>CM067846.1:64483302-74483302 GCA_034509565.1 Triticum monococcum
AGATTTTGAAATTTCAAAGTTTATTTTGATCAGTGTCAGAATAAATGGTACCTCGACCATGGAGTGCTCCGGCAACCAGAGGTTTGTTATATTGCACCAGTATTTTGATATTTTTTACTGAAAGAAATGTTTGCATTATTTTTTATGATTTATTTGCTGATAGACTGGAGCTATATTTGCTTTTGGACTGAAGTGCATGCATATACATCAACTGAAATAGTTTTAATTATTTGCTTTTGCCTTCTATATGCATGTAAAATTCACGGCTTTTGGGTAATGTTTCGTAGGGATGCATTGACTAATTGCCGCTTGATTAGGAGATGGTTATAAACTCAATTATGTGTTGATATGTTTTTGTTAGTACCACTATTAGTTTTTGAATGGGGAAACTTAGTTTTATTTTCATGGCCCTAGCCCACACATATCCTTTAGCAGAACTTGGTTTCCTCCTTCCTTTTGATCTTACTTCACATGAATCATGTCAATAAATTCTCATGCCTTTCTTAATTTCATGGGTGATAATATAATTGATATTATTGTAAGGTGGATTTTACCAATTTCGCCAGTTAGAGATGATACGCACGAACATGTTGCCGTTGCAGGCTCCTCTTCTGCGTAGCAAACTTGATGTAGCACTGTAATTATGAGATAATAAGATTCTCAACATACTTCTACTCCTGTGTGCCCAGTAAGATTTCTTTAACCAAAAATAACAATTAGAAAATCACATTGGTTGTATTTCCTTAGTTATCTCAGACGTGAGTTAGGAGCTCATCTGACATATGCCAGTATTTTCATTTAGGTAGCACACTAATTTTCTATTAAAGGCATCGTGTTTTATGGCTACTGATTCTGAGATTTCTAAATAACTCCCTTTCTTCTTGGCTCGATGGAACCTTTTCCACAACTAAACATAATTTCTTTATGCAGTTTCGAAGGCACTATTGTGATGTTTCTTTTACATTGTTAACGTACAATACGATATTATTTCACTTTCATCCTCGAATGATTTACTATAGTTTCTAGGGAGTCCATCTGTTGATTGTGTTTATAGGGTTTGTCAATCATGTAAATCGTTTTTGCCTTCTTTTGGCCGACTCAAATTTGCCTTATTTTTTATGCTATGAAAGTTCAGCACACTCCTAGATGTTTGATCATCATCATCATAGCGACAAAAGTCCAATTAGTTACCACGGGCTTAAAAAATATCATATTTTAAGTAGATTATTTATAAACATTTTCGTCATACATAGTCACCATTAACAATAGTTTAATTTCAAACAATAAAATAATAGTTTAATTTGATGATTGATATTAAAAAATGTTGAAAAACAATTATATAGTTATGATATTACAAAACTATTCTTCGAGAAAATTTTACAATACACTTGGCCATTTTGAAAAAAGATATATAAACAGTTGATGCTTTGGACAAGTTTACAAGCACGTTTTATATGTGCCAACCATTAATTACAAGATGCTGCATAGAAACTCTATTGTTCTAAAGTTTCTAAGACTAAAAATTGCATTATATATCATTCAAGATATATTAACATACATGCCAAATATTTGGGGAAATGGAAAACAAATTGCTTCACAGTATAGAATTTGTGTTGTTTAAGCATATTTTAAATAGTTACATGTATAAAAGGTCGCACCATATGCATAAGAAAACCAGAAGTGTATTAGGCGGTTCTACATCGTTCCCAAATGAGACCAACAAACATATGATTAGGGTAATTTTTCATGCATGATTTGTCTTCATTAAGTAACTTTATTAAATAATGTGATACTATGTTATCAAAAAATATTAGCAGTGGCATTAGATGATGATTTCATCTAACATATATGCATACATTCTATGTAATTATCTGTGTTTCTGAAGGTATATCCTTCACAAAAATGAGCAGTATAGTGGTTAATTTCAGAAAATGAGAACTTTTTTCATAATATAGATTGAAAGAAAAAAATTTACATAACTGCCCCATGCGTATGAATGGGACTCCCTAGAAATTACCACATTAATTAGATAATTAGAGCCGTTCATCCGATGGGACTGAGTTATTATGGTGTAGATTGTAAGAGAATTCTTTTCCTATACTGGCTCGATAGTCTAGAGTTGAAACCGCCCTAACTCATCGCGCTTTAGACTATGTTTTCCAGATATTTTTTAATTAGTCACTTAAGGTTAATTATGCAGTTGTCACCTAAGAAAATAATAAAGAGGCAAATAAATTGTGTATACTATAAATATTGGCAGTTCTTTTTTTTTACAGAACTTGCAAGTCGTTTTTGCATTAGGGAAACTACTTTTGAGTTCTTTTTACTAAATGAAGCAGCGGCTAGCACACTAAGATAAACCACTCTCTCTTCCTTTACCAAAGTCGAACCGGTAAAAAGGCAACAACCTATTTTTTGATAAATCTCAAAGTTCAAGTAAAATCAATCAGATTTTTTCTTCAAAAAGGATTTTGTAGCCCTGGCAACTACATTGATTGACGAACATGTCCACTTTAACGTGGTAGGTCAAATACATGAATGACATATTCTTAATTACATACTTAATAAATTCTTATGATCAATGGAAAATAAAAATGATAAAAGATATGTCAATCCATCTAATCCAGTTATTTTTTGCATTACTATGCTATGATGGCTAACATAAATTGGCATTAGGGGAGAGTTAATTAAGTACTAATCACTATTTAATACAGTTTTGCAAACTATTTGAACAACAAAAACATAATTATTCAATAGTTATTTAGATGAAATGGTTGAACTATATTTGTGGTGAACATGTTCAAAAAAGGCAAAAGGGCATTTCAACATGATATATGGAAAGTACCAAGAATATTAAAAATATTAAACCACTAGCCCGTGCAAGTGCACGGGTTCACGACTAGTTTAGTAACATAATCAACAGCAACCAAAATAAGTGTATACCCATTAGAGGAAGGAAAAGGTCCCATGTACAAATCCCCAAACATCAAATGGTTCAACAGCAAGTGAATAATACATAGGCAATTCTTGACGCTTACCGCATTACCTATTCTTTGACATTCATCACAAGATAATACGAACTTACGAGCATCCTTGAAGAGAGTAGGCCAATAAAATCCGGATTGCAATACCTTGTGAGCAGTTCTATCTCCAGCATGATGCACTCCATAAGCCTCGGAGTGACATTTCCGTAGGATTTGTCCCTGTTCATGCTCAGGTACACAATGTCTAATAATACCATCTACTCCTTCTTTATAAAGATGCGGGTCATCCCAAAAGTAATGTCTTAAATCATAGAAGAAGTTTTTCTTTTGTTGGTATGTAAAGCTAGGTGGTAAATATTTAGCAACAATGTAATTAGCATAATCAGCATACCAAGGAGTACTATGAGAAACATTTATTCTAGCTAACTGCTCATCAGGAAAACTATCATCAATAGGTAGTGGGTCATCAAGCACATTTTCAAGCCTAGACAAATTATCAGCAACTGGGTTCTCAGCTCCTTTTCTATCAATGATATGTAAATCAAATTCTTGTAACAAGAGAAACCATTGAATAAGTCTAGGTTTAGCATCTTTCTTTTCTATAAGATATTTAATATCATCATGGTCTGAGTGAACAGTTACTTTGGAATCAAAAATATAAGGTATAAATTTATCACAAGCAAACACCACTACTAAGAACTCTTTTTCATTAGTAGCATAATTTCTTTGAGCACTGTTTGGAGTTTTACTAGCATAATGAATAAAATTAAGTTTCTTATCAACTCTTTGTCCTAGAACAACACCAACAACATAATCACTAGCATCACACATAATTTCAAAAGGCAAGTCCCAATCAGGTGGTTGAACATTAGGTGCAAAAATTAAAGCTTTCTTAAGTGTTTCAAAGGCTTCTAAACAATCATCATCAAAAACAAAAGCAATATCCTTCTGCAAGAGACTAGTAAGAGGCCTAGAAATTTTTGAAAAGTCTTTGATAAATCTCCTATAGAAACCAGCATGACCTAAGAAACTACGATACCTTTTATATCTTTAGGACATGGCATTTTCTCAATTGCATCAACCTTAGCTTTGTCCACTTCAATACCTCTTTCAGAAATTTTATGGCCCAAGACAATGCCTTCATTAACCATAAAGTGGCACTTCTCCCAATCCAAGACAAGATTTGTTTGTTCACATCTCTCAAAAGACTTCCCATAAACAGAAAAGTCATCCATGAAAACCTCACCAGTCTTTTCACAAAAGTCAGAGAATATAGCAGTCATACATCTTTGAAAGGTAGTAAGTGCATTACATAAACCAACAACATACGTCTATAAGCATAGGTTCCAAAGGGACAAGTAAAAGTGGTCTTTTCTTGATCAGGTTGACAAACATGTATTTGTGAAAAGCCAGAATATCCATCAAGGAAGCAAAAGTGTGTGTGCTTAGATAATATTTCAAGCATTTGATCAATAAAAGGCAAAGGGTAATGATATTTTCTAGTTGCTTTGTTTAATTTTCTAAAATCAATTACCATTCTATATCCTGCAACAATTCTTTGTGGAATAAGTTCGTTCTTATCATTAGGAACAACAGTAATACCTTCTTTCTTAGGAACACAATGAACACGACTTACCCATCTACTATCAGCTATGGGATAGATTATACCTGCTTCCAGAAGTTTTAATATTTCTGTTCTTACCACTTCTTTCATCTTCGGATTTAACCAACGTTGGTGATCAATAATGGGTTTAGCATCAGGTTCCATATTAATTTTGTGCTGACATAGAGTGGGACTAATGCCCTTTAAATCATCAAGAGTATATCCAATAGCAGCTCGGTTCTTCCTCGGAACTTTCAATAATCTTTCATCTTCATGTTCTGAAAGGTTAGCACTAATAATAACAGGATATATCTTCTTTTCATCAAGATGAGCATATTTCAAACTGTCTGGCAATTGTCTTAATTCCAACACAGGATCACCTTTAGGTGGAGGAGGACCTCCTAGAGTTTCAATAGGCAAATTGTGTTTAAGCAGAGGACGTTGTTCAAAGAAATTTTTATCTATTTCATTTCTTTCATGCATATGAAATCATTCTCATTGTCTAGAAAATATTGTTCTAAAGGATCAGTAGGTGGTACAACAATAGAAGCAACACCAATTAATTCATCTTTACTAGGCAATTCTTGTTCAGGAAGGTTTCTACTAAACTTGGATAAAATTAAACTCATGAGTCTCATTACCAAAAATAACACCGACAGTTTGTTTCTCACAATCTATCTTAGCATTAACGGTGTTCAAGAAAGGTCTGCCAAAAATAATGGGAAAAAAGTCATCTTGTGGGGAACCAAGAACAAGAAAATTAGCAGGGTATTTTATTTTTCCACACAAGACTTCAACATCTCTAACAATCCCAATTGATGATATAGTGTCTCTATTAGCAAGTTTAATAGTAACATCTATTTCTTCTATCTCTGCGGGTGCTATGTCATTCATAATTTCTTGATATAAGGTGTAAGGAATAGCAGTCACACTAGCTCCTATGTCACATAAACCATGATAATAGTGATCTCCTATTTTAATTGAGATGACAGGCATGCCAACAACAGGTCTATGTTTATCTTTCTTATCAGGTTTGGCAATTCTAGCAGCTTCTTCACAGAAGTAAATAACATGCCCATCGATATCTTCTTCCAAGATATCTTTAACCATAGCAATGCTAGGTTCAACTTTAATTTGTTCATCAGGTTTAGGTTTGTAATATGGATTTTGTTAACCATAGTGAAACTTTAGCATGTTCCTTTATCCTAATAGGGAAAGGTGGCTTCTCAATATAAGCAGAAGGAACAACTGGATCAATATTATAAATTATAGTTTCTTCTTTAACTGGTACCAGTTCTTTAATTTCTTCTTTAATAGGTGGGTGATATTTAAACCACTTCTCTTTAGGGAGTTCAACATGAGTAGCAAATGATTCACAAAAGGAGGCTGCTATCTTAGAGTCAACTCCATATTTAGTGCTAAACTTTTGAAAAACATTGGTATCCATAAAAGATTTAACACAATCAGACTCAAGTTTAATACCTGACTCTTTACCTTTGTCGAGTTCCCAATCTTCAAAGTTGCATTTCTTTCTTTTCGAAAGATCCCACCGGAATTCAATAGTCTTCTTCATAAAGGACCAGCACAAGAAGTATCAAGCATGGTTTGATCATTACGAGAAACCCGAGCATATAAATTCTGAACAATAATTTCTCTTCAGAGCTCATGATTGGGGCATGAATATAACAACGACTTAAGCCTCCCCCAAGCTAGAGCGATACTTTCTCCTTCACGAGGCCAAAAATTATATATATAATTCCGATCACGATGAACTAGATGCATAGGATAAACATTCTGGTGGAACTCCAATTTCAAACGATTCCAATTCCATGATCCAATATCACTGCATACCCTATACCATGCCAATGCTTTTCCCTTCAAAGATAAAGGGAAAACCTTTGTCGGTGTCAAAACCGGCGGATCTCGGGTAGGGGGTCCCGAACTGTGCGTCTAAGGCGGATGGTAACAGGAGGCAGGGGACACGATGTTTTACCCAAGTTCGGGCCCTCTTGATGGAGGTAAAACCGTACGTCCTGCTTGATTAATATTGATGATATGGGTAGTACAAAAGTAGATCTACCACAAGATCAAAGAGGCTAAACCCTAGAAGCTAGCCTATGGTATGATTGTATGTTGTCCTACGGACTAAAACCCTCCGGTTTATATAGACACCTAAAAGGGCTAGGGTTACACAAGGTCGGTTACAAAGGAGGAGATACACATATCCGTATTTCCTAGCTTGCCTTCCACGCCAAGTAGAGTCCCATCCGGACACAAGACGAAGTCTTCAATCTTGTATCTTCATAGTCTAACAGTCCGGCCAAAGGATATAGTCCGGCTATCCGGAGACCCTCTAATCCAAGACTCCCTTAGTAGCCCCTGAACCAGGCTTCAATGACGATGAGTCCAGCGCGCAATATTGTCTTCGGCATTGCAAGCCGCGTTCCTCCTCCGAATATACCACAGAAGAATTTGAATACAAGGATAGTGTCCGACCCTGCAAAATAAGTACCACATACCACCACAGAGAGAATAATATTTCCGCAAATCTAATTTGCTGACTTGTTTTGGCAACACGACAGTATGTCACGGCCCGGTGAATATTCGAATCGTTTCCTTTAACTAGCCCCGCACATAACGCGAGGCAGTTTTTTGACACGTCTTGTCAAAGATGAGATCATGTCCCCTTATCACGGGATTCTCATCAATACGGGTGTGGGTAACCCAACCGCGCCATCGATTACGGCGCTTGGGGGATAAGCGAGTTTTACCAGGCTAGTGGGGACGCATAGTTCCGTCCGCCCATATAAGGGGATGAGGATTCACCTTTTCATCCACACCTTCTTCCTCCTTTGCTCATCCATTTTCGCATACTCGAGCTCCAGCGCCCAAGTCCGCATTTCCCACCTCAACCCTCTCCAACCATGTCCAGAGCGGGAGGCAGGTGGATGGTCTCCTCCGTCACGGAGGGACACATCAAGAAGCTGAGGACAGCCGGATACCTGCCCGACAACATCGCGCACCGGCTCCCAGAAGAGGGGTAGCTCATCCCCACCCCCAGGCCCCATGAGAGGGTAGTGTTCCTTACCCATTTCCTCCGCGAACTGGGATTCCCTCTCCACCCATTCGTCCGGGGGCTTATGTTCTACTACGGCCTAGATTTCCACGATCTCGCCCCGAACTTCATCCTCAACATCTCAGCGTTTATCGTCGTGTGCGAGGCCTTCCTATGCATCAAGCCCCACTTCGGCTTATGGCTGAAGACCTTCAATGTCAAGCCGAAGGTAGTGAGCGGCCGTCGGGCGGAGTGCGGAGGCACCATGGTGGGCAAGATTCCCAACGTCACATGGCTCGAGGGCTCCTTTGTGGAGACCATAAAAGGGTGGCAATCGGGGTGGTTCTACATCACTGAGCCGTGTGACCCTAAATGGGTAGCGGCCCCCGAGTTCCGATCTGGCATCCCCACGTGGCTCACCTCCTGGCAAGAGAAGGGCCTATCTTGGGGTAATTCGGGAGAGCTTACCGGACTCCAAACATGTATTCAAAACATGGTGAACAAAAAGCTCAAACTCGTCAATGTAGTCTAGGTCATGCTCATCCACCGGATCCTCCCATGCCAACAACGGGCTTTCAACTTGTGGGAGTTCGACCTGGCCCAGCACCGAACTCTGAATAGGCTCTTCGACACAACACACGAGGATGCTTGGAAGGTGCTATTCAAGGGTGCCGAGGTTCCACCTCCCACTACTGAGGATCGCGGATTCAGAGCGAAGCGCCAAGCCAGCACGGTAAGCTGTTTTACCTCTTACAGGATACTTGTTTTTCATAGTTTGACTCTATGCGGGATCTAAGCTCCCGTACCTTTGACAGGACTGGCAGGAGACGGCCGGACAGATCGACTGTCCGGCTCCTTTGCCTGAAGGCCCAGCAGACGCTCTTCTGACGAAGATGCTGACTCCGACTCCTTACAAGGTGCCGGAGAAGACCAAGAAGGCCGAAGGAACCCGAAAGAGTTCCCGGCGCCCGGGAGTATTGGACTCGTCGTCCGAAAACTCCGCGACGCACTCCCCCCCGAAGACGATGAGGAAGATGAAGATGCTCCCCCTCCAGTCGGGGGAGACAAGCAAAGGAAGGCCGCCCCAACTGGGGAGGCCGAAGGGTCCAAGAAGGGAAGGACTCTCCTTCCGGACTACTCCACCACCGCCGCCGAAGGCTAAAACGAGTGGCTGCTCAGGGACAAGCCCCTGGCGAAGTCGTAAGTATTCGGATACTAGAGTAACTCATAGCATCCCTTTCTCGCACTGCTTCTCCTAATCGCCGAACTATGACTATGCAGACCGCCAAGAGCCCGTATCGACGTATCGTCGGATGGCTCCCTGGGCTCATCGGATATGGATGGCGATCCACTTCCGACCGCCACCTCCCCTGGCCCTACAGACAATGCCGAGGTATTGTCTCAATAGGCACTAGGTCGAGGGGAGACAGTCCCGGAGGCGCCTCAAGGCGACCTTCCGGACTCCGGGAGCCGAGGGAGCAAAGCCCCCGAGGGCCCCGAGTTCGGCCCTCAGCCGAACACCGCGCCGAAACCTCCAGTGGTTCCGGACTCGAGCAGGCGGCCTCCTTCCAAGAGGGGCAAGACACCCATGCTGGTGACCTCTGTCCATCTAGAGGCACCGGACAATCTGCTGGGAGTGCTTCGCAGCGCTTTCATCGACGAAGAGCACCGCACTATTATGAGTGCGGTGATCGAGAAGGTTCAGTCCGCCAAGAGCGGACCGACTGAAGCCTGTGCCAGCCTTCTAACAGGCTTTGAGGTATGTGTTTAAAATATAGGAAAAATATTACCGCATAGACAGTAGCCCCTGATGCCTTGTTCGGTGTTCACAGAGAAAATCCGAACAGGGGATCAAACAATATCGCAGGAGTCTAATATAAGTATGTCAATATGCATATGTAGGCTTCGCTGCTAGCATCTGCCGCACTTACTGCGGAGGTCGTCGTATTGAAGCAGGACTTTAAAGGGTCCAAGGACGAGCTCGGCCTTGCCAAGAGACAGCTCGAGGAGAACAAAGGTAAGTAGTACCTAGTCTATGGATATGTATAAAAAGAATGCGATTGCAAAATGACAGGATCATCATGAATTTGCCAGGGGCCACGACCGAAGTGGCGACCCTAAAGCAAGCGCTATCTGAGGCCGAAGATAAAGCGGCCAAGGGGCGCACCGAGCGAGAAGGCAAGAGGCTCGGGTGGGCGAGGTGCAGCAAGAGCTCCAGGCTCTCGTGACGAAGCACGAGGCGTTGGAGCTTGACTCGAAGACGCGAGAGTCTGAGCTTGCCGCGGCCCTTGAGAGCGCAAAGTGTGCCAAGGCCAAAGCCCAAAAGGCCCTCTAGGAGATCGACGTGATAAAGAATATAGCGGCGGGTAAGGCATTCTATATGCAAAGCAAGCATGTAAAAGTAAATTACCTGTTACCTACCCAAATCCAGAGCTCTCCAGGAGCATTCGCAGATTTGCCCCGCAGCGTGTTCGATGCCGCACAATTTTACCAGGACAAGGAGGGAAGCTCGACGGAGAAGCTGTTCTAGTCTCAGTATACTAGGACCGGACACCCGGTGCCAATGAGCGACCAGCTAAAGCAGCTGGTCGAGCTACACAAGGCAGCCGAACAGGCCATGAAGGGCTTTATAGTCCCGCTGTGGCCCGGCGACGCCCTTTCGAACAGCTACTTCGTCCTGGTGAGGTGGCTTGTGGATGCCTGCCCACGGCTGGATGTCATCAAGCGATCCGTCTGCATTGAAGGTGCACGCCGGGCTTTCGCCCGTGTGAAGTTGCAATGGGTTAAGCTAGACGCCGTGAAGCTGATCAAGGAAGGGCCGCCGGAGGGCAAGGAGCATCGCCACCCCGAGATGTACTACGAGGGTGTTTTGAAGGGTGCCCGTCTCGTAGCGGATGAGTGCACGAAAGATGTAATATTTGAGTGAAACCTGCTCGTGTGATCCTGTATTTATGAAAACTTGTTCATATGCGCTATGCAACGCTTGTTTGAATTTAAAATATTACCTTCTGTTTGGATGTTTATCCAATCTGAGAGATGGCTAGTCCTCGGCTTCTACCCCCACTAGTAGAAAAAGGGGCTTTGGTCCAGCCAGAAAAGAGCATTAATCCCGGTTGCATTACGAACCGGGACTAATGTGAGCATTAGTCCCGGTTCAAGCGGCGAGGGCACCATACAGGCATTGCTCCCGGTTCAAATGGGACCTTTAGTCCCGGTTCGTGGCACGAACCGGTACTAAAGGTTAACCGATACTAATGGGGTTGAGACCTTTAGTACCGGTTCGTACCACGAACCGGTACTAATGGTGCAATTTTCAAATCCTACCCCCCCGGTGCATCGCCTTTTCAGTTTTGTAAAAAGCAAAAGAAAATGATAGAAACTTCAAAATTTAAAATTCTTCGAGAGGTAGTTATGTTACTACATCTACTAGTTAGGAAAATTTAAAAACTTAAATTTGGACATGTTTTGCAAAAAATGTAGGGAAAATGTAAAACGGCTATAACTTTTGCATACGATGTCGGAAAAAAAACGTATAATATATCAAAATGTTCGGAACGAAAATCCGCATCTGATGGAGACGGCTGATGGCCTGTTTGCAAATTTTTAGAATCCTCAAATTCTAAAAGAAAAAAAAAGTTAAGCTCAAATTTTAGTTTTTTTTTGAATTTTTGTTAAATCTGGTCAAACTATGGTCAAACTACTTATTCAAGAAGTATTAGTGTTACTAAATAATTATTCAAGAATATTAGTGTTATTAAATAACTATTTCAGTTTTTTTAAATTTTGGTCAACTATGGTCAAACTGTGGTCAAATTACTTATTCAAGAAATATTAGTGTTACTAAATAATTATTGATTTTTAGGACAATAGTTTCAAACTCAAACAGTGAAATGTGTGACTTCATGCTGAAGCTAAATTCCTGAGGGTTAATAGGATTGCCATCTTACTATTGTCAGGAAAACAACAAGTGCAGACTTGGAAACGAGGGAGAATAGAACCCGGAAGTTAACCATGCTCAGGCTGGAATAGTGAGAGGATGGGTGACCGTTTGGGAAGTTAGATGATTTGGAATGATGAGGGGTGATTAGAGATTAAAGGTTAAATTGAGCAGTGATGAGGGGTGATTAGAGATTAGAGGTTAAAATAATTCAGAAATTTGAAATTCAAAAAAAAATCAATTTTTTTTTCAAAAAAATCATAAAATATCCTTTAGTACCGGTTGGTGTTACCAACCGGGACTAAAGGTGGACCTCCAGGCAACGGCCACGTGGAGGGCCTTTAGTCCCGGTTCCAGTTAGAACCGGGACTAAAGGGGGAGGCTTTAGTGCCGACCCTTTAGTCCCGGTTCCACAACCGGGACTAAAGGCCCTTATGAACCGAGACTAAAGGCCCTTTTTCTACTAGTGCCCCATGCCACGAGTGCTGGGGTGTTTGGGATAAACCTGAGCACCCTTGTTCCCATTTTTGGGTCCTTCGAGGGAGGTGCTCAGCACAACGAACAAGGCAACTAGACTAATAATGCTTTATCACTCTCACTTAGCCATAGAATTCTATAATTTTAAATTTCGGCGAAGCCCCTGGTATTCGGAAGGCCGAATTCAGGGCGCGATACATGCCTTTAAGCCGGACAGGGCCGGCCCCTCGCTCTAAGCGGCATAAGTCTTTAGGGACTCGAAACCTCACCGAACAGCGACCAGTCTCTCGCCTTATCATGACAGTCAATTTTAGCTTTGTCTACTGAGGTGCTTAGCCCAACAGAGCCGGGGCACAATCGCAGTAGTTCTCCTAGCGCTACCTTAGCCGATAGAGCGGAACTTAAGGTACCAAAACATAGGAGCCGGGCAAACCCAACATTTGACCAAATACATGATTCGGAGCTGATGCATATAATACTATAAGTCCGGGGTGCCGCACTTGTGAAAGTGTTCAGACTTTTCACACCATATTGTGGGGTACGCAAGCCCCTGGTGTATTGGCCGTACCAAAGTGTACGGTTGCAAGGCATCATTAATGAACATATATATATATATATATATATATATAACAAGAATGCAATAATAGTCGTAATGTTATGCATTGTTTATTCAAAAAGGTGCGTTAAAGCAGAATGATACAGATAGTGTGATAAGCAAAAAGTGGGACTATGTCCCTTCCAAGGGCAAGCTGAGGAATAGTATTAAAGCAAATATTTCACTCGTTATCGTAATCCACCTGGGAATTCCGTGGTGTGATGTAGCTTTTTGCCTCCTTGGTTGCTGCATCATGTGTTCGGCAATCATGCTGCCGGGCAGGGTTTCCAGAGATTAAAGTCCTGAAAAAGAGAAAAATAACAAAGCGGGAAGCCCGTAGTGCGGTTTAAGCCACGTCTTGGGGCGTGCCATAGTTGTGCCCCCTCCCCACCTGTGCCCATGGTATTTTTAATGCATAATTATGTACGCGTGGCATGGATTTCGCCATTTGGCTGGGACTGGGGTGGGGGCCGCATTGCTATGCGAGCTCAGATCGTGCCAGGCGGTCTAGCTACCGATTACTCCGAGCGCACTTGAAGGTGTCCGGGTCTTGAAACACCGAACTGGTGGATTGCCTTGAGAGGCTGCTTTGCGCTTCTGCTGCGAGGGCCGAAGTGTGCTCCTCTGTTTGGAGAGAGCGCCTATGTTTCCATTAACTGTAATAACCCCCTGAGGTCCTAGCATCTTGAGCTTGAGGTATGCGTAATGCAGTGCCGCATTGAATCTTGCAAATGCGGTTCGCCCGAGTACTGCATGATAACCAATGCGGAAAGGGACTATATCAAAGATTAATTCTTCGCTTCGGAAGTTATCCAGGGATCCGAAGACCACTTCCAGTGTAATTGAGCCTGTGCAATGGGCCTCCACACCTGGAATGACGCCTTTAAAGGTCGTTTTTGTGGGTTTGATCCTTGAGGGGTCTATACCCATTTTGCGCACTGTGTCCTGATAAAGCAGGTTCAGGCTGCTGCCACCATCCATAAGGACTTGAGTGAGGTGAAATCCGTCAATGACTGGGTCTAGGACCAGTCCGGCAAATCCGCCATGACGGATACTAGTGCGGTGGTCCCTGCGATCGAAGGTGATCGGACAAGAGGGCCATGGGTTGAACTTTGGGGCGACTGGCCCCAACGAATATACGTCCCTGAGCGCACACTTCCTCTCCCTCTTGGGGATGTGGGTTGCGTATATCATGTTCACCGTTCGCACTTGTGGGGGGGACCTCTTCTGTCCTCCGGTGTTCGGCTGCCGGGGCTCTTTGTCGCCATCACTATGTGGCCCCTTATCTTTGTCTTCGGCAATTAGCTTGCCGGCCTGCTTGAACACCCAACAATCCCTGTTGGTGTGGTTGGCTGGCTTGTCGGGGGTGTCGTGTATTTGACACGAGCGATCGAGTATACGGGCCAAACTGGACGGGCACGGAGTGCTTCTTTTGAATGGCTTTTTCTGCTGACCGAGATTAGAGCCTTTGAATCTGGCATTGACTACCGTATCTTCAGTATTATCCCTATTAATGCGGCGCTTATGTTTTTTGCGACGTGACCTGCTATTGCCATCCTTGGTATCCGAAGTACCATGGTTATTTGACATATTTTTACTGCGAGCCAGCCAGCTATCTTCTCCCGCACAAAAGCGGGTCATGAGTGTCGTGAGGGCTGCCATAGATTTCGGCTTTTCCTGACCAAGGTGCCGGGCTAGCCACTCATCGCGAATGTTGTGTTTGAAAGCTGCTAGGGCCTCTGCATCCGGACAGTCGACGATTTGATTTTTATTTGTTAGGAACCGAGTCCAGAATTGCCTGGCCGATTCTTCTGGCTGCTGAATTATGTGGCTCAAGTCATCGGCATCTGGTGGTCTCACATAAGTGCTCTGAAAGTTGTCGAGGAATGTGGCTTCCAGATCTTCCCAACAGCTAATGGACTATGCTGGCAAGCTGTTAAGCCAATGCCGCGCTGGTCCTTTGAGCTTTAGTGGGAGGTATTTGATGGCGTGTAAGTCATCACCGCGGGCCATGTGGATGTGGAGGAGGAAATCCTCGATTCATACCGCATGATCTGTTGTGTCGTCGTATGATTCAATATTTACGGGTTTGAAACCTTCTGGGATTTGATGATCAATTACTTCATCTGTGAAGCATAAGGGGTGTGCGGCGCCTCTTTATTGGGCTATATGACGCAGCTCGAATGGGTCTTGCCCGCTGTGTTCGGCCCGACCGGATTTACTTTTATTATATCTGGTGTGACGTTTATAATCTCGGATAGTGGCGCGCCCTCGTGATCCGTAGATTGATCTTGCATGTTTTGCTTTGTCCTCCAATACATCTCGCAGGTCTGGTGTGTTTCCCCATGCTTTTTTATTTGAATGGCATCGGGGTGCAGGTTGAGCTTTTGGCTGGAATGCCTCTCTATCACGGCCACGAGGTGGCCGATCAGCCGCGTCGTACGCTTCTTCCTCCAATCGAGGTAGCAACCTGCATTTTGGGTAACTCTTGAAGGGGCGCTCGAGTTTATATTCCTCGGCCGCGAGGACTTCAGTCCATCTGTCGGCTAGCAGATCTTGATCACCTTGAAGCTCCTGCTGCTTTTTCTTAAGGCTATTTGCCGTGGCCATAAGCCGGCGCTTGAAGCGCTCTTGTTCGACGGGATCCTCTGGCACGGCGAATTCGTCATCGCCGAGGCTTGCCTCGTCTTCAGAGTGGGGCATGTAATTATCATCCTCCGCCTCTCCATCTGCTGCTCTCTCAGGAGGGTTGGCTCCTCCATCCTCCTGCTCTAACTCTTGCTGGAGGGGGTTGTTGTTGTCTTCGGCACTATCTGGAGTGTTATTATCTCCTGTGCCGGTATCACCACTTTTTCTTTGGCAGGACATAGAGCGGCACCGCTGACGTTGGTGCTTGGGTTGCTTCTTGGAGGGGTCATCCTCCGCTGTCTCGTCGCCATTGCCTTCTTTGGGTGTATCCACCATGTATATATCATATGATGAGGTGGCTGTCCAGTGCCCTATGGGCAGTGGTTCCTCGTCGTCTCCCGCATCGTCGTCCATACCGTCGATGTCTTCGGAGTCGAAGTCGAGCATGTCGGTTAAGTCATCGACAGTGGCTACTAAGTGGGTGGTGGGTGGGCCACGAATTTCTTCGTCGTCCGCATCCCAGTCCTGCTGGACATAGTTCGGCCAGGATCCTCCTGACAAGGAGAGAGACCATAATGAGTTCAGTTATCGCCGAAGGGCGAGTGCTGAAAGATATCCATGGAGGTAAACTCCATAATCGGCGCCCAGCCAGATTCGATAGGAACGGGCGCAGGCGGTTCGAAGTCCGTGCCCGGAGAAGGATCCGGCAGTTTAATAACACGGCTCTCGTGCAAGGTAAGGTCGATGTTCGGCTCGATCACCGCTGAGGGTAAGGCCTCCATGGCGGGGTCCATCCACCCGTCCATGGACGGCGCAACTGGCTCCGAATTGAGGGTCGGAGCGGCTGCCGGTGCGATCTCCTTAACACTGTCTGATGGTAGAGCTAAATCGTACTCATCGTGACCGCGTGACGCACAAGGCAGAGGCTCGAATCCGTCGAAGATCAAGTCTCCGCGGATATCGGCCGTATAGTTTAAGCTTCCAAACCTGACCTGGTGGCCAGGGGCGTAACTTTCAATCTGCTCCAGATGGCCAAGCGAATTGGCCTACAGTGCAAAGCCGCCGAACACAAAGATCTGTCCGGGGAGAAAAGTCTCACCCTGGACTGCATCGCTATCGATGATAGCCATCAAGACTAACAGCGACGACACAGAGGAACTCTCAATGAAAGCACCAATGTCGGTGTCAAAACCGGCGGATCTTGGGTAGGGGGTCCCGAACTGTGTGTCTAAGGCGGATGGTAACAGGAGGCAGGGGACACGATGTTTTACCCAGGTTCGGGCCCTCTTGATGGAGGTAAAACCGTACGTCTTACTTGATTAATATTGATGATATGGGTAGTACAAGAGTAGATCTACCACGAGATCAAAGAGTCTAAACCCTAGAAGCTAGCCTATGGTATGATTGTATGTTGTCCTACGGACTAAAACCCTCCAGTTTATATAGACACCGGAAAGGGCTAGGGTTACACAAGGTCGGTTACAAAGGAGGAGATACACATATCTGTATTGCCTAGCTTGCCTTCCACGCCAAGTAGAGTCCCATCCGGACACGAGACGAAGTCTTCAATCTTGTATCTTCATAGTCTAACAGTCCGGCCAAAGGATATAGTCCGGCTGTCCGGAGACCCCCTAATCCAGGACTCCCTCAACCTTCTTCATAACTTTGTCTCCGGGTAAACCTGCAAGCTTAAACAATCCAAAAATTTGTTCTACATATATCAAGTGCATATCAGGATGTTTGGTTCCATCTCATGCATAAGGACTAGCTAGCGATTGTTCTATCATACCCTAAGGAATTTCATATTCAATATTTTCAGTACGTGCAGTAGGTTGAGGGGTAGCTAATTGTGGTTCCAGACGAGGTGAAGATAACCCGAACAAACCCGTCAAAGCATTGTTTTCAATAGTAACAAGTGACAATAAATTTCTGCACACTATATAAATGTTTCCTTACCAAATTCCACTTACCAAAGGCGCTTCACTCCCCGACAACGGTGCCACAAAATAGCATTGATGACCCACAATTATAGCGGATCCATTGTAGCTATTTTCCATAAGTAAGAGTGTCGAACCCAACGAGGAGCAGAAGGAAATGACAAGTACTTTTCAGTAAGGCAATGTGTGCAAGTGCTGAAATTGTAAGTAGTAGAGTAGTTTGATAACAAGATAATTTGTAACGAGCAAGTAACAATAGTAGTAACAAAAGTGTAGCAAGGTAGCCCAATCCTTTTGAGGAAAAGGACAGGCCAAAACGGTCTCTTACGGTAAGCAAAGCGTTCTTGAGGGTTCACGGGAATTTCATCTATTCACTTTCATCATGTTGGTTTATTTCGTGTTCGCTACTTTGATAATTCGATATGTTGGTGGACCGGCGCTTAGGTGCTATTCTTACTTGAACAAACCTCTTATTATGACTAACCGTCCCGCAAGCATCCGCAACTATGAGAAAAGTATTAAGAATAAATTCTAACCATAGCATTAAACTTTTGGATCCAATCGGTCCCTTACGGAATAGCGCATAAACTCGGGTTTAAGCTTCTGTCACTCTCGCAACCCATCATCTAATTGCTACTCCACAATGCATTTCCTTAGGCCCAAATATGGTGAAGTGTCATGTAGTCGACGCTCACATGACACCACTAAGGGAATCACAACATACATACTATCAAAATATCGAACACATATCAAATTCACATGATTACTTGCAACATGATTTCTCCCGTGACCTCAAGAACAAAGGTAACTACTCACAAATGATAAACATGCTCATGATTAGAGGGGTATGAAATAGCATATTGGATCTGAACATATAATCTTCCACCAAATAACAATATAGTAATCAAATACAAGATGTAATCAACACTACTATTCACCCACAAGTACCAATCTATAATTTCGGTAACAAAATTGAACACAAGAGATGAACTAGGGTTTGGGAGGAGATGGTGTTGTCGAAGATGTTGATGGAGATTATCCTCCCCAAGATGGGAGAGTTGTTGGTGATGATGATGACGATGGTTTCCCCCTCCGGGAGGGAAGTTCCCCAGGCGGAATCACTCCGCCGGAGGGCAAAAGTGCTCCTACCCAAGTTCCGCGTGGAGGCGGCGGCGCTTCGTCCCCAAAAGTCCTCCCCTTATTTTTTCTAGGTCGAAATGACTTATATACAAAAATATGGGCACTGGAGGTGGGCCGAGGAGGGCACAACCCACCAGGGCGCGCCTGGGCTCCTTAGCGTCCAGGTGGGTTGTGCCCACCTGGTGGGCCCCCTCTTGTAGTTATTTGCTCCAATGATTCTTAAATAATCCATTAAAAATTCCCTGTGAAGTTTCAGCTTGTTTGGAGTTGTGTAGAATAGGTGGCTTGACGTAGCTTTTCCAGTTCCAGATTTCCAGCTACCAGAATTATCCCTCTTGGTGTGTACCTTGCAAATTACGAGAGGAAAGGCATTAGAATTACTCCAAAAAGCATTATTATGAATAAAAATATTATAAGTAACAGTAAAAAAACATGATTCAAAATGGACGTATCAATAGACTGGAGGCTAGATGGGACACCTGCTATCATCTCCTTATCTACAATATGCCTGGTCTCCGCTGCCAACCCGTGAGCAAGATTGTTGCATGGTCTCCTCACGCTGATGACATTGAACTTCGAGAAGCCTGTCAGGTAGTTCTTAATATCTGCAATTAGGTCATAGTAAGCCGATCAGGTTCTGTCTTCCGCCGTTAATTCCTTCACAATCACCTGACAGTCCATCTCCAAAACAATGGGACCACTGCAGATTTTTGCCAGGGATTCCGGACCAGTGACAGTCGCACGCGCTTCGGCCTCCTCCACACTATTGAAAGCTGCCAGATTCCGACCGACGGATATGAGAACCCGTCCTTTACTATCTCTTGTGACTTCTCCCACTGTACAAATCCCCATATTTGCACAGAAATTTGCATCGGAGTTTAATTTTGCCGCTCCTCTAACTGGGGCCGACCAGTGCAAGCTATGCGATAGTGTCAGATGGCCCTACTGGGTGGCCATGACTCTCATGCATTTTTTGGTGTTAGATTCGTTCAACTGAGATGAGATTTTTAATTCTTCCTCTTACCGCAGCAGGAGCTGTACTAATCCCATGATTGATTCTCTGCCATCATTGCGCAAACAATCCTCTCTCAGTTGCCAACATCTCCAGAGTAAAAGCATCAGTTTAGCATGCATTTTCTCTCACATAGAGTCCAGTAAAACCTGCAGCCAGTCAGTACTAGTGTACCAAAAGGCTTTCTCAGCCGGCAGATCCCCCTTCATGGCATTTGTCGACGCCCTGCTCTCAGTGCATGTGATCACATCATGATATTCATTCTCCTCCCCGGTACCACAATTGTGCAATTACGTGCAACTGGATTATAGTTAATAGTACGTTCAAATTATTCCTATAAAGGATGTTGGAGTACATGCCTTGCTGGGCTCCTCGTAGGCGAGAGTGGCCTCTTGGCCATCCATTGCCGGCTAGCTTGCCGTGGGAGCTTCTAGGGATGATGCAAGCCATCCGATATGCATAGACGGCTTGTGCCCAGGCGACCCAGTTGAAGGGTATATGATGGGTGGACCGTTGGGTCCTCCGGGTCCATTGTCATTCGGCGGCGGCAATCGTGCCCGCGAGGTACGCCCTGCACGTCATTCCATGTGCAAGAGTGCCCTCATAGTTGTTTGTTTCCCTCTGGCGTGTCGTGAGGGCCTCTACTACTTGTGATAGTGTTGGCATTTCTTGAAGAGAAAGGGTGATGTAATATATTAGCAGATAGTATTTCCCTCTGTTAAGAACCAAGATTAGTCTAACCAATAGAAGATACCGCACAGACAAATTTAATAGTACGTGCAGACACAGAAACAAATGCTTGCACCCAAAAAAGCAAGGGGGCGTAACTCCCCTTGTTCTTGCTCGTTGCAAGTATTAAATCTAGTAGTGATAGATATAATAAATAAAAGTAAAAATAAAAATAAAATAAAACAACCAGGAATTATAAGTTTTTTTATATAAAAGTGAATCACTAGTTCAGCGATGTGCTATAGAAACGGTTTTTACCCCTTTTTATGGTAGAGTTTTAACGGTTCTTACTACCTATGTCATCTTTGTAAGTGCATCAAGTGCCACCCTAGTTGGTTTTGGAGTATTGATGACAAACCTGGTTGAGGGACTAATGTGTTTGTGAGAATTGCCGGATAACACGGGTAGTAGTCCCTCATTGATTTGGTGTTCCTACCGGAGATGACCCCTAAAAATGTATGAAGACATTTAAGATAAATGTGGTATGTGAAGATAATCACATTGAAGACTATGACAAGAGAAGAATCACGTGAAGACTATGGAGCACGAAGACTTAGTTGTCTCGTTGTTTCCTTTTCTTCTTTGTTGAGTCATAGGAACTGTCGTACTGTTAAGTGGGGTCACAGTGAACACAGTCAGAATGACTGAAGTGATGCTTAATCAAAATCCTATGTCTTCGAGCGAAGACAATGAGAGCAAATCTTCTCTAGAACTGGATGAGTCAGCTTTACTTGTAGCCCAAGTAAAGTTACCGTGTGAACACTTGTCAGTTCCTTAGTGACACAGGGTCATTTTGGACAAATCAGGTCGGATTGCCTAGTGGCTATAAATAGCCCACCCTCTACACCATAAATTGGCTAGCTGCTCAGAGTTAGTGCACGACTTTTGTCGTTTGAGAGCAACCCAGCTCGAAGCCTTTGAGAGAGAAATCGTTGCGAGGACAAAGCCCTAAACACCCAGAGCCAAAGAGTGTTAGGCATCACTGAAGTCTTCTTGTCTATGTGATCTGAAGACTTGTTACACTTGAGGACTGTGAATCCTCCAGCCGGTTAGGCGTCGCGTTCTAAGCATCCAAGAGTCATTGTGGATCGCCGGTGAACAAAGTCTGTGAAGGTTTGGAAGTCTACCTTGAGGACTTACCAGGGTGATTGGGCAAGGACTGGGTGTCCTTAGCTCAAGGGGAATAAGGTGATGACGTGGTCTTCTGAGTTAAATCTCAGCCTCCCTAACCAGACATACAGTTGTCACAGCAACTGGAACTGGTCCAACAAATCATTGTCTTCTACAAGCCACTGGTTCTATCCCCTCCCTCTCCTTACTTACAGTTTGTCTTCATGAAGTCATTGCCTGCTTGCATTACCTGTTTGACTTCACTGTGTGAACACTGTTACTGTTTGGCTTCATACTATTTTCCATCCTGATCTTTACTACCTAGCTGCTAATAGTCTTCGTGCTTTCACTTCATTGAATACTTGACTATGGCTTGCCTAGTGTAGTCTACCTTCCGCTGCATATCATAGGTTCTTTTCTATTGTTTGTCTTCAGAACTCCCATGTTTTGAAGACTTTCATAAAAATCGCCTATTCACCCCCCCTCTAGTCGATAACTAGCA
This sequence comes from Triticum monococcum, assembly GCA_034509565.1. Classification (NCBI taxonomy): domain Eukaryota; kingdom Viridiplantae; phylum Streptophyta; class Magnoliopsida; order Poales; family Poaceae; genus Triticum; species Triticum monococcum. The sequence goes on from CM067846.1 coordinate 64,505,012, forward strand.
CTTTCAATTGGTATCAGAGCAAGGTTTAACCACCTGGAGTTTTAGCTATGTCGACTGCAGGGATAATTAAAGTCTCCGCTGTGTGCCCCATCTTCGATGGAACTGAATATACCTACTGGAAGAATAAGATGCGCATGCATCTTGAAGCCATTGATGTCGACCTCTGGTATGTCGTCAAGAATGGTGTTCCCATGGCCGGTGAAGGTTTCACCGCTGCTGATGTCAAGAAGTTCGTTCAACTGGATTCTACTACCAAGAACATCATCTGTGGTCATCTGACCAAAGGACAGTATGGCCGTGTGAGTGCTCTAGAAACATCCAAGCTAGTCTGGGACTGGCTCTCCAAGGTCAACGAAGGCGTCTCAACCCAGAGAGATCAAAGGATCAGTGTCCTTTGCAACCTCTTCAAGAGAAACGACAGTGAGAATGTTCAACTCACGTTTGATCGCCTCACTGACATCACAAATGAGCTTCAAGCTCTTGGCGCTACCGAGATCACCAAGCATGAAATCGTCAAGACACTCTTGAGATCACTTGATAGCTCGTTTGACACCCTAGCCCTGATGATTCAAGAACGTCCTGACTTCAAGGCACTCGATCCGTCTGAAATACTTGAAAGGCTCAACACACATGAGTTTCAACTTTCTGAGAAAAGAGACATCTACGGTCCCAACTATGGCCGAACTCATGCCTCAAAGGCAAAAGCTGTTTCCTCATCTGAAGAAGAATCTGACTGCGGTTCTGATGATCCTGAAGACATTGGAAAGGAGCTTGCTATGCTTGTGAAGAAGTTCCAGAAATTCACCAAGAAGAAAGACTTCAGAAATTCTTCACGATCCAGCTCAAGGAATGATGAAGCTTCCGCTCATGACTACAAGAAGAGAACATGCCACAAGTGCAAGAAACCTGGTCACTACATCTCTGAGTGTCCGCAGTGGAACAATGAGAACAAGAAGAAGAAGAAGAAGAAGAAGAAGAAGAAGAAGAAGAAAAGCAAGGAATATGATTCTGACGAAAAGAAGAAGAAGAAATACTCAAATTCTTCTTCCAAGTCTTCCTCAAGGTCTTCATCACACAAGAAGAGCTCATCTGGCAAGGCTCGTGTGTTTGTTGGCAAGGAAAGGGATTCAGAGGAGGAGTCTGCTTCTGAGGAGGCGGAGGTGGAGTCTGAGAAGGAGTCCGATTCTGGCGTTGCGAGTCTGGCTACAGCCTACGTTGCCAAGTCCATCTTCAACACTGAAGATAATGACTTCGTCACAGACGCCGATGGTAATGACAAGGACAACTCCGCTCCCACCTATTGCTTCATGGCACGCGATGCCAAGGTAAACTCACGCAATACCCACTATCAAACATCTAGTGAAGATGACTCTGATTGTGATTCCAAACCCAGCTACAAAACACTTGCTAAAATTGCAATTGAACAACAGAAAGCTATGGGACATATTCAAAAACTGTTAGACAAAAGCGATGACCTGTTGGACGCTAAAATGACTCGATCTCAGTCCTTAATTGAAGACATAAAAAATCTTCATGTTAAGTATGAGGAACTTGAAAGTCGTCATGAAACGCTCTCACCAACTCATGAAAAGCTTTCCTATGATTATCTTCAAAGGAAGCAAGAACTTGAGAAATTGAGAGCGGCTCATGAAGATCTTCAAAAGGAAAACGAGTCACTTCGCGCTGAAAAGATCAGTCCCACTCATGAAGGATTTGAACCACCATGTCTTAAATGCCTTGAGCGTGATAATGCTACTTCTGTTGCCGAATGTTCTACTGCTGCTACTGTTGCAATATCTTCAACTATTGATGTGGTAACTAACCCCTCTGCTGAGGATGCCACTGCTATTGCTGATGAAAATGCTAGGTTGAAGACATTGCTTGAAACAGGGATGTTCAAAAGTCTCAAAGGGCATCAGACACTATGTGATGTCCTCAAAAGGCAGATTCTGAACCGAAACCCTAGGAAAGAGGGTGTTGGGTTCGAAAGGAAAATGAATGCTGATGGCTCTTACTGGAAACCTGAGCAGTACCCCAAAACCACATGGGTTGGTGCAAAGGAACCTTCAGTGGATCCATCCACACTATCTGGCTTCACTTGTGCTAATCCAATCGTCATTGATGAATCCTTTGATGCAAACTATAAACTGTTTAAGAATCAGAATGGTGAAGTGTTTGCCAGGTATATTGGTACTAACTGCAGGAATGGGCCACCTATGAAGAAAGTCTGGGTGCCGAAAAGGTGTCTGGAGAATCTTCCTGTGAATGTCGTCATGACACCACAAAGGAAGAAGACATACCCCAGACCACAGGCTTCATATGGTCCAAAGGCTTCATACAGACAGAGGACTCACCTGAGTCGCACTAACGGAAACGTTTTGCAGGGAAACCATACTTAGGCCTATGAATATGAGTGTGTTTCATCGAACCGCCATGTTCATAAGACCCAGAACTACTCTGCTTACTCTTATGAATACTATATTCCTCCTGCAAGACTATTTGCTAGGGCTCCAAAGCCAAAGTTCTCAGATGCTGCACTTAGACTCATTGCTTCGAAGCCACCCTTGAAGATGTGGGTGGCTAAGAAAGCTTAACTCTCTTTTGCAGGGAAATGTCTCCAGCCAAAAATCAAATGCATCTGAAGCTATTGCTGGGGACCTAAAACATCTTGCAGGGCGCAAGGTCAAATGCCCAAATGGTCTTATTATGTATTTTGTTCCTGAGTCGCTTGCTACTTGTCCTATCAGTCCTAACCTTGATCTTAGCTTTCATAATCCACTTGCTGGTCAAATGTTTATGCTTCACATTGCTCTTCGCGAAGCCTATCCCCCTAACTGCATTGTAGGGTATGACACCAGCGGCTTTAGAATGGATTATTGATAGTGGATGTACTAATCACATGAGTGGCAAACGAAGTCTTCTCATGCACTCAACCTTACGTCCATCTGACAAAAGTCACATCACATTTGCTGATACTGGTAAAAGCAAGGTATTGGGTCTAGGTAGAGTTGCAATCTCAAAGGATCAGCGCATGGATAAAGTGATGCTTGTTGAATCCCTTGGTTTCAACTTAATGTTTGTCCCAATGCTTTGCAATTTAAACATGATTGTGATATTTGAAAAATATTGTTGCCTTGTTCTAATGGAATCTCACAAGTCTCTAGTCTTTGAAGGGTATCGGAAGGATGATTTGTACATGGTAGATTTCTCAGTAGGACCACAACTTGTCGTATGTCTTCTTGCAAAAGCTTCAGAGTGCTGGCTCTGGCAACGGAGGCTAGGGCATGCTGGCATGAGGAACTTGCATACTCTTGCAAAGAAGAAGCATGTCATAGGCATCGAAGGCGTCAAGTTCAAGAAGGATCACTTATGTGGTGCCTGTGAAGCTGGAAAGATGACGATGGCCAAGCATCCCTTGAAGACAATCATGACAACGACTCAACCCTTCGAACTGCTACACATGGACCTTTTCGGCCCCACTCACTACTCTACCCTTACTACTACTGCTTGGCTCTATGGCTTCGTCATTGTTGATGATTATTCGAGATATACATGGGTACATATAATCCTTTACAAGACTGAAGTGTAGGATGTCTTCAGACGCTTCGCCAATCGAGCCATGAACAATTATGGCGTCGAGATCAAGCACATTAGAAGTGACAATGGCACTGAATTCAAGAATACCGGCCTCGACACTTATCTTGATACACTGGGCATCACTCCTGAGTTCTCAGCTCCGTACATGCCGCAGCAGAATGTTGTCGTGGAGCGCAAGAACAGAACACTCATTGAGATGGCTCGGACGATGCTTGATGAATACAAGACACCAAGAAAGTTCTGTCCTGAAGCTATTGATACTGCATGCCATGTCATCAACTGTGTTTATCTTCACAAGCTTCTGAAGAAAACATCCTATGAACTCCTCACTGCTAAGAAGCCAAATGTTAGTTACTTTAGAGTATTTGGTGCTAGGTGCTGGATCAAGGATCCACATCACACTTCAAATTTTGCACCGAAAGCACATGAAGGTTTTATGCTTGGTTACGGAAAGGATTCACACTCCTACAGAGTCTTCAACCTCTTTCACTATAAAGTGGTTGAAACTGTGGATGTGCGGTTCGATGAGACTAATGGCTCGCAAAGAGAGCACCTGCCAAATGTGCTAGATGAAATTCCATCCAGTGAATCCATCAAGCTTATGGGAATTGGAGAAATCATACCGTCTGAAGTACAGCCTGAAGAGGAACTTATCATCTCTGCACCTAATCAACCTGAAGACAATGCTTAGCTTGAAGACAATCCTTCAAACGATGACAATGATTAGCAAGAGCAAAATCTTCGTCCAGTTCATCCTCGTGTTGCAAATGAAGTACAGATTGAGAAGATAATTGACAGCATAAATGCACCTAGTCCACTCACTCGTTCAAGGGCAACACAACTAGCAAATTTCTGTGGGCACTTTGCATTCGTCTCAATATCTGAACCCAAGAAAGTTGATAAAGCCTTCATGAAACCTGAATGGATTTAAGCTATGCAAGAAGAGCTTCAACAGTTCGAGCTGAATAATGTATGTGAACTGGTCAAGCATCCTGATCCTCGTAAACACAATATCATTGGCACCAAATGGATATATCGCAACAAGCAAGATGAGCATGGTCAAGTTGTCAAAAACAAGGCTCGTCTCATTGCTCAAGGATACACTCAAGTTGAAGGAATTGACTTCGATGAAACATTTGCTCCTGTGGCTAGGCTTGAAGCTATACGCATACTGCTAGCATATGCAAATCATGATAACATCCTTCTATATCAAATGGATGTGAAGAGTGCCTCTCTCAATGGCAGGATTGAAGAAGAAGTGTATGTTGCACAACCACCTGGTTTTGAAGATCCAAAACATCCTGACATGGTTTACAAGCTCAACAAGGCACTATATGGCCTCAAACAAGCCCCTCGTGCTTGGTATATGTGGATGAAACATTTGCTCCTGAAGAGCAAAGGCTTCAAACCTGGTTCCCTGGATCCCACACTCTTCACGAAGACATATGATGGTGAACTGTTCGTGTGCCAAATATATGTGGATGACATTATCTTCGGCTGCACTAATAAGAAATACAGTGATGAGTTTGGATACATGATGCAAGAGCAATATCAGATGTCCATGATGGGTGAGCTGAAGTTCTTCATTGGTCTTCAAATACGGCAGCAACACAATGACATCTTCATATCTCAAGAGAAATACCTCAAAGATTGCCTGAAGAAGTTTGGACTGCAAGACTGCAATGGTTTTACGACGCCAATGCCTACCAAAAGTCATCTGAATCCTGACGCCAATGGTAAAAAGTTCGATCAAAAGGTATACCGCTCCATGATTGGTTCTTTGCTTTATTTATGTGCATCTAGGCCAGATATCATGCTTAGTGTTTGCATGTGTGCCCGATTCCAAGCGGCACCAAAGAATCGCATCACTTAGCTATGAAGTGAATTCTTCGATATTTGGCTTACACCCCAATACTAGGATTATGGTATCCAAAGGGCTCAGAGTTTGATCTAGTTGGATTCTCGGATGCTGATTATGCTAGTGACAAGGTGGATCACAAGTCTACATCAGGCACATGTCACTTTCTGGGACGATCACTTGTATGTTGGTTTTCAAAGAAGGAGAACTGTGTATCTCTCTCCACTGCTGAATCTGAATACATTGCTGCTGGATTTTGCTGCGCTCAGCTTCTCTGGATGACGCAAACACTCAAAGACTATGGCATTCATCTGAAGCAAGTGCCACTCTACAACGACAATGAAAGCGCCATCAAGATTGCCAACAACCCAGTTCAGCACTCGAAGACAAAGCACATTGAGATTTGTCATCACTTTCTCAGAGATCATGTCATGAAGGAAGATATTGATATCATTCACGTCAACACTAAAGAGCAACTGGCAGATATCTTCACAAAGCCCTTGGATGAGAAAAGGTTTTGCAAGTTGCGGTGTGAGATAAATATCTTGGAATCCTCAAATGTCTTGTAATCATGCACACATCCTAACACTTATGCATGTTGATGACTTAGATGTGAAACACACGAAGTAACGCATATCTTCAGTTAATGAAGACTTACACTCTAAGTGTGAATACATTAACGTGGAGTTTGACTTTGGAGCGCCATGATAATTGTGCGCCGTGTCTGGGTCTAATACTTCCTATACGGTGGGTAACGCGACCACCAAACTTTTGTTTGGAGTGTTTTCTGTTGGCGTTACATTTGTAAAGTCTTCGCATTTGGTTTGTCTACAATATTAACATGGCTACATGTTTATCTTCACTATATTGATTTGGTCTTATTCGGATATATTCATATATTTGCGTTCTGTCCTCTACAACATTCACTTATAGCTATGTCTTCTCGTTGAATCTTTTGAACTAAGTGAATGTGATCGGACCCTAACCTTTCTATGCTCCCGTCTCAAATCTATCTATCCAAATCATATGCATTCTATTGAAACTGTCGAATGTCTTCGATGTGTCCTTGTCAGCAGAAGATACAGAGACAAACATTAAATCTATTTTAAATACTCAATCCTTTTTGCCTGAAACCCGGAGAAGCGGGAACGACCACCCGACAATCCAGCCGTACGTGGGAATGTGGAACATCCTCCAATGTGTTGCATGATCGCCACGTGTCCTTCAGATGTGAACCACCCCTGTAATAATGCTGCGCCGCCCCTGTACTTATAAATACATGCCACACACAGTCATTAACTCTTCTTCCGCTTCTCCTTCTCGCACAAACCCTAGCGCAACTGCTAGCCCTTGACGATGCCGGCGACGAAGCGCTTAGCTGCCATGACCTCACCGATGCCGTCCTCACGCCGGCCGCGGACATCATCTTCTCCGCCGTTGCTGTAGGTGTCCTCCATCGCCAAGTTAGGGCACGGAAGATCGAACTGCTCAGCCTCATCTCCTACTCCGTCTAGCAGTTCCTCGAGTGGTAAATAAAAACTCTTTTTACAGTCCTTTTTGATCCGATAGATTCATCCTTTTCAACCATAAGTGGTTTCTGTTCTTACAAAGTTGGATCTATCCTATTCTGCATCTCATAACATGCCTAGTATGTTCACTTATGCTTCACAAAGTAGTTAGATTCCTCACTTGTACTTATTCGTGGATTCGTACAAATCTGGAACCAACTCTCTACATATGAGTGAATGTCTTCGCACTATGAGGTCAATGTCTTCTAAACTGATTTATCTTCAAAATCTTCTGAGAATGCATATGACCTCTTCCCCTTCCCTCACATCTCTAATGATGTCACAGGTACATGTCCGTGGGAGAATCCCTTGGTTCTCATAGTCTGCATTCATTTGCAGAGTTCTTACAGCATCACATCAATTCTCCCGAAGCCAGTTCCTGTCTGACCAGCAGACAGAAGAATTTGATAGTGTTGAAGCCTTTCAGTCTAAACTTCATGGCAATAGAGAAATCAGCAAGGAAGGGTGGCAGACAGCGCTGTGGGGGTACATCAATGGACCTGCCCGAAGATCTCTATGAACTATATAAAACTGACCCTGAAGAAAGCTATGGTCAGCACAAGACAAGAATCCAATGGATTCGAAGACATTGGGCCGAGCAATGGTTCAAGTACAGATTCGTCACCAAGGAGTATGCTGAGAAGAATGCTATCACGCGTCCATGGGGAGATATTCTCTATAAAAATCTTCAACCCAAGACCAGAACTGAAGCCATTGCTCAAGGATTCTACCCTTGCATGGTACGAAGACCACAGCCTACTGATGCTGACCCATCGTCATTACTATGGTGTCGAGATGACAATCTGTTCAAGCAAAACTATCAGCTTGCCAAGAACTCGACCAAGGAAAACAAGAAGTCTTGGGGATTAGATTCAACCCAGGCCCCTCTGTACCACGTGCCGATGGCACACGCGAAGCTGAACCCAGTCTTGTTGGGCCCTTCTACAACTTAGAAGGTCTCATCACTCATATAATGGTTCAAGGGGCAGCCGTGGATCAACATGAAGACGACGCTGACTCCGACGAAGTGCCTGCACCGCCAAAGCCGAAGAAGTCGAAGAGACCTAAGGCTTTGAAGCTTTCCACTCCACCAAAAGCGTCGCTCATGAAGCCATTGGCCACTTCTCCTCCTGCACCAAGTGTGCAGTCTGAAGATTTCTCTCACATCTCCAATACTGAGAAGCCAAAGAAGAAGCCCGTGCACTCCTCTAGTCCTGTTCTGACTCCTGCTGCTGTTTTGAGGAAAGAGAACGAAGTCATTGATCTATCTAGCGACGACGATCTTGGCGATGACGCTCTTGAGCAATTGATAAAGAGCAAGCAAGAGGCAGAAATCTTCAATGATCTTCCCCTCTTTGATGTGGAGATCATGTACAAGTTCATTGATGAATGGTTTGACAACCCAGACTTCAGTTTTGATGATCTTCAGATCCCAATTGGCCTCAACGTCTCTTTCCATGGAGCCATTGCTCCTGAGCTGGCTCTTGCACAGAAAATTGTCAAGCCGAAGCACAAGATTGATGATGAAAATGCTCAGTTCAAGAAGCACATGGTCAAAACCGGCGGATCTCGGGTAGGGGGTCCCGAACTGTGCGTCTAGGCCAGATGGTAACAGGATGCAAGGGACACAATGTTTTACCCAGGTTCGGGCCCTCTTGATGGAGGTAAAACCCTACGTCCTGCTTGATTAATATTGATGATATGGGTACTACAAGAGTAGATCTACCACGAGATCAAAGAGGCTAAACCCTAGAAGCTAGCCTATGGTATGATTGTAGGTTGTAGTTGTTGTGTCCTACGGACTAAAATCCTCCGGTTTATATAGACACCGGAGAGGGCTAGGGTTACACAAGGTCGGTTACAAAGGAGGAGATATCCATATCCGTACTGCCTAGCTTGCCTTCCAAGCCAAGTAGAGTCCCATTCGGACACGAGACGAAGTCTTCAATCCTCTATCTTCATAGTCTAATAGTCCGGCCGATGGAGATAGTCTGGCTGTCCAGAGACCCCCTAATCCAGGACTCCCACAGTAGCCCCTGAACCAGGCTTTCAATGACGATGAGTCCGGCACGCAGTATTGTCTTCGGCATTGCAAGGCGGGTTCCTCCTCCGAATACACCACGGAAGAATTTTGAATATAAGGATAGTGTCCGACCCTGCAAAACAAGTTCCACATACCACCGTAGAGAGAATAATATTTCCACAAATCTTTAATCTGCTGACACGTATTGGCAACATGACATCATGCCATGGCCCGGTGCTTATTCGAACCATTTTTCCTCAACCAGCTCCGCACATAACGCGAGGCGGTTTCTTGACACGTCTTGTCAAAGCAGAGATCGTGTTCACACAATTACGGGATTCTCATTAATACGGGTGTGGGTAACCCAACCATGTCTAGGACTCCTAGATTATAGTGAAGGAAATATGCCCTAGAGGCAATAATAAAGTTATTATTTATTTCCTTATATCATGATAAATGTTTATTATTCATGCTAGAATTGTATTAACCGGAAACATAATACATGTGTGAATACATAGACAAACAAAGTGTCACTAGTATGCCTCTACTTGACTAGCTCGTTGATCAAAGATGGTTATGTTTCCTAACCATAGACATTAGTTGTCATTTGATTAACGGGATCACATCATTAGGAGAATAATGTGATTGACTTGACCCATTCCGTTAGCATAGCACTTGATCATTTAGTTTGTTGCTATTGCTTTCTTCATGACTTATACATGTTCCTATGACTATGAGATTATGCAACTCCCGTTTACCGGAGGAACACTTTGTGTGCTACCAAATGTCACAACGTAACTGGGTGATTATAAAGTTGCTCTATAGGTGTCTCCGAAGGAAATTGTTGGGTTGGCGTATTTCGAGATTAGGATTTGTCACTCTGATTGTCGAAGAGGTATCTCTGGGCCCTCTCGTTATGCACATCACCTAAATCCTTGCAAGCATTGCAACTAATGAGTTAGTTGCGAGATGATGTATTACGGAACGAGTAAAGAGACTTGCCGGTAACAAGATTGAACTAGGTATTGAGATACCGACGATCGAATCTCAGGCAAGTAACATACCGATGACAAAGGGAACAACGTATGTTGTTATGCGGTTTGACCGATAAAGATCTTCGTAGAATATGTGGGAGCCAATATGAGCATCCAGGTTTCGCTATTGGGTATTGATCGGAGACGTGTCTCGGTCATGTCTACATTGTTCTCGAACCCGTAGGGTCCGCACGCTTAAGGTTTCGATGACAGTTATATTATGAGTTTATACGTTTTGATGTACCGAAGGAGTTCGGAGTCCCGGATGAGATCGGGGACATGACGAGGAGTCTTGAAATGGTCGAGATGTAAAGATCGATATATTGGATGACTATATTCGGACTTCGGAAAGGTTCCGAGTGATTCGAGTATTTTTCGGAGTACTGGAGAGTTATGGGAATTCGCCGGGGAGTATATGGGCCTTATTGGGCCATACGGGAATAGAGGAGATAGGCCAAAAGGAAGGAGGCCTGCGCCCCCCCTCTGGTCTGAATTAGACAAGGGGTGCAGCCCCCTTTTCCTTCTCCCTCTCCTCATCTTTCCTTCTCTCCTACTCCAACAAGGAAAGCAGGAGTCCTACTCCCGATGGGAGTAGGACTCTGTAGGACCTTGAAGTAGATGTGTCTAGAGGGGGCGTGATTAGACACTTAATGCTAAAGTTGCAGTTTTTAAGCTTTTTGGGTTTAAGTGGAGTTTAGGCACAATTTCAACATTCACAATACATATCAAGCAAGCATGCAAAGAGTATATAGGCAGCGGAAAGTAAAGCATGCAACTTGCAAGAATGTAAAGGGAAGGGTTTGGAGAATTCAAACGCAATTGGAGACACGAATGTTTTTCCCGTGGTTCGGATAGGTGGTGCTATCCTACATCCACGTTGATGGAGACTTCAACCCACAAAGGGTAACAGTTGCGCGAGTCCACGGAGGGCTCCACCCACGAAGGGTCCACGAAGAAGCAACCTTGTCTATCCCACCATGGCCATCGCCCACGAAGGACTTGCCTCACTAGCGGTAGATCTTCACGAAGTAGGCGATCTCCTTGCCCTTACAAACTTCTTGGTTCAACTCCACAATCTTGTCGGAGTCTCCCAAGTGACACCTAGCCAATCTAGGAGACACCACTCTCCAAGAAGTAACAAATGGTGTGTTGATGATGAACTCCTTGCTCTTGTGCTTCAAATGATAGTCTCCCCAACACTCAACTCTCTCTCACAGGATTTGGATTTGGTGGAAAGAAGATTTGAGTGGAAAGCAACTTGGGGAAGGCTAGAGATCAAGATTCATGTGGTAGGAATGGAATATCTTGGCCTCAACACATGAGTAGGTGGTTCTCTCTCAGAACATATGAGTTGAAAGTGTAGATGTGTTCTGATGGCTCTCTCCACGAGTGAAGAGGAGGTGGAGGGGTATATATAGCCTCCACACAAAATCCAACCGTTACACACAGTTTTCCAATCTCGGTGGGACCGAATAACAAACTCGGTCGGACCGAAATGGTAAACCTAGTGACTGTTAGAGATTTTCGGTGGGACTGACATGCAACTCGGTAGGACCGATATGGTTAGGGTTAGGGCATAACGTAATCTCGGTGAGACCGATTAAACAAACTCGGTGAGACCGATTTGGTAATAAGCTAACCAGAGAGTTGGTCAGGCAAACTCGGTGGGACCGATTACCCAAACTCGGTGAGACCGATTTTAGTAATGAGCATACACAGAGAGTTTGCATTGTAACCTCGGTAGTACCGATTGCACAAGATCGGTGAGACCGATTTTGGCAATGGACATACATAGTGAGATTACAATCCCATCTCGGTGAGACCGAGATCCCTATCGGTAGGACCGATTTGCTAGGGTTTGGCAATGGCTATGACAAGTGAAACTCGGTGGCGCCGGTTGAAATAATCGGTAGGTCCGAGTTTGGCTTTGGGTTTAGGTCATATGTGGAAGTGGGAAAGTAGCTGAGGATTTTGGAGCATATCATTAAGCACTTGAAGCAAGAGGCTCATTAAGAAACACCTCATCCCTCCTTGATAGTATTGGCTTTTCCTATGGACTCAATGTGATCTTGGATCACTAAAATGTAAAATGAAGAGTCTTGAGCTTTAAGCTTTAGCCAATCCTTTGTCCTTAGCATCTTGGAGAATTTCCCACAACCTTTAGTCCATGCCACTCCATTGTTGAACTTATCTGAAACATACTAGATAGAAACGTTAGTCCAACAAGAGATATGTTGTCATTAATTACCAAAACCACCTAGGGAGCACCTGTGCTTTCAATCTCCCCCTTTTTGGTAATTGATGGCAACATACATCAAAGCTTTAGATAAAGATATAAAGAATAGAAAGTAAAGCTTTGGAAGGACATGTAACAAGCATAGGCTCCCCCTACATGTATGCACTCATGTAAATGTGAAATATAGAGGCATGTGAGAGCATAACCATGACAGAGTAAGCAATGTGTTACATGTATCTTGGCCATATGCATCAGAGCAAAAGATTATCAAGGAAAATACCTTCATGCTCACGAGTCCTTGCAAACAGTATGTACATAAGCAAGAATTCCTCATACTCATGATTTTGATGCATACACTTACCTTGTAGTCTTTAGCTGGCTTAGGATGGAATGAACCTGCACAAACAAGGTTAGATAACACAGGTACCTCCACTAGCTAGAGCGAACCAAAGAAGTGTGACGCCCCCGATTTGACCGTACACTAATCATACACGCAAACGTGTACGATCAAGATCAGGGACTCACAGGAAGATATCACAACACAACTCTACAAATAAAATAAGTCATACAAGCATCATATTACAAGCCAGGGGCCTCGAAGGCTAGAATACAAGAGCTCGATCATAGACGAGTCAGCGGAAACAACAATATCTGAGTACAGACATAAGTTAAACAAGTTTGCCTTAAGAAGGCTAGCACAAACTGGGATACAGATCGAAAGAGGCGCAGGCCTCCTGCCTGGGATCCTCCTAAACTACTCCTGGTCGTTGTCAGCGGGCAGCACGTAGTAGTGGGCACCTCCGGTGTAGTAGGAGTCGTCGTCGACGGTGGCGTCTGGCTCCTGGGCTCCAACATCTGGTTGCGACAACCAGGTAGAGGGGATAGGGGAAAAGAAGGAGAAAGCAACCGTGAGTACTCATCCAAAGTACTCGCAAGCAAGGAGCTACACTACATATGTATGCATTGGTATCAAATGGAATAAGGGTATCATATGTGGACTGAACTGTAGAATGCCGGAATAAGAGGGGGATAGCTAGTCCTTTCGAAGACTACGCTTCTGGTAACCTCCGTCTTGCAGCATGTAGAAGAGAGTAGACTGAAGTCCTCCAAGTAGCATCGCATAGCATAATCCTAACCGATGATCCTCTCCTCGTCGCCCTGTTAGAGACCGATCACCGGGTTATATCTGGCACTTGGAAGGGTGTGTTTTATTAAGTATCCGGTTCTAGTTGTCATAAGGTCAAGGTACAACTCCGGGTCGTCCTTTTACCGAGGGACACGGCTATTCGAATAGATAAACTTCCCTGCAGGAGTGCACCACATACCCCCACACGCTCGATCCCATTTGGCCGGACACACTTTCCTGGGTCATGCCCGGCCTCGGAAGATCAACACGTCGCAGCCCTACCTAGGCACAACAGAGAGGTCAGCACGCCGGCCTAAATCCTATGGCGCAGGTGTCTGGGCCCATAGCCCTTTGCACACCTGCATGTTGCGTATGCGGCCGGAAGCAGACCTAGCCTAGTGGCTTTCCAGTCCAATCCGGCGCGCGCCACTCAGTCGCTGACGTCATGAAGGCTTCGGCTGATACCACGACGCCGGGATACCCATAACTACTCCCGCGTAGATGGTTAGTGCGTATAGACCAAATGGCCAGACTCAGATCAAATACCCAGATCTCGTTAAGCATGTTAAGTATCCGCGAACACCGACCAGGGCCAGGCCCACCCCTCTCCTAGGTGGTTGGAACCTGCCCTGTCGTTCCGCCTCAAAGATCCACTCGCGGGTGCTCCTACGAGCCTACCCGTCTTTAGTCACCACATGTATCATGTATAAAGTATATAGTATATACCCGTGATCACCTCCCGAGTGATCACGGCCCGATAGTATAGAATGGCAGACGGACAAGAATGTAGGGCCACTGACGATAAGCTAGCATCCTATACTAAGCATTAGGTTTGCAGGTAAAGGTAACAACAGTAGTAGCAAGGACAGGCTATGCATCAGTATAGGATTAACGGGAAATAGTAACATGCTACACTACTCTAATGCAAGCAGTATAGAGAAGAGTAGGCGGTATCTGGTGATCAAAGGGGGGGCTTGCCTGGTTGCTCTGGCAAGAGAGAGGGGTCGTCAACTCCGTAGTCGTACTGGGTAGCAGCGGCGTCGGTCTCGGTGTCTATCAAGAGAAGAGGGGGGGGAGAAACAATAAATATTTAAGCAAGCATATGCATAGTGATGCACGACATGACAAGTAACGGCGTTAGAGGTGCCCTAACGCGGTAATAGGTGATACCGGCGAAGGGGAGGTGACATCCGGGAAAGTATCCCCGGTGTTTTGCGTTTTCGAGCAGAGGAGCTGGAGGGGGAAAGTTGCGAGTTTTCTATGCTAGGGATGCGTGGCGGACGAACGGGCTGCGTATCCGGGTTCGTCTCGTCGTTCTGAGCAACTTTCATGTAGAAAGTATTTTCATCCGAGCTACGGTTTATTTTATATTAATTTTAAAAGATTTAAATCATTTTTAGGATTTATTTATTTAATTTACTCAACATTATCCAGAATAGTGTCTGCTGACGTCATCATGACGTCAGCATGACGTCAGCAGTCAATAGTCAGTTGACTTGGTCAAACTGGCGCGTGGGTCCAGTGGGACCCACCTGTCATACCCTGTTAGGTTAATTAGGGTTTAGTTAAACTAATTATTGTTTAATTAAGCTAATAGGTTAATTAGATTAATTAATTAAGGTTAATTAACTTAATTAATTTAGTTAATTAATTAATTAATTAAAGTTATTTTAATTATAATTATTATTTTATTTATTTTTTTGTATTAGTTTTAATTAATTTTTTTTAATCGTTCTGGGCATGGGCCCCATTC
Source organism: Triticum monococcum (assembly GCA_034509565.1). NCBI lineage: Eukaryota > Viridiplantae > Streptophyta > Magnoliopsida > Poales > Poaceae > Triticum > Triticum monococcum. Next base: position 64,520,207 of record CM067846.1, read on the forward strand.
GGTCAGTGGCTCAGGCCTTAACGGGCGCTAGGCATTCGGGCGCAGGGGCTCACGGGCGCATGCCCGAGGGAACGGACCCGCGCGGTGCCGCTGGATCCAGCGGGGCGGCCGGCGGAGGCCACGGCGGGGCTCAGTCGGGGAAGGCTGGCGCGGGTGTGCGGGCGTTGTGGCCGGCGCCGGAATGGTTACGTGCGGGCACGCACAGCAGGCGGCGGGCGCGTTGGAGCAGACGAGGGGCGCGCGGTGACGGCGCGGTGGAGCGAGGCAAAGGGTGCGGGCAGGTGCGGTCGCGCGCGGTGGCGCGGCAAAGGGCCAACAGAGGCGAGGCGCGGAACGCGACGAGGAAGCCAGGCCGGGGCGCGCGGGCCATGGTGGATGTGTGCCCTCACGGGCACAGGGACGAGGCCATGGCCGCGAGGCCAGCACAGGTGGGGGGGGGAATGGCAGCGAGGTGAGGACGGCGGGCGCGGGTGGTGGTCGCAGGGTGCGCGCGGGCGCGAGTAGGTGCGGTGGCGGGGCCGTGGGACGGCCAAGGCGCGGCCGGTCTGCAGCGGGGCACCCACGGGGAAGGGGGTGGCAGAGGCAGTGCAAGGTTCGGCGGCTAGCGGCGGACATGGGCCGTAGGCTCAGGCGACAGCGGGGTCGAGCAGGGGCCGGCGTGGCTGGGTGTGCGAGCGCACGCTTGGCGGGCGGCGAGTGCGTGCGACAACGGCGCGACGCGGGAGCAGAGAGGGAAAGAGGGGAAGCTCACGGGGGTTAGCAGGGATTTCGGGCAGCGGACTCGACGGAGTTCGGGGAGGGCCGTTGGGGAGGAGGGGCGGAGAGGAGCAGTCCGGCGAGAGGGGGGGGCGGCGAGCTCCGGGCGTCGACAGGCGACGGCGACCTCCTCCGATCCCGATCCAATCGGGAGAGAGGGGGGGAAGATATTTTATGCGGGGGGGGGAGTGGGGGTGTCGATGGAGTGGGGCGAGGTGATGAGTGGATAAGGGGGAAGGGCGGCCGGTTGGGCCTGCGGCCAATTAGGCCGGCCAGCTGGGCCGATTCCCAGTGGGGGGGGGGTCTTTTTTTTGTTCTTTGTTAATTATGTTTTCTAAAATATAAATACAACTCCTAAATTAATGTTATAACTTATTCTACTGCCCCAAAAAGTTTGACACCTAAATAAAATAGTTTGCATTATTATAATTCTTAAAAGGCATTTAATCAATTGTCATAGCTACTGTTTTAATTACTTTAGAGCCTTTAAACATTTTATAAAAGAGTAGTTCCATTGCCATAATTACTTATGCATTATTTGGTTCACCCTGAACATTATAGTTTAAATTTTTGAAAACTTTTGTTGTTTGCCTGATTTTTAAATCGAATTCAAATCGGTTTCGAACTAATGCCAGATTAGCCACCGTGATCGAGGTGACGTGGCATCATTAGTGGAGGATTACTGTAGCGTAACTATCCGGGCGTCACAATTCTCCTCCACTACAAGAAATCTCGTCCCGAGATTTAAGAGGGGGGCTAAGGGGGAAGATTAGGTTACGAAATTCTAACGGGTCTTCTTGATCTTAGCTGTTCTTCTCGAAGAGGTCGATCCATTATGTTGAAGTCTTTATTAGTCTGCTCGAGGTCATCATGATCATGTCGTCATCCTTTCTTAGGGATCGCCATCGTCCTTACGGAAAGAATAAAGGGTGGGCATTCCGGGAGTACGGACCTCTGCAAGGTCGACAATCTGGTCGATAACATCGAGGAAGATGGCGGAAGTAACTCTCGAATTTAAACTTAAGAAAATGTCGAGAGCAAAGTAAGGAGGTATCATGTGAAGTTTCAAGCGAGCAAGCAATCGTTCAATGCCTGAAACAAAGTGTGAAAGGGGTCTAGAGCAACGAGAATAAGTATTGCGTCTGATACCAGAATAGATCACTTGGCAGGTGGCCCGTGAATTACATAAAAAGTCAAGTGCGAGAATAACTTTGTCATCGGGGTGTACAAGAGAGTCAGGTTTCGATCCTGGGACCTGTGGGTTATGGGCCCACCATGTTAAAAGTAGGAAGAACGGTGACATCTTGCACGATCAGGATAGGAAGGCATGTCAGAGGGTAGACTGTCAGTTATGTCGGCAACAACGTCAGTACCAAGGGCGAGGGACGAAGAGAACCATCTTCCTGCTCGTTGAACGAGGCGGACCAATAGGCAAAGTTTCTCGTCCATCGGTGGTTACTGGAATGTCAACAACAATAGTGACAGGGTCTTACTGACAGAGTTGCACACTGAGGTGCTTATAAAAGCAGTGACGTATTACTGCTCAGTTTATATAGATCACAAGAAAAAGTCAAACAAACCAATGGAAAGGAAAATATGGTTATCAGATTAAACAGAACAAATGGAAAGGAAAATGTGTTGAAACACATATTCCAGGGTATATCCTTCCCAAGGACAAACAGAGCATGATATCCGTGGCAGGATATCATGTAGAAAACCCTTTAAGTAAGGGGAGAGAAATTTCATGACTGTACCCATACAATGGTGTTTGGATAGTTGAGCAAGAAACGATTAGCATTGGGCTTCAGATGTTCTTGTTGAAGAACGGAGTACCATAAACGTGCTTCGAGATAGCATTGACATGGTCAACAGGTGAAAATCAGACTTTGGAAACAAAAATGATCCATTAGGAATAACTTGTAGAATAAGTCTTACAGTTTCCTCATGGAAGAATGGATAACATTGCTAAAAGGGAACTATAACAATAGGGCCTCCGGCCAGGTGGGATAAGTATGATACCACCTTACCGGGTCATATAAAGACCAACGTTATAACTCTTGGAAATATGTTCCAACCATCATATCTGACCGAGATTCAGATTTGATTGGTGTCAGGATACCTCAGACTCGGGATGCCTGAGAAGAAAAGGTGCAACACAATTTGACGAGATGACATTGTAAGATTTTCAGAAGTGATCTATGTAAGTGAGCTCTGAAACAAGAGGTCATCAGTAAACCAAGGAGAGGATGAGGAGGTGGCTGATAGGCTCAGCAACAAATCATCGAGATTTCCAAAGGATTGATTTCCACAATTATGTGAACAAGGAAATATCCTTTGTCGGATCAAATGTCATAATGATGTATGCTCGAGGGAAACATACACTACTGAACAATGATAGAAGGGTGCACCCAGGAATCTGGACTAGGTAGTACGATCAATGTTTGAATGATGATTCAATAATCAATAGACTTAGAATGAAACTGTAGACCAATAACTTCAAGCAATAAGGTTGCTAGAAGTTTAGAATTTACACAGCACAGACCATTTATCGGTATTCCGGTTAGAAACAACACGGAGACCAAGAAATGAACGCAAAAGGCGAGAGATATTACTATATCAAGAATTCTCAAGAGGTGGTAAAATTACCACGACATTCTTGACATAAAAGGTGGTAATATTCCAAGGTAAAGAAGAACAAATGCTGGATAGCAAGGATCTCAAGGTATAACACAAAACACGAATAAGTTTGTGTTGAACGGAAGGCAATAAAGTGTTTGATGATAACACAAATCATCAAGGGAAAGGATGGTATTTCTCATCATGAATTCAATTGTTATCCTGGAAGGGGTCAAAATGTTGATGATGACCACGACACATTTGTCGAGAGGTTTCAAGAAGATGTAATCGATCGGTGATGACATCACGTCAACGGAATGATGAAGCGAAAAGTTATTGAAACCATGGTTACGACACAAACTTGAAATCAAGCTTGTTGTTCAAGGACAATTGATATGACGAGGAAGATCGACGTAAGCTTAGCTCATCATCAAAAGTTGTGCTCCGGGATTAAGGACCAGGTAGCACAGTTAAAATTTAGCACGATAATGATATAGCCGATCAGGCTAGGAATGACATGATCGAGTACAAACTCGGACTTAAAGAAGATTATCAAGAGTTGCTGAACCGTAGGGCAGACTCGGTTCAGTTATCGGTGTCTTTGAGTGTTTAGTAACTCAGAGCCCATGAAAACTGTAATCAGTGAGAATGTAGTACTTGATGAAGAACTCATAAGAAGTTATGCAGTTTCAAGATAATCTCGAGATACCAGGGGGGTAATACTCGAAGACGGATCAAAGTAGAGGTTGGACCGAGGTATTGATCCACATGAGACAAGTGCTTACACTTGCATCGAAAATGGTATTTAAAAGAGAACATGGTCGGAACCACGACTGTAAAAGGCCGGATCCCAGATATAAGATGAACTTATACCAAGGGAACTAATATCATTTACAAGAAGCTTCGATGATAAGTTTCACATCGGGTCCATGGGCATGAACGCAAAGGCTCAAGGTCGACTCCCAATTCTTCCATGCATAACCTTTCATTTTACTTCTCGCTTTTGATGAAGTTGTAGTATAGAAATTTTATCTAGCAAAATACCAGAAGAGTATGACTCGTGAAAACTTTCGAGTTCACACAGTTTAGAGAAGGCATATGTTCAACCCATCAGGGCATCTTAGGAGTATATACCACAAATTTCAAGAATAAATAACACCAGCTCGATAGTAGAGCATGTTTGAGAAAGCAGAGGATACAATTTACCAAAGGTATTATGTATCCGAGGAAAGGCTCACAGACTTATTGAATATGAAGGACGTTGTCGGATAAAATCCTGCAAATGATCTGGTGGTTCTCAAGGGATCTGGTGCGAGCATCGGTACTCAACCAGAGGGAGAAACAATGCAAGGAGATCAGACTTTAGAAACAACTGACTAATTCAAGGCTCAAATGCAAAGGAATTATCAATTCCAAGACAAGGGATCAGAAGCAATGCTCTGATCAGGGATGGATAAGTTGAATAGCCTTAAGGGTACAATCGATAGCAATTTGATTGGTCGAGATCCAGCTCATGTTTTAAAATAACGTCTGAGCCGGAAAGATAATTTAAAAGGATCAATTGATGATTGCGTGCATTCGCACTCAAGTTGAATCAATAGGATCAAAAGATGATGCCTAAGGATACTAACGAATATCGCCAGACATATGGAAAGCATCCATAATGCAAGCAGGCAAGTATTGCAGAGCAATAAGCTACTAAGGATTTTTGGAGGATCGAATAGTATTTCGAAGACCATTGTGAAACACATGAACAACTGGGGGATGAGCAGATACTCGAAAAGCGCGAGAATTATTCATAGGGGTATTCATGTGGCAAGGAACTGCTAGGCAGTAGGCACAAAGTATTCTCGGAACAATAGAGAAGACTTCGGGGTATCTTGTAATAACAAGATCAATGGGGGATGATCGTATGAATGGCAAGTGTAAGTAGTTATCCATAAGGATTTATCGGTGGTCGGGAATAGCAAAAGTGATGGGCACAAAGTCTCGAGAGGAATAGCAAAGAGTATCTTCGGAATCTTCCGGTGAAGCAGGCCATCATCTGGAATGAAGGGGCTCTCCGGAAGAAAGTATTTACGAGATCCTAGAGTTAGAGTTAGCAAAACCATTTAACCCGAATAGAAGAGAGATCAGGGTCCCAGAGTAAGGGCGAGGAATAAAAGATTCTAATACCACCCAAATGGCGACGTGGGCCCGTAAGCCGCACAGCCATGTTAGTAAAAGTTTTGTAATGTCTAGACTCGACTTCGGCCAAGGAGTGTGGAAGGGGGATTCCTACAGGCAGTCGGCTCTGATACCAACTTGTGACGCCCCCGATTTGACCGTACACTAATCATACACGCAAACGTGTACGATCAAGATAAGGGACTCACGGGAAGATATCACAACACAACTCTACAAATAAAATAAGTCATACAAGCATCATATTACAAGCCAGGGGCCTCGAAGGCTAGAATACAAGAGCTCGATCATAGACGAGTCAGCGGAAACAACAATATCTGAGTACAGACATAAGTTAAACAAGTTTGCCTTAAGAAGGCTAGCACAAACTGGGATACAGATCGAAAGAGGCGCAGGCCTCCTGCCTGGGATCCTCCTAAACTACTCCTGGTCGTCGTCAGCGGGCAGCACGTAGTAGTGGGCACCTCCGGTGTAGTAGGAGTCGTCGTCGACGGTGGCGTCTGGCTCCTGGGCTCCAACATCTGGTTGCGACAACCAGGTAGAGGGGATAGGGGAAAAGAAGGAGAAAGCAACCGTGAGTACTCATCCAAAGTACTCGCAAGCAATGAGCTACACTACATATGTATGCATTGGTATCAAATGGAATAAGGGTATCATATGTGGACTGAACTGCAGAATGCCGGAATAAGAGGGGGATAGCTAGTCCTTTCGAAGACTACGCTTCTGGTAACCTCCGTCTTGCAGCATGTAGAAGAGAGTAGATTGAAGTCCTCCAAGTAGCATCGCATAGCATAATCCTAACCGATGATCCTCTCCTCGTCGCCCTGTTAGAGACCGATCACCGGGTTATATCTGGCACTTGGAAGGGTGTGTTTTATTAAGTATCCGGTTCTAGTTGTCATAAGGTCAAGGTACAACTCCGGGTCGTCCTTTTACCGAGGGACACGGCTATTCGAATAGATAAACTTCTCTGCAGGGGTGCACCACATACCCCAACACGCTCGATCCCATTTGGCTGGACACACTTTTCTGGGTCATGCCCGGCCTCGGAAGATCAACACGTTGCAGCCCTACCTAGGCACAACAGAGAGGTCAGCACGCCGGTCTAAATCCTATGGCGCAGGGGTCTGGGCCCATCGCCCTTTGCACACCTGCACGTTGCGTACGCGACCGGAAGCAGACCTAGCCTAGTGGCTTTCCAGTCCAATCCGGCGCGCGCCACTCAGTCGCTGACGTCACGAAGGCTTCGGCTGATACCACGACGCCGGGATACCCATAACTACTCCCGCGTAGATGGTTAGTGCGTATAGACCAAATGGCCAGACTCAGATCAAATACCCAGATCTCGTTAAGCGTGTTAAGTATCCGCGAACACCGACCAGGGCCAGGCCCACCTCTCTCCTAGGTGGTCGGAACCTGCCCTGTCGTTCCGCCTCAAAGATCCACTCGCGGGTGCTCCTACGAGCCTACCCGTCTTTAGTCACCACATGTATCATGTATAAAGTATATAGTATATACCCGTGATCACCTCCCGAGTGATCACGGCCCGATAGTATAGCATGGCAGACGGACAAGAATGTAGGGCCACTGACGATAAGCTAGCATCCTATACTAAGCATTAGGTTTGCAGGTAAAGGTAACAACAGTAGTAGCAAGGCAGGCTATGCATCAGTATAGGATTAACGGGAAACAGTAACATGCTACACTACTCTAATGCAAGCAGTATAGAGAAGAGTAGGCGGTATCTGGTGATCAAAGGGGGGGCTTGCCTGGTTGCTCTGGCAAGAGAGAGGGGTCGTCAACTCCGTAGTCGTACTGGGTAGCAGCGGCGTCGGTCTCGGTGTCTATCGAGAGAAGAGGGGGGAGAAACAATAAATATTAAGCAAGCATATGCATAGTGATGCACGACATGACAAGTAACGGCGTTAGAGGTGCCCTAACGCGGTAATAGGTGATACCGGCGAAGGGGGGGGTGACATCCAGGAAAGTATCCCCGGTGTTTTGCGTTTTCGAGCAGAGGAGCCGGAGGGGGAAAGTTGCGAGTTTTCTATGCTAGGGATGCGTGGCGGACGAACGGGCTGCGTATCCGGGTTCGTCTCGTCGTTTTGAGCAACTTTCATGTAGAAAGTATTTTCATCCGAGCTACGGTTTATTTTATATTAATTTTAAAAGATTTAAATCATTTTTAGGATTTATTTATTTAATTTAATCAACATTATCCAGAATAGTGTCTGCTGACGTCATCATGACGTCAGCATGACGTCAGCAGTCAACAGTCAGTTGACTTGGTCAAACTGGCGCGTGGGTCCAGTGGGACCCACCTGTCATACCCTGTTAGGTTAATTAGGGTTTAGTTAAACTAATTACTGTTTAATTAAGCTAATAGGTTAATTAGATTAATTAATTAATTAAGGTTAATTAACTTAATTAATTTAGTTAATTAATTAATTAATTAAAGTTATTTTAATTATAATTATTATTTTATTTATTTTTTTTGTATTAGTTTTAATTAATTTTTTTTAATCGTTCTGGGCATGGGCCCCATTCGGTCAGTGGCCCAGGCCTTAACGGGCGCTAGGCATTCGGGCGCAGGGGCTCACGGGCGCATGAACGGGCGCATGCCCGAGGGAACGGACCCGCGCGGTGCCGCTGGATCCAGCGGGGCGGCCGGCGGAGGCCACGGCGGGGCTCAGCCGGGGAAGGCTGGCGCGTGTGTGCAGGCGTTGTGGCCGGCGCCGGAATGGTTACGTGCGGGCACGCACAGCAGGCGGCGGGCGCGTTGGAGCAGACGAGGGGCGCGCGGTGATGGCGCGGTGGAGCGAGGCAAAGGGCGCGTGCAGGTGCGGTCGCGCGCGGTGGCGCGGCAAAGGGCCAACAGAGGCGAGGCGCGGAACGCGACGAGGAAGCCAGGCCGGGGCGCGCGGGCCATGGTGGATGTGTGCCCTCACGGGCACAGGGACGAGGCCATGGCCGCGAGGCCAGCACAGGTGGGGGGGGGGGATGGCCGCGAGGTGAGGACAGCGGGCGCGGGTGGTGGTCGCAGGGTGCGCGCGGGCGCGAGTAGGTGCGGTGGCGGGGCCGTGGCACGGCCAAGGCGCGGCCGGTCTGCAGCGGGGCACCCACGGGGAAGGGGGTGGCAGAGGCAGTGCGAGGTCCGGCGGCTAGCGGCGGACATGGGCCGTAGGCTCAGGCGACAGGGGGGTCGAGCAGGGGCCGGCGTGGCTGGGTGTGCGAGCGCACGCTTGGCGGGCGGCGAGTGCGTGCGACAACGGCGCGACGCGGGAGCAGAGAGGGAAAGAGGGGAAGCTCACGGGGGTTAGCAGGGATTTCGGGCAGCGGACTCGACGGAGTTCGGGGAGGGCCGTTGGGGAGAAGGGGCGGAGAGGAGCAGTCCGGCGAGAGGGTGGGGGGCGGCGAGCTCCGGGCGTCGACAGGCGACGGCGACCTCCTCCGATCCCGATCCAATCGGGAGAGAGGGGGGGGGAGATATTTTTTGCGGGGGGGGGGGGGAGTGGGGGTGTCGGTGGAGTGGGGCGAGGTGATGAGTGGATAAGGGGGAAGGGCGGCCGGTTGGGCCTGCGGCCAATTAGGCCGGCCAGCTGGGCCGATTCCCAGTGGGGGGGGGGGTCTTTTTTTTTGTTCTTTGTTAGTTTTGCTTTATAAAATATAAATACAACTCCTAAATTAATGTTATAACTTATTCTACTGCCCCAAAAAGTTTGACACCTAAATAAAATAGTTTGCATTATTATAATTCTTAAAAGGCATTTAATCAATTGTCATAGCTACTGTTTTAATTACTTTAGAGCCTTTAAACATTTTATAAAAGAGTAGTTCCATTGCCATAATTACTTATGCATTATTTGGTTCACCCTGAACATTATAGTTTAAATTTTTGAAAACTTTTGTTGTTTGCCTGATTTTTAAATCGAATTCAAATCGGTTTCGAACTAATGCCAGATTAGCCACCATGATCGAGGTGACGTGGCATCATTAGTGGAGGATTACTGTAGCGTAACTATCCGGGCGTCACAAGAAGCCACAAGAGTACCAAGACTGGGATGACATGTAGAGAGTGAGTACAAGGTACCACAATGGATTCAACATGTCCCCAAGAGTAAAGATATGCAATGAATTTGACTGATTTCTTTCCCTTAGGTGTCTTGCTCCCCCTGAATCTTACATGGGATATTGGGAGAAGATAGGGAACAGAAAATCAGAGGTAAACGATACAAATGGATAGAACTAAATGCAAATAAGCACATATGAACATGTCTTTCCCCCAAAAAGACATGTGACATCTCTCCTCTTGAACATCAAGCATCTGGGATCCTTGAGTATTCTGTCCCCCTGGAAATCTCTTTCTCCCCTTTAATACTTTCTCCCTTGTAGGTGATAAGCTTTGATGTGATCTCTCTCTCCCCCTTTGACATCAATTTCCAAGAAGGGCTTTCTGGAATCCGTCGTATAGGTTTGGTCCTTGAGACTCAGCACAAAGCAATGGATAAAACTGTGATGCTTGTAGAGGACAAGATTCATTGAGTAGAGCTGGATCAGAAGAAATATAGAACAAGTGGCAAACTGTTTTTCCTGTTGTGAAGTCGGTGGCACCGAGTGGCATGTTTTGGTGGGGCTGAAAAGATTCGGTTGGACCGAAAACTACAAGTTGGTGAAACTGAGTTCAACACAGAGAAAAACACTTGTCACCTCAGCTCACTAAACATGTAGGATCTCACAAAGATTTGCAATGAATTGAATGCAGAAAATGCAGAACAAAAACAAAAAGAAAAGAGAAGAAACTGAAATATCTAGATGAAGAACACAAGAGAACTTCATCTAGATTTGGGCGGTGACATAGTCACCTATGTTAGAGTATATTGACTTAGGATCAAGTGAGAACACTTGATCATAGGTCATACTCATCGTTTAAGCTCAAAATGGTGTTACCATTTTTCGTTTAAGCATCTTGATGTATTCACATCTTGTTGAGTTGCTTTGACTCATGTCTTGGAGTAAAGCTTCTCTAAAATGGAATAACATACCTTGGGTGGTGGTGTGGTTCTTTCTCATGTAGTTGAACTTGTGTGGGTGATCAAGGTTGATGTAGCTCATCAAGAGTTGGTAGCACCACTTGGAGTTTGAGTTCATCTACCTACATGGGTTAGTTCTTGCAAGGAAGAGCACTTGTGTATCCAAAAATGACAATCATGAAGCTCAACATAGAATTTGTCAAAGGATATGTTTGAATGGTTTTGTGCTTCCTTGTTTTCAACCAACATTGTGTAGAGACTTGGTGATGTAGAGATTGCTCAAGATGTGAGTGAGTCGCAATCTCATGGAATTAGATTCAACCAAGCACCTACATGGGTTAGACAACATGCAAGGTACAAATATATCCAAGACATAAGATAGTCATCATAAGAGATATATCATGGATTAGTCATAAGCTCATGTCTTGCATGTATCCAATGGAGTTCCTACTCCAAGTTCGAAGCATCAATAATGTTCAATTCACCTCTCAACCTGCAAAATACTTTCTCATCAAGAGGTTTAGTAAATATATCCGCTAATTGCTTATCAGTGCGAACATGCTTAAGATCAATGTCACCCTTAGCAACATGGTCTCGAATGAAATGATGACGAACTTCAATATGCTTAGTTCGAGAATGTTGTACAGGATTATGACCAATTTTGATAGCACTTTCATTGTCACAAAGCAGTGGAACATGTTTCACATAGATCCCATAATCTTTAAGAGTTTGGGTCATCCAAAGTAATTGAGCACAACATGAACCAGCGGCAATGTATTCCGCTTCAGCGGTGGATAAGGATACCGAGTTTTGTTTCTTGGAAGACCAAGACACAAGAGATCTACCAAGAAATTGACAAGTACCCGAAGTGGAATTTCTATCAAACTTGTCTCCGGCATAATCCGAGTCGGAATAGCCAACAAGATCAAAAGGAGACCTCTTAGGATACCAAATGCCAAAGTTTGGTGTATGAATTAAGTATCTCACTATCCTTTTCACGGCCTTAAGATGACATTCTTTAGGAGCAGCTTGATAACGTGCACACATGCACACACTTAGCATAATGTCGGGACATGAAGCACATAGGTATAACAAAGAACCAATCATATAGCGATAAACCTTTTGATCAACCGGTTCACCATCTTTGGTCAAATCAAGATGTCCACTAGTAGGCATGGGTGTAGGCATACCTTTGCATTCTTGCATATTGAACTTCTTGAATAAGTCCTTGGTGTACTTCGTTTGAGAGACAAATGTACCTTCCTTAGTTTGCTTGATTTGCAAACCGAGAAAGAATTTGAGTTCACTCATCATAGACATCTCAAACTTCTCTGACATTAGCTTTCCAAACTTTTCACTAAAGAGAGGGTTAGTCGAACCAAATATGATATCATCAACATAAATTTGGCATACAAATAGTTCTCCATTAACCTTTTAGTAAAAAGAGTAGAATCAATTTTACCAATTTCAAAACCACTTGCAATAAGGAACTTGGTCAAGCATTTATACCATGCTCTCGGAGCTTGTTTAAGACCATAAAGAGCTTTGTGAAGTTGGTAATCATGATTTGGTTTCTTAGGATTGATAAAGCCGGGAGGTTGTTTGACATAAACTTCCTCCTCTATTTCACCATTTAGAAAAGAACTTTTAATGTCCATTTGGTACAAGGTGATATTATGGTGATTAGCATAGGCAAGTAAGATGCGAATGGACTCAAGTCTAGCAACGGGAGCATATGTCTCACCATAGTCGATGCCTTCGACTTGTGTGTACCCTTGGGCGACGAGACGTGCTTTGTTGCGAACCACTTGTCCATCTTCATCTTGCTTGTTGCGAAACTCCCATTTGGTACCAATGATGTTGTGGTTGTTGTCGGGCTTCTCAACTAATGTCCAAACTTGGTTTCTCTCAAAGTTGTGTAGCTCTTCATGCATAGCGTTTATCCAATCCGGATCTTGCAATGCTTCTTCAACCTTCATAGGTTCAATGCTAGAGATGAATGAATAGTTTTCACAAAAGTTAGCTAAATGAGTTTTTGAGCGAGTGATTCTCCCGGTTTGAATATCATTGTAGATTTGCTCGACGGGATGATCTTTGGCAATTCTTGCTCGAACTAGTGAGAGCTTTTGCTTGGGTCTTCGTTGAACATATTGTTCTTCTTCTTGGCCTTCTTCATTGTTGACATTGTCGTTCTCTTGTCGTGGTGGAGAAGGAGGTTGTTGATGTTCGTCTTGATGCATTTCCTCGTCTTCTTCATCTTGGTGTGTCCCACTTGTGGATGCTTCCGTATCAATTCTTGGTTCACCTTGTCGTGAAGTAGAAGCTTCCACTTGGACGGACGAGGTACTCTCCTTCACCTCCGTTGGACGAATTTTGCCAATAGACAAGTCTTGGATTGCTTCTGAAGGGTCTTTGTCTCCTACATCGGTTGGCAATTGCTCTACTTGCGAGCCATTAGATTCATCAAACTTCACATCTACCATCTCTTCAACCTTTCATGTGAAATTGTTGTAGACACGGTAAGTGTGAGAGTTTGAGCCATAACCAGGTAGAAAACCTTCATGAGATTTAGGAGCAAACTTTGAATGACGATGCTTGTTGAGAATGTAGCACTTTGAGCCGAATACTCGAAAGTATCCAACTTGGGGTTTGTTACCGGTGAGGAGCTCGTATGCCGTCTTGCTGAGTAGCTTGTGAAGATACAAGTGATTTGTTGCATGATAAGCTGTCTCAACCGCTTCTGCCCAAAAGTGCTTCGGCGTCTTGTACTCATCAAGCATCGTTCTCACCATTTTGATGAGTGTCTGGTTCTTCCTCTCAACAACTCCATTTTGTTGAGGTGTGTACGTAGCCGAGAACTCATGTGAAATCCCTTCTTCGTCAAGAAAGGTGTCCACATTTGCGTTCTTGAACTCCATTCCGTTGTCACTCCGAACCTTCTTGATCTTCACGTCAAACTAATTTTGGGTCTTCCTAGCGAAGTTTTTGAAGATTCTGGACCCGCGACTTGTCATTAAGAAAGAACACCCACGTAAATCTTGAAAAATCATCAACTATAACTAGACCAAAAGAATTTCCACTGAGAGTCTTGTAGGCGTTGGGACCAAAAAGATCCATATGAAGTAACTCGAGTGGCCTCCTTGTGGTCATGATGTTCTTCACGGGATGCCTTCCTCCAACCTGTTTACCTGCTTGACAAGCACTGCAAAGTCTATCCTTATCAAATATGACATCGTTAACTCCAAGGATATGATTTCCTTTAATAACCTTGTCAAGGTTTCTCATGCCAACGTGACCTAGTCGTCTATGCCACAACCAACCTTTTGAGGATTTAGCAATAAAGAAAGTTTTAGGTTGAGCCTTTTCAGAGAAATCGACAATGTAAAGATCACTTCTATGCATACCGGTAAAGACCATTTTATGATTGTCTCGACGAAACACTTGGCAATCTACCTCAGTAAATAGGACATTCAAACCGAAATCGGCAAGTCTAGATACTGAAAGTAAGTTGTAGCCGAGAGATTCAAGGAGCATAACATTTTGAATGGAACTATCATTACCCTTTACCCTTACCAAGGCCAACCACTTTACCCTTTGAATTATAACCAAAGGTGACATATTTTTGAGGGCGGTCATTTTCAGCAAGCTGACGAAACATCTCTTCATCTCCGATCATATGATCAGTACATCCACTATCAAGAACCCATTCCTTTCCTCCTGACACATATCCCCGAAGATTTGCCATAAGACCAAAATGTCTCATTGCATCATCAAGATCGAAGTCACTATCATCATCATCATCATAGTATCCATGTTCACCATGATCTTGTGACTCATCATTTCCTAGAGAGGGTAATTCATTAGATAAATGATCATCAAAGTGGTCACCTTTATGAATTTTTATAGCTTCGGATATAATATCACTAATGATTCCAACATCTCCTCTAGCACGCTTGAGATTGGTAAGCTCAAATAGACAATCACCAAAACTAGGATCACTAGAGTTCATCTTACTCAAGGCAATAGATTTATGGAGAATTTCATCCAAACTTTTCAAGGAATAATCAGAAAATCGTTCCTCAAGAAATTTCCATATAGTATAGGCACAATTAAGAGTAGGCAAACTAGCAATCAAATTTTTGGGCAATCCTCTAATGATGAGCTCAATAGTTCTAAGATTGCGAATTATGTCGATATCTTCATCTAGGGTAGGATGCAAAGGATCAATATGAAGTGCACAAGGGCTAGCAATATACTTGTTCAAATGATATTGATTGAAAATTACAAGCATCACATTTTTCCACTCATGAAAATACTCACCATCAAGAATAGGCACTCTATGGCTAAGCCTCTCTAAAGTAGACACATCCATCTTCCTCCAATGGTGATTAAACCAAGGCAATGGAGACCAAAGCTCTGATACCACTTGTAGGACCTTGAAGTAGATGTGTCTAGAGGGGGGTGATTAGACACTTAATGCTAAAGTTGCAGTTTTTAAGCTTTTCGGTTTAAGTGGAGTTTAGGAATAATTTCAACATTCACAATACATATCAAGCAAGCATGCAAAGAGTATATAGGAAGCGGAAAGTAAAGCATGCAACTTGCAAGAATGTAAAGGGAAGGGTTTGGAGAATTCAAACGCAATTGGAGACACGGATGTTTTTCCCGTGGTTCGGATAGGTGGTGCTATCCTAGATCCATGTTGATGGAGACTTCAACCCACGAAGGGTAACGGTTGCGCGAGTCCACGGAGGGCTCCACCCATGAAGGGTCCATGAAGAAGCAACCTTGTCTATCCCACCATGGCCATCGCCCACGAAGGACTTGCCTCACTAGCGGTAGATCTTCACGAAGTAGGCGATCTCCTTGCCCTTACAAACTCCTTGGTTCAACTCCACAATCTTATCGGAGGCTCCCAAGTGACACGTAGCAAACCTAGGAGACACCACTCTCCAAGAAGTAACAAATGGTGTGTTGATGATGAACTCCTTGCTCTTGTGCTTCAAATGATAGTCTCCCCAACACTCAACTCTCTCTCACAGGATTTGGATTTGGTGGAAAGAAGATTTGAGTGGAAAGCAACTTGGGGAAGGCTAGAGATCAAGATTCATGTGGTAGGAATGGAATATCTTGGCCTCAACACATGAGTAGGTGGTTCTCTCTCAGAACATATGAGTTGAAAGTGTAGATGTGTTCTGATGGCTCTCTCCACGAGTGAAGAGGAGGTGGAGGGGTATATATAGCCTCCACACAAAATCCAACCGTTACACACAGTTTTCCAATCTCGGTGGGACCGAATCACAAACTCGGTCGGACCGAAATGGTAAACCTAGTGACCATTAGAGATTTTCGGTGGGACTGACATGCAACTCGGTAGGACCGATATGGTTAGGGTTAGGGCATAACGTAATCTCGGTGAGACCGATTACACAAACTCGGAGAGACCGATTTGGTAATAAGCTAACCAGAGAGTTGGTCAGGCAAACTCGATGGGACCGATTACACAAACACGGTGAGATCGATTTTGGTAATGAGCATACACAGAGAGTTTGCATTGTAACCTCGGTAGTATTGATTGCACAAGATCGGTGAGACCGATTTTGGCAATGGACATACATAGTGAGATTACAATCCCATCTCGGTGAGACCGAGATCCCTATCGGTAGAACCGATTTGCTAGGGTTTGGCAATGGCTATGACAAGTGAAACTCGATGGCGCCGGGTTGAAATAATCGATAGGTCCGAGTTTGGCTTTGGGTTTAGGTCATATGTGGAAGTGGGAAAGTAGCTGAGGATTTTGGAGCATATCATTAAGCACTTGAAGCAAGAGGCTCATTAAGCAACACCTCATCCCTCCTTGATAGTATTGGCTTTTCCTATGGACTCAATGTGATCTTGGATCACTAAAATGTAAAATGAAGAGTCTTGAGCTTTAAACTTTAGCCAATCCTTTGTCCTTAGCATCTTGGAGAATTTCCCACAACCTTTAGTCCATGCCACTCCATTGTTGAACTTATCTGAAACATACTAGATAGAAACGTTAGTCCAATAAGAGATATGTTGTCATTAATTACCAAAACCACCTAGGGAGCACTTGTGCTTTCAGACTCCCCCCTTGGCGCACCCTCCTCCTAGGCCGACCGCCTTCCCCCTTACTCCTTTATATACGAGGGCAGGGGGGCACCCCATAGACAACAATTGATCATTGATCTCTTAGCCGTGTGCGGTGCCCCCCTCCACCATAATCCTCGATAATATTGTAGCGGTGCTTAGGCGAAGCCCTGCGACGGTAGAACATCAAGATCGTCACCATGCCGTCGTGCTGAAGGAACTCTTCCCGGACATTCTGCTGGATCAGAGTCCGGGGATCGTCATCGAGCTGAATGTGTGCTAGAACTCGGAGGTGCCGTAGTTTCCGTGCTTGATCGGACGGGCCGTGAAGACGTACGACTACATCAACCGCGTTGTGCTAACGCTTCCGCTTTCGGTCTATGAGGGTACACAGACAACACTCTCCTCTCTCGTTGCTATGCATCACCATGATCTTGCGTGTGCGTAGGAAAATTTTGAAATTACTACGTTCCTCAACATATAGGCAAGTCCAAACGGCTACAGAGAGGACGCTTGATATTCACCCTCTTTATAAAGGGACAAGGCTTTTACTTTTTCCCTCCCGTGCTCAATCGAATCCTTCCCCCGCCTCGAGTTCTAACACCCAAAGCCCAGGTCAGGTGCTCCGAACCTTCAATCATGTCCGGATCTAGCCTTCAAGGCCGATGGATGCCCTCCTCCGTTACGGAAGAAGACATCAAGAAGTTGAGGGAGGCCAGATACCTGACCGCCGAGGTTTCGCATCGGCTGCCTGCCTGAGGGCAGGTTGTCCCTACTCCTGAACCCAAGGAAGACGTTGTGTTCATCTCCCACTTCCTCTGGGGCCTAGGCCTTACTATGGATCCCTTCGTCATAGGCTTGATGTTCTATTGCGGGCTAGATTTCCACGATCTAACCCCAGACTCCTTTCTCCACATCTCGACATTTATTGTCGTGTGTGAGGCCTTCCTCCGCATTACCCCTCACTTCGGCCTGTGGCTCAAGACCTTTGAAGTGAAGCCGAAGATGATCGAGGGGCAACATGCGGCGTGCGGAAGCTTGTCAATAAGCAAGATGGCCGGAGCTCCGTGGCTGAAGGGTTCCTTTCCAGAGGTGTCCGGATTATGGCAGCAGGTGTGGTTTTACATCACGGCTCCCAGGAGCGCCAAGTGGGCGGTTGCCCCCGCTTTCCGCTCGGGCCCCCCCACCACAACCGATGACATGGATTAGTAGAGGTCTGAGCTGGGGTCCAGCCAAGGACGTGCCTATACTGCAAAGCCGCATTCGAGATCTCTTCGAGGGAGATTTTAATTTGGTTGTGGTAATACAAGTTATGCTATTTCGTCGAGTCCAGCCTTGCAAACGCCGGCCCCTTTTCTTGTGGGAGTTCAACCCAGAAGGACCACAGGCTATTCAGAATTTCCTCGGTCTAACGCGCGAGGAAATGTACAAGTCATTCTTTGGACCTCAAATAGAGTGTCCGGATACTGATGAGGGTGTAGGCCTGAGAAGCAACCGCGTCGCCAAACAAGTAAGTAATCCTCTAGCCGAACACACCGTCTTTTATTCATGACATTATTTCTGAGAGATGGCTCTTTGACCAGGACTGGCTAACAAAGTCGAAGATGATCCGGTGTTCGGCCCCCCTCCCTAAGGGCTTGGAAAATCCGGTGCTGGAAAAGATGCTCGGGCTCGCACCTTGTCTGGAGCCCTCGAAGGAGGATATAGGGGGGGAATAATATGGGCGGAAGCGGGGCCCCATCACTGCCAGTTCCAATCGAGGGAATGAGCGCCTCCGTGAAGGAGGACAACTAAGGAGAAGAATCCGACCTTCTCTCGCTTCGAGGAAGGAAGAGGAATGCCTCTGAAGATCCGGAAACTGAGGCTTCCAAACGGGAGAAGAAATCCCCACTAGAGGGTCCTGCCTTGGAGGGTGCTTTTGCCGGACAAAGTCCGCACGAGGATCAGCCCTCCAACAAGCTGTAAGTAATTAGAAAGTACTTTAATAGTGAAGATATATTACCTCTCCTCTGAGGAAAATAACCGAAGTTTTTATCTTGCAGTTCGGATCTTAGCCCTTCTCAGCAGAGCTCATCTTCGGGGGATCTTGTTCCGGAGATGATGGAGAGCGAAACGCCTCCCCCAGACTCCTCCGTTCAAGAAGCAGGCGACCTTGAAGTGTCGTCACGGAGGGCCTCTCCGGATTTGGTGAGGCCAGAAGATAATCCTATAGCCACCCGAAGTCCTCAGCGTCCGGCTCTTGAAAAGAGCAAACAAAAGAGTCCGACACCGTCTGGTATGCGGTCGGACATACTGAGGGAGCTATTGGGGCGAGCAACCATCTCAGAGGAACACCATACGTTAATGGGTACGGTGATGGAGAGAATTTCGTCCGCCAAAAGCGGATTGCATGAAGCTTTTATAAGTCTACTGACAGGCTTTGAGGTACATGAAATGATATGCTTTTTGATAGTACCGCACATGTTAAGTGTGCCCTGTGTAGATAGTAGCCCCTGAGACTCTGTTCGTCATTGAGAACACCGGCGAAAAGAGGATCGTAGTCCCAGGCAATAATCATACCGCTTTAATGTGCAGGTAATGGGAGCTCCGGTGGCTAGCCAGACTCATGAGTTTGCCGAACTAAAGCGGCAGATAGATGCGGCCGACGCCGACATCGAGCTTGTTAATAGGCGTCTTGATGAGTCACAGGGTAAGTAATGTTTTCCTGGCGACTCTCACACAATAAGAGCAGTATGATGCCAGTATCTTTAATATGTTGTGACTGCAGACGGAGCGGCCACCATGGAGATCCTTTGGGCGGAACTTGCCCGAGCCAAGGAACAAGCGAGGGTTAGTAATGCGGCTGCTTTGAAGGCAGCCGAAGAGTTAAGAGCTGAGAAGGCCGCCCATTGCGAAAGTAAAGAAAAAATGGCCAAGATGGATGTGGAATTAAAAGGCACTGCCAACTATTGCCAGTTCCTTGAAGAAGAGAACCGAGTGAAGGCATCGGACCTTGAGAAGGCCACGATGGCGACCAAAGATACTCGCTCCGCTATGAGGGCGAAGAAGGAGGAGCTGCGCGAAGTCGGGGATATTGCGGCTGGGAAGCCCTTTCTGCCACAGAGGAAGTTCGGAGATCCGCGTTATGCCCCTCTGGATTGACTGTGGAGTTCGGCAGACGCATATATGAACTTGGCGGCGAGCGCAGCCGATGCGGTCGAATACTTCCGAGATTAGTCAGATCGTGAAGTGGACAAGCTATTCTGGTCGCAATTTAACATTCCAGAGCGTCCGCTTCCCCTGACTTGCCATGAGGTCCATTGTGGATCAGCTGTGGCCGGAAAAGCCGAAGCCGAACGACTATTTCAGCTTAGTGCAACAATTCCTTGGTGCGGCGCCGCGCATTAATGCAATGAAGAGGTCGGCGTGCATAGAAGGCTCGCGGATGGCCCTTGCCCGTGTTAAAGCATACTGGGTAGAGATGGATGCTACCACTGTTGCGGCACAGGGTTCGGCCATAGGCTGAGTGGCTGTCGAGCATTATTTCGAAGAGGTTCTTGAGGGTGCTCGTTTGATAGAGTCCCTGTTCTCGAAGAATATTATGTTTGAGTGACGTGCATTCCCATTGTAAACACAATGTTTTTATGAAATTCATTAAGGCTGTGTTTATACTTTTGCCTAAAAGTAATATTGTGCCTCATGTGCGGCCGTTTATGTATACATGTGTATAACCTGAAAGATTGCAGTCGTCGGCTTCAGCCCCCACACATATAATGCGGAGGTGTTCGCAGAAGACGTGTGTTCACACTTAACCCAATGTCTTGGTCCTATTAAGGAGGTGATAGCGCAGCGAACGAGGCAACCGGACTATGATGCTTTAACACTTTCACTTAGCCATAGGAGTTTGACGGTGGGGCTACTATATAGCCCCTGTTGGCTCCGCACTCTCCCGAATTCGGGGTGCATACCTGCCTGGCCGGGAAACGGCCCTTCGTTAAGGCGGAGGAATTCTAACATTCCGATAGGTCATCGAGTGGTTGACCAGTCTCACGCTATATCATGACAGTTAGTTTTCGGCTTTCTCTATTGAGGTGCTCATCCGGATGACCCGGGGCACAATCGCAGTAGAGCGGAATGTAAGGTACCAAAACATAGGAGTCGAGCAAACCCAACATTTGACCAAAGACATGATTCGGAGCTGATGCATATAAGGCCAAACTCGCGATGCCGAACACTCCCTAAGGTATTCGGTCTTTATGGTATAAACCGGGCCTAAATAGTGCCCTTTGTAAGAAGCCCCTTGTGTCCAGGTACGTGCATTATTCTGACGTGGCCACATGCCAAGACGTCAGCATCCTTCTCGATTGCACTGAGAATTCGAGGGATGTGTATCAACAAGAGATAGTAAAAAAGGTTTACGCAGGGTCTTAATCTAAAAAGAATCCTTGGAGCGGGTCCCTGCTGCACGTCTGCGCCCGTGTCTCTATTGTGCCGTATCCTGGACGGGTGTAGCATGATGATCATTTGTAAAAGAGAGGAACTTAGGTGAAAAAGTTGTCGTGCAAAAAGGTAGTTTTTTAAAAGAAACCATGTATTATTAAAAACGAGTAGAAATTGCCACTTGTCTGCGCGCGTTGAGCCACCTTGTATTTGGAATAGGGGTGTGACCATCAATCTGGTACAAACTACATATAGCAGCGCCGGACTCGTCTAACCGCGTCCGTGGTCTTGACGACCTATCAAATGTTGTAGTCGGTGAGGCCGTTTTTAGTGTGCGGCTGCCAAGGCAGTCGCATTCTCTTCGGTGCGCAAAGATCGCTCAATATTTCCAATCACTGTAATGATGCCACGTGGACCGGGCATCTTGAGCGTGAGGGAAGTGTAATGCGGTATTGCATTAAAGCAAGCAAAAGCTTCGCGTCCAAGTAGTGCTTGATAGCCACTTTGGAACGGAGCAATGTGGAAGGTTAAATGTTCGCTATGGAAGTTATCGGGGAAGCCGAATACAACCTTTAGTAGCAGGGAGCCCGTGCAGTGAGCCCCTAGGCCTGGCGTTACTCCTTTAAAGGTAGTGTCGCTATGGCGGATTTTCGTTCGGTCTATCCCCATTTTGCGGATTGTGTCCTGATATATCAGGTTTAGACTGCTACCATCGTCCATCAGGACTCGTGTGAAGTGGTATTCGTCAATTATTGGGTCTAATACCAAGGCATCCCATCCTGCACGTCGGATACTTGCTGAGTAATCCTGATGGTAAAAAGTGATTGGTTGAAACGACCAGTTACAGGGCTCCATGGTGATAGGCCCTTGGGCATATTTAACTGGGGGTGCCTCTTTGTTTCTCCCCTTGATCGCGTGTAACACGTTTACTGTTTTGACTTCTGGTGGAAATTTCTTTTGTTCCCCAGCGTCTTGCTTGAGAGGCTTATCCTCCCCCTTGTGTACGGTGTTGAGCTTGCCGGACTGCTTGAAGACCCAACATTCTCTGTGGGTATGATTAGCGGGTTTACCAGGGGTGCTATGGATCTAACATACTTGGTCTAGAATTTTGTTTAGGCTGGATAGTTCGTCTCTGGCGCCTTTAAAGGGCGGATTTTGCTGACTTGGTCGAGAGCTTTTGAATCCGGCGTTTACGGCCGTGCTCTTCATGATGTCCTCTTTATTCTGGCGTTTGTTATTGTTGTTGCGCCGTTATTTCCCATTTCCATCTCTAGTTTCGGATGTACTAGGGTCGCTTGTGCCGCATCTAGCTAACCAGCTATCCTCACCCACGCAAAAGCGGGTCATGAGGCTTGTTAATGCTGCCATTGTTCTCGGCTTTTCTTGGCCGAGGTGTCTGGCAAGCCATTCGTCACGGACGCTATGCTTAAAAGCTGCCAAGGCTTCGTCATCTGGACAGTCAACTATTTGGTTCTTTTTAGTAAGAAACCTATTCCAGTGCTTTCGGGCTGACTCTCCGGGCTGTTGAGTTATATGACTCAAATCGTCCGCATCCGGAGGTCGGACATAAGTCCCTTGAAAATTTGCCCGGAAAGCGTCTTCGAGCTCTTCCGAGCTTCCGATGGAGTTTTCGGGGAGGCTTTTAAGCCAGTGCCGAGCTGGCCCTTTGAGTTTGAGGGGTAAATATTAATGGCGTGGAGATCATCTCCTCGAGCCATATGGATGTGGAGGATATAGTCCTCAATCCAGACCCCGGGGTCTGTTGTTCCGTCGTATGCCTCTATGTTTACGGGTTTGAATCCCTCTGGAAATTCATGGTCCAGCACCTCATCGGTGAAACATAGGGGGTGTGCGGCACCCCTGTATTTGGGCGTGCTGCGTTGTTCGGATGTTTGTTATGTTGCATCGTATGCTGGAGAGTGCTTATTGCGTGGCCCATAGATGGATCTGGTTGCACCATCCTTTTGATGCGAGCCCTCGCGTGGATCGTGTATTGGCTTATATGTGGGATTGTTTGCCACTCTTTGTTGGCTGTGAGGTCATCTATCCGGCCAAGTGGCCGTTTTGATTTTTGGTTGCGGGGGATCTAAGGCCTCCTCATCGAATTCGGGTAGTAACTTCCGCTTCGGGTAACTCTGGGTGGGGCGATTGCCGCCGTACTTTGCTGCTGCGTTGAGTACTTTGCTCCATCTGATTTGGAGTGTGTCTTGTGCAGCCTTGAGCCTTTGCTTCTGCCTTTTTAGACTCCTCGCGGTGACAACAAGCCTTTGATTGGCATTTTGTTGCTCCGGGTGTCTGTCTGGTGTTATGTCCTCTGGACTATTATCTTTGACAGAGTTGGTTTGTTCGGTTTGATTCTCCACGCTGCCGTGGTCCGGCAGTGGTTCACCCTGCTCTAACGCTGGGTCTGTATGATCGTCTTTCTGTCGAGGCGGGATTTGGGGCGGCGCTTACGCCGCTGCTTTGACTGCTTCTCGAGGGGATAGCCCTTCGTTGCGTCCTTTCATTCCTCGTCGTTGTTTTCCTTTGGTGTGTCCACCATGTATACGTCATGTGATAAAGTGGACGTCCAGTGCCCTGTGGGCAGTGGTTCCTCTTCGTCTCCCGCATCGTCGTCCATACCATCGATATTGTCGGAGTCGAAGTCGAGCACGTCAGTTAAGTCATCGACAGTGGCTACTAAGTGGGTGGTGGGTGGGTCGCGAATTTCTTCGTCGTCCGCATCCCAGTCCTGCCGGACATAGTTCGGCCAGGATCCTCCTGACAAGGAGAGAGACCTTAACGAGTTCAGTATGTCGCCAAAGGGCGAGTGCTGAAAAATATCCGCAGAGGTAAACTCCATGATCGGCACCCAATCAGATTCGATAGAAACGGGCGCAGGCGGTTCGGGGTCCGTGGCCGGAGAAGGATCCGACAATTTATCAACACGGCTCTCATGCAAGGTAAGGTCGATATTCGGCTCGATCCCCGCTAAGGGTAGGGCCTCCGTGGCGGGGTCCTTCCACCTGACCGTGGAGGGCGCAACTGGCTCCAAATTGAGTGCCGGAGCGGCTGCTGGTGCGATTTCCTGAACACTGTCCGATGGTAGAGCTAAATCATACTTATCGTGACCGCGTGACGCACAAGGCAAAGGCTCGAATCCATCGAAGATCAAGTCTCCGCGGACATCGGCCGTGTAGTTTAAGCTTCCAAACCTGACCTAATGGCCAGGGGCGTGACTTTTGATCTGCTCTAGGTGGCCGAGCGAATTGGCCCGTAGTGCAAAGCCGCCGAACACGAAGATCTGTCCAGGGAGAAAAGTCTCACCCTGGACTGCATCGCTATCGATGATAGTAGGAGCCATCAAGCCTAACGGCGACGACACAGAGGAACTCTCAATGAAAGCACTAGTGTCGGTGTCAAAACCGGCGAATCTCGGGTAGGGGGTCCCGAACTGTGCGTCTAGGCCGGATGGTAACAGGATGCAAGGGACACAATGTTTTACCCAGGTTCGGGCCCTCTTGATGGAGGTAAAACCCTATGTCCTGCTTGATTAATATTGATGACATGGGTAGTACAGGAGTAGATCTACCACGAGATCAAAGAGGCTAAACCCTAGAAGCTAGCCTATGGTATGATTGTAGGTTGTAGTTGTTGTGTCCTACGGACTAAAACCCTCCGGTTTATATAGACACCGGAGAGGGCTTGGGTTACACAAGGTCGGTTACAAAGGAGGAGATATCCATATCCGTACTGCCTAGATTGCCTTCCACGCCAAGTAGAGTCCCATCTAGACACGAGACGAAGTCTTCAATCTTGTATCTTCATAGTCTAACAGTCCGGCCGATGGAGATAGTCCGGCTGTCCGGAGACCCCCTAATCCAGGACTCCCACAACGATGCTGACTCTGATGAAGCGCCTGCACCGCCAAAGCCGAAGAAGCAAAAGAAACCTAAGGCTTCGAAGCTTTCCACTCCACCAAAAGCGTCGCGCATGAAGCCCTTGGCCACTGCTCCTCCTGCACCAAGTGTGCAGTTTGAAGATCTCTCTCGCATCTCCAAGACTGAGAAGCAAAAGAAGAAGCCTGTGCACTCCTCTAGTCCTGTTCTGACTCCTGCTGCTATTTTGAGGAAAGAGAACGAAGTCATTCATCTGTCTAGCGACGATGATCTTGGCGATGACGCTCTTGAGCAATTGATAAAGAGCAAGCAAGAGGCGGAAATCTTCAATGATCTTCCCCTCTTTGATGTGGAGATCATGTACAAGTTCATTGATGAATAGTTTGACAGCCCAGACCTCAGTTTTGATGATCTTCAGCTCCCAATTGGCCTCATCGTCTCTTTCCATGGAGCCATTGCTCCTGTGATGGCTCTTGCACAGAAAATTGTCGAGCTGAAGCACACGATTGATTATGAAAAGGCTTAGTTCAAGAAGCACATGGCCAAGCTCAACGTGAAAAGATGTCCAAAACTTTCAGGTCATGCTGCATGAGCTCAAGGAGGCGTTCCACAAGAAACGTGAAGAAGCAAAAGGTTCTCGTGAGCGCATGAAGAATCTCGCTGCCAAATGTGTTCAAGGCTACAATGAAGCTGAAAAGCGCAAGGCTTTGGGGCATCCAGGCATTGACCCCAGAATGGCTGCCAAGAAGATGAAGAAGCCTATTGTGCCCAACCAGAAGCACCAAGGCAGGAAGAACCTCGCATTGTCTTCCCAGCCAGTATGACAGGCTTGAAGCCTAAGGTCCCCATAGTGGCTTCGGAGCTCAAGAAAACTAGGGCAGCTGAAACCGAAGCCCGGAAGTGCAAGACCAAAGCCACCACTAATGATGATCCACCGACCAAGAAGAGAAAGACAAAGAAGAGAGACCGGGCTACTCCCACAGAGCCCCTTGATGTCGAGCCAATCTCAGTGGATCGTCCTGCGTCTGAACATCGTGAGCGCCAGTTGATAGTTCATGAGCCTGCTTCCACACAGGCTCCTAAAGTTGAAGACATTCCAGCTGTTGACCCCACCGCAGCTGAAGACATTGGTCATCAAGACAATGTTGAAGATGATGAAGTCCTTACTCAGATCGAGCACATTTTGGTATCATCGCCTGTTCTCACGAACAGCGAACTCATCAGCATTGGTCGTCCATTGACGCCAATTGCTTAGGGATGACTCATGGGCTGATCACCCTCAAGAATCCCCTCGTGATGAAGAAACACCAATTACTCCCCCAACACAGGTCACCACTCCGGTGATTGACGATGAAGACTTTGAGGCCCAACCAACTCCATCTCCACAGGCGTCGCCATCATTTCGCAGGCTTCGCAAAGGACCAAGGCCATAGGTCACTTTGTCAAGTGTTCCAGAAGGAGAAGAGCGCCAATCCGTTTCATGCGCAGTCTTTCCTGAAGCCTCTCCTACTGCGAACATCCCTGAATCTGAAGCCAAAGCGGCTGAAGATATTCCGGCTGCATTAGCCGATGATCAAGAAGAAGAACGTGTTGCTACACCCCTTGAAGTTGTTCTCGATGAGAACGTGTCCGACCCTCCAGCTCCTGAAGTGGAGGTTACCACCACTGAAGCCAATGACGTTGTCATGGCTGAAGCTAATATGGCACCTGAAGTCAATGTGGTACCTGAAGTGATAGCACCTGAAGTCAATGCTGCACCTGATGCCAAACTGCAGCCTGAAGTCACTGCCACCGCCACTGCCCCTGCTCCTGTACCGCCTCCCAGGCCACATCCTATTGAGCAAGTATACAACTATGGTCAGCTGGTCACTGTCAGATGGCCTATTCTGGTTCCTCCACCTGCTGCTGGTCCTCAATTTGATTATCATGTCGAGCACAGGCCTCAGGTCCAGAAGCCGAAGCCAAGGCTACCACGGTTTCTAGGTGCTGCAACTTCACCAGGAGCGTTTAATCTGAATGGCTTAAAGGCACATAACACATTCTTGGACAATGCCAAGAACCCCTACACAAGGCCAAGAATCTCCTCAGATCGATTCTAGAGTTATCAGCAGCGCAGCTACTATTCTTGCATCTTATACAATCAAGGGCGCATCTTCCCACATATGCGTCTTGACTGTGAAGCCATGGTTGGCCTGCCGTGCCTTGAAGAAGCCCTTGACTACTTCGGCGATGCGGGCTTGCTCAACTTTGTGACTGACAAGGAGCACTGGAATGAAGAACTTCTGCTTCAATTCTATGCTACCCTCCACATTCATGGCTACAACAGGGATCCGAAGACATGGATCCTTGAGTGGATGACAGGCGATGTACACCATGAAGCTAAAGCCCAAGACATCATTGAGATTACAACCCTGCCCACTCCTGGTGAATATTATGAACCAGTTTGTCAGCAACACCAGAACGCTTTGGAGAGCATTTTCCAGAAGCTAGAGGCTAACATGAGCCAAATGCTGAGCATGATGAAGCCTCTGCCATGCGACGCTGAATACCCAATGGAATTCTTTGTTGAAGACCTAGAGTATCTGCCCCGCACCATTTATCACATCATCAGGCGAACTCTATGGCCTATCAAAGGACATTCATCTGCAGTGAAGCTTGAAGGAGCAATGAAGACTTTGGTTTTCTATATCTTCAATGGCATCAACTTCAATGCTCAAGACTTTTTCATCAGACAGTTGGCTGCATCTCGCTCCGACATCTTTGGTCTGAAGTTCTATGCTCCATGGGTCATACTTATATGCACATCTTCAGGGGGAGCCTTTCTGCTACTTACGAAGACAATGTCAAAATCCTTTACAATTTCAGATACTTTTGTCCCCATTGAAAACTTCAACCAGTTTGTCATCAATCACCAAAAAGGGGGAGATTGTAAGTGCATATAGTGCCACCCCTAGTTGGTTTTGGAGTATTGACGACAAACCTGGTTGAGGGACTAATGTGATTGTGAGAATTGTAGGATAACACAGGTAGTAGTCCCTCATTGATTCGGTTTTCCTACCGGAGATGACCCATAAAAATGTACGAAGACATTGAAGATAAAGGTGGTATGTGAAGATAATCACATTGAAGACTATGACAAGAGAAGACATCACGTGAAGACTATGGAGTGCGAAGACTTAGTTGTTTCGTTGTTTCCTTTTCTTCTTTGTTGAGTCATAGGAACCACCGTACTGTTAAGTGGGGTCACAGTGAACACAGTTAGAATGACTGAAGTGATGCTTAACCAAAATCCTATGTCTCCGAGCGAAGACAATGAGAGCAAATCTTATCCAGAGCTGGATGAGTCAGCTTTACTTGTAGCCCAAGTAAAGTTGTCGCGCGTGTTTGAAATCTGACCGTTGGAACACGTGTCAGTTCCTTAGTGACCCAGGGTCATTTCGGACAAATCAGGTCGGGTTGCCTAGTGGCTATAAATAGCCCACCCCCTACACCATAAATTGGCTGGCTGCTCAGAGTTAGTGCACGACTTTTGTCATTTGAGAGCAATCCACCTCGAAGCCTTTGAGAGAGAAATCCTTGCGAGGACAAAGCCCTAAACACCCAGAGACAAAGAGTGTTAGACATCACTGAAGTCTTCCTGTCTATGTGATCTAAAGACTTGTTACACTTGAGGATTGTGAATCCTCCAGCCGGTTAGGTGTCGCGTTCTCAACATCCAAGAATCATGTGGATCGCCGGTGAATGAAGTCTATGAAGGTTTGGAAGTCTACCTTGAAGACTTACCAGAGTGATTGGGCCAGGACTGGGTGTCCTTAGCTCAAGGGGAATAAGGTGAAGATGCGGTCTTCTGAGTTAAATCTTAGCCTCCCTAACCAAACGTACAGTTGTCACAGCAACCGGAACTGGTCCAACAAATCATTGTCTTCTACAAGCCACTGGTTCTATCCTCTCCCTCTCCTTACTTACAGTTTGTCTTCGTGAAGTCATTGCCTGCTTGCATTACCTATTTGACTTCACTGTGTGAACACTGTCACTGTTTGGCTTCATACTATCTTCCATCCTGATCTTTACTACCTAGCTGCTATTAGTCTTCGTGCTTTCACTTCATTGAATACTTGACTATGGCTTGCCTAGTGTAGTCTACCTTTCACTGCATATCATCGGTTCTTTTCTATCCTTTGTCTTTGAAACTCCCATGTTTTGAAGACTTTCATAAAAATCGCCTATTTAGCCCCCTCTAGTCGATAACTAGCACTTTCAATCTTAGGATTTAATCATCATTGATGATCGACAATTGGTTTAGCATCAGGCTGCATATTAATTATGTGCTGACATAGAGTGGGACTAATGCCCTTAAGATCATTAAGAGTATATCCAATAGCAGCACGGTTCTTCCTCAGAGTTTTAAACAACTCTTTTCTTCATGCTCTGAAAGGTTAGCACTAATAATAACATGATATATCTTATTTCAATGTATCAGGAAATTGTTTTCATTCAAACACAGGATTGCCTCTAGGAGGAGGAGGACCTTCTAAAGTTTCAATAGGAAAATTATGTTTCAAGATGGGTGGTTGATCAAAGAACATCATATCTATTTCATTTCTTTCATTCATATGCATATCATTTTCGTGGTCTAGCAAATATTGTTCTAAAGGATCAGTAGGAGGTACGGAAATATAAGCAAGACCGATAATTTCATCCTTACTAGGCAATTATTTATGAGGAGGTTGTCTACGAAAATTAGAAAAATTAAAATCATGAGATACATCACCAAAGTTAACACTAACATTTTCTTTAACACAATCAATCTTGGCACTAACGGTGTTCAAGAAAGGTCTACCAAATATAATGGGACAAAAAACATCTTGTGGGGAACCAAGAACTAGGGAATTAGTGGGATATTTTATTTTTCCACACAAGACTTCAACATCTCTAACTATTGCAAGTGGTGAAATAGTATCTCTATTCGCAAGCTTAATAGTAACATCGATATCCTCTATTTCAGCAGGAGCAATATCATTCATAATTTGTTGATATAAGGTAAATGGAATAGCACTCACACTAGCACCCAAATCACATAAGCCATGATAATAATGATCTCCTATCTTAACTAAGACAACATGCATGCCAATAACAGGCTTATTCTTATATTTGGTATCGGGTTTAGCAATTCTAGGTGCTTCGCCACAAAAGTAAATAACATGCCCATCAATATTATCGACCAAGAGATCTTTAACCCTGGCAACATTAGGTTCAAATTTAATTTGTTCAAAGGTTCTAGGTGTTCTAATATTACTTTTGTTAACCACAATTGAAACCTTAGCATGTTCATTTATCCTTACAGGAAAAGGTGGTTTCTCAAAATAAGCAGTAGGAACAACTAGATCAACATTGTAAATGATAGTTTCATCTTTAACTACAATGGATTCCTCAATCTTTTCTTTAATACAGGGATGATATTCAAACCACTTATCTTTAGGGAGATCAATATGAGTACCAAATGATTCACAAAATGAGGCTGCTATCTCAGAGTTCAGTCCATATTTAGGTCTAAACTTATGAAGAGCATCGGTATCCATACAAGATTTAACACAACCAAACTTATGCGTTATACCTAACTCTTTACCTTTGCCGAGTTCCCAATCTTCAGAGTTGCGTAATTATTTCCATAAGATTCCACTTGAATTCTATAGTTTTCTTCATAAAGGAACCAGTTGAAGAAGAATCAAGCATGGTTCGATCATCATGAGAAAGCCGAGCATAAAAAATTGTAATATATTTTCTTTTGAGGGCTCATGATTGGGGCATGTGTACATCATGTGATTAAGCCTCCCCCAAGCTTGAGCGATACTTTCTCCTTCATGAGGCCAAAAATTATATATATAATTCTAATCATGATGAACCAGATGCATAGGATAAAACTTCTAATGAAATTGTAATCTCAATCGGTTCCAATCCCAAGCTCCAATATCATCACATAGCCTATACCATGTTAATGCTTTTTCCCTTCAAAGATAAAGGAAAAAACTTCCCCTTAACTTGACCTCCGGGTAAACCTGCAATCTTAAATAATCCACAAACTTCATCCACATAGATTAAGTCCATATCAGGATGTATTATTCCATCTCTTGCATAAGTTTTAGCTAGCACTTTCTCTATCATACCCGAAGTAATCTCATAATAAATATTTTCAGTAGGCGCAGTAGGTTGAGGAGCAACTCTTTGTGCTTCCGGTCAAGGTGAAGATACCCCGAACAAACCCCTCAAAGGATTGTTCCATGGTAACAAGTGACAGTAAATTCCGCCACGTAATATAAATGTTTCCTTACCAAATTCCACTCACCAAAGACTCTTCACTTCCTTGCAACGGCGCCAGAAAAGAGTCTTGCTGACCTACAAGTATGGGGGATCAATTGTAGTCCTTTCGATAATTAAGAGTGTCGGACCCAACGAGGAGCAGAAGGAAATGACAAGCGGTTTTCAGCATAGTATTTTCTGCAGGCACTGAAATTGTCGGTAACAGATAGTTCGATAGCAAGGCAATTTGTAATGAGAAAATAATAGTAACGATAACAAAGGTGCAGCAAGGTATCTCAATCCTTTTTGTAGCAAAGGACATGCCGGAAAGGTCTCTTATAATAAGCAAAACGTTCTTGAGGACACACGGGAATTTCATCTAGTCGCTTTCACCATGTTTATTTGATTGGCGTTCGTTACTTTGATAATCTGGTATGTGGGTGGACCTGTGCTTGGGTGTTGTTCTTACTTGAACAAACCTCCCATTTATGATTACCCCCACTTGCAAGCATCCACAACTACGAAAGAAGAATTAATATAAATCTAACCATAGCATGAAACATATGGATCCAAATTAGCCCCTTACGGAATAACACATAAACAAGGGTTTAAACTTCTGTCACTCTAGCAACCCATCATCTAATAACTACTCCACAATGCTTTCCCTTAGGTCCAAAGATAGTGAAGTTTCATGTAGTCTATGTTCACATAACACCACTAAGGGAAACAACAACATACATATCATCAAAATATCAAACGAATACAAAATTCACATGATTACTTATGACAAGACTTCTCCCATGTCCTCAAGAACAAACGTAACTACTCAACAAACATATTCATGTTCAAGATCACAGGGTATTGAATAGCATAATGGATTTGAACATATGATCTTCCACCAAATAAACCAACAAGCATCGGCTACAAGATGTAATCAACACTACTAGCAACCCACAGGTACCAATCTGAGGTTTTGAGATAAAAATTGAATACAAGAGATGAACTAGGGTTTGAGATGAGATGGTGCTGGTGAAGATGTTGATGAAGATTGGTCCTCCCACGATGAGAGGATCGTTGGTGATCACGATGACTTCCATTAATTTCCCCCTCCCAGAGGGAAGTTTCCCCGTCGGAGAGCAAAAGTGCTCCTGCCCAGGTTCCGCCTCCAGACGGCGGCGCTTCGTCCTGAGACCTTCCTTCTGATTTTTTTGTAGG
The DNA here is from genome assembly GCA_034509565.1 of Triticum monococcum. Classification (NCBI taxonomy): domain Eukaryota; kingdom Viridiplantae; phylum Streptophyta; class Magnoliopsida; order Poales; family Poaceae; genus Triticum; species Triticum monococcum. The sequence goes on from CM067846.1 coordinate 64,552,713, forward strand.
TTAAGTGGCACCATATAGGAGAAGATGGGCACCATATGCCTACCAGGGCCACCATAAGCTCGGGGGCGCGCCCCCGGGCTTGTGATTGCCTAGTGGGTCCCCCTCTGGTATTTCTTTCGCCAATAATTTTAATATATTCCAAAATAATTCTCCATCAATTTTCAGCTCATTTGTAGATGTTCAGACAAATGCCTCCAATATAGCCCTTTCCGGTCCAGAATTCCAGCTGCCGGCAATCTCCCTTTTTATGTGAAACTTGCAAAATAAGAGAGAGAAAGCATAAGCATTGTATCATAAAGTGAAATAATAGTCCATAATGCAATAAGTATCAACATAAAAACATGATGCAAAATGGACATGCCAGAGCGACATAAATTGGTTCATGAAGGAAAATCACAAGACGAACACCAAACTTCTATGGAGTTTGTGCTATAATGGCAAATTTTTTCAGTGCCCGCATTTCTAATGCTTCTAGTAACAAGGAGGTGGATTAGACCCCCTATGGGATTTGTTATGCTCAATGTGTATGCATCTTTTGACCATGATATGCTCAGGGGCACAGCTGGAGCTGTTCTTAGAGACGATAATGGAAAATTCATTGTTGGTGAAAACTGGAACATTGATTAGTGTGCGAACATTCTGACAGCAGAAGCTTTGACTCTTACATTGGGCCTTCATATGGCACAGATGGCGGGATCAACCGGCTTATTATTAACTCGGAGAATATGGAAGTCATTGATGTAATGAAGAATGGAGGACAGTCATGGGAGCGGTGGCATCAATTTTTGATGATTTTTATCTTACTAGCTTTGAACATTGTAATAGGGAGGCAAATATGGTCGCTCATGAACTCGCTAGGTTAGCGAAATTTTCTAAAAATAGGGACTGGTTTGAGGAACCTTTGGAGGAGATTGCACCTTTTATTTTAGACAATGTATCCATTATTTCAAATTAATAAAGTATTGTTTTTCAAAAAAATGGAGGGACAATGCCAGCGCTGAGAGTTGATAGCATGTTGCATGAATGAGCCACACTTCGGTACAACTCTCCTCACTAAACATATAAAGGGCCATGTGAACCTTTTAATAGTTATGCACAAGTCATAATGAGCCACACTATGTGCATAACTATTGACCCGTCTGCCCATGGTTTTTGCTCCAATTTGTATTCTGTTTGTAGATCCACCAGAATGTGCAAGAAAATTATCAACATATGTATGTTTTCTTTCTAAAAACGAAATATTGATGTATTCACAAACATGTCTTGATTGGAGACTGATGATATACAAAAAATAATAAAGAAAATGTAGGAGTAAAGACGTGCGGTACACGAGCACGGTAGTATGTTGTTTTCTGTCCCTCCCGATGCTCGGACGCCTGTTGGTCCGACCCACGGATTTGAAAAAAGTTCAACGATGCTTCTAAAAAATATTCACGGATTTGAAATATTTCATTGATTTTTAGATAAGACTCGTTAAAAAACAAATTCAACAAATTGAAAAAGACTCACAAATTCAAAAAAACAGAAAAAAAATTGAAAAAACAAAAAAACTCAAAGTAAAAACAAGACAAAACCCGGTTTAAAAACGCGAAAAAAACCCAACTTGAAAGTCCACTAAGTTATTTTTGTGACATAAGAAGCGAAAAAGAAAAGAAGTGGGCACAACAAGTAACTTGTCTCGGTTGGTTACTAGAACTTGAAGTAAACCTTGAGGTTTGAAGTTCAATTCTCCGGCGGTACATACATAGGCCATGTATCAACGCGGGTGATGTATTTTCATAAAAGACCGGCCTACCCTTTATTATAAAAGTATATGGAAAGATCTCATTGGTTGATGTGTTTAGCGAGGTTGTACCGAAGAAGAAGTGTGAATGAATAGCCAGTGCTCTTTGTTGGAATTCAACCGATGGTCCAATTGGTCGAACCTGAGTCGCATGCGTTCGATCCCTATGGATCGTGCATCTATCGCGCGTCTTTTGGCATCATTTTTTTCTTCTTGCCTTATCTTCTTCTTCCTCTGCCACTCAACAAACCTCCTTCTTTCCCCTCTTCTTTTCCCCGGTGAGGCACCATCGCCCAGTAAGGGGGCACACTGCCGCACACCCCCGCACGCCCTTTGCGACCTCGTCACCATCGCCATGCGTGATGGGGCCGAGCACTGAATGCCCTGACCAGCAAGCGGTGCGACCAGTGACGACGTACAAGGGGGCGACAGTTCTGTACGTGAGCCACCTTAGTGTCTACAAACACGATGATGCAACAAGCACCATGGTTGAGCCTCCTCACACCTTCGCTCATGGGAGTGTTGCCAACCTCGGGAGTGAGATGTTGCAATCGGTCGCTAGATATGCTACATTCCATGGCGAGGGATACAATAGCCAACCAACTTTTTGTTGGAACCAACTACTGCAGTTCGTTCTTGTTTTTTGTTTACTGGAACCGGCACCATTTGGTTTTACTACTACTGGTGACTTCATTTGCTACTGATCGCGACGACATTTTCTTCACTAAATCATTCATGAAGATGATGCAACCTCAATGGCGAGTGACAATGTTTTTTTCTACAAACGACACAACTTTTTCGTCTTGATTTGCACTACATAATGGGGTCATAGTGGCCATGGACAGTGTTTCAATTGCTAGAACTTTTATCTATAGTGAACATGCAACTATAGGTGTGTCGTCAAAAAATTGGGTTTTCTAGGCATTTTATGCGCATAATTCAAATTTGAACTACATGCACATGCCCAGTGCATATAAACTTGTTGAAAAATCAAATATGTGTCCTTGGTTGCATTCTTAGGTCCCATGCAAGAAATGGGAATGAATTTCAAACACCCTGCCACCATCACTCCACCGCAAACATTGAGATACCTGGTTTTTAAATTCTAGTAAATCCAAAAATCGTCTGAAATTCATGAAACTTGGCATGCTATCATGGAGCGATATCAACATGCCGTGGTAAAAATTTTGTCCCATTTGGGGCAGGTTTGGGTATAAGCTTCTCACAAACCAGAGCTTCTCATAACAAGCGTGATGATTATGGTAGGGAATGTGCCACCTTTGAGGACGAAACGATATCCGTTGCCTCTTATTGCATTCAAAAAATTTCGAGTGTCAACATAGAACAGCAAGAGTATTGTTTTCAATTTTGGAATTTTTGGGGTTCGTTTGTTCATTTTTATACATTAACTGGGTTTTCCAGGTATTTTATGTGCATAATTCAAATTTGAACTACATGCACATTCTCAAGTGCATATAAACTGGTTGAAAAATCAAATATGTGTCCTTGGGTGTATTCTTAGGTCACATGCAAGAAATGGGAATGAATTTCAAACACGATGCCACCGTCACTCGGCCGCAAACATTGAGATACCTGGTTTTTAAATTGTAGTAAATCCAAAACTTGTCTGAAATTCATGAAACTTGGTATGCTATCATGGAGCGGCATCAACATGCCGTGGTAAAATTTTGTCCCATTTTGGGGAAGGTTTGGGTATAAGCTTCTCAGAAACCAGAGCTTCTCACAACAAGCGTGATGGTTTCGGTAGGGAACATGCCACCTTTGGGGACGAAACGATATCCGTTGCCTCTTATTGCTTTCAAAAAATTTCGAGTGTCAACATAGAACAACAAGAGTGTTGTGTTCAATTTTGGATTTTTTTTCGGTGTTCATTTGGACATTTTTATACATTAACTGGGTTTTCCAGGAATTTTATGTGCATAATTCAAATTGGAACTACATGCACATTCTCCAGTGCATATAAACAGGTTGAAAATCAAATATGTGTCCTTGGGTGCATGCTTAGGTCCCATGCAAGAAATAGGAATGAATTTCAAACACCCTGCCACCATCACTCGGCCACAAACATTGAGATGCCTGGTTTTTAAATTCTAGTAAATCCAAAACTCGTCTGAAATTAATGAAACTTGGCATGCTATCATGGAGCAGCATCAACATGTCGTGGTAAATTTTTTGTCCCATTTAGGGCAGGTTTGGGTATAAGCTTCTCACAAACTAGAGCTTCTCACAATAAGTGTGATGGCTTCGGTAGGGAACGTGCCACCTTTGGGGACAAAACGATATCTGTTGCCTCTTATTGCTTTCAAAATTTTTCGAGTGTCAACATTAGTGCCACCCCTAGTTGGTTTTGGACTATTCACGACAAACTTGGTTGAGGGACTAATGTGTTTGTGAGAATTGCAGGATAACACAGGTAGTTGTATCTCATTGATTCGGTTTACCTACCAGAGATGACCCCTAAAAATGTGTGAAGACATTGAAGATAATGGTGGCTTGTGAAGATATTCACAACAAAGATTATGACTCAAGAAGACATTCACATGAAGATTATGGAGTGCGAAGACATAGTTGTTTCCTAGTTCCATTTCTTCTTTGTTGAGTCATAGGAAACACCGTACTGTTAAGTAGGTTCCAAGTGACCAAAGTCAGAGTGACTAATGTGATGCTCAACCAAATCCTATGTCTTTGATTGAAGACAATGAGAGCAAATCTTATCCAGAGCTGGATGAGTCAGCTTTACTTGTAGCCCAAGTCAAGCTGTCGCATGTGTTTGAAATTTGACCATTGGACACGTGTCAGTTCCTTAGTGACCAAGGGTCATTTTGGAAAAATCAGGTCGGGTTGCCTCCTGGCTATAAATAGCCCACCCCCTACACCATAAATTGGTGGCTGCTCAGAGTTAGTGCATGACTTTTGTCGTTTGAGAGCAACCCACCTCCGAAGCATTTGAGAGAGAAATCCTTGTGAGGACAAAGACCTAAACACCCAGAGCCAAAGATGTTAGGCATCGCTGAAGTCTTTCTGTCTGCGTGATCTGAAGACTTGTCACACTTGCGGACTGTGAAGCCTCCAGCCGGTTAAGCATCGCATTCTGAGCATCCAAGAGTCATTGTGGATTTCAGGTGAACGAAGTCTGTGAAGGTTTGGAAGTCTACCTTGAAGACTTACCAGGGTGATTGGGCGAGGACTGTGTGTCCTTAGCTCAAGGGGAATAAGGTGAAGATGCAGTGTTCTGAGTTGAATCTCAGCCTCCCTAACCAGATGTACAGTTGTCATAGCAACTGGAACTCGTCCAACAAATCCTTGTCCTCACCAAGCAACATGTTATATCCTTTACCTCTCTTTACTTACAGTTTGTCTTCGTTAAGTCATTGCCTGCTTGCATGATCTGATTGACTTCACTGTGTGAAGACTGTTGTTGTTTGGCTTCATACTATCTTCCATCCTGATCCATACTACCTAGCTACTAATAGTCTTCGTGTTTTCACTTCATTGCTTATTTGACTATGGCTTGTCTAGTGTAGTCTACCTTCCGCTGCATATCGATAGGCTCATTTCTATCGTTTGTCTTCAAAGCCCCTGTGTTTTGAAGACTTTCATAAAAATCGCCTATTCGCCCCCACTCTAGTCGATAACTAGCAGTTTCAAGAACAACAAGAGTGTTTTGTTCAATTTTGGAATTTTTTGGGGTTCGTTTGGATATTTTTATACATTAACTGGGTTTTCCAGGTATTTTATGTGCATAATTCAAATTTGAACTACATGCACATTCTCAAGTGCATATACACTGGTTGAAAATCAAATATGTGTCCATGGGTGCATGCTTATGTCACATGCAAGAAATGGGAATGAATTTCAAACACCCTGCCACCATCACTCAGCCGCAAACATTGAGATACCTGATTCTTAAATTCTAGTAAATCCAAAACTTGTCTGAAATTCATGAAACTTGGATCCTATCATGGAGCGGCATCAAGATGTCATGGTAAAAAAATTGTCAGCTTCCCCAGGTTTAATTCGGTTTCCCCAGTTTAATTCGGTTTTTAAATATAAAACACTCATCGCAAACGTTTTAGTTAGAACACATGTATGCAAACCGACAGCTTCCTCAGGAAGCCAAGGGAAAATGTGCCGAGCAGGATTTGTGCAGCTCTTGATCGCAAACATTTTAGATAGAACACTTGTCTGCAAAGTGAGAGCAGCGCAGGATTTGTGCATCCCTTCAACGCAAACGGTTGTTTTGGATGACCCGTGTGCAACCACATACAAACAATTATTGGGTATGTTGCCATTTGACAAACTGGAAAGATTTACATTTGTTGATCTAGTAACGTTGCCATTTGTCAATCCTTGTAACACTGTGATTTGTCAAAATATGCAGCTAGAAATCATTAACACTATCTAATTTTTGCAACTAAAATTCAGTAATTAAGCATAGATTTCATTCATAGATTAAGTAGTCATTCTTAATTTATACAAACAGTTCGACTCGACAGTTGAACCGACCAAACTTCTCCCCAATTGTTCCCAACCACGTACTGAAATAGCTAGTTCAACTATATATACTAGCTAATTTTAAGTACGTTGTACAGTTCGACCACACATCTATAGTTAGATGAACTGAACAAAATAGCCCCTAAATACTACTACTACCACGGAGGGGCTTTGTGCTACTTCCGATAGGCTCTCCTTTGCCGAGCACGCTCACCCCCTCAGTAAGAGGCAGAGGAGGAGGAGGAGCCTATCGACGAGCTGGACAAACGCAATACGGTGCATGCCGCTGCTGCACGTCCAGCGACACTCGCCAGCTTGAACGCCCACTGCCACTCCAGATGATCCCTCTCGAAGCGACCAGCCTGCTCGTAGATCTCCTGATTCTTCGCCTCTGTGTCGGCGTGTGCTGCGGCCACGGCTACGGTTAGGCTCTTTGCATGCTCGACAAGGCGCTCCTCCTCCTCCCGCAGGAACTTGATGTAGCGCGCAAGGTCACTGACGCACGTGCGGGCCTCCACCTCCGCCTCCCGCCTTCAGGCCGTGATGGCGGAGTGGGTGATAATCCCGGCGGTTGACGGTGGGCTCGAGGCCACGGCAGCCGACAATGGGGTGGCGGCGATGACCACCACCTCCCGCCTTCGGGCCGCGGTGGCGGAGCGGGTGATGGCCACGACGACCACCTCCCGCCTTTGGGCCGCGGCGGCGGAGTGCGAGATGGCCCTGGCTTTTGATAGTGTGGTGGCAACGGCGGCCGACAACAACTACCGACGGGCAGTAGAGGCGGAGCGTGTGGTGGGTGTTTCGTGCACACCCAACAGGGATGCCACGCGCACTACACTACACCGGGGACTGCGCTGCCGCCGCGGTGTAGCCTCCCAGCTGGAGCTATCCTCTGATGAGGCGTAGTGGTTGAGCGACGACGACGGACCGGTGCCATGGGTGATTGTGGGAGAAGCAGACGAGATAAGCTACAGGGAGGGAGGGGAAAATGCGACGCAGGACTCGCCGGCCATGAGGGTTTTTATATTAGGTCGGTAAATATTGGGATTTGGGGGGATTTCACCGAGTCGGTGGGAAGCTTGCGCGGGAACCTGCAAGGTTGTGCAGGGACGGGCTCACCGACAATTCATTGGCGCCACCGTTTGGCCAAAAGAACGCCACGGCACACTGTGCAAGCTTGCGCTGTAAGCCGTTGGCGGCAGCGGGTGACAGGACGTGCGAGAGGACACGTTTAATAAAAATGTTTGCAATTTAATTACCTACAATACCCCCGTCCTGGTTTATAAGTAGGATTTAACTAATAAAATACGAATGCATTTCGCCAAAGATTATATCGTTCGAGTCATATTTGAACATAGTTTCCAGCTATACAATTTTTGTAACATGCATTAACACTGTTTTGGTTAAATTCAAGGTTATATACCAGCAAGCGATTGCCCGCAACACACACGGCTTATTCCATCACAAACAGCTTGCATGGATCAACTGTATGCCATGTATCGCACACGCAACTCTAATCTAATTCGTGCTTGATGTCTCTGACATCGCTCGCATCCCTCAGCAAGCTCTGCTGGCCGTTAGGCGCCGCGGCACACTCTGTCGCGTCCATTGGCACGCTCTGCTCACGTCCATCGGTGCGCTCGGCTTGTGGACAGCTTTTACTTGCATGTTCAATTGCTATATGCATATATATATATATATATATATATATATGGTTGATCGCCATTGAGGCGACCGCGGAGCGCTCTGCTCGCGTCCCTCTGCACGCGCTCTGCCAGTGGTTGGGCGTGTGCACATGATGACGTTGGGGGCCCCATATGCATGCGGTTGCGCCACGCGCGTTGCCACGCGATGCAGTTACGTGCGACACGATGGAGTTACGCGCTGCAAATTAGAGCTGCCATTAGGGTCTACTGATATTCCTGGTCGTCTGGCTTCCCCTTTAATTCCCGTGGCCATTATAACCTTAGTCTCTTCAACCTTTCGATCATGCCCCACAACACAACAAGCACACCCACGACGACACATAGAGAGGGGATGTCCATCGGCGCTCCAATGGATTTCGGTGAGCATAGAGTGGAGACCCACGCGAGGGAGATGGATCTCTCAGTGGTGTACACCATCGACCCGGCCGTGGTGCACGACTACATCAACAACGTTGAGCAGTTGCTTGTTGGAGGCAAGTACAAGGTGGTCGGCATCGACCTCCAGTACACCGCCGGTCGTCCCGGCATAGATCAGAAGTTTGCCGTCGCCCAGTTGTGCGTGGGCCATCATGTCCTCATCTACCACTACTGCATGGCCACAGAGCCTTGTGACCGTTTCAACAGGTTTGTCAATAGCACCGACTACAAGTTCACCACGGTGGAAACCAAAGACGGTATAAATGCACTCAGTGTTATGGGTTTGGCCTGCAAGAACCTTGTCGAAATCCGTGACCACTACAAGGTTTGGGGCAGCACGAAGAAGGACTCCCTGGTTGAACTCACCTCGGCCATCATCGACCCCTACTACAAAAAGATGAAGCAGGATGCCCAGAGAACAAGTCCCCTATCCTGGCACAGGGCCTGGATGCGGCAACTGGATGAACCTCACCTGACGTTCACGGCCAAGAGCATGTACACATGCTACGAGATGCACAGGCAGATCGTTCATGTGAGGAAGTGCCTCGTTACCAAAATCGACGAGCCCGGATCGAGCCACAAGCAGAGCAAGCATAACAAGAAGTAGATGATGATCAAATGACACTAGTGCAGAACCGGGCAATAGCACCGGTTCGTAAGGCCCTTTAGTGTCGGTTCGGTAACCGACACTAAACCTCCCCCCCCCCCCCCCCCGTTTAGTACCGATTCAACACGAACTGGTGTTAAAGGGCAACCACGTGGCACGAGGCGCGCCGTGGTCTGGAGGACCTTTAGTCCAAGTTGGTAAGGATTTTTTTTATTTTTGAAATAAAGTAAAAACAGCCCGCCTACTGGGCCGGCACGGCCTGCGTACGACTAGAAACCCAATCTCTAGTTGGGCCAGGATGTAGGCTCGTACGGCCCTGTAACGCCCGGATAATTTGGCTACAGTAAAACTCTCCTAATGATGCCATGTCATGTGCGATTACTGTTACTAATCTCGGGAAGATTCGAAAACGCGTCAAATTCAAACTAAAAATTAAAGTCAGCAATAAAAGTTTTCAAAATTGAAACAAAAATGTTCGGTGGACGCCAAATATTACAAGGGTAATTATGGTGCAGTAAACACATTTTTATAAAATGCCTAAATGCTTTTAAATGAATTAAAACAGAAAAGTAAATAAATAATAGAAAAGAAAATACAAAAGAGAAAAACTAAACAAAAAACAAAGAGAAAGCCCCCCCCCCCCCGCTGGGCCAAGTGGCCCAGCTGGCCTTCGCCGCCCGAGCGGGCCGGCCCGACTGGCCCAGCCGGCCACACCTTATCCCCGCACCCCGCAAACCTTAACCACCCCGTCGCCCCACTCGCTCCCTCCCACTCCCCTCGTTCGGATCTGGATCGGGAGGAGACCCCGATCCCCTTGCCCCTCTCCCCCCCCCCCCCCGCGCACGTCGCCGCCCGGACCGCGCCTCCGCCTCGACCTCCCCGTCGCCGGACACCCCCCTCGCCGGCCTGCATCCTCCTCGCCGGACCGTCCCCATCTCCCCACCCTGAGCCCCTTTGCCCCGATCCCTACACCCCTCAGTGAGCCCCGCCACCGCGCTCGTCTCTGCCGTCCTCCTGCTACTCTGCCGCTGCCACGCGACCTCGCCGACGCCGTGGCCGCTGGCGCCGCCTCTCCCTCTCCTCCTCTCTACCTCGCGTTCACGCACTCGCACCGGCGCCCCGCGCGCGCCCACCGTGGTCGTGCACCGCACGCGCTCACTGCGCGCCCCTGCTGCTGCTCGCGGCCACCGCGCCGCCCGCCGCCCCGCTTCGCTCCGCCCACGGGCTCGCCCTACCCCGCGCTGGCCAACCGCTGCCGCCGCGCCTGACCCCGTGGCCTTCCGCTCATCGCCGCGGCACCCTGCGCCGCCCATGTAGCCTCGTCGCTACCGCAGCACCTGACCCCGCCGACCCCGCTCCATCCCGCGAACCCCGCCCCGTCTCGTCTGTTCCGGCCGACCGCGCCCCCTTGGTTGCGCGCGCCTACGCGTGCCCGTCCCCTTGCCGTGCTGCTCCGGCGCGCCGCCGTGGCCGGCGCCCCCTGGTAGCGAGGGTGTGCGCCCAAACGGGCTGGCGCCAGCGCCCGCACGCCCGTACCCCAGCGCCCGACCCGCATTGGCCACAGGGGCCTATGACAGCTGGGCCCCGCCCCCTAAAAACGTTTTATATAAAAAAAGAAAAAATATATAAATAATAATTAAAATAATTAATTAATTTATTAATTAATTATGTTAATTAATCCTGTTTAAATTAACCTAATTAACTAGTTAATTAATTAAACAGTAATTAGATTAGCTAAGTCTTAATTAACTAAACAGTCAATGACAGCCGGGCCCCACGTGTCAGTTTGATCGGTCAACGGTCACAGTTGACCGCTGACGTCATGATGACATCATGATGACGTCATGCTGGTGTAGTAAACCTATTTTTGGTTTAAATTAAATCTGTTAATTCCTGAAAATGATTAAATCCTTTTTAAATTAATATAAAATAAACCGTAGCTCGGATAGAAAAACTTTGTACATGAAAGTTGCTCAGAACGACGTGATGAACCCGGATACGCAGCCCGTTCGTCCGCTACACATCCCTAGCATAGCAAACATGCAACTTTTCCTCTCCGATTCATCTGTCCGAAAACGCGAAACACCTGGGACACTTTCCCGGATGTTTCTCCCCTTCGCCGGTAGCACCTACTACTTCGTTAGGTTACCTCTAGTACCGCGCAATGCCATGTTACACTTTGTGATGCTTTGATTGCTCTGTTATTTATTGTGTTCCCCCTCTGTTACTTCTTTCCGGTAGACCCCGAGACTGTCGGCAACCTCTAGTTCGACTACGGTGTTGACGACCCCTCTCTCTTGCCAGAGCAACCAGGCAAGCCCCTCCTTTGATCACCAGATATCGCCTACTCTTCTCTATACTGCTTATGTTAGAGTAGTGTAGCATGTTACTGCTTCCCGTTAATCCTATACAGATGCATAGCCTGTCCTTGCTACTACTGTTGTTATCTTTACCTGCAATCCTAATGCTTAGTATAGGATGCTAGTTTATCATTAGTGGCCCTACATTCTTGTCCGTCTGCCATGCTATACTATCGGGCCGTGATCACTCGGGAGGTGATCACGAGTATTTACTATATACTTTATACATGATACATGTGGTGATTAAGGATGGGTCGGCTCGTAGGAGCACCCGCGAGTGGATCTTTGTGGCGGAGCGACAGGGCAGGTTCAGACCACCTAGGAGAGAGGTGGGCCTGGCCCTGGTCGGCGTTCGCGGATACTTAACACGCTTAACGAGATCTGGGTATTTGATCTGAGTCTGGCCATTTGGTCTATACGCACTAACCATCTACGTGGGAGTAGTTATGGGTATCCCGGCGTCGTGGTATCAGCCGAAGCCTTCGTGACGTCAGCGACTGAGTGGCGCGCGCCGGATTGGACTGGAACGCCACTAGGCTAGGTCTGCTTCCGGTCGCGTACGCAACGTGCAGGTGTGCAAAGGGCGATGGGCCCAGACCCCTGCGCCATATGATTTAGACCGGCGTGCTGACCTCTCTGTTGTGCCTAGGTAGGGCTGCGATGTGTTGATCTTCCGAGGCCGGGCATGACCCAGAAAAGTGTGTCCGGCCAAATGGGATCGAGCATGTTGGGGTATGTGGTGCACCCCTGCAGGGAAGTTTATCTATTCGAATAGCCGTGTCCCTCGGTAAAAGGACGACCCGGAGTTGTATCTTGACCTTATGACAACTAGAACCGGATACTTAATAAAACACACCCTTCCAAGTGCCAGATACAACCGGTGATCGCTCTCTCACAGGGCGACGAGGGGAGGATCATCGCTTAGGATTATGCTATGCGATGATACTTGGAGGACTTCAGTCTACTCTCTTCTACATGCTGCAAGACGGAGGCTGCCAGAAGCGTAGTCTTCGAAAGGACTAGCTATCCCCCTCTTATTCCGGCTTTCTGTAGTTCAGCCCACATATAATAGCCTTATTCAGTTGATACCAATGCATACATATGTAGTGTAGCTCCTTGCTTGCGAGTACTTTGGATGAGTACTCACGGTTGCTTTCTCCTTCTTTTCCCTCTATCCCTTCTACCTGGTTGTCGCAACCAGATGTTGGAGCCCAGGAGCCAGACGCCACCGTCGACGACGACTCCTGCTACACCGGAGGTGCCTACTACTACGTGCTGCCCGCTGACGACGACCAGGAGTAGTTAGGAGGATCCCAGGCAGGAGGCCTGCGCCTCTTTCGATCTGTATCCTAGTTTGTGCTAGCCTTCTTAAGGCAAACTTGTTTAACTCATGTCTGTACTCAGATATTGTTGCTTCCGCTGACTCGTCTATGATCGAGCTCTTGTATTCGAGCCCTCGAGGCCCCTGGCTTGTAATATGATGCTTGTATGACTTATTTTATTTGTAGAGTTGTGTTGTGATATCTTCTCGTGAGTCCCTGATCTTGGTCGTACATGTTTGCGTGTATGATTAGTGTACGGTCGAATCGGGGGCGTCACAAGTTGGTATCAGAGCCGACTGCCTGTAGGAAACCCCCTTCCACACTCTTTGGCCGAAGTCGAGTCTAGACATTGCAAAAACTTTTGACTAACTTGGCTGTGTGCCTTACGGGCCCACGTCGCCATCGGGTGATGCTAGGATCTTTTACTCCTCGACCTTTACTCTGGGACTCTGAACTCTCTTCTACTCGGGTTAAACGAATTTACTAACTCTGACACTAGGATCCCGTTACGACATTCACCCCAAAGTTGGATAAGCCCTAGTTATTCTTTAGAGTAGTATTTGAACATTATCCACATTGTCATTTGACTCCCGTGAAAACATCTTTGTTTTCAGATGGAACCCACGAGGCAGGTCGTGCGCCACACGACGGCCATTGGTGCCTCAGGATCACCTGCTGTGTTGGTTGAGATGATGACCTATCTGGGTTATCGCTGGCACCCTGAGTACACCGTCTATGAGGAGTATCAGGACTTCAACCAGGAGCAGTACCGTGCCATCGTCCACCTCTACTCTCGGGAGTATGACTCCACTACTGTGCTGCACACTGCTCATGGTGTTGGAGTGACTATCGATATGGCGGTCCACGACGCTGCTTATGCTGCTCTGACACGCCTTCGTGGAGAGTATCAGGAGTTGGACACCTCCCCCTTCAGGCACATTGCTATCGCATCCGATGTTGGTGCGGAGGGTTACTACACTGCAGCCTACTCCACCGTCACCCGAGAGCCCTTCTACCATCAGAACCTGGTTCTGCATGCTGATGGGCTGGATAGAGCTAACCGAGCTCTTCGCCACGAGCTGTACACCACCCGTCAGCACCTGTATCGTGCTCTGACGCTGTTACACCCCTCTGTCCGCTCTGGGGATCTGACGCGTTCTGCGATCTACCCTGCCAGGACAGTGATGCCCCAGGGCGTCGGCTGGCCGGATGTGGGAGGCTACTCTCCTGCACTTGGTCCTCTCCTGCCACCTGCGCATCGAGTTCCGCACCAGAGTATCCGCGGACCCCAGGCTACTCACGTGGAGGTCTTCCCTTCGCGTCACTACCAGCTGTCGGGATACACCTACCTCCACAGTACCGCGTGGGACTGATGTAGACTTGCTTGTTAGTGTTAGATGCATTCGCCGCGAGCCTGTGTGCCGCCTATGATGTCTTAGCCTTTGTACCGAACTCTGTGTAACGAACTCTATGCATGGTCTCCTTTGTAAGATATGCCGACTACTATGTAGTATCTATCTTGCTGCTTTTGTTGTGCATGTTTCTTCATGAATGACTCTTGTCTTTGCAAATATCTAAATACTGAACTACCACTGTTAAATGTTAGCAGGATGGTTAGACCAGGTGGTCGTGGTCGTGGTGGCAATGCCCCACCACCGCCTGAGTACATGGCTGGGATGATGCAACAGTTTGAGCTGAATCATTAGTTCATGGAGAATATTATGGCTCAGTTTCCTCGCCCCAATATGAACCAGCAGCCAACCCAAGTGATTCTGCAGGATTTCATGCGCCTCAACCCAACCGTGTACCGCAGTTCAACTCAGCCTATGGATGCTGATGACTGGCTCCGTGACATCACCTATGAGATGGAGTCTGCTGATGTAGCCCCTGCCAGCTATGTCACCTTTGCTTCATTCTTCCTGAAAGGACCCGCAGCTCAATGGTGGGACAGCCACAGGCGTACTCTGCCACCTGGAACAATCATCACCTGGCCAGACTTCCAAGCTGCCTTCCGTGCTCGCTTCATTCCTCAGGGAGTTATGGACCGGAAGAAGCATGAGTTCCGCAACCTCACCCAAGGCAACAAAACTGTGGAAGCTTATCAGCGGGAGTTTCTGGACTTGTCCCGCTATGCTGAAGAGGACATTGCAACTGATGCACGCAGACAGGAGAAGTTCCGGGATGGCCTTCAAGCTGACATCAAACTCGCACTTCTAGTGCATGACTTTGCTGATTTCGCCACTTTGGTGAACAAAGCCATCAATGTCGAAACTGGTCTGCAGGAATACCAGAGCTCTCACAGGCGCAGCCGTGACACGGGCTCATCTTCGGGCCCGTCCTCGCAGAAGCACAAGATATGGATTCCCAACAGCATGTACCAACCGAATGCACCTGCCCCAAGGCAGTCCTATGCTGCACCTCGTCTGCCTACGGTTCCAACTAGGCAGCCAAGGCTTCCAGCTCCACCACCCCAAGCTCATGTTCCTACTCCCGAGAATGGTTTGTGCTTCAGGTGTGGACAACCAGGGCACCGTGCTAGGGAATAAACAGAATCAACTGGCCCTTCCAGCAACTGGCCGTGGAAACAACCAGCCCCGCAACAACAATGCCAAGTCTTATGGTCACGTTCATGCCAATCATGTTGATCTGAACGAAGCCCAAGACCAGCCTGCTACCGTGATGGGTACACTCCTCGTAAACTCAGTACCTGCATCTGTTTTATTCGATTCAGGAGCATCGCATTCATTCATGTCAGAAGATTTTGCATACAAGCATGACGTTAAATGTGAGGAGATGAACACTTCGGTATTGGTAAAAACCCTCGTGGGACAATGTCAAACTTCACTGGTTGGCATCAATGTCCCCGTGGAAATCGAAGGGCTGGAATTCTATGCCTCTCCCATTATCCTGAAGTCGTCTAACATCGACCTCATTTTGGGAATGGATTGGTTGAAAGCGCATACTGCTTCTATAGTTTGCACCACTAAGGTCGTCCATCTGCTACACCCTTCTGACGAAATAATAGCTTACCAAGCTCATCTAGTTCAGAACGCCGAGGCACGACTTTATGCCTTGAATGCGTTGAACGCTGCACCACTCGAGGGCATTGAAAACATACCCGTCATTCATGAATTCCAAGATGTCTTCCCAGAAGAACTTCCAGGGATTCCCCCTGCTAGAGCTGTCGAATTCATCATCGACTTGAAACCCGGCACCACCCCTATAGCTAAACGACCCTATAAGATGCCGCCGCATGAACTCATTGAGCTTAAGGAGGAAATCGACAAATCTCTTGTCAAAGGTTTCATTCGCCCAAGTTGCTCTCCTTGGGGAGCACCTTCCCTCTTTGTTAAGAAGAAGGATGGGACAAACCGATTAGTCCAAGACTACTGTCCTATAAACCAAGCTACCATTCAGAATAAATATCCTCTTCCTCGGATCAATGATCTTTATGATCAACTGGCTGGCTCATAAGTGTTCTCCAAACTCGACTTGAGGTTGGGTTACCACCAGATCCGTGTTCGTGAAGAGGACATCCCAAAAACCGCCTTCGTGACTCGGTATGGGTCATACGAGTACACCGTCATGAAATTCGGCTTAACGAATGCTCCTGCCACCTTCTCTCGGCTGATGAATTATATATTCATGGACTACCTCGACAAGTTCGTCGTGGTTTATCTGGATGATATCCTTGTATTTTCCAAGAACGAGGGAGAACATGCTGGACATCTGCGTCTTGTGCTGGAGAAGCTTCGAGAACATCAACTGTATGCTAAGTATTCCAAGTGTGAATTCTGGCTCCCCGAAGTAACCTATCTTGGGCATGTCATCTCCAAGGATGGTATTGCCGTCAACCCTGAACGAGTTCAGGCTATTCTCGATTGGACTCCCCCGAAGAACGTCAAGCAAGTCCGAAGTTTTCTCGGTCTCGCCAGCTATTGCCGTCGATTCGTCGAGAACTTCTCCAGGATTGCCAGGCCTCTGACTAATCTGTTGCATAAGGGTGTCAAGTTCGACTGTACAGACAAGTGTCAGGAAAGTTTCCAGGCGCTCAAAGACAAGTTGACTTCTGCCCCCGTACTTGCTCCACCTGATACTAAGAAGGACTTCGTCATTTACTACGACGCTTCCCGTCAAGGATTAGGCTGTGTCCTAATGCAAGAGCGCAGAGTGATTGCTTATGCATCTCGTCAACTGCGCCCTCACGAAGAAAACTACCCAGTTCATGACCTCGAGCTTGTTGCTGTCATTCATGCACTGAAGCAGTGGCGACATTACCTTCTCGGTAATCGTTGCGAGATCTTCACCGACCATCAAAGTCTGAAGTATCTGTTTACTCAGCCAGATTTAAACCTACGTCAGCAAAGATGGATGGAGACTGTTGCAGACTTTGACGTGGGTATATCCTATACCCCCGGCAAGGCTAATGTAATGGCTGATGCCTTGAGCCGCAAGTCTTACTGTAACCACCTCCAGGTTCACAAAGTTCACCCATCGCTTGTTGAAGAATTTAGAGGGCTAAACCTTCATATTGTTCCTCCGGGATCACTCGCTCCCCCTCCCGAAGAATTCCCCAAACGGAACCTCCATGTTGTTTCCAAGGGTTCTCTCAATACCCTGGTTGCAAAACCAGATCTTGTGGACACCATCAAATGGATACAAAAATGTGATGATGAAGTCCTCAAGATTAAGCGAGACCAAAAAAAAGGAAAGCCCTCATTCTTCACGATCGCCGACGATGGCGCCTTGTATTTCAAAGGCCGCCTAGTGGTACCATGTTCGAAGAAAAATCTGGATAAGACTAAAAGGGTTATGCAAGAAGCCCATGATACACCTCTGTCCATCCATCCTGGTAGTACAAAGATGTACCAGGATATTCGTCAAAGATTCTGGTGGTCTAATATGAAGCAGGACATTGCTCGTTATGTTGCTGAGTGTGACGTTTGTCGCCGAATCAAAGCAGAGCATCAAAGGCCTGCTGGAACTCTGCAACCTATCTCTATTCCTGAATGGAAATGGGACCATGTTGAAATGGACTTCGTCACTGGATTTCCCAAATCGCAGAAAGGTAATGATGCTATTCTTATCGTCATTGACCGGCTTTCCAAAGTTTCCCATTTTCTGGCGGTCAAAGAGATAATCACTGCTAGTCAGCTTGCTACTCTCTACATGGCCAGAATTGTTTCACTTCACGGTATTCCACTGGTTATCAGTTCAGACCGTGGCAGCTTATTCACTTCAAGGTTTTGGGCGAGTTTCCAAGAAGCTATGGGGACTCATCTGTCGTTCAGTACTGCGTTTCATCCTCAGTCGCAAGGACAGGTTGAACGTGTCAACCAAGTTCTCGAATACATGCTTCGAGCTTGTGTAATCTCATTCGGCAAGAAATGGGAGGAATCTCTTCCATATGCCGAGTTCTCTTATAATAATAGCTATCAAGCTAGTCTGAAGATGTCCCCCTTCGAAGTGTTATATGGACGAAAGTGTCGAACCCCTCTGAACTGGTCAGAAACGGGGGAACGTCCACTCTTCGGTCCGGATATTATCCAACAGGCCGAAGAACAAGTTCGCATTATTCGCGAGAATCTCAAGACTGCTCAGTCACGTCAGAAAAGTCAGTATGACAGTCATCACCAAGACATGGTCTATCAACCTGGCGAAAAGGATTATCTTCGAGTTACACCAATGAAGGGTGCTCACCGCTTCGGGATCAAGGGCAAGCTAGCTCCTCGCTATATCGGTCCCTTCACTATTCTTGAAAGGCGTGGAAAGGTGGCATATCAACTGGAGCTTCCGCCGAACCTTTCTCAGGTTCACGATGTGTTCCACGTGTCACAACTCCGCCGTTGCTTCAAGGATCCAATCCGAGCGGTGGATCATGAAGTGCTCGAATTGCAACAGGACCTCTCATATAAAGAGCGTCCGGTCCGCATTCTTGACCAAGCTGAACTCCACACACGTCAGAAGGCGATCAAGTTCCTCAAGGTCCAGTGGTCGAATCACTCTGAAGACGAAGCCACCTAGGAACGTGAGGATCGACTTCGTGATGAATACCCCGCACTGTTTTCTTCTACCTCCTAAATCTCGGGACGAGATTTCTTGTAGTGGAGGAGATTTGTAATGCCCGGATAATTTGGCTACAGTAAAACTCTCCTAATGATGCCATGTCATCTGCGATTACTGTTACTAATCTCGGGAAGATTCGAAAACGCGTCAAATTCAAACTAAAAATTAAAGTCAACAATAAAAGTTTTCAAAATTGAAACAAAAATGTTTGGTGGACGCCAAATATTACAAGGGTAATTATGGTGCAGTAAACACATTTTTATAAAATGCCTAAATGCTTTTAAATGAATTAAAACAGAAAAGTAAATAAATAATAGAAAAGAAAATACAAAAGAGAAAAACTAAACAAAAAAACAAAGAGAAAGCCCCCCCCCCCCCCGCGCTGGGCCAAGTGGCCCAGCTGGCCTTCGCCGCCTGAGCGGGCCGGCCCGACTGGCCCAGCCGGCCACACCTTATACCCGCACCCCGCAAACCCTAACCACCCCGTCGCCCCACTCGCTCCCTCCCACTCCCCTCGTTCGGATCTGGATCGGGAGGAGACCCCGATCCCCTCGCCCCTCTCCCCCGCGCGCACGTCGCCGCCCGGACCGCGCCTCCGCCTCGACCTCCCCATCGCCGGACACCCCCCTCGCCGGCCTGCATCCTCCTCGCCGGACCGTCCCCACCTCCCCACCCTGAGCTCCTTTGCCCCGATCCCTACACCCCTCGGTGAGACCCGCCGATGCGCTCGTCTCTGCTGTCCCCCTGCTACTCTGCCGCTGCCGCGCGACCTCGCCGACGCCGTGGCCGCTGGCGCCGCCTCTCCCTCTCCTCCTCTCTACCTTGCGTTCACGCACTCGCGCACCGGCGCCCCGCGCGCGCCCACCGTGGTCGTGCCCCGCACGCGCTCACTGCGCGCCCTTGCTGCTGCTCGCGGCCACCGCGCCGCCCGCCGCCCCGCTTCACTCCGCCCACGGGCTCGCCCTACCCCGCGCTGGCCAACCGCTGCCGCCGCGCCTGACCCCGTGGCCTTCCGCTCATCGCCGCGGCACCCTGCGCCGCCCGTGCAGCCTCATCGCTACCGCAGCGCCTGACCCCGCCGACCCCGCTCCATCCCGCGAACCCCGCCCCGTCTCGTCTGTTCCGGCCGGCCGCGCCCCCTTGGCCGCGCGCGCCTACGCGTGCCCGTCCCCTTGCCGTGCTGCTCCGGCGCGCCGCCGTGGCCGGCGCCCCCTGGTAGCGAGGGCGTGCGCCCAAATGGGCTAGCGCCAGCGCCCGCACGCCCGTACCCCAGCGCCCGACCCGCATTGGCCACAGGGGCCTATGACAGCTGGGCCCCGCCCCCTTAAAACGTTTTATATATAAAAAAGAAAAAAATATAAATAATAATTAAAATAATTAATTAATTTATTAATTAATTATGTTAATTAATCCTGTTTAAATTAACCTAATTAACTAGTTAATTAATTAAACAGTAATTAGATTAGCTAAGTCTTAATTAACTAAACAGTCAATGACAGGCGGGCCCCACCCGTCAGTTTGACCGGTCAACGGTCATAGTTGACCGCTGACGTCATGATGACGTCATGCTAGTGTAGTAAACCTATTTTTGGTTTAAATTAAATTTGTTAATTCCTGAAAATGATTAAATCCTTTTTAAATTAATATAAAATAAACCGTAGCTCGGATAGAAAAACTTTGTACATGAAAGTTGCTCAGAACGACGTGACGAACCCGGATACGCAGCCCGTTCGTCCGCTACACATCCCTAGCATAGCAAACATGCAACTTTTCCTCTCCGATTCATCTGTCCGAAAACGCGAAACACCTGGGACACTTTCCCGGATGTTTCTCCCCTTCGCCGGTAGCACCTACTACTTCGTTAGGTTACCTCTAGTACCGCGCAATGCCATGTTACACTTTGTGATGCTTTGATTGCTCTGTTATTTATTGTGTTCCCCCTCTGTTACTTCTTTCCGGTAGACCCCGAGACTGTCGGCGACCTCCAGTTCGACTACGGTGTTGACGACCCCTCTCTCTTGCCAGAGCAACCAGGCAAGCCCCCCCTTTGATCACCAGATATCGCCTACTCTTCTCTATACTGCTTACATTAGAGTAGTGTAGCATGTTACTGCTTCCCGTTAATCCTATACCGATGCATAGCCTGTCCTTGCTACTACTGTTGTTACCTTTACCTGCAATCCTAATGCTTAGTATAGGATGCTAGTTTATCATCAGTGGCCCTACATTCTTGTCCGTCTGCCATGCTATACTATCGGGCCGTGATCACTCGGGAGGTGATCACGGGTATTTACTATATACTTTATACATGATACATGTGGTGATTAAGGATGGGTCGGCTCGTAGGAGCACCCGCGAGTGGATCTTTGTGGCGGAGCGACAGGGCAGGTTCAGACCACCTAGGAGAGAGGTGGGCCTGGCCCTGGTCGGCGTTCGCGGATACTTAACACGCTTAACGAGATCTGGGTATTTGATCTGAGTCTGGCCATTTGGTCTATACGCACTAACCATCTACGTGGGAGTAGTTATGGGTATCCCGGCATCGTGGTATCAGCCGAAGCCTTCGTGACATCAGCGACTGAGTGGCGCGCGCCGGATTGGACTGGAATGCCACTAGGCTAGGTCTGCTTCCGGCCGCGTACGCAACATGCAGGTGTGCAAAGGGCGATGGGCCCAGACCCCCGCGCCATAGGATTTAGACCGGCGTGCTGACCTCTCTGTTGTGCCTAGGTAGGGCTGCGACGTGTTGATCTTCCGAGGCCGGGCATGACCCAGAAAAGTGTGTCCGGCCAAATGGGATCGAGCGTGTTGGGGTATGTGGTGCACCCCTGCAGGGAAGTTTATCTATTCGAATAGCCGTGTCCCTCGGTAAAAGGACGACCCGGAGTTGTATCTTGACCTTATGACAACTAGAACCGGATACTTAATAAAACACACCCTTCCAAGTGCCAGATACAACCGGTGATCGCTCTCTCACAGGGCGACGAGGGGAGGATCATCGGTTAGGATTATGCTATGCGATGATACTTGGAGGACTTCAGTCTACTCTCTTCTACATGCTGCAATACGGAGGCTGCCATAAGCGTAGTCTTCGAAAGGACTAGCTATCCCCCTCTTATTCCGGATTTCTGCAGTTCAGTCCACATATAATAGCCTTATTCCAGTTGATACCAATGCATACATATGTAGTGTAGCTCCTTCCTTGCGAGTACTTTGGATGAGTACTCACGGTTGCTTTCTCCTTCTTTTCCCTCTATCCCTTCTACCTGGTTGTCGCAACCAGATGTTGGAGCCCAGGAGCCAGACGCCACCGTCGACGACGACTCCTGCTACACCGGAGGTGCCTACTACTACGTGCTGCCCGCTGACGACGACCAGGAGTAGTTAGGAGGATCCCAGGCAGGAGGCCTGCGCCTCTTTCGATCTGTATCCCAGTTTGTGCTAGCCTTCTTAAGGCAAACTTGTTTAACTTATGTCTGTACTCAGATATTATTGCTTCCGCTGACTCATCTATGATCGAGCTCTTGTATTCGAGCCCTCGAGGCCCCTGGCTTGTAATATGATGCTTGTATGACTTATTTTATTTGTAGAGTTGTGTTGTGATATCTTCCCGTGAGTCCCTGATCTTGGTCGTACACGTTTGCGTGTATGATTAGTGTACGGTCGAATCGGGGGCATCACAGCCCAGTAGGCCCCACAGGGCAGAAGAATTGCAATATGCCCACAAAGGCCTGCTTAGAGAGGAGCTCGACACGGTAGCCGCGACGGGGCTTATAAACTGGTGCGAACTCCTCTCAACTAGCGAGGTGGGACTAAACATTATGCACTGCGGGTGGCAGCGCACCACCTTTAGTACCGGTTGGTGGCTTCAACCGGTACTATAAGGAGGGTCTTTAGTACCGGTTGGAGCCATCAACCCGTACTAAAGGCCACCACCTTTAGTACCGGTTGGTGGCTCCAATCGGTACTAAAGAGCCCCCCCCCTTTAGTACCAGTTGAAGCCACCAACCCGTACTAAAGGCCACAACCTCTTTAGTACCGGTTTGTGACACGAACCGGTACTAAAGGTTCGCCACGAACCGGTACTAATGAGCGCCGCCTGCCTAGCCGTTGAAACCGGTACTAATGGTCACATTAGTACCGGTTCAATTACAAACCGGGACTAATGAGTTTTACATTAGACCCTTTTTTCTACTAGTGTGATCGTTTATGCTAGTTAATCATGCATGTAATATATAGTTTACTTTATTGGTGTATGGAAATGTCATGTGTGTAGTAGCCACCTATGTAATTATGCATGTAATAGTTTACTTTGGTGTGTGCAAATGCAAGGGTTGTAGTAGCCACCTATGTAAGGGTTGTAGTAGCCGTCTTATATATATATCTGTGTGTGCAAAACTGTGTCTACCATAGCTTGCCACATAACTTGTTAAGGGTCGCTAAATTTTAACGGTTTAAAAGTTATCCAAAAATAGGGAAAAATATGGGAACATCTCTCTATTGTAATAAGATGATCCAACGGAGGGATCATCAAAATATGCATCTATGTGTCCTCGGCAAAAATAATAAGCATTTCAGCTCACCGCAACATAAATATATACTGAACTATTTGTTTTTTTGTCCAGGACACATACAGTCATATTTTTTTAATCCTTCCGTTGGATCATGTTATATTATAGGTGTGTTGGTTTAGTATTTTTTTCAGAATTGTTGAGAACTTTTGCACCATTGAAACCCTTAACTAGTTCTGTGGAAAGCACTTGTAGAAAATCCTACTCGAATATATATAAACACTATTCTGATCACCGAATCAGAATAATATTCTGATCACAACCTGAACTGCGTGAGTAACGCGCCTGAACTTCCCTCTGTACGAACATGACCTTCGGGCTATCTTCGCAACCGTGGTTTCCCCCATGAATTATTCTTGTTAGTCGTGTTCTATATGATGTTAGTGTAATCTAGAAACATTTTTAGCAACTAAATACCGGTTTTCAATAGAAATCTCACTCGTTGGCGGATTTTGCTCTCGGGTCATGATAAAATTGCGTTTTTTTGCAATTTTACTGCCCGAGTTGTTTGACCTGAACTTCTCCAAGTGCTAGGTTGAACTGCCGCCAACATTGCCCAAATGGGGCTTGCGATATACCGTTGGAAAGCTATGGACAACAATATCATGACCAAAGTTAAATTTTTGGCAAAATATAAGCGGTTTAAGAGCAGTTTTGAAAACCTTTTTCTTCATACAAAAAATGTGAATCGTATTTTCAATCGCATTTCTAAAATGTTTATCGGAATGAGGCAAATAATATGGCGTTGGAAAGCTTCTGAAAAACCGCTCCTTCCACATGTTGAAAGTTTTCTCTAATTCCCTACGGTTAAAGAGTAATTTGGAAAATCGTAAAATTTCACAAACCGAACAGCCGGGTTCGTATTTTCGATGCCATTTCTAAATGACTAATCCAATTGAGCCAAATGATATGACGTTGGAAAGATTATGAAAATGTGCTACTTTTTCATGTAGAAAGTTTTTTCTAATTTTGAACGGTTTAAGAGTAATTTAGAAACCGGTACAAGTTCCACCGAGTTCGTATTTTCAATCAATTTTTTTAACCGTATGTTTGAACGCAGCAAATGATATGGCGTTGGAAAGCTTGAGGAAATGTGAAACTTTTTGCTATATATTGTTTCTCCGAATTCCTTACCGTTTTAAGTCAAATTTGAAAATGGCTAAAAACATATTTTCACCGTAATTTCTACAAACTTTATTGGAATGGGGCAAATAATATACCGTAATTTCATGTTGATGGTTTTCTGTGATTCCTAGACGTTTTCAAGTAATTTCGAAAATGGAGAGATCATTCGTTCTTGTAACATCCCAAATTTTCAATTTGGAATGTTATACACTAGATCATCATTTCATACCATATTTTATTGCATTTTGGTTGATTCTAGAAAATTCTACGCAACTCAAGGACCCTCGGAGAGAGTTGGGGATTTCGTTATTTTCATATTTGAGTTTTCTCAAATTTTGAAAATAGGATCATTTGATTTTATTTATTTTATCTTCAATTATTTCTATTACAAAAATATGAGAGGGGGAATAAAATGACTTTCCCAAAATAAAGAAATTTTGAGGATTTAATAATAAAATCAAATAAGATTTTATTTTGGTTTTATTTGCTATTTTATTTGAATTTAAGAAAAATGCGTGTTTTTCAAAATTGCTTTTAGGCCCAAATAAATGTTCATCCTGTGCGGCTTGATTTTAGAAGCCGGGGAAATTTTATTTCGGGATTTTTGGAGTCTCTTTAGTATTCCTTTTTTTTTGTTCCTGAGCGTAACTATTAAAAAACGCGAACCGACTTTACGGGCCGTATCCAACCCGGACACCTGGCCCGGCCGGCCTTATAAGCTGGGGGGGAGCCCAGCCGAGCCCCAAACCCTAGCGCCGCCGCCCCTCGCAGCCCGCCGGAGCCGGAGCCACCGCCGCCGACATCGCCGTCCGCCGGAGCAGCCGCTCGCCGGAGGTTGACCCCGCCCGTCGCCGGTTTTTCTCGAAAAACCGTTTGGTTTTCCGTTCGGTTTTTAGTTTGGTTTTTTCGTTTCCTTTTTTTATAGATCGGTTTTTCCAGTTTATTTATTTAGCGAGCGTTCGCTCGTTCATCGTTTAGATCCAGATAACGAACGTTCATTCGTTAATCTGATTGTCGTTTTTCTTTTTCTCGGATTAAATCCGCGATTTTTCTGATCATGATTCCTGATCCGATTTTCGTTCTAGTATAACTTTTCGCTCGTTTATCGGAATCAGGCGATTCAAGCGCCTGGAGTTTCGTCTCGAAACCCTCTTTCCATTTAACCAACTCAAACACATTTTTGCCATGATAAAAATTGCCCTGGATCCAGAATAGTAAACGAAGCCTGTTTCTTTTGTCGTTTTTCTTTCGTTGCTTTGTTCGATTTGATTCTTTTTGCCAACCGGAGTTCTTAAGTTGAACTTTCTGGTTAGATCTCTTATTTGAGTTTTACCTGTGCATTAGTTGAGTACTTATTGTATGCTTGTTTGTTTGAGATAGAGTACCCGGAGTGCGCCACTTGCTACTTCGAATCGCTAGGTTTTGCGGATCATCGGCAAGGCAAGTAACGCTTTGATCATATATCCTATTACCAAGTTTTATTGCATTAGATCAATCCTCACACATTGCATGATTATGATCTAATTAAATTGTGGGTTTGGGAAGTAGATTAGGTAGTACCTATCACCTATTTTATTATCAAACCTTTGGGAGTTACTTCTACGTTTGCTATTTATGCCATGCTATGCTAGTAGACATGGATTGGGTGAGTGTATCCATGACAGATGTGAGATTGATAAATTAATGGTTTATCTAAGGTGGCAACTTAAATACACATTTGGGTGGATTGAAGCACCTGGGTATTCCAGCGATTGCCTGTTTTTCTTTTGGATCGCCACCCAGGTTCAAAGGGATCATGAGATTATTCATGCTAGAAACTTCCGTGTGCAGCCACAAGCTACTATGGGCTCTAGCATAGTTGGCTAAGTCGTGCGAACTCTTATAGTGGTAGACTAGCATATGTAGGGGAAAGTAGGTGTAACGGTCTACCCGATCGTAAGGTGCTAGCGCTTCTGAAAGACTATGTCTCGGTCATCCGTTTCTCAAACACCATGTAGTGCAAGAATTCCAACGGAGGAGATCGAGTCTTATGGGGAAAAGTGCGCAAACCTCTGCAGAGTGTATAAACTAATCATGGTTAGCCGTGTCCCAGGTTATGGACATCTTGAGTATCTAGTACCTAGATTATCATGTGAATATCATCATGTTACTCTAATTAATTTTGTTGGGTTTTGTTTAATGATGATGCTTAATTGGGATTGAGAATGCTGTCAACCATTCTCAATGTTTAACAACTACCATGATAGTTAAATAAAATTTATTCCTTTGCAGTAGGGAAAAATTGGCTTTACGCAAAACTATAACCATAGAGCTTTCCACCAGCCAAATATGCATATAGTATAGCCTATATCTTTCATTGCTCTCTATGTGTTACATTGCCAGCATATTCCATGTGCTGACCCGTTTCAGGCTACAACGTTCATGTTGCGGACTTTTCAGACGATGATTAAGGTGTCTTTAGGTCATGGTTCTGTACTCAGTGATGCCGTTGGAGTTGATCGACTCACTTATCTTCCAAGCCTTCCGCTGTTATCGTTATTAGATGACCTTAAGCCATATTTATTATAATAAGTTCTCTTTTGAGACACTCGATGTAATAAGTGTGTGATTCCTACTCTGTTATAAATCCTTCAAGTACTGTGTGGTGTCAGCATTACTGATCCAGGGATGACACTTGAGCACAGAGATTAGACCGTTTGAGGTCTGGTCGCTACAAGATGGTATCAGAGCACACGCTGACTATAGAACACGACCACTAAGCTAAAAGACCTATATCACTACTCACTCTCTTCTCATTCTGACTTCTCAGCTTTTCTACTCTTTTAGGATGGCGGATGCAAGGAACAAGTTCACCCAACCGGATGAAGATA
Source organism: Triticum monococcum (assembly GCA_034509565.1). Lineage (NCBI taxonomy): Eukaryota > Viridiplantae > Streptophyta > Magnoliopsida > Poales > Poaceae > Triticum > Triticum monococcum. The sequence goes on from CM067846.1 coordinate 64,580,055, forward strand.
CGCCCTTTGGACGTCACTTGAAGGAAGTCAAGAGATATCTGAACATAGGAGTATTAAGCTTCACCGGGACTTACAACGCCACTTTACCTGAAGAGGAGCGCTGGATGTTTCAAGTTCAAGTTCCAGGAAGGACGTTCATGCCAGTCACTGAGCCCATGGAGTTTTCCTTTGATGCACCAACTTGGAATCTAGGAAAGAGCATGGCAGCTCACATCGCCATGGGACGCATTGGAGAAGTTTACTGCAATGATCTCAAGGATACTATCTACTAGATTTGTGGGCGCCGAGATGAGGACTGGGAGATGATCAACATCAGGAAGGATAGATCAATTGCAGCTTTTATCCAGGAGTTAAACCAGCACATTTGATGTCAGGAGAACCAGATGTGCGCCGACATGATAGATCTGAAGAAGGTGAGGACAAGAATCAAGTAACTGGAGCAAGAACTCAAGGCCACACGTGAAGTGAAGAGGAAATCGAAGTATTAGTGGAGAAGAATGACGATCGGATCAAGAAGATTGGAATATTTATGGGAGGCCCTACACCAGTAGAAGAAGACAAAGAACCCAAGGTGATACACCCGGAAGACTGCATCATCATCGACGACACCGACTCGGATCCAGATGATAGCGATGATGACTATGTTGATGAAGCTGGAGCAGATATCATGGAGTCTGCAACCGAAGAATATTTCTAGTAGACCACCCATCAGTAGTAGTAGTCCACCATGTAAATATAGTAGTCCCAGCACTTTTGCGATAGTTGGATCGATTGTATGCCCTTGTTTGATTGATTGAATGAAGTGAATTGTTTGCTTTTGCCTCATGTGCATATGGGTAGTGTTTTCTCTTTAGACCCCTCTCTATTCTTAAATCTTATCTTTTTTGAACCCTCAGATGCCTCCGAGACGTGACCGCGGATTTACCTTCCCACCGGAGCTCACCCAGTTGATCCAGCAGCAAAACACATTAATGCAGTTGCTAGTCCAGAATCAGAATCAGGGGAACAACAACAACAACCCACCACCACCACCACTTGTTGATCACTTAGCCCATTTTCTTAGGTTGAATCTGCTGGTGTTTTCCAGTAGCACCGAGCCTACCACCTTTTTTTGCTACAATCGGCCGACTTTTTTGTTGTGACCGGCAACCAGAGGGATAATACAGTTATTCACCATTTCGTTGTTGGAGGTGCCGCGACCGCTGGCTGTGGACGCCAGAGCCGAGGTCGCCACCACTGGAGCGGCGATCGTCGTCGGGAGGAGCTGAAACCATAGGGACGTGCTAATGTATGTGTGGAGCCAGTGAGAAATACAGTAGATGACGGCGTGAGGGCTGCGACCGGCAGCGAGGGCAGTAGTAGACGAGATGAGAAGGGCAGTGCTTCGAGGTCGGACGTCCATGGTGGTGCAATGGGGGCTATTTTCTCAGAGAAGAAGGCGCGGGAGAGGAGGATGAGGAAGATCGTGTGGATGGGAATGAAAAGTTCATACGTTGCTAGTGCGAACTGTCCAAATTTGGGCCTGCTGACCGACGCGTATCACTGCTAAAAAAATTATATCTATTGAACAGATGGAATTTAAATGTAGCATCTTCAAAAGAACCTATCATGTCAGTTTCTTTATATCCTTGTCATCTAAATTCAGTTTAGACCTTGATACATCTTGTTGAGTATTGTCCAACAGTTAATGACTCAGTGGTTGTTGTACACAGGTGAAACTGTAGAATTGGTGAAAATAGTTGGTGCAGATTCTTGCAACTAGGATTTTACAACCTCCCAACCACGAGAATTTTTCCTCCCTCGAATAGAAGATCAAATGCACGATCTCTCCATAGGGTTGCACACATATGATGTCACCAATCCAACAGCACCCCGTCGCCCAGAACTACTCGACGCCGGAGACTAGGTAGCCTTGCGGCACTACCCAACTTTTTTGTTGAGAGCGAGAGAGAGAACAATCAGATCATTGCAAGCCAAAATGTGAGAGCTCAAGTATGAACTTCTATCTCTTTGGTGGCTGCCCTCCTCCTCTATTTATAGGAGGAGAAGGGGAGGAGGAGGCCTGAAGGGGCCAGCCACCAAAGGGACCCTCCCCCCAAACAAACCTCACAAAAAGGGAGGTTACCCGCAAGGCCCCCACCCCTAGCTGAAACCACCGTGGAGAGGGATGCCCTGAAGGTCCCCCCTCCAAACATACTCCACGCATCAGGCCAGCTGGACAATGCCTAGCCATATGTTCACACCCGGCTCGAGAAGCCACGCACGCAACACCGAGCTTTGGTCGGCACAGCCTGCAGGCCCCGGCCACGACCAAAAACACCAGCCGACCAGTTCCTCGAGTTGGCACAGACACTCCACATCCAATGGAGTGTGAGCGGGTGAAAGCAACTCGTAGTTGCTGTATGGCATAGCCCACGATAGCAAGAGTCGGGACAAGTCATCCCTCCATGCCCGGCCAGAGCCAGCCTGGCCTAGTCGCCTCGGGTTGTGACTCTTCCATTCTACCCGGATGGGCACCCATGTTCACTCAGGTACTGGCCATGGTACTGCATAAGTCATATCGAGGAGATAAATTCACATGATGTATGTCATATATGACTTTTTGAGATGCCAATCAGGAAAAAAAACTTCAGATGTAATACATTTAAGAATGAGCCATAGAACACATATGATGTTACATAGACTATTTTCCATGACATGAGCTTCAAATCATTCTAAACATGTATACAACCGACATTAAAGGGAACATACCCGCACAATTGACTTTGGGAAGAGCCAGCAACACTCTGAGTTGAGAGTGGATTTGCAACTGGGACAAAAAAGGTTGGGGCCCAGTTGTGAGTCCAGGGAGGACTTGCAACTGGGACAAATAAAAAGGTTGGGCCCCAGTTGTGAGTCGAGAGTGGACTAGCAATTGGGACAAAAAAAGTTGGACCCCATTTGCGAGTCGAGGGTGGACTTGCAATTGGGACAAAATAGACCATGGGTGTTAGAATCATCACTATGTAATCTAGATTATTGACTCTAGTGCATGTGGGAGACTGAAGGAAATATGCCCTTGAGGCAATAATAAAGTTGTTATTTATATTTCCTTATATCATGATAAATGTTTATTATTCATGTTAGAATTGTATTAACCGGAAACTTAGTACATGTGTGAATAGATAGACAAAACAATGTGTCCCTGGTATGCCTCTATTTGACTAGCTCGATGGTTAAGTTTCCTAACCATAGACATGTGTTGTCACTTGATGAATGGGATCACATCATTAGAGAATGATGTGATGGACAAGACCCATCCGTTAGCTTAGCATAATGATCGTTAAGTTTTATTGCTATTGCTTTCTTCATGACTTATACATATTCCTCTGACTATGAGATTATGCAACTCCCAAATACCGGAGGAACACCTTGTCTGCTATCAAACATTACAGTGTAACTGGGTGATTATAAAGATGCTCTACAGGTGTCTCTGAAGGTGTTTGTTGGGTTGGCATAGATCAAGATTAGGATTTGTCACTCCGAGTATCGGAGAGGTATCTCCAGGCCCTCTCGGTAATGCACTGTTGGAAATATGCCCTAGAGGCAATAATAAAATGGTTATTATTATATTTACTTATTCATAATAATTGTCTATTGTTCATGCTATAACTATGTTATCCGGAAATCGTAATACATGTGTGAATACATAGACCACAACACGTCCCTAGTAAGCCTCTAGTTGACTAGCTCATTGATCAAAAGATAGTCATGGTTTCCTGACTATGGACATTAGATGTCATTGATAATGGGATCACATCATTAGGAGAATGATGTGATGGACAAGACCCAATCCTAAGCATAGCACAAGATCGTGTAGTTCGTTTGCTAGAGCTTTTCTGAATGTCAAGTATCATTTCCTTAGACCATGAGATTGTGCAACTCCCGGATACCGTAGGAGTGCTTTGGGTGTGCCAAACATCACAAGGTAACTGGGTGACTATAAAGGTGCACTACGGGTATCTCTGAAAGTGTCTGTTGGGATGGCACGAATCGAGACTAGGATTTGTCACTCCGTATGACGGAGAGGTATCTCTGGGCCCACTCGGTAATGCATCACCATAATGAGCTCAATGTGACCAAGTGGTTGATCACGGGATCATGCATTACGGTACGAGTAAAGTGACTTGCCGGTAACGAGATTGAACGAGGTATTTGGATACCGACGATCGAGTCTCGGGCGAGTAACGTAACGATTGACAAAGGGAATTGTATACGGGATTGATTGAATCCTTGACATCGTGGTTCATCCGATGAGATCATCGAGGAGCATGTGGGAGCCAACATGGGTATCCAGATCCTGCTGTTGGTTATTGACCAGAGAGTCGTCTCGGTCATGTCTGCGTGTCTCCCGAACCCGTAGGGTCTACACACTTAAGGTTCGGTGACGCTAGGGTTGTAGAGATAGTAGTATGCGGTAACCCAAAAGTTGTTCGGAGTCCCGGATGAGATCCCGGACGTCACGAGGTGTTCTGGAATGGTGCGTAGGTGAAGAATTATATATAGGAAGTCCAGTTTCGACCATCGGGAAAGTTTCAGGGGTCACCGGTATTGTACCGGGACCACCGGAAGGGTCCCGAGGGTCCACCGGGAGGGGCCACCTATCCCGGAGGGCCCCATGGGCTGAAGTGGGGAAGGGAACCAGCCCCTGGTGGGCTGGTGCGCCCCCCTTGGGCCTCCCCTGCGCCTAGGGTTGGAAACCCTAGGGATGGGGGCGCCCCACTTGGCTTGGGGGGCAAACCACCCCCCTTGGCCGTCGCCCCCCCTTGAGATCCAATCTCTAGGGCCGGCGCCCCCCTAGGGGCCCTATATATAGTGGGGGGAGGGAGGGCAGCCGCACCCTAGCCCCTGGCGCCTCTCTCTCCCTCTCGTTACACCTCTCCCTCTCGCTGAGCTTGGCGAAGCCCTGCCGAGATCACCGTTGCTTCCACCACCACGCCGTCGTGCTGCTGGATCTTCATCAACCTCTCCTTCCCCCTTGCTGGATCAAGAAGGAGGATACGTCTTCCCAACCGTACGTGTGTTGAACGCGAAGGTGCCGTCCGTTCGGCGCTCGGTCATCGGTGATTTGGATCACGACGAGTACGACTCCATCAACCCTGTTCTCTTGAACGCTTCCGCTCGCGATCTACAAGGGTATGTAGATGCACTACCCTTTCCCTCGTTGCTAGATAACTCCATAGATTGATCTTGGTGATGCGTAGAAAATTTTAAATTTTGCTACGTTCCCCAACAGTGGCATCATGAGCTAGGTCTATGCGTAGTTTCTATGCACGAGTAGAACACAAAGCTGTTGTGGGCGTTGATATTGTCAATTTACTTGCCGTTACTAGTCTTATCTTGATTCGGCGGCATCGTGGGATGAAGCGGCCTGGACCGACCTTACACGTACGCTTACGTGAGACTGGTTCCACCGACTGACATGCACTAGTTGATAAGGTGGCTAGCGGGTGTCTGTCTCTCCCACTTTAGTCGGATCGGATTCGATGAAAAGGGTCCTTATGAAGGGTAAATAGAAATTGGCATATCACGTTGTGGTTTTGGCGTAGGTAAGAAACGTTCTTGCTAGAAACCTATAGCAGCCACGTAAAAACTTGCAACAACAATTAGAGGACGTCTAACTTGTTTTTGCAGCATGTGCCATGTGATGTGATATGGCCAAAAGGATGTGATGAATGATATATGTGATGTATGAGATTGATCATGTTCTTGTAATAGGAATCACGACTTGCATGTCAATGAGTATGACAACCGGCAGGAGCCATAGGAGTTGTCTTAATTTATTTATGACATGCGTGTCAACATAAACGTCATGTAATTACTTTACTTTATTGCTAAACCGTTAGCCATAGTAGTAGAAGTAATAGATGACAAGACAACTTCATGAAGACACGATGATGGAGATCATGGTGTCATGCCGGTGACGATGATCATGGCGCCCCGAAGATGGAGATCCAAAGGAGCAAATAATATTGGCCATATCATGTCACTATTTGATTGCATGTGATGTTTATCATGTTTTACATCTTATTTGCTTAGAACGATGGTAGCTTAAATAAGATGATCTCTCGTAATAATTTCAAGAAAGTGTTCCCCCTAACTGTGCACCGTTGCGAAGGTTCGTTGTTTTGAAGCACCACATGTTGATCGGGTGTGATAGATTCTAATTTTCGAATACAACAGGTGTAAGCTAGATTTACAATCGCAACACACTTAGGTTGACTTGACGAGCCTAGCATGTACAGACATGGCCTCGGAACACGGAAGACCGAAAGGTCGAGCATGAGTCGTATAGAAGATACGATCAACATGAAGATGTTCACCGATGTTGACTAGTCCGTCTCCTGTGATGATCGGACACGGCCTAGTTGACTCGGATCATGTTTCACTTAGATGACTAGAGGGATGTCTGTCTGAGTGGGAGTTCATTGAATAATTTGATTAGATGAACTTAATTATCATGAACTTAGTCTAAAATCTTTACAATATGTCTTCAAATGGCCCACGCTAATGTTGCCCTCAACTTCAACGCATTCCTAGAGAAAACCAAGCTAAAAGATGATGGCAGCAACTATACGGACTGGGTCCGGAACCTGAGGATCATCCTCATAGCTGCCAAGAAAGATTATGTCCTAGAAGCACCCCTAGGTGACGCACCCATCCCAGAGAACCAAGACGTTATGAATGCTTGGCAGTCACGTGCTGATGATTACTCCCTCGTCTAGTGCGGCATGCTTTACAGCTTAGAACCGGGGCTCCAAAAGCGTTTTGAGCAACACGGAGCATATGAGATGTTCGAAGAGCTGAAAATGGTTTTCCAAGCTCATGCCCGGGTCGAGAGATATGAAGTCTCCGACAAGTTCTTCAGTTGTAAGATGGAGGAAAATAGTTCTGTCAGTGAGCACATACTCAAAATGTCTGGGTTGCATAACCACTTGACTCAGCTGGGAGTTAATCTCCCGAATGACGCGGTCATTGACAGAATCCTTCAGTCGCTTCCACCGAGCTACAAGAGCTTTGTGATGAACTTCAATATGCAGGGGATGGAAAATACCATTCCTGAGGTATATTCAATGCTGAAATCAGCGGAGGTGGAGATCAAAAAGGAACATCAAGTGTTGATGGTGAATAAAACCACTAAGTTTAAGAAAGGCAAGTGTAAGAAGAACTTCAAGAAGGACGGCAAGGGGGTTGCCGCGCCCGGTAAGCAAGCTGCCGGGAAGAAGCCGAAGAATGGACCCAAGCCCGAGACTGAGTGTTTTTATTGCAACGGAAGTGGTCACTGGAAGCGGAACTGCCCCAAATACTTAGCGGACAAGAAGGCCGGCAACACTAAAGGTATATGTGATATACATGTAATTGATGTATACCTTACCAGTACTCGTAGTAGCTCATGGGTATTTGATACCGGTGTGGTTGCTCACATTTGTAACTCAAAGCAGGAGCTGCGGAATAAGCGGAGACTGGCGAAGGACGAGGTGACGATGCGCGTCAGGAATGGTTCCAAGGTCGATGTGATCGCCGTCGGCACGCTACCTCTACATTTACCTACAGGATTAGTTTGAAACCTCAATAATTGTTATTTAGTGCCAGCTTTGAGCATGAACATTGTATTAGGATCTCGTTTATTTCGAGATGGCTACTCATTTAAATCCGAGAATAATAGTTGTTCTATTTATATGAGAGATATGTTTTATGGTCATGCCCCGCTGGTGATTGGTTTATTCTTACTGAATCTCGAGCGTAATGTTACACATATTCATAGTGTGAATACCAAAAGATATAAGGTTGATAATGATAGTCCCACATACTTGTGGCACTGCCGCCTTGGTCATATAGGTGTCAAACGCATGAAGAAGCTCCATGCAGATGGACTTTTGGAGTCTCTTGATTACGAATCATTTGACATGTGCGAACCATGCCTCATGGGTAAAATGACCAAGACTCCGTTCTCAGGAACAATGGAGCGAGCAACCAACTTATTGGAAATCATACATACTGATGTGTGCGGTCCAATGAGTGTTGAGGCTCGCGGTGGCTATCGTTATGTTCTCACCCTCACTGATGACTTGGGTAGATATGGGTATGTCTACTTAATGAAACACAAGTCTGAGACCTTTGAAAAGTTCAAGGAATTTCAGAGTGAGGTTGAGAATCAATGTGACAGGAAAATCAAGTTCTTGCGATCAGATCGTGGGGGAGAATACTTGAGTCACGAATTTGGCATGCACTTAAGGAAATGTGGAATAGTTTCACAACTCATGCCGCCTGGAACACCTCAGCATAATGGTGTGTCCGTACGTCGTAATCACACTCTATTGGATATGGTGCGATCTATGATGTCTCTTACCGATCTACCACTGTCATTTTGGGGCTATGCTTTAGAGACTGCCGCATTCACTTTAAATAGGGCTCCGTCGAAATCCGGTGAGACGACACCGTATGAATTATGGTTTGGGAAGAAACCTAAGCCGTTGTTTCTAAAAGTTTGGGGATGCGATGCTTATGTCAAGAAACTTCAACCTGAAAAGCTCGAACCCAAGTCGGAAAAATGCGTCTTCATAGGATACCCTAAATAAACTATTGGGTATACCTTCTACCTCAGATCCGAAGGCAAGATCTTTGTTGCCAAGAATGGATCCTTTCTAGAGAAAGACTTTCTCTCGAAAGAAGTAAGTGGGAGGAAAGTAGAACTTGATGAAGTATTACCTCTTGAACCGGAAAGTGGCGCAACTCAGGAAAATGTTCCTGAGGTGCCTGCACCGACTAAAGAGGAAGTTAATGATGATGATCATGAAACTTCAGATCAAGTTGCTACTGAACTTCGTAGGTCCACAAGGACACGTTCCGCACCAGAGTGGTACGGCAACCCTGTCTTGGAAATCATGTTGTTAGACAACGGCGAACCTTCAAACTATGAGGAAGCGATGGCGGGCCCAGATTCTGACAAATGGCTAGAAGCCATGAAATCCGAGATAGGATCCATGTATGAAAACGAAGTATGGACTTTGAATGACTTGCCCGATGATCAGCGAGCCATAGAAAATAAATGGATCTTTAAAAAAGAAGACAGACGCAGATGGTAATGTGACCATCTACAAGGCTCGACTCGTCGCTAAGGGTTATCGACAAGTTCAAGGGGTTGACTACGATGAGACTTTCTCACCCGTAGCGAAGCTGAAGTCCGTCCGAATCATGTTAGAAATTGCCGCATTCTATGATTATGAGATATGGCAAATGGACGTCAAAACGGCATTCCTTAACGGCTTTCTTAAGGAAGAATTGTATATGATGCAGCCGGAAGGTTTTGTCGATCCTAAGAATGCTAACAAGGTGTGCAAGCTCCAACGCTCAATCTATGGGCTGGTGCAAGCATCTCGGAGTTGGAACATTTGATTTGATGAGATGATCAAAGCGTTTGGGTTTACATAGACTTATGGAGAAGCCTGTGTTTACAAGAAAGTGAGTGGGAGCTCCGTAGCATTTCTCATATTATATGTGGATGACATACTATTGATGGGAAATGATATAGAATTCTTGAAAAGCATAAAGGCCTACTTGAACAAGTGTTTTTCAATGAAGGACCTTGGAGAAGCTGCTTATATATTAGGCATCAAAATCGATAGAGATAGATCGAGACGCCTCATTGGTCTTTCACAAAGTACGTACCTTGACAAGATATTGAAGAAGTTCAATATGGATCAGTCCAAGAAAGGGTTCTTGCCTGTATTGCAAGGTATGCAATCGAGCATGGCTCAATGCCCGACCACGGCAGAAGATAGAGAAAAGATGAGTGTGTTCCCCTATGCCTCGGCCATAGGGTCTATTATGTATGCCATGCTGTGTACCAGACCTGATGTAAACCTTGACGTAAGTTTGGTAGGAAGGTACCAAAGTAATCCCGGCATGGAACACTGGACAGCAGTCAAGAATATCCTGAAGTACCTGAAGAGGACTAAGGATATGTTTCTCGTTTATGGAGGTGATGAAGTGCTCGTCGTAAAGGGTTACGTCGATGCTAGCTTCGACACAGATCTGGATGACTCTAAGTCACAAACCAGATATGTGTATATTTTGAATGGTGGGGCAGTAAGTTGGTGCAGTTGCAAGCAAAGCGTTGTGGCGGGATCTACATGTGAAGCGGAGTACATGGCAGCCTCGGAGGTAGCACAAGAAGCAATCTGGGTGAAGGAGTTCATTACCGACCTAGGAGTCATTCCCAATGCGTCGGGCCCGATGACTCTCTTCTGTGACAACACTGGAGCTATTGCCCTTGCCAAGGAGCCTAGGTTTCACAGGAAGACCAGGCATATCAAGCGTCACTTCAATTCCATTCGTGAAAGTGTTCAAAATGGAGACATAGATATTTGTAAAGTATATACGGACCTGAATGTGGCAGATCCGTTGACTAAACCTCTCCCTAGAGCAAAACATGATCAACACCAGAACTCTATGGGTGTTCGATTCATCACAATGTAACTAGATTATTGACTCTAGTGCAAGTGGTAGACTGTTGGAAATATGCCCTAGAGGCAACAATAAAATGGTTATTATTATATTTCCTTGTTCATGATAATTGTCTATTGTTCATGCTATAACTTTGTTATCCGGAAATCGTAATACATGTGTGAATACATAGACCACAACACATCCCTAGTAAGCCTCTAGTTGACTAGCTCGTTGATCAAAAGATAGTCATGGTTTCCTGACTATGGACATTAGATGTCATTGATAATGGGATCACATCATTAGGAGAATGATGTGATGGACAAGACCCAATCCTAAGCATAGCACAAGATCGTGTAGTTCGTTTGCTAGAGCTTTTCCGAATGTCAAGTATCATTTCCTTAGACCATGAGATTGTGCAACTCCCGGATACCGTAGGAGTGCTTTGGGTGTGCCAAATGTCACAACGTAACTAGGTGACTATAAAGGTGCACTACGGCTATCTCCGAAAGTGTCTGTTGGGATGGCACGAATCGAGACTGGGATTTGTCACTCTGTATGACGGAGAGGTATCTCTGGGCCCACTCGGTAATGCATCATCATAATGAGCTCAATGTGACCAAGTAGTTGATCACGGGATCATGCATTACGGTACGAGTAAAGTGACTTGCCGGTAGCGAGATTGAACGAGGTATTGGGATACCGACGATCGAGTCTCGGGCGAGTAACGTACCGATTGACAAAGGGAATTGTATACGGGATTGATTGAATCCTCGACATCGTGGTTCATCCGATGAGATCATCGACGAGCATGTGGGAGCCAACATGGGTATCCAGATCCCGCTGTTGGTTATTGACCGGAGAGTCATCTCGGTCATGTCTGCGTGTCTCCCAAACCCGTAGGGTCTACACACTTAAGGTTTGGTGATGCTAGGGTTGTAGAGATATTAGTCTGCGGTAACCCAAAAGTTTTTCGGAGTCCCGGATGAGATCCCGGATGTCAACAGGAGTCCCGGAATGGTCCGGAGGTGAAGAATTATATATAGGAAGTCCAGTTTCGGCCATCGGGAAAGTTTCGGGGGTCACCGGTATTGTACCGGGACCACCGGAAGGGTCCCGGGGGTCCACCGGGTGGGGCCACCTATCCTGGAGGGCCCCATGGGCTGAAGTGGGGAAGGGAACCAACCCATGGTGGGCTGGTGCGCCCCCCTTGGGCCTCCCCCTGCGCCTAGGGTTGGAAACCCTAGGGGTGGGGGCGCCCCACTTGGCTTGGGGGGCAAGCCACCCCCCTTGGCCGCCGCCCCCCCTTAAGATCCAATCTCTAGGGCCGGCGCCCCCCCTAGGGGCCCTATATATAGTGGGGGAAGGGAGGGCAGCCGCACCCTAGCCCCTGGCGCCTCTCTCTCCCTCTCGTTGAGCTTGGCGAAGCCCTGCCGAGATCACCGTTGCTTCCACCACCACGCCGTCGTGCTGCTGGATCTCCATCAACCTCTCCTTCCCCCTTGCTGGATCAAGAAGGAGGAGACGTCTTCCCAACCGTACGTGTGTTGAACGTGGAGGTGTCGTCCGTTCGGCGCTTGGTCATCGGTGATTTGGATCACAATGAGTACGACTCCAACAACCCCGTTCTCTTGAACGCTTCCGCTCGCGATCTACAAGGGTATGTAGATGCACTCCCCTTTCCCTCGTTGCTAGATAACTCCATAGATTGATCTTGGTGATGTGTAGAAAATTTTAAATTCTGCTACGTTCCCCAACATGCACATCACTATAAGCCTTGCAAGCAATGTGACTAATGAGTTAGTTGCGGGATGATGCATTACGGAACGAGTAAAGAGACTTGCTGGTGACGAGATTGTACTAGGTATGATGATACCGACGATCGAATCTCGGGCAAGTAACATATCGATGACAAAGGGAATAACGTATGTTGTTATTGCGGTTTGACCGATAAAGATCTTCGTAGAATATGTAGGAACCAATATGAGCATCCAGGTTCCGCTATTGGTTATTGACTGGAGATGTGTCTTGGTCATGTGCACATAGTTCTTGAACCCGTAGGGTCCGCAGGCTTAACGTCCGATGATGATTTGTATTATGAGTTATGTGTTTTGGTGACCGAAGTTTGTTTGGAGTCCCGGATGAGATCATGGACATGACGAGGAGTCTCGAAATGTTCGAGAGGTAAAGATTGATATATTGGAAGGTAGTATTCGGACACCGAAATGGTTCTGGAGTGTATCGGGTACATACCGGAGTACCGGAGGGATTACCGGAACCCCCCGGTGGAACATATGGGCCATAAGTGGGAGGCTAACCAGCCCACAAGGGGCTAGTGCGCCCCCCACAAGGGAGGAGGCCGAATTGGTTTAGGGAAGGGGGCGCCACCTCCCTTTCCTTCTCCTACTCCCTCTCCTTCCTTTTCCCTCTACTCCCTCCCCCAATGGCTCGCCCCTCTTGGCCGGCCATCCCCTCCTCCCCTCCTTTATATACGGGGGCGGGGGGCACCCCAAAGGCACACCAATAGTTATCTTAGCTGTGTGTGCTGCCCCATCCACAGTTTACTCCTCCAGTCATAGCGTCGTAGTGCTTAGGCGAAGCCCTGTGCGGATCACATCACCATCTCCATCACCATGCCGCCATGCTGACGGAACTCTCCCTCGACCCTCTATTGGATCAAGAGTTTGAGGAACGTCATCGAGCTGAACGTGTGCTAAACTCCGTACGTTCGGTGCTAAGATCAGTTGGATCGTGAAGACGTTCGACTACATCAACCGCGCTAACCTAATGCTTCCGCTTTCGGTCTACGAGGGTACGTGGACACACTCTCCCCCTCTCGTTGCTATGCATCTCCTAGATAGATCTTTCGTGATCGTAGGAATTTTTTTGAAATTGCATGCTATGTTCCCCAACACTAGTTGCAAGTCGAGAGTGGGATTTCAACTAAAAAAGAATGTCAGGCCATAGATGAGAGTGAGGATGGACTTGCAAATGGGACAAAAGAAGGCCAGGCCCGAGTTATGAGTCAAAGGTGTACTTGCAACTGGGATAAAAAAAGGATGAAACTGAGTGGTGATCAAGGATCCGATGCATATGGTACGAGCATGGAGAGACTATGCCATAACTGCTTGGTACTTAAGGTGGGAGAGACGTAAATTGATTCATGAAGGAAAATCACTCGACGCATACCAAACTTCTTCAGGGTTCGTGCTATAACGGCAAACTTTGTTTGTTAATGCACATATTTCTAATGCTTCGAGTAAGAAGGGTGGTGGATTAGACCCCTACGGGATTTGTTAATTAAGCTCAATGTGGATGCATCTTTTGAGCATGATCTATAGGCACAGCTGGAACTGTTCTTAGAGATGACAAAGGAAAATCCATTGGTGGCAGAAACTGGAAGACTGATTGATGTGTGGACTTTCTAAGAGCAGAAGCTTTGGCTCTTAGATTGGGCCTTTCTATGGCCGATGCAACCAGCTTATTATTAACTCAGAAAAATATGGAAGTCATTGATATAAGGAAGAACGGAGGACATTCCGCGGGAGCGACGATGACAATTTTTGATGATTGCTATTTCCTGGCTTGATTTGCTTCTTACTAGTTTTGAACATTGTAATAGGGAGGCGAGTATGGTCGCTCATGAACTGGCTAGGTTAGCGGATTTTTTCGAAAGTAGGGACTGGTTTGAGGAGCATATGGAGGAGATTGTACCTTTTATTATAGATGATGTAACCGTTATTTCAAATTACTAAAGTATTGCTTTTCAAAAAAATGGAGAGACGACGCCAGCGTCGACAGGTGATGGCATGTTGCATGAATGAGCCACGCATCGATATAACCCTCCTCACTAAACATATAAAGGGCAATATGAACCTTTCACAAGTCATACCCAGTTTCGTATGTATGGTGCCCATTAGCTTTTTTTCTTTTTCTTTAACCTTCCGAAAATGTGCATCAAGTGGAAGTGGGCTGGGAAAATAACGTTGTTATGCCTAGTTACTTTCTTTTTCTTCTGTTGTGCGTCTTATCTAGCTAGATTTCGTTGGTTTTATTCATTTTCTTAAATTTTTATTCTTTCTTTTCCCATTTGCATAAATTTATGATTTTTCTAAATCATGAACATTTTCTTAAATTCATGAAATTTTTCCAAATCCCTGATTTTTATTTGAATCATTGTACTTTTTTTAAAATTCATGAACATTTATTCAAATTGATGAACTTTTTTTCATTTCATAAACGTTTTCCAAATATATGAACTTTTTAATTTTTTAACTTTTAAAAAAATCTTGAATTTATTTTCAAGTCGATGAACTTCAAATGGCACGAATTCATTAACTTTATCTTTCCCATCTATTAAATTTGTGATTTAAAAAAGAAAAGAAATTTTGAAAGAATGTTCGTGTGTTTCAAATTTGCTTAGAAAGCGAATATTGTTTCGATCTGTGAACAATTTTTGAAAACAGGAAGACTATATAAAACTCTGAACAAAATTTGACAACGCGAACAAATTTTTTTTTTGAATTGAGGAACATTTTTTTCAATTTTGAACAATTTTTTTGAACATTAATTACTAAATATGAACAAACATTGAAATGTGAACAAAGTTTGGAAATTCTTAAAATATTCTGAATTTAGAATATTGATTAATAAATATGAAAAAAAACCAGAATTCTGAACATTTTTTTCAACACGAAATATTTAGAAATTTCAACATGAAATATTTTGAGAAATTCAGAACAAAAATTTGAAGTTCTCAGTTTTTCTAATCTATGAAAAATTGAAACAATAAATATAAAAACAAAAGGCTAAAGGAAATGAAAAAGGAAAGAAAAAGAAAATATGATAGAATATAAAAAGAAAAAGAAAAAAACATGGTTGGGGAACCTCCTAGAAGGTTCCCCAAACCCAAGAAAAAACCTACTAGGAAGATGATGTTACCAAAATTGGGAACGATATTTTGCATATTATTAAATCGGTGAACTTTTTTCCAAAATCAAAGAAATGGTTTCATATACGCGTGCGCTTCGGCCGGCCCAACAGGTGTCCTATGGGAGTGATGCCGTCGTCCAGTTGGACTAAGGTCTAAGCGTTTTTTTTTATTTTCTAATTTTTGTTTTTCTTCTCTTTTTCGTTAATTCATTTTTCTCCCCTTTAAACTTGATTATTTTTTTTAAAACATATTCAAAATTTTGAAATATTGTTTGTCATACCGAAATAACAGTTTTAATAATCTGTTTTAAATTATGATTTTAAGTTTTTTTTCCTTCAAATGTTTATTAAATGCTTTTAAAATGGTTTTGATTTTATACCTTTGTATTTATTTGTTATGTTAAAAACTTAAAACAACTGTTTCAAGTTCTTGTTTAAATTACAATTTTCAATACGTTTCTCCTTCAATCCTAGCGCAGATGCCTACCATGGACAATGCCCACCTGGTGGAAAAGTTGGGATCATTTCTAGGATGTCCAAAAAAACATGTTCAACGTAGTGTGTCCGGGGTAGGCCAAAAGGCTCCGTTCGAGAGCATGTTTTTGCCGCCATCTCTCATGTGACCCTAATTTTTCTCCATGGACTTGTACGACGAATTCAAGGCACCTTGTCAAGTTACTTGGGTTTTTAACAAGTTTTGCATATGGAGTTTTCTCAGTCAAAAAAAGGCCGATAAATGGCCGACTGTGTCGCAACTTGCATGCGATATCGGAAAAATTTCAAACATGGTATGGATGGTTACCATGGGCATGCCCACCTTCTTGCAAAAGTTGAGGTCATTTAAATAATGTCGGATAATAGACCATATTCAACGGAGGGTGTCCGGGTAGGCCAGCAGGCTTCGTATGAGAGCACGTTGTTTTTCAACATCCTTGAAATGGCCCCAATTTTTTCTCATGCCCTTGTATGACCAATTCAAGGTGCCAAGCCAAGTTGTTTGGGGTTTTGACAAGTTCTGCTTTTTTTCCAGAGTATTCCTGGTGAAAAAAGATCGATAAATGGCAGGACGTGCCGCAACGTGCGAGCGGTGTTGGAATTCGTTCAAACCTGACATGAATGCCTATGGGCATGCCCACCTGCTTGCAAAAGATGTGGTCATTTATCCAGCGTGCGAGCAGTGCTGGGAGGAGTGTGGCAAACTAGTCCAAGCGGGTGCATCCGTGAGCATGTAGTTTTTCCTAATTTGAATGCTTGTATTATTTGTAATTTCTGTCATTATCAAACAACATGAACATTCTCTTATGTCCTAACAATTTCTTGAAATTCGTCAACAATTTTTGTTATTTCGAATTGTGTACAAATATTTTACAGACTTGGACACTTTTCCAAAATTGTTAACAAATTCCCAACAATTGATGAAAATTTTGATCACAAATTACAAACAATGTACTTTAAAATAATATTAATTGTTATTTAAAACACAAACACTTCATGAATTTGTGAACTAAATATTCGAAAATAGAACATTTTTTAAAATTCTAGAATATTCTTACAAATTGTAAACAATATTTGAAAATAAGAATAATTTTTGGTATTCAAAACAATATTTCAATTTTTAATAGGTTTCTAATAATAAAGTTCACAAAGGAGAAAAATCAATTAACAAAAAAAGGAAAAAAGCTCTTAGATGTACGTCAACTAGTACTCGATAGCCCCCCCCCCCCCCCCCCCCGCCCTAAATTGTGCATCGAATGAATATTTTTTTCTTCTAATTAGACGGATAAATCCATGATGATGTAAGTGATGCCAACTGTTACTCACATCACAGAAAATTACAATCAATCTTGTTCAGCTCAAATAGCTTCAGGTGGCCCACGCCCTAGCCAGGTCATAGTCCTACCTTCTAAACGGGCAAAGTTCATCAAAAAAATACTAACTTTATTCTGAGACCCACTAATATGAGTAATACTAGTTCTATGAATACTCAAAAGATACTTTATCTCCTTCACCAAGGAAGAATACATCGATTTATCAATCTGTGGGCTTGAATCATCTTTACTGCTACTAGGAATCCATTTCAATTGTAACCGGAAAATCAATGCGTGATGAGGCTAAAGAGAGTCCTTCCATACACGCACCAAGTTCTGCTTCCAGTGCGTCCCGACAAGAGAAAAGCTGCATGCATGAAGAGAAAATGATCGCACCACTTTCATCGCGCAATACCATGCCCGACCCAGCTCTATCATCCGGAGAGAGAGAGAGAGAGAGAGAGAGAGAGAGAACCATCACAGTTCAGTCTAGACCATCCGTGCAATGGAGGAGACCATCTCAAGAGCGCAGCATCAGACTTAATTTTAAATGGCTTGGGAATAGCATGTACATGAACTATCGTTGATTTACCTTTGCATGGATCAGCAAAGGGTTCATGCTTGATGCACTGCAGCGAATCCAAGTAACTGCACAAGAATCTCTTCGACACACCAACCGGGGCGGATCTTTGTTATGCACTAATTCATTTCTAATACCCCAGCACCTCCACATCATCATCAGCAACATGCAACATTCAACTTCAGGGATAGAATCCAGAATATTAAGCAGCCACTCCTGACCGGAATGTCTGATGGATTTTAGCTCAGGTATGCGCCATACTTCAGAGATAGCACCCCATAGTTCCACTACTCTTGGATAGATGCAAAACGAATGAAAATTGTCTTCTATTCCTTTATCACAAATTGGGCAAGTAGCTGAAGTTTCCAATCCTCTTTTATGCTTATTTTCCCATGTAGGCAGGGAATTGGTCGCACAACGCCATGCAAAATTACGCACTGTGGGGGTTACATCATAAGACCAAATAAGATTCCATACTTTACGACTAACATCAGGTAATGAACTTGACGCACCATCTGTTTCTCCAGCAGCAAGGTTCAGTGCAAAGTTATACACGCTTTTGACTGAGAAGCAACCATGTATACCCGGTCCCCAAGCCAATGTATCATCTTTGAGTCATGGCGAAGCTTAGATCTTTAGTATTTCCACGACGTCACATGGTAAAAAGTAGGCCTGTAGAACCTGAACATTTCAAAAACCATTTGTATTCAACAACTCTGAAACGAAACGAATCCTACATCTCCCTTGTAAGGAAACTGGCTTGATGAAAAGGGTCTAGGAATCTAATTGTCTCTCCACACCCAAATACTTTGTCCATTACTCACCCTCCATATCAACCCTTTTTTCAGCAAGTCTACCCCATGACATATAGCAGTCCAAGAAGAAGAGGCATTGCCTGAGAAAACAATATCTTCTATCTTACCTACAGGATAATAACGAGACTTCAGAAGACGGGCACAAAGACTGTTCGGTTTCACAATGAGCCTCCAAGTCTGACAAGCAAGAAGTGCTTTGTTGAATAAACGAAAATCCCTGAAACCTAGTCCACCCTTCCACTTAGGTTGTTGCAAGCGTTCCCAAGCTTTCCAATGAACTTTATGTTTGCCCTTCTCAGAACCCCAATAAAAATTATGAACCATCCTCATCAAGTCATCGCACACTGAGAAAGGGAGTCTGAAAACACCCATTATATATGTAGGAAGCGCCTCTGCGACTGACTTAATGAGAATTTCTCTTCCTGGTTGAGCAAGAAATCCATCCACCCATTTGATCAATCTTTTCGTCAAGCTAGTCTGAAGGTTTTGGAACTTCCCTTTCGACATTCTACCTTTTGGGGTTCGGAGTCCAACATATTTCTCCTCAAAGCATGAAGTGGACACATGAAGAACAGAACGCACTTGCTCCTGAACAGTAGTGGGACATGCACTCCCAAACAGAATAGAGCATTTATCATAGTTCAAACACCAACTGGTAGTGACCTCATAGGCATCAAGGGCCTGTTTAATGTGCATTGCTTGGACCCGAGAGGCCTCAAAAAATAGCATTGTGTCATCCACAAACAAAAGGTGAGACATACCTGGAGCTCTTCAATAGATTTTAACCAGTGTAATATCATTTGACCTTACTCCATGATTTAATAAAGCAGACAATCCATCAGCGACAAAAAGAAACAAGAAGGGTGATAATGGATCACCTTGCCGAAGCCCACGCGACGGTGCAAATGAATCCAAGAGGAAACCCCATCGATGAGAGAAGCCCATCTTTTGCATCACTTTCTTTAAAAATGCCCAATCAACCCTATCATAACCTTTCGGCAGATCAAGCTTGTAAGCACAAAAACTTTTTGTTGGATCCTTCTCTTGTTTAATATAATGAATGTACTCAGAGGCCACCAAAGCATTATCAGTAATCATTCTGCCAGGCACAAAGGCACTCTTTTCTGGAGAAATTAGATCATCCAACAAAGGCCTCAACCTGTTCACCAAACACTTAGATATAACCTTATAAATTACATTACATAAATTTATAGGTCTATAGTGAGTAAGTCTAGTTGGATTGGCAATTTTTGGGATGAGCACAATAGAAGTAGCATTCACTCCTTCCGGCATAACACCAATGATAAAGAAATCCTTAACCGGAGCAACAATAATTTCTTTCAAAGTACCCCAATTGCGCTGGATTTTATTTGCCGGAAACCCATCCGGTCCTGGTGCCTTCAGTGGACCTATTTGAAACATAGCATATGAAATCTCCTGGTCAGAAAGGCAGCGCATAGGCGATTATTATCATCATTGGTGACTCTATTTCAAGCAAGTCTAGCACTACCAAAGCATCAAGATTAGGATCAGCAGTAAAGATATATAGTTTTGAAGTACCCATTTATCAAGCCACTCATGGAAGAGAAGTCCGAATGAGCACTGCCATCATCATCAATAATCTCACGGATCTTATTCTTACGTGTACGTCAAACAGCTTTGCTCTGAAAATACTTTGCGTTCCTGTCACCCTCCTTTAGCCAAGTTATTCTAGATCTCTGAAGCTACATCATCTCCTCTTTATAAAGGAGTTCATTCATCCTATCGGCCACCTTTCGAATTTTTGCTCGATCCGCATTCATATTCACGAGCTCCTCCAGCCACGTTCGAGATTTATTTAACTCTCTCGTAATGTTGCCAAACTTTTCCTTCCCCCATGACCGAAGGGTTTGTTGGGGAACGCAGTAATTTCGAAAATTTTCCTACGCACACGCAAGATCATGGTGATGCACAGCAACGAGAGGGGAGAGTGTTGTCTACGTACCAACGCAGACCGACTGCGGAAGCGATAACACAACATAGAGGAAGTAGTCGTACGTCTTCTTCCCGATCCGACCGATCCAAGCACCGTTACTCCGGCACCTCCGAGTTCTTAGCACACGTTCAGCTCGATGACGATCCCCGGGCTCCGATCCAGCAAAGCTTCGGGGAGGAGTTCCGTCAGCACGACGGCGTGGTGACGATCTTGATGTACTACCGACGCAGGGCTTCGCCTAAGCACTACAACGGTACGATCGAGGTGGAATTTGGTGGCAGGGGGCACCGCACACGGCTAAGGAGCGATCTCAAGGATCAAGTTGTGTCTATGGGGTGCCCCCTGCCCCCGTATATAAAGGCCAGGGGCAAGGGGGTCGGCCGGCTAGGAGGGAGGCGCAGGGAGGAGTCCCACTCCTACCGGGAGTAGGACTCCTTCCCCCAAATCCTATTCCTAATAGGACTCTTCGGGAGAAAGAGAAGAGAGAGGGGGGCCGGCCCCTTCTCCTAGTCCTAATAGGACTAGGGAAGGGGGGTTCGGCCGGCCAGCCTGTGGGCTGCCTCTTCTCTCTTTTCCACTAAGGCCCAATAGGCCCATTTGCCTCCCGGGGGGTTCCGGTAACCCTCCCGGTAATCCGGTAAAATCCCGATTTCACCCGGAACACTTCCGGTGCCCAAACATAGGCTTCCAATATATCAATCTTTACGTCTCGACCATTCCGAGACTCCTCGTCATGTCCGTGATCTCATCCGGGACTCCGAACAACCTTCGGTACATCAAAATGCATAAACTCATAATAACTGTCATCGTAACGTTAAGCGTGCGGACCCTACGGTTCAAGAACAATGTAGACATGACCGAGACACGTCTCCAGTCAATAACCAATAGCGGGACCTGGATGCCCATATTGGCTCCTACATATTCTACGAAGATCTTTATCGGTCAGACCGCATAACAACATACGTTGTTCCCTTTGTCATCGGTATGTTACTTGCCCGTGATTCGATCGTCGGTATCCAATACCTAGTTCAATCTCGTTACTGGCAAGTCTCTTTACTCGTTCCGTAATACATCATCTCACAACTAACATATTAGTTGCAGTGCTTGCAAGGCTTATGTGATGTGCATTACCGAGAGGGCCCAGAGATACCTCTCCGACAATCGGAGTGACAAACCCTAATCTCGAAATACGCCAACCCAACATCTACCATTGGAGACACCTGTAGTACTCCTTTATAATCACCCAGTTACGTTGTGACGTTTGGTAGTACCCAAAGTGTTCCTCCGGTAAACGGGAGTTGCATAATCTCATAGTTATAGGAACATGTATAAGTCATGAAGAAAACAATAGCAACATACTAAACGATCGGGTGCTATGCTTATGGAATGGGTCATGTCAATCAGATAATTCTACTAATGATGTGACCTCGTTAATCAAATAACAACTCCTTGTTCATGGTTAGGAAACATAACCATCTTTGATTAACGAGCTAGTCAAGTAGAGGCATACTAGTGACATTCTGTTGGTCTATGTATTCACATATGTATTATGTTTCCGGTTAATACAATTCTAACATGAATAATAAACATTTATCATGATATAAGGAAATAAATAATAATTTTATTATTGCCTCTAGGACATATTTCCTTCAGGGTTTTCATCATAGAATCCAAGCCATCACGCAGCTTACCAAGGTTGTTCACCACACCAAAGGAGCCCCATGCTTCCTTGATTATTTCTGGAAGAGCTGAATCTCTCTCCCACAATATTTCATACTGCCTGCATCTAGCGCCAAAGTGTCCAGATTCTAGCTCACCTATAAGCAGCAATGGAAGGTGATCTGAGCATGATGAGACGAGGTGCCTCACTTCCGAATAAGCAAAGGAATTACCTCAAGAATTTGATGCAACATCCCTGTCAAGGCGCACCTTCACATTAGCTTGTCCTCCCATCTTATTATCATAAGTAAACGGGACTCCTGAAAAGCCAAGGTCAACAAGATCGCAAATTTCTAAAGTGTCTCTGAACGCCGTCATCTGCACCTCCGGCCTGGGAGTGACCAGATGTTCAAAATCCCATGGTTTTTGCTCGAGCTTGTTTTCTGTGTGTAGGTCCACCAGAATGTGGAAACAAATTATCAAGAAAAAAGTATATTTTTCGTCCCTCAACTTTTGACAGAGTTTAGATTTGGTCCCTCAATTTCGAAACCGGACAACTTGCACTTTCAACTACTAAAACCGGACAAGGTTCGTCCCTGGACACGGTTTTGACCGGTTTTGGTGTTGACTTCCCCGGTTTTGACCGTGTTTTGACTCAAATTCGTGTACTTTCTTCGAATCCGCATACCATTTTCAAGTTCACGTGCTTTTATCAAATCCGACAAAAGTTCCTGAATTTGAAAAAAGTACATGGACTTGAAAGCAGTACACGAACTTGAAAAAGTACACATATTTGAGAAAAAAACGCGGACTAGAAAAAGTATGCGTATTTGGAAAAACTACGTGGATTTCAAAAAGGTATGTGAATTTGAAAATTTTACGCGAACGTGAAAAAGTACACACATTTGAAAAAAATTACATTAATTTCAAAAGATTCACGGATTTGAAATATATACACGTATTTAAGTCAGCACCGGTCAAAACCGGGGTGAGTTAACACCAAAACCGTTCAAAGCCGAGACCAAGGATGAACCTTGTCCGGTTTCAGTAGTTAAGGGTGCAAGTTGTCCGGTTTTAAAGTTGAGGAACCAAATCTAAACTCCGTCGAAAGTTGAGGGACAAAAAATATACTTTTCTCAATTATCAATGTACGTACGTTTTCTTTGTGAAAACTAAATATTGATGTATTCACAAACACGTCTTGACTGGTGATATACAAAACATAATAAAGAAAATATAGGAGTCAAGACGTGCCGTACACGAGAACTGTAGTACGTCGTTTTCTGTCCCGCCCTATGCCCGGACGCCTGTTGGGCCGGCCCGTGAATTTGAAAAAAGTTTATTGATTTTTTTTAAATATTCACAGATTTGACATATTTCATGGATTTCTAGAAAATATTCATTAAGGAAACAAGTTTGAGAAACTGAAAAAGATTCACGAATTTAGAAAACAGAAAAAAACAAAAATACTGATAGTAAAAACAAACTAAACCTGGTTTAAAAAAAGAAGAAGAAACCCGACATGAAAGTTCACTAAGTTACATTTGCCATACAAGAAGCAAAAAAGAAAGCAAGTGGACACAACAAGTAACTTATCTCGGTTGGTTGCTAGAACTTGAAGTAAACCTTGAGGTTTGAAGTTCGATTCTTGGGCGGAGGCTGTGTATTGGCGCGGGCAATGTATTTTCAAAAAGACGATCCTACCTTTTATTATGAAACTATATGGAGAGATCTCATCGGCTGATGTGTTTAGCGGGGTTGTACCGAAGCAGAAGTGTGAATGAATAGTCGGCGCTCTCCGTTGGAATTCAACCGATGGTCTAGCTAGATAGAAGGGCAATCGAATTCAACTATACCAAATTTTTAGGCAAATGTCTACGTACGACCGATCGGTCGTGCCACGTGCGTTTGATCCCTGTAGATCACGCGTCTTCGAGCATCCATTTTTCTTCTTCTCCGCCTCATCTTCTTCTTTCTCTACCACTCGACGAACCTCCTTCTTTCCCCTCTTCTTTTCCCCGGCGAGGCATCATCGCCCAGTGAGGGGCGCACTACCACGCGCCCCCTTACGCTCTTTGCGACCTCATCGCCATGGCCGCAGGTGACGGGGCCAAGCACTGGATACCCTCACTAGCAAGCGGTGCAACGAGCGACGAGGTACAAGGGGCGGCTGTTCTGCACGTCAACCACCTCAGGGTCTACGAGACACGACAATGCATCAATCGCCATGGATGCGCCTCCCGACACCTTCGCTCATGGTAGTGTTGCAACCCTTGGGAGCGAGATGCTACAACCGGCCGCTAGATATGCTACATCCGGTGGCGAGGGATGCAATAGCCAACCAACTTTTTGCTAGAACCAACTACCGCCAGTTCGTAGATTTTTTTTGTTTACTGGAACCGGCGTTTGGTTTTGTTACTAACGGCGACTTCATTTGCTATTGCCAGCGACGTCATTTTATTCGCTAAATCATCCATGAAGATGATGCAACTTCAACGGTGAGTGACAACATTTTTTTGCTACAAACGACACAACTTTTTGCTACCACCAGCAACGATTTTTGTTCGCTCCATATGCAGATGTGACCGTCGCCTTTTATTTTTTTTTTTGCTACAACCACGTCATGTTGTTTTTGCTGCAACCGGCAACCAAAAAGCTACAACCGGTCAGAGTTTTTGCTACGATGCCGACCGGGTGGCGGCAGCGGCGAGGTTTTTGCTGGAATTGTAACTTTTTTTGCTACAATCGGCAGACTTTTTTGCTGCAACTGCCAACCAAAGGGATTGTACAGTTATTCATGAGTTTGTCGTCGTAGGTGCTGCAACCGCCGGCCATGGCCGCCGACGCAGTGGCCGCCGCCACTGGAGCAGCGACCGTCATCAGGAGGAGCTGCAACCATGGGGACATGCTGATGTATGCATGGAGCCGGTGAGAAATACAGTAGCCGGCGATGGCGAGGGCGGCGAGGGCAGCAATAGACAAGACGCACATGGCGGTGCTTCGAGGCCGGGCGTCCATGGCGGCGTAATGAGGGCTATTTTTTTAGAGAAGAAGGTGCAAGAGAGGAGGAAGAAGATTGTGCGGCTGGGAACACAAATATCATACGCCGCTGGTGTGACCTGCCCAAATTTAGGCCTGCCGACCGGCACGTATCACTGCCAATTCATTTATATCTATTGAACAGATAGAATTCAAACGTAGTATCTTGGAAAGAACCTATCATGTCAGTTTCGTTATATCCGCGTCATCTACTCGGTCATTTCTATAAGTCTTTTTGAGATTTTAATGCGGATGATGTACGAAGCAAAATGAATGAATCTATACTTTAAAATATGTCTATATATATGTGTATGTAGACCATATTGAAATCTCTATAAGGTTTTATAGTAATTCAGTTTAGGCATCGATTCATCTAGCTGAGTATTGTCCAACAGTTCATGATTCATTGGTTGTTGTATACAGGTGAAACTGTAAGCCGTCATGACTCACCTCCAAGCTCCCTCTCCATTAGGCTGTACGCGTAGTGGAGAGTTCGCAGTTGTTGTTCGTCAATTTCGCCTCGGCTTCGCCCACCACCACTGCTTCGTCAGTTTCACCTGGGCATCCCCTTGTCGCCCACCACCTCCTCGCCGTCGTGGCCGTGTGAAGCGGATGCGGTGACCTGCAACAACGGTCGACCAGGTTGACTGCCGCCTCTTTCTCAAATCTTTATTGCATTTCTAAAAAACAATAATTATTTCTCAATAAAAATGTTATTGCGCACCTGCATGTTATCACAGTCATACGTCATGCATACACATGGGTCACTTTAAGAAAAAGGGTTTCCTCTGCTTTATATTATAAAGCAAACCACCAAGCATCTAACGAAACAGTGTCAAATATAATAAATCATAGAATCATGCTGGGGACATAGCAAGACAAGCCCCAAATAAAGCTAAAAAGGAGAAAGTAATCCGGCTCAGGAGGAGGAGGAGGTGGTGGTGGCGGAGGAGTAAAAGACGCTACCGAGGCACGAAGACCCGCCATGATGTTGTCGATGACGCCTCGGTCGCTCCGCTTGCTAAGCGGTCTCCAGAGCTACAAAAGCCACACATTTTGTAGATCACATTAGTCACTCGAGACGAAATCACTCGTTCGATGACTAGGTTATTGCGGGAACACCAGAGAGACCGGGCAAGGATACCTAGCGCTACCCAAATAGGGGCGCGCCTAGGCTCGGGGAGCCTAAAGACCTCCCCGAACAAATCCGGGAGGTTGTCATGGCACCACGTGCCCCCAACCACCTCCCAAAAGCAACTCCACAAGAACTGAGCTGCCGGGCACCGGAAGAAGATGTGGTTGCAATCTTCCGGTACCAGACAAATGGGGCAGATACCATCCCCAGGTCCATTACGTTTAGGGACCTCAGTGCCTGAGGGGAGGCGACCTCTAACCCATTGCCATAGAAATATACGGATCTTCAGGGGGAGTTTGATCTCCCAAAGCACCTCTAGCTCCACTGGACCAGGAGTAGGAACAATCGTCTGGTACAGAGCTCCAGTCGAAAATCTACCGCTTGGCTCGAGATGTCAAGAAAGCGTATCCGGCTCCAGCGAAGGGGAGTGAAGGGCAATACACTCGAGTAGCTCCTCCCATTGGGCAAGTTCAACCGCCCCGAAGGTTCGGCGGAAGGCAATCACGCCTAGGTTCGCTAGGGTCGCAGCCACGGAGATCTATGGGCGTACACAGATAGAGAATAACGCCAAAAAACGATATGCAAAGGGGCGGGTACCCGCCCATCTATCCAGCCAAAATAGGGTGGCAGCACCAGAGCCTATCTGGAAGGAAGTCCCAATGCGCAGGACTGGTAACAAAGGGATCACCGATTGCCAGAATTGGGAACCTCCAGACCTAGATGCAAATGCTAGCGGTTGCCCGCGAAGGTACTTCCCACGGATAATCTGAAGCCACATGCCACCCTCCTCAGTTTGGATCCACCCAAGCCATTTGGACAGGAGGGCAATATTCATTTGCTTGAAGGAAATAACCCCCAAGCCGCCCTGGTCCTTCGGTTTACAGATCTCGGACCATTTGACCATATGATACTTCTGTTTATTGTTCTCGCCTGCCCAAAAGAATCGGGAGAGTAGTTTGGTAACTTCATGATGGAGGGATTCATGTAGACTATAGAATCCCATGATATACATCAATAGGCTAATAAAGGAGGAGTTCATCAGAATCACTCGAGCGACTTTGGATGACCATCTCCCTTGCCAAGGTTCCATTCTAGGTTGGAGCTTGGCGATTATTGGACGGAAGTCCTTCTCCAGAAGCCGTGCGTCGCTAAGGGGCATGCCAAGATAGGTCATCAGGAAGGACCCCAAGCGGCAGTTCAAACGGTTGGCAATCCGCTGGGCCTCCCCTTGAGGATATCCCAAGACCATTACCTTGCTCTTGGCAAAGTTTATTTTAAGGCCCGACATTTCCTGAAAGCAGAGGAGGAATTTGAGGTTCTGGATATCTTCATCTGACCCTTCCACCATCATAATGATGTCATCCGCATATTGAAGATGGGTCAAACCCCCATCGGCCACAAGATGGGGGCAAATCCCCCTAATGTGACCCGCGTGCTTGGCCAGTCCAGTATTGAGGCGAGCACATCAACCACAAGGTTGAAGAGAAATAGGGAGATCGGGTCTCCCTGTCGGACACCTTGGCCAGTCGTGAAGTATGAACCAACCTCCCCATTGATGTTTACAGCCGTCCGGCCACTCATCACTAACTGCATCACCCGGACCACCCATTGAGGGTCAGGGCCGGCCCTGAGGGGGGGTAGAGGGGGCGGCCGCCCCGGGCCCCCACGACCTAAGGGCCCCCCGCCAGGTACACATACGCAAGTAGCCCATTGCTGGCCCAAGGAGGAGGCAGTCACATGTACGCACGTAGCAGATTTGCCTTAACAAAAGAAACACGTAGCAGATATCCCATTGATCGCTAGCTAAAAAAAAGAAGTTGCAATCGCTAGTTTCTTGCCTAGAAAAAGTTGCAATCGCTAGATTATTGCCATGATCTCCGTGCATGCGCTAACCTCCACTCTCCGATCTCCTACCCGGATCCTCGCCTCCTCGTTCTCCTTATCTGTCTCACCGACCCCAAAATTCAGTATCCAAATAACCCTAATCCAAAGCCACCACTGGCCACCATGGCAGACCGCATGTGTTCAACAATTCGCTGCCGCCCTCTAGAGACATTGAAGGACGGTGAATGGCCCCTGCTGTCCTCTCTACCACTGCTGGTTCAGTCCTTGCTTCGTTCAAATCCTTCTGGCTGCTCCTGCTAGTTCGCTAGTTCGACCATTCCTAAAAAGCCAAGTCCTCAAGGTGTGTGTAATTTCCATCATCTTAAATATTGAATGGATGTGTATCACATATAGCAAATGTAAGTTTAGTTCTAAATTCTAATTGTATTGTATTTTACAATTCTGTCATTTATTAGGATTGAGAGATGTATTATCTAACAGATGTCTCTAGCAAAATTTTGTTTTTATGTACAAATTGTTAGAAGATATGGATATTGGTATGATCATCAATGACTTTGCATCTATAGCAAAAATTAGTTAATCTACTACCCCTATAAAAACACAAGAGGGCGGAGAACCAAAACATCTACACCGTTCAGAGCATCAAATCCTAGGCTCCAGATTGCTCCAATGTTTAGCAGCAAACCATGTTTTAGCCACGCTTAATTAATTACCCTCGCTGCCACGCCACCCACGCCGTCACCCACGCGCACACGTTCCTCACCCCACCCTTCTCGCTCCCGATCCCATCTCCCCACCGGCCTCAACTTGGCTATGGCGACGGGGATCAACAACTCCTCTCCTTTGCCTTCTCAATCGCCGCCCGCCACACGCCTCCCCGCGTCCTTCCTTCATTCCCATCCTCGATTGGGCCGCCGCCGCCACCGCGCCATCAGGGACGCCGGGAGAGTGCAACCACCGCGCCGCCAGGGTACGCCGCGTGTACCGGCAATGCGTGAGTCGCCGCGGGTACCGCGCCGGTCGCTGCTTCTAACGATGCGGGAGCCGCCCCATCCGGCGAGGACGAGGGGCCCCGTCACCGCTGATCCTCAGGGCGCATGCTCCATCTGAAGCCTCCCTAATGATCTCGTCCATGGAGCACTGGAGTATTGTTGTTGCGCCACTCCTTTTGTTCACCGCCAAGAAGCGGGAGCAAGGCGGTGCGTCTCCCTTCCTGATGATCTCACATACACCGTAGAGTATTTTGTTTAGTTTTATACTGACATCACCACATGGCTATTGCTAATTTCCATGGGCCCCTTTCACGTGATTGGTGATGGAATTCCTTCTGTCATGTCCATTTACTCCCCATCTCATGGCTGGAGTTTGGTCCTAATTACAGGCCCGACTTTGAATTAGTAATTAGGAGGCACTAACATGTTGGCTGAGAAGAAGGAAAAGAACTAGCATGCATATTTAGATCGATAACCTTGTCAATTTCTAAACTGAACCTCTCAGTTCCAGTGCATATAAAAGAATATCCATTGTTTTAGGTTTTCGTGCAACTTGCCCAAAGCCACCATATGCACACTTTTGCCAATGTCACAACTTTTAGTTTTAGATATATACATTATTCATATTATGCTTGTCAGAATATATAATTATGTTTACTGTTCCAATGATTTCAGCTATTGATGATGCCGGTTTAATTTGATCATGTGGCATGTAGCTAATTTGTTGTTTGCTGCAATACAGAGAGGAATTGTCCAACTGCCTTAATTCAAGTTCATTCTGAACAACACATAATTTTTCAATGTACAGAAAAAGATCCAAAAGCCCATTGTTATATAGAAAAAAACTGATTCAACTCATAGGGTTGTGCATGGCATTTATTAATTGTAGGGCCCCATTTTGCATTTCCTACTGGGGCCTTGAATTTCTGTAATGCCCATGCGTGTCGAAGAGGATGCACGGCGCTGCATCGATGGCCACCATGACGGGGCAAGCTGATGGCGTCAAGCGTAAGTATCTATTATAGGCTCGTAACTTACGAGATTGCTCCCCTGCTTGTTCACATGATTGTTCCTCTGCTTGTTTCCTATAGAATCGCAGTGGTAACTTTTACTGTGCGGCGCACTTATCAGTGTTGTATCCAAATCCACTCCACTGAGTACTTGTGCTCTCCACTTTATAAGATTTTAGGTAAATTTTGGCGGTGGTCAGTGGTATGCCGGGAAGCTTTCAGTTTTAATCTTGTTGGCAATTCTTCGGGTAGACTTATTGGTTCTGAATCCAAAGTGCATGGTGGGACTGAAGAGTTTGACTCTTCGAATCAGAGGAAACCAAGGCTAGCACCTAGCATAATCCCCACAAGAACTTGGGTTCATGCAGTAATATTTTCTGGACTCATGATGGGACTGAAGATTTTACTTTTATTTGATGATGAACTACACCTCTTCCAAACACACTCAACCCAAATGGCAGCCCTAGACTATCTCGTTTCTGTCATAGGTGATGATTGTATTCCATGTTATGGTGGGAAAATGGCACACATGTCTATTTCTGACCTTCATATATGAATGTCCTTTCTTCTTGCCACCATGGGTATGCATTATTATGACATGGTTAGCTTGGTGAAACGTGAGAAGAAAATAAATATTTGTGTACACAGGGTTGTAGTGTATACCTCTCATATGGATGCAGACACTTCTTTTGAAGAATAATGACCAAGTTAGAAAGAATGAACCCAACAAAATTAACACTTAAGGTTAAATGAAAAGTGTATATGTTGCAAATGTAGGTCAATGGGCTTCCACATCGGTTCATCATTCTGAACCAACATCATCTGTTGGAACTCTGGCATATATTGCTCCTTAAGTTCTGCTTAATAACTAATATGGTCGCAACTCATAATCCATCATTTTGTGCTTTAAACAGTCACGCATACTCTGACATCTGCCTCCGAACTTGATTCATTTTGTTTGACCGTAAAAGCTTTACTTGCTTTATGAATTTTGCATCCACTTTTTCTTGGCATGAGTAGTGCATAGTCTTCAGCCGATGCAACCATATAAATATTTTATGTTTTATTATTTGCTGAAGAACTACTAATTTTTCATTGGGTGGAGATAGATGATGTATGGATGTGGGGTCTTCCTTTACGTGATGTTGGATGGTACCTACCCTTTTGAGGATCCAGAAGATCACAAGAATTTCAAAATGAAAGTTCAGGTATGTTGTCAGCCGTTCAGCTTGGTAATTCCACAAGTTGTATACTAGCAAAGCAAGAAAACACTAAACTCAAATTCACAAACTGTCCGCTTTTCAGTGCTCATTTTCGGACTTCCACCTTATGAGTCAGTTTACCAAGATGTGGATGGTCAGGAGATGCGAGCCCAACAAAGATTTTGCTCAAGGCTACAACTTGAACCTCAATCCTACATGAAAATTTAATTTGTGCCATGAAAAATTCAGTTAGCTTTACGATTCTATTTTCGGTATCATTTCTATTAGAAGTTAAAATAAGAACTCAAGTATGTTCCTTACTGGAGTCAATTGCGTGATCATTAAGCGGGTCAAAACTGAACAGTGTATTGACCACCCATCCTGTATTAGACAAGGAAGCATATACACATCATTTATACATGGTTAGTGTGGAGCCAAAACCATCCAGACTGATCCAGCCAGTCCAGATTCCGAGCGGACCAAGCAGGCGTGCGAATGATATACATCAGACCATCTTCATTATATTCTGAGCGATGCGTTGAGTTTGCTGACTCACTATCCTCCATGTCCTACTCTGGTGATGCTCCAACGTTCTCCTAGAGGTCTGCGTCAACAGCCTTCAAGAGTTTTTATCATTCACATGAGTTCTATTGATTTGTCTTTATTAGAAAAAGGGAAATGGTGTACATCTAAGTTCATCTAAGTTAGCTTAGGAAAATAGCAAACTTGGTTGAATTTACATTCATATGAAACAGGCGAGCTCATCACACCTTTGAGCTGTTGCAATTCTACATCCTAATACAAACATGGAATCTAGAGGTGGAAATACGATACATCACTCTTCTCTCCTCTCTCCTCTCGTGCAAGAGCCTCCAAATCAGTGGTTCAGGCTGTGGATTTGGGGCTATGGGCTATTGAAATCCGGCTAGGAGGGATCTAGGTGTATTTCAGCTTATGGGAAAGCTTGGCTGAGTTTCAACTTTCAACTATCTATTGCCGTGGTGGATGAGACTCAGTGGTCATGGGAGACTACTGGCATCTTCTGGGTGAGATCTATTTATATATGCAGCATGCTTTGCATGAAGGAAGGTGATATCTACAGCAAGGTTGGCATGGACCTAAAGTTTTGTGTAAGTTACTATTACGGTCACACATCATTCTTTTACCTTTTTTCTATGTCTTATGTTCACCCAATCGACGATGTCGTAATATGCAAGGGATTCAAAACTACGCACAATGCCGGATATTCAGTCCCTAGCAAAACTTCTTCACAGTTGGCCCTGGATGGACCATAGCATTTCATCATGCAGGTTGGTAATATTGGTTTCTATCTATTATATGTATTGTCATGATTTTTTTTGTTTTGTTTTTCTAATACATATTTTTTCCATATTGCATTTCCATATGCTTCCCCTGACCACTTTATCTTGACCCTTGGCATATCTGTTGCCTTGGTCAAGCTTAAGATGATTCAGGACCTTAGATATGCATTGAAACTTCAGAGGATCGCATTTTACCTAAACCAAGCATTGAAAGTACCTCATCATGACGATGATACTTCTTTCTAGCATGGTCGATTACCAGCTTGTGTTCCAAAAAACACAGATAGATGAGTGACTCTGAAACCCACTAATGCATCTTATTTAGTTTTTGCAATGGTTAAGATAATGACAATGAATTTATCTACAGGAACTTGTTTGGTTATTATGCTTTTAGCGGCACACGTGTTGGCATGAATATGGCGCTAACATTCTTTAGAGTCGGGTGGGAAAGCATGTGGGCAAGAGAGATGGTTTTGGGTTGGCCACAGTTGCCAGACACAGGCGTGGTAGCGGTCCGAATGCCCGCAAAGTCCCCCATTTTGTGTCTAGTTTGCAGAAAAAAATGCGTTAGGACCGCCAAGCGGACAGATATAAGACCGTTTTGGTTGGCAAAACACGTCCCGATCGCACAGTCAAGACGGTTGCGAGCGGTTTGAGGGTCCGTGTTAGAGATGCCCTAATTCTCACATATATTTGTAATATTAGTTAGAGACGTGCATTTGCACATGCAAGCTTACTAGTATATATAAGCTATTTATTATAAATATTGGTTTTAGGTGCATCTTAAGTGTTTTTAGTATACAGATTATATGTCATTATTTTGATGATTACATTAAGACTAAGGGCCCCCAATTCTTATGTCGCCCCGGGCCCCTGAAATGCCAGGACCGGCCCTGTTGAGAGTCAAAGCCACGCTTAAGCAACACTTCCCGCACACGGGTCGCTTTCCAGCGTGCCGTATCGTTTACCATGGGCTGTCTAACAATTGCTAATGTATCTCTAAAAAAACAATTGCTAATGTGTGGCCGGCGCATGAAACCTGACCAGAATCGGGAGGTCAAAGAAACACCGAGTTTATCTTTCGCGTGCCGCGCGCCACCCAGACCCGGGCAGAGCTACGGGCGGCGGCCCCACGCTCTAGTTCTCATGCTCAGATGCAGATCGACTATATATTTCATGCCGCCCGGCCGGAACACCTGCACCGCCACAACCCACAACCCTGCCTGTGAAGCAGCTACTCGAATTAAACGTTCACGAGTGATCATGCCTAATCTGCTTGCAAGGCTCGGCAACGGCGGGCGTGGAGCCTGCTACGGCGTCGTGGCGTCCTTGGCATTGGCGCTCGTGTTCTGCGTGCTCGTCGCCACCGTCAGCGTCTGGAAGGCCTTCCTGTTCGCCGGCATGGCGCTGACCGCCTTCGGCATCGGTGAGTGCCTCGCGCCCAATAGCTGGCGCGTTGGCGGCGCCGCCGAGCGTGATATCACAGTGGGCGTGCCTTTGTCAGCATGCCGGTTCGGGCTCGGCAAGGCCACGATCGACTCGTTGCCCACGTTCGCGTACGCATCCCGCGGCGCCGATGGCGATGCCGACCTCGAATGCGGGAGCGCCCAGCTGTGCTCTGTGTGCTTGGAAGACCTTGAGGACGGCGAGATGGTGCGGCAGCTGCCGTCGTGCAAGCACATCTTCCATGTCGAGTGTGTCGACATGTGGTTGCACTCGCACACCACTTGTCCTATCTGCCGCTGCGACCTCTCGCCACAGCGGCCATGCTCTGCCAAAGTGGCAGCGGTAGAGACGGAACCGCCGGCTGTGCTGCCGCCTGTGTAGTGTGTAGGCAGGCACATGTATAGGGCAATATATATTTTGTACAGAGGGATTATTTACCAAGGTTGACACGTGAAAAATTGTAGCTTATGAGTGTTCATTTGAAAAAATAGACAGAAGGAATGTACAAATTATGACCCGAAGAAATACCATCCTAAACGCTCTTATATTTCTTTACACGGGGAATAAAAACAGAGTAAAATGCATATGCGGTCATTGAACTTGTGTCGAAAGCGCACTTTGCACCGTACTTAAGAATATAGTCAATACAGTCACTATATACGACTTGAGGTGATTATACGATCACTGACTTATCATATAACTACGTATTTTACTCTATTGACTGGTCAAACATCATAGCACCCTCTCTCTACCTATGCGGGTCCCACTTATTAGTGGGAAAGAAAAAATAAGCGTCGCTGGAGAATCATACCAGGGATATTCTGCCGAAGCCCACGTACGCTAACTTCTGTGGCTCTCTCCTACACAACTTTGTGTTAAATCCGTAGAGCTTTACGGTTATTTCTTTTTTGAGGATCAACATTACGGTTATTTAATTAACACGCACACAACACACTTACATGCATGCACACACCACTTTTCAGCCGCCGTACAAGGATTGTTTTCTTTTTTGTGTTGGAAAGCACGCACAGATCGTAGCATGCAGAGGGAGCAGAAAGCCCCGTCCCGCCTACGCACGCTATCGTGCGGCGGTGCAGCTGGACAAGACTGTCATTGGATAGCCCGTTCGATTCTCTGCGATGCATGGCTTTTTTTTGCTGACAAGTGGGACCAATATAAAGATAAAGATAAGGTGCTATGATGTTTGACCAGTCAATAGAGTGAAATACGAAACTATATAGTGAGCAGGTAACCGTATAATCATCTCGAGTCATATATAGTGACCGTATTGATCATATTCTTATGTATAATGACCAAAGTGAGCTTTTGAGACATGTTCAATGACCATGAATGCATTTTACTCATAATAACATGACACCTAATCGATGAAACCATTTCGAGGTGGAAGGGCAAGTGTCTAGTTTCATTAATGAAGGGTATTAAGGTGCAATGTTTCGGTGTCCAGACTTATCTACACCCGGTCAGAAACAAAATCACAAAAAAAAAATAAAAAATCCAATTCTTTTTTGCATGGTAGAAAATTCATTGCATGAGGTACACTCAATTTTCAGGTCATTTGGACGCCTGAGTGGCTCTCAGCAAACAAAAATCGGGTCAGAACACTAAACTTCTTTACAGACCCCGAATTTGTCTTTCTTGCCGAGAGGTGCTTAGATGTCCAAATGATCTGAAAATTGGAGCGGATCTCGCGCATCAAATTATCTACCATGCAAAAAATGTTTTTTTTTTAATTTTCTAGATTTTTTTTGATTTTTTAGCGTGGGTGCAGATGGGCCTGTGCTCAAAAGTGGATTACCGCGTTTTGTCCGGTTTTAAAGTGAGGGGTGTTGGTTTATACCCTAGAGGCAATCATGCGAGATATTATTGTCTTATATATTCATGAACTTTTGTACTTAAACATCATCACTGATATGTATCCATAATGACGTGTCCTATTTGTGAGACTATATATTGTATGATGATTTTTTAATGGTCCCAAGTTGATAACGTTATGCACACACATATCCTTTGACTAATATAAGATTCGGTTGATCACTATGTTTCTAAAGTCATGGGCATAGATATGCTAACCCTATATTATGGACTCAGGGATGAGAATTCCCAAGTCGGACAGTGTGACGTCCCCAATTTGACCGTACACTAATCATACACGCAAATGTGTACGATCAAGATCAGGGACTCACGGGAAGATATCACTACACAACTCTACAAATAAAATAAGTCATACAAGCATCATATTACAAGCCAGGGGGCTCGAGGGCTCGAATACAAGAGCTCGATCATAGAGGAGTCAGCGGAAGCAACAATATCTGAGTAGAGACATAAGTTAAACAAGTTTGCCTTAAGAAGACTAGCACAAACTGGGATACAGATTGAAAGAGGCGCATGCCTCCTGCCTGGGATCCTCCTAAACTACTCCTGGTCGCCGTCAGCGGGCTGCACGTAGTAATAGGCACCTCCCGAGTAGTAGTAGTCGTCATCTACAGTGGCATCTGGCTCCTGGGCTCCATCGTTTGGTTGCAGCAATCGGATATAGGGAAGGGGCAAAGGGGAAGAAAAGCAACTGCGAGTACTCATCCAAAGTACTCGCAAGCAAGGAGCTACACTACATATGTATGCATTGGTATCAACTGGAATAAGGCTATCATATGTGGACTGAACTGCAGAATGCCAGAAAAAGAGGGGGATAGCTAGTCCTTTCGAAGACTACGCTTCGGGTAACCTCCATCTTGCAGCAGGAGAAGAGAGTATAGATGGGAAGTTCACCAAGTAGCATCGTATAGCATAATCCTAACCAATGATCCTCTCCTCGTCGCCCTGTGAGAGAGCGATCACCGGTTGTATTTGGCACTTGGAAGGGTGTGTTTTATTAAGTATCTGGTTCTAGTTGTCATAAGGTCAAGGTACAACTCCAAGTCGTCCTGTTACCGAAGATCACGGCTATTCAAATAGATTAACTTCCCTGCAGGGGTGCACCACATAACCCAACACGCTCGATCCCATTTGGCCGGACACACTTTCCTGGGTCATGCCCGGCCTCGGAAGATCAACACGTCGCAGCCCTACCTAGGCACAACAGAGGTCAGCACGCCGGTCTAAATCCTATGGCGCAGGGGTGTGGGCCCATCGCCCTTTGCACACCTGCACGTCGCGAACGCGGCCGGTGAGCAGACCTAGCAACCTCCATTACAAAGGAAGTTGCGTTACGCGGTCCAACCCGGCGCGCGCCGCTCAGTCGCTGACGTCACGAAGGCTTCGGCTGATACCACGACGTCGAGTGCCCATAACTGTCCCTGCGTAGATGGTTAGTGCGTATAGGCCAGTAGCCAGACTCAGATCAAATACCAAGATCTCGTTAAACGTGTTATCTTGAAGACACCGCGAACGCCGACCAGGGCCAGGCCCACCTCTCCTAGGTGGTCTCAACCTGCCCTGTCGCTTCGCCAAAAAGATCCACCCAGAGGGCCGTCGGGACAAAGGTCCTTTCAGCCCCCAATCCGTGAATCACTCGCGGGTACTCCTCGAGCCAACCCGACTTTAGTCATCACATGTATCATGTATAAAGTATAGGTATATACCTGTGATCAACTCCCGAGTGATCACGGCCCGATAGTATAGCATGGCAGACGGACAAGAATGTATGGCCACTGATGATAAACTAGCATCCTATACTAAGCATTTAGGATCGCAGGTAAGGTATCAATAATTGTAGCAACAATGACAGGCTATGCATCAGGATAGGATTAACAGAAAGCAGTAACATGCTGCACTACTCTAATGCAAGCAGTATAGAGGAGAGTAGGCGATATCTGGTGATTAGGGGGGGGGGCTTGCCTGGTTGCTCTGGCAAGAGAGAGGGGTCGTCAACACCGTAGTCGATCAGGGCAGCAGCGACGTTAGTCTCGTAGTTTATCGGAGATAAGAGGGGGGAGAAACAATAAATATATTGCAAACAAAGCATCACAAAACATAAAGAGGCAATATGCGGTGCTAGGTATGCCCTAGCGCGGTAGGAGGTGATACCGATGAAGGGGGAAACATCCGGGAAAGTATTCCCGGTGTTTCGCGATTCCGGACAGATGAACCAGAGGTGAAATGTTGCAGGTTCGCTATGCTAGGGACGCGTGGCAGATGAACGGGTTGCGTATTCGGATTCATCTCGTCATTCTAAGCAACTTTCATGTACAAAGTTTTTCCATCCAAGCTATGGTATATTTAATATGATTTTCTAAAGTTTTTATTAATTTCTAGAATTTAATTATTTATTTCAACATTATCCAGAATAGTAAATGATGACATCATCATGATGTCAGCACGACATCAGCAGTCAACAGGGGTGTTGACTGGGTCGCTGACGTGTGAGTCCCACTAGTCATTGACTTAGTTAACTAAACAAGTTTAGTTAAATTAATTAAAGTGATTAGGTTAATTAATTAGGCTTAATTTAGATTAATTAACATGATTAATTAAGTTAATTAATTATCTTAATTAATTAATCATATTATTATTAATTTAATTTAATTTTTTTATTAAACCGTTCTGGGCATGGGCCCCGTTCGTCATAGGCCCTAGGTGCTTAACGGGGCGGGCGTGCATTAACGGGCATAGCCGGCGACAGGCGCCAACCCGCCCCTGTCCGGGCGCTACGGGGCAAGGCACCCACCGGGGCAGCGGCGAGGCGCGCGCAGCCACCGGCGAGTGGCGGTGGGGCGCTGGAGAGTAGCAGGGCGGCCCCGTGGAGGACGGCACCGCGGGAGGGAGAAGAGGCCGGGGCGGCACGACAACAGCGGAGCGGGGGCCGCGGCGGCGTGCGGGTGGCGGAGCAAGGCGGCTGCGGGGGCGGAGCAGAGCCGCAACGGAGTAGGGGCGATGGGAGGCGGTGATGGGCAGGGGCTCGACGACGGAGTCGGTGGTCGGCGGGACCGCGCGGCGAGCAGCAGTGGGAGGCACGGCTGACGGCGCTCGCAGCGGCTGGGAGACAGTTGGGGCGAGGCGTGGAGCACGGGGCAGGCACGCGCGCGCTTCAGCACGGCCAGGAGGGGGGCCGGCCACGGCGCGGGCGGCACGGGTGGTCGTGCGTGAGCAGGGAGGCCGGTGCGGGCGGCGACGCGTCGGAGGCGGCGAGCGCTGGGACAGGGAGATGAGGGGAAGGCGAACGGGGCTCACCTCGAGCCGTAGGGGGGTGGCAGCGGGCTCGAGGGGGCTCGGGATGGCCGGAGACGATGATGAACGGGGTGGTAGCGACGACGTCGGCGAGCAGGCGTCCAGCGCTCGAGATCGGAGCAGGAGGGAGGAGCTGCGAGGAAGAGACCGGGGCGATGCTTGGCGATCTGGTGACGGGGTCGGCCCCGGCAACGGCGTGGCACCGGTGCGACAGCGCCGGGGACGCATCGGGGGTGGGCGTCACGCTCGATCCAGATCGAGCGCGAGGGCGAGGGGGTCGTGGGGAACGTGGGGGGGAGTGGGGTGACCGAGGGGTTAGGGTTTCGGGACGGGAAGGATAAGGGAGAGTGGGGTGGGCCGGCCTGGGCCAGTGGGCTGGCATGTCTGCTAGCTGGGCCAGTTGGCTCAGAGGGGGTGGGGGTATTCTCCCTTTTTTTATTTGTTTTTTTCTTTTCGTATTTTCTTTTATTCGATTTTATTTTACTTTTAATTTCTTTAGTTAAAAAAAAATAGCTCCTAAATTAATGTCTCTGAATAATCCACTGCCTTAAAATTTTTGGTGACTAATAAACTAGTTTAACATTTGTTTAATAATTTAAAAGCATTCAAATAATTGTTTTTGCTATGGTTTTATTTAATTAAGTGGATTTAAACTTTTTATAAAGACTTGGTTTATCCACCAATATTACTTATGAATTATTTGGCTCATTCTGAACATTTAGTTTTAATATTTGAAATATTGTATTGTTTGCTTGATTTCGAATTTGAATTCGAATCGGTTTTTGAACTAACGAGGGATTAGCAACAGTAACTGAGGTGACATGGCATCATTAGTGAAGGTTCATTATAGCTTAATTATCCGGGCGTCGCAATTATCCTCCACTACAAGAAATCTTGTCCCGAGATTTAAGAGGTCGAGTAGGGGGAAAGATCTGGTTACGAAATGCTAATGAATCTTCTCAATCTTGGTTGCTCTTCTCGAAGAGATCGATCCATTGCATTGGTGTCTTCATTCCACTGCTTCTGGTCATCATGGTGAAGTCGACATCCTTTATTCGGAAACTCCATCGTACTTACGAAGAATAAAGTGTGGGCATTCCGAGAGAACAGACCTCTTCAAGGTTGGCTAATTAGCAGATAACATCAGGGAAGGTGGGGGAAAGTAACTCTCGAATTGAAAGCTTAGAAAATATCGAGAGCAAAGTAAGAAGGTATCATGAAAAGGTTTCGGGCGGATAGGCAATCGTTCATTGTGTGAAACAGAGTGTGAAAGGTTTCAGAGCAATGGGACCAAGTATTGTGTGTGATGCCAGAATAGATCACTCGGAAGGTGGCTCGCTAATTACACACAAAACCAAGTGCAATGGATAACTTTGAAACAGGGTGTACAGGAGAGTCAGGTTTCGATCCTGGGACCTGTGGGTTATGGGCCCACCATGTGGGTTAAAAGTAGGAAGAGCGAGGACTCCTCGCCTTGCACGATCATGTAAGCAAGGTATGTCAGAGGATATCCTATCAATTATGTTGGCAACAACGTTGGTACCAAGGGCGAGGGACGAAGAGAACTATTTTCCTGCTCGTTGAAACGAGGCGGACCAATAGGCAAAGTTCTCGTCCATCGGTGGTTACCAGAATGCCATCAACAAAAGGAACAGGGTCTTGCTGACAGAATCGTACACCGAGGTGTTTATGTAAGCAGGAGAATATTACTGCTTAGATCATATAGATCATAAGAAAGGTTAAACCAAACAATGGGAAGGAAAATATGATTATCAGATTAAAAAGAATAATTGAAAGGACAATGTGTTTAAACACATATTTCAAGGGTATATCCTTCCCAAGGACAAGCAGAGCATGATATCCATGACAGGATATAACGTAGAAAACCAATTAGGTTAGGCCAGAGGAAGTTCATGACATTACCCAAACAACGGTGTTTGAATAATTGATAAAGGAAATTTAGCATGGCGCTTCAAATGTTCTTATCGATGATCAGAGTACCATAGACATGCTTCGAGATAGCAATGACATGGCCATCAAGTAAGGGCCGGAATTTGGATGCACAAAGGATCCATCAGGAACAATTTATAGAATAAGTCTTACCATTTCCTTATGGAAGAATGGATAACTTTGCTGAAAAGGAATCTATAACAATAGGGCCTCCGGTTAGGTGTGCTAGGCACAACATCACCTTAACGGGTCCCATAAAGATGTCGTAACTCCTGGAAATATGTTCCAACCATCATATTTGACCGAAATTCAGATCTGATTGGGGTCAGGATACCTCAGACCCAGGATGCCTGAGAAGAAGACGTGCAACGCAATTGACGAGACGACATTATAGAATTCTCGGGAAATGAACTATGGAAGCAAGTCCCAAATCATGAGTTCATCATTAAACCAAGGAGAGGATGAGGAGGTGGCTGATAGGCTCAGCAACAAATCATCGAGATTTCCAAAGGATTGATTTCCACAATTATGTGAACAAGGAAATATCATTTGTCGGATCAAATGATATAATGATGTATGCTCGAGGGAAACATACACAACTGAACAATGATAGAAGGGTGCACCCAGGAATCTGGACTAGGTAGCATGATCAATGTTTGAATGATGATTCAATAAGCAATAGACTTAGAATGAAACTGCAGACCAATAACTTCAAAGCAATAGGGTTGCTAGAAGTTTAGAATTTACACATCACAGACCATTTGTCGGTATTCCGGTTAGAAACAACACGGAGACCAAGAAATGAACGCAAAAGGCGAGAGATATTACTATATCAAGAATTCTCAAGAGGTGGTAAAATTACCACGACATTCTTGACATAAAAGGTGGTAACATTCCAAGGTAAAGAAGAACAAATGCTGGATAGCAAGGATCTCAAGGTATAACACAAAACACAAATAAGTTTGTGTTGAATGGAAGGCAATAAAGTGGTTGGTGATAACACAAACCATTGAGGCAAGGATGGTATTTCTCATCATGAATTCAATTTATATCTTGGAAAAGCTCGGAATACTGATGATGATCACGACACATTTGTCGAGAGACTTCACGAAGATGTAATCGATCGACGATGACATCAAGTCAAACGAATGATGAAGCGAAAGGTTATTGGAACCACGAGTAGGACACAAACTTGAAATCGAGCTTGTTATTCAAGGACAATTGTTATGACGAGGAAGATCGACTTAAGATTAGCTCACCTTGAAATTTTTGCTCTAGAAAGTACCAGATAGCACAGTTAAAATTGGCATGACAAGGATATAGCCAAGCAGGCTAGGAATGACGTGATCGAGTTCAAACTCGTAAGTCACGAAGGTTACCAAGATTTGCTTAATCGCGGTGTGGACTTCAGTCAGTTATCAGTGTCTTTGAGTGTTTAATAACTCAGAGCCCATGAAAAATTGGAATCAGTGAGAATTTAGCACTTGATGAAGAACTCATAAGAAGTAGGCAGTTCCATGATAATCTCGAGATACCAGGGGTAATACTCGACCACAGATCATATTAGAGGTTGGACTAGGGTAATGCTCTGCAGAAGACAAGTGCTCAAATTTGCATGAGAAATGGAATCAAGGAGAAACATGGTCGGAACCATGTCCACAGATACAAGATGAACTGATAACAAGGGGATAATTAATTTTAAAAGAAGCTTCCATGATAAGGTATACATCGTTTCCATGGGCATGAACATAGGGTTCAAGGTCGACTCCCACTCCTCCAATGCAT
Organism: Triticum monococcum; assembly: GCA_034509565.1. Taxonomy (NCBI): domain Eukaryota; kingdom Viridiplantae; phylum Streptophyta; class Magnoliopsida; order Poales; family Poaceae; genus Triticum; species Triticum monococcum. The sequence continues at coordinate 64,623,219 of CM067846.1, forward strand.
AACCTTTCATTCACTTCTCATTTTTGAAGAAGTTGCAGTGTTGAAATTTTATCTGGCGAAGCACCAGAAGAGTATGACTCGTGAAAACTTTCGGGTTCACACGGTTTTAGAGAAGGTATAGGTTCAACCCATAGGGGAATCTTAGGAACATATACCACAAACTTCAGGAGGAAATAACTCAAGCTCGGAAGTAGAGCATGGTTGACAAAGCAGAAGATACAGATTGTCAAAGACATTATGTATCATGTGAATAACTCACAAGAATTTTCACTGTGAAGGATACTAACGGATGATAACCCAGCAATGGGCCTGGCGGTCCACAATGGAGCTGATGTGAGTATCGGTACTCAATAAGAGGGGGAAAGAATGCAAATGCATCAGATTATAGGACATCTGAATAATTCGATGCTTAGATAACAAAGGAATTATCATTTACAAATCAAGGTATCAGAAGCCAATGGTCTGGTTAAGAATGGATAAGTTGAATAGACATTAGGGGTACAATCGACGTCAATTTGATTGGTCGATAACCAGCTCATGTTCAAAATGACGTGTGAGCCGGAACGATAATTTAGAAGGGTCAATTGATGATTTTGTGCATTTGCACACATGTTGAATCAATAGGATCAAAATGACGGTGTCAGTTGATACAATGAATATTGATAGTCATATGGGAGCATCCATAATGTAAGCATACAAGTACTTGCAGAGCAATAGTTTGAAGAGGATCCTCAGAAGGTCGGATAGTATTTCAAAGTATCTTATGAAGCATACGACAACTGGGGATGAACGGATACTCGATACGTGTGAGGAATTATCCATAGGGGTATTCATGTGGGAAGAACCGCAAGGCAGTAAGCTCAAAGGATTTTCGGAACAACGGAGAGAATTTCGGGGTATCTTGTAATAACAAGATCAACTGGGAAACATTGTATGGATGGCGAGTATATGCGATTATCTGTAGGGGTTTATCAATGGGAGGGAATTGCAAAAGCGACGGCATAAAGTCTCGAGAGAACATCGGAGAGTATCTTCGGATTCTTCTGGTGCAGCAGACGATCATCTGTAATAAGGGGCTCTCCGGGAGAAAGTTGTTACGAGAACCTAATGTTAGAGTTTAGCAAATTCATTTAACCCGAATAGAAGAAAGATCATAGTCCCAGAGTATAGACAAGGAGTAAAAGATCCTAATACCACTCAATGGCAACGTGGGCCCATGGGCCGCACAGCCAAGTTAGTAAAGAATTTTCATCGACTAGACTCAACTTCGGCCAAGGAGTGTGGATGGGGATTCCTATAGGCAGTCGGCTCTGATACCAACTTGTGACGCTGCCAATTTGACTGTACACTAATCATACACGCAAATGTGTACGATCAAGATCAGGGACTCACGGGAAGATATCACAACACAACTCTACAAATAAAATAAGTCATACAAGCATCATATTACAAGCCAGGGGCCTCGAGGGCTCGAATACAAGAGCTCGATCATAGACGAGTCATCGGAAGCAACAATATCTGAGTACAGACATAAGTTAAACAAGTTTTCCTTAAGAAGGCTAGCACAAACTGGGATACAGATCGAGAGAGGCGCATGCCTCACTAGTGCAGAACCGGGCAATAGCACCGGTTCGTAAGGCCCTTTAGTGCCGGTTTAGGAACCGACACTAAAGTTTCGGCACTAAAGGCCCCCCCTTTAGTACCGGTTCAGCACGAACCAGTGCTAAAGGGGAACCACGTGGCACGAGCCAGCTCCGGGGGCCGGGAGCCCTTTAGTACCAGTTGGTAACACCAACCGGTACTAAATGGTTGTGGGTTTTTGTTTTATTTTGTATTTTTCAATTGAATTTGTGTTATCAATTTAATTTAGGATTTTTTTACGTTATAATGAGTTGTAGTCGTCATCATCATCATCATCATCGCATATTAATAAATAAATAAACTCTGGCTAGCTAAAAATCATCAGTCATCTAATTACCACTATTTAATCATCATTGTCATTATCACTAGATATCTAATCATCATCAACGCTGGCTAGCTTAAAGAGGAAACATTCACTTTGTAACAGAAGCAAAGATATCATCAAGTTCAACATAATCATCACCAACATCGAAGTTCAGGACACGGACATGAGACAAGTACTAATTAAGAGCATGAACTAGTAGCTACTGATCCTGCTGCTCCCTCTCAGGTAGAATAGCATAGAACATGTATAGCTCTCCTGATTCATCATACTGGAGCATGCAGATGAATCTGTCTCCTAATCTTGGGTTGCGCTTCTCCTTGCTTCCTCCTAGTACTTCACTGCGATCGTTAACAATTTTGCTCCAATCTTTCACTATTAAGCATTTTTCGCTTTCAGAAAACCTGAATGCACTCATGTGCAATGTAGGAAATCTTGGTCGTAAGATAACCATTGACATGCGACCTTTTGTCTCAATCCACTGAGGCACAACTGTCATCGGAAGTCCCTGTTGAAGAACATCGTATAGTAATTAATATACTAAGCAATGAAAGTTTAGCTTCAAAAATAATGTATGCAAAAGATGCACTAATTAAGGACAAATATTTAAAATCTTACCATCTTTCGATTATAGATGTGATCGTAGTTCAATACGATCACCATTGGTCGCACGTTTTGAGTACTAACATTTCTAAGTTTAGGAAAAAAAATTGTCTTGACAGTATTAAGATCCTCAAGCCATGAAACATAATGACTTATCTCCTCGCAGTTTAGTTGAGCCCCGGGGCAGTAGTAGGTCCTGTCTACCAAGCGCTGGACATGTTTGCTTGAACCGAAATAAGCTGACAATACAAATTAGTTGTCAACTATTTTGAATAAACTGTATCAAAGACATAAACATATGCATGCATGGTTGAGAAAAACTCACCAAATGGTAGAACTGGAGGCGTTTGCATATCGACCCAGATGTCTATATCATCTTCCAGACGAATATCAAAGGTGATAACCATATCAGGCTCAAATGCATAAGCCTTGCATAGTGCTTGCCAAGTTTTGCATTCAAAATGGGTGTATGTGTCTCCATTATATAATTTGACGTTGAAAGTATACCCATGCTCCGTCTTCAAGTAAACTCTCTTTACCTCCATATCATCTATAGCACTAAAACCTATCTTAGTCAAGACAAAAATTCTTGCATGACAGGGGATGCGCTAGTAGAATAGTGAAAATTTAAAATTATAAGTTGAAGCAAATGAAGCATAAGTTTTGCATTCAAGTAATAATTGACAAAGTGACTTACTGCATCAACTTCGAATGTCTCATCCAGCTTGATGCTGAAGCGCCTACCATCAACAAGGAAATTTTGGTCGCACAGGCCGCACTGGTCTTCACAGTGTTCGCACATAATGAAATCTTTTTCATCGTCAGATGACATTTCCTATGTTCATATAGGTAAAACATTAAACACCTATATCTAGCCAAATATATATTCATCTAACATTTGACATTAATATATCTAACTATATTCATCTCTAACAATTGACATTACTTTTTATCTAATTCATCTAACATTCGACATTAATCTAACATTTATATAAACTCAAATTATATATAAAAAATTAAATAAACAGAAAAACGCATTAACAAATAATATTTTACTTAGATCATCAAATCTCAGATACCTAAATTTTCTTACTAAAAATAAACTAGTTGTATTAATTATTGAACTAGTTCAAATCTCATATACCTAAATAAACTAGTTCGACAATTTTCTTACTAAAAATAAACTAGTTATATTAATTATTCAACTAGTTCAAATCTCATATACCTAAATAAACTAGTTCGACAATTTTCTTACTAAAAATAAACTAGTTATATTAATTATTCAACTAGTTCAAATCTCTAGTTCGACAATTTTCTATCTACAGCTAATTCATCTAACATTCGATTATCTAATTAACTTTTCTAAAAAACAGAAAATAAGTAAAAAAATATGTGTGTGTATGTGTGTGTACGTATATATGTGTGTATGCATGTGTGTGTGTGTGTGTATGTGTGCATGTACGTGTACGTATATATGTGTGTATATGTGTGTGTGCCCCGGTACGCCGCCGCACCGTACGTATGAGCGGGGGTGCCGGCGTACGGGGCGGGGGCGGCGTACGTACGGGCGGGGGCGTACGGGGCGGCGGCGTACGTGTGCGACGACGACGGTCGACGGCGGCGGGGAGAGCGCGAGAGACGTACCACGAACGACGACGGACGGCGGCGCGTGGCGTTCGGGGCGGTGGCGCGAGACGGCGACGACGACGGGCGGCGGCGGGGACGACGACGATGACGACGGACGACAGGCAGCGGCGGCGACGACGGGCGACGGGCGACGGGCAGCGGCGGCGACGACGGGCGACGGGCGCGCACGAGAGGTTGAGACGAAAGAAGTGGAGAATTTTCGCAAGTGTTGTATATATAGGAGATGCCTTTAGTACCGGTTGGAGCCACCAACCGGTATTAAAGGCCAACTTTGGCCAGGCAAAGAGGCGGGAAGAGCAGGCCTTTAGTACCGGTTGGTGGCTCCAACCGGTACTAAAGGGTGGTCTTTAGTACCGGTTGGAGCCACCAACTGGTACTAAAGGCCTTGCGCTGCCACCCCAAAGTTTAGTCCCACCTCGCCCGGCGAAGGGCAGCCGCACTGGTTTATAAACCCAGCCGCGGCTACCTCTTCGAACTCCTCTATATAGCAGGCTTCTGGGCCTAATTAATTAGGGTGCGCTGCTCTGTGAGTCTGCTGGCCCTTTTGGGCCTGCATTTGCACACCCTAGGTCTGGCAGGCCCACTGGACAGCGCGCCAACAAATTTTTTATATAGTTTTTTCTTTTCTGCATTACTTATTTTTTCTTCTATTTATTTTTGAGTAGTTTTTTGTATAGTTTATTCTTTTCTGCATTATTTATTTTTTTCTATTTATTTTTGAGTAATTTTTTGTATAGTTTTTTTATTTTCTGCATTATTTATTTTCTTCTATTTATTTTCTTCTAGAAATTGAATGCTGCATACCATGCCAAGTTTCAAAATTTTCAGGATTCATTTTGTAGTGATTTTCAATTTCACGGTCATTTAGCTCTCTAAACAATTAGGTAAATGACCGAAAAACAACAAATGATGTCAGAACATGTTGGAAATTGATGACGTCGCTTTCAATGCTGCATACTGAACACAAAAGAAGTCCGGAGTTCAAATAAGTTTAAAAAATAAAAAAGAGGTGCAATGCTGGTTAATTTGCTTCAAGCCATTCGGAATAGTGTAGACTGCACTGCACATAGCTCAGTGCAATCTAAGCTATTCCGCAAGGCTTGAAGCTAATCAACATGTAGGTGAGCATTGCAACTCTTCGTCATTGTCTGTGCACTCACGGCTTATAAACCGCTCATACTGCCTCTCTCTTGGCGAAGATCACAAGATAGTTTGGTTAAATTGCATTACTTGTAAGTCCAGTTAACATGAATGCTTATGATGCAAGAGCAACAGCAAAAGTGAAAATTTGGCACAAATAGGTAGTTGTGTAACTAAAATAGGTAGGAGGAGAGATAGCTCTTATGTCACAAAAAAGAAGTTGTATCAAACCTTTTATGTCGGATCTAGAAATAAACCAATCGGTATCGCCATCATACAGCCCAACCGTGGCTCGTGATGCATATATATGCATATCAAATGCAGGGTTGGACGTATGATGGCGAATCCGAATGATTTGTATTCAGTCGATGAACTGGTAGATGTATGTAGTCGATGAACTGAAAGACTTATGCAGGGAAGGCGAGAGGTGGGCTATATATAGGGTCGTTTGGCTCACAAAGTGATTGTGGTAGTTTCGATCCAATGACTCACATGAGCTAGGAAGAAACACACCCTTGATCCAATGACTCGCAAGAGCTAGAAAGAAACACACGATCCGTGTGATTCTTCCTGATTGGTGGGATGCACATTAGTACCCTCTCTACTCTTTCGCGCATGCTATGCGGGTGATATGATGATACCATGCCAAGTTTCAACATTTTCAGGATTCATTTTGTAGTGATTTTCAATTTCACGGTCATTTAGCTCTCTAAACAATTAGGTAAATGACCGAAAAACAAAAAATGATGTCAGAACATGTTGGAAATTGATGACGTCGCTTTAAATGCTGCATACTGAACACAAAAGAAGTCCGGAGTTCAAATAAGTTTAAAAAAATAAAAAAGAGGTGCAATGCTGGTTAATTTGCTTCAATCCATTCGGAATAGTGTAGACTGCACTGCACATAGCTCAGTGCAATCTATGCTATTCCGCAAGGCTTGAAGCTAATCAACATGTAGGTGAGCATTGCAACTCTTCGTCATTGTCTCTGCACTCACGGCTTATAAACCGCTCATACTGCCTCTCTCTTGGCGAAGATCACAAGATAGTTTGGTTAAATTGCATTACTTGTAAGTCCAGTTAACATGAATGCTTATGATGCAAGAGCAACATCAAAAGTGAAAATTTGGCACAAATAGGTAGTTGTGTAACTAAAATAGGTAGGAGGAGAGATAGCTCTTATGTCACAAAAAAGAAGTTGTATCAAACCTTTTATGTCGGATCTAGAACAAACCAATCGGTATCGCCATCATGCAGCCCAACCGTGGCTCGTGATGCATATATATGCATATCAAATGCAGGGTTGGACGTATGATGGCGAATCCGAATGATTTGTATTCAGTCAATGAACTGGTAGATGTACGCAGTCGATGAACTGGTAGATGTATCTAGTCGATGAAATAAAAGACTTATGCAGGGAAGGCGAGAGGTGGGCTATATATAGGGTCGTCTGGCTCACAAAGTGATTGTGGTAGTTTCGATCCAATGACTCACATGAGCTAGGAAGAAACACACCCTTGATCCAACGACTCGCAAGAGCTAGAAAGAAACACACGATCCGTGTGATTCTTCCTGATTGGTGGGATGCACATTAGTACCCTCTCTACTCTTTCGCGCATGCTATGCGGGTGATATGATGATACCATGCCAAGTTTCAACATTTTCAGGATTCATTTTGTAGTGATTTTCAATTTCACGGTCATTTAGCTCTCTAAACAATTAGGTAAATGACCGAAAAACAACAAATGATGTCAGAACATGTTGGAAATTGATGTCGTCGCTTTAAATGCTGCATACTGAACACAAAAGAAGTCCGGAGTTTAAATAAGTTATTAAAAATAAAAAAGAGGTGCAATGCTGGTCAATTTGCTTCAAGCCATTCGGAATAGTGTAGACTGCACTGCACATAGCTCAGTGCAATCTATGCTATTCCGCAAGGCTTGAAGCTAATCAACATGTAGGTGAGCATTGCAACTCTTCGTCATTGTCTGTGCACTCACGGCTTATAAACCGCTCATACTGCCTCCCTCTTGGCGAGGTGGGACTAAAAACAGCTTGCCATAACCTCATTAGTACCGGTTCGTGGTACGAACCGGCACTAAATGGAGATGGTGGGGCCATAGCCTGACCGCAGGCTGACACAGCCTCTTTAGTACCGGTTCGTGGCATGAACCGGTACTAAAGGTTCGCCACGAACCGGTACTATTGATCGCCGCCACGGACCGGCACTAATGTACACATTAGTGCCGGCTCTAATTCAAACCGGCACTAATGTGCTCCACGTTTGACCCTTTTTCTACTAGTGCCTCCTGCCTGGGATCCTCCTAAACTACTCCTGGTCGCCGTCAGCGGGCTGCACGTAGTAATAGGCACCTCCCGAGTAGTAGTAGTCGTCATCGACAGTGGCATCTGGCTCCTGGGCTCCATCGCCTGGTTGCAGCAATCGGATATAGGGAAGGGGCAAAGGGGAAGAAAAGCAACCGTGAGTACTCATCCAAAGTACTCGCAAGCAAGGAGCTACACTACATATGTATGCATTGGTATCAACTGGAATAAGGCTATCATATGTGGACTGAACTGCAGAATGCCGGAAAAAGAGGGGGATAGCTAGTCCTTTCGAAGACTATGCTTCGGGTAACCTCCATCTTGCAGCAGTAGAAGAGAGTATAGATGGTAAGTTCACCAAGTAGCATCGTATAACATAATCCTAACCGATGATCCTCCCCTCGTCGCCCTGTGAGAGAGTGATCACCGGTTGTATCTGGCACTTGGAAGGGTGTGTTTTATTAAGTATCCGGTTCTAGTTGTCATAAGGTCAAGGTACAACTCCAAGTCGTCCTGTTACCGAAGATCACGGCTATTCGAATAGATTAACTTCCCTGCAGGGGTGCACCACATAACCCAACACGCTCGATCCCATTTGGCCGGACACACTTTCCTGGGTCATGCCCGGCCTCAGAAGATCAGCACGTCGCAGCCCTACCTAGGCACAACAGAGAGGTCAGCACGCCGGTCTAAATCCTATGGCGCAGGGGTCTAAGCCCATCGCCCTTTGCACACCTGCACGTTGCGAACGCGGCCGGTGATCAGACCTAGCAACCTCCATTACAAAGGAAGTTGCGTTACACGGTCCAACCCAGCGCGCGCCGCTCAATCGCTGACGTCATGAAGGCTTCGGCTAATACCACGACGTCGAGTGCCCATAACTGTCCCCGCGTAGATGGTTAGTGTGTATAGGCCAGTAGCCAGACTCAGATCAAATACCAAGATATTGTTAAACGTGTTATCTTGAAGACACCGCGAACGCCGACCAGGGCCAGGCCCACCTCTCTCCTAGGTGGTCTCAACCTGACATGTCGCTTCGCCACAAAGATCCACCCAGAGGGCCGTCGGGACAAAGGACCTTTCAGCCCCCAATCCGTGAATCACTCGCGGGTACTCCTCGAGCCAACCCGACTTTAGTCATCACATGTATCATGCATAAAGTATAGGTATATACCCGTGATCAACTCCCGAGTGATCACGGCCCAATAGTATAGCATGGCAGACGGACAAGAATGTATGGCCACTGATGATAAACTTGTTGGGGATCGTAGCAGAAATTTAAAATTTTCTACGCATCACCAAGATCAATCTATGGAGTAATCTAGCAACGAGGGGAAGGAGAGTGCATCTACATACCCTGGTAGATCGCTAAGCGGAAGCGTTGCAAGAACGCGGATGAAGGAGTCGTACTCGTAGCGATTCAAATCGCGGTTGATTCCGATCTAAGTGCCGAACCACGGCGCCTCCGCGTTCAACACACGTGCAGACCGGTGACGTCTCCTATGCCTTGATACAGCAAGGGGAGAAGGAGAGGTTGGGGAAGACTCCATCCAACAGCAGCACGATGGCATGGTGGTGAAGGAGGAGCGTGGCAATCCTGCAGGGCTTCGCCAAGCACCGCGGGAGAAGAGGACTTGGGAGAGGGGGAGGGCTACGCCAAGACTTGGGTGCAGCTGCCCTCCCACCTCCCACATATATATAGGGGCAAGGGAGAGGGGGGCCGGCCCCCTCAGATCCAATCCGAGTATCGGGCAGCGGCCAAGGGGGGTTGCCTTGCCCCCCAAGGCAAGGGGGGGCGCCCCCCTTTTAGGGTTCCCCCAAACCCTAGGCGCATGGGCCCTAGGGGGGGAGGCGCCTAGCCCACTAAGGGGCTGTTCCTCTCTCCACACACAGCCCATAGGGCCCTTCGGGGCAGGTGGACCCTCCCGGTGGACCCCCGGAACCCCTCAAGTGGTTCCGGTACAATACCGGTAACCCCCGAATTATTCTGGTGACCGTATGATGACTTCCCATATATAAATCTTTACCTCCGGACCATTCCGGAACTCCTCGTGACGTCCAGGATCTCATCCGGGACTCCGATCAACATTCGGTAACCACGTATATCTATTCCCTGTAACCCTAGCATCATCAAACCTTAAGTGTGTAGAGCCTACGGGCTCGGGAGTCATGCAGACATGGCTGAGACAACTCTCTGGTCAATAACCAACAGCGGGATCTGGATACCCATGTTGGCTCCCACATGCTCCACGATGATCTCATAGGATGAACCACGATGTCAAGGATTCAATTAATCCCGTATACAATTCCCTTTGTCCATCGGTACGATACTTGCCCGAGATTCGATCGTCGGTATCCGATACCTTGTTCAATCTCGTTACCGGCAAGTCTCTTTACTCGTTCCGTAACACATCATCCCGTGATCAAATCCTTGGTCACATTGTGCACATTATGATGATGTCCTACCGAGTGGGCCCAGAGATACCTCTTCGTTTACACGGAGTGACAAATCCCACTCTCGATTCGTGCCAACCCAACAGACACTTTCGGAGATACCTGTAGTGAACCTTTATAGCCACCCAGTTACGTTGTGACGTTTGGCACACCCAAAGCACTCCTACGGTATCCGGGAGTTGCACAATCTCATGGTCTAAGGAATGATACTTGACATTAGAAAAGCTTTAGCATACGAACTACACGATCTTTGTGCTAGGCTTAGGATTGGGTCTTGTCCATCACATCATTCTGCTAATGATGTGATCCCATTATCAACGACATCCAATGTCCATGGTCAGGACACCGTAACCATCTATTGATCAACGAGCTAGTCAAACTAGAGGCTTACTAGGGACATGGTGGTGTCTATGTATCCACACATGTATCTCAGTTTCCTATCAATACAATTCTAGCATGGATAATAAACGATTATCATGAACAAAGAAATATGATATAATAATAACTAATTTATTATTGCCTCTAGGGCATATTTCCAACAGTCTCCCACTTGCACTAGACTCAATAATCTAGTTCACATCGCCATGTGATTAACACTCACAGGTCACATCGCCATGTGACCAACATCCAAGAGTCTACTAGACTTAATGATCTAGTTCACATCACTATGTGATAAACACTCAAAGAGTTCTGGGTTTGATCATGTTATGCTTGTGAGAGAGGTTGTAGTCAACAGGTCTTGCCATATTCAGATCCCTATGTATTTCGCAAAACTTTATGTCATATCTTAGACGCTGCTACCACGTTCCACTTGGAGCTATTCCAAGTTGTTGCTCCATTATACGTATCTGGTATCTCTACTCAGAGCTATCCGGATAGGTGTTAAGCTTGCATCAACGTAACTCTTTACGTCGAACTCTTTATCATCTCCATAACCGAGAAACATTTCCTTATTCCTCTAAGGATAATTTTGACTGCTATCTGGTGATCCACTCCTAGATCACCTTTGTACCCTCTTGCCAGACATGTGGCAAGGCACACATTAGGTGCGGTCCTTCAGCATGGCATACCGTATAGAGCCTATGACAAAAGCATAGGGGACGACCTTCGTCCTTCCTCTTTCTTCTACCGTGGTCAATCTTTGAGTCTTACTCAACTTCACACCTTATAACTCAGGTAAGAACCCCTTCTTTGACTGATCTATTTTGAACTCCTTCAAAAACTTGTCAAGGTGTGCGTTCTTTGAAAGTATCATCAGGCGTCTTGATCTATTTCTATTGATCTTGATGCCCAATATGTAAGCAGCTTTATCCAGGTCTTCCTTTGAAAATCACTCTTCAAACAACCGTTTATGCTTTCCATAAATTCTACATCATTTCGAATCAACAATATGTCATCCACATATACTTATCAGAAATGTTGTAGTGCTCCCACTCACTTTCTTGTAAATACAAGTTTCTAGCAAACATTGTATAAACCTAAAAGCTTTGATCACTCCATCAAAACATATATTCCGATTCTGAGATGCTTGCTCTAGTCCATAGAAGGATTGCTGGAGCCAGCATACCTTTTAGCATCCTTAGGATCGACAAAAACTTTTATTGTATCACATACAACTTTTCTTACGAAAACTGGTAAGAAAACTTGTTTTGACATCCATCTGTAAGATTTCATAATCGAAAAATACAGCTAATGCTAACATGATTCCGACGGACTTAAGCATCGCTACGGGTGAGAAATTCTCATCGTAGTCAACTTCTTGAACTTGTGAAAAGACTCTTTCCCACAAGTCGAGCTTCATAGACGGTAACATTACCGCCCACGTCCGTCTTCTTCTTAAAGATCCATTTATCTCAATGGCTTGCCAATCATCGGGCAAGTCCACCAAAGTCCATACTTTGTTCTGATATATGGATCCTATCTTGGATTTCATGGCTTCTAACCATTTGTCAGAATACGGGCCCACCATCGCTTCTCCATAGCTCGTAGGTTCATTGTTGTCTAACAACATGATATCTAAGACAGGATTACCGTACCACTCAGGAGTAGTACATATCCTTGTCGACCTACGAGGTTTGATAGCAACTTGATCCGAAGCTTCATGATCACTATCATTAACTTCCTCTTCAACAGACGTAGGCGCCACAGAAAACATCTTTCTGTGTCGCATCACTCTCTGGTTGAAGTAAAGATTCGAAAAACTCATCAAGTTCTATCTTCCTCCCACTCAATTCTTTCGAGAGAAACTCCTTCTCGAGAAAGGACCCGTTCTTAGCGACAAACAATTTGCCCTCGGATCTGAGATAGAAGGTATACCCAACTGTCACCTTTGGGTATCCTATGAAGATGTGTTTGTCCGCTTTGGGTTCGAGCTTCTCCGGCTGAAGCCTTAAGCATCGCAGCCCCAAACATTAAGAAACGACAACTTTGGTTTCTTGCCAAACCAATGTTCATATGACGTCGTCTCAGCGGACTTTAGATGGTGTCCTATCTAAAGTGAATGCAGCCGTCTCTAACGCATAACCTCAAAATGAAAACGGTAAATCGGTAAGAGACATCATAGATCGCACCATATCTCATAGGGTTCGATTACGACGTCCGGACACACCATTACCCAGTGGTGTTCCAGGTGGCTTCAACTATGAAACAATTCCACAATTTCATAAGTGATTGCCAAACTCATAACTCAGAAAATCCCCTCTTGATCAGATCGTAGGAACATGATCTTATTGTTATGATGATTCTTAACTTCACTCTGAAATCGCTTGAACTTTTCAAACGTTTCAGACTTGTGCTTCATTAAGTAAATATACCTATATCTACTCAAATCGTTAGTGAAGATGAGAAAATAGCAATATCCACCGCACGCTTCAATTCTCATTGGATCACACGCATCAGCATGTATGAATTCCAACAAGTCACTTGCCCGTTTCATTGTACCTGAAAACGGGGTCTTAGTCATCCTGCCCATGAGGCATGGCTCGCATGTGTCAAGCGATTCAAAATCAAGTGACTCCAAACATCCATCGATATGGAGTTTCTTCATGCATCTTGCGCCAATATGACCTAAGCGGCAGTGCCACAAGAAAGTGGTACTATCATTATTAACTCTACATCTTTTGGCGTGAACATGTGTATCACCACGACCGAGATTCTATGAACCATTCACATAGGGTGCATGACCATGAACGGTATCATTCATGTAAACAGAATAACCATTATTCTCTAACTTAAATGAATGACCGTATTGCAATGAACATGATCTAATCATATTCATGCTCAACGTAGACACCTGATAACACTTATCTAGGTTCAATACTAATCCCGAAGGCAGATGGAGCGTGCGATGGTGATCTCATCAAGTTTGGAAACACTTCCAACACACATCGTCACCTCGCCCTCAGCCAGTCTCCGTTTGTCCGTAGCTTTTGCTTCAAGTCACCAATAATAGTAACTGAACCGGTATTCAATACCCAGGTGCTACTGGGAGTACTAGTGAGGTACACATTAATGACACGTATAAATTTTGTTGAAGTTGCCAGCCTTCTTATCTACCATGCATTTGGGGTAATCCCGCTACCAGTGACCGTTCCCTTTACAATAGAAGCACTTAGTCTCGGGTTTGGGTTCAACCTTGGGTTCCTTCAATTGAGCGGCAACTGGTTTGCCATCCATATGAAGTTTCCTTTTTAGCCCTTGCCCTTCTTGAAACCAGTGGTCTTGTTAAACCATCAACACTTGATGCTCCTGCTTGATTTCTACCTTTTGCGGTCTTAAGCACCGCGAACAGCTCCGGGATCAACTACATCCCTTGCATGTCATAGTTCATCACAAAGATCTAGTAGCTTAGTGATAGTGTCTAGAGAACTCTATCAATCACTATCTTATCTGGAAGTTTAACTCCCACTTGACTTAAGTGATTGTAGCACCCAGACATTCTGAGCACATGCTTACTAGCTGAGCTATTCTCCTCCATCTTGTTGGCAAAAGAACTTGTCAGAGGTCTCACACCTCTCAACACGGGCATGAGCCTGAAATCCCAATTTCAGCTCTTGGAACATCTCATATGTTCCATGGCGTTCAAAACGTCATTGGAATCCCGATTCTAAGCCATAAAGTATGGTGCACTAAACTATCAAGTAGTCATTAGGATGTGTCTGTCAGGTGTTCACAACATCCACAGACGACGTTGTAGGGGTTTGCACATCGAGCGGTGCATCAAAGACGTAAGCCTTCTGTGTAGCAGTGAGGACACTCCTCGGACTACGGACCTAGTACGCATCATTGCTTACAATATCTTTCAACTTAATCTTTCTCTAGGAACGTATTGAAATAGGGAGCTACAATGTGAGTTATTTATCTACAACATATTTGCGAAGACAATTCGGACTATGTTCATGATAATTGAGTTCATCTAATGAACTCCCACTCAGATAGACATCCCTCTAGTCATCTAAGTGAAACATGATCCGAGTCAACTAGGCCGTGTCCGATCATCACGTGAAACGGACTAGTCAACATCGGTGAACATCTTCATGTTGATCGTATCTTCTATACGACTCATGCTCGACCTTTCGGTCTTCCGTGTTCCGAGGCCATGTCTGTACATGCTAGGCTCGTCAAGTCAACCGAAGTGTATTGCGTGTGTAAATCTGGCTTACACCCGTTGTATTCGAACGTTAGAATCTATCACACCCGATCATCACGTGGTGCTTCAAAACAATGGACCTTCGCAACGGTGCACAGTTAGGGGGAACACTTTTCTTGAAATTTTAGTGAGGGATCATCTTATTTAAGCTACCGTCGTTCCAAGCAAATAAGATGTAAAACATGATAAACATCACATGCAATCAAATAGTGACATGATATGGCCAATATCATTTTGCTCCTTTTGATCTCCATCTTCGGGGCTCCATGATCATCGTTGTCACCGGCATGACACCATGATCTCCATCATCGTGTCTTCTTGAAGTTGTCTCATCATCTATTACTTGTACTACTATGCCTAACGCTTTAGCAATAAAGTAAAGTAATTACATGACGTTTATGTTAACACGCAGGTCATAAATAAATTAAGACAACTCCTATGGCTCCTGCCGGTTGTCATACTCATCGACATGCAAGTCGTGATTCCTATTACAAGAACATGATCAATCTCATACATCACATATATGATTCATCACATCCTTTTGGCCATATCACATCACAAGGCATATGCTGCAAAAACAAGTTAGACGTCCTCTAATTGTTGTTGCAAGTTTTTATGTGGCTGCTATAGGTTTCTAGCAAGAACGTTTCTTACCTACGCCAAAACCACAACGTGATATGCCAATTTCTATTTACCCTTCATAAGGACCCTTTTCATCGAATCCGGTCCGACTAAAGTGGGAGAGACAGACACCCGCTAGCCACCTTATGCAACTAGTGCATGTCAGTCGGTGGAACCAGTCTCACGTAAGAGTACGTGTAAGGTCGGTCTGGGCCGCTTCATCCCACGATGCCACCGAATCAAGATAAGACTAGTAACGGCAAGCAAATTGACAAAATCGACGCCCACAACAACTTGTGTTCTACTCGTGCATAGAAACTACGCATAGACCTAGCTCATGATGCCACTGTTGGGGATCGTAGCAGAAATTTAAAATTTTCTACACATCACCAAGATCAATCTATGGAGTAATCTAGCAACGAGGGGAAGGAGAGTGCATCTATATACCCTGGTAGATCGCTAAGCGGAAGCGTTGCAAGAACGCGGATGAAGGAGTCGTACTCGTAGCGATTCAAATCACGGTTGATTCCGATCTAAGCGCCAAACCACGGCGCCTCCGCGTTCAACACACGTGCAGCCCGGTGACGTCTCCTATGCCTTGATCCAGCAAGGGGAGAAGGAGAGGTTGGGGAAGACTCCATCCAGCAGCAGCACGACGGCATGGTGGCGAAGGAGGAGCGTGGCAATCCTGCAGGGCTTTGCCAAGCACCGCGGGAGAAGAGGAGGACTTGGGAGAGGGGGAGGGCTGTGCCAAGACTTGGGTGCGGCTGCCCTCTCACCTCCCACATATCTATAGGGGCAAGGGAGAGGGGGCCGGCCCCCTCAGATCCAATCTGAGGAGGGGGCGGCGGCCAAGGGGGGTTGCCTTGCCCCCCCAAGGCAAGGGGGGCGCCCCCCTTTTAGGGTTCCCCCAAACCCTAGGCGCATGGGCCCTAGGGTGGGGAGGCGCCCAGCCCACTAAGGGGCTGGTCCTCTCTCCACACACAGCCCATAGGGCCCTTCGGGGCAGGTGGACCCTCCCGGTGGACCCCCGGAACCCCTCCAGTGGTCCCGGTACAATATCGGTAACCCCCGAATTATTCCGGTGACCGTATGATGACTTCCCATATATAAATCTTTACCTCCGGACCATTCCGGAACTCCTCGTGACGTCCAGGATCTCATCCGGGACTTCGAACAACATTCGGTAACCATGTATATCTATTCCCTGTAACCCTAGCGTCATCGAACCTTAAGTGTGTAGACCCTACGGGCTCGGGAGTCATGCAGACATGGCCGAGACAACTCTCCGGTCAATAACCAATAGCGGGATCTGGATACCCATGTTGGCTCCCACATGCTCCACGATGATCTCATCGGATGAACCACGATGTCAAGGATTCAATCAATCCCGTATACAATTCCCTTTGTCCATCGATACGCTACTTGCCCGAGATTCGATCGTCGGTATCCGATACCTTGTTCAATCTCGTTACCGGCAAGTCTCTTTACTCGTTCCGTAAGACATCATCCTGTGATAAACTCCTTGGTCACATTGTGCGCATTATGATGATGTCCTACCGAGTGGGCCCAGAGATACCTCTCCGTTTACACGGAGTGACAAATCCCAGTCTCAATTCGTGCCAACCCAACAGACACTTTCGGAGATAACCTGTTGTGACGTTTGGCACACCCAAAGCACTCCTACGGTATCCGGGAGTTGCACAATCTCATGGTCTAAGGAAATGATACTTGACATTAGAAAAGCTTTAGCATACGAACTACACGATCTTTGTGCTAGGCTTAGGATTGGGTCTTGTCCATCACATCATTCTCCTAATGATGTGATCCCGTTATCAACTACATCCAATGTCCATGGTCAGGAAACCGTAACCATCTATTGATCAACGAGCTAGTCAACTAGAGGCTTACTAGGGAAATGGTGTTGTCTATGTATCCACACATGTATCTGAGTTTCCTATCAATATAATTCTAGCATGGATAATAAACGATTATCATGAACAATTAAATATGATATAATAATAACTAATTTATTATTGCCTCTAGGGCATATTTCCAACAAAACTAGCATCCTATACTAAGCATTTAGGATTGCAGGTAAGGTATCAACAGTTGTAGCAACAATGACAGGCTATGCATCAGGCACTACACCACGGTGGAGTTTAGGTTACACAATTCTGTGGGCAAAGGTCTACTGATGTCCACAAAATAAGTGTTGGCGTATATTTTAAGTTATGTCTTCACATCATGTGTCGGCGAAGATAAATCAATGTGGACACAGTAAGTGTCAGCAACCACAAAGCCACCACG
This sequence comes from Triticum monococcum, assembly GCA_034509565.1. NCBI lineage: Eukaryota > Viridiplantae > Streptophyta > Magnoliopsida > Poales > Poaceae > Triticum > Triticum monococcum. The sequence continues at coordinate 64,640,930 of CM067846.1, forward strand.
TATCAGTCGGTGTTTTCATAACAACACGTCATGTGTCGGCACATGTGTGGCGATTGACAGTTTATCAGTTGTAGATACGCACTTAGCGACGTTAGATGTCTCGGCGTATGTAGGGTGTATGGGCACGGATTAAGTGTCGGCGTAGGTTGACACGTGTCAATCGACCGGAGGTTGCAAACTTGGCGCGAGATTTCGGCGCGAGGAGGCGAAATTTTCGGCGTGCCCGTGCAAAATATCCCCAAATCTAGCCAGTTCCTACCTCAATAAAAAAACACAATTCCATAACCCTACCCGTGCCTGCCGCCGCCGCCCTCACCCTTGATCCACCGTCATCGCCGTTCTCGCGCTCCACCCCGATGCCCCAGCCGCCGTCCTCGCGTCCTCGCACTCCACCCTGTCGCCTAGCCGCCGTCGAGCTCCACCCCGTCGCCCAGCCGCCGTCTAGCTCCACCCCGTCGCCCAGCCGCCGTCGAGCTCCACCCCATCTCCCAGCCGCCGTCGAGCGCCACCCTGACGCCCAGCCACCGTCGAGCACCACCCCGACGCCCAGCCGCCATCGAGCACCACCCCGACGCCCAGCCGCCGTCGAGCTCCAGCCCGACGCCCGGCCTCCCCCGAGCTCCACCCCTACATCGAATCCGCCGTCCTCGCGTCCCCCACATACAGCCGGCGCTCACCCCTGACTTCCAGCTGCCTCAGAACGTCCTGGGCACCGTCGGTCTTTGACCTGCGAGCTGCGCCCCTCCCAAAGCGAGTCGTCGTTGCTGCCGATTTCTGCACAAGACTCATCCCCATCCATACTCTATTCCGTGAGGTAAGCATCAGCTCCTCCTGTGATTTCCTTCTATATACTGTTGTCTGCTTGTGTATTACTAAACTTGAACCATATGCAGTTGTTTCTATTGCTTGAATAATGATAGTTTGATATTTCTATTGTTGCTTGCATAATGATTGTAGCTTCACGGATGCAAAGCTAACACTACCGCACTGGCCAAATACAGATTAGTTGGAAAATTTGATATTAAGGGTGCATCATGGACAAAACATGGTTGTCTCAGCCTAGGTACATCAAATTAGCTTTTTTCCAACTCATAAGCGGTATAATTATGTCATGAACTATTCTGATATCTAAAAAAATTACATGTAGGCACACAAATGAGTATGTACAGGGGGTAGACAAGTTTATAGAGTTTGCTTTTATTAATTCAACAAATGGAAACAAAATCTTGTGTCCTTGCAAGATATGTTTGAACTCTAAATGGAGAGTAGCAACTGAAGTACGTGACGATTTGATATGTACGGGTTTCATGGAGGGGTATCATACATGGTTGTTTCATGGAGAATCTAGCCACTCTTGTCCAAATGTTGAGGTGGTAGAAGCAGAGACTTCATCGGCAGATAATGAATTAGCTGATTTCTTGCGAGACATAGCTTGTGGATTAGATGATGGGGGGGGGGGGTGTTGGAAGAGAACAATGAGGACAGTAACAACCCCCATGTTGATGCTGATACCAAGGCTTATTTGAAGATGGTTGATGATGACAACAAAGAGCTATACCCTGGGTGTAAAAACTTCTCAAAATTGCGTTTTGTTGTCAACTTGCTCCACATCAAACTTCTTGGGCGATGGAGTGACAAAAGTTTTGACATGGTGCTTGAGTTACTTAGCGATGCATTCCCCAAAGGTTCAGTACTTCCCAAAAATTTCAATGAAGCTAAGAAAATAGTTAAATCTGTTGGGCTTGGGTATGTAAATATTCATGCGTGTGAAAATGATTGTGTACTATTCAGAAATGAATTTGATAAGGATAATCAGTGTCCAAAGTGTAAAACTTCAAGGTGGAAATCAGAAAAGAAGAGTCCTGATGGGAAAAGGGTACATAGGGTTCCTAAAAAGGTTCTTCGCTATTTTCCTATTAAAAGAAGGCTTCAAAGGTATTTTGCGTCCTCTAAAACTGCAACTGACATGAGGTGGCATGATGAACAACGTACCAAAGATGGTCTGATTAGGTGCCCAGCGGATGCTATTTTCTAGAAGGATTTTGATTCCAAACATCCACTAATTGGTAATGACAGTTGCAATTTTAGGTTTGCTGCGACAACAGATGGCTTTAATCCATTTAGGACGACAAGGAGTACCTATAGTATCTGGCCAGTCTTTTTGATTCCATACAACCTTCCTCCTTGGATGTGCATGAAGCAGCCTAATTTCATCCTTTCTTTGCTCATTCCTAGCCCTAAGGAACCTGGTGGTGATATGGATGTCTACCTTGAGCCTTTAGTAGACGATCTAGTAGATATGTACTACCATGGTGTAAAGACATTTGATGCTTCTAAGTCTGAAATATTTGATCTTCTTGCTGCCATCCTTTGCACCATACACGACTTTCCAGGTTTAGGCTACACTCATGGGTGTGCTACCCAGGGTGATGTAGCTTGTCCTGAGTGCCATTCACTCACTTGTTCTCTACAATTAAAGAAGGGCAGCAAATATTGTTATATGGGACATCGTATGTTCTTATCATCCAACCATAAGTTTAGGTCAGATGAATAGTTATTTGATGGCAAGTCAGAGTATAGGACTGCACCTATACCTCTTACCGGTGAGGAAATTGATGATTTGACAGCAAATCTTGAAACATCCTTTGGAAAAGATCCAGCTGCTAGGAAAACATCAAAGAGAAAACGCAAAGAAGGTGAATCGCCTCCCCTTTATAAAAGAAGATCTGTGTGGTTTAAGTTGCCCTATTGGAAAGATCTGATGTTGCGTCATAATTTTGATGTTATGCATATAGAAAAAAATGTATGTGATAACATAGTTAACACACTTCTGGGCCTTGAGGGAAAATCAAAGGATAACGCAAATTCTCGCCTAGACATCCAAGCTTTGGGTATTATGGGGGACCTTCATCCTGTTGAAGTAGAAGAGGGTAAATTGTATATACCTCCAGCACAATATACTTTGACACCTGAGCAGATGAAACATTTTCTCTAAGTCCTGATGGGAGTCAAGTTTCCACAAGGCTTTGCAGCTGATATACGACGTTATATCCATGTTGCCGAGAAGAAGATTTTTGGACTTAAGAGCCATGATAATCACATTCTATTGCAACACCTACTTCCTCTTGCGATTCGAAAAATACTGCCAACAAGAGTATGTGCTGCATTGACTCGTGTTAGTAACTTCTTCAAGAAGATTTGCTCACCTGTTATCCGCATTTGCGACATGAACTGTTTAATGAAACACATACACATCGAATTAGTGGACTTCCTCAAAAAGGGTCTGCATTAAGAATTGTAAGTTCAGATGCACTTTAAGTTTTCGATTCCTTTCATATTTTTGTTTATGTAGTAAATACTAGGAACACATAACACATTTCTGAAATTTACAGAAAGAACTTCAAGATGAAGCAGAAAAGCACCCTGAATTAGTGGACAATGATATTAAGGATGGTGATTTGTTTGCATTTGTTTGTGGAAAAGAAAAAAAATGGATATGTTCGTGCTATCGGATTGGGTCCAACTGCATCTGAACTAGAGTTGCCTAGAACCCAGCAGTATAAATCTACAAAGCTTCAAATGGCAATGGAGGCGTGTCGTGTATCTGACCAAAAAGTGGAACATCTGCAAGAACAAATGGACGACATGAAGAAGAAAATGACACAAATGGATGACATGAAGAATCAAATGGCTGAGATGAGGGAACTTCTTTTTTCTTCACAAGGGCAACGAGATCAACCCAATAGCACACCTGTTGCAACAGCACAACAGTTAACACGATAGTTCTACTATATTGTATCTCTGCAATAGTGGAACATGTAGTGATATGATTTAATTATAGTTTATTATATTTAGTAACGTCTATAATGCTTGATTTTGATGTAGAACATAAGGACAAGAGAAGCTAGTAATACTGAAGAAGGTAATACTATTCTGGAGGACGTGGCTGAGTCAAATGCTATTGGAATTGGAAGAAGAGTTGTTAATGTACAGAAACCTGACAAGCAACAAGGGGTAAACCTTTCTTTCCTACATAGAAGATGTTATGCCCTCCTTTTGACTGTAATGCTATGCTATGATTCAACTTCATTTGAATTTAATGCTATGATACAACTTGAATGAAAATTCATTTGACTTAAGTCTGAATGATAATTCATTTAACTAGATCTTGTCAATATGATGCTTTATTAACTTAAGTTTTCTGCTTCGGATTTCCTATGCTTTTCTACACAATAATATGTATTTGTAGACTTGAACTTGCTTCTTTAAAATGAAAGTATGGTCTGAATTACAAATTTTCCCTATAGGGTGGAAGAGATGTGATACTATATAGCATAAGTAGACCCTTAAGTGTTGCTGTTGCCAAAGGAACAATTCAAACAACCAATCCAAAGGCTGTGGTGGGGGGGTGAGCCTCTAGGTTCTCAATTTGTTGAAATTGTCGTCTATTCGGTGTTCAAAAGGGACACTCAGTTGCCACGTCCGTATGGAGATGTGCTTACCATGGCAGATGCTAAGGGTAAATCAATTGCATGGCCATCTGCTATGGTAAGAATCTAGAGCACTTGATTTCTTTTCTTTTTCGCTGATTGATCACCTATTGGCCATGGGATATGTTAAGTAATGATTATTGTTGTAGATCAAAGATGCACAGAAGGCAGCCAATGTGCCACGAGGTGCAGGTACTATGACATACTCCAAACTTCAAGTTTACTATGATGCATTATTTTCCTTGTATTCTATGATTGTTGTGCCATCAACAGCTTTTTATGTGATGTGATGAAATTATTGTGATTGGAAATAGTGGAATGCTTGTTGAATGTGAGAAACCATCTGTTTATTGCTGGCACAAATCCATATCATGTTTTTCACCTATCTAATTCATGGTAGCACTTCACTAGCTATTGTTATGTTCTTTGCATTCTATTCTTTTTTACTGCCTTTTTTTAATTGTAAACCTGTGTGAGATATTGATTGTTTGCATTTGTGGGTTTTCATAATTTATTGGATCACTTTGCTGAGTGTGAGAGACGGGCCAGAACAACTTGTAGCCAGAGGTGTCCTATATTACATTCAAATACAGGAGTAGTGTGCAGAATTATGCATTGTTTTATTCTCAATGTAAATGTCCTGGAACAAATTTGTCATGGTTTTTTTATTCTCAATGTGCCCTGGTGATCTCTTCTCAATGTACTATGCTTGCTATGAAACTTCTATGTAAATAATTTCTAAATCCTATCTGTAATTTATTAAGGAGAATAAAACCATGCATAATCTGTTCCTGCCAATCTTTATTTGAACTTTGAACATTTTTGGGGTTGAATGCTCACTTGAGAAAATTTTATGGATTTCAGGTACTTAGCCACCTAGTGCATGGATATGATGACTTGGAGTGTCATGGAACATTTGGCTATTTGCAGTATTTTGGACCGGCCAACTTCAACCATGCCATGAATCTTCTGTGTGTTATTTGGTGCTTCAAGTATTTTGGAGTAGAACTTTGTGCTCATGTATATGACTTGTGTTCTGGACTAGTGTTTGAACTCTTTTAGACCAGCAAGTAGTGCTCCTATTAATGCGACTTGTTTTGTTATGAACCTGGGTCAATATATATGTAAGTTATTATGAACCTAGGTCAAACATATGCAGTGCTCATGGATGGGCAAACTATGTTGGTTGTTGTGAACCTGGGTCGATATATATATATGTATGTTGTCATCTTGATGCTCTTTATGGATGAAATTTGAGCATTGTATATGTATATCAAATATTTTCATTTTGATGTCGTTTATGGATGACACTTGAGCACCGCATATGTGCCAAATTATTGTTTTGGCTGTACACTTTATAAGGATGTTGCATGGTACCTGTTGGCCACGGTACATACCTATCTTCACAGAGTAAGAGTGTTGGAAAACGTACCTAACTAGCTGGACAGAATGAGTGTCGGCCAAGGTATGTACCTACATTGAAAGATTAAGTGTCGGCCAATGTATGTACCTACCTCGACAGATTAAGTGTCGGCAAAAGCATATACCTAGAGGGACAATCTATGTGTCGACAAAAGTAGGGTGTACGCCCACAAAAGAGCTGTCGGGGTAGATAGGGTGTACGCCCACAAATCATCTGTCGGGATATGTAGGGTGTATGACCGCAGGAAATGTGTTGGCGTAGGTAGGGTGTATGCCGACTGAACGTGTGTCATGAAATAAACAACTGTCGGCAATACCTTTGCCAACATTAAGTCCTCCTATTGTTTTATCTTTTGTCGGCCTAGCTGTTAGCTACAATTTATGTGTCGGCAAAGGTACCCTATGCCAACAGATAGGTGTGTCACCAAATCTTGACCGTGGTGTAGTGAGGATAGTATTAACGGAAAGCAGTAACATGCTACACCACTCTAATGCAAGCAGTATAGAGGAGAGTAGGCGATATCTGGTGATCAAGGGGGGGGGGCTTGCCTGGTTGCTCTGGCAAGAGAGAGGGGTCGTCAACACCGTAGTCAATCAGGGCAGCAGCGACGTTAGTCTCGTAGTTTACCGGAGAGAAGAGGGGGGAGAAACAATAAATATAATGCAAACAAAACATCACGAAACATAAAGAGGCAATACGCGGTGCTAGGTATGCCCTAACGCGGTAGGAGGTGATACCGACGAAGGGGGAAACATCCGGGAAAGTATTCCCGGTGTTTCGCAATTCCGGACAGATTAACTGGAGGTGAAATGTTACAGGTTCGCTATGCTAGGGACGCGTAGCAGACGAACGGGCTGCGTATTCAGATTCGTCTCGTCGTTCTGAGCAACTTTCATGTACAAAGTTTTTCCATTCGAGCTACGGTATATTTAATATGATTTTCTAAAGTTTTTATTAATTTCTAGAATTTAATTATTTATTTCAACATTATCCAGAATAGTAAATGATGACGTCATCATGATGTCAGCACGACATCAGCGGTCAATAGGGGTGTTGACTGGGTCGCTGACGTGTGGGTCCCACTGGTCATTGACTTAGTTAACTAAATAGGTTTAGTTAAAATTAATTAAAGTGATTAGGTTAATTAATTAGGCCTAATTTAGATTAATTAACCTGATTAATTAAGTTAATTAATTGTCTCAATTAATTAATCATATTATTATTTATTTAATTTATTTTTTTATTAAACCATTCTGGGCGTGGGCCTCGTTCGTCATAGGCCCTAGGGACTTAACGGGGCGGGCGTGCGTTAACGGGCGTAGCCGGCGACAGGCGCCAGCCCGCCCCTGTCTGGGCGCTACGGGGCAAGGCACCCACCGGGGCAGCGGCGAGGCGCACGCAGCCACCGGCGAGTGGCGGTGGGGCGCTATAGAGTAGCAGGGCGGCCCCGTGGAGGGCGGCGCCGCGGGAGGGAGAAGAGGCCGGGGGCGGCACGACAGCAGCGGAGCGGGGGCCGCCGCGGCGTGCGGGTGGCAGAGCAAGGCGGCTGCGGGGGTGGAGCAGAGCCGCGACGGAGTAGGGGCGATGGGAGGTGGTGATGGGCAGGGGCTCGACGACGGAGTCGGTGGTCGACAGGACCGTGCGGCGAGCAACAGTGGGAGGCACGGCTGGCGGCGCTCGCAGCGGCTGGGAGGCAGCCGGGGCGAGGCGTGGAGCACGGGGCAGGCGTGGAGCACGGGGCAGGCGTGCGCGCGCTTCAGCACGGCCAGGAAGGGGGGCTGGCCACGGCGCGGGCGCACGGGGCGCGCGCAACGCGCGGGCGGCACGGGTGGTCGGCGCGGTGAGCAGGGGAGGCCGGTGCGGGCGGCGACGCGTCGGAGGCGGCGAGCACTGGGACAGGGAGATGAGGGGAAGGCGAACGGGGCACACCTCGAGCCGTAGGGGGGTGGCAGCGGGCTCGAGGGGGCTCGGGATGGCCGGACACGATGATGAACGGGGTGGAAGCGACGACGTCGGCGAGCGGGCGTCCAACGCTCTAGATCGGGGCAGGAGGGAGGAGCTGCGAGGAAGAGACCGGGGCAATGCTTGGCGATCTGGTGACGGTGCCGGCCCCGGCGACGGCGTGGCACCGGTGCGACGGCACTGGGGACGCATCGGGGGCGGGCGTCACGCTCGATCCAGATCGAGCGAGAGGGCGAGGGGGTCGTGGGGAACGTGGGGGGGAGTGGGGTGACCGGGGGGTTAGGGTTTCGGGACAAGGAGGATAAGGGAGAGTGGGGTGGGCCGGCCTGGGCCAGTGGGCTGGCCTGTCTGCTAGCTGGGCCGGTTGGCTCAGTGGGGAGGGGGTATTCTCCCGGTTTTTTTTCTTTTTTTTTCTTTTCGTATTTTCTTTTATTCGGTTTTATTTTACTTGTAATTTCTTTAGTTTTGAAAAAATAGCTCCTAAATTAATGTCTCTGAATAATCCACTGCCTTAAAAAGTTTGGTGACTAATAAACTGGTTTAACATTTGTTTAATAATTTCAAAGCATTCAAATAATTGTTTTTGCTACAGTTTTATTTAATTAAGTGCATTTAAATTTTTTATAAAGACTTGGTTGATCCACCAATATTACTTATGAATTATTTGGCTCACTCCGAACATTTTAGTTTTAATATTTGAAATCTTTTATTGTTTGCTTGATTTCGAATTTAAATTCGAATCGGTTTTTGAACTAACGAGGGATTAGCAACAGTAACTGAGGTGACACAGCATCATTAGTGGAGGTTCACTGTAGTTTAATTATCCGGGCGTCACAGACAGACCCACTTTGAGACGCGGTGACATATTGCCATATGTTAGTCTCAATAGAATGTATATGCCATGTCCTAGACATAAGATCTTGGCATATTCTTCTCATATTGAGGACCAACTCACTTAAGATATATCAACGCAACTCCGAACTAGTTAGTTATATATAATGGTAGATTTTGGTGAGTCATGAAACTTGTCGTGAGACATGGTTGGCTAAGATGGGATTTGCCCCTCCTACTCTCAAAGATATTGTTAGTGCCCTCTCAAGTGATTAGATTTTGAAAGAATGATCATGGGACTTGGGTTAAGTGTTAACCTTATTCGGCAATCTATATCTTGATTTTGAGAACAAAGGTCGAGCTACCAATAAGAGTGGCAAGTACTTGCCTTGATCACGACAACTATAGGGCAAGGCAAAAGAAATGTTGCATATGATATATTATCAAGGTTCATCAATATATGACACTATGCACAAAGGAGAGTTGGCACGTTCTACTAGGAGGCACTACTAGCTATCGACTCGAGTCATGTCCATGTGTGCGTTAACCTATATATAGGGTCATGAACTTAAGGGGCAGGAGCCCATTCGAATTGGATTCGAGTGAAAAATGCGCCTAAAGTCCTGATGTCCCTCAAGTGTTGATCCCATTTCTAACATCTATATAAGTGGAGGGGCAAGAACCTGGAATGGTTTCAACCAATCCAACGACCTATCAGCCTCCACTCATGAAGTCACTTTGTGTGATCGGACCTTGTAGTCCATCGCTCGATATTCCTCCCTGCACATCTGGATACCTTAGAAGCGTTGCACCTGCAACACTCGCATGAACCGTTCGAGGGAACTATGAGGAAATGTTTGAGAGATCCACGAGGAGGAGACAGGGACGCACTTCACCAACTCTTTTTCCATTATCGTCACTGTTTGTCGAGTGGTAAACCCCATTCCTGTGATCAATCTCCGCACCATGTTCTTGGTTTGGCGGAAGAAAATTTTGTTTTCTCTATCATAGCATACTTCCTGCCCCAACAAAGGGACCAAATTGATCATCTCAATAAGTTGAGGGATGAAAAGGAGCATGCTTGCCCGGGTAGTTGTTGCCTACTGGTAGTATACCTTGTTACACTGGTAGAAAAAGGGCCTATAGTCCCGGTTCGTAAGGGCCTTTAGTCCCGGTTCCTGAACCGGGACTAAAGTGTCGGTACTAATACCTCCCACCTTTAGTCCCGGTTCAATCCAGAACCGGGACTAAAGCCCCTCCACGTGGGCAGTGTGCAGAGCCCAGTCAGGAGACCCTTTGGTCCCGGTTGGTGGCACCAACCGGGACCAATAGGCATCCACGCGTCAGCATTTCTGTGGCTAGGGTTTTTGTTTTTTTTTGAAAGGGAGGGGGGGGGGTTGGGGGTTTTGGGGGGTTAATTTAGGTGTTTCATATACTGTGTTAGCTAGCTATAATTAATATAGAGAAGTGTCCTCTCTTATGTCCGTGCTTGGTCGACGCTACGTACTATACATACGTATAGAGAGGACTAGACACGCTGGCTAGCTAGTAAAGCAAACGAAGGAAACAGAAGATCGTCATGAACATATATGCATACAGAGAGAAGTGATATCGACCACCTCTCCTTCTCCGAGAGATTGGTCGAACAACAAGTTCTCGTATATCTATCTGATAGTACCGGCTACATATATACAATAATTATCTCTTACAAATATAATCATACGGACTCAGGGTTCACATAGAATTCTCCGTCTTCAGGGATCACGTGGTCAAGAAAGAATGCTGCCAATTCCTCTTGAATTGCTTGCATGCGAGCTGGTGCTAGGAGTTCATCCCGCTTCCGAAACATCTAATTTGAAGAAGGGGGTCAATACATATATATATATATATATGAATGAATGAAACTCAACACAAATGATGGTAATAAAATAAAATTGTGAATATTGTTATTTACGTACTTCATATTGTTCGTTAGAGTACCCGCCCCGCTCACACGTCGTGTCGCGGATGGACTCGTAGATGTAGTATCCACAGAAATCATTCCCTTGTTCCTGCCACAACCACTTTACAAGAAATAGAGGTCAATCAAACTGATAAGCAAGAATGCTAAATGGTATTGATGAAACTAGTGCTTGAATCACTAGGAGATGCGCGGAACATGCTACTATAGTACTTACTTTCGGGTGTCTAAATTCCAGCTCCTTCGGCAGTCCCGGAACTTTTTTGGTGAATTTTCTCCAAACCCTGCCGGACAAAGAAAACAATTACTTGATATCAGGAAATGAACAAAGTTGCTGATATGGTGGATAATGATCGTTGAGATAGTACGAGACGGCATCACTTCCTTGTGCGATTTTCTCCCTCAACAACGCTTCTTTTGTTGCTTCGTCTAGGGCGGTGTCCATAGTTTCTACAAATATTTACAATATGGCAATTATTATTCAAACATGACAGATGGATATATTAGTGCCAAACGTAGAACTAGCTACCTAATCATAGTAAGCTATCGGGAGGGGGTATATATCGACAACGACGACACTACATCTATATATGTCCCTCGATGACCCTCGTTCCCGATAAAAAAAGAGGAAGAAGAAGAAAAAAAGAGGAGAAGAAAGAATAGAGGAGAAGAACTCCTCTATTCTTTCTTCTCCTCTTTTTTCTTCTTCTTCCTCTTCTTTTTTTATCCTCTTCTTCCTCTCATGTTCGAGAGGATCGCCTTAGGGTCGGGAGGTTGCCTAGTGTCAAAGGATTCAACAAAACCATGTCTTCATCATTAGGCGAAAGTGACATGTGCATGATGGTAGGAAGCTCTTCAAAGTTGTTCTGGAACGGAGTCCCAGATAGGATAATTCGCTTTTTGGTACAAAGTTCAGCAAGAGCCTTCCGAATATCGCTATTTGGAAGGCCTTTGCTGAATTCGTACCAAAAGGCGGATTATTCTATCCGGGACTCCATTCCAGAACAACTTTGCAGAACTTCATACCAACATGCCCTGGTTACTTCCGGCTAATGATGAAGGCATGGATTTCTTCAATACTTTGACACTAGGAAACCTCTCTCGACCCCTCGGCGATTCTTCACCCCTCGAACCCTCAACGACCCTGAAACCCTCGACCCTTGACCCCTTAACGACCCTCGACCCTCTACCCTAGTTCCCGACCCTCGACCAATAGAGGAGAAGAAGAAAGGAATAGCTAGAGGAGAAGATCGAAGAAAAAAAAGAAGAAACAAAAGAGGAGAAGAAGAAAGGAATAGTGGAGAAGAAGAGAAAATAGAATATATTCTATTTTCTCTTCTTCTCCACTATTCCTTTCTTCTTCTCCTCTTCTTTTTCTTCTGTTTTCTTCTTCTTATTTATTTCTCCTCTTCTTTTCGGTAGAGGAAACCCTAAATAGCTAGCAAGTATCGTGGGTGTGAGATACATGTGGCCTTCGGTGTCGGACACTACATCCACGTCCCACAAGTGACGTGGGCGTCGAAACCCGCGCCACTTGTCGGATGTGGATGTAGTGTCCGACACCGACGGTACATGTATCTCACACCGACGATACTTTCTTTTTAGGGTTTCTCCTCTACCACTCGGCGGCCCTCTCGACGACCCTCGTTCCCGATAAAATAAAGAGGAAGAAGAAGAAGAAAAAAAGAAGAGAAGAAAGAATAGAGGAGAAGAACCCTCGAACCCTCGAACTCTAGACGACCCTCTTCTTCCTCTCATGTTCGAGAGGATCGCCGAGGGGTCGGGAGGTTGCCTAGTGTCAAAGGAAACCCTAAATAGCTAGCAAGTATCATGGGTGTGAGATACATGTGGCCTTCGCTGTCGGACACTACATCCACGTCCCACAAGTGACGTGGGCGTCGAAGCCCGCGCCACTTGTGGGATGTGGATGTAATGTCCGACACCGACGGTACATGTATCTCACACCGACGATACTTTCTATTTAGGGTTTCTCCTCTACCACTCGGCGGCCCTCTCGACGACCCTCGTTCCCGATAAAATAAAGAGGAAGAAGAAGAAGAAAAAAGAAGAGAAGAAAGAATAGAGGAGAAGTCTCCTCTATTCTTTCCTCGCCTCTCTCATGAATGTCCGGCGTTCTCGACCCCGCCTCCCCACGTGTCGAAGAAAAAAAGAAGAAAAAAAGGAGGAGAAGAAGAAAGGAATAGAGGAGAAAAGAGAAAAATAGAATATATTCTATTTTTCTCTTTTCTCCTCTATTCCTTTCTTCTTCTCCACTTTTTTTTCTTCTTTTTTCTTCTTCTTATTTATTTCTCCTCGTCTTCCTCTCCCCTCTCGGCGACCCTAGACCCCCTCTCGACCCTCGACCCCTAGGCGACCGTCGACCCCTCTCTTTTTTTTTCTTCCTCTTCTATTTTATCCTCTTCTTCCTCTACCGCTCGGCGACCCTCGACGACCCTCGTTCCCGATAAAAAAAGAGGAAGAAGAAGAAAAAAAAGAGGAGAAGTCTCCTCTATTCTTTCTTCTCCTCTTTTTTTTCTTCTTCTTCCTCTTTTTTTTATCCTCTTCCTCCTCTCATGTTCGACGACCCTCGACCCCTCGGCGACCCTAGACCCCCTCTCGACCCCCTCTTCTTCTCCCTCTTCTAATTCATTTGTTCATATGAATATAAAAACAATTTCATATTTACAATAATTAATATCACCAAAAAAATCCTAATTTTTCTAAAGAACTATTTTTTGCATATATACATGAACATAGATGTATACACATAGAACATATATACACATATATATAAAAAACAAGCATATATATGAAAAAATATCTATGAACAGAAAAAAAAATCCTAATATAGCTATGAACAGAAAAATATCTATGAAAAAATATCTATGAAAAAATATCTATGAAAAAATCCTAATATAGCTATGAAAAAATATCTATGAAAAAAATCCTAATATAGCTATGAAAAAATATCTATGAACAGAAAAATATCTATGAAAAAACAAGCATATATATACATATATATTTTTTGCATATATACATGAAAAAAAGCATATAGCAGAAAAAAAGCATATAACAGAAAAAAGGGCGCCGCGGCCGGACCAGAGGAGGACCGCGACGGCGACGATGGGGGCGGGCGGGCGACGGCGACGGCGGGGCGGCGCGCGGGAGGGCGACGGCGACGGGGCAGGGACGGCGAGCACGGGGCAGCGACGGCGAGCAAGGCGCGCGGGGGCGGCGAGGGCGCCGGCGCGCGGGGGCAGGGGCGACGGCGACGGCGAGCACGGGGCAGGGGCGCGGGGCGACGACGGGGCAGGGCGCGGCGACGACGACGAGGAGGACGAGCAGCCTGGCGGCGTCGGCGATGGGGAATGGAGCAGTTGCCGAAAATTTCGCAAGTGCTGTATATATAGGCAGAGCAATGGTCCCGGTTCGTGGCACGACCCGTGACCAATGCCCCCCTTTGGTCCCGGTTGGTGCCACGAACCGGGACCAAAGGCCAATTTTCAGCAGCCCAAAGGGTGGGAAGCGGCGACCTTTGGTCCTGGTTGGTGGCACCAACCGGGACGAAAGGGGGGCAATGGTCACGGTTGGTGCCACGAACCGTGACCAATGCCACCTTTAGTCCCGGTTGGTGCCACCAACCGGGACCAATGCCCTTGTGCGCCCCACGCCCAGAAGTTTAGTCCTACATTGCTAGCTGAAGGGCGCCGATACTGGTTTATAAGCGCTGCTCTGCCTCCCCTTTCGAGCTCCTCTCAAATGCAGGCTTTCGGGCCTAAACTGCTACTGCCTGTGGGCCTATTGGGCCTCTGCGGGCCTGAATCCTGGCCCATGTAGGGTTTCTAGTCGTATTCAGGCCGTGGAGGCCCAGTAGGAGGCATTTTTTTGGTTTTTTCTTTTTTGTTTCTATATTTTTTTGGTTTTTTATTTTTTTATTTCTACTTACAACTAAATACTTAGAGTTTTTAGTGATTTCTTTTTGCTTTTAGGTCACAAAAATTATAAACTTTCTATTAGTGCCATTAGTTTTAAATTTTAAATAGTTTAAATGTGAATTTTTAAAAATTTGTGTGAATCACTAGTTTATGAATAACTTTACTATAAAATTAGAAATTTTTTCTATTTATTTTTTATTTCTACTTACAACTAAATACTTACAGTTTTTTAGTGATTTCTTTTTGCTTTTAGGTCACAAAAATTATAAACTTTCTGTTAGTGCCATTAGTTTTAAATTTTAAATAGTTTAAATTTGAATTTTTAAAAATTTGTGTGAATCACTAGTTTATGAATTTTTTTCTTCTTTGCTATTTATTTTTTATTTATACTTACAATTAAATACTTATAGTTTGCTTTTAGGTCACACAAATTATATTCTTTTTGCTATTGAAGAATATTATAGTTTTATTTTAGTTGATCATAACATAATATTTTAATTGATTGTTTTTATTTTCATAAAAGTTTTGTAGTTCATTCTGTTTGCTATTAATTCATTCTTTGAGCTAAATGACTCTGAAATTGGAAAGCATTTCAAAATGAACTCTGAAAAGGTTGAAAGTTGGCATGGTATCATCATTTCACCCACATAGCATGTGCCAAAAAGTAGAGAGGGTTACGACAAAAACTTGATGCACTTCGTGTACAAAATAGACAATCACTTTCGAAGTATCAAAGTTTCAAACCATAAGACATGAAAGCATTTCAAATGAACTCTGAAAAAGTTGAAAGTTGGGATGCATGGTATCATAATTTCACCCACATAGCATTTTCTTATTGCGGGAGAAAGTCTTCACTTTTTCTTTGCTTGTGTCATTTGCTTATTGCGCCGTAACCATGGATAATCTTCATTGTTTATCAGGATGCTTGGGTCAGCCTTGACATTGAAGGGAGGAATTTCATGAAACTTTTCATAATCTTCAGACATGTCTGTCTTGTCGTCCACTCCTAGGATGTCCCTTTTTCCTGAAAGAACTATGTGGCGCTTTGGCTCATCGTATGATGTATTCGCTTCCTTATCTTTTCTTTTTCTCGGTATAGTAGACATGTCCTTCACATAGATAACCTGTGCCACATCATTGGCTAGGACGAACGGTTCGTCAGTGTACCCAAGATTTTTCAGATCCACTGTTGTCATTCCGTACTGTGGGTCTACTTGTACCCCGCCGCCAAACAGAATGACCCATTTGCACTTAAACAAAGGGACCTTAAAATCAGGTCCGTAGTCAAGTTCCCATATGTCCACTATGTAACCATAATATGTGTCCTTTCCGCTCTCGGTTGCTGCATCAAAGCGGACACCGCTGTTTTGGTTGGTGCTCTTTTGATCTTGGGCGATCGTGTAAAATGTATTCCCATTTATCTCGTATCCTTTGTAAGTCAATACAGTCAAAGATGGTCCCCTGGACAACAAGTACAACTCATCACAAACAGTGTTGTCACCTCTGAGACGTGTTTCCAACCAACTGCTGAAAGTCCTGATGTATTCACATGTAATCCAGTCGTCGCATTGCTTCGGGTGTTTGGAGCGCAGACTGTTCTTGTGTTCATCGACATACGGGGTCACCAAGGTAGAGTTCTGTAGAACTGTGTAGTGTGCTTGAGACCAAGAATATCCGTCCCTGCATATTATTGAGTCTCTTCCAAGAGTGCCTTTTCCAGTCAGTCTCCCCTCATACCGCGATTTAGGGAGACCTATCTTGTTAAGGCCAGGAATGAAGTCAACACAAAACCCGATAACATCCTCTGTTTGATGGCCCATGGAGATGCTTCCTTCTGGCCTAGCGCGGTTACGGACATATTTCTTTAGGACTCCCATGAACCTCTCAAAGGGGAACATATTGTGTAGAAATACGGGCCCCAGGATGACAATCTCGTCGACTAGATGAACTAGGACGTGCGTCATGATATTGAAGAAGGATGGTGGGAACACCAGCTCGAAACTGACAAGACATTGCGCCACATCACTCCTTAGCATTGGTACCATTTCTGGATCGATCACCTTCTGAGAGATTGCATTGAGGAATGCACATAGCTTCACAATGGCTAATCGGACGTGTTCCGGTAAAAGCCCCCTCAATGCAACCGGAAGCAGTTGCGTCATAATCACGTGGCAGTCATGAGACTTTAGGTTCTGAAACTTTTTCTTTGGCATATTTATTATTCCCTTGATATTCGATGAGAAGCCAGTCGTGACCTTCATACTAAGCAGGCATTCAAAGAAGATTTCTTTCTCTTCTTTCGTAAGAGCGTAGCTGGCAGGACCTTTATACTGCTTCGGAGGCATGTCGTCTTTTTCGTGCAAACGTTGCAGGTCCTCCCATGCCTTCGGCGTATCTTTTGTCTTCCCATACACGCCCAAGAAGCCTAGCAGGTTCACGCAAAGGTTCTTTGTCACGTGCATCACGTCAATTGAGAAGCGGACCTCTAGGTCTTTCCAGTAGGGTAGGTCCCAAAATATAGATTTCTTCTTCCACATGGGTGCGTGTCCCTCAGTGTCATTCGGAACAGCTAGTCCACCGGGGCCCTTTCCAAAGATGACGTAGGGTAAATCATTGACCATAGCAAGCACGTGATCACCGGTGCGCATGGCGGGCTTCTTCCGGTGATCTGCCTCGCCTTTGAAATGCTTGCCTTTCTTTCGACATTGATGGTTGGTCGGAAGAAATCGACGATGGCCCAGGTACACATTCTTCCTGCATTTGTCCAGGTATATACTTTCAGTGTCATCTAAACAGTGCGTGCATGCGTGGTATCGTTTGTTTGTCTGTCCTGAAAGGTTACTGAGAGCGGGACAATCGTTGATGGTCACGAACAGCAATGCCTTATGGTTAAATTCCTACTGTCTGTGCTCATCCCACGTACGTACACCGTTTCCATTCCACAGCTGTAAAAGTTCTTCAACTAATGGCCTTAGGTACACATCAATTTCATTGCCGGGTTGCTTAGGGCCTTGGATGAGAACTGGCATCATAATGAACTTCCGCTTCATGCACATCCAAGGAGGAAGGTTATACATACATAGAGTCACGGGCCAGGTGCTGTGATTACTGCTCTGCTCCCCGAAAGGATTAATGCCATCCGCGCTTAAAGCAAACCATACATTCCTTGGGTCCTTTGCAAACTCATCCCAGTACTTTCTCTCGATTTTTCTCCACTGCGACCCGTCAGCGGGTGCTCTCAACTTCCCATCTTTCTTTCGGTTCTCACTGTGCCATCGCATCAACTTGGCATGCATTGACAATGACCCGGCGGAGATCATCATCATCGGGCACATCGTCTGGTTCCTCTTGATCTTCAGCAGCTTCACCCGTGGCAGCATCATTGGGCACATCATCGTCTGGTTCCTCTTGATCTTCACCAGCTCCCCCCGTTGCAGCATCACCGTATTCAGGGGGCACATAGTTGTCATCGTACTCTTCTTCTTCGCCGTCTTCCATCATAACCCCTATTTCTCCGTGCCTCGTCCAAACATTATAGTGTGGCATGAAACCCTTGTAAAGTAGGTGGGAGTGAAGGATTTTCCGGTTAGAGTAAGACCTCGTATTCCCACATTCAGTGCATGGACAACACATAAAACCATTCTGCTTGTTTGCCTCAGCTGCATCGAGAAACTCATGCACGCCCTTAATGTACTCGCGGGTGTGTCTGTCACCGTACATCCATTGCCGGTTCATCTGCGTGCATTATATATAATTAAGTGTCCAAATTAATAGAAGTTCATCATCACATTAAAACCAAAGTGCATACATAGTTCTCATCTAACAACATATAGCTCTCCAGAGCATCGAATTAATTAAACCATACATTGAAACTATGTAAAACATTTCAATGCGAAAACATATGCGATCATAATCGCAACCAAGGTAACAATTGATCCAACGGCATAATGATACCAAGCCTCGGTATGAATGGCATATTTTCTAATCTTTCTAATCTTCAAGTGCATTGCATCCATCTTGATCTTGTGATCATCGACGACATCCGCAACATGCAACTCCAATATCATCTTCTCCTCCTCAATTTTTTTTATTTTTTCCTTCAACAAATTGTTTTCTTCTTCAACTAAATTTAACCTCTCGACAAGGTCGGTTGGCATTTCCGATTCACATACATCCTAGATAAATAAAATCTATGTCACATTGGTCGGCATAATTTTCATAAACAATAAATGAACCAATAGTTATAAAGATAATATACATACCAAATCCGAATCATAGACAGGACGAGGGCCGACGGGGGCGGATACCAAAACCATCGCACTATATAAGATGCAATAATAAATGTAAGAAAATGATACAAGTATCTATCTAAACATACAAGTAAGAATATTTTTCCTTTCAGAAAGAAGATAAGAATAAGAGGCTCACCACGGTGGTGTCAGTGATGAGATCGGCGTGGGTGATCGACGGCGGTGAAGACGGGGACGGGGCGTGACGGACCGCTAAATCTAGACAAATCTCGAGGAAAATGGAGCTTGGTGGTCGAGCTTCGAGAGGAGAAAGCTTAAGTAGTGTGGCTCGGGCATTCCATCGAACACCTCATGTGCATAAGAGGTGAGCTAGAGCACCACAAAGGCCTCTCCCCCTCGGCCAGAAAAAACAAAGCACTGTGCTCTGCTCTTGCGCGAGGGGGTATATATAGGCAATTCATTGGTCCCGGTTCGTGGCATGAACCGGGACTAAAGGGGAGCCTTTTGTCCCGGTTCAAGCCACCAACCGGGACCAATGGTGGTGGGCCAGGAGGGAGGCCCTTTGGTCCCGGTTCGTCCCACCAACCGGGACCAAAAGGTCCATACGAACCGGGACCAATGGCCCACGTGGCCCGGCCGGCCCCCTGGGCTCACGAACCGGGACCAATGCCCACATTGGTCCCGGTTCAAGACTGAACCAGGACTAATGGGCTGAGGCGGCCTGGACCATAGCCCCTTTTTCTACTAGTGTTAGTGCTCGTTAGTTAAGTAGCTCACCTAGTCCTTTTAGGTTTTCAGCATAGCACTTGCAATCGCTATGCACCACACGTCATTAGGCATAGAGTTTGAACTCAGGGCCTCTAACAACCTTGACAGTCTTGTGAAACACCTGATCTGCTCGTGGGTTGGCGCGAACATCATGGATCGTGGAGACTAGCACGTTCTTTGTAAGAACAATAAAAGAAGAAGTGGAGTCTGAAAAGCCACAGGTTGAACGCAGCATAGAATCTCGTGTGTGTTCTTCGTGTGTTCATATCCTACCTCTTGATGTCGTGAGCTTGACTATGTGACGAATTCCGGAGGGGTTCTGGAGTGTATCGGGTACATACCGGAGTACCGAAGGGGTTACCGGAACCCCCTGGTGGAAGATATGTGCCACATGGGCCATAGGAGGGAGGCTAATGAGCCCACAATGGGCTGGTGCGCCCCCCACAAGGGAGGAGGCCAAATTAGTTTAGGGAAGGTTGCGCCACCCCCTTTCCTTCTCCTACTCCCTCTCCTTTCTTTTCCCTCCTGTGAAGAAAGGAAAAAGGGGGGGGGGCGAATCCTACTAGGACCAGGAGTCCTTGTAGGAAGTCCCCCATGGCGCGCCCCTCTTGGCCGGCCACCCTGTAACACCCTCGATGCGACTATATCTCCCACGTGTCGAGGCACGACTTAGAGGCATAATCGCATTGAAGGCACATGTCACAAGTGAGGCAATCTTCACACAACCCATGTACATATATAATATAAAGGGGGAATAAATAATAATAGTTGGCTTACACTCGCCACTTCACATCAAGGTACATAAATAGCATTCATCATACAAACACTCATGGCCCGACTACGGCGCCAAAATAGAAAAGACCCCCAACATGCGACTAATCCCTGAATTGAACCCCGAATAGGCACCACTACTGATCATCAGGAAAAGAAACATAGTATCGCTGAGAGTCCTCGTCGTACTCCCACTTCAGCTCGAACGTGCCATCCGGAGGAGTGTCATCGGTCCCTGCATCTGGGGTAATAGTAATCTATGAGCCACAAAGGACTCAGCAATCTCGCACCCTCGCGATCAAGACTATTTAAGCTTAATAGGTAAGGAAGGGGTAATGTGAGTGGAGCTGCAGCAAGCGTCTAGCATATATGGTGGCTAACTTATTCGCAAAGGAGAGCGAGAAGAGAAGGCAAGGCACGAGCGGAAACTACAAAGAGCAGACTACGCAAACATAACTCCAACGCCGTGTCCACTTCCCGGACTCCGCCGAGAAGAGGCCATCACGGCAACACACGCAGTTGATTCATTTTTAATTAATTAAGTTCAAGTTATCTACAACCGGACATTAACAAATTCCCATCTGCCCATAACCGCGGGCACGGCTTTCGAAAGATCAATCCCTGCAGGGGGTCCCAACTTATCCCATAACAAGCTCTCATGGTCAACGAAGGAATAGACCTCCACCCAGGACCCACCGATCAGACTCGGTATCCCGATACAACAAGATGATTCGACAGGTCAAAACTAGTCCAGCAACACCGCCCGAATGCGCCGACAAATCCCGATAGGAGCTGCACATATCTCTTTCTCAGGGCACACTCAGATTGTCTTAGGTACGGGTAGGCCAGCCCAGAGTTGCCCCTGGTGGCCACCGGCAGCTGACAGTTGGACCAACACTCAGAGGAGCACTGGCCCGGGGGGGGGGGGGTTAAAATAAGATGACCCTCGGGCTCTGAAAACCCAAGGGAAAAAAAGGGTAGGTGGCAAATGGTAAAACCAATGTTGGGCATTGCTGGACAAGCTTTAATCAAGGCGAACTATCAAGGGGTTCCCATATAGCCCAACCGCGTAAGGGACGCAACAATCCGGGAACATAACACCGATATGACGGAAACTAGGGCGGCAAGAGTGGAACAAAACACTAGGCGAGAGGCCGAGCCTTCCACCCTTTACCAAGTATATAGATGAATAAAGATAACATAGCAATATAATGATATCCCAACAAGTTAATAAATGTTCCAACAAGGAACGGCTCCAATCTTCACCTGCAACTAGCAACGCTATAAGAAGGGGCTTGAGCAAAGCGGTAACATAGCCAATCAATGGTTTGCTAGGACAAAGGTGGGTTAGAGGCTCAATCATGGCAATTGGGAGGCTGACAAGCAAGTGGTAGGCATCGAAGCATTGGCAAAGCAAAAGAGCGAGCAAACTAGCATAGCAAAGATAGTAGTGATTTCAAGGGTGTGATCATCTTGCCTGCACAGTTGTCAGAATTGACTGGATCCTCAAAAGCAAACTCAACGGGCTCCTCGTTAGCGAACTCGTCTCCCGGCTCAACCCAACAACACAAAAAAGCAACAAGGATACAATCAACCACGTGCAAGGGCAAGCAATAATATGCAAAGATGATATGCTATGCGGGATGCGATGCGAGATGCAAAATGCAACATGTAAAAGGAAATGCATGAACCTGGCCTCAACTTGGCAATCCAAGTGTGCCACTGGATAGAGGGGAAGAAATCCCCTGAAAACGATATAAAGATCATGGCAATCGGAGCTACTGTTTAGAAATGGCAAGCGTTTTACTAAACGAACCGATCTGCGATTTACAGCAAGTAGGCTCCTAAATGCAACAAAATGAACATGCTACAGCCACCCAACAGGAAAACAAATTGCGTGGCCGTGATGTACTCATCAAGCTTAACAAATCATCATGACTGAGGCATAGGCAAATTCATCCATTAAGGGCTTCAAACAAGCATGGCAAAACTGAATAAGCAAAAACAGATTTCAGACTTAGCGAAATTAACGCTAGTCTGAAATTTCAGACCACGATGCTCTCTTCGGAGCAGCAAAACAACATGAAGCAAAACCTGAACATGGCAAGTAAGAGCATGGCATGGAGCTACTCAACAAGCTTATCAAAACACCCAAAATGACCTGGGGCCAAAAGGGTTCACAAAATACTCTACCGAGCACACGAACATTGATGAAACACAATCAGTTTTCAGACTTAGTGAAAACTGGGACATGCTGAAATAATAACTCACGGAGGCATGTAAACGAGCTCGATGCTCTCACTACGGTGCAAGTCATGGCAAGGCAAGCATATATCCATTAAGAAGGCACAAAATTCTAGCTAGACATGGCAAGAACAATGGCATAGCATGCATGGATCACTAGCAATCACTCCGGCAAAATCGCAAAAGAGTTCACGATCTGCCCGAAACAGCAACTATCCAAAAGTTGAGCTCGATTGAGTCAACCTAGGGTGCTCCAACATAACAAGTAAAGACATGTATGGATTAAGCACAACAAGCATAACAAATCACTCTTACTGATCATCCTCAAAAGAGGCACGGATCACTAGGAAACAAGCCGGACATATAGCATCGTGATCTAAAACGGCTCAGACTTAGTGATTTTCACTAAGTCCCTGAAATCGATAATCTCAGGTAGCCCTCTTCGCAAGCTTGCACAAGACAACACACACATCCTAAAAATACATGGGAGGCACCTCTGGAAAGACGACAACATGCTTAACAATTCATCCCAAAGGGGCACAAGCATATCATGCACGGATTAAATATGGCAAAAATGACAAAAGTGCATGTTGGATTAACGGATCTGCAATTTAACTCAACATGCCTCCTTACAACAGCATTTTGGGCACCAATATGACCACAAATGCAAACGATGCAATGGAATGAAATGATGTACTCGTCGATACGAAGATTTTGACATATCATACGCCCAAAACGGAGCTACGGATGAGGAGATATGAGCGGTAAAAGTAGCAAGAAAAATTCTGAAACGGAGGAGAAAGTCAAGGGGGGGGGGGGCGCTAGGGTTTTACTGTAGATCCGATCCGGATCTCGCGCGGGGCACTGTTCCTCGCCGGGCACGGAAGCCGAGGACGGCCGGCGACTCGCTGGAGCTCCGCCGGAGTGGGAGAAGGGGCCGGGCGCGGGCTCCCGCGACGCGGCACCGGCGATGGGCGGCGGGCGGAGCGGCGGCCACGGCGGGGCCCGACGCCGGCGAGGGGCTGCGGTGCAGCGGCGGTGCTAGGCGGAGGGGGCGGCGGCGCGCGGGGCCGTCGAGGAGGACGAAGGCGGCGGGGTGAAGGCGCGGGCGGCGACGCGCGCGTGGGCTGGGAGGGCCCCGTGCGGGCCTGCGGGCCGGCGGCGCGGGAGGCGGCGATGTGGGGCGCCCGTGCCACGTGGCGCGCCCCGGTAGGCGGCGGCGATGGTCCGGGAGGGTCGGACATTGTCCGGCTCGCCCGAGATCTGTTTTTTTAGGAACTAGGGTTTCGGGGGAGGAGAACGAGAATTTCGGAGGGGGCTATTTATAGGCATAAGTGGAGCTAGGAGATTCCAAATGAGGTGCGGTTTTCGCCCACACGATCGTGATCGAACGGCCGAGACGATGGAGCTGAGTTTGGTGGGTTTTGGGCCAACATGGAGGGGTGTTGGGCTGCACACACACGAGGCCTTTTCGGTCCCTCGGTTAACCGTTGGAGTATCAAACGAAGTCCAAATGACCCGAAACTTGACAGGCGGTCTACCGGTAGTAAACCAAGGCCGCATGGCAAGTCTCGGTCCAATCCGGAAATGTTTAACCCCCACACACGAAAGAAAGCTAGAAATGGCCACCGGAGGAGAACGAAGCACCGGAATGCAAAACGGACAACGGGGAAAATGCTCGAATGCATGAGATGAACATGTATGCAAATGCGATGCACGTGACGACATGATATGAGATGCACGAAAAAAACAAAACAACACACGGAGACAAAGACCCGAACCCGAGAATTAAATATAACTTAATGCCGGAACGGCATGAGTCGGAGTACAATTGGGGAAGGTTACATATGGGGCGTTACAACACTCCACCACTACGAAAAGATCTCGTCCCGAGATCTAGGACTGAAAGAACTCCGGGTACTCAGAACGGAGGTGATCCTCGCGTTCCCAGGTAGCTTCACGGTCGGAATGGTGTGACCACTTTACTTTGAGAAACTTGATTGACTTGTTGCGAGTTTTGCGTTCAGTGTCTTCAAGGATTGCAACTGGGTGCTCACGGTAGGAGAGATCTTCTTGGAGCTCAATGTCCTCGAAGTTGACGGTGCGCTCAGGCGTCTTGAAGCACTTACGGAGTTGCGAGACGTGGAACACATCATGAACATTGGCAAAGGTTGTAGGAAGCTCGAGTTGATAGGTGAGGTCGCCTCTCTTGCTGACGATCTTGAAAGGCCCGACGTATCTGGGGGCAAGCTTCCCTTTGATACCGAAGCGACGAGTCCCTTTCATTGGAGAGACGCGGAGGTAGACATGATCTCCGATCTCGAAAGCCAAATCACGGTGCTTGCTGTCGTAGTAGCTCTTCTGACGAGATTGGGCTGCTTTGAGGTTATCACGAATGACCTTGCACATTTCTTCTGCCTCTGTGATCAGGTCATTACCCAGCAGTTGACGTTCACCGGTTTCAGACCAGTTGAGAGGTGTACGGCACTTCCTACCATACAGAATTTCAAACGGGGCCTTACCGGAACTTGCCTGGAAACTGTTGTTGTACGAGAATTCAGCATAAGGAAGGCAATCCTCCCACTTCATGCCGAAGGAGATAACACAAGCCCTGAGCATATCTTCCAGAATCTGGTTGACACGCTCGACTTGACCGCTTGTTTGAGGGTGGAAAGCAGTGCTGAAGCGAATGTTGGTGCCCATGGCCTTCTGAAAAGAATCCCAGAACTTGGAGGTAAAGGTGCTGCCACGGTCTGAAGATATCACTTGAGGAATACCGTGCAGAGAGACAATGCGAGAGGTGTAGAGCTCCGCCAATTGAGCTGCAGTGATTGACTCTTTGATAGGCAAGAAATGAGCCACTTTGGTCAGCTTGTCGATGACAACGAATATAGCATCATTGCCACGCTTGGACTTAGGAAACCCAGTCACAAAGTCCATTTCAATGTGGTCAAACTTCCATTCTGGAATGGCGAGAGGTTGGAGGAGACCTGCTGGCCTTTGGTGTTCTGCTTTCACTCTTCTGCAGACATCACATTCATTCACGAATTGAGCGATCTCGCGCTTCATTCGAGTCCACCAATAAGTTTGCTTCAGGTCTTGATACATCTTCGTGCTCCCAGGGTGGATGGAGAGGAGAGAGTTGTGAGCCTCATTCATGATCACTTTACGAAGTTCACCTTTGGGCACAACAATTCGATCCTCGAAGAAGAGAGTGTCCTTGTCATCAAGTCGGTAGCACTTGTACTTGGACTGACTCTTTGCAATACCAATCTTCACCTTTTTCACCATAGCATCAAGAAGCTGGGCTTGGCGAATCTGGTCTTCCAAGGTAGGAGAAACTTGAAGGTTGGCACGGAAACCTTGAGGAACAACTTGCAGATTAAGTTTGCGGAAGGCTTCACAAAGCTCGGGTTGATAAGGCTTGAGAATCAGACTGTTGCAATATGCTTTTCTGCTCAAAGCGTCAGCAATCACATTAGCCTTGCCTGGAGTATACTCGATACTCGGATTGTACTCTTGAATCATTTCGACCCATCGAGTCTGCCTGAGGTTGAGATTAGGCTGAGTGAAGATGTACTTGAGACTCTTGTGATCAGTGAAAATGTCCACTTTCCTTCCCAAGAGAAGATGTCTCCAAGTCAATAATGCGTGCACAACTGCCGCCAACTCAAGATCATGAGTGGGGTAGTTCTTCTCATTTGGCTTCAACTGGCGAGAGGTATAAGCAACAACTTTCTTCTCTTGCATCAGTACAGCACCTAGACCTTGGAGAGAGGCATCACAAAAGACCTCGTACGGCTTAGTTTCATCAGGCGGAGTTAGAACTGGAGCAGTGATCAATTTCTCTTTCAAAGCGTTGAAAGCAACATCACACTCCGGAGACCAAACGTACTTGACGTGCTTCTGAAGAAGATTTGAGAGAGGCTTCGCGATCTTGGAGAAGTTTTCAACGAATCTTCGGCAATAACTTGCAAGACCGAGGAAGCTACGGAGTTGCTTCACATTCTGAGGAGGTTCCCAATTAACAATTGCCAACACCTTCTCAGGATCCACGGAAATGCCCTTGGCAGAGATAATATGACCAAGATAAAGAACTTCATCGAGCCAAAACTCACACTTAGAGAACTTGGCATAGAATTGATGTTCCCTTAGCTTGTCAAGAACCAAACGCAAGTGTTTGGCATGATCTTCCTTGTTCTTCGAGAAAACCAGGATATCATCGAGATAGACCAAAACAAAGTCGTTGGTGTAGGGGTTGAAGATGAAGTTCATCATGCGAGAGAACGTCGGAGGAGCATTGGCGAGGCCAAAAGACATAACTGTGTATTCATATGACCCATAGCTTGTTCTGAACGCCGTCTTTGGAATATCTTGTTCACGAATGCGAATTTGATGATAACCCATACAGAGATCAAGCTTAGAGAATACTTGGGCACCCTTGAGTTGTTCGAATAGCTCATTAATGTTGGGAAGTGGGTATTTGTTCTTGATGGTCTTCTTGTTCAATGGACGATAATCAACACAAAGTCGGTCCGTTCCATCCTTCTTCTTCACAAAAAGAACACCACAACCCCACGGAGAAGTACTAGGCCGAATGAGACCCATTCTTTCTTGCACATCGAGCTGTTTCTTCAACTCCTTCAACTCTTCGGGGCCGAGCTTGTAAGGCCGTTTGCACACCGGTTCCGTACCGGGCTCAAGTTCGATAACGAATTCAACCGGCCGGTTTGGAGGCATGCCTGGGAGTTCTTCAGGGAAGACATCTTGGTACTCACAAACAACCGGAATCTGCGAAATAGCATCCAATTCACCCTTTTCATTGAGAGAGAATAACCGGTTGGTATTATCCCGAGCAGCAAAGACAATTACTTCCTCAGACGAATGAGTCAGTTGAATCTGCTTGGCTGCACAATCCAGCTGAGCTTTATGTTTAGAGAGCCAGTCCATCCCAAGAATGAGGTCGATATCGGAATTGCCAAGAACCGTTGGAGAAGCCAAGAACTTGAAATCACCCAACTTGATAGAAATATCCGGAGCAATGGAGTTAGCCTGCATGCGTTTACCAGGAGAGACGACTGCTAATGGACTAGGCAGAATTTGCTGAGCCAAACCATGCCTAGATGTAAAAGGCCTTGAAATGAAACAATGCGATGCACCTGTGTCAAAAAGAACTTTTGCAGGAATATCATTAACAGGAAGGTTACCCATGATCACATCTGACGAATCCTCTGCCTGAGCTGCGTTCATCAAGTTGACCTTGGCGGACTTGGGGTTATGCTTGACCACAGCTGTACTTGCCGATCTGACAGGAGGAGGAGGAGGAAGACGCCTCTGGTTGAAACACTTGTTGGCGTAGTGACCCTTCTGTTGGCACTTGTTGCACGTGACCTCTGAGAGCGGACGGTGGTACGGAGCACTCGATCTTGGAGCTTGAGACGAAGTCTTGTTCTGAAAGCCTGGGTTGGGTGGGTGGGACGAACCACTGCCACCTTTGCTCTTCTGCTGATACGGCTGACGGAACGGAGGAGGAGGAAGCCAATACTTATGCTGCTTGGCCACTTGCGCAGAGGACGAAGACGAAGTGTCTCTGACTCGCTTCCTGGAAGCATCACACCTGAGCTGAGCAGCCTCTTGCTTCAGTGCCATGTTGTAGAACTCATCGTATCTTAGCGGCTCGAAGAGGACAAGAGCGAGCTGAATTTCTTCACGAAGACCACCCCTGAACTGATAGATCATGCTCTTCTCATCAGGAACATCCTGCTTGGCAAAACGGGCGAGCTTCTGGAACAACTTGTTGTAGTCATAGACAGACAAAGAGCCTTGCTTCAGATTGCGGAATTCTTCACGTTTGCTTTCAGTCACACTTTGAGGAATGTGATGAGCTCGAAAATCACGACGGAAATCATCCCAAGTGATCAAACGTCCACCTCTGGAATCCCGGTACTGCTGAAACCACTGTGCGGCCTGATCCTTGAGCTGGAAAGACGCGAACTTGACGAAATCTTCAGGTCTGACGTTGCTACATTCAAAATGCTTGCCCAGATCGACTAACCAATCATCAGCATCAGTAGCCTCAACGCAGTTGCTGAACGTCTTTGGACCATTTGCGGGGAACTGGTGCAGAGTTGCAAACTAGTTCTGGTTGCTGCCTTGATTCGCTTGACTGCTTTGATTCCGCTCTTGGATGATTTGCATGATCAGCTGAGTATTTGCATTAGTAGCAGCCATCACAGCCTGCCATGCTTCCGGAGGAGGCGGAGGTGGCAGAGGATCTTGATTCTGGTTCTGACTGGTGCTCTTAGCGGGAGCCATCCTGAAGAGGTTGACCACCATTAGCACACAAATAGAGAAATATAGAAGGTGAATCCAACGGAATGAAAATTGCAACATAAAGTCTTCACATCCGAACAAAATGAACGAATGCACTTCTCTTGAAGTGGTCAAATATTCCCAAATTGCGAAGCCACGAAGAATCAGATAGAAGAGGTACATCAACGAGGGATGGGATCAATATATGACGTCGAAGAAGAACGAATACCACAACTCGAAATAAAACCAAGGGTTGGCTTGGGGAATAAGCCGTAACAAACACATGATAGAAATTTCGTCCGAAGTGTTCGTGGTAGGACCTACACGGGCTCGACCGTACAGCACCATCATGTACAAGGCAGTGCACATGACATACGAAGCGTCCCCGAGTCAGCATAGCCAAGGACTCTTTAAGACACAACGAGGCCACTGTAAAATCGACCGTGAATAGGCGAACCACTAGACGTCGAACCCCAATTTCAGATCACACGTCTGTTGGAAAGATATCCTAAGGCTACTTGAATTCCCACCTATGGAACTCCCGAAACTTTCCGGTTATGCAATCAGGTGTTGATGATACAGGGGAAGCATAATATCTCACCCAAGCTAGCAAATCCTACATCCAGCTGCATCCATCCTTCAACACATAACCAAGAAACCTTCGGAAACCATCTATCTCAACCTTCGAAAAGCATCCGTTATACAAGTTATGGCGATACTCCCGAACTCCCGCCCCAGTACTGGGTGGCGTCGAGGTTATCTCACCAACGAACTGCATAAAGGAGATTTTTGATGTCGCGCACATATCTCAAGTATGCCAGAATTGCAACGATAGAATTATGATGACAACACCTCAGAGCTCAACTCCCCGGGACACTTCCACTAAACCCCTGACAGGAGGCACCAAGACAGTATTCTCATCATAAGCCATCGGAACAAAACTAAGATACTCGCGTGATCCTAAAATTTTTTTTTGTGAAATTTGAGAAGAGAAGAGTCAAAACTCTACGTCAGGATGCCTTACCAGAGCGATGAGGAGACTGGGAAGTAAAAAGAATTCCTAAGCTCTCCGATATATAATTCCTAAGGACTCAAAACATTTTTTCTAGACACAACTCGGCTGCTAAAAACGATCAAGCAATGGGGCTCCTAAGGTCGGGGAAGGCTCTGATTACCAACTTGTAACACCCTCGATGCGACTATATCTCCCACGTGTCGAGGCACGACTTAGAGGCATAATCGCATTGAAGGCATATGTCGCAAGTGAGGCAATCTTCACACAACCCATGTACATATATAATATAAAGGGGGAATAAATAATAATAGTTGGCTTACACTCGCCACGTCACATCAAGGTACATAAATAGCATTCATCATACAAACACTCATGGCCCGACTACGGCGCCAAAATAGAAAAGACCCCCAACATGCGACTAATCCCTGAATCGAACCCCGAATAGGCACCACTACTGATCATCAGGAAAAGAAACATAGTATCACTGAGAGTCCTCGTCGTACTCCCACTTCAGCTCGAACGTGCCATCCGGAGGAGTGTCATCGGTCCCTGCATCTGGGGTAATAGTAATCTGTGAGCCACAAAGGACTCAGCAATCTCGCACCCTCGCGATCAAGACTATTTAAGCTTAATAGGTAAGGAAGGGGTAATGTGAGTGGAGCTGCAGCAAGCGTCTAGCATATATGGTGGCTAACTTATTCGCAAAGGAGAGCGAGAAGAGAAGGCAAGGCACGAGCGGAAACTACAAAGAGCAGACTACGCAAACATAACTCCAACGCCGTGTCCACTTCCCGGACTCCGCCGAGAAGAGGCCATCACGGCAACACACGCAGTTGATTCATTTTTAATTAATTAAGTTCAAGTTATCTACAACCGGACATTAACAAATTCCCATCTGCCCATAACCGCGGGCACGGCTTTCGAAAGATCAATCCCTGCAGGGGGGGTCCCAACTTAGCCCATAACAAGCTCTCATAGTCAACGAAGGAATAGACCTCCACCCAGGACCCACCGATCAGACTCGGTATCCCGGTACAAGAAGATGATTCGACAGTCAAAACTAGTCCAGCAACACCGCCCGAATGCGCCGACAAATCCCGATAGGAGCTGCACATATCTCTTTCTCAGGGCACACTCAGATTGTCTTAGGTACGGGTAGGCCAGCCCAGAGTTGCCCCTGGTGGCCACCGGCAGCTGACAGTTGGACCAACACTCAGAGGAGCACTGGCCCGGGGGGGGGGGGGGGTTTAAAATAAGATGACCCTCGGGCTCCGGAAACCCAAGGGAAAAAAGGTTAGGTGGAAAATGGTAAAACCAATGTTGGGCATTGCTGGAAAAGCTTTAATCAAGGCGAACTATCAAGGGGTTCCCATATAGCCCAACCGCGTAAGGGACGCAACAATCCGGGAACATAACACCGATATGACGGAAACTAGGGCGGCAAGAGTGGAACAAAACACTAGGCGAGAGGCCGAGCCTTCCACCCTTTACCAAGTATATAGATGAATAAAGATAACATAGCAATATAATGATATCCTAACAAGTTAATAAATGTTCCAACAAGGAACGGCTCCAATCTTCACCTGCAACTAGCAACGCTATAAGAAGGGGCTTGAGCAAAGCGGTAACATAGCCAATCAATGGTTTGCTAGGACAAAGGTGGGTTAGAGGCTCAATCATGGCAATTGGGAGGCTGACAAGCAAGTGGTAGGCATCGAAGCATTGGCAAAGCAAAAGAGCGAGCAAACTAGCATAGCAAAGATAGTAGTGATTTCAAGGGTGTGATCATCTTGCCTGCACAGTTGTCAGAATTGACTGGATCCTCAAAAGCAAACTCAACGGGCTCCTCGTTAGCGAACTCGTCTCCCGGCTCTACCCAACAACACAAATAAGCAACAAGGATACAATCAACCACGTGCAAGGGCAAGCAATAATATGCAAAGATGATATGCTATGCGGGATGCGATGCGGGATGCAAAATGCAACATGTAACAGGAAATGCATGAACCTGGCCTCAACTTGGCAATCCAAGTGTGCCACTGGATAGAGGGGAAGAAATCCCCTGAAAACGATATAAAGATCATGGCAATCGGAGCTACGGTTTAGAAATGGCAAGCGTTTTACTAAACGAACCGATCTGCGATTTACAGCAAGTAGGCTCCTAAATGCAACAAAATGAACATGCTACAGCCACCAAACAGGACAAAAAATTCCATGGCCGTGATGTACTCATCAAGCTTAACAAATCATCATGACTGAGGCATAGGCAAATTCATCCATTAAGGGCTTCAAACAAGCATGGCAAAACTGAATAAGCAAAACAAATTTCAGACTTAGCGAAATTAACGCTAGTCTGAAATTTCAGACCACGATGCTCTCTTCGGAGCAGCAAAACAACATGAAGGAAAACCTGAACATGGCAAGTAAGAGCATGGCATGGAGCTACTCAACAAGCTTATCAAAACACCCAAAATGACCTTGGGCCAAGAGGGTTCACAAAATACTCTACCGAGCACACGAACATTGATGAAACACAATCAGTTTTCAGACTTAGTGAAAACTGGGACATGCTGAAATAATAACTCACGGAGGCATGTAAACGAGCTCGATGCTCTCACTACGGTGCAAGTCATGGCAAGGCAAGCATATATCCATTAAGAAGGCACAAAATGCTAGCTAGACATGGTAAGAACAATGGCATAGCATGCATGGATCACTAGCAATCACTCCGGCAAAATCGCAAAAGAGTTCACGATCTGCCTGAAACAGCAACTATCCAAAAGTTGAGCTCGATTGAGTCAACCTAGGGTGCTCCAACATAACAAGTAAAGACATGGATGGATTAAGCACAACAAGCATAACAAATCACTCTTACTGATCATCCTCAAAAGAGGCACGGATCACTAGGAAACAAGCCGGACATATAGCATCGTGATCTAAAACGGCTCAGACTTAGTGATTTTCACTAAGTCCCTGAAATCGATAATCTCAGGTAGCCCTCTTCGCAAGCTTGCACAAGACAACACACACATCCTAAAAATACATGGGAGGCACCTCTGGAAAGACGACAACATGATTAACAATTCATCCCAAAGGGGCACAAGCATATCATGCACGGATTAAATATGGCAAAAATGACAAAAGTGCATGTTGGATTAACGGATCTGCAATTTAACTCAACATGCCTCCTTCCAACAGCATTTTGGGCACCAATATGACCACAAATGCAAACGATGCAATGGAATGAAATGATGTACTCGTCGATACGAAGATTTTGACATATCATACGCCCAAAACGGAGCTACGGATGAGGAGATATGAGCGGTAAAAGTAGCAAGAAAAATTCTGAAACGGAGGAGAAAGTCAAGGGGGGGGGGCGCTAGGGTTTTACTGTAGATCCGATCCGGATCTCGCGCGGGGCACTGTTCCTCGCCGGGCACGGAAGCCGAGGACGGCCGGCGACTCGCCGGAGCTCCGCCGGAGTGGGAGAAGGGGCCGGGCGCGGGCTCCCGCGACGCGGCACCGGCGATGGGCGGCGGGCGGAGCGGCGGCCACGGCGGGGCCCGACGCCGGCGAGGGGCTGCGGTGCAGCGGCGGTGCTAGGCGGAGCGGGCGGCGGCGCGCGGGGCCGTCGAGGAGGACGAAGGCGGCGGGGTGAAGGCGCGGGCGGCGACGCGCGCGTGGGCTGGGAGGGCCCCGTGCGGGCCTGCGGGCCGGCGGCGCGGGAGGCGGCGATGTGGGGCGCCCGTGCCACGTGGCGCGCCCCGGTAGGCGGCGGCGATGGTCCGGGAGGGTCGGACATTGTCCGGCTCGCCCGATATCTGTTTTTTTAGGAACTAGGGTTTCGGGGGAGGAGAACGAGAATTTCGGAGGGGGCTATTTATAGGCATAAGTGGAGCTAGGAGAGTCCAAATGAGGTGCGGTTTTCGCCCACACGATCGTGATCGAACGGCCGAGACGATGGAGCTGAGTTTGGTGGGTTTTGGGCCAACATGGAGGGGTGTTGGGCTGCACACACACGAGGCCTTTTCGTCCCTCGGTTAACCGTTGGAGTATCAAACGAAGTCCAAATGACCCGAAACTTGACAGGCGGTCTACCGGTAGTAAACCAAGGCCGCATGGCAAGTCTCGGTCCAATCAGGAAATGTTTAACCCCCACACACGAAAGAAAGCTAGAAATGGCCACCGGAGGAGAACGAAGCACCGGAATGCAAAACGGACAACGGGGAAAATGCTCGAATGCATGAGATGAACATGTATGCAAATGCGATGCACGTGACGACATGATATGAGATGCACGAAAAAAACAAAACAACACACGGAGACAAAGACCCGAACCCGAGAATTAAATATAACTTAATGCCGGAACGGCATGAGTCGGAGTACAATTGGGGAAGGTTACATATGGGGCGTTACAACACTCCACCACTACGAAAAGATCTCGTCCCGAGATCTAGGACTGAAAGAACTCCGGGTACTCAGAACGGAGGTGATCCTCGCGTTCCCAGGTAGCTTCACGGTCGGAATGGTGTGACCACTTTACTTTGAGAAACTTGATTGACTTGTTGCGAGTTTTGCGTTCAGTGTCTTCAAGGATTGCAACTGGGTGCTCACGGTAGGAGAGATCTTCTTGGAGCTCAATGTCCTCGAAGTTGACGGTGCGCTCAGGCGTCTTGAAGCACTTACGGAGTTGCGAGACGTGGAACACATCATGAACATTGGCAAAGGTTGTAGGAAGCTCGAGTTGATAGGTGAGGTCGCCTCTCTTGCTGACGATCTTGAAAGGCCCGACGTATCTGGGGGCAAGCTTCCCTTTGATACCGAAGCGACGAGTCCCTTTCATTGGAGAGACGCGGAGGTAGACATGATCTCCGATCTCGAAAGCCAAATCACGGTGCTTGCTGTCGTAGTAGCTCTTCTGACGAGATTGGGCTGCTTTGAGGTTATCACGAATGACCTTGCACATTTCTTCTGCCTCTGTGATCAGGTCATTACCCAGCAGTTGACGTTCACCGGTTTCAGACCAGTTGAGAGGTGTACGGCACTTCCTACCATACAGAATTTCAAACGGGGCCTTACCGGAACTTGCCTGGAAACTGTTGTTGTACGAGAATTCAGCATAAGGAAGGCAATCCTCCCACTTCATGCCGAAGGAGATAACACAAGCCCTGAGCATATCTTCCAGAATCTGGTTGACACGCTCGACTTGACCGCTTGTTTGAGGGTGGAAAGCAGTGCTGAAGCGAATGTTGGTGCCCATGGCCTTCTGAAAAGAATCCCAGAACTTGGAGGTAAAGGTGCTGCCACGGTCTGAAGATATCACTTGAGGAATACCGTGCAGAGAGACAATGCGAGAGGTGTAGAGCTCCGCCAATTGAGCTGCAGTGATTGACTCTTTGATAGGCAAGAAATGAGCCACTTTGGTCAGCTTGTCGATGACAACGAATATAGCATCATTGCCACGCTTGGACTTAGGAAACCCAGTCACAAAGTCCATTTCAATGTGGTCAAACTTCCATTCTGGAATGGCGAGAGGTTGGAGGAGACCTGCTGGCCTTTGGTGTTCTGCTTTCACTCTTCTGCAGACATCACATTCATTCACGAATTGAGCGATCTCGCGCTTCATTCGAGTCCACCAATAAGTTTGCTTCAGGTCTTGATACATCTTCGTGCTCCCAGGGTGGATGGAGAGGAGAGAGTTGTGAGCCTCATTCATGATCACTTTACGAAGTTCACCTTTGGGCACAACAATTCGATCCTCGAAGAAGAGAGTGTCCTTGTCATCAAGTCGGTAGCACTTGTACTTGGACTGACTCTTTGCAATACCAATCTTCACCTTTTTCACCATAGCATCAAGAAGCTGGGCTTGGCGAATCTGGTCTTCCAAGGTAGGAGAAACTTGAAGGTTGGCACGGAAACCTTGAGGAACAACTTGCAGATTAAGTTTGCGGAAGGCTTCACAAAGCTCGGGTTGATAAGGCTTGAGAATCAGACTGTTGCAATATGCTTTTCTGCTCAAAGCGTCAGCAATCACATTAGCCTTGCCTGGAGTATACTCGATACTCGGATTGTACTCTTGAATCATTTCGACCCATCGAGTCTGCCTGAGGTTGAGATTAGGCTGAGTGAAGATGTACTTGAGACTCTTGTGATCAGTGAAAATGTCCACTTTCCTTCCCAAGAGAAGATGTCTCCAAGTCAATAATGCGTGCACAACTGCCGCCAACTCAAGATCATGAGTGGGGTAGTTCTTCTCATTTGGCTTCAACTGGCGAGAGGTATAAGCAACAACTTTCTTCTCTTGCATCAGTACAACACCTAGACCTTGGAGAGAGGCATCACAAAAGACCTCGTATGGCTTAGTTTCATCAGGCGGAGTTAGAACTGGAGCAGTGATCAATTTCTCTTTCAAAGCGTTGAAAGCAACATCACACTCCGGAGACCAAACGTACTTGACATGCTTCTGAAGAAGATTTGAGAGAGGCTTCGCGATCTTGGAGAAGTTTTCAACGAATCTTCGGCAATAACTTGCAAGACCGAGGAAGCTACGGAGTTGCTTCACATTCTGAGGAGGTTCCCAATTAACAATTGCCAACACCTTCTCAGGATCCACGGAAATGCCCTTGGCAGAGATAATATGACCAAGATAAAGAACTTCATCGAGCCAAAACTCACACTTAGAGAACTTGGCATAGAATTGATGTTCCCTTAGCTTGTCAAGAACCAAACGCAAGTGTTTGGCATGATCTTCCTTGTTCTTCGAGAAAACCAGGATATCATCGAGATAGACCAAAACAAAGTCGTTGGTGTAGGGGTTGAAGATGAAGTTCATCATGCGAGAGAACGTCGGAGGAGCATTGGCGAGGCCAAAAGACATAACTGTGTATTCATATGACCCATAGCTTGTTCTGAACGCCGTCTTTGGAATATCTTGTTCACGAATGCGAATTTGATGATAACCCATACAGAGATCAAGCTTAGAGAATACTTGGGCACCCTTGAGTTGTTCGAATAGCTCATTAATGTTGGGAAGTGGGTATTTGTTCTTGATGGTCTTCTTGTTCAATGGACGATAATCAACACAAAGTCGGTCCGTTCCATCCTTCTTCTTCACAAAAAGAACACCACAACCCCACGGAGAAGTACTAGGCCGAATGAGACCCATTCTTTCTTGCACATCGAGCTGTTTCTTCAACTCCTTCAACTCTTCGGGGCCGAGCTTGTAAGGCCGTTTGCACACCGGTTCCGTACCGGGCTCAAGTTCGATAACGAATTCAACCGGCCGGTTTGGAGGCATGCCTGGGAGTTCTTCAGGGAAGACATCTTGGTACTCACAAACAACCGGAATCTGCGAAATAGCATCCAATTCACCCTTTTCATTGAGAGAGAATAACCGGTTGGTATTATCCCGAGCAGCAAAGACAATTACTTCCTCAGACGAATGAGTCAGTTGAATCTGCTTGGCTGCACAATCCAGCTGAGCTTTATGTTTAGAGAGCCAGTCCATCCCAAGAATGAGGTCGATATCGGAATTGCCAAGAACCGTTGGAGAAGCCAAGAACTTGAAATCACCCAACTTGATAGAAATATCCGGAGCAATGGAGTTAGCCTGCATGCGTTTACCAGGAGAGACGACTGCTAATGGACTAGGCAGAATTTGCTGAGCCAAACCATGCCTAGATGTAAAAGGCCTTGAAATGAAACAATGCGATGCACCTGTGTCAAAAAGAACTTTTGCAGGAATATCATTAACAGGAAGGTTACCCATGATCACATCTGACGAATCCTCTGCCTGAGCTGCGTTCATCAAGTTGACCTTGGCGGACTTGGGGTTATGCTTGACCACAGCTGTACTTGCCGATCTGACAGGAGGAGGAGGAGGAAGACGCCTCTGGTTGAAACACTTGTTGGCGTAGTGACCCTTCTGTTGGCACTTGTTGCACGTGACCTCTGAGAGCGGACGGTGGTACGGAGCACTCGATCTTGGAGCTTGAGACGAAGTCTTGTTCTGAAAGCCTGGGTTGGGTGGGTGGGATGAACCACTGCCACCTTTGCTCTTCTGCTGATACGGCTGACGGAACGGAGGAGGAGGAAGCCAATACTTATGCTGCTTGGCCACTTGCGCAGAGGACGAAGACGAAGTGTCTCTGACTCGCTTCCTGGAAGCATCACACCTGAGCTGAGCAGCCTCTTGCTTCAGTGCCATGTTGTAGAACTCATCGTATCTTAGCGGCTCGAAGAGGACAAGAGCGAGCTGAATTTCTTCACGAAGACCACCCCTGAACTGATAGATCATGCTCTTCTCATCAGGAACATCCTGCTTGGCAAAACGGGCGAGCTTCTGGAACAACTTGTTGTAGTCATAGACAGACAAAGAGCCTTGCTTCAGATTGCGGAATTCTTCACGTTTGCTTTCAGTCACACTTTGAGGAATGTGATGAGCTCGAAAATCACGACGGAAATCATCCCAAGTGATCAAACGTCCACCTCTGGAATCCCGGTACTGCTGAAACCACTCTGCGGCCTGATCCTTGAGCTGGAAAGACGCGAACTTGACGAAATCTTCAGGTCTGACGTTGCTACATTCAAAATGCTTGCCCAGATCGACTAACCAATCATCAGCATCGGTAGCCTCAACGCAGTTGCTGAACGTCTTTGGACCATTTGCGGGGAACTGGTGCAGAGTTGCAAACTAGTTCTGGTTGCTGCCTTGATTCGCTTGACTGCTTTGATTCCGCTCTTGGATGATTTGCATGATCAGCTGAGTATTTGCATTAGTAGCAGCCATCACAGCCTGCCATGCTTCCGGAGGAGGCGGAGGTGGCAGAGGATCTTGATTCTGGTTCTGACTGGTGCTCTTAGCGGGAGCCATCCTGAAGAGGTTGACCACCATTAGCACACAAATAGAGAAATATAGAAGGTGAATCCAACGGAATGAAAATTGCAACATAAAGTCTTCACATCCGAACAAAATGAACGAATGCACTTCTCTTGAAGTGGTCAAATATTCCCAAATTGCGAAGCCACGAAGAATCAGATAGAAGAGGTACATCAACGAGGGATGGGATCAATATATGACGTCGAAGAAGAACGAATACCACAACTCGAAATAAAACCAAGGGTTGGCTTGCGGAATAAGCCGTAACAAACACATGATAGAAATTTCGTCCGAAGTGTTCGTGGTAGGACCTACACGGGCTCGACCGTACAGCACCATCATGTACAAGGCAGTGCACATGACATACGAAGCGTCCCCGAGTCAGCATAGCCAAGGACTCTTTAAGACACAACGAGGCCACTGTAAAATCGACCGTGAATAGGCGAACCACTAGACGTCGAACCCCAATTTCATATCACACGTCTGTTGGAAAGATATCCTAAGGCTACTTGAATTCCCACCTATGGAACTCCCGAAACTTTCCGGTTATGCAATCAGGTGTTGATGATACAGGGGAAGCATAATATCTCACCCAAGCTAGCAAATCCTACATCCAGCTGCATCCATCCTTCAACACATAACCAAGAAACCTTCGGAAACCATCTATCTCAACCTTCGAAAAGCATCCGTTATACAAGTTATGGCGATACTCCCGAACTCCCGCCCCAGTACTGGGTGGCGTCGAGGTTATCTCACCAACGAACTGCATAAAGGAGATTTTCGATGTCGCGCACATATCTCAAGTATGCCAGAATTGCAACGATAGAATTATGATGACAACACCTCAGAGCTCAACTCCCCGGGACACTTCCACTAAACCCCTGACAGGAGGCACCAAGACAGTATTCTCATCATAAGCCATCGGAACAAAACTAAGATACTCGCGTGATCCTAAATTTTTTTTTGTGAAATTTGAGAAGAGAAGAGTCAAAACTCTACGTCAGGATGCCTTACCAGAGCGATGAGGAGACTGGGAAGTAAAAAGAATTCCTAAGCTCTCCGATATATAATTCCTAAGGACTCAAAACATTTTTTCTAGACACAACTCGGCTGCTAAAAACGATCAAGCAATGGGGCTCCTAAGGTCGGGGAAGGCTCTGATTACCAACTTGTAACACCCTCGATGCGACTATATCTCCCACGTGTCGAGGCACGACTTAGAGGCATAATCGCATTGAAGGCATATGTCGCAAGTGAGGCAATCTTCACACAACCCATGTACATATATAATATAAAGGGGGAATAAATAATAATAGTTGGCTTACACTCGCCACGTCACATCAAGGTACATAAATAGCATTCATCATACAAACACTCATGGCCCGACTACGGCGCCAAAATAGAAAAGACCCCCAACATGCGACTAATCCCTGAATCGAACCCCGAATAGGCACCACTACTGATCATCAGGAAAAGAAACATAGTATCACTGAGAGTCCTCGTCGTACTCCCACTTCAGCTCGAACGTGCCATCCGGAGGAGTGTCATCGGTCCCTGCATCTGGGGTAATAGTAATCTGTGAGCCACAAAGGACTCAGCAATCTCGCACCCTCGCGATCAAGACTATTTAAGCTTAATAGGTAAGGAAGGGGTAATGTGAGTGGAGCTGCAGCAAGCGTCTAGCATATATGGTGGCTAACTTATTCGCAAAGGAGAGCGAGAAGAGAAGGCAAGGCACGAGCGGAAACTACAAAGAGCAGACTACGCAAACATAACTCCAACGCCGTGTCCACTTCCCGGACTCCGCCGAGAAGAGGCCATCACGGCAACACACGCAGTTGATTCATTTTTAATTAATTAAGTTCAAGTTATCTACAACCGGACATTAACAAATTCCCATCTGCCCATAACCGCGGGCACGGCTTTCGAAAGATCAATCCCTGCAGGGGGGGTCCCAACTTAGCCCATAACAAGCTCTCATAGTCAACGAAGGAATAGACCTCCACCCAGGACCCACCGATCAGACTCGGTATCCCGGTACAAGAAGATGATTCGACAGTCAAAACTAGTCCAGCAACACCGCCCGAATGCGCCGACAAATCCCGATAGGAGCTGCACATATCTCTTTCTCAGGGCACACTCAGATTGTCTTAGGTATGGGTAGGCCAGCCCAGAGTTGCCCCTGGTGGCCACCGGCAGCTGACAGTTGGACCAACACTCAGAGGAGCACTGGCCCGGGGGGGGGGGGGGGGGTTAAAATAAGATGACCCTCGGGCTCCGGAAACCCAAGGGAAAAAAAGGGTAGGTGGAAAATGGTAAAACCAATGTTGGGCATTGCTGGAAAAGCTTTAATCAAGGCGAACTATCAAGGGGTTCCCATATAGCCCAACCGCGTAAGGGACGCAACAATCCGGGAACATAACACCGATATGACGGAAACTAGGGCGGCAAGAGTGGAACAAAACACTAGGAGAGAGGCCGAGCCTTCCACCCTTTACCAAGTATATAGATGAATAAAGATAACATAGCAATATAATGATATCCTAACAAGTTAATAAATGTTCCAACAAGGAACGGCTCCAATCTTCACCTGCAACTAGCAACGCTATAAGAAGGGGCTTGAGCAAAGCGGTAACATAGCCAATCAATGGTTTGCTAGGACAAAGGTGGGTTAGAGGCTCAATCATGGCAATTGGGAGGCTGACAAGCAAGTGGTAGGCATCGAAGCATTGGCAAAGCAAAAGAGCGAGCAAACTAGCATAGCAAAGATAGTAGTGATTTCAAGGGTGTGATCATCTTGCCTGCACAGTTGTCA
Organism: Triticum monococcum; assembly: GCA_034509565.1. Lineage (NCBI taxonomy): Eukaryota > Viridiplantae > Streptophyta > Magnoliopsida > Poales > Poaceae > Triticum > Triticum monococcum. The sequence continues at coordinate 64,682,584 of CM067846.1, forward strand.
GAATTGACTGGATCCTCAAAATCAAACTCAACGGGCTCCTCGTTAGCGAACTCGTCTCCCGGCTCTACCCAACAACACAAACAAGCAACAAGGATACAATCAACCACGTGCAAGGGCAAGCAATAATATGCAAAGATGATATGCTATGCGGGATGCGATGCGGGATGCAAAATGCAACATGTAACAGGAAATGCATGAACCTGGCCTCAACTTGGCAATCCAAGTGTGCCACTGGATAGAGGGGAAGAAATCCCCTGAAAACGATATAAAGATCATGGCAATCGGAGCTACGGTTTAGAAATGGCAAGCGTTTTACTAAACGAACCGATCTGCGATTTACAGCAAGTAGGCTCCTAAATGCAACAAAATGAACATGCTACAGCCACCAAACAGGACAAAAAATTCCATGGCCGTGATGTACTCATCAAGCTTAACAAATCATCATGACTGAGGCATAGGCAAATTCATCCATTAAGGGCTTCAAACAAGCATGGCAAAACTGAATAAGCAAAACAGATTTCAGACTTAGCGAAATTAACGCTAGTCTGAAATTTCAGACCACGATGCTCTCTTCGGAGCAGCAAAACAACATGAAGGAAAACCTGAACATGGCAAGTAAGAGCATGGCATGGAGCTACTCAACAAGCTTATCAAAACACCCAAAATGACCTGGGGCCAAAAGGGTTCACAAAATACTCTACCGAGCACACGAACATTGATGAAACACAATCAGTTTTCAGACTTAGTGAAAACTGGGACATGCTGAAATAATAACTCACGGAGGCATGTAAACGAGCTCGATGCTCTCACTACGGTGCAAGTCATGGCAAGGCAAGCATATATCCATTAAGAAGGCACAAAATGCTAGCTAGACATGGTAAGAACAATGGCATAGCATGCATGGATCACTAGCAATCACTCCGGCAAAATCGCAAAAGAGTTCACGATCTGCCCGAAACAGCAACTATCCAAAAGTTGAGCTCGATTGAGTCAACCTAGGGTGCTCCAACATAACAAGTAAAGACATGGATGGATTAAGCACAACAAGCATAACAAATCACTCTTACTGATCATCCTCAAAAGAGGCACGGATCACTAGGAAACAAGCCGGACATATAGCATCGTGATCTAAAACGGCTCAGACTTAGTGATTTTCACTAAGTCCCTGAAATCGATAATCTCAGGTAGCCCTCTTCGCAAGCTTGCACAAGACAACACACACATCCTAAAAATACATGGAAGGCACTTTTGGAAAGAAGACAACATGCTTAACAATTCATCCCAAAGGGGCACAGGCATATCATGCACGGATTAAATATGGCAAAAATGACAAAAGTGCATGTTGGATTAACGGATCTGCAATTTAACTCAACATGCCTCCTTCCAACAGCATTTTGGGCACCAAGATGACCTCAAATGCAAACGATACAATGGAATGAAATGATGTACTCGTCGAGACGAAGATTCTGACATATCACACGCCCAAAACAGAGCTACGGATGAGGACATATGAGCGGTCAAAGTAGTAAGAAAAATTCTGAAACGGAGGAGAAAGTCAACGGGGGGGGGGGGGGGGGGGCGCTAGGGTTTTACTGTAGATCCGATCCGGATCTCGCGCGGGGCACTGTTCCTCGCCGGGAACGGAAGCCGAGGACGGCCGACGACTCGCCGGAGCTCCGCCGGAGTGGGAGAAGGGGCCGGGGCGGCCGGATCCGGGGCCGGGCGCGGGCTCCCGCGGCGCGGCACCGGCGATGGGCGGCGCGGCCCGACGCCGGCGAGGGGCTGCGGCGCGGCGGCGGCGCTAGGCGGAGCGGGCGGCGGCGCGCGGGGCCGTCGAGGAGGACGAAGGCGGCGGGGTGAAGGCGCGGGCGGCGACGCGCGCGTGGGCCGGGAGGGCCCCGTGCGGGCCTGCGGGCCGGCGGCGCGGGAGGCGGCGATGTGGGGCGCCCGTGCCATGTGGCGCGCCCCGGTAGGCGGCGACGATGGTCCGGGAGGGTCGGACGTTGTCCGGCTCGCCCGAGATCTTTTTTTTAGGAACTAGGGTTTCGGGGGAGGAGAACGAGAATTTCGGAGGGGGCTATTTATAGGCATAAGTGGAGCTAGGAGAGTCCAAATGAGGTGCGGTTTTCGCCCACACGATCGCGATCGAACGACCGAGACGATGGAGCTAAGTTTGGTGGGTTTTGGGCCAACATGGAGGGGTGTTGGGCTGCACACACATGAGGCCTTTTCGGTCCCTCGGTTAACCGTTGGAGTATCAAACAAAGTCCAAATGACCCGAAACTTGACAGGCGGTCTACCGGTAGTAAACCAAGGCCGCATGGCAAGTCTCGGTCCAATCCGGAAATGTTTAACCCCCACACACGAAAGAAAGCTAGAAATGGCCACCGGAGGAGAACGAAGCGCCGGAATGCAAAACGGACAACGGGGAAAATGCTCGAATGCATGAGCTGAACATGAATGCAAATGCGATGCACGTGACGACATGATATGAGATGCACGAAAAAAACAAAACAACACACGGAGACAAAGACCTGAACCCGAGAATTAAATATAACTTAATGCCGGAACGGCATGAGTCGGAGTACAATTGGGGAAGGTTACATATGGGGCGTTACACATCCCTCCTCCCCTCCTTTATATACAGGGGCGGGGGCACCCCAAAGGCACACCAATAGTTCTCTTAGCCGTGTGCGGTGCCCCCCTCCACAGTTTACTCCTCCGGTCATAGCGTCGTAGTGATTAGGGGAAGCCCTGCACGGATCACATCACCATCACTGTCACCACGCCGTCGTGCTGACGGAACTCTCCTCCGATCCTCTGCTGGATCAAGAGTTTGATGGACGTCATCGAGCTGAACGTGTGCTGAACTCGGAGGTGCCATACGCAATGGCAGACCCAGGAATCAAAGTTAGCCGGGGCGGAAATTTAAGTTCTAATTTTTTTAGCTGCAAATGCAAGCCTACTTAATCAAAATTCATGACCTTCAACTACCAAAAACATTAAAAAAAGCCTTAAAGACTATTAACATGGATTTTTGTCGCTTGATATGCTCACACTTGATGCCACAATACATTCTCACAATCTCAAGCAAGACCTACGAAATTACGAATGTATTAGCACCAGTGTGATAATTGTGCAAAGTACAAAAGGTTGTAGAGGTAGACATTTTTATAGTATGAAAATGTATATGAGTCTGCTTATCACTAATTTTGAAAAAAAGATCATGACATACTCCCTCCGTAAAGAGTAGTGATTTAAGCGCTTTTTATTTCTATACCGAGGGAGCACTAGTTATGTCACTCTTACTATATCCACTTATAATATGTGAATATGTAATATACGATTCCTCTATTTTTAAGATATGTCAGACGAATCAAATCTTCTTATGGTTTGTAAACCATCAGATCATTAAATAGCGCCGAAATGCCTAAATGTGTCTACTTCAATCGGGGAGGTCGTCTTTAAGCATTGTTCTTGTACGCTTAATAAAACAGCGCATGTGCCTGCTCATTTTTCTTTTTGTAATGAGACTTCTGTTAGTTGGACAGTGGAGCCGCCGAGCTGCCTAGTCCCGGTACTTGTGGATAATGTACTGCCTTTGATCAATTAATAAAGCAAGCCATAATGACTTTTCCTTAAAAAAAAATAGCGCTGGAAGCTGCGGCACGGAGCAGCGGCTGGAAATCATACACTGCTAAACTGGCCGCGACGCAGCTGTAGCAAAGTTCGTCAATGGTGGCTTGGGAGTTGGGAGGGGGTCAATTTTTCTTTTCTTTTTTTGAGAAAATGAGGGGGTCAATGTGGGCAATGGGAGACCAATACATTCAGTAATACCGAATACTGGATTCATTTTATGTTCGGCAGCATGCGTTACATCATTTGGGCCTTAAGCATAATTGTGCAAATGCTACAGACCAGCCCAAACCATGTAGCCCAGCCGAAACTATCTCACTCTGCTCTGCCTCGCCTACTGCTTCGCAGAAACTGTAAGTAAGCAAAAGCCGCCGCCATGAAAACTGCTTGCCGCTGCCATGAAATCAGCTCGCCGCTGGATGATAGGTAGGTAGGGGTCGCTGCTCTACTACCGGCCACCCGGGGCGGCCGCCCCAGCTTGCCCCAATGGTGAATCCGCCACTGGCAGTACGTTCGGTACTAAGATCGGTTGAACCGCAAAGACGTTCGACTACATCAACTACGTTAACCTAACACTTTCGTTTTCGGTGTACGAGGATACGTGGACACACTCTCTCCCTCTCGTTGCTATGCATTTCCTAGATAGATCTTGCATGATCGTAGGATTTTTTTTGAAATTGCATGCTATATTCCCCAACACTAGTTGTGAGTCGAGAGTGGCATTTCAACTGAAAAAGAATGTCGGGCCATAGTTGAGAGTGAGGGTGGACTTACAACTGGGACAAAAAAGGCCAGGCCCGAGTTATGAGTCAAAGATGAACTTGTAACTGGGATAAAGAAGGATGAAACCGAGTAGTAATCAAGGATCCGATGCATATGGTACGAGCATGGAGAGACTATGCCATAATTGCTTGGTACTTATGGTCGGAGAGACGTAAATTAATTCATGAAGGAAAATCACTAGACGCATACTAAACTTCTTCGGGGTTCGTGCTATAACGGCAAACTTTGTTTGTTAATGCCCATATTTCTAATGCTTCGAGTAAAAAGGGGGTGGATTAGACCCCTACGGGATTTGTTAAGCTCAATGCGGATGCATCTTTTGACCATGATCTATAAGTACAACTGGAACTGTTCTTAGAGGTGACAAAGGAAAATCTATTGGTGGCAGAAACTAGAAGACTGATTAAGTGTGGACATTCTAAGAGCAGAAGCATTGGCTCTTAGATTGGGCCTTTCTATGGCATAAAAGGCGGGATGCAACCAGCTTATTATTAACTCAGAAAAATATGGAAGACATTGATATAATAAAGAATGGAGGACATTCCGCGGGAGCGGCGACGACAATTTTTGATGATTGCTATTTTCTGGCTTAATTTGCTTCTTACTAGCTTGGAATATATTGTAATAGGGAGGCGAATATGGTCGCTCATGAACTGGCTAGGTTAGCGAAATTTTCCGAAAGTAGGGACTGGTTTGAGGAGCCAATGGAGGAGATTGTACCTTCTATTATAGATGATGTAACCGTTATTTCAAATTAATAAAGTATTATTTTTCAAAAAAAAATGGAGAGACGATGCCAGCATCGAGAGGTGATGGCATGTTGCATGAATGAGCCACACTTCGATATAACCCTCCTCACTAAACATATAAAGGGCAATATGAACCTTTCACAAGTCATACCCAGTTTCGTATGTATGGTGGGTCACCCGCCAGACGTATACATACGTGCCCATTAGCTTTTTCCCTTTTCTTTAACCTTCCGAAAATGTGCATCAAGTGGAACTGGGCTGGGAAAATAACGCTGTTATGCCTAGTTACTTTTGTTTTCTTCTGTTCTGAGTCTTATCTAGCTAGATTTCGTTGGTTTTATTTATTTTCTTAATTTTTATCTTTTCTTTTCCCATTTGCTTAAATTTAAGATTTTTCTAAATCATGATCATTTCCTTAAATTCGTGAAATTTTTTCAAATCCCTGATTTTTATGTGAATTGTTGTACTTTTTTTAAAATTCATGAACAATTATTCAAATTGATGATCTTTCTTTAATTTCGTAAACATTTTCCAAATATGTGAACTTTTTAATTTTGTTAACTTTTTAAAAATTCTTGAATTTATTTTCAAGTCGATGAACTTCAAATGGCCCGAATTCATGAACTTTCTCTTTCCCATTTATTTAAATTTGTGATTTAAAAAACAAAAGAAATTTGGAAAAAATATTTGTGTGTTTCAAATTTGCTTAGAATGCGAACATTGTTTGGATCTGTGAACAATTTTTGAAAATGGGAACACTAAATAAAACTCTGAACAAAATTTGACAACCCGAACATTTTTTTGAATTTATGAACTTTTTTAAAATTTTGAATACTTTTTTAACATTAATTACTAAATATGAACAAACATTGGAACGTGAACAAAGTTTGGAAATTCTTAAAAATTTCTGAATTTAGAATATTGATTAATAAATATGGAAAAATCGGAATTCTGAACATTTTTTTGAAGAAATTTCAACATGAATATTTTGAAAAATTCAAAAGAAAATTTTGAAGTTCTCATTTTTTCCAATCTATGAAAAATTGAAACAATAAATATAAAAACAAAAAGGCTAAGGAAAATGAAAAAGGAAAGAAAAAATATGAGAGAATATAAAAATAAAAAGAAAAAAAAAACACGTTTGGGGAACCTCCTAGAAGGTTCCCAAAACCCGATAAAAACTTACTAGGAAGATGATGTTCCCAAAATTGGGAACATTTTTTGCAAATTATTTTAGTAACCTTTCTTTGAACATCTGCGAAAATTTTGAAATCTGTCAACTTTTTTTCAAAATCAAAGAAATGGTTTCATATACGCGTGCGCTTGGGCTGGCCCAACATGTGTCCTATGGGAGTGATGTTGTCGTCCAGTTGGACCAAGGTCTAAGCGTTTTTTTCATTTCTAATTTTTGTTTTTCTTCTCTTTTTCATTAATTCATTTTTCTCCCTTTTAAACTTGATTATTCTTTTTAAAACATATTAAAAATTTTGAAATATTTTTTGGCATACCCAAATAGCAATTTTAAATTACAATTTTAAGTTTTTTTCCTTCAAATGTTTATTAAATGCTTTTAAAATGGTTTTAATTTTATACCTATGTATTTATTTGTTATGTTAAAAACTTAAAATAACTGTTTTAAGTACTTGTTTAAATTACAATTTTCAACACGTTTCTCCTTCAATCCTAGCGCGGATGCCTACCATGGACAATGCCCACCTGACGGAAAAGTTGGGGTCATTTCTAGGATGTCCAAAAAAACATATTCAATGTAGTATGTCCGGGGTTGGCCAGAAGGCTCCGTTCGAGAGCACATTTTTGCCGACGTCTCTCATGTGACCCTAACTTTTCTCCATGGCCTTGTATGGCGAATTCAAGGCACCACGTCAAGTTACTTGGGTTTTTAACAAGTTTTGCATATGGAGTTTTCTCGGTCAAAAAAAGGCCGATAAATGGCCGACCGTGTCGCGACTTGCATGCGATATTAGAAAAAGTTCAAACATGGCATGGATGGTTACCATGGGCATGCCCACATTCTTGCAAAAGTTGAGGTCATTTAAATAATGTCGGATAATAGACCATATGCAACGGAGGGTGTTTGGGTAGGCCAGAAGGCTTCGTCTGGGAGCACGTTGTTTTTCAACATCCTTGAAATGGACCCATTTTTTTTCTCATGCCCTTGTATGACCAATTCAAGGTGCCAAGCCAAGTTGTTTGGGGTTTTGACAAGTTCTGCATTTTTCCAGCGTATTCCTGGTGAAAAAAGATTGATAAATGGCAGGACGTGTCGCAGCGTGCGAGCGGTGTTGGAATTCGTTCAAACCTGACATGAATGCCTATGGGCATGCCCACTGATGTCTACTACACAAACTTATTCTTGTAGACGTCGTTGGGCTTCCAAGTGCAGAGGTTTGTAGCACAATAGCAAATTTCCCTCAAGTGGATGACCTAAGGTTTATCAATCCGTGGGAGGCGTAGGATGAAGATGGTCTCTCTCAAGCAACCTTGCAATCAAATAAGAAAAGTCTCTTGTGTCCTCAACACACCCAATACAATGGTAAATTGTATAGGTGCACTAGTTCGGCAAAGAAATGGTGATACAAGTGCAATATGGATGATAGATATGAGCATTTGTAATCTGAAAATATAAAAGCAGCAAGGTAGCAAGCAATAAAAGTGAGCGTAAACGGTATTGCAATGCTAGGAAACAAGGCCTATGATTCATACTTTCACAAGTGCAAGCTCTCTCAACAATAATAACATAATTAGATCATATAACTATCCCTCAACCTGCAACAAAGAGTCACTCCAAAGTCACTAATAGCGGAGAACAAACAAAGAGATTATGGTAGGGTACAAAACCACCTCAAAGTTATTCTTTCTGATCGATCTATTCAAGAGTTCATACTAGAATTACAACTTAAGACACAAATCAACCAAAACCCTAACGTCACCTAGATACTCCAATGTCACCTCAAGTATCCGTGGGTATGATTATACGATATGCATCACACAATCTCAGATTCATCTATTCAACCAACACAAAGAACTTCAAAGAATGCCCCAAAGTTTTTACCGGAGAATCAAGACGAAAACGTGTGCCAACCCCTATGCATAGATTCCCAAGTTCACGGAACCCGCAAGTTGATCACCAAAACATACATCAAGTGGATCACGTGATATCCCATTGTCACCACAGATAAGCACATGCAAGACATACATCAAGTGTTCTCGAATCCTTAAAGACTCAATCCGATAAGATACCTTCGAAGGGAAAACTCAATCCATTATAAGAGAGTAGAGGGGGAGAAACATCATAAGATCCAACTATAATAGCAAAGCTCGCGATACATCAAGATCGTACCACCTCAAGAACATGAGAGAGAGAGAGATCAAACACATAGCTACTGGTACATACCCTCAACCCTGAGGGTGAACTACTCCCTCCTCGTCATTGAGAGCGCCGGGATGATGAAGATGGCCACCAATGAGGGATCCCCCCTCCGGCAGGGTGCCAGAACAGGGTCCCGATTGGTTTTCTGTGGCTACAGAGGCTTCTGGCGGTGGAACTCCCGATCTATTCTGTTCCCCGATGTTTTTAGGGTATATGGACATATATAGGCGAAAGAAGTCGGTCAGGGGGGCCACGAGGGGCCCATGAGGGTGGGGGCGCGCCTAGGGGGGTAGGGCGCGCCTCCCTGCCTCGTGGCTTCCTCGGAGCTTCCGTGATGTCTACTCCAAGTCTTCTGGATTGCTTCCGTTCCCAAAATAACTCTCCCGAAGGTTTCATTCCGTTCGGACTCCGTTTAATATTCTTTTTCTTCGAAACACTGAAATAGGCAAGAAAACAACAATTTGGGTTGGGCCTCCGGTTAATAGGTTAGTCCCAAAAATAATATAAAAGTGTTTAGTAAAGCCCATAAACATCCAAAACAGATAATATAATAGCATGAATACTTCATAAATTATAGATACGTTGGAGACGTATCACCCACCGGCTTGCAAAAGATGTGGTCATTTATCCATAGTCCAAAAAACCACCAGTTCGGAGGAGTGTGGCAGACTAGTCCAAGCCGGTGCATCCGTGAGCATGTAGTTTTTCCTAATTTGAATGCTTGTATTATTTGTAATTTCTGTCATTATCAATCAACCTGAACATTCTCTTATCTCCTAACCATTTCTTGAAATTCGTCACCAATTTTTGTTATTTCAATTTGTGTACAAATATTTTACAGACTTCAACACTTCTCCAAAATTGTTAACAAATTCCCAACAATTGATGAAAATTTTGATCACAAATTAAAAATAATGTACTTTAAATTAATATTAATTGTTTTTTAAAACACAAACTCTTCTTGAATTTGTGAACTAAAAATTCAAAAATGAGAACATTTTAAAAAATTCTAGAATATTCTTACAAATTGTAAACAATATTTGAAAATAAGAATTTTTTTGGTATTCGAAACAATATTTCAATAGGTTCCTAATAATAAAGTTCAAAAAGGAGAAAAATCAATTAACAAAAAATAGAAGGAAAACAAAAAAAGGAAAAAAAGCTCTTAGAAGTACGTCAACTAATACTCCATAGCCCCCCCCCCACGCCCAAAATTGTGCATCAAAGGAATAATTTTTCTTCTAATTAGACGGATAAATCCGTGATGAGGTAAGTGATGCCAACAATTACTCACATCACGGAAAATTACAATCAATGTTGTTCAGCTCAATAGCTTCAGGTGTCCCGCACCCTAGCCAGGTCATAGTCCTACCTTCTAAACGGGCAAAGTTCACCAAAGAATTACTAACTTTATTCTGAGACCTACTAATATGAGTAATACTAGTTTTATGAAGACTCAAAAGATACTTTATCTCCTTCACCAAGGAAGAATACATCGATTTATCAATCTCGTGGGCTTGAATCATCTTTACTGCTACTGAGGAATCCATTTCAATTGTAACCGGAAAATCAATGCGTGATGAGGCTAAAGAGAGTCCTTCCATACACGCACCAAGTTCCGCTTCCAGTGCGTCCCGACAAGAGGAAAGCTGCCTGCATGAAGAGAAAATGATGGCACCACTTTCATCACGCAATACCATGCTCGACCCAGCTCTGTCATCCGGAGAGAGAGAACCATCGCAGTTCAGTCTAGGCCATCCATGCAATGGAGGAGACCATCTCAAGAGCGCAGCATCAGACTTAATTTTAAATGGCTTGGGAATAGCATGTACAGGAACTATCGTTGATTTACCTTTGCATGGATTAGCAAAGGGTTCATGCTTGATGCACTACAACGAATCCAGGTAACTGCACAAGAATCTCTTCGACACACCAACCAGGGCGGATCTTTGTTATGCACTAATTCATTTCTAATATGCCAGCACCTCCACATCGTCATCAGCAACATGCAACATTCAACTTCAGGAAAGAATCAAGAATATTAAGCAGCCACTCCTAACCTGAATGTGTAATGGATTTTAGCTCAGGTATGTGCCATACTTCAAAGATAGTACCCCATAGTTCCACTGCTCTTGGATAGATGCAAACGAATGAAAATGGTCTTCTATTCCTTTATCACAAATTGGGCAAGTAGCTGAAGTTTCCAATCCTCTTTTATGGTTATTTTCCCATGTAGGCAGGGAATTGGTCGCACATCGCCATGCAAAATTACGCACTGTGGGGAGCACATCATAAGACCAAATAAGATTCCATACTTTACGAATAACATCAGGTAATGAACTTGACGCATCATCTGTTTCAACAGCAGCAAGGTTCAGTGCAAAGTTATACGCGTTTTTGACTGAGAAGCAACCATGTATACCCAGTCCCTAAGCCAGTGTATCATCTTTGAGTCGTGGCGAAGCTTAGATCTTTAGTATTTCCACGACGTCACATGGTAAAAAGTAGTCCTGTAGAACATGAACATTTCATAAACCGTTTGTATTAAAAATCTCTGAAATGAAACGAATCCTACATCTCCCTTGCAAGGAAACTAGCTTGTATGAAAAGGGTCTAGGAATCAAATTGTCTCTCCACGCCCAAATACTTTGTCCATTACCCACCCTCCATATCAACCCTTTTTTCAGAAAGTCTAACCCATGACATATAGCAGTCCAAGAAGAAGAGGCATTGCCTGAGAAAACAGTATCTTCTATCTTCCCTACAGTATAATAACGAGACTTCAGAAGACGGGCACAAAGTCTGTTCGGTTTCACAATGAGCCTCCAAGCCTGACAGGCAAGAAGTGCTTGGTTGAATAAACGAAAATCCCTGAAACCTAGTCCACCCTTACAATTAGGTTGTTGCAAGCATCCCCAAGATTTCCAATGAAATTTATGTTTGCCCTTCTCTGAGCCCCAATAAAAATTCTGAACCATCCTCATTAAGTTATCGCACACTGAGAAAGGGAGTATGAAAACACCCATTATATATCTAGGAAGCGCCTATGCGACTTAATGAGAACTTCTCTTCCTGGTTGAGCAAGAAATCCATCCACCCATTGGATCAATCTTTTAGTCAAGCTACTCTAAAGGTTTTGGAACTTCCCTTTCGACATTCTACCTTATGGGGTTGGGAGTCCAACATATTTCTCCTCAAAGCATGAAGTGGACACATGAAGAACAAAACACACTTGCTCCTGAACAGTAGTGGGACATTGCTACCTCTTGAGCACTTGCGTTGGTTTTCCCTTGAAGAGGAAAGGGTGGTGTAGCCATGTAGCGTAAGTATTTTCCCTCAGTTTTTGAGAACCAAGGTATCAATCAAGTAGGAGGCTACGCGCCAGTCCCTCGCACCTACACAAAACAAATAAATCATCGCAACCAACGCGATAAGGGGTTGTCAATCCCTACACGGTCACTTACGAGAGTGAGATCTGATAGATATGATAAGATAATATTTTTGGTATTTTTATGATAAAGATGCAAAGTAAAATAAAAGAAAAGTATTGGAAGATTAATATGATGAAGATAGACCCGGGGGCCATAGGTTTCACTAGTGGCTTCTCTCAAGAGCATACATATTTTACAATGGGTGAACAAAACTGTTGAGCAATTGAAAGAATTGAGCATAGTTACGAGAATATGTAGGTATGATCATGTATATAGGCATCACGTCCGAGACAAGTAGACCGACTACTGCCTGCATCTACTACTATTACTCCACACATCGACCGCTATCCAGCATGCATCTAGAGTATTAAGTTCATAAGAACAGAGTAACGCCTTAAGCAAGATGACATTATGTAGAGGGATAAACTCATGCAATATGATGAAAACCCCATCTTGTTATCCTCGATGGCAAAAATACAATACGTGCCTTGCTACCCCTACTGTCACTGGGAAAGGACACCGCAAGATTGAACCCAAAGCTAAGCACTTCTCCCATTGCAAGAAAGATCAATCTAGTAGGCCAAACCAAACTAATAATTCGAAGAGACTTGCAAAAATAACCAATCATACATAAAAGAATCCAGAGAAGATTCAAATATTGTTCATAGATAAACTTGATCATAAACCCACAATTCATCGGTCTCAACAAACAAACTGCAAAAGAAGATTACATCGAATAGATCTCCACAAGAGAGGGGGAGAACTTTGTATTGAGATCCAAAAATAGAGAAGAAGCCATCTAGCTAATAACTATGGACCCGAAGGTCTGAAGTAAATTACTCACACTTCATCGGAGAGGCTATGGTGTTGATGTAGAAGCCCTCCGTGATCGATGCCCCCTCCAGCGGAGCTCAGGAACAGGCCCCAAGATGGGATCTCGTGGATACAAGAAGTTACGGCGGTGGAATTAGGGTCTTGGCTCCGTCTCTGATTGTTTGGTGGTACGTAGGTATATATAGGAGGAAGAAGTACGTCGGTGGAGCAATAGGGGGCCCATGAGAGTGGAGGGCACGCGGGGGGGGGGGGGGGGGTAGGCAAAAAACAACAATTCTGGGTCTTGTTCATTCCAAAAATCACGTTCCAGAAGGTTCCATTCGGTTTGGACTCTGTTTGATATTCCTTTTCTTCAAAACCCTAAAATAGGCAAAAAACAGCAATTCTGGGCTGGGCCTCCGGTTAATAGGTTAGTCCCAACAATAATATAAAAGTGGACAATAAAGCCCAATAATGTCCAAAACAGAAGATAATATATCATGGAGCAATAAAAAATTATAGATATGTTGTCAAGCATCCCCAAGCTTAATTCCTGCTCGTCCTCGAGTAGGTAAATGATAAAAACAGAATTTTTGATGTGGAATGCTACTTGGCATAATTTCAATGTTATTCTTCTCAATTGTGGTATGAATATTCAGATCCGAAAGATTCAAGCCAAAAGTCTAATATTGACATAAAAATAATAATACTTCAAGCATACTAACTAAGCAATTATGTCTTCTCAAAATAACATGGCCAAAGAAAGTTATCCCTACAAAATCATATAGTCTGGCTATGCTCTATCTTCACCACACAAAGTATTAAAATCATGCACAACCCCGATGACAAGCCAAGCAATTGTTTCATACTTTTGACATTCTCAAAACTTTTTTAATCTTCACGCAATACATGAGCGTGAGCCATGGACATAGCACTTTAGGTGGAATAGAGTGGTGGTTGTGGAGAAGACAAAAAGGGAGAAGATAGTCTCACATCAACTAGGCGTATCAACGGGCTATGGAGATGCCCATCAATAGATATCAATGTGAGTGAGTAGGGATTGCCATGCAACGGATGCACTAGAGCTATAAGTATATGAAAGCTCAAAAAGAGACTAAGTGGGTGTGCATCCAACTTGCTTGCTCACGAAGACCTAGGGCATTTTGAGGAAGCCGATCATTGGAATATGCAAGCCAAGTTCTATAATGAAAAATTCCCACTAGTATATGGAAGTGATAGCATAGGAGACTCTCTATCATGAAGATCATGGTGCTACTTTGAAGCACAAGTGTGGTAAAAGGATAGTAACATTGTCCCTTCTCTCTTTTCTCTCATTTTTTTATTTGGGCCTTTTTCTCCTTTTTATGGCCTCTTTTTTTTATTTGGGCTTCTTTGGCCTCTTTTTTTTCCGTCCGGTGTCTCATCCCGACTTATGGGGGAATCATAGTCTCCATCATCCTTTCCTCACTTGGGACAATGCTCTAATAATGATGATCATCACACTTTTATTTTCTTACAACTCAAGAATTACAATTCGATACTTAGAACAAGATATGACTCTATATGAATGCCTCCGGCGGTGTACCCGATATGCAATGATGCATGAGTGACATGTATGAAAGAATTATGAATGGTGGCTTTGCCACAAATACAATGTCAACTACATGATCATGCAAATCAATATGACAATGATGGAGTATGTCATAGTAAACGAAACGGTGGAAAGTTGCATGGAAATATATCTCGGAATGGCTATGGAAATGCCATAATAGGTAGGTATGGTGGCTGTTTTGAGGAAGGTATATAGTGGGTGTATGATACCAGCGAAAGGTGTGCGGTATTAGAGAGGCTAGCAATGGTGGAAGGGTGAGAGTGCGTATAATCCATGGACTCAACATTAGTCATAAAGAACTCATATACTTATTGCAAAAATCTACAAGTTATCAAAACAAAGTATTACGCGCATGCTCCTAGGGGGATATATTGGTAGGAAAAGACCATCGCTCGTCCCCGACCGCCACTCATAAGGAAGACAACCAATAAATAAATCATGCTCCGACTTCATCACATAACGGTTCACCATACGTGCATGCTACGGGAATCACAAACTTTAACAGAAGTATTTCTCAAATTCACAACTACTCAACTAGCACAACTTTAATATCACCATCTCCATATCTCAAAACAATTATCAAGTATCAAACTTTTCATAGTATTCAACACACTCATAAGAGAATTTTATTATTAATCTTGTATACCTAGCATATTACGATTATTTAAGAAAATTAACATGCTATTTAAGACTCTCAAAATAATCTAAGTGAAGCATGAGAGATCAATAGTTTCTATAAAACAAATCCACCGACGCACTCTAAAAGATATAAGTGAAGTACTAGAGCAAAACTATATAACTCAAGAGATATAAGTGAAGCACATAGAGTATTCTAATAATTTCCGAATCATGTTTGTCTCTCTCAAAAGGTGTGTACATCAAACATGATTGTGGTAAACTAAAAAGCAAAGACTCAAATCATACAACACGCTCCAAGCAAAACACATATCACGTGGTGAATAAAAATATAGCTCCAAGTAAAGTTACCGATAGAAGTAGACGAAAGAGGGGATGCCTTCCGGGGATCCCCAAGCTTTGGCTTTTAGGTGTACTTAGATTATCTTGGGGGTGCCATGGGCATCCCCAAGCTTAGGATCTTGCCACTCCTTGTTCCATAATCCATCAAATCTTTACCCAAAACTTGAAAACTTCACAACACAAAACTTAAAGTAGAAAATCTCGTGAGTTCCGTTAGCGAAAGAAAACAAAATACCACTTCAAGGTACTGTAATGAACTCATTTTTTATTTATATCGGTTTTAAAACTAATGTATTCCAATTTCTCTATGGTTTATAAACTATTTTACTAGCCATAGATTCATCAAAATAAGCAAACAACACACGAAAAACAGAATCTGTCAAAAACAGAACAATCTGTAGTAATATGTAGCTAGCGAAAGATATAGAAGCCCAAAAATTCTAAATAAATTGCTGGACGTGAGTAATTTATCTATTAATCATCTGCAAAAAGAATAAACTAAATATCACTTTCCAAATAAAAATGGCAGCAGTTCTCGTGAGCGCTAAAGTTTGTGTTTTTAACAGCAAGATTAACAAGACTTTCCCCAAGTCTGCCCAACGGTTCTACTTGGCACAAACACTAATTAAACACAAAAAACACAACCAAAACAGTGTCTAGATAAATTATTTATTACTAAACAGGAGCAAAAATCAAGGAATAAAAATAAAATTGGGTTGCCTCCCAACAAGCGCTATCGTTTAACGCCCCTAGCTAGGCATAAAAAGCAAGGATAGATCTAGGTATTGCCATAATAGTAAGATAGATCATTAAAACTCATTTCATATTCTCTAAGTTCGGTAGTAAGTTTTCTTTGAGGCAAGAAAACGTAATAAAAGGGCTAAATTTAATGGGACAAAAGTCCCCAAGATCAACCTTGGGAGGTATAGGTTCCTCCTTTGGCCCTCTATATTGCACAACCAATTCATCATTATAAGCATTCTTTTGGCAGAACTTTGTGAGCCTGTACTCAAGAGAATATCCTAGTTCATTATTTCGAATGGCCAAATCATCATTAAGTTCAGAAATTCTATCAACTAAGACATTGGTAGGAACCCTTTTTCTAAGATTTTCATTGAAAGCAACATAGTCTAGGGATTGAAAACACATTATTTCTTCTTGATCAAAAAGGATAGCCTCTATGGGAGGCCGGCAAGAGTCCACCCTATAATGCGCAAAGATTTTTTTGGCCTCTTTTATTATGAATCTGAACTCACGAGCCAAAAAGATAGTAGCGGCACACTTAACAGAAGAATGCTCAATATTAGAAAATTCTAGGAAAATCCTTTGTATGCAAGGGTGCATGTGCATGAATTGTCTTTCAAGTTCAACTACAAGCATGGCAATAGCGTTCGCAAGACTACTAGTTCTATGAAGGATAGAACTACCCATAGAAGGCAAAGCACCGACACAAGTAAAGAAATCTTGGATAACTCCTTTTCCAATAATATTACCATTACCAATACGGAATTCTTTTGTATGTAAGATAGGGGGTTCTTCAGCAGGAGCATCCGAATTTTTCATGATGTATTAGTGTCCATATCAACAATAATTTCCCCAATTTCAGACATAACGGCAGAAAGTGCAAAAGGCAAAAAGAGGCAAATAGAGAAAGAGAGTGAGGATAGAGAGAGAGGGCGAATAAAACGGAAAGGGTGAAGTGGGGGAGAGGAAAATGAGAGGCAAATGACAAATAATGTAATGCGGGAGATAAGGGTTTGTGATGGGTACTTGATATGTTGACTTTTGTGTAGACCTCCCCGGCAACGGCGCCAGAAATCCTTCTTGCTACCTCTTGACCACTTGCGTTGGTTTTCCCTTGAAGAGGAAAAGGTTGTGCAACAAAGTAGCGTAAGAATTTCCCTCAGTTTTTGAGAACCAAGTTATCAATCCAGTAGGCGGCTACGCGCTAGTCCCTCGCACCTACACAAAACAAATAAATCCTCCAAACCAACGCGATAAGGGGTTGTCAATCCCTACACGGTCACTTACGAGAGTGAGATCTGATATATATGATAAGATAATATTTTTGGTATTTTTATGATAAGGATGCAAAGTAAAATAAAAGCAAAGTATTGGAAGATTAATATGATGAAGATAGACCCCGGGGCCATAGGTTTCACTAGTGGCTTCTCTCAAGAGCATAAATTTTTACGATGGGTGAACAAATTGCTGCTGAGCAATTGATAGAATTGAGCATAGTTATGATAATATCTAGGTATGATCATGTATATAGGCATCACGTCCGAGACAAGTAGACCGACTCCTGCTTGCATCTACTACTATTACTCCACACATCGACCACTATCCAGCATGCATCTAGAGTATTAAGTTCATATGAACAGAGTAACGCCTTAAGCAAGATGATATGATGTAGAGGGATAAACTCAGGCAATATGATGAAAACCCCATCTTGTTATCCTCGATGGCAACAATACAATATGTGCCTTGCTGCCCCTACTGTCACTGGGAAAGGACACCACAAGATTGAACCCAAAGCTAAGCACTTCTCCCATTGCAAGAAAGATCAATCTAGTAGGCCAAACCAAACTGACAATTCGAAGAGACTTGCAAAGATAACAAATCGTACATAAAAGAATTCAGAGAAGATTCAAATATTGTTCATAGATAAACTTGATCATAAACCCACAATTCATCGGTCTCAACAAACACACCGCAAAAGAAGATTACATCGAATAGATCTGCACAAGAGAGGGGGAGAACTTTGTATTGAGATCCAAAAAGAGAGAAGAAGCCATCTAGCTAATAACTATGGACCCGAAGGTCTGAAGTAAACTACTCACACTTCATCGGAGAGGCTATGGTGTTGATGTACAAGCCCTTCGTGATCGATGCCCCCTCCGGCGGAGCTCTGGAACAGGCCCCAAGATGGGATCTCGTGGATACAGGAAGTTACGGCGGTGGAATTAGGATTTTGGCTCCGTCTCTGATCGTTTGGGGTACGTAGGTATATATAGGAGGAAGAAGTACGTCCGTGGAGCAGCAGGGGCCCACGAGGGTGGAGGGCGCGCCTGGGGGGGGGGGGTAGGTGCACGCCCCTACCTCGTGGCCTCCCTGTTGGTTGCTTGACGTAGGGTCCAAGTCTCCTGGATCTTGTTCATTCCAAAAATCATGTTCCCGAAGGTTTCATTCCGTTTGGACTCTGTTTGATATCCCTTTTCTTCGAAACCCTAAAATAGGGAAAAAACAACAATTCTGGGCTGGGCCTTCGGCTAATAGGTTAGTCCCAAAATTAATATAAAAGTGGATAATAAAGCCCAATAATGTCCAAAACAGAAGATAATATAGCATGAAGCAATCAAAAATTATATATACGTTGCAGACGTATCAGACATGCACTCCAAACAGAATAGAGCATTTATCATAGTTCAAACACTGACCAGCAGCGACCTCATAGGCATCAAGGGCCTATTTAATGTGCATTTCTTGGACCTGAGAAGCCTAAAAAAATAGCATTGTGTCATCCGCAAACAAAAGGTGAGACATACCTGGAGCTCTTCTATAGATTTTAACCAGTGTAATATCATTTGACCTTACTCCATGATTTAATAAAGCAGACAATCCATCAGTGACAAAAATAAACAAGAAGGGTGATAATGGGTCACCTTGCTGAAGCCCACGCGACGGTGCAAATGAATCCAACAGGGAACCCCACCGGTTAGAGAAGCCCATCTTTTGCATCACTTGCTTAAAAATGCCCAATCAACCCTATCATAAGCTTATGACAGATCAAGCTTGTAAGCACAAAAACGTTTTGTTGGAACCTTCTGCCGTTTAATATAATGAATGCACTCAAAGGCCACCCAAGCATTATCAGTAATTATTCTGCCAGGGACAAAGGCACTCTTTTCGGTAGAAATTAGATCATCCAACAAAGGCCTCAACCTGTTCACCAAACACTTAGATATAACCTTATAAATTACATTACATAAACTTATAGGTCTATAGTGAGTAAGTCTAGCTGGATTGGCAACTTTTGGGATGAGCACAATAGAAGTAGCATCCACTCCTTCCGACATAACACCAATGATAAAGAAATCCTTAACTGGCGCAACAATACTTTCTTTCAAAGTACCCCAATTGCGCTGAATTTTTTGCCGGAAACCCATCCGGTCCTTGCGCCTTCAGTGGACCTAGTTTAAACATAGCATTTGATATCTCCTGGTCAGAAAGGCAGCGCATAGGCGATTATTATCATCATTGGTGACTCTATTTCAAGCAAGTCTAACACTACCGGAGCATCAAGATTAGGATCAACAGTAAAGATAGTTTTGAACTACTCATTTATCAAGTCACTCGTGGAAGAGAAGTCCGAATGAGCACTGCCATCATCATCAATAATCTCATGGATCTTATTCTTACGTGCACGCCAAATAGCTTTGCTCTGAAAATACTTTGTGTTCCTGTCACCCTCCTTTAGCCAAGTTAGTCTAGATCTCTGAAGCCACATCATCCCCTCTTTATAAAGGAGTTCATTCATCCTATCGGTCACCTTTCGAATTTCTGCTCGATCCCCATTCATATTCACAAGCTCCTCCAGCCGTGTTCGAGATTTATTTAACTCTCTCGTAATGTTGCCAAACTTCCTTCCCCCATGACTGAAGGGTTTTCATCATAGAATCCAAGCCATCACACAGCTTACCAAGGTTGTTCACCACACCAAAGGAGCCCCATGCTTCCTTGATTATTTCTAGAAGAGTTGAATCTCTCTCCCACAATATTTCATACTGTCTGCATCTAGCGCCAAAGTGTCCAGATTCTGGCTTCCCTATAAGCAGCAATGGAAGGTGATCTGAGCATGATGAGACGAGGTGCCTCACTTCCGAATAAGCAAAGGAATTACGCCAAGAATTTGATGCAACAACCATGCCTGCTTGAACACCCAACAATCCCTGTTGGTGTGATTGGCTGGTTTTTCAGGGGTGCCATGTATCTGGCATGAGCGGTCGAGTATTCAGTCCAAACTGGACAGGCCCGGAGTATTTCTTTTGAATGGCTTTTTCCGCTGACCGGGTTTAGAGCCTCTGAATCCGGCATTAACTACCGTATCCTCAGCATTGTCGCTGTTAATGCGACGCTTTTGCTTGTTGCGACGCGACTTGCCACTGCTATCCTTGGTATCCGAATTACCAGGGCTCTTGGTCATGTTATTGCTGCGAGCTAGCCAGCTGTCTTCTCCCGCGCAGAAGCGGGTCATAAGTGTCGTGAGGGCTGCCATAGGTTTTGGCTTTTCTTGTCCTAGGTGCCGTGCCTAGAATTGTCTAGCCAATTCCTCTGGCTGCTGAATTGTGTGGCTTAGGTCATCGGCGTCTGGTGGTCGCACATAAGTGCCCTGGAAATTGTCGAGGAATGCGGCTTCCAGGTCCTCCCAACAACCAATTGATTCTTCTAGCAAGCTGTTAAGCCAATGCCGAGCTGGTCCTTTAAGCTTGAGTGGGAGGTATTTGATGGCGTGTAGGTCATCACCGCGGGCCATGTGGATATGAAGGAGATAGCCCTCGATCCATACCGCAGGATCTGTTGTGCCATCGTATGATTCGATGTTCACGGTTTTGAAACCCTCGGGGATTTGATGATCCATTACTTCATTTGTGAAGCATAGTGGGTGTGCGGCGCCTCTGTATTGAGCTATATCACGATGCATCTCAAACGAGCTTTGTCTACTATGTTCGGCCTGGCCGGATTTACTGTATCCGGCGTAACGAGTACCGTCTCATGCCGTGGGGTGCCCAGGTGATCCGTAGATCGATCTTGTTTGCCTTGCCTTGTCCTCCAATAAATCTCGCAGGTCTGGTGCATTTTCCCATGCCTTGGTATTTTTTGAGCGGCGCCGGGGTGCGGCTTGAGTGGAGGGCCGAGAGGCCTCTCTGTCGCGTCCACGGGGTGGCCGGTCGGCTGCATCATGCGCTGGTGATGTAGGTTTAGGTGCTTCCTTCTCTAATTGGGGTAGCAACCTGCGCTTTGGGTAGCTCTTGGAGGGGCGTTCAAGTTCATACTCTTCGGTCGCAAGGACTTCAGTCCATCTGTCGGCTAGCAAATCTTGATCAGCTCTAAGCTGTTGATGTTTTTTCTTGAGGCTGCTCACCGTGGCCATAAGCTTGCATTTGAAACGCTCTTGTTCGACGGGATCCTTCGGCATCACAAATTCGTCGTCATCGAGGCTTGCCTCGTCTTCGGAGGGAGGCATATAATTATCGTCCTCGACCTCTCTATCTGCCGCTTTCTCATGAGGGCTGGCTTCTCCATCCTCCTGTGCTGAATCTTGCTAGAGGTGGTTGTCTTTGGCACTATTCGGGGTGTTATTATCTCCCGTGCCAGAATCACCGTTTTTGCTTTGGCGGAATTTAGAGCGGCGCCGCTGGCGCCGGCGCTTAGGCTGCTTCTTGGAGGGATCATCCTCCGCTGTTCCATCGCCATTGCGTTCTTTTGGGGTGTCCACCATGTATATATCATACGACGAGGTGGCTTTCTAGTGCCCTATAGGCGTCCATACCGTCAATGTCTTCGGAGTCGAAGTCGAGCATGTTGGTTAAATCATCGATAGTGGCTACGAAGTGGGTGGTGGGTGGGCTTTGAATTTCTTCATCATCCGCATCCCAACCTTGCTGACCATAGTCTGGCCAAGGCTCTCCTGATAAAGAGAGAGACTTTAGTGAATTCAGAATATCGCCGAAGGGCGATTGCTGAAAGATGTCCGCAACGGTGAACTCCATGATTGGCGCCCAATCGGGTTCGATCGGTAGGGGCGCGGAGGGCTCAGAGTCAGGAGAGGAGTCCGGCTCCTTGGAGTCACGGGCTTCGCAGAGAATAGGGTTGGTGTTCGGCTTGATCGCCGTAGAGATTGTAGCCCCCGAGGCAGTGTCCAACCACCCATCCTCGATTGGCGCAGTTGGCTCTGAATTAAGGGTCGGAGCTGATGTGGGTGCAGCCTCTAGGGCACTGTTCGGCAGCAGAGCTAGATCATGCCCATCGTGACAGTGCGGCGCGCTCGGCTGTGGCTCGAATCCGTCGAAGATCAAGTCTCCACGGATGTCGGCCGTGTAGTTTAAACTTCCAAATCTGACCTGATGGCCAGGGGCGTAGCTTTCGATCTGCTCCAGGTGACCAAGCGAATTGGCCCGCAGTGCAAAGCCGCCGAATACGAAGATCTGTTCGGGGAGAAAAGTCTCACCCTGGATCGTATCGCTGTTGATGATCAGAGAAGCCATCGGGCCTAAAAGTGACGACACAGAGGAACTCTCAATGAAAGCACCAATGTCGGTGTTAAAACCGGCGGATCTCGGGTAGGGGGTCCCGGACTGTGCGTCTAGGCGGATGATAACAGGAGGCAGGGGACACGATGTTTTACCCAGGTTCGGGCCCTCTTGATGGAGGTAAAACCCTGCATCTTGCTTGATTAATATTGATGATATGGGTAGTACAAGAGTAGATCTACCACGAGATCAAGGAGGCTAAACCCTAGAAGCTAGCCTATGGTATGATTGTTCTTCGTCCTACGGACTAAAACCCTCCGGTTTATATAGGCACCGGAGAGGGCTAGGGTTACACAGAGTCGGTTACAATGGTAGGAGATCTACATATCCGTATCGCCAAGCTTGCCTTCCACGCCAAGGAAAGTCCCTTCCGGACACGGGACGAAGTCTTCAATCTTGTATCTTCATAGTCCAGGAGTCCGGCCGAAGGTATAGTCCGGCTATCCGGACACCCACTAATCCAGGACTCCCTCAGTAGCCCCTGAACCAGGCTTCAATGATGACGAGTCCGGCGTGCAGATTGTCTTCGGCATTGCAAGGCGGGTTCCTCCTCCAAGTACTTCATAGAAGATTTTGAACACAAAGGTAGTGTCCGGCTCTGCAAAATAAGTTTCCACACATCGCCATAGAGAGAATAATATTTACATAAATCTAATCCGTTGATGTATTCCGTAGCATGAGATCACACCACGGCCAAGTCTTCATTCGAATCGTTTTATTGTCCCACCTCAACGCGTTTAGCGAGGCGGTTTCCTTGGCACGTCTTGTCAAAGCAGAGATCGTGTCCCCTTATTTCGGGATTCTCATCAATACTGGTGTGGGTAACCCAACCGCGCCATTGATTACGGCGCTTGGAAGATAAGCGAGTTTTACCAGGCTGGTGGGGACGCATAGTCGCGTCCGCCCATATAAGGGGATAAGGATCCACCTTTTCATCCACGCCTTCTTCCTCCTTTGCCTAACCATTTCCGCGCACTCGAGCTCCAGCGCCCAAGTCCGCACACCCCACCTCAACCTTCTTCAGTCATGTCCGGAGCGGGAGGCAAGTGGATGGTCTCCTCCGTCACAGAGGGAAACATCAAAAAACTGAGGAAGGCCGGATACTTGTCTAACGACATTGCGCACCGGCTTCCCGAAGAGGGGCAGCTCATCCCCACCCCTAGGCCCCATGAGAGGGTGGTGTTCCTCCCCCATTTCCTCCACGGACTGGGCTTCCCTCTCCACCCATTTGTCCGGGGGCTCATGTTCTACTATGGCCTGGATTTCCACGATCTGGCCCCGAACTTTGTCCTCAACATCTCGGCGTTTATCGTCGTGTGCGAGGCCTTCCTCCGCATCCGCCCCCATTTCAGGCTATGGCTCAAGACTTTCAATGTTAAGCCGAAGGTGGTGCACGGCACCCAGGCGGAGTGCGGAGGCACCATGGTGGGCAAGATGCCCAACGTCCTATGGCTCGAGGGCTCCTTCGTGGAGACCCTAAAGGGGTGGCAATCGGGGTGGTTTTACATCACCGAGCCGCGCGACCCTGAATGGGTCGCAGCTCCCGAGTTCCGATCCGGACCCCCTATGCGGCTCACCTCCTGGAAAGAGACGGGCCTGTCATGGGGTAAAAAAGGAGAGCTGACCGGACTCCAAACATGCGTCCAAACCCTGGTGGACAAGAAGCTCAAACTTGTCAACGTAGTCCAGGTTATGCTCATCCGCCGGATCCTCCCGTGTCAACAACGGGCTTTCAACCTGTGGGAGTTCGACCCGGCGCAGCACCAAACTCTGAGTAGGCTCTTCGACATGACATACGAAGATGCCTGGAAGGTGCTTTTCAAGGGCGCCGAGGCCCCCGCGTCTGCTACCGAGGATCGCGGAATCAGCACGCAGCGTCACGCTAGTGCGGTAAGCCGTTTTTACCTTTTACTGCGTATTAGTTTTTCATAGTTTGACTCCATGCGGGATCTAAGCCCCCTTACCTTTGACAGGTTTGGCAGGAGACGTCTGGATAGATCAACTGTCCGGCTCCTTTGCCCGAAGGCCCAGTGGACGCTCGCTTGGCGAAGCTGCTGGTTCCGGCACCCTATGTGGTGCCGGAGAAGAAGGCCAAGAAGAAGGCCATGGGGACTCGAAAGAGTGCCCGGCGCCAGGTGGTGTCGGATTCATCATCCGACGACTCCAAGGCGCACTACTCCCATGAAGATGAGGAGGAGGAAGAAGAGACCTCTCTCCCCCCCCCCCCGCGGGGGGAGGGAATAAAAGGAAGGCCGACCCAACTGGAGGCCGAAGGGTGCAAGAAGGGGAAAACCCTTCCTCCGGACTACTCCACCAACGCCGACGACGGCGAAGAGGAGTGGCCGCTCAGGGCCAAGCCCCTGTCGAAATCATAAGTATCCGGATACCAGAGTGATTCATAGTATTCCTCCATTGCACAGCTTTTCCTTATGTCGAACCTGTTTATGCAGTCCACCCAAAGACCGGCTCGACGTGTCGTCGAGCGGTTCCCTGGACCCGTCGGATGTGAATTCGCTTCCGATGGCTACCTCCCCCCACCCTACGGACGACGCCGAGATGCTATCCCAATAGGTTCCCAGCCAGGAGGAGGTGGTCCTGGAGGCGCCGCAAGGTGACCTCCCGGACTCCAGGCGCAAAGGCTATAAAACCCCCAAGGGCTCCGAGTCCGGCCTTGAGCCAGACACCGCGCCGGAACCTTCAACGGTTCCGGACTCTAGTAGGCAGCCTCCTTCCAAGAGGAGCAAGCCTACCGAGCCGGTGACCTCCGTCCAACCGGAGGCACCAGATAATTTGCTGGAGGTGCTTAACGGCGCCTCCATCGACGAGGAGCACCGCACTATTATGAGCGCTGATCCAGAAGGTTCAGTCCACCAAGAGCGGACTAACTGAAGCCTGTGCCAGCCTTCTAACAGGCTTTGAGGTAAGTAAAGAATATGTAAAAATATTACCGCATAGACAGTAGCCCCTGATGCTCTGTTCGGTCTTCGGAAAGAAAAGCCGAATAGAGGATCTAATAACATTCGCAGGAGTCTAACATAATCAAGTCAATATGCGTATGCAGGCTTCGCTGTTGGCCTCCGCCGCACTGACTGCAGAGGTGGATACGCTGAAGAAAAACTTTGCGCGATGCGAGAACGAGCTCGGCCATGCCAAGAGGCAACTCGAGGAGAAGGAAGGTAAGTAATACCTTGCGCAAGTATATAGAGAAGATGTGGTTGCAAAAAATGACAGGATCAACGTGCTATTATAGGGGCCACGACCGAGGTGGCAACCCTTAAGAAAGTGCTGTCCGAGGCCGAAAACAGAGCAGCCGCGGAGCGCATGGAGAGAGGGAAGCAGGAGGCGCGGGTGGAGGAGGTCCAGAAAGAGCTCCAGGCTCTCGTGAAAAAACACGAGAGTTTGGAGCTTGACTCAAAGATGCAAGCGTCCGAGCTTGCGACAGCCCTCAAAAGCGCGAAGTCTGCCAAGGCCGAAGCCCAGAAAGCCCTCCAAGAAATTGAAGCGATGAAGAAGATAGTGGCGGGTAAGGCATTCATTATGCAAAGCAACCACATGAAAGTGAATTACTTGTTACTTACCCGAGTCCGGAGCTCTCCAGGAGCATTCGCAGATTTGCCCCGCAGTGCGTCTGATGTCGCCGCCTACTACCGAGCCGAGAAGGGGAGCTCGACGGAGAAGGTGTTCTGGTCTCAGTATGCTGAGGCCGGACACCTGGTGCCTTTGAGCGACCAGCTGAAGCAAATGGTCGAGCTCCACAAGGTGGCCGAACAGGCCATAAAGGGCTTCATAGTTCGGCTTTGGCCTGGGGAGGCTCTGTCTGGGAGCTACTTCGGGCTGGTGAGGCGGCTGGTGGATGCCTGTCCACGGCTTGAAGTAATCAAGCACTCCGTCTGCATCGAAGGTGCCCGTAGGGCGCTTGCCCGTGCTAAAGTGCACTGGGGCAAGATGGATGCGAAGAAGCTGGTGAAGGACGGGCCGCCGCCGGGCCAGGAGCATCGCGTCCTGAAAGCGTATTATGAGGGCGTCCTGAAGGGTGCTCGCCTTATAGCGGATGAATGCTCCAAAGATGTAATTTTTGAGTAAACTCGCATTTGTGATCCTGTACGCTGAAAACTTGTTCATATGCGCTAAGCAACGCTTTTGAATTTAAAATATTACCTTCTATGCGGCCGTTTATCAAATTTGAGAGATGGCGAGTCGTCGGCTTCTGCCCCCATGCCACGAGTGCTGGGGTGTTCGGGATAAACATGAGCGCTCTTTTTCCCATTCTTGGGTCCTTCGAGGGAGGCGCTCAACACAACGAACAAGGCAATCAGACTATAATGCTTGAATACTCTCACTTAGTCATAGAATTCTATAGTTTTAAATTTCGGCGAAGCCCCTAGTGTTCGGAAGACCGAGTTCGGGGCGCTATCCACGCTTAGGCCGGACAAAGCCGACTCCTCGCTCTAAGCGGCATAAGTCTTTAGGGACTCGAAAACCTCTCGAACAGCGACCAGCTCTCACCTCATCATGACGATCAGTTTTAGCTTTCTCTACTAAGGTGCTTAGCCCAGCTCAACTGGGGCACAATTGCAGTAGTTCTCCTAGTGCTACCTTAGCCGATATAACGGAACGTAAGGTACCAAAACATAGGAGCCAGGCAAACCCAACTATTGACCCAAGACATGATTCGGAGCCGATGCATATAATGCTATAAGTTCAGGGTGCCGCACTTGTGAAAGTGTTCGGACTTCTCACACCGTATTGTGGGGTACTTAAGCCCCTGGCGTATTGGCCATACCAAAGTGTACGGGTGCAACATTTCATTAATGAACATATATTCGTAAAAAAGAGCAATGCAATAATAGACGGAAGCTATGCATTGTTTATTTTAAAAAGCTGCGCTCAAAGCAGAATGATACAAATAGTGCGGTAAGCAAAAAATGGTACTATTTAACATGTCCTTTCCAGGGGCGAGCTGCGGAATGGTATGTGAAACAGGTATACTGCTCGTTATAGAGACCACCTTAGAGTTCCATAGTGCGGCGTAGCTTTCTACTTCCCTGGTTGTATCGTTTGTGTGGCAATTGTATTGCCGGACAAGCCTTCCGAAGGATGGAGTCCAGAAAATAAGAGAAAATTAAGAAATCGGCAGCCCCTAGTGCGGTTTAAGCTGCATTTCGGGCATGCCGTGATGGTGCCCCTTCCCCTGTGCCCATGGTATTTCCAGAGAAGAGTTATGTACGCGCAACACTGGTTTCGCAAGTTCGCGAGGGCTGGGGTTGGGGCCGCATTGCTACGTTTGCTCGAAACGTGCCAGGCGGTCTTGTTGTAGGTTACTCCGGGCGCGCTTAACGGTGTCCATACGTTTAATGGCCGGACTGGAGAATTGCCTTGAGAGGCTGCTTTGTACTTCAGCTGCGATAGCTGCCGTATGCTCCTCTGTTCGGAGAGAGTGTTCGGTGTTTCCATTGACCGTGATGACTCCTCGAGGGCCTGGCATCTTGAGCTTGAGGTATGTGTAGTGCGGCACCGCATTGAACTTAGCAAATGCGGTTCGCGCGAGTAGTGCATGATAGCCACTGCGGAACGGAACTATGTCGAAGATTAACTCCTCGCTTCGAAATTATCTGGAGATCTGAAGACCACTTCAAGTGTAACTGAGCCTGTACAGTTGGCCTCTACACCTGGTATGACGCCTTTAAAGGTCGCTTTAGTGGGTTTAATCCTCGAGGGATCGATGCCCATTTTCCGCACTGTATCCTGGTAAAGCAGGTTCAGGATGCTGCCGGCGTCCATAAGGACTCTAGAGAGGTGAAATCCGTCAATAATTGGGTCTAGAACCAATGCGGCGAATCCGCCATGACCGATGCTAGTGGGGTGGTCCCTTCGATCAAAAGTGATCGGGCGGGAAGACCATGGGTTGAAGTTTGGGGCGACTGGCTCCATCCAGTATACTTCCCTTAGCGCACGCTTCCGCTCCCTCTTGGGGACGTGGGTTGCGTATATGATGTTCACCGTCCGCACTTGTGGGGGAAAACCTTTCTGTCCACTGTTGTTCGGCGGCCGGGGCTCCTCCTCGTCATCGCTATGCAGCCCCTTGTCTCTGCTTTCGGCATTTAACTTGCCTACCTGCTTGAACACCCAACAATCCTTGTTGGTGTGATTGGCTCGTTTTTCAAGGGTGCCATGTATCTGGCATGAGCGGTCGAGTATTCGGTCAAAACTGGACGGGCCCGGAGTATTTCTTTTGAATGGATTTTTCCACTGACCGGGTTTAGAGCCTCTGAATCCGGCATTAACTACCGTATCCTCAGCATTGTCGCCGTTAATGCGGCGCTTTTGCTTGTTGCAACGTGACTTGCCACTGCTGTCCTTGGTATCTGAATTACCAGGGCTCTTGGTCATGTTATTGCTGCGAGCTAGCCAGCTGTCTTCTCCCGCGCAGAAGCAGGTCATAAGTGTCGTGAGGGCTGCCATAGGTTTCGGCTTTTCCTGTCCTAGGTGCCATGCAAGCCACTCGTCGCAAATGTTATGCTTGAAGGCTGCTAGGGCCTCTGCGTCCGGACAGTCGACGATTTGATTTTTCTTGGTTAGGAACTGTGTCCAGAGTTGTCTGGCCGATTCCTCTAGCTGCTGAATTATGTGGCTTAGGTCATCGGCGTCTGGTGGTCGCACATAAGTGCCCTGGAAATTGTCGAGGAATGCGGCTTCCAGGTCCTCCCAACAACCAATTGATTCTACTGGCAAGCTGTTAAGCCAATGCCGAGCTGGTCCTTTAAGCTTGAGTGGGAGGTATTTGATGGCGTGTAGGTCACCACCGCGGGCCATGTGGATATGAAGGAGATAGCCCTCGATCCATACCGCAGGATCTGTTGTGCCATCATATGATTCGATGTTCACGGGTTTGAAACCCTCGGGGATTTGATGATCCATTACTTCATCTGTGAAGCATAGTGGGTGTGCGGCGCCTCTGTATTGAGCTATATCACGACGCAGCTCAAACGAGCTTTGTCTACTGTGTTCGGCCCGGCCAGATTTACTGTATCCGGCGTGACGAGTACCGTCTCGTGCCGTGGCGCGCCCACGTGATCCGTAGATCGATCTTGTTTGCCTTGCCTTGTCCTCTAATATATCTCGCAGGTCTGGCGCATTTTCCCATGCCTTGGTATTTTTTGAGCGGCGCCGGGGTGCGGCTTGAGTGGAGGGCCGAGAGGCCTCTCTGTCGCGGCCACGGGGTGGCCGGTCGGCCGCATCATGCGCTGGTGATGTAGGTTTAGGTGCTTCCTCCTCTAATTGGGGTAGCAACCTGCGCTTTGGGTAGCTCTTGGAGGGGCGTTCGAGTTCATACTCTTCGGCTGCAAGGACTTCAGTCCATCTGTCGGCTAGCAAATCTTGATCAGCTCTAAGCTGTTGCCGTTTTTTCTTGAGGCTGCTTGCCGTGGCCATAAGCATGCGTTTGAAACGCTCTTTTTCGACGGGATCCTCCATCACGACAAATTCCTCGTCATCGAGGCTTGCCTCGTCTTTGGAGGGAGGCATATAATTATCGTCCTCGACCTCTCTGTCTGCCGCTCTCTCATGAGGGCTGGCTTCTCCATCCTCCTGTGCTGAATCTTGCTGGAGGTGGTTGCCTTCGGCACTGTCCGGGGTGTTATTATCTCCCGTGCCGGAATCACTGTTTTTGCTTTGGCGGGATTTAGAGCGGCGCCGCTGACGCCGGCGCTTAGGTTGCTTCTTGGAGGGGTCATCCTCCGCTGTTCCATCACCATTGCCTTCTTTTGGGGTGTCCATCATGTATCATACGACGAGGTGGCTTTCCAGTGCCCTATAGGGGCTGGTTCTTGATCGTCTCCTGCATCGGCGTCCATAGCGTCGATGTCTTCGGAGTCGAAGTCGAGCATGTCGGTTAAATCATCGACAGTGGCTACGAAGTGGGTGGTGGGTGGGCTTTGCATTTCTTCATGATCCGCATCCCAACGTTGCTGAACATAGTTCGGCTAGAGCTCTCCTGATAAAGAGAGAGACTTTAGTGAATTCAGAATATCGCCGAAGGGCGAGTGCTGAAAGATGTCCGCAGCGGTGAACTCCATGATCGGCGCCCAATCGGGTTCGATCGGTAGGGGCGCGGAGGGCTCGGAGTCAGGAGAGGAGTCCGGCTCCCTGGAGTCACAGGCTTCACAAAGAATAGGGTTGGTGTTCGTCTTGATCGCCGTAGAGATTGCAGCCCCCGAGGCGGTGTCCAACCACCCATCCTCGATTGGCGCAGTTGGCTCCAAATTAAGGATCGGAGCTGATGCGGGTGCGGCCTCCAGGGCATTGTTCGGCAGCAGAGCTAGATCATGCTCATCGTGACAGTGCGGAACGCTCGGCTGTGGCTCGAATCCGTCGAAGATCAAGTCTCCACGGATGTCGGTCATGTAGTTCAAACTTCAAAATCTGACCTGATGGCTAGGGGCGTAGCTTTCGATCTGCTCCAGATGACCAAGCGAATTGGCCCGCAGTGCAAAGCCGCCGAATACGAAGATCTGTCCGGGGAGAAAAGTCTCACCCTGGATCGTATCACTGTTGATGATCAGAGAAGCCATTAGGCCTAAAAGTGACGACACAGAGGAACTCTCAATGAAAGCACCAATGTCGGTGTCAAAACCGGCGGATCTCGGGTAGGGGGTCCCGGACTGTGCGTCTAGGCGGATGGTAATAGGAGGCAGGGGACACGATGTTTTACCCAGGTTCGGGCCCTCTTGATGGAGGTAAAACCCTATGTCCTGCTTGATTAATATTGATGATATGGGTAGTACAAGAGTAGATCTACCACGAGATCAGGGAGGCTAAACCCTAGAAGCTAGCCTATGGTATGATTGTTCTTCGTCCTACGGACTAAAACCCTCCGGTTTATAAAGGCACCGGAGAGGGCTAGGGTTACACAGAGTCGGTTACAATGGTAGGAGATCTACATATCCGTATCGTGAAGCTTGCCTTCCACGCCAAGGAAAGTCCCTTCCGGACACGGGACAAAGTCTTCAATCTTGTATCTTCATAGTCTAGGAGTCCGGCCGAATGTATAGTCCGGCTATCTGGACACCCCCTAATCCAAGACTCCCTCAGTAGCCCCTTAACCAGGCTTCAATGACGACGAGTCCGGCGCGCAGATTGTCTTTGGCATTGCAAGGCGGGTTCCTCCTCCAAGTACTTCATAGAAGATTTTGAACACAAAGGTAGTGTCCGGCTCTGCAAAATAAGTTTCCACATATTGCCATAGAGAGAATAATATTTACACAAATCTAATCTGCTGACGTATTCCGTAGCGTGACATCACACCATGGCCAAGTCTTTTTATTCGAATCGTTTCACTGTCCCACCTTAGCGCGTTAAGCGAGGCAGTTTCCTTGGCACGTCTTGTCAAAGCAGAGATCGTGTCCCCTTATTCCGGGATTCTCATCAATACGGGCGTGGGTAACCCAGTCGTACCCGTTGGTATGTTTTCTCGATCAAAGGCGAGTCCCAAACGGTCACGGGGAGGGCCCTTGGTATTCAACCTCTTATAAAGAGACCAAGGCCTTACTCCTTTCTTTCAATCTCAAACGAGTTCACCCTTCGCCTCGAGTTCCAACACCCAAGGCTCCACATTTCAGGCGCTTCGGACCTTCAACAATGTACGGTTCTGACCTTCGAGGCCGATGGATGCCCTCCTCCGCCACGGAGGAGGACGTGCTGAAGTTGAGAGAGGCCAGGTTCTTGACCGGCGAAATCTGGCATAGGCTGTCTGCTCAAGGGCAGGTCATTCCCACTCCCAAGCCTAGTGAGAGTGTGGTGATCATGTCTCACTTCCTTCGGGGGCTAGGCTTCTCGACGGATCCCTTCGTGAGGGGGCTCATGTATTATTATGGGCTGGAATTTCACGACTTAGCCCCGGAGTCCATCCTCCATATTTCCTCATTCATCGTCGTGTGTGAAGCCTTCCTCTGTATAACTCCTCACTTCGGACTATGGCTCAAGACCTTCAAAGTAGAGCCAAAGATGATCGAGGGACGGCACGCAGAGTGTGGAGGTGCTTTTATAAGCAAGAATGCTGGCGCTCAATGGCCCGAGGGCTCTTTTCAAGAGAAGTCCAACTTATGGCAACGAGAGTGGTTTTATATCACCGCTCCCAAGAGCACCAAGTGGGTGGCGCCACCTGCCTTTAGCTCGGGTCCCCCACCACAGCTAGTGTCATGTGTCAATAAAGGACTGGACTGGGGGCCATCCAAGGACGTGCCCTTGTTATAGGGCCGCATTCAAGATCTCTTAGAAAGAGACATTAGCCTGGTTGTGGTGAAGCAGGTCATGTTGATCCGCCGAGCCTTTCCTGGCAAACGTTGCCCCCTTCGCCTGTGGGAGTTCAATCCGGAGGGACCACGAGCTCTCCAGGATTTCATGGGCGCAACGCCCGTGGAGATATACAAATTGTTCTTCAGATCACAAGCAATGTGTCCGGACTTGACCGAGGACGCAGGTCTGAGCTGCAACCGCCCGGATACTCAAGTAAGTAGCCCTGTGCCCGGACTCGCAGTCCGCATATTTATCACAAAATTGCCCTTAAAAGAGTTGTCCTTTAAACATGAGTGGATAGCGAAAGCAAAGCTAATCAGGTGTCCGGCCCCCTCCCTGAGACCACACCGGGTCCCGTGCTAGTCAGGATGTTGGAGGTTGTGCCTTCGGAGGAAAGCGAGGGAGGGGACAAGGAGGCTACGGCCTCCTCGAAGGAGGCTGTTTGGAAGGGAGGAATCAAAAATTCCTCTCCTCAGGGGAAGAAGAGGACCGCCACTGTCGACCCGGAGACCATGGCCTGAAAGCGGGGGAAGAAATCTTCGTCAGAGGATCCTGCGCCGGGGGATAATTCAGCCGAATTATGTCCTCAAGGGGATCAGCCCTCCACCGAGCCGTAAGTAGAGAGGAGTTTTTCTTTTTAAGAAATGAGATAAATCCTTGCGTTATATCTGAGAAGAGTAATCGAAAATTTACCTTGTAGCTCGGACCTTAGCCCTTCTCAGCAGAGCTCGTCTTCGTGGGATCTTCTTCCAGAGATGATGGAGAGTGGAACGCCTCCCCCTGCCGTACCGCCTTGCGAGGCGGGCGACCCTGAGGTATCGTCGCGGAGGGTTTCTCCATGTCCGGCCTTTGAAAAGGGCCATCGGACGAGTCCGACACCGTCTGGTGCGCGGTCGGAGGAGCTGAAGGATCTACTAGGGCGAGCATCTATCTCAGAGGAGCACCATGCATTGATGGGTACGGTGATTGAAAGGATTTCATCCGCGGAGAGCGGATTGCATGAGGCCATCAGGAGTTTACTGACAGGTTTTGAGGTACACGAAATAATGTACCCTTTTGGGACAGTTGCGCATAAATAAGATGCGCCCTGTGTAGATAGTAGCCCCTGAGACTCTGTGCGTTGTCAAAAGTGACGGCGCGCAAAGGATCATAATCCCAGGTCTAGTATGCCGCCTTCATACGTAGGTGGCGAAGTGTCGGGTGGCCAGCCGGACTGATGAATTTGCCGAGCTAAAGTGGCAACTTGACGTGGCAGATGCCGACATCACGCTTGCCAACAAGCGGCTTGACGAGGCACAAGGTATGTAATTACTCCGGCTGCACCTGGTAAGAGGAGCTTTATGCCAGTATCTTACAATGTGTGCGCTTGATGCAGATGGTGCTGCTGCCATGGAGAATCTTTGGGCGGAACTTGCCCGAGCCAAGGAGCAAGCCAGAAAAAGTGATGCGGCTGCCGGAAAGGCAATTGAAGAGCTAAAAGCCGAATAGGCTGCTCACTGCCGAAGCAAGAAGGAAATGGCCGAGATGGCTGTGAAGCTGAAGAGCGCTGCTGACCGTTGCAAGCTTCTTGAAAAAGAAGATCAGGCGGAACAGACGGACCTGGAGAAGGCCGTTGCCGATGCCAAGGATGCTCGCTCTACGATGAGAGCTATGAAGGAGGAGCTGCGTCAGGCCAGGGAGATCGCAGCTGGAAAGCCCTTTATGCTGCGGAGGAAGTTCTGTGATCCTAAACATGCTCCGTTAAACCGGATGTGGAGTACGGCGGACACCTATCTGGATTTGGCAGCGAGTGCCGCAGATGCGGCCGAACACTTCCGAGATCAAAAAGATCGCGAAGTGTAAAAGCTCTTTTGGTCGCACTTCCACAATCCAGAGCGTCCATTGTCAGTAGCCGATCGTTTGGCCGAATGGGCCGAGCTAAATAGGTTGTCCGGACTCGCCATGAAGTATGTCATGAGTCATCTGTGGACAGAGAGGCTAGAGCCGAAAAGTTATTTCAACTTGGTGCAACAGTTACTTGGTGCGGCGCTGCATATCAATGTGATGGCTCTTGCCCGTGTCAAGACATACTGGGCGGAAATGGAGGACACCGCTGTTGCATCCCCAGATTCGGATGGAAGCCGAGTACCTACCGAGCACTGTTTTTAGCAAGTTCTGCAAGGCGCTCGTTTAATAGAGACGCAGTGCTCGAAGGATACTATATTCGAATAGCATATATTATTGTAAAACAATATTTTGATAAATTGTAGAAGCTTTTTATACTTGTGCCTGCAAGTATTAAAATACCTCATGTGCGGCCGTTTAACATATATGTATATATAATCTGAAAGATGGCAGTCGTCGGCTTCAGCCCCCACGCACATAATGCGGGGGTGTTCGCAGAAGGCGCATTTTCACACTTGATCCAACGTCTTGGTCCTACAAAGAGGTGATAGCGCAGCGAACTAGGCAATCGGACTATGATGCTTTATCACTTTCACTTAGCCATAGGAGTTCGACAGTGAGGCTACTTATATAGCCCCTGGTGGCGCCTGCGCTCGCCCAAACTCGGGGCGCGTATGTGCCTGGCCGGGAAACGGCCCTTCGTTAATGCGGAGGAATCCTAAAGATTCCGGTAAGTCATCGACTGGTTGACCAGTCTCACGCAATATCATGACAGTCAGTTTTCGGCTTTCTTTACTGAGGTGCTCGCCTGGCCGAACCGGGGCACAATCGCAGTAGTTCTCCTGGTGCCGCCTTAGCCGATAGAGCGGAACGTAAGGCAGCAAAACACAAGAGCCGGGCAAATGCAACATTTGACCAAAGACATAATTCAGAGCTGATGCATATAAGGCCAAACTCGCGACGCCGAACACTCCCTAAGGTATTCGGTCTTTATGAGGGCGGGCGGGATAGCGCCCTTAGTAATAAGCCCCTAGTGTCCAGGTACGCGCAAAAACTCTGACGTGGCCACATGCCAAAACGCCAACCTCCTCCTTGGTTATACCAAGAAACCAGGGGATGTGTATCAACAAGAGACAGTAAGAAAGGTTTACGTATGGTATTAATCTGAAAAGAATCCTTGGAACGGGTGCCTACTACACGTCTGTGCCTGGGTCTTCGTTGTGCCGTATCCTGGACGGGCGTAGCACAGTGTTTATCTGTAAAAGAGAGGAACTTAGTTGAAGAAAGATCGTGCCGAACAGGAGTTATACTAAATAAACAAAGTATAAATCGAAATGGGTAAAATTAAGCTTTATTGTCTCTTGTTTTATATGCGTGGAGCCCCTAGTACAGGGGTATACAGCTATTAAGCCTTTGTCAATTGTATGTTTATGCTGGACTCGTCTAGCCGTGTCCGTGGTCTTGACGACCTATTTAAGTGCTTTGGCTGGTGAAGCCGCTTTATTGTGGGCCTGTCAAAGCAGGCGCACTGTCTTCCGCGTAGGAGGAACACTCAGTGTTTTCCCTTTAATGAGATGATGCCTTGTGTACCGGGCATCTTAAGCGTAAGAGATGCATAATGCGGTATTGCGTTAAAGTGGGCGAAAGCTTCGCATCCCAACAGTGCTTGATAGCTACTTGAGAATGCGGCGATGTGGAAAGTTAGCTGTTCGCGATGGAAGTTATCGGGGGAGCCGAACATAACTTCTAGCCGGAGAGAACCCATGCAACAGGCATCCGGGCCTGGCGTTACCCCTTGAATGGAGGTTTTGCTATGGCGAATTTTTGTTGGGTCTATCCCCATGTTGCGGATTGTGTCCTGGCATAACAGGTTTAGACCACTGCCGCCGTCCATCAGGACATTTGTAAGGTGGAGTCCGCCGATTATTGGATCTAATACCAAGGCAGTCCAGCCTGCGTTCCGGATACTTCTAGAGTAATCCTGATGGTCGAAGGTGATCGGTTTTAACAACCATTGGCGAGACTCCTCTGGGATAGGCCGTATGGCGCGTATCTCTGCTGCCGCCATTCTGTTCGTCACGTGAAGTAAGTTTACTGTTTTGACTTCTTGTGCTGCGCTTGTCTCCTGGTGCTCCGCTTGTGGGGTTCGTCATCGTCCTCACTTGGTGTGTTGAGCCCCTTCTGTTCGGCGTTGAGTTTGCCGGATTGCTTGAAAACCCAACAATCTCTGTGGGTATGGTTCGCAGGCTTCCCGGGAGTACTGTGTATTTGACATATTTTTTTCCAAGATTTTGTTTAAGTTGGATAGCTCATCCCTGTTAACCTTGTGGGGCGGCTTTCTCTGATTCTGCCGCGAGCTTTTGAATCCGGCGTTGACCGCCGTGCTCTTTGGGCTGTTTCTCTTATTCCGGCGCTGGTCCTTGCTGCATCGGGGTTTTCTGTTTCCATCCCTAACTTCGGATGTACTTGAGTCGCTGGTGCTACATCTTGCCAACCAGCTGTCCTCTCCTGCACAAAAGCGGGTCATGAGGCTTGTTAATGCGGCCATTGTTCTTGGCTTTTCTTGGCCGAGGTGTCTGGCGAGCCATTCGTCTCGAACGTTATGCTTAAAAGCTGCTAGGGCTTCGGCGTCCGGACAGTCGACTATCTGATTCTTTTTAGTAAGAAATATGTTCCAGAATTTCCGGGCTGACTCTCCGGGCTGTTGAGTTATATAACTGAGATCGTCTGCATCCGGAGGGCGGACATAGGTCCCTTGAAAATTTGCCCAAAAACATCCTCAAGCTCTTCCCAACTTCCAATGGTGTTTTCGGGATGGCTTTTGAGCCAATGCCGGGCTGGCCCTTTAAGCTTGAGGGGTATGTATTTTATGGCATGGAGGTCATCTCCTCTGGCCACGTGTATGTGGAGGATATAATCCTCGATCCAGACCCCAGGGTCTGTTGTTCCGTCGTACGCCTCTATGTTTACCGGCTTGGATCCCGCTGGAAATTCATGGTCCAGCACCTCATCGGTGAAACATAGGGGGTGTGCGGCACCCCTGTATTTGGGTGTGCCGTGATGTTCGGATATTTCTTGTGTTGCATTGCTTACTAGAGCTTGCTTTCTTGGCCCGTAGATAGATCTGGCTGGGCCATCTTTTTGATGCGGATCCTTTGGTGGATCGCGTGCCGGCTTGTGTGCGGCACCGCTTGCCGCTCCATGCTGGCCATGCGGTCGTCTATCCAACCGGGTGGCTTTCCTATTTTTTGACTGCGGGGGCTCTAAGGCCTCCTCGTAAAATTCAAGCAGTAGCTTTCGCTTTGGATAGCTTTTTGTGCGGCGACTGTCGCCATATTTGTCTGCGTTGTTGCGTACTTTGCTCCATCTGATTCTGAGTGCATCTTCCGCAGTTTTGAGCTTCCGCTTCTGCTTTTTCAGGCTACGCGCAGTGGCGACGAGCCTTTTGTGGAGGTTCTTCTGCTCCGTGAGCCAATACGGCGTAAGGTCATCCGAACTGTTGTTTTCGCCGGGGACGGGGTGTTCGGTTTGTTTATCCAAGTTGCCCTGTTCAGACGGCTGCTCGAAGGCATGTTCGTCGTCCGTCGGCTCGTCCTGCTCTCTGGCTGGGTTTGTATGGCTGCTGTCTCTGTCGATGCGGGGCTTGGAGCGGCGCTTACATCACCGCTTTGATTGCATTTCGAGTGAACGATCCCTCGTTGCATCCCTATGTTCCTTGTTGTCGCTTCCTTTGGGTGTGTCCACCATGTATACATCATGAGATGAGGTGGCTGTCCAGTGCCTTATAGGCGTTGGTTCATGTTCATCTCCTACATCGTCGTCCATACCATCGATGTCTTCGGAGTCGAAGTCGAGCATGTTGTTTAAATTATCGACAGTGGTTACGAAGTGGGTGGTGGGTGGGTATCGCATTTCTTCGTCGTCCACATCCCAATCTTGCCGGTCATAGTCCGGCCAGGACTCTCCTGACAAAGAGAGAGACCTGAGTAAATTCAGAATGTCGCCGAAGGGCGAGTGTTGAAAGATATCCGCGGCGGTGAACTCCATGATCGGCGCCCAATCGGGTTCGATCGGTAGGGGCGCGGAGGGCTCGGAGTCTGGAGAGAAGTCCGGCTCCTTGGAGTCACGGGCTTCGCAGAGAATAGGGCTGGTGTTCGGCTCGATCGCCATAGAGATTGCAGCCCTCGAGGCGGTGTGCAACCACCCATCCTCGATTGGCGCAGATGGCTCCGAATCAAGGGGCGGAGCTGATGCGGGTGCGGCCTCCAGGGCACTGTTTAGCGGCAGAGCTAGATCACGCCCATCGTGACAGTGCGGCGCGCTCGGCTGCGGCTCGAATCCGTCGAAGGTCAAGCCTCCGCGGAGGT
The DNA here is from genome assembly GCA_034509565.1 of Triticum monococcum. Taxonomy (NCBI): domain Eukaryota; kingdom Viridiplantae; phylum Streptophyta; class Magnoliopsida; order Poales; family Poaceae; genus Triticum; species Triticum monococcum. The sequence continues at coordinate 64,721,834 of CM067846.1, forward strand.
CGGCCGTGTAGCTCAAACTTCCAAATCTGAACTGATGGCCAGGGGCGTAGTTTTCGATCTGCTCCAGATGACCAAGCGAATTGGCCCGCAGTGCAAAGCCGCCGAATACGAAGATCTGTCCGGGGAGAAAGGTCCCACCCTAGATCGCATCGCACTTGATGATCGGAGAAGCCATCGGGCCTAAAAGTGACGACACAGAGGAACTCTCAATGAAAGCACCAATGTCGGTGTCAAAACCAGCGGATCTCGGGTAGGGGGTCCCGAACTGTGCATCTAGGCGAATGGTAACAGGAGGCAGGGGACACGATGTTTTACCCATGTTCGGCCCCTCTTGATGGAGGTAAAACCCTACGTCGTGCTTGATTAATATTGATGATATGGGTAGTACAAGAGTAGATCTACCACGAGATCAAGGAGGCAAATACCTAGAAGCTAGCCTATGGTATGATTGTTCTTCGTCCTACGGACTAAAACCCTCCGGTTTATATTGGCACCGGAGAGGGCTAGGGTTACACAGAGTCGGTTACAATGGTAGGAGATCTACATATCCGTATCGTCAAGCTTGCCTTCCACGCCAAGGAAAGTCCCTTCCGGACACGGAACGAAGTCTTCAATTTTGTATCTTCATAGTCTAGGAGTCCGGCCGAAGGTATAGTCCGGCTATCCGGACAGCCCCTAATCCAGGACTCCCTCAACGCACTTTCAGATTAGCTTGTCCTCCCCTCTTATTATCATAAGTAAACGGGACTCCTGAATAGTCAAGGTCAACAAGACCGCAAATTTCTAAAGTGTCTCTGAACGCTATCATCTGCACCTCCGGCCTGGGAGTGACCGAGAGATGTTCAAAATCCCATGGTTTTCGCTCGAGTTTTTTTTTTGTTTGTAGGTCCACCAGAATGTGGATACAAATTATCAATGTACGTACGTTTTCTTTGTGAAAACATTGATGTATTCATAGAAACGTCTTGATTGGTGATTTACAAAAAATAATAAAGAAAATATAGGAGTCCAGACGTGCCGTACATGAGCACTGTAAGTACGTCATTTTCTGTCCGGCCCGATGCCCGGTCGCTTGTTGGGCCGGCCCGTGAATTTGAAACAAGTTCATTGATTTTTTTTAAAAAAATATTCACAGATTTGACATATTTCTTGGATTTTTAGAAAATATTCATTAAGGAAACAAGTTTTACAAACTGAAAAAGATTCACGAATTTAAAAAACAGAAAAAAAACAAAAGTACTCATAGTAAAAACAAACTAAACCCGGTTTAAAAAAAGAAGAAAAAACCGGACATGAAAGTTCACTAAGTTACATTTGGCACATAAGAAGTGAAAAAGAAAGCAAGTGGACACAACAAGCGAAACACAACAAGTAACTTGTCTCAGTTGGTTACTAGAACTTGAAGTAAACCTTGAGGTTTGAAGATCGACTCTCGGGCGGTACGTACATAGGCCGTGTATTGGCGCGGGCAATGTATTTTCAAAAAAGACCATTATACCTTTTATTATGAAAGTGTACAGAGAGATCTAATCGGTTGATGTGTTTAGCGGGGTTGTACTGAAGCAGATGTGTGAATGAATAGTCTGGCGCTCTCCATTGGAATTCAACCGATGGTCCGATTGGCCGACTCCGAGGCTAGCTAGACAGAAGGGCACATACATAGGCCGTGTATTGGCACGGGCAATGTATTTTCAAAAAAAACCATTCTACCTTTTATTATGAAAGTGCACGGAGAAATCTAATCGGTTGATATGTTTAGTGGAGTTATACTGAAGCAGATGTGTGAATGAATAGTCGACGCTCTCCGTTGGAATTCAACCGATGGTCTGATTGGCCGACTCCGAGACTAGCTAGACAGAAGGGCACATACATAGGCCGTGTATTGGCACGGGCAATGTATTTAAAAAAAAAACCATTCTACCTTTTATTATGAAAGTGCACGGAGAAATCTAATCGGTTGATATGTTTAGTGGAGTTATACTGAAGCAGATGTGTGAATGAATAGTCGACGCTCTCCGTTGGAATTCAACCGATGGTCTGATTGGCCGACTCTGAGACTAGCTAGACAGAAGGGCAATCGAATTCAACTGTACCAATTTTTTAGTCAAATGTTTGCGTACGACCGATCGATCGAGTCTTGGGTCGATCGTGTCACGTGCATTTGATCCCTGTAGACCGCGCGTCTTCGGGTATCAATTTGTCTTCTTCTCTGCCTTATCTTCTTCTTTCTCTACCACTCGACGAACCTCCTCCTTTCCTCTCTTCTATTCCCCGGCGAGGCACCATCGCCCAGTGAGGGGGCGCACTGCCACGCGCCCCCTTATGCCCTTTGCAACCTCATTGCCATGGCCGCACGTGACGGGGCCAAGCACTGGATACCCTGACTAGCAAGCGGTGCGACCAGCGACGAGGTACAAGGGGGCGGCTGTTCTGCACGTCAACCACCTCAGGGTCTATGAAAGACGACAATGCATCAATCACCATGGATGCGCCTCCCGACACCTTCGCTCATGGTAGTGTTGCAACCCTTGGGAGCGAGATGCTACAACCGGTCGCTAGATATGATACATCCGGTGATGGGGGATGCAATAGCCAACCAACTTTTTGCTGGAACCAACTACCGTACTTCGTAGTTTTTTTGTTTACTGGAACCGGCATTTGGTTTTGTTACTAACGGCGACTTCATTTGCTATTGCCAGCAACGACATTTTTTTCGCTAAATCATCCATGAAGATAATGCAACTTCAACGACGAGTGACAACATTTTTTTGCTACAAACGACACAATTTTTTGCTACCACCGGCAACGATTTTTGTTCCCACCATATGCAGATGTGACTGTGACCTTTTATTTTATTTTTTGCTACAACCGCGTCATGTTGTTTTTGCTGCAACCGGCAACTAGAAAGCTACAACCGGTCAGAGTTTTTGCTACGATGCCGACCGGATGGCGGCAGCGGCGAGGTTTTTTGCTGGAACTGTAACTTTTTTTGCTACAATCGGTCGAATTTTTTGCTGCAACTGCCAACCAAAGGGATTGTACAGTTATTCACGAATTTGTCGTCATAGGTGCTGCGACTGCCGGCCATGGTCGCCGAAGCAGTGGCCGCCGCCACTGGAGCAGCGACCGTCGTCAGGAGGAGCTGCAACCATGGGGACATGCTGATGTATGCATGGAGCCGATGAGAAATATAGTAGACGGCGATGGCGAGGGCGGCGAGGGTAGCAATAGACGAGACGCGCATGGCGGTGTTTCGAGGCCGGGCGTCCATGGCGGCGCAATGAGGGCTATTTGTTTTAGAGAAGAAGGTGCAAGAGAGGAGGAGGAAGAAGATCTTGCGGCTGGGAACAAAAATATCGTACGCCGCTGGTGCGACCTGCCCAAATTTGGGCCTGCCGACCTGCGCGTATCACTGCCAATTTATATATATCTATCGAACGAATTCCTAGCATTTTGGAAAGAACCTATCATGTCAGTTTCGTTATATCCATGTCATTTACTCGGTCATTTCTAAATATAAGTCTTTTTGAGATTCTAATGCAGATGATGTACGAAGCAAAATAAATGAATCTATACTCTAAAATATGTCTATATACATATGTATGTCGACCGTATTAAAATCTCTATAAGGTTTTATAGTAATTAATTCAGTTTAGACATCGATTCATCTAGCTGAGTATTGTCCAACAGTTCATGATTCAGTGGTTGCTGTATATAGGTGAAACTGTAAGCCGTCATAACTCACCTCCAAGCTCCCTCTCAATTAGGCTGTACGCGTAGTTGAGAGTTCGTAGCTGTTGTTCGTCAATTTCGCCTCGGCTTCGCCCACCACCACTGCTTCGTCAGTTTCACCTCGGCATCCCCTTGTCGCCCACAACCTCCTCGCCGTCGTGGCCGTGTGAAGCGGATGCGGTGACCTGCAACAACGGTTGACCAGGTTGACTACCGCCTCTTTCTCACATCTTTATTGCATTTTTAAAAAACAATAATTATTTCTCAATAAAAATGTTATTGTGCACCTGCGTGTTATCACAGTCATACGCCATGCATACACACATGTCGTTTTAAGAAAAAGGGTTTCCCCCTGCTTTATATTATAAAGCAAACCACCAAGCAACCAACGAAACAGTGTCAAGTACAATAAATCATAAAATCATGCTGGGGGCATAGCAAGACAAGCCCTAAATAAAGCTAAAAAGGAGACACTAATCCGGCTCAGGAGGAGGAGGAGGAGGTGGTGGCGGAGGAGCAAAAGACGCTGCCGAGGCACGAAGACCCGCCATGATGTTGTCGATGACGTCTCGGTCGCTCCGCTTGCTAAACGGTCTCCAGAGCTGTAAGAAGCCACACATTTTGTACATCACATTAGTCACTCGAGACGGAATCACTCGTTCGATGACTAGTTTATTGCGGGAACACCAAAGAGACCAGGCAAGGGTACCTAGCGCTACCCAAATAGGGGCGCGCCTAGGCCCGGGGAGCCTAAAGACCTCCCCGAACAAATCCGGGAGGTTGTCATGGCAGCACGTGCCCCCAACCACTTCCCGGGAGCAACTCCACAAAAACTGAGCTGTCGGGCACCGGAAGAAGATGTGGTTGCAATCTTCCGGTACCAGACAAATGGGGCAGATACCATCCCCAGGTCCATTACGCTTACGGACCTTAGTGCCTGAGGGGAGGCGACCTCTAACCCATTGCCATAGAAATGTACGGATCTTCAGGGGGAGTTTGATCTCCCAAAGCACCTCTAGCTTCACTGGACCAGGAGTAGGAACAATCACCTGATACAAGATCTAGTCGAAAATTTACCGCTTGGCTCGAGATGTCAAGAAAGCGTATCCGGTTCCAGCGAAGGGGAGTGAAGGGCAATACACTCGAGTAGCTCCTCCCATTGCGCAAGTTCAACTGCCCCGAAGGTTCGGCGGAAGGCAATCACGCCTAGGTTCGCTAGGGTCGCAGCCACGGAGATCTGTGGGCGTAGACAGATAAAGAATAACGCCAAAAAACGATCTGCAAAGGGGCGGGTAGCCGCCCATCTATCTAGCCAAAATAGGGTGGCAACATCGGAGCCTATCTGGATGGAAGTCCCAATGCGCAGGACTGGTAACAAAGGGATCACCGATTGCCAGAATTGGGAACCTCCAGACCTAGATGCAAATGCTAGCGGTTGCCCGCGAAGGTACTTCCCACGGATAATCTGAAGCCACAGGCCACCCTCCTCAGTCTGGATCCGGTAAAGCCATTTGGACAGGAGGGCAATATTCATTCACTTGAAGGAAATAACCCTCAAGCCGCCCTGGTCCTTCGGTTTACAGATCTCGGACCATTTGACTATATGATACTTCCGTTTATTGTTCTCGCCTGCCCAAAAGAATCGGGAGAGTAGTTTGGTAACTTCATGATGGAGGGATTCATGTAGACTATAGAATCCCATGATATACATGAATAGGCTAATAAGGGAGGATTTCATCAGAATCACTCGAGCGGCTTTAGACGACCATCTCCCTTGACAAGGTTCCATTCTAGGTTGGAGCTTAGCGATTATTGGACGGAAGTCCTTCTCCAGGAGCTGTGCGTCATTAAGGGGCATGCCAAGATAGGTCATCTGGAAGGACCTCAAGCGGCAATTCAAATGGTTGGCAATCCGCTGGGCCTCCCCTTGAGGATATCCCAAGACCATTACCTCGCTCTTGACAAAGTTTATTTTAAGGCCTGACATTTCCTAGAAGTATAGGAAGAGGAATTTGAGGTTCTGAATATCTTCATCCGACCCTTCCACCATCATAATGGTGTCATCCGCATATTAGAGATGGGTCAAACCCCCAACGGCCACCAGATGGGGGCAAACCCCCCTAATGTGACCCGCGTGCTTGGCCAGTCCAGTATCGAGGCGAGCACATCAACCACAAGGTTGTAGAAAATGGGGAGATCGGGTCTCCCTGTCGGACCCTTTGGCCAGTCGTGAAGTATGAACCAACCTCCCCATTAATATTTACAGCCGTCCGGCCACTCATCACTAACTGCATCATCCGGGCCACCCATTGAGGTTCAAAGCCACGCTTAAGCAACACTTCCGGCACACGGGTAACTTTCCAGCGTGCCGTATCGTTTACCATGGGCTGTCTAACAATTGCTAATGTATCTCTAAAAAAACAATTGCTAATGTATGGCCGGCGCATGAAACCTGACCAGAATCGGGAGGTCAAAGAAACACCGAGTTTATCTTTCGCGCGCCGCGCGCCACCCAGACCCGGGCACAGCTACGGGCGGCGGCCCCACGCTCTAGTTCTCATGCTCAGATGCAGATCGACTATATATTTCATGCCGCCCGGCCGGAACACCTGCACCGCCACAACCCACAACCCTGCCTGTGAAGCAGCTACTCGAATTAAACGTTCACGAGTGATCATGCCTAATCTGCTTGCAAGGCTCGGCAACGGCGGGCGTGGAGCCTGCTACGGCGTCGTGGCGTCCTTGGCATTGGCGCTCGTGTTCTGCGTGCTCGTCGCCACCGTCAGCGTCTGGAAGGCCTTCCTGTTCGCCGGCATGGCGCTGACCGCCTTCGGCATCGGTGAGTGCCTCGCGCCCAATAGCTGGCGCGTCGGCGGCGCCGCCGAGCGTGATATCACAGTGGGCGTGCCTTTGTCAGCATGCCGGTTCGGGCTCGGCAAGGCCACGATCGACTCGTTGCCCACGTTCGCGTACGCATCCCGCGGCGCCGATGGCGATGCCGACCTCGAATGCGGGAGCGCCCAGCTGTGCTCTGTGTGCTTGGAAGACCTTGAGGACGGCGAGATGGTGCGGCAGCTGCCGTCGTGCAAGCACATCTTCCATGTCGAGTGTGTCGACATGTGGTTGCACTCGCACACCACTTGTCCTATCTGCCGCTGCGACCTCTCGCCACAGCGGCCATGCTCTGCCAAAGTGGCAGCGGTAGAGACGGAACCGCCGGCTGTGCTGCCGCCTGTGTAGTGTGTAGGCAAGCACATGTATAGGGCAATATATATTTTGTACAGAGGGATTATTTACCAAGGTTGACACGTGAAAAATTGTAGCTTATGAGTGTTCATTTGAAAAAATAGACAGAAGGAATGTACAAATTATGACCCGAAGAAATACCATCCTAAACGTTCTTATATTTCTTTACACGGGGAATAAAAACAGAGTAAAATGCATATACGGTCATTGAACTTGTGTCGAAAGCGCACTTTGCACCGTACTTAAGAATATAGTCAATACAGCCACTATATACGATTTGAGGTGATTATACGATCACTGACTTATCATATAACTACGTATTTTACTCTATTGACTGGTCAAACATCATAGCACCCTCTCTACCTATGCGGGTCCCACTTGTTAGTGGGAAGGAGAAAATAAGCGTCGCTGAAGAATCATATCAGGGATGTTCTGCCGAATCCCACGTACGCCAACTTCTGTGGCTCTCTCCTACACAACTTTATGTTAAATCCGTGGAGCTTTACGGTTATTTCTTTTTTGAGGATCAACGTTACGGTTATTTAATTAACACGCACACAACACACTTACATGCATGCACGCACTTTTGCAGCCGCCGTTCAAGAATTGTTTTCGTTTTTGTGTCGGGAAAGCACGCACGGATCGTAGCATGCAGAGGGAGCAGAAAGCCCCGCCCCGCTCGCACACGATAGCGTGCATGCATGCATTGCATGCATGCACACATGCGGGGGTGCGGCTGGACAGGACTGTCGCTGGATAGCCCCTTCGATTCTCTGCGATGCATGACATTTTTTTTCTGCTGACAGGTGGGACCAATATAAAGATAGACATAGGGCGCTATGATGTTTGACCAGTCAACAGAGTGAAATACGGAATTATGTAGTAAGTCGATGACCGTATAATCATCTCAAATCGTATATAGTGACCGTATTAATAGTATTCTTATGTATAATGACCAAAGTGAGCTTTTGATACATGTTCAATGACCATGGATGCATTTTACTCATAAAAACATGACACCTAATCGATAAAACCGTTTCGAGGTGTAAGGGCAAGTGTCTAGTTTCATTATTGAAGGGTATTAAGGTGCAATGTTTCGGTGTCCAGGCTTATCTGCATCCGGTCAGAAACAAAATTACAAAAAAAATAAATCGGTCATTTGGACGTCTGAGTAGCTCTCAGCAAAAAAAAAAACAAATCGGTCAGAACACCAAACTTTTTTACAGACTCTGAATTTGTCTTTCTTACCGAGAGCTGCTCAGATGTCCAAATAATCTGAAAATTGGAGCGGATCTCGCGCATCAAATTATCTACCTGGCACAGGGTGCGTCATTAGTATCAAATTTTTTTTTGGAACTAGTGCGCCTGTCCAAACATACTAATGGCACATCCAGACAAAGTGCGCCATTACTAGTTGTAACTAGTAATGGCGCACCTGTCGGAAAGTGCGCCACTAATGCTGTTTTTTTATTATATTTTTTATTGCCTTTTTTTGCAAAACTACTAATGGCGCACTGTTGCACCGTGCGCCATTACTAGTTCAAACTAGTAATGGCGCACTGGGGGACAGTGCACCATTAGTAATTTTTTTTTTGCAAAACTACTAATGGCGCACCACCAGATGGTGCGCCATTAGTAACCTAGATTACTAATGGCGCATTTGGAGTTGGTGCGCCATTAGTAAGTGGGCAGCAACAAGATATTTTGGGGAGCCTCTCCTACCCACACTCACTTTCTCCCCACTTCATTCTCTCCACCTCCTCCTTGTCTCGGGTGCCTCCTCTTTTTCACCTCATTTCCACCATAGATTCATTCAATTTAAGTGGTTAAATTACCTTGTTTTGATAGGTAAGTAATGGGGGAAGCTATATTTATGTATTTCTCCTTACAACAATGTGCACATATGCACTTTTTATGGCCTAGCTAGATCTATGTATGTTCGTGGTGTTGCATATGTTTGTGGTGTTGCATATGTGTTTGTGTTTGGAGGTGTACCGGTATTTGAAATGCGATAGTTGCCAATATTTTGCCGGAATGTTGATTCATTTCCGTTCCGGCGAGAATTTTGGCATTAAGCATTCTTTTTGGTCCTATTTTTAGGGGAAGTCATGCCAAAATTTTTTTTGGTTCTAAAATATCATTTTGCTCTACCCCGCAAGCGACCATGGTCCGCATGATGACCGAAGGCATCGTGAATAGGTTTTTGAGGTCCGCGAAGGCCGAGATGCTTCAAAAGAACGAGACGGAGATAAGATGTCCGTGTCGAAGATGCAAGCTGAAGAGCCTTATTGCGGACCCGGAATCCGGGCAGGTGCGGGACCACCTGCTCTTGTGTGGTTTCATGGATGGCTATCGGTGGCAAGGTGATGAAGATGACTACGAAGTCGTTCATGGGGGCCGGGCAAGAAATGAGGAAGGGCAGCAAGACAACCACCGCGGCTCGGGCGGGCGAGAAGACGAAGAATCCCCAGGAGATGATCACGACGGTGATGCTGTACACAGTCATCATGTAGAAGATGCAGGACATGATGATGAGGAAGATGCCGAAGCAGACGACGCTGGACCATCGATGGGCTGGGTGCAGGACCCTCATATTCAAGAGCTGCTTCTCAAGCAGATGGATAACGCAAGAGCTGCCGCGCGAGAGAAAGCCAAGATGGATCAACTTGAGTTAGACGCGGTCACTCCATTGTATGAAGGATGCAGGCCCGAGGATACCCGCCTGAAAGTAACGCTCATGGCTCTGGAGATGAAGGTAAAACACAAAATGACCGACGCATGCTTCGACGAGAACATGTCATTCTGGCACGAACGTCTTCCCAAGGGGAACAAGTGCCCGACCAGTTTGGAGGAGGCGAAGAAAATCGTGTGTCCTCTGGATTTACCGCACGTGAAATACCATGTGTGCATGAATAATTGCATCATTTATCGGGACGGGCACGTGGAGTCTACCATATGTCCGGTGTGCGGTGTCACTCGATACAAGAAGAGGAAGAAAGCTCCTCGAAAAGTGGTGTGGTACTTTCCGATCACTCCTCGTCTGCAGCGGTATTTTGTGGACCCTAAGGTAGCAAAGCTCCTGCGTTGGCACGCGGATAGGGAGGAGAAGAAGCGAGAAGATGACGCAAATGATCCGGAGATAGATAAAAAAGACAAGATGCTGAGTCACCCTAAGGATGCGAGCCAGTGGCAAGCGTTGAACTTCGAAGACCCAGAATTTGGGAACGATCCAAGGAACATCATGCTGGGCGCGAGCACCGATCGAGTCAATCCGTTTGGCAGCCAGAGAAGCACACATAGCACCTGGCCTGTGTTTGTGTGGATGTACAACCTTCCCCCCTGGTTGTGCATGAAGAGGAAGTACATTCACATGAGTATGCTAATTGAAGGACCGAAACAACCAGGGAACGACATCAATCTGTATCTGGGGCTGCTAAAAGAGGAGCTTGACACGCTGTGGAAAACTCCAGCCAATACGTGGGACGCCGCAGAGAAAGAATATTTCCCTATGAGAGCCGCGCTGCTCACGACGGTGCACGACTATCTCGGTTACGGATATGTCGCGGGGCAGGTGGTCCACGGATTTTCTGGATGCGCCAGGTGCATGGATGACACAACGTATCGCCAGCTAGATAGAGATCCCGGGTCTTCGAAAACCGTGTTCATGGGACATCGAAGGTGGCTTTGCGACGATGACCCGTGGAGAAAACGCAAGGATCTGTTCGATGGTGAAATTGAACCCCGAGGACGCCCGCGTACGAGGAGCGGCGAGGAAATAGACGCGCTGTTGAAAAATTGGAAAGACTGCCCACTACCGGGAAAGAAGCAAAAGGCGTCAGAGCCGGGAAAAAAGCGAAAGGCGCCAGAGCCGCTGCTGAAGGTATGGAAAATGAGGTCTGTTTTCTGGGACTTGCCGTACTGGAAGATCCACCATGTGCCTCACAGCCTTGATGTCATGCATATCACGAAGAACGTGTGCGAGAGTCTGCTTGGTACCCTGCTCAACATGCCAGAGAGGACCAAAGATGGGCCGAAAGCAAGGGCAGACTTGAAATCAATGGGCATCAGGCAGGAGCTTCACACTATATATGATGATCATGATGATGATGATGATGATGAGGCGAAGCAGGACACGGAAAGTTGTCGCAAAGGCAAGAAGGCCAAGAAGACCGGAAATGACTACCCTCCCGCGTGCTTCACTCTAAGTCAGGAGGAGATCGAGAAGTTTTTCACCTGACTCGTAGGAGTAAAACTTCCTTACGGTTACGCGGGGAAGATAAGCAGATACCTAGACCCAGCGAAGCAGAAGTTCAGTGGGATGAAGTCTCACGACTGTCACGTGCTGATGATGCAGATACTTCCAGTTGCAATCCGTGGGATCATGGACGCGCACGTCCGTGAAACCCTATTTGGCCTATGCAATTTTTTCGACGTCATCTCTCGGAAGTCTGTTGGCGTGAGGCAACTCAGAAGGCTACAGGAAGAGATCGTGGTGATACTATGCCAGCTTGAGATGTACTTCCCGCCCGCATTCTTCGACGTTATGGTGCATCTGCTGGTCCATATCGTGGACGATATCATCCAACTCGGGCCGACGTTCCTGCACAGCATGATGCCGTTCGAAAGGATGAATGGTGTCATCAAAGGATACGTTCGCAACATGTCACGTCCAGAGGGAAGCATAGCCAGGGGCTTTCTGACCGAAGAGTGCATCTCCTACTGCACGAATTATCTAGGCATCGAGAACCCCGTTGGTCTGCCCGTCAACAGGCACCTCGGCAGGCTCGCTGGATGGGGTCACCGTGAGGGTCGTCGCGAAATGCATGTCGACTTCGAGGGTCGACTCGCCGACTTTGAAAGAGCAAACCTAGTCGCGCTACAACACATAGACGTGGTCGATCCTTGGGTGGTACAGCACAAAACCTTTATTAAGAAGGCGTACAATGACCGAGGCCAACAGAGGACGGACAGAGATATACTCAAAGAGCACAACTCATGTTTCACGCGTTGGTTCAAGCAGAAGCTTCTGTCGTAGCCTTTACATGAGGATTCTTCCGCGGAAGAACAACTCATATTCGCCTTGTCACAGGGCGCCGAGCACAACCTGATGACCTATGAGGCGTACGATATCAACGGCTACACATTCTACACCGAGGCCAAGGACATGAAGAGCGATGGTTATCAGAACTCTGGGGTAACGATGGAATCCTACACCGGTAACGACAAGGACAGATACTACGGAAGGATCGAGGAGATCTGGGAGCTGAGCTACGCTGGAGAGAAGGTCCCAATGTTCCGTGTCAGATGGGCCAAGAGCGTCCTAAAAGAAGACCGGTATTTCATCACCATGGTTATACCCGAAGCCAAATCCAAGACCGCGGGCGCAAACGTCACCGCAAAAAATGAGCCATGGGTACTGGCTTCCCAAGTGGACCAATGCTTCTTCATTACCGACCCGTCAAAGCCCAGTCGTGTTGTCGTGAGGAGAGGCAAAAGGAAGATCATCGGAATGGATGGAGTAGCCAATGAGCAAGACTTCGACAAGTATGGCGACCCGAGGATCGAACATGACGACGATGATGAAGTAGCAGCATACACCACAAGAAGAAGCAGGACCACCCTACCTAAAGGACGTCCGTTCCACAGAAGAACTCCATTTGCGAAAAAGAAGGGCAAGAAGATTGTGAACAGATAGCTAGCTAAGATCGATTGTATTTAAATCGTAGCTTTCATTTCTTGATTGTATTTCATGGGCACTTTTTGAACTATCATGAATATTTTTAAATTTCATGGACACTCGATCTCCATCCCCCTACATCTCGATCTCTATCCCACCTCGCCAGATCCGCCCCCCCCCCCGCCGCCGAGCACCCCCCGGTCCACCGGCCGCCGCCGCCGACCCCCCGCACCCTCGATTCCCCTACTCAACCGCCGCCGCCGACCCCCCGCACCCCTCCCCTACTCAACCGCCGCCGCCGACCCCCCGCACCCCGCGCACCCTCCCCTACTCAACCGCCGCCGCCGACCCCCCGCACCCCTCCCCTACTCAACCGCCGCCGCCGACTGTCTTATAAAAAAATATTACTGTTACTGTCTTATAAAAAAATATTACTGTTATGATTTAAACAAGTTTAAAAAATTACTACTGTCTATAATTTAAACAAGTTTATAAAAATATTGTTGTTATGATTTAAATAAGTTAAAAAAAGTACTAATGGCGCACCACGGTGAGGTGCGCCATTAGTATGGATGTACTTATGGCGCACCGATGGATGGTGCGCCATTAGTATTGTGCCATTGCTATAAGAAAAAAAAACTACTAATGGCGCACCACGGTGAGGTGCGCCATTAGTACGGATGTACTTATGGCGCACCGAGGGGTGGTGCGCCATTAGTATTGTGCCCGATCCCCCCTTCCCTCTCCCCCTTCGCCCGATCCCCGCTTCCCACTCCCCCTCGCCAGTTCCCTCTCCCTCCCTCCACCGCGCCGCCCCCGCCGCCTCCCTCTTTCCTTCCTCCCCCTCATCGCCGGCGGCCCGGACGCCGCCCCGTCCACCTCGTCGGGCTCCTCCTCCCGCTCCGCAGTCCCCACGCCCCCACAGTCATCTCCTTTGCCACCCCGCTCCTCCCTCCCACAGCGGCTAGGGTTCGAGCCTTCGAGGGAGGATCCGCGCCGCCGCCAGGGCGATCCTGCCTCCCCGACCCGGTCAGCCCAACTCCGCCCCTCCCTCTCAGCATCGCCAGCGCTAGGCCCTGCCTGGCCGCCTCCCGCCGGCCCTCCCCCCCGTCGTTGCTGCTCTGCTTCGACGAGCCCCCGGCCCTCCCGTCGCCCCTGCTTCGACCAGCCGCCCACATCTCCTTCGAGAACAGGTGCGTCTCATCTCCCTGTTCCCCACCCCTCTGTTTGTTAACCGGATGGGTGGATGTTGCTGTTGCATATTGAATAGATGGACGAATGGCTACTGTGATTGATAGCTCGTGTTAGTACGTCTCAGATTTTTGCTGCTGTGAACTGTCAATGGTACTAAATCAGTGCCCTTTTGCTGCTTGCTGCTTGCTGCTTAGTGCTAGTTGATAATTTGGTAATGCTACCGATTCTTAGAAATCGATGGATGTACCTTTTCCAGTTTGATACTGCTACTAATTTGATGCTACCGCGCCCCGCCCGCTGCCTTGCAAGCACGTATGAAGTTTACCTCACTTAGATTACACTGTATGACAGAAATATCGTGTGCTACTTGGCTATGTTTCAGTATTTCATCAATGGTAGTAGTTTTCAAGAGTTGGTTGCTGGGCTAAGTTTCAGCATACTAGGTAGTTTCCTTGAAAATGCAAATGCAACTAGTTTCAGCTTACTTGCTGATCAAGCTATTTTCTACAGTTGTGCAAATACAACTTGCAATTTCTATAATAGTCTGCACCGATATAAAGGTCTCATGTTGGTTTTTAGCCAGTAATCTCGCTCACTTTCATGTGTTTTTTGAGACAAGGAAAGAAACTGCATATAGGAAAATGTTCAGATTACATGCATGTACTCTAGAGATTTCTGCTTACACTGAATGCATGTGTTTGTGTTGCTTGTGCTAATTTCGTTCCCTCATGCGTCAGCTAGTGTTTAAGATGGCCCCGTTTATTTCCAACTTCTATTCTGAATCTTGTTGTCTCGGTGCAATGATAAGGCACAAGCACGGATGCCCGAAACTTGCTGCAATGATAGTTTTGTTTTTATCCTGTTAAGATCTAGTACTACATTCAGTTTGCAGATAATCCTGTTAAGATATTCCCACCTTTTCGGCTTTGACTCATGAACTCACCTCGGTTAGCTTCCAGCTTATGACAAAAATGTTGGTAGCTGGGCTAAGTTTAACATCAAGCATGCACTCTGCTCTTTTGTGTGATATGGGACTTGGGACTTGGGAATTGGTTCTTTCTTACTACAGTCTTGCTGCTATAGTATGGCTTTGTTCTTGGTGGAGTACAATTTTGTATAAAATGAAATGTAAGGTTGCTGATTGCCTGGCATGAGCTAGATGAAATGATCCATTTCTCCTGATGTGAAATGATCCCTTTCTCCTGAAATGTTGATTAATTTCCGTTTCGGTTGAGAATGGGGCACTCCTAGATCAAGAAAATTAGCAAAGGTCATGCCCAATTTTCTTGACCTAGAAGGTGCCCGATTCTCAACCGAAACTTTTATTTGTGAGCCTTGAGAAGATTAATTGGTTCCACAATGCAAGACAACTTTTATTTGACAGCTCAAAACTATGTGAGCCTTGAGAAGATTGAGGGATTCACTTGCTGCTCCACTATTATAATTTGGCAGCTCAAAACTATACGTAGTATGCTTTGTGTGGAGTTTTTTCTTCAGTTTTGGCCACTATTGATGTTTAATACTTCATACAAAACACATGATAAAAAAATGACTCGATTTACTATGAAAACTACCTTTTGGCCACTATTTTTTTTATTTTTACTAGCATGTTACCATTAAAATAGTGGTGAAAGTTTTGCTTGTTACTTAGAGTAGTATAAAAGACATTTTGGACCAAAACAAGTTTCTGGTATAGTTAGAAGACGCCTGACCCATTGCTTGAGCCTTGTATTGCAAGTTGATGAAATTCGATTTGTTAGTGACTAGCTAGCTCATTCATTTCTAAAAAGCATGCGATGAGCTAGAACCCAGACATCTATGCTATCTTACTCCATGAGCCTCTACGCAGACCAAATGTAGCCCAACTTAGAATTCTCCTCGGTGTCGACAAACCCTAAATGATGAGACCATGATCTTGTTCCTTGACAATAACCAACTTTTTGACCAAACTTTGTTCCTATTTAGAGAGAAACATGGCCAACAACGATGAGGCCGGGGGTTCGGGCGTCAAGGCATTCTGGGAGCTGTCCCAGGAGATGGAGGAACAAGCTCACTTGTATGAGGCCGCTACCTTCCCCACCGATCCTGAGACCACTGATGGTACCGCCGAGGATGACCCCACTGATGCCACCACTGATGGTGCCGCCGAGGATGCCACCACTGATGATGGCGGCGCATGCACAGATGGCAGCCAACCGAAGAGGCAACGGAAGGACCGGCGCCCGACCGTGCTCCGCACCCTCAAGGAGGAAGTTACTGAAGTGGACTCCGACGGGAATCCAACGGCGCCCGAACGAATAGTCAAGGGGTACTCGCTTCAGCTCGGGTGCATTCTCCGGAGCACCGTCTCGATCAACACCGAGAACCTCATGCATCCTGACCGAGGGAATTTGCGCAACCTCCTCTTCACGAAGCTGCACGAACGATACAAGTTCCCCGCTGAATTTGAAAACACAAGCCTCAAAGGGAATAAAGTGAACAATGCTGCCCTCACGAAGATGAGCACGGCCCTGTCTACTTGGAAAAGCAATGTGAAGAGAATGATCCAGAAAGGTGAGAGTTATGAGAAGATCAAGGAGAAAAATCCTTCGATCACCGAAGATGACTACAACGACTTCAAGATCAATTGCTCGAGCACCGCAAGCTCCGATTCAAGTAAGTGGGGGAAAGAAATGCGGGAGCTGAACTTAGGGGAACACACACTCGGTCCCGGCGGTTACAGAGTGGCGGAGCCTATATGGGACAAGGAGGATGCGGACCGTGCCGAGCAAGGCCTACCGCCCCTCTTCGATAAATACGGTGACAAGCAGACCAGGAACTTTGTCAGGGCCCGGTACAAGAAGGACCCGAAAACAAAGGAGCTTACCACGGATCCGAAGACCAGGGAGCTTGAGCTTGTTCTGGTAAGGAATACACCCCCGCGTAATTAGCTTCATATGGTTGCATTCTAATTAATGAAGCCAAATTTCTAAATGGTTCACATTCCTTCCGCAGGCGACTGAAAGCAGTAGCGCGGGGTCGACTAAGAGCAACCCTTGGGACACCACTCTAAATAGGGCGTTGAATGTAATGAAGAACAAGGATAAGCTCAGTAAGCCGACGTCAGCTGGTCGTGTGGCCGGCAAAGGCTTGTCGACAAAATGGTCGTCATACTATAACACTGGTGGGCGAAAGGAGAAAAAGACCAGCTCAGAAAGCCAGGCGCGCGAGGTTCAAGAACTCAGGGCACAAGTGGCGCGGATTCCGGAGATGGTCCAAGAGCAAGTGGAACAACAACTCGGAAGGACGATCACCGCCATTGTGCCTACCTTGATCCAGGGGATTAGTGCGTGGATTGCGGGCGGCCAACAGGGGCCGCCCCCGATTCCTAGCTTCACGTCCAGCAACTCGCAGAACGCGATGGCGGGGCCATTGGTGTCTCCGACGGAGGCAGCATTGGTGTCTCCGACGCCGGCACGGGAGCTTAATGCACCCGGGTGTACGCCGACCGGCACCTCTGCAGTAAGCGGCCCCTCCGTCAACTGCACGCCCGCTGTTGGCGGTGCCTCGACATTAGCCGAGCTCCACGCCATCATCACGGTAACTAATTAAGCCTCTCTCGGCCGAGGACTTCATCTCCTTGCCTTTGACTGGGCATCCCTGACGCCCTACATGTTTTTGCAGGGCGCCGCCGACGTTCCGTGCACTCTCCTGCACTTCGTGAACAACGAGTTGGTCGATGTCGCCAAGGGCAAAATCGTTCAACCGGGCAACCCCTTGTTCCACAGTACCCAGATGCCACCCAACTTGTTTAGGGTTCAACTGGTTCGGGTGCTGCCAGGCTGCGACGAGTTGTTACCTCCGATTCGACCCGTCGGGGCCGACGATGATGACGTGATGACCCTCAACGCCTGCCTGAGCTGGCCCCTGCTTTGGCCGAAGAGCCAGATTCGTTTGGGGGTGGGGGACACCACCCCAAAGACAACACCGCCAGTCGTGCTGGCGCCAAGTTGGCCCCATGGCAAGACCGCCGCAACGGTGCCGGACATCCCTATGCCACTGGATCCAAACATGCATATGGCACAGGATCAGAATGACGACGAGGTCGATACATTTGCCAACGTCGATCAGTACTTTGCCGATCATGGGTACGTTGGCGACTTCATGGGGCCTCCTTCTCAAGAACCCAACCCAACAAAAGACGTGCACGATCTAGCTGGTACCGCGGAGAAGCCAAGTTGCAACAGGCGTCGTCTAGCGTTCAGCTCTCAGGAGACGCCTCCAGCTGCCGACTTCACCGAGCCTCAGATAGGCGAGGAGCGAAATATTATCAGCCCCAACACACTCAAGAAGGCGGTCTGTGAGCAGAACTCGGTCCCATTACAGGAGAAGAAGAAGGCACGCAAAAGAAAGACTACCAAGGGTGCGGGCCAGCCGGCATCGAGTACGATCCGTGCTCAGGACGGGCCACCTGCACCTGAGGATATCTCGAGGAGGGTGCATGTGGCGGGTAGGCCGATGCTACCGAGAAATATGCTCGATGCTGCAACCGGTGCTATGCGGAGTCTGCATGACAGTGTTCTTTCTTTGGAGAAGCGGCGTCTCGAAGAGAAGGATGTGGCATACCCGGTTTTCGCGGCCAAGGTGCCAGAGGGCAAGGGCTTTGTGGATAACTCCATCGGGTGTACGATCGTCCTGCGGTTTGATGACATCCACGCTATGTTGAACCTTCATCTGCTGCACTACACCTTCGTTCAGCTATTTTCGCTGAGTATGGAGATGCGGATCATTCACGACAAGACCCCGGACATCGTGATAGTCGACCCCTTCTACATGCGTGCCAAGATCTTGGGCAGCGCTGGGGACCGGCAAGTCGCGAGTTCTTACCTCGAAGGCGTCATTCTGCCAAACCAAGATAAGGATAACTTCCTCGTGCCTTACTTTCCCGAGTAAGTCCTCCCCTCAACCGCCCCGTAACATATGAATTCTTAGATTTCGATCGTTTTTCTTTTAACATTCCGTGTTTTCTGCAGTGACACACGTTGCACGCTCATCCTCCTAAGCCCCAAATATTCCATGGCCACATATTTCGACCCGGACCGTCAGTCGAACGTAGACTACACAAATGTCAAGAAGGTTCTTGATGATGTTCTCCCCGGCTACGTCAAATCTGGAGGCACCTTCACCAGGCCTATTCGTAAGTACGGCAAGCACGTGATCTCCCACAATACGACGTTCTGCTGCGTCAAGCAGCCAACTAGCGGTCAGAAGGGTGCCTACTACGCCATCCATCAGATGCGGGCGATCGTACGGGACCATCATCAACTTCTGCTACCGAGTAGACTCAAAGATTGGGCCGCGAGCGTGTTGGCAATCCAGGACGCGGACATCAGACAAGAATTCTTTCGCATCCAGTCGGAGTTTGCGGAAATCATCCATCAAGATGTCCTTCGTACCTCGGGGCAGTTCTACCTCAGAAATCAACCGTCCAACAGTGACATCGATACAATCCTACAAATGCAGGCTGACAACGCCCGTTGTTTCATGACTCCCACGATAGACGGCGGCTTCATCCATGCTCTGGTCCCTTGAGTCGAGTCGAAAACAGTGATGCTGTGTCTAGTTCTGAAACATCGATTGGCTCATATGTTGTAATTAAACTTTAATGAAATTGTAGTATGTCTCTTTGGTTTCGAGAGTCATTTAACTTAGATGTAATCGATGCTATTAATGTTTTGCTTTTCTCTTCCGATCGTTCTGTTGCATACTTATATGTTGCTTATGTATTGTCTGTGAATTGGTACTAACGTTTCGTTTGGCTACTGCATAGCGATGTCGTGGTATGTCATGTACAAGGGTAAGGTTCCCGGAGTCTACAATGACTGGGAGGAGTGTCGGAGACAGGTTCACCGATTCAGCGGTAATAGTTACAAAGGGTACACCACTAGGGCCGAGGCCGAATCTAGATACGCCCGCTATCTAGCGGGAGAGGGGAGGGAGCGTTGGAGGAACCGGATGAAGACGAGTTTCATCATGATGACCGCAGCTCTCTTCTATGTGATGGTAGTTTAGATGATCGATATCGACTTGTAATGTGAAGACAAACTCACGGTCTCGAGACTTGTAATATAATGTTCTATCTTTGTTCGGTCTTTTCAATTTGGAGACTAATATGATGAATTGTATTCGGAGACTAAAATGATGAATTGTATTCAGAGACTAATCTTCTATTTTATTCGATGAATCTGTTGTTGATGTGTGCTTTCTATATTTTGTCCAATTATACATTTTGTAACCTGTGCAAAAAATAGAAAATTAAAAAACAAAAAAACCTAATATTCATACTAATGGCGCATCACATCATAGTGCGCCATTAGTGTGCCAAAGGATACTAATGGCGCATCATTAAGAAGTGCGCCATTAGCATGCCGAAGTTACTAATGGCGCATACTGTTGTTGTGCGCCATTAGTATGCCAAAGCACCTATGTATACATGGCCCCCTGGGAGGCATACTAATGGCGCACCATGGACTATACTAATGGCGCACCGCGTGGTGCGCCATTAGTATACCCGATACTAATGGCGTGCTACTAATGGCGCACCACTAATGCGCCATTAATGGCCAAATTAGGTGCGCCATTAGTAGGCCTTTTCCTAGTAGTAGGTATATCAACACAACTCTATAACTAGTTAGTTATATATAATGGTAGATTCCGGGTGAGTCATGAAACATGCCGTGAGACAAGGTTGGCTAAGATGGGATTTGCCCTTCCTACTCTCAGAGATATTGTTAGTGCCCTCTCAAGTGATCAGATTTTGAAAGCATGATCATAGGACTTTGGTTAAGTCTTGACCTGATTCGGTAATCTAGATCTTGATTTTGAGAACAAAGGTCGAGCTACTAATAAGAGTGGGTACTTGCCTTGATCAGGAAAACTATAGGGTAAGGCAAAAGAAATGTTGCATATGACATATTATCAAGGTTCATCAATATGACACTGTGCACAAAGGAGAGTTGGCACATTCTCCTAGGAGGCACTACTAGCTATCGACTCGAGTCGTGTCCATGTGTGCGTTAACCTATATATAGGGTCATGAACTTAAGGGGCAGGAGCCCATTTGAATTGGATTCGAGTGAAAAATGGGCCTATAGTCCTGATGGCCTCAAGTGTTGATCCCATTTCGAACATCTATATAAGTGGAGGGGCAAGAATCTGGAATGGTTTTGACCAATCCAACGACCTATCAGCCTCCACTCACAAAGTCACTTTGTGTGATCGGACCTTGCAGTCCATCGCTCGATGTTCCTCCCTGCACATCTGGATACCTTAGAGGCGTTGCACCTGCGACACTTGCTTGAACCGTTCGAGGGAACTATGAGGAAATGTTTGAGAGATCCACTAGGAGGAGACAGGGACGCGCTTCACCAACTCTTTTTTCCGTTATCGTCACTTCGGGTCGAGTGGTAAACCCCATTCCTGTGATCAATCTCCGCACCATGTTCTTGGTTTGGCAGTAGAAAATTTTGTTTTCTTTAGCGTAGCGTACTGCCTACCCCAACAAAGGGACCAAATTGATCATCTCAATAAGTTGAGGGATGAAAAGGAGCATGCTTACCCGGGTAGTTGTTGCCTACTGGTAGTATACCTTGTTAGTGCTTGTTAGTTAAGTAGCTCACTCTAGTCCTTTTAGGTTTTCAGCATAGCACTTGCAATCGCTATGCACCACAAGTCATTAGGCTTAGTGTTTGAACTCAGGGCCTCTAACAACCTTGATAGTCTTGTGAAACACCTGATCTGCTCGTGGGTTGGTGCGAACATCATCGATCATGGAGACTAGCACGTTCTTTGTAAGAACAATAAAAGGTGAAGTGGAGTCTGAAAAGCCATAGGTTGAACACAACGTAGAATCTCATGTGTGTTCTTCGTGTGTTCATATCCTACCTCTTGATGTCGTGAGCTTGACTACGTGACGAATTCTGGCAATTGGCATCAGAGCCCGGTACAACAAAGAGATGCCGGGTAAGGATGACGACAATTCCTCAGCTTCGTTGACTCACGGTTACTTCTGAATCTCTTCCTTTGGGAGAACTACTTGATAGCTATCTTGATATATTAAAAGAAAAGGAAATACCTGAATATAAACCATCCACTTCCACTTTGAGAACAACACCCACTCCTATTTTGAGGACACAACCTACTCCAACCACACCTACTAAACTTAAATTGAGATTTACCAAAGCTGCTAGAGAATGCAACATTGATAAAGATCCTGATGCTTTGGAAAAAATATTTTAAAGAAGATCTTTGAGAGACTTATTTTTACCTAATTATGAATTGTGTGCCGACCTTATATATATTGAAGATGATTCTTATGATTTCCTGTGGAACGTGAAGTTGTTAAAATTTTGAAACTCTAAGCTTTTAGGGGTTGTATAGCGGATGTTTTTTTGGTCATGCTAACATTGTTGAAGATGTTGCTAGAATTTTAATGAAAAAAGGCACATTCTCCCTCTCTTTATGCTTAAGCTATTTCCGTCTTCACTAGGAGGGGATGGTAACATGCGGTTCAATAATTTTCCACCTAGGAGAATAATAAATTTCAAAGATATAATTTACATTTTGATGGAAAAATATATGCCCCACCATAAACAACATGCTATCAGTGGAGATTCATAGTGATTTTTGATAACCCACAAGTATATGGGATCACAACAGTTTTCGAGGGTAGAGTATTCAACCCAAATTTATTGATTTGACACAAGGGGAGCCATAGAATATTCTCAAGTATTAGAAGTTGAGTTGTCAATTCAACCACACCTGGATAACTTAATATCTTCAACAAAGTATTTAGTAGCAAAGTAATATGATAGTAATGGTAACAGTGGTAAAAGTAACAGTAGCAGTTTTGGTTTTGTAGTGATTGTAACAGTAGCAACGGAAAAGTAAATAAGCGGAGGACACCATATGAAAAGCTCGTAGGCATTGGATCAGTGATGGAGAATTATGTCGGATGCAATTCCTCACGTAAAAGTTATAACCAAGGGTGACACAGAACTAGCTCCAGTTCATCAATGTAATGTAGGCATGTATTCCGAATATAGTAATACGTGCTTATGGAAAAGAACTTGCATGCCATCTTTTGTACTACCTTCCCGTGGCAGCGGGGTCCTATTGGAAACTAAGGGATATTAAGGCCTCCTTTTAATAGAGTACCAGACCTAAGCATTAGCACTTAGTGAATACATGAACTCCTCAAACTACGGTCATCACTGGTAAGTATCCCGATTATTGTCACTTCGGGGTTAAAAGATCATAACACATAATAGGTGACTATTGGCTTGCAAGATAGGATCAAGAGCACAAATATATTCATGAAAACATAATAGCTTCAGATCTGAAATCATGGCACTCGGGCCCTAGTGACAAGCATTAAGCATAGCAAAGTCATAGTAACATCAATCTCAGAACATAGTGGATACTAGGGATCAAACCCTAACAAAACTAACTCGATTACATGATAAATCTCATCCAACCCATCACCGTCCAGGAAGCCTATAATGGAATTACTCACGCATGGCGGAGAGCATCATGAAATTGGTGATGGAGGAAGATTGATGATGATGATGGCGACGAATTCCCCTCTCCGGAGCCCCGAACGGACTCTAGATCAGCCCTCCCGAGAGAGTTTAGGGCTTGGCGGCGGCTCCGTATCGTAAAACGTGATGAATCCTTCTCTCTGATTTTTTTCTCACTGAACACGAATATATGGAGTTGGAGTTGAGGTCGGTGGAGCACCAGGGGGCCCACGAGGCAGGGTGCGCCCCCACCCTCGTGGATAGGGTGTGGGCCCCCTGGCCTTGATTCTTCCGCTAGTATTTTTTATTAATTCCAAAAATAATCTCCGTTGATTTTCAGGTCATTTCGAGAACTTTCATTTCTGCACAAAAATAACACCATGGCAATTCTTCTGAAAACAGCATCAGTCCGGGTTAGTTCCATTCAAATCATGCAAGTTAGAGTCCAAAACAAGGGCAAACATGTTTGGAAATGAAGGAAATATGCCCTAGAGGCAATAATAAAGTTATTATTTATTTCCTTATTTCATGATAAATGTTTATTATTCATGCTAGAATTGTATTAACCGGAAACATAGTACATGTGTGAATACATAGACAAACAGAATGTCACTAGTATGCCTCTACTTGACTAGCTCGTTAATCAAAAATGGTTATGTTTCCTAACCATGGACAAAGAGTTGTTATTTGATTAACGGGATCACATCATTAGGTGAGTGATTTGATTGACATGACCCATTCCATTAGCTTACACTACTAGGTACCACGCCATTAGTATATTTTACTAATGACGCACCACTGGTGCGCCATTAGTATCTGGTATACTAATGGCGCACCAGGGATGCGCCATTAGTATATACAACAGTGCGCCATTAGTATGCCTCCCAGGGGGCCATGTATACCCAGGTGCTTTGGCATACTAATGGCGCACAACAACAGGATGCGCCATTAGTAACTTCGGCATACTAATGGCGCACTGTTTAATGATGCGCCATTAGTATCCTTTGGCATACTAATGACGCACTATGACGTGATGCGCCATTAGTATGAATATTAGTTTTTTTTTATTTTTTAATTTTCTGTTTTTTGCACAGGTTACAAAATGTATAATTGGACAAAATATAGACAGCACACATCAACAACAGATTCATCGAATAAAATAGAAGATTAGTCTCTGAATACAATTCATCATTTTAGTCTCCGAATACAATTCATCATATTAGTCTCCGAATTGAAAAGACCGAACAAAGATAGAACATTATATTACAAGTCTCGAGACCGCGAGTTTGTCTTCACATTACAAGTCGATATCGATCATCTAAACTACCATCACATAGAAGAGAGCTGCGGTCATCATGATGAGCATCATCACGATGAAACTCGTCTTCATCCGGTTCCTCCAACGCTTCCTCCCCTCTCCCGCTAGATAGCGGGCGTATCTAGATTCGGCCTCGGCCCTAGTGGTTTACCCTTTGTAACTGTTACCGCTGAATCGGTGAACCTGTCTCCGACACTCCTCCCAGTCGTTGTAGACTCCGGGAACCTTACCCTTGTACACGACATACCACGGCATCGCTATGCAGTAGCCAAACGAAACATTAGTACCAATTCACAGACAATACATAAGCAACATATAAGTATGCAACAGAACGATCAGAAGAGAAAAGCAAAACATTAATAACATTGATTACATCTAAGTTGAACGACTCTCGAAACCAAAGAGACATACTACAAGTTCATTAAAGTTTAATTACAACATGAGCCAATCGATGTTTCAGAACTAGACACATCATCACTGTTTTCGACTCGACTCAAGGGACTGGAGCGTGGATGAAGTCGCCGTCTGTCGTGGGAGTCATGAAACAACGGGCGTTGTCAGCCTGCATTTGTAGGATTGTGTCGATGTCACTGTTGGACGGTTGATTTCTGAGGTAGAACTGCCCCGAGGTACGAAGGACATCTTGATGGATGATTTCTGCAAACTCCGACTGGATGCGAAAGAATTCTTGTCTGATGTCCGCGTCCTGGATTGCCGACACGCTCGCGGCCCAATCTTTGAGTCTACTCGGTAGCAAAAGTTGATGATGGTCCCGTACGATCGCCCGCATGTGATGGATGGCGTAGTAGGAACCCTTCTGACTGCAAGTTGGCTGCTTGACGCAGCAGAACGTCGTATTGTGGGAGAACACGTGCTTGCCGTACTTACGAATAGGCCCGGTGAAGGTGCCTCCAGATTTGACATAGCCGGGGAGAACATCATCAAGAACCTTCTTGACATTTGTGTAGTCTACGTTCGACTGATGGTCCGGGTCGAAATATGTGGCCATGGAATATTTGGGGCTTAGGAGGATGAGCGTGCAACATGTGTCACTGCAGAAAACACGGAATGTTAAAAGAAAAATGATCGAAATCTAAGAATTCATATGTTACGGGGCGGTTGAGGGGAGGACTTACTCGGGAAAGTAAGGCACGAGGAAGTTATCCTTATCTTGGTTTGCCAGAATGACGCCTTCGAGGTAAGAACTCGCGACTTGCCGGTCCCCAGCGCTGCCCAAGATCTTGGCACGCATGTAGAAGGGGTCGACTATCACGATGTCCGGGCTCTTGTCGCGAATGATCCGCATCTCCATACTCAGCGAAAATAGCCGAACGAAGGTGTAGTGCAGCGGATGAAGGTTCAACATAGCGTGGATGTCATCAAACCGCATGACGATCGTACCCCCGATGGAGTTATCCACAAAGCCCTTGCCCTCTGGCACCTTGGCCGCGAAAACCGGGTATGCCACATCCTTCTCTCCAAGACGCTGCTTCTCCAAAGAAAGAACACTGTCATGGAGACTCCGCATAGCACCGGTTGCAGCATCGAGCATATTTCTCGGTAGCATTGGCCTACCCGCCACATGCACCCTCCTCGAGATATCCTCAGGTGCAGGTGGCCCGTCCTGAGCACGGATCGTACTCGGTGCCGGCTGGCCCGCACCCTTGTTAGTCTTTATTTTGCGTGCCTTCTTCTTCTCCTGTAATGGGACCGACTTCTGCTCACAGACCGCCTTCTTGAGTGTGTTGGGGCTGATAATATTTCGCTCCTCGCCTGTCTGAGGCTCGGTGAAGTCGGCAGCTGGAGGCGTCTCCTGAGAGCTGAACGCTAGACGATGCCTGTTGCAACTTGGCTTCTCTGCGGTACCAGCTAGATCGCGCACGTCTTTTGTTGGGTTGGGTTCTTGAGAAGGAGGCCCCATGAAGTCGCCACCGTACCCATGATCGGCAAAGTACTGATCGACGTTGGCAAATGTATCGTCGTCGTCGTCGTTCTGATCCTGTGCCATATGCATGTTTGGATCCAGTGGCATAGGGATGTCCGGCACCGTTGTGGCGGTCTTGCCATGGGGCCGACTTGGCGCCGGCACGACTGGCGGTGTTGTCTTTGGGATGGTGTCCCCCGCCCCCAAACGAATCTGGCTCTTCGGCCAAAACATGTAGGGCGTCAGGGATGCCTAGTCAAAGGCAAGGAGATGAAGTCCTCGGCTGAGAGAGGCTTAATTAGTTACCGTGATGATGGTGTCGAGCTCGGCTAATGTCGAGGCACCGCCAACGGCGGGCGTGCAGTTGACGGAGGGGCCGCTTGCTGCAGAGGTGCCGGCCGGCATACACCCGGGTGCATTGAGCTCCCGTGCCGGCGTCGGAGACACCAATGCCGCCTCCGCCGGAGACACCAATGGCCCCGCCATCGCATTCTGCGAGTTGCTGGCCGTGAAGCTAGGAATCGGGGGCGGCCCCTGTTGGCCGCCCGCAATCCACGCACTAATCCCCTGGATCAAGGTAGGCACAATGGCGGTGATCATCCTTCCGAGTTGTTGTTCCACTTGCTCTTGGACCATCTCCGGAATCCGCGCCACATGTGCCCTGAGTCCTTGAACCTCGCGCGCCTGGCTTTCCAAGCTGGTCTTTTTCTCCTTTCGCCCACCAGTGTTATAGTATGACGACCATTTTGTCGACAAGCCTTTGCCGGCCACACGACCAGCTGACGTCGGCTTACTGAGCTTATCCTTGTTCTTCATTACATTCAACGCCCTATTTAGAGTGGTGTCCCAAGGGTTTCTCTTAGTCGACCCCGCGCTACTGCTTTCAGTCGCCTGCGGAAGGAATGTGAACCATTTAGAAATTTGGCTTCATTAATTAGAATGCTGTCACACCCTAGCTAGATCATGCATTAGAGTGTGCATCATGTTTACCTTCATCAGAAAATTGAAATGGGGAAAGCAGAACCCCCAGCACCCCCCCTGAAATCAACTAGGGTTTACTAAAAATAAATTCAATGAACCTGAAATGCCCTTCAAAAATGTTCACCCTCTTTGCCTTGGGTTAGAACCCTTGGGAAAAATGGTGCACATAATTTTAGGTCAACAAAAGGGGCATTGATTTAAATCATAAGTATTTGAATTTGGGCATTTAAATGCTATTAAATAATTCAAATGCTCAAATAATGTTGGAACTATTTTTTGGGCCACTGAAATATTTCAGTAAGTGTCCATAAATATTTTCAGGATTTTATAAAATGATTTAGTATTTAAACTAAATCAAAACAAAATAACAGAAATAGAAAAACACAAATAAATAAAGAGGGAAAGGCCACTGGGCCACTTACCTGGCCCATCTCCAGCTGGCGGCCCAGCCCACCCCCGCCGCCTCCTGTCGTCCCCCTCCTCGGACAGAAGGACGCGGGCGTGTGCCCGACGCTCGCCGGCACACGCGCGCGCCACCTCCCCCCCTGTGTGCCACCTCCTGCTTCCCGGACTCCCTCCCAATGCCACGGAGATGGCCACGCACCCCCAGGCCCTCTCATTCCTCCTCCCCCCATGCTCATCCCCTCCTCTGGCTCCCCCTCACTTCCACCGAACGCGGTCGCCGCCGCCGACGAGAACCACCACGGCCACAGCCACCCCTCGCCCCTCGGTTGTGCCCACGAGCTCCGCGACGTCGTCCTCGACCCCCTCACCGAACCACGCCCCGCCGGAAGCCCTGCAGCATCGACTTCGAGCTCTTCTTCAACCTCCGGCCGCCGGCGACCTCGTCTTCGATTCGCGCCGTCTAGGTCGTCCCCAGGCCCACTGAGCTGCGCTTCGTCCTCCCAGTGAGCTCCTCCGTCGTTTCCCCCTAACCCCATGGCCTAGCTCGTTGTAGCACCACTTCCCATGACGGCCGAAGCACACCGCCGCACGAACTCGTCGCCGACGAGGCTCCGGTGGCCAATCGGCCCCGTGCATATGCCCGTTAGCTTTGTGGGAGTCTGCAGAACGCGTAGATCCTACCCGTTGCTCCTCCCGTGCACGGTGGTGCCATTTTCATCGGTGCCCGAACTCCGGCGACCGCCAAGTCGTCGCCGGCGACTTCTCCAGCCACCCCGAGCTCAACCCTCACCACCAAGAGCTGCAGCTCGTTCCCAGGAGCTCGTAGATGCTCTCCGCCTCCCGCTTGGTGGTCGGACCGTGCAAATGCACTTCCTCCGCCGCGTCTGGCCTCGCCAGCGGCTAGACACCGGCGAGTGTTGACCTTGACCATTGACTGGGTGGGCCCAGTTGACTCCCCTGAGTCAATGACAAGCGGCCCCCCCTACTAATTAAACCTGTTTAGTGCTAGTCTAAATTAATTAGTTAATTAACTAAATGAGCCACTTACACACGGGTCCCACAGGTCAGGTTTGACCTGTACCAGGCCTGTTGACTTGCTGACGTCATGCTGACGCAAGGCTGACGCAATAACTCTTTTCTGGATTTAATTTTATATAGAAAATTCCAGAAAATTTCCTAAACTTCAAAAATTCATAGAAATTCAACCATAACTCCAAATGAGACAAATTATATATGAAAAATTATCAGAAAAATCCAAGCTATCCATTGGTACTGGTTTCATGCATGTCAGAACAAGTTAAACCTGCTGTTTATGCAATATAAGGTGATGCACTAATATGATCAAGTTAAATGAGCTAACACTTGAACCTTTGGTTCAAATAAGCAATTACCCTTCTATTTTAGCTTGCATTAGGCCAAGACACATCCATATTGCCATGTCATAGCATGCATCATATTGTTGCATATCGTCATGTGTTGATTGTGCTCGGTTGTGTTCTTCGTGGTAGGTTCCGCCTCCGAGGATATTCACGAGTATCCAACTGAAGGGCAGTATCCCGTTACCACTCCATCAGGCAAGCAACCATTGATCATTCCGATACAACCCATGTTCTCGCTCCTGCTCTTGTTTACTGCATTAAGACAACGCGTTTCAAACTGTTGTGTGCTACGGTAGTTGAACCCTTATCCTCTGCATGACCTGTCATTGCCACAGTAACTAGATGAAACCCACTAGCATGTGTAGGAGTTGATTGAGCCATGTTTTGTGATTCCTACCTTGCTATGCCTGCTATGCTTAGAGTTGTGTCAGGTCTGGTTCATCTGGGAGATGGGCTAGAGTGAAATGCTTGTGTCAGTAATATGTGGGATGTGTTGAACATGTTTTGGTAAAGGTATCGATGAGAGGCCATGTAGGAGTACATGGTGAGTTGTTTCATTGAGGCCGTCCCTAATAACTGAGTTCTGTATGCGTGATTTAAGATTCAGCTACTACCACACATTGGGCCCTGAAATATGACCCCGCTCGACTTACTGACCCCTCTCGCCTCAGTCCAGGAGTTGCAACTAGTTTCTGGTATTTGCAGGATATGTGTTGGCGGCCGTGCGTAGCGCTGACCCTAGGGGTGGGCTATGTTGCGGTAGATACACCGTGGCATGGTGTACCGAGTCACCCGTTTGGTGTCTCGGGAACCCTGTTCACATCGTTCGGGGCCGTTGAGGACACCCCGGCCGGATTTCCTTGCGGATGGAACCTGAATAGGCGATGACCCTGGACTAGAGACTTGTGAGGTTAGTCAGGTCGTGGTCTACACCCACGTCGGTTTTCGCTTGAAGTCTGCCGAGCACATTTCGTGTGCAGACGCTAAGTGGTGGAAACATGTGTGACGAAGTACACCCCTGCAGGGTATAAAACTATTCGAATAGCCGCGTCCGCGGTAAGGGACTACTTGGTTGCCTATACAGTTCATAGACAAGTTAATGGATACTACTAAAAGACTCAAGATAAGTGTGAGTACCGAGGATGGCCCTCTCGCGGAATACGAGGGAGGATCCACGGTGGAGTATTGTGATGGTGAGTAGTGGACTCGTGTGCGAAAACTATTTTGCTAAAAGGTTCCGTAGGATAGCTTAGCCAAGAGTCAAAGCTGGCTTGCTGCATAAACCCCACCACCTTCTTGAGAATGAGCATGTATAGTAGGTTCTGATGTAAGACTTGCTGAGTACCTTTGTACTCATGTTTGCTTATTTATTGTTTTCAGACGACAACACTGCCCCTTCCGATGGGTTTTACGTAGACCTTGACGTCGACGAGTGACTAGCCACCCAGGTGGTGATCCAGGCCATGGAGGGCCCTATGTAGATAGACAGGCTTCGAGAAGCTTTCTTTCTTTCTAGAGTCTGTACTCAGACTAGTTGCTTACGCATGTGCTTGTATGACTGTATGACTTGAGTGTCGGGTCGTGTGACCCCTACCTGTATGAATAAGTTATGTATGGCTCCCTGGAGCCTTTAAATAAAGTACTTGAGTTGTAGAGTTTTGTTGTGATGCCATGTTGTATGTACTCATATCGGGCATATTGTGTGTATGATTGAAATGCTTGGTATGAGTGGGATCCGACAATCTAGTTGTTTGTCCTTCGCAGCCTTTCTTATGGGGAAATGTAGTCTAGTGCTCGTCGAGCCATAGTAGTCCGCTACAGCCCGGTTCACCGGAGTCCTGCTAGCCCAGCACTACTGTTCAGGACACTTGACTGGCCGGCATGTGTTTCACTTCGTCCCTATGTCTGTCCCTTCGGGGAAATGTCACGCGGTGATCTCCGGAGTCCTGTCTAGCCTGCTACAGCCCGGGATCCCCGGAGTCCTGTTAGCCCAGTGCTACAGCCCGGAATCACTCGTTGATGACCGACATGTTCGATGTGATTCATGTATGCCTGTCTCCATAGGTCTGTGCCGCTTTGGGTTCACGACTAGCCATGTCGGCCCAGGTTCTCGGTCATATGGATGCTAGCGACATTGTCATATACGCGAGCCAAAAGGCGCAAATGGTCCCGGGCCATGGTAAGGCGACACCCGTGGGATACCGTGCGTGAGGCCGCAAAGTGATATGAGGTGTTACCGGCTAGATCGATGTGGCTTAGAATCGGGGTCCTGACAGCGTTGGCATCACAGCCGGACTGCCTGTAGGTTCGTTGAGCCAAACTGGTCGATGTCGAGTCTAGAAATGCTTTAGTTATATGTAAGGGAATTGATTGTGGGAGGGAACGTAAGGTTCTTTTACTCCTTTACCCTATGCTTCTGATCTGAGTCATTCTCTTCTCATTCAACGTGGGTTAAGGACTAGGCTCTCTTCTTCTATCAGGTTCACGTGTTACTAATCCGTAGTAGTTTATAGGATTATTGCTACGAGTTCCAGTCCAGTTTCTACTACTTTAGTACGTTGCTATTTGAATCAGAACCTTGATATGATGCTGTTGAGCGGTATTGTGAACTGTTGTGGATGTCTCAAATCTTTTTCTGAGCATTTACAGCCGTTATGCTGTCCAATTTTCCCTAGGAATTCTGATGTCTTTGTCTTGTGGTTGTGCTTTCAGATGGCCAACCATTCTCAAAATCTAGTGGTTCGCCTGACCAGGTGCCTCGACGTGCCCGGTCATACTGCTATGTTGGTCCGGGTCATGATCGAGACAGGATACCGTTGGTATCCCGAATACACTGTCGAAGAGCAGTTCCGCGATTTTAATCAAAGCCAGTATTTCTGCACCGTCAGGATATTTCCTTCCTATCCTGGATCTACCGAGCCCCTTCACTGTTCCTATGGACTCGGAGTTACCGTTGAGATGGCTGTGCAGGATGCTGCCTACTCCATGATGACCATCTTGCGAGTCCGGACTGGCCTGCTTCGGAACACCGACTTCCGTTACATGCCAGCTTCACTTCCGGGAGCGCAGGGGTATCTTCAGGCTATCTATGCTGACTCCACTCAGGAGGACTCATTAACTCGTACCACCGCTGAGATGCTCGAAGATAAGGACCGAGAGAATCGGGCCTTGAGGCTGGAGCTTTTTAATACCCGTGCTGATCATTGGGCCACATTGACTCGGTTTGCACCCACGGTGCAAGCTGGATGTATGGATACCAGGGATCTGTATCCTGTGAGAGCAGCTCTGCCAGACATGGTGGATTGGCGTGATGTGGGAGGCATCACCCCACCCCGTGGTCCCTGCAGGCCACCGTTCGTTGGTCCAAGACCTCATCCTAGCCCCTATGGTCCATAGGCTCCTTAGGACCGTCTGTTTCCGGATGATCACGTTGAACTTCCAGGCTATGGAGGTGACTTCTATGAGGACTACTACGGAGCTATTTGAGTTAGTAGTAGTACCACTAGTATTGTAGTAGTTGTATCCCCACTGTCCTGCGTGACTTGTGGAATACGACTTGGTGTGTAATCGATTCCGGAGGTGTAGACAAATAATGTATAGGGACTCGGAATGCCTCCGATGAGATGTAACGTCTACCTTCATAGTTGTACTGTAGCATGGGCTTGTACTAAACTATGTATGACGATTATGACCGTTGGTGTATATATGGCAGTTTTATATTACCATGGCATACGAATGAGCATCTCTGCATTCCGTGTTATCCTTTACATTCTGCACTTCCTTGTTAAGTTTGAGCCATCCTTGTCTAAACCGTTGTCTTGTTTCCTCCTAGGATGGTCAACACCCGCGGCAACCCTGCTGTCCCGGAGCGGGGGGAAGCCAGTGCAGCTAGAGGTGAAAATTTGCCTCACCCGCCTTCTCTGGCCGAAGTGATGCTGGAGGCGGAAAGGAACAAGCGTGAGACCAACCTCCTGCTGGAGCCGATTGAGCAGAACACTGCACGCCACCCACGAAATGACTTGGTGTCAATCAACGACTTTATCAAGCTGTACCCACCAAAGTTTAACCATTCCGTCGAGCCCCTCGACGCGGATGATTGGCTTCGCAGCATCACCCACAAGCTACGTTCTGCCAACGTAGCCGAAGCCGACAAGGTTACCTATGCTGCCTATCATCTCGAGGGCCTCGCTAGCCATTGGTGGGAAAACTACGAAGCTATGCGCCCGGTCGGCCAAATCACTACTTGGGCTGAGTTCAGCGAGGCTTTCCGTGAGCATCACATTCCGGAAGGTCTCATGGATCGCAAGAGGGAGGAGTTCTGCAACTTCACCCAAGGAAGGCTGACTGTGGATGCATATAGCCGAGAATTTGGGAACCTGGCACGCTATGCTCCTGAAGAGGTTTCTACCGACGCCAAGAAGCAGGCAAGGTTCCGCAAGGAACTTAGCCCTGAGCTTCGCCGCGATCTCCGTCTGCACGAGTGCACATCCTTCCAGAAGCTGGTCAATAAAGCTATCAGTGCTGAGACAGGCCAGACTGATTATGACGCTTCACGCAAGCACTCCCGTGATTTTGGGTCTTCATCCCGCTCTGGAGCTCAGAAGCGTCGGGTGTGGATTCCAAGCACCGCACTGCCACCCAGATTCACCCCGAGGCCATCCTTTGAGGCGCCTCATCCCAACCAGCAATTTGCACCGCCCAGGCCCTATGGTGGCCCCGCTGCTAATGTTGCTCCACGCCCCACTGTGGTAACATGCTTCAAGTGTGGAGAACCGGGTCACTATAGTCGAGAGTGTCCCCAGAACAACCCCAATCAAGCTGGAAAGCCCGTTGGCCGTGGTAAGCCCGCGGGAAAGACTTTCTACGCCAAGCCGGCCACCACTACACGTGGCCATGTCAACTATGTTTCAGCCGAAGAGGCTCATGAGGATCCCAACGTCGTCCTTGGTACGCTCCTTGTTAACTGCCATCCGGCATCTGTTCTTTTCGATACTGGAGCATCTCATTCATTCTTATCTGAGAATTATGCTCGGTTGCATAACACGACATTCTGTGACATGCCCACTTCCATGGTAATTCAAACTCCGGGTTCCAAATGGCAAACTTCTAGGGTAAGCCATGGGAACGAAATTCTTGTCGATAGGCTTGTCTTCCTTGCATCTTTAATAGCTCTCAAGTCCTCCGACATAAACATCATCTTGGGTATGGACTGGATGTCGGCTCATTATGCCAAAATCGATTGTGCCACTAGAACCGTTCAACTTACTCATCCCTCGGGCAAGACAGTTAATGTCTTAACTCGAGTGGCCAAGCGCCAACTTTACTCTCTCAATGCCAACCCTCTTCCAGACCTTGAGGATGTTCCGGTAGTCCGAGACTTCCCGGATGTGTTTCCGGAAGAACTGCCAGGTGTTCCACCTGACAGGGATGTCGAGTTTGTGATAGACCTTGTTCCAGGAACCATTCCAATTGCTAGAAGACCCTACAAGATGGCACCCTTAAAACTAGCCGAGCTTAAGAACCAACTCGATGAGTCCTTGAACAAAGGGTTCATCCGCCCTAGCTCCTCTCCTTGGGCTTGCCCCGTCCTCTTCGTCAAGAAGAAGGATGGAACGGATCGAATGGTTGTGGATTACCGACCTGTCAATCTGGTCACCATCAAGAACAAATACCCGCTTCCCAGGATCAACGACCTGTATGATCAGCTCGCTGGATCCTCAGTCTTCTCCAAGATGGATTTGAGGTTGGGCTACCATCAAATCAAAATCAGAAACGGGGACATTCCCAAAACGGCCTTTGTTACTCGTTATGGCCAATACGAGTACACCGTCATGTCCTTCGGTTTAACCAATGCCCCGGCCACCTTCTCCCGGTTAATGAACTCGGTTTTCATGGAGTACTTGGACAAATTCGTCGTAGTATACCTCGATGACATACTCATCTACTCCAAGAATGAAGAGGAACATGCCGAACATCTAAGGCTGGTATTGATGAAACTTCGAGAGCATCGCCTTTATGCCAAATTCTCCAAGTGTGAATTTTGGTTGTCAGAAGTGACCTATCTAGGCCATGTAATCTCTGGTAAGGGTATTACTGTCAATCCCGAGCGAGTTCAAGCCGTGCTGGATTGGACTCCACCTGAAACGGTCAAGCAAGTTCGGAGTTTCCTTGGCCTAGCGAGCTATTGCCGCCGCTTCGTCGAGAATTTCTCCAAGGTTGCTAAACCTCTAACTGAACTCCTCAAGAAAGATAAAAAGTTCGAGTGGACTCCACAGTGCGAGTTCAGTTTTCAGGAACTGAAAAGACGCCTGACATCTGCTCCCGTACTGGTACCACCAGATTTCTCCAAGGACTTTATTATCTATTGCGACGCCTCGCGACAAGGACTAGGTTGCATACTCATGCAAGATCGTCAGGTAATTGCCTATGCTTCACGACAATTACACCCACATGAGGAAAATTACCCGACACATGATCTAGAGCTTGCAGCTGTAGTCCATGCACTCAAAACCTGGCGACATTACCTTCTCGGTAATCGTTGCGAGATCTTCACCGATCACCAAAGCTTGAAATATATCTTCACCCAACCTGATTTGAATCTCAGGCAAAGACGTTGGGTTGAGTTGATCTCGGATTACGACCTAGGAATAACTTACACCCCTGGCAAAGCCAATGTCATGGCTGATGCTCTAAGCCGTAAGTCCTATTGTAACAACCTGATGTTACAACAAAGTCAACCACTTCTCCATGAGGAATTTCGTAAGCTTAACCTTCACATTGTTCCTCGAGGATTCCTATCTACCCTGGTGGAGAAACCTACCCTTATGGATCAAATCATAGCTGCCCAAAAGCGTGACAAGGGCATATCCCGGATTAAGGAAAACATTGCTAGCGGAGTAGCTAAATGCTTTTCCATGGATGAACAAGGTGCTGTCTTCTTCGAGAACCGCCTGGTGGTTCCCAAGAAACAACATCTACGCCAGATGATCCTTAAGGAAGCTCATGAATCCCCTCTCACCATTCATCCCGGTAGTAATAAAATGTATCAAGACCTACGCCAGAGGTTTTGGTGGACTAGGATGAAGAGAGAAATCGCTCAATACATTGCTAATTGCGACGTTTGTCGTCGTGTTAAAGCAGAGCATCAACGGCCTACTGGCACCCTTCAACCTTTGGCTATTCCTGAATGGAAATGGGACAAAATCAGTATGGATTTCATCACTGGGTTTCCCAGGACCAAGAGAGGAAATAATGCCATCTTCGTCGTGATCGACCGTCTTTCCAAAGTAGCCCATTTTCTACCTGTTCGTGAGAGTATCACCGCTAGCCAGCTAGCTGACTTATACATCTCCCGAATAGTGTCTCTTCATGGTGTCCCATTGGAAATTAACTCAGACCGTGGAAGTCTCTTCACCTCTCGATTTTGGGAAAGTTTCCAAAATGCTATGGGAACTCATCTCTCCTTTAGCACCGCCTTCCATCCTCAATCAAGTGGTCAAGTAGAGCGAGTCAATCAAATTCTGGAAGATATGCTCCAAGCTTCTATTATCTCGTTCGGAATGAGTTGGGAGAAATGCCTTCCATTCGCGGAGTTTGCTTATAACAATAGCTATCAAGCTAGTTTGGGCAAAGCTCCGTTTGAAGTTCTCTATGGACGAAAATGTCGAACGCCTCTTAACTGGTCAGAAACCGGGGAAAGACAACTCTTTGGCCCGGATATGATTCAGGAAGCAGAAGAGCAGGTTCGCGTTATTTGTGAGAAATTGAAAACAGCCCAATCTCGCCAAAAGAGTCAATATGATCGTAAACATAAGCCTATGACATTTGAAATTGACGAGAAGGCTTACCTTCGGGTTACCCCATTAAAGGGAACCCATTGCTTCGGTATCAAAGGCAAATTGGCTCCTCGTTACATTGGACCCTTTCGCATTCTTGCCAAACGAGGAGAAGTTGCCTACCAATTGGAACTACCTCCGCATCTTTCCAGAGTTCACGATGTCTTCCACGTTTCGCAACTCAGGCGTTGCTTCGCGGATCCTATCCGTGGAGTGGACCACGAAACGCTTGATTTACAAGATAACCTTTCTTATCGGGAATACCCCGTTCGTATCCTTGATCAAGCCGAGCGTACCACTCGACGTCATAATATCAAGTTTCTCAAGGTTCAATGGTCACACCATTCCGAGGAAGAAGCCACTTGGGAAAGGGAGGATCGTCTTCGACTCGAGTACCCCACCTTCTTCCCAGATGATCCTAAATCTCGGGACGAGATTCTATTGAGTGGGGGTGAGTTGTCACACCCTAGCTAGATCATGCATTAGAGTGTGCATCATGTTTACCTTCATCAGAAAATTGAAATGGGGAAAGCAGAACCCCCAGCACCCCCCCTGAAATCAACTAGGGTTTACTAAAAATAAATTCAATGAACCTGAAATGCCCTTCAAAAATGTTCACCCTCTTTGCCTTGGGTTAGAACCCTTGGGAAAAATGGTGCACATAATTTTAGGTCAACAAAAGGGGCATTGATTTAAATTATAAGTATTTGAATTTGGGCATTTAAATGCTATTAAATAATTCAAATGCTCAAATAATGTTGGAACTATTTTTTGGGCCACTGAAATATTTCAGTAAGTGTCCATAAATATTTTCAGGATTTTATAAAATGATTTAGTATTTAAACTAAATCAAAACAAAATAACAGAAATAGAAAAACACAAATAAATAAAGAGGGAAAGGCCACGGGGCCACTTACCTGGCCCATCTTCAGCTGGCGGCCCAGCCCACCCCCGCTGCCTCCTGTCGCCCCCTCCTCGGAGAGAAGGACGCGGGTGTGTGCCCGACGCTCGCCGGCACGCGCGCGCGCCACCACCCCCCCTGCGCGCCACCTCCTGCTTCCCGGACTCCCTCCCAATGCCACGGAGACGGCCACGCACCCCCAGGCCCTCTCATTCCTCCTCCCCCCGTGCTCATCCCCTCCTCTGGCTCCCCCTCATTTCCACCGAACGCGGTCGCCGCCGCCGACGAGAACCACCACGGCCACAGCCACCCCCTCGCCCCTCGGTTGTGCCCACGAGCTCCGCGACGTCGTCCTCGACCCCCTCACCGAACCACGCCCCGCCGGAAGCCCTGCAGCGTCGACTTCGAGCTCTTCTTCAACCTCCGGCCACCGGCGACCTCGTCTTCGATTCGCGCCGTCTAGGTCGTCCCCAGGCCCACTAAGCTGCGCTTCGTCCTCCCAGTGAGCTCCTCCATCGTTTCCCCCTAACCATGCAAATGCACACCGCCGCACCACTTCCCATGACGGCCGAAGCACACCGCCGCATGAACTCGTCGCCGACGAGGCTCCGGTGGCCAATCGGCCCCGTGCATATGCCCGTTAGCTTTGTGGGAGTCTGCAGAACGCGTAGATGCTACCCGTTGCTCCTCCCGTGCACGGTGGCGCCATTTTCATCGGCGCCCGAACTCCGGCGACCGCCAAAGTCGTCGCCGGCGACGTCTCCGGCCACCCCGAGCTCAACCCTCACCACCAAGAGCTGCGGCTCGTTCCCAGGAGCTCGTAGATGCTCTCCGCCTCCCGTTTGGTGGCCGGACCGTGCAAATGCACTTCCTCCGCCTCGTCTGGCCTCGCCGGCGGCTAGACGCCGGCAAGTGTTGACCTTGACCATTGACTGGGTGGGCCCAGTTGACTCCCCTGAGTCAATGACAAGCGGCCCCCCTGCTAATTAAACCTGTTTAGTGCTAATCTAAATTAATTAGTTAATTAACTAAATGAGCCACTGACACACGGGTCCCACAGGTCAGGTTTGACCTGTACCGGGCCTGTTGACTTGCTGACGTCATGCTAACGCAAGGCTGACGCAATTACTCTTTTCTGGATTTAATTTTATATAGAAAATTCCAGAAAATTGCCTAAACTTCAAAAATTCATAGAAATTCAACCATAACTCCAAATGAGACAAATTATATATGAAAAATTATCAGAAAAATTCAAGCTATCCATTGGTACTAGTTTCATGCATGTCAGAACAAGTTAAACATGCTGTTCATGCAATATAAGGTGATGCACTAATATGATCAAGTTAAATGAGCTAACACTTGAACCTTTGGTTCAAATAAGCAATTACCCTTCTGTTTTAGCTTGCATTAGGCCAAGACACATCCATATTGCCATGTCATAACATGCATCATATTGTTGCATATCGTCATGTGTTGATTGTGCTCGGTTGTGTTCTTCGTGGTAGGTTCTGCCTCCGAGGATATTCACGAGTATCCAACTGAAGGGCAGTATCCCGTTACCACTCCATCAGGCAAGCAACCATTGATCATTCCGATACAACCCATGTTCTCGCTCCTGCTCTTGTTTACTGCATTAAGACAACGCGTTTCAAACTGTTGTGTGCTACGGTAGTTGAACCCTTATCCTCTGCATGACCTGTCATTGCCACAGTAACTAGATGAAACCCACTAGCATGTGTAGGAGTTGATTGAGCCATGTTTTGTGATTCCTACCTTGCTATGCCTGCTATGCTTAGAGTTGTGTCAGGTCTGGTTCATCTAGGAGATGGGCTAGAGTGAAATGCTTGTGTCAGTAATATGTGGGATGTGTTGAACATGTTTTGGTAAAGGTATCGATGAGAGGCCATGTAGGAGTACATGGTGGGTTGTTTCATTGAGGCCGTCCCTAAGAACTGAGTTCTGTATGCGTGATTTAAGATTCAGCTACTA
Organism: Triticum monococcum; assembly: GCA_034509565.1. Lineage (NCBI taxonomy): Eukaryota > Viridiplantae > Streptophyta > Magnoliopsida > Poales > Poaceae > Triticum > Triticum monococcum. Next base: position 64,761,972 of record CM067846.1, read on the forward strand.
CCACACATTGGGCCCTAAAATATGACCCCGCTCGACTTACTGACCCCTCTCGCCTCAGTCCAGGAGTTGCAACTAGTTTCTGGTGTTTGTAGGATATGTGTTGGCGGCCGTGCGTAGCGCTGACCCTAGGGGTGGGCTATGTTGCGGTAGATACACCGTGGCATGGTGTACCGAGTCACCGGTTTGGTGTCTCGGGAACCCTGTTCACATCGTTCGGGGCCGTTGAGGACACCCCGGCCGGATTTCCTTGCGGATGGAACCTGAATAGGCGATGACCCTGGACTAGAGACTTGTGAGGTTAGTCAGGTCGTGGTCTACACCCACGTCGGTTTTCGCTTGAAGTCTGCCGAGCACATTTCGTGTGCAGACGCTAAGTGGTGGAAACATGTGTGACGAAGTACACCCCTGCAGGGTATAAAACTATTCGAATAGCCGCGTCCGCGGTATGGGACTACTTGGTTGCCTATACAGTTCATAGACAAGTTAATGGATACTACTAAAAGACTCAAGATAAGTGTGAGTACCGAGGATGGCCCTCTCGCGGAATACGAGGGAGGATCCACGGTGGAGTATTGTGATGGTGAGTAGTGGACTCGTGTGCGAAAACTATTTTTCTAAAAGGTTCCGTAGGATAGCTTAGCCAAGAGTCAAAGCTGGCTTGCTGCATAAACCCCACCACCTTCTTGAGAATGAGCATGTATAGTAGGTTCTGATGTAAGACTTGCTGAGTACCTTTGTACTCATGTTTGCTTATTTATTGTTTTCAGACGACAACACTGCCCCTTCCGATGGGTTTTACGTAGACCTTGACGTCGACGAGTGACTAGCCACCCAGGTGGTGATCCAGGCCATGGAGGGCCCTATGTAGATAGACAGGCTTCGAGAAGCTTTCTTTCTTTCTAGAGTCTGTACTCAGACTAGTTGCTTCCGCATGTGCTTGTATGACTGTATGACTTGAGTGTCGGGTCGTGTGACACCTACCTGTATAAATAAGTTATGTATGGCTCCCTGGAGCCTTTAAATAAAGTACTTGAGTTGTAGAGTTTTGTTGTGATGCCATGTTGTATGTACTCATATCGGGCATATTGTGTGTATGATTGAAATGCTTGGTATGAGTGGGATCCGACAATCTAGTTGTTTGTCCTTCGCAGCCTTTCTTATGGGGAAATGTAGTCTAGTGCTCCTGGAGCCATAGTAGTCCGCTACAGCCCGGTTCACCGGAGTCCTGCTAGCCCAGCACTACTGTTCAGGACACTTGACTGGCCGGCATGTGTTTCACTTCGTCCCTATGTCTGTCCCTTCGGGGAAATGTCACGCGGTGATCTCCGGAGTCCTGTATAGCCTGCTACAGCCCGGGATCCCCGGAGTCCTGTTAGCCCAGTGCTACAGCCCGGAATCACTCGTTGATGACCGACATGTTCGATGTGATTCATGTATGCCTGTCTCCATAGGTCTGTGCCGCTTTGGGTTCACGACTAGCCATGTCGGCCCGGGTTCTCGGTCATATGGATGCTAGCGACATTGTCATATATGCGAGCCAAAAGGCACAAACGGTCCCGGGCCATGGTAAGGCGACACCCGTGGGATACCGTGCGTGAGGCCGCAAAGTGATATGAGGTGTTACCGGCTAGATCGATGTGGCTTAGAATCGGGGTCCTGACAAATGCAACCATATGAAGCTAATTACGCGGGGGTGTATTCCTTACCAGAACAAGCTCAAGCTCCCTGGCCTTCGGATCCGTGGCAAGCTCCTTTGTTTTCGGGTCCTTCTTGTATCGGCCCCTGACAAAGTTCCTGGTCTGCTTGTCACCGCATTTATCGAAGAGGGACGGTAGGCCTTGCTCGGCACGGTCCGCCTCCTCCTTGTCCCATATAGGCTCCGCCACTCTGTAACCGCCGGGACTGAGTGTGTGTTCCCCTAAGTTCAGATCCCGCATTTCTTTCCCCCACTTACTTGATTCGGAGCTTGCGGTGCTCGAGCAATTGATCTTGAAGTCGTTGTAGTCATCTTCGGTGATCGAAGGATTTTTCTCCTTGATCTTCTCATAACTCTCACCTTTCTTGATCATTTTCTTCACATTGCTTTTCCAAGTAGACAGGGCCGTGCTCATCTTCATGAGGGCAGCATTGTTCACTTCATTCCCTGTGAGGCTTGTGTTTTCAAATTCAGCAGGGACCTTGTATCGTTCGTGCAACTACGTGAAGAGGAGGTTGCGCAAATTCCCTCGGTCAGGATGCCTGAGGTTCTCGGTGTTGATCGAGACGGTGCTCCGGAGAATGCACCCAAGCTGAAGCGAGTACCCCTTGACTATTCGTTCAGGCGCCGTTGGATTCCCGTTGGAGTCCACTTCAGTAACTTCCTCCTTGAGGGTGCGGAGCACGGTCGGGCGCCGGTCCTTCCGTTGCCTCTTCGGTTGGCTGCCATCTGTGCGTGCGCCGCCATCATTAGTGGTGGCATCCTCGGCGGCACCATCAGTGGTGGCATCAGTGGGGTCATCCTCGGCGGTACCATCAGTGGTCTCAGGATCGGTGGGGAAGGCGGCGGCCTCATACAATTGAGGTTGTTCCTCCATCTCCTGGGACAGCTGCCAGAATGCCTTGCCGACCGAACCCCCGGCCTCATCGTTGTTGGCCATGTTTCTCTCTAAATAGGAACAAAGTTAGGTCAAAAAGTTGGTTATTGTCAAGGAACAAGATCATGGTCTCATCATTTAGGGTTTGTCGACACCGAGGCATCCTAAAAGCTAAGCTTTTATCATCGAGGGTTTTTCGACGTCGAGGCACCCTAAAAGCCTAAGCTTTCATCATTTCGGTTTTTATCGACACCGAGGCACCCTAAAAGCCATGCATTAGTCACAAGTACGCCGGGGCACTTGATCCTACTTAATTAACTACTAAGATACCCCGGCCCATGCATTAGTCACAAGTACCCCATATGTCCTATTTTTAGCAAAGTCATCCTAAAATTCACGGAAATTTCAGCATGACCTTTGCTGAAAATAGGACATATGGAGTACCCGAATTTGCCGGAACGGAAGTTAATCGACATTCCGGCAAACTCAAGGGCCTCTCGGGGTACCTGCAAAATCATTATCCAATGAAGGAATTGTGCCGCACAATGCTGCCAAAATCATTGTCGACATGCTGAACTTGTATTTCACTCTGCATAGCTGAACAGTCTAACAACCAGAAATTCTAGGGTATATTACACTGTAATTCTAGGGTATATTACATTGACAAATAAACTCAAAATATGGGATAAATTGCACTATAATTCTGGGGTATATTACACTGAGAATTCATCAAAAGTTGCCGAGCTTACACTAAAATACATCTGCACTGCAGGGCTTGTACACACAAATTCAGTGAGATGATCTAACACTGACAAAATAAAGGAAACACCTAATGAACCAATACAGGGCTAAAAACACATGGGGGTTACACTTAAAAACATCCAGTGAAAGGCACTAGAAAACCATATAGACACAAGAATAAAGCAGAGCTGACTCATTAAATCTGATACACTGAGAAAACCCTAATAAACTAGGGAAACTAATCACCTGCATCTAACCTACCAGGAGGTAACAGAACACCAAAGGCATCTTCAAAGTGAAAATTCTTACCCCTACACAACTATTCGGCATAATCAGAATTCAAAAGTAACATTCTTCGATATAGATCATGGGTGCTCGGGGGAAAGTAGCACAAACAGACAATGCAAACAACCAATCAACTAGTGAAGCCAATCAAGAACCTAGAGATATAGCTAGCAAACTGAGAAGCACATGCAGAGCAAAAGCGAAAAGGTTACATGTTCACTGCGAAATAATAGATGCGTGAGTTCCAGTGCCCATATATGAAAAATCTTGAGCAGCAAAGGGCATCATCATCAAAGTGAAACTCTTAAGCCCTACATAATTATGCAGCCTTGATCACACATGAAATTACTGGATTTAGATCACAAACTGTCAATAAAAATGATGTACTGCTGCTTCGAGTTAATTCAAATTAGCTAAAGCCTTTTACTGTCAAATAGTGCTAATGTTTACTCTATGAAATAAACTACTCCTCCTCTCTTCTCTTCTTCAGTTAATTAGGAATAGTTTTAGAGGTAACTAACTGCAACTATTTATCATGTTGACAACAGTAGCATGTTGTTTTCTTTATTTTTATACCAACTATGGGAAGCACATAATACCAATGCTTACAGAAAAGAAATCTGTGTGCTCAACAAAACTTAGGCATTGATCCTATAACTCATCGTGCCAGAGAGAGAGGGGGGTCTAACCTGCTACTGTGCGTCCGAGGCACGGTGCGTGGGAGGTTTGCTGGTGATGGATGTCGCCTGCCTGCCGGTGACGGATGCCGCCTGCCTAGATGCAACTGGGGGTTGAGTGAGTCACAGCAGGCCAGGGAGAGAGAGAGAGAGTCTTACTGACCTGCTGCTGTCCGACGGCGGCTGGTCCAGATCCAGGAGCGTCTGTGGCCGAGCGGGATGGGGCGCGGGGAGGATGCCGGGTGGTGGTGGTGCTCCGGCGACGGTGGTGTGGACGGGGCGGCGTCAGGGCGGCGGGGTCGCGTCGAGGCGGCAGGGCAGCATCGAGGCGGGGTAGCGGCATCGGGGCGAGGTCGAGGCGGCGTCGGGGCGGCGGGGCAGCGTCGAGGCGGGGCAGCGGCGTCGAGGCGGGGTCGAGGCGGCGTCATGGCGGCGTCGGGGTGGCGGGGCAGCGTTGAGGCGGCGTCGGGGCGGCGGGGCAGCGTCGAGGCGGCGGGGCAGTGGCGTCGGGAGAGGAGAGGGGAAGGGGATCGAGGGCGAGGGCGAGGGAGAGAGAGGGGATAGGGAGGGGCTGGCCGGGGAGGGAATATGGATGGGGCCGGGCACAATACTAATGGCGCACCACCCCTCGGTGCACCATAAGTACATCCATACTAATGGTGCACCACGGTGAGGTGCGCCATTAGTATTTTTTTCTTATAGCAATGGCACAATACTAATGGCGCACCACCCCTCGGTGCGCCATAAGTACATCCATACTAATGGCGCACCTCACCGTGGTGCGCCATTAGTATTTTTTTATAAGACAGTAATAATTTTTTTAACTAGTTTAAATCATAACAGTAATATTTTTTTATAAGACAGTAACAGTAATATTTTTTATAAGACAGTAATAATTTTTTAAAAAATATAATCAAACAGTAATGCCGGTGGAGCGGGGGAGGGTGCGCGGGGTGCGGGGGGTCGGCGGCGGCGGTTGAGTAGGGGGAGGGGTGCGGGGGGTCGGCGGCGGCGGTTGAGTAGGGGAGGGGTGCGGGGGGTCGGCGGCGGTTGAGTAGGGGAATCGAGGGTGCGGGGGGTCGGCGGCGGCGGCCGGTGGACCGGGGGGTGCTCGGCGGCGAGGGGGACCGGATCTGGCGAGGTGGGATAGCGATCGAGATGGAGGGGGATCGAGATCGAGTGTCCATGAAATTTAAAAATATTCATGATAGTTCAAAAAGTGCCCATGAAATACAATCAAGAAATGAAGGCTACGATTTAAATACAATCAATCTTAGCTAGCTATCTGCTCACAATCTTCTTGCCCTTCTTTTTCGCAAATGGAGTTCTTCTGTGGAACGGACGTCCTTGAGGTAGGGTGGTCCTACTTCTTCTTGTGGTGTATGCTGCTACTTCATCATCGTCGTCGTGTTCGATCCTCGGGTCGCCGTACTTGTCGAAGTCTTGCTCATTGGCTACTCCATCCATTCCGATGATTTTCCTTTTGCCTCTCCTCACGACAACACGACTTGGCTTTGACGGGTCGGTAATGAAGAAACATTGGTCCACTTGGGAAGCCAGTACCCATGGCTCATTTTTCGCAGTGACGTTTGCGCCCGCGGTCTTGGATTTGGCTTTGGGTATAACCATGGTGGTGAAATACCGGTCTTCTTTTAGGACGCTCTTGGCCCATCTGACACGGAACATCGGGACCTTCTCTCCAGCGTAGCTCAGCTCCCAGATCTCCTCGATCCTGCCGTAGTATCTGTCCTTGTCATTACCGGTGTAGGATTCCATCGTTACCCCAGAGTTCTGATAACCATGGCTCTTCATGTCCTTGGCCTCGGTGTAGAATGTGTAGCCGTTGATATCGTACGCCTCATAGGTCATCAGGTTGTGCTCGGCGCCCTGTGACAAGGCGAATATGAGTTGTTCTTCCGCGGAAGAATCCTCATGTAAAGGGTACGGCAAAAGCTTCTGCTTGAACCAACGCGTGAAACATGAGTTGTGTTCTTTGAGTATGTCTCCGTCCGTCCTTTGTTGGCCTCGGTCATTGTACGTCTTCTTAATAAAGGTTTTGTGCTCTACCACCCAAGGATCGACCACGTCTATGTGTTGTAGCACGACTAGGTTTGCTCTTTCAAAGTCGGCGAGTCGACCCTCGAAGTCGACATGCATTTCGCGACGACCCTCACGGCGACCCCGTCTAGCGAGCCTGCCGAGGTGCCTGTTGACGGGCAGACCAACGGGGTTCTCAATGCCTAGATAATTCGTGCAATAGGAGATGCACTCTTCGGTCAGAAAGCCCCTGGCTATGCTTCCCTCTGGACGTGACATGTTGCGAACGTATCCTTTGATGACACCATTCATCCTTTCGAACGGCATCATGCTGTGCAGGAACGTCGGCCTGAGTTGGACCAGCAGATGCACCATAACGTCGAAGAATGCGGGCGGGAAGTACATCTCAAGCTCGCATAGTATCACCACGATCTCTTCCTGTAGCCTTCTGAGTTGCCTCACGCCAACAGACTTCCGAGAGATGACGTCGAAAAAGTTGCATAGGCCAAATAGGGTTTCACGGACGTGCGCGTCCATGATCCCACGGATTGCAACTGGAAGTATCTACATCATCAGCACATGACAGTCGTGAGACTTCATCCCGCTAAACTTCTGCTTCGCTGGGTCTAGGTATCTGCTTATCTTCCCCGCGTAACCGTAAGGAAGTTTTACTCCTACGAGGCAGGTGAAAAACTGCTCGATCTCCTCCTGACTTAGAGTGAAGCACGCGGGAGGGTAGTCATTTCCGGTCTTCTTGGCCTTCTTGCCTTTGCGACGACTTTCTGTGTCCTGCTTCGCCTCATCATCATCATGATCATCATGATCATCATATATAGTGTGAAGCTCCTGCCTGATGCCCATTGATTTCAAGTCTGCCCTTGCTTTCGGCCCATCTTTGGTCCTTTCTGGCATGTTGAGCAGGGTACCAAGCAGACTCTCGCACACGTTCTTCGTGATATGCATGACATCAAGGCTGTGAGGCACACGGTGGATCTTCCAGTACGGCAAGTCCCAGAAAACAGACCTCGTTTTCCATACCTTCAGCAGCGGCTCTGGCGCCTTTCGCTTCTTTCCCGGCTCTGGTGCCTTTTGCTTCTTTCCTGACAGTGGGCAGTCTTTCCAATTTTTCAATAGCTCGTCTATTTTCTCGCCGCTCCTCGTACGCGGGCGTCCTCGGGGTTCGGTTTCACCATCGAACAGATCCTTGCGTTTTCTCCACAGGTCATCGTCGCGAAGCCACCTTCGATGTCCCATGAACACGGTTTTCGAAGACCCGGGATCTCTATCTAGCTGGCGATACGTTGTGTCATCCATGCACCTGATGCATCCAGAAAATCCGTGGACCACCTGCCCCGCGACATATCCGTAACCGAGATAGTCGTGCACCGTCGTGAGCAGCGCGGCTCTCATAGGGAAATATTCTTTCTTAGCGGCGTCCCACGTATTGGCTGGCGTTTTCCACAGTGTGTCAAGCTCCTCTTTTAGCAGCCCCAGATACAGATTGATGTCGTTCCCTGGTTGTTTCGGTCCTTCAATTAGCATACTCATGTGAATGTACTTCCTCTTCATGCACAACCAGGGGGGAAGGTTGTACATCCACACAAACACAGGCCAGGTGCTATGTGTGCTTCTCTGGCTACCAAACGGATTGACTCCATTGGTGCTCGCACCCAGCACAATGTTCCTTGGATCGTTCCCAAATTCCGGGTCTTCGAAGTTCAACGCTTGCCACTGGCTCGCATCCTTAGGGTGACTCAGCATCTTGTCTTTTTTATCTATCTCCGGATCATTTGCGTCATCTTCTCGCTTCTTCTCCTCCCTATCCGCGTGCCAATGCAGGAGCTTTGCTACCTTAGGGTCCGCGAAATACCGCTGCAGACGAGGAGTGATCGGAAAGTACCACACCACTTTTCGAGGAGCTTTCTTCCTCTGCTTGTATCGAGTGACGCCGCACACCGGACAAATGGTAGACTCCGCGTGCTTGTCTCGATAAATGATGCAATTGTTCATGCACACATGGTATTTCACGTGCGGTAAATCCAGAGGACACACGATTTTCTTCGCCTCCTCCAAACTGGTCGGGCACTTGTTCCCCTTGGGAAGACGTTCGTGCCAGAATGACATGTTCTCGTCGAAGCATGCGTCGGTCATTTTGTGTTTTACCTTCATCTCCAGAGCCATGAGCGTTAATTTCAGGCGGGTATCCTCGGGCCTGCATCCTTCATACAATGGAGTGACCGCGTCTAACTCAAGTTGATCCATCTTGGCTTTCTCTCGGGCGGTAGCTCTTGCATTATCCGTCTGCTTGAGAAGCAGCTCTTGAATATGAGGGTCCTGCACCCAGCCCATCGATGGTCCAGCGTCGTCTGCTCCGCCAGCATCATCATCTTCATGATCATGCCCGTCGTCTGCTCCGGCATCTTCCTCATCATCATGTCCTGCATCTTCTACATGATGACTGTGTACAGCATCACCGTCGTGATCATCTCTTGGGGATTCTTCGTCTTCTCGCCCGCCCGAGCCGCGGTGGTTGTCTTGCTGCCCTTCCTCATTTCTTGCCCGGCCCCCATGGACGACTTCGTAGTCATCTTCATCACCTTGCCACCGATAGCCATCCATGAAACCATGCAAGAGCAGGTGGTCCCGCACCTGCCCGGATTCCGGGTCCGCAATAAGGCTCTTCAGCTTGGATCTTTGACACGGACATCTTATCTCCGCCTCGTTCTTTTGAAGCATGTCAGCCTTCGCCGACCTCAAAAACCTATTCACGATGCCTTCGGTCATCATGCGGACCATGGTCGCCTGCGGGGTAGAGCAAAACGATATTTTAGAACCAAGAAAAAATTTGGCATGACTTTCCCTAAAAATAGGACCAAAAAGAATGCTTAATGCCAAAATTCTTGCCGAAACGGAAATGAATCAACATTCCGGCAAAATATTGGCAACTATCACATTTCAAATACCGTTACACCTCCAAACACAAACACATATGCAACACCACAAACATATGCAACACCACGAACATACATAGATCTAGCTAGGCCCTAAAAAGTGCATGTGCACATTGTTGTAGGGAGAAATACATAAATATAGCTTCCCCCATTACGTAGCTATCAAAACAAGGTAATTTAACCACTTAAATTGAATGAATCTATGGTGGAAATGAGGTGAAAAAGAGGAGGCACCCGAGACAAGGAGGAGGTGGAGAGAATGGAGTGGGGAGAAAGTGAGTGTGGGTAGGAGAGGCTCCCCAAAATATCTTGTTGCTGCCCACTTACTAATGGCGCACCAACTCCAAATGCGCCATTAGTAATCCAGGTTACTAATGGCGCACCATCTGGTGGTGTGCCATTAGTAGTTTTGCAAAAAAAATTTACTAATGGCGCACTGTCCCGCGGTGCGCCATTACTAGTTTGAACTAGTAATGGCGCACGGTGCAACAGTACGCCATTAGTAGTTTTGCAAAAAAGGGAATAAAAAATATAATAAAAAAACAACATTAGTGGCGCACTTTTCGATAGGTGCGCCATTACTAGTTACAACTAGTAATGGCGCACTTTGTTTGGATGCGCCATCAGTATGTTTGGACAGGCGCACTAGTTCAAAAAAATTTTTTGATACTAATGGCGCACCGTGTGCCAGGTGTGCCATCAGTAGTTTCAACTCTAATGGCGTATCAGATGGTGGTGCACCATTAGTATATACTAATGGCGCACCGCTTGTCAGGTGCGCCATTAGTGTCAATCCCATCTATAGCCCTTTTCTAGTAGTGTTAGCACCCGATCGTTTAGTATGTTGCTATTGCTTTCTTCATGACTTATACATGTTCCTATGACTATGAGATTATGCAACTCCCGTTTGCCGGAGGAACACTTTGTGTGCTACCAAACGTCACAACGTAAATGGGTGATTATAAAGGTGCTCTACAGGTGTCTCCAAAGGTAGATGTTGGGTTGGCGTATTTCGAGATTAGGATTTGTCACTCCGATTGTCGGAGAGGTATCTTTGGGCCCTCTTGGTAATGCACATCACATAAGCCTTGCAAGCATTACAACTAATGAGTTAGTTGCGAGATGATGTATTACGGAACGAGTAAAGAGACTTGCCAGTAACGAGATTGAACTAGGTATTGAGATACCGACGATCGAATCTCGGGCAAGTAACATACCGATGACAAAGGGAACAACATATGTTGTTATGTGGTTTGACCAATAAAGATCTTCGTAGAATATGTAGGAGCCAATATGGGCATCTAGGTCCCGCTATTGATTATTGACCAGAGAGGTGTCTCAGTCATGTCTACATAGTTCTCGAACCCGTAGGGTCCGCATGCTTAACGTTCGTTGACGATATAGTACTATGTGAGTTATGTATGTTGGTGACCGAATGTTGTTCGGAGTCCGGGATGAGATCACGGACATGACGAGGAACTCCGGAATGGTCCGGAGACAAAGTTTGATATATGGGATAATAGTGTTTGGTCACCGGAAGGGTTCCGGAAATCACCGGAAGGGGTTCCGGATGTTTCCCGAAATGTTTGGGTACGAGAACACTTTATTTGGGCCAAAGGGGAAAGCCCACAAGGTTTTTGGAAAGCGCAAATGGAAGTTTTGCGGAGTCCAGGGGCCAGACGCCAGGGTCCCTGGCGTCTGGGTCCAGACGCCGGGAACCCTGGCGTCTAGCCCTGGAGTCCGAGAAGGACTCTTGCCTTTCGGGTGAAACCGACTTTGTGGAGGCTTTTACTCCAAGTTTCGACCCCAGGTCTCAACATATAAATAGAGGGGCAGGGCTAGCACCAAAGACACATCAAGAAACACCAAGCCGTGTGCCGGCAACCCCGTCTCCTCTAGTTTATCCTCCGTCATAGTTTTCGTAGTGCTTAGGCGAAGCCCTGCGGAGATTGTTCTTCACCAACACCGTCACCACGCCGTCGTGCTGCCGGAACTCATCTGCTACTTAGCCCATCTTGCTGGATCGAGAAGGCGAGGACGTCACCGAGCCATACGTGTGCAGAACTCGAAGGTGCCGTGCTTTCGGTACTTGGATCGGTCGGGCCGTGAAGACGTACGACTACATCAACCGCGTTGTCATAAACGCTTCCGCTGTCGATCTACAAGGGTACGTAGATCACACTCTCCCCTCTCGTTGCTATGCATCACCATGATCTTGCGTGTGCTTAAGAATTTTTTTGAAATTACTACGTTCCCCAACAGTGGCATCCGAGCCTAGGTTTTATGTGTTGATGTTATATGCGCGAGTAGAACACAAGTTAGTTGTGGACGATATAAGTCATACTGCTTACCAGCATGTCATACTTTGGTTCGGCGGTATTGTTGGACGAAGCGGCCCGTACCGACATTACGCGTACGCTTACGCGAGACCGGTTCTCCCGACGTGCTTTGCACATAGGTGGCTTGCGGGTGACACTTTCTCCAACTTTAGTTGAACCGAGTGTGGCTACGCTCGGTCCTTGCGAAGGTTAAAACAGCACCAACTTGACAAACTATCGTTGTGGTTTTGATGCGTAGGTAAGATTGGTTCTTCCTTAAGCCCGTAGCAGCCACGTAAAACTTGCAACAACAAAGTAGAGGACGTCTAACTTGTTTTTGCAGGGCATGTTGTGATGTGATATGGTCAAGACATGATGCTAAATTTTATTGTATGATATGATCATGTTTTGTAACCGAGTTATCGGCAACTGGCAGGAGCCATATGGTTGTCGCTTTATTGTATGCAATGCAATCGCGCTATAATGCTTTACTTTATCACTAAGCGGTAGCGATAGTCATGGAAGCATAAGATTGGCGAGACGACAACGATGCTACGATGGAGATCAAGGTGTCGCGCCGGTGACGATGGTGATCATGACGATGCTTCGGAGATGGAGATCACAGGCACAAGATGATGATGGCCATATCATATCACTTATATTGATTTCATGTGATGTTTATCTTTTATGCATCTTATCTTGCTTTGATTGACGGTAGCATTATAAGATGATCTCTCACTAAAAATTATCAAGAAGTGTTCTCCCTGAGTATGCACCATTGCGAAAGTTCTTCGTGCTGAGACACCACATGATGATCGGGTGTGTTAGGCTCTACGTTCAAATACAATGGGTGCAAAATAGTTGCACACACGGAATACTAAGGTTATACTTGACGAGCCAAGCATATACAGATATGGCCTCGGAACACGGAGACCGAAAGGTCGAGCGTGAATCATATACTAGATATGATCAACATAGTGATGTTCACCAATGAAACTACTCCATCTCACGTGATGATCGGACATGGTTTAGTTGATTTGGATCATGTGATCACTTAGAGGATTAGAGGGATGTCTATCTAAGTGGGAGTTCTTAAGTAATATGATTAATTGAACTTAAATTTATCATGAACTTAGTCCTGGTAGCATTTTGCAAATTATGTTGTAGATCAATAGCTCGCGTTGTTGCTTCCCAGTGTTTATTTTGATATGTTCCTAGAGAAAATTGTGTTGGAAGATGTTAGTAGCAATGATGCGGATTGGATCCGTGATCTGAGGTTTATCCTCATTGCTGCACAGAAGAATTATGTCCTTGATGCACCGCTAGGTGATAGACCTATTGCAGGAGCAGATGTAGACGTTATGAACGTTTGGCTAGCTCAATATGATGACTATTTGATAGTTTAAGTGCACCATGCTTAACGGCTTAGAATCGGGACTTCAAAGACGTTTTGAACGTCGTGGACCATATGAGATGTTCCAGGAGTTGAAGTTAATATTTCAAGCAAATACCCGAGTTGAGAGATATGAAGTCTCCAACAAGTTCTATAGCTAAAAGATGGAGGAGAATCGCTCAACTAGTGAGCATGTGCTCAGATTGTCTGGGTACTACAATCGCTTGAATCAAGTGGGAGTTAATCTTCCAGATAAGATAGTGGTTGACAGAATTCTCTAGTCACTATCACCAAGTTAGTAGAACTTCGTGATGAACTATAATATGCAAGGGATAATGGAAACGATTCCCAAGCTCTTCGTAATGCTGAAATTGACGAAGGTAGAAATCAAGAAAAACATCAAGTGTTGATGGTTAACAAGACCACTAGTTTCAAGAAAAGGGTAAAGGGAAGAAGGGGAACTTCAAGAAGAACAACAAGCAAGTTGCTGCTCAAGTGAAGAAGCCCAAGTCTGGTCCTAAGCCTGATACTAAGTGCTTCTACTGCAAAGGGACTGGTCACTGGAAGCGGAACTACCCCAAGTGATTGGCGGATAAGAAGGATGGCAAAGTGAACATATGTATATTTGATATACATGTTATTGATGTGTACTTTACTAGTGTTTATAGCAAACCCTCAGTATTTGATACTAGTTTAGTTGCTAAGATTAGTAACTCGAAACGGGAGTTGCAGAATAAACAGAGACTAGATAAGGGTGAAGTGACGATGTGTGTTGGAAGTGGTTCCAAGATTAATATGATCATCATCGCACACTCCCTATAATTTCGGGATTAGTGTTGAACCTAAATAAGTGTTATTTGGTGTTTGCGTTGAGCATGAAAATGATTTGATCATGTTTATTATAATACAGTTATTCATTTAAGTAAGAGAATAAATTGTTGTTCTGTTTACATGAATAAAACCTTATATGGTTACACACCCAATGAAAATAGTTCGTTGGATCTCGATCGTAGTGATACACATATTCATAATATTGAAACCAAAAGATGCAAAGTTAATAATGATAGTGCAACTTATTTGTGGCACTGCTGTTTAAGTCATATTGGTGTAAAGCGCATGAAGAAACTCCATGCTGATGGGCTTTTGGAATCACTTGATTATGAATCACTTGATGCTTGCGAACCATGCCTTATGGGTAAGATGACTAAAACGCCGTTCTCCGGAACAATGAAGCAAGCAACAGATTTGTTGGAAATCATCCATACTGATGTATGTGGTCCGATGAATATTAAGGCTTGCAGCAGGTATCGTTATTTTCTGACCTTCACATATGATTTGAGCAGATATGGGTATATCTGCTTGATGAAACATAAGTCTGAAACATTTGAAAAGTTCAAAGAATTTCAGAGTGAAGTGGAAAATCATCGTGACAAGAAAATAAAGTTTCTACGATCTGATCGTGGAGACAAATATTTGAGTTACGAGTTTGGTCTTCAATTAAAACAATGTGGAATAGTTTCACAAACTCATGCCACATGGAACACCACAACATAATGGTGTGTCCGAACGTCATAACCGTACTTTATTGGATATAATGCAATCTATGATGTCTCTTACCGATCTACCACTATCGTTTTGGGGTTATGCATTAGAGACAGCTGCATTCACGTTAAAAAAGGGCACCATCTAAATCCTTTGAGACGACACAATCTGAATTATGGTTTGGCAAGAAACCAAAGTTGTCGTTTCTCAAAGTTTGGGGTTGCAATGCTTATGTGAAAAAGTTTCATCCTAATAAGCTCAAACCCAAATCAGAAAAGTATGTCTTCATAGGATACCCAAATGTTACTGTTGGGTACACCTTCTATCACAGATTCGAAGGCAAGACTTTTGTTGCTAAATTCAAAAACTTTCTGGAGAAGGATTTTCTCTCGAAAGAAGTGAGTGGGAGGAAAGTAGAAAACTTGATAAGGTAATTGTACCTTCTCCCTCATTGGAAAGTAGTTCATCACAGAAATCTGTTCTTGTGACTACTACACCAATTAGTGAGGAAGCTAATGATGATGATCATGTAACTTCAGATCAAGTTAGTACCGAATCTCGTAGGTAAATCAGAGTGAGATCCGCACCAGAGTAGTACGGTAATCCTATTCTGGAAGTCATGTTATTAGACCATGACGAACTTGCAAACTATGAGGAAGCGATGATGAGCCCAGATTCCGCAAAATGGTTTGAGGCCATGAAATCTGAGATATGATCCATGTATGAGAACAAAGTATGGACTTTGATGGATTTGCCCGATGATCGGCAAGCCATAGAAAATAAATGGATCTTCAAGAGGAAGACGGACGCTGATAGTAGTGGTACTATCTACAAAGCTAGAATTGTCGCAAAAGGTTTTCGACAAGTTCAAGGTGTTGACTATGATGAGAGTTTCTCACTCGTATCTATGCTTAAGTCTATCCGAATCATGTTAGCAATTGCCGCATTTTATGAAATCTGGCAAATGGATAAACAAAACAGCATTCCTTAATGGATTTATTAAAGAAGAGTTGTATGTGATGCAACAAGATGGTTTTGTCAATCCTAAAGGTGCTAACAAAATATGCAAGCTCCAACGATCAATTTATGGACTGGTGCAAGCATCTCGGAGTTGGAATATACGCTTTGATAAGATGATCAAAGCATATAGTTTTATACAGACTTACGGTGAAGCTTGTATTTACAAGAAAGTGAGTGGGAGCACTACAACATTTCTGATAAGTATATGTGTATGACATATTGTTGATCGGAAAAAATGTAGGATTATTCTGCAAAGCATAAAGGAGTATTTGAAAGGAGTTTTTCAAAGAAAGACCTTGGTAAAGCTGCTTACACATTGAGTATCAAGATCTATACAGATAGATCAAGACGGTTGATAAGTTTTTTTAATGAGTACATACCTTGACAAGATTTTGAAGTAGTTCAAAATGGAACAGTCAAAGAAAGAGTTCTTGCCTGTGTTACAAGGTGTGAAATTGAGTAAGACTCAAAGCCCGACCATGGCAGAAGATAGAAAGAGAATGAAAGTCCTTCCCTATGCCTCAGCCATAGGTTCTATAAAGTATGCCATGCTATGTACCAGATCTATTGTATACCCTACACTGATTTTGGCAAGGGAGTACAATAGTGATCTCGGAGTAGATCACTAGACATTGGTCAAAATTATCCTTAGTGGAATAAGGATATGTTTCTCGATTATGGAGGTGACAAAAAAGGTTCGTCGTAAAGGGTTACGTCGATGCAAGTTTTGACACTAATCTAGATGACTCTAAGTCTCGATCTAGATACATATTGAAAGTGGGAGCAATTAGCTAGAGTAGCTCCGTGCAGAGCATTGTTGATATAGATATTTGCAAAATACTTACGGATCTGAATATGACAGACCCGTTGACTAAAATTATCTCACAAACAAAACATGATCACACCTTAGTACTCTTTGGGTGTTAATCACATAGAGATGTGAACTAGATTACTGACTCTAGTAAACCCTTTGAGTGTTGGTCACATGATGATGTGAACTATGGGTGTTAATCACATGAGGATGTGAACTATTGCTGTTAAATCAAATGGCGATGTGAACTAGATTATTGACTCTAGTGCAAGTGGGAGACTGAAGGAAATATGCCCTAGAGGCAATAATAAAGTTATTATTTATTTCCTTATTTCATGATAAATGTTTATTATTCATGCTAGAATTGTATTAACTGGAAACATAGTACATGTGTGAATACATAGACAAACAGAGTGTCACTAGTATGCCTCTACTTGACTAGCTCGTTAATCAAAGATGGTTATGTTTCCTAACCATGGACAAAGAGTTGTTATTTGATTAACGGGATCACATCATTAGGTGAATGATCTGATTGACATGACCCATTCCATTAGCTTAGCACCCGATCGTTTAGTATGTTGCTATTGCTTTCTTCATGACTTATACACGTTCCTATGACTATGAGATTATGCAACTCCCGTTTGCCGGAGGAACACTTTGTGTGCTACCAAACGTCACAACATAAATGGGTGATTATAAAGGTGCTCTACAGGTGTCTCCAAAGGTAGATGTTGGGTTGGCGTATTTCGAGATTAGGATTTGTCACTCCGATTGTCGGAGAGGTATCTCTGGGCCCTCTCGATAATGCACATCACATAAGCCTTGCAAGCATTACAACTAATGAGTTAGTTGCGATATGATGTATTACGAAACGAGTAAAGAGACTTGCCAGTAACGAGATTTAACTAGGTATTGAGATACCGACGATCGAATCTTGGGCAAGTAACATACCGATGACAAAGGGAACAACGTATGTTGTTATGTGGTCTGACCGATAAAGATCTTCGTAGAATATGTAGGAGCCAATATGGGCATCCAGGTGTCGGTGCACTAAAGTAGGGGTACCTTAGTATCCCGAACTTGTGCATGGGCAGTCGCAGCGACCCGCGGCAAGGCT
Organism: Triticum monococcum; assembly: GCA_034509565.1. Lineage (NCBI taxonomy): Eukaryota > Viridiplantae > Streptophyta > Magnoliopsida > Poales > Poaceae > Triticum > Triticum monococcum. Next base: position 64,779,437 of record CM067846.1, read on the forward strand.
TGCCGGGCGACCGCCAAGACCCTCTGTGGTTCCTTTGGGACCATTCAAGAACAAAGTATCCAAGAGCAAAACAAGGCCCCGGCAAGAGGAGCTTGCCGGGAAGGAAACAAGATCCCGGCAAGAGGAGCTTGTCGGGAAGGAGACGAGACCCCGGCAAGAGGAGCTTGCCGGGAAGACAACCAAAGCATCTCAAGAAGCTCGCTGCGGCGCACTTCGCGTCCCGACAAGACCCGGTGAGCGACAAGCTCCCGGACGCGACAAGGCAACATCTGCGGCAAGGCGCTTGCCGCGGCAAGCTACTACTTCGCAGCCCGCGCTCCAGCTCACCCACCAACGTGTCGCTCTGGGACCGCTCCTGGCGTACGTGGCGGTAGGCTGGGCAGCCGGGGGCATGCGGTGGCAAGCAAGCGCTGACAGGATAGCCATCGTGGCAAACGGTGGCGTTCCTAGCGGTCCCTCTCTGTACCGTCTAGGTGACACAGACAGGCATTTAATGCCATTGTCCCCTGCTGTCAGGGTTAGGTATGATACAACTGTTGTAGGCGGTGGAGCCAACTACCACCTCTTTTAAATTTTTACCCCCACCTCTGTTGCCACCTGTCGGTGACCCCTTAGACATATAAAAGGAGGCCCATGCGCAACAGAGGGAAGGGGACGACCATTCTAACGCTCAGTCTCGCCAGCTGCTTGAGTGTACTGTAGCACTCATCGCTCCCGAGCAAGAACTCAATACAACCACCAAAGCAGGAGTAGGGTTTTATGCATCCGTGCAGCCCGAACCTGGGTAAACTGACCGCGTCGCTCGTGCGTTCGCCTCGATCTGCTCTTTGTGCATCCACCACCCCCTGCCGAACCGAAAGGGGCTCGGTCCGCCGATCCCCATAGGTGTACGTGGGATCAGCAACCCCCGACATCTTTGGCGCGCCAGGTAGGGGGTGCGTCGAGGTTGTGCGAACCTAATCCGGCATTCGCACGAGCCAAATCTTCATCCTCTTCATCGACATGCGGCCGAAGAAGAAGGCTTCGGAGGTAGCCGCTCCGTTTGCGCCGATCCCACCATCGCCAGAGCGAACGGCTGGTGGGGTAGGCGCCGGCGGAAGAGCGGGCGACGACGGGGGGACTCATGGTGCTGCCGGGTCCAAGGACAAGGCTGCACCGCACGTCGGCAGCGCGGTCGCCTCCCACAACGACCGCACGCACTCCAAGACCTCGGCGTCCGTACACGCACCGCGCCCGTCCCAGGAGGCGCGGGACGAGCAGCGTCATGGTACCCACGGTACCATACGTCTGCTAGGCCAAGATCAAGCTGGCGGATCCCGGAGTGCTCAGGACCAGCATGCACGCCAACATGCTGGCGCAAGCGTGGCGCGGTCGCTTGGACGAGATGTTGCTCCTTCTAACGCAGTTAGAAGTCCGAGCATATCTCGCTCCTCGCACCGTTCGCTGCTGCCGCCCACCACTCCGGCGGAAGCGTTGGCACGTGCCCAGCTGCTCCTAGACTACCCTCCAGCGCCAGAGAAGATCGATGACTGGAGGGCCACTATCCAGAGCCTCATCGGCTTCGCCAACAGTGACAACCCACGGCAGCCGAGCGCATCGCTGCCGCAGCAAGTCAGCCAGGCGCGAGCCGGTGGCGACAAGACCGGCGAGGGTGCAACCACTATGCACTCTCCGTCCCGAAGGCCAAGATCGCCGACTCGCCGGATCCACCTCGACAGCTACTCCACCGTGTCGTCAGATCCGCGCCAAGTTCTTCATGAGAGGCAGCAGGAAGACGCTCGAACACGCATCGAGCACCGAAGAGAAGCGCGGCGTCAATCAAACCTGCGCGCTGGGCCCTCTGTTGACATGCATGCGCCCGAAGAACCAGGTGACTTGCCGTACGCGGCAGGATGCCCTGTGTTTACCCGTGAGCTGCGGCAAGTCCAGTGGCCCAGCCAGAAACATTTCAAGCCAGACGTGCCGGAGAAGTACGACGGCAAGTCGCACCCGTCGGAGTTCCTCAACACCTACACCATTGCGGTGCAGGCTGCCGGGGGGCGAGACGACAAGGTCCTTGCCAACTACTTCCCGCTCGTGCTCAAGCTCGAAGTTAGATCCTGGCTCATGCACTTGCCGGACAACTCCGTATCCTCTTGGGCGGACTTGTGCCATCAGTTTGTCGGCGCCTTTACAGGCGGTCACAAACCACATGGCCAAGAGAGTGACCTCCACCTGCTTGCCCAGAAGGAAGGAGAGCCCCTGCACAAGTATATCCAGAGATTCAGCCGCGTGCAGCGCAATATCCCGGACATCCGCCCTGCCGCGGTTATCAGCGTGTTCCATCAGAACGTGCGTAATCGCAGGATGCGGGAGGAGATGGCGATGAGCAGGATCAGAGACGTCAGCGAGCTGTACGCCCTGGCCGACAGGTGTGCACGCGCTGAAGAGGGGAGGAAACTCCCCGGAGAGGACACTGGAGCAGGAGGATCTGACAGTGAAGACGCTGCCCCGGCAAAGAAAAATCGGAGGCGCAACAAGAAGAAGAGCGGCAAAGAGGTACTAGTCGTTGAGCAGTCCGGCGATGACGGCCCCGCCAAGCAAGCCAAAGTTGGCAGCTCGGGCAAGGAGGTTGCCGCGTGCACCAACTGCCAAGCTGTGGCGGTCGCCGACAAGCAGGACGGCTCCGACAAGCAGTACTGCAAGATTCACCGCACCAAGCGCCATGATCTCCAGAACTGCAAGAGGGTCGAGCAACTTGTCCAGCAACAAAAAGCTGAGTATGAGCGTCGCAACAAGGAGAGAGCCCAAGGAGGCGGTGGAGAAGCCGACAAGAAGCACACTGGCCAGGGAAGAAGCCGCGGCAAGGCCAAGCAGCGGCAAGGAGACAGACCTCCCTGCGGCCGCGACAAGGATGATGATGAAGACGACGACGAAGACATGGATGATGTTGAGAATAGTGAGCAGGAGTTTCAGAAGGCTACAGAAGTCTTGTGTGTTGACGGTGGTGCTTCTCTGCATACTTCTCACCGCCAACTCAAACAGTGGCTCCGGGAAGTTAATGCGGCAGAGCCACCTGTCGAATCACACAAGCTTCTGAAGTGGTCCAGCACGCCTATCATCTTTGACATTGAGGACCACCCTGATCGCACAACTGCGGTCGGGTGCTCGCCGTTGTTGGTTTCGCCAACAATCCGCAACCTCAAGGTCACCAAGATGCTAGTTGACGGCGGGGCCGGCTTAAATCTGATCTCCTCCGCTGTGCTCCAAAAACTCCAGATCCCGGACAGCGAGCTCGAAGAGACCGGTACATTCCAAGGAATTAACCCGGGAAGGAGCAAGCCGAAAGGGAAGGTCACGTTGCCGGTGACATTTGGTAGCGAGCTGAATTTCAAAACGGAGAGGGTCACTTGTGACGTTGCTGATTTCCCATTGCCTTACAATGGGATACTTGGCCGTCCAGTGCTCGCCAAGTTCATGGCAGCCTCTCACTATGCATACAACATGCTCAAGATGCCAGGCCCGATAAGCGTCATCTCTGTCCCTGGCGACAAGAAGGATGCCCTCATATGCGCCGACAAGATCTACCGAGAAGCAACAGCCGCAGCAGATCGCAACACACTTGCCGCTGAAGCTCCCGAGGGGAAGAAGACTAAGTCCGGCAAGAGCTCTGGTGCCTACTCCGGCAAGCGCGCCTCTTTGGAGTGCCGTGCTGCCGTCGAGGACGCACCATCGAGCTCCACCGGCAAGTGGACCAAGTCCGGCAAGAGCTCTGATGCCCACTCCGGCAAGCGCGCGTCCTCGGAGTGCTGTGCTGCCGTTGAGGACGCACCATCGAGCCCCACCAGCAAGAGGAAGAAGGCGATGGCAGCTCCACCACATACCAAGAAGGCGCCCGCCAAGGAGGACGGCACTGGTGGTACCTTCACCATCAGTGCCACGCTTGACCCTAAATAGGAAAGCGCGCTCGTTACTTTCCTGCGGGCGAATGTCGACGTGTTTGCATGGCAACCGTCTGACATCCCCGGTGTTCCCAGGAAGGTAATTGAGCACCATCTTGCCGTTTGTCCTCATGCGCGGCCAGTCAAGCAGAAGGTCAGGAAACAGGCGGTGGAGCGCCAAGAATTCATAGCAGAAGAAATCAAGAAATTGGAAGCAGCAGGCCTTGTCAGAGGGGTGCTCCATCCCACGTGGTTGGCCAATCTGGTTGTAGTGCGCAAGGCGAATGGGAAATGGAGGCTTTGTATTGACTTTACCGATGTTAATAAAGCTTGTCCCAAAGATCCATTTCCCTTGCCGTGCATTGACCAGATTGTTGACTCCACAGCCGGATGTGAGTTGCTTTCATTTCTTGACGCATATTCAGGATACCATCAGATCTTCATGGCAGAAGAGGATGAGGAGAAAACCGCATTCATTACTCCATGTGGCACGTACTGTTTCGTACGGATGCCTTTCATATTAAAGAATGCTGGCTCAACATTTGCCAGAGTAGTCCATATCGCTTTGAAGCCGCAGATACACAGAAATGTAGAAGCTTACATGGATGATATAGTGGTCAAAAGCAAAGACAGGGCAACTCTGATCCAAGACTTAGAAGAGACTTTTGCAAATCTGCGCAAGGTCAACCTCAAGCTCAACGCCGAGAAGTGTGTGTTTGGAGTCCCTTCCGGCAAACTTCTCGGGTTCTTTGTGTCTCAGCGGGGAATCGAAGCTAATCCCGACAAGATCAAGGCCATTGAGCAGATCGAAGCACCAAAGCGCGTCAAGGATGTACGGAAGCTTGCTGGCTGCGTGGCTGCTCTCAGCAGGTTTATCTCTTGGTCTGCTGAGCGCGCCCTGCTGTTTTTCAAAATTCTGAAAAAGGCAGGTCCAATGAAATGGACTCCAGAAGCGGAGGCTGCACTGCAGGACTTGAAGAGATACGTGTCCTCCACTCCAACACTTGTCGCACCTAAACCACAAGAGAAGTTGCTGCTATACATAGCGGCAACCAATCAGGTGGTTAGTGCTGCGTTAGTAGCGGAGAGGGAGGCAGATGATGAGCCAGCGACCGCGGCAAGCACATCTAGTGACAAGTAGGGGGCTTCCCCGACAAGCAAGGGTCTGCGCAGATGCAAGAGGAGATACATAAGAAGATGGTGCAGCGCCCAGTTTACTTTGTCAGTTCCCTTTTGCAGGGGGCTAGGTCAAGGTACTCTGGTGTGCAGAAGCTGCTTTTCGGCCTTCTCATGGCCTCGAGAAAGCTGCGCCATTACTTCCAAGCACATGAGATCACAGTTGTCACTCGCTTTCCACTGAAGAGGATATTGCAAAATCCAGAAGCAACAGGCAGGATTGTCGAGTGGGCACTGGAACTGTCAAGCTTTGGCCTCAAGTTTGAGAGTACATCAACAATCCAAAGCAGAGCATTGGCAGAGTTCATAGCAGAATGGACGCCAACTCCAGACGAAGAAATTCCAGAGACGAGCATCCCCGCCAAGGAAGCAAGCAAAGAGTGGCTCATGTACTTTGATGGTGCCTTCTCGCTGCAAGGCGCCGGTGCTGGTGTACTGCTTGTCGCACCCACCGGAGAGCACCTGAAGTACATAGTCCAGATGCACTTTCCCAAGGAGCAAGCGACAAACAATACTGCAGAGTATGAAGGCTTGCTTGCCAGTCTTAGGATCACGGCAGAACTTGGGATTAAGAAGCTCATTGTCAGGGGTGACTCGCAGCTTGTCGTCCGCCAAGTGAACAAGGTTTACTAGAGTCCGTTGATGGAAGCTTACGTTGATGAAGTGAGGAAGCTAGAAGAGCGCTTTGACGGCCTGCAAATGGAACATGTTCCAAGAGCTGAGAACGACATTGCCGATGGCCTGTCGAAGTGCGGTGCACTTAAATTACCTGTGGAACCAGGAATTTTTGTGCTCAAGCTGACTCAGCCATCCGTAACACCATCAACTAGCCAGAGCAAGAAGAGGAAGTTGATTTCTGGTGACTATATTCTGGCAGAGCTTCCCGAAGCCGCCGCCAAGAAGGTCCCCAAGATCGACGCCAAGAATGCTGAGGAGCAGTCTGCTCCGGCAAGCCCCAGGGTTTGTTCTGTTGAAGCAGATTCTCCCGACAAGTTTTGCTCCGGCAAGCTTGCCGGGGAATGTCAAGCTCCGGCAGAGCCACGGGCTCTTGCCGTAGAAGCGAACGTTCCCGTAGCAGCAGATGTGCCTTTAGTCCTTGTTGTCGAGCCACGGGCTCCAACATGGGCGCAACAGATTATCCGTTTCCATCAGACAGGAGAGCTTCCCGAGGAACTAGAAGAAGCGGAAAGTGTAGCCCGGCAGTCTAGTATGTACCAGTTTGTCGACAACACACTGTGCAGAAGAAGACTCAACGGTGTGAAATTGAAGTGTATTCCTCGGGAAGATGGACAGAAGCTGTTGGCAGAGATACATGGAGGCATATGTGGTCACCACATTGGCGCGAGAGCTCTTGTCGGAAAAGCATTCCGGAAAGGTTTCTTCTGGCCGACAGCCCTCCAGGATGCAACTGCACAAGTAACCAAGTGTGAAGCGTGCCAGTTCCATTCCAAGCAGATACACCAGCCAGCTCAAGCTCTCCAGACGATCCCTTTATCCTGGCCATTCTCGGTCTGGGGGCTCGATATCCTTGACCCCTTTCCCCGAGCTGCCGGGGGCTTTGAGTACTTGTACGTCGCAATCGACAAGTTCACAAAGTGGCCGGAAGTGGAACCAGTAAGGAAGGTGGCAGCACAATCAGCAGTCAAGTTCTTCAGGTCGATTGTCTGCCGTTTCGGAATCCCCAACAGGATAATCACCGACAACGGTACACAATTTACGAGCCGCGCCTTCATGCAGTACGTCCAAGATCTTGGCGCCAAGGTCTGCTTCGCTTCTGTTGCTCACCCCAGAAGCAACGGCCAAGCGGAGAGGGCAAATGCTGAAGTGTTGCGCGGGCTCAAGACCAGGACTTTCGACAGGCTGCACAAGTGCGGACGCAACTGGATTGAGGAGCTGCCGGTGGTTCTTTGGTCGATCAGGACGACGCCAAATCGAGCCACTGGCCAGACACCCTTCGCTCTAGTCTATGGAGCGGAGGCAGTTATCCCCACGGAACTCGTATACGGGTCACCTCGAGTGCTCGCTTATGATGAGCTTGAGCAAGAGCAGCTGCGGCAAGATGACACGCTGCTCCTTGAGGAAGATCGTCTTCAGGCTGCTGTGCGAGCCGCTCGCTACCAGCAAGCTTTGCGCCGCTATCATAGCCGCAAAGTTAACGCCAGAAGTCTCGAGGAAGGCGACCTTGTTCTTCGGCGCGTTCAGTCCGCCAAGAATTCCAACAAGTTGACGCCGTAGTGGGAAGGCCCTTACCGGGTGAAACGAGTCACCAGGCCTGGCGCTGTCCGCCTGGAGACCGAAGATGGCGTACCAGTGAGCAACTCCTGGAATATCGAGCATCTTCGTAAGTTTTACCCGTAAGGCGCGGTTGTCGGACCCTGTCCGGCAACCACCCTTTTGTACAAGTCTTGCCGCTGTTGCATGTAATCCTTTGTACAAAGCCAGGCGCAGACCCTGAGCACAAGTAAATGAAGCGCTGGCGCCCAGAGTTATAGCATGCATGCTAGGTCGAGTCGGGTCCTTGGTTAGGGTTCATAGTGCTTAACAGCGGCTAACCCCTAACTTAGAGGTCGAGTGTGCGTCCCTTTGCCTTTCTTTCGTTTCCTTTGGTTCGCAGGGCTCGCATATGCTTGCCGGACCGCCTGGGGACGAAAAGGAGAAGAAGGACGTGCCGGCATCTGGACCTCGGCAAGCCAGTGTTGCCGGGGGCTGCAAGTACCAAGGTTCACCCACGGCAAGCCAGAGTTGCCGGGGGCTGCAATCTCAGATAAGTCTTTCATCCCTCTTCATGCATTCTCTTATGGAATGGGAATACGAAACCTCGTTTCTTCCCGAAAACTCCCGTGCTCCCTTAGTTCTAGGCCCCGGGGCTCGTTCCTGGGGCCAAGTTTTGGTCGTAGTCGCGGCAGCAAAGGGATGAAACGAGGGGCCGCACCCGCTTCGTCCCTGCCTCCGTCAAAAGCGTGAGAAAGGTCGAGCGACGTGGGAAGACGGCTGGGCCTGTTGCCGGGGAAGGAGTGTCTATCTGAAAGATACCAAGGATTTTCTCCTTGACGTGGGTTCTACCCGCGAGACAAATGACCCGGCAAACATCCCCTTTTCATTAAAAAACATTCCACGCAGGTACAGTCCATAGAGGATGAAAAACATGAAAGAGAGGGTTACAAGTTTTAAATGCAACTAAGGCCCGAAGGCTTACAAATGAAAAAGATAAGATGCCCGTAATCCTTTTCTTGTCCCTCTCTTCAGGAGGTAGGTCGAGGAGGCGAGAAGGGCAAAAGGGGCGCCTAGGCGAGCTACGAGAGCCAGAAGACACCAAGAGAGCATACCGGGGTCCGTCAAGGCTGGACGTGTTGGGGAACGTAGTAATTTCAAAAAATTTCCTACGCACACGCAAGATCATGGTGATGCATAGGAACGAAGGGGAGAGTCCGATCTACGTACCCTTGTAAATCACAACGGAAGCGTTGACACAACGTAGAGGAAGTAGTCGTACGTTTTCTTCCCGGTCCGACCGATCCAAGCACCGTTACTCCGGCACCTCCGAGTTCTTAGCACATGTTCAGCTCGATGACGTTCCTCGGGCTCCGATCTAGCAAAGCGTCGAGGAAGAGTTCCGTCGGTACGACGGCGTGGTGACGATCTTGATGTACTACTGATGCAGGGCTTCGCCTAAGCACTGTAACGGTATGATCGAGGTGGAATTTGGTGGCAGGGGGCACTGCACACGGCTAAGGAACGATCTCAAGGACCAACTTGTGTGTCTTGGGGTGTCCCCTGCCCCCGTATATAAAGGATGAAGGGGGGGGGGAGGCTGTCCGGCCAAAGGAGGGAGGCACAGGAGGAGTCCTACTCCTACCGGGAGTAGGACTCCCCCCAATCCTATTCCAACTAGGAATCCTTGGGAAAAAGAGAGAGGGAAAGAGAGAGAGGTGGCCGGCCACCTCTCCTAGTCCTAATAGGACTAGGGGAGGGGGGGAGGCGCGCAGCCCTCCTTGGCAGCCCCTTTCACCTTTCCACAATGGCCCATGTAGGCCCATTTGGCTCCCGGGGGGTTCCGGTTACCCTCCCGGTAATCCGGTAAAATCCCGATTTCACCCGGAACACTTCCGATGTCCAAACATAGGCTTCCAATATATCAATCTTTACATCTCGGCCATTTCGAGACTCCTCGTCATGTCCGTGATCACATCCGGGACTCCGAACAACCTTCGGTACATCAAAATGCATAAACTCATAATAACTGTCATCGTAACGTTAAGCGTGCGGACCCTACGGTTCGAGAACATTGTAGACATGACCGAGACACGTCTCCGGTCAATAACCAATAGCGGGACCTGGATGCCCATATTGGCTCCTACATATTCTACGAAGATCTTTATCGGTCAGACCGCATAACAACATACGTTGTTCCCTTTGTCATCGGTATGTTAATTGCCCGAGATTCGATCGTCGGTATCCAATACCTAGTTCAATCTCGTTACCGGCAAGTCTCTTTACTCGTTCCGTAATACATCATCCCGCAACTAACTCATTAGTTGCAATGCTTGCAAGACTTAAGTGATGTGCATTACCGAGAGGGCCCAGAGATACCTCTCCGACAATTGGAGTGAGAAATCCTAATCTCGAAATACGCCAACCCAACATCTACCTTTGGAGCCACCTGTAGTACTCCTTTATAATCACCCAGTTACGTTGTGACGTTTGGTAGTACCCAAAGTGTTCCTCCGGCAAACGGGAGTTGCATAATCTCATAGTCATAGGAACATGTATAAGTCATGAAGAAAAGCAATAGCAACATACTAAACGATCGGGTGCTAAGCTAATGGAATGGGTCATGTCAATCAGATCATTCAACTAATGATGTGACCTCGTTAATCAAATAACAACTCTTTGTTCATGGTTAGGAAACATAACCATCTTTGATTAACGAGCTAGTCAAGTAGAGGCATACTAGTGACACTCTGTTGGTCTATGTATTCACACATGTATTATGTTTCCGGTTAATACAACTCTAGCATGAATAATAAACATTTATCATGATATAAGGAAATAAATAATAACTTTATTATTGCCTCTAGGGCATATTTCCTTCAGTCTCCCACTTGCACTAGAGTCAATAATCTAGATTACACAGTAATGATTCTAACACCCATGGAGCCTTGGTGCTGATCATGTTTTGCTCGTGGAAGAGGCTTAGTCAACGGGTCTGCAACATTCAGATCCGTATGTATCTTGCAAATCTCTATGTCTCCGCCCGGATGGAATTGAAGCGTCTCTTGATGTGTTTGGTCCTTTTGTGAAATCTGGATTTCTTTGCCAAAGCAATTGCACCAGTATTGTCACAAAAGATTTTCATTGGACCCGATGCACTAGGTATGACACCTAGATCGGAAATGAACTCCTTCATCCAGACTCCTTCGTTCGCTGCTTCCGAAGCAGCTATGTACTCCGCTTCACATGTAGATCCCGCTATGACGCTTTGTTTAGAACTGCACCAACTGACAGCTCCACCGTTTAAAGTAAACACGTATCCGGTTTGCGATTTAGAATCGTCCGGATCAGTGTCAAAGCTTGCATCAACGTAACCTATTACGGTGAGCTCTTTGTCACCTCCATATACGAGAAACATATCCTTAGTCCTTTTCACGTATTTCAGGATGTTCTTGACCGCTGTCCAGTGATCCACTCCTGGATTACTTTGGTACCTCCCTGCTATACTTATAGCAAGGCACACATCAGGTCTGCTACATAGCATTGCATACATGATAGAGCCTATGGCTGAAGCATAGGGAACATCTTTCATTTTCTCTCTATCTTCTGCAGTGGTCGGGCATTGAGTCTGACTCAACTTCATACCTTGTAACACAGGCAAGAACCCTTTCTTTGCTTGATCCATTTTGAACTTCTTCAAAATCTTGTCAAGGTATGTGCTTTGTGAAAGTCCAATTAAGCGTCTTGATCTATCTCTATAGATCTTTATGCCTAATATGTAAGCAGCTTCACCGAGGTCTTTCATTGAAAAACTTTTATTCAAGTATCCCTTTATGCTATCTAGAAATTCTATATCATTTCCAATCAGTAATATGTCATCCATATATAATATCAGAAATGCTACAGAGCTCCCACTCACTTTCTTGTAAATACAATCTTCTCCAAAAGTCTGTATAAAACCAAATGCTTTGATCACACTATCAAAGCGTTTATTCCAACTCCGAGATGCTTGCACCAGTCCATAAATGGATCGCTGGAGTTTGCACACTTTGTTAGCTCCCTTTGGATCGACAAAACCTTCCGGTTGCATCATATACAACTCTTCTTCCAGAAATCCATTCAGGAATGCAGTTTTTACATCCATTTGCCAAATTTCATAATCATAAAATGTGGCAATTGCTAACATGATTCTGACAGACTTAAGCATCACTACGGGTGAGATAGTCTCATCGTAGTCAACTCCTTGAACTTGTCGAAAACCTTTTGCGACAAGTCGAGCTTGGTAGACAGTAACATTACCATCAGCGTCAGTCTTCTTCTTAAAGATCCATTTATTCTCAATTGCTTGCCGATCATCGGGCAAGTCAACCAAAGTCCATACTTTGTTTTCATACATGGATCCCATCTCAGATTTCATGGCTTCAAGCCACTTTGCGGAATCTGGGCTCACCATCGCTTCTTCATAGTTCGTAGGTTCATCATGATCTAGTAGCATGACCTCCAGAACAGTATTACCGTACCACTCTGGTGCGGATCTTACTCTGGTTGATCTACGAGGTCCAGTAGTATCTTGATCTAAAGTTTCATGATCATCATCATTAACTTCCTCTCTTATTGGTGTAGGTCTCACAGAAACAGTTTTCTGTGATGTACTATTTCCCAATAACGGAGTAGGTACAGTTACCTCGTCAAGTTCTACTTTCCTCCCACTCACTTCTTTCGAGAGAAACTCTTTTTCAAGAAAGTTTCCGAATTTAGCAACAAAAGTCTTGCCTTCGGATCTGTGATAGAAGGTGTATCCAATAGTTTCCTTTGGATATCCTATGAAGACACATTTCTCCGATTTGGGTTCGAGCTTATTAGGTTGTAGCTTTTTCACATAAGCATCGCAGCCCCAAACTTTAAGAAACGACAACTTTGGTTTCTTGCCAAACCACAGTTCATAAGGCGTCATCTCAACGGATTTTGATGGTGCCCTATTTAATGTGAATGCGGCCGTCTCTAAAGCATAACCCCAAAACGATAGCGGTAAATCAGTAAGAGACATCATAGATCGAACCATATCTAGTAAAGTACGATTACGACGTTCGGACACACCATTACGCTGTGGTGTTCCGGGTGGCGTGAGTTGCGAAACTATTCCACAATTTTTCAAATGTACACCAAACTCGTAACTCAAATATTCTCCTCCACGATCAGATCGTAGAAACCTTATTTTCTTGTTACGATGATTTTCAACTTCACTCTGAAATTCTTTGAACTTTCCAAATGTTTCAGATTTGTGTTTCATTAAGTAGATATACCCATATCTGCTTAAATCATCTGTGAAAGTGAGAAAATAACGATATCCGCCACGAGCCTCAATATTCATTGGACCACATACATCGGTATGTATGATTTCCAACAAATCCGTTGCTCTCTCCATAGTACCGGAGAACGGTGTTTTAGTCATCTCGCCCATGAGGCACGGTTCACAAGTACCAAGTGATTCATAATCAAGTGGTTCCAAAAGCCCATCAGTATGGAGTTTCTTCATGCGCTTTACACTGATATGACCTAAACGGCAGTGCCACAAATAAGTTGCACTATCATTATTAACTCTGCATCTTTTGGCTTCAACATTATGAATATGTGTATCACTACTATCGAGATTCATCAAAAATAGACCACTTTTCAAAGGTGCATGACCATAAAAGATATTACTCATATAAATAGAACAACCATTATTCTCTGATTTAAATGAATAACCGTCTCGCATCAAACAAGATCCAGATATAATGTTCATGCTCAACGCTGGCACCAAATAACAATTATTTAGGTCTAATATTAATCCCGAAGGTAGATGTAGAGGTACCGTGCCGACCGCGATCACATCGACTTTGGAACCGTTTCCCACGCGCATCGTCACCTTGTCCTTTGCTAGTGTCCGCTTATTCTGTAGTCCCTGTTTCGAGTTGCAAATATTAGCAACAGAACCAGTATCAAATACCCAGGTGCTACTATGAGCATTAGTAAGGTACACATCAATAACATGTATATCACATATACCTTTGTTCACCTTGCCATCCTTCTTATCCGCCAAATACTTGGGGCAGTTCCGCTTCCAGTGACCAGTCTGCTTGCAGTAGAAGCACTCAGTTTCAGGCTTAGGTCCAGACTTGGGTTTCTTCTCTTGAGCAGCAACTTGCTTGCCGTTCTTCTTGAAGTTCCCCTTCTTCTTCCCTTTGCCCTTTTTCTTGAAACTAGTGGTTTTGTTAACCATCAACACTTGATGCTCCTTCTTGATTTCTACCTCCGCAGCTTTCAGCATTGCGAAGAGCTCGGGAATAGTCTTGTTCATCCCTTGCATATTATAGTTCATCACAAAGCTCTTGTAGCTTGGTGGCAGTGATTGGAGAATTCTGTCAATGACGCAATCATCCGGAAGTGTAACTCCCAATTGAAACAAGTGATTATTATACCCAGACATTTTGAGTATATGCTCACTGACAGAACTGTTCTCCTACATCTTGCAGCTATAGAACTTATTGGAGACTTCATATCTCTCAATCCGGGCATTTGCTTGAAATATTAACTTCAACTCCTGGAACATCTCATATGCTCCATGACGTTCAAAACGTCGTTGAAGTCCCGGTTCTAAGCCGTAAAGCATGGCACACTGAACTATTGAGTAGTCATCAGCTTTGCTCTGCCAGACGTTCATAACTTCTGGTGTTGCTCTAGCAGCAGGCCTGGCACTCAGCGGTGCTTCCAGGACGTAATTCTTCTGTGCAGCAATGAGGATAATCCTCAAGTTACGGACCCAGTCTGTGTAATTGCTACCATCATCTTTCAACTTTGCTTTCTCAAGGAACGCATTAAAATTCAACGGAACAACAACACGAGCCATCTATCTACAATCAACATAAACAAGCAAGATACTATCAGGTACTAAGTTCATGATAAATTTAAGTTCAATTAATCAAATTTACTTAAGAACTCCCACTTAGATAGATATCCCTCTAATCCTCTAAGTGATCACGTGATCCAAATAAACTAAACCATAACCGATCATCACGTGGGATGGAGTAGTTTTCAATGGTGAACATCATTATGTTGATCATATCTACTATATGATTCACGCTCGACCTTTCGGTCTCTGTGTTCCGAGGCCATATCTGTATATGCTTGGCTCGTCAAGTATAACCTGAGTATTCCGCGTGTGCAACTGTTTTGCACCCATTGTATTTGAACGTAGAGCCTATCACACCCGATCATCACGTGGTGTCTCAGCACGAAGAACTTTTGCAACGGTGCATACTCAGGGAGAACACTTCTTGATAATTTAGTGAGAGATCATCTTATAATGTTACCGTCAATCAAAGCAAGATAAGATGCATAAAAAAGATAAACATCACATGCAATCAATATAAGTGATATGAGATGGCCATCATCATCTTGTGCTTTGTGATCTCCATCTCCGAAGCACCGTCATGATCACCATCGTCACCGGCGCGACACCTTGATCTCCATCGTAGCATCATTGTCGTCTCGCCAATCTTATGCTTCCACGACTATCACTACCGCTTAGTAATAAAGTAAAGCATTACATCGTGATTGCATTGCATACAATAAAGCGACAACCATATGGCTCCTGCCAGTTGCCGATAACTTGGTTACAAAACATGATCATCTCATACAATAAAATCAGCATAATGCCTTGACCATATCGCATCATAACATGCCCTGCAAAAACAAGTTAGACGTCCTCTACTTTGTTGTTGCAAGTTTTACGTGGCTGCTACGGGCTTAAGTAAGAACTCATCTCACCTACGCATCAAAACCACAACGATAGTTCGTCAAATAGACTCCGTTTTAACCTTCTCAAGGACCGGGCGTAGCCACACTTGGTTCAACTAAAGTTGGAGAGACAGTCTTCCGCAAGCCATCTATGTGCAAAGCACGTCGAGGGAACCGGTCTCGCGTAAGAGTACGCGTAAGGTTGGTCCGGATCGTCTCGTCCAACAATACCGCCGAACCAAAGTATGACATGCTGGTAGGCAGTATGACTTGTATCGCCCACAACTCACTTGTGTTCTACTCGTGCAAATAACATCAAACCATAAAAACCTAGGCTCGGATGCCACTGTTGGGGAACGTAGTAATTTCAAAAAATTTCCTACGCACACGCAAGATCATGGTGATGCATAGCAACGAAGGGGAGAGTATGATCTACGTACCCATGTAGATCACAACGGAAGCGTTGACACAACGTAGAGGAAGTAGTCGTACGATTTCTTCCCGGTCCGACCGATCCAAGCACCGTTACTCCGGCACCTCTGAGTTCTTAGCACACGTTCCGCTCGATGACGTTCCTCGGGCTCCGATCCAGCAAAGCGTTGAGGAAGAGTTCCGTCAGCACGACGGCGTGGTGACGATCTTGATGTACTACTGATGCAGGGCTTCGCCTAAGCACTGTAACGGTATGATCGAGGTGGAATTTGGTGGCAGGGGGCACTGCACACGGCTAAGGAACGATATCAAGGATCAACTTGTGTGTCTTGGGGTGTCCCCTGCCCCCGTATATAAAGGATGAAGGGGGGGAGGCTGGCCGGCCAAAGGAGGGAGGCGCAGGAGGAGTCCTACTCCTACCGGGAGTAGGACTCCCCCCCAATCCTATTCCAACTAGGAATCCTTGGGAAAAAGAGAGAGGGAAAGAGAGAGAGGTGGCCGGCCACCTCTCCTAGTCCTAATAGGACTAGGGGAGGGGGGAGGCACGCAACCCTCCTTGGCAGCCCCTTTCACCTTTCCACAATGGCCCATGTAGGCCCATTTGGCTCCCGGGGGGTTCCGGTAACCCTCCCGGTAATCCGGTAAAATCCCGATTTCACCCGGAACACTTCCGATGTCCAAACATAGGCTTCCAATATATCAATCTTTACGTCTCGACCATTTCGAGACTACTCGTCATGTCCGTGATCACATCCGGGACTCCGAACAACCTTTGGTACATCAAAATGCATAAACTCATAATAACTGTCATCGTAACGTTAAGCGTGCGGACCCTACGGTTCGAGAACATTGTAGACATGACCGAGACACGTCTCCGGTCAATAACCAATAGCGGGACCTGGATGCCCATATTGGCTCCTACATATTCTACGAAGATCTTTATCGGTCAGACTGCATAACAACATACGTTGTTCCCTTTGTCATCGGTATGTTACTTGCCCGAGATTCGATCGTCGATATCCGATACCTAGTTCAATCTCGTTACCGGCAAGTCTCTTTACTCGTTCCATAATACATCATCCCGCAACTAACTCATTAGTTGCAATGCTTGCAAGACTTAAGTGATGTGCATTACCGAGAGGGCCCAGAGATACCTCTCTGACAATTGGAGTGAGAAATCCTAATCTCGAAATACGCCAACCCAACATCTACCTTTGGAGCCACCTGTAGTACTCCTTTATAATCACCCAGTTACGTTGTGACGTTTGGTAGTACCCAAAGTGGTCCTCCGGCAAACGGGAGTTGCATAACCTCATAGTCATAGGAACATGTATAAGTCATGAACAAAAGCAATAGCAACATACTAAACGGTCGGGTGCTAAGCTAATGGAATGGGTCATGTCAATCAGATCATTCAACTAATGATGTGACCTCGTTAATCAAATAACAACTCTTTGTTCATGGTTAGGAAACATAACCATCTTTGATTAACGAGCTAGTCAAGTAGAGGCATACTAGTGACACTCTGTTGGTCTATGTATTCACACATGTATTATGTTTCCGGTTAATACAATTCTAGCATGAATAATAAACATTTATCATGATATAAGGAAATAAATAATAACTTTATTATTGCCTCTAGGGCATATTTCCTTCAGGACGGTGATGGCGGCGCCGGAAGCGGGGCTTGAAGACGAGGCGGCAGGACGTCAGCACGCTGTCGAGGGCACCACGCCGTCGTACTCCGGCTTGACGGCCTTGCCGCCAGCCCTTTTCCTCTTCCGCAGCCTCCCCACGCCAGCCGCCCAAGGAGACGACCCCGGGGAGTTCAAGGAACCGGCGACACGGATCATGGGGTTGCCGGTGCCACACGGAGCGGCGTCCGACACCTAGTCGGACCCGTCGTCCTGCCGCCCGCCACCCTCGTCGTCGCTGCTACTCTCCTCCTCGTCACTCTCGCTCGAGGAGGAGTCTTCGGTATCGGAGGAGCTGTCCACGCAGCACTTCTCCCGAGTGCCGAAGCACCCGAAAAGCTTGACGGAAAGGAGATCGCCCTCCATCAACTTGAAATGGAGGGTGAGCCCCGCCGTCAAGCTGTGGATGCAGGCGAACGTCTTCCACCCTCGACCAAGATACATCACGCTGGGGGCTGGGACTTCAACGCGGACTCGCGTGCCGCTGATCCCACAGCCCCTCATGTGCAGTCCCAGTGTCTCGGGCAGGTCCAACTCCATCGCGCCTGCAAACGGAGATGGGAGTCGAATTCGACGATGAGGCGCCCGGCACAGCCTGACGAAGAACTCGCAGGGGTCGTCCCCGACATGGACCCCCATGGGAAGAGGAGCCGCCGGCGGAGGCGAAGCCGGCGCACCGCCCCGTCCACCTCTTCCCCGAGCGCCGCGGCTTCATCCTCGACCTCGTCCACGACCTCGCCCCCTCCCTCTTCCCCTTACGGCTGGCTCCTCCACCACAGGTGCGGGAGAGGGAGGGATGCGCTGTCTGGCGGCGACCCTCGCCGCCACTGATGAAGGACCAGGGTCCCCTTTCTCCATGGCGAATGAGAGAAAGGGGAGCAGGAGCTGAAGGAAGGAGGAGATGAGAGAATGCGGCCTTCCGTCCTCCCCTCCCGCTCTTTATAAAGGAGTGAGGTGGGGGCTCGGCCGCCCCGCTCAGCGAATCAAGACACGGGAAGGCAGAGAGCTGGGGCCGTCCCGCTGCCTCGACCCACGACGGCCCCATTTCCCGCCTCCACCATCCGCGGCCCCAAGTGCATGGGAGCCGTGTGGCAGGCGTGCAGAACCAAGGCGACAGATGAGGCGGCCTCTCCCCACCCCGTGATCGTGGGGAGTGGGCACCTCGAAAACCGCCCACGATCTCTCCCACGACGCCGCGTTCGACGCATGCCGCTTGGGGAGGGCGCAGTGGATGCGGAGTGAGTTATGGCGTGCCCTAGGCCGCGCGTGCCCGTGCACTATTTTGGGCCTGGCCCAACAGCACTCGGCACCGTGTATGGCCCAGGCCCGGGGGCTCCTGTCGGTGTACTAAAGTAGGGGTACCTTAGTATCCCGAACTTGTGCACGGGCAGTCGCAGCGACCCGCGGCAAGGCTTGCCGGGCGACCGCCAAGACCCTTCGTGGTTCCTTTGGGACCATTCAAGAACAAAGTATCCAAGAGCAAAACAAGACCCCGGCAAGAGGAGCTTGCCGGGAAGGAAACAAGACCCCGGCAAGAGGAGCTTGCCGGGAAGGAGACGAGACCCCGGCAAGAGGAGCTTGCCGGGAAGACAACCAAAGCATCTCAAGAAGCTCGCTGCGGCGCACTGCGCGTCCTGACAAGACCCGGTGAGCGACAAGCTCCCGGACGCGACAAGGCAACATCCGCGGCAAGGCGCTTGCCGCGGCAAGCTACTACTCCGCAGCCCGCGCTCCAGCTCACCCACCAACGTGTCGCTCTGGGACCGCTCCTGGCGTACGTGGCGGGAGGCTGGGCAGCCGGGGGCATGCGGTGGCAAGCAAGTGCTGACAGGATAGCCATCGTGGCAAACGGTGGCGTTCCTAGTGGTCCCTCTCTGTACCGTCTAGGTGACACAGACAGGCATTTAATGCCCTTGTCCCCTGCCGTCAGGGTTAGGTGTGATACAACTGTTGTAGGCGGTGGAGCCAACTACCAACTCTTTTACATTTTTACCCCCACCTCTGTTGCCACCTGTCGGTGACCCCTTAGACATATAAAGGGAGGCCCATGTGCAATAGAGGGAAGGGGACGGCCATTCTGACGCTTGAGTGTACTGTAGCACTCATCGCTCCCGAGCAAGAACTCAATACAACCACCAAAGCAGGAGTAGGGTTTTACGCATCCGTGCGGCCCGAACCTGGGTAAACTAACTGCGTCGCTCGTGCGTTCGCCTCGATCTGGTCTTTGTGCATCCACCGTCCCCTGCCGAACCAAAAGGGGCTCGGTCCATCGATCCCCATAGGTGTACGTGGGATCAGCAACACTCGACACTAGGTACCGCTATTGATTATTGACCAGAGAGGTGTCTCGGTCATGTCTACATAGTTCTCGAACCCGTAGGGTCCGCACGCTTAACGTTCATTGATGATATAGTACTATGTGAGTTATGTATGTTGGTGACCGAATGTTGTTCGGAGTCCGGGTTGAGATCACGGACATGACAAGGAACTCCGGAATGGTCCGGAGACAAAGTTTGATATATGGGATAATAGTGTTTGGTCACCGGAAGGGTTCCGGAAATCACCGGAAGGGGTTCCGGATGTTTCCCGAAATGTTTGGGTACGAGAACACTTTATTTGTCCAAAGGGGAAAGCCCACAAGGTTTTTGGAAAGCGCAAAAGGAAGTTTTGCGGAGTCCAGGGGCCAGACGCCAGGGTCCCTGGCGTCTGGGTCCAGACACCGGGAACCCTGGCGTTTGGCCCTGGAGTCCGAGAAGGACTCTTGCCTTTCGGGTCAAACCGACTTTTTGGAGGCTTTTACTGCAAGTTTCGACCCCAGGGCTCAACATATAAATAGAGGGGCAGGGCTAGCACCAAAGACACATCAAGAAACACCAAGCCATGTGTCGGCAACCCCGTCTCCTCTAGTTTATCCTCCGTCATAGTTTTCGTAGTGCTTAGGCGAAGCCCTGCGGAGATTGTTCTTCACCAACACCGTCACCACGCCGTCGTGCTACCGGAACTCATCTACTACTTCGCCCATCTTGCTGGATCGAGAAGGCGAGGACGTCACCGAGCCGTACATGTGCAGAACTCGGAGGTGCCGTGCTTTCGGTACTTGGATCGGTCGGGCCATGAAGACGTACGACTACATCAACCGCGTTGTCATAAACGCTTCCGCTATCGATCTATAAGGGTACGTAGATCACACTCTCCCCTCTCGTTGCTATGCATCACCATGATCTTGTGTGTGCGTAGGATTTTTTTTGAAATTACTACGTTCCCCAATAGGAAAAGTAGATCCGACGGAGACGAATCAATTCTCAAAACAAGCACAAGGCTTTCCCTCAAGCTTGTCAGGCGAGGGGGGGGGGGTGATCTGCAAAGGAGAAACTCATACCGTAATATCAAAGGACATGCTTTGCTTGATATATTTTTATAATGCTCTAACCCCTGAATCAAAGACACAACTAGATAGCTATGCAGGAAATGTTTTCAAGGATAGGACACTGAATGAAGCTAAGATTATTCTTGATGGGATTGCCAAAATTTTGATAACTGGAATTAACTATTGGGGAACATAGTAATTTCAAAAAAATTCCTACGCACACGTAAGATCATGGTGATGCATAGCAAGGAGAGGGGAGAGTTTCGTCCACGTACCCTCGTAGACCGAAAGCGGAAGCGTTACGAAAACGCTGTTGATGTAGTCATATGTCTTCACGATCTGACCGATCCAAGTACCGAACACACGACACCTCCGAATTCAGCACATGTTCAGCTCGGTGACGTCCCACGAACTCATGATCCAGCAGAGCTTCGAGGGAGAGTTCCGTCAGCATGACGGCATGATGACGGTGATGATGATGCTACTGATGCAGGGCTTCGCCTAAGCACCGCTACGATATAACTGAGGGGGATTATGGTGGAGGGGGCACCGCACACGGCTAAAAGATCATCTCATCAACTTGTGTGTCTATGTGGTGCCCCCCTCCCCGTATATAAAGGAGTGGAGGAGGGGGAGGGTGCCCGCCTCCTAGGCGCGCCCCAAGGGGAGTCCTACTCCCACCGGGAGTAGGACTCCAACCCTTCCAAGAGTAGGAGTAGGAGGGAAGGATGGAGGAGAGAGGGGGAAGGAAAAAGGGCCACCCTTCCGTGTCCAATTCGTACTAGAGGGGGAGGGGGCGCGCGGCCTGCCCTAGCCGCCCCTCCTCTTCTCCACTAAGGCCCAATAGGCCCATTATACTCCCCAGGGGGTTCCGGTAACCCCAGGTACTCCGGTTTTTGTCCAAACTTACCCGGAACCCTTCCGAAGTGCAAACATAGTCATCCAATATATCGATCTTTATGTCTCGACCATTTAGAGACTCCTCGTCATGTCCGTGATCATATCCGGGACTCCGAACTACCTTCGGTTCATCAAAACACATAAACTCATATTATCGATCGTCACCGAATGTTAAGCGCGCGGACCCTACGGGTTCAAGAACTATGTAGACATGACCGAGACACGTCTCTGGTCAATAACCAATAGCGGAACCTGGATGCTCATATTGGTTCCTACATATTCTACGAAGATCTTTATCGGGCAAACCGCATAACAACATACGTTGTTCCTTTGGTCATGGGTATGTTACTTGCCCGAGATTCGATCGTCGGTATCTCAATACGTAGGTCAATCTCGTTACTAGCAAGTATCTTTACTCGTTCCGTAATGCATCATCCCGCAACTAACTCAATTTTCTTGCAAGGCTTATAGTGATGTGCATTACCGAGAGGGCCCAGAGATACCTCTCCGACAATCGGAGTGACAAATCCTAATCTTGATCTATGCCAACTCAACAAGTACCATCGGAGACACCTGTAGAGCACCTTTATAATCACCCGGTTATGTTGTGACGTTTGGTAGCAAACAAAGTGTTCCTCCGGTATTCGGGAGTTGCATAATCTCATAGTCATAGGAACATGTATAGGTCATGAAGAAATCAATAGCAATATACTAAACAATCAAATGCTAAGCTAACAGAATGGGTCAAGTCAATCACATCAATCTCTAATGATGTGATCTCATTAATCAAATGACAGCTCATGTCTATGGCTAGGAAACTTAACCATATTTGATTCAACGAGCTAGTCAAGTAGTGGCATACTAGTCACACTCTGTTTGTCTATGTATTCACACATGTACTAAGTTTCCGGTTAATACAATTCTAGCATGAATAATAAACATTTATCATGATATAAGGAAATATAAATAACAACTTTATTAGTGCCTCTTGGGCATATTTGCTTTAGTCTCCCACTTGCACTAGACTCAATAATATAGATTACACAGTAATGAATCTAACACCCATGGAGACATGGTGCTGCTCATGTTTTTCTCGTGAGAGAGGCTTAGTCAAAAGGTCTGCAGCATTCAGATCCGTATGTATCTTGCAAATCTCTATGTCTCCCTCCTTGACTTGATCATGGATGGAATTGAAGCGTCTCTTGATGTGCTTGGTTCTCTTGTGAAATCTGGATTCCTTTGCCAAGGCAATTGCACGAGTATTGTCACAAAAGATTTTAATTGGACCCGATGCACTAGGTATGACACGTAGATCAGATATGAACTCCTTCATTCAGACTCCTTCATTTGCTGCTTCCGAAGCAGTTATGTACTCCACTTCACACGTAGATCCCGCCACGACGCTTTGTGTCGGGGGTGACTGATCCCTCGGACACCTATGGGACCACGGTGGAACAAGGCCCCTTTTCAGTTCGGCAGGGGGCGGAGACAGCACGAAGAGCAGACCGAGGCGAAACGCACGAGCAAGCGATCAGTTTACCCAGGTTCGGGCCGCACGGATGCGTAAAACCCTACTCCTGCTTGTGGTTTGTATTGTGTTCTTGCTCGGGAGCGATGAATGCTACAGTACGCTCAAGTGGCTAGCGAGACCGAGCGTGAGAATGATCGTCCCCCCCCTACGTTGCACATGGGCCTCCTTTTATATGTCTAAGGGGTCACCGACAGGTGGCAACGTAGATGAGGGTAAAAATGTAAAAAGGCATGCGGTTGGCACCGCCGCCTACTACAGTGTTATCATACCTAACCCTGACGGCAGGGGACAAAGGCATTAAATGCCTGTCCGTGTCGCCTAGACGGTGCAGAAAGGGACCGCTAGGGACGCCATTGCTTGCCACGATGGCTATCTTGTCATCGCCGCTTGCCACCGTGTACCTCTGGCTGCACAGCCTTCCGCCACGTACGCCTGGAAGGGTCCCAGAGCGACACGTTGGTGGATGTGCTGGAGTGCAGGTACAGGATGGAAGCTTGCTGCGGCAAGCGCCTTGCCGCGGTTAATATCTTATCGAGTCCAGGAGCTTGTCGCTCACTGGGTCTCGCCGGGACGCATGGTGCGCTGCGGCAAGTTTCCTAGAGGTGCCTTGGTTGGCCTCCCCGGCAGGCTCCTCTTGCCGGGGTCTTGTCTCCTTTCCGGAAAGCTCCTCTTGCCGGGGCCTTGTCTCCTTGGTTTGGGTACTTTGTTCTTGAATGGCTCCAAAGGAACCACGGAGGATCTTGGCGGTCGCCCGGCAAGCCATGCCGCGGGATGCTGCGACTGCCCGTGCACAAGTTCGGGATACTAAGGTACCCCTACTTCAGTACACCGACAGGAGCCCCCAGGCCTGGGACACACACGGTGCCGAGCGCTGTTGGGCCAGGCCCAAAACAGGGCACGGGCACGTGCGGCCTAGGTTACGCCGTATCTCACTCCGCATCCACCGCGCCCTCCCCGCACGGCACGCGTCGAACGTGGCATCGTGGGAGAGATCGTGGGTGGTTGCTTTATTTGCAAAGGTGGAACGTCCGCCCCTTCCCTATTTATAAGCAAGGGGAAAACGGGGGTAGTGCGCCCACTCGCCCCATTCCAATCTCAGAAAACTCCGCCTCGCCTCTGTCTTCACAAATCAGCAAGAGAGCAGCGTCCTGCCCCCCCCATCGCCACCAGCACCACCAACGCCGTTGGCCTCCTCCACCACATTTGCCATGGCTCCAAAAGCCGACAAGGGGAAGGCCGTGAAGTCGACCAAGGCGCAGCGGCTTGCGGCGCTGCGGAAGGAGCGAGCCATCTCCCCCCCCAAGCTCGGCGCGAAGGAGCTGCAGGAGTACTATTACCCCCTCTGGTCGGCGGAGACGCGAGCTCACCCGCGGACCAAGGTGCTCCCGGCCACTGCTCACACGACGGCTCCGGACGGGTATCCCTTCTTTGGCGTATTCTTCTACTGCGGGCTCTGCCCGCCCTTTTCCGAGTTCTTCTGTGACATCATGAACACATATGGCCTTTGCCTCCTTGATTTCACCCCCAACGCCGTCCTCACCATGGCAGTTATCGCACACCTTTGTGAAAATTTTGTCGGAGTCCACCCAAACGTAGCTCTATTCCATCATTTCTTTATTCCCCGGGTAGAGAGAGGAGAGCCCTTATCCGGCGGAATCGCTTGGGTCTCAAGGACCGGCAAGAAAGATTCGTATCTGGAGGGCGAGTTCCGCGGCAAGTGGGAGGAGTGGAGGGCAGATTGGTGCTGGATTGTCGAGGAGAGCCCGCAGCCATTCACCGCCCGGCGCCAAGCAGCAGCAGTACGCGGTAGTGACTGGAGCGACGTGGCCCCGTAAGACAGCAGGCTGAAGATTGCCGTCACCAGGATCCAGCGCCTCAGGCTTGCCGGACTCACTGTAGGCGCCGTTGGCACAGACTTTCTTCGCCGCCGCATCGCCCCCCTGCAGGAACGGAGGAGGCCTGCCTGGGAGTCCAAGAACGCGGCAGATATCATGAGGCTGCACCCGGGCCTCAACTACAATTTCACTGTCCTTGAGCTCAACGGAATACTGCAGGAGCTCTTCAAGCATGATCCAGATCACCCCGAAGTCTTTAGGTTGCCGCAGGGCGTTGTCCCATTGTGCAACAATTCTGCGCTCGACCGCATCAGGGCAATGATGCCGCTATGCGACTCGCACGGACTCGTGCCACTTGGCAAGAGCCCGAAGACGAGGTCGTGCAGCAGTTCTTCGACAACCTGGTAGAGGTGCCAATCCGCGCCGACGAGAAGGACGGCCTCATCCGCGACACCACCGAGGCGGAGTTGGCGTACATCGCCACCAGGTTGGAAGAGGCGGCGGCAGCCGCAGCGGCAGGCGAGTTCGGGTTTACTTTGGAGGAGGCAGCGGCAGCAGAGGTGGAAAACCGTGCCGAGCGAGAGGAATTCTCCGGCAAGAAAGAGCTTGCCCGGCAAGAGGAGCTTGCCGGCAAGGAAGATCTTGCCGGGCGTGACGCCGAGCCGAGCGAGCCCGCCGAGGATGCGAGCGGCTCGTTGGAGATCGACTCCTCCTCCTCTTCGTCCTCAGGCAGCACGCCGCCAGCAGCGCCTCCGTCTCCACCAAAAAGGCGTCTCCGCAAGGCCGGGGATGTAGCGAGGCAGCAGGCAAGCCGGCAGTCGCCGCGCCGCACGACGCGCTCCACCGCGGCAAGCACCGTTGCCGTGGGAGCGCCCCATGCTGCCACTACAACTGGAGCGGGGTCTTCTCGGGCTGCCGCTTCTGCTCCCGCTAAGCGAGCAAGGGAGCTTACTCCTCCACCTTCCCGCGCCAGACGCGAGCCGGATTTCGACATCTCCGCGTTCTGCTCCAACGAGGAAGAAGAGGAAGAGTAAGTTTTTCTTATTATACTTGCAGTTCTTCAATCTTTGCTGTTTCTTGTCTTGTATCTCATTTGCTTCGATCCGAACTCATTCCTTCTTAGGACTCTGGCCCAGAGAGCGGCAAAGAGAGCCAAGGCCCCGGTGATTGTCATCGAGGACGAGCCCACCGCATCAGCAGGGGATGTGCCCGAGATAACCTTGCCGGACCCGACGACTGATCTCCAGAGCAGCCCCCAGCGTAAGTATCTTGCTTGCTTTCCGCTGTCGGGTGTGCATGGAGATTCTTGCTTTGCTGATATCTGTTTGCTGACTTGTACAGGAGCGGAGCAGCCTCAACAGGAGCGCCCGGGAGCCGCCCCCGAAGCGCCAAGAGAGAGTCCACCGGCAAGGGAGAGGTCTCCGGCAAGGGAGAGCTCTCTGGCGAGGGAGGAGGCTCCGACAATGGAGGAGCCCCCGGCAAGGGAGGGGTCTCCGGCAAAGGGCAGCTACTGCCGAGCCTGGCACAGGTAATTTCCTTGCTTCAAACTCCCCTTGGGCTCCTTTTCTTTTGATCTCCTTCTTGGATTTTGCTTGAATTTTGCTTGAATCTTCTCCCCTCTTCCGGCTGTCAGATCCATCTGGTGTAGAGCCGATGGAGACTGAAGTCGCCGCCGACGACGCTGTTGCCGCTGAGGAAGCGGCCGGCGCCGGTGAGCCCGCCGGCGAGGAGGCCGCCAGGGCTGCCGCCGCGGAAGCGGGCGGGGAGTCTGGCGGTCGTACTGACGACCCGGAGGCCGCAGGAGCGCCGGGCGCTGCTCCGACCGCCGACTCCTCCGCCGCTGCTGCCGCGCCAGGCTCCGAAGAGCCCCAGCCCGGCGTCTACCTGAAGGCCGGCGACGATGTTTCATCAACCTCCCCTGGGTGTCGAGCTCCAGGGCGCCAGTCGAAGGATAAATGCTTGACGGAGAACTGCTTGCCTCCGCCGGGCTGAAGCTGGTCGACGCGCCAAGCAGCAGCAGCAGCAGCGAACCCGAAGAGGAGCATCTGCTGCGGAAGTTGGTGGCGCTCTACCGCGCCCGGCAGGCCAAGCTGGAGTCCCGTGAAGCACTCGTCGCGAAGGCATGGGCTGACATTGAGAAACGCACGGAGGAGCTCCGGGGCGCCAACCAGGAAGCTCTCCGCTCCCTGGCAAAGGAACGGGAGCAACTTGCCGAAGCGCAGCAAGCCTTCCTTCTTGAGAAGGTTGACGTCGAAGAACGCCAACGGCTTGCCACGGAGAAGTTGTCTTCGCAGGAGGGTGACTTGGCGCAGCGGAAGGTCAACCTCGACAGCCACGAGGAGGAGCTTGCCGCGCGCGAGCGAGCAGTTGGCGGAGCCCTCAAGCAAGCTGAAGAGGCCGCCACAGCTATCGAGGCCGCCAAGACTGAGCTGGACCTGAAGGTGGTGGAGCTGGAGGCGGGTCTCAAGGCGAGCGGCGACGAGCTTGCCGCGCTCAAGCTTGAGCGGGAGAAGGACGCCAACAGCTATTCGAAGCTGCAGGCCCTTCTCGCCGAGAAGGGCCAGGAACTGGACGCCGCCAAGAACTCCAACGCTGATCTCGAAGTGAAGCTGGCGGCTCTGACCAAATCTCTGGATGGCGCCAAGGAGCAGAGGAAGGCCTTGAAGGAAGAAGTCGGGGCCGGCAAGGTGCTGCTGGCGAGTGCCACTGCTGCCCAGAAGACCTTGTCTTAGAACATGGAGCACTGGACGGAGGGTCTAGTGAACGTTGCCGCAGACGTCGACAAGGAGCTAGCGCAATTGGGGATGGTGGATCTCGGGTACTCCTCCGACGAGAACCTTCAACCCAGCGCCAACCTTACTCTGTTCTTCAAAGGCGTGGCGACGGCGCTTCAGCGACTCCGGGAGCAGATCCCAAAGTAGCTTGCCGACGAGTCGCGCAAGATTTGCGCGGGAGCTCTCCAGAAGGTGCTGATGAAGGTGGCCTTCCGCAACCCAGGCCTCCGCCTCACCAACGTCCTCCGAAGCTTGCCGCCAGATGCTGATCTGGAGGAGCTCAAGGCCCTTGTTGCACCCATTGTGGACAGGGTGAGCGGAATCAGGAGGGTCGAAGGTGACCGCGTAGACTAGGCCATCCATCTTCTTCTTTCCTTGTCGCTGTTAATCATGTTATGAAAAACAGTCTGTTAGAGCTGCGACAAGTTATTTTGTAATATACTCTATCCTGGGTAGTAATTGCTATGTTATTTCCTTTACTTGACTCTTTCCTTTGTATGTTTTTACCCTGCGCTTTTAGGGAACTTGTCGGCGCAGGCACCTTTGCCGCGGGCGCTGAGTGCGGAACGTCAGCAGCCTGCTGGCGGTGCTGCAGCCGACAAGAAACCTTGTCGCGGCTAGTCACAGCTCACTTAAGTTGTTGAGCGGACTCGAAACAATAGTAAGGGCGCAACTAGCTACGAGTTGGTTCCTCCACGCACAGGTTTTCCATACAAAGCACGGTCATTCAAGGAAAATAACTTAATTTTTTAAAGGGAATCTGATTGCTCAAACATTGGCAACTTATCTTTTCTTGTTACTTGCTTCCCGGCAAGGCGAAACCTTCTTGAACGACGCCTGGTCCATACCGTATCTTCTCCCTTCCCCCGGCAAACTTGTGCGCGAGGGAACCTTCTTTTCCTTGCGAAAAGAAAGAGGACAAAATAACAGTATGGAGCCTTACGGCTTGTTGCTGCTTACCGGGGGTTAGTGTTGCACAAAATGTCAGATAATGCATGTAAAATTTAAAAAGCATGAAATCGACAAGGTGTGCTGAGCACATGATATTTATGCACGGGATCTGCGCCCGGCTTTGTACAAAGGATTACATGCAACAGCGGCAAGACTTGTACAAAAGGTGGTTGCCGGAACGGGTTTTGGCAACCGCGCCCTACGGGTAAAACTTGCGAAGATGCTCAATATTCCAGGAGTTGCTCATTGGGATGCCATCTTCGGTCTCCAGGCGGACAGCGCCAGGCCTAGTGACTCGTTTCACCCGGTAAGGGCCTTCCCACTTCGGTGTCAACTTGTTGGAATTCTTGGCGGACTGAACGCGCCGAAGAACAAGGTCGCCTTCCTCGAGACTTCTGGCGTTAACTTTGCGGCTATGGTAGCGGCGCAAAGCTTGCTGGTAGCGAGCAGCTCGCATAGCAGCCTGAAGACGGTCTTCCTCAAGGAGCAGCGCATCGTCTTGTCGCAGCTGCTCTTGCTCAAGCTCATCGTAAGCGAGCACTCAAGGCGACCCGTATACTAGTTCTGTGGGGAGAACTGCTTCTGCTCCATAGACAAGAGCAAAAGGTGTCTGGCCAGTGGCTCGATTTGGCGTCGTCCTGATCGACCAAAGAACCACCAGCAGCTCCTCGATCCAGTTTCTTCCGCACTTGTGCAGCCTGTCGAAAGTTCTGGTCTTGAGCCCGCGCAGCACTTCAGCATTTGCCCTCTCCGCTTGACCGTTGCTTCTCGGGTGAGCAACAGAAGCGAAGCAGACCTTGGCGCCAAGGTCTTGGATGTATTGCATGAAGGTGCGGCTCGTAAATTGCGTACCGTTGTCGGTGATTATCCTGTTAGGGATCCCGAAACGGCAAACAATCGACTTGAAGAACTTGACTACTGACTGTGCTGTCACCTTTCTCACTGGTTCCACTTCCGGCCACTTTGTGAACTTGTCGATCGCAACGTACAAGTACTCAAAGCCCCCGACAGCTCGGGGAAAGGGGCCGAGGATGTCGAGCCCCCAGACCGAAAATGGCCAGGATAAAGCGATTGTCTGGAGAGCTTGAGCTGGCTGGTGTATCTTCTTGGAATGGAACTGGCATGCTTCACACTTGGTTACTTGTGCAGTTGCATCCTGGAGGGCTGTCGGCCAGAAGAAGCCTTGCCAGAATGCTTTTCCGACAAGGGCTCTTGCGCCAATGTGGTGACCACATATGCCTCCATGTATCTCTGCCAACAGCTTTTGTCCATCTTCCCGGGGAATACACTTTAATTTCACACCGTTCAGTCTTCTTCTACACAGTGTGTCGTCGACAAACTGGTACATACTAGACTGCCGGGCTACTCTTTCTGCTTCTTCTTTCTCTTCGGGAAGTTCTCCTGTCTGAAGGAAACGGACAATCTGCTGCGCCCATGTTGGATCCTATGGCTCGACAACAAGGACTAAAGGCACATCTGCTGCTGCGGGAACATCCGCTTCTACGGCAAGAGCCTGCGGCTCTGCCGGAGCTTGACGTTCCCCGGCAAGCTTGCCGGAGCAGAACTTGTCGGGAGTGTCTGCTTCAACGGTACAAACCCTAGGGCTTGCCGGAGCAGACTGCTCCTCAGCATTCTTGGTGTTGATCTTGGGGACCTTCTTGGCGGTGGCTTCGGGAATCTCTGCCGGAAAATAGTCGCCAGAAATCAACTTCCTCTTCTTGCTCTGTCCAGTTGGTGTTACGGACGGTGGAGTCAGTTTGAGCAAAAAAATCCCTGGTTCCACAGTTAACTTGACTGCGGTGCACTTTGACAGGCCATCGGCAATATCATTCTGAACTCTTGGGACATGCTCCATCTGTAGGCCGTCAAAGTGCTCTTCTAGCTTTCTCACTTCGTCAATGTAAGCTTCCATTAATGGACTTTGATAATTCTTGTTCACTTGGCAGACGACAAGCTGTGGGTCACCCCTGACAATGAGCTTCTTAATCCCAAGGTCTGCCGCGATCCTGAGACCGGCAAGCAAGCCTTCATACTCTGCAGTATTGTTTGTCGCTTGCTCCTTGGGAAAGTGCATCTGGACTACGTACTTGAGGTGCTCTCCAGTGGGTGCGACAAGTAGCACGCCAGCACCGGCGCCTTGCAGTGAGAAGGCAACGTCAAAGTACATGAGCCACTCTTTGTTTGTTTCCTTGGCGGGGATGCTCGTCTCCGGAGTTTCTTCATCTGGTGTTGGCATCCACTCTGCTATGAATTCTGCCAATGCTCTGCTTTGGATTGTTGAAGTACTCTCAAATTTGAGGCCAAAGCTTGACAGTTCTAGTGCCCACTCGACAATGCTGCCTGTTGCTTCTGGATTTTGCAATATTCTCTTCAGCGGAAAGCGAGTGACAACTGTGATCTCATGTGCTTGGAAGTAATGGCGCAGCTTTCTCGAGGCCATGAGAAGGCCGAAAAGCAACTTCTGCACACCAGAGTACCTTGACCTAGCCCCCTGCAAAAGGGAACTAACAAAGTAAATTGGGCGCTGCACCATCTTCTTCTATATCTCCTCTTGCATCTGCGCAGATCCATGCTTGTCGGGACCAGAGCTTGTCGGGGAAGCCCCCTGCTTGTCGCTGGATGTGCTTGCCGCGGTTGCTGGCTCGTCATCTGCCTCCCTCTCCGCTACTAACACAGCACTAACCACGTGATTGGTTGCCGCTATGTACATCAGCAACTTCTCTTGCGGCTTAGGTGCGACAAGTGTTGGAGTGGAGGACAGGTATCTCTTCAAGTCCTGCAGCGCAGCCTCCGCTTCCGGAGTCCATTTCATTGGACCTGCCTTTTTCAAAATTTTGAAAAATGGCAGGGCGCGCTCAGCAGATCGAGAGAGAAACCTGCTGAGAGCAGCCACGCAACCGGCAAGCTTCCGTACATCCTTGACGCGCTTTGGTGCTTCGATCTGCTCGATGGCCTTGGTCTTGTCGGGATTGGCTTCAATTCCTTGCTGAGATACAAAGAACCCGAGAAGCTTGCCGGAAGGGACTCCAAACACACACTTCTCGGGGTTGAGCTTGAGGTTAATCTTGCGCAGATTTGCAAAAGTTTCTTCTAAATCCGGAATCAGAGTTGCCTTGTCCTTGCTCTTGACCACTATATCATCCATGTAAGCTTCTACATTTCTGTGTATCTGTGGCTTCAAATCGACATGGACTGCTCTGACAAATGTTGAACCAACATTCTTTAAACCAAAAGGCATCTGTACGAAACAGTACGTGCCGCATGGAGTAATGAATGCGGTTTTCTCCTCATCCTCTTCTGCCATGAAGATCTGATGGTATCCTAAATATGCATCAAGAAATGAAAGCAAATCACATCCGGCTGTGGAGTCAACAATCTGGTCAATGCGCGGCAAGGGAAATGGGTCTTTGGGACAAGCTTTACTAACATCGGTAAAGTCAATACAAAGCCTCCATTTTCCATTCGCCTTGCGCACGACTACAGGATTGGCCAGCCACGTGGGATGGAGCACTCCTCTAACAAGGCCTGCTGCTTCCAATTTCTTGATTTCTTCTGCTATGAATTCTTGGCGCTCCACTGCTTGTTTCCTGACCTTTTGCTTGACGGGCCGCGCATGAGGACAAACGGCAAGATGGTGCTCAATTACTTTCCTGGGAACACGGGGGATGTCAGACGGCTGCCACGCAAACACGTAGACGTTCGCCCGCAGGAAAGCAATGAGCGCGCTTTCCTATTTAGAGTCAAGCGTGGCACTGATGGTGAAGGTACCACCAGTGCCGTCCTCCTTGGCGGACACCCTCTTGGTATGTGGTGGAGCTGCCGTAGCCTTGTTGCACTTGCCGGTGGAGCTTGATGGTGCTTCCTCGACGGCAGCGCAGCACTCCGAGGAGGTGCGCTTGCCGGAGTGGGCATCAGAGCTCTTGCCGGACTTGGTCTTCTTCTTCCCCCCAGGAGCTTCAGCGGCAAGTGTGCTGCGATCTGTCGCGACTGTTGCTTCCCGGTAGATCTTGTCGGCGCATATAAGGGCATCCTTCTTGTCTCCAGGGACAGAGATGACGCTTATCGGGCCTGGCATCTTGAGCAAGTTGTATGCATAGTGAGAGGCTGCCATGAACTTGGCGAGTGCTGGACGGCCAAGTATGCCATTGTAAGGCAATGGGAAATCGGCAACGTCAAAAGTGACCCTCTCAGTCCTGAAGTTCATTTCGCTGCCAAATGTTACCGGCAACGTGGCCTTCCCCTTCGGCTTGATCCTTCCCGAGTTAATTCCTTGGAATGTGCCGGTCTCTTTGAGCTCGCTGTCAGGGATCTGGAGTTTCTGGAGCACAACAGAGGAGATCAGGTTCAAGCCGGCCCCGCCGTCAACTAACATCTTAGTGACCTTGAGGTTGCGGATTGTCGGTGAAACCAACAACGGCAAGCACCCGACCGCAGTTGTGTAATCAGGGTGGTCCTCAATATCAAAGATGATAGGCGTGCTGGACCATTTCAGAAGCTTGCGCGATTCGATAGGTTTTTCTGCCGCATTAACTTCCCGCCCCCACTATTTGAGCTTGCGGTGTGAAGTATCCAGAGAAGCACCGCCGTCAACGCATAAAACCTCTGTGGCTTTCTGGAACTCCTACTCACTGGTCTCGGCATCATCCATGTCTTCGTCGTTGTCGTCTTCATCCTTGTCGCGGCCGCGGGGAGGCCTGTCTCCTTGCCGCTACTTGGCCTTGCCGCGGCATCCTCCACGGCCAGCGTGCTTCTTGCCGGCCTCTCCACCGCCTCCTTGGGCTCTCTCCTTGTCGCGCTGCTCGTACTCAGCTTTTTGTTGCTGGACAAGCTGCTCGACCTTCTTGCAGCTCTAGAGATCATGGCCCTTAGTGCGATGGATCTTGCAGTACTGCTTGTCGGAGCCGTCCTGCTTGTCGGCAGCCGCCACAGCTTGGCAGTTGGTGCATGTGACAACCTCCTTGCCGGAGCTGCCAACTTTGGCTTGCTTGGCGCCACCGTCGTTGCCGGAGTGCTCAACGACTAGTACCTCTTTGCCTTTCTTCTTCCTGTTGCGCCTCCGGTTTTTCTTTGCCGGGGCAACATCTTTGCTGTCAGATCCTCCTGCTCTAGTATTCTCTCCGGGGAGTTTCCTCCCTTCTTCAGCGCGTGCACACTTGTTGGCCAGGGCGTACAGCTCGCAGACATCTCTGATCCTGCTCATCGCCATCTCCTCCCGCATCCTGCATTTACGCATGTTCTGATGGAATGCGCTGATAACCTCGGCAGGGTGGATGTCTGGGATGTTGCGCTGTACATGGCTGAATCTCTGAATGTACTTGCGCAGGGGCTCTCCTTCCTTCTGGGCAAGCAGGTGAAGGTCACTCTCTTGTCCATGGGGTTTGTGGCCGCCCGTAAAGGCGCCGACAAACTGATGGTAAAGGTCAGCCCAAGAGGATATGGAGTTGTCCGGCAACTGCATGAGCCAGGACCTGACGTCGGGCTTGAGCACCAGCGGGAAGTAGTTGGCAAGAACCTTGTCGTCTCGCCCCCCGGCAGCTTGCACCGCAATGGTTTAGATGCTGAGGAACTCCGACGGGTGTGACTTGCCGTCGTACTTCTCCGGTACGTCTGGCTTGAAATTCTTCTGGCTGGGCCACTGGACTTGCCGCAGCTCACGGGTAAACGCAGGGCAACCTACCGCGTACGGCAAGTCGCCTGGTTCCCCTGGCGCATGCATATCGACAGAGGGCCCATCGCGCAGGTCTGATTGACGCCACGCTTCTCTTCGGCGCTCGATGCGTGTTCGAGCGTCTTCTTGCTGTCGTTCATGAAGAATTTGGCGCTGATCGCGACAAGCTCGCGGATCTGATGACGCGGTGGAGTCGCTGTCGAGGTGGATCCGGCGAGTCGGCGATCTTGGCCTTCGGGGCGGGGAGTGCACAGTGGTTGTACCCCCGCCGGTCTTGTCGCCACCGGCTTGCACCTGGCTGACTTGCCGCGGCAGCGAAGTACTCGGCTGCCGTGGACTGTCGCCATTGGCGAAACCAATAAGGCTCTGAATGGTGGCCCTCCAGTCGTCGATCTTGTTTGGTGCCGGAGGGTAATCTAGAAGCAGTTGGGCCCGTGCCAACGCTTCTGCCGGAGTGGTGGGCGGCGGCGGCGAACGGTGTGAGGAGAGAGATATGCTCGGACTTCTAACTGCGTTAGAAGGAGCAGTACCTCGTCCAGGCGACCGTGCCCCGCTCGCGCCAGCATGCTGGCGCGCATGATAGTCTTGAGCGCTCCGGGATCCACCAGCTTGATCTTGGCCCAGCAAACGTATGGTACCGTGAGTACCATAACGCTGCTGGTCCCGCGCCTCCTGCGATGGGCGCGGTGCGTGTACAGACGCCGAGGTCTTGGAGTGCGCCCGGTCGTTGTGGGAGCCGACCGCGCCGCCGATGTGCATCGCAGTCTTGTCCTTGGACCTGGCAGCACCATGAGCCCCCCTTGTCGGCGCCCGTAATTCCGCCGGCGTCTACTCCACTAGCCGTTCGCTCCGGCGATGGTGGGCTCGGCGCAGACGGAGCAGCCGCCTCCGAAGCCTTCTTCTTCGGTGGCATGTTGATGAAGATGATGAAGATTCGGCTCGTGCGAACTCCGGATCAGGTTCGCACAGCCTCGACGCACCCCTACCTAGCGCGCTAAAGATGTCGGGGGTGACTGATCCCTCGGACACCTATGGGACCACGGCGGAACGAGGCCCCTTTTCGGTTCGGCAGGGGGCGGAGAGAGCACGAAGAGCAGATCGAGGTGAAACGCACGAGCACGCGATCGGTTTACCCAGGTTCGGGCCGCACGGATGCGTAAAACCCTACTCCTGCTTGTGGTTTGTATTGTGTTCTTGCTCGGGAGCGATGAATGCTACAGTACGCTCAAGTGGCTAGCGAGACCGAGCGTGAGAATGATCGTCCCCCCCCCTACGTTGCACATGGGCCTCCTTTTATATGTCTAAGGGGTCACCGACAGGTGGCAACGTAGATGAGGGTAAAAATGTAAAAAGGCATGCGGTTGGCACCGCCGCCTACTACAGTGTTATCATACCTAACCCTGACGGCAGGGGACAAAGGCATTAAATGCTTGTCTGTGTCGCCTAGACGGTGCAGAAAGGGACCGCTAGGGACACCATTGCTTGCCACGATGGCTATCTTGTCATCGCCGCTTGCCACCGTGTACCTCTGGCTGCACAGCCTTCAGCCACGTACGCCTGGAAGGGTCCCAGAGCGACACGTTGGTGGATGTGCTGGAGCGCAGGTACAGGATGGAAGCTTGCCGCGGTTATTATCTTATCGCGTCCAGGAGCTTGTCGCTCACTGGGTCTTGCCGGGATGCATGGTGTGCTGCGGCAAGTTTCCTTGAGGTGCCATGGTTGGCCTCCCCGGCAGGCTCCTCTTGCCGGGGTCTTGTCTCCTTCCTGGCAAGCTCCTCTTGCCGGGGCCTTGTCTCCTTGGTTTGGGTACTTTGTTCTTGAATGGCTCCAAAGGAACCACGGAGGATCTTGGCGGTCGCCCGGCAAGCCTTGCCGCGGAATGCTGCGACTGCCCATGCACAAGTTCGGGATACTAAGGTACCCCTACTTTAGTACACCGACACTTTGCTTAGGACTGCACCAACTGACAGCTCCACCGTAGAATATAAATACATATCCGGTTTGTGACTTAGAGTCATCCGGATCAATGTCAAAGATTGCATCGACGTAACCATATACGACGAGCTCTTTGTCACCTCCATAAACGAAAAACATATCCTTAGTCCTATTCATGTATTTCTGGATGTTCTTGACCATTGTCCAGTGATCCACTCCTGGATTACTTTGGTACCTCCCTACTAAGCTAATAGCAAGGCACACATCAGGTCTGGTACACAACATTGCATACATGATAGAGCCTATGGCTGAAGCATAGGGAACATCTTTCATTTTTTTTCTCTATCTTCTGCAGCGGTCGGGCAATTAGTCTGACTCAATTTGACACCTTGTAACACAGGTAAGAACCCTTTATTTGCTTGATCCATTTTGAACTTCTTCAAAACTTTATCAAGGTATGTGCTTTGTGAAAGTCCAATTAGGTGTCTTGATCTGTCTCTATAGATCTTGATGCCCAATATATAATAGCAGCTTCACCGAGGTCTTTCATTGAAAAACCCTTATTCAAGTATCCTTTTATGCTATCCAGAAATTCTATATCATTTCCAATCAACAATTTGTCATCCACATATAATATTAGAAATGCTACAGAGCTCCCACTCACTTTCTTGTAAATACAGGCTTCTCCAAAAGTCTGTATAAAACCATATGCTTTGATCACACTATCAAAACGTTTATTCCAACTCTGAGATGCTTGCACCAGTCCATAGATGGATCGTTGGAGCTTACACACTTTGTTACCATCCTTTGGATCGATAAAACCTTTAGGTTGCATCATATACAACTCTTCTTCCAGAAATCCATTCAGGAATGCGATCTTTGCATCCATTTGCCAAATTTCATAATCATATAATGCGGCAATTGCTAACATCATTCGGATGGACTTAAGAATCGCTACGAGTGAGAAAGTCTCATCGTAGTCAACTCCTTGAACTTGTCGAAAACCTTCTGCAACAAGTCGAGCTTTGGACAATAACATTACCGTCAGCGTCAGTCTTCTTCTTGAAGATCCATTTATTCTCGATGGCTTGTCGATCATCGGGCAAGTCAACCAAAGTCCACACTTTGTTCTCATACTTGAATCCCATCTCAGATTTCATGGCCTCAAGCCATTTCGTGGAATCTGGGCTCATCATCGCTTCCTCATAGTTTGTAGGTTCGTCATGGTCAAGTAACATGACCTCCGGACCAGGATTACCGTACCACTCTGGTTGACCTACGAGGTTCGGTAGTAACTTGATCTAAAGTTACATGATCATCATCATTAGCTTCCTCACTAATTGGTGTAGGAGTCACAGGAACAGATTTCTGTGATGAACTACTTTCCAATAAGGAAGCAGGTACAGTTAGAGCATCTCCAGCCATTGAGCCCCCAGGAGGCATTTTTGTCGCCGCCTGGGGGGGCTGCCGGCGGATATTTTACGCTGGGGAGAGAGTGTTCCCAGCCATGCTCCCACCCATGTCTCATCCAACGGACGCATGGCGGCGGCTGGTTCCTGACGACACCATGGCAGGACATTGGCCAGACCGAGGCCGCTCGACATCGGGTGCACCATGCCCAGGTAGAGCACCGCCACCACGGCCGCGTCCATCGTGTGCCAGCCCACATGCAGCACCCACCTCCGAGCACCGCCCATCATCCGTGGCCATCACGGCCGCACCGGACTCCACCTCGTGCCGGCTCTCCCACACGCTAGACACCCTCGAGCTCGGCCTTGATCAGCTGTAGGCTCCGCGCTGGGGCCCAGGAGCAGCAACAGGACGCCGGCCAGGGCGAGCAGTGCCACGGCGATGCCCAACGCAACGCACAGACGACGAACCCTACGGGATGGTGAGGGACGTGGCCTCGTAGCCGGTGACTGAGGAGGCGATGCGCTCGCGTAGAGCTCCGCAGACTGCGGGAAGACGCCACGTATGGTCACGGCAAGAGCTACCGTCGCACGTGAGAAGTCCGGCCAGATCCGGAAGCTGCCCGCATCAGCGTGCCCCACCTTCGGCCGCTCCACCTCTGCCCACCCACGCGCGCTCCTACTCCCCCCTAGCCTTGCCTGCTCCGGCCTCGCCAGCCCTGGCCTCACCCATCCCCGCCTTGCCTGCTCCGGCCATGGCAGGGGCTCAGGAGGCCAGCGGGAGGGCGCAAGGAGGTGGCTAGGGGCGCGGCGAACCGCTAGGGAACTCGAGAGGTCGGCGGGGTGCCGCGGGAGACCGGGCGCGGTGCCACAGGCAGCCGGATGAGGGAGCCTGCGAGGCAGCCAGGCGAGGGGGAGCCAGCCAGGGGCGCAGCGGCATGTGGGGCCGGCGTGAGTCATGGGCGAGGCGGCCAGACCCTGCATGCTTCGGGCCGCCGGAGCTACGGGGGAGGTGGCGCGAGCGGAGCCCCGCCCCGGCCATGCGCGCTGTGGTAGGTAGTGAAAGGAGAGAGAAAAGAGAGAAAGGAGAGGAAAGAGGAGAAAGAGGGGAGAGAGAGGGGCTGACGTGGGCCTGTGCGTTGAAAAAGGAATTGCTGGCACGCCTAGCTGCTCCCCAGGGGCCTGGGTTTGGGGTGGGACTGCCGGTGTCAATTTTGTCCAAACCCGTCGAAAAGTGAGGCTTTCAGGCGCGAGTCGGAGGATATTTTACTTTCGGCGCCCAAAAAGCGGCCATGGGGGTGTCTCGGGGGGACGGCTGGACATGCTCTTACCTCATCAAGTTCTACTTTCCTCCCACTCACTTCTTTCGAGAGAAACTCCTTCTCTAGAAAGGATCCATTCTTAGCAACGAATGTCTTGCCTTCGGATCTATGATGGAAGGTGTACCCAACAGTCTCCTTTTGGTATCCTATGAAGACACATTTCTCCGATTTGGGTTTGAGCTTATCAAGTTGAAGCTTTTTCACATAAGCATTGCA
Source organism: Triticum monococcum (assembly GCA_034509565.1). Lineage (NCBI taxonomy): Eukaryota > Viridiplantae > Streptophyta > Magnoliopsida > Poales > Poaceae > Triticum > Triticum monococcum. The sequence continues at coordinate 64,818,557 of CM067846.1, forward strand.
GCCCCACACTTTCAGAAACGACAACTTTGGTTTCTTGCCAAACCATAGTTCATAAGGCATCGTCTCAACGGATTTAGATGGTGCCCTATTTAACGTGAATGCAGCCGTCTCTAAAGCATAACCCAAAAATGATAGCGGTAAATCAGTAAGAGACATCATAGATCGCACTATATCTAGTAAAGTACGATTACGACGTTCAGACACACCATTACGCTGTGGTGTTCCGGGTGGCGTGAGTTGCGAAACTATTCCACATTGTTTCAAATGAAGACCAAACTCGTAACTCAAATACTCTCCTCCACGATCAGATCAAAGAAACTTTATTTTCTTGTTATGATGGTTTTCCACTTCACTCTGAAATTCTTTGAACTTTTCAAATGTTTCAGACTTATGTTTCATCAAGTAGATATACCCATATCTGCTCAAATAATCTGTGAAGGTGACAAAATAACGATACCCACCGCGAGCCTCAACATTCATCGGACCACATATATCAGTATGTATGATTTCCAACAAATCTGTTGCTCGCTCCATTGTTCCAGAGAACGGTGTTTTAGTCATCTTGCCCATGAGGCATGGTTCGCAAGTACCAAGTGATTCATAATCAAGTGATTCCAAAAGTCCATCAGAATGGAGTTTCTTCATGCGCTTTACACCAATATGACCTAAACGGCAGTGCCACCAATAAGTTGCACGATCATTATCAACTCTGCATCTTTTGTATTCAATATTATAAATATGTGTATCACTACTATTAAGATTCATCAAAATAGACCACTCTTCAAGGGTGCATGACCATAAAAGATATTACTCATATAAATAGAACAACCATTATTCTAAGATTTAAATGAATAACCGGCTCACATCAAACAAGATCCAGATATAATGTTCATGCTCAACAGTGGCACAAAATAACAATTATTCAGGTCTAAAACTAATCCTGAAGGTAGATGTAGAGGTAGCATGCCGACCGCGATCAGATCGACTTTGGAACCATTTCCCACGCACATCGTCACCTTGTCCTTAGACAATCTTCGCTTAATCCGTAGTCCCTGTTTCGAGTTGCAAATATTAGCAATAGAACCAGTATCAAATACTCAGGTGCTACTGTGAGCATTAGTAAGGTACACATCAATAACATGTATATCACATATACCTTTGTTCACCTTGCCATCTTTATTATCCACCAAATACTTGGGGCGGTTCCGCTTCCAGTGACCAGTCCCTTTGCAGTAGAAGTACTCAGTCTCAGGCTTAGGTCCAAACTTGGGCTTTTTCACTTAAGCAGAAACATGCTTGCCGTTCTTCTTGAAGTTCCCCTTCTTCCCTTTACCCTTTTTCTTGAAACAGGTGGTCTTGTTGACCATCAACGCTTGATGCTCCTACTTGATTTCTACCTCCGCAGCCGTTAGCATTGTGAAGAGCTCGGGAATTGTCTTATCCATCCCTTGCATATTATAGTTCATCACGAAGCTCTTGTAGTTTGGTGGCAGTGATTGAAGAATTCTGTCAATGACGTTATCATCCGGAATATTAACTCCCAGTTGAATCAACTAATTGTTATACCCAGACATTTTGAGTATATGCTCATTGACAGAACTATTCTCCTCCATCTTGCAGCTAAAGAACTTATTGGAGACTTCATATCTCTCAATCCGGGCATTTGCTTGAAATATTAACTTCAACTCTTGTGTAATCTCATATGCTCCATGACGTTCACAACGACGTTGAAGTCCCGATTCTAAGGCATAAATCATGGCACACCGAACTATGGAGTAGTCATCAGCTTTGCTCTGCCAGACGTTCATAATATCTGGCGTTGCTCCTGCAGCGGGTTTGGCACCTAGCAGTGCTTCTAGGACGTAATTTTTCTATGCAGCAATGAGGATAATCTCAAGTTATGGACCCAGTCTGTGTAATTGGTACCATCATATTTCAACTTTGCTTTCTCAAGGAATGCATTAAAATTCAACGGAACAACAGCACGGGCCATCTATCTACAACAACATATACATGCAAAATACTATCAGGTACTAAGTTCATGATAAATTAAAGTTCAATTAATCAAATTACTTAAGAACTCCCACTTAGATAGACATCCCTCTAATCATCTAAGTGATCACGTGATCTAGATCAACTAAACCATGTCGGATCATCACGTGAGATGGAGTAGTTTTCAATGGTGAAGATCACTATGTTGATCATATCTTCTATATGATTCACGCTTGATCTTTCGGTCTTGGTGTTCCGAGGCCATATCTGCATATGCTAGGCACGTCAAGTTTAACCCGAGTATTCTGCATGTGCAAAACTGGCTTGCACCCGTTGTATGTGAACGTAGAGCTTATCACACCCGATCATAACATGGTGTCTCGGCATGATGAAATTTCGCAACGGTGCATACTCAGGGAGAACACTTATACCTTGAAATTTAGTGAGAGATCATCTTATAATGCTACCATCGATCTAAGCAAAATAAGATGCATAAAAGATAAACATCATATGCAATCAATATAAGTGATATGATATGGCCATCATCATCTTGTGCCTTTGATCTCCATCTCCAAAGCACCATCATGATCACCATCGTCACCGGTGCGACACCTTGATCTCCATCATAGCATCGTTGTCGTCTCGCCAACTATTGCTTCTACGACTATCGCTACCGCTTAGTGATAAAGTAAAGCAATTACATGGCGATTGCATTTCATACAATAAAGCGACAACCATATGGCTCCTGCCAGTTGCCGAGAACTCTGTTACAAAACATGATCATCTCATACAATAAAATTTAGCATCATGTCTTGACCATATCACATCACAGCATGCCCTGCAAAAACAAGTTAGACGTCCTCTACTTTGTTGTTGCAAGTTTTACGTGGCTGCTACGGGCTGAGCAAGAACCGTTCTTACCTACGCATCAAAACCACAACGATATTTTGTCAAGTATGTGATGTTTTAACCTTCACAAGGACCGGGTGTAGCCACACTCGATTCAACTAAAGTTGGAGAAACTGACACCCGCCAGCCACCTGTGTGCGAAGTACATCGGTAGAACCAGTCTTGCATAAGAGCACGCGCAATGTCGGTTAGGGCCGCTTCATCCGACAATACAGCCAAATCAAAGTATGACATGCTGGTAAGCTGTATGACTTGTATCGCCCACAACTCATTTGTGTTCTACTCGTGCATATAACATCTACGCATAAACCTGGCTCGGATGCCACTGTTGGGGAACGTAGTAATTTCAAAAAATTTCCTAGGCACATGCAAGATCATGGTGATGCATAGCAACGAGAGGGGAGAGTGTCGTCCATGTACCCTCGTAGACCAAAAGCGGAAGCGTTATGACAACGTGGTTGATGTAGTCGTATGTCTTCACGATCCGACCAATCGAAGTACCGAACACATGGCATCTCCGAGTTCAGCACACGTTTAGCTTGGTAACGTCCCACGTACTCATGATCCAGCAGAGCTTCGAGGGAGAGTTCCGTCAGCATGACGGCATGATGACGGTGATGATGATGCTACTGACGCAGAGCTTCGCCTAAGCACCGCTACGATAAAACCGAGGAGGATTATGGTGGAGGGGGGAACCGCACACGGCTAAAAGATCAATTGATCAACTTGTGTGTCTATGGGGTGCCCCCCTCCCCCGTATATAAAGGAGTGGAGGAGGGGGAGGGGGCCGACCTCCTAGCCACGCCGCAAGGGGAGTCCTACTCCCACCGGGAGTAGGACTCCAACCCTTCCAAGAGTAGGAGTAGGAGGGATGGAAGGAGGAGAGAGGGGGAAGGGAAAAGAGGGGCGCGACCCCCCCTTCCTTGTCCAATTCGGACTAGAGGAGGAGTGGTGCGCGGCCTACCATGGCCGCCCCTCCTCTTCTTCACTAAGGCCCAAAAGGCCCATTATACTCCCCGGGGAGTTCCGGTAAACCCTGATACTCCAGTATTTGTCCGAACTTACCCGGAACCCTTCCAAAGTCCAAACATAGTCATCCAATATATCAATCTTTATGTCTCGACCATTTAGAGACTCCTCGTCATATCCGTGATCATATCCGGGACTCCGAACTACCTTTTGTTCATCAAAACACATAAACTCATATTACCGATCGTCACCGAACGTTAAGCGTGCGGACCTACGGGTTCGAGAACTATGTAGACATGACCGAGACACGTCTCTGGTCAATAACCACTAGCGGAACCTAGATGCTCATATTGTTTCCTACATATTCTATGAAGATATTTATCGGTCAAACCGCATAACAACATACGTTCTTCCTTTTGTCATGGGTATGTTACTTGCCCGAGATTCGATCGTCGGTATCTCAATACCTAGTTCAATCTCGTTAGCGGCAAGTCTGTTTACTCGTTAAGTAATGCATCATCCCGCAACTAACTCATTAGTTGCATTACTTGCAAGGCTTATAGTGATGTGCATTACCGAGAGGGCCCAAAGATACCTCTCTGACAATCGGAGTGACAAATCCTAATCTTGATCTATGCCAACTCAACAAGTACCATCGGAGACACCTGTAGAGCACCTTTATAATCACCTAGTTACATTGTGACGTTTGGTAGCACACAAAGTGTTCCTTCGGTATTCGGGAGTGGCATAATCTCATAGTCATAGGAACATGTATAAGTCATGAAGAAAGCAATAGCAATATACTAAACGATCAAATGCTAAGCTAACGGAATGGGTCAAGTCAATCACATCTTTCTCTAATGATGTGATGCTGTTAATCAAATGACAACTCATGTCTATGTCTAGGAAACTTAACCATCTTTGATTCAACGAGCTAGTAAAGTAGAGGCATACTAGTGACACTCTGTTTGTCTATGTATTCACACATGTACTAAGTTTCTAGTTTATACAATTCTAGCATGAATAATAAACATTTATCATGATATAAGGAAATATGAATAACAATGTTATTATTGCCTCTATGGAATATTTACTTCATTAACAAGAACCACAACCAACCCCTAAATCCAAGAAGAAAGGCATGTACATCTTGAGTCATGAATATATGAAAGAAGCTAAGAAATCTTTCTGATGAAAGGGCGTTCCAGCCCCTGAAGTGAAAATGCTACCTCCTATGGGTGACACTCTTTTATCTCAAACTTCTATTCTTTTTTTTGAAGTTAATTATTTATCAAATTTTGGGGAAGGTGATCAACCATATAAGAAATCTCCTAATCAATGCCATGATGAACTAGATAAGTTTCTTGTTAAACAACACCACTTTAACCTGGACATGAGGAGATATGTTTCTGAAAATTCTTCTAGTATTGAAAACATGTCCAAAACCATGGAAATAACTATGAATTATATTAAAGGACTTGATAAAAATTACAATATGATTCAAACACAAATCTTGCAAATTATGCAAACTTAGGAAATCATAATTCTTGATACGGAAAATTGGAATAATGAAATTTGGGGAGTAGGCACAAGAGGTGGAGCTTCACCCAAGATCCTTGATATCCTGAAGGTCATCCCAATAGAATTATGTAATCACAAAATATAGATGGAGTAGCATCGAAAACTTCTAGAGATAAAAAGAAAAGGAGGAAACATAGAAATACGTACAATATGCCTCCATAGAAATCAATCGTAGACACCCATCCAACAATTAATTGGGTGGGCCATAATGAAATCTCATCATATTGAGGAAAATAAAAAAACAACATACCTAAAAAGATTGATGTGTCAACCAATGTACGAGCTCGACAAACCAGGCACAATCTCAACAATGTATGCATTTGTGTCGATGCCGCTCGCAAAGCCCCGCCCCATGCGTTTGCACAAAGAGCTTTCTTGCTTTCAAGGACTTTGGGAGGTGTTATATCATGGGATGAATTGATCAGGGTTGCGCGCGATTGCAACAATGGTTTTAGTACTTCCTGAGAATTTTAATGTGGATGGAACTCGATGACTAGGTGAATGAAAATTGGGCTATTGGGCCTTGTTGGAGCAGGGAGCTAGAGAGAATTAGGAGGTCGGCTAGCCAATCACTGGGCTAAAAGCTTGTATAATCTTTTATCATGTGTAATTGTTTTCATACATATACATGGTATGTACTACAAATACATAACTTTTGGCAAGAATAATGAGTATTCAACTTAATACCCATGAATGGAATTGGGCCCTTCCCTAGCTATGATGACACCCCACCAACTTCAAGCTCTAATTGTCAATATCCTCAAATTTTGGAGTAGGATCGACAACGTATGGTGCTAGTGACGGATAGTAGAGGGTAGTCTTGGTTCCGAACTCCGTATCATGGCATTGCTAGAACTAGCCAGCTTCCAGTATCGTGTCTAGAGAAACATTTATTGTCTTTTTTCGTTTCAGATGCTCTTCCGGTGGTGCAGGTGAAGACGGCGGTGTGGGAATGGAGGTGGCGCGAAAGACGAGGGGAATGTCGGGGTAGCTCCTTGGAGGTGGAGGACGGGGTGGCTGAACCGGCGGGACGATGAGATTGACGACGGATCCTCGTCCGGTATGGTGGATGAGGGGCGTTGAGGTGTTGCTATGGACGACGTCGTCGGGGAAGAGGCTCCGGCTGGGTGGAGGATAGAGCAGGGTGTGGGGTTTCGTCGCGGGTTTTCGCGGCCTCGGTGTATGAATGGGTGGGCGGATGGGATGTCAATGGGGAACCACGGCTTAGAGACGCGCTTGTCCGAAATGTGGGGTAAGTTACGAAAGTACCCCCACTGATTTGAGGCGGTTCGTTCGATTCAGGGGTACCACGGGCATTTCGCGTGTCGGGATTTCACAGGAGGTGGGAGTTTTCACGTGCGTTGTAATTTCGGAATAGCAAGGCACGAGTTGAGTTGGAGGGAGTTGTCGGAGCACAACGAGACAAAGATATATCTTAAATATTTCGGGCTAACAAGGCGCGGGTTGAAATTTCCGGACAAGCCTAACGTGTACTGTACCAAATCAATGCGCCCTACAAATGTCATTCAAAACTTACATTTCTAGCTCTAGCTAGATCTTCATAATCTAAACCATGTCTTATATGTAAAATGTGTTTATCACATTATGTATGGTGCCCCACCCCCTACGCCTACAAGTATTTAGATGTGAGTTGCAAACACCACCCATTACCACAAATTCAAATAAAATGTGAGAATGTTCGATATATGGTATTTTTTAGATTGTTCGATATTTAATTGTAAGTTGCAACCGCCACACATTATCACAAATTCAAATAAAATGTGAGATTGTTTGATGTATAGTATGGTTTAGATTCCACCCTCAGTTTGCCTACTAGGCCTCTCCCGCCATCTTCGGGAAGCAACTCCATCACCCATCCAGCACTCTACCCCTCTCCCTCCCTCTTCCTCTCTCCCATCATATTTCCCGTCCTTCAGTTATGTATGGATGTCGACCGATCTCCCTCAAGTCATAGCTGGGTCTCTCCTTCTCAACACATATACGAGTCGTTCTACCTCTATAGTTAGGCCTCTGCCTACCCCTCCCACCACCCCTCCCCCACACACACCGATAAATCGAGCGCTCTAGTCATGTCTCCCTGCCATACACAAACTTGACGTGTGCCCTCTAACATTCCGGTAGGCCAGTCGCCCTATATCTTTGACTTGTACACACACACACAATTTCGATGGCTCTCTTCATCGATCTCGCACCCACCCACTTGATCCTCTCTTCGACTCTACCGATAGCTATGACCCCTCCCTCTCTTCTCGTGGATTGCCCGACCCTCTATGTATGATATGGATAGGCCTCCATTTCACACACATTGCATGCAAACTTTTGTTTGAGATGTCATCGACACATATTCCCACAAATAATTCACGAAATCAACCCCCACCCCAAAACAAAAAACACTCACGAACGCGGTTTGTATCTCTCACACACACCCACGTAGGTGGGGGACGTGCACGAAGAGAAGAGGTGCATGCACGATGCACATACTCCCGTCTCTTTCCCAACCACACCCACGCGGGTACACAGTGGAGCTCATTTCTATACGAAAAAGGCAGCCCACGTGGTAATTTGGAATATGTACTGGTTGTCCACTTGGTGGAGGGAGGATCTTCTACCATGGGTGAACAAACAAATTGCGACTTGACGTGTTATGTTAAAAAAGAGGCAAACCATGTGGGCCTACCTTAGAGGCAAGGCTCTATACACTGGAGTACTTTTGATGTGTCCCATCAACACGCAGAATGAGGAGAAGCTTGCTTAGTACGCCGTCTACCCCGCCCACGGGCGCGGTGGCTCGCAAGATGTGGTGAAGCTTGCTTACTATGACTTACGCCCGCTCCCTCGCCCATGCGCGCGGTGGCTCGCAGGACAAGGAGAAAAATTTACTACTCCCTTTGTTTACTCCTCGTCCCTACAACCTTGGTTATAGAGATTATATCATATTGTTTGGAATATATGTCCTTTAGCAGATTTCAATATGAACTATTAGTACATACTCCAAACAGTTATGTAGATTCACTTATTTTGGTTATAGAGATTATATCATATTGTTTGGAATATATATGTCCTTTAGTATATATGTCCTGACTATGTATTTTAGAGTGTAGATTCACTCATTTTGCTCCATATGTATCACTCTCCCTCGCCCCTCGACCCTCGCCCACATGGTGGACGTGCAGCAATTCATTCGGTCTCATATAGCCAGAACGATATATACTGCACTACCATTATTGCTCGACTTCCCGAAGAGGCAAAGAGCCATCGCAAGGTCAATATTTTGGAGATGCCAAGCGCAAGGTTATAGGAGAGCGAGTAGTAGGTGCTGCGTCATTTATAAATAAAGTTTTTTTTCTTTAGTGGCACGTACGCAATATGATAAGTTCATATGGAGAGAAAAGGAAACCGCTGCACTATATACATAGTCAGGACGGGCCAGCCTACACGGTTGCTTGCTGGGGTTTCTCTCTTCACACTCTCTCGCACAAAACGACTGTGGCCACATCTCTAACATCCCGATGGATCACGTCCGCTTGGGGAAGGGGTGGATGCTTAGTGTAGATGCGGTGTCCGTCGCCGACGGTGAAAACCCACGGTCGGCACGTCCCCATCAGGGGTCCCTGCCGTTCTCTCCCACAAAGCCGGTGAGGTTGCCTTCGTCCCTTGCTCACTGCCGTGACGTGGGCAGTTGCCGCCTCCCTCCGCCCTCCTCAAGGTTGAGCTATGTCTCTCAGGTACAACTCCCTTTACAGCCGGCTTGCACCACTGCTCCAGCTGCCCACATCACTCCCTGTGGATATTTCTCTACTTTTTTGCCCCGCACATACCTCTACTGGCTTCTACGTACTGTATTTGTGATGAGTTTATGTCTCATCAACTAGTCCCAGTAATCTTATTCTAATCACACTTATTCAATTTCTTTTCCACATGGATGCTCATCTCGATTTTGGTGAAACTGCACAAAATGATCCGATGGTCAAAAGGTTGCAAACTTCATTTATTAGGAAGCTCGAATGTTGCCAGCAAATTGGAGCCTGGTCAGGGTTCACGGTTCAAGGGCTAGGGACTGCATGGATCATTTTTTTCTTTAGCTGCCTCTCTTCCAAAATAAGTGTCAACTTTAGTAGTAGTACAACTTTGTACTAAAGTTTGCACAAAGTTGAGAAACTTATTTTGGAATGGAGGGAGTACATATTTGCTATGATCTGTCAATCATTGAGATGCAATAGCATGCATGTTAGTCTCCTTTGTATTTGATGAAATGTTGCAACGGGCAACCTTGGATGCAAGATACATGTAACAGAAGCTGGAAGCTTCATAGCATTGTACAAATTTATCTCGCTGATAAATTACAGTACGTACTATACTAGTACTTCCTCCGTTCCTAAATATAAGTCTTTGTAGAGATTTCACCATGAACCACATGCGTATGTATATAGATGCATTTTAAGGGTAGATTCATTCATTTTGTTCCGTATGTAGTGGAATCTCTACAAAGACTTATATCTACTAGTAATAGCTACCCCCCACTACTAGGAATTCTCTATCCTCTCCTTGAGCCATGTCATCAAAATTGATGTAGCCGTTAGATGAAGTAAATCAGTCCATAATAGCCGTCTGATCTTGACGTTGAGAGGCTCCGCACTAAGCCACATGCAAGCATGCAGAAATACCATGCCACATGCATGTGAGTGGGTTTTAAATCACATCAACATGTCTGCATGCAAGCATGCACTGGTAGCATGCATGTAAGTGAGCTTTTAAGTCCCATTAACATATCAAAAAGAAAAATATAATCCCATTATGCAGCAGGAGTTGGCTGATCTTTTTTCCTTACGTGGGATGATCTAAATGATGATGTGAGTTTATTTAGTTTGGCTACCACATTTGTCATGCGGTTATAGAGTTTTTTTTGTTCTATGTGTCAGGACCCCGATTCCAAGTCACATTGATCTAGCCGGTAACACCTCATATCACTTTGCGGCCTCACGCACGGTATTCCCACGGGTGTTGCCTTACCATGGCCCAGGACCGTTTGCGCCTTTTGGCTCACGTATATGATAGTGTCGCTAGCATCCATATGACAGAGAACCAGGGCCGACATGGCTAGTCGTGAACCCAAAGCGGCACCAACCTATGGGGACAGGCATACATGAATCACATCGAGCTTGTCAGTCAGCAGCGTGTCAATCCGGGCTGTAGCACTGGTCTAACAGGACTCCAGGAACCCGGGCTGTAGCAGGATAGGCAGGACTCCGGATGTCACCGCGTGACATTTCCCCAAAGGGACAGACACAGGAACGAAGTGAAACACATGCCGGCCAGTCAAGTGTCCTGAGCAGTAGTGCTGGGCTAGCAGGACTCCGGTGAACCGGGCTGTAGCGGACTACTATGGCTCATGGAAGCACAAGACTACATTTCCCCATAAGAGAGGCTGCCAAGGATAAACAACTAGATTGTCGGATCCCACACATACCAAGCATTTCAATCATACACAAAATATGCCCGATATGTGTAAATACAACATGGCATCACAACATAACTCTACAACTCAAGTATTATTCATTAGGCTCTGAGGAGCGAGAAATACAAACATGGGTCTCAGGACCCAACATTCAAAGCATACAAGTCAAAGAACACGCGGAAGCTTAACTTGTCTGAGTACAGACAACTACAAAAGAAGAAGGCTCAGAAGCCTGACTATCTACAAGATCCTGCCGAGGGAACAAGATCGTAGTTGAGGTATCCAGCTAAACGTCGAAGTCCACGTGGTACTACTAGCGAGACTGAAGTCTCTCTGCAAAAACATAAATTAAGCAAACGTGAGTACAAATGTACCCAGCAAGACTTACATAAGAACTAACTACATATGCATCGGTATCAATAAGGGAGTGGTGGAGTTTAACTGCAGCAAGCCAGCTTTGACTTAGTGGCTAAGCTAAACTACGACTACAAGCAACTCTTTTGAGGTGGCGCACACGAGTCCACATATTCACCATTCAATACACCACTATGGATCCGCTCCCGTCTCCCTAAGAGAAGGCCATCCATAGCACTCACACTTATCTTGCGAGTTTTAGAGCATCCACTTTCACTTGTCTATGAACTGTTATGGGCAACCTAGAAGTCCATTACCGCAGACACGCCTATTCAAAAAGATGATGTTAACCCTGCAGGGGTGTACTTCTTCACACACGCTCTGACCACTTACCGCCGTTTACACGACATGTACTCCGCAACCTTGAAGCGGAATCCCAACGAGGGTGTCGGCCATGGCCTACCTAAACACTCAAGTCTCTAGTCCAGGTTTATCACCTTTCCAGGTTCCATCCGCAGGGAGTCCGGCTCAGGTTTCCACATACGGCCCCGGACGATGTGTATAGGGTTCCGAGACACCAAACGGGCGCCCGGCATGCCCGGCCACGGTGTATCTACCGCATCATAGCCAACCCCTAGGGTCAGCGCTACGCACGGCCGCCAACACATATCCTACAAACACCAGAAACTAGTTGCAACTCTTGACAGAGGACAAGGGTGATCAAGAAGCCGAGAGGGTCCATTGGTTTCGGGCCCAATGCATGGTAGTCACTGTTTCATGGATCACAAACACAGAACTCAGTTCCTAAGAACGGTTTCAATGAGACAACCCACCATGTACTCCTACATGGCCTCTCACTGCCACCTTTACCAATTCGTGTTCACACACTTAGCTCTCAATAGTAGGACATGTTTACACGCCTCCGATTCATCCCCGATGAATCAGACCTGACTCAACTCTAAGCAGTAGCAGGCATGACAAACAAACATGAATGAGTAGGCACATCAAGGGTCAAACAACTCCTACTCATGCTAGCGGGTTTTATCTATTTACTGTGGCAATGATAGGTCATGCAGAGGAAAAGGGTTCAACTACCGCAGCATGTAACAGTTGAATCGTCGTTGTCCTAATGCAGTAAAAGAGAGCAGGAGCGAGAGTGGGATTGTATCGGAATGAACAAGGGGGTTTTGCTTGCCTGGCACTCCTGAAGATAGTAAAGCTCTTCATCGGTGTCATTGAATTCATCGGAGGATCAACATCTACTGAGGGGGGGACAAACACCGGCAACTGAGAAAGAACACAATCAACACATGGCGATATGCAACAATATGATGCATGCTATAACATGGCAATATGAATGTGTTTTGGGCTAATGCAATAGAAAGTCATTTTGATTAAAGTGGAATTCAAAACTATATCAAATTACAACTCCAAACCTATTATGAAATTTGCCCTAATCATGTTTCATCCTAAACAGTGAGGTTAACTTGCTCAAACATCCATGAAAATGGTACAGATGGATTCCTTGAATTTTTCTGATAATTTTTCATATATAATTTATTTCATTTGGAGCTATAGATTAATTTCTATGATTTTTCAAAGTTTTGGATATTTCCTGAAAATAAATAAATCATTTAGATTTATTTAAAATCCAGAAAAGGTTTTACTGCGTCAGCATGACATAAGAGTGACGTCATCAGGTCAACTGTGGCTGGCCAGGTCAAACCTGACCAGTGGGGCCTACTGGTCAGTGACACACCCCTAGCATGAGTCACTGACGTGTGGGGCCGGTCAAAGGCCACGTCAGCAAGGTCAAAGCGGACGCGTGGGTCCCGCGGGGTTGGATTAGTACTAACTAATTTCGTTAGCTGACTAATTAAACTGGTGGGGCCCATGTGTAAGTGGGCCAGGGGGGTTAATTAGTGGGCGATTAGCCCTAACTAGGTGGCCACGTCAGCGCACCGGCGGCTAGCCGCTAGCGACCAAACGGTGCGATGGAGGCGATCCGGATTCGCCGTCCGGTGACCGTTCGACTCGCGGTTTGGCCCTACGGGCTGCTGGACGTGCGCCGCATCCAACGGAGCATGCGGCTAGGCGAGAAGAGGCCAGAAACGACGACTGCAACGACGGCTGGCGGCGGCCGGAGTTCGGCTTAGCCCGGGCGAGGCGCTGCGCTTGGCTGACGAGCGAGCTAAGTGGTGGGGTGGATTCCTGGGAGCTCCAGGAGCACGCTGGTGCCACTAGACCGAGCGGAGATGCTCAGGAGCGAGGACATCATCGGTCATGGCGGACGGCGGCTTCGTTCGTCCGTGAAGTAGGAGCTACGGCGTGAAACCGGGACAACAGAGAGGGGGGGTTCGAGGGAGAGGCTTACGGCGGTTGCAACGGTGCAGACGGCAAGCTCGGAGGAGGCCAGGAGCGGTCGGGGCGGCGAGATGGATCTCCGGTGACCGAGGAGGAAGAAGGGGTCGGGGATGGTGAGACAAGGCACGTCCACTCACGCGGCTTGACAGAGACGATGTAGAGGTCGACGGAGGAGCTCCTTGGCGCGTCGGGGAGGCGAGGGGAGCACAGTGGCTACGAGCTTCATGGTGGCGAGCGCTCGGCAGCGTCGGCCATGGCGATCAGAGGAGAGGGAGAGAGGGCAGAGGGGGAGAGTGACACGTCCAGGGGTTCGGGGCGGCGCCGAAGAGAAGGCCCGAGGCGTCGCGGTGGCATCGATGACGCAGGCGAGCAGGTAGGTGCGTGGCGCCGCGGGCGCGCGTGCGCTGTCTCCCTCCTCTTCCTACTGGCAGAGGTACGTGATGACTAGCACGGGCCAGGTGGGCTGGGCAGCATAGCTGGACCGCTGGGTTGTAGGTAAGCGCCAGGTAAGGTTTCCCTCTTTTCTGTTTTTTGTTTTGTTCTATTTGTTTTGATTTAGTTTAGGCACTAAATCATTTTAATAAATTCTAAAAATTATTGTGGATATTCGATAAACTATTCCAGAGCTCCACAAATAACTTCAGAATATTTGGACCATTTAAAAAATATATATAGCATTTAAATGGCTCCAACTCAAATACTTTTGTGTTAATTCAAAAATCCAAAAATGACCTAAAAATATATTCATCATTTTTAGCAGAGGTTTGCACCTTAACCAGAAATCATGAACTTTTCTTAGAGCATTTTTGGTTCATCGGAAAAGATTTTATTTGAACCTATTTGAATTTCATGTGGTGCTAGGGTTTGATCATCCCCATTTCAAATTTAATTGAAAAATAAACATGATGCATGGATGCTTTAAGGCAACTAATGGCAAGCAAAATCTAGGGCTGTGACACTATGAAATCGATAATTTTGCACAAAGAGATATAACGCTATTCCGCGCCAACGTGCGGGGACTCATCTAGTAATATTTAGGAACAGAGGGAGTACTATGTAAAGAGTTAGGTGTCGCACGGTGATAGTGTGAGGTGGGCCATGTAATCACTGAGCCTGCGTGGTTTCACTACTCTTGCATGCCTCCGCTGTAAGAATGGAGAAAATCGTAATCTAGTAGTAGTAGTATACCTCCTTTAGCCGAAAGCGTGGGACATCCAGCAGTCCTACCACCTCAGTAATAAAGACCAATGAGCCATCAAATCACATAGACCCAGCAGTAAGTTGGACGGACGAAGCAACCATCACTCTTGCGCCAGTGAGAGGTCGCGTCCGCTCTGCCCGGGCATGAATGCGGCACCGATTCTTTGGAGCGGCCCTGACCGTTTCAGGCGGGAAGCGAGCGCTGGCGATGGAGGGGCTTTGGGTGGGCCAGGCTGGTCAGGAGCGGGCGTGGCAGTTGTCCACATGTCCCTACCGGACACGCCCAGAAACGAGAAGATGCACCGACTCTCGCCGCTAAAATCGTACACTACACAACATCTCTCTGTAGGAGTAGGTCGATGTGTCGCTCTCTCTAACAAGAACATGGTGTTAAACAAACACACACACACACACAAACACGCACACGCACGCACCTTGGTCCCGTTGCACCTTCTAACGTGACTTATTACACCTATATGGAGGGAGTAGTAAGTATACGAGATACGGTGGCACACTGACTTAAGTCGAATACAAGTGCCCAAAATGTGTGTGCATGTTATAATAAGGATTCACTTAAAATAGTACGTGAGTGAACAGAGGGATCAATTGGACAGTGTTCCCGAGCAGTAGCATGATGTGTGAGGTAAGATACACCGCTGGCGGTTTTATTTTTCCTTATTAATTTGTTTGTTTCACCCTCTGACTAGTGGGACCCAACGTACTACATTGAGAGAGGTAAGGTGACTAAGGCTGCATTATTTCTGCACCACTGTGGATAGTCTTACCACCAAAGCCACATGACACGATTATGATTGAAATCCCAATGACTCCAAAACACACACACAGAAAAACACTGCATGCTTGTCACACGAATGCAGGAATGTATAAAAGGTTATTTCCCTCTCGTTGACCATAACGGGAGGGTTGTGTAGCTGGTTAGCCTGTTCGCTCACTCTCTCGCCCTCTCCCGCGGGAGGCTCAGCGCTTGTACTTGCTCTCTTCACACTCTCTCGCCCTCTCCAGATCTAAACAAGACTTCGTTGGCCTCTCTCTCCCTTCACTGCTGCTGAAAGAGCCGGCAGGATCCGTGCACCGGGAAGGGAAGGAGGCTTAACGCTGTCGCTGTCGGCGAGGGACTACCGGCGCAGCTATTCACTTTCCACCCAGCGGTGGCGCGGGAGGGCCTCCGACCCCTTCTTCTTCGCCGTCGTCCCGTCGCCCACTGAACCACGCCCCAAGAACCTTAAGGTATAATTTACTTACTCCACATGCATTGCTCTAGCTGCATGTATACCATGAATCTAGGACGTGGTTCAAAGAGGAAAGGAGTGGGGGAAATTAGTGGGAAAAGTTGTATATATCACGAATCTAGGATGTGGTTCAAAGAGGAAATGAAGGGAGAAAGTTGTATGCATTAATCTAGGACGTGGTTCAAAGAGGAAAGGAATGTTAGAAAGTAGTGGGGAAAGTTGTACCGCATAAATCTAGGACGTGGTTCAAAGAGGAAAGGAAGGGGCGAAAGTACTAGTTCAAAAAGGAAAGGAAGGGACAAGGCTATAGAGTTTGAGCAGGACTAGATTTGCTGTGCTCACATAGGGAAAGGCGTCTAAAGATAACAAAACTGGGACCAACACAAATATGCTCCTTGGTTGCTTGTTCTTTGTTCCAACAGACTGTGCATGACCACAGTACATCGGTAGATGCACATGGTGCTGGTGCGTTCACTGTCCCGTGCAACTCATTAGCTGTTGTTAATCTAAGGCCCTGTTTGGTTAAAAACTCCCTAGTCCCTACCTCCTGGGTTCCTGGGACTAAACATGGACTAGAGGTTATTAAATGACATGCTAAAAGACCATGTTACCCCTAGTAATGAACTAATAGAGACAACGTGCGATGCATGGCAGGGGCAACTGTTGGAAAAAGTCCCAAAAAGACTCCCTCGGGGTCTTCTTTCTTTAGTCCCAAATGCCCACTTTTAGTCCCTAAAAGTCCCTCATCTTTAGTTTAGATGGGACTGACACGGAGTATTTCAGTCCCTACACCAAAATGTCCCTGTAAACAAACACCCTCTAATAATGCCACTGGAAAATTGATGCAATGCCACAGTTAAAAGCAAATTAAATGTTTAACGAATTTTATTGTTAATATAATCTCTATGTTAATATTAATCAATACCACCGTTTGAGAAATGCTACTGTCTTGCTTTCTTTCCCATTTAGATAAGGTAGATGCTTATTTTTGTTGGCTTCTGTGTCATCCACCGTCATTGACCACTAATTGTTTCCTTTGCACCTCTGTGTAAACAGGGTTATCTGCTTGACCTCGTTGCCATTGTGACCTTCTGTTGCACTGCACAAAACACTTTTGTTTTAAGAGTGCTTTATGCAGTTCAACCAAAATGTCACACCGACAACGTTGCTTGATTGCTTGATCTTAGTGGAATTGCACAAGAGGAGATCTTACTTCCTATCCATTAAGGCGAATTTGCTTCAGATCTTCTTCTTGTGAGTTGTTTGAATTCCACATCATGAGAGGTCAGTAGCCTTCTTTCACATGATTCTGCAGTGTGCATTCATATGTTGTGTTACTTGTACGATAATGTTGCTTGATTTTAGTGAAATGCACAAATGGAGACAAGACTTCCAATCTGTATGTGCACCGTAATATCCCATTGATGTAGGATAAGGATATTTCACAACTGCTGGCCTGTATTTTGCCACTTTCATTAGAAAATTAAGTTTAGCACTATACTTGTGCTCCCTAATTGACATGCCAAATCTTACATTGAAGGAGAAGCTTGTTTGCTATAAAACCGAGTGATGAAGGGGAAGAACAAGGGGAGAAAAAACAAAAATCAAATCTCGGTGCTGTAATGAGGCACTAGAACTGTGATGACACAAGTAATGATATAGTTTTGCATCTTAATTTATTGCTATGGATGGAATGAGCAATTGTTTTGCCACTGATTTGATGCCACTCTTAATGTAATATGTAATTATCTCTACTTGTGCAAACAGGGATCTTCTTTGAAGATACCATATACTTTAGTGGAACTGCACAAGTAGATGTTGGAAACATTAAACTAATCGAGGAGTATATAGTATGCATGGCCACCACCGTAGATTGCAATAGATGGTTCCGAAGAATTGCTTCATTTGTATGCTCTATACAATAAGCCTCTTGACAAAGGTTGGTAATCGCCCACGGATTTCATCCATGTGATTGAGCTTTGTCATCTCTATTGGTGTTGTGCTACTGTTTAGATACTGTCATGAAAAAGTGGTATTGTCCTTGAGAAGTGCTTCATCTGTGTTGTTTAAAATATTTCCTTTCCTTTTTTCGAGCAAATAGTGATGCTAGCATTTAGTAGTCCTCTTGTCTTTGCACAACAGGATCATCTTCATCTGAAGAAGAATATGGAGTACGTGAAGTGAGCAGTTCCGATTATGCCAGGATGAAGAAGCCATGTCTATATTATCATCAGAAGGAGCAGTTGAAGGATGGTTGCATTACAACCCACAAGACCAAACTAACTTCAGCTCAGAAGGACTGACAAAATCTCCATTTTTTGTTGTGATGCGCGAGTACAATGTTGTTCTAGGATTCTTTCTGGTGAGTTCCATTTTTCTGAAAGTGTGCTCTACATGGACCATGTATCTGCCTGTTGAAACTGTCAATTCATAGTACAGTTTGCTCTATACTAATCACTTTTTTGTATTTGTGCAAACATGAGTGCTCAGCTTGATTTCAATGGGAACTGCACAAAATGTTCATGAATACATCGAATCATTCATTTCCACCACAAGAAAGGAGGTGCCATTAAGTTCAAGATGTTGCAACATATAAGGGCGAAATCATACAAGCTACGCGTGAATTTGCTTGATTTTGGTGGAACAGCACAAAAAGAACAGCTGGTTTATTTAGCACGAGGTGCCATGTCAATGTCCGAACTGATGGCAAACCCTGCCCATTCCACAATCGTAGGCATTTGATATTTTGGAATGGGACAACCTTGTCAAATTTGCAGATTGATTTTAGCAAGACATGCATTTGATATTTTCGAATGGGACGCCCTTGCTGTCAGCAGCGTTGATCAATTTTTTCTTTATTCTTTAGTTGTGAAGTAATATTGCCTCTAACATGTGAGTCGCTGAGATGCATAATCATCGATTGTTTTGAATGTTCTCTATGAATTGCCAGGCCTGTGTGTTTGATTGCAATGTACAGAAACGCTAAAAAGCTTCTCAAGCTCTTTGTACTCCTTCTGTTACTTTTTACTTCGCACATTGTGAAAGTGCATACTTTTTTGTATAAGATTGGTCAAAGTAGAGATACTTTGACTGTAGACAAAACTTGTATGCATACTAGAAAGGACCGGAGGGAGTACATGTGAAACTGCTGCAAACGAGGTGATCACCCTCGGAATAATGCTAGTACGTATTGTTTTGCATGTTCATCCAATGCCAGTGATACAGGAATTCGAACTAATCGAAATAAATTCATTCATACACAGTCAGATTTCATATAAACATGCCAGATTTCATTACATTTCATACATTCTTCAACTAAAAAGGGGTGCGCTGGAGGTATAATTAATTAACCAAAGCTACCCACCTGTGTCCCGCTGAGCCGAACAGAAGCTTCAGTGACTTAACTGCAGGTGCAGTTGTGTAACTGACATGTGGCCTGTTGGGCCCACGTGTTAGTCAGCCAACTGCACCAGCAGTTAAGTAGAAGCAGCGTTATTCTCCAGCAATACTCCCCGACTCCACATCGCCGCCAAGAAGCTAACCCGTCGTCAATGGTCGTCCCGCCTAGCTTGGCTTCAACAGGAGGGTAGCAGCGGTGGCCTTACTTGGACCTGAGCGGCGGCACCCTACCGTGTTCTACTCTTCCTCGTTTTCTGTGTGGCGCGGCCTCGTTGGTAGCGGGGCGGGGCCTCGGCTGAGCCGGCGATGTCCTCTGTCTTGTTGCCGGCGGGCGGCGCCTCAGCGGAGCGGTGGAAATCCTTCCCCACGTTTCCGGCGGGGTGGGGCCTCGGCTGAGCCAACGATGTCCTCTGCCTCGTTGTTGGACGGGCAGGGCCTCGGCGGAGCCGGCAGTGTCCTTTGCCTCGTTGTTGGCGCAGCGGGCCCTCGGCAGAGCAGGGCCTCGTCGACGCCAGCGGAGCGGGGCCTTGGCGGAGCCGGCGATGTTCTCTGTCTCGTTGCCGGCGGGTGGCGCCTCAGCGGAGCGGTGGAAATCCTCCCCCGCGTTGCCGATAGGGTGGGGCCTCGGCTAAGCCGGTGATGTCCTCTGCCTCGATGTTGGCGGGGCAGGGCCTCGGTGGAGCCGGCGGTATCCTCCGACTCGTTGTTGGCGTCGCGGGGCCTCGATGGAGCAGGGCCTCGTCAACGCCAATGGAGCGGGGACTCGTCGGAGCCGGCATTGTCCTCTGCCTCATCCTCGGTCTTGCCAAACAGCGCCTCGCCCGCTTCCTCGCCCTCTATGCTAGCCTCTTTGTAGGCGGCCGCAGCCTCCGCCACCCGCATGCGGTTCCGCCAGCGCTCGAGGCGGCCCTTGCGGGCGGAGCGATACAAGTCGAGCAGCGCCTCCTGCTCCGCCCGCTCCGCGGCAATCTGCTCCTCCGCCTGCAGGTGCTTCTGGAGCAGATGGTGGTTGTAGGCAGCGTCGGCCTGCGCCTCCCGGAACAGCTCCTGATGCATCTGCCTCACACTGTCCATATATTAGACATGGTCCTCGTCGATGGTCATGGTGCAATGCACCGGCGAGGATGGTGCGGAGGAGGGGGTTGGCGCCGGATCGTCGACTACCATGTTCTCCAATTGGACATCGTCGTCCTCCGGCTGCCTGCTGGCCAGCCGGTCGGCAGCAATGGCTGCCATCTCCTTGTGGTCCGTCGTCCGCCTGTCCCGAAGAGCGCTGGAGTGCGAGCAAGCCATGGTGGGCAATAGTGGTGTGGACAGGAGAAAGGGAACGAATGCGGATGACTGCGGCTATCGCCGGCGCAGCAGTTTATATAGCAATGGTGGGCGGGCGGAGGGACGGACGTGTGGCGCCGGAGTAGCCGCCTCGGCACCGCGTATCATTAATGTGGGTGGTAGATGGACGGACGGACGTCACTTGTATTGTTTGAAGGTGGAGCAATCGCCTGCACCGGGAAGAAAGGTGGGCGACGCGGACTGTTTCGGGCGGAAAGCGCGGGCGGGCGAGGAGATAACTTTACTTGGAGAGGATGACAATGGGGACCCACCAGGTCCATAGCCTCACATACACAAGTGCCTCCTTATTATATATATATATATATATTATATATATATATGTATGTATGTATGTATAAAACTATACTCCCTACATCTAGGTGAATAAGTCGTATTAGAAGGTGCATCATGACCTAGGTGCAAGCAGATTGGTGGAAAAGAAGAATATTTCTCTCTTCTAAACACAACATTTAATCACAACAGTTAAGAGGATGCCTTATTAGCTACCCATGCAGGCCATCGTAATTCATAGCATGCAAATCGTTTTATTTCTTGCCTAATAACCGCATGGACATGCTGCATGCATTAGTCCTTGCCCGAGCAAAAAAAAGGGAGGAAAGGGCTTTCCACGGGAGACAACGAGGTAGAGGTGGAAGCGCTCGCTGGAGTTATTTATTTTGCTTCGCACTAGTTTCCTGACATCACGGTTACACACCATTGTCAACCTATGTAGTAGTCAATAAACGAGAGAATTGCACAAGAAGCGGCTGATAGCTGGGACCAAGCAGCTCGAGCAGTATTTGTGTTTTTGAGGTGTGAGCACTGCAGAGTTTTTCGATGTATAGCCCAGATATTAATTTTTCTCCTCTGAACAACAACGAAAACATCGCTGCAGGTATTAACTGGGCGGGCTGTGGCCCATCTACCCCAGGCCAGAGATCCAGCCCAGATATTATTTTTTTAAACCTGAAAATGGCTAGCCCAGCTATACTTTTTTATGAGTACCCAGGCAAGGTCAAGTTGTTATTCTCCACCCCACTAGGCTGCAAATCTTTCCTAGGAGGGATGCATTAGGCTTAACAAGAAAATGGCTTTAAGAAATAATAAATGGGATGTAATTATAGAAACTGGGCAGTAACTAAAAAAATGCACCAAACACATGATTACTTTATAAAATATTATTTTTGGATGTTGAAAATTTTAATTTCATTAATTGTTGCAAGCGCAATCTTTCGTTGGATTTTTACGTAATATAAATTTATATTGTATTTAATCTGACTAGAAATTTCGGGATAAAAATATTTCGGATCCCATCAAAATGTGGGAAATTTTATTGAATTCTGTTTTGAACGGTTGGTTGAAATGGGCTGTACTTTTAACAGACTGTAAATGGGTTGTAGTAAATTCCATTAGAATTAAAAAATGGGCTACACATTCTTACAAATCTCAAATGGGCTATAAGTTCTCTGCCACACACTTTTGGCCTTACTAAGTTCATGCGTCCCCTTAAAAACAGAGTTGACACGTATGCAAGGCTTTGTCGACTTATAGTCAACACACAATTCTAGCAGTAGTGGCCGTTGGATGTCCATCCAACGGATGCCGTGCTTCTTCTTCAATCTCTGATATTTTAGCTTCACACGCCCAAAAAATGATTCCTCCCCCTCACATCTAGGGCGCACCATTTCGAAAGCTGACCTATGGGCCTACTAAGTTGACGTACCAAGGGCTTTGTCAACTTAGTCAATATAAACGATTATAGCTGCAGTGACTGTACGACAACCTCTGGTCCTCTTGCTCCAGCCGCCCAATGCAGCGCCGGTCGTGCCGCCTGGTCCTGCATGCCCCCCGTGGTCGGCTGTGCTTCCGCGGAGGCCTCACCGCCCCTACTATTCCCACCGCTGGCCAGGCCCTGCGGCGACGACAGCCTCACACCGCAGCCAGATGAGTGAACCCTCATACTCCTCTTCGCGTGGGCATCCACTGTCGCGTCTTCACCGGCTCCCCGTCGTCCCCTTCCTAGGCCTCGCCGTCGTCCACCGCCCTGGTGCTCTTAGCGCGGCTTCGACAACGTGGTCATGGAACGACTTTTATCGGACATGGACTGTATGTGGAGAGGCTGACAGCTGGGTCCATGGCGGTAGCAAGGAAGTGCCTCCTTATTACGCGAAAAATAATGATTCCTCCACCTGATAGCAGGGACCCACCATACGGGCCACCAGTATTTTGCGAAAAAAATCGTTTCCCCTTCACTTCTGGGACCCACCGGACGGGCCACTGTATTTTGCGAAAAAAACATTCCCCCCGCTGTTAGCTCGGACCCACCGGAAGTGCCTCCTTATTATGCACAAAAAATGAATACTCCCCCGGCTAGTTGGGACCCACCTTGCTGGGAGGCTGACTTGTGGGCTGACTCTAGTGTATTTAGTGTAAATCTAGTCTGAAACTAGTAGAGCTCTTGTTGATTTGCAAATTCAGTTTAAATAAAAATTTGGTACATGACTACGGATCATGTATGAAAGATGTTGCTACTGGATGAGCACAAGAACTAATTAGTAGATTTTGATTTTGAATGATTTTGAATTTTTATGACTAGTGATCAGGTTTCAAATGATTTTTAATTTTTATGATTTTTATGCACATAGGTGAAGCCACTGACTATACTTCAGGTTCTACTCCTGGAACACTTCAGGAATTTTACTTCATAACTGGAGTATTTTGATGATATTGGGGGGTTTTGTCTCTGACCATCATGTCGTGATGATATTGTGGGGTGTTGTGGGGTTGCAGCTGGGTGGGGGTGGGGTAATGAATTTTCAGGTACCCCGAGAGGCCCTTGAGTTTGCCGGAATGTCGGTTAACTTCCATTCCATAAAATTCAGGTACTCCACATGTCCTATTTTCAGCAAAGCTCATGCTGAAATTTTCTGTGAGTTTTAGCATGACTTTGCTAAAAATAGGACATATGGGGTACTTGCGACTAATGCATGGGCCGGGGTATCTTTGTACTTAGTTAAGTAGGATCAACTGCCCCGCCATTCTTGCTGCACTAAACCATAGGTGGCAATAGAGCCAAGTGATTAGGCCCAACTTAGAATTCTCGTTAGCATCGATAAACCCTAGATGATAAACCCAACATAGGTGGCAACAGAGCCAAGTGATTAGTGCCAAGTGATTAGGCCCAACCTAGGGTGCCTCGGCATCGATAAACCCTAAATGATGAAAACTTAACTTCGCTTCTATAGGGTGCCTCGGTGTCGATGAGAACCTAAATGATCTACGCTTAGGCTTTTAGGGTGCCTCAGCGTCGAGGAAACCTAAATGATGAAAGCTTAGGCTTTTAGGGTGCCTCGATGTCGACAAACCCTAAATGATAAAACCTTGGCTTTTAGGGTGCCTCGGTGTCGATAAGAACCTAAATGATGAAAGATTAGGCTTTTAGGGTGCCTCACCGTCGACATACCCTGAATGATAAAAGCTTAGCTTTTAGGATGCCTCGGTGTCGACAAACCCTAAATGATGTAGTTTTGAATTATGAACGTAGGATATGTCGTCATCATCATCGGACGACGAAAGTCTCCCGGCGGAGTGCGACTGGTGCCACGATGATCGAGGTCTGTGCGACATGCCTCACCTAGACGATGATCGGCGCTTCAGCATTAAGCTCGAGGAGACCTTCAAAGTTGAAACGGTACACAACGACGACAAGTGTTATTTTCATAATTAAGCATGACTTCAACTATTTCAACGTGTAATATTCATCTTTTACAATTCTTGTATAGCTTATCCCATGCCATGCAAGACGCCATGTCTTGGAGAGGATGGATTTTCATGACCATGAAATTTCTGAAACAAAGAAAATTCACCTAAGGACTCATCACGATTTGGACTTTGAAGTAAATCTATATGATTCTGAGAGCGTAACCCATTTTGGTTGCAAAAGTTGGGAAGCATTTTGCAAGATGTATGGTTTTGGTGAGGGTATGCTTATCACCATGGATCTTGGTAATCCTGACATCAACCAAGACAATATGGACATTTGGGTCCTTGTTGATACGCCTCCAGTTCTACCGCTATGTGAGTTTCTCAAACATAGTTATTAGCTAATTTATATAGTTTATTTCAAAATAGTTGACAGCTTATTTCCATTGGCAGCTTATTTTTATTGTTCAAAGAATGTGCGGGAGATGGTAGACAAAACCCACTACACCGATGGCTCCGAATTAACAACTTACAAGGAGAAAAATCATCTGGTCGGATTTTGTACTGACATTGAGAATTACATTATCCTCAAACAAACTCCTCAACATTATGGTAAATACGTGCCACTAGTGCATGTGTTCAACTACGGTAACTACCATGGAGATACCCTGGTAAGATTTTTACTATTACGACATCCGTGCATCTTTTGCATACTTCTAAAACTAGTACATCATTGCTAACTATGAAGTTATTACTATGTTTTTCAACAGATAATCCCAGAGAATTGTGTGACTCATATGATGTATCAGAAAGGTAATGTTAATGTTTTGAACATACAGCCAGGTCGTCCTACGAATCTCAACTGTCCATACGAGATTTCTAAAAGAAGTGGAGACATGAAAATCAAAGGATGGAAAAAATGTATGGACAGTCGTAAGGAGCTTCTTGGAAGCAAAAGGAAGCGAAGCGTGGGACATCCAGCAGTCCTACCACCTCAGTAATAAAGACCAATGAGCCATCAAATCACATAGACCCAGCAGTAAGTTGGACGGACGAAGCAACCATCACTCTTGCGCCAGTGAGAGGTCGCGTCCGCTCTGCTCGGGCATGAATGCGGCACCGATTCTTTGGAGCGGCGCTGACCGTTTCGGGCGGGAAGCGAGCGCGGGCGATGGAGGGGCTTTGGGTGGGCCAGGCTGGTCAGGAGCGGGCGTGGCAGTTGTCCACATGTCCTTACCGGACACGCCCAGAAACGAGAAGATGCACCGACTCTCGCGCCTAAAATCGTACACTACACAACATCTCTCTGTAGGAGTAGGTCGATGTGTCGCTCTCGCTAACATGCACATGGTGTTAAACAAACACACACACACACACACACAAACACGCACACGCACGCACCTTGGTCCCGTTGCACCTTCTAACGTGACTTATTACACCTAGATGGAGGGAGTAGTAAGTATACAAGATACGGTGGCACACTGACTTAAGTCGAATACAAGTGCCCAAAATGTGTGTGCATGTTATAATAAGGATTCACTAAAAATAGTACGTGAGTGAACAGAGGGATCAATTGGACAGTGTTCCCGAGCAGTAGCATGGTGTGTGAGGTAAGATACACCGCTGGCGCTTTTATTTTTCCTTATTAATTTGTTTGTTTCACCCTCTGACTAGTGGGACCCAACGTACTACATGGAGAGAGGTAAGGTGACTAAGGCTGCATTATTTCTGCACCACTGTGGATAGTCTTACCACCAAAGCCACATGACACGATTATGATTGAAATCCCAATGACTCCCCCACACACACACAGAAAAACACTGCATGCTTGTCACACGAATGTAGGAATGTATAAAAGGTTATTTCCCTCTCGTTGACCATAACAGGAGGGTTGTGTAGCTGGTTAGCCTGTTCGCTCACTCTCTCGCCCTCTCCCGCGGGAGGCTCAGCGCTTGTACTTGCTCTCTTCACACTCTCTCGCCCTCTCCAGATCTAAACAAGACTTCGTTGGCCTCTCTCTCCCTTCACTGCTGCTGAAAGAGCCGGCAGGATCCGTCCACCGGGAAGGGAAGGAGGCTTAACGCTGTCGCCGTCGGCGAGGGACTACCGGCGCAGCTATTCACTTTCCACCCAGCGGTGGCGCGGGAGGGCCTCCGACCCCTTCTTCTTCGCCGTCGTCCCGTCGCCCACTGAACCACGCCCCAAGAACCTTAAGGTATAATTTACTTACTCCACATGCATTGCTCTAGCTGCATGTATACCATGAATCTAGGACGTGGTTCAAAGAGGAAAGGAGTGGGGGAAATTAGTGGGAAAATTTGTATATATCACGAATCTAGGATGTGGTTCAAAGAGGAAATGAAGGGAGAAAGTTGTATGCATTAATCTAGGACGTGGTTCAAAGAGGAAAGGAATGTTAGAAAGTAGTGGGGAAAGTTGTACCGCATAAATCTAGGACGTGGTTCAAAGAGGAAAGGAAGGGGCGAAAGTACTAGTTCAAAAAGGAAAGGAAGGGACAAGGCTATAGAGTTTGAGCAGGACTAGATTTGCTGTGCTCACATAGGGAAAGGCGTCTAAAGATAACAAAACTGGGACCAACACAAATATGCTCCTTGGTTGCTTGTTCTTTGTTCCAACAGACTGTGCATGACCACAGTACATCGGTAGATGCACATGGTGCTGGTGCGTTCACTGTCCCGTGCAACTCATTAGCTGTTGTTAATCTAAGGCCCTGTTTGGTTAAAAACTCCCTAGTCACTACCTGCTGGGTTCCTGGGACTAAACATGGACTAGAGGTTATTAAATGACATGCTAAAAGACCATGTTACCCCTAGTAATGAACTAATAGAGACAAGGTGCGATGCATGGCAGGGGCAACTGTTGGAAAAAGTCCCAAAAAGACTCCCTCGGGGTCTTCTTTCTTTAGTCCCAAACGCCCACTTTTAGTCCCTAAAAGTCCCTCATCTTTAGTTTAGATGGGACTGACACGGAGTATTTTAGTCCCTACACCAAAATGTCCCTGTAAACAAACACCCTCTAATAATGCCACTGGAAAATTGATGCAATGCCACAGTTAAAAGCAAATTACATGTTTAACGAATTTTATTGTTAATATAATCTCTATGTTAATATTAATCAATGCCACCGTTTGAGAAATGCTACTGTCTTGCTTTCTTTCCCATTTAGATAAGGTAGATGCTTATTTTTGTTCGCTTCTGTGTCATCCACCGTTATTGACCACTAATTGTTTCCTTTGCACCTCTGTGTAAACAGGGTTATCTGCTTGACCTCGTTGCCATTGTGACCTTTTGTTGCACTGCACAAAACACTTTTGTTTTAAGAGTGCTTTGTGCAGTTCAACCAAAATGTCACACCGACAACGTTGCTTGATTGCTTGATCTTAGTGGAATTGCACAAGAGGAGATCTTACTTCCTATCCATTAAGGCGAATTTGCTTCAGATCTTCTTCTTGTGAGTTGTTTGAATTCCACATCATGAGAGGTCAGTAGCCTTCTTTCACATGATTCTGCAGTGTGCATTCATATGTTGTGTTACTTGTACGATAATGTTTCTTGATTTTAGTGAACTGCACAAATGGAGACAAGACTTCCAATCTGTATGTGCACCGTAATATCCCATTGAGGTAAGATAAGGATATTTCACAACTGCTGGCCTGTATTTTGCCACTTTCATTAGAAAATTAAGTTTAGCACTATACTTGTGCTCCCTAATTGACATGCCAAATCTTACATTGAAGGTGAAGCTTGTTTGCTATTAAACCGAGTGATGAAGGGGAAGAACAAGGGGAGCAAAAACAAAAATCAAGTCTCGGTGCTGTAATGAAGCACTAGAACTGTGATGACACAAGTAATGATATAGTTTTGCATCTTAATTTATTGCTATGGATGGAATGAGCAATTGTCTTGCCACTAATTTGATGCCACTCTTAATGTAATATGTAATTATCTCTACTTGTGCAAACAGGGATCTTCTTTGAAGATACCATATACTTTAGTGGAACTGCACAAGTAGATGTTGGAAACATTAAACTAATCGAGGAGTATATAGTAAGCATGGCCACCACCGTAGATTGCAATAGATGGTTCCGAAGAATTGCTTCATTTGTATGCTCTACACAATAAGCCTCTTGACAAAGGTTGGTAATCGCCCACGGATTTCATCCATGTGATTGAGCTTTGTCATCTCTATTGGTGTTGTGCTACTGTTTAGATACTGTCATGAAAAAGTGGTATTGTCCTTGAGAAGTGCTTCATCTGTGTTGTTTAAAATATTTCCTTTCCTTTTTTCGAGCAAATAGTGATGCTAGCATTTAGTAGTCCTCTTGTCTTTGCACAACAGGATCATCTTCATCTGAAGAAGAATATGGAGTACGTGAAGTGAGCAGTTCCGATTATGCCAGGATGAAGAAGCCATGTCTATATTATCATCAGAAGGAGCAGTTGAAGGATGGTTGCATTACAACCCACAAGACCAAACTAACTTCAGCTCAGAAGGACTGATAAAATCTCCATTTTTTGTTGTGATGCGCGAGTACAATGTTGTTCTAGGATTCTTTCTGGTGAGTTCCATTTTTCTGAAAGTGTGCTCTACATGGACCATGTATCTGCCTGTTGAAACTGTCAATTCATAGTACAGTTTGCTCTATACTAATCACTTTTTTGTATTTGTGCAAACATGAGTGCTCAGCTTGATTTCAATGGGAACTGCACAAAATGTTCATGAATACATCGAATCATTCATTTCCACCACAAGAAAGGAGGTGCCGTTAAGTTCAAGATGTTGCAACATATAAGGGCGAAATCATACAAGCTACGCCTGAATTTGCTTGATTTTGGTGGAACAGCACAAAAAGAATAGCTGGTTTATTTAGCACGAGGTGCCATGTTAATGTCCGAACTGATGGCAAACACTGCCCATTCCACAATAGTAGGCATTTGATATTTTGGAATGGGACAACCTTGTCAAATTTTGCTGATTGATTTTAGCAAGACATGCATTTGATATTTTCGAATGGGACGCCCTTGCTGTCAGCAGCGTTGATCAATTTTTTCTTTATTCTTTAGTTGTGAAGTAATATTGACTCTAACATGTGAGTCACTGAGATGCATAATCATCGATTGTTTTGAATGTTCTCTATGAATTGCCAGGCCTGTGTGTTTGATTGCAATGTACAGAAACGCTAAAAAGCTTCTCAAACTCTTTGTACTCCTTTTGTTACTTTTTACTTCGCACATTGTGAAAGTGCATACTTTTTTGTATAAGATTGGTCAAAGTAGAGATACTTTGACTATAGACAAAACTTGTATGTATACTAGAAAGGACCGGAGGGAGTACATGTGAAACTGCTGCAAACGAGGTGATCACCCTCGGAATAATGCTACTACGTATTGTTTTGCATGTTCATCCAATGCCAGTGATACAGGAATTCGAACTAATCGAAATAAATTCATTCATACACAGTCAGATTTCATATAAACATGCCAGATTTCATTACATTTCATACATTCTTCAAATAAAAGGGGTGCGCTGGAGGTATAATTAATTAACCAAAGCTACCCACCTGTGTCCCGCTGAGCCGAACAGAAGCTTCAGTGACTTAACTGCAGGTGCAGTTGTGTAACTGACATGTGGCCTGTTGGGCCCACGTGTTAGTCAGCCAACTACACTAGCAGTTAAGTAGAAGCAGCGTTATTCTCCAGCAGAACTCCCCGACTCCACGTCGCCGCCAAGAAGCTAACCCGCCGTCAATGGTCAACCCGCCTAGCTTGGCTTCAACAGGAGGGTAGCAGCGGTGGCCTTACTTGGACCCGAGCGGCGGCACCCTACCGTGTTCTACTCTTCCTCGTTTTCTGTGTGGCACGGCCTCGTTGGTAGCGGGGCGGGGCCTCGGCGGAGCCGGCGATGTCCTCTGTCTTCTTGCCTGCGGGCGGCGCCTCAGCGGAGCGGTGGAAATCCTTCCCCACGTTTCCGGCAGGGTGGGGCCTCGGCTGAGCCAGCGATTTCCTCTGCCTCATTGTTGGACGGGCAGGGCCTCGGCGGAGCTGGCAGTGTCCTTTGCCTCATTGTTGGCGCCGCGGGCCCTCGGCAGAGCAGGGCCTCGTCGACGCCAGCGGAGCGGGGCCTTGGCGGAGCCGGCGATGTTCTCTGTCTCGTTGCCGGCGGGTGGCGCCTCAGCGGAGCGGTGGAAATCCTCCCCCGCGTTGCCGACAAGGTGGGCCCTCGGCTAAGCCGGCGATGTCCTCTGCCTCGATGTTGGCGGGGCAGGGCCTCGGTGGAGCCGGCGGTATCCTCTGCCTCATTGTTGTCATCGCGGGGCCTCGATGGAGCAGGGCCTCGTCGACGCCAATGGAGCGGGGACTGGTCGGAGCCGGCATTGTCCTCTGCCTCATCCTCGGTCTTGCCAAACAGCGCCTCGCCCGCTTCCTCGCCCTCTATGCTAGCCTCTTTGTAGGCGGCCGCAGCCTCCGCCACCCGCATGCGGTTCCACCAGCGCTCGAGGCGGCCCTTGCGGGCGGAGCGATACAAGTCCAGCAGCGCCTCCTGCTCCGCCCGCTCCGTGGCAATCTGCTCCTCCGCCTGCAGGTGCTTCTGGAGCAGATGGTGGTTGTAGGCAGCGTCGGCCTGTGCCTCCCCGAACAGCTCCTGATGCATCTGCCTCACACTGTCCATACATTAGGCATGGTCCTCGTCGATGGTCATGGTGCAATGCACCGGTGAGGATGGCGCGGAGGAGGGGGTTGGCGCCGGATCGTCGACTACCATGTTCTCCATTTGGACATCGTCGTCCTCCGGCTGCCTGCCGGCCAGCCGGTCGGCAGCAATGGCTGCCATCTCCTTGTGGTCCGTCGTCCGCCTGTCCCGAAGAGCGCTGGAGTGCGAGGAAGCCATGGTGGGCAATAGTGGTGTGGACAGGAGAAAGGGAACGAATGCGGATGACTGCTGCTATGGCCGGCGCAGCAGTTTATATAGCAATGGTGGGCGGGCGGAGGGACGGACGTGTGGCGCCGGAGTAGCCGCCTCGGCACCGCGTATCATTAATGTGGGTGGTAGATGGACGGACGGACGTCACTTGTATCATTTGAAGGTGGAGCAATCGCCTGCACCGGGAAGAAAAGTGGGCAACGCTGACTGTTTCGGGCGGAAAGCGCGGGCGGGCGAGGAGATA
Source organism: Triticum monococcum (assembly GCA_034509565.1). Lineage (NCBI taxonomy): Eukaryota > Viridiplantae > Streptophyta > Magnoliopsida > Poales > Poaceae > Triticum > Triticum monococcum. The sequence continues at coordinate 64,850,271 of CM067846.1, forward strand.
ACTTTACTTAGAGAGGATGACAATGGGGACCCACCAGGTCCATAGCCTCACGTACGCAAGTGCCTCCTTATTATATATATATATATATCTATGTATGTGTGTATAAAACTATACTCCCTACATCTAGGTGAATAAGTCGTATTAGAAGGTGCATCATGACCTAGGTGCAAGCAGATTGGTGGAAAAGAAGAATATTTCTCTCTTCTAAACACAACATTTAATCACAACAGTTAAGAGGATGCCTTATTAGCTACCCATGCAGGCCATCGTAATTCATAGCATGCAAATCGTTTTATTTCTTGCCTAATAACCGCATGGACGTGCTGCATGCATTAGTCCTTGCCCGAGCAAAAAAAAGGGAGGAAAGGGCTTTCCACGGGAGACAACGAGGCAGAGGTGGAAGCGCTCGCTGCAGTTATTTATTTTGCTTCCCACTAGTTTCCTGACATCACGGTCACACACCATTGTCAACCTATGTAGTAGTCAATAAACGAGAGAATTGCACAAGAAGCGGCTGACAGCTGGGACCAAGCAGCTCGAGCAGTATTTGTGTTTTTGAGGTGTGAGCACTGCAGAGTTTTTCGATGTTTAGCCCAGATATTAATTTTTCTCCTCTGAACAAGAACGAAAACATCGCTGCGGGTATTAACTGGGCGGGCTGTGGCCCATCTACCCCAGGCTAGAGATCCAGCCCAGATATTATTTTTTTAAACCTGAAAATGGCTAGCCCAGCTATACTTTTTTAGGAGTACCCAGGCAAGGTCAAGTTGTTATTCTCCACCCCACTAGGCTGCAAATCTTTCCTAGGAGGGATGCATTAGGCTTAACAAGAAAATGGCTTTAAGAAATAATAAATGGGATGTAATTATAGAAACTGGGCAGTAACTAAAAAAATGCACCAAACACATGATTACTTTATAAAATATTATTTTTGGATGTTGAAAATTTTAATTTCATTAATTGTTGCAAGCGCAATCTTTCGTTGGATTTTTACGTAATATAAATTTATATTGTATTTAATCTGACTAGAAATTTCGGGATAAAAATATTTCGGATCCCATCAAAATGTGGGAAATTTTATTGAATTCTGTTTTGAACGGTTGGTTGAAATGGGCTGTACTTTTAACAGACTGTAAATGGGTTGTAGTAAATTCCATTAGAATTCAAAAATGGGCTACACATTCTTACAAATCTCAAATGGGCTATAAGTTCTCTGCCACACACTTTTGGCCTTACTAAGTTCATGCGTCCCCTAAAAAATAGAGTTGACACGTATGCAAGGCTTTGTCAACTTATAGTCAACACACAGTTCTAGCAGTAGTGGCCGTTGGATGTCCATCCAACGGATGCCGTGCTTCTTCTTCAATCTCGGATATTTTAGCTTCACACGCCCAAAAAATGATTCCTCCCCCTGACATCTAGGGCGCACCATTTCGAAAGCTGACCTATGGGCCTACTAAGTTGACGTACCAAGGGCTTTGTCAACTTAGTCAATATAAACGATTCTATCTGCAGTGACCGTACGATGTCCATCCAACGGCCGTAGTGCTTCTTCAACCTCTGGTCCTCTTGCTCCAGCCGCCCAATGCAGCATCGGTCGTGCCGCCTGGTCCTGCATGCCCCCCATGGTCGGCTGTGCTTCCGCGGAGGCCTCACCGCCCCCTACTATTCCCACCGCTGGCCAGGCCCTGCGGCGACGACAGCCTCACACCGCAGCCAGATGAGTGAACCCTCATACTCCTCTTCGCGTGGGCATCCACTGTCGCGTCTTCACCGGCTCCGCGTCGTCCCCTTCCTAGGCCTCGCCATCGTCCACCGCCCTGGTGCTCTTAGCGCGGCTTCGACAACGTGGTCATGGAACGACTTTTATCGGACGTGGACTGTACGTGGAGAGGCTGACAGCTGGGTCCACGGCGGTAGCAAGGAAGTGCCTCCTTATTACGCGAAAAATAATGATTCCTCCACCTGATAGCAGGGACCCACCATACGGGCCACCAGTATTTTGCGAAAAAAATCGTTTCCCCTTCACTTCTGGGACCCACCGGACGGGCCACTGTATTTTGCGAAAAAAACGTTCCCCCCGCTGTTAGCTCGGACCCACCGGAAGTGCCTCCTTATTATGCACAAAAAATGAATACTCCCCCGGCTAGCTGGGACCCACCTTGCTGGGAGGCTGACTTGTGGGCTGACTCTAGTGTATTTAGTGTAAATCTAGTCTGAAACTAGTAGAGCTCTTGTTGATTTGCAAATTCAGTTTAAATAAAAATTTGGTACATGACTACGGATCATGTATGAAAGATGTTGCTACTGGATGAGCACAAGAACTAATTAGTAGATTTTGATTTAGAATGATTTTGAATTTTTATGACTAGTGATCAGGTTTCAAATGATTTTTAATTTTTATGGTTTTTATGCACATAGGTGAAGCCACTGACTATACTTCAGTTTCTACTCCTGGAACACTTCAGGAATTTTACTTCATAACTGGAGTATTTTGATGATATTGGGGGGTTTTGTCTCTGACCATCATGTCATGATGATATTGTGGGGTGTTGTGGAGTTGCAGCTGGGTGGGGGTGGGGTAATGAATTTTCAGGTACCCCGAGAGGCCCTTGAGTTTGTCGGAATGTCGATTAACTTCCATTCCATAAAATTCGGGTACTCCACATGTCCTATTTTCAGCAAAGGTCATGCTGAAATTTTCTGTGAGTTTTAGCATGACTTTGCTAAAAATAGGACATATGGGGTACTTGCGACTAATGCATGGGCCGGGGTATCTTTGTACTTAGTTAAGTAGGATCAACTGCCCCGCCATTCTTGCTGCATTAAACCATAGGTGGCAATAGAGCCAAGTGATTAGGCCCAACTTAGAATTCTCGTTAGCATTGATAAACCCTAGATGATAAACCCAACATAGGTGGCAATAGAGCCAACTGATTAGTGCCAAGTGATTAGGCCCAACCTAGGGTGCCTCGGCATCGATAAACCCTAAATGATGAAAACTTAACTTCGCTTCTATAGGGTGCCTCGATGTCGATGAGAACCTAAATGATCTACGCTTAGGCTTTTAGGGTGCCTCAGCGTCGAGGAAACCTAAATGATGAAAGCTTAGGCTTTTAGGGTGCCTCGATGTCGACAAACCCTAAATGATAAAACCTTGGCTTTTAGGGTGCCTCGGTGTCGATAAGAACCTAAATGATGAAAGATTAGGCTTTTAGGGTGCCTCACCGTCGACATACCCTGAATGATAAAAGCTTAGCTTTTAGGATGCCTCGGTGTCGACAAACCCTAAATGATGTAGTTTTGAATTATGAACGTAGGATATGTCGTCATCATCATCGGACGACGAAAGTCTCCCGGCGGAGTGCGACTGGTGCCACGATGATCGAGGTCTGTGCGACATGCCTCACCTAGACGATGATCGGCGCTTCAGCATTAAGCTCGAGGAGACCTTCAAAGTTGAAACGGTACACAACGACGACAAGTGTTATTTTCATAATTAAGCATGACTTCAACTATTTCAACGTGTAATATTCATCTTTTACAATTCTTGTATAGCTTATCCCATGCCATGCAAGACGCCATGTCTTGGAGAGGATGGATTTTCATGACCATGAAATTTCTGAAACAAAGAAAATTCACCTAAGGACTCATCACGATTTGGACTTTGAAGTAAATCTATATGATTCTGAGAGCGTAACCCATTTTGGTTGCAAAAGTTGGGAAGCATTTTGCAAGATGTATGGTTTTGGTGAGGGTATGCTTATCACCATGGATCTTGGTAATCCTGACATCAACCAAGACAATATGGACATTTGGGTCCTTGTTGATACGCCTCCAGTTCTACCGCTATGTGAGTTTCTCAAACATAGTTATTAGCTAATTTATATTGTTTATTTCAAAATAGTTGACAGCTTATTTCCATTGGCAGCTTATTTTTATTGTTCAAAGAATGTGCGGGAGATGGTAGACAAAACCCACTACACCGATGGCTCCAAATTAACAACTTACAAGGAGAAAAATCATCTGGTCGGATTTTGTACTGACATTGAGAATTACATTATCCTCAAACAAACTCCTCAACATTATGGTAAAGACGTGCCACTAGTGCATGTGTTCAACTACGGTAACTACCATGGAGATACCCTGGTAAGATTTTTACTATTACGACATCCGTGCATCTTTTGCATAAGTCTAAAACTAGTACATCATTGCTAACTATGAAGTTATTACTATGTTTTTCAACAGATAATCCCAGAGAATTGTGTGACTCATATGATTTATCAGAAAGGTAATGTTAATGTTTTGAACATACAGCCAGGTCGTCCTACGAATCTCAACTGTCCATACGAGATTTCTAAAAGAAGTGGAGACATGAAAATCAAAGGATGGAAAAAATGTATGGACAGTCGTAAGGAGCTTCTTGGAAGCAAAAGGAAGCGAAGCGCAAGAATTGGACACAGGATGTGCTCCATTCTCCATAATGGAGAGTCAGGGTCTATATTGTTTTATGCTATTTTAGCTTAAATAGGGTATTTAGGTCCTGCCCAATACTGATGATCATGTGCTAAGAACAATTAAGTAGGGTTGGTTCGATGACTATCAAGATGATGATCGTATGACTTGTTATGAATAACGAGTAGAAGTTGTATGATTATGATTAGTAGGACTTGTTAGGATTAGTATTACTTCCGACAAACTCGATACTCGCGGTCTCGAGACTTGTAATGTTTTATCTTTGTTCGGTCTTTTGAATTCGGAGACTAATCTTCTATTGTATTCGATGAATCTGCTGTTGCTGTGTGCTACTGTCTATATTCTGTCAAATAATATATTTTGTAACATGTGCAAAAATCAGAAAAGTAAAAAAAATAAAACCTAATATTCAAACTAATGGCGCATCACTATAGAGTGCCCCATTAGTATGCCAAGTATACTAATGGCGCATCTATCCATAGTGCGCCATTAGTGTGCCAAAGCACATGGTTAAATATGGCCCCTGGGAGGCACACTAATGGCGCATGGTGTTATATACTAATGGCGCACTGGATGGTGCGCCATTAGTAAAAATTACTAGTGGTGTGCTACTAATGGCGCACCAGTGATGCGCCATTAGTAGGCAAAACTGGTGCGCCATTAGTAGGCCTTTTCCTAGTAGTGTGATGTCGATGGCAAAACGTTGGCGCCGCTTGCGCTCGTTAGCTTTCTCGCCATCGATGTCTTCAGGGATAACTACTTGCTTGCCCTTGAAAGTGCTATGTTGTGCTTGATGCGATGACGCCCCCTTGCACCAGACGCTAGGCTGCTCGCCATGGTCGCTCCGTGATGAGCGCTTGATGCCGATGGTGGAGACAGGGGCCATCATATCTATGGTGGTCGGAATGTGTTGTGATGAAACTGAGGTTGCAAGGGCTAAGGGGTGCCTAAGGCTGTGGTATGCTAGCACCTAAATAGGTGGGGGTGGGTCCCCCTCACCTAACTCCGTTGTTTTCTTGTTCTTCATTTCACTCCTCAAGTAGCAACGAAAAACCTCCGTTGGCTCAGTTTATTAGCTTTTAATGTTTGGATCATACTTGAGCTAGAATATATTTGGCTCAGGCCGCGCACATGACACATTTCCCTGCTTCTTTTGGTTTTGCAAGAATGGATGGTTTGCAGGATTCAAAGCAATTGACAAGAGATGGGAACTTCCAAAGGACATTGCTTCTTCTCGAAGTTTTTGAAGAATTTGTAAGAAAGCTATGGATCGATATACTGCATTTTCTAACATGTAAAACTGCAGAAATTGCATTAAACAAATTGAAGTTATAAGAACATATATGCAATGAATCCTAACATATACAATATGCAAAGCTACATTCAAATTCTATGCGAAAAACTGTGGATGAAGTGGGCATCCAGAACACTCAAATCGGCAAAAAAGAATATGAAAAGTTGTATCATGCATACTACATAAAAAATTATCAAATGATCATATAATGTGGTATTTGTTAAATAGAGTTTCCACATCATGAGCACAAGAAGCAAACATGACTCGCATGTATACATAAAATGTCATGTGTGCACGTTTTTAATTCTACATCACCACTAACACTGGTATCTTACTATAACTTCATCTTTTACTTGATCTACTTCACACCATCCTAGAGGAAACATATGATAACACATTGAAAGTCTCTCTTGTCATCTATAATGAAGGAGCAACCAATGATGTAATAATCAATCATATTGGAACTGCTTTTTTTCATATATCACAAATTGTATCATGTACAATAAACTAAAGAGTTATATTCAATGCATTGCCCCAATCGCCACCCCAAAGCCTCCAAGTTTAAAGATCTTCCAGTTGTCCATAGTATTCTAAAACACCTTGTAACACCATCACAAAACATAGTTTGACAATGATAATTCAACATTTTCAATAAATGCTTGCCATTTTAACATTGGTTATGAAACTTACTGGTTTTTTAATATTTCTAAAGTGGATAATCTATAAGTTATACATGTAATAGTTCGGCAACGACATCGTGAACTATACAGTTTCTTAAATCTGAGCATAATCTAGTTTCACCATAGAATTATTGTCCAAGCATTGAACTCAGGTCTCGATAGTAAAAATTGGCAAATCACCCCATTTACTCCCCAACTATACAAAATAGAGATCTCTCAAAGTGTAAATCCAAAATGTCGATCGGGCATATTTTGGAATTATGTGGGTAGTTTGTGGGTACATATTATTGTGGGGTATAGATTTATGCTCAATACATATCTTTGAAACTAGATTTGTGCCATATGTATTGAGGATACTGATTACAAAGATATGTATCACGAATATCTTGGACATTTATTGCCATCAATTATTGTAGGGAAGATTACTAGAGCAAATTGACCATATATTGCAATTTTAATGTCGTGAGTTGTTGTGCTGCATATTACAAATAAGTAAATGAGCAGATATCCAATTTATAAAAAATAATTAGTGTGGATATAGATTACAAAGTTGTATATTGAGAAGATTTAGGAAATTTATTGCCATTATTTATTGTGGATATAGATTACAAAGATGTAGATTGAGAAGATTTATAAAATTTACTGCTATTATTTATTGTGGGTATAGACTAGAACTATGTAAAATCTGGCATATTTTGGGATTATAGTTAATAGTACATGCAAATTACTCCTATAAAGGATGTTGGAATACATGCCTTGTTGGGCATGTTGTGAGCGAGAGTTGTTGTGGAACACAGTATTTCAAAATTTTACCTATTTCAAAATTTTATCTAGGAAATGCATAGCAACGAGACGGGAGAGTGTGTCCACGTATCCTCGTAGACCGAAAGCGGAAGTGTTTAGTAACATGGTTGATGTAGTCGAACGTCTTCACGATACAACCGATCCAAGTACCGAACGTACGACACCTCCGTGTTTTACACATGTTCAGCATGATGACATCCCTCGAGCTCTTGATCTAGTTGAGGACGAGGGAGATTTCCATCAGCACGACGGCGTGGCGACGGTGATGATGAAGTTAACGGCGCAGGGCTTCGCCTAAGCACTACGACGATATGACCAAGGTGGTAAACTATGGAGGGGGGCACCGCACACGGCTAAGCTTAAGAGATCTCTGTTGTCTCTTTGGGGAGCCCCCCGCCTCCGTATATAAAGGGGTGGAGGAGGAGGCGGCCGGCCTAAGGGGGCACGCCATAAGGGAGGAGTCCTACTTAGACTCCTAGTCCAAGTTGGATTCGCCCCCCCCTCCTTCCTTCCACCGGAGAGGGAAAAGGGGAAGGAAGAGAGAGTGAGAAGGAAAGAGGGGGGCCGCCCCCCTCCCCTAGTCCAATTCGGGTTGGGCAGAGGGGGGGGGGCGTCCCTCTCACCTGGCCTTTTTCCTCTCCTGCAATAAGGCCCAATAGGCCCAATACTTCTCCCGGGGGGTTCCGGTAACCTCCAGGTATTCCGGAAAAATGCCCGAACCACTCGGAACCATTCCGATGTCCAAATGAAACCTTTCAATATATTACCTCTCGACCATTTTGAGCCTCCCCGTCATGTCCGTGATCTCATCTAGGACTCCGAACAAACTTCGGTCATCAAATCACGTAACTCATGATACAAATCGTCATCGAACGTTAAGCATGCGGACCCTGCGAGTTCGAGAAATATGTAGACATGACCGAGCCACATCTCCAGTTAATAACCAATAGCAGAACCTAGATGCTCATATTGGCTCATACATATTCTACGAATATCTTAGTCGGTCAAACCGCATAACAACATACGTCATTCCCTTCGTCAGAGATATGTTACTTTCCCGAGATTCGATCGTTGGTATCCTCATACCTAGTTCAATCTCATTACCGACAAGTCTATTTACTCGTTCTGTAATGCATCATCCCGTAAATAACTCATTAGTAACATTGCTTGCAAGGCTTATGGTGATGTGAATTACCGTGAGGGCCCGGAGATACCTCTCCGATACACGGAGGGACAAATCCTAATCTTGATCTATGCGAACTCATCAAACACCATCGGAGACACCTGTAGAGCATCTTTATAATCACCCAATTACGTTGTGACGTTTGATAGCACACAAGGTGTTCCTCCGGTATTCGGGGGTTGCATAATCTCACAGTCAGAGGAACATGTATAAGTCATCAAGAAAGCAATAGCAATAAAACTAAATGATCCTTTATGCTAAGCTAACAGATGGGCCTTGTCCATCACATAATTCTCTAATGATGTGATCCCATTCATCAAATGACAACACATGTCTATGGTCAGGAAACTTAACCATCTTTAATTAACGAGCTAGTCTAGTAGAGGCATACTAGGGACACTCTGTTTGTCTATGTATTCCCACATGTACTAAGTTTCTAGTTAATACAATTCTAGCATCAATAATAAACATTTATCATGATATAAGGAAATATAAATAGCAACTTTATTATTGCCTCTAGGGCATATTTCCTTCAGTCTCCAACTTGCACTTGAGTCAATAATCTAGATTACATAGTAATGATTCTAACACCCATGGAGTCTTCGTGCTGATCATGTTTTGCTCGTGAGAGAGGCTTCATCAACGGGTCTGCAACATTGAAATACGTATGTATCTTGCAAATCTCTATGTGTCCCTCCTTGACTTGATCGTGGATGGAATTGAAGCGTCTCTTGATGTGTTTGGTTCTCTTGTGAAACCTGGATTCCTTCGCCAAGGCAATTGCTCTAGTATTGTCACAAAATATTTTCATTGGACCCGATGCACTAGGTATTACACCTCAGATATGAACTCCTTCATCCGGACTCCTTCATTTGCTACTTCTGAAGCAGCTATGAACTCCGCTTCACACATAGATCCCACCACGACACTCTTCTTGGAACTACACCAACTTACAACTCCACCATTCAATATAAATACGTATACAGTTTGTGACTTAGAGTCATCCGAATCAGTGTCAAAGCTTGCATCGACGTAACCATTTACGATGAGCTCTTTGTCACCCCCATAAACGAGAAACATATCGTTAGTCCTTTTCAGGTATTTCAGGATGTTCTTGACCGTTGTTCAGTGGTCAACTCCTGGATCACGTTGGTACCTCCCTGCTAAGCTAATAGCAAGGCACACATCAGTTCTGGTAGACAACATTTCATACATGATAGAACCTATGGCTAAGGCATAGGGAACGACTTTCATTTTCTCTCTATCTTCTGTAGTGGTCGGGCATTGAGTCTAACTCAACTTCACACCTTGTAGCATAGGCAAGAACCCTTTCTTTGACCAAATCATTTGAACTTCTTCAAAACTTTATCAAGGTATGTGCTTTGCGAAAGTCCAATTAAGTGTCTTGATCCATCTCTATAGATCTTGATGCCCAATATATAAGCAGCTTCAGCAAGGTCTTTCATTGAAAAGTTCTTATTCAAGTATCCTTTTATGATATCTAGAAATTTTGTATTATTTCCAATCAACAATATGTCATCCACATATAATATCAAAAATGCTATAGAGTTCCCACTCACTTTCTTGCAAATACAGGCTTCTCCAAAAGTCTGTATAAAACCAAATGCTTTGATCACACTATCAAAGTGTATATTCCAACTCCGAGAGGCTTGCACCAGTCCATAAATGGATTGCTGGATCGACAAAATCTTCTGGTTGCATCATATACAAATGTTCTTTAAGATATCCATTAAGGAATGCAGTTTTGACATCAATTTGCCAAATTTCATAATCATAAAATGCGGCAATTGCTAACATGATTCAGACAGACTTAAGCATTGCTACGGGTGAGAAGGTCTTATCGTAGTCAACTCCTTGAACTTGTCGAAAACCTTTCACAACAAGTCGAGCTTTGTAGACAGTAACATTACCGTTAGCGTCAGTCTTCTTCTTTGTTCTCTATTGCTTGCCGATCATCGGGCAAGTCAACCAAAGTCCACACTTTGTTCTCATACATGGATCCCCTCTCAAATTTCATGGCATCAAGCCATTTCGCAGAATCTGGGCTCATCATCGCTTCCTCATAGTTTGTAGGTTCATCATGGTCAAGTAACATGACCTCCAGAACAGGATTACTGTACCACTCTGGTGCAGATCGTACTCTGGTTAACCTACGAGGTTCGATAGTAACTTGATCTGAAGTTTCATGATCATTGTCATTAGCTTCCTCACTAATTGGTGTAGGAATCACTGTAACTAAGTTTTGTGATGAACTACTTTCCAATTCGGGAGAAGGTACAATTACCTCATCAAGTTCAACTTTCCTCCCACTCACTTCTTTCGAGAGAAACTCCTTCTCTAGAGAGGATTCATTCTTTGCAATGAATATCTTGCCTTCGGATCTATGATAGAAGGTGTACCCAACAGTTTCCTTTGGGTATCCTATGAAGATACATTTCTTCGATTGGGGTTCGAGCTTATTAGGCTGACGCTTTTTCACATAAGCATCGTAGCCCCAAACTTTAAGAAACAATAGCTTAGGTTTCTTGCGAAACCACGCTTCATATGGTGTCGTCTCAATGGATTTAGATGGTGACCTATTTAACGTGAATGCAGCCGTCTCTATAGCATAACCCCAAAACAATAGCGGTAAATCAGTAAGAGACATCATAGATCGCACCATATCTAATAAAGTACGTTTACGACATTCGGATACACCATTATGCTGTGGTGTTCCAGGTGGCGTGAATTGTGAAACTATTTCACATTGTTTCAAATGAAGACCAAACTCATAACTCAAATATTCACCTCCACGATCAGACTATAGAAACTTTATTTCTTGTTATGATGATTTTCCACTTCACTTTGAAATTCTTTGAACTCTTCAAATGTTTAAGACTTATGTTTCATCAAGTAGATATCCCCATATCTTCTCAAATCATCTGTGAAGGTCATAAAATAACGATACTCGTCGCGAGCCTCAACACTCATTGGACCGCATAAATTAGTATGTATTATTTCCAATAAGTCGGTTGCTCGCTCCATTGTTCCGAAGAATGGAGTCTTAGTCATCTTACCCATGAGGCATGGTTTGCAAGCATCAAGTGATTCCAAAAGCCCATCAGCATGGAGTTTCTTCATGCGCTTTACACCAATATGACCTAATCGGCAGTGCCACAAATAAGTTGCACTATCATTATTAACCTTGCATCTTTTGGCTTCAATATTATGAATATGTGTATAACTACAATTGATATTCAACAAAAATAGACCACTCATCAAGGGTGCATGACCATAAAAGATATTACTCATATAAATAGAACAACCATTATTCTCTGATTTAAATGAATAACCGTATCGCATCAAACAAGATCCAGATATAATGTTCATGCTCAACGTTGGCACCAAATAACAATTATTTAGGTCGGCCTTGTAAGACATGCTTCAAGTGTTTGCTCAATCCACTGGCCTTGATGTTAACTACCACAAATCTTTCCTCATCCCCATAAATGTTGATCCCATTGTGATGAATGATCTTGCTGTTGCTTTTGGTTGCCAGATAGGGAAGATGTCTTTCACTTATCTTGGGCTGCCAGTGGGAACCACAAGGCCCAAAATGGGGGACTTTATGCCTTTGGTGGACTATATGGAGAGAAGAATGACTGCTAGTTCCTCTTTTCTCAATCAAGGGGAGAGACTAAAATTTCTGAACTCTGCTCTGTCTTCAATGCCCATCTTCTTTATGTGCAGTTTGGCTATTCCAGCTGGAATCCTCAAGCAGTTAGAGAGAATTCAGAGGCAGTGTTTGTGGAGAAAGAATGGAGATGAACCCGCCGCCTCCCTTGCTGCTTGGGAGCTTATTTGTAGGCCAAACAACAGGGGTGGTCTCTATATTCTCAATATGGGGGTACAAAATGTTGCCTTGCTCCTCAAACATGCTAGTAACTTCCTCAATAAAAATGATATTCCTTGGGTATCTCTCATTTGGGACTCTTACTACCATGGAAGGGTGCCTCAAGGAACATCTACTTGTGACTCTTTCTGGTGGAAGGATATTTGCAAGGTTATCCTGAGTTTTAGAGAGTGTTCTTGGGTTGAGGTTAATGATGGTGACACTGCTCTGTTCTGGTCAGATAACTGGAATATTGGTGGTGAGGTCTCTCCTCTTCAATCAAGATTTCCTAGGTTATTTTCTTATGTTAAGGACCTATGGATTACAATCAAGGAGTTCTTCAGTTCTCAGGATATTGTACAGTGTTTTCATCTCCCCCTGTCTACTCAGGCTTTTGGAGAGTTGGGTATGATTCAATCTATGATGGGTTCTCATAGCAAGGTATCTGGCTCTAAAGATGTGTGGTTTTGGCAGAACTCTTCCAAGTAGTATAGACCCAAGATGTTTTACTCCCACACATTTCAGTCTGAAACCTTTAACCCTCTACTATATTGGATATGGAAATCATCCTGTACTCTCAGGATTAAGGTGTTTGCTTGGATGCTCATCAGGGACCGGCTGAATAGAAAGGATATGGTGGAAAGAAGGCGTATGCACATGGAGGATGGTGTGCATTGTAGACTCTGCCCCCTGCAGGTTCGAGAGACCAGGGATCATCTTTTCTTCAACTGCAATTTCAGTGTTCGTGTCTGGAATTACCTGCAAATTGATTGGCCTACAGGGAACTCTATGTCTGATGTGGTTATTCAGGCTAGGAATGATTTTGACAAGCCTTTTTTCTCAGAAGTGGTGTTCACTGCATGTTGGAACATCCGGATCATTCGAAATGCCAAGGTTTTCAGAAATGAGAGGGCCAGATTTTATAAATGGTGTGCTGCTTTTAGGCATGATATCTCTTTGTTGCAATATAGGATTAAATCTGCCTACAAGGATGACCTTCTCAAGTGGATCTCTTTCCTTCCCCCTTAAGGCTTAGTGAAGTAAGGCTTTTATGCCCCCCCGCCTCTCCTTTTAGTTTAGCTTCTTTTTCTAGATTACTCCTTGTAATCAGCTTTTGTATCTTGTTACTTTGTTTTAATAAAGTTTTTGATATGCTGTGGGGGCTTGCCCCACAGTTTCCAGTAAAAAAACAATTATTTAGGTCTAAAACTAATCCTGATGGTAGATGTATAGGTAGCGTGCCGACGGTGATCAGATCGACTTTGGAACCATTTCTCACGCACATCGTCACCTCGTCCTTAGCCAATCTTGGTTTAACATGTAGCCCCTGTTTTGAGTTGCAAATATGAGAAACAAAACCAATATCAAATACCGAGGTGCTACTACGAGCATTAGTAAGGTACACATCAATATCATGTATATCAAATATACCTTTCACTTTGTCATCCTTCTTATCCGCCAAATACTTGGGGCAGTTCTGCTTCCAGTGACTAGTCCCTTTGAAGTAGAAGCACTCGCTCTCAGGCTTAGGTTCAGACTTGGGCTTCTTCACTTGAGCAGCAATTTGCTTGCCATTCTTCTTGATGTTCCCCTTCTTCCCTTTGCCCCTTTTCTTGAAACTAGTGGTCTTGTTAACCATCAACACTTGATGCTCCTTCTTGATTTCTACCTCCGCGACGTTTAGCATCGTGAAGAGCTCAGAAATTGTCTTATCCATCCCTTGCATGTTATAGTTCATCACGAAGCTTTTGTAGCTTGGTGGTAGTGACTGAAGAACTCTATCAATGACACTATCATTAGGAAGATTAACTCCTAGTTGAGTCAAGTGGTTGTGGTACCTAGGTGAATATATGCTCACTGATAGAACCATTCTCCTCCATTTTTCAACTATAGAACTTATTGGAGACTTCATATCTCTCAATTCGGGCATTTGCTTGAAATATTAACTTCAACTCCTGGAACATCTCATATGCTCCATGATGTTCAAAACGTCTGTGAAGTACCAATTCTAAGCCGTAAAGCAAGGCACACTGAACTATCGAGTAGTCATCAGCTTTGCTCTGCCAGACGTTCATAACGTCCGGAGTTGCTCCTGCAGCGGGTCTTGTGATACGTCTCCAACGTAACTATAATTTTTGATTGCTCCATGCTATATTATCTACTGTTTTGAATGTTTATGGGATTTATTATACACTTTTATATCATTTTTGGGACTAACCTATTAACCCAGAGCCCAGTGCCAGTTTCTGTTTTTACCCTGTTTTAGGGTTTCGAAGAAAAGGAAAATCAAACGGAGTCCAATTGACCTGAAACTTCACGGAACTCATTTTTGGAAGGAAAGAAGCCCAGAATACTAGGAGTGCACGTCGGGGGCTCTACGAGGAGGCCACGAGGCAGCGGGGCCCGCCCACTCCCTAGGCACGCCCTCCACCCTCGCGAGCCCCTCGTGGCCCCCCCTGAAGTATTTCTTCCTCCTATATATCTCCATATAACCTAAAAACATCCGTGAGCATAATTGATCAGGAGTTCCGCCGCCAGAAGCCTCTGTAGCCACCGAAAACCAATCTAGACCCGTTCCGGAACCTTGCCGGAGGGGGCAATCCTTCTCCGGTGGCCATCTTCATCATCTCGGTGCTCTCCACGATGAGGAGGGAGTAGTTCTCCCTCGGGGCTGAGGGTATGTACCAGTAGCTATGTGTTTGATCTCTCTCTCTCTCTCTCTCTCTCGTGTTCTTGATTTGGCACGATCTTGATGTATCGCGAGCTTTGCTATTATAGTTGGATCTTATGTTTCTCCTCCCCCTATTCTCTCTTGTAATGAATTGAGTTTCCCCTTTGGAGTTATCTTATCGGATTGAGTCTTTAAAGATTTGAGAACACTTGATGTATGTCTTGCCATGCGTATCTGTGGTGACAATGGGATACCACGTGATTCACTTGATGTATGTTTTGGTGATCAACTTGCGGGTTCCGCCCATGAACCTATGCATAGGGGTTGGCGCACGTTTTTGTCGTGATTCTCCAGTAGGAACTTTGGGGCACTCTTTGAGGTCCTTTGTCGGTGTCAAAACCGGCGGATCTCGGGTAGGGGGTCCCGAACTGTGCGTCTAAGATGGACGATAACAGGAGGTAGGGGACATGATGTTTTACCCAGGTTCGGGCCCTCTTGATGGAGGTAAAACCCTACATCCTGCTTGATTAATATTGATGATATGGGTAGTACAAGAGTATATCTACCACGAGATCAGAGAGGCTAAACCCTAGAAGCTAGCCTATGGTGTGATTGTATGTTGTCCTACAGACTAAAACCCTCCGGTTTATATAGACACTGGAAAGGGCTAGGGTTACACAAGGTCGGTTACAAAGGAGGAGATACACATATCTGTATTGCCTAGCTTGCCTTCCAGGCCAAGTAGAGTCCCATCCTGACACGAGATGAAGTCTTCAATCTTGTATCTTCATAGTCCAATAGTCCGGCCAAAGGATATAGTCTGGCTGTCCGGAGACCCCCTAATCCAGGACTCCCTCAGTAGCCCCTGAACCAGGCTTCAATGACGATGAGTCCGGCACGCAGTATTGTCTTCGGCATTGCAAGCCGGGTTCCTCCTTCGAATACACCACGGAAGAATTTGAATACAAGGATAGTGTCTGACGCTGCAAAATAAGTTCCAGATACCACCGCAGAGAGAATAATATCTCCGCAAATCTAATTTGCTGACTTGTTTTGGCAACACGACATTATGTCACGGCCTGGTGAATATTCGAACCGTTTCCTTTAACTAGCCCCACACATAACGCGAGGCAGTTTTTTGACACGTCTTGTCAAAGCAGAGATCGTGTCCCCTTATCACGGGATTCTCATCAATACGGGCATGGGTAACCTAACCGCGCCATCGATTACGGCGCTTGGGGGATAAGCGAGTTTTACCAGGCTAGTGAGGACGCATAGTTCCGTCCGCCCATATAAAGGGATAAGGATTCACCTTTTCATCCACGCCTTCTTCCTCCTTTGCTCATCCATTTTCGCATACTCGAGCTCAAGCGCCCAAGTCCGCATTTCCCACCTCAGCCCTCTCCAACCATGTCCGGAGCGGGAGGCAGGTGGATGGTCTCCTCCGTCAAGGAGGGACACATCAAGAAACTGAGGAGAGCCAGATACCTGCCCGACGACATTGTGCACCGGCTCCTAGAAGAGGGGCAGCTCATCCCCACCCCCAGGCCCCATGAGAGGGTAGTGTTCCTTACCCATTTCCTCCGCGGACTGGGATTCCCTATCCACCCATTCATCCGGGGGCTCATGTTCTACTATGGCCTGGATTTCCACGATCTGGCCCCGAACTTCATCCTCAACATCTCGGCGTTTATCGTCGCGTGCGAGGCCTTCCTCCACATCAAGCCCCACTTCGGCTTATGGCTGAAGATCTTCAATGTCAAGCCGAAGGTAGTGAGCGGCCGCCAGGCGAAGTGCGGAGGCGCCATGGTGGGCAAGATGCCCAACGTCACATGGCTCGAGGGGTCCTTTGTGGAGAAAATAAACGGGTGGAAATCGGGGTGGTTCTACATCACCGAGCCGCATGACCCTTAATGGGTAGCAGCCCCCGAGTTCCGATCTGGCATCCCCACGCGGCTCACCTCCTGGCAAGAGAAGGGCCTATCCTGGGGTAATTCTGGAGAGCTGACCGGACTCCAAACATGTATTCAAAACATGGTGAACAAAAAGTTCAAACTCGTCAACGTAGTCCAGGTCATGCTCATCCGCCGGATCCTCCCGTGCCAACAACGGGCTTTCAACTTGTGGAAGTTCGACCCGGCCTAGCACCGAACTCTGAACAGGCTCTTCGACACAACACACGAGGATGCCTGGAAGGTTCTATTCAATGGTGCCAAGGTTCCACCTCCCACTACTGAGGATCGCGGATTCAGAGCGAAGCGCTGATGTCTACTACACAACCTTCTTCTTGTAGATGTTGTTGGGCCTCCAAGTGTAGAGGTTTGTAGGACAGTAGCAAATTTCCCTCAAGTGGATGACCTAAGGTTTATCAATCCATAGGAGGGGTAGGATGAAGATGGTCTACCTCAAGCAACCCTGCAACCAAGTAACAAAGAGTCTCTTGTGTCCCCAAGACACCCAATACAATGGTAAATTGTATAGGTGCACTAGTTCGGCGAAGAGATGGTGATACAGGTGCAATATGGATGGTAGATAAAGGTATTTGTAATCTGAAATTATAAAAACTGCAAGGTCGCAAATGATAAAAGTGAGTGTAAACGGTATTGCAATGATAGGAAATAAGGCCTAGGGTTCATACTTTTGCTAGTGTAAGTTCCCTCAACAATACTAACATAATTGGATCACATAACTGTCCCTCAAGATGCAACAAAGAGTCACTCCAAAGTCACTAATAGAGGAGAACAAACGAAGAGATTATGGAAGGGTATGAAACCACCTCAAAGTTATTCTTTCCAATCAATCTGTTGGGCTATTCCTATAAGTGTCACAAACAGCCCTAGAGTTCGTACTAGAATAACACCTTAAGACACAAATCAACCAAAACCCTAATGTCACCTAGATACTCCAATGTCACCTCAAGTATCCATGGGTATGATTATATGATATGCGTCACACAATCTCATATTCATCTATTCAACCAACACAAAGGACCTCAAAGAGTGCCCCAAAGTTTCTACCGGAAAATCACGACAAAAACGTGTGGCAACCTCTATGCATAGGTTCATGGGCGGAACCCGCAAGTTGATCACCAAAACATACATCAAGTGGATCAATAGAATACCCCATTGGCACCACGGGTATCCCACGCAGGACATACATCAAGTGTTCTCAAATCTTTAAAGACTCAATCCGATAAGATTACTTCAAAGGGGAAACTCTATTCATTACAAGAGAGAAGAGGGGGAGGAGAAACATAAGATCCAAAAATAATAGCAAAGCTCGCGATACATCAAGATCGTGCCAAATCAAGAACACGAGAGAGAGAGAGAGATCAAACACATAGCTACTGTACATACCCTCAGCCCCGAGGGAGAACTACTCCCTCCTCGTCATGGAGAGCACCGGAATGATGAAGATGGCCACCGGTGAGGGTTCCCCCCTCCGGAAGGATGTCGGAACAGGGTCCCGATTGACTTTTGGTGGCTACAGAGGCTTGCGGCGGTGGAACTCCCGATCTAATCTCCGTTCTGGAAGTTTTAGGGTACGACGATATATATGGGTGCAGGAAGTACGTCGGAGGAGCCACGGGGGCCCCATGAGGCAGGGGGGCGCGCCCTAGGGGGGTGGGCGTGCCTCCCACCCTCGTGGGCACCCCGTGTCTCCCCTGACGTGCACTCCAAGTTCCCTGGGTTGCTTTCCTTCCAAAAATAACTTCTCTAGTTGATATCATTCTGTTTCGACTCCGTCTGATATTACTTTTCTTCAAAACACTGAAATAGGCATAAAACATCAAATCTGGGCTGGGCCTCCGGTTAATAGGTATTCCCAAAAGTGATATAGTAGTGGACAATGAAGCCTAATAATGCCCAAAACAGTAGATAATATAGCATGGAGCAATCAAAAATTATAGATACGTTCGAGATGTATCAAGCGCCAAGCCAGCGCGGTAAGCTGTTTTACCTCTTACAGGATACTTGTTTTTCATAGTTTGACTCTATGCGGGATCTAAGCTCCCGTACCTTTTATAGGACTGGCAGGAGATGGCCGGACAGATCGACTGTCCGACTCCTTTGCCCAAAGGCCCAGCAGACGCTCTTCTGACGAAGATGCTGACTTCGGCTCCTTACAAGGTGCCGGAGAAGACCAAGAAGGCCAAGGGAACCCGAAAGAGTTCCCGGCACCCGGGAGTATCGGACTCATCATCCGAAAACTCCACGACGCTCCCCCCCCCCCAAGACGAGGAGGAAGATGAAGATGCCCCCCCTCTAGTCGAGGGAGACAAGAAAAGGAAGGCCGCCCAACTAGGGAGGCCAAAGGGTCCAAGAAGGGGAGGACTCTCCTTCCGGACTACTCCACCACCACCGCCGAAGGCGAAAACAAGTGGCTGCTCAGGGACAAGCCCCTGGTGAAGTCGTAAGTATTCGGATACCAGAGCAACTCATAGCATCCCTTTGTCGCACTGCTTCTCCTAATCGCCGAACTATGACTATGCAGACCGCCACGAGCCTGTATCGACGTATCGTCGGACGGCACCCTGGGCTCGTCGGATATGGATAGCGATCCATTTCTGACCGCCACCTCCCCTAGCCCTACGGACAATGCCGAGGTATTGTCTCAAGAGGCACTGGGTCGAGGGGAGACAGTCCCGGAGGCGCCTCAAGGCGATCTTCCAGACTCCGGGAACCGAGGGAGCAAAGCCCCCGAGGGCCCCGAGTTTGGCCCTCAGCCGAACACTGCACCGAAACCTCCAGTGGTTCCGGACTCGAGCAGGCGGCCTCCTTCCAAGAGGGGCAAGACGCCCGTGCCGGTGACCTCTGTCCATCCAGAGGCACCGGACAATCTGCTGGGAGTGCTTCGCAGCGCTTCCATCGACGAAGAGCACCGCACTATTATGAGTGCAGTGATCGAGAAGGTTCAGTCCGCCAAGAGCGGAGTGACAGAAGCCTGTGCCAGCCTTCTAACAGGATTTGAGGTAAGTGTTTAAAATATAGGAAAAATATTACCGCATAGAGAGTAGCCCCTAATGCTCTGTTCGGTGTTCACAGAGAAAAGCCGAACATGGGATCAAACAATATCGCATGAGTCTAATATAAGTATGTCAATATGCATATGCAGGCTTCGCTGCTGGCATCTGCCGCACTTACTGCGGAGGTCGCCGTATTGAAGCAGGACCTTAAAGGGTCCAAGGACGAGCTCGGCCTTGCCAAGAGGCAGCTCGAGGAGAACAAAGGTAAGTAGTACCTAGTCTATGGATATGTATAAAAAGACAGGATCATCATGAATTTGCTAGGGGCCACGACCGAAGTCGCGACCCTAAGGCAAGCGCTGTCCGAGGCCGAAGATAAAGCGGCCAAGGAGCGCACCAAGTGAGAAAGGCAAGAGGCTCGGGTGGTCGAGGTGCAGCATGAGCTCCAGGCTCTCGTGACGAAGCACGAGGCGTTGGAGCTTGACTCGAAGACGCGAGAGTCTGAGCTTGCCGCAGCCCTCGAGAGCGCAAAGAGTGCCAAGGCCAAAGCTCATAAGGCCCTCCAGGAGATCGACACGAGTAAGAAAATAGCGGCGAGTAAGGCATTCTATATGCAAAGCAAGCATGTAAAAGTAAATTACCTGTTACTTACCCGAATCCGGAGCTCTCCAGGAGCATTCACGGATTTGCCCCGCAGCATGTCCGATGCTGCACAATTTTACCAGGCCGAGGAGGGAAGCTCGACAGAGAAGCTGTTCTAGTCTTAGTATACTGGGACCGAACACCCGGTGCCAATGAGCGACCAGCTAAAGCAGTTGGTCGAGCTACACATGGCGGACGAACATGCCATGAAGGGCTTTATAGTCCGACTGTGGCCTGGCGACGCCCTTCCGAACAGCTACTTCGGCCTGGTGAGGCGGCTTGTGGATGCCTGCCCACGGCTGGAAGTCGTCAAGCGGTCCGTCTGCATTGAAGGGGCACGCCGAGCTTTCGCCCGTGTGAAGGTGCAATGGGCCAAGCTAGACACCGTGAAGCTGATCAAGGAAGGAGCGCCGCAGGGCAAGGAGCATCGCACCCCCGAAATTTATTACGTGGGTGTCCTGAAGGGTGCTCGTCTTGTAGCGGACGAATGTTCCAAGGATGTAATATTTGAATAAACTTGCTCGTGTGATCCTATATGATGAAAACTTGTTTCATATGGGCTATGCAGCACTTCTTTGAATTTAAAATATTACCTTTTGTTTGGCTGTTTATCCAATCTGAGAGATGGCTACTCCTCGGCTTCTGCCCCCATGCCATGAGTGCTGGGGTGTTCGGGATAAACCTGAGCACTCTTATTCCCATTTTTGGGTCCTTCAAGGGAGAAGCTCAGCACAACGAACAAGGAAACTGCACTAATAATGCTTTATCACTCTCACTTAGCCATAGAATTCTATAATTTTAAATTTTGGCGAAGCCCCTGGTATTTAGAAGGCCGAATTCGGGGCGCGATACACGCCTTTAAGCCGGACAGGGCCGGCCCCTCACTCTAAGCAGCATAAGTCATTAGGGACTCGAAACCTCGCCGAATAGCGACCAGTCTCTCGCCTTATCATGGCAGTCTGTTTTAGCTTTCTCTACTGAGGTGCTTAGCCCAGCAGAACCGGGGCACAATCGCAGTAGTTCTCCTAGCGCTACCTTAGCCGATAGAGCGGAACATAAGGTACCAAAACATAGGAGCGGGGCAAACCCAACATTTAACCAAAGACATGATTCGGAGCTGATGCATATAATGCTATAAGTTCGGGGTGCCGCACTTGTGAAACTGTTCGGACTTTTCACACCATATTGTGGGGTATGTAAGCCCCTGGTGTATTGTCCATACCAAAGTGTACGGTTGCAAGGCGTCATTAATGAACACATATATATAACAATAATGCAATACTAGTCGTAATGTTATGCATTGTTTATTCAAAAAGGTGTGTTAAAGCAGAATGATACAGATAGTGCGATAAGCAAAAAGTGGGACTATGTCCCATCTAAGGGCAAGCTGAGGAATAGTATTAAAGCAAATATTACTCGTTATCATAATCCACCTGGGAATTGTGACACCCCAAAATTTTGACCTTGTTTTAATGAATTAAAATTTTGCCAGGAATTAAAACTATGAATTTCTGAGCTCCTTTTTGATTTTTTTTATCATTTTCTTCCCTGTTGTGATGAGTTTTTCCCAAAGAGAAAACTTTTCAAATATGTTATTGGACTTTTTTAACCTCTCAAGAAAAACGTTTCTTTTATCAGTATAACTAATTAAATAATTAAGTTGCTTGATCTTTACTTTCTTGAAAATGGTTTTTCAAGGTTAAATGACCATATTTGAACTACAACCATTTGATAAATTCACTTAAAATTCCCACAAAAATTTGGAGATGTCATGTGATGTTATTAAATAACTTTTGTGCAAAAACATCTTTATTTCCTGAAATATTTTGAGCTCTAAACCCTTTTTTCTTCTCTGGTCCAGTGGGCAATTTTGCACTACAACTCATTTAAATAATTCTTTCTAGCCTCCACCAAAATTATGGGATGTTAGTAGTATCATATGATTCAACTTTATGCAAAAACCCAGTGATGTTATTTGCAAATTTTGAGTGAATCAGC
Organism: Triticum monococcum; assembly: GCA_034509565.1. NCBI lineage: Eukaryota > Viridiplantae > Streptophyta > Magnoliopsida > Poales > Poaceae > Triticum > Triticum monococcum. Next base: position 64,872,877 of record CM067846.1, read on the forward strand.
ATCATATTCATTCTGGTCCAGCCTTCTGATTTCTACTGCAACCCTATTTATTTTTGCTCCGGTGACCTTGTGCTTTCACCTGCTTGTAGACCACCCTACCAAACCCCTATGTCCAGGAGCATGCACCCTTTGGATCATTTTTGGTTCATGAAATGATGCCATTTATTTCCTGTCCAGAATCGAAGTTCAGCAAAACTTGCACTAGCAAGTTTCTCCTTTTGTCCAAATGACCTCACCACTCTCTTTTGCATCTAAGGAGACCCTCATCTGGAAAATTTGGCCGCTCCAAGAAATGCCTAAGTGACCTTGGCATTTGGTCATACACCTTATGGGCATGATCTGTTTTGACATGAGTTTTTGTTAGCACTGTGAACCTAATCCCCTGACCAAACCAGCTTGTCCACTGATCTCCTTGTAAGCCCAAACCTAGACCTGCTAACCCCAGCTCCAAACGAGCCACCTAGCATGCCATGGCATTCCATTGAGCACCTTCCGTGCGTGCACTGGACGCGCCCAGAGCACGCGTATTGCACGAACCACGCCCGAGCCGACACGCTGGCCCCCCTGGTTTTGGCGCGCTCTGCAGCGCCACGCCACGCACTACCCTCCTCGCAGCAACGCGCCAAGCCGCCCTGGCAGCCAACAGCGCCGCCGTCAGAGCTTTTGGCGGCACGCCGGCTTCGGTAGTGCGCCTCTGCCATGGGCAGCGCCACCCAAGTCTCTCACGCTCGCCACCTGGCCCCTGGAACAGCGCGAGCTCATCCACAAGGGTGTCGCCTAGCTCTCGTCGCCGCCACGTTCCCCTGCAGCTACAGAACGTCGGTTCGCCGGCGATCTTATCCCCACCTCCGCGGAACCGACCTCATCGCGCTATAAGATGATGCCCCGAGACCATTCGAGCACGCAGGCGACCCCAGGCTACCCCCATGGCACCCCCACAGCCCGCAATCATCGGGGAAACGTCGTCTTCCCCACCTCCGGCAACAACAGCCGCCGCCATGGCCCCAGCTCTTCCAGCACCACCAAGGCCTCTCCCTCTCCGTTCTCTCCACCAGTAACCTTCTCATCCTCCCGTGAACACGTTCCCCTACTCGATTTTGATCGGGAACCACCGAAGCCCCAAACTCACTTCGCTCCCGAAGCTTCCTCCGCCGCGAAGCTCACCGCCGACGACTCCTTCCACCCCCGTCGACCCAACGACCACCGGGAGGACCGCCTTGGTCTCGCGGATCCATCCAGACCCTCTGGAACCCGTGGGGAACCGCCATTCGCCGGCGATGACCGCTGTTGCCCCGCCTCCATTCGGGCAAGGGAAGAGGAGGGAGAAGACTAGTCAAACCTGACTAGTGGGCCCCTTGGACCCACTGTCAGTGACACACGCGCCGCCCACGCTGGATAAGTGGAGGCGTAAAGGCACAAGTACGTCTCCTCTATGCGAAAGCGTAATGCCATTCGAACCGTTTTCTTTTCTGGATTTTATTTTAAAAACAGATTTGACCAGAACTTTGACTGGCTATAACATTTTCATTATAACTCCAAATGAGTTGATTCTTTTTCCTACCTTCCTCAAATTTGGTCTAGTGTATTTTAAGATTTATTTGAAAATTTTCCAAACAACTTTTTTGTACAGTTTTTTGAAATGTGTGTTAATTCAAATATATTTTTAAAATAGGATTTTGGGGAGAGAGAAGAAACTTTCAAAAGTTTTGGAGAGCACCTCACCCCTCCACAACTTAAAGGCAATCATTCTGAACCCTAGCATAATGTTTTTGGTGTGTTATTTGACACGTTTATAACACCACCTTATTTCGGAGGATTTGTTATTTCATGTGACATGATCATTTGCATGAAAGCATATTAGTGATTTCCTTGCTGTTGGAAATGAATATAATTGTGATGGTAATCATCCCCATGTGCCTTGCATGCATGCCGGAAAGGAATCCGAGAAAGCCTCGGCCTTGGGTAGGCGTGAGCTTGTCGTCGGTCCCCGTCGGGACGGTTACGTCCGGTATGGCATGGTAAGGTACATTGAGTGGTGATTGCGTCGTTTGAAATATATTTGGTATACATGTCATGCAGGGAACTTATAAACCTCCTGAGTCGACCGCAGATCGAGTCTTGTTCCAGTAACCCCCATACTTGCCTCGTACTACCACTCGTCCCTGCCGCAGGTAGGGTATGGTTCAGTAAGTCATCAACCCCTTTCCAGCACACACCGTACAGAGAGGCCATGGTGGAAGATATCGGTTGTAACCGGTAGGCATGCCACCTGGTCAGGGGGCATGGGTGTTTTCGGTTCGGACCGAGAGGGGAGGCCACCCCTTAGAGCGCGCGATATAAATTTGATCCCATGCTACGCGAGGTTGTAGCCTCCCCACTTAAAGTTTTTCTTAACAAGTGTCGTGGGTGATTCCAGACACCGATGAGTTAAGTTGGTGTGTGCAAGTTAGGCGTGTTTTCAACTAAAAGGCCGTAGACAGAATTAGTCCCGATGGACTAAAGGAATCCGTTACTCGTGGGTAAAGAGTACACCCTCTACAGAGATTAAACCTATTCGAATAGTCGTGTCCATGGTTAAGGATTACAGTCTGGGATGGGTCAAGTGTTGGTCTTAGTGTCGGTCTTCGGAGGTGAATTTGTTAAACCAAACTTGGATACCGACTGGTGACTTGTGAGGACCATGATTATTACTTTGTGATGGACTAACCCGTTGCATTATTCGTATTATCGAGTATCCCTGGGATGGTCCTACCTCCTGGATATTCAATGTGATCATTTCTTTTCTTCGCCCTTTATGTGGTGTCGCTCAGACGCCCGACTGTGGCATTTCTTTAAGCCCTGTATGTGGTGTCGCTTAGACGCCCGACTGTGGCAATTTCTTTTAAGCCCTTTATGTGGTGTCGCTTAGACGCCCGACTGTGGCATTTCTTTTAAGCCCTTTAAGTGGTGTCGCTCAGACGCCCGACTGTGGCATTTTCTTTTAAGCCCTTTATGTGGTGTCGCTTAGACGCCCGACTGTGGCATTTCTTTTAAGCCCTTTATGTGGTGTCGCTTAGACGCCCGACTGTGGCATTTTCTTTTAAGCCCTTTATGTGGTGTCGCTTAGACGCCCGACTGTGGCATTTCTTTTAAGCCCTTTAAGTGGTGTCGCACAGACGCCCGACTGCGGCATTTTATTCCCACTCCATTATTGTCTATTCATGTTGCATATAACCTCCTGCTTGCCTGCATAAAAGATATTTTATTTGTGACTGACGATGTGATCATAGAATATTTTAGTGCATAATTATCAATTATATTATCCCAGTGTTCTTAATGTTTGCGAGTACATTCAAAGTACTCCCTGGCTTGTCCCTGGCTATTGTCTTGGCCAGATTTCGGCATGGAGAGGAGCGTTGTGGTGACAGCCCCGGAAACTAAGCAATGGTGATAGCAGCCTCGCGAAGATAGGAGTTGACCTGGTCAGCTGTTCCTGTGGGAAATGGAGTCCCATAGACACTGATGACTCACAAACCGCTTCCGCCATCGACCACTAGAAACCAATTGTTGTACTCCCAGGCCAGAATGGTCTTGTACTACATATTTTGTATTTTTGCTTGGAATTTTTGTATCAAGTTGGTGCCTCATCAGCTAACAGTAATCCTGGGGCTAGTGAGCACGACGGCCATTTGGAAATCAATGTCCGGAAAACCCGGTCGCGACAGGAATTCCATGGTGTGACGTAGCTTTCTGCCTCCTTGGTTGCTGCATCATGTGTTCGGCAACCATGCTGCCGGACAGGGTTTCCTGAGATTAAAGTCCTGAAAAAGAGAAAAATAACAAAGTGGGAAGCCCCTAGTGCGGTTTAAGCCGAGCCTTGGGGCGTGCCGTAGTTGTGCCGCCTCCCCACCTGTGCCCATGGTATTTTTAATGCGTAATTATGTACGTGTGGCACGTATTTTGCTGTTTGGCTGGGACTGGGGTGGGGGCCGCATTGCTACGCTAGCCCAGATCGTGCCAGGCGGTCTAGCTGCCGATTACTCTGACCGCGCTTGAAGGTGTCCGGGTCCTGAAACGCCGAACTGGTGGATTGCCTTGAGAGGCTGCTTTGCGCTTCTGCTGCGAGGGCTGCAGTGTGCTCCTCCGTTCCGAGAGAGCGCTCTGTGTTTCCATTAACTTTAATAACCCCCCGAGGTCCTGGCATCTTGAGCTTGAGGTATGCGCAATGCGGTACCGCATTGAATCTTGCAAATGCGGTTTGCCCGAGCTGTGCATGATAACCACTGCGGAACGGGACTATATCGAAGATTAATTCTTCGCTTCGGAAGTTATCCGGGGATCCGAAGACCACTTCCAGTGTAATTGAGCCTGTGCAATGGGCCTCTACACCTGGAATGACGCCTTTAAAGGTCGTTTTTATGGGTTTGATCCTTGAGGGGTCTATACCCATTTTGCACACTATGTCCTGATAAAGCAGGTTTAGGATGTTGCCACCGTCCATAAGGACTAGAGTGAGGTGAAATCCATCAATGATTGGGTCTAGGACCAGTGCGGCAAATCCACCATGACGGATACTAGTGGGCTGGTCCCTGCGATCAAAGGTGATCGGACAGGAGGACCATGGGTTGAACTTTGGGGCGACTGGCTCCAATGCATATACGTCCTTGAGCGCACGCTTCCGCTCCTTCTTGGGGATGTGGGCTGCGTATATCATGTTCATTGTCCGCACTTGCGGGGGGAACCTCTTCTGTCCTCCGGTGTTCGGCTACCGGGGCTCTTCCTCGTCATCGCTATGTGGCCCCTTATCTTTGTTTTCGGCAATTAACTTGCCGGACTGCTTGAACACCCAACAATCCCTGTTGGTGTGGTTGGCTGGCTTCTCGGGGGTGCCGTGTATTTGACACGAGCGATCGAGTATACGGTCCAAACTGGACGGGCCCGGAGTGCTTCTTTTGAATGGCTTTTTCCGCTGACCGGGTTTAGAGCCTTTGAATCCGGCATTGACTACCATATCTTGAGTATTATCGCTATTAATGTGGCGCGTTTATGTTTGATACGACGTGACCTGCTATTGCCGTCCTTGGTATCCAAAGTACCATGGTTCTTTGACATATTGTTACTGCGAGCCAGCCAACTGTCTTCTCCCGCACAAAAACGGGTCATGCGTGTCGTGAGGGCTGCCATAGATTTCGGCTTTTCCTGACCAAGGTGCCGGGCTAGCCACTCGTCGCGGATGTTGTGTTTAAAAGTTGCTAGGGCCTCTGCATCCGGACAGTCGACAATTTGATTTTTTTGGTTAGGAACCGATTCCAGAATTGCCTGGCCGATTCTTCTGGCTGCTGAATTATGTGGCTCAAGTCATCGGCATCTGGTGGTCGCACATAAGTGCCCTGAAAGTTGTCAAGGAATGCGGCTTCCAGATCTTCCCAACAGCTAATGGACTCTGCTGTCAAGCCAATGCCGCGCTGGTCCTTTGAGCTTTAGTGGGAGGTATTTGATGGCGTATAAGTCATCACCGCGGGCCATGTGGATGTGGAGGAGGAAATCCTCGATCCATACCGCAGGATCTGTTGTGCCGTCGTATGATTCAATATTTATGGGTTTGAAACCTTCTGGGATTTGATGATCCATTCATCTTTGAAGCATAAGGGGTGTGCGGCGCCTCTGTATTGGGCTATATCGTGACGCAGCTCGAATGGGTCTTGCCCGCTGTGTTCAGCCCGGCCGGATTTACTTTTACTGTATCCGGTGTGACGTTTGTCGTCGTCAATAGTGGCGCGCCCTCGTGATCCGTAGATCTATCTTGCATGTTTTGCTTTGTCCTCCAATACATCTCGTAGGTCTGGCTTGTTTCCCCATGCTTTTTTATTTGAATGGCATCGGGGTGCAGGCTGAGCTTTTGGCTGAAATGCCTCTCTATCACGGCCACGAGGTGGCCGATCAGCCATGTCATACGCTTCTTCCTCCAGTCGAGGTAGCAACATGCATTTTGGGTAACTCTTGGAGGGGAGCTCGAGTTTATATTCCTTGGCCGCGAGGACTTCAGTCCATCTGTCAGCTAGCAGATCTTGATCAGCTTGAAGCTGCTCCTGCTTTTTCTTAAGGCTATTTGCCGTGGCCCTAAGTTGGCGCTTGAAGCGCTCTTGTTTGATGGGATCCTCTGGCACAGCTAATTCATCATCGCCGAGGCTTGCCTCATCTTCGGAGGGGGGTATGTAATTATCATCCTCCGCCTCTCCATCTGCCACTCTCTCGGGAGGGCTGGCTCCTCCATCCTCCTGCTCTAAATCTTGCTGGAGGGGATTGTTGTTGTCTTCGGCACTATCCGGAGTGTTATTCCCTCCTGTGCCGGTATCACCACTTTTGCTTTGGCGCTGACGTCGGCGCTTGGGTTGCTTCTTGGAGGGGTCATTCTCTATTGTCTCGTCACCATTGCCTTCTTTGGGTGTATCCACCATGTATATATCATATGATGAGGTGGTTGTCTAGTGCCCTGTGGGAAGTTGTTCCTCTTCGTCTCCCGCATCGTCGTCCATACCGTCGATGTCGTTGGAGTCGAAGTCGAGCATGTCGGTTAAGTCATCGACAGTGGCTACTAAGTGGGTGGTGGGTGGGCCGTGAATTTCTTCGTCGTCCGCATCCCAGTCTTCCCGGACATAGTTCGGCCAGGATCCTCCGGAGAAGGAGAGAGACCTTAATGAGTTCAGTATATCGGCGAAGGGCGAGGGCTGAAAGATATCCGCGGAGGTAAACTCCATGATCGGCGCCCAGCCAGATTCGATAGGAACGGGCGCACATGGTTCGGAGTCCATGGCCGGAGAAGGATCTGGCAGTTTAACAACACGGCTCTCGTGCAAGGTAAGGTCGATGTTCGGCTCGATCGCCGATGAGGATAAGGCTTCCGTGGCGGGGTCCATCCACCCGTCCATGGGCGGTGCAACTAGCTCCGAATTGAGGGTCGGAGCGGATGCCGGTGCGATCTCCTGAACACGGTCTGATGGTAGAGCTAAATCGTACTCATCGTGACCGTGTGACGCACAAGGCAGAGGCTCGAATCCGTCGAAGATTAAGTCTTCGCGGATATCGGCCGTGTAGTTTAAGCTTCCAAACCTGACCTAGTGGCCAAGAGAATTGGCCCGCAGTGCAAAGCCGCCGAATACAAAAATCTGTCCGGGGAGAAAAGTCTCACCCTGGACTGCATCACTAACGATGATCGAAGGAGCCATCAAGCGTAACGGCAACGACACAGAGGAAGTCTCAATGAAAGCACCAATGTCAGTGTCAAAACCGGGGGATCTCGGGTAGGGGGTCCCGAACTGTGCGTCTAAGGCGGATGGTAACAGGAGGCACGGGACACGATATTTTACCCAGGTTCGGGCCCTCTTGATGGAGGTAAAACCCTACGCCCTGCTTGATTAATATTGATGATATGGGTAGCACAAGAGTAGATCTACCATGAGATCAGAGATGCTAAACCCTAGAAGCTAGCCTTTGGTATGATTGTATGTTGTCCTACCGACTAAAACCCTCTGGTTTATATAGACACCGGAAAGGGCTAGGGTTACACAAGGTCGGTTACAAAGGAGGAGATACACATATCCGTATTGCCTAGCTTGCCTTCCACGCCAAGTAGAGTCCCATCCGGACACGAGACGAAGTCTTCAATATTATATCTTCATAGTCCAATAGTCCAGCCAAAGGATATAGTCCGGCTGTCCGGAGACCCCCTAATCCGGGACTCCCTCATCGTTTGTGTTAGTTGAATAGATGAATCTGAGATTGTGTGATGCATGTCGTGTAATCATACCCACGGATACTTGAGGTGACATTGGAGTATCTAGGTGACATTAGGGTTTTGGTTCATTTGTGTCTTAAGGTGTTATTCTAGTACGAACTCTAGGGCTGTTTGTGACACTTATAGGAATAGCCCAACGGATTGATTAGAAAGAATAACTTTGAGGTGGTTTCGTACCCTACCATAATCTCTTCGTTCGCTCTCCGCTATTAGTGACTTTGGAGTGACTCTTTGTTGCATGTTGAGGGATAGTTATGTGATCCAATTATGTTAGTATTGTTGAGGGAACTTACACTAGTGAAAGTATGAACCCTAGGCCTTATTTCCTATCATTGCAATACCGTTTACGCTCACTTTTATCACTTGCTAAATTGCTGTTTTTATAATTTCAGATTACAAATACCTTTATCTACTATCCATATACCACTTGTTTCACTATCTCTTTGCCGAACTAGTGCACCTATACAATTTACCATTGTATTGGTTGTGTTGGGGACACAGGAGACTCTTTGTTATTTGGTTGCAGGGTTGCTTGAGAGAGACCATCTTCATCCTACGCCTCCTATGGATTGATAAACCTTAGGTCATCCACTTGAGGGAAATTTGCTACTGTCCTACAAACCTCTGCACTTGGAGGCCCAACAATGTCTACAAGAAGAAGGTTGTGTAGTAGACATCATCTTGCACCTAGCGGTGCTTCCAGGACGTAATTCTTCTATGCAGCAATGAGGATAATCATCAAGTTACGGACCTAGTCCATGTAGTTGCTACCATCATCTTTCAACTTAGCTTTCTCTAGGAACGCATTAAAATTCAAAATAACGGTAGCTTTCAATGGTGAACATCACCATGTCCATGCAACTAAACCATGTCCGATCATCATGGTGAACATCACTATGTCCATAAAATTCAAAATTTATCATATTACTTAAGAACTCCCACTTAGATAGACATCCCTCTAGTCATATCAACTAAACCATGTCCGATCATCATGTGAGATGGAGTAGTTTTCAATGGTGAACATCACTATGTTGATCATATCAACTATATGATTCACGTTCGACCTTTCGGTTTCAGTGTTCCGAGGCCACATCTGCATATGCTAGGTTCGTCAAGTTTAACCAGAGTATTCTGCACGTGCAAAACTGGCTTGCACCCGTTGTATGTGAACGTAGAGCTTATCACACCCGATCATCATGTGGTGTCTCGGCACGACGAACTGTAGCAATGGTGCATTCTTAGGGAGAACACTTGTACCTTGAAATTTAATGAGGGATCATGTTCCAATGCAACCGCGGTACTAAGAAAATTAGATCCATAAAGGATAGACATCACATGCAATCAAAATATGTGACATGATATGGCCATCATCATCGTATGCCTTTGATCACCATCTCCAAAGCACCATCACGATCTCCATCGTCACTGGCTTGACACCTTGATCTCCATCGTAGTATCATTGTCGTCTCACCAACTATTGCTTCTATGACTATCACTACCACTTACTGATAAAGTAAAGCAATTACATGGCGATTGCATTTCATACAATAAAGAGACAACCATAAGGCTCCTGCCAGTTGCCGATAACTTTTACAAAACATGATCATCTCATACAACAATTTATATCTCATCATGTCTTGACCATATCACATCACAACATGCCCTGCAAAAACAAGTTAGACGTCATGTACTTTGTTGTTGCAAGTTTTACGTGGCTGCTACGGGCTTCTAGCAAGAACTGTTCTTACCTACACATCAAAACCACAAAGATTTTTCGTCGAGTGTGTTGTTTTAACCTTAAACAAGGACCAACCGTAGTCAAACTCGATTCAACTAAAGTTGGAGAAACAGACACCCGCCAGCCACCTGTGTGCGAAGCACGTCGGTAGAACCAGTCTCATGAATGCGGTCATGTAATCTAGGTCCAGGCCGCTTCGTCCAACAATACTACCGAATCAAAGTAAGACGTTGGTGGTAAGAATCAAGATAGTCATACCAGTGCTGTCGTAGAAGTGTTCCATGACATTACCAAAATTATCATCACGGAAGTATCCACTTCCATGACGATAAATCACGCGTCACAGAAGTGCTTTCGTCAAGGGTGACTGACACGTGGCATTTACCATAACGAAACGCCGTTAAGCTATCGGGTCGGGTTTTGGATCCCATAACCCGTTAACAGCCCCGACCAATGGGAAATTTCCACGTGTAAAATTCTTATTGGCCGGACGAAACACGTGTCAGCTCATCAGTGGGTCAGATAGGCACCTATGATACGTTGACACGTGGCATGACCCAACAGAGGCCCATTCCTATGAAAAGGCCGGCCCGTTTGACTTGGTCAAAAGCTAGCGGGTCGGCCCATGGAAAGCCTGTTAACGGCCTGTTGGAATGTAGCCCATTTACAGCCCGCTAACCCAAGGCCCATTACGCCCTGTCCGAATTAGGCGCAGTAGCATCATCTGGGCCATCCAATATGATTCCAGCCTGTTTTCACTTCTGGCACATGTATGGCCCATGACGTCTTTCGGCCCATATGAGGCCCTATGTAACTCTTGGCCTACTAACGGCCTGTGGTGAAACAGGCCCATAATGAACAGTGTATCACTTTACACCCATTAACGGCCAGTGGTGAAACTGGCCCATAATGAACAGTGTATCACTTTATACCCATTAACGGCCCGTTATTCCGTTGGGCCGTTTCCAGCCCATGTTATCTTTCGGCCTTCTCAGAGCCCATTTATTCTTGGGCTCATTTCCAGCATTCGTTTACTTACGGCCCGTTACTGTCATTTTCTGCTTGTGGGCCAAATTCAGCCCGTGGTTACAGTCGGCCCGTTTGTGGTCCGTTAATACGTTGGGCCGATTTCATAGCGTCATCAAATATGGCCTATTAACGATTATCCGTTATGGTCGGCCCATGAACGGACGATTCCAACTCTAGCCCATTTATGGCCATAATGCGGTCTGTTTGGCCCATGTTTGGCCAATCGATTATACGGCCCATATAAGACCCATTGATAGTACGGCCCGCAGAAGGCCCATTGTTTCTACGGCTCGTAGAAGGCCCACTGTTTGTACGACCAGTAGGAGGCCCAGTGTCACTACAGTAAATATTAGCCCATGGTTATTGTGGCCTAGTTTTAAAAATAGGTTATTGCAGCCACTAGCTAACCGCGGAAAAAGAACTGCAATGACTACAAGCAAACAAATAAACAAGACAAGAAGGAAATAAATACGCAAGCAACTAACGCTAGGCTATCACGGCTATTACACATATTACATCCACTGGGCATCAAAGTTCGCCACCAGTGCAAATATAGGGAACAAAGCAGCATATAATATACAGTGGTTGTCAAAGTTGGCGACCAGCGCAAATAAACGCCGCAGCAAAACAAATCCAGAACTGAAACCACTTCAGAAGATCTCAAGAAACAATATCCTGGGTACCCATAATGCTGGCAAGATGCTTAGCAAGCTTATTAACTTTCTCTTATTTGGCGCTTAAATCCTCCAGCGCTTGCTATTGCATCAGAAGATATGCATCTGAATTCTGCAGGGACTTCCTAAGTCCTTCAGCTTCCTGTTGTAGCACATCTGATCGATGTCTTTCAACTTGAAGTTGAGACTCAAGAAGACGAACTGATTCAGGCAGCGAGTTTGAAGAGCTTGTGCCAGCAGTAGTGGCCAGTAACTCGAACACTACATCAAGCCTGGACTTTTGGGTTCCCTCACTGTCGTCAAGATAGTTTTTATCAGCTTTCTTGGAGACCAACAGGGATGTCTCATTATCTTGAACCTTATCTGCATTAGTTCCTTTACCATTGGATAACGCGGTACTATTCTCCAATATTTTGTCCGCATTCTAAAAGAGAAACAAGAAGACACATCACATGTTTACCATGTTGTATATGAAACTCATTTTGGTAAATGAGTTCAGTAGTAAGTGGACAGGATAACGGCATGAAACAAACATATATCTATGTACCATGGTCACTTTATGGTCTATATCATTCTAGTTTTTGTTGCCAAATCAAGATAGAGACACAATTCAAATAATATTTGTTCAAGACAAAGCAGAATAGACAGAATATAAGTGTGGGTAACTATAGAGCAATAACAACACTTGTAATGTGCATGACATGAGAACATAACTATTTATTGACTTGAAACTGAAATCAACATAGAGCAGGTTACAACAGCAAACCAGTTAAAGAAACAAGTTTAAAACATACCTGTTGCGCCATTGGAGTTTCAATTCCATCCTTCAAATTTGAAAATAGTTGGTATGACTAAATACAGTCATGCAAGATCAAAGGAGTATGAACCATAGCTAGAGAACCTGACCTAAGAATAAATCTTCTTCTCCATTAAGCGTTGAGTTGGGATTCGGAGTGGTGGTCCTCGTGCTTTGGGCACTGCAGTTCCCTTACTAACTGCTCATGTTTGGGTGCTCTGTGGTGGAGACGGTGATGTGTCGACTGGAACTGGGTTACTATCTGCCGGGGTTGGGGTTAGAAGGGGTGTAGCTGGTTCTCTGTCCAACTGGGCAGGGGTACAATCTGCAAGAGTCTGGGTTATGTGCGGTGGATCTGGTCCTTGGGCAAGTACAACCGTGGTTCTATCTGCATCAACTGGTAGCACTATCTTTTCTGAAGACCGTGTTGCTACTCCCTTAGATACTACCATCACGCTCTCCAATTCAAATGGCTGATAAACAAGAAAAGTAATTGAAAGTATAGACATTGTATGATAGACAGGTGCAATGGATAGTGCACTACTAGGAAAAGGGCTATAGATGGAATTGACACTAATGGCGCACCACGTCCATGGTGCGCCATTAGTAAATTTTTTTTAATTTTTACAAAACTACTAATGGCGCACCGTGGGAGTGGCGCGCCAGTGCGCCATTAGTAAATTTTTTTTTAATTTTTCAAAACTACTAATGGCGCACCGTGGGAGTGGTGCGCCATTACTAGTTGAACTAGTAATGGCGCACCATGCCACGGTGTGCCATTTGTAACTTGGCCCAAACATTCGCCCGAATGTACCCCCTCCATGTGGACCGCCTTTTCAGTTTCAAAAAAAGTAAAAGAAAATGATAGAAATGTCAAAAAAATAAAAGAAAATAAGATTCCCATGTGATATGTGGTCTAGTTGTTAGCAAAATTTACAAACATGAATTTTCGACTTTTTTGCAAAATCTCTCGAGAATTTGTAAAAACGGGCATAACTTTTGCATACGAACTCGGATGAAAAAGTTTTTTATATGAAAAATCATCTACTCGAAAAGTTACATCCGAATTTAACCGGGCGAACCCCGTGAAACATTTTCAAAATCCTCAAAAACCTAACAGAAAAAAAGATACGGGGCTTTTAAGATCTGGAGAGGCAAAAAAATTCAAACTTACTAATGGCGCACCATGGGCAGGTGCGCCATTAGTATCTTCCCGCCTTCAAAATTCAAAATAAGTCAAAAAAATAAAAAAAAGTTACTAATGGCGCACCTGCCCATGGTGCGCCATTAGTATCTTCCCACCTTCAAAATTCAAAATAAATCAAAAAAAATAAAAAAGTTAGTAATCGCTTTCCTGCCCACGGTGCGCCATTACTATGTCGTATATATGGCTAGGCGCACCTCCTCCACTCCACCTCTCCTCCACTCCATCTCCTCCTCTCCTCCACTCCATCTCCTCCTCTCCTCCACCATACTACCCTCCTCCTCTCCGGTGACCTCCTCCTCCTCCTCTCCGGCGACCTCCTCCTCCTCTCCGGCGACCTCTTCCTCCCTCCTGTCCTCTCCTCCCTTCCCCTGCCCTCACGGTTTCCCCTCCCTCCTTTCCGGTGAGCTCCTCCTCCCTCCTCTCCTCCCATTCCCTCATGGTTTCTCCTTCCTCCTCTCCGATGCTTCGGTGAACTCCTCTCCGGCGACCTCCTCCTCCTCCTCTCCGGCGAACTCCTCTCCGGCAAAAGAACGTACAAGATCCAAAAACAGGAACAAAATTTGAAATAATATCGTGGCAAAAAACAAGCAAAAAATGGGCAAAAAAATCACTATCCAGATCCAAATTCAAAATTCAAAAATAGCAATGGCGCACGGTGGGGGTTAGACGGTGCGCCACTACTATTTTCCCGCCTTCAAAATTAAAAAATACTAATGGCTCACAGTGGCCTATACTAATGGCGCACCTGTGGCCTATACTAATGGCGCACCGTGGCCTATACTAATGGCGCACCAGTGGTGCGCCATTAGTATACCAAATACTAATGGCGCACCAATGGTGCGCCATTAGTAAAAAAATACTAGTGGCGTGATACTAATGGCGCACCAGTAGGAAAAACTGGTGCGCCATTAGTAGCCCTTTTCCTAGTAGTGGTGGGGAATAAAAGAGGGCATGAAATAATTCATATTTATGTTGTGTAACCAAACAGGATAGCATGACACAATTTCACATATATGATGGCTAACTAAACAGGATAGCATGACACAAGTTCACATTATGATGGCTAACTAAAAAAGATGGAAAGACATAGTTCAAAATATGAGACTATGTAAACATGATGACATGACATAACTATATAATGTGTTTATTAAATAGGTTGGCATGCCATAATTCACATACATTCACGGATAGAATGCCATAATTCAAAATATGATGATTGTAAACACTAAACAGGATGAGATGATATAACTATATGATGTCTTTATTAAATGGATTTCCATGCCATAATTCAGATAGATGATGTGTATGTACTATGTAAACATGATGGCATGATATAATTCAAATATATGATTTATATAGTAAGCAAGTAAGCAGATGGCAGTCCATATATGATGTAAAAACTAAGCAATGCAGGACAACATGCATGACATGGGTAATATAACCCTGACAAGTTTGAGCATAGACCTCAGGGGGAAAATAGGACTGGTCATCAGTCTCTGAATCCTCCTCCGAAGAGCTCTCTATAACCGGCAAGATGTCTGCTTCAGCAGGTAGCATTGTCTGCTCTGAATACCTTGTTTTCACTCCAGATACTTCCATCACCGCTTCAAATGGCTGATGCACAGGAAGAGTAGTTGAATATACAAACGTTGTCGACAAATGGAACACATAATACAAAAAAATGATAGCATGATATAATTCACATACATGATGATTGGCTAAACAGCATGGCATTGCATAATTCACATATATAATGCCTTTGCAACAAGATAGCATTGTATAATTCACATATATAATGTCTTGCAACAAGATGGCAATGCATAATTCACATATATGGTAATTAGACACTGAACAGGTGGCATTCACACAAAGCATGTCTAACCTAATCAAATGACATAGCAATGCGAGACACCATACGCACGATATGAGCAACATAACCCTGCCAAGTTAGAGCATACACCTCAGGGGGGAATAGGACTGGTCATCTGTCTATGAATCCTCCTCTAAGGAGCTATCCGTAACTAGCGAGATATGCGCTTCGTCAGATAGCATAGTCTGCTCTGAAGACCTTGTTTTCACTCTAGAATTTGCCATCACCGTGTCAAATGGCTGATGCACACGAAGAGTAGTTGAATGTAATAATATTTTTTACAAATGTAATATGTAACCAAAAAAAGGATGGCCTGATATAATTTACATATAAGATGACTGGCTAAGCATGATGGCATTACAAAATTCACATATATGATGCCTGGCTAAACAAGATGGCGTTGCATAATTCACATAAACGATGAATAAACTAAACAGATGGCATTCGCACACAGGATGTCTAAACTAAGAAGATGACATATTTGATGTATAAAGTAAGCAATGCAAGACACCATATGCATGATATAACCAGCATCAGCATGCCAAGTTAGAGTGAAGACCTCAGGGGGTAAATAGGAGTTGTCTTCTCCTTCTGAATCCCCCTTAGAACAGATATCTTCCTCTCGATTACAATCCGAAATGTGTGGAGGGGGGCTGCCTTTGCGCCTACCATGGAACGACGTCTGCATGAAATTTTATTGCCACGCAAGGCTTGTCTCTTTTGCTCTACATGTTCAGTTCCATTGTTTACAGTAACTGTCATGCATAGGAATAAAACATAGTAAGATTATGTAAGGAGTGCATGCAAAAATCCAGAGTGATGGTAGCAACCTGTGGATAGACCCAAAACCAATAATAGTAGGAAGATAATGGCTTCAGTTAAAAATACAGATAATGGCTTCTTTACTGTTTGTTTCCCACCCAACATAAAACTCATAGTAGACACCGGAGATTAACCAGATAGTAGATAGATACTATTGATAGCGGCCCCGATATGTACCCCACAACCATTTGAAAACTCAAGTTTGACCATTAGTTTGGAGCTGACTCAGAGTCTAATCGGTGAACATGACGATAAAGTAGCATGTAATATTAAGCGATGCATAATGTAAGCAGACACGAAAGAGTGAGACCTCTCTTGCGGAACCGTGTAGTCCTCGAGGTCATCTGCTCGGTTGATGATGGTAGTGCAGTTTTCATGGCTGCCTGCAGCGGGGAAGAAGATCTGAGGCAGCGAAAGACAGTCTGGAGGCCAGATCCCTGCTGTGCTGGACACTTCTGTCGTCGGAGCAGCTAAGCTGGGGTGGACGACGACACAACAGGAGCGGGACAAACCACGCAAGGTTTTCTTTGACAACTATCTATAAGAGAAGTAATTCTGTAAGGGCTCATTTGAATTGGAGGATTCCAACAATGCAGGGATAGGAAATAGACAGGAATAGGATAGGAATGCACGTGCAAAACAGAGAATTTAAAAACACAGGATTTCGGCCAATCTGGGTGTTTGATTCACAACAATTGGAAGATCATAGGATGCAAAGAAGCATGGTGACATTAAGTCAAACCACACGAAAATGTACGGTTATAATGCTATTATGCTACTATCTCTTAGTCTTGTGCTTCATGAATAGGAATTTGAAAAGGAGGACAAGTGAAAATTAAAATTCCTATGTTTTTTCTTTCAAGGAGACGCTAAAGGAACAAATCCGTGTGCTTAGTGGACAATATATATAACATGTAGAGTAAAAAAGAGATGCAACAAGTGTAGAACCTCTTTGGCGAAGCCATGTCAATCTCAGCGTGATTGGGTTGCCCGGTGAGGATGCTCCGGCTGACTTGGCTGTCGGAGGAGGGGAAGAAGATCTTAGGCGTCTGGAGATGGAGCCCGAGGTACTGCTCCGCTGTGATGGAGGGTTTTGTCGTTGGAGCAGCTCCGGTGAGTTGTACGACGCCGAGGCTAAAGCAGGACAAGAGAGACAACGAACAACGTTAACCTGAGTGGAATTCTATTAGCATCTCCAATACATGACGTAAAATACATAACCACAAAGTGCTAGATGTAAAATACATCAGCCGCTCATCTCTGAACTTAACTGTCAAAACTGAACTTAACTGTCGAAACTGAACTTAACTGTCGAAACTAAATTTTGCTGTCGAAACTGAATTTTGCTGTCGAAACTGAACACACTAGCAAGGTGAGGCTACACGTTGGTCGACTGACTTTTTCATCTCTGGTCAGTCGATTTTGCAGCCGTTGGATACGAAATCAAGGGCCTGCGGTTCATCTTCAACCTCCACCCCCCTGAGCCGGCCAAACAGCAGCCCCCGCCACTCGCGACCGGCGGTGCGCCGCCCCGCCCGCCCCGAAAACACTCCCCACCGCCGGTCCGCCGCCTCCCTGGCCATCCCTCTAGGCCACCCCGTGCTGAGCTTTTTCTCCGGCGATCCCCACGCCACCGATCCACCAACGCCCCGCCACCGCCGGCGACCACCGCCCCCATCCTAAACCCTAAGATAGATAGTGGGGTATCTCTCCGGCGAGCCCCCCTCCCCGCTGTGGCTGGTTCTTCCTTCACCCCCGCGAGCCCCCCCCCCCACCACCTGAAAATCGATTGACCCAAAAGTCGATTCAGTCGACTGAAGTGTAGCTAAATTGGAGCAGCATCGCAAGCAAGAGCAAGAGCGAGAGCAGCAGCGCGAGCAATAGCAATAGCAAGAGCATACCAGGCAGGAGACGGAGAGCAAGAGTAGAGCAGCAGCACGAGCGAGAGCTAAAGCAGCAGCATGTCTTACTGATGTGGACGTCGCCGCCGAGGGAGCGACACCGTGGAGGAAGTGGCCGGTGACACCGTCGTGGATGGAGCCGCGTCGTGTTGGCTTGGGACCAAGCGTCGGCAGCACCGTGAGATCGAATCAAGAAGAAAATGAGGCGATTAGTGTACAACCTCTTTGCTGGCGCCAATTAGGCCGCAGCTTCGTCCGAGCAAACGGTGATGATGATGCTCTTCCGGTGGTGCAGGTGAAGGCGGCAGTGTGGGAATGGAGGTGGCGCAAAAGACGAGGGGAACATCGGGGCAGCTCCTTGGAGGTGGAGGATGGGGTGGCTGAACCGGCGAGATGATGAGATCGATGACGGATCCTCATCTGGTACGGTGGATGAGGGACGTCGAGGTGTTGCTGTGGACGACGTCGTCGGGGAAGAGGCTCCGGCTGGGTGGCGGACGGAGCAGGGTGTGAGGTTTCGTCGCGGTTTTTCGTGGCCTCGGTGTACGAATGGGTGGGCGGATGGGATGGCAGCGGGGAACCATGGATTAGAGACGTGCTTGTCCGAAATGTGGGGTAAGTTACGAAAGTACCCCCACCGATTTGAGGCGGTTCTTTCGGTTCAGGGGTACCATGGGCATTTCGCGTGTCTGGATTTCACAGGAGGTGGGAGTTTTCGTGCGTGTTGTAACTTCGGAATAGCAAGGCGCAGGTTGACATGGAGGGAGTTCTCGGAGCACAACGAGACAAAGATATATCTTAAATACTTCGGGCTAACAAGGCGCAGGTTGAAATTTCTGGACAAGCCTAATGTGTATTGTTCCAAATCAATGCGCCCTACAAATGTCATTCAAAACTTTGAATTCATGTTATGTTCAATTAAAATATTTCGCTACGTGTATAATGCATGCAACCTACTACTCAAATGAACGTTTGAGTGCATTCCAAACGTATATACTACCGCTTCAATATGACCTAAATTTGAATAAGATTTACAGTAATGATTGTTGTGAAGTCAAAGCATTTGAATTCGTTTCGCTGTTTTAATAAGATCTACAATCATCATTATCATCAAGTTAAACCATCGTTTGTGTATTATCTTCACAGCACACCACATGATTAGTCTCGAGTTACATATGAACTATGTGTACTCCTATATGAACTCCAACTAGATTTTTGGAATCCACTTTATTTAGATTTCAAATCACATTACATTTCTAGCTCTAGCAAGATCTTCATAATCTAAACCATGTCTCATATGTATAATGTGTTTATCACATTATGTATGGTGCCCCGCCACCTACGCCTACAAGTATTTAGATGTGAGTTGCAAACACCACACATTACCACAAATTCAAATAAAATGTGAGAATGTTCGATATATAGTATTGTTTAGATTGTTTGATATTTAGGTGTAAGCTGTGAACGCCACACATTATCACAAAGTCTAAAAAAATGTGATATTGTTTGATGTATAGTATGGTTTAGATTGTCCGGCATTTTGCTGTGAGTTGCAAACACCATGCATTATCACATTATGGTATAACATGTGCACATCACGTGTATCACCGCGGTATTCATGCATGCAATGTTTAAAACACTATGATCTCCTATTCAAATATATGAATCCGCTTTCATATCAAATTATGATCTTTGTTAGTCTCTTACACCCACACAATCCTCTAACCTTCGTAGCTACCACTAACTTTCTCTCATGCATGCACATGCCCTCCTTGCCCTCCCCTCCCCCTCCCTCGGCATTCTATCCACCTGGCACATTCATTTTTTTCTTTAGGTTGTTCTCCCAGAGTCTCCACAACTCCTTTCCGACACACACCAATCAATAAACCTCTCCAGCGGTGCCTGCCTACAACATACAAACACACCTTCAATCTCCTCCTTTATGTGTCCTTGCTTCGTGTCTCTCATACGGTCAGACACACGTGTAAACTCTTGCCCCTCTTTTCATCGCTCTCACAACCGCACACTCCTCCCCCTATCTAGCTAGTAGTTGGTCCTCTCGCACCACCTCCTAGCTCCATTCTCTCTTTCTATCCGTCTCGCTGGGCCTTATTTGCCTCTAACAAATGGACGTATACCGACCGATCTCTCGCTATACATATAGCTAGCTAGGTCCTTATAACTCGTTTTTACCCACACGTCAATCGATCTACCTCATTAGTTGTGTCCCTCCCTTCCTCCGACAAACAACAATTGATCTACCGATCTAGTTAGGTTTGCTTACCAAACACATGGTTCCCCTTCATAATCCATGGATGCGTCCCGACATATCTATCACGCACAGGCACACACAGAAACACATCCCCACTCTTATTGATAACATTGCAGTTCACCCTCAGTTTGTCTACTAGGCCTCTCCCACCATCTTCGAGAAGCAACTCCATCACCCATCCAACACTCTACCCTCTCCCTCCCTCTCCCTCGCTCTCTCCCTCCTCTCTCTCTCTGTCCCATCATATTTCCCGTCCTTCAGTTATGTATGGATGTCGACCTATCTCCCTCAAGACATAGCTGGGTCTCTCCTTCTCAACACAAATACGAGTCGTTCTACCTCTATAGTTAGGCCCCTGCCTACCCCTCCCACCACCCCTCCCCCCCCCACACACACCGATACATCGAGCGCTCTAGTCATGTCTCCCTGCCACACGCAAACTTGACGTGTGCCCTCTAACGTTCCGGTAGGCTAGTCGCCCTCACTAGTAGAAGAAGGGCATGTT
The DNA here is from genome assembly GCA_034509565.1 of Triticum monococcum. NCBI lineage: Eukaryota > Viridiplantae > Streptophyta > Magnoliopsida > Poales > Poaceae > Triticum > Triticum monococcum. The sequence goes on from CM067846.1 coordinate 64,893,465, forward strand.
GTCTCGGTTCATAAGGGCCTTTTGTCCCCGTTCCTGAACCGGGACTAAAGGGTCGGTACTAATGCCCTGTCCCTTTAGTTCCGGTTCAATCCAGAACTGGAACAGATGGGCCTCCATGTGGCCTGCGCGCAGAGCCCAGGCAGGAGGGCCTTTGGTCCCGGTTGGTGGCACCAACCGGGACCAATAGGCATCCATGCGTCAGCATTTCTGTTGCTGGGGTTTTTGTTTTTTTAAAGGGGGGGTGGGGTTTGGCGGTTTTGGAGGGTTAATTTAGGTGTCTCATATATTGTGTTAGCTAGCTATAATTAATAGAGAGAAGTGTCCTCTCTTATGTCCGTGCTTGGTCGACGCTACGTACTATACATACGTATAGAGAGGACTAGACACGCTAGCTAGCTTGTAAGCGAACGAAGGAAATAGAAGATCGTCATGAACATATATGCATACAGAGAGAAGTGATATCGACCACCTCTCCTTCTCCGAGAGATTGGTCGAACAACAAGTTCTCGTATATCTATCCGACACTACCGGCTACATATATACAATAATTATCTCTTACAAATATAATCTCCTAACATACAGACTCATGGTCCACATAGTATTCTCCGTCTTCAGTGATCACGTGGTCAAGAAAGAATGCCGCCAATTCCTCTTGAATTGCTCGCATGCGAGCTGCTGCTAGGAGTTCATCCTGCTTCCAAAACATCTAATTTGAAGAAGAGGGTCAATACATATATATATGTATGAATGAAACTCAACAGAAATGATGGTAATAAAATAAAATTGTGAATGTTGTTATTTACGCACTTCATACTGTTCGTCAGAGTAGCCCCGCTCACAGGTCGTGTGGTGGATGGACTCACAAACGTAGTATCCACAGAAATCATTCCCTTGTTCCTGCCACAACCACTTTATAAGAAATAGAGGTCAATCAAACTGATAAGCAAGAATGCCAAATGGTATTGATGAAACTAGTGCTTGAATCAATAGGAGATGCGCGGAACATGCTACTATAGTACTTACTTTCGGGTGTCTAAATTGCAGCTTCTTCGGGAGTCCCGGAGCTTTTTTGGTGAATTTTTTGCAAACCCTGCCAGACAAAGAAAACAATTACTTGATATATCAGGAAATGAACAAAGTTGCTGATATGGTGGATAATGATCGATTTAACTTACTTCTCGAGCACTTGAGTCATGTCCGCATAGTCCTGGGGATCTTTTCGTCTTGAGTCTAAGACGGTTACTAGTCCCTGCTCAAGCTTAATCTCTAGGAGAATATAGTGGAAACTGCACACGCATGCATAACTCATCAATTACATTACTATAACCTTGACTAATATATATAAGGGAAACCGAATACGCACAAGACTGTAACACTCACTTCAAGTTGTAACGAAAGAGTATTATATCTTTGTTTTCATTTATTACCAACGATTGTAGCAAGTTGGCCTCGGTATCTGCGGCATGAAATTTAACCTGAGTTGCATCTATGATATTTGTGTTAATGAACCCAATATCACCGATTTGTCTTTTCTTCAATTCGATGATCTTAAATCTGCATAATATAGTGAGGATAATTATAAATACATGCAATGAAAGAGCTGAGCTATATAGAGAGACTTAATGACAGAAGTAGTACTACTTAGAGATAGTAGCAGGTGATCGTTGCTTTATCGAGGGCCAATTGATTGAAAAACTGAAAGAACTCCTCAAATGGAACAGGCAATAGATCAATTCCAACGAGGTCATGCTCCTTTTTAACTCTCACATCCAAAGTACTCCTCCCCCAGACTCTCTGCAGATTTTCAAGTACCAATCGTTGATAGAGATCTTTCATCTTTGACGAGAGGCTTCCCGTACTCGTATCTTTGTATCTGCACCTCCATGAAATCATAATGTACATCATCGGGCAGGTAATCTCCAAGATTGCTATAACCGGGCACCCTCGGATCATTAGCGACGATGTCGCTAGGCACCTTGAGCGGGGGGCACGATTGCTTCGCTTGTTCGCCGAGCTAGGAAATTTGTTTCCTAGCTCGTCGTTCTTTCAGCCTTTGATCACTGACAGTACTTCCCGACCACTCCGCTTCGGCAAATTCCTTTCCAATAATGCGCTCATAGTTTCCTTTCGGCGGAGACTTGGGTGGTTTTGTCAGGGTAGCCAGAGTGCGCTTCGCTTTCACCAGATCTACCTTCTCCTCCGGAGGTGGATGTTTCTTTGCTTTCACCCCTTCAATGAAGTTCCTCACTTCTTATCACGCGATCTCGGTGTTCTCCTCCGGGGTCCTCTTGTATGGTAACTTCTCTGGAGTCTTCAGAGAAGGACCAAATCTATATGTCCTCCCGTCTGTGGCTGTATTGCTAGACGCCGGCAGAGCAGATGGAGCGTCTGTCTTCTTTACTTTCTTATGAGGCGGAGGAGAAGGACTACGACGCGCCGGAGCTGCCGGAGTGGCAGAGGTTATCTTCCGCCCTTGCTAACGAGGCGGAGAAGGAGGAGGCTGGCTGCTCGGGCGCGCTGATGCAGGCGGAGAAGGAGGCGGAGTGCCGCCACGCGCCGGAGAAGGAGCCGGTCGAGTGCCCTGATCGTCACTCGCCGGAGGAGCAGGCGGAGTGCCCTGACTCGCCTAAGGAGGAGGAGGAGGCGGAGGCGTCCAGTTCGGAAGGTTGATAAGCTCCTTCCGCCATAGGCATGGAGTCTTCAGAGCAGAACCCACCCGAGTCTCCCCTTCACCGGTAGGGTGGTCAAGCTGGAGGTCCTCAAATCCCTCCATTATTTCATCCACCATCACCCTAGCATATCCTTCTGGAATCGGCCGGCAGTGAAAAGTTGCGCTGGGTTCAGTAGGAGAAACAGAGCCAACAGCCGCCTTGACCTTCGTATTAATCCATTGCGTCATAAGGTGGCAATTTTGAGACTCCGTGATAGCATCCACGGGATAGCTGGCAGGAGCCGTCAAGACATGCTTCGGCTGAAGCAGCTCGGTGGAAGCCACGCTGCTTCTCCGCTGAGATGGCGGGGTAGCTTCGGGGGAAGCTTCTACAGTTCATTTGCTGCGATTTGCTTCTCGTTCCTCTATCGCTTGTACCCTAGCGTGCAGCGCCTGCAGTTGGGTCTGCTCCACTTTCTTCCTCCTCTCGTGGCATTTGTAACCGCCTGCGTTCGGAAACCTAGCCTTCCACGGAATGGAGCCTGGCGTGCCTCGTGTCCGTCCAGGGTGCTCAGGATTCCCGAGGGCCATTGTGAGCTCGTCGTTCTCTCTGTCTGGAACGAACGTCCCTTGCTGCGCTACTTCGATATAGTGCTTAAGCCTCTTGACTGGTATTTCCATTTGCTCGTCCGTCCAAATGCACTTCCCTGATATAGGGTCCAAGGTTCCGCCAGCCTCGAAGAACCAAGTCTGGCAATGGTCTGGCCTGTTAATTGTCTCTGGTTCGATCCCTTTATCAACAAGATCATTCTCAATCTTGGCCCACTTAGGCCAGGCTGCGAGGTAGCCACCTGACCCCGTGCGATGGTGATGCTTCTTCTTCGCAACATTTTTCTTGTTTGTCACCGACATCTTCGTACTCTTTTCCGATGTCTTGTGGGCCACAAATGCGGGCCAATGATCCCTGATCTTCTCATATCTGCCCTTGAATTCTAGTGTCTCTTTATTTTCGACAAACTTATTCAGCTCTTTCTTCCACCTCCTGAATAGTTCTGGCATCCTCTTAAGAGCAAAAGACTTCATTAGTTGCTCTTTAACTGGCTTCTCCATATCATCCTCTAGCAGTAGGGTGAAATTTGACTTCAGCTCAGTCCAAAGATCATTTTTCTGCATATCATTGACCTAAGACACCTCAGGGTCTTCTGTAGCCGGCTTTAACCATTGCTGGATGCTGATCGGGATCTTGTCCCTAACCAAAACCCCGCCCTGAGCAACAAATGCGCTTTTTTTCCGGAGGTGTTCAATCGGTTGGCCGTCGGGCGCGATTGCTATGATCTCAAACTTTTCATCCGAGATCAACTTTCTCTTTGGGCCTCGTCTCTTTATCGAAGTTGTGCTTGATCCGGAGGGCTAGAAAAAAGAACAAAGAGTTAATTAATATGTGTACATACCAAAATAATGAATGCATCGATTAGCTAGTCAGCAGAAGCTTAACTAATATATATACCTGGCCGGACTCGGTTCGGTTACCGGAGACGTCATCACGGTCTCCTTTTTGCACCGGCATTATGTCACCGGATCCGTCCTCACGGTCTCCTTCTTGCATCGGCATTAGGTCACCGGAGCCATCATAATCATAGCCAGCTGCTTCCAGACCATCGGTGTCGTTGAGAAACAACAAGCAGACAACATCACTTCCTCGTGCGATTATGTCCCCCAACAACTCTTCTTGTACTTCGTCTCGGGCGGTGTCCATAGTTTCTTCAAATATTTACAACGTGGCAATTATTATTCAAACATGATAGATGGATATATTAGTGGCAAACATAGAACTAATATTAATTAGTGGCCTCGACGCTGCTTCTCCAGGGTTTGGGGTCCCCTCGACACTGCTTCTCTAGGGTTTGGGGTGGCCTCGACAATGCTTCAAGGATAAAAAAATAAGAAGAAGAAGAAAAAAAAGAGGAGAAGAAAGAATAGAGGAGTCTACTCCTCTATTCTTTCTTCTCCTCTTTTTTTCTTCTTCTTCCTCTTTTTTTTATCGGGAACAAGGGTCGTCAAGGGTCACCGAGCGGTAGAGGAAACCCTAAATAGCAAGTATCGTGGGTGTGAGATACATGTGGCCATCGGTGTCGGACACTACAACCACATCTCACAAGTGACGCGGGTCGACGCCCGCGTCACTTGTGGGATGTGGATGTACTGTCCGACACCGACGGCCACATGTATCTCACACCGACGATACTTGCTATTTAGGGTTTCCTCTACCGCTCGGCGACCCTGGACGACCCTCGTTCCCGATAAAAAAAGAGGAAGAAGAAGAAAAAGAGGAGAGGAAATAAGAGAGGATAATAACTCCTCTATTCTTTCTTCTCCTCTTTTTTTCTTCTTCCTCTTCTTTTTTTAACCTCTTCTTCCTCTCATGTTCGACCCCCCCGCGCAGAGGGGCAGCCTGGCGGCGTCGGGCGGGGAAGACGAACTGATTGGAAATTTTCAAAAGTGCTAGTTATATAGACGTAGCATTGGTCCCGTTCATGGCACCAACCGGGACCAATGCCACCTTTAGTCCCGGTTGGTGCCACCAACCGACACCAAAGGCCTCTTTTCAGCAGCCCCAAGGGCGGGAAGCGGCGGCCTTTGGTCCCGGTTGGTGGCACCAACCGGGACTAAAGGGGGGCATTGGTCACGGTTTGTGCCACGAACCATGACCAATGCCCCCTTTAGTCCCGGTTGGTGCCATCAACCGGGACCCAAGGCATGCGCCTGCCAAAGCCGTGGTGCGGTGGGATGTTTAGTCCCACCTCGCTAGCTGAGGAGCGGACACACCTGTTTATAAGCGCTGCCCCGCCCTCTCCATCGAACTCCTCAGAACTGCCGGCTTTTGGGCCTAATCTCACACCGCTATGCATGTGGGCCTGCTGGGCCTTTTGCGGGCCTGAATCCTGGCCCATGGATGGGCTTCTAGTCGTATTCAGGCTGTGGTGGCCCAGTAGGTGGCATTTTTTTACTATTTATTTTTTCATTTCTACTTAGAACTAAATGCTTATAGTTTTTTAGTGATTTTTTTCCTTTAGGTCACAAAAATTATAAACTTTCTGTTAGTGCCATTAGTTTTAAAATTTGAATAGTTTAAATTTGAATTTTTTAAAATTTGTGTGATTCACTAGTTTATGAATAACTTTACTAAAAAAATCATTTTTGAGTCATTCTTTTTCCTACTATTTAATACTACTGTGTTTTATCATTATACTCAATTTGGTAATTTTAGTTAGTCATAACAAATATTATAGGCATTTTTTTTCTTTTTTGCTATTTATTTTTTCATTTCTACTTAGAACAAAATACTTATAGTTTTTTAGTGATTTCTTTTTTCTTTTAGGTCACAAAAATTATAAACTTTCTGCATTATTTATTTTGTTTTGTTTTTTGCTTTATTTTTAATTCTTTTTGCTTTTAGTTTGAGAAAAATTATAAACTTTCTGTTAGTACCATTAGTTTTCAAATTTGAAAACACTTTTTTAGTTTTTTTAGTTTTCTTTGTTGCTTTATTTATTTTATTTTGTTTCTACTTACAACAAAATACTTATTGTTGCTATTTTTATTTTTTTTTAGTTTTTTTGTTTCGTTTTCTGTATTATTTATTTTCTTTTTTTTTGCTTTATTTTTTAATTCTTTTTGCTTTTAGGTCAGCAAAATTATAAACTTTCTGTTAGTGCCATTAGTTTTAGAAAAATTATAAACTTTCTGTTAGTGCCATTAGTTTTCAAATTTGAATAGTTAAAATTTGAATTCTTTGAAATTTGTGTTGATCACAGGTTTGTGATTAACTTTACTAAAAAATGAACATAGATGCACCTATAGAGAAAATTCGACCTAAATTCATAGTTTTCAAATGAACTCTGAAAAAGTTGGCATAGCATACTCGTGTGTTACAAAGTTGGCATGGTATCATCATAATAGTTGCGGGAGAAAGTCTCCACTTTTTCTACGCTTGAGTCATTTGCTTATTGCGCCATAACCATGGATAATCTTCATCATTTATCAGGATGCTTGGGTCAGCCTTGACATTGAAGGGAGGAATTTCATGAAACTTTTCATCATCTTCAGACATGTCTGTCTTGCCCTCCACTCCCAGGATATCCCTTTTTCCTGAAAGAACTATGTGGCGCTTTGGCTCATCGTATGATGTATTCACTTCCTTATATTTTCTTTTTCTCGGTTGGGTAGACATGTCCTTCACATAGATAACCTGTGCCACATCATTGGCTAGGACGAACGGTTCGTCAGTGTACCCAAGATTTTTCAGATCCACTATTGTCATTCCGTACTGTGGGTCTACCTGTACCCCGCCGCCTGACAGATTGACCCATTTGCACTTAAACAAAGGGACCTTAAAATCATGTCCGTAGTCAAGTTCCCATATGTCCACTATGTAACCATAATATGTGTCCTTTCCGCTCTCGGTTGCTGCATCAAAGCGGACACCGCTGTTTTGGTTGGTGCTCTTTTGATCTTGGGCGATCGTGTAAAATGTATTCCCATTTATCTCGTAACCTTTGTAAGTCAATACAGTCAAAGATGGTCCCCTGGACAACAAGTACAGCTCATCACAAACAGTGTTGTCACCTCTGAGACGTGTTTCCAACCAACTGCTGAAAGTCCTGATGTGTTCACATGTAATCCAGTCGTCGCACTGCTCCGGGTGTTTGGAGCGTAGACTGTTCTTGTGTTCATCGACATACGGGGTCACCAACGTAGAGTTCTGTAGAACTGTGTAGTGTGCTTGAGACCAAGAATATCCGTCCCTACATATTATTGAGTCACTTCCAAGAGTGCCTTTTCCAGTCAGTCTCCCCTCATACCGCGATTTAGGGAGACCTATCTTCTTAAGGCCAGGAATGAAGTCAACACAAAACCCGATAACATCCTCTGTTTGATGGCCCATGGAGATGCTTCCTTCTGGCCTAGCGCGGTTACGGACATATTTATTTAGGACTCCCGTGAACCTCTCAAAGGGGAACATATTGTGTAGAAATACGGGCCCAGGATGACAATCTCGTCGACTAGATGAACTAGGACGCGCGTCATGATATTGAAGAAGGATGGTGGGAACACCAGCTCGAAACTGACAAGACATTGCGCCACATCACTCCTTAGCCTTGGTACGATTTCTGGATAGATCACTTTCTGAGAGATTGCATTGAGGAATGCACATGGCTTCACAATGGCTAATCGGACGTTTTCCGGTAGAAGCCCCCTCAATGCAACCGGAAGCAGTTGCATCATAATCACGTGGTAGTCATGAGACTTTAGGTTCTGAAACTTTTTATCTCGCATATTTATTATTCCCTTTATATTCAACGAGAAGCCAGTCGTGACCTTCATACTGAGCAGGCGTTCAAAGAAGATTTCTTTCTCTTCTTTCATAAGAGCATAGTTGGCAGGACCTTTATACTGCTTCGGAGGCATGCCGTCTTTTTCGTGCAAACGTTGCAGGTCCTCCCGTGCCTCAGGTGTATCTTGTGTCTTCCCATACACGCCCAAGAAGCCTAGCAGGTTCACGCAAAGGTTCTTCGTCATGTGCATCACGTCGATTGAAGAGCGGACCTCTAGGTCTTTCCAGTAGGGTAGGTCCCAAAATATAGATTTCTTCTTCCACATGGGTGTGTGTCCCTCAGCGTCATTTGGAATAGCTAGTCCGCCGGGACCCTTTCCAAAGATTATGTGTAAATCATTGACCATAGCAAGTATGTGATCACCGGTACGCATGGCAGGCTTCTTCCGGTAAATCTGCCTCGCCTTTGAAATGCTTGCCTTTCTTTCGACATTGATGGTTGGTCGGAAGAAATCGACGATGGCCCAGGTACACATTCTTCCTTCATTTGTCCAGGTATATACTTTCAGTGTCATCTAAACAGCGCCTGCATGCGTGGTATCCTTTGTTTGTCTGTCCTCCAAGGTTTCTGAGAGCGGGCCAATTGTTGATGGTGATGAACAGCAATGCCTTTAGGTTAAATTCCTCCTATCTGTGCTCATCCCACGTACGTACACATCAATGTCGTTGCCGGGTTGCTTAGGGCCTTGGATGAGAACTGGCATCATAATGAACTTCCGCTTCATGCACACCCAAGGAGGAAGGTTATACATACATAGAGTCACGGGCCAGGTGCTATGATTGCTGCTCTGCTCCCCGAAAGGATTAATGCCATCCGCGCTTAAAGCAAACCATACATTCCTTGGGTCCTTCACAAACTCATCCCAGTACTTTCTCTTGATTTTTCTCCACTGCGACCCGTCAATGGGTGCTCTCAACTTCCCGTCTTTCTTCCGGTCCTCACTGTGCCATCGCATCAACTTGGCATGCTCTTCGTTTCTGAACAGACGTTCCAACCATGGTATTATAGGAGCATACCACATCACCTTCGCAGGAACCCTCTTCCTGGGGGCCCGCCGTCAGCATCACCAGGGTCATCTCGTCTGATCTTATACCACAATGCACCGCATACCGAGCAAGCGTTCAAATTCTTGTATGCACCGCGGTAGAGGATGTATTCATTAGGGCATGCATGTATCTTCTCCACCTCCAATCCTAGAGGGCATACGACCTTCTTTGCTGCGTATGTACTATCGGGCAATTCGTTATCCTTTGGAAGCTTCTTCTTCAATATTTTCAGTAGCTTCTCAAATCCTTTGTCAGCCACAGCATTCTCTGCCTTCCACTACAGCAATTCCAGTATGGTACCGAGCTTTTTGTTGCCATCTTCGCAATTGGGGTACAACCCTTTTTTGTGATCCTGTAACATGCGATCGAACTTCAGCTTCTCCTTTTGACTTTCGCATTGCGTCCTTGCATCGACAATGACCCGACGGAGATCATCATCATCAGGCACATCATCTGGTTCCTCTTGATCTTCAGCAGCTTCACCCGTTGCAGCATCATTGGGCACATCTTCTGGTTCCTCTTGATCTTCACCAGCTCCCCCCGTTGCAGCATCACCGTATTCAGGGGGCACATAGTTGTCATCATACTATTCTTCTTCGCTGTCTTCCATCATAACCCCTATTTCTGCGTGCCTCGTCCAAACATTATAGTGTGGCATGAATCCCTTGTAAAGAAGGTGGGAGTGAAGGATTTTCCAGTTAGAGTAAGACCTCATATTCCCACATTCAGTGCATGGACAACACATAAAACCATTCTGCTTGTTTGCCTCAGCCGCATCGAGAAACTCATGCACGCCCTTAATGTACTCGGAGGTGTGTCTGTCACAGTACATCCATTGCCGGTACATACATAGTTCTCATCTAACAACATATAGCTCTCCAGAGCATCTAATTAATTAAACAATACATTGAAACTATGTAAAATCCACGAGAAGAGAGGTAGGGGCATAGCTCTATACACTTCAGTACTTTTGATGTGTCCCGTCAACTCGCAGAACAAGGAGAAGCTTGCTTAGTACGCCGTCTCCCCCGCCCATGGGCGCGGTGGCTCGCAGGATGAGGTGAAGCTTGCTTAACATGCCTTATGCCCGCTCCCTCGCCCATGCGCGCGGTGGCTCGCAGCCCGAGGAGAAAATTTTACTACTCCCTCTGTTTACTCCTCGTCCCTACTACCTTGGTTATAGAGATTATACTATCATATTGTTTGGAATATATATGTCCTTTAGTAGATTTCAATATGAACTACTAGTACATACTCCAAACGCTGATGTATATAGACGTATTTTAGAGTGTAGATTCACTCATTTTGCTCCGTATGTTGAACTCTCCCTTTCCCCTCGACCCTCGCCAATGTGGTGGATGTGCAACAATTCATTCGGTCTCATATAGCCAGAACGATATATACTGCACTACCATTATTGCTCGACTTCCCGAAGAGGCGAAAAGCCAATGGCAAGGTTAATATCTTGGAGATGCCAAGCGCAAGGTTATAGGAGAACGAGTATTAGGTGCCGCGTCATTTATAAATAAAGTTATTTTCTTCAGTGGCACGTATGCATTATGATAGGTTCATATGGAGAGAAAGGAAACCGCTCCACTATATACATAGTCAGGATGGGACAGCATACATGGTTGCTTGCTGGGGTTGCTCTCTTCACACTCTCTCGCACAAAACGACTGTGGCCACATCTCTGACATCCCGGTGGATCACGTCCACCTGGGGAAGGGGTGGATGCTTAGTGTAGATGCGGTGGCCGTCGCCGACAGCGAAAAACCACTGTCGGCATGTCCCGATCAGGGGTCCCCGCCGTTCTCTCTCACAAAGCCGGTGAGGTTGCCTTCGTCCCTTGCTCACTGCCGCAACGTGGGCAGTTACTGCCTCCCGCCGCCCTCCTCAATGTTGAGCTACGTTCCTCAGGTACAACTCCCTTTACAGCCGGCTTGCACCACTGCTCCAGCTGCCCACATCACTCCATGTGGATATTTCTCTACTTTTTTGCCCCGCACATACCTCTACTGGCTTCTACGTACTGTATTTGTGATGAGTTTATGTCTCATCAACTAGTCCCAGTAATCTTATTCTAATCAAGCTTGTTCAATTTCTTTGCCACAGGGATGCTCATCTCGATTTTGGTGAAACTGCACAAAATGAGCCGATGGTCAAAAGGTTGCAAACTTCATTTATTAGGAAGCTCGAACGTTGCCAGCAAATTGAAGCCTGGTCAGGGTTCACGGTTCAAGGGCTAGGGACTACATGGATCAATTTTTTATTTAGCTGCCTCTGTTCCAAAATAGGTGTCAACTTTAGTAGTAGTACAACTTTGTACCAAAGTTTGCACAAAGTTGAGAAACTTATTTTGGAATGGAGGGAGTACATATTTTTTATGATCTGTCAATCATTGAGATGCAATAGCATGCATGTTAGTCTCCTTTGTATTTGATGAAGTGTTGCAATGGGCAACCTTGGACGCAAGATATATGTAATAGAAGCTGCAAGCTTCATAGCATTGTACAAATTTGTCTCGCTGATAAATTACAGTACGTACTATACTAGTACTTCCTCCGTTCCTAAATATAAGACTTTGTAGAGATTTCACCATGAACCACATGCAGATCACTGAGCCTGCGTGTTTTCACTGCCTCTGCTGTAAGAATGGAGAAAATTGTAATCTAGTAGGTATACTTCCTTTCGCCGAAAGCGTGGGACATCCAGCAGTCCTACGACCTCAGTAATAAAGACCAATGAGTCGTCAAATCACATAGACCCAGCAGTAAGTTGGACGGACGAAGCAACCATCACTCTTGCACCAGTGAGAGGTCGTGTATGCTCTGCCCGGGCATGAATGCGGCACCGATTCTTTGGAGCGGCGCTGACCGTTTTGGGCGGGAAGCGTGCATGGGCAATGGAGGGGCCTTGGGTGGGCCAGGCTGGTCAGGAGCGGCCGTGGCAGCTGTCCGCATGTCCCTACCGGACACGCCCGGAAACGAGAGGATGCACCAACTCTCGCAGCTAAAATCATACACTACACAACATCTCTCTTTAGGAGTAGGTCGATCTGTTGCTCTCTCTAACACACACACATGGTGTTAAACACACACGAACACACACACGCGCGCACACGCACGCACCTTGGTCCCGTTGCACCTTCTAACGTGACTTATTACACCTAGACGGAGGGAGTAGTAAGTATACGAGATAAGGTGGCACACTGACTTAAGTCGAATACAAGTGGCCAAAATTTGTGTGCATGTTATAATAAGGATTCAGGAATGTATAAAAGGTTATTTCCCTCTAGTTGAACATAACGGGAGGGTTGTGTAGCTGGTTAGCCTGTTCGCTCATCAAACTTGAGGTCTCGGGTTCGATAACTACACCTGAGCATAATTTGTGCCAGCAGGATTCTTTGACTGGTCAAAATGTTTTCTAGAGTTTGCACGCTTCACACTCTCTCTCAAGTATATATATACACGCTGGAGCCTCAACGGTTGTAGTTGCTCTCTTCACACTCTCTCGCCCTCTCCCGCTGGAGCCTCAGCGCTTGTAGTTGCTCTCTTCACACTCTCTCGCCCTCTCCAGATCGAAACAAGACTTCATTGGCCTCTCTCTCCCCTCACTGCTGCTCAAAGAGCCGGTAGGATCCGTCCGCCGGGAAGGGAAGGAGGCTTAACATTGTCGCCGTCGGCGAGGGACTACTGGCGCAGCTGTTCACTTTCCACCCAGCGGCGGCGCGTGAGGACCTCCAACCCCTTCTTCTTCGCCATCGTCCCGTCGCCCGCCGAACCACGCCCCAAGAACCTTAAGGTATAATTTACTTACTCCACATGCATTGCTCCAGCTGCATGTATACCATGAACCTAGGATGCGGTTCAAAGAGGAAAGGAGTGGGAAAAGTTGTATATAGCATGAATCTCGAACATGGTTCAAAGAGGAAATGAAGGGGGAAACTTGTATAGCATTAATCTAGGACGTGGTTCAAAGAGGAAAGGAATGGGGAAAAGTAGTGGGGAAAGTTGTATCGCATAAATCTAGGACGTGGTTCAAAAAGGAAAGGAAGGGACAAGGCTGTAGAGTTTGAGCAGGACTAGATTTGCTGCGCTCACATATGGAAAGGCGTCTGATAACAAAACTGGGACCAACACGGACTGGAACGGAGTTTTTTTAGTCCCTACACCAAAATGTCCCTGTAAACAAACACCCTCTAATAATGCCGCTACAAAATTGATGCAATGCCATAGTTAAAAGCAAAATACATGTTTTAACGAATTTTATTGTTAATATAATCTCTATGTTAATATTAATCAATGCCACCGTTTGAGAAATGCTACTCTCTTGCTTTCTTTCCCATTTAGATAAGGTAGATGCTTCTTTTTGTTGGCTTCTGTGTCATCCACCGTTATTGACCACTAATAGTTTCCTTTGCACCTCTGTGTAAACAGGGTTATCTCCTTCACCTCGTTGCCATTGTGACCTTCTGTTGCACTGCACAAAGCACTTTTGTTTTAAGAGTGTTTTGTGCAGGTCAAGCAAAATGTCACACCGACAACGTTGCTTGATTGCTTGATCTTAGTGGAACTGCACAAGAGGAGATCTTACTTCGTATCCGTTAAGGCGAATTTGGTTCAGATCTTCTTCTTGTGAGTTGTTTGTATTCCGCATCATGAGAGGTCAGTACTAGCCTTCTTTCACATGATTCTGCAGTGTGCATTCATATGTTGTACTACTTGTATGATAATGTTGCTTGATTTTAGTGAACTGCACAAATGGAGACAAGACTTCCAATCTATATGTGCACCGTAATATCCCATTGAGGTAAGATAAGGATATTTCACAACTGCTGGCCTGTATTTTGCCACTTTCATCAGAAAATTAAGTTTAGTACTATACTTGTGCTCCCTAATTGACATGCCAAATCTTACATTGAAGGTGAAGCTTGTTTGTTATTGAACCAAGTGATGAAGGGGGAGAACAAGGGGAAGAAAAACAAAAATCAACTCCCGGTGCTATAATGAAGCACTGGAACTGTGATGGCACAAGTAATGATATAGTTTTGGATCTTAATTTATTGCTATGGCTGGAACGAGCAATTGTTTTGCCACTGATTTGATGCCACTCTTAATGTAATATGTAATTATATCTACTTGTGCAAACATGGATCTTCTTTGAAGATACCATACATTTTAGTGGAACTGCACAAGAAGATACCATAGTAAGCTTGGCCACCACCGTAGATGCTTCATCTGGATGCTCTACACAATAAACCTCTTGACAAAGGTTGGTACTCGCCCACTGATTTCATCCATATGATTGAGCTTTGTCATCTCTATTGGTGTTGTGCTACTATTTAGATACTGTCATGAAAAAGTGGTATTGTCCTTGAGAAGTGCTTCATCTATGTTGTTTTAAATATTTCCTTTCCTTTTTTTCGAGCAAACAGTGACGCTAGCATTTAGTAGTCCTCTTGTCGTTGCACAACAGGATCATCTTCCTCTGAAGAAGAATATGGAGTATGTGAAGCGACTAGTTCCGATTATGCCAGGATGAAGAAGCCATGTCTATCTTATCATCAGAAGGAGCAGTTGAAGGATGGTTACATTACTCCCCACAAGACCAAACTAACTTCAGCTCAGAAGGACTGACAAAATCTCCATTTTTTTGCTGTTGTTCTAGGATTCTTTCTGGTGAGTTCCATTTTTCTGAAAGTGTGCTCTACATGGATCATGTATGTGCGTGTTGAAACTGTCAATTCATAGTACAGTTTGCTCTATACTAATCACTTTTTTGTATTTGTGCAAACAGGGGTGCTTAGCTTGATTTCAATGAGAACTGCACAAAATGTTCATGAATACATCAAATCATTCAGTTCTACCACAAGAAAGGAGGTTCCGATAAGTTCAAGGCGTTGCAACATATAAGGGCGAAATCATACAAGCTACGCGCGAATTTGGTTGATTTTGGTTGAACTGCACAAAAAGAATAGCTGGTTTATTTAGCACGAGGTGCCATGTCAATGTCTGAACTGATGGCAAACCATGTCCATTCCACAATCGCAGGCATTTGATATTTTGGAATGGGACAACCTTGTCAAATTTTGCTCATTCATTTTAGCAAGACATGCGTTTGATATTTTCGAATGGGACGCCCTTTGCTGTCAGCAGCGTCGATCAATTTTTTCTTTATTCTTTAGTTGTGAAGTAAATATTGCCTCTGACATGTGAGTCACTCAGATGCATAATCATTGATTGTTTTGAATGTTCTCTATGGATTGCCAGGCCTGTGTGTTTGATTGCAATGTACAGAAACGCTAAAAAGCTGCTCAAACTCTTTGTACTCCTTCTGTTCCTTTTTACTTCGCACATTGTGTATGTGCATAAGATTGGTCAAAGTAGAGATACTTTGACTGCAGACAAAACTTGTATGTAGACTAGAAAGGACCAGAGGGAGTACATGTGAAACTGCTGCAAACGAGGTGATCACCCTGGGAATAATGTTAGTACGTATTGTTTTGCATGTTCATCCAATGCCAGTGATACAGGAATTCGAACTTATCTAAATAAATTCATTCGTACACGGTCGGATTTCATATAAACATGTCGGATTTCATTACATTTCAACCATAAAGGGGTGCGCTGGATGTATAATTAATTAACCGGCCTAGATTGTCATAGCGATTAGGGCAACTAGGAGCCCAATGATCAGGATCACCACATAACAAACACCTTTCTTCTTGTCATTCTTCTTCTTGAAGTTCGTGTGTTGCACATCCTTGTTCTTCCCATCAAACTTTGCTTTACCATCAAACTTGCCCTTGTTCTTGAACTTGCGGGGCTGGAAGTTCTTCTGTACCATATTAGCACTAGATCCTCCCTCAATTCCTCAAGCATGTGTGTGCTTTGCTCTTGCCTTTTCTTCCACATCAAGAGTGCCAATGAGATCCACGAAGGAGGAAGCTTGGTGACGAAGGAGGTATAATTAATTAACCGAAGCTTGTCGGCATTCTGGGAACGGGGGTCCCCAGACTTGCCTGCCTGCGGCCTGCGGCATGGCTCAAAGGGGGCCCAGCACGGCCCATCTTCATCAACACAAGATTCAAGATCCTCGCGAGGGGCCAAGCCTCGCGGGGCGGACGACGTGGAGCTTCCTCAGGCGCAGCCTCATCAGGCTGGCTCACGAGGAGGCAGAGAAATCAAGGCGGGGTACCTCATGAGGAGCCCGTGACGCAAGCCATGACGACTCAGGGCGCTAGGCGGGTGCTAGCCCGCGCAGCGTCCTCCTTTCCTCTTTGGTGCAAAGTGGGCAAGCGCAGCCGCGGAGTACCGAGGCATCAGGCAAAGGTTGCCATTTCGGTGCAACGAGACCAAGACCAGGAGGACTACGAGACGGAGGTCACCGTGGAGCCCCAGACGACGTCATCACCAGAGCTTTGCGCATGCGAAGACTACTTTTGTCAGGATAGCTGATACTTGCTGTCCCCCTTCAAATTAGCCCGCCATTGTTGCCTCCCTTCCTGCTCGATATTTGGGAAGAGGACCAGGGCCTCTTAAATAGGCCCAGCCGCCCACAGAGCAAGGGGGTTGGAAGAAAGGAAGGGGAGGCTCGATAGAGAGGTTGGAAGCATAGAGAGAGAGAGAGAGAAAGGTGGCTGAACTCCTCCTACCAGTTCATCGCCCTAGCCAAGAGCAGACCCTCGCGAGGCTGTTCTTCCTTGTATTGTTCATCATCATCAGCCCCAAGGGGCAATCCACCCACCACACACTGGAGTAGGATATTACACCACAACGGTGGCCCGAACCAGTATAAACCTTGTGTCTCTTGTGCAGTTCTTTCAGTAGTCTAGATCTTTGCGAGACAGAGAGGTAGAAGGCGTAATCTCCGCGCGCACCCCAGAGTTCGAACCTTAAGGGTCTGCCGGAACCCGAAATCCGACATTTGGCGCGCCAGGTAGGGGTGCGCCGGAGTTCGTCTTCCACCGCCCCGTTCTCCTCTGACCGTCGCATCCATGTCCGACGCTTGTCGGGCCCACGCCGAGCGCCGGGCTGCCATCGCTTCCCGTGTCGCCCAGACGGCGCCCGTCGGCGGACGTCCACGTCGTTCCCCGTCACCCACCATCAACGCCGCCACCGGTCCGGCGGGGGGCGAGCAGCAAGCGTCATTTCAGCATCCATCCGTGCGATAAGACGGCCGCACCGCTACTCCATCGCTGACACTAGCTGGTTCTTCGTCCCGCGCGCTCCGCGCACCCTTGGAGGCTCGAGGTGCGCTCATCGCTGCAAACGAGCTCCTGCGCTACCGTCCCGTCGACGACGTCTACGAAGAGTGGCTCGACCGCATTGCCGAGCTCGTCCGCGCCGCAGGGGGCTCTCCCGCGCCGTCCGTTCCACTGCGCCACACCCCGCCCCCCGCGGGCAACGAAGCTCCGGGGGCGAACTAGCCGCCTCCTCTCCAACAAGACGCCATGGCTCCAAGGCGCGTGGCCCCTGGGCGGAACCTGCTCCGTCAGGTGCCAGCGCAGCAAGAACGGAGCTGCCAAGAAGTCCCGCGCCCGCAAGGAGCTGCCCTGGCGCTCCCTGCTCCGGCATGCCGCGACCCTGCTCCAGCTCCGGCACGCCAAGACCCCGCGCTGCTCCTAGTTGCAGCGCGTGGGGACCCTCAAAACCAAGCTCTCCGCCAGCCAAAGCCTTTCGTGGGCACCGTGGGCTGCCGTGCCTACACCACCGAGCTGCGTAGCGTCACGTGGCCCGGCAAATTCAAGCCAGACTTGCCTCCTCGTTACGATGGCACGACTGACCCTGCAGAGTTCCTCTAGCTCTATGAGCTGGGCATCGAAGCTGCCAGCGGGGACGAGAAGGTCATGGCGAACTGGTTCCCCATGGCGCTCAATGAAGGAGCTCGCACCTGGCTCCTGAATCTGGCTCCAGGCACGATCTCTTCCTGGGACCAGATGCGCACCCGCTTCATCACCAACTTCCAAGGTACTCGCGATCGGCCACCCGCCGTGAGCGACATGCGCCGCATCAAGCAACAACAGCGTGCGCCTCAAGATCCCCAAGGTGTCTGAGGAGGCCATCATCTCGGCCTTCTCCGATGTTGTGCGCGACGTCAAGATGAAGGAGGAGCTGGCGATGCATGAAGACCTGTGCACCTCCCTGGAGCTGTTCAACCTGGCGACCAAGTGCGCTAGGGCTGAGGAGGGACGCCACACCCTCCTCGAGCTGCCTTCCATAGACCTAGAGGAGAAGAAGCCCAAGGCCAAGGACGTGAAGCGCAAGGGGGCTGCTGTGCTCGCGGCAGAACCAGACACCAAGCGGGGCAAATATCTGCCTGAGTCCTCCAGGGGCAGCCGGTACTGTGTGTACCACGACCTCCACACCCACAACACCAACGAATGCCAAGAACTCCGCGCCGTGCGAGAAGGAAGGATCGGCCGTCGTCCCGACCGCGCCAATCGGGGCTACGGCCGAGGAGGAGGAAGAAACACA
The DNA here is from genome assembly GCA_034509565.1 of Triticum monococcum. NCBI lineage: Eukaryota > Viridiplantae > Streptophyta > Magnoliopsida > Poales > Poaceae > Triticum > Triticum monococcum. Next base: position 64,912,033 of record CM067846.1, read on the forward strand.
GGACGCTGGGAAGACAGCGGCCCGCGCCACAAGACCTGCCTCGTGAGGGGGACTGGAGGGATCAGCCTCGTGAGGATCGCCAACAGGGCAACGCATGCCTCCCTCCACTGCCGCCTCAGCCAAGGAAGAACGAGGACCTCCATCAAGATGAAGGGGCTGGGGGCTTCCAGGAGCCACGCGCAATCGCCTGCAACTTGGGCGGAGCTCAAGCCCCAGCCTCCCAACGCATCTTCAATCAGTTTGCCCGTGAAGTGAATGCAGTCCTCCCCAGGCTTGAAGCAATGCGCCCTCTCAGGTGGCCGGCATGCGCCATCACATTTAGCTCAGCGGATCAACTCAAGTGTGCGGCCACAGCCGGAGTCCTCCCGATGCTTTGCTCCCCAGTCATCAGCAATGTACTGCTCACCAGGACCCTCATCGATGGTGGGGCAGGGCTCAACATCCTGTCCGTGGAAACGTTCAACAATCTCCAAGTTCCCTACGACCAGCTTCAGCTAACCAAGCCCTTCTCCGGAGTCACCGACGGCTCCACGGTCCCGATTGGGCAGGTCCGCCTCCCTGTTACCTTCGGGGCATGCGACAACTACCGCACCGAGCTCATCGACTTCGACGTCGCCCACATCCGCCTGCCATACAACGCCATCCTCGGGTACCCAACGCTGACCAAGTTCATGGCCGCAACTCACCATGGCTACAACGTCCTCAAGATGCCAGGAAGTGGCGGAGTCATCACGGTGCCCTGTGAAGAGAAGGATGCAGTGTGTTCCCTGGAGCGAGCCTTTCAGGCCGCGTCACTGGAAGACCCGGATCGCGGAAGCAGGAGGCTTCCTGAGACCACCCCCAAGAAGAAGAAGACATCGTCCGGACCGGCCCCTCGGGAGGTGGGCCCCTTAGGGCCCGCATCTGCCTAGGGGGAACCTCCTTCCATCGCATAGGAAAGTGCGCCCGGCGCCCTCCTCAGGCAGGGCTCAGGGGCTCTCCCCTGGAGGGCCACCGACCTGGCTAGGGTCACGAGGGAGGCGCTTGGGCACCACATGGAGGCGTGTTTCGAAGCACGTTTCCCTCATGAAGGAGCAAGGCAAGGAAGGTTAGACCCGCAGGAGTTTGTCGACAAGGCCATTGAAGAACTACAGGAATGAAGAATCATGAGAGGTTGCCGCCGTCTACCGGCTGTGGCTCCCCATCCAGGCGAGGATGGTGGGCTGCGCGTCTGCATCGACGTACCAGGACTCAACCAAGTCGCTACGATGGAGCGCCCTGGCCCTCGCGAGTGGGGCGCCGTGAGGGTCCGCCCCACAACTATGTTCGCATGCCTTAGGGCTTGCTGAGCGCGGTTGCTACGCGCCAGCGCCTCATGAGGGGCATCATGGAGGCTCAAGAAGACAGGCGTTCCGCAGCCTTGGCAGAGATGGAGATGATTCGCAAAGAGCTACCAGTGCCTCCGGAGCCTCCCGAGGCCCCTGGGCCTGGGGGCTCGTGAGGATCAGCTTCCGCAGCCCACCGAGTCTGATGCACCAACACCCCTTCGCTCTCGACACCTTCGGGTGACATCTTACAAGTTTCATTTCCAGCTGGGAGCGCCCTCCCAGGGCTGCATCGTTCCCAGGCCACATGGGTCCGTCTCTGCGGTATGTATCCCTTTTATTTCATGTCGCTAGCTTGCTTTGTTGGGGACGCCCCTCGGGCTGCATCATCCCCAAGTCGCTCGGGCCCGCTCCAGCGATGTCTACGTTCCCAGCGCCTATTTGAATGAATCCCCTCCCTCGCGGCTAACGTGTTTGATCTAGGTGCCTGCTCAACTGACGCCAACTGCCGGAATTGCTCCCATAACGGCACGACGCTTGCGCATGGGTCCGTCCCTGCAATGCTGACAAACCTGAATGGCTGAGCTCTGGCCGCGGCAGCCCCGTATGGCGCCACCTTGCCAAGCCTCCGGTGCCTCACCTCCCCTCGGAAGCAACTAACGGCAGACTGATAATTGTCATGGCAACCTCTTCTTCCTTCTATAATAAGTTTACAAGATCCCCTAAGGGAGTTCCGCCAGGCGAGGCCCTTGCGGCGTTCCTTTCACTCTCGTCCACGCGAACCGCTTGCACGCTAAAGGGGGGGTGCCTGAGCATCACGACTCAGGGCTCCTACTAGCTCTCCAGCCCTCACCCTCTGGCCTTGACCACGGCATCGCGACCTGGCATACCAGCGACGGCTGAGACTAGATCGAGGGCCGGGACCCGAGGACATAGAGCAGAAAGGGGAGCAAAGGCGGGGGAGAAGGGGCGCGCGAGGACCTCGCCAAGCGATTCCGCTCTTGCCGACGCGCGGACCCGACGACACACCAGGAATAATCCCCGACTCTGGAGATAAGTCACCGCCCGAAAGCACCGGCTATCGTAGCACTACCCCAGCACCTAATGCAATTCCGTGTTAGCGACGCCGCTCTCCTTTCTCGCCGAGCGACGGCTGCTTGGGCGCCAAAGGGGACCTCCTGAGCATCGCGACTCAGGGGCTCTTATCGGACCCCAGGTCGCTCACCTCCTGGCCTTGACCACAGCATCGCGACCTGGCATACCAGCGACGGCTGACGCCGCCTTGGGACTGGGACCTGTCGACGCAGAGCACCAAGCCCTCGCGAGGTTCGAAAGGGAGAACTGAGCTAAGACGGAATCAGCAACCCGCACAGCTCTACGGCAAGGGTTATGTATTAACAAACAGGATTACAGGCACCTTACAAGCCCCCATGGGGCGCATTTTGATTCCTCGCAGGGAACAGATCCTAAGGGATGCTAACTACACGTGCTCCTGCAAAAGACGCCATCATCAACAGTGGGCCGTCAAGTGCCGGCGCCAACCCCAGCCAGATCAGAGTCGTCGATGGCCAGACGAGCCCGCCCTGCTCCAGGAGCGGCGCCGGCTCGTGGGCTCATAGCTGTCGTCACTCGTCTCCGGAGTCGCGAAGATCTCGCTGGAGTCGCTGGATCCTCTGGCGCCTCCGTCGCCTGCAGAGCCGCCAAGGGGGCGGTTGACGGGCCTAGCCCTCACCCTGGCGAGGTCTTGGTCACCTCTCTCGGGGCAACACTCCAGTCGGCGCCTGTTTGCATCGAAGACATTGAAGAACATCATCGAAGCGCCATCATACTCCAAGTGGACCGCGAAGACGCCCCTTACCCTGCAAACCCGAGCGATCTCTCTCCAGCCACGAGTCATGTAGACCTTGCCTGGGGCAACGACCGCGACCTCTGCCTCGGTCGCAAGGGTGCTGCAGCTGGCGTGCTGGAGCCAGAGCTCCAGGGGCTCCCCCCGCAGGATGATGGAGGCGAAGAAGGGAGGCAGGCGGATCGAGGACTGGAGAGGAATGGCGACGTGGAGCATGAACTCTTGGGAGGAGCCCTCGACGTGGACTCCAAGAGGAACAACCCACACCTTCATGACCCGTCGACACCGATGACGGCACTGACCGCGGGGATCGGCATCGACCCCTTCGAGGCCCTCGACGTGGGCATACATGGGAAGCGGGAACCCCGGCGGAGCCCGCTCGCACCGAGGCCTCAACACCACCTAACGGTCCTCCTCGTCCCGGCCGCAAAGGGCGAGTCGTTTCTTCGACGGGAGCGGGTCTGGTCCCTCTCGAGGGGCCATTCCCTTCTCCGCTGCAGAGAACCGGCGAATTGGAGCCATCGCGGCAAGACGGAGCAAGGATCGGGAAGAAGGAGAAGCAAGGAGGGATGGACTGGAAGGGCGCGCGCAGTTCCGTACTTATAGCTGGCGAAGGCCAACCGCCGGCCTCCACGATCGCCGGTAATCATGACACGATTTGCATGCAGGGACTTGTCCAACCCGCGCGACCACCGAGGCGTCCTGGGGAAGCGGAGACGCCCACGTCCCATCAACCGCCACGCGGCGCCCAAGGCCGCACTCTGTTAGGGCCCACGGCGCTTCGCCCTTGCCCTTTCACCTCTCAGCACGGCCAAGTCCGGGCGCGCCTTGGGCCCGGGGGCTACTGTCGGCGTTCTGGGAACGGGGGTCCCCAGACTTGCCTGCGTGCGGCATGGCTCAAAGGGGGCCCAGCACGGCCCATCTTCATCAACACAAGACTCAAGACCCTCGCGAGGGGCCAAGCCTCGCGGGGCAGACGGCGTGGAGCTTCCTCAGGCACAGCCTCATCAGGCTGGCTCATGGGGAGGCGGAGAAATCAAGGCGGGGTACCTCACGAGGAGCCCGTGACGCAAGCCATGACGACTCAGGGCGCCAGGCGGGTGCTAGCCCGCGCAGCGTCCTCCTTTCCTCTTTGGTGCAAAGGGGGCAAGCGCAGCCGCAAAGTACCGAGGCATCAAGCAAAGGTTGCCATTTCGGTGTAATGAGACTAAGACCAGGAGGACTACAAGACGGAGGTCACCGTGGAGCCCAAGACAACGTCATCACCAGAGCTTTGCGCAGGCGAAGACTACTTTTGTCAGGATAGCTGATACTTGCTGTCCCCCTTCAAATTAGCCCGCCATTGTTGGCTCCCTTCCCGCTCGATATTTGGGAAGAGGACCAGGGCCTCTATAAATAGGACCAGCCGCCCATAGAGCAAGGGGGTTGGAAGAAAGGTAGGAGAGGCTCGATAGAGAGGTTGGAAACATAGAGAGAGAGAGAGATAGATAGAGAGAGAGAGAGAGAAAGGTGGCTGAACTCCTCCTAATAGTTCATCACCCCAGCCAAGAGCAGACCCTCGCGAGGCTGTTCTTCCTTGTATTGTTCATCATCATCAGCCCCAAGAGGCAATCCACCCACCACACACTGGAGTAGGGTATTACACCACAACGGTGGCCCGAACCAGTATAAACCTTGTGTCTCTTGTGCAGTTCTTTCAGTAGTCTAGATCTTTGTGAGACGGAGAGGTAGAAGGGGTAATCTCCGCGTGCACCCCAGAGTTCGAACCTTAAGGGTCTGTCGGAACCCGAAATCCGACAAAGCTACCCACCTATGTCCCGCTGAGCCGAACAGAAGCTTCAGTGACTTAACTGCAGGTGCAATTGCGTAACTGACATGTGCCCTGTTGGGCCCACGTGTCAGTCAGCCAACTGCACCAGCAGTTAAGTAGAAGTAGCGTTAATCTCCAGCAGAACTCGCCGACTCCACGTCACCACCTTGAAGCTAACCGTCCGTCAATGGTGAACCCGCCTAGCTTGGCTTCAACAGGAGGTTAGCAGCGGTGGCCTTACTTGGACCCGAGCAGCGGCGACCTACCATGTTCTACTCTTCCTCGTTTTCTATGTGGTGCGGCCTCATTGGCAGCGGGGCGCGGCCTCGGCGAAGCCGGCAATGTCCTCTGTCTCGTTGCCGGCGGGCGGTGCCTCAGCGGAGCGGTGGAAATCCTCCCCCGCGTTGCCGGCAGGGTTGGGCCTCGGCTGAGCCGGCGATGTCCTCTGCCTCGTTGTTGGCGGGGCGGGGCCTCGGCCTCGTTGTTGGCGCCACGGGGCCTCGTCGACGCCAGTGGAGCGGCGACTCGTCGGAGCTGGCATTATCCTCTGCCTCGTCCTCGGTCTCGCCAAACAGCGCCTCGCCCGCTTCATCGCCCTCTTTGCTAGCCTCTTTGTAAGTGGCTGCAGCCTTCGCCACCCGCATGCATTCCCGCCAGCGCTCGAGGCGGCCCTGGCGGACGGAGCGGTACGAGTCAAGCAGCGCCTCCTACTCCGCCCGCTCCGCGGCGATCTGCTCCTTCGCCTGCAGATGCTCCTGGAGGAGATGGTGGTTGTAGACGGCGTCGGCCTGCGCCTCCCGGAACTGCTCCTGACGCATCTACCTCACACTGTCCATATATTGGGAACGGGCCTCGCCGATGGTCATGGTGCAATGCACCGGCGAGGATGGTGCGGAGGAGGGGGTTGGCGCCGGATCGTCGACTACCATGTTCTCCATTGGGACGTCTTCGTCCTGCGGCTGCCTACCGGCCAGCCGGTCGGCAGCAATGGCTGCCATCTCCTTGTGGTCCGTCATCCGCCCGTCCTGAAGAGCGCTGGAGCGCGAGGAAGCCATGGTGGGCAGTAGTGGTGTGGACAGGAGAACGGGAACGGATGCGGATGACTACGGCTATGGCCGGCGCAGCAGTTTATATACCAATGGTGGGCGGGCGGAGGGACGGACGTGTGGCGCCGGAGTAGCCACCTCGGCAACCGCACATCATTAATGTGGGCGGCAGATGGACGGACGGACGGCACTTTTGTCGTTTGAAGGCGGAGCAATCACCTGCACCGGGAAGCGGGGCGGGCGGCGCTGACTGTTTCGGGCGGAAAGCGCGCGCTGGCGAGGAGATGACTTTACTTGGAGAGGATGACAATGGGGGCCCACCAGGTCCATAGCCTCACGTACGCAAGTGCCTCATTATATATATATATATATGTATAAAACTATACTCCCTCCGTCTAGGTGAATAAGTCGTATTAGAAGGTGCATCACGACCTAGGTGCAAGCAGATTGGTGGAAAATAAGAATATTTCTCTCTTCTAAACACAACATTTAATCACAGCAATTAAGGGGATGCCTTATTAGCTACCCACGCAGGCCATCATAATTCATAGCATGCAAAGCGTTTTTTTTTTCTTGCCTAATAACCGCATGGACGTGCTGCATGTATTGGTCCTTGCCCAAGCAAAAAAACGGGAGGAAAGGGGTTTCCACTGGAGACAACAAGGCAGAGGTGGAAGCGCTCGCTGGAGTAATTTATTTTGCTTCCCCCTAGTTTCCTAACATCACGGTCCCACACCATTGTCAACCTATGTAGTAGTCAATAAACGAGAGAATTGCACAAGAAGCGGCTGACAGCTGGGACCAAGCAGCTCGAGCAGTATTTGAGTTTTTTAGGTGTGAGCACTGCAGAGTTTTTTGATGTTTAACCCGGATATTCATTTTTCTCCTCTGAACAACAACAAAAACATCGCTGCAGTTATTAACTGGGCGGGCTTTGGCCTGTCTAGCCCAGGCTAGATATCCAGCCCAGATATTAATTTTTTTCAAGCTGAAAATGGCTAGCCCACCTATACTTTTTTTAGGAATACCCAGGCAAGGTCAAGTTGTTATTCTTCGCCCCGCTGGGTTGCAAATCTTTCCTAGGAGGGATGCATTAGGCTTAACAAGAAAATGGGCTTTAAGAAATAATAAATGGGATGTAATTATAAAAACTGGGCAGTAACTATAAAAAAATGCACCAAACACGTGATTACTTTATAAAATATTATTTTTGGATATTGAAAATTTTAATTTCATTAATTGTTGCGAGTGCAATGTTTCATTGGATTTTTACGTAATATAAATTTATTTAATCTGACTAGAAATTTCGGGATAAAACTATTTCGGATCCCATCAAAATGTGGGAAATTTTATTGAATTCTGTTTTGAACGGTTGGTTGAAATGGGTTGTACTTTTAACAAACTGTAAATGGGTTGTAGTAAATTCCATTAGATTTCAAAAATGGGCTACACATTCTTACAAATCTCAAATGGGCTATAAGTTCTCTGCCACACACTTCTGGCCTTACTAAGTTGACGCGTCCCCTAAAAAAACAGAGTTAACGTGTATGCATGGCTTTGTCAACTTATAGTCAACACACGGTTCTAGCAGCAGTGGTCGTTGGATGTCCATCCAACGGATGTCGTGCTTCTTCTTCAGTCTCGGATATTCTAGCTTCACCCGCCCAAAGAATTATTCCTCCCCCTGACATCTGGGGCGCACCGTTTCAGAAGCTGACCCGTGGGCCTACTAAGTTGACGTAAACGATTCTAGCTGCAGTGACCGTACGATGTCCATCCAACGGTCGTAGTGCTTCTTCAACCTCTGGTCTCCTTGCTCCAGTCGCCCAAACCAGCACCGGCCGTGCCGCCTGCTCCTGCCTCCCGTGGCCGGCAGTGCTACTGCGGAGGCCTCACCGGCCCCTACTATTCCCACCGCTGGCCAGGCCCTGCGGCAACGGCATCCTCACACCGCAGCCGAACGAGTGAACCCTCATACTCCTCTCCGCGTGGGCATCCACTGCCGCGTCTTCACCGGCTCCACGTCGTCCCCTTCCTAGGCCTCGCCGTCGTCCACCGCCCTGGTGCTCTCAGCGTGGCGTGGTCAACGTGGTCAAGGACCGACTTCCATCAGACGTGGACTATACATGGAGAGGCTGACAGCTGGGTCCACGGTGGCAGCAAGGAAGTGCCTCCTTATTACGCGGAAAATAATGATTCCTCCACCTGGTAGCAGGGACCCACCGGACGGGCCACCGTATTTCGCGAAAAAACGTTTCCCCCTTGATTGCTGGGACCCACCAGCTACACCTCACATGAAAGGAAGTGCGTCCGGGCAAAATAAAAATGATTCGCCCCCTGGAGTGCTGGGACCCACCAGCTACATCTTCGCACGCAAGGAAGTGCGTCCGGGCAAAAAAAAATAAAACCAAAACGCTTCGCCCCCCTAACTGCTGGGACCCACCGGCCCCCCGACTGTTGGGACCCACCAGCTACATCTTCACACGCAAGGAAGTACATCCGGGCAAAAAAACGATTTGCCCCCTAACTGCTGGGACCCACCAGCTACATGTTCGCAGGCAAGGAAGTGCCTGACAGTCAGGACCCAACTGGTCGAAGCGTACGTAGCGTTGTCATTCTGGTCACGAACGTGTACGTACATAATAGTCGATGTAGAGGCGCGCACGTGTCGTAGTAGAGGCGCGCACGTAGCATGTACACGTACGTACAACGGCCAGGTGCAAGAAAGAAAATACGGCCACATATGTGTACATACGGGCGGGGTCTCGAATGCCTACTCGCGCATACATACGGCGAGGGCTCGTGTACATGGCTGGGTCGGAACGGAGAAACAGCGTCGTCATCATGTTCATGGGTCGGAAAAGAATGCGTGGTCATGTTCATCGGCAGGGCTTGGACAGAAGAGGCGATGGAAACGAGGCCTGGCGTATCGCACAACGGAGGAAACGAACCTGCTACGGTCGAAACAGGGGTCCTGTTGATCTGGAGGGGTGTGGCGTACCGCAGAACGGAGGAAACGGACCTCCTACGGTCGAAATGGGGGTCCTGTTGATCGGGAGGGGTGTGGCGTACTGCAAAACAGAGGAAACAGACCTCCTTCGGTCGAAACTGGGGTCCTGTTGATCGGGAGGGTTGTGGCGTACCGCAAAACGGAGGACACGGACTTGTGTTCGAGCGCTACGGTCGAAACGGGGGTCCTGTTCATCGGGAGGGGTGTGGAGTACCGCAAAATGGGACTCCACGGGATACTGTTCATCTCCACCGTCGACCCCCTCCAGCCTCCACGGGCTACTGTTCATCCACCGTCGACCTCCTCCAGCATCCACGGGCTCCTGCTCATCCAGCCTCCACCGCGCGCTACTCCACCGGCTACTGTTCAACCACCCCTCCACCGTCTACTGTTCATCCAGCCCTCAACACCACGGTGTCCTGTTCAACCACCCCTCCACGGGCACTCCTCCACCGTCTACTGTTCATCCTGTCCTCCACACCACGGGGTCCTGTTCATCCACCCCTCCACGGGCACCCCTCCACCGTCTACTGTTCATCCAGCCCTCCACCACACCACGGGGTCCTGTTCACCCAGAGGCAACGCCACCGCTCACTATACATCCAACCCCCCCCCCCCCCCCCCCCCCCGCAATGCTCACTATTCATCCCATCGATCGGCTTCAGTTAGCAGCAGTAGCCAAGGAATCGCTCGATCAGGTTCAGTTAACAGCCATCGATTGATCGCTCGGGTTCAGTAACGCGTAGCCTGCAGTGCAATCGCTCGGGTTCAGTTAGAGCCCAACGCCTCGCTCGGGTTTAGTTAGAGCCAACGCCTCGCACACACGCGCGTACGTGGACGAGAGAAACGCGCATCGCTTGGCCCCGACCTCCCACCGTAACCGGGAACTCCCCGAAATTTTCCTCTCCCTCACTTCTACCACGGTTTTTTCCGTCATGGACGGCCCAAATAATGTCATGCAGCCGCGTCTCCGGCCCGCCCAGGACGAAAAGCCCATTTTCTGTCATAGAAGTAGGAGCCCACCACATCTATGATGATACTGGGTTTTGTCACAATTATCATCATAGAAGTGTCATATGTATGACAGAAAAAAAATCGTTCGGCCCAAAATGTCACGGATGTGTCTTCTTTTTGTCGTGAGTATGACTATTATAGCCCACAACTCTTTGTGTTCTACTCATGCATATAACATCTATGCATAGACCTGGCTCGGATGCCACTGTTGTGGAATGCAATATTTCAAAATTTTACCTACGATCACCCAAGTTTTATCTAGGAGATGCATTGCAACGAGACTTGAGAGTGTGTCCACGTACCCTCGTAGACCGAAAGCGGAAGCATTTAGTAATGCGGTTGATGTAGTTGAACGTCTTCACGATCCAACCGATCCAAGTATTGACGTACGGTAACATCATGTTCTGCACATGTTCAGCATGATGACATCCCTCGAGATCTTGATCCAGTTGAGGACGAGGAAGAGTTCTATTAGCACGATGGTGTGGTGACGGTGACGATGAACTTACCGGTGCAGGGCTTCACCGAAGCACTACGATGATTTGACCGAGGTGGTAAACTGTGGAGGCGGGCACGGCACACGGCTAAGCTAAAGAGATCTATGTTGTCTCTTTGGGGTGCACCCCGCCTCCTTATATAAAGGGGGGAGGAGGAAGTGGCCGGCCTAAGGGGGCGCGCCATAAGGGAGGAGTCCTACTTGGACTCCTAGTCCAAGTAGGATTCGGCGTGTCCTTCGTTCCACTAGAGAGGGAAAAGGGGAAGGGAGAGAGAGGGAGAAGGAAAGAGGGGGGCCGCCCCCCTCCCCTAGTCCAATTCGGTTTGGGCAAGGGGGGGCCTCTCACGTGGCCTTTCTCCTCTCCTCCCGGTACTCCGAAAAAATTCCTGAACCACTCGGAACCATTCCGATGTCCAAATGCAACCTTCCAATATATGAATCTTTACCTCTCGACCATTTCGAGACTCCTCGCCATGTCCGTGATCTCATCTGGGACTCCGAACAAAATTTGGTCATCAAATCACATAGCTCATAATACAAATCGTCATCAAACGTTGAGCGTGTGGACCCTATGGGTTTGAGAACTATGTAGACATGACCGAGACACATCTCCCGTCAATAACCAATAACGGAACCCGCATTCTCGTATTGGCTCCTACATATTTTATGAAGATCTTTATTGGTCAAATCGCATAATAACATGCGTCATTCCCTTTGTCATCAGTATGTTACTTGCCCGAGATTCGATTGTCGGTATCCTCATACCTAGTTCAATCTCATTACCGGGAAGTCTCTTTACTCATTCCATAATGCATCATCATGTAACTAACTCATTAGTCACATTGCTTGAAAGGCTTATAGTGATATGCATTACCGAGAGGGCCCAGAGATACTTCTCCGATACATGGAGTGACAAATCCTAATCTTGATCTATGCCAACTCAACAAACACCAACGGAGACACCTGTTGAGCATCTTTATAATCACCTAGTTATGTTGTGACGTTTGATAGCACACAAGGTGTTCCTCAGGTATTCGTGACTTGCATAATCTCATAGTCAGAGGAACATATATAAGTCATGGAGAAAGAAATAGCAATAAAACTAAATGATCATTTATGCTAAGATAACGGATGGGTCTTGTCCATCACATCATTCTTTAATGATGTGATCCCATTCATCAAATGAAAACACATGTCTATGGTCAGGAAACTTAACCATCTTTGATTAACGAGCTAGTCTAGTAGAGGCACTCTAGGGACAATCTGTTTGTCTATGTATTCACACATGTACTAAGTTTCTAGTTAATAAAATTCTAGGATGAATAATAAACATTTATCATGATATAAGGAAATATAAATAACAACTTTTTTATTGCCACATGGGCATATTTCCTTCAAGAGTGCCCTGCTGGCCATTTGTTATTGGCTGGCTTGCCGTGAAAGCCTTTTTGGGATGATGCGAGCCGTCTGATCTGCATAGACAACTCGTTCCTGGGCAACCCGGTTGGATGTTCCATGATGGGTGGACCGTTGGGTGTGCCCGAGGCCATTGTCATTGGGCGGAGACGGTCGCGCCCGTGAGGTACGCCCCATGCGGTCTTCCACGCACGAGAGTGCCCTTGTTGCCATCGTTTTTGACTGGCATGCCACAAGGGCCTCTTCTACTTGTGATGGTGTTGGGATTCCCTACAGAGCAAGGTGATGTAGTATATTAACAGATAGTATTTCCCTCAGTTAAGAACCATGATTTATCTAACCAATAGAAGAGACCACTACTACATGTGATAGGCGTTGGGATTTCCCCGAAGAGGAAGAGTGATGTAGTATAGTAGCAGATAGTATTTCCCTCAATTAAGAACCAAGGTTTATTGAACCTATAGTAGATTCACGCAAAAAAGGGCGACAATACACTTGCACCCAACGCGGACAAGAGGGTTGACAATCGCCTTGTACAAGTTAATTGCAAGGATCAATTCTGATAGTGGCAGATAGATAAATTGCAAAACTAAATAAAAGTAAGTAAATTGCAGCAAGGTATTTGGGGTTTTCGTAATATAAGGTGAATGGACCCGGGGCCCACATCTTTCACTAGAGGCATCTCTCTCAAGAACATAGGAAATGGTGGGTACACAAATTACTGTTGGTAATTGATAGAAAAGCCAATAGTTTATGATAATATTAATGGCATGATTAGTACATAGGAATTACGTCAGTGACAAGAAGACCGTTAAACTTACTGACTCCTACTACTATTATTCAACTTCAAGAGTGCTTCTATTATTGCCTCTCTAGGTATTAAGTTCATGACAAATAGAGTAATGCTTTAAGCATGATGACATAATGTAGACAAAATAAGACCAACCAATATGATCTAACCCTGTCGTTTTGTCCTTGGTAGCAAAACTACAAATACGTGCCTCGCTACTCTTTCTGTCACAGAGTGAGAACACCGCAAGATTGAACCTACTACTATGCACCACTTCCACTTAAGATCTACTCATCAACTTGGCCAAAGAAAACTCATTGATCGAAAATTACGTAGCTATAACAATCACACATAATAAAGTTAAGAAATAACTCAGTTACTTTCAGTGAACAATCTGATCATAAAACCACAACTCATCAGATCTCAACAAACACACCGTAAAAGGTTACATCATATAGATCTCCGACGAGAACATTGTATTGAAGATCAGAGAGAGAGAGAGAGAGCCATCTAGCTACTTCTATGGACCCATAGGTCCTACGAACTACTCACACATAATCAGAGAGGCAGCAAGGTTGATGTAGAGGACCTCCATGATCGATCCCCCCTCCGGTAGACACTACAAGAAATATGTCAACTAGTGACCTTCTGTCAGTGACCCTGGAAGAATTGGTCATAGATTTATGACCATTTCAGACCAATTGGTCAAAAGCTAATCGGGGGGCTCCAAACCCTAAACAATAACGACCATTTTGGTCAGAAAGGTCGTAATATCCTTACACAAAATGGTCATAAAGCAGATAGCACAGGTCCGCTGCCTTATTTCTAGTTGATCATGACCAGTATAGATGGTCATAACCTTGTAAATTGTGGTGGGTTGCTATGACTAGGCGCCACCTCATCAGTTTTGCCTATGTGTCATTTCCATGTGGCAGTTTTTGCCCTAGGTTGTGAAGCAACCTATATTTCTGTCATTCCCAAAATTTCCCAAAAAATCTCATAAATTCTTTGGGTCATATCTTCGTCAAATATGTAAAAAAAACCTTCCTTGCGTAGTTCAAAAATATTCATTTTCCTATTCTATTCAGAAAAATACTTTGTGAAGGAAGTATCACTTTGGAATGTCCAAATGGTATGCATTTTCTACAGTGCTTTCCTCTACCCAAATAACCATCCTCCACCAAATGCCAGCTCAATCCATTCATTATTTTGAGCCCGGCTTCAACATTCGTATTTATGTCCAGTGTGGTACTTTGCAAAGCAAGTACCACCTAGGCTCCTCCTTTTGAGCTGAAAATTTGTGAAGACGGTCCTATCAGTAATTGATCATCCTCAGCCAAAACTCACACCCATTAGCCATGTGCATTTCCCGTACCGCTAATCAAACACTTGCCTGCTTATTCATGTTTGAGCATTGATCGGTGTCCTCATGAGAATCTTATGTTGTGATTTTCTTCCTAGCACCTACCTGGGGAGTGCCCAACCCACTAGACATGCCTAGGCTACCCAGAACACATGGCAACGCCACGGTCACGCGGTGACCATGCGGCGGGCATGCGAGTTTACGCGCTCTAGAGTTGGGGCGCTCGGCCACCGTCCAAACCTCAACGTATCGCCACCAAACCATGTATTTATGATTAAATAGGTACTTATGTAACTAGAAATTATTTTTGGGAAAAATAAATATCAAACTATGAGGCAGGTGCAGTTCAAATTTGACCCGCTTCTAGCTGAATCGGTGGGGATTTGTATTTTTCACCAGAGGTGGATCAAAACTTTTGATACCCAACCATTTTGTCAATTGTGCATTAAATATGGCCTAGTATTTTATAAAATTGATTAGGTCTAATTTTGCAACAAATATATGGTAGGTCCTTCACAAAAAAAACTCATTTCGAGCACTCGGAAAATGGAAAATGTATTTTCCGTGAAAAAAATGAAAACTCCCTTTGGCAACATTGTTTGGAATTCCAAGATGCACCCTTGTGCACAATATGAGATCATTTGAACAAACTATGCCATGAATGTGGCCATAAGATTGATCATTTGGCTTGAAAGCCATGAATCTTCACGCATGATAGCTTAGTTCTGAGAACACTTTTTAAAAATAATTTCCTTATTACAAGTTTATTATTTTTCCTGGAAACTTGATCACATATCATTACACAATGCGAAGGTTTTCCATTTTTTTGATTTTTTGATTTTTTTATACCCGTTTCAAAATGCGGTCAAAACGGCGGCAATGACCGTTCCTAGCTAGTGGTTGAATCTTGGATTTTTTTTTGCTGTTTCTATGATTAGATAGATACTTATGTACCTATAAATGTTTTTTGGAAAAAATAAAGAGCAAACTACGAGGTAGCTACAGTTCAAATTTACCCGCTTCCAGCTGAATCGGCGAAAATCTGTCTTTTTCACCAGAGGTGGATCAAAACTTTTTACACCCAACTATTTTGTCAATTGTGCATTAAATATGTCCTAGTATTTTAGAAAATTTATTTGGTCAAATTTTGCAACACATATATGGTAGGTCCTTCACAAAAAACTCATTTCAGGCACTTGAAAAATGGAAAATGAATTTTCCGTGCAAAGAAAATGAAAACTCCCTTAGGCAACATTGTTTGGAATTCCAAGATGCACCCTTGTGCACGATATGAGGTCATTTGAACAAACTATGCCACGGATGTGGCCATAAGCTTGATCATTTGGCTTGAAAGCCATGAAACTTCACGCATGATAGCTCATTTCTGAGAACACTTTTTTAAAATAATTTCCATATTACAAGTTTATTATTTTTCCTGGAAACTTGGTCATATATAATGACAAGCTGCGAAGGTTTTACAAGTTTAAACTATTTTAGAAAACTGATTTGGTGCAATTTTTCAACAATTATTTGGTAGACCCTTCACAAAAAAACTCATTTTGCGCGCTCGAATAATGATTAAAAATAGCTACAAAAATAAAAAATTGCATGGAAACTGGCTATCATCCATAAAATATTGTGTAAATTCATAGAAAATTTTAGTTGTGCCATTTTGCAAAATATTTTTGATAGCTGCTTCACAAAATCGTCGTAGTTTTAGTACTTAGAAACTATTCTAAATCTTAATTTTTCTGAACCAATGAGAGCTCTTCACACCGATCTCCCTCCTTAGCCGATCTAGACCGTCCACATCCGACGGATCCAACGTCTCTGAGGTCCACTCTCAACCCAACCCAAACCCTAGCAGCCCCCCTCTCCTCGCTCGAACCAGATCTCGCTCCCCTCGTCTCCCACATCGCTGCCACCACCCACCCCGATCCCATCCATCCCCGCCGCCCCCGCCTTCCTCCCCCTCCAACGATTCCCACCGTCAACACCCCCACCCACCACCGCCGACTTCGTCTCTGCCACACACCCTCTTCCCTCGCCTTCATCCCCCAGATCCACCAGTCTGCTCCTCGGCCATGGCGTCATCGGCGGTTTTATCGCCGACGCGTGCGTGTGTGCTTTGATGCGCGCCACTCCATCCAGCTGGCCGAACTATGGCGCGTGTGTGGACCGTTTATCTTCTACCAAATCTCCCCTCTGCTCCCGAATCAAACCCCCCTAATATCTCCTCCACTCCCGAATCAAATCCCCATCACCTCCGCCACCACCCCACCTACTCCCACCGCCGTCGCGAGCCACAAGCGCGAGCGGGGCGATGGCCAATCCTCTGCTTCTCCTCCATTCGTCGTGCACGCCCTGGCACGATGCCGGCCGACAGATCTAGGGCGACAACGAACCCTAGACGCAACGGCTTGTTGGTGCGGCTGCAGCGCATCTGATACTCGCCCCGAGCTCCCTCCTCCTCCGTTGCTGTGGCCACCTTGGGACGATATTCGCCGCCTGTGACAGCTGTGTTGGGAACCGGTCTAGCCAAGGGGAAGCCAGGTTCCTAGCCAACGCAGCGTTTGGCGAAGTGGCTCTGCCTACGGCCCGATTGCGCTCACAACGTCCCCGTCACCAAGTTCAATCAAAAGGTCCGACCCTTCCCATTGCTTGCTTCTATTCCCCCCTCTTCAATCTACATGGATCTTGCCTCTTATTGAGCTTGTGGCCAATTCATCCAATTTCAGACTGGCAAGCCGAAGTGTAAAGAAAATGGCACGCTCTCAAGTCTAAGATGGATACAGAGCGGTGTATGCATGTGCCAAACTGAAACCATATGTGTTACGTAGTAGTTGTTGACACGAGATGCCCTGCAATCAAAATAGATTGCATCTATTCTTGCTAGTATTTTATTTATCTCCTTCCTCATCTCTGACATCAGCTGTTGTGCATGCAATCAGGGGAATTCTTGCTCCACTCGGAAGGAGTTGTCATTGCCGTGGGAGTCTCTGACCTCTTCTTCTACTACCTATTGCTATTGCTGCTGGGTGTCTGTAGCTAAGGGGTGGGTAATCTATCTATGTTTATTTGCTACTGCCTGAACTCTGTTTCTCTGCAGGCCCTGAATCTCCCATTGTCTTGGTTGTTTCCTTACTGCAGGGAATCAACTATAGTCCTACTTGCAAACTCAACTAAACTGCAACACAGTTTGAATATAGCACCTGACACTGATGTAGAAGGTAGTCTTAACACTTTGGCTTGATCCACACAAGATCGTCTTGAGCTGTAGATTTTGGCATTAGAGCTCTCCTCCATGGGGAACAGCCGCAAGAACCACCGTAAACAATTGACGTGCCCTTTAGCTTGTTGATTCATGCTGATTCAACCAGTTATTATGTGCCTACTTCTTCAGTTGCAAAGGTTACCATAACATCTTCTAGTCTTACAACTCAACTAAACTGCAGTAGGACATGGCACTTGCAATACAGTAGAGTATAGTACATGACACTAGTGTAAAATAAAGGAAGAGAGCAGAATTGCTGATGTCCCGTGTTTTGTTTTGGGTTGGTCCTGCTTAGGCCAAATTATCTATTTCTGAATAGTTTGCTTGGTTCTTCATATCTGACTATGTACTGTAGAATCTCTACTTTGTGCTCCTTCTAGTTGTGGCATCCCCACTATTATGTTTATGATGATGTTCCTCACTAGTATTCACTGACACGGTTGCTGATGTGGTAATTAGTGAATATAAATCCTCAGAGTGGGAAAGTTGGAATTGTGCTTGCCCACCCATCTCAATCCATTACCTGTAGTTTAATCATCATCATCAAAAGTGTCTCGTAAGAAGTAGTAGTATTATTTTTGTTTATTTTGGAAGGATGTTACATTATTGTCACCCATGGTGGGGTGATACAGCTCAGGCTTATGTGGACCAACAGCTATAGCTGTCACATCTTCATCTTCGAAACGCGATTTCACAACATTTTTCTTTTCAGCGGTCGAACCGTTTTGTTTTGCAGTAAGAGTCAATTTCCATCTATACAGCGCCTTGCATTTTCATCTTGTTCCAACTCATCATTTCTGACCAAAACACGCATCTAAAGTGTTGTTCTTCTTAATTAAATGAGCCTGGATCTTACTGTATTTTGTTGGCTGCTAATAGTCTGAAACAAGTAAGAACATATCTGCATTTTTTACCCCTAGGAACATGCTACAGATCCTCATTGTTACACCATGCATGCACCTATAGCTAAAGGGATTTGTGATTTGTACTGGTTGCTGAATGATGTGCGTTTTTCTTTAGTTTGATTGAGAAATTGTCCCCCTATTTGTGCATGCATACATCTGCTCACTAAGCCACCAAACACGTTGTAAGGCTTAATCTGTCAATGGTGTGACTGTGTGTTATACTGTCTCCTGGTAGAATTATTATGTTTGGGTCTCTACTCTAGTAGTGTTGTCTGTAGAAGCGACCGTGATTTTGTTATACACATGATGACGCAAGTATGGGCTGCTGTTTTTTTCATATGTACTGCCATCATATAAATGCCTGCCATGTTCTTCATCTCCCCTCCCTCTTATTCCTCCTGCCTGCGTTTGTTTTGTGTCTCAGATCTGTAGAAGCTACCGCCGGCGCCGCTGCCACTGCTGCAGGTGGAACAGGAAGAAGCCCTCATGGCTGCTGCACATCTGAAGTGGTGAGCGCCACACCTTTTTTGGGTACTGTGAAGTGTTTGTTCGTATTGTGAAGTGTTAGTTGATCGTTGATTCGTCTTTTAATCCAAATATTCTTCCGTGCTGTGAATATATACTACAACACCAGAGTTGATCATTAAAACATATGTCGCTCCTATTTTTTGTGTGAAAAGTGTACTAGTTGCAATACAAGCTGGACAGGAACCAGCTCTTGCTACTAAAGGAACAAAGTATAAATTTAGACCTCGTGTGTGATGCTATAGATTTATAAATTTTGCTTTGTCTTATTCCCAAGCCGGCACTATAAATTTTTCTTAATGCCATATAAAAAATAATCTTCTAGTCAAAATTTTCAGTGTGTGGCTTTTATCTCTTTAGTTTGATTTTTTCCCTTGTATTCAATATGCTTCTAATGCTTGATCCTTTCATTTTTGTTGTGGCATCTTTATTTTCAGAGGTGTTGTGTGTCCTGGAAGATGGAAGAGGAAGAAAACTTATTTTGTTGAACTAAATTTTCTGTATTCTGTTTTGTTGTACGTATCATTTGATAGTTTTGTATAGGAACAAGTGATACTATTTTGAAGGGCTTTACGGCCTGTGATGTAAACATATTTAGTGCTGAAATATGAAATTATTTGCAAAATTTGTCGAAAAAGAGGATCATTTGTATGAATATGTGAATGGGCTGAAAAGAGTATTGGACCAACTCCTGGATTGAATTATTATTTGAATGTATAAAAAGGCTGAATGTAAGCCAGAAATGGGCTGCAAAAAATTGTACCTATATTCTTGAAACGCCAAATGTGCATAAAAATTGACGGGCTGACCAGTTGGGCTTGGCCCATGTAGCTGACAAAAATTAATAGAAATAAATATACTAAATCGGCTGAATTGTTGGGCTCAGCCCATATAGACACCGAATTGGACCAGGCTGAATCTAATTTTTGACCTTTTCAATTGGTCGTAATATTGCCATGTCAGCTTGACACGTCGGATCCGACGTGGCCTGGGCTGACAGCTAGTGACCAAAACAAAACAGTAGGCATATTTTGGTCGTAAATGTCTACGACCTTCTCACAGAGAAGGTCGTTAATTTCAGTTTATGACCGCCAGCTTTTGACCTTCTGTTTTTGGTCACAAAAAGGTCGCAAATGAAAAACAATGACCTTTCAGTGACCAATAGTCAAGGTCACAAGTTGACATATTTCTTGTAGTGAGAGTACCGACAGAGGCCTCCAGATGGGATCACGGAAGAACAGAGACTAGTGGCAGTGGAATAATTGTTTCGGGTTCCGCTATGGGGTTTTTGCAGTATTTGGGAATTTATAGCGCTGGAATTAGGTCAGATGAAGCCATGAGGGGCCCACAAGACATCAGGGCGCGCCTAACCTCCTAGGCGTGCCATGTTGCCTTGGTATCTCCTCATTTGTCATATGGACTCTCCACGAAGGTTCAAGGGTCCCACCTAGTCCAGAAAAAACCATCAAAAAGTTTCATCGCGTTTGGACTTGGTTTGGTAGGGATTTTCTTTAAAACCAAAAACATGCAGAAAACAAAAATTGGCACTAGGTTAATAGGTTAGTTCCCAAAAATGAAATAAAATTGCGTATAAAGGATACAAGATTGATAATATAATAGGATGTGACAATAAAAAAATATATATACGTCGGAGACATATCAGCATCCCCAAGCTTAATTCCTGCTCATCCTCAAGTAGGTAAATGATAAAAAAAATAATTTTTTGATGTTGAATGTTACCTAATGTAACATCCCGAGAATCATGCTACAGTAACCCTCTAATCTTGCCAAGTCATCATGTTTTTCAAGCTTAAGTGCCACTTGCCCAAAATCAGACTCAAACTCAAATTTAAATTGAAAGTCAAATTTCTATTTCTTCAAACTGTCCAACATAAATGTTCGCCAGGTTGCAAATAATCACTAAGTCGTTGTCATGTAGCAACCAATATTATTTGACATATTAAATTGCCACTGACCTATTTAAAATAGTGCCAAAATAGCAACATTTAACGCATTTATATTTAAACCAAATTCAAACGGATTCGTTTAAATCCCAAACTTATTGTGTCTGTATAGTATATTGCATAATATTTACTGAGACTAGTTTCACATACAAAAGCTATTTGATTCTAAAAGAAAGGCCAAACTATAGTTAATTAAAAGAAACAATCACTAGTACAACGAGCTGCTAAACAAACAGTTTATAACCTCTTTCCACAACAGCATTTGGAACCGTCACCAAGTGAGTGTGGGCGATAGGGGGGTCCTTGCCACACGACCCAGAAACTGTCCAGAATATGCCCTCCTAGCACACACGCTCGGCAAAATGACATCATGTGCGACCGGCGAGCGCTCAAATACGAAAATACATGCAGTAGAGCTAAAAATACAAATATACGGTGAAAATGTTTCCAGTCACACGTACATCCCACACAGTCAGTCCCCGCCAAATGTTTCCGTTCATATGTACATCCCACACAGTCGCTCCAAGGAAAAAATTTACGTTCATAGGTACATCACACACAATGTTTTCCCGTTAAATCGTTTGCGTTATTGAATGTATCACACACGATCCGTAGAAGAAACTGTGTGGCAAAGGCTCTCCATCACACACAGTTTTTATGTGGTAAACGTTTGCGCAAGGTGGCCTAATGCAAAAAGTTTTCAAGAGAAAGTCGTGTGTGATTGTTCATTGATCCAACACGGTTTGTTCCTAGAAACTATGTGCGTTTCCTGAGGTCATCGCCCATTGTATATTTTCAACAACCGTTTGCAATGGCAAAACCCAATTAGCGGGCTAATTCGCCATTAGCAGGCGAATTATCCGATTATTCATTATCCATTTATTAATCTAATTGACATTTCGTATTAAGCACACAATATATTTCATTTTCATAATTGAAAATACATCAGAGTACAACATCATATAGCTTCAGCACTCAGCTACGCCGTTACACAACTACACCAGGACCAAGTTTCCCATGCAACAAATATAACCTTTCGAAATTAGCATCATAGACGATACATAGACAGATGTATCTCATCTGGAAAACTGCTGAAGCCGAAGACGAATATTGAGCCTTCATTGATGTTGAAGGTCTTTGTAACTTAAGGCCAGTGCCTTTGGATGATTGAACGCCCATCCTTCGTCCTCCTCAGGAACACTTCAATATTGAACCATGGGTGTTGTATGAATACCTTCCTCGCCTCCTGACCATACACGTGGTTTGAGAGGTAATCATCAGTGAACTGCTTTGGAAAGGCCTGAAAACAAGGATGTGCATAAATATCTTCTCTATATTGGAAATTGGGCAAAGGAATAAAAAAGGCAAGGTATAATAGTTAGTACCATCCTGTAGTGAAATGATGTCTTCTTCATTGTGCAGACAAAGATCTTGTGGTTTTTTCTTGCTAATTTATTTATCCTAACAATCTTTTTGAGTTTCTTGACTTGACTGATATTCATGTACAACTCATTTCCCCATATGCAAAAAGGGTTGAACAGTGGGTCAAAACCTCTGATAGCAGGACCTACATGTGCAAGACCAAATTGTTAAAAAGCTAAATATTAGAATGGTTCCTGCAATTGCACAATAATGTGGTATTAGACAACGGACCATGCATGTGCTAACCTCGATTGTAAACCTCAGTGCATACCATTGTTTCCCTGCAACACATATGAAATAGTTAGTCATCAGGTTAAGTAAGGGTTCGCATGCTATCAGTAAAATGTGTTGATGAAAAATAATCACATTTTAGATTCACCAGATTAATTCAAGCCACACGGAAAACCCATTTATCCAAACCAAGCATGATTAAGAACTAGGAAATATAGCACTTGTATATGTTTCTCCTGTATTAAGTGCAGCCAAATTCGATTTATTCCTCACATGAACAACAATACAAAATTCTACCCACGAGAATTGGACATCGCATTAACCAAGCAGTTAACTAAACACCACAATGAATGAACCAACATTAACTCAGCACCACAAGGCACAATATACCATACTACTAATAGAAGTTCAGACAGTTAACCAAACAGTTAACTACAGCCAATTGTAGCAATTGTATTTGTTTCTCATCTATTTACTACAGCCATATTCAATTTATTCCTTACATGGTATACAATAACAGAATGCACCCACAACTATTGAACATCGCATTGTAGAATTGAACCAAACAGTTAACTAAACACCACAACACAAATGAACCAAACGTTAACTGAGCACCACATTGCACAATGTATAACCAAACCAAGCATGCTTGAGAACTTGGAAATATAGCAATTGTATTCGTTTCTCATGTATTTTTTAATGATAAATTCGATTTATTTCTCACATGGAAGATAATACAAAATTGCAGGCTGAAGAATTGAACATCACATTTGCAGAATTGAACCAAACAGTTAATTGAAGACGAAAACTAATTAACAAAACAGTAAATAAGTGAGTACCACACTGCACGACATATAGAACATATACAGTAGAGCAACAGATTGCATGGTAAAATTAGATAGCACAATTCACTAGAATTTGTGAAGGAAAAGCAGGAGCAGCACACACAATGGGTAAACCGAGAATTCTTAACCGGTGTAGCTAGCAAATGACAAGGTGCTCCTTCAAGATCTGGGGTTCGACACGAATGGCAGCCATCGCAACCTCATCCACGCGTGCGGACACGATCGTCTTCTCCGCTGCCAAATGCTCCTTGAGGTCCTGCCTATACTACGTGCACCATGGCTTAGGTTGACGCTTATTTGGTGGAGGGGTCGGTGATTTGGGTGGAAGGTGTCGTGCTCGCGCCGGCGGTCGGGGCATGTGGGATGTGGAAGGAGGAGGAGGATGGGGGTCGGGTGTGGATTACCTGCCTGGATAGGCGAGGCCGAGCAGCGTGAAGTAGGGTCACCAGCGAGGAGGCGGCGGCGCTGCAAGGAAGGAGTGGAGGTTACAACTTGGAAAGGAAGGCAGAAACAGGGGAAATGTGGCTTTTGGTAAGGGGAGGGGGCGGGGAGGTAGATATTTCCGCGGAAGCCGAAAATTTGGAATTGCTTCAGCCAATAAAACTGGCGCGCAAAGTGTCATCAGACATTGTCCCTTATTCAGAGCGGGCTGTGGACTGTAGCCATTGCACCTTCTCGCGTAAGCCGTATGCATGTTATACTCCGACGGTGCTCCAAGATATTTTGTGCTACATCTCACACAATTGGTTATAATAAACTGTGTGGGATCTACAGGATTTTTCGTCTTGATTTGCACTACATAATGGGGTCATAGTGGCCATGGACGGTGTTTCAATTGCTAGAACTTTTATCCACAGTGAACATGCAACTATGGGTGTGTCGTAAAAAAAATTGGTTTTCTAGGTAGTTTATGTGCATAATTCAAATTTGAACTACATGCACATGCTCTAGTGCACATAAACTGGTTGAAAAATCAAATATGTGTCCTTGGTTGCATTCTTAGGTCCCATGCAAGAAATGGGAATGAATTTCAAAAACCCTGCCACCAGCACTCCACCGCAAACATTGAGATACCTGGTTTCTAAATTCTAGTAAATCCAAAAATCGTCTGAAATTCATGAAACTTGGCATGCTATCATGGAGCGGTATCAACATGCCATGGTAAAATTTTTGTCCCATTTGGGGCTGGTTTGGGTATAAGCTTCTCACAAACCAGAGCTTCTCACAACAAGCGTGATGGTTTTGGTAGGAACGTGCCACCTTTGGGGACGAAACGATATCCGTTGCCTCTTTTTGCATTCAAAAAATTTTGAGTGTCAACAGAGAACAACAAGAGTATTGTTTGCAATTTTGGAATTTTTGGGGTTCGTTTGGACATTTTTATACATTAACTGGGTTTTCCAGGCATTTTATGTGCATAATTCAAAGTTGAACTACATGCACATTCTCCAATGCATATAAACTGGTTGAAAAATCAAATATGTGTCCTTGGGTGTATTCTTAGGTCACATGCAAGAAATGGGAATCAATTTCAAACACGATGCCACCGTCACTCGGCCGCAAACATTGAGATACCTGGTTTTTAAATTCTAGTAAATCCAAAACTTGTCTGAAATTCATGAAACTTGGTATGCTATCATGGAGCGGCGTCAACATGCCGTGGTAAAATTTTGTCCCATTTTGGGGCAGGTTTGGGTATAAGCTTCTCAAAAACCAGAGCTTCTCACAACAAGCGTGATGGTTTCGGTAGGGAACGTGCCACCTTTGAGGACGAAACGATATCCATTGCCTCTTATTGCTTTCAAAAATTTCTGAGTGTCAACATAGAACAACAAGAGTGTTGTGTTCAATTTTGGATTTTTTCGATGTTCATTTGGACATTTTTATACATTAACTAGGTTTTCCAGGCATTTTATGTGCATAATTCAAATTTGAACTACATGCACATTCTCCAGGGCATATAAACTGGTTGAAAATCAAATATGTGTCCTTGGGTGCATGCTTAGGTCCCATGCAAGAAATGGGAATGAATTTCAAAAACCCTGCCACTGTCACTCGGATGCAAACATTGAGATGCCTGCTTTTTAAATTCTAGTAAATCCAAAACTCATCTGAAATTAATGAAACTTGGCATTCTATCATGGAGCGGCACCAACATGTTGTGGTAAATTTTTTGTCCAATTTAGGGCAGGTTTGGATATAAGCTTCTCACAAACCAGAGCTTCTCACAATAAGTGTGATGGCTTCGGTAGGGAACGTGCCACCTTTGGGGACAAAACAATATATGTTGCCTCTTATTGCTTTCAAATTTTTTCGAGTGTCAACATGGAACTATAAGTGCATCTAGTGCCACCCCTAGATGGTTTTGGACTATTGATGACAAACTTGGTTGATGGACTAATGTGTTTGTGAGAATTGCAGGATAACACAGGTAGTTGTCCCTCATTGATTCGGTTTACCTACCAGAGATGACCCCTAAAAATGTGTGAAGACATTGAAGACAATGGTGGCCTGTGAAGATATTCACAACGAAGATTATGACTCAAGAAGACATTCACGTGAAGACTATGGAGTGCGAAGACATAGTTGTTTCGTAGTTCCTTTTCTTCTTTGTTGAGTCATAGGAACCACCATACTGTTAAGTAGGTTCCAAGTGAACAAAGTCAGATTTACTGATATGATGCTCAACCAAATCCTATGTCTTCGATTGAAGACATTGAGAGCAAATCTTATCCAGGGCTGGATGAGTCAGCTTTACTTGTAGCCCAAGTCAAGCTGTCGCATGTGTTTGAAATCTGACCATTGGACACGTGTCAGTTCCCAAGGGTCATTTTGGACAAATCAGGTCGGGTTGCCTCCTGGCTATAAATAGCCCACCACCTACACCATAAATTGGTGGCTGCTTAGAGTTAGTGCACGACTTTTGTCGTTTGAGAGCAACCCACCTCCGAAGCATTTGAGAGAGAAATCCTTGTGAGGACAAAGCCCTAAACACCCAGAGTCAAAGAGTGTTAGGCATCGCTGAAGTCTTTCTGTCTGTGTGATCTGAAGACTTGTTACACTTGCGGACTGCGAATCCTCCAGCCGGTTAGGCATCGCGTTCTGAGCATCCAAGAGTCATTGTGGATTTCGGGTGAACAAAGTCTGTGAAGGTTTGGAAGTCTACCTTGAAGACTTACCAGGGTGATTGGGCGAGGACTGTGTGTCCTTAGCTCAAGGGGAATAAGGTGAAGATGCGGTGTTTTGAGTTGAATCTCAGCCTCCCTAACTAAACGTACAGTTGTCATAGCAACTGGAACTGGTCCAACAAATCCTTGTCCTCACCAAGCAACATGTTCTATGCTTTACCTCTCTTTACTTACAGTTTGTCTTCGTTAAGTCATTTCCTTCTTGCATGATCTGATTGACTTCACTGTGTGAAGACTGTTGTTTTTTGGCTTCATACTATCTTCCATCCTGATCCATACTACCTAGCTACTGATAGTCTTCGTGTTTTCACTTGATTGCTTACTTGACTATGGCTTGTCTAGTGTAGTCTACCTTCCGCTGCATATCGATAGGCTCATTTCTATCGTTTGTCTTCAAAGCCCCTGTGTTTTGAAGAATTCCATAAAAATCGCCTATTCACCCCCACTCTAGTTGATAACTAGCACTTTCAAGACAACAAGAGTGTTTTGTTCAATTTTGGAACTTTTGGGGTTCGTTTGGACATTTTTATACATTAACTGGGTTTTCCAGGCATTTTATGTGCATAATTCAAATTTGAACTACATGCACATTGTCCAGTGCATATAAACTGGTTGAAAATCAAATATGTGTCCATGGGTGCATGCTTATGTCACATGCAAGAAATGGGAATGAATTTCAAACACCCCGCCACCATCACTCGGCCGCAAACATTGAGATACCTGATTTTTAAATTCTAGTAAATCCAAAACTTGTCTGAAATTCATGAAACTTGGATGCTATCATGGAGCGGCATCAAGATGTCATGGTAAAAAAATTGTTAGCTTCCCCAGGTTTAATTCGGTTTCCCTAGTTTAATTCGGGTTTTAAATATAAAACACTCATCGCAAACGTTTTAGTTAGAACAGACATATGCAAACCGACAGCTTCCACAGGAAGCCAAGGGAAAATGTGCCGAGTAGGATTTGTGTAGCTCTTGATCGCAAACGTTTTAGATAGAACACCCGTCTACAAAGTGAGAGCAGCGCGGGATTTGTGCATCCCTTCAAAACAAATGGTTGTTTTGGATGACCCGTGTGCAACCACATACAAACAATTATTGGGTATGTTGCCATTTGTCAAATTGGAAAGATTTACATTTGTTGATCTAGTAACGTTGCCATTTGTCAATCCTTGTAGCACTGTGATTTGTCAAAATATGCAGCTAGAAATCATTAACACTATCTAATTTTTGCAACTAAAATTCAGTAATTAAGCATAGATTTCATTCATCGATTAAGTACTCGTTCTTAATTTATACAAACAGTTCAACTCGACAGCTGAACCGACCAAACTGCTCCCCAATTGTAGCCAACCACATACCGAAATAGCTAGTTCAACTATATATACTAGCTAATTTTGAGTACGTTGTATAGTTCGACCACACATCTATAGTCAGATGAACTAAACAAAATAGCCCCTAAATACTTCCGACAGGCTCCCCTCTGCCGAGCGCGCTCACCCCCTCAGTAAGAGGCAGAGGAGGAGGAGCCTATCGATGAGCTGGACAAATGCAATACGGTGCCTGCCGCTGCTGCACGTCCAGCAACACTCGCCAGCTCGAACGCCCACTACCGCTCCAGATGAGCCCTCCCGAAGCGACCGGCCTGCTGTGGCCACATCTACGGTTAGGCTCTTTGCGTACTCGATGAGGCGCTCCTCCTCCTCCCGCAGGAACTTGATGTAGCGCGCAAGGTCGCTGACACACGTGCGGGCCTCCACCTCCGCCTCCCCCTTCGGGCCGTGATGGAGGAGTGGGTGATAATCCCGGCGTTCGACGGTGGGCTAGCGGCCACGGCAGTCGATGATGGTGTGGCGGCGATGACCACCTCCTCCCACCTTCGGTGGAGTGGGTGATGGCCATGGCACCTGACAGTGGGGTGGCGGCAACGACGACCACCTCCCGCCTTTGGGCCGCGGCGGTGGAGTGGGAGATGGCCCTGGCTTTCGATGGTGTGGCGGCAACGGCGGCCGCCAACAACTACCGACGGGCAGCGGAGGTGGAGCGTGTGGTGGGTGTTTCTTGCACACCCAACAGGGATGCCACGCGCACTACACTACAATGGGGACTGCGCCGCCGCCGCGGTGTAGCCTCCCAGTTGGAGCTGTCCTCTAATGAGGCGGAGTGGCTGAGCGACGATGGACCGGTGCGATTGGCAATTGTGGGAGAAGCAGACGAGATAAGCAACAGGGAGGGAGGGGAAAATGCGACGCAGGACTCGCCGGCCGTGAGGGTTTTTATAGTAGGCCGGTAAGTATTGGGATTTTGGGGGATTTCACCGAGTCGGGTGAGAAGCTTGCGCAGGAACCTGCGAGGTTGTGCGGGGACGGGGTCACCGAAAATTCCTTGGCGCCACCGTTTGGCCAAAAGAACGCCACAACGCACTGTGCAAGCTTGCGCTGTAAGCCGTCTGCGGCAGTGGGTGACAAGACGTGCGAGAGGACACGTTTAATAAAAATGTTTGCGATTTTATTACCTACTATACCCCCGTCCTGGTTTATAAGTAGGATTTAACTAATAAAATAGGAATGCATTTTACCAAAGATTATATCGTTCGAGTCGTATTTGAACATAGTTTCCAGCTATACAATTTTTGTAACATGCATTAACACTATTTTGGTTAAATTCAAGGTTATGTACCAGCAAGCGTTTGCCCGCAACACACACGGCTTATTCCATCACAAACAGCTCAGATGGATCAACTGTATGCCATGTATCGCACACGCAACTGTAATCTGATTCGTGCTTGATGTCTCTGACATCGCTCGCACGGTTCGTCTTATTTGCCACATATCACTGTGCCGTCCTCTACTCGCGTCCATCGGCAAGCTCTGCTGGCCGTTAGGCGCCGCGGTACACTCTGTCGCGTCCGTTGGCGCGCTCTGCTCACGTCCGTCGGTGCGCTCGGCTTGTGGACAGCTTTTACTTGCGCGTTCAACTGCTATATGCATATATATATGGTTGATCGCCATTGAGGCGACCGCGGAGCGCTCTGCTCGCGTCCCTCCGCACGTGCTCTGCCAACGGTTGGGCGTGTGCGCACGATCACGTTGGGGGCCCATATCCATGCGGTTGCGCCACGCGCATTGCCACGCGATGCAGTTACGTGCGACACGATGGAGTTACGCGCTGCAAATTAGAGCTGCCATCAGGGCCTGCTGATATTACTGGCCGTTTGGCTTCCCCTTTAATTCCCGCGGCCATTATAACCTTAGTCTCTTCAACCTTTCGATCATACCCCACAACACAACAAGCACACCCACGATGACACATAGAGGGGATGTCCAGCGGCGCTCCAATGGATTTCGGTGAGCATAGAGTGGAGACGCACGCGACAGAGATGGATCTCTCAGTGGTGTACACCATCGACCAGGCCGTGGTGGACGACTACATCAACAACGTTGAGCAGTTGCTTACTGGAGGCAAGTACAAGGTGGTCGGCATCGATCTCCAGTACACCGCCGGTCGTCCCGGCATAGATCAGAAGTTTGCCATCGCCCAGTTGCGCGTGCGCCATCATGTCCTCATCTACCACTACTGCATGGCCACAGAGCCTTGTGACCAATTCAACAGGTTTGTCAATAGCACCGACTACAAGTTCGCCACGGTGGAAACCAAAGACGATATAAATGCACTCAGTGTTATGGGTTTGGCCTGCAAGAACCTTGTCGAAATCCATGACCACTACAAGGTATGGGGCAGCACGAAGAAGGACTCCCTAGTTGAACTCACCTCGGCCATCATCGACCCCTACTACGAAAAGATGAAGCAGGATGCCAGGAGAACAAGTACCCTATCCTGGCACAGGGCCTGGATGCGGCAACTGGATGAACCTCACCTGACGTTCGCGGCCAAGAGCATGTACCCATGCTACGAGATGCACATGCAGATCGTTGACATGAGGAAGTGCCTTGTTACGAAAATCGACGAGCCCGGATCGAGCCACAAGCAGAGCAAGCATCACAAGAAGTAGATGATGATCAGATGACACTAGTGCAGAACCGGGCAATAGCACCGGTTCGTATGGCCCTTTAGTGCCGGTTCGGGAACCGGCACTAAAGTGTGGGAACTAAAGGCCCCCCCCCCTTTAGTACCGGTTCAGCACGAACCGGTGTTAAAGGGCAACTACGTCGCACGAGGCGCGCCGTGGTCTGGAGGACCTTTAGTCCAAGTTGGTAAGGATTTTTTTTATTTTTGAAATAAAGTAAAAACAGCCCGCCTACTGGGCTGGCACGGCCAGCGTACGACTAGAAACCCAATCTCTAGTTGGGCCAGGATGCAGGCCCGTACGGCCTAGTAGGCCCCACAGGGCAGAAGACTTGCAATAGGCCCACAAAGGCCTGCTTAGAGAGGAGCTCGACACGGTAGCCGCGGCGGGGCTTATAAACCGGTGCGAACTCCTCTCAACTAGCGAGGTGGGACTAAACATTATGCACTGCGGGTGGCAGCGCACCACCTTTAGTACCAGTTGGTGGCTTCAATTGGTACTAAAAGGGGGGTCTTTAGTACCGGTTGGTGGCTCCAATGTTGGGTAACGTAGCAGAAATTCAAAATTTTCCTACGTGTCACCAAGATCTATCTATGGAGAGACCAGCAACGAGGGGAAGGAGAGTTGCATCTACATACCCTTGTAGATCGCTAAGCGGAAGCGTTCAAGTGAACGGGGTTGATGGAGTCGTACTCGTCGTGATCCAAATCACCGATGACCAAGTGCCGAACGGACGGCACCTCCGCGTTCAACACACGTACAGCCCGGTGACGTCTCCCACGCCTTGATCCAGCAAGGAGAGAGGGAGAGGTTGAGGAAGACTTCATCCAACAGCAGCACAATGGCGTGGTGGTGGTGGAGGAGCATGGTTCTCCTGCAGGGCTTCGCCAAGCACCACAGAAGAGGAGGAAGAAGAGACGCAGGGCTGCACCAAGAGAGATTGAATCGCGTATTGTGGGCAGCCCCTAGGCCTCATATATATAGGGGAAGGGGAGGGCTGCGCCCCCTCTAGGGTTCCCACCCCTAGGGGGGCGGCAGCCCTAGATGGGGTCAAGGGTGGCGGCCAAGAGGGGGAGGGGAGAGGGAGGCGCCCCAATATGGGCCCTAAGGCCCATATCCCATTAGGGTTTGCCCCCTTTCCACCTCTTGGGCACCTTGGGCCCTTGTGGGAGGCGCACCAGCCCACTAAGGGGCTGGTCCCTCACCACTCTTAGCCCACGCAAGCCTCCAGGGCTAGTGGCCCCACTTGGTGGACCCCCGGGACCCTCCCGGTGGTCCCGGTACGTTACCAGTAAACCCCGAAACTCTTCCGGTGTCCAAAACAGGACTTCCCATATATAAATCTTTACCTCCGGACCATTCCGGAACTCCTCGTGACGTCCGGGATCTCATCCGAGACTCCGAACAACATTCGGTAACCACATACTAACTTCCTTTATAACCCTAGCGTCATCGAACCTTAAGTGTGTAGACCCTACGGGTTCAGGAGACATGCAGACATGACCGAGACGTTCTCCGGTCAATAACCAACAGCGGGATCTGGATACCCATGTTGGCTCCCACATGTTCCATGATGATCTCATCGGATGAACCACGATGTCAAGGACTTAATCAATCCCGTATACAATTCCCTTTGTCTGTCGGTACGATACTTGCCCGAGATTCGATCGTCGGTATCACGATACCTTGTTCAATCTCGTTACCGTCAAGTCTCTTTACTCGTTCCGTAACACATCATCCCGTGATCAACTCTTTGACCACATTGTGCACATTATGATGATGTCCTACCGAGTGGGCCCAGAGATACCTCTCCGTCACACGGAGTGACAAATCCCAGTCTCGATTCGTGCCAACCCAACAGACACTTTCGGAGATACCTGTAGTGTACCTTTATAGCCACCCAGTTACGTTGTGACGTTTGGCACACCCAAAGCATTCCTACGGTATCCGGCAGTTGCACAATCTCATGGTCTAAGGAAATGATACTTGACATTAGAAAAGCTTTAGCATACGAACCACACAATCTAGTGCTATGCTTAGGGTTGGGTCTTGTCCATCACATCATTCTCCTAATGATGTGATCCCGTTATCAATGACATCCAATGTCCATGGTTAGGAAACCGTAACCATCTATTGATCAACAAGCTAGTCAACTAGAGGCTTACTAGGGACATGGTGTTGTCTATGTATCCTCACATGTATCTTAGTTTCCTATCAATACAATTATAGCATGGACAATAAACGATTATCATGAACAAGGAAATATAATAATAACTAATTTATTATTGCCTCTAGGGCATATTTCCAACATCCAACCGGTACTAAAGACCCCCCTTTAATACCAGTTGAAGCCACCAACCCATACTAAAGGCCACAAACTCTTTAGTACCGGTTCGTGACACGAACCGGTACTAAAGGTTCGCCACGAACCGGTACTAATGAGCGCCTCCTGCCTAGCCGTTGAAACCGGTACTAATGGTCACATTAGTGCTGGTTCAATTACAAACCGGGACTAATGAGTTTTACATTAGACCATTTTTCTACTAGTGTGATCGTTTATGCTAGTTAATCATGCATGTAATATATAGTTTACTTTATTGGTGTATGAAAATGTCATGTGTGTAGTAGCCACCTATGTAATTATGCATGTAATAGTTTACTTTGGTGTGTGCAAATACCAAGGTTTTAGTAGCCACCTATGTAAGTGGATGTTTAATTTGTTTATGCAAGCATGTCCCTATAAGTCCGTGTCTATATATATATATATATATATATATACATATATATATATATATATATATATATATGTAAAACTGTGTCTACCATAGCTTGCCACATAACTTGTTAAGGGTCGCTAAATTTTAACGGTTTAAAAGTTATCAAAAAATAGCCAAAAAATATTGGAGCGTCTCTCTATTGTAATAAGATGATCCAACGGAGGGATAATCAAAATATGCATCTATGTGTCCTCAGCAAAAGTAATATGCATTTCAGCTCACCGCGACATAAATATATACTGAACTATTTTTTTTGTCCAGGACACATACAGTCGTATTTTTTTAATCCCTCTGTTGGATCATGTTATATTATACGTGTGTTGGTTTAGTAATTTTTTCAGAATTGTTGAGAACTTTTGCACCGTTGAAACCCTTAACTAGTTCTGTGGCAAGTAGTTGTAGAAAATCCTACTTGAATATATATAAACACTATTCTGACCACGGGATCAGAATAATATTCTGATCACAACCTGAACTGCCTGAGTAACGCGCCTGAACTTCCCTTTGTACGAACACGACCTTCGGGCTATCTTCGCAACCGTGGTTTCCCCCATGAATTATTCTTGTTAGTTGTGTTCTATATGATGTTAGTGTAATGTAGAAACATTTTTAGCAACTAAATACCGGTTTTAAATAGAAATCTCACTCGTTGGCGGATTTTGCTCTCGGGTCATGATAAAGTTGCATTTTTTTGCAATTTTACTGCCCGAGTTGTTCGACCTGAACTTCTCCCAGTGCTAGGTTGAACTTACGCCAACATTGCCCAAATGGGGCTTGCGATATACCATTGGAAAGCTATCGACAATAATATCATGACCCAAGTTAAATTTTTGGCAAAATATAAGCGGTTTAAGAGCAGTTTTGAAAACCTTTTTCTTCATACAAAAAACATGAATCGTATTTTCGATCGCATTTATAAACCGTTTATCGGAATGAGGCAAATAATATGGCGTTGGAAAGCTGCTGAAAACAGCTCCTTCCACATGTTGAAAGTTTTCTCTAATTCCCTACGGTTAAAGAGTAATTTGTAAAATCATAAAGTTTCGCACACCGAACAGCTGGGTTCGTATTTTCGATGTCATTTCTAAACGACTAATCCAATTGAGGCAAATGATATGGCGTTGGAAAGCTTATCAAAATGTGCTACTTTTTCATGTAGAAAGTTTTTTCTAATTTTGAACGGTTTAAGAGTAATTTAGAAACCAGTACAAGTTCCACCGAGTTCGTATTTTCGATCTGTTTTTCTAACCGTATGTCCGAATGCAGCAAATGATATGGCGATGGAAAGCTTGAGGAAATGTGAAACTTTTTGCTATATATTGTTTCTCCAAATTCCTTACCGTTTTAATTCAATTTTGAAAATGGCTAAAAACATATTTTCACCATAATTTCTACAAACTTTATCAGAATGGGCAAATAATATACCGTTGAAAAGCTAAGGAAAATGTGAAACTTCTCATGTTGATGGTTTTCTGTGATTCCTAGAAGTTTTCAAGTAATTTCGAAAATGGCGAGATCATTCGTTGTTGTAACATCCCAAATTTTCAATTTGGAATGTTATACACTAGATCATCATTTCATTCCATATTTCATTGCATTTTGGTTGATCCTAGAAAATTCTACGCAACTCAAGGACCCTTGGAGAGTTGGGGATTTCGTTATTTTCATATTTGAGTTTTCTCAAATTTTGAAAATAGGATCATTTGATTTTATTTATTTTATCTTCAATTATTTCTATTACAAAAATATGAGAGAGGGAATAAAATGACTTTCCCAAAATAAAGAAATATTGAGGATTTAATAATAAAATCAAATAAGATTTTATTTTGGTTTTATTTGCTATTTTATTTGAATTTAGGAAAAATGCGCATTTTTCAAAATTGCATTTAGGCCCAAATAAATGTTCATCCTGTGCGGCTTGATTTTAGAAGCCGGGGAAAATTTATTTCGGGATTTTTGGAGTCCGTTCAGTATTCCTTTTGTTTTTTTTCTGAGCGTAACTATTAAAAAAACGCGAACCGACCTTACGGGCCATGTCCGACCCGGACACCTGGCCCGGCCGGCCTTCTAAGCCGGGGGAGGAGCCCAGACGAGCCCCAAACCCTAGCACCGCCGCGCGCGCCGCCGCACTTCACCGCCGACGCACCGCGTCGCCGCCGCCTGCGCCGCTGCCGCCCCTCGCCGCCCGCCGGAGCCGCCGCTCGCCGAGGTTGACCCCGCCCGCTGCCGGTTTTTCTCGAAAAACCGTTTGGTTTTCCATCGGTTTTTTGTTCGGTTTTTTAGTTTCCTTTTTTTATAGATCGGTTTTTCCGGTTTATTTATTTAGCGAGCGTTCGCTCGGTCTTTCATTTTAACAAACGCATTCATCGTTTAGATCCAGATAACGAACGTTCGTTCGTTAATCTGATTGTCGTTTTTCTTTTTCTCGGATTAAATCCGCGATTTTTCTGATCGCGATTCCTGATCCGATTTTCGTTCTAGTATAACTTTTCGCTCGTTTATCGGAATCACACGATTCAAGCGCCTGGAGTTTCGTCTCGAAACCCTCTTTCCATTTAACCAACTCAAACATGTCTTTTCCATGGTAAAAATTCCCCTAGATCCAGAATAGTAAACGTAGCCTATTTCTTTTGCCGTTTGTCTTTCGTTGCTTCGTTCGATTTGATTCTTTTTGCCAACCGGAGTTCTTAAGTTGAACTTTCTGGTTAGATCTCTTATTCGAGTTTTACCTGTGCATTAGTTGAGTACTCATTGTATGCTTGTTTGTTTGCGATAGAGTACCCGGAGTGCGCTGCTTGCTACTTCGAATCGCTAGGTTTTGCGGATCATCAACAAGGCAAGTAACACTTTGATCATATCTCCTATTGCCAAGTTTTTATTGCATGAGATCAATCCTCACACATTGCATGATTAGGATCTAATTAAATTGTGGGTTTGGGAACTAGATGAGGTAGTACCTATCACCTACTTTATTATCAAACCTTTGGGAGTTACTTCTATGTTTGCTATTTATGCCATGCTATGCTAGTAGACGTGGATTGGCTGTGTGTATCCATGACATATGTGAGATTGATAAATTAATGGTTTATCTAAGGTGGCAACTTAAATACACATCTGGGTGGATTGAGGCACCTGGGTATTCCAGCGGTTGCCTGTTTTTCTTTTGGATCGCCACCCAGGCTCAAAGGGATCATGAGATTATTCATGCTCGAAATTCAGTGTGCAGCCACAAGCTACTATGGGCTCTAGCATAGTTGACTAAGTCGTGCGAACTCTTACAGTGGTAGACTAGTAGATGTAGGGGAAAGTAGGTGTAACGGTCTACCCGATCGTAAGGTGCTAGCGCTTCTGAAAGACTATGTCTCGGTCATCCGTTTCTCAAACACAATGTAATGCGAGAATTCCAGTGGAGGAGATCGAGTCTTGTGGGGAAAAGTGCGCAAACCTCTGCAGAGTGTATAAACTAATCATGGTTAGCTGTGTCCCCGGTTATGGACATCTTGAGTATCTAGTACCTAGATTATCATGTGAATCTCATCATGTTACTCTCATTAATTTTGTTAGGTTTTGTTTAATGATGATGCTTAATTGGGATTGAGAATGCTGTCAACCATTCTCAATGTTTAACAACTACCATGATAGTTAAATAAAATTTATTCCTTTGCAGTAGGGAAAATTGGCTTTACGCAAAACTGTAACCATAGAGGTTTCCACCAGCCAAATATGTATATAGTATAGCCTATATCTTTCATTGCTCTCTATTTGTTACATTGCCAGCATATTCCATGTGCTGACCCGTTTCAGGCTGCAACGTTCATGTTGCACACTTTTCAGACGACGATTAAGGTGCCTTTAGGTCGTGGTTCTATACTTAGTGATGCCGTTGGAGTTGATGGACTCACTTATCTTCCAAGCCTTGCGCTTTTATCGTTATTAGATGGCCTTAAGCCATATTTATTGTAATAAGTTCTCTTTTGAGACACTCGATGTAATAAGTGTGTGATTGCTACTCTATTATAAATCCTTCATGTACTGTGTGGTGTCAGCATTACTGATCCAGGGATGACACTTGAGCACAGAGATTATACCGTTTGAGGTCTGGTCGATACAAGATGGTATCAGAGCACACGCTGATTGTAGAACACGACCACTAAGCTAAAAGACCAGAATCACTACTCACTCTCTTCTCATTCTGACTTCTCAGCTTTTCTACTCTTTTAGGATGGCGGATGCAAGGAACAAGTTCACCCAACCGGATGAAGATACACCCTTTGGACGTCACTTGAAGGAAGTCACTAGATATCTGAACATAGGAGTACCAAGCTTCACCGGGACTTACAACGCCACTTTACCTGAAGAGGAGTGCTTGATGATTCAAGTTCAAGTTCCAGGAAGGATGTTCATGCCAGTCACTTAGCCCATAGAGTTTTCCTTTGATGCACCAACTTGGAATCTAGGAAAGAGCATGGCAGCTCACATCGCCATGGGACGCATTGGAGAAGTTTACCGCAATGATCTCAAGGATACTATCTACCAGATTTGTGGGCACCGAGATGAGCACTGGGAGATGATCAACATTAGGAAGGATAGATCAATTGCAGCTTTTATCCAGGAGTTAAACCGGCACATTCGACGTTAGGAGAACCAGATGTGCGCCGACATGATAGATCTTAAGAAGGTGAGGACAAGAATCAAGGAACTCGAGGAAGAACTCAAGGCCACACGTGAAGATTATGAAGAGGAAATCGAAGTATTAGTGGAGAAGAATGACGATCTGATCAAGAAGATTGGAATATTTATGGGAGGCCCTACACCAGTAGAAGAAGACAAAGAACCCAAGGTGATTCGCCCGGAAGGCTACATCATCATCGACGACACCGACTCGGATCCAGATGATAGCGATGATGACTATGTTGATGAAGCAGGAGCAGATATCATGGAGTCTGCAACCGAAGAATATTTCTAGTAGACCACCCATCAGTAGTAGTAGTCCACCATGTAAATATAGTAGTCCGAGCACTTTTGTGATAGTTAGATCGATTTTATGCCCTTGTTTGATTGATTGAATGAAGTGAATTTTTTGCTTTTGCCTCATGTGCATATGGGTAGTGTTTTCTCTTTAGACCCCTCTCTATTCTTAAATCTCATCTTTTCTAAACCCTCAGATGCCTCCGAGACGTGACCCCGGATTTACCTTCCCACCGGAGCTCACCCAGTTGATCCAGCAGCAGAACACATTGATTCAGTTGCTAGTCCAGAATCAGAATCAGGGAAACAACAACAACCCACCACCACCACCACTTGTTGATCACTTAGCCCATTTTCTTAGGCTGAATCCGCCAGTGTTTTCCAGTAGCACCGAGCCTATATATAGTAGCAGATGATTGGCTCCGCAAGACAGCAAGGGAGTTGACCATGCCAGGATGCACAGATGTGGAAAAGGTGAAGTTTGTCGCACATCAGCTTGAAGGACCCGTAGCATCATGGTGGGAGAATTTCACCGCCACTTTCCCTGTCGACACTGTCAGATGGGACCAGTTTCAGCAGGCTTTCCATACTGCCCATGTTTCAGCAGGAGCTATGGCCATGAAGAAGCGAGAGTTTCGCAACTTGCGCCAAGGAGGACGGATAGTTGGCCAGTATGTGGAGGACTTTAGTAAGCTAGCATGTTATGCTCCAGATAACATTGCTACAGATGCAGCTAAGCAGGAGAAGTTTCTGGAAGGACTGAAAGATGAGTTAAGCATGCAGTTGATGGGAGCAACCTTCAACAACTACCAGGAGTTGGTAGATCATGCTCTCATGATTGAAGGGAAGTAGCAGCAGATTGAGAACCGCAAGAGGAAGTATGGACAAGGGAAGTACAATTCAGGAGCTCAGCAGAAGCCACGTTTTACCCCTAGACCGGGAGGACATTTTCAGCATACCCATGGAGGAGGTAGCTCGCACAATCACAATGGCACCAAGAATGGTAATGGGAATGGAACAAGCAATGGCCAGAACCGCACCAACCCATCAACCCCAGCCAAGAGAGATCTGAGCCAAGTCACTTGTTTCAAGTGCCAGAAGACCGAACATTATGCTAATGAATGTCCTGAATCCCAAATGGAAATGGCAATGGAAGCTTTGGGAAGAAGACGAACCCTTTCAATAGGGGACAGGTGAACCACGTTAACATGGAGGAGGTTGAAGAGCAGCCGGATGTAGTAATCGGTAAGTTTTTGGTTAAGTCATTTACTGCACTCGTTCTTTTTTATACTGGTGCATCGCATTCATACATATCAAGGGAATTTGTGTATAAGTATAACCTGCCCACCAAAGTTCCTAGAACACCTATGTTAGTAAGCTCACCAGGAGCGGAGTACATGGCTAGCAAGGGATGTTTTCAAGTGCCATTGAGTATAGGTAGGCATGTGCTTCCCTTGGATTTGATCATTTTGGAATCATAAGGTTTGGATGTAATTCTGGGTATGGATTGGTTGTCGATGTATGGAGGAAACATCGATTGCGCTAGTAAGTCAATTTTACTTACCACCCCAGAAGGAAGAAGGATCAAGTATGTATCCCGGTATGTGCCGAAGAGGACTCAAGTAAATTACTTAAGAGGAGTTGTGCAGGAGGAAGTACCAGTGGTGAAGAATTTCCCTGATGTATTTCCAGAAGAGTTGCCAGGCATGCCATCGGATAGAGATATTGAGTTTTTTATTGAGCTTTTGCCAGGCACAGGGCCAATATCTAAGATACCATATAGGATGCCCGCAAAGGATTTGGTGGAGATTAAGAAGAAGATTAAGGAGTTACTGGATAAAGGTTATATTCGCCCAAGTTCTTCGCCTTGGGGATCGCCAGTACTTCTAGTGGAGAAGAAGGATGGATCGTTAAGGATGGTTGTTGATTATCAAGGATTGAATGAAGTAACCATCAAGAACAAGTACCCACTACCGATAATGATCTGTTTGATCGATTGCAAGGAGCTAAGGTATTTTCCAAGATCGATATGCGATCAGGATAACATTGGTTGAAGATTCGAGAACATGATATACCCTAGACGGCTTTTACCACTAGGTATGGGTTGTACGAGTATACCGTTATGTCATTTGGTCTGACTAACGCACCTGCATATTTTATGAACATGATGAACGAGGTGTTTATGGAGTTTTTGGATAAGTTCGTCGTAGTGTTCATCGATGATATCCTGGTATACTCGAAGAATGAAGAGGAGCATAAAGGGCATTTGCGTTTGGGACTTGGAAAGCTCGGAGAACATCAGTTATATGCCAAGTTTAGCAAATGTGAGTTTTGGTTGAAGGAAGTTGGATTTCTCGGACACGTTATATCTGGAGAAGGTATAACTGTAGATCCCACCAAGGTTGACACTGTGACAAATTGGGAAGCTCCAACACAGTGGGAGAGATCCGGAGTTTTCTTGGACTCCCAGGATACTACGGGCAATTTATCGAAAATTTCTAGAAGATTGCCAAGCCTATGACGGAGTTGTTGAAGAAGGATACAAAGTTCATATGGACTGAGGAATGTGAGGCCAGTTTCTAGGAGTTGAAGAAATGTTTGGTTACATCACCTGTGTTGATTTTGCCATATCAGACCAAGGATTACGAGGTGTATTGCGACGCTTCACGTCGAGGACTTGGATCAGTGCTTATGCAAGAAGGAAGAGTTGTTTCATATGCCTCACGACAGCTTAAGCCTCATGAGTTAAATTATGCTATGCATGATTTGGAGTTAGCAGCCGTAGTGCATGCATTGAAAACCTGGAGACACTTTCTCATTGGAAACCATTGTGAGGTATACACGGATTGTATGAGTTTGAAGTATATTTTCATGCAGAAGGAATTGAATCTGAGACAAAGGAGATGGTTGGAGCTCATCAAGGGTTATGACATGAGATTGCATTCACCCCGGAAAGGCTAACGTAGTAGCTGACGCATTGAGCCATAAAAGTCATGTCAACACCTTAATGATGAAAGATTTACCAAGGGAGTTTGGCGAAAATCTTCTTGAGCAATGTTTGGAGATAGTCTCGAGAGGTTATGTAGCAGCATTGGAGATTTAGTCTACTTTGATGGATAAGATCAAAGAAGCTCAAAGGACTGATAAGGGGATTTCTTCTATTAAGGAGAAAATGAGCAAGGGAAAGGCTAAAGGATTTTATGAGGATGAGCACGATACCTTATGGTTTGAAGAACGTGTTTATGTGCCTAATGATTCGGAGATCGGGAAGTTAATTCTGCAAGAGGCCCATGATTCACCATTTCGATTCACCCAGGAAATACCAAGATGTATTTGGATTTGAAGGATATTTTCTGGTGGATTGGAATAAAGAAGGATATTGCGGAGTATGTAGCAGTTTGTGATGTATGTTAGAGAGTAAAGGCAGAACATCAGAAGCCAGCAGGATTGCTACAGCCATTACCGATACCCGAATGGAAGTGGGATAAGTTAGGCATGGATTTTATCACCGGATTGCCCAAAACTCGTTCAGGCTATGACTCCATTTGGGTTGTAGTTGATCGTTTGACAAAGGTAGCTCATTTCATTCCAGTGAAGACTACCTATACCAGTGCAAAGTTGGCAAAGATATACATGACCAGAATCGTATGTCTGCATGGAGTTCCAAGGAGCATTGCATCAGATAGAGGAACCCAGTTTACCTCAAAATTCTGGAATCAGTTGCATGAAACTTTGGGTACTAGGCTAGAGTTCAGTACAACTTTCCATCCGCAGACAGATGGAAAGACCGAGAGAGTCAATCAGATTTTGGAGGATATGCTGAGAGCTTGTGCGCTAGATTACAGATCTAGTTGGGACGAGAATTTGCCATATGCAGAGTTCTCCTATAACAACAGTTATCAATCCAGTTTGAAGATGGCCCCTTTCGAAGCCTTGTACGGAAGGAGGTGCAGGACCCCACTGTCATGGGATGAAGTTGGAGACCGCCAGTTGTTTCGACCGGATCTGATTAAGGAGTCTGAACAGAAAGTGAAATTGATTCGCGATAGGCTCAAGGTAGCCCAGTCCAGGCAGAAGAGCTATGCAGATTCTAAACGGAAGGAAACAGTTAACGAAGTCGGAGACCGAGTTTATCTTCGAGTATCTCCACTTCGAGGAGTTAAGCGCTTTGGAGTTAAGGGAAAGTTAGTGCCACGTTTTGTAGGACCATACAAAGTTTCGGAGCGTATGGGAGAAGTAGCCTACAAGTTGGAATTGCCCGAAGGATTGTCAGGAGTTCACGACGTGTTCCATGTTTCCCAGTTAAAGAAGTGCCACGTAGAGATGGCTGATATACCGCTAAGGGATACAGTGCCGCTGGAAGCAATTCAGTTGGACAGTGATTTGACCTATGAGGAGAAACTAGTCAAGATTCTAGAATATGCCAGTCGAGTCACCCGTAGCAAGGTTATAAAGTTTAGCAAAGTTCAGTGGAGCCACCACACGGAGGACGAAGCCACCTAGGAATGAGAGGAAGATTTGTTGAAGGACCAGCCTCACCTATTTTCTATCCAACCCAAATCTCGAGGACGAGATTCATCTTAAGGGGGGTAGGTTTGTAACATCCCAAATTTTCAATTTGGAATGTTATACACTAGATCATCATTTCGTACCATATTTTATTGCATTTTGGTTGATCCTAGAAAATTCTACACAACTCAAGGACCCTCGGAGAGAGTTGAGGATTTCGTTATTTTCATATTTGAGTTTTCTCAAATTTTGAAAATAGGATCATTTGATTTTATTTATTTTATCTTCAATAATCTCTATTACA
Organism: Triticum monococcum; assembly: GCA_034509565.1. NCBI lineage: Eukaryota > Viridiplantae > Streptophyta > Magnoliopsida > Poales > Poaceae > Triticum > Triticum monococcum. The sequence continues at coordinate 64,955,066 of CM067846.1, forward strand.
AAAATATGAGAGAGGGAATAAAATGACTTTCCCAAAATAAAGAAATATTGAGGATTTAATAATAAAATCGAATAAGATTTTATTTTGGTTTTATTTGCTATTTTATTTGAATTTAGGAAAAATGCGCATTTTTCAAAATTGCATTTAGGCCCAAATAAATGTTCATCCTGTGCGGCTTGATTTTAGAAGCCGGGGAAAATTTATTTCAGGATTTTTGGAGTCCGTTTAGTATTCCTTTTGTTTTTTCTAAGCATAACTATTTAAAAAACGCGACCCAACCTAACAGGCCGTGTCTGACCCACACACCTGGCCCGGCCGGCCTTATAAGCCGGGGGAGGAGCCCAGCCGAGCCCCAAACCCTAGCGCCGCCGCCGCCCCTTCCCGCCCGCCGGAGCTGGAGCCGCCGCCGCGGACATCGCCGCCCGCCGGAGGTTGAGCCCGCCCGCCGCCGGTTTTTCTCGAAAAACCGTTCGGTTTTCCGTTTGGTTTTCCGTCGGTTTTTCGTTCGGTTTTTTTGGTGTCGTTTTTTATAGATCAATTTTTCTGGTTTATTTATTTAGCGAGCGTTCACTCATTCGTTCCTTTTAACAATCGCGTTCATCGTTTAGATCCAGATAACGAACGTTCTTTTGTTAATCTGTTTGTCGTTTTTCTTTTTCTCGGATTAAATCCGCGATTTTTCTTATCGCGATTCCTGATCCGATTTTCGTTCTAGTATAACTTTTCGCTCGTTTATCAGAACCAGGCGGTTCAAGTGCCTGGAGTTTCATCTCGAAACCCTCTTTCAGTTTAACCAACTCAAACAAGTTTTTACCACGGTAAAAGTAGCCCTAGATCCAGAATAGTAAACGAAGCCTGTTTCTTTTGTTGTTTGTCTTTCGTCGCTTCGGTCGATTTGATTCTTTTTGCCAACCGGAGTTCCTAAGTTGAACTTTCTGGTTAGATCTCTTATTCGAGTTTTACTTGTGCATTAGTTGAGTACTTATTGTATGCTTGTTTGTTTGCGACAGAGTACCCGGAGTGCGCCGCTTGCTACTTCGAATCGCTAGGTTTTGCGGATCATCAGCAAGGCAAGTAACGCTTTGATCATATCTCATATTACCCAATTTTTATTGCATTAGATCAATCCTCACACATTGCATGATTATGATCTAATTAAATTGTGGGTTTGGGAAGTAGATGAGGTATTACCTATCACCTATTTTATTATCAAACCTTTGGGAGTTACTTCTACATTTTCTATTTATGCCATGCTATGCTATTAGACGTGGATTGGGTGATTGTATCCATGACAGATGTGAGAGTGATAAATTAATGGTTTATCTAAGGTGGCAACTTAAATACACATCTGGGTGGATTGAGGCACCTGGGTATTCCAGCGATTGCCTGTTTTTCTTTTGGATCGCCACCCAGGCTCAAAGGGATCATGAGATTATTCATGCTAAAACTTCCGTGTGCAGCCACCAGCTACTATGGGCTCTAGCATAGTTGACTAAGTCATGTGAACTGTTACAGTAGTAGACTAGCAGATGTAGGGGAAAGTAGGTGTAACGGTCTACCCGATCGTAAGGTGCTAGCGCTTCTGAAAGACTATGTCTCGGTCATCCGTTTCTCAAACACCATGTAGTGCAAGAATTCCAACGGAGGAGATCGAGTCCTGTGGGGAAAATTGTGCAAACCTCTACTGAGTGTATAAACTAATCATGGTTAGCCGTGTCCTCGGTTATGGACATCTTGAATATCTAGTACCTGGATTATCATGTGAATCTCATCATGTTACTCTAATTAATTTTTTTGGGTTTTGTTTAATGATGATGCTTAATTGGGATTGAGAATGCTGTCAACCATTCTCAATGTTTAACAACTACCATGATAGTTAAATAAAATTTATTCCTTTCCAGTAGGGAAAAATTGGCTTTACGCAAAACTGTAACCATAGAGGTTTCCACTAGCCAAATATTCATATAGTATAGCCTATATCTTTCATTGCACTCTATGTGTTACATTGCCAGCATATTCCATGTGCCGACCTGTTTCGGGCTACAACGTTCATGTTGCAGACTTTTCAGACGATGATTAAGGTGCCTTTAGGTTGTGGTTCTATACTCAGTGATGCCATTGGAGTTGATGGACTCACTTATCTTCCAAGCCTTCCGCTGTTATCGTTATTAGATGGCCTTAAGCCATATTTATTGTAATAAGTTCTCTTTTGAGACACTCGATGTAATAAGTGTGTGATTGCTACTCTGTTATAAATCCTTCAAGTACTCTGTGGTGTCAGCATTACTGATCCAAGGATGACACCTGAGCACAGAGATTAGACCGTTTGAGGTTTGGTCGCTACAGTTCTGCTTTTATCGCAAAACAGATTCTTTGAAAATGCACCACGTGAAGAACATGAACTTCTCGGCATGTCTAGTTGAACTTCACTCTATTTTTCACGTGCTTTTTTTGCTCACAGATCTCCATCCATTGGTCGTAGCTCTTCATCCAATCATCAGAATTGACCAAGTGATATACCGATGGAAAGTTACTATAAACACACAACTTTCCCGTGTTGATCGTTTTTTCATACTCGCGACGATTTTAAAAGTTTTTCATCTGATATTCATTCAGTGCAGTAGGTGAACTTCCTTCTGTTTTCACATTGAACTTCTATGACGTATTTTTCATTTGTAATTTTCTCATCCATTCATCAAGTGTTACACAAATGGTATTTCTTTTGTATAATCCTCTCTCACAATATTTTTTTAACTTTCCCCGACGGAGGACTTGAACCTATATCAACAAATTTTTAGTCTTTTCTTTTTTTATTCTTTTTAATACAAAATGCACACCGTGTAGTACGTGAACGGCAGTTATCAATCTGATCTTCTCTCGGTTACGTGAAAATTTCTGAGTTTTTTTATGAATTTTTAATCTTAATTTCTTAATCCTTTTTAATGAATTTTGAAGTGCTGTATTTTCAAAAGTTGAACTTCTTGCTATTTTATTTTTAAACTTCTTGTTTCCATTCTTTAATAACGAGGAAAATCTGAGATTTTTATAATCATCGAACTTCTCCATCTTTTTAATATGGACTTCCTGGTTTTATTTCTTAATCTTTTTTATGAAATTTTGAAGCGCTCTATTTTTAAAAGTTTAGCTTCTTGTTATATAATTTTTGAAAATCTTGTTTCCATTCTTTAATAACGAGGAAAATCTAAGTTTTCTATAATCATCGAACTTCTATATCGAACTGTTCTAACTTTTTTATTTGAATTTATTTTATGTATTTTTAGAATTATGAAAATTGTAGTTTTGTTAGAAAAATCAAACTTCTTAATTATTTTGAATTGAAATTATTGGTTTTATTCTTTAGTAACAAAAAAATCGAGTTTTTAATTAAATATCAGACTTCTCCATGTTTTTAAATTGAACTTCTTGGTTTTATTCTTCAGTAACGAGAAAAACTAAGTTTTTAATGTACATTGAATTACTCTGTTTTTTAAACTTGAACTTCTTAGTTTAATCTTTGGGAAAACTTTGTTTTTGCCACTCTAGTTTTTGCCAATTTTGCTTATGCCACTCTAGAATTTGACATCTCACTTTTGTCACTCTTAGCTTTTGACAATACATCACAAATGCCATTCCGTGGCAAAAACGATAATTTTTTATTTCACTTTTGCCACTCTTAGCTTTTGACATGTATCATAATTGCCACTCTAAAATTATCGTTTTTGCCAACAAAGGCAAAATTGATATATTGTCAAAAGCTAAGAGTGGCAAAAGTGAAATGTCAAATTGTAGAGTGGCATAAGCAAAGTTGGCAAAAACTAGAGTGGCAAAAACAAAGTTTTCCTTTAATCTTTAGTATTGGTGAAAATCCGAATTTTTAAAAAACGGGGAAGATCTATTTAAAACTTTTCTATTGTTTTATTATTTTAATTTGAACTTATTAGTTATTCTTTAGAAAAAGAGTTTGAGATTTTCATCAACTTTGAACTTCTTTGTTATGTTTATTTGAACTTCTTAGTTTTATTCTTTGGTAACGAGAAAAATCAAGTTTTGTGAACTTCTCTGTTTTAAAATATTGAACTTCGTGGTTTTATTTTTTAATAATGTGAAAAATGCAATTTTTTAATAAACATTGAACTTCACCACTTTTAAAATTTGAACTTCTTAGTTTTATTGGTTAGTAATGGGGAAAATGTTTTTTATATAAACAATGATACCGCGCTGTTATTTTAATTTGAAATTCTAGTTTTTATAGAATGGGGAAAATCAGTTTTTATACAATCTTTTTGAAATGCTCCTCTTTTTAATTTGAACTTCTTTGATTTTTTTACAAACAGGGAAAATCCGTTATAATGGTTTTTGAACTACTTTTTTTTAACTTCTTGCTCAAATTTTTTGAACTACAAATTTTTCTTTTACATATAAAAAACTTCATTTTTTTAACATTGACCTGCTTCAGTTTTTAAATTTGAACTTCTTATAAAATTTTGTCATGATATTTTATGCATTTTTTGCTTTTCGGTGAAATGGACCAGGAGGTCGCTTTTTTCATTTGATCATTTTTCTTCTGTGGGTGGTACACGTGAACTTCGAAATTTCTGAAACATGAACTTCGCGCACTGAAAATCAAGAAAATTACACACAACAAAGCACATACACTGCGTGTGCTACATGCACAACCAACACATCAGCAAGCATTGTACCATCAAAATCAGTTTTTGCAAAAGGATAAGGCTGATTTTTTTCTCCCGTGTATACACACCACAATCATCGACTTCCCTATGCACAAACAAATACACTTTTTTTATTGAGCCGAAACACAAACAGCTTGTGTGCACTGCTAGTGGGAGAGGGTGGCTCGAGGCGTCACTAGTAGAAAAAGGGTCAAACATGAAGCACATTAGTGCCAGTTTGAATTTGAGCTGGCACTAATGTGTACATTAGTGCCGGTTCCAACGGCTAGTCGGGCCGCTCTCATTAGTACCGGTTCGTGGCGAACCTTTAGCACTGGTTCGTGCCATGAACCGGTACTAAAGTGAGTGGTGGCCGGATGTTGTCAGTCCGGGGCCCCTCTAGCACCTTTAGTACCGGGTCGTATCACGAATCGGTACTAAAGATCGTCCTACATAGACCCTTCGTCGACCCGAGCTCGCTCTGTTCTTCCCCTTTCCCCTCTCCTCTCTGTTCTTTTCCCTCTTCCTCTCAAGCTCATCACACATTTTGCCCGAGATTTGACGGCCCCTGTCACATCCTAGCTAGGTTATGCATTAGAGTGTGCATCATGTCTACTTTCATCAGAAATGGAAATGGGGAAAGCAGAACCCCCAGCACCCCCCCCCCTGAAATCAACTAGGGTTTACTAAAAATAAATTCAATGAACCTGAAATGCCCTTCAGAAATGTTCACCCTCTTTGCCTTGGGCTAGAACCCTTGGGAAAAATGGTGAATATAATTTTAGGTCATCAAAAGGGGCATTGATTTAATTTATAAATATTTGAATTTGGACATTTAAATATTAGTAAATAATTTAAATGCTCAAATAATGTTGGAATTATTTTTGGGGCCACTGAAATAATTCAGAAAGTGTCCATAAATATTTTCAGGATTTTATAAAATGATTTAGTATTTAAACTAAATCAAAACAGAATAACAGAAATAGAAAATAGAAAATAAAATAAAAAAAAGAGGAGAGGGAGAAGCCCACCTGGGCCTTACCTGGCGCTTCCCACCAGGCCCACCTGCCGGCCCAGCCCAGCCACCGCGCCAGCGAGCAGCTTGGCTCGGCCAGGCAGGAAGGCAGGTGCTCGACGGCGGCACCCGCGCGCGCCACGCACCTGGCTGTCGCCCTGCTTCCTCCCCTCGCCACCCTGCTGGCCTAGACGGGCTCCACGTCGCCGCCTCGACCCCCTGGACATGCTCACTCGCCCCCTGCCTCACTCCCTCGCTCCCCTTAGCCATGGCCGACGCAGCCGTCGTCATTCCACCGGCGTAGTCATGTCCACCGCCGTCCCCGCGCTGCTCCACCGTGTCCTGAAGCTCCGCCACTTCCTCCTCGATCGCTCCACCAAGCCACGCCCCGCCGGAGGCCCGCAAACGACTCCATCGAGCTCGTCTTCAACCTCGGGCCGCCCAGATCACCGTCGCCGTTCCGACCGCACCGAGCCTTCCCCGAGCACGCTGACCCTCCCTGCGGCTTCTCTGTGAGCTGCTGAACCTCCCCGTGCTTTCTGTTTCACCCCTGGAACACCGTAGACGCCGCATCTCTTGTGCCCGAACGCGCCGCCGCCTAACCACGTCGCCGGCGTTGCTCCGGTGACCATTTGGTCCCGGGCTTGTGTCCGTCACAATCCTCGCGCCGCGTAGAGGCTGTAGGTGCTAGCGCCACATCGCCTAGGCCACTGCAGCCACGCGCACGAGCTGGCCGAGCTTCGGCCTCCGCCTAACCTCATCGCCGGCGATGCTCCGGCCACTCCCCGGCCAAGCCATCACCACGGCTGGATGCGGGCGAGCACCAGCTGCCCGTAGCTGCTCTCCGTGTGGCAAACGGAGCCCTGTGGGCAAATCCCGCAGCACGCCGCCGTGTCTGGCCTCGCCGGCGGCTAAACGCCGGCGAGTTTGACCACTGGCGTGGACTGGGTGGGCCCAGTTGACTCCCCTGAGTCAATGACAAGTGGGCCCCCCCTCTGCTAATTATCCAGATTAGTTCCTAACTAAAATTAGTTAGTTTAATTAACTAATGACCCTGACAGGTGGGACCCACTAGTCAGCCTCTCTCCCTGCCCTGTTACACTGACCAGTGGCCCCCACACGTCAGGTTTGACTGGGACAGCCGCCTTTGACCTGCTGACGCAATGCTGTTGTCATGCTGACGCAATATATCTTTTCTGGAATTAAAATAACTCAGGAAATTCCAGAAAATACCCAAAACTTCAAAAATTCATAGAAATTCAACCATAACTCCAAATGAGACAAATTATATATGTAAAATTATCAGAAAAATTCAACGAATCCATCTGTACCATTTTCATGCATGTTTGAACAATGTTTGTCCCCTGTTTTGGACAAAACAAATAAAGGGCATTTAAATAATCATATATGGGATTGGAATTTGAATCTTGTACTCAAACCAACTCCATTTAAACCATAGCCAGTTGCATTAGCTCAAGACACATCCATATTGCCATGTCATAGCATGCATCATATTGTTGCATATCGTCATGTGTTGATTGTGCTCGGTTGTGTTCTTCGTGGTAGGTTCTGCCTCCGAGGATATTCACGAGTATCCAACTGAAGGGCATTATCCCGTTACCACTCCATCAGGCAAGCAACCATTGATCATTCCGATACAACCCATGTTCCCGCTCCTGCTCTTGTTTACTGCATTAAGACAACACGATTCAAACTGCTGTGTGCTACGGTAGTTGAACCCTTATCCTCTGCATGACCTGTCATTGCCACAGTAACTAGATGAAACCCACTAGCATGTGTAGAAGTTGATTGAGCCATGTTTTGTGATTCCTACCTTGCTATGCCTGCTATGCTTAGAGTTGTGTCAGGTCTGGTTCATCTGGGTGATGGGCTAGAGTGAAATGCTTGTGACAGTAATATGTGGGATGTGTTGAACATGTTTTGGTAAAGGTATCGATGAGAGGCCATGTAGGAGTACATGGTGGGTTGTTTCATTGAAGCCGTCCCTAAGAACTGAGTTCTGTATGCGTGAGTTAAGATTCAGCTACTACCACACATTGGGCCCTGAAATATGACCCCGCTCGACTTACCGACCCCTCTCGCCTGAGTCCAGGAGTTGCAACTAGTTTCTGGTGTTTGTAGGATATGTGTTGGCGGCCGTGCGTAGCGCTGACCCTAGGGGTGGGCTATGTTGCGGTAGATACACCGTGGCACGGTGTACCGAGTCACCCGTTTGGTGTCTCGGGAACCCTGTTCACATCGTTCGGGGCCGTTGAGGACACCCCGGCCGGATTTCCTTGCGGATGGAACCTGAATAGGCGATGACCCTGGACTAGAGACTTGTGAGGTTAGTCAGGTCGTGGTCTACACCCACGTCGGTTTTCGCTTGAAGTCTGCCGAGCACATTTCGTGTGCAGACGCTAAGTGGTGGAAACATGTGTGACGAAGTACACCCCTGCAGGGTATAAAACTATTCGAATAGCCGCGTCCGCGGTAAAGGACTACTTGATTAAATATACAGTTCATAGACAAGTTAATGGATACTACTAAAAGACTCAAGATAAGTGTGAGTACCGAGGATGGCCCCCTCACAGGATACGAGGGAGGATCCTCGGTGGAGTATTGTGATGGTGAGTAGTGGACTCGTGTGCGAAAACTATTTTGCCAAAAGATTCCGTAGGATAGCTTAGCCAAGAGTCAAAGCTGGCTTGCTGCATAAACCCCACCACCTTTTGAGAATGAGCATGTACAGTAGGTTCTGATGTAAGACTTGCTGAGTACTCTTGTACTCATGTTTGCTTATTTATTGTTTTCAGACGACAACACTGCCCCCTCCGATGGGTTTTACGTAGATCTTGACGTCGACGAGTGACTAGACACCCAGGTGGTGATCCAGGCCATGGAGGGCCCTATGTAGATAGACAGGCTTCGAGAAGCCTTCTTTCTTTCTAGAGTCTGTACTCAGACTAGTTGCTTCCGCATGTGCTTGTATGACTGTATGACTTGAGTGTCGGGTCATGTGACCCCTACCTGTATGGATATGTTATGTATGGCTCCCTGGAGCTTTTAAATAAAGTACTTGAGTTGTAGAGTTTTGTTGTGATGCCATGTTGTATGTACCCATATCGAGCATATTGTATGTATGTTTGAAATGCTTGGTATGAGTGGGATCCGACAATCTAGTTGTTTGCCCTTCGCAGCCTTTCTTATGGGGAAATGTAGTCTAGTGCTCCTCGAGCCATAGTAGTCCGCTACAGCCCGGTTCACCGGAGTCCTGCTAGCCCAGTACTACTGTTCAGGACGCTTGACTGGCCGGCATGTGTTTCACTTCGTCCCTATGTCTGTCCCTTCGGGGAAATGTCACGCGGTGATCTCCGGAGTCCTGTCTAGCCTGCTACAGCCCGGGATTCCCCGGAGTCCTGCTAGCCCAGTGCTAGAGCCCGGAATCGCTCGTTGATGACCGACATGTTCGTTGTGATTCATGTATGCCTGTCTCCATAGGTCTGTGCCGCTTTGGGTTCACGACTAGCCATGTCGGCCCGGGTTCTCGGTCATATGGATGCTAGCGACATTGTCATATACGTGAGCCAAAAGGCGCAAACGGTCCCGGGCCATGGTAAGGCGACACCCGTGGGATACCGTGCGTGAGGCCGCAAAGTGATATGAGGTGTTACCGGCTAGATCGATGTGGCTTAGAATCGGGGTCCTGACAGCGTTGGCATCAGAGCCGGACTGCCTGTAGGTTCGTTCAGCCAAACTGGTCGATGTCGAGTCTAGAAATGCTTTAGTTATATGTAAGGGAATTGATTGTGGGAGGGAACGTAAGGTTCTTTTACTCTTTTACCCTATGCTTCTGATCTGAGTCATTCTCTTCTCTTTCAACGTGGGTTAAGGACTAGGCTCTCTTCTTCTATCAGGTTCACGTGTTACTAATCCGTAGTAGCTCATAGGATTTTTGCTACGAGTTTCAGTCCAGTTTCTACTATTTTAGTACGTGGCTATTGAATCAGAACCTTGATATGATGCTGTTGAGCGGTATTGTGAACTGTTGTGGATGTCTCAAATCTTTTTCTGAGCATTTACAGCCGTTATGCTGCCCAATTTTCCCTAGGAATTCTGATATATTTGTCTTGTGGCTGTGCTTTCAGATGGCCAACCAATCTCAAAACCAAGTGGTTCGCCTGACCAGGTGCCTCGACGTGCCCGGTCATACTGCTATGTTGGTCCGGGTCATGATCGAGACAGGATACCGTTGGTATCCCGAATACACTGTTGAAGAGCAGTTCCGCGACTTTAATCAAAGCCAGTATTTATGCACCGTCAGGATATTTCCTTCCTATCCTGGATCTACCGAGCCCCTTCACTGTTCCTATGGACTTGGAGTTACCATTGAGATGGCTGTGCAGGATGCTGCCTATTCCATGATGACCATCTTGCGAGTCCGGACTGGCCTGCTTCGGAACACTGACTTCCGTTACATGCCAGCTTCACTTCCGGGAGCGCAGGGGTATCTTCAAGCTATCTATGCTGACTCCACTCAGGAGGACTCATTAACTCGTACCACCGCTGAGATGCTCGAAGATAAGGACCGAGAGAATCGGGCCTTGAGGCTGGAGCTCTTCAATACCCGTGCTAATCATTGGGCCACATTGACTCGGTTTGCACCCGCGGTGCAAGCTGGATGTATGGATACCAGGGATCTGTATCCTGTGAGAGCAGCTCTGCCAGACATGGTGGATTGGCGTGATGTGGGAGGCATCACCCCACCCCTTGGTCCCCGCAGGCCACCGTTTGTTGGTCCAAGACCTTACCCTAGCCCCTATGGTCCACAGGCTCCTCAGGACCGTCTGTTCCCGGATGATCACGTTGAACTTCCAGGCTATGGAGGTGACTTCTATGAGGACTACTACGGAGCTATCTGAGTTAGTAGTAGTACCACTAGTATTGTAGTAGTTGTATCTCCACTGTCCTGTGTGACTTGTGGAATACGACTTGGTGTGTAATCGATTCTGGAGGTGTAGACAAATAATGTATAGGGACTCGGAATGCCTCCGATGAGATGTCACGTCTACCTTCATAGTTGTACTGTAGCATGGGCTTGTACTAAACTATGTATGACGAGTATGACCGTTGGTGTATATATGGCAGTTTTATATTACCATGGCATACGAATGAGCATCTCTGCATTCCGCGTTATCCTTTACATTCTGCACTTCCCTGTTAAGTTTGAGCCATCCTTGTCTAAACCGTTGTCTTGTTTTCCCTCCTAGGATGGTCAACACCCGCGGAAACCCTGCTGCCCCAGAGCAGGGGGAAGCCAATGCAGCTAGAGGTGAAAATTTGCCTCACCCGCCTTCCCTGGCCGAAGTGATGCTGGAGGCGGAAAGGAACAAGTGTGAAACCAACCGCCTGCTGGAGCGGATTGAGCAGAACACTGCACGCCACCCACGAAATGCCTTGGTGTCAATCAACGACTTCATCAAGCTGTACCCACCAAAGTTTAACCATTCCGTCGAGCCCCTCGACGCGGATGATTGGCTTCGCAGCATCACCCACAAGCTACGCTCTGCCAACGTAGCTGAAGCCGACAAGGTTACCTATGCTGCTTATCATCTTGAGGGCCCCGCTAGCCATTGGTGGGAAAACTACGAAGCTATGCGCCCGGTCGGCCAAATCACTACCTGGGCTGAGTTCAGCGAGGCTTTCCGTGAGCATCACATTCCGGAAGGTCTCATGGATCGCAAGAGGGAGGAGTTCTGCAACTTCACCCAAGGAAGGCTGACTGTGGATGCATATAGCCGAGAATTTGGGAACCTGGCACGCTATGCTCCTGAAGAGGTTTCTACTGACGCCAAGAAGCAGGCAAGGTTCCGTAAGGGACTTAGCCCTGAGCTTCGCCGCGATCTCCGTCTGCACGAGTGCACATCCTTCCAGAAGTTGGTCAATAAAGCTATCAGTGCTGAGACAGGCCAGACTGATTATGACGCTTCACGCAAGCATTCTCGTGATTTTGGGTCTTCATCCGGCTCTGGAGCTCAGAAGCGCCGGGTGTGGATTCCAAGCACCGCACTACCACCCAGATTCACCCCGAGGCCATCCTTTGAGGCGCCTCGTCCCAACCAGCAAATTGCACCGTCCAAGTCCTATGGTGGCCCCGCTGCTAATGTTGCTCCACGCCCCACTGTGGTAACATGCTTCAAGTGTGGAGAACCGGGTCACTATAGTCGAGAGTGTCCCCAGAACAACCCCAATCAAGCTGGAAAGTCCGTTGGCCGTGGTAAGCCCGTGGGAAAGACTTTCTACGCCAAGCCGGCCACTACTGCACGTGGCCATGTCAACTACGTCTCAGCCGAAGAGGCTCATGAGGATCCCAACGTCGTCCTTGGTACGCTCCTTGTTAACTGCCATCCGGCATCTGTTCTTTTCGATACTGGAGCATCTCATTCATTCATATCCGAGAATTATGCTCGGTTGCATAACACGACATTCTGTGACATGCCCACTTCCATGGTAATTCAAACTCCGGGTTCCAAATGGCAAACTTCTAGGGTAAGCCATGGGAACGAAATTCTTGTCGATAGGCTTGTCTTCCTTGCATCTTTAATAGCTCTCAAGTCCTCCGACATAAACATCATCTTGGGTATGGACTGGATGTCGGCTCATTATGCCAAGATCGATTGTGCCACTAGAACCGTTCAACTTACCCATCCCTCGGGCAAGACAGTTAATGTCTTAACTCGAGTGACCAAGCGCCAACTTTACTCTCTCAATGCCAACCCTCTTCCAGACCTTGAGGACGTTCCGGTAGTCCGAGACTTCCCGGATGTGTTTCCGGAAGAACTGCCAGGTGTTCCACCTGACCGGGATGTCGAGTTTGTGATAGACCTTGTTCCAGGAACCGTTCCAATTGCTAGAAGACCCTACAAGATGGCACCCTTAGAACTAGCCGAGCTTAAGAACCAACTCGATGAGTCCTTGAACAAAGGGTTCATCCGTCCTAGCTCCTCTCCTTGGGCTTGCCCCGTCCTCTTCGTCAAGAAGAAGGATGGAACGGATCGAATGGTTGTGGATTACCGACCTGTCAATCTAGTCACCATCAAGAACAAATACCCGCTTCCCAGGATCAACGACCTGTACGATCAGCTCGCTGGATCCTCAGTCTTCTCCAAGATGGATTTGAGGTTGGGCTACCATCAAATCAAAATCAGAAACGGGGACATTCCCAAAACGGCTTTTGTCACTCGTTATGGCCAATACGAGTACACCGTCATGTCCTTCGGTTTAACCAATGCCCCGGCCACTTTCTCCCGGTTAATGAACTCGGTTTTCATGGAGTACTTGGACAAATTCGTCGTAGTATACCTCGATGACATACTCATCTACTCCAAAAATATGAAGAGGAACATGCCGAACATCTAAGGCTGGTGTTGATGAAACTTCGAGAGCATCGCCTTTATGCCAAATTCTCCAAGTGTGAATTTTGGTTGTCAGAAGTGACCTATCTAGGCCATGTAATCTCTGGTAAGGGTATTGCTGTCAATCCCGAGCGAGTTCAAGCCGTCCTTGATTGGACTCCACCTGTTTCGGTCAAGCAAGTTCGGAGTTTCCTTGGCCTAGCGAGCTATTGCCGCCGCTTCGTCGAGAATTTCTCCAAGGTTGCTAAACCTCTAACTGAACTCCTCAAGAAAGATAAAAAGTTCGAGTGGACTCCACAGTGCGAGTTCAGTTTTCAGGAACTGAAAAGACGCCTGACATCTGCTCCCGTACTGGTACCACCAGATTTCTCCAAGGACTTTATTATCTATTGCGACGCCTCGCGACAAGGACTAGGTTGCATACTCATGCAGGATCGTCAGGTAATTGCCTATGCCTCACAGCAATTACACCCACATGAGGAAAATTATCCCACACATGATCTAGAGCTTGCAGCTGTAGTCCATGCACTCAAAACCTGGCGACATTACCTTCTCGGTAATCGTTGCGAGATCTTCACCGATCACCAAATCTTGAAATATATCTTCACCCAACCAGATTTGAATCTCAGGCAAAGACGTTGGGTCGAGTTGATCTCGGATTACGACTTAGGAATAACTTACACCCCTGGCAAAGCCAATGTCATGGCTGATGCACTAAGTTGTAAGTCCTACTGTAACAACCTGATGTTACAACAAAGTCAACCCCTTCTCCATGAGGAATTTCGTAAGCTTAATCTTTACATTGTTCCTCGTGGATTCCTGTCTACCCTGGTGGCGAAACCTACCCTTATGGATCAAATCATAGCTGCCCAAAAGCGTGATAAGGGCATATCCCGGATTAAGGAAAACATTGCTAGCGGAGTAGCTAAATGTTTTTCCATGGATGAGCAAGGTGCTGTCTTCTTTGAGAACCGCCTGGTGGTTCCCAAGAACCAACATCTACGCCAGATGATCCTTAAGGAAGCTCATGAATCCCCTCTCACCATTCATCCCGGTAGTACCAAAATGTATCAAGACCTACGCCAGAGGTTTTGGTGGACTAGGATGAAGAGGGAAATTGCTCAATACATTGCTAATTGCGACGTTTGTCGTCGGGTTAAAGCAGAGCATCAACGGCCTGCTGGCACCCTTCAACCTTTGGCTATTCCTGAATGGAAATGGGACAAAATCAGTATGGATTTCATCACTGGGTTTCCCAGGACCAAGAGGGGAAATAATGCCATCTTCGTCGTGATCGACCGTCTTTCCAAAGTAGCCCATTTTCTACCTGTTCGAGAGAGTATCACCGCTAGCCAGCTAGCTGACTTATACATCTCCCGAATCGTGTCTCTTCATGGTGTCCCGTTGGAAATTAACTCAGACCGTGGAAGTCTCTTCACCTCTCGATTTTGGGAAAGTTTCCAAAATGCTATGGGAACTCATCTCTCCTTTAGCACCGCCTTCCATCCTCAATCAAGTGGTCAAGTAGAGCGAGTAAATCAAATTCTGGAAGATATGCTCCGAGCTTCTGTTATCTCGTTCGGAATGAGTTGGGAGAAATTCCTTCCATTCGCGGAGTTTGCCTATAACAATAGCTATCAAGCTAGTTTGGGTAAGGCTCCCTTCGAAGTTCTCTATGGACGAAAATGTCGAACGCCGCTTAACTGGTCAGAAACCGGGGAAAGACAACTCTTTGGCCCGGATATGATTCAGGAAGCAGAAGAGCAGGTTCGCGTTATTCGTGAGAAATTGAAAACGGCCCAATCTCGCCAAAAGAGTCAATATGATAGTAAGCATAAGCCTATGACATTTGAAATTGACGAAAAAGCTTACCTTCGGGTTACCCCGTTAAAGGGAACCCATCGCTTCGGTATCAAAGGCAAATTGGCTCCTCGTTACATTGGACCCTTTCGCATTATTGCCAAACGAGGAGAAGTTGCCTACCAATTGGAACTACCTCCGCATCTTTCCAGAGTTCACGACGTCTTCCACGTTTCGCAACTCAGGCGTTGCTTCGCGGATCCTATCCGTGGAGTGGACCACGAAACGCTTGATTTACAGGATAACCTTTCTTATCGGGAATACCCCGTTCGTATCCTTGATCAAGCCGAGCGTACCACTCGACGTCATAATATCAAGTTTCTCAAGGTTCAATGGTCACACCATTCCGAGGAAGAAGCCACTTGGGAAAGGGAGGATCGTCTTCGACTCGAGTACCCCGCCTTCTTCCCAGATGATCCTAAATCTCGGGACGAGATTCTATTGAGTGGGGGTGAGTTGTCACATCCTAGCTAGGTTATGCATTAGAGTGTGCATCATGTCTACTTTCATCAGAAATGGAAATGGGGAAAGCAGAACCCCCAGCACCCCCCCCTGAAATCAACTAGGGTTTACTAAAAATAAATTCAATGAACCTGAAATGCCCTTCAGAAATGTTCACCCTCTTTGCCTTGGGCTAGAACCCTTGGGAAAAATGGTGAATATAATTTTAGGTCATCAAAAGGGGCATTGATTTAATTTATAAATATTTGAATTTGGGAATTTAAATATTAGTAAATAATTTAAATGCTCAAATAATGTTGGAATTATTTTTGGGGCCACTGAAATAATTCAGAAAGTGTCCATAAATATTTTCAGGATTTTATAAAATGATTTAGTATTTAAACTAAATCAAAACAGAATAACAGAAATAGAAAATAGAAAATAAAATAAAAAAAAAGAGGAGAGGGAGAAGCCCACCTGGGCCTTACCTGGCGCTGCCCACCAGGCCCACCTGCCGGCCCAGCCCAGCCACCGCGCCAGCGAGCAGCTTGGCTCGGCCAGGCAGGTGCTCGACGGCGGCACCCGCGCGCGCCACGCACCTGGCTGCCGCCCTGCTTCCTCTCCTCGCCGCCCTGCTGGCCTAGACGGGCTACACGTCGCCGCCTCGACCCCCTGGACATGCTCACTCACCCCCTGCCTCACTCCCTCGCTCCCCTTAGCCATGGCCGACGCAGCCGTCGTCGTTCCACCGGCGTAGTCGTGTCCACCGCCGTCCCCGCGCTGCTCCACCGTGTCCTGAAGCTCCGCCACTTCCTCCTCGATCGCTCCACCAAGCCACGCCCCGCCGGAGGCCCGCAAACGACTCCACCGAGCTCGTCTTCAACCTCGGGCCGCCCAGATCACCGTCGCCGTTCCGACCGCACCGAGCCTTCCCCGAGCACGCTGACCCTCCCTGCGGCTTCTCTGTGAGCTGCTGAACCTCCCCGTGCTTTCTGTTTCACCCCTGGAACACCGTAGACGCCGCATCTCTTGTGCCCGAACGCGCCGCCGCCTGACCACGTCGCCGGCGTTGCTCCGGTGACCATTTGGTCCCGGGCTTGTGTCCGTCACACTCCTCGCGCCGCGTAGAGGCTGTAGGTGCTAGCGCCACATCGCCTAGGCCACTGCAGCCACGCGCACGAGCTGGCCGAGCTTCGGCCTCCGCCTAACCTCATCGCCGGCGATGCTCCGGCCACTCCCCGGCCAAGCCATCACCACGGCTGGATGCGGGCGAGCACCAGCTGCCCGTAGCTGCTCTCCGTGTGGCAAACGGAGCCCTGTGGGCAAATCCCGCAGCACGCCGCCGTGTCTGGCCTCACCGGCGGCTAAACGCCGGCGAGTTTGACCACTGACGTGGATTGGGTGGGCCCAGTTGACTCCCCTAAGTCAATGACAAGTGGGCCCCCCCTCTGCTAATTATCCAGATTAGTTCCTAACTAAAATTAGTTAGTTTAATTAACTAATGACCCTGACAGGTGGGACCCACTAGTCAGCCTCTCTCCCTGCCCTGTTACACTGACCAGTGGCCCCCACACGTCAGGTTTGACTGGGACAGCCGCCTTTGACCTGCTGACGCAATGCTGTTGTCATGCTGACGCAATATATCTTTTCTGGAATTAAAATAACTCAGTAAATTCCAGAAAATACCCAAAACTTCAAAAATTCATAGAAATTCAACCATAACTCCAAATGAGACAAATTATAGATGTAAAATTATCAGAAAAATTCAAGGAATCCATCTGTACCATTTTCATGCATGTTTGAACAATGTTTGTCCCCTGTTTTGGACAAAACAAATAAAGGGCATTTAAATAATCATATATGGGATTGGAATTTGAATCTTGTACTCAAACAAACTCCATTTAAACCATAGCCAGTTGCATTAGCTCAAGACACATCCATATTGCCATGTCATAGCATGCATCATATTGTTGCATATCGTCATGTGTTGATTGTGCTCGGTTGTGTTCTTCGTGGTAGGTTCTGCCTCCGAGGATATTCACGAGTATCCAACTGAAGGGCAGTATCCCGTTACCACTCCATCAGGCAAGCAACCATTGATCATTCCGATACAACCCATGTTCCCGCTCCTGCTCTTGTTTACTGCATTAAGACAACACGATTCAAACTGCTGTGTGCTACGGTAGTTGAACCCTTATCCTCTGCATGACCTGTCATTGCCACAGTAACTAGATGAAACCCACTAGCATGTGTAGGAGTTGATTGAGCCATGTTTTGTGATTCCTACCTTGCTATGCCTGCTATGCTTAGAGTTGTGTCAGGTCTGGTTCATCTGGGTGATGGGCTAGAGTGAAATGCTTGTGACAGTAATATGTGGGATGTGTTGAACATGTTTTGGTAAAGGTATCGATGAGAGGCCATGTAGGAGTACATGGTGGGTTGTTTCATTGAAGCCGTCCCTAAGAACTGAGTTCTGTATGCGTGAGTTAAGATTCAGCTACTACCACACATTGGGCCCTGAAATATGACCCCGCTCGACTTACCGACCCCTCTCGCCTCAGTCCAGGAGTTGCAACTAGTTTCTGGTGTTTGTAGGATATGTGTTGGCGGCCGTGCGTAGCGCTGACCCTAGGGGTGGGCTATGTTGCGGTAGATACACCGTGGCACGGTGTACCGAGTCACCCGTTTGGTGTCTCGGGAACCCTGTTCACATCGTTCGGGGCCGTTGAGGACACCCCGGCCGAATTTCCTTGCGGATGGAACCTGAATAGGCGATGACCCTGGACTAGAGACTTGTGAGGTTAGTCAGGTCGTGGTCTACACCCACGTCGGTTTTCGCTTGAAGTCTGCCGAGCACATTTCGTGTGCAGACGCTAAGTGGTGGAAACATGTGTGACGAAGTACACCCCTGCAGGGTATAAAACTATTCGAATAGCCGCGTCCGCGGTAAAGGACTACTTGATTACATATACAGTTCATAGACAAGTTAATGGATACTACTAAAAGACTCAAGATAAGTGTGAGTACCGAGGATGGCCCCCTCACAGGATACGAGGGAGGATCCTCGGTGGAGTATTGTGATGGTGAGTAGTGGACTCGTGTGCGAAAACTATTTTGCCAAAAGATTCCGTAGGATAGCTTAGCCAAGAGTCAAAGCTGGCTTGCTGCATAAACCCCACCACCTTTTGAGAATGAGCATGTACAGTAGGTTCTGATGTAAGACTTGCTGAGTACTCTTGTACTCATGTTTGCTTATTTATTGTTTTCAGACGACAACACTGCCCCCTCCGATGGGTTTTACGTAGATCTTGACGTCGACGAGTGACTAGACACCCAGGTGGTGATCCAGGCCATGGAGGGCCCTATGTAGATAGACAGGCTTCGAGAAGCCTTCTTCCTTTCTAGAGTCTGTACTCAGACTAGTTGCTTCCGCATGTGCTTGTATGACTGTATGACTTGAGTGTCGGGTCATGTGACCCCTACCTATATGGATATGTTATGTATGGCTCCCTGGAGCTTTTAAATAAAGTACTTGAGTTGTAGAGTTTTGTTGTGATGCCATGTTGTATGTACCCATATCGAGCATATTGTATGTATGTTTGAAATGCTTGGTATGAGTGGGATCCGACAATCTAGTTGTTTGCCCTTCGCAGCCTTTCTTATGGGGAAATGTAGTCTAGTGCTCCTCGAGCCATAGTAGTCCGCTACAGCCCGGTTCACCGGAGTCCTGCTAGCCCAGTACTACTGTTCAGGACGCTTGACTGGCCGGCATGTGTTTCACTTCGTCCCTATGTCTGTCCCTTCGGGGAAATGTCACGCGGTGATCTCCGGAGTCCTGTCTAGCCTGCTACAGCCCGGGATTCCCCGGAGTCCTGCTAGCCCAGTGCTAGAGCCCGGAATCGCTCGTTGATGACCGACATGTTCGTTGTGATTCATGTATGCCTGTCTCCATAGGTCTGTGCCGCTTTGGGTTCACGACTAGCCATGTCGGCCCGGGTTCTCGGTCATATGGATGCTAGCGACATTGTCATATACGTGAGCCAAAAGGCGCAAACGGTCCTTGGCCATGGTAAGGCGACACCCGTGGGATACCGTGCGTGAGGCCGCAAAGTGATATGAGGTGTTACCGGCTAGATCGATGTGGCTTAGAATCGGGGTCCTGACAGCCCCCATCCATTCAAATGATCATAAAGGTTAGCAAACTTTTCCTTTCATCTCTCATTGCTATATTAGCTCGTGCAATGCTTTATATAGTGATTGATTTTTGAGTTTAGTAATTTGGGAAGAATTATATATATGTGCTAGTATTTGATTTATATGCAATTTGAGGTCAAAAATAACACTTAGTTTTGCATGTGTAGGTGTGGTTTACTTAGTACCTTCTAAATCTCCATCGTAACCACCATCGATCGCTCGCAATGTCCCGTCGCCGGCAACACCTTGTGGTGAGCCTCTTGTTCATGAAGTTTTATATTAAAAAAATGATGTTTGTGTGATTTGGATATATAGTTACTCGTATAATTATCTTACCCATACATTGGTTTTTATGGATAGTGCCATGGTTTTGATATTCGTCCCCGTCGGCCCTCGTCCGGGTTATGATTCGGATGTGGTATATTCTCTTTTAAAACTATTCATTGCATTTCGTGTTTATGACAAATTATGCCCATCAAGTTGACATAGATATTTGTATGTAGGACGTTGTTGAACCGGAAATTCCAACCGACCCTATTGTCGAGAGGTTAAATTTAGTCGAAAGAGAAAACGAGGATTTGAAGGAAAAATTTAAAGGAATTGAGGGGGAGAAGTTGGAATTGGAGTTGCATGTTGCCGATGTCGTCGATGATCACAAGATTAAGATGGAGAAAATGCGCTTGAAGATTAGAAAGATTAGAAAATATGCCATTCATAGTGAGGCTTGGTATCATTATGCTGTTGGATCAATTGTTACCTTAGCTGCGATCTTGATCGCATTTGTTGTTGCATTTAAATTCTTTAGCTAGAGAGTTATTTGTTTGTTGCATTTAAGTGTTGTATGATCTTTATGTATGAACTTTATGTATAGTATTAATTTGATGTTTTTGGTGTTGTGTATTGAAGATGAGCCGGCAATGGATGTACGATGACCGATGCTCTCCCGAGTTCATTAATGGCATGCGTACTTTTCTGTTTGCGGCTGAGGCAAACAAGCGAGCGGATGGTTTTATGCAATGTTTGGACCAAGCATGGAGAAAGAGGGGTTATGATGGAAGACAATGAAGAAGAAGAGGACGACGACAGCTATCCTGGCCATGGGTCCCTGAATACGGCGATACAACAATGAGGGAAGAAGCTGAGCCGGTAATGCGGGAAGAAGCTGAGACGGCAATGCGGGAAGAAGCTGAAGAAGAGGCATTGGATGAGCCCGTTGATGATCTAGGTCGGGCTATTGCCAATGCAAAGAGAAACTGCGCAAGTGATTTGGAGAAGAAGAAGTTGTAGCGCATGTTAGAGGATCACAAAAAATTGTTGTACCCGAATTGCGTAGGTGACAAGAAAAAGCTGGGCACCACACTGGAATTGTTGCAACGGAAGGCAGAGAATGGTGTATCTGACAAGGGATTTGGAAAGTTGCTGGTAATGATAAAGGATATGCTTCCAAAGGACAACGAATTGCCCGAGGGTACGTACCAAGCAAAGAAGGATGTCTGCCCTCTAGGGTTAGAGGTGCAGAAGATACATGCATGCCCTAATGATTGCATCCTCTACCGCGGTGAGTACGAGGATTTGAACGCTTTCCCGGTATGCGGTGCATTGCGCTATAAGATCAGCCGCGATGACCCTGGTGATGTCGAGGGCGAGCGCCCCAGGAAGAAGATTCTTGCCAAGGTGATGTGGTATGCTCCTATAATACCACGGTTGAAACATTTGTTCCAAAACAAAGAGCATGCCAAGGCGACGCGATGGCACAGAGAAGACCGTAAGAAAGATGGAAAGTTGAGAGTACTCGCTGACGGGTCGCAGTGGAGAAAAATCGAAAGAAAGTACGGGAAGGAGTTTGCAGATGACGCAAGGAACGTATGGTTTGGTCTAAGCGCAGATGGCATTAATCCTTTTGGGGAGCAAAGCAGCAACCATAGCACCTGGCCTATGACTCTATGTTTGTATAACCTTCCTCCTTGGTTGTGCATGAAGCGGAAGTTCATTATGATGCCAGTGCTCATCCAAGGCCCTAAGCAACCCGGCAACGACATTGATGTGTACCTAAGGCCATTAGTTGAAGAACTCTTACAACTGTGGAATGGAACAGGTGTACGTGCGTGGGATGAGCACATGGGGGAAGAATTTGACCTAAAGGCGTTATTGTTCGTGACCATCAATGATTGGCCTACTCTCAGTAACCTTTCAGGACAGACAAACAAGGGATACCGCGCATGCACGCACTGTTTGGACGATACTGACAGTATATATTTGGCTAATTGTAAGAAGAATGTGTACCTAGGACATCGTCGATTTCTTCCGAGCAGGCATCCCGTAAGAAAGAAAGGCAAGCATTTCAAAGGTGAGGCAGATCACCAGACGAAGCCTCGCCACCGTACTGGTGCTGATGTACATGATATGGTCAAGGATATGAAGGTGGTCTTTGGAAAGGGTCCCGGTGGACAACCTGTTCCGAATGACGCTGACACACGCGCACCCATGTGGAAGAAGAAATCTATATTTTGGTACCTGCCCTATTGGAAAGACCTAGAGGTCCGCTCCGCAATCGACATGATGCACGTGACGAAGAATCTTTGTGTGACCCTGCTTGGCTTCTTGGGCGTGTATGGGAAGACAAAAGATACACCTGAGGCACGGGAGGACCAGCAACGTATGCACGGAAAAGACGACATACATCAGGGTCATGCAAGCTATACTCTTACCAAAGAAGAGAAGGAAATCTTCTTTGAATGCCTGCTTAGTATTAAGGTACCGTCTGGCTTCTCGTCGAATATAAAGGGAATAATAAACATGGTAGAGAAAAAGTTCCAGAACCTAAAGTCTCATGACTACCACGTGATTATGATGCAACTGCTTCCGGTTGCATTGAGGGGGCTTCTACCGGAAAACGTTCGATTAGCCATTGTGAAGCTATGTGCATTTCTCAATGCAATCTCTCAGAAGGTAATCGATCCAGAAATCATACCAAGGTTAGAGAATGATTTGGTGCAATGTCTTGTCAGTTTCGAGTTGGTGTTCCCACCATCCTTCTTCAACATCATGACGCATGTCCTAGTTCACCTATGCGAAGAGATTAACGTTTTGGGTCCTGTATTTCTACACAATATGTTCCCCTTTGAGAGGTTCATGGGAGTCTTAAAGAAATATGTTCATAACCGTGCTAGGCCAGAAGGAAGCATCTCCAAGGGCCATGAAAATGAGGAGGTCATTGAGTTTTGTATTGACTTTATTCCTGACCTTAAGCCGATTGGTGTTCCTGAATCATGGCATAAGGGCAGACTGGATGGAAAAGGCACGCTAGGAGGGGAACAAATAATATGTATCGACGGACATTCTCTCACTGAAGCACACTACACAGTTGTATAGAATTCCGCCTTGGTGGCTCAGTATATGGATGAACACAAGAATTTGCTATGCTCCAAACACCCGGAGCGGTGTGATGACTGGATTACAAGTGAACAAACCAGGAGTTTCGCCAGCTGGTTGCAAACACGTACCATGCATGACACCTCTATTGAAGATGACATGTACTTGTTGTCCCAGTTACCATCTTCGAATATAATGACTTTCAAAGGGTACGAGACAAATGGTAATACATTTTACACGATCGCCCAAGATAAGAAGAGCACCAACCAAAACAATGGTGTCCGCTTTGATGCAGAAACCAAGACAGGAAAGGAAACGTATTATGGTTATGTACATGACATATGGGAAATTGACTATCGACGTGGTTTGAAGGTCCCTTTGTTTCGGTGCAAATGGGTCAATATGACACGAGGCGGGGTAACGGAAGACCCGAAGTACGGAATGATAATAGTGGATCTCAACAATCATGCGTATGCAGACGAACCATTCGTCCTAGCCAATGATGTGGCACAGGTTTTCTATGTGAAGGACATGTGTACCAAGCCAAGAAAAAGAAAAGATAAGGAAGCGAATGCATCGTACGATGAGCCAAAGCGGCACATAGTTCTTTCTGGGAAGAGAAACATCGTGGGAGTGGATGACAAGACAGACATGTCAGAAGATTATGAAAAGTTTGATGAAATAGCTCTATTCACAGTGAATATTGACCCGAGCATCCCGTTAAATGATAATGATTTTCCATGGTTACGGCGCAAAGGGACACACGCGAAGAAAAGGTTTCACACCCAAAGATCTGGGATGTGATCGGCTTCACTATCATCACTTTCTTCTGTGTTTCAGACCCAGGAGGGAATCTCTGTAATAGTTAGGGTAGTTATGTGTTTTGGCATTTGAAACGCGAAGAAATTTTATGTGCAAACAAATTCTTTCATGCCTTTACTAATTTTTAAAGTTAAGTTATTCACAAACTAGTGATTCACACTAATTTCAAATAATTCAAAATTTAAACTATTCAAATTTGAAAACTACGGGCACTAACAGAAAGTTTGTAATTTTTTATACCTAAAGCAAAAATATTCACCAAGAAACTCTAAATACAAAAAAACAACTCAAAAATAAATAAAGCAAAATAAAATAAAATAAAACCCGCCTACTGGGCCAGAGCGGCCTGCATACGACTAGAAACCCAACCTGTTGTTGGGCCAGGATGCAGGCCCGCAAAGGCCCAGTAGGCCCACAGGACAGCATGGAACATGTAGGCCCAGTAGGCCTACTTTGGAGAGGAGCTCGAGAGAGCTACCGCACGGGGGGTTCTAAACCAGTGCGGACGCCCCTCGGCTAACGAGGTGGGAGTAAACTTGCCGCACAGCACCTTGCCAGCGCACCCCCTTTAGTACCGGGTGGTGGCTCTAACCGCTACTAAAGGCCCCCCCTGACGGTGTCCTGGACTAGGGGTACTCACCACGTCGTCTCCCGATCTGTTAGATCGGGCCGAAGACCCCCATGGCCGTATACTCAAGGGCCAGTTTGGACAACTGCCGCATACATGGAAGATTCCACAAGACTTGGCGATCAAGATAAGGACTCCTCCCCACAGGTGTATTCGGCTAGGACTCTTGTTATCCTAGGCCTCTGGTGCATTATATAAACCGAGGCCAGGCTAGTCGATAGAACATACAGAACAACAATCATATCATAGGCTAGCTTCTAAGGTTTAGCCTCTCCGATCTCGTGGTAGATCTACTCTTGTACTACCCATATCATCAATATGAATCAAGCAGGACGTAGGGTTTTACTTCCATCAAGAGGGCCCGAACCTGGGTAAAACTTCATGTCCCTTGCCTCTTGTTACCATCGATCCTAGACGCACAGTTCGGGACCCCCTACCCGAGGTCCGCCGGTTTTGACACCGACATTGGTGCTTTCATTGAGAGTTCCGCTGTGTGATCGACAAAAGGATCGATGGCTCGCCTGCAGATCAACTGCGACTTCGGCATCTTCGTCGCCAGCACGACTGGTCACCTTGGTTCGACCAAGAATTGTGCCTCGTGTTCGGATCACCATGTTAGGACGAGGGCCTTCATCAAACATCAACTCCGATATCTAGCCAGATCACGAAGGAATCATCTATGGAGCTCGGGGGCTCAACATCAACATTGCCCTCAAGCGACCGTGCTATGTTTTTTGAATAGTGAACTCGTATCTGCCGCCACCAACTCCTCGAGTATCACTTTTACGATCGCTTTGGTGGAATTATGCAGAATTGAGTCTATAACAACCCTGGAAAATTGCGTCGAGTTCCGATGGAGGAATCTCTGGCAATCCACGATATACCGGAGCCCTGTCAAATCTGGATGGTAATTTGGATGAGTTTAGGGCGTGGTGTCCAGCTTCTAGCTCGGACGTCCTTTGGAAGATCCAACCGTTGATTGGCTGCGGAATTCCTATATCTACCACCTCTCAAAATTTTAGCTCGAGCCGACCGTCCAAACTCCGGGAACCTTCCGATTAGTGCATCACTTTTCGGATCTGTTTTCTGCGCGAAAACGAATCCGATCCGAGTTCATCTTTTTTATGAACGGGGTTTCGGACATCCCTTTTGAAGGAAGTTTTGTATGGGGTATTGTGTTTTGTTCCCGAATACATCCCACTAACTTTAAGATATTTTGAACATCATCTTCAACATAATGCTAGTGTCAAACCAATCCGGCAATATTACTCCACGGCTGCCGACCTGCGCTAGAAGAGGAGTCACTTTGTTGAGCCGAGCTCAATTCCTTCGATCATCATCTTGGCAAGTCGAACAAGAGTTTGGCATCGCGAAGGATAAGTCATCACCAACATCGCCGCCCCACGGATTACACGGAGCGGGCATACCAGCATCGCCGAGCGGTCACTTCATCAAGCCGGCATCGACCACGTCACGACCTGCATTGGCAAGGCCGCACTATTGCTTGTTCAAGCTGGTGTCCATCACGCCGACCTACTTCGACTCATCGGCTAACATCGAGGCTTCGACATCTCGGCTAGACCGTGGGCTTCGCCATCTCTTCATCAACCAACTCTGGAGACTTCGGCGTCACTAGCCGACCAACTCCGTCATGTTAGCTGGACCGAGGGCTTTGCCTCGGCGAGCCAACCTTTGCCGGCATCGCCATACCGTCGCTTTATCGTCATTCAGGCAATAGGTGTGTGGATCGAGTCCCAATTTGGGGAATCACCTTTCTTTGGATTGCTATAACAAATAAACCAGGTGCTATTATTCCTAGCATTTTTTGCTTGTTTGGGTTTATTATTCCCAAGGAATTATTACTCTGGTTTGTCCATCATCTGTACACAGGTCTATCAAATGATGGCCACATTAACGACGGTCGCGTGGCGGTTCGGTCAGTTTCCATACATAGTCCAGTGAACGCCGCATCCGGAACTCGGACCGACCAGTGAATTCAGGCTTTGCCACGCCTTTACCGCATCACGCCGACGCCCTGCATCGACGTTGAATTCAGCGCCAGGCCATATTTCTTTTATTACTCACTTTGCATAAATTATTTATTATGCAACGATTTTTTTTAATAATTATTATTGCTATTATCTCTTGTTTGCACTACTTTTTGTGCACAGAAAAATGATCCGGTGACTTCGGCATCACTCTGCCGGTCTGCATCGACCGTGCTATGTCACCACTTCGGCGTGTCGAGCCCTCCGCTCCGCCACCTCGGGACCGGCTTGGGGGATGGAACCTTGTCCCGCATCAAGCTCGGACCGCGTCATCAATGCCGAACACATTAACCAGCTAAGTCGCTTTCATGCTCAAAGTTTTAATTTTTAACTTGTGTTCGGTTCGATCAAGCATTATACTTCTTTGGAAAAAAGTTGCTTGTAAAAAATTTCCATGTCCAAACTTTGTTTGTGACGCATAAATTCAAATACCCCGTTTACTTGGGGGCTTCCTTTATGAAGCTTTCACTGTTGCATATGATTATACTTGTACGGCTTCGTTCCTTGTTCGTGTATTACGCCACAATATGCACCATATTGACTTAAGCAATTCGCAATCTGGGTTTCCTTGCTCCTATGTTTACCCCTACGTTCTCGATTGTTCGGCTAGGGAGTAAAGGGAGCACCTCTGCGATTGTCACGATCGGGTCGCCCGAGCTGGACCTCAGACTGGGTGAAGCCGAAAGCTAGCGCTCTTATAGTTTTCAATGATGGTCGACACACAACGGAACTCATGAGTAAAAAAAATCTATTGCACAAGTCTCATAATAACAATGAGCACTGAAGAAAGGTATCGGTGGGGGTACTATTTTGTTCGAAGATGCTTCTTACACTTAGCGGTAATATAGCATAAGTTCCCTGAGCGCGCTTTGTCTGTTACAGCCTTATGACCTGATTGCCTGGTTATTGGAAACATTGTCGATACTCTCGACAGATGGAGTACATAACACTTTTCGTCCTTGACCGAAGAGGGAGAAGCCGTCGGTCGGTTAGGACGCGTTTAAAGTTCGGTTGAACATAGATATGATATAAGTGAAGGAAATATGCCCTAGAGGCAATAATAAAGTTATTATTTATTTCCTTATATCATGATAAATGTTTATTATTCATGCTAGAATTGTATTAACCGGAAACATAATACATGTGTGAATACATAGACAAACAGAATGTCACTAGTATGCCTCTACTTGACTAGCTCGTTAATAAAAGATGGTTAAGTTTCCTAACCATAAACAATGTGTTGTTATTTGATTAACGAGGTCACATCATTAGTTGAATGATCTGATTGACATGACCCATTTCATTAGCTTAGCACCCGATCGTTTAGTATGTTGCTATTGCTTTCTTCATAACTTATACATGTTCCTATGACTATGAGATTATGCAACTCCCGTTTGCCGGAGGAACACTTTGGGTACTACCAAACGTCACAACGTAACTGGGTGATTACAAAGGAGTACTACAGGTGTCTCCAATGGTAGATGTCGGGTTGGCATATTTCGAGATTAGGGTTTGTCACTCCGATTGTCGGAGAGGTATCTCTGGGCCCTCTCGGTAATACACATCACATAAGCCTTGCAAGCATTATAACTAAGATGTTAGTTGTGAGATGATGTATTACGGAACGAGTAAAGAGACTTGCCAGTAACAAGATTGAACTAGGTATGGGATACCGACGATCGAATCTCGGGCAAGTAACATACCGGTGACAAAGGGAACAACATATGTTGTTATGCGATCTGACCGATAAAGATCTTCATAGAATATGTAGGAGCCAATATGAGCATCCAGGTCCCGCTATTGGTTATTGACCGGAGACGTGTCTCGGTCATGTCTACATTGTTCTCGAACCGTAGGGTCCGCACGCTTAACGTTACGATGACAGTTGTTATGAGTTTATGCATTTTGATGTACCGAAGGTTGTTCGGAGTCCCGGATGTGATCACGGACATGACGAGGAGCCTCGAAAAGGTCGAGACATAAAGATTAATATATTGGAAGCCTATGTTTGGACATCAGAAGTGTTCCGGGTGAAATCGGGATTTTACCGGAATACCGGGAGGGTTACCAGAACCCCCCGGGAGCTAAATGGGCCATAATGGGCCTTAGTGGAAAAGAGAAGGGGCTGCCCTAGATGGGTTGCGCGCCTCCCCCTTCCCCTAGTCCTATTAGGACTAGGAAAGGGTGGCCGGCCACCTCCTCCTCTTTTCCCCTCCGAGGAATCCTAGTTGGACTAGGATTGGAGGGGGAATCCTACTCCCAGTGGGAGTAGGACTCTCCTGCGCCTCCCCCCTTTGGCCGGCCAGCCCCTCCCCCTTGAATCCTTTATATATGGGGGCAGGGGGCACCTATATACACACAAGTTGATCCTTGAGATCGTTCCTTAGCCGTGTGCGGTGCCCCCTGCCACCAAATTCCACCTCGATCATACCGTTGTAGTGCTTAGGCGAAGCCCTGCGTCGGTAGAACATCAACATCGTCACCACGCCGTCGTGCTGACGGAACTCTTCCTCGACGCTTTGCTGGATCGGAGCCCGAGGATCGTCATCGAGCTGAACGTGTGCTAAGAACTCGGAGGTGCCGGAGTAACGGTGCTTGGATCGGTCGGATCGGGAAGAAGACGTACGACTACTTCCTCTATGTTGTGTCAACGCTTCCATTGCGATCTACAAGGGTACGTAGATCAGACTCTCCCCCTCGTTGCTATGCATCACCATGATCTTGCGTGTGCGTAGGAAAATTTTTGAAATTACTATGTTCCCCAACAGTGGCATCCGAGCCTAGGTTTTATGGTTTGATGTTATTTGCACGAGGAGAACACAAGTGAGTTGTGGGCGATACAAGTCATACTGCCTACCAGCATGTCATACTTTGGTTCGGTGGTATTGTTGGACGAGACGACCTGGACCAACCTTACGCATATGCTTACCCGAGACCGGTTCCCTCGACGTGCTTTGCACATAGATGGCTTGCGGGCGACTGTCTCTCCAACTTTAGTTGAACCGAGTGTGGCTACGCCCGGTCCTTGAGAAGGTTAAAACAGAGTCTATTTGACAAACTATCGTTGTGGTTTTGATGCGTAGGTGAGATGAGTTCTTGTTTAAGCCCGTAGCAGCCACGTAAAACTTGCAACAACAAAGTAGAGGACGTCTAACTTGTTTTTGCAGGGCATGTTGTGATGTGATATGGTCAAGGCATGATGCTGATTTTATTGTATGAGATGATCATGTTTTGTAACCAAGTTATCGGCAACTGGCAGGAGCCATATGGTTGTCGCTTTATTGTATGCAATGCAATCGCGATGTAATGCTTTAATTTATTGCCAAACGGTAGTGATAGTCGTGGAAGCATAAGATTGGCGAGACGACAACGATGCTACGATGGAGATCAAGGTGTCGCGCCGGTGACGATGGTGATCATGACGGTGCTTCGAAGATGGAGATCACAAGCACAAGATGATGATGGCCATATCATATCACTTATATTGATTGCATGTGATGTTTATCTTTTATGCATCTTATCTTACTTTGATTGACGGTAGCACTATAAGATGATCCCTGAGTATGCACCGTTGCGAAAGTTCTTCGTGCTGAGACACCACGTGATGATCGGGTGTGATAGGCTCTACGTTCAAATACAACGGGTGCAAAACAGTTGCACACGCGGAATACTCAGGTTATACTTGACGAGCCAAGCATATACAGATATGGCCTCGGAACACGGAGACCGAAAGGTCGAGCGTGAATCATATAGTAGATATGATCGACATAATGATGTTCACCGATGAAACTACTCCATCTCACGTGATGATCGGACATGGTTTAGTTTATTTGGATCACGTGATCACTTAGAGGATTAGAGGGATGTCTATCTAAGTGGGAGTTCTTAAGTAATATGATTAATTGAACTTAAATTTATCATGAACTTAGTACCTGATAGTATCTTGCTTGTTTATGTTGATTGTAGATAGATGGCTCGTGCTGTTGTTCCGTTGAATTTTAATGCGTTCCTTGAGAAAGCAAAGTTGAAAGATGATGGTAGCAATTACACGGACTGGGTCCGTAACTTGAGGATTATCCTCATTGCTGCACAGAAGAATTACGTCCTGGAAGCACCGCTGGGTGCCAGGCCTGCTGCTGGAGCAACACCAGATGTTATGAACGTCTGGCAGAGCAAAGCTGATGACTACTCGATAGTTCAGTGTGCCTTGCTTTATGGCTTAGAATCAGGACTTCAACGACGTTTTGAACGTCATGGAGCATATGAGATGTTCCAGGAGTTGAAGTTAATATTTCAAGCAAATGCCCGGATTGAGAGATATGAAGTCTCCAATAAGTTCTATAGCTGCAAGATGGAGGAGAATAGTTCTGTCAGTGAGCATATACTCAAAATGTCTGGGTATAACAATCACTTGATTCAGATGGGAGTTAATCTTCCAGATGATTGCGTCATTGACAGAATTCTCCAATCACTGCCACCAAGCTACAAGAGCTTCGTGATGAACTATAATATGCAAGGGATGAACAAGACTATTCCCGAGCTCTTCGTAATGCTGAAAGCTGCGGAGCTAGAAATCAAGAAGGAGCATCAAGTGTTGATGGTTAACAAAACCACTAGTTTCAAGAAAAAGGGCAAAGGGAAGAAGAAGGGGAACTTCAAGAAGAACGGCAAGCAAGTTGCTGCTCAGGAGAAGAAACCCAAGTCTGGACCTAAGCCTGAAACTGAGTGCTTCTACTGCAAGCAGACTGGTCACTTGAAGCGGAACTGCCCCAAGTATTTTGCGGATAAGAAGGATGGCAAGGTGAACAAAGTTATATGTGATATACATGTTATTGATGTGTACCTTACTAATGCACGCAGTAGCACCTGGGTATTTGATACTGGTTCTTTTGCTAATATTTGCATCTCGAAACAGGGACTACGGATTAAGCGAAGATTAGCTAAGGACGAGGTGACGATGCGCGTGGGAAACGGTTCCAAAGTCGATGTGATCGCGGTCGGCACGCTACCTCTACATCTACCTTCGGGATTAATATTAGACCTAAATAATTGTTATTTGGTGCCAGCGTTGAGCATGAACATTATATCTGGATCTTGTTTAATGCGAGACGGTTATTCATTTAAATCGGAGAATAATGGTTGTTCTATTTATATGAGTAATATCTTTTATGGTCATGCACCCTTGAAGAGTGGTCTATTCTTGTTAAATCTCGATAGTAGTGACACACATATTCATAATGTAAAAGCCAAAAGATGCAGAGTTGATAATGATAGTGCAACTTATTTGTGGCACTGCCGTTTAGGTCATATCGGTATAAAGCGCATGAAGAAACTCCATACTGATGGACTTTTGGAACCACTTGATTATAAATCACTTGGTACTTGCGAACCGTGCCTCATGGGCAAGATGATTAAAACACCGTTCTCCGGTACTATGGAGAGAGCAACAGATTTATTGGAAATCATACATACCGATGTATGTGGTCCGATGAATATTGAGGCTCGTGGTGGATATCGTTATTTTCTCACCTTCACAGATGATTTAAGCAGATATGGGTATATCTACTTGATGAAACACAAGTCTGAAACATTTGAAAAGTTCAAGGAATTTCAGAGTGAAGTTGAAAATCATCGTAACAAGAAAATAAAGTTTCTACGATCTGATCGTGGAGGAGAATATTTGAGTTACGAGTTTGGTATACATTTGAAAAATTGTGGAATTGTTTCGCAACTCACGCCACCCGGAACACCACAGCGTAATGGTGTGTCCGAACATCGTAATCATACTTTACTAGATATGGTGCGATCTATGATGTCTCTTACTGATTTACCGCTATCGTTTTGGGGATACGCTTTAGAGACGGCCGCATTCACGTTAAATAGGGCACGATCAAAATCCGTTGAGACGACGCCTTATGAACTGTGGTTTGGCAAGAAACCAAAGTTGTCGTTTCTTAAAGTTTGGGGTTGCGATGCTTATGTGAAAAAGTTTCAACCTAATAAGCTCGAACCCAAATCGGAGAAATGTGTCTTCATAGGATATCCAAAGGAAACTATTGGATACACCTTCTATCACAGATCTGAAGGCAAGACTTTTGTTGCTAAATTCGGAAACTTTCTTGAGAAGGAGTTTCTCTCAAAAGAAGTGAGTGGGAGGAAAGTAGAACTTGACGAGGAAACTGTACCCGCTCCCTTATTAGAAAGTAGTACATCACAGAAAACTGTTTCTGCGACACCTACACCAATAAGTGAGGAAGTTGATGATAATGATCATGAAACTTCAGAACAAGATACTACTGAACCTCGTAGATCAACCAGAGCAAGATCCACGCCAGAGTGGTACGGTAATCCAGTTCTGGAAATCATGCTACTAGATCATGATGAACCTACGAACTATGAAGAAGCGATGGTGAGCCCAGATTCCGCAAAGTGGCTTGAGGCCATGAAATCTGAGATGGGATCCATGTATATGGACTTTGGTTGACTTGCCCGATGATCGGCAAGCAATTGAGAATAAATGGATCTTCAAGAAAAAGACTGACGCTGACGGTAATGTTACTGTCTATAAAGCTCGACTTGTTGCAAAAGGTTTTCGACAAGTTCAAGGGGTTGACTACGATGAGACATTCTCACCCGTAGCGATGCTTAAGTCTGTCAGAATCATGTTAGCAATTGCCGCATTTTATGATTATGAAATTTGGCAGATGGATGTCAAAACTGCATTCCTGAATGGATTTCTGGAAGAAGAGTTGTATATGATGCAACCGGAAGGTTTTGTCGATCCAAAGGGAGCTAACAAAGTGTGCAAACTCCAGCGATCCATTTATGGACTGGTGCAAGCATCTCGGAGTTGGAATAAACGCTTTGATAGTGTGATCAAAGCATTTGGCTTTATACAGACTTTTGGAGAAGCCTATATTTACAAGAAAGTGAGTGGGAGCTCTGTAGCATTTCTGATATTATATGTGGATGACATATTGCTGATTGGAAATGATATAGAATTTCTGGATATCATAAAGGGA
Organism: Triticum monococcum; assembly: GCA_034509565.1. Lineage (NCBI taxonomy): Eukaryota > Viridiplantae > Streptophyta > Magnoliopsida > Poales > Poaceae > Triticum > Triticum monococcum. The sequence goes on from CM067846.1 coordinate 64,988,553, forward strand.
TACTTGAATAAGAGTTTTTCAATGAAAGACCTCGGTGAAGCTGCTTACATATTGGGCATTAAGATCTATAGAGATAGATCAAGACGCTTAATTGGACTTTCACAAAGCACATACCTTGACAAGATTTTGAAGAAGTTCAAAATGGATCAAGCAAAGAAAGGGTTCTTGCCTGTGTTACAAGGTGTGAAGTTGAGTCAGACTCAATGCCCGACCACTGCAGAAGATAGAGAGTAAATGAAAGATGTTCCCTATGCTTCAGCCATAGGCTCTATCATGTATGCAATGCTGTGTACCAGACCTGATGTGTGCCTTGCTATAACTTTAGCAGGGAGGTACCAAAGTAATCCAGGAGTGGATCACTGGACAGCGGTCAAGAACATCCTGAAATACCTGAAAAGGACTAAGGATATGTTTCTCGTATATAGAGGTGACAAAGAGCTCACCGTAAGAGGTTACGTTGATGCAAGCTTTGACACTGATCCGGACGATTCTAAATCACAAACCGGATACGTGTTTACTTTAAACGGTGGACCTGTTAGTTGGTGCAGTTCTAAACAAAGCGTCGTAGCGGGATCTACATGTGAAGCGGAGTACATAGCTGCTTCGGAAGCAGTGAACGAAGGAGTCTGGATGAAGGAGTTCATATCCGATCTAGGTGTCATACCTAGTGCATCGGGTCCAATGAAAATCTTTTGTGACAATACTAGTGCAATTGCTTTGGCAAAGGAATCCAGATTTCACAAAAGGACCAAACACATCAAGAGACGCTTCAACTCCATCCGGGATCTAGTCCAGGTGGGAGACATAGAGATTTGTAAGATACATACGAATCTGAATGTTGCAGACCCGTTGACTAGGCCTCTTCGACGAGCAAAACATGATCAGCACCAAGGCTCCATGGGTGTTAGAATCATTATTGTGTAATCTAGATTATTGACTCTAGTGCAAGTGGGAGACTGAAGGAAATATGCCCTAGAGGAAATAATAAAGTTATTATTTATTTCCTTATATCCTGATAAATATTTATTATTCATGCTACAATTGTATTAACCGGAAACATAATACATGTGTGAATACATAGACAAACAGAGTGTCACTAGTATACCTCTACTTGACTAGCTCATTAATCAAAGATGGTTAAGTTTCCTAACCATAAACAATGTGTTGTTATTTGGTTAACGCGGTCACATCATTAGTTGAATGATCTGATTGACATGGCCCATTTCATTAGCTTAGCACCCGATCGTTTAGTATGTTGCTATTGCTTTCTTCATAACTTATACATGTTCCTATGACTATGAGATTATGCAACTCCCGTTTGCCGGAGGAACACTTTGGGTACTACCAAACGTCACAACGTAACTGGGTGATTATAAAGGAGTACTACATGTGTCTCCAATGGTAGATGTTGGGTTGGCGTATTTCGAGATTAGGGTTTGTCACTCCGATTGTCGGAGAGGTATCTCTGGGCCCTCTCGGTAATACACATCGCATAAGCCTTGCAAGCATTATAACTAAGATGTTAGTTGTGAGATGACGTATTACGGAATGAGTAAAGAGACTTGCCAATAACAAGATTGAACTAGGTATTGGATACCGACGATCGAATCTCGGGCAAGTAACATACCGATGACAAAGGGAACAACGTATGTTGTTATGCGGTCTGACCGATAAAGATCTTCGTAGAATATGTAGGAGCCAATATGGGCATCCAGGTCCCGCTATTGGTTATTGACCGGAGACATGTCTCGGTCATGTCTACATTGTTCTCGAACCATAGGGTCCGCACGCTTAACGTTACGATGACAGTTGTTATGAGTTTATGCATTTTGATGTACCGAAGGTTGTTCGGAGTCCCGGATGTGATCACGGACATGACGAGGAGTCTCGAAATGGTTGAGACATAAAGATTGATATATTGGAAGCCTATGTTTGGACATCGGAAGTGTTCCGGGTGAAATCGGGATTTTACCGGAATACCGGGAGGGTTACCGGAACCCCCCGGGAGCTAAATGGGCCATAATGGGCCTTAGTGGAAAAGAGAAGGGGCTGCCCTAGATGGGCTGCGCGCCTCCCCCTTCCCCTAGTCCTATTAGGACTAGGAAAGGGTGGCCGGCCACCTCCTTCTCTTTTCCCCTCCAAGGAATCCTAGTTGGACTAGGATTGGAGGGGGAATCCTACTCCCAGTGGGAGTAGGACTCTCCTGCGCCTCCCCCCTTTGGCCGGCCAGCCCCTCCCCCTTGGATCCTTTATATACGGGGGCAGGGGGCACCTCTAGACACACAAGTTGATCCTTGAGATCGTTCCTTAGCCGTGTGCGGTGCCCCCTGCCACCAAATTCCACCTCGATCATACTGTTGTAGTGCTTAGGCGAAGCCCTGCGTCGGTAGAACATCAAGATCCTCACCACGCCGTCGTGCTGACAGAACTCTTGCTCGACGCTTTGCTGGATCGGAGCCCGAGGATCGTCATCGAGCTGAACGTGTGCTAAGAACTCGGAGGTGCCGGAGTAACGGTGCTTGGATCGGTCGGATCGGGAAGAAGACGTACGACTACTTCCTCTATGTTGTGTCAACGCTTCCGTTGCAATCTACAAGGGTACGTAGATCAGACTCTCCCCCTCGTTGCTATGCATCACCATGATCTTGCGTGTGCGTAGGAAATTTTTTTGAAATTACTACGTTCCCCAACAGTGGCATCCGAGCCTAGGTTTTATGGTTTGATGTTATTTGCACGAGTAGAACACAAGTGAGTTGTGGGCGATACAAGTCATACTACCTACCAGCATGTCATACTTTGGTTTGGCGGTATTGTTGGACGAGACGACCCGTACCAACCTTACGCATACGCTTACGCGAGACCGGTTCCCTCGATGTGATTTGCACATAGATGGCTTGCGGGCGACTGTCTCTCCAACTTTAGTTGAACCGAGTGTGGCTACGCCCGGTCCTTGAGAAGGTTAAAACGGAGTCTATTTGACAAACTATCGTTGTGGTTTTGATGCGTAGGTGAGATGAGTTCTTGCTTAAGCCCGTAGCAGCCACGTAAAACTTGCAACAACAAAGTAAAGGACGTCTAACTTGTTTTTGCAGGGCATGTTGTGATGTGATATGGTCAAGGCATGATGCTGATTTTATTGTATGAGATGATCATGTTTTGTAACCAAGTTATCGGCAACTGGCAGGAGCCATGGTTGTCGCTTTATTGTATGCAATGCAATCGCGATGTAATGCTTTACTTTATTGCTAAACGGTAGTGATAGTCATCGAAGCATAAGATTGGCGAGACGACAACGATGCTACGATGGAGATCAAGGTGTCGCGCCGGTGACGATGGTGATCATGACGGTGCTTCGGAGATGGAGATCACAAGCACAAGATGATGATGGCCATATCATATCACTTATATTGATTGCATGTGATGTTTATCTTTTATGCATCTTATCTTGCTTTGATTGACGGTAGCATTATAAGATGATCTCTCACTAAATTATCAAGAAGTGTTCTCCCTGAGTATGCACCGTTGCGAAAGTTCTTCGTGCTGAGACGCCACATGATGATCGGGTGTGATAGGCTCTATGTTCAAATACAACGGGTGCAAAACAGTTGCACACGCGAAATACTCAGGTTATACTTGACGAGCCAAGCATATACAGATATGGCCTCGGAACACGGAGACCGAAAGGTCGAGCGTGAATCATATAGTAGATATGATCAACATAATGATGTTCACCGATGAAACTACTCCATCTCACGTGATGATCGGACATGGTTTAGTTTATTTGGATCACGTGATCACTTAGAGGATTAGAGGGATGTCTATCTAAGTGGGAGTTCTTAAGTAATATGATTAATTGAACTTAAATTTATCATGAACTTAGTACCTGATAGTATCTTGCTTGTTTATGTTGATTGTAGATAGATGGCTCGTGCTGTTGTTCCGTTGAATTTTAATGCGTTCCTTGAGAAAGCAAAGTTGAAAGATGATGGTAGCAATTACACGGACTGGGTCCGTAACTTGAGGATTATCCTCATTGCTACACAGAAGAATTACATCCTGGAAGCACCACTGGGTGCCAGGCCTGCTGCTGGAGCAACACCAGATGTTATGAACGTCTGGCAGAGCAAAGCTGATGACTACTCGATAGTTCAGTGTGCCATGCTTTACGGCTTAGAATCGGGACTTCAACGACGTTTTGAACATCATGGAGCATATGAGATGTTCCAGGAGTTGAAGTTAATATTTCAAGCAAATGCCCGAATTGAGAGATATGAAGTCTCCAATAAGTTCTATAGCTGCGAGATGGAGGAGAATAGTTCTGTCAGTGAGCATATACTCAAAATTATGTCTGGGTATAACAATCACTTGATTCAGATGGGAGTTAATCTTCCAGATGATTGCGTCATTGACAGAATTCTCCAATCACTGCCACCAAGCTACAAGAGCTTCGTGATGAACTATAATATGCAAGGGATGAACAAGACTATTCCCGAGCTCTTCGCAATGCTGAAAGCTGCGGAGGTAGAAATCAAGAAGGAGCATCAAGTGTTGATGGTCAACAAAACCACTAGTTTCAAGAAAAAAGGCAAAGGGAAGAAGAAGGGGAACTTCAAGAAGAACGGCAAGCAAGTTGCTGCTCAGGAGAAGAAACCCAAGTCTGGACCTAAGCCTGAAACTGAGTGCTTCTACTGCAAGCAGACTGGTCACTGGAAGCGGAACTGCCCCAAGTATTTGGCGGATAAGAAGGATGGCAAGGTGAACAAAGGTATATGTGATATACATGTTATTGATGTGTACCTTACTAATGCACGCAGTAGCACCTGGGTATTTGATACTGGTTCTGTTGCTAATATTTGCAACTCGAAACAGGGACTACGGATTAAGCGAAGATTAGCTAAGGACGAGGTGACGATGCGCGTGGGAAACGGTTCCAAAGTCGATGTGATCGCGGTCAGCATGCTACCTCTACATCTACCTTCGGGATTAATATTAGACCTAAATAATTGTTATTTGGTGCCAGCGTTGAGCATGAACATTATATCTGGATCTTGTTTAATGCGAGACGGTTATTCATTTAAATCGGAGAATAATGGTTGTTCTATTTATATGAGTAATATCTTTTATGGTCATGCACCCTTGAAGAGTGGTCTATTCTTGTTAAATCTCGATAGTAGTGACACACATATTCATAATGTAGAAGCCAAAAGATGCAGAGTTGATAATGATAGTGCAACTTATTTGTGGCACTGCCGTTTAGGTCATATCGGTATAAAGCGCATGAAGAAACTCCATATTGATGGACTTTTGGAACCACTTGATTATGAATCACTTGGTACTTGCGAACCGTGCCTCATGGGCAAGATGACTAAAACACCGTTCTCCGGTACTATGGAGAGAGCAACAGATTTATTGGAAATCATACATACCGATGTATGTGGTCCGATGAATATTGAGGCTCGTGGCGGATATCGTTATTTTCTCACCTTCACAGATGATTTAAGCAGATATGGGTATATCTACTTGATGAAACACAAGTCTGAAACATTTGAAAAGTTCAAGGAATTTCATAGTGAAGTTGAAAATCATCGTAACAAGAAAATAAAGTTTCTACGATCTGATCGTGGAGGAGAATATTTGAGTTACGAGTTTGGTATACATTTGAAAAATTGTGGAATAGTTTCGCAACTCACGCCACCCGGAACACCACAGCGTAATGGTGTGTCCGAACATCATAATCGTACTTTACTAGATATGGTGCGATCTATGATGTCTCTTACTGATTTACCGCTATCGTTTTGGGGATACGCTTTAGAGACGGCCACATTCACGTTAAATAGGGCACCATCAAAATCCGTTGAGCCGACGCCTTATGAACTGTGGTTTGGCAAGAAACCAAAGTTGTCATTTCTTAAAGTTTGGGGTTGCGATGCTTATGTGAAAAAGCTTCAACCTGATAACCTCGAACCCAAATCGGAGAAATGTGTCTTCATAGGATATCCAAAGGAAACTATTGGATACACCTTCTGTCACAGATCCGAAGGCAAGACTTTTGTTGCTAAATTCGGAAACTTTCTTGAGAAGGAGTTTCTCTCGAAAGAAGTGAGTGGGAGGAAAGTAGAACATGACGAGGTAACTGTACCCGCTCCCTTATTAGAAAGTAGTACATCACAGAAAACTGTTTCTGCGACACCTACACCAATAAGTGAGGAAGTTGATGATAATGATCATGAAACTTCAGAACAAGATACTGCTGAACCTCGTAGATCAACCAGAGCAAGATCCGCGCCAGAGTGGTACGGTAATCCAGTTCTGGAAAATATGCTACTAGATCATGATGAACCTACGAACTATGAAGAAGCGATGGTGAGCCCAGATTCCGCAAAGTGGCTTGAGGCCATGAAATCTGAGATGGGATCCATGTATATGGACTTTGGTTGACTTGCCCGATGATCAGCAAGCAATTGAGAATAAATGGATCTTCAAGAAAAAGACTGACGCTGACGGTAATGTTAGTGTCTATAAAGCTCGACTTGTTGCAAAAGGTTTTCGACAAGTTCAAGTGGTTGACTACGATGAGACATTCTCACCCGTAGCGATGCTTAAGTCTGTCAGAATCATGTTAGCAATTGCCGCATTTTATGATTATGAAATTTGGCAGATGGATGTCAAAACTGCATTCTTGAATGGATTTCTGGAAGAAGAGTTGTATATGATGCAACCGGAAGGTTTTGTCGATCCAAAGGAAGCTAACAAAGTGTGCAAACTCCAGCGATCCATTTATGGACTGGTGCAAGCATCTCGGAGTTGGAATAAACGCTTTGATAGTGTGATCAAAGCATTTGGCTTTATACAGACTTTTGGAGAAGCCTGTATTTACAAGAAAGTGAGTGGGAGCTCTGTAGCATTTCTGATATTATATGTGGATGACATATTGCTGATTGGAAATGATATAGAATTTCTGGATAGCATAAAGGGATACTTGAATAAGAGTTTTTCAATGAAAGACCTCGGTGAAGCTGCTTACATATTGGGCATTAAGATCTATAGAGATAGATCAAGACGCTTAATTGGACTTTCACAAAGCACATACCTTGACAAGATTTTGAAGAAGTTCAAAATGGATCAAGCAAAGAAAGGGTTCTTGCCTGTGTTACAAGGTGTGAAGTTGAGTCAGACTCAATGCCCGACCACTGCAGAAGATAGAGAGAAAATGAAAGATGTTCCCTATGCTTCAGCCATAGGCTCTATCATGTATGCAATGCTGTGTACCAGACCTGATGTGTGCCTTGCTATAAGTTTAGCAGGGAGGTACCAAAGTAATCCAGGAGTGGATCACTGGACAGCGGTCAAGAACATCCTGAAATACCTGAAAAGGACTAAGGATATGTTTCTCGTATATGGAGGTGACAAAGAGCTCACCGTAAGAGGTTACGTTGATGCAAGCTTTGACACTGATCCAGACGATTCTAAATCGCAAACTGGATACGTGTTTACTTTAAACGGTGGAGCTGTCGGTTGGTGCAGTTCTAAACAAAGCGTCGTAACGGGATCTACATGTGAAGCGGAGTACATAGCTGCTTCGGAATCAGCGAACGAAGGAGTCTCGATGAAGGAGTTCATATCCGATCTAGGTGTCATACCTAGTGCATCGGGTCCAATGAAAATCTTTTGTGACAATACTGGTGCAATTGCTTTGGCAAAGGAATCCAGATTTCAAAAAAGGACCAAACACATCAAGAGGCGCTTCAACTCCATCCGGGATCTAGTCCAGGTGGGAGACATAGAGATTTGAAAGATACATACGGATCTAAATGTTGCAGACCCGTTGACTAAGCCTCTTCCACAAGCAAAACATGATCAGGACCAAGGCTCCATGGGTGTTAGAATCATTACTATGTAATCTAGATTATTGACTCTAGTGCAAGTGGGAGACTGAAGGAAATATGCCCTAGAGGCAATAATAAAGTTATTATTTATTTCCTTATATCATGATAAATGTTTATTATTCATGCTAGAATTGTATTAACCGGAAACATAATACATGTGTGAATACATAGACAAACAGAGTGTCACTTGTATGCCTCTACTTGACTAGCTCGTTAATCAAAGATGGTTAAGTTTCCTAACCATAAACAATGTGTTGTTATTTGATTAACGAGGTCACATCATTAGTTGAATGATCTGATTGACATGACCCATTTCATTAGCTTAGCACCCGATCGTTTAGTATGTTGCTATTGCTTTCTTCATAACTTATACATGTTCCTATGACTATGAGATTATGCAACTCCCGTTTGCCGGAGGAACACTTTGGGTACTACCAAACGTCACAACGTAACTGGGTGATTATAAAGGAGTACTACAGGTGTCTCCAATGGTAGATGTTGGGTTGGCGTATTTCGCGATTAGGGTTTGTCACTCCGATTGTCGGAGAGGTATGTCTGGGCCCTCTTGGTAATACACATCACATAAGCCTTGCAAGCATTATAACTAAGATGTTAGTTGTGAGATGATGTATTACGGAACGAGTAAAGAGACTTGCCAGTAACGAGATTGAATTAGGTATTGGATACCGACGGTCGAATCTCGGGCAAGTAACATACCGATGACAAAGGGAACAACGTATGTTGTTATGCGGTCTGACCGATAAAGATCTTCGTAGAATATGTAGGAGCCAATATGGGCATCCAGGTCCCGCTATTGGTTATTGACCGGAGACGTGTCTCGGTCATGTCTACATTGTTTTCGAACCGTAGGGTCCGCACGCTTAACGTTACGATGACAGTTGTTATGAGTTTATGCATTTTGATATACCGAAGGTTGTTCGGAGTCCCGGATGTGATCACGGACATGACAAGGAGTCTCGAAATGGTCGAGACATAAAGATTGATATATTGGAAGCCTATGTTTGGACATCGGAAGTGTTCCGGGTGAAATCGGGATTTTACCGGAATACCGGGAGGGTTACCGGAACCCCCCGGGAGCTAAATGGGCCATAATGGGCCTTAGTGGAAAAGAGAAGGGGCTGCCATAGATGGGCTGCGCGCCTCCCCCTTCCCCTAGTCCTATTAGGACTAGGAAAGGGTGGCCGACCACCTCCTCCTCTTTTCCCCTCCGAGGAATCCTAGTTGGACTAGGATTGGAGGGGGAATCCTACTCCCAGTGGGAGTAGGACTCTCCTGCGCCTCCCCCCTTTGGCCGGCCAGCCCCTCCCCCTTGGATCCTTTATATACGGGGGCAGGGGGCACCTCTAGACACACAAGTTCATCCTTGAGATCGTTCCTTAGCCGTGTGCGGGGCCCCCTGCCACCAAATTCCACCTCGATCATACCGTTGTAGTGCTTAGGCGAAGCCCTGCGTCGGTAGAACATCAAGATCGTCACCACGCCGTCATGCTGACGGAACTCTTCCTCGACGCTTTGCTGGATCGGAGCCCGAGGATCGTCATCGAGCTGAACGTGTGCTAAGAACTCGGAGGTGCCGGAGTAACGGTGCTTGAATCGGTCGGATCGGGAAGAAGACGTACGACTACTTCCTCTACGTTGTGTCAACGCTTATGTTGCGATCTACAAGGGTACGTAGATCAGACTCTCCCCCTCGTTGCTATGCATCACCATGATCTTGCGTGTGCGTAGGAAATTTTTTGAAATTACTACGTTCCCCAACAATAAGTACTTCGGTACATGCAATCATTCTTCTACCCAAGTCACTTGGGGGCTCTTAAGTTTATTTGAGCCGTTTTATAATAAGTGTTCTTCTTCTTAGTTGTTGCAAAGTTTTATTATTATTATTATTGTAATTTATCACTCCTTTTTTCGACGCGAGTGTGCGGTCACTAGCCGGGGAGCCTAATTTCTCTCTCAAAGCCGCTAGAATTTAGTTTGCTAAACTGGCCTAATGAGAAGTACTCCGCCCTCGGGATAGGAGGTTGACGCCGTAGGCTGAGCCGCTCGAAGTCTTGAGATAGGATGTATCATGTTAAAGCACGACAGAAGCACTTCCTTTTTAAGACCAATTTTCGGATTGGCACCGAACACTTGATCTTGTTCGGACGTCATGCTTTTACTGACGTTTCTTGGTTTTCCAAGATTTTTGGCACTTTTAAACTATTTGTGTTTTTCCAACATTAGTCTCGCAGTGCAACGCCGGACACCTTTAGGGATTCGGCAAAAACATTCGCAGATATTGCTATATATGCATCGGTTTTGAATTGTGTCTTCGGTCAATAGTTGGGTTGCCTGCAGTTGCTTCCTACGTTCCGTTTTGTTCGGCTAGGCGTGCAAAGGGAGAACCACTGCGATTGTGCTTCCAGCTCACATGGTTAAGCACCTCAGTGGAGAAAGCCGAAAACTAACTATCACAATAAGCGTAAACTGGTCAGCGATCCGATGACTATGTTAAAAGACGGGCCATTCATAACATTGGCCGAAGTGTTTACGGCTTGACCCCGACTGTCGCCGAACACTACCGGGGGCTATTAACTAGCCTCCCAAACTAAATCCTCGATATTTTGCTCTTACATTAGAGCTGAGGTTTAATGATCATGCTTAGCATGACAACCCAAATAAAGGAACTGATAGCGGGACTATTTTCTTTGGAAGACATTTCTTCTGTTAAACAGTAATATAACATATCTCTCTGCGTACCTTTGTTTATAAAACCGTATGGCCAGATTGCCTTGTTTGTTGTAAATCTTTGCCCTCATAAAGGCTTTATAAAGTAGGACAAACACTCCTCGGCTACTGGCTGAGGAGGTGGAAGCCGATGGTCAGTCAACAAAGTTTTGTACAATGCGGATCCGAGCATTAATGACGTAAAGTACTTGGATACATAGAGTCATTACACATAACTTGTGATTTTACTATGGATATTGATCCTTAATTTGGCCACCCGTGCCCGCATTAAGGCTCGGGGGCTACTGGGCTTCGGGCTTATTATTTACAAATATTAAAGGGGCACATCGATCCCCTGATCTGGTGTTGCCAGCCGACCAGTGTCTCGGGGGCTACTGCATTGCCTATTCAATGCAGAAAATTTTAAGTGCAATACAGTTGCCGAGGAGATTTTGATCCTCAGGTTGGTCGGCCGCACCCAACCTGAGTCTCAAGGACTAAGCACGCCGCTTTTTGTGTCTCGAAGTGTTCTGCTGAGCTAGGACTTGATCCTCAGGCCGATTTTGCAAATCAACCTGAGTCTCAGCGGCTACTGGGATCAGCGGTCTTACGTCATCCTTCAGGTGCATCTCGGGTTTTAGACCGATACACACCTTGAGGGCTACTGGCTATATATCTCGACAGAGAATAAATTGCAATGATAAAAAATCTTGACAAAAAATCGGCCCACAGTCGAGGTGGTGCACCACCTCGGAAGCAGTCCGGCATAAAGCTCGGGCGCTAGTGGCTGGCTCCATAGAGGGCATTTCCGGCATTAAGCTCGACTAAACTCTTTCAACTTTTTTGAACCAAGGTGATATGACACCTCGGATATAGTCCGGCGCTGGAGCTCGGATATAGTCCGGCATTGGAGCTCGGACATAGTCCGGCGTTGGAGCTCGGATACAGTCTGGCATTGGAGGTTGGACATAGTCCGGTGTTGGAGCTCGGATACATTCCGTCGTTGGAGCTTGGAAGCGGTCCGGCATTGGTGCTCGGCCGCAAAAGATACCTTGAATGCAGTCCGGTGTTAGAGCTCGGACGCAAGAGGACACTGCCTCCCGGGAACAACTTCAAACCCGAGGTGTGGCATAAAAAGAACAAGGCATTGATAAAAGCCGGAAATTTAAAGGGGCTCCTTGGATACCTGACGTGTAAACTTGCCGAATGCATTTTGGTGATCCTCAAGATCGAAGATGAGAAGATTTGTTGAACCAGTTTTCAAGACCATCAACCGAAGATGAAGAACAGTTCGGAAGAATCGAGGAGCATCCCTAACTTGAAGACCGGTTCAGGGGGCTACTGATGGTGTCCTGGACTAGGGGGTACTCACCACGTCGTCTCCCGATCTGTTAGATTGGGCCGAAGACCCCCATGGCCGTATACTCATGGGCCAGTTCGGACAACTGCCGCATACATGGAAGATTCCACAAGACTTGGCGATCAAGACAAGGACTCCTCCCCGCCGGTGTATTCGGCTAGGACTCTTGTTATCCTAGGCCTCTGGTGCAACATATAAACCGAGGCCAGGCTAGTCGATAGAACATACAGAACAACAATCATACCATAGGCTAGCTTCTAGGGTTTAGCCTCTCCGATCTCGTGGTAGATCTACTCTTGTACTACCCATATCATCAATATTAATCAAGCAGGACGTAGGGTTTTACCTCCATCAAGAGGGTCCGAACATGGGTAAAACTTCGTGTCCCTTGCCTCCTATTACCATCGATCCTAGACGCACAGTTCAGGACCCCCTACCCGAGGTCCGCCGGTTTTGACATCGACACCCCCCTTTAGTACCGGTTGGAGCCACCACCCCGTACTAAAGGGTGTGCGGTTCCCGCCGCTTGGCCTGGCCAAAACAGGCCTTTAGTACCGGTTGGTGGCTCCAACCGGTACTAAATGTCCATCCTATATAACTAAACACTTCAAAAATTTCAGTTTCTCATCTGCTTCTTCTCCTCTGCCCCGTCGCCCGCCGCCCCCGTCTCCATATCCCTCGTCGCCGCCCCCGTCGCCGCCCTGTCCCCGTCGTCGCCGCCCAGTCGTCCCCATCCCCGTCGTCCCCATCGTCACCGCCGCGCCGTCCCGGCCCGTCCCACGTCGTCCCCGTCATCGCCGCCCCGTCCCCGTCGTCGCCGCCCCGGCCCGTCCCCATCGTCGCCGCCCGGCCCGTCCCTGTCGTCACCGCCCCGACCCTGTCCCCATCGTCGCCATCCCCGTCGTCGCGGCGCCCATCGCCGACCCCGTCGCCGGACCCCGTCACCTCTTGCCTCGCCGGTGAGCACACACACACACATACATTTTTTTAGTTTTTTAGTTATATAAATAGTTATAAAAATGTTAGAAATTTTTCTTTTTTTAGTTATAGAAATAGTTAGTTATATAGCATTGTTAGAAATGTTATAGAAAAGTTAGAATTGTTACAAAATTTTCTGTTTTTTAGTTATAGAAATAGTTATAAAAAAGTTAGAAATTTTTCTTTTTTTAGTTATAGAAATATTAGAAATGTTAGTTATATATATAGAAATGTTATAATATTTTTTTGTTTTTTAGTTATAGAAATATTAGAAATGTTATAGAAATGTTAATTATATAGCATTGTTAGAAATGTTATAGGAATGTTAGTTATATAGAAATGTTGGATTTAGTTATCAAAATCCAATCATTAAAAAAATGTTACTTTTTGCGGGCATATAGCTAGTATTTGTTCTCGACGAGGCCCGACCCGCATCCTCGCCGTCGACTCGTCCACGACGACGTCCGGCTGACCCATGTCCGGGACTGGGCTCCGCCGGGCTGGCACTTGGAGGTGCTGCCTGGAGGGGCGCGCCGCTTGATGAGGAACCCGGCCCCGGTCGTCGACCCTGATCTCGTTTGGTGGCATTCGCGTGGGCCAGTTTCGGTGCGGAGGGAGCCGGGCCCGCCGGAGGTGGTATGTCGCCGTGTCAGGGAGGAGGACGAGCACGTCCATCGGTACATGGTTGCGTTAGAGGGCGGCAGGTTCTCCAATACCTGGCAGTTTCTTCAGGGATCTCACTTCATCTATGATCCTGTGAGGGTCCTTCTCTTTGGGTGTCCACCGCCCGCGCCGCATGATCCGACGATGTATTCGAGATTATATCTATTATTCGAGATGATGTATTCGAGATTATAACTATTATTCGAGAGGATGTATAAGAGATTATATCTATTATTCGAGACGACGTATTCGAGATTATATTCGATGATGCTTATTATGTACTATGATTGTTTCAGTTTTTCCTTATTATTTGATTGCATCCATGCATTGTAATTTGAATATATTTTTTTGGATTAGTTAAACAAAACCTATCACTACTAGGAAAAGGGCTATAGATGGAATTGACACTAATGGCGCACCAAACATGTGGTGCGCCATTACTAAATACTAATGGCGCACCATGTGTTGGTACGCCATTAGTGTCCAAATACTAATGGCGCACCACATCCACGGTGCGCCATTAGTAAAATATTTTTTTAATTTTCTTCAAAACTACTAATGGCGCACCGATGGGAGTGGTGCGCCATTACTAGTTGAACTAGTAATGGCGCACCACATCCACGATGCGCCATTAGTAAAAAAACTACTAATTTTTTTAATTTTTTTTCAAAACTACTAATGGCGCACCGTGGCATGGTGCGCCATTACTAGTTGAACTAGTAATGGCGCACCATGCCACGGTGCGCCATTAGTACCTTGGCCACCACTTCCACCGAATGCACCCCCCCTCCCCCCCTGTGGATCGCCTTTTCAGTTTAAAAAAAATAAAAGAAAATGATGAAAATGTCAAAAAAAATAAAAGAAAATAAGTTTCCCATGTGATATGTGGTCTAGTTGTTGGGAAAATTTGCAAATATGAATTTCGACTTCATTTGCAAAATCTCTCGAGAATTTGTAAAAATGGGCATAAGTTTTGCATACTAACTCGGATGAAAAAGTTTTTTATATGAAAAATCATCTACTCGAAAAGTTAAACATTTTCAAAATCCTCAAAAACCTAACAGAAAAAAAGATACGGGGCTTTTAAGATCTGAAGGTAAAAAAATTCAAAAAAAGTTCAAATTTACTAATGGCGCACCAGCCCATGGTGCGCCATTAGTATCTTCCCGCCATCAAAATTCAAAAGAAGTCAACAAAATAAAAAAAGTTACTAATGGCGCACCTACCCACAGTGCGCCATTAGTATCTTCCCGCCTTCAAAATTAAAAATAAGTCAAAAAAATAAAAAAAGAGTTACTAATGGCGCACCTGCCCACGGTGCGCCATTAGTATCTTCCCGCCTTCAAAATTCAAAATAAATAAAAAAATAAAAAAATAGTAATGGCGCACCTGGCCACGGTGCGCCATTACTATGTCGTATACATGGCTGGGCGCACCTCCTCCACTCCACCTCTCCTCCATTCCATCTCCTCCTCTCCTCTCCTCCACTCCATCTCCTCCTCTCCTCCACTCCATCTCCTCCTCTCCTCCACTCCATCTCCTCCTCTCCGGCGACCTCCTCCTCCTCCTCTCCGGCGACCTCCTTCTCCTTTCCGGCGACCTCCTCCTCCTCCTCTCCGGCGACCTCCTCCTCCTCCTCTCCGGCGACCTCCTCCTCTCCGGCGACCTCCTCCTCTTCGGGAACCTCCTCCTCCCTCCTCTCCTCCCCTCCCCTCATGGTTTCTCCTCCCTCCTCTCCGGTGAGCTCCTCCTCCCTCCCCTCCTCCCATTCCCTCATGGTTTCTCCTTCCTCCTCTCCGATGCTTCGGGGAACTCCTCTCGGCGACCTCCTCCTCCTCTCCGGCGATGTAGGCGAGTGCCTCTCCGGTGACCTCCTCCTCCTCCTCCTCTTCGGCGAACTCCTCTCCGGTAAAAGAACACGACAAAAGAACATACAAGATCCAAAAACAGGAACAAAATTTGAAATAATATCGTGCCAAAAAACGAGCAAAAAAAAGTAGCAAAAAATGGGCAAAAAAATCACGATCCAGATCCAAATTCAAAATTCAAAAATAGTAATGGCGCACGGTGGGGGTGAGACGGTGCGCCACTACTATTTCCTGCCTTCAAAATTCAAAAATACTAATGGCGCACCGTGGCCTATACTAATGGCGCACCAGTGGCCTATACTAATGCCGCACTGTGGCCTATACTAATGGCGCACCAGTGGTGCGCCATTAGTATACCAGATACTAATGGCGCACCAGTGGTGCGCCATTAGTAAAAATTACTAATGGCGTGCTAATAATGGCGCACCAGTGATGCGCCATTAGTAGGCAAAACTGGTGCGCCATTAGTAGGCCTTTTCCTAGTAGTGTATGGCGAACAATACCGGTAGAGAGCGAGAAGAGGCCCTGTTCAATATCGTACACAATCCTTGCAGGCCAGATGATGATCAGAATGAAGAAGATTATGACGGCTCCGAATATCTAAACAACAACGGGGAGGGTGATATGATATTCGATCACGACGACCGAATTGATGAAGTCATGAACTATGAACATGACGAAGAAAATGTTGGTCTTGAAACAACAAAGACCGGCGAGGTATATATATTGATATAAGCAGGCATCTGATGATCATCACATGTTTTAAATGACTTGAAGATATATTAACGAATCGATCTTTCTTCTTTCAGCCATCCGGATTGAGCAAATCTTCAGGCAACAGGACGAAATGAGGCCCGAACAAAAAGTTGAAGGAGGGCGTAAAGTACAATATCGAGGCAATCAAACCTAATGGCGAACCATTCGCGCCTAAGAAGATTGCGGACAAGTTCGTTCGTCAGTGCGGAGTTCTTGTGAAGGACCAACTCCCGATCTCCCTTCAAGAATGGAGAGAGCCAGCAAATCCACGTCCAGGAGTTACTTTTGTCAACGACAGACAAAAACATTTGCTTTGGGAAATGCTCATGGAACATTTCACCCTACCAGATCATTTCACAGATGCAGATGTGGAGAAAGTCAAGGACGCTGCTCTTAGGAAGATGGCGGTTGTATTCAAGAACCACAAGATTCGTGAATGGGCCAAGTACGTCAACGGAGGAAGGACGACTCCAGTATTCGAGGGAACACTAGAGAACCAAAGTGCTCATTGGGACAATTTCATGAAATTCCAGGATTCGGAATTATCTATGGAACGATTAAGAATAAACAAGGCCAATGCCGCAAAAAAGATAAGTTCCATAAGCTGGGGCCAGGTGGCTATGCGGTGGGAATGCCTAAGTGGGATAAGTCTGAGAAAGAGATGCTGGATGCAGGAGTCACTCCAGAAACATTGAGCTGCCCCCCTAGGTGCAGGACTTGGTTCTATGCGCATGGGGGGAGTTGGACCCGAAGACATGCAATGTTTCAAAGAAGGCATGTCTAGACGGAGCCAAAGATAAGCTACTTGTTGCAATAGAATAGGCTCGATCCGGGTTATTCAAGCCCAACAGAGAGAACAACGAGCTTACGCGTGCCCTGGGAAATCCTGAACACCCGGGAAGAACACGAGGCATGGTCGCTATTCTGTGGTATGAGGGGTTTTCGGACTAAAACACCGACTACAGAACCCGTGCGAGAAAGAAGATTGCGGAGGAGAAGAAGAGGAAGATGGAGGAGGAGCAGAGGAAGCTAGACTATGAACGCCTTCAAGGCCTAGAATCAGCGCACGCGGACTTGGCAACCAAATTCGAGCGGTAGCAGGAGCAGATCGACTCACTTAGCCGGCAAAGGGGGTCTCCGCAGCTAGCGGATGATCAACCAATGGATAGCACCATCCCATCCATGCCGAGAAGCAGCGTGGGTTCCGCCCCGGGCGACGCATTGCTGGATAGCTACCCAGTGGATGACATCATGGAGAACACTAACTGCGAGCTAAACTTCAAAATGAAGAACATATCCATGAAGGTGGTGGATGCCCTTGCTTTTACAAATCCCCCCGAGGCAACCTTCCATTGCAACCCGATTCCAGCGGGCTATGCTCGTGTCTTGGTGGATGAGGTGGTGGACCAATATCCGGGGCGAGAGCTTGACATTCCTAGAGGTGACGATGAGCACACACTAGGAGAGGCCAACCATCGTATCATCCTATGGAGAAAGGATTGCATCATCTTTCGAAGGCCACCAACACCGCGTCATCCGACTCCTCGTCGCAGTCTGCCATCGAGTCAGCAGACTCCCACTCCTCCAAGTCCACCAACGCGTCACGCCACTCCTTCTCCAAGTCCGGCACAGCTTCAGGCCACTCCTCCTCCAAGTCCGGCAAAGCGTCAGGCCACTCCTCCTCCAAGTCCGGCACAGCTTCAGGCCACTCCTCCTCCAAGTCCGGCACAGCTTCAGGCCACTCCTCCTCCTCCAACTCAGCCACGTCAGTCGTCTTCGCCGCCTCAGCAATCACGGAAGAGAGCCGCCTCAGCTATGATGCGTAGCGGTACAAGTCAAGGTAGTACTGCAGGTACAGGCGGAGGCAAGCGATTTCAATATGGTCCAAGCCTCGCGCCTCTTCCACAGAGGCCTTACCACAAGTCCGAGGAGGAAAACGTAGCCATAACGAAGGCCGAGGTGGAAGCCCATTTTGCACCGAAACCGCCACCGCCGCCAAAGGAGAAAGTGCCTGTGGAAAAGATTGACCACTTCATTCGTATGGCTAGACCACTAGCTCCCAAGCCTATTGACACACACTATGAGCGCCACCTCAGGAAGTTAAATCGAGCACGTCTACAGAAAGAGGTGAGCTCGAGCTCGAGCAAATCAGGTGTCAAAAGGAGCGGTAAAACCGTTCCCCAGCTGGGAGAACAGGCGGCGCAATCAACCCCCCCCCCCCCCCCCCGCTTGTTGTGCCAACAACACATGAGAGTAGGCGCGCCCAATATTATTATGGGCAAACTGTTAACGTTCCAGGGGTGGGCGATGTGGTAATAACCGAGGAGCATATTGCGCAGGCTGAATCGATCGGTATCACTGTTGGACAACTCCTCAATATCGAGCCCATGTGTCCGACTTGAGAGGAGGAAATAAAATGGAAATATGCCCGGGGCCAGCCTTTGGTCGAGCCAGAGGAGGTCAATAAGCTCCCAATGAGAATGTATGAATTGCATCAATGGTACATGGACATTACCAAGATTTCCAATCGAGAGTCCCTCATGGTGAATGTCAACAAGGAGCATTACTACCATGAGAAAGTGGTGACCGTTGTGTATTCAGAACTATTTCAGCTATACAATAAAGACGCACTCGACAAATCTATCGTCAGTTGCTATTGTCTGTAAGTGATTTCTTTCTGTAATTTAAGTCTCAAGCTAGCTGTAGTGACCATTTTGATCAATCATTACATGTAATTATCCTCACTATATTCTTTTCTGTGGTATTATAAGGATGAAGATTTATGAAATGAAAAAAGGAGGACGCTATGGCATTGGGTTCGTTGACCCAAATACCATTAATGAATACACATGGGAAATAGATCCATATCATGAAAAAAGTGTAGAGGAAAGCATGCTACAGTTCTTCAAGGAACTCAAATACAATGAAGATATACTACTTCCTTACAACTTCCAATGAGCCACACTGTCTTGTACTACAAATTCTGTTTTTCCCTACTAGCTATAGCTACATGTTTTTGCTTACATATGCCCGCTTAATTAAGACATGTAAATGTGTGTGCATGCCGATTTCACCGGATCCTGTTAATCATTAAAGTTGATGAAGGAACAGTTGAAGTACTAGACTCACTACTTAAGAAAGCAATTGACTACACCATCGTGAAGGGGATAGTCAACAGGTAATTTCAATCATTGTTAACTATATCTCGGCCTATTTAATTAGCTCATCATTTCCTGATAACAACTATTTAATAACCCATTTATTCATTTTCTTTGTGGGCGGGCAGGGCTTGGGCAAAGTTCATCGGGGCCACTCCAGGCCCATGGAAACAAAGTCTGAAATGGTATCGACCCAAGGTAAGTAATTAAGTAGTACTAGCTAGCTGCCATCTCTTTAATTATCATACTTGATTAATTATTATCTGATCAAATTCCATTCTCGTAAAGGCCCTGAAGCAGGCGCCGGGGAATGATCTATGTGCATACTACGTTTGCGAGAACATTCGCATGATGGCGTCTGAAAGGAGCAAATCTCAAAGACAGGAGTGGGTACGATATCGATTGTCAGAACACTATTCACAATTTTTACACCATTTTCGATATCTAGTCACACAACTAATACACATGCATATTGATCTCCTTCTTAACAGTTCAAAGAGGTGCGAGACAAGCTCCTAGCACAGGACCGCATAGAAGCAATTCAAGAGGAAATAGCGGGATTTTTGTTCGACCAGGTCATAGATCCCAAAGGAGAATACTATTACCCGCTACCGCCACCATGAACCACGCTTCCAATTGTTATCGTGCTCCGAAGGCACCAATTAGCTAGGCTAATGCCACTGGCTCCGAAGGCACCAATTAGGAGAAATTGTGTGTATATATGTATGAATTAATTAATGGTGGTTGTGAGACATTCGATGATATATATATATATATATATATATATATATATATATATATATATATATATATATATATATATATATTATGATCGGTTCTACTAGAAATTCTATTTATATATATGCATAACGTGTACAATATGTAGTATCGTAAAATACCAGCAAACGAAAAATAATTAAATGGAAAACACAAAATTAAATGAAAAAGAAATCATAAACACAAACCCCCCCTCCCCCAACATTTTAATACCGGTTGGTGACACCAACCGATACTAAAGGGCTCCCTGCCCCCGAAGCTGGCTCGTGCCACGTGGTTGCCCTTTAGCACCGGTTCGTGCTGAACCGGTACTAAAGGGGGGGGGGCTTTAGTGCCTACATTTTAGCGCCGGTTACCAAACCGGCACTAAAGGGCCTTATGAACCGGTGCTATTGCCCGATTCTGCACTAGTGCGTAGACTGTGGTGCGGGCGGGGGGGGGGGGGGGGCAGGGGCTGTGTCCAAGGAGGCAGGAGGGTGCTATTGCCCGATTCTGGAGGAAGAAGCCGGCGGCACGATGAAGTTCAGATTTGCCTTGGGAAGAAAGTCAACGACAGCTACGAGGTGAGGGAACCGGCGACACGGCTAGAACGCGGGCGTCGGGGGGACGAGGTGAGGGAGGTCAAGCGGTGCAACAGGGTGGGCGGGCCGTGCCAGTTGTGGAGGCCAATGCGCCGGTGGCGGGGGTGGTCGGTGTGTAGGATGTGGACAAAAATCTCTTGAAGTTTCCATCCTTGGTTCTTTATGCGAAAAAATTGGGGATAATTGCAGAATCAAAATAGAAACAACCGAAGATAGATGGAAGTGGGCAAAAACATGTGACGGACACATAAGCTGCACCTCTTAGTTAGCTTGGCTACAATTACTTTTTCACTTCCGATATGAACGTTCAAGGGAAGGCAGCAATCAAAATATATTATTCCTTTATGCTGCATCAACAAGTCAATTAGAGAGTGACAAGAGAGCATGTTTTGCTCAGAAAAGGGAACAGCGGAAGAGAGAAGCAGCTGTTGCGATAGAACTGGCTAGTATCCATCATGGCGAACATGTGTGATGCATCACGCTGGACACACACGCACGCAACACACCAAACTAGAACACACATGCACCAGCCATGTGTACTGCACAAAACGGTTCTGAAGGCTGAACCTGGTCTAAAGACATAGCAGAACTTCCGAGAAATGCTTCTAAAATCTGAATTTGGCATGTAGCCATAGTATAACTTCCTGGTTATCTGCACTAGTGCTAGCACTTGTACATCTCTAAAGCCGTTGAACATCAATAAAGTCTAAACCGAAGAGAGAGGTTGGCCTTCCTGCTGCATTTGCACGGAAAATTGAAACACATGGTAGAGAGGAGTCAGAGAATGAACGATAGTGAGCGGCTATTTGGAGGGTCAGATATGAGGAACAAAGCGTAGGCGCTGTGTGCTTTAGATCCTCTGCGTGGGGAAGAAATCCATTGGTAGGAGGAGCAGTACAGGAGGATCTTGGCCATGTCCCTGCCTCTATCGCGTCTCCCTCGCGAGTGTGGAGGCTGGCGCCATCAATGGATAGAAGAAGGGGGTAGGAGGTCGCCGCCGCTGGTAGATGCAAGGGGAGGGATGCCACTGCCGCTGTCGTGGAGGCAAGGGGAGGAAGGACGGCGACGTGTTGGCCCGATTCAAGCATGGGGCGGCGCGGGGCGCGGATCCAGGCGAGGGTTTGGCGGCTCCGTGGGCCGGCGGCAGGAGGTGCGTCGGGGACGGCGTCGGCGGCGGGAGGCGCGGCGGTCCGGGGTCGAGGTGGCCGGCGGTGGGAGGTGCGGACGTCGGTTGGCGTGGAGGCGGGGACGACGCTGACGCTGGATCACGACGGGAGGTTGGGGATCGAGGAGGGAGTGGTGGGCACGGGCGTGCCTTTTTTTTTCCTCTGCCAGTCCTGGAGGACCTTCACACACCCTATATAGAGGCACCGTGATCGAAATAGTTATGCTAATCTCGGGATTAGAATAGTGCCATTATATATATATATATATATATATTGTTCTTGTTGTTCTGTATGCAATCTCATCATACAACACACATCTTGTTAAGTTGAACCGTTTCTGTTCTTTTGTGTCAACGCAAACAGTTCATCCGACTGAACTGCATGCTATATATCGCACACACCTTTGTCTGGCTGACCGTTTCTTTTGTGTTGCCTAATCACAAACAATTCATCGAAGTGAACCATATGTTGAGTATTGCACATGCCTTCATCTGGTTTCCCGTTTCCTTTGTTCCTCCTCATCGCAATCAGTAAATTGAACTGAACCATATGCCCTTCATTGCACACGCAACTAAAATCAGAACCGTGTTTGATGCATCCTTCATCACAAACATTTTGCACCTTTTTTGACGGTTTTCATACACCATCGTTTGCGATTATTACATTGCACACAGTTTCTTAAAGTGTCTCTGATCGTAGTGTCGCGTTAGCAACATCCTGCAATAGTGAATAGAAAAGAATCTATCTATACCTACTAATAAAGGGGCTATTGCTTCTTACCACCATAATTTCGTCCGTCCTTAACTTTGTGTACAAGATGTGCTAAATCGCCTTACAGGGCCTTGACTCGAAATCATCCCATGCAAAAAATATGACACGCAACCGAGATTAGGCAGAAAATAAACGTCCTCACATGGGATCGAACTACGGATGTTGAACTTCGAAGCCCAAAGCTGCAACCAACAAAGCTAAGGCATCAGGATACAAAACAAATTTTTTGTTTCTTTATAAATTAGTACCACCTCGCTGCTTTACAATCCGTTATACCGATTTATATATGTTTCTGATTCAATATCAATAAGCAGCCTGGAGAATTAATTAGTAATAATGGGCCCTATTTGTGAGGAAAACGCCTTTGAGAATAAGGAAACAAAGGCGGTTGACATATATTGCTTAGATTTCATGAGTTGTGTGACGTGAATAAGGAAAAAAAGCAGCGTGATTAGCGGGTATAAATATGGAAACAGAGTTTCGAAAAAGAAAAAGGAAGGTGAGCTCCTAAAACAAGGAAGAAGGAAGGATATAATAATATGTACTAAAGGAATTACATAATGCGAGGGCATGATGATCAGTATACATAAATAAGGAAGGAGTCTTTGACAAGAAAGAACGAAAGTTGTATGATATGACATAAAGCAATTACCCAAACATGGCATGCCTTTAAAATTGCTTCATCTTACATTGCTTCATCTTACAAATAATGCCTTTAAAATTTCAAAATTAGGGGGCCCTTTGTGTGTAAATAACTAGGGATTGTTCGTTCAAATGCGAAAGAATTATAATTCATGCTTTGTAATGCTTAGTGAGATTTTTTTTTCACGACAGCTTTCAAATAACGCCTTTAAGATTTCACCCACCTGAATTCGCGTGAATTGGCCATGCCCGTATAGTTGATATGAAGTATTACTAGACCTCGGTGCGCGCCTTCCTGACATTGCTGGGTGGCATCATTTGGATGTTGTTGGGCCATGTTGCTAGATATTTTGGAGGATATGCCATTATATCTCCCGTTGTAACGAATGGGCATATGTGCTAGTAAAGAAAAAGTAAAAAAGAAAGGAAAGAAAGAGGGAGGCCTAGCCCACCTTCCTCGTCCCTACCCTATTGCTACAGGAGGCATGGGAATCGTAGCACACATATATGGCTACAGGAGGCATGGCGTCATCAGCGCCCCCTGTCCGCCTATTTGACGCACCCCTCATGGCCCCTCTCTCCGGTCTGAGCTCTTCCGAGCCGCCGCCGCAACTCCGCCGCCTCGGTCCGCTGCTCTGGTGCCGCCCCGGCATCCCCGAGAGAGTCCTGAGCTTCCCCTCGGTGAGCCGCACCTGTTCCCCCCCTCCCCTCACTCTGCCTCCAGGGATGCCCGCGCTCATCGCTGCTCACCGCACCTAGAGTCGAGCTCACCACGCCCATCGCCACTCTCACCACGTGCCTGTGGCAGCCCCTGGCTGTGCCCTCACGCGCCCGCCCCTCGGGTCACGGCCTGCTCGTCCGCCACCCCCTACTTACCGCAGCCAGCTAATACGTCTCCAACGTATCTATAATTTTTGATTGCTCCATGCTATATTATCTACTGTTTTGGACATTATTGGGCTTTATTAGCCACTTTTATATTACTTTTGGGACTAACCTATTAACCGGAGGCCCAGCCCAGAATTGCTATTTTTTGCCTAATTTAGGGTTTCGAAGAAAGGGAATATCAAACGGAGTCCAAACGGAATGAAACCTTCGGGAACGTGATTTTCTCAACAAACGTGATCCAGGAGACTTGGACCCTATGTCAAGAAACAAAGGAGGAGGCCACAAGAGACTTGGACCCATTGGTCGTAGCTCTTCATCCAATCATCAGAATTGACCAAGTGATATACCGATGGAAAGTTACTGTAAACACACAACTTTCCCGTGTTGATCGTTTTTTCATACTCGCGACGATTTTAAAAGTTTTTCATCTGATATTCATTCAGTGCAGTAGGTGAACTTCCTTCTGTTTTCACATTGAACTTCTATGACGTATTTTTCATTTGTAATTTTCTCATCCATTCATCAAGTGTTACACAAATGGTATTTCTTTTGTATAATCCTCTCTCACAATATTTTTTTAACTTTCCCCGACGGAGGACTTGAACCTATATCAACAAATTTTTAGTCTTTTCTTTTTTTATTCTTTTTAATACAAAATGCACACCGTGTAGTACGTGAACGGCAGTTATCAATCTGAACTTCTCTCGGTTACGTGAAAATTTCTGAGTTTTTTTATGAATTTTTAATCTTAATTTCTTAATCCTTTTTAATGAATTTTGAAGTGCTGTATTTTCAAAAGTTGAACTTCTTGCTATTTTATTTTTAAACTTCTTGTTTCCATTCTTTAATAACGAGGAAAATCTGAGATTTTTATAATCATCGAACTTCTCCATCTTTTTAATATGGACTTCCTGGTTTTATTTCTTAATCTTTTTTATGAAATTTTGAAGCGCTCTATTTTTAAAAGTTTAGCTTCTTGTTATATAATTTTTGAAAATCTTGTTTCCATTCTTTAATAACGAGGAAAATCTAAGTTTTCTATAATCATCGAACTTCTATATCGAACTGTTCTAACTTTTTTATTTGAATTTATTTTATGTATTTTTAGAATTATGAAAATTGTAGTTTTGTTAGAAAAATCAAACTTCTTAATTATTTTGAATTGAAATTATTGGTTTTATTCTTTAGTAACAAAAAAATCGAGTTTTTAATTAAATATCAGACTTCTCCATGTTTTTAAATTGAACTTCTTGGTTTTATTCTTCAGTAACGAGAAAAACTAAGTTTTTAATGTACATTGAATTACTCTGTTTTTTAAACTTGAACTTCTTAGTTTAATCTTTGGGAAAACTTTGTTTTTGCCACTCTAGTTTTTGCCAACTTTGCTTATGCCACTCTAGAATTTGACATCTCACTTTTGCCACTCTTAGCTTTTGACAATACATCACAAATGCCATTCCGTGGCAAAAACGATAATTTTTTATTTCACTTTTGCCACTCTTAGCTTTTGACATGTATCATAATTGCCACTCTAAAATTATCGTTTTTGCCAACAAAGGCAAAATTGATATATTGTCAAAAGCTAAGAGTGGCAAAAGTGAAATGTCAAATTGTAGAGTGGCATAAGCAAAGTTGCCAAAAACTAGAGTGGCAAAAACAAAGTTTTCCTTTAATCTTTAGTATTGGTGAAAATCCGAATTTTTAAAAAACGGGGAAGATCTATTTAAAACTTTTCTATTGTTTTATTATTTTAATTTGAACTTATTAGTTATTCTTTAGAAAAAGAGTTTGAGATTTTCATCAACTTTGAACTTCTTTGTTATGTTTATTTGAACTTCTTAGTTTTATTCTTTGGTAACGAGAAAAATCAAGTTTTGTGAACTTCTCTGTTTTAAAATATTGAACTTCGTGGTTTTATTTTTTAATAATGTGAAAAATGCAATTTTTTAATAAACATTGAACTTCACCACTTTTAAAATTTGAACTTCTTAGTTTTATTGGTTAGTAATGGGGAAAATGTTTTTTATATAAACAATGATACCGCGCTGTTATTTTAATTTGAAATTCTAGTTTTTATAGAATGGGGAAAATCAGTTTTTATACAATCTTTTTGAAATGCTCCTCTTTTTAATTTGAACTTCTTTGATTTTTTTACAAACAGGGAAAATCCGTTATAATGGTTTTTGAACTACTTTTTTTTAACTTCTTGCTCAAATTTTTTGAACTACAAATTTTTCTTTTACATATAAAAAACTTCATTTTTTTAACATTGACCTGCTTCAGTTTTTAAATTTGAACTTCTTATAAAATTTTGTCATGATATTTTATGCATTTTTTGCTTTTCGGTGAAATGGACCAGGAGGTCGCTTTTTTCATTTGATCATTTTTCTTCTGTGGGTGGTACACGTGAACTTCGAAATTTCTGAAACATGAACTTCGCGCACTGAAAATCAAGAAAATTACACACAACAAAGCACATACACTGCGTGTGCTACATGCACAACCAACACATCAGCAAGCATTGTACCATCAAAATCAGTTTTTGCAAAAGGATAAGGCTGATTTTTTTCTCCCGTGTATACACACCACAATCATCGACTTCCCTATGCACAAACAAATACACTTTTTTTATTGAGCCGAAACACAAACAGCTTGTGTGCACTGCTAGTGGGAGAGGGTGGCTCGAGGCGTCACTAGTAGAAAAAGGGTCAAACATGAAGCACGTTAGTGCCAGTTTGAATTTGAGCTGGCACTAATGTGTACATTAGTGCCGGTTCCAACGGCTAGTCGGGCCGCTCTCATTAGTACCGGTTCGTGGCGAACCTTTAGCACTGGTTCGTGCCATGAACCGGTACTAAAGTGAGTGGTGGCCGGATGTTGTCAGTCCGGGGCCCCTCTAGCACCTTTAGTACCGGGTCGTATCACGAATCGGTACTAAAGATCGTCCTACATAGACCCTTCGTCGACCCGAGCTCGCTCTGTTCTTCCCCTTTCCCCTCTCCTCTCTGTTCTTTTCCCTCTTCCTCTCAAGCTCATCACACATTTTGCCCGAGATTTGACGGCCCCTGTCACATCCTAGCTAGGTTATGCATTAGAGTGTGCATCATGTCTACTTTCATCAGAAATGGAAATGGGGAAAGCAGAACCCCCAGCACCCCCCCCTGAAATCAACTAGGGTTTACTAAAAATAAATTCAATGAACCTGAAATGCCCTTCAGAAATGTTCACCCTCTTTGCCTTGGGCTAGAACCCTTGGGAAAAATGGTGAATATAATTTTAGGTCATCAAAAGGGGCATTGATTTAATTTATAAATATTTGAATTTGGACATTTAAATATTAGTAAATAATTTAAATGCTCAAATAATGTTGGAATTATTTTTGGGGCCACTGAAATAATTCAGAAAGTGTCCATAAATATTTTCAGGATTTTATAAAATGATTTAGTATTTAAACTAAATCAAAACAGAATAACAGAAATAGAAAATAGAAAATAAAATAAAAAAAAGAGGAGAGGGAGAAGCCCACCTGGGCCTTACCTGGCGCTTCCCACCAGGCCCACCTGCCGGCCCAGCCCAGCCACCGCGCCAGCGAGCAGCTTGGCTCGGCCAGGCAGGCAGGCAGGTGCTCGACGGCGGCACCCGCGCGCGCCACGCACCTGGCTGCCGCCCTGCTTCCTCCCCTCGCCGCCTGCTGGCCTAGACGGGCTCCACGTCGCCGCCTCGACCCCCTGGACATGCTCACTCGCCCCCTGCCTCACTTCCTCGCTCCCCTTAGCCATGGCCGACGCAGCCGTCGTCGTTCCACCGGCGTAGTCGTGTCCACCGCCGTCCCCGCGCTGCTCCACCGTGTCCTGAAGCTCCGCCACTTCCTCCTCGATCGCTCCACCAAGCCACGCCCCGCCGGAGGCCCGCAAACGACTCCACCGAGCTCGTCTTCAACCTCGGGCCGCCCAGATCACCGTCGCCGTTCCGACCGCACCGAGCCTTCCCCGAGCACGCTGACCCTCCCTGCGGCTTCTCTGTGAGCTGCTGAACCTCCCCGTGCTTTCTGTTTCACCCCTGGAACACCGTAGACGCCGCATCTCTTGTGCCCGAACGCGCCGCCGCCTGACCACGTCACCGGCGTTGCTCCGGTGACCATTTGGTCCCGGGCTTGTGTCCGTCACACTCCTCGCGCCGCGTAGAGGCTGTAGGTGCTAGCGCCACATCGCCTAGGCCACTGCAGCCACGCGCACGAGCTGGCCGAGCTTCGGCCTCCGCCTAACCTCATCGTCGGCGATGCTCCGGCCACTCCCCGGCCAAGCCATCACCACGGCTGGATGCGGGCGAGCACCAGCTGCCCGTAGCTGCTCTCCGTGTGGCAAACGGAGCCCTGTGGGCAAATCCCGCAGCACGCCGCCGTGTCTGGCCTCACCGGCGGCTAAACGCCGGCGAGTTTGACCACTGACGTGGACTGGATGGGCCCAGTTGACTCCCCTAAGTCAATGACAAGTGGGCCCCCCTCTGCTAATTATCCAGATTAGTTCCTAACTAAAATTAGTTAGTTTAATTAACTAATGACCCTGACAGGTGGGACCCACTAGTCAGCCTCTCTCCCTGCCCTGTTACACTGACCAGTGGCCCCCACACGTCAGGTTTGACTGGGACAGCCGCCTTTGACCTGCTGACGCAATGCTGTTGTCATGCTGACGCAATATATCTTTTCTGGAATTAAAATAACTCAGGAAATTCCAGAAAATACCCAAAACTTAAAAAATTCATAGAAATTCAACCATAACTCCAAATGAGACAAATTATATATGTAAAATTATCAGAAAAATTCAAGGAATCCATCTGTACCATTTTCATGCATGTTTGAACAATGTTTGTCCCCTGTTTTGGACAAAACAAATAAAGGGCATTTAAATAATCATATATGGGATTGGAATTTGAATCTTGTACTCAAACCAACTCCATTTAAACCATAGCCAGTTGCATTAGCTCAAGACACATCCATATTGCCATGTCATAGCATGCATCATATTGTTGCATATCGTCATGTGTTGATTGTGCTCGGTTGTGTTCTTCGTGGTAGGTTCTGCCTCCGAGGATATTCACGAGTATCCAACTGAAGGGCAGTATCCTGTTACCACTCCATCAGGCAAGCAACCATTGATCATTCCGATACAACCCATGTTCCCGCTCCTGCTCTTGTTTACTGCATTAAGACAACACGATTCAAACTGCTGTGTGCTATGGTAGTTGAACCCTTATCCTCTGCATGACCTGTCATTGCCACAGTAACTAGATGAAACCCACTAGCATGTGTAGAAGTTGATTGAGCCATGTTTTGTGATTCCTACCTTGCTATGCCTGCTATGCTTAGAGTTGTGTCAGGTCTGGTTCATCTGGGTGATGGGCTAGAGTGAAATGCTTGTGACAGTAATATGTGGGATGTGTTGAACATGTTTTGGTAAAGGTATCGATGAGAGGCCATGTAGGAGTACATGGTGGGTTGTTTCATTGAAGCCGTCCCTAAGAACTGAGTTCTGTATGCGTGAGTTAAGATTCAGCTACTACCACACATTGGGCCCTGAAATATGACCCCGCTCGACTTACCGACCCCTCTCGCCTCAGTCCAGGAGTTGCAACTAGTTTCTGGTGTTTGTAGGATATTTTTTGGCGGCCGTGCGTAGCGCTGACCCTAGGGGTGGGCTATGTTGCGGTAGATACACCGTGGCACGGTGTACCGAGTCACCCGTTTGGTGTCTCGGGAACCCTGTTCACATCGTTCGGGGCCGTTGAGGACACCCCGGCCGGATTTCCTTGCGGATGGAACCTGAATAGGCGATGACCCTGGACTAGAGACTTGTGAGGTTAGTCAGGTCGTGGTCTACACCCACGTCGGTTTTCGCTTGAAGTCTGCCGAGCACATTTCGTGTGCAGACGCTAAGTGGTGGAAACATGTGTGACGAAGTACACCCCTGCAGGGTATAAAACTATTCGAATAGCCGCGTCCGCGGTAAAGGACTACTTGATTACATATACAGTTCATAGACAAGTTAATGGATACTACTAAAAGACTCAAGATAAGTGTGAGTACCGAGGATGGCCCCCTCACAGGATACGAGGGAGGATCCTCGGTGGAGTATTGTGATGGTGAGTAGTGGACTCGTGTGCGAAAACTATTTTGCCAAAAGATTCCGTAGGATAGCTTAGCCAAGAGTCAAAGCTGGCTTGCTGCATAAACCCCACCACCTTTTGAGAATGAGCATGTACAGTAGGTTCTGATGTAAGACTTGCTGAGTACTCTTGTACTCATGTTTGCTTATTTATTGTTTTCAGACGACAACACTGCCCCCTCCGATGGGTTTTACGTAGATCTTGACGTCGACGAGTGACTAGACACCCAGGTGGTGATCCAGGCCATGGAGGGCCCTATGTAGATAGACAGGCTTCGAGAAGCCTTCTTTCTTTCTAGAGTCTGTACTCAGACTAGTTGCTTCCGCATGTGCTTGTATGACTGTATGACTTGAGTGTCGGGTCATGTGACCCCTACCTGTATGGATATGTTATGTATGGCTCCCTGGAGCTTTTAAATAAAGTACTTGAGTTGTAGAGTTTTGTTGTGATGCCATGTTGTATGTACCCATATCGAGCATATTGTATGTATGTTTGAAATGCTTGGTATGAGTGGGATCCGACAATCTAGTTGTTTGCCCTTCACAGCCTTTCTTATGGGGAAATGTAGTCTAGTGCTCCTCGAGCCATAGTAGTCCGCTACAGCCCGGTTCACCGGAGTCCTGCTAGCCCAGTACTACTGTTCAGGACGCTTGACTGGCCGGCATGTGTTTCACTTCGTCCCTATGTCTGTCCCTTCGGGGAAATGTCACGCGGTGATCTCCGGAGTCCTGTCTAGCCTGCTACAGCCCGGGATTCCCCGGAGTCCTGCTAGCCCAGTGCTAGAGCCCGGAATCGCTCGTTGATGACCGACATGTTCGTTGTGATTCATGTATGCCTGTCTCCATAGGTCTGTGCCGCTTTGGGTTCACGACTAGCCATGTCGGCCCGGGTTCTCGGTCATATGGATGCTAGCGACATTGTCATATACGTGAGCCAAAAGGCGCAAACGGTCCCGGGCCATGGTAAGGCGACACCCGTGGGATACCGTGCGTGAGGCCGCAAAGTGATATGAGGTGTTACCGGCTAGATCGATGTGGCTTAGAATCGGGGTCCTGACAGCGTTGGCATCAGAGCCGGACTGCCTGTAGGTTCGTTCAGCCAAACTGGTCGATGTCGAGTCTAGAAATGCTTTAGTTATATGTAAGGGAATTGATTGTGGGAGGGAACGTAAGGTTCTTTTACTATTTTACCCTATGCTTCTGATCTGAGTCATTCTCTTCTCTTTCAACGTGGGTTAAGGACTAGGCTCTCTTCTTCTATCAGGTTCACGTGTTACTAATCCGTAGTAGCTCATAGGATTTTTGCTACGAGTTTCAGTCCAGTTTCTACTATTTTAGTACGTGGCTATTGAATCAGAACCTTGATATGATGCTGTTGAGCGGTATTGTGAACTCTTGTGGATGTCTCAAATCTTTTTCTGAGCATTTACAGCCGTTATGCTGCCCAATTTTCCCTAGGAATTCTGATATCTTTGTCTTGTGGCTGTGCTTTCAGATGGCCAACCAATCTCAAAACCAAGTGGTTCGCCTGACCAGGTGCCTCGACGTGCCCGGTCATACTGCTATGTTGGTCCGGGTCATGATCGAGACAGGATACCGTTGGTATCCCGAATACACTGTTGAAGAGCAGTTCCGCGACTTTAATCAAAGCCAGTATTTATGCACCGTCAGGATATTTCCTTCCTATCCTGGATCTACCGAGCCCCTTCACTGTTCCTATGGACTTGGAGTTACCATTGAGATGGCTGTGCAGGATGCTGCCTATTCCATGATGACCATCTTGCGAGTCCGGACTGGCCTGCTTCGGAACACTGACTTCCGTTACATGCCAGCTTCACTTCCGGGAGCGCAGGGGTATCTTCAGGCTATCTATGCTGACTCCACTCAGGAGGACTCATTAACTCGTACCACCGCTGAGATGCTCGAAGATAAGGACCGAGAGAATCGGGCCTTGAGGCTGGAGCTCTTCAATACCCGTGCTGATCATTGGGCCACATTGACTCGGTTTGCACCCGCGGTGCAAGCTGGATGTATGGATACCAGGGATCTGTATCCTGTGAGAGCTGCTCTGCCAGACATGGTGGATTGGCGTGATGTGGGAGGCATCACCCCACCCCTTGGTCCCCGCAGGCCACCGTTTGTTGGTCCAAGACCTTACCCTAGCCCCTATGGTCCACAGGCTCCTCAGGACCGTCTGTTCCCGGATGATCACGTTGAACTTCCAGGCTATGGAGGTGACTTCTATGAGGACTACTACGGTGCTATCTGAGTTAGTAGTAGTACCACTAGTATTGTAGTAGTTGTATCTCCACTGTCCTGTGTGACTTGTGGAATACGACTTGGTGTGTAATCGATTCCGGAGGTGTAGACAAATAATGTATAGGGACTCGGAATGCCTCCGATGAGATGTCACGTCTACCTTCATAGTTGTACTGTAGCATGGGCTTGTACTAAACTATGTATGACGAGTATGACCGTTGGTGTATATATGGCAGTTTTATATTACCATGGCATACGAATGAGCATCTCTGCATTCCGCGTTATCCTTTACATTCTGCACTTCCCTGTTAAGTTTGAGCCATCCTTGTCTAAACCGTTGTCTTGTTTTCCCTCCTAGGATGGTCAACACCCGCGGAAACCCTGCTGCCCCGGAGCAGGGGGAAGCCAATGCAGCTAGAGGTGAAAATTTGCCTCACCCGCCTTCCCTGGCCGAAGTGATGCTGGAGGCGGAAAGGAACAAGCGTGAAACCAACCGCCTGCTGGAGCGGATTGAGCAGAACACTGCACGCCACCCACGAAATGCCTTGGTGTCAATCAACGACTTCATCAAGCTGTACCCACCAAAGTTTAACCATTCCGTCGAGCCCCTCGACGCGGATGATTGGCTTCGCAGCATCACCCACAAGCTACGCTCTGCCAACGTAGCTGAAGCCGACAAGGTTACCTATGCTGCTTATCATCTTGAGGGCCCCGCTAGCCATTGGTGGGAAAACTACGAAGCTATGCGCCCGGTCGGCCAAATCACTACCTGGGCTGAGTTCAGCGAGGCTTTCCGTGAGCATCACATTCCGGAAGGTCTCATGGATCGCAAGAGGGAGGAGTTCTGCAACTTCACCCAAGGAAGGCTGACTGTGGATGCATATAGCCGAGAATTTGGGAACCTGGCACGCTATGCTCCTGAAGAGGTTTCTACTGACGCCAAGAAGCAGGCAAGGTTCCGTAAGGGACTTAGCCCTGAGCTTCGCCGCGATCTCCGTCTGCACGAGTGCACATCCTTCCAGAAGTTGGTCAATAAAGCTATCAGTGCTGAGACAGGCCAGACTGATTATGACGCTTCACGCAAGCATTCTCGTGATTTTGGGTCTTCATCCGGCTCTGGAGCTCAGAAGCGCCGGGTGTGGATTCCAAGCACCGCACTGCCACCCAGATTCACCCCGAGGCCATCCTTTGAGGCGCCTCGTCCCAACCAGCAAATTGCACCGTCCAAGTCCTATGGTGGCCCCGCTGCTAATGTTGCTCCACGCCCCACTGTGGTAACATGCTTCAAGTGTGGAGAACCGGATCACTATAGTCGAGAGTGTCCCCAGAACAACCCCAATCAAGCTGGAAAGTCCGTTGGCCGTGGTAAGCCCGTGGGAAAGACTTTCTACGCCAAGCCGGCCACTACTGCACGTGGCCATGTCAACTACGTCTCAGCCGAAGAGGCTCATGAGGATCCCAACGTCGTCCTTGGTACGCTCCTTGTTAACTGCCATCCGGCATCTGTTCTTTTCGATACTGGAGCATCTCATTCATTCATATCCGAGAATTATGCTCGGTTGCATAACACGACATTCTGTGACATGCCCACTTCCATGGTAATTCAAACTCCGGGTTCCAAATGGCAAACTTCTAGGGTAAGCCATGGGAACGAAATTCTTGTCGATAGGCTTGTCTTCCTTGCATCTTTAATAGCTCTCAAGTCCTCCGACATAAACATCATCTTGGGTATGGACTGGATGTCGGCTCATTATGCCAAGATCGATTGTGCCACTAGAACCGTTCAACTTACCCATCCCTCGGGCAAGACAGTTAATGTCTTAACTCGAGTGACCAAGCGCCAACTTTACTCTCTCAATGCCAACCCTCTTCCAGACCTTGAGGACGTTCCGGTAGTCCGAGACTTCCCGGATGTGTTTCCGGAAGAACTGCCAGGTGTTCCACCTGACCGGGATGTCGAGTTTGTGATAGACCTTGTTCCAGGAACCGTTCCAATTGCTAGAAGACCCTACAAGATGGCACCCTTAGAACTAGCCGAGCTTAAGAACCAACTCGATGAGTCCTTGAACAAAGGGTTCATCCGTCCTAGCTCCTCTCCTTGGGCTTGCCCCGTCCTCTTCGTCAAGAAGAAGGATGGAACGGATCGAATGGTTGTGGATTACCGACCTGTCAATCTAGTCACCATCAAGAACAAATACCCGCTTCCCAGGATCAACGACCTGTACGATCAGCTCGCTGGATCCTCAGTCTTCTCCAAGATGGATTTGAGGTTGGGCTACCATCAAATCAAAATCAGAAACGGGGACATTCCCAAAACGGCTTTTGTCACTCGTTATGGCCAATACGAGTACACCGTCATGTCCTTCGGTTTAACCAATGCCCCGCCCACTTTCTCCCGGTTAATGAACTCGGTTTTCATGGAGTACTTGGACAAATTCGTCGTAGTATACCTCGATGACAAACTCATCTACTCCAAAAAAATGAAGAGGAACATGCCGAACATCTAAGGCTGGTGTTGATGAAACTTCGAGAGCATCGCCTTTATGCCAAATCTCCAAGTGTGAATTTTGGTTGTCAGAAGTGACCTATCTAGGCCATGTAATCTCTGGTAAGGGTATTGCTGTCAATCCCGAGCGAGTTCAAGCCGTCCTTGATTGGACTCCACCTGTTTCGGTCAAGCAAGTTCGGAGTTTCCTTGGCCTAGCGAGCTATTGCCGCCGCTTCGTCGAGAATTTCTCCAAGGTTGCTAAACGTCTAACTGAACTCCTCAAGAAAGATAAAAAGTTCGAGTGGACTCCATAGTGCGAGTTCAGTTTTCAGGAACTGAAAAGACGCCTGACATCTGCTCCCGTACTGGTACCACCAGATTTCTCCAAGGTCTTTATTATCTATTGCGACGCCTCGCGACAAGGACTAGGTTGCATACTCATGCAGGATCGTCAGGTAATTGCCTATGCCTCACGGCAATTACACCCACATGAGGAAAATTATCCCACACATGATCTAGAGCTTGCAGCTGTAGTCCATGCACTCAAAACCTGGCGACATTACCTTCTCGGTAATCGTTGCGAGATCTTCACCGATCACCAAAGCTTGAAATATATCTTCACCCAACCAGATTTGAATCTCAGGCAAAGACGTTGGGTCGAGTTGATCTCGGATTACGACTTAGGAATAACTTACACCCCTGGCAAAGCCAATGTCATGGCTGATGCACTAAGTTGTAAGTCCTACTGTAACAACCTGATGTTACAACAAAGTCAACCCCTTCTCCATGAGGAATTTCGTAAGCTTAATCTTTACATTGTTCCTCGTGGATTCCTGTCTACCCTGGTGGCGAAACCTACCCTTATGGATCAAATCATAGCTGCCCAAAAGCGTGATAAGGGCATATCCCGGATTAAGGAAAACATTGCTAGCGGAGTAGCTAAATGTTTTTCCATGGATGAGCAAGGTGCTGTCTTCTTTGAGAACCGCCTGGTGGTTCCCAAGAACCAACATCTACGCCAGATGATCCTTAAGGAAGCTCATGAATCCCCTCTCACCATTCATCCCGGTAGTACCAAAATGTATCAAGACCTACGCCAGAGGTTTTGGTGGACTAGGATGAAGAGGGAAATTGCTCAATACATTGCTAATTGCGACGTTTGTCGTCGGGTTAAAGCAGAGCATCAACGGCCTGCTGGCACCCTTCAACCTTTGGCTATTCCTGAATGGAAATGGGACAAAATCAGTATGGATTTCATCACTGGGTTTCCCAGGACCAAGAGGGGAAATAATGCCATCTTCGTCGTGATCGACCGTCTTTCCAAAGTAGCCCATTTTCTACCTGTTCGAGAGAGTATCACCGCTAGCCAGCTAGCTGACTTATACATCTCCCGAATCGTGTCTCTTCATGGTGTCCCGTTGGAAATTAACTC
The DNA here is from genome assembly GCA_034509565.1 of Triticum monococcum. Taxonomy (NCBI): domain Eukaryota; kingdom Viridiplantae; phylum Streptophyta; class Magnoliopsida; order Poales; family Poaceae; genus Triticum; species Triticum monococcum. Next base: position 65,025,114 of record CM067846.1, read on the forward strand.
AGACCGTGGAAGTCTCTTCACCTCTCGATTTTGGGAAAGTTTCCAAAATGCTATGGGAACTCATCTCTCCTTTAGCACCGCCTTCCATCCTCAATCAAGTGGTCAAGTAGAGCGAGTAAATCAAATTCTGGAAGATATGCTCCGAGCTTCTGTTATCTCGTTCGGAATGAGTTGGGAGAAATGCCTTCCATTCGTGGAGTTTGCCTATAACAATAGCTATCAAGCTAGTTTGGGTAAGGCTCCCTTCGAAGTTCTCTATGGACGAAAATGTCGAACGCCGCTTAACTGGTCAGAAACCGGGGAAAGACAACTCTTTGGCCCGGATATGATTCAGGAAGCAGAAGAGCAGGTTCGCGTTATTCGTGAGAAATTGAAAACGGCCCAATCTCGCCAAAAGAGTCAATATGATCGTAAGCATAAGCCTATGACATTTGAAATTGACGAAAAAGCTTACCTTCGGGTTACCCCGTTAAAGGGAACCCATCGCTTCGGTATCAAAGGCAAATTGGCTCCTCGTTACATTGGACCCTTTCGCATTATTGCCAAACGAGGAGAAGTTGCCTACCAATTGGAACTACCTCCGCATCTTTCCAGAGTTCACGACGTCTTCCACGTTTCGCAACTCAGGCGTTGCTTCGCGGATCCTATCCGTGGAGTGGACCACGAAACGCTTGATTTACAGGATAACCTTTCTTATCGGGAATACCCCGTTCGTATCCTTGATCAAGCCGAGCGTACCACTCGACGTCATAATATCAAGTTTCTCAAGGTTCAATGGTCACACCATTCCGAGGAAGAAGCCACTTGGGAAAGGGAGGATCATCTTCGACTCGAGTACCCCGCCTTCTTCCCAGATGATCCTAAATCTCGGGACGAGATTCTATTGAGTGGGGGTGAGTTGTCACATCCTAGCTAGGTTATGCATTAGAGTGTGCATCATGTCTACTTTCATCAGAAATGGAAATGGGGAAAGCAGAACTCCCAGCACCCCCCCCCCTGAAATCAACTAGGGTTTACTAAAAATAAATTCAATGAACCTGAAATGCCCTTCAGAAATGTTCACCCTCTTTGCCTTGGGCTAGAACCCTTGGGAAAAATGGTGAATATAATTTTAGGTCATCAAAAGGGGCATTGATTTAATTTATAAATATTTGAATTTGGGAATTTAAATATTAGTAAATAATTTAAATGCTCAAATAATGTTGGAATTATTTTTGGGGCCACTGAAATAATTCAGAAAGTGTCCATAAATATTTTCAGGATTTTATAAAATGATTTAGTATTTAAACTAAATCAAAACAGAATAACAGAAATAGAAAATAGAAAATAAAATAAAAAAAAAGAGGAGAGGGAGAAGCCCACCTGGGCCTTACCTGGCGCTGCCCACCAGGCCCACCTGCCGGCCCAGCCCAGCCACCGCGCCAGCGAGCAGCTTGGCTCGGCCAGGCAGGCAGGCAGGTGCTCGACGGCGGCACCCGCGCGCGCCACGCACCTGGCTGCCGCCCTGCTTCCTCTCCTCGCCGCCCTGCTGGCCTAGACGGGCTACACGTCGCCGCCTCGACCCCCTGGACATGCTCACTCGCCCCCTGCCTCACTCCCTCGCTCCCCTTAGCCATGGCCGACGCAGCCGTCGTCGTTCCACCGGCGTAGTCGTGTCCACCGCCGTCCCCGCGCTGCTCCACCGTGTCCTGAAGCTCCGCCACTTCCTCCTCGATCGCTCCACCAAGCCACGCCCCGCCGGAGGCCCGCAAACGACTCCACCGAGCTCGTCTTCAACCTCGGGCCGCCCAGATCACCGTCGCCGTTCCGACCGCACCGAGCCTTCCCCGAGCACGCTGACCCTCCCTGCGGCTTCTCTGTGAGCTGCTGAACCTCCCCGTGCTTTCTGTTTCACCCCTGGAACACCGTAGACGCCGCATCTCTTGTGCCCGAACGCGCCGCCGCCTGACCACGTCGCCGGCGTTGCTCCGGTGACCATTTGGTCCCGGGCTTGTGTCCGTCACACTCCTCGCGCCGCGTAGAGGCTGTAGGTGCTAGCGCCACATCGCCTAGGCCACTGCAGCCACGCGCATGAGCTGGCCGAGCTTCGGCCTCCGCCTAACCTCATCGCCGGCGATGCTCCGGCCACTCCCCGGCCAAGCCATCACCACGGCTGGATGCGGGCGAGCACCAGCTGCCCGTAGCTGCTCTCCGTGTGGCAAACGGAGCCCTGTGGGCAAATCCCGCAGCACGCCGCCGTGTCTGGCCTCACCGGCGGCTAAACGCCGGCGAGTTTGACCACTGACGTGGACTGGGTGGGCCCAGTTGACTCCCCTAAGTCAATGACAAGTGGGCCCCCCCTCTGCTAATTATCCAGATTAGTTCCTAACTAAAATTAGTTAGTTTAATTAACTAATGACCCTGACAGGTGGGACCCACTAGTCAGCCTCTCTCCCTGCCCTGTTACACTGACCAGTGGCCCCCACACGTCAGGTTTGACTGGGACAGCCGCCTTTGACCTGCTGACGCAATGCTGTTGTCATGCTGACGCAATATATCTTTTCTGGAATTAAAATAACTCAGGAAATTCCAGAAAATACCCAAAACTTCAAAAATTCATAGAAATTCAACCATAACTCCAAATGAGACAAATTATATATGTAAAATTATCAGAAAAATTCAAGGAATCCATCTGTACCATTTTCATGCATGTTTGAACAATGTTTGTCCCCTGTTTTGGACAAAACAAATAAAGGGCATTTAAATAATCATATATGGGATTGGAATTTGAATCTTGTACTCAAACCAACTCCATTTAAACCATAGCCAGTTGCATTAGCTCAAGACACATCCATATTGCCATGTCATAGCATGCATCATATTGTTGCATATCGTCATGTGTTGATTGTGCTCGGTTGTGTTCTTCGTGGTAGGTTCTGCCTCCGAGGATATTCACGAGTATCCAACTGAAGGGCAGTATCCCGTTACCACTCCATCAGGCAAGCAACCATTGATCATTCCGATACAACCCATGTTCCCGCTCCTGCTCTTGTTTACTGCATTAAGACAACACGATTCAAACTGCTGTGTGCTACGGTAGTTGAACCCTTATCCTCTGCATGACCTGTCATTGCCACAGTAACTAGATGAAACCCACTAGCATGTGTAGGAGTTGATTGAGCCATGTTTTGTGATTCCTACCTTGCTATGCCTGCTATGCTTAGAGTTGTGTCAGGTCTGGTTCATCTGGGTGATGGGCTAGAGTGAAATGCTTGTGACAGTAATATGTGGGATGTGTTGAACATGTTTTGGTAAAGGTATCGATGAGAGGCCATGTAGGAGTACATGGTGGGTTGTTTCATTGAAGCCGTCCCTAAGAACTGAGTTCTGTATGCGTGAGTTAAGATTCAGCTACTACCACACATTGGGCCCTGAAATATGACCCCGCTCGACTTACTGACCCCTCTCGCCTCAGTCCAGGAGTTGCAACTAGTTTCTGGTGTTTGTAGGATATGTGTTGGCGGCCGTGCGTAGCGCTGACCCTAGGGGTGGGCTATGTTGCGGTAGATACACCGTGGCACGGTGTACCGAGTCACCCGTTAGGTGTCTCGGGAACCCGGTTCACATCGTTCGGGGCCGTTGAGGACACCCCGGCCGGATTTCCTTGCGGATGGAACCTGAATAGGCGATGACCCTGGACTAGAGACTTGTGAGGTTAGTCAGGTCGTGGTCTACACCCACGTCGGTTTTCGCTTGAAGTCTGCCGAGCACATTTCGTGTGCAGACGCTAAGTGGTGGAAACATGTGTGACGAAGTACACCCCTGCAGGGTATAAAACTATTCGAATAGCCGCGTTCGCGGTAAAGGACTACTTGATTACATATACAGTTCATAGACAAGTTAATGGATACTACTAAAAGACTCAAGATAAGTGTGAGTACCGAGGATGGCCCCCTCACAGGATACGAGGGAGGATCCTCGGTGGAGTATTGTGATGGTGAGTAGTGGACTCGTGTGCGAAAACTATTTTGCCAAAAGATTCCGTAGGATAGCTTAGCCAAGAGTCAAAGCTGGCTTGCTGCATAAACCCCACCACCTTTTGAGAATGAGCATGTACAGTAGGTTCTGATGTAAGACTTGCTGAGTACTCTTGTACTCATGTTTGCTTATTTATTGTTTTCAGACGACAACATTGCCCCCTCCGATGGGTTTTACGTAGATCTTGACGTCGACGAGTGACTAGACACCCAGGTGGTGATCCAGGCCATGGAGGGCCCTATGTAGATAGACAGGCTTCGAGAAGCCTTCTTCCTTTCTAGAGTCTGTACTCAGACTAGTTGCTTCCGCATGTGCTTGTATGACTGTATGACTTGAGTGTCGGGTCATGTGACCCCTACCTATATGGATATGTTATGTATGGCTCCCTGGAGCTTTTAAATAAAGTACTTGAGTTGTAGAGTTTTGTTGTGATGCCATGTTGTATGTACCCATATCGAGCATATTGTATGTATGTTTGAAATGCTTGGTATGAGTGGGATCCGACAATCTAGTTGTTTGCCCTTCGCAGCCTTTCTTATGGGGAAATGTAGTCTAGTGCTCCTCGAGCCATAGTAGTCCGCTACAGCCCGGTTCACCGGAATCCTGCTAGCCCAGTACTACTGTTCAGGACGCTTGACTGGCCGGCATGTGTTTCACTTCGTCCCTATGTCTGTCCCTTCGGGGAAATGTCACGCGGTGATCTCCGGAGTCCTGTCTAGCCTGCTACAGCCCGGGATTCCCCGGAGTCCTGCTAGCCCAGTGCTACAGCCCGGAATCGCTCGTTGATGACCGACATGTTCGTTGTGATTCATGTATGCCTGTCTCCATAGGTCTGTGCCGCTTTGGGTTCACGACTAGCCATGTCGGCCCGGGTTCTCGGTCATATGGATGCTAGCGACATTGTCATATACGTGAGCCAAAAGGCGCAAACGGTCCCGGGCCATGGTAAGGCGACACCCGTGGGATACCGTGCGTGAGGCCGCAAAGTGATATGAGGTGTTACCGGCTAGATCGATGTGGCTTAGAATCGGGGTCCTGACAGCCCCCATCCATTCAAATGATCATAAAGGTTAGCAAACTTTTCCTTTCATCTCTCATTGCTATATTAGCTCGTGCAATGCTTTATATAGTGATTGATTTTTGAGTTTAGTAATTTGGGAAGAATTATATATATGTGCTAGTATTTGATTTATATGCAATTTGAGGTCAAAAATAACACTTAGTTTTGCATGTGTAGGTGTGGTTTACTTAGTACCTTCTAAATCTCCATCCTAACCACCATCGATCGCTCGCAATGTCCCGTCGCCGGCAACACCTTGTGGTGAGCCTCTTGTTCATGAAGTTTTATATTAAAAAAATGATGTTTGTGTGATTTGGATATATAGTTACTCGTATAATTATCTTACCCATACATTGGTTTTTATGGATAGTGCCATGGTTTTGATATTCGTCCCCGTCGGCCCTCGTCCGGGTTATGATTCGGATGTGGTATATTCTCTTTTAAAACTATTCATTGCATTTCGTGTTTATGACAAATTATGCCCATCAAGTTGACATAGATATTTGTATGTAGGACGTTGTTGAACCGGAAATTCCAACAGACCCTATTGTCGAGAGGTTAAATTTAGTCGAAAGAGAAAATGAGGATTTGAAGGAAAAATTTAAAGGAATTGAGGGGGAGAAGTTGGAATTGGAGTTGCATGTTGCCGATGTCGTCGATGATCACAAGATTAAGATGGAGAAAATGCGCTTGAAGATTAGAAAGATTAGAAAATATGCCATTCATAGTGAGGCTTGGTATCATTATGCTGTTGGATCAATTGTTACCTTAGCTGCGATCTTGATCGCATTTGTTGTTGCATTTAAATTCTTTAGCTAGAGAGTTATTTGTTTGTTGCATTTAAGTGTTGTATGATCTTTATGTATGAACTTTATGTATAGTATTAATTTGATGTTTTTGGTGTTGTGTATTGAAGATGAGCCGGCAATGGATGTACGATGACCGATGCTCTCCCGAGTTCATTAATGGCATGCGTACTTTTCTGTTTGCGGCTGAGGCAAACAAGCGAGCGGATGGTTTTATGCAATGTTTGGACCAAGCATGGAGAAAGAGGGGTTATGATGGAAGACAATGAAGAAGAAGAGGACGACGACAGCTATCCTGGCCATGGGTCCCTGAATACGGCGATACAACAATGAGGGAAGAAGCTGAGCCGGTAATGCGGGAAGAAGCTGAGACGACAATGCGGGAAGAAGCTGAAGAAGAGGCATTGGATGAGCCCGTTGATGATCTAGGTCGGGCTATTGCCAATGCAAAGAGAAACTGCGCAAGTGATTTGGAGAAGAAGAAGTTGTAGCGCATGTTAGAGGATCACAAAAAATTGTTGTACCCGAATTGCGTAGGTGACAAGAAAAAGCTGGGCACCACACTGGAATTGTTGCAACGGAAGGCAGAGAATGGTGTATCTGACAAGGGATTTGGAAAGTTGCTGGTAATGATAAAGGATATGCTTCCAAAGGACAACGAATTGCCCGAGAGTACGTACCAAGCAAAGAAGGATGTCTGCCCTCTAGGGTTAGAGGTGCAGAAGATACATGCATGCCCTAATGATTGCATCCTCTACCGCGGTGAGTACGAGGATTTGAACGCTTTCCCGGTATGCGGTGCATTGCGCTATAAGATCAGCCGCGATGACCCTGGTGATGTCGAGGGCGAGCGCCCCAGGAAGAAGATTCTTGCCAAGGTGATGTGGTATGCTCCTATAATACCACGGTTGAAACATTTGTTCCAAAACAAAGAGCATGCCAAGGCGACGCGATGGCACAGAGAAGACCGTAAGAAAGATGGAAAGTTGAGAGTACCCGCTGACGGGTCGCAGTGGAGAAAAATCGAAAGAAAGTACGGGAAGGAGTTTGCAGATGACGCAAGGAACGTATGGTTTGGTCTAAGCGCAGATGGCATTAATCCTTTTGGGGAGCAAAGCAGCAACCATAGCACCTGGCCTATGACTCTATGTTTGTATAACCTTCCTCCTTGGTTGTGCATGAAGCGGAAGTTCATTATGATGCCAGTGCTCATCCAAGGCCCTAAGCAACCCGGCAACGACATTGATGTGTACCTAAGGCCATTAGTTGAAGAACTCTTACAACTGTGGAATGGAACGGGTGTACGTGCGTGGGATGAGCACATGGGGGAAGAATTTGACCTAAAGGCGTTATTGTTCGTGACCATCAATGATTGGCCTACTCTCAGTAACCTTTCAGGACAGACAAACAAGGGATACCGCGCATGCACGCACTGTTTGGACGATACTGACAGTATATATTTGGCTAATTGTAAGAAGAATGTGTACCTAGGACATCGTCGATTTCTTCCGAGCAGGCATCCCGTAAGAAAGAAAGGCAAGCATTTCAAAGGTGAGGCAGATCACCAGACGAAGCCTCGCCACCGTACTGGTGCTGATGTACATGATATGGTCAAGGATATGAAGGTGGTCTTTGGAAAGGGTCCCGGTGGACAACCTGTTCCGAATGACGCTGACACACGCGCACCCATGTGGAAGAAGAAATCTATATTTTGGTACCTGCCCTATTGGAAAGACCTAGAGGTCCGCTCCGCAATCGACATGATGCACGTGACGAAGAATCTTTGTGTGACCCTGCTTGGCTTCTTGGGCGTGTATGGGAAGACAAAAGATACACCTGAGGCACGGGAGGACCAGCAACGTATGCACGGAAAAGACGACATACATCAGGGTCATGCAAGCTATACTCTTACCAAAGAAGAGAAGGAAATCTTCTTTGAATGCCTGCTTAGTATTAAGGTACCGTCTGGCTTCTCGTCGAATATAAAGGGAATAATAAACATGGTAGAGAAAAAGTTCCAGAACCTAAAGTCTCATGACTACCACGTGATTATGATGCAACTGCTTCCGGTTGCATTGAGGGGGCTTCTACCGGAAAACGTTCGATTAGCCATTGTGAAGCTATGTGCATTTCTCAATGCAATCTCTCAGAAGGTAATCGATCCAGAAATCATACCAAGGTTAGAGAATGATTTGGTGCAATGTCTTGTCAGTTTCGAGTTGGTGTTCCCACCATCCTTCTTCAACATCATGACGCATGTCCTAGTTCACCTATGCGAAGAGATTAACGTTTTGGGTCCTGTATTTCTACACAATATGTTCCCCTTTGAGAGGTTCATGGGAGTCTTAAAGAAATATGTTCATAACCGTGCTAGGCCAGAAGGAAGCATCTCCAAGGGCCATGAAAATGAGGAGGTCATTGAGTTTTGTATTGACTTTATTCCTGACCTTAAGCCGATTGGTGTTCCTGAATCATGGCATAAGGGCAGACTGGATGGAAAAGGCACGCTAGGAGGGGAACAAATAATATGTATCGACGGACATTCTCTCACTGAAGCACACTACACAGTTGTATAGAATTCCGCCTTGGTGGCTCAGTATATGGATGAACACAAGAATTTGCTATGCTCCAAACACCCGGAGCGGTGTGATGACTGGATTACAAGTGAACAAACCAGGAGTTTCGCCAGCTGGTTGCAAACACGTACCATGCATGACACCTCTATTGAAGATGACATGTACTTGTTGTCCCAGTTACCATCTTCGAATATAATGACTTTCAAAGGGTACGAGACAAATGGTAATACATTTTACACGATCGCCCAAGATAAGAAGAGCACCAACCAAAACAATGGTGTCCGCTTTGATGCAGAAACCAAGACAGGAAAGGAAACATATTATGGTTATGTACATGACATATGGGAAATTGACTATCGACGTGGTTTGAAGGTCCCTTTGTTTCGGTGCAAATGGGTCAATATGACACGAGGCGGGGTAACGGAAGACCCGAAGTACGGAATGATAATAGTGGATCTCAACAATCATGCGTATGCAGACGAACCATTCGTCCTAGCCAATGATGTGGCACAGGTTTTCTATGTGAAGGACATGTGTACCAAGCCAAGAAAAAGAAAAGATAAGGAAGCGAATGCATCGTACGATGAGCCAAAGCGGCACATAGTTCTTTCTGGGAAGAGAAACATCGTGGGAGTGGATGACAAGACAGACATGTCAGAAGATTATGAAAAGTTTGATGAAATAGCTCTATTCACAGTGAATATTGACCCGAGCATCCCGTTAAATGATAATGATTTTCCATGGTTACGGCGCAAAGGGACACACGCGAAGAAAAGGTTTCACACCCAAAGATCTGGGATGTGATCGGCTTCACTATCATCACTTTCTTCTGTGTTTCAGACCCAGGAGGGAATCTCTGTAATAGTTAGGGTAGTTATGTGTTTTGGCATTTGAAACGCGAAGAAATTTTATGTGCAAACAGATTCTTTCATGCCTTTACTAATTTTTAAAGTTAAGTTATTCACAAACTAGTGATTCACACTAATTTCAAATAATTCAAAATTTAAACTATTCAAATTTGAAAACTACGGGCACTAACAGAAAGTTTGTAATTTTTTATACCTAAAGCAAAAATATTCACCAAGAAACTCTAAATACAAAAAAACAACTCAAAAATAAATAAAGCAAAATAAAATAAAATAAAACCCGCCTACTGGGCCAGAGCGGCCTGCATACGACTAGAAACCCAACCTGTTGTTGGGCCAGGATGCAGGCCCGCAAAGGCCCAGTAGGCCCACAGGACAGCATGGAACATGTAGGCCCAGTAGGCCTACTTTGGAGAGGAGCTCGAGAGAGCTACCGCACGGGGGGTTCTAAACCAGTGCGGACGCCCCTCGGCTAACGAGGTGGGAGTAAACTTGCCGCACAGCACCTTGCCAGCGCACCCCCTTTAGTACCGGGTGGTGGCTCTAACCGCTACTAAAGGCCCCCCCTGACGGTGTCCTGGACTAGGGGTACTCACCACGTCGTCTCCCGATCTGTTAGATCGGGCCGAAGACCCCCATGGCCGTATACTCAAGGGCCAGTTTGGACAACTGCCGCATACATGGAAGATTCCACAAGACTTGGCGATCAAGATAAGGACTCCTCCCCACAGGTGTATTCGGCTAGGACTCTTGTTATCCTAGGCCTCTGGTGCATTATATAAACCGAGGCCAGGCTAGTCGATAGAACATACAGAACAAAAATCATATCATAGGCTAGCTTCTAAGGTTTAGCCTCTCCGATCTCGTGGTAGATCTACTCTTGTACTACCCATATCATCAATATGAATCAAGCAGGACGTAGGGTTTTACTTCCATCAAGAGGGCCCGAACCTGGGTAAAACTTCATGTCCCTTGCCTCTTGTTACCATCGATCCTAGACGCACAGTTCGGGACCCCCTACCCGAGGTCCGCCGGTTTTGACACCGACATTGGTGCTTTCATTGAGAGTTCCGCTGTGTGATCGACAAAAGGATCGATGGCTCGCCTGCAGATCAACTGCGACTTCGGCATCTTCGTCGCCAGCACGACTGGTCACCTTGGTTCGACCAAGAATTGTGCCTCGTGTTCGGATCACCATGTTAGGACGAGGGCCTTCATCAAACATCAACTCCGATCTCTAGCCAGATCACGAAGGAATCATCTATGGAGCTCGGGGGCTCAACATCAACATTGCCCTCAAGCGACCGTGCTATGTTTTTTGAATAGTGAACTCGTATCTGCCGCCACCAACTCCTCGAGTATCACTTTTACGATCGCTTTGGTGGAATTATGCAGAATTGAGTCTATAACAACCCTGGAAAATTGCGTCGAGTTCCGATGGAGGAATCTCTGGCAATCCACGATATACCGGAGCCCTGTCAAATCTGGATGGTAATTTGGATGAGTTTAGGGCGTGGTGTCCAGCTTCTAGCTCGGACGTCCTTTGGAAGATCCAACCGTTGATTGGCTGCGGAATTCCTATATCTACCACCTCTCAAAATTTTAGCTCGAGCCGACCGTCCAAACTCCGGGAACCTTCCGATTAGTGCATCACTTTTCGGATCTGTTTTTTGCGCGAAAACGAATCCGATCCGAGTTCATCTTTTTTATGAACGGGGTTTCGGACATCCCTTTTGAAGGAAGTTTTGTATGGGGTATTGTGTTTTGTTCCCGAATACATCCCACTAACTTTAAGATATTTTGAACATCATCTTCAACATAATGCTAGTGTCAAACCAATCCGGCAATATTACTCCACGGCTGCCGACCTGCGCTAGAAGAGGAGTCACTTTGTTGAGCCGAGCTCAATTCCTTCGATCATCATCTTGGCAAGTCGAACAAGAGTTTGGCATCGCGAAGGATAAGTCATCACCAACATCGCCGCCCCACGGATTACACGGAGCGGGCATACCAGCATCGCCGAGCGGTCACTTCATCAAGCCGGCATCGACCACGTCATGACCTGCATTGGCAAGGCCGCACTATTGCTTGTTCAAGCTGGTGTCCATCACGCCGACCTACTTCGACTCATCGGCTAACATCGAGGCTTCGACATCTCGGCTAGACCGTGGGCTTCGCCATCTCTTCATCAACCAACTCTGGAGACTTCGGCGTCACTAGCCGACCAACTCCGTCATGTTAGCTGGACCGAGGGCTTTGCCTCGGCGAGCCAACCTTTGCCAGCATCGCCATACCGTCGCTTTATCGTCATTCAGGCAATAGGTGTGTGGATCGAGTCCCAATTTGGGGAATCACCTTTCTTTGGATTGCTATAACAAATAAACCAGGTGCTATTATTCCTAGCATTTTTTGCTTGTTTGGGTTTATTATTCCCAAGGAATTATTACTCTGGTTTGTCCATCATCTGTACACAGGTCTATCAAATGATGGCCACATTAACGACGGTCGCGTGGCGGTTCGGTCAGTTTCCATACATAGTCCAGTGAACGCCGCATCCGGAACTCGGACCGACCAGTGAATTCAGGCTTTGCCACGCCTTTACCGCATCACGCCGACGCCCTGCATCGACGTTGAATTCAGCGCCAGGCCATATTTCTTTTATTACTCACTTTGCATAAATTATTTATTATGCAACGATTTTTTTTTAATAATTATTATTGCTATTATCTCTGGTTTGCACTACTTTTTGTGCACAGAAAAATGATCCGGTGACTTCGGCATCACTCTGCCGGTCTGCATCGACCGTGCTATGTCACCACTTCGGCGTGTCGAGCCCTCCGCTCCGCCACCTCGGGACCGGCTTGGGGGATGGAACCTTGTCCCGCATCAAGCTCGGACCGCGTCATCAATGCCGAACACATTAACCAGCTAAGTCGCTTTCATGCTCAAAGTTTTAATTTTTAACTTGTGTTCGGTTCGATCAAGCATTATACTTCTTTGGAAAAAAGTTGCTTGTAAAAAATTTCCATGTCCAAACTTTGTTTGTGACGCATAAATTCAAATACCCCGTTTACTTGGGGGCTTCCTTTATGAAGCTTTCACTGTTGCATATGATTATACTTGTACGGCTTCGTTCCTTGTTCGTGTATTACGCCACAATATGCACCATATTGACTTAAGCAATTCGCAATCTGGGTTTCCTTGCTCCTATGTTTACCCCTACGTTCTCGATTGTTCGGCTAGGGAGTAAAGAGAGCACCTCTGCGATTGTCACGATCGGGTCGCCCGAGCTGGACCTCAGACTGGGTGAAGCCGAAAGCTAGCGCTCTTATAGTTTTCAATGATGGTCGACACACAACGGAACTCATGAGTAAAAAAAATCTATTGCACAAGTCTCATAATAACAATGAGCACCGAAGAAAGGTATCGGTGGGGGTACTATTTTGTTCGAAGATGCTTCTTACACTTAGCGGTAATATAGCATAAGTTCCCTGAGCGCGCTTTGTCTGTTACAGCCTTATGACCTGATTGCCTGGTTATTGGAAACATTGTCGATACTCTCGACAGATGGAGTACATAACACTTTTCGTCCTTGACCGAAGAGGGAGAAGCCGTCGGTCGGTTAGGACGCGTTTAAAGTTCGGTTGAACATAGATATGATATAAGTGAAGGAAATATGCCCTAGAGGCAATAATAAAGTTATTATTTATTTCCTTATATCATGATAAATGTTTATTATTCATGCTAGAATTGTATTAACCGGAAACATAATACATGTGTGAATACATAGACAAACAGAATGTCACTAGTATGCCTCTACTTGACTAGCTCGTTAATAAAAGATGGTTAAGTTTCCTAACCATAAACAATGTGTTGTTATTTGATTAACGAGGTCACATCATTAGTTGAATGATCTGATTGACATGACCCATTTCATTAGCTTAGCACCCGATCGTTTAGTATGTTGCTATTGCTTTCTTCATAACTTATACATGTTCCTATGACTATGAGATTATGCAACTCCCGTTTGCCGGAGGAACACTTTGGGTACTACCAAACGTCACAACGTAACTGGGTGATTACAAAGGAGTACTACAGGTGTCTCCAATGGTAGATGTCGGGTTGGCATATTTCGAGATTAGGGTTTGTCACTCCGATTGTCGGAGAGGTATCTCTGGGCCCTCTCGGTAATACACATCACATAAGCCTTGCAAGCATTATAACTAAGATGTTAGTTGTGAGATGATGTATTACGAAACGAGTAAAGAGACTTGCCAGTAACAAGATTGAACTAGGTATGGGATACCGACGATCGAATCTCGGGCAAGTAACATACCGGTGACAAAGGGAACAACATATGTTGTTATGCGATCTGACCGATAAAGATCTTCATAGAATATGTAGGAGCCAATATGAGCATCCAGGTCACGCTATTGGTTATTGACCGGAGACGTGTCTCGGTCATGTCTACATTGTTCTCGAACCGTAGGGTCCGCACGCTTAACGTTACGATGACAGTTGTTATGAGTTTATGCATTTTGATGTACCGAAGGTTGTTCGGAGTCCCGGATGTGATCACGGACATGACGAGGAGCCTCGAAATGGTCGAGACATAAAGATTGATATATTGGAAGCCTATGTTTGGACATCAAAAGTGTTCCGGGTGAAATCGGGATTTTACCGGAATACCGGGAGGGTTACCAGAACCCCCCGGGAGCTAAATGGGCCATAATGGGCCTTAGTGGAAAAGAGAAGGGTCTGCCCTAGATGGGCTGCGTGCCTCCCCCTTCCCCTAGTCCTATTAGGACTAGGAAAGGGTGGCCGGCCACCTCCTCCTCTTTTCCCCTCCGAGGAATCCTAGTTGGACTAGGATTGGAGGGGGAATCCTACTCCCAGTGGGAGTAGGACTCTCCTGCGCCTCCCCCCTTTGGCCGGCCAGCCCCTCCCCCTTGAATCCTTTATATATGGGGGCAGGGGGCACCTATATACACACAAGTTGATCCTTGAGATCGTTCCTTAGCCGTGTGCGGTGCCCCCTGCCACCAAATTCCACCTCGATCATACCGTTGTAGTGCTTAGGCGAAGCCCTGCGTCGGTAGAACATCAACATCGTCACCACGCCGTCGTGCTGACGGAACTCTTCCTCGACGCTTTGCTGGATCGGAGCCCGAGGATCGTCATCGAGCTGAACGTGTGCTAAGAACTCGGAGGTGCCGGAGTAACGGTGCTTGGATCGGTCGGATCGGGAAGAAGATGTACGACTACTTCCTCTACGTTGTGTCAACGCTTCCATTGCGATCTACAAGGGTACGTAGATCAGACTCTCCCCCTCGTTGCTATGCATCACCATGATCTTGCGTGTGCGTAGGAAAATTTTTGAAATTACTACGTTCCCCAACAGTGGCATCCGAGCCTAGGTTTTATGGTTTGATGTTATTTGCACAAGGAGAACACAAGTGAGTTGTGGGCGATACAAGTCATACTGCCTACCAGCATGTCATACTTTGGTTCGGTGGTATTGTTGGACGAGACGACCTGGACCAACCTTACGCATATGCTTACCCGAGACCGGTTCCCTCGACGTGCTTTGCACATAGATGGCTTGCGGGCGACTGTCTCTCCAACTTTAGTTGAACCGAGTGTGGCTACGCCCGGTCCTTGAGAAGGTTAAAACAGAGTCTATTTGACAAACTATCGTTGTGGTTTTGATGCGTAGGTGAGATGAGTTCTTGTTTAAGCCCGTAGCAGCCACGTAAAACTTGCAACAACAAAGTAGAGGACGTCTAACTTGTTTTTGCAGGGCATGTTGTGATGTGATATGGTCAAGGCATGATGCTGATTTTATTGTATGAGATGATCATGTTTTGTAACCAAGTTATCGGCAACTGGCAGGAGCCATATGGTTGTCGCTTTATTGTATGCAATGCAATCGCGATGTAATGCTTTAATTTATTGCCAAACGGTAGTGATAGTCGTGGAAGCATAAGATTGGCGAGACGACAACGATGCTACGATGGAGATCAAGGTGTCGCGCCGGTGACGATGGTGATCATGACGGTGCTTCGGAGATGGAGATCACAAGCACAAGATGATGATGGCCATATCATATCACTTATATTGATTGCATGTGATGTTTATCTTTTATGCATCTTATCTTACTTTGATTGACGGTAGCACTATAAGATGATCCCTGAGTATGCACCGTTGCGAAAGTTCTTCGTGCTGAGACACCACGTGATGATCGGGTGTGATAGGCTCTACGTTCAAATACAACGGGTGCAAAACAGTTGCACACGCGGAATACTCAGGTTATACTTGACGAGCCAAGCATATACAGATATGGCCTCGGAACACGGAGACCGAAAGGTCGAGCGTGAATCATATAGTAGATATGATCGACATAATGATGTTCACCGATGAAACTACTCCATCTCACGTGATGATCGGACATGGTTTAGTTTATTTGGATCACGTGATCACTTAGAGGATTAGAGGGATGTCTATCTAAGTGGGAGTTCTTAAGTAATATGATTAATTGAACTTAAATTTATCATGAACTTAGTACCTGATAGTATCTTGCTTGTTTATGTTGATTGTAGATAGATGGCTCGTGCTGTTGTTCCGTTGAATTTTAATGCGTTCCTTGAGAAAGCAAAGTTGAAAGATGATGGTAGCAATTACACGGACTGGGTCCGTAACTTGAGGATTATCCTCATTGCTGCACAGAAGAATTACGTCCTGGAAGCACCGCTGGGTGCCAGGCCTGCTGCTGGAGCAACACCAGATGTTATGAACGTCTGGCAGAGCAAAGCTGATGACTACTCGATAGTTCAGTGTGCCTTGCTTTATGGCTTAGAATCAGGACTTCAACGACGTTTTGAACGTCATGGAGCATATGAGATGTTCCAGGAGTTGAAGTTAATATTTCAAGCAAATGCCAGGATTGAGAGATATGAAGTCTCCAATAAGTTCTATAGCTGCAAGATGGAGGAGAATAGTTCTGTCAGTGATCATATACTCAAAATGTCTGGGTATAACAATCACTTGATTCAGATGGGAGTTAATCTTCCAGATGATTGCGTCATTGACAGAATTCTCCAATCACTGCCACCAAGCTACAAGAGCTTCGTGATGAACTATAATATGCAAGGGATGAACAAGACTATTCCCGAGCTCTTCGTAATGCTGAAAGCTGCGGAGCTAGAAATCAAGAAGGAGCATCAAGTGTTGATGGTTAACAAAACCACTAGTTTCAAGAAAAAGGGCAAAGGGAAGAAGAAGGGGAACTTCAAGAAGAACGGCAAGCAAGTTGCTGCTCAGGAGAAGAAACCCAAGTCTGGACCTAAGCCTGAAACTGAGTGCTTCTACTGCAAGCAGACTGGTCACTTGAAGCGGAACTGCCCCAAGTATTTTGCGGATAAGAAGGATGGCAAGGTGAACAAAGTTATATGTGATATACATGTTATTGATGTGTACCTTACTAATGCACGCAGTAGCACCTGGGTATTTGATACTGGTTCTTTTGCTAATATTTGCATCTCGAAACAGGGACTACGGATTAAGCGAAGATTAGCTAAGGACGAGGTGACGATGCGCGTGGGAAACGGTTCCAAAGTCGATGTGATCGCGGTCGGCACGCTACCTCTACATCTACCTTCGGGATTAATATTAGACCTAAATAATTGTTATTTGGTGCCAGCGTTGAGCATGAACATTATATCTGGATCTTGTTTAATGCGAGACGGTTATTCATTTAAATCGGAGAATAATGGTTGTTCTATTTATATGAGTAATATCTTTTATGGTCATGCACCCTTGAAGAGTGGTCTATTCTTGTTAAATCTCGATAGTAGTGACACACATATTCATAATGTAAAAGCCAAAAGATGCAGAGTTGATAATGATAGTGCAACTTATTTGTGGCACTGCCGTTTAGGTCATATCGGTATAAAGCGCATGAAGAAACTCCATACTGATGGACTTTTGGAACCACTTGATTATGAATCACTTGGTACTTGCGAACCGTGCCTCATGGGCAAGATGATTAAAACACCGTTCTCCGGTACTATGGAGAGAGCAACAGATTTATTGGAAATCATACATACCGATGTATGTGGTCCGATGAATATTGAGGCTCGTGGTGGATATCGTTATTTTCTCACCTTCACAGATGATTTAAGCAGATATGGGTATATCTACTTGATGAAACACAAGTCTGAAACATTTGAAAAGTTCAAGGAATTTCAGAGTGAAGTTGAAAATCATCGTAACAAGAAAATAAAGTTTCTACGATCTGATCGTGGAGGAGAATATTTGAGTTACGAGTTTGGTATACATTTGAAAAATTGTGGAATTGTTTCGCAACTCACGCCACCCGGAACACCACAGCGTAATGGTGTGTCCGAACATCGTAATCGTACTTTACTAGATATGGTGCGATCTATGATGTCTCTTACTGATTTACCGCTATCGTTTTGGGGATACGCTTTAGAGTCGGCCGCATTCACGTTAAATAGGGCACGATCAAAATCCGTTGAGATGACGCCTTATGAACTGTGGTTTGGCAAGAAACCAAAGTTGTCGTTTCTTAAAGTTTGGGGTTGCGATGCTTATGTGAAAAAGTTTCAACCTAATAAGCTCGAACCCAAATCGGAGAAATGTGTCTTCATAGGATATCCAAAGGAAACTATTGGATACACCTTCTATCACAGATCCGAAGGCAAGACTTTTGTTGCTAAATTCGGAAACTTTCTTGAGAAGGAGTTTCTCTCAAAAGAAGTGAGTGGGAGGAAAGTAGAACTTGACGAGGAAACTGTACCCGCTCCCTTATTAGAAAGTAGTACATCACAGAAAACTGTTTCTGCGACACCTACACCAATAAGTGAGGAAGTTGATGATAATGATCATGAAACTTCAGAACAAGATACTACTGAACCTCGTAGATCAACCAGAGCAAGATCCGCGCCAGAGTGGTACGGTAATCCAGTTCTGGAAATCATGCTACTAGATCATGATGAACCTACGAACTATGAAGAAGCGATGGTGAGCCCAGATTCCGCAAAGTGGCTTGAGGCCATGAAATCTGAGATGGGATCCATGTATATGGACTTTGGTTGACTTGCCCGATGATCGGCAAGCAATTGAGAATAAATGGATCTTCAAGAAAAAGACTGACGCTGACGGTAATGTTACTGTCTATAAAGCTCGACTTGTTGCAAAAGGTTTTCGACAAGTTCAAGGGGTTGACTACGATGAGACATTCTCACCCATAGCGATGCTTAAGTCTGTCAGAATCATGTTAGCAATTGCCGCATTTTATGATTATGAAATTTGGCAGATGGATGTCAAAACTGCATTCCTGAATGGATTTCTGGAAGAAGAGTTGTATATGATGCAACCGGAAGGTTTTGTCGATCCAAAGGGAGCTAACAAAGTGTGCAAACTCCAGCGATCCATTTATGGACTGGTGCAAGCATCTCGGAGTTGGAATAAACGCTTTGATAGTGTGATCAAAGCATTTGGCTTTATACAGACTTTTGGAGAAGCCTATATTTACAAGAAAGTGAGTGGGAGCTCTGTAGCATTTCTGATATTATATGTGGATGACATATTGCTGATTGGAAATGATATAGAATTTCTGGATATCATAAAGGGATACTTGAATAAGAGTTTTTCAATGAAAGACCTCGGTGAAGCTGCTTACATATTGGGCATTAAGATCTATAGAGATAGATCAAGACGCTTAATTGGACTTTCACAAAGCACATACCTTGACAAGATTTTGAAGAAGTTCAAAATGGATCAAGCAAAGAAAGGGTTCTTGCCTGTGTTACAAGGTGTGAAGTTGAGTCAGACTCAATGCCCGACCACTGCAGAAGATAGAGAGAAAATGAAAGATGTTCCCTATGCTTCAGCCATAGGCTCTATCATGTATGCAATGCTGTGTACCAGACCTGATGTGTGCCTTGCTATAACTTTAGAGGGAGGTACCAAAGTAATCCAGGAGTGGATCACTGGACAGCGGTCAAGAACATCCTGAAATACCTGAAAAGGACTAAGGATATGTTTCTCGTATATAGAGGTGACAAAGAGCTCACCGTAAGAGGTTACGTTGATGCAAGCTTTGACACTGATCCGGACGATTCTAAATCACAAACCGGATACGTGTTTACTTTAAACGGTGGACCTGTTAGTTGGTGCAGTTCTAAACAAAGCGTCGTAGCGGGATCTACATGTGAAGCGGAGTACATAGCTGCTTCGGAAGCAGCGAACGAAGGAGTCTGGATGAAGGAGTTCATATCCGATCTAGGTGTCATACCTAGTGCATCGGGTCCAATGAAAATCTTTTGTGACAATACTAGTGCAATTGCTTTGGCAAAGGAATCCAGATTTCACAAAAGGACCAAACACATCAAGAGACGCTTCAACTCCATCCGGGATCTAGTCCAGGTGGGAGACATAGAGATTTGTAAGATACATACGAATCTGAATGTTGCAGACCCGTTGACTAGGCCTCTTCGACGAGCAAAACATGATCAGCACCAAGGCTCCATGGGTGTTAGAATCATTATTGTGTAATCTAGATTATTGACTCTAGTGCAAGTGGGAGACTGAAGGAAATATGCCCTAGAGGAAATAATAAAGTTATTATTTATTTCCTTATATCCTGATAAATGTTTATTATTCATGCTACAATTGTATTAACCGGAAACATAATACATGTGTGAATACATAGACAAACAGAGTGTCACTAGTATACCTCTACTTGACTAGCTCATTAATCAAAGATGGTTAAGTTTCCTAACCATAAACAATGTGTTGTTATTTGGTTAACGCGGTCACATCATTAGTTGAATGATCTGATTGACATGGCCCATTTCATTAGCTTAGCACCCGATCGTTTAGTATGTTGCTATTGCTTTCTTCATAACTTATACATGTTCCTATGACTATGAGATTATGCAACTCCTGTTTGCCGGAGGAACACTTTGGGTACTACCAAACGTCACAATGTAACTGGGTGATTATAAAGGAGTACTACATGTGTCTCCAATGGTAGATGTTGGGTTGGCGTATTTCGAGATTAGGGTTTGTCACTCCGATTGTCGGAGAGGTATCTCTGGGCCCTCTCGGTAATACACATCGCATAAGCCTTGCAAGCATTATAACTAAGATGTTAGTTGTGAGATGATGTATTACGGAATGAGTAAAGAGACTTGCCAATAACAAGATTGAACTAGGTATTGGATACCGACGATCGAATCTCGGGCAAGTAACATACCGATGACAAAGGGAACAACGTATGTTGTTATGCGGTCTGACCGATAAAGATCTTCGTAGAATATGTAGGAGCCAATATGGGCATCCAGGTCCCGCTATTGGTTATTGACCGGAGACATGTCTCGGTCATGTCTACATTGTTCTCGAACCATAGGGTCCGCACGCTTAACGTTACGATGACAGTTGTTATGAGTTTATGCATTTTGATGTACCGAAGGTTGTTCGGAGTCCCGGATGTGATCACGGACATGACGAGGAGTCTCGAAATGGTTGAGACATAAAGATTGATATATTGGAAGCCTATGTTTGGACATCAGAAGTGTTCCGGGTGAAATCGGGATTTTATCGGAATACCGGGAGGGTTACCGGAACCCCCCGGGAGCTAAATGGGCCATAATGGGCCTTAGTGGAAAAGAGAAGGGGCTGCCCTAGATGGGCTGCGCGCCTCCCCCTTCCCCTAGTCCTATTAGGACTAGGAAAGGGTGGCCGGCCACCTCCTTCTCTTTTCCCCTCCAAGGAATCCTAGTTGGACTAGGATTGGAGGGGGAATCCTACTCCCAGTGGGAGTAGGACTCTCCTGCGCCTCCCCCCTTTGGCCGGCCAGCCCCTCCCCCTTGGATCCTTTATATACGGGGGCAGGGGGCACCTCTAGACACACAAGTTGATCCTTGAGATCGTTCCTTAGCCGTGTGCGGTGCCCCCTGCCACCAAATTCCACCTCGATCATACTGTTGTAGTGCTTAGGCGAAGCCCTGCGTCGGTAGAACATCAAGATCCTCACCACGCCGTCGTGCTGACGGAACTCTTGCTCGACGCTTTGCTGGATCGGAGCCCGAGGATCGTCATCGAGCTGAACGTGTGCTAAGAACTCGGAGGTGCCGGAGTAACGGTGCTTGGATCGGTCGGATCGGGAAGAAGACGTACGACTACTTCCTCTACGTTGTGTCAACGCTTCCGTTGCGATCTACAAGGGTACGTAGATCAGACTCTCCCCCTCGTTGCTATGCATCACCATGATCTTGCGTGTGCGTAGGAAATTTTTTTGAAATTACTACGTTCCCCAACAGTGGCATCCGAGCCTAGGTTTTATGGTTTGATGTTATTTGCACGAGTAGAACACAAGTGAGTTGTGGGCGATACAAGTCATACTACCTACCAGCATGTCATACTTTGGTTTGGCGGTATTGTTGGACGAGACGACCCGTACCAACCTTACGCGTACGCTTACGCGAGACCGGTTCCCTCGATGTGATTTGCACATAGATGGCTTGCGGGCGACTGTCTCTCCAACTTTAGTTGAACCGAGTGTGGCTACGCCCGGTCCTTGAGAAGGTTAAAACGGAGTCTATTTGACAAACTATCGTTGTGGTTTTGATGCGTAGGTGAGATGAGTTCTTGCTTAAGCCCGTAGCAGCCACGTAAAACTTGCAACAACAAAGTAAAGGACGTCTAACTTGTTTTTGCAGGGCATGTTGTGATGTGATATGGTCAAGGCATGATGCTGATTTTATTGTATGAGATGATCATGTTTTGTAACCAAGTTATCGGCAACTGGCAGGAGCCATGGTTGTCGCTTTATTGTATGCAATGCAATCGCGATGTAATGCTTTACTTTATTGCTAAACGGTAGTGATAGTCATCGAAGCATAAGATTGGCGAGACGACAACGATGCTACGATCGAGATCAAGGTGTCGCGCCGGTGACGATGGTGATCATGACGGTGCTTCGGAGATGGAGATCACAAGCACAAGATGATGATGGCCATTTCATATCACTTATATTGATTGCATGTGATGTTTATCTTTTATGCATCTTATCTTGCTTTGATTGACGGTAGCATTATAAGATGATCTCTCACTAAATTATCAAGAAGTGTTCTCCCTGAGTATGCACCGTTGCGAAAGTTCTTCGTGCTGAGACGCCACATGATGATCGGGTGTGATAGGCTCTATGTTCAAATACAACGGGTGCAAAACAGTTGCACACGCGAAATACTCAGGTTATACTTGACGAGCCAAGCATATACAGATATGGCCTCGGAACACGGAGACCGAAAGGTCGAGCGTGAATCATATAGTAGATATGATCAACATAATGATGTTCACCGATGAAACTACTCCATCTCACGTGATGATCGGACATGGTTTAGTTTATTTGGATCACGTGATCACTTAGAGGATTAGAGGGATGTCTATCTAAGTGGGAGTTCTTAAGTAATATGATTAATTGAACTTAAATTTATCATGAACTTAGTACCTGATAGTATCTTGCTTGTTTATGTTGATTGTAGATAGATGGCTCGTGCTGTTGTTCCGTTGAATTTTAATGCGTTCCTTGAGAAAGCAAAGTTGAAAGATGATGGTAGCAATTACACGGACTGGGTCCGTAACTTGAGGATTATCCTCATTGCTACACAGAAGAATTACGTCCTGGAAGCACCACTGGGTGCCAGGCCTGCTGCTGGAGCAACACCAGATGTTATGAACGTCTGGCAGAGCAAAGCTGATGACTACTCGATAGTTCAGTGTGCCATGCTTTACGGCTTAGAATCGGGACTTCAACGACGTTTTGAACATCATGGAGCATATGAGATGTTCCAGGAGTTGAAGTTAATATTTCAAGCAAATGCCCGAATTGAGAGATATGAAGTCTCCAATAAGTTCTATAGCTGCGAGATGTAGGAGAATAGTTCTGTCAGTGAGCATATACTCAAAATTATGTCTGGGTATAACAATCACTTGATTCAGATGGGAGTTAATCTTCCAGATGATTGCGTCATTGACAGAATTCTCCAATCACTGCCACCAAGCTACAAGAGCTTCGTGATGAACTATAATATGCAAGGGATGAACAAGACTATTCCCGAGCTCTTCGCAATGCTGAAAGCTGCGGAGGTAGAAATCAAGAAGGAGCATCAAGTGTTGATGGTCAACAAAACCACTAGTTTCAAGAAAAAAGGGAAAGGGAAGAAGAAGGGGAACTTCAAGAAGAACGGCAAGCAAGTTGCTGCTCAGGAGAAGAAACCCAAGTCTGGACCTAAGCCTGAAACTGAGTGCTTCTACTGCAAGCAGACTGGTCACTGGAAGCGGAACTGCCCCAAGTATTTGGCGGATAAGAAGGATGGCAAGGTGAACAAAGGTATATGTGATATACATGTTATTGATGTGTACCTTACTAATGCACGCAGTAGCACCTGGGTATTTGATACTGGTTCTGTTGCTAATATTTGCAACTCGAAACAGGGACTATGGATTAAGCGAAGATTAGCTAAGGACGAGGTGACGATGCGCGTGGGAAACGGTTCCAAAGTCGATGTGATCGCGGTCAGCATGCTACCTCTACATCTACCTTCGGGATTAATATTAGACCTAAATAATTGTTATTTGGTGCCAGCGTTGAGCATGAACATTATATCTGGATCTTGTTTAATGCGAGACGGTTATTCATTTAAATCGGAGAATAATGGTTGTTCTATTTATATGAGTAATATATTTTATGGTCATGCACCCTTGAAGAGTGGTCTATTCTTGTTAAATCTCGATAGTAGTGACACACATATTCATAATGTAGAAGCCAAAAGATGCAGAGTTGATAATGATAGTGCAACTTATTTGTGGCACTGCCGTTTAGGTCATATCGGTATAAAGCGCATGAAGAAACTCCATATTGATGGACTTTTGGAACCACTTGATTATGAATCACTTGGTACTTGCGAACCGTGCCTCATGGGCAAGATGACTAAAACACCGTTCTCCGGTACTATGGAGAGAGCAACAGATTTATTGGAAATCATACATACCGATGTATGTGGTCCAATGAATATTGAGGCTCGTGGCGGATATCGTTATTTTCTCACCTTCACAGATGATTTAAGCAGATATGGGTATATCTACTTGATGAAACACAAGTCTGAAACATTTGAAAAGTTCAAGGAATTTCATAGTGAAGTTGAAAATCATCGTAGCAAGAAAATAAAGTTTCTACGATCTGATCGTGGAGGAGAATATTTGAGTTACGAGTTTGGTATACATTTGAAAAATTGTGGAATAGTTTCGCAACTCACGCCACCCGGAACACCACAGCGTAATGGTGTGTCCGAACATCATAATCGTACTTTACTAGATATGGTGCGATCTATGATGTCTCTTACTGATTTACCGCTATCGTTTTGGGGATACGCTTTAGAGACGGCCACATTCACGTTAAATAGGGCACCATCAAAATCCGTTGAGCCGACGCCTTATGAACTGTGGTTTGGCAAGAAACCAAAGTTGTCATTTCTTAAAGTTTGGGGTTGCGATGCTTATGTGAAAAAGCTTCAACCTGATAACCTCGAACCCAAATCGGAGAAATGTGTCTTCATAGGATATCCAAAGGAAACTATTGGATACACCTTCTGTCACAGATCCGAAGGCAAGACTTTTGTTGCTAAATTCGGAAACTTTCTTGAGAAGGAGTTTCTCTCGAAAGAAGTGAGTGGGAGGAAAGTAGAACTTGACGAGGTAACTGTACCCGCTCCCTTATTAGAAAGTAGTACATCACAGAAAACTGTTTCTGCGACACCTACACCAATAAGTGAGGAAGTTGATGATAATGATCATGAAACTTCAGAACAAGATACTGCTGAACCTCGTAGATCAACCAGAGCAAGATCCACGCCAGAGTGGTACGGTAATCCAGTTCTGGAGATCATGCTACTAGATCATGATGAACCTACGAACTATGAAGAAGCGATGGTGAGCCCAGATTCCGCAAAGTGGCTTGAGGCCATGAAATCTGAGATGGGATCCATGTATATGGACTTTGGTTGACTTGCCCGATGATCAGCAAGCAATTGAGAATAAATGGATCTTCAAGAAAAAGACTGACGCTGACGGTAATGTTAGTGTCTATAAAGCTCGACTTGTTGCAAAAGGTTTTCGACAAGTTCAAGTGGTTGACTACGATGAGACATTCTCACCCGTAGCGATGCTTAAGTCTGTCAGAATCATGTTAGCAATTGCCGCATTTTATGATTATGAAATTTGGCAGATGGATGTCAAAACTGCATTCTTGAATGGATTTCTGGAAGAAGAGTTGTATATGATGCAACCGGAAGGTTTTGTCGATCCAAAGGAAGCTAACAAAGTGTGCAAACTCCAGCGATCCATTTATGGACTGGTGCAAGCATCTTGGAGTTGGAATAAACGCTTTGATAGTGTGATCAAAGCATTTGGCTTTATACAGACTTTTGGAGAAGCCTGTATTTACAAGAAAGTGAGTGGGAGCTCTGTAGCATTTCTGATATTATATGTGGATGACATATTGCTGATTGGAAATGATATAGAATTTCTGGATAGCATAAAGGGATACTTGAATAAGAGTTTTTCAATGAAAGACCTCGGTGAAGCTGCTTACATATTGGGCATTAAGATCTATAGAGATAGATCAAGACGCTTAATTGGACTTTCACAAAGCACATACCTTGACAAGATTTTGAAGAAGTTCAAAATGGATCAAGCAAAGAAAGGGTTCTTGCCTGTGTTACAAGGTGTGAAGTTGAGTCAGACTCAATGCCCGACCACTACAGAAGATAGAGAGAAAATGAAAGATGTTCCCTATGCTTCAGCCATAGGCTCTATCATGTATGCAATGCTGTGTACCAGACCTGATGTGTGCCTTGCTATAAGTTTAGCAGGGAGGTACCAAAGTAATCCAGGAGTGGATCACTGGACAGCGGTCAAGAACATCCTGAAATACCTGAAAAGGACTAAGGATATGTTTCTCATATATGGAGGTGACAAAGAGCTCACCGTAAGAGGTTACGTTGATGCAAGCTTTGACACTGATCCAGACGATTCTAAATCGCAAACTGGATACGTGTTTACTTTAAACGGTGGAGCTGTCGGTTGGTGCAATTCTAAACAAAGCGTCGTAACGGGATCTACATGTGAAGCGGAGTACATAGCTGCTTCGGAATCAGCGAACGAAGGAGTCTCGATGAAGGAGTTCATATCCGATCTAGGTGTCATACCTAGTGCATCGGGTCCAATGAAAATCTTTTGTGACAATACTGGTGCAATTGCTTTGGCAAAGGAATCCAGATTTCAAAAAAGGACCAAACACATCAAGAGGCGCTTCAACTCCATCCGGGATCTAGTCCAGGTGGGAGACATAGAGATTTGAAAGATACATACGGATCTAAATGTTGCAGACCCGTTGACTAAGCCTCTTCCACAAGCAAAACATGATCAGGACCAAGGCTCCATGGGTGTTAGAATCATTACTATGTAATCTAGATTATTGACTCTAGTGCAAGTGGGAGACTGAAGGAAATATGCCCTAGAGGCAATAATAAAGTTATTATTTATTTCCTTATATCATGATAAATGTTTATTATTCATGCTAGAATTGTATTAACCGGAAACATAATACATGTGTGAATACATAGACAAACAGAGTGTCACTTGTATGCCTCTACTTGACTAGCTCGTTAATCAAAGATGGTTAAGTTTCCTAACCATAAACAATGTGTTGTTATTTGATTAACGAGGTCACATCATTAGTTGAATGATCTGATTGACATGACCCATTTCATTAGCTTAGCACCCGATCGTTTAGTATGTTGCTATTGCTTTCTTCATAACTTATACATGTTCCTATGACTATGAGATTATGCAACTCCCGTTTGCCGGAGGAACACTTTGGGTACTACCAAACGTCACAACGTAACTGGGTGATTATAAAGGAGTACTACAGGTGTCTCCAATGGTAGATGTTGGGTTGGCGTATTTCGCGATTAGGGTTTGTCACTCCGATTGTCGGAGAGGTATGTCTGGGCCCTCTTGGTAATACACATCACATAAGCCTTGCAAGCATTATAACTAAGATGTTAGTTGTGAGATGATGTATTATGGAACGAGTAAAGAGACTTGCCAGTAACGAGATTGAATTAGGTATTGGATACCGACGGTCGAATCTCGGGCAAGTAACATACCGATGACAAAGGGAACAACGTATGTTGTTATGCGGTCTGACCGATAAAGATCTTCGTAGAATATGTAGGAGCCAATATGGGCATCCAGGTCCCGCTATTGGTTATTGACCGGAGACATGTCTCGGTCATGTCTACATTGTTTTCGAACCGTAGGGTCCGCACGCTTAACGTTACGATGACAGTTGTTATGAGTTTATGCATTTTGATGTACCGAAGGTTGTTCGGAGTCCCGGATGTGATCACGGACATGACAAGGAGTCTCGAAATGGTTGAGACATAAAGATTGATATATTGGAAGCCTATGTTTGGACATCGGAAGTGTTCCGGGTGAAATCGGGATTTTACCGGAATACCGGGAGGGTTACCGGAACCCCCCGGGAGCTAAATGGGCCATAATGGGCCTTAGTGGAAAAGAGAAGGGGCTGCCATAGATGGGCTGCGCGCCTCCCCCTTCCCCTAGTCCTATTAGGACTAGGAAAGGGTGGCCGACCACCTCCTCCTCTTTTCCCCTCCGAGGAATCCTAGTTGGACTAGGATTGGAGGGGGAATCCTACTCCCAGTGGGAGTAGGACTCTCCTGCGCCTCCCCCCTTTGGCCGGCCAGCCCCTCCCCCTTGGATCCTTTATATACGGGGGCAGGGGGCACCTCTAGACACACAAGTTCATCCTTGAGATCGTTCCTTAGCCGTGTGCGGGGCCCCCTGCCACCAAATTCCACCTCGATCATACCGTTGTAGTGCTTAGGCGAAGCCCTGCGTCGGTAGAACATCAAGATCGTCACCACGCCGTCATGCTGACGGAACTCTTCCTCGACGCTTTGCTGGATCGGAGCCCGAGGATCGTCATCGAGCTGAACGTGTGCTAAGAACTCGGAGGTGCCGGAGTAACGGTGCTTGAATCGGTCGGATCGGGAAGAAGACGTACGACTACTTCCTCTACGTTGTGTCAACGCTTATGTTGCGATCTACAAGGGTACGTAGATCAGACTCTCCCCCTCGTTGCTATGCATCACCATGATCTTGCGTGTGCGTAGGAAATTTTTTGAAATTACTACGTTCCCCAACAATAAGTACTTCGGTACATGCAATCATTCTTCTACCCAAGTCACTTGGGGGCTCTTAAGTTTATTTGAGCCGTTTTATAATAAGTGTTCTTCTTCTTAGTTGTTGCAAAGTTTTATTATTATTATTATTGTAATTTATCACTCCTTTTTTCGACGCGAGTGTGCGGTCACTAGCCGGGGAGCCTAATTTCTCTCTCAAAGCCGCTAGAATTTAGTTTGCTAAACTGGCCTAATGAGAAGTACTCCGCCCTCGGGATAGGAGGTTGACGCCGTAGGCTGAGCCGCTCGAAGTCTTGAGATAGGATGTATCATGTTAAAGCACGACAGAAGCACTTCCTTTTTTAAGACCAATTTTCGGATTGGCACCGAACACTTGATCTTGTTCGGACGTCATGCTTTTACTGACGTTTCTTGGTTTTCCAAGATTTTTGGCACTTTTAAACTATTTGTGTTTTTCCAGCATTAGTCTCGCAGTGCAACGCCGGACACCTTTAGGGATTCGGCAAAAACATTCGCAGATATTGCTATATATGCATCGGTTTCGAATTGTGTCTTCGGTCAATAGTTGGGTTGCCTGCAGTTGCTTCCTACGTTCCGTTTTGTTCGGCTAGGCGTGCAAAGGGAGAACCACTGCGATTGTGCTTCCAGCTCACATGGTTAAGCACCTCAGTGGAGAAAGCCGAAAACTAACTATCACAATAAGCGTAAACTGGTCAGCGATCCGATGACTATGTTAAAAGACGGGCCATTCATAACATTGGCCGAAGTGTTTACGGCTTGACCCCGACTGTCGCCGAACACTACCGGGGGCTATTAACTAGCCTCCCAAACTAAATCCTCGATATTTTGCTCTTACATTAGAGCTGAGGTTTAATGATCATGCTTAGCATGACAACCCAAATAAAGGAACTGATAGCGGGACTATTTTCTTTGGAAGACATTTCTTCTGTTAAACAGTAATATAACATATCTCTCTGCGTACCTTTGTTTATAAAACCGTATGGCCAGATTGCCTTATTTGTTGTAAATCTTTGCCCTCATAAAGGCTTTATAAAGTAGGACAAACACTCCTCGGCTACTGGCTGAGGAGGTGGAAGCCGATGGTCAGTCAACAAAGTTTTGTACAATGCGGATCCGAGCATTAATGACGTAAAGTACTTGGATACATAGAGTCATTACACATAACTTGTGATTTTACTATGGATATTGATCCTTAATTCGGCCACCCGTGCCCGCATTAAGGCTCGGGGGCTACTGGGCTTCGGGCTTATTATTTACAAATATTAAAGGGGCACATCGATCCCCTGATCTGGTGTTGCCAGCCGACCAGTGTCTCGGGGGCTACTGCATTGCCTATTCAATGCAGAAAATTTTAAGTGCAATACAGTTGCCGAGGAGATTTTGATCCTCAGGTTGGTCGGCCGCACCCAACCTGAGTCTCAAGGACTAAGCACGCCGCTTTTTGTGTCTCGAAGTGTTCTGCTGAGCTAGGACTTGATCCTCAGGCCGATTTTGCAAATCAACCTGAGTCTCAGCGGCTACTAGGATCAGCGGTCTTACGTCATCCTTCAGGTGCATCTCGGGTTTTAGACCGATACACACCTTGAGGGCTGCTGGCTATATATCTCGGCAGAGAATAAATTGCAATGATAAAAAATCTTGACAAAAAATCGGCCCACAGTCGAGGTGGTGCACCACCTCGGAAGCAGTCCGGCATAAAGCTCGGGCGCTAGTGGCTGGCTCCATAGAGGGCATTTCCGGCATTAAGCTCGACTAAACTCTTTCAACTTTTTTGAACCAAGGTGATATGACACCTCGGATATAGTCCGGCGCTGGAGCTCGGATATAGTCCGGCATTGGAGCTCGGACATAGTCCGGCGTTGGAGCTCGGATACAGTCTGGCATTGGAGGTTGGACATAGTCCGGTGTTGGAGCTCGGATACATTCCGTCGTTGGAGCTTGGAAGCGGTCCGGCATTGGTGCTTGGCCGCAAAAGATACCTTGAATGCAGTCCGGTGTTAGTGCTCGGACGCAAGAGGACACTGCCTCCCGGGAACAACTTCAAACCCGAGGTGTGGCATAAAAAGAACAAGGCATTGATAAAAGCCGGAAATTTAAAGGGGCTCCTTGGATACCTGACGTGTAAACTTGCCGAATGCATTTTGGTGATCCTCAAGATCGAAGATGAGAAGATTTGTTGAACCAGTTTTCAAGACCATCAACCGAAGATGAAGAACAGTTCGGAAGAATCGAGGAGCATCCCTAACTTGAAGACCGGTTCAGGGGGCTACTGATGGTGTCCTGGACTAGGGGGTACTCACCACGTCGTCTCCCGATCTGTTAGATTGGGCCGAAGACCCCCATGGCCGTATACTCATGGGCCAGTTCGGACAACTGCCGCATACATGGAAGATTCCACAAGACTTGGCGATCAAGACAAGGACTCCTCCCCGCCGGTGTATTCGGCTAGGACTCTTGTTATCCTAGGCCTCTGGTGCAACATATAAACCGAGGCCAGGCTAGTCGATAGAACATACAGAACAACAATCATACCATAGGCTAGCTTCTAGGGTTTAGCCTCTCCGATCTCGTGGTAGATCTACTCTTGTACTACCCATATCATCAATATTAATCAAGCAGGACGTAGGGTTTTACCTCCATCAAGAGGGTCCGAACATGGGTAAAACTTCGTGTCCCTTGCCTCCTATTACCATCGATCCTAGACGCACAGTTCAGGACCCCCTACCCGAGGTCCGCCGGTTTTGACATCGACACCCCCCTTTAGTACCAGTTGGAGCCACCACCCCGTACTAAAGGGTGTGCGGTTCCCGCCGCTTGGCCTGGCCAAAACAGGCCTTTAGTACCGGTTGGTGGCTCCAACCGGTACTAAATGTCCATCCTATATAACTAAACACTTCAAAAATTTCAGTTTCTCATCTGCTTCTTCTCCTCTGCCCCGTCGCCCGCCGCCCCCGTCTCCATATCCCTCGTCGCCGCCCCCGTCGCCGCCCTGTCCCCGTCGTCGCCGCCCCGTCGTCCCCATCCCCGTCGTCCCCATCGTCACCGCCGCGCCGTCCCGGCCCGTCCCACGTCGTCCCCGTCATCGCCGCCCCGTCCCCGTCGTCGCCGCCCCGGCCCGTCCCCATCGTCGCCGCCCGGCCCGTCCCTGTCGTCACCGCCCCGACCCTGTCCCCATCGTCGCCATCCCCGTCGTCGCAGCGCCCATCGCCGACCCCGTCGCCGGACCCCGTCGCCTCTTGCCTCGCCGGTGAGCACACACACACACATACATTTTTTTAGTTTTTTAGTTATATAAATAGTTATAAAAATGTTAGAAATTTTTCTTTTTTTATTTATAGAAATAGTTAGTTATATAGCATTGTTAGAAATGTTATAGAAAAGTTAGAATTGTTACAAAATTTTCTGTTTTTTAGTTATAGAAATAGTTATAAAAAAGTTAGAAATTTTTCTTTTTTTAGTTATAGAAATATTAGAAATGTTAGTTATATATATAGAAATGTTATAATATTTTTTTGTTTTTTAGTTATAGAAATATTAGAAATGTTATAGAAATGTTAATTATATAGCATTGTTAGAAATGTTATAGGAATGTTAGTTATATAGAAATGTTGGATTTAGTTATCAAAATCCAATCATTAAAAAAATGTTACTTTTTGCGGGCATATAGCTAGTATTTGTTCTCGACGAGGCCCGACCCGCATCCTCGCCGTCGACTCGTCCACGACGACGTCCGGCTGACCCATGTCCGGGACTGGGCTCCGCCGGGCTGGCACTTGGAGGTGCTGCCTGGAGGGGCGCGCCGCTTGATGAGGAACCCGGCCCCGGTCGTCGACCCTGATCTCGTTTGGTGGCATTCGCGTGGGCCAGTTTCGGTGCGGAGGGAGCCGGGCCCGCCGGAGGTGGTATGTCGCCGTGTCAGGGAGGAGGACGAGCACATCCATCGGTACATGGTTGCGTTAGAGGGCGGCAGGTTCTCCAATACCTGGCAGTTTCTTCAGGGATCTCACTTCATCTATGATCCTGTGAGGGTCCTTCTCTTTGGGTGTCCACCGCCCGCGTCGCATGATCCGACGATGTATTCGAGATTATATCTATTATTCGAGATGATGTATTCGAGATTATAACTATTATTCGAGAGGATGTATAAGAGATTATATCTATTATTCGAGACGACGTATTCGAGATTATATTCGATGATGCTTATTATGTACTATGATTGTTTCAGTTTTTCCTTATTATTTGATTGCATCCATGCATTGTAATTTGAATATATTTTTTTGGATTAGTTAAACAAAACCTATCACTACTAGGAAAAGGGCTATAGATGGAATTGACACTAATGGCGCACCAAACATGTGGTGCGCCATTACTAAATACTAATGGCGCACCATGTGTTGGTACGCCATTAGTGTCCAAATACTAATGGCGCACCACATCCACGGTGCGCCATTAGTAAAATATTTTTTTAATTTTCTTCAAAACTACTAATGGCGCACCGATGGGAGTGGTGCGCCATTACTAGTTGAACTAGTAATGGCGCACCACATCCACGATGCGCCATTAGTAAAAAAACTACTAATTTTTTTAATTTTTTTTCAAAACTACTAATGGCGCACCGTGGCATGGTGCGCCATTACTAGTTGAACTAGTAATGGCGCACCATGCCACGGTGCGCCATTAGTACCTTGGCCACCACTTCCACCGAATGCACCCCCCCTCCCCCCCTGTGGATCGCCTTTTCAGTTTAAAAAAAATAAAAGAAAATGATGAAAATGTCAAAAAAATAAAAGAAAATAAGTTTCCCATGTGATATGTGGTCTAGTTGTTGGGAAAATTTGCAAATATGAATTTCGACTTCATTTGCAAAATCTCTCGAGAATTTGTAAAAATGGGCATAAGTTTTGCATACTAACTCGGATGAAAAAGTTTTTTATATGAAAAATCATCTACTCGAAAAGTTAAACATTTTCAAAATCCTCAAAAACCTAACAGAAAAAAAGATACGGGGCTTTTAAGATCTGAAGGTAAAAAAATTCAAAAAAAGTTCAAATTTACTAATGGCGCACCAGCCCATGGTGCGCCATTAGTATCTTCCCGCCATCAAAATTCAAAAGAAGTCAACAAAATAAAAAAAGTTACTAATGGCGCACCTACCCACAGTGCGCCATTAGTATCTTCCCGCCTTCAAAATTAAAAATAAGTCAAAAAAATAAAAAAAGAGTTACTAATGGCGCACCTGCCCACGGTGCGCCATTAGTATCTTCCCGCCTTCAAAATTCAAAATAAATAAAAAAATAAAAAAATAGTAATGGCGCACCTGGCCACGGTGCGCCATTACTATGTCGTATACATGGCTGGGCGCACCTCCTCCACTCCACCTCTCCTCCATTCCATCTCCTCCTCTCCTCTCCTCCACTCCATCTCCTCCTCTCCTCCACTCCATCTCCTCCTCTCCTCCACTCCATCTCCTCCTCTCCGGCGACCTCCTCCTCCTCCTCTCCGGCGACCTCCTTCTCCTTTCCGGCGACCTCCTCCTCCTCCTCTCCGGCGACCTCCTCCTCCTCCTCTCCGGCGACCTCCTCCTCTCCGGCGACCTCCTCCTCTTCGGGAACCTCCTCCTCACTCCTCTCCTCCCCTCCCCTCATGGTTTCTCCTCCCTCCTCTCCGGTGAGCTCCTCCTCCCTCCCCTCCTCCCATTCCCTCATGGTTTCTCCTTCCTCCTCTCCGATGCTTCGGGGAACTCCTCTCGGCGACCTCCTCCTCCTCTCCGGCGATGTAGGCGAGTGCCTCTCCGGTGACCTCCTCCTCCTCCTCCTCTCCGGCGAACTCCTCTCCGGTAAAAGAACACGACAAAAGAACATACAAGATCCAAAAACAGGAACAAAATTTGAAATAATATCGTGCCAAAAAACGAGCAAAAAAAAGTAGCAAAAAATGGGCAAAAAAATCACGATCCAGATCCAAATTCAAAATTCAAAAATAGTAATGGCGCACGGTGGGGGTGAGACGGTGCGCCACTACTATTTCCTGCCTTCAAAATTCAAAAATACTAATGGCGCACCGTGGCCTATACTAATGGCGCACCAGTGGCCTATACTAATGCCGCACTGTGGCCTATACTAATGGCGCACCAGTGGTGCGCCATTAGTATACCAGATATTAATGGCGCACCAGTGGTGCGCCATTAGTAAAAATTACTAATGGCGTGCTAATAATGGCGCACCAGTGATGCGCCATTAGTAGGCAAAACTGGTGCGCCATTAGTAGGCCTTTTCCTAGTAGTGTATGGCGAACAATACCGGTAGAGAGCGAGAAGAGGCCCTGTTCAATATCGTACACAATCCTTGCGGGCCAGATGATGATCAGAATGAAGAAGATTATGACGGCTCCGAATATCTAAACAACAACGGGGAGGGTGATATGATATTCGATCACGACGACCGAATTGATGAAGTCATGAACTATGAACATGACGAAGAAAATGTTGGTCTTGAAACAACAAAGACCGGTGAGGTATATATATTGATATAAGCAGGCATCTGATGATCATCACATGTTTTAAATGACTTGAAGATATATTAACGAATCGATCTTTCTTCTTTCAGCCATCCGGATTGAGCAAATCTTCAGGCAACAGGACGAAATGAGGCCCGAACAAAAAGTTGAAGGAGGGCGTAAAGTACAATATCGAGGCAATCAAACCTAATGGCGAACCATTCGCGCCTAAGAAGATTGCGGACAAGTTCGTTCGTCAGTGCGGAGTTCTTGTGAAGGACCAACTCCCGATCTCCCTTCAAGAATGGAGAGAGCCAGCAAATCCACGTCCAGGAGTTACTTTTGTCAACGACAGACAAAAACATTTGCTTTGGGAAATGCTCATGGAACATTTCACCCTACCAGATCATTTCACAGATGCAGATGTGGAGAAAGTCAAGGACGCTGCTCTTAGGAAGATGGCGGTTGTATTCAAGAACCACAAGATTCGTGAATGGGCCAAGTACGTCAACGGAGGAAGGACGACTCCAGTATTCGAGGGAACACTAGAGAACCAAAGTGCTCATTGGGACAATTTCATGAAATTCCAGGATTCGGAATTATCTATGGAACGATTAAGAATAAACAAGGCCAATGCCACAAAAAAGATAAGTTCCATAAGCTGGGGCCAGGTGGCTATGCGGTGGGAATGCCTAAGTGGGATAAGTCTGAGAAAGAGATGCTGGATGCAGGAGTCACTCCAGAAACATTGAGCTGCCCCCCTAGGTGCAGGACTTGGTTCTATGCGCATGGGGGGAGTTGGACCCGAAGACATGCAATGTTTCAAAGAAGGCATGTCTAGACGGAGCCAAAGATAAGCTACTTGTTGCAATAGAATAGGCTCGATCCGGGTTATTCAAGCCCAACAGAGAGAACAACGAGCTTACGCGTGCCCTGGGAAATCCTGAACACCCGGGAAGAACACGAGGCATGGTCGCTATTCTGTGGTATGAGGGGTTTTCGGACTGAAACGCCGACTACAGAACCCGTGCGAGAAAGAAGATTGCGGAGGAGAAGAAGAGGAAGATGGAGGAGGAGCAGAGGAAGCTAGACTATGAACGCCTTCAAGGCCTAGAATCAGCGCACGCGGACTTGGCAACCAAATTCGAGCGGCAGCAGGAGCAGATCGACTCACTTAGCCGGCAAAGGGGGTCTCCGCAGCTAGCGGATGATCAACCAATGGATAGCACCATCCCATCCATGCCGAGAAGCAGCGTGGGTTCCGCCCCGGGCGACGCATTGCTGGATAGCTACCCAGTGGATGACATCATGGAGAACACTAACTGCGAGCTAAACTTCAAAATGAAGAACATATCCATGAAGGTGGCGGATGCCCTTGCTTTTACAAATCCCCCCGAGGCAACCTTCCATTGCAACCCGATTCCAGCGGGCTATGCTCGTGTCTTGGTGGATGAGGTGGTGGACCAATATCCGGGGCTAGAGCTTGACATTCCTAGAGGTGACGATGAGCACACACTAGGAGAGGCCAACCATCGTATCATCCTATGGAGAAAGGATTGCATCATCTTTCGAAGGCCACCAACACCGCGTCATCCGACTCCTCGTCGCAGTCTGCCATCGAGTCAGCAGACTCCCACTCCTCCAAGTCCACCAACGCGTCACGCCACTCCTTCTCCAAGTCCGGCACAGCTTCAGGCCACTCCTCCTCCAAGTCCGGCAAAGCGTCAGGCCACTCCTCCTCCAAGTCCGGCACAGCTTCAGGCCACTCCTCCTCCAAGTCCGGCACAGCTTCAGGCCACTCCTCCTCCTCCAACTCAGCCACGTCAGTCGTCTTCGCCGCCTCAGCAATCACGGAAGAGAGCCGCCTCAGCTATGATGCGTAGCGGTACAAGTCAAGGTAGTACTGCAGGTACAGGCGGAGGCAAGCGATTTCAATATGGTCCAAGCCTCGCGCCTCTTCCACAGAGGCCTTACCACAAGTCCGAGGAGGAAAACGTAGCCATAACGAAGGCCGAGGTGGAAGCCCATTTTGCACCGAAACCGCCACCGCCGCCAAAGGAGAAAGTGCCTGTGGAAAAGATTGACCACTTCATTCGTATGGCTAGACCACTAGCTCCCAAGCCTATTGACACACACTATGAGCGCCACCTCAGGAAGTTAAATCGAGCACGTCTACAGAAAGAGGTGAGCTCGAGCTCGAGCAAATCAGGTGTCAAAAGGAGCGGTAAAACCGTTCCCCAGCTGGGAGAACAGGCGGCACAATCAACCCCCCCCCCCCCCCCCGCTTGTTGTGCCAACAACACATGAGAGTAGGCGCGCCCAATATTATTATGGGCAAACTGTTAACGTTCCAGGGGTGGGCGATGTGGTAATAACCGAGGAGCATATTGCGCAGGCTGAATCGATCGGTATCACTGTTGGACAACTCCTCAATATCGAGCCCATGTGTCCGACTTGAGAGGAGGAAATAAAATGGAAATATGCCCGGGGCCAGCCTTTGGTCGAGCCAGAGGAGGTCAATAAGCTCCCAATGAGAATGTATGAATTGCATCAATGGTACATGGACATTACCAAGATTTCCAATCGAGAGTCCCTCATGGTGAATGTCAACAAGGAGCATTACTACCATGAGAAAGTGGTGACCGTTGTGTATTCAGAACTATTTCAGCTATACAATAAAGACGCACTCGACAAATCTATCGTCAGTTGCTATTGTCTGTAAGTGATTTCTTTCTGTAATTTAAGTCTCAAGCTAGCTGTAGTGACCATTTTGATCAATCATTACATGTAATTATCCTCACTATATTCTTTTCTGTGGTATTATAAGGATGAAGATTTATGAAATGAAAAAAGGAGGACGCTATGGCATTGGGTTCGTTGACCCAAATACCATTAATGAATACACATGGGAAATAGATCCATATCATGAAAAAAGTGTAGAGGAAAGCATGCTACAGTTCTTCAAGGAACTCAAATACAATGAAGATATACTACTTCCTTACAACTTCCAATGAGCCACACTGTCTTGTACTACAAATTCTGTTTTTCCCTACTAGCTATAGCTACATGTTTTTGCTTACATATGCCCGCTTAATTAAGACATATAAATGTGTGTGCATGCCGATTTCACCGGATCCTGTTAATCATTAAAGTTGATGAAGGAACAGTTGAAGTACTAGACTCACTACTTAAGAAAGCAATTGACTACACCATCGTGAAGGGGATAGTCAACAGGTAATTTCAATCATTGTTAACTATATCTCGGCCTATTTAATTAGCTCATCATTTCCTAATAACAACTATTTAATAACCCATTTATTCATTTTCTTTGTGGGCGGGCAGGGCTTGGGCAAAGTTCATCCGGGTCACTCCAGGCCCATGGAAACAAAGTCTGAAATGGTATCGACCCAAGGTAAGTAATTAAGTAGTACTAGCTAGCTGCCATCTCTTTAATTATCATACTTGATTAATTATTATCTGATCAAATTCCATTCTCGTAAAGGCCCTGAAGCAGGCGCCGGGGAATGATCTATGTGCATACTACGTTTGCGAGAACATTCGCATGATGGCGTCTGAAAGGAGCAAATCTCAAAGACAGGAGTGGGTACGATATCGATTGTCAGAACACTATTCACAATTTTTACACCATTTTCGATATCTAGTCACACAACTAATACACATGCATATTGATCTCCTTCTTAACAGTTCAAAGAGGTGCGAGACAAGCTCCTAGCACAGGACCGCATAGAAGCAATTCAAGAGGAAATAGCGGGATTTTTGTTCGACCAGGTCATAGATCCCAAAGGAGAATACTATTACCCGCTACCGCCACCATGAACCACGCTTCCAATTGTTATCGTGCTCCGAAGGCACCAATTAGCTAGGCTAATGCCACTGGCTCCGAAGGCACCAATTAGGAGAAATTGTGTGTATATATGTATGAATTAATTAATGGTGGTTGTGAGACATTCGATGATATATATATATATATATATATATATATATATATTATGATCGGTTCTACTAGAAATTCTATTTATATATATGCATAACGTGTACAATATGTAGTATCGTAAAATACCAGCAAACGAAAAATAATTAAATGGAAAACACAAAATTAAATGAAAAAGAAATCATAAACACAAACCCCCCTCCCCCAACATTTTAATACCGGTTGGTGACACCAACCGATACTAAAGGGCTCCCTGCCCCCGAAGCTGGCTCGTGCCACGTGGTTGCCCTTTAGCACCGGTTCGTGCTGAACCGGTACTAAAGGGGGGGGGGGCTTTAGTGCCTACATTTTAGCGCCGGTTACCAAACCGGCACTAAAGGGCCTTATGAACCGGTGCTATTGCCCGATTCTGCACTAGTGCGTAGACTGTGGTGCGGGCGGGGGGGGGGGGGGGGGGCAGGGGCTGTGTCCAAGGAGGCAGGAGGGTGCTATTGCCCGATTCTGGAGGAAGAAGCCGGCGGCACGATGAAGTTCAGATTTGCCTTGGGAAGAAAGTCAACGACAGCTACGAGGTGAGGGAACCGGCGACACGGCTAGAACGCGGGCGTCGGGGGGACGAGGTGAGGGAGGTCAAGCGGTGCAACAGGGTGGGCGGGCCGTGCCAGTTGTGGAGGCCAATGCGCCGGTGGCGGGGGTGGTCGGTGTGTAGGATGTGGACAAAAATCTCTTGAAGTTTCCATCCTTGGTTCTTTATGCGAAAAAATTGGGGATAATTGCAGAATCAAAATAGAAACAACTGAAGATAGATGGAAGTGGGCAAAAACATGTGACGGACACATAAGCTGCACCTCTTAGTTAGCTTGGCTACAATTACTTTTTCACTTCCGATATGAACGTTCAAGGGAAGGCAGCAATCAAAATATATTATTCCTTTATGCTGCATCAACAAGTCAATTAGAGAGTGACAAGAGAGCATGTTTTGCTCAGAAAAGGGAACAGCGGAAGAGAGAAGCAGCTGTTGCGATAGAACTGGCTAGTATCCATCATGGCGAACATGTGTGATGCATCACGCTGGACACACACGCACGCAACACACCAAACTAGAACACACATGCACCAGCCATGTGTACTGCACAAAACGGTTCTGAAGGCTGAACCTGGTCTAAAGACATAGCAGAACTTCCGAGAAATGCTTCTAAAATCTGAATTTGGCATGTAGCCATAGTATAACTTCCTGGTTATCTGCACTAGTGCTAGCACTTGTACATCTCTAAAGCCGTTGAACATCAATAAAGTCTAAACCGAAGAGAGAGGTTGGCCTTCCTGCTGCATTTGCACGGAAAATTGAAACACATGGTAGAGAGGAGTCAGAGAATGAACGATAGTGAGCGGCTATTTGGAGGGTCAGATATGAGGAACAAAGCGTAGGCGCTGTG
The DNA here is from genome assembly GCA_034509565.1 of Triticum monococcum. NCBI lineage: Eukaryota > Viridiplantae > Streptophyta > Magnoliopsida > Poales > Poaceae > Triticum > Triticum monococcum. Next base: position 65,065,662 of record CM067846.1, read on the forward strand.
TGCTTTAGATCCTCTGCGTGGGGAAGAAATCCATTGGTAGGAGGAGCAGTACAGGAGGATCTTGGCCATGTCCCTGCCTCTATCGCGTCTCCCTCGCGAGTGTGGAGGCTGGCGCCATCAATGGATAGAAGAAGGGGGTAGGAGGTCGCCGCCGCTGGTAGATGCAAGGGGAGGGATGCCACTGCCGCTGTCGTGGAGGCAAGGGGAGGAAGGACGGCGACGTGTTGGCCCGATTCAAGCATGGGGCGGCGCGGGGCGCGGATCCAGGCGAGGGTTTGGCGGCTCCGTGGGCCGGCGGCAGGAGGTGCGTCGGGGACGGCGTCGGCGGCGGGAGGCGCGGCGGTCCGGGGTCGAGGTGGCCGGCGGTGGGAGGTGCGGACGTCGGTTGGCGTGGAGGCGGGGACGACGCTGACGCTGGATCACGACGGGAGGTTGGGGATCGAGGAGGGAGTGGTGGGCACGGGCGTGCCTTTTTTTTTCCTCTGCCAGTTCTGGAGGACCTTCACACACCCTATATAGAGGCACCGTGATCGAAATAGTTATACTAATCTCGGGATTAGAATAGTGCCATTATATATATATATATATATATATATATATATATATATATATATATTGTTCTTGTTGTTCTGTATGCAATCTCATCATACAACATACATCTTGTTAAGTTGAACCGTTTCTGTTCTTTTGTGTCAACGCAAACAGTTCATCCGACTGAACTGCATGCTATATATCGCACACACCTTTGTCTGGCTGACCGTTTCTTTTGTGTTGCCTAATCACAAACAATTCATCGAAGTGAACCATATGTTGTGTATTGCACATGCCTTCATCTGGTTTCCCGTTTCCTTTGTTCCTCCTCATCGCAATCAGTAAATTGAACTGAACCATATGCCCTTCATTGCACACGCAACTAAAATCAGAACCGTGTTTGATGCATCCTTCATCACAAACATTTTGCACCTTTTTTGACGGTTTTCATACACCATCGTTTGCGATTATTACATTGCACACCGTTTCTTAAAGTGTCTCTGATCGTAGTGTCGCGTTAGCAACATCCTGCAGTAGTGAATAGAAAAGAATCTATCTATACCTACTAATAAAGGGGCTATTGCTTCTTACCACCATAATTTCGTCCGTCCTTAACTTTGTGTACAAGATGTGCTAAATCGCCTTACAGGGCCTTGACCCGAAATCATCCCATGCAAAAAATATGACACGCAACCGAGATTAGGCAGAAAATAAACGTCCTCACATGGGATCGAACTACGGATGTTGAACTTCGAAGTCCAAAGCTGCAACCAACAAAGCTAAGGCATCAGGATACAAAACAAATTTTTTGTTTCTTTATAAATTAGTACCACCTCGCTGCTTTACAATCCGTTATACCGATTTATATATGTTTCTGATTCAATATCAATAAGCAGCCTGGAGAATTAATTAGTAATAATGGGCCCTATTTGTGAGGAAAACGCCTTTGAGAATAAGGAAACAAAGGCGGTTGACATATATTGCTTAGATTTCATGAGTTGTGTGACGTGAATAAGGAAAAAAAGCAGCGTGATTAGCGGGTATAAATATGGAAACAGAGTTTCGAAAAAGAAAAAGGAAGGTGAGCTCCTAAAACAAGGAAGAAGGAAGGATATAATAATATGTACTAAAGGAATTACATAATGCGAGGGCATGATGATCAGTATACATAAATAAGGAAGGAGTCTTTGACAAGAAAGAACGAAAGTTGTATGATATGACATAAAGCAATTACCCAAACATGGCATGCCTTTAAAATTGCTTCATCTTACATTGCTTCATCTTACAAATAATGCCTTTAAAATTTCAAAATTAGGGGGCCCTTTGTGTGTAAATAACTAGGGATTGTTCGTTCAAATGCGAAAGAATTATAATTCATGCTTTGTAATGCTTAGTGAGATTTTTTTTTCACGACAGCTTTCAAATAACGCCTTTAAGATTTCACCCACCTGAATTCGCGTGAATTGGCCATGCCCGTATAGTTGATATGAAGTATTACTAGACCTCGGTGCGCGCCTTCCTGACATTGCTGGGTGGCATCATTTGGATGTTGTTGGGCCATGTTGCTAGATATTTTGGAGGATATGCCATTATATCTCCCGTTGTAACGAATGGGCATATGTGCTAGTAAAGAAAAAGTAAAAAAGAAAGGAAAGAAAGAGGGAGGCCTAGCCCACCTTCCTCGTCCCTACCCTATTGCTACAGGAGGCATGGGAATCGTAGCACACATATATGGCTACAGGAGGCATGGCGTCATCAGCGCCCCCTGTCCGCCTATTTGACGCACCCCTCATGGCCCCTCTCTCCGGTCTGAGCTCTTCCGAGCCGCCGCCGCAACTCCGCCGCCTCGGTCCGCTGCTCTGGTGCCGCCCCGGCATCCCCGAGAGAGTCCTGAGCTTCCCCTCGGTGAGCCGCACCTGTTCCCCCCCTCCCCTCACTCTGCCTCCAGGGATGCCCGCGCTCATCGCTGCTCACCGCACCTAGAGTCGAGCTCACCACGCCCATCGCCACTCTCACCACGTGCCTGTGGCAGCCCCTGGCTGTGCCCTCACGCGCCCGCCCCTCGGGTCACGGCCTGCTCGTCCGCCACCCCCTACTTACCGCAGCCAGCTAATACGTCTCCAACGTATCTATAATTTTTGATTGCTCCATGCTATATTATCTACTGTTTTGGACATTATTGGGCTTTATTAGCCACTTTTATATTACTTTTGGGACTAACCTATTAACCGGAGGCCCAGCCCAGAATTGCTATTTTTTGCCTAATTTAGGGTTTCGAAGAAAGGGAATATCAAACGGAGTCCAAACGGAATGAAACCTTCGGGAACGTGATTTTCTCAACAAACGTGATCCAGGAGACTTGGACCCTATGTCAAGAAACAAAGGAGGAGGCCACAAGGTAGGGGGCGCGCCAACCCCCCCCCCCCCCCCCCCCGCCAGGCGCGCCCTCCACCCTCATGGGGCCCCTGTTGTCCACCGACGTACTCCTTCCTCCTATATATACCTACGTACCCCCAAATGATCATACACGGAGCCAAAACCCTAATTCCACCACCGCAACTTTCAGTATCCATGAGATCCCATCTTGGGGCCTGTTCCGGAGCTCCGCCGGAGGGGGCATCCATCACGGAGGGCTTCTACATCAACACCATAGCCTCTCCGATGAAGTGTGAGTAGTTTATCTCAGACCTTCTGGTCCATTGTTATTATCTAGGTGGCTTCTTCTCTCTTTTTGGATCTCAATACAAAGTTCTACCCCCTCTCTTGCGGAGATCTATTCGATGTAATCTTCTTTTTGCGGTGTGTTTGTTGAGACCGATGAATCGTGGGTTTATGATCAAGATTATCTATGAATAATATTTGAATCTTCTCCGAATTCTTTTATGTATGATTGGTTATCTTTTCAAGTCTCTTCGAATTATCAGTTTGGTTTGGCCTACTAGATTGATCTTTCTTACAATGGGAGAAGTGCTTAGCTTTGGGTTCAATCTTGCGGTGTCTTTTCCAGTGACAGTAGGGGCAGCAAGGCACGTATTGTATTGTTGCCATCGAGGATAACAAGATGGGGTTTTTGTCACATTGCATGAATTTATCCCTCTACATCATGTCATCTTTCTTAAGGCGTTACTCTGTTTCCATGAACTTAATACTCTAGATGCATGCTGGATAGCGGTCGATGAGTGGAGTAATAGTAGTAGATGCAGGCAGGATTCGGTCTACTTGTCTCAGACGTGATGCCTATATACATGATCATACCTAGATACTCTCACAACTGTGCTCAATTCTGTCAATTGCTCAACAGTAATTCGTTCACCCACCGTAAAATACTTATGCTCTTGAGAGAAGCCACTAGTGAAACCTATGGCTCCCGGGTCTATCTTCATCATATTAATCTTCCAATACTTATTTATTTACTTTGCTTTTGTTTTACTTTGCATCTTTATCACAAAATTACCAAAAATATTATCTTATCATATCTATCAGATTTCACTCTCGTGAGTGACCGTGAAGGGATTGACACCACCTTTTCGCGTTGGTTGCGAGGAGTTATTTGTTTTGTGGAGGTACGAGGGACTCGCGTGTAGCCTCCTACTGGATTGATACCTTGGTTCTCAAAAACTGAGGGAAATACTTACGCTACTTTGCTGCATCATCCTTTCCTCTTCAAGGAAATCCAACGCAGTGCTCAAGAGGTAGCAAGAAGATTTCTGGCGCCATTGCCGGGGAGTCTACGCAAAAGTCAACATACCAAGTACCCATCGCATACCCTTATCTCTCGCATTACATTATTTTCCATTTGCCTCTTGTTTTCCTCTCCCCCACTTCACCCTTGCCATTTTATTCGCCCTCTCTCTCTATCCTTCGTCGCTCTCTATTTGCCTATTTTTGTCCGCTGGCTTTTTGTTTGCTTGTGTGTTGGATTGCTTGCTTGTCACGATGGCTCAAGATAACACTAAATTGTGTGACTTTACCAATACCAACAACAATGATTTTATTAGCACTCCGATTGCTCCTCTTACCGATGCTGAATCTTGTGAAATTAATGCCGCTTTGCTGAATCTTGTCATGAAAGATCCGTTTTCCAGCTTTCCTAGTGAAGATGGCACAACCCATCGAAATAGCTTCGTTGATTTGTGTGATAGGCAAAAGAAGAAAGATGTGGACAATGATATTGTTAAATTGAAGCTATTTCCTTTTTCGCTTAGAGATTGTGCTAAATCTTGGTTTTCATCTTTGCCTAAAATAGTATTGATTCTTGGAATAAGTGCAAAGATGCTTTTATCTCTAAGTATTTTTCTCCCGCTAAGATCATCTCTCTTAGAAACGATATTATGAATTTTAAGCAACTTGATCATGAACATGTTGCGCAAGCTTGGGAGAGGATAAAATTAATGATACGTAATTACCCTACTCATGGTTTGAATTTGTGGATGATTAGACAAAACTTTTATGCCGGACTGAATTTTGCTTCTAGAAATCTTTTAGATTTGTCCGCAAGAGGCACTTTTATGGAAATCACTTTAGCAGAAGCTACTAACCTCCTTGATAATATTATGGTTAATTATTCTCAATGGCATACTGAAAGATGTTCAAATAAAAAAGGGCATGCGATAGAAGAAATTAATGTTTTGAGTGGAAAGATGAATGAACTTATGAAATTATTTTCTAATAAAAGTGTTTCTTCTGATCCTAGTGATATGCCTTTGTCTACTTTGATTGAGAATAATAATGAATCTTTGGATGTGAATTTTGTTGGTAGGAATAATTTTGGTAACAACGCGTATAGAGGAAACTTTAATCCTAGGCCTTATCCTAGTAATTCCTCAAATAATTATGGTAATTCCTACAACAATTCTTATGGAAATTTTAATAAGATACCCTCTAATTTTGAATCTAATATTAAAGAAATTATTACTTCGCAAAAGAATTTCAATGCTTTGATTGAAGAAAAAATGCTTAAGATTGATGATTTGGCTAGGAACGTGGATATAATTTCTCTTGATGTTGATTTTTTAAAGCTTAGATCTATTCCTCCTAAGCATGATATCAATGAGTCTCTCAAATCCACGAGAGTTTCCATTGATGAGTGCAAAGAAAGAACCGCTAGGATGCGTGCTAAGAAAGATGCCTTTATAAGAGCGTGTTCTTCTAGTTCCTATGAAAATAAAGATGAAGAACTAAAAGTTATTGATGTGTCCCCTATTAAATCTTTGTTTTGCAATATGAATCTTGATAATGATGGGACTGATTATTTTCCACCTTTACCTAGAAGGCGTTCCAAAAATTCGGAGTTTTTACATTTTGATGCAAAACTTGATGAAAGTGGAATTGAAGAAATCAAAACCCTAGATATTAATAAACCCACTATTTTGGATTTCAAGGAATTTAATTATGAAAATTGCTCTTTGATTGATTGTGTTTCCTTGTTGCAATCCGTGCTAAATTCTCCTCATGCTTATAGTCAAAATAAAGCATTTACTAAACATATTGTTGATGCCTTGATGCAATCTTATGAAGAAAAACTTGAGTTGGAAGTTTCTATCCCTAGAAAAATTTATGATGAGTGGGAACCAACTATTAAAATTAAGATTAAAGATCATGAGTTCTATGCTTTGAATGATTTGGGTGCTAGTGTTTCCATGATTCCAAAGACTTTGTGTGATTTGTTAGGTTTCCGTGATTTTCATGATTGCTCTTTAAACTTGCACCTTGCGGATTCCAGTATTAAGAAACCTATGGGAAGAATCAATGATGTTCTTATTGTTGCAAATAGGAATTATGTGCCCGTAGATTTTATTGTTCTTGACATAGATTGCAATCCTTCATGTCCTATTATTCTTGGTAGACCTTTCCTTAGAATGATTGGTGCAATTATTTATATGAAGGAAGGAAATATTAGATTCCAATTTCCATTAAGGAAAGGCATGGAACACTTTCCTAGAAAGAAAATTAAATTACCATATGAATCTATTATGAGAGCAACTTATGGATTGCCCACCAAAGATGGCAATACCTAGATCTATCCTTGCTTTTTATGCCTAGCTAGTGGCGTTAAATGATAGCGCTTGTTGGGAGGCAACCCAATTTTATTTTTATTCCTTGCTTTTTCTCCTGTTTAGTAATGAATAATTTATCTAGCCTATTTTTTGGTTGTGTTTTTTGTGTTTAATTAGTGTTTGTGCCAAGTAGAACCGTTGGGAAGACTTGGGGAAAGTCTTGTTAATCTTGCTGTAAAAAACAGAAACATTAGCGCTCACGAGAACTGCTGCCATTTTTACTTGGAAAGTGCTATTTAGTTAATTATTTTTGCATATGATTAATAGATAAATTGCTCACGTCCAGAAATTTATTTTAGAATTTTTGGGGTTCCAGATCTTGCGCTAGCTACCGATTACTACAGACTGTTCTATTTTTGACAGATTTTGTTTTCGTGTGTTGTTTGCTTATTTTGATGAAACTATGGCTAGTAAAATAGTTTATAAACCATAGAAAGATTGGAATACAGTAGGTTTAACACCAATATAAAGAAAGAATGAGTTCATTAAAGTACCTTGAATTGGTCTTTTATTTTCTTTCGCTAACGGAGCTCACGAGATTTTCTACTATGAGTTTTGTGTTGTGAAGTTTTCATGTTTTTGGGTAAAGATTTGATGGATTATCACTGGTAGAAAAAGGGCCTGTTGTCCCGGTTCGCAAGGGCCTTTTGTCCCGGTTCCTGAACCGGGACTAAAGGGTCGGTACTAATGCCCTGTCCCTTTAGTCTCGGTTCAATCCAGAACTGGGACAGATGGGCCTCCACGTGGCCTGTGCGTGGAGCCCAGGCAGGAGGACCTTTGGTCCTGGTTGGTGGCACCAACCGGGACCAATAGGCATCCACGCATCAGCATTTCTGTGCCTGGGGTTTTTGTTTTTTTTAAGGGGGGGGGGTTCGGGGGTTTTTGGGGGTTAATTTAGGTGTTTCATATATTGTGTTAGCTAGCTATAATTAATAGAGAGAAGTGTCCTCTCTTATGTCCGTGCTTGGTCGACGCTACGTACTATACATACGTATAGAGAGGACTAGACACGCTAGCTAGCTAGTAAGCAAACGAAGGAAACAGAAGATCGTCATGAACATATATGCATACAGAGAGAAGTGATATCGACCACCTCTCCTTCTCCGAGAGATTGGTCGAACAACAAGTTCTCGTATATCTATCCGACACTACCGGCTACATATATACAATAATTATCTCTTACAAATATAATCATACGGACTCATGGTCCACATAGTATTCTCCGTCTTTAGTGATCACGTGGTCAAGAAAGAATGTCGCCAATTCCTCTTGAATTGCTCACATGCGAGCTGGTTCTAGGAGTTCATCCCGCTTCCGAAACATCTAATTTGAAGAAGGGGGTCAATACATATATATATGAATGAATGAAACTCAACAAAAATGATGGTAATAAAATAAAATTGTGAATGTTGTTATTTACGTACTTCATATTGTTCGTCAGTGTAGCCCCGCTCACAGGTCGTGTGGCAGATGGACTCGCAAATGTAGTATCCGCAGAAATCATTCCCTTGTTCCTGCCACAACCACTTTACAAGAAATAGAGGTCAATCAAACTGATAAGCAAGAATGCCAAATGGTATTGATGAAACTAGCACTTGAATCAATAGGAGATGCGCGGAACATGCTACTATAGTACTTACTTTCGGGTGTCTAAATTGCAGCTTCTTCGGTAGTCCTGGAGCTTTTTTCGTGAATTTTTTCCAAACCCTGCCAGACAAAGAAAATAATTACTTGATATATCAGGAAATGAAGAAAGTTGCTGATATGGTGGATAATGATCGATTTAACTTACTTCTCGAGAATTTGAGTCATGTCCGCATAGTCCTGGGAATCTTTTTGTCTTGAGTCTAAGACGGTTACTAGTCCCTGCTCAAGCTTAATCTCTAGGAGAATATAGTGGAAACTGCACACGCATGCATAACTCATCAATTACATTACTATAACCTTGACTAATATATAAGGGAAACCGAATACGCACAAGACAGTAACACTCAATTGAAGTTGTAAGGAAAGAGTATTATATCTTTGTTTTCATTTATTACCAACGATTGTAGCAAGTTGGCCTCGGTATCTGCGGCATGAAATTTAACCTGAGTTGCATCTATGAGATATGTGTTAATGAACCCAATATCACCGACTTGTCTTTTCTTCAATTCGGTGATCTTCAATCTGCATAATATAGTGAGGATGATTATAAATACATGCAATGAAAGAGCTGAGCTATATAGAGAGACTTAATGACAGAAGTAGTACTACTTACAGATAGTAGCAGGTAACCGTTGTTTTCTCGAGGGCCAATTGATTGAAAAACTAAAAGAACTCCTCAAATGGAACATGCAACAGTTCAAATCCAATGAGGTCATGCTCCTTTTTAACTCTCACATACAAAGTACTCCTCCCCCCAGACTCTCTGCAGATTTTCAAGTACCAATCATGCAATCTTCGCATCATCGTTGATAGAGATCTTTCATCTTTGACGAGAGGCTTCCCGTACTCGTATCTTTGTATCTGCACCTCTATGAAATCATAATGTACATCGTCGGGCAGGTAATCACCAAGATTGCTATAACCGGGCACCATCCTCGGATCATTTGCGACGATGTCTCTAGGCACCTTGAGCGGGGGGCACGGTTGCTTCGCTTGTTCGCTGAGCTGGGCAATTTGTTTCCCAGCTCGTCGTTCTTTCAGACTTTGATCACTGACAGTACTTCCCGACCACTCCGCTTCGGCAAATTCCTTTCCAATAATGCGCTCATAGTTTCCTTTCGGCGAGACTTGGGTGGTTTTGTCAGGGCAGCCAGAGTGCGCTTCGCTTTCACCAGATCTACCTTCTCCTCCAGAGCTGGTTGTTTCTTTGCTTTCACCCCTTCAAAGTAGTTCCTCACTTCTTCTCTTGTGCGATCTCGGCGTTCTCCTCCGGGGTCCTCTCGTATGGTAACTTCTCTGGAGTCTTCAGAGAAGGACCGAATCTGTATTTCCTCCCGCCTCTGGCTGTACTGCTAGACGCTGGCAGAGCAGACGGAGTGTTTGTCTTCTTTACTTGCTTACGAGGCGGAGGAGAAGGACTACGACGCGCCAGAGCAGCCGGAGTGGCGGCAGGTCTCTTCCGCCCTTGCTGACGAGGCGGAGAAGGAGGAGGCTGGCTGCTTGGGCGCGTCGGCGCAGGTGGAGAAGGAGGCGGAGTGCCGCCATGCGCCGGAGAAGGAGCCGGTCGAGTGCCCTAATCGTCACTCGCCGGAGGAGGAGGCAGTGGAGGAGGCGGAGTGCCCTGACTCGCTGGAGGAGGAGGCGATGGAGGAGGCAGAGTGCCCGAGCTTGCCGGAGGAGGAGGAGGTGGCGGACGCGTCCAGTTCGGAAGGTTGATGAGCTCCTTCCGCCATAGCTATGGAGTCTTCAGAGCAGAACCCAGCCTAGTCTCCCCTTCACCGGTAGGGTGGTCAAACTGGAGGTCCTCAAATCCCTCCGTTATTTCATCCACCATCACCCTAGCATATCCTTCTGGAATCGGTCGGCAGTGAAAAGTTGCACTGGGTTTAGTAGGATAAACAGAGCCAACAGCCGCCTTGACCTTCAAATTCACCCATTGCGTCATAAGGTGGCAATTTTGAGACTCCATGATAGCATCAACGGGATAGCTGGCAGGAGCCATCAAGGCATGCTCCGGCTGAAGCAGCTCGGTGGAAGCCACGCTGCTTCTCCGCTGAGATGGCGGGGTAGCTTCGTGGGAAGCTTCGGCAGTACGTTTTCTGCGATTTGCTTCTCGTTCCTCTATTGCTTGTGCCCTTGCTTGCAGCGCCTGCATTTGGGTCTACTGCAATTTTTTCCTCCTCTCCTAGGATTTGTAACCGCCTGCGTCCAGAAACCCAATCTTCCACGGAATGGAGCCTGGCGTGCCTCGTGTCCGTCCAGGGTGCTCAGGATTCCCGAGGGCCATTGTGAGCTCGTCGTTCTCTCTGTCTTGAAAGAACGTCCCTTGCTGCGCTACTTTGATATACTGCTGAAGCTTCCTGACTGGTACGTCCATTTGATCATTCGTCCAAATGCGCTTCCCTGTTACAGGGTCCAAGGTTCCGCCAGCCCCGAAGAACCAAGTCCGGCAACGGTCTGGCCAGTTCATTGTCTCTGGTTCGATCCCTTTATCAACCAGATCATTCTCAGTCTTGGCCCAATTAGGCTGGGCTACGAGGTAGCCACCTGACCCCGTGCGATGGTGATGCTTCTTCTTCGCAGCATTTTGCTTGTTTGTCGCCGACATCTTCTTACTCTTTTCCGATGTCTTGTGGGCCACAAATGCGGGCTAGTGATCTCTGATCTTCTCATATTTGCCCTTGAATTCTGGTGTCTCTTTATTTTCGACAAACTTATTCAGCTCTTTCTTCCAACTCCTGAATAGTTCTGCCATCCTCTTAAGAGCAAAAGACTTGATTAATACCTCTTTAACTGGCTTCTCTGGATCATCCTCTAGCGGTAGGGTGAAATTTGACTTCAGCTCAGTCCAAAGATCATTTTTCTGCATATCATTGACATAAGACACCTCAGGGTCTTCGGTAGCCGGCTTTAACCATTGCTGGATGTTGATCAGGATCTTGTCCCTAACCAAAACCCCGCACTGAGCAACAAATGCGCTCTTTGTCCGGAGGGGTTCAATCGGTTGGCCGTCGGGCATGATTGCTATGATCTCAAACTTTTCATCCGAGCTCAACTTTTTCTTCGGGCCTCGTCTCTTTACCGAAGTTGTGCTCGATCCAGAGGGCTAGAAAAAAGAACAAAGACTTAATTAATATGTGTACATACTGAAAAAATGTATGCATCAATTAGCTAGTCAGCAGAAGCTTAACTAATATATATACCTGGCCGGACTCGGTTCGGTCACCGGAGACGTCATCACGGTCTCCTTCTTGCACTGACATTAGGTCACTGGAGCCATCATAATCATAGCCAGCTGCTTCCAGACCATCAGTGTCATTAAGAAACAACGAGCAGACGACATCACTTCCTCGTGCGATTATGACCCCCAACAACTCTTCTTGTACTTCATCTCAGGCGGTGTCCATAGTTTCTACAAATATTGACAACATGGCAATTATTATTCAAACATGACAGATGGATATATTATTCAAATATTGACAACAAATATTGACGCTTCTTCTCTAGGGTTTGGGGTGGCCTCGACAACGCTTCAAGGATAAAAAAAGAAGAGGAAGAAGAAAAAAAAAGAGGAGAAGAAAGAATAGAGGAGTTCTTACTCCTCTATTCTTTCTTCTCCTCTCTTTTTCTTCTTCTTCCTCTTTTTTTATCAGGAACGAGGGTCGTCGAGGGTCACCGAGCGGTAGAGGAAACCCTAAATAGCAAGTATTGTGGGTGTGAGATACATGTGGCCGTCGGTGTCGGACACTACACCCACGTCCCACAAGTGACGTGGGCGTCGAAGCCCGCGTCACTTGTGGGACGTGGATGTACTGTCCAACACCGATGGCCACATGTATCTCACACCGACGATACTTGCTATTTAGGGTTTCCTCTACCGCTAGGCGACCCTCGACGACCCTCGCTCCCGACAAAAAAAGAGGAAGAAGAAGAAAAAAAAGAGGAGAAGAAAGAATAGAGGAGTTGAGGAGAAGAAAGAATAGAGGAGAAGAACTCCTCTATTCTTTCTTCTCCTCTTTTTTTTCTTCTTCCTCTTCTTTTTTTATCCTCTTCTTCCTCTCATGTTCGACGACCCTCGACCCCTCGGCGACCCTAGACCCCCTCTCGACCCCCTCATGTCGAAGTTATCGGGTAGGGGGTATATCAACAATGACATACCCGATACATACATACATACATATCACATGCATCCATACATATATGAACAAAATTAATATCTACTAATTAACAACCTAAATAAAAAACTAATAGATATAGGAAGAATAAGAAAAAAGAAGAGAAGAAAGAATAGAGGAGAAGACTTCCTCTTCTTCCTCTCCTCTTCTTCTCCCTCTTCTTCCCCTTCTTCCTCGCCTCTCTCATGAATGTCCGACATTCTCGAGCCTTGACCCCCTAAACTAGTTCTCAACCCTCGACCCCCTAAACTAGTTCTCGACCCCCCCTCATGTCGAAGTTATCACGGAGGGGGTATATTGACCCCCCCTCATGTTGAACTTATCGGGGAGGGTTATATCGACCCCCCTCCTGTCGAAGTTAACGGGGAGAGGGTATATCGACAATGACATGCATACATGGAAAAAAATGCTATCCATCTATACATACATAGCCACATACATATATACATGGAAATAATGCTATGAAATAAAAGAAAAAAAAAGAGGAGAAGAAGAAAGGAATAGAGGAGAAGATCGAAGAAAAAAAAGAAGAAAAAAAAGAGGAGAAGAAGAAAGGAATAGAGGAGAAGAAGAAAAAATAGAAAAATTTCTTCTTCTCCTCTATTCCTTTATTCTTCTCCTCTTCTTTTTTTTTATTTTTTCCTCTTCTTATTTATTTCTTCTCTTCTTCCTCTCCTCTTCTTTCTTTCTTCATCTTCTTATTTTCTTCTTTTATATCCTTCTTTTTCTTCTAAATTTTAGCATATTCTAAATTTTCTTCTAACTTTCTATATATGAACAAAAAACTTTCTATATATATGAACAAAATTTGTATGAACAAAATTTTCTTCTTTCTTGCTCTTCTTTCTATGAACCAGAAAAATTACATATATGGAAAAAGATTAATACATATATGAACAAAAAAATACATATATGAACAAAAACATGCTCTGAACAATTTTTTATACATTTTGAACATATACATACACATAGCCACATACATACACATATACATTATATATATATGAACAAAAACTAATAAAAATGAAGGGCGCGCAGGGGCGGTGACACGGCAGGGCAGGGGAGGCGCGCGGCGGGGCGGCGTGCGACGGCAGCGAAGGGCAGGGGCGGCGCGGCGCGGCTGCGCAGGGCAGGGGCGGCGTAGGGCGGCATCATGTGAAGGGCAGGGGCTGCGATGACGGCGGCCAGTACAAGGGGAGGAGCAGGGGAACGGGCGGCGCTCACAGCGAGGTGGCGTCGGCGACGAGGAAGGCTCGGGGACGGCGGACGGTGAAGGCGCGCTCGGGGGCGAGGGCAGGAGCGCGCGGGCTCGAGGACGGCGGACGGCGTCGATCTGGGCAGCCTTGCGGCGTCGATGAGCTCGGCATCATCGGGTGGGCCGGGGGGCAACTGGCGATGAGTTCGTCAAATTTTCCTAAGTCCTGCTTATAGACACAGAGTATTGGTCCCGGTTTGTGGCACCAACCGGGACCAAATGCCAATTTTCAGCATCCCAAAGGGCGGGAAGCGGCGGCCTTTGGTCCCGGTTGGTAGCACCAACCGGGACTAAAGGGGGCCATTGGTCACGGTTCGTGGCACCAACCGTGACCAATGCCCCCTTTAGTCCCGGTTGGTGCCACCAACCGGGACCAAAGGCCTTGTGCTGCTGCGGCGTCGAAAGTTTAGTCCCACCTCGCTAGTTGAGAGGGGTGCGCAATGGTTTATAAGCACCACTACCACACCCCTCTCGAGCTTCTCTCCATTGCAGGCTTACGGGGCTAATTGTCACTACTATGCCTGTGGGCCTACCGGGCCTCCTGCGGGCCTGAATCCTGGCCCTTGGATGGGTTTCTAGTCGTATTCAGGCCGTGGGGGCCGAGTAGGTGGCATTTTTTGTTTTTTGTTGCTTTATTTATTTTATTTTCTTTTGTTTTTTGCTTTATTTTTTAATTCTTTATGCTTTTAGTTTTAAAAAAATTATAAACTTTTTGTTAATGCCATTAATTTTCAAATTTGAAAACACTTTTTTTTTATTTTTTTTATTTTCTTTGTTGCTTTATTTATTTTATTTTGTTTCTACTTACAACAAAAATACTTATTGTTGCTATTTTTTTTCCAGTTTTTTTGTTTTGTTTTCTGCATTATTTATTTTCTTTTGTTTTTTCTTTCTTTTTTTATTCTTTTTGCTTTTAGTTTTAGAAAAATTATAAACTTTCTGTTAGTGCCATTAGTTTTCAAATTTGAAAACACTTTTTAGTTTTTTTGTTTTCTTTGTTGCTTTATTTATTTTATTTTGTGATTAACTTTACTATAAAAATAGTTTTTTTCCTGTTTTTTTATTTGTTTTTTGCATTATTTATTTTCTTTTGTTTTTTCTTTAATTTTTAATTCTGTTTGCTTTTAGGTTAGCAAAATTATAAACTTTCTGTTAGTGCAATTAGTTTTAGAAAAATTATAAACTTTCTGTTAGTGCCATTAGTTTTCAAATTTGAATAGTTAAAATTTGAATTCTTTGAAATTTGTGTGAATCACAAGTTTGTGATTAACTTACTAAAAATGATAATAGATGCGCTTATAGAGAAAATTCAACCTAAATTCATAGTAAATTTCTATGAATTTTAGAGAAATTCACTATGAATTTAGGTTAAACTTTTCACTATTAGGGCATCTATTTTCACTTTGAGAGGAGCTCAACAAGGCAGAGAGGGAAGGGCTTATAAGCCGGTGTGAGCCCCCTTCGGTTGGCGAGGTGGGACTAAACTCTGCCCGCAACGAGGACCAACCCTTTAGTCCCAGTTTGTGGCACAAACCGGGACTAATGGTCATGGGCCAGGGGCGAGGAGAAAAATTATAAACTTTCTGTTAGTGCCATTAGTTTTAGAAAAATTATAAACTTTCTGTTAGTGCCATCAGTTTTAGAAAAAATTATAAAGTTTCTATTAGTGCCATTAGTTTTGAAATTTGAATAGTTAAAATTTGAATAATGGTATTACGAGGGCCGAACCATAGGACATTAAAGCATTTCAATTGAACTCTGAAAAAGTTGAAAGTTGGCATGGTATCATAATCTCTCCCACATAGCATGTGCATGTACAAAACGGACAATGGTAGCATGTTCGTGTGTTACAAAGTTGGCATGGTATCATCATAATAGTTGCAGGAGAAAGTCTTCACATTTTCTTCGCTTGTGTCATTTGCTTATTGCGCCGTAACCATGGATAATCTTTATCGTTTATCAGGATGCTTGGGTCAGCCTTGACATTGAAGGGAGGAATTTCATGAAACTTTTCATAATCTTTAGACATGTCTGTCTTGACGTCCACTCCCAGGATGTCCCTTTTTCCTGGAAGAACCATGTGGCGCTTTGGCTCATCGTATGATGTATTCGCTTCCTTATCTTTTCTTTTTCTCGGTTTGGTAGACATGTCCTTCACATAGATAACCTGTGTCACATCATTGGCTAGGACGAACGGTTCGACAGTTTACCCAAGATTATTAAGATCCACTGTTGTCATTCCGTACTGTGGGTCTACCTGTACCCCGCCGCCTGACAGATTGACCCATTTGGACTTAAACAAAGGGACCTTAAAATCAGGTCCGTAGTCAAGTTCCCATATGTCCACTATGTAACCATAATATGTGTCCTTTCCGCTCTCGGTTGCTGCATCAAAGCGGACACCGCTGTTTTGGTTGGTGCTCTTTTGATCTTGGGCGATCGTGTAAAATGTATTCCCATTTATCTCGTATCCTTTGTAAGTCAATACAGTCAAAGATGGTCCCCTGGACAACAAGTACAACTCATCACAAAAAAGTGTTGTCACGTCTGAGACGTGTTTCCAATCAACTGTTGAAAGTCCTGATGTGTTCACATGTAATCTAGTCGTCACACTGCTCTAGGTGTTTGGAGCGCAGACTGTTCTTGTGTTCATCGACATACGGGGTCACCAAGGTAGAGTTCTGTAGAACTGTGTAGTGTGCTTGAGACCAAGAATATCCGTCCCTGCATATTATTGAGTCTCTTCCAAGAGTGCCTTTTCCAGTCAGTCTCCCCTCATACCGCGATTTAGGGAGACCTATCTTCTTAAGGCTAGGAATGAAGTCAACACAAAACCTGATAACATCCTCTGTTTGATGGCCCATGGAGATGCTTCCTTCTGGCCTAGCGCGGTTACAGACATATTTCTTTAGGACTCCCATGAACCTCTAAAAGGGGACCATATTGTGTAGAAATACGGGACCAAGATGACAATCTTGTCGACTAGATGAACTAGGACGTGCGTCATGATATTGAAGAAGGACAGTGGGAACACCAGCTCAAAACTGACAAGACATTGCGCCACATCACTCCTTAGCCTTGGTACAATTTCTGGATCGATCAACTTCTGAGAGATTCCATTGAGGAATGCACATAGCTTCACAATGGCTAATCGGACATTTTCCGGTAGAAGCCCCCTCAATGCAACCGGAAGTAGTTGCGTCATAATCACGTGGCAGTCATGAGACTTTAGGTTCTGAAACTTTTTCTCTGGCATATTTATTATTCCCTTTATATTCTATGAGAAGCCAGTTGTGACCTTCATACTGAGCAGGCATTCAAAGAATATTTCTTTCTCTTCTTTCGTAAGAGCGTAGCTGGCAGGACCTTTATACTGCTTCGGAGGCATGCCATCTTTTTCGTGCAAACGTTGCAGGTCCTCCCGTGCCACAGGTGTATCTTTTGTCTTCCCATACACGCCCAAGAAGCCTAGCAGGTTCACGCAAAGGTTCTTCATCACGTGCATCACGTCGATTGAAGAGCGGACCTCTAGGTCTTTCCAGTAGGGTAGGTCCCAAAATATAGATTTCTTCTTCCACATGGGTGCGTGTCCCTCAGCGTCATTCGGAACAGCTAGTCCACCGGGACCCTTTCCAAATATTATGTGTAAATCATTGACCATCGCAAGTACGTGATCACCGGTACGCATGGCGGGCTTCTTCCGGTGATCTGCCCCGCCTTTGAAATGCTTGCCTTTCTTTCGACATTGATGGTTGGTCGGAAGAAATTGACGATGGCCCAGGTACACATTCTTCCTGCAATTGTCTAGGTATATACTTTTAGTGTCATCTAAACAGTGCGTGCATGCGTGGTATCCTTTGTTTGTCTGTCCTGAAAGGTTACTGAGAGCGGGCCAATCGTTGATGGTCACAAACAGCAACGCCTTAAGGTTAAATTCCTCCTGTCTGTGCTCATCCCACGTACGTACATTGTTTCCATTCCATAGCTGTAAAAGTTCTTCAACTAATGGCCTTAGGTACACATCAATGTCGTTGCCGGGTTGCTTAGGGCCTTGGATGAGAACTGGCATCATAATGAACTTCCGCTTCATGCACATCCAAGGAGGAAGGTTATACATACATAGAGTCATGGGCCAGGTGCTGTGATTGCTGCTCTACTCCCCGAAAGGATTAATGCCATCCGCGCTTAAAGCAAACCATACATTCCTAGGGCCCTTTGCAAACTCATCCTAGTACTTTCTCTCGATTTTTCTCCACTGCGACCCATCAGTGGGTGCTCTCAACTTCCCATCTTTCTTTCGGTTCTCACTGTGCCATCGCATCAACTTGGCATGCTCTTCGTTTCTGAACAGACGTTTGAACCGTGGTATTATAAGAGCGTACCACATCACCTTCGCAGGAACCCTCTTCCTGGGGGGCTCGCGTCAACATCACCAGGGTCATCTCGTCAGATCTTATACCGCAATGCACCGCATACCGGGCATGCGTTCAGATCCTTGTATGCACCGCGGTAGAGGATGCAGTCATTAGGGCATGCATGTATCTTCTCCCTCTACAATCCTAGAGGGCATACGACCTTCTTTGCTGCGTATGTACTGTCGAGCAATTCGTTATCATTTGGAAGCTTCTTCTTCAATATTTTCAGTAACTTCTCAAATCCTTTGTCAGCCATAGCATTCTCTGCCTTCCACTGCAGCAATTCCAGTACGGTACCGAGCTTTCTGTTGCCATCTTCACAATTGGGGTACAACCCTTTTTCGTGATCCTCTAACATGTGATCGAACTTCAGCTTCTCCTTTTGACTTTCGCATTGCGTCCTTGCATCGACAATGACCCGGCGGAGATCATCATCATCGGGCACATCGTCTGGTTCCTCTTGATCTTCAGCAGCTTCACCCGTTGCAGCATCATTGGGCACATCGTCTGGTTCCTCTTGATCTTCACCAGCTCCCCCCGTTGCAGCATCACCGTATTCAGGGGGCACATAGTTGTCATCGTACTCTTCTTCTTCGCCGTCTTCCATCATAACCCCTATTTCTCCGTGCCTCGTCCAAACATTATAGTGTGGCATGACACCCTTGTAAAGCAGGTGGGAGTGAAGGATTTTCCGGTTAGAGTAAGACCTCGTATTCCCACATTCAGTGCGTGGACAACACATAAAACCATTCTGCTTGTTTGCCTCAGCCGCATCGAGAAACTCATGCATGCCCTTAATGTACTCGCAGGTGTGTCTGTCACCGTACATCCATTGCCAGTTCATCTGCGTGCATTATATATAATTAAGTGTCCAAATTAATATAAGTTCATCATCACATTAAAACCAAAGTGCATACATAGTTCTCATCTAACAACATATAGCTCTCCAGAGCATCTAATTAATTAAACCATACATTGAAACTATGTAAAACATTTCAATGCGAAAACAAATGCGATCATAATCGCAACCAAGGTAACAATTGATCCAACGACATAATGATACCAAGCCTCGGTATGAATGTCATATTTTCTAATCTTTCTAATCTTCAAGTGCATTGCATCCATCTTGATCTTGTGATCATCGACGACATGCGCAACATGCAACTCCAATATCATCTTCTCCTCCTCAATTTTTTTATTTTTTCCTTCAACAAATTGTTTTCTTCTTCAACTAAATTTAACCTCTCGACAATAGGGTCGGTTGGCATGTGCCAATTCACATACATCCTACATAAATAAAATCTATGTCAAATTGGTCGGCATAATTTTCATAAACAATAAATGAACCGATAGTTATAAAGATAATATATATACCACATCCGAATCATAGACAGGACGAGGGCAGATGGGGGCGGATACCAAAACCATCGCACTATATAAGATGCAATAATAAAAGTAAGAAAATAATACAAGTATCTATGTAAACATACAAGTAAGAATATTTTTCCTTTCAGCAAGAAGATAAGAACAAGAGGCACACCATGGTGGTGCCAGCGATGAGCTCGGCGCGGGTGATCGACGGCGGTGAAGACGGGGACGGGGCGTGACGGACCGCTAAACCTAGACAAATATTGTGCAAAACGGAGCTTGGTGGTCGAGCTTGGAGAGGAGAAAGATTAAGTTGTGTGGCTCGGGCATTCCATCGAACACCTTGTGTGCATAGGAGGTGAGCTAGAGGACCACCAAGCCCTCTCCCCCTCGTCCAAAAAAAAACAGAGCAGTGTGCTCTGCTCTTACACGAGGGGGTATATATAGGCACTTCATTGGTCCCGGTTGGTGGCATGAACCGGGACTAAAGGGGAGCCTTTGGTCCCGGTTCATGCGACCAACCGGGACCAATGGTGGTGGGCCCGGAGCGAGGCCCATTGGTCTCGGTTCATCCCACCAACCGGGACCAGAAGGTCCAGATGAACCGGGACCAATGGCCCACGTGGCCCGGCCGGCCCCATGGGCTCACGAACCAGGACCAATGCCCCCATTGGTCCCGGTTCTGGACTGAACCGGGACTCATGGGCTGACCCGGCCTGGACCAAAGCCCAGTTTTCTACTAGTGTATGGAACAAGGAGTGGCAAGAGCCTAAGCTTGGGGATTACCATGGCACCCCCAAGATAATCTAAGGACACCTAAAAGCCAAATCTTGGGGATGCCTCGGAAGGCATCCCCTCTTTCGTCTACTTCTATCGGTAACTTTACTTGGAGCTATATTTTTATTCAACACATGATATGTGTTTTTCTTGGAGCGTCTTGTATGATTTGAGTCGTTGCTTTTTAGTTTACGACAATCATCCTTGCTTTACACACCTTTTGAGAGAGCCATACAGGATTTGGAATTTGTTAGAATACTCTATGTGCTTCGCTTATATCTTTTGAGTTATATAATTTTGCTCTAGTACTTCACTTATATTTTTAGAGCACGGTGGTGGATTTATTTTATAGAAACTATTGATCTCTCATGCTTAACTTAGATTATTTTGAGTGTCTTTAATAGCATGGTAATTTTTTTTAAATCATAATATGCTTGGTATGCAAGAATCGTAAAACTTTCTTATGAGTGTGTTGAATACTATGAGAAGTTTGATACTTGATAATTGTTTTGAGATATGAAGATGGTGATATTAAAGTTATTCTAGTTAAGTAGTTGTGAATTCGAGAAATACTTGTGTTAAAGTTTGTGATTCCCGTAGCATGCACGTATGGTGAACCGTTATGTGATGAAGTCGGAGCATGATTTATTTTTTGATTGTCTTCCTTCTGAGTGGCGGTCGGGGTCGAACGATGGTCTTTTCCTACCAATCTATCCCCCTAGGAGCATGCGCGTAATACATTGCTTTGATGACTTGTAGATTTTTGCAATAAGTATATGAGTTCTTTATGACTAATCTTAAGTCCAAGGATTATACGCACTTTTCTTCCTTTCACCATTGCTAGCCTCTCTAATACCGTGCACCTTTCGCCGGTATCAAACACCCACCATATACCTTCCTCAAAACAGCCACCATACCTACCTATTATGGCATTTCCATAGCCATTCTGAGATATATTGCCATGCAACTTTCCACCGTTCCATTTATTATGACACGCTCCATCATTGGCATATTGCTTAGCATGATCATGTAGTTGACATCGTATTTGTGGCAAAGCCACCGTTCATAATTCTTTCATACATGTGAATCATGAGTCATTGCACATCCCGGTACACCGCCGGAGGCATTCATATAGAGTCATATCTTTTTCTAAGTATTGAGTTGTAATTCTTGAGTTGTAAGTAAATAAAAGTGTGATGATCATCATTTAGAGCATTGTCCCAGTGAGGAAAGGATGATGGAGACTATGATTCCCCCATAAGCCGGGATGAGACTCTGGACGAAAATAAATAAATAAAAGAGGCCAAAGAGCCCAAATAAAAAAATGAGAGAAAAAGAGAGAAGGGGCAATGCTACTATCCTTTTTCCACACTTGTGCTCCAAAGTAGCACCATGATCTTCATGATAGAGAGTCTCCTATGTTGTCACTTTCATATACTAGTGGGAATTTTACATTATAGAACTTGGCTTATATATTCCAATGATGGGCTTCCTCAAAATGCCCTAGGTCTTCATGGGCAAGCGAGTTGAATACACACCCACTAGTTTCTTTTGTTGAGCTTTCATACACTTATAGCTCTAGTGCATCCGTTGCATGGCAATCCCTACTCACTCACATTTTATATCTATTGATGGGCATCTCCATAGCCCGTTGATACGCCTAGTTGATATTAGACCATCTTCTCCCTTTTTATCTTCTCCACAACCACCATTCTATTCCACCTATAGTGCTATATCCATGGCTCACGCTCATGTATTGCGTGAAGATTGAAAAAGTTTGAGAATGTCAAATGTATGAAACAATTGCTTGGCTTGTCATCGGGGTTGTGCATGATTTAAATACTTTATGTGGTGAAGATAGAGCATAGCCAGACTATATGATTTTGTAGGGATAACTTTCTTTGGCCATGTTATTTTGAGAAGACATGATTGCTTTGTTAGTATGCTTGAAGTATTATTATTTTTATGTCAATATGAACTTTTGTCTTGAATCTTTCGGATCTGAATATTCATACCACAATTAAGAAGAATTACATTGAAATTATGCCAAGTAGCACTCCACATCAAAAATTATCCTTTTTATCATTTACCTACTCGAGGACGAGCAGGAATTAAGCTTGGGGATGCTTGATACGTCTCCAACGTATCTATAATTTTTGATTGCTCCATGCTATATTATCTACTATTTTGGACATTATTGGGATTTATTATCCACTTTTATATTACTTTTGGGACTAACCTATTAACCGGAGGCCCAGCCCAGAATTGCTATTTTTTTTGCCTATTTTAGGGTTTCGAAGAAAAGGAATATCAAACGAAGTCCAAACGGAATGAAACCTTCGGGAACGTGATTTTCTCAACAAACGTGATCCAGGAGACTTGGACCCTACGTCAAGAAACAAAGGAGGAGGCCACGAGGTAGGGGGCGCGCCTACCCCCCCAGGCGTGCCCTCCACCCTCGTGGGCCCCCTGTTCCTCCACCGACGTACTCCTTCCTCCTATATATACCTACGTAACCCCAGATGATCAGATACGGAGCCAAAAACCTAATTCCACCGCCGCAACTTTCTGTATCCACGAGATCCCATCTTGGGGCCTGTTCCGGAGCTCCGCCGAAGGGGGCATCCACCATGGAGGGCTTCTACATCAACACCATAGCCTCTTCGATGAAGTGTGAGTAGTTTACCTCAGACCTTCGAGTCCATATTTATTAGCTAGATGGCTTCTTCTCTCTTTTTGGATCTCAATAAAAAGTTCTCCCCCTCTCTTGTGGGGATCTATTCGATGTAATCTTCTTTTTTGTGGTGTGTTTGTTGAGACCAATGAATTGTGGGTTTATGATCAAGATTATCTATGAACAATATTTGAATCTTCTCTGAATTCTTTTATGTATGATTGATTATCTTTGCAAGTCTCTTCGAATTATCAGTTTGGTTTGGCATACTAGATTGATCTTTCTTGCAATGGGAGAAGTGCTTAGCTTTGGGTTCAATCTTGCGGTGTCCTTTCCCAGTGACAGTAGGGGCAGCAAGGCACGTATTGTATTGTTGGCATCGTGGATAACAAGATGGTTTTTTTTATCATATTGCATGAATTTATCCCTCTACATCATGTCATCTTGCTTAAGGCGTTACTTTGTTAACATGAACTTAATACTCTAGATGCATGGTGGATAGCGGTCGATGAGTGGAGTAATAGTAGTAGATGCAGGCAGGAGTCCGTCTACTTGTCTCGGACATGATGCCTATATACATGATCATACCTAGATACTCTCATAACTATGCTCAATTCTGTCAATTGCTCTACAGTAATTCGTTCACCCACCGTAAAATACTTATGCTCTTGAGAGAAGCCACTAGTGAAACCTATGGCCCCTGGGTCTATCTTCATCATATTAATCTTCCAATACTTATTTATTTACTTTGCTTTTATTTTACTTTGCATCTTTATCACAAAATTACCAAAAATATTATTTTATCATATCTATCAGATCTCACTCTCGTGAGTGACCGTGAAGGGATTAACACCCCCTTTTCGCGTTGGTTGCGAGGAGTTATTTGTTTTGTGTAGGTACGAGGGACTCGCGCGTAGCCTCCTACTAGATTCATACCATGGTTCTCAAAAACTGAGGGAAATACTTACGCTACTTTGCTGCATCATCCCTTCCTCTTCATAGAAATCCAACGCAGTGCTCAAGAGGTAGCACCTGCTGCTGTTGCCTCGCCTGCGCCCCGCTTGCTGCCCCTCGCGCCTGACCGGCCATGGCCCGCACTGCTCGCCGCCCTTGCTGCCGCCGCCCCGCTCGCCGCCCGCGTCTCCCCTCTCGTTCTAGTTGCCACCCCGTGTCGCACCCTACCTGCCGCCTCTCACTGTTGCCCATTCGTTGCTGCGCTTTTGCTAGAACTGCTACCGATGCCGCCTGCGATCGCTGCTCCTACGCCGGGTCCCTGGCTCGCTGGCCATTCTGGGCCACGCACTCATCCGAGACCGGCTTCGGCCACCGGAGCCCCCCACTGCTCCTCGCTCGGCCGCCATGCGCCCTTGCCCGTGCGTGCCTTGCCTGGGTTGCCGGCTGGGCCACTGCCTAGTGGGGCCGACTGGCTTAATCAACAGAGCTAATCCCCCCTAACCCCACTAACCACCGGCCCCCCTGCTAACAAAAAAGTAAATAAACCCCGTATTAAAGAGTTACACTCAATGACATGTGGGGCCCTCTATTCCTGTTAACCAGCCAGTTGTCCCAGTTGACTGCTAACTAGGCAGTCAACTAGACCCCGCCTGTCAGCCCCTATGTACCCTTTCTCTGGTACACTTTTGGGTGCACATAGCATTCAGCTGTTTAATAAATTCGAATTAATATTATTCCCGAAAATCCAGAAAATGTTTAAAAACTTAGAAAATTCATATAAATTCAACCGTAACTCGGGTGAAAATAATTTATATATGAAAATGATAAAAAATAAGGTGAATACGAGTATGCCATCCACATACCTGTCACATGCCTCTTACATTGCAAACATGGAATCTTCCCCTCCGGATCATCTATCCGATAACTCCTTAAAGCCGGGAAAATATTCACAGATATTTTCCCGCTTCGCCTGTAACGCTTATCACTACATTAGGTCAGCCCTAGCACAGTGTATTGCCTTTTCATGCTTTGTGATGCACTTGATTGCTCTGTTATTTATTGTGTTCCCCCTCCATTACTTCTTTTCCGGTAGACCCCAATACCGCCGTTGATCCGGTGATCGACTACTTCACCGTTAAGGGTTTGTATCTGTTTGCGGAGCTTCCAGGTAAGCAAAACCCCCTTGCTACCTGTTGTTGTCACTTTACCTGACACCCTATATGCTTAGTTTAGGTTAGTTAGTGATCCATTAGTGACCCCTCGCCCTTGTCTTTGTTGCCTCGCTTTGTTAACCGATGACTCGATCAAGGTTATCAATGATTAAAGACCGACACATCACTGCACATCCCCTTAGTTGTATGAATCTGAAGAGCTACTATCAAGTTCCGAGGGTGATACCTCCTACCTCCCTCTTGATGTTATCTCTATAGCATAGCTCGTCAGTTGTGGGATACCGAGGGTGATTCCTCTTTCACCACCTCTGATGATGCCTCTACCATGCAGCCCCTCAAGTGTGAACCCGTCAAGGGTGATTCCTCCAAGTTCACCTTGATGGATACATCGAGTGGGAATTCATTGAGGGTGATTCCTAGGGTTTCCTCCTTGATGTTACAGACACACTGTTACCTTTACCTGTTCCCCGTCTACTGTTTCTGAAGGACGGAAGGGACAAGCGGTACCACCCCGACAGAAGTGGACCTAAGTTCCCGACAGTCTCTTGTCAGTCGAGCTGACCTGGAGGGTACCCACGAGATAATTATGAGGCACGACCGGGCAGACAGACCGCCGTAGAGAGGGATGGGACCGACCCTTGCCGTAAGTCCTTGAGACGGGGCGACAGGATCACTAATCGCCTTCGCGCGCTGCAAAGACACTAACGGCTTTGGACATGTGATCTGAGTAGGCCCCTGGCCTTTTTCGCACTAACCACCATGCGGAAATAAAAGTGTGCACTTGACGTCGTACGATTCTTGGAAAGCTCTTCCGACGTCAGTAATTAAACGGCGCGCACCTGGTTGGATGGTAACCACCTGCGCTTTTATAAGGAGGTGGGTCTACTCTAAGCCGCGTGTGCAATGTGCACGAGTGCAAAGGGCGATGAGCCCAAGACCGCTGAGAGCTTAGGATGTAGACCGTTGTGTTGGGCGCTCTGCTGAGCCTAGGTAGGACGACGGTATGTCGATCAACCGAGGCAGGACATGACCTGAAGGTGTGTCCGACCGGAGTTAATCGAGTGTGTTGGGTAAGTTGGTGCATTCCTTCAGGGAAGTTTATCTATTCGAATAGCCATGTCCACGGTAATGGACACTCGAAGTTGTATCCTGATCTATTACAACTAGAAATGGATACTGGAGAGACTAAATAGATATGATGGCTTCGGGATCACTTTCTCGTAGGGAGTCGAGGAAGGATCTCTGAGCGGTACTAAAAATATACTTGTTGCTATATTATATGTTACTCTACTCTCTTCTGTTGCTGCAAGTTGCTAGTCTTTGATAGGATAGTGTCGGTGTCCTGGGAACGGGGGTCCCCAGATGTGCCTACCTGCGGCCTACGGCGTGGCTCAGCTAGTGGCTCCGTATGGCCCATCTTCACCAGCAAACACCCAAGACCCTCGCGAGCGGTCAAGCCTCGCGAGGCGGACAATGCAAGATCTCCTCGAGGGCGGCCTCATCAGGCGGGCTTGCGAGGGGCGGAGCGATCAAGGCAGGGGGCACCTCGCAAGGTCCGTGTGACGCAAGCCATAATGACCGGAGCCAGGTGGGCCCCAGCACACGCAGCATCCTCGTTTCCCTTTTGGTGCTAAAGGAGCAGGCGCAGGCGCGGAGTCCCAAGACGTCAAGCAAATGTTTCCATATAGGTGCAACAAGACCAAGACTAGTAGGACGGCAGCACGGAGGTCACCATGGAGCCCAAGTCGGCGTCACCACCAGAGCCTTTGACAGGCGAAGACCACCTTTTGTCAGGATAACTTGTAATAGTTGCCCCCCTTCAAACTTGGCCGCTGTGGGATCCCTTCCCGCCCAAACATTTGGGAAGAGGTCCAGGGCCTCTATAAATAGAACTAGCCACCACCGTAGGAAGCATCTCATCTACAATCAGGTCCATTACACCAAGGCCACCACGCAAGCTCATCGAGCACCAGAACACCTCTCCTCGGGAGGCTGTTCTTCCTTTGTAACTATTCGTCCTCGGCCTACAAGGAAATCCACCACACCACACTGGAGTAGGGTATTACACCACATCGGTGGCCCGAACTAGTATAAATATTGTGTCTCTTTGCTCCACGAGTTCGACGCGTTTACCCTAGGGATCATAGGAAGGGCGTGAGCTAGAAGGGGAGAGATCTTCGTGCGCACCCCAGTGTTCAAACCTCAAGGGTTTGCCGGAACCCAGAATCCAACATTTGGCGCACCAGGTAGGGGTGCGCTGAAGCCTTCCTTTCATCAATTTGCGCGTCGCCTATTGTACCCATGGCCGATGCGCATCGAGCATGCGCCGAGCATCGTGCCGCCATCGTCGCCCGTGTCGCTCAGATGGCCCCCGTCGATGGGCCTACCCGTCATTCTCCGTCACCCGCTGCCAACGCCGTTACAGGCCCGGCGGGAAACGAGCAGGAAGCGTCCTCGCTGCATCCCTCCGCGCAGCGGGACGGCCGCACCGCCACTCCATCGTTGACTCCAGCCGGCTCATCATCTCATGCTCGTCGCGCGCCCACGGATGTGCAGGTCGCGCTGCTCATGGCACGCGAGCTCTTGCGCTACCGCCTCGTCGACGACCTCTACAAGGACTGGCTGGATCGCATCGCCGAGCTTGTCTGCACCGCTGGAGGCTCCCCCGCACCACCCCTCTCCACCACCTCTGCACCTCCACCACCTCTGCACCAAGACAACGTCCTGGCACCAAGGCGCGCGGCCCCTCGGCGCGACCCACCGCGCCAGGTGCCCGGGCGCGAAGAAAGAAGATGCCAACAAGTTCCTCGACCGCCAAGGAACGTCCCCATGCTCCTTGTGTCACCACATCAGAACCGTGTGCCGCATGCAGCGGCGGTGCGACGGCATCAAGATCTAGTTCCACCCCCACGACGGGCCATGGTGGCCACTACCGGCTGTTGCCATTCACTCCGGAGCTGCGTAACGTCGTCTGGCCCAGCAAATTCAAGCCGGACCTGCCGCCCCGCTACGACATCACCCCCGACCCTGTGGAGTTCTTGCAGCTCTACGAGCTCAGCATCGAGGCGGCCAACGGGGATGAGAAGGTCATGGTTAACTGGTTCCCCTTGGCTCTCAAGGATGGCACTCGCTCGTGGCTCCTGAACTTGCCTCCTGGCTCGATATCCTCCTAGAACGAGATGCACGACTGCTTCGTCGCCAACTTCCAGGGCACTCGCGACCATGCTCCGGCCATGGGTGACCGACGCTGCATCAAGCAGCAGCCAGGATAAACCTTGCAGAAGTACATCCAACGCTTCAACAGTGTTCGTCTCAAGATCCCCAAGGTGATGGACGAAGCCATCATTTCTGTGTTTTCTGATGGCGTCCGCGACGTCAAGATGAAGGAGGAGCTCGACAGCTACGAGGAGTTATGCACGGCTCTTGAGCTGTTCAACATAGTGATCAAGTGCGCAAGAGCCGAGGAAGGGCGCCTTTCCCCTCGAGCTCCCTGCTATCGACCCGGAGAAGAAGAAGCCCAAGGACAAGGACGTGAAGTGCAAGGGGGTGGCTGTGCTTGCGGCGGAGCCTGACACGAAGTGCGGCCGGGACCTTCCCGAGTCGTCCAAAGGTAGCCGACCGTTCTGCGCCTTCCACAATGTACACATCCACAACACCCACGACTGTCAAAGAGCTCAGGGCCATTCAAGATGGACGTTTCGGTCGCCGCCCCGCCAGGAGTGGCACGACCAGCCTCGTGAGGGCCGCTGGCAGGAGCAGCCTCGTGAGGGCGCCTGGAGGGACCAGCCTCGCGAGGACCACCTTCAGTGCAATCCTGGCCTCCCTCCATTGCCGCCCCCATAAATGAGAAATGATGCCCACAACATGGACGAGGGGGCTGAAGCCTTCCAGGAACCATGCACTATCGCCTACGTCTTGGGCGGAGCTCAAGCCCCGACATCCTAGCGCATCTTCAAACAGTTCTCTCACGAGGTGAATGCTGCCCTCCCCAAGCTGGAGGCCATGTGCCCGCTCAGGTGGTCCAAGTGTGCTATCACTTTCAGCTCGGCAGACTTTCTCAAGTGTGCGACCACTGCTGGTGTCCTCCCGATGCTCTGCTCACCCGTCATCAGCAACGTACAAGTCACCAAGACCCTCATCGACGGCGGTGCAGGGCTTAACATCCTGTCCGTCGAGGCATTCGACAGCCTCCAGGTGCCATACGATTAGCTACTGCATACCAAGCCCTTCTCATGGGTGACCGATGGCTCCACCACCCCGATAGGGCAAGTCCACCTCCCTGTCACCTTCGGACGGTGCAACAACTACCGCACCGAGCTCATCGACTTCGACGTCGCCCACATTTGTCTGCCGTACAATGCCATCCTCAGGTACCCTACCTTGGCCCAGTTCATGGCAGTGACCCACCACGGCTACAACGTCCTCAAGATGCCAGGAAGCAGTGGGATCATCACAGTCCCTTGCGAAGAAAGAGATGCGGTGTGCTCCCTCGAGCGTGCCTTCCAGGCCGCCGCGATCGAAGGCTCCAACAACGCAGGTACCCTGTACCGTCCTGAGGCCATTCCCAAAAAGAAGAAGCAACTACTCCGCCCTCCAGAGATTGGCGTCTCCAGTGGTACCACCTCCGGATCCTCGCCCTTAGGTGGGGCGCCTTCCTCCCTCGCATAGGAAGGCGTGCCCGGGGCCCTCCTTGGGCAAGGCTCGGGGGCTCTCTTCTGGTGGGCCTCAGACCTGGCCGACATCACGAGAGAGGCGCTCGGGCACCATGTGGAGGCGTGCTTCGCCACACGTTTCCCTCAGGAGGGCACTAGGCGAGGAGCACCCGGTGCTCAGGAGTTCATCGACTAGTCCACTCAGGAGCTGCAGGATGCAAGGGCCATGCGCGGCGACCACCGCCCACCTGGCGCAGCTCCCCATTCTGGCGAGGATGGCGGGCTTCGCGTCTGCATCGACATCTTAGGGCTCAACAGGGCCGCATCCCAGGAGCGCTTCTGCCCTTCACACACTAGGCGCTGCGAGGGTCCGCCTCACAGCTACGTCCACATGCCGTTTGGCTTGCCGAACGTGGTGGCCGCCCACCAGCACTACATACGGAGCATCCTGGTGGCTCAGGAGGCCAAGCATCACACTGTCCTGGAGGAAATGGAGACGGTCCTCAAGGAACCGCCCGAGCCCCCAGAGCCTCCTGAGGCTTCGGGCCTTGGCAGCTCGGGAGGAGCAACTATTCAGCACACACCATCAGCTACTCCAACACCACTCCAGCGGCGTTATCAAGTGACATTTTCTAGTTCATTCAGTTGGGGGCGCCCTCGGGCTGCATCATCCCCAAGTCGCACGGGCCCGTCCTTATGACATGTACCCTTTTTGCACCTGTTAGCTTACTTTGTTGGGGGCGCCCGTTGGGGTGCATCATCCCCAGGCCGCTCGGGTCCGTCCCAGTGGCATGTATCGTCCTTGCATTTACCTGACCTAACCCACCCTTCGCTTGAGCTGTTCCATGGCTATCACCAGCTTGCCTATTATCCACCGTGGCCACCTGCGCTGCCCATCGGCCCCTTGCTCATCCCACAACGAGGGCTACCCATGCTGGCACTACGCTTGTGCTCAGGGTCCATCCCGGCAATGCTGACAAACCTGAGCGGTCTAGATCTGGCTCGCGGCACGCCCCGCGCATGTCACCTCACTAGGCCCTCAGTGCCTTCATCTTCTTGCAGAAACAACCAATGGTGGACCGACAAGCGTGTTTGCGACCCACACTTCTCCTCCGCGCTAACCTATAGGAACACCAGAAGGATTGACAACGGGCGGCACCACGGGCTCCCTTTTCTTCCATGCAATTCGGTCGCGCATTGAAGGAGGGGCTCCTGAGCATCGCGTCTCAGGACCTCTTATTGGCTCTCCAGCCCTTACCCTTGGCCTTGACCACGGCATCGCGAACTGGCGTACTGGCGGCGGCTGAGCTCGCTCGAGGGCCGGGACCCGAGAATGTAGAGCACACAATAGAGCATGTGAAGGAGGGGGAGACTCGCACGGGCCTAACCTGGCTACACTATGCAAGGAATCTGGCGCCATGCATGAAAATGATTCGGTACCGCTAAGATAAGTCCCACACCCGGGCCAGCCCAGCGTTGCGCCACAAGCTTTCCATCCCTTGCAGCCCCGTTATGGCGGCGTCACCTCCCTTTCCCACCTCTAGGTAGCTGCTTGCGCGCTAAAGGGGA
Source organism: Triticum monococcum (assembly GCA_034509565.1). Lineage (NCBI taxonomy): Eukaryota > Viridiplantae > Streptophyta > Magnoliopsida > Poales > Poaceae > Triticum > Triticum monococcum. The sequence goes on from CM067846.1 coordinate 65,096,907, forward strand.
CCTCTTGAGCATCGCACCTCAGGAGCTCTTACTGGACCTCGGGCCGCTCACCTCCTGGCCTTGACCACGTCATCGCAAGCTGGTATACCAGCGACGGCTGCAGCCTGCCTAGGGACCGGAACCTGTCAGCATAGAGAACCAAGCTACCACGAGGTTGGAAATGGAAGACCAAGCTGAAGCGGGACAATCATTTACAAATCTTCATAATAAGGACGATATGAACAAAAGGCATTACAGACCCTTTACACACCCCCATGGGGTCCATCTTGATTCCTCACAGGGAACAAAAGAAGGAGGCTTCTAGCTGCCCCATGTACACACGCCTGGCGCAGTCCGACGCCATCATCAGAAGTGGGACATAGTGGCCGGCGCCAACTCCATCCAGATCAGCAGCGTCCGGACGCTGTGGCTTTGCTTCGGGCGCGGCGAGAGCTCGCGGGCACGTAGCTGTCGCCGCTCGTCTCCGGAGTCTCCTAGAGATCAGGAGAGTCACTGGACTCCCAAGCGTCGCCGCTTGAGGAGCTGCTAGTGAAGCCAGCGCTGGCTGCAGTGCCATCCTGGCGACTGATGTCTACTACACAACCTTCTTCTTGTAGACGTTGTTCGGCCTCCAAGTGCAGAGGTTTGTAGGACAGTAGAAAATTTCCCTCAAGTGGATGACCTAAGGTTTATCAATCTGTAGGAGGCATAGGATGAAGATGGTCTCTCTCAAGCAACCCTGCAACCAAATAACAAAGAGTCTCTTGTGTCCCCAACACACCCAATACAATGGTAAATTGTATAGGTGCACTAGTTCGACAAAGAGATGGTGAAACAAGTGGTATATGGATAGTAGATAAAGGTATTTGTAATCTGAAATAATAAAAACAGCAAGGTAACAAGTGATAAAAGTGATCATAAACGGTATTGCAATGATAGGAAATAAGGCTTAGGGTTCATACTTTCACTAGTGTAAGTTCCCTCAACAATACTAACATAATTGGATCACATAACTATCCCTCAACATGCAACAAAGAGTCACTCCAAAGTCACTAATAGCGGAGAACAAACGAAGAGATTATGATAGGGTACGAAACCATCTCAAAGTTATTCTTTCCAATCAACCCGTTGGGCTATTCCTATAAATGTCACAAACAGCCCTAGAGTTCTTACTAGAACACCTTAAGACACAGATCAACCACAACCCTAATGTCACCAAGATACTCCAATGTCACCTGAAGTATCCGTGGGTATGATTATACGATATGCATCACACAATCTCAGATTCATCTATTCAACCAACACAAAGGACCTCAAAGAGTGCCCCAAAGTTTCTACCGGAGAATCACGAGGAAAACGTGTGCCAACCCCTATGCATAGGTTCATGGGCGGAACCCGCAAGTTGATCACCAAAACATACATCAAGTGAATCACGTGGCATCCCACTGTCACCACAGATACGCACGACAAGACATACATCAAGTGTTCTCAAATCTTTAAAGACTCAGTCCGATAAGATTACTCCATTCAATACAAGAGAGTAGAGGGGGAGGAGAAACATAAGATCCAACTATAATAGCAAAGCTCGCGATACATCAAGATCGTGCCAAATCAAGAACACGGGAGAGAGAGATCAAACACATAGCTACTGGTACATACCCTCATCCCCGAGGGAGAACTACTCCCTTCACGTCATGGAGAGCACCGGGATGATGAAGATGGCCACCGGAGAAGGATTCCCCCTCCGGCAGGGTGCCGAAACGGGTCTAGATTGGATTTCAGTGTCTACGTAGGCTTCTGGCGGCGGAACTCCCGATCTATTCTCTGTTCTGGAAGTTTTAGGATACGTAGGTATATATGGGTGAAAGAGATACGTTAGGTGACCGAAGGGGGGGCACGAGGCAGGGGGGCGCGCCTTAGGGGGGTGGGCGCGCCCCTACCCTCGTGAGCCCCTCCCTTCTTTCCTGACGTGCACTCCAAGCTTTTCCGGTAGCTTTCCTTCCAAAAAAACTTTTCAAGTTGATTTCGTTCCGTTTCGACTCTGTTTGATATTGCTTTTCTTCGAAAGACTGAAATAGGCAAAAAAAAACAACTCTGTGCTGGGCCTCCGGTTAATAGCTTAGTCCCAAAAATAATATAAAAGTGGATAATAAAACTCAATATTGCCCAAAACAGTAGATAACATAGCATGGAGCAATAAAAAATTATAGATACATTGGAGACGTATCAAGCATCCCCAAGCTTAATTCCTGCTCGTCCTCGAGTAGGTAAATGATAAAAATAGAATTTTTGATGTGGAATGCTAGTTGGCATAATTTCAATGCAATTCTTCTTAATTATGGTATGAATATTCAGATCCGAAATATTGAAGAAAAAAAGTTCTTATTGACATAAAAATGATAGTACTTCAAGCATACTAACTAAGCAATCATGTCTTCTCCAAATAACATGGCCAAAGAAAGTTCATCCCTACAAAATCATATAGTTTAGTCATGTTTCATTTTCGTCACACAAGAATGCTCTCATCATGCACAACCCCGATGACAAGCCAAGCAATTATTTCATACTTTAGTAATCTCAAACCTATAAACTTTCGCGCAATACATGAGCGCGAGCCATGGATATAGCACTATGGGTGGAATAGAATAATGAGGGGGGTTATGTGCAGAAGATAAAAAGGGAGAAAGTCTCACATCAACGTGGCTAATCGATGGGCTATGGAGATACCCACCGATTGATGTTAATGCAAGGAGTAGGGATTGCCATGCAACGGATGCACTAGAGCTATAAATGTATGAAAGCTCAACGAAAGAAACTAGTGGGTGTGCATCCAACTTGCTTGCTCACGAAGACCTAGGGCACTTGAGGAGGCCCATTGTTGGAATATACAAGCCAAGTTCTATAATGAAAAATTCCAACTAGTATATGAAAGTGACAAAACAAGAGACTCTCTATCATAAAGATCATGGCGCTACTTTGAAGCACAAGTGTGGCAAAGGATAGTAGCATTGTCCCTTCTCTCTTTTTTCTCATTTTTTATTTATTTGGCCTTTTCTTTTTTTATGGCCCTACTCTTTTTTGGTCCTTATCTTTTTTATGGCCTTTGTTTTTTTATTCCTCACTTGGGACAATGCTCTAATAATGATGATCATCACACTTTTATTTACTTACAACTCGATACTAGAACAAGATATGACTCTATATGAATGCCTCCGGCGGTGTACCGGGATGTGCAATGACTCAAGAGTAACATGTATGGAAGAATTATGAATGGTGGCTTTGCGACAAATACAATGTCAACTACATGATCATGCAAAGCAATATGACAATGATGATGCGTGTCATAATAAACGGAACAGTGGAAAGTTGCATGGCAATATATCTCAGAATGGCTATGGAAATGCCATAATAGGTAGGTATGGTGGCTATGGAAAGGTTTATGTGTGACAGAGCGTATCGTATCATAGGGTTGAGATGCACCGGCGAAGTTTGCACGAACTCTCAATGTGAGAAAGGGCAATGCACGGTACCGAAGAGGCTAGCAAGGATGGAAGGGTAAGAGTGCGTATAATCCATGGACTCAACATTAGTCATAAAGCATTCATATACTTATTGCAAAAATCTGAAGTCATCAAAAACCTCGGCACTACGCGCATTCTCCTAGGGGGATAGATTGGTAGGAAAAGACCATCGCTCGTCCCCGACCGCCACTCATAAGGAGGACAATCAAATAACAACTCATCTTTCAAATTTGTTACATAATGTTTACCATACGTGCATGCTACGGGACTCGCAAACTTCAACACAAGAACTTCTCAAGTTCACAACTACTCAACTAGCACGACTTTGATATTATTACCTCCATATCTCAAAACAATCATCAAGCATCAAACTTCTCTTAGTATTCAAAACACTCATAAGAAAATTTTACTAATCTTGAGTACCTAGCATATTAGGATCTTAAGAAAATTACCATGCTATTTAAGACTCAAAATAATATAAGTGAAGCATGAGAGTTCCTCTATTTCTTCAAAATAAAACTACCACCATGCTCTAAAAGATATAAGTGAAGCACTAGAGCAAATGAGAAACTACTCCGAAAGATATAAGTGAAGATCAATGAGTAGTTGAATAATTATGCAACTATGTGAAGAATCTCTAACATTTAAGAATTTAAGATCTTGGTATTTTATTCAAATAGAAAGCAAAGGAAAATAAAATGACATGACGCTCCAAGCAAAACACATATCATGTGGCAAGTAAAAATATAGCTCCAAGTAAAGTTACCGATGAACGAAGACGATAGAGGGGATGCCTTCCGGGGCATCCCCAAGCTTAGGCTCTTGGTTGTCCTTTAATATTACCTTGGGATGCCTTTGTAATCCCCAAGCTTAGGCTCTTTCCCATCCTTGTTCCATAGTAAATCGAATCTTTACCCAAAACTTGAAAACTTCACAACACAAAACTTAACAGAAAACTCGTAAGCTCCGTTAGCGGAAGAAAACAAAACACCACTTCAAGGTACAGTAATGAACTCATCATTTATTTATATTGGTGTTAAACCTAATGTATTCCAACTTCTCTATGGTTTATAAACTATTTTACAAGCCATAGATTCATCAAAATAAGCAAACAACACAATGAACACAGAATCTGTCAAAAACAGAACAGTCTGTAGTAATTATAAAATAAATTTCTGGACCTGAGTAATTTGTCTTTTAATCATCTGCAAAAATAATTAACTAAATATCACTCTCCAAATAAAAATGGCAGCAATTCTCGTGAGTGCTAAAGTTTCTGTTTTTTACAGCATGATCATAAAGACTTCCCCCAAGTCTTCCCAAAGGTTCTACTTGGCACAAAAACTAATTAAAAGCACAAAACCACATCTAAACAGAGGCTATATGAATTATTTATTACTAAACAGGAGAAAAAATCAAGGAACAAAAATAAAATTGGGTTGCCTCCCAACAAGCGCTATCATTTAACGCCCCTACCTAGGCATGATGATTTCAATGATGCTCATATAAAAGATAAGAATTGAAACATAAAGAGAGGATCATGAAGAATATAACTAGAACTTCCTATGCATAGGGATTTTGTGAGCAAACAACTTGTGGGAACAAGGATTAACTTGCATAGGAAGGTAAAACAAGCATAACATCAAAATTTTAAGCGCATAGAAAGGAAACTTGATATTATTGCAATTCCTACAAGCATATGTTCCTCCCTCATAATAATTTTTAGTAGCATCATGAATGAATTCAACAATATAACCAGTACCAAAAGCATTATTTTCATGATGCATAAGCATAGAATTTTTATTACTCTCCACGTAAGCAAAATTCTTCTCATTCGGAATAGTGGGAGTATCATAAGAGACTCGAATACTATAAATTGATTCCACATTAAAAGAGTAATGTTCAGAAAAATGGTAATCATAATCATGACAAGGTTTCTAAATATAATCACTACTTTTTATAGCATAAGTATCATCACAATAATCATCATAAGTAGGAGGCATGCTATCATCATTATAAACTTGCATATCAAAACTTGGGAGACTAAAAATATCATCTTCATTAATCATAGCTTCCCCAAGCTTGGGACATACATTAATTGCAGCAAATATATTCTCAAAAACATCATCTTCATCAAACATAGCATCCCCAAGCTTGGGCCTTTTCATATCATAAGCATAATCACTCTCATAATTAAAAGTATGGATAGCACCAATAGTATAGCAATTATCGTATTCTTCCAAGCAAGTGCCAAAAAGATTTTCAAGATCATAAGAAGTATCATTATCTTCCACAATTATATTTTCATGAGGCACAATAGTAATAGGAGCCGCATTATTTGGGAGAGATATCTTCTTAACTCTCTTTCTTTTTCTTTTCTTCTTCTTCACCACATCATGTGTGGGTTCAATCCTCTTTTTGGAGCTCCTTATTAATGAGACTGGTTGAATAGAGGGCTCCTCCTCGTTACCTGATTCATCATAAGAAATAATAGGAGGGTATTGGGAAGCCTCTTCCCATTCATTAGTATTCTCTTCATCTTCTATTTGTTTTCTTTTCTTTATGTAGTTGGCAATATAAGGATTTTCAATGCAATTCACCGCACAATACATATAAATTCCCTCTAGATCAAATCCAAGAAATTTATAACGGGCAAATTCTGGAAGATAGTTAGTTATACGTTTCACTTCTTCATAGCACATAAGCAAACTAAGTTCATTATAATGTGCAAGGGAAATCAAGTCATCACAATTTTTGGACACGATTAGATCATGAAACAATTTGCATTGGGTATTCAAATGATCATGTTCATTACAAAGCTCACAAGTATGGCCAATATAATTTAAATTTTCAGCACATTCATCTAGCTCTTCCTGCAACAGTTTAGTTTCTAAGTACTTATGCCTCTTGCAATATCTATCTTCCCTATTTGGTGTGTACTTACAAACCCAATGTACTCCACAAATATTGACATGTTTATAGGAGACATCATCACTAGGGCAATCATCATTAGTATCATGGATATTCAAAGAATTTGTACTAACAACATTGCAATCATGCTCATCATTCAAAGATTTAGTGCCAAACATTTTATAGATTTCTTCTTCTAGCACTTGAGCACAATTATCCTTTCCATCATACACTACTAGGGAAAAGGCTAGCAGCAGCGCGGGTTTTAGGCCTATCAGCAGCGCGGGTACCCGTGCTACCAATAAGGCGCTACAGCTAACATATAGCAGTAGCGCTGGTCCACCCGCGCTACTGCTACACAAGTGTTGCAGCAGCGCGCTTAAAGGAACCTCGCTGCTACTAATAGCTATAGCGTGCTTCCCCTGTGCGCGCTACTGCTACAATCGCGCTGCTGCTAACTTTTCTGCACTCACTACTGCTAATTTTAGTAGTTTTTTGTTTTTTTTGGCATATTTGTTTTGTATTTGAACAAGCTTTATAGAAGAATCTTTAGCACATACAAATGTCATCATGATACACATACAAATGCCTGCGAGACCACAAATGTAATCATAGCATATACATACAAATAGTCTCGTCATAATCATCATCCAACACAAAGTGGTATCATGTCATCATCTCGAAAATAGCGATACATGCAAGTCTCGAATACTTGCAACTACAACGTCGTCCATCTAAACAAAGGTATACGTGAGAAGAGCTATCACTATGAGTGAGAGCGGAACTATGCAGTATATGAGATGGCGGTTACGAGTCCTCTCTCGCGCTAGCGTGAACCTCAAGTAAGTAGCTTCTCCTCCTTGTCTGCTTTTGGAGCCTTTATGGCTGGCATCGGAGAACCCATTCACTTGCGCCTGACACTCATGCCACTCATTGTACACCCCCGGAACCTTCCCTTTGTACACGACATAGGAGTTCCATCTCGCCATCAAGAAACTAGGTACCTATTAGAGATGCATGTTCATGAAGAGGATGTACAATCATATATATGCAACAAAATATACTAGAGAACACCAAAAAAGAAAGGGTTAGCAACTAGATGCAACATACAGTATGCAAATTAATTAACTAGAGGTACGCAGGTCATCGTACGCAAACTAACAAAGTAGCGTTACGCAAGTTCGGCAGGGATCGTGGACATCACAAAGTTGCATCACTACAAATAGTATACAAGTTCAACCGACACATATCATCATCATCGGCATCATAAATCACTAGAAGTTCCATCCTTCCATATCATCAAGGATGGACCCTAGCTTCTTGAACGGCATGAGGTCTAGACGTTGCATGCCTATGCGAGTTCGGACGTCAGCTCGTGATATAGGGCCGTGGTGGAACATCCCCTTCTCATCGACGACTTCTTTCATGATGATCGTCGCAATGTCGCTTTGGATGCGAAAGAAGTCATCTCTAAGTTTACAATCCGCTTCTCCATGAGACTCTAGCCACTTGTGGATATGATCATCATTTCTGCTTCTCATGCGAAGCTTTTGGTGATCCGTGTTGAACTGATTCATGAGATGGAGGATGTACAATCCATCCTTCTTGCTTGGTTTTGGGACTTGGATGCAGGAGAAGTTAGTTTTATGAGCGAAACCCATCTTCTTGTTCCTTTGTTTCCTGATCTGCATGTGGCCACCTCTAAAGCTGAAGCCTTGGAGAGCATCATCTAGAATATTCATTATGTGGGTGTAGTCTTTTTTCTCGTAGTCTCTGGAAGGGTCAAAATACACGGCGTGGGAGACTTGCGGATAAAGAATGATAAGGACGGCGCGCCCGTTGCTGTGGGGAAAAGACACCTCAAATTATTTCCCATAGAGAGAGAAGGAATGATTGAAATGTATGAAAGGGTTGTTCGAAACTGACTTACTTTGGATGATAAGGCACGAGGACAATTTCCCGGTCCTTATTCTATACCATGAAGTTTTGGAGGTAGTCCCTAGCAGTTTCATGCTCAAAGTCGCCGAGACTCAAGAAAGACTAGTGCATGTAGTACGGATCCGCCACACAGATTTGCGAGACTTCTTCACTGTTCATGACAGAGCTCATCTGTAGCGCAAAAAGGCGGACGATTGTAAAATCGAGCCGCCTTGTCAGAAACATCTCAAAGATATGGTCAAACCGCAGGAAGAACACCTCCACGGGCCGTGTCTCGACGTACCACTTCCCCTCAGGCACACGAGCCGCGTATGCCGGATATCCTGGATCCTTTGAGGCTAGTTGGGTTTTCTCAGTCGACAGCACATGGTCGTGCAGTCTCCTGAGATCCCCTGATAGTGCCTCCAGTGGTTTCGGCGGTAGCATCGGCTCGCTCGTGAGATGGAACATGGCTGCACCTTTCACGGGTACACGCTCTTCAGAATGCATGGTTTGGCAGCTATGTGCTCTGGCTTGTTTGGAGGCAGCTATCTTCCCCGATCTCTTTCTCTCCTTTTTCTTGGGCACACCTTCTAGACCCTTCACCCCGGGCTAAGTACTGTACGACCCTCGCGCTGGGATAGTTGAGCCTGTGTTGAGGCGGCATCTTCAGGCGTGTCCTGTGAGGATTTCATGAAGAGAGACTTTTTGAAATCCCTCCTACGACCTTCCTGCCCGGGCATATCATCCATATCCTCATTAGCAAGCTGATAGCCCGATTCGTCATATGGTGGAGTCATCAATTCTATGTCACAGTCATACGCGTTTGTATTGAGGAAATCCATAGGGTCGACCTCCGTCTCATCATCCATTCTCTATTCTACAGGACAAATTACATCACCCAGTACTATTGCACCCCCTTCATCATGTCATCCGCCGCTCTCACCCGGCACTACAGGAGCTGGTAATTGCGTAGCAGGGTGGTGGTCTCTGCACATGCTTGTTGATGTGTGGTTATTGGTGTGCTCTCGGCCGGCTCCAAACGAATAAGATTCTTCGGCCATAGCAGCACCCAATCCTTGCAGCTTCCAATCCGCGGCGGGGTCTCGTCATCCGCTCCCACATGCTGTACTGGAGGAGGCAAATCCTCATGCTCCGATTTCACACTGGACAAGCTAAACCTGAAGTACCCAGCAGGGATCGGCTGGTTGTGGAACGTGGGTTGAAAGGGGTCCATTATCATCCCCTTTCCCACGTCCACCTTCTTGCCTTTGATCAAGTAGAGTATGGTGCACGGGGTTTCTTTCGCTTGCAAACACGTATGTCTATGGCGTAAAACATCCGAAAGGCAACAAAATGGAATATTATATATATATATATATATGTTGGTGCGACATGTAACTACCGTGACGGCATCGAGCTCAACCAAAGACGAAGGCCCACCAAGCATGCCAGAGACTGAGGACGGGCTACTATGAGCGGGAGCGGCTGCGAGAGGAGGCCCAGTTGCGTGAGCAAGTGATGGTGCGATGGTGTTGTTGTTCATGGAGTTGCTCCCGACGAAACTGGGCAACGGGAAATCATGTACCGTCTTGTCTAGATTATCCTTCGTCTAGTTGATGATAACTGGAACCAAGTTAGTAGCAAAATTATTTCTGCAGGCGGTTACAGCTGCATTGAGTGCCTGCTGTAGCGTCCAAAGGGAGTGTCTTGAATTTCGCGGCCTTAGCCTTGGCGTCCTCAGTAGCGCAAGTGTCCTTGAAATTTTCGAACTCCTCTTCCGTAAGTGTCGGATTTTCCTCCAGAATCTTGGACAGGGGTTCCTCAGAAAATCCTGCACTTACGGAAGAGGAGTTCGAAAAGTTCAAGGACACTTGCGCTACCGAGGATGCCAAGGCTAAGGCTGCGAAATTCAAGACACTCAATGCAGGATTTTCATCAAGGCTACCGACCATATTGCGGCCGCTGGCCCAAAGGGAGTCCCTTAAGTTCGTTCAAGGCCCAGTTGAGAGGGGTGTCCCACTTGGGCCTCATCGGAGAAGTAGGGTTTTCGGTTGCAAGCTGGTGTTGCTTCTCCAGTAGTCTAATCAATTTCCTCGTGATCTTGTCCATGTAAAAAACCTTTTTCTCCTTGTCCCACTTGTTGCGGGCCCTGATGAAGTCATTCTCCAAGGGGTTGGTGAACTTCGCGAAGGGGTCTGGGAGACCCGCGGCTTCACGTTCCGCGTCCTCCTTATCCCATATGGGCCTTTTACCGAGGTAGCCACGGCTTCTAAGGCAATGCTTCCCCGTGTTCCTTTGATGAAGGCTCTTGAATTTTGCAGTCTTAGCCTTGGCGTCCTCGGTAGCGCAAGTGTCCTTGAACTTTTCGAACTCCTCTTCCATAAGTGTTGGATTTTCCTCCAGAATCTTGGACAGGGGTTCCTCAGCCTCAATAGCTCGTTTCACCCTTGATTTCCAGGAGGCCAAATCATTGCTGAACATGCCCATGGCGTGATTGTTAATCTTTTTCATCTTCAGATCATCCCACGGTTGTTCTATGTTATCATCCCGATCGGGGAACTTGAATCTCTTGTGCAACTTCATTAGGAGCAACTACGTCAAATGTTCTTTACTCCTTAAGTCATCGTCATTGATGCTCGCGCATTCCCATAGGATGCATCCTACTTGGTTCCCATAGCACTTGCGAGGTTCTTCTGGCTCTAATGGCTCAAACTTGCCAGGTGCCATCTTTGTGATCACAAGTCGTCCAATCCCTAGTTTGTTTGGTTTTCATATCCTCTGCTTCTTATGCCTCTTTTCGGTACCGGCATCGGCGCCAGTATCTTCCCCGGCAGTACCTTCCCCACCGGTCTCGGCGCCGCCATCGGTGCCGGCACCGTCGGTGTCGGTGTCGGCGTCAGTACCATCATCGAGGCAGACCTGCAAACCTTGCTTAGCAGTCAAAAAGTCGAGGTAGTCTTGTTCACCCTCATAATCCATCTCGTCTGCATCTTGCTCAGAAGGCCTAGTTTCTTCGTTGTTCGACATGTTTCCTATGATTAAGTGTCCTCATTTATTTCTAAAAGTATGAATAAAAGAGAAATGAGATAAAAAAGAAATCTATGTGCCAGCACTCGATATGCCAACTATGTAGCACAAATCATGCCTTTATTCACGGGAAATTTCGGCATGACGTTTGCTAAAAAATGGACATATCGAGCGCCTAAAATTCACCAGAACAGAAATGAATCAGCATTCCGGCGTAACATAGGCAACTCGGATCATTTACCAAAACATGAGATGTCCAAAACATGACATATGAACATATCACATGTCTAGTTCAAATTTGCATATAAATTCAACAAATTTTGAAACCTATCTAAATTCATAACTAAATAGATAACCTAATTAACATAACTAAAACCTAAGTAAATTAACCCTAGCTAGCAGAGAAAGAGAGAGGGGGGGTGGTTTACAGAGGGTGCAGGGCGAGGAGGCAGGCCCGACAACAGCCGCGGTTTGGAGGGGAGGAAGCAGAGGAGGGAGGCGAGGGCTGACGGGTCGGGGGCGAGCGCATCTGGGTCGGGGGCGGCGGGGTCGGGGGCGAGCGCGCCGGGGTCGGGGGCGGCGGGGTCGGGGGCGAGCGCCCCGAGGTCGGGGGCGGGCGCGGCGGTGCGACGGGGCCGGGGAAGAGAGAATGGGGATTTGGGGGAAAAGAGGCGGGATGAAGCAGGGAGAGGGAGAATTTTGGGTTAAGTGGACGTAGCAGTAGCGTGTTTACACGAAACGCGCTACTACTACCTCGACTAGCTGTAGCGGTTTTCTGCAGAAACCGCTACTACTACCTTGACTAGCTGTAGCGATTTTCTGCAGAAACCGCTACTGCTACCTTAACCAGCTGTAGCAATTTTCTGCAGAAACCGCTACTGCTACCTTGACTAGCTGTAGCTCTTTTTCACTACAGCGCTACTGCTATAACCAGTTTGCCTTTTTTCTTTTCCTCAGCATAATAGGAACATATATATTACATCATTGGACCCTTGCATAATAATGGCTAAGTGTGTATACAAAATAGGAACATATATATATATATATTACATCATTGGACCCATGCATAATAATGGCTAATTAAGTGTGTATACAAAATAGGAACATATATATATATATGTATATATATATATATATATTACATCATTTGGCCGATTCCTCAGCGCTGACATTTTCGTTTTTGAGTCAGTTTCTTTCCCTTCTTGTTCGTCGAAGAATAATTGAGCCCCTCATCGTGACTTTGCCTTTTCCATGGAGTACGATTTTTCTTTGGTAATGTAGTATTGATTCTTCTTTTGACGTGTACTTCATCATCATCGTCATCTTCCCTCATTGGGTTGCCGTACTGATCATAGTCTTCCTCGTTGGCGACTCCATCCATTCCAATGATATTTCTTTTGCCTTTCCTCACGACAACACGACTGGGATTGCATGGGTCGGTTATGAAGAAGCATTGTGTCACGTGCTTAGCAGGTACCCATGGCTCGTTTTTTGCGATAGCGTTCACGGTAGCGCTCTCGGCATCGGGTATAGTCATGGTAGTGAAAATCCGGTTTTCTCTTTCGACATTCTTAGCCCATCTGACACGGAACATCGTCGTGTTGTGCAGTCCAGAGTAGTCAAGCTCCCATATCTCCTCGACCCTTCCATAAAATCGTTCAGTTGCGCCGTTGTCGCTGCCGGTCATGCATTCCATCGTCACCCCTGAGTTCTGATATTCATCACTGTCCATATCTTTGGTCTCCGTGTAGAACGTGTATCCGTTGATATCATATGCCTGATAGGTTACGAGGTTGGGCGAGGGGCCATGTGCTAAGGCGTATATGAGCAATCCATCCTTACAGCCCTCCTCCGGGGGATTAGCAATAATATACTCTTTGAACCAATGCAGGAAAGTGGAGTTGTGCTCTCTAGTAACTTCAGCGTCCGTCCTGCATACCTCCCGGTCACGATACTTCTTTGCAAAAATTTGTTTGTGCAGTGCCACGAAAGGATCTACCTCGTCTAGGTGTTGTAGAACTACCAAGTTTGCTCTGTCAAAGTCGCTGCATCCGTTGAAGTGACCTTCTCCTTTGAGCCTCCCTTCGTGCTTGTTAATGGGCAAGCCAACACTAACACCAGGCGGCTGGTCTACACCATATAGAAAATTCTCACAGAAAGAGATGCACTCTTGTGTCAAATAGCCCTGGATGATGCTTCCATCCGGACGGGACATGTTACGAACGAATCCTTTGATGATCCCATTCATCCTCTCAAACGGCATCATGTTGTGCAGGAATGATGGCCCCAGGTCTATTATGTCATCCACAATATGCACACACAGATGCACCATCACGCCAAAGAACGTGGGCGGGAAGTACATCTCAAGCTCATTCAGTATCACAACGATCTCTTCCTGTAGCCTTCGGAGCTGCTTCACACTGATCGACTTTTGAGAGATGACGTCAAAAAAGTTGCAGAGACCACTGTCACGGACGTGCTTGTCCATTATCCCTCTAAGGGCAACAGGTAATATCTGCGTCATCATCACATGACAGTCATGAGACTTCATCCCGCTGAACCTTTTCGTGTCCATGTCTAGATATCTACTTATCTTGCCACAGTAACCGGAACTAACTTTGACTCCGATAAGGCACTTAAAGAATTGATTGATCTCAGCCTGACTTAAGGTGAAGCAAGAATGGGGGCAATAATCCTCATTCTTTATTTTCTTGCCCTTCTTCTCCCGTGCCTATGTCTCTGTCTCTATCTCGTCTGACATTTTACGTGGCGGCATGTGCAGATCTTCCCTGATTTCCAAATCTTGCAAGTCTTTTCTTGCCTTTGGCCCATCCTTGGTCTTATCCGGCATGTTCATCAATGTTGCGAGCAAGCTCTCAAGGACATTCTTACAGATATGCATTTGATCAAGGAAATGAGGTGTATCGAGTTTGTGCCAGTACTCCAAGTCCCAGAACACAGACCTCGTCTTCCATGCCTTCAGCAGCGGCTCCGGCACTTTTCTCATCGGCTTTCCCGACACGGGGCACTCCTTCTAGTTTTTCAACAGCTCATCGATTTTGGCACCACTCCGCTTACGTGGAAGTCCTTGATGCTCAGCGTGACCATTGAATAGATCTCCACGGTTTCTCCACGGGTCGTCCTGTTCGAGCCATCTTTGATGCCCCATGTACACGATTCCCAGACCCGCCATCTTTCCTTGACGTTATCTGCTGAGACGTCATATCATCCATGCACCGCGTGCGTCCACAATATCCATGGCACACCTGGCCTGCCACATATCCGTAACCAAGATAGTCGTGCACTGTCGTGATCAGCGCGGCTCTCATGTTGAAATACTCGCCTTTGCTGGCGTCCCATGTCTTGGCCGGTGTTTTCCATAACGTGTCTAACTCCTCCTGAAGTAGCCCCAGATACAAATTAATATTATTTCCTGGTTGTTTCGGCCCTTGAATAAGCATGCTCATGTGAATGTACTTCGATTTCATGCACAACCAGGGGGAGGTTGTACATCCATACAAACACGGGCCATGTGCTATGGTTGGTGCTCTGGTTGCCAAACGGATTCATGCCATCGGTACACGCGCCGAGCACGATGTTCCTTGCATCACATTCAAAATACCGATAGAAGCTGTTCAACGCTCTCCACTAGCTTCCATCCTTGACGTGTCTTAGCTTCGGATCATCTCTATCGTCGGGCTTCTTCCTGTCCGCGTGCCAGCGCATTAGCTTTGCCTCCTTGGGATCTACAAAATACCACTGGAGACGGGGAGTGATCGGTAAGTACCATAGCACTTTCTGGGGACATTTCTTCCCGGCCTTCTTGTATAGAGAAGCATTGCACACCGGACAACTTGTTTTTTCCGCGTGCTCCTTCTGATAAATTATGCAATCGTTGATGCATGCATGGTATCTAACGTGTGGCAGATCAAGAGGGCACACGATCTTCTTGGCCTCATCAACACTACTAGGACATAGATTACCCTCGGGAAGAACATCCTTTAGGTACTCGAGATGCTCATTGAGGCTAGTGTCGGTCCATTTGTTTTTAGCCTTTGTCTTCAGCACTTGGATCGTGAAACTCAAGCGGGTCACCTCAGGATTGCAACCATCATACAATGGAGTGGTCGACTCTACCACCAGTTGCTCCAGCTTAGCCTCCTCTCTAGAAGCAGCTCTCTCAGTACTCGTCTCCTTGCGAAGCAATGCTTGAACATGAGGGTCCCGCACGATTGAACTTAGTACCGACGAACTCTGCTGCGTGGAGTCCATGTCATTCTCTCCGCCGCCATGTCCGGCCCCTTCTCCGCCGCCATGTCCAGCCTCTTCCCCGCCGCCATTATCGATCATCTCTTCGTCTGGCCCCGTGTCATCATTGCCTACCCCGTCGGCATCCTCAACATCGTCATCCTCATCTTCAGTTATCCACCGAGTATAGCCATCCATGAAACTAGTCATGAGCAGGTGCGCTTCGACACGACCATCGACATGGGGGTCAAGCCAAACTATTCCTTTGCATTTTCTACACGGACATAAAACCTCTGTCAGGTTATTTTCCTTCATGTCCTGCACCGCCGACCGCAACCACCTGTCCACCATCGTTCCACTGACCATCGTGAACTCTGCATGGTAATAATAAACAAATTGATTATAAAAATGCGTGCATTCATCCTTAAAAGTAGGACATATATAGATCTAGAGTTAGCCCGGAATTCGCCGAAACGGAAATAAATCGACATTTCGGCAAAACATAGGCAACTCAAATGCACAATTTGGCGTTAACTCATGCCACACACACAATTTCCATAAAAATATCACACACACATGCATAAACATATTTCCATTTTGCAAAAGCATGAAATATTAATCACACCTCTATCTCAACAAAGTGCACAAAGCTCTTCTTGACAAAGAAAGATCTAGTTAGGGGGTAAATAGGTTACTTAACTAAATGCTACATCTACCTAGCTAGCTAATTTGGGAGGAGACAACTTCAACTAGTGGAGGGATGAGGAAAACAAGAAAGGAGATGAATTAATGGAGGTGGTGTAGTGATAGCTAGGAGTAATGAAGAGAGAGAAAGGTAGGTAGAAGAGGGAGAGTAATGGGGGGAGAAGTATTGAGGAAGAAGAAGAGTAAGAGAGGGAGGATGTGGGAGGGTAGGGGAAAGGGAGGAGAGGAGATGGGGAGGGGGAGGTGGAAAAGGTGGTGCGTCCTGCGTCTTAGCAGTAGCGCAGGAGAGAAAGCGCGCTGCTGCTAAGAGCATAGCAACATCGCGCTTTCCTGTCACGCGCTACTGCTAAACGGGCCAACCCTATGCACATTTTCAAAATTAGCAGCAGCGAGGTCACAAAAAAGCGCGCTCCCTGGCACCGCGCTACTGGTAAACTTATGCCGTTTTGTACTGTCGGTGGATTTTTGTAGCAGCGCGGTTTAAGCGTCACGCGCTACTGCTAAGTTTGCACCAGTAGCGAGCTTTCCGTAGCCGCGCTGCTCCTACTTAGCAGCAGCACCTGTTTTTATGCCGCGCTGCTGCTAAGATTCTGTGTATAAGGTTCTCCCTAGTAGTGATACTCACGAAAGATATTAAAAAGGTGAAGCGTATGAGACAAACTCAATTCCATTTTTTGTAATTTTCTTTTATAGACTAAACTAGTGATAAAACAAGAAACTAAAAGACTCGATTGCAAGATCTAAAGATATACCTTCAAGAACTCACCTCACTGGCAACAGCGCCAGAAAAAGAGTGACCACCTCCGGAAAAGCACTCCAGGCGACGACCTTCCTTGTCGATGACCTTGAAGAACATCGTGGAGGCGCTGTCGTACTCGAAATGGATGGCGAGGGCGCCTTCCACGTGGTAGACTCGAGCAACCTCGCCCCAGCCACGGGTCATGTAGATCTTGCCTGGGGAGACGGTCTCAACTTTCGCTCCGGTCGCCGGGGTGTCGAAGTCAGCGTGCTACAGCCAAAGCTCGAGGGGCCCCTCGGTAGCATTTCGGCGGAGAAGAATTGCGGGAAGCGAATCCAGGAGCACGGGGGCATCACCGCCCACATCACGAGCTCGCGCGAGGAGCCCGTGGCGTGGGCTCCTGGGGCGACGACAAGGGCCACCACGGCGCGGTGGCCGCGGCCACGACGGGGGCGGCGCCGCTCGTCGCCTCTCTCTCCGGGGCCCTCGGCTTGGCCGTACAGAGGCAGCGGATATCCGGGAGGAGGCCGCTCGTACCAAGGCCTCGACACCTCGGGCCTCACGACCACATCGCGGCGGTAGGCCGGCCACCTCTTTGGCGGAAGTGGCCCTGACTCATCGAGGGGGGGTTCTTTCCCTTCTCCGCGGCCGAGAACCTCTGTATCGGTGCCATGAGTATCACTACTAGTAATGCAGCAAGGGAGAAGAAGCAAGCGGAGCAGGAAGACATGAGCGACGGGGGCTTTGCCCCCTCCTCATTTATAGCAGGAGAAGGCCAACCGCCGGCATCCACGATCTAAGGTAATGATAACTCTTTTCTGCATGTACTAGGGACTCGTCAAGTCGGGCAGTTGCCAAGGCTGCGTGGGGAAGTGGAGACGCCTACGTCCCATCAATCGCCATGCATCAAGCAAGGCCGCAGGATGTGGAGGCCCGTGGCGCTCCGCGCTTGCCTCTTGGCTTCGCCTTGATGCCAAGTCCGAGCGCGCCTTGGGCCCGGGTGCTACTGTCGGCATCTTCGAAACGGGGGTCCCCAGACTTGCCTGCCTGCGGCCCATGGCGTGGCTCAGCTAGCGGCCCCGTACAACCCATATTCACCAGCAAACACCCAAGACCCCCGCGAGGGTCCAAGCCTTGCGAGGCGGACGATGCAAGCCCTCCTCGAGGGTGGCCTCACCAGGCAGGCTCACGAGGGACGGAGAGATCAAGGTAGGGGGCACCTCGCGAGGTCCGTGTGATGCAAGCCATGACGACCAGAGCAAGGCGGGCACCAGGCGGGAGCCAACATGCGCAACCTCCTTGTTTCCCCTTTGGTGCTAAAGGAGCAGGCGCAGGCGTGGAGTCCCGAGATGTCAAGCAAAGGTTTCCGTATTGGTGCAACGAGACCAAGACCAGTAGGCCAGAAGGACGGAGGTAACCATGGAGCCCAAGACGGCGTCACCACTAGAGCCTTTGACAGGCGAACACTACCTTTTGTCTGGATAAATTGTACTAGTTGTCTCCATTCAAACTTGGCCGCTGTGGGATCCCTTCCTACCCAAACATTTGGGAAGAGGACCAGGGCCTCTATAAATAGGACTAGCCACCACCGTAGGAAGCATATCATCTAGAATCAGGTCCATTACACCAAGGCGACCACGCAAGCTCATCGGGCACAAGAACACCTCTGCTTAGGAGGTTGTTCTCCCTTTGTAACTGTGAATCCTTGGCCTACAAGGCAATCCACCACACCGCAGTAGAGTAGGGTATTACACCACATCGGTGGCCCGAACCAGTACAAATCTTTTGTCTCTTTGCTTCGCGAGTTCGACGCATTTATCCTAGGGATCACAGGAAGGGCGTGAGCTAGAAGGGGAGAGATCTTCGTGCGCACCCCAGTGTTCGAACCTCAAGGGTTTTCCGGAACCCAGAATCCGAGAGCTAGGCCTTCCCTTCTATTCTGGCATTTCTGCAGTATAGTCCAAAGAAACAACCCCTTCCCATTGATGCTGATGCATACTTAGCATAGATCTGATGTAATTCTTGTGAGTACTTTGGATCAGTACTCATGCTTTCTTTGGTACCTCTTTCCCCATCTACCTGATTACTGTGATCAGATGATGAAGCCCGGGAGCCAGCTGATCCTGCTAACGACTACTACTACCTCAAGGAGCCTACTACTACGTGGAGACCATCGAGGACCAGGAGTAGTTAGGAGGCTCCCTGGGAGGAGGCCTGTTCCTTTTCGATCCAGTTTTTGTTTTTATGCTAGCCTTCTTAAGGCAGACTTGTTTATCTTATGTTTGTACTCAGAATATTGTTGCTCCCACTAACTTATGTGTTCGAGCCTTCATGGCCCTAGATTGTAATATAAAGTTGTATGACTTTAATTCGTGTCTAAAGTTGTATTGTGATATCTTCCCGTGAGTCTCTGATCTTGATCATGTGCATTTGCGTGTATGATTAGTGCACGGTTAAGTCGGGGGCCTCACAGCTAACATGTCTTATCGTATAATCACTTTATGGTATGAATATTGTGAAACGGTGAAGTAATAGATATCAACATAATAATATCCATGAATACTAGAAAACAATCATTACTCTTCAAAATATACAATGCTTAACGAATGTTACTCCTACTCATTGAATTATATAAGCATGGTGACGATGACATGTACCTAGGGTAGGGTCATAGGCCTGACCTAGAAGCCCTCCGCAAGGACACTGCCCTAAAGTCAAGAACATTCAAAGTACAACAGAAGATACCGACTGAAATCACCTTGGAGTGCAATCCACTCGACCAGCTATCGCACTCGGATATCCTAATTCCACTGGACCAAGATAGAGTCACTCGACCATATGAAGAATCACTCGGAGTATAGAAGGTGTAAAGCCACCCCAGGATGGCACCGGTCAGGCGTTCACTCTGTAGTCTTAAAGATCATTTATAGTCATTTACAGCTAGAGTTACCAGTAATGCCCCTGCCTTAACATACATTGAACCCTGTGTACCTGAGGGCTGGAGGGGTCTGGCACTCTATATAAGCCACCCCCACTTCTAGCACAGGGGTTCGCGCCCCCTTTAAATGTCATGCATAATCTAGTCGACAAAGCCTCCAGGCACCCAGACGTAGGGCTATTACTTCCTCCGAGAAGCGCCTGAACTCGTAAACCTTGCGTGCACAACCTCGCCGTAGCTAGGGCCTTGCCTTCTCCTACGTACCCCCTATTCTTACTGTCAGACTTGCTCCCACAACAGTTGGCGCCCACCTTGAGGCCGACGTCTTAGCGACTTCCGGTGAGGTTGTGGTTTCTGGCGGTGGTTTGGCTTTGGGCCACGAGATCCATCTCGGTGCACTCATTTTCATCACCGACGACTCCGCCTGGTTCCAACAGGCCCCCCTCGATGTCGAGATGCTCCTCGTCCGTGGGGTGACGTACTTCAGTGCGTGCACTCATGGCGTCCTCCTGCGGCAGCCGTAGACTCAGTATCGATTGGTGCCTGCGGCATCCGCTCTCCCTGCTGTGCGCCACTGCCAACGACCCGGTCGGTCGCGGCTCCAATGGTAGGTGAAACATGCGGTGGCTCGTCAGTCAGCCACCCCTCAAGTTGCGGCTATCAAGCGTGACAAATCTCTCTACAGACCATTCGACTGGTTCCGAGTGCAGAAGCAGCGACCCTCCGATGGAAGTCCTTATGGTCGACATGACGCGCAGCCCACCTGGGTTACGTTGCGGTGGTAGCGGCGGCCCGTCCCATGGTCACGACGAATATCATATCGAAGCCCTCACTTCAGAGCAGAGGGAAGAGCTGCATCATCGCAACGTAGAGGCACTCCACACCCCCATCATTGGTTAGACCTCTGAGGCTCGGGCCTTGGAGGCTACGCGCCTGGCCACCTTGGCTGAGCGCGCACGTATGGAGAATCTCCAACATTCACTCGATGAATGCGCCGGTCGGTAGATCCCCGAACCCAGTCGACGGCCTTGACAATTGTTTCCGCCCGAACCTCAGGTATACTGTACTCTAGTCCAGAATCTTGCAGCTGCTGCACGTATAGCAGAGTAGTATGATCATGGATACGCCCGTGATGACCACCATCGTGTGCCTACGCCCCCTCTGAGGGGCGGATCATACGCGCCCCGGTGGTATTATGACAGGTGCCCGTATGATGATGAGCGGAGAGCTCCAGTCAACCCAAGAGAGACTGGGTTTGATGCAATATCTCTCCTCGTACAAGGTTTGATCGACTGGGGCGGGCACACAGAGAAGGACAAGACATAAACCGTCCGAGTGAAAGCAGAGTACATGTTTCTGGACCTAAATGTTTTAGCAGAGCCATCCAAGCTGCTGAGATCCCTCCCAACTTCAGGTTGGCGACGGGCGTGAGTATGTTCACCGGTGAGTCGAAGCCCGACACTTGGCTAGCAGATTACTGAGTTGCAGTGCGATTGGTGGACGCAACGATGATGTAGCCATGAAGCACCTCCCCCTGATGCTCGAGGGTCAGTAAGAGCTTGGTTGAATCAGTTGGCCCCTGGAAGTATTTTCAATTGGGAAGAATTGGCCGGAGTGTTTAACAAAAAATTCAAGGGCATCTCCAAGCGACTTGCTAGACTGATTGAATTACAACACTGCATTCAGAAACAGAACGAGGCTTTGAGAGACTTCATCCAGAGATGGACTACTCTTCATCATACTATAGAAAATGTGTCAGATCACTAGGCAGTTTGCTCCTTCAAAGAGGGCGTCTAATACAGAGAGCACAACCTGAAATTCGGTCAGTCATGAGACATGTCCCTGGCCGAATGATGGAAATAGCCACTCGGTACGCTAACGGTGAAGAAGAAGACCGACTCTACAGTGGTAAGAATAAACCAGTCGCTCAAGACACCGGTGGAGGAAATTCCAGTCGAAAGCTGAAACCTAAGGCTGAACCTGCAGGTCCTGCTGAGGCTGCTGTTTTGAATACAGGGAAGTTCAAGGGAAAGCCCATAGAGCCATGGATCCCCCAAAAAGTGAACGATCAGGCGGGAAATGATGTTCTTGATTTGCTGTGTCACATACACACCAAAACAGATCAAGGCGGGAAATGATGTTCTTGATCTGCCCAAACATACCATTCGACAGTGCCGACTCCTGACTCAGAGTTTCCGAGAAGGTCAGCCCAGTGAGAAGGAGAAGGAATCTGATAAGGAAGAGGATAAAGAGGAAGATGATGGTTACCCCAATGTCAATGGTACATTAGTGATTTTTGCTGACATTGAGAGCAAAAGTCGACCGCAAGTTATCAATAGAGAAGTGAACATGGTTGCTCCGGCAACTACCTCGTATTCGAAGTGGTCAAAAACTCCCATTACATTCGACCTGTCTGATCACCCAGCGCACATTGCTACCCTCGAGCGGCAAGCGTTGGTGGTCGACCCAGTTGTTGGAGGCACCCAACTGACCAAGGTTCTGATGGATGGTGGCAGTGATTTGGACATTATGGACGCCGAGACCCTCCGAGGGATGGGCATCCCGATGTCCAAGCAGAGCAACATGCGATTCCACGGAGTCATCCCAGGAAAGAAAGCATATTAACTTGGTCAGATCACTCTTAATGTGGTTTTCGGTGATTCAAAGAATTACCGCAAGGAAAAGTTGATGTTTGAGGTGATGGATTTTCACAGTGCCTACCATGCTATTCTGGGCAGGCCCGCATATGCTCGTTTCATGGCTCGTCCATGTTATGTATACCTTAAGTTGAAGAGGCCTAGAATGTTGAAGACACCTTAAGTTTGAGGCATGATCACAGTGACAGGGAATCGGCAAAGAGCGGAAGAGTGCCTCCATAAGGGTTCAAAATTTGCCGATGAATAGATGGCAGCAGTTGAGATGGAAGAATACGACAAGAATGTTGATCCGAGTGATTTGTTGCGAGCCAAGAAGCCTGCTTCAGAGACCGCATTTTAGTCGGCCGGTGAGACAAAGCCTGTTCATATTCACCTGACGGATCCCAATGCTTCTTTGACCCACATCTCAACAACACTCGACAGCAAATAGGAAGAAGCGTTCATCCAGTTCCTCCGTGCAAACTAGGCCATCTTTGCATGGAAACCATCTGACATGCCGGGTGTACCCAGGAGACTGGCTGAGCACCGTTTGCCCATCGATTCAGAAGTAAAACATGTCAAAGAACATCTCCATCGGTCCGCCATGGAGAGGAGAAAGGCAATTGGCGAAGAGGTGGCTCGACTTCTGGTAGCTAAGTTCATCTGCGAGATATATCACTCTGAGTGGCTCGCCAATGTTGTCATGGTCCCAAGAAAGATGATTCACTACATATGTGTATCGATTTCAAGCACATCAATCGGGCCTGCCCGAAAGATCACTTCCGTCTCCCCCGCATCGACCAGATTGTCGACTAAACTGAGGGATGTGAGCGTTTGTCCTTTTTCGATGCGTATTCTAGGTACCATCAGATCCGACTGTATGGACCCGATGAAATAAATACAGCCTTCATCACCCCGTAGGGGTGCTTTTGCTATGTTACCATGCCCTTTGGTCTTAAAAATGATGGCGCCACATTCATACACATGATTCAAAAGTGCCTGCTTACTGCAATCAGTCGGAACATGGAAGCGTACATGGATGATATCGTGGTCAAGTCACGTAAAGGTTTTTGACCTACTGTCTGACCTCGCTTAAACATTCACCAACTTAAGAAGATATGATATCAAGCTCAGTCTGTCAAAGTGCACATTTGAAGCCGCAGGAAGAAAATTAATCGGTTTTCTCATTTCTGAACGAGGAATCGACGCAAACCCAGAATAGATTGGAGAAATTCTCCAAATGAAATGCCCTGTGTATGTGCATGATGTTCTGAAGCTTATTGGTTGTCTGGCTGCATTGAGTCGATTCATCTCTCATCCCGGTGAAAAGGCATTGCCTCTTTACCGACTGATGAAGAACTCTGACAAGTTCGAGTGGACTCCCAAAGCCGAAGTAGCATTTGTAGAGCTCAAATCCCTGCTTTCCACCCAACCGCACTATAAAAAATACACTTCCGTGATGATACGTGTTTGTCACAGTAGGTCGCTTTTTTTTCATGCATGTACATCGATGACAAATTTATGACAGAATCAAGATAGTCATACATGTGCTGTCGTAGAAGTGTTCCATGACATTACCAAAATTATCATCACGGAAGTGTCCACTTCCATGATGATAAATCGCGCGTCACAGAAGTGCTTTCGTCGAGGATGACCGACACGTGGCATCCACCATAACGGAACACCGTTAAGCTATCGGGTCGGGTTTTGGATCCGATAACCCGTTAACAGCCCCGACCAATGGGAAATTCCACGTGTAAAATTCTTATTGGCCGGAGGAAACACATGTCACCTCGTCAGTGGGTCAGATAGGCTCCTATGTTACGTCGACACGTGGCACGGCCCAACATAGGCCCATTCCTATAGCCCATTTACAGCCCGCTAACCCAAGGCCCATTGTGCCCTATCCGAATTAGGCCCAGTAGCGTCATCTAGGCCATCCAATATAATTCCAGCCCATTTTCACTTCTGGCCCATGTATGGCTCATGACGTCTTTTGGCCCATATGAGGCCCTATGTAACTCTTGGCCTATTAACGACCCGTGGTGAAACTGGCCCATAATGAAAAGTGTACCACTTTACACCCATTAACGGCCCATGGTGAAACTGGCCCATAATGAACAGTGTATCACTTTATACCCATTAATGGCTCGTTATTCCATTGGGCTGTTTTCAGCCCATGTTATCTTTCGGCCTTCTCAGAGCCCATTTATTCTTGGGCTCATTTCCAGCATTCGTTTACTTACGGCCCGTTACTGTCATTTTCTGCTTGTGGGCCAAATTCAGCCCGTGGTTACAGTCGGCCCGTTTCTGGTCCGTTAATACGTTGGGCCATTTTCATAGCGTCATCAAATACGGCCTATTAACGATGGCCCGTTACGATCGACCCACGAACAGACGATTCCAACTCTAGCCCGTTTACGGCCATAATGCGGCCTGTTATTGGCCCATGTTTGGCCAATCGATCATACGGCCCGTATAAGGCCCATTGATGATACGGCCCATAGGAGGCCCATTGTTTCTATGGCCCGTAGAAGGCCTACTATTTCTCCGGCCCGTAGAAGGCCCACTGTTTCTATGGCCCGTAGGAGGCCTAGTGTCACTACAGTAAATATTAGCCCATGGTTATTGTGGCCTAGTTTTAAAAAATAGGTTATTGCAGCCACTAGTTAACCGCGGAAAAATAACTTCAATGACTACAAGCAAACAAATAAAGAAGACAACAAGGAAATAAATAAGCAAGCAACTAACGCTAGGCTATCACGGGTATTACACATATTACATCCATTGGGCATCAAAGTTCACCACCAGTGCAAATATAGGGAACAAAGCAGCATATCATGTACACTGGCCGTCAAAATTGGCCACCAGTGCAAATAAACGCAGCAGCAAAACAAGAGCATAACTGAAACAACTTCAGAAGAGCTCAAGAAACGTTATCCTGGGTATCCACCATGCTGGCAATAAGCTTAGCAAGCTGATTAGCTTTGTCCCGTTTGGCGCTAAAATCCTCCAACGCTGCCTGTTGCACCAGAAAGTATGCATCTGAATGCTCCAGGGACTTCCGCAGTCCTTTCGCTTCCTGTCGCAGCACAGCTTGTAGTTGAGACTCAAGAAACTGAACTAATTCAGATAGTGAGTTTGAATAGCTTGTGCAAGCGGTAGTGGCCAGTAACCCCAACACTAAACCAAGACAAGATGTGTCACTATCCTGAACCTTATCTACATTACTTCCTTTACCGTTGCTTAATAAGGCACTCTTCTCCAATATTCTGTTAGCATTCTAAAAGAAGAAACAAGCCGACACATAACTAGTTTAGCATGTACTAGTATATGAAACTCATTTCGGTATTAGTAAGGTGGACAGTATTAAACTACCAAGTCTTCTATTGCCAAGTACTAGTACATAATAAAAGCATCAAACAAACATATATCTATGTCCTATGGTAGCAATGGAATCTTAAATTAGAATAGTTGTTCTTTAGGTTTAGACACTTGTTCTACATGAACAGAGTACAGTAAGATGCAAGAATATAATACTTAAAAATAGAAAATGAGCTCATAGACCATACCACATTCTTGGTTTGGGACCAGTACAGAACAAGGCGTTCCCAGTCATCGTCCAGTAAATGTGTCTCAGGAGAACGTAAGGGAATTTGATGAGTTTCTTTGCCGGTGAAGTACGTTTTCTTCAGGTAATTCCGATACTGCCACCAAGCATTCTTGAAGATAGCAAAGGTATTGGCACAGGTTACCTCATCCTGAGTTTCCAAATCGGTCCTTCTCTATAGATAAAAATGGGAAAATTTGATGTATTATAACCATCATGGAGGTAGGATGTATGAGACGAAGCAAAGTAATTGCCATGAATAACATTACTTACACATAACTCCTAGACAAACACCTGCAACTGGCATTTTCCATCATCTTCAGTATAATATTTCCAAGATGGGAAGATACGCACATATGATTTAACAACATCAAATGCGATAGATGCTAAACTACGACTAGCTGGTTGTGCATCCTCGACAGGAATAAGCGTACTAACTGGTGGAGTTGGGGTTCGCCGTGATAGTACTGGCCCTTTGGGCACTGGAGCTGCCTTACTAACTGCTCTTGTTTGGGAGCTCTGTGGTGGAGATGGTGCTGTGTCAATAGGAACTAGGTTACTATCGGCTGGGGTTGAGGTTAGATTGGGTGAAGCTGGTTCTCTGTCCATCGTAGTAGCGGTACAATCTGCGAGAGTTTGGGTTATGTGTGGTAGGGCTGGTTCTTGTGCATGTACAACCGGGGTGCTATCTCCACCAAGAGGTAGCACTGTTTTATTTGAAGACCGTGTTTTTAGTCCGCTAGATACTGGCATCACCCGCTCCAATTCAAATGGATGATAAACAGGAAACATAGTTGAATGTGCAGACATTGTATGGGAGACAGATGCAATAGATAGTGTGGAAAAAAGAGGGCATGAAATAGTTGACATGTATATTGTTTAACTAAAACGGATAGCATGACATAATTTCACATATATGATGTCTATCTAAACTGGATAGCATAGCATAACATAATTCAAAGATATGATGAATAACTAAACAGGATCGCATGACATAATTCACCTACATGTTATCTAAGTAATCAGGATCGCATCATTTAATTCACATATGTGATTTATATGCTAAACAGAGGGCATTCCATATGATGTCTGAACTAAGAACATGGTGTTGAATATTGTGTATATGATGTCTAAACTATGCAATGCAAGACACCGTATGCATGATATCAGCAGTATAACCGTGCCAAGTTAGAGCATACACCTTAGTGGGGGAATAGGACTGGTCATCTGTCTCTGAATCCATCTCTAAGGAGCTATCGGGACCCAACAAGAGATCTGCTTCGACAGGTAGTACTGTCTGCTCTAAAGGCCTTGTTTTCACTCTAGATTTTTCCATCTCCCACCCAAATGGCTGATTCACAGGAAGAGTAGTTTAATGTACAAACATTGTCGACAAATGGAAATGTAATGAAGAAAAGGATGGGCAAGATATCATTCAAATATATGATGCCTGGTTAAACAGGATGGCATTGCACATTTCACATATATTATGGCTGGCTAAAAGACATGAGACTGCATAATTCTCATATATGATATAGAAACTAAATAGGTGGCATTACAGAACATGTCTAAACTAAGCAGATGACATATATGATGTCAAAAGTAGGCACTGCAAGGTAACATATGCATGATATGAGTAACATCATCATGCCAAGGTAGAGCAAACACCTTGGGGGTAAATAGGAGTGGTCAGCAGCGTCCGAATCCGCCTCAAAACAGATATCTTCCTCTGGATTACAATCTGGAGAGGGGTGGGGAGGGTTTGCCATTGAACCCACCATGGAGCGATGTCTGCATGACATTGTATTGCCACGCAAAACTCTTCTATTTTTCTCTACATGTTAGGCATGACTGTGTACAATATCTGACATGCATACGAAAAAACTATGGTGAGATTATGTAAGGAGAGCGTGCAGAAATTTAGAGTCATGGTAACAACTTGTGGATCGATGTTTTTCTGTTGAACCAAAATAGCCCTAATGGATTGACGTGAATGTATAGTAATAAGTGATGCAACAAGTCTACAACCTCTTTGCTATAGCCGTGTCGACCTCAGCATCATTGGGCTGGTCGCTGAAGCAATTGAGGCAGAGGTGGCTGTCGGAGGTGTGGAGGAAGATCTGAGGAATCTGTAGACGGCATCCACGGCACTGCTCTGTTGTGATGGATCGTTCTGTCGTTGGAGCAGCTCCGGTGAACTGTAAGACGTCAAGGCTGAAGCAGCACAAGACAGACATCATCAATATCAAGTGGGATTGTAATAGCATCTCCAATAGATGATGTAAAATGGATGTAAAATTAACATCACCAAAAACCACCTGACTACAACAGATAAGGTAAAAACTGTTGACTCTGAACTTAAATGTCGAAACTGAAATTTACTGTGGAATCTAAATGCTAATGTCAAAATTGAACGCAATGGTAGAATAGAGGCACTTGATATCTAGTTTAGGGAGGGCCTGCAGTTCATCTTCAACCTGCACCCCCTCAGCCGAACCGCCGGCCCCAGCGCCGCCTCGCCGCCCTGAGACAACTCGCCACCGCCGCCCCGGCCATCCCTCTAGGCCCCCGCCCCCACCCTGAACCCTAAGATAGATAGTGGGGTACCTCTCCGGCGAGCCCTCGTCCCTGCTGCGGGTGGTTCTTCCTTAACTCCGGCGAGCCCCCCCAACCCCTGAAAATCAACTGACCCAAAAGACGATTCAGTCGACTGAAGTGTGGCTTAATCGGAGCAGAGCAGCAGCACGAGCGAGGGGGAGAGTAGTAGCAGCAGCTGGGCGAGCAAGCGATCGAGCGAGAGCCGGAGTAGCAGCAGCAGATCTGGCTGGTATGGACGCCGCCGCTGAAGGGGCCTCACACTGGGGGAGAGCCGGCGTGGAGATGTCAGCCGCGGCACCAGCTTCAAGGTAGCCGCTCCATGGGGGTCCGGGATGGATCACCGTCGGTGCCGGGAGGTCGAGTTAAGGAGAAGGTGTGATGCGATGAGTGTACAACCTCTTTGGTGGCGCCGAGTAGGCCTTGGCTTCGTCCGAGGAGTCGGTGAGGATGCTGCAGTTCCGGTGGAGCAGGTTAAGGCGGCACTATGGGGATGGAGTAGCCGCGATAGACGAGGCGATCTTCGGAGCAGCTCCTTGGAGGTGGAGGACGGGGCGGCTGAACCGGCGGGACGGCGAGATGGACGATGGATCCTCATCCGGGGAGGTGGACGAGGGACGTCGAGCTGTTGCGCTGGACGACGTCGTCGGGGAAGAGGCTCCGGCTGGGCAGCGGTGACGTGGCGGACGGAGGATGGTGGGGTTTCGCTGCTGGAGCAGAGAGGTTATGGTGGCCTGGGATTTCGAATGTCGAAAAGGGGGCGATGGGAGGGGGTGAAGCATTACTTAGGAACGCGCTTGTCCAAAATGTAGGGTGTGTTACAAAAGTACCCCCACCGATTTGAACTAGCGGCCCTTTTGGCTCAGGGTTTGAAGGGGGATTTCGCGTGTCGGGATTTGGCAGCTGGAGGGAGTTTTCGCGCGCGTTGTAATTTCGGGATAGCAAGGCGCGGGTTGTGAAGGCGCCAGTTTTGGGAGCACGATATCTGAATTTTCGGGATATAACAAGATGCGGGTTGAATTTTAGGGACAAGCCTAACATGTAGTAATATTGTACTTGTATGTACCAAATTAATTCGCACTTCCCTCAACCAAAAAGAAAACGAAAAAATAGAACTATTCACACCACACATAGAGAGAGTCTTGCCCCGTTTTACTATACAAATGCTATTCAAAGCTACTCCCTCCTTCCATCTATATAGGGCCTAATGCGTTTTTCGATGCTAACTTTGACCAAATATTAGAGCAATGATATATTACATGCAACTTACACAAAGCACACCATTAAATTCGTAAGTGAAAGGTTCTTTCAATGATATAATTTTCACATTGTGCATGTCATGTACTATTAATCTTGTCAATAGTCAAAGGCGGTCTTAAAAATCTCATTACGCCCTATATAGATGGAATGAGGGAGTATGAATCCATGTTATGTCCGATTAAATTTTTTCGCTTGCTGTATAATGCATGTAACCTACTCATACCAACATTTTAGTGCATTCCAAATGTCTATACTACCGCTGCAATTCGAACTAAATTTGAATTCGTTCCTCTATTTCAATAAGAATCTACAATCATGATTTTTGCCAACTTGAACCATCATAGTTTCCTTGCTATCCGCCAGATATATATCAGACGGCCTATAATGCAGGATGGCAGGCACACCATCATCAACAACTCCTGTTTTTATCAAAGTAGAGATAAAACATATTAAATGTAGTATACCATGTTCATAACCACACCATGTGTATCACCGTTATATATATTCACACATCCGTCGGTTTGAAACACTATGATAAATTCTTCAAATATCCGAATTCCCTTTTTATAATGAAGTATATATGATCTCTATTCGTCTTTTACACCCACACAACCCTCTTATCTTTGTAGCTAGCGCTAACTTTCCCTTGTGCATGCACACGCCCGCATCCCTCTCACCCTCCCTCAGCATTCTCTATCTCCATCGCGCAAATTCTTCTTTTCACTTTAGGTCGTTCACCCACGGTGTGTGTAGGCCCCCCAGCTCCTTCTTTATGGCACACATCGATCGATATGCCTCTCTAGCCAGATGCGCCTAGCACAAACACATGCTTCCCCTCTTCTCTTCTCACCGTCCATGCCTCACTCCCACCACTCTTTTCATCGTTCTCGTACTCGCACACTCCTCCCCCTCGATATAGTAAGCCTCTCGTACCACCTCCTACATGCATCCCTCTCTCTCTCTATCCTTCTCCTCGTGCCTCATTTGCTTCTAACACACACATGCATGTATACCGATCGATCTCCCAACATATACCTAGATCGACTTTAACTACCCCCCCATCGATCGACATACCTCACAAGTTATGTCTCTCCTTTATCTTACAAATGGCGATTGATCTTCCTATGTAGTTACGTCTGCTTACCATAGCCACATCGTTCCCCCTCATCATTTGTGCATGCCTCCTGACCCGTCTCTCACATGCATGTGCACAGACAACAAGCAGCCATCTCCTCTCTTATTGATATTGCGGGCGTGCCCTCCGTTTGTCTAGCAAGCCTATCCCACCATTTGTTAGAAGCAACTCCACTACCACCCCCTCCAACACTCTAGCTCTGTCTCTCTCCCAACCTTATTCATCTCCTGCACATATGCATGGATGCCAATCGATCTCCCTTAATACATGAGGCAGACCGATCTCCTTAATACATGAGGTAGGCCTCTCTCCTCCTCCACACATATACCAGCCATTGTACCTCTATAGTTAATTGGGCCTCCCTCTTTCCCCACCACACACCGATAGTCGAGCGCCGCAGGTAGGTATCCATGCCACAGAGACAAACTGCACATGTCCCATCTCACGTTCCAGTAGGCCAGCCACTCTATATCTTTGACGTGGGCACACACAAATTAGATGGCACTCTTTATCGATCGCGCGCGCGCGCACACACACACACACACATCATCCCTCTCTTCGATTCTATGGGACACCTCAAGCCGATGATACCTCCACTCTCTTGCATATGTTAAATTTTTTGATTGACCCCCCCCCCCCCCCACAAAAAAACTCTCAAGAACCCACACACTATTTCTCTCTAGGTTTGTATCTCTCTCACACAACCCCACATAGGTGGTGTACGTATACAAGAAGAGAATAGGTGCACCGTGCACGTACTCACGCTTCGTGCCCAGCCACACTCGCGCGGGTACACGGTGGAGCTCATTTCTCCGCAGAAGCTGAATTTGTTTTTGAAACATCAAGTGGCCAGATACTCGAAAACTTATTTGCCCATTAGTGACTTGACAAGGCGGTGGATTTTAGTTTGTACGATAATGCTGCATCCACCTAAAGTAACGAAAGTTCTTATGTAAACTTCCTAGTAATTCCCTCTTCGTAGGTGCAGCATTACTCCTAACATTTGTAATATCAGTTTGAAACTTGTAACATTGCCGTGTCCTATTCCTGCATTTTCAAAATCCTGCGAATCAAACAGGTCCTGAGTTAGTGATGATGTTGTGCCTCCCATCTTTCACCAATAGCCATTGGATCTAGATCTGACGCATACAAACCAAGCTTCTCCATTTTTTCAAAAAGATGCCCGCACTTGTTCCCTATTTACAAACAACTCCTTGTCTCCCACAATCAGCCTCATCTCCTCCCCACCACATCTAGGAGTAGAAGGCCGTGGAAAAATCTGGCGCGATGGCCGCTACCGGAGCCGTCCACCCCCAATCTTGGTGTTCCGTGCAATGCACGGGCATCTACGCACGGGAAATTATGTCAAACAGGGCTAGTTGTAAGCAGGCTAGCTCTACAGCCATGATGATAGTGACTGCAGACTGCTGACTATGGTATGCCGAACATGGCGCCTATACTCAGGTGTCATCTCCGGCGCAAGGTCTTGTCACTTCACTGTGAGGAGTAGCACATAATAATTTGACCAATGGGTTGTACAGTGCTAGTACTCCCACTACTACATTGGTAGTACTACTACTAGTACTAGTAGCACCACCGTCTGGATTTAGGAGTACTACCACGTCCACCGACACCGAGGAACGTCTCCAGGTAGTATTGCTTGAGGCCACCAGGGCGAGGGGCCGCTTGGACGACTGCTTCGTCTCCTTATTCGACGAGGTCCTTGTCGATTTCCTCGACAAGTTCACCGTCCTCAAGAAGCTTGCGGACGACTTTTACGTAAGCCTCCAGCCGACGTGCCCAGGCTCTGTGATGCCCGCCGCCCTCAACGGCCACAATGGTAACAACCTCTTCGACGCACTGGTGGCCCTGCGACTGCCCGCCGTCGCGCCGGAGAATGTACACCTCGAGGTCGCGCTCGCCGCGCAGTGCCTGGCGCACCAAGACACCATCGACATAATCATCCATGTCTACGCGCAAATCGTCCACAAGGACTACTACATGCAAGAGGAGGACGATAGGAAGCTGGCCTTCTTGGAGTGTAGGGCAACCTTGGACGGCATTGTTCAGAAGCACATTGAGCTCGCCGCCAACGCCGCAGCTCCTCACACGTCAGTTGGTGACCCGGGGCACTAGGGCGTGAGGATGTCGTTGAACGTTGATGGATCCGTATGTATTTTTATCTTTCCGTCAAATCCATGTAGTAGTTTATGATACTACAGTAATTATCTTACCTTTCGCATCAACTTCAAAATTTTCATACATACTCCATGCATGAACGGCGCCAGAACCAAACTTCTCATTACTCTAGCCAAAATTGTTATTTTCTATCTATCGGTCACGCCATGGAGTAGAACCAAATTTTACAAGTTACGAGTTCAAAAGGAAAAGCCTGCCGTGTTTGCGTCGCACCCCCACATGGTTGGTCTGGCACGCCGCTCAAGCGGGAATGCGTGCGGTGTTGCATTTTCACTTACAAGTGGGACCGCAGTTGAGCAAACCGACTATCGGCAAACCCCCACCCCGCCAACCGCGTGATGACTAAGAAAACAGGAGGGAGAAGAGATGGTTGTAACATGGACTCCAAGAAAATTGGTGTCGGATGGGACTCATGTGGGTGGCGTGTGCCGTACTGCTAGACGTGAATGCTACTGAGTTATGGCCCATGCCACCCCACTATATCGAGCCTATATCGAGGTACGTAGAACAAATTTCCTGCAGTCCGTGCTCAGCCCTCCTCTATCTCTCTTCTCAGCCAGCCAGCGGGCGCGCGGAGCCCATCGTCTGTTTGCTCACAAGCGGCCCCACATGTTAGTGAAAACGCAAGAGGACCCACTGAACCTGCACATCTTTCACCTCGACGTGCTGGTGATGAAAAACAAATCCAATAAAGATCTTCGGTGGCTGCTTTTGGAGTTACTCAAGAGTAGTAAGATTCTTTTTACACTTTAACCCAAGATGCACATCTCGTGGCTTCAACTACCACTCTATTTTCTTTCATGACATGACCTGGATGCTGGATGTCCCACGTGTCGGCAAAAGGAGGAAGAACCCGACCAAATCTTCGGTTCTGCTCTCGGATGAGATTAGTGCACTTGTTGATACTCCTACTAGAATAGAGGCTAGACATGAGACTAGATGCGAGGAAGCAACATCTACTTCTTTACACTCGAAGAAGAAAGAAGCACGCAAGATCGAGCCTCCGCAGATCAACAATGAATGCATCAAGAAGGCACTAATCCTACTTACAGGAGGAGTAAAATGTATTCTTGTGGTTCTTGTTTTCTTTGGTCTTGCTTTTCTAGTCAAAATTATCGTCGGAGTTAGTGCAAAACGGAGGTCCGTTTGGGGTCGTGCGTTGGAGATGGCCTTACAAGTGGGACCGCAGTTAAGGAAACTGACTATCAGCAAACCCCCACCTCGCCCGCCGCACGATGGCTGAAGTTAGAGAAACGACAAGGTTGAAGAGGTTGCTCTAGCACGGACTCCAAGAAATAATATGGTGTCAGATGGATGTCGTGGTGGTGGCGTGTGCCGTACTCCTGGACGTGAATGCTTGTTCCGGCCCATTCCACCCTACTACTCCTACTACTTACTCCTACTAGTATATAGTATAATAGTATCGAGGATTCGAGGTGCTGGTTACGTACAACGGACACATTAACATATGGCTACAGTAAAAACACCCGCCCGACGCGCGAAGCCTGTGAAGCTAGTACAAATTTAGAGAAGCGACTCGAAAGCTATTCATAAATTTAGTAAGTTTATCACAGGCATATCATTTTGTTACATACAACAGTTCATCAACCCACATCGACAACGAGGGTACATTAGAAATACTAAAGTTTTCACCACACAACAAATAACAAGCCATGAAATGAACTTCAACTCAACCATTCCGCGGCGTTGGAAACGCTTGCTTTGAACCACAACTGATTCTCTAGGACGGGCTATCTATTGTCGATCTGGAGACCAACGCAGGACCGATCATCCAGGCTGAAGCGGCCTACTATATCAGTACGAGGGTAGGGAACCACCCAAATGTCCGAGGTATAGACACACTTGGTTCTCATAAATGTGTCAACAACAGTTGGATCGCCTTTCACCATCATCGGATAGTTTTGTCCAAGGAAGAGGGAGTTTTCTCCAAGACTATCAATTCTGTGCCAGGGAGAAGGAGTTGGAGCTAGCACAGTACACTGGTAGAAAAAGGGCCTATAGTCCCGGTTCGTAAGGGCCTTTAGTCCCGGTTCCAGAACCGGGACTAAAGGGCGCGACCACGTTGAGCTCCACCTTTAGTCCCGGTTGGTAACATCAACCGGGACTAAAGGAAATTTTATGATTTTTTTCAAATTTTTTTTGAATTTTTTTTATTTTTTTCTGAATTATTTTAACCTCTAGTCTGTAATCACCACCCCTCATCACTTCTCAATTTATCCTCTAATCACCCCTCATCATTCCAAATCATCTAACTTCCCGAACGGTCACCCATCCTCCCACTCCCCCAGCCTGAGCACGCTTAACTTCTAGGTTCTATTCTCCCTCGCTCCAAGTCTTCACTTGTTGTTTTCCTGACAATAGTAAGATGTCGATCCTATTAACCTTCAGGAATTTTGCTTGAGCATTAAGTGACAGATTTCACTATTTGAGTTTGAAACTATTGTTTTAAAAAACAATAATTATTTAGTAACACTAATATTTCTTGAATAATTAGTTTGACCATTGTTTGACCACAGTTTGCCCACAGTTTGAATATTTTTCAATTTTTTCCACTCTAGATCTTAAAAGCCCCGTAACTTTTTTCTATTAGGTCTATGAGGATTTTGCAAATGTTTAACGGGGTTCCCCCAGTTAAATTCGGATGTAACTTTTCGAGTAGATGATTTTTCATATAAAAAAACTTTTTCATCCGAGTTAGTATGCAAAAGTTATACCCATTTTTACAAATTTCAGAGAGATTTTGCAAATAAAGTCAAAATTCACATTTGCAAATTTTCCCAACAACTAGACCACAAATCACATGAGAAACTTATTTTATTTTATTTTTTTGACATTTCCATTATTTTCTTTTATTTTTTAAAAACTGAAAAGGCGATCCACAGGGGGGATAGATTTTGAAAATTGGACCTTTAGTCCCGGTTCGTGGCACGAACCGGGACTAAAGGTCTCAACCCCATTATTCCCGATTCGTTCCTCAAACCGGGACTAAAGGTCTAGTCTTTAGTCCCGGTTTGAGGCACGAACCGGGACTAAAGGTCATCGCACCCTTTAGTCCCGGTTCATGTCTTAAACCGGGACTAAAGGGCCCGAGTGAACCGGGACTAATGCCTTTGCCGCACGAACCGGGACCAGTGCTCACATTAGTCCCGGTTCGTGACTGAACCGGGACTAATGTGAATATTGCCCCGTGACCATAGCCCTGTTTTCTACTAGTGCTAGTATCCATCCCGAACACCATGCAACGGGTGTTGGAATAGGTCCGTAGAGTGCGACCATGGGAGACACCTGCTTCCTTACCAGTAACATCATCAGTTGGTTGTATACACACAAGAAGAGGTGATCCATCAGAATTAGTTGCCAGGCGCCACAGAGTATATCGGCGCTGCTCGTCCTCATGCTCGTGATCATCACCATCGTCATCTCCCCCTTGGTTATAAATTTTTTCAAGTATAGGTTGTGGGATGTTCACAGGACCTTGAAAACACAAGAAGAAGGTTAATTAGTAAAGGGAAAGTTGCTAACCCGCATGCATGTGGATGAAACAATTATAATTACGGTGGAAGACAAACATACCGAAACTACTAGGATGCCATTGAAAAACAGTGCTACGAGTGGTGGCAGCGAACACAAGGCCCTCATATTGAATTGCATCACAGTACTCATCCGTGTACATAAACTGATTTTGAGCAATATCCATCGAGTCGAACCGCGAAGGAAGGCAACAAGCTTGTCGAAGATAGCAACAACTTGATAGTTGTTGTAATTCCAAGAGCGGTTGGGAACTCGACAGATTGCTATCTTCTGTAGAAGACAGTCACCATGATCGTATTTGAACGTGCGTACATTACCGGTGTGCTCAACCTCTTGGCAGTGTGCTGAGATTTTTGGAAGTGGAACCCGGTGACGAGTGTACACATTCACAACTTCCCACTCGCAGTTGGACCCAATGTAAACAACCCAATCTCCATTTGCACCCGCCTAAGCCTTGCCCTCGAGCGAAGGCATCTTAACATCATACGTATCATTATCAAGCGGCATCAACTGGCATAGGGTGAGGCCTCCATCGTGTCGGCGCCAGTCATCAGGGTCACGGCGAAGAAGATAGGGGAGATCAAACCGCTCCTTGACTCTTGGGTTCTTTCTAATGATGTTATTAGTTGAGTCGAGAATGGGCTTGAATGAACCTGCCATGCTAGCTGAGGTGATGACGTCGCACCGACCAATGAGTTCCTCCACCATGTCATCTTTCTGATTGGGGCAAGAATAATGGGGTCGTTTCCGGCCTGTTCCCTCCATGGAGAAGACGATCGAACAATGGCAGAAGAAAGGGTGAAGGGCTGAAGGAAAATGGAGGAGGGAGAGGAAGAGCGTGCGACAGCAGTTCCAAATCGAGAGGGAAAGGCGAAGAGTCGGTGGACAGTTGTGAGTTTGCCACGGTTCACGAAGAGGCGCCCCGGCCTACACGTCCATTTGGAAATACACCTACTACTCGCCGTCGTCTCACTTATATGTTGCAATGGGACCACATGTCAACGAAACATGGTGTGTAATTTCTCATGCAAAATTCAATCTGGCCACATTGGCCCGAGGTGCCGCATTAGTTATCGACCTTTACTTTTTAATGGCGTGCCGATCAATTTTGAAGCACGACTAACTGGTACTGTATGTGGAGAGGATGACAGCAGGGACCCATCAAGGTCATGGCAGTACGCAAGCAAGTGCCTCCTTATTTCAAGACAATTAAAAAAATGGCTCCTCCTAGTGGATTTCTGACATCTGGATCCCATGCCATTGTCAACATAGTCAATACACCAGAAAATAACACAACGAGCGACTGACCCCAGGGACCCAGCAGCTCGCCAAGTTATTTTTGTTTTGGGTTAATTTGATAAATGCCACTCCAAATCTGGTGTATCCGAGAAATGCCACTGCAATTTCCAAACTTTGAAAAATGCCATTTCACGCCATTTCTAGTGGCATTTTTCAAAGTCTGGACTGGCATTTTTCAAAGTTTGCAAACTGCAGTGGCGTTTTTCAAAGTTCGCAAAAATTGCAGTGGCATTTTTCAAAGTTTGGAAATTGCAGTGGCATTTTTATGAATCGCCATAATTGGAGTGGCATTTATCTAATTTGTTTTTGAGAAGGAAGCAGGGTGTCAACTGGGCTGTGCGGGACACTTTGGCCTGTCAAGACAACCTTTTCTTTTATGTTTACCACAGACCAGCCCAGTAGATTTTTTTTCTTTCTGAAAATGGCTAGCCCAGTTCTTTTGTGATTTGTCAAGTAAGTCGCTTTATCAGGCCCGCTGGGCTGCAAATATTTGAAGACGAGGAGAGCTTCATTCGGCTGGCCGAGAAAATGGCCTATCGGTAATGAGAAATGGGTTGTACATTTTTAAAACACATCAAACCGGCAATTATTTTCAAATAACTTTTTTTTCATTTCAAGATTTTAAATTGCATTGATTTTTATGCATGGACAATTTAATGGATTTTATATTGATATACATTTACTTTAAAATTCAGTCTGAATGTGACTCGAAATTTCGGGATTAAAAACAGTTCAGAGTGCACCGACATATGCAAAATTTCGTATAATTTTTTAACCGTGGCCACAATATGGGCTGTAATGCTAACATAAAGAATACGGGCTCCAAAAAAACCCGCAAGAATTAGCAAATGGGTTGTAAATCATTTCAAATAATGGCAGATGGGATGTATGCTGTTTTCCACAGATTTGAGGCTTTCCACAGATGGCCTGTATACTGTTGCATGTCCATCTAGCGGCCGTCGTGCTTCTTCAATCTCTGCTCTTCCTGCTCTAGCCGCTCAAACAAGCGCCGGCCGGACTGCCTGCTCCCTCCTCCCCGCGGCCGGCAGTGCTGCCATGCAGGCCTCACCGCCCCACTGTACTCCCGTCGCTGGCCTAGCCATCCCTCTACCCACCCACACCTGCTGTTATTCTCCGGCGATGGCAGACGAACCGGTAAACCCTCGTACAGTCGTACTCCCCTCTGCGTGGGAAAGAAAAACAACGGCTGAGTCTTCCCTGCCTCCGTGTCATTCCCTTCCTAGGCCTCGCCGTCGTTGACCGCCCTGGTGCTCTCGGCGTGGCGTGGTCAGCGTTGTCAACGACCGACATGCATCTGAAGTGGACTGTACGTGGAGAGGCTGACAGCTGGGTCCATGTCCGCATGCAAGGAAATGCCTCCTTATTACGCGCAAAATAATGATTTCCTCCACCTAACATCCGGGACCCACCGAAACAGCCTCTATATTTCATGAAAAAAATGTTACAGCCATTGACACCTCGGACCCACCAGCTATATCTTCGCACGCAAGGAAGTGCCTCCTTATTACGCACAAAAAAATGAATACTCCCCCTGGTAGCTAGGACCTAGTATAGTGGGCCTACTAAGTTGACGGGGACGAAGGGCTTTCTCAGCTTAGTCTATATGCACGATTCTAGCTCGACTGACCGTACGATGTCCATCCAACGGCCGTAGTGCTTCTTCAACATCTGGTCTTCTTGCTCCAACCGCCCAAAGCAGCGCCGGTCGTGCCGCCTGCTCCTGCCTCCCGTGACCGGCTGTGCTGCCGCGGAGGCCTCACCACCCCCATACTACTCCCACCGCTGGCGAGGCCATCCCTCCACTCCACTCACCCACACCCCCTATTATTATGTGGTGACGGCAGCGCAGCCGAACCAGTGAACCCTCGTACTCCTCTCCGCTTGGGCATCCACTGCCGTGGTCAATGTGGTCGACGACCGAATTCCATCGGAAGAATACTGTACGTGGAGAGGCTGACAGCTGGGTCCACGGCAGCCGCAAGGAAGTGCCTCCTTATTACGCGGAAAATAATTATTCCTCCACCTCACAACAGGGACCCACCAGACGCCCACCAGTATATCGCGAAAAAAACGTTTGCCCCTGACTGCTGGGACCCACCCGACGGGCCACCGTATTTTGCGAAAAAAACGTTCCCCCTGCTGTCAGCTCAGACCCACCAGAAGCGCCTCCTTATTACGCACAAAAAAATGAATACCCCCCTGCTAGCTGGCACCCACCTTAGTAGCAGGCTGACTTGTGGGCCTACTAAGTTGACCAGGACGGAGGGCTTTGTCAACTTAGTCAATATGCACGATTCTAGCTCAAGTGACCGTACGATTTCCATCCAACGGCCGTAGTGCTTCTTCCACCTCTGGTCTTCTTGCTCCAGCCGCCCAAACCAGCGCCGGCCGTGCCTCATGCTCCTGCCTCCCATGGCCGACTGCGATGCGGTAGAGGCCTCACGCCCCCTACTACTCCCACCGCTGGCCTGGCCATCCCTCTAGTCACCCACACCCCCTGTTATTCTGCGGCGACGGCAGCCTCACACCGCAGCGAACCAGAGAACCCTCGTACTCCTCTACGCGTGGGCATCCACCGCCGCGTCTTCCCTAGCTCCACGTCGTCCCCATCCTAGGCCTCGCCGTCGTCCACCGCCCTGGTGCTCTCGGCGCGGCGTGGTCAACGTGGTCAAGGAATGGCTTCCATCGGACGTGGACTGTACTTGGAGAGGCTGACAGCTGGGTCCACAGCCGCAGCAAGGAAGTGCCTCCTTATTACGTGCAAAATAATTATTCCTCCACCTGACAGCGGGGACCCACCAGACGGGCCACCAGTATTTTCCGAAAAAAATCTTTTCGCCCTGACTGCTGGGACCTATCGGACGGGCCACCATATTTTGCGAAAAAACGTCACCCCGCTGTCAGCTCGGACCCACCGGAAGTGCCTCCTTATTACGCACAAAAAAATGAATACTCCCCCGGCTAGCTGGGACCCACCTTGCTGGGAGGCTGACTTGTGGGCCTACTAAGTTGACGGGGACGAAGGCCTTTGGCAACTTAGTCAATATGAACGATTCTAGCTCTAGTGACCATACGATGTCCATCCA
Organism: Triticum monococcum; assembly: GCA_034509565.1. NCBI lineage: Eukaryota > Viridiplantae > Streptophyta > Magnoliopsida > Poales > Poaceae > Triticum > Triticum monococcum. The sequence continues at coordinate 65,138,287 of CM067846.1, forward strand.
ACGGCTGTAGTGCTTCTTCAACCTCTGGTCTTCTTGCTCCAGCCGCCCAAAGCAGCACCGGTCGTGCCGCATGCTCCTGCCTCCCATGGCCGGCTGTGCTACCGCAGAGGCCTCACCGCCCCCTACTATTCCCACCGCTGGCCAGGCCCTGCGGTGACGACAGCCTCACACCGTAGCCGAACCAGTGAACCCTCGTAGTCCTCTCCGTGCGGGCTTCCACTGCCGCGTCGTCCCCTTCCTAGGCCTCACCGTCGTCCACCACCATGGTGCTCTCTGCTCGGCGTGGTCAACGTGGTCAAGGAATGACTTCCATCGGAAGAGTACTGTATGTGGACAGAGGCTGACAGCTGGGTCCACGGCCACAACCCAGTTTTTTGTGATTTGCCAAGTAAGTCGCTTTGTCAGGCATGTTGGGCTGCAAATCTTTCAAGACGAGGAGAGCTTTCATTCGGCTGGCCGAGAAAATGGCCCATCAGTAATGAGAAATGGGTTGTACATTTTTAAAACACATCAAACCGGCAATTAGTTTCAAATATCTTTTTTTCATTTCAAGATTTTAAATTACATTAATTTTTATGCGTGAAGAATTTGTTGGATTTTATATTGATATACATTTATTTTTAAAATCAGTTTGAATGTGAGTTGAAATATTGGGATTAAAAACAGTCGGACCGCACCGAAATATGCAACATTTCCTATAATTTTTTAACGGTTGCCACAATATGGGTTGTAATGCTAACAAAAAGAATATGGGCTCCAAAAAAAACCTTAAGAATTAGAAAATGGGCTGTAAATTATTTGAAATAATGGCAGAAGGGTTGTATGCTATTTTCCACAGATTTGAGGCTTTCCTAAAAAAAAGGTTGACAAACAAGCACTGACTGTTGGATGTCCATCCAACGGTCGTCGTGCTTCTTCAATCTCTGCTCTTCCTGCTCCAGCCGCTCAAACAAGCGCCGGCGGGACTGCCTGCTCCCTCCCCCTCGCGGCCGGCTATGCTGCCGCGCAGGCCTCACCGCCCGACCGTACTCCCATCACTGGCCTAGCCATCCCTCTACTCACCCACACCTGCTGTTATTCTCCAATGATGGCAGACAAACCCGTAAACCCTCGTACAGTCGTACTCCCCTCCGCGTGGGAAACAAATGCCGAGTCTTCCCTGCCTCCGTGTCGTCCCCTTCCTAGGCCTCGCCGTTGTCCACCGCCCTAGTGCTCTCGGTGCGGCGTGGTCAACATGGTCAAGGAACGACTTCCATCGGACGTGGACTGTACGTGGAGAGGCTGACAGCTAGGTCCACGGCCGCAGCAAGGAAGTGCCTCCTTATTACGCGGAAAATAATGATTCCTCCACCTGATAGCTGGGACCCACCGGACGGGCCACTGTATTTCGCGAAAAAACGTTTCCCCCTGACTGCTGGGACCCGCCAGCTACATCTTCGCACGCAAGGAAGTGCGTCCAGGAAAAAAACGATTCACCCCCTGACTGCTGGGACCCACCAGCTAGATCTTCGCAGGCAAGGAAGTGTCTGATAGTCGGGACCCACCTGGTCGAAGCGTACATAGCGTTGTAATTCTAGTCGCGAACGTGTATGTACATACTGGTCGATGTAGAGGCGCGCACGTGTCGTAGTAGAGGCGCGCACGTAGCATGTACACATACGCATAGCGGCCAGGGTGCAAGAACGAAAATACGGCCACGTATGTGTACATACGGGCGGGGTCTCGAACGCCTACTCGCGCATACGTACGGCGAGGGCTCGTGTACATGGCTGTTTCGGAACGGAGAAACAGTGTCGTCATCGTGTTCATGGGGAGGCAACGGAATGCGTCATGTTCAAGGGGAGGCAACGGAATGCGTCGTGTTCATCGGGAAGGCTTGGATGGAACAGGTAATGGAAACGAGGCGTGGCGTACCGCAGAACGGAGGAAACGGCCTTGTGTTCGACCGGCAACATTCGAAACGCGATCCTGTTGATCAGGAGGGGGCTGGCGTACTGCAAAACGGAGGAAACGGACCTCCTACGGTCGAAACGGGGGTCCTGTTGATCGAGAGGGGTGTGGCGTACCGCAAAACGGAGGAAACGGACTTGTGTTGGAGTGCTACGGTCGAAACGGGGGTCCTGTTCATCGGGTGGGGTCTGGCGTACCGCAGAACGGGACTCCATGGGATACTGTTCATCTCCACCGTCGACCCCCTCCAGCCTCCACGAGCTACTGTTCATCCACCATCGACCTCCTCCAGCCTCCACCTGCGACTGTTCATCCACGGGCTCATGTTCATCCAGCCTCCACCGCGCGCTACTCCACCGGCTACTGTTCAACCAGCCCTCTCCATGGGCTCCTGTTCAACCACCCCTCCACGGGCTACTGTTCATCCTGCCCTCCACCATCTCCTGTTCATCCTGCCCTCCATGGGGTGGTCCTGTTCATCCAGCCCTCCACGTGGTCCTGTTCATCCAGGCCCAACCGGCTCGATCGATTGGGGTCCTGTTCATCCAGAGCCAACACCACGGGGTCCTGTTCATCCACCCCCACTGGGAACTGTTCATCCAACCCCCCCCCCCACAACGCTCATTGTTCATCCAGAGGCAGCATCGATCAGCTTCAGTTAGCAGCAGTAGCGAAGGAATCGCTCGATCGAGTTCAGTTAACAGCCATCGATCGATCGCTCGGGTTCAGTAATGCGTAGCCTGCAGTGCAATCGCTCGGGTTCAGTTAGAGCCCAACGCCTTGCTCGGGTTCAGTTAGAGCCAACGCCTCGCACACACGTGCGTACGTGTATGAGAGAAACGTGCATCGCTCGGCCCCCGACCTTCCACTGTAACTGGGAACTCCCCAAAATTTTCCTCGCCCTCGCTTCTACCACGGTTTTTTCTGTCATGGACGGCCCAAAGAATGTCATGCAGCTGCGTCTCCGGCCCGCCCAGGACGAAAAGCCCATTTTCTGTCATGATTTTTTGTCATAGAAGTAGGAGCCCACCACATCTATGATGATATCGTGTTTTGTCACAGTTATCGTCATAGAAGTGTCATATGTATGATAGAAAAAAATTTCATTCGGCCCAAAATGTCGCGGATGTGTCTTTTTTTTGTAGTGCCGGTGCTTGCTGCCCCAGTCAGCAAAGAGCCCCTATTGTTATATATCGCAGCCACTCGACAATTTGTCAGCACATTGCTCACAGTCGAGCGGGAAGAAGAAGGCAAAGCCTTCAAAGTTCAACGCCCAGTGTACTATATTTCTAAAGTCTTGACTCCGTCCAAGCAAAGGTATCCGCATTACCAGAAGCTTGTCTACGGGATTTATTTGACCACGAAGAAAGTTGCACATTACTTCGCAGACCACTCTATTTCAGTCGTCAGCGATGCTCCATTATTAGAAATCCTGAACAGTCGAGATGCAACTAGTCAAGTGGCCAAGTGGGCGATTTAAATCCCCCCTTTGGATATCAAGTTCGAAGCAAAAAGGTGATCAACTCTCAAGCAATTGCAGATTTCCTAGCCGAGTGGATCGAGCAGCAGCAACCGACTCAGATACATTCGGAACATTAGACTATGTTCATTGATGGGTCCAAGATGTTGAATGGCTCTGGTGCTGGAGTGGTCCGTGTATCCCCAAGAGGCGACAAGCTCAGTTATGTCCTCCAGATTCACTTCAACTCTTCAAACAATGAAGCTGAGTATGAGGCACTCCTATATGGGTTGCGTATGGCCATCTCACTCGGCGTCCGGCGCCTGATGGTCTACGGCGACTCAGACTTGGTGGTCAATCAGGTAACGATGGAATGGGATATCAGGAGCCCAGCTATGAATTGTTATTGTAATGAAGTGAGAAAGCTAGAGAAGAACTTTGAGGGGTTAGATCTCCACCACACACCCCGATTCAAGAATCCAGCAGCCGATGATCTGGCGAAAATAGGTTCCACTCAGAAACTTATTACCAGTAATGTGTTCCTGGAGCATCTCCACACCCCTTCAGTTCAAGAAGATCATTTTACAGAGGATCTCTCACAATCGATAGGTTCAACTAATCTGACTGAGATTGAAGTCCTAGTAATAGTCGACATTATCATGGAGGTTCTAGTGATCACTCCTGACTGGACAGTGCCATATATTGCATATCTGTTTGATGTCGATTCAAGCTACGTCGATATTTCCCCAAAGAGGAAGGGATGATGCAGCACAGCGGCGGTAAGTATTTCCCTCAAATTTGAAACCAAGGTTATCGAACCAGTAGGGAACCAAGCAACACAACGTAAACAACACCTGCACACAAATAACAACTTCTCGCAACCCGACGTGTTAAAGGGGTTGTCAATCCATTCCGGGGTACGGCGCCTCAAGATAGGCAAACAAACGTGAGGTAAATTTGTAGTAGATTGATAGATCAAACACCAAATAAAATAAATAAGGATAAATTGCAGCAAGGTATTTTTGGGTTTTTCGTTTAATAGATCTGAAAATAAATTCAAGGAAAAAGTAGACCGCAAAGGCAAATATATGAGAAAGAGACCCGGGGGCCGTAGGTTTCACTAGTGGCTTCTCTCTAGAAAAATAGCAAATGGTGGGTGAAAAAATTACTGTTGGGCAATTGATATAACTTCAAATACTCATGACGATATCAAGGCAATGATCATTACATTGGCATCTCGTCCAAGATTAGTAGACCGACTCCTGCTTGCATCTAGTACTATTACTCCACACATCGACCGCTATCCAGCATGCATAGTGTATTAAGTTCATGGAGAAATGGAGTAATGCAATAAGAATGATGACATGATGTAGACAAGATCTATCTATGTAGAGATAGACCCCATCGTTTTATCCTTAGTAGCAACGATACATACATGTCGGTTCCCTTTCTGTCACTCGGATCAAGCACCGTAACATCGAACCAACTACAAAGCACCTCTTCCCATTGCAAGATAAATAGATCAAGTTGGCCAAACAAAACCCAAATATCGGATAAGAAATACGAGGCTATAAGAGATCATGCATAAAAGAGATCAAAGAAACTCAAATACTTTCATGGATATAAAAAGATAGATATAATCATAAACTCAAAGTTCATCGATTCCAACAAACACACCGTAAAAAGAGACCATTGTATTGAGAATCAAGAGAGAGAGAGAGAGAGGAAGCCATCTAGCTACTAACTACGAACCCGAAGGTCTACAAAGAACTACTTATGCATCATCAGAGAGGCACCAATGGAGGTGGTGAACCGCACCCGAGATGGTGTCTAGATTGGATCTGGTGGTTCTGGACTCTGCGGCGGCTGGATGAATATTTCGTCGACTCTCCTAGGGTTTCTGGAATTTTGGGGTATTTATAGAGCAAAGAGGCGGTCCGGGGGCACCGAGGTGGGCACAACCCACTTGTGCGCGCCTGGGCCTCCTGGCGCGCCCTGGTGGGTTGTGCTCTCCTCAAAGCACCCCGAGGCGCAGCCAGGGCTCATTACGTTCCTTCTGGTCCATCAAAAATCTCCGTAAACTTTCGTGGAATTTGGACTCCATTTGTTATTGATTTTCTGCGATGTAAAAAACATGGGAAAAACAACAACTGACACTTGGCACTATGTCACTAGGTTAGTACCAAAAAATGACTATAAAATGATTATAAAACATCGAAGATTGATAATATAACAGCATGGAATAATCAAAAATTATAGATACGTTGGAGACATATCAACATCTCCAAGCTTAGCTCCTACTCATCCTCAAGTAGGGAAGTGATAAAAATAGAATTTTTGATGTGGAATGTTGCCTAACATGTCATAACATAATCTTTTCTTTTTAGCATGGACATTTGGACTTTTATATTGTTCAAAGCAATAGTCTAGTTTTGACATGATAATTTAAATACTCAAGCATATCAACAAGAAACCATGTCTTTCAAAATATAAACGCTAAAATAAGAGAAGATGGTTCTTTTATAAGAGAAGATGGAGACTCAAATTCAAAATAAAATTGCATCAATTAAAAGAAAGGCCCTTCGCAGACGGTAGGGATTTGTAGAGGTGCCAGAGCTCAAAGCAAAAAACTTAGAGATAAAAACATTTTCGGAGTTGTATTCATCCCACCAACGAAAATGACTTAGAGTTCCCGACACTTTCCATGCTTTATATCATAGGCGGTTCCCAAACAGAAAATAAAGTTTATTCCTTTTTCCACCATACTTTCACTTTCCATGGCTAACCATATCCACGGGTGCCTTCCATACCAACACTTTCCAAGGAATTTATTATTTGGCAACATAAAGTAAATTCATTTTTTTTCATTTCAGGACTGGGCATCCCTAATACCTTTGCCTTACTCTCGTGCAATGACAAGTGAATAAACACGCATCGTGAGAATAACACATCTAGCATGGAAAATATTAGCCACCCCTCACTGCTCCGCGAGCGAAACAAACACACAAAAGAGAAGTTTATTTTGAAAATTAGAGATGGCGCATGCAAATTTGCTTAGAACGTCAAAAGAATACCGCATATCGGTAGATATAGTGGACTCATGTGGAAAAACTAGTTTAAAGGATTTTGGTTGCACAAGTAGTGATCATACTTAGTGCAAAATTAAGGCTAGTAAAAGATTGAAAAGCGACCAACCAAGAAATGGATAATCTCAAAAGCGAGCATTAAGCATAATTAATACCGAATAATGCACCACAAGTAGGATATAATTTCATTGCACAATTATTGACTTTCGTGCTTGCATAGGAAATCACGAACCTTAACACCAATATTCTTACTAAAGCATAATTACTCATCAACATAACTCACATATCACATCATCATATCTCAAAACTATTACTAAGAATCAATTTTATTTTGTCCAATGATCTTCATGAAAGTTTCTATTACATCCTTATTGGATATCTATCACTTTGGAACTAATTTTCATGTGTTGCTTTTGACAAGCTCAAACAAATATAAGTGAAGATCATGAGCATAATATTTCTTTCTTTCTCTCAAATTAGTTTAAGTGAAGCAAGAGATAATTTCTTGAAAATTTTACTAACTCTAAAATAAATCTAAGTGAAGCAAGAGAGCATTTCTTCAAAAATACTAAGCACACCGTGCTCAAAAAGATATAAGTGAAGCACTAGAGCAAGTCCATTGCTCATAAAAAAATAAGTGAAGCATAGAGAGCAATTCTAACATGTCATGAAATAATTTTGGCTCTCTCAAATAGGTGTGTCCAGCAAGGGATCAAGAGATAAAACACAAAATAAAACAAGGAAAGACTCATATCATACAAGACACTCCAAGCAAAACACATAGTATGTGACGAATAAAAATATAGCTTCGAGTAAAATACTGATGGTCGTTAGAAGAAAGAGGGGATGTAAAGGCGCTCAAGAATTCGGGCATTGCCTGCCACAATGTTGTCGGCATCCAGGGCCAATACAAGATATGGGGCAGCAAAGCGCATGAGAAGGAATCACTAGTTCACCTCGCCGAGGCCATCACGTACCCCTACTATAGAGACATGAAGGATTCATGCAACAAGGAGCATGGGAAGGACTCACTAGTTCACCTTGCCGAGGCCATCACGTACCCCTACAACAGAGACATGAAGAATTCATGCAACAAGGACAAGCATGCCTGGCACTAGGCCTGGATGGAGAAACTCGACAAAGCTCACGTCCTGTACGCGGCCAAGGAGGCATACACGAGCTACGACATGTACATGCGGATCGTTGACATGAGGAAGTGCCTCCTTCCCCAAAACGGCCAGGGATCTAGCCGGAAGCAGAGGAATGGCAAGTGTCATCGCAACAATAACTAGATGATTAGATCCTCATCTCTCCTACTTTAGTATGCATGTAATTGCTTACCTTGGTTGGTGTGTGCAAATGTTATGTGTGTAGTCACTTGTGTAATTGTATGCCTAATTTGGTTATGCAATGCTGTCTTTTTAATTATATATGTTGATGCTCTGTAGATAGAGCGTAGATGTTGTACGGACAAAGAAAATCACATCGCACACAGACTAAACAATGGAACCCATCGGTGATGTTTTCATCAATCACTCACAATTGTATACCAGTGATCGTTTGCTCACAGCATAGACGACTTGTTAGCAGTAATAGTCTATGTTGTTACCTGTCTTCGCACATGTTTCCGATTACAGACCTGTTTGCCGCGTCTCACACACATCTTGTAAAGTTGAACCGTTTTTGTTCTCTTGTCTCAACGCAAACAGTTCATTGATTTCTACTACACAACCTTCTTTTTGTAGACGTTGTTGGGCCTCCAAGTGCAGAGGTTTGTAGGACAGTAGCAAATTTCCCTCAAGTGGATGACCTAAGGTTTATCAATCTGTGGGAGGCATAGGATGAAGGTGGTCTCTCTCAAACAACCCTGCAACCAAATAACAAACAGTCTCTTGTGTCCCAACACACCCAATACAATGGTAAATTGTATAGGTGCACTAGTTCGGCGAAGAGATGGTGATACAAGTGCAATATGGATAGTAGATATAGGTATTTGTAATCTGAAAATATAAAAACAGCAAGGTAGCAAGTGATAAATGTGAGCGTAAACGGTATTGCAATGCTAGGAAACAAGGCGTATGGTTCATACTCAACAATAATAACATAATTGGATCATGTAACTATCCCTCAACATGCAACAAAGACTCACTCCAAAGTCACTAATAGCGGAGAAGAAACAAAGAGATTATGGTAGGGTACGAAACCACCTCGAAGTTATTCTTTCCAATCAATCATGGTAGGTGTCACAAACAGCCCTAGAGTTCGTAGTAAAATAACACCTTAAGACACACATCAACCACAACCCTAATGTCACCTAGATACTCCAATGTCACCTCAAGTATCCGTGGGTATGATTATACGATATGCATCACACAATCTCATAATCATCTATTCAACCAACACAAAGAACTTCAAAGAGTGCCCCAAAGTTTCTACCGGAGAGTCAAGACGAAAACGTGTGCCAACCCCTATGCACAAGTTCACGCGGTCACGGAACTTGCAAGTTGATCACCAAAACATACATCAAGTGGATCACGTGATATCCCATTGTCACCACAGATAAGCACATGCAAGACATACATCAAGTGTTCTCAAATCCTTAAAGACTCAATCCAATAAGATAACTTCAAAGGGAAAACTCAATCCATTACAAGAGAGGAGAGGGGGAGAAACATCATAAGATCCAACAATAATAGCAAAGCTCGCGATACATCGAGATCGTACCACCTCAAGAACACGAGAGAGAGAGAGAGAGATCAAACACATAGCTACTGGTACATACCCTCAGCCCCGAGGGTGGACTACTCCATCCTCGTCATGGAGAGCGCCGGGATGATGAAGATGGCCACCGGAGTGGGATTCCCCCCTCCAGCAGGGTGCCGGAATGGGTCTAGATTGGTTTCCGGTGGATACGAAGGCCTGCGGCGACGGAACTCCCGATCTAGGTTATATTCTGGAGGTTTCAGTATATATAAGAGGTGTTGGCGTCGAGAACAAGTCAGGGGGTCCCCGAGGCGGCCACGAAGCAGGGGGGCGCGCCTTCACCCTCGTGGGTGCCTCGGGAACCTTCTGGCCCATCTTCGATGCTCCGTGGGCTTCTTCTGTTCCAAAAATAAGCTACGTCAATTTTCAGGTCAATCGGACTCCGTTTGGTTTTCCATTTCTGCAATACTCAAAAACAAGGAAAAAAAACAAAAACTGGCACTGGCTCAAGGTTAATAGGTTATTCCCAAAAATCATATAAAATAACATATAAAACATCCAAGGTTGATAATATAATAGCATGGAAAATTCAAAAATTATAGATACGTTGGAGACGTATCATTCATCCGAGTGGACCGCATGCCATATATCGTACACACCTTAATCTGGCTAACCGTTTCTTTTGTGTTTCCTAATCACAAACAATTCATTCGAGTGAACCGTATGCTGTATATCGCACACGCCTTCATCTGTCTACCTATTTCTTTTGTTCCTCCTCATCGCAAATAGTTAATTGAACTAAAGCGTATGCCCTGCGTCACACACGCAACTAAAATCTGAACTGTGTTTGATGCATCCTCCATCGCAAACGTTTTGCTCCTTTTTTATGGTTATTTTACACCACCGTTTGTGATTATTGCATCGCACACAGTTTCGTCAAAGGGTCTCTGATCATAGTGTCGCGTTAGCAGTATCTTGTAGTAGTGTATATGTTGTGGCTTAGTAGTAGCGCTGGTGGTAAACTACACTACTTCTAATAAGATAGCAGCAACGCGCTTCTGGCACATGCGCTACTGCTAAGCGGGGCCCGCCATGTGGCCAGTTTCAAAATTACCAGTAGCGTCACCCAAAAAAGTGTGCTACTACTATTACTTTATCAGTCGCGCGGGTAGCTAGAGCGCACTACTTCTAAACCTAGGGTGGCGGGAACGGTCGGTCAACTTTAGTAGCAGCGTCATTCTACCGAGCCACGCTCATGCTAAGTTAGTAGCAGTAGCGCATGTTTGGGTCCAAGCGCTACTGCTAATTAGCAGTAGCGCCTCTTCCTGTCCCGCGTTGCTGCTAAGATTCCGTGTATAAGGTTTTCCTTAGTAGTGAGACGTCATGAACATTTTGCAAGCTCGATATGATGACGACTTGATAGTTTAGTGCACCATGCTTTACGAGTTAGAACCGGGACTTAAAAATGTTTTGAACACCACGGAGCATATGAGATGTTCCAAGAGCTGAAAATTGGTATTTCATATTCATGCCCGTGTGAAGAGGAATGATATCTTGACAAGTACTTTTCCTACAAGATGGAGGAGAATAGCTCAGTCAGTGAGCATGTACTCAGAATTTCTGGGTACAACAATCGCTTGAATCAAGTGGGAGTTAATCTTCCAAATAAGATAATGATTAACATAGTTCTCTAGTCACTATCACCAAGCTACTAGAACTTCGTGATGAACTATAATATGGAAGGGATGACAAAAATGATTCCCAAGCTCTTCGTGATGCTAAAGTCGGCGATGGTAGAAATCAAGAAAGAGCATCATATGTTGATGGTTAACAAGACCACTAGTTTCAAGAAAAAGGGCGAGGGAAAGAAAAGGAACTTCAATAAGAATGGAAAGAAAGTTGCCACTCCCATGAAGAAGCCCAAAGCTGGATCCAAGCCTGAAACTGAGTGCTTCTACTGTGAAGGAAATGGCGACTGGAAGCAGAGCTGCCCCAAATATTTGGCAGATAAGATGGATGGCAAAGAGAACAAATGTATATTTGATATACATGTTATTGATGTGTACCTTACTAATGCTCGTAGTAGCGCCTGGGTATTTGATACTGGTTCTGTCGGCGTTCTGGGAACGGGGGTCCCCAGACTTGCCTGCCTGCGGCCTGCAGCGTGGCTCAAAAGGGGGCCCAACACGACCCATCTTCACCAACACAAACCCAAGACCCTCGCGAGGGGCCAAGCCTCGCGGGGCGGACGACGCGGAGCTCCCTCAGGCACGGCCTCATTAGGCTGGCTCACGAGGGGGCGGAGAGATCAAGGCGGGGTACCTCACGAGGTGCCCGTGACGCAAGCCATGATGATTGAGGGTGCCAGGCGGGTGCCAGCCCGCGCAACGTCCTCATTCCCTCTTTGGTGCAAAGGGGGCAAGCACAGCCGTGGAGTACCGAGGCATCAGGCAAAGGTTGCCATTTCGGTGCAACGAGACCAAGACCAGGAGGACTACGAGACGGAGGTCACCGTGGAGCCCAAGACGGCGTCGTCACCAGAGCTTTGCGCAGGCGAAGACTACTTTTGTTAGGATAGCTGATACTTGATGTCCCCCTTCAAATTAGCCTGCCATTGTTGGCTTCCTTCCCGCTCGATATTTGGGAAGAGGACCAGGGCCTCTATAAATAGGACTAGCCACCCACATGGCAAGGGGTTGGCTGGTTGGAAGCAGAGAGAGAGGGAGAGAGAGAAAGGTGACTGAACTCCTCCCAGCAGTTCATTGCCTCAGCCAAGAACACACCCTCGCGAGGCTGTTCTTCCTTGTATTGTTCATCATCATCAGCCCAAGTGGCAATCCACACACCACACACTGGAGTAGGGTATTACACCACAACGGTGGCCCGAACCAATATAAACCCTGTGTCTCTTGTGTTGTTCTTTCGACAGTTTAGATCATAGCAAGGCGGAGGGGTGCATGTTGGTAGGAGGCAAAATCTCCGCACGCACCCCAGTGTTCGAACCTCAAGGGTCTGCCGGAACCTGAAATCCGACAGGTTCTGTTTCTCATATTTGTAACTCGAAACAGGAGCTACGGATTAAACAAAGATTGGCTAAGGACGAGGTGACGATGCGCGTCGGGAATGGTTCCGAGGTTGATGTGATTGCCATTGGCACGCTACCTCTACATCTACCTTCGAGATTAGTTTTAGACCTGAATAATTGTTATTTCGTGCCAGCGTTGAGCATGAACATTATATCTGGATCTTCTTCAATGCGAGACGGTTAATCATTTAAATCTGATAATAATGGTTGTTCTATTTATATGAGTAATATATTTTATGGTCATGCACCCTTGAAGAGTGGTCTATTCTTATTGAATCTCGATAGTAGTGATACATATATTCATAATATTGATGCCAAAAGATGCAAAGTTGATAATGATAGTGCAACATACTTGTGGTAATGCCGTTTAGGTTATATTGGTGTAAAGCGAATGAAGAAACTCCATACAGATGGGCTTTTGGAATCACTTGATTATGAATCATTTTATACTTGTGAACCATGCCTCATGGGAAAGATGACTAAAACTCCGTTCTATGGAACAATGGAGCAAGCTAATGACTTATTGGAAATAATACATACCGATGTATGCGGTCCGATGAGTGTTGAAGCATGCGACGGGTATTTTTTTTCTGACCTTCATAGATGATTTGAGGAGGTACGGGTATATCTACTTTATGAAACACAAGTCTGGAACATTTGAAAAGTTCAAAGAATTTCAGAGTGAAGTGGAGAATCATCATAACAAGAAAATAAAGTTTCTACGATCTGATCATGAAGGCGAATATTTGAGTTACGAGTTTGGCCTTCCTTTAAGACAATGTGAAATTGTTTCACAACTCACGCCACCTAGAACACTGCTACCTCTTGAGCACTGCGTTGGTTTTCCCTTGAAGAGGAAAGGGTGATGCAGTAAAGCAGCATAAGTATTTCCCTCGGTTTTTGAGAACCAAGGTATCAATCCAGTAGGAGGCCACGTGCGAGTCCCTCGCACCTACACAATAAAATAAATCCTCACAACCAATGCGATAAGGGGTTGTCAATTCCTACACGGTCACTTACGATAGTGAGATCGGATAGATATGATAAGATAATTTTTTTGGTATTTTTATGATAAAGATGCAAAGTAAAATAGAAAGTAATAAACATAACTAAGTATTGGAAGATTGATATAATGGAGAATAGACCCCGGGGCCATAGGTTTCACTAGTGGCTTTCTCGAGAGCATAAGTATTACGGTGGGTGAACAAATTACTGTTGAGCAATTGACAGAATTGAGCATACTTATTAGAATATCTAGGTACGATCATGTATATAGGCATCACGTCCGAGACAAGTAGACCGACTCCTGCCTGCATCTACTACTATTACTCCACACATCGACCGCTATCCAGCATGCATCTAGAGTATTAAGTTCATAAGAACAAAGTAACGCTTTAAGCAAGATGACATGATGTAGAGGGATAAACTCACGCAATATGATGAAAACCCCATATTGTTATCCTCGATGGCAACAATACAATACGTGCCTTGCTACCCCTACTGTCACTGGGAAAGGACACCGCCAGATTGAACCCAAAGCTAAGCACTTTTCCCATTGCAAGAAAGATCAATCTAGTAGGCCAAACCAAACTGATAATTCGAAGAGACTTGCAAAGATAACCAATCGTACATAAAAGAATTCAGAGAAGATTCAAATATTGTTCATAGATAAACTTTATCATAAACCCACAATTAATCGATCTCAACAGACACACCGCAATAGAAGATTACGTCGAATAGATATGCACGAGAGAGGGGGAGAACATTGTATTGAGATCCAAAAAGAGAGAAGAAGCCATCTAGCTAATAACTATGGACCCGTAGGTCTGAAGGAAACTACTCACACTTCATCGGATGGGCTATGGTTTTGATGTAGAAGCCCTCCGTGATCGATGCCCCCACTAGCGGAGCTCCGGAACAGGCCCGAGATGGGATCTCGTGGATACAGCAAGTTACGATGGTGGAATTAGGCTTTTGGCTCTCTATCTGGTAGTTTGGGGGTATGTAGGTATATATAGGAGGAAGGAGTACGTCGGTTGAACAACAGGGGGCCCACGAGGGTGGACGGCGCGCCTGGGGGGGTAGGCACGCCCCCTACCTCGTGGCTTCCCTGTTGGTTGCTTGACGTAGGGTCCAAGTCTCCTGGATCATGTTCATTCCGAAAATCACGTTCCCGGAGGTTTCATTCCGTTTGGACTCCGTTTGATATTCTTTTCTTGCGAAACCCTAAAATAGGCAAAAAAAACAGGAATTCTGGGTTGGGCCTCCGGTTAGGTAAATGATAAAAAATAATTTTGATGTGGAATGCTACTTGGAATAATTTCAATGTAATTCTCTTAATTTTGGTATGAATATTCAGATCCGAAAGATTCAAGACAAAAGTTTAATATTGACAATGAAATAATAAGACTTCAAGCATACTAACTAAGCAATTATGTCTTCTTAAAATAACATGGCCAAAGAAAGTTATCCCTACAAAATCATATAGTCTGGCTATGCTCCATCTTCACCACACAAAGTATTTAAATCATGCACAACCCTGATGACAAGCCAAGCAATTGTTTCATAGTTTTGGTGTTCTCAAACTTATCCAATCTTCACGCAATACATGAGCGTGAGCCATGGACATAGCACTATAGGTGGAATAGAATGGTGGTTGTGAAGAAGATAAAAGGAAAGAGTAGATGGTATCACATGAACTAGGCGTTTCAACGGGCTATGGAGATGCCCATCAATAGATATCAATGTGAGTGAGTAGGGATTGCCATGCAACGGATGCACTAGAGCTATAAGTGTATGAAAGCTCAACAAAATGAACTAAGTGGGTGTGCATCCAACTCGCTTGCTCATGAAGACCTAGGCTATTTTGAGGAAGCCCATCATTGGAATATACAAGCCAAGTTCTATAATGAAAAATTCCCACTAGTATATGAAAGTGATAACATAGGAGACTCTCTATCATGAAGATCATTGTGCTACTTTGAATCACAAGTGTGGTAAAAGGACAGTATCATTGCCCCTTCTCTCTTTTTCTCTCATTTTTTATTTGGGCTCTTTCCCTTTTTATTTTTATGGCCTCTCTTTTTTTTCGTCGGGAGTCTCATCCCGACTTGTGGGGGAATCATAGTCTCCCTCATCCTTTCCTCACTTGGGACAATGCTCTAAAAAGGATGATCATCACACTTTGATTTACTTATAACTCAACAATTAAAACTCAATGCTTAGAACAAAATATGACTCTATGTGAATGCCTCCGGTGGTGTACCGGGATATGCAATGAATCAAGAGTGACATGTATGAAAGAATTATGAACGTTGGCTTTGCCACAAATACAATGTCAACTACATGATCATGCAAAGCAATATGACAATGATGGAGCGTGTCATAGTAAACGGAACGGTGGAAAGTTGCATGGCAATATATCTCGGAATGGCTATGGAAATGCCATGATAGGTAGGTATGGGGGCTGTTTCGAGGAAGGTACATGGTGGGTGTATGATACCGGTGAAAGGTGTGCGGTATTAGAGAGGCTAGCAGCGGTGGAAGGGTGAGAGTGCGTATGATCCATGGACTCAACATTAGTCATAAAGAACTCATATACTTATTGCAAAAATCTACAAGTTATCAAAGCAAAGTATTACGCACATGCTCCTAGGGGGATAGATTGGTAGGAAAAGACCATCGCTCGTCCCCGACCGCCACTCATAAGGAAGACAATCAATAAATAAATCATGCTCCAACTTCATCACATAACGGTTCACCATACGTGCATGCTACGGGAATCACAGACTTTAACACAAGTATTTCTCAAATTCACAACTACTCATCTAGCAGACTCTAATATCACCATCTCCATATCTCAAAACCATTATCAAGTTTCAACCTTCTCATAGTATTCAACACACTCATAAGAAAATTTTATTATTAATCTTGAATGCCTAAAATAATTAAAGCAAATTACCACGCTGTTTTGTAGGACTCTCAAAATAATCTAAGTGAAGCATGAGAGAACAATGGTTTCTAAAAAAAACAAATCTACCAACGTGCTCTAAAAAATATAAGTGCAGCACTAGGGAAAAATCTATATAACTCAAAAGATATAAGTGAAGCACATAGAGTATTCTAGCAATCTCCGAATCATGAGTGTCTCTCTCAAAAAGGTGTGTGCAGAAAGGATTATTGTGGAAAACTAACAAATAAATACTCAAATAATATAAGACGCTCCAAGCAAAACACATATCACGTGGTAAATAAAAATATAGCTCCCAGTAAAGTTACCGATAGAAGTAGACGAAAGAGGGGATGCCTTCTGGGGCATCCCCAAGCTTTGGCTTTTAGGTGTCCTTAGATTATCTTGGGGGTGCCATGGGCATCCCCAAGCTTAGGCTCTTGCCACTCCTTATTCCATAATCCATCAAATCTTTACCCAATACTTGAAAACATCACAACACAAAACTTAAAGTAGAAAATCTCGTGAGCTCCGTTAGTGAAAGAAAACAAAACACCACTTCAAGGTACTGTAATGAACTCATTCTTTATTTATATTGGTGTTAAACCTACTTTATTCCAACTTCCCTATGGTCTATAAACTATTTTACTAGCCATAGATTCATCAAAATAAGCAAACAACACACGAAAAACAGAATCTGTCAAAAACAGAACAGTCAGTAGTAATCTGTAGCTAACGAAATATATGGAACCCAAAAAATTCTAAAATAAATTTCTGTGCGTGAGGAATTTATCTTTTAATCATCTTCAAAAAGAATTAACTGAATATCACTTTCCAAATAAAAATGACAGCAGTTCTCGTGAGCACTAAAGTTTCTGTTTTTTACAGCAAGATTAAAAAGACTTTCCCCAAGTCTTCCCAACGGTTCTACTTGGCACAAACACTAATTAAACACAAAAAACACAACCAAAGCAGAGGCTAGATAAATTATTTATTAATAAACAGTAGAAAAAAGTAAGGAATAAAAATAAAATTGGGTTGCCTCCCAACAAGCGCTGTCGTTTAACGCCCTTAGCTAGGCATAAAAGCGAAGATAGATCTAGGTATTGCCATCTTTGGAAGGCAATCTAGAAGTGGATCTCATAATAGATACATAAGGTAATTTAATTTTCTTTCTAGGGAAGTGTTGCATGCCTTTCCTTAACGGAAATTGGAATATAATATTCCCTTCCGTCATATCAATAATTGCACCAATCGTTCTAAGGAAAGGTCTACCAAGAATAATAGGACATGAAGGATTGCAATCTATATCAAGAACTATAAAATCCACGGGCACATAATTCCTATTTACAACAATAAGAACTTCATTAATTCTTCCCATAGGTTTCTTAATAGTGTAATCCGCAAGATGCAAGTTTAAAGAGCAATCATTAAATTCACGGAAACCTAGCAAATCACACAAAGTCTTAGGAATCTTGGAAACACTAGCACCCAAATCACACAAAGCATAGCATTCATGATATTTAATTTTAATTTTAATAGTAGGTTCCCACTCGTCATAAAGTTTTCTAGGAATAGAAACTTCCAGCTCAAGTTTTTCTTCATAAGATTGCATCAAAGCATCAACGATATGTTTGGTAAAGGCTTTTTTTGGCTATAAGCATGAGGAGAATTTAGCAAGGATTGCAACAAGGAAATACAATCTATCAAAGAGCAATTATCATAATTAAATTTCTTGAAATCCAAAATAGTGGGGTCATCTATATCTAGTGTTTTGACTTCTTCAATCCCACTTTTAACAATTTTAGCGTCAAGATCAAAAGACTCCGAATTTTTGGAATGCCTTCTAGGTAAAGGTGGATCACATTCAGTCCCATCATTATCAAGATTCATATTGCAAAACAAAGATTTAATAGGGGACACATCAATAACTTTTAGATCTTCATCTTTATTATCATGGAAACTAGAAGAACACGCTTTTATAAAGCAATCTTTCTTAACACGCATCCTAGCGGTTCTATCAATGGTTATTCTCATGGCTTTGAGGGACTCATTGATATCATCCTTAGGTGGAATAGATATAAGTTTCAAAGAATCACCATCAAGAGAAATTCTTTCAACATTCCAAGCCAACACATCAATCTTAAGCAATTTTTCTTCAATCAAAGCATTGAAATTCTTCTGCAAAGTAATAAATTATTTAATACTGGATTCAAAATTAGAGGGCATCTTGTTAAAATTTCCATAAGAATTGTTGTAGGAATTACCATAATTATTAGAGGAATTACTAGGATACGGCCTAAGATTAAAGTTTCCTCTATATGCGTTGTTACCAAAATAATTCCTACCAACAAAATTCACATCCATAGATTCATTATTATTCTCAATCAAAGTAGACAAAGGCATATCATTAGGATCATAAGAAACACTTTTATTAGCAAATAATTTCATAAGTTCATCCATCTTTCCACTCAAAACATTGATTTCTTCTATCGCATGCACTTTCTTATTAGTAGATCTTTCAGTGTGCCATTGAGAATAATTAACCATAATATTATCTAGGAGTTTAGTAGCTTCTCCTAAAGTGAATTCCATAAAAGTGGCTCCGCGGCCGAATCAAAAAGATTTCTAGAAGCAAAATTCAATCCGGCATAAAAATTTTGTATAATCATCCACAAATTCAAACCATGTGTAGGGCAATTACGTATCATTAATTAAATTGTAATGCCCTCGATGCGGCTATATCTCCTACGTGTCGAAGCACGACTTAGAGGCATAACCGCATTGAAAGCAATGTCGCAAGTAAGGCAATCTTCACAACATCCCATGCAATATAGATAATAAAAGGGGAAGGTACATAGTTGGCTTACACTCGCCACGTCAAACAAAGTACATAAATAGCATTACGTCATCCAATCACTCATGGCCCGACTACGGTGCCAAAATAAAAGATCAACCCAACATGCGACACGGTCTCGATCGCCCCAACTGGGAACCACTACTGATCATCAGGGAAAAACACATAGTATCGGCGTGAGTCCTCGTCGAACTCCCACTTGAGCTCAAGCGCGTCATCTACAACGGAGTCATCAGGCCCTACATCTGGTTTGGAAGTAATCTATGAGCCACAGGGACTCAGCAATCTCGCACCCTCGCGATCAAGACTATTTAAGCTTATAGGTAAGGCAAGGTAATATGTGGAGCTACAGCAAGCGACTAGCATATATGGTGGCTAACCTATTTGCAAAACAGAGCGAGAAGAGAAGGCAAAGCGTGAACGAAGAACTAGAGAACATCATGTGACAAGCATTACTCCAACACCGTGTTCACTTCCCGGACTCCGCCGAGAAGAGACCATCACGGTAACGCACACGGTTGATTCATTTTAATTAAGTTAAGGTTCAGGTTATCTACAACCGGACATTAACAAATTCCCATCTTCCCATAACCGCGGGCACGGCTTTCGAAAGTTCAAATCCCTGCAGGGGAGTCCCAACTTAGCCCATGACAAGCTCTCACGGTCAACGAAGGATATACCTTCTCCCAAGACATTCCGATCAGACTCGGTATCCTGGTTCTACAAGACACTTCCTCAAGTTAAAACAAATCCAGCAACACCGCCTGAATGCGCCAACAAATCCCGATAGAAGCTGCACATATCTCGTTCTCAAGGCACACTCAGATGAGCTCTCCATACAACTAAAACCAAACCTCGAGTTTCCCCGAGGGGGCGCTGCACAGGACTCTAGTTTGGACCAACACTCAGAGGAGCACTGGCCCGGGGGGGGGGGGGGTTTAAATAAGATGACCCTCGGGCTCCAGAAACCCAAGGGAAAAAGAGGCTAGGTGGCAAATGGTAAAACCAAGGTTGGGCATTGCTGGAGGAGTTTTATTCAAGGCGAACTATCAAGGGGTTCCCATTATCACCCAACCGCGTAAGGAACGGAAAATCCGGGAACATAACACCGATATGACGGAAACAAGGGCGGCAAGAGTGGAACAAAACACTAGGCGAGAGGCCGAGCCTTCCACCCTTTACCAAGTGTATAGATGCATTAAGATAACAAGATAATATAATGATATCCCAACAAGAAAAATAATGTTCCAACAAGGAACGGTCTCCAATCTTCACCTGCAACTAGCAACGCTATAAGAGGGGCTGAGCAAAGCGGTAACATAGCCAATCAACGGTTTGCTAGGACATGGTGGGTTAGAGGTTTGACATGGCAATTTGGGAGCCATGATAAGGAAGTGGTAGGCATCGTAGCATAGGCATAGAAAGAGAGCGAGCTGTTGGGGAACGTAGCAGAAATTCAAAATTTTCCTACGTGTCACCAAGATCTATCTATGGACAAACCAGCAACGACGGGAAGGAGAGTGCATCTACATATCCTTGTAGATCGCTAAGCAGAAGCGTTCAAGAGAACGTGGTTGATGGAGTCGTACTCGTTGTGATCCAAATCACCGATGATCCTAGTGCCGAACGGACGGCACCTCCGTGTTCAACACACGTACAGCCCGGTACGTCTCCCATGCCTTGATCCAGCAAGGAGAGAGGGAGAGGTTGAGGAAAACTCCATCCAGCAGCAGCACAACGGCGTGGTGGTGGTGGAGGAGCATGGTACTCCAGCAGGGCTTCGCCAAGCACCGCAAGAGATGATGAGGAGAGAGGTAGGGTTGCGCCAGGGAGAGATCAAATCGTCTTGTGTTGGGCAGCCCCAAAACTCAACTATTTATAGGAGGAGGGGAGGAGGGTGCGCCCCCTCTAGGGTTCCCACCCCTAGAGGGGCGGCAGCCCTAGATGGAGGGGGCGGCCAAGAGGGGGAGAGGGGGGGCGCCCTAGGGTGGGCCTTAGGCCCATCTGTGCCTAGGATTTCCCCCTTCTCCTCCTAGCTGCTCCTTGGGCTTTGTGGGAGGCGCGCCAGCCCACTCAGGGGCTGGTCCCTTCCCACTCTTGGCCCATGCAAGCCTCCGGGGCTGGAGGCCCCACTTGGTGGACCCCCGGGACCCTCCCGGTGGTCCCGGTACGTTACCGATAAAACCCGAAACTTTTCCGTTGACCAAAACAGGACTTCCCATATTTAAATCTTTACCTCCGGACCATTCCGGAACTCCTCGTGACGTTCGGGATCTCATCCGGGACTCTGAAAAACATTTGGTAACCACATACAAACTTCCTTTATAACCCTAGCGTCATCAAACCTTAAGTGTGTAGACCCTACGGGTTCGGGAGACATGCAGACATGACCGAGATGACTCTCCGGTCAATAACCAACAGCGGGATCTGGATACCCATGTTGGCTCCCACATGTTCCACGATGATCTCATCGGATGAACCACGATGTCAAGGACTCAATCAATCCAGTATACAATTCCCTTTGTCTATCGGTACGATACTTGCCCGAGATTCGATCGTCGGTATCCTGATACCTTGTTCAATCTCGTTACCAGCAAGTCTCTTTACTCGTTCCGTAACACATCATCCCGTGATCAACTCCTTGATCACATTGTGCACATTATGATGATGTCCTATCGAGTGGGCCCAGAGATACATCTCCGTCACACGGAGTGACAAATCCCAGTCTCGATTCGTGCCAACCCAATAGACCCTTTCGGAGATACCCGTACTGCACCTTTATAGCCACCCAGTTACGTTGTGACGTTTGGCACACCCAAAGTATTCCTACGGTATCCGGGAGTTGCACAATCTCATGGTCTAAGGAAATGACACTTGACATTATAAAAGCTTTAGCATACGAACTACATGATCTTGTGCCAGGCTTAGGATTGGGTCTTGTCCATCACATCATTCTCCTAATGATGTGATCCCGTTATCAATGACATCCAATGTCCATGATCAGGAAACCGTAACCATCTATTGATCAACGAGCTAGTCAACTAGAGGCTTACTAGGGACATGGTGTTGTCTATGTATCCACACATGTATCTGAGTTTCCTATCAATACAATTCTAGCATGGATAATAAACGATTATCATGAACAAGGAAATATAATAATAATCAATTTATTATTGCCTCTATGGCATATTTCCAACAGTCTCCCACTTGCACTAGAGTCAATAATCCAGTTCACATCGATATGTGATTAACACTCAAGGTCACATCGCCATGTGACTAACACCCAAAGAGTCTACTAGAATCTAGTTCACATTACCATGTGATTAACACTCGAGGAGTTCTGGGTTTTATCCTGTTATGCTTGTGAGAGATGTTATAGTCAACGGATCTGAACCTTTTAGATCCGTGTGTGCTTTACAAATCTCTATGTCATCTCCTAGATGCAGCTACTACGTTCTATTTGGAGCTATTCCAAATAACTGTTCTACTACACGAATCCAGTTTACTACTCAGAATAATCTGGATTAGTGTCAATGTTTGCATCGGCTTAACCCTTTACGATGAACTCTTTTACCACCTCCATAATCGAGAAAATTCCTTAGTCCACTACTTACTAAGGATAACTTTGACCGCTGTCCTGTGATCCATTCTTGGATCACTCTTGTACCCCTTGACTGACTCATGGCAAGGCACACTTCAGGTGCGGTACACAGCATAGCATACTATAGAGAGCCTATGACAAAAGCATAGGGGACGACCTTCGTCCTTCCTCTTTCTTCTGCCGTGGTCGAGCTTTAAGTCTTAACTTCATACCTTACAACTGAGGAAAGAACTCCTTCTTTGACCGATCCATCTTGAACACCTTCAAGATCATGTCAAGGTACACTAGTAGAAAAAGGGTCAAACGTGAAGCACATTAGTGCCGGTTTGAATTAGAGCCGGCACTAATGTGTACATTAGTCCCGGTTCGTGGCGGCGATCAATAGTACCAGTTCATGGCGAACCTTTAGTACCGGTTCATGCCACGAACCGGTACTAAAGAGGCTGTGTCAGCCTGCGGTCAGGCTATAGCCCCACCATCACCATTTAGTGCCGGTTCGTACCACGAACCAGTACTAATGAGGTTATGGCAAGCTGTTTTTAGTCCCACCTCGCCAAGAGAGAGGCAGTATGAGTTGCAATGACAGCTTAGGTTTCTCTAAACCATAGTTCATACAGTGTCATCTCATCGGAATTACGTGGTGCCCTATTTAAAGTGAATGTGGTTGTCTCTAATGCCTAACCCATAAACTATCATGGTAATTCGATAAGAGACATCATGGTATGCAACATATCCAATAGGGTGCAGTTATGATGTTCGGACACACCATCACACTATGGTGTTCCAGGCTGTATTAGTTGTGAAACAATTTCCACAATGTCTTAATTCTGTGCCAAACTCGTAATTCAGATATTCATCTCTATGATCCTATCATAGATATTTTATCCTCTTGTCACGATGATCTTTCAACTTCACCCTGAAATTACTTGAACCTTTCAATAATTCAGACACGTGATTCATCAAGTAAATATACTCAACATCTACTCAAATCATCTGTGAAGTAAGAACATAACGATATCCACTACATGCCTCAGCACTCATTGGACTGCACACATCAAAATGTACTACGTCCAACAAGTTGTTTTCTAGTTCCATTTTACTGAAAACGAGGCTTTCAGTCATCTTGCCCATGTG
The DNA here is from genome assembly GCA_034509565.1 of Triticum monococcum. NCBI lineage: Eukaryota > Viridiplantae > Streptophyta > Magnoliopsida > Poales > Poaceae > Triticum > Triticum monococcum. Next base: position 65,162,111 of record CM067846.1, read on the forward strand.
GTATGATTTGCATGTCTCAAGTGATTCAAAATCAAGTGAGTCCAAACGGTCCATTTGCATGGAGTTTCTTCATGCATATACACCAATAGACATGGTTCGCATGTCTCAAAATTTTCAAAACGAGTGAGCCCAAAGATCCATCAACATGGAGCTTCTTCATGCGTTTTATACCGATATGACTTACGTGGCAGTGCCACAAGTAGGTGGTACTATCATTACTATCTTATATCTTTTGGCATGAACATGTGTATCACTACGATCGAGATTCAATAAACCATTCATTTTAGGTGCAAGACCATTGAAGGTATTATTCAAATAAACAGAGTAACCATTATTCTCCTTAAATGAATAACCGTATTGCGATAGACATAATCCAATCATGTCTATGCTCAACGCAAACACCAATCTCGATGGTAGAGGGAGCGTGCGATGCTTGATCTCATCAAGCTTGGAAAAACTTCCAACACATATCGCTAGCTCACCTTTAGCTAGTCTCTGTTTACTCCGCAACCTTTTATTTCGAGTTTACTAACATTTAGCAACCGAACCGGTATCTAATACCATGGTGCTACTAGGAGTACTAGTAAAGTACACATTAACACAATGTATATCCAATATACTTCTATCGACCTTGCCAGCCTTCTCATCTACCAAGTATCTAGGGTAATTCTGCTCCAGTGGTTGTTCCTCTTATTACAGAAGCACTTAGTTTCGGGTTTGGGTTCAACCTTGGGTTTCTTCACTACAGCAGCAGCTGAATTGCCGTTTCATGAAGTATCCCTTCTTGCCCTTGCCCTTGCCCTTCTTGAAACTAGTGGTTTCACCAACCATCAACAATTGATGCTCCTTCTTGATTTCTACTTTTGTGGTGTCAAACATCACGAATATCTCAAGGATCATCATATATGTCCCTGATATATTATAGTTCATCATGAAGCTCTAGTAGCTTGGTGGTAATGACTTCGGAGAAACATCACTATCTCATCTGGAAGATCAACTCCCACTCGATTCAAATGATTGTTGTACTCAGACAATCTGAGCACAAGCTCAACAATTGACCTTTTCTCCCTTAGTTTGCAGGCTAAGAAAATCGTCGCAGGTCTTATACCTCTTGACGTGGGCACGAGACTGAAATCCCAATTTCAGTCCTCGAAACATCTCATATGTTTCGCGATGTTTTAAAACGTCTTCGGTGCCTCAACTCTAAACCGTTTAACTGAGCTATCACGTAGTTATCAAAATGTGTATGTCAGATGTTCGCAACATCCACTGACGAAGTTCGAGGTTCAGCACACTGAGCGGTGCATTAAGGACATAAGCCTTCTATGAAGCAATGAGGACAATCCTCAGTTTACGGACCTAGTCCGCATAATTGCTACTATCAACTTTCAACTAAATTTTCTCTAGGAACATGTCTAAACAGTAGAACTGAAGCGCGAGCTACGACATAATTTGCGAAGACCTTTTGACTATGTTCAGGATAATTAAGTTCATCTTATGAACTCCCGCTCAGATAGACATCCCTCTAGTCATCTAAGTGATTACATGATCCGAGTCAACTAGGCCATGTCCGATCATCACTTGAGACGGACTAGTCAACATCGGTGAACATCTTCATTGTGATCGTATCTACCATACGACTCATGCTCGACCTTTCGGTCTCTTGTGTTCCGTGGCCATGTCTGTACATGCTAGGCTCGTCAAGTCAACCTAAGTGTTTTGCATGTGTTCCGAGGCCATGTCTGTACATGCTAGGCTCGTCAACACCCGTTGTATTCGAACCTAAGAATCTATCACACCCGATCATCACGTGGTGCTTCGAAACAACGAACTTTCGCAATGGTGCATAGTTAGGGGGAACACTTTCTTGAAATTTTAATGAGGGATCATAGTATTTACTACCGTCGTTCTAAGCAAATAAGATGTATAAACATGATAAACATCCCATGCAATCAAATAGTGACATGATATGGCCAATATCATATTGCTCCTTTTGATCTCCATCTTCGGGGCTCCATGATCATCATCGTCACCGGCATGACACCATGATCTCCATCATCATGATCTCCATCATCATGTCTTCATGAAGTTGTCTCGCTAACTATTACTTCTACTACTACAGCTAACAATTAGCAATAAAGTAGAGTAATTACATGACGTTTATGTTGACACGCAGCTCATAAATAAATTAAGACAACTCCTATGGCTCCTGCCGGTTGTCATACTCATCGACATGCAAGTTGTGATTCCTATTACAAGAACATGATCATCTCATACATCACATATATCATTCATCACATCCTTTGGCCATATCACATCACATAGCATACCCTACAAAAACAAGTTAGACATCCTCTAATTGTTGTTTGCATGTTTTACGTGGCTGCTATGGGTTTCTAGCAAGAATGTTTCTTGCCTACGCAAAGACCACAACGTGATATGCCAATTGCTATTTACCCTTCATAAGGACCCTTTTCATCGAATCAGATCCGACTAAAGTGGGAGAGAAAGACACCCGCCATCCACCTTATGCAACTAGTGCATGTCAGTCGGTGGAACCGGTCTCGCGTAAGCGTACATGTAAGGTTGGTCCGGGCCGCTTCATCCCACAATGCCGCCGAATCAAGATTGGACTAGTAACGGTAAGCACATTGAACAAAATCAACGCCCACAACTACTTTGTGTTCTACTCGTGCATAGAATCTACGCAATAGACCTAGCTCATGATGCCACTGCTGGGGAACGTAGCAGAAATTCAAAATTTTCCTACGTGTCACCAAGATCTATCTATGGAGAAACCAGCAACAAGGGGAAGGAGAGTGCATCTACATACCCTTGTAGATCGCTAAGCGGAAGCATTCAAGAGAACGGGGTTGATGGAGTCGTACTCGTCATGATCCAAATCACCGATGATCCTAGTGCCGAACGGACGGCACCTCCGTGTTCAACACACGTACAGCCCGGTGACGTCTCCCGTGCCTTGATCCAGCAAGGAGAGAGGGAGAGGTTGAGGAAGACTCCATCCAGCAGCAGCACAATGGCGTGGTGGTGGTGGAGGAGCGTGGTACTCCAGCAGGGCTTCGCCAAGCACCGCAAGAGATGATGAGGAGAGAGGTAGGGCTGCGCCAGGGAGAGATCAAATCGTCTTGTGTTGGGCAGCCCCAAAACTCAACTATTTATAGGAGGTGGGGAGGAGGGTGTGCCCCCTCTAGGGTTCCCACCCCTAGAGGGGCGGCAGCCCCAGATGGAGGGGGCGGCCAAGAGGGGGAGAGGGGGCGCGCCCTAGGGTGGGCCTTAGGCCCATCTGTGCCTAGGGTTTCCCCCTTCTCCTCCTAGCTGCGCCTTGGGCTTTGTGGGAGGCGCACCAGCCCACTCAGGGGCTGGTCCCTTCCCACTCTTGGCCCATGCAAGCCTCCGGGGTTGGAGGCCCCACTTGGTGGACCCCTGGGACCCTCCCGGTGGTCCCGGTACGTTACCGATAAAACCCGAAACTTTTCCGGTGACCAAAACAGGACTTCCCATATATAAATCTTTACCTCCGGACCATTCTGGAACTCCTCGTGATGTCCAGGATCTCATCCGGGACTCCGAACAACATTCGGTAACCATATACAAACTTCCTTTATAACCCTAGCGTCATCGAACCTTAAGTGTGTAGACCCTACGGGTTCGGGAGACATGCAGACATGACCGAGATGACTCTCCGGTCAATAACCAACTGCGGGATCTGGATACCCATGTTGGCTCCCACATGTTCCACGATGATCTCATCAGATGAACCACAATGTCAAGGACTCAATCAATCCCGTATACAATTCCCTTCGTCTATCGGTACGATACTTGCCCGAGATTCGATCGTCCGTATCCTGATACCTTGTTCAATCTCGTTACCGGCAAGTCTCTTTACTCGTTCCATAACACATCATCCCGTGATCAACTCCTTGATCACATTGTGCACATTATGATGATGTCCTACCGAGTGGGCCCAAAGATACCTCTCCGTCACACGGAGTGACAAATCCCAGTCTCGATTCGTGCCAACCCAATAGACCCTTTTGGAGATACCCGTAGTGCACCTTTATAGCCACCCAGTTACGTTGTGACGTTTGGCACACCCAAAGTATTCCTACGGTATCCGGGAGTTGCACAATCTCATGGTCTAAGGAAATGATACTTGACATTAGAAAAGCTTTAGCATACGAACTACATGATCTTGTGCTAGGCTTAGGATTGGGTCTTGTCCATCACATCATTCTCCTAATGATGTGATCCCGTTATCAATGACATTCAATCCATGGTCAGGAAACCGTAACCATCTATTGATCAACGAGCTAGTCAACTAGAGGCTTACTAGGGACATGGTGTTGTCTATGTATCCACACATGTATCTGAGTTTCCTATCAATACAATTCTAGCATGGATAATAAACGATTATCATGAACAAGGAAATATAATAATAATCAATTTATTATTGCCTCTAGGGCATATTTCCAACACGAGCATCTAGCAAAGCAAAGATAGAAGTGATTTCGAGGGTATGATCATCTTGCCTGCAAAGTTGTCAGAGTTGGCTGGATCCTCGAAAGCAAACTCAATAGGCTCCTCGTTAGCGAACTCGTCTCCCGGCTCTACCCAAACAAGACAAACAAGCAAAAAGGACACAATCAACCACGTGCAAAGCTCAAACAACATGGTGCAAACATAGTATGCTATGCGGGATGCGATATGTGATGCATATGCAAGATTTGACAATGGATGAATGAACCTGGCCTCAACTTGGAAATCCAGGTGTGCCACTGGAAAGGTGAGGTGATTTCGATTGAAATCGATATAAAGATCACCGGAATCGGATGCACGGTTTGGAAATGGCAAGCAAAACAAATATGGCAACGCTCTGCAATAAACAGCAAGTAGCCATCTAAAAGCAACAAGACAGACATGCTACAGCACTCAAACATGGCAAAAAAATAAATGGAAGGGTTCCATTCATGATTCTTAACAAAAGATGAACAATGAGCTATGGCCAATTCATCCATTAACAGGTCCAAACAAGCATGGCAAAAGTGCAATTGGTAAACAGGTTTCAAACTTAGTGAAATTAACACAAGCCTGGAATTTCAGATCAGGTAGCACACTTTGGAGCAAGAAAACTATATGCTACAGGAACTTAACATGGCAAAGCAAGGCATGACATGGATCTACTCAAAGAGCTTAACAAAAGTCCCTTAGTGACCTTGAGCCAAAAGGGATCAGAAAATACAATTGAAAGCACGTGAACATGGAAAAAACATAATCAGATCACAGACTTAGTGAAAAACTGGAACATGCAAATCAGATATCAAGTAGGCATGTTTACGAGCTCGATGCACCCACTACAGAGCATGTCATGACAATCTAAGCATACACCCATCAAGAATACACATTATACAAGCTAGACATGGCAAGAACAACAACATAGCATGCACGGATCAACTACAACATCCTCGGCAAAATTGCTAACAAGTAGACAATCTTCCCAGATTCACGAAATAGCAAAAGTAGAGCTCGATTGACTCAAGCTAGGGTGCTCCATAATTGCAAACAACGGCATGGATGGATAGAGCACTACAAGATTAACAAAACATCCTTACTGATCATCCTCAAAAGAGGGACGGATCACGAGGAAACAACATGGACATATGGCATATTGATCAAAAAATGAACCCTCGAAATCACTTCTATCTTTGCTTTGCTAGATGCTCGCTCTCTTGCTATGCCTATGCTACGATGCCTACCACTTGCTTATCATGGCTCCCAAATTGCCATGTCAAACCTCTAACCCACCATGTCCTAGCAAACCGTTGATTGGCTATGTTACCGCTTTGCTCAGCCCCTCTTATAGCGTTGTTAGTTGCAGGTGAAGATTGGAGACCGTTCCTTGTTGGAACATTATTTTTCTTGTTGGGATGTCATTATATTATCTTGTTATCTTAGTGCATCTATATACTTGGTAAAGGGTGGAAGGCTCGGCCTCTCGCCTAGTGTTTTGTTACACTCTTGCCGCCCTAGTTTCTGTCATATCGGTGTTATGTTCCCGAATTTTGCGTTCCTTACGCGGTTGGGTGATAATGGGCACCCCTTGATAGTTCGCCTTGAATAAAACTCCTCCAGCAATGCCCATCCTTGGTTTTACCATTTGCCACCTAGCCTCTTTTTCCCTTGGGTTTCCGGAGCCCAAGGGTCATCTTATTTAAACCCCCCCGGGCCAGTGCTCCTCTGAGTGTTGGTCCAAACTAGAGTCCTGTGTAGCGCCCCCTCGGGGAAACTCGAGGTTTGGTTTTAGTTTTATGGAGAGCTCACCTGAGTGTGCCCTGAGAATGAGATATGTGCAGCTCCTATCGGGATTTGTCGGCGCATTCGGGCGGTGTTGCTGGATTTGTTTTAACTTGACGAAGTGTCTTGTAGAACTGGGATACCGAGGCTGATTGGAATGTCTCGGGAGAAGGTATATCCTTCGTTGACCGTGAGAGCTTGTCATGGGCTAAGTTGGGACTCCCCTGCAGGGATTTGAACTTTCGAAAGTTGTGTCCGCGGTTATGGGCAGATGGGAATTTGTTAATGTCCGGTTGTAGATAACCTGAACCTTAACTTAATTAAAATGAGTCAACCGTGTGTGTTACCGTGATGGTCTCTTCTCGGCGGAGTCCGGGAAGTGAAGACAGTGTTGGAGTAATGCTTGTCGCAGGATGTTGTCTAGTTCTTCATTCGCGCTTTGCTTTCTCTTCTCGCTCCCTTTTGCGAACAGGTTAGCCACCATATATGCTAGTCGCTTGCTGCAGCTCCACATATTACCTTGACTTACCTATAAGCTTAAATAGTCTTGATCGCGAGGGTGCGAGATTGCTGAGTCCCTCTGGCTCACAGATTACTTCCAAACCAGATGCAGGGCCTGATGACTCCATTCCAGATGACGCGCTTGAGCTCAAGTGGGAGGTCGACGAGGACTCACGCCGATACTATGTGTCTTTCCCTGATGATCAGTAGTGGTGCCCAGTTGGGGCGATCGGGACCGTGTCGCATGTTGGGTTGATCTTTTATTTTGGCACCGTAGTCGGGCCATGAGTGATTGGATGACGTAATGCTATTTATGTACTTTGTTTGACGTGGCGAGTGTAAGCCAACTATGTACCTTCCCCTTCTATTATCTATATTACATGGGATGTTGTGAAGATTGCCTTACTTGCGACATTGCTTTCAATGCGGTTATGCCTTTAAGTCGTGCTTCGACACGTAGGAGATATAGCTGCATCGAGGGCGTTACATTCATCCTCTCCCAAGCTTGTGCAAAAATGTTCATGATCAAGTTGCTTAAAATTCATGATATCGTTTCTAAGAGAGATGATTTTAGCGGGAGCAAAAAACTTAGAGATAAAAGCATCTTTGCACTTATTCCATGAATCAATACTATTTTTAGGCAAAGACGAAAACCTGGCTTTAGCCCAATCTCTAAGCGAAAAAGGAAATAGCTTCAATTTAACAATATCATTGTCCACATCTTTCTTCTTTTGCATATCACATAAATCAACGAAGCTATTTAGATCAGTAGCGGCATCTTCGCTACGAAGACCGGCGAATTGATCTTTCATGACAAGATTCAACAAAGAAGCATTAATTTCACAAGCACTACTAGGGAAAAGCCTATACACAGAATTTTACCAGTAGCGCTGTACAAAATCAAGCGCTGCTAGTACTTATTAGCAGCGCGCGTGAATAAACCGCGCTACTGCTATGACTTTAGCAGTAGCGCGTGCTAGCGGAAAGCGCTGCTGCTACGTTCGAACTGGGCGCATATGGCTAGCCCAACCTAGCAGTAATGCGTATAATGGCCCAGCGCTACTTCTAATCTCCTTAGCTACAGCGCGCTTACGTGTAAAGCGCTGCTGCTAACGGAAATAAAATAAAGTGAAAACAAGTAGAAAAGTAAATGAAAATGAAAGAAATAGAAAAAGGAGAAAGGGAAAAAAAATAAAATGTAAAGAAAAATAAAAGAAAAAAGGGAAAAAGGAGAAAGGAATAGCAGTAGCGGGTTTCAGTAAACGCGCTATAGCTAACTTAGCTATAGCGCGTTTCCGGAAACGCACTATCGTTACGTTTCACTTAAACAGCGGTTTCCCCCACCCCGCCCCCGGCCACCAATTCTTCCCCAAATCGTCCCTCGCCCTCGCCGCCGCCCGAGGCCGCCCTCAGCCTCACCGCCGCCGCCCGAGACCGCCCTCAGCCTCACCGCCGCCGCCCGAGGCCGCCCTCAGCCTCACAGCCGCCGCCCAAGGCCGCCCTCCACGTCACCGTCGGTGCCCTCCACCTCACCGCCGCCCGAGCCCGCCTTGGACCGCCCTTGGTCGTGCCCGAGCCCGCCCTCTCCGCTCCTGCCTCCATCACCGAGCACCTCCCCGCCACCGTCTCTCCCCTCTCTGTAAGTCCCCCACCCCTCCCCCTCACTCATCTCTCTTTGTATTTTAGAGAAAAAATTAGATGTTAATTAGATGTTTTTTTCAGTTAGGGCACTAGAGTTTTGCTAGGTTAATTAGGTTAGTAGTGCTGCTAGTAGTATTGGTACAGTAGGTTAACTAGGTGATGTTAAATGAATAACCTAAATGAATGAAATTAGTAGTTAACTGAATTTTTTTTCCTTTCATCATTATAGAGCACTAAAGTTAACTGAATTTTGTTCTATTAGTAGTTAAATGAATTTTCTTCTACACTGTTTGCACATGTGGTTGCTCGTGTATATTTGGACACTGTTTGCAGGGACTGATGCTTAGTGGCCTATGTTTTGCCGGAATGTTGATTCATTTGTTTTCCTGCAAATTTCAGGTTCTCGATTTGTCCACTTTTTAGCAAAGCTCATGCCGAAATTTTCCGTGAATTTCGGCATGACTTGTGCTACAAACTAGGACATATCGAGTGCCCGTGATTTGCCGCACCAGGAAGGAGTCAACATTCCTGCAAAACAAAAGGCCTTTTTATGTCATTATTCATTTTATTAGGTCTAGAATTAATTGACTAGATTTAATCATAGGAAACATGGCTAGCAACGATGAAGGACAGGGTTCTGGTGATTGCGACGACGCCTACCGGGCGGCAGACGAATTTTTTAGCCTTACCGATGATCAACCGATGTTATTGCTGGGCCCACCGGTGGCATCGGGGACTGAGACCGACACGCAGACCGGTGCTGAGACTGAGATCGGCACTCAGACTCAGACCGGCATCGAGACCGGCGCTGAGACTGAGACCGGCGCTGCCTCGGGGAGCGGAGCCGATGTAGAACCGAAAGCAAAGAGGCAACGGGTTCCTAACAAACTCAGGACTACTAGAGTGGTGGTCACGAAGGTGGACGACGGCAATTTTGAGCCAACGACGCCCGAGGAAGCGCGTCGATGCTACGGCAATCAAACAGGCTGCATCCTACGGACAACCTCCACCATCAACGATGAGAAACTACAGAAGATAGAAAATATGAGGAGCTCCCTCCTAAAGAAGTTTCACCAGATATTCTTGTTCCCGGGCCGGAATGAGAAGGATTATAAAGATCCAGATGAGGACCCGGCAATGAAGAAGATAAACAAACACGCCATGACCAAGTTTAGCGACGCGTTGGCCGCCTGGAAAAATCGAGTGAAAGCAAGGATCATCGACAAGAAGGAACCCTACTCCGAGATTGTAAAGGATAATCCGACAATCACGGAAGAGCAGTTTCAAATATTCAAGGAGGCTTGCGAGGCCGAAGATGCCAAAAAAAAGTCTAAGTACATGAAGGGGCTTCAAGAGAGGAACATTGGGAGCCCCCACCTCGGAAGCCGTGGTTACGGCGGAAAGAGGTCCAAATGGGCCAAGGAGGACGCGGAAGCCGCGAGTCTGGGCATCCCAGACCCCTTGGCGGAGTTCACCATCCCGCAGGAGCATGACATCCTCAGGGCCCGACACCGTTGGGACCCAGTGAAAAAGGTTTACGAGACAGCACCGGTCATTACGGAGTTCATGAGACTGCTGGTAATTTTAGTTTCTGATCAATTCGACTACACACGTTAGTCATATTTGTAAACGATCGTTGTGCCTTTTGCAGAGAGAGCAGCACAGGATTGCGGCGAAAAGCGACTCACCGTCTGAGGCATTGGCGAGGCCCAAGTGGGACACTCCATTCAACCGAGCGTTGAACATATTGAAACAACAACCGGTGGATACTCGACCATCGTATGGACACGTGCACGGTGTCGGGGACGGCGCCACGTGGAAGAAGTACTACCATGAGACCATGGAGGAGAGAAAGGAGAGACGGAGGTTAAATGAAGAAAACATCGACAAGAGGGTTGAGATTGCGATTGAGAAGAAATCAACTGAGACAGTCGCAACAGCAGTAGCTGCCCCAAAACAGGTGGCTTTAGATATTTCTACTACCTTGGTTCAGGCCGTTTTCAATTGGACCAGGCAAAATCCAAAAAAAGATGCAGCGGACTTTCCCCTTGCTGACTTCTTGGCAGGGAGCAGCCTGACTAACGTTGCACCAGCACCTGGAGCTGCACCTGCTCCCGCACCGGGTCCCGCACCGGCTCCCACACCGGACGTGCTAGGCGGTGCTTCGTCTTTGGCTGAGCTCGACGCCCTCACGGTATCTGTCACACCGGCCCCCTTCAATATAAATGTATAATCTCCCGTTTTCGTTGCCTTTCGGATGTCTCACGTCGCAGACTTTTCTTTGCAGGCCGACGAAACCCCGTGCACCATATTGTACACCATCGGCGACCAGAAGGTGGACGTGGGGAAGGCGACGATAATGGAGCCGAAGGAGCCATTGTTCCACAGCCGGCCGATCCCCCCGAACGTCTTCAAGGCTTCCGTGGCCAGTGTCAAACCAGGCCACGAGAATTTGCCTCCTCCAATACTACTGGGGGATGACGACGAGACACCGCGGCGGCTTGGTGATTGTTGCAATGCTGGGTGGGTCCTGTTGTGGCCAAAGAGTCTGCTTCGTATGGAGGCGGCCGGGAGCACACCCACAAGCACGCAGCCTCAGCAAGGTATGAACATCAACACCCCACCTACCCAATTATCGTCGGGTGTCGGGTTGGGTTATAGCGGACGGGGTAAGGAGGAGGCTCCATTAGTCGCTGATGACGTCTCCATGGATGAGGATGAGGACGACGATGGCGCTGCTGAACAGTATGTCTATACTGGCGCCTCCTCAGGGTTTGAGCGTCATGAGTCGGTGCCTGAATTGTCGTCTCAACATATTATGGACGACCTTCCGGTAGTTAAGAAGTTTAGGAAGAGAGCGAGGAAAGGCAAAAAAGCTGTTTCTATGATCCAGCCGCCTCAGCAGCCTTGGCTTCAGGACCGTATAGATATCCCCGATGCGGATAAATGGCATATCCCTGGTCAACCAATCCTACCTACAACAGCGCTACGGGCGAGATTCGGCGATCTAAAGAGACTTCATGATGATGTGCTGCGGGTAGAGAAAGACCTCATCGCCTCGAAAGATCCAGGATACCCACTCTACGTGGTTAACGTTCCGCGGCAAATGTCGTACGTCGACAGCTTCCCCGCGGATAAGTTCTTCCTCCGATTCGATTACATATTCGACATGTTTCATGTGAAGAAGCTGAATTTGACGTTTGTCCGCCTTTATGCCTTGCACATGAACTACATCATCGGGGTTGAGCAGATATCTCATATCTGTGTCGCTGACCCGTACTACATGCACGAGGGCTTCTTGGGAGTCTACGCAAATCACCGTGAATACGCGAGGGATTACATCGTCAGTTTCATGCTCACCAATAAGGACAAGGGGGCGATTCTCGTGCCTTATCATCCCGTGTAAGTCATCCACGCTGCTATCCTTCCTTCGATTTCAATCATTCATTTGCACGGTGGAGGCTAATTAATTTGAGGACTTATTTTGTGCAGCGGCGGGCGCGCCGTCCTCATCATCCTCTACCCCCGATTCTCCCACACTCTTTACTTGGACTCGTCGAAGAACATTCACAAAAAGGATTACACCCACATCAAGGATGTTCTCGACAGTGCTATGTTTTACTGATAAGATGTCCGAACATGGATAGCCTCTCAGCGTCTCGACCTGAAGCCTATCACTAGGCTCGGGGACTATCTCCCTAACTTGGATGGATGGAACGACATGTTGGAGAGATTGTCGATATATGACAATGTGTCTATTTAGTCCATACTTTCTGTATGACAAAACTTTGAGTTATGCACGGTGACACTTTATTTGTGATGTAATTAAACCGTCGTCCTCCTCTACTAGCGAAAATCACTCTACTTAGGGCATTTTGGGGTACGATGAACTTTGTTATTTATGCTTATGATATGTTGTTTTTATTTTTGCCAAGTCTGTCTCTTTTTGTTGCTCAACTATATATGTTGCATATCATCGACTCATGTGATGATGCAGGTGCATAGATCATAGATGGCGAAGAAGTGCTATGCCAGGAGTATATATACGACAAGTGGTCATAGTTTCAGGCCCTTCTGGTTTCCGAGCGACAGGCAGTAGTTAGTTTAGAGGTTCACGCTAATGCGAAAGAGGGATACGAACTCATGTTCTCAAAGTGATAGCTCTTCTCGTGTATATCATTGTTTAGATGGATGACGATGTATTTGCATATCATTCGAGACTTGTATCGCTATTTTCGAGATGATTACGAGAGACCACTTTGTGTTGGATGATGATTATGATGATGACATGATTTGATGAGACTAATTGTATGTATATGCTATGATTACATTTGTATGTGTATGATATGCTAAAGATTATTGTATAAAGCCTATTCAAATACAAAACAAATACAAAACAAATATGCAGGAAAAAAAACTAATAAATAAACTAGTAGTAGTGAGGGGGGAAATTTAGCAGTAGCGCCGCATTGTCAGTAGCGCGTCCCAGCAAACAGCGCTGTAGATAATATCAGTAGCGCCCTTTCGCAAAGAAAGCTATAGCTATTCATGTATAGCAGTAGTGTGGGACAACTGATGCTACTACTATACATTAGCTGTAGCGCCGGTGCCCGCGCTACTGAGAGGCCCACAACCCTCGCTGCATGTAGGCTTTTCCTTAGTAGTGAAGATTCAACATCGGTAAGAGGAGCAATTGGACTGCAAATAAAATCATTGTTGTTGGTATTAGTGAAGTCACACAATTTGGTGTTATCTTGAGCCATCGTGACAAGCAAGCAATCCAAGACACAAGCAAACAAGAGACGGGCAAAACGAGGCAAATAGAGTAAGAGAGGGAGGATAGAGAGAGAGGGCGAATACAACGGCAAGGGAGAAGTGGGGGGAGGAAACCGAGAGGCAAATGGCAAATAATATAATGCAGGAGATAAGGATTTGTGATGTGTACTTGGTATGTTGACTTTTGCATAGACTCCCCCGCAACGGCGCCAGAAATCCTTCTTGCTACCTCTTGAGCACGGCGTTGGTTTTCCCTTGAAGAGGAAAGGGTGATGAAGTAAAGTAGCGTAAGTATTTCCTTTAGTTTTTGAGAACCAAGGTATCAATCCAGTAGGAGGCCACGCGCGAGTCCCTCGCACCTACACAAACAAATAAATCCTTGCAACCAACGCGATAATTGGTTGTCAATCCCTACACGGTCACTTACGAGAGTGAGATCTGATAGATATGATAAGATTATATTTTTGGAATTTTTATGATAAAGATGCAAAGTAAAATAGAAACCAATAAAAATAACTAAGTATTGGAAGATTGATATAATGGAGAATAGACCCGGGGCCGTAGGTTTCACTAGTGGCTTCTCTGGGGAGCATAAGTATTACGGTGGGTGATCAAATTACTGTTGAGCAATTGACATAATTGAGCATAGTTATGAGAATATCGAGGTATGATCATGTATATAGGCATCACGTCCGAGACAAGTAGACTGACTCCTGCCTGCATCTACTACTATTACTCCACACATCAACCGCTATCCAGCATGCATCTAGAGTATTAAGTTCATAAGAACAGAGTAATGCTTTAAGCAAGATGACATGATGTAGAGGGATAAACTCATGCAATATGATGAAAACCCCATCTTGTTATCCTCGATGGAAACACTACAATACGTTCCTTGCTGCCCCTAATGTCACTGGGAAAGGACACCACAAGATTGAACCCAAAGCTAAGCACTTCTCCCATTGCAAGAAAGATCAATCTAGTAGGCCAAACCAAACTGATAAGTCAAAGAGACTTGCAAATATAACCAATCATACATAAAAGAAATCAGAGAAGATTCAAATATTATTCATAGATAAACTTGATCATAAACCCACAATTCATCGGTCTCAACAAACACACCACAAAAGAAGATTATATCGAATAGATCTCCACAAGAGAGGGGGAGAACATTGTATTGAGATCCAAAAAGAGAGAAGAAGCCATCTATGTAATAACTATGGACCCGTAGGTCTGAAGTAAACTACTCACACTTCATCGGAGGGGCTGTGGTGTTGATGTAGAAGCCCTCCGTGATCGATGCCCCCTCCGGAGCTCCGGAACAGGCCCCAAGATGGGATCTCGTGGATACAGAAAGTTACAGCGGTGGAATTAGGTTTTTGGCTCCGTATCTGGTAGTTTGGGGGTACGCAGGTATATATAGGAGGAAGGACTACGTCGGTGTAGCAACAGGTTTCATTCCAATTGGACTCCATTTGATATTCTTTTCTCGTGAAACCCTAAAATAGGCAAAAAAAACAACATTTCTGGGCTGGGCCTCCGGTTAATAGGTTAGTCCCAAAAATAATATAAAGTGTATAATAAAGCCCAATAATGTTCAAAACAGGATATAATATAGCATGGAACAATAAAAAATGGGACAATTACATTTGAGCCCCTAGTTGTGTCACACCCGTGTGTTTTGCCCCTAAATTCAAAAAACCCTCATTTCTATCCAAGCTCGTTTACTCCTCTTATGTTTTTGCCCTTTGACCGTTTGACTGCAACTTCGAAAACTTCATAACGAATTAATACTAACTCAGAAAAATGCAAATAAGATATCAAAATGATCGGAAAAACATCACCTATATGTGCATGCCATTTGCATTCATGAAAAAAGTACTGAAAAGTCCCTATCTCAGTTTGAGCTCATATGATGTCTTTTGTCATGAATGCCCTTTTTGTCATGAATGCAAATGACATGCACATATAGGTGATGTTTTTCCGGACATTTTGACATCTTATATGCATTTTTCTGAGTTGGTATGCATTTGTTATGAAGTTTTCAAAGTTACGGTCAAACGGTCAAAGGGCAAAAACATAAGAAGAGCAAACGAGCTCGGGCAGAAACGAGGGTTTTTTGAATTTAGGGGCAAAACACATGGGTATGACACAACTAGGGGTTCAAATGTAATTGTCCCATAAAAAATTATAGATACGTTGGAGACGTATCAAACACCACAACGTAATGGTGTATCCAATCATTGTAACCATACTTTTTTGGATAGGGTGCGTTCTATGGTGTCTCTTGCCGATTTACCACAATTGTTTTGGGGTTATGCATTAGACACAACCGCATTCACGTTAAATAGGGCAACATCTAAATCCGTTGAGACGACACCGTATGAACTATGGTTTGGCGAGAAACCTAAGCTGTCATTTCTGAAAGTTTGGGGTTGTGACACTTATTTCAAAAGGCTTCATCCTGATAAGCTCGAACCCAAATCGGAGAAGTGCATGGGTATACCTTCTACCATAGATCCGAAGGAGTTTCTCTCAAAAGAAGTGAGTGGGAGGAAAGTAGAACTTGATGAGGTAATTGTACCTTCTCTCTGTTTGGAAAGTAGCACATCAGAGAAATCCATTCTCGTAATGCCTACACCAACTAGAGAGGAAGCTAATGTTGATGATCATGAAACTTTAGATCAAGTTACTACTAGAACTTGTAGGTCGAACAGAGCACGTTCCGCACCAGAGTGGTATGGTAATCATGTCCTGGAAGTCATGTTACTAGACCATGGAGAACCTACGAACTATGAAGAAGCTATGATGAGCCCAAATTCCAATATATGGCTTGAGGCCATGAAATCTGAGATAGGATCCATGTATGAGAACAAAGTGTGTACATTGGTGGACTTGCCCGATTATCGCAAGCCATTGAGAATAAATTGATCTTCAAGAAGAAGAAAGACGTTGATGGTAATGTCACCATGTACAAAGCTTGAATTATCGCAAAAGGTTTTCGACAAGTTCAAGGGGTTGACAAAGATGAGACCTTCTCACCCGTAGCGATGCTTATGTCAGTCCGGATCATGTTAGCTATTGCCACATTTTATAATTATGAAATTTGGCAAATGGACGTCAAAACTACATTCCTTAACGGATTTCTTAAAGAAGAGTTGTATATGATGCAACCATCAAGTTTTGTCGATCCTGAAGGTGCTTAAAAATGTGCAAGATCTAGCGATCCGTCTATGGACTGGTGCAAGCATCTCGGAGTTGGAATATACGCAAGCATATGGTTTTATACGGACTTCCGATGAAGCCTGTATTTACTAGAAAGTGAGTGGGAGCTATGTAGCATTTCTAATATTATATGTGGATCACATATTATTGATTGGAAATGATATGGAATTTCTGGATACCATAAAAGGATAGTTGAATAAGAATTTTTTAATGAAAGACCTCGGTGAAGCTGCTTATATATTGGGCATCAATATCTATAGAGATAGATCGAGATGGTTAATAGGACTTTCACAAAGCACATACCTTGACAAAGTTTTGAAGAAGCTCAAAATGGATCAGTCAAAGAAAGGACTCTTGCCTGTGTAACAAGGTGTCAAGTTCAGTTAGACTTAAAATGCGACCACGACAGAACATGATCACACCTTAATACTCTTGGGTATTAATCACATGGCGATGTGAACTAGATTATTTGACTCTAGTAAACCCTTTGGGTATTGGTCACATGGCAATGTGAACTATGGGTGTTAATCACATGGCGAATGGAACTAGATTATTGACTCTAGTGCAAGTGGGAGACTGCAGGAAATATGGCCTAGAGACAATAAATAGTTGTTATTTTATATTTCCTTATTCATGGTAAAGTTTTATTATTAATGCTAGAATTGTATTGATCGAAACCTAAATACATGTGTGGATACATAAGCAAATACCGTGTCCCTAGTGAGCCTCTACTAGACTAGCTCGTTGATCAAATATGGTTAAGGTTTCCTAAACATAGACATGTGTTGTCATTTGATAACGGGATCACATCATTAGGAGAATGATGTGATGGAAAAGACCCATCTGTTAGCTTAGCATAATGGTCGTTCAGTTTATTGCTACTGCTTTCTTCATGTCAAACACATATTCCTTCGACTATGAGATTATGCAACTCCCGGATACCAGAGGAATACCTTGTGTGCTATCAAATGTCACAACATAACTGGGTATCTCCGAAGGTGTTTGTTTGGTTGGCATAGATCGAGATAAGGATTTGTCACTCTGAGTATCGAAGAGGTATCTCTGGGCCCTCTCGCTAATACACATCATAAGCTTGCAAGCAAATGACTAAGGAGTTGGTCACTAGGTGATCTATTATGGAATGAGTAAAGAGACTTGCCGGTAATGAGATTGAACTAGGTATGAAGATACTAACGATCGAATCTCGGGCAAGTAATATACCGATGGATAAAGGAATTACGAATCTTGTTATAACGGTTCGACCGATAAAGTTCTTCGTAGAATATATAGGAGCCAATATGGGCATCCAGGTTCTGCTATTGGATATTG
Source organism: Triticum monococcum (assembly GCA_034509565.1). Classification (NCBI taxonomy): domain Eukaryota; kingdom Viridiplantae; phylum Streptophyta; class Magnoliopsida; order Poales; family Poaceae; genus Triticum; species Triticum monococcum. The sequence continues at coordinate 65,179,895 of CM067846.1, forward strand.
ACCGGAGAGGTGTCTCGGTCATGTCTACCTAGTTCTCGAAACCGTAGGGTCCGCATCTTAAAGTTTGATGTTGATTTGGTATTATATGAGTTATGTGGTTTGGTGAGCGAATGTTGTTTGGAGTCCTGAATGAGATCACGGACATTACGAGGAGCTCCGAAATGGTCCAGAGGTAAGGATTGATGTTGGGAAACGTTGCATGGAAAACAAAAAAAATCTACGCACACGCAATGATCTATCATTGGAGATGCATAGCAACGAGGGGGAGACTGTGTCTATGTACCGTCGTAGACCGAAAGCGGAAGTGTTTGACAACACGGTTGATGTAGTCGAACTTCTTGTAGCTCCGACCGATCAAGTACCGAACACACGGAACCTCTAAGTTCTGCACACGTTCAGCCCAGTGACGTCCCTCGCCTTCTTGATCTAGGAAGGTGTCGAGGTCGTAGCTGAATTCCGTCAGCACAATGGCGCGGTGACGGTGATGGTGAAGTGATCCGCATAGGGCTTCGCCTAAGCACCGTGAGAATATGACCGGGGGTGTAAAGTGTGGAGGGGGCGCCGCGCACGGCTAACAATTGATGTTGTGTGCTCTAGGAGCCCCCTCTCCTCATATATATAGGTGGGAGGAGAGGAGAGGCAGCCAGGTGCGCCCCAAGGAGGATCAGAATCCTACTTGGGGTTTCCCCAAGTGGCGCCCCTTTCTTATTTTACCGGAGAAGAAAGGGAAGGGGGAAGACAGAAAGGAAAGGGGGCCGAACCCCCATTTTTCCTTCTCCTATTCGTCCAACTAGCATAGGGGGCGCGCCACCCTTTGTGGGCTGGCGTGCTCCCCTCTCATGGCCTATATGAACCATATATCCCCCCCGGGTGTTCCGGTAACCCCCCAATACTCTGATAAATACCCGATACTTTCCAGAACATTTCCGGTGTCCGAATACTATGATCCTATATATCAATCTTTACCTCCGACCATTTTGAGACTCCTCGTCATGTTCGTGGTCTCATCTAGGACTCTGAACAACATTCGGTCACCAAATCACATAACTCATATAACACAATATCGCTATCGAACGTTAAGCGTGCGGACCCAACGGGTTCGAGAACTATGTAGACATGACCAAGACACCTCTTCGGTCAATAACCAATAGCGGAACCTATATGCAAATATTGTTTCCTACATATTCTATGAAGATTTTTATCGGTCGAACCGTTATGACAACATACGTTATTCCCTTTGTCTATCGGTATGTTACTTGCCCGAGATTCGATCGTCTGTATCCGCATACCTTGTTCAATCTTGTGACCGGCAAGTATCTTTACTCCTTCCATAATACATCACCTCGTGACTAACTCCTTAGTCAATTGCTTGCAAGGTTATGATATGTATTACCGAGAGGGCCCGGAGATACCTCTCCGATACTCGGAGTGACAAATCCTAATGTCGATCTATGCCAAGTCAACAAACACCTTCAGAGATTCCTGTAGAGCATCTTTATAATCACCCACTTATGTTGTGACATTTGATAGCACATAAGGCATTCCTCCGGCATCCGGGGGTTGTACAATCTCATAGTCGAAGGAATATGTATTTCACATGAAGAAAGCAATAACAATAAGACTGAACGATCGTAATGCTAAGCTAACGGGTGGGTCTTGTCCATCACATCATTCTCCTAATGATGTGATCCCGTTATCAAATGGCAACTCATGTCTATGGTTAGGAAACCTTAACTATCTTTGATCAACGAGCTAGTCTAGTAGAGGCTCACTAGGGACACGGTGTTTGTTTATGTATTCACACATGTATTAATGTTTTCGATCAATACAATGCTAGAATGAATAATAAACCTTTATCATGAATAAAGAAATATAAAATAACAACTTTATTATTGACTCTAGGGCATATTTCATTCAATTGATATATAGGACGATGCTATTTGGTCTTTGGAATGGTTTCGGAGTGCACTGGAAAGTTATCGGAATACCGGAAGAGGTTCCGGAGGCACCGAGAGAGTATTGGGCCTTATTGGGCCATGTAGAGGGAACACACTAGCCCACATGGGCTAGTGCGGCCCCCTTAAGGCAGCCACACCCAATTAGATGGAAAGGGGAGGTGCCACCTCCTCCTATCATATCTCCGGAAGGGAGAAAGGAAAGAGAAGGGGCGCCTCCCCCCTTTCCTTCTCCCTTGTGCGTTATATGGAAGGGGGAGCACCACTAGGGAAACCCTAGGGTGGCCGCTAGCCCTATTGGAGGCGCCCTAGGGCTGCCTCCTCCCCTCCCACACCTATATATATGTGGGGAGAGGTGCCACACAATACACAACTTATTCCACGCCGTGTGTCGGCACCCCTCCGCCTCTACTTTACTCATCCGTTCTAGATCATCGCAATGCTTAGGCGAAGCCCTGTGGAATTGCTTCACCACCACCATCACCACGCCATTATACTAACGGAACTCATCCACTACCTCGCCCCACTTTCTGGATTAAGATGGCGAGGATGACACCGAGTTGAACGTATGCAGAGAGCGGAGGTGCCGTGCGTTCGGTACTTGATCGGTTGGAGCGCGAAGAAGTTTGACTACATCAACCGCGTTGTTAAACTCTTCCGCTTACGGTCTACGATGGTACATAGACACACTCCCCTCATTGCTAGATAGATCATTGCGTGTGCATATTATTTTTTTGTTTTTATATGCAACGATTTCCAACATCACTAGCATCATAGACAATTTCAAAGGGTAGGTTCCAAACAGGTGGTTGAACGATAGGTGCAGAAATTAAGGCTTTCTTAAGAATTTTAAATGCTTCCACACAATCATCATCAAAAACAAATGGAACATCTTTTTGCGAAAGATTAGTGAGAGGCTTGGAAATTTTAGGGAAGTCTTTGATAAAAGCAAGTGTCTCCTTATTACAAGGGGGAAAATTCATCCTCCTACTGGTTTCCGGACATCTCGGTCCCACACCATTGTCAACGCAGTCAATAGATGAGAGAATTGCACAAGGGGCGGATAACACCAGGGACCCCAACCGTTCGCGTAGTTTTTGTTTTGTTTTTTAGACAAAGCGGGGTATCAACTGGGTTGTGCGGGGCTGTGGCCCGTCTAGCCCAGGCTTTTATTTTATGTTTACCACATGAACAACCCAGTTATTTTTTTCTATCTGAAAATGGCTATCCCAGTTCTCTTTTTTTTTGGCAGAAAACCCAACCGTGTCCTACTTGCTTTTCTCTGCCCTGCAGGGCTGCAAATCTTCCAAGACGAAGAGGGATGCATTCTGCATGTAGCGGTGGGGCGTGGCATGGAGCTCATGTTACGGGGGCGCCCGTCGCAACCCCATTTTCGCTAGCGCCCATGATCCGGCGAGGGTGACGGAGGCGGGGCAGGACCACGTAGGGCTGGTGGGGGCATGACATGGTCGCTGGTGGTCCCGTTGTAAGCGTTGTATGAGCCGCCTGCTGAGCCGTGTGACAAAGGCACTTCTCTTCCATTCGAACGTAGGTGACGGCCTTGGCGAACATCGGCGTGATGAGGGAGAGGTTGGAGACGGCCTGTCCGAGGTTGGGATGGATACCAGACGGAGCTTGGTGAGGGGGGCAAAGTCTTCAGTAGCCATGCCCATGTCGCAAAGTTCATCGACGAGCACCTTAAGCTGCGTGCAATACTCATCGATCATGAGATCGTTTTGATGCAGCATGAAGAACTCGCCTTGGAGGAAGATGCAGTGCTGTAGCTGGTTGTCGAGGAAGAGGTCACGCAGCCATGTCCAGATGACGTGCGCGGTGAGATCGTGAATGTTCACCATGTCAAAGAGACCCCTCGAGATAGTGAGGAACAACCAATTGACGTTTGACGATGGTGGCGTCGACAGCGATCCACTTCTCGTCGTCCTTCATGTCGCAGATGTCGATGCTCACATCAACATGGTCGATGAGGTGGTGGGAGCGAAAGAGAAAGGCGAAGTAGGTACGCCGGGCATTGTAGGAGGGAGCGTTGAGGTCGAGTACCATCGGGACATGATCCTTGGTGGGTAGGTCAAGGAGACGGGCGGAGGAGAAGGATAGCGCAGCAAACGAGCTCTCATCGGAGAGGGAGGGTCGTGAGCTGACCATGATGATATGAGAGCTAGATAGTGTGGCGGTGGAGGCTTGAGGCGAGGCAGAAGAGGTGGCACCTGCGGCTTGAGGTGGGAGAGAGGGGCGGCACGGCAGCTTTGAAGGGAAACGGCGGCGCGGCAGCTTTGAAGGAAACGGCGACGGCGGCCTAGGGCAGACGGGTAGCTGGCGGCCTAGGTCGGAAGCGAGAAGATTGTATAAAAAAGTGATACCATGTAAGAAAGGTACGCCCACCAGCCAATTCATCAAAAAACTCAAGCTTTTTTTTAGAGAATATCAAAAAACTCAAGTTGATAAGAAAAGATGACCTACGCATTTATACGTCAACAATTATGTAAAAAGGGAACCTATTTTCTTCCTATCTCCACGCAAAACCTTTTTTATGAGAGTGCGAGCGCTACTCGAATGGACGGATTTTTTCGTGGGGGGGGGGGGGGGGGCGAGATTCTCGGTTACCACGGTAACCGAGAAACACCGAATATATTTCGGACGAAAATTATTATTGAATTTTGAATTCAAATTCTTTTAGCCTTAATATAGATAGCAATTGAATAGGTATTACGCACAGAAGTGTTAGTATCTCAGTGGTACGTATGCACGCGTTAGGCAGAGAGGTCGCGAGTTTGAGTCGTGGCTACTTAGCTATCTTTTTTCATGTACATATTTTGCAAAATAAACAAAAAAGAATAAGATATGCGCAGATTTAGACTTGAACCTGCGTCGCCCTGCTGACGAAAGAACATGGTTACCACTACAACACAGCTAACTCTGCTTATATTGTCGAGATGTCACCCTATACTAGTATAGAAACAAAGGTAAATATTCAAAAATTTCGGGATTTTTTGCTCGGGATATGACTTTCTCGTGGGGCGGCGAGAACCTCGGTAACCGCGCGGTTACCGTTTTTCTCGGGCGGTACCCAAAACCATGGTTATCGCTCACTACTGATGAACAAGACAAAACATGTTAATTGTTAGTACTACCACTTACCACCGGCGGGCAGTCTGAAGCACGAGCCCTAAACAGTAAACACACTTTATTTGCACTCCAGACATGACGTTCACAAAACTGTCTTGTCTATATATGGGGCCAAACAACAGCCGGTTCGATCCCTACAGCTGTCACCTTGCCGTTACACGTCCGCTGTGGCGAGAGGTCGCAACGGCAGAGAGGGCAAGTGGTGTGCGAGTGCAGCCACATGTCAATGCACCCGACATGGAAGAGGTGCTTGCACGTCGGCAGCTGCCGCACCATCTCGCCGTCGCCGATATCTTCCAGGCACACGGAGCAAGTCTGGGGTTGGGCGCCCCCGCACTCGAGGTCGCCACCGGCCACGGGGCAACGGGATGCGTACGCGAACGTTGGCAGCGACTCGATCCCGGCCTTCCCGAGCCCGCCGAGCCGGGATGCTGCCCAAGCCACGCCCTCGGCGGCGGCGCCAGCGCCGCCCCTCCGCCCGTCGCGCCAGCTCTCGGGCGCGAGGCACTCGAGGGCGACCAAGGCGGCCAGCTCCAGGCCTGTGAACGCGAACGCCTTCCAGGCGCTGACGGTGGCGACGAGGACGCAGAACACGAGCGCCGACACGAGGGACACCACGACGCCCTGTGAGCAGGACCCTCCCCCGCCGTTCAGAACAGGCATGCTCACTCACTAACGTTTGCTTGTATGTGTAGCTGCTTCACAGGCTGTCTTGTTTGCTGTGGCAGTGAGGTGTTCCGCCCGGGCGGCAAGAAATATATATAGTCGATCCGCGTGTGAGAGCTCTAGAAGTAGAGCGCGGCAGCCGCCCGCCCGTAGCTGCGTGGCGCCGAAATAGGATTAATCTTTGAATTATGGTCAAGTTTCAGGCGCCGACCATACATTACCAATTGCTAGCTTATAGCATGGTAAACGATACTGCACGGTTTTTTTTAAGCCGAAACCGTTGAACTGTTCTACGGTACTTTTCCATTAATTAACTCCAAGAATACAAAATATTTACAAAGAAAAGAAAAATAAAACACCAAGAACTACTTATCCAATTCCTGGCCTCGGGAACATGATAACGTTATGAAAAATCTAATTTATCCTCTACAAACATCGTAGATCATTACTGGAATTTTCACGTACGCCGGGTGTAATATTCTTCGCCGAGTGCTAAAATATGGACACTCGGCAAAGCAAACTTAACGAATGTCACTCTCGGCAAACCCAGCTTCACGGCAAACTGCCATCTTTGCTGTCACTGCCTCACGGCAAAGAGGCACCGCACGGCAAACCCTGTAGACGCCGAGAGCCGCTCACGGCAACGAGGAGCCACGCGGCATGCTCGTCCGCAATAGACGGCTCCGTAAGTTACTGCGTACATTACCGAGAGCCGCCATACTACACTCGGCAAAGTATATGCCACATCCTATTTTATTTCTTTATGTGTGTTTTTTCTAACTGACATGTGGTCCGACTGGTCACATTTATCAGTAAAAGTTTCAAATAACTTGGTAAATATTTTTGAAAAAGAATGACGATATCTTTACGGAGAGCGGCTCTCGGCAATCCTCCTGACCAGTAGGACGGCGTGGCCCACATGGAAGCTGACCGTTTACATATCTTTGTCGAGAGCTAGTATCGGCAATGCTCGCCTCCTTTTCCGAGAGCTGCTTTCGAAAAAGTTGTGGCACAACAGTAGTGTGTCCTAGACGACAAGTTTCCGAGAGGGGCTCTCGGTAGTATATCGTTTTTTGAGTGTTGCTCTCGGAAATCTTTTTCATCCATTTTGCTATTAAGCTATTTCTTTTCTGATCCCTGCAGATAAAAACAATTACATTGCAATTTGATCATATATAGGCATAATTTGATCTAGTCCACACGTATATAGGCATAATTTGATCATATATAGGCATAATTTCATCTAGTCCACATATATATGCATAATTAGGGATAGTACACATATTGTCACACACAAGTCGAATGTATTGTCCTAGTAGACGTCACACACAAGTCGTAAATTCATACATATTGTCACTACTTGCAAAACATGTGCACGTCACAATAGAAGTACACTTGTTCATATAGATCATCTTGAGGAGGAGAGGCCATCGGGTTAACATTCCGGAGGAGGAGGAGGGGCATCACTTGCACTGCTTCGAGATTGCATAAGAACCTACTCCCTCTGTTCCGAATTACTTGTCGCATGTATGGATGTATCTAGATGTATTTTAGTTCTAGATACATCCATTAATGCGATGAGTAATTTGGAATGGAGTGAGTATAAGAGTAGAGTCACGTGAGGGTGGTTCGTCCCTATGTAATGAATCTTCTACTATAGTTTAGATAATGTTCTACCTGTAGTTGATCCTCGAGCAGCTTCAACCTCTTGTTCGTGTCTGCCCGTTCCTTTTCTCTGGACTCCTGCTCAGCATTCCGTCTTTGCTCCTCTGCAACAGCCTGCTGCTCCATTAAATCATGTAACATGGCATTAGGCTCATATAGGTTGGAACGGTGCTATTTCGAGGCATGGACATAAATGAAAGGTTAGGATGCTAACGTTGAGACGCGCTATCTCACATGATCCGGCGGTTGGGCGACTCCATATGGACGGAATTGAGCTGGTGCTCGACACGCGTATCTCGTGCGGCTTGCGATGCGGGGAGGTCGCGATCGCCCCATTTTAATGGAGGTGGTGGCCATGGCACTTCCCCTGGCCAGCAATGATGAGAAGCTCAGGATCAAGGGGCTTGGACGTAGGTTTGGCTTCCTGCCCGTGCACCTCCTGGAAGACCTCTTTGAAGGTCCCCCACTTCTCCTCCGCTGACTCACTGCAGAACTCGGCGCCATTCTTCCCCTTGTGGCCTTCTTTCCAGGCTTCCAGTATGTGGACCGGGCGACCAACCATCGCCTCCTGCAAAATTAACCATCAAGTTTAAAGAACCAAGATGCACCATGCGAAAAAGTTATCATCTTAATTGACATACCATGTGTTGCTTGAGAGCGGTTATGTTCCGGCTCCCCTGGACATGAGCCGGGCCTATCATTTTGGCTCGATCGTTTCCCTTCTCCACATGTTGCGCCTGCCATGTTCGGTCACACCACATGTCAACTAGGGCCTCCCAGCAATCGTCCTTCATCCAGGGTTCCTTCACCTAGTCAGACAAAATTGAATAATTGAGGAACAATAGGGATGAATCGAAGTACTAGCAACCGATGTTGTCACTTACCATGGATAGGTATTCTTCTCGCGACATGTTGGTCTGGCAAGCAGTCTTCCTTCTCATCTTCTCTCCCTTCTCATCGAGCGGCCGACACTTCATCACGGCTTGCTACCGCAGCGTGTGCTTGAGGTCAGAGAGTATCTTTCGGGAAGATTTCACGATGCCTTTGATCGCCTTCTGCTGCTCACTATCCACACAAGCAAATGTTTCCTACAAGAAAGCATATGTCATCTTCTCACCATCCACGCAAGCAAGGATTTGGATATGAAAAAATGCAGTGGTTGGAGCGAAGATACTTACAAAAAAAGCATTGATGACCCGAGTGGCCATGGTGACATCGTGCTCATCCTTGTTGTGTAGGTAATGCTCCCAGGTTAAACCTGGCGACGGCGGATCATCATCACCCGGCTTGGACAATCCAGGAAAGTGCTTCCTCAAGAGGGAGCCAATGACGTGGTTCGGCGGGCGTGCCCCTTAGGTTGTGTCGGGATAAATGCCCGCTGACTGCAAGATATAAAAGACAAGCATATGTGAGTGTCAAAGTTGTGGCATCCAAAATATGATGCAAATGAAATGCTTGCTGAGGGAGTCCTGGATTAGGGGGTCTCCGGACAGCCGGACTATATCTTTTGGCCGGACTGTTGGACTATGAAGATACAAGATTGAAGACTTTGTCCCGTGTTCAGATGGGACTCTACTTGGCGTGGAAGGCAAGCTAGGCAATACGGATATGTGTATCTCCTCCTTTGTAACCAACCTTGTGTAACCCTAGCCCCCTCCAGTGGCTATATAAACCAGAGGATTTTAGTCCGTAGGACAACATACAATCATACCATAGGCTAGCTTCTAGGGTTTAGCCTCTCTGATCTCATGGTGGATCAACTCTTGTACTACTCATATTATCAAGAACAATCAAGCAGGAAGTAGGGTATTACCTCCATCAAGAGGGCCTGAACCTGGGTAACATCGTGTCCCCTGCCTTCTGTTACCATCCGCCTTAGACGCATAGTTTGGGACCCCCTACCCGAGATCCGCCGGTTTTGACACCGACATTGGTGCTTTGATTGGGAGTTCCACTGTGTTGTCACCGTAAGGCTTGATGGGTCCTTCGAACATCGCTAGCGATACAGTCCAGGGTGAGGTTTTCCTCCCCAGACAGATCTTCGTATTCGGTGGCTTCGCACTGCGGGCCAATTCTCTTGGCCATCTGGAGCAGGTCGAGAGCTACGCCCCTGGCCATCAGGTCAAATTTGGAAACTTGAACTACACGGCTGACATCCGCGGAGACTTGATCTTCGATGGATTCGAGCCCGTGTCCGACGCGCCGCACAGTCGCGACGAGCATGAGTTGAACTACACGGCCACCCGTCGGACAATGTTCGGGAGATCGCATCCACAACTGTTCCGGCCTTTAATCCGGAGCAAATCACGCCATCCGAGAGTGGAGGTATGGACCCCGCCATGGAGGCCGCACTCTTAGTGGCGATAGAGCCGGATACTGACTTCACCCCTCACGAGAGCCGTGACGCCGAACCATTGGACTCATCTCCGGTCACGGACTCCGAGCCGCTCACATCCGTACCCGTCGAGTCCGACTGGGCACCAATCATGGAGTTCACCTCTGCGCGGATATCTTTCAGCACTCACCTTTCGGAGATGTGCTAAATTCATTAAGGTCTCTCTCCCTGTCAGGAGAACCTTGGCCGAACTATGTCCGGCTAGAATGGGATGCGGACGACGAAGAAATTCGCTGCCCACCCACCACCCACTTAGTAGCCACTATCGACGACTTAACCGACATGCTCGACTTTGATTCCGAAGACTTCGACGGTATGGACGATGAAGCCGGAGACGAACAGGAACCACCGCCCTCAGGGCGCTGGACCTCCACCTCATCATATGATATATACATGGTGGACACCCCCAAAGAAGGCAATGGTGACGAGACAACAGAGGATGACCCCTCCGGGAAGCAACCCAATCGCCGACGTCAGCGGCGCCGCTCTAAGTCCCGCCACAGCCAGAGCAGTGATACCGACACAGGAGATAATAACACTCCGGATAGCGCCGAAGACAACAACAATCCCCTCCAGCACGATGTAGAGCCGGAGGACGAACAAGCTAGCCTCCCAGAGTGGGCAGCAGATGGAGAACCAGAGGAGGTCAATTACATGTCTCTCTCCGAAGACGAGGCGAGCCTCGGCGATGACGATTTTATCACGCCTGAGGACCCCGTCGAACAAGAGCGCTTCAAGCGCCGGCTTATGGCCACAGCAAATATCCTCAAGAAAAAGAAGCAACAACTTCAAGCTGATTAAGACTTGCTTGAAGACAAGTGGGCCGAAGTCTTTGCGGCCGAGGAGCATGAACTTGAGCGCCCGTCCAAAAGTTACCCAAAACGTAGGTTGCTACCTCACCTCGAGGAGGAAGCATTGAAACCTCATTCAACAGTGTACAATGTGGCTGACCGGCCACTACGCGGCCGAGTCAGTAAGGCGTTTCATCCTAAAGTTCAGCCCGCACCCCGTCGCCACTCAGTCAAAATACTAAGGCCCGGGGCAACACAGAGAACCTGAGAGACATATTGGACAGTAAGGCAAAAATTACAAGTTCAATATATGGGACACGGCACATGCACCCACATGGGACGACGATCGTCGCATCGGATACACCAAGTGTAAATCCGGCTAGGCCGAATACAGCAGACAAGACTCATACGAACTGCGTCGGGATATAGCCCGACACAGAGGTGCCGCACACCCCCTATGCTTCACTGATGAAGTTATGAATCATGAATTCCCGGAGGGTTCCAAACCCATAAATATCGAATCATATGATGGCACAACAGATCCCGCTGTATGGATCGAGGATTTCCCCCTCCAGATCCCCATGTCTCGTGCTGATGATCTACATGCCATCAAGTACCTCCCACTAAAACTCAAAGGACCAGCTCGGCATTGGCAGAATAGCTTGCCAGCAGATTCCGTTGGCAGTTCGGGGGATCTGGAAGACGCATTTCTCGACAACTTGCCGGGCACTTATGTGCGGCCACCGGATGCTGATGAGTTGAACCACATAACCCAGCAGCCATGGGAATCGGCCAGACAATTCTGGACACGATTCCTGATTAAGAAAAATCAAATTGTAGACTATCCATATGCAGAGGCCCTAGCGACATTCAAGCATAATATCCGCGACGAATGGCTCACCCGACACATCGGCCAGGAGAAGCCGAAATCTATGGCAGCCCTCACAACACTCATGACCCGCTTTTGGGCGGGCAAGGACAGCTGGCTGGCTCGCAGCTACAACACATCGAGGAATCTGGATAACTCGGATACCGAATATGTTAACGGTAGGCAAGGTCGTAATAGACCAAAGCGCCACAATAACGATGATAACACCGAAGATACGGCAGTCAATGCCGGATTCAGAGGCTCTAGATCCGGTCAGCAGAAAAAAGCCATTTAAAAGAAATACTCCGGCTCCGTCCAGTCTGGATCGCATACTGGATCGCTCGTATCAAATCCACGGCACCCCCAAAAAGCCAGCCAATCACACCAACAGAGAATGCTGGGTGTTCAAGCATGCCGGCAAGCTAAATGCCGAAAACAAGGACAAGGGGCTGCATAGCGATGACGAGGAGGAGCCCCGGCCTCTGAACACAGGAGGACAGAAGGGGTTCCCCTCACAAGTGAAGACGGTGAACATGATATACGCAACCCACATTCCCAAGAGGGAGCGGAAGCGTACACTAAGGGACGTCTAGACCGTCGCCCCAAAGTTCAACCCATGGTCTGCTTGCCCGATCACCTTCGATCGCAGGGACCACCCCACTAGCATCCGTCATGGCGGATCTGCCGCACTGGTCCTAGACCGCATCATTGATGGATTTCACATCACTCGAGTCCTGATGCATGGCGGCAGCAGCTTGAACCTGCTTTTTCAAGATATAGTGCGAAAAATGGGTATCGATCCCTCGAGGATCAAACCCAGCAAAACCACCTTTAAAGGCATCATACCAGGTGTAGAGGCCCATTGCACAGGCTCAATCAAACTAGAAGTGGTCTTCGGATCACCGGACAACTTCCAAAGCGAAGAGTTAATCTTCGACATCGTCCCGTTTCGTAGTGGCTATCATGCACTGCTCGGACGGACAACATTTGCAAAATTCAATGCAGTGCCGCATTATGCATACCTGAAGCTCAATCTGCCAGAACCTCACGGGGTCATAACAGTAAATGGAAACACAGAACGCTCGCTCCATACGGAAGAGCACACTGCGACCCTTGCAGCAGAAGCACAAAGCAGCCTATTCAGGCAGACCACTCATTCGGCGTCATAGCCCCCGGACACCTTCAAGTGAGTTCGGAACAAGCTGCAACAGGATCGCTTGGCACGATCAGAGCTCGCCTAGCAGTTTGGCCCCCATCCCAGTCCCAGTAAAGTGACGAAATTTGTGCCGCACATACATAACTACGCATTGAAAATACCATGGACATAGGCGGGGGCACGACCAGGACATGACCCACATTGTGGCTTAACCGCACTAGGGGCTTCATACCTCTGTCATTCCTTTTCTCTTTCAGGGCCTAACTCTCTGGAAGCCCTCTCCGGCAGTATGATCGCTGGACACATTCCGGAAGCAGCAACCAAGGCGGCAAGAAGCTAAGTTGAACACGGGAACCGTCAGGTGGTCTATAAGTAATAATTGATATTCCCGCTTTTCACTATTTATGCGTAACTTGCCCTGGGATAGGACATTTTGAATTGTCCTACTTTATGCTTATTTCACTACTTGTACTAGTACGCTTCGACGTATTATTTAAATAACAATGCATATCATTAATCTATCATTGCATTATTTAAGTTTTTCTCTTTCTCTTATATGTCCACTTACGACAATCCACACCCGCACGTTCGGGTACGGTTAGTTTGCCAGGGGTTCTCGTTTACCCCATAATACGGGGCAAGAAGTCCGAACACTTTCGACAGTGTGGCACCCCAAACTTATAGCATTATATGCATCAACTCCGAATAATGTCTTTGGTCAAATGTTGGGTTGCCCGGCTCCCATGCTTTGGTCCTTACGTTCCGCTATATCGGCTAAGGTAGCGGTGGGAGAACTACTGCGATTGTGTCCCGGTTCTTCCGGACGAGCACCTCAGTAGAGAAAGCCAAAAACTGACTGTCATGATAAGGCGAGAGACTGGTCGCTCTTCGAGAGGTCTCAAGTCCTTAAAGACTTTTTCCGCTTTGGGCGAGGAGTCGGCCTTGTCCGGCTTAGGCGTGTATAGCGCGCCAAATTCGGCCCTCCAAATACCAGGGGCTTCGCCAAAATTTAAAATCATAGACTTCTATGGCTACACTTGTGTCATGGTTACACACCCTTGATGCGTTAACTGCACTCAATTTACCTTGGGGCTTCTTATACATAAGCTTAATCTAATTACCTTTCCGGGCTTTATGCCCCCACACATGTGTTATTCTTCCGCATGTACCTTTTTTCGCCATTATATTCATTGATGGGACTTAAGTTTTGGCCAAGCTGGGTTGCCTGGCTCTTGTATTTATGCCCTACGTTCCCGTTAATTCGGCTAGGGCATAAGGGGAGCACCTCTGCGATTGTTACTGCCGGGTCAGCCGGATGTGTACCTCAGACTGGATGAAGCCGAAAGCTAGCATTCTTAAGGGAATATCTCGGTCGGTGAATAAAAGATGTCTTTCATTTAATTTACTACACGCCCCCAGATGTTTTTACCTGCGTTTTGTAGTTCGGACATGCACATTAGGGCATGTGTACCCAGGGAAAGGAACCCTTTACGGAACTATTCTCCCTGGAAGATGTTTCTTACTATCCATGTAATATAACATAGCTAGTTGGATACTTGTCTGTTCAAGAACGTATGACCCCTATGCCTGGTTTCCATGCATACCCCGGTTTTTACATAACCGAGTGGGTATTCGGATCCACTCCGGACTATCGGGTCCAGAGACCGAAGCGAAAAGGTCCGCCATGACAAATGATTTACAATCCGGCATTACACATGTCACTTGAAGTACACAGTCACTAAGACTGATTAAATTCTTCTTCTATACCATCCAACAGGCTGTCTAGCCTACAATCCTGTTGGGAATACTTTGTGGCTAATTCTACTTGGTCATACACTAAACTGACAGGGATCTCTTTCCCATCAGGCCCCACAGGTCCGACCTCGGCCATCTGGTTTGGGTCCGCCTTGGTATATCGTGTCTTCACCATAGCCCAGGCTTCCCTTGCACCTTGTCGGCAGGCTGATATCTTCCATAATCGGAAGCGCTGTCGGGCTCCTTTGAGCTTCTCGATAAGCTCCCCCATGCTTCCCGGCGGGGATGCGGATGGCCACAAAGATTGGGCAATACCCTGCATCACCTGCCGAACTTGTTCATGCAGTTGTGAGAGCTCTGGTAGAAGATCACCCGAAGACCCAAGCATCTCCTACGCGGGATGACTCGTCAGCATACCTGCATACATAACGCTGTTAGCAGGCTTCTTCACCAAACTCCTTTGAAAAGTTCGCTCGAGCACTTACTAAAAATGCCGCGTCGAAGTCGTTTATTCTCCTTCACAGAGTCCACAAGCTGGGCTCGGACATCCTTCAGTTCCATGCCCAGCTGGATATTGGCATCTTGGAGATCATTTTTCTCCTGCCGAACTCGCGTTAGCACGCGCTCGCCAGCATTTCGCTGCGGATCGTCACGTGTCGTATCCGCCTCCACGGCCTCCGGATTCACTCCGGGGCCACCTGCAACATCTATTGTTAGGTGTACATACATGTCGCATACTACCTAGTACCCATATTCTTTGCAATAATAAAAAGTGTTACCAGGGGACCCTTTTTGGACTCCTTCAATGCGGCAACAGTGGCCTCCAGACGGGCCTTGCACTCGTCCAGCTCTTGAGACAATTGGGAATTCTTCTCTGTAAGAACCTGCACAAATAATGATCCTTAAATCAATTGCGTCAACTGTTTCAAGTCTCAGGGGCTACTGATACATATAATCGTCGGATTTGCTTACCCGTATATCCCTTACATACTGGTCCGTGGCTCTGGCTAGACCATTTTGAGCGGCATGGATGTACGCGTCTCCAGAATTGAAGGCATCAAATGCCTCTGGTGAGAAACAATCGTCACGGAGTACGGCCCGGCGACGCCTGTGATTCATGGCGCTCTCCACTTCTGAATTTGTAACGGATATTCTATCTGCATCCTCTGTAGGAGGAGCATCCAGCTTCCGCCCCATGTTGGCTTCCGCCTCTATGTCCGGCCATGGAGCCCGACTGGTGGAGGCGTGATCGGCAGCCTCTCCGGATATAGTCCGGCGAGCATTCTTTCGGTTAAAGAAACATGGACGTCATTATATTTTGAGAAAGACGACAACCATGGAGCGAGGTTTTGTGTGATACCTCTAAGCCGGCGTCTCCGTCCTAACCGCCTTCCTTTTTGGCCTACCTGGCTCCGGTGCCTCATGTTGGCGAGTTTCTGCGGGTTTGGCAAGGCGTCCCGAATGCCTTCCCTGTAAAACACCATATTTGTACGATAGGTGAAGTGTATAAAGGGGGATCCTCTTTTTGGGAGTTGGGATTTTTTGGTTTTTCTTACATGCGATGCAGGAAGTAGTCCGGGATAGTCGGCCGTTATGGCCACCATGGCGTCGTCACAGCTTAATTGATAGAATTGCATGTCTATCAGCTCCACGAATATGTCCGGATCCTCTTCGAGTCCGGAACTGAGGGCCTGACCAGGGTCCTCTGGTTGTGGAGGTGGGCTGTTGATCTCCCTTACGGCTTTTCACAGTTCCTGCCATAAAATGGCAAGGTTAGTACCTACGACGAAGGATGCGGGAAAAATGGGTGTAAAAAGGTATAACTCACCCAACTTGAAGGGTTGTACATGGAGAATCCATCCCGTGGCTTGATATGGATGAACTCCTCTTCCTCTCCCTTTAACAACTTGGACAGAATTTTTGCTAAAGCAGCAGAGGAGTCCGGTCCCTTACGCCCGCAACGGGTGGCATCATCTTCCCCGTTAGAACACCATAGGGGGTGCCCTCGATATTGAAGTGGCTGCACTCCCCGCATTATGCATACTAGTCATCAACCCGTGCGCCCGCACGGTCTAGTGATTTTCGAAACACGAATGTACAATACTCTATACCATACTATGAGTTCGAAATATATTAGAACTTGGACTGGAATCTTCAATATGTCCCAACTAATCATTATACGCCATATATAGAAATATGATTGACACTATGAGACGATACAATTGGAATTATAATATGGATTTTGAAGAAACGCTTAAAAGGAACCACATACCTAGTAGAGAAAAATGAGCTTCACATTTAGAGGTCATGGGAATTAGAACGTAGTTAGATTATTATGGAAGGAATAAAATTTAGGGAATATATGTAATAACCTAGTTAGACATATATCCCTAAGAAGGAAAAATGGAATCATGATTGGTTATTGCATATGAGGAATGTATATACTTCTCTTCAACTTGAAGGACTTGGATAAGTCAAATCATTATCATGTTACTGCACATTTGTTATGATTATTAGGTCCAAAATTATTAGAATATACTAAAAGTTAGGTTCACGCTTTCATCGACCTAAAAGCAGAATGAAGTACCACGAACGAAATGTCTCTAAAACCCCCATCAGAATCCTGTTTTCGACCAAAATTTAGCTCTCTAAGTTATGTTTTTTATAAGTTAACACATGCATGATTGATCAATCTCACCCATGACGTATTCTGCACATCGCAACTACCTTCCTACACCTGAAAGGAATATCATTGCAATATTCATGCTCCTAAAACCCTTAGTAGCAAAGTATTGGAAAATTATAGAAAATAACAATAGAAAAACTAATGCGAGAAGCAGATGCTCCCATAACATGATTTCTTTTCTTGATTGGGAAGTTCTGATATGCGGACATCTTAACATTGTAGTAGATTTGCACTATTTCAATACTTGAACAAACTTAGATTTAAAAAATGTACCTCATGAGATACCTAATATGTGATACTCATTTCTGTTGTGGTACCTAATATGTGATACTCATTATTCTCTAACATCATTTATTCCTAAAGTGGATATGGTTGAAATTATAAAGGATTTCAAATCCTGAGTAGCGAATTATAATCTTGCGTAATCTTATTTTTCTGGTAAGTCATTATTTGTTGGCTACAACTAACAAATGATTAAAAAAACAATTGTCTTGCAAACTGTTAACTAAGCAATCTTGTTAATAGGGCGGGAGAATGTACTAAATCATGTCAGGCTGTTTCTCACACAAAGTGACACACCGTGCAGCCCACAAAAGTTGCACATGTAGAGAAAAGTATGGCTAAAACGAAAAGGAGAAGATACTTGGAACTTGAGCTGATTTTCGCCCAAACTTCCTGTTGTACTGTTTGATCAGATTTTTCTCTCTCATTGTGTAGATGCCTCACTGCAGCCCCATGATTGCCACAACCATGCCTTTTTCTCCTTGAGACAGGGGCAACCGGTTATTGACGACCAATGGATGGGGGTCACCAAGATCAAAACCGTCAAACACCAAAGGACTACGTTTGTACCTGAGAAGGAGAAACACGCTTACCCAACTGATTAAAAAGTTGCGAGCAGGCACTTACCATAAAACATCAAAGAACTACGTTTATACCTGAGAAGGAGCCGAGTATAGATCTCAGGCAACCATACAGTTCATGGTTGCATGAGCTACGTGTTAGAGATGAAGCAAACTTTAGTGGGCGTGGCACACAATCCAAACAACACTGATATCATGGTTCTCCATCAGCCCAGGCAGGACTGCAGTTGATGGCTGCATGAAGGTGAAGGAAATATGCCCTAGAGGCAATAATAAAGTTATTATTTATTTCCTTATATCATGATAAATGTTTATTATTCATGCTAGAATTGTATTAACCGGAAACATAATACATGTGTGAATACATAGACCAACAGAGTGTCACTAGTATGCCTCTACTTGACTAGCTCGTTAATCAAAGATGGTTATGTTTCCTAACCATGAACAAAGGGTTGTTATTTGATTAACGAGGTCACATCATTAGTTGAATGATCTGATTGACATGACCCATTCCATTAGCTTAGCACCCGATCGTTTAGTATGTTGCTATTGCTTTCTTCATGACTTATACATGTTCCTATAACTATGAGATTATGCAACTCCCGTTTACCGGAGGAACACTTTGGGTACTACCAAACGTCACAACGTAACTGGGTGATTATAAAGGAGTACTACAGGTGTCTCCAATGGTGGATGTTGGGTTGGCGTATTTCGAGATTAGTGTTTGTCACTCCGATTGTCGGAGAGGTATCCCTGGGCCCTCTCGGTAATACACATCACATAAGCCTTGCAAGCATAATAACTAAGATGTTAGTTATGAGATGATGTATTACGGAACGAGTAAAGAGACTTGCCAGTAACGAGATTGAACTAGGTATTGGATACCGACGATCGAATCTCGGGCAAGTAACATACCGATGACAAAGGGAACAACGTATGTTGTTATGCGGTCTGACCGATAAAGATCTTCGTAGAATATGTAGGAGCCAATATGGGCATTCAGGTCCCGCTATTGGTTATTGACCGGAGACATGTCTCGGTCATGTCTACATTGTTCTCGAACCGTAGGGTCCGCACGCTTAACGTTACGATGACAGTTATTATGAGTTTATGCATTTTGATGTACCGAAGGTTGTTCGGAGTCCCGGATGTGATCACGGACATGACGAGGAGTCTCGAAATGGTCGAGACATAAATATTGATATATTGGAAGCCTATGTTTGGACACCGGAAGTGTTCCAGGTGAAATCGGGATTTTACCGGAATACCGGGAGGGTTACCGGAACCCCCCGGGAGGCAAATGGGCCTATTGGGCCTTAGTGGAAAAGAGAAAAGAGGCAGCCCACAGCTGGCCGTGCCCCCCCCCCCTTCCCCAAGTCCTAGTAGGACTAGGAGAAGGGGCCGGCCCCCCTCTCTCTCCTTTCCCCCTTGGAATCCTAGTTGGAATAGGATTGAGGGGGGGGAGTCCTACTCCCGGTAGGAGTAGGACTCCTCCCGCGCCCTCTCCCTAGCCGGCCGAACCCCCTCCCCCTGCTCCTTTATATACGGGGGCAGGGGGCACCCCATAGACACACAAGTTGATCATTGTTGATCGTTCCTTAGCCGTGTGCGGTGCCCCCTGCCACCAAATTCCACCTCGGTCATATCGTTGCAGAGCTTAGGCGAAGCCCTGCGTCGGTAGTACATCAAGATCGTCACCACGCCATTGTGCTGATGGAACTCTTCCTCGACGCTTTGCTGGATCGGAGCCCGAGGATCGTCATCGAGCTGAACGTGTGCTAAGAACTCGGAGGTGCCGGAGTAACGGTGCTTGGATCGGTCGGATCGGGAAGAAGACGTACGACTACTTCCTCTACATTGTGAGATCGCTTCCGCAGTCGGTCTGCGTTGGTACGTAGACAATACTCTCCCCCTCGTTGCTATGCATCACCATGATCTTGCGTGTGCGTAGGAAAATTTTCGAAATTACTACGTTCCCCAACAGTGGCATCCGAGCCTAGGTTTTATGGTTTGATGTTATTTGCACGAGTAGAACACAAGTGAGTTGTGGGTGATACAAGTCATACTGCCTACCAGCATGTCATACTTTGGTTCGGCGGTATTGTTGGACGAGACGATCCGGACCAACCTTACGCGTACTCTTACGCGAGACCGGTTCCCTCGACGTGCTATGCACACAGATGGCTTGCGGAAGACTGTCTCTCCAACTTTAGTTGAACCAAGTGTGGCTACGCCCGGTCCTTGAGAAGGTTAAAACAGAGTCTATTTGACAAACTCGTTGTGGTTTTGATGCGTAGGTGAGATGTGTTCTTACTTAAGCCCGTAGCAGCCATGTAAAACTTGCAACAACAAAGTAGAGGACGTCTAACTTGTTTTTGCAGGGCATGTTGTGATGTGATATGGTCAAGGCATGATGCTGATTTTATTGTATGAGATGATCATGTTTTGTAACCGAGCTATCGGCAACTGGCAGGAGCCATATGGTTGTCGCTTTATTGTATGCAATGCAATCGCGATGTAATGCTTTACTTTATTACTAAGCGGTAGTGATAGTCGTGGAAGCATAAGATTGGCGAGACGACAACGATGCTACGATGGAGATCAAGGTGTCGCGCCGGTGACGATGGTGATCATGACGGTGCTTCGGAGATGGAGATCACAAGCACAAGATGATGATGGCCATATCATATCACTTATATTGATTGCATGTGATGTTTATCCTTTTATGCATCTTATCTTGCTTTGATTGACGCTAGCATTATAAGATGATCTCTCACTAAATTATCAAGAAGTGTTCTCCCTGAGTATGCACCGTTGCCAAAGTTCGTCGTGCCCAGACACCACGTGATGATCGGGTGTGATAAGCTCTACGTCCATCTACAACGGGTGCAAGCCAGTTTTGCACACGCAGAATACTCAGGTTAAACTTGACGAGCCTAGCATATGCAGATATGGCCTCGGAACATAGAGACCGAAAGGTCGAGCGTGAATCATATAGTAGATATGATCAACATGATGATGTTCACCATTGAAAACTACTCCATCTCACGTGATGATCGGTTATGGTTTAGTTGATTTGGATCACGTGATCACTTAGAGGATTAGAGGGATGTCTATCTAAGTGGGAGTTCCTAAGTAATTTGATTAACTGAACTTAAACTTATCATGAACTTAGTACCTGATAGTATCTTGCTTGTTTATGTTGATTGTAGATAGATGGCTCGTGCTGTTGTTCCGTTGAATTTTAATGCGTTCCTTGAGAAAGCAAAGTTGAAATATGATGGTAGCAATTACACGGACTGGGTCCGTAACCTGAGGATTATCCTCATTGCTGCACAGAAGAATTACGTCCTGGAAGCACCGCTAGGTGCCAGGCCTGCTGCTGGAGCAACACCAGATGTTATGAACGTCTGGCAGAGCAAAGCTGATGACTACTCGATAGTTCAATGTGCCATGCTTTACGGCTTAGAATCGGGACTTCAACGACGTTTTGAACGTCATGGAGCATATGAGATGTTCGAGGAGTTGAAGTTAATATTTCAAGCAAATGCCCGAATTGAGAGATATGAAGTCTCCAATAAGTTCTATAGCTGCAAGATTGAGGAGAACAGTTCTGTCAGTGAGCATATACTCAAAATGTCTGGGTATAATAATCACTTGATTCAGATGGGAGTTAATCTTCCAGATGATTGCGTCATTGACAGAATTCTCCAATCACTGCCACCAAGCTACAAGAGCTTCCTGATGAACAATAATATGCAAGGGATGAACAAGACTATTCCCGAGCTCTTCGCAATGCTGAAAGCTGCGGAGGTAGAAACCAAGAAGGAGCATCAAGTGTTGATGGTTAACAAAACCACTGGTTTCAAGAAAAAGGGCAAAGGGAAGAAGAAGGGGAACTTCAAGAAGAACAGCAAGCAAGTTGCTGCTCAGGAGAAGAAACCCAAGTCTGGACCTAAGCCTGAAACTGAGTGCTTCTACTGCAAGCAGACTGGTCACTGGAAGCGGAACTGCCCCAAGTATTTGGCGGATAAGAAGGATGGCAAGGTGAACAAAGGTATATGTGATATACATGTTATTGATGTGTACCTTACTAGAGCTCGCAGTAGCACCTGGGTATTTGATACTGGTTCTGTTGCTAATATTTGCAACTCGAAACAGGGACTACGGAATAAGCGGACGCTAGCAAAGGACGAGGTGACGATGCGCGTGGGAAACGGTTCCAAAGTCGATGTGATCGCGGTCGGCACGCTACCTCTACATCTACATTCGGGATTAATATTAGACCTAAATAATTGTTATTTGGTGCCAGCGTTGAGCATGAACATTATATCTGGATCTTGTTTGATGCGAGATGGTTATTCATTTAAATCAGAGAATAATGGTTGTTCTATTTATATGAGTAATATCTTTTATGGTCATGCACCCTTGAAGAGTGGTCTATTCTTATTGAATCTCGATAGTAGTGATACACATATTCATAATGTAGAAGCCAAAAGATGCAGAGTTGATAATGATAGTGCAACTTATTTTGTGGCACTGCCGTTTAGGTCATATCGGTGTAAAGTGCATGAAGAAACTCCATACTGATGGGCTTTTGGAACCACTTGATTATGAATCACTTGGTACTTGCGAACCGTGCGTCATAGGCAAGATGACTAAAACACCGTTCTCCGGTACTATGGAGAGAGCAATAGATTTATTGGAAATCATACATACCGATGTATGTGGTCCGATGAATATTGAGGCTCGTGGCGGATATCGTTATTTTCTCACCTTCACAGATGATTTAAGCAGATATGGGTATATCTACTTAATGAAACATAAGTCTGAAACATTTGAAAAGTTCAAGGAATTTCAGAGTGAAGTTGAAAATCATCGTAACAAGAAAATAAAGTTTCTACGATCTGATCGTGGAGGAGAATATTTGAGTTACGAGTTTGGTATACATTTGAAAAATTGTGGAATAGTTTCGCAACTCACGCCACCCGGAACACCACAGCGTAATGGTGTGTCCGAACGTCGTAATCGGACTTTACTAGATATGGTGCGATCTATGATGTCTCTTACTGATTTACCGCTATCGTTTTGGGGTTATGCTTTAGAGACGGCCGCATTCACGTTAAATAGGGCACCATCAAAATCCGTTGAGACGACGCCTTATGAACTATGGTTTGGCAAGAAACCAAAGTTGTTGTTTCTTAAAGTTTGGGGCTGCGATGCTTATGTGAAAAAGCTTCAACCTGATAAGCTCGAACTCAAAGCGGAGAAATGTGTCTTCATAGGATACCCAAAGGAAACTGTTGGGTATACCTTCTATCACAGATCCGAAGGCAAGACATTCGTTGCTAAGAATGGATCATTTCTAGAGAAGGAGTTTCTCTCGAAAGAAGTGAGTGGGAGGAAAGTAGAACTTGACGAGGTAACTGTACCTGCTCCCTTATTGGAAAATAGTACATCACAGAAAACTGTTTCTGCGACACCTATACCAATTAGTGAGGAAGCTAATGATGATGATCATGAAACTTCAAGGCAAGATACTACTGAACCACGTAGATCAACCAGAGTGAGATCCGCACCAGAGTGGTACGGTAATCCAGTTCTGGAAGTCATGCTGCTAGATCATGATGAACCTACAAACTATGAAGAAGCGATGGTGAGCCCAGATTCCGCAAAGTGGCTTGAGGCCATGAAATCTGAGATGGGATCCATGTATGCGAACAAAGTATGGACTTTGGTTGACTTGCCCGATGATCGGCAAGCAATTGAGAATAAATGGATCTTCAAGAAAAAGACTGACGCTGACGGTAATATTACTGTCTATAAAGCTCGACTTGTCGCAAAAGGTTTTCGACAAGTTCAAGGGGTTGACTACGATGAGACCTTCTCACCCGTAGCGATGCTTAAATCCGTCAGAATCATGTTAGCAATTGCCGCATTTTATTATTATGAAATATGGCAGATGGATGTCAAAACTACATTCCTGAATGGATTTCTGGAAGAAGAGTTGTATATGATGCAACCAGAAGGTTTTATCGATCCAAAGGGAGCTAACAAAGTATGCAAACTCCAGCGATCCATTTATGGACTGGTGCAAGCATCTCAGAGTTGGAATAAACGCTTTGATAGTGTGATCAAAGCATTTGGCTTTATACAAACTTTTGGAGAAGCCTGTATTTACAAGAAAGTGAGTGGGAGCTCTGTAGCATTTCTGATATTATATGTGGATGACATATTGCTGATTGGAAATGATATAGAATTTCTGGATAGCATAAAGGGATACTTGAATAAAAGTTTTTCGATGAAAGACCTCGGGGAAGCTGCTTACATATTAGGCATAAAGATCTATAGAGATAGATCAAGACGCTTAATTGGACTTTCACACAGCACATACCTTGACAAGATTTTGAAGAAGTTCAAAATGGATCAAGCAAAGAAAGGGTTCTTGCCTGTGTTACAAGGTGTGAAGTTGAGTTAGACTCAATGCCCGACCACTGCAGAAGATAGAGAGAAAATGAAAGATGTTCCCTATGCTTCAGCCATAGGCTCTATCATGTATGCAATGCTGTGTACCAGACCTGATGTGTGCCTTGCTATAAGTTTAGCAGGGAGGTACCAAAGTAATCCAGGAGTGGATCACTGGACAGCGGTCAAGAACATCCTGAAATACCTGAAAAGGACTAAGGATATGTTTCTCGTATATGGAGGTGACAAAGAGCTCACCGTAAGAGGTTACGTTGATGCAAGCTTTGACACTGATCCGGACGATTCTAAATCGCAAACCGGATACGTGTTTACTTTAAACGGTGGAGCTGTCAGTTGGTGTAGTTCTAAACAAAGCATCGTAGCGGGATCTACATGTGAAGCGGAGTACATAGCTGCTTCGGAAGCAGCAAACGAAGGAGTCTGGATGAAGGAGTTCATATCCGATCTAGGTGTCATACCTAGTGTATCGGGTCCAATGAAAATCTTTTGTGACAATACTGGTGCAATTGCTTTGGCAAAGGAATCCAGATTTCACAAAAGGACCAAACACATCAAGAGACGCTTCAACTCCATCCGGGATTTAGTCCAGGTGGGAGACATAGAGATTTGCAAGATACATACGGATCTGAATGTTGCAGACCCGTTGACTAAGCCTCTTCCACGAGCAAAACATGATCAGCACCAAGGCTCCATGGGTGTTAGAATCATTACTATGTAATCTAGATTATTGACTCTAGTGCAAGTGGGAGACTGAAGGAAATATGCCCTAGAGGCAATAATAATGTTATTATTTATTTCCTTATATCATGATAAATGTTTATTATTCATGCTAGAATTGTATTAACCGGAAACATAATACATGTGTGAATACATAGACCAACAGAGTGTCACTAGTATGCCTCTACTTGACTAGCTCGTTAATCAAAGATGGTTATGTTTCCTAACCATGAACAAAGGGTTGTTATTTGATTAATGAGGTCACATCATTAGTTGAATGATCTGATTGACATAACCCATTCCATTAGCTTAGCACCCGATCGTTTAGTATGTTGCTATTGCTTTCTTCATGACTTATACATGTTCCTATAACTATGAGATTATGCAACTCCCGTTTACCGGAGGAACACTTTGGGTACTACCAAACGTCACAACGTAACTGGGTGATTATAAAGGAGTACTACAGGTGTCTCCAATGGTGGATGTTGGGTTGGCGTATTTCGAGATTAGGGTTTGTCACTCCGATTGTCGGAGAGGTATCTCTAGGCCCTCTCGGTAATACACATCACATAAGCCTTGCAAGCATAATAACTAAGATGTTAGTTATGAGATGATGTATTACGGAACGAGTAAAGAGAGTTGCCAGTAACGAGATTGAACTAGGTATTGGATACCGACGATCGAATCTCGGGCAAGTAACATACCGATGACAAAGGGAACAACGTATGTTGTTATGCGGTCTGACCGATAAAGATCTTCGTAGAATATGTAGGAGCCAATATGGGCATCCAGGTCCCGCTATTGGTTATTGACCGGAGACATGTCTCTGTCATGTCTACATTGTTCTCGAACCGTAGGGTCCGCACGCTTAACGTTACGATGACAGTTATTATGAGTTTATGCATTTTGATGTACCGAAGGTTGTTCGGAGTCCCGGATGTGATCACGGACATGACGAGGAGTCTCGAAATGGTCGAGACATAAAGATTGATATATTGGAAGCCTATGTTTGGACACCGGAAGTGTTCCAGGTGAAATCGGGATTTTACCGGAATACCGGGAGGGTTACCGGAACCCCCCGGGAGGCAAATGGGCCTATTGGGCCTTAGTGGAAAAGAGAAAAGAGGCAGCCCACAGCTGGCCGCGCCCCCCCCCCCTTACCCAAGTCCTAGTAGGACTAGGAGAAGGGGCCGGCCCCCCTCTCTCTCTCCTTTCCCCCTTGGAATCCTAGTTGGAATAGGATTGAGGGGGGGGGGAGTCCTACTCCCGGTAGGAGTAGGACTCCTCCCGCGCCCTCTCCCTAGCCGGCCGAACCCCCTCCCCCTTCTCCTTTATATACGGGGGCAGGGGGCACCCCATAGACACACAAGTTGATCATTGTTGATCGTTCCTTAGCCATGTGCGGTGCCCCCTGCCACCAAATTCCACCTCGGTCATATCGTTGTAGAGCTTAGGAGAAGCCCTGCGTCGGTAGTACATCAAGATCGTCACCATGCCGTTGTGCTGACGGAACTCTTCCTCGATGCTTTGCTGGATCGGAGCCTGAGGATCGTCATCGAGCTGAACGTGTGCTAAGAACTCGGAGGTGCCGGAGTAACGGTGCTTGGATCGGTCGGATCGGGAAGAAGACGTACGACTACTTCCTCTACATTGTGAGATCGCTTCCGCAGTCGGTCTGCGTTGGTACGTAGACAATACTCTCCCCCTCATTGCTATGCATCACCATGATCTTGCGTGTGCGTAGGAAATTTTTCGAAAGTACTACGTTCCCCAACAGAAGGTTGTGTTGGAGATGAAGCAAATTAAACTGACTGTGGCACACAATCTAGACAACAGGGAGATGTCCTGGCTATCCATCGGCCGGTTGTAATGCGATCATCGCCACTAGATTGGGGGAAGGTTTTTGTTTTTTGTCTCTTTTAGAGAGTATAATAGAAGCATATCAAGAAGTCAATATAGTGGGGACACCCATTTTCAGAACGCCATATAACTGGGTCGGTTGAATCCTGCATCATACATAATGAAGGATAAATTTTAGAAGGGCACTATTCGTTTGAAACTTGTATCTAATTCAAGTTCTGTAGTCAGAACAAAAACAACACAACAAAAAGAAAAATAAACATCACATACCTGCTAGTTTGTCTTCTCTTTCGATTCGATGCGGCGATCTATTTTCAATCAATATTCTTGTAGATTTTTTTACTTGGCCTAATGACCTATACCATATGAAATTGCCTGAGGCAGTGGAAACCTCCTAAATTAATCTCCTGGATCGTGACACAAATCCTATTTTTTAACTTGAGAAACAAAGTATCAACCACTGATTTGGTCTGTTAGAGACGGAAGTAACAATAACAGTTAGCACTTGCTGCATAATATAGACAGAAATAAGAAGACATGAAGATGAAAAAACATGGCATTTTTATTTTCTACACAGAGCTACTTCTTAACAGTGTTGAGGAGGTGAATGGACCATGATGTTAACTTGAGCATCTCTTTAGATCTCCCGTCTTGCTTCAAATAGATACTGCTAAGATGTCATCTTCTTGACTTCTTGAACACATAAACATTCCATGTCTGCAAATAACATATAAATAGGCTTGCAAACGACACTATAGATAAATAAAAATTGCAGAATCGAGTATCGTTTGTGCTTCTATGATGGACATGGCCTATAGGATAATTACAGAAGCATAAAATTGTAAGTACAGATCCAAATAGAACCTGTAGTTTTTCCCAATAAGAAGCATAGAGCAGTAGACCAAAGAAAGCTCCAAAAAACTCATCCAATTTCTAAGAACATAAGAAGATGTTCTTGAGTTTTTTGTGCGAAAGTACAGCCACATCTTCAATGAATGGAATCCCTTAACTGGATTGTATGACACCTCAGCCAGGATGAACCGCAGGTCTGTAGCTTTCTTGTGGTAGTTGAAATTTCTACAGCAAGAGACTCATTAAAACGCTTTACTTGAAGACCGTAGATAGGAAGCAGGGGGCAACCTGGAAGAGCAGCGCTAGGGATATGTGGAAACATCTTTGACAAACTGAATCCCCTAATTGGATTGTATGGCTCCTACAAATATTGTCCATCCTAGTTATGCGCACATCGTCAAAATCCTCCAAAGCGAACCCCAATGGTGTACTTGTTCTTTGAGATCAAGTCTCACTACATAAAAATTCCTAATAACAAAAACCTACTGGATCGTTGCTAGCTCCTTAATTACCTACAATCAGTCTACCATAGTTCCTTGACTTGTAGCTTCCCGAACAATGGCATATGTCCGATCAGACTTAGGTAGCGCCTCCTTCTCAACAGCATCATTTATCGTGGGTTGCGGTTTGGTTGGGGCATGGCATCTGTGGAGATTGAAAGGACCTTCTCCTTGTCCAAGATGGACCACAGATCTGCAGTGTGGTTGGGAGAGTTCAGATTTCTAAGTGAAGATGAAGAGGATCACAAGGATCTCACAGAATCGTTTTGCATTAATAAGAAACAGAAGATAGGAAGGAGGAGGACGACCTGGAAGAGCAGCGCTAGGGATTTGTGGATGATGCGCAGGTGCCTCACATGATAGATCGGGGGAGGAAGAATTTGGCCAGGGAGATGATTTTTTTCACATTACATGGAGCATGACGTGGGACGAATTTGGCCAGGGAGATGATTTTTTTTCACATTACATGGAGCATGACGTGGGATAGTAACCTAGGACTCTTGAGTTGTCCAATGGACGGCTACAGATACTTAATACGGAGATCGGATGGATAATATTCTTAGTTTTTGAGGATTAACGTGGTTGCTTATTTGGTGCCTCCAATTAGTAAATATCAGATTGATATGACCTTGATTATTATCAATCCTGATTGAGCCAGCGCTTTAATCTGGTTCATCAGGTAAAGGACTTCTCCGTTGACTTCTTCCTAGGGGCTCCGTGGGCACCAACTTCGGCGTTTCTTCATAAGAGCATTGTTGAACTAAGGAAGACCTTTACGAACAGGGTCTGGAAGGGGGACGTCCTCCATATAAAAGCACTCTGAAGGCCAGTCCTTGGACGTATTCTTCAGAGTACCGGACAGGTATCCGGTTTCGGTGATGCGCCATATTTCGGCTCCGCCCACCTGATAAAGTGACCCCTTCTGTGTGCGGGGCACAAGGCAAAATAACCTCTTCCACAGCTCGAAATGGGCCTCGCAGGCCAGAAATAGCTCGCAAAGGGCGACGTATCCGGTGATGTGTAATATGGAAGCAGGGGTGAAGTTGTGCATTTGGAGGCCGTAAAACGCCAGGAGTCCACGGAGGAACGGATGAATTGGAAATCCGAGTCCCCTTAGTAAGTAAGGGACAATGCACACCCGCTCCCCCTTAGAGGGGCTGGGGAAGCTCTCCTCTTGCTCCCCGCCATTATAGGTGGCGAGCCCGGCTCGGACGGGCACCAAATACGCAAGAGGGAGAAATCCCTGGGTCTGCAGCACTACCAGACGACTGTGCGGGACGGAACACCTCTCCCAATCACCGGGCTTAGGGCTACGGGGGCGAGAGGAGGAGATGCGGTGGTCGGCCATGATGGAATGGATTTTTTCCGAGTGCGCTCCGATGGATTCTCCTGGGGGAGGAGGGTGTCGATTGGATCTAAGAATCCCCATCCCTTTAATAGACAATTTATTTAGCGGTCTAGGGGGGCGAATGTAAAAACGTCCTAGCTCCTCGCATTCGCTCAACGCGTGGAAGATGGCACTTATTGGGCACAGAAGCCAAGAAGTACAACATTTATGGGAGCCGGACACTACTTAACAGATATTCGAGATTTGGAGAAGAATCCTGGACAATGCCGAAGACAATACTACACGCCGGACTCATCATCATTGAAGCCTGGTTCAGGGGCGGACTATTTTACTATGAAGATACAAGATTGAAGACTTCATCCCGTGTCTGGATGGGACTCTACTTGGCGTGGAAGGCAAGCCAGGCAATACGGATA
This sequence comes from Triticum monococcum, assembly GCA_034509565.1. NCBI lineage: Eukaryota > Viridiplantae > Streptophyta > Magnoliopsida > Poales > Poaceae > Triticum > Triticum monococcum. The sequence goes on from CM067846.1 coordinate 65,210,018, forward strand.
TGTATATCTCCTCCTTTGTAACCAATCTTGTGTAACCCTAGCCCCCTCCAGTGTCTATATAGACCGGAGGGTTTTAGTCCGTAGGACAACATACAATCATACCATAGGCTAGCTTCTAGGGTTTAGCCTCTCTGATCTCGTGGTAGATCAACTCTTGTACTACTCATATTATCAAGAACAATCAAGCAGGAAGTAGGGTATTACCTCCATCAAGAGGGCCCGAACCTGGGTAAACATCGTGTCCCCTGCCTCCTGTTACCAACCGCCTTAGACGCACAGTTCGGGACCCCCTACCCGAGATTCGCCAGTTTTGACACCAACACTTGCTTACCCCTCTCCTGTCAGGCAAATGACTGGACGGTTGCTGGTAGCAGTTGGTTCCGGGACCATCCCCGGACCATGCCCGGATTTCTTCCTCTTGGAAATGTTGCTCGAGGTATATCCCGAGCCGTCCGAGGTCTCCATGTCGCCCGACTCGGTAGCGAGCAGATCTGGTTCATCTAAGTCCACTCCGACATAGCCATCCGATGATGACTCGTCCTCGGGAGTGGCCTGATCGGAGGTGGAAGACAAGGTCCTATCACTCGGGATTCTCCGGAACTTACTACTGCTCCCATCAGAATCTGAAAAACAAAATATATATGGTGAACTTACTAGTGCTCCTACCACTCGACTCACTTCAATAGGCATCAGACAGTGTTTGTTCTTCAAATTTTGAACCATACTACTCTCGGCATTGGTTACTAAACAGGACCATCTTCCTCTACTACTTTTAATCACCTTACTCCAAACTTCCAAAGCAAAATATCCTATAAGCAGAATCTAATATATTTGGGCACAGTTCCTGCATGATTGAAGAAAGGAGAATCTGATACTAACCTAAGGGCATCTCCAGCTGCCGCGCTACCGGAGGAGCTCCGTTGCGGCGGCTGTCCCAGGGCCGCATCGAAGAACCGCCGCGCCGGCTGCCGGCCATGAAGCTTGGGGGCGGTGGCCGCATTTGGGAGCAGTGGAGGAGGGCGTGGCGGTGGCCGCAGTTGGGAGCGGTGGAGGAGCGGTGGCGGCTGCAGTTGGGAGCGGTGGAGGAGGGGGTGGCAGTGGCCGCAGTTGGGAGCGATGAAGGAGGTGTGGCGACCACAGTTGGTGGCAGTGGAGGGCAGCAGTTGGTGCCGACAACAATTTCGGTGTCGGCAGCGGCGGTGGCGCACTGAATAGAGAAGAAGAATGAACATAGAAAGAAAGGGGAACAGTTAAGATCTAGGTTGGATGCTTTACCAAGAGCGACGCTCGGCAAAAGTGGCCATTACCGAGAGACGATAATCGACCATCGGTAACCACATATCTAATTTTTTTTCCCTTCTCTTTTTTTGTTTGGCACTATCTTTTTTGTATCTCACACTTAAAAAGTTTTAGCGACCAAAGTTTGAAAATTCCATGACTTTTGATGATTTTTTTCAATAAAAGACTTTTGATGCACTCATATATATATATATATATATATATATATATATATATATACTTTTTGGATTAGATCTGTTCAAAACTCAACTTTAAAGAGTGTAAAGTAAAAACATGAGAAGAAGCAGTTGTTGACCATGGCCTACTGCCACTCTCAGTGCCGGTCAACTTCCTAGACCGCAGGGGCCACCGGGTAGCCCATGCGTATACACGCGATGGCCTCCTTTGAGAGCACAAGAAGTTTCGAGGCCAACGGAGGAACAGGACCTGCACTTCCTGCACAAACTGGACATATTCCCTCTCGACACCCATAGACTATCTCGAAGAACATGCCTAGACTTGGTTTGTCATCTCGTGATGACATGCACTCACACGGAGAAGCAGTTATTCACCGTGGACTACACCCTTTCGGTGCCGAACAACGCCTTAGACCGCCGGGGCCACCAGATGGGTGCTCGATATAGAGACCGCCCGAGGGGGCGGAGGGCACCCCTACATGTGTTTGACCCATGGATATGCATGCGGGGGTGGTGTGGTATTTGAATAAGCAATGCACGTCCTTGACATGGCACGTGACTCACAAACCACACACACAGGGCGGGAACGTCGAGGACTGGCTGCGTTCATCCGCGAGACAGAGTCTTCGGTGGGTGATCTCGTGACAGAACGGGCCTATACATGTCTGTCATCTCGCGATGACATGCACTAACACGGAGAAGCAGTTATTCACCGTGGACTACACCCTCTTGGTGTCGAACAACGCCCTAGACCGCCAGGGCCACCGGATGGGTGCTCGATCTAGAGACCTCCCGAGGGGGGAGGGCACCCCTACATGTGTGTGGCCCATGCATATGCATGCAGGGGTGGTGTGCTATTTGAATAAGAAACGCATGTCCTTGACATGGAACGTCAAAAACCACACACACAGGCAAGAACATCGAGGACCGGCTGCGTTCGTCCGTGAGACAGAGTCTTCGGTGGGTGATCCCGTGACAGAACGGGCCTAGACTTGGTCTGTCATCTCACGATGACATGCACTAACACGAAGAAGCAGTTATTCCCGTGGCCTACCCCATCTAGGTGCCGAACAACGCCCTAGACCGCGGGGTCGCCGGAGGGGTGCCAGTCTGTAGACCCGGGCGAGGCCCATCTGAAAAAGAAAACACAAGACGGTAATGATGATGTGCTAAGGTTGTTTGCCAAGCATTGAAGAAACCAACAAAAAAAGTATAATACATATTATCGAGAATGCACAAGAAGGAAAGAGGACTAGGTTAGATTCTTTACTGAGAGCCCCTCTCGGAATAGCTGGCCATTACCAAGAGCTGATAACTGACCCTTGGTAACCACTATCGGTGCGGCTCTCGGAAAAGCTCCCGAGATCTAGGTTAAGACTTTTACCAAGTTGTGATAGCCTAGCTTATTAGGGATGATAGACTACTCATATAAATAAGGAATTCCATCTTTTCTGGGAGCCCATTCGGATAGAACTCCAAAGTTAAGGGTGCTCATCTTGGAGTAGTGTCAGGATGGGTGACCGACCGGGAAGTTGCTCCCGGGTGTGGATGAGTGAGGACAAAGTGCGCAGAAAAGACTAGTATTGATCTGTGGGGCCAGTCTAGATCCCGCCAGGAGTAACGACCACCGGCGGGTGTGTCCTGAGCGTTGCAAGTTGGTATCAGAGCTGACTCTCGCGGTTACACGGATGGTTGCGGACAGGTGCGTGGTCATGTTGTTCATGACGTTTGTGACCCGTCGTGGCACACAACATGGCACATGTACCATACTGGATGCACAGACGTTTGTGCCAAGAGGGAACGTTCATGTGGCCCGACGAGGATGTCGGTTCCTTTGAGTGGGGGTGTATGTGATAGCCTGGCTTATTAGGGATGATAGACTACTCATTAATAAGGATTTCCTTCTTTTCCGGGCGCCCATTCGGACAGAACTCCAAAGTTAAGCGTGCTCAGCTTGGAGTAGTGTCAGGATGGGTGACCGACCAGGAAGTTGCTCGCGGGTGCGCATGAGTGAGGACAAAATGCGCAGAAAAGACTAGTATTGATCTATGGGGCCAGTCTAGATCCCGCCAGGAGTAACGACCACCTGCGGGTGTGTCCGGGGTGTTACACAAGTGTCGCTAAAAGTTTGCTCTTGGAAATGTTTCCCGCGGGGACTTATGCAAAATTTTCCCCTCGTGCAGGCTCAATTGTCTCTTCTCTCTGTTTCTCTCCCCCCTGCCCCCTCTGTCCGGCGCCACCCCATCCAGCGAGCTTTGCCACCGCCGCCGAGAGTGCCTCCCCCGACCACTCCACCACTACTAGGAAAACCCTTACCAGTAGCATTGGTTTTTTGGCTATTAGTAGCGCGGGCAGGCCCGCTACTGGTACGGTGCTATAGCTATTTTTAGCAGTAGCGCTTGTTTGAACCGGCGCTACTGCTATCTATATCTAGTAGTAGCGCGCCTCTGTCCATCAATACTGCTAATACTAGTAGCGTGCCCCTGCAACCAACGCTACTTGTAAGGCAGCACTGCTACTACTCCAATACCCCACACTATTGCTAGTATTTTCTTTTTTTATATTGTTGTATTCATATTTTTATAGGTTTTATACAATTACAACATACACATACACTGAAACTATATGAAAAAGGAATGTCTCACCATCATCGTCGAAGTGGTACAACATAGTCTCATCATATCAACATAGTCTCAACACAAATGATGTCGATCTCATCATCATCTCAAAATAGCGATACAAGTTAATGATCACATGTCTCTTACATTGTCACTGTAGACACATGTTTCATCATCTACCTAAACTATGACATACGAGATAAGAGCGATCACGATGATCAAAAGCGGTATTATGTAGTAGTTTTTGCAGCGGCGCTGGTTCTGCATCCCCTGTTGTGCTATGAATCTCAAGTAACTAGCTTCGGCTTCCGCTCTGCTATCAACCCTTTCTGTCTTTCGCCAAAGAAGCCAGAGACTTGGGCCTAACACTCTGGCCACTCATCATACACACCCGGAACATGCCCTACATACACGGCATACCACTTCCCCGCCATCGTTGATCTAGATACGTGTCATAGATGCATATATATATATATATATACATACATACACACATATATATATATAAACACTCTTCTAATCATGGGATCAGAATAATATTCTGATCACAACCTGACCTGCCCCGCAAGTAGTACGTTGAACTTCTGTCAACATTGCCCAAATGGGGCTTGCGATAGACCGTTGGAAAGCTATGGACACCAATATCATGACCCAACTTAAATTTTTGGCAAAATATAAGCGGTTTAGGAGCATTTTTGAAAACCGTTTTTTCTTCGCACAAAAAATGAGAATCGTATTTTCGATCGCATTTCTAAACTGTTTATCGAAATGAGGCATATAATATGGCGTTGGAAAGCTGCTGCAAAACTGCTCCTTCCACATGTTGAAAGTTTTCTCTAATTCCCTATGGTTAAAGAGTAATTTGAAAAAATGTAAAATTTTGTAAACCGAACAGCTTAGTTTGTTTTTTCGATGTCATTTCTAAACGGCTAATCCAATGGAGGCATATGATACGGCGTTGGAAAGATTGTGAAAATGCACTACTTTTTCATCATGAAAGTTTTTCTATAAGTTTGAATGGTTTAAAAGTAATTTAGAAAATGGTCCAAGTCCTACCGAGTTCGTATTTTTGAGCTAATTTTTTAACCGTGCGTCCGAATGCATCCAATGATATGGCGTTGGAAAGCTTGAACAAATGCGAAACATTTTGGTATGTATTGTTTCTCTAAATTCTTTACGGTTTTAAGTCAGTTTCGAAAATGGCAAAAAACGTATTTTTGCCGTAATTTCTACAAACTTTATCGGAATGGGGCAAATAATATACCGCTGAGAAGCTACGGAAAATGCGAAACTTTTTCATGTTGATGGTTTTCTCTGATTCCTAGCCGTTTTCAAGTAATTTCGAAAATGGCGGGATCATGCGAAACAGATTCTTCGAAAATGCACCGCGTGAAGAACCTGAACTTCTCGGTGCGTGTACCTGAATATCACTCTGTTTTTGACGTGATTTTTTTGCTCGTAGGTCTCCATCCACTGCTCGTAAATCTCCATCCATTTACCGGAATTGAGCAGGTGATATACCGATGGAAAGCTGCTGTAAGCACGCAAGTTTCCCGTGTTGATCATCTTTTCATACTCGCGACGATTCTAAAAGTTTTTCATCTAAAATTCATTCAGCGTAGTAGTTGAACTTCCTACTGTTTTCACGTTGAACTTCTGTGACGTATTTTTGTTTGTAATTTTCTCATCCATTCGTTAGTGTTACACAAATAATATTCCTTTTCTACAAATGTCTCTCAGAATAAATTTTTTAACTTTCTCCGCCCGAGGACTTGAACTTACACAAATGATATTGCTGTAGTTATGAGGTAATTTAAAAAATGGCGAGATCATGATTTATGCGTTCATCGCGAACGAAAATGCACTATGTGAAGTAGTTGAACTTCTGGGGCATGTTTGTTCGAACTTCACTCTGTTTTTTGAAGTGTTATTTTGCACCGCGTCAAGTAGTTGAAGTTCTGGGACATGTCTGTTTGAACTTCACTCAGTTTTACTTTATTGTATTTTTATTATATGAAATACACACCATGTAGTACGTGAACTTCCAGTTGTTATCACTTTGAACTTCTCTCTGGTTTGAGAGAATCATTTTGAAACACAAAAAACAACATATTTTTTTATGTATTTTTAGACATCTAAATACACTGTGAACCTCTCTCACAAGAATTTTAAAAAAATTTGAACATGTAAATCCTAGGTTTTAATAAACTCTGAACTTCTTTGTTATTTCAATTTGAACTTCACCTTTTTATATTTTTGAGTAAAAAATTGTATTCCATTTTATAAGGAAAAAATTGAACATGGAAATATAAGGTGAACCTCTCTCGCAAGAATTTTTGAACTTCTCCGGACAGAGCAATTGAACTTCTTTCAACAAATTTTTAAGCTTTTATTTTTCTATACTTTATTCTCCCCTGAAATGCATTACTTGTAGTACATGAACTTCTCATTGTTTTCACTATGAACTTCTTTCAACAGGTAAGAGTTTTTAGAAATGTGAAAATTGGAGTTTGTTAGAAACATTGAACTTCTTTATTATTTCGAATTGAACTTATTGGTATTATTTTTAATAACTCAAAAAATCAGATTTTATTTCAACAAATATTAAACTACTCCTCCTTTTCTAATTGAAATTCTTGGTTTTATTCATTAGTAACGAGAAAACCTGAGTTTTTTATATACGTTGAACTACTCCGGTTTTTAAAATTGAACTTCTTGGTTTTGATCTTTAGTATTGGGAAAATCTGATTTTTTTTTTCTAATTAGGACTTCTTGGTGTTATCCATTAGTAAAGGGAAAAGTCCTATTTATGGAATAAATATTGAATCGCTCGATTATTTAAATTTGAACTTCTAGATCTTTTTGCAAAGAGGGAAATCGGTTTTTATAAACTTTTTGAATGGCTTGGTTTTTTAATTTGACCTTCTTAGTATTGTAATAAACATTGTACTTCTTTGTGATATAATTTGAACCTCTAGGCTTTTTTTAGAACGGGGAAATTCCATTCTTTTTCTCTATAAATTTTGAGCTGCTCTATTTTTTATTTTGGCCTTCTTGGGTTATTCTTTTAGTAACTAAAAAAATCCTAATGTAGTAATAAGCATTGAACCGCTTCGCTATTTGTATTTCAACTTCTAGTTTTTTTAACAATAAAATCACCTTTTTAGGTTATATTTTCCTTTTAGTAATGAAAAAATCTCAATAATTTGCTGTATACATCGAACCTCCTTCGCTTCTCTATTCTTTCTTCGTTCTACATGAGAAAATATAGTTTGATTCGGGTCGCCAACGTGGCTAAGGGAGGAGGAGGCTCGGCATGGCGCGGGAGGCCGCGGTGGCGCTCGGGATCTAGGGTCCTACACCTACTTTTCCTAGAAATGGGGAAACCCCTTTTTTATATAAAAATGAACTACTCTGGTTTTTTAATTTGACCTTCTTGCTTTGTTAATAGACACTGAATTTCTACTTTTTAAGAGTTTGAACTTCTAAGTTTTTTTGGAAATAGGAAAACCCATTTTTATAAATAAATTGACGTTCTTTGTTTTTTATTTGACTTTCTTTCTTCATAATAAATATTTGAACTTCTTTGTTATTTTTAGTTTTGAACTTCTATGTTATTTTAGAAACGGGAAGAATCCATTTTTTACAAATTTTGCCGATATAGGTGCAAAGTTTCAAATTATCATGCACAATATTCTTAAAGATAAACACGTGCTTTTAGAAAACACACTAGCCCAAATGGGACTAATGCAAATGACGTGGAGTAATGCTACACATTTTTTAATTCTCTGTCACATGTTCTCTTTTTCACTCTGATCTTTTTGCTTTCCATTTTACAATAGAAAAATGTGTTCTGGAAGTAGTAGCTAGGAAGGAATACAAAAAAGAAACAACAGTGTGACTAGGGAGCTAGCTCACAACCGCTCTTGCCCAAGCTTTTTTATTCCCAGCCATGTGTTCCTTCTTATCCCTACATCATTGGTTTTCGTATTTTTTTCTATGCTTTACTTCTTATCTCTGTTTATTCTTTTGGTGCACCAAGATCTAGCCGTTTTTTATATTCCAACAGTGAGTGGAGTTGACACCTACAATGCCCCTTTCTCTACAGATGAATTGACACATTAGGTGAAATCATCGTACAGAAATAACCAACTTTCATAGGAAATTTTGGAGTACGCTACCGGGGCAAATCTCCCATGGTTTTCATTGCATGTTTTAATTTTTTTGAACTTGCTGAGATACATAACACACTTGACCTTCTCAAACACAAAATTTTGACCTTCACAAAAAAAAATTAAGTACAATAGTACAAGAGTAGTACAAGACAAACAGATCATTCTCTGTATCCATTTTTCTGTATGCACATAGACACCCTAATGCGAAACACAGCTGAAAAGATAAAAGTCTCTTTTCCTAGCTTTAACTAGCCAGGGGCCAATAAATTATCTGTGAATGTATTTATACCACATGTTTTGCTATAATCCATCCCTCTCGGTGGCTCCACCCGTGTTGTAGTGTCTGAACACCAAAGCTAGCAGCAGCAACTTCATCATGTATCTAAACATGAAAGCTAGAAGCAGCAACTTCATATGTGTTGTAATATCTGAACGCCAAAGCTAGCAACAGCAACATTTCAGCATGCGAGCACATACACACATAAACACACATGAGCATGCACACATCGAATTGAAGCTGTTTTCAAAAAGAAAGAAACTTCGAACTGAAGCGGTGGTCAGGTCGAACTTCTCTCACTTAGCTTTGGTCAGGATGGCAGCAGGCTGCGTGAGGTCGGAGGAGATGAAGGAGCGACGATGTTTGGTGCAGGTGGAGTAGCTGTTGTCAACTAGTTGGAGCAGAGGAAGGAAGGGGTCCGGGGGAAGGAGGATGCTCTGTAGCTCGAGATGCTCGCCTAGCTTCATCCTCCTCGCACAGAGGCACACTGTGAGGATGCCCATCACAGATCCAATATGTAAAAGTAGTAGTGAATTCCTGTAGTTTCCCTGCACAATGAACTTTCACGCATCCATTATTTGAAGTTAATTATTTTTTACATTGCCGACACTCACACAGGAACAAGAGCAACGGAATACAACCAATTTCTCACCATGAACTAGTCTAGAGCCTTTATTCAGAAAAAACAGGTTGAAGACTCAGAATTGTGATGTTACCTACAGGCTACAACGGCATGGATCTTGAGGAAGTACAGTAGTACCGCTCATCAGCTAGGAACGTAGCCATAGCCCCCCTCGACAACAGACTGCATTGAAATACTCCCAAGACCAGACGATGGATCCTAAGAAGCAGACCTGGAGGTGGCATCTCGGCAGCGAACATGGAGGGACGTCGGGGACGAACGGACCGTGGGGCGAGCCGTGTTGTACTGCAGTGTGGGAGGAGTGGGGCGTCATGCCTGCGGCGGTGAAGTAGGCTGGCAAAGGTTGCCGGAGCAGGTTACCAGTAGTGAGATGTCCAAGGCAAGGTGGCAGAGAAGTTCTCCGGAGGGTCAGCGGCGATGGGAATCTCCGTGCTTTGGGCATTGTACCAGTGGGTGATGAAGGATTGGTGTGGTTGTCGTGGCAGTCGGATCCCGCGGTGGGGTGGTGCGGCGGTCGGATCCGAGGCCATTGGCAGTGTGGCGGCCGGATCTGGGGAATGGTGGTGGCAGGGTGGCCGATGGCGGCGCGGCGGTTGGATCCGTGGGACGGTGAGCGGCAAGGTGGCCGGTGGCGGCGCGCCGGCAGGATCCGAGGGACGGTGGGGCTTCGTGCGGGAGGAAGGAATAGTTATTCTAATCCTGGGATTAGAATAGTGCTGTCATATATATCATGAAGCGAATTCAACGAAACAGTTATGAAATAGAAGAAACATATATAGTAAACATAGTTAACAAATTTCATCGTACCGAAAGTAATTAACTAGAGCGCGGCACCATACATCTAATAGTTTTGTCGCACTGAGAGATTCGAAGTTTCGATGTACAGAAAGTAACAAGTAACTAAACATACACATTGTTTTTAAGCAGTGCACTCTGCGCATCTGTCCATGTCCGGAAGGGTGTCTCCAAGCTTAGTGAAAGGCGTCATGTCCTGACGCTGTAGGGCAATGCGGGTTCGGACATCAGCTCGCGATATTGGGCCGCCGTAGAACATCCCATTCTCTTCGAGGACATCTTTCATGATGATGGACACAATTTCCTGATGGTTCCGGTAGAAATCATTTCGAAGTTGATTATCTGGCACGGCTCCAAAGGCTTTGACCCATCTCCGGATATGGGTATCTGATGAAGATAGATTTCATGCAAAGTGATTGCACATCCCTTCTGTACTCCATCATTAGATGGATGATGTAGAATACATCATTGTCACTTCTTGCCGGTTGCTGGATGCAACAAAAGTTAGTCTTGTGGATGAAACAAAGACCGGCCTTATTTGTTTTTTTGCATTGGATGTAGCCGCCCCACATGTTGAAGCCCAGCATAGCTCTGTCCAGAACATGCTTTATGTGTGTGTAATCTTTCTTCTGTATTTTCTTTGACGGGTCCAAATATAGAGTGCGGGGGCAATGCGGGTAAAGAACGATGAGAACGGCACGACACCCCCCGCTACACAAAATACATGATCAAGTTAGCCTCCATGTGTGCAAAGTAACTATTGAAATGCACGTATGTGTTGTAGTGCTATCCGCGGATGACTTACCTGGGATGATAAGGTAGGAGAATCATTTCTTTGTCCTTATTGCTGACCAAGAATTCTTTGATGTAATGAGTCGCATATTGATGGTTGGCGTCGTTGATTGACAAGAAGCCCGCATGCCTGTAGTATGGGTTTGCGACCATAAGACCGGTCACTTGCTCTCTCCTGATGATGTAGATCATGTGCATCGCATATAGGCGGACGAACGTAAAATCGAGGCGGACGAACGTAAAATCGAGTGCCCTCATTTGAAACATCTGGAAGATGTAATCAAACCTCGGGAAGAAGAGGTCCGCGGGGCATGTGTGGATATACATCTTGCAACTGCTCGACACATGAACCGTATAAAGTGGGTATCCTGGATTATCCGAGGCGAGGAGGCTTCTCTCTGTCGAAATCACATGGTCATGGAGTCTCCTGAGATCCCCTGCTATGGCGGCTAGTGCATTCGCCGGAACCATTGGCTCTCCCGCGACATGGATTAATGGCGCATGTTTCATCGGTACACAGTCAACCTTGGTCGAAGGCGGCTGGCTTCTAGAACCAATATTGCCAGCTTTATTGGATTTTCTCATTGTCGGTCTCTTCCTCTACTTCTTCTTGGTGGGCTCAGGTGCTGGTGGGTCTATCAGACCCTCCCTAAGCACCAGCCCTAGTGTTGTCGGGCTCAGCATTGGACGACTATGGCTAATTAGTTGAGCTTGGGTGGAGCCGACATCTGGAGGCTTGTCTTCCAAGGATTGCATGAACAAAGACTTCTCGCACTCTCGAGGATGTTCCGGCTCTGGTACATGCATCTCATATTCATATGGTTAACTCATTGGTACTTCGTTGTCAAAGGCAGTATTGAGATACTGGAGAGGGTCATCGGCCTCCTCCATGTCATGATCCATATCCTCTTCCATGGGGCAGATGGCATCATCTACCGGAAAGGTTGGCCCTCCTTCCTCATGTCTCTCGATCTCAGCAAGCAGCACAGACAATGGTTGTACTTGTGTAGTTGGTGTTCACTACAAAAAAAGACACATCCGTGACATTTTGGGCCGAACGAATTTTTTTCCCTGTCATACTTAAAACACTTCTATGACGATAATTGTGACAAAGCCCGGTATCATCATAGATGTGGTGGGCTCCTACTTCTATGACATTCTTTGGGCCGTCCATGATGGAAAAAACCGTGGTCGAAGCAAGGGCGACGAAAATATTGGGGTGTTCCCGGTTACGGTAGGGGGTCGGGGTCGAGCGACGCGCGTTTCTCTCGTACACGCACGCGCGTGGGTGCAAGGCGTTGGGCTCTAACTGAACCCGAGCGATTGCACTGCAGGCTACACGTTACTGAACCAGAGCGATCGATCGATGGCTGTTAACTGAACCTGATCGAGCGATTCCTTCTCTACTGCTGCTAACTGAAGCCGATCGATACTGCCTCTAGATGAATAGTGAGCGTTGCTGGGGGGTTTGGATGAACAGTTCCCGGTGGGGTGGATGAACATGACCGCGTGGTGTTGCCTCTGGATGAACAGGACCCCGATCGATCGAGCCAGTTGGGGCTGGATTAACAGGACCCTGTGGAGGCACTACTAGGAAAAGGCCTACTAGTGGCGCACCAATTTTGCTTACTAATGGCACACTACTGGTGCGCCACTAGTACCACGCCAGTAGTATTTTTTACTAATGGCGCATCACTGGTGCACCATTAGTGTACCAGATACTAATGGCGCAACTGTAGTGTGCCATTAGTATGCCTAGAGGTGCGCCATTACTATCTGACTTAGTAATGGCGCACCACATAGAAGTGCACCATTAGTAATAAAAAATTCAACTTTTTTTAATTTTTTTTTCAAAAAATCAGTAAATTTTTTTCTTAATCTCAGGTCACTATGGCTTAATCTTGGATCAATATGCTTAATCTCAGGTCAAATCACACGTTAGTATACCAGATACCGCCATTAGTATGCCTAGAGATGCGCCATTACTATCTGACTTAGTAATGGCGCACCACATAGAACTGCGCCATTAGTAATAATTTTTTTCAATTTTTTTTAAAAAATTTATTTTTTTAATTTTTTTTTCTTACTCTCAGGTCACTATGGCTTAATCTTGGATCAATATGCTTAATGTCAGGTCAAATCGCACTCCGTGGTGAAACTTCCCGAAAGGTCACCCATCCTCACACTACTCCAGGCCAAGCACACTTAACTTCAAAGTTATATCCAACCCCAGCACCAGCTCACTTCACACGCACTAGTTGATATATCTAGCATGTCAATCCTATTAAACCTTGTTGATGTTTAGGACTTTGTTCATGTTCATGAGTGTGATGAAATTTTGAAAAAATATTTCAAACTTCCGTTCATATTACGTATCATATTTTGAAAAAAAATTCCCGAAAAAATCGAATTTTTTTTCTGTTACTAGTGGCACACCTAGCATACGGTGCGCCACTAGTAAGTTTGAAATTTCTTGAATATTTGTGCCTCCAGATCTTAAAACCCCTGTAAATTTTTTCTGTTAGGTTTTTGAGAATTCTAAAAATGTTTAACCCCCCCCCCCCCTCGTTAAATTCGGATGTAACTTTTCGAGTAGATGATTTTTCATATAGAAAACTTTTTAATCCGAGTTCGTATGCAAAAGTTATGCCCATTTTACAAATTTCAGAGAGATTTTACAAATAAAGTCAAAATTCATATTTGTAAATTTTCCCAACAACTAGACCACATATCACATGGGAAACTTTTTTTTTGACATTTTCATCATTTTCTTTTATTTTTTTTAAAATTGAAAGGGCGATCCAAAGGGGGGGTGTGCATGCGAGGGAATTTTTGGACCAAGTTAGTAATGGCGCACCACTCCCACGGTGCGCCATTACTACTTGAACTTGTAACGACGCACCACTCCCACGGTGCGCCATTACTAGTTTTCAAAAAATATTTAAAAAATAGAAAAAAAATTACTAATGTCGCACCGTGGATGTGGTGCACCATTACTAGTTTAACTAGTAATGGCGCACTATTCCCTGGTGCGCCATTACTAGTTTTGAAAAAAAATTGAAAAAAATTAGAATTTTTTTTACTAATGGTGCACCGTGGATGTGGTGCGCCTTTACTAGTTTAACTTGTAATGGCGCACTATCCCCCGGTGCGCCATTACTAGTTTTGAAAAAAATTAAAAAAAGTCTTGTTACTAATGGCGCACCGTGTATGTGGTGCGCCATTAGTATTTGGACACTAATGGCACACCAACACATGGTGCGCCATTAGTATATTGTAATGGCGCACCACATGTCTGGTGCGCCATTAGTGTCAATTCCATCTATAGCCCTTTTCCTAGTAGTGAGGGCTGGATGAATAGGACCACCCCGTGGAGGGCTCGATGAACAGTAGACAGTGGAGGGCTGGATGAACAGTACCACCCCGTGGAGGGCTGGATGAACAGTAGAGGGTGAAGGGCTGGATGAATATTAGCCTGTGAAGGGGTGGTTGAACAGGAGCCCGTGGAGAGGGCTAGTTGAATAGTAGCCATTGGAGTAGCGTGCGGTGGAGGCTGGATGAACAGGAGCCCGTGGATGAACGGTTGCAGGTGGAGGCTGGGGGAGGTCGACGGTGGATAAACAGTAGTCCGTGGAGGCTGGAGGGGGTCGGCGGTGGAGATGAACAGTATCTCGTGGAGTCCCGTTTTGCGGTACGCCACACCCCTCCCGATGAACAGGACCCCTGTTTCGACCGTAGCACTCCAAGACAAGTCTGTTTCCTCCGTTTTGTGGTACGCCAGACCCCTCCCGATGAACAGGATCCCGTTTCGAACGTGGCCGGTCGAACACAAGGCCGTTTCCTCCGTTCTGCGGTACGCCAGGCCTCATTTTCATCGGTTGTTCCGTCCAAGCCTATTGGCTCCCACACGTTCCGTTGCCTCCCGATGAACACGACGCATTCCATTGCCTCCCCATGAACACGACGACGACGCTGTTTTTTTGCGGGCGACGACGATGCTGTTTCTCCGTTCCGACCCACCATGTACACAAGCCCTGACCGTGCGTATGCGCGAGTAGGCATTCGAGACCCCTCCCGTATGTCCATACGTGGCCGTAGTTTCTTTCTTACACACTGGCTGCTGTACGCATGTGTACATGCTACGTGCGTGCCTCTAAATCAATCAGTATGTACGTACATATTCGCGACCAGAATGGCAACGCTACGTATGCTTCGACCAGCTGGGTCCCGATTGTCAGGAACTTCCTTGTGTGCGAAGATGTAGCTGGTGGGTCCCAGCAGTTAGGGGGGTGAATCTTTTTTTTTGCCCGGACACACTTCCTTGCATGCGAAGATGTGGCTGGTAGGTCCGAGCAGTCAGGGGGAAAATGTTTTTTTCTGCGAAATACGGTTGCCCGTCCGGTGGGTCCCTGCTGTCAGGTGGAGGAATCATTGTTTTCCGCGTAATAAGGAGATACTTCCTTGCTGCGGCCGTGGACCCAGTTGTCAGCCTCTCCACGTACAGTCCATGTCCGATGGAAGCCGTTCCTTGTCCACGTTGACCACGCCGCACTAAGAGCACCAGGGCGTTGGACGACGACGAGGCCTAGTAAGAGGACAACGCGGAGCCGAGGAAGACGCGGCAGTGGATGCCCACGCATAGAGGAGTATGAGGGTTCACTGGTTCGCTGCGGTGTGAGGCTGTCATCGCCGCAGAATAACAGGGGGTGTGGGTGAGTAGAGTGATGGCGTGGCTGGCAGTGGGAGTAGTAGGTGGCGGTGAGGCCTCCGCGGCATCGTAGCCGGCCACGACAGGCAGGAGCACGAGGCACGACCGGCGCTGGTTTGGGCGGCTGGAGGAAGAAGACCAGAGCTTGAAGAAGCACTACGGCCGTTGGATGAATATCGTACGGACACTGGAGCTAAAATCGTTCATATTGACTAAGTTCACAAAGCCCTCCGTCCCCATCAACTTAGTTGGCCCAAAAGTCAGCCTCCCACTATTGTGGGTCCCAGCTAGCAGGGGGTATTCATTTCTTTGTGCATAATAAGGAGGTACTTCCTTGCGTGCGAAGATATAGCTGGTGGGTGTGACATGTTAGCGACGGGAACATTTTTTCACGAAATACAGAGGCCCTTCCGATGGGTCCGAGCTGTAAGGTGGAGGAATCATTATTTTGCGCGTAATAAGGAGGCATTTCCTTGTGTGCAGCCGTGGACCCAGCTGTCAGCCTTTCCACGCACAATCTACTTCCGATGGTTTTGTTCGTTGACCACGTTGAGCACTCCGCGCCAAGCGCATCCTAGGTGGTGGACGACGGCGAGGCCCCGGACATCAACGAGCCGGAGATGGGAAGACGCGGGAGTAGAGTCGCAGACGGAGAGGTGTACGAGGGTGAACTGGTTCTGGTGCGCTGTGGTTCGGCGGTCGGTGGAGAAGAACAGGAGGTGTGGAGGGGGGAGGGATAGCCTGGCCAACGGTGGAGTAGCGCTGATAACCCACAAGTATAGGGGATCGCAACAGTTTTCGAGGGTAGAGTATTCAACCCAAATTTATTGATTTGACACAAGGGGAGCCAAATAATATTCTCACGTATTAGCAGTTGAGTTGTCAATTCAACCACACGTGGATAACTTAGTATCTGCAGCAAAGTATTTAGTAGCAAAATAATATGATAGTAATGGTAATTGTAACAAAAGTAACGGTAGAAGGTTTTTGGGTTTTATAGTGATTGTAATAGTAGCAACGGAAAAGTAAATAAGCGAAGAACAATATATGAAAAGCTCGTAGGTATTGTCGGTGATGGAGAATTATGCCGGATGCAATTCCTCATGTAAAAATAATAACCTAGAGTGACACAGAACTAGCTCCAGTTCATCAATATAATGTAGGCATGTATTCTGAATATAGTCATACGTGCTTATGTAAAAGAACTTGCATGACATCTTTTGTCCTACCCTCCCATTGCAGCAGGGTCCTAATGGAAACTAAGGGATATTAAGGCCTCCTTTTAATAGAGTACCGGACCAAAGCATTAACACATAGTGAATACATGAACTCCTCAAACTACGGTCATCACTGCGAGTGGTCCCGATTATTGTCACTTCGGGGTTGCCGGATCATAACCCATAGTAGGTGACTATAGACTTGCAAGATAGGATCAAGAACTCACATATATTCATGAAAACATAACAGGTTCAGATCTGAAATCATTGCGCTCGGGCCCTAATGACAAGCATTAAGCATAGCAAAGTCATAGCAACATCAATCTCAGAACATAATGGATACTAGGTATCAAACCCTAACAAAACTAACTCGATTACATGATAAATCTCATCCAAGACATCACCGTCCAGCAAGCCTATGATGGAATTACTCACGCATGGCGGTGAGCATCATGAAATTGGTGATGGAGGAAGGTTGATGATGACGGTGGCGACGGATTCCCCTCTCCGGAGCCCCGAACGGACTCCAGATCAGCCCTCCGGAGAGAGATTAGGGCTTGGCGGCGGCTATGTATTGTAAAACGCGATGAATCCTTCTCTCTGATTTTTTTCTCCCCGAATGTGAATATATAGAGTTGGAGTTGAGGTCGGTGGAGCTCCAGGGGGCCCACGAAGCAGGGGGTGCGCCTCCCACCCTCGTGGACAGGATGTGGGCCCCTGGCCTTGATTCTTTTGCCGGTATTTTTTATTAATTCCAAAATAATTCTCCGTTGATTTTCAGGTCATTCCGAGAACTTTTATTTTTGCAGAAAAATAAAACCATGGCAATTCTGCTGATGACAGCGTGAGTCCGGGTTAGTTCCATTCAAATCATGCAAGTTAGAGTCCAAAACAAGGGCAAAAGTGTTTGGAAAAATAGATGCAATGGAGACGTATCAACTCCCCCAAGCTTAAACCTTTGCTTGTCCTCAAGCAATTCAGTTGATAAAACTGAAAGTGGTAAAGAAGTTTTTTACAAACTCTGTTTTCTCTTGTTCTTGCAAATATTTAAAGCCAGCATTCAAGTTTTCAGCAAAGATCATGAACTAACCATATTCACAATAGCATTTAGGTCTCATGTTTACTCATGCCAATTGAATAATCAACTAGTGAGTAATAATAATAAATCTCGGATGACAACACTTTCTCAAAACAATGATGATATGATATAACAAGATGGTATCTCGCTAGCCCTTTCTGAGACCGCAAAACACAAATGTAGAGCACCTTTAAAGACCAAGGACTGACTGAACATTGTAATTGATGGTAAAAGAGATCCAGTCATAGTCATACCCAATATAAATTAACAGTAATGGATGCAAATGACATCGGTGCTCTCCAGCTGGTGTTTTTTAATAGATAGGCCCTTCGCAGAGGGAAGCAGGGATTTGCAGAGGTGCCAGAGCTCGATTTTGAAATAGAGATAAATAAAATTTTGAGCGGTATACTTTCATTGCCAACATAACAACAGAGAGATTTCGATATCTTCCATGCTACTCACATTATAGGCGGTTCCCAAACAGAATGGTAAAGTTTATACTCCCCCTCGACCAACAAACATCAATCCATGGCTTGCTCGAAACAACGAGTGCCTCCAACTAACAAGAGTCCCGGGGGAGTTTTGTTTGCAATTAATTTGATTTGATTTGCTTAAAGCATGGGACTAGGCATCCCGGTGACCAGCCATTTTCTCGTGAGTGAGGAGCGGAGTCCACTCCTCTTGAGAATAACCCGCCTACCATGGAAGATACAGACAACCCTAGTTGATACATGAGCTATTCGAGCATACAAATCAGAATTTCATTTAAAGGTTTAGAGTTTGGCACATACAAATTTACTTGGGACGGCAGGTAGATACCGTATATAGGTAGGTATGGTGGACTCATATGGAATAACTTTGGGGTTTATGGAGTTGGATGCACAAGCAGTATTCCCGCTTAGTACAAGTGAGTGGTAAGCGACCAGCTAGAGAGCGACAATAGTCATGAACATGCATTAAAATTAATAAACATTGAGTGCAAGCATGAGTAGGATATAATCCACCAGGAACATAAATATCATGAAGGCTATGTTCATTTTGTTTCAACTACATGCGTGAACATGTGCCAAGTCAAGTCACTCGAATCATTCAAAGGAGGATACCACCCTATCATACCACATCACAACCATTTTAATAGCATGTTGGCACGCAAGGTAAACCATTATAAACTCCTAGCTAATTAAGCATGGCATAAGCAACTATAATCTCTAATTGTCACTACAAGCATGTTTATTCATAATAGGCTAAATCAGGAATGATGAATTAATCATATTTACAAAAACAAGAGAGGTCGAGTTCATACCAGCTTCTCTCATCTCAATCAGTCCATCATATATCGTCGTAATTGCCTTTCACTTGCACGATCGAACGATGTGAATAATAATAATTGTTCACGTGCATTGGACTAAGCTGGAATCGACAAGCATTCAATACATGGGAGAAGACAAGGTAATACGACTCTTGATTAAATCAATAATAATGCATATGAGAACCATTTAACATTTTCATCATGGTCTTCTCCTCTCGACCCCCAAAGGAAAGAAAAGAAAAAACTATTTACACGAGAAAGCTCCCAACAAGCAAAAGAAGAACGAGAAATCTTTTTGGATTTTCTTTTAATTATTACTACTATAGGCATGCAAAGTAAAAAGGCTAAAAGCTACAACTATTTTTTTTTCTTAAGGTTTATCAAACACACAAGAAGAAAGCATAAAAAGGAAAATAAACTAGCATAGATATTACAGTGAGAAAGTATGAGCACTGACAACTAGCATGAGTGTGTGAGCATAAATGTAATGTTGGTGAGGAATACGTACTCCCCCAAGCTTAGGCTTTTGGCCTATGTTGGTCTATGGCCACGGCTGGCCTGGCGGATATCCAAAGTTATAGTTGGGTTCGTACTGAGATGAAGCCTCGGGATGCCACTGATTGGCAACCTCCTCCGGATCCCACTGGTAAATAGACTGGCTTGGGGGAACAAATTGTGGTTCCGGATCTGGCTCGTAGCCGATGTGGGGTTCCGGTAGGCGTGAATGGCCTCCAAGGGAACAAGGTATTCGCCTGCAGATAAATCAAACAAGGAAGGAGCAGGCAAGGTAATGGTCTCAGGGTGATTTTTATCAAATAACAGTCTATAGTTAAGCTCCTTTTTCCTGTTCTAAACAATGAAATCATGTGCAATCATATTCTGGTAATCTAGAAGAACAGTAGGCAACAATTTTTGTTCCTTCTCATAATGCCTAATAGGTATGTTAAAGTATGCAGCGAGGCGCGAGGCGAAGATGCCTCCCAAGATGTGGCCCTTAGGTTGCAAAATTTTGCAATGAATAAAACACTAAAACAAACACTAATTGGACCATTGGAGGAGTCACATACCGAAGAACAATCCCCCAAAGCAATTTTGTGAGTGGAGCTTTAAGCTAGGAGATCGAAAATGGCAACAAAATGAGCTAGAACTCGTCCTTGAGTTAGTTGGTGATTTTTCTGGGAGGAAGAAGGAGTGTGTGGTGGCTGGAATAAGTGGAGGGGATCCACCGTGGGCCCACGAGGCAAGGGGGCGCGCCCAGGGGGTGGGCGCGCCCTGGACCCTCATGGCCAGGTGCTTGCTCCCCTAATGTGTTCTCAGTGCAAGATATTCTTATATATTCCAGAAAAATCATATTTAATTTTCAAGGCATTTGGAGAACTTTTATTTTTGGGGTATTTTTTTATTGCATGAATAATTCAGAAAACTGACATAAAATATTATTTTTACTGTATTTAATCTAAATAACAGAAAGTAAAAGGAGGGTAAAGAAGGTTGTGCTTTCTAACTTCATCCATCTCATGCTCATCAAAAGGAATCCACTGACAAGGTTGATCAAGTCTTGTTAACAAACTCTTTCCGAATTGCATGAAACCGGAGAAATTTCGAATAACACTATGTTACCTCAACAAGAATATCATATTTCTTCTTGACGGTAGGAAGAGGAAATTCGAAACCTCCAAAAATAATCGATGGAATTTTTCCAATAGAATTGATATTGTGGACTTGAGGTTGTTTCCTCGGAAAGTGTATCATATGCTCATTACCATCAACATGAAAAGTGACATTACCTTTGTTGCAATCAATAACAACCCCTGCAGTGTTCAAAAAAGGTCTTCCAAGAATAATAGACATACTATCGTCCTCGGGAGTATCAGGAATAAAAAAGTCCATTAAAATAGTAATGTTTGCAACCACAACAGGCACATCCTCACAAACACCGACAGGTATAGCAATTGACTTATCGGCCATTTGCAAAGATATTTCAGTAGGTTTCAACTTATTGAATTCAAGTTTACGATATAAAGAGAGAGGCATAACACTAACAACAGCTCCAAGATCACATAAAGCAGTTCTAATATAATTTCTTTTAATGGAGCATGGTATAGTGGGTACTCCTGGATCTCCAAGTTTCATAGGTATTCCACCTTTAAAAGTATAATTAGCAAGCATGGTGGAAATTTCAGCTTCCGGTATCTTTCTCTTATTTGTAACAATATCTTTCATATACTTACCATAAGGATTCATTTTAATCATATCAGTAAAACACATACGAAAAAAGAAAGGTCTAATCATTTCAGCAAAGAGCTCAAAATCCTCATCATCCTTTTTCTTGGATGGTTTAGGAGGAAAAGGCATGGGTTTCTGAACCCATGGTTCTCTTTCTTTACCATGCTTCCTACCAACAAAGTCTCTCTTATCATAACGTTGGATTGTGGGTTATCAAGATCAACAACAGGTTCAATTTCTACATCATTATCATTGCCAGGTTGAGCATCAACATGAACATCATTATTAACATTATCACTAGGTTCATGTTCATTACCAGATTGTGTCTCAGCATCAGAGATAGAAAATATCATTGGGATTCTCAGGTGTGTCACTAACAGGTTCACTAGAAGCATGCAAAGTCCTATGATTTTTCTTTTTCTTCCTTTTAGAAGCACTAGGTGCACCTACATTAATTCTCTGAGAATCTTGCTTAATTCTCTTAGGATGACCCTCGGGATACAAAGGTTCCTGAGTCATTTTACCTCCTCTAGTGATAACTCTAACAGCATTATCATTCTTCTTATTATTTAATTCATTAAGCAAATCATTCTGAGCTTTAAGTACATGTTCTACTTGAGTGGTAACCATAGAAGCATGTTTACTAATGAGTTTAAGTTCACCTTTAACTCTAGACATATAATCACTCAAGTGTTAAATCATATAAGCATTTTGTTTTAATTGTCTACGAACATAAGCATTGAAGTTTTCTTGTTTAATAATAAAATTATCAAACTCATCTAAGCATTGGCCAGCAGACTTGTAACGAGGAATATCACCTTCATCAAATCTATAGTGAGAATTTACCTTTACTACCTGTGTCGGGTTATCAAGACCATGTGTTTCAATAGGTGATGAATTAAGATCATCTATTTCTTCAACAGGAGGTAAATGCTTAACATCTTCAGCTTTTATACCTTTTTCCTTCATAGATTTCTTTGCCTCTTGCATATCTTCAGGACTGAGAAATAGAATACCCGTTTTCTTCGGAGTTGGCTTAGGAGTTGGTTCAGGAAGTGTCCAATTATTATCATTGGTCAACATATTATTCAATAGAATTTCATATTGATCAACAGTTCTTTCCCTGAAAACACAACCAGCACAACTATCTAGGTAATCTCTGGAAGCATCAGTTAGTCCATTATAAAAGATATCAAGTATTTCATTTTTCTTGAGAGGATGATCAGGCAAAGCATTAAGTAATTGGAAAAGCCCCCCCAAGCTTGTGGGAGACTCCCTTCTTCAATTTGCACAAAGTTATATATTTCCCTTAAAGCAGCTTCTTTCTTATGAGCAGAGAAATATTTAGCAAAGAAGTAATAGATCATATCCTGGGGACTATGCACACAACCAGGATCAAGAGAATTAAATCATATCTTAGCATCACCCTTTAATGAAAAAGGAAATAATTTAAGGATATAGTAATAGCGAGTTTTCTCATAATTAGTGAACAGGGTAGCTATATCATTTAGTTTAGTAAGATGTGCCACAACAGTTTCGGATTCATAGCCATGAAAATGACCAGATTCAACCAAAGTAATTACATCAGGATCAATAGAGAATTCATAATCCTTATCAGTAACAAAGATAGGTAAAGTAGCATAAGCAGGATCATATTTCATTCTAGCATTCAGAGTTTTTTCTTTAAGTTAGCTAATAATTTCTTAAGATCATTTCTATCATTGCAAGCAAGAATGTCTCTAGCAGCTTCTTCATCCATAACATAGCTGTCGGGGGTGACTGATCCCTCGGACACCTATGGGACCACGGCGGAACAAGGCCCCTTTTTGGTTCAGAAGGGGGCGGAGAGAGCACGAAGAGCAGATCGAGGCGAAACGCACGATCACACGATCAGTTTACCCAGGTTCGGGGCGCACGGATGTGTAAAACCCTACTCCTACTTGTGGTTTGTATTGTGTTCTTGCTCGGGAGCGATGAATGCTACAGTACGCTCAAGTGGCTAGTGAGACCGAGCGTGAGAATGATCGTCCCCCCCCCTACGTTGCACATGGGCCTCCTTTTATATGTCTAAGGGGTCACCGACAGGTGGCAACGTAGATGAGGGTAAAAATGTAAAAAGGCATGCGGTTGGCACCGCCGCCTATTACAGTGTTATCATACCTAACCCTGATGGCAGGGGACAAAGGCATTAAATGCCTGTCTGTGTCGCCTCGACGGTGCAGAAAGGGACCGCTAGGGACGCCATTGCTTGCCATGATGGCTATCTTGTCATCGCTACTTGCCACCGTGTACCTCTGGCTGCACAGCCTTCCGCCATGTACGCCTGGAAGGGTCCCAGAGCAACACGTTGGTGGATGTGCTGGAGCGCAGGTACAGGATGGAAGCTTGCCGCGGCAAGCGCCTTGCCGCGGTTATTATCTTATCGCGTCCAGGAGCTTGTCGCTCACTGGGTCTTGCCGGACGCATGGTGCGCTGCGTCAAGTTTCCTTGAGGTGCCTTGGTTGGCCTCCCCGGCAGGCTCCTCTTGCCGGGGTCTTGTCTCCTTCCCGGCAAGCTCCTCTTACCGGGGCCTTGTCTCCTTGGTTTGGGTACTTTGTTCTTGAATGGCTCCAAAGGAACCACGGAGGATCTTGGCGGTCGCCCGGCAAGCCTTGCCGCGGGATGCTGCGACTGCCCGTGCACAAGTTCGGGATACTAAGGTACCCCTACTTTAGTACACCGACAGGAGCCCCCGGGCCTGGGCCACACACGGTTCCGAGCGCTGTTGGGCCAGGCCCAAAACAGGGCACGGGCACCCGCGGCCTAGGTTACGCCGTATCTCACTCCGCATCCACCGCGCCCTCCCCGCACAGCATGCGTCGAACGCGGCATCGTGGGAGAGATCGTGGGTGGTTGCTTTATTTGGAAAGGCGGAACGTCTGGCCCTTTCCTATTTATAAGCAAGGGGAAAATGGGGGTAGTGCGCCACTCGCCCCATTCCAATCTTAGAAAACTCCGCCTCGCCTCCGTCTTCTCAAAGCAGCAAGAGAGCAGTGTCCTGCCCCCCCATCGCCACCAGCACCACCAACGCCGTCGGCCTCCTCCACCACATTCGCCATGGCTCCGAAAGCCGACAAGGGGAAGGCCGTGAAGTCGACCGAGGCGCAGCGGCTTGCGGTGTTGCAGAAGGAGCGAGCCATCTTCCCCCCCCCCCCAAGCTCAGCGCGAAGGAGCTGCGGGAGTACTATTACCTCTTCTGGTCGACGGAGACGCGAGCTCACCCGCGGACCAAGGTGCTCCCGGCCACTACTCACACGACGGCTCCGGACGGGTATCCATTCTTTGCCGTATTCTTCTACTGCGGGCTCTGCCCGCCCTTTTCCGAGTTCTTCTGTGACATCATGAACACATATGGCCTTTGACTCCTTGATTTCACGCCCAACGCCGTCCTCACCATGGTAGTTTTCGCACACCTTTGCGAAAATTTTGTCGGAGTCCACCCAAACGTAGCTCTATTCCGTCATTTCTTTATTCCCCGGGTAGAGAGAGGAGAGCCCTTATCCGGCGGAATCGCTTGCGTCTCAAGGACCGGCAAGAAAGATTCGTATCTGGAGGGAGAGTTCCGTGGCAAGTGGGAGGAGTGGAGGGCATATTGGTGCTGGATTGTCGAGGAGAGCCCGCAGCCATTCACCGCCCGGCGCCAAGCAGCAGCAGTACGCGGCAGTGACTAGAGCGACGTGGCCCCGGAAGACAGCAGGCTGAAGATTGCCGTCACCAGGATCCAACGCCTCAGGCTTACCGGACTCACTGTAGGCGCCGTTGGCGCAGACTTTCTTCGCCGCCGCATCGCCCCCCTGCAGGAACGGAGGAGGCCTGCCTGGGAGTTCAAGAACACGGCAGATATCATGAGGCTGCGCCCAGGCCTCAACTACAATTTCACTGTCCTTGAGCTCAACGGAATGCTGCAGGAGCTCTTCAAGCATGACCCAGATCACCCCGAACTCTTTAGGTTGCCGCAGGGCGTCGTCCCGTTGTGCAACAATTCTGCACTCGACTGCATCAGGGCAATGATGCCGCTGTGCGACTCGCACGGACTCGTGCCCACTTGGTAAGAGCCCGAAGACGAGGTCGTGCAGCAGTTCTTCGACAACCTGGTAGAGGTGCCAATCCGCGCCGACGAGAAGGACGGCCTCATCCGTGACACCACCGAGGCAGAGTTGGCGTACATCGCCACCAGGTTGGAAGAGGCGGCGGCAGCCGCAGCGGCAGGCGAGTTCGGGTTTACTTTGGAGGAGGCAGCGGCAGCAGAGGTGGAAAACCGTGCCGAGCGAGAGGAATTCTCCGGCAAGAAAGAGCTTGCCCAGCGAGAGGAGCTTGCCAGCAAGGAAGATCTTGCCGGGCGTGACGCCGAGCCGAGCGAGCCCGCCGAGGATGCGAGCGGCTCGTTGGAGATCGACTCCTCCTCCACTTTGTCCTCAGACAGCACGCCGCCAGCAGCACCTCCGTCTCCACCAAAAAGGCGTCTCCGCAAGGCCGGGGATGTAGCGAGGCGGCAGGCGAGCCGGCAGTCGCCCTGCCGCACGACGCGCTCCACCGCGGCAAGCACCGTTACCGCGGGAGCGCCCCATGCTGCCGCTACAACTGGAGCGGGGTCTTCTCGGGCTGCCGCTTCTGCTCCCGCCAAGCGACCAAGGGAGCCTACTCCTCCACCTTCCCGCACCGGACACGAGCCGGATTTTGACTTCTCCGCGTTCAGCTCCGACGAGGAAGAAGAGGAAGAGTAAGTTTTTCTTATTATACTTGCAGTTCTTCAATCTTTGTTGTTTCTTGTCTTGTATCTCATTTGCTTCGATCCGAACTCATTCCTTCTTAGGACTCTGGCCCAGAGAGCGGCAAAGAGAGCCAAGGCCCCGGTGATTGTCATCAAGGACGAGCCCACCGCATCAGCAGGGGATGTGCCCGAGATAACCTTGCCGGACCCGACGACTGATCTCCAGAGCAGCCCCCAGCGTAAGTATCTTGCTTGCTTTCCACTCTCGGGTGTGCATGGAGATTCTTGCTTTGCTGATATCTGTTTGCTGACTTGTACAGGAGCGGAGCAGCCTCAACAGGAGCGCCAGGGAGCTGCCCCTGAAGCGCCAAGGGAGAGTCCTCCGGCAAGGGAGAGGTCTCCGACAAGGGATAGCTCTCCGGCGAGGGAGGAGGCTCCGACAAGGGAGGAGCCCCCGGCATGGGAGGGGTCTCCGGCAAAGGGCAGCACCAGCGACCCCCCGGCGACGGAGACCACTACTGCCGAGCCTGGCACAGGTAATTTCCTTGCTTCAAAGTCCCCTTGGACTCTTTTTCTTTTGATCTCCTTCTTGGATTTTGCTTGAATTTTGCTTGAATCTTCTCCCCTCTTCCGGCTGTCAGATCCATCTAGTGTAGAGCCGATGGAGACTGAAGTCGCCACCGATGACGCTGTTGCCGCCGAGGAAGCGACCGGCGCTGGCGAGCCCGCCGGCGAGGAGGCCGCCAGGGCTGCCGCCGCGGAAGCGGGCGGGGAGTCTGGCGGTTGTACTGACGACCCGGAGGCCGCAGGAGCGCCGGGCGCTGCTTTGACCGCCGACTCCTTCGCCGCTGCTGCCGCGCCTAGCTTCGAAGAGCCCCAGCCCAGTGTCTACCTGAAGGCTGGCGATGATGTCTTCATCAACCTCCCCTGGGCGTCGAGCTCCAGGGCGCCGGTCAAAGGTGAAATGCTTGACGGAGAAGTGCTTGCCTCCGCCGGGCTGAAGCTGGTCGACGCGCCAAGCAGTAGGAGCAGCGAACCCGAAGAGGAGCGTCTGCTGCGGAAGTTGGTGGCGCTCTACCACGCCCGGCAGGCCAAGCTGGAGTCCCGTGAAGCACTCGTCGCGAAGGCATGGGCTGACATCGAGAAACGCGCGGAGGAGCTCCGGGGCGCCAACTAGGAAGCTCTCCGCTCCCTGGCAAAGGAATGGGAGCAACTTGCCGAAGCGCAGCAAGCCTTCCTTCTTGAGAAGGCTGACGTCGAAGAACGCCTACGGCTTGCCGCGGAGAAGTTGTCTTCGCAGGAGGGTGACTTGGCGCGGCGGAAGGTCAACCTCGACAGCCACGAGGAGGAGCTTGGCGCGCGCGAGCGAGCAGTTGGCGGAGCCCTCAAGCAAGCTGAAGACGCCGCCGCAGCTGCCGAGGCCGCCAAGACTGAGCTGGAGCTGAAGGTGGTGGAGCTGGAGGCGGGTCTCAAGGCGAGCGGCGACGAGCTTGCCGCGCTCAAGCTTGAGCGAGAGAAGGACGCCAACAGCTATTCGGAGCTGCAGGCCCTTCTCGCCGAGAAGGGCAAGGAACTGGACGCCACCAAGAACTCCAACGCTGATCTCGAAGTGAAGCTGGTGGCTCTGACCAAATCTCTGGACGGCGCCAAGGAGCAGGGGACGGCCTTGAAGGAAGAAGTCGAGGCCGGCAAGGTGCTGCTGGCGAGTGCTGCCGCCGCCCAGAAGACCTTGTCGGAGAACGTGGAGCACTGAACGGAGAGTCTGGTGAACATCGCCGCAGACGTCGACAAGGAGCTAGCGCAATTGGGGATGGTGGATCTCGGGTACTCCTCCGACAAGAACCTCCAACCCAGCGCCAAGCTTACTCTGTTCTTCAAAGGTGTGGCGACGGCGCTTCAGCGACTCCGGGAGCAGATCCCAAAGCAGCTTGCCGATGAGTCGCGCAAGATTTGCGCGGGAGCTCTCCAGAAGGTGCTGATGAAGGTGGCCTTCCACAACCCAGGCCTCTGCCTCACCAACGTCCTCCGAAGCTTGCCGCCAGATGCTGATCTGGAGGAGCTCAAGGCCCTTGTCGCACCCATTGTGGACAGGGTGAGCGGAATTAGGAGGGTCGAAGGTGACCGCGTAGACTAGGCCATCCATCTTCTTCTTTCCTTGTCGCTGTTAATCATGTTATGAAAAACAGTCTATTAGAGCTGCGACAAGTTATTTTGTAATATACTCTATCCTGGGTAGTAATTGCTATGTTATTTCCTTTACTTGACTCTTTCCTTTGTATGTTTTTACCCTGCGCTTTTAGGGAACTTGTCGGCGCAGGCACCTTTGCCGCGGGCGCTGAGTGCGGAACGTCAGCAGCCTGCTGGCGGTGTTGCAGCCGACAAGAAACCTTGTCGCGGCTAGTCGCAGCTCACTTAAGTTGTTGAGCGGACTCGAAACAATAGTAAGGGCGCAACTAGCTACGAGTTGGTACCTCCGCGCACAGGTTTTCCATACAAAGCACGGTCGTTCAAGGAAAATAACTTAAATTTTTTAAAGGGAATTTGATTGCTCAAACTTTGGCAACTTATCTTTTCTTGTTACTTGCTTCCCGGCAAGGCGAAACCTTCTTGAACGACGCCTGGTCCATACAGTATCTTCTCCCTTCCCCCCCGGCAAACTTGTGCGCGAGGGAACCTTCTTTTCCTAGCAAAAAAGAAAGAGGACGAAATAACAGTATGGAGCCTTACGGCTTGTTGCTGCTTACCGGGGGTTAGTGCTGCACAAAATGTCAGATAACGCATGTAAAATTTAAAAAGCATGAAATCGACAAGGTGTGCTGAGCACATGATATTTATGCACGGGATCTGCGCCCTGCTTTGTACAAAGGATTACATGCAATAGCGGCAAGACTTGTATGAAAGGTGGTTGCCGGAACGGGTTCCGGCAACCGCGCCCTACGGGTAAAAATTGCGAAGATGCTCAATATTCCAGGAGTTGCTCACTGGGATGCCATCTTCGGTCTCCAGGCGGACAGCGCCAGGCCTAGTGACTCGTTTCACCCGGTAAGGGCCTTCCCACTTTGGCGTCAACTTGTTGGAATTCTTGGCGGACTGAACGCGCCGAAGAACAAGGTCGCCTTCCTCGAGACTTCTGGCGTTAACTTTGCGGCTATGGTAGCGGCGCAAAGCTTGCTGGTAGCGAGCAGCTCGCACAGTAGCCTGAAGACGGTCTTCCTCAAGGAGGAGCACGTCGTCTTGTCGCAGCTGCTCTTGCTCAAGCTCATCGTAAGCGAGCACTCGAGGCGACCCATATACGAGTTCTGTGGGGAGAACTGCTTCTGCTCCATAGACAAGAGCAAAAGGTGTCTGGCCAGTGGCTCGATTTGGCGTCGTCCTGATCGACCAAAGAACCACCGGCAGCTCCTCGATCCAGTTTCTTCCGCACTTGTGCAGCCTGTCGAAAGTTCTGGTCTTGAGCCCGCGCAACACTTCAGCATTTGCCCTCTCCGCTTGACCGTTGCTTCTCGGGTGAGCAACAGAAGCGAAGCAGACCTTGGCGCCAAGGTCTTGGACGTATTGCATGAAGGTGCGGCTCGTAAATTGCGTACCGTTGTCGGTGATTATCCTGTTAGGGATCCCGAAATGGCAAACAATCGACATGAAGAACTTGACTGCTGACTGTGCTGTCACCTTTCTCACTGCTTCCACTTCCGGCCACTTTGTGAACTTGTCGATCGCAACGTACAAGTACTCAAAGCCCCCGACAGCTCGGGGAAAGGGGCCGAGGATGTCGAGCCCCCAGACCGAAAATGGCCAGGATAAAGGGATTGTCTAGAGAGCTTGAGCTGGCTGGTGTATCTGCTTGGAATGGAACTGGCACGCTTCACACTTGGTTACTTGTGTAGTTGCATCCTGGAGGGCTGTCGGCCAGAAGAATCCTTGCCGGAATGCTTTTTCGACAAGGGCTCTTGCGCCAATGTGGTGACCACATATGCCTCCATGTATTTCTGCCAACACCTTTTGTCCATCTTCCCGGGGAATACACTTCAATTTTACACCGTTGAGTCTTCTTCTGCACAGTGTGTCATCGACAAACTGGTACATACTAGACTGCCGGGCTACTCTTTCCGCTTCTTCTTGCTCTTCGGGAAGTTCTCCAGTCTGAAGGAAACGGACAATCTGCTTCGCCCATGTTGGAGCCTGTGGCTCGACAACAAGGACTAAAGGCACATCTGCTGCTGCGGGAACATCCGCTTCTACGGCAAGAGCCTGCGGCTCTGCCGGAGCTTGACGTTCCCCGGCAAGCTTGTCGGAGCAGAGCTTGTCGGGAGTGTCTGCTTCAACGATACAAACCCTAGGGCTTGCCGGAGCAGACTGCTCCTCATCATTCTTGGTGTTGATCTTGGGGACCTTCTTGGCGGTGGCTTCGGGAAGCTCTGCCGGAAAATAGTCGCCAGAAATCAACTTCCTCTTCTTGCTCTGTCCAGTTGGTGTTACGGACGGCTGAGTCAGTTTGAGCACAAAAATCCCTGGTTCCACAGGTAACTTGAGTGCGGCGCACTTTGACAGGCCATCGGCAATATCATTCTGAGCTCTTGGGACATGCTCCATCTGTAGGCCGTCAAAGTGCTCTTCTAGCTTTCTCACTTCGTCAACGTAAGCTTCCATTAATGGACTTTGATAATTCTTGTTCACTTGGCGGACGGCAAGTTGCGAGTCACCCCTGACAATGAGCTTCTTAATCCCAAGGTCTGCCGCGATCCTGAGACCGGCAAGCAAGCCTTCATACTCTGCAATATTGTTTGTCGCTTGCTCCTTGGGAAAGTGCATCTGGACTACGTACTTGAGGTGCTCTCCGGTGGGTGCAACAAGTAGCACGCCAGCACCGGCGCCTTGCAGTGAGAAGGCACCGTCAAAGTACATGAGCCACTCATTGTTTGTTTCCTTGGCGGGGATGCTCGTCTCCGGAGTTTCTTCGTCTGGTGTTGGCATCCACTCTGCTATGAATTCTGCCAATGCTCTGCTTTGGATTGTTGAAGTACTCTCAAATTTGAGGCCAAAGCTTGACAGTTCTAGTGCCCACTCGACAATCCTGTCTGTTGCTTCTGGATTTTGCAATATTCTCTTAGCGGAAAGCGAGTGACAACTGTGATCTCATGTGCTTGGAAGTAATGGCGTAGCTTTCTCGAGGCCATGAGAAGGCCAAAAAGCAACTTCTACACACCAGAGTACCTTGACCTAGCCCCCTGCAAAAGGGAACTGACAAAGTAAACCGGGCACTGCACCATCTTCTTCTGTATCTCCTCTTGCATCTGCGCAGATCCATGCTTGTCGGGACCAGAGCTTGTCAGGGAAGCCCCCTGCTTGTCGCTGGATGTGCTTGCCGCGGTTGCTGGCTCGTCATCTGCCTCCCTCTCCGCTACTAACGCAGCACTAACCACTTGATTGGTTGCCGCTATGTACAGCAGCAACTTCTCTTGCGGCTTAGGTGCGACAAGTGTTGGAGTGGAGGACAGGTATCTCTTCCAGTCCTGCAGCGCAGCCTCCGCTTCCGGAGTCCATTTCATTGGACCTGCCTTTTTCAAAATTTTAAAAAATGGCAGGGCGCGCTCAGCAGACCGAGAGATAAACCTGCTGAGAGCAGCCACGCAACCGGCAAGCTTCCGTACATCCTTGACGCGCTTTGGTGCTTCGATCTGCTCGATGGCCTTGATCTTGTCGGGATTGGCTTCAATTCCTCGCTGAGATACAAAGAACCCGAGAAGCTTGCCGGAAGGGACTCCAAACACACACTTCTCGGGGTTGAGCTTGAGGTTAATCTTGCGCAGATTTGCAAAAGTTTCTTCTGAATCCGGAATCAGAGTTGCCCTGTCCTTGCTCTTGACCACTATATCATCCATGTAAGCTTCTACATTTCTGTGTATCTGTGGCTTCAAAGCGACATGGACTACTCTGGCAAATGTTAAACCAGCATTCTTTAAACCAAAAGGCATCCGTACGAAACAGTACGTGCCGCATGGAGTAATGAATGCGGTTTTCTCCTCATCCTCTTCTGCCATGAAGATCTGATGGTATCCTGAATATGCGTCAAGAAATGAAAGCAAATCACATCCGGCTATTGAGTCAACAATCTGGTCAATGCGCGGCAAGGGAAAGGGGTCTTTGGGACAAGCTTAATTAACATCAGTAAAGTCAATACAAAGCCTCCATTTTCCATTCGCCTTGCGCACGACTACAGGATTGGCCAGCCACGTGGGATGGAGCACTCCTCTGACAAGACCTGCTGCTTCCAATTTCTTCATTTCTTCTGCTATGAATTCTTGGCGCTCCACTGCTTGTTTCCTGACCTTCTGCTTGACGGGCCGCGCATGAGGACAAACAGCAAGATGGTGCTCAATTACTTTCCTGGGAACACCGGGGATGTCAGACAGTTGCCACGCAAACACGTCGACGTTCGCCCGCTAGAAAGCAATGAGCGCGCTTTCCTATGTAGAGTCAAGCGTGGCACTGATGGTGAAGGTACCACCAGTGCCGTTCTCCTTGGCGGACACCCTCTTGGTATGTGGTGGAGCTGCCGTAGCCTTCTTGCACTTGCCGGTGGAGCTCGATGGTGCTTCCTCAATGGCAGCGCAGAACTCCGAGGAGGTGCGCTTGCCGGAGTGGGCATCAGAGCTCTTGCCAGACTTGGTCTTCTTCTTCCCCCCGGGAGCTTCAGCGGCAAGTGTGCTGCGATCTGTCGCGGCTGTTGCTTCCCGGTAGATCTTGTCGGTGCAGATAAGGGCATCCTTCTTGTCTCCAGGGACAGAGATGGCGCTTATCGGGCCTGGCATCTTGAGCAAGTTGTATGCATAGTGAGAGGCTGCCATGAACTTGGCGAGTGTTGGACGGCCAAGTATGCCATTGTAAGGCAATGGGAAATCGGCAACGTCAAAAGTGACCCTCTCAGTCCTGAAGTTCATTTTGCTGCCAAATGTTACCGGCAACGTGACCTTCCCCTTCGGCTTGCTCCTTCCCGGGTTAATTCCTTGGAATGTGCCGGTCTCTTCGAGCTCACTGTCAGGGATCTGGAGTTTCTGGAGCACAGCGGAGGAGATCAGGTTCAAGCCGGCCCCACCGTCAACTAACATCTTAGTGACCTTGAGGTTGCGGATTGTCGGTGAAACCAACAACGGCAAGCACCCGACCGCAGTTGTGCGATCAGGGTGGTCCTCAATATCAAAGATGATAGGCGTGCTGGACCATTTCAGAAGCTTGCGCAATTCAACAGGTGGTTCTGCCGCATTAACTTCCCGCGCCCACTGTTTGAGCTGGCGGTGTGAAGTATGCAGAGAAGCACTGCCGTCAATGCATAAAACCTCTGTGGCTTTCTGGAACTCCTGCTCACTGGTCTCGGCATCATCCATGTCTTCGTCGTCGTCGTCTTCATCCTTGTCACGGCCGCGGGGAGGTCTGTCTCCTTGCCGCTGCTTGGCCTTGCCGCGGCGTCCTCCCCGGCCAGCGCGCTTCTTGCCGGCCTCTCCACCGCCTCCTTGGGCTCTCTCCTTGTCGCGCCGCTTGTACTCAGCTTTTTGTTGCTGGACAAGCTGCTCGACCTTCTTGCAGCTCTGGAGATCATGGCCCTTGGTGCGGTGGAACTTGCAGTACTGCTTGTTGGAGCCGTCCTGCTTGTCGGCGGCCGCCACAGCTTGGTAGTTGGTGCATGCGACAACCTCCTTGCCGGAACTGCCAACTTTGGCTTGCTTGGCGCCACCGTCATTGCCAGACTGCTCAACGACTAGTACCTCTTTGCCATTCTTCTTCCTGTTGCGCCTCCGGGTTTTCTTTGCCGGGGCAGCATCTTCGCTGTCAGATCCTCCTGCGCTAGTATTCTCTCGTGGAGTTTCCTCCCTTCTTCAGCGCGTGCACACTTGTCGGCCAGGGCGTACAGCTCGCTGACGTCTCTGATCCTGCTCATCGCCATCTCCTCCCGCATCCTGCGATTATGCACGTTCTGATGGAACGCGCTGATAACCGTGGCAGGGTGGATGTCTGGGATGTTGCGCTGTACACGGCTGAATCTCTGAATATACTTGCGCAGGGGCTCTCCTTCCTTCTGGGCAAGCAGGTGAAGGTCACTCTCTTGGCCATGGGGTTTGTGGCCGCCCGTAAAGGCGCCGACAAACTGATGGCAAAGGTCCGCCCAAGAGGATATGGAGTTGTCCGGCAGGTGCATGAGCCAGGACCTGACGTCGGGCTTGAGCACCAGCGGGAAGTAGTTGGCAAGAACCTTGTCTTCTCGCCCCCCGGCAGCTTGCACCGCAAATGGTGTAGATGCTGAGGAACTCCGACGGGTGTGACTTGCCGTCGTACTTCTCCGGTACGTCTGGCTTGAAATGCTTCTGGCTGGGCCACTAGACTTGCCACAGCTTACGGGTAAACGCAGGGCAACCTACCGCGTACGGCAAGTTGCCTCGTTCCCCTGGCGCATGCATATTGACAGAGGGCCCAGCGCGCAGGTCTGATTGACGCCGCGCTTCTCTTCGGCGCACGATGCGTGTTCGAGCGTCTTCTTGCTGTCGTTCATGAAGAATTTGACGCTGATCGCGACGAGCTCGCGGATCTGATGACACGGTGGAGTCGCTGTCGAGGTGGATCCGGCGAGTCGGCGATCTTGGCCTTCGGGGCGGGGAGTGCACAGTGGTTGTACCCCCGCCGGTCTTGTCGCCACTGGCTTGCGCCTGGCTGACTTGCCGCGGTAGCAAAGTACTCGGCTGCCGTGGACTGTCGCCGTTGGCGAAGCCGATAAGGCTCTGAATGGTGGCCCTCCAGTCGTCGATCTTGTCTGGCGCCGGAGGGTAATCTAGAAGCAGTTGGGCCCGTGCCAACACTTTTGCCGGAGGGGTGGGCGGCGGTGGCGAACGGTGCGAGGAGCGAGATATGCTCGGACTTCTAACTGCGTTAGAAGGAGCAGTACCTCGTCCAGGTGACCGTGCCTCGCTCGCGCCAGCATGTTGGCGCGCATGATGGTCTTGAGCGCTCCGGGATCCACCTGCTTGATCTTGGCCCAGCAAACGTATGGTACCGTGAGTACCATAACGCTCAAGTGTGCGGTTCAAGCAAAGAAGTATCGCTCAAGTGGAAGAGGGACAAGGACGAAGTCGAGGATGTGGATGAGGACTCCGAGTAAGGTGGCAGAGTCGTTGCTCATGGTGGTTCTAATGCAGTGTCTACCGGATTAGTTGCTTAGTTTAATTTCTGGTGTGCTTAGTTTTAGTTGAGGGGTGTGTTGTGCTGAGCCCCCAGCACAACTATGTTATATTTCTTCTCCTTATATTTCGTACATTTCATCTTTTAGTTGGTATAGTACTACCACTCATTTCATCACATTGTATACGTACAAAATATATGGCCAACATCATATAGCCAGCAGTTTAGCTGTCAAAGAATTTCAATGTGCTTAGTTTTGTCAAAGAATTCCAGGGTGCTTAGTTTTATTTGAGGGGTGTGTTGTGCTAGACACCATTAACTTATCATTGTGAGAATCGGCTTATTTTTGTCATGTAAGATGGTCAACGGGTTTGAAGTGAAAAAAACAATGTTTAATGGCATTTCTGAGCAAACATCTAACTTAACGATGGCATTTTTTTAGATATCTAATTGCATTTTTGAGTAGACATCTCACAGATCAATGGCATTTTTTGAGTAGTTGTAACTTCTAATGGCAAAACTGAGTAGTGATACACAACTAGTGGCATAAATAATAAGAACCCAAGAATTAAATAGGTATGCTAATTTCTTTATTTCTTTATTTCTTTATACCTTTGTGTGCGAAACAATATACGTAGCCTCCCCCCAGATTTTTTTACAGAGGTAACATAGAATTATATGAGTGCCCTGTTAAATTTTGGAATTATTCCCGGTTTGTTTGGCCTTCTTTGTACATTATAATTGAGTTTCTGGTCATTTAATGTGCATAATTCAAATTTGAACTACAAGCACATGCTCCCGTGCACCAAAGTTGATTGAAAAATCACATGCGTGTCCTCGG
This sequence comes from Triticum monococcum, assembly GCA_034509565.1. Classification (NCBI taxonomy): domain Eukaryota; kingdom Viridiplantae; phylum Streptophyta; class Magnoliopsida; order Poales; family Poaceae; genus Triticum; species Triticum monococcum. The sequence goes on from CM067846.1 coordinate 65,246,087, forward strand.
GTGAATTTCTAGGTCCCATGGATGAAATGGGAATGAAATTCAAACATCTGGGCATCGTGGTTCGGCCGAGAACATTGAGAAGCTTGGTTTAATAATTCTTGTAAATCCAAACATGCCTGAAAATCATGAAACTTGGCATGGTGTCATGTCATGGTACTACCATGCTGTGGTAAAAAATATTGCAGAATAGGAATAAGTTTGGGTATAAGTTTCTTGCAAACCAGAGCTTGTCTCAAGAAGGCTCGTGGTTCTGAGAGGGAACGTGTCACCTTTGTGTGCATAATTCAAATTTTAAATACAAGCACATGCTCCAGTGCACCAAAGCTGGTTGAAAAATCACATATGTGTCTTTGTCGGCGTTTTGGGAACGGGGGTCCCCAGACTTGCCTGCCTGCGACCTGCGGCGTGGCTTAGGTGGGGGCCCAGTGCGGCCCATCTTCATCAGCCTAAGCTCAAGACCCTCGTGAGGGGCCAAGCCTCATGGGGCGGACGATAGGAAGCTTCCTCAGAGGCAGCCTTATCAGGCAGGCTCATGAGGAGGCGGAGAGATCAAGGCAGGGGTACCTCACGAGGATCCCATGACGCAAGCCATCACGATCAAGGCCAGGCGGGCGCCAAGCGGGCGCTGGCCTGCGCAGGGTCCTTGTTTCCCCTTTGGTGGAAAGGGGGCAAGCATAGGCCAAGGCATCAAGCAAAGGTTGCCATTCCGGTACAACGAGACCAAGACCAGCAGAGGGGCAGGATGGAGATCACCGTGGAGCCCAGGACGGCATCATCACCAGTGGTTTTGGCAGCCGAAGACCACCTTTGGTTAGGATAACTTGTAGTAGATGTTCCCCTTCAAAATGGCCAATTGTTGGCGCCCTTCCCGCTCATTATTTGGGGAGAGGCCCAGGGCCTCTATAAATAGAGCTAGCCACCACAGAGTAGAGGGACAGATGGAAATCTGGTAGAACCCTAGCAAAGAGAAAGAGAGAGGCGACTGAACTCACCCTGACAGTTCATCGCACCAGCCCAAGAACACCTCTCGCGAGGTTGTTCTTCCTTTGTACTGATCCTCATTAGCCCCTGAGGCAATCCACCATACCACACACTAGAGTAGGGTATTACACCACAACGGTGGCCCGAACCAGTATAAACCTCGTGTCTCTTGTGTTGTTCATCATTTTCATCTTAGTTCGCACGAGAGGATCGGGCGTAGATCGGTAGGGGAGAGATATCCAAGCACACCCCAATGTTCGAACCTCAAGGGTCTGCCGGAACCCGAAATCCGACATTTGGCGCGCTAGGTAGGGGTGCGCCGGAATCTTTCTTCCACTGTTCGCGTGTGATCATCCGTCGTGTCCATGGTTGACGCTCATCGGGCTCGCGCCGAGAGCTGGGCTGCTCGTGCCACTCGTGTCGCCCAGACGGCACCCGTCGGTAGACCCCCTCGTTGTTCCCCGTTGCCCGCCGCCAACGCCGCCACCGGCCCGGCGGGAACGAGCAGCAGGCCTCGTCCCAGGCTCCCAGCATCCTTCGGTGCGGCGGGATAGCCGCACCGCCACCCCGTCGCTGACTCCAGCTGGCTCGTCTTCCCACATCCGTCGCGCACCCATGGATGCGCACGCCTCACTGCTCTTGGCGCGGGAGCTCCTGCATTATCGCCCCGTCGACGACCTCTACGAGGACTGGCTCGCCCGCATCACCGAGCTCGTCAGTGCCGCAGGGGGCTCCCCCTTGCGGTCCGTCTTGCTGCTTCGCCCTCCGTCCCATGCAGGGGGCGAGGATCAGGAGGCACCTCCGCCGCCTCCTCCCCAAGAAGATGCCTTGGCTCCAAGGCTTGCAGCCCAAGGGCGGGACCCTCCACATCCGGCGCCTGCGCAGCAGGAAGGGAGCTTCCAAGAGATCCCACGTCCCCGGGAAGGTGCTCGCGCGCTCCCAGCGCCGGCGCGCCAAGATCGCGCCTCAGCGCCTCCACGACGAGACCCCGCGCTGCTCCCAGTGGCGGCGCGTGGTTACCCACAAGAACAAGTCTAGCACTAGCAAAGGGCGCCGGTGGCCATGGCGGGCTGCCTCGCCTTCACCCCCGAGCTGCGCGGCGTCACATGGCCAGGCAAGTTCAAGCCTGACCTCCCTCCCCGCTACGATGGCACAACGGACCCCACGGAGTTCCTGCAGCTCTACGAGCTGGGTATCGTAGCCGCCAACGGAGACGAAAAGGTCATGCCGAATTGGTTCCCCATGGCGCTCAAGGATGGCGCCTGCACCGGGCTCCTGAACTTGGCTCCCGGCACGAGGAGCGAGATGCGCACCCGCTTCATCGCCAACTTCCAGGGCACTCGCGACCGGCCCCCGGCCGTGAGCGACCTGCGCCGCATAAAGCAACAGCCGGGAGAAACCCTGTAGAATTACATCCAGTGCTTCAACTATGCTCGCCTCAAGATCCCCAAGGTAACTGAAGAAGCTATCATCTCAGCCTTCTCCGACGGCATGCGCGACGTCAAGATGAAGGAAGAGCTAGCAATCCATGAAGACCTGTGCACATCCTTGGAGCTATTCAACTTGGCGACCAAGTGCGCCAGGGCCGAGGAAGGGCGTCTCTCCCTCCTCTAGCTCCCGACAGCCGACGCGGAAAAAAAGAAGCTCAAGGCCAAAGACGTGAAGCACAAGGGGGCTGTCGTGCTAGCAGCGGAACCGGACACGAAGCGAGGCAGGGATCAGCCTGAGTCATCCAAGGGCGGACGATACTGCGTGTACCACGACCTCCACACCCACAATACCAACGAATGTCAAAGAGCTCAGAGCCGTGCGAGATGGGTGAATTGGCTGAAGCCAAGAGCACAACGACAGGGGATATGGCCGAGGAGGAGGAAGAGGTGGCGGACGATGGGAAGACCATGGCCTTTGCCAGGGATGGTGTGACCGCCCTCGCGAGGACCGCTGGCAGGACCAGCCTCGCGAGGGAGGCTGGAGGGACCAGCCTCGTGAGGGCCACCCACACGGCAACGTAGGCCTCCCTCCTCTGCCGCCTCCACCAAGGAGGAACGAGGACCAACACCAAGATGATGGGGCTGGGGGCTTCCAAGAGCCGCGTGCAATTGCTTGCATCTTGGGTGGCACCCAGGCCCCAGCCTCACAGCGCATCTTCAAGAAGTTTGCTCGCGAGGTGAATGCAGTCCTTCCCAAGCTTGAGGCCACGCGCCCTCTTAGGTGGTCTTCGTGCGCGATCACCTTCGGTTCCGCAGACCAGCTCAAGTGTGTGGCAACGGCCGGAGTCCTCCCGATGCTTTGCTCACCAGTCATTAGCAACGTGCAGGTCACCTGGACCCTCATTGATGGCAGGGCAGGACTCAACGTCCCGTCCGTCGAGATGTTCGACAATCTCCAAGTGCCGTACGACCAGCTTCAGCCGACCAAGCCTTTCTCAGGAGTCACCGATGGTTCCACTGTTCCAATTGGGCAGGTTCGCCTTCCAGTCACCTTCGGGCAGCGCAACAACTATCGCACCGAGCTCATCGACTTCGATGTCGCTCACATCCACCTGTCGTACAACGCCATCCTCGGGTAACCAGCCCTAGCCAAGTTTATGGCAGTGACTCACCATGGTTACCATGTCCTCAAGATGCTAGGAAGCGGTGGAGTCATCAACGTACCATGCGAAGAAAGGGACGCAGTGTGCTCGCTTGAGCGTGCATTCCAAGCCGCAGCAATCAAAGACCCAGATCATAGGAGCGGGAGGCCTCCCGAGGCGACCCTCAAGAAGAAGAAGACCTCACCTGTCCTGAGCCACAAGGAGGCAGGCACCTCCGAAGGTATTGCGTCAGGATTCGTGCCCGATCAGGGAGCGCCACCCTCTGACGCATAGGAAGGCTCGCCCGGCGTCCTCCTCAGGAAGGGCTCGGGGGCTCTCTCTTGGAGAGCCGCCGACCTTGCCAAGGTCGCGAGGGAGGCGCTCGGGCACCACTTGGAGGGGTGCTTTCAAGCACGCTTCCCTCAGGAAGGCACAAGTCAGAGGAGACCAAACCCTCAGGAGTTCATCGCAAGGAACACCCATGAGCTACAAGAGTCCTGAGTCATGCACGGCAGCCGCCGCTTACCAGTTGTGGCCCCACATCCACGCAAGGATGGAGGACCGCGCGTCTGCGTCAACGTACCAAGGCTCAACCGAGCCGCGTTCTAGGAGCGCCTATGGCGACGTAGGGGAAAGAGGGAGGCCGTGTGCGGGGTGCCAGAGGCCCAGACAGAGGAGGCGACGCACGTGGGGGCTTGCAGCGAGCAGGGTTGCGGCGCGGGAGCAGCGCAGGTGCGGCCCGGCGCGGTTGGCGAAGTAGACCGGAGCCGGGGCGAGGCAGGGCACGCGCGTAGGTGCGTACGGTGCAGGGGCGTGCACGCCGAGCATGGCATGGTGGCGCGGGTAGAGCCGTGCCAGAGCTGCGGCGAGCATGGGAAGGGGTCCGCGGGCGCGGAGCTGCGGCGCTAGGCGACGGCGGGACTGGCAGAGCAGCGGGGGAGAGGGCGCGTGACACGACAGAGAGCGAAGGGAGGGGGAAGGCTCACGGGGCCGGTAGGGAAATGGCAGCGGTGCGCGAGGAGCGTGATGGGGACGACGACGTAGAGGATGTCGGCGTTCTGGGAACGGGGGTCCCCAGACTTGCCTGCCTACGGCCTGCGGCGTGACTCAAGTGGGGGCCCAGCGCGGCCCATCTTCATCAACACGAGGCTCAAGACCCTCGCGAGGGGCCAAGCCTCGCGAGGCGGACGACACGGGGCACCAGGCGGGTGCCAGCGCGCGCAGCGTCCCCCTTTCCTCTTTGGTGCAAAGGGAGCATGCGTATCCGCGGAGTACCGAGGCATCAGGCAAAGGTTGCCACTTCGGTGCAACAAGACCAAGGCCAGGAGAACTACGAGACGGAGGTCACCATGGAGCCCAGCGCGGCGTCATCACCAGAGCCTTTGACAGGCGAAGACTGCTTTTGTCAGGATAGATGTACTCGCTGTCCCCCTTCAAATTAGCCCGCCATTGTTGGATCCCTTCCCGCTCAATATTTGGGGAGAGGACCAGGGCCTCCATAAAGAGGACTAGCCACCCACATAGCAAGCGGGTTCGGTTCGGATCGATTCCTGTTCGTTCGGTTCGCAAGTGGAGAGAGAGAGAGAGAGTGGGTGACTGAACTCCTCATAGCAGTTCATCACCACAGCCAAGAGCAGACCCTCACGAGGCTGTTCTTCCTTGTATTGTTCATCCACACCAGCCCCAGGAGGCAATCCATCCACCACACACTGGAGTAGGGTATTACACCACATTGGTGGCCCGAACCATTATAAATCTTGTGTCTTTCGTGCAGTTCTTTTAGTAGTTTAGATCCCCTCGAGACGGAGAGGTTGAAGGCGAGATTTCCGCGTGCACCCCAGTGTTCGAACCTTAAGGGTCTGCCGGAACCTGAAATCTGACATTTGGCGCGCCAGGTAGGGGTGCGCCGGAATTCGTCTTCCACCGCTCCGCTCTCCTCCGGCCGTCGCATCCATGTCTGACGCTCGTCGGGCCCGCGCCGAGCGCTGGGCCGCCATCGCTTCTCGCGTCGCCCAAACGGCCCCCGTCGGTGGGTGTCCTCGTCGTTCCCCGTCGCCCGCCGTCAACGCCGCCACCGGCCCGGCGGGGGGCGAGCAGCAGGCATCGTCTCAGCACCCGTCCATGCGGCAAGACGGCCGCACCGCCATTCCGTCGCTCGCACCAGCTGGCTCTTCGTCTCGCGCGCTCCGCGCACCCTTGGAGGCTCGAGCTGCGCTCCTCGCGGCAAACGAGCTCCTGCGCTACCGTCCCATCGACGACGTCTACGAAGAATGGCTCGACCGCGTCGCCGAGCTTGTTCGCCCCGTAGGGGCTCTTCCGCGTCGTCCGTCCCTCTGCACCGCACTCCGCCCCGCGCGGGAAACGAAGCTCGAGAGGCGCACCAGCCGCCTCCCCTCCAGGAAGATGCCGTGGCTCCAAGGCGACTGGCCCCTGGGCGGAACCCGCTCCGCCAGGCGCCATCGCAACAAGAGCGAAGCTGCCAAGAAATCCCTTGCTCGTAGGGGGCTGCCAGGGCGCTCCCTGCTCCGGCACGCCGCGACCCTGCTCCAGCCCCGGCACGTCAAGACCCCGCCCTGCGCCTAGCTGCAGCGCGTGGGGAACCTCAAGACCAAGCTCTCCACCAACCGAGGCCTTTCATGGCCACCGCGGGCTGCCACGCCTACACCACTGAGCTGCGCAGCGTCGCGTGGCCCGGCAAGTTCAAGCCCGACCTGCCTCCTCGCTACGACGGCACAATCGATCCCGCAGAGTTCCTCTAGCTCTATGAGCTGGGCATCGAGGCTGCCGGCAGGGATGAGAAGGTCATGGAAAACTGGTTCCCCATGGCGCTGAAGGAAGGGGCGCGAACCTGGCTCCTGAATCTGGCTCCAGACACGATCTCCTCCTGGGACCAGATGCGCGCCCGCTTCATCGCCAACTTCCAAGGTACTCGTGACCGGCCGCCTGCCGTGAGCGACATGCGCCGCATTAAGCAACAACCCGGAGAGACCCTGCAAAAGTACATCCAGCGCTGCAACAGCGCGCGCCTCAAGATCCCCAGGGTGTCAGAGGAGGCCATCATCTCCGCCTTCTCTGACGTCAAGATGAAGGAGGAGCTGGCGATGCACGAAGACCTCTGCACCTCCCTGGAGCTGTTCAACTTGGCGAACAAGTGCGCCAGGGCTGAGGAGGGACGTCTCTCCCTCCTCGACCTGCCTGCCGCGGACCCAGAAGAGAAGAAGCCCAAGGCCAAGGACGTGAAGCGCAAGGGGGCTGCCGTGCTCGTAGCCGAACCAGACACCAAGCGGGGCAAGGATCTGCCCGAACCCTCTAGAGGCAGCCGATACTGTGTATCATGACCTCCACACCCACAACACCAACGAATGTCAAGAGCTCCGCGCCGTACGAGAAGGAAGGATCGGTCGTCGCCCTGACCGTGCTGACCGGGGCTATGGCCGAGGAGGAGGAAGAAACCCAGGGCGCTGGGAAGACCGCGGCCGCGCCAGGGGTGGCGCGACCAGCCTCGCGAGGACCGCTGGCGGGACCTGCTTCGTGAGGGGGACTGGAGAGACCAACCTCGTGTGGATCGCCCTCATGGCAACGCATGCCTGCCTCCGCTGCCGCCCCACCAAGGAGGAACGAAGACCACCATCAAGACGAGGGGATTGGGGGCTTCCAGGAGCCGCGCGCGATCGCCTGCATCCTGGGCGGAGCTCAAGCCCCAGCCTCCCAACGTATCTTCAAGAAGTTTGCCTACGAAGTGAATGCAGTTCTCCCCAAGCTCGAAGCAACGCGCCCCCTCAGGTGGTCGGCGTGCCCCATCACGTTCAGCTCGGCAGACCAGCTCAAGTGCGCAGCCACTGCAGGAGTCCTCCCGATGCTCTGCTCCCCAGTCATCAGCAACGTGCAGGTCACCAAGACCCTCATCGATGGCGGGGCAGGGCTCAACGTCCCGTCCGTGGAAACATTCAACAACCTCCAAGTGCCCTATGATCAGCTCCAGCCGACCAGGCCTATCTCCGGGATCATCGACGGATCCACAGTCCCGATCAGGCAGGTCCGCCTCCCTGTCACCTTCGGAGCCCGCAGCAACTACCGCACCGAGCTCATCGACTTCGACATCGCCCACATCCGCCTGCCGTACAATGCCATCCTCGGGTACCCAGCACTAGCCAAGTTCATGGTCGTGACCCACCACGGCTACAACGTCCTCAAGATGCCAGGAAGTGGCGGCGTCATCACGGTGCCCTGTGAAGAGAGAGATGCAGTGTGTTCCCTGGAGCGAGCCTTTCAGGCCGCGTCGCTAGAAGACCCAGATCGCGGAAGCAGGAGGCTTCCTGAGACCATCCCCAAGAAGAAGAACACGTCGTCAGGCTCAGCCCCTTAGGAGGCAGGCCCCTCAGGGCCCGTGCCTCCTCAGGAGGGCCCTCCGTCCATCGCATAGGAAAGCGCGCCCGGCGCCCTCCTCAGGCAGGGCTCGAGGGCTCTCACCTGGAGGGCCACCGACCTAGCCGGAGTCACGAGGGAGGCGCTTGGGCACCATGTGGAGGCGTGCTTCGTAGCACGTTTCCCTCGAGAGGGAACTAGGCGAGGAAGATCAGACCAGCAAGAGTTCGTTGACGAGGCCATTCAAGAGCTACAGGAGACAAGGACCATGAGAGGTTGCCGCCGCTTGCCAGCCATGGCCCCACATCCAGGCGAGGATGGTGGGCTACGCGTCTGCGTCGACGTACCAGGGCTCAATCAGATCACCACAACGGAGCGCCTCTGGCCCTCGCAAGTGGGGCGCTGCGGAGGTCCACCCCACAGCTATGTTCGCATGCCTTACGGCCTGCCGAGCATGGCTGCAGCGTACCAGCGCCTCATGAGGGGCATCGTGGAGGCTCAGGAAGACAGGCGTTCCATGGCCTTGGCGGAGATGGAGACAGCTCGCGAGGAGTCACCAGTGCATCCGGAGCCTCCCGAGGCTCCAATGCCTGGGGGCTCGTGAGGATCGGCTTCTGCAGCCCGTCAAGTCTGCTGCACCAACGCCACTACGTCGACGACATCCTCCGGTGACATCTTTCAAGTTCCGTTCTCAGCTGAGAGCACCCCCCAGGGTTGCATCACTCCCAGGCCGCATGGGTCCACCCCCGCGGCATGTATCTGCATTTACCTTTCTGTCGCTAGTTTGCCTTGTTGGGGGCGCCCCTCGGGCTGCATCATCCCCAAGCCGCTGGGGCCAGGCCTAGCGGCATGTATCTTCGTAGTGTTTATTTCCAACTATGCATTGCCTATCATGCTTAGCTGCATGGTGCCCGTCCGCGGCATCTTCTCTTCCCATGTCGGCCACTTGCACGTTACAGGAGGGGTGCCTGAGCATCGCGACTCAGGGCTCTTACTGGCTCTCCAGCCCTCACCCTCTGGCCTTGTCCACGGCATCGCGACCTGGCATACCAGCGACGGCTGAGACAAGCTCGAGGGCCGGGACCCGAGGACGTAGAGTACCGGCATCTAACCAAATCTTGCAGGGACACATCTCAAGATATGGCCCAGTGCCGGGCGCAACCCGCCCAGAGGTAGGGCCTCGTGAGTCCCGCGCTGGCTCACGGGTGCCCAGATACACCTCACTCAGCTCTATCGTGCCGGTCACGTGTCAGGGCGGGGTTGTATACGCCCCGGGGGCTCCTCCCGGAGGGGAGCCCCCTCCCACGTACCAGTGGAAGCACCATGCTCCGCGCTGGCTGACGACACTGCCGAGGAGCGGCTATGCCCGTACACATACGGAAGTGCTATGCTCCGCGCTGGTGATAAACAACTAAGGGTGGCCTCCGGGCCGCGTTAACCTCAGGGAGCCCAGAGCTCAGTGGCAGGCCTCATCGCAACGCCTCCCCTCGGGAGCGCCGCGCGAGGGGGCTGGGCACGGGGGCTACGGCTGGGTCACGCCCAGACGTACGCCGCCCAGCCAGGCCCCTCGGGCCTGGTTCGCCGCGTGTCTCTCCCCGAGCGGAGCCAAGGTATGAAGGCCGTTTGCGCGTCAAGGGGGACTCCTGAGCATCGCGACTCAGGAGCCTAACTGGCTCCGTAGCCCCTCACTCCTTAGTTCCAAAAGGCTATGCTGGGTGAGGTACGCGCGGGGCTGGGCTCTGCAGACGTAGAACGGTACCACACTTACATCTCGCCTCATCACCCACTGTTCGCGCGTCAAGGGGGACTCCTGAGCATCGCGACTCAGGAGCCTAACTGGCTCCGTAGCCCCTCACTCCTAAGTTCCGAAAGGCTATGCTGGGTGAGGTACGCGCGGGGTCGGGCTCTGCACACGTAGAACGGAAAACACGCCTACATCACGCTTCCCTACTTGTTGTTCGAGCGCCCAATGGGACTCCTGAGCATCGAACCTCAAGAGCCTAACTTGTCATGTGGCCCCTCACTCCTTTGGTCCCGTCCTGGTTTCCGGTCGGGGCTGATGCTGGGTGAGGCATGCGCAGGGTCGGGCCCTGCCGGCGTAGAACACGAGCAAGTAGGGAAGAAAAGCATAAAATTCAAGGAACTTAAAAGCAAATATTGCAGTCCATACTGTCAGTCTCAATGCCAAACACAAGTTTAAATGCCTCCCCGAGGCATGATGCATGTGCAGGAACCTAAAGAAGAGCAGGGATGGGACGGAGTCACTCGTCGGCGCTGGTTCCGCCTTGTGGAACAGCAGGGTCGGCAGCGCCTTGCTTCGGCCTGGTGCTGAAGGACCGGAACTTCTCCAGCAGCGCCTCCGCGCACCCCTTCATGGCTTCGACAGCGGCAGCAGCACCCTCGCCGCTCACCGGTTCCAGCAGGGCGTCGAGGTCGGTATTGGGATCCCGGAGGTAGACGTGGGCGAAGACCCGTGTCAGCGCGGCAGAAGACAGGACGTGCGCCTCGGCCTCGGCCGCGGGGCCGATGCCGAGGACGACGTCCTCAAGAGCCTTGACCAGGAAGGGAAGCAGCTTGGCGGGGCCATCCTCGTCACCAACAAGCGAGCTGTCCTAGCCGCTCTCGTAAAGCATCTTCAGCGAAGCGCGGGCGTCCTTCTCCATGTCCGCGAAGGCCACGTGATCTTCGGCGAGGACCTGAGCCTTGGCGTCCAGCTCGGCCTTCGTCGCCTCCAGCTCTTGCTTCCACGCGCTTAGACGCTTGCGGCGCTTCTTGAGCTTGGCCTCCGAGTCCTCGAGCGCCGCCTCACGCGCCTTCGCCCCCTTCTCCTGCTCTTGGCGAAGGCGAACCTCCTCCGCAAGTTGGCCCCGCAGGCCTTGCAGCTCGTCCTCCAGCGCCTTGCAGCGGTCGTGGGCCTTGACCGCTTCCCCCAGGGCCGCGTCACGAGCAATCTTTGCCTCAAGGACGGCCCGCTTCTCCTCGTCGCTGGCCGTCGAGGCCTGAACCAGCGCCGCCCGGATCGAAGCATCAGAGCGAATCCACCCCGAAGCCAGCTCCAAACTCTCGGCCACCAGGCGAGGGTCGGCGCCGAGAAGGTCCTGACGCAGCCGGTCCAGTTCAGCAGCAGCATGCTCCAAGACGGAGGAAGAAGACGGAGGAGCCTCGGCGCGCTCCAGGACGACAGGAGGAGCTGAGGGAGCAGTGGCCAGCAAAACGGGAGGAGAAGGTGGCGGCGGCAAGGCCGCCGGATCCCGAGCCAGCATTCGTTGCATCTCCCCAGCCGTCGCAGTGGCGCCAAACGAGGACACTTCAGGAGTCACCTGGGCCACGGGGGCTGAGCTCGCCCTCGCTAGCATGGCCAGACCTCCTGAGGGCGACCGACCAGGAGAAGCCCATGCACTGCGATCGCCCCCTTTCACAGGCGGGGGCGCTGCCGTGGATGGAGCCTCAGGAGCCCGCTTCGGTTTCTTCGCCGTGGGCGCCCGCCTACTCAAGAGAAGCAATCATCAAGCCTCGTCGGGAGAATGAGAAACATGAGAACAAGGATCAAGCGCTTACGGGTCATCGCCGGTGAGCTCGGGAAGCTTTCGGCCTAACTTCAAGCCAAACAGCCGGCTGGAAGGGTCGACCTTGGGAGCAGAAGGCGCGGCAGCGGACTGCCCCGGGGTAGGGGCAGGCCCGTGGGGGACCAGCCCGGTCCTGTCCTTTTTCGGGATCGGGGGCGAGCTCCAGCTACCCAGCACATCATCATCATCATCATCATCATCATCGCTCGGCGATAGGCGGAGAGTGCGGGGCGAGCGCCAAGGGAGGGGAGCCCTCGACTCTCCATCAGTCACCCCGGAGTCGGGCCCCTCTCCCCGCTCCTCTTCGTCCTCCTCCTCGCTGGAGTCACCGGAGGGCACGTCCACCAGTCCTTCGGAAGGCGCCACGGGCACAGGCCCGACCCTGTTGAAAACGGGCATGGACTTCACCACCTGCTCCCAGTCGCTGCGAAGAAACAAGGGCTCAGGAGCGCCCTCCAACCTTGCCACCGTACCCCCGACCAGACATTGAAGAACCGCGTTCACGTCCTCTTTGTCCACAGGCACGGGGCTCAGATGAGGCCTCCACATCAGAGAAGAGTACTGCTGGAGTGGAGCTAGCTGCTGCTCCAAGAACTCCCTCAACAGTGACGCACCAGTCAACTTCGCCGTCGCCATGTTGGCTGGCCTCAAGTCCGCATCCATCTTCTCCAACACCGGCTTCGCGCGGGGATCCGCGAGCTCCTCCCGGCACCAGTTACTGGCGCTCACGGCCTGCTCTGTGGGCGGGATCAGCCGAGGGTGGACGCGCCCGGCGTCAACCAAGACCCACTTGCTCCGGAAGCCATCAGCCCTCTTCCCGGGACTCGAGATGGTAATGGTGCTGCCATGCGCGATGAAGCTCGCGCACGCGGAAGGAGAACTGCCGGTAGTCCGAAGGTAGAAGTAGTGGCGCAGCAAGGCCACCAAAGGCTGCACCCCTACGTGGGCCTCGCAGTAGTAAGCGAAGATCGCCAGGAGAAGGACAGAGTTGGGGTGGAGATGCAGAGCCAGCAAGTTGTAATGGCGGAGGACAAAGAAGAAGAACTCGGAGAAGGGAGGCACCAAGCCCGCTGCGATGGCGCTCACAAAGAAGGGGTAATAGGTGCTCCCTCGACCTTCAGGGGAGGCGGAGCCAACCTTGAACACCTCCGTCCCGACGACGCCCTGTGCCGCCGCCATCCGGCACAGCCGGGCAAAGGTGGCCTTGGACACAGTCGGCTGGTCCAGAGCAGGGGAATACCAAGCTTCGGCCGGAGGCTTGCGAGGGGCCATGGCTTCCTAGGTCGCGCAACCGGAGTAGATCTGGGAGTTTGGAGGAAGAAAGGGGAGGCGCAAGAAAAGGGATCTGAGCAGCAACCGGAGAAAGCAAGGGCGAAGTCCGGAAGGGGCCAAGCCTCGCGAGGCGGACGACACGGCGCTTCCTCAGGCACAGCCTCGGCAGGCTGGCTCGCGAGGAGGCGGAGAGTTCAAGGCGGGGTACCTCGCGAGGTGCCCATGACGAAAGCCATGACGACACGGGGCACCAGGCGGGTGCCAGCGCGCGCAGCGTCCCTCTTTCCTCATTGGTGCAAAGGGAGCAAGCGTATCCACGGAGTACCAAGGCATCAGGCAAAGGTTGCCACTTCGGTGCAACGAGACCAAGGCCAGGAGAACTACGAGACGGAGGTCACCATGGAGCCAAGCGCGGCGTCATCACCAGAGCCTTTGACAGGCGAAGACTGCTTTTGTTAGGATAGATGTACTCGCTGTCCCCGTCAAATTAGCCCGCCATTCTTTGATCTGTTCCCTCTCAATATTTGGGGAGAGGACCAGGGCCTCTATAAAGAGGACTAGCCACCCACATAGCAAGGGGGTTCGGTTCGGATCGATTCCTGTTCGTTCGGTTCGCAAGTAGAGAGAGAGAGAGTGCGTGACTGAACTCTTCATAGCAGTTCATCACCACAGCCAAGAACAGACTCTCGCGAGGCTGTTCTTCCTTGTATTGTTCATCCACACCAGCCCCAGGAGGCAATCCATCCACCACACACCGGAGTAGGGTATTACACCACATCGGTGGCCCGAACCAGTATAAATCTTGTGTCTTTCGTGCAGTTCTTTTAGTAGTTTAGATCCCCTCGAGACGGAGAGGTTGAAGGTGAGATTTCCGCGCGCACCCCAGTGTTCGAACCTTAAGGGTCTGCCGGAACACGAAATCCGACAGAGGGGAAGCAGGCCGGCGGAGAAGTCCGGCGAGGCGAGCTCCGGGCGCGGCGGGGCGCGGCGTCGGTGGCCTCCTCCTCGATTCCGATCCAATCGGGGGAGAGGGGGAGGAGATATTTTTGGGAGTGGGGGAGTGTCGGTGGTTGTGGGGGGAGTGGGGGGGAGTGGATAACGGGAGGGGGTGGCCAGTTGGGCCTGGTGGGGTGAGGCCCAAGGAGGGGGGGGCTTGCGGCCTGCCGGGCCGAGGCCCAAGGGTAGGGTTTTTTTTCTATTGTTGTTTTGTCTTTCTTTTATTTTTTCTTTTAGTTCCTACTTATTTTAGTTTTAATAAAATACCAAAGTTGTAGCTAATTTAGTATACGTAAATATGCACAACCACATTTAACTTGGCACATAAAGTAAAATAGTTTGTGATGGTTTATTATTATAAAAGCTTTTAAATAATTGTTTTTTGGGGGAACGTAGCAGAAATTCAAAATTTTCCTATGTGTCACCAAGATCTATCCATGGAGAAACCAGCAACGAGGGGAAGGAGAGTGCATCTACATACCCTTATAGATCGCTAAGCGGAAGCGTTCAAGTGAACGAGGTTGATGGAGTCGTACTCGTCGTGATCCAAATCACCGAAGATCCTAGTGCCGAACGGACGGCACCTCCGTGTTCAACACACGTACAGCCCGGTGACGTCTCCCATGCCTTGATCCAGCAAGGAGAGAGGGAGAGGTTGAGGAAGAATCCATCCAGCAGCAGCACAACGGCGTGGTGGTGGTGGAGGAGCGTGGCAATCCTGCAGGGCTTCGCCAAGCACCACGGGAGAGGAGGAAGAAGAGATGCAGGGCTGCACCAACGAGAGATCGAATCGCGTGTTATGGGCAGCGCCTAGGCCTCATATATATAGGGGAAGGGTGGCGGCCAAAAGGGGGAGAAGGGGTGGCGCCCCTAGGGTGGGCCTTAAGGCCCATCTAAGCCTAGGGTTTCCTCCTTTTTTCCTCCTAGCTGCCCTTGGGCCTTGTGGGAGGCGCACCAGCCCACATAGGGGCTGGTCCCTCACCACCCTTGGCCCACGCAACCTTCTGGGGTTGGTCGCCCCACTTGGTGGACCCCCGGGACCCTCCCGGTGGTCCCAGTACGTTACGGATAAACCCCGAAACTCTTCCGGTGACCAAAATAGGACTTCCCATATATAAATCTTTACCTCCGGACCATTCTGGAACTCCTCGTGATGTCCGGGATCTCATCCGGGACTCCGAACAACATTCAGTAACCACATACAAACTTCCTTTATAACCCTAGCGTCATCGAACCTTAAGTGTGTAGACCCTACGGGTTCGGGAGACATGGAGACATGACCGAGACGTTCTCCGGTCAATAACCAATAGCGGGATCTGGATACCCATATTGGCTCACACATGTTCCACGATGATCTCATCGGATGAACCACGATGTCAAGGACTTAATCAATCCCGTATACAATTCCCTTTGTCTATCGGTACGATACTTGCCCGAGATTCGATCGTCGATATCCCGATACCTTGTTCAATCTCGTTACTGGCAAGTCTCTTTACTCGTTTTGTAACACATCATCCCTTGATCAACTCCTTGATCACATTGTGCACATTATGATGATGTCCTACCGAGTGGGCCCAGAGATACCTCTCCGCTTACACGGAGTGACAAATCCCTGTCTCGATTCGTGCCAACCCAACAGACACTTTCGGAGATACCTGTAGTGTACCTTTATAGCCACCTAGTTACGTTGTGACGTTTGGCACACCCAAAGCATTCCTACGGTATCCGGGAGTTGCACAATCTCATGGTCTAAGGAAATGATACTTGACATTAGAAAAGCTTTAGCATACGAACTACACGATCTAGTGCTATGCTTAGGATTGGGTCTTGTCCATCACATCATTCTCCTAATGATGTGATCCCGTCATCAACGACATCCAATGTCCATGGTCAGGAAACCGTAACCATCTATTGATCAACGAGCTAGTCAACTAGAGGCTTACTAGGGACATGGTGTTGTCTATGTATCCACACATGTATCTGAGTTTCCTATCAATACAATTCTAGCATGGATAATAAACGATTATCATGAACAAGGAAATATAATAATAACCAATTTATTATTGCCTCTAGGGCATATTTCCAGCAGTCTCCCACTTGCACTAGAGTCAATAATCCAGTTCACATCGATATGTGATTAACACTCAAGGTCACATCCTCATGTGACTAACACCCTAAAGAGTTCTGGGTTTGATTACGTCATGCTTGTGAGAGAGGTTTTAGTCAACGGGTTTGAACCTTTCAGATCCCTGTGTGCTTTACAAATCTCTATGTCATCTCCTAGATGCAGCTACCACGCTCTATTTGAAGCTATTCCAAATAACTATTCTACTTGGAGCTATTCTAAATTGTAGCTCCATTATATGTATCCGGTATCTCTACTCAGAGCTATCTGGATAGGTGTTAAGCTTGCATCGACGTAACCCTTTACGACGAACTCTTTTACCACCTCCATAACCGAGAAACTTCCTTAGTCCACTAGTTACTAAGGATAACTTTGACCGCTGTCCTGTGATCCATTCTTGGATCACTCTTGTACCCCTTGACTGACTCATGGCAAGGCACACTTCAGGTGCGGTACATAGCATAGCATACTGTAGAGCCTATGTCTTAAGCATAAGGGACGACTTTCGTCCTTTCTCTCTATTTTGCCGTGGTCGAGCTTTAAGTCTTAACTTCATACCTTACAACTCAGGCAAGAACTCCTTCTTTGACTGATCCATTTTGAACACCTTCAAGATCATGTCAAGGTATGTGCTCTCTTGAAAGTTCCATTAAGCGTTTTGATCTATCCTTATAGATCTTGATGCTCAATGTTCAAGTAGCTTAATCCAGGCTTTCCATCGAAAAACACTTTCCAAATAATCCTATATGCTTTCCAGAAATTCTACGTCACTTCTGATCAACAATATGTCAACAACATATACTTATCAGAAATTCTATAGTGCTCCCACTCACTTCTTTGGAAATACAAGTTTCTCATAAACTTTGT
Source organism: Triticum monococcum (assembly GCA_034509565.1). Lineage (NCBI taxonomy): Eukaryota > Viridiplantae > Streptophyta > Magnoliopsida > Poales > Poaceae > Triticum > Triticum monococcum. Next base: position 65,262,831 of record CM067846.1, read on the forward strand.
ATACACCAAAATCTTTGATCATCTCATCAAAGCATACATTCCAACTCCGAGATGTTTACTCCAGTCCTTAGAAGGATTGCTGGAGCTTTGCATACTTATTAGCATATTTCAGGATTGAGAAAACCTTCCGGTTGTATCACATACAACCTTTCCTCATAAATCGTCGAGGAAACAATGTTTTGACATCCTATCTGCAAGATTTCATAAATAGTGCAGTAACTACTAATATAATTCCAACAGACTTTTAGCATCGCTACAGGTGAGAAAGTCTCATCATAGTCAACTCCTAGAACTTGTCGAAAACATCTTAACGACAAGTCAAGCTTTCTTAATGGTGACATTTACCATCATTGTCTGTCTTCCTTTTAAAACCCATCTATACTCAACAGCCTCACGACCATCGAGCTGTTCTGTCAAAGTCTACACTTTGTTTCCATACGTGGATCCTCTCTCAGATTTTATGGCCTCGAGCCATCTATCGGAATCCAGGCCCACCATCGCTTCTCCATAGCTCGTAGGTTCATTGTTGTCTCGCAACATGACTTCCAAGACAGGATTACGTCCCACTCATAAGTAGTACGCATCCTTGTCATCCTACGAGGTTTGGGAGTGACTTGATCCGAAGTCTCGTGATCAATATCATAAGCTTCCACTTCAATTGGTGTAGGTGCCACAGGAACAATTTCCTGTGCCCTGCCACACAGTAGTTGAAGAGATGGTTCAATAACCTCATCAAGTTTCCACCATCCTCCCACTCAATTCTTTCGAGAGAAACTTTTTCTCGAAAAAGGACCCGATTCTAGAAACAATCCCTTATTGCTTCCGGATCTGAGATAGGAGGTATACCCAACTGTTTTGGGTGTCCTATGAAGATGCATTGATTCGCTTTGGGTTCGAGCTTATCAGCCTAAAACTTTTTCACATAAGCGTCGCAGCCCCAAACCTTTTAAGAAATGACAGCTTAGGTTTCTCTAAACCATAGTTCATACGCTGTCATCTCATCGGAATTACGTGGTGCCCTATTTAAAGCGAATGTGGTTGTCTCTAATGTCTAACCCATAAACTATCGTGGTAATTCGATAAGAGACAACATGGTATGCATCATATCCAATAGGGTGCAGTTATGATGTTCGGACACACCATCACACTATGGTGTTCCAGGGTGTATCAGTTGTGAAACAATTTCCACAATGTCTTAATTCTGTGCCAAACTCGTAATTCAGATATTCATCTCTATGATCATATCATAGATACTTTATTCTCTTGTCACGGCGATCTTTCAACTTCACCCTGAAATTACTTGAACCTTTCAATAATTCAGACTCGTGATTCATCAAGTAAATATACTCAACATCTACTCAAATCTCTGTGGAGTAAGAACATAACGATATCCACTACACGCCTCAGCACGCATTGGACTGCACACATCAAAATGTATTACTTCCAACAAGTTGCTTTCTAGTTCCATTTTACTGAAAACGAGGCTTTCAGTCATCTTGCCCATGTGGTATGATTTGCATGTCTCAACTGATTCAAAATCAAGTGAGTCCAAACGGTCCATTTGCATGGAGTTTCTTTATGCATATACACCAATAGACATGGTTCGCATGTCTCAAACTTTTCAAAAATGAGTAAGCCCAAAGATCCATCAACATGGAGCTTCCTCATGCGTTTTATACCGATATGACTTACATGGCAGTGCCACAAGTAGGTGGTACTATCATTACTATCTTTTGGCATGAACATGTGTATCACTACGATCGAGATTCAATAAAACAGTCATTTTAGGTGTAAGACCATTGAAGGTATTATTCAAATAAACAGAGTAACCATTATTCTCCTTAAATGAATAACCGTATTGCGATAGACATAATCCAATCATGTCTATGCTCAACGCAAACACCAATCTCGATGGTAGAGGGAGCGTACAATATTTGATCAACCTTGGAAACACTTCCAACACATATCATTATCTCACCTTTAGCTAGTCTCCGTTTATTCCGCAGCTTTTATTTTGAGTTACTAACACTTAGCAACCGAACCGGTATCTAATACCCTGGTGCTACTAGGAGTACTAGTAAAGTACACATTAACATAATGTATATCCAATATACTTCTATCGACCTTGCCAGCCTTCTTATCTACCAAGTATCTAGGGTAATTCTGCTCCAGTGGCTGTTCCCCTTATTACAGAAGCACTTAGTCTCAGGTTTGGGTTCAACCTTGGGTTTCTTCACTAGAGCAGTAGCTGAATTGTTGTTTCATGAAGTATCCCTTCTTACCCTTGCCCTTCTTGAAACTAGTGGTTTCACCAAACATCAACAATTGATGCTCCTTCTTGATTTCTACTTTGTGGTGTTAAACATCGCGAATATCTCAAGGATCATCATATATGTCCCTGATATATTATAGTTCATCACGAAGCTCTAGCAGCTTGGTGGTAATGACTTCGGAGAAACATCACTATCTCATCTAGAAGATCAACTCCCACTCGATTAAAATGATTGTTGTACTCAGACAATCTGAGCACAAGCTCAACAATTGAGCTTTTCTCCTTAGTTTGTAGGCTAAGAAAATCGTCGGAGGTCTTATACCTCTTGACGTGGGCACGAGCCTGAAATCCCAATTTCAGCCCTCAAAACATCTCATATGTTTCGCGACGTTTCAAAACTGTCTTTGGTGCCTCAACTCTAAACCGTTTAACTGAACTATCATGTAGTTATCAAAACGTGTATGTCAGATGTTCGCAACATCTACAGACGATGTTCCAGGTTCAGCACACTGAGCGGTGCATTAAGGACATAAGCCTTCTAAGAAGCAATGAGGACAATCCTCAGTTTACGGACCTAGTCCGCATAATTGCTACTATCAACTTTCAACTAATTTTTCTCTAGGAACATATCTAAATAGTAGAACTATAGCGTGAGCTATGACATAATTTGCAAAATCCTTTTGACTATGTTCAGGATAATTAAGTTCATCTTATGAACTCCCACTCAGATAGACATCCCTCTAGTCATCTAAGTGATTACATGAGCCGAGTCAACTAGGCCGTGTCCGATCATCACGTGAGACGGACTAGTCAACGTCGGTGAACATCTTCATGTTGATCGTATCTTCTATACGACTCATGCTCGACCTTTCGGTCTTCTGTGTTCCGAGGCCATGTCTGTACATGCTAGGCTCGTCAAGTTAACCCTAAGTGTTTTGCATGTGTAAAACTGTCTTACACCCGTTGTATGTGAACGTAAGGATCTATCACACCCGATCATCACGTGGTGCTTCGAAACGACGAACTTTAGCAACGGTGCACAGTTAGGGGAGAACACTTCTTGAAATTGTTGTAAGGGATCATCTTATTTACTACCGCCATTCTAAGTAAACAAGATGTATAAACATGATAAACATCACATGCAATCAAATAATAGTGACATGATATGGCCAATATCATATAGCTCCTTTGATCTCCATCTTGGGGCTCCATGATCATCTTGTCACCGGCATGGCACAATGATCTCCATCATCATGATCTCCATCATCGTGTCTTCTTGAAGTTGTCACGTCATCTTATTACTTCTACTACTACAGCTAACGGTTAGCAATAAAGTAAAGTAATTACATGACGTTTATGTTGACACGCAGGTCATAAATAAATAAAGACAACTCCTATGGCTCCTGCTGGTTGTCATATTCATCGACATGCAAGTCGTGATTCCTATTACAAGAACATGATCAATCTCATACATCACATATCATTCATCACATTCTTCTTGGCCATATCACATCACATAGCATACCCTGCAAAAACAAGTTAGACGTCCTCTAATTGTTGTTTGCATGTTTTACATGGCTGCTATGGGTTTCTAGCAAGAACGTCTCTTACCTATGCAAAACCACAACGTGATATGCCAATTGCTATTTACCCGTCATAAGGACCCTTTTCATCGAATTCGATCCGACTAAAGTGGGAGAGACAGACACCCGCCAGCCACCTTATGCAACTAGTGCATGTTAATCGGTGGAACCGGTCTCACGTAAGCGTACGTGTAAGGTTGGTCCGGGCCGCTTCATCCCACAATGCCGCCGAATCAAGATTGGACTAGTAACGGTAAGCATATTGAACAATATCGACGCCCACAATTACTTTGTGTTCTACTCGTGCATAGAATCTACGCAATAAACCTGGCTCATGATGCCACTTTTGGGGAACGTAGCAGAAATTCAAAATTTTCCTACGTGTCACCAAGATCTATCCATGGAGAAACCAGCAACGAGGGGAAGGAGAGTGCATCTACATACCCTTGTAGATCGCTAAGCGGAAGCGTTCAAGTGAACGAGGTTGATGGAGTCGTACTCATCGTGATCCAAATCACCGAAGATCCTAGTGCCGAACAGACGGCACCTTCGTGTTCAACACACGTACAGCCCGGTGACGTCTCCCATGCCTTGATCCAGCAAGGAGAGAGGGAGAGGTTGAGGAAGACTCCATCTAGCAGCAGCACAACGGCGTGGTGGTGGTGGAGGAGCGGGGCAATCCTGCAGGGCTTCGCCAAGCACCACGGGACAGGAGGAAGAAGAGATGCAGGGCTGCACCAACGAGAGATCAAATCACGTGTTATGGATAGCCCCTAGGCCTCATATATATAGGGGAAGGGGAGGGGCTGTGCCCCGTCTAGGGTTCCCACCCCTAGGGGGGAAGCCCTAGATGGGGAACAAGGGTGGCGGCCAAGAGGGGGAGAAGGGGTGGCGCCCCTAGGGTGGGCCTTAAGGCCCATCTAAGCCTAGGGTTTCCTCCTTTTTTTCCTCCTAGCTGCCCTTGGGCCTTGTGGGAGGCACACCAGCCCACATAGGGGCTGGTCCCTCACCACCCTTGGCCCACGCAACCTTCTGGGGTTGGTGGGCCCACTTGGTGGACCCCCGGGACCCTCCCGGTGGTCCCGGTATGTTACTCATAAACCCCGAAACTCTTCCGGTGACCAAAACAGGACTTCCCATATATAAATCTTTACCTCCGGACCATTCTGGAACTCCTCGTGACGTCCGGGATCTCATCCGGGACTCCGAACAACATTCAGTAACCACATACAAACTTCCTTTATAACCCTAGCGTCATCGAACCTTAAGTGTGTAGACCCTACGGGTTCGGGAGACATGCAGACATGACCGAGATGTTCTCCAGTCAATAACCAACAACGGGATCTGGATACCCATGTTGGCTCCCACATGTTCCACGATGATCTCATCGGATGAACCACGATGTCAAGGACTTAATCAGTCCCGTATACAATTCCCTTTGTCTATCTGTACGATACTTGCCCGAGATTCGATCGTCGGTATCCTGATACCTTGTTCAATCTCGTTACCGGCAAGTCTCTTTACTCGTTCTGTAACACATCATCCCATGATCAACTCCTTGATCACATTGTGCACATTATGATGATGTCCTACCGAGTGGGCCCAGAGATACCTCTCCGCTTACACGGACTGACAAATCCCAGTCTCGATTCGTGCCAACCCAACAGACACTTTCGGAGATACCTGTAGTGTACCTTTATAGCCACCCAGTTACGTTGTGACGTTTGGCACACCCAAAGCATTCCTACGGTATCCGGGAGTTGCACAATGTCATGGTCTAAGGAAATGATACTTGACATTAGAAAAGCTTTAGCATACGAACTACACGATCTAATGCTGTGCTTAGGATTGGGTCTTGTCCATCACATCATTCTCCTAATGATGTGATCCCGTCATCAACGACATCCAATGTCCATGGTCAGGAAACCGTAACCATCTGTTGATCAACGAGCTAGTCAACTAGAGGCTTACTAGGGACATGGTGTTGTCTATGTATCCACACATGTATCTGAGTTTCCTATCAATACAATTCTAGCATGGATAATAAACGATTATCATGAACAAGGAAATATAATAATAACCAATTTATTATTGCCTCTAGGGCATATTTCCAACAGTTTTTGCTACTATTTTGTTCACTTTAGGGTATTTAGTATTTTATAAAAAATTTGTTCCTCCACAAATAATATCCATGATTTACTTGTCACAGTAAGAACATTCCAGTTTTCACTTTTGAAAACTTTAATTGTTTGACTTGATTTTCAATTTGAATTTGAACGGGATTTGAATCATCACAAGATTAACAACAGTAATCGTGGTGATGTGGCATCATTAGCGGAGGGTTACTGTAGCGTAACTATCCGGGCGTCACAATTCTCCTCTACTACAAGAAATCTTGTCCCGAGATTTAATAGGTGAAGTGAAGGGGAAAGATCTGGTTACGAAATTCTAACGAATCTTCTCGGTCTTGGTTGCTCTTCTCGCAGAGGTCGATCCATTACATTGGCGTCTTCCTTCCTCTATTTCCGGCCATCATGATGAAGTCGTTACCCTTTCTTTGGGAACTTCATCGTACTTACGAAAAAATAAAAGGGGGGTTTTCTGGAGAATGGGCTTCTACAAGGTTGATTATCTGGTCGATAATAACCGGGAAGGTGGAGGAAAGTAACTCTCGAATTGAAACTTAAGATACCAGAGGGGGTAATACTCGATGACGGATCAAAGTAGAGGTTGGACTGGGGTATTGCTCTACAGAAGACAAGCGCTTAAACTTGCACACGAAATGGTATTTAAAGGAGAACATGGTCGGAAACACGATTGCAAAAGGTCAGATCCCAGGTATAAGATGAACTTATACCAAGGGAATAATTTAATTTAAGAGAAGCTTTAACGATAAGATCTACATCGTGTCCATGGGCATGAACACAAGGGCTCAAGGTCGACTCCCACTTCTTCAACGCATAACCTTTCATTTTACTTCTCTCTTTTGATGAGGCTATAGTGTAGAAATTTTATCTGGCGGAGCAACAGAAGAGTATGACTCGCGAAAAATTTCGGGTTCATACCGTTTGGGGAAGGCATAGGTTCAACCCATCAGGGCATCTTAGGAGTATATACCACAAATTTCAAGAATAAATAACACAAGCTCGATAGTAGAGCATGCTTGAGAAAGCAGAGTATACAATTTACCAAAGGCATTATGTATCCGAGGAAAGGCTCACAGACTTATTGAATATGATGGACGCTGTCGGATAAAATCCAACAAAGGATCTGGTGGTCCTCAAGGGATCTGGTGTGAGCATCGGTACTCAACCAGAGGGAGAAACAATGCAAGGAGATCAGACTTTAGAAACAACTGACTAATTCAAGGCTCAAATGCAAAGGAATTATCAATTCCAAGACAGGGGATCAGAAGCAATGCTCTGATCAGGGATGGATAAGTTGAATAGCCTTAGGGGTACGATCGATGGTCAATTGATTGGTCGAGATCCAACTCATGTTTAAACTGGTGTCTGAGCCGGAAGGATGAATTCTAGGATCCGACTGATGATTGCATGCATTTGCACTCATGTTGAATCAATAGGATCAAAATGACGGTGGCAAAGAATGCCAATAAGATTACTATACTTATGGGATAAACCATAACGCAAGCAAGCAAAGAATTTCAAGAGCAATAAGCTGCTGAGGATTTTCGGAAGATCGAATAGTATTTCGAAGACCATTGTGAAACACATGAACAATTGGGGGGTGAGCGGATACTCGATAAGTGCGAGAATTATCCATAGGGGTATTCAGGTGACAAGGAACAGCAAGGCAGTAAGCTCAAAGGATTATTGAAACAACGTCAAGTATTACGGGGTATCTTGTAATAACAAGACCAACTGGGGATGAATGTAAGAATAACAACTGCAAGTAGTTATCCATAAGGGTTAACGGTGGAAGGGGAATTGCAAACACGTTGAACACAAGTTCTCGGGTTAACAGCGGAGAGTATCTTCAGGGCCTTCACGTACAGTAGACGATCATCAGTAATAAGGGGCTCTCCGGGTGAAAGTGATAACGAGATCCTAATGTTAGATTTAGCAAAATTCATTTAACCAGAATAGAAGAGAGTTCAGAGTCCTAGAGTAAGGATCAAGGAGTAAAAGATCCTAAAAACACCCAAATGGCGACGTGGGCCCGTAAGACACACAGCCATCCTAGTAAAAGTTTTTGTAATGTCTAGACTCAACTTTGGCCAAGGAGTGTGGAAGGGGGATTCCTACAGGCAGTCGGCTCTGATACCAACTTGTGATGCCCCCGATTTGATCGTACACTAATCATACACGCAAATGTGTACGATCAAGATTAGGGACTCACGGGAAGATATCACAACACAACTCTACAAATAAAATAAGTCATACAAGCATCATATTACAAGCCAGGGGCCTCGATGGCTCGAATACAAGAACTCGATCATAGACGAGTCAGCGGAAGCAACAATATCTGAGTACAGACATAAGTTAAACAAGTTTCCATAAGATGGCTAGCATATACTGGGATACATATCAAAAGAGGTGCATGCCTCCTGCCTGGGATCAAAAGCGGGCAGTACGTAGTACTTGGCACCTCCGGTGTAGTAGGAGTCATCGTCGATGGTGGCGTCTGGATCCTGGGCTCCAACATCTGGTTGCGACAACCAGATAGAAGGGAAAGGGGAAAAGAGGGAGAAAGCAATCGTGAGTACTCATCCAAAGTCCTCGCAAGCAAAGAGCTACACTACATATGTATGCATTGGTATCAACTGGAATAAGGCTATCATATGTGGACTGAACTGCAGAATGCCGGAATAAGAGGGGGATAGCTAGTCCTTTCGAAGACTACGCTTCTGGCAGCCTCCGTCTTGCAGCATGTAGAAGAGAATAGACTGAAGTCCTCCAAGTGGCATCGCATAGCGTAATCCTACCCGGCAATCCTCTCCTCGTCGCCCTGTAAGAGAGCGATCACCGGTTGTATCTGGCACTTGGAAGAGTGTGTTTTATTAAGTATCCAGTTCTAGTTGTCATAAGGTCAAGGTACAACTCCAAGTCATCCTATTACCGAAGATCACGGCTATTCCAATAGATTAACTTCCCTGCAGGGGTGCACCACATATCCCAACGCGCTTGATCCCATTTGGCCGGACACACTTTCCTGGGTCATGCCCGGCCTTGGAAGATCAACACGCCGTAGCCCTACCTAGGCACAATAGAGAGGTCAGCACGCTGGTCTAAACACTATGGCGCAGGGGTCTGGGCCCATCGTCCTTTGCACACCTGCACATTGCGAACGCGGCCGGAGAGCAGACCTAGCAACCTCCATTATAGAGGAAGTTGCGTTACGCGGTCCAACCCGGCGCGCGCCGCTCAGTCATTGATGTCACGAAGGCTTCAGCTGATACCACGATGTCGAGTGCCCATAACTGTCCCCGCGTAGATGGTTAGTGCGTATAGGCCAGTAGCCAGACTCGGATCAAATACCAAGATCTCGTTAAGCGTGTTAAGTATCTGCGAACACCGACCAGGGCCAGGCCCACCTCTCTCCTAGGTGGTCTCAACCTGCCCTGTCGGTCCGCCTCAAAGTAACAGTCGGGGGCCGTCAGGAACTCAGGCCCATCACTACCTGGATGGAGCCACCTGCCCCTTCAGCCCCCATCTTCGAACAGTATCATAAGTAATGTAACAGTATATGTATATATCACATGCCCGTGATCACCTACCGAAGTGATCATGGCCTAGTAGTATAGCATGGCAGACGGACAAGAGTGTAGGGCCACTGATGGAACACTAACATCCTATACTAAGCATTTAGGATTGCAAGTAAAGGTAACAACAGTAGTAGCAAGGACAGGTTATGCATCAGGATAGGATTAACGGAAAGCAGTAACATGCTACACTACTCTAATGCAAGCAGTATAGAGGAGAGTAGGCGATATCTGGTGATCAAGGGTGGGGGGGCTTGCCTGGTTGCTCTGGCAAGAGAGAGGGGTCATCAACACCGTAGTCGTACTGGGTAGCAGCGGCGTCGGTCTCGGTGTCTAGCGAGAGTAAAGGGGGAAGAAACAATAAATATAATGCAAACAAATGCATGACTATGCATGACATGACAAAGCGTGATGCTAGGTGTGCCCTAACGCGGTACGAGGTGGTACCGGTGAAGGGGGAAAACGTCCGAGAAAATATCCCCGGTGTTTCGCGTTTTCGGCAGAGGAGCCGGAGGGGGAAAGGTGCATGTTCTCTATGCTAGGGATGCGTGGCGGACGAACGGGCTGTGTATCCGGGTTCGTCTTGACGTTCTGAGCAACTTTCATGTTGATAATATTTTAATCCGAGTTACGGATTAAAAGATATGATTTTCTAAAGATTTTATTAATTTTCTGGAATTTAATAAATTATTCAATTTAATTTCGAAAATGGATTTATGACGTCAGCATGATGTCATGCTGATGCCACCAGTCAACAGGGTTGACTGGTCAACCTGACAGGTGGGTCCCGCATGTCAAACACTCCTCAGTTTAATTAGGGTTTAGCTAATTAATTATTGTTTAATTAAATTAACTTATTAATTAGATTAATTAAACATGACTAATTAACTTAATTAATTAACTAATTAATTAATTTAATTAATTTTATTAATTCATTTTTATTTTTTTATTTTTTTAAAAACGTTCAGGGGGCTCGGCCCCACATGTCTGTGGCTAAGGGGGAGATTAACGGGCGCACGGGCGACAGGTTACGGGCGCGGGCCCTGGGTCGCCTGGACCTGGCCGCGCGCGGGCTTGCTGGCGTCCACGAGAAGGCAGCCGCAGCCGGCCGGAGCGGGTCAGCGGGGTGAGTGGCCGGCGTCCAAGTGCAACGCGGGACAGGGGGGGCGTGCGGGCACGCATAGCAGGCGTCAGATGTGGCGCGGGGGGGAGCAGGGGGGAAGCAAGGGGTGGCCGGTTGGGCCTGGTGGGCTGAGGCCCAAGGAGGGGGGGGTGGGCTTGCGGCCTGCCGGGCCGAAGCCTAGGGGCAGGGGTTTTTCTCTTTTTTTTTCTTTTGTTGTTTTGTCTTTCTTTTATTTTTTCTTTTAGTTCCTACTTATTTTAGTTTTAATAAAATACCAAAGTTGTACCTAATTTAGTATATGTAAATATGCCACAACCACATTTAACTTGGCACATAAAGTAAAATAGTTTGTGATGGTTTATTATTATAAAAGCTTTTAAATAATTGTTTTTGCTACTGTTTTGTTCACTTTAGGATATTTAGTATTTTATAAAAATTTTGTTCCTGCACCAATAATATCCATGATTTACTTGTCACATTAAGAACATTTTAGTTTTCACTTTTGAAAACTTTAATTGTTTGACTTGATTTTCAATTGGAATTTGAACGGGATTTGAATCATCACAAGATTAACAACAGTAATCGTGGTGACGTGGCATCATTAGCGGAGGGTTACTGTAACGTAACTATCCAGGCGTCACAATATATAAGGACGATGAGAGTGGATAATAATTGTCTTACATAATTAGGAAGATGATTAACAAAGCCACAAGAGGCTACGCCTCAAATACACAAGTGCAAAAGAAGAAGGAAGATACATACAACCATCAGCCTCGCTGATCTCTACTTTCTTTATGCGTTGCAGGTCACGGAGACTAGTTCTCGCGGCGGGCGATGATCTCTTTCATCAGTTTCATGTCCTTAATACGCTGCTTGGCAGCATCCATGGATTCCTCCACCAGCCTGTTGTGCTCGATGCGGAGCATAGCATTCTCGTCCATATGTTTCTTGATGATGACACCTGTCCTCTACAACAAGGCAGCGGTCTCCTCCTCCTGCTTCCCCCTTCTGACGATATTCGCCCTCAGCAGGTCGCGCTGTCCCCGGAGCTTCGCATTGCCCTCCCCTAGTTGCCGGATGACGCCGGTAGCCTCGTCCTGCAACCTCGCTCAGCCGGAGATCTAATCCATCTGGCTATGGACCATCGCATGAAGGCGCCTGTAAGAGTCCTCGCCTACCCGTGATAAATTTTCACAGGCCGCCGCGGCGCGGCGGGACATCTCTTCTGCTTCCGCGGCATGGCCAGACCAGTCTGCTACATTGACGGTGCGGCGAGACCTCCGTGCTTCTTCGGCGGCGTGGCGGGACCTCTGTGCTGCTACTACTATGCGGCTGGACATATCGGCTGCTTTCGCGGCGAGGCGGGACAACTCTCGTGCTTCCTCTTCCATGCTCACCTCTCCCTGGTGGAAATCTCTTGACCTAGAACTTACGATGGTGATGGCTTGATTGACTTCATTGTTTTTTGTGGATGACGAGTTGAGGAGGAATGTGCAGTCATCTTAGCATAGTAGTTTTCATAACCGAGTACTACTAATACACTCCAAAGTGAGAAAACATTTAGGTTGTGATCAGTGTGAACAGGTTTGCAATTAAATATAGCGTGGTAGTAGTAGTAATTTGGAATGTCATGAGACGCGCTCAAAATTTATTGATGGTTCTAGTTTCGAAGTGCGGCACTATTCCCGGATGGCGTAACGTCGGCACATTTTCTCGGCCATGGTGTAGCATATGCCATGGTACTAATTCTTTTTCTACTGCTGTGTATGTGCAAAAACTGGCACCGTCGGATACATATCTTACGCTTGGCGTTCGGCAGGAATAGCCTCGTGGAGAGCTATAGACTAGTCTTCTGTTCAGACGCATTACACCTATCTCTCGGGACTTCTCGCATGCACCATCACTGCTCCCTAGGTCGATGCCAGCCACATACACTTGTACTCTAAGAAGAGGTGCACGCACGCACTCATCCTCTCTCACACACGCATCTGTAGCTACGAATTGTAGTGTTCTCAACCATCTGATTGGCTCTATCATAGGTTTCACGTTGCTCCTTGGCCTTGAGATTGCGAATTTTAAAACGTGGAGGCTAAGATGGAGGCGCGAGGTTTTGGTTAATGTGCGGGCCGCACGCGGCACCAACACGACACGAGCTTCGTCTGCCTGATGCGCATGCAGTCAGGTGAGTTGTCCAAGTATAGACACAATCAGACCCTCATTGGTATCCGCGCCTCGACTTTGGCTGGTCATAGTGGAGAGTAACATAGACTAGTTACTAGTCTATGTTACTAATACCTTCATAGTTGGTAGTGTCATATAGTATATGCATAAATTGGCGACGAGCGCTCTCTATATGTACCACCTTTTTCTTTAATTTCATCTTGTTAGTCTTGCTCCATGGCGCAATCCATTGATACTAATACTGTACAAATGTATACATTTTTAAAAGGTTAGGGGTCGGGGCAGTCTAGCTTGGTCCTTTTCACGAGAGGCGAGGGCCTTTCTGATTTGATGGCTCATTACTGCTGGAAAGCGGGGCCTTGTGATTTGACTGCTCATATAAATGTGCTGACGGCCTGAGGAGGAGCAAAGAACCATGCGGTATACTCAAGTTTTCCACTGGAGTAGTACTACGACGGAGGAGCACGAAACACGGAAGCCAAGTGCCATATGGCGATAAAAATGATCTAATTTGCTAGTCATCTCATTGTTAGCATTGTTCTATTCATGCCTGACAGAGAACATGACACGTGCGGCGAAACACCCGAAGCAAAGAAGATACACAGGAGCAAAAGAAGAAGGAAGATTATCACAACAAATGATCTAATTCGCCGCGGAGTCGTAACTACTTCTTCATCGCCTCCACAACCTCCATCTCCTTGCGCATCTCCTCCGCCATATTTTTCATTATGTCCATGACGCGGGATTTCTCGACGCGAGCCTTCATCATCTGTTCCACGGCCGCATTACGTACCTTGACGGCAGCCAGGTGCTCGATGCGGAGCTTCGCAAAATCCTCCTTCTGTTCCATGCCGAGGGCATGCATCCTCTCCATCGTGAAACTACTACTCTCATGCAGCTTCTTCCAGCCGACGTTCTTCTCCTTCAGCAGGTCGACCTCGTGCCAGAGCTTCGCCTTGTCCTCCTAAAGTTGCAGGATTTTGCCAGTCGCCTTCTTCTCCGAGGCAATGCTCTTCTTCAGCATCATCACCAAGCCGGCGGTCAACTCCCCTACTTATTGAGCTCAGCGGGCATGTCGTCGAGGCTCTCCTTAAGCAACTCCACCAAGCCATGGATGAACTCCTTCTGCTTATTGAGGTGCTTATTGAGCTGACCGTGCATGCCATCGAGGGGTAATGACTCCAGCGCCGCCAGCTGGGCATGTTCGCCTCCGCAGCTAGGGCGCTCCTGGGAGCCATTGCTAGCTCGTGAGAGATCTTTCGAGGTCTCTGCGTGGTAGAGAGCCCTCTTTGTTCTGTAGCCTTGGTTCCCGCTCCCTTGTTATGAGTAGTTCATGACCTAGAGCTCTGTGCACCGGGCATGGCAAGGACGGATGAAGAAGAAGCACTTATTAGGAGGAAAGTTAGAGTAATTTTCGGTTAGGTAGTTCCCCTTTTATAACCTAAGTACTAGCACTAGTACTAATACCTGCATAGTGGGAACACGTTCAGGTTTGGTATGTACTAGTAGGTGTGAGTAGGCTTGCACTTAATTGTAACACTAGTACTTCCGAATATGATGGGAACAAGGTTAAGAAAAATTGATGGGTTTTGTTTTAGAGGTCCGAAACGGCTCCCGATGAGTTTAGTGTAACATAAATTTCAAGTAGACTACACTGCTCAGATGCGTAAATATTATGTTACTGTCAAAAATTAGCACAAACTACGAAGGAGACCAATGGAAGTACTACTAGCAACCCATGATTTAACTACTCGCATGCGCGCTGTGGAGTAGTCATGTCTTTCTTGCGCCCTCACGTCCACTCAATTTGCATGCACTGTATTAACTGACCATCAATGAAGTGAAGGACTTTACACGCGTCAAATTATCACATGGGGTGGATCTTGGTACAAAATTGCGTACGCCCGTGTACCTGTGTGTGCGTACGAGGGAATGAGTGTGTGCATGGCGTGCGTGCACATCTTCGCTTCATGCATGTACCGCCAGTATGGCTCAGGGATGATGAGTACATTCTTCTGGAACCAGCAGCACGTCACTGTGATCAAGCACACAAGGATGTCGCGACAACGCCTCCACATGTGCCACGTGGCTTCATGAACTATAAGAGAGACACTGTGTAGCGTTCCATTGTGTTTTGCACATACTCGAAGTACTAGTAAGGTACACGTGCATTGCATGCGTGAGATTTTGCAACCAAATTATGAATAAATACCACACTATAGCATGTAAGCACTAAGTCATATATGCCTTATGTAGACCTTCGTTTAATTCTTATAGTTCATCTCATTCAAAATCAATTAGTTTTTATAAAAAAACCTAGGGCCTCTTTGATTCATAGGATTTCCAAACCACGGGAATAGGAAGAACATGGGATTAGAGTGGAATGTCATCTTGAATCCTACAGGATTACATGAGTGTTTGATTGTGCATAGAAAAAACACAGAATTCTTTCAAAGAAGTTTGAGTGGATGGGATGTTTCCTATGAAATCTAGTGCAAATGAATCATATGGAAAAATACCTATGGTTTACAATCCTACGAATCAAACAACCAAGATAGGAAAAATTCCTAAGGATTAGAACCCTCCAAAATTCCTTTGAGAATCCTTTGAATCAAAGAAGCCCTTAATCTATTTTATGATTCATGGAATTGTGCGTTGTAAAGCATAAAGTAAAAACAAATAATGGCAATTCAACTAGAAAAAAAGTTTGGGCAGTTATGATACGGAAGATTCTAGAACAAAGGAGAACCACTGTTGTTTTGAGATTTGTGCATTATGCTTAAGTTCAACCATGGAGTCTGCTAGATTGTACATGTGGCAAAATCCGATGGGGGCTAGAATATGGTGCGAGGGGCCGAGTGGAGGGAGACTATGAAAGAGTGCACAACTGTGAGATCAATATTAGAGAGAGAGGGGGCGAGAACGTGCGCTGTTGTGCGTAGTGGCGGAGCCATGAAAAATATCCCATGAGCTACGGGGGCAAGCATTGCTAATCCTTTACAAGGAGGGCCAATTCATCAACTTAAACCATTTTTACCAGCAATTGTGTAATGATCACATTCATATTAGCCTCGATATATAGTGATGTTATGGGGGGCAGGGCCCTTGCTGCCCCCTGTCTTCGCCATTGTGCGCGCGTTTGAGAGATGAAGCGGAAGGCAAGGATGATGGGAGGGGGGCGTTGGATATATAATTAATGTGGGTGTATTAGCTATATATGTAATCCTATATAGAGAGGTATAGATTGATCGATGTGGACGTGGGAAAGAGGGTGAGACCTCACTAGATATATAGATTGATCGGTTCATGTGGAAAACTTTGAAAGACCTAGCTATACACACACACACACACATCGATCATTGCGCATGCCCGTGAGAGATACAGAATGCCCGATATGATGGAGAGGGGGATGTGTGTGTGTGTGCCTTCATGGGAGACCGACCTGAAGAAAAAGATTGCATGTGTGCGATGGATAATGCCGACTGGTAGTGTGTGTGCATGCATGCACGAGAGAAAGTTAGTGGTACAATTATAAAGAGAAGATCAATGTGTGGGTGTAAAATACTTGGTGAGGTCATAATCAATGTAAAGTTGAGTTCAAATATTTGAATAAGAGATCATGATGTTTGAAACCCATGCATGCATGAATATAACGGAGGTCTGCGTGGTGTGGTTTGGAAACGAGCATGTTGTAATGTATACACATTGAACAAGGTCAGACTGGTTTCAATTTGAGATACCGATGGCAGACATAGTTTGGCCACACTGCATCCGTGCATGGACACACTATTCTAATTGGAGATGATGGGTGGCTTTCGCATTAGATATCTATATCTATACCCCTATATATATATTATATTTTATATTTTTATATAGTGTGTGGATAACTTTAACTTTGAAAGATGGTCGTTGGATGAGGCCAATCCGATGGTGCAGAGCTGGCAAATTTGAGCACTACTGGCCGTTGGATATCATCTAGATTCCACCAGATTTTGGCACATGTACAATCTAGAAGACTTTATGGTTGAACTTAAGCATAATGCACAAACATCAAAACTCAAGCACTTCTTCTTTGTTCTAGAATCTTACGTATCAGAATTGCCCAAATGTTTTTCTACATGATTTGTTTTGACTGTATGCCTTACAACACACAATTCCATGAATCTTAAAATAGATTAGCTTTCTTATAAAAACTAGATGATTTTGAATGAAATGAACTATAAGAATTAAACGAACTTCTACATCATGCACATATGACTCAAAGCTTATATGCTATAATGTGGTATTTATTCATAATTTAGTTGCCAAATCTCATGCATGCAATGCACGTGTACCTTACTAGTCTAAATGGTGTCTGTGTGTGTGTTGTACGTGTTAAACACATTGTACCTAGTATATCATACTAGTCTAAATTGTCTTTTTTGGGCACACGTTAAGCTTGTTGTCCCTAAATTTCAAGCCGTGCCTTGTTATGCCGAAATTTCAAGCTAGCGTCTCTTTCTATCGTCCTGCGAAACTCCCGCCTCTTCAACCCGCGCCTTGTTACCCCGAAATATTTAAGATAAATCTTTGTCTCGTTGTGCTCCAAAAACTCCCTCCATCTCAACCCGCGCCTTGCTATTCCACAATTACAACGGGTGCGAAAACTCCCACCTCCTGTGAAATCCCGACACGTGAAATGCCCGTGATACCCCTGAACCGAAAGAACCGCCTCAAATTGGTGGGGGTACTTTCATAACTTACCCCACATTCTGGACAAGCGCATCCCTAAGCCATGGTTCCCCACTCCCATCCCATCCGCCCACCCATTCGTACAACGACGCCGGGAAAACCCGCGAAGCCCCACTCCCTCCTCCATCCGCCACCCAGCCGGAGCCTCTTCCCCGACGACGTCATCCACAGCAACACCTCGACGTCCGTCTTCCACCGTACCAGATGAGGATCTGTCGTCGATCTGGTCGTCTCGCCGGTTCAGCCACCCCGTCCTCCGCCTCCAAGGAGCTTCCCTGACGTTCCCCTTGTCTTTCACGCCACCTCCATTCCCACACGGCTGTCTTCACCTGCACCACCAGAAGAGCATCATCATCACTGTTTCCTCGGATGAAGCTGCGGCCTAATTAGTGCCACCAAAGAGGTTGTACACTAATCATCGCATTTTCTTCTTGATTCGATCTCACGATGGTGCCGGCGCTCGGTCCCAAGCCGACACGGCGCGGCTCCATCTACGGCAGCGTCGCCGGCCACTTCCTCCACGATGTCGCTCCCTCGATGGCGACGTCCACATCAGTAGGAGCTTCTGCTGCTTTAGCTCTCGCTCGCACTGCTGCTCTGCTATTGCTCTCGGTCCCTTGCCTTGTCTGCTCTTGCTCTTGCTCTTGCTCGTGCTGCTGCTCTCGCTCTTGCTCTTGCTTGCGATGCTGCTCCGATTTAGCTACACTTCAGTCGACGGAATTGACTTTTGGGTCAATTGATTTTTAGGCGTGGGGGGGGGGGGCTCGCCGGAGCTAAGGAAGAACCAGCTGTAGCGGGGTGGGGGGATCGCCGGAGAGGTACCCCACTATCTATCTTAGGGTTCAGGGTGGGGGCGGCGGTTGCCAGCGGTGGTGGGGCGGTGGCGTGGGGATTGCCGGAGAAAAAGCTCGGCACGAGGGGGCCTAGAGGGATGGCCGGGGCTGCGGCGGACTGGCAGTGGGGAGTGTTTTCGGGGCGGGCGGGGCGGCGCACCGCCGGCCGCGGGCGGCTCTTTGGCCGATGGTGGCTGGCGGCTCAAGGGGTTGGAGGTTGAAGATGAACTGCAGGCCCTTGATTTCATATCCAATAGCTGCAAAATCGACTGAACAGATATGAAAAGGTCAGCCGACTGACGTGTAGCCTCACCTTTAGTGCGTTCAGTTTCGATAGTAAAAATCAGTTTCGATAGCTAAATTCAGTTTCGACAGTCAAGTTCAGTTTTGACAGTCAAATTCAATTTCGACAGTTAAATTCAGAGATGAGCAGCTGATGTATTTTACATCTAGCACTTTGTGGTTATGTATTTTACATCATCTATTGGAGATGCTATTAGAATTCCACTCAGGTTAATGTTGTCTCTCTTGTCCTGCTTCAGCCTCGGCCTCATACAACTCTCCGGAGCTGCTCCAACGACGAAACCCTTCATCACAGTGGAGTAGTACCTCGGGCTCCATCTCCATATGCCTAAGATCTTCTTACCCTCCTCCGATAGCCAAGTCAGCCGGAGCATACTCACCGGCCAACCCAATCACGCTGAGATTGACATGGCTTCGCCAAAGAGGTAGTACACTTGTTGCATATCTTTTTTACTCTACATGTTATATATATATATATATATATATATATATATATATATATATATTGTCCACTGAGCACATGGAGTAACGGGAAATACGATTATTTAATCCTACTATATGACAAGTAGTGAGGTACCAGGCAACTTAGCTATCTATGATGGACTCTCTTGAACGTCATCATTATTTATCTCTGTGCATTTGAGCTGTGCATTTGTCGATGGCCCTGGGAGTTGAGCTAGTAGGGCAGTGGCCTGGGTCCAAAGTAATAGAAGTAGCACAAAAACATTTTTTAGTGTAGGCTTTTCCTTTCTCAAGCCTGCCTACTAGAATCTCCAGATCTTGAAAGGAAAAGCGAATGAAAACATAGGAATTGGAAAGTTTCGTATGGTACTACTTTTCATGAACTTGGTGCAAAGGAATGGAGCAAAGGAAAACTGTAGGATTTGTTCCTTTAGTGTCTCCTTGAAAGAAAAATTGTAGGAATTTTAATTTCCACTTGTCCTCCTTTTCAAATACTGATTCATGAACCACAAGACTAAGAGATAGTAGCATAATAGCATTATAACCATACATTTTCTTCTGGTTTGACTTAATCTCAAATGCTACTTTGCATCATTTGATCTTCCAATTCTTGTGAACCAGACACCCAGATTGGCAGAAATCTTGTGTTTTTAAATTCTCTGTTTTGCACGTGCATTCCTATCCTATTCCTATCTACTTCCTATCCCTGCATTGTTAGAATCCTCAAATTCAAACAAGCCCTTACACAATTACTTCTGTTACAGATATGTGTCAAAGAAAACCTTGTGTGGTTTGTCCTGCTCTTGCGGTGCTGTGTTCCACCCCAGCTCAGCCGCTCCAACGATGGAAGGGTCCACCACTGCAGGAATCCGCTCTCCAGACTATCTTTCGCCGCCTCAGATCTTCTTCCCCACCGCCGGCAGCCACGACAACTACATTACCATCATCAATTGAGGAGATGACCTTGAGGACTACACGGGTCTGCAAGATAGGTCGCACTGTTCCGTGTCTGCTTACGTTATGCATCTCTTAATATGATGACATGCTACTTTATCATCGTGTTCACATATTAGACTCCAAGTCAGGTCCAAACTTATGCTGAAACTTGAGTTTTTAAATGGTTGTGGGGTACATTTTGGGGCATGATACGTCTCCAATGTATCTATAATTTTTGATTGCTCCATGCTATAGTATCTACTATTTTGGACTATATTGGGCTTTATTTTCCACTTTTATATTATTTTTGGGACTAACCTATTAATCGAAGGCCCAGCCCAGAATTGCTGTTTTTTGCCTATTTCAGTGTTTCGGAGAAACAGAATATCAAACGGAGTCCAAATGAAATGAAACCTTCGGGAACGTGATTTTCTCATCAGATAAGACCCAGGAGACTTGGACCCTCCATCAAGAAAGCCACGAGGCGGTCACGCGGGTGGAGGGCGCGCCCCCTGCCTCGTGGGCCCCCCGAAGCTCCACCGATGTACTCCTTCCTCCTATATATTCCTATGTACCCCCAAACGATCAGATACGGAGCCAAAAACCTAATTCCACCGCCGCAACTTTCTGTATCCACGAGATCCCATCTTGGGGCATGTTCCGGAGCTCCGCCGGAAGGGGAATCGATCACGGAGGGTTTCTACATCATCATCCAAGCCCCTCCGATGAAGTGTGAGTAGTTTACTTCAGACCTACGGGTCCATAGTTAGTAGCTAGATGGCTTCTTCTCTCTTTTTGGATCTCAATACAATGTTCTCCCCGTCTCTTGTGGAGATCTATTTGATGTAATCTTCTTTTTGCGGTGTGTTTGTTGAGACCGATGGATTGTGGGTTTATGATCAAGTCTATCTATGAATAATATTTGAATCTTCTCTGAATTCTTTTATGTATGATTGGTTATCTTTGCAAGTCTCTTCGAATTATCAGTTTGGTTTGGCCTACTAGATTGGTTGTTCTTGCTGTCGGTGTCAAAACCGGCGGATCTCGGGTAGGGGGTCCCGAACTGTGCGTCTAGGCCGGATGGTAACAGGAGGCAAGGGACATGAAGTTTTACCCAGGTTCGGGCCCTCTTGATGGAGGTAAAACCCTACGTCCTGCTTGATTAATATTGAAGATATGGGTGTTACAAGAGTAGATCTACCACGAGATCGGAGAGGCTAAACCCTAGAAGCTAGCCTATGGTATGATTGTTGTCCTACGGACTAAAAGCCTTCGGATTATATAGACACCGGAGAGGGTTAGGGTTACACAAGGTTGGTTCCAAAGGAGGTCATATCCATATACGTGTTTCCTAGCTTGCCTTCCACGCCAAGTAGAGTCCCACCCGGACACGAGACGAAGTCTTCAATCTTGTATCTTCATAGTCTAACAGTCCGGCTAATGGAGATAATCCGGCTGTCCGGAGACCCCCTAATCTAGGACTCCCTCAGTAGCCCCTGAACCAGGCTTCAATGACGATGAGTCCGCACTGGTAGAAAAAGGGCCTATAGTCCCGGTTCGTAAGGGCCTTTAGTCCCGGTTCCTGAACCGGGACTAAAGTGTCGGTACTAATGCCCTGACCCTTTAGTCCCGGTTCAATCCAGAACTGGGACTAAAGGGCGCGACCACGTGGAGCTCCACCTTTAGTCCCGGTTGGTAACACCAACCAGGACTAAAGGAAATTTTATGATTTTTTTTGAAAAAAAAATTTGAAATTTTTTTTTGAAGTTTTTTTTTATTTTCAAATTTCTGAATTATTTTAACCTCTAGTCTATAATCACCACCCCTGATCACTTATCAATTTATCCTCTAATCACCCGTCATCATTCCAAATCATCTAACTCCCGAACGGTCACCCATCCTCCCACTCCCCCAGCCTGAGCACGCTTAACTTCCGGGTTCTATTCTCCCTCGCTCCAAGTCAGCACTTGTTGTTTTCCTGACAATAGTAAGATGTCAATCCTATTAACCTTCAGGAATTTTGCTTGAGCATTAAGTGACACATTTCACTGTTTGAGTCTGAAACTATTGTTTTAAAAAACAATAATTATTTTGTAACACTAATATTTCTTGAATAATTAGTTTGACCATTGTTTGACCACAGTTTGACCAGATTTGACCAAAATTGAAATAACTAAAATAATTATTTAGTAACACTAATATTCTAGAATAATTAGTTTGACCATTGTTTGACCACAGTTTTCCCACTGTTTGAATATTTTTCAATTTTTTCCACTCTAGATCTTAAAAGCCCCGTAACTTTTTTCTATTAGGTTTTTGAGGATTTTGCAAATGTTTAACGAGATTCCCCCGATTAAATTCGGATGTAACATTTTGAGTAGATGATTTTTCATATAAAAAACTTTTTCATCCGAGTTAGTATGCAAAAGTTATGACCATTTTTAGAAATTTCAGAGAGATTTCGCAAATAAAGTCAAAATTCACATTTGCAAATTTTCCCAACAACTAGACCACATATCCCATGGGAAACTTATTTTCTTTTGTTTTTTTTGACATTTCCATCATTTTATTTTATTTTTTAAACTGAAAAGGCGATCCACCGGGGGGGTAGAGTTTCAAAATGGGACCTTTAGTACCGGTTCGTGGCACGAACCGGGACTAAAGGTCTCATCCCCATTAGTCCCATTTCGTGCCTCAAACCGGGACTAAAGGTCTAATCTTTAGTCCCGGTTTGAGGCACGAACCGGGACCAATGGTTGTGGGCCAGGAGCGAGGCCCATTGGTCCCGGTTCATCCCACCAACCAGGACCAAAAGGTCCAGATGAACCGGGACCAATGGACCACGTGGCCCGGCCAGCCCCCTGGGCTCACGAACCGGGACCAATGCTCCCATTGGTCCCGGTTCTGGACTGAACCAGGACTAATGGGGTCACCCGGCCTGGACCAAAGCCCCCTTTTCTACTAGTGCCGGCGCGCAGTTGTCTTCGGCATTGCAAGGCGGGTTCCTTCTCTGAATACATCACAGAGGAACTTGAATACGAGGATAGTGTCCGACCCTACAAAATAAGTCCCACATTTCACCGTAGAGAGAATAATGTTTTTGCAGATATAATCCGCTAGCTTGTTTTGGCAACATGACATTACGTCATGGCCCGGCAATTATTCGAACTGTTTCTTTTAACCAGCCCCGCACATAACGCGAGGCAGTTTTTCGACACGTCTTGTCAAAGCAGAGATCGTGTCCCCTTATTACGGGATTCTCATCAATACGGGCGTGGGTAACCCAATCGTGCCATCAATTGCGGCGCTTGGGGGATAAGCGAGTTTTACTAGGCAAGTGGGGACGTTTAATTTTGACTGCCCATATAAAGGGATAAGGATTCACCTTTCTATCCACGCCTTCTTCCTCCTCTGCTCATCCGCTCCCGCACACTCGAGCTCTAGCACCCAAGTCCTCATTTCCATCTGAATCTTCTCCAACCATGTCCAGAGCGGGAGGCAAGTGGATGGTCTCCTCCGTCACGGATGGAGACGTCAAGAAACTGAGGAGAGCCGGATACCTGCCCAACGATATCGTGCACCGGCTCCCAGATGAGGGACAGCTCATCCCCACCCTCGAGCCCCATGAGAGGGTGGTATTCCTCACCCATTTCCTCCGCGGACTGGGATTCCGTCTCCATCCCTTCGTCCGGGGCTCATGTTTTATTACGGCCTGAATTTCCATGATCTGGCCCCAAACTTCATCCTCAACATCTCGCCGTTCATCGTCGTGTGTGAGGCCTTCCTCCGCATCAAGCCCCACTGCGGCTTATGGCTGAAGACCTTCAATGTCAAGCCGAAGGTAGTGAACGGCCGCCAGGCGGAGTGCGGAGGCGCCATGGCGGGCAAGATGCGCAACATCACATGGCTCGATGGCACCTTCGTGGACACCATAAAGGGGTGGCAATCGGGGTGGTTCTATATCATCGAGCCATGCAACCCCGCATGGGTAGCGGCCCCCGAGTTCCGAGCTGGCATCCCCATGCAGCTCACCTCCTGGAAAGAGAAGGGCCTGTCCTGGGGTAATTCGAAAGAGCTGACCGTACTCCAGTCATGTATTCAGAACATGGTGGATAAGAAGCTCATGCTTGTCAACATAGTCCAGGTTATGCTCGTCCGCCGGATACTCCCGTGCCAACAACGGGAGTTTACCTTGTGGGAGTTCAATCCGGTGCAGCACCGAACTCTGAACAGGCTCTTCGACACGACTCATGAAGATGCATGGAGGGTGCTGTTCAAGGGCGCCGCGGTCCCTCCCCCCATTACCGAGGATCGCGGATTCAGCGCGAAGCGCCACGCCAGTGCGGTAAGTTGTTTTACCTTTCACAAGATACTTGTTTTCTATATAGATTGATTCTATGCGGGATCTAAACTCCCGTGCCGTTAACAGGACTGGCAAAAGAGGGCCGGACAAATCGACTGTCCGGCTCCCTTGCCCGAAGGCCCTGCAGACGCCCTTCTGGCAAAGATGTTGACTCTGGCCCCTTATAAGGTGTCGGAGAAGACCCAGAAGGCCAAGGGAGCTCGAAAGAGTTCCCGACGCCAGGCGTCGTCGGACTCACCGTTCGATGAGTCTGTGGTGCACTCTTCCCCCAAAGACGAGGAAGAGGAAGAAGAGGCTCCCCCACCGACTAGGGAAGACATGAAAAGGAAGGCCGCCCCAACTAGGAGGCTGGAGGGTCCAAGAAGGGAAGGACGCTCCTTCCGGACAGCTCCACCGCCGCCGACGAAAGTGAAGACGAGTGGTTGCCCAGGGCCAAGCCCCAGGGGAGATTGTAAGTATTCAGATACCAAAGTAACCCATAGGATTTCTTTATCGCATTGCTTTCCCTAACGCCGAACTCAATTGTGCAGGCCGCCCCGAGCCAATATCGAGGTATCCTCGGACGGCTCCATGGGCGCGTCGGACATGGATAACGATCCAGTCCCGACCGCCACCTCCCCTCATCCAGCCGACGACACCGAGGTACTATATCAAGATGCACCGGATCGAGGGGGGACAGTCCTGGAGGCGCCTCAAGGCCAACTTCTGGACTCCAAGAGCCGAAGGGACGGAGTCCCCAAGAGTTCCGAGTTCGACCCTCAGCCGAACACCGCACCGGACCCTCCAATGGCTCCGAGCTCGGGTAGGCGGTCCCCTACTAAGGGTGGTGAGACGACTGTGCCGGTGACCTCTGTCCATCCAGAGGCGCCGGACACTATGTTGGAAGCGCTTCGCAGCGCTTCCATCGAGGAGGAGCACCACACTATCATGAGTGCGGTGATCCAGAAGGTTCAGTCCGCCAAGAGCGGATTGACTGAAGCCTGTACTAGCCTTCTAACAGGCTTCGAGGTAAGTGTTTTAAAATGTAGTAGAAATATTACTGCATAGACTGTAGCCCCTGATGCTTTCTTCGGTGTTCGCAAAGAAAAGCCGAATAGAGGATCAAATAATATCGCAGGAGTCTAATATAAGTATGTCAATATGCATATGCAGGCTTCGCTTTTGGCGTCCGCCCCACTAACTGCGGAGGTCGCCGTACTGAAGGAGGCCCTCGAGGGGTCCCAGAAAGAGCTCGGCCTTTCTAAGAGGCAGCTCGAGGAGAACAAGGGTAAGTAATTCCCCATCTATAGATATATGTATGTATAAAAGGACGCAATTGCAAAATGACAGGATCGTTGT
This sequence comes from Triticum monococcum, assembly GCA_034509565.1. Lineage (NCBI taxonomy): Eukaryota > Viridiplantae > Streptophyta > Magnoliopsida > Poales > Poaceae > Triticum > Triticum monococcum. The sequence continues at coordinate 65,288,678 of CM067846.1, forward strand.
ATGTTTTGCCAGGGGCCACGACCGAGGTGGCAACCCTGAAGAAGGCGCTGACCAACGCCGAAGATACAACGGCCAAGCAGCACACCGAGCGAGAAAGGCACGAGGATCGGGTAGGCGAGGTGCAGCAAAAGCTCCAAGCTCTCGTGACAAAGCACGAGGCGTTGGAGCTAGAATTGAAGACGCGAGAGTCTGAGCTTGCCGCGGCCCGTGAGAGCGCGAAGAGTGCCAAGGCCGAAGCCCAAAAGGCCCTCCAAGAGATCGACGCGATGAAGAAGATAGCGGCAGGTAAGGCATTCTATATGCAAAGCAAGCATGTAAAAGTAATTTACCGATTACTTACCCGAATCCGGAGCTCTTTAGGAGCATTCGCAGATTTGCCCCGCAGTGTGTCCGATGCCACACAGTTTTACCAGGCCGAGGATGGAAGCACGACGGAGAAGCTGTTTTGGTCTCAATATGCTGAGGCTGAACATCCGGTGCCGATGAGTGACCAGCTGAAGCAGATGGCCGAGCTACATAAGGCGGCCGGTCAGGCCATGAAGGGTTTCATAGTCCGGTTATGGCCTGGCGATGCCCTTCCGAACAGCTTCTTTGGCCTGGTGAGGCGGCTTGTGGATGCCTACCCTGGAGGTCGTCAAGCGATCCGTCTGCATTGAAGGTGCACGCCGGGCCTTCGCCCGTGTAAAACGTAGTGGGTCAAGCTAGACGCCGTGAAGCTGATCAAGGAGGGGCCGCCGGAGGACAAGGAGCACCGCCACCCCGAGATGTACTACGAGGGTGTTTTGTGGGGCGCCCGTCTTATCGCGGATGAGTGTTCGCAAAATGTAATATTTGAATGAAACTTGCTCGTTTTTTTATCCTGTGAGATGAAAACTTGTTTCATATGCGCTATGCAACGCTTGTGTGAATTTAAAATATTACCTTCTATTTGGCTGTTTATCCAATCTGAGAGATGGCTAGTCCTCGGCTTCTGCCCCCGTACCACGAGTGCTGGGGTGTTCTTGATAAACCTGAGCACTCTTGTTCCCATGTTTGGGTCCTTCGAGGGAGGTGCTCAGCACAACGAACAAGGCAACTGGACTAATAATGCTTTATCACTCTCACCTAGCCATATAATTCTATAATTTTAAATTTTGGTGAAGCCCTTGGTATTCGGAAGGCCGAATTTGGGGCGCGATACATGCCTGTAAGCCGAATGGAGCCGGTCCCTCTCCCTAAGCGTCATAAGTCTTTAGGGACTCGAAAAACCTAGCCGAATAGCGACCAGTCTCTCGCCTTATCATGACAGTTAGTTTTAGCTTTCTCTACTGAGGTGCTCGGCCCGGTAGAACCGGGGCACGATCGCAGTAGTTCTCCTAGCGCTACCTTAGCCGATAGAGCGGAACTTAAGGTACCAAAACATAGGAGCCGGGTAAACCCAACATTTGACCAAAGACATCCCAGTCCTATTGGCCATGATCCGGCCAGGGCTCTCCTAACAAAGAGAGAGACCTTAGTGAATTCAGAATGTCGCCGAAGGGCGAGTGCTGAAAGATATCGGCAGCGGTGAATTCCATGATCGGTGCCCAGTCGGATTCGATTGGCAGGGGCGCGAATGGTTCAGGGTCCGGAGGAGAGTCCGGCACCTTGGAGTCACGGGCCGCGGAGAGGATTATGCTGGTGCTCGGCTCGATCGCCGTTGAGACTGCAGCCCCTGAGGTGGTGTCTAACCACCCGTCCTCGATTAACGCAGCTGGCTCCGAGCTAAGGGTCGAAGCTGATGCGGGCGTGGCCTCTGGGGTACCGTCCGATGGCAGAGCTAGGTCATACCCATCGCGAAAGTGCGGCGCGCCCGGCTGTGGCTCGAATCCGTCGAAGATCAAGTCCCCACGGATGTTGGCCGTGTAATTCAAACTTCCAAATCTAACTTGATAGCCAGGGGCGTAGCTTTCAATCTACTCCAGATGGCCAAGCGAATTAGCCCATAGTGCAAAGCCGCCGAATACGAAGATTTGTCCGGGGAGAAAAGTCTCACCCTGGACCGCATCGCTATCGATGATAGTAGGAGCCATCAAGCCTAACGGCGACGACACAGAGGAACTCTCAATGAAAGCACCAATGTCGGTGTCAAAACCGGCGGATCTCGGGTAGGGGGTCCCGAACTGTGTGTCTAGGCCGGATGGTAATAGGAGGCAAGGGACATGAAGTTTTACCCAGGTTCGGGCCCTCTTGATGGAGGTAAAACCCTACGTCGTGCTTGATTAATATTGAAGATATGGGTGTTACAAGATTAGATCTACCATGAGATCAGAGAGGCTAAACCCTAGAACCTAGCCTACGGTATGATTGTATGTTGTGATTGTTGTCCTATATATAAAACCCTTTGGTTTATATAGACACTGGAGAGGGTTAGGGTTACACAAGGTCGGTTACAAAGGAGGTGATATCCATATACATGTTTCTTAGCTTGCCTTCCACGCCAAGTAGAGTCCCATCCGGACATGAGACGAAGTCTTCAATCTTGTATCTTCATAGTCTAACAGTCCGGCCAATGGAGATAATCCGGCTGTCCAGAGACCCCCTAATCCAGGAATCCCTCACTTGCCATGGGAGAAGTGCTTAGCTTTGGGTTCAATCTTGCGGTGTCCTTTCCCAGTGACAGAAGGGGCAGCAAGGCACGTATTGTATTGTTGCCATCAAGGATAACAAGATGGGGTTTTTATCATATTGCATGAAACTATCCCTCTACATCATGTCATCTTGCTTAAGGCGTTGCTCTGTTTTTAACTTAATACTCTAGATGCATGCTGGATAGTGGTTGATGAGTGGAGTAATAGTAGTAGATGCAGAATCGTTTCGGTCTACTTGTCTCGGACGTGATGCCTATATACATGATCATACCTAGATATTCTCATAACTATGCTCAATTCTGTCAATTGCTCAACAGTAATTTGTTCACCCACCGTAGAATACTTATGCTCTTGAGAGAAGCCACTAGTGAAACCTATGGCCCCCGGGTCTCTTTCTCATCATATCAATCTCCATCACTTTATTATTTCTTTGCTTTTACTTTGCCTTTCACTTTTCACTTTGCATCTCTATACCGAAAATACCAAAAATATTATTTATCATGTCTATCAGATCTCACTTTCGTAAGTGACCGTGAAGGGATTGACAACCCCTAAGCGCGTTGGTTGCGTTGAGCTATTGTTTTTGTGTAGGTACGAGGGACTCGCGCATAGCCTCCTACTGGATTGATACCTTGGTTCTCAAGAACTGAGGGAAATACTTACGCTACTTTGCTGCATCATCCTCTCCTCTTCGGGGAAATCCAACGCAGTTCTCAAGAGGTAGCAAGAAGAATTTCTGGCGCCGTTGCCGAGAGTCTGCGCAAAAGTGAACATACCAAGTACCCATCACAATCCCTATCTCCCGCATTACATTATTTGCCATTTGCCTCTCGTTTTCCTGTCCCCCACTTCACCCTTGCCGTTTTATTCGCCCTCTCTCTCTCTATCCTCCTTCTCTTTCTCTATTTGCCTCTTTTTGCCCGCTTGCCTTTTGATTGCTCGTGTGTTGGATTTCTTGTTTTTCGCGATGGCTCAAGATAATACTAAATTGTGTGACTTCACCAATACCAACAACAATGATTTTATTAGCCCTCTGATTGCTCCTCTTACCAATGCTGAATCTTGTGAAATTAATGCGGCTTTGCTGAATCTTGTCATGAAAGATTCGTTTTCCGGCCTTCCTAGTGAAGATGTCGCTACCCATCTTAATAGCTTCATTGATTTGTGTGACATGCAAAAGAAGAACGATGTGGATAATAATATTGTTAAATTTAAGCTATTTCCTTTTTCGCTTAGAGATTGCGCTAAAGCTTGGTTTTCATCTTTGCCTAAAAATAGTATTGATTCATGGAACAAGTGCAAAGATGCTTTTATCTCTAAGTATTTTCCTCCCGCTAAGATCATCTCTCTTATAAACGATATTATGTATTTTAAGCAACTTGATCATGAACATGTTGCACAAGCTTGGGAGAGAATGAAATTAATGATACGTAATTGCCCTACTCATGGTTTGAATTTGTGGATGATTATACAAAAAAATTTATGCCGGATTGAATTTTGCTTCTAGAAATCTTTTAGATTCGGCCGCGGAAGGCACTTTTATGGAAATCACTTTAGGAGATGCTACTAAACTCCTAGATAATATTATGGTTAATTATTCTCAACGACACACTAAAAGATCCACTAATAAAAAAGTGCATGGGATAGAATAAATTAATGTTTTGAGTGGGAAGATGGATGAACTTATGAAATTATTTGCTACTAAGAGTGTTTCTTCTTATCCTAATGATATGCCTTTGTCTACTTTGATTGAGAATAATAATGAATCTGTGGATGTGAATTTTGTTGGTAGGAATAATTTTGGTAACAACGCGTATAGAGGGAATTTTAGTCCTAGGCCTTATCCTAGTAATCCTTCTAATAATTATGGAAATTCGTACAGGAACTCTTATGGAAATTTTAATAAGATCCCCTCTGAATTTGAGAGTAGTGTTAAAGAGTTTAGTAATTCACAAAAGAATTTTAATACTTTTCTTGAAGAGAAATTGCTTAAAATTGATGATTTGGCTAGGAACATTGATAGAATTTCTCTTGAGGTTGATTCTTTAAAGCTTCGATATATTCCTCCTAAGCATGATATCAATGAGTCTCAAAGCCATGAGAATTTCCATTGATGAGTGCAAGGAAAGAACCGCTAGGACGCGTGCTATGAAAGATGCCTTTATTAAATCATGTTCTTCCCATTCCTATGAAAATCAAGATGAAGATCTAAAAGTTATTGATGTGTCTCCTATTAAATCTTTGTTTTCCAATATAAATCTTGATGAAACTGAATATGATCCACCTGTACCTAGAAGGCATTCTAAAAATTCAGAGTATTTAGATCTTGACGATGAATTTGATAAAAGTGGGATTAAAAGAAATAAAACCCTAGATGATGCTAAACCCACCAAATTGGATTTCAAGGAATTTAATTATGAAAATTGCTCTTTAATTGATTGTATTTCCTTCTTGCAATCCGTGCTAAATTCTCCTCATGCTTATAGTCAAAATAAAGCCTTTACCGAACATATCGTTGATGCCTTGATGCAATCTTATGAAGAAAAACATGAGTTGAAAGTTTCTATCCCTAAAAAACTTTATGATGAGTGGGAACCTACTATTAAAATAAAATTAAAGATTATGAGTTTTATGCTTTGTGTGATTTGGGTGCAAGTGTCTCAACTATTCCCAAAACTTTGTGTGATTTGCTAGATCTCCGTGATTTTGATGATTGCTCTCTAAACTTGCATCTTGCAGATTCCACTGTTAAGAGACCTATGGGAAGAGTTAATGATGTTCTTATTGTTGCAAATAGTTATTATGTGCCCGTAGATTTTATCGTTCTTGATATAGATTGCAATCCTTCTTGCCCTATTATTCTCGGTAGACCTTTCCTTAGAACGGTTGGTGCAATTATTGATATGAAGGAAGGGAATATTAGATTTCAATTTCCATTAAAAAAGGGAATGGAACACTTTCCTAGAAAGAAAATAAAATTTCCATATGAATCTATCATGAGACCACTTATGGATTGCCTACCAAAGATGGCAATACCTAGATCTATTCTTGCTTGTTATGCCTAGCTAGGGGCGTTAAACGATAGCGCTTGTTGGGAGGCAACCCAAATTTTTTTTTATTCCTTGATTTTTTCTCCTGTTTAGTAATAAATAAATTATCTAGCCTCTGTTTTGGTTGTGTTTTTTGTGTTTAATTAGTGTTTGTGCCAAGTAGAACCGTTGGGAAGACTTGGGGAAAGTCTTGTTGAACTTGCTGTAAAAAACAGAAACTTTAGCACTCACGAGAACTGCTGTCATTTTTATTTGGTAAGTGATATGTATTTAATTATTTTTTCAGATGATTAATAGATAAATTCCTCATGTCCAGCAATTTATTTTAGAATTTTTGGGGTTCCAGATCTTGCGCTAGCTGCAGATTACTACAGACTGTTCTGTTTTTGACAGATTCTGTTTTTCGTGTGTTGTTTGCTTATTTTGATGAATCTATGGCTAGTACAATAGTTTATAAACCATAGAGAAGTTGGACTACAGCAGGTTTAACACAAATATAAATAAATAATGAGTTCATTACAGTACCTTGAAGTGATCTTTTATTTTCTTTCGCTAACGGAGCTCACGAGATTTTCTACTTTATGTTTTGTGTTGGGAAGTTTTCAAGTTTTTCGTAAAGATTTGACGGATTATGGAACAAGGAGTGGCAAGAGCCTAAGCTCGGGGATGCCCATGGCACCCCGAAGATAATCTAAGGACACCTAAAAGCCAAAGCTTGGGGATGCCCCGGAAGGCATCCCCTCTTTCGTCTACTTCTATCGGTAACTTTACGTGGGGCTATATTTTTATTCACCACATGATATGTGTCTTGCTTGGAGCGTCTTTTATGATTTGAGTCTTTCCTTGTTAGTCTACCACAATAATTCTTCCTGTACACACCTTTTGAGAGAGCCACACATGATTTGGAATTTGATAGAATACTCTATGTGCTTCACTTATATCTTTTGAGCTCTATAGTTTTGTTGTATGTGCTTCACTTATATCTTTTGAGCTTTATAATTTTTCTCTAGTGCTTCACTTATACCTTTTAGAGCATGGTGGTGGATTTGTTTTATAGAAACTATTGATCTCTCATGCTTCACTTAGATTATTTTGAGAGTCTTTAATAGTATGGAAATTTGCTTAATAATAATATGCTTGGTATTCAAGATTTGTAGAACTTTCTTTTGAGTGCATTGAATACTAAGAAAAGATTGATGCTTGATAATTGTTTTGAGATATGAAGATGGTGATATTAGAGTCATGCTAGTTGAGTAGTTGTGAATTTGAGAAATACTTGTGTTAAAGTTTGTGATTCCCGTAGCATGCACGTATGGTGAACCATTATGTGATGAAGTCGGAGCATGATTAATTTATTGATTGTCTTCCTTATGAGTGGCGGTCGGGGACGAGCGATGGTCTTTCCCGTAGCATGCGCGTAATACTTTGCTTTGATAACTTCTAGATTTTTGCAATAAGTATATGAGTTCTTTATGACTAATGTTGAGTCCATGGATTATACACACTTTCCTTCCTTCCACCATTGCTAGCCTCTCTAATACCGCGCACCATTCGCCGGTATCATACACCCACCATTTAACTTCCTCAAAACAGCCACCATACCTACCTATCATGGCATTTCCATAGCCATTCCGAGATTTATTGCCATGCAACTTTCCACCGTTCCGTTTATTATGACACGCTCCATCATTGTCATATTGCTAGCATGATCATGTAGCTGACATCGTATTTGTGGCAAAGCCACCGTTCATAATCCTTTCATACATGTCACTCTTGATTCATTGCATATCCCGGTACACCGCCGGAGGCATTCATATAGAGTCATATTTTGTTCTAAGTATTGAGTTGTAATTGTTGAGTTGTAAGAAAAATAAAAAGTGTGATGATCATCATTTTTAGAGCATTGTCCCAAGTGAGGAAAGGATGATGGAGACTACGATTCCCCCACAAGTCGGGATGAGACTCCGGACGAAAAATTAAAAAAAGAGGCCATAAAAAAGAGAAAAGGCCCAAACAAAAACAAAAAATGAGAGAAAAAAGAGAATGGACAATGTTAGTATCCTTTTACCACACTTGTGCTTCAAAGTGGCACCATGATCTTCATTATAGAGAGTCTCTTATTTTGTCACATTCATATACTAGTGGGAATTTTTCATTATAGAACTTGGCTTGTATATTACAATGATGGGGTTCATCAAAATGCCCTAGGTCTTCGTGAGCAAGTGAGTTGGATGCATAACCACTTAGTTTCTTTTGATGAGCTTTCATATACTTATAGCTCTAGTGCATCCGTTGCATGGCAATCCCTACTCACTCACATTGATATCTATTGATGGGCATCTCCATAGCTCGTTAGTACGCCTAGTTGATGTGAGACTATCTTCCCCTCTTTTTGTCTTCTCCACAACCACCATTCTATTCCACATATAGTGCTATATCCATGGTTCACGCTCATGTATTGCGTGAAGATCGAAAAAGTTTTGAAAATGTCAAAAGTATGAAACAATTGCTTGGCTTGTCATTGGGGTTGTGCATGATTTAAATACTTTGTGTGGTGAAGATAGAGCATAGCCAGACTATATGATTTTATAGGGATAGCTTTCTTTAGCCATGTTATTTTGAGAAGACATAATTGATTTGTTAGTATGCTTGAAGTATTATTATTTTTATGTCAACATGAACTTTTGTCTTGAATCTTTTGGACATGAATATTCATACCACAATTAACAAGATTTACATTGAAATTATGCCAAGTAGCACTCCGCATCAAAAATTATGTTTTTATCATTTACCTACTCGAGGACGAGCATGAATTAAGCTTGGGGATGCCTGATACGTCTCCAACGTATCTATAATTTTTGATTACTCCATGCTATATTATCTACTGTTTTGGTCTATATTGGGCTTTATTTTCCACTTTTATATTATTTTTGGTACTAACATATTAACCGGAGGCCCAGCCCAGAATTGCTGTTTTTTGCCTATTTCAGTGTTTCGGAGAAACATAATATCAAACGGAGTCCAAACGGAATGAAAACTTCGGGAACGAGATTTTCTCATCAGATAAGACCCGGGAGACTTGGACCCTCCGTCAAGAAAGCCACGAGGCGGTCACGAGGGTGGAGGGCGCCCCCCCTAGGGCGCGCCCCCCTACCTCGTGGGCCCCTCAAAGCAACACCGACGTACTCCTTCCTCCTATATATACCTACGTACCCCCAAATGATCAGATACGGGGCCAAAAACCTAATTTCACAACCGCAACTTTCTGCATCCAGGAGATCCCATCTTCGTGCCTGTTCCGGAGCTTCGCCGTAAGGGGAATCGAACACGGAGGGTTTCTACATCATCATCCAAGCCCCTCTGATGAAGTGTGAGTAGTTTACTTTAGACCTACGGGTCCATAGTTAGTAGCTAGATGGCTTCTTCTCTCTTTTTGGATCTCAATACAATGTTCTCCCCCTCTGTTGTGGAGATCTATTCGATGTAATCTTCTTTTTGCGGTGTGTTTGTTGAGATCAATGAATTGTGGGTTTATGGTCAAGTCTATCTATGAATAATATTTGATTCTTCTCTGAATTCTTTTATGTGTGATTGGTTATCTTTGCAAATCTCTTCGAATTATCAGTTTGGTTTGGCCTACTAGATTGGTTGTTCTTTCCATGGGAGAAGTGCTTAGCTTTGGGTTCAATCTTGTGGTGTCCTTTCCCAGTGACAGAAGGGGCAGCAAGGCACGTATTGTATTGTTGCCATCGAGGATAACAAGATGGGTTTTTTATCATATTGCATGAAACTATCCCTCTACATCATGTCATCTTGCTTAAGGCGTTACTCTGTTTTTAACTTAATACTCTAGATGCATGCTGGATAGCAGTCGATGAGTGGAGTAATAGTAGTAGATGCAGAATCCTTTCGGTCTACTTGTCTCGGACGTGATGCCTATATACATGATCATACCTAGATATTCTCATAACTATGCTCAATTCTGTCAATTGTTCAATAGTAATTTGTTCACCCACCGTAGAATACTTATGCTCTTGAGAGAAGCCACTCGTGAAACCTATGGCCCCTGGGTCTCTTTCTCATCATATCAATCTCCATCACTTTATTATTGCTTTGCTTTTACTTTGCCTTTTACTTTTCACTTTGCATCTCTATACCAAAAATACCAAAAATATTATTTATCATCTCTATCAGATCTCACTTTCATAAGTGACCGTGTAGGGATTGACAACCCCTAAGCATGTTGGTTGCGTGGAGCTATTGTTTTTGTGTAGGTACGAGGGACTCGCGCGTAGCCTCCTACTGGATTGATACCTTGGTTCTCAAAAACTGAGGGAAATACTTACGCTACTTTGCTGCATCATCCTCTCCTCTTCGGGGAAATCCAAAGCAGTGCTCAAGAGGTAGTAGGGCAGCAATCAGTACTATTTGTCTACTATCTGGTTAATCTCGGGTGCCTACTATGAGTTTCATGTTGGGTGCAAACAAACATTAAAGGAGCCATTATCTATATTTTTTAACTAAAGCTATTATCTACCTGCTATCATTGGTTTTGGGTCTATCCACAGTTTGCTACCATCACTCTGGATTTGTGCATGCACTCCTTACATAATCTCACTATGTTTTATTCCTATGCATGTCAGTTATTGTACACAATGGAACTGAATATGTACAGCAAAAGAGACGAGCCTTGCGTGGCAATAAAATTTCATGCCCCCCTCCACCCATTTCGGATCGTAATCAAGAGGAAGATAACTGTTCTAAGGGGGATTCGGGAGAAGAAGACCACTCCTATTTACCCCATGACGTCTTGCATTGCTTACTATATACATCAAAGATGTCATCTGCTTAGTTTAGACATGCTTTGTGTCAATGCCATCTGTTTAGTTTCTTCATCATATATGTGAATCATGCAATGCCATCTTGTTTAGCCAGGCATCATATATGTGAATTTTGCAATGCCACCCTGGTTAGCCAGTCATCTTATACGTGAATTATATAATGACATCATTTTTTGATTACGTGTTAAACTTGTCAACAATTTTAGTACATTCAGTTACTCTTCCTGTGCATCAGCCATTCGGCGCGGTCATGGAAAATGTGGAGTGGAAACAAGGTCTTCATAGCAGACAGTGATATCTGACAAAGTGCATGTCTTGCTGGTTACAGATAGCTCCTCAGAGGAGGATTCAGAGACAGGTGACCAGTCTTATCCCCCCCCCCAAGGTGCATGCTCTAACTTGGTAGGGTTATGTTGCTCATATCATGCATATGGTATCTTGCATTGCGATGTCACTTGCTTAGTTTAGACATGCTTTGTGTGAATGCCACCTGTTTAGTGTCTAATTACCATATATGTGAATTTTCCAATGCCATCTTGTTGCAAGACATTATATATGTGAATTATGTAATGCTATCTTGTTGCAAGGCATTATATATGTGAATTATGCAATGCCATGCTGTTTAGCCAAGCGTCATATATGTGAATTATATCATGTCGTCCTTTTTTTGTATTTCTCATTGCTTTTGTTGACAATGTTTGTATATTCAACTGCTCTTCCTGTGCATTAGCCATTTGAATTGGTGATGGAGAAATCTAAAGTGAAAACAAGGTCTTCAGAGCAGACAATGGTACATGCTGAAGCAGATATCTTGCTGGTTATAGATAGCTCTTCAGAGGAGGATTCAGAGGCAGATGACCAGTCCTATTATCCCCCTGAGGTGTATGCTCAAACTTGGCAGGGTTATATTACTCATATCATGCATATGTTGTATTGCAATGCTTAGTTTTTGCATCATATACACGATATTGAATGCCATCTCCTTAGTTGACACATCATATATGCGATTGCCCTCTGCTCACTTCCTTAGTATATAAATCATACATTTGAATTATATCATGCCATGATGTTTACATAGACAGCATGTATCTGAATTATGGCATGCCAACCCATTTTCTAAAGACATAATATAGTTATATCATCTCATCATGTTCAAATAGTCATCATACTTTGAATTATGTCATTCTATCCGTCAATTTTATCATGTCATCATGTTTCCATCGATGACATGTTTGTGATTTATGGCATGCCAACCACTTTAATAGGCACATCATATAGTTATATCATGTCATCCTGTTCACATAGTCATCATATTTTGAAGTATGTCATTCTATCCTATTTAGTTAGCCATCATACATGTGAAATTGTGTCATGCTATCATGTTTACTTAGCCATCATATATGTGAAATTATGTCTTGCTATTCTGTTTGGGTAGACAACATAAATGTGAATTATTTCATGCCCTGTTTCTTCCCTACTATCCATTGCACCTGTCTATCTTACAATGTCTGTACATTGAATTACTTTTCTTGTTTAACAGCCATTTCAATTGGAGGAGGTGAAACACGGTCTTCAGAAAAGATCATGCTACCTGTCGATGGAGATAGAACCGCAGTTGTACTTGCCCAAGAACCAGCCCCACCACACATAACCTAGACTCACACAGATTGTACCCCTACCCAGTTGCACAGAGAACCAGCTACATCCCTTCTAACCCCAACCCCAGCAGATAGTAACCCAGTTCCCATTGACATAGCACCGTCTCCACCACAGAGAACCCAAACACGAGCAGTTAGTAAGGCAACTACAGTGCCCAAAGCATGAAGACCACCACTCCGAACCCCAAGTCAATGTTTAAAGCAGAATAAGAATTGTTCTCAGGTCAGGTTCCGTAGCTATGGTTCATACCTTTGCTCTTGCATCATTGTATTTACTCATACCAACTAATTTCAAATTTGAAGGATGCAATTGAAAGTCCAATGGCGCAACAGGTATGTTTTAAACCTGTTTCTTTAACGTGTTTGCTGTTGTAACTTGCTCTATGTTGATTTCATTTTCAATTGAATAAACAATTATGTTCTCATGCCATGCACATTACAAGTGTTGTTATTGATGTGTAGTTTCCCACACTTATATTCTGTCTATGCTGCTTTGTCTTAAATAGATATGATGTGAACTGTATCTATCTTGATTTGGCAACATAAACTAGAATGATATAGACCACAAAGTGACCATACTACATAGATACATATTTGTTTCATGTTGTTACTACTGAACTGGTTTACCAAAATGAGTTTCATATACTACATTGTAAACCTGTGATGTGTTTGTTTGTTTCTCTTTTAGAACGTGGATAAAATATTGGAGAAGAGTACCCCGTTATGCAATGGTAAAGGAAGTAATGCAGATAAGGTTCAAGATAGTGAGACATCCCTGATGATCTCCAAGAAAGCTGATAAAAACTATATTGAAGACACTGAGACAACCCCAAAGTCCTGTCTTGATGTAGTGTTCGAGTTACTGGCTACTACTGCTGGCAACAGATCTTCGAACTTGCTGCCTAAATCAGTTCGGCTTCTTGAGTCTCAACTTCAAGTTGAAAGACATCGATCAGATGTTATGCGACTGGAAACCGAAGGACTGAGGAAGTCCCTGCAGAATTCAGATGCATACTTTCTGGTGCAACAGGAAGTGCTGGAGGATTTAAGCACCAAACAAGAGAAAGTTAATAAGCTTGCTAAGGATCTTGCCAGCATTATGGGTACCAAGGATATTGTTTCTTGACCTCTTCTGAAGTGGTTTCCGTTCAGGACTTGTTTGCTGCTGCGTTTATATGCTGCTTTGTTCCCTATATTTGCACTGGTTGCAAACTTTGATGCCTAGTGGATGTAATATGTGTAGTAGCCGTGATAGCCTAGCGTAAGTTGCTTGCTTATTTATTTCCTTATTGTCTTTTTATTTGTTTTCTTATAGTCAGTGCAGTTCTTTTTCCGCGGTTTGCTAGTGGCCACAATAACCTTTTTTTTAAATTAGGCCACAATAACCAAGGGCTACATATTTACTGTAGTTAACATGGGCCTCATAAGGGCCGTAGAAACAATGCGCCTTCTAAGGGCCGTAGAAACAACGGGCCTTATACGGGCCGTAGACACAATGGGCCTTCTTCGGCTCATTTCCAGCATTCGTTCAGCTGGAAATGAGCCGAAGAATAAATGGGCCCTGAGAAAGCCGAAAGATAACATGGGCTGGAAACGGCCCAACGGAATAATGGTCCGTTAATGGGTATAAAGAGATACAATGTTCATTACGAGCCAGTTTCATCACGTGCCATTAATGGGTATAAAGTGATACACTGTTCATTACAGGCCAGTTTTGCCATGGGCCGTTAATGGGTCGAGAGTTACTAAGGGCCTCATATGGGCCGAAAGACGTCATGGGCCATACATGGCCAAAATTTAAAACGGGCTGGAATTATATTGGACGGCCCAAATGACGATACTAGGCCTAATTCGGGCAGGCCATATGTCGGGACCCCGATCCTAGGTCACACCGATCTAGCATGTAACACATCATATCACTTTGTGGCCTCACGCACGGTATTCCCACGGGTGCCACCTTACCTGGCCCGGGACCGTTTGCGCCTTTTGGCTCACGTATATGATAGTGTCGCTAGCATCCATATGACAAAGAACTCGGGCCGACATGGCTAGTCGTGAACCCAAAGCGGCACTACCCCATGGGGACAGGCATACGTGAATCAACCTCGAGCATGTCGGTCAACAGCGTGTGAATCCGGGCTGTAGCACTGGGCTAACAGGACTCCGGTAACCCGGGCTGTAGCAGGCTAGGCAGGACTTCGGATGTCACCGCGTGACATTTCCCCGAAGGGACAGACATAGGAACGAAGCGAAACACATGCCAGCCAGTCAAGTGTCCTGAGCAGTAGTGCTGGGCTAGCAGGACTCCGGTGATCCGGGTTGTAGCGGACTACTATCGCTCAAAAGCACTAGACTACATTTCCCCATATGATAGGCGGCCAAGGATAAACAACTAGATAGTCGGATCCCACACATACCAAGCATTTCAATCATACACACAATACGCTCGATATGTGTGAATACAACATGGCATCACAACATAACTCTACAACTCAAGTATTAATTCATTAGGCTCCGAGGAGCGAGATATTACAAGCATGGGTCTCATGACCCAACAATCATAGCATACAATTCAAACACATGCGGAAGCTTAACATGTCTGAGTACAGACATCTATAAATGGAAAAGGCTAAGAAGCCTGACTATCTACCAGATCCTATCGAGGGCACAAGATCGTAGCTGAGGTATCAAGCTAAACGTCGAAGTCCACGCGGAACTAATAGCGAGACTGAAGTCTCTCTGCAAAACATAAATTAAGCAAACGTGAGTACAAAGGTACTCAGCAAGTCTTACATCAGAACTAACTACATATGCATCAGTATCAACAAGGGGGGGGTGGAGTTTAACTGCAGCAAGCCAGCTTTGACTCAGTGGCTAACCTAAACTACGATTGCGAGCAACTCTTTTGAGGTGGCGCACACGAGTCCACATATTCACCAATCAATACACCACTATGGATCCGCTCCCGTCTCCCTACGAGAAGGCCATCCATAGCACTCACGCTTATCTTGCGAGTTTTAGGGTATCCACTTTCACTTGTCTATGAACTATGCAAGGGGTCCAAGTTTCCATATCCGAGGAATCCGGCTATTCGAATAGATAATGATAACCCTGCAGGGGTGTACTTCTTCACACACGCTCTCACCAGTTATAGCCCTGTACACGTCATGTACCTCGGCAACCTTCAAGCGGAAACCGGGCGAGGGTGTCGGCCACGGCCTACCTAAACACTTAAGTCTCTAGTCCAGGTTTATCGCCTATTCGGGTTCCATCCGCGAGGAGATCCGGCCGGAGTTTCGCTCACAGCCCCAAACGATGTGTGCAGGGTTCCCGAGACACCAAACGGGCGCCCGGTACACCGTGCCACAGTGTATCTACCGCAACATAGCCCACCCCTAGGGTCAGCGCTACGCACGGCCGCCAACACATATCCTACAAACACCAGAAACTAGTTGCAACTCCTGGACAGAGTACTAGGGTGATTAAGAAGCCGAGAGGGGCCATTGGTTTCGGGCCCAATGCGTGGTAGTAACTGTTCATGGATCACAGACACAGAACTCAGTTCCTGAGGACGGCTGCAATGAGACAACCCACCATGTACTCCTACATGGCCTCTCACCGCTACCTTTACCAAATCGTGTTCACACACTTAGCTCTCAACAGTAGGACATGTTTACACACCTCCGATCCATCCCTGATGAATCAGACCTGACTCAACTCTAAGCAGTAGCAGGCATGACAACAAGCATGAATGAGTAGGCACATCAGGGCTCAAACAACTCCTACTCATGCTAGTGGGTTTCATCTATTTACTGTGGCAATGACAGGTCATGCAGAGGATAAGGGGTTCAACTACCGCAACAAGTAACAGATGAATCGTTGTTGTCCTAATGCAGTAAAAGAGAGCAGGAGCGAGAGAGGGGGATTGTATCGGAATGAACAAGGGGGTTTTGCTTGCCTGGCACTTCTGAAGATATCATTGGGTCTTCATCAGTGTCAACGATCACATCATCGGTACAACGTCTATCGAGAGGGGACAAATACCGGCAACAGGAGAAAGAAACACAATCAATGCAATGCACAATATGATGCATAATCATGACATGTCAATATGCTGTGGTTTGAGCTAATGCAACTAGCTATGATTTAAATGAAGTTGGTTTGAGTGCAAGATTCAAATTCCAACCCCATATATGATTATTTAAATGCCCTTTATTTGTTTTGTCCAAAACAGAGGACAAACATTGTTCAAACATGCATGAAAATGGTATAGATGGATTCCTTGAATTTTTCTGATAATTTTACATATATAATTTATCTTATTTGGAGTTACGGTTGATTTTCTATGATTTTTAGAAGTTTTGGGTAATTTCTAGAATTTCCTGAATTGTTTTAAACTAGAAAATGATTTACTGCGTCAGCCCGACGTCAGGGTGACGTCAGCTGGTCAACAGGGTGCGTCCGGGTCAAACCTGACCAGTGGGACCCACTGGTCAGTGACTAATTGACTAACTTAGGTTAATTAGAGCCTGGGCCCGCATGTCAGTGTCTATTTAACATAACTAAGTTAATTAGGACTAACTAAAACTAACACTAATTAACCAGGGGCCTGGCCCACACGTCAGTCAACCAGGGGAGGTCAAATCCCTGGTCAACGGGTTCAAATCCGCCGGAGTTGGTCCACGGCTCGACGCCGGAGAAGCCCGAGACGGCGGAGGCGCTGCGGGAAGGCGCTACAGGGGGCGGTTTCGAGCGCGGTTTGGCTCGTTGGAACGCCCGCGACGCGGCGCGTCCAGCGGTGGCTGTGGCCGTGGCTGTGGTGGCCGGTAGCGACGGGCGCGTTCGGTGGCGTCGTAGGGAGAGAGCAGAGGAGGGAGAGAGGTCCAGGGAGAGCCAGAGAGGGTCGAGGGGGCCGCGGGCGTCTCCGTGGCGCGGCTAGGAGGCCAGGGGGCTGCCACCGCAAAACAGGAGGTGGAGACCTCCGGTGTGCGCTGCTGCTGGCACGCAGCTGCTTCGGGGCGAGGGGAGGAAGACGACGGGCGAGGCGCTGGTGGGCTGGGCCGCTGGTGGCCTGGCGCTGGGCCAGATGGATGGGCTACATGTGGGCCAGGTAAGGTCCAGGTGAGCCTCTGTTCTTTTCCTAATTTCCTATTTGTTTTCTGTTTTCTATTTATGCAAATGGGTTTCAATTTGGTTTTTGAACCAAACTATTTTTTCACTTCTGATAATTTTTGTAGGGACTAAATGGATTATTCCAAAGCCCCTCAACAATTTATCAGAATTATTGGACATATAGTTAATATATCACAAATATAAGTCCAATGCAAATAATTATTGGATTAACTCAAATGCGCAAAATAAATATTTCTGAGATTCCAAAAATATTGTTTTAAGTTTTACCTCTTGCCAATATTTTCAGAGACTAAGAGGAACATTTTCTTGGACTTCTTTGAAAAGATTTTAATGTTGATTATTTTTGAAGTGATTTATGAGGGTTTCAACTAACCTCAATTCAACTTTCAGTATTTAGACATGATGCATGTTGCTCACTCAGGTGAATAGCTACAAGCAAATTCTAGGGCTGTGACAACTCACCCCCACTAAACAAGAATCTCGTCCCGAGATTCAAGACGTGAGGTAAGAAGACAGAGGGAACACCAATAAAGAATTTTCATGATCCGATTGCCCTTCTCAAGATGTTGATTCATTGCATCACGTCGATCTTGACATCTTTGCTTCGAGAGCTTCATCCAACATGGCGATAAGAGAGCAAGACAACCTCCCAAGAGTGGATACAAGATCAACTCCACGGAATGAGACGTAAGAACAGCTCTTGAGTTGAGACACAAGGCACATATCAGAATCAATGAGAAGAAGCAGATGACAAGGTTCAATTTGGTACGCAACAAACCCACGCTGGAGTAGGATGATGCATGGTTTCAAAGTAGCGAGGAGATAATTACCATGATACCATAACGAGACATCTTAAGGAAGGTGACTCGCAGAATTATTCCCTTAAGTGGCAAAAAGAATTACTTTTGATTCGGAGATCATAGAAACTCTTTATACCAGCCTAAGGCAATCACAAACGATCAGTGGAAGGAGTTCGAAAGAATGACATACTCGGACTAGGATGGATGATGTGGACTACCTTGTTGAAGACAACGCAATGGATGATTTTTTCTTATCTTCGGAAATGGATGGGACCCATGGTAAGTCCACTTTTGAAGATGATCCTGAACAACAGCTACTGAGGTGCAAGCTGGGAACAAAATGCAAATGTTGGGAATGATTCTAGTAACTGGGGAGAAGGTTCACCGGCAAAGGTGATTCCACCAATCGGATGGCTATCGAACAACTGAGAGAACGGAGGCACATTCCAGTTTACGACAACATCAGAACCTAGTGCCTGAGCGTGCTCTCAAGAACTTGAGCATTTCCATACTCATCAAGGTCTTACCAACATCCATGTCAAGGATCCTGGCAACACAACATGCTATCATGATGAATAATGGTGGAAGATGCAGATGCAAAGGAAGATAACACTTTCTCAGATTTCACCTTAGCGAAGCCAAGGAAACAAAATCTGGATGATCGACCGGGAGACATTTAGCACTCCGCTTCTAATGTTCTCCTTGATGTACTGGTTACCACGGTCATGCTTTAAGCATCGGCATAGCCACCAAGTAGTGGTCGGACTTCGGAATACAATAGATCCATAAGGAACAACTTTTGGAGTAAATCCTACGAAATTCTCATGGGAAGGTGGCCAACTTTCTTCAATCGAGGTACTACAATAATAGGTCTTCCGGCTGGATGTGTTGGCCACGACATCCACTTTACCAGTTATCGAGAGACCAGTATTATAGTTCTTGGAAAATGCTCCAACCATCATATCTGCCTGAGATTCAGATCTGGTTGGTGAAAGGATATTCCAGACTCATCGAGTCTAGAAAGGAAAATGAAGGTTTACAACACGAATCGACGAGATGACATTGCGAGATTCTCAGGGGAATGAACTACGGTGGTAAGCTCCAAAACATGAGTCGGTTCTGCTACAAGTATGTGAACACGTTGTCCTAGACAAGCATGGTCACCTGGTAGTCTTAAAATGAAACACTACCGAGTTCAGGGGGAACCATCAACGAGGATATCGAAGTCCTTGCGTAGGTCTAACCCTTAAGAAGAAACTTCTTCTCCTTGAACAAATCAATCAGTGGCTTGGTGTGCTAGGGATACGTATAGAATGTAGATGATCAGTCTATCAGACCATAGAATACTTCGCGCATGCATGACTGACTTGGGATGATTCCAGAGGAAGCAAAAACAAACTTTCTCGAGTTCACGGCGGCAACTTACATCAGATGCACATGAATTAGAGGAAGTCACATCTTTCAACCGGACATATGCTTCATGATCGGGACATGAGGGCAATGCTTATAAAGTTTCCAACACTAACTGGATGTTCAACACAATCATGGAGGAGACAAAATGCCGCTGATGGGCTCAACAGCAACTCATCGGAATTTCCATATCACTGGACTTCCACCACTATGTGAACAATGTGATAGTATTGGTCAGACCAAAGATATAATGGTGTATGCTCGAGGGACAACCGTAAGTAAGACAACATTACGAGCATCATTGGTTCTGATTTGATTTGACAATAGCCCACGCTCAAATCAAGGTTTGGACAAGATAATAGATCCAAAAACTGATCACGAGGACCAATTGGTGAAGATATCATCTTTCTTCAACACACACACACACAGAAGGATATCCCTTAGAGATGAGCTAAGTCGGACAAGTTTTCATCTTCCAACTCTCCAAGTTGTTGTTAAGCTTAACCAACTAGCTCAGGGGTATCCAACACAGATTCTTGGGGAAAAGTGGTTTATTGGAAAACCATCTTGATCACGAACTCAGCATAACGGTCAGGTGACAACCTGGTAACACTTCCGAGAAGATATTCGGAAAATCACGAACCACCGGTATGTTACTAAGCTCGAGAACAACCTTGCTTTTCAGGGCAAGATGATATGATCAAAGAGTAAGGGATTGGCACAATCCTAATCCATTGATCGAAGTGTGCACCAGAAATATGGACTAGGTAGCACGATCAGTCTTAGAATGATAATTTGATAACCAACACGCTAAGAATGAGGATAGTGTCCATTAACTACCAAGCAACACAGTTGCTAGGAGTATTGATTTCACACATCATGACTCACGTGCCGGCATTCTGGTTACAATAACATGGGAACCGAGGAATGAACAATGATGGTAAGAAGTATCACTGCGTCAAGAATTCATGAGAGATGTGCAATTCTCACGACGCTCTTGACATAAAGTGGGTAATACTTTAGGGTAGAACAGAACCAAAAGCTGGGTTGCATTTTGATCTGCGGAATACAACCACTTTGACCCGATCCCAGAAATTGATGAGGTACTAGAGTTTGTTTCTCCTAGTCATTCCAAATAGAATGGCTTGACGGACCACAGAAGTAAAAGGCACGGATGAACATGAATGCACGACTACTTCTGACTATCAAGTGATAGACGAAGGTCGGAATATACCTGAAGGGGGGGAACAACTCAAGGAACATATAACTTTCTGAGCTGTGGAGGCATAGATTAGTATGTCGAGCAAAGCTCAACATATTTCTTCTAGATAACCCATGCAGAAAGGTAGAACTGGCAGAGCCACAAGATAGAATGGAGAACTCATCAAGAGCACTCTGTCGTGACCTTTTGGTTCAAAAGAACTCCTGCCAAGAATGGTTCATGATAATTGGAAGAAGGACATACCACGAACCTCGAGGACTATCGCAAAGGTTTACTAATGTCCTAAGGAACTAGCAAACACTATCAACATGAAATAGGTAGGGTGAATCTCGGGTTCAAAACCCAGGAATAGAATGCCTACTAACTAAATGGCATCACGGGATGCTTTCGAGAATGATGGCCAGAATCATCACACCGGGAACACCAAACATGGTTCGATTACTAGGTGATCCTCTAAGACACCTAGGGTCATAATAATAGTTCCAACATAAATGCCGAGGCAACGGAGTACCTCAACTCACCGATTAGTGTGATTAACCTGGCCTAAATGGACATCAGGAACAGGGGAAAGGGTTTGCAAATGCATCAGACTATTTAGAAACCTGGGATGACTCGGACAGCATAACGGCTATAAATGCTCAAAATGATTTGAGACATCCTGCAAAATGGTGGCATACCCACGCAGAAGCACAATATCAAGGTTCGAGACCAACTATGAACACACAGAAGTAGTAGAAACTGAACTGGTCTTAAATCCAACAATCTTAGACAACTACGGTTTAGTAACACGTCATCCTGATAGATAGATGAGAAGGCCTAATTCTTAATCCCCGTAGAAAAGAAGAGGTTGACTCAGATCAGAAGGGCATGAGAATAAGGAGTAAAAGAACCTTACGTTCCCTTCCACAATCAATTCCCTTACATAACTAAAGCATTTCTAGACTCAACTTCGACCAGTTTGGCTTGGTAAACCTACAGGCAGTCAGGCTCTGATACCAACGCTGTCGGGACCCCGATCCTAGGTCACACCGATCTAGCATGTAACACATCATATCACTTTGTGGCCTCACGCACGGTATTCCCACGGGTGCCACCTTACCTGGCCCGGGACCGTTTGCGCCTTTTGGCTCACGTATATGATAGTGTCGCTAGCATCCATATGACAAAGAACCCGGGCCGACATGGCTAGTCGTGAACCCAAAGCGGCACTACCCCATGGGGACAGGCATACGTGAATCAACCTCGAGCATGTCGGTTAACAGCGTGTGAATCCGGGCTGTAGCACTGGGCTAACAGGACTCCGGTAACCCGGGCTGTAGCAGGCTAGGCAGGACTCCGGATGTCACCGCGTGACATTTCCCCGAAGGGACAGACATAGGAACGAAGCGAAACACATGCCGGCCAGTCAAGTGTCCTGAGCAGTAGTGCTGGGCTAGCAGGACTCCGGTGATCCGGGCTGTAGCGGACTACTATCGCTCAAAAGCACTAGACTACATTTCCCCATATGATAGGCTGCCAAGGATAAACAACTAGATAGTCGGATCCCACACATACCAAGCATTTCAATCATACACACAATACGCTCGATATGTGTGAATACAACATGGCATCACAACATAACTCTACAACTCAAGTATTAATTCATTAGGCTCCGAGGAGCGAGATATTACAAGCATGGGTCTCATGACCCAACAATCATAGCATACAATTCAAACACATGCGGAAGCTTAACATGTCTGAGTACAGGCATCTATAAATGGAAAAGGCTAAGAAGCCTGACTATCTACCAGATCCTGTCGAGGGCACAAGATCGTAGCTGAGGTATCAAGCTAAACGTCGAAGTCCACGCGGAACTACTAGCGAGACTGAAGTCTCTCTGCGAAACATAAATTAAGCAAACATGAGTACAAAGGTACTCAGCAAGTCTTACATCAGAACTAACTACATATGCATCGGTATCAACAAGGGGGGTGGTGGAGTTTAACTGCAGCAAGCCAGCTTTGACTCAGTGGCTAACCTAAACTACGATTGCGAGCAACTCTTTTGAGGTGGCGCACACGAGTCCACATATTCACCAATCAATACACCACTATGGATCCGCTCCCGTCTCCCTACGAGAAGGCCATCCATAGCACTCACGCTTATCTTGCGAGTTTTAGGGTATCCACTTTCACTTGTCTATGAACTATGCAAGGGGTCCAAGTTTCCATATCCGAGGAATCCGGCTATTCGAATAGATAATGATAACCCTGCAGGGGTGTACTTCTTCACACACGCTCTCACCACTTATAGCCCTGTACACGTCATGTACCTCGGCAACCTTCAAGCGGAAACCGGGCGAGGGTGTCGGCCACGGCCTACCTAAACACTTAAGTCTCTAGTCCAGGTTTATCGCCTATTCGGGTTCCATCCGCAAGGAGATCCGGACGAAGTTTCGCTCACAGCCCCAAACGATGTGTGCAGGGTTCCCGAGACACCAAACGGGCGCCCGGTACACCGTGCCACAGTGTATCTACCGCAACATAGCCCACCCCTAGGGTCAGCGCTACGCACGGCCGCCAACACATATCCTACAAACACCAGAAACTAGTTGCAACTCCTGGACAGAGTACTAGGGTGATTAAGAAGCCGAGAGGGGCCATTGGTTTCGGGCCCAATGCGTGGTAGTAACTGTTCATGGATCACAAACACAGAACTCAGTTCCTGAGGACGGCTGCAATGAGACAACCCACCATGTACTCCTACATGGCCTCTCACCACTACCTTTACCAAATCGTGTTCACACACTTAGCTCTGAACAGTAGGACATGTTTACACACCTCCGATCCATCCCTGATGAATCAGACCTGACTCAACTCTAAGCAGTAGCAGGCATGACAACAAGCATGAATGAGTAGGCACATCAGGGCTCAAACAACTCCTACTCATGCTAGTGGGTTTCATCTATTTACTGTGGCAATAACAGGTCATGCAGAGGATAAGGGGTTCAACTACCGCAACAAGTAACAGATGAATCGTTGTTGTCCTAATGCAGTAAAAGAGAGCAGGAGCGAGAGAGGGGGATTGTATCGGAATGAACAAGGGGGTTTTGCTTGCCTGGCACTTCTGAAGATATCATTGGGTCTTCATCAGTGTCAACGATCACATCATCGGTACAACGCCTATCGTGAGGGGACAAATACCGGCAACAGGAGAAAGAAACACAATCAATGCAATGCACAATATGATGCATGATCATGACATGTCAATATGCTGTGGTTTGAGCTAATGCAACTAGCTATGATTTAAATGAAGTTGGCTTGAGTGCAAGATTCAAATTCCAACCCCATATATGATTATTTAAATGCCCTTTATTTGTTTTGTCCAAAACAGAGGACAAACATTGTTCAAACATGCATGAAAATGGTACAGATGGATTCCTTGAATTTTTCTGATAATTTTACATATATAATTTATCTTATTTGGAGTTACGGTTGGTTTTCTATGATTTTTAGAAGTTTTGGGTAATTTCTGGAATTTCCTGAATTGTTTTTAAACTAGAAAATGATTTACTGCGTCAGCCCGACGTCAGGGTGACGTCAGCTGGTCAACAGGGTGCGTCCGGGTCAAACCTGACCAGTGGGACCCACTGGTCAGTGACTAATTGACTAACTTAGGATAATTAGAGCCTGGGCCCGCATGTCAGTGTCTATTTAACGTAACTAAGTTAATTAGGACTAACTAAAACTAACACTAATTAACCAGGGGCCTGGCCCACACGCCAGTCAACCAGGGGAGGTCAAATCCCTGGTCAACGGGTTCAAATCCGCCGGAGTTGGTCCACGGCTCGACGCCGGCGAAGCCCGAGACGGCGAAGGCGCTGCGAGAAGGCGCTACAGGGGGCGGTTTCGAGCGCGGTTTGGCTCGTTGGAACGCCCGCGACGCGGCGCGTCCAGCGGTGGCTGTGGCCGTGGCTGTGGTGGCCGGTAGCGACGGGCGCGTTCGGTGGCATCGTAGGGAGAGAGCAGAGGAGGGAGAGAGGTCCAGGGAGAGCCAGAGAGGGTCGAGGGGGCCGCGGGCATCTCCGTGGCGCGGCTAGGAGGCCAGGGGGCTGCCACCGCGAAGCAGGAGGTGGAGACCTCCGGTGTGCGCTGCTGCTGGCACGCAGCTGCTTCTGGGCAAGGGGAGGAAGACGATGGGCGAGGCGCTGGTGGGCTGGGCCTGGCGCTGGGCCAGGTGGATGGGCTACAGGTGGGCCAGGTAAGGTCCAGGTGAGCCTCTGTTCTTTTCCTAATTTCCTGTTTGTTTTCTGTTTTCTATTTATGCAAATGGGTTTCAATTTGGTGTTTGAACCAAACTATTTTGTTCACTTCTGATAATTTTTGCAGGGACTAAATGGATTATTCCAAAGCCCCTCAACAATTTATCAGAATTATTGGACATATAGTTAATATATCACAAATATAAGTCCAATGCAAATAATTATTGGATTAACTCAAATGCGCAAAATAAATATTTCTGAGATTCCAAAAATATTGTTTTAAGTTTTACCTCTTGCCAATATTTTCAGAGACTAAGAGGAACATTTTCTTGGACTTCTTTGAAAAGATTTTAATGTTGATTATTTTTGAAGTGATTTATGAGGGTTTCAACTAACCTCAATTCAACTTTCAGTATTTAGACATGATGCATGTTGCTCACTCAGGTGAATAGCTACAAGCAAATTCTAGGGCTGTGACACCATAAACGGACCCTGGGTTAGCGGGCTATAAATGGGCTATATGCAAACATGCCGTTAACAGGCTTGCCGTGGGCCGGCCCGCCACCTTTTGACCAAGTCAAACGGGTCGGCCTTTTCACAGGAATGAGCCTCTGTTGTGCCTTGCCACGTGTCTGTTGGAAATATGCTTTAGAGGCAATAATAAAAGCATTATTATTATATTTCCTTGTTCATGATAATTGTCTTTATTCATGCTATAATTGTGTTATCCGGAAATCGTAATACATGTGTGAATAATAGACACCAACATGTCCCTAGTAAGCCTCTAGTTGACTAGCTCGTTAATCAACAGATAGTCATGGTTTCCTGAATATGGACATTGGATGTCATTGATAACGAGATCACATCATTAGGAGAATGATGTGATGGACAAGACCCAATCCTAAACATAGCATAAAGATCGTATAGTTCGTTTGCTAGAGTTTTTCCAATGTCAAGTATCCTTTCCTTAGACCATGAGATCGTGTAACTCCCGGATACCGTAGGAGTGCTTTGGGTGTACCAAACGTCACAACATAACTAGGTGACCATAAAGGTATACTATGGGTATCTCCTAAAGTGTTTGTTGGGTTGACACGGATCAAGACTGGGATTTGTCACTCCGTATGACGGAGAGGTATCACTGGGCCCACTCGGTAATGCATCATCATTATGAGCTCAAGGTGACCAATTGTCTGGTCACGGGATCATGCATTACGGTACGAGTAAAGTGACTTGCCGGTAACGAGATTGAACAAGGTATTGGGATACCGACGATCGAATCTCGGGCAAGTGACATATCGATTGACAAAGGGAATTGTGTACGGGGTTGCTTGAATCCTCGACATCGTGGTTCATCCGATGAGATCGTCCAGGAGCATGTGGGAGCCAACATGGGTATCCAGATCCCGCTGTTGGTTATTGACCAGAGAGTCGTTTCGGTCATGTCTACATGTCTCCCGAACCCGTAGGGTCTACACACTTAAGGGTCGGTGACGCTAGGGTTGTAGGGATATGTCTATGCAGTAACCCGAATGTTGTTCGGAGTCCCGGATGAGATCCCGGACGTCACGAGGAGTTCCGAAATGGTCCGGAGGTAAAGAATTATATATATGAAGTGCTATTTCGGCCATCGGGACAAGTTTCGGGGTCACCGGTATTGTACTGGTCCACCGGAAGGGTCCCGGGGGTCCACCGGGTGGGGCCACCCGCCCCAGGGGGGCACATGGGCTGTAGGGGGTGCGCCTTGGCCTACATGGGCCAAGGGCACCAGCCCCAAGAGGCCCAGGCGCCTAGGGTCCAAGAAGGGAAGAGTCCCAAAGGGGGAAGGCACCCCCTAGGTGCCTTGGGGGGGGGAGGGACTCCTCCCGTGGCCGCCGCCCCCCCCCCCCTAGGAGATTGGATCTCCTAGGGCCGGCGCCCCCCCCATTGGCTCACTATATATAGTGAGGGAAGGACGACCTCTCAGACCACGCCTTTGGTGCCTTGCTCTCCCCCTCCAACACCTCCTCCTCCTCCATAGAGCTTAGCGAAGCCCTGCCGGAGTACTGCAGCTCCATCACCACCACGCCGTCGTGCTGCTGCTGGAGCCATCTTCCTCAACCTCTCCTCTCCCTTGCTGGATCAAGAAGGAGGAGACGTTATGCTGACCGTACATGTGTTGAACGCGGAGGTGCCGTCCGTTCGGCGCTAGGATCTCCGGTGATTTGGATCACATCGTGTACGACTACCTCATCCCCATTCTTTGAACGCTTCCGCTCACGATCTACAAAGGTATGTAGATGCATCCGATCACTCGTTGCTAGATGAACTCATAGATGGATCTTGGTGAAACCGTAGGAAATTTTTTGTTTTCTGCAATGTTCCCCAATAGTGGCATCATGAGCAAGGTCTATGAGTAGTTCTTCTTGCGCGAGTAGAACACAATTTGTTGTGGGCGTAGATGTTGTCAACTTTCTTGCCGCTACTAGTCTCATCTTGCTTCAGCGGTATTGTGGGATGAAGCGGCCCGGACCAACCTTACACGTACGCTTACGTGAGACCGGTTCCACCGACTGACATGCACTAGTTGCATAAGGTGGCTGGCGGGTGTCTGTCTCTCCCACTTTAGTTGGAGCGGATTCGATGAAAAGGGTCCTTATGAAGGGTAAATAGAAGTTGACAAATCATGTTGTGGCTTTCACGTAGGTAAGAAAACGTTCTTGCTAGAACCCTATTCCAGCCACGTAAAACTTGCAACAACAATTAGAGGACGTCTAACTTGTTTTTGCAGCAAGTGCTTTGTGATATGATATGGCCAAAGTTGTGATGAATGATGAATGATATATATGTGATGTATGAGATGTTCATGCTATTGTAATAGGAATCACGACTTGCATGTCGATGAGTATGACAACCGGCAGGAGCCATAGGAGTTGTATTTATTTTTTGTATGACCTGCGTGTCATTGAGAAACGCCATGTAAATTACTTTACTTTATTTCTAAACGCGTTAGCCATAGTAGTAGAAGTAATAGTTGGCGAGCAACTTCATGGAGACACGATGATGGAGATCATGGTGTCAAGCCGGTGACAAGATGATCATGGAGCCCCAAGATGGAGATCAAAGGAGCTATGTGATATTGGCCATATCATGTCACTATTATTATTTGATTGCATGTGATGTTTATCATGTTGTGCATCTTGTTTACTTAGAACAACGGTAGTAAATAAGATGATCCCTCATAATAATTTCAAGAAAGTGTTCCCCCTAACTGTGCACCATTGCGACAGTTCGTTGTTTCGAAGCACCATGTGATGATCGGGTGTGATAGATTCCAACGTTCACATACAACGGGTGTAAGACAGATTTACACAAGCAAACACTTAGGTTAACTTGACAAGCCTAGCATGTACTGACATGGCCTCGGAACACAGAAGACCAAAAGGTCGAGCATGAGTCGTATAGAAGATACGATCAACATGAAGATGTTCACCGACGTTGATTAGTCCGTCTCACATGATGATCGGACACGGCCTAGTTAACTCGGATCATGTTATACTTAGATGACTAGAAGAGGGATGTCTATCTAAGTGGGAGTTCATTGACTAATTTGATTAGATGAACTTAATTATCATGAACTTAGTCTAAAATTTTACAATATGTCTTGTAGATCAAATGGCCAACGTAGTCCTCAATTCAACGCGTTCCTAGAGAAAACCAAGCTGAAAGACGATGTCAGCAATTACATGGACTGGGTCCGGAACCTGAGGATCATCCTCATAGCTGCCAAGAAAGATTATGTCCTACAAGCACCGCTAGGTGACCCACCCGTCCCACAGAACCAAGACGTTATGAACGCTTGGCAGACACGTGCTGATGACTACTCCCTCGTTCAGTGCGGCATGCTTTACAGCTTAGAGCCGGGGCTCCAAAAGCGTTTTGAGAGACACGGAGCATACGAGATGTTCGAAGAGCTGAAAATGGTTTTCCAAGGTCATGCCCGGGTCGAGAGATATGAAGTCTCCAACAAATTCTTCAGCTGTAAGATGGAGGAAAATAGTTCTGTCAGTGAGCACATACTCACCATGTCTGGGTTGCATAACCGCTTGACTCGGCTGGGAGTTAATCTCCCGGATGATGCGGTCATTGACAGAATCCTCCAGTCGCTTCCACCAAGCTACAAGAGCTTTGTGATGAACTTCAATATGCAGGGGATGGAAAAGACCATTCCTGAGTTATTTTCAATGCTGAAATCAGCGGAGGTAGAAGTCAAGAAGGAACATCAAGTGTTGATGGTGAATAAAACCACTAAGTTGAAGAAGGGCAAGGGTAAAAATAACTTCAAGAAGGACGGCAAGGAAGTTGCCGCGCCTGGCAAGCAAGCTGCCGGGAAGAAGCCAAAGAATGGACCCAAGCCCGAGACTGAGTGCTTTTATTGCAAGGGAAGTGGTCACTGGAAGCGGAACTACCCCAAATACTTAGCGGACAAGAAGGCTGGCAAAACGAAAGGTATATGTGATATACATGTAATTGATGTGTACCTTACCAGTACTCGTAGTAGCTCTTGGGTATTTGATACCGGTGCAGTTGCTCACATTTGTAACTCAAAGCAGGAGCTGCGGAATAAACGGAGACTGGCGAAGGACGAGGTGACGATGCGCGTCGGGAATGGTTCCAAGGTCGATGTGATCGTCGTCGGCACGCTACCTCTACATTTACCTACGGGATTAGTTTTAAACCTCAATAATTGTTATTTAGTGCCAGCTTTGAGCATGAACATTGTATCAGGATCTCGTTTAATTCGAGATGGCTACTCATTTAAATCCGAGAATAATGGTTGTTCTATTTATATGAGAGATATGTTTTATGGTCATGCTCCGATGGTGAATGCTTTATTCTTAATGAATCTCGAGCATAATGCTACACATGTTCATAGTGTGAATACCAAAAGATGTAAGGTTGATAATGATAGTCCCACATACTTATGGCACTGCCGCCTTGGTCACATAGGTGTCAAACGCATGAAGAAGCTCCATGCAGATGGACTTTTAGAGTCTCTTGATTATGAATCATTTGACACGTGCGAACCATGACTCATGGGTAAAATGACCAAGACTCCATTCTCAGGAACAATGGAGCGAGCAACCAACTTGTTAGAAATCATACATACTGATGTGTGCGGTCCAATGAGTGTTGAGGCTCGCGGTGGCTATTGTTATGTTCTCACCCTCACTGATGACTTGAGTACATATGGGTATATCTACTTAATGAAACACAAGTCTGAGACCTTTGAAAAGTTCAAGGAATTTCAGAGTGAGGTTGAAAATCAACGTGACAGAAAAATCAAGTTTTTGCGATCAGATCGTGGAGGAGAATACTTGAGTCACGAATTTGGAACACACTTAAGAAAATGTGGAATAGTTTCACAACTCACGCCGCCTGGAACACCTCAGCGTAATGGTGTGTCCGAACGTCGTAATCGCACTCTATTAGATATGATGCGGTCTATGATGTCTCTTACCGATTTACCCCTATCTTTTTGGGGCTATGCTTTAGAGACTGCCGCATTCACTTTAAATAGGGCTCCGTCGAAATCCGTTGAGATGACACCGTATGAATTATGGTTTGGGAAGAAACATAAGCTGTCGTTTCTAAAAGTTTGGTGATGTGATGCTTATGTCAAGAAACTTCAACCTGAGAAGCTCGAACCCAAGTCAGAAAAATGCGTCTTCATAGGATACCCTAAAGAAACTATTGGGTATACCTTCTACCTCAGATCCGAAGGCAAGATCTTTGTTGCCAAGAATGGATCCTTTCAAGAGAAGGAGTTTCTCTCGAAAGAAGTAAGTGGGAGGAAAGTAGAACTTGATGAAGTGTTACCTCTTGAACCGGAAAATGGCGCAACTCAAGAAAATGTTCCTGAGGTGCCTGCACCGACTAGAGAGGAAGTTAATGATGATGATCATGAAACTTTAGATCAAGTTGCTACTGAACTTCGTAGGTCCACAAGGACATGTTCCGCACCAGAGTGGTACGGCAACCCTGTCCTGGAAATCATGTTGTTAGACAACGGTGAACCTTCGAACTATGAAGAAGCGATGGCGGGCCCGGATTCTGACAAATGGCTAGAAGCCATGAAATCCGAGATAGGATCCATGTATGAAAACAAAGTATGGACTTTGACTGACTTGCCCGATGATCGACGAGCCATAAAAAATAAATGGATCTTTAAGAAGACGACAGACGCGGATGGTAATGTGACCATCTATAAAGCTAGGCTTGTCGCTAAGGGTTATCGACAAGTTCAAGGGGTTGACTATGATGAGACTTTCTCACCGGTAGCGAAGCTGAAGTCCGTCCGAATCATGTTAGCAATTGCTGCATACTATGATTATGAGATATGGCAAATGGACGTCAAAACGGCATTTCTTAATGGTTTTCTTAAGGAAGAATTGTATATGATGCAGCCGGAAGGTTTTGTCGATCCTAAGAATGCTGACAAGGTGTGCAAGCTCCAACGCTCGATTTATGGGCTGGTGCAAGCATCTCGGAGTTGGAACATTCGCTCTGATGAGATGATCAAAGCGTTTGGGTTTATGCAGACTTATGGAGAAGCCTGCGTTTACAAGAAAGTGAGTGGGAGCTCTGTAGCGTTTCTCATATTATATGTAGATGACATACTTTTGATGGGAAATGATATAGAACTCTTGGACAGCATTAAGGCCTACTTGAATAAGAGTTTTTCAATGAAGGACCTTGGAGAAGCTGCTTATATATTAGGCATAAAGATCTATAGGGATAGATCGAGACGCCTCATAGGTCTTTCACAAAGCACATACCTTGATAAGGTATTGAAGAAGTTCAATATGGATCAGTCTAAGAAGGGGTTCTTACCTGTGTTACAAGGTGTGAAATTGAGCTCAGCTCAATGTGTGACCACGGCAGAAGAAATAGAAGAGATTAGTGTCATCCCCTATGCCTCAGCCATAGGTTCTATTATGTATGCCATGCTGTGTACCAGACCTGATGTAAACCTTGCCGTAAGTTTGGTAGGAAGGTACCAAAGTAATCCCGGCAAGGAACACTGGATAGCGGTCAAGAATATCCTGAAGTACCTGAAAAGGACTAAGGAAATGTTTCTCGTTTATGGAGGTGACGAAGAGCTCGTCGTAAAGGGTTACATCGACGCTAGCTTCGACACAGATCTGGATGACTCTAAGTACAAACCGGATACGTGTATATTTTGAATGGTGGGGCAGTAAGCTGGTGCAGTTGCAAGCAGAGCGTCATGGCGGGATCTACATGTGAAGCGGAGTACATGGCAGCCTCGGAGGCAGCGCATGAAGCAATTTGGGTGAAGGATTTCATCACCGACCTAGGAGTCATACCCAATGCGTTGGGGCCAATCAAACTCTTCTGTGACAACACTGGAGCTATTGCACTTGCCAAGGAGCCCATGTTTCACAAGAAGATCAGGCACATCAAGCGTCGCTTCAACTCCATTCGTGAAAATGTTCAAGATGGAGACATAGATATTTGTAAGGTACATACGGACCTGAATGTAGCAGATCCGTTGACTAAACCTCTCCCTAGAGCAAAACATGATCAACACCAGAATTTCATGGGTGTTCGATTCATCACAATGTAACTAGATTATTGACTCTAGTGCAAGTGGGAGACTGTTGGAAATATGCCCTAGAGGCAATAATAAAAGCATTATTATTATATTTCCTTGTTCATGATAATTGTATTTATTCATGCTATAACTGTGTTATCCGGAAATCGTAATACATGTGTGAATAATAGACACCAACATGTCCCTAGTAAGCCTCTAGTTGACTAGCTCGTTAATCAACAGATAGTCATGGTTTCCTGACTATGGACATTGGATGTCATTGATAACGAGATCACATCATTAGGAGAATGATGTGATGGACAAGACCCAATCCTAAACATAGCATAAAGATCGTATAGTTTGTTTGCTAGAGTTTTTCCAATGTCAAGTATCCTTTCCTTAGACCATGAGATCGTGTAACTCCCGCATACCGTAGGAGTGGTTTGGGTGTACCAAACGTCACAACGTAACTGGGTGACCATAAAGGTATACTACGGGTATCTCCGGAAGTGTTTGTTGGGTTGACACGGATCAAGACTGGGATTTGTCACTCCGTATGACGGAGAGGTATCACTGGGCCACTCGGTAATGCATCATCATTATGAGCTCAAAGTGACCAAGTGTCTGGTCACGGGATCATGCATTACGGTACGAGTAAAGTGACTTGCCGATAACGAGATTGAACAAGGTATTGGGATACCGACGATCGAATCTCGGGCAAGTGACATATCGATTGACAAAGGGAATTGTATTTGGGGTTGCTTGAATCCTCGACATCGTGGTTCATCTGATGAGATCGTCGAGGAGCATGTGGGAGCCAACATGGGTATCCAGATCTCGCTGTTGGTTATTGACCGGAGAGTCGTCTCGGTCATGTCTACATGTCTCCCGAACCCGTAGGGTCTACACACTTAAGGTTCGGTGACGCTAGGGTTGTAGGGATAGGTATATGCAGTAACCCAAATGTTGTTTGGAGTCCCGGATGAGATCCCGGACGTCACGAGGAGTTCCGGAATGGTCCGGAGGTAAAGAATTATATATAGGAAGTGCTATTTCGGCCATCGGGACAAGTTTCGGGGTCACCGGTATTGTACCGGGACCACCGGAAGGGTCCCGGGGGTCCACCGGGTGGGGCCACCTGCCCCGGGGGGCCACATGGGCTATAGGGGGTGCGCCTTAGCCTACATGGGCCAAGGGCACCAGCCCCAAGAGGCCCATGCGCCTAGGGTTCAAGAAGGGAAGAGTCCCAAAGGGGGAAGGCACCCCCTAGGTGCCTTGGGGGGAGGGACTCCTCCCTTGGCCGCCGCCCCCCCTAGGAGATTGGATCTCCTAGGGCCGGCGCCCCCCCTTGGCTCCCTATATATAGTGAGGGAAGGAGGGCCTCTCAGACCACGCCTTTGGTGCCTCCCTCTCCCTCTCCAACACCTCCTCCTCCTCCATAGAGCTTAGCGAAGCACTGCCGGAGTACTGCAGCTCCATCACCACCACGCCGTCGTGCTGCTGCTGGAGCCATCTTCCTCAACCTCTCCTCTCCCCTTGCTGGATCAAGAAGGAGGAGACGTTACGCTGACCGTACGTGTGTTGAACGCGGAGGTGCCGTCCGTTCGGCGCTAGGATCTCCGGTGATTTGGATCACGTCGTGTACGACTACCTCATCCCCGTTCTTTGAACGCTTCCGCTCGCGATCTACAAAGGTATGTAGATGCATCCGATCACTCATTGCTAGATGAACTCATAGATGGATCTTGGTGAAACCGTAGGACATTTTTTGTTTTCTGCAACGTTCCCTAACAGTGTCGACGTATCATAGGCGCTTTGGTTCTAATGAGTGGATGGCATCTGTCCCAATGGTGAGCCAACACGTGTTTCCTCCAGCCAATGATGATTTTACACGTGGAAAATTCCCATTGGTCAAGGCTGTTAACGGGTTATCGGATCCAAAACCGGACCCGATAACTTAACGACATTCCGTTACGGTGGATGCCACGTCTCAGTCACCCTTGACAAAAGCACTTCTGTGACGCGCGATTGATCATCATGGAAGTGGACACTTCCGTTATGATAATTTTGGTAATGTCATAGAATACTTCTAGGACAGCACAGCTATGACTATCTTGATTCTGTCATAAAATTGTCATGGATGTACATGCATGACAGAAAACGTGACCTACTATGACAAACACTTATCATCACGGAAGTGTATTTTTTTGTAGTGATTGTGGTCATACCTTCCTGAGGTCCCGTTGATGTGCTCCCAGCCACCTCGACATGATCGGCCAATTGGTCGGCCACATGATCGGCCAATTTTTGCATTAGCCAAGCTGCGTGGGGGTCTCGTCATCCTATCCATCGATTTGTATCGGATGAGGGAAACCCTCGTAGCCCGCTTTCACACTCGCCACGGAGACCCTTAAGGCGTTATCAGGCATCTGCCGGCGGTGAAACAATCGATCCTTAGGCTTCACTATAGTACCCTTCCCCACATCTACCAACCCGCCCTTCATGTGGTAAAGGAGGGTGCACGGAGTGGAGTCGGCCTACAAATACATATATGTGTGGTGTCAGAGATCCAAAAAGAACAACAACTGAAGATTAATTAATTAGTTGAGTTGATGAAGCTGCGACGCGTAATTACCGTGAGGGCGTCGAGCTCCCCCAATGCCGATGACCCGACATTCAAGCCAGAGACGAAGCTAGGGCTGCTGTGAGAGCTGGGTGCAGGAGCAGGTGCTGGAGGAGGTGCGGGTGCGGTTTCCATACTAGCTACGGGTATGGGTGCGGTGTTCATTGAGTTGCTCCCGGTGAAGTTGGGCATGGGAAAATCACTTGGTGGCGCGTTTGGATTTTGTTGCACCCATGTGACCACAGTTGGAATCAAGCTTGTAAAGGCAGCCACCATATCATCTCTACAGGCAGCGATTATCTAAGCTTTGGTCTCAGCTTTTGCTTTCTCCATCGCCTGCGCCACCTTCTCGTTGATAGTCACTTGACTGAACTTCTTTCTCTGTCTTTTAGCCTCGGGGTCCTTGTTATAATAGTACTTCCACGCGGCGCCATCCCCGGCGCCGTGCACAAGTCCATATTGCGGCCGCTGGCCGGGCGGGTGTCCCATCATTATGTTCATGGCCCGATTGAAAAGAGTGTCCCACTTGTACTTCGCTGATGACTGAGTCGACGAGTCGCTTTCGGCCGCAAGCTTGTGTTGCTCTCTCTGCAAAATGGACCGTGAATCATTTACGAATGCAACTAGAATGTAGTATACTTCATTGTTTAGAAGCTAATATGTAAGGTGGTAAAAGGATAATTACCAGTAATCTCATGAATTTCCTAGTCGGCCCGTCGGTGAAAACAATCATTTTTTTGGGTCCCACGAGAATCGGGCCCTGATGAAGTCATGCTCCTGATGGTCGGTGAACTCAGCCAATGGGTCTGGGATCCCCTGACGTTCACGTTCTGCGTCCTCCTTAGCCCACACGGGGCTCTTTCCCGTGCAACCACTACTTCCAAGGCGGTGGTTCCCCATGTTCTTTGCATGCAGCTGCTTGCCTCTCCCCGACCTGGCCTTGGTAACTTCTTCATTGCAAGTCTCCTTGAACTTTACAAAGTCCTCTATCGTAAATTTCGGATTGTCTGCAACAATCTCGGCATAGATTTCATGGTCTACTTCAATCGCCCTTTTCACCCTACTTTTCCAAGCGCTCAATGCGTTGCTGAACTTCCCTAGGGCTTTGTTGTTGATTTTGTTCATGGCATAATCATCCCATGGGTCGGCATCGTCATTCTGACCGGGGAACAGGAATCTTGCGTGCAACCTAGTTAGGAGCAGCTTCTTTAAATTTTCATTCTTCCATATTTTCATGGTGTTGATGTTAGATGTATCCCATAGGATGCATGCTAGTTGGTTGTCGTAACACGCTGCCACTTCCCGCGGCTCTATTGGCTCGAACTCGCCAGGGTGCACCGCCGTGACCACGAGTCTTCCGGTGCCGAGCTAATTTGGGCATCGTGTCCTCTTTTCCTTCTTTCCCTCACTGGCTTGGGAGGTCCCACCTTCGGTGCTGTAGTTAGCAACATGATCAGCGCCAGTCTCAGTGCCGGTGTCGTTGGTGGCATCAGTGTCGGGGATGGCGCCACCACCGTCGTCATCAGTGCCAGTCTCATTCCCAGCTTGCTCTCTCTCTCCTGGTCCGCCCGAAAGTCGAGGTAGGCGTGTGGTTGACCTAATTGCGATTGAGAATCTCCGTCCTCATCGGTGTCGGTCATGTTTCCTAGGGTTCAATGTTGTAGTCGTTTAATTATCGAGCTTTATATAATAAAGTGAATAATGAAAAAAAGTGACCTTTGTTTTGTCAGAAATGTCATTTCATTCCCGTCGAGACAAATCTCGAGCACTCGATATGTCCAACTTTCTAGCACAAGTCAGGCCGAAAATGACGGAAAATTTCGAAATGACCTTTGCTAGAAAGTGTACATATAGAGCGCCTGAAATTTGCCAGAATGGAAATGAATCAACATTTCTGGCAAAACATAGGTCACTTAGCAATCAGTTTCCGGCAAAACAAGCACAGACATAGTAGCATTCTAACACCACACATTTTGCTCCAGCATTCTACAGTGCCACTAGAGCCACTAATACAGCAACATAATACAACAACATAGATTGGCAACTCTGAAACTTACAGGCCACTACAGCAACATAATACACCTCCTAAACACTCTAAAACTTATACACATGAAAAATAGCAGTCTAACTTAGTCTACCGCAAATTGTTAATAGCAGTCAAATCATCACACACACACACATACACTGAATTTACTAAATCATGCATCATTCAGTTAACTGAATTTACTGACAATAGCTGTCAATTGCATGATTCAGTTAACTGAATTTACCGTATTAGTTTACTGAAATTGCACAGTTATCAAAACTGAAATGTTGAGTTAACTGAAAATTTCAAAAATTTCTGTAACTGAACAGTGTGCTCGAAGTGAATTCAAATGGGATCATATTTGTATTCTAGTTTGCTTTGAATTCTGTTAGTGAACAATTTACTGTATTTGTTTTCTACTTTTCCTTCTCCATCTAAAATGAGATCATATTTCAAATTCAAGTAATAACAGCAGACATCAAAATGATTTTGAGGTAGAGGGGGTGGGAGAGGTGCAGAGCACCTTGCTGCCGGAGGAGCCAAGCACCTTGCGTCCGGGTGACGTTCCCGACGTCCTTCTCCTCCTCGTCGAGCACCTTGCTTCCGGCCAAACCTGCTGCAGAGAACACGTATGGCTGGTCAGAGAGAGAGAGAGATTGAGAGAGAGAGAGACTGCTGGGGGAGGGGCGCCGGCCGATGGAGGGACTGATTGGGGGAGGGGCGCTGGCCGGTGGAGGGGATAGCTCGGGGGCGAGGGGCCGCACTGGGGGAGGGGCCGGGCCGGGGTGGCAAGGGGGGAGGGAGTGTCGGGGCGGCGCGCCTCGACGGCGGCGTGGGCGAGCGCGGCGTCAGGGTCTGGTGCGGCGTGGGCGGGTGTGGTGTCGGCGGCGGGGGAGGTGCGACACAAAGAGAGGGGATCGATCGGATCAAGTGAGAGTGAGAGAGAGGAAAGAGATGTGTGGCTGTATAGGCAACTTAGCTACAACACGGGGCAAAAAACACGCTATAGCAAAGTTAGCTATAGCGCGGGGCGGAGAAACGCGCTACTGCTAACCTTTTTTTATTTTTCTCTTTTTTTTTCTAATGTATAGTGCGCCTCGGCAAAACGCGCTACTATTAACTTTTTATTTTTATTTTTCCTTTTCTTTTTCTTTCTAATAATCCACAACTTCCTTCCTTTTGATTTTATTTTTATTTCTGTTTTTATTTTTATTTTATTTTTCTTTTTCTTTTTCATATACCACAAACTTTTTTTCTTTTTGCAAAACTTCCTTTCTTTTCCTTTTTCTTTTTCTTTTTCATTTGCACTTTTCTTTTTCTTTTGGTTTTTCATATTCCACTAACTTCCTTCCTTTCTCTTTTTATTTTTCTTGTATTTCATTTTCCACAACTTCTTAGTTCCTTTTTCTTTTTCTTTCATTTCATTTTGCAAAACTTCCTTTCTTTTTATTTTTCTTTTTCTTATCTTTCTTTCGTAGTTTCCTTCCTTTAATTTGGTATGTCGTTGGAGCAATACCACTATTATCCTCCGGATAATAATTAGTATAATATATATTACATCATTTAACCGCTATCAGCGGTATACAAAATAGCTATACACACACAACCTTTGTGGATTAGTTTGTCATCTTGGGCGACGACGACGCTTTAGACTGATCTTCTTCCCTCTTTTGTTCGTTGTCGAATATTTGAGCCCATGGTCGTGACTTTTCCTTCTCCAGGGATTACGATCTTTCGTAGGTAATCTAGTCTTCATTCTTCTTTTGGCGTATGTTTCATCGTCATCAGCATCATCTTCCCTCATCGGATCACCGTACTGGTCATAGTCTTCCTCGTTGGCGACTCCATCCATTCCGGCGATGCTCCTTTTGCTTCTCCTCACGACAACACGGCTGGGATTGATTGGATCAGTTATGAAGAAACATTGTGTCACGTGCTTAGCGTGTACCCATGGCTCATTTTTAGCGATGGCGTTGACAGTACCGCTATCGGAGTGAGGTATACACATGGTAGTGAAATGTCGGTTTTCTCTCTGTACATTCTTAGCCCATCTGACACGGAACATCATCACGCTATGCAATACAGAGTAGTTAAGCTCCCATATCTCTTCGACCCTTCGGTGATATCTTTCAATTACATTCCCGATCATGGCTTCCATCGTCACCCCCGAGTTTTGGTCATCACTGTTTATATCTTTCTCCTCCGTGTAGAACGTGTATCCGTTGATATCGTATGCTTGATAAGTCGCGAGGTTGGTGGAGGGGCCATGTGCTAAGGTATATATGAGTGTTCCGTTTGAACAACCATCTTCCGGGGATTAGCCACAACTCTCTCTTTGAACTAATGCAAGAAACTGGAGTTGTGCTCTCTAATAACTTTAGCTTCCGTCCTGTGCACCCCACAGTTACGGTACTTCTTTGCGATGGTCTCTTTGTGTAGTGTCATGAAATCTTCTAGCACATCTATGTGTTGTAGCACTACTAAGTTTGCCATGTCAAGGTCGTTTTGTCGGCCCGAGCGTAACACATTCACATCCCTATGACCATTGGTGTGACCTTCGCCTTCGAGCCTTCCATAGTGCTTGTTGATGGGCAAACCAACAACAGGGTCTCCGGTGCCTACAAGATAACTCTCACAGAAAGAGATGCACTCTTTGGTCAGATATCCCTGGGCTATGCTTCCATCTGGAGGGGACATGTTACAAACGAATCCTTTGATGACGCCGTTCATCCTCTCGAACGGCATCATGCAGTGCAGGAATGTCGGCCCTAGGTCGAAGATGTCGTCCACGATGTGGACACATAGATGCACCATGACATCAAAGAACGCGGGCGGGAAGTACATATCTAGGTCATTCAGTATGACAACGATCTCTTCCTGTAGCCTATGGAGTTGCTTCACACTGATCGACTTTCGAGAGATAGCATCAAAAAACTAGCATAGGTCAGTAAGCGTCTCACACACATGTGTGTCCATAATCCCTCTAAGTGCAACCAGGAGTAACTGCGTCATTGATGACCCACAAGTATAGGGGATCTATCTAGTCCTTTCGATACGTAAGAGTGTCGAACCCAACGAGGAGCAGAAGGAAATAATAAGCGGTTTTCAGCAAGGTATTCTCTGCAAGCACTGAAATTACTGGTAACAGATAGTTTTGTGATAAGATAATTGGTAACGGGTAACAAGCAATAAAACTAAATAAAGTGCATCAGGATGGCCCAATCCTTTTTGTAGCAAAGGACAAGCCTAGACAAACTCTTATATAGAGAAAAGCGCTCCCGAGGACACATGGGAATTATCGTCAAGCTAGTTTTCATCACGCACATATGATTCGCACTCGTTACTTTGATAATTTGGTATGTGGGTGGACCGGTGCTTGGGTACTGCCCTTACTTGGACAAGTAACCCACTTATGATTAACCCATATTGCAAGCATCCGCAACTACAAACTAGTAGAAGACAGGGCTTTGGTCCAGGCCGGATCAGCCCATTAGTCCCGGTTCAGTCCAGAACCGGGACCAATGGGGGCATTGGTCCTGGTTCGTGAGCCCAGGGGCCGGCCGGGCCATGTGGGCCATTGGTCCCGGTTCATCTGGACCGTTTGGTCCCGGTTGGTGGGACGAACCGGGACCAATGGGCCTCGCTCCTGGCCCACCACCATTGGTCCCGGTTGGTGGCTTGAACTGGGACCAAAGGCTCCCCTTTAGTCCCAGTTCATGCCACCAACCAGGACCAATGAAGTGCCTATATATACCCCCTCGCGTAAGAGCAAAGCACACTACTCTATTTTTTTCTGGCCGAGGGGGAGAGGGCTTGGTGGTGCTCTAGCTCACCTCCTATGCACACAAGGTGTTCGATAGAATGCCCGAGCCACACTACTTAAGCTTTCTCCTCTCCAAGCTCGACCTCCAAGCTCCATTTTCCACAATATTTGTCTAGGTTTAGCGGTCCGTCACGCCCCGTCCCCGTCTTCACCGCCGTAGATCACCCGCGGCGAGCTCATCGCCGGCACCATCGTGGTGAGCCTCTTGTTCTTATCTTCTTTCTGAAAGGAAAAATATTCTTACTTGTATGTTTACATAGATACTTGTATTATTTTCTTACTTTTATTATTGCATCTTATATAGTGCGATGGTTTTGGTATCCGCCCCCGTTGGGCTCGTCCTGTCTATGATTCGGATGTGGTATATATATTATCTTTATAACTACTGGTTCATTTATTGTTTATGAAAATTATGCCGACCAACGTGACATAGATTTTATTTATGTAGGATGTATGTGAATCAGAAATGCCAACTGACCCTATTGTAGAGAGGTTAAATTTAGTTGAAGAAGAAAACAATTTGTTGAAGGAAAAAATAAAAAAATTGAGGAGGAGAAGATGATATTGGAGTTGCATGTTGCGGATGTTGTCGATGATCACAAGATCAAGATGGATGCAATGCGCTTGAAGATTAGAAAAATTAGAAAATATGCCATTCATACCGAGGCTTGGTATCAGTATGTCGTTGGATCAATTGTTACCTTGGTTGCGATTATGATCGCATTTGTTTTCGCATTGAAATGTTTTACATAGTTTCAATGTATGGTTTAATTAATTAGATGCTCTGGAGAGCTATATGTTGTGATGATGAACTTCTATTAATTTGGACACTTAATTATATATAATGCACGCAGATGAACCGGCAATGGATGTACGGTGACAGACACACCTGCGAGTACATTAAGGGCGTGCATGAGTTTCTCGATGCGGCTGAGGCAAACAAGCAAAATGGTTTTATGTGTTGTCCATGCACTGAATGTGGGAATACGACGTCTTACTCTAACCGGAAAATCCTTCACTCCCACCTGCTTTACAAGGGTTTCATGCCACACTATAATGTTTGGACGAGGCACGGAGAAATAGGGGTTATGATGGAAGAAGGCGAAGAAGAAGAGTACGATGACAACTATGTGCCCCCTGAATACGGTGATGCTGCAACAGGGGGAGCTGGTGAAGATCAAGAGGAACCAGACGATGTGCCCAATGATGCTGCAATGGGTGAAGCTGCTGAAGATCAAGAGGAACCAGACGATGTGCCTAATGATGATGATCTCCGCCGGGTCATTGTCGATGCAAGGACGCAATGCGAAAGTTAAAAGGAATAGCTGAAGTTCGATCGCATGTTAGAGGATCACAAAAAAGGGTTGTACCCCAATTGCGAAGATGGCAACACAAGCCTCGGTACCGTACTGGAATTGCTACAGTGGAAGGCAGAGAATGATGTGGCTGACAAAGGATTTGATAAGCTACTGAAAATATTGAAGAAGAAGCTTCCAAAGGATAACGAATTGCCCGACAGTACATACGTAGCAAAGAAGGTCGTCTGCCCTCTAGGATTGGAGGTGGAGAAGATACATGCATGCCCTAATGATTGCATCCTCTACCGCGGTGCATACAAGGATCTTAACGCATGCCCGGTATGCGATGCATTGCGGTATAAGATCAGACGAGATGACCCTGGTGATGTTGACGGCGAGCCCCCCAGGAAGAGGGTTCCTGCGAAGGAGATGTGGTATGCTACTATAATACCATGGTTGAAACGTCTATTCAGAAACGAAGAGCATGCCAAGTTGATGCGATGGCATAGTGAGAACCGAAAGAAAGATGGGAAGTGGAGAGCACCCGCTGACGGGTCGCAGTGGAGAAAAATCGAGAGAAAGTACTGGGATGAGTTTGCAAAGGACCCAAGGAATGTATGGTTTGCTTTAAGCGCGGATGGCATTAATCCTTTCGGGGAGCAGAGCAGCAATCACAGCACCTGGCCCGTGACTCTATGTATGTATAACCTTCCTCCTTGGATGTGCATGATGCGGAAGTTCATTATGATGCCAGTTCTCATCCAAGGCCGTAAGCAACACGGCAACGACATTGATGTGTACCTAAGGCCATTAGTTGAAGAACTTTTACAGTTGTGGAATGGAAACGGTGTATGTACGTGGGATGAGCACAGACAAGAGGAATTTAACCTTAAGGCATTGCTGTTCATGACCATCAACGATTGGCCCGCTCTCAGTAACCTTTCAGGACAGACAAACAAAGGATACCACGCATGCACGCACTACTTAGATGACACAAAAAGTATATTCCTGGACAAATGCAGGAAGAATGTGTACTTGGGCCATTGTCGATTTCTTCTGACCAACCATCAATG
The DNA here is from genome assembly GCA_034509565.1 of Triticum monococcum. Classification (NCBI taxonomy): domain Eukaryota; kingdom Viridiplantae; phylum Streptophyta; class Magnoliopsida; order Poales; family Poaceae; genus Triticum; species Triticum monococcum. Next base: position 65,332,078 of record CM067846.1, read on the forward strand.
TCGAAAGAAAGGCAAGCATTTCAAAGGCGAGGTAGATCACTGGAAGAAGCTCGCCATGCGTACCGGTGATCACGTACTTGCTATGGTCAATGATTTACACATAATCTTTGGAAATGGTCCTGGTGGACTAGCTGTTCCGAATGACGTCGAGGGAAACGCACCCATGTGGAAGAAGAAATCTATATTTCAGGACCTACCCTACTGGAAAGACCTAGAGGTCCGCTCTTCAATCAACGTGATGCACGTGACGAAGAACCTTTGCCTGAACCTGCTAGGCTTCTTGGGCGTGTATGGGAAGACAAAAGATACACCTGAGGCATGGGAGGACCTGCAATGTTTGCACGAAAAAGACGGCATGCCTCCGAAGCAGTATAAAGGTCCTGCCAGCTACGCTCTTACGAAAGAAGAGAAAGAAATCTTCTTTGAATGCCTGCTCGGTATGAAGGTCACGACTGGCTTCTCGTGAATATAAAGGGAATAATAAATATGCCAAAGAAAAAGTTTCAGAACCTAAAGTCTCGTGGCTGCCATGTTATTATGACGCAACTGCTTCCGGTTGCATTGAGGGGGCTTCTACCGAAAAACGTCCAATTAGCCATTGTGAAGCTATGGCTCCCTCCCACCCACCCACCCCTCCCACCCACGACCTAGGTTTTCCGGCGATCTCCACCTCTAGCCTGTGAATTGTGGATCCTCTCCGCTCATCTTCTCCAGCGGGCTTGGATCTACACGGCTATACCCATCTTCGATGGGTTCCTCTGGTGGATCAACCTTGGGTTTGGATTTCTCTCTGGGCTCCATCTTTGCAGATAAGGTCTTCACTTCTTGCGGGCGATCTGTTCATCCTTTGGACGACACGAGCCATTTCATTATGGTAGTGTCCTTTAGCCGACATGTTTTCCGTCTTAATGAGGATTCTGTGGCGGCTGCACTGGAATCTTCAATTGGTGGATCGGCCATTGATTTGTCGGTCCAACTCATCAATGGGCAAGGTATTTTCATTTAATGTCTCCTGCAAGCAGGTTGGCCTTTGTATCCTCAAGTTAAGATCGTATGCATGCTCGCATTTCAAATGTTATTTTCATCTCTGGGGAAATGGTGGTCCAAATTGGAGGCGTGAATTATCCCTCTAGAGAAAGGAATGTGACGCGGAATGGATTCTGGTTAGTCCATCTAAAAAGCGTGCAACTTTGGGATTAATTGCTATGCATAAACCCCCATCTAAGTCTTCTTTCCGATCGGGTTCTTCGGCAAGAAAGAAACTCTCCTTAGCTACGTTTCATCAGTACCCTGTTTGTAAGGGCTATAGATAGCCAGCTGATCAGACCTTGGTTGACACAATGGTTGAGGCTGGCTATGATGTCAACCCTTCCGAGAAAGTGATCTTGCCGTCTCCGCCGGCGAGCAATCTTCAGTGGACGGTGGCGACGCCACCCATCTCTTTCGGAACGATCAACGTCCTTGCCAAGACTACTGCCGTCATTACCGGAACAGTTCCAATTGGCACCGACAATCTGTTGCATGAAACACAAACTGTTCAAGCTCCATGCATGCAGGATGCCACGTCAGCTGTTGGCGTTACACCGGAATCCCAAACCCATCATGAATCTCCGGCCCAGCAGGAGGACCTGCCTCCCTGCATGCCTTCCAGGTCCCAAGTGGTGACCCAATCATCAGAGCCGCTTTCAGATAGGGAAATTTCTTCGCCTGGAGATTCTACTAGGGTCAATAATCTTATCGATGATATGGTGTTTAATGTTTGGAAGTGCCAGAACTGTTTATCTATGTTACACCACATCAGTGCTTTCGATCTGGACACAGAGCCAAAGGTTGCACCGGCTCTGCACCTTCCCCAGCTTACAGGTGGGTCCCTAGAGCCAATTCGGTTTCTCCGGAACTGTCAGCAGAGATATACTCGCCCGCCGCCTCGGTTTCTACCCTGGGGTCTATGCCCAGTCCCATCTCTCCTGCCACCCCAACGCTCCCACCATTGCCCGCAGAGCCACCGCCCACCACGCCTCCGCCACCTACCTCTACGCCGCCGCCCATCGTACTGCCATCCCCACCACCGTCACCGCCTGGATTGCCACCGTCTTCCCAGGCCATCTTTGGGCCATCAGAGCTTGCTCAGGAACCAGCAATGGCCAACTTCGAGCTCGACCCCACACCGTTCATTCCGCATGGGTTCGAGATCATCGACGGCGGCCCGCGGCGTCTCCCGCGCACCTTCTATTCCCCGGCTGTGGCTCCGGATCGCCAGCATGAAGATTACGCCATCGCCATTGCAGAGCTAGCTCCTCTGCCTGAGGAAACCCTTTTCTTCAGAAACATGGTCAGTAATTTGCGGGGCCTTAATTCAGAAACGCGACAGCTTGCTGTAAAGCAGAAAATTGATGAAAGCGGTTGTTCAGTGGTTTGTCTTCAGGAAACTAAGTGCATGCACATTGATCATAGATTCATTAGAAAGTTCTGTCCTCGGCGCTTTGACAATTTTGCTTATGTACCTTCGGCTGGTGCTTCGGCTGGTATGGTGGTTATTTGGAATTCTTCTTTTTTCGAAGGCAAATTAATTGTGGCTAAACCTTTTGGAATTATTGTGGAGTTCCTTTCCAAACATACATCTGAAGTTTGGAAACTAGTGACTGTTTATGGCCCTTGTCAAAGTCCTGCACGTGATGAGTTTGTGCAGTGGTTATATAACCTGGACATTAATTGTGATGACAAATGGCTTCTTTTGGGACATTTCAACTTTATGAGGTCACTTCAAAACCGCTACTTGCCTGGTGGCGACGTCAATGACATTTTCTTGTTCAATGAAATCATAGGTCATTTGGGGCTTATTGAGCTGCCAATTAAGGGTAGGCAATTCACTTGGTCCAGTATGCAGTCTCAGCCCCTTCTTGAGCAACTTGACTGGTTCTTCACTTCAGTTGCTTGGACCACCGACCACCCAAACACCTTAGTTTTGCCTCTTGCGCGATCGACATCAGATCATGTTCCTTGTGTTGTCACAATTGCCACGGCCATCCCTAAAGCTAGAATCTTTCGTTTTGAAAACTACTGGGTTAATTTACCTGGCTTTCATGAGTGTGTTGCGCAGGTTTGGAACAACACGACGCCAAAGTCTTCTGCTGCTTTAACAATATCTACTAAGTTTAAAGCGCTCAGATATGCTTTAAAACAATGGCATTTGAAGCTCTCCACAGTTAAAGCATTAATTGCGGATTGTAGCAAAGTAATTCTTTACTTTGATGAATTGGAGGAGATTCGGCCTTTAAGTTGGCCCGAATTCAATTTCCGGAGAATAGTTAAGGTACATCTGCATGATATATTACACTGGAAATATGTTTATTGGAAGCAGCGCTGCACGATCCGGAGCATCAAGGTTGGATAGGAAAATTCAAAGTATTTTCACGCCATGGCCACCGAAAGATATCGAAGAAATACTATTTCTTCAATCAAGAATGCAGCGGGGGAGATGGTTTCGGAACACCAAATGTTGGCGGGCATGTTTTGGTCTGATTTCAATAATCGCGTGGGCCATGCAAAAGGAATACAAATGGGTTTTGATCTGACCAATTTAATACAGCAAGTTGATGGTCTGGGAGATCTGTCTTTGCTGTTCACGGATTCTGAGGTTGAGGCTGTAATTAAACACATGCCTTGTGACCGTGCGCCGGGCCCAGACGGCTTCACTGGTCTCTTCTTAAAGAAATGTTGGTCTATTCTCAAGGGGGACTTCATGCAACTTATCAATGAATTTTATGAGGGGAGATGTAATTTGGAATGTCTCAATAATTCCTTAATCACCCTAGTCCCCAAGAAACTAAGTCCAGAAGTTGTTGGGGATTTCAGGCCCATTTCTCTAACCAACATGTGTTTAAAATTCCTGACGAAGTTGCTGGCCAATCGTCTGCAAAGGGTGATTCTGCGATGCATACACCGCAACCAATATGGTTTTCTCCGTTGCAGATCTATTCAAGACTGCCTAGCCTGGTGTTTCGAATATATCCATCAATGCAAAGCATATAAATGACCCATTATCCTCCTCAAGCTTGATTTCACTAAGGCCTTTGATACTATCGAGCATCAGGCCATCCTCCAAATTCTACGATGCAAGGGTTTTGATTCCCGTTGGACTGGCGGGGTCAATAGTATTCTGTCCACGGGTTCCTCTTCTGTCCTTTTAAATGGTGTGCCAGGTAAACACTTTGTATGCAGATCTGGAGTTCGTCAAGGAGATCCACTATCTCCGCTATTATTCGTCATTGCGGTGGATTTGCTCCAAACTGTAGTCAATGAGATGTGCTCAAGAGGAATTCTTTCTTTACCAATTCAAACAAACTCCCGGGACTATCCGATTGTTCAATACACGGATGACACGCTTATTGTCTTACCTATGATTGATGATCAGTTGATTGCTTTTAAGGAGATGCTCGTAACGTTTGCAGCATCAACTGGTTTGCATGTCAACTTCAGTAAGTCATCCCTTATTCCTCTCAATATGACGGATGAAGAGGGCGCTCGGGTTGCCAGCCTACTAGGTTGTGATGTAGGATCTATGGCCTTCACATACCTAGGTCTAACTATGGGCACTTCTCGGCCCACGATCTATGATTTGCTGCCACTTGTGGATCGTATTGAGTGAAGACTGTCTGCTTCCTCATGTTTACTGAATCAAGGCAGTCGGCTCCAATTGCTCCAGTCAGTGCTTTGTTCGATGCCAATCTACTTCCTGTGCACACTATCTCTCCCTAAAGGGATCTTGCAATAGATTGAGAGAATTATGCGGCAGTGTCTGTGGAGAGGCAACACTGATAATCTGAGACAATCCTTAGCTGCTTGGGATCGAGTCTGTAGACCTAAGAAGTGTGGTGGTCTGGGAGTACTAAACTTGGGTCTCCAAAACGAAGCCTTGTTACTTAAGCACCTGTTCAAGTTCTTTAACAAAATGGACGTCCCTTGGGTCACATTAATTTGGGAAACTTATTATGCTGCTTCGCCACCGCAGGTTACTCAAAGTTGTGGCTCCTTTTGGTGGAGGGATGTCGTGAAATTATACACCAACTTCTGCAAGTTAGCCATCCCTGAAGTGCATTCTGGCAACACGGTGATATTTTGGCATGATCGATGGCAGTTAGGAAATAATGTGGTCCTTTTACGCGCCCGTTTCCCTAGGCTCCATTCTTTTGTCATCAGTGACACGATCACTGTCAGGGAGTTTTTGGAGCTACCACAGATCTCCGACCACTTTCATTTGCCGCTATCGCGGGAAGCATATAATGAGTTACTTCAACTTCAAGATTTACTTGCCTTAGTTAACTTGAATGATGATGGCAAGGACATATGGAAGTGGCCGTCCAAAAATGGAGAGTTCAAATCAAAGATATATTATGAGTCTTGCTTCTCACATTTGGTGGTAGATCCCATATTCAAATGGATTTGGAAGTGTGCTTGCACGTGAAAGTTTAAAGTGTTTGGATGGCTTCTTTTATTAGACCGTTTAAACACCAGGGACATGATGCAACGCAGGAGCTGGATCATTCATGATGATACGTGTGTTCTTTGCCTCTCTGCCACACGTGAGGATCGTGAACACCTTTTCTTTGCATGCAATTTCAGCCAGAGGGTTTGGAATTACCTTGGGATTTCCTGGAACGCTCAGCACAACCAGAGTACATATGACATGGCTCTTGCTGCTAGAAGGGACTTTGGTTATCCTTTCTTCACTGAGGTCGTTTTTACTGCTACTTGGAACATCTGGATTCAATGGAATGGAAAGATCTTTAGAAATGAGAGACCCACCTTCATTCCTTGGAGGAGGAACTTCATCCATGATATTTCCTTACTGGCTCATAGAATCAAATGTAAATATAGGGATAGTCTAACTTCCTGGATAGCCTCTCTATCGTAGGCCCATTGTAAGTAGTTTCTTTCTTAGCTCCTAGCTTCTCTGTAATTATGTAAACTTTTATTCTCTTAACTAATAAAACACTGTGAGGCTGTTGCCTTGCAGTACATAGTCAAACAAAAAGGTGATCGATCCAGAAATCATACCAAGGCTAAGGAGTGATGTGGCGCAATGTCTTGTCAGTTTCAAGCTGGTGTTCCCACCATCCTTCTTCAATATCATGACGCACGTCCTAGTTCATCTAGTCGACGAGATTGTCATTCTGGGGCCCGTATTTCTACACAATATGTTCCCCTTTTAGAGGTTCATGGGAGTCCTAAAGAAATATGTCCGTAACCGCGCTAGGCCAGAAGGAAGCACCTCCATGGGCCATCAAACAGAGGATGTTATCGGGTTTTGTGTTGACTTCATTCCTAGCCTTAAGAAGATAGGTCTCCCTAAATCGCGATATGTGGGGAGACTAACTGGAAAAGGCACTCTTGGAAGAGAGTCAATAATATGCAGGGACGGATAATCTTGGTCTCATGCAGACTACACAGTTCTACAGAACTCTACCTTGGTGACCCCGTATGTCGATGAACACAAGAATAGTCTGCGCTCCAAACACCCGGAGCAGTGCGACGACTGGATTACATGTGAACACATCAAGACTTTCAGCAGTTGGTTGGAAACACGTCTCAGAGGTGACAACACTGTTTGTGATGAGTTGTACTTGTTGTCCAGGGGACCATCTGTGACTGTATTGACTTACAAAGGATACGAGGTAAATGGGAATACATTTTACATGATCGCCCAAGATCAAAAGAGCACCAACCAAAACAGCGGTGTACGCTTTGATGCAGCAACCGAGACCGGAAAGGACACATATTATGGTTACATAGTGGACATATGAGAACTTGACTACAAACCTAATTTTAAGGTCCCTTTGTTTAAGTGCAAATGGGTCAATCTGTCAGGCGGCGGGGTACAGGTAGACCCATAGTACGGAATGACAATAGTGGATCTGAAAAATCTTGGGTACACTGACGAACTGTTCATCCTAGCCAATGATGTGGCACAGGTTATCTATGTGAAGGACATGTCTACTAAACCGAGAAAAAGAAAAGATAAGGAAGCAAATACATCATACGATGAGCCAAAGCGCCACATAGTTCTTTCAGGAAAAAGGGACATCCTGGGAGACAAGCGAAGAAAAAGTGAAGACTTTCTCCCGCAATTATTATGATGATACCATGCCAACTTTGTAACACACGAACATGCTACCATTGTCCGTTTTGTACATGCACATGCTACGTGGGTGAAATTATGATACCATGCCAACTTTCAACTTTTTCAGAGTTCATTTGAAATGCTTTAATGTCTTATGGTTCGGCCCTCGTAATACCATTATTCAAATTTTAACTATTCAAATTTGAAAACTAATGGCACTAACAGAAAGTTTATAATTTTTTCTAAAACTGATGGCATTAACAGAAAGTTTATAATTTTTCTGACCTAAAAGCAAAAAGAATTAAAAAATGCAAAAAACAAAAGAAAATAAATAATGCAAAAAACAAAAAAAACTGGAAAAAGTAAAGTTAATCACAAACTTGTGATTCAAACAAATTTCAAACAATTCAAATTGTAACTATTCAAATTTGAAAACTAATGGCACTAACAGAAAGTTTATATTTTTTCTAAAACTAATGGCACTAACAGAAAGTTTATAATTTTGCTCCTCGCCCCTGGCCCATGACCATTAGTCCCGGTTTGTGCCACAAACCAGGACTAAAGGGTTGGTCCTTGTTGCGGGCAGAAATTAGTCCCACCTCACCAACCGAAGGGGGCTCATACCGGTTTATAAGCCCTTTCCTCTCTGCCTTGTTGAGCTCCTCTCAAAGTGAAAATAGATGCCCTAATAGAGAAAAGTTTAACCTAAATTCATAGTGAATTTCTCTGAAATTCATAGAAATTTACTATGAATTTAGGTTGAATTTTCTCTATAAGCGCATCTATTCTCATTTTTTAGTAAGTTAATCACAAACTTGTGATTCACACAAATTTCAAAGAATTCAAATTTTAACTATTCAAATTTGAAAACTAATGGCACTAACAGAAAGTTCATAATTTTTCCAAAACTAATGGCACTAACAGAAAGTTTATAATTTTGCTTACCTAAAAACAAACAGAATTAAAAATTAAAGCAAAAAACAAAAGAAAATAAATAATGCAAAAAACAAATAAAAACAGGAAAAAAACTATTTTTATAGTAAAGTTAATCACAAAATAAAATAAATAAAGCAACAAAGAAAACAAAAAAACTAAAAAAGTGTTTATAATTTTTCTAAAACTAAAAGCAAAAAGAATAAAAAAATAAGGCAAAAAACAAAAGAAAATAAATAATGCAGAAAACAAAACAAAAAAACTGGAAAAAAATAGCAACAATAAGTATTTTGTTGTAAGTAGAAGCAAAATAAAATAAATAAAGCAACAAAGAAAACAAAAAACAAAAAAAGTGTTTTCAAATTTGAAAACTAATGGCATTAACAAAAAGTTTATAATTTTTCTAAAACTAAAATCATAAAGAATTAAAAAATAAAGGAAAAAACAAAAGAAAATAAAATAAATAAAGCAACAAAAAACAAAAAAAATGCCACCTACTAGGCCCCCACGGCCTGAATACGACTAGAAACCCATCCAAGGGCCAGGATTCAGGCCCGCAGGAGGCCCAGTAGGCCCACAGGCATAGCAGTGACAATTAGGCCCGTAAGCCTGCAATGGAGAGAAGCTCGAGAGGGGTGCGGCAGTGGGGCTTATAAACCACTGCGCACCCCTCTCAACTAGCGAGGTGGGACTAAACTTTCGACGCCGCAGCAGCACAAGGCCTTTGGTCCTGGTTGGTGGCACCAACCGGGACTAAAGGGGGCATTGGTCCCGGTTGGTGCCACGAACCGTGACCAATGCCCCCTTTAGTCCCGGTTGGTGCTACCAACCGGGACCAAAGGCCGTCGCTTCCCGCCCTTTGGGCTGCTGAAAATTGGCATTTGGTCCCGGTTGGTGGCACCAACCGGGACTAAAGAGGGCATTGGTCCCAGTTGGTGCCACAAACCGGGACCAATACTCTTTGTATATAAGTAGGACTTAGGAAAATTTGACGAACTCATCGCTAGTTGCCCTCTGGCCCGCCCGACGACGCCGAGCTCATCGACGCCGCAAGGCTGCCCAGATCGACGCCGTCCGCCGCCCCCCGAGCCCGCGCGCCCCTGCCCTCGCCCCCGAGCGTGCCATCACCGTCCGTCATCCCTGAGCCTTCCTCGTCGCCGACGCCACCTCGCTGTGAGCGCCGCCCGTTCCCCTGCTCCTCCCCTTGTACTGCCCGCCGTCGCCGCCGCCCCTGCCCTTCGCTCGCTGCCGCCCCTGCCCAGCGCGGCCGCCGCGTGCTGCCCCTGCCCTTCGCTGCCGCCGCGCACCTCCCCTGCACTGCCGTCCCGCCACCCCTGCGCGCCCTTCATTTTTATTAGTTTTATTTTTTTGTTCATATATATAAAATGTATATGTGTATGTATGTGGCTATGTGTATGTATGTGGCTATGTGTATGTATATGTTCAAAATGTATAAAAAAAATTTCAGACCAAGTTTTTGTTCATATATGTATTTTTTGTTCATATGTGTATTAATCTTTTTCCATATATGTAATTTTTCTGGTTCATAGAAAGAAGAGGAAGAAAGAAGAAAATTTTGTTCATAGAAATTTTGTTCATATATATATAGAAAGCTTTTTGTTCATATATAGAAAGTTCGAAGAAAATTTAGAATATGCTAACATTTAGAAGAAAAAGAAGGATATGAAAGAAGAAAATAAGAAGAGGAACAAAGAAAGAAGAGGAGAGGAAGAAGAGAAGAAATAAATAAGAAGAGGAAAAAAGAAGAAAAAGAAGAGGAGAAGAAGAAATGAATAGAGGAGAAGAAGAAATTTTTTTATTTTTTCTTCTTCTCCTCTATTCCTTTCTTCTTCTCCTCTTTTTTTTCTTCTTTTTTTTCTTCGATCTTCTCCTCTATTCCTTTCTTATTCTCCACTTTTTAGTTCTTCTTCGTTTTCTTATGTTTTATCGGGTCTGTCGTCGTCGATATACCCCTCCCGATAACTTCAACACGAGGGGGGGGTCGATATACCCCCTCCCTGATAATATTATTTTTTTGTTCATATTTTTTTCATAGCATTATTTCCATGTATATATGTATGTGGCTATGTATGTATAGATGGATAGCATTTTTTCCATGTATGCATGTCATTGTCGATATACCCCCTCCTCGTTAACTTCGACAGGAGGGGGGTCGATATAACCCTCCCCGATTACTTCGACATGAGGGGGGGGGTCAATATACCCCCTCCTTGAGAACTTCAACATGAGGTGGGGTCGAGAACTAGTTTAGGGGGTCGAGGGTTGAGAACTAGTTAGGGGCTCAAGGGTCGAGAACGTCGGACATTCATGAGAGTGGCGAGGAAGAAGGGGAAGAAGAGGGAGAAGAAGAGGAAGTCTTCTCCTCTATTCTTTCTTCTCTTCTTTTTTCTTCTTCTTCCTATATGTATTAGTTTTTTTATTTAGGTTGTTAATTAGTAGATATTAATTTTGTTCATATATGTATGGATGCATGTGATATGTATGTATGTATGTATGTATCGGGTATGTTGTTGTCGATATACCCCCTACCCGATAACTTCGACATGAGGGGGTCGAGAGGGGGTCTAGGGTCATCGAACATGAGAGGAAGAAGAGCATAAAAAAAGAAAAGGAAGAAGAAAAAAAAGAGGAGAAGAAAGAATAGAGGAGTTAGGGAACGAGGGTCGTCGAGGGTCACCGGGCGGTAGAGGAAACCCTAAATAGCAAGTATCGTCGGTGTGAGATACATGTGGCCGTCAGTGTCAGACAGTACATCCACGTCCCACGAGTGACGCGGGCCTCGACGCCCACGTCACTTGTGGGACGTGGATGTAGTGTCCGACACCGACGGCCACATGTATCTCACACCCACGATACTTGTTATTTAGGGTTTCCTCTACCGCTCGGTGACCCTCGACGACCCTCGTACCTGATAAAAAAAGAGGAAGAAGAAGAAAAAAAGAGGAGAAGAAAGAATAGAGGAGTTCTTACTCTTCTATTCTTTCGTCTCCTCCTTTTTTTCTTCTTCCTCTTCTTTTTTTATCCTTGAAGCGTTGTCGAGGCCACCCCAAACCCTAGAGAAGCAGCGTCGAGACCACCCCAAACCCTACAGAAGCAGCGTCAATATTTGTTGTCAATATTTGAATAATATATCCAACTGTCATGTTTGAATAATCGCACGAGGAAGTGATGTCGTCTTCTCGTTGTTCCTCAACGACACCGATGGTCTGGAAGCAGCTGGCTATGATTATGATGGCTCCGGTGACCTAATGCTGGTGCAAGAAGGAGACCGTGATGATGTCTCCGGTGACCGAACCGAGTCCGGGCAGGTATATATATTAGTTAAGCTTCTGCTGACTAGCTAATTGATGCATTCATTGTTTTGTTATGTACACATATTAATTAAGTCTTTGATCTTTTTTTCTAGCCCTCCGGATCGAGCACAAGTTTGGTAAAGAGACGAGGCCCGGAGAAAAAGTTGAGCTCGGATGAAAAGTTTGAGATCATAGCAATCGTGCTCGACGGCCAACCGATTGAACCCCTCCGGACAGAGAGCGCATTTATTGCTCAGTGCGGGGTTTTGGTTAGGGACAAGATCCCGATCAGCATCCAGCAATGGTTAAAGCCGGCTACAGAAGACCCTGAGGTGTCTTATGTCAATGATATGCAGAAAAATGATCTTTGGACTGAGCTGAAGTCAAATTTCACCCTACCGCCAGAGGATGATAAAGAGAAGCCAGTTAAAGAGCAATTAATCAAGTCTTTTGCTCTCAAGAGGATGGCAGAACTATTCAGGAGGTGGAAGAAAGAGCTGAATAAGTTTGTCGAAAATAAAGAGACACCAGAATTCAAGGGCAGATATGAGAAGATCACAGATCACTGGCCCGCATTTGTGGCCCACAAGACATCGGAAAAGAGTAAGAACATGTCGGCGACAAACAAGCAAAATGCTGCGAAGAAGAAGCATCACCATCGCATGGGGTCACGTGGCTACCTCGTAGCCTGGCCTAAGTGGGCCAAGACTGAGAATGATCTGGTTGATAAAGGGATCGAACCAGAGATAATTAACTGGCCAGACCGTTGCCGGACTTGGTTCTTCGGGGCTGGCGGAACCTTGGACCCTGTAACAGGGAAGTGCATTTGGACGAACGGTCAAATGGACATACCAGTCAGGAAGCTTCAGCAGTATATCGAAGCAGCGCAGCAAGGGACGTTCTTTCAGACAGAGAGAACGACGAGCTCACAATGGCCCTCGGGAATCCTGAGCACCCTGGACGGACAAGAGGCACGTCAGGCTCCATTCCGTGGAAGGTTGGGTTTCCGGACGCAGGCGGTTACAAATGCCAGGAGAGGAGGAAAAAATTGCAGCAGACCCAAATGCAGGCGCTGCAAGGAAGGGTACAAGCGATAGAGAAACGAGAAGCAAATCGCAGCAAACGAACTGCCGAAGCTTCCCCCGAAGCTACCCCTCCATCTTAGCGGAGAAGCAGCATGGCTTCCACCGAGCTGCTTCAGCCGGAGCATGCCTTGACGGCTCCTGCCAGCTATCCCATGGATGCTGTCACGGAGTCTCAAAATTGCCACCTTATGACGCAATGGATGAATTTGAAGGTCAAGGCAGCTGTTGGCTCTGTTTATCCTACTGAACCCGGTGCAACTTTTCACTACCGGCCGATTCCAGAAGGATATGCTAGGGTGATGGTGGATGAAATAACGGAGGGATTTGAGGACCTCCAGCTTGACCACCCTACCGGTGAAGGGGAGACTAGGCTTGGTTCTGCTCTGAAGACTCCATGCCTATGGCGGAAGGAGCTAATCAACCTTCCGACCTGGACGCCTCCGCCTCCTCCTCCTCCTCCGGCAAGTCAGGGCACTCCGCCTCCTCCACCGCCTCCTCCTCCGGTGAGTGACGATCAAGGCACTCGACCGGCTTCTTCTCCGGCGCGTGGCGGCACTCCGCCTCCTTCTCCGCATGCGCCAGTGCACCCGAGCAGCCAGCCTCCTCCTTCTCCGCCTCGTCAGCAAGGGCGGAAGAGACCTGCCGCCGCTCCGGCTGCTCCGGCGCATCGTAGTCCTTCTCCTCCACCTCGTAAGCAAGTAAAGAAGACAACCGCTCCGTCTGCTCTGCCGGCGTCTAGCAGTACAGCCAGAGGCGGGAGGAAATACAGATTCGTTCCTTCTCTGAAGACTGCAGAGAAGTTACCATACGAGAGGACCCCGTAGGAGAACACCGAGATTGCACGAGAAGAAGTGAGGAACTAGTTTGAAGGGGTGAAAGCAAAGAAACATCCACCTCCGGAGGAGAAGGTAGATCCGGTGAAAGCGAAGCACACTCTGGCTGCCCTGAGAAAACCTCACAAGTCTCCGCCGAAAGGAAACCATGAGCGCATTATTGGAAAGGAATTTGCCGAAGCGGAGCGGTCGGGAAGTACTGTCAGTGATCAAAGGCTGAAAGAACGATGACCTGGGAAACAAATTGCCCAGCTCGGCAAACAAGCGAAGCAATCGTGCCCCCCGCTCAAGGTGCCTAGAGACAACGTCGTTAATGATCCGAGGATGGTGCCCGGTTATAGCAATCTTGGCGATTACCTACCCGACGATGTACATTATGATTTCCTGGAGGTGCAGATACAAAGATACGAGTACGGGAAGCCTCTCGTCAAAGATGAAAGATCTCTATCAACGATGATGCGAAGATTGCATGATTGGTACTTGAAAATCTGCAGAGACTCTGGGGGAGAAGTACTTTATATGTGAAAGTTAAAAAGGAGCATGACCTCATTGGAATTGAACTGTTGTCTGTTCCATTTGAGGAGTTCTTTCAGTTTTTCAATCAATTGGCCCTCGATAAAACAACGGTCACCTGCTACTGTCTATAAGTAGTACTACTTCTGTCATTAAGTCTCTCTATATAGCTCAGCTCTTTCATTGCATGTATTTATAATCATCCTCACTATATTGTGCAGATTGAAGATCGCTGAATTGAAGAAAAGACAAGTCGGTGATATTGGGTTCATTAACACATATCTCATAGATGCAACACAGGTTAAATTTCATGCCGCAGATACCGAGGCCAACTTGCTACGATCGTTGGTAATAAATGAAAACAAAGATATAATACTCTTTCCTTACAACTTCAAGTGAGTGTTATTGTCTTGTGCGTATTCGGTTTCCCTTATATATTAGTCAAGGTTATAGTAATGTAATTGATGAGTTATGCATGCGTGTGCAGTTTCTGCTATATTCTCCTAGAGATTAAGCTTGAGCAGGGACTAGTAACCGTCTTAGACTCAAGACGAAAAGATCCCTAGGACTATGCGGACATGACTCAAATGCTCGAGAAGTAAGTTCAATCGATCATTATCCACCATATCAGCAACTTTGTTCATTTCCTGATATATCAAGTAATTGTTTTATTTTTCTGGCAGGGTTTGGAAAAAATTCTCCAAAAAAGCTCCAGGACTCCCAAAGAAGCTGCAATTTAGACACCCAAAAGTGAGTACTATAGTAGCATGTTCCGCGCATCTCCTATTGATTGAAGCGCTAGTTTCATCAATACCATTTGGCATTCTTGCTTATCAGTTTGATTGACCTCTATTTCTTGTAAAGTGGTTGTGGCAGGAACAAGGGAATGATTTCTGTGGATACTACGTTTGCGAGTCCATCCGCCACACGACCTGTGAGCAGGGCTACACTGACGAACAATATGAAGTACGTAAATAACAACATTCACAATTTTATTTTATTACCATCATTTGTGTTGAGTTTCATTCATTCATATATATATATGTATTGACCCCCTTCTTCAAATTAGATGTTTCAGAAGCGGGATGAACTCCTAGCACCAGCTCGCATGCGAGAAATTCAAGAGGAATTGGCAGCATTCTTTCTTGACCACGTGATCGATGAAGACGGAGAATACTATGTGGACCATGAGTCCGTATGATTATATTTGTAAGAGATAATTATTGTATATATGTAGCCGGTAGTGTCGGATAGATATACGAGAACTTGTTGTTCGACCAATCTCTTGGAGAAGGAGAGGTGGTCGATATCACTTCTCTCTGTATGCATATATGTTCATGACGATCTTCTGTTTCCTTCGTTTGCTTACTAGCTAGCTAGTGTGTCTAGTCCTCTCTATACGTATGTATAGTACGTAGCGTCGACCAAGCACGGACATAAGAGAGGACACTTCTCTCTATTAATTATAGCTAGCTAACACAATATATGAAACACCTAAATTAACCACCAAAACCCCCAACCCCCCCCCCCCCCCTTCAAAAAAAACAAAAACCCCAGCCACAGAAATGCTGACGCTTGGATGCCTATGTTGGGGAACGTAGTAATTTCGAAAATTTTCCTACGCACACGCAAGATCATGGTGATGCACAGCAACAAGAGGGGAGAGTGTTGTCTACGTACCAACGCAGACCGACTGCGGAAGCGATCACACAACGTAGAGGAAGTAGTCGTACGTCTTCTTCCCGATCCGACCGATCCAAGCACCGTTACTCCGGCACCTCCGAGTTCTTAGCACACGTTCAGCTCGATGACGATCCCCGGGCTCCGATCCAGCAAAGCTTCGGGGAGGAGTTCCGTCAGCACGACGGCGTGGTGACGATCTTGATGTACTACCGACGCAGGGCTTCGCCTAAGCACTACAACGGTACGATCGAGGTGGAATTTGGTGGCAGGGGGCACCGCACACGGCTAAGGAGCGATCTCAAGGATCAAGTTGTGTGTATATGGGGTGCCCCCTGCCCCCGTATATAAAGGCCAGGGGCAAGGGGGTCGGCCGGCTAGGAGGGAGGCGCAGGGAGGAGTCCCACTCCTACCGGGAGTAGGACTCCTTCCCCCAAATCCTATTCCTAATAGGACTCTTCGGGAGAAAGAGAAGAGAGAGGGGGGCCGGCCCCTTCTCCTAGTCCTAATAGGACTAGGGAAGGGGGGTTCGGCCGGCCAGCCTGTGGGCTGCCTCTTCTCTCTTTTCCACTAAGGCCCAATAGGCCCATTTGCCTCCCGGGGGTTTCCGGTAACCCTCCCGGTAATCCGGTAAAATCCCGATTTCACCCGGAACACTTCCAGTGCCCAAACATAGGCTTCCAATATATCAATCTTCACATCTCGACCATTCCGAGACTCCTCGTCATGTCCGTGATCTCATCCGGGACTCCGAACAACCTTCGGTACATCAAAATGCATAAGCTCATAATAACTGTCATCGTAACGTTAAGCGTGCGGACCCTACGGTTCGAGAACAATGTAGACATGACCGAGACACGTCTCCGGTCAATAACCAATAGCGGGACCTGGATGCCCATATTGGCTCCTACATATTCTACGAAGATCTTTATCGGTCAGACCGCATAACAACATACGTTGTTCCCTTTGTCATCGGTATGTTACTTGCCCGTGATTCGATCGTCGGTATCCAATACCTAGTTCAATCTCGTTACTGGCAAGTCTCTTTACTCGTTCCGTAATACATCATCTCACAACTAACATATTAGTTGCAGTCCTTGCAAGGCTTATGTGATGTGCATTACCGAGAGGGCCCAGAGATACCTCTCCGACACTCGGAGTGACAAACCCTAATCTCGAAATACGCCAACCCAACATCTACCATTGGAGACACCTGTAGTACTCCTTTATAATCACCCAGTTACGTTGTGACGTTTGGTAGTACCCAAAGTATTCCTCCGGTAAACGGGAGTTGCATAATCTCATAGTTATAGGAACATGTATAAGTCATGAAGAAAGCAATAGCAACATACTAAACGATCGGGTGCTAAGCTAATGGAATGGGTCATGTCAATCAGATCATTCTACTAATGATGTGACCTCGTTAATCAAATAACAACTCCTTGTTCATGGTTAGGAAACATAACCATCTTTGATTAACGAGCTAGTCAAGTAGAGGCATACTAGTGACACTCTGTTGGTCTATGTATTCACACATGTATTATGTTTCCGGTTAATACAATTCTAGCATGAATAATAAACATTTATCATGATATAAGGAAATAAATAATAACTTTATTATTGCCTCTAGGGCATATTTCCTTCAGTCTCCCACTTGCACTAGAGTCAATAATCTAGATTACACAGTAATGATCCTGACACCCATGGAGCCTTGGTGCTGATCATGTTTTGCTCGTGGAAGAGGCTTAGTCAACGGGTCTGCAACATTCAGATCCGTATGTATCTTGCAAATCTCTATGTCTCCCACCTGGACTAGATCCCGGATGGAGTTGAAGCGTCTCTTGATGTGTTTGGTTCTTTTGTGAAATCTGGATTCCTTTGCCAAGGCAATTGCACCAGTATTGTCACAGAAGATTTTCATTGGACCCGATGCACTAGGTATGACACCTAGATCGGATATGAACTCCTTCATCCATACTCCTTCGTTCGCTGCTTCAGAAGCAGCTATGTACTCCGCTTCACATGTAGATCCCGCTACGACGCTTTGTTTAGAACTGCACCAACTGACAGCTCCACCGTTTAAAGTAAACACGTATCCGGTTTGCGATTTAGAATCGTCCGGATCAGTGTCAAAGCTTGCATCAACGTAACCTCTTACGGTGAGCTCTTTGTCACCTCCATATACGAGAAACATATCCTTAGTCCTTTTCAGGTATTTCAGGATGTTCTTGACCGCTGTCCAGTGATTCACTCCTGGATTACTTTGGTACCTCCCTGCCAAACTTATAGCAAGGCACACATCAGGTCTGGTACACAGCATTGCATACATGATAGAGCCTATGGCTGAAGCATAGGGAACATCTTTCATTTTCTCTCTATCTTCTGCATTGGTCGGGCATTGAGTTTGACTCAACTTCACACCTTGTAACACAGGCAAGAACCCTTTCTTTGCTTGATCCGTTTTGAACTTCTTCAAAATCTTGTCAAGGTATGTGCTCTGTGAAAGTCCAATTAAGCGTTTTGATCTATCTCTATAGATCTTTATGCCTAATATGTAAGCAGCTTCCCCGAGGTCTTTCATCGAAAAACTTTTATTCAAGTATCCCATTATGCTATCCAGAAATTCTATATCATTTCCAATCAGCAATATGTCATCCACATATAATATCAGAAATGCTACAGAGCTCCCACTCACTTTCTTGTAAATACAGGCTTCTCCAAAAGTCTGTATAAAGCCAAATGCTTTGATCACACTATCAAAGCGTTTATTCCAACTCCGAGATGCTTGCACCAGTCCATAAATGGATCGCTGGAGTTTGCATACTTTGTTAGCTCCTTTTGGATCGACAAAACCTTCTGGTTGTATCATATACAACTCTTCTTCCAGAAATCCATTCAGGAATGCAGTTTTGAGATCCATCTGCCATACTTCATAATCATAAAATGCGGCAATTGCTAACATAATTCTGACGGACTTAAGCATCGCTACGGGTGAGAAAGTCTCATCGTAGTCAACCCCTTGAACTTGTCGAAAACCTTTTGCGACAAGTCGAGCTTTATAGACAGTAACATTACCGTCAGCGTCAGTCTTTTTCTTGAAGATCCATTTATTCTCAATTGCTTGCCAATCATCGGGCAAGTCAACCAAAGTCCATACTTTGTTCTCATACATGGATCCCATCTCAGATTTCATGGCCTCAAGCCACTTTGCGGAATCTGGGATCACCATCGCTTCTTCATAGTTCGTAGGTTCATCATGATCTAGTAGCATGACTTCCAGAACTGGATTACCGTACCACTCTGGTGCGGATCTCACTCTGGTTGATCTACGTGGTTCAGTAGAATCTTGCCCTGAAGTTTCATGATCATCATCATTAGCTTCCTCACTGATTGGTATAGGTGTCGCAGAAACAGTTTTCTGTGATGTACTATTTTCCAATAAGGGAGCAGGTACAGTTACCTCGTCAAGTTCTACTTTCCTCCCACTCACTTCTTTCGAGAGAAACTCCTTCTCTAGAAATGATCCATTCTTAGCAACGAATGTCTTGCCTTCGGATCTGTGATAGAAGGTATACCCAACAGTTTCCTTTGGGTATCCTATGAAGACACATTTCTCTGCTTTGGGTTCGAGCTTATCAGGTTGAAGCTTTTTCACATAAGCATCGCAGCCCCAAACTTTAAGAAACGACAACTTTGGTTTCTTGCCAAACCATAGTTCATAAGGTGTCATCTCAACGGATTTTTATGGTGCCCTATGTAACGTGAATGCGGCCGTCTCTAAAGCATAACCCCAAAATGATAGCGGTAAATCAGTAAGAGACATCATAGATCGCACCATATCTAGTAAAGTACGATTACGACGTTCGGACACACCATTACGCTGTGGTGTTCCAGGTGGCGTGAGTTGCGAAACTATTCCACAATTTTTCAAATGTACACCAAACTCGTAACTCAAATATTCTCCTCCACGATCAGATCGTAGAAATTTTATTTTCTTGTTACGATGATTTTCAACTTCACTCTGAAATTCCTTGAACTTTTCAAATGTTTCAGACTTATGTTTCATTAAGTAGATATACCCATATCTGCTTAAATCATCTGTGAAGGTGAGAAACTAACGATATCCGCCACGAGCCTCAATATTCATCGGACCACATACATCGGTATGTATGATTTCCAACAAATCTGTTGCTCTCTCCATAGTACCGGAGAACGGTGTTTTAGTCATCTTGCCTATGAGGCACGGTTCGCAAGTACCAAGTGATTCATAATCAAGTGATTCCAAAAGCCCATCAGTATGGAGTTTCTTCATGCGCTTTACACCGATATGACCTAAACGGCAGTGCCACAAATAAGTTGCACTATCATTATTAACTTTGCATCTTTTGGCTTCTACATTATGAATATGTGTATCACTATCTTCGAGATTCAACAAGAATAGACCACTCTTCAAAGGTGCATGACCATAAAAGATATTATTCATATAAATAGAACAACCATTATTCTCTGATTTAAATGAATAACCGTCTCGCATTAAACAAGATCCAGATATAATGTTCATGCTCAACGCTGGCACCAAATAACAATTATTTAGGTCTAATATTAATCCCGAAGGTAGATGTAGAGGTAGCGTGCCGACCGCGATCACATCGACTTTGGAACCGTTTCCCACGCGCATCGTCACCTCGTCCTTTGCTAGTGTCCGCTTATTCCGTAGTCCCTGTTTCGAGTTGCAAATATTAGCAACAGAACCAGTATCAAATACCCAGGTGCTACTGCGAGCTCTAGTAAGGTACACATCAATAACATGTATATCACATATACCTTTGCTCACTTTGCCATCCTTCTTATCCGCCAAATACTTGGGGCAGTTCCGCTTCCAGTGTCCAGTCTGCTTGCAGTAGAAGCACTCAGTTTCAGGCTTAGGTCCAGACTTGGGTTTCTTCTCTTGAGCAGCAACTTGCTTACTGTTCTTCTTGAAGTTTCCCTTCTTCTTCCCTTTGCCCTTTTTCTTGAAACTAGTGGTTTTGTTAACCATCAACACTTGATGCTCCTTCTTGATTTCTACCTCCGCAGCTTTTAGCATTGCGAAGAGCTCGGGAATAGTCTTGTTCATCCCTTGCATATTATAGTTCATCACAAAGCTCTTGTAGCTTGGTGGCAGTGATTGGAGAATTCTGTCAATGACGCAGTCATCTGGAAGATTAACTCCCATCTGAATCAAGTGATTATTATACCCATACATCTTGAGTATATGCTCACTGACAGAACTGTTCTCCTCCATCTTACAGCTATAGAACTTATTGGAGACTTCATATCTCTCAATTCGGGCATTTGCTTGAAATATTAACTTCAACTCCTGGAACATCTCATATGCTCCATGACGTTCAAAACGTCGTTGAAGTCCCGATTCTAAGCCGTAAAGCATGGCACACTGAACTATCGAGTAGTCATCAGCTTTGCTCTGCCAGACGTTCATAACATCTGGTGTTGCTCCAGCAGCAAGCCTGTCACCCAGCGGTGCTTCCAGGACGTAATTCTTCTGTGCAGCAATGAGGATAATCCTCAGGTTACGGACCCAGTCCGTGTAATTGCTACCATCATCTTTCAACTTTGCTTTCTCAAGGAATGCATTAAAATTCAACGGAACAACAGCACGAGCCATCTATCTACAATCAACATAAACAAGCAAGATACTATCAGGTACTAAGTTCATGATAAGTTTAAGTTCAGTTAATCAAATTACTTAGGAACTCCCACTTAGATAGACATCCCTCTAATCCTCTAAGTGATCACGTGATCCAAATCAACTAAACCATAACCGATCATCACGTGAGATGGAGTAGTTTTCAATGGTGAACATCATCATGTTGATCATATCTACTATATGATTCACGCTCGACCTTTCGGTCTCTGTGTTCCGAGGCCATATCTGCATATGCTAGGCTCGTCAAGTTTAACCTGAGTATTCTGCGTGTGCAAAACTGGCTTGCACCCGTTGTAGATGGACGTAGAGCTTATCACACCCGATCATCACGTGGTGTCTGGGCACGACGAACTTTGGCAACGGTGCATACTCAGGGAGAACATTTCTTGCTAATTTAGTGAGAGATCATCTTATAATGCTACCGTCAATCAAAGCAAGATATGATGCATAAAAGGATAAACATCACATGCAATCAATATAAGTGATATGATATGGCCATCATCATCTTGTGCTTGTGATCTCCATCTCCGAAGCACCGTCATGATCACCATCGTCACCGGCGCGACACCTTGATCTCCATCGTAGCATCATTGTCGTCTCGCCAATCTTATGCTTCCACGACTATTACTACCGTTTAGTAATCTAGTAAAGCATTACATCGCGATTGCATTGCATACAATAAAGCGACCACCATATGGCTCCTGCCAGTTGCCGATAACTTAGTTACAAAACATGATCATCTCATACAATAAAATCAGCATCATGCCTTGACCATATCACATCACAACATACCCTGCAAAAACAAGTTAGACGTCCTCTACTTTGTTGTTGCAAGTTTTACGTGGCTGCTACGGGCTTAAGTAAGAACTCATCTCACCTACGCATCAAAACCACAACGATAGTTCGTCAAATAGACTCTGTTTTAACCTTCTCAAGGACCGGGCGTAGTCACACTTGGTTCAACTAAAGTTGGAGAGACAGTCTTCCGCAAGCCATCTATGTGCAAAGCACGTCGAGGGAACCGGTCTCGCGTAAGAGTACGCGTAAGGTTGGTCCGGATCGTCTCAACCAACAATACCGCCGAACCAAAGTATGACATGCTGGTAGGCAGTATGACTTGTATCGCCCACAACTCACTTGTGTTCTACTCGTGCATATAACATCAAACCATAAAAACTAGGCTCTGATACCACTGTTGGGGAACGTAGTAATTTCGAAAATTTTCCTACGCACACGCAAGATCATGGTGATGCACAACAACGAGAGGGGAGAGTGTTGTCTACGTACCAACGCGGACCGACTGCGGAAGCGATCACACAACATAGAGGAAGTAGTCGTACGTCTTCTTCCCGATCCGACCGATCCAAGCACCGTTACTCCGGCACCTCCGAGTTCTTAGCACACGTTCAGCTCGATGACGATCCCCGGGCTCCGATCCAGCAAAGCTTCAGGGAGGAGTTCCGTCAGCACGACGGCGTGGTGACGATCTTGATGTACTACCGACGCAGGGCTTCGCCTAAGCACTACAACGGTACGATCGAGGTGGAATTTGGTGGCAGGGGGCACCGCACACGGCTAAGGAGCGATCTCAAGGATCAAGTTGTGTGTCTATGGGGTGCCCCCTGCCCCCGTATATAAAGGCCAGGGGCAAGGGGGTCGGCCGGCTAGGAGGGAGGCGCAGGGAGGAGTCCCACTCCTACCAGGAGTAGGACTCCTTCCCCCAAATCCTATTCCTAATAGGACTCTTCGGGAGAAAGAGAAGAGAGAGGGGGGCCGGCCCCTTCTCCTAGTCCTAATAGGACTAGGGAAGGGGGGTTCGGCCGGCCAGCCTGTGGGCTGCCTCTTCTCTCTTTTCCACTAAGGCCCAATAGGCCCATTTGCCTCCCGGGGGGTTCCGGTAACCCTCCCGGTAATCCGGTAAAATCCCGATTTCACCCGGAACACTTCCGGTGCCCAAACATAGGCTTCCAATATATCAATCTTTACGTCTCGACCATTCCGAGACTCCTCGTCATGTCCGTGATCTCATCCGGGACTCCGAACAACCTTCGGTACATCAAAATGCATAAACTCATAATAACTGTCATCGTAACGTTAAGCGTGCGGACCCTACGGTTCGAGAACAATGTAGACATGACCGAGACACGTCTCCGGTCAATAACCAATAGCGGGACCTGGATGCCCATATTGGCTCCTACATATTCTACGAAGATCTTTATCGGTCAGACCGCATAACAACATACGTTGTTCCCTTTGTCATCGGTATGTTACTTGCCCGTGATTCGATCGTCGGTATCCAATACCTAGTTCAATCTCGTTACTGGCAAGTCTCTTTACTCGTTCCGTAATACATCATCTCACAACTAACATATTAGTTGCAGTGCTTGCAAGGCTTATGTGATGTGCATTACCGAGAGGGCCCAGAGATACCTCTCCGACACTCAGAGTGACAAACCCTAATCTCGAAATACGCCAACCCAACATCTACCATTGGAGACACCTGTAGTACTCCTTTATAATCACCCAGTTACGTTGTGACGTTTGGTAGTACCCAAAGTATTCCTCCGGTAAACGGGAGTTGCATAATCTCATAGTTATAGGAACATGTATAAGTCATGAAGAAAGCAATAGCAACATACTAAACGATCGGGTGCTAAGCTAATGGAATGGGTCATGTCAATAAGATCATTCTACTAATGATGTGACCTCGTTAATCAAATAACAACTCCTTGTTCATGGTTAGGAAACATAACCATCTTTGATTAACGAGCTAGTCAAGTAGAGGCATACTAGTGACACTCTGTTGGTCTATGTATTCACACATGTATTATGTTTCCGGTTAATACAATTCTAGCATGAATAATAAACATTTATCATGATATAAGAAAATAAATAATAACTTTATTATTGCCTCTAGGGCATATTTCCTTCAGCCTATTGGTCCCGGTTGGTGCCACCAACCGGGACCAAAGGCCCTCCTGCCTAGGCTCCGCGCACAGGTGACGTGGAGGCCCATATGTCCCGGTTCTGGATTGAACCTGGACTAAAGGGACAGGGCATTAGTACCGACCCTTTAGTCCCGGTTCAGGAACCGGGACAAAAGGCCCTTACGAACCGGGACAACAGGCCCTTTTTCTACGAGTGACAACAGAAGTATTAAGGTAAACCTAACCATAGCATGAAACAGATGGATCCAAATCAGCCCCTTACGAAGCAACCATAAACTAGGGTTTAAGCTTGTGTCACTCTAGCAACCCATCATCTACTTATTACTTCCCAATGACTTCCTCTAGGCCCAAACAATGGTGAAGTGTCATGTAGTCGATGTTCACATAACACCACTAGAGGAAATACAACATACATCTCATCAAAATATCGAACGAATACCAAATTCACATGACTACTAATAGCAAGACTTCTCCCATGTCCTCAGCAACAAACGTAACTACTCACAAATAATATTCATGTTCATAATCAGAGGGGTATTAATATGCATAATGGATCTGAACATATGATCTTCCACCAAATAAACCAACTAGCATCAACTACAAGGAGTAATCAACACTACTAGCAACCCACAGATACCAATCTGAGGGTTTGGGACAAAGATTGGATACAAGATATGAACTAGGGTTTGAGAGGAGATGGTGTTGGTGAAGATGTTGACGGAGATTGACCCCCTCCCGATGAGAGGATCGTTGGTGATGACGGTGGCAATGATTTCCCCCTCCAGGAGGGAAGTTTCCCCGGCAGAACCGCTCCTCCGGAGCCCTAGATTGGTTTCGCCAAGGTTCCTCCTCGTGGCGGCGGAGTTTGTTCCTGAAAGCTTGCTTATGATTTTTTTCCAGGGTAAAGGACTTCATATAGCCAAAGATGGGCATCAGAGGGCCACCAGCGAGCCCACGAGGCAGGGGGCGCGCCAAGGAGGGTAGGGCGCGCCCCCACCCTCATGGATGGTGGCTGGTCCCTCTCTGTTATTTTCTTCGCTAAGTATTTTTTATTAAATCCAAAAATAACTTCCATGAAGTTTCAGGACTATTGGAGCTGTGCAGAATAGGTCTCTAATATTTGCTCCTTTTCCAGCCCAGAATTCCAGCTGTCGGCGTTCTCCCTCTTCATGTAAACCTTGTAAAATAAGAGAGAAAAGGCATAAGTATTGTGATAAAACGTGTAATAACAGCCCATAATGCAATGAATATTCATATGAAAGCATGATGCAAAATGGACTTACCAACTCCCCCAAGCTTAGACCTCGCTTATCCTCAAGCGAAAGCCGATAACGATAAATATGTCCACATGTTTAGAGATAGAGGTGTCGATAAAATAAAATACGGACATGAGGGCATCATGATCATTCTTATAATAGCAACTTACATGGATATTGTCATATGATCTCTTATGCTCAAGTAATAATCTATTCACAACATCAAGTATAAATCAGAAACTTTATTGAGAACCAAAAAACTAAAATATTAGTCATTGAAGCAATTGCAATTTATCATAACATAGGAAAGAGTCAATATAAGAGCTTTTCAGCAAGTCCACATACTCAACCATCATTTAGTCTTTCACAATTGCTAACACTGACGCAATACTTGTGGTCATGGAGTTTTAATCGGACACAGAGAAAGATAGGGGCTTATAGTGATGCCTCCCAACCTTTTTCCTCGAGGGTAATGTCAACAATAATAGTTCATGATAACTTACATCCAATTACATATATATATATATATATATATAGATCTTTCCAACATAATGTGCATGCCAAAGGATAAAATGTAAAAAGGAAAGGTGAAGATCACCACGACTCTTGCATAAGGTGTAAGATAGAAGTAAAAGATAGGCCCTTCGCAGAGGGAAGTAGAGGTTGTCATGTCATTTTATGGTTGGATGCACGAAATCTTAATGCAAAAGAACATCACTTTGTATTGCTACTTGTGATGAGGACCTTTATTATGTAGTCCGTCGCTTTTATTGCTTCCACATCACAAGATCGTCTAAAGCTTATTTTCTCTGCACTAATAAATCATACATATTTAGGGAGCAATTTTTATTGCATGTAACATGACAACTTACTTGAAGGATCTTACTCAATCCATAGGTAGATATTCGGAAGCACAAGTAGTATCTCTACTTGGTGCAAAGAATTCGGCTAGGATGAGGGGAAAGGCAAGCTCAACATGTTGGATGATCCATGACAATATACTTTATTTCGGATATAGGAAAACATAACCCATTACTTGTCTTCCTTGTCCAACATCAACTCTTTAGCATGTCATATTTTAATGAGTGCTCACAATCATAAAAGATGTCCAAGATAGTATATTTATATGTGAAGACCTCTCTTTCTTTGTTACTTCCAATTAATTGCAACGATGACAAAAACTATGTTTGTCACCTCTCAACAACTTTTACTCATCATACTCTTTATATGTGAAGTCATTACTCTCCGTAAGATCCATATGATCTCTTTGTTTCTTTTTATCCTTTCTCTTTTATTTTATTTATTCAAGATTATAGCAAGATAAACAAGCCCTTGACTCAACACTAATCTTTATCATATATAGATCATGGACTCCATTACATAGAAGGATCATAAAGCATAACTCAAAACTAGATCATACTAAAACTTTTATTCTACTATATCGAGATATTACCAAAAGGATCGAACTAAGAAAAACGGTAAAGATAAGTGCCCATACCCGATACTCAGTTCTTATTTGTTGGTGAGGAAGGTGATGGTTTCTTTGATGTCGTAGGCTTCTTCCTTAATTTGTGCATGAGGACAGAATTTTGATCCTTTAGGTCATCGATCTCTCGCTCAAGGCTTAATATCTTTTTGCATAATTCCTGCTTTTTTCCTGCAAGAGGCGAAAAGGAATAAACTCGATCTTAGGTTTCTTTGCCCTATTAGGGAGGCCTTGACTTTTTCAATGGGACTTCGTCTTCATCTGAGCTCGTCTCCTCCTTTCCCTTAGGTTCATAGTCCTCTTCTTCATCCGTAGTCCAACCACAATGCTCCACATCCCCATAGACTTTAGAATTTGCAAGGTAATCATCCACATAGCTTTCTCCTTCCGAATCCTGGGACGACATATTGCTCTAATCTGCAGCAGGAATAGCTCGACACAAAAACAGGGGATATTTGCGTGATATGGTGGTCAAAACCTTTGGGAGATGTAATGAATTTTGACCGACCAAAAGAAGTATCGTGCAAGAAAATGGAGTCCGGAGGGCACACGAGGTGCCCACGAGGCAGGGGGCGCGCCTCCACCCTCGTGGAAGCCTCATGTCCTTCTCGGACTGCTTCTTATTTTCTTATTTAATTAAATATTCCAAAATGGAGAAAAATTACCATTAGAACTGTTTTGGAGTCGGTTTACTTACCGTACCATGTACATATTCCTTTTCGGAGTCTGAAACGTTCCGAAAAGTGTCTCTTATGTATTCCTCTGGGGTTATGGTTTCAATAATATTAGTTTCAGCATTTATTGGAGTACCTGAGATATAATGTTTGATTCTTTGACCGTTCACCACCTTCGGATTTGTGCCTTCGAAGTTGTTAATTTTTATGGCACCGGAACGATAGACCTCAAAAATAATGTAACGACCTTCCCATTTAGAGAGATGTTTTCCTGCAAAAAAAACTTAAACGAGAGTTGTATAGCAAAACATAATCACCTACGTTAAACTCACGCTTTTGTATCCTTTTGTCATGCCATCTTTTAACATTTTCTTTAAACAGTTTGGCATTCTCATAGGCTTGGGTTCTCCATTCATCAAGAGAGCTAATGTCAAAAATCCTCTTCTCACCAGCAAGTTTTAAATCATAACTGAGCTCTTTAATAGCCCAGTATGCCTTATGTTCTAGCTCGAGAGGTAAGTGACATGCTTTACCATAAACCATTTTATACGGAGACATAGCCATAGGATTTTTATATGCAGTTCTATATGCCCATAATGCATCATCAAGTTTCTTGGACCAATTCTTTCTAGATCTATTAACCGTCCTCTGTTATATTAATTTAAGCTCTCTATTACTTAATTCTACTTGGCCACTAGACTGCGGGTGATATGGAGATGCAATTCTATGGTTAACATCATACTTAGCAAGCATCTTACGAAAAGCACCATGAATAAAAGGTGAACCACCACCAGTCATTAAATATCTAGGGACTCCAAACTTCGGAAAAATTAACTTCTTTAAGCATCTTAATAGAGGTGTTATGATCAGCACTACTAGTTAGAATAGCTTCTACCCACTTAGTAACGTAATCAACAACAACTAAAATATGTGTATACCCATTAGAGGAAGGGAACGGTCCCATATAATCAAAGACCCAAACATCAAATGGTTCAATAACAAGTGAATAATTCATAGGAATTTCTTGACGTCTACTAATATTACCAATTCTTTGACATTCATCACAAGATAAAACAAACTTACAGGCATCTTTGAAGAGAGTAGGCCAATAAAAACCGGATTGCAATACCTTGTGTGCAGTTATATCTCAAGCGTGGTGTCTTCCATATGCTTCGGAGTGACACTTGCGTAAGATTTGTTCATGTTCATGCTCAGGTATACAACGTCTAATAACACCATCTACTCCTTATTTATAAAGGTGTGGGTCATCCCAGAAGTAATGTCTTAAATCATAGAAGAACTTTTTCTTTTGCTGGTATGTGAAACTAGGTGGTATAAATTTAGCAACAATGTAATTAGCATAATCAGCATACCATGGAGCAATATGAGAAGAATTTATGACAGCTAATTGTTCATCAGGAAAGCTATCATCAATAGGTAGTGGGTCATCAAGAACATTTTCTAACCTAGACAACTTGTGTGCAACGGGGTTCTCAGCTCCCTTTCTATCAATAATATGCAAATCAAATTATTGTAGTAGGAGAACCCATCTAATAAGTCTAGGTTTAGCATCGTTCTTTTCCGTAAGATATTTAATAGAAGCATGATCAGTGTGAATATTTACTTTAGAATCAACAATATAAGGTCTGAACTTATCACAATCAAATACAACTGTTAAGAATTCTTTTTCAGTAGTAGCATAATTTCTCTGGGCACTGTCTAGAGTTTTACTAGCATATTGAATAACAATTAATTTCTTATCAACTCTTTGTCCTAGGACAGCACCTACATCATAATCACTAGCATCACAGATAATTTCAAAGGGTAAATTCCAATCAGGTGGCTGAACAATGGGTGCAGAAATCAATGCTTTCTTAAGTATTTCAAATGCTTCTACACAATCATCATCACAGACAAAAGGAATATCTTTTTGTAAGAGATTAGTCAGAGGGCTGGAGATTTTAGAGAAGTCCTTAATGAACCTCCTATAAAAACTGGCATGACCAAGGAAACTTCTTATACCTTTAATGTCCTTGGAACACGACATCTTCTCAATAGCATCAACTTTAGCTTTATCAACTTCAATACCTCTTTCAGAACTTTTATGCCCCAAGAAAATACCTTCATTAACCATAAAGTGGCACTTCTCCCAATTCAAGACAAGGTTAGTTTCTTCACATCTCTACAAAACTCGATCAAGGTTGCTCAAGAAATCATCAAAAGAGGATCCATAAACAGAAAAGTCATCCATGAAAACCTCACAAATCTTCTCACAAAAGTCAGAGAATATAGCCATCATGCATCTTTGAAAGGTAGCAGGTGCATTACATAAACCAAAAGGCATACGTCTATAAGCGAAGGTACCGAAAGGGCGAGTAAAAGTGGTCTTTTCTTGATCATCAGTTGATACAGGTATTTGAGAGAAACCAGAGTAACCATCTAGAAAGCAAAAATGTGTGTGTTTGGATAGTCTTTCTAGCATTTGATCAATGAAAGGCAAAGGGTAATGATCTTTTTTAGTAGCTTTATTTAATTTACGGAAATCAATTACCATCCTATAACCTGTAATAATTCTTTGCGGAATCAATTCATCTTTATCATTAGGAACGACAGTAATACCTCTCTTCTTAGGGATACAATGGACAGGACTTACCCACTGACTATCAGCAATGGGATAAATTATACCTGCTTCAAGGAGCTTTAATGTTTCCTTTCTTGCCACTTCTTTCATCTTAGGATTTAGCCATCGTTGGTGATCAATAACGGGTTTGGCGTCTTTCTCCAAACTTATTTTGTGTTGACATAGAGTGGGACTAATGCCCTTAAGATCATCGAGAGTATATCCAATAGCAGCACGATGCTTCCTCAGAGTTTTCAATAATTTCTTTTCCTCATGCTCTGAAAGGTTAGCACTAATAATAACAAGATATATCTTCTTTTCATCAAGATAAGCATATTTAAGAGTATCAGGTAATTGCTTAAGCTCAAACAAGGGATCACCCTTGGGTGGGGGAGGATCCCCTAGGATTTCAACAGGCAAGTTGTGTTTTAGAATAGGTCCCTGTTTAAAGAATACTTCATCTATTTCCCTTCTTTCATTCATAAACGTATCATTTTCATGGTCTAACAAATATTGTTCTAAAGGATCACTAGGAGGCACCGCAATAGAAGCAAGACCAATAATTTCATCTTTACTAGGAAATTCCTCATCATGGGGTTGTCTACTAAATTTAGCAAAATTAAACTCATGAGACATATCACCCAAACCAATAGTAACAACATCGTTTTTGCAATCTATCTTAGAATTAACAGTGTTCAAGAAGGGTCTACCAAATATAATGGGACAAAAGCTATCTTATGGGGAACCAAGAACAACGAAATCAGCAAGATATTTAACCTTCCCACACAAGACTTCAACATCTCTAACAATCCCAATCGGTGAAATAGTTTCTCTATTGGCAAGCTTAATGGTAACATCGATATCTTCTATCTCAGCAGGTGCAATATCATGCATAATTTCTTCGTATAAATAATAAGGTATTGCACTAGCACGAGCACCCATATCATAGAAGCCATGATAACAATGATCTCCTATTTTAACAGAAATAACAGGCATGCCTACCACAATTCTATGTTTATCTTTAGCACCAGGTTTAGCAATTCTAGCAGTCTCATCATATAAGTAAATAGCATGCCCTTCGATATTATCAGCCAAGAGATCTTTAACCATAGCAATTTTAGGTTCAACTTTAACTTTCTCAGGGGGTTTGTGTGTCCTAATATTACTTTTGTTGACTACAGTTGAAGCTTTAGCATGATCCTTTATTCTAACAGGGAAAGGTGGCTTCTCAATATAAGCAGTAGCAACGACAGGATCATTATAAGTGATAGTCTTTTCTTCAACTTTAATAGGTGAAACTACTTTTACTTCAATGGGAGGATTATATTTAAACCACTTCTCCTTAGGGAGATCAACATGAGTAGCAAAGGATTCACAGAAAGAAGCTACTATCTTAGAGTCAAGTCCATATTTAGTGCTAAATTCACAGAAAGCATCGGTATCCATAAAAGATTTAACACAATCAAACTTAGGTGTTATACCTGACATTTTACCTTCATCTAGGTCCCAATCTTCAGAGTTGCGTTTAATTCTTTCCAATAAATACCATTTGAATTCAATAGTCTTCATCATAAAAGAACCAGTACAAGAAGTATCGGGCATGGAGCGATTATTGAGAGAAAGCCAAGCATAAAAATTTTGAATAATCATTTCTCTTGAGAGCTCATGATTGGGGCATGAATATAACATTGACTTAAGCCTCCCCCAAGCTTGAGCGATGCTTTCTCCTTCGCGAGGCCAAAATTTATATACATAATTATGATCACGATGAACAAGATGCATAGGATAAAACTTCTGATGAAATTCCAATTTCAATCGGTTGTAGTTCCATGATCCCATATCATCACATAGCCTAAACCATGTCAATGCATCTCCCTTCAAAGATAAAGGGAAGACATTCTTCTTGATAACATCCTCGGGTATACCTGCAAGCTTAAATAATCCACAAACTTCATCCACATAGATTTGGTGTAAATCGGGATGCAATGTTCCATCTCCTACAAAAGGATTAGCTAGCAGTTTCTCAATCATACCCGAAGGAATTTCAAAGTAAACATTTTCAGTAGGTTCAGTAGGTTGAGGAGCATCTCTTTTCTCTACATTTTGGGGTGAAGATACCCCGAACAAGCCCCACAAACGATTATGTTCCATAGTAACAAGTGACAGTAAATTTCAGCACACTATATGAATTTTTCCTTACCAAATTCCACCTAGCAGAGGCGCTTCACTCCCCGGCAACGGCGCCAGAAAAGAGTATCGATGACCCACAAGTATAGGGGATCTATCGTAGTCCTTTCGATAAGTAAGAGTGTCGAACCCAACGAGGAGCAGAAGGAAATGATAAGTGGTTTTCAGCAAGGTATTCCCTGCAAGCACTAAAATTATCGGCAATAGATAGTTTTGTGATAAGATAATTGGTAACGGGTAAGAAGCAATAAAAGTAAATAAGGTGCAGCAAGATATCCCAATCCTTTTGTTGCAAAGGACAAGCCTGGACAAACTCTTATATAGAAAAAAGCGCTCCTAAGGACACATGGGAATTATCGTCAAGCCAGTTTCCATCATGCTCATATGATTCGCGTTCGTTACTTTGATAATTTGGTATGTGGTTGGACTGGTGCTTGGGTACTGACCTTACTTGGACAAGAAACCCACTTATGATTAACCCCTATTGCAAGCATCCACAACTACAACAAAAGTATTAAGGTAAACCTAACCATAGCATGAAACAGATGGATCCAAATCTGCCCCTTACAAAGCAATGCATAAACTAGGGTTTAAGCTTCTGTCACTCTAGCAACCCATCATAGACTTATTACTTCCCAATGCCTTCCTCTAGGCCCAAACAATGGTGAAGTGTCATGTAGTCGACATTCACATAACACCACTAGAGGAAAGATAACATACATCTCATCGAAATATCGAACGAATACCAAATTCACATGACTACTAATAGCAAGACTTCTCCCATGTCCTCAGCAACAAACGTAACTACTCACAAATAATATTCATGTTCGTAATCATAGGGGTATTAATATGCATAATGGATCTGAGCATATGATCTTCCACCAAATAAACCAACTAGCATCAACTACAAGGAGTAATCAACACTACTAGCAACCCACAGGTACCAATCTGAGGCTTTGGGACAAAGATTGGATACAAGATATGAACTAGGGTTTGAGAGGAGATGGTGCTGGTGAAGATGCTAATGGAGATTGACCCCCTCCCGATGAGAGGATCGTTGGTGATGATGATGGTGATGATTTCCGCCACCCGGAGGGAAGTTTCCCCGAAAGAACAGCTTCGCCGGAGCCCTAGATTGGTTCCGCCAAGGTTCTGCCTCGTGGCGGCGGAGTGTCTTCCCGAAAGCTTGCTTATGATTTTTTCCAAGGTAAAAGACTTCTTATAGCCAAAGATGGGCATCGGAGGGCCACTGGGGAGCCCACGAGGTAGGGGCGCGCGCCCCACCATCGTGGATGGTGGCTATCCCCCTCTGGTATATTCTTCGCTCAGTATTTTTTATTAAATCGAAAAATGACTTACGTGAAGTTTCAGGACTTTTGGAGCTGTGCAGAATAGGTCTCTAATATTTGCTCCTTTTCCAGCCCAGAATTCCAGTTGTCGGCATTCTCCCTCTTCATGTAAACCTTGTAAAATAAGAGAGAAAAGGCATAAGTATTGTGATAAAATGTGTAATAACAGCCCATAATGCAATAAATATTCATATGAAAGCATGTTGCAAAATGGACGTGTCAGTCCTCATCACATGAGAGTCGCGAGACTTCATCCCACTGAACCTTTTTTCTTAGTGTCTAGATATCTTCTTATCTTCCCATAGTATCCGGAACTACCTTTAATTCCAGCAAGGCACTTGAAGAATTGATCGACCTCCTTCGGATCTAAGGTGAAGCAAGGGGGGGTGGCAATATTGTTCTATTTCTTTTTTACTTTTTTGCCCCTACCTTCCGTCTCCGTCTCGGTCTCGGTCTCCTCTAATGACCTTTTACCGGGCATTTGGAGATCTTTCCTGATATTCAAAAATTCCAAGTCTTTTCTTGCCTTCGGCCCATCCTTGGTCCTCTCTGGCATGTTCATAAATGTTCCAAGGAAACTCTCAAGGATAGTTTTTGTGATATGCATTTGATCAAGGCTATGAGGCGTGTCGAGTATGGGTCAGTATTCCAAGTCCCAGAAAACAGATCTCGTCTTCCATACCTTCAGCAGGGGCTCCGGTGCCTTTTTCTTCGTCTTTCCCGACGAGGGGCACTCTCCCCAGTTCTTCAATAACTCATATATTTGTGCACTGATACGCTTACATGGAGGACCTCAATGCTCAGCCTTACCATTGAATAAATCTCCACAGTTTCTCCACGGGTCATCCTTCTTGAGCCATCTTCGATGCCCCATGTACATGATTTTCGGAGACCCGCCATCTTTCGATAGCTACAGAGAAGTTGTATCATCCATGCACCTCGTTCATCCGCAATATCTGTGGCACACCTGCCGGAGAGATAGCCGTAACCGAGATAGTCCTGCGCCGTCGTGATCAGCGCTGCTCTCATGTAGAAATACTCTCCTTTGCTTGCATCCCATGTCTTGGCTGGCGTTGTCCATAAGGTTTGTAGCTACTCTTTCAGTAACCCGAGATACAGATTTATATCATTTCCCGATTATCTCGGCCCTTGAATAAGCATAGCCATGTGTATGTATTTTTCCTTCATGCATAACCAGGGGGAGGTTGTACATCCATACAAACACGGTCCATGTGCTATGATTGGTGTTCTGGTTGCCAAATGGATTCATGCCATCACTACTAGCGCCAAGCACGATGTTCCTTGGATCATTTGCGAAAAAAAATCAAATTTAGCATTTAATGCTCTCCACTTGCTAGCATCTGCGAGGTGTCTCAGCTTCGTCTCATCTCCGTCATCTGGCTTCACCCTCTCCGCATGCCAGCGCATAAGCTTTGCTTCCTTAGGATCTACGAAATACCGTTGTTGACACGGAGTGATCGTAAAGTACTATACGACTTTCTGTGGAGCTTTCTTTCCGGCCTTTTTATATCGTGAAGCATTACACTTTGGACAGATTGTTTTTTCCGCGTGCTCGTTCCGATATATGATGCAATCATTGATGCATGTGTGATATCTAATGTGTGGCAGATCAAGATGGCACACGATTTTCCTTGCCTCCTCGACACTAGTAGGACACAGGCTTCCCGTGGGAAGAACATTCTTTAGATACTTCAGAAGCTCATCCAGGCTTGTATCTGTCCATTTGTTTTTTGCCTTCATCTTTAGAAGTTCTACTGTGAAACTCAAGTGGGTCACCTCGGGATTGCAAACATCATACAAAGGAGTCATCGAGTCTACCTCCACTTGCACCAGTTTGGCCTCCTCTCTAGAAGCAGCTCTGTCGCTAGTCGTCTTTTTGCGAAGCAGGTCTCAAACATGCGGGTCCCGCATGGCTGAACCTAGTAGCGACAAAGACGGCGGCGTGTCCACGTCTTCTTCGCCTTGAACTTCCTCTTCACCGTCGACATTTCCGAGGCCGTCTTCCTCTTCGGGCACATAATCGGTCATCTCTTCGTCTGGTGGCCCCATGTCGTTATTTCCTGCCCCGTCGATATCCTCATCATCATCATCACCTATCCACCGAGTATGGCCATGCATGAAACCATGCATGAGCAGGTGCGCCTTGAATGTGCCACCCTCAAATGGGTCGAGCCTGACTATTCCTTTGCATTTTCGACACGGACATAAAACATCCTTCAGTCTTTTTTCATACATGTCGTCCACAGCAGATTGCCAGTATCTTTCCATCATCCTTCCATTGACCTTCATGATCACCTGTGCATGGAGCAAATATTATAACCACGTATATATGCATGCATGGATCAAATTCATACGAAAATTCGGCATGACCTTCCCTAAACATAGGACATATTGATTTTGCCCAAAATTCGCCAAAACGAAATTGAATCGACATTTCGGCAAAACATAGGCAACTCATGTCACTCATATGCCACAGACAATTCGGTATATTCATATCGCACATAGTTTCGGTCCTAATCGCAAACACACATATTTCCATTCTTGCACAACTCTTTTTTTGCTCACCTATTTGTCGAGAGTGATATTGAGCACCTTCTTATAATTAGCTAGTAGGTCTAGATAGTGAGGTACCTACATAAATATAGCTCCAACTAGCTAGGGAGGGAGAGAAAGAGCTATGAGAGGGAGAAGGGAGGGCATTAATGAAGGGGTGGTGGAGGGGTAAAGAAGAGAAGGGGAGAAGGGGAAAAGAAAGGAAGAGGAAGGAGGGAGGGCATTAATGGAGGGGGTGGTGGAGGGGCAAAGAAGAGAAGGGGAGGAGGGGCAAAAGAAAGGAAGACAAAGGAGGGAGGGAATTAATGGAGGGGGTAGGAAGGGCAAAGAAGAGGGGAAGCATTGAAGAACAAGCAACTGCAAGATGGAGGGGGAGAAAGAAAGGGGGGAGGAATAAGAGGGGGAAAAGGTGGCAGATATTTTGCCTGGCGACCATAGCAGTAGCGCGGGGCAACAAAGCACGCTACTGCTATGTGTGCGAGCCAAAATATCTACGGGTAACTTAAACTAGCTATAGCGCTTGTCCAAAACCAACGCTACTATAAAATATTACACATAGAAAAAGTAGTAGTAGCAATTCTTGGTGGACAGGCGCTACTGCTATTTTCTTAACAGTAGCGCTGGTTAGGGTACCAACACTACTACTATTTTTTGGGCGGGGGATGTGGTGTGGCTAACTTACCAGTAGCGTGCCCACAGGAAACTCAGTCTACTGGTAAGTTGTACTAGTAGCACGCTTTGCAACAGACGCTAGTGGTACTTATCAGTAGCGTGGGGTCCTTAGCACGCTCTACTAGTAAACTTTTATGTATAAGCCTTTGATACGTCTCCAACATATCTATAATTTTTGATTGCTCCATGCTATATTATCTACTGTTTTGGATGTTTATGGGCTTTATTATACACTTTTATATCATTTTTTGGGACTAACCTATTAACCCAGAGCCCAGTGCCAGTTTCTGTTTTTACCTTGTTTTAGAATATCACAGAAAAGGAAAATCAAACAGAGTCGAATTGACATGAAACTTCACGGTACTTATTTTTGGATCAGAAGAAGCCCAGAAGACTTGGAGTGCACGTCAGGGGACCTACGAGGAGGCCACGAGGCAGGGGGGCGCCCTCCACCCTCGAGGGCCCCTCGTGGCCCCCTGACGTACTTCTTTCGCCTATATATCTTCATATACCCTAAAAACATCCGGGAGCACAATAGATCGGGAGTTCCTCCGCCAGAAGCCTCTGTAGCCACCGAAAGCCAATCTAGACCCGTTCGGGCACCCTGCCGGAGGGGGAATCCTTTTCCGGTGGCCATCTTCATCATCCTGGCGCTCTCCATGATGAGGAGGGAGTAGTTCTCCCTCGGGGCTGAGGGTATGTACCAGTAGCTATGTGTTTGATCTCTCTCTCTCGTGTTCTTGAGGTGATACGATCTTCATGTGTCGCGAGCTTTGCTATTATATTTGGATCCTATGATGTTTCTTCCCCCCTCTACTCTCTTGTGATGGATTGAGTTTCCCCTTTGGAGTTATCTTATCGGATTGAGTCTTTAAAGATTTGAGAACACTTGATGTATGTCTTGCCGTGCGTATCTATGGTGACAATGGGATACCACGTGATTCACTTGATGTATGTTTTGGTGATCAACTTGCAGGTTCCGCCCATGGACCTATGCATAGGGGTTGGCACACGTTTTCGTCATGATTCTCCGGTAGGAACTTTGGGGCACTCTTTGAGGTTCTATGTGTTGGTTGAATAGATGAATCTGAGATTGTGTGATGCATATCGTATAATCATACCCACGGATACATGAGGTGCCATTGGAGTATCTAGGTGACATTAGGGTTTTGGTTGATTTGTGTCTTAAGGTGTTATTCTAGTACGAACTCTAGGGCTGTTTGTGACACTTATAGGAATAGCCCAACGGATTGATTGGAAAGAATAACTTTGAGGTGGTTTCGCACCCTACCATAATCTCTTCGTCTGTTCTCCGCTATTAGTGACTTTGGAGTGACTCTTTGTTGCATGTTGAGGGATAGTTATGTGATCCAATTATGTTATTATTGTTGAGGGAACTTACACTAGCGAAATTTTGAACCCTAGGCCTTGTTTCCTATCATTGCAATACCGTTTATGCTCACTTTTATCACTTGCTACCTTTCTGTTTTTATATTTTCAGATTGCAAAAACTATTATCTACTATCCATATACCACTTGTATCACCATCTCTTCACCGAACAAGTGCACCTATACAATTTACCATTGTATTGGGTGTGTTGGGGACACAATAGACTGTTTTTTATTTGGTTGCAGGGTTTCTTGAGAGAGACCATCTTCATCCTACGCCTCCTACAGACTGATAAACCTTAGGTTATCCACTTGAGGGAAATTTGCTATTGTCCTACAAACCTCTGCACTTGGAGGCCCAACAACATCTACAAGAAGAAGGTTGTGTAGTAGACATCAGCCTTTTCCTAGTAGTGACCTCCACCGAGCCCCCCCCCCCCCCCACCGCCACCTCCACCGAGCTCGTCCACCGCCACCATCTCGGCCAAGCTTCACCGAGCACCACCGGCGCGGCATCCCCTCCACTAAGCTCTACCACGTCCGTTATCCACCTCCCCCGCCGCCCCCCTGCCCCGTTGGTGAGCCCCTACTCAATCTCGTTTTTTTGAAATAAAAGGGGTTCCCCCGTATCCATTACAACAAAAGGTGGATATATATGCATAGTGAATAATGTGTGTGAGTGTGTGCTTTGTATGTGTGTGTGTTAGTGAGTGATGTTGGTGTATGTGTGGGTGGATGTGCTGTTGACACTACTCATTCTTTCGCGAAGGACATGCATCTATTTTGACAATAGAGAGAGTGAATTCCATTGCATGCTTCAAGGGTAATCTCTTCCATTCATGTGTAGGTTTTAATTATTTGTAGATCACCTAAATAGTCGCGTAACCTAGGTGTCTCCCGTTCAGAAGGGTTGTATCTATAAATATGCAAGTCTTTCCATGGACAACCTGAGGATGTGTAGGCAAGTCATTTTCATGATGTACTTAGATTCAAGAGAGAATTTCGATAGTGCCTCCTTGTTGTTCTCTAGATACACATCCTCTTGGCTTATTGCTAAGACGTATATTTGGAGAACAGTGGGGACGTGCTGCCGAAATTTTGTCTTGGATCAGAGTACGGCATGGAAGCGGACCCAGCCTACACATTCTCGGGTGGGATTAGGACCTATCTTTACCTATTACATAGCTCAGTGCATGTCGTAAAACTTGATGGAACCACTTGTTACATAAAAAAAGTATGTGTGTGTTTCACTTGATATCAGAGGATGGAAGAACGTGAGTGGATGTACACCGGATATCCCAGCATGGAGGGTATGACCCCTGAGTGGAGGTCAAAGACCAATGATTTCCCGGAATTAGTATTCGCTGGAGAAACGCATGTTCGTGGAATTTGATGCCCATGCACGAAGTATGATAACTAGACTGAAAGAGATAAGATTACTATGAGTAAACACTTAGGCAAATATGGGTTTATGCTAGGCTATTACCGATGGATCTTTCACGGTGATACAGAACAGTCCAGGGCGGAGGTGGTGCGACAACGCACCGGTGAATATGATACTCGGATTGAAAACCTGTTAGATGACATCTGCCATGCGGATCTGCGGGAGGACCCGAAATCCGAGGAGCCGCCAGAAAGCCCTGAAGAGTATCATGCAACTTTGTTTGCGGCACAGAAACCCCTTCACGCCCATACAGAGGTTACTCAACTAGATGGCATTGCACACCTAATGGCCCTGAAGGCAAATCATAACATGAGCATAATTTGCTTCAATGAGTTATTGTTAGTTATTGTTAGCCTGTTGCCTAAAGAAAATATTTTGCCAAAGAACATGTACGAGTCGAACAAAATCCTCTGTTCACTTAAGATGTCTTATGAGCAAATACATGCTTGTCCAAATGGATGCATGTTATTTAGAAATGAACATAAAGATACGAATTATTGTGTCAAGTGCAAATCCTCTAGGTATATTGAGGTAATAGATGATGATGGTAGCAAGAGGCAGCTCACAATTGTCGTCAATATCCTTCGATATCTTTCATTCACAGAAAGGATCCAGAGGCTTTATATGACCGAGGAAACTTCCCAATATATGGTATGGGTCGCCGAAGGGAAGATGCACAATACAAAAAAGATGCAACATCCACGGGATGGTGAAGCATGGAAGACATTTGTTGAAATTTATAAGAAAACAGATGACTGGAAGAGTGTAGTTATTGGGATAACAACCGACGGGTTCAATCCATATGGTTTGATGGCTGCCATATAGAGTTGTTGGCCAGTATATGTTACCCCCTGAATCTTCCCCCTGTCGTTTGCATGGAACGACATCACATGTTCCTGAAGTTGATAATTCCAGGTCCTAACTATCCCGGGAAGCATATGAGTGTGTATATGGAGCCATTGGTGGACGACTTACTTGTTGCTTGGAACAATGGGGCCCAGACATATGATGCCGTTTCAAAGAAGCACTTCAATATGCATATCTGTACCACACATCGCTACATGACCTACCGGCACATGCAATATTTTGTGGTTGGTGTGTAAAGGGTCGCTACAAGATAGAGTTGGGGTAGCACCGATTGAAGCGAAGCTTGTCCAACATCGTCTGAGATGGTTTGGGCATATTCAGTGAAGGCCTCCAGAAGCTCCAGTGCATAGCGGACGGCTAAAGCATGCGGAGAATGTCAAGAGAGGGCGGGGTAGACCGAATTTGACATGGGAGGAGTCCGTTAAGAGAGACCTGAAGGATTGGAGTATCACCAAAGAGCTAGCTATGGAGAGGGGTGCGTGGAAGCTTGCTATCCATGTGCCAGAGCCATGAGTTGGTTGCGAGATCTTATGGGTTTCACCTCTAGCCTACCCCAACTTGTTTGGGACTAAAGGCTTTGTTGTTGTTGTGTAAAGGGGAAGTGGCCTTGCCTAGTGCGTCGACAAAGTGTGACTTTCATTTGGATGGCTAAGGGTCACAAGTATGTATGTTTGACCAAC
The DNA here is from genome assembly GCA_034509565.1 of Triticum monococcum. Taxonomy (NCBI): domain Eukaryota; kingdom Viridiplantae; phylum Streptophyta; class Magnoliopsida; order Poales; family Poaceae; genus Triticum; species Triticum monococcum. The sequence goes on from CM067846.1 coordinate 65,373,409, forward strand.
ATCGGCAGTTCTTTCGTCTTGATCACCCATACAGAAAAGACACTATGCACTTCCAAAAAGGTGTTATTGTTGATGACCTGCCACCACCTATTATGACCGATGCCCAGCTTAAGGATGAGTTAGATGCTCTTGAGGAAAAGCTCCATGGGAAAGGTTTTGTGGGATATGGAGAGACACCAATGGACTCACATTACAAGCTTATGTTGGTTCCCTTACTTTAAAGATCTTCTACTTCCACACAACATTCAAGTAATGCACACTGAAAAGAATATTGCGAAGGCCTTACTCGGCACACTCCTTGACATCAATAAGTCAAAGGATAACATTCAGGCTAGGATCGATCAAGCCAAGCTATGCAACAGGCCAAAATTAAATTTGGTGCCTCATGCAAAGGTAATTCTTGGAAGAAGCCACCAGCCCCTTTCACCCCTTCAATACCCCAAAGGAAGGAAATTTTCTAATGGATTGTGAACAACTTGTACTTCCCTGATGGATATGCAGCTAATATCATGAGGGCAGTGAATATGGCTACAAAGCGAATAGGAGGCCTCAAGAGTCATGACTACCATGTATGGCTTGAGCGGATAATGCCGTGATGATTCGAGGGTATGTCAAAGAGGATATTTGGCGAGTGCTGGCGGAGTTGAGCTAGTTCTTCCATCAGCTTTGTGCCAAAGACCTAGATTATGATGTGGATGCAAAGTTGGAGGAACAAGCACCTGAGTTGCTATGCAAGTTAGAGATGATATTTCTGCTAGGTTTCTTTAATTAGATGCAACATATGATCTTACATCTCGCGTATGAGGCTAGAATGGGAGGACGTGTGGAGTTCTGATGGCAGTATGCCCATGAATGGGAGTTCAAGCATCTTCGTGGGAAATGTAAGAATAAAGCCCGCATTGAAGCCTCCATAGCCGAGGCATACCTGAACAAGGAGGTTGCCACGACCACGGCAAAGTACTATCATGACAGTATTGAGACTAGGTTAAATCCAGCTCCTCATTACAATGAAGAACCCACTAGTAATGTTTCCGACCTTAGCCTCTTCGAAGGCCAAGGTGGCAAAGCAAGTGGACCAAAGCCCAAGAACTTTTCACCTACTGAGTGGTCGACTATTATGATCTATGTCTTGACCAACATGGAAGAAGTGCAACCATACATAAAGTAAGTGTAGAACACCTTTATTGACAACTACTCACTAGTCTTGAGTTCTAACTCGAGTTCTTCCCATTGCTAGGGAATTCCAGAACGAATTCTGGAAGCTACCACGGCCCCCTAGCGACGAAGAATCAGCAAACCTTCTTGAAGATACCAATGCTGATGGCGGTTTCATTTCTTGGTTCTCAAGTTGATCTTACTTACCGGTAATGCTTCCACTAATGAACCAGACAATCTCCTATTAATCTTGTAGGCATATAAGGAGGTTTATATGGACGCCAAAGTAAGAGAAGTAGCCAAAGGTTTTGAATACGAGGCCAAGTCATTTAAGGCTTGTGACATGAATGGGTATCACTTCCACACTGGTAAACACACATGTGAGAGGCCCAACCGAAGGTCAATAAATAGTGTGGTCTATTGTCTAGGGACATATGGACGTCACTACTATGGAACCATCGAAGAAATTTATGAGATACAGTATTGTGGTTTACAAGGAGTGAAGCCCATCGTATTCAGATGCAGCTGGCTCAATCCTGAGAAAGTGAGATGAACCCCTAGTATTGGCTTGGTTGAAGTTGAACGGGCATCGAAATACGCAGTAAATGATGTCTATATTATGGCTCAACAGGCTAAACAAGTGTTTTTTCTCCCATACATGTGTAGATCTACGGAATATATCGATCTCTTGAAGTGGGATGTCGTGTACAAGGTACCCCCGCGTATCATGGTACCTACCCCAAACAAGGACGATTACCATATAAACCCTAACACATACAAGGGAGAGTTCTTTCAAGAAGCAGACACTAACAAAGACGAAGATGATGCAGAGGAAGATGATGGCGTGCATCACGAACATGATGCTATGGAACATGAGGCCATGGATGACATGGAAGTAGATAATGCAGAGGACGAATCCGAGGATGTTTCTGACCCTCGATATTTGGCATTACTTATGCGATGGAACATGGGAATAGATGAGGATAAGGGCCCCCTGAAGACTTCGAGGATGAATGTATGAATGGGCGTGATAGCGATGATGAAATCCCTGATCCAAATGCTGCACCTAATATTGACCCTTATTTCTAACAAATCCATGTAATTGTGTGAGAACTCTATGTATGTGTGTCACAACTCTATGTATTCATGTGTGTAAGAACTCTATGTATTCGTGTGTGGAACCACTCTATGTATTCATGTGTGCAACAACTCTATGTATTTGTGTGTGTAACAACTATATGTATTATTGTGACAATTCCATTTATTCTTCATATGTGATATATTTATTGTATTTACATCAAGTTATATCATCTGTAGTAACTGGTTTGTTCTTCTTCGTATCAGGTGATTGAAGCATGACAGGTAGCAACAAGAATCCAAAGGAAAGTTTGAAAAAAGTGAATGATCTATACAATGATCAATTTGCTCGACCGGTGAAAGCGGTGGCCGCTCCTTCATCGGTTGCCACAACCGCCAAGAAGGCCAAAGGATTGGCGGATCTAGACACCCGTTCGAAAAAATGTGTGAAACAAGGTCGAGTACGACGCGAGGGAGGAGTAGGAGGCAGACGAGGTGGAGGCGGACGAGGAGGGGGAGTAGGTGAGGCGGGAGGAGGCGGACGAGGAGGGGGAGTAGGTCAGGCAGGAGGAGGAGGCGGACAAGGATGGAGACGCGGAGGGGGAGTAGCACTACTGGAATCTAGCATTTTGCCGTCTGCCAGCTGATACGTCTCCAACATATCTATAATTTTTGATTGCTCCATGCTATATTATCTACTGTTTTGGACATTATTGGGCTTTATTATCCACTTTTATATTATTTTTGGTACTAACCTATTAACCGGAGGCCCAACCCAGAATTGTAGTTTTTTTTGCCTATTTTAGGGTTTCGAAGAAAGGGAATATCAAACGGAGTCCAAACGGAATGAAACCTTTGGCAACGTGATTTTCTCAACAAACCTGATCCAGGAGACTTGGACCCTACGTCAAGAAACAAAGGAGGAGGCCACGAGGTAGGGGGGTGCGCCTACCCCCCCTAGGCGCGCCCTCCACCCTCATGGGCCCCCTGTTGCTCCACTAACGTACTCCTTCCTCCTATATATACCTACGTACCCCCAAACGATCAGATACGGAGCCAAAAACCTAATTCCACTGCCGCAACTTTCTATATCCACGAGATCCCATCTTGGGGCCTGTTCCGGAGCTCCGCCGGAGGGGGTATCCATCATGGAGGGCTTCTACATCAACACCATAGCCTCTTCGATGAAGTGTGAGTAGTTTACCTTAGTCCTTCGGGTCCATAGTTATTAGCTAGATGGCTTCTTCTCTCCTTTTGGATCTCAATACAAAGTTCTCCCCCTCTCTTGTGGAGATCTATTCGATGTAATCTTCTTTTTGCGGTGTGTTTGTTGAGACCGATGAATTGTGGGTTTATGATAAAGATTATCTATGAACAATATTTGAATCTTCTTTGAATTCTTTAATGTATGATTGGTTATCTTTGCAAGTCTCTTTGAATTATCGGTTTGGTTTGGCCTACTAGATTGATCTTTCTTGCAATGGGATAAGTGCTTAGCTTTGGGTTCAATCTTGCGGTGTCCTTTCCCAGTGACAGTAGGGGCAGCAAGGCACGTATTGTATTGTTGCCATCGAGGATAACAAGATGGGTTTTTTATCATATTGCATGAATTTATCCCTCTACATCATGTCATCTTGCTTAAGGCGTTACTCTGTTTCCATGAACTTAATACTCTAGATGCATGTTGGATAGCGGTCGATGAGTAAAGTAATAGTAGTAGATGCAGGCAGGAGTCGGTCTACTTGTCTCGGATGTGATGCCTATATACATGATCATACCTAGATACTCTCATAACTATGCTCAATTCTGTCAATTGCTCAACAGTAATTCGTTCACCCACTGTAAAATACTTATGCTCTTGAGAGAAGCCACTAGTGAAACCTATGGCCCCCGGGTCTATCTTCATCATATTAATCTTCCTATACTTATTTATTTACTTTTATTTTTACTTTACTTCTCTTTTACTTTGCATCTTTATCACAAAATTACCAAAAATATTATCTTATCATATCTATCAGATCTCACTCTCATGAGTGACCGAGAAGGGATTGACACCCCCTTATCGTGTTGGTTGCGATGAGTTATTTGTTTTGTGCAGGTACGAGGGACTCGCGCGTAGCCTCCTACTAGATTGATACCTTGGTTCTCAAAAAATGTGGGAAATACTTACGCTACCTTGCTGCATCAGCCTTTCTTCTTCAAGGAAATCCAACGCAGTGCTCAGGAGGTAGCCAGAAGAATTTCTGGCGCCGTTGTCGGGGATTCTATGCAAATGTCAACATACCAAGTACCCATCACATACCCTTATCTCTCAGATTACATTATTTGCCATTTGCCTCTCGTTTTCCTCTCCCCCACTTCACCCTTGTCGTTTTATTCCCCTCTCTCTCTCTATCCTCCCTCTCTTTCTCTATTTGCCTCTTTTTGCCCGCTTGCCTTTTGTTCGCTTGTGTATTAGATTGCTTTCTTGTCACGATGGCTCAAGATAACACTATATTCTGTGACTTTACCAATACCAACAACAATTATTTTATTAGCACTTCGATTGCTCCTCTTACCGATGCTGAATCTTGTGAAATTAATGCCGCTTTGCTGAATCTTGTCATGAAAGATCCGTTTTCCGGCCTTCCTAGCGAATATGCCGCTACCCATCTAAATAGTTTCATTGATTTGTGTGATATGCAAAAGAAGAAATATGTGGACAATGATATTGTTAAATTGAAGCTATGTCCTTTTTCGCTTAGAGATCGTGCTAAAGCTTGGTTTTCATCTTTGCCTAAAAATAGTATTGATTCTTGGAACAAGTGCAAAGATGCTTTTATCTCTAAGTATTTTCCTCCGACTAAGATCATCTCTCTTAGAAATGATATTATGAATTTTAAGCAACTTGATCATGAACATGTTGCACAAGCTTGGGAGAGGATGAAATTAATGATATGTAATTGCCATACTCATGGTTTGAATTTGTGGATGATTATACAAAACTTTTATGCCGGATTGAATTTTGCTTCCAGAAATATTTGAGATTCGGCCGCGGGAGGCAATTTTATGGAAATCACTTTAGGAGAAGCTACTAAAACCATAGATAATATTATGGTTAATTATTCTCAATGGCATACTGAAAGATCTTCTAATAAAAAAGTGCATGCGATAGAAGAAATTAATGTTTTGAGTGGAAAGATGGATGAACTTATGAAATTATTTGCTAATAAAAGTGTTTATGCTGATCCTAATGATATGCCTTTGTCTACTTTGATTGAGAATAATAATGAATCTTTGGATGTGAATTTTGTTGGTAGGAATAATTTTGGTAACAACGTGTATAGAGGAAACATTAATTCTAGGCCTTATCCTAGCAATTCCTCAAATAATTATGGTAATTCCTACAACAATGCTTATGGAAATTTTAATAAGATACCCTCTGATTTTGAATCTAATATTAAAGAATTTATTACTTCGCAAAAGAATTTCAATGCTTTGATTGAAGAAAAATTGCTTAAGATTGATGATTTTGCCAGGAACGTTGATATAATTTCTCTTGATGTTGATTCGTTAAAGCTTAGATCTATTCCTCCTAATCATGATATCAATGAGTCTCTGAAAGCCATGAGAATTTCCATTGATGAGTGCAAAGAATGAACCGCCAGGATGCGTGCTAAGAAAGATGCCTTTATAAGAGCATGTTCTTCTAGTTCCTATGAAAATAAAGATGAAGATCTAAAAGTTATTGATGTGTCCCCTATTAAATCTTTGTTTTGCAATATGAATCTTGATAATGATGGGACTGATTATGATCCACCTCTACCAAGAAGGCGTTCCAAAAATTCGGAGTTTTTATATATTGATGCTAAATTTGATGAAAGTGGGATTGAAGAAATCAAAACCCTAGATACTAATAAACCCACTATTTTGGATTTCAAGGAATTTAATTATGAAAATTGCTCTTTGATTGGTTGTGTTTCAATCGGTGCTAAATTCTCCTCATGCTTATAGTCAAAATAAAGCATTTACTAAACATATCGTTGATGCCTTGATGCAATCTTATGAAGAAAAACTTGAGTTGGAAGTTTCTATCCCTAGAAAACTTTATGATGAGTGGGAGCCAACTATTAAAATTAAAATTAAAGATCATGAGTTCTATGATTTGTGTGATTTGGGTGCTAGTGTTTCCACGATTCCAAAGACTTCGTGTGATTTGTTAGGTTTCCGTGATTTTGATCATTGCCCTTTAAACTTGCACCTTGCGGATTCCACTATTAAGAAACCTATGCGAAGAATCAATGATGTTATTATTGTTGCAAATAGGAATTATATCCCCATAGATTTCATTGTTCTTGACATAGATTGCAATCCTTCATGTCCTATTATTCTTGGTAGACCTTTCCTTACAACGATTGGTGCAATTATTGATATGAAGGTAGGAAATATTAGATTACAATTTCCGTTAAGGAAAGGCATGGAATACTTTACTAGAAATAAAATAAAATTACCTTATGAATCTATTATGAGAGCCACTTATGGATTGCCTACCAAAGATGGCAATACCTAGATCTATCCTTGCTTTTTATGCCTAGCTAGGGGCGTTAAACGATAGCGCCTGTTGGGAGGCAACCCAATTTTATTTTTATTCCTTGCTTTTTGCTCCTGTTCAGTAATAAATAATTTATCTTGCCTCTGTTTTGATTGTGTTTTTTGTGTTTAATTAGTGTTTGTGCCAAGTAGAACCATTGGGAAGACTTGGGGAAAGTCTTGCTATCTTGCTGTAAAAAACAGAAACTTTAGCACTCACGAGAACTGCCTTAATTTTTATTTGGAAAGTGATATTTAGTTAATTATTTTTGAAGAAGATTAATAGATAAATTCCTCACGTCCAGAAATTTATTTTAGAATTTTTGGGCTTCCAGATCTTGTGCTAGCTACAGATTACTACAGACTGTTCCGTTTTTGACAGATTATGTTATTCATGTGTTGTTTGCTTATTTTGATGAATCTATGGCTAGTAAAATAGTTTATAAACCATAGAGAAGTTGGAATACAGTAGGTTTAACACCAATATAAATAAAGAATGAGTTCATTACAGTAATTTGAAGAGGTCTTTTGTTTTCTTTCGCTAACGGAGCTCACGAGATTTTCTACTTTGAGTTTTGTGTTGTGAAGTTTTCAAGTTTTTGGGTAAAGATTAGATGGATTATGGAACAAGCTGTGGCAAGAGCCTATGATTGGGGGTGCCCATGGCACCCCCAACACTACTAGGAAAAGGGCTATAGATAGGATTGACACTAATGGCGCACCAGGGAAGTAGTGCGCCACTACTATATACTATGGCGCACCAGTTGGTGATGCGCCATTAGTGTGGAAGACACTAATGCCGCATCAGAAAATAGGTGCGCCACTAGTGATATTTTTTTTCATTTTTACATACATACTATTGGTGCATCCTACCGAAGTGCGCCATTACTAGTTCTAACTAGTAATGGCGCACCAGACAGGGAGTGCGCCAATACTGATTTTTTTTATTTTTTGCAAAACTACTAATGGCGCACCGCCTCACAGTGCGCCGTTACTAGTTTAAACTACTAATGGCGCACCCTGTAAAAAGTGCGCCATTAGTATATATATATATATATTTCTTTTCTGCAAAATTACTAATGGCGCACCACCTGCATTTGCAGGTGGTGCGCCATTAGTAACCTGGGACCCCAACAAGATATTTTGGACAGCCACACCTACCCACTCAGTTTCCCCACTTCATTCCCTCCACCTCCTTCTCCAAGCTTTCGGCTGCCTCCTCCTCCTCACCTCATTTCCACCATAGATTCATCAAAATTAAGTGGTGAAATTACCTTTTTTTTGATACATAAGTAAGGGGAAAGCTATCTTCATGATGTAGATCTACTTTTTTTCTCCATAGCTCGCTCCAACAACGTGCACATGCACTTTTTGTGGCCTAGCTAGATCTATGTATGTTTGTGGTGTTGCATGTGTTTGTGGTGTTGCATATATGTTTGTGTTTGCAGGTACCAGTATTTGAAATGCGATAATTGCCAATATTTTGCCGGAATGTTGATTCATTTCCGTTTCGGCGAGAATTTTGGCACTATGCATTCTTTTTGGTCCTATTCTTAGGGAAGGTCATGCCAAAAAAATTCTTGGTTCTCAAATATCGTTTTGCTCTACCCCGCAGGCGACCATGGTCCGCACGATGACTGAAGGCATCGTGAATAGGTTTTTGAGCTCCGCGAAGGCCGAGATGCTTCAAAAGAACGAGACGGAGATAAGATGTCCGTGTCAAAGATGCAAGCTGAAGAGCCTTATTGCGTACCCGGATTCCAGGAAGGTGCGGGACCACCTGCTCTTGCGTGGTTTCATGGATGGCTGTCGGTGGCAAGGTGATGAAGATGACTATGAAGTCGTCCATGGGGGCTGGGCAAGAAATGAGGAAGGGAAACAAGACAAGTACCACCATGGTGAGGGCGGGCGAGAAGACGAAGAATCTACAGGACATGATCACGACGGTGATGCTGTACACAGTCATCATGTAGAAGATGTCGTACATGATGATGAGGAAGATCAAGACGAAGGGCATGATCATGAAGATGAAGATGCCGGAGCAGACAACGATGGAGGCTGGTTGCAGGAACCTCATATTCAAGAGCTGCTTCTCAAGCAGACGGATAACGCAAGAGCTGCCGCCCGAGAGAAAGCCAAGCTGGATCAACTGGAGATAGACGCGGTTACTCCATTGTATGAAGGATGCAGGCCCGAGGATACCCGCCTGAAAGTAACGCTCATGGCTCTGGAGATGAAGGTAATAGACAAAATGACCGACGCATGCTTCGATGAGAACATGTCATTCTGGCACGAACGTCTTCCCAAGGGGAACAAGTGCCCGACCAGTTTCGAGGAGGCGAAGAAAATCGTGTGTCCTCTGGATTTACCGCACGTGAAATACCATGTGTGCATGAACCATTGCATCATTTATCCGGACGAGCACGCGAAGTCTACTATATGTCCGGTGTGTGGCGTCACTCGATACAAGAAGAGGAAAGCTCCTTGAAAATCGGTGTGGTACTTTCCGATCACTCCTCGTTTGCAGCAGTATTTCGCGGACCCTAAGGTAGCAAAGCTCCTGCGTTGGCACGCGGATAGGGAGGAGAAGAAGCGGGAAGATGACGGAAATGATCCGGAGATAAATAAAAAAGACAAGATGCTGAGTCACTCTAAGGATGCGAGCCGGTGGCAAGCATTGAACTTCGAATACCCAGAATTTGGGAAGGATCCAAGGAACATCGTGTTGGGCGCGAGCACCGATGGAGTCAATCCGTTTGGCAGCCAGAGAAGCACACATAGCACCTGGCCTGTGTTTGTGTGGATGTACAACCTTCCCCCCTGGTTGTGCATGAAGAGTAAGTACATTCACATGAGTATGCTAATTGAAGGGCCGAAACAACCAGGGAACGACATCAATCTGTATCTGGGGCTGCTGAAAGAGGAGCTAGACATGCTGTGGAAAACGCCAGCCAATACGTGGGACGCCGCAGAGAAAGAATATTTCCCTATGAGAGCCGCACTGCTCACGACGGTGCACGACTATCTCGGTTACGGATATCTCACGGGGCAGGTAGTCCACAGATTTTCTGGATGCGTAAGGTGCATGGATGACACAACGTATCGCCAGCTAGATAGAGATCCCGGGTCTTCGAAAACCGTGTTCATGGGACATCGAAGGTGGCTTCGCGACGATGACCCGTGGAGGAAACGCAAGGATCTGTTCGATGGTGAAACCGAACCCCAAAAACGCCCGCGTACGAGGAGCGGCGAGGAAATAGACGAGCTGTTGAAAAATTGGAAAGATTGCCCACTGCCGGGAAAGAAGCAAAAGGCGCCAGAGCCGGGAAAGAAGCGAAAGGGGCCAGAGCCGCTGCTGAAGGTATGGAAAACGAGGTCTGTTTTCTGGGACTTGCCGTACTGGAAGATCCACCGTGTGCCTCACAGCCTTGATGCCAGGCATATCACAAAGAACGTGTGCGAGAGTCTGCTTGGTACCCTGCTCAACATGCCAGAGAGGACCAAAGATGGGCCGAAAGCAAGGGCAGACTTGAAATCAATGGGCATTAGGCAGGAGCTTCATGCTAATGATGATGATGATGAGGCGAAGCAGGACATAGAAACTCGTCGCAAAGACAAAAAGGCCAAGAAGACCGGAAGTGACTACCCTCCCGCGTGCTTCACTCTAAGTCAGGAGGAGATCGAGCAGCTTTTCACCTGCCTCGTAGGATTAAAACTTCCTTACGGTTACGCGGGGAAGATAAGCAGATACCTAGACCCAGTGAAGCAGAAGTTCAGCGGGATGAAGTCTCATGACTGTCACGTGCTGATGACGCAGATACTTCCAGTTGCAATCTGTGGGATCATGGACACGCACGTCCGTGAAACGCTATTTGGCCTATGCAACTTTTTCGACGTCATCTCTCGCAAGTCGATTGGTGTGAGGCAACTCAGAAGGCTACAGGAAGAGATCATGGTGATACTATGCGAGCTTGAGATGTACTTCCTTCCCGCATTCTTCGACGTTATGGTGCATCTGCTGGTCCATATCATGGAGGATATCATCCAACTCGGGCCGTCGTTCCTGCACAACATGATGCCGTTCGAAAGGATGAATGGTGTCATCAAAGGATACGTTCGCAACATGTCACGTCCAAAGGGAAGTATAGCGAGGGGCTTTCTGACCGAAGAGTGCATCTCCTACTGCATGAATTATCTAGGCATCGAGAACCCCGTTGGTCTGCCCGTCAACAGGCACCTCGGCAGGCTCGCTGGATGGGGTCACCGTGAGGGTCGCCACGAAATGCATGTCGACTTCGAGGGTCGACTCGCCGACTATGAAAGAGCAAACCTAGTCGCGCTACAACACATAGATGTGGTTGATCCTTGGGTGGTAGAGCACAAAACCTTTATTGAGAAGACGTACAATGACCGAGGCCAACAGAGGACGGACGGAAATATAATCAAAGAGCACAACTCATGTTTCACGCGTTGGTTCAAGCAGAAGCTTCTGTCGTACCCTTTACATGAGGATTCTTCCGCGGAAGAACAACTCATATTCGCCTTGTCACAGGGCGCCGAGCACAACCTGATGACCTATGAGGCGTACGATATCAACAGCTACACATTCTACACCGAGAACAAGGACATGAAGAGCGATGGTTATCAGAACTCCGGGGTAACGATGGAATCCTACACCGGTAACGACAAGGACATATACGACGGAAAGATCAAGAAGACCGGTATTTCACCACCATGGTTATACCCGAAGCCAAATCCAAGACCGCGGGCGCAAACGTCACCGCGAAAAATGAGCCATGGGTACTGGATTCCCAAGTGGACCAATGCTTCTTCATTACCGACCCGTCAAAGCCCAGTCGTGTTGTTGTGAGGAGAGGCAAAAGGAAGATCATCGGAATGGATGGAGTAGCCAATGAGCAAGACTTCGACAAGTACGGCGACCCGAAGATCGAACATGACGATGACGATGAAGTAGCAGCACACACCACAAGAAGAAGCAGGACCACCCTACCTAAAGGACTTCCGTTCCATAGAAGAACTCCATTTGCGAAAAAGAAGGGCAAGAAGATTGTGAACAGATAGCTAGCTAAGATCGATTGTATTTAAATCGTAGTCTTCATTTCTCGATTGTATTTCATGGGCACTTTTTGATATCATGAATATTTTTAAATTTCACGGGAACTTTTTGAATTCATGAGGACACTCGATCTCGATCCCCCTCCACCGCCGCCGACGAGCACCCGGCCCGCCGCACCCTCCCCCGCTCCACCGCCTCCAACGGGCACCCCCCGCACCCTCCCCCGCTCCACCGCCACCGCCGATGATATTTTCAAGTAACAAATTTGAACATATTTTTTAAAAAAAATTTACTGTTTTTATAAAAAAATATTACTGTTATGATTTAAACAAGTTTGAACATATTTAAACACAAATAAATATCAAACAACATTTAAAATGCAAAAAAATATTGCGGAGCCTGGGAGTCGAACTCAGGACCTCCTGGTGTGTGTGCTGCGTGCTGACCAGTCAGGCTAGTGGGCGAGTTCTGATGTGGATTGGGTTAGGTGCAATATAACTTGTGCTCGAACTATAATAAAAAAAATTCTAATGGCGCACCACTGCGGGGTGCGCCATTGCTATCTAAAAAAAGATTTCTAATGGCGCACCAAGGTGTGGTGCGCCATTAGTAAGCTTCCCCCTAACTATCCTCCCTCTCCCTCGCCAGATCCCCTTCGACCCTCTCTCCCTCGCCACCAGATCCACCCGCGCGCTGCCCCGACCCACGACGCCGCCGCCTTGACCCTCACCACACTCCACCCCCGCCGCCCCCGAGCCCCCATGCCCGCCGCCCCGACCCTCGTCGGACTCCACACCCCCGCTGCCCCCGCGCTCCCACCCCCGCGGCCCCACCCCCGCCGCCCCGACCCTCGCCGGACTCCTCCTCGCCGTCGGCGCCGAGCAGCGACGCAGCATCGTACGCCCCCCGACCCTCCTCCTCCCCTTGCCCCTCCTCCTCCTCCCCATGCCCCCCCGCCTGCGCAGCTGACGGCCCCTTCTCTTTCTTGCAGGGCAAGGTCTCCGGCGCCTCTACGACCCCGACGCCTCCACCGTCTACGGCGTCTGCGCCTTCTTCCACCTCCGGCCACCCCGGCCTCACCGTCTGTGGAGGTATCTGCTCCTAAGATCTCTGCGTCCCGCTCCCCTTGGCCCTCCCGGTTCTTCTCCACTAAGGTGCGTTTCTCCATGCCCCTGTCTCCGCTATTCCAGGGCTTAATAGATCTCCTTTGATATATGACTTGTTTATGAAGATTTTGATGTGTTATGCCTCGTTCTTGTCTGTACATTTGCGCCCTTCCAGGGCTTAACATGCTTATGAATATATCTCCCATTGATTTTGATGTAGTTTTAGAGTGGCTAGTATGTATGTAGTGAAGCTAGCAGTAGCAGCTGCTTCTACGACACCTTCTTTGCTGTTCAGCTATGTCAAACAAAATTCCAATGGCCAAATCATATGCCCTGCAATTTGCTCATGATTATTATTTATCTCACATCACCTTCTCCTCTTTGCTTGCCATGCACTCCCAGCTCGGTCATCGCGACCGCGTAATAGTCCGCGGGTGATACAACATGCTCAAATTCAGTAATTAATCAGTATATATATATACCATAAGAGAAGTCTCAAAGATTGGGACTATCTTGCCTTATGTTTCAAACTTTGAACTATATACATGACTTCTATTTTATTTTTGAAATTCATAGAGTTAGGACTATCGTGTGGATGATGCTAAACAGAGATAGGAGTAGTAGTGGTGGCCATGTAGTTGGACTACTACTGCTAGGACTTGCTCCAGATTTTAGGATTTCTTTTCTTTTAGGATTTATTTTCTTCTAGGACTAGGTTTTTATTATTTCTCTGTTGTGATTTTTTTTGAGCTCTTTCTTTTTTATTTCCTACTATCCTTATCCTAATTATCTTAAATTGTTATGATGTGTGTAACAGGATTAGATCTTGGATTTGCTAGTGGACTTTGGGAGTTTCTTAGCCAGCTTGGTGACTCCATATTTTTCACTATTTCAGCAAGTCTTTTGTAAGCATTAAACTTTCAGCACTACATTTCTATCTTCTTTGTACATCTGTTTGCCTCAAATTGTTATATATATATTGTTGTTACTAAAAATGATGAAGCTCCTGTCAATTGCTATACATATATATGTGTATGATGATCCTCCTTTCCTGCAGTAGTATAACTAGGATATAAAGCACATTGAACTAACAATCTTGTATGGTGCCTAAACTACAATGCTTCAGGAACATCAGATGACATAGCATGTGGATATTGACATAGGATGAGTAGATTAATAAGTGAGCCAAAACTGATGGACAAACCTCATGCTAGGAATTCTCGAGGGTTGCAGTACATGGAATGCATTTGCAAATGCAGCCAAAACCTGATATATACCAAAAAAATTATACAGAAATATGCTGAATTTTCTACTCTGATTGTTGCTCAAAGAAATTTAGCAAAAAAATTTGGGTCCTGGGAAACGCCGCTGCTGCTTGAGGCCCTTGAGAGGCCCTTCGTGTCGTGATGATTTTACAGGTACCCCGAGAGGCCCTTGAGTTTTCCGGAATGTCGATTAACTTCCGTTCCGGCAAATTCGGGTACTCCATATGTCCTATTTTCAGCAAAGGTCATGCTAAAATTTTCTGTGAATTTTAGCATGACTTTGCTAAAAATCGGACATATGAGGTACTTGCTAGTAATGCATGGGACGGGGTATCTTAGTACTTAATTAAGTAGGATCAACTGCCCCTTTATTCTTGTTGCATTAAACCATAGGTGGCAATAGAGCCAAGTGATTAGGCCCAACTTAGAAATTCTCCTCAGCATCGATAAACCCTAGATGATAAACCCAACATAGGTGGCAATAGAGCCAACTAATTAGTGCCAAGTGATTAGGCCCAACCTTGGGTGCCTCGGCATCGATAAACCCTAAATGTTGAAAACTTAGCATTTAGGGTGCCTCGGCGTCGACAAACCCTAAATGATGAAACCTTGGCTTTTAGGGTGCCTCGGTGTCGATGAGAACCTAAATGAAGCTTAGGCTTTTAGGGTGCCTCGGTGTCGACAAACCCTAAATGATAAAAGCTTAGCTTTTAGGATGCCTCGGTGTCGACAAACCCTAAATGATGAGACCATGATCTTGTTCCTTGACAATAACCAACTTTTTGACCAAACTTTTTTCCTATTTAGAGCGAAACATGGCCCACAACGATGAGGCCGGCGGTTCGGGCGGCAAGCAATTCTGGGAGCTGTCCCAGGAGTTGGAGGAAGAACCTCACCGCTATGAGGGCGCTGCGGAAGACACCGATCCTGACTACACAACCCCTAGTGGCGTCGGGGATGACACCACTGATGATGGCGCCGGGGATGCCACCACTGATGATGGTGGCGCACGCACAGATGGCAGCCAACCGAAGAGGCAACGGAACGACCGATGCCCGAACGTGCTCGGCACCGTCAGGGAGGTATTTACTGAAGTGAACTCCGACGGGCATCCGACGGCGCCCAAACATATTGTCAAGGGGTACTTGATTCAGCTCGGGTGCATTCTCCGGAGCACCGCCTCGATCAACACCGAGAACCTAAGGCATAAGGACCGAGGGAATTTGCGCAGCCTCCTCTTCACGAAGCTGCACGAACGATACAAGTTCCCCGCTGAGTTTGCAAACACATGCCTCTCGGGTAATAAAGTGAACGATGCCACCCTCACGACGATGAGCACGGCCCTGTCTACTTGGAAAAGCACGGTGAAGGCAATGATTGACAAAGGTGATAGTTATGAGAAGATAAAGGCGAAATATCCTTTGATGAGCGAAGATGACTACAAGGAGTTCAAGATCAAGTGCGAGAGCCCCCCAACCTCCGAATTAAGTCAGTGGGGGAAAGAAATGCGGCAGTTGAACATAGGGGTCCACCAACTCGGTCCCGGCAGTTACAGAGTGGCGGAGCCTGTAGGGGACAAGGAGGACGCAGAGCGTGCCGAGCAAGGCCTACCGCCCCGCTTCGAGAAATACAGTGACAAGCAGACCAGGAACTTTCTTAGGGCCCGGTACAAGGAGGACCCGGTAACAAAGGAGCTTACCACGGATCCGAAGACCAAGGAGCTTGAGCTTGTTCTGGTAAGGAATACACCCCCGGGTAATTAGTTCCATATGGTTCCATTCTAATTAATCCCCAATATTTCTAAATGGTTCACGTTCCTTCCGTAGGACAAAGAAAGCAGTAGCGCAGGGTCGTCTCAGAGCTCCCCTTTCGACACCCCTTTGAATAGGGCATTAAACGTAATGAAAAACAGGGATGAGCTCCATAAGCCGACGTCAGATGTTCGTGTGGCCGGCAAAGGCTTGTCCACAAAATGGTCATCATACTGTGGCGCTGGTGGGCAAAAGGAGAAAAAGATTAGGTCAGAAAGCTAGTCGCGCGAGGTTGAAGCACTCAAGGCGCAAGTGGCGCGGATTCCGGAGATGGTCCTAGAGCAAGTGCAACAACAACTGGGATCGACGCTTACCAGCATTATGCCTACCTTGATTCATGGGATAACGACGCGGATTGCGGGTGGCCAATAGGGGCCGCCCCCGATTCCCAGCTTCACGGCCAGCAACTCACACAACGCGCAGGCGGCGCCATTGGTGTCTCCGGCAGCGGCGGTATTGGTTTCTACGGCGGCAGCGCCATTGGTGTCTCCGGCGGCGGCGGTATTGGTGTCTCCGATGCCGCCATTGGAACTTAATGCACCCGGGTGTACGCCAGTCGGCACCTCGCCAGCAAGCGGCCCCTCCGTCAGTTGCACGCTCACCGTTCACGGTGCCTCGACATTAGCCGAGCTCGACGGGATCACGGTAACTAAGCCTCTCTGCCGATGACTTCATCTCCTTGCCTTTGACTGGGCATCCCTGATGCCCTACATGTTTTCGCAAGGCCCCGCCAACGTTCCTTGCACTCTCCTGCACTTCATGGGGGGCGAGTTGGTCGATGTCGCCAAGGGCAGAATCGTTCAACCGGGCAACCCCGTGTTCCACGGTAATCCGATGCCACCCACAATATATAGGGTTGAAGTGATTCGGGTGCTGCCAGGCTGCGACGAGCTGTTACCTCCGATTCGACCCGTTGGGGCCTACGAAGAAGATGAGATGACCCTCAGTGCCTGCGTAAGCTAGCCCCTGCTTTAGCTGAAGAGCCAGATTCATTTGGGGGCGGGGGACACCACCCCACAGACAGGACCACCAGTCGTGCCGGCGCCAAGCCATGGCAAGAACGCCGCAACGCTACTGGACATGCCGGACATCCCTATGGCACAGGATCCGGACATGCATATGGCACAGGATCCGGACGACGACGACAACGACGATGGTACATTTACCAACGTCGATAAGTACTTTGACGAACATGGGTACGGTGACGAGTTCTGCGGGCCTCCTTCTCAAGAACCCAAACAAGACGACCGTGATCTAGCTGGTACGGCGGAGAAACCCAATTGCAACAGGCGTTGTCTGACGTTCAGTTCTCAGGAGACGCCTCCAGCTATCTCCTTCACCGAGCCTCAGATAGCGGAGGTGCCAAATATTATTAGCCCCAACACGCTCAAGAAGGCGGTCTGTGAGTAGAACTCGGTAGCAGATCAAGAAGAAGGGCCGGAAACGGCCGACTAAAAAGGCCGCCGGTGCGAGCCAGCCGGCACCGAGTACGATCCGTTCTTAGGACAGGCCACCTTCACCTAAGGATATCTCGAGGAGGGTACATGTGGCGGGTAGGGCGATGCTACCGACAAATATGCTCAATGCTGCAACCGGTGCTACGCGGAGTCTGCACGACAGTGTTCTTTCTTTGGAGAAGCGGCATTTCACAGAGAATGATGTGGCATACCCGGTTTTCATGGCCAAGGTGCCAGAGGGAAAGGGCTTTGTGGATGGCGCCATCGGGGGTACGATCGTCCTACGGTTTGATGACATCTTTGCTATGTTCAACCTTCATCCGCTGCACTACACCTTCGTTTGGCTGTTTTCGCTGAGTATGGAGATGCGGATCATTAGAGACAAGACCCCGGACATCGTGATCGTCGACCCCTTCTACATGCGTGCCAAGCTCTTGAGCAGCGCTGGGGACCACCAAGTCGCGAGTTCACACCTCGAAGACGTCATTCTGGCAAACCCAGATAAGGATAACTTCCTTGTGCCTTACTTTCCCAAGTAAGTCATCCCTTAACCGCCCCGTAACATATGATTTCTTAGATTTTGATCGTTCTTTTTTTTCTCACATTCCGTGTTCTGTGCAGTGACACACATTGCACACTCATCCTCTTAAGCCCGAAATATTCCATGGCCACGTATTTCGACCCGAACCGTAACTCCAAGATAGACTACACAAATATCAAGAAAGTTCTTGATGATGTTCTCCCTGGCTACGCCAAATCCGGAGGCACCTTCATCAGGGCAGTTCGTAAGTATGGCAACCACGTGTTCGCCCACAATACGACGTTCTGCTGCATCAAGCAGCCGCCTGGCGGTCAGAAGGATGCCTACTACGCCCTCCATCACATGCGGGCGATCGTAAGGGACCATCATCACCTTCTGCTACCAAATAATCTCAAAGATTGGGCCGCGAGCTTGTCGGCAATCCAGGACGCGGACATCAGACAAGAATTCTTTCGCATCCGGTCGGAGTTTGCGGACATCATCCATCAAGATGTCCTTCATACCTCGGGGAAATTCTTACTCAGATATCAACCGTCCAACATTGAGATAGACGGAATGCTACAAATGCAGGCTGACAACGCCCGCGATTTCATGACCATCACGACAGACGGCGGCTTCATCCACGTTCCTGTCCATGAGTCGAGTTGAAAGTAGTGATGTGTAGTTCTGAAACATTGATTGGCTCATGTTGTAATTAAAATTTAATGAATTGTATGTCTCTTTGGTTTGGACAGTCGTTCAACTTAGATGTAATCGATGCTATTTATTAGTAGCACCATGAATCGTGCTATTAATGTCTCGCTTTTCTCTTCCGATCCTTTTGTTGCATACTTATATATTGCTTATGTATGTATTGTCTGTTGTTTGGCTTGTGCATAGAGATGTCGTCGTATGTCGTGTACATGGGTAAGGTTCCCGGAGTCTACAACGACTGGGAGGAGTGTCAGAGGCAGGTTCACCGTTTCAGCGGTAACAGTTACAAAGGGTACACCACTAGGGCGGAGGCCGAATCTAGATACGCCCGCTATCTAGCGGGAGAGAGGAGGGAGTGTTGGAGGAACCAGATGAAGACCAGTTTGATCGCGATGATGCTCATAGTGATGACCGCATCTCTCTTCTATGTGATTGTAGTTTAGATGATTGATATCGACTTGTAATGTGAAGACAAACTCGATACTCGCGGTCTCGAGACTTGTAATGTTTTATCTTTGTTCGGTCTTTTGAATTCGGAGACTAATATGATGAATTGTATTCGGAGACTAATCTTCTATTGTATTCGATGAATCTGCTGTTGCTGTGTGCTACTGTCTATATTCTGTCAAATAATATATTTTGTAACATGTGCAAAAATCAGAAAAGTAAAAAAAAACAAATATTCATACTAATGGCGCATCACCACAAGGTGCGCCATTAGTATGCCAAAGGATACTAATGGCGCATCAAGACAGAGTGCGCCATTAGTATGACAAAGCAGATGGTTACATATGGCCCCCCGGGAGGCATACTAATGGTGCATTACATACTAATGGCGCACTTCCTGGTGCGCCATTAGCATACCAGATACTATTGGCGCACCAGTGGTGCGCCATTAGTAAAAAAATTCTAGTGGCGTGATACTAATGGCGCACCGGTAGTGCGCCTTTAGTAGACAAAACCGGTGCGCCATTAGTAGGCCTTTTCCTAGTAGTGCAAGATAATCTATGGACCCCTAAAAGCCAAATCTTGTGGATGCCCCGGAAGACATCCCCTCTTTCGTCTACTTCTATCGGTAACTTTACTTGGAGCTATATTTTTATTCACCACATGATATGTGTATTGCTTCGAGCGTCTTGTATGATTTGAGTCTTTGCTTTTTATTATACCACAATTATCCATGATGTACACACGTTTTGAGAGATTCATACATGATTTGGAATTTGTTAGAATACTCTATGTGCTTCACTTATATCTTTTGAGTTACATAATTTTGCTCTAGTACTTCACTTATATTTTTAGAGCACGGTGGTGGATTTGTTTTATAGAAACTATTGATCTCTCATGCTTCACTTAGATTATTTTGAGAGTCTTAAATAGCATGGTAATTTGCTTAAATAATCATAACATGCTTGGTATGCAAGAATAGTAAAAACTTTCTTATGAGTGTGTTGAATACTATGAGAAGTTTGATGCTTGATAATTGTTTTGAGATATGAAGATGGTGATATTAAAGTTGTGCTAGTAGAGTAGTTGTGAATTTGAGAAATACTTGTGTTAAATTTTGTGATTCCCATAGCATGCACGTATGGTGAACCGTTATGTGATGAAGTCGGAGCATGATTTATTTTTTGATTGTCTTCCTTATGAGTGGCGGTCGGGGACGAGCGATGGTCTTTTCCTACCAATCTATCCCCCTAGGACCATGCGCGTAATACTTTGCTTTGATGACTTGTTGATTTTTGCAATAAGTATATGAGTTCTTTATGACTAATGTTGAGTCCATGGATTATACGCACTTTTCTTCCTTCCACCATTGCTAGCCTCTCTAATATCGCGCACCTTTTGCCGGTATCATACACCACCATATACCTTCCTCAAAACACCCACCATACCTACCGATTATGGCATTTCCATAGCCAAGATATATTGCCATGCAACTTTCCACCGTTCCGTTTATTATGACATGCTCCATCATTGTCATATTGCTTAGCATGATCATGTAGTTGACATCATATTTGTGGCAAAGCCATGGTTCATAATTCTTTCATACATGTCACTCATGAGTCATTGCACATCCCAGTACACCGCCGAAGGCATTCATATAGAGTCATATCTTGTTCTAAGTATTTAGTTGTAATTCTTGAGTTGTAAGTAAATAAAAGTGTGATGATCATCATTATTAGAGCATTGTCCCAGTGAGGAAAGGATGATGGAGACTATGATTCCCCCATAGGTCGGGATGAGACTTCGAACGAAAATAAATAAATAAAAGAGGCCAAATAATCCCAAACAAAAAATGAGAGAAAAAGAGAGAAGGGGCAATTCTACTATCCTTTTACCACACTTGTGCTTCAAAGTAGCACCATGACCTTCATGATAGAGAGTCTCCTATGTTATCACTTTCATATACTAGTGGGAATTTTACATTATAGAACTTGGCTTGTATATTCCAATGATGGGCTTCCTCAAAATGCCCTAGGTCTTCGTGAGCAAGTTATTTGGATGCACACCCACTAGTTTCTTTTGTTGAGCTTTCATACACTTATAGCTCTAGTGCATCTGTTGCATGGAAATCCCTACTCACTCACATTGATATCTATTGATGGGCATCTCCATAGCCCGTTGATACGCCTAGTTGATGTGAGACTATCTTCTCCATTTTTGTCTTCTCCACAACCACCATTTTATTCCACCTATAGTGATATATCCATGGCTTTGCGTGAAGATTGAAAAAGTTTGAGAATGTCAAAAGTATGAAACAATTGCTTGGCTTGTCATCGGGGTTGTGCATGATTTAAATACTTTGTGTGGTGAAGATAGAGCATAGCCAGACTATGATTTTGTACGGATAACTTTCTTTGGCCATGTTATTTTGAGAAGACATGATTGCTTTGTTACTATGCTTGAAGTATTATTATTTTTATGTCAATATGAACTTTTATCTTGAATCTTTAGGATCTCAATATTCATACCACAATTAAGAAGAATTACATTAAAATTATGCCAAGTAGAACTCCACATCAAAAATTATCTTTTTATCATTTACCTACTCGAGGACAAGTAGGAATTAAGCTTGGGGATGCTTGATACGTCTCCAACGTATCTATATTTTTTGATTGCTCCATGCTATATTATCTACTGTTTTGGTCATTATTGGGCTTTATTATCCACTATTATATTATTTTTGGGACTAACCTATTAATCGGAGGCCCAGCCTAGAATTGTTGTTTTTTGCCTATTTTTGGGTTTCAAAGAAAAGGAATATCAAATGGAGTCCAAACGGAATGAAACCTTTGGGAACGTGATTTTCTCAACAAACGTGATCTAGGAGACTTGGACCCTACTTCAAGAAACAAAGGAGGAGGCCACGACGTAGGGGGGCGTGCCTACCCCCCCACAGGTACGCCCTCCACCCTCGTGGGCCCCCTATTGCTCCACCGACATACTCCTTCCTCCTATATATACCTACATACCCCCAAACGATCAGATACGGAGCCAAAATCCTAATTCCACCGCCGCAACTTTCTGTATCCATGAGATCCCATCTTGGGGCCTGTTCCGGAGCTCCGCCGGAGGGGGTATCCATCACGGAAGGCTTCTACATCAACACCATAGCCTCTTTGATGAAGTGTGAGTAGTTTACCTCAGACCTTCGTATCCATAGTTATTAGCTAGACGGCTTCTTCTCTCTTTTTGGATCTCAATACAAATTTCTCTCCCTCTCTTGTGGAGATCTATTCGATGTAATCTTCTTTTTGTGGTGTGTTTGTTGAGACCAATGAATTGTGGGTTTATGATCAAGATTATCTGTCACGACCCCGATTCCAAGTCACATCGATCTAGCCGGTAACACCTCATATCACTTTGCTGCCTCACGCACGGTATTCCCACGGGTGTCGCCTTACTATGGCCCGGGACCGTTTGCGCCTTTTGGCTCACGTATATGATAGTGTCACTAGCATCCATATGACAGAGAACCCGGGCCGACATGGCTAGTCGTGAACCCAAAGCGGCACCAACCTATGGGGACATGCATACATGAATCACATCAAGCATGTCGGTCAACAGCGTGTGAATCCGGGTTGTAGCATTGGGCTAACAGGACTCCGGGAACCCGGGCTGTAGCAGGCTAGGCAGACTCCGGATGCCACCGCGTGAAATTTCCCCGAAGGGACAGACACATGAACAAAGTGAAACACATGCCGGCCAGTCAAGTGTCCTCAGCAGTAGTGCTAGGCTAGCAGGACTCCAGTGAACCGGGCTGTAGCAGACTACTATGGCTCATGGAAGCACTAGACTACATTTCCCCATAAGAGAGTCTGCCAAGGATAAACAACTAGATTGTCGGATCCCACACATACCAAGCATTTCAATCATACACACAATATGCTCGATATGTGTAAATACAACATGGCATCACAACATAACTCTACGACTCAAGCATTTATTCATTAGGCTCCAAGGAGCCAAGTATTACAAACATGGGTCTCATGACCCAACATACAGAGCATACAAACAACAAGCACATGCGGAAGCTTAACTTGTCTGAGTACAGACATCTACAAATGAAGAAGGCTGAGAAGCCTGACTATTTACTAGATCTTGCCGAGGGCACAAGATCATAGCTGAGGTATCAAGCTAAACGTCGAAGTCCACATAGAACTACTAGCGAGACTGTAGTCTCTCTGCAAAAACATAAATTAAGCAAACGTGAGTACAAATGTACCCAGCAAGACTTACATCAGAACAAACTACATATGCATCAGTATCAACAAAGGGGGTGGTGGAGTTTGACTGCAGCAAGCCAGCTTTGAGTCAGTGGCTAACCTAAACTATGACTGCAAGTAACTCTTTTGAGGTGGCGCACACGAGTCCACATATTCACTATATCAATACACCACTATGGATCCGCTCATGTCTCCCTACGAGAACGCCATCCATAGCACTTACGCTTTATCTTGCGCATTTTAGAGTATCCACTTTCACTTGTCTATGAACTGTATAGGCAACCAAGTAGTCCTTTACCGCGGATGCGGCTATTCGAATAGATGATGTTAACCCTGCAGGGGTGTACTTCTTCATACACGCTCTCACCACTTACCGTCGTTTACATGACATGTACTCGGCAACCTTCAAGCGGAAGCCCAACGAGGGTGTCGGCCACGGCCTACCTAAACACTCAAGTCTCTAGTCTAGGTTTATCGCCTATCCAAGTTCCATCTGCAGGGAGTCCGGCCGAGGTTTCCACATACGGCCCTGAATGATGTGTACAGGGTTCCGAGACACCAAACGGGTGCCTGGCATACCCGGCCACGGTGTATCTACTGCAACATAGCCCACCCCTGGGGTCAGCGCTACGCACGGCCGCCAACACATATCCTACAAACACCAGAAACTAGTTGCAACTCCTAGACAGAGGACTAGGGTGGTTAAGAAGCCGAGAGGGTCAATTAAGGATCCCAATGCATGGTAGTAACTGGTTCTTAAATCACACATACAGATCTCGGTGCTTAAGGACAGTTCCAATGAAACAACCCACCATGTACTCCTACATGGCCTCTCATCGATACCTTTACCAAATCGTGTTCAACACACTTAGCTCACACACATTAGGACATGTTCACAACTTTCCAATTCATCCCCGATGAATCAGACCTGACACAACTCTAAGCACTAGCAGCCATGACAAGAAAACATGAATGAGTAGGCACATGAGGGCTTAAACAACTCCTACTCATGCTAGTGGGTTTCATCTATTTACTGTGGCAACGACAGGTCATGCAGAGGAAAGGGGTTCAACTACCGCAACATGTAACAGTTGAAACGGTGTTGTCCTAATGCAGTAAAAGAGAGCAGGAGCAAGAGAGGGGGATTGTATCGGAATGAACAAGGGTGTTTTGCTTGCCTGGCACTTCTGAAGATAGTATAGCTCTTCATCGGTGTCATCGAACTCATCAACGAAACCACGTCTATCGAGAGGGGACAACTTCCGGCAATAAAGAAGGAAACACAATCAATGCAATGCAACAATATGATGCATGATCATGACATGTCAACATGCTGAGATTTGAGCTAATGCAGCTAAGAACAGAAGGGTTTGAGTTGATTTGAACCAAAGGTTCAAATTCAAATTCAAACTAAGAACTTATAAAGTGCATTATCATGTTTTTATCTAAACAACAAGGTTAACTTGTTTAAACATGCATGAAACCAGTATATATGGATAGATTAGATTTTTCTAATCATTTTTCATATATAAATTATTTGATTTGGAGCTAAGGTTGAATTACTATGATTTTTAGAAGTTTTAGTTATTTTCTGGAATTTCCTGGTTATTAATAAATCCAAAAAATGTAATACTGCGTCAGCATTAGGTCATGCCGACGTCAGCAGGTCAACAGGTGCCAGTCCAGGTCAAACTTGACCAGTGGGACCCACTGGTCAGTGACTCAATTAACTAACAGGGTTAAATAGGATTAACTAATCAAATTAACAGGCACTGGGCCCACTGCCAGTGTCAGAAGTGGGGTAATTAGTCCTACACTAAACGAGTAAGGGGCAGGGCCCACATGTATTGACCCTAGGGAGGTCAAACCCCGGGTCGAAGGGGTCAAACTCGCCGGCGTTGAGTCGCCGGCGAGGTCAGTGGCGGCGAGGGCTTCGGAGAACCCCTCTGGTGCACCGTTTGGCACACGGTTGGGCTCTCCGGGACGCTGTCGAAGCAGCGCATCGAACGGCGATGGGCTCCGGGCCTGGGGTGGACGAATACACCAACGACGAGTAGTGCAGCAGCGGCCGAAGCTCGGGCCCGCTCGGGTTAGGTGCTATGGCGCGCAAACACACGAACTAAAGCTCGGGGGCTGCTCTACGTGAGGCTGCTAACGCGTTGCACACCGACGCATGACCAAATGGTCACCGGAGTGTCGCCGGCGTCGAGCTTGTGCGGCGGAGCATCTCGGCTCCGGTGGAGGAGGTGGCTAGAGCTCGAAATCGGGCATGGAGTTAGGGGGAAATGAAGCAGGGACTCACATGGAGTCGGTAGGGCGGGTCAGCAAGCTCGGGGAGGTCCGGATGGTGGCGGAATCACGGCGGCGATCGTCGGGACCCGAGGATGAAGATGACATCGATGGTGGCACTCTGAGGCCTTCCAGTCGCATGGATCGGCGGGGACGGCGTAGCGGATGACGGCGGAGCTCGTGGGCCGGTCGGAGGAGCGAGGGGGATGCGGTGGACACGGCGGCAGTGAACGGCGGCGACGGCTGCGCTCGATGTGCTCGGGAGAGAGAAAAAGAGGAGGGGGAGGAGCACAGGGAGAGTGAGAGGGGTCGGGGGGTTGCGTGGCGTCGCGGAAGACGTCCAGGACGACGAGGGGACAACCAGGCAGGCAGCTGCCGGCGTGGCATGCCGCGGCGCCGTGGCTAGCTTCTCATCTGCCTTCTGGCAGGAGGAAGAAGATGCCCCTACCCTCGGTGGGCCGGCCAGGTGGTTGGGCTGCCAGGTGGGCTGGGCCTGCTAGAGGAGCTGGGCCAGGTAAGTGGCCAGGTGAGTCTCTCTCTCTCTCTTTTATTTCTGTTTTCTAATTTGCAAATTTGTTTTTGATTTAGTAGCAACACCAAATCACTTCTATGAATCCTGAAAATATTCCTGGACACTTGCTGAAATATTTCAGTGTCCCAAAAATAGTTCCAACATAATTTGAACATTTAAATTATTTATAGTATTTAAATGCCCAAAGTCAAATACAATAAGATTTAATTCAAAAATCCAGAATGGCCTAGAAATATGTGCATCATTTTTGGCAGACGTTTTCACCTTTAACAAAAATCATGGACTTTTCTAAAGGGCATTTGGGTTCATTGAAAATATTTTTATTGAACCTAGTTGAATTCATTTGGTGTTGGTGGGGTTTCAACAATCCCCATTTCAATTTCAAAAGAATTTAAACATGATGCAACACATGACTAGCTAGCTCAGAGCATACTAGAACTAGGGATGTCGGATGTGACAACTCACCCCAACTAAAACAAGAATCTCGTCCCGAGATTCAAGAAGTGAAGTAAGAAGACAGAGGGGTCACAAAACTATCACAGTCTTCTCGATCCAACTGCCCTCACTACAAGAAATATGTCAACTAGTGACCTTATGTCAGTGACCCTGGAAGAATTGGTCATAGATCTATGACCATTTCAGACCAATTGGTCAAAAGCTGTTCGGGGGCTCCAAACGCTAAACCATTGCGACCATTTTGGTCAGAAAGGTCGTAATTTCCTTACACGAAATGGTCATAAAGCAAACAGCGCTAGTCCGCTGCCTTATTTCTAGTTGTTAACGACCAATATAGATGGTCACAGCCTTGTAAAATTGTGGCGGGTTGCGATGACTAGGCGCCATCTCATCAGTTTTGCCTATGTGTCATGTCCATGTGTCAATTTTTGCCCTAGGTTGTGAAGCAACCTATATTTCTGTTATTCCAAAAATTCCCAAACAATTCTCATAAATTGTTTGGATCATATCTTCATCAAATATGTCAAAAACCTTCCTTGCCTAGTTCAAAAATAATTCAACAATATTCATTTTCCTATTCTGTTCAGAGCAGCACTTTGTGAAGGAAGTACCACTTTGGCAAGTCCAAATAGTATCCATTTTCTACAGTGCTTTCCTATGCCCAAATAACCATCCTACACCAAATGCCAGCTCAATCCATTCATTATTTTGAGCCCAGCTTCAACATTCGTATTTATGTCTAGTGTGGTACTTTGTAAGGCAAGTACCACCTAGGCTCCTCCTTTTGAGCTGAAAATTTGTGAAGACGGTCTTCTTAGTAACTGATCATCCTCAACCAAAACTCACGCCCATTAGCCATGTACATTTCCCATACCGCTAATCAAACACTTGGCTGCTAATTCATGTTTGAGCATAGATCGGTCTCCTCATGAGAATCTTATGTTGTAATTTTCTTCCTAGCACCTACCTAGAGAGTGCCCAAGCCACTAGACATGCCTAGGCCGCCCAAAACACATGGCAACGCCACGGTCACGCTGTGACCACACGGCGAGCATGCGAGTTTACGCGCTCTAGAGTTGGGGCCCTCGGCCACTGCCGAAACCTCGACATATCGCCACCACACCATGTATTTATGATTAAATAGGTACTTATGTAATTAGAAATGATTTTTACAAAAATAAATAGCAAACTATGAGGCAGCTACAGTTCAAATTTGACCCGCTTCCAACTGAATCGGCGGAAAATTGTCTTTTTCACGAGAGGTGGATCAAAACTTTTTACTCCCAACCATTTTGTCAACTGTGCATTAAATATGTCCTAGTATTTTAGAAAATTGATTTGGTCCAATTTTGCAACAAATATATGGTATGTCCTTCACGAAAAAAAACTCATTTCGGGCACTCGGAAAATGAAAAATGAATTTTCCATGCAAAGAAAATGAAAACTCCCTTAGGCAACATTGTTTGGAATTCCGAGATGCACCCTTGTGCACAAATATGAGATCATTTAAACAAACTATGCCATGAATGGGGCCATAAGATTGATCATTTGGCTTGAAAGCCATTGATCTCCAAACGTGATAGCTCGTTTCTGAGACCACTTTTTTAAAATAATTGTCGTATTACAAGTTTGTTATTTTTCCTGGGAACTTGGCTATATATAATGACACAATGCGAAGGTTTCCCTTTTTTTATTTTTTTTTTATTTTTTATGCCCGTTTCAAAATGCGGTCAAAACGGCGGGAATGACCGTTCCTAGCTAGTGGTTGAATCTTGGAATTTTTTTGGTGTTTCTCTGATTAAATAGATACTTATGTACCTAGAAATGATTTTGGAAAAAATAAAGAGCAAACTACGAGGCAGCTACAGTTCAAATTTGACCCGCTTCTAGCTGAATCAGCGGAAATTTGTCTTTTTCACGAGAGGTGGATCAAAACTTTTTACACCCAACCATTTTGTCAATTGTGCATTAAATATGGCCTAGTATTTTAAAAAAATTGATTTGGTACAATTTTGCAACAATTATTTAGGAGGTGCTTCACAAAAAACCTCCTTTTGAGCACTCAAAAAATGGAAAATGGTTTTTTCGTCCAAAGAAAATGAAAACTTCCTTAGGCAACATTGTTTGCCATTCCAATATGCACCCTTGTGCACAATATGAGATCATTTGAACAAACTATGCCATGAATGTGGCCATAAGATTGATCATTTGGCTTGAAAGCCATTGATCTCCATACGTGATAGCTCGTTTTTTAGAACACTTTTTTAAAATAATTGCCGTTTTACAAGTTTGTTATTTTTCCTGGGAACTTGGCCACATATAATGAAACAATGCGAAGGTTTCCCAATTTTTTAATTTTTTTGAATTTTTTATGCCCGTTTCAAAATGCGGTCAGAACGGCAGGAATGACCGTTCCTAGCTAGTGGTTGAATCTTTGAAATTTTTTGGTGTTTCTCTGATTAAATAGATACTCATGTACCTAGAAATGATTTTTGGAAAAAATAAAGAGCAAACTACGAGGCAGCTACAGTTCAAATTTGACCCGCTCGAGCTGAATCGGCGGAAATGTGTCTTTTTCACGTGAGGTGGATCAAAACTTTTTACACCCAACCATTTGGTCAATTGTGCATTAAATATGTCCTAGTATTTTATAAAATTGATTTGGTCCAATTTTGCAACAATTATTTGGGAGGTCCTTCACAAAAAAACCTCCTTTTGGGCACTCGAAAAATGGAAAATGGTTTTTTTGTCCAAAGAAAATGAAAAGTTCCTTAGGCAACATTGTTTCCCATTTCCCGGTAACTTGGCCACATATAATGGCACAATGCGAAGGTTTTCCATTTTTTTGAATTTTTATGCCCTATTTCAAAATGCGGTCAAAAAGGCGGGCATGACCGCTCGTAGGTAGAAAGATCGAAAATGCAGTCAAATTGGTGATCATCCACAAAATATGGTCTAACTTAATTGAAAATTTTAGTGATGGCATTTTGCAAAATATTTTTGGTAGCTGCTTCACAGCCCCTTGTTTTAGCACTAAGAAATAGAGTAATTTTAATGGCTCATAGTATGAACCAATCAAGACGCAGCCCACGGATCACCCCATTATAGTCGATCTAAGTCGTCCACCTCCTACGGATCCATCGCCTCTCCTCCCTCGATCCCCTTCCTTCCCGAGAAACCCTAGGTCTCTACCCCTCCTCCCCCATCCAGATCCAGGTCCCTCCTCCGCCGCCTCCCTCTTCCCCGATCCCCGATCTAGGTGCTACAACCGTCCCGGCAACCGTCCTCCCCACCACCGTCCCGGCCGCCGCGCCCGCGACCGTCCTCCCCGCCGCCCCGGACGCTGCCGCCACCTCCATCGCCTCCCCGGACCCGGCCGCCATGCGCGCCTTCCTGGGCCGCCTCTACGACTCGGCCAAGCGCTCCCTCTCGGGCGCCCACCCCTGGCCTGAGCTCCTGGATCGTGCCGCGCTCTCGCGACCGGACTCCCTCTTCGACGCAACCGCCCGCCTCCGTAAGAACCTCGCCTACTTTCGCGTCAACTACACCGCACTCGTCGCGCTCTCCCTCCCCGCACCCCTTCTCCCTCGTCGCCCTCCTTGCGTTCCTCGCCGCCTGGTGCTTCCTCTACCTCCTCCGCCCCGCCGACGCCGCCCCGCTCAACGCCTTCGGCCGCACCTTCTCTGACCCCCACCGATGCGGCGACCCGCCGGAGGAGGCGGCGGCGCTCCCCGCGGCCGGGGCGAAGCTGGAGAGGATGCAGCCACTGGAGTGGCCCTAGAGGGATGCTCTCTGTGGCGATCTCAGGGCGGGCGACGCCGGGCGCCGGGTCCAGCTCTGCGGCTGGATCGCCCTCCGCCGCTCCCACGCTGGCCTCACCTTCCTCACCATCCCTGACTCCTCCAGCATGGTCCAGGTGACCCACCGATGCACCGCGGCCCGCCTCCCATGGCGCGCCCCTGCCCCGAACCCATCGACCGCGAGAAGGTCAGCCAGGCCTCCGCAACCCTAACATTTTTACTTATTATACTAGCATGCGGGCAGATGCTATTGTGTAGTTCAGTAAGCACTGTATTTAGGCATGTTATTCGGTTTTGCGTTTAGAGGATTGCGAGGACTGATTCACTGAATTCTTCTTGTGCAGACCTGCCCCCTCCTGCTCTGGGTTTTCACAAAGGTAAGGCCCAGTTGTCTCTTTTCTTCTACTCTTTCGTCTTCTTTTTAGCGCACCTGCAGTCGAGAGCGCATTATGATATCCTCAATTCGATTGGTTGTGCAATATTTGATTGGATCTTGTGGTCCATGGATGGTTGGTAGCGAAGTAATCGGAAACGTATGGTGCTATCCGAATGATGCTACTAAAACATGGTCCATTACGACTGTGCTCATACTGTTGCATTTTTTAAGGATGTATAATGTCTGTTCCTGATGGTGTTGTCTAGGTCGGTTCGACTATATGGCACCTGTAGTTGAGCAGCACTTGAGCAGGTGATACAATGGAGGAGCCCAAAACTTATTTATCATAATGTTGGTTTGTTTGATAGGCCTTATGGACAGTTTTAATTCAACATGAAACCTGGCTAATCAAGGGACAAAGGGCGTGTAAACATAGCTAGACCCATTTATCCGTAATAAACTCTTAAGGATTTTTTGACTGTATAAACTCTTATGGATTGAACATATAAATCATACACCTTGGATGTCGCAATCATTAAATCTTAACAAAATTTGGTGAAGTCCATCAGAAGTTGAGCACTAACCTATTTATCATGGCTGACAGACGTGCAGTTTGCAAATTCCATTATTTTTAGCACTCTTAAGTCACTACATGACATACAATTTTTCAACCCAACAATTTAAACACCACATATGTTCATTGCTCAAGGAGTATATGTTGGTGTTGGAACTGTGAGCTCAATTTAAGGGGAAATACTTAGCTGCCTATGTTGGGTCACCATCTTTGGCTAAAAAAATGGACATTTTTTTAGGAAGATGGATGTTATTCATGTAGTCACTGGATTCTGCATTTTAATTTTGAAGTCAGCTATGGCTATTCTTAATCCTTGCCAGGAAGAATTGCAGTAAGCATGCAGTGCTTAAGAAATCTGAGAATTTTTTGTTGTGGGCGATCTGGAAAATAGACAAGTAGAGATCCTTACACTCTCCAACTTTTATCTTCTGTAACAGTACTGAACGATGTCTTCTCAGCGCAGACTGCAGATTTGTGAATAAATACACAGTAATACAGAAAACTGATCCTCGTTATTTTTTTCTAGGTTGGTGGCCATCACCTAAATGAAGAATTTTTCTGAGAGAGGGAAGGAGCCAAAAGATGAAGTTCAGATTTACACGTGGAAGGATGCCACACTCCGGGAGCTCATTGTAGTTAAGTGACTGCGTGGCTGTTGTGGCCTTGCTATGTTTGTACCTGAAGTCACACCTCTATAATTGTTTTTCCTATGTTGGAACATGTCTAGTTAATGACCGGTGGTTACTTATGCTTATTGTGTATCACATTGAAAAAGAAAATGCACAATGACTTACCTTTGTATGTCAGGATTTTTTCTTCATCTGTTACTCTTCCTTTTGCTAGTGACTTCACTGTCTTGTGAGATTTTGCTTCTTTATTACAGGGTTAAATAGTCCACTGTTTTGTCTGGTCTCTGTGTCTCTCAATGACAGCAATCTGAACTGATGTATTGTGTGCCTTAAAAAGCATGGCTGCAACCATTCCTAATTTTTGTTCGATTTGGATTTGGATGCAGCAGGTGCTCTGCTCTTGCGCACAGTGTGTGTCACCAGTGCAGCGGTGCTCTGCTCTTGCGCACGGTGACCGGCGTGACGGTGGCTATGTATGGCAGTGACCACAAGCTCATCGGTGAGCGGCTCCCTCTCCTACCCCTAGTTCTCTTTTCTAAGATGTAGTGTTCTATGCAGAAGATCTATTTGCTAGTACTTGGGCTCACTGCTGTTTATATTTGATTATTGTATTATTATGTATACTGAAAATGCTATAACGAATTTACTGCTCATATTCCTGTACAAATGCCCTCGTACGAATTAATGACATGCTTCTTTTCTGAACAAACAGGGAAGTTGAAGATTTCGCTAGGAGGCTCAATTCTGTTTGGCCTGAAAGAATGCATTTGGGTCAAGAAAGAAGAATTGAGTCGCAACTGATTGGTGGTAATAGTTCTCTGTAGAGATTTTCTGGTAATTTTTTCCATATAGAATAGTTGAAACTGTAGTGAGTAAAGAATTTAGCCCACTCTACTGAATCTTTTGGAAGAACAGAAGGTTTTACATACTAAAGGACAGTGTTTGGTTAGTCCAACGTAAAGTAGGAATTACCTCATTCTTGCACCAGCTCATTCCATAACCGGGTCAAGTGATAATTTGTATGTGCCCGCAGGGTTCAATCACAGGTGAATGCGGTGCAGTAGTGAGTAAAGAATTTGCATTGCCCCATTAATTGAGTTACTTTTATCTATTCAACACACTCCAACATGTTGGTTTAATCAAATCCTCTAGTAATGCCACAGCTTGTCATGGATGTCGCATTTCCTCTGTTTTGGGGGAATTTCGAGATGTACCATTCTTTGTTTTGGGAATTTCTTTGCCGTAAATTATTATAGCCAACTGTTTAGAATTGTTTTTGCGGGGAGCAAATCTGTATATGCAAAGTGTGTGTGTGCGTGTATCCAGTGAGCAAATCTGTAGTAATTATAGAGTATATTATCTTCTTTCTTCTATTGGCAATTTTCTGCTTAGTTCTCTTTTGACATATAGTTTGTTCTCTTTGAATGTGCAGATGGTATGATGTGGTGGTTATGTTTTTTCGTTGCTAGATCCTGGATGTCATATGTTATGTGATTTGAGCCAAATGGCATATTGTATTCTTTTTATTGCTAGTTTTTATGTACGATGTCATGAAGATGCACGTTTGAAATGTTGCTTTGATAGCAAAATTGTATTCCTGTGTACATGCTGCTTTGATAGCAAAATTATGAAAATTTCTCAACAATATATATGGGCAAAATTGTATTCATGTGTACTGCGCCTGAAAAGGCTACAACCAACTAATGAGGTTACTAGAACCTGACAACTGGGACCCATCTGACTAGTGGACCCTTCTTTTGGGAAAAAAAGGAAAACTAAATTCGTTTAGACAAAAAGGCCACAGCCCAACAATAAAAAGGCTGCAATATTGGGCTTGGCCCATGAACCCAACCAAAAATTGACAGACAGAAAAAAACACAAATAGGCTGAATTGTTGGGCTAGGCCCATGTAGAAAATCGAATTGGACCGGGCTGATTCTTTTGCCACATCAGATGCCTACATGGCCTGGGGAGGCTGCTAGTGACCAAAACAAAACAATAGGCATATTTTGGTCAAAAACGGCTACGACCTTCTCACAGAGAAGGTCGTTAATTTCAGTTTACGACCGCCAGCTTTTGACCTTCTCTTTTTGGTCACAAAAAGGTCGCAAATGAAAAACTATGACCTTTCAGTGACCAATAGTGGAGGTCACAAGATAGCATATTTCTTGTAGTTCCTTCTCGAAGATACCGATATATTGCATCACATTGCAATTGACGTCTTTGTCTTCGAGATCTTCATCCAACACGATGACGGCGGAAGGAAACTCTACAGGAAACGATCTTCTCAAAGATCGAGCAACTCCAGATCAACTCATGGAGTGAGACGTTGAAACATCTCTTGGGCTGAGACACAAAACACACATCGAGAGAGATGGAAGGTAATAGATGACAAGGGTTCAAATTGATAGGCAACAATTCCATGCTGGAGTAGGATGGTGCATGGTTTCAAAGTAGAGAGGAGGTAATTGCCATGATTCCATCACGGGGCACCTTAGGGAAAGGTGACTCATAGAGCATTTCCCTTAAGTGGAAAAAAGAAGTACTTTTGATACAAAGATCATTGAAACTCTTTATACCAGCCTCAGGCAATCACAAACGATCGTGTGAAGGAGCTCGAAGGAATGGCATACTCGGACTAGAATGAATGATCTGGACTACCTTGTTGAAGACAATGCAATGGATGATTTTGCTTGCACGTGCTCTTAAGTACTTGAGCATTTCCATATTCATCAAGGTGTTACCAACATCCGTGGCACGGATGTTGGCAACACAACATACTACCATGATGACTAGTGATGGATGACGCGGATGCAAAGGAAGATAACACCTTCTCAGACTTCCCCTTAGCGAGGCTAAGGAAATAGAATCTAGATGATCGACCGAGAGACATTTAGCACTCCGCTTCTAATGTTCTCCTTGATGTCCTAGCGTAGTCCATTCATAGATATGGTTTGTTATCTAGAACATCAACTAAAAGGTCGGACTTCGGGAACACAAAAAATACATAAGGAACAACTATTGGAATAAATTCTATGAGATCCTTATGGGGAGGTGTGAAGGAAATATGCCCTACAGGCAATAATAAAGTTATTATTTATTTCCTTATATCATGATAAATGTTTATTATTCATGCTAGAATTGTATTAACCGGAAACATAATACATGTGTGAATACATAGACAAACAGAGTGTCACTAGTATGCCTCTACTTGACTAGCTCGTTAATCAAAGATGGTTATGTTTCCTAACCATGGACAAAAGAGTTGTTATTTGATTAACGTGGTCACATCATTAGTTGAATGATCTGATTGACATGACCCATTCCATTAGCTTAGCACCCGATCGTTTAGTATGTTGCTATTGCTTTCTTCATGACTTATACATGTTCCTATGACTATGAGATTATGCAACTCCCGTTTGTCGGAGGAACACCTTGGGTGCTACCAAACGTCACAACGTAAATGGGTGATTATAAAGGAGCATTACAGGTGTCTCCAAAGGTAGATGTTGGGTTGGCGTATTTCAAGATTAGGATTTGTCACTCCGATTGTCAGAGAGGTATCTCTGGGCCCTCTCAGTAATGCACATCACCTAAGCCTTGCAAGCATTGCAACTAATATGTTAGTTGTGAGATGATGTATTACGGAATGAGTAAAGAGACTTGCCGGTAACGAGATTGAACTAGGTATTGCGATACTGACGATCGAATTTCGGGCAAGTAACATACCGATGACAAAGGGAACAACGTATGTTGTTATGCGGTCTGACCGATAAAGATCTTCGTAGAATATGTAGGAGCCAATATGGGCATCTAGGTCCCGCTATTGGTTATTGACCGGAGACGTGTCTCGGTCATGTCTACATTGTTCTCGAACCGTAGGGTCTGCACGCTTAAGGTTTCGATGACAGTTATATTATGAGTTTATGAGTTTTGATGTACCGAAGGAGTTCGGAGTCCCGGATGAGATCGGGGACATGACGAGGAGTCTCGAAATGGTCGAGACGTAAATATCGATATATTGGACGACTATATTCGGACATCGGAAAGGTTCCGAGTGATTCGGGTATTTTTCGGAGTACCGGGTAGTTACGGGAGAAGTAATGGGCCTTGATGGGCTTTAGTGGGAAGAGGAAAAAGGCTGCTGCACCCCCCCCCCTCCCCTCTAGTCCGAATTGGACTAGGGAAAAGGGGGCCGGCCACCTTTCCTACTCCTCCACTTCCTTCTCCCTTCCTCCCCTCTTGGTGGACTCCTACTAGGACTTGGAGTCCTAGTAGGACTCCACACCTGGCGCGCCTAGCCTTGGCCGGCCTCCTCCTCCTCCATCCTTTATATACAGGGGCAGGGGGCACCCCATAGACACACAAGTTGATCCACGTGATCGTTCCTTAGCCGTGTGTGGTGCCCCCTGCCACCATATTCCACCTCGATCATATCGTTGTAGTGCTTAGGCGAAGCCCTGCGTCGGTAGAACATCAAGATCGTCATCACGCCGTCGTGCTGACAGAACTCCTCCCCGAAGCTTTGCTGGATCGGAGCCCGGGGATCGTTATCGAGCTGTACGTGTGCTAAGAACTCGGAGGTGCCGGAGTAACGGTGCTGGGATTGGTCGGATCGGGAAGAAGACGTACGACTACTTCCTCTACGTTGTGTCAACGCTTCCGTTGCAATCTACAAGGGTACGTAGATCAGACTCTCCCCCTCGTTGCTATGCATCACCATGATCTTGCGTGTGCGTAGGAAAATTTTGAAATTACTACGTTCCCCAACAGTTGCATCCGAGCCTAGGTTTTATGGTTTGATGTTATATGCACGAGTAGAACACAAGTGAGTTGTGGGCGATATAAGTCATACTGCCTACCAGCATGTCATACTTTGGTTCGGCGGTATTGTTGGATGAAGCGGCCCGGACCGACATTACGCGTACGCTTACGCGAGACCGGTTTCCCCGACGTGCTTTGCACATAGGTGACTTGCGGGTGACTGTTTCTCCAACTTTAGTTGAACCGAGTGTGGCTACGCCCGGTCCTTGCAAAGGTTAAAACGGAGTCTATTTGACAAACTATCGTTGTGGTTTTGATGCGTAGGTAAGATTGGTTCTTGCTAAGCCCGTAGCAGCCACGTAAAATTTGCAACAACAAAGTAGAGGACGTCTAACTTGTTTTTGCAGGGCATGTTGTGATGTGATATGGTTAAAACATGATGAGTTATAAGTTGTTGTATAAAATGATCATGTTTTGTTGAAGTTATCGGCAATTGGCAAAAGCCTTATGGTTGTCTGTTTATTGCATAAGATGCAAGTGCCTAATAATTGCTTTACTTTATCGCTATGCGATAGCAATAGTTGCAAGAGCAATTGTTGGTGAGACGACCACGTGACGACACATTGATATAGATCAAGATGATGGAGATCATGGTGTCATGCCGGTGACGATGGTGATCATGACGGTGCTTCGGAGATGGAGATCACAAGCACAAGATGATGATGGCCATATCATATCACTTATATTGATTGCATGTGATGTTTATCTTTTTATGCATCTTATCTTGCTTTGATTGACGGTAGCATTATAAGATGATCTCTCACTAAATTATCAAGAAGTGTTCTCCCTGAGTATGCACCGTTGCGAAAGTTCTTCGTGCTGAGACACCACGTGATGATCGGGTGTGATAGGCTCTACGTTCAAATACAACGGCTGCAAAACAGTTGCACACGTGGAATACTCAGGTTATACTTGACGAGCCAAGCATATACAGATATGGCCTCGGAACAAGGAGACCGAAAGGTCGAGCGTGAATCATATAGTAGATATGATCAACATAGTGATGTTCACCATTGAAACTACTCCATCTCACGTGATGATCGGACATGGTTTAGTTGATTTGGATCACGTGATCACTTAGAGGATTAGAGGGATGTCCATCTAAGTGGGAGTTCTTAAGTAATATGATTAAATTGAACTTAAATTTATCATGAACTTAGTCCTGGTAGTATTTTGTAAATCATGTTGTAGATCAATAGCTCACGTTGTTGCTTCCCTTTGTTTACTTTGATATGTTCCTAGAGAAAATTGTATTGAAAGATGTTAGTAGCAATGATGCGGATTGGATCCGTGATCTGAGGTTTATCCTCATTGCTGCACAGAAGAATTATGTCCTTGATGCACCGCTAGGTGACAGACCTATTGCAGGAGCAGATGCAGGCGTTATGAACGTTTGGCTAGCTCAATATGATGACTACTTGATAGTTTAGTGCACCATGCTTAATGTCTTAGAATCGGGACTTCAAAGACGTTTTGAACGTCATGGACCATATGAGATGTTCCAAGAGTTGAAGTTAATATTTCAAGCAAATACCCGAGTTGAGAGATATGAAGTCTCCAACAAGTCCTATAGCTAAAAGATGGAGGAGAATCGCTCAACTAGTGAGCATGTACTCAGATTGTCTGGGTACTACAATCGCTTGAATCAAGTGGGAGTTAATCTTCCAGATAAGATAGTGATTGACAGAATTCTCTAGTCACCATGACCAAGTTAGTAGAACTTCGTGATGAACTATAGTATGCAAGGGATGACAAAAACGACTTTCGAGCTTCTCATGATGATGAAATCGATGAAGGTAGAAATCAAGAAAAACATCAAGTGTTGATGGTAGACAAGACCACTAGTTTCAAGAAAAGGGCAGAGGGAAGAAGGGGAACTTCAAAAAGAACAGCAAGCAAGTTGCTGCTCAAGTGAAGAAGCCCAAGTCTGGACCTAAGCCTGAGACTGAGTGCTTCTACTGCAAAGGGACTGGTCACTGGAAGCGGAACTACCCCAAGTGATTGGCGGATAAGAAGGATGGCAAAGTGAACATAAGTATATTTGATATACATGTTATTGATGTGTACTTTACTAGTGTTTATAGCAAACCCTCAGTATTTGATACTAGTTCAGTTGCTAAGATTAGTAACTCGAAACGGGAGTTGCAGAATAAACAGAGACTAGTTAAGGGTGAAGTGACGATGTGTGTTGGAAGTGGTTCCAAGATTGATATGATCATCATCGCACACTCCCTATAATTTCGGGATTAGTGTTGAACCTAAATAAGTGTTATTTGGTGTTTGCGTTGAGCATGAATATGATTTGATCATGTTTATTGTAATACGGTTATTCATTTAAGTAAGAGAATAAATTGTTGTTCTGTTACATGAATAAAAGCTTATATGGTTACACACCCAATGAAAATAGTTCATTGGATCTCGATCGTAGTGATACACATAATCATAATATTGAAACCAAAAAATGCAAAGTTAATAATGATAGTGCAACTTATTTGTAGCACTGCCGTTTAGGTCATATTGGTGTAAAGCGCATGAAGAAACTCCATGCTGATGGGCTTTTGGAATCACTTGATTATGAATCAGTTGATGCTTGCGAACCGTGCCTCATGGGCAAGATGACTGAGACTCTGTTCTTTGGAACAATGGAGCGAGCAACAGATTTGTTGGAAACCATACATACTGATGTATGTGGTCCGATGAATATTGAGGCTCACGACAAGTATCATTATTTTCTGATCTCCACAGATGATTTGAGCAGATATGAGTATATCTGCTTGATGAAACATAAGTCTGAAACATTTGAAAAGTTCAAAGAATTTCAGAGTGAAGTGAAAAATCATCATAACAAGAAAATAAAGTTTCTACGATCTAATCGTAGAGAAGAGTATTTGAGTTACGAGTTTGGCCTTCAGTTAAAAACAATGTGAAATAGTTTCACTACTCACGCCACATGGAACACCATAGTGTAATGGTGTGTCCGAACGTCATAACCGTACTTTATTAGATATGGTGCGATCTATGATGTCTCTTACCGATCTACCACTATCGTTTTGGGGTTATGCATTAGAGACATTTGCATTCACGTTAAATAGGGCACCATCAAAATCCGTTGAGACGACGCCTTATGAACTGTGGTTTGGCAAGAAACCAAAGTTGTCGTTTCTTAAAGTTTGGGATTGAGATGCTTATGTGAAAAAGTTTCATCCTGATAAGCTCAAACCCAAATCGGAAAAGTGCGTCTTCATAGGATACCCTAAAGAATATGTTGGGTACACCTTCTATCACAGATCCAAAGGCAAGATATTCGTTGTTGAGAATGGATCCTTTCCAGAGAAGGAGTTTTCTCTCGAAAGAAGTGAGTGGGAGGAAAGTAGAAAACTTGATAAGGTAATTGTACCTTCTCCCTTATTGGAAAGTAGTTCATCACAAAAATCTGTTCTTGTGACTACTACACCAATTAGTGAGGAAGCTAATGATGATGATCATGTAACTTCAGATCAAGTTACTACCGAATCTCATAGGTAAACCAGAGTGAGAACCGCACCAGAGTGGTACGGTAATCCTGTTCTGGAGGTCATGTTACTTGACCATGACGAGCCTACGAACTATGAGGAAGCGATGATGAGCCCAGATTCCGCGAAATGGTTTGAGGCCATGAAATCTGAGATATGATCCATGTATGAGAACAAAGTTTGGACTTTGGTTGACTTGCCCGTTGATCGGCAAGCAATTGAGAATAAATGGATCTTTAAGAGGAAGACGGACGCTGATAGTAGTGTTACTATCTACAAAGCTAGAATTGTCGCAAAAAGTTTTCGACAAGTTCAAGGTGTTGACTACGATGAGAGCTTCTCACTCGTATCTATGCTTGAGTCTGTCCGAATCATGTTAGTAATTGCCGCATTTTATGAAATCTGGCAAATGGATAAACAAAACTGCATTCCTTAATGGATTTATTAAAGAAGAGTTGTATATGATGCAACCAGAAGGTTTTGTCAATCCGAAAGATGCTAACAAAAATGTGCAAGCTCCAGCGATCTATCTATGAACTGGTGCAAGCATCTCGGAGTTGGAATGTACGCTTTGATGAGTTGATCAAAGCATATAGTTTTATACAGACTTGCGGTGAAGCCTGTATTTACAAGAAAGTGAGTGGGAGCACTACAGCATTTTTGATAAGTATATGTGAACGACATATTGTTGATCGGAAATAATGTAGAATTATTCTGTAAAGCATAAAGGAGTGTTTGAAAGGAGTTTTTCAAAGAAAGACCTCGGTGAAGCTACTTACATATTGAGCATCAAGATCTATAGAGATAGATCAAGACGCTTGATAAGTATTTCCATGAGTACATACCTTGACAAGATTTTGAAGTAGTTCAAAATGGAACAGTCAAAGAAGGAGTTCTTGCCTGTGTTACAAGGTGTGAAATTGAGTAAGACTCAAAGCCCGACCACGGCAGAAGATAGAAACAGAATGAAAGTCATTCCCTATGCATTGGCCATAGGTTCTATAAAGTATGTCATGCTGTATACCAGATCTATTGTATACCCTGCACTGATTTGGCAAGGGAGTACAATAGTGATCTAGGAGTAGATCACTGGACAGCGGTCAGAATTACCCTTAGTGAAATAAGGATATGTTTCTCGATTATGGACGTGACAAAAGGCTTGTCGTAAAGGGTTACACCAATGCAAGTTTTGACACTAATCTAGATGACTCTAAGTCTCGGTCTAGATACATATTCAAAGTGGGAGCAATTAGCTAGAGTAGCTCCATGCAGAGCATTGTTGACATATAAATTTGCAAAATACATGTGGATCTGAATGTGGCAGACCCGTTGACTAAGATTCTCTCACAAGCAAAACATGATCACACCTTAGTACTCTTTGGGTGTTAATCACATAGCGATGTGAACTAGATTACTGAATCTAGTAAACCCTTTGGGTATTGGTCACATGGCGATGTGAACTATGGGTGTTAATCACATGATGATGTGAACTATCGATGTTAATCACATGGTGATGTGATCTAGATTATTGACTCTAGTGCAAGTGGGAGACTGAAGGAAATATGCCCTAGAGGCAATAATAAAGTTATTATTTATTTCCTTATATCATGATAAATGTTTATTATTCATGCTAGAATTGTATTAACCGGAAACATAATACATGTGTGAATACATAGACAAACAGAGTGTCACTAGTATGCCTCTACTTGACTAGCTCGTTAATCAAAGATGGTTATGTTTCCTAACCATGGACAAAAGAGTTGTTATTTGATTAACGAGGTCACATCATTAGTTGAATGATCTGATTGACATGACCCATTCCATTAGCTTAGCACCCGATCGTTTAGTATGTTGCTATTGCTTTCTTCATGACTTATACATGTTCCTATGACTATGAGATTATGCAACTCCCGTTTGCCGGAGGAACACCTTGGGTGCTACCAAACGTCACAACGTAAATGGGTGATTATAAAGGAGCATTACAGGTGTCTCCAAAGGTAGATGTTTGGTTGGCGTATTTCGAGATTAGGATTTGTCACTCCGATTGTCAGAGAGGTATCTCTGGGCCCTCTCGGTAATGCACATCACCTAAGCCTTGCAAGCATTGCAACTAATATGTTAGTTGTGAGATGATGTATTACGAAAACGAGTAAAGAGACTTGCCGGTAACGAGATTGAACTAGGTATTGGGATACCGAGGATCGAATCTCGGGCAAGTAACATACCGATGACAAAGGGAACAACGTATGTTGTTATGCGGTCTGACCGATAAAGATCTTCGTAGAATATGCAGGAGCCAATATGGGCATCCAGGTCCCGCTATTGGTTATTGACCGGAGACGTGTCTCGGTCATGTCTACATTGTTCTCGAACCGTAGGGTCCGCACGCTTAAGGTTTCGATGACAGTTATATTATGAGTTTATGAGTTTTGATGTACCGAAGGAGTTCGGAGTCCCGGATGAGATCGGGGACATGACGAGGACCCCGACGCCTCCACCGTCTACGGCGTCTGCGCCTTCTTCCACCTCCGGCCACCCCGGCCTCACCGTCTGTGGAGGTATCTGCTCCTAAGATCTCTGCGTCCCGCTCCCCTTGGCCCTCCCGGTTCTTCTCCACTAAGGTGCGTTTCTCCATGCCCCTGTCTCCGCTATTCCAGGGCTTAATAGATCTCCTTTGATATATGACTTGTTTATGAAGATTTTGATGTGTTATGCCTCGTTCTTGTCTGTACATTTGCGCCCTTCCAGGGCTTAACATGCTTATGAATATATCTCCCATTGATTTTGATGTAGTTTTAGAGTGGCTAGTATGTATGTAGTGAAGCTAGCAGTAGCAGCTGCTTCTACGACACCTTCTTTGCTGTTCAGCTATGTCAAACAAAATTCCAATGGCCAAATCATATGCCCTGCAATTTGCTCATGATTATTATTTATCTCACATCACCTTCTCCTCTTTGCTTGCCATGCACTCCCAGCTCGGTCATCGCGACCGCGTAATAGTCCGCGGGTGATACAACATGCTCAAATTCAGTAATTAATCAGTATATATATATATACCATAAGAGAAGTCTCAAAGATTGGGACTATCTTGCCTTATGTTTCAAACTTTGAACTATATACATGACTTCTATTTTATTTTTGAAATTCATAGAGTTAGGACTATCGTGTGGATGATGCTAAACAGAGATAGGAGTAGTAGTGGTGGCCATGTAGTTGGACTACTACTGCTAGGACTTGCTCCAGATTTTAGGATTTCTTTTCTTTTAGGATTTATTTTCTTCTAGGACTAGGTTTTTATTATTTCTCTGTTGTGATTTTTTTTGAGCTCTTTCTTTTTTATTTCCTACTATCCTTATCCTAATTATCTTAAATTGTTATGATGTGTGTAACAGGATTAGATCTTGGATTTGCTAGTGGACTTTGGGAGTTTCTTAGCCAGCTTGGTGACTCCATATTTTTCACTATTTCAGCAAGTCTTTTGTAAGCAT
Source organism: Triticum monococcum (assembly GCA_034509565.1). NCBI lineage: Eukaryota > Viridiplantae > Streptophyta > Magnoliopsida > Poales > Poaceae > Triticum > Triticum monococcum. The sequence goes on from CM067846.1 coordinate 65,417,370, forward strand.
TAAACTTTCAGCACTACATTTCTATCTTCTTTGTACATCTGTTTGCCTCAAATTGTTATATATATATTGTTGTTACTAAAAATGATGAAGCTCCTGTCAATTGCTATACATATATATGTGTATGATGATCCTCCTTTCCTGCAGTAGTATAACTAGGATATAAAGCACATTGAACTAACAATCTTGTATGGTGCCTAAACTACAATGCTTCAGGAACATCAGATGACATAGCATGTGGATATTGACATAGGATGAGTAGATTAATAAGTGAGCCAAAACTGATGGACAAACCTCATGCTAGGAATTCTCGAGGGTTGCAGTACATGGAATGCATTTGCAAATGCAGCCAAAACCTGATATATACCAAAAAAATTATACAGAAATATGCTGAATTTTCTACTCTGATTGTTGCTCAAAGAAATTTAGCAAAAAAATTTGGGTCCTGGGAAACGCCGCTGCTGCTTGAGGCCCTTGAGAGGCCCTTCGTGTCGTGATGATTTTACAGGTACCCCGAGAGGCCCTTGAGTTTTCCGGAATGTCGATTAACTTCCGTTCCGGCAAATTCGGGTACTCCATATGTCCTATTTTCAGCAAAGGTCATGCTAAAATTTTCTGTGAATTTTAGCATGACTTTGCTAAAAATCGGACATATGAGGTACTTGCTAGTAATGCATGGGACGGGGTATCTTAGTACTTAATTAAGTAGGATCAACTGCCCCTTTATTCTTGTTGCATTAAACCATAGGTGGCAATAGAGCCAAGTGATTAGGCCCAACTTAGAAATTCTCCTCAGCATCGATAAACCCTAGATGATAAACCCAACATAGGTGGCAATAGAGCCAACTAATTAGTGCCAAGTGATTAGGCCCAACCTTGGGTGCCTCGGCATCGATAAACCCTAAATGTTGAAAACTTAGCATTTAGGGTGCCTCGGCGTCGACAAACCCTAAATGATGAAACCTTGGCTTTTAGGGTGCCTCGGTGTCGATGAGAACCTAAATGAAGCTTAGGCTTTTAGGGTGCCTCGGTGTCGACAAACCCTAAATGATAAAAGCTTAGCTTTTAGGATGCCTCGGTGTCGACAAACCCTAAATGATGAGACCATGATCTTGTTCCTTGACAATAACCAACTTTTTGACCAAACTTTTTTCCTATTTAGAGCGAAACATGGCCCACAACGATGAGGCCGGCGGTTCGGGCGGCAAGCAATTCTGGGAGCTGTCCCAGGAGTTGGAGGAAGAACCTCACCGCTATGAGGGCGCTGCGGAAGACACCGATCCTGACTACACAACCCCTAGTGGCGTCGGGGATGACACCACTGATGATGGCGCCGGGGATGCCACCACTGATGATGGTGGCGCACGCACAGATGGCAGCCAACCGAAGAGGCAACGGAACGACCGATGCCCGAACGTGCTCGGCACCGTCAGGGAGGTATTTACTGAAGTGAACTCCGACGGGCATCCGACGGCGCCCAAACATATTGTCAAGGGGTACTTGATTCAGCTCGGGTGCATTCTCCGGAGCACCGCCTCGATCAACACCGAGAACCTAAGGCATAAGGACCGAGGGAATTTGCGCAGCCTCCTCTTCACGAAGCTGCACGAACGATACAAGTTCCCCGCTGAGTTTGCAAACACATGCCTCTCGGGTAATAAAGTGAACGATGCCACCCTCACGACGATGAGCACGGCCCTGTCTACTTGGAAAAGCACGGTGAAGGCAATGATTGACAAAGGTGATAGTTATGAGAAGATAAAGGCGAAATATCCTTTGATGAGCGAAGATGACTACAAGGAGTTCAAGATCAAGTGCGAGAGCCCCCCAACCTCCGAATTAAGTCAGTGGGGGAAAGAAATGCGGCAGTTGAACATAGGGGTCCACCAACTCGGTCCCGGCAGTTACAGAGTGGCGGAGCCTGTAGGGGACAAGGAGGACGCAGAGCGTGCCGAGCAAGGCCTACCGCCCCGCTTCGAGAAATACAGTGACAAGCAGACCAGGAACTTTCTTAGGGCCCGGTACAAGGAGGACCCGGTAACAAAGGAGCTTACCACGGATCCGAAGACCAAGGAGCTTGAGCTTGTTCTGGTAAGGAATACACCCCCGGGTAATTAGTTCCATATGGTTCCATTCTAATTAATCCCCAATATTTCTAAATGGTTCACGTTCCTTCCGTAGGACAAAGAAAGCAGTAGCGCAGGGTCGTCTCAGAGCTCCCCTTTCGACACCCCTTTGAATAGGGCATTAAACGTAATGAAAAACAGGGATGAGCTCCATAAGCCGACGTCAGATGTTCGTGTGGCCGGCAAAGGCTTGTCCACAAAATGGTCATCATACTGTGGCGCTGGTGGGCAAAAGGAGAAAAAGATTAGGTCAGAAAGCTAGTCGCGCGAGGTTGAAGCACTCAAGGCGCAAGTGGCGCGGATTCCGGAGATGGTCCTAGAGCAAGTGCAACAACAACTGGGATCGACGCTTACCAGCATTATGCCTACCTTGATTCATGGGATAACGACGCGGATTGCGGGTGGCCAATAGGGGCCGCCCCCGATTCCCAGCTTCACGGCCAGCAACTCACACAACGCGCAGGCGGCGCCATTGGTGTCTCCGGCAGCGGCGGTATTGGTTTCTACGGCGGCAGCGCCATTGGTGTCTCCGGCGGCGGCGGTATTGGTGTCTCCGATGCCGCCATTGGAACTTAATGCACCCGGGTGTACGCCAGTCGGCACCTCGCCAGCAAGCGGCCCCTCCGTCAGTTGCACGCTCACCGTTCACGGTGCCTCGACATTAGCCGAGCTCGACGGGATCACGGTAACTAAGCCTCTCTGCCGATGACTTCATCTCCTTGCCTTTGACTGGGCATCCCTGATGCCCTACATGTTTTCGCAAGGCCCCGCCAACGTTCCTTGCACTCTCCTGCACTTCATGGGGGGCGAGTTGGTCGATGTCGCCAAGGGCAGAATCGTTCAACCGGGCAACCCCGTGTTCCACGGTAATCCGATGCCACCCACAATATATAGGGTTGAAGTGATTCGGGTGCTGCCAGGCTGCGACGAGCTGTTACCTCCGATTCGACCCGTTGGGGCCTACGAAGAAGATGAGATGACCCTCAGTGCCTGCGTAAGCTAGCCCCTGCTTTAGCTGAAGAGCCAGATTCATTTGGGGGCGGGGGACACCACCCCACAGACAGGACCACCAGTCGTGCCGGCGCCAAGCCATGGCAAGAACGCCGCAACGCTACTGGACATGCCGGACATCCCTATGGCACAGGATCCGGACATGCATATGGCACAGGATCCGGACGACGACGACAACGACGATGGTACATTTACCAACGTCGATAAGTACTTTGACGAACATGGGTACGGTGACGAGTTCTGCGGGCCTCCTTCTCAAGAACCCAAACAAGACGACCGTGATCTAGCTGGTACGGCGGAGAAACCCAATTGCAACAGGAGTTGTCTGACGTTCAGTTCTCAGGAGACGCCTCCAGCTATCTCCTTCACCGAGCCTCAGATAGCGGAGGTGCCAAATATTATTAGCCCCAACACGCTCAAGAAGGCGGTCTGTGAGTAGAACTCGGTAGCAGATCAAGAAGAAGGGCCGGAAACGGCCGACTAAAAAGGCCGCCGGTGCGAGCCAGCCGGCACCGAGTACGATCCGTTCTTAGGACAGGCCACCTTCACCTAAGGATATCTCGAGGAGGGTACATGTGGCGGGTAGGGCGATGCTACCGACAAATATGCTCAATGCTGCAACCGGTGCTACGCGGAGTCTGCACGACAGTGTTCTTTCTTTGGAGAAGCGGCATTTCACAGAGAATGATGTGGCATACCCGGTTTTCATGGCCAAGGTGCCAGAGGGAAAGGGCTTTGTGGATGGCGCCATCGGGGGTACGATCGTCCTACGGTTTGATGACATCTTTGCTATGTTCAACCTTCATCCGCTGCACTACACCTTCGTTTGGCTGTTTTCGCTGAGTATGGAGATGCGGATCATTAGAGACAAGACCCCGGACATCGTGATCGTCGACCCCTTCTACATGCGTGCCAAGCTCTTGAGCAGCGCTGGGGACCACCAAGTCGCGAGTTCACACCTCGAAGACGTCATTCTGGCAAACCCAGATAAGGATAACTTCCTTGTGCCTTACTTTCCCAAGTAAGTCATCCCTTAACCGCCCCGTAACATATGATTTCTTAGATTTTGATCGTTCTTTTTTTTCTCACATTCCGTGTTCTGTGCAGTGACACACATTGCACACTCATCCTCTTAAGCCCGAAATATTCCATGGCCACGTATTTCGACCCGAACCGTAACTCCAAGATAGACTACACAAATATCAAGAAAGTTCTTGATGATGTTCTCCCTGGCTACGCCAAATCCGGAGGCACCTTCATCAGGGCAGTTCGTAAGTATGGCAACCACGTGTTCGCCCACAATACGACGTTCTGCTGCATCAAGCAGCCGCCTGGCGGTCAGAAGGATGCCTACTACGCCCTCCATCACATGCGGGCGATCGTAAGGGACCATCATCACCTTCTGCTACCAAATAATCTCAAAGATTGGGCCGCGAGCTTGTCGGCAATCCAGGACGCGGACATCAGACAAGAATTCTTTCGCATCCGGTCGGAGTTTGCGGACATCATCCATCAAGATGTCCTTCATACCTCGGGGAAATTCTTACTCAGATATCAACCGTCCAACATTGAGATAGACGGAATGCTACAAATGCAGGCTGACAACGCCCGCGATTTCATGACCATCACGACAGACGGCGGCTTCATCCACGTTCCTGTCCATGAGTCGAGTTGAAAGTAGTGATGTGTAGTTCTGAAACATTGATTGGCTCATGTTGTAATTAAAATTTAATGAATTGTATGTCTCTTTGGTTTGGACAGTCGTTCAACTTAGATGTAATCGATGCTATTTATTAGTAGCACCATGAATCGTGCTATTAATGTCTCGCTTTTCTCTTCCGATCCTTTTGTTGCATACTTATATATTGCTTATGTATGTATTGTCTGTTGTTTGGCTTGTGCATAGAGATGTCGTCGTATGTCGTGTACATGGGTAAGGTTCCCGGAGTCTACAACGACTGGGAGGAGTGTCAGAGGCAGGTTCACCGTTTCAGCGGTAACAGTTACAAAGGGTACACCACTAGGGCGGAGGCCGAATCTAGATACGCCCGCTATCTAGCGGGAGAGAGGAGGGAGTGTTGGAGGAACCAGATGAAGACCAGTTTGATCGCGATGATGCTCATAGTGATGACCGCATCTCTCTTCTATGTGATTGTAGTTTAGATGATTGATATCGACTTGTAATGTGAAGACAAACTCGATACTCGCGGTCTCGAGACTTGTAATGTTTTATCTTTGTTCGGTCTTTTGAATTCGGAGACTAATATGATGAATTGTATTCGGAGACTAATCTTCTATTGTATTCGATGAATCTGCTGTTGCTGTGTGCTACTGTCTATATTCTGTCAAATAATATATTTTGTAACATGTGCAAAAATCAGAAAAGTAAAAAAAAACAAATATTCATACTAATGGCGCATCACCACAAGGTGCGCCATTAGTATGCCAAAGGATACTAATGGCGCATCAAGACAGAGTGCGCCATTAGTATGACAAAGCAGATGGTTACATATGGCCCCCCGGGAGGCATACTAATGGTGCATTACATACTAATGGCGCACTTCCTGGTGCGCCATTAGCATACCAGATACTATTGGCGCACCAGTGGTGCGCCATTAGTAAAAAAATTCTAGTGGCGTGATACTAATGGCGCACCGGTAGTGCGCCTTTAGTAGACAAAACCGGTGCGCCATTAGTAGGCCTTTTCCTAGTAGTGCAAGATAATCTATGGACCCCTAAAAGCCAAATCTTGTGGATGCCCCGGAAGACATCCCCTCTTTCGTCTACTTCTATCGGTAACTTTACTTGGAGCTATATTTTTATTCACCACATGATATGTGTATTGCTTCGAGCGTCTTGTATGATTTGAGTCTTTGCTTTTTATTATACCACAATTATCCATGATGTACACACGTTTTGAGAGATTCATACATGATTTGGAATTTGTTAGAATACTCTATGTGCTTCACTTATATCTTTTGAGTTACATAATTTTGCTCTAGTACTTCACTTATATTTTTAGAGCACTGTGGTGGATTTGTTTTATAGAAACTATTGATCTCTCATGCTTCACTTAGATTATTTTGAGAGTCTTAAATAGCATGGTAATTTGCTTAAATAATCATAACATGCTTGGTATGCAAGAATAGTAAAAACTTTCTTATGAGTGTGTTGAATACTATGAGAAGTTTGATGCTTGATAATTGTTTTGAGATATGAAGATGGTGATATTAAAGTTGTGCTAGTAGAGTAGTTGTGAATTTGAGAAATACTTGTGTTAAATTTTGTGATTCCCATAGCATGCACGTATGGTGAACCGTTATGTGATGAAGTCGGAGCATGATTTATTTTTTGATTGTCTTCCTTATGAGTGGCGGTCGGGGACGAGCGATGGTCTTTTCCTACCAATCTATCCCCCTAGGACCATGCGCGTAATACTTTGCTTTGATGACTTGTTGATTTTTGCAATAAGTATATGAGTTCTTTATGACTAATGTTGAGTCCATGGATTATACGCACTTTTCTTCCTTCCACCATTGCTAGCCTCTCTAATATCGCGCACCTTTTGCCGGTATCATACACCACCATATACCTTCCTCAAAACACCCACCATACCTACCGATTATGGCATTTCCATAGCCAAGATATATTGCCATGCAACTTTCCACCGTTCCGTTTATTATGACATGCTCCATCATTGTCATATTGCTTAGCATGATCATGTAGTTGACATCATATTTGTGGCAAAGCCATGGTTCATAATTCTTTCATACATGTCACTCATGAGTCATTGCACATCCCAGTACACCGCCGAAGGCATTCATATAGAGTCATATCTTGTTCTAAGTATTTAGTTGTAATTCTTGAGTTGTAAGTAAATAAAAGTGTGATGATCATCATTATTAGAGCATTGTCCCAGTGAGGAAAGGATGATGGAGACTATGATTCCCCCATAGGTCGGGATGAGACTTCGAACGAAAATAAATAAATAAAAGAGGCCAAATAATCCCAAACAAAAAATGAGAGAAAAAGAGAGAAGGGGCAATTCTACTATCCTTTTACCACACTTGTGCTTCAAAGTAGCACCATGACCTTCATGATAGAGAGTCTCCTATGTTATCACTTTCATATACTAGTGGGAATTTTACATTATAGAACTTGGCTTGTATATTCCAATGATGGGCTTCCTCAAAATGCCCTAGGTCTTCGTGAGCAAGTTATTTGGATGCACACCCACTAGTTTCTTTTGTTGAGCTTTCATACACTTATAGCTCTAGTGCATCTGTTGCATGGAAATCCCTACTCACTCACATTGATATCTATTGATGGGCATCTCCATAGCCCGTTGATACGCCTAGTTGATGTGAGACTATCTTCTCCATTTTTGTCTTCTCCACAACCACCATTTTATTCCACCTATAGTGATATATCCATGGCTTTGCGTGAAGATTGAAAAAGTTTGAGAATGTCAAAAGTATGAAACAATTGCTTGGCTTGTCATCGGGGTTGTGCATGATTTAAATACTTTGTGTGGTGAAGATAGAGCATAGCCAGACTATATGATTTTGTACGGATAACTTTCTTTGGCCATGTTATTTTGAGAAGACATGATTGCTTTGTTACTATGCTTGAAGTATTATTATTTTTATGTCAATATGAACTTTTATCTTGAATCTTTAGGATCTCAATATTCATACCACAATTAAGAAGAATTACATTAAAATTATGCCAAGTAGAACTCCACATCAAAAATTATCTTTTTATCATTTACCTACTCGAGGACAAGTAGGAATTAAGCTTGGGGATGCTTGATACGTCTCCAACGTATCTATATTTTTTGATTGCTCCATGCTATATTATCTACTGTTTTGGTCATTATTGGGCTTTATTATCCACTATTATATTATTTTTGGGACTAACCTATTAATCGGAGGCCCAGCCTAGAATTGTTGTTTTTTGCCTATTTTTGGGTTTCAAAGAAAAGGAATATCAAATCGAGTCCAAACGGAATGAAACCTTTGGGAACGTGATTTTCTCAACAAACGTGATCTAGGAGACTTGGACCCTACTTCAAGAAACAAAGGAGGAGGCCACGACGTAGGGGGGCGTGCCTACCCCCCCACAGGTACGCCCTCCACCCTCGTGGGCCCCCTATTGCTCCACCGACATACTCCTTCCTCCTATATATACCTACATACCCCCAAACGATCAGATACGGAGCCAAAATCCTAATTCCACCGCCGCAACTTTCTGTATCCATGAGATCCCATCTTGGGGCCTGTTCCGGAGCTCCGCCGGAGGGGGTATCCATCACGGAAGGCTTCTACATCAACACCATAGCCTCTTTGATGAAGTGTGAGTAGTTTACCTCAGACCTTCGTATCCATAGTTATTAGCTAGACGGCTTCTTCTCTCTTTTTGGATCTCAATACAAATTTCTCTCCCTCTCTTGTGGAGATCTATTCGATGTAATCTTCTTTTTGTGGTGTGTTTGTTGAGACCAATGAATTGTGGGTTTATGATCAAGATTATCTGTCACGACCCCGATTCCAAGTCACATCGATCTAGCCGGTAACACCTCATATCACTTTGCTGCCTCACGCACGGTATTCCCACGGGTGTCGCCTTACTATGGCCCGGGACCGTTTGCGCCTTTTGGCTCACGTATATGATAGTGTCACTAGCATCCATATGACAGAGAACCCGGGCCGACATGGCTAGTCGTGAACCCAAAGCGGCACCAACCTATGGGGACATGCATACATGAATCACATCAAGCATGTCGGTCAACAGCGTGTGAATCCGGGTTGTAGCATTGGGCTAACAGGACTCCGGGAACCCGGGCTGTAGCAGGCTAGGCAGACTCCGGATGCCACCGCGTGAAATTTCCCCGAAGGGACAGACACATGAACAAAGTGAAACACATGCCGGCCAGTCAAGTGTCCTCAGCAGTAGTGCTAGGCTAGCAGGACTCCAGTGAACCGGGCTGTAGCAGACTACTATGGCTCATGGAAGCACTAGACTACATTTCCCCATAAGAGAGTCTGCCAAGGATAAACAACTAGATTGTCGGATCCCACACATACCAAGCATTTCAATCATACACACAATATGCTCGATATGTGTAAATACAACATGGCATCACAACATAACTCTACGACTCAAGCATTTATTCATTAGGCTCCAAGGAGCCAAGTATTACAAACATGGGTCTCATGACCCAACATACAGAGCATACAAACAACAAGCACATGCGGAAGCTTAACTTGTCTGAGTACAGACATCTACAAATGAAGAAGGCTGAGAAGCCTGACTATTTACTAGATCTTGCCGAGGGCACAAGATCATAGCTGAGGTATCAAGCTAAACGTCGAAGTCCACATAGAACTACTAGCGAGACTGTAGTCTCTCTGCAAAAACATAAATTAAGCAAACGTGAGTACAAATGTACCCAGCAAGACTTACATCAGAACAAACTACATATGCATCAGTATCAACAAAGGGGGTGGTGGAGTTTGACTGCAGCAAGCCAGCTTTGAGTCAGTGGCTAACCTAAACTATGACTGCAAGTAACTCTTTTGAGGTGGCGCACACGAGTCCACATATTCACTATATCAATACACCACTATGGATCCGCTCATGTCTCCCTACGAGAACGCCATCCATAGCACTTACGCTTTATCTTGCGCATTTTAGAGTATCCACTTTCACTTGTCTATGAACTGTATAGGCAACCAAGTAGTCCTTTACCGCGGATGCGGCTATTCGAATAGATGATGTTAACCCTGCAGGGGTGTACTTCTTCATACACGCTCTCACCACTTACCGTCGTTTACATGACATGTACTCGGCAACCTTCAAGCGGAAGCCCAACGAGGGTGTCGGCCACGGCCTACCTAAACACTCAAGTCTCTAGTCTAGGTTTATCGCCTATCCAAGTTCCATCTGCAGGGAGTCCGGCCGAGGTTTCCACATACGGCCCTGAATGATGTGTACAGGGTTCCGAGACACCAAACGGGTGCCTGGCATACCCGGCCACGGTGTATCTACTGCAACATAGCCCACCCCTGGGGTCAGCGCTACGCACGGCCGCCAACACATATCCTACAAACACCAGAAACTAGTTGCAACTCCTAGACAGAGGACTAGGGTGGTTAAGAAGCCGAGAGGGTCAATTAAGGATCCCAATGCATGGTAGTAACTGGTTCTTAAATCACACATACAGATCTCGGTGCTTAAGGACAGTTCCAATGAAACAACCCACCATGTACTCCTACATGGCCTCTCATCGATACCTTTACCAAATCGTGTTCAACACACTTAGCTCACACACATTAGGACATGTTCACAACTTTCCAATTCATCCCCGATGAATCAGACCTGACACAACTCTAAGCACTAGCAGCCATGACAAGAAAACATGAATGAGTAGGCACATGAGGGCTTAAACAACTCCTACTCATGCTAGTGGGTTTCATCTATTTACTGTGGCAACGACAGGTCATGCAGAGGAAAGGGGTTCAACTACCGCAACATGTAACAGTTGAAACGGTGTTGTCCTAATGCAGTAAAAGAGAGCAGGAGCAAGAGAGGGTGATTGTATCGGAATGAACAAGGGTGTTTTGCTTGCCTGGCACTTCTGAAGATAGTATAGCTCTTCATCGGTGTCATCGAACTCATCAACGAAACCACGTCTATCGAGAGGGGACAACTTCCGGCAATAAAGAAGGAAACACAATCAATGCAATGCAACAATATGATGCATGATCATGACATGTCAACATGCTGAGATTTGAGCTAATGCAGCTAAGAACAGAAGGGTTTGAGTTGATTTGAACCAAAGGTTCAAATTCAAATTCAAACTAAGAACTTATAAAGTGCATTATCATGTTTTTATCTAAACAACAAGGTTAACTTGTTTAAACATGCATGAAACCAGTATATATGGATAGATTAGATTTTTCTAATCATTTTTCATATATAAATTATTTGATTTGGAGCTAAGGTTGAATTACTATGATTTTTAGAAGTTTTAGTTATTTTCTGGAATTTCCTGGTTATTAATAAATCCAAAAAATGTAATACTGCGTCAGCATTAGGTCATGCCGACGTCAGCAGGTCAACAGGTGCCAGTCCAGGTCAAACTTGACCAGTGGGACCCACTGGTCAGTGACTCAATTAACTAACAGGGTTAAATAGGATTAACTAATCAAATTAACAGGCACTGGGCCCACTGCCAGTGTCAGAAGTGGGGTAATTAGTCCTACACTAAACGAGTAAGGGGCAGGGCCCACATGTATTGACCCTAGGGAGGTCAAACCCCGGGTCGAAGGGGTCAAACTCGCCGGCGTTGAGTCGCCGGCGAGGTCAGTGGCGGCGAGGGCTTCGGAGAACCCCTCTGGTGCACCGTTTGGCACACGGTTGGGCTCTCCGGGACGCTGTCGAAGCAGCGCATCGAACGGCGATGGGCTCCGGGCCTGGGGTGGACGAATACACCAACGACGAGTAGTGCAGCAGCGGCCGAAGCTCGGGCCCGCTCGGGTTAGGTGCTATGGCGCGCAAACACACGAACTAAAGCTCGGGGGCTGCTCTACGTGAGGCTGCTAACGCGTTGCACACCGACGCATGACCAAATGGTCACCGGAGTGTCGCCGGCGTCGAGCTTGTGCGGCGGAGCATCTCGGCTCCGGTGGAGGAGGTGGCTAGAGCTCGAAATCGGGCATGGAGTTAGGGGGAAATGAAGCAGGGACTCACATGGAGTCGGTAGGGCGGGTCAGCAAGCTCGGGGAGGTCCGGATGGTGGCGGAATCACGGCGGCGATCGTCGGGACCCGAGGATGAAGATGACATCGATGGTGGCACTCTGAGGCCTTCCAGTCGCATGGATCGGCGGGGACGGCGTAGCGGATGACGGCGGAGCTCGTGGGCCGGTCGGAGGAGCGAGGGGGATGCGGTGGACACGGCGGCAGTGAACGGCGGCGACGGCTGCGCTCGATGTGCTCGGGAGAGAGAAAAAGAGGAGGGGGAGGAGCACAGGGAGAGTGAGAGGGGTCGGGGGGTTGCGTGGCGTCGCGGAAGACGTCCAGGACGACGAGGGGACAACCAGGCAGGCAGCTGCCGGCGTGGCATGCCGCGGCGCCGTGGCTAGCTTCTCATCTGCCTTCTGGCAGGAGGAAGAAGATGCCCCTACCCTCGGTGGGCCGGCCAGGTGGTTGGGCTGCCAGGTGGGCTGGGCCTGCTAGAGGAGCTGGGCCAGGTAAGTGGCCAGGTGAGTCTCTCTCTCTCTCTTTTATTTCTGTTTTCTAATTTGCAAATTTGTTTTTGATTTAGTAGCAACACCAAATCACTTCTATGAATCCTGAAAATATTCCTGGACACTTGCTGAAATATTTCAGTGTCCCAAAAATAGTTCCAACATAATTTGAACATTTAAATTATTTATAGTATTTAAATGCCCAAAGTCAAATACAATAAGATTTAATTCAAAAATCCAGAATGGCCTAGAAATATGTGCATCATTTTTGGCAGACGTTTTCACCTTTAACAAAAATCATGGACTTTTCTAAAGGGCATTTGGGTTCATTGAAAATATTTTTATTGAACCTAGTTGAATTCATTTGGTGTTGGTGGGGTTTCAACAATCCCCATTTCAATTTCAAAAGAATTTAAACATGATGCAACACATGACTAGCTAGCTCAGAGCATACTAGAACTAGGGATGTCGGATGTGACAACTCACCCCAACTAAAACAAGAATCTCGTCCCGAGATTCAAGAAGTGAAGTAAGAAGACAGAGGGGTCACAAAACTATCACAGTCTTCTCGATCCAACTGCCCTCACTACAAGAAATATGTCAACTAGTGACCTTATGTCAGTGACCCTGGAAGAATTGGTCATAGATCTATGACCATTTCAGACCAATTGGTCAAAAGCTGTTCGGGGGCTCCAAACGCTAAACCATTGCGACCATTTTGGTCAGAAAGGTCGTAATTTCCTTACACGAAATGGTCATAAAGCAAACAGCGCTAGTCCGCTGCCTTATTTCTAGTTGTTAACGACCAATATAGATGGTCACAGCCTTGTAAAATTGTGGCGGGTTGCGATGACTAGGCGCCATCTCATCAGTTTTGCCTATGTGTCATGTCCATGTGTCAATTTTTGCCCTAGGTTGTGAAGCAACCTATATTTCTGTTATTCCAAAAATTCCCAAACAATTCTCATAAATTGTTTGGATCATATCTTCATCAAATATGTCAAAAACCTTCCTTGCCTAGTTCAAAAATAATTCAACAATATTCATTTTCCTATTCTGTTCAGAGCAGCACTTTGTGAAGGAAGTACCACTTTGGCAAGTCCAAATAGTATCCATTTTCTACAGTGCTTTCCTATGCCCAAATAACCATCCTACACCAAATGCCAGCTCAATCCATTCATTATTTTGAGCCCAGCTTCAACATTCGTATTTATGTCTAGTGTGGTACTTTGTAAGGCAAGTACCACCTAGGCTCCTCCTTTTGAGCTGAAAATTTGTGAAGACGGTCTTCTTAGTAACTGATCATCCTCAACCAAAACTCACGCCCATTAGCCATGTACATTTCCCATACCGCTAATCAAACACTTGGCTGCTAATTCATGTTTGAGCATAGATCGGTCTCCTCATGAGAATCTTATGTTGTAATTTTCTTCCTAGCACCTACCTAGAGAGTGCCCAAGCCACTAGACATGCCTAGGCCGCCCAAAACACATGGCAACGCCACGGTCACGCTGTGACCACACGGCGAGCATGCGAGTTTACGCGCTCTAGAGTTGGGGCCCTCGGCCACTGCCGAAACCTCGACATATCGCCACCACACCATGTATTTATGATTAAATAGGTACTTATGTAATTAGAAATGATTTTTACAAAAATAAATAGCAAACTATGAGGCAGCTACAGTTCAAATTTGACCCGCTTCCAACTGAATCGGCGGAAAATTGTCTTTTTCACGAGAGGTGGATCAAAACTTTTTACTCCCAACCATTTTGTCAACTGTGCATTAAATATGTCCTAGTATTTTAGAAAATTGATTTGGTCCAATTTTGCAACAAATATATGGTATGTCCTTCACGAAAAAAAACTCATTTCGGGCACTCGGAAAATGAAAAATGAATTTTCCATGCAAAGAAAATGAAAACTCCCTTAGGCAACATTGTTTGGAATTCCGAGATGCACCCTTGTGCACAAATATGAGATCATTTAAACAAACTATGCCATGAATGGGGCCATAAGATTGATCATTTGGCTTGAAAGCCATTGATCTCCAAACGTGATAGCTCGTTTCTGAGAACACTTTTTTAAAATAATTGTCGTATTACAAGTTTGTTATTTTTCCTGGGAACTTGGCTATATATAATGACACAATGCGAAGGTTTCCCTTTTTTTATTTTTTTTTTATTTTTTATGCCCGTTTCAAAATGCGGTCAAAACGGCGGGAATGACCGTTCCTAGCTAGTGGTTGAATCTTGGAATTTTTTTGGTGTTTCTCTGATTAAATAGATACTTATGTACCTAGAAATGATTTTGGAAAAAATAAAGAGCAAACTACGAGGCAGCTACAGTTCAAATTTGACCCGCTTCTAGCTGAATCAGCGGAAATTTGTCTTTTTCACGAGAGGTGGATCAAAACTTTTTACACCCAACCATTTTGTCAATTGTGCATTAAATATGGCCTAGTATTTTAAAAAAATTGATTTGGTACAATTTTGCAACAATTATTTAGGAGGTGCTTCACAAAAAACCTCCTTTTGAGCACTCAAAAAATGGAAAATGGTTTTTTCGTCCAAAGAAAATGAAAACTTCCTTAGGCAACATTGTTTGCCATTCCAATATGCACCCTTGTGCACAATATGAGATCATTTGAACAAACTATGCCATGAATGTGGCCATAAGATTGATCATTTGGCTTGAAAGCCATTGATCTCCATACGTGATAGCTCGTTTTTTAGAACACTTTTTTAAAATAATTGCCGTTTTACAAGTTTGTTATTTTTCCTGGGAACTTGGCCACATATAATGAAACAATGCGAAGGTTTCCCAATTTTTTAATTTTTTTGAATTTTTTATGCCCGTTTCAAAATGCGGTCAGAACGGCAGGAATGACCGTTCCTAGCTAGTGGTTGAATCTTTGAAATTTTTTGGTGTTTCTCTGATTAAATAGATACTCATGTACCTAGAAATGATTTTTGGAAAAAATAAAGAGCAAACTACGAGGCAGCTACAGTTCAAATTTGACCCGCTCGAGCTGAATCGGCGGAAATGTGTCTTTTTCACGTGAGGTGGATCAAAACTTTTTACACCCAACCATTTGGTCAATTGTGCATTAAATATGTCCTAGTATTTTATAAAATTGATTTGGTCCAATTTTGCAACAATTATTTGGGAGGTCCTTCACAAAAAAACCTCCTTTTGGGCACTCGAAAAATGGAAAATGGTTTTTTTGTCCAAAGAAAATGAAAAGTTCCTTAGGCAACATTGTTTCCCATTTCCCGGTAACTTGGCCACATATAATGGCACAATGCGAAGGTTTTCCATTTTTTTGAATTTTTATGCCCTATTTCAAAATGCGGTCAAAAAGGCGGGCATGACCGCTCGTAGGTAGAAAGATCGAAAATGCAGTCAAATTGGTGATCATCCACAAAATATGGTCTAACTTAATTGAAAATTTTAGTGATGGCATTTTGCAAAATATTTTTGGTAGCTGCTTCACAGCCCCTTGTTTTAGCACTAAGAAATAGAGTAATTTTAATGGCTCATAGTATGAACCAATCAAGACGCAGCCCACGGATCACCCCATTATAGTCGATCTAAGTCGTCCACCTCCTACGGATCCATCGCCTCTCCTCCCTCGATCCCCTTCCTTCCCGAGAAACCCTAGGTCTCTACCCCTCCTCCCCCATCCAGATCCAGGTCCCTCCTCCGCCGCCTCCCTCTTCCCCGATCCCCGATCTAGGTGCTACAACCGTCCCGGCAACCGTCCTCCCCACCACCGTCCCGGCCGCCGCGCCCGCGACCGTCCTCCCCGCCGCCCCGGACGCTGCCGCCACCTCCATCGCCTCCCCGGACCCGGCCGCCATGCGCGCCTTCCTGGGCCGCCTCTACGACTCGGCCAAGCGCTCCCTCTCGGGCGCCCGCCCCTGGCCTGAGCTCCTGGATCGTGCCGCGCTCTCGCGACCGGACTCCCTCTTCGACGCAACCGCCCGCCTCCGTAAGAACCTCGCCTACTTTCGCGTCAACTACACCGCACTCGTCGCGCTCTCCCTCCCCGCACCCCTTCTCCCTCGTCGCCCTCCTTGCGTTCCTCGCCGCCTGGTGCTTCCTCTACCTCCTCCGCCCCGCCGACGCCGCCCCGCTCAACGCCTTCGGCCGCACCTTCTCTGACCCCACCGATGCGGCGACCCGCCGGAGGAGGCGGCGGCGCTCCCCGCGGCCGGGGCGAAGCTGGAGAGGATGCAGCCACTGGAGTGGCCCTAGAGGGATGCTCTCTGTGGCGATCTCAGGGCGGGCGACGCCGGGCGCCGGGTCCAGCTCTGCGGCTGGATCGCCCTCCGCCGCTCCCACGCTGGCCTCACCTTCCTCACCATCCCTGACTCCTCCAGCATGGTCCAGGTGACCCACCGATGCACCGCGGCCCGCCTCCCATGGCGCGCCCCTGCCCCGAACCCATCGACCGCGAGAAGGTCAGCCAGGCCTCCGCAACCCTAACATTTTTACTTATTATACTAGCATGCGGGCAGATGCTATTGTGTAGTTCAGTAAGCACTGTATTTAGGCATGTTATTCGGTTTTGCGTTTAGAGGATTGCGAGGACTGATTCACTGAATTCTTCTTGTGCAGACCTGCCCCCTCCTGCTCTGGGTTTTCACAAAGGTAAGGCCCAGTTGTCTCTTTTCTTCTACTCTTTCGTCTTCTTTTTAGCGCACCTGCAGTCGAGAGCGCATTATGATATCCTCAATTCGATTGGTTGTGCAATATTTGATTGGATCTTGTGGTCCATGGATGGTTGGTAGCGAAGTAATCGGAAACGTATGGTGCTATCCGAATGATGCTACTAAAACATGGTCCATTACGACTGTGCTCATACTGTTGCATTTTTTAAGGATGTATAATGTCTGTTCCTGATGGTGTTGTCTAGGTCGGTTCGACTATATGGCACCTGTAGTTGAGCAGCACTTGAGCAGGTGATACAATGGAGGAGCCCAAAACTTATTTATCATAATGTTGGTTTGTTTGATAGGCCTTATGGACAGTTTTAATTCAACATGAAACCTGGCTAATCAAGGGACAAAGGGCGTGTAAACATAGCTAGACCCATTTATCCGTAATAAACTCTTAAGGATTTTTTGACTGTATAAACTCTTATGGATTGAACATATAAATCATACACCTTGGATGTCGCAATCATTAAATCTTAACAAAATTTGGTGAAGTCCATCAGAAGTTGAGCACTAACCTATTTATCATGGCTGACAGACGTGCAGTTTGCAAATTCCATTATTTTTAGCACTCTTAAGTCACTACATGACATACAATTTTTCAACCCAACAATTTAAACACCACATATGTTCATTGCTCAAGGAGTATCTGTTGGTGTTGGAACTGTGAGCTCAATTTAAGGGGAAATACTTAGCTGCCTATGTTGGGTCACCATCTTTGGCTAAAAAAATGGACATTTTTTTAGGAAGATGGATGTTATTCATGTAGTCACTGGATTCTGCATTTTAATTTTGAAGTCAGCTATGGCTATTCTTAATCCTTGCCAGGAAGAATTGCAGTAAGCATGCAGTGCTTAAGAAATCTGAGAATTTTTTGTTGTGGGCGATCTGGAAAATAGACAAGTAGAGATCCTTACACTCTCCAACTTTTATCTTCTGTAACAGTACTGAACGATGTCTTCTCAGCGCAGACTGCAGATTTGTGAATAAATACACAGTAATACAGAAAACTGATCCTCGTTATTTTTTTCTAGGTTGGTGGCCATCACCTAAATGAAGAATTTTTCTGAGAGAGGGAAGGAGCCAAAAGATGAAGTTCAGATTTACACGTGGAAGGATGCCACACTCCGGGAGCTCATTGTAGTTAAGTGACTGCGTGGCTGTTGTGGCCTTGCTATGTTTGTACCTGAAGTCACACCTCTATAATTGTTTTTCCTATGTTGGAACATGTCTAGTTAATGACCGGTGGTTACTTATGCTTATTGTGTATCACATTGAAAAAGAAAATGCACAATGACTTACCTTTGTATGTCAGGATTTTTTCTTCATCTGTTACTCTTCCTTTTGCTAGTGACTTCACTGTCTTGTGAGATTTTGCTTCTTTATTACAGGGTTAAATAGTCCACTGTTTTGTCTGGTCTCTGTGTCTCTCAATGACAGCAATCTGAACTGATGTATTGTGTGCCTTAAAAAGCATGGCTGCAACCATTCCTAATTTTTGTTCGATTTGGATTTGGATGCAGCAGGTGCTCTGCTCTTGCGCACAGTGTGTGTCACCAGTGCAGCGGTGCTCTGCTCTTGCGCACGGTGACCGGCGTGACGGTGGCTATGTATGGCAGTGACCACAAGCTCATCGGTGAGCGGCTCCCTCTCCTACCCCTAGTTCTCTTTTCTAAGATGTAGTGTTCTATGCAGAAGATCTATTTGCTAGTACTTGGGCTCACTGCTGTTTATATTTGATTATTGTATTATTATGTATACTGAAAATGCTATAACGAATTTACTGCTCATATTCCTGTACAAATGCCCTCGTACGAATTAATGACATGCTTCTTTTCTGAACAAACAGGGAAGTTGAAGATTTCGCTAGGAGGCTCAATTCTGTTTGGCCTGAAAGAATGCATTTGGGTCAAGAAAGAAGAATTGAGTCGCAACTGATTGGTGGTAATAGTTCTCTGTAGAGATTTTCTGGTAATTTTTTCCATATAGAATAGTTGAAACTGTAGTGAGTAAAGAATTTAGCCCACTCTACTGAATCTTTTGGAAGAACAGAAGGTTTTACATACTAAAGGACAGTGTTTGGTTAGTCCAACGTAAAGTAGGAATTACCTCATTCTTGCACCAGCTCATTCCATAACCGGGTCAAGTGATAATTTGTATGTGCCCGCAGGGTTCAATCACAGGTGAATGCGGTGCAGTAGTGAGTAAAGAATTTGCATTGCCCCATTAATTGAGTTACTTTTATCTATTCAACACACTCCAACATGTTGGTTTAATCAAATCCTCTAGTAATGCCACAGCTTGTCATGGATGTCGCATTTCCTCTGTTTTGGGGGAATTTCGAGATGTACCATTCTTTGTTTTGGGAATTTCTTTGCCGTAAATTATTATAGCCAACTGTTTAGAATTGTTTTTGCGGGGAGCAAATCTGTATATGCAAAGTGTGTGTGTGCGTGTATCCAGTGAGCAAATCTGTAGTAATTATAGAGTATATTATCTTCTTTCTTCTATTGGCAATTTTCTGCTTAGTTCTCTTTTGACATATAGTTTGTTCTCTTTGAATGTGCAGATGGTATGATGTGGTGGTTATGTTTTTTCGTTGCTAGATCCTGGATGTCATATGTTATGTGATTTGAGCCAAATGGCATATTGTATTCTTTTTATTGCTAGTTTTTATGTACGATGTCATGAAGATGCACGTTTGAAATGTTGCTTTGATAGCAAAATTGTATTCCTGTGTACATGCTGCTTTGATAGCAAAATTATGAAAATTTCTCAACAATATATATGGGCAAAATTGTATTCATGTGTACTGCGCCTGAAAAGGCTACAACCAACTAATGAGGTTACTAGAACCTGACAACTGGGACCCATCTGACTAGTGGACCCTTCTTTTGGGAAAAAAAGGAAAACTAAATTCGTTTAGACAAAAAGGCCACAGCCCAACAATAAAAAGGCTGCAATATTGGGCTTGGCCCATGAACCCAACCAAAAATTGACAGACAGAAAAAAACACAAATAGGCTGAATTGTTGGGCTAGGCCCATGTAGAAAATCGAATTGGACCGGGCTGATTCTTTTGCCACATCAGATGCCTACATGGCCTGGGGAGGCTGCTAGTGACCAAAACAAAACAATAGGCATATTTTGGTCAAAAACGGCTACGACCTTCTCACAGAGAAGGTCGTTAATTTCAGTTTACGACCGCCAGCTTTTGACCTTCTCTTTTTGGTCACAAAAAGGTCGCAAATGAAAAACTATGACCTTTCAGTGACCAATAGTGGAGGTCACAAGATAGCATATTTCTTGTAGTTCCTTCTCGAAGATACCGATATATTGCATCACATTGCAATTGACGTCTTTGTCTTCGAGATCTTCATCCAACACGATGACGGCGGAAGGAAACTCTACAGGAAACGATCTTCTCAAAGATCGAGCAACTCCAGATCAACTCATGGAGTGAGACGTTGAAACATCTCTTGGGCTGAGACACAAAACACACATCGAGAGAGATGGAAGGTAATAGATGACAAGGGTTCAAATTGATAGGCAACAATTCCATGCTGGAGTAGGATGGTGCATGGTTTCAAAGTAGAGAGGAGGTAATTGCCATGATTCCATCACGGGGCACCTTAGGGAAAGGTGACTCATAGAGCATTTCCCTTAAGTGGAAAAAAGAAGTACTTTTGATACAAAGATCATTGAAACTCTTTATACCAGCCTCAGGCAATCACAAACGATCGTGTGAAGGAGCTCGAAGGAATGGCATACTCGGACTAGAATGAATGATCTGGACTACCTTGTTGAAGACAATGCAATGGATGATTTTGCTTGCACGTGCTCTTAAGTACTTGAGCATTTCCATATTCATCAAGGTGTTACCAACATCCGTGGCACGGATGTTGGCAACACAACATACTACCATGATGACTAGTGATGGATGACGCGGATGCAAAGGAAGATAACACCTTCTCAGACTTCCCCTTAGCGAGGCTAAGGAAATAGAATCTAGATGATCGACCGAGAGACATTTAGCACTCCGCTTCTAATGTTCTCCTTGATGTCCTAGCGTAGTCCATTCATAGATATGGTTTGTTATCTAGAACATCAACTAAAAGGTCGGACTTCGGGAACACAAAAAATACATAAGGAACAACTATTGGAATAAATTCTATGAGATCCTTATGGGGAGGTGTGAAGGAAATATGCCCTACAGGCAATAATAAAGTTATTATTTATTTCCTTATATCATGATAAATGTTTATTATTCATGCTAGAATTGTATTAACCGGAAACATAATACATGTGTGAATACATAGACAAACAGAGTGTCACTAGTATGCCTCTACTTGACTAGCTCGTTAATCAAAGATGGTTATGTTTCCTAACCATGGACAAAAGAGTTGTTATTTGATTAACGTGGTCACATCATTAGTTGAATGATCTGATTGACATGACCCATTCCATTAGCTTAGCACCCGATCGTTTAGTATGTTGCTATTGCTTTCTTCATGACTTATACATGTTCCTATGACTATGAGATTATGCAACTCCCGTTTGTCGGAGGAACACCTTGGGTGCTACCAAACGTCACAACGTAAATGGGTGATTATAAAGGAGCATTACAGGTGTCTCCAAAGGTAGATGTTGGGTTGGCGTATTTCAAGATTAGGATTTGTCACTCCGATTGTCAGAGAGGTATCTCTGGGCCCTCTCAGTAATGCACATCACCTAAGCCTTGCAAGCATTGCAACTAATATGTTAGTTGTGAGATGATGTATTACGGAATGAGTAAAGAGACTTGCCGGTAACGAGATTGAACTAGGTATTGCGATACTGACGATCGAATTTCGGGCAAGTAACATACCGATGACAAAGGGAACAACGTATGTTGTTATGCGGTCTGACCGATAAAGATCTTCGTAGAATATGTAGGAGCCAATATGGGCATCTAGGTCCCGCTATTGGTTATTGACCGGAGACGTGTCTCGGTCATGTCTACATTGTTCTCGAACCGTAGGGTCTGCACGCTTAAGGTTTCGATGACAGTTATATTATGAGTTTATGAGTTTTGATGTACCGAAGGAGTTCGGAGTCCCGGATGAGATCGGGGACATGACGAGGAGTCTCGAAATGGTCGAGACGTAAATATCGATATATTGGACGACTATATTCGGACATCGGAAAGGTTCCGAGTGATTCGGGTATTTTTCGGAGTACCGGGTAGTTACGGGAGAAGTAATGGGCCTTGATGGGCTTTAGTGGGAAGAGGAAAAAGGCTGCTGCACCCCCCCCCCTCCCCTCTAGTCCGAATTGGACTAGGGAAAAGGGGGCCGGCCACCTTTCCTACTCCTCCACTTCCTTCTCCCTTCCTCCCCTCTTGGTGGACTCCTACTAGGACTTGGAGTCCTAGTAGGACTCCACACCTGGCGCGCCTAGCCTTGGCCGGCCTCCTCCTCCTCCATCCTTTATATACAGGGGCAGGGGGCACCCCATAGACACACAAGTTGATCCACGTGATCGTTCCTTAGCCGTGTGTGGTGCCCCCTGCCACCATATTCCACCTCGATCATATCGTTGTAGTTCTTAGGCGAAGCCCTGCGTCGGTAGAACATCAAGATCGTCATCACGCCGTCGTGCTGACAGAACTCCTCCCCGAAGCTTTGCTGGATCGGAGCCCGGGGATCGTTATCGAGCTGTACGTGTGCTAAGAACTCGGAGGTGCCGGAGTAACGGTGCTGGGATTGGTCGGATCGGGAAGAAGACGTACGACTACTTCCTCTACGTTGTGTCAACGCTTCCGTTGCAATCTACAAGGGTACGTAGATCAGACTCTCCCCCTCGTTGCTATGCATCACCATGATCTTGCGTGTGCGTAGGAAAATTTTGAAATTACTACGTTCCCCAACAGTTGCATCCGAGCCTAGGTTTTATGGTTTGATGTTATATGCACGAGTAGAACACAAGTGAGTTGTGGGCGATATAAGTCATACTGCCTACCAGCATGTCATACTTTGGTTCGGCGGTATTGTTGGATGAAGCGGCCCGGACCGACATTACGCGTACGCTTACGCGAGACCGGTTTCCCCGACGTGCTTTGCACATAGGTGACTTGCGGGTGACTGTTTCTCCAACTTTAGTTGAACCGAGTGTGGCTACGCCCGGTCCTTGCAAAGGTTAAAACGGAGTCTATTTGACAAACTATCGTTGTGGTTTTGATGCGTAGGTAAGATTGGTTCTTGCTAAGCCCGTAGCAGCCACGTAAAATTTGCAACAACAAAGTAGAGGACGTCTAACTTGTTTTTGCAGGGCATGTTGTGATGTGATATGGTTAAAACATGATGAGTTATAAGTTGTTGTATAAGATGATCATGTTTTGTTGAAGTTATCGGCAATTGGCAAAAGCCTTATGGTTGTCTGTTTATTGCATAAGATGCAAGTGCCTAATAATTGCTTTACTTTATCGCTATGCGATAGCAATAGTTGCAAGAGCAATTGTTGGTGAGACGACCACGTGACGACACATTGATATAGATCAAGATGATGGAGATCATGGTGTCATGCCGGTGACGATGGTGATCATGACGGTGCTTCGGAGATGGAGATCACAAGCACAAGATGATGATGGCCATATCATATCACTTATATTGATTGCATGTGATGTTTATCTTTTTATGCATCTTATCTTGCTTTGATTGACGGTAGCATTATAAGATGATCTCTCACTAAATTATCAAGAAGTGTTCTCCCTGAGTATGCACCGTTGCGAAAGTTCTTCGTGCTGAGACACCACGTGATGATCGGGTGTGATAGGCTCTACGTTCAAATACAACGGCTGCAAAACAGTTGCACACGTGGAATACTCAGGTTATACTTGACGAGCCAAGCATATACAGATATGGCCTCGGAACAAGGAGACCGAAAGGTCGAGCGTGAATCATATAGTAGATATGATCAACATAGTGATGTTCACCATTGAAACTACTCCATCTCACGTGATGATCGGACATGGTTTAGTTGATTTGGATCACGTGATCACTTAGAGGATTAGAGGGATGTCCATCTAAGTGGGAGTTCTTAAGTAATATGATTAAATTGAACTTAAATTTATCATGAACTTAGTCCTGGTAGTATTTTGTAAATCATGTTGTAGATCAATAGCTCACGTTGTTGCTTCCCTTTGTTTACTTTGATATGTTCCTAGAGAAAATTGTATTGAAAGATGTTAGTAGCAATGATGCGGATTGGATCCGTGATCTGAGGTTTATCCTCATTGCTGCACAGAAGAATTATGTCCTTGATGCACCGCTAGGTGACAGACCTATTGCAGGAGCAGATGCAGGCGTTATGAACGTTTGGCTAGCTCAATATGATGACTACTTAATAGTTTAGTGCACCATGCTTAATGTCTTAGAATCGGGACTTCAAAGACGTTTTGAACGTCATGGACCATATGAGATGTTCCAAGAGTTGAAGTTAATATTTCAAGCAAATACCCGAGTTGAGAGATATGAAGTCTCCAACAAGTCCTATAGCTAAAAGATGGAGGAGAATCGCTCAACTAGTGAGCATGTACTCAGATTGTCTGGGTACTACAATCGCTTGAATCAAGTGGGAGTTAATCTTCCAGATAAGATAGTGATTGACAGAATTCTCTAGTCACCATGACCAAGTTAGTAGAACTTCGTGATGAACTATAGTATGCAAGGGATGACAAAAACGACTTCCGAGCTTCTCATGATGATGAAATCGATGAAGGTAGAAATCAAGAAAAACATCAAGTGTTGATGGTAGACAAGACCACTAGTTTCAAGAAAAGGGCAGAGGGAAGAAGGGGAACTTCAAAAAGAACAGCAAGCAAGTTGCTGCTCAAGTGAAGAAGCCCAAGTCTGGACCTAAGCCTGAGACTGAGTGCTTCTACTGCAAAGGGACTGGTCACTGGAAGCGGAACTACCCCAAGTGATTGGCGGATAAGAAGGATGGCAAAGTGAACATAAGTATATTTGATATACATGTTATTGATGTGTACTTTACTAGTGTTTATAGCAAACCCTCAGTATTTGATACTAGTTCAGTTGCTAAGATTAGTAACTCGAAACGGGAGTTGCAGAATAAACAGAGACTAGTTAAGGGTGAAGTGACGATGTGTGTTGGAAGTGGTTCCAAGATTGATATGATCATCATCGCACACTCCCTATAATTTCGGGATTAGTGTTGAACCTAAATAAGTGTTATTTGGTGTTTGCGTTGAGCATGAATATGATTTGATCATGTTTATTGTAATACGGTTATTCATTTAAGTAAGAGAATAAATTGTTGTTCTGTTACATGAATAAAAGCTTATATGGTTACACACCCAATGAAAATAGTTCATTGGATCTCGATCGTAGTGATACACATAATCATAATATTGAAACCAAAAAATGCAAAGTTAATAATGATAGTGCAACTTATTTGTAGCACTGCCGTTTAGGTCATATTGGTGTAAAGCGCATGAAGAAACTCCATGCTGATGGGCTTTTGGAATCACTTGATTATGAATCAGTTGATGCTTGCGAACCGTGCCTCATGGGCAAGATGACTGAGACTCTGTTCTTTGGAACAATGGAGCGAGCAACAGATTTGTTGGAAACCATACATACTGATGTATGTGGTCCGATGAATATTGAGGCTCACGACAAGTATCATTATTTTCTGATCTCCACAGATGATTTGAGCAGATATGAGTATATCTGCTTGATGAAACATAAGTCTGAAACATTTGAAAAGTTCAAAGAATTTCAGAGTGAAGTGAAAAATCATCATAACAAGAAAATAAAGTTTCTACGATCTAATCGTAGAGAAGAGTATTTGAGTTACGAGTTTGGCCTTCAGTTAAAAACAATGTGAAATAGTTTCACTACTCACGCCACATGGAACACCATAGTGTAATGGTGTGTCCGAACGTCATAACCGTACTTTATTAGATATGGTGCGATCTATGATGTCTCTTACCGATCTACCACTATCGTTTTGGGGTTATGCATTAGAGACATTTGCATTCACGTTAAATAGGGCACCATCAAAATCCGTTGAGACGACGCCTTATGAACTGTGGTTTGGCAAGAAACCAAAGTTGTCGTTTCTTAAAGTTTGGGATTGAGATGCTTATGTGAAAAAGTTTCATCCTGATAAGCTCAAACCCAAATCGGAAAAGTGCGTCTTCATAGGATACCCTAAAGAATATGTTGGGTACACCTTCTATCACAGATCCAAAGGCAAGATATTCGTTGTTGAGAATGGATCCTTTCCAGAGAAGGAGTTTTCTCTCGAAAGAAGTGAGTGGGAGGAAAGTAGAAAACTTGATAAGGTAATTGTACCTTCTCCCTTATTGGAAAGTAGTTCATCACAAAAATCTGTTCTTGTGACTACTACACCAATTAGTGAGGAAGCTAATGATGATGATCATGTAACTTCAGATCAAGTTACTACCGAATCTCATAGGTAAACCAGAGTGAGAACCGCACCAGAGTGGTACGGTAATCCTGTTCTGGAGGTCATGTTACTTGACCATGACGAGCCTACGAACTATGAGGAAGCGATGATGAGCCCAGATTCCGCGAAATGGTTTGAGGCCATGAAATCTGAGATATGATCCATGTATGAGAACAAAGTTTGGACTTTGGTTGACTTGCCCGTTGATCGGCAAGCAATTGAGAATAAATGGATCTTTAAGAGGAAGACGGACGCTGATAGTAGTGTTACTATCTACAAAGCTAGAATTGTCGCAAAAAGTTTTCGACAAGTTCAAGGTGTTGACTACGATGAGAGCTTCTCACTCGTATCTATGCTTGAGTCTGTCCGAATCATGTTAGTAATTGCCGCATTTTATGAAATCTGGCAAATGGATAAACAAAACTGCATTCCTTAATGGATTTATTAAAGAAGAGTTGTATATGATGCAACCAGAAGGTTTTGTCAATCCGAAAGATGCTAACAAAAATGTGCAAGCTCCAGCGATCTATCTATGAACTGGTGCAAGCATCTCGGAGTTGGAATGTACGCTTTGATGAGTTGATCAAAGCATATAGTTTTATACAGACTTGCGGTGAAGCCTGTATTTACAAGAAAGTGAGTGGGAGCACTACAGCATTTTTGATAAGTATATGTGAACGACATATTGTTGATCGGAAATAATGTAGAATTATTCTGTAAAGCATAAAGGAGTGTTTGAAAGGAGTTTTTCAAAGAAAGACCTCGGTGAAGCTACTTACATATTGAGCATCAAGATCTATAGAGATAGATCAAGACGCTTGATAAGTATTTCCATGAGTACATACCTTGACAAGATTTTGAAGTAGTTCAAAATGGAACAGTCAAAGAAGGAGTTCTTGCCTGTGTTACAAGGTGTGAAATTGAGTAAGACTCAAAGCCCGACCACGGCAGAAGATAGAAACAGAATGAAAGTCATTCCCTATGCATTGGCCATAGGTTCTATAAAGTATGTCATGCTGTATACCAGATCTATTGTATACCCTGCACTGATTTGGCAAGGGAGTACAATAGTGATCTAGGAGTAGATCACTGGACAGCGGTCAGAATTACCCTTAGTGAAATAAGGATATGTTTCTCGATTATGGACGTGACAAAAGGCTTGTCGTAAAGGGTTACACCAATGCAAGTTTTGACACTAATCTAGATGACTCTAAGTCTCGGTCTAGATACATATTCAAAGTGGGAGCAATTAGCTAGAGTAGCTCCATGCAGAGCATTGTTGACATATAAATTTGCAAAATACATGTGGATCTGAATGTGGCAGACCCGTTGACTAAGATTCTCTCACAAGCAAAACATGATCACACCTTAGTACTCTTTGGGTGTTAATCACATAGCGATGTGAACTAGATTACTGAATCTAGTAAACCCTTTGGGTATTGGTCACATGGCGATGTGAACTATGGGTGTTAATCACATGATGATGTGAACTATCGATGTTAATCACATGGTGATGTGATCTAGATTATTGACTCTAGTGCAAGTGGGAGACTGAAGGAAATATGCCCTAGAGGCAATAATAAAGTTATTATTTATTTCCTTATATCATGATAAATGTTTATTATTCATGCTAGAATTGTATTAACCGGAAACATAATACATGTGTGAATACATAGACAAACAGAGTGTCACTAGTATGCCTCTACTTGACTAGCTCGTTAATCAAAGATGGTTATGTTTCCTAACCATGGACAAAAGAGTTGTTATTTGATTAACGAGGTCACATCATTAGTTGAATGATCTGATTGACATGACCCATTCCATTAGCTTAGCACCCGATCGTTTAGTATGTTGCTATTGCTTTCTTCATGACTTATACATGTTCCTATGACTATGAGATTATGCAACTCCCGTTTGCCGGAGGAACACCTTGGGTGCTACCAAACGTCACAACGTAAATGGGTGATTATAAAGGAGCATTACAGGTGTCTCCAAAGGTAGATGTTTGGTTGGCGTATTTCGAGATTAGGATTTGTCACTCCGATTGTCAGAGAGGTATCTCTGGGCCCTCTCGGTAATGCACATCACCTAAGCCTTGCAAGCATTGCAACTAATATGTTAGTTGTGAGATGATGTATTACGAAAACGAGTAAAGAGACTTGCCGGTAACGAGATTGAACTAGGTATTGGGATACCGAGGATCGAATCTCGGGCAAGTAACATACCGATGACAAAGGGAACAACGTATGTTGTTATGCGGTCTGACCGATAAAGATCTTCGTAGAATATGCAGGAGCCAATATGGGCATCCAGGTCCCGCTATTGGTTATTGACCGGAGACGTGTCTCGGTCATGTCTACATTGTTCTCGAACCGTAGGGTCCGCACGCTTAAGGTTTCGATGACAGTTATATTATGAGTTTATGAGTTTTGATGTACCGAAGGAGTTCGGAGTCCCGGATGAGATCGGGGACATGACGAGGAGTCTCGAAATGGTCGAGACGTAAAGATCAATATATTGGGCGACTATATTCGGACATCGGAAAGGTTCCGATTGATTCGGGTATTTTTCGGAGTACCGGGTAGTTACGGGAGAAGTAATGGGCCTTGATGGGCTTTAGTGGGAAGAGGAAAAAGGTTGCTGCGCCCCCCTCCCCTCTAGTCCGAATTGGACTAGGGAAAAGGGGGCCGGCCACCTTTCCTACTCCTCCACTTCCTTCTCCCTTCCTCCCCTCTTGGTGGACTCCTACTAGGACTTGGAGTCCTAGCAGGACTCCACACCTGGCGCGCCTAGCCTTGGCCGCCCTCCTCCTCCTCCATCCTTTATATACAGGGGCAGGGGGCACCCCATAGACACACAAGTTGATCCACGTGATCGTTCCTTAGCCGTGTGTGGTGCCCCCTGCCACCATATTCCACCTCGATCATATCGTTGTAGTGCTTAGGCGAAGCCCTGCGTCGGTAGAACATCAAGATCGTCATCACGCCGTCGTGCTGACGGAACTCCTCCCCGAAGCTTTGCTGGATCGGAGCCCAGGGATCGTTATCGAGCTGTACGTGTGCTAAGAACTCGGAGGTGCCGGAGTAACGGTGCTGGGATCGGTCGGATCGGGAAGAAGACGTACAACTACTTCCTCTACGTTGTGTCAACGCTTCCGTTGCAATCTACAAGGGTACGTAGATCAGACTCTCCCCCTCGTTGCTATGCATCACCATGATCTTGCGTGTGCGTAGGAAAATTTTGAAATTACTACATTCCCCAACAAGGTGGCCAACTTTCTCAATCAAGATACTACAATAATAAGTCTTCTGGTTGGGTGTGTTGGCCACAACATCCACTTTACCGGGTTACAGAGAGACCAATATTATAGTCCTTGAGAAACGTTCCAACCATCATATCTGCCTGGGATTCAGATCTGGTTGGTGTCAGGATAATCCAGACTCATTGGGTCTGGAAATAAAAATGAAAGTTTGCAACACAAATCGACGAGATGACGTTGCGAGATTCTCGGGGGAATGAACTACGATAGTAAGCTCCAAAACATGAGCCGGTTCTGCTACAAGCATGTGAACACGCTATCCTAGACAAGCATGGCCTCCTGGTAATCTTACAATGAAACACTACCGAGTGCAGGAGGGAACCATCAACGAGGATATCGAAGTCCTTGCATAAGTCTAGCTCTTAAGAAGAAACTTCTTCTCCTTGAACAAACCAATCAGTGGCTCGGTGTGCTAGGAACACATATGGAGTGGAGGTAATTAATCTAGCAAACCATAAAATACTTCGCACGTATGCATGACTGATTTGGGATGATTCCAAGGGAAACATAACAAACCTTTCTCAAATTCATGGCGGCAACTTACACCTAATGCACGTGAACTTGGAGAAGGTCACTTCTTTCATCCAAGCATAAGCTTCATGAACGGAACACGAAGGCATTGCTTACAAAGTTTTCAACACTAGGCTGATGTTCAACATGAATCATGGGGGGGGGGACAAAATGTTGCTGATGGGCTCAACAGCAACTCATCAGAATTTCCATATCAGTGGACTTCCACCATCATGTGAACACGGTGATAGCATTGGTCAGACCAAAAGACGTAATGGTGTATGCTCGAGGAATCAACCACGAGTAAGACAACATTATGAATATCGTTGGTTCTAACTTGATTTGACGATAGCCCTTAGCATGGATAGCCCTTAGCATGAACTAAGTCAGACAAGCTTCCATCTTCCAACTCTCCAAGTTGTTGTTTAGCTTAACCAACTAGCTCGGGGGTATCCAACACGGATTCTTGGATAATGGATGGTTTAGAGAAAAACCAACATGATCACAAACTCAACATAGCGATCAAGGAGCAACCTGGTAATACTTCCGAGAAGATATTTGGAAATTCACGAACCACCGATATGTTATTAAGCTCGAGAACAATCTTGCTTTTCAGGGCAAGACCATGTGATCAAGGAGCGAGGGATTGTCACAATCCTAACTCATTGGTCGATGAGTGCACCCGGAGATATGGACTAGGTAGCACGATCAATCTTAGGATGATGATTCAATAACCAACACGCTAAGGATGACTGCAGCAAGTAGTCCTTTACCGCGGAAACATAAATTAAGCAAACGTGAGTACAAATTAAGCAAACATGAGTACAAATGTACCCAGCAAGACTTACATCAGAACTAACTACATATGCATCAGTATCAACAAAGGGGAGGTGGTGGAGTTTGACTGCAGCAAGCCAGCTTTGACTTAGTGGCTAACCTAAACTATGACTGCAAGTAACTCTTTTGAGGTGGCGCACATGAGTCCACATATTCACCATATCAATACACCACTATGGATCCGCTCCCGTCTCCCTACGAGAACGCCATCCATAGCACTCATGCTTATCTTGCGCATTTTAGAGTATCCACCTTCACCTGTCTATGAACTATATAGGCAACCAAGTAGTCCTTTACCGCGGACGCGGCTATTCGAATAGATGATGTTAACCCTGCAAGGGTGTACTTCTTCATACACGCTCTCACCACTTATCGTCGTTTAAACGACATGTACTCGGCAACCTTCAAGCGGAAGCCCAACGAGGGTGTCGGCCACGGCCTACCTAAACACTCAAGTCTCTAGTCCAGGTTTATCGCCTATCCAGGTTCCATCTGCAAGGAGTCCGGCCGAGGTTTCCACATACGGCCCCGAACGATGTGTACAGGGTTCCGAGACACCAAACGGGTGCCCGGCATGCCCGGCCACGGTGTATCTACTGCAACATAGCCCACCCCTGGGGTCAGCGCTACGCACGGCCGCCAACACATATCCTACAAACACCAGAAACTAGTTGCAACTCCTAGACAGAGGACTAGGGTGGTTAAGAAGCCAAGAGGGTCAATTAAGGATCCCAATGCATGGTAGTAACTGGTTCTTAAATCACACATACAGATCTCGGTGCTTAAGGACGGTTCCAGTGAAACAACCCACCATGTACTCCTACATGGCCTCTCATCGATACCTTTACCAAATCGTGTTCAACACACTTAGCTCACACACATTAGGACATGTTCACAACTTTCCAGTTCATCCCCGATGAATCAGACCTGACACAACTCTAAGCACTAGCAGCCATGACAAGAAAACATGAATGAGTAGGCACATGAGGGCTTAAACAACTCCTACTCATGCTAGTGGGTTTCATCTATTTACTGTGGCAGCGACAGGTCATGCAGAGGAAAGGGGTTCAACTACCGCAACATGTAACAGTTGAAACAGTGTTGTCCTAATGCAGTAAAAGAGAGCAGGAGCAAGAGAGAGGGATTGTATCGGAATGAACAAGGGGGTTTTGCTTGCCTAGCACTTCTGAAGATAGTATAGCTCTTCATCGGCATCATCGAACTCATCGTCAAAACCACGTCTAAGGGAGTCCTGGATTAGGGGGTCTCCGGACAGCCGAACTATTTCCATTGGCTGGAATGTTAGACTATGAAGATACAAGATTGAAGACTTCGTCTCGTGTCTGTATGGGACTCTACTTGGTGTGGAAGGCAAGCTAGGCTGTACGGATATGCATATCTCCTCCTTTGTAACCGACCTTTTGTAACCCTAACCCTCTCCGGTGTCTATATAAACCGAAGGGTTTTAGTCCGTAGGACAACAACCATAACATACAATCATACCATAGGCTAGCTTCTAGGGTTTAGCCTCTCTGATCTCGTGGTAGATCTACTCTTGTACTACCCATATCATCAATATTAATCAAGCAGGACGTAGGGTTTTACCTCCATCAAGAGGGCCCGAACCTGGGTAAAACATCGTGTCCCCTGCCTCCTGTTACCATCCAGCCTAGACGCACAGTTCGGGACCCCCTACTCGAGATCCGCCAGTTTTGACACTGACATTGGTGCTTTCATTGAGAGTTCCTCTATGTCGTCGTCGCTAGGCTTGATTGGTCCTACTATCATCGATAGCGATGCGGTCCAGGGTGAGACTTTTCTCCCCGGACAGATCTTCGTATTCGGCGGCTTTGCACTGCGGGCTAATTTTCTTGGCCATCTGGAGCAGATTGAAAGCTACGCCCTTGGCCGTTAGGTCAGATTTGGAAGTTTGAACTACACGGCTGACATCCGCGAAGACTTGATCTTCGACGGATTCGAGCCGCAGCAGGGCGCGCCGCACTGTCGCGATGGGTATGACCTTGCTCTGCCGCCGAACAGTACCCCATAGGCCGTGCCTGCACCAGCTCCGACCTTTAGCTCGGAGCCAACTGCGCCAAACGAGGACGGGTGGTTAGACACCGCCTCAGGGGTTGCAGTCTCAACGGCGATTGAGCCAAACACCAGCCTAACCCTCTGCGCAGCCCGTGACTCCAAGGTGCCGGACTCTTTTTCTGACTCCGAACCGCCCGCGCCCCTGCCAATCGAATCCGATTGGGCGCCGATCATGGAATTCACCGCCACGGATATCTTTCAGCACTCGCCCTTTGGCGACATTCTGAATTCACTAAGGTCTCTCTCTTTGTCAGGAGAGCCCTGGCCGGATTATGGCCAACAGGATTGGGATGCGGACGACGAAGAAATTCGACGCCCACCCACCACCCACTTAATAGCCACTGTCGATGAGTCAACCAACATGCTCGACTTCGACTCCGAAGACATCGACGGTATGGACGATGATGCGGGAGGCGAAGAGGAACTACCGCCCACAGGGCGTTGGATGTCCACTTCATCATATGACGTATACATGGTGGACACACCAAAGGAAGACGACGACGAGGAACGGAAGGACGCACCGAAGGCTTGTTCCCTCAAGAAGCAGTCAAAGCGGCGGCACAAGCGCTGCCTAAAATCCCACCTCGGCAGAAATAACGATCATACAGACCCAGCGTTGGAGCAGGGCGAACCACTGCCGGACCACGGCAATATGGAGAATCAAACCGAACAAACCCATTCTGTCAAAGATAATAGTCCGGACGACATAACGCCGGATAGGCACCCGGAGCAGCAGAATGCTCGTCAAAGGCTTGTTGCCACCGCGAGGAGTCTGAAAAAGCAGAAGCAAAGGCTCAAGGATGCGCAGGACACACTCCAAATCAGATGGAGTAAAGTACTCAACACAGCAGCGAAGTACGGCGACAATCGCCCCACCAAGAGCTACCCAAAGCGGAAGTTCCTACCTGGATTCGATGAGGAGGCCTCAGACCCCCCACAACCAAAAATCAAAACAACCACCTGACTGGATAGACGACCTCATGGCCAACATAGAGCGGCAAACAATGCCACTCACAGGACAATACGCGATCCACGCGAGGGCTCGCACCAAAAGGACGGCGCAACCAGATCCATCTATGGATCACGCAAGCGCGCCCCAGCATACAATGTAACACAACAAACATCCGAACAATGCGGTACACCCAGATACAGGGGTACCGCACACCCCCTATGTTTCACCGATGAGGTGCTGGACCATGAATTTCCAGAGGGATTCAAACTCGTAAACATAGAGGCAGACGACGGAACAATAGACCCTAGGGTCTGGATCGAGGACTATATCCTCCACATCCATATGGCTCGAGGAAATGATCTCCACGCCATCAAGTACTTACCCCTTAAGCTCAAAGGGCCAGCTCGTCACTGGCTTAAAGGCCTCCCCGAAAACTCCATTGGAAGCTGGGAAGAGCTCGAAGATGCTTTTCGGGCAAATTTTCAAGGGACTTACGTCCGACCTCCGGACGCGGACGATTTGAGTCATATAACTTAACAGCCCAAAGAGTCAGCCCGAAAACTTTGGAACAAGTTTCTTACTAAAAAGAACAAAATTGTCGACTGTCTGGACACCGAAGCCTTGGCACCTTTTAAGCATAGTGTCCGTGACGAATGGCTTGCTAGACACCTAGGCCAAGAAAAGCCGAGAACAATGGCAGCATTAACAAGCCTCATGACCCGCTTTTGCACGGGTGAGGACAGCTGGCTAGCCAGATGCAGCACCAGCGACCCCAGTACATCTGAAGTTAGAGATGGAAACGGGAAATCACGGCGCAACAACAATAACAAACACCAGAATAAAGAAGACAACACAAAGAGCACGGCAGTAAACACTGGATTCAAAAGCTCTTGGCCAGGTCAGCAAAAGCCGCCCTCTAAAGGCGCCAAAGATGGACTGTCCAGCCTAAACAAAATTCTGGACCAAATATGTCAGATCCATAGCACCCCTGGTAAACCCGCTAATCGTACCCATAGAGAATATTGGGTCTTCAAGCAGTCCGGCAAGCTCAACGCCGTACACTAGGGGGAGGATACACCAAGCGAAGACGAGGATGAGCTTCTCAAGCAAGACACTGGGGAACAAAAGAAATTTCCACCAGAAGTCAAAACAGTAAACGTGTTACACGTGATCCAAGGAACAAACAAAATGGCACTCCCAGAAAAATATGCCCAAGGGCCTATCACCACGGAGTCCTGCCACTGGTCATCCCAACCGATCACTTTCGACCATCGTGATTACTCAGGAAGTATCCAGCGTGCAGGATGGGCTGCCCTGGTATTAGACCCAATAATTGATGGATACCACTTCACACGAGTCCTGATGGACGGTGGCTGCAGTCTAAACCTCATATACCAAGACACAATCCGCGAAATGGGGATAGACCCAACAAAAATTTGCCATAACAATACTACCTTTAATGGAGTAACACCAGGCCCAGGGGCTCATTGCACGGGCTCCCTGCTACTAAAGGTTATATTCGGCTTCCCCGATAACTTCCATAGCGAACATTTAACCTTCAACATCGCTCCATTCCAAAGTGGCTATCAAGCACTACTCGGACGCGAAGCTTTCGCTCGCTATAATGAAATACCGCACTATGCTTCCCTCACACTCAAGATGCCCATCCCACGTGGCATCATTACAGTAAACGGAAGTATTAAGCGATCTTTGCGCGCCGAAGAGAGTGCGGTCGCCTTGGCAGCCGCACACTAAAAACGGCATCACCACATTTAACAGGTCGTCAAGACCTCGGACACGGTTAGACGAGTCCGACGCAGCTATATGTTATTCATACCGGATCAATGTCACACCCCTATTACAAATACAAGGGGCTCAACGTGCGCAGACAAGTGACAATTTTTACTCATCTTGAATTACACATGGTTTCTTTAAAAACTATCTTTTTGCACGACAACTTTTTTACCTAAGTTCGTCTCTTTTACAGATGCACAACGGAGACACAGGCGCAGACATACAGCAGGGGCCCGCCCCAAGGATTCTTTTTAGATTAAGACCCTTCGTAAACCTTTTTTACTGTCTCTTGTTGATACATATCCATCGAATTCTCAGCACAATTGAGAAGGATCCTGACGTCTTGGCATGTGGCCATGTCAGAATAATGCATGTACCTGGACACAAGGGGCTTCTTACAAAGGGCACTATTTAGGCCCGGTTTATACCATAAAGACCGAATACCTTAGGGAGTGTTCGGCGTCGCGAGTTTGGCCTTATATGCATCAGCTCCGAATCATTGTCTTTGGTCAAATGTTGGGTTTGCCTGGCTCCTATGTTTTGGTGCCTTACGTTCCGCTTTATCGGCTAAGGTAGCACCAGGAGAACTACTGCAATTGTGCCCTGGTTCATCCGGACGAGCACCTCAGTAGAGAAAGCCAAAAACTGACTGTCATGATATAGCGTGAGACAGGTCAACCACTCGATGACCTATCGGAATGTTAGAATTCCTCCGCCTTAACGAAGGGCCGTTTTCCGGCCAGGCATGTACGCACCCCATGATCGGGAGAGTGCGGAGCCACCAGGGGCTATCTAGTAGCCCCACTGTCAAACTCCTATGGCTAAGTGAAAGTGTTAAAGCATTATTGTCCGGTTGCCTCGCTCGCTGCGCTATCACCTCCTTAATAGGACCAAGACATTGGGTTAAGTGTGAACACGCGTTTTTTGCGAGCACCTCCGCATTATATGCATGAGGGTTGAAGCCGACGGCTGCAATCTTTCAGGTTATACACATGTATACATAAACGGCCGCACAGGAGGCATCACACTACTTTCAAGCAAAAGTATAAACATAGCCTTATAAAAACTTCATAGAAGCATTGTTTTTACAATGAGAATACATATCACTCAAACATAATATTCTTCGAGCACTGGGCCTCTATCAAACGAGCACCCTCGAGAACCTCCTCGAAATAGTGCTCGGCAGCCACTCGGCCTATGGCCGAACCCTGCGCCGCAACAGTGGTAGCATCCATCTCCGCCCAGTATGCTTTAACACGGGCAAGGGCCATCCATGAGCCTTCTATGCACGCCGACCTCTTCATCGCATTAATGCGCGGCACCGCACCAAGGAACTGCTGCACTAAGCTGAAATAGCTGTTTGACTTTGGCTTTTCCAGCCATAGCTGATCCACAACAGACCTCATGGCGAGTCCGGACAACCTATTCAGTTCGGCCCATTCGGCTAGCTGGTCAGACAATGAAACCGGACGCTCTGGAACGTGGAATTGCGACCAGAACAGCTTGTCCACTTCATGATCTGTCTGACCTTGGAACTACTTGGCCGCATCGGCAGCGCTCACCGCCAAATCCATATACGCATCTGCCGAACTCCATAGCCGATCCAGAGGGGCATACCATGGATCTCCGAACTTCCTCCGTAACATGAAGGGTTTCCCAGCCGCAATATCCCCGACTTCCCGCAGCTCCTCCTTCTTCGCTCTCATAGCAAAACGGGTGTCTTTGTCCGCCGCTGTGGCCTTCTCAAGGTCCGTTGCCTTCGCTCGGTTTCCTTTTTCAAGGACCCGGCAACGGTCGGCAGTGTCTTTTAATTCTACGGCCATCTTGGACATCTTCTCTTGGCTCTCGCAATGTGCGGCCTTCTCGTCTTTCAACTCTTCGGCCGCCTTCAAAGCAGCGGCATTACTAATCCTCGCTTGTTCCTTGGCTTGGGCAAGTTCTGCCCGCAAGGTTTCCACGGTGGCAGCTCCATCTGCAGTCACAACATATTAAAGATACTGGCATCATGCTTCTCTTACTATGTGGCGTTCACCAGATAATAACACTTACCCTGTGCCTCGTCAAGCCTCTTGTTAACAAGCCCGATGTCAGCGTCTACCGCATCTAGTTGCCGTTTTAATTTGGCAAACTCACTAGTCTCGCTAGCCATCAGAGCTTCCACCACCTGCACATAGGGGCAGTCTGGTTATTGACTGGGAATATGATCCTCTATTCGCCGCCGTTCTCGACGACAACCAGAGTCTCAACGGCTACTATCTACACAGGTCACACCTAACATATGCAGTACTATCACATATTATCTCACGTACCTCAAAGCCTGTCAGTAGACTCATAAAGGCTTCATGTAATCCGCTTTCGGCGGACGAGATTCTCTCCATCACCGTACCCATCAGCATACGGTGCTCTTCTGAGATGGCTGCTCGCCCCACCAACTCCCTCAGAACGTCCGACCGCACACCAGACGGTGCCGGACTCTTTTGTCTGCTCTCTTTGGGAGCCGGACGCTGGGGACTTCGGGGGTCTATGGGATTATCTTCTGGCCTCACCGGATCCGTAGAGGCCCTCCGTGACGACACTTCGGGGTCGCCCGCTTCTTGATCGGAGGAGTCCGGGAGAGGCGTTTCACTCTCCATCATCTCTGGAAGAAGATCCCCCGAAGACGAGCTCATCTGAGAGGGGCTAAGGCCTGAACTGCAAGACATATGCGGTGGTTATTTTCTCAGAAAAAAGATAGCATACCTTTACTATTAAAGTATTTTGGATCACTTATGACTCGTTGGAGGGCTGATCCCCCCCCCCCCACGGACTTTGTGCGGCAAAAGCACCCCCCGAGGTAGGACCCTCTGTGGGAGACTTCTTCTCCCTTTTGGAGGCTTCGGCTTTCAGATCCTTGGAAGTAGTCAATTTCCTCCCCCGGTTGTCCTCCTTCGTAGAGACGCTCATTCCCTCGGTTGGAACGGGCAGTGACGGGGGCCCGCGTCTACCCGTATTACCCCCCCCCCCCCCCCGGTATCTTCCTTCGAGGGCTCCGGGCAAGGTGCGACCTCGAGCATCTTTTCCAATACCGGATTTTCCAAACCCTCAGGGAGGGGGGCCAAACACCGAATCATCTTTGCCTTTGTTAGCTAGTCCTGGTCAAAAAGCAAACTCTCAGAAATAACTTCGTGATGAATAAAAGACAGTGTGTTCGGCCAGAGGATTTCTTACTTGTTCTGTGGTGCGGTTACTGCTTAGGCCCACGTCCTCGGTAATATCCGGACACTCTACTTGAGGTCCGAAGAATGACTTGTACATCTCCTCGTGCGTCAGGCCGAGGAAACTTTGAATGGCATGTGGTCCCTCTGGGTTGAACTCCCACAAGCGAAGGGGCCGGCATCTGCAAGGCTGGACTTGACGAACCAGCATAACTTGTATTACCACAGCCAAATTAAAATCTCCCTCGAAGAGATCTCGGATGCAGCTTTGCAGTATAGGCACGTCCTTGGCTGGACCCCAGCTCAGACCTCTGCTAATCCATGACATCAGCTGTGGTGGGGGCCCGGGCGGAAAGCAGGGGCAGCCGCCCACTTGGCACTTCTAGGAGCCGTGACGTAAAACCACTCTCGTTGCCATAATTCGGACACCTCTGGAACGGAACCTTTCGACCATGGAGCTCCTGCCATCTTGCCTATTGATGCACCTCTGCACGCTGCATGTTGCCCCTCGATCATCTTCGGCTTTACTTCAAAGGTCTTGAGCCACAGGCCGAAGTGAGGGGTAACGCGGAGGAAGGCCTCACACACGACAATAAATGTCGAGATGTGGAGAAAGGAGTCTGGAGATAGATCGTGGAAATCTAGCCCGTAATAGAATATCAAACCCCTGACGAAGGGATGAAGAGTGAGGCCTAGACCTCGGAGGAAGTGGGAGATGAACCCGACGTTCTCGTTGGGTTCGGGAGTAGGGCCGATCTTCCCTTGAGTAGGCAGCTGATGTGAAACCTCGGCGGTGAGGTATCTGGCCTCCCTCAACTTCTTAATGTCCTCCTCCGTGACGGAGGAGGGCATCCATCGACCTTGAAGGCTGGATCCGGACATGACTGAAGATCAGGAGCACCTAACCTGGGCTTTGGGTGTTAGAACTCGAGGCGGGGGAAGGGTTCGATTGAGCACGAGAGGGAAAAAGCGAAAACCTTGTCCCTTTATAAAGAGGGTGAATATCAAGCGTCCTCTTCATAGCCGTTTAGGACTTGCCTATAATCTAGGAGTCCTATACATGGTTGGGTTACCCACAACTGAATTAATGAGAATCCCGAAATTGAGGGAA
Source organism: Triticum monococcum (assembly GCA_034509565.1). Taxonomy (NCBI): domain Eukaryota; kingdom Viridiplantae; phylum Streptophyta; class Magnoliopsida; order Poales; family Poaceae; genus Triticum; species Triticum monococcum. The sequence goes on from CM067846.1 coordinate 65,457,758, forward strand.
CACGATCTCCGCTTCGACAACACGTGTCAAGAAACCGCCTCGCGTTATGTGTGGAGATGGTTAAAAGAAATGGTTCAAATAATAACCGGGCCATGACATAATGTCGTGCTACCAAAACAAGCCAGCAAATTAGATCTGCGAAAATATTATTCTCTCTACGGTGGAATGTGGAACTTATTTTGCAGGGTCGGACACTATCCTCGTATTCAAATTTTTCTGTGATGTATTCAAAGAAGGAACCCGCCTTGCAATGCCGAAGACAATACTGCGCGCCGGACTCATCATCATTGAAGCCTGGTTCAGGGGCTACTGAAGGAGTCCTGGATTAGGGGGTCTCTAGACAGCCGGACTATATCCATTGGCCGGACTGTTAGACTATGAAGTTACAAGATTGAAGACTTCGTCTCGTGTCCGGATGGGACTCTACTTGGCGTGGAAGGCAAGCTAGGCACTACGGATATGGATATCTCCTCCTTTTCTAACCGAACTTGTGTAACCCTAACCCTCTCCGGTGTCTATATAAACCGAAGGGTTTTAGTCCGTAGGACAACAACCATAACATACAATCATACCATAGGCTAGCTTCTAGGGTTTAGCCTCTCTGGTCTCGTGGTAGATCTACTCTTGTACAACCCATATCATCAATATTAATCAAGCAGGACGTAGGATTTTACCTCCATCAAGAGGGCCCGAACCTGGGTAAAACATCGTGTCCCCTGCCTCCTATTACCATCCGGCCTAGACGCACAGTTCGGGACCCCCTACCCAAGATCCGCCGGTTTTGACACCGACAACGTCTATCGAGAGGGGACAACTTCCGGCAATAAAGAAGGAAACATAATCAATGCAATGCCACAATATGATGCATGATCATGACATGTCAACATGCTGAGATTTGAGTTAATGCAGCTAAGAACAGAAGGGTTTGAGTTGATTTGAACCAAAGGTTCAAATTCAAATTCAAACTAAGAACTTATAAAGTGCATTATCATGTTTTGATCTAAACAGCAAGGTTAAGTTGTTTAAACCTGCATGAAACCAGTATAGATGGATAGATTAGATTTTTCTGATCATTTTTCATATATAAATTATTTGATTTGGAGCTACGGTTGAATTACTATGATTTTTAGAAGTTTTGGCTATTTTCTGGAATTTCCTGGTTATTAATAAATCTAGAAAATGTAATACTGCGTCAGCATTAGGTCATGCCGACATCAGCAGGTCAACAGGCGCCAGTCCTGGTCAAACCTGACCAGTGGGACCCACTGGTCAGTGACTCAATTTACTAACAAGGTTAAATAGGATTAACTAATCAAATTAACAGGCACTGGGCCCACTATCAGTGTCAGAAGTGGGGTAATTAGTCCTAAACTAAACGAGTCAGGGGCGGGGCCCACATGTATTGACCCCAGGAAGGTCAAACCCCGGGTCGAATGGGTAAAACTCGCCGGCGTTGAGTCGCCGGCGAGGTCAGCAGCGGCGAGGGCTTCGGAGAACCCCTCTGGTGCACCGTTCGACACGCGGTTGGGCTCTCCGGGACGCTAGCGAAGCAGCGCATCGAACGGCGATGGGCTCCGGGCCTAGGGTGGCCGGATACACCGACGGCGATCAGTGCAGCGGCGGCCGGAGCTCGGGCCCACTCGGGTTAGGTGCTACGGCGCACAAACGCGCGAACTAAAGCTCGGGGCTGCTCTACGTGAGGCTGCTAACGCGTTGCACACCGGCGCATGACCAACTGGTCACCGGAGTGTCGCCGGCGTCGAGGTTGTGCGGCGGAGCGTCTTGGCTCCGGTGGAGGAGGCGGCTAGAGCTCGAAATCGGGCATGGAGTTAGGGGGAAACGAAGCATGGGCTCACATGGAGTCAGTAGGGTGGCTCAGCAAGCTCGGGGAGGTCTGGACGGCGGCGGAATCACGGCGGCGATCGTCGGGACCCGAGGACGAAGATGACACCGATGGTGGCACTCCGAGGCCTTCCAATCGCGTGGATCGGCGGGGACGGTGTAGCGGATGACGGCGGAGCTCGTGGGCCGGTCGGAGGAGCGAGGGGGATGCGGTGGACACAACGGTAGTGAACGGCGGCGACGACTGCGCTCGGTGTGCTCGGGAGAGAGAAACAGAGGAGGGGAAGGAGCACAGGGCGAGTGAGAGGGGACAGGGGGTTGCATGGCGTCGCGGAAGACGTCCAGGACAACGAGGGGACAACCAGACAGGCAGCTGCCTGCGTGGCACACCGCGGCGCCATGGGTAGCTTCTCCTCTGCCTTCTGGCAGGAGGAAGAAGACGCCCCTGCCCTCGGTGGGCCGGCCAGGTGGCTGGGCTGCCAGGTGGGCCGGGCCTCCTGGAGAAGCTGGGCCAGGTAAGTGGCCAGGTGAGTCTCTCTCTCTTTTATTTCTATTTTCTAATTTGCAAATTGGTTTTGATTTAGTAGCAACACCAAATCACTTCTATGAATCCTGAAAATATTCCTGGACACTTGCTGAAATATTTCAGTGTCCCAAACATAGTTCCAACATTATTTGAACATTTAAATTACTTATAGTATTTAAATGCCCAAAGTCAAATACAATAAGATTTAATTCAAAAATCCAGAATGGCCTAGAAATATGTGCATCATTTTTGGCAGAGGTTTTCACCTTTAACAAAAATCATGGACTTTTCTAAAGGGCATTTGGGTTCATTGAAAATATTTTTATTGAACCTAGTTGAATTCATTTGGTGTTTTGGTTTCAACAATCCCCATTTCAATTTCAAAAGAATTTAAACATGATGCAACACATGACTAGCTAGCTCAGAGCATACTAGAACTAGGGATGTGACAACTCACCCCAACTAAAACAAGAATCTCGTCCCGAGATTCAAGAAGTGAAGTAAGAAGACAGAGGGGTCAGAAAACTATCATAGTCTTCTCGATCCAACTGCCCTTCTCGAAGATACCGATATATTGCATCACATTGCTCTTGACGTCTTTGTCTTCGAGATCTTCATCCAACACGATGACGGCGGAAGGAAACTCTACAGGAAACGATCTTCTCAAAGATCGAGCAACTCCAGATCAACTCATGGAGTGATACGTTGAAACATCTCTTGGGCTGAGACACAAGGGTTCAAATTGGTAGGCAACAATTCAATGATGGAGTTGGATGGTGCATGGTTTCAAAGTAGCGAGGAGGTAATTGCCATGATTCCATAACGGGACACCTTAGGGAAAGGTGACTCGTAGAGCATTTCCCTTAAGTGGCAAAAAGAATTACTTTTGATACAAAGATCGTTGAAACTATTTATACCAGCCTCAGGCAATCACAAACGATCGTGTGAAGGAGCTCGAAGGAATGGCATACTCGGACTAGAATGAGTGATGTGGACTACCTTGTTGAAGACAACGCAATGGATGATTTTGCTTGCATGTGCTCTTAAGAACTTGAGCATTTCCATATTCATCAAGGTGTTACCAACATCCGTGGCACGGATCCTGGCAACACAACATACTACCATGATGACTAGTGATGGATGATGCGGATACAAAGGAAGATAACACCTTCTCAGACTTCCCCTTAGCGAGGCTAAGGAAATAGAATCTGGATGATCGACCGAGAGACATTTAGCACTCCGCTTCTAATGTTCTCCTTGATGTCCTAGCGTAGTCCATTCATAGATATGGTTTGTTATCTAGAACATCAAGTAAAAGGTCGGACTTCAGGAACACAAAAAATCCATAAGGAACAACTATTGGAATAAATTCTACGAGATCCTTATGGGGAGGTGGCCAACTTTCTCAATCAAGATACTACAATAATAAGTCTTCCGGTTGGGTGTGTTGGCCACAACATCCACTGTACCAGGTTACAGAGAGACCAATATTATAATCCTTGAGAAATGTTCCAACCATCATATCTACCTGGGATTCAGATATGGTTGGTGTCAGGATAATCCAGACTCATCGGGTCTGGAAAGAAAAATGAAAGTTTGCAACACAAATCGACGAGATGACGTTGTGAGATTCTCGGGGGAATGAACTACGATAGTAAGCTCCAAAACATGAGACAGTTCTGCTACAAGCATGTGAACATGCTATCCTAGACAAGCATGGCCACCTGGTAGTCTTACAACGAAACACTGCCGAGTTCAGGAGGGAACCATCAACGAGGATATTGAAGTCCTTGCGTGAGTCTAGCTCCTAAGAAGAAACTTCTTCTCCTTGAACAAACCAATCAGTGGCTTGGTGTGCTAGGAACACATATGGAGTGGAGGTAATTAATCTACCAAACCATAGAATACTTCGCACGTATGCATCACTGACTTGGGATGATTCCAAGGGAAACATAACAAACCTTTCTCAAATTCATGGCGGCAACTTACACCTAATGCACGTGTACTTGGAGAAAGTCACTTCTTTCATCCAAGCATAAGCTTCATGAACAGAACACGAAGGCATTGCGTACAAAGTTTTCAACACTAGGTTGATGTTCAACTTGAGTCATGGGGGGGGACAAAATGTTGCTGATGGGCTCAACAGCAACTCATCAGAATTTCCATATCACTGGACTTCCACCATCATGTGAACACGGTGATAGCATTGGTCAGACCAAAAGATGTAATGGTGTATGCTCGAGGAATCAACCACGAGTAAGACAACATTACGAATATCGTTGGTTCTAACTTGATTTGACGATAGCCCATACTCAAATCAAGGTTTGGACAAGACAATAGGTTCAACAACTGATCACGGGGATCATTCGATGAAGATATCATCTATCTTCAACACACACACACACACACACACACACACACAAGGATATCCCTTAGCATTAACTAAGTCATACAAGCTTCCATCTTCCAACTCTCCAAGTTGTTGTTTAGCTTAACCAACTAGCTTGGGGGTATCCAACACAGATTCTTGGAGAATGGATGGTTTAGAGAAAAACCAACATGATCACGAACTCAACATAGCGATCAGGGAGCAACCTGGTAATACTTCCGAGAAGATATTCAGAAAATCACGAACCACCGATATGTTATTAAGCTCGAGAACAATCTTGCTTTTCAGGACAAGACGATATGATCAAGGATCGAGGGATTGTCACAATCCTAACTGATTGGTCGATGAGTGCACCCGGAGATATGGACTAGGTAGCACGATCAATCTTAGGATGATGATTCAATAACCAACACGCTAAGGATGAAATTGTTGTCCATTAGCTACCAAGCAACGGAGTTGCTAGTAGTATTCATTTCACACATCATAATTCACTCGTCGTCATTCCGGTTGCAACAACATGGGAAACAAGGAATGAAAAATGATGGCGAGAAGTACCACTATATGAAGAGTTCATAGGATGGTGTGCAATTGCCATGACAATCTTGATATAAATATGGTAATACTCCAAGCTAGAACAGAATCAAAAGCTGGATTGGCATTTGATTTGCGGATTACAACTGCTTTGACCCAATCCCGGATATGGATGAGGTACTGGAGTTTGTTTCTCCTAGACATTCCGGAATAGAATGGCTTGACGGTCCACAAGAATAATAGGCATCGACGAACACGAGTGCATAACTACTCCTGACTATCAGTTGATAGGCGAGGGTCGGATAACAACTAAAGAGGGACAACTCAAAGGAACGTATAACTTTCTGAGTTGTGAATGCATAGATTAGTATGTCGAGCAAGGCTCAACATTTCTTCCGGATAACCCATGCAGAAAGGTAGAACTGGCAGATTCATAATGCAGAATGGAGAACTCATCAAAAGCACTCTGGTTTGTGATCTTTTGGTTCAAACGAACTTCTGCCATAAGCAGTTCATGGTACTCGGAAGAAAAAAATACCATGGACCTCGAGGACTATCGCAAAGGTTACTAATATTCTAAAGGAACTAGCAAACACTATCAACAGAAGGTAAGTGGAGTGAATCTTGGGTCAGGAACCCAAGAGTAGAATACCTACTACTAAATGGCATCACGGGATGCTTTCGAGAACAATGGCCAGAATCATCACACCAGGAATACAAAGCATTGCTAGATTACTAGGTGACTCTCTAAGACACTTAGGGTCATAATAATAGCTCCAACATATATGTCAAGGCAACAGAGTACCTCAACTCACTGACTAGTGTGCTTATTCTCACCAAAAGGACATCAGGAACGGAGGAAGGATTTGGAAATGCATCAAATTATTTAGAAACCTGGAATGACTCGGGCAGCATAACGGTTGTAAATGCTCGAAAAGATTTGAGACATCCTGCAAAATGGTGGCATAACCACTTAACATCGCAATATCAAGTTTCCAAGTCCAACTAACAACACACTGCAGTAGAAGAAACTAGACTGAGGCTTAAATCCAACAATCCTAGGCAACTACGGTTTAGTAACATGCCATCCTGAGAGATAGAAGAGAAGCTTAGTTCTTAACCCCGTAGAAAAGATAAGATGACTCAGATCAAAAGGTCATGAGGATAAGGAGTAAAAAGAGCCTTACATTCCCTTCCACAATCAATTCCCTTACATAACTAAAGCATTTCTAGACTCAACTTCGACCAGTTGGCTTGGTAATACTACAGGCAGTCAGGCTCTAATACCAACGCTGTCAGGACCCCGATTCCAAGTTACATCGATCTAGCCGGTAACACCTCCTATCACTTTGCGGCCTCACGCACGGTATTCACACAGGTGTCGCCTTACCATGGCCCGGGACCGTTTGCGCCTTTTGGCTCACGTATATGATAGTGTTGCTAGCATCCATATGACAGAGAACCCGGGCCAACATGGCTAGTCGTGAACCCAAAGCGGCACCAACCTATGGGGACGGGCATACATGAATCACATCGAGCATGTCGGTCAGCAGCATGTGAATTCGGGCTGTAGCACTATGCTAACAGGACTCCGGGAACCCGGGCTGTAGCAGGCTAGGCAGGGCTCCGGATGTCACCGTGTGACATTTCCCCGAAGGGACAGACACAGGAACGAAGTGAAACACATGCCGGCCAGTCAAGTGTCCTGAGCAGTAGTGCTGGGCTAGCAGGACTTCGGTGAACCGGGCTGTAGCGGACTACTACGGCTCATGGAAGCACTAGACTACATTTCCCCATAAGAGAGGCTGCTAAGGATAAACAACTAGATTGTCGGATCCCACACATACCAAGCATTTCAATCATACACACAATATGCTCGATATGTGTAAATACAACATGGCATCACAGCATAACTCTACGACTCAAGCATTTATTCATTAGGCTCCGAGGAGCCAAGTATTACAAACATGGGTCTCATGACCCAACATAAAGAGCATACAAACAACAAGCACATGCGGAAGCTTAACTTGTCTGAGTACAGACATCTACAAATGAAGAAGGCTGAGAAGCCTGACTATTTACTGGATCTTGCCGAGGGCACAAGATGGTAGCTGAGGTATCAAGCTAAACATCGAAGTCCACACGGAACTACTAGCGAGACTGTAGTCTCTCTGCAAAAACATAAATTAAGCAAACGTGAGTACAAATGTACCCAGGAAGACTTACATCAGAACTAACTACATATGCATCAGTATCAACAAAGGGGGGTGGTGGAGTTTGACTACAGCAAGCCAGCTTTGACTCAGTGGCTAACCTAAACTATGACTGCAAGTAACTCTTTTGAGGTGGCGCACACGAGTCCACATATTCACCATATCAATACACCACTATGGATCCGCTCCCGTCTCCCTACGAGAACGCCATCCATAGCACTCACGCTTATCTTGCGCATTTTAGAGTATCCACTTTCACCTCTCTATGAACTTTATAGGCAACCAAGTAGTCCTTTACCACGGACACGGCTATTCGAATAGATGATGTTAACCCTACAGGGGTGTACTTCTTCATACACGCTCTCACCACTTACCGTCGTTTACACGATATGTACTCGGCAACCTTCAAGCGGAAGCCCAACGAGGGTGTCGGCCACGGCCTACCCAAACATTCAAGTCTCTAGTCCAGGTTTATCTCCTATCCAGGTTCCATCCGCAGGGAGTCCGGCCGAGGTTTCCACATACGGCCCCGGATGATGTCTACAGGGTTCCGAGACACCAAACGGGCGCCCGGCAAGCCCGGCCACGGTGTATCTACTGCAACATAGCCCACCCCTGGGGTCAGCGCTACGCACGACCGCCAACACATATCCTACAAACACCAGAAACTAGTTGCAACTCTTGGACAGAGGACTAGGGTGGTTAAGAAGGCGAGAGGGTCAATTAAGGATCCCAATGCATGGTAGTAACTGGTTCTTAAATCACACATACAGATCTCGGTGCTTAAGGACAGTTCCAATGAAACAACCCACCATGTACTCCTACATGGCCTCCCATCGATACCTTTACCAAATCGTGTTCAACACACTTAGCTCACACACATTAGGACATGTTCACAACTTTCCAATTCATCCCCGATGAATCAGACCTGACACAACTCTAAGAACTAGCAGGCATGACAAGCAAACATGAATGAGTAGGAAAATCAGGGCTCAAACAACTCCTACTCATGCTAGTGGGTTTCATCTATTTACTGTGGCAACGACAGGTCATGCAGAGGAAAGGGGTTCAACTACCGCAACATGTAACAGTTGAAACGGTGTTGTCCTAATGCAGTAAAAGAGAGCAGGAGCAAGAGAGGGGGATTGTATCGGAATGAACAAGGGGGTTTTGCTTGCCTGGCACTTCTGAAGATAGTATAGCTCTTCATCGGTGTCATCGAACTCATCGTCGAAACCACGTTTATCGAGAGGGGACAACTTCTGGCAATAAAGAAGGAAACACAAGCAATGCAATGCAAAAATATGATGCATGATCATTGTTGGGGAACGTAGTAATTTCAAAAAATTTCCTACGCACACGCAAGATCATGGTGATGCATAGCTACGAGGGGGAGAGTCTGATCTACGTACCCTTGTAGATCGCAACGGAAGCGTTGACACAACATAGAGGAAGTAGTCGTACGTCTTCTTCCCGATCCGACCGATCCAAGCACCGTTACTCCGGCACCTCTGAGTTCTTAGCACACGTACAGCTCGATGACGATCCCTGGGCTCCGATCCAGCAAAGCTTCGGGGAGGAGCTCCGTCAGCATGACGGCGTGGTGACGATCTTGATGTTCTACCGACGTAGGGCTTCGCCTAAGCACTACAACGATATGATCGAGGTGGAATATGGTGGCAGGGGGCACCGCACACGGCTAAGGAATGATCTCAATGATCAACTTGTGTGTCTAGAGGTGCCCCCTGCCCCCGTATATAAAGGATCCAAGGGGGAGGGGCTGGCCGGCCAAGAGGAGGGCGCAGGAGGAGTCCTACTCCTATCGGGAGTAGGACTCCCCCCCCCCCCAATCCTATTCCAAATAGGACTCCCAAGGGGGAAAGAGAGAGAGAGAGAGGTGGCCGGCCACCTCTCCTAGTCCTAATAGGACTAGGGGAGCGGGGGAGGCCCGCATCCCACCATGGCAGCCCCTTTCACCTTTCCACTAAAGCCCAATAAGGCCCATATGGCTCCCGGGGGGTTCCGGTAACCTCCCGGTAATCCGGTAAAATCCCGATTTTACCCGGAACACTTCCGATATCCAAATATAGGCTTCCAATATATCAATATTTATGTCTCGACCATTTCGAGACTCCTCGTCATGTCCGTGGTCACATCCGGGACTCCGAACTACCTTCGATACATCAAAATGCATAAACTCATAATAACTGTCATCGCAACGTTAAGCGTGAGGACCCTACGGTTCGAGAACAATGTAGACATGACCGAGACACGTCTCCGGTCAATAACCAATAGCGGTACCTGGATGCCCATATTGGCTCCTACATATTCTACGAAGATCGTTATCGGTCAGACCGCATAACAACATACGTTGTTCCCTTTGTCATCGGTATGTTACTTGCCTGAGATTTGATCGTCGGTATCCAATACCTAGTTCAATCTCGTTACGGGCAAGTCTCTTTACTCGTTCTATAATACATCATCCCGCAACTAACTCATTAGTTGCAATGCTTGCAAGGCTTGTGTAATGTGCATTACCGAGAGGGCCCAGAGATACCTCTCCGACAATCGGAGTGACAAATCCTATTCTCGAAATACGCCAACCCAACATCTACCATTGGAGACACCTGTAGTACTCCTTTATAATCACCCAGTTACGTTGTGACGTTTGGTAGCACCCAAAGTGTTCCTCCGGCAAACGGGAGTTGCATAATCTCATAGTCATAGGAACATGTATAAGTCATGAAGAAAGCAATAGCAACATACTAAACGATCGGGTGGTAAGCTAATGAAATGGGTCATGTCAATCAGATCATTCAACTAATGATGTGACCTCGTTAATCAAATAAAAACACATTGTTCATGGTTAGGAAACTTAACCATCTTTGGTTAACGAGCTAGTCAAGTAGAGGCATACTAGTGACACTCTGTTTGTCTATGTATTCACACATGTATTATATTTCCGGTTAATACAATTCTAGCATGAATAATAAACATTTATCATGACATAAGGAAATAAATAATAACTTTATTATTGCCTCTAGGGCATATTTCCTTCAGTCTCCCACTTGCACTAAAGTCAATAATCTAGATTACACAGTAATGATTCTAACACCCATGGAGCCTTGGTGCTGATCATGTTTTGCTCGTGGAAGAGGCTTAGTCAACGGGTCTGTAACATTCAGATCCGTATGTATCTTGCAAATCTCTATGTCTCCCACCTGGACTAGATCCCGGATGGAATTGAAGCATCTCTTGATGTGTTTGGTCCTTTTGTGAAATCTGGATTCCTTTGCCAAAGCAATTGCACCAGTATTGTCACAAAAGATTTTCATTGGACCCGATGCACTAGGTATGACACCTAGATCGAATATGAACTCCTTCATCCAGACTCCTTCGTTCGCTGCTTCCGAAGCAGCTATGTACTCCGCTTCACATGTAGATCCCGCTACGACGCTTTGTTTAGAACTACACCAACTGAGAGCTCTACCGTTTAAAGTAAACACGTATCCGGTTTGCAATTTAGAATCGTTCGGATCAGTGTCAAAGCTTGCATCAACGTAACCTCTTACGGTGAGCTCTTTGTCACCTCCATATACGAGAAACATATCCTTAGTCCTTTTTAGGTATTTCAGGATGTTCTTGACCGTTGTCCAGTGATCCACTCCTGGATTACTTTGGTACCTCCCTGCTAAACTTATAGCAAGGCACACATCAGGTCTGGTACACAGCATTGCATACATGATAGAGCCTATGGCTGAAGCATAGGGAACATCTTTCATTTTCTCTCTATCTTCTGCAGTGGTCGGGCATTGAGTCTGGCTCAACTTCACACCTTGTAACACAGGCAAGAACCCTTTCTTTGCTTGATCCATTTTGAACTTCTTCAAAATCTTGTCAAGGTATGTGCTTTGTGAAAGTCCAATTCTATAGATCTTTATGCCTAATATGTAAGCAGCTTCACCGAGGTCTTTCATTGAAAAACTCTTATTCAAGTATCCCTTTATGCTATCCAGAAATTCTATATCATTTCCAATCAGCAATATGTCATCCACATATAATATCAGAAATCCTACAGAGCTCCCACTCACTTTCTTGTAAATACAGGCTTCACCGAAAGTCTGTATAAAACCAAATGCTTTGATCACACTATCAAAGCGTTTATTCCAACTCCGAGATGCTTGCACCAGTCCATAAATGGATCGCTGGAGCTTGCACACTTTGTTAGCTCCCTTTGGATCGACAAAACCTTCCGGTTGCATCATATACAACTCTTCTTCCAGAAATCCATTCAGGAATGGAGTTTTGACATCCATCTGCCATATTTCATAATCATAAAACGCGGCAATTGCTAACATGATTCGGACAGACTTAAGCATTGCTACGGGTGAGAAGGTCTCATCATAGTCAACCCCTTGAACTTGTCGAAAACCTTTTGTGACAAGTCGAGCTTTATAGATAGTAACATTACCGTCAGCGTTAGTCTCTTTCTTGAAGATCCATTTATTCTCAATTGCTTGCCGATCATCGGGCAAGTCAACCAAAGTCCATACTTTGTTCTCATACATGGATCCCATCTTAGATTTCATGGCTTCAAGCCACTTTGCGGAATCTGGGCTCACCATCGCTTCTTCATAGTTCGTAGGTTCATCATGATCTAGCAGCATGACTTCCAGAACTGGATTACCGTACCACTCTGGCGCGGATCTTGCTCTGGTTGATCTACGAGGTTCAGTAGTATCTTGTTCTGAAGTTTCATGATCATTATCATTAACTTCCTCACTTATTGGTGTAGGTGTCGCAGAAACAGTTTTTTGTGATGTACTACTTTCCAATAAGGGAGCGGGTACAGTTACCTCGTCAAGTTCTACTTTCCTCCCACTCACTTCTTTCGAGAGAAACTACTTCTCAAGAAAGTTTCCGAATTTAGCAACAAAAGTCTTGCCTTCGGATCTGTGATAGAAGGTGTATCCAATAGTTTCCTTTGGATATCCTATGAAGACACATTTCTCTGATTTGGGTTCAAGCTTATCAGGTTGAAGCTTTTTCACATAAGCATCGCAGCCCCAAACTTTCAGAAATGACAACTTTGGTTTCTTGCCAAACCATAGTTCATAAGGCGTCGTCTCAATGGATTTTGATGGTGCCCTATTTAACGTGAATGCGGCCGTCTCTAGAGCGTATCCCCAAAACGATAGCGGTAAATCAGTAAGAGACATCATAGATCACACCATATCTAGTAAAGTACGATTACGACGTTCGGACACACTAGTACGCTGTGGTGTTCCGGGTGGCGTGAGTTGCGAAACTATTCCACAATTTTTCAAATGTACACCAAACTCGTAACTCAAATATTCTCCTCCACGATCAGATCGTAGAAACTTTATTTTCTTGTTACGATGATTTTCCACTTCACTCTGAAATTCTTTGAACTTTTCAAATGTTTCAGACTTATGTTTCATTAAGTAGATATACCCATATCTGCTTAAATCATCTGTGAAGGTGAGAAAATAACGATATCCGCCACGAGCCTCAATATTCGTCGGACCGCATACATCTGTATGTATGATTTCCAACAAATCTGTTGCTCTCTCCATAGTACCGGAGAACGGTGTTTTAGTCATCTTGCCCATGAGGCACGGTTCGCAAGTACCAAGTGATTCATAATCAAGTGGTTCCAAAAGTCCATCAGTATGGAGTTTCTACATGCGCTTTACACCGATATGACCTAAACGGCAGTGCCACAAATAAGTTGCACTATCATTATCAACTCTGCATCTTTTGGCTTCTACATTATGAATATGTGTATCACTACTATCGAGATTTAACAAGAATAGACCACTCTTCAAGGGTGCATGACCATAAAAGATATTACTCATATAAATAGAACAACCATTATTCTCTGATTTAAATGAATAACCGTCTCGCATTAAACAAGATCCAGATATAATGTTCATGCTCAACGCTGGCACCAAATAACAATTATTTAGGTCTAATATTAATCCCGAAGGTAGATGTAGAGGTAGCGTGCCGACCGCGATCACATCGACTTTGGAACCGTTTCCCACGCGCATCGTCACCTCGTCCTTAGCCAATCTTCGCTTAATCCGTAGTCCCTGTTTCGAGTTGCAAATATTAGCAACAGAACCAGTATCAAATACCCAGGTGCTACTGCGAGCATTAGTAAGGTACACATCAATAACATGTATATCACATATACCTTTGTTCACCTTGCCATCCTTCTTATCCGCCAAATACTTGGGGCAGTTCCGCTTCCAGTGACTAGTCTGCTTGCAGTAGAAGCACTCAGTTTCAGGCTTAGGTCCAGACTTGGGCTTCTTTTCCTGAGCAGCAACTTGCTTGCCGTTCTTCTTGAAGTTCCCCTTCTTCTTCCCTTTGCCCTTTTTCTTGAAACTAGTGGTCTTGTTAACCATCAACACTTGATGCTCCTTCTTGATTTCTACCCGCAGCTTTCAGCATTGCGAAGAGCTCGAGAATAGTCTTGTTCATCCCTTGCATATTATAGTTCATCACGAAGCTCTTGTAGCTTGGTGGCAGTGATTGGAGAATTCTGTCAATGACGCAATCATCTGGAAGATTAACTCCCATCTGAATCAAGTGATTGTTATACCCAGACATTTTGAGTATATGCTCACTGACAGAACTGTTCTCCTCCATCTTGCAGCTATAGAACTTATTGGAGACTTCATATCTCTCAATCCGGGCATTTGCTTGAAATATTAACTTCAACTCCTGGAACATCTCATATGCTCCATGACGTTCAAAACATCGTTGAAGTCCCGATTCTAAGCCGTAAAGCATGGCACACTGAACTATCGAGTAGTCATCAGCTTTGCTCTGCCAGATGTTCATAACATCTGGTGTTGCTCCAGCAGCAGGCCTGGCACCCAGTGGTGCTTCCAGGACGTAATTCTTCTGTGCAGCAATGAGGATAATCCTCAAGTTACGGACCCAGTCCGTGTAATTGCTACCATCATCTTTCAACTTTGCTTTCTCAAGGAACGCATTAAAATTCAACGGAACAACAGCACGAGCCATCTATCTACAATCAACATAAACAAGCAAGATACTATCAGGTACTAAGTTCATGATAAATTTAAGTTCAATTAATCACATTACTTAAGAACTCCCACTTAGATAGACATCCCTCTAATCCTCTAAGTGATCACGTGATCCAAATCAACTAAACCATGTCCGATCATCACGTGAGATGGAGTAGTTTCATCGGTGAACATCATTATATTGATCATATCTACTATATGATTCACGCTCGACCTTTCGGTCTCCGTGTTCCGAGGCCATATCTGTATATGCTTGGCTCGTCAAGTATAACCTGAGTATTCCGCGTGTGCAACTGTTTTGCACCCGTTGTATTTGAACGTAGAGCCTATCACACCCGATCATCACGTGGTGTCTCAGCACGAAGAACTTTCGCAACGGTGCATACTCAGGGAGAACACTTCTTGATAATTTAGTGAGAGATCATCTTATAATGCTACCGTCAATCAAAGCAAGATAAGATGCATAAAAGATAAACATCACATGCAATCAATATAAGTGATATGATATGGCCATCATCATCTTGTGCTTGTGATCTCCATCTCCGAAGCACCGTCATGATCACCATCGTCACCAGCGCGACACCTTGATCTCCATCGTAGCATCGTTGTCGTCTCGCCAATCTTATGCTTCCACGACTATCGCTACCATTTAGTGATAAAGTAAAGCATTACATCACGATGGCATTGCATACAATAAAGCGACAACCATATGGGTCCTGCCAGTTGCCGCTAACTCGGTTACAAAACATGATCATCTCATACAATAAAATTTAGCATCATGTCTTGACCATATCACATCACAACATGCCCTACAAAAACAAGTTAGACATCATCTACTCAGTTGTTGCAAGTTTTACGTGGCTGCTACGGGCTTTAAGTAAGAACCAATCTCACCTACGCATCAAAACCACAACGATAGTTTGTCAAATAGACTCCATTTTAACCTTCTCAGGGACCGGGCGTAGCCACACTCGATTCAACTAAAGTTGGAGAGACAGTCGCCCGCAATCCATCTATGTGCAAAGCACGTCGAGGGAACCGGTCTCGCGTAAGCGTACGCGTAAGGTTGGTCCGGGTCGTCTCGTCCAACAATACCACCGAACCAAAGTATGACATGCTGGTAGGCAGTATGACTTATATCGTCCACAGCTCACTTGTGTTCTACTCGTGCACATAACATCAAACCATAAAACCTAGGCTCTGATACCACTGTTGGGGAACGTAGTAATTTCAAAAAAATTCCTACGCACACGCAAGATCATGGTGATGCATAGCAATGAGGGGGAGAGTCTGATCTACGTACCCTTGTAGATCGCAACGGAAGCATTGACACAACATAGAGGAAGTAGTCATACGTCTTCTTCCCTATCCGACCGATCCAAGCACCGTTACTCCGGCACCTCCGAGTTCTTAGCACACGTACAGCTTGATGACGATCCCCGGGCTCCAATCCAGCAAAGCTTCGGGGAGGAGTTCCGTCAGCATGACGGCGTGGTGACGATCTTGATGTTCTACCGACCCAGGGCTTCGCCTAAGCACTACAACGATATGATCGAGGTGGAATATGGTGGCAGGGGGCACCGCACACGGCTAAGGAACGATCTCAATGATCAACTTGTGTGTCTAGAGGTGCCCCCCGCCCCCGTATATAAAGGATCCAAGGGGGAGGGGCTGGCCGGCCAAGAGGAGGGCGCGGGAGGAGTCCTACTCCTACCGGGAGTAGGACTCCCCCCCCCCAATCCTATTCCAAATAGGACTCCCATGGGGGAAAGAGAGAGAGAGAGAGAGAGGTGGTCGGCCACCTCTCCTAGTCCTAATAGGACTAGGGGAGGGGGGAGGCGTGCAGCCCACCATGGCAGCCCCTTTCACCTTTCCACTAAAGCCCAATAAGGCACATATGGCTCCCGGGGGGTTCCGGTAACCTCCCGGTAATCCGGTAAAATCCCGATTTTACCCGGAACACTTCCGATATCCAAATATAGGCTTCCAATATATCAATATTTATGTCTCGACCATTTCGAGACTCCTCGTCATGTCCGTGATCACATCTGGGACTCCGAACTACCTTCGGTACATCAAAATGCATAAACTCATAATAACTGTCATCGTAACGTTAAGCGTGCGGACCCTACGGTTCGAGAACAATGTAGACATGACCGAGACACGTCTCCGGTCAATAACCAATAGCGGGACCTGGATGCCCATATTGGCTCCTACATATTCTATGAAGATCTTTATCGGTCAGACCGCATAACAACATACGTTGTTCCCTTTGTCATCGGTATGTTATTTGCCCGAGATTCGATCGTCAGTATCCAATACCTAGTTCAATCTCGTTACCGGCAAGTCTCTTTACTCGTTCTGTAATACATCATCCTGCAACTAACTCATTAGTTGCAATGCTTGCAAGGCTTGTGTAATGTGCATTACCGAGAGGGCCCAGAGATACCTCTCCGACAATCGGAGTGACAAATCCTATTCTCGAAATACGCCAACCCAACATCTACCATTGGAAACACCTGTAGTACTCCTTTATAATCACCCAGTTACGTTGTGACGTTTGGTAGCACCCAAAGTGTTCCTCCGGCAAACGGGAGTTGCATAATCTCATAGTCATAGGAACATGTATAAGTCATGAAGAAAGCAATAGCAACATACTAAACGATCGGGTGCTAAGCTAATGAAATGGGTCATGTCAATCAGATCATTCAACTAATGATGTGACCTCGTTAATCAAATAACAACACATTGTTCATGGTTAGGGAACTTAACCATCTTTGATTAACGAGCTAGTCAAGTAGAGGCATACTAGTGACACTCTGTTTGTCTATGTATTCACACATGTATTATGTTTCCGGTTAATACAATTCTAGCATGAATAATAAACATTTATCATGATATAAGGAAATAAATAATAACTTTATTATTGCCTCTAGGGCATATTTCCTTCAATCATGACATGTCAACATGCTGAGATTTGAGCTAATGCAGCTAAGAACAGAAGGGTTTGAGTTGATTTGAACCAAAGGTTCAAATTCAAATTCAAACTAAGAACTTATAAAGTGCATTATCATGTTTTGATCTAAACAGCAAGGTTAAGTTGTTTAAACATGCATGAAACCAGTATATATGGATAGATTAGATTTTTCTGATCATTTTTCATATATAAATTATTTGATTTGGAGCTACGGTTGAATTACTATGAATTTTAGAACTATTTTCTGGAATTTCCTGGTTATTAATAAATCCAGAAAATGTAATACTACGTCAGCATTAGGTTATGCCGATGTCAGCAGGTCAACAGGCGCCAGTCTAGGTCAAACCTGACCAGTGGGAGGAGGAAGAAGACGCCCCTGCCCTCGGTGGGCCGGCTAGGTGGTTGGGCTGCCAGGTGGGCCGGGCCTCCTGGAGAAGCTGGGCCAGGTAAGTGGCCAGGTGAGTCTCTCTCTCTTTTATTTCTGTTTTCTAATTTGCAAATTGGTTTTGATTTAGTAGCAACACCAAATCACTTCTATGAATCCTGAAAATATTCCTGGACAATTGCTGAAATATTTCAGTGTCCCAAACTATCAACATTATTGGAACATTTCAATTATTTATAGTATTTAAATGCCCAAAGTCAAATACAATAAGATTTAATTCAAAAATCCAGAATGGCCTAGAAATATGTTCATCATTTTTGGCAGAGGTTTTCACCTTTAACAAAAATCATGGACTTTCCTAAAGGGCATTTGGGTTCATTGAAAATATATTTATTGAACCTAGTTGAATTCATTTGCTGTTGGGGTTTCAACAATCCCCATTTCAATTTCAAAAGAATTTAAACATGATGCAACACATGACTAGCTAGCTCAGAGCATACTAGAACTAGGGATGTGACATTATCTATGAACAATATTTGAATCTTCTCTGAATTCTTTTATGTATGATTGGTTACCTTTGGAAGTCTCTTTGAATTATCAGTTTGATTTGGCCTACTAGATTGATCTTTCTTGCAATGGGAGAAGTGCTTAGCTTTGGGTTCAATCTTGCGGTGTCCTTTCCCAGTGACAGTAGGGGCAGCAAGGCACGTATTGTATTGTTGCCATCGAGGATAATAAGATGGGGTTTTTTATCATATTGCATGAATTTATCCCTCTACACCATGTCATCTTGCTTAAGGCGTTACTCTGTTTTCATGAACTTAATACTCTAGATGCATGCTGGATAGCGGTCGATGAGTGGAGTAATAGTAGTAGATGCAGGTAGGAGTCGGTCTACTTGTCTCGGACGTGATGCCTATATACATGATCATACCTAGATACTCTCATAACTATGCTCAATTCTATAAGTTGCTCAACAGTAATTCGTTCACCCACCGTAAAATACTTATGCTCTTGAGAGAAGCCACTAGTGAAACCTATGGCCCCTGGGTCTATCTTCATCATATTAATCTTCCTATACTTATTTATTTACTTTTCTTTTTACTTTACTTTTATTTTACTTTGCATCTTTATCACAAAATTACCAAAAATATTATCTTATCATATCTATCAGATCTCGCTCTCGTGAGTGACCGAGAAGGGATTGACACCCCCTTATCGCGTTGGTTGCGAGGAGTTATTTGTTTTGTGCAGGTACGAGGGACTCGCGTGTAGGCTCCTACTGGATTGATACCTTGGTTCTCAAAAACTGAGGGAAATACTTACGCTACTTTGCTGCATCATCCTTTCCTCTTCAAAGAAATCCAACGCGGTGCTCAAGAGATAGCACCAGCTCTTTGCCCTCTGCTGGCAGACGGCAAAGAGCCTCTTTGCCATCCGCTTTTGGAAAGCAGACGGCAAAGAGCAGGCTGATGACAAAGATTGTCTTTGCCATCAGCCAGCTCTTTGCCATCTTCTGGTAGACGGCAAAGGGGCACCCACCTCTTTGCCGACTGCCAGCAGGTGGCAAAGAATGTTTGTCCTCTACTGGCGGACAGCAAAGAGGGGGTGGGATCCAGTGGACGTTATCGCTGTAACAGCACAGCAGCCCCACCTCTTTGCCATCTGCCAGCAGTCAGGAAAGAGGTGGGATATTTTTTTGCGGGTTAAGAAAAAGATTTCCCCCACCTCCTCCCTCTCTCTCTCCCCCACCTCACCCACCCGCACCATCTATTTTCATTTGGTACACGACAAAGACTTTGCCGTCTATTTTTTTATAGTAGGCAAAATAACAGTGTCGACTTCTCAAATTATTTGAAAATGTAAACAAGGTCTAAAGTATATGAAATTTGGCATGGTATTTGTTTATAGTTTCTATAATGCGTAGAAAGAGTTTGAGGAAATTTACTACTCCCTCCGTTCGGAATTACTTGTCTCGAAAATGAATGTATCTAGAACTAAAATACGTCTAGATACATCCATTTCAGCGACAAGTAATTCCGAACATAAATTTAACATGCTTATTTTGCCAAAAGTAATAGGGTAAACAAACACAAATTATTTGAACGTTTCCTATTGGGTGGAAACAACTTCCCCTGGATCGACGACGTGGTGGGGCAGCCCCACGCCCCACACCGACCAATCCACCATGCATCTCATGTTCCCAGCCCACGAGCACACCTCCATCGATCTATTCTCTCCTCCACAGAAACGGAGCAACAATAGCCTCGCCGGATTGTGTCTCTCCGCCCCTCGCCAGAATCCGCCGTGGTGGCCCCTTGCCGGATCCCCTCTGCAGTCGCCCCTCGCCGGACACCGCGGCAGCCGAGCTTCCCCAGCCTCCTCCTCCTCTCCGCCTCTCGCCGGACTCCGCCACGGCCGCCCCCTCACCGGACTCCGCCGTGGCCGCCCCTCGCCGGACCCCTCCGCGGCCGCCCTCGCCGGACCCTACGGCAGTCGAGCTCCCCAGCCTCCTCCTCCTCGCCGCCCCTCATCGAACTCCGCCACGGCCGCCCCCTGCCGGACTCTGCCACGCCCGAGCCTCCTCCTCTCTACCGCGAGCACGAAAGCCCCAGGCTCCTCCTCTCCGACCCTCGACGGGCTCCGCCGCGGCCGCCCCACGCAGGACATCGCCGGACCCTGCCGCACCCGAGCCTCCCAGCCTCCTCTTTGCCAGAACGACCTCAGGCCGCCGGACGTGCTCACCATAGGACCGCCGGCCGCCATCTTGCTGCTGGACACGCTCACCTGCCGCCTGAACGACCACGTCACTCCAGCACCGTACAGCCGTATTTTTTTAATTAACTGAAATTTCTTTGCCGTCCGTTGACTATGAGGCAGACGGCAAAGAGAGCTGTTAGCCCCCTAACGGGGTTGGTACCTTTTCTCTATTGTCCAAAGGCTTTGCCGTCTGCCAGCCAAGAGGCATTTTCATCTTTGTCGTCCGCCAGGCATGTCTTTGTCATTCGCTATGGCGGACGGCAAAGTTTTTGATTCCTGTAGTGTAGGGGGATGAGGAGGGGGAGTAGGAGGGGGAGTAGGAGGACGAGGAGGGGGAGTAGGTGAGGCAGAAGGAGGCGGCGGACGAGGAGTACGTAAAGCAGCCCGGAGTAGAGCACCTCTTTCTTCTCCTGGACCCTCTGATGCAGTGCTTCGCCGTGCTTAGGAGGAGGAAACAGAGGATGGGGATGAGGCGAGTGAGGAGGAGGACGAGGAGGATTTTGTGGAGGAAGTGGTGGAGGAGGAGGAGGTGGTGGAGGACGCCGCCGTCGAGAGGAGGCTGGTTGTTCGTCAGGTTTCTGAGGGCGGGGATGGACCCTCACGGGTGACAGAGCACCATAAGGTGAGCGGCTCACAACCGAGCGGTTCGACTAACAGCACTACTTTTAGAGGGAAAGCGTGGTTGCGTGGTCCTTCAAAGCTTCCAAAACATCCATATGTGCATAGAGACGTGTTGATTAAACCAATGGGAGAGAAGTAAGTGGTTATCTCGACTCATCTCGTATAAATTGTACCTTTTGTCATTTCCTCACATATAATATGACTTCACGCTTCGTAATGCAGAAGCTTAGTAGAAGGTGGTGAGAGGCTTCTGCCATAGTAGCCGAGTGGCATCATTGGGGTCTTTGTAGGTTAAATTATCCTGGACTGGTCACTTTGCCGAACGGTATCATTAAGCCAGCTTGGTCATGGGATCACTACAAACTTGCACCGGATTTCCTGGATATGCGTCAGAGGGTTTATGATAACAGAGCCATGCGAGTGGTCAACGATTTCTAGGTAAGTCCTTTCAAACACCTAAATGCCAATACCAAAATATTTAAATTTGCCATAGTCATAATTTAACCCTTCTCACATGTATGCATGTTTGTAGGATTTCTATACATGCGTTGAGGGTCAGAAGGATCGTGCAAATGTGGTGGTTGAGAATATTTCCAAGAAACTAGTCCACGACATGCACTATGAGGAGCGCGTCCGGTTAGTGGTCAAGTATCACGCGGACTATCTCAACCAGAAGATTTCCAAACAAGAGGCTCGAGGGAAGCATCTTTCATGGGACAATTACTTCAAAGCAGGTGACGATGGATGCTTGATATTCCCTACATTACCGCAAAATTAGAATCCTTACTAAGATGTATTTGTTTAATTTACAGGTGATTCCTCGGTGGTGCACTGACAAACGTCCGTGCTGGCAGAAGATCGTCGAACGGTGGACAGATCCAGGGTGCCAGGATGAACACAAAGCAATATCTGAACAACGTAAGTTGATGGGCTGTCGAGGACACCGTCAAGAAAACTCACCATCCCAGGTGTCGTCTCAAAACATGTAGGAAACCACTTCCTTTTCTTTTCATCATGTTATCTTTCATTTATGAGCATTCCCTTGATTGTTTGGATCGCTTTCTTTTGCAGAAAGAAGACACTGGGAAGGATATCACTTACTTCGACGCATGGACCATCAGACGTACCAAAGACGACAAGGACAAGGACCCTCTCCACCCGGAGAGGGACTGGATCAGCTCTAAAGCCCGGTCAGATGGAGAGAACTACACCGAAAAATTGAAGGAGACGTACGGGCCTGACGCTGATCCTCATGTGCTACCGTTTGACCCTGTTGTGGCCATTGTCGCGGCCTGCGGTAGACCGAATGGCCGGATGGCAGTTCACCTTGATTCTGTCATAACCTTCTCCCTTCCGAGAGTCAACACGCTCCGTGCTATGAGTATTGGCTCTACTCCTACCGTAGAGCGTCACATACCACATTTCATGAGCATTATTGAGGATATTCAGGTCAGTGCTTCTTCATTGATCCTTCATGGTCGTGCATATTTGCATTTCGACATGAATGACATTTGCATTGCCATATTGTAGACTTGACTGATTGACACCGAGAAAGAATGAGATGAAAACTGGGCCAAGCTGAAGGCACAAAATGATCTAGTGAAGTCTTTACAACATGTGGTGGCCAATCTTTATTCCATGCAGGGCCAACTAGTGCCAGAGATACCACCGATGCTAGAGTGGAACATTGTGAGTTTCGTTCAAACTATTTCTATCACCATTTTCGGCATTACCATATGCATTCATCTCACTATGGGGTCAATCCATCACAGCTCAACCCATCACAAGGGTCGAACAATGTTCCGGTAGTTCCACCTCAAGTTGGTGGAGTTGGGGCAGCAAACGGAATGATGCCTTCTAATGTTGATGGTATCACTCCGGTTGGTGGAGTTGGGACAGCAAATGGAATGATGCCTTCTAATGTTCATGTTATCACTCCGATCTCCAAAATCGCGTGAACTTCATGTTATGTTATGTTTGAAAATGTTCCTTGTATGTTCAGTAGTCTTGCATCTTGAGACTTGTAAACTTGTGGTAGTTGAGTGTCTTGACTACTATTTCACCTTTTATGCACTATTGCTTTTATGTGGAATGTTTTTTAGAATCGTTGTTTCTTTTGTTTAATGATGCCTATATGTGACATGCTCTATTTGTGATGAACTATATGCTGCTGCTGTATATGTTTCGCTGCAGGAAAGAAATAGAAATGAAAAAGGCTGTTGGGCACACCATTACCGAGGGTGCCTCTCGGTAATGACTGTGAAACTGGACCAACATGCACCCTTTATCGACAGGCCTCTCAGTAAAAGTGTACCAACCAGTAGAACCTGACACCTTTACCGAGAGGCCTCTCAGTAAACGATAATAACCTATGTTGCCCCTGACAACTTTACCGAGAGGGCTCTCGGTAAAGGGAAAAGAATTGCCGGCGGTGGCTCTCGGCGAAGTTGGCCCCGGCTTGTTCTCGTGGGCCCACATGTCAGGACATGACACGTGTCAGCCTCCTACTGGTTCCCTTTGCCGAGAGTGGCTCTCGGCAAAGTTAGCCCTCAGCCTGTTCTTGTGGTCCCACATGTCAGGACACGACACGTGTCAGCCTCCTACTGGTACCCTTTGCCGAGAGTGGCTCTCGGCAAAGTTAGCCCTTGGCATGTTGTCATGGTCCCACATGTCAGGAGGCAACAGGTCTCAGCCTCCTACTGGTTCTCTTTGCCGAGAGTGGCTCTCGGCAAGGATGGCCCTCAACCCGTTGTCGTGGTCCCACATGTCAGGAGGCGACATGTGTCAGCCTCCTACTGGTTATCTTAGCCGAGAGTGGCTCTCGGCAAACATGGGGCTCATCCTGTTCTCATGGTCACGCAACAGGTGTCAGCCTCCGACTGGTTCTCTTTGCCGAGAGTGGCTCTCGGCAAAGATGGCCCTCAGCCTGTTCTCGTGGTCCCACATGTCAGGAGGCGACACGTGTCAGCCTCCTACTGGTTCTCTTTGCCGAGAGTGACTCTCGACAAAGCTGGCCCTCAGCCTATTCTCGTGGTCCCACATGTCAGGATGCGACCTGTGTCAGCCTCCTACTGGTTCTCTTTGCCGAGAGTGTCTCTCGGCAAATTTGGCCCTCGGCCTGTTCTCATGGTCCCACATGTCAGGAGGCGACAGGCATCAGCCTCCTACTGGGGCTCTTTGTGGCTCTCGGTAAAGTTGGCCCTCGGCCTGTTGTCATGGTCCCACATCAGTCTTGGGCCAGATAGCTTTATACATTTTGATTGAAGAGTAGTGTTGACCTTGCCCAGAGCCCTTCCATTTGTCCCTTCTTTGATCACTCCAATGCATGTTCACTAGTCCTTGGAGATCATTAGGTTGCCTGTATGCTAGTTTTGAGAGTGGAGTGTGGAGAAGTTGATGTGGGTTTCTTTCCGAGATCCATGTGGTTGCTGTCTATAAATCAGTTTTGACAAAGGAATGCAATTCTGGGAATTTGCTAATAAGAGTAGTATCAAGCCACTTGTCATGCCATAATATGACGGTCTGTTCATTGCCCATTGTACATTTGTAATTTTATTTGAACAGTGGACGGAGCTTTAAATGGCTCTCCATCTCGTGCCCTAGAAGTTGTGTATTATAATAAGTGCTCCAGATTAATTTAACCCATGGAAGATCCTCTTTGTTGAAAAACTTGTGTAGGTTCTTCATCAGGAGTGTCTTGTTACAGAGAGCATTATCCAGAATTCCTAATCCCCCTGACCCTTTGGCTCGCATACCTTCTTCCAGGAAATAAGAGTTGGGCCATGTTGTTCTTGACCAAATTTTCTCCAAAAGAAATGCCGCCAATATTTGTTTATTTTCTCGATGGTGCTTGCAGGAAGAGCCCAAGTACTCATGAAGAAAATAGGCAATGCAGAGAACACTGATTTAGTTAGGAGTAGCCTACCATCATAAGAAAGTAGGCTGGAGTAGCGACTCAACATTCTTTCAATTTGTTCGCATATGGGATTGAAATCTTTTAGTTTCGGTCTGTGGTCACTCAGAGGCAGAACCAAATAAGTAAAAAAAACTTCCTTATTTACATCCCAGATCATTAAGAATTATATCCGAAATTTTGAGGGATCACATTAAGAGGAATCACCATAGATTTTCCATAATTAAAATTTAACCCAGTCTGAGAAGCATAGTGCTTCAAAGGATTGTTGACTTGCCTGATTTGTCTAGGCACTACAGGCAAAATCATCACTGTATCATCTACATATTGGATGACTGGGAAGTACGGGTTTGTCTGGCAGGGAATAGGGGCTTGAATGATATTACCTTGCATTTCCTTGTTTAGCACTGTTTCAATTAGATCAGCTGTCAGCACAAACGACAAAGGAGAGATAAAGGATCATCTTGTCTAACCCCTTTTTGCATTGAAATTGTTTGCCAGGAATGCCATTCAGTAAAGCTGTTGAAGATCCAAAATCCAGGAGCATTTTAATCCACATCATCCATCTCTTTCCAAAGCCTCTAGCTTTAAGAATGTTAATTATGGCGTTGTGTTCAATAAGATCAAAAGCCTTTCCAAAATCAAGCTTTAGGATGATGAGCTCGATTTTTGATTGTTTGCACTAATGGATGAATTCAAAAGCCTAAGCTAAGCAATCTTGTATTGATCTTGATTTGAGAAAACCATATTGATTAGTCTGGACAATCTTCAGAGTCACCTTTTGAAGTCTATTGGCCAGAAGCATGGTGATAATTTTGATTGTGCAATTCAATAGAGAAATATGCCTGAAATCATTAGGAGACATAGGATTGTGTCTTTTTGGAATGAGGGGGATGAAAGAGTTGTTGATTGATTGAAGATTGATTCTACCATAATAAAAATCTTCAATAAGTTCATAGAAATCTCCAGCAATAATATCCCAACAAGCTTTGAGAAAATTCCCATTAAATCCATCTGGCACTGGGGATTTATCTGAGGGCATTTCCTTTATAATTGAATCAATTTCTTCTTTACTGAAAGGGTTCTCTAAATCCTCAAGGGGAACATCAGTCTGCGCAATGTTGTGTAGATCAAAGAAATTTACTGTCTCTCATGTGGTTCCCAGTATTTCATTAAAGGATCTCCATAATATTGGAAAGCAATTTACCCAAGCTGACTTTTGATACGTCTCCAATGTAGCTAGAATTTTTTATTGTTCCATGCTATTATATTATCTCTTTTGGATGTTTTATAGGCATTAATATGCTATTTTATATTATTTTTGGAACTAACCTATTAACCTAGAGCCCAGTTCCAGTTTCTGTTTTTTCCTTGTTTTTGAGTTTCGTAGAAAAGGAATACCAAACGGAGTCCAAACGGAATGAAACCTTCGCAATGATTTTTCTTGGACCAGAAGACACCCTAGAGACTTGGAGATCAAGTCAGAAGAGCCACGAGGTGGCCACAAGAGGGGGGCGTGCCTAGGAGGGTAGGGCGCGCCCCCACCCTTGTGACCCCCTCATGACTCCCCTGACCTAATTCCTTAGCCTATATATTCACATATATTTCCAAACCACCAGAGGCATCCACAAAAGCACTTTTAAAATTCCACCGCCGCAAACTTCTGTACCCGTGAGATCCCATCTAGGGACCATTTCCGGCACCATGCCGGAGGGGGTTTCGATCACGGAGGACTTCTACATCAACTTTATTGCCCTTTCATTGAAGCGTGAGTAGTTTACCACAGACCTACGTGT
This sequence comes from Triticum monococcum, assembly GCA_034509565.1. Lineage (NCBI taxonomy): Eukaryota > Viridiplantae > Streptophyta > Magnoliopsida > Poales > Poaceae > Triticum > Triticum monococcum. The sequence continues at coordinate 65,484,793 of CM067846.1, forward strand.
CCATAGCTAGTAGTTAGATGGCTTCTTCTCTCTCTTTGATTCTCAATACCATGTTCTCCTTGATGTTCTTGGAGATCTATCTGATGTGATCTTCTTTTGCCGTGTGTCTGTCGAGGTCTGATGAATTGTGGATTTATGATCAGCTTATCTATGAATATTATTTGAATCTTCTCTGAATTCTTTTATGCATGATTTGATATCTTTGTAATTTTCTTCGAACTATCGGTTTGGTTTGGCCAACTAGATTGGTTTTTCTTGCAATGGGAGAAGTGCTTAGCTTTTGGTTCAATCTTGCAGTGTCCTTTCCCAGTGATAGTAGGGGCAGCAAGGCATGTATTGTATTGTTTCCATCGAGGATAAAAATATGGGGTTTTCATCATATTGCTTGAGTTAATTCCTCTACATCATGTTATCCTACTTAATGCCTTACTCTGTTCTTCATGAACTTAATACTCTAGATGCAGGCAGGAGTCGGTCGATGTGTGGAGTAATAGTAGTAGATGCAGAATCGTTTCGGTCTACTTGACACGGACGTGATGCCTATATTTCAGAATCATTACCTTAAATATCATCATAACTTTGCGCTTTTCTATCAATTTCTCGACAGTAATTTGTTCGCCCACCATATTATTTGCTATCATGAGAGAAGCCTCTAGTGAAACCTATGGACGGCGGGTCTATTTTCCATCATAGAAGTTTCCGATCTACAATATTAGTTTCCGATCTACTATTTTGAAATCTTTTACTTTACGATCTATAAACCAAAAATACCAAAAATATTTACTTTATCGTTTGCTTAGTTTCATCTATCTCTATCAGATCTCATTTTTAAAGTAACCGTGAAGGGATTGACAACCCCTTTATCGCGTTGGGTGCAAGTTGTTTGACTGTTTGTGAAGGTATTGGTGATTTGTGTGTTGTCTCCTACTGGATTGATACCTTGGTTATCATACCGAGGAAAATACTTATCTCTACTTTGTTGCATCACCCTTTCCTCTTCAAAGGAAAAAACCAATGCAAGCTCAAGAAGTAGCAACTTTCAGTTTGGGTGTACTTTCACCAGAATACAAAGTGAGTGGTTCAAAGATAAGGCCAACAAATTCAAATAGTTCCATGACACATGGGGCAATACCAACAAAAAAATACCATGGTAAGGCGAAATAGCGGCGCCTGCTACAGGTACTATACACGCTATACCGAAAAAGGTTGTCATCCCGCTTTATATATATATATAAAGCAACGACCACCATACGAATGATCCATACAACACGACGCCACACACACCTGAGGCAATATACAAAGGTGTTTCGGTCGAGACACACCACTCCATACAACTCCAAGTGAAACAAGTACAATAAGCATGACCATGGAGACGATCACTAGTGGAAAACCGGCCTTTTGTCCCGGTTCATAAGGGCCTTTAGTCCCAGTTCCTGAACCGGGACTAAAGGGTCGTTACTAATACCCTCACCCTTTAGTCCCGGTTCAAACCAGAACCGGGACAGATGGGCCTCCACGTGGCCGCTGCCGGCAGCCCAGGCAGGGGGGCCTTTGGTCCCGGTTAATGACATAAAGCGGGACCAAAAGGCTTCCACGCGTCAGCAGGAGGTTTTTCTTTTTTTTAAAAAAAAAGTGGCTGTTTTAGGGGTTTAGGGGGTTATTTTTAGGTTGATATTAGCTAGCTAATAGAGAGAAGTGTCCTGTCTTATATGTAGTCCTTGGTTTACCTACGCTACTGCTATGTTCATTTCACCCGCAGATATATATATATATATAATAACTCATGCATGCTCGCATCATACATCATCATATATAATAACAAGTCCTACTAATTAATCAAGCATCATCATACAACTTCTACTCGTTATTAATAATAAGTCATACGATCATCATCCTCATAGTCATCGAACTCAACCCCTACATAATTGTTCTTAGCACATGATCATCAGTATCAGGTAGGATCGGACCTAAACACACTTAAGGTAAAATAGCATAAAACAATATAGACCCTGACTCTCCATTATGAAGAATGGAGATCATCCTGTCTCCAATTCTTGCGCCTCGCTTCCTTTTGCTTCCAAGAAGCTCCTTACGACTGTCCATACATTTTTTCCACCCTTTGATTGTCATGTCTCCACTTGTTTTAGAAATCCGGTATGGACAGTTGAGATTCGTAGGATGACCTGGATATATGTTCAAAACACGAAGGTTGCTGCCATTCTGATACATCAAATGAGGCACACAATCCTCTGGGATTCTCTATTGAAAAACATAGTAATAACTTCGTAGTTAGCAATGATGTACTAGTTTTACAAGTATGCAAAAAGATGCACGGATGTCGTAATAGTAAAAAAACTTACCAGGGTATCTCCATGGTAGTTACCGTAGTTCAACACGTGCACTAGTGACACGTATTGACCATAATGTTGAGGAGTTCGATTGTAGTTATTGTAATTCTCAATATCATTACAAAATCCAACCAGATGAGTTTTATCCTTGTAAGTTAACTCAGAGCCATCGGTGTAGTAAGTTCTATCTACCATCTCTTGCAAATTCTTTGATACTTCAAAATAAGCTGTCAATGGAAATAAGCTGTCAACTATTTTGAAATGGACAATATAAGTTCTATAAATAATTAACTATGTTTGAGAAACTCACATAGCGGTAGAACTGGAGGAGTATCAACAAAGACCCAAATGTCCATATTGTCTTGCTCGATTTTAGGATCACCAAGATCCATGGTGACAAGCATACCCTCATCAAAACCATACAATTTGCAAAATGCTTCCCAATTTTTGCAACCAAAATGGGTTACGCTCTCAGCATTATACAACTTTACTTCAAAATCCACATCATGATGGGTCCTTAGGTGAATTTTCTTTGTTTCAAAATTTTCATGGTCTTCAAAATCTATCCTCTTCAAGACATAGCGTCTTGCATGGCATGGGATAAACTATACTCGAATTGTAAAAGATGAAAATTACACGTTGAAATAGTTGAAGTCATGCTTAATTATGAAAAAAAACACTTGTCGTCGTTGCGTACCGTTTTAACTTCGAAGGTCTCCTCGAGCTTAATGCTGAAGCGCCGACCATCGTCCAGGTGAGGCCTGTCGCACTCACCTCGATCGTCGTGGCACCAGTCGCACTCCCCCGGGAGACTTTCGTCGTCCGATGATGACATTTCCTATACGTTCATAATTCAAAGACTAAATTAGATCATTATTATTCAACTAATCATATGCATATGCCTTGCATAGTGCTCTCCAATTTGAGCATTCAATAAGAAAAATCAAATTGCAAAATTAAGTATTATTCAAATTAGGATGCCTTCAATTATAAGAAAAACTACATCATCTCCATGTGTCCGTACATCGAATACTATCACTAATACACGTCGAATACTATATATCATACATATCGCCAGTACAGCTAGAACCGTAGCGCCCGACGGGTATCGGTGCGGGCGGTGGACACCCAAAGGGAAGGAACCATCACAGGATCATAGCTCCAGTGAGATCCCTGAAGAACCTGCCAGGTATTCTCGAACCTGCCCTCCAACACAACCATGTAGCGACGGACGTGCTCGTCCTCCTCGCTGACACGGTGACGTACCACCTCCGCGGTGTCCGGAAGCCTCGGAACCGTCACTGGCCCACGCGACCGCCACCAAACAAGGATCGGGTCAACGACGGGCTGGCTCCTCACCAAGCTATGCCCCCCTGAAGGTAGCGCCTCCCAGTACCACCCCGGCGGAGCCCAGTCTCGGACATGGCACATCTGGTCAAGCAGGTGTCGTCCTCTGCCGACTCGACGACGAGGATGCGGGATAGGCATCGTCCACGTTGATGCAGGAATAATTGCTTTAACTAAAAAAATAAACTAGTTCTATTAATTTTCTTGCTAAAAATAAACTATTTCTATATATAGTAAATAAACTAGTTTTCTTAAATCAACCAGTTCAACTACTAATAATATAAGTAGTTAATTACTATAAATAAAATAAAGTAGTACTAACTAAAAATAAACTAATTCAACTACTAATTAAACTAGTTCAAAGCACTAACCTAGAATGTACTATCCTAAAATGCACTAACAGTGTAGAACTAATAACCTCAAGTGCATTAAATCAACTAACCTTAAATGTAACTTTTGCAACACAATTTTTTTTCTGAATATGCACATATATACATATGAACATATATATACATAAATTGAAAAAAATAATTCTATGAACAAAAAAAATCATACATCAATTCATATATATCAATGGATCATACATACATTTGCACATATATACATATTCATACAACATCCATATATACATGTCGGGGCGGTGGATCATCCAAAATATATATGAAAAAAACAGAGATCGAGCAGGCCGGGGCGGCAGCGGCGGCGTGCGGCAATGCAGAGCAGGCCGGGGCGGTGGAGGCGGCGCGGGGCAAGCAGAGAAGGCAGGGGCGGCGGCGTGGGGGAAGGGAGGGGCCGGGGCTCACTGGGCGGCGACGACGAGGCGCGGCAGATCAGGCGGCGACGGTGAGGTCGGGGCAGAGAGGGCGACCACGTCGGGGTGGCGCGGGGCGGCGCGGGACGGCGTCAGAGGGGCGCAGGACGGCGCGCGGCGACGACGGCGACGGCGAGGCACAGCCTGGCGGCGTCGTCGATCGGGCGGGGAAGAACGAACTGAATGAAAATTTCACAAGTGCTACTTATATAGACGAAGCATTGGTCCTGGTTCGTGACAGAAACCGGGACAAATGCCTCTCTTTAGTCCCGGTTGATGCCACCAACCGGGACCAAAGGCCACTTTTCGGAGGCCTTTTGTCCCGGTTGGTGGAACCAACCGGGACCAAAGGTATTCATTGGTCCCGGTTCGTGGCACCAACCGGGACCAAAGGTATTCATTGGTCCCGGTTCGTGGCACCAACCGGGACCAATATCCTGCACCTGCCAAAGCCGCGGTGCGGTGGAATGTTTAGTCCCACCTCGCTAGCTGAGGAGCGGCCACACCTGTTTATAAGCGCTGCCTCGCCATCTCCATCGAACTCCTATGGGCCTAATCTCACACCGCTATGCCTGTGGGCCTGCTGGGCCTTCTGCGGGCCTGAATCCTGGCCCATGGATGGGCTTCTAGTCGTATTCAGGCCGTGGTGGCCCAGTAGGTGGCATCTTTTTTTCTTTTTTTCCTATTTATTTTTTCATTTCTACTTAGAACTAAATACTTACAGTTTTTTAGTGATTTCTTTTTTCTTTTAGGTCACAAAATTTATAAACTTTCTGTTAGTGCCTTTAGTTTTCAAATTAGAATAGTTATAATTTGAATTTTTTGAAATTTGTGTGAATCTCAAGTTTGTGATTAAAATTACTAGTGCCATTAGTTTTCAAATTAGAATAGTTAAAATTTGAATTCTTTGAAATTTGTGTGAATCTCAAGTTTGTGATTAACTTTACTAGTGCCATTAGTTTTTCGTTTCTACTTAGAAATAAATACTTATAGTTTTTTAGTGATTTCTTTTTTCTTTTAGGTCACAAAAATTATAAACTTTCTGTTAGTGCCATTAGCTTTAAAATTAGAATAGTTAAAATTTGAATTATTTAAAATTTGTGTGAATCTCAAGTTTGTGATTAACTTTACTAGTGCCATTAGTTTTTCGTTTCTACTTAGAACTAAATACTTATAGTTTTTTAGTGATTTCTTTTTTCTTTTAGGTCAAAAAATTATAAACTTTCTGTTAGTGCCATTAGCTTTAAAATTTGAATAGTTTAAATTTGAATTTTTTAAAATTTGTGTGAATCACTAGTTTATGAATCACTAGTTTACTAAATTTGTGTGGAAACACTTTGTGTATTATATTTACTATGTACAATCTGTCTGCACAGAGATACCAAAAATTATAAACTTTCTGTTAGTGATTCTAGTTTTCAAATTAGAATAGTTATAATTTAAATTCTTTGAAATTTGTGTGAATCTCAAGTTTGTGATTAAAATTACTAAAAAAATAAACATAGATGCGCCTATAGAGAAAATTCAACCTAAATTCATAATCAATTTCCATGGATTTCAGAGAAATTCATTATGAATTTAGGTCAAATTTCCTGTATAGGGGTATCTATTTTCATTTTGAGAGGAGTTCAACAATGCATAGAGGGACGGGCTTATAAACCAGTGTGGGCGCCCTTCGGTTGGCGAGGTGGGACTAAACTGTGAATCACAACGAGGACCGACCATTTAGTCCCGGTTGGTGGCATGAGCCGAGACTAAAGGTGGCCCTTTGGTCCTGGTTCAGGGCACCAACCGGGACCAATGATGGTGGGCCAGGAGCCAGGCCCATTGGTCCCGGTTCGTCCCACCAATCGGGACCAAAAGGTCCTGATGAAACGGGACCAATGGCCCACATGGCCCGGCTGGCCCCCTGGGATCACGAACCGGGACCAATGCCCCCATTGGTCCCGGTTCTAGACTGAACCGGGATTAATGGGCTGGCCTGGCCTGGACCATAGCCCCCTTTTCTACTAGTGGATGAAACTCTCAACCGTGGACAAGCACCGAAGAGACGATTCTGAGCGCCGACGTACCATGAGCTCGACGATGGTATCTCAATGAAGGGCACGACGCTAGAGCACCGCCACCGCCAGATCCAAAGGATCAAAGTTTTCACCTAGAGCACCGCGGAGGAAAAGGAGCAACCATGATGAAGCCTTCAATAAGCGGGACAACACCTACAGACGCTGCCATCATCGGTCTAGCCAGAGGCAGACGATGTTTTCACGCCGGCACACATGCTCATCCTCCGACCTGGGTGCGGCCAACATCATCTGCTACACCACGGGTATAGCACACCAACCACCAAAGCTCATGTCGCCCACACGGCCATGGTCACCGACCAACACCTGTATCATGAGCTCCTCCCATGAGTCCACGACTCCCACCATCCGGCCGCCGCCCGGACCATAGGGTGTTCCAAATCCCCGCCAAAAGTATTGGCTTTGTGGCGTGCTATATTTCAAATACTCTCTCCGTTTCATAATAGAAGAGTGTTTTTGGCACTAGTATATTATGGGGCGGAGGAAGTAACATTTTATTTAAATGAAAGATATAGACCATAAAATGTAGGTTTTCAATAAGAATGCACGATATAGTTCAATAATAAAGGACTCTTAATCAGTGGCGGAGCTTCACAGAAAAGTTGGGTGGGCTAGGCTAATGAAGGTTACAAACTTTTTAGGGATTATTGGCAACTCGATACCTTTTGTTCCCATTGAATTTTTATCTTATATATTAACAACCAAGTTACTCGCAAGCTACTAATATCTACCTTATTATGTCTTATTTTAGTGATCTTCTTAAAGTAAAATGCACTTATCAAGCAAATATTACGCGTTAGGTACAAACAACCCTCTGATTCACCAGAGACAAAAATATTTGTATCTTGTATTTCCACATATGAATTCATAATTAAATGCATTAATCATGCTCAGTTCAATCAATGGATAACAAGAATCCACTACTCTGAAGATAATTAGAAATTACCCGGCGACACAGTGGTCAAGAGGTGAATATCGAGTTCTGCTCAGCGTGACAGCAGACCGGTGTCATTTAGCAGCGAGGAGGTTGTCCGGTCTATGCGAGGAAGGGTGGTCGGGGCTAGATGTGCGACAAGAGATCTGCGTCAATGTGTGGTGCGCGTGGCGGCGACGTTAGTCATGGCCAGCTAGCGGCTGATAGGCCCATTTTGCATCATTATTTCTTATTGTTATTTATCTTATTTCAATATTATATTTCATAATATGATGTAATTCTAATGATTTTTCTCTCTTAAAATGCAAGATACAACAAGAGAGGGAGATTACCGTCATCTAAAAATCTGACCAGGAAAAACAACATCAGAGATAGCAATTCCTCGGAGTTCAAAACAAAGAATGAATTTTTGAAGAATTATGGAGCAAAAGTGTGCCAGAGGTGGTCCACCAGCCAACCACATGGACAGGTGGTGTGCCAAACCCCCGGCAGCGCCATGTGTCAATGTAGGGCCATGGTGGTTAAAAAAAATAATGTTATTCATCAAATGTCCGCTGGGAGAGGTTCGCAAAATAAATGTTTTTCACAGCAATTATAATGGGCGTCGTATCTTGTGAATCCGGTATCCCTTTTGCATCCCTGTATCCTGTAATCGCTGGCCGTCCGATCTAAATCCCTTTCCTCCTGTGCGTCGGCGCTTATTTTGCAGAAACACGCCCGCTTCCATCTCATGTTAGGTGTGAATTTTCCAGAAACCCCCCGCCGAAGCACTCTCTCTTAAAAATTCCCTACCCCCAATCCCCAATCACGGCTGCGAACTACATCCCAACAACGGCATGGCCGCCACGACCACGAACACCATGTTCCAGCAACTACAACCTGCCACGAAGACTAGTGATAGGCAGCACCAGCACGAAGACACGCCGGAGACGGCCACCACATCCCAGCGGCGGAAACCTCTCATGCGGAGATCCATGTGTGTTGACCGTTGCCTCTCAGGCGTGAAGCTCTCCCTCAACGGGCGCACCAAGATCTCCCCTGGTTGCAATGCGCGGTGCTCTCCCTCGACCTAGCTTGTTGCCATGGATCCCGGCTGTTCCCAGGAGCCCAGGACTAGCAGCCCAACGTGTGCATCCGTCGTCAACGATCTCTGTCCAGTTCTGACCATGACCCAAGACCAACACATTTTGACAACCTGACAATTGCGACGACTACAGCGTGTGGATCAGTAGAGGACCACTACCGTGAGTCCGTGACCATGTAGCTTTGTTATTTTTAGATGACCTCCTCTTGCCAATTTCAGTTTAATTGATCTCGTTTGGGTGTGTCAATCGAGCCTCAAAAGGGGACTACAAAATTCAAAAAGAAGTGAATGCTTGTTGGTGAATGCAAAATTCAGAAAATGAATGCTTGTTGTTGACTACAAAATTCTGAACAAAACGAATGTTTAATTTCTTTTGTTGAATGCTATTGCTGAGATGTTCCCTACGTGATTCACACTACAAGGTCACATTATAAATTTTGAAGCTACATGTACACCCAACAAGCAACAATTGCAGTATACAACTCACAATCCACAGCAGATGGTCAATCACAAGTTCTATGCGTACATCAAACAAGAGCAGGTAAGATGCAGAGATGTGGATGCGTCTGCAAGGAGGTTCCGGGCTGTATTCGGCACCCACACGAGTCAGTAGCAGGCCGGCGCCATCAGGTGGAGGGGAGTGTAAATCAGAAGGTGAGGATGTTGCGGCCGCCGGGCGGCATCAGTGGTACAGAGACTCGCTAGGAACTTGGACATGGCGATCCGGAACTGCCGAGGCTGTACAAGGACATCTTGACTGCGGCAACGGAGGACACAGACAGATTTTATGTGGGGACGCATCACGAGCGGTGCCTCGGCGCTAACCTCGTCGCCGCCGGGAGAACCAGCATGGGTGCGTTGCCCCGGCGAAAGGAAGAGGGCTGGTTCTCCCGGCGGCGACCGCAACATCATAGACAGGGATCCAGATCTTGATTCAACTTGGGATGTTTCAATCTATACAGGGGGTACTTTGCAAAGAAGAGGGCTGGAGCGGGCGCTTTAGTAGAAAATTTCATCAAACAGACTAGACACGCACGATCCAGATCGGGTGGCTGGAAACAAGAGGATGCACGGATTCACGAGGGATGCCGGATTCACCTGATATGACGCCATTATAATGTGCAGACCATGGTAACTTTGTAAAGCAAACACGGCAATTTTACAACAAATCCTTCTTTTATCGAAAATTAACATGTGTCTGAAGAAATCCCCCCCCCCCTAACGTAATTTGCCATAAAAATATGGGGAGCGCTACGCGTCTACCGGTATATGTCTAGTAAACATCCACCACCTCGACAATCGTCGAATCTCTGCAAGCGACCCATCCGATCTAACTCCACGCACGCGGCTCGTTGTCTTCCGGACACACTAATTCCTGAAACAACGGCCGCATTGCAGAAACAATCCTGAAACAATGACCGCGTTGCATAAACAATTCCTGAAACAACGGCCGCGTTAGAGAAGCAATTCCTGAAACAACGGTTGCGTTGCAGAAACAACTACCATGTTACAAAAATCTGAAGATTGGAGGAACATTCCTAAAACAACGACCGCGTTGCAGAAACAATTCCTGAAACAACGGTTGTGTTGCAGAAACAACTACCATGTTGCTTCTGTCGAATGGTGATGAGAGAGGAGCACCGACAAGCTTACCTCACCGGCAAGGTGGCGCACCGCACGCGGCCGGCCATCATGGTGGAAGCGGGGTGACAACGGTGACGATGGTGCGAGGCCTAGCTGCAACAGCGCACCGCCGCGGCGACCGGTGACGACGGCAAAGGCCTGCCTAGCCGGTGAGGATGGCAGCCAGCACGTGGCGGTGGCAAGCAAGGGCACACTCATGGTGCAGAGTGCAGACGACCATCTCGCTTGGCATCGCTGATTCAGGAAGGAGATTAAGGAGATGAGGATAAGGTACAAGCCATGGCTGTTGCAAAGAATATGTTGGTGCGGTCCACAAGGGACGCGTGGCAAGCAACCGAGGGGCCGGACACAAACGTAATTATCCGTCAGGTGATGTGTAACATTTCCCTAAAAATATTCACAAATGTCATGCCTCCTAGCGAACGTAAGTGACTGTTGCCGTCCAAAAACTTTTCGTCCCTATACAATTTTAGGTCTGCTTGCGGCCTTATTTGATCCGCGCAAAAACTATTCAATTTTGATATCTTCAGCCATTTTTTAGCTCAGTTGTTGAAGATGCTCTTAGCTGCTACTGATGACCAAGAACCCCGCCGCGTGTGGTTGGATGCCGTGCGCCCGTTCCAGGTGATGCATTTGTCATGTGGCCAGCAATATTATTGAGCGAGTTGGCTAATGGAACATCGGTACTGTCCAACTAAATAAAAAAAAAGGCTACGTCGCGAGCTTTCTATTACTGGAGCTGTCAATTTCTCTTCTCTAATTTTTTACTATAATATGCTTGTTGCGAAACTTTTTCTTCTCTAACTTCCTGCAATAAGACCTTTGTTGTGAAACCCATTCTTCTCTAATTTCCTGCAATAAGACCTTTGTTGCGAAACCTTTCTTCTCCAATTTTCTGCAACAACACCCTTGTTACAAAAATTATAAACACATCTAGCGTTGTGTCTAATTTTCTGTAACAAAATCCATGTTGTAAAAATTGCAACAGCATCTCCAGCCGCATCGCGCACTAACACAGTCGTCTTTCGATGCCGCTAAAACATGGAGTGGACATGGAAGTACAGCGTGGTGATGTGGCTGTTGCTAGAGCCGGTGGTGCCGGAACGGTGGTGAGGTTGTTGGTGCTCCACGCCCGCGTGGCGGATCTCTCCGGATCCAGCCGCCGGGAGGTGTTTGGCGGCGGAGATCTGGCATGGATGCACTCATCACGATGATCTACAGGCTAGGGTGCTCGGCTTGGGTATTGGTCGCGAGTGCTCGGTCTACAAGAGACTATTTGTTTCGGTGAGGCCAATTGAAACAAGGGGGGTTGCAAGAACTGTACTAGGATAAAGATTGCTTCTGAGTCGTTTGATCCAAAGCAAATCCGACGACTACGAAGAGGGTAGACACACACACCAACATTCGCTGGTTGAGCGATAACGTTTTCTAAAAAGAAAATAGAAAATGTTTGCACGAATTCTCCGTAAAATGAATGACAAGGGACATAGATTTTTTTGAACCAGGCATAACCCCTTTCCATTATGGACATAACGGAAATACAGCAAGTCCACAGAATGAGACGGGAGAGGGGAGAGCGAGTTCAAGCACCGCCGGAAAACCTACTGTGAGCACTCGCCATCGAGATAACTCACTGTAGGGCAAAAACCCGGCGACACCAAATCAAAATAGAGTTCAGATGGGGCAACCCCACCCCCCCCCCCCCCCCCCCCCAGACAGCTCACACTCGAGCAACGAAACGGTGGTCCCATGCAAGGGAAAGACTCCAGGAACGAAAAACATTAACCAAAGCAAAAGACATCCGTCAGCGTTACGCCTCCATCTTTTTTGATGACGCCCCATCACGTTTGTTTCAACATTTCTCCAGCGGGGCTTCTCAGTCTTTGTTCGTAGCACAGATAGACAAGGGACATAGATGTGCAATACTTAACGCACATCTAGCTGTAATTTAGTAAAACTAATAAAAAAACAAACGTAGCACCTCGTTCTAAACATGGAAGAGAACGTCAAAGAGAACCTCGAAGAGAACATGGATCCATACCTATCTGACAACCTCTCCCTAGCCCCCTTCATCTCCTACCCGTGAAGTTTGATCCAGCAGAAGAGGTCTTCTGAATCTCCTCAGCACCCGAGTCCCAATGTCCACGCTCCAATCCACGATGGCTGAATACCTAATAGAGCGGAGTAGGAGGCCCATCGAAAGAACTTGAATCAGATCGGACGTCCGCCAACGTTGGTGAGTCAGCAAACTAAGGGAACGATTGTAAGACTGATGGGCCACGGTTCATCTCCCCAACATCGTTGGAATACGTCGCCCGTCATTCCAATCTCACAACGCAGACAAGTAACCCATTAATCATTTATTTATTTTGCGAGAACCCATTACAAGATCGAATCCGTGTTCTATTCCACAGCCGATTGAATTCATCACAGAATCCCCAAACTCAGACTAACGCTAACGTCTGGAAAAAAAAAGTTAGTACCTATAGATTGTGCACTACAGGGAGCGGACGAGTTCCAGAAGGTTTGGTCACTGCAGCCAGCAGCGCTCGCGCTGCTTCATCAACACAATCAAACAACGGCAAGCGAGTTCAGTATTAGGTATAGTCTTATATGAGGGTTTCAGATGTTTTCCATTATCTGCAACAAGGTGAATGTAATCTTTCTATCTTGCAGCGTTAAGAAGATCTGTAGTAGCCAGACATTAGAACTAAGTAATTTACATACAAAAATTAAACTAAATGTATCTCGTACTTGAATTATACAGGTTTTCGCTTACACGGTTGCTTTGTTCCATGGCAACGGGCATCAAGGTTGGCACTCTTTTTTAACCTCCGTCTCAAAATACTTGTCGGAGAAATAGATGTATCTAACGTGTTTTAGTTCTAGATACATTCATCTTTATCCATTTCTCCAACAATTATTTCCGGACAAAGGGCGTATAATATAACGCATTCGTATAAGATTTCTTGCAACTATAACTAGTGAGTATAATGAATATACATATGAACTAGTAGTAAAGAAAAAATTGCAAACTCCTCATGGGTGCCATTGGCCGATGCTAGATCCGCCCAAGACGTTGGCTACGTCCTTCCCTTGCCATGCAAGAGGGGTGCACCCACCGGCATGACCAGCGCACCGGCAAGGGAAAGGAAGTAGCCGACGCCTGAGACGGATCACCCGGCACCATCTGATCTGCGGTGATTGGAAACATGTTGTGACGGAAGTGAGGTTGCAAGGGGTGCCTGAGGCACTTAAATACAAGGGGCAGGGCGCTCCGGACGAACTGGCAGCTGGGTGCTGCTCACTCCTTTTTGTTCTCTTGTTCTTAAATAAAAACTTTCCGTCATGCAATTTTCTTTGGTTCTGATTTAGTAGCCTTTAATGGCTGGTTCATACATGAGCTGGAATTGGGTCACGCACAGGTGGAACGTTTCCCTTCTCCTATTTCCTGGTTCTGCAAGAATGAACGGCCATGGAGGATGCAGTGCAATCGACAAGAAATGGAAAGTTCCAAAGGACATGCCAGTGACAGACTGTTCCTAGCTTGCTGATGCTGCACGACGGTGTAAGCATCCCGAATTTTCAAAAATTCGTAAGAAAGCTGAGATCGATATAGCGCTAGTGCATTAACTTTTTTATTACATCTAGTAACTGAGAATTGACACCGTCTATTATATATTATTAAAAGTCAGATTTGCTAATTCTCGTGTCAAGATGAAAATTATTTATCTCTCATCTAACACCAGCACAGTTTTATCAAAGCTGTAAGATTCGTGTTTTTGTGTTTTTTAGACAAATTCACATTTTTGTGTGCACTAGCTTGTGCGGCGCGGTTGTTTTTTTTTAGAGAAAAGGCGTAAAACCCGACTTCAAATTAATGAAGTCATCAACCGGCTAGGATACAACAGTGCTGATACAAAGGCGAAAGCTTGAAGAAAAACTGAAAGATAAAGGCGGCGTGCACACACATTACAGAGCTAAGCAGACAGCAATGGCGAGCAGGGCACCACCACAGCGAAAACAGGATCACGCTGCCGGAGAACTCCACGCAAGCTACAACAGCGGAGCAACTGCAATCAGTAGACATCACAAGTGAAGGCAGAGAGGACCCGGGCTGCGTGGAGAAAAGCATGGCTCCTGATCTGGCCATCCCGAGCCTTGCCGGAGGGGAGATCCAATCGCCCCTACGTTTGAACCGTGCCACAACACGCACACGCCGTCCACCGGCCGGCTGCCCAGAGCCGAACAAGACGAAGAGCCGCTGAAGGATTGCACAGGGGCCACCTCGTCACCACCATAGCCGCCATCCCGGAGAGCAGAGCAACGCCGCCGCCACCAAGCACCTTGCCGCGAGACCACAACCTCACCCTCCCTTGAACGACGCCTCCAAGGAGGACCGAGACGCCACAGCGCCGCCGCCGTTCGGCTAAAGGCCAAGGCTTTCGCCCGGGATCGTGGGAGAGGTGGAGGGAGGTGAAGAAGAAGCCCGACATGCCCTCAGGAGGGAGATCGACACCGGAGCGCCGCCGCCGTCGGGGTCGACGGGAGGTCGACCAGGGGTTTCCCCCGTTCTAGGACGGCCACCACCCACCCTCAAGTGCCAGATCTGGCGGCCCGGAGGAGCAGCACCCAGATCTGGGAGGGAGGGCCACAACAGAGGAGAGGAGACCGGGAAACAAGCCAGCTGAGGCCAGCGACGCGGCCCGCAGCAGCGACGAGCCTCCACCGCCCCACCGCCGCCCACATGGCCAGTGGGGACGGCCAGCACCGGCGGCGCCATCCGCGAGACGAGATCGACGCCGCCCTCGCCAATCAGGGCCGCCACCCTAAGATCCAGGGCCCCCTGCAGCGCAGAGCAGCAGAGCATCGCCGCCACCTTCACCGACAGCCGCGCCGGCGAGCGCCTCGGGTGGCGGCGGGGCGGGAAAGGGGGAGGGAGGGGGACGGCGAGGCTACGGTTAGGTCGCTCTCGTGTCGCCCGTGAGGGGCGACGCGAGAGCCGCGGGGAGGGGGGGGGGGAGCTACCCTGCATTCTCACGCGGTTGATTCTCAACAACCTGTTTTCCTATGTTATTGGGCCATTGTCATTGTGGGGTATCATGTTCATTTTTCAGCTGTTGTTTTTTCACGCATATTGGGCTGTAGTGTTAAATTTTGGCAAACCCTAATCATAGCTTATAACGTCAGAAATGTGTATTTTCCTACAAGGTGCACACCTATCAATCGTTCGGATAGTATCAATCGCGTCTGAATTTGTACCTGGTTTTGGAAGTATAGGACATCCATGTGCGTCAAGAAGTTCTGGTTTCGTACAGGGGCGACAAAACTGGGCCAGCCAATTTGCAGTCCAACTTAAAAAAACGGAATGTAGAAACATTGCAGCCTCACTTAATGCAGCGCTCACTTTTTTGCTCAGTTCTTATTTACAAATATTTGGAAATATGAATATATACATTGAACGAATTTCAAATACGCGTTGACCATTTTGTAATGTACATTCAATAAATTTTGAATATGCATTTAACACTTTGTAATTTACATTGAACAATTTTTGAATATGCATTGAAAATTTATGTAATGTACATTGAACAGTTAGTGAATACATATTGAACCTTTGTGTAATATACGCTGAAATAAAATAAAATACATGGTGAACATTTGTAGTATTCATTGAAAAGAATTATTTATATACGATAAAATTTTTATAATGCATGATGAACTTTTTGGTAATAAATCATGAACATTTTTAATATATGATGAATATGTTTATAATGCACACACTTATATAATACCCAAAACAAAGAGAGAGAAAGAAAAGAAAAAAGAAAAATAAAAGGAAAGGTAAGAAATAGAAACACACAAAAAAAGAGAAAAGGAGAAGAAACAATGAAACCGGACTGTGGGCTGGCCCACACAGTGGCGTTGGCGAGGGCCGCCTTCAGCCGAGGTGTATTTATTTGCCGCATGCGGCTACAAATAGGATTGGCCCGTTATTGGAAGCTTGTGGAAACTTCCAGCCAGTTTTGTGAACTTCTAGAAGCTTTCGGTCAGGTATCTTTGTTTTTTTGTATTTATTTTTTTATTTATTCATATTTTCCTTCTTTCATATTACTTTTCTGGAAAATAAAAATCAAAATCCATGAATTTTTTTCAAAAATGGCAAACAATATTTCAATTCTTGGACCATTTTAAATTTGGTGAAACAATTTTCATGTTTTTCTATTCTTTAAATTTTTTGAAATTTTTTATTTTTAAAAAAATCCGAACAATTTTTTCAGTTGGTGACCTTTTTTAATTGACAAACTCTTTCAGATACGGAAACATTTTTTATTTGTGATATAAAAAACATGAACATTTATCAAAATCATGGAATCTTTTCTCTTTTTACCAGTTTTTAAAAATTATAACTGAAGAAAAAGCATATATTTTTTGTAAAACAGTAAACCACGAGCAATGACAACCGAAAAAACATAACAAACATGACCCATCGAGCAGCAATCGCAGCGAGCGAACACTTTCTCTGCAGCGTGGAAATAACATCTCACTAGCATCTCAATTTCTACATCGTGATTTTTTTGGCAAACAAAACCCTCTTTTAGATTTTATTTATTAGCAACCCAAAAAGTGTACAACAATCATCCTTCCAAAAGGAAAGGAGATTGATTACACTGCTTGGTTAGCCCTACAATTGACAGGTTTGTTGCATATAAGACAGAAAAAACTTGTAGAAGATCTCTCTATATAAGCTTTCTTTGCTAGTGAGTGGGCAATGACATTCCCTGTTCTAGGAATATAAGTGATCCTGCATGAACTTAGATGAGAGGAGTCATTTAGAAATTCCGCAATAACTGGTCTGATTCTCCAATGCCCTGGCTTTTCCAACAAGTTCTTTTCCTTCACCACTTCAACTAGGTTCCTGTAATCGGAGAAAAAGGTGGCAGATTTCCATCCGAAAGCTTTTACTGTTTTTGCTGCAAGAGCTAATCCAAGCGCTTCAACCTACACAACACAGGACACGTTTTTTGCAGAAGCTTGAACAAAAAAAGTATGATTAATTAACTCATACTTAAGAAGTATTACAATGTTAAACTCAGTGTAAATTGTTGGACCTGCAGTTTGAGTTTGGGAATTTGTCTCCAAAAAGGAAGAAACATTATCACTGATTAATTGTGTATTGACCTCTTCCTTTTCTTCTAATACTCCTGCATTTAACATTGCTTTTGTAGCATAGATTACCAGCATAAGACTCCATATATTTTTGATAAAAAGAATATCATTTCTAGCTTTCCAAATATTCCATAGCAATGTAAAAATAATATCTAGGTTTAACTCAACATGATGAGAGGATAGGATCATTTGTATCACATCTGTAGGGTAAAGATTAGGATTTAACTCGTTTACCTTGAGACTGAATTTAAACCATATGGCTCACGAGAAACTGCAAAGAAAAGAGAGATGTAGATCTGTTTCAAAACCTTCACCTCTACAACATTCTTTTCAATATGAGATGAATACATGGATCCCCTCAGTCCTGTAGCCAGTGCCCTTCTTAAGATTCTCCAAGCAAAAGTCTTGACCCTAGGAGCCAAAGTCTTGATTTTCCGCACCAGATTAAGAATATTGATTTCAGGCTCCGAGATAGTATTATTCGAAACTTGACTTCCAGCTTGAGCCTCCTCCAATAGAGCTTTATATGCACTTTTAGTAGTGCATTCAACACTAGAGTGTGAATCCAACATAACACATCATCCATGCTAGTATTAATGATAGTAATATTTAAACCATTGCTTTTCAAAAACCTCATCAAAGAATATGCTAGTTTTATCCTCATCCCAGGTTTTCTATTAGGTTTCCATTGATCGCTAACTATCTTGGCACAATGCTTATTTAAATCTGGCTTAAGGTGATCATAAATATTTTCCCAACCTTTGCACCAAGGAGTAGTTCCAATGCAGGAATTACCATTAGCAATCTGAGTTTGACTAGCCTTGTGAATGAAAGGTAAAATTAATAGAAGACCAGAAAGTAGACTTTGGAACAGGAGTATTGAGTGACCAAATAGTAGAGTTATGAAAGTACTTGGATTTGAGAGTTTTAGTAATTAAGGAATCAGGGTTCTTAATAATTCTCCAAGCCATTCTTGCAAGCATGGACTTGTTCATCATGTATAAATCTCTTATGCCAAGTCCACCTTTATGCATAGGTTTACAAATATCATCCGAAGCTCTAAAACAGATAGGTTACGAATCATTACCTTTATCCATACCTGTCCAACAGAATTTCCTAACAATAGAAGTTAGTTTGTTAACGGTGGACTTGTTTAAAAGGATACTTGGTATATAATAAACATGGATAGAAGCAAAGAAAAAATTGATAAGAGTGAGTCTTCCTGCATGAGATAACCCGTTAGCCTTATAACAACTAGGGCATATTTGGTTGCTCGCCAACTCCGAGCTTTCGCGAATCCGCGAGCGGAGCTGGCCCGAGTGGCCTGGCTCCAGGAAGCTGTCTTCCAAGTTCGAAGTAGGATCCACGTACAAAAAGTTGGAGTGGTTGTTTTGCCGATACCAGAATCGGGATTCCTGGAGTTGGCCTTATTTATGATCATATGCCACCCTTAAGTGCCCTTACCTGTTCGATGTACAATCTCGAAATAATCCCGATCCCCATTATCCACTATCCTCAGCCACTCGTTGATACGTCTCCAACGTATCTATAATTTTTAAGAAACTTAAGTTGAAAGAGACAGGAACGGGATGGGACACTGAGCACAACACTATGAAACAAGATGCTAAGTGGTGGAAGAAGGCAAAGATAGTGAATTTCATTCTTATGTTGTGCATACCATATCTTTCTTCTCATTAGTTGTTAACATATATTATCTTTGTTGTATTGTAGGACATTCCAGGTTGTTACAAGTTCATGGATTTCGCAATGAAGAAAACTTGTGCTTCATGTTTGAAGACATCACAAGTGACGGTTCCGATCATTGGAATCCGAGTTTTGGCACCCCTTCTACTGCTCTAATATCAAGTGCCATCAATCTTGAGCAAATGGAAGATGTTGATTTGTTGGAGGATACCCAAGCAGTTCCATCTCCTATTACACCAAAGGTTAATAAGAGGCTCGAAAAGATCATTTCTGACATAAACAAGAAACTGAAGACCACACAAGTGATCCAGGAACATATTACAATGACTGGGCTAGCTCCGCTCATGGATTCGCGGGAGCTTACTGGATTTTGGCCGTTCAGGCCAGCTCTGCTCGCGGATTCGTGGAAGCTGGGAGATGGCAAGCTACCAAATAGGCCCATAGTCCTGAAACATAGAGAAAAAGGGGCAAACATGATGCCTCCCATGAACTAGGCTAATAAGTGCCTGGCCTTTTGGCTCCCTTTCCTAGCCACTACGAAAATGGGCCTCACGTGGATGAGTCTTGCTCCTACTTGGGCCTCTATTTGGCATGTCCAAACCTCCCACTAGGGCCGAATACCACTGGAAAGGGTTTTCAACCCATGCCTAGTGACCAGAAGCTAAAGAGGAAGAGTTGAACGTATTTTTGATCGCTAGCACTCCCATAGGAAGCTGGTAGTGGAAATGAGAAGTGGGATTCAAGGAATTACGGGAGCTGGTGAGCTACCGAATGGGCCCTTAAACTTAGTTGTGAATTTGTCAATAATAAAATTGTAGGCCGCGGGTCTCTTTTTCCCAGGAAGAATTACGGGATGACCTAGATGAGTTGTGTTAAAATCCATATTGGGAGAGGGAAAATATTCTTAATTTAATTTTTAGATTAACATCTTATGCTTACTCAAAAGGATAGCAGATTTATTGCCATTAGGAGTTGACAAGAAACCGCACAAAATTCATAAATAAGAGAGGCTATCATATTAGCATCATCATTATTAGCCCTACCACAGACAAAAAGATTGTCAGCAAACATCAGAGAGTGAATAGGGGGACAAGCAGGTCTTAACTGAATACTACTCAAATGATTGTCATTTATAACCTCCTGAATGGAAAGCGACAAGTCATTAACTGTGAGAATAAAATGATATGGTGATAAAGGACAACCTTGTCGAATACGTTGGGATCCCCTAAAGCTGCCATATGGTTGACCATTAATCTATAATACCTAAATAGTTCATCCCCACTACTATATTTCTCTTAACATGCAGCCTATCCACCTCAGCACACCTGCCACATCAACATTCTTTTATTGACTTACATATGGGACCAACCACTACAACCCTCCTGCCACATAAGCGTCTTTCTCCCTGATTCCGTGCTTCGCAAAGACAACACTCCAGCCCGTGTCTCGTCTGCAGGTCACACGGAGACGGAGTCCCTCTTGCCCAACCTACGGTGGCTGGAGCTAAAAAACCTAGGGTGGCTGGTCGGACCAAGGTGGGGGCTCCCTCCCGGCAGCGGTCAAGCCCACTCTACCAGCGTCGTCTGCTACCTCCTCTCCACATCTGCCTTAGCTGCACGGCCACGCTCGCCTCTGCTGATGTCGCCGGTTGACTCCCCTCCTCCTCCATCATATCGTTGTCCTTGGTGGCCTCCATCGAGACCTGCTTCGTTTGCCGCTCCGTGTATATGGTGGTGGCCTAATAGGCCGTTGGGCCTCACCTGGAAGGACACTCTGTCCAATGACTCAGCCCTGGAGTGTACGTCGCTGCGCCGGGCAGGTGCTCAGCCTATGGACGGCTTTCTTTTCCACCCGAAGTCCTGGGATGATGGTCACATCGTGCAGGTCTCCATTGATAGCCATGGCTTGCAGCATCATTGAATCGGCCTCATACTGCAGAAATGGTGGCGTTATTTTGGCAAGTGACATTGTACTGCGACAATGGTTTCCTTTGTTTTGGTCAAGCTGGCCACCTTCATCTATGGAGCAAGTTTTGCTCCTTCCCATCGGTGATTGATTTCTGGCCAACGACATCAAACTTTTGGCTACGTACGATGGTGAAATCTCTGAAGTTCAAGGTTCTATACTATCTTCTTCAGTATTTGATATTCTGTCAGTATTTCTTTCTTATCCTCACATGAGCTGCAGTGCACACAACCCACTACTTTAGGCCCATCTGCAGACCAGTGCTCCCGCCGGCCCACACTGTTTGTCTTCCCCGGTTGCCCCAACCATTCTCCTAATAACATCCGAGATGACGCTCCACTTCCTCCCCCAAGATCTCAACATGTAACTGACGGATTGCTGTTTAAATTCGGTGCTCTACCTCACCTTATTTCCCATCAGTATGTGTGGGCGTGGTGTCACACCACTCCTACTGCAGCCGCCGGTCAGCATCTCCCTTCCATTTCCTCATATTCCCAATGACATGTTGTTGCTTGGATCACAAAATTGCATTTTCTCAGGTGGTGCCTTCTAGATGAATCCCAAGTAGTCATCTTCATTCGTTGGTCTTCCATCAGTGCACACAGAGATTTCAGGCATCTGCTGGTACATAATCTTCCCAAGTTCCCCTATGTTGGTAATTTTGGATGTTTGTTTGCTTAATTTAAATCTGAATTTAGTTTTGCTTGCTTGAATATTGATTTCAGGCTCCAAGATAGTATTAAGTATATTGATTTCAGGCTCTGAGATAGTATTATTCGAAACTTGACTTCCAGCTTGAGCCTCCTCCAATAGAGCTTTATATGCACTTTTAGTAGTACATTCAACATTAGAGTGTGAATCCAACATAACACATCATCCATGCTAGTATTAATGATAGTAATATTTAAACCATTTCTTTTCAAAAACCTCATCAAAGAATATGCTAGTTTTTCCCTCATCCCAGGTTTTCTATTAGGTTTCCATAGATCGCTAACTATCTTGGCACAATGCTTATTTAAATCTGGCTTAAGGTGATCATAAATATTTTCCCAACCTTTGCACCAAGGAGTAGTCCCAATGCAGGAATTACCATTAGCAATCTTAGTTTGACTAGCCTTGTGAATGAAAGGTAAAATTAATAGAAGACCAGAAAGTAGACTATGGAACAGGAGTATTGAGTGACCAAATAGTAGAGTTATGAAAGTACTTGGATTTGAGAGTTTTAGTAATTGAGGAATCAGGGTTCTTAATAATTCTCCAAGCCATTCTTGCAAGCGTGGACTTGTTCATCATGTATAAATCTCTTATGCCAAGTCCAGCTTTATGCATAGGTTTACAAATATCATCCGAAGCTCTAAAACAGATAGGTTACGAATCATTACCTTTATCCATACCTGTCCAACAGAATTTCCTAACAATAGAAGTTAGTTTGTTAATAGTGGACTCACTACTAGGAAAAGGGCTACTAATGGCGCATCACTGGTGCGCCATTAGTATCACGCCACTAGTATTTTTTTACTAATGGCGCACCACTGGTGCGCCATTAGTATCTGCTATACTAATGGTGCACCACTGTGCACCATTAGTATAGGCCACTGGTGCGCCATTAGTATAGGCACCTGGTGCGCCATTAGTATAGGCCACTGGTGCGCCATTAGTATTTTTGAATTTTGAAGGCGGGAAAATAGTAGTGGCACACCGTCTAACCCCCACCGTGCGCCATTGCTATTTTTGAATTTTGAATTTGGATCTGGATCGATATTATTTTGCCCATTTTTGCTCGTTTTTTGGCACGATATTATTTCAAATTTTGTTCCTGTTTTTGGATCTTGTACGTTCTTTTGCCGTGTTCTTTTTCCGGAGAGGAGTTCGCCGGAGAGGAGGAGGAGGAGGTCACCGGAGAGGCGCTCGCCTACATCGCCAGAGAGGAGGAGGAGGAGTTCACCGGAGAGGAGGAGGAGGAGGAGGTCGCCGGAGAGGAGTTCACCGGAGCATCGGAGAGGAGGAAGGAGAAACCATGAGGGGATGGGAGGAGAGGAGGGAGGAGGAGCTCACCGGAGAGGAGGGAGGAGGAGCTCACCGGAGAGGAAGGAGGAGAAACCGTGAGGGGAGGGGAGGGGAGGAGAGGAGTGAGGAGGAGGTCGCCGGAGAGGAGGAGGTCGCCGGAGAGGAGGAGGAGGAGGTCGCTGGAGAGGAGGAGGAGGTCGCTGGAGAGGAGGAGGGTAGTATGGTGGAGGAGAGAAGGGAAGATGGAGTGGAGGAGAGGAGGAGATGGAGTGGAGGAGAGGTGGAGTGGAGGAGAAGAATGAAGAGGTAAGGAGGAGAGGACCACGCCTAGCCATATATACGGCATAGTAATGGCGCACCGCGGGCAGGTGCGCCATTACTAACTTTTATTTTATTTTCTTGATTTATTTTGAATTTTGAAGGCGGGAAGATACTAATGGCGCACCATGGGCAGGTGCGCTATTAGTAACTTTCTTTATTTTTTTGACTTATTTTGAATTTTGAGGGCGGGAAGATAGTAATGGCGCACCATGGGTAGGTGCGCCATTAGTAAGTTTGATTTTTTTTGCCTCTCCAGATCTTAAAAGCCCCGTATATTTTTTCTGTTAGGTTTTTGAGGATTTTGAAAATGTTTAACGGGGTTCCCCCATGTTAAATTCGGATGTAACTTTTCGAGTAGATGATTTTTCGTATAAAAAACTTTTTCATCCGAGTTCGTACGCAAAAGTTATGCCCATTTTACAAATTCTCGAGAGATTTCGCAAATAAAGTCGAAATTCATATTTGTAAATTTTCACAACAACTATACCACATATCACATGGGAAACTTGTTTTCTTTTATTTTTTTTGACATTTCCATCATTTTTGTTTATTTTTTTTAAACTAAAAAGGCGGTCCAGGGGGGGGGGGAGGGGTGCATTCGGTGGAAGTGGTGGCCAAGTTACTAATGGCGCACCGTGGGAGTGGTGCGCCATTACTAGTTTCAACTAATAATGGCGCACCACTCCCACGGTGCGCCATTACTAGTTTTGAAAAAATAAAAAAATTCACTAATGGCGCACCGTGGGAGTGGTGCGCCATTACACTAGTAGAAAACAGGGCTTTGGTCTAGGCCGGCTCAGCCCATTAGTCCCGGTTCAGTCCAGAACCGGGACCAATGTGGGCATTGGTCCTGGTTCGTGAGCCCAGGGGGCCGGCTGGGCCACGTGGGCCATTGGTCCCGGTTCATCTGGACCTTTTGGTCCCAGTTGGTGGGATGAACCGGGACCAATGGGCCTCGCTCCTCGCCCACCACCATTGGTCCCGGTTGGTGGCTTGAACCGGGACCAAAGGCTCCCCTTTAGTCCCGGCTCATGTCACCAACCGGGACCAATGAGGTGCCTATATATACCCCTCGCTCGCGAGCAGAGCACCCCAATGCTCTGTTTTTCTCTGGCCGAGGGGGAGAGGGCTTGGTGGTGCTCTAGCTCACCTCCTATGCACACAAGGTGTTCGATGGAATGCCCGAGCCACACTACTTAAGCTTTCTCCTCTCCAAGCTCGACCTCCAAGCTCCATTTTCCATAATATTTTTCTAGGTTTAGCGGTCCGTCACGCCCCGTCCCCGTCTTCACCACCGTCGATCACCCGCGCCGAGCTCATCGCCGGCACCACCATGGTGAGCCTCTTGTTTTATCTTCTTTCTGAAAGGAAAAATATCCTTACTTGCATGTTTACATAGATACTTGTATTATTTGCTTACCTTTATTATTGCATCTTATATAGTGCGATGGTTTTGGTATCCGCCCCCGTCGGCCCTCGTCCTGTCTATGATTCGGATGTGGTATATATATTATCTTTATAACTATTGGTTCATTTATTGTTTATGAAAATTATGCCGACCAACGTGACATAGATATTATTTATGTAGGATGTATGTGAATCGGAAATGCCAACCGACCAAAGGGTCGATCGGTTAAATTTAGTTGAAGAAGAAAACAATTTGTTGAAGGAAAAAATAAAAAAAAATTGAGGAGGAGAAGATGATATTGGAGTTGCATGTTGCGGATGTCGTCGATGATCACAAGATCAAGATGGATGCAATGCGCTTGAAGATTAGAAAGATTAGAAAATATGCCATTGATATCGAGGCTTGGTATCATTATGCCGTTGGATCAATTGTTACCTTGGTTGCGATTATGATCGCATTTGTTTTCGCATTGAAATGTTTTACATAGTTTCAATGTATGGTTTAATTAATTAGATGCTTTGGAAGACGGCGAAGAAGAAGAGTACGATGACAACTATGTGCCCCCTGAATACGGTGATGCTGCAACGGGGGGAGCTGGTGAAGATCAAGAGGAACCAGACGATGTGCCCAATGATGCTGCAACGGGTGAAGCTGCTGAAGATCACGAGGAACCAGACGATGTGCCCGATGATTGTGATCTCCGCCAGGTCATTGTCGATGCAAGGACGCAATGCGAAAGTGAAAAGGAGAAGCTGAAGTTTGATCGCATGTTAGAGGATCACAAAAAAGGGTTGTACCCCAATTGCGAAGATGGCAACACAAAGCTCGGTACCGTACTGGAATTGCTGCAGTGGAAGGCAGAGAATGCTGTGGCTGACAAAGGATTTGAGAAGCTACTGAAAATATTGAAGAAGAAGCTTCCAAAGGATAACGAATTGCCCGACAGTACATACGCAGCAAAGAAGGTCGTATGCCCTCTAGGATTGGAGGTGGAGAAGATACATGCATGCCCTAATGACTGCATCCTCTACCGCGGTGCATACAAGGATTTGAATGCATGCCCGGTATGCGGTGCATTGCGGTATAAGATCAGACGAGATGACCCTGGTGATGTTGACGGCGAGCCCCCCAGGAAGAGGGTTCCTGCGAAGGTGATGTGGTATGCTCCTATAATACCACGGTTGAAACGTCTGTTCAGAAACGAAGAGCATGCCAAGTTCATGCGATGGCACAGTGAGAACCAAAAGAAAGATGGGAAGTTGAGAGCACCCGCTGACGGGTCGCAGTGGAGAAAAATCAAGAGAAAGTACTTGGATGAGTTTGCAAAGGACACAAGGAATGTATGGTTTGCTTTAAGCGCGGATGGCATTAATCCTTTCGGGGAGCAGAGCAGCAATCACAGCACCTGGCCCGTGACTCTATGTATGTATAACCTTCCTCCTTGGATGTGCATGAAGCAGAAGTTCATTATGATGCCTGTT
Source organism: Triticum monococcum (assembly GCA_034509565.1). NCBI lineage: Eukaryota > Viridiplantae > Streptophyta > Magnoliopsida > Poales > Poaceae > Triticum > Triticum monococcum. The sequence goes on from CM067846.1 coordinate 65,511,098, forward strand.
CTCATCCAAGGCCCTAAGCAACCCGGCAGCGAAATTGATGTGTACCTAAGGCCATTAGTTGAAGAGCTTTTACAACTGTGGAATGGAAACGGTGTACGTACGTGGGATGAGCATAGACAGGAGGAATTTAACCTTAAGGCGTTGTTGTTCGTGACCATCAACGATTGGCCCGCTCTCAGTAACCTTTCAGGACAGACAAACAAAGGATACCACACATGCACGCATTGTTTAGATGTCACTGAAAGTATATACCTGGACAAATGCAGGAAGAATGTGTACCTGGGCCATCGTCGATTTCTTCCGACCAACCATCAATGTCGAAAGAAAGGCAAGCATTTCAAAGGCGAGGCAGATCACCGGAACAAGCCCGCCATGCGCACCGGTGATCACGTGCTTGCTATGGTCAATGATTTACACTACGTAATCTTTGGAAAGGGTCCCGGTGGACTAGCTATTCCGAATGACGCTGAGGGACACACACCCATGTGGATGAAGAAATCTATATTTTGGGACCTACCCTACTGGAAAGACCTAGAGGTCCGCTCCTCAATCGACGTGATGCACGTGATGAAGAACCTTTGCGTGAACCTGCTAGGCTTCTTAGGCGTGTATGGGAAGACAAAAGATACACCTGAGGCACGGGAGGACCTGCAACGTTTGCACGAAAAAGACGGCATGCCTCCGAAGCAGTATAAAGGTCCTGCCAGCTACGCTCTTACGAAAGAAGAGAAAGAAATCTTCTTTGAATGCCTGCTCAGTATGAAGGTCACGATTGGCTTCTCATCAAATATAAAGGGAATAATAAATATGCCAGAGAAAAAGTTTCAGAACCTAAAGTCTCATGACTGCCACGTGATTATGACGCAACTGCTTCCGGTTGCATTGAGGGGGCTTCTACCGGAAAACGTCCGATTAGCCATTGTGAAGCTACGTGCATTCCTCAATGCAATCTCTCAGAAGGTGATCGATCCAGAAATCATACCAAGGCTAAGGAGTGATGTGGCGCAATGTCTTGTCAGTTTCGAGCTGGTGTTCCCACCATCCTTCTTCAATATCATGACGCACGTCCTAGTTCATCTAGTTGACGAGATTGTCATCCTGGGGCCCGTATTTCTACACAATATGTTCCCCTTTGAGAGGTTCATGGGAGTCCTAAAGAAATATGTCCGTAACCGCGCTAGGCCAGAAGGAAGCATCTCCATGGGCCATCAAACAGAGGATGTTATCGGGTTTTGTGTTGACTTCATTGCTGGCCTTAAGAAGATAGGTCTCCCTAAATCGCGGTATGAGGGGAGACTGACTGGAAAAGGCACTCTTGGAAGAGACTCAATAATATGCAGGGACGGATATTCTTGGTCTCAAGCACACTACACAGTTCTACATAACTCTACCTTGGTGACCCCGTATGTCGATGAACACAAGAACAGTCTGCGCTCCAAACACCCGGAGTAGTGCGACGACTGGATTACATGTGAACACATCAGGACTTTCAGCAGTTGGTTGGAAACACGTCTCAGAGGTGACAACACTGTTTGTGATGAGTTGTACTTGTTGTCCAGGGGACCATCTTTGACTGTATTGACTTACAAAGGATATGAGATAAATGGGAATACATTTTACACGATCGCCCAAGATCAAAAGAGCACCAACCAAAACAGCGGTGTCCGATTTGATGCAGCAACCGAGAGCGGAAAGGACACATATTATGGTTACATAGTGGACATATGGGAACTTGACTACGGACCTGATTTTAAGGTCCCTTTGTTTAAGTGCAAATGGGTCAATCTGTTAGGCGGCGGGGTACAGGTAGACCCACAGTACGGAATGACAACAGTGGATCTGAAAAATCTTGGGTACACCGACGAACCGTTCGTCCTAGCCAATGATGTGGCACAGGTTATCTATGTGAAGGACATGTCTACGAAACCGAGAAAAAGAAAAGATAAGGAAGCGAATACATCATACGATGAGCCAAAGCGCCACATAGTTCTTTCAGGAAATAGGGACATCCTGGGAGTGGACGGCAAGACAGACATGTCTGAAGATTATGAAAAGTTTCATGAAATTCCTCCCTTCAATGTCAAGGCTGACCCAAGCATCCTGATAAACAATGAAGATTATCCATGGTTACGGCGCAATAAGCAAATGACACAAGCAAAGAAAAAGTGAACACTTTCTCCTGCAACTTTGTAACACACGAACATGCTACCATTGTCCGTTTTGTACATGCACATGCTATGTGGGTGAAATTATGATACCATCCCAACTTTCAACTTTTTCAGAGTTCATTTGAAATGCTTTCATGTCTTATGGTTCGGCCCTCGTAATACCATGACCATTAGTCCCTGGCCCATGCCAACTTTCAACTTTCAACTTTCTAAAACTAATGGCACTAACAGAAAATAAATAATACAAAAAACAAATAAAAAAACAGGAAAAAACTATTTTTATAGTAAAGTTAATCAGAAAATAAAATAAATAAAGCAGCAAAAACAAAATAACTAAAAAAGTGTTTTCAAATTTGAAAACTAATGGCACTAACAGAAAGTTTATAATTTTTCTAAAACTAATGGCACTAACAGAAAGTTTATAATTTTGCTAACTTAAAAGCAAACAAAATTAAAAATGAAAGCAAAAAACAAAAGAAAATAAATAATGCAAAAAACAAATCAAAAAAACAGGAAAAAACTATTTTTATAGTAAAGTTAATCAGAAAATAAAATAAATAAAGCAACAAAGAAAACAAAATAACTAAAAAAGTGTTTTCAAATTTGAAAACTAATGGCACTAACAGAAAGTTTATAATTTTTCTAAAACTAATGGCACTAACAAAAAGTTTATAATTTTGCTAACCAAAAAGCAAACAGAATTAAAAATTAAAGCAAAAAACAAAAGAAAATAAATAATGCAAAAAACAAATAAAAAATAGGAAAAAACTATTTTTATAGTAAATTTAATCAGAAAATAACATAAATAAAGCAACAAAGAAAACAAAATAACTAAAAAAGTGTTTTCAAATTTGAAAACTAATGGCACTAACAGAAAGTTTATAATTTTTCTAAAACTAATGGCACTAACAGAAAGTTTATACTTTTGCTAACCTAAAAGCAAACAGAATTAAAAATTAAAGCAAAAAACAAAAGAAAATAAATAATGCAAAAAACAAATAAAAAACAGGAAAAAACTATTTTTATAGTAAAGTTAATCACAAAATAAAATAAATAAAGCAACAAAGAAAACAAAAAAACTAAAAAAGTGTTTTCAAATTTGAAAACTAATGGCATTAACAAGAAGTTTATAGTTTTTCTAAAACTATTTGCATAAAGAATTAAAAAATAAAGCAAAAAACAAAAGAAAATAAATAAAGCAACAAAAAACAAAAAATGCCACCTACTAGGCCACCACGGCCTGAATACGACTAGAAACCCTACCATGGGCCAGGATTCAGGCCCGTAGCAGGCCCAGTAGGCCACAAGCATTGGAGTGACAGATTAGGCCCGAAAGCCTGCAGTTGAGAGGAGCTCGGGAGGGTGGGCGCATCAGCGCTTATAAACCACTCCCGAGCCCTCTCAACTAGCGAGGTGGGACTAAACTTTTGGGCGCGAGGCAGCAGAAGGCCATTGGTCCCGGTTGGTGGCACCAACCGGGACTAAAGGGGGGCATTGGTCACGGTTGGTACCAACCGTGACCAATGCCCCCCTTTAGTCCCGGTTGGTGTACCAACCGTGACCAATGCCCCCCTTTAATCCCGGTTGGTGCCACCAAGCGGGACCATAGGCCTCTCCTTCCCGCCCTTTCGGCTGCTGAAAAGAGACCTATGGTCCCGGTTGGTGGCACCAACCGGGACTAAAGGTGGCATTGGTCCCGGTTGATGCCACGAACCGGGACCAATACTCTGTGTATATAAGCAGGACTTAGGAAATTTTTAGTTTCTCATCGACCATTTGCCCCCGACGCCGCCAGGCTGCCCGTGCTCGCCGTCGCCGTCGCCCCGCGCCCCTGCCCCGTGCTCGCCATCGCCGCCCGCTCCTCGTCGCTGTCGCCCTGCCCCTGCCCCGTCCCGCCCCCGCGCGTCGGCGCCCTCGCCGCCCCCGCCGTCGCCTTGAACTACCTTGCTCGCCAGGCCGCCCCAAAGCCGCCCGCCGCCCCCGCCGACGCCGTCATCGTCGCCCGCACCGATTCCGGCCGGCGACCTCGACCCCTCCCCGCGCTGTGAGCCCCTGCCTCCTCCCCTTTTCCTTCTCATTGCCGTCCCCGCATGTCATCCGTAAGCGCGCGCCACCGCCAACCATCGTCGCCGTCGCCGTATAATGCTCATGTATATGCTCACTGTATGTATGTATGTATGTTCACTGTATAATGCTCTGTATATGCTGTATATATAATGCTCGTTTTTGCATTTTTTTGTTACCAAGAAATGTAAGTATGTTCATATGCAAAAAATGTTCATATGCTCATTTAAGAAAATGTTCATATGTAACATTTAAGAAAAAAAGTAAATGTATATATGTTCATATGCAAAGAATTATTTTTGGATGAAATGAGATGAGATGAGATGTGTTTTGTGTTGGAGAAGAAAAGAGGAAGAAGGAAGAAGGAAGAAGAAGTAAAAGAGGGTCGAGGGGGGGGGGTCGATATACTCCCTCCCCGATAACAATTTTTTCCATGTATATATGCAAAAGTTACATTTTTAGAAAAGTTTTATATATCTAGCTAGAAAGAAGGAAGAAGAAGAAAAAGAAGGAGAGGAAAAAGGAAAATAAGAAGAGGAAGAAAGGAGAAGAAGAGGAGAGGAAGAAGGGGAAAAATAAATAAGAAAAAGAAAAAAAAGAAGAGGAGAAGAAGAAAGGAATAGAGGAGAAGAAGAATAGAGGAGAAGAAGAGAAAATAGAATATATTCTATTTTCTCTTCTTCTCCTCTATTCCTTTCTTCTTCTCCTCTTTTTTTTCTTCCTTTTTTTCTTTGATCTTCTCCTCTAGATATTCCTTTCTTCTTCTCCTCTTTTTATTTCAGGGTCGTCTAGGGGTCGAGGGTTCCAGGGTCGTCGAGGGTTCGAGGATCGCTGAGGGGTCGAGAGAGGTTTCCTAGTGTCAAAGTATTGAAGAAATCCATGGCTTCATCATTAGCCGAAAGTAACCAGGGCATGACGAAGTCCTCCAAAGTTATTTTGGAATGGTGTCCCGGATAGGATAATTTGCCTTCTTATATGAATTTCAGCAAAGGCCTTCCAAATAACGATATTTGGAAGGTTCTTGCTGAACTTTGTACCAAAAAGCGAATTATCCTATCTAGGACTCCGTTCCAAAATAACTTTGGAGAGCTTCGTACCATCATGCACATGTTACTTTCGCCTAATGATGAAGACATGGTTTTGTTGAATCCTTTGACACTAGGCAACCTCCCGACCCCTCGGCGATCCTCTCGAACATGAGAGGAAGAAGAGGATAAAAAAAGAAGAGGAAGAAGAAAAAAAAGATTAGAAGAAAGATTAGAGGAGTTCTTCTCCTCTATTCTTTCTTCTCCTCTTTTTTTTCTTCTTCTTCCTCGTTTTTTTATCGGGAACGAGGGTCGTCGAGGGACATAGATGTAGTGTCGTCGTTGTCGATATATACCCCCTCCCGATAGCTTCAACACGGGGGGGGGGTCGATATTACCCCCTCCTTGAAGCGTTCTCGAGGCCACCCCAAACCCTTGAAGCATTGTCGAGGCCACCCCAAACCCTAGAGAAGCAGCATCGAGGCCACTAATTAATATATATGATTCCTTACTATGATTAGGTTGCTAGTTCTACGTTTGCCACTAATATATCCATCTGTCATGTTTGAATAATAATTGCCATGTTGTAAATATTTGTAGAAACTATGGACACCGCCCGAGATGAAGCAAAAGAAGCGTTGTTGAGGGACATAATCACAGAAGGAAGTGATGCCGTCTCGTTGTTTCTCAATGACACCGATGGTGTGGAAGAAGAGGGTGAAGAAGCTGGCTACAGTGACCTAATGCCGGTGCAAGAAGAAGAACATGAGGACGGCTCTGGTGAATCAATGCCGGTGCAAGAAGGAGACCGTGATGACGGCTCCGGTGACCGAACCGAGTCTGGCCAGGTATATATATTAGTTAAGCCTATGCTGACTAGCTGATTGATGCATTCATTGTTTTGGTATGTACACATATTAATTAAGTCTTTGTTCTTTTTTCTAACCCTCCGGATCGAGCACAACTTCGGTAAAGAGACGAGGCGCGAAGAAAAAGTTGAGCTCGGACGAAAGGTTTGAGATCATAGCAATCGCGCCCGACGGCCAACCGATTGAACCCATCCAAACAAATAACCCATTTGTTGCTCAGTGCGGGGTTCTGGTTAGGGACAAGATCCATATAAGCATCCAGCAATGGTTTAAGCCGGGTAAAGAAGACCCTGAGGTGTCTTATGTCAATGATATGAAAAAAATGATCTTTGGACTGAGCTGAAGTCAAATTTCACCCTACCGCCAGAGGATAGTCCACAAAACCCAGTTAAAGAGCAATTAATCAAGTCTTTTGCTCTTAAGAGGATGGCAGAACTATTCAGGAGGTGGAAGAAAGAGCTGAATAAGTTTGTCGAAAATAATGAGACACCAGAATTCAAGGGCAGATATGAGAAGATCAGAGATCACTGGCCCGCATTTGTGGCCCATAAGACATCGGAAAAGAGTAAGAAGATGTCGGCGACAAACAAGCAAAATGCTGCGAAGAAGAAGCTTCACCATCGCACGGGGTCAGGTGGCTACCTCGTAGCCCGGACTAAGTGGGCCAAGACTGAGAATGATCTGGTTGATAAAGGGATCGAACCAGAGACAATTAACTGGCCAGACCATTGCCGGACTTGGTTCTTCGGGGCTGGCGGAACCTTGGACCCTGTAACAGGGAAGTGCATTTGGACGAACGATCAAATGGACATACCAGTTAGGAAGCTTAAGCAGTATATCAAAGCAGCGCAGGAAGGGACGTTCTTTCCAGACAGAGAGAACGACGAGCTCACAATGGCCCTCGGGAATCCTGAGCACCTTGGACGGACACGAGGCACGCCAGGCTCCATTCCATGGAAGGTTGGGTTTCCGGACGCAGGCGGTTACAAATCCCATGAGAGGAGGAAAAAAGTGCAGCAGACCCAAATGCAGGCGCTGCAAGCAAGGGTAGACGCGATAGAGGAACGAGAAGCAAATCGCAGCAAACGTACTGCCGAAGCTTCCCCCGAAGCTACCCCGCCATCTCATCGCAGAAGCAGCATGGCTTCCACCGAGCTGCTTCAGCCGGAGCATGGCTTGACGGCTCCTGCCAGCTATCCCATGGATGCTATCACGAAGTCTCAAAATTGCCACCTTATGACGCAATGGATGAATTTGAAGGTCAAGGCGGCTGTTGGCTCTGTTTATCCTACTGAACCCGGCGCAACTTTTCACTGCCGGCCGATTCCAGAAGGATATGCTAGGGTGATGGTGGATGAAATAACGGAGGGATTTGAGGACCTCCAGCTTGACCACCCTACCGGTGAAGGGGAGACTCGGCTGGGGTCTGCTCTGAAGACTCCATGCCTATGGCAGAAGGAGCTCATCAACCTTTCGAACTGGACGCCTCCGCCTCCTCCTCCTCCGGCGAGTCAGGGCACTCCGCCTCCTCCACCGCCTACTCCTCCGGCGAGTGACGATCAGGGCCCTCGGTCGGCTCCTTCTCCGGCGCGTGGCGGCACTCCGCCTCCTTCTCCGCCTGCGCCGGCGCGCCCGAGCAGCTAGCCTCCTCTTTCTCCGCCTCGTCAGCAAGGGCGGAAGAGACCCGCCGCCGCTCCGGCAGCTGCTCCGGCGTGTCGTAGTCCTTCTCCTCCGCCTCATAAGCAAGTAAAGAAGACAACCGCTCCGTCTACTCGGCCGGCGTCTAGCAGTACAACCAGAGGCGGGAGGACATACAGATTTGGTCCTTCTCTGAAGAGTCCACAGAAGTTACCATACGAGAGGACCCCGGAGGAGAACGCGAAGATCGCGTGAACAGAAGTGGATGACTGGTTTAAAGGGTTGAAAGCAAAGAGACATCCACCTCCGGAGGAGAAGGTAGATCCGGTGAAAGTGAAGCGCACTCTGGCTGCCCTGGCAAAACCACCCAAGTCTGCGCCGAAAGGCAACTATGAGCGCATTATTGCAAAGACATGGGCCGAAGCGGAGCGGTCGGGAAGTACAGTCAGTGATCAAAGGCTGAAAGAACGACGAGCAGCTAGGAAACAAATTGCCCAGCTCGGCGAACAAGCGAAGAAATCGTGCCCCCCGCTCAAGGTGCCTAGTGACATCTTCGATCCGAGGATGGTGCCCGGTTATTGCAATGTTGACGATTACCTGCCCGACGATGTACATTATGATCCCATGGAGGTGCAGATACACAGATACGAGTACGGGAAGCCTCTCATCAAAGATGAAAAATCTTTAACAACGATGATTCGAAGATTACATGATTGGTACTTGAAAATCTGCAGAGAGTCTGGGGGGAGGAGTACTTTGTATGCGAGTGTTAAACCGGAGCATGACCTCGTTGGAATTGAACTGTTGCCTATTCCATTTGAGGAGTTTTATCAGTTTTTCAATCAATTGGCCCTCGATAAAACAATGGTCACCTGCTACTGTCTGTAAGTACTACTACTTCTGTCATTAAGTCTCTCTATATAGCTCATCTCTTTCATTGCATGTATTTATAATTATCCTCACTGTATTATGCAGATTGAAGATCGCCGAATTGAAGAAAAGAAAAATCGGTGATATTGGGTTCGTTAACACATATCTCATAGATGCAACTGAGGTTGAACATCGTCCTGAAGATACCGAGGCCAACTTGCTACGATCATTCAAACAAATGAAAACAAAGATATAATACTCTTTCCTTATAACTTCAAGTGAGTGTTACTGTCTTGTGCATATTCGTTTTCCAAAATATATTAGTCCAGGTTATAGTAATGTAATTGATGAGTTATGCATGCGTGCGCAGGTACCACTATATTCTCCTAGAGATTAGGCTTGAGCAGGGAGTAGTAACTGTCTTGGACTCTAAACGAAAAGATCCCCAGGAGTATGCGGACATGACTGAAATCGTCAAGAAGTAAGTTAAATCGATCATTATCCACCATATCAGCAACTATGTTCATTTCCTGATATCAAGTAATTGTTTTCTTTGTCCGGCAGGGTTTGGAGAAAATTCACCAGAAAAGTTCCGGGACTGCCGAAGGAGCTGGAATTTAGACACCCGAAAGTAAGTACTATAGTAGCATGTTCCGCGCATCTCCTAGCTAGTGATTCAAGCGCTAGTTTCATCAATATCATTTAGCATTCTTGCTTATCAGTTTGATTGACCTCTATTTCTTGTAAAGTGGTTGTGGCAGGAACAAGGGAATGATTTCTGTGGATACTACGTCTGCGAGTCCATCCGCCACACGACCTGTGAGCAGGGCGGGTACTCTGACAAACAATATGAAGTACGTAAATAACAACATTCACAATTTTATTTTATTACCATCATCTGTGTTGAGTTTCATTCATTCATATATATATGTATTGACCCCCTTCTTCAAATTAGATGTTTCGGAAGTGGGATGAACTCCTAGCACCAGCTCGCATGCGAGCAATTCGAGAGGAATTGGCGGCATTCTTTCTTGACCACGTGATCGCTGAAGACGGAGAATACTATGTGGACCATGAGTCCATATGATTATATTTGTAAGAGACAATTATTGTATATATGTAGCTGGTAGTGTTGGATAGATATACGAGAACTTGTTGTTCGACCAATCTCTCGGAGAAGGAGAGGTGGTCGATATCACTTCTCTCTGTATGCATATATGTTCATGACGATCTTCTGTTTCCTTCGTTTGCTTACTAGCTAGCTAGCGTGTCTAGTCCTCTCTATACGTATGTATAGTACGTAGCGTCGACCAAGCACGGACATAAGAGAGGACACTTCTCTCTATTAATTATAGCTACCTAACACAATATATGAAACACCTAAATTAACCCCCCAAAACCCCCAAACCCCCCCCCCTTAAAAAAAACAAAAACCCCAGCCACAGAAATGCTGACGCGTGGATGCCTATGGTCCCGGTTGGTGCCACCAACCGGGACCAAAGGGTCTCCTGCCTGGGCTCCGCGCACAGGCCACGTGGAGGCCCATCTGTCCCGGTTCTGGATTGAACCGGGACTAAAGGGGAGAGGCATTAGTACCGACACTTTAGTCCCGGTTCCAGAACCGGGACTAAAGGCCCTTACGAACCGGGACTACATGCCCTTTTTCTACCAGTGTTACTAGTTCAACTAGTAATGGCGCACCACTCCGACGGTGCGCCATTAGTAGTTTTGAAAAAAATTAAAAAGAAATTTTACTAATGGCGCACCCTGGGAGTGGTACGCCATTACTAGTTCAACTAGTAATGGCGCACCACTCCCACAGTGCGCCATTAGTAGTTTTGAAAAAAATTTAAAAAAGTTTTTTTACTAATGGCGCACCGTGGATGTGGTGCGCCATTAGTATTTGGACACTAATGGCGCACCAACACATGGTGCGTCATTAGTATATAGTAATGGCGCACCACATGTCTGGTGCGCCATTAGTGTCAATTCCATCTATAGCCCTTTTCCTAGTAGTGACTTGTTTAAAAGGATACTTGGTATATAATAAACACGGATAGAAGCAAAGAAAAAATTGATAAGAGTGAGTCTTCCTGCATGAGATAACATGTTAGCCTTATAACAACTAGGGCATATTTGGTTGCTCGCCAACTCCCAGCTTTCGTGAATCCGCGAGCGGAGCTGGCCCGAGTGGCCTGGCTCCAGGAAGCTGCCTTCCAATTTCGAAGCAGGATCCACATACCAGGAATCCCGGAGCTGGTTGTTTCGCCGATACCAGAATCGGAATTCCTAGAGTTGGCCTTATTTATGATCAGATGCCACCCTTAAGTGCCCTTACCTGTTCGATGGACAATCTCGAAATAATCCCGATCCCCATTATCCTCTATCCTCAGCCACTCGTTGACACGTCTCCAACGTATCTATAATTTTTGATTATTCCATGTTGTTATATTATTATTCTTAGATGTTTTACAATCATTTTATAGCAACTTTATATCATTTTTTGGGACTAACCTATTGACATAGTTCGCAGTGCAGTTGTTGTTTTTGCTTGTTTTTTATATCGCAGAAAATCAATACCAAACGGAGTCCAAATGCAACGAAACTTTTTGGAGAATTTTTCTGGACCAGAAGACACCTCTTGGGCCAAAGAAGTACCATAGGGGGGCTTGGAGGGGAGCACAACACACCAGGGCGTGCCTGGGCGCGCCCAGGTGGGTTGTGCCCACCTCGGTGGCCTCCCACACCGCCTCTTCGCCCTATAAATCCCCAAATATTCCATAAAACCTAGGGCAGTCGACGAGACACAATTACAGTGGCCGCAAGTTCCAGAACCACAAGATCGAATCTAGACACCATCACGGAGGGGTTCATCATCATCATTGGTGCCTCTTCGATGATGCGTGAGTAGTTCATCATAGACCTACGGGTCTGTAGGCAGTAGCTAGATGACTTCCTCACTCTCTCCTTTGATTCTCAATACAATGATCTCTTGGAGATCTATTTGATGTAACTCTCTTTTGCAGTGTGTGTGTTGGGATCTGATGAACTTTAAGTTTATGATCAGATCTATATATCCATGAAAGTGATTTGAGTCTTCTTTTGATCTCTTATATGCATGATTATTTATAGCCTCGTATTTCTTCCTCGAATCTTTGGTTTAGGTAGGCCAACTAGATCAATTTTTCTTGCCATGGGAAGAGGTGCTTTGTGATGGGTTCGATCATGTGGTGTTCTTTTCCAGTGACAGAAGGGGCAGCAAGACGCGCATATATCATTGCTATTAAGGATAACGAGATGGGGGCTATTCCTACATGAATAGATCTCGTCTATATCATGTCATCGTTCTTATCGCATTACTCTGTTTCTCCATGAACATAATACACTAGATGCATGCTGGATAGCGGCCGATGTGTGGAATAATAGTAGTAGATGCAGGCAGGAATCGGTCTACTAACCTTGGATGTGATGCCTATATATTGATCATTGTCTGGATTTCGTCATAACTATTTGATTTTCTATCAATTGCCCAACAGTAATTTGTTTACCCATCGTGTGCTATTTCTTAAGAGAAGCCACTAGTGAAATCTACGGCCCCCAGGTCTATTCTTTATCATATTTGCGTTCCGATCTATTTATCCAATCTACCACAAATTTTCTCCCGTAAACTTGACAACCCCTCATAAGCGTTGGGTTCAAAGTATTTGTTCTTTATGGGCAAGTACCGTTTACATATTGTTTTTTGGTTCTCCTACTAGATTGATACCTTGGTGTGAGTCATCTTTCTCCCGCGTCGCCCCAACCTTCCAGAGCCGACCCCTGCTGCCAGCAACACTGCTCTTCTCCCTCGCCATTGCCACTTCAGAAGCTCAAGGTGAGCTCGTTCAAACACTACTAGGAAAAGGGCTATAGCTAATATGGACATTAATGGCACACCACACATGTGGTGCGCCACTGCTATATAATAGTGGCACATAATGTGTAGGTACGCCATTAGTGTCCATATCACTAATGGCGCACGACACCCACGGTGCGCCACTACTAACAATTATTATTATTATTTTTCCAAAACTAGTAATGGCGCACCAGCGCAACTAGTAATGGCGCACCACACACTCTGTGCGCCACTACTAACAAGTTTTTTACTTTTCTTCGAAACTAATAATGGCGCACCAGGGTATAGTGCGCCATTACTAGTTCAAACTAGTAATGCGCCACTACTAACAATTTTTTTTACAAAACTAGTAATGGCGCACCACGTAACAAGTGCACCATTAGTAACCAGGGTTACTACTGGCACATTGTTAGGTGGTGCGCCATTACGAACTTTCTTTGCACCCCCCCCCCCGGTGGAACGCCTTTTTCAGTTTTAGAAAAAATAAAAGAAAATGATGGAAATGTCAAAAGAATAAAAGAAAATAAGTTTCTCATGTGATATGTGGTCTAGTTGTTCGGAAAATTTACAAATATGAACTTTGACTTTATTTGCAAAATCTCTCTCAAATGTAGTAAAATGGGCATAACTTTTGCATATGAACTCGGATTAAAAAGTTTTTTATATGAAAAATCATCTACTCGAAAAGTTACATCCAAATTCAACTAGGGGAACGTTGTTGAAGATTTTCAGAATCCCCAAAAACCTAACAGAACGAAAGATACGGGGCTTTTAAGATCTAGAGGGGGGATGGAAAAAGTTTCAAACTTAGTAACGGCGCACCATTTGCTAGGTGCGCCACTAGTAAGAGAAAAAAATATGGTTTCGATTTTTTTTTCAAAATATGATACGTAATTTGACCGGGAAGTTTGAAATATTTTTTCAAAATTACATCACACTCATGAACATGAACAAAGTCATAGACATCAACAAGGTTTAATAGGATTGATATGATTGATATATCAACAAGTGTCTGTTAAGTGAGTTGGTGCTGGGGTTGGATAGAACTGTGAAGTTAAGCGTGCTTGGGCTGGAGTAGTGTGAGGATGCATGACCTTCTGGGAAGTTTGACCATGGAGTGTGGTTTGACTTGAGATTAAGCATATTGACCTGAGATTAAGCCATACTGACCCGAGATTAAGAAAAAACGAAAAAAAAACTTGATTTTTTTGAAAAAATATTTTCTGAATTTTTTTGAAAAAAATTGTTAGTAATGGCGCACCATGTATGTGGTGCGCCATTACTAAGTCAGATAGTAATGGCGCACCGTTGGCCATAGTAATGGCCCACTTTGTGGTGCGCCACTACTATTTGGTATACTAATGGCGCACCAGGGGTGCACCATTAGTACTTGTTACTAGTGGCGTGATGATAGTGGCGCACCTATAGTGCGCCATTAATGGCCAAAATAGGTGCGCCACTAATAGGCCTTTTCCTATTAGTGAGATGTGCAACCCCATCCCTCTCCATTCATTTTAATTGGCTTACGTCATAGGCCCTTTTGTTCAGATGTTTGGATGTCCATATGCAGCTATTTGGTTCAGAGTTTTTGATGTCGTCTCTCACACCGTTTGTAAATTAATCCTAGTTCAGATTTATAGATTTGAGCTATCAAAAATTTGTAGATGAGATAGTCCATGTGCAGCCTTACAGATTTAGCCATTCAGTTCAGATTTATAAATATGATAGTCCATGTACATCATAGAATCTTTTTATATTGAGCGTAACACAAAGTGACATGAATATGCAACCTTTTTGTGCAATCTTGTTTAGCACACATAAAAGTGGCATGGACTTTTATATAGAGTTGTCAAACATGGTTGCCCAATGGACCATCAAAAACACTAGGATTATCACTGAGTTGTTTACCGAGCAAGTGAAAGCTGGAAATAGACCAAATACTCATTTGACCGCCAATGCATATGATGAAGTGGGAAGACAATTTAAAATAAGAACAAGGTTGGAGTACACGTATAATCAACTGAAGAACAAATGGGACAAACTCATAAGTGATTATAGTGTATTCAAGAAACTTAAGTTGAAAGAGACACGAACGGGATGGGACACTTAGCACAACACTCTGAAACAAGATTCTAAGTGGTGGAAGAAAGCAAAGATAGTGAATTTCATTCTTATGTTGTGCATACCATATCTTTCTTCTCATTAGCTATTAACATATATTATCTTTGTTGTATTGTAGGACATTCCAGTTGTTACAAGTTCATGGATTTTGCAATGAAGAAAACTTGTGCTTCATGTTTGAAGACATCACAAGTGCCGGTTCCGATCATTGGAATCCAAGTTTTGGCACCCCTCCTACTGCTCTAATATCAAGTGCCATCAATCTTGAGCAAATTGAAGATGTTGATTTGTTGGAGGATACCCAAGAAGTTCCATCTCCTATTACACCAAAGGTTAATAAGAGGCTCGAAAAGATCATTTCTGACACAAACAAGAAACCGAAGACCACACAAGTGATGCAGGAACAGATTACAATGATTGGGCTAGCTCCGCTCATCGATTCGCGGGAGCTTCCTGGATTTTGGCCGTTCAGGCCAGCTTTGCTCGCGGATTCGTGGAAGCTGGGAGATGGCAAGCTACCAAATAGGCCCATAGTCCTGAAACATAGAGAAAAAGGGGCAAAGATGATGCCTCCCAGTGAACTAGGCTAATAAGTGCCTGGCCTTTTGGCTCCCTTTTCTAGCCACTACGAAATGGGCCTCACGTGGATGAGTGTTGCTCCTACTTGGGCCTCTATTTGGCATGTCCAAACCTCCCACTAGGGCCGAATACCACTGGAAAGGGTTTTCAACCCATGCACAGTGACCAGAAGCTAAAGAGGATGAGTTGAACGTATTTTTGATCGCTAGCACTCCCATAGGAAGCTGGTAGTGGAAATGAGAAGTGGGATTCAAGGAATTACGGGAGCTGGTGGGCTACCAAATAGGCCCTTAAGCTTAATTTTGAATTTGTCACTAATAAAATTGTAGGCCGCGGGTCTATTTTTCCCAGGAAGAATTACGGGATGACCTAGATGAGTTGTGTTAAAATCCATATTGGGAGAGGGAAAATATTCTTAATTTAATTTGTTAGATTAACATCTTATGCTTACTCAAAAGGATAGCAGATTTATTGCCATTAGGAGTTGACAAGAAACCGCACAAAATTCATTAATAAGAGAGGCTATCATATTAGCATCATCATTATCAGCCCTACCACAGACAAAAAGATTGTCAGCAAACATCAGAGAGTGAAAAGGGGGACAAGAAGGTCCTAACTGAATACTACTCAAATGATTGTCATTTAACCTCCTGAATGGAAATCGACAAGTCATTCACTGTGAGAATAAAATGATATAGTGATAAAGGACAACCTTGTCTAATACGTCGGGATCCCCTAAAGCTGCCATATGGTTGACCATTAATCTCTAATACCTAAATAGTTCATACCCACTACTATATTTCGCTTAACATGCTGCCTATCCACCTCAGCACACCTGCCACATCAACATTCTTTTATTGACTTACATATGGGACCAACCACTACAACCCTCCTGCCACATAAGCGCCGGTTACTTGCTAAGGACCCACCATACCGTTGCCTTACATATGGGACCAACCACTACAACCCTCCTGTCACATAAGCGTCTTTCTCCCTGATTCCGTGCTTCGCAAAGACAACACTCTAGCATGTGTCTCATTTGCAGCTCACACGGAGACGGAGTCCCTCTTGCCCAACCTACGGTGGCTGGAGCTAAAAAACCTAGGGTGGCTGGTCGGACCAAGGTGGGGGCTCCCTCCGGCAGCGGTCAAGCCCACTCTACCAGTGTTGTCTGCTACCTCCTCTCCACATCTGCCCTAGCTGCACGGCCACGCTCGCCTCTTCTGATGTCGCCGGTTGACTCCCCTCCTCCTCCATCATGTCGTTGTCCTTGGTGGCCTCCATCGGGACCTGCTCCGTTTGCCGCTTCGTGTAGACGGTGGTGGCCTATGTTGGTCTGCAGAATCAGACAGGCCGTTGGGCCTCACCTGGAAGGACACTCTGTCCAATGACTCAGCCCTGGAGTGTACGTCGCTGCACCGGGCAGGTACTCAGCCTATGGACGGCTTTCTTTTCCACCCGAAATGCTGGGATGATGGTCACACCATGTAGGGTCTCCATTGATAGCCATAGCTTGCAGCATCATTGAATCGACCTCATACTGCAGAAATGGTGGCGTTATTTTGGCAAGTGACATTGTACTGCGACAATGGTTTCCTTTGTTTTGGTCAAGCTGGCCACCTTCATCTATGGAGCAAGTTTTGCTCCTTCCCATCGGTGATTGATTTCTGGGCAACGACATCAAACTTTTGGCTATGTAAGGTTATGTACTATCTTCTTCAGTATTTGATATTCTTTCAGTAGAGCTGCACTGCACACAACCCACTACTTTAGGCCCATCTGCAGACCAGTGCTCCCGCCGGCCCACACTGTTTGTCTTCCCTGATTGCCCCAGCCATTCTCCTAATAACATCCGAGATGACGCTCCACTTCCTCCCCCAAGATCTCAACATGTAACTGACGGATTGCTGTTTAAAGTCGGTGCTCTGTCTCACCTTATTTCCCATCAGTATGTGTGGGCGTGGTGTCATAGCACTCCTACTGCAGCCGCCGGTCAGCATCTCCCTTCCATTTCCTCATATTCCCAATGACATGTTGTTGCTTGGATCACAAAATTGCATTTTATCAGGTGGTGCCTTCTGGATGAGTCCCAAGTAGTTATCTTCATTCATTGTTCTTCCATAACTGCACATAGAAATTTTAGGCATCTGCTGGTACATAATCTTCCCAAGTTCCCCTCTATTGGTAATTTTGGATGTTTGTTTGCTTAATTTAAATCTGAATTTAGTTTTGCTTGATTGAATATGTAACCTTGCATTGCAATTCTTTATACGAGGCAATTCAACACAAACGCCTTGCATCAGTGTCGATAATTCATTCTCTATTCTATTGTTCCAGACGGCTGATATTTGTGGACCAGGATGCCTCTATAATCCTCCATACCACAACCATGAACTGAAGGCACACCCACCATCTTGCACTGCTCTACTTATTTCTCCGATTTCTTTCATGTGCAACACCTTTCTGCGATGACTTCCACTCTTTCTGTGTCTGTCAGAATTTTTTTTGCAGGTGTTCACACAAATTGGTTGATTTGAATGACTTGATCTCTATTGATACCCCCCACGATGGAGGAATCTGATCCGCCAAAGAAATAGATGGCATCGTAATCCACCATGCCCACTGCTCAACTCCTTCCCCAACGCCAATCTCCAATCTGGTAGTCGGTAGATGTTTGCTCGCAGTTGTTAGACTCCTCTGTTTTGCAAATATGTGTGAGCTTATTATTACTTTTCAGGTACGCCTCTTGTTGCAAATATCGTCTACAAGTTTCTGTCTCTCAGTAAGGCCCCTGCATATGGTTATGCCAGTTTTACAAACTAGCTAGCTAAGTGCTAGGATCTATATGGCGTACTCTCTACTATTTATATATCATGTCAAGACAACTTTTTTATGTAGTATAAAACTGTGTGTAGTGCCCATGTTGTGTCGACAACTTTGCCTACTAACCGATAATAAAAATATTTGTCAAAGCCTATTCTGGACATCTCTTTTATTGGAATCTTGAACTGATAGAAAAATATTTCAGCTAATGTCCTTTCTATTTATGATATTTTAGCTCATTGTTCCATGTCTTATCTTAACAAGAAGCAGGTTGTTTCCATTGAATTTTAGCTTCTATGTGGCCTCCAATGGCACCATCTATAAGTAGCCTGTCAATCTATTTTTGCTAAAGATCTTCATGTATACACAAGGCATCTTAAATTCTATTGGTTCTTTCCTTAAAAGGGTCCTGAAGGCACTGTCTTACTTCTGTGGACTGATTATAAAAATCGCTACATCCAAGTGGCCATATAATCCTTTATAGGTAAGATCCAATTTGCTGAGTAAAACACCAATTTTGGGAAATGTTTCCCGCAACAACGCGCGGGGAATCATCTAGTTTTAACAGAAAAGGTGGCAGAAGAGACGCACTATATGATTAAATTTACAAACTGGCCATGCAACCCTTTATGTAGTAAAGCCCTCTTTATAAAACAACACTTAACTATTTCAAAGGCTTTGGTTAAATCAATCTTTAGCATAAAAGCTTATGTTTCTAGGAGTTAAGAAGAAAAAAGTGAGTGATTTTTTGAGGAAAATATATTGTTAATAATTCTTCTCCCTTGAATAAAAGCTTTCTGAGACTCATGAATGTTATCAGGAAGTATATCTTTGAGTCTATTGTCTAAAGGTTTGGCAATGACTTTATAGACTACATTACACAGACTTATGGGCCTAAATTCTTAATGAGTTTTGGTATTGTCGTTCTTAGACGCTTTTCTTTCATATTTTATTCTTTATTTTTTTGTCTTCTTCTGACAAAAAACTATTAGACCAAAACTCCTTTAAGAAATCCAAAAATCCAGCTACAAATGGATGATGTATATATATCATGCATATAACATAGAGAAGGAGTCTGGAGCCGGCAATGGGAATCAAACCCATAATGAGAGTAATATGATACGTCCAATTTGCATTATGCTTTTATATCGATATTTATTGCATTATGGGCTATTACTACACATTATGTCACAATATTTATGCCTTTTCTCTCTTATTTTAAAAGGTTGACATGAAGAGGGAGAATGGCGGCAGCTGGAATTCTGGGCTGGAAAAGGAACAAATATTAGAGATCTATTCTGCACAACTCCAAAAGTCCTGAAACTTAACGGGAGCATGTTTTGGAATATATAAAAAATACTGGCAAAAGAATTAACAAGAGGGGGCCCACACCCTAGCCACGAGGGTGGGGGGCCTGCCCTACCCCCTAGGCGTGCCCCTATCTCGTGGGCCCCCTTGCAGGCCTCCGGTGCCCATCTTCTTCTATATGAAGTCTTTCGTCTGAGAAAAAATAATAAGCAAGCTTTTGGGACGAAACACCGCCGCCAATGTAGGGCTCCGGCAGAGCTGTTCTACCAGGGAAACATCCCTCCGGGAGGGGGAAATCATCACCATCGTCATCACCATCGATCCTCTCAGTGGGAGGGGGTCAATCTCCATCAACATTCACCAGCACCATCTCCTCTCAAACCCTAGTTCATCTCTTGTATCCAATCTTTGTCCCAAAACCTCAGATTGGTACCTATGGGTTGCTACTAGTGTTGATTACTCCATGTAGTTGATGCTAGTTGATTTATTTGGTGGAACATCATATGTTCAGATCCTTTATGCATATTAATACCCCTCTGATTATGAACATGAATATGATTTGTGAGTAGTTATGTTTGTTCTAAGGACATGTGGGAGAAGTCTTGCTATAAGTAGTCATGTGAATTTGGTATTCGTTCGATATTTTGATGAGATGTATGTTGTCTTTCCTCTAGTGGTGTTATGTGAACGTAGACTACATGACACTTCACCATTGTTTGGGCCTAGAGGAAGGCATTGGGAAGTAATAAGTAGATGATGGGTTGCTAGAGTGACAGAAGCTTAAACCCTAGTTTATGCGTTGCTTCGTAAGGGGTTGATTTGGATCCATATGTTTCATGCTATGGTTAGGTTTACGTTAATACTTTTTTTGTAGTTGCGGATGCTTGCAATAGGGGTTAATCATAAGTGGGATGCTTGTCCAAGAAAGGGCAGTACCCAAGCACCGGTCCACCCACATATCAAATTATCAAAGTAACGAACGCGAATCATATGAGCGTGATGAAAAATAGCTTGACGATAATTCCCATGTGTCCTCGGGAGCGTTTTCCCTCATATAAGAGTTTGTCCAGGCTTGTCCTTTGCTACAAAAAGGATAGGGCCATCTTGATGCACCTTATTTACTTTTATTACTTGTTACCCGTTACAAATTACCTTTATCACAAAACTATTTGTTACCGATCATTTCAGTGCTTGCAGAGAATACCTTACTGAAAACTGCTTATCATTTCCTTCAGCTCCTCGTTGGGTTTGACACTCTTACTTATCGAAAGGACTATGATAGATCCCCTGTACTTGTGGGTCATCAAGACTCTTTTCTGGCACCGTTGCCGGGGAGTGAAGCGCCTTTGGTAGGTGGAATTTTGTAAGGAAAATTTTATATAGTGTGCTGAAATTTACTGTCACTTGTTACTATGGAACATAATCCTTTGAGGGGCTTGTTCGGGGTATCTTCACCCCGACCAGTAGAGCAAAGAGTTGCTCCTCAACCTACTGAACCTACTTAAAATGTTTACTTTGAAATTCCTTCGGGTATGATAGAGAAACTGCTAGCTAATCCTTTCACAGGTGATGGAACATTACATCCCGATCTGCACCTAATCTATGTGGATGAAGTTTGTGGATTATTGAAGCTTGCAGGTATGCCTGAGGATATTATCAAGAAGAAGGTCTTCCCTTTATCTTTGAAGGGAAAGGCATTGACATGGTTTAGGCTATGTGATGATATGGGATCATGGAACTACAACCGATTGAAATTGGAATTTCAACAGAAGTTTTATCCTGTGCATCTGGTTCATCGTGATCGTCACTATATATATATATATATATATATATATATATATATATAATTTTTGGCCTCGCGAGGGAGAAAGAATCTCTAAAGCTTGGGGGAGGCTTAAGTCAATGTTATATTCATGCCCCAATCATGAGCTCTCAAGAGAAATTATTATTCAAAAAAATTATGCTCGGCTTTCTATCAATAATCGCTCCATGCTCGATACTTCTTGTACTTGTTCTTTTATGATGAAGACTATTGAATTAAAATGGGATTTATTGGAAAGAATTAAATTCAACTTTGAAGATTGGGATCTCGATGAAGGTAAGGAGTCAAGTATAACACCCAAGTTTAATTGTGTTAAATCTTTTATGGATACTGATTTTTCTGTGAATTTAGCACTAAATATGGACTTGACTCTGAGATAGTAACTTCTTTCTGTGAATCCTTTGCTACTCATGTTGATCTCCCTAAGGAGAAGTGGTTTAAATATAATCCTCCCATTGAAGTAAAAGTAGTTGCACCTATTGAAGTTGAAGAAAAGACTATCACTTATAATGTTGATCCTGTTGTTCCTACTACTTATATTGAGAAACCACCTTTCCCTGTTAGAATAAAGGATCAT
Organism: Triticum monococcum; assembly: GCA_034509565.1. Classification (NCBI taxonomy): domain Eukaryota; kingdom Viridiplantae; phylum Streptophyta; class Magnoliopsida; order Poales; family Poaceae; genus Triticum; species Triticum monococcum. The sequence continues at coordinate 65,532,857 of CM067846.1, forward strand.
GCTAAAGCTTCAACTGTGGTTCGTAAGAGTAGTACTAGAACACCTACACCCCCTGAGAAAATTAAAGTTGAACCTAGTATTGCTATGGTTAAAGATCTCTTGGCCAATAATATCGATGGGCATGTTATTTACTTCTATGATGAAGTTGCTAGAATTGCTAGACCTGACACTAAAAATAAACATAGACCTGTTGTAGGCATGCCTCTTATTTCTATTAAAATAGGAGATCATTGCTATCATGGCTTATGTGATATGGGTGCTAGTGCAAGTGCAATACCTCATTCCTTATACAAAGAAATTATGCATGATATTGCACCTTCTGAGATAGAGGAAATTTATGTTACAATTAAGCTTGGCAATAGAGACACTATTTCACCAGTTGGGATTGTTAGAGATGTTGAAGTCTTGTGTGGGAAAGTTAAATATCCGGCTGATTTTCTTGTTCTTGGTTCCCCACAAGATAGCTTTTGTCCCATTATATTTGGTAGATCCTTCTTGAATATTGTTAATGCTAGGATAGATTGCAAAAAGGATGTTGTTACTATTGGTTTGGGGGATATGTCTAATGAGTTTAATTTTGCTAAATTTCGTAGACAACCCCATGATAAAGAATTGCCTAGTAAAGATGAAATTATAGGTCTTGCTTCTATTGCCGTGCCTCCTAATGATCCTTTAGAACAATATTTGCTCGACCATGAAAATGATATGTTTATGAATGAAAGAAGGGAAATAGATGAAGTATTCTTTAAATAGGGACCTATTTTGAAACACAACTTGCCTGTTGAAATCCTAGGGGATCCTCCTCCACCCAAGGGTGATCCCGTGTTTGAGCTTAAACCATTACCAGATACTGTTAAATATGCTTATCTTGATGAGAAAAAGATATATCCTATTATTATTAGTGCTAACCTTTTAGAGCATGAAGAAAAGAAATTATTGAAAACTCTGAAGAAGCACTGTGCTGCTATTGGATATACTCTTGATGATCTTAAGGGCATTAGTCCCACTCTATGCCACTACAAAACAAAATTGGAGAAAGACGCGAAACCGGTTGTTGATCACCAACGACGGTTAAATCCTAAGACGACAGAAGTGGTAAGAAAAGAAATACTAAAGCTTCTGGAGGTAGGTATAATTTATCCTGTTGCTGATAGTCAGTGGGTAATTCATGTCCATTGTGTCCCTATGGAGGGAGGTATTACTGTTGTTCCTAATGATAAAGATGAATTGATCCCACAAAGAATTGTTACAGGTTATAGAATGGTCATTGATTTCCACAAAGTAAATAAAACTACTAAAAAGGATCATTACCCTTTACCTTTTATTGATCAGATGCTATAAAGATTATCCAAACATACACATTTTTGCTTTCTAGATTGTTATTCTGGTTTCTCTCAAATACCTGTGTCAAAAGAGGACCAAGAAAAGACCACTTTTAGTTGCCCTTTCGGTACCTTTGCTTATAGGCGTATGCCTTTTGGTTTTATGTAATGCACCTGCTACCTTTCAAAGATGTATAATGGCTATATTCTTTGACTTCTGGGAAAAGATTGTTGAGGTTTCATGGATGATTTCTCCGTGTATGGAACTTCTTTTGATGATTGCTTAAGCAACCATGAGCGAGTTTTGCAGAGATGTGAAGAAACTAATCTTATCTTGAATTGGGAGAAGTGCCACTTTATGGTTAATGAAGGTATTGTCTTGGGGCATAAAATTTCTGAAACAGGTATTGAAGTTGATAAAGCTAAGGTTGATGCTATTAAAAAGATGTTGTGTCCTAAGGACATCAAAGGTATAAGAAGTTTCCTTGGTCATGCTGGTTTTTATAGGAGGTTCATTAAAGACTTATCTAAAATTTCTAGGCCTCCGACTAATCTCTTACAAAAAGATGTTCCTTTTGTCTTTGATGATGATTGTGTAGAAGCATTTGAAATACTTAAGAAAGCCTTGATTTCTGCACCTATTGTTCAGCCACCTGATTGGAATTTACCCTTTTGAAATTATGTGTGATGCTAGTGATTATGCTGTAGGTGCTGTTCTAGGACAAAGACTTGATAAGAAATTAAATGTTATCCAATATGGTAGTAAAACTCTAGACAGTGCCCAGAGAAATTATGCTACTACTGAAAAATATTTTTTAGCAGTTGTATTTGCTTGTGATAAGTTCAGACCTTATATTGTTGAAAGTAACTATTCACACTGAACATGTTGCTATTAAATATATTATGGAAAAGAAAGATGCTAAACCTAGACTTATTAGATGGGTTCTCTTGCTACAAGCATTTGATTTGCATATTATTGATAGAAAGGGAGCTGAGAACCCCGTTGCACACAATTTGTCTAGGTTAGAGAATGTTCTTGATGACCCACTACCTATAGATGATAGCTTTCCTAATGAACAATTAGCTATCATAAATGCTTCTCATACTGCTCCATGGTATGCTGATTATGCTAATTATATTGTTGCTAAATTTATACAACATAGTTTCACATACCAGCAAAAGAAAAAAATCTATGATTTAAGACATTACTTCTAGGATGACCCACACCTTTATAAAGAAGTAGTAGATGGTCTTGTTAGACGTTGTGTACCTGAGCATGAACAGGAACAGATCCTACGTAAGTGTCACTCCGAGGCTTATGGAGGACATCATGCTGTATATAGAATTGCGCATAAGGTATTGCAATCCGGTTTTTATTGGACTACTCTTTTTAAAGATGCCCGTAAGTTTGTCTTGTCTTGTGATGAATGTCAAAGAATTTGTAATATTAGTAGACGTCAAGAAATGCCTTTGAATTATTCACTTGTTATTGAACCATTTGATGTTTGGGGATTTGATTATATGGGACCGTTTCCTTCCTCTAATGGGTATACACATATTTTAGTTGATGTTGATTACGTTACTAAGTGGGTAGAAGCTATTCCAACTAGTAGTGCTGATCATAACACCTCTATTAAGGTGCTTAAAGAAGTTATTTTTCCGAGGTTTGGAGTCCCTAGATACTTAACGACTGATGGCGGTTCACATTTTATTCATGGTGTTTTTTGTAAAATGCTTCCTAAGTATGATGTTAATCATAGAATTGCATGTCGATACCACCCACAGTCTAGTGGTCAAGTAGAACTGAGTAATAGAGAGCTCAAATTAATTTTGCAAAAGACCGTTAACAGATCTAGAAAGAATTGGTCCAAGAAACTTGATGATGCATTATGGGCTTATAGAACTGCATATAAAAATCCTGTGGGTATGTCTCCATATAAAATGGTTTATGGAAAAGCATGTCACTTACCTCTCGAACTAGAACATAAGGCATATTGGGCCATTAAAGAGCTCAATTATGATTTCAAACTTTCCGGTGAGAAGAGGCTATTTGACATTAGCTCACTTGATGAATGGAGAACCCAGGCTATTATAAGAATAGGATACAAAAGCGTGAGTTTAATGTAGGTGATTATATTTTGCTATACAACTCTCATTTAAGATTTTTTGCAGGAAAACTCCTCTCTAAATGGGAAGGGCCTTACGTTATGGAGGAGGTCTATCGTTCCGGTGCCATAAAAATCAACAACTTCGAAGGCACAAATCCGAAGGTGGTGAACGGTCAAAGAATCAAACATTATATCTCAGGTAATCAAATAAATGTTGAAACTAATGTTATTGAAACCGTAACCCCAGAGGAATATATAAGGGACACTTTCCAGAACGTTTTATATTCCGTAAAGGAATAGGTATGTGGTACGGTAAGTAAACCGACTCCAAAACAGTTCTGATAGTAATTTTTCTCTGTTTTGGAATATTTAATAAAATAGGAAAATAAAAAGTAGTCCGGGAAGGACACGAGGCGTCCACGAGGGTGGAGGGCGCGCCCTACCCCCTGGGCGTGCCCCTGCCTCGTGGGCACCTCGTGTGCTAGGACTCCGTTTTCTTGCACGATACTTCTTTTGGTCGGTAAAAATTCATTATATAATAACCCGAAGGTTTTGACCACCGTACCACGCAAATATCCTCTGTTTTTGTTTCGAGCTGTTTTTCTGACAGATCTAGATCACCATGACGTCTCCAAGTGCCCCCAAGGACAAGTTCTTCAAGAAGGTCATCAACCCCTACCTCACGGAAGTGCTGCAACATCCTCAAACCATTGAGATGCGTGAGGGGTTGCTGCACATCCGCGATGTTGAGGGACCAAGGAGGACCAGAAACGTGGAGACAAGGCTCGAGGCAATGGAGCAACAAGTTTTTAAGTGCCAGGAGATGGTGGAATGTGGACTCGACGCCAATCATATAATGATCACGGAGTTCACCAACAACCACAAGCTGGATGCCAAGAACATTGGCGAGGCCATCTTCAAGCTTCACGAGAAAATCGAGCGCTTCCAAGCCCAGATCTATGACTTGCAAAACCAAAACTGTGAGTATGAATATAGATTCAAGAGCATGAGTTTGGCTACATATTTGAGGATCCCAGAGACTCGATAATCCTTTTACGATGGTGAGCCTATGCCTTGGAAGATGGACGGCAAGCCTACATCATCAACAACTCCACCATCACCACCCCAAGGAAAGATATATAAACACATGGGTATGGGCACTCCCCTTGGCAACTGGCAAGCTTGGGGGAGGTGCCCCGGTATCGTATCACCATCACACTCTTATCTTTACCGTTTTTCTTACCTAGATACTTTTGTTAATATCTTGATATAGTAGAATAAAGTTTTACTATGATTTAGTTTTGAGTTTTGCTTTATGATCCTTCTATGTAATCGAGTCCGTGAGCTATATATAATAAAGATTAGTTTCGAGTCAAGGGCTTTGATTATCTTACTATGATCTTGAGGGAATAAAAGAAAGAATACAAAGAATTAAAGAGAACATATTGATCTTATGGCAGTAATGACTTCACATATAAAGAGTATGATGAATAAAAGTTGTTGAGATTTGACAAACATAGTTTTGGTTATTGTTGCAATTAATAGGAAGTAATAAAGAAAGAGAGGTTTTCACATATAAATATACTATCTTGGACATCTTTCTCTATTGTGAGCACTCATTAAAATATTACATGCTAAAGGGTTGATGTTGGACAAGGAAGACAATGTAATGGGTTATGTTTTCTTATATCTGAAATAAAGTATATTGTCATGGATCATCCAACATGTTGAGCTTGCCGTTCCCCCTCATGCCAGCCAAATTCGTTGCACCAAGTAGAGATACTACTTGTGCTTCCGAACATCCTTAAACCCAGTTTTGCCATGAGAGTCCACCATATGTACCTATGGATTGAGTAAGATCCTTCAAGTAAGTTGTCATTGTTGCATGCAATAAAAATTGCTCTCTAAATATGTATGATTTATTAGTGTGGAGAAAATAAGCTTTATACGATCTTGTGATGTGGAAGAAATAAAAGCGACAGACTGCATAATAAAGGTCCATATCACAAGTGGCAATACAAAGTGACGTTCTTTCGCATTAAGATCTTGTGCATCTAACCACAAAAACACATGACAACCTCTGCTTCCCTCTGCGAAGGGCCTATCTTTTACTTCTGTCTTACACCTTATACAAGAGTGATAGTGATCTTCACCTTTCCTTTTTACATTTTACCCTTTGGCAAGCACATTGTGTTGGAAAGATCCTGATACATATATCCAATTGGATGTAAGTTAGCATGAACTATTATTGTTGACATTACCCTTGAGGTAAAAGGTTGGTAGGCAACACTATAAGCCCCTATCTTTCTCTGTGTCCGATTAAAACTCCATACCCACAAGTATTGTGTGAGTGTTAGTAATTGTGAAATAATAAATGATAGTTGAGTATGTGGACTTGCTGAAAAGCTCTTATATTGACTCTTTCCGATGTTATGATAAATTGCAATTGCTTCAATGACCAACATTATAGTTTGTTGGTTTTCAATAAAGTTTCTGATTCATACTTTACATTGTGAATAGATTATTACTTGAGCATAAGAAATCATATGACAATATTTATATATGTTGTTATTATAAGAATGATCATGATGCCTCTATCTATAAACATGTGGTCATATTTTTCGTTATCGGCTTCCGCTTGAGGACAAGCGAGGTCTAAGCTTGGGGGAGTTGATACGTCCATTTTGCATCATGCTTTTATATCGATATTTATTGCATTATGGGCTGTTACTACACATTATGTCACAATATTTATGCCTTTTCTCTCTTATTTTACAAGGTTTACATGAAGAGGGAGAATGCCGGCAGCTGGAATTCTGGGATGGAAAAGGAGCAAATATTATAGATCTATTTTGCACAACTCCAAAAGTCCTGAAACTTCATGGGAGCATGTTTTGGAATATATAAAAAATGCTGGCAAAAGAATTAACCAGAGGGGGCCCACACCCTGGCCACGAGGGTGGGGGGAGCGCCCTACCCCTGGGCGCGCCCCTTGTCTCATGGGCCCCCCTGGCAGGTCTCCGGTGCCCATCTTCTGCTATATGAAGTCTTTCGTCCAAGAAAAAATAATAAGCAAGCTTTCGGGATGAAACACCGCCGCCACGAGGCGGAATCAATCTAGAGCTCCGGGAGCTGTTCTGCAGGGAAACATCCCTTCGGGAGGGGGAAATCATCACCATCGTCATCACCATCGAACCTCTCAGCGGGAGGGGGTCAATATCCATGAACATCTTCACCAGCACCATCCCCTCTCAAACCCTAGTTCATCCCTCGTATCCAATCTTTGTCCCAAAACCTCAGATTGGTACCTGTGGGTTGCTAGTAGTGTTGATTACTCCTTGTAGTTGATGATAGTTGGTTTATTTGGTGGAAGATCATATGTTCAAATCCTTTATGCATATTAATACCCCTCTGATTATGAACATGAATATGACTTGTGAGTAGTTACGTTTGTTCTTGAGTACATGGGAGAAGTCTTGCTTTAAGTAGTCATGTGAATTTGGTATTCGTTCGATATTTTGATGAGATGTATGTTGTCTTTCCTCTAGTGGTGTTATGTGAACATCGACTACATGACACTTCACGATTGTTTGGGTCTAGAGGAAGGCAATGGGAAGTAATAAGTAGATTATGGGTTGCTAGAGTGACAGAAGCTTAAACCCTAGTTTATGCGTTGCTTCGTAAGGGGCTGATTTGGATCCATATGTTTCATGCTATGGTTAGGTTTACCTTAATACTTCTTTTGTAGTTGCGGATGCTTGCAATAGGGGTTAATCATAAGTGGGATGCTTGTCCAAGAAAGGGAAGTACCCAAGCACCGGTCCACCCACATATCAAATTATCAAAGTAACGAACGCGAATCATATGAGCGTGATGAAAACTACCTTGACGATAATTCCCATGTGTCCTCGGGAGCGTTTTCCCTCATATAAGAGTTTGTCCAGGCTTTTCCTTTGCTACAAAAAGGATTGGGCATCTTGCTGCACCTTATTTACTTTTATTACTTGTTACCCGTTACAAATTACCTTATCACAAAACTATCTGTTTCCGATAATTTCAGTGCTTGCAGAGAATACCTTACTGAAAACTGCTTATCATTTCCTTCTGCTCCTCGTTGGGTTCGACATTCTTACTTATTGAAAGGACTACGATAGATCCCCTATACTTGTGGGTCATCATAATACAAGTTTTATTTAGTTGTGGATGAAGAATACCCCTTATGTAGAAATCTTGAACAAGTCTTGTTATATCATCTCCTATCAACTTCCATGCTAAAAGGTAGGAGGCAACATTCAGCCCATCTGGTCCAGGGGTGGTGTTCCTCTTCATTCCTTGAAGTACATGTAAAACTTCATCTTTATCTCGAACAGTAGGACAATCCATCATATTTTCATTATTACTAACTTGATAAGGAAGAATATTTAAGTTGAAATTACTTGAAGAGAACATATTTGTAAATTAGTTAATAAAACAATCGGCTATCTCTTCAGGATTCTGCAACATTTTATTATTTTGATCAAGAATTGAACTAATTCTATCATTCCTTCTCCTTTTGAGCTCAAAGTTATGAAATTAACATATATTCCTATCTTCTTTCGTAGACAAATGTTTCTTAGCTCGCTACCTACAAAATTCCGTTTGCTTTGTCGTCGTTTTATCATAAAGCTCAATTAGGCTAGCCTCCTCATTGTGATCCTGTAAATGTATAGGTTTAATCTACAAATTTTCTAGTTGGTTGTGAATAGTATCCAGTTGTTATTTAAAGGCCTCTTACTTTTACTCCATCTCTTGAGTGAATCTACAAGAAGGGATGTTCTAACATGGAAAGGTTTATCATTAGTATTGGTCCAACTATTCTTACCATTTCATGATCGTCATATTCCATAAGCCACCAAATTTCAAATTTGAAGGAACTTTTAATCATAACAGTACTAAGCTTAGAAATTGTTAAAATGGGTGCATGAATAACTATAAAAAATCGGCAAATTGTAAACCGAGGTATTAGGAAATTCTTTGCACCATTCAACATTAGCAAAGCAATGGTCAAGTATTCCATAAGTAGGAGCAAAAGTAAAACGTTTGTTGCACCAAGTAAAAGTAGGACAATTATAACCCATATCGATTAACCCGCATGGTTTAACATGATTGTAAGCCATACAATGATAGTTCAAGCTAGTACTATTATTCTTCTCCAGGGAATTAAGGATATCACTAAAATCCCCCATGCAGTATATATATTTTCCTAGAGAAAAGCAAAAACCAGCTCGATTAACTTACATAAATCTTTGTTCTTACGATAATACGGATCACCATAGACGCAAAACCAACGAGAAACAAAAACTAGTACTAGTATTTACAACTGATGCTATGACTACATTCTGACGAGAGTGGATTATATCTAAGTTGATATCATCCATCCACATGATCCTAAGGCCTCCAGCTCGGTCCTCCATAGGAACAACAAAACTATCATGGATAGGAAATTTGTTAGTTAAATCTTGAGAACTAATTGTAGAATTATGAGTTTCTGATATGAAGCATACGTTGGCATTGGTGGATGAAATTAGGTTGGCAATATATATGAAATAAATAGCATGCTATCATAAAATAGTGAGGCCCTTAATATATGCTATTAGCGAGGCATTGTAACGCTATAGAGAGCTATTTGTTTCACTTGGGAAATTTTTTGCATCTTGTTACAACTAAGGGTCCTTCCCATCCCTCGGCAGTTCCAACATTTGAAGTTCATGGCGCCCGTGGCACCTTAATGGCTGGTGTCATTGCCTTTCTAGTAGCATTGCCATTCCTCTCGCCATCATCTGCAGCATGAGTATTTGTATGATTTCATCGATATCTAAATCTTCAGGTGTTTTCCAGGGAAACATCTGACTACCACCATTACCCAAAGCCACCATGGCGATGCCACTAACCGGAGCAGGACGATTCCCCTAGTGTGGATACCCCATCGAATGACCTCCCAGATTTGCTGACATAGCATTATAAACCCAATAGTAAAGTTGATGAGGATATGGGGAGCAGTGCTCCCCACGCATCCTAGAAGCAGCGCGCAAGCTAGATTACCCACAGCCCCATATCCTCATCAACTTTACTATTGGGTTTATAATGCTATGTCAGCAAATCTGGGAGGTCATTCGATGGGGTATCCACACTAGGGGAATCGTCCTGCTCCGGTTAGTGGCATCGCCATGGTGGCTTTGGGTAATGGTGGTAGTCAGATGTTTCCTTGGAAAACACCTGAAGATTTAGATATCGATGAAATCATACAAATACTCATGCTGCAGATGATGGCGAGAGGAATGGCAATGCTACTAGAAAGGCAATGACACCAGCCATTAAGGTGCCACGGGCGCCATGAACTTCAAATGTTGGAACTGCCGAGGGATGGGCAGGACCCTTAGTTGTAACAAGATGCAAAAAATTTCCCAAGTGAAACAAATAGCTCTCTATAGCGTTACAATGCCTCGCTAATAGCATATATTAAGGGCCTCACTATTTTCTGATAGCATGCTATTTATTTCATATATATTGCCAACCTAATTTCATCCACCAATGCCAACGTATGCTCCATATCAGAAACTCATAATTCTACAATTAGTTCTCAAGATTTAACTAACAAATTTCCTATCCATGATAGTTTTGTTGTTCCTATGGAGGACCGAGCTGGAGGCCTTAGGATCATGTGGATGGATGATATCAACTTAGATATAATCCACTCTCGTCAGAATGTAGTCATAGCATCAGTTGTAAATACTAGTACTAGTTTTTGTTTCTCGTTGGTTTTGCGTCTATGGTGATCTGTATTATCGTAAGAACAAAGATTTATGTAAGTTAATCGAGCTGGTTTTTGCTTTTCTCTAGGAAAAGATATATACTGTATGGGGGATTTTAGTGATATCCTTAATTCCCTGGAGAAGAATAATAGTACTAGCTTGAACTATCATTGTATGGCTTACAATCATGTTAAACCATGCGGGTTAATCGATATGGGTTATAATTGTCCTACTTTTACTTGGTGCAACAAACGTTTTACTTTTGCTCCTACTTATGGAATACTTGACCATTGCTTTGCTAATGTTGAATGGTGCAAAGAATTTCCTAATACCTCGGTTTACAATTTGCCGATTTTTTATAGTTATTCATGCACCCATTTTAACAATTTCTAAGCTTAGAACTGTTATGATTAAAAGTTCCTTCAAATTTGAAATTTGGTGGCTTATGGAATATGACGATCATGAAATGGTAAGAATAGTTGGACCAATACTAATGATAAACCTTTCCATGTTAGAACATCCCTTCTTGTAGATTCACTCAAGAGATGGAGTAAAAGTAAGAGGCCTTTAAATAACAACTGGATACTATTCACAACCAACTAGAAAATTTGTAGATTAAACCTATACATTTACAGGATCACAATGAGGAGGCTAGCCTAATTGAGCTTTATGATAAAACGACGACAAAGCTAACGGAATTTTGTAGGTAGCGAGCTAAGAAACATTGGTCTACGAAAGAAGATAGGAATATATGTTAATTTCATAACTTTGAGCTCAAAAGGAGAAGGAATGATAGAATTAGTTCAATTCTTGATCAAAATAATAAAATGTTGCAGAATCCTGAAGAGATAGCCGATTGTTTTATTAACTAATTTACAAATATGTTCTCTTCAAGTAATTTCAACTTAAATAATCTTCCTTATCAAGTTAGTAATAATGAAAATATGATGGATTGTCCTACTGTTCGAGATAAAGATGAAGTTTTACATGTACTTCAAGGAATGAAGAGGAACACCACCCCTGGACCAGATGGGCTGAATGTTGCCTCCTACCTTTCAGCATGGAAGTTGATAGGAGATGATATAACAAGACTTGTTCAAGATTTCTACATAAGGGGTATTCTTCATCCACAACTAAATAAAACTTGTATTATGATGACCCACAAGTATAGGGGATCTATCGTAGTCCTTTCAATAAGTAAGAGTGTCGAACCCAACGAGGAGCAGAAGGAAATGATAAGTAGTTTTCAGTAAGGTATTCTCTGCAAGCACTGAAATTATCGGAAACAGATAGTTTTGTGATAAGGTAATTTGTAACGGGTAACAAGTAATAAAAGTAAATAAGGTGCAGCAAGATGCCCAATCCTTTTTGTAGCAAAGGAAAAGCCTGGACAAACTCTTATATGAGGGAAAACGCTCCCGAGGACACATGGGAATTATCGTCAAGGTAGTTTTCATCACGCTCATATGATTCGCGTTCGTTACTTTGATAATTTGATATGTGGGTGGACCGGTGCTTGGGTACTTCCCTTTCTTGGACAAGCATCCCACTTATGATTAACCCCTATTGCAAGCATCCGCAACTACAAAAGAAGTATTAAGGTAAACCTAACCATAGCATGAAACATATGGATCCAAATCAGCCCCTTACGAAGCAACGCATAAACTAGGGTTTAAGCTTCTGTCACTCTAGCAACCCATAATCTACTTATTACTTCCCATTGCCTTCCTCTAGACCCAAACAATCGTGAAGTGTCATGTAGTCGATGTTCACATAACACCACTAGAGGAAAGACAACATACATCTCATCAAAATATCGAACGAATACCAAATTCACATGACTACTTATAGCAAGACTTCTCCCATGTCCTCAAGAACAAACGTAACTACTCACAAGTCATATTCATGTTCATAATCAGAGGGGTATTAATATGCATAAAGGATTTGAACATATGATCTTCCACCAAATAAACCAACTATCATCAACTACAAGGAGTAATCAACACTACTAGCAACCCACAGGTACCAATCTGAGGTTTTGGGACAAAGATTGGATACGAGGGATGAACTAGGGTTTGAGAGGGGATGGTGCTGGTGAAGTGTTCATGGATATTGACCCCCTCCCGCTGAGAGGATCGATGGTGATGACGATGGTGATGATTTCCCCCTCCCGAAGGGATGTTTCCCTGCAGAACAGCTCCGCCGGAGCTCTAGATTGATTCCGCCTCGTGGCGGCGGTGTTTCATCCCGAAAGCTTGCTTATTATTTTTTCTTGGACGAAAGACTTCATATAGCAGAAGATGGGCACCGGAGACCTGCCAGGGGGCCCATGAGACAAGGGGCGCGCCCAGGGAACCCAAAGCTTCTTGCTCTTCCAAGGCTAGATGCCGCTCATCCTCGTTTGTTCGGTGCCGAAACATCTCCACCGCTGCTGCCAGCCTACTCAGCCGGTGCTTCTCGCGCTCGTTCGTCTTTGGTAGAAATTTCTCGAGATCCAATCGCTAGGCCAACCGCGACTAAAGCTCCTCCCCTATATATACCAGTCCCTTTAGTCCCGGTTTAAGCCACGAATCGGGACTAAAGGGTGCGATGACCTTTAGTCCCGGTTCGTGCCACGAACCGGTACTAAAGGTCCCATTTTCAAACTCTACCCCCCCCCCCCCCCGTGGATCGCCTTTTCAGTTTTAAAAAAAATAAAAGAAAATAATGGAAATGTCAAAAAAATAAAAGAAAATAAGTTTCTCATGTGATATGTGGTCTAGTTGTTGGGAAAATTTGCAAATGTGAATTTTGACTTTATTTGCAAAATCTCTCTGAAATTTGTAAAAATGGGCATAACTTTTGCATACTAACTCGGATGAAAAAGTTTTTTATATGAAAAATCATCTACTCGAAAAGTTACATCCAAATTTAACGGGGGCAACCCCCTTAAACATTTTCAAAATCCTCAAAAACCTAATAGAAAAAAAGTTACGGGGCTTTTAAGATTTAGAGTGGAAAAAATTGAAAAATATTCAAACAGTGGGCAAACTATGGTCAAACAATGGTCAAACTAATTATTCTAGAATATTAGTGTTACTAAATAATTATTTTAATTATTTCAACTTTGGTCAAATCTGGTCAAACTGTGGTCAACTGTGGTCAAACTGTGGTCAAACAATGGTCAAACTAATTATTCAAGAAATATTAGTGTTACTAAATAATTATTGTTTTTTAAAACAATAGTTTCAAACTCAAACAGTGAAATGTGTCACTTCATGCTCAAGCAAAATTCCTGAAGGTTAATAGGATTGACATCTTACTATTGTCAGGAAAACAACAAGTGCAGACTTGGAGCGTGGGAGAATAGAACCCGAAAGTTAAGCGTGCTTGGGCTGGAGTAGTGAGAGGGATGGGTGACCGGTCGGGAAGTTAGATGATTTGGAATGATGAGGGGTGATTAAAGAATAAATTGAGAAGTGATGAGGGGTGGTGATTACAGACTAGAGGTTAAAATAATTCAGAAATTTGAAAATAAAAAAATTTCAAAAAAAAATTTTAAATTTTTTTTTCAAAAACCTGTGGCGGCCTGGACCATAGCCCTGTTTTCTACCAGCCGGCCTAAACCTGTGGCGGCCTTTAGTCGCGGTTGGCCAGAAGAACCGCGACTAAAGGTCCTCCGCCCCGACGGCCGCCTGGCGCCCACGTGGACGGGCCTTTAGTCGCGGTTATTAAGCAACCGCGACTAAAGTGGGGGTCCTTTAGTCGCACCTATTTGGTCGTGGTTGCGCAACCGCAACTAATGACAGTTGCGAACCGCGACCAAAGGCCCTTTTTCCAGCAGTGACATATCATTTCTTGCTCTCGTTGTTAATTTTTGTAGCCACAAATAGCATGTTAACATCAGTTCTTTGATTTTTCTTCCACGATGGGTGGACATTGCTAGCTGCCTCTCTGAGAGTCTATCTAAAACAATACCATTTATGCTATTTAGTGCTTAAGATTGACAATAAATCCTCAATACGCTTGATCTGAATATTTGTAATCTATACCCAAAATAATGATGATAATAAATTTCCTAAATCTACTCGATTTGCATCTTCGTAATCTATATCCACAATAACTAATGGAAATAAAATTCTGAAATCTGCTCAATCTACATATTTGTAATACGCAGCACAATAACTAGTAGCAATAAAATTCTGGAATTTGCATGATCTACATATTTGTAATATGTAACGCAATAACTGATAGCAATAAAATCCCAACACCTTCTCAATCTACATTTATGTAGTCTATAGCACAATAAATGAAAAAAAATATCTTAACTTTGCTCGATGCATATAGTTGTAATCTATACCAATAATAATTGAGGCTAAATCTAGCTTCATCGTTTAGACTCAGTGTCGATTGATGACGTTGCCTATGAGGCAAAAAAAATAGCATTGACAGTGTAATCTGTGAGGCATCTCGATGTTGGAAGTCGTAGGTTGACTGGTTCATGGACATCCAGAAAAATATGACAACATTACTTCCATGCTTTAAAAAAATTAACCATTTTCACTCCTTTAACTCACTTGAAGTCTAATTTGGTCATTCGCCTCTCAAACTAGACAAATTATACCCAACGCCCCAAATCACCCAAATTAATTCTAGTATCATGCCAAAGTGTTCCCGATGATGTTAGAGCGGTGTTATTACATATGGTAGTCCAACAGGCGAATAGGGAAAAATAAACATTGAATTAGATATTTTAAAATTTTAAAATATAGAAGACTATGAAGTTTGAGGATATCACAGCACACAAAAAATAATGTTGAATTTTATTGATTTCTGTAAGGATTTTCTTGATTTGTGTAGAATATTTTTTTTCATTATTATATGTTTAATATGTTGATTTCTTTTCATCTTCCTTACAAATTTATACATTACTAATATTTGTTTCTAAACTTTTGGATTTATTTTCTAAACTTAGAATTTACTCTTTACTTGTTGACTATGTTGCCCAGCCTTACACATCTGCGAAAGATTCCACCATGTCACTAAAAGGATAAAACCATTTTGGATTAATATTGTTTGAGATTTTTCTAGTTTGTATACTTGGGGAGTGAAAGGGGGTTATTTGCCAGTGTACCAATGAGATGTGTGTTCAATACTTCAACAATAATTCACGGGTGAAAACGTATCCTGTTCAAATGTAAGCTAATCTATGGTTCATTTCACGGTTTGTGGATTGTTGTATCCACAACTGATGTATAATCCTTCATGGAAATATCCGTGCAAGAAAGAAGAAATTTCATGTATAATGTTTGAAAGGAAAACACTGGTTAAAAAGGGGAAATTTTCATTATCACACTATGTTTTGTGTTGAAGTTATGAAGTGCTTGTAAAATAGTAGGGATAGTTGGAGCTGGTATTTTAATCTTCAGGGTTGGGAGGCTGGCAGTTGGGCCATGGATTGAAGACAACTCTTTACTTTATTGTGTGAGATAAAAAAAATCATATTTCTTATTATTCCTTGTTAGTTCCAACCCTATTGGCGCACTACATCTACGGTTTCTCCTTCATTATCGATGGGAAGAGAGGCGTTAACGTTGAATATGTCGTCATATGTTTCCTCCGTGATGGTGTGAAGTGGTCAAAAAAGCGAAGAACGTCTGAGTAAGATGTCGGTGTTTGTCGTGATGCACAATAAGAAACCGCACGTATGTTACATTTGACGGATGCGTGCGATTCATGTTTGTCACTCGTTGATCAATATCTCTTTAGATATACTGTGTTTGTTTTTCCTCTTTTCTCTTATCGGATCGGAGAGCGCATTATCTAATTGTGGTGGCAACTCTTTCACTTAGGATACAGTTTGGCCTCTTCCATAGTTTTCTGATTTTGGTATGTAGTTTTGCATATTATGCATGTTACATTCATCCGTCAAATTTGTGTTTTTCACGATTTTTGTTAATTTTTAAATTTACATATTAGAAATGCATTACATATATCGATCCTCAGCTTTCTTTAAATTTCTTTACATAAGCCGTCATGCAACAGCAGCAGCAACAGCCTGTCATGATGTGTCCTTTGGAACTTTTCCCATCTTTTGTTGATTGCTCTGCACCGTCCAGACCTCAACGGCCATCCATTCATGTGCAAAACCAAATTAATTCCAGCTCAGTATGAGGAAAACATTGAAGGCTAGTAAAACGGAACCAAAGAAGCTGCGGTCTCGGGCTCTCGGCCATCCTTAGCTCAGAAGTTTTGGCTGGTTGCTATTTGAGGAGTGAAATGAAGAAGAAAATAACAAAGGAGTAGGTGAGGGGCACCCACCCCCTCGTGCTATTTAACTGCCAGCACCCCACACATCCTGAGCTCGCAAACCTCAGTCCCGTCACAATATGTTCCCCATGGCCGCAGATCCGACGGCGCCCGTCTTTGGCGACCACGACGAGCGGCCGAGCGGCCAGTGCAAGGGGGCGTTGTCGCACCAGGCGAACAAGAGCACCGACGGCAAAGGAAAGGAAGTAGCCAACGCTCAACACCACGGCAGCGACGGCGCTAACCAGCGGAGGCGTCGCAGACATCTCATCGTGGCCACCAATAAGGTGCCCCATGACGACGATGGTGACGGCGATTTTGACAGCCCTCTTCCCGCCACCGCCGGCGGCGTTAGCTGCTCACCGCCGCAGCAGCATCCGCACCGGGCGCTGGAGATCGAGATCGGCGTGAGGATGCTGGAGCTGAGCGGCAGCGCGTGAAGCGGGCCTCCGCGAACCTGAGGGAGGAGATGGAGCTGAAGAAGATGCGGTTCGAGGACTGGAGCTCAGCGTCGTCAGATCCAAGAGGAGCTAGGGGTGTCCCGTGCCGCAGGAAATTAGGGAAGGAGATGAAACAGAAGGAGAATCAAAAGAGGTCATGTAACGTAGAGTGTGTTTCAGAAAAAGTAAAAAAACATGCCTTCATTGTGCACCTTTTTTTAGCTCCATGTAGGGGAGGAGATGAAACAGAAGGAGAAACAAATAAGAGAATCAAATGTGCATCTACTTCTTTTTACTGAATGTTCACCTATTAGTGCGTTCATGTGTGCTTGTCTCTTCTTTTTTTTTCCGAAAAGGTGAAGCGATTTAGGTAGAGCACCTCCATACTTTGCGACATGGACAGAATCATGGCACCCTTGCCATATTGTTGGCGAATTCATCCTTCTCCCCCATATTTCTACCCGTGCTCGTTGCTTAATCTCCTCTCCCCATTGCTTGACCATACTAAACATGAGACGATTGATGCATCTCAATACTTGCGGTAGCCAGAGGCACAACCTGGGACAAGGTGGGTTGGTCGTTGCTGAATTGTGTGTATGGGGCTGTTTGGGTCGTGGTCGGCGGTTGCCATGCCAAAATTTTGGTGTTGACACATGGCATAGGCCATAGGGTAACGTTTGGATTGAAGCCCAATCATCGGAGCCACACCAAAAAATTAGTCAATGTGTTCATTTATGCACCCACGCACAGGCAAAACAAGGGCGGGCGATACTTTCATGAGAATATTGGCACGCCCCTTGTTTGGCGAGGCGGACGCGGGCATCAACCAAATGGCCCCTGTGTCTCCCACTCCTTCATTATCCATGGTATCAGAGGCATTGAATGTGTCGTCATCCTTTTCCTTTGAGATATACACTAGTAGAAAACCGGGCAATAGCACCGGTTTGTAAGGCCCTTTAGTACCGGGTTAGAAACCGGCACTATTATTTCGGCACTAAAGGCCCCCCCCCCCCTTTAGTACCTGTTCAGCACGAACCGGTGATAAAGGGGTACCACGTGGCACGAGCCAGCTCCGGGGGCCGGGAGCCCTTTAAACCAACCGGTACTAAATGGTTTGGGGGTTTTTTGGTTTTATGATTTTTTTTCATTTAATTTTGTGTTTTCCATTTTAATTCTTTTTCGTTTGCTGATATTTCACGGTACTACACATTGTACATGTTATGCATATATATATATATATATATATATATATATATATATATATAGAATTTCTAGTAGAATCAATCATATATATATCATCAATCATGTCTCAAAAACCACCATATTAATTCACACATACACACATGTATAGCTATATACAATTTCTGCTACATATGCATATGTTGCCTTCGAAGCCAGTGGCATTAGCCTGATTGGTGCCTTCAGAGCACGATGACAATTGGAAGTGGTTCATGACTTGGTCGATGGGGGCGGGAGCGGGTAATAGTATTCTCCCTTCGGATTTATGACCTGGTCGAGCAAAAATCCCGCTATTTCCTCTTGAAGTGCTTGTACGCGCTCCGTTGGTAGGAGCTTGTCCCGCACCTCTTTGAACTGTTAAGAAGGAGATCAATATGCATGTGTATTAGTTGTGTGACTAGATATCGATAATGGTGTAAAAATTGTGAATAGTGTTCTGACAAGCGTACCCATTCCTGTCTTTGAGATCTGCTCCTTTCGGACGCCATCATGCGAATGTTCTCGCAAACACAGTATGCACACAGATCAGTCCCCTGCGCCTGCTTCAGGGCCTTTATTACGAGAATGGAATTTAATTTGATCAGATAATAATTAATCAAGCATGATAATTAAAGAGATGACAGCTAGCTAGCTAGCTAGTACTACTTAATTACTTGCCTTGGATCGAAACCATTTCAGCTGTGGTTTCCATTCGCCTTCCGTGACGCTGATGAACCTTGCCCAAGCCCTGCCCGCCGACAAAGAAAATGAATAAAGGGGTTATTAAATAGTTCATATCATGAAATGACGAACTAAATAGGCCGAGATATGTAGTTATAAATAATGATTGAAATTACCTGTTGACTATCCCATACAAGATGTTGTAGTCACCTTTTGCTGTGAGTAGCGAGTCCAGTATTTCAACTGTTCCGGCGTCAACTTTAATGATACACAAGATCCAGTGAAATCTGTATGCACACACGTTTGCATGTCTTAATTAAGCGGGCATATGTAAGCAAAAACATGTAGCTAGCTAGTAGGCAAAAACAGAGAATTTGTAGTACAAGAAAGTGTGACTCACTCGAAATTGTAAGAAAGTAGTATATCTTCATTGTATTTGAGGCGCTTGAAGAACTCTAGCATGTTGTCCTCTACCTCTTTTTCATAATATGGATCTAATTTCCATGTGTATTCATTAACGGTGTTTGGGTCAATGAACCCAATGCCATAGCGTCCACCTTTTCTCATTTCATACATCTTCATCCTGCATAATACCACAGAAAAGAATATAGTGAGGATAATTACACGTAATGATTGATCAAAAGGATCACTACAGCTAGCTTAAGACTTAAATTACAGAAAGAAATCACTTACAGACAATAGCAACTGACGATAGATTTGTCGAGTGTGTCTTGATTGTATAACTGAAACAGTTCAGAATACTCAACGGCCACAGCTTTCTCATGGTAGTAATCATCCTTCTTGACATACACCATGAGGGACTCTCGATCGGATCTCTTGCTAATGTCCATGTACCATTGATGCAATTCATACATTCTCGTTGGGAGCTTCTTGACATCTTCTGGCTCGACCAAAGGTTGGCCCCGGACAAATTTCCGTTTTATTTCCTCCTCTCTAATCGGAGGCATGTCCTCGATCTCGAGGAGTTGTCCAACAGTGATCTTGAGTTCTTCAGCCTGCATTATATGTTCCTGGGTTATTACCACATCGCCCACCTCGGGAACGTAAACTGTTTGGCCATAATAATATTGGGCGCGCGTACTGTCATGTGTTGTTGGCGGCACAACAAGCGGGGGGATCGATTGCGCCGCCTGTTTTCCCAGCTGGGCAATGGTTTTCCCGCATTTTTTGACAGCTGCTTGTTGTTTGCTCGAGCTCGAGCTCGCCTCCTTCTGTAGACGTTGTCGATGTAACTTCCTGATGTGGCGCTCATAGTCTGAGTCAACAGGCTTAGGAGCTGGTGGTTGGGCCATACGAATGAAGTGGTCAACTACTTCCACAAGCACTTTCTCCCTTGGCGGCGGTGGCGGTTTCGGTCCAAAATGGGCGTCGACTTCTGCCCGCACTATGGCATTCATTTGCTCCTCGGTCCTATCGTAAGCCCTCACAGGAAGAGGAGTACTGAGGTTTGGACCATATTTATATCGCTTGCCTCCGCCTGTACTTCATGTACTATGACCTCGACTCGTACCGCTACGCACCATAGCTGCGGGGTGTCTCTTTTGCGATTGCTGAGGCGGCGGAGATGGCTGACGGGGCTGAGTTGGACGAGGAGGAGTGGCCTGAAGCTGTGCCGGACTTGGAGGAGGAGTGGACGTCTGACACTGTGTCGGACTTGGAGGAGGAGTGGCCTGACACTTTGTCGGACTTGGAGGAGGAGGAGTGGCCTCACGCGTTGGTGGACTTGGAGGAGCGGGAGTCTGCTGACTCGGTGGCGGACTTCGACGAGGAGTCGGGTGACGCGGTGTCGGTGGCCTTCGAAAAATGATGCAATCCTTTCTCCATAGGATGATACGATGTTTGGCATCTCCGAGTGTGTGCTCCTCGTCACCTCCAGGAATGTCAAGCTCTAGCCCCGAATATTGGTCCGCCACCTCATCAACCAAGACACGAGCATAGCCCGCTAGAATCGGGTTGCAATGGAAGGTTGCCTCGGGGGAAATTGAAAAAGCAACGGCGTCCGCCACCTTCATGGATATGTTCTTCATTTTGAAGTGTAGCTCGCAGTTAGTGTTCTCCGTGATGTCATCCACGGGGTATCTATCCAGCACTACTGCGTCACCCGGGGCGGAATCCACGCTGCTTCTCGGCATGGATGGGGCGGTGGTATCCAAGGCTGGATCATCCGCTAGCTGCTGCAGCCGCTGAGACCCCCTTTGCTGGCTAAGTGAGTCGATCTGCTCCTGCTGCCGCTGGAATTTAGCTGCCAATTCCTCTTGACTTGCTTCTAGGCCTTGAAGGCATTCATAGTCCCGCTTCCTCTGCTCCTCCTCCATCTTCCTCTTCTTGTCCTCCGCAATCTTCTTTCTCGCATGGGTTCTGTAGTCCGCGTTCCAGTCCGAAAACCCCTCATACCACGGAATAGCGCCCTTGCCTCGTGTTCTTCCCGGGTGTTCAGGATTTCCCAGGGCACGCGTAAGCTCGCCGTTCTCTCTGTTGGGCTGGAACACCCCCGATCGAGCCTCTTCTATTGCAACAAGTAGCGCATCGTCGGCTCCGTTCAGACATGCCTTCCTCGAAACATTGCCTGTCTTCGGGTCCAACTCCCCCCCATGTGCATAGAACCAAGTCCTGCACCTGGGGGGCAGTTCTTAGTAACCGGAGTGACACTTGCATCCTCCATCTCTTTCTCAGACTTATCCCACTTTGGCATTGCCACCACGTAGCCACCTGGCCCCAGCTTATGGAACTTATCCTTTTTTCCAGCATTGGCCTTGTTTATTCTCGACCGTTCCTTAGCTAATTCTGAATCCTTGAATTTCACGAAATCGTCCCAATGAGCACTTTGATTCTCTAGTATCCCCTCGAATACTGGAGTCTTCCTTCCTCCCTTGACGTACTTCTCCCACGTCATTCTCTTGTGGTTCTTGAATGCAACCGCCATCTTCCTAAAAGCAGCGTCCTTGACTTTCCGCACATCTGCTTCTGTGATATTATCTGGTAGGGTGAAATGTTCCATGAGAGTATCCCAAAGCAGTTTTTTTTGATTCTCGTCGACAAAAGTAACATCTGGACGTGGCTTTGCTGGCTTTCTCCATTCTTGAAGCGAGATCGGGAGTAGGTCCTTCACAAGAACTCCGCACTGACGAACGAACTTGTCCGCAATCTTCTTAGGCGCTAATGGTTCGCCATTAGGTTTGAATGCCTCGATATTGTACTTTACGCCCTCCTTCAACTTTTTGTTCGGGCCTCGTTTCGTCCTTTCGCCTGAAGATTTGCTCGATCCGGATGGCTGAAAGAAGAAAGATCGATTCGTTAATATATCTTCAACTCATTTATATTAAAACATGCGATGATCACCAGATTCCTGCTTATATAAATATATATACCTCGCCGGAGTTTGTTGTTTCAGGATCAACATGTTCTTCGTCGTAGTTCATGACTTCATCTTCTCGGTCGTCGCGAGCGAATATCATATCACCCTCTCCGGTGTTGTTTAGAAATTCGGAGCCGTCAAAATCTTCTTCATTCTGATCATCATCTGGCCCGCGTATGATATCGAACATGGTCTGTTCTCTCTCTCTGTCGGTATTGTCCGCCATAGCTTTTATTTAACTATGCCAAAAGAAATATAAAACAATTTAGTATAATCTCGAATAATAGATATAATCTCGAATACATCGTCTCGAATAATAGATATAATCTCGAATACATCGTCTCGAATAATAGATTTAATCTCAAATACGTCGTCTCGATTAATAGATATAATCATCTCAAATATTATATATCGAATACATCACTAGCTAGCTAGCTAGCTAATACAGATCGAATACTACAGAGTAATCTAGGCCACTCGCGGTTCCTGAGGTGCGGGCGGTGGACACCCAAAGAGAAGGAACCATCACTGGATCATAGCTCGGGTGATCTCCCCAAAGAACCTGCCAGGTATTGGAGAACCTGACGTCCATAGAAGCCATGTAGCGATGGACGTGCTCGTCCTCCTCCCTGACACGGCGACGTACGACCTCCGGCAGGGCCGGCTCCTTCCGCACCGAAAGTGGCCCACGCGAATGCCACCAAAGGAGATGAGGGTCGACGACGGGACCCGGGGCCGGGTTCCTCACCAAGCGTCGCGCCCCTGAAGGTAGCACCTCCCAGTGCCAGCCCGGCGGAGCCCAGTCCTGGACATGGGTCCTCTGAAGTAGGACGTCGTTGCGAACGGGTCGACGGCGAGGATGCGGGCCGGGCATCGTCGACAACAAATACTATATGCAAATTAAATGTAACACTAATTATGCTATCATTGCATATGTCAAAATTCTATATGCTATTTCATACTAATTAAGCATCTAACACTAAAAACAGAAAAAACAACTTCTATACATCCATTAAAAACAGAAAAACAACATTATATAAATAATTTCCATACTAATTAAACACTAATTATATCCGGGCTCACTAAAAACACTAGGCATCTAACACTAAGCATTGCATATGTCGAAATTCTATATGCTATTCCATACTAATTAAAAACTAAGCATCTAACACTAAAAACAGAAAAACAACTTCTATGTGCGTGTGTGTGTGTTCATCATGCATGCTTGTGTGTGTATATGGGCTCGGGTGGGGGGGGGGGGGGTGGGGGGGCGCCCATGGTGGCCACCGGGGGCGAGGGAGATGGGTTAGAGGGGGAGAGCTCACAGCGGGGCGACGGCGACGGCGAGGCGACGGCCCGGGGCGGCGACGGGCCGGGGCGTGACAGGGCGGCGACGCGGGGACGGCGCGACGGGGACGGGCCCGGGGCGGCGACGAAGACGAGGGCGGCGACGGCGATGGGGCGGCGATGGGGATGAGGGCGGCGACGAGGATGGGGGCGGCGACGGCAACGACGCGCGACGGGGGCGGCGTAGGACGGGGGCGGTGACGGCGTCGATCGATCGGGAAGAAACAGAGGGAGAATGAAATTTTGCGAAGTGCTGTATATATAGAAGGCACCTTTAGTACCGGTTGGAGCCACCAACCGGTACTAAAGGCTTATTTTGGCCAGGCCAAGCAGCGGGAAGCACCCCCCTTTAGTACCGGTTGGTGGCTCCAACCGGTACTAAAGGCCCCCCCTTTAGTACCGGTTGGTGCCACGAACCGGTACTAAAGGGGGGTACGCTGCCAGGCGAGGGGCACACAAGTTTAGTCCCACCTCGCTAGCCGAGGGGCACTCGCACCTGCTTATAAGCCCCGCCGCCGCTGCTGTCTCGAGCTCCTCTCTTAAGCAGGCCTTCTGGGCCTACCTCTTCTGCGATGCCCTGTGGGGCCTATTGGGCTTGCGGGCCTGCATCCTGGCCCAACCACAGGTTGGGTTTCTAGTCGTATGCAGGCCGCTGTTACCTGGTAGGTGGGCTTTTTTCATTTAGTTTTTTCTTTTCTGCTTTATTTATTTTGTTTTATTTATTTTTAGTTGTTTTTTTCTGTATTTAGAGTTTCTTTCTGAATATTGTTGAAAGTTTTTAGAAACTTTCAGTTAGTGCCGGTAGTTTTTAAATTTGAATAGTTTAAATTTTGAATTATTTGAAAATTTGTGTGAATCACTAGTTTGTGAATAACTTAACTTTAAAAATACATTTTTCAGTGATTCTTTTTTTTTATGTTTAATATTAGTGTGTTTTATCATTATATTCAATTTGGTAATGCTTAAGTTATTTAAAAAATGAAATGCCTTTGTAACGGATGAGTTTTTGTCCGAAACCCTGATACTTCGAAACAGATTGTCCATTTTGTACATGAGGTGCATCCAGTTTTTGTGGTAACCCTCTCTACTTTTTTGCACATGCTATGTGGGTGAAATTATGATACCATGCCAACTTTCATCCTTTTCTGAGTTCATTTGAAATGCTTTTCAATTTCAGGGTCATTTAGCTGAAAAAATCAGTAAATGCATGAAAGAATTTTCTTGCACATAAAATTTCTTCGCGTTTCAAATGTCAAAACACATAACTAGCTACCCAAACTATTACAGAGATTCCCTCCTGGGTGTGAAACACAGAAGAAAGTGATGATAGTTAAGCCGATCACATCCCAGATCTTTGGGTGTGAAACTTTTTATTCGCGTGTGTCCCTTTGCGTCGTAGCCATGGAAAATCTTCATCATTTAACAGGATGCTCGAGTCAATATTCACTGTGAATGGAGCAATTTCATCAAACTTTTCATAATCTTCTGACTTGTCTGTCTTGTCATCCACTCCCACGATGTTTCTCTTCCCAGAAAGAACTATGTGCCGCTTTGGCTCATCGTACGATGCATTCGCTTCCTTATCTTTTCTTTTTCTTTGCTTGGTAGACATGACCTTCACATAGAAAACCTGTGCCACATCATTGGCTAGGACGAATGGTTCGTCTGCATACGCAAGATTGTTGAGGTCCACTGTTGTCATTCCGTACTGCGGGTCTTCCGTTACCCCGCCTCGTGTCATATTGACCCATTTGCACCGAAACAAAGGGACCTTCAAACCACATCGATAGTCAAGTTCCCATATGTCCTGTATATAACCATAATATGTTTCCTTTCCCGTCTTGGTTTCTGCATCAAAGCGGACACCACTGTTTTGGTTGGTGCTCTTCTTATCTTGGGCGATCGTGTAAAATGTATTACCATTTATCTCGTACCCTTTGAAAGTCATTATATTCGAAGATGGTAACTGGGACAGCAAGTACAGGTCATCTTCAATAGAGGTGTCATGCATGGTACGTGCTTGCAACCAGCTGGCGAAACTCCTGGTTTGTTCACGTGTAATCCAGTCATCAGACCGCTCCGGGTGTTTGGAGCGTAGCAAATTCTTGTGTTCATCCATATACGGAGCCACCAAGGCGGAATTCTATAGAACTGTGTAGTGTGCTTCAGTGAGAGAATGTCCGTCCATACATATTATTTGTTCCCCTCCTAGCGTGCCTTTTCCATCCAGTCTGCCCTTATGCCGCGATTCAGGAACACCAATCGGCTTAAGGTCAGGAATAAAGTCAATACAAAACTCAATGACCTCCTCATTTTGACGGCCCTTGGAGATGCTTCCTTCTGTCCTAGCACGGTTATGAACATATTTCTTTAAGACTACCATGAACCTCTCAAAGGGGAACATATTGTGTAGAAATACAGGACCCAAAACGTTAATCTCTTCGCATAGGTGAACTAGGACGTGCGTCATGATGTTGAACAAGGATGGTGGGAACACCAACTCGAAACTGACAAGACATTGAACCAAATCATTCTGTAACCCTGGTATGATTTCTGGATCGATTACCTTCTGAGAGATTGCATTGAGAAATGCACATAGCTTCACAATGGCTAATCGAACGTTTTCCGGTAGAAGCCCCCTCAATGCAACCGGAAGCAGTTGCGTCATAATCACGTGGCAATCATGAGACTTTAGGTTCTGGAACTTTTTCTCTGCCATGTTTATTATTCCCTTTATATTCGACGAGAAGCCATACGGTACCTTAATACTGAGCAGGCATTCAAAGAAGTTTTCCTTCTCTTCTTTGGTAAGAGCGTAGCTTGCATGACCCTGATGTATGCCGTCTTTTCCGTGCATAGGTTGCTGGTCCTCCCGTGCCTCAGGTGTATCTTTTGTCTTCCCATACACGCCCAAGAAGCCAAGCAGGGTCACACAAAGATTCTTCGTCACGTGCATCACATCGATTGCGGAGCGGACCTCGAGGTCTTTCCAATAGGGCAGGTCCCAAAATATAGATTTCTTCTTCCACATGGGTGAGCGTCCGCCAGCGTCATTCGGAACATGTTGTCCACCAGGACCCTTTCCAAAGACCAAATTAATACAAGTTCATACAATTAATACAAGTTCATACAACACTTAAATCCAACAAACAAATAACTCTCTAGCTAAAGCATTTAAATGCAACAACAAATATGATCAAGATCGCAACTAAGGTAACAATGGATCCAACAGCATAATGATACCAAGCCTCACTATCGATGGCATATTTTCTAATCTGTCTAATCTTCAAGCGCATTTTCTCCATCTTGATCTTGTGATCATCGACGACATCGGCAACATGCAACTCCAATTCCATCTTCTCCCCCTCAATTCTTTTCAATTTTTCTTTCAAGTACTCGTTTTCTCTTTCAACTAAATTTAACCTCTCGGCAATAGGGTCGGTTGGAATTTCCGGTTCACATACCTCCTAGAAAAAATTTCTATGTCAACTTGATGGGCATAATTTGTCATAAACACGAAATGCAACTAGTTTTAAAAGAGAATATACATACCACATCCGAATCATAACAAGGACTAGGGCCGACGGGGACGGATATCAAAACCATGGCACTATATGTATAACAAACAACGTACGGGTAAGATAATTATACAAGTAACTATATATCCAAATCACACAAACATCAATTTTTATATAAAATTTCATGAACAAGAGGCTCACCACAAGGTGGTGCCGGCAACGGGACGGTGCGGGCGATCGACGGTGGCTACGATGGAGATTTAGAAGGCACTAAGTAAACCACACCTACATATGCAAACTAAGTGTTATTTTTGACCTCAAATTGCATATAAATCAAATACTAGCACATATATATATCCTCCCAAATTACTAAACTCACAAATTAATCACTATATAAACCAATGCAAGAGCTAATCTAGCAATGAGAGATGAAAGGACAAAGTTGCTAACCTTTGTGATCATTTAAATGGATGAGGGCCTTCAAATCTTAACGAATTTTGGGCAAATTTTGTGATGAACTCGAGAGGAAGAAGGGAAGAACAGAGGAGAGGGAGAGGGGAAAGGGGGAAGAACAGAGTGCTGGTGGACGAAGGGTCTATGTAGGACGACCTTTAGTACCGGTTCGTGCCAAGAACCGGTACTAAAGGGGCTGGAGGGGCCCCATTCTGACAACATCCTGCCACCACTCTCATTAGTACCGGTTCGTGGCACAAACCGGTGCTAAAGGTTCGCCATGAACTGGTACTAATGAAAGCAGCCCGGCTAGCCGTTGGAACCGGCACTAATGTATACATTAGTGCCGGCTCAAATACAAACCGGCACTAATGTGCTTCACGTTTGACCCTTTTTCTACTAGTGATAGTGTGAAGTGGTCAAAGAAGAGGAGGAAGGCAGAGTAACATGCCGGTGTTTGTCGTGATGCAATGCACAGTTACTCATCACAAAGCACACACACGTCACATACCTGACACATAGGTGCACGACATGTTTGCTCTTTGTGTCCGTTATGTATAAAGATGTTCTAGTTCTTGGTTCTATTAGCTCTACCTACATCACTACGCTAGTGAAGCTCGAAGTGCCCACGTCACCATAAGATTTCTCTTTGGTGGCAAACGGCGTATTAGTTCCATAAACGGGATTCTGGCCATGCTAGAATGCTTCACTATTTTTCATGGTGGAATAAAATGTTTATATTTGTCATGGCGCAGAGTAAAAAAACTACACATCTGACGCATATGAACATGTCATGTTTTTCTCTTGTGTTAGAAAGTCTCTTTGACAAATATCAGTATAGATATTCAGTTAATGTCATTACTATGTTTTCATGAAGATATTTTTGTATACTATGACAATTAATTGCTCATGATAATTTTATTTCATAAACAAATTAGTAACTCATTAATATCTTTTTAAAAGTTATGTTAACAAGATGATACCCGACGTGTTGCTACAAGAATTGATTGCAATATATTTCATGAGAGTTGATTGTATATATCTGATCGCATCATATGTGCCTTCAGTGTTGAAAGTGGGTTAGAAAAAATGCCTGCAATATAAGGGGGAGAAAACTGTGTATGTACGACGCATGTATGCATGAAATTAATTAATTGTGACAGCTAAATGCGGGTGAGGTAGCAATCATGGTGAGATGGCATAGCCGCATGTGCTCTAAAGTAACTCACTGGTTGCTAGCTATTTAGATGTAGAAGAATTGCGGTTCTTTAGTAGTTTTTTGTAGATGGAATAAGTCTATACTGTATTAATATGAATGCCTTTACCAAAGAATTTCCTTGAAGGCAAAAAAGGTTGTGTGGTCTGTTTTTGGTCTTCCCACATTCAGTAGACTCCCTAGATGATTACTTTCCATAGATATCATGATATCCTCTCCATCCACTTTTTTCTAATCTGCCTTGTATGGTGAAAAAGCACGTTACACAAATGCACATTCCTTAATTATAAAGGCATCTCATTCTTCCTGACCACTCTGATTACACGCCATACGACATTGTTCTATGTGTGGCCCATATGGCCCATGCCCATATAGCCATGTGGCTGGCTGACATAGTGAGAAGGAAGGGGGTCGAGCTGATTGAGAGGAGCAACACGAGAGACATTGTCGCTGCTGCTCCTGGTATGCTCCTCCTCCTCCAAATCCAACAAGGTGTCACAACCAAGTTGCGGCGGCGGTACTGGATGTCGGTAGGTCGCTAGTTAGGCGGAAAGGGTCGGAGGAGAAGGGCGCGCCGATGCGGCAGCGGGGATTCAGTGGCTGCGCATGTCCTACGCATGCATGTGCGACGCGAGTCTTCAGGCGAGCAGTGGATGGGGTGTGCGATAGGTGGAGCTGCTGGTGCAGCGCGGCAGGAGGAGGAAGCTGATGACCGATTTGGTCTCCTCGAGGAAAGTGGGGTCTGCTACAGCTGCTGCTCGGTGGGCTGCTGTGCTGCAGGAGGAGAACAGGAGAAGAACATTAGAGAGAAAGTTGTGCTGATGTGTTTGTGTGTGCAAGGGAGCGGGAGCTGGAGCTGCTGCTGGAGGAGAAGTTGTTGTTGTGGTCTCTTACTGTTGTTGGTGACATTTGCGTGGTGGCAGGTGCTGATCTTTTACTGTTACTACTTGCACGTGAGGGCTGCTAGTACGGTTGTGGTTGTTTGCATATGAGAGGAAGCTTGTGGAGGCTGCTTGTTGTTGTTGTTTAGAGAGTTGATGGAGGAAGATGATAAGTGCTGAGGTCTGGGTCATGGAGTTAGTGCAGTCGGATGATGGTTATTTGTGTGGTGCAGAGGAAGGAGGAAGGCACGTAGGAGATGAAGTGCTGAGAGGGGAAGAGATGTAGCTGTGTGTGCCTCGGCAAGCAGAGACTTGGAGGATTCCCTGCTCGCCATCGTCTAGGAGGAAGTTGTGTTGTGTGCACATCTGGCATCCGCAAAATTGGCCTTTGATGCTACGTGGGAGAGGGTGGCTCACATGAGGAGCATGACAACCATTATCAGGGATGTCAAAGAGGCGGAGGTCATCGAGGAGAGTACAAGTTTGATTTTTTATCTACATTAATGAAGATAGCACTGAAAAAGCCACAATTCTTGCTCACAAGACTGATCCAAAGTGGGTTCTAGACTCTGGTGCTTCTGAACATGTTGCAGGTGACTTCAAGGAATTTGAGTCATATGATCAGCTCACTCCTCACAAAGTAATGTGATATGTACTGCTGACAGGGCCTTGTGGCCTATTAAGGGCATTCGAACAGTTCAATGTACACTTGGTATTAAGTTATCTTCAGTCCTACATGTGCTAGCTTTCCCGGTCAATCTATTGTCTTTTTGTGCTCTAATTGACCAGGTGGACTGCAAGATAACAGTTGATAGATAAATGTGCTTGATTGGAGACAGGCCGACTAGAAGAAGGATGGGGACTAGAATAAGGCATAGGGGACTAGACCGTGAGGGGCTTGGTCAGATGGGCAGCCGAGTGTTTGCGGCAATTGTGGAAGAAAGAGAGTTTGGGGGCAAACATCATTGCATAATGGGGCATGTATCCTTTAATAAAATCTACAAGTTGTTTCCTGATGTAATGCATGGAGTAGAAAGAACAAGCTGAAATGTAATGCGTATGAGTTTGCAAAACACACGAGGACATCATGAGAAAGGGGCGTCTTATGCATGTTAGTTTGCAAAACACATGAATATATCCCCATTCATGCTTGTTCACTCAGATTTCTAGACAAGTCATGTGGTGTCCGTTAGGGGTGCAAATTATTTTGGACCTTTATTGACTGCCACACACGTATGCCATGGATCTATCTGATGCGCCATGCTACTTCTTGAGCTTGCTTTGATTTTTTTTCTTAAAGAGGAAATGGTGATGCAGCAAAGTAGATATAAGTATTTCCCTTAGTTAAGAACCAATGTATTAATCCAGTAGGAGAAACACACAAGTCTCCAATGATAGCACCTGCACAAATAAACAAATACTTGCACCCAACGCGATAAAAGGGTTGTCGATCCCTTCACAGTTACTTGCAAGGATGAGATCTGGTAGTGGTAGATGTAAAACAAATAAAAGTAAATAAAACTCAGCGAGGTATTTTTAGGTTTTTGGTTTTATAGATCTGAAAATAATATGATAAAGATAGACCCGGTGGCCATAGTTTTCACTATTGGCTTCTCTCTTGAAAGAACGCATACGACACCCAATCAACTAAACATTGACCAATCATCACGTGAAATGGACTAGTTTTCAATGGTGAACATCACTATGTTGATCATATATACTATATGATTCACGCTCGACCTTTCGGTCTTAGTGTACCGAGTCCATATTTGCATATGCTAGGCTTGTCAAGTTTAAACCGAGTATTTCTGCGTGTGCAAAACTGTCTTGCACCCGTTGTATGTGAACGTAGAGCTTATCACACCCGATCATCACGTGGTGTCTCGGCACGACGAACTTTGGCAACGATGCACACTCAGGGAGAACACTTGTACCTTGAAATTTAGTGAGAGATCATCTAATAATGCTACCGTCAATCAAGCAGAATAAGATGCATAAAGGATAAACATCACATGCAATCAATATAAGTGATATGATATGGCCACCATTATCTTGTGCCTTTGATCTCCATCTCCAAAGCACCATCATGATCACCATCATCACCGGCGCGGCATTTTGATCTCTATCGTAGCATCGTTGTCAACTCGCCAAATACTTCTTCTACAACTATCGCTACAGTTTAGTTATAAATTAAAGCAATTACAGGGCAATTGCATTGCATACAATAAAGCGACAACCATATGGCTCCTGCCATTTGCCGATAACTCCGTTAAAAACATTATCATCTCATACAATAAAATATAGCATCATGCCTTGACCATATCACATCACAACATGCCCTGCAAAAATAAGTTAGACATCCTCTACTTTGTTGTTGCAAGTTTTACGTGGCTGCTACAGGCTGAGCAAGAACCGTTCTTACCTATGCATCAAAAGCAGAATGATATTTTGTCAAGTTAGTGCTGTTTTAACATTCAAGAAGGACCGGGCGTGGTCACACTCGGTTCAACTAAAGTTGGAGAAACTGACACCCGCCAGCCACCTGTGTGCAAAGCACGTCGGCAGAACCAGTCTCGCATACGCGTAATGTCGGTCCGGGGCGCTTCATCCAACAATATTGCCGAACCAAAGTATGACATGCTGGTAAGCAGTATGACTTGTATCACCCACAACTCACTTGTGTTCTACTTGTGCATATAACATCTACGCATAAACCTGGCTCTGATACCACTGCTGGGGAACGTAGTAATTTCAAAAAAAAATCATACACACACGCAAGATCATGATGATGCATAGCAACGAGAGGGGAGAGTGTCATCCACGTACCCTCGTAGACCGTAAGCGGAAGTGTTATGAGAAAGCGGTTGATGTAGTCATACATCTTCATGATCCGACCGATCCAAGTAACGAACTTACGGCACCTCCGAGTTCAGCACACGTTCAGCTCGATGATGTCCCATGAGGTTCGATCCAACAGAACTTTGAGGGAGAGTTCCATTAGCACGACGGCGTAATGACGGTGATGATGATGCTACCGACGCAGGGCTTCACCTAAGAACTACTACGATATGACCGAGGTGGATTATGGTGGAGGGTGGCACCGTACACGGCTAAAAGATCAACTGATCAACTTGTCCTTTCTCGGGTGCCCCCTCCCCACGTATATAAAGGAGGGAGGGGAGGCAGGCCGGCCTCTCTAGGCGCGCCAAAGGGGGGAGGAATCCTCCTCCTATTAGGAGTAGGATTCCTCCTTTCCTACTCCTACTAGGAGGGGGAAGGAAGGAGAGGGGGAGGAGAAGGAAAGAGGGGGCGCAGCCCCTCCCCTAGTCCAATTCGGACTAGGCCCATGGGGGGCGCGCGGCCAACCCTCGTGGCTTCTCCTATTTTCCCCTTAAAGCCCACTAAGGCCCATATGAACTCACGTATTCCCGTAACTCCCCCGATACTCCAAAAAATACCCGGATCACTCGGAACCTTTCCAATGTCCGAATATAGACTTCCAATATATCAATCTTTGCATCTCGAACATTTTGAGACTCGTCGTCATGTCCCTGATCTCATCCGGGACTCCGAACAACCTTCGGTACATTAAAACACATAAACTCATAATACCGATCGCCACCGAACGTTAAGCGTGCGGACCCTACGGGTTCAAGAACTATGTAGACATGACCGAGACTCATCTCCGGTCAATAACCAATAGCGGAACCTGGATGCCCATATTGGCTCCTACATATTCTATGAAGATCTTTATCGGTCAAACCGCATAACAATATACGTTGTTCCCTTTGTCATCGGTATGTTACTTGCCCGAGATTAGATCGTCGATATCTCAATACCTAGTTCAATCTCGTTACCGGCAAGTCTCTTTAGTTTGTTCTGTAATGCATCATCCCGCAACTAACTCATTAGTTACATTGCTTGCAAGGCTTATAGTGATGTTCATTACCGAGAGGGCCCAGAGATACCTCTCTGACAATCGGAGTGACAAATCCTAATCTCGATCTATGCCAACTCAACAATTACCATCGGAGACACTTATAGAGCACCTTTATAATCACCCAGTTACGTTGTGACGTTTGGTAGCACACAAAGTGTTCCTCGGGCATTCGGGAGATGCATGATCTCATACTCATAGGAACATGTATAAGTTATGGAGAAAGCAATAGCAAAAAACTAAACAATCATCATGCTAAGCTAATGGTTGGGTCAAGTCAATCATAGGACTCTCTAATGATGTGATCTCGTCAATCGAATGACAACTCATGTCTATGGCTAGGAAACTCAACCATCTTTGATTCAACGAGCTAGTCAAGTAGATGCATACTAGTGACACTCTGTTTGTCTATGTATTCACACATGTACTAAGTTTCCAATTAATACAATTCTAGTATGAATAATAAACATTTATCACGATATAAGGAAATAAATAATAACTTTATTATTGCCTCTAGGGTATATTTCCTTCAGTCTCCCACTTGCACTAGAGTCAATAATCTAGTTTACATCTTTATATGATTAGTTCATATCTCCATGTGACTAATACCCAAAGGGTTTACTAGATTCAATAATCTAGTTCACATCGCTATGTGATTAACACCCAAAGAGTGATCATGTGTGACGCCCCCGGC
Source organism: Triticum monococcum (assembly GCA_034509565.1). Lineage (NCBI taxonomy): Eukaryota > Viridiplantae > Streptophyta > Magnoliopsida > Poales > Poaceae > Triticum > Triticum monococcum. Next base: position 65,567,127 of record CM067846.1, read on the forward strand.
TTGACCGTACACTAATCATACACGCAAACGTGTACAATCAAGATCAGGGACTCACGGGAAGATATCACAACACAACTCTACAAATAAAATAAGTCATACAAGCATCATATTACAAGCCAGGGGCCTCGAAGGCTCGAATACAAGAGCTCGATCATAGACGAGTCAGCGGAAGCAACAATATCTGAGTACAGACATAAGTTAAACAAGTTTGCCTTAAGAAGGCTAGCACAAACTGGGATACAGATCGAAAGAGGCGCAAGCCTCCTGCCTGGGATCCTCCTAAACTACTCCTGGTCGTCATCAGCGGGCAGCACGTAGTAGTAGGCACCTCCGGTGTAGTAGGAGTCGTCGTCGACGGTGGCGTCTGGATCCTGGGCTCCAACATCTAGTTGCGACAACCAGGTAGAAGGGATAGGGGGAAAAGAGGGAGAAAGCAACCGTGAGTACTCATCCAGAGTACTCGCAAGCAAGGAGCTACACTACATATGCATGGGTAAATGTGTAAAAGGGCCATATCGGTGGACTGAACTGCAGAAAGCCAGAATAAGAGGGGGATAGCTAATCCTTTCAAAGACTACGCTCCTGGCAGCCTCCGTCTTGCAGCATGTAGAAGAGAGTAGACTGAAGACCTCCAAGTAGCATCGTATAGCATAATCCTAACCGATGATCCTCCCCCCGTTGCCCTGTTAGAGAGCGATCACCGGGTTATATCTGGCACTTGGAAGGGTGTGTTTTATTAAGTATCCGGTTCTAGTTGTCATAAGGTCAAAGTACAACTCCGGGTCGTCCTTTTACCGAGGGACACGGCTATTCGAATAGATAAACTTCCCTGCAGGGGTGCACCACATTCCCCAACACGCTCGATCCCATTTGGCCGAACACACTTTCCTGGGTCATGCCCGGCCTCAGAAGATCAACACGTCACAGCCCTACCTAGGCACAACAGAGAGGTCAGCACGCCGGTCTAAATCCTATGGCGCAGGGGTCTGGGCCCATCGCCCATTGCACACCTGCACGTTGCGTACGCGGCCGGAGAGCAGACCTAGCAACCTCCATTACAAAGGAAGTTGCATTACACGGTCCAACCCGGCGCGCGCCAATCAGTCGCTGACATCACGAAGGCTTCGGCTGATACCACGACGTCGGGATACCCATAACTACTCCCGCGTAGATGGTTAGTGTGTATAGACCAAATGGCCAGACTCAGATCAAATACCCAGATCTCGTTAAGCGTGTTAAGTATCCGCGAACGCCGAACAGGGCAAGGCCACCTCTCTCCTAGGTGGTCTCAACCCGCCCTGTCGCTCCGCCACAAAGTAACAGTCGGGGGCCATCGGGAACCCAGGCCCACCTCTACCGGGATGGAGCCACCTGCCCCTTCAGCCCCCATCTCCGAACAGTATCACAGGTAATGTAACAGTGTAGAGTATATAGTATGCCCGTGATCACCTCCCGAAGTGATCACGACCCAGTAGTATAGCATGGCAGACGGACAAGAGTGTAGGGCCACTGATGGAACACTAGCATCCTATACTAAGCAGTAGGATAACAGGTAAAGGTAACAACAGTAGTAGCAAGGACAGGCTATGCAGCAGTATAGGATTAACTGAAAGCAGTAACATGCTACACTACTCTAATGCAAGCAGTATAGAGAAGAATAGGCGATATCTGGTGATCAAGGGGGGGGGGGCTTGCCTGGTTGTCAACACCGTAGTCGACCGGGGCATCAACGACGTCGGTCTCGGTGTCTATCGAGAGAAGAAGGGGGAGAAACAATAATTATTTAAGCAAGCATATGCATAGTGATGCATGACATGTCAAGTAACGGCGTTAGAGATGCCCTAACGCGGTAGTAGGTGATACCGGTGAAGGGGGATAACATCCGGGAAAGTATCCCCGGTGTTTCGCGTTTTCGGGCAGAGGAGCTCAAGAGGGAAAGTTGCATGTTCGCTGTGCTAGGGATGCGTGGTGGACGAACGGGCTGCATATCCGGGTTCGTCTCGTCGTTCTGAGCAACTTTTATGTACAAAGTTTTTCCAACCGAGCTACGGTTTATTTTATATAAATTTTAAAAGATTTAAATCATTTTTAGAACTTATTTAATTAATTTAATCAACATTATCCAGAATAGTGCTTGCTGACGTCAGCATGAGGTCAGCAGTTGACCTGGTCAACCTGACAGGTGGGTCCCGTTCATCATTGACACATTTAATTAACAAGTTAATTAAACAGGGTCAATTAGTTTAATTAGTGGTTAGCTTAATCTAATCAGGATTAAATAGTTTAATTAATTCTTTAATTAAGTTTAATTAAGTCGATTAATTATTTAATTATTAATTTATTTATTTTAATTATTTTTTTGTTAAAACATTCTGGGCACGGGGCCCATCTGTCATAGGCCCCAGGGCCAATCGGGCAAACGGGCGTGCGGGCGCACAGGCGTGGTGCCCGTGCCCGAGTCCAACCACGGGCGCGACCATGGAGAGGCCGGCCGGCCGGTGCTGCGCCCGGCAGCGGTGAGCCAAGGCGGTGGCCGGACGTGGGAGGACGGCGCGTGTGCGCGGCGAACGGCGGGGAGAGCGGCCGCGGGGGTGGGCGCGGCCTGGCGCCGGCGCGGGCGCCAGAGGTGGAGCAAGGGCGACTCGGGGGGGGGGGGGGGCGACGGCAGAGGGGCGGGCGCTGGGGCGGCGGTGGCCGAAGCGCGCGGCAAGGCGGGGTCAGAGGCGAGCGGGCGCGGCAGCAGCGTAGCAGCATTAGCGCGCGGGGGAGGCGATGCGCCATCGGCGATGGTCGAGCGCGGCCCGCAGGGGGCCGCGGCGGGCGCGTCACGTGTGTGTGCGGGTGGCGGCCGGAGCAGGGCAGAGGAGGAGGAGCAGCGCTCACGGTGGGGTTGTAGGGGTTCGGGGGCAGCGTGTGTCGGGGGGGGGGGGACGGGGAAGACGTGCGGTGTGGAGGAGATCCGACGAGGGAGCGCTCCGGCGAGGTCCAGGCGGCAGCGTCGATGTCCAGGGGGGATGGGCGACGCAGTCGGTGCAGCGGGCGGGTCGATCCCTCGAGGGAGAGGCGCGGAAGGTCCGGCGTTGGCAGCGGGATGCCGGCGAGGTGCGGAGGGGGGGCGGCATCGGCGTCGGCTGGGTGGGGGGCACAGTCGCCCCAATCCAGACGGGAGGGGAGGGGAGCGAGGGGAGTGGGGATGTTTCGTGGGGGAGAGAGTGGGGGGGGGGATTGTGGCTCGATCCAGATCCAGCGGGGGGGGGGGGGGGAGGGGGGGTGAGTGGGGGGGGGAGTGGGTAGCGGTTTAGGGTTTTGGGGGATAGGGCCATATAGGCCAGGGAGGTGCGGGGTGGGCCGGCCTTGTTGGGCCTGAGACCAGCTGGGCCGAGGCCCACGGGAGGGGGGGGTGTTATTTGTTTTGTCTGTTTTCCTTTTATTTATTTTCTTTTCTGTTTTCTTTTAATTCCAACTTATTTTAACTCTATTAAGATAAATAATTAGTGCCTAAATTAGTGTTGTAAATTAAGCCTCTGCCATAAAAGCTTGACTTCCAAATAAATTAGTTTAGGATTTTATAAAATACAAAAGTCATTTATTTAGTTGTTTTAGCCACTGGATTAATTACTTTTGAGCATTTAAACATGTTTTAAAGGTTTGGTTTCTCCACCAATATTTATTATGAATTACTTGCTACATTTAGAACATTTTAGTTTTGACTTTTGAAAACACTTCTAGTTTGAATTTATTTCGAATTTGAATTTGAACGAGTTTTGAATCATCGCGAGATTATCAACAGTAATCGTGGTGACGTGGCAGCATTAGCGGGGGATCACTGTAGCCTAATTAGCCGGGCGTCACAATGTGTTGGAAATATGCCCTAGAGGCAATAATAAAAGCATTATTACTATATTTCCTTGTTCATGATAATTTTCTTTATTCATGCTATAATTGTGTTATCCGGAGATCGTAATACATGTGTGAATAACAGACACCAACATGTCCCTAGTGAGCCTCTAGTTGACTAGCTCGTTGATCAACAGATAGTCATGATTTCCTGACTATGGACATTGGATGTCACTGATAACGAGATCACATCATTAGGATAACGATGTGATGGACCAGACCCAATCCTGAACATAGCATAAGATCGTATAGTTCGTTTGCTAGAGTTTTTCCAATGTCAAGTATCCTTTCCTTAGACCATGAGATCGTGTAACTGCCGGATACCGTAGGAGTGCTTTGGGTATACCAAACGTCACAACGTAACTGGGTGACTATAAAGGTAGACTACGGGTATCTCCGAAAGTGTCTGTTGGGTTGACACGGATCAAGACCGGGATTTGTCACTCCGTATGACGGAGAGGTATCACTGGGCCCACTCGGTAATGCATCATCATAATGAGCTCAAAGTGACTAAGTGTCTGGTCAAGGGATCATGCATTATGGTACGAGTAAAGTGACTTGCGGGTAACGAGATTGAACGAGGTATTGGGATACCGACGATCGAATCTCGGGCAAAGTAACATACCGATTGACAAAGGGAATTGTATACGGGGTTGCTTGAATCCTCAACATCGTGGTTCATCCGATGAGATCATCGTGGAGCATGTGGGAGCCAACATGTGTATCCAGATCCCGCTGTTGGTTATTGATCGGAGAGTCGTCTCGGTCATGTCTGCTTGTCTCCCGAACCCGTAGGGTCTACACACTTAAGGTTCGGTGACGCTAGGGTTGTGAAGATATGTATATGCAGTAACCCGAATGTTGTTCGGAGTCCCGAATGAGATCCCGGACATCACGAGGAGTTTCGGAATAGTCCGGAGGTAAGGAATTATATATAGGAAGTGCTGTTTCGGCCATCGGGACGAGTTTCGGGGTCACCGGTATTGTACCGGGACCACGGAAAGGGTCCCGGGGGTCCACCGGGTGGGGCCACCCATCCCGGAGGGCCCCATGGGCCAAAGTGGGGAGGGGAACCAGCCCATAGTGGGCTGGTGCACCCCCCTAGGCCCACCCCATGCGCCTAGGGTTGAAACCCTAGGGGTGGGGGGGCGCCCCACCTTGGCTTGGGGGCCACTCCAGCCCTAGCCCCCCCTAGGAGATCCCATCTCCTAGGGCCGGCGCCCCCCCTAGGGGGCCTATATAAAGGGAGGGGGGAGGGGGGCAGCCGCACCCTGCATCCTTGGCGCCTCCCTCTCCCCTGCTACACCTCTCTCTCGTAGTACACGGCGAAGCCCTGCTGCCGTGACGCCCTGCATCCACCACCACGCCGTCGTGCTGCTGGATCTTCATCAACTTCTCCTTTCCCCTTGCTGGATCAAGAAGGAGGAGACGTCATCCGCTCCATATGTGTGTTGAACGCGGAGGTGCCGTCCGTTCGGCGCTTGGTCATCAGTGATTTGAATCACGACGAGTACGACTCCGTCATCCACGTTCTAGTGAACGCTTCCGCTCGCGATCTACAAAGGTATGTAGATGCAATCCAATCACTCGTTGCTAGATGAACTCATAGATGGATCTTGGTGAAACCGTAGGAAATTTTTTGTTTTCTGCAACGTTCCCCAACAGTGGCATCATGAGCTAGGTCTATGCGTAGTTCTCCTTGCGCGAGTAGAACACAATTGGTTGTGGGCGTAGATGTTGTCAACTTTCTTGCCGCTACTAGTCTTATCTTGCTTCAGCGGTATTGTGGGATGAAGCGGCCCGGACCAACCTTACACATACGCTTACGTGAGACCGATTCCACCGACTAACATGCACTAGTTGCATAAGGTGGCTGGCGGGTGTCTGTCTCTCCCACTTTAGTTGGAGCGGATTCGATGAAAAGGGTCCTTATGAAGGGTAAATAGAAGTTGACAAATCTCGTTGTGGCTTTCACGTAGGTAAGAAAATATTCTTGCTAGAACCCTAATTCAGCCACGTAAAACTTGCAACAACAATTAGAGGACGTCTAACTTGTTTTTGCAGCAAGTGCTTTGTGATATGATATCGCCAAAGTTGTGATGAATGATGAATGATCTATATGTGATGTATGAGATGTTCATGCTATTGTAATAGGAATCACGACTTGCATGTCGATGAGTATGACAACCGGCAGGAGCCATAGGAGTTGTCTTTATTTTTTGTATGACCTGCGTGTCATTGAGAAACGCCATGTAAATTACTTTACTTTATTGCTAAACGCGTTAGCCATAGTAGTAGAAGTGATAGTTGGCGAGCAACTTCATGGAGACACGTTGATGGAGATCATGGTGTTAAGCCGGTGACAAGATGATCATGGAGCCCCAAGATGGGGATCAAAGGAGCTATGTGATATTGGCCATATCATGTCACGTTTATTATTTGATTGCATGTGATGTTTATCATGATTTTGCATCTTGTTTACTTAGAATGACGGTAGTAAATAAGATGATCCCTCATAATAATTTCAAGAAGTGTTCCCCCTAACTGTGCACCGTTGCGATAGTTCGTTGTTTCGAAGCACCACGTGATGATCGGGTGTGATAGATTCTAACATTCACATACAACGGGTGTAAGACAGATTTACACATGCAAACACTTAGGTTGACTTGACGAGCCTAGCATGTACAGACATGGCCTCGGAACACAGAAGACTGAAAGGTCGAGCATGAGTCGTATAGAAGATACGATCAACATGAAGATGTTCACCGACGTTGACTAGTCCGTCTCACGTGATGATCGGGCACGGCCTAGTTAACTCGGATCATGTTATACTTAGATGACTAGAAGAGGGATGTCTATCTAAGTGGGAGTTCATTAAATAATTTTATTAGATGAACTTAATTATCATGAACTTAGTCTAAAATATTTACAATATGTCTTGTAGATCAAATGGCCAATGTAGTCTTCAACTTCAACGCGTTCCTAGAGAAAACCAAGCTGAGAGACGATGGCAGCAACTACACGGACTGGGTCCGGAACCTGAGGATCATCCTCATAGCTGCCAAGAAAGATTATGTCCTACAAGCACCGCTGGGTGACGCACCTGTTCTCCCTGCTGAACAAGACGTTATGAACGCTTGGCAGGCACGTACCGATGACTACTCCCTCGTTCAGTGCGGCATGCTTTACAGCTTAGAGCCGGGGCTCCAAAAATGTTTTGAGAGACACGGAGCATATGAGATGTTCGAAGAGCTGAAAATGGTTTTCCAAGCTCATGCCCGGGTCGAGAGATATCAAGTCTCCGACAAATTCTTCAGCTGTAAGATGGAGGAAAACAGTTCTGTCAGTGAGCACATACTCACTATGTCTGGGTTGCATAACCGCTTGACTCAGCTGGGAGTTAATCTTCCGGATGACGCGGTCATTGACAGAATCCTTCAGTCGCTTCCACCGAGCTACAAGAGCTTTGTGATGAACTTCAATATGTAGGGGATGGAAAAGACCATTCCTGAAGTATTTGCTATGCTGAAATCAGCAGAGGTAGAAGTCAAGAAGGAACATCAAGTGTTGATGGTGAATAAAACCACTAAGTTCAAGAAGGGTAAGGGTAAAAAGAACTTCAAGAAGGACGGCAAGGAAGTTGCCGCGCCCGGCAAGCAAGTTGCCGGGAAGAAGCCAAAGAATGGACCCAAGCCCGAGACTGAGTGTTTTTATTGCAAGTGAAGTGGTCACTAGAAGCGGAATTGCCCCAAATACTTAGCGGACAAGAAGGCCGGCAAAACAAAAGGTATATGTGATATACATGTAATTGATGTGTACCTTACCAGTACTCGTAGTAGCTCTTGGGTATTTGATACCGGTGCAGTTGCTCACATTTGTAACTCAAAGCAGGAGCTGCGGAATAAGCGGAGACTGGCGAAGGACGAGGTGACGATGCGCGTCGGGAATGGTTCCAAGGTCGATGTGATCGCCGTCGGCACGCTACCTCTTCATTTACCTACGGGATTAGTTTTGAACCTCAATAATTGTTATTTAGTGCCAACTTTGAGCATGAACATTGTATCGGGATCTCGTTTAATTCGAGATGGCTACTCATTTAAATCCGAGAATAATGGTTGTTCTATTTATATGAGAGATATGTTTTATGGTCATGCTCCTATGGTGAATGGTTTATTCTTAATGAATCTCGAGCGTAATACTACACATGTTCATAGTGTGAGTACCAAAAGATGTAAGTTTGATAATGATAGTCCCACATACTTGTGGCACTTCCGCCTTGGTCACATAGGTGTCAAACGCATGAAGAAGCTCCATGCAGATGGACTTTTAGAGTCTCTTGATTATGAATCATTTGACACGTGCGAACCATGCCTCATGGGTAAAATGACCAAGACTCCGTTCTCAGGAACAATGGAGCGAGCAACCAACTTATTGGAAATCATACATACTGATGTGTGCGGTCCAATGAGTGTTGAGGCTCACGGTGGCTATCGTTATGTTCTCACCCTCACTGTTGACTTGAGTAGATATGGGTATATCTACTTAATGAAACACAAGTCTGAAACCTTTGAAAAGTTCAAGGAATTTCAGAGTGAGGTTGAGAATCAACGTGACAGGAAAATCAAGTTTCTACGATCAGATCATGGAGGAGAATACTTGAGTCACGAATTTGGCACACACTTAAGAAAATGTGGAATAGTTTCACAACTCACGCCGCCTGGAACACCTCAGCGTAATGGTGTGTCCGAATGTCGTAATCGCACTCTGTTAGATATGGTGCGATCTATGATGTCTCTTACCAATTTACCGCTATCTTTTTGGGGCTATGCTTTAGAGACTGCCGCATTCACTTTAAATAGGGCTCCGTCGAAATCCGTTGAGACGACACCGTATGAATTATGGTTTGGGAAGAAACCTAAGCTGTCGTTTCTAAAAGTTTGGGGATGCGATGCTTATGTCAAGAAACTTCAACCTGAAAAGCTCGAACCCAAGTTGGAAAAATGCGTCTTCATATGATACCCTAAAGAAACTATTGGGTATACCTTCTACCTCATATCCAAAGGCAAGATCTTTGTTGCCAAGAATGGATCCTTTCTAGAGAAAGAGTTTCTCTCAAAAGAAGTAAGTGGGAGGAAAGTAGAACTTGATGAAGTATTACCTCTTGAACCGGAAAAGGGCGCAACTCAAGAAAATGTTCCTGAGGTGCCTGCACCGACTAGAGAGGAAGTTAATGATGATGATCAAGATACTTCTGATCAAGCTCCTACTGAAATTCGTAGGTCCACAAGGACACGTTCCGTACCAGAGTGGTACGGCAACCCTGTCTTGGAAATCATGTTGTTAGACAATGGTGAACCTTCGAACTATGAAGAAGCGATGGCAGGCCCGGATTCTGACAAATGGCTAGAAGCCATGAAATCCGAGATAGGATCCATGTATGAAAACAAATTATGGACTTTGACTGACTTGCCCGTCGAACGGCGAGCCATAGAGAATAAATGGACCTTTAAGAAGAAGACATACGCGAATGGTAATGTGACCATCTATAAAGCTCGGCTTGTCGCTAAGGGTTATCGACAAGTTCAAGGGGTTGACTACGATGAGACTTTCTCACCGGTAGCGAAGCTAAAGTCCGTCCGAATCATGTTAGCAATTGCCACATTTTACGATTATGAGATATGGCAAATGGACGTCAAAACGGCATTCCTTAATGGTTTCCTTAAGGAAGAATTGTATATGATGCAGCCGGAAGGTTTTGTCGATCCTAAGAATGCTGACAAGGTGTGCAAGCTCCAACGCTCGATTTATGGGCTGGTGCAAGCATCTCGGAGTTGGAACATTCGCTTTGATGATATGATCAAAGCGTTTGGGTATACGCAGACTTATGGAGAAGCCTGCATTTACAAGAAAGTGAGTGGGAGCTCTGTAGCATTTCTCATATTATATGTAGATGACATACTTTTGATGGGAAATGATATAGAACTCTTGGACAGCATTAAGGCCTACTTGAATAAGAGTTTTTCAATGAAGGACCTTGGAGAAGCTGCTTATATATTAGGCATCAAGATCTATAGAGATAGATCAAGACGCCTCATAGGTCTTTCACAAAGCACATACCTTGATAAGATATTGAAGAAGTTCAATATGGATCAGTCTAAGAAGGGGTTCTTGCCTGTGCTGCAAGGTGTGAAATTGAGCTTAGCTCAATGTCCGACCACGGTAGAAGATATAGAAGAGATGAGTGTCATCCCCTATGCCTCAGCCATAGGTTCTATTATGTATGCCATGCTGTGTACCAGACCTGATGTAAACCTTGCCGTAAGTTTGGTAGGAAGGTACCAAAGTAATCCCGGCAAGGAACACTGGACAGCGGTCAAGAATATCCTGAAGTACCTGAAAAGGACTAAGGAAATGTTTCTCATTTATGGAGGTGACGAAGAGCTCGTCGTAAAGGGTTACGTCGACGCTTGCTTCGACACAGATCTGGATGACTCTAAGTCACAAACCGGATACGTGTATATTTTGAATGGTGGGGCAGTAAGCTGGTGCAGTTGCAAGCAGAGCGTCGTGGCGGGATCGACATGTGAAGCGGAGTACATGGCAGCCTCGGAGGCAGCACATGAAGCAATTTGGGTGAAGGAGTTCATCACCGACCTCGGAGTCATACCCAATGCGTCGGGGCCGATCAAGCTCTTCTGTGACAACACTGGAGCTATTGCACTTGCCAGGGAGCCCAGGTTTCACAAGAAGACAAGGCACATCAAGCGTCGCTTCAACTCCATTCGTGAAAATGTTCAAGATGGAGACATAGATATTCGTAAAGTACATACAGACCTGAATGTAGCAGATCCGTTGACTAAACCTCTCCCTAGAGCAAAACATGATCAACACCAGAATTCCATGGGTGTTCGATTCATCACAATGTAAATAGATTATTGACTCTAGTGCAAGTGGGATACTGTTGGAAATATGCCCTAGAGGCAATAATAAAAGCATTATTATTATATTTCCTTGTTCATGATAATTGTCTTTATTCATGCTATAATTATGTTATCCGGAGATCGTAATACATGTGTGAATAACAGACACCAACATGTCCCTAGTGAGCCTCTAGTTGACTAGCTCGTTGATCAACAGATAGTCATGATTTCCTGACTATGGACATTGGATGTCATTGATAACGAGATCACATCATTAGGATAACGATGTGATGGACCAGACCCAATCCTGAACATAGCATAAGATCGTATAGTTCGTTTGCTAGAGTTTTTCCAATGTCAAGTATCCTTTCCTTAGACCATGAGATCTTGTAACTCCCGGATACCGTAGGAGTGCTTTGGGTATACCAAACGTCACAACGTAACTGGGTGACTATAAAGGTAGACTACGGGTATCTCCGAAAGTGTCTGTTGGGTTGACACGGATCAAGACTGGGATTTGTCACTCCGTATGACGGAGAGGTATCACTGGGCCCACTCGGTAATGCATCATCATAATGAGCTCAAAGTGACTAAGTGTCTGGTCACGGGATCATGCATTACGGTACGAGTAAAGTGACTTGCCGGTAACGAGATTGAACGAGGTATTGGGATACCGACGATCGAATCTCGGGCAAGTAACATATCGATTGACAAAGGGAATTGTATATGGGGTTGCTTGAATCCTCGACATCGTGGTTCATCTGATGAGATCATCGTGGAGCATGTGGGAGCCAACTTGGGTATCTAGATCCCGCTGTTGGTTATTGATCGGAGAGTCGTCTCGGTCATGTCTGCTTGTCTCCCGAACCTGTAGGGTCTACACACTTAAGGTTCGGTGACGCTAGGGTTGTGAAGATATGTATATGCAGTAACCCGAATGTTGTTCGGAGTCCCGGATGAGATCCCGGACGTCACAAGGAGTTTCGGAATAGTCCGGAGGTAAAGAATTATATATAGGAAGTGCTGTTTCGGCCATCGGGACGAGTTCAGGGTCACCGGTATTGTACCAGGACCACCGAAAGGGTCCCGGGGGTCCACCGGGTGGGGCCACCCACCCCGGAGGGCCCCATGGGCCAAAGTGGGGAGGGCAACCAGCCCATAGTGGGCTGGTGCGCCCCCCTAGGCCCACCCCTTGCGCCTAGGGTTGAAACCCTAGGGGTGGGGTGCGCCCCACCTTGGCTTGGGGGCCACTCCAGCCCTAGCCGCCGCCCCCCTAGGAGATCCCATCTCCTAGGGTCGGCGCCCCCCCTAGGGGGCCTATATAAAGGGAGGGGGGAGGGGGGGGGGCAGCCGCACCCTGCATCCTTGGCGCCTCCCTCTCCCCTGCTACACCTCTCTCTCGTAGTACACGGCGAAGCCCTGCTGCCGTGACGCCCTGCATCCACCACCACGCCGTCGTGCTGCTGGATATTCATCAACTTCTCCTTTCCCCTTGCTGGATCAAGAAGGAGGAGACGTCATCTGCTCCGTACATGTGTTGAACGCGGAGGTGCCGTCCGTTCGGCGCTTGGTCATCAGTGATTTGAATCATGACGAGTACGGCTCCGTCATCCACGTTCTAGTGAACGCTTCCGCTCGCGATCTACAAAGGTATGTAGATGCAATCCAATCACTCGTTGCTAGATGAACTCATAGATGGATCTTGGTGAAACCGTAGGAAATTTTTTGTTTTCTGCAACGTTCCCCAACACAATTCTCCTTCACTACAAGAAATCTCGTCCCGAGATTTAAGAGGGGAGTAAGGGGGAAAGTTCTGGTTACGATATTCTAACGGATCTTCTCGAAGAAGTTAATCCCTTTCGTTGATGTCTTCAATTCTTTATTCCAATGCATCATGATGAAGTTGTCGTCCTTCCTTCGGGAACTCCATCGTACTTACGAATAGGTAAGGGGCAGCTCTACCACGATAGGATGTTATAAGGGAAAATCATCTGGGGTATCCCAAGAACGAACATATGAGTATCTCTCGAGTTGAAAAAATGATACACATCGAGAGCAAAGTAGGATAGTGCAATAAGAAGTTTTGGGTGGATAGGCAATCGTTCATTGCCTGAAACATAGTGTGAAAGGGGTTCAGAGCAATGGGAATAAGTGTTGTGTCTGATACCGGAATTGATGATCTTTCGAAAGGTGGCTCGTGAAGTACTTACGAAGCCACGCGTGAGGAATAACTTTGGCCACATAGGTGTACAGGAGAGTTAGGTTTCGATCATGTGGAATTGTGGGTTATGGGCCCACCATGTGGTTAAAAGTAGGGAAAGCGTTGATATCTTGCACAGTCATGATAGCAAGACATGTCAAAGGGTAGCCTATCAGTTATGTTGGCAACAATGTCGATACCAAGGGCGAGGGACGAAGAGAACCATTTTCCTGCTCGTTGAACGAGGCAGACCATTAGGCAAAGTTCTCGTCCATCGGTGGCTACCGAAATGTCATCAATTGTAGTAATAGGGTCTTGCTGACAGAATGGTACACCGAGGTGTTTACAAAAGTAGGGGAATATTACTGCTTAGGTCATATTGATCACCAGAAAGGTTAAACAAAACAATGGAGAGGAAAAGGTGATCATCAGATTAAATAGTACAATGGAAAGGAGAATGTCTTTAAACACATTATTCAGGGGTATATCCTTCCCAAGGAGAAACAGAGCATGATATTCATGACAGGATATAATGTGGAAAACTCATTAGGAAAGGGGGAAGAAATCTCATGGCATTACCCATACAACGGTGTTTGGATAATTTGATAAAGAAAATTAAGCATTGTGCTTCAAATGTTCTTATTGAAATTCGGAGTACCACATACATGCTTCGAGATAGCATCGACATGGTCTTCGAGCAAAGGTCAGACTTTGGAAACACAAAGGATCCATCAGGAATAACTTGTGAAATAAGTCTTACAATTTCCTCACGGAAGAATGGCTAAACTTGCTAAAAAGGATACTACAACAATAGGTCCTCCGGCCAGGTGTGCTAGGCATGACATAACCTTACCGAGTCATATATAAAGACCAACATTATAACTCTTGGAAATATGTCCCAACCATCATATCTGACCGAGATTCAGATCTGATTGGTGTCATGATACCTCAGACTTAGGATGCCTAAGAAGAAAAGGTGCGGCACAATTTGACGAGATGACATTGTAAGATTCTCGGGAAATGAACTATGGAAGCGAGTTCCGAAACAAGAGTTCATAAGTAAACCAACGAGAGGATGAGGAGGTGGCTGATGGAATTAGCGACAATTCATCAAGATTAACAAAAGATGGATTTCCACAACTATGTGAACAAGGGGATATAATTTGTCAGATCAAATGGTATAATGATGTATGCTCGAGGAAAACATACATAATTAAACATTGCTTGAAAGGTACACCCGAAATATGGGCTGGGTTGCACGACCAACGTCGGAATGGTGATTCAATAATCAATAGTCTAAGAATGAACGGTCGACCATTAACTTCAAAGCAATAGGGTTGCTAGAAGGGCAGAATCCAAACAGCACCGCTCACTTGTTGGTACCCCGGTTGGAACCAACACGAGGACCCAAGAAAGAATGGTGATGGTGAAAGGTATCACCATACCAAGAGTTCTTAAGAGGTGGTGAAATTTCCCACGACATTCTTGACATAAAAGGTGGTAATATTTCAAGGTAAAGAAGAACAATGCTGGGTAGCAAGGAACTCAAGGTACAACACAAAATACGAAGAAGATTGTGTTGGAGGGAAGGCAATAAAGTGGCCGATTATAACACAACTCTTCGAGGGCAAGGATGGTATTTCTCTTCATGAATCTGATTGATATCCAGGACGAGCTCATAAGGTTGATGATGACCACGACACATTTGTCGAGAGATTTCAAGAAGATGTAATCAATTAGCGATGACATCAAGTCAAAGGAATGATGAAGCGAAAGGTTATTGGAACCATGGGTACGACACAAACTCGAAATCAAGCGTGTTGTTGAAGGCGAAATGATATGATGAGGAAGATTGACGTAAGCTTAGCTCATCATCAAAAATGGTGCTCCGGGAAGAAGGACCAGGTAGCACAGTTAAAATTTAGCACGATAAGGAATAGACAATCAGGTTAGGAATGACTTGAAGGATTACTAAACTCATAAGCAACGAAAATTACTTAGAGTTAATGAATCAGGTTACAGACTCGATTCACTATCGGTGTCCCTGAGTGTCTAACAACTCAGAACCCGGGGGAAAATTGGAATTGATGAGAAATAATACTTGAAGAAGAACTCATAAGAAGTAATATGGTTCAGTGATATTATCAAGATAGCAGGGGGGTAATACTCGACGACAGATCTGAAGGAAATATGCCCTAGAGGCAATAATAAAGTTATTATTTATTTCCTTAAATCATGATAAGTGTTTATTATTCATGCTAGAATTGTATTAACCGGAAACATAATACATGTGTGAATACATAGACAAAACAGAGTGTCACTAGTATGCCTCTACTAGACTAGCTCATTAATCAAAGATGGTTATGTTTTCTAACCATGAACAAAGAGTTGTTATTTGACTAACAAGGTCACATCATTAGTTGAATGATCTGATTGACATGACCCATTCCATTAGCTTAGCACCCGATCGTTTAGTATGTTGCTATTGCTTTCTTCATGACTTATACAAGTTCCTATGACTATGAGATTATGCAGCTCCCGTTTACCGGAGGAACACTCTCCCCCTCGTTGCTATGCATCACCATGATCTTGCGTGTGCGTAGGAAAATTTTGAAATTACTACGTTCCCCAACAGTGGCATCCGAGCCTAGGTTTTATGGTTTGATGTTATTTGCACGAGTGGAACACAAGTGAGTTGTGGGCGATACAAGTCATACTGCCTACCAGCATGTCATACTTTGGTTCGGCGGTATTGTTGGACGAGACGACCCGGACCAATCTTACGCGTACGCTTACGCGAGACCGGTTCCCTCGACGTGCTTTGCACATAGATGGCTTACGGGCGACTGTCTCTCCAACTTTAGTTGAACCGAGTGTGGCTACGCCCAGTCCTTGAGAAGGTTAAAACAGAGTCTATTTGACAAACTATCGTTGTGGTTTTGATGCATAGGTAAGATGAGTTCTTGCTTAAAGCCCGTAGCAGCCACGTAAAACTTGCAACAACAAAGTAGAGGACGTCTAACTTGTTTTTGCAGGGCATGTTGTGATGTGATATGGTCAAGGCATGATGCTAAATTTTATTGTATGAGATGATCATGTTTTGTAATCGAGTTATCGGCAACTGGCAGGAGCCATATGGTTGTCGCTTTATTGTATGCAATGCAATCGCGATGTAATGCTTTCCTTTATTACTAAGCGGTAGTGATAGTCATGGAAGCATAAGATTGGCGAGACGACAACGATGCTACGATGGAGATCAAGGTGTCACGCCGGTGACGATGGTGATCATGACGGTGCTTCGGAGATGGAGATCACAAGCACAAGATGATGATGGCCATACCATATCACTTATATTGATTGCATGTGATGTTTATCTTTTTATGCATCTTATCTTGCTTTGATTGACGGTAGAATTATAAGATGATCTCTCACTAAATTATCAAGAAGTGTTCTCCCTGAGTATGCACCGTTGCCAAAGTTCGTCGTGCCCAGACACCACGTGATGATCGGGTGTGATAAGCCCTACGTCCAAATACAACGGGTGCAAAACAGTTGCACACGCGGAATACTCAGGTTATACTTGACGAGCCAAGCATATACAGATATGGCCTCGGAACACGGAGACCGAAAGGTCGAGCGTGAATCATATAGTAGATATGATCAACATAACGATGTTCACCATTGAAAACTACTCCATCTCACATGATGATCGGTTATGGTTTAGTTGATTTGGATCACGTTATCACTTAGAGGATTAGAGGGATATCTATCTAAGTGGGAGTTCTTAAGTAATTTGATTAACTGAACTTAAACTTATCATGAACTTAGTACCTGATAGTATCTTGCTTGTTTATGTTGATTGTAGATAGATGGCTCGTGCTGTTGTTCCGTTGAATTTTAATGCGTTCCTTGAGAAAGCAAAGTTGAAAGATGATGGTAGCAATTACACGGACTGGGTCCGTAACTTGAGGATTATCCTCATTGTTGCACAGAAGAATTACGTCCTGGAAGCACCGCTGGGTTCCAGGCCTGCTGCTGGAGCAACACCAGATGTTATGAACGTCTGGCAGAGCAAAGCTGATGACTACTCGATAGTTCAATGTGCCATGCTTTACGGCTTAGAATCGGGACTTCAACGACGTTTTGAACGTCATGGAGCATATGAGATGTTCCAGGAGTTGAAGTTAATATTTCAAGCAAATGCCCGGATTGAGAGATATGAAGTCTCCAATAACTTCTATAGCTGCAAGATGGAGGAGAACAGTTCTGTTAGTGAGCATATACTCAAAATGTCTGGGTATAATAATCACTTAGTTCAATTGGGAGTTAATCTTCCGGATGATAGCGTCATTGACAGAATTCTCCAATCACTGCCACCAAGTTACAAGAGCTTCGTGATGAACTATAATATGCAAGGGATGACCAAGACTATTCCGGAGCTCTTCGCAATGCTGAAAGCTGCGGAAGTAGAAATCAAGAAGGAGCATCAAGTGTTGATGGTTAACAAAACCACTAGTTTCAAGAAAAAGGGCAAAGGGAAGAAGAAGGGGAACTTCAAGAAGAGCGGCAAGCAAGTTGCTGCTCAAGAGAAGAAACCCAAGTTTGGACCTAAGCCTGAAACTGAGTGCTTCTACTACAAGCAGACTGGTCACTGGAAGCGGAACTGCCCCAAGTATTTGGCGGATAAGAAGGATGGCAAGGTGAACAAAGGTATATGTGGTATACATGTTATTGATGTGTACCTTACTAGAGCTCACAGTAGCACCTGGGTATTTGATACTGGTTCTGTTGCTAATATTTGCAACTCGAAACAGGGACTACGGAATAAGCGGACACTAGCAAAGGACGAGGTGACGATGCGCGTGGGAAACGGTTCCAAAGTCGATGTGATCGCGGTCGGCACGCTACCTCTACATCTACCTTCGGGATTAATATTAGACCTAAATAATTGTTATTTGGTGCCAGCATTGAGCATGAACATTATATCTGGATCTTGTTTAATGCGAGACGGTTATTCATTTAAATCGGAGAATAATGGTTGTTCTATTTATATGAGTAATATCTTTTATGGTCATGCACCTTTGAAGAGTGGTCTATTTTTGATGAATCTCGATAGTAGTGATACACATATTCATAATGTTGAAACCAAAAGATGCAGAGTTGATAATGAAAGTGCAACTTATTTGTGGCACTGTCGTTTAGGTCATATCGGTGTAAAGCGCATGAAGAAACTCCATACTGATGGACTTTTGGAACCACTTTATTATGAATCACTTGGTACCTGCGAACCGTGCCTCATGGGCAAGATGACTAAAACACCGTTCTCCGGTACTATGGAGAGAGCAACAGATTTATTGGAAATCATACATACCGATGTATGTGGTCGGATGAATATTGAGGCTCGCGGCGGATATCGTTATTTTCTCACCTTCACAGATGACTTAAGAAGATATGGGTATATCTACTTAATGAAACACAAGTCTGAAACATTTGAAAAGTTTAAAGAATTTCAGAGTGAAGTTGAAAATCATCGTAACAAGAAAATAAAGTTTCTACGATCTAATCGTGGAGGAGAATATTTTAGTTACGAGTTTGGTGTACATTTGAAAAATTGTGGAATAGTTTCGCAACTCACGCCACCCGGAACACCACAACATAATGGTGTGTCCGAACGTCGTAATCGTACTTTACTAGATATGGTGCGATCTATGATGTCTCTTACTGATTTACCGCTATCGTTTTGGGGATACGCTCTAGAGACGGCCGCATTCACGTTAAACAGGGCACCATCAAAATCCGTTGAAACGACACCTTATGAACTATGGTTTGGCAAGAAACCAAAGTTGTCGTTTCTTAAAGTTTGGGGCTGCGATGCTTATGTGAAAAAGCTTCAACCTGATAAGCTCGAACCCAAATCGGAGAAATGTGTCTTCATAGGATATCCAAAGGAAACGATTGGATACACCTTCTATCACAGATCCGAAGGCAAGACTTTTGTTGCTAAGTTCGGAAACTTTCTAGAGAAGGAGTTTCTCTCGAAAGAAGTGAGTGGGAGGAAAGTAGAACTTGACGAGGTAACTGTACCTGCTCCCTTATTGGAAAGTAGTACATCACAGAAAACCGTTTCTGAGACACCTACACCAATAAGTGAGGAAGCTAATGATGATGATCATGAAACTTTAGATCAAGATACTACTGAACCTCGTAGGTCAACCAGAGCGAGATCCGCACCAGAGTGGTACGGTAATCCTGTTCTGGAGGTCATGCTACTAGATCATGATGAACCTACGAACTATGAAGAAGCGATGGTGAGCCCAGATTCCGCAAAGTGGCTTGAAGCCATGAAATCTGAGATGGGATCCATGTATGAGAACAAAGTGTGGACTTTGGTTGACTTGCCCGATGATCGGCAAGCAATTGAGAATAAATGGATCTTTAAGAAGAAGACTGACGCTGATGGTAATGTTACTGTCTACAAAGCTCAACTTGTCGCAAAAGGTTTTCGACAAGTCAAGGGATTGACTATGATGATACGTTCTCACCCGTAGCGATGCTTAAGTCTGTCCGAATCATGTTAGCAATTGCCGCATTTTATGACTATGAAGTTTGGCAGATGGATGTCAAAACTGCATTCCTGAATGGATTTCTGGAAGAAGAGTTGTATATGATGCAACCGGAAGGTTTGTCGATCCAAAGGGAGCTAACAAAGTGTGCAAGCTCCAGCGATCCATTTATGGACTGGTGCAAGCCTCTCGGAGTTGGAATAAACGCTTTGATAGTGTGATCAAAGCATTTGGTTTTATACAGACTTTTGGAGAAGCCTGTATTTACAAGAAAGTGAGTGGGAGCTCTGTAGCATTTCTAATATTATATGTGGATGACATATTACTGATTGGAAATGATATAGAATTTCTGGATAGCATAAAGGGATACTTGAATAAAAGTTTTTCAATGAAAGACCTCGGTGAAGCTGCTTACATATTAGGCATAAAGATCTATAGAGATAGATCAAGACGCTTAATTGGACATTCACAAAGCACATACCTTGACAAGATTTTGAAGAAGTTCAAAATGGATCAAGCAAAGAAAGGGTTCTTGCCTGTGTTACAAGGTGTGAGATTGAGTAAGACTCAAAGCCCGACCACTGTAGAAGATAGAGAGAAAATGAAAGATGTTCCCTATGCATCGGCCATAGGCTCTATCATGTATGCAATGTTGTGTACCAGACCTGATGTGTGCCTTGCTATAAGTTTAGCAGGGAGGTACCAAAGTAATCCAGGAGTGGATCACTGGACAGCGGTCAAGAACATCCTGAAATACCTGAAAAGGACTAAGGATATGTTTCTCGTATATGGAGGTGACAAAGAGCTCACCGTAAGAGGTTACGTTGATGCAAGCTTTGACACTGATCCGGACGATTCTAAGTCGCAAACCGGATACGTGTTTACATTAAACGGTGGAGCTGTCAGTTGGTGCAGTTCTAAACAAAGCGTCGTAGCGGGATCTACATGTGAAGCGGAGTACATAGCTGCTTCAGAAGCAGCGAACGAAGGAGTCTGGATGAAAGAGTTCATATCCGATCTAGGTGTCATACCTAGTGCATCGGGTCCAATGAAAATCTTTTGTGACAATACTGGTGCAATTGCCTTGGCAAAGGAATCCAGATTTCACAAAAGGACCAAACACATCAAGAGACGCTTCAACTCCATCCGCGATCTAGTCCAGGTGGGAGACATAGAGATTTGCAAGATACATACGGATCTGAATGTTGCAGACCCTTGACTAAGCTTCTTCCACGAGCAAAACATGATCAGCACCAAGGCTCCATGGGTGTTAGAATCATTACTGTGTAATCTAGATTATTGACTCTAGTGCAAGTGGGAGACTGAACGAAATATGCCCTAGAGGCAATAATAAAGTTATTATTTATTTCCTTAAATCATGATAAGTGTTTATTATTCATGCTAGAATTGTATTAACCGGAAACATAATACATGTGTGAATACATAGACAAAACAGAGTGTCACTAGTATGCCTCTAGTAGACTAGCTCGTTAATCAAAGATGGTTATGTTTTCTAACCAGGAACAAAGAGTTGTTATTTGATTAACAAGGTCACATCATTAGTTGAATGATCTGATTGACATGACCCATTCCATTAGCTTAGCACCCGATCGTTTAGTATGTTGCTATTGCTTTCTTCATGACTTATACAAGTTCCTATGACTATGAGATTATGCAGCTCCCGTTTACCAGAGGAACACTTTGGGTACTACCAAACGTCACAACGTAACTGGGTGATTATAAAGGAGTATTACAGGTGGCTCCAAAGGTAGATGTTGGGTTGGCGTATTTCGAGATTAGGATTTGTCACTCTGATTGTCGGAGAGGTATCTCTGGGCCCTCTCGGTAATGCACATCACATAAGCCTTGCAAGCACTGCAACTAATATGTTAGTTGTTAGATGATGTATTACGGAACGAGTAAAGAGACTTGCCAGTAACGAGATTCAACTAGGTATTGGATACCGACGATCGAATCTCGGGCAAGTAACATACAGATGACAAAGGGAACAACGTATGTTGTTATGCGGTCTGACCGATAAAGATCTTCGTAGAATATGTAGGAGCCAATATGGGCATCCAGGTCCTGCTATTGGTTATTGACCAGAGACGTGTCTCGGTCATGTCTGCATTGTTCTCGAACCATAGGGTCCGCACGCTTAACGTTACGATGACAGTAATTATGAGTTTATGCATTTTGATGTACCGAAGTTAGTTCGGAGTCCCGGATGTGATCACGGACATGACGAGGAGTCTCGAAATGGTCGAGACATAAAGATTGATATATTGGAAGCCTATATTTGGACATCGGAATTGTTCCGGGTGAAATCGGCATTTTACCGGAGTACCGGGGGGGGGGGGGGGGGGTTACCGGGGGGGGTTATTGGGCCAACATGGGCCTTAAGGGAGAAGAGGAGAGGAGGCAAGAGGTGGCCGCGCGCCCCTCCCCTTCCTAGTCCGAATAGGACAAGGGAAGGGGGCCGGCGCCCCCCCCTTTCCTTCCTCTCTTCCTCCTATTGCCCCCCTTCTCTCCTAGTCCAACTAGAAGTCCTACTCCCGGTGGGAGTAGGACTCCCCTTGGCGCGCCACACCTTGGTCGGCCGCCTCCTCCCCTTGCTCCTTTATATACGGGGGCATGGGGCACCCCAAGACACACAAGTTGATCCACGTGATATATTTCTTAGCCGTGTGCGGTGCCCCCTGCCACCATATTCCTCGATAATACTGTAGCGGAGTTTAGGCGAAGCCCTGCTGCTGTAGTTTATCAAGATCGTCACCACGCCGTCGTGCTGACAGAACTCTTCCTCGACGCTTTGCTGGATCGGAGCCCGAGGATCGTCATCGAGCTGTACGTGTGCTAAGAACTCGGAGGTGCCGGAGTAACGGTTCTTGGATCGGTCGGATCGGGAAGAAGACGTACAACTACTTCCTCTACGTTGTGTCAACGCTTCCATTGCGATCTACAAGGGTACGTAGATCAGACTCTCCCCCTCGTTGCTATGCATCACCATTATCTTGCATGTGCGTAGGAAAATTTTGAAATTACTACGTTCCCCAACAAGATCAAAGTAGAGGTTGGAGTGGGGTATTGATCCGCAGAAGACAAATGCTTAAACATTGCACGAGAAACGGTACCTAAAAGAGAACATGGTCGAAACCACGATTGCAAAAGGCCAGATCCCAGATATAATATGAACTTATACCAAGGGAGTAATTAATTTAAGATAAGCTTTAATGATAAGATCTACATCGTGTCCATGGGCATGAACACAAAGTTCAAGGTCGACTCCCACTTCTCCAATGCATAACCTTTCATTTACTTCTCGTTTACGAAGAAGTTATATGGTAGAAAATTATCTGGTAAAACACCAGAAGAGTATGACTCTCGAAAAGTTTTGGTTTTATACGGTTTTAGGGAAGGTATAGGTTCAACCCATCAGGGCCTATTAGGAACATATACCACAAACTTCAGGAGCGAATAACTCAAGCTCGAAAGCAGAGCATGGTTGACAAAAGCAGGGGATACAGTTTACCAAAGGCATTATGTATCCGAGGAAAGGCTGACAAGGTTATCGAATATGAAGGACGGTGTCGAATTAAAATCCAACAAAGGATCTGGTGGTCCACAAGGGATCTGATGTGAGCATCAGTACTCAACCAGAAGAAGGAAAAAGGTAAGAAGATCACACCATTGATACATCTAACTAATTTAAGCTCAAATGCAAAGGAATTAAGATTTTCCAAAACAAGGGATCAAAAGCAAACGCTCTGACTAAGGATGGATAAACTGAATAGACTTAGGGGTACAACCGATGACAATTGATTGGTCGAGAACCAGCTCATGTTCAAAATGACGTCTGAGCCGGAAAGATAATTTAGAAGGGTTGATAGATGATTGTGTGCATTCGCACACATGTTGAATCAATAGGATCAAATTGACGGTGTCAAAAGATACTAGTGAATATTGCTAGTGGTATGGGAGCATCCATAATGTAAGCATACAAGTATTTGCAGAGCAATAGTTAGAAGAGGATGCTCAGAAGGTCGGATAGTATTTCAGAGTATCTTATGAAGCATACGAACAACTGGGGATGAACAGATACTCAATAAGTGTGAGGAATTTTCAATAGGGGTATTCATGTGGTAAAGAACTGCAAGGCAGTAAGCTTAAAGGATTTTTGAAACAACGGAGAGCAATTTAGGGCATCTTGTAATAACAAGAGCAACTGAGGATGAAGGTATGCACGACAATTATAGGTAGTTATCCATAATGATATAACACTAGTAGGGAATTAGCAAAGGCGGTGGGCACAAGTGTCTCGAGAGAACATCGGAAATTATCTTCAGAATCTTCTGGTGCAGCCGGCGATCATCTGAACTGAAGGGGCTCTCCGGGAGAAAGTATTTTCGAGAACCTAAAGTTAGATTTTAGTAATTCATTTAACCCGAATAGAAGAGAAATTAGAATCCCAGAGTATAGACGAGGAATAGAAGATCCTAATACCACCCAATGGCGACGTGGGCCCGTAAGGCACACAGCCATGTTAGTAAAAGTTTTTGCAATGTCTAGACTCGACTTCGGCCAAGGAGTGTGGAAGGGGGATTCCTACAGGCAGTCGGCTCTGATACCAACTTGTGACGCCCCCGGCTTGACCGTACACTAATCATACATGCAAACGTGTACGATCAAGATCAGGGACTCACGGGAAGATATCACAACACAACTCTACAAATAAAATAAGTCATACAAGCATCATATTACAAGCCAGGGGCCTCGAAGGCTCGAATACAAGAGCTCGATCATAGACGAGTCAGCGGAAGAAACAATATCTGAGTATAGACATAAGTTAAACAAGTTTGCCTTAAGAAGGCTAGCACAAACTAGGATATAGATCAAAAGAGGCGCAGGCCTCCTGCCTGGGATCCTCCTAAACTACTCCTGGTCGTCATCAGCGGGCAGCACGTAGTAGTAGGCACCCCCGGTGTAGTAGGAGTCGTCATCGACGGTGGCGTCTGGATCCTGGGCTCCAACATCTGGTTGCGACAACCAGGTAGAAGGGATAGGGGGAAAAGAGGGAGAAAGCAACCGTGAGTACTCATCCAAAGTACTCGCAAGCAAGGAGCTACACTACATATGCATGGGTAAATGTGTAAAAGGGCCATATCGGTGGACTGAACTGCAGAAAGCCAGAATAAGAGGGGGATAGCTAAACCTTTCGAAGACTACGGTTCTGGCAGCCGCCGTCTTGCAGCATGTAGAAGAGAGTAGACTGAAGACCTCCAAGTAGCATCGTATAGCATAATCCTAACCGATGATCCTCCCCCTGTTGCCCTGTTAGAGAGCGATCACCGGGTTATATCTGGCACTTGGAAGGGTGTGTTTTATTAAGTATCCGGTTCTAGTTGTCATAAGGTAAAAGTACAACTCCGGGTCGTCCTTTTACCGAGGGACACGGCTATTCGAATAGATAAACTCCCCTGCAGGGGTGCACCACATTCCCCAACACGCTCGATCCCATTTGGCCGGACACACTTTCCTGGGTCATGCCCGGCCCCGAAAGATCAACACGTCGCAGCCCTACCTAGGCACAACAGAGAGGTCAGCACGCCGGTCTAAATCCTATGGCGCAGGGGTCTGGGCCCATCGCCCATTGCACACCTGCACGTTGCGTACGCGGCCGGAGAGCAGACCTAGCAACCTCCATTACAAAGGAAGTTGCATTACGCGGTCCAACCCGGCGCATGCCACTCGGTCGCTGATGTCACGAAGGCTTCGGCTGATACCACGACATCGGGATACCCATAACTACTCCCGCGTAGATGGTTAGTGCGTATAGACCAAATGGCCAGACTCAGATCAAATACCCAGATCTCGTTAAGCGTGTTAAGTATCCGCGAACGCCGAACAGGGCCAGACCACCTCTCTCCTAGGTGGTCTCAACCTGCCCTGTCGCTCCGCCACAAAGTAACAGTCGGGGCCGTCGGGAACCCAGGCCCACCTCCACTGGGATGGAGCCACCTGCCCCTTCAGCCCCCATCTCCGAACAGTATCACAGGTAATGTAACAGTGTAGAGTATATAGTATGCCCGTGATCACCTCCCGAAGTGATCACGACCCAGTAGTATAGCATGGCAGACGGACAAGAGTGTAGGGCCACTGATGGAACACTAGCATCCTATACTAAGCAGTAGGATAACAGGTAAAGGTAACAACAGTAGTAGCAAGGACAGGCTATGCAGCAGTATAGGATTAATTGAAAGCAGTAACATGCTACACTACTCTAATGCAAGCAGTATAGAGAAGAATAGGCGATATCTGGTGATCAAGGGGGGGGGCTTGCCTGGTTGCTCAGACAAGAATGAGGGGTCGTCAACACCGTAGTCGACTTGGGCATCAACGGCGTCGGTCTCGGTGTCTATCGAGAGAAGAGGGGGGAGAAACAATAATTATTTAAGAAAGCATATGCATAGTGATGCATGACATGTCAAGTAACGGCGTTAGAGGTGCCCTAACGCGGTAGTAGGTGATACCGGTGAAGGGGGATAACATCCGGGAAAGTATCCCCGGTGTTTCGCGTTTTCGGGCAGAGGAGCCGAAGAGGGAAAGTTGCGTGTTGGCTATGCTAGGGATGCGTGGCGGACGAATGAGCTGATTATCCGGGTTCGTCTTGTCGTTCTGAGCAACTTTTATGTACAAAGTTTTTCCAACCGAGCTATGGTTTATTTTATATAAATTTTAAAAGATTTAAATCATTTTTAGAACTTATTTAATTAATTTAATCAACATTATCCAGAATAGTGCTTGCTGACGTCAGCATGACGTCAGCATGAGGTCAGCAGTTGACCTGGTCAACCTGACAGGTGGGTCCCATTCATCATTGACACATTTAATTAACAAGTTAATTAAACAGGGTCAATTAGTTTAATTAGTGGTTAGCTTAATCTAATCAGGATTAAATAGTTTAATTAATTCTTTAATTAATTAATTCAGTTTAATTAAGTCGATTATTTATTTATTTAATTAATTATTAATTTTATTAATTTATTTATTTTAATTAATTTTTTTGTTAAAACATTCTGGGCACGGGGCCCATCTGTCATAGGCCCCAGGGCCAATCGGGCAAACGGGCGTGCGGGCGCACAGGCGTGGTGCCCGTGCCCGAGTCCAACCACGGGCGCCGCCATGGAGATGCCGGCCGGCCGGTGCTGCCCCCGGCAGCGGTGAGCCAAGGCGGTGGCCGGACGTGGGAGGACGGCGCGTGTGCGCGGTGAACGGCGGGGAGAGCAGCCGCGGGGGTGGGAGCGGCCTGGCGCCGGCGCGGGCGCCGGAGGTGGAGCAAGGGCGACTCGGGGGGGGGGGGGCGACGGCAGAGGGGCGGGCGCTCGGGCGTGTAGGGAGGCGGCAGTGGCCGGAGCGCCTGGCAAGGCGAGGTCAGAGGCGAGCGGGCGCGGCAGCAGTGCAGCAGCATACGCGCGCGGGGGAGGCGATGCGCCATCGGCGATGGTCGAGCGCGGCCCGCAGGGGGCCGCGGCGGGCGCGGCACATGTGTGCGCGGGTGGCGGCCGGAGCAGGGTAGAGGAGGAGGAGCAGCGCTCACAGTGGGGTTGTAGGGGTTCGGGGCAGCATGTGTCAGGGGGGGGGGGGGAGGACGGGGAAGACGTGCGGTGTGGGGGAGATCCGGCGAGGGAGCGCTCCGGCGAGGCGGCTCCGGCGAGGTCCAGGCGGCAGCGTCGATGTCCAGGGGGGATGGGCGACGCGGTCGGTGCAGCGAGCAGGTCGATCCCTCGAGGGAGAGGCGCGGAAGGTCCGGCGTTGGCAGCGGGCAGCGGGACGCCGGCGAGGTGCGGAGGGGGGGCGGCATCGGCGTCGGCTGGGTGGGGGGCACGGTCGCCCCGATCCAGACGGGAGGGGAGGGGAGCGAGGGGAGGTTTCGTGGGGGAGAGAGTGGGGGGGATCGTGGCTCGATCCAGATCCAGCGGGGGGGGGGGGGAGGGGGCGAGTGGGTAGCAATTTAGGGTTTCGGGGGATAGGGCCATATAGGCGAGGGAGGTGCGGGGTGGGCCGGCCTTGTTGGGCGTGAGACCAGCTGGGCCGAGGCCCACGGGAGGGGGGGGGGTTATTTGTTTTGTCTGTTTTCCTTTTATTTATTTTCTTTTCTGTTTTCTTTTAATTCCAACTTATTTTAACTCTATTAAGATAAATAATTACTGCCTAAATTAGTGTTGTAAACTAAGCCTCTGCCATAAAAGCTTGACTTCCAAATAAATTAGTTTAGGATTTTATAAAATACAAAAGTCATATATTTAGTTGTTTTAGCCACTGGATTAATTACTTTTGAGCATTTAAACATGTTTTAAAGGTTTGGTTTCTCCACCAATATTTATTATGAATTACTTGCTACATTAGAACATTTTAGTTTTGACTTTTGAAAACTCTTCTAGTTTGAATTTATTTTGAATTTGAATTTGAACGAGTTTTGAATCATCGCGAGATTATCAACAGTAATCGTGGTGATGTGGCAGCATTAGCGGGGGATCACTGTAGCCTAATTAGCCGGGCGTCACATCATGTTTTAATTGTGAGAGAAGTTTAGTCAACGGGTCTGCCACATTCAGAACCGTATGTATTTTGCAAATTTTTCTATGTCTATAATGCTTTGCATGGAGCTACTCTAGCTAATTGCACCCACTTTCGATATGTATCTAGATCGGTGTCAAAGCTTGCATCGACGTAACTCTTTATGACGAACTCTTTGTCACCTCCATAGTCGAGAAACATTTCCTTATTCCACTAAGGATATTTTTTTAGCGTTGTCCAGTGATCCACTCCTGGATCACTATTAACTGTACCTCCCTACTAAACTAATAGCAAGGCACACATTAGGTCTAGTACAAAGCATTGCATACCTGACAGAGCCTATGGCTAAAGCATAGGGAACATCTTTCATTTTCTCTCTATCTTCTGCAGTGGTCGGGCATTGAGTCTGACTCAACTTCACACCTTGTAACAAAGGCAAGAACCCTTTCTTTGCTTGATCCATTTTGAACTTCTTGAAAACTTTATCAAGGTATGTGCTTTGTGAAAGTCCAATTAAGCGTCTTGATCTATCTCTATAGATCTTGATTCCCAATGTATAAGCAGCTGCACCGAGGTCTTTCATTGAAAAACACTTATTGAAGTATCCTTTTATGCTATCCAGAAATTCTATATCATTTCCAATCAACAATATGTCATCCACATATAATATCAGAAATGCTACAAAGCTCCCACTCACTTTCTTGTAAATACAGGCTTCTCCAAAAGTCTGTATAAAACCATATGCTTTGATCACACTATCAAAACATTTATTCCAACTCCGAGAAGCTTGCACCAGTCCATAGATGGATCACTGGAGCTTGCACACTTTGTTAGCTCCCTTTGGATCGATAAAACCTTCGGGTTGCATCATATACAACTCTTCTTCCAGAAATACATTCAGGAATGCAGTCTTTACATCCATTTGCCAAATTTCATAATCATAAAATGCGGTAATTGCTAACATGATTCGGACGAACTTAAGCATCGCTATGGGTGAGAAAGTCTCATCATTGTCAACTCCTTGAACTTGTCGAAAACCTTTCGCAACAAGTCGAGCTTTGTAGACAGTAATATTACCATCAGCGCCAGTCTGCTTCTTGAATATCCATTTATTCTCGATGGCTTGCCGATCATCGGGCAAGTCAACCAAAGTCTACACTTTGTTCTCATACATGGGTCCCATCTCAGATTTCATGGCCTCAAGCCATTTTGTGGAATCTGGGCTCATCATTGCTTCCTCATAGTTCGTAGGTTCGTCATGGTCAAGTAACATGACTTCCAGAACGGGATTACCGTACCACACTAGTGCGGATCTTACTCTGGTTGACCTATGAGGTTCGGTAGTAACTTGATGTGAAGTTACATGATCTTCATCATTAGCTTCCTCACTAATTGGTGTAGGAGTCATAGGAACAGATTTTTGTGATGACCTACTTTCCAATAAGGGAGCAGGTACAGTTACCTCATCAAGTCCTACTTCCCTCCCACTCACTTCTTTCGAGAGAAACTCCTTCTATAGAAAGGATCCGTTCTTAGCAACGAATGTCTTGCCTTCGGATCTGTGATAGAAGGTGTACCCAACATTCTCCTTTGGGTATCCTATGAAGATGCACTACTCCGATTTGGGTTCGGGCTTATCAGTTTGAATTTTTTCACATAAGCATCGCAACCTTAAACATTAAGAAATGACAGCTTTGGTTTCTTGCCAAACCATAATTCATACGGTATCATCTCAACGGATTTAGATGGTGCCCTATTTAATGTGAATGCATCTGTCTCTAATGCATAACCCGAAAATGAGTGCGGTAAATCAGTAAGAGACATCATAGATCGCACCATATCTAGTAAAGTGTGATTACGACATTCATACACACCATTACGCTGTGGTGTTCCAGGTGGCGTGTGTTGCGAAACTATTCCGCATTATTTCAAATGAAGACCAAACTCGTAACTCAAATATTCTCTTCCACGATTAGACCGCAGAAACTTTATTTTCTTGTTACGATGGTTTTCCACTTCACTCTGAAATTCTTTGTACTTTTCAAATGTTTCAGATATATGTTTCATCAAGTAGATATACCCATATCTGCTCAAATCATCTGTGAAGGTCAGAAAATATCAATACCTGCCGCGAGCCTCAACACTTATCGGATCTCATACATCAGTATGCATTATTTCCAATAAGTCAATTGCTCGCTCCATTGTTCCAGAGAACGGAGTCTTAGTCATCTTGCCCATGAGGCATGGTTCGCAAGCATCAAGTGATTCATAATCAAGTGATTTCAAAATTCCATCAGCATGGAGTTTCTTCATGCGCTTTACACCAATATGACATAAACGGTAGTGCCACAAATAGGTTGCACTATCATTATTAACTTTGCATCTTTTGGCTTCAATATTATGAATATGTGTATCACTACGATCGAGATTCAATAAACCATTCACCTTGGGTGTATGACCATACAAGGTTTTATTCATGTAAACAGAATAACAATTATTCTTTGACTTAAATGAATAACCGTATTGAAATAAACATGGTCCAATCATATTATGCTCAATGCAAACACCAAATAACATTTATTTTAGGTTCAACACTAATCTCGAAGGTAAAGGAGTGTGCGATGGTGATCTTATCAACCTAGGAATCATTTCCAACACACATCGTCACCACGTCCCGTTTCGACTTACTACTCTTAGCAACTGAACTAGTATCAAATACCGAGGGGTTTGCTATAAACACTAGTAAAGTACACATCAATAACATGTATATCAAATATACCTTTCTTTACTTTGCCATCATTCTTATCCGCCAAGTATCTAGGGAAGTTCCACTTCCAGTGATCATTTACTTTGCAGTAGAAGCACTCAGTTTCAGGCTTGGGTCTAGCTTTGGGGTTTTTCATGGGAGTGGCAACTTGCTTGCCATTCTTCTTGAAGTTCTCTTTCTTTCCCTTGCCCTTTTACTTGAAACTAGTGGTCTTGTCAACCATCAACACTTGATGCTTTCTCTTGATTTCTACCTTCGTCGATTTTAGCATCGCGAAGAGCTTTGGGAATCGTTTCGGTTACCCCTTGCATATTATAGTTCATCATGAAGTTCTAGTAACTTGGTGATGGTGAATAGAGAACTCTGTTAATCACTATCTTATCGAGAAGATTAACTCCCACTTGATTCAAGTGATTGTAGTACTCAGACATTCTGAGCACATTCTCACTCGTTGAGCTATTCTCCTCCATCTTGTAGGCAAAGTACTGTCAGAGGTCTCATACCTCTTGACACGGGCATGAGTATGAGACACCAATTTCAACTCTTAGAACATCTTATATGCTCCGTGGCGTTCAAAACATTTTTGAAGTCCTGGTTCTAAGCCGTAAATCATGGTGCACTAAACTATCAAGTAGTCATCATATCGAGCTTGTCAAACGTTCATAACGTCTGCATCGGCTCCTGCAATAGGTCTGTCACCCAGTGGTGCATCAAGGAGATATCTCTTTTGTGCAGCAATGAGGATAATCCTCAGATCACGGAGCTAGTCCGCATCATTGCTACTAACATCTTTCAACATAGTTTTCCCTAGGAACATATCAAAAATAAATGGGGAGCTACATCGCAAGCTATTGATCTATAGCATATATATGCAAATACAATCAAGACTAAGTTCATGATAAATTAAAGTTCAAAAAATCATATTACTTAAGAACTCCCACTTAGATAGACATCCCTCTAATCATCTAAGTGATCACGTGATCCATATCAACTAAACCATGTCCGATCATCACGTGGGATGGAGTAGTTTTCAATGGTGAGCATCACTATGTTGATCATATCTACTATTTGATTCACTCTCGACCTTTCGGTCTCCAGTGTTCCGAGGCCATATCTGCATATGCTAGGCTCGTCAAGTTTAACCCGAGTATTACGCGTGTGCAAAACTGGCTTGCACCCATTGGATGTGAACGTAGAGCTTATCACACCCGATCATCACGTGGTTGTTGGGGATCGTTGCAGAAATAAAAAAATTTCTACGCATCACCAAGATTAATCTATGGAGGGACTAGCAACGAGAGAGAGGGGAGTGCATCTTCATAACCTTGAAGATCGCTATGCAGAAGCGTTACAAGAACGCGGATGAAGGATTCGTACTCGTAGCGATTCAGATCACGGTTGATTCCGATCTAAGCGCTGAACAACGTTGCCTCCATGTTCAACACACGTACATCCCAGGGACGTCTCCTCCTTCTTGATCCAGCAAGGGGAGAGGAGAATTTGAGGGAGATCTCCGGCAGCACGACGGCGTGGTGGAGCTTGCAATTCTCCGGCAGGGCTTCGCCAAGCACTACTACTACTACGGAGGTGTTGGGGAGGGAGAGGGCTGCGCCAGGGGAAGGGGTGCGGCTCCCATGCACCTCCCCACTATATATAGGTGTGGAGAGGGCTGGTTTCTTCCCTCCAAGTCCATTGGGGCGTTGGCAAAGGCGGGGAAAAGAAATCCCATCATTTCCTTTCCCCAACGATTGTTATCCCCCCTTTTTAGAGATCTTGATCTTATCCCTTTGGGATATGATCTTATTCCTTCTAAGGGGGGATCTTGGTGCTCCTTGACCAGGGGTGTGGGGCCTTTCCCCTACTACCCACGTTCATGTGGGTCCCCCCATGCAGGTGGGACCCACTCTAAAACCTTCTAGAACCTTCCTGGTACAATACCGAAAAATCCCGAACATTTTCCGGTGGCCAAAATAGGACTTACCATATATAAACCTTTACCTCCGGACCATTCCGGAACTCCTCGTGACGTCCGGGATCTCATCCGAGACTCCGAACAACATTCGGTAACTGCACACTAATTCCCATAACAACTCTAGCGTCACCGAACCTTAAGTGTGTAGACTCTACGGGTCCGGGAATCATGCAGACATGACCGAGAGAGCTCTCTGGCCAATGACCAACAGCGGGATCTGGATACCCATCTTGGCTCCCACATGTTCTACGATGATATCATCGAATGAACCACGATGTCGGGGATTCAATCAATCCTATATAAAATTCCCTTTGTCAATCGGTACGTTACTTGCCCGAGATTCGATCGTCGGTATCCCAATACCTCGTTCAATCTCGTTACCGGCAAGTCACTTTTACTTGTTCTATAACTCATCATCCCATGATCAACTCTTTGGTCACATTGAGCTCATTATGATGATGTCCTACCGAGTGGGCCTAGAGATACCTCTCCGTCACACGGAGTGACAAATCCCAGTCTCGATTCGTGCAAACCCAATAGACACTTTTGGAGATACCCGTAGTGTGCCTTTATAGCCACCTAGTTACGTTGTGACGTTTGGCACACCCAAAGCATTCCTACGGTATCCTGGAGTTGCAGAATCTCATGGTCTAAGGAAATGATAGTTGACATTAGAAAAGCTTTAGCAGACGAACTACACGATCTTGTGCTATGCTTAGGATTGGGTCTTGTCCATCACATCATTCTCCTAATGATGTCATCCCGTTATCAACGACATCCAATGTCCATGGTCAGGAAACCATAACCATCTATTGATCAATGAGCTAGTCAACTAGAGGATTACTAGGGACATATTGTTGTCTACGTATTCACACATGTATTACGGTCTCCGGTTAATACAATTATAGCATGAACAATAGACAATTATCATGAACAGGGAAATATAATAATAACCATTTTATTATTGCCTCTAGGGCATATTTCCAACAGTCTCCCACTTGCACTAGAGTCAATAATCTAGTTCACATCACTATGTGATTGTAATGAATCCAAAACCCATGGGGTTTGATCATATCTCTCTTGTGAGAGAGGTTATTAGTCAACGGGTCTGAACCTTTCAGATCTGTGTGTTCTTTACAAATCTCTATGCCATCTTGTAGATGCAGCTACCATGCGCTACTTGGAGCTATTCCAAATAACTGCTCTACTATGCGAATCCGGTTTACTACTCAGAGTCATCCGGATTAGTGTAAAAGTTTGCATCGACGTAACCCTTTACGACGAACTCTTTTACCACCTCCATAATCGAGAAAACTCCTTAGTCCACTAGTTACTAAGGATAAGTTTGACCGCTGTCATGTGATCCATTTCTGGGTCACTCTTGTACCCCTTGATTGACTCATGGCAAGGCATACTTCAAGTGCGGTACACAGCATAGCATACTGTAGAGCCTACGTCTAAAGCATAGGGGACGACCTTCGTCCTTTCTCTCTCTTCTGCCGTGGTCAGATCTTGAGTCTCACTCAATGCTCACACCTTCTAACACAACCAAGAACTCCTTTGCTGATCTTATTTAAACTCCTTCAAAATCTTGTCACGGTATGTATTCATTTGAAAGTACTATTAAGCGTTTTTTATCTATCCTTATAGATCTTGATGCTCAATATTCAAGTAGCTTAATCCAGGTTTTCCATTGAAAAACACTTTTCAAATAACCCTATATGCTTTCCAGAAATTCTCCATCATTTCTGATCAACAATATGTCAACAACATATACTCATCAGAAATTCTATAGTGCTCCCACTCACTTCTTTGGAACTACAAGTTTCTCATAAACTATGTATAAACCCAAAATCTTTGATCATCTCATCAAAGTGTATATTCCAAGTCCTAGATGCTTACTCCATTCCTTAGAAGGATTGCTGGAGCTTTGCATACTTGTTAGCATCTTTTAGGATTGACAAAACACTTCTGGTTGTATCACATACAACCTTTCCTCAAGAAAATTGTCGAGGTAACAATGTTTTGACATCCTATCTGCAAGATTTCATAAATAATGCAGTAAGTGCTAATAAAATTCCAAGAGACTCTTAGCATTGCTACGAGTGAGAAAGTCTCACCGCAGTCAACTCCTTGAACTAGTCAGAAAACATCTTAACGGCAAGTCGAGCTTTCTTAATGGTGATACTTACCATCATTGTCCGTCTTCCTTTTAAAATTCATCTGTACCCAATAGCCCTACGACCATCAAGTAGTTCTTCCAAAGTCTATACTTTGTTTTCACACATGGATCCTCTCAGATTTTATGGCCTCGAGCCATTTGTCGGAATCCGAGCCCACCATCGTTTCTCCATAGCTCGTAGGTTCATTGTTGTCTAGCGACATGACTTCCAAGACAGGATTACGTACCACTCTGAAATAGTACGCATCCTTGTCGACCTACAAGGTTTGGTAGTGACTTAATCCGAAGTTTCATGATCACTATCATCTGCTTCCACTTCAATTGGTGTAGGCGCTACAGGAACAACTTCATGTGCCCTACTACACACGGGTTGAGTGACGGTTCAATAACATCATCAAGTCTCCACCATCCTCCCACCCAATTCTTTCGAGAGAAACTTTTCCTTGAGAAATGACCTGTTTCTAGAAACATTCACTTTTGCTTCCGGATCCGAAATAGGAGGTATACCCAACTGTTTTGGGTGTCCTATGAAGATGCATTTATTCGCTTTGGTTCGAGCTTATCAGGCTAAACCATTTTCACGTAAGCGTCGCAGCCCCAAACTTTTAAGAACTGACAGCTTAGGTTTCTCTAAACCATAGTTCATATGGTGTCATCTCAACGGAATTACGTGGTGCCCTATTTAAAGTGAATGCGGTTGTCTCTAATGCCTAACCCATAGACGATAGTGGTAATTCGATAAGAGACATCATGGTTTGCACCACATCCAATAGGGTGCAGCTATGATGTTCGGACACACCATCACACTATGGTGTTCTAGGCGGCATTAGTTGTGAAACAATTTCCACAATGTCTTAGTTGTGTACCAAACACGTAACTCAGATATTCATCTCTATGATCATATCATAGACATTTTATCCTCTTGTCACGATGATCTTCAACATCACTCTGAAATTACTTGAACCTTTCAATAATTCAGACTTGTGTTTCATCAAGTAAATATACTTAGAATCTACTCAAATCATCTGTGAAGTAAGAGCATAACGATATTCACTGCGTGCCTCAACACTCATTGGATTGCACACATCAAATGTATTACTTCCAACAATTTCCTCTCTTGTTTCATCTCACTGAAAACGAGGCCTTTCAGTCATCTTGCCCATGTGGTATGATTTTCATGTCTCAAGTGATTCAAAATCAAGTGAGTCCAAATGATCCATCTGCATGGAGTTTCTTCATGCGTATAAACCAATATACATGGTTCGCATATATCAAACTTTTCAAAAAACGAGGGAGTCCAAAGATCCATCAACATGGAGCTTCTTCATGCGGTTTATACCAATATGACTCAAATGGCACTACCACAAGTATGTGTGCTACGTCTTGAGCTTGCGTTGGTTTTCCCCGAAGAGGAAGGGATGATACAACAGTGTAGCGTAAGTATTTCCCTCAGTTTTTGAGAACCAAGGTATCAATCCAGTAGGAGGCCATGAGGCCACGCTGAAATCCCTCGTACCTGCACAAAACGATAACTACTGGCAACCAATGCGATTAGGGGTTGTCAAGCCCTTCACGGTCACTTACGAGAGTGAGATCTGATAGATAGAATATTTTTGGTATTTTTGATATAAAGATGCAAGGTAAAAAGTAAAGGCAAAGTAAATATAAAAACAATATTAAAGTGATGGAGATTGATATGATGAGAATAGACCCGGGGGCCATAGGTTTCACTAGTGGCTTCTCTCAAGAGCATAAGTATTCTACGATGGGTGAACAAATTACTGTTGAGCAATTGATAGAATTGAGCATAATTATGAGAATATCTAGGCATGATCATGTATATAGGCATCACGTCAGTGACAAGTAGACCGAAACGATTCTGCATCTACTACTATTACTCCACTCATCAACTGCTATCCAGCATGCATCTAGAGTATTAAGTTAAAAACAGAGTAATGTCTTAAGCAAGATGACATGATGTAGAGAGATAAATTCATGCAATATGAAATAAACCCCATCTTGTTATCCTCGATGGCAATGATGCAATACGTGCCTTGCTGCCCCTTCTGTCACTGGGAAAGGACACCGCAAGATCAAACCCAAAGCTAAGCACTTCTCCCATGGCAAGAACTACCAATCTAGTTGGCCAAACCAAAGGGATAATTCGAAGAGACTTGCAAAGATAACCAATCACGCATAAAAGAATTCAGAGAAGATTCAAATATTATTCATAGATAGACTTGATCATAAACCCACAATTCATTGGTCTCAACAAACACACCGCAAAAAGAAGATTACATCAAATAGATCTCCACGAGAGAGGGGGAGAACTTTGTATTGAGATTCAAAGAGAGAGAAGAAGGCATCCAGCTACTAACTATGGACCCGAAGGTCTGAGGTAAACTACTCACACTTCATCGGAGGGGCTAGGATGATGTAGAAGCCCTCCGTGATGACGACCGTCTTCCAGCAGAGCTCCGGAACAGGCCCCAACATGGGATCTCGTGGATACAGAAAGTTGCGGCGGTGGAATTAGGTTTTTGGCTCCTGTTCTGATCGTTTGGGGGTACGTGTGTATATATAGGAGGAAGAAGTACGCCGGAGGAGCAACGAGGGGCCCACAAGGCAGGGGGGCGCCCCCCACCCTCGTGACGGCCTCTTTTGTTCCTTGGAGCAGGGTCCAAGTCTCCTGGATCAAGTTCGGTGAGAAAATCACGTTCCCGAAGATTTTATTCCGTTTGGACTCCATTTGATATGCCGTTTCTTCGAAACACTGAAATAGGCAAAAAACAACAATTCTGGGCTGGGCCTCCGGTTAACAGGTTAGTCCCAAAAATAATATAAAAGTGGAAAGTAAAGCCCATTATAGTCCAAAATAGTAGATAATATAGCATGGAGCAATCAAAAATTATAGATACGTTGGAGACATATCAATGTGGTACTATCATTACTATCTTATATATTTTGGCATGAACATGTGTATCACTACGATCGAGATTCAATGAACCATTCATTTTAGGTGCAACACCATTGAAGGTATTATTCAAATAAACAGAGTAACCATTATTCTCCCTAATTGAATAACCGTATTGCGATAAACATAATCCAATCATGTCTATGCTCAACGGAAACACCAAATAACAATTATTTAGGTTTAACACCAATCTCGATGGTAGAGGGAGCATCCAATGCTTGATCACA
This sequence comes from Triticum monococcum, assembly GCA_034509565.1. Taxonomy (NCBI): domain Eukaryota; kingdom Viridiplantae; phylum Streptophyta; class Magnoliopsida; order Poales; family Poaceae; genus Triticum; species Triticum monococcum. Next base: position 65,605,406 of record CM067846.1, read on the forward strand.
TCAACCTTGGAAACACTTCCAACACATATCGTCATCTCACCTTCACCTAGTATCCGTTTATTCCGTAGCTTTTTATTTCGAGTTACTACCACTTAGCAACCGAACCGGTATTTAATACCCTGGTGCTACTAGGAGTACTAGTAAAGTACACATTATAATGTATATCCAATATGCTTCTATCAGCCTTGCCAGCCTTCTCATCTACCAAGCATCTAGGGTAGTTCTCCTTCAATGACCGTTCCCCTCATTTTAGAAGCACTTAGTCTCGGGTTTGGGTTCAACCTTGGGTTTCTTCACTAGAGCAGCAACTGATTTGCCGTTTCATGAAGTATCCCTTTCTTTCCCTTGCCCTTCTTGAAACTAGTGGTTTTACTAACCATCAACAATTGATGCTCCTATTTGATTTCTACTTTTGCGGTGTCGCGAATAGCTCAAGGATCATCATATCTATCCCTGATATGTTATAGTTCATCACGAAGATCTAGTAGCTTGGTGGCAGTGACTTTGGAGAACCATCACTATCTCATCTGGAAGATTAACTCCCACTCGATTCAAGCAATTGTAGTACTCATACAATCTGAGCACATGCTCAACGATTGAGCTTTTCTCCTTAGTTTGCAGGCTTAAGAAACTTGCCAGAGGTCTCATACCTCTTGACGTGGGCACTAGCCTGAAATCCCAATTTCAGTCCTTGGAACATCTCATATGTTCTGCGATGTTTCAAAAATGTCTTTGGTGCCTCAATTCTAAACCATTTAGCACTACGCACTGAACTATCATGTAGTCATCAAAATGTGCATGTCATATGTTCGCAACATCCAAAACCGACGCTCGAGGTTCAACACACTGAGCGGTGCATTAAGGACATAATCCTTCTGCGCAACAATGAGGACCATCCTTAGTTTACGGACCCAGTCCACATAATTGCTACTGTTAACTCTCAACTAAATTTTCTCTAGGAACATATCTAAAACAGTAGAACCAAAGCGTGAGCTACGACATAATTTGCAAAGACCTTTTGACTATGTCCATGATAATAAAGTTCATCTAATCAAATTATTTAATGAACTCCCACTCAGATATACATCCCTCTAGTCATCTAAGTGAGACATGATCCGAGTCAATTAGGCCGTGTCCGATCATCACGTGAGACGGACTAGTCATCATCGGTGGACATCTTCATGTTGATCGTATCCAATATATGACTCATGTTCGACCTTTCAGTCTCTTGTGTTTCGAGGCCACGTCTGTACATGATAGGCTCGTCAAGTTAACCTAAGTGTTTTGCATGTATAAATCTGGCTTACACCTGTTGTATGCGAACGTTAGAATCTATCACACCCGATCATCACGTGGTGCTTCGAAACAATGAACTTTCGCAACGGTGCACAGTTAGGGGGAACACTTTCTTGAAATTTTATGAGGGATCATCTTATTTATGCTACCCTCGTTCTAAGCAAATAAGATGTAAACATGACAAACATCACATGCAAATCATAGAGTGACATGATATGGCCAATATCATATCGCGCCTTTGATCTTCATCTTTGAGGCACGACATGATCACCTTCATCACCGGCATGACACCAAGATCTCCATCGTCATGATCTCCATCATCGTGGCTTCATGAAGTTGTCTCACCAACTATTACTTCTACTACTATGGCTAACGATTAGGAATAAAGTAAAGTAATTACATGGAGTTTTCAATGACACATAGGTCATACAATAAATTAAGACAACTCCTATGGCTCCTGCCAGTTGTCATACTCGTTGACATGCAAGTCATGATTCCTGTTACAAGAATATGATCAATCTCGTACATCACATATATATAATTCATCACATCCTTTTGGCCATATCACATCACATAACATACCCTGCAAAAACAAGTTAGACGTCCTCTAATTGTTGTTGCATGTTTTACGTGGCTGCTATGGGTTTCTAGCAAGAACGTTTCTTACCTACACAAAAGCCACAACGTGATATGACAATTTCTATTTACCCTTCATAAGGACCCTTTTCATCGAATCCAATCCAACTAAAGTGGGAGAGACGGACACCCGCTGGCCACCTTCTGCAACTAGTGCATGTCAGTCGGTGGAACCTGTCTCATGTAAGCGTGCGTGTAAGGTCGGTCCGGGCCGCTTCATCCCACGATGCCGCCGAATCAAGATAAGACAAGTAACGGCAAGTAAATTGACAAAATCGACGCCCACAACAACTTGTGTTCTACTCGTGCACAGAAACCACGCATGGACCTAGCTCATGATGCCAATGTTGGGGATCGTTGCAGAAATTAAAAATTTTCTACGCATCACCAAGATCAATCTATGGAGAGACTAGCAACGAGAGAGAGAGGGGAGTGCATCTTCATACGCTTGAAGATCGCTATGCGGAAGCGTTACAAGAACACGAATGAAGGAGTCGTACTCGTAGCGATTCAGATCGCGGTTGATTCCGATCTAAGTGCCGAACAACGGCGCCTCTGCGTTCAACCCAGGGACGTCTCCTCTAGCAAGGGGAGAGGAAAAGTTGAGGGAGAGCTCCGGCAGCACGACGGCATGGTGGTGCAGCTTGCAGTTCTCCGGCAGGGCTTCGCCAAGCACTACTACTACTACGGAGGTGTTGGGGAGGGAGAGGGCTGCGCCAGGGGAAGGGGTGCGGCTCCCATGCGCCTCCCCACTATATATAGGGGTGGAGGGGGCTGGTTTCTTCCCTCCAAGTCCATTGGGGCGTTGGCAAAGGTGGGGAAAAGAAATCCCATCATTTCCTTTCCCCACCGATTGTTATCCCCCCTTTTTAGGTATCTTGATCTTATCCCTTCGGGATATGATCTTATTCCTTCTAAGGGGGGATCTTGGTGCTCCTTGACCAGGGGTGTGGGGCCTTTCCCCCACTACCCACGTTCATGTGGGTCCCCCCATGCAGGTGGGCCCCACTCCGAAACCTTCTAGAACCTTCCCGGTACAATACCGAAAAATCCCGAACATTTTCCGGTGGCCAAAATAGGACTTCACATATATAAACCTTTACCTCCGGACCATTCCGGAACTCCTCGTGACGTCTGGGATCTCATCCAGGACTCTGAACAACATTCGGTAACTGCACACTAATTTGCATAATAACTCTAGCGTCACGGAACCTTAAGTGTGTAGACCCTACGGGTTCGGGAATCATGCAGACATGACCGAGAGAGCTCTCTGGCCAATAACCAACAGCGGGATCTGGATCCCATGTTGGCTCCCACATGTTCGACGATGGTCTCATCGGATGAACCATGATGCCGGGGATTCAATCAATCCTATATACAATTCCCTTTGTCAATCGGTACGTTCACTAGTGCAGAACCGGGCAATAGCACCGGATCGTAAGGCCCTTTAGTGCTAGTTCCATAACCGGCACTAAAGTGTGGTCACTAAAGGCCCCCCCTTTAGTACCGGTTCAACACGAACCGGTGCTAAAGGGCAACTACGTGGCACGAGCCAGCCCCAGGGGCCGGGAGCCCTTTAGTACCGGTTGGTAACACCAACCGGTACTAAAATGTTTGGGGGGGGGGGGGGGTTGGTTTTATGATTTCTTTTTCATTTAATTTTGTGTTTTCCATTTTAATTCTTTTTCGTTTGCTGGTATTTTACGGTACTACACATTGTACACGTTATGCATATATATATATATAAATAGAATTTTCAGTAGAACCAATCATATATATATCATCAATGTCTCACAAACCACCATATTAATTGACACATACACACATGTATAGCTATATACAATTTCTCCTACATATGCATGTTGTCTTCGGAGCTAGTGGCATTAGCCTAATTGGTTCCTTCGGAGCACGATGACAATTGGAAGTGGTGCATGACCTGGTGGATGGGGGCGGTAGCGGGTAATAGTATTCTCCCTTCGGATTTATAACCTGGTCGAGCAAAAATCCCGATATTTTCCTCTTGAAGTGCTTCTACGCGCTCTGTTTCTAGGAGCTTGTCCCGCACCTCTTTGAACTGTTAAGAAGGAGATCAATATGCATGTGTATTAGTTGTGTGACTAGATATCGATAATGGTGTAAAAATTTGTGAATAGTGTTCTGACAAGCGTACCCATTCCTGTCTTTGAGATCTGCTCCTTTCGGACGCCATCATGCGAATGTTCTCGCAAACGCAGAATGCACACAGATCAGTCCCCTGCACCTGCTTCAGGGCCTTTATTACGAGAATGGAATTTAATTTGATCAGATAATAATTAATCAAGCATGATAATTAAAGAGATGGCAGCTAACTAGCTAGCTAGTACTACTTAATTACTTACCTTGGGTCGAAACCATTTCAGCTGCCGTTTCCATTCGCCTTCCATGACGCTAATGAACCTTGCCCAAGCCCTGCCCGCCGACAAAGAAAATGAATAAAGGGGTTATTAAATAGTTCATATCATGAAATGACGAACTAGATAGGCCAAGATATATAGTTAATAATGATTGAAATTACCTGTTGACTATCCCAAACAAGATGTTATAGTCACTATTTGCTTTGAGTAGCGAGTCCAGTATTTGATCTGTTCCGGCGTCAACTTTAATGATACACAAGATCCAGTGAAATCTGCATGCACACATGTTTGCATGTCTTAATTAAGCGGGCATATGTAAGAAAAAACATGTAGCTAGGTAGTAGGCAAAAACAGAGAATTTGTAGTACAAGAAAGTGTGACTCACTGGAAGTTGTAAGGAAGTAGTATATCTTCATTGTATTTGAGGTGCTTCAAGAACTCTAGCATGCTGTCCTCTACCTGCTTTTCACAATGCTTGTTTATTTTCCATGTGTATTCATTAACGGTGTTTAGGTCAATGAACCCAATGCCATAGCGTCCACCTTTTCTCATTTCATACATCTTCATCCTGCATAATACCACAAAAAAGAATATAGTGAGGATAATTACAGGTAATGATTGATCAAAAGGATCACTACAGCTAGCTTGAGACTTAAATTACAGAAAGAAATCACTTACAGACAATAGCAACTGACGATAGATTTGTCGAGTAGGTCTTGATTGTATAACTGAAACAGTTTAGAATACTCAACGGTCACATGTTTCTCATGGTAGTAATGATCCTACTTGACTTGCACCATGAAGGACTCTCAATTGGATCTCTTGGTAATGTCCATGTACCATTCATGTAATTCATACATTCTCGTTGGGAGCTTCTTGACCTCTTTTGGCTTGACCAAAGGTTGGCCCCGGGCATATTTCCGTTTAATTTCCTCCTCTTTAAGCACAGGCATGTCCTCGATCTCGAGGAGTTATCCAATAGTGATTTTGAGAGTTTCAGCCTGCATTATATGCTCCTGGGTTATTACCACATCGCCCACCTCGGGAACGTAAACTGTTTGGCCACAATAATATTGGGCGCGCATATTGTCACGTGTTGTTGGCGGCACAACAAGCGGGGGGATCGATTGCGCTGCCTGTTCTCCCAGCTGGGCAACGGTTTTCCCGCATTTTTTGACAGCTGCTTGTTGTTTGCTCGAGCTCGAGCTCGCCTCCTTCTATAGACGTTGTCGATGTAACTTCCTGATGTGGCGCTCATAGTCTGTGTCAACAGGCTTAGGAGCTGGTGGTTGAGCCATACGAATGAAGTGGTCAACTACTTCCACAGGCACTTTCTCCCTTGGCGGCGGTGGAGGTTTCGGTCCAAAATGGGCGTCGACTTCTGCCTGCACTATGGCATTAGTTTGCTCCTCGGTCCTGTCTCAAGCCCTCACAGGAAGAGGAGTAGTGAGGTTTGGACCATATTTATATCGCTTGCCTCCGCCTGTACTTCCTGTACTATGACCTTGACTCGTACCGCTATGCACCATAGCTGCGGGGTGTCTCTTCTGTGATTGCTGAGGCGGCGGAGATGGCTGACAGGGCTGAGTTGGACGAGGAGGAGTGGCCTGAAGCTATGCCAGACTTGTAGTGGCCTGAGGTTGTGCTGGACTTGGAGGAGGAGTGGATGTCTGACTCTATGTCGGACTTGGAGGAGGAGTGGCCTGACACTTTGCCGGACTTGGAGGAGGAGGAGTGGCCTCACGCGTTGGTGGACTTGGAGGAGCAGGAGTCTGCTGACTCGGTGGCGGACTTCGACGAGGAGTCGGGTGACGCGGTCTCGGTGGCCTTCGAAAGATGATGCAATCCTTTCTCCGTAGGATGATACGATGTTTGGCATCTCCGAGTGTGTGCTCCTCGTCACCTCCAGGAATGTCAAGCTCTAGCCCCGAATATTGGTCCACCACCTCATCAACCACGACACGAGCATAGCCTACTGGAATCGGGTTGCAATGGAAGGTTGCATCGGGGGAATTTGTATAAGCAACACCGTCCGCCACCTTCAAGGATATGTTCTTAATTTTGAAGTGTAGCTCGCAGTTAGTGTTCTCCGCGATATCATCCACGGGGTATCTATCCAGCATTGCGTCAAACGGGGCGGAACCCACGCTGCTTCTCGGCATGGATGGGGCGGTGGTATCCAATGCTGGATCATCCGCTAGCTGCTGCAGCTGCTGAGACCCCGTTTGCTGGCTAAGTGAGTCGATCTGCTCCTGCTGCCGCTGGAATTTGATTGCCAAGTCCGTGTGCACTGATTCTAGGCCTTGAAGGCATTCATAGTCAAGCTTCCTCTTCTCCTCCTCCATCTTCCACTTCTTCTCCTCCTCCATCTTCTTTCTCGCACGGGTTCTGTAGTCGGCGTTCCAGTCCGAAAACCCCTCATACCACGGAATAGCGCCCATGCCTCGTGTTCTTCCTGGGTGTTCAGGATTTCCCAGGGCACGCGTAAGCTCGTCGTTCTCTCTGTTGGGCTCGAACAACCCGGAACGAGCCTCTTCTATTGCAACAAGTAGCTTATCTTCGGCTCCGTCCAGACATGCCTTCTTGGAAACTTTGCCTGTCTTCGGGTCCAACTCCCCCCCCATGCACATAGAACCAAGTCCTGCACCTGGGGGGCCAGCTCAATGTTTCTGGAGTGACACTTGCATCCAACATCTCTTTCTCAGACTTATCCCACTTAGGAATTCCCACCGCATAGCCACCTGGCCCCAACTTATGGAACTTATCCTTTTTTGCGGCATTGGCCTTGTTTATTGTTGACCGTTCCTTAGATAATTCTGAATCCTTGAATTTCACGAAATCGTCCCAATGAGCACTTTGATTCTCTAGTGTTCCCTCGAATACTGGAGTCTTCCTTCCTACCTTGACGTACTTGTCCCATTCATGATTCTTGTGGTTCTTGAATGCAACCGCCATCTTCCTAAGAGCAGCGTCCTTAACTTTTTGCACATCTGCTTCTATGAAATGATCTGGTAGGGTGAAATGTTCCATGAGAGTATCCCAAAGCAGACTTTTTTGTCTGTCATCGACAAAAGTAAGATCTGGATGTGGCTTTGCTGGCTTTCTCCATTCTTGAAGGGAGATCGGGAGTTGGTCCTTCACAAGAACTGCGCACTGACGAACGAACTTGTCCGCAATCTTCTTAGGCGCTAATGGTTCACCATTATGTTTGATTGCCTTGATATTATACTTTACGCCCTCCTTCAACTTTTTGTTCGGGCCTCGTTTCGTCCTTTTCCCTAAAGATTTGCTCGATCCGGATGGCTGAAAGAAGAAAGATCGATTCGTTAATATATCTTCAACTCGTTTAAAACATGTGATGATCACCAGATGCCTGCTTATATAAATATATATACCTCTCCGGTGTTGTCATATTCGTAGTTCATGACTTCATCAATTCGGTCGTCACGATCGAATATCATATCACCCTCTCCGGTGTTGTTTAGAAATTCGGAGCCGTCATAATCTTCTTCATTCTGATCATCATCTGGCCCGCGTATTATATCGAACATGGTCTGTTCTCCCTCTCTGTTGGTATTGTCCGCCATAGCTTTTATTTAACTATGCCAAAAGAAATATAAAACAATTTAGTATTCAAATTACATTGTCTTGAATAATAGATCTAATCAAATACATCGTCTCGAATAATAGATATAATCTCGAATACATCGTCTCGCATAATAGATATAATCTCAAATACATCGTCTCGAATAATAGATATAATCTCGTATACATCGTCTCGAATAATAGATATAATGTCGAATACATCGTCTCGAATAATAGATATAATCTCGAATACATCGTCTCGAATAATATATAATCTCGAGTACATCTTCTTGAATATTATATATCGAGTACATCACTGGCTAGGTAGCTAATAAAGATCGAATACTATAGAAGAATCTAGGACACTCGCGGTTCCTGCGGCGCGGGCGGTGGACACCCAAAGAGAAGGAACCCTCACAGGATCATAGCTGAAGTGAGATCCCTGAAGAAACTGCCAGGTATTGGAGAACCTGCCGCCCTCTAACGCAACCATTTAGTGATGGATGTGCTCGTCCTCCTCCCTGATACGGCGACGTACCACCTCCGGCGGGGCCGGCTCCCTCCACACCGAAACTGGCCCACGCGAACGCCACCAAATAAGATCAGGGTCAACGACGGGACCCGAGGCTGGCTTCCTCATCAAGCGGCGCGCCCCTCCAGGAAGCACCTCCTAGTGCCAACCCGGCGGAGCCCAGTCCCGGACATGGGTCAGTCGCACGTCATCGCGGACGGGTCGACAGCGAGGATGCGGGCCGGGCATCGTCGAGAACAAATACTAGCTATATGCCCGCAAAAAGTAACATTTTTTTAATGATTGGATTTTGATAACTAAAATTTCTAACATTTCTATATAACTAACATTTCTATAACATTTCTAATATTTCTAGAACTAAAAAAAGAAAAAATTCTAACTTTTTTATAACTATTTCTATAACTAAAAAAAGAAAAATTTCTAACAATTCTAACTTTTTTATAACTATTTCTATAACTAAAAACAGAAAAATTTCTAACAATTCTAACATTTCTAACTATTTCTAAAAAACAGAAAAATTTCTAACAATTTCTAAGAAACAAAAAAATTTCTAACAAGTGTGTGTGTGTGTGCGCGCACTCACCGGCGAGGCGAGAGGTGACGGGGGGCGGCGACGGGGACGGCGACAGGCGCGGTGATGACGGGGATGACGACGACGGGGACAGGGACGGGGCGGCGTTGACAGGGACGGGGATGTACGGGCCGGGGCGGCGACGACGACGGGGACGTACGGGGCGGCTATGACGGGGCCGGGGACGATGCGGGACGGGCCGGGACGGGGCGGCGGTGACGACGGGGACGGCGGGGCGGCGACGACGGGGACGGGGCGGCGACGGGGGCGGCGACGAGGGATGGAGACGTACGGGGGGTGCGGCGGGCGACGGTGCAGAGGAGAAGAAGCAGATGAGAAACTGAAATTTTCGTAAGTGTTGTTTATATAGGAGGGGCCTTTAGTACCGGTTGGAGCCACCAACCGGTACTAAAGGCCTGTTTTGGCCAGGCCAAGCGGCGGGAAGCGACCCCCTTTAGTAACGGGTGGTGGCTCCAACCGGTACTAAAGGCCCCCCCCTTTAGTACCGGTTGGTGGCACGACCCGGTACTAAAGGGGGTGCGCTGGCGCAGGTGCGGTGCGGCAAGTTTAGTCCCACCTCGCTAGCCGAGGGGCGACCGCACTGGTTTATAAACCCCCGTGCGGTAGCTCTCTCGAGCTGCTCTCCAAAGCAGGCCTACTGGGCCTACATGTTCTGTGCTGCCCTGTAGGCCTACTGGGCCTTTGCGGGCCTGCATTCTGGCCCAACAACAGGTTGGGTTTCTAGTCGTATGCCGGCCGCTTTAGCCTAGTAGGCGGGCTTTTTTTTTTTGCTTTATTTATTTTTGAGTTGTTTTTTTGTGTATTTAGAGTTTCTTTGTGAATATTTTTGCTTTAGGTACAAAAAATTACAAACTTTCTGTTAGTGCCCGTAGTTTTCAAATTTGAATAGTTTAAATTTTGAATTATTTGAAATTAGTGTGAATCACTAGTTTGTAAATAACTTAACTTTAAAAATCAGTAAAGGCATGAAAGAATTTGTTTGCACATAAAATTTCTTCGCATTTCAAATGCCAAAACACATAATTAACTACACTAACTATTACAGAGATTCCCTTCTGGGTGTGAAACACAGAAGAAAGTGATGATACTGAAGCCGATCACATCCCAGATCTTTGGCTATGAAACTTTTTCTTCGCGTGTGTCCCTTTGCGCCATAACCATGGAAAATCTTCACCATTTAACGGGATGCTCAGGTCAATATTCACTATGAATGGAGCAATTTCATCAAACTTTTCATAATCTTCTGACTTGTCTGTCTTGTCATCCACTCCCACGATGTTTCTCTTCCCAGAAAGAACTATGTGCCGCTTTGGCTCATCGTACGATGCATTCGCTTCCTTATCTTTTCTTTTTCTTGGCTTGGTAGACATGTCCTTCACATAGAAAACCTGTGCCACATCATTGGCTAGGACGAATGGTTCATCTGCATACGCAAGATTGTTGAGATCCACTGTTGTCATTCCGTACTACGGGTCTTCCGTTACCCCGCCTCGTGTCATATTGACCCATTTGCACCGAAACAAAGGGACCTTCAAACCACGTCGATAGTCAAGTTCCCATATGTCCTGTATATAACCATAATATGTTTCCTTTCCCGTCTTGGTTTCTGCATCAAAGCGGACACCACTGTTTTGGTTGGTGCTCTTCTTATCTTGGGCAATCATGTAAAATGTATTACCATTTATCTCGTACCCTTTGAAAGTCATTATATTCGAAGATGGTAACTGGGACAGCAAGTACAGGTCATCTTCAATAGAGGTGTCATGCATGGTACGTGTCTGCAACTAGCTGGCGAAACTCCTAGTTTGTTCACGTGTAATCCAGTCATCAGACCGCTCCGGGTGTTTGGAGCGTAGCAAATTCTTGTGTTCATCCATATACAGAGCCACCAAGGCGGAATTCTGTAGAACTGTGTAGTGTGCTTCAGTGAGAGAATGTCCGTCCATACATATTATTTGTTCCCCTCCTAGCGTGCCTTTTCCATCCAGTCTGCCCTTATGTCGTGATTCAGGAACACCAATCGGCTTAAGGTCAGGAATAAAGTCAATACAAAACTCAATGACCTCCTCATTTTGACAGCCCTTGGAGATGCTTCCTTCTGGCCTAGCACGGTTATGAACTTGTTTCTTTAAGACTCCCATCAACCTCTTAAAGGGGAACATATTGTGTAGAAATACAGGACCCAAAACGTTAATCTCTTCGCATAGGTGAACTAGGACGTGCGTCATGATGTTGAAGAAGGATGGTGGGAACACCAACTCGAAACTGACAAGACATTGCACCAAATCATTCTCTAACCTTCGTATGATTTCTGGATCGATTACCTTCCGAGAGATTGCCTTGAGAAATGCACAAAGCTTCACAATGGCTAATCGAACGTTCTCCTGTAGAAGCCCCCTCAATGCAACCCGAAGCAGTTGCATCATAATCACGTGGCAGTCATGAGACTTTATGTTCTGGAATTTTTTCTCTACCATGTTTATTATTCCCATTATATTCGACGAGAAGCTAGACGGTGCCTTAATACTGAGCAGGCATTCAAAGAAGATTTCCTTCTCTTCTTTGGTAAGAGCGTAGCTTGCATGACCCTGATGTATGCCGTCTTTTCCGTGCATACGTTGCTGGTCCTCTCGTGCCTCAGGTGTATCTTTTGTGTTCCCATACACGCCCAAGAAGCCAAGCAGGGTCACACAAAGATTCTTCGTCACGTGCATCACGTCGATTGCGGAGTGGACCTCTAGGACTTTCCAATAGGGCAGGTCCCAAAATATAGATTTTTTCTTCCACATGGGTGCGCGTCCGTCAGCGTCATTCGGAACAGGTTGTCCACCAGGACCCTTTCCAAAGACCACCTTCAAATCCTTGACCATATCATGTACATCACCACTAGTACGGTGGCGAGGCTTCGTCCGGTGATCCGCCTCACCTTTGAAATGCTTGCCTTTCTTTCTTACGGGATGCCTGCTCGGAAGAAATCGACGATGTCCCAGGTACACATTCTTCTTACAATTAGCCAAATATATACTGTCGGTATCGTCCAAACAGTGCGTGCATGCGCGGTATCCCTTCTTTGTCTGTCCTGAAAGGTTACTGAGAGCAGGCCAATCATTGATGGTCACGAACAGCAACGCCTTTAGGTCAAATTCTTCCCCCATGTGCTCATCCCATGCACGTACACCTGTTCCATTCCACAGTTGTAAGAGTTCTTCAACTAATGGCCTTAGGTACACATCAATGTCGTTGCCGGGTTGCTTAGGGCCTTAGATGAGCACTGGCATCATAATGAACTTCCGCTTCATGCACAACTAAGGAGGAAGGTTATACAAACATAGAGTCACAGGCCAGGTGCTATGGTTGCTGCTCTACTCCCCAAAAGGATTAATGCCATCTGCGCTTAGACCAAACCATACGCTCCTTGCGTCATCTGCAAACTCCTTCCCGTACTTTCTTTTGATTTTTCTCCACTTCGACCCGTCAGCGGGTACTCTCAACTTTCCGTCTTTCTTACGGTCTTCTCTGTGCCATCGCATCGCCTTGGCATGCTCTTTGTTTTGGAACAAACGTTTCAACTGTGGTATTATAGGAGCATACCACATCACCTTGGCAGGAATCTTCTTCCTGGGGCGCTCGCCCTCGACATCACCAGGGTCATCGCGGCTGATCTTATAGCGCAATGCACCACATACCGGGCAAGCGTTCAAATCCTCGTACTCACCGCGGTAGAGGATGCAATCATTAGGGCATGCATGTATCTTCTGCACCTCTAACCCTAGAGGGCAGACAACCTTCTTTGCTTCGTACGTACTCTCGGGCAATTCGTTGTCCTTTGGAAGCATATCCTTTATCATTACCAGCAACTTTCCAAATCCCTTGTCAGATACACCATTCTCTGCCTTCCATTGCAGCAATTCCAGTGTGGTGCCTAGCTTTTTCTTGTCACCTACGCAATTCGGCTACAACAATTTTTTGTGATCCTCTAACATGCGCTGCAACTTTTTCTTCTCCAAATCACTTGCGCAGTTTCTCTTTGCAGCAGCAATGGCCTGACCTAGATCATCAACGGGCTCATCTGATGCCTCTTCTTCAGCTTCTTCCCGCATTGCCGGCTCAGCTTCTTCTCGCATTACCGGCTCAGCTTCTTCCCCCATTGTTGTATCATCGTATTCAGGGAACCCATGGCCAAGATAGCTGTCGTCGTCCTCTTCTTCTTCATTGTCTTCCATCATAACCCCTCTTTCTCCGTGCTTGGTCCAAACATTATAGTGGGGCATGAAACCGGACTTAAACAGGTGGACGTGAATGGTTCTTGACATAGAGTAATTGTGACCATTCTTACAGCGAGCACATGGACAAGGCATAAAACCATCTGCCCGCTTGTTTGCCTCAGCCGCAAGCAGAAAAGTATACACGCCCTCAGCGAACTAGGGAGAGCATCGGTCATCGTACATCCATTGCCGGCTCATCCTCATTACACAACACCGAATAGACCAAATTAATACAAGTTCATACATAAAGTTCATACAACACTTAAATGCAACAAACAAATAACACTCTAGCTAAAGCATTTAAATGCAACAACAAATACGATCAAGATCGCAATTAAGGTAACAATGGATCCAACAGCATAATGATACCAAGCCTCACTATCGATGGCATATTTTCTAAGCTTTCTAATCTTCAAGCGCATTTTCTCCATCTTGATCTTGTGATCATCGACGACATCGGCAACATGCAACTCCAATTCCATCTTCTCCCCCTCAATTATTTTCAATTTTTCCTTCAAATCCTCGTTTTCTCTTTCAACTAAATTTAACCTCTCGACAATAGGGTCGGTTGGAATTTCTGGTTCAACTACCTCCTACATACAAATATCTATGTCAACTTGATGGGCATAATTTGTCATAAACACGAAATGCAACTAGTTTTAAAAGAGAATATATATATATACCACATTCGAATCATAACAAGGACGAGGGCCGACGGGGACGAATATCAAAACCTTGGCACTATATGTATAACAAACAACGTATGGGTAAGATAATTATACGAGTAACTATATATCCAAATCACACAAACATCAATTTTTATAAAAAAATTCATGAACAAGAGGCTCACCACAAGGTGGTGCTGGCGACGGGACGGTGTGGGTGATCGACGGTGGTTACGACGGAGATTTAGAAGGCACTAAGTAAACCACACCTACATATGCAAACTAAGTGTTATTTTTGACCTCAAATTGCATATAAATCAAATACTAGCACATATATATATATATATATCCTCCCAAATTACTAAACTCACAAATTAATCACTATATAAAGCATTGCAAGAGCTAATCTAGCAATGATAGATGAAAGGACAAAGTTGCTAACCTTTGTGATCATTTGAATGGATGGGGGCCTTGAAATCTTGACAAATTTTGGGCAAAATGTGTGATGAGCTCGAGAGGAAGAGGGGAAGAACATAGAGGAGAGGGGAAAGGGGAAGAACAGAGCGAGCTCGGGTGGACGAAGGTTTATGTAGGACGACCTTTAGTACCGGTTTGTGCCAAGAACCGGTACTAAAGGGGCTGGAGGGGCCCCAGTCTAACAACATCCTGCCACCACTCTCATTAGTACCGGTTCGTGGCACGAACCGGTGCTAAAGGTTCGCCACGAACCGGTACTAACGAAAGCGGCCCGGCTAGCCATTGGAACCGGCACTAATGTATACATTAGTGCCGGCTCAAATACAAACCGGCACTAATGTGCTTCACGTTTGACCCTTTTTCTACTAGTGGTTACTTGCCCGAGATTCAATCATCGGTATCCCAATACCTCGTTCAATCTCGTTACCGGCAAGTCACTTTTACTCGTTCTATAACTCATCATCCCGTGATCAACTCTTTGGTCACATTGAGCTCATTAGGATGATGTCCTACCGGGTGGGCCCAGAGATACCTCTCCGTCACACGGAGTGACAAATCCCAGTCTCTATTCGTGCCAACCCAATACACACTTTCCGAGATACCCGTAGTGTGCCTTTATAGCCACCTAGTTACGTTGTGACGTTTGGCACACCCAAAGGATTCCTACGGTATCCTGGAGTTGCACAATCTCATGGTCTAAGGAAATGATACTTGACATTAGAAAAGCTTTAGCACAATACACGATCTTGTGCTATGCTTAGGATTGGGTCTTGTCCATCACATCATTCTCCTAATGATGTGATATCGTTATCAACGACATCCAATGTCCATGGTCTGGAAACCATAACCGTATATTGATCAATGAGGTAGTCAACTAGAGGCTTACTAGGGACATATTGTGGTCTACGTATTCACACATGTATTACGGTCTCCAGTTAATACAATTATAGAATGAACAATAGACAATTATCATGAACAAGGAAATATAATAATAACCATTTTATTATTGCCTCTAGGGCATATTTCCAACAGTGGTGTCTCAGCACGAAGAACTGTCGCAACGGTGCATACTTAGGGAGAACACTTATACCTTGAAATTTAGTGAGAGATCATCTTATAATGCTACCGCCGAACTAAGCAAAATAAGATGCATAAAGGATAAACATCATATGCAATCAAAATATGTGACATGATATGGCCATCATCATCTTGTGCTTTTGATCTCCATCTCCAAAGTACCGTCATGATCTCTATCGTCACCGGCATGACACCATGATCTCCATCATCTTGATCTCTATCAACGTGTTGTCATATGGTCGTCTCGCCAGCTATTGCTTTTGCTATCGCATAGCGATAAAGTAAAGCAATTGTATGCTTGCATCTTATGCAATAAAGAGACAACCAAAAGGCTTCAGCCAGTTGCCGATAACTTTAACAAAACATGATCATCTCATACAACAATTTATATCTCGTCATGTCTTGACCATGTCACGTCACAACATGCCCTGCAAAAACAAGTTAGACGGCCTCTACTTTGTTGTTGCAAGTTTTACATGGCTGCTACGTGCTGAGCAAGAACCGTTCTTACCTATGCATCAAAAACCACGACACGGTATAGTGATTGCTTTTTGATCTTCAGAAAGCACCGTATTCATTGAATCCGATTCAACTAAAGTTGGAGAAACAGACACCCACTAGCCACCTATGTGTGAAGCACGTCGGTAGAACTAGTCTCGCGTAAGCGTATGCGTAATATCGGTCTGAGCTGCTTCATCCAACAATGCCGCTGAATCAAGAATCAACTAGTGAAGGCAAACAATATGTATATACCCACACCCAGAACTCCTTTGTGTTCTACTCGTGCATATAACACCTACGCATAAACCTAGCTCGGATGCCACTGTTGGGGAACGTAGTAATTTCAAAAAAATTCCTATGCACATGCAATATGATGGTGATGCATAGCAACGAGAGGGGAAAGTGTTGTCCACGTACCCTCGTAGACCGTAAGCGGAAGCGTTATGAGAACGCGGTTGATGTAGTCGTACGTCTTCACGATCCGACCGATCCAAGTACCGAACGTACGGCATCTCCAAGTTCAGCACACGTTTAGCTCGATGATGTCCCATGAGCTTCGATCCAGCAGAGCTTCAAGGGAGAGTTCCGTCAGCACGATGGCGTGATGACAGTGATGATGATGCTACCGACGCAGGGCTTCGCCTAAGCACCGCTACGATATGACCGAGGTGGATTATGGTGGAGGGGGGCACCGCACACGGCTAAAAGATCAATAGATCAACTTGTGTTCTCGGGTGCCCCCCTCCCCACATGTATAAAGGAGGGAGGGGAGGCCGGCCGGCCTCTCTAGGCACGCCAAAGGGGGGAGGAATCCTCCTCCTAGTAGGAGTAGGATTCCTCCTTTCCTAGTCCTACTAGGAGGGGACAGGAAGGAGAGGGGGAGGAGAAGGAAAGAGGGGGCGCAGCCCCTCCCCTAGTCCAATTTGGACAAGGCCCATGGGGGGAACGCGGCGAGCCCTCGTGGCTTCTCCTCTTTTGGCCTTAAAGCCCACTAAAGCCCATATGTACTCCCGTATTCCCGTAACTCCCCCGGTACTCCCAAAAATACCCGACTCACGCGGAATCTTTCCGATGTCCGATTATAGGTTTCCAATATATCAATCTTTACCTGTCAAACATTTAGAGACTCCTCGTCATGTCCCTAATCTCATCCGGACTCCGAACATCCTTCGGTACATCAAAACCCATAAACTCATAATATCGATCGTCACCGAACATTCAGCTTGCGGACCCTATGGGTTCGAGAACTATGTAGACGTGACCGAGACTTGTCTCCGGTCAATAACCAATAGCATAATGATATACGTTGTTCGTTTTGTCATCGGTATGTTACTTGCCCGAGATTCGATCCTCGGTATCTCAATACCTAGTTCAATCTCGTTGCCGGCAAGTCTCTTTACTAGTTCTGTAATGCATCATCCCGCAACTAACTCATTTGTTACATTGCTTGCAAGGCTCATTTGTTACATTGCTTGCAAGGCTTACAGTAATGCATCATCCCGCAACTAGTTCTAGCATGAATAATAAACATTTATCGTGAAATAAGGAAATAAATAATAAGTTTATTATTGCCTCTAGGGCATATTTTCTTCAGTCTCCCACTTGCACTAGAGTCAATAATCTAGATTACACAGTAATGATTCTAACACTCATGGAGCCTTGGTGCTAATCATGTTTTGCTCATGAGAGAGGCTTAGTCAATGGGTGTGCAACAGTCAGATCTGTATGTATCTTGCAAATATGTATGTCACCCACCTGGACTTGATCGTGGATGGAATTGATGCGTCCCTTGATGTGTTTGGTTCTCTTGTGAAATCAGGATTCCTTTGCCAAGGCAATTGCACCAGTATTGTCACAAAAGATTTTCATTGGACCCGATGCACTAGGTATGACACCTAGATCGGATATGAACTCCTTCATCCAGACTCTTTCATTTGTTGCTTCTGGAGCAGCTATGTACTCCACTTCACACGTAGATCCCGCCACGGCGCTTTGTTTAGAATTGCTCCAAATGACAGCTCCACTGTTCAATATAAACATATAGCCGGTTTGTGATTTAGAATCATCGGGATCGGTGTCAAAGCTTGCATCGACGCAACCATTTACGATGAGCTCTTTGTCACCTCCATAAACGAGAAACATATTCTTAGTCCTTTTCAGGTATTTCAGGATGTTCTTGACCGCTGTCCAGTGATCCACTCCTGGATTACTTTGGTACCTCCCTGCTAAACTAATAGCAAGGCACACATCAGGTCTGGTACACAGCATTTCATACATGATAGAGCCTATGGCTGAAGCATAGGGAACACTTTTCATTTTCTCTCTATCTTCTGTAGTGGTCGGGCAATGAGTCTTACTCAACTTCACACCTTGTAACACAGGCAAGAACCCTTTCTTAGCTTGATCCATTCTGAACTTCTTCAAAACTTTATCAAGGTATGTGCTTTGTCAAACTCCAATTAAGCATCTTGATCTATCTCTATAGATCTTGATGCCCAATATATAAGCAGCTTCACCAAGGTATTTCATTGAAAAACTCTTATTCAAGTATCCTTTTATGCTATCCAGAAATTCTATATCATTTCCAATCAACAATATCTCATCCACATATAATATTATAAATGCTACAGAGCTCCCACTCACTTTCTTGTAAATACAGGCTTCTCCAAAAGTCTGTATAAAACCATATGCATTGATCACACTATCAAAACGTTTATTCCAACTCCGAGAGGCTTGCACCAGTCCATAAATGGATCGCTGGAGCTTACACACTTTGTTAGCACCATTTGGATCGATAAAACCTTCAGGTTGCATCATATACAACTCTTCTTGCAGAAATCCATTCAGGAATGCAATCTTCACATCCATTTGCCAATTTCATAATCATAAAATGCGGCAATTGCTAACATGATTCGGATGGACCTAAGCATCACTACGGGTGAGAAGGTCTCATCGTAGTCAACTCCTTGATCTTGTTGAAAGCCTTTCGCAACAAGTCGAGCTTTGTAGATAGTAATGTTACCGTCTGCGTCAGTCTTCTTCTTGAAGATTCATTTATTTTCGATGGCTTGTCGATCATCGGGCAAGTCAACCAAAGTCCACACTTTGTTCTCATACATGGATCCCATATCAGATTTCATGGCCTCAAGCCATTTTGCACAATCTGGGCTTATCATCGCTTCCTAATAGTTCGTAGGTTCGTCATGGTCAAGTAACATGACCTCCAGAACAGGATTACCGTACCACTCTGGTGCGGATCTTACTCTGGTTGACCTACGAGGTTCGGTAGTAATTTGATCTGAAGTTTCATGATCATAATCATTGGCTTCCTCACTAGTTGGTGTAGGTGTCACAGGAACCGGTTTCTGTGATGGACTACTTTCCAATAAGGGAGCAAGTACAGTTACCTCATCAAGTTCTACTTTCCTCCCACTCACTTCTTTCGAGAGAAACTCCCTCTCTACAAAGGATCCATTCTTAGTAACAAATGTTTTGCCTTCAGATCTGTGATAGAAGGTGTACCCAACAGTTTCCTTTGGGTATCCTATGAAGACACATTTCTCTGATTTAGGTTCGAGCTTATCAGGTTGAAGCTTTTTCACATAAGCATCGCAGCCCCAAACTTTATGAAACGACAACTTCGGTTTCTTGCCAAACCATAGTTCATAAGGCATCATCTCAACAGATTTAGATGGTGCCCTATTTAATGTGAAGGCAGCTGTCTCTAAAGAATAACCCCAAAATGATAGCAGTAAATCAGTAAGAGACATCATAGATCACACCATATCTAGTAAAGTACGATTACAACATTTGGACAAACCATTACGCTATGGTGTTTCGAGTGGCGTGAGCTGCGAAACTATTCCGTATTGTTTCAAATGAGGACCAAACTCGTAACTCAATTATTCTCCTCCACGAACAGATCGTAGAAACTTTATTTTCTTGTTATGATGATTTTCCACTTCACTCTGAAATTCTTTGAACTTTTCAAATGTTTCAGACTTATGTTTCATCAAGTAGATATACCCATATCTGCTCAAATCATCTGTGAATGTGAGAAAATAATGATACCCGCCGCGAGCCTCAACATTCATCGGACCACATACATCAGTATGTATGATTTCCAACAAATCTGTTGCTTGCTCCATAGTTCCGGAGAATGGAGTTTTAGTCATCTTTCCCATGAGGCATGGTTCGCAAGTACCAAGTGATTCATAATCAAGTGATTCCAAAAGTCCAACAGAATGGGGTTTATTCATGCGCTTTACACCAATATAACCTAAAAGACAGTGCCACAAATAATTTGCACTATCATTATTAACTCTGCATCTTTTGGCCTCAACATTATGAATATGTGTATGACTACTATTGAGATTCATTAAAAATAGACCACTCTTGAACAGTGCATGACCATAAAAGATATTACTCATATAAATAGAACAACCATTATTCTCTGATTTAAATGAATAACCGTCTCGCATCAAACAAGATCCAGATATAATCCTCATGCTCAACATGGGCACCAAATAACAATTATTCAGGTCTAAAACTAATCGCGAAGGTAGATGTAGAGGTAGCGTGCCGACAGCGATTACATCGACTTTGGAACCATTTACCACGCGCATCGTCACCTCGTCCTTAGCCAATCTTCGCTTAATCTATAGTCCTTGTTTCGAGTTGCAAATATTAGCAACAGAACCAGTGCCAAATACCTAGGTGCTACTGCAAGCTTTAGTAAGGTACACATCAATAACATGTATATCACATATACCTTTGTTCACCTTGCCATCCTTCTTATCCGCCAAATACTTGGGGCAGTTCCGTTCCAGTGACCAGTCCCTTTGTAGTAGAAGCACTCAGTCATAGGCTTTGGTCCAGACTTGGGTTTCTTCTCTTGAGCAACAACTTGTTTGCCATTCTTCTTGAAGTTCCCTTTCTTCTTCCCTTTACCCTTTTTCTTGAAACTGGTGGTCTTGTTGACCATCAACACTGGATGCTCCTTCTTGATTTCTACCTCCGCAACCTTTAGCATTGCGAAGAGCTCGAGAATTGTCTTATCCATCCCTTGCATGTCATAGTTCATCATGAAGCTCTTGTAGCTTGGTGGCAGTGCTTGAAGAACTCTAGCAATGACACTATTAACAGGAAGATTAACTCCCAGTTGAGTCAAGTGGTTATGGTATGCAGACATTCTGAGTATATATTCACTGATAGAACTATTCTCCTCCATCTTGTAGCTGTAGAACTTATTAGAGACTTCATATCTCTCAATCCGGGCATTTGCGTGAAATATTAACTTCAACTCCTGGAACATCTCATATGCTCCATGACGTTCAAAACGTAGTTGAAGTCCTGGTTCTAACCCGTAAAGCATCGCACACTGAACTATCAAGTAGTCATCAGCTTTGCTCTGCCAGACGTTCATAACATCTGGCGTTGCTCCCGCAGCGGGTTTGGCACCTAGCGGTGCTTCTAGGACGTAATTCTTCTGTGCAGCAATGAGGATAATTCTCAAGGAACGCATTAAAATTCAACGAAACAACAGCACGGGCCATCTATCTACAAGAACATAGACAAGCAAAATACCATCACGTACTAAGTTCATGATAATTAAAGTTCAATTAATCAAATTTAAGAACTCCCACTTAGATAGACATCCCTCTAATCATCTAAGTGATCACGTGATCCAAATCAACTAAACCATGACCGATCATCACGTGAAATGGAGTAGTTTTCAATGGTGAACATCACTATGTTGATCATATCTACTATATGATTCCTGCTCGACCTTTCGGTCTTAGTGTTCCGAGGCCATATCTGCATATGCTAGGCTCGTCAAGTTTAACCCGAGTATTTCTGTCAGGACCCCGATTCCAGGTCACATCGATCTAGCCGGTAACACCTCATATCACTTTGCGGCCTCACGCACGGTATCCCACGGGTGTCGCCTTACCATGGCCCGGGACCGTTTGCGCCTTTTGGCTCGCGTATATGACAATGTCGCTAGCATCCATATGACCGAGAACCCAGGCCGACATGGCTAGTCGTGAACCCAAAGCGGCACAGACCTATGGAGACAGGCATACATGAATCACATCGAACATGTCGGTCATCAACGAGTGATTCCGGGCTGTAGCACTGGGCTAACAGGACTCCGGGGATCCCGGGCTGTAGCGGGCTAGACAGGACTCCGGAGATCACCGCGTGACATTTCCCCGAAGGGACAGACATAGGGACGAAGTGAAACACATGCCGGCCAGTCAAGTGTCCTGAACAGTAGTGCTGGGCTAGCAGGACTCCGGTGAACCAGGCTGTAGCGGACTACTATGGCTTGAGGAGCACTAGACTACATTTCCCCATAAGAAAGGCTGCGAAGGACAAACAACTAGATTGTCGGATCCCACTCATACCAAGCATTTCAATCATACACACAATATGCCCGATATGAGTACATACAACATGGCATCACAACAAAACTCTACAACTCAAGTATTTTATTTAAAGGCTCCAGGGAGCCATACATAACATATCCATACAGGTAGGGGTCACATGACCCGACACTCAAGTCATATAGTCATACAAGCACATGCGGAAGCAACTAGTCTGAGTACAGACTCTAGAAAGAAGGAAGGCTTCTCGAAGCCTGTCTATCTACATAGGGCCCTCCATGGCCTGGATCACCACCTGGGTGGCTAGTCACTCGTCGACGTCAAGGTCTACGTAAAACCCATCGGAGGGGGCAGTGTTGTCGTCTGAAAACAATAAATAAGCAAACATGAGTACAAAGGTACTCAGCAAGTCTTACATCAGAACCTACTATACATGCTCATTCTCAAGAAGGTGGTGGGGTTTATGCAGCAAGCCAGCTTTGACTCTTGGCTAAGCTATCCTACGGAATCTTTTAGCAAAATAGTTTCCGCACACGAGTCCACTACTCGCCATCACAATACTCCACCGTGGATCCTCCCTCGTATCCTGCGAGGGGGCCATCCTCGGTACTCACACTTATCTTGAGTCTTTTAGTAGTATCCATTAACTTGTCTATGAACTGTATATGCAATCAAGTAGTCCTTTACCGCGGACACGGCTATTCGAATAGCTTTATACCCTGCAGGGGTGTACTTCGTCACACATGTTTCCACCACTTAGCGTCTGCACACGAAATGTGCTCGGCAGACATCAAGCGAAAACCGACGTGGGTGTAGACCACAACCTGACTAACCTCACAAGTATCTAGTCCAGGGTCATCGCCTATTCAGGTTCCATCCGCAAGGAAATCCGGCCGAGGTGTCCTCAACGGCCCCGAACGATGTGAACAGGGTTCCCGAGACACCAAACGGGTGACTCGGTACACCGTGCCACGGTGTATCTACCGCAACATAGCCCACCCCTAGGGTCAGCGCTACGCATGGCCGCCAACACATATCCTACAAACACCAGAAACTAGTTGCAACTCCTGGACTGAGGCGAGAGGGGTCGGTAAGTCGAGCGGGGTCATATTTCAGGGCCCAATGTGTGGTAGTAGCTGAATCTTAATTCACGCATACAGAACTCAGTTCTTAGGGACGGCTTCAATGAAACAACCCACCATGTACTCCTACATGGCCTCTCATCGATACCTTTACCAAAACATGTTCAACACATCCCACATAGTACTGGCACAAGCATTTCACTCTAGCCCATCACCCAGATGAACCAGACCTGACACAACTCTAAGCATAGCAGGCATAGCAAGGTAGGAATCACAAAACATGGCTCAATCAACTCCTACACATGCTAGTGGGTTTCATCTAGTTACTGTGGCAATGACAGGTCATGCAGAGGATAAGGGTTCAACTACCGTAGCACACAGCAGTTTGAATCGTGTTGTCTTAATGCAGTAAACAAGAGCAGGAGCGAGAACATGGGATGTATCGGAATGATCAATGGTTGCTTGCTTGATGGAGTGGTAACGGGATACTGCCCTTCAGTTGGATACTCGTGAATATCCTCGGAGGCAGAACCTACCACGAATAACACAACCGAGCACAATCAACACATGACGATATGTAACAATATGATGCATGCTATGACATGGCAATATGGATGTGTCTTGAGCTAATGCAACTAGCTATGATTTAAATGAAGTTGGTTTGAGTACAAGATTCAAATTCCAACCCCATATATGATTATTTAAATGCCCTTTATTTGTTTTGTCCAAAACAGAGGACAGACATTGTTCAAACATGCATGAAAATGGTACAGATGGATTCCTTGAATTTTTCTGATAATTTTTCATATATAATTTGTCTCATTTGGAGTTATGGTTGAATTTCTATGAATTTTTGAAGTTTAGGCAATTTTCTGGAATTTTCTATATAAAATTAAATCCAGAAAAGAGTTATTGCGTCAGCATGACATCACCCTGATGTCAGCAGGTCAACTGGGCGCCTCCAGGTCAAACCTGACCAGTGGGGTCCACTGGTCAGTGACACAATCAACTAACCAAGTTAGTTAACCCTAACTAATTTAGTTAGCCGGGCGGGGCCCGCATGTCAGTGGCTCACTATTTAGCTAATTTTATTAACACTAATTAACTAATATTAATTAAGCAGGCGCCTGGGCCCACACGTCAGTGAGTCAGGGGGGGGAGTCAACCCAGCCGACCGGGGTCAAAACACGCCGGAGTTGACCCCGGCTCGTCGCCGGCAAGGCCAGAGACGGTGGAGGGGCTCGGAAATCCTCCTCCGGCGACCAAATGGCCAGCGGAGGGCATCTACGCGGAGCTGGGACTCGCCCGCATCCATCTGTGCACACGGCAGGGGCTGAGATGGCCCGAGCTCGCCGGAGGCAAGCTCGCGGCGGTGGCCGGGGTTAGGGGCTGGTGCGGGTTAGCGCTAGGGGGCACGACAGGTCGAACGGGTGGGTGCGTTAGGCTCCCGGGGACGCGTTGAAGACGGTGGTGCGCTCGGACGCGTGCTTGCACGGCCGTAGCCACGACGGCATCGAGGCTCAACGGCGGCGAGCTTCGGGTGCTCGCGGGGAAATGGCTACGGGGCGAAATCGACGGCGTGGCTAAGGGAAAAGGACCGGGAGCTCACAGCGGTGCCGTAGGGGTGGCTAGTGGGCTCGGGGGCGACCTTGACGGCGCGAATCGACAGCGAGGAGCTCGGGCGGCCGAGGTTGAAGAAGAGCTCGAAGTAGACGATGCAGGGCTTCCGGCGGGGCGTGGTTCGGTGAGGGGGTCGAGGACGACGTTGCGGAGCTCGTGGGCACGACCGAGGGGCGAGGGGGTGGCTGTGGCCGTGGTGGTTCTCGTCGGCGGCGACGGCCGCGTTCTGTGGAAGAGAGGGGGAGAGCCAGAGGAGGGGATGAGCACGGGGGAGGGGAATGAGAGGGCCAGGGGGTGTGTGGCCGTCTCCGGGGCATTGGGAGGGAGCCCGGGAAGCAGGAGGTGGCGCGCAGGGGGCGAGGTGGCGCGCGCGCGTGCCGGCGAGCGCCGGGCACACGCCCGCGTCCTTCTGTTCGAGGAGGGGGACGACAGGAGGCAGCGGGGTGGGCTGGGCCGCCAGCTGGAGATGGGCCAGGTAAGTGGCCCATGGCCTTTCCCTCTTTATTTTTTTTGTGTTTTTCTATTTCTGTTATTCTGTTTTGATTTAGTTTAAATACTAAAGCATTTTATAAAATCCTAAAAATATTTATGGACACTTACTGAAATATTTGAGTGGCCCAAAAATAGTTCCAACATTATTTGAGCATTTGAATTATTTAATAGTATTTAAATGCCCAAATTCAAATATTTATGAATTAAATCAATGCCCCTTTTGTTGACCTAAAATTATATGCACCATTTTTCCCAAGGGTTCTAACCCAAGGCAAAGAGGGTGAACATTTTTGAAGGGCATTTCAGGTTCATTGAATTTATTTTTAGTAAACCCTAGTTGATTTCAGGGGGGGGTGCTGGGGTTCTGCTTTCCCCATTTCAATTTTCTGATGAAGGTAAAAATGATGCACACTCTAATGCATAACCTAGATAGGGTGTGACAACTCACCCCCACTCAATAGAATCTTGTCCCGAGATTTAGGATCATCTGGGAAGAAGGTGGGGTACTCGAGTCGAAGACGATCCTCCCTTTCCCAAGTGGCTTCTTCTTCGGAATGGTGTGACCATTGAACCTTGAGAAACTTGATATTATGACGTCGAGTGGTACGCTCGGCTTGATCAAGGATACGAACGGGGTATTCCCGATAAGAAAGGTTATCTTGTAAATCAAGCGTTTCGTGGTCCACTCCACGGATAGGATCTGCGAAGCAACGCCTGAGTTGCGAAACGTGGAAGACATCGTGAACTCTGGAAAGATGCGGAGGTAGTTCCAATTGGTAGGCAACTTCTCCTCGTTTGGCAAGAATGCGAAAGGGTCCAATGTAACGAGGAGCCAATTTGCCTTTGATACCGAAGCGATGGGTTCCCTTTA
The DNA here is from genome assembly GCA_034509565.1 of Triticum monococcum. Taxonomy (NCBI): domain Eukaryota; kingdom Viridiplantae; phylum Streptophyta; class Magnoliopsida; order Poales; family Poaceae; genus Triticum; species Triticum monococcum. The sequence continues at coordinate 65,631,879 of CM067846.1, forward strand.
ACGGGGTAACCCGAAGGTAAGCTTTCTCGTCAATTTCAAATGTCATAGGCTTATGCTTACGATCATATTGACTCTTTTGGCGAGATTGGGCTGTTTTCAATTTCTCACGAATAACGCGAACCTGCTCTTCTGCTTCCTGAATCATATCTGGGCCAAAGAGTTGTCTTTCCCCGGTTTTTGACCAGTTAAGAGGCGTTCGACATTTTCGTCCATAGAGAACTTCGAAGGGAGCCTTGCCCAAACTAGCTTGATAGCTATTGTTATAAGCAAACTCCGCGAATGGAAGGCATTTCTCCCAACTCATTCCGAACGAGATAACAGAAGCTCGGAGCATATCTTCCAGAATTTGATTGACTCGCTCTACTTGACCACTTGATTGAGGATGGAAGGCGGTGCTAAAGGAGAGATGAGTTCCCATAGCATTTTGGAAACTTTCCCAAAATCGAGAGGTGAAGAGACTTCCACGGTCTGAGTTAATTTCCAATGGGACACCATGAAGAGACACTATTCGGGAGATGTATAGGTCAGCTAGCTGGCTAGCGGTGATACTCTCACGAACAGGTAGAAAATGGGCTACTTTGGAAAGACGGTCGATCACGACGAAGATGGCATTATTCCCCCTCTTGGTCCTGGGAAACCCAGTGATGAAATCCATACTGATTTTGTCCCATTTCCATTCAGGAATAGCCAAAGGTTGAAGGGTGCCAGCAGGCCGTTGATGCTCTGCTTTAACACGATGACAAACGTCGCAATTAGCAATGTATTGAGCGATTTCTCTCTTCATCCTAGTCCACCAAAACCTCTGGCGTAGGTCTTGATACATTTTAGTACTACCGGGATGAATGGTGAGAGGGGATTCGTGAGCTTCCTTAAGGATCATCTGGCGTAGATGTTGTTTCTTGGGAACCACCAGGCGGTTCTCAAAGAAGACAGCACCTTGTTCATCCATGGAAAAACATTTAGCTACTCCGCTAGCAATGTTTTCCTTAATCCGGGATATGCCCTTATCACGCTTTTGGGCAGCTATGATTTGATCCATAAGGGTAGGTTTCGCCACCAGAGTAGATAAGAATCCTTGAGGAACAATGTGAAGATTAAGCTTGCGAAATTCCTCATGGAGAAGTGGTTGACTTTGTTGTAACAGCAGGTTGTTACAGTAGGACTTACGACTTAGTGCATCGGCCATGACATTGGCCTTGCCAGGGGTGTAAGTTATTCCTAAGTCGTAATCCGAGATCAGCTCGACCCAACGTCTTTGCCTGAGATTCAAATCTGGTTGGGTGAAGATATATTTCAAGCTTTGGTGATCGGTGAAGATCTCGCAATGATTACCGAGAAGGTAATGTCGCCAGGGTTTGAGTGCATGGACTACAGCTGCAAGCTCTAGATCATGTGTGGGATAATTTTCCTCATGTGGGTGTAATTGCCGTGAAGCATAGGCAATTACCTGCCGATCTTGCATGAGTATGCAACCTAGTCCTTGTCGCGAGGCGTCGCAATAAATAATAAAGTCCTTGGAGAAATCTGGTGGTACCAGTACGGGAGCAGATGTCAGGCGTCTTTTCAGTTCCTGAAAACTGAACTCGCACTGTGGAGTCCACTCGAACTTTTTATCTTTCTTGAGGAGTTCAGTTAAAGGTTTAGCAACCTTGGAGAAATTCTCGACGAAGCGGCGGCAATAGCTCGCTAGGCCAAGGAAACTCCAAACTTGCTTGACCGTTTCAGGTGGAGTCCAATCAAGGACGGCTTGAACTCGCTCGGGATTGACAGCAATACCCTTACCAGAGATTACATGGCCTAGATAGGTCACTTCTAACAACCAAACTTCACACTTGGAGAATTTGGCATAAAGGCGATGCTCTCGAAGTTTCATCAATACCAGCCTTAGATGTTCATCATGTTCCTCTTATTTCTTGGAGTAGATGAGTATGTCATCAAGGTATACTACGACGAATTTGTCCAAGTACTCCATGAAAACCGAGTTCATTAACCGGGAGAAAGTGGCCGGGGCATTGGTTAAACCGAAGGACATGACGGTGTACTCGTATTGGCCATAACGAGTAACAAAGGCCGTTTTGGGAATGTCCCCGTTTCTGATTTTGATTTGATGGTAGCCCAGCCTCAAATCCATCTTGGAGAAGACTGAGGATCCAGCGAGCTGATCATACAGGTCGTTGATCCTGGGAAGCGGGTATTTGTTCTTGATGGTGACCAGATTGACAGGTCGGTAATCCACAACCATTCGATCCATTCCATCCTTCTTCTTGACGAAGAGGACGGGGCAAGCCCAAGGAGAGGAGCTAGGACGGATGAACCCTTTGTTCAAGGACTCATCGAGTTGGTTCTTAAGCTCGGCTAGTTCTAAGGGTGCCATCTTGTAGGGTCTTCTAGCAATTGGAACGGTTCCTGGAACAAGGTCTATCACAAACTCGACATCCCGGTCAGGTGGAACACCTGGCAGTTCTTCCGGAAACACATCCGAGAAGTCTCGGACTACCGGAACATCCTCAAGGTCTGGAAGGGGGTTGGCATTGAGAGAGTAAAGTTGGCGCTTGGCCACTCGAGTTAAGACATTAACTGTCTTGCCCGAGGGATGAGTAAGTTGAACGGTTCTAATGGCACAATCGATCTTGGCATAATGAGCCGACATCCAGTCCATACCCAAGATGATGTTTATGTCGGAGGACTTGAGAGCTATTAAAGATGCGAGGAAAACAAGCCTATCGACAAGAATTTCGTTCCCATGGCTTACCTTAGAAGTTTGCCATTTGGAACCCGGAGTTTGAATTACCATGGAAGTGGGCATGTCACAGAATGTCGTTCTATGCAACCGAGCATAATTCTCGGATATGAATGAATGCGATGCTCCAGTATCGAAAAGAACAGATGCCGGATGGCAGTTAACAAGGAGCTTACCAAGGACGACGTTGGGATCCTCATGAGCCTATTCGGCTGAAACATAGTTGACATGGCCACGTGCAGTAGTGGCCGGCTTGGCGTAGAAAGTCTTTCCCGCGGGCTTACCACGGCCAACGGACTTTCCAGCTTGATTGGGGTTGTTCTGGGGACACTCTCGACTATAGTGACCCGGTTCTCCACACTTGAAGCATGTTACCACAGTGGGGCGTGGAGCAACATTAGCAGCGGGGCCACCATAGGGCTTGGGGGGTGCAAATTGCTGGTTGGGACGAGGCGCCTCAAAGGATGGCCTCGGGGTGAATCTGGGTGGCAGTGCGGTGCTTGGAATCCACACCCGGCGCTTCTGAGCTCCAGAGCCGGATGAGGACCCAAAATCACGAGAGTGCTTGCGTGAAGCGTCATAATCAGTCTGGCCTGTCTCAGCACTGATAGCTTTATTGACCAGCTTTTGGAAGGATGTGCACTCGTGCAGACGGAGATCGCGGCGAAGCTCAGGGCTAAGTCCCTTGCGGAACCTTGCCTGCTTCTTGGCGTCAGTAGAAACCTCTTCAGGAGCATAGCGTGCCAGGTTCCCAAATTCTCGGCTATATGCATCCACAGTCAGCCTTCCTTGGGTGAAGTTGCAGAACTCCTCCCTCTTGCGATCCATGAGACCTTCCGGAATGTGATGCTCACGGAAAGCCTCGCTGAACTCAGCCCAGGTAGTGATTTGGCCGACCGGGCGCATAGCTTCGTAGTTTTCCCACCAATGGCTAGCGGGGCCCTCGAGATGATAAGCAGCATAGGTAACCTTGTCGGCTTCGGCTACGTTGGCAGAACGTAGCTTGTGGGTGATGCTGCAAAGCCAATCATCCGCGTCGAGGGGCTCGACGGAATGGTTAAACTTTGGTGGGTACAGCTTGATAAAGTCGTTGATTGACACCAGGTCATTTCGTGGGTGGCGTGCAGTGTTCTGCTCAATCCGCTCCAGCAGGCAGTTGGTCTCACGCTTGTTCCTTTCCGCCTCCAGCATCACTTCGGCCAGGGAAGGCGGGTGAGGCAAATTTTCACCTCTAGCTGCATTGGCTTCCCCCCTGCTCCGGGGCAGCAGGGTTGCCGCGGGTGTTGACCATCCTAGGAGGAAACAAGACAACGGTTTAGACAAGGATGGCTCAAACTTAACAGGGAAGTGCAGAATGTAAAGGATAACACGGAATGCAGAGATGGTCATTCGTATGCCATGGTAATATAAAACTGCCATATATACACCAACGGTCATACTCGTCATACATAGTTTAGTACAAGCCCATGCTACAGTACAACTATGAAGGTAGACGTTACATCTCATCGGAGGCATTCCGAGTCCCTATACATTATTTGTCTACACCTCCGGAATCGATTACACACCAAGTCGTATTCCACAAGTCACACAGGACAGTGGAGATACAACTACTACAATACTAGTGGTACTACTAACTCAGATAGCTCCGTAGTAGTCCTCATAGAAGTCACCTCCATAGCCTGGAAGTTCAACGTGATCATCCGGAAACAGACGGTCCTGAGGAGCCTGTGGACCATAGGGGCTAGGGTGAGGTCTTGGACCAACAAACGGTGGCCTGCTGGGACCAAGGGGTGGGGTGATGCCTCCCACATCACGCCAATCCACCATGTCTGGCAGAGCTGCTCTCACAGGATACAGATCCCTGGTATCCATACATCCAGCTTGCACCGCGGGTGCAAACCGAGTCAATGTGGCCCAATGATCAGCACGGGTATTAAAGAGCTCCAGCCTCAAGGCCCGATTCTCTCGGTCCTTATCTTCGAGCATCTCAGCGGTGGTACGAGTTAATGAGTCCTCCTGAGTGGAGTCAGCATAGATAGCCTGAAGATACCCCTGCACTCCCGGAAGTGAAGCTGGCATGTAACGGAAGTCAGTGTTCCGAAGCAGGCCAGTCCGGACTCGCAAGATGGTCATCATGGAATAGGCAGCATCCTGCACGGCCATGTCAATGGTAACTCCGAGTCCATAGGAACCGTGAAGGGGCTCGGTAGATCCAGGATAGGAAGGAAATATCCTGATGGTGCAGAAATACTGGCTTTGATTAAAGTCGCGGAACTGCTCTTCAACAGTGTATTCGGGATACCAACGGTATCCTGTCTCGATCATGACCCGGACCAACATAGCAGTATGACCGGGCACGTCGAGGCACCTGGTCAGGCGAACCACTTGATTTTGAGAATGGTTGGCCATCTGAAAGCACAACCACAAGACAAAGACATCAGAATTCCTAGGGAAAATTGGACAGCATAACGGCTGTAAATGCTCAGAAAAAGATTTGAGACATCCACAACAGTTCACAATACCGCTCAACAGCATCATATCAAGGTTCTGATTCAAATAGCAACGTACTAAAATAGTAGAAACTGGACTGGAACTCGTAGCAATAATCCTATAAACTACTACGGATTAGTAACACGTGAACCTGATAGAAGAAGAGAGCCTAGTCCTTAACCCACGTTGATTGAGAAGAGAATGACTCAGATCAGAAGCATAGGTAAAGGAGTAAAAGAACCTTACGTTCCCTCCCACAATCAATTCCCTTACATATAACTAAAGCATTTCTAGACTCGACATCGACCAGTTTGGCTGAACGAACCTACAGGCAGTCCGGCTCTGATACCAACGCTGTCAGGACCCCGATTCCAGGTCACATCGATCTAGCCGGTAACACCTCATATCACTTTGCGGCCTCACGCACGGTATCCCACGGGTGTCGCCTTACCATGGCCCGGGACCGTTTGCGCCTTTTGGCTCGCGTATATGACAATGTCGCTAGCATCCATATGACCGAGAACCCGGGCCGACATGGCTAGTCGTGAACCCAAAGCGGCATAGACCTATGAAGACAGGCATACATGAATCACATCGAACATGTCGGTCATCAACGAGTGATTCCGGGCTGTAGCACTGGGCTAACAGGACTCCGGGGATCCCGGGCTGTAGCGGGCTAGACAGGACTCCGGAGATCACCGCGTGACATTTCCCCGAAGGGACAGACATAGGGACGAAGTGAAACACATGCCGGCCAGTCAAGTGTCCTAAACAGTAGTGCTGGGCTAGCAGGACTCCGGTGAACCGGGCTGTAGCGGACTACTATGGCTCGAGGAGCACTAGACTACATTTCCCCATAAGAAATGCTGCGAAGGACAAACAACTAGATTGTCGGATCCCACTCATACCAAGCATTTCAATCATACACACAATATGCCCGATATGAGTACATACAACATGGCATCACAACAAAACTCTACAACTCAAGTATTTTATTTAAAGGCTCCAGGGAGCCATACATAACATATCCATACAGGTAGGGGTCACATGACCCGACACTCAAGTCATACAGTCATACAAGCACATGCGGAAGCAACTAGTCTGAGTACAGACTCTAGAAAGAAAGAAGGCTTCTCGAAGCCTGTCTATCTACATAGGGCCCTCCATGGCCTGGATCACCACCTGGGTGGCTAGTCACTCGTCGACGTCAAGGTCTACGTAAAACCCATCGGAGGGGGCAGTGTTGTCGTCTGAAAACAATAAATAAGCAAACATGAGTACAAAGGTACTCAGCAAGTCTTACATTAGAACCTACTATACATGCTCATTCTCAAGAAGGTGGTGGGGTTTATGCAGAAAGCCAGCTTTGACTCTTGGCTAAGCTATCCTACGGAATCTTTTAGCAAAATAGTTTCCGCACACGAGTCCACTACTCACCATCACAATACTCCACCGTGGATCCTCCCTCGTATCCTGCGAGGGGGCCATCCTCGGTACTCACACTTATCTTGAATCTTTTAGTAGTATCCATTAACTTGTCTATGAACTATATATGCAATCAAGTAGTCCTTTACCGCGGACACGGCTATTCGAATAGCTTTATACCCTGCAGGGGTGTACTTCGTCACACATGTTTCCACCACTTAGCGTCTACACACGAAATGTGCTCGGCAGACTTCAAGCGAAAACCGACGTGGGTGTAGACCACGACCTGACTAACCTCATAAGTATCTAGTCCAGGGTCATCGCCTATTCAGGTTCCATCCACAAGGAAATCCGGCCGGGGTGTCCTCAACGGCCCCGAACGATGTGAACAGGGTTCCCGAGACACCAAACGGGTGACTCGGTACACCGTGCCACGGTGTATCTACCGCAACATAGCCCACCCCTAGGGTCAGCGCTACGCACGGCCGCCAACACATATCCTACAAACACCAGAAACTAGTTGCAACTCCTGGACTGAGGCGAGAGGGGTCGGTAAGTCGAGCGGGGTCATATTTCAGGGCCCAATGTGTGGTAGTAGTTGAATCTTAATTCACGCATACAGAACTCAGTTCTTAGGGACGGCTTCAATGAAACAACCCACCATGTACTCCTACATGGCCTCTCATCGATACCTTTACCAAAACATGTTCAACACATCCCACATAGTACTGGCACAAGCATTTCAATCTAGCCCATCACCCAGATGAACCAGACCTGACACAACTCTAAGCATAGCAGGCATAGCAAGGTAGGAATCACAAAACATGGCTCAATCAACTCCTACACATGCTAGTGGGTTTCATCTAGTTACTGTGGCAATGACAGGTCATGCAGAGGATAAGGGTTCAACTACCGTAGCACACAGCAGTTTGAATCGTGTTGTCTTAATGCAGTAAACAAGAGCAGGAGCGAGAACATGGGTTGTATCGGAATGATCAATGGTTGCTTGCCTGATGGAGTGTTAACGGGATACTGCCCTTCAGTTGGATACTCGTGAATATCCTCGGAGGCAGAACCTACCACGAATAACACAACCGAGCACAATCAACACATGACAATATGTAACAATATGATGCATGCTATGACATGGCAATATGGATGTGTCTTGAGCTAATGCAACTAGCTATGATTTAAATGAAGTTGGTTTGAGTACAAGATTCAAATTCCAACCCCATATATGATTATTTAAATGCCCTTTATTTGTTTTGTCCAAAACAGAGGACAAACATTGTTCAAACATGCATGAAAATGGTACAGATGGATTCCTTGAATTTTTCTGATAATTTTTCATATATAATTTGTCTCATTTGGAGTTATGGTTGAATTTCTATGAATTTTTGAAGTTTAGGCAATTTTCTGGAATTTTTATATAAAATTAAATCCAGAAAAGAGTTATTGCGTCAGCATGACATCACCCTGATGTCAGCAGGTCAACTGGGCGCCTCCAGGTCAAACCTGACCAGTGGGGTCCACTGGTCAGTGACACAATCAACTAACCAAGTTAGTTAACCCTAACTAACTTAGTTAGCCGGGCGGGGCCCGCATGTCAGTGGCTCACAAATTAGCTAATTTTATTAACACTAATTAACTAACATTAATTAAGCAGGCGCCTGGGCCCACACGTCAGTGAGTCAGGGGGGGAGTCAACCCAGCCGACCGGGGTCAAAACACGCCGGAGTTGACCCCGGCTCGTCGCCGGCAAGGCCAGAGACGGCGGAGGGGCTCGGAAATCCTCCTCCGGCGACCAAATGGCCAGCGGAGGGCATCTACGCGGAGCTGGGACTCGCCCGCATCCATCTGTGCACACGGCAGGGGCTGAGATGGCCCGAGCTCGTCGGAGGCAAGCTCGCGGCAGTGGCCGAGTTAGGGGCTGGTGCGGGTTAGCGCTAGGGGGCACGGCAGGTCGAACGGTGGTTGCGTTAGGCTCTTGGGGACGCGTTGAAGACGGTGGTGCGCTCGGACGCGTGCTTGCACGGCCATAGCCACGACGGCGTCGAGGCTCAACGGCGGCGAGCTTCGGGTGCTCGCGGGGCAACGGCTACGGGGCGAAATCGACGGCGTGGCTAAGGGAAAAGGACCGGGAGCTCACGGCGGTGCCGTAGGGGTGGCTAGCGGGCTCGGGGGCGACCTTGACGGCGCGAATCGACGGCGAGGAGCTCGGGCGGCCGAGGTTGAAGAAGAGCTCGAAGTCGACGATGCAGGGCTTCCGGTGGGGCGTGGTTCGGTGAGGGGGTCGAGGACGACGTTGCGGAGCTCGTGGGCACAACCGAGGGGCGAGGGGGTGGCTGTGGCCGTGGTGGTTCTCGTCGGCGGCGACGGCCGCGTTCTGTGGAAGAGAGGGGGAGAGCCAGAGGAGGGGATGAGCACGGGGGAGGGGAATGAGAGGGCCAGGGGGTGCGTGGCCGTCTCCGTGGCATTGGGAGGGAGCCCGGGAAGCAGGAGGTGGCGCGCAGGGGGGGAGGTGGCGCGCGCGTGTGCCGGCGAGCGCCGGGCACACGCCCGCGTCCTTCTGTCCGAGGAGGGGGACGACAGGAGGCAGCGGGGTGGGCTGGGCCGCCAGCCGGAGATGGGCCAGGTAAGTGGCCCATGGCCTTTCCCTCTTTATTTTTTTGTGTTTTTCTATTTCTGTTATTCTGTTTTGATTTAGTTTAAATACTAAATCATTTTATAAAATCCTGAAAATATTTATGGACACTTACTGAAATATTTCAGTGGCCCAAAAAATAGTTCCAACATTATTTGAGCATTTGAATTATTTAATAGTATTTAAATGCCCAAATTCAAATATTTATGAATTAAATCAATGCCCCTTTTGTTGACCTAAAATTATATGCACCACTTTCCCCAAGGGTTCTAACCCAAGGCAAAGAGGGTGAACATTTTTGAAAGGCATTTCAGGTTCATTGAATTTATTTTTAGTAAACCCTAGTTGATTTCAGGGGGGGTGCTGGGGTTCTGCTTTCCCCATTTCAATTTTCTGATGAAGGTAAACATGATGCACACTCTAATGCATAACCTAGCTAGGGTGTGACAATTTCGGCGTGTGCAAAACTGGCTTGCACCAGTTGTATGTGAACGTAGAGCGTATCACACTTGATCATCACGTGGTGTCTCGGCACGAAGAACTTTGGCAACGGTGCATACTCAGGGAGAACACTTGTACCTTGAAATTTAGTGAGAGATCATCTTATAATGCTACTGTCAATCAAGTAGAATAAGATGCATAAAGGATAAACATCACATGCAATCAAAATTAGTGATATGATATGTCCATCATCATCTTGCGCCTTTGATCTCCATCTCCAAAGCACCGTCATGATCACCATCGTCACCGGCACGACACTTTGATCTCCATCATAGCATCGTTGTCGTCTCGCCAAATATTGCTTCGACGACTATCGCTACCGTTTAGTGATAAAGTAAAGCAATTACAGGGCAATTGCATTGCATAAAATAAAGCGACAACCATATGGCTCCTGCCAGTTGCCGATAACTCCGTTACAAAACATGATTATCTCATACAATAAATTATAGCATCATGCCTTAACCATATCACATCACAACATGCCCTGCAAAAACAAGTTAGACATCCTCTACTTTGTTGTTGCAAGTTTTACTTGGATGCTACGGGCTGAGCAAGAACCGTTCTTACCTACGCATCAAAACCACAACGATATTTCGTCAAGTTAGTGTTGTTTTAACCTTCAACAAGGACCGGGCGTATTCACACTCGGTTCAACTAAAGTTGGAGAAACTGACACCCGCCAGCCACCTGTGTGCAAAGCATGTCGGTAGAACCAGTCTTGCATAAGCGTACACATAATGTCGGTCCGGGCCGTTTCATCCAACAATACCGCCGAACCAAAGCATGACATGCTAGTAAGCAGTATGACTTGTATGGCCCACAACTCACTTGTGTTCTACTCGTGCATATAACATCTACGCATAAACCTGGCTCGGATGCCACTGTTGGGGAATGTAGTAATTTCAAAAAAATTCCTAGGCACACGCAAGATCATGGTGATGCATAGCAACGATAGGGAAGAGTATCGTCCACGTACCCTCATAGACCGTAAGCGGAAGCGTTATGAGAACGGGGTTGATGTAGTCGTACGTCTTCACGATCCGACCGATCCAAGTACCGAACGTATGGCACCTCCGAGTTCAGCAAACGTTCAGCTCGATGACGTCCCACGAACTCCGATCTAGCAGAGCTTCACAGGAGAGTTCTGTCAGCACGATGGCGTGATGACGGTGATAATGTTGCTAACGACGCAGGGCTTCGCCTACGCACTGCTATGATATGGTGGAGGGTGCACCGCACACGGCTTGGAACAATCAACTTGTGTGTCCTAGGATGCCCCCCTTCCCCCGTATATAAAGGAGCAAGGGGGGAGGCCGGCCGGCACTTGCAGGGCGCGCCAGGAGGAGGAGTCCTCCTCCTAGTAGGAGTAGGACTCCCCTTTCCTACTTGTGATGCCCTTGATTCAATCGTACACTAATCATACACGCAAATGTGTACGATCAAGATCAAGGACTCACAGGAAGATATCACAACACAACTCTAGACACAAATTAAAATAATACAAGCTTTATATTACAAGCCAGGGGCCTCGACGGCTCGAATACATAAGCTCGAATACACAAGAGTCAGCGGAAGCAACAATATTTGAGTACAGACATAAGTTAGACAAGATAGCCTTAAGAAGGCTAGCACAAAGGCAACAACGATCGAAAGGGCAAGGCCTCCTACCTGGGAGCCTCCTAACTACTCCAAGTCGTCAGCGGTCTTCACGTAGTAGTAGGCATCCTCCGAGTAGTAGTAGTCATCCGTGGCGTCGTCTGGCTCCTGGGATCCGTCATCTGGTCGCAACAATCGGGTATGGGGGAAAAAGAAGTAGCAAAGCAACCGTGAGTACTCATCCAAAGTACTCGCAAGACTTACATCAGATCTAAACTAAGTATGCATCTGTATCAAAGAAAAGGGTTGTATATGTGGACTAAACTGGAGAATGCCAGAAGGGAAGGGGAAAGCCTAGCCTATCGAAGACTAGCATCTTCTGGAAACCACCATCTTGCAGCAACAGGAGGGAGTAGAGTAGCATAAAGTAAAGTAGCAGTAATATTATCAACCTCGGCCAGAGATCCTTTGTCGACTCCCAACGCGGAAGCAATCCCAGAGCCATACTATCCAAGTGTCAACACATTCCAAAACTCATCACCACGCAGTTCTTATCACGAGAATCTAGTTCTAGTTGTATCGATCGGGATACAACTCCAAGTGTCCGTTACCATAGGACAAGCTACCGATAGATGTTTTCTTCCCTGCAGGGGTGCACCAACTTACCCATCATGCTCGATTAACTCCGACCGGAGACACTTTCCTGGGTCATGCCCAGCCTCGGCCAAAGAATACGCCGCAACCCGACCTAGGCTTAATAGAGAGGTCAAGCACGCCGGACTAAACCTATGCCCACAGGGGTCATGGGCCATCTCCCTCGGAACTCCTGCATGTTGCGTACGCAGCCGGTGAGCAGACCTAGCTACCTCCTTCAACAAGGCAGGAGCTTACGCAGTCCAACCCGGCGCGCGCCGCTCAGTCGCTAACGTCTATTAAGCTTCGACTGATGCATACGACGCAGAACGCCCATAATATGCCCACGTAATGGTTAGTGCTATCAGGCCAGAGGCCCCTCGGATCAAATATCCAAATCGTAGTGGATTAGGAACACGCGGTAACAAGCAGAGACTCACGATCGATGTGACCCCATCGCCCCGTCTCGAGTACTTGCGGCAAGGGCTAATAATGCCTGGCCATGCCTCGTAATTATCTCGCGGGCACCCTCCAGGTCAACCCAACTCCACATCACTCACAATTAAGCTCGCGCGGGTACCCCTCAGGGCCGACCTGTCTTTAATAACATGGCTCAGTGCAAAGTCATAGTAACCATAGTAACTGTGTGTCTAACACCAAAGGGAAAACCTGAGGAATCACCCCGGTGAATTCCACTCGATGTTGTCATCAAGGTGGACGTAAGAGGATCCACCCTCGAGATTCATGTTCGATGGGTTGCACGACAGAGCCATAACGAAAGTGGTTAAGGAGGAAATCACCCTCGATGACCTCGACCGTATAGCTACACTACGGACATCTCATCAGGAGTGATGTAAGAGGTTCCACCCTCGACACTCGATGGTAACTTTGTAGAGTCGTAAAACTAGGGCGGTGATGTGCGGTGTCGGGGCCAGGACGTCGATCACGTGGGGCCACTGATGGATCTCTAACCAACCTATACTAAGCAGTTATAATAAGCAGGTAAGGTATGAAAGCAGGTAACAAAAACAGACTATGCATCAGAGTAGGATCATACATAAAGCAGTAGCAGTTCTAATGCAAGCATGAGAGGGAAAGAGATGGGCGATATCGGGATGCTCAAGGGGGCTTTGCTTGCCTGGTTGCTCTGGCAAGGAGGGGTCGTCGGGGATGTAGTCGTACTTAGTCGCATCAACGTCGGTCTCGGGGTCTACCGGAGAAGAAGAGGCGGGAGAAACAGTAAATACGGGGCAAACAAGCATCACAAAAAAATATAACAAGGCAAAACGCAATGCCAGGGGTGACCTAACGCAGTACTGGGCGATACTGGCGAAGGGGGAAAACATCCGGAAAAGTTTTCCCAGAGTTAGGCATTTTCAGACAGATGAAACGGAGGAGGACGGTGGCAGGTTTGCTATGATAGGGGCGTGTGGCGGACGAACGGGTTGCGTATCCGGGTTTGTCTCGTCGTTCTGAGCAACTTTCATGTACAAAGTTTTTCCATCCGAGCTATGGTTTATTTTATATTAATTTTAAAAGATTTAAATCATTTTTAGGATTTATTTAATTAATTTAACCAACATTATCCAGAATAGTGTTTGCTGACGTCAGCAGTCAGCGTTGTCCGTTGACCTGGTCAACCTGACGTGTGGGCCCCGTGGGACCCACCTGTCATTCTCTGTTTAGGTTAATTAGGGTTTAGGTTAATTAAGAAGGATTAATTAGGTTAAGTAATTTAGTTTAATTAAGCAAAATTAATTAATTAATTATTTTTATTATTTATTATTATTATTTTATTTTTACAAAAACGTTCTGGGGCTGGGCCCGTTTGTTAAAGGCCCTAGGGAGGCCTAGCGGGTTTGTGGCGCGGGCTCTAGGAGCGGGCGCCCGACAGGTGCGAGATCGGGCGCGGGAGCTCCGACGAGCAGGGCGGCCGTGACGCGGGCAGAGCCGGGCGGAGGACAACAAGGAAAGGGCGGTTGGGAGTGCGGCCGCCGGTGCAAGCAGCGGGCGGAGGCAGCGGAGGCGTCAGGCGGCCAGCAGCGGGCAGAGCGCGCGCGGGCGGCGGCCTCCAGCGAGCAGCAGCGGGGGGAAAGTAGCAGGCAGCAGCTAGCGGGGACGAGGCCATGCGTGCGGGCCGGAGCCGTCGCGGGGAGAAGCGGGCGACCGCGGACGACGTGTAGGCGGGGCGAGCGGGAAGCAGCAGCGGGGTGGTCGCGACCACGGGGCCATGACGGTGCGAGCGGTGCGCACAGCAGAGGGGCGCGTGGGACATGATGTCCGCAGGCCGCAGCGAGGCGGGTAGCGCGCGGTCGCGGTGACGGTGGTGGTGGCCGCGAACTGCCGAAGCAAGGGAGGCGAGCCACGGGCGCGGGCGGTGCGACGAGTCACGGTCAGGGCGCGACGATGGCGTTTGGTCGACGCGGAGCAAGAAGGAAAGGAGGGCTCACCCTTGTTGCGGAGTAGGGGGGTCGGCGAGGCTCGACGGAGCCAATGAGGGCGAGATGAGGGAGGCGAGCGACGTGGATGAGGAAGTCCGGCGACAGGGGGGGGGGGGGTTGGGTGCTCCGCGCGGCGACGTCGGCCTCGGGGCGCCGCGGGTGTCGGGGGCGAGGCGGGGAGATGACATCGATAAGGCCCGGCGTGTCAAGGCCGTGAGCCGCAGCGGCGGCGGGGCTGCGCCGGGAACGGGCGCCAGCGATGTGGGAGAGGGCACGGGGCGCGGTCGCCAGGGATGCCGCCCCTCGATCTGGATCAGGACGGGGGGGCAGAGGAGCGAGGGAAACATGAGGAAGTGAGTGGGGAGTGGGTAGCGGGTTTAGGGTTCGGTGGGGGTGGGGATAAGGAGGGAGAGGTGGGTCAGCTTGGCGGGTTGGGCCGGTTGGTCCGGGTGGGCCGAAGCCCAAGTGGGGCAGGGGCTCTCCCTCTCTCTCACCTCTTCTTTTTCTTAGGAAAACTTTTTTGTTTTCATTTAACAATAGCCTTTTACATTTTCTTTTGCAATAATTACCTTTTGCAAAAATGTGCCACTGGTGAAAACAAATACTAGGGGAAGTGGTGCACTGCCACCATAAGCTTGGGATTTATGTGAATCCATTTGGAATTTTCCTAACTGGGAAGGCATTTTAAAATGCTGATTTGCTCTGTAATAGTTGCTTTTGTCCACCTTAGCATTGTAGTGAAGTGGTTTTCCCTTAACAATAAATTGTTTGGAATATTTGCTAAATAATGAACATTTTTCCAGCAACTTTGTCCAACTTGAAATTTTCACTTTGAATTCGAATTGGATTCAGAGAAGGAATTTGAAATGAGATATTAATCCAATATGATTAAGCTTTGTAAATCAAGATGACTTGGCATTGATCATAAGGGATTACTGTAGTGTGATGCTGGGGACGTTACAAATCTCCTCCACTACATGAAATCTCGTCCCGAGATTTAAGTGGGGAAGTAAAGAGTAACTTCGGAGAACTGGCCCTTATAGGGTTAATTATCTAGTGAACAATTCAGAGAATACGGCAGAAGTATCCCTCGAGCTAAAACTTTAAGAAAACATCGAGAGCAAAGTATGAAAGTATAGTATGAAGTTTCAAACGAAAGGACAAACAATCATACCTGAATAGAGTGTGAGAAGGGGGTTCAGAGCATCAGAATAGATCATCTCTCGGACAGTGGCTCGTGAAGTACATACTAAGGCAAGTATGAGGAATAACTTTGGCAACAGTGGTGTACAGGAGAGTCAGGTTTCGATCCTGTGGAACTGTGGGTTATTGGACCACTATGTGGGTTAAAAGCAGGAAGGCGCTATCATTTTGCACGGTCATGATGGCAAGGTAGGTCAGAGAATAGCCTGTCAATTATGGTGGCAACAACGTTGGCACCAAGGGCAAGGGACGAAGAGAACCATTTTCCTGCTCATAAGACGAGGTGGACCAATAGGCAAAGTTCTCATCCATCGGTTGCTACCGGAATGTCATCAACAATAGTAACAAGGTCTCATTGACAAGGTTGTACATCGGGGTGTTTTGTAAACAGGGAATTATTTTTGCATATATCATATAGATCACAAGAAGGTTAAACAAACCAATGGAAAGGAAAATGAAATTATCGGATTAATCAGACCAATGGAAAGGAAAATGTGTTTACGCACAAGAATTAGGAGTATATCCTTCCCAAGGGAAGCAGAGCAGGATATACATGATATGACAGTAACTTCAAAGGCATTTAGATAAAGGGGTGAGGGAAGAATCATGATATTACCTATACAACGTTTTTTGGATAATAGATCAAGAAACATTCGGCAATGTGCTTCCAATGTTCTTGTTGATATACGGAATACCTCAGTCATGCTTCGAGGTAGCATTAACGTGGTGTTACAAGTAGGGATTAGAATTTAAGATCATAAGAAATACTCAAGGAACAATTGCAGGAATAGCAAGGAGTCCAAGGTATAACCAAGACATGATCAAACATGTGTTGGAAAGAAGACAAGGGAGTTGTCGATGATAACTCAAATCAACGAAGGTCAAGGATGGTATTTCTCATCATGAATTCAATTGTCATCTCAACAGAAGTCAAAAGGTTGATGCTGATCATGACACATTTGTTGAGAGGCTCTAGAAGACACCATTGAGGAGCAACGACATCAAGCAATAGGAAGGACGAAGCGAAAGGCTATTGGAACCACGGATACGACACAAACTCGAAATCAAGCTTGTTGTTCAAGGCAAAATGATATGACGAGGAAGGTCTACGTAAGTTTAGTTCATCGCCGGAAGTTGCTTCGGGCATCAGGACCAGGTAGCATAGTTAAAAAGTGGTCATGATAAAATATAACCGATCAGGCTAGGAATGATGCATAAGGACCAGGTAGCACAGTTAAAAAGTGGTCATGATAAAATATAGCCAATCAGGCTTGGAATGATGTGATGGAGTATAAAGCTTCCTAGTATCAAGTACTAGGTGTAATGCCAGAAGGTAAATTGGAGTAGAGGTTGGATGGGGGGATGATTTGTAGAGGATAAGTAATGGTAACTCACCCAGTAAATGGGATCAAGGAGGAAATATGGTCGGGACCATAATTGCAAGGGATCCAATTTACGATACCGGAAGAATATTCAAATGATTAAATATCCTTGAAAGAAGCTTTCATGATAAGTCCCACACCGTGTCCGTGGGCATGAAAACAAAGGTTCAGGGTCGACTCCCACTTCTACAATGCATAACCTTTCATTTTACTTCTCGCTCTTGATGAAGTTGTAGTATTTAAATTTTATCGGACGAAAAGCCAGTAGAGTATAACCCGCATAACTTTCGAGTTCACACAGATTAGGGAAGGCATAGGTTCAACCCATCGGGGCATCTTAGGAACATATATCATAAATTCCAAGAATAAATAACATAAGCTCAGTAGTAGATCATGCTTGAGAAAGCGGAGGATACAACTTACCAAAGGCATTATGTATCCGAGGAAAAGGCTACAAGGTTACTGTTTATGAAGGACGTTGTCGGATAAAATCCGAAAAAGGGGGTCTGGTGGTCCACAAGGGATCCGATGTGAGTATCGGTACTCTATCAAAGGAAGAAGGAATGCAAGTGCATTGGATTATAGAAACAACTGACTAACTCAAATCTCAGATGCAACGGAATTATGAATTCCAAGACAAAGGATCAGAAGTAATGCTCTGATTAGGGATGTTTAAGTTGAAAAGCCTTAGGGGTACAATCGATGGCAATATGATTAGTCGAGATCCCGCTCATGTTCAAAATGACGTCTGAGCCGGGAAGATAATTTATAAGGATCAACTGATGATTGTGTGCATTCGCACACATATAGAATCAACGGACTCAAAATGATAGTGGTAAAGGATGCCAATAAGATTACTAGTTTATGGGATTGACCATAATGAAAGCAAGCAAGAATTTCAAGAGCCATAGGTTGATGAGGATTTTCGAAAGATTGAATAGCATTTCGAAGACTTTTGTGAACACATGAACAACTGGGGAGAAACAAATCCTCGATGAGTGTGAGGATTAAGTTGTAGGTGTATTCAGGCGACAAGGAACTACAAGGCAGTAAGCACAAAGATTTTTCGGAGCAATAGAGAGAAGTTCGAGGTATTGTAATAACAAGATCAACTTGGAATAAAAGTAAGAACGACGGGTGTAAGTATTTATCCACAGGGATATTTTAGTGGTAGGGAACTACAAAAGCAATGGGCACAAAGTCTTGAGAGAACATCGGAGAGTATCTTCGGAATCTTCTGGTGTAGCAGGCGAACATCTGGAATGAGGGGCTCTCCGGGAGAAAGTATTATCGAGAACCTAAAGTTAGATTTAATAAAACCATTTTAACACGAATAGGAGAGAGATCAGAGTCCCAGAGTATAGACGAGGAATAAAAGATCCTAATACCACCCAAATGGCGATGTGGGCCCATAAGGCACACAACCATGTTAGTAAAAAGTTTTGTAATGTCTAGACTCGACTTTGGCCAAGGAGTGTGGAAAGGGGATTCCTACAGGCAGTCGGCTTTGATACCAACTTGTGACGCCCTGGATTCAATCGTACACTAATCATACACGCAAATGTGTACGATCAAGATCAAGGACTCACGGGAAGATATCACAACACAACTCTAGACACAAATTGAAATAATACAAGCTTTATATTACAAGCCAGGGGCCTCGAGGGCTCGAATACATAAGAGTCAGCGGAAGCAACAATATCTGAGTACAGACATAAGTTAGACAAGATAACCTTAAGAAGGCTAGCACAAAAGCAACAACGATCGAAAAGGCAAGGCCTCCTGCCTGGGAGCCTCCTTACTACTCCAAGTCGTCAGCGGTCTTCACGTAGTAGTAGGCATCCTCCGGGTAGTAGTAGTCATCAGTGGCGTCGTCTGGCTCCTGGGATCCGTCATCTGGTCACAACAGTCGGGTATGGGGGGAAAAGAAGTAGCAAAGCAACCGTGAGTACACATCCAAAGTACTCGCAAGACTTACATCAGATCTAAACTAAGTATGCATCTGTATCAAAGGAAAGGGTTGTATCTGTGGACTAAACTGCAGAATGCAAGAAGGGAAGCGGAAAGCCTAGCCTATCGAAGACTAACATCTTCTGGAAACCACCATCTTGCAGCAACAGGAGGGAGTAGAGTAGCATAAAGTAAAATAGCAGTGATGTTATCAACCTCGGCCAGAGATCCTTTCTCGACTCCCTACAAGGAAGCAATCCCAGAGCCATACTATCCAAGTGTCCATCACCACCCAGTTCTCATCACGAGTATCCAGTTCTAGTTGTATCGGTCGAGATACAACTCCAAGTGTCCGTTACCGTAGGACGGGCTATCGATAGATGTTCTCTTCCCTACAGGGGTGCACCAACTTACCCATCACACTCGATTAACTCCGGCTGGACACACTTTCCTGGGTCATGCCCGGCCTCGGCCAAACAATACGCCGCAACCCGACCTAGTCTTAATAGAGAGGTCAAGCACGCCGAACTAAACCTATGCCCCCATGGGTCATGGGCCATCTCCCCGGGAACTTCTGCATGTGGCGTACGCGGCTGGTGAGCAGACATAGCTACCTCCTTCAACAAGGCAGGAGCTTACGCAGTCTAACCCGACGCGCGTTGCTCAGTCGTTGACGTCCATTAAGCTTCGGCTGATGCATACAACACAGAACGCCCATACTATGCCCACGTGATGGTTAGTGCTATCAGACCAGAGGCCCCTCGGATCAAATATCCAAATCGTAGTGGATTAGGAGGTAGAGACTCACGATTGATGTGACCCCATCGCCCCGTCTCGAGTACTTGTGGCAAGGGCTAAGAATGCCCGGCCACGCCTCGTAATTATCTCGCGGGCACCTGCTACGTCTTGAGCTTGCGTTGATTTTCCCCGAAGAGGAAGGGATGATGCAGCAGAGTAGTGTAAGTATTTCCGTCAGTTTTTGAGAACCAAGGTATCAATCCAGTAGGAGGCCACGCTCAAGTCACTCGTACCTGCACAAAATGATAGCTACTCGCAACAAATGCGATTAGGGGTTGTCAAGCCCTTCACTGTCACTTACGAGATGCAAGGTAAAAAGTAAAGGCAATGTAAATAGAAAAACAATATTAACGTGATGGAGATTGATATGATGAGAATAGACCCGGGGGCCATAGGTTTCACTAGTGGCTTCTCTCAAGAGCATAAGTATTCTACGGTGGGTGAACAAATTACTGTTGAGCAATTGATAGAATTCAGCATAATTATGAGAATATCTAGGCATGATCATGTATATAGGCATCACGTCCATGACAAGTAGACCAAAACGATTCTCCATCTACTACTATTACTCCACTCATCGACCGCTATCCAGCATGCATCTAGAGTATTAAGTTAAAAACAGAGTAACGCCTTAAGCAAAATGACATGATGTAGAGAGATAAATTCATGCAATATGAAATAAACCGCATCTTGTTATCCTCGATGGCAAAGATGCAATACGTGCCTTGCTGCCCCTTCTTTCACTGGGAAAGGACACCGCAAGATCGAACCCAAAGCTAAGCACTTCTCCCATGGAAAGAACTACCAATCTAGTTGGCCAAACCAAACGGATAATTCGAAGAGACTTGCAAAGATAACCAATCATACATAAAAGAATTCAGAGAAGATTCAAATATTATTCATAGATAGACTTGATCATAAACCCACAATTCATCGGTCTCAACAAACACACCGCAAAAAGAATATTACATCGAATAGATCTCCACGAGAGAGGGGGAGAACTTTGTATTGAGATTCAAAGAGAGAGAAGAAGCCATCCAGCTACTAACGATGGACCCGAAGGTCTGAGGTAAACTACTCACACTTCATCGGAGGGGCTAGGATGATGTAGAATCCCTCCGTGATGACGACCCTCTTCCGGCGGAGCTCCGGAACATGCCCCAAGATGGGATCTCGTGGATATAGAAAGTTGCGGCGGTGGAATTAGGTTTTTGGCTCCTCTTCTGATCGTTTGGGGGTACGTGTGTATATATAGGAGGAAGAAGTATTCCGGAGGAGCAACGAGGGGCCCACGAGGCAGGGGGCGCGCCCCCACCCTCATGACCGCCTCTTTTGTTCCTTGGAGCAGGGTCCAAGTCTCCTGGATCACGTTCGGTGAGAAAATCACGTTCCCAAAGATTTTATTCCGTTTGGACTCCGTTTGATATTCTGTTTCTTCGAAACACTGAAATAGGCAAAAAAACAGCAATACTGGGCTGGCCTCCGGTTAATAGGTTAGCCCAAAAAATAATATAAAAGTGGAAAATAAAGCCCAATATAGTCCAAAACAATAGATAATATAGCATGGAGCAATCAAAAATTATAGATACGTTGGAGGCGTATCATGCATCCCCAAGCTTAATTCCTGCTCGTCCTCGAGTAGGTCAATGATAAAAAGAGAATTTTTGACGCGGAGTGCTACTTGGCATAATTTCAATGCAAATCTTCTTAATTGTGGTGTGAATATTCAGATTAGAAAGATTCAAGACAAAAGTTTATATTGACATAAAAATAATAATACTTCAAGCATACTAACAAAGCAATTATGTCTTCTCAAAATAACATGGCCAAAGAAAGTTATCCCTACCAAATCATATAGTCTGGCTATGCTCCATCTTCCCCACACAAAGTATTTAAATCATGCACAACCCCGATGACAAGCCAAGCAATTGTTTCATACTCTAACTTTTTCAAAACTTTTTCAATCTTCACGCAATACATGAGCGTGAGCCATGGATATAGCACTATGGGTGGAATAGAATGGTGGTTGTGGAGAAGACAAAAAGGAGAAGATAGTCTCACATCAACTAGGCGTATCAATGGGCTATGGAGATGCCCATCAATAGATATCAATGTGAGTGAGTAGGGATTGCCATGCAACGGATGCACTAGAGCTATAAATGTATGAAAGCTCAACAAAGGAAACTAGTGGGTGTGCATCCAACTTGCTTGCTCACGAAGACCTAGGCAATTTTGAGGAAGCCCATCATTGGAATAAAGAAGCCAAGTTCTATATTGTAAAATTCCCACTAGTAATTGGAAGTGACAACATATGAGACTCTCTATATGAAGAACATGGTGCTACTTTGAAGCACAATATATGAGACTCGCTATATCAAGGTGCTACTTTGAAGCACAAGTGTGGAAAAAGAGATAGTAGCATTGCCCCTTTTTATTTTTATTTTTTGGGCCTTTTTATTGTTTGGCCTTTCTCTTTTTTTTATTGGGACAATGCTCTATTGAATGATGATCATCTCACTTCTATTTATTCACAACTCAATGATTACAACTCGATACTAAAACAAAGTATGACTCTATATGAATGCCTCCGGCGGTGTACCGGTATATGCAATGAATCAAGAGTGACAAGTATGAAAATTATGAACGGTGGCTTTGCCACAAATACTATGTCAATTACATGATCATGCTAAGCAATATGAAAATGATGGATGTGTCATGATGAACTAGATGATGGAAATTTGCATGGCAATATATCTCAGAATGGCTATGGAAATGCCATAATAGGTAGGTATGGTGGCTGTTTTGAGGAAGGTATATGGTAGGTGCATGATACCGGCGAAAGTTGCGTGGTATTAGAGAGGCTAGCAAAGGTGGAAGGGTGAGAGTGCGTATGATCCATGGACTCAACATTAGTCATAAAGAACTCATATACTTATTGCAAAAATCTAGAAGTTATCAAAGCAAAGTACTACGCGCATGCTCCTACGGGCATAGATTGGTAGGAAAAGACCATCGCTCGTCCCCGACCGCCACTCATAAGGAAGACAATAAATAAATAAATCATGCTCCGACTTCATCACATAACGGTTCACCATACGTGCATGCTACGGGAATCACAAACTTCAACACAAATATTCTTTAAATTCACAACTACTCCACTAGCATGACTTTAATATTATCACCTCCATATCTCAAAACAATTATGATGCTTCAATCTTTTCTTAGTATTCAACACACCCAAAAGAAAGTTTCACAAATCTTGAATACCAAGCATATTATTATTAAGCAAATTACCATTCTATTAAGAGACTCCCAAAATAATTTAAGTGAAGCATGAGAGATCAATAGCTTCTTTAAAACAAATCCACCACCGTGCTCTAAAAGATCTAAGTGAAGCACATAGAGCAAAATTATTTATCTCAAAAGATATAAGTGAAGCATATAGAGCAAAATTATAACGCTCAAAAGATATAAGTGAAGCACATAGAGCAAAACTACTTAGCTCAAAAGAAATAAGTGAAGCACATAGAGTATTCTATCAAATTTTAATTCATGTATGGCTCTCTCAAAAGGTGTGTACAGCAAGGATGATTGTGGCATACTAGCAAACAAAGACAAAAGTAATACAAGACGCTCCAAGCAAATCACATATCATTTTGGTGAATAAAAATATAGCTCCAAGTAAAGTTACCGATGGAAGTGGACGAAAGAGGGGATGCCTTCCGGGGCATCCCCAAGCTTTGACTTTTTGGTGTCCTTGGATTATCTTGGGGGTGCCATGGGAATCCCTAAGCTTAGGCTCTTGCCACTCCTTGTTCCATAATCCATCAAATTCTTACCCAAAACTTGAAAACTTCACAACACAAAACTCAAAATAGAAAACTCGTGAGCTCCGTTAGCAAAAGAAAACAAAAGACCACTTCATGGTACTGTACTGAAATCATTCTTTATTTATATTGGTGTTAAAACTACTGTATTCCAACTTCTCTATGGATTATAAACTATTTTACTAGCCATAGATTCATCAAAATAAGCAAACAACGCACGAAAAACAGAATCTTTCAAAAACAGAACAGTCTGTAGTAATCTGTAGCTAGCGCAAGATCTGCAACCCCAAAAATTCTAAAATAAATTGTTGGACGTGAGGAATTTATCTATTAAGCATCTGCAAAAAGAATTAACTAAATAGCACTCTTCAAATAAAAATGACAGCAGTTCTCGTGAGCGCTAAAGTTTCTGTTTTTTTACAGCAAGTTCAACAAGACTTTCCCCAAGTCTTCCCAACGGTTCTACTTGGCACAAACAGTAATTAAACACAAAAAACACAACCAAACCAGAGGCTAGATAATTTATTTATTACTAAACAGGAGCAAATAGCAAGGAATAAAAATAAAATTGGGTTGCCTCCCAACAAGCGCTATCGTTTAACGCCCCTAGCTAGGCATAACAAGCAAGAATAGATCTAGGTATTGCCATTGTGGGAGTCCTAGATTAGGGGGTCCCCGGACAGCCGGACTATCTCCATCGGCCGGACTGTTAGACTATGAAGATACAAGATTGAAGACTTCGTCTCGTGTCCGGATGGGACTCTACCTGGCGTGGAAGGCAAGCTTGGCAATACGGATATGGATATCTCCTCCTTTGTAACCGACCTTTTGTAACCCTAGCCCTCTCTGGTGTCTATATAAACCGGAGGGTTTAGCCTCTTTGATCTCGTGGTAGATCTACTCTTGTACTACCCATATCATCAATATTAATAAAGCGGGACATAGGGTTTTACCTCCATCAAGAGGGCCCGAACCTGGGTAAAACATTGTGTCCCCTGCATCCTGTTACCATCCAGCCCAGACGCACAGTTCGGGACCCCCTACCCGAGATCCACCAGTTTTGACACCGACATTCGTGGTCTTGTTGAGAGTTCCTCTGTGTCGTCGCCGTTAGGCTTGATGGCTCCTACTATCATCGATAGCGATGCAGTCCAGGGTGAGACTTTTCTCCCTGGATAGATCTTCGTGTTCGGCGGCTTTGCACTGCGGGCCAATTCGCTCGGCCACCTAGAGCAGATCAAAAGTTATGCCCCTGGCCATTAGGTCAGGTTTGGAAGATTAAACTACACGGCCGATATCCGCGGAGACTTGATCTTCGACGGATTCGAGCCTCTGTCTTGTGCGTCAAGCGGTCACGATAAGTACGATTTAGCTCTACCATCGGACAGTGTTTAGGAAATCGCACCGGCAGCCGCTCCAACACTCAATTCGGAGCCAGTTGGGCCCTCCGCGGTCGGGTGGATGGACCCCGCCACGGAGGCCCTACCCTCAGCGACGATCGAGCCGAATATCGACCTTACCTTGCACGAGAGCCGTGTTGATAAATTGCCGGATCCTTCTCGGGCCACGGACCCCGAACCGCCTGCGCCCGTTCCTATCAAATCTGATTGGGTGCCGATCATGGAGTTTACCTCAGCGGATATTTTTCAGCACTCGCCCTTTGGCGACATACTGAACTCATTAAGGTCTCTATCCTTTTCAGGAGGATCCTGGCCGAACTATGTCCGGCAGGACTTGGATGCGGACGACGAAGAAATTCGCGACCCACCCACCACCCACTTAGTAGCCACTGTCGATGACTTAACCGACATGCTCGACTTCGACTCCGAAGATATCGACGGTATGGACGACGATGCGGGAGACGAAGAGGAACCACTGCCCACAGGGCACTGAACGTCCACCTTATCACATGACGTATACATGGTGGACACACCAAAGGAAAACGACGACGAGGAACGGAAGGACGCAATGAAGGGCAGTCCCCTCGAGAAGCAGTCAAAGCGGTGGCATAAGCGCCGCCCCAAATCCTGCCTCGACAGAAATAGCGATCATACAGACCCAGCGCTAGAGCAGGGTGAACCACTGCCGGACCACGGCAACGTGGAGAATCAAACCGAACAAACCAACTCTGTCAAAGATAATAGTCCGGAGGACATAACACCGGACAGACACCCGGAGCAACAAAATGCCCATCAAAGGCTTGTTGCCACCGCGAGGAGTCTAAAAAGGCAGAAGCAAAGGCTCAAGGCTGCGCAGGACACACTCCAAATCAGATGGAGCAAAGTACTCAACACAGCAGCAAAGTACGGCGGCAATCGCCCCACCCAGAGTTACCCGAAGCAGAAGTTACTACCCGAATTCGATGAGGAGGCCTTAGATCCCCCGCAACCAAAAATCAAAACGGCCACTTGGCCGGATAGCCGACCTCACAGCCAACAAAGAGCGGCAAACAATGCCACATATAAGCCAATACGCGATCCACGTGAGGGCTCGCATCAAAAGGACGGTGCAACCAGATCCATCTATGGGCCACGCAAGCGCTCTCCAGCATACGATGCAACACAACAAACATCTGAACAACGCGACACGCCCAGATACAGGGGTGCCGCACACCCCCTATGTTTCACCGATGAGGTGCTGGACCATGAATTTCCAGAGGGATTCAAACCTGTAAACATAGAGGAATACGATGGAACAACAGACCCTGGGGTCTGGATTGAGGAGTATATCCTCCACATCCATATGGCTCGAGGAGATGATCTCCACGCCATTATATATTTACCCCTCAAACTCAAAGGGCTAGCTCGGCACTGGCTTAAAAGCCTCCCCAAAAACTCCATCGGAAGCTGGGAAGAGCTCGAAGACGCTTTTCGGCAAATTTTCAAGGGACTTATGTCCGACCTCCGGACGCGGACGTTTTAGGTCATATAACTCAACAGCCCGAAGAGTTAGCCCGAAAGCTCTAGAATAGGTTTCTTACTAAAAAGAACCGAATAGTCGACTGTCCGGACACCGGGTGAGGATAGCTGGCTAGCCAGATGCGGCACCAGCGACCCTAGTACATCCGACACTAGAGATGGAAACGGGAAATCACGGCGCAACAACAATAACAAACGCCAGAATAAAGAGGACAACACGAAGAGCACGGCCGTAAACGCCGAATTCAAAAGCTCTCGGCCAAGTCAGCAAAATCCGCCCATAAAAGGCGCCAGAGATGAACTATCCAGCCTAAACAAAATTCTGGACCAGTATGTCAGATCCATAGCACCCCTGGTAAACCCGCTAATCATATCCATAGAGAATGTTGGGTCTTCAAGCAGTCCGGCAAGCTCAACGCCGTACACAAGGGGGAGGATACACCAAGCGAAGACGAGGATAAGCCTCTCAAGCAAGACGCTAGGGAACAAAAGAAATTTCCACCGGAAGTCAAAACAGTAAACGTGTTACATGCAATCAAGGGGAGAAACAAAGAGGCACCCCCAGTTAAATATGCCCAAGGGCCTATCACCGCGGAGCCCTGTCACTGGTCGTTTCAACCGATCACTTTTGACCATCAGGATTACTCAGCAAGTATCCGACGTGCAGGATGGGCTGCCTTGGTATTAGACCCAATAATTGACGGATACCACTTCACACGAGTCCTGATGGATGGTGGAAGCAGTCTAAACCTGATATATCAGGACACAATCCGCAAAATGGGGATAGACCCAACAAAAATCCGCCATAGCGACACTACCTTTAAAGGAGTAACGCCAGGCCCAGGGGCTCACTGCATGGGCTCCCTGCTACTAAAGGTTGTATTCGGCTTCCCCGATAACTTCCGTAGCGAACATTTAACCTTCCACATTGCTCCGTTCCAATGTGGCTATCAAGCACTACTTGGACGCGAAGCTTTTGCTCGCTTTAATGCAATACCGCATTAAGCTTCCCGCACACTCAAGATGCTCGGTCAACGTGGCATCATTACAGTGAGTGGAAATATTGAGTGATCTTTGTGCGCCGAAGAGAATGCGACTGCCTTGGCAGGCGTACACTAAAAACGGCCTCACCAACTACAGCATTTGATAGGTCGTCAAGACCACGGATGCGGTTAGACGAGTCCGGTGCTGCTATATGTAATTTGTACCGGATTGATGGTCACACCCCTATTCCAAATACAAGGGGGCTCAAGGCGCGCAGACAAGTGGCAATTTCTACTCGCTTTTAATAATACATGGTTTCTTTAAAAACTACCTTTTTGCAAAACAACTTTTTCATCTAAGTTCCTCTCTTTTAGAGATGATCGTCGTGCTACACCAGTCCAGGATACGGCACAGCAGAGACACAGGCGCAGACGTGCAGCAGGGACCCGCTCCAAGGATTCTTTTTAGATTAAGACCCTGCGTAAACCTTTTTTACTGTCTCTTCTTGATACACATCCCTCGAATTCTCAGTGCAATCGAGAAGGATGCTGACGTCTTGGCATGTGGCCACTTCAGAATAATGCACGTACCTAGACACAAGGGGCTTCTTACAAAGGGCACTATTTAGGCCTGGTTTATACCATAAAGACTGAATACCTTAGGGAGTGTTCGGCATCGTGAGTTTGGACTTATATGCATCAGCTCCGAATCATGTCTTTGGTCAAATGTTGGGTTTGCCCGACACCTATGTTTTGGTATCTTACGTTCCGCTCTATCGGCTAAGGTAGCACTAGGAGAATTACTACGATTGTGGCCCGGGTCATCCGGATGAGCACCTCAGTAGAGAAAGCCGAAAACTGAGTGTCATGATATAGCTTGAGACTGATCAACCACTCGATGACCTATCGGAATGTTATAATTCCTCTGCCTTAACGAACAGCCGTTTCCCGGCCAGGCAGGTACGCACCCCGAATTCGGGAGAGTGCGGAGCCAACAGGGGCTATATAGTAGCCCCACCGTCAAACTCCTATGGCTAAGTGAAAGTGTTAAAGCATTATAGTCTGGTTGCCTCGTTCGTTGCGCTATCACCTCCTTAATAGGACCAAGATGTTGGGTTAAGTGTGAACACGCGTCTTCTGGGAACACCTCCGCATTATATGCGTGGGGGCTGAAGCCGACGACTGCAATCTTTCAGGTTATACACATGTATACATAAACGGCCGCACAAGAGGCGCAATATTACTTTCATGCAAAAGTATAAACACAGCCTTAATAAATTTCATAAAAACATTGTGTTTCCAATGGGAATGGACGTCACTCAAACATAATATTATTCGAGCACTGGGACTCTATCAAACGAGCACCCTCAAGAACCTCTTCGAAATAGTGCTCGGCAGCCACTCGGCCTATGGCCGAACCCTGCGCCGCAAGAGTGGTAGCATCCATCTCTGCCCAGTATGCTTTAACACGGGCAAGGGCCATCCGCGAGCCTTCTATGCACGGCGACCTCTTCATTGCATTGATGCGCGGCACCGCACCAAGGAATTACTGCACTAAGCTAAAATAGATGTTCGGCTTCGGCTTTTCAGGCCACAACTGATCCACAACGGACCTCATGGCGAGTCCGGACAACCTATTAAGTTCGTCCCATTCGGGTAGCTTATCCGTCAGGGGAAGCGGACGCTCTGGAACGTTAAATTGCGACCAGAATAGCTTGTCCACTTCATGATCTGACTAATCTCGGAAGTATTCAACCGCATCGGCAGCGCTCGCCGCCAAGTTCATATATGCGTCTGCCGAACTCCACAGTCGCTCCAGAGGGGCATAATGCGGATCTCCGAACTTCCTCTGCAGTAGAAAGGGCTTCCCAGCCGCAATATCCCCAGCTTCGCGCAGCTCCTCCTTCTTCGCCCTCATAGCAGAGCGAGTATCTTTGGTCGGCATCGTGGCCTTCTCAAGGTCCGATGCCTTCACTCGGTTCTCTTCTTCAAGGAACTGGCAACGGTCGGCAGTGCCTTTTAATGCCACAGCCATCTTGGCCATTTTTCTTTACTTTCGCAATGGGCGGCCTTCTCAGCTCTTAACTCTTCGGCTGCCTTCAAAGCAGCCACATTACTAACCCTCGCTTGTTCCTTGGCTCGGGCAAGTTCCGCCCGAAGGGTCTCCATGGTGGCAGTTCCGTCTGCAGTCACAACATATAAAAGATACCGGCATCATGCTGCTATGTGACAGTCACCAGGAAAACATTACTTACCCTATGACTCGTCAAGCCGCCTGTTAACAAGCTCGATGTCGGCGTCGGCCGCATCTAGTTGCCACTTTAGTTCGGCAAACTCATGAGCCCGGCTAGCCACCGGAGCTCCCATTACCTACACATTAAAGCAGTATGATTATTGCCTGGGACTATGATCCTCCGTTCGCCGCCGTTCTCGACGACAACCAGAGTCCCAGGGGCTACTATCTACACAGGGCACATTTAACATGTGCGGTACTATCACAAAGTATATCATTTCTCGTACCTTAAAGCCTGTCGGTAGACTCATAAAAGCTTCATGCAATCCGCTTTCGGCGGATGAAATTCTTTCCATCACCGTACCCATTAAAGTATGGTGTTCCTCTGAGATGGTTGCTCGCCCCAACAGCTCCCTCAGTATGTCCGACTGCATACCAGACGGTGCTGGACTCTTTTGTTTGCTCTTTTCAAGAGCTGGACGCTGAGAACTTCGGGTGGCTATAGGATTATCTTCTAGCCTCACCAAATCCGGAGAGGCCCTCCGTGACAACACTTCAAGGTCACTCGCTTCTTGAGCGGAGGAGTCCGGGGGAGGCGTTTCGCTCTCCATCATCTCTGGAAGAAGATCCCCCGAAGATGAGCTCTGCTGAGAAGGGCTAAGATCCGAACTACAAGATAAACACTTGGGTTATTTTCCTCAGAGGAAAGGTAATATATCTTCACTATTAAAGTACTTTCGAATTACTTACAGCTCGTTGGAGGGCAGATCCTCGCGTTGACTTTGTGCGGCAAAAGCACCTTCCAAGGCAGGACCCTCTAGTGGGGATTTCTTCTCCCATTTGGAAGCCCCGGTTTCCGGATCTTCAGAGGCAGTCCTCTTCCTTCCTCAAAGCGAGAGAAGGTCGGATTCTTCTCCTTGGTTGTCCTCCTTCACGGAGGCGCTCATTCCCTCGATTGGAACTGGCAGCGATGGGGGCCCGCTTCCGCCCATATTATTCCCCCCTATATCCTCCTTCGAGGGCTCCAGACAAGGTGCGAGCCCGAGCATCTTTTCTAGCACTGGATTTTCCAAGCCCTCAGGGAGGGGGGCCGAACATCGGATCATCTTCGCCTTTGTTAGCCAGTCCTGGTCAAAGAGCCATCTCTCAAAAATGACGTCATGAATAAAAGACGTTGTGTTCGGCTAGAGGATTACTAACTTGTTCGGTGGCGCGGTCGATACTCAGGCCTACGTCCTCGGCAGTATCCGGAGACTCTATTTGAGGTCCGAAGAACGACTTGTACATTTCCTTGCGCGTCAGGCCGAGGAAATTCTGAATAGCCCGCGGTCCTTCTGGGTTGAACTCCCACAAGCGAAGGGGCCGGCGTTTGCAAGGCTGGACTCGACGAACTAGCATAACTTGTATTACCACAACTAAATTAAAATCTCCCTCGAAGAGATCTCGAATGCAGCTTTATAGTATAGGCACGTCCTTGGCTGGAACCCAGCTCAGACCTCTGCTAATCCATGACATCAGTTGTGGTGGGGGCCCGAGCGGAAAGCGGGGGTAGCCGCCCACTTGGCGCTCCTGGGAGCCCTGATGTAAAACCACTCCTGCTGCCATAATCCGGACAACTCTGGAAAGGAACCCTTCGGCCACGGAGCTCCGGCCATCTTGCTTATTGACGCACCTCCTCACGCCGCATGTTGCCCCTCGATCATCTTCGGCTTCACTTCAAAGGTCTTGAGCCACCGGTCGAAGTGAGGGGTAATGCGGAGGAAGGCCTCACACACGACAATAAATGTCAAGATGTGGAGAAAGGAGTTCGGGGCTAGATCGTGGAAATCTAGCCCGTAATAGAACATCAAGCCTCTGACGAAGGGATCCATAGTAAGGCCTAGGCCCCGGAGGAAGTGGGAGATGAACACAACGTCTTCATTGGGTTCAGGAGTAGGGACAACCTGCCCTCTGGCAGGCAGCCGATGCGAAACCTTGGCGGTCAGGTATCTGGCCTCCCTGAACTTCTTGATGTCTTCTTCCGTAATGGATGAGGGCATCCATCGGCCTTGAAGGCTATATCCGGACATGATTGAAGGTTCGGAGCACCTGACCCGGGCTTTGGGTGTTAGAACTCGAGGCAGGGGAAGGATTTAATTGAGCACGGGAGGGAAAAAGTAAAAGCCTTGTCCCTTTAGAAAGAGGGTGAATATCAAGCGTCCTTTCCATAGCCGTTTGGACTTGCCTATAATCTAGGAGTCCTAGACACGGTTGGGTTACACACACCCGTATTAATGAGAATCCCGTAATTGTGGGAACACGACTCTGCTTTGACAAGACGTGTCAAAAAACTGCCTCGTGTTATGTGCGGGGCTAGTTAAAGGAAACGGTTCGAATAATCACCAGGCCAGGACGTAATGTCATGTTACCAAAATACGTCAGCAAATTGGATTTGTGGAAATATTATTCTCTCTAAGGTGGTACGTGGAACTTGTTTTGCAGGGTCGGACACTAACCTTATATTCAAAATTCTTCCGTGGTGTATTCGGAGGAGGAACCCGCCTTGCAATGCCGAAGACAATACTGCACGCCGGACTCATCGTCATTGAAAGCCTGGTTCAGGGGCTACTGTGGGAGTCCTGCATTAGGGGGTCTCCGTACAGCTGGACTATCTCCATCGGCCGGACTGTTAGACTATGAAGATACAAGATTGAAGACATCATCTCATGTCCGGATGGGACTCTACTTGGCGTGGAAGGCAAGCTAGGAAATACGGATATGGATATCTCCTCCTTTGTAACCGACCTTGTGTAACCCTAGCCCTCTCCGGTGTCTATATAAACCGGAGGGTTTTAGTCCGTAGGACACAACAACTACAACCTACAATCATACCATAGGCTAGCTTCTAGGGTTTAGCCTCTTTGATCTCGTGTTAGATATACTCTTGTACTACCCATATCATCAATATTAATCAAACAGGACGTAGGGTTTTACCTCCATCAAGAGGGACCAAACCTGGGTAAAACATTGTGTCCCCTCCATCCTGTTGCCATCCGGCCTAGACGCATAGTTCGGGACCCCCTACCCGAGATCCGCCGGTTTTGACACCGACAGCCATCTTTGGTAGGCAATCCATAAGTGGCTCTCATGATAGTTTCATATGGTAATTTTATTTTCTTTCTTGGAAAGTGTTCCATGCCCTTTTTTAATGGAAATTGAAATCTAATATTCCCTTCCTTCATATCAATAATCGCACCAACCTTTCTAAGGAAAGGTCTAACAAGAATAATAGGGCAAGAAGGATTGCAATCTATATCAAGAACAATGAAATCTACGGGCACATAATTCCTATTTGCAACAATAAGAACATCATTAATTCTTCCCACAGGTTTCTTAATAGTGGAATCCGCAAGATGCAAGTTTAGAGAGCAATCATCAAAATTACGGAAATCTAGTAAATCACATAAAGTGTTGGGAATAGTAGAGACACTAGCACCCAAATCACACAAAGCATAAAACTCATGATCTTTAATTTTAATTTTAATAGTTGGTTCCCACTCATCATAGAGTTTTCTAGGGATAGAAACTTTCAACTCAAGTTTTTCTTCATAAGATTGCATCAAGGCATCAACAATATGTTCGGTGAAGGCTTTATTTCGACTATAAGCATGTGGAGAATTTAGCATGGATTGCAACAAGGAAATACAATCAATTAGAGAGCAACTTTCATAATTAAATTCCTTGAAATCCAATATAGTGGGTTTAGCAACATCTAGATTTTTATTTCATTCAGTCCCACTTTCCTCAATTTCATCATTAAGATCTAAATACTCCGAATTTTTAGAACGCCTTCTAGGTTAAGGAAGATCATATTCAGTTTCATCAAGATTCATATTGCAAAATAAAGATTTAATTGGAGACACATCAATAACTTTTAGATCTTCATTTTGATTTTCATAGGAATTGGAAGAACACGCTTTAATAAAGGCATCTTTGGAAGCATGCATCTTAGCGGTTCTTTCTTTACACTCATCAATTGAAATTCTCATGGCTTTTAAAGACTCATTGATATCATGCTTAGGTGGAATAGATCTAAGTTTTAAAGCATCAACATCAAGAGCAATTCTATCAACGTTCCTAGCCAAATCATCAATCTTAAGCAATTTTTCTTCAATCATAGCATTAAAATTCTTTTGTGAAGAAATAAATTCTTTAATATTAGATTCAAAATCAGAGGGCATCTTATTATAATTTCCATAAGAGTTGTTGTAGGAATTCCCATAATTATTAGAAGGATTACTAGGATATGGCCTAGGATTAAAATTCCTCCATACACGTTGTTACCAAAATTATTCCTACCAACAAAACTCACATCCATAGATTCATTGTTATTCTCAATCAAAGTAGACAAAGGCATATCATTAGGATCAGAAGAAACACTCTTAGTAGCAAATAATTTCATAAGTTCATCCATCTTTCCACTCAACTTATTAATTTCTTCTATCGCATGAACTTTTTTATTAGATGATCTTTCAGTGTGCCATTGAGAATAATTAACCATAATATTATCTAGGAGTTTAGTAGCATCTCCTAAAGTGATTTCCATAAAAGTGCCTCCCGCGGCCGAATCTAAAAGATTTCTAGAACCAAAATTCAATCCGGCATAAAAATTCTGTATAATCATACACAAATTCAAACCATGAGTAGGGCAATTACGTACCATTAATTTCATTCTCTCCCAAGCTTGTGCAACATGTTCATGATCAAGTTGTTTAAAGTTCATAATATCGTTTCTAAGAGAGATGACCTTAGCGGGAGGAAAATACTTAGAGATAAAAGCATCTTTGCACTTGTTCCATGAATCAATACTATTCTTAGGCAAAGACGAAAACCAAGCTTTAGCACGATCTCTAAGCGAAAAAGGAAATAGCTTCAATTTAACGATATCATTATTGACATCTTTTTTCTTTTGCATATCACATAAATCAACGAAGCTATTCGGATGAGTAGCGGCATCTTCACTAGGAAGGCCGGCGAATTGATCTTTCATAACAAGATTCAACAAAGCGGTATTAATTTCACAAGATTCATCATCAGTAAGATCAGCAATCGGAGTGCTAAGGAAATCATTATTATTGGTATTGGTGAAGTCACACAATTTAGTAGTATCTTGAGCCATCGCGATAAACAAGCAATCTACACACGAGCAAACCAGAGCAAACGGGCAAAAGAGGCAAATAGAGAGGGAGGATAGAGAGAGAGGGCGAATAAAACGGCAAGGATGAATTGGGGGGAGAGGAAAACGATAGGCAAATGGCAAATAATGTAATGCGAGAGATAGGGATTGTGATGTGTACTTGGTATATTGAATTTTGCGCAGACTCCCCGGCAACAGCACCAGAAATCCTTCTTGCTACGTCCTGAGCTTGCATTGGTTTTCCCCAAAGAGGAAGGGATGATGCAGCAGAGTAGCGTAAGTATTTCGCTTAGTTTTTTAGAACCAAGGTATCAATCCAGTAGGAGGCCACGCTCAAGTCCCTCGTACCTGCACAAAACGGTAGCTACTCAGCACCAACGCGATTAGGGGTTGTCAAGCCCTTCACGGTCACTTACGAGACTGAGATCTGATAGATAGAATATTTTTGGTATTTTTTATATAAAGATGCAAGGTAAAAAGTAAAGGCAAAGTAAATAGCAAAACAATATGAAAGTGATGGAGATTGATATGATGAGAATAGACCCGGGGGGCATAGGTTTCACTAGTGGCTTCTCTCAAGAGCATAAGTATTCTATGGTGGGTGAACAAATTACTGTTGAGCAATTGATAGAATTGAGCATAATTATGAGAATATCTAGGCATGATCATGTATATAGGCATCACGTCCGTGACAAGTAGACCGAAATGATTCTGCATCTA
The DNA here is from genome assembly GCA_034509565.1 of Triticum monococcum. Lineage (NCBI taxonomy): Eukaryota > Viridiplantae > Streptophyta > Magnoliopsida > Poales > Poaceae > Triticum > Triticum monococcum. The sequence continues at coordinate 65,667,539 of CM067846.1, forward strand.
CTACTATTACTCCACTCATCAACCGCTATCCAGCATGCATCTAGAGTATTAAGTTGAAAACTGAGTAACGCCTTAAGCAAGATGACATGATGTAGAGAGATAAACTCATGCAATATGAAATAAACCACATCTTGTTATCCTCAATGGCAACGATGCAATACATGCCTTGTTGCCCCTTCTGTCACTGGGAAAGGACACCGCAAGATCGAACCCAAAGCCAAGCACTTCTCCCATAGCAAGAACTACCAATCTAGTTGGCCAAACCAAATGGATAATTCGAAGAGACTTGCAAAGATAAGCAATCACACATAAAAGAATTCAGAGAAGATTCAAATATTATTTGTAGATAGACTTGATCATAAACCCACAATTCATCGGTCTCAACAAACACACCGCAAAAAGAAGATTACATCGAATAGATCTCCACGAGAGAGGGGCAGAACTTTGTATTGAGATTCAAAGAGAGAGAAGAAGCCATCCAGCTACTAACTATGGACCCGAAGGTCTGAGGTAAACTACTCACACTTCATCGGAGGGGCTAGGATGATGTAGAAGCCCTCCATGATGACGGCCCTCTTCCGGCGGAGCTCCGGAACAGGCCCCAAGATGGGATCTCGTGGATACAGAAAGTTGCAGCGGTGGAATTAGGTTTTTGGCTCCTCTTCTGATCGTTTGGGGGTACGTGTGTATATATAGCAGGAAGAAGTACGCCGGAGGAGCAACGAGGGGCCCACGAGGCAGGCGCGCACCCTGGGGGGGCGCCCCCACCCTCGTGACCACCTCTTTTGTTCATTGGAGCAGGTCCAAGTCTCCTGGATCATGTTCGGTGAGAAAATCACGTTCCCGAAGATTTTATTCCGTTTGGACTCCGTTTGATATTCCGTTTCTTCGAAACACTGAAATAGGCAAAAAACAACAATTCTGGGCTAGGCCTCCGGTTAATAGGTTAGTCCCAAAAATAATATAAAAGTGGAAAATAAAGCCCAATATAGTCCTAAACAGTAGATAATATAGCATGGGGCAATCAAAAATTATAGATACGTTGGAGACGTATCAGCACCCTCCAGGTCAACCCGACTCCACATCACTCGCAATTAAGCTCGCGCGGGTACCCCTCAGGGCCGACCCGTCTTTAATAACATGGCTCAGTGCAAAGTCATAGTAACCATAGTAACTGTGTGTCTAACACCAAAGGGAAAACCCGAGGAATCACCCCCGGTGAATTCAACTCGATGTTGTCATCAAGGTGAACGTAAGAGGATCCACCCTCGAGGTTCAGGTTTGATGGGTTGCACGAGAGAGCCGTAACGGAAGTGGTTAAGGAGGAAATCACCCTCGATGACCTCGACCTTATAGCTACACTACCGAGATCACATCAGGAGTGATGTAAGAGGTTCTACCCTCGGCACTCGATGGTAACTCTATAGAGTCGTACAACTAGGGGGGTGATCTGCGGTGTCGGGGCTTGGACGTCGATCTCGTTGATCGAGTCATTGAACATAAAGCGAGGCAACTGGGACAAGGTGGGGTCACTGATGGATCTCTAACCAACCTATACTAAGCACTTATAATAAGCAGGTAAGGTATGAAAGCATGTATGAAAAACAGGCTATGCATCAGAGTAGGATCATACATAAAGCAGTAGCAGTTCTAATGCAAGCATGAGAGGGAAAGAAATGGGCGATATCGGAATGCTCAAGGGGGGTTTGCTTGCCTGGTTCCTCTGGCAAGGAGGGGTTGTCGGGGATGTAGTCGTACTTAGTCGCATCAACATCGATCCTAGGGTCTATCGGAGAAGAAGAGGGGAGAGAAACAGTAAATAGGGGGCAAACAAGCATCACAAAAAAATATAACAAGGCAAAATGCAGTGCCAGGGGTGACCTAACGTGGTACTGGGCGATACTGGCGAAGGGGGAAAACATCCGGGAAAGTTTTTCCAGAGTTAGGCATTTTCGGACAGATGAAATGGAGGGGGACGGTTGCAGGTTTGCTATGCTAGGGACGTGTGGCGTACGAATGGGTTGCATATCCGGGTTCGTCTCGTCGTTCTGAGCAACTTTCATGTACAAAGTTTTCCCATCCGAGCTACGGTTTATTTTATATTAATTTTAAAAGATTTAAATCATTTTAGGATTTATTTAATTAATTTAACCAACATTATCCAGAATAGTGTTTGCTGACGTCAGCAGTCAACGTTGTCCGTTGACCTGGTGAACCTAACGTGTGGGCCCCGTGGGACCCACCAGTCATTCTCTATTTAAGTTAATTAGGGTTTAGGTTAAGTAAACTAGATTAATTAGGTTAAGTAATTTAGTTTAATTACTCAAAATTAATTAAGTTAATTAATTAATTAATTTTATTATTTATATTATTTTCTCGGGCTGGGTCCGTTTGTCAAAGGCCCTAGGGAGCCCTAGCGGATTCGGGGCGCGGGGGCGTGAACGGGCGCGGGTGCCAGGAGTGGGCGCCCGACAGGGGCGAGATCGGGCGCGGGAGCGCAGACGAGCAGGGCGGCCGTGACGTGGGCAGAGCCGGGCGAAGGACGACGAGGAAAGGGCGGTTGGGAGCGCGGCCGGCAGCGCAAGCGGCGGGCGGAGGTGTTAGGCAGGCAGCAGCGGGCAGAGCGCGCGCGGGCGGCGGCCTCCAGCGAGCGGCGGCGGGGGACAAAGCAGCAGGCAGCAGCGAGCGGGGACGAGGCCATGCGTGCGGGCCGGAGCCATCGCGGGAAGAAGCGGGCGGGCGCGGACGACGTGTAGGCGGGGCGAGCGGGAAGCAGCGGCGGGGTGGTCGCGGCCACGGGGCAATGACGGTGCGAGCGGTGCGCGCAGTAGAGGGGCGCGCGGGACACGATGTGCGCAGGCCGCAGCGAGGCTGGTAGCGCGCGGTCGCGGCGACGGTGGTGGTGGCCGCGAGTGGGCGAAGCAGCGGAGGCGAGCCACGGGCGCGGGCGGTGCGACGTGTCGCGTTCAGGGCGCGACGATGGCGTTTGGTCGACGCGGAACGAGAAGGAAAGGAGGGCTCACCCCCGTTGCAGAGTAGGGGGGTCGGCAAGGCTCGACGGAGCCGATGAGGGCGAGATGAGGGGGCGAGCGACGTGGACGAGGAAGTCCAGCGACGGGGGGGGGGGGGGCTCCGCGTGGCGACGTCGGCCTCGGGGCACCGCGGGTGTCGGGGGTGAGGCGGGGAGACGACAGCGATGAGGCCCGGCGTGTTAAGGCCGTGAGCCGCAGCGGCAGCGGGGCAGCGCCGGGAACGGGCACCAGCGATGTGGGAGAGGGCGTGGGGCGCGGTCGCCGGGGTTACCGCCCCTCGATCTGGATCGGGACGGGAGGGCAGAGCAGTGAGGGAAACCTGGGGGAGTGAGTGGGGAGTGGGTAGCGGGGTTAGGGTTCGGTGGGGTGGGGATAAGGAGGGAGAGGTGGGTCGGCTTGGTGGGTTGGGCCGGTTGGTCCGGGTGGGCCGAAGCCCAAGTGGGGCAGGGGCTCTCACTCTCTCTCACCTCTTCTTTTTCTTATGAGAACTTTTCTGTTTTCATTTAACAATAGCCTTTTACATTTTCTTTTGCAATAATTACCTTTTGCAAAAATGTGCCACTGGTGAAAACAAATACTAGGGGAAGTGGTGCGCTGCCACAATAAGCTTGGGATTTATTTGAATCCATTTGGATTTTTCCTAACTGGGAAGGCATTTTATAATGCTGATTTGCTCTATAATAGCTGCTTCTGTCCACCTTAGCATTGTAGTGAAGTGGTTTTCCCTTAACAATAAATTGTTTTGGAATATTTGCTAAATAATGAACATTTTTCCAGCAACTTTGTCCAACTTGAAATTTTCACTTTGAATTCGAATTGGATACAGAGAAGGAATTTGAAATGAGATATTAATCCAATATGATTAAGCTTGGTAAATCAAGATGACTAGGCATTGATCATAAGGGATTACTGCAGTGTGATGCTGGGGACGTTACACTACTCCTACTAGGAGGGGGAAAGGAAGGAGGAGAGGGAGAAAGAAAGGGGGGCGCCCCCCCCCCTTCCCTAGTCCAATTCGGACCAGAGGGGGAGGGGCGCGCGGCCTGCCCTGGCCGGCCCTCTCCCTCTCCACAAAGGCCCATGTGCCCCATTACTTCTCACAGGGGGGTTCCGATAACCCTACGGCACTCTGGTTTTCTCCTAAATCACCCGGAACACTTCCGGTATCCGAATATAGTCGTCCAATATATCAATATTTATGTCTCGACCATTTCGAGACTCGTCTTCATATCCATGATCACATACGGGACTCCAAACTACCTTCGGTACATCAAATCACATAAACTCATAATACCGATCGCCACCGAACATTAAGCGTGTGGACCCTACGGGTTCGAGACCTATGTAGACATGACCAAGCCACGTCTCTGGTCAATAACCAATAGCGGAACCTGGATGATCATATTGGCTCCTACATATTCTACAAAGATCTTTATTGGTCAAACCGCATAACGACATACGTTGTTCCCTTTGTCATCGGTATGTTACTTGCCCGAGATTCGATCATCGGTATCTCCATACCTAGCTCAATCTCGTTACCGGAAAGTCTCTTTACTCGTTCCGTAATGCATCATCCCGCAACTAACTCATTAGTTGCATTGCTTGCAAGGCTTATAATGATGTGTATTACTGAGAGGGCCCAGAGATACCTCTCTGACAATTGGAGTGACAAATCCTAATCTTGATATATGCCAACTCAACAAGTACCATCGGAGACACCTGTAGAGCACCTTTATAATCACCTAGTTATGTTGTGACGTTTGGTAGCACAAAAAGTGTTCCTCCGGTAACCGGGAGTTGCATAATCTCATAGTCATAGGAACATTTATAACTAATAAAGAAAGAAATAGCAGTAAACTAAAATGATCAAGTGCTAAGCTAACGGAATGGGTCAAGTCAATCACATCATTCGTCTCATGATGTGATCCCGTTTATCAAATGACAACTCATGTATATGGTTAGAAAACATAACCATCTTTGACCAACGAGCTAGTCAAGTAGAGGCATACTAGTGACACTCTGTTTGTCTATGTATTCACACATGTATTATGTTTCCAGTTAATATAATTCTAGCTTGAATAATAAACATTTATCATGAAATAAGGAAATAAATAATAACTTTATTATTGCCTCTAAGGCATATTTCCTTCAATAAAGTGCTTGTAAAATAGTAGGGATAGTTGGAGCTGCTATTTTAAACTTCAGGGTTGGGAATGTGGCAGTTGGGCCATGCATTGAAGACAGCTCTTTAATTTATTGTGTGTGATAAAAAAAATCATATTTCTTATTATTAATTGTTAGTTCCAACCCTATTGGTGCACTACATCTACGGTTTCTCCTTCATTATCGATGGGAAGAGAGGCGTTAACGTTGAATATGTCGTCATATGTTTCCTCCGTGATGGTGTGAAGTGGTAAAAAAAGCGAAGAAAGTCTGAGTAAGATGTCGGTGTTTGTCGTGATGCACAATAAGAAACCGCACGTATGTTACATTTGACGGATACGTGCGATTTATGTTTGTCACTCGTTGATCAATATCTTTTTAGATATACTGTGTTTGTTTTTCCTCTTTTCTCTTATCGGATCAGAGAGCGCATTATCTAATTGTGGTGGCAACTCTTTGACTTAGGATACAGTTTGGCCTCTTCCATAGTTTTCTGATTTTGGTATGTAGTTTTGCATATTATGCATGTTACATTCATCCGTCAAATTTGTGTTTTTCACGATTTTTGTTAATTTTTAAATTTACATATTAGAAATGCATTACATATATCGATCCTCAGCTTTCTTTAAATTTCTTTACATAAGCCGTCATGCAACAGCAGCAGCAACAGCCTGTCATGATGTGTCCTTTGGAACTTTTCCCATCTTTTGTTGATTGCTCTGCACCGTCCAGACCTCAACGGCCATCCATTCATGTGCAAAACCAAATTAATTCCAGCTCAGTATGAGCAAAACATTGAAGGCTAGTAAAACGGAACCAAAGAAGCTGCGGTCTCGGGCTCTCGGCCATCCTTAGCTCAGAAGAAAATAACAAAGGAGTAGGTGAGGGGCACCCACCCCCTCGTGCTATTTAACTGCCAGCACCCCACACATCCTGAGGCACCCACTCGCAAACCTCAGTCCCGTCACAATATGTTCCCCATGCCCGCAGATCCGACGGCGCCCGTCTTTGGCGACCATGACGAGCGGCCGAGCGGCCAGTGCAAGGGGGCGTTGTCGCACCAGGCGAACAAGAGCACCGACGGCAAAGGAAAGGAAGTAGCCAACGCTCAAGACCACGGCAGCGACGGCGCTAACCAGCGGAGGCGTCGCAGACATCTCGTCGTGGCCACCAATAAGGTGCCCCATGACGACGATGGTGACGGCGATTTCGACAGCCCTCTTCCCGCCACCGCCGGCGGCGTTAGCTGCTCACCGCCGCAGCAGCATCCGCACCGGGCGCTGGAGATCGAGATCGGCGTGAGGATGCTGGAGCTGAGCGGCAGCGCGTGAAGCGGGCCTCCGCGAACCTGAGGGAGGAAATGGATCTGAAGAAGATGCGGTTCGAGGACTGGAGCTCAGCGTCGTCAGATCCAAGAGGAGCTAGGGGTGTCCCGTGCCGCAGAAAATTAGGGAAGGAGATGAAACAGAAGGAGAAACAAAAGAGGTCATGTAACGTAGAGTGTGTTTCAGAAAAAGAAAAAGAAAAAACATGCCTTCATTGTGTACTTTTTTTTAGCTCCATGTAGGGGAGGAGATGAAACAGAAGGAGAAACAAATAAGAGAATCAAATGTGCATCTACTTTTTTTACTGAATGTTCACCTATTAGTGCCTTCATGTGTGCTTGTCTCTTCTTTTTTTCCGAAAAGGTGAAGCGCTTTAGGTAGAGCACCTTCATACTTTGCGACATGGACAGAATCATGGCACCCTTGCCATATTGTTGGCGAATCCATCCTTCTCCCCCATATTTCTACCCGTGCTCGTTGCTTAATCTCCTCTCCCCATTACTTGACCATACTAAAGATGAGACGATTGATGCATCTCAATACTTGCAGTAGCCAGAGGCACAACCTGAGACAAGGTGGGTTGGCCGTTGCTGAATTGTGTGTACGTTTGGGACGTGGTCGGCGTTTGCCATGCCAAAATTTTGGTGTTGACACATGGCATAGGCCATAGGATAACGTTTGGATTGAAGCCTAATCATCGAAGCCACACCAAAACATTAGTCAATGTGTTCAATTATACACCCAAGCATGGGCAAAACAGGGGCGGGCGATACTTTCGCAAGAATATTGGCACGCACCTGGTTTGGCGAGGCGGACGCAGGCATCAGCCAAACGGCCCCTGTGTCTCCCACTCCTTCATTATCCATGGTATGAGAGGCATTGAATGTCTCGTCATCCTTTTCCTTTGAGATATAGTGTGAAGTGGTCAAAGAAGAGGAGGAAGGCAGAGTAACATGTCGGTGTTTGTCGTGATGCAATGCACAATCACGCATCACAAACCGCACACATGTCACATACCTGACGCATAGGTGCACATCATGTTTGCTCTTTGTGCCTGTTATGTATAAAGATGTTCTAGTTCTTAGTTCTATTAGCTCTACCTACATCACTACGCTAGTGAAGGTCGAAGTGCCCACGTCACCAGAAGATTTCTCTTTGGTGGCAAACGGCGTATTAGTTCCATAAACGGGATTGTGGCCATGCTAGAATGCTTCATTGTTTTTCATGGTGGAGTAACATGTGTATATTTGCCATGGCGCACAGTAAAAAAAACTACACATCTGACGCATATGAACATGTCACGTTTTTCTCTTGTGTTAGAAAGTCTCTTTGACCAATATCAGTATAGATATTCAGTTAATGTCATTACTATGTTTTCATGAAGATCTTTTTGTATACTTTGACAATTAATTGCTCATGATAAAATGTTTATTTCATAAACAAATTAGTAACTCATTAATATCTTCTTAAAATTTATGTTAACTAGATGATACCCGACGTGTTGCTACCAGAATTGATTGCAATATATTTCATGAGAGTTGATTGTATCTGATCACATCATATGTGCCTTCAGTGTTGAAAATGGGTTAGAAAAAATGCCTGCAATATAAGGGGGAGAAAATTGTGTATGTACGACGCATGTATGCATGAAATTAATTAATTGCGACAACTAAATACGGGTGAGGTGGCAATCATGGTGAGATGGCATAGCCGCATGTGCTCTAAAGTAACTCAATGGGTACTACCTATTTAGATGTAGAAGAATTGCGGTTCTTTAGTAGTTTTTTGTAGATGGAACAAGTCTATACTGTATTAATATGAATGCCTTTACCAAAGAATTCCCTTGAAGGCAAAAAGGTTGTGTGGTCTGTTTTTGGTCTTCACACATTCACTAGACTCCCTAGATGATTACTTTCCACATATATCATGATATCCTCTCCATCCACTTTTTTCTAATCTGCCTTGTATGGTGAAAAAGCACGTTACACAAATGCACATTGCTTAATTATCAAGGCATCCCATTCTTCCTGACCACTCTGATTACACGCCATATGACATTGTTCTACGTGTGGCCCATATGGTGCATACCCATATAGCCATGTGGCTGGCTGACATAGTGAGAATGAAGGGGGTCGTGCTGAGTGAGAGAAGCAACACGAGAGACATTGTCGCTGCTGCTCCTGGTATGCTCCTCCTCCAAATCCAACAAGGTGTCAGAACCAAGTTGCGGCGGCGGTAATGGACGTCGGTAGGTCGCCAGCGAGGCGGCAAAGGGTCGGAGGAGAAGGGCGCCAATGAGGCGGCGGGGATTCAGCGGCTGCGCACGTCCTACGCGTTGTCACGCCCAATATGCGACTCTATCCTAAAGGAACTCGAAGGTCCCACCAAGGATAGAAGCGCATATTGGAGATGCTTTTGCAAGGTGGATATCATTACATCGTACCATTACATAATAACTGGGGATACATACAAAGGCATACAAATGCCACATGAATACATCAAACATCATACATGAGAACAACATCAGACTACGGATGAAACACAAACAGAAACTCAAACGACATCCACCCTGCTAGCCCAGGTTGCCAACCAGGAACCTAACCCAAGATCGACGACGAAGAAGAAGAACTCCAAAATAAGTAAACAACACTCCCGCGTCATGATCATCGCATTCCCTGTACCTGCAACTGTTGTTGTAGTAATCTGCGAGCCACGAGGACTCAGCAATCCCATTATTATGGCTATCAAGACTAGCAAAGCTTAATGGGTATGGGAAGGATAAGTGGTGAGGTTGCAGCAAGCGACTAAGCATTGTATGGTGGCTAACTTACGGATACAAGAATAAGTGAGAAACTATGCAAACGGTCGCCAACTAGTAATGATCAATAAGTGATCCTGAACTACTTCCGTTCAAACATAACCCAACCGTGTTCTCCTCTCGAACTTCCCCGAAAAGAGACAATCACGATTACGCACGCGGTTGGTGTACTTTAATTGAGTTTACTTTAAGTTCACTACAACCAGATATTAACAAATTCCCATATGCCACGTAACCGCGGGCACGACTATCAAAAGTTTAAACCCTACAGGGGTGTCCCAACTTAGCCTGACAAGCTCATGATCCGTAGAGACAATCCTCCATCGCGGGACCCTCCGATCAGACCCGGAATCCCGGTGCACAAGACATTTCGATAATAGTGAAACAAGTCCAGCAAGACCTCCCGACGTGCCGACACCCTGATAGTAGCTGTGTGTATCTCATCTAAGGCCACGACAGATGAGCGACACATACAGGTGCCAAAATACCCCAAGTTGCCAAGAGGCGGCCCCGCACAGTGCGCTAGTTTGGGACCAACACCATCGGCACTACCCCCCCCCCTTGTATGTAGAAAAGAATCCTCGGGTTCATGATGCCCTATGCCAATTAATTATTTAGTTCAATATTATTATGGCAAATGTTAAAACCAAAGTTGGGCCTTGCTGGAAGAGTTTTATTCATAGCGAACTGTCAAGAGGGGCCCATAAACCCTCACCGTGTTAGGGACGTAAAATCAAGGAACATAACACCGGTATGACGGAAACTAGGGCGGCAGGAATGGAACAGAACACCAGGCAAAAGGCTGAACCTTCCACCCTTTACCAAGTGTATAGATGCATTAATTAAATAAGAGATATTATGATATCCCAAGATATCCATGATATCCATGTCCCACCATGGAACAACCTGCAAGTGCACATGTAACTAGCAACACTATAAGAGGGGCTGAGAAAAGCGGTAACATAGCCAAACAATAGTTTGCTAGGAAGGGTGAAAAGGTTAGAGGCTGTCATCGCAATTTGGGACGCCTGATAAATGAGTGGTAGGTAGCGTGACATAGCGATAGCATCGAGACAACTAGCATAGCAATGATAGTAGTGAGACCCAAGGTGCCGGTCATCTTGCCTGAAATCCCGCTAGGAAGAAGAACGAGTCCATGAAGAAGACGATCCCACGTAGTCGAATGAATCCTCACAATCACAACGAAATAGGAACAATCGAGAAGGAGCACAACCGGAAAAAAGCAAACAACATGGTAAACACACAACACATAACAAGACATGATGTTCAACCAAGTATGATGCATGACAAGTCTACATGATGCTACTCATGGAAAGAGAGGACGCATACAAGAACATCACATCAAAGCAAGTTTAAATGAGGCCGAAATCAACATATAACAATTCTGGAAACTCCCCATATGCAAAATTCGAAATTGTTACTGATCTGAACAAAACATTAGGTTAAAGTTGTTAAAGATCAATTTAAAGTGCACCAAGATGATCTACGTGTCTTTCTAGTCAAGTTACATATAAAGTTCGTTTAATTCTGAGCTACGACCTAGAAGATATGAGCAAAACAAGTTAAACATGGCATGGATGCAAATGCAAGCAAACATAATCACAGACACTCCAAAACATGGATGCAACATGGCATGATGAAGCTACATGCAAAACCAAGCAAGTTTCATGTAGAGCATGCTCCAAACAGAGCCACGGTTCAACACATACACTCAATACAAGTTTAAAGGACAAGATGTCCAGAACAGCAACTAGGCATCTTACAAGCACCATTACAACATGCTACAAGAACAAGATAGGCACAAACATGAAATGCACTTAAAGCACAGATTAGATGCTCCGAATAACATCACGGTTTAGGTTCATAGGCATCAGGATTAATCGATTATGATCAAAGCAAAAGGCAACTTTATAACACATATTACGACTTAGTGAAAAACATGGCATACATGTGAGCAGAAACAACATGTTGACATGTTGGAGGCGTTAAACAATGATGCTATAGTGCAAGAACATAACAAGCCAAAGCATGGCATTAAACTACAGGTTAAACATGGAAAAACGTTATTACTAAGCATCTCCATATAACCTCTAGATCGATGGCATTCATCAAGACAAGATTGCAAGTCATAACAGATTCTCAGACTTAGCGAAACAGAGGAAGGCTGAAAACAGATTCATGATGCATACTTTGAGACAAAAAATATATTCTACAGGAACATTCATGGCATCAAAGGGTATGGAAAGCATGTAAAGGTAGAGCACTACAAAACATGAACACTGAGCTACTGCCTAGAAAACACTAGAACATGCTCAAAACATCATGGCAAGAATGCAAATGATAACAGATTCACAGACTTTGTGAAATAAACTGAACATGGCAGGAACAACGACAAGTAGGCATGTTTGCGAGCTTGAGCAACTCACCACAAAGCTTTTAATGGCATGTGGATATAACCAACAGCAAGAAGACATATTTGTGCAGCTACTCATGGCAAGAATGAATTTACTGTTAACAGACTAACAGCAACATTATTTAGCAAATTTAGATCATGGTAACAACAAGCTACAGCAGGCCATAATTTCAAACAAGGGCATGAATGGATAGAGCATAATAAGATCTACAAAACATCCTTACTAAGCATCTCAAGATTATGCATGGATTCACTTGTAGCATCAAGTTAACATGGCAACATAATGTAGCAGACTCAGACTTAGCAGAAATCATCAAGTCAATGAAATCAGCAACAGCAAGTACCCTACTTTGCATGCTTGTGCTAGTCACCACAGGGCACATAAAAATACATGGATTGCACCACTGTATGGATGGCATGAATATGCTCCTAAAACATGTTGACGTGATGCCCAAAAGATAAACACACAAAACTCTATGAAAAAGACAAATCAGCAAGTTATGACAATCTTCAGCAGCTTTATCATTTAGCACTTTTGCAACGATGATTAAGGCAACAAGATGGACAGTAACATGCATGCAAATGACACTAGCATGTAGAGCATTCAGAAAAGAACAATTCGACATATCGTACACTCAATTCGGAGCAACATGCATAAAGTTAGGACAAGTCAAGGATGCACACATATCACTGGAAAACTCGGGGACTTGGTGGAATTTTATCCTCATGAAAACGGGACGGGGTGGATCAGGGACGAGCGGATCCGGTCACGCCGTTTGGTTTGGGGGCTCGTTAGGTCTGGAACGAGGCGAAGCGGGACGGGACGACATTGGGACGAGGCGGTCCGACCACACCATTTGGATCGACGAACGCGGTCATCCCGTGTCGGTGGCGAGGAGCACTCCGGCGATGAGGGCGGCGAAGTCACGGCCACCGACGAGGAGGGGAGGTCGGGATAACGTGAAACGAGGAGATCCGGGCGGCTCCTGCCCGGATCCGGCCAGAGAGTGGCCGACGGTGAGCTTCCGGTGCGGTGGCGGCGTGTCACGGCGGGGGGGGGGTGGTGAGGAGGCACTGGGCGGCAGAGCGAGCGACGGTGGCGCACGGCGGCGGCGGGCGGTGCGGCGGCGGCACCGGCGGCGAGCGGGCGGGGCCGAAGGTGAGGTGAGGTGAGGTGGCACACGGTAGCGATGGTCACCGGTGGAGGCAGCGGGGCTCGGAAGCGACGACGCGGGATCGGGTGTGTGGGCTCTCGCGGCAATGGGATCCGGGCCTGAACGGGCTGGATATGGGCCACGTGGGCCTGCGGTGGTGGGAAGGCTGGAGACGGCAATGTGGCGGCTGCGGATTCGACGAGGACGGCGGCGTGGACATGTCCGGCGGCGGGATGGGCATGTCGGGCGCGCGGAGGAGGAAGATGCTAGGGTTTGCCCGTGATTTGAGGAGGGGGAGATGTTTATATAGGCATAGGGAGCTAGGAGAGGGCTATTGAGGTGCGGTTTTCGCCCACACGATCGTGATCCAACGATGGAGAGCATGGAGGGGGTTTAGATGGGCTAGTGGGCTAGTGGGCTATTATGAAGGGGTGTTGGGCTGCAAAGAGAAGGTGGGCTTTGGTTAACGCGGTTAACCATTGGGGCATCAAACGACCTCCAAATAGAAAGAAATTTGACAGGCAGCCTACCGGTGATATACCAAGGCCACTCGACAAATCTCGGCCCATTCCGAGAACGTCTCACGAAACAAGACCTGCGAGGTGCGATGTGTGCATGTGAGAGTGTCGGATTCCGAAACGGACAATGAAGAAAATGGCCGGATGCAAGTTTTGAAAAATTGATGATGAAATGCAGATGATGACATAGCAAAGTGCAAAACGCAAGCAAATGACATGGCAATGACGGTGAATAACTGCAAGACATCTGGCGCATCGGACTCGGGGTGTTACATGCACGCACGTGCGACGCGAGTCTTCAGGCGAGCAGTGGTGGGGGTGTGCGAGAGGTGGAGCTGCTGGTGCAGTGTGGCAGGAGGAGGAAGCTCAAGAGTGGTTTGGTCTCCTCGAGGAGAGTGGGGTCTGCTATAGCTCCTGCTCCGCGGGCTGTGGTGCTGCAGGAGGAGAACAGGAGAAGGGCGTCAGAGAGAAAGTTGTGCTGATGTGTTTGTGTGTGCAAGGGACCGGGAGCTGGAGCCGCTGCTAGAGGAGAAGGTGTTGTTGTGGTCTCTTACTGTTGTTGGTGACAATTGCGTGGTGGTTGGTGCTGATCTTTTATTGTTGCTGCATGCACGTGAGGACTGCTAGTACGGTTGTGGTTGTTTGCAGAGGAGAGGAAGCTTGTGGATGCTACTTCTTGTTGTTGTTTACAGAGTTGAGGGAGGAAGATGATAGGTGGTGAGGTCAAGGTCATGGAGTCAGTGTAGTCGGATGCTGGTTGTTTGTGTGGTGCACAGGAAGGAGGAAGGCACGTAGGAGATGAAGTGCTGAGAGGGGCGGAGATGTAGCTGTGTGTGCCTCGGCAAGCAGAGACATGGAGGATGCCCCGCTCGCCGTCATCTAGGAGGAAGTTGTGTTGCATGGACAGCTGGCATCCGTAAAAGTGGCCTTTGATGCTACATGGGCGAGGATGGCTCACATGAGGAGCACGACAACCATTATCAGGGATGTCAAAGAGGCAGAGGTCATAGAGGAGAGTACAAGTTTGGTTTTTTTATCTACATTAATGAAGATAGCACTGAAAAGGCCACAATTGCTGCTCACAAGACTGATCCAAAGTGGGTTCTAGACTCTAGTGCTTCTAAACATGTTGCAGGTGACTTCAGGAAATTTGAGTCATATGATCAGCTCCCTCCTCACAAAGTAATGTGATATGTACTGCTGACTGGGCCTCATGGCCTATTAAAGGCATTGGGATAGTTCAATGTACACTTGATAGTAAGTTATCTTCATTCCTACATGTGCCAGCTTTCCCGGTCAATATGTTGTCTTTTTGTGCTCTAATTGACCAGGTGGACTACAGGATAACAGTTGATAGAGAAATGTGCTTGATTGGAGATAGGCCGACTGGAAGAAGGATGGGGACTAGAATAAGGCGTAGGGGACTGGACCGTGAGGGGCTTGGTCAGATGGGCAGCCGAGTGTTTGCGGAAATTGTGGAAGAAAGAGAGTTTTTGGCAAACATCATTGCAGAATGGGACATGTATCCTTTGATAAAATGTACAAGTTGTTTCCTGATGTAATGCATGGAGTAGAAAGAACAAGCTGAAATGTAATGCGTGTGAGTTTGCAAAACACATGAGGACGTCGTGAGAAAGGGGTGTCTTATGCGTGTTAGTTTTCAAAACACATGAATATATCCCCATTCATGCTTGTTCACTCGGATTGTTGGACAAGTCATGTGGTGTCCGTTAGGGGTGCAAAGTATTTTGGACGTTTATTGACTGCCACACATGTATGACATGGATCTATCTGATGCGCCATGCTACTTCTTGAGCTTGCATTGATTTTTTCCTTGAAGAGGAAAGGGTGATGCAGCAAAGTAGAGATAAGTATTTCCCTTAGTTAAGAACGAAGGTATCAATCCACTAGGAGAAACACACAACTCTCCAATGATAGCACCTGCACAAATAAACAAATACTTGCACCCAACGCGATAAAGGGGTTGTCAATCCCTTCACGGTTACTTGCAAGGATGATATCTGATAGTGGTAGATGTAAAACAAATAAAAGTAAATAAGACTCAACGAGGTATTTTTAGGTTTTTGGTTTTATAGATCTGAAAATAATATGATAAAATAGACCCGGGGGCCATAGTTTTCACTATTGGCTTCTCTCTTGAAAGAACGCATACGGTGAGTGAACAAATTACTATTGAGCAATTGATAGAAAAGTGAATAATCATCACGATATCTAAGGCAATGATCATGAATATAGGCATCACATCCATGACAAGTAGACCGACTCCTGCCTGCATCTACTACTATTACTCCACACTCGACCGCTATCAAGCATGCATCTAGTGTCTTACGTTAACAAGAATGGAGTAATACCTTAAGCAAGATGACATGATGTGGAGGGGTAGATTTCAATCAACACGAAATAAACCCCATATTTTTATCCTTAATGACAACAATACAAATACGTGCATCACTACCCCTTCTATCACTGGGTGAGGACACCGCAAGATTGAACCCATCACAAAGCACCTCTCCCATTGCAAGAGAAATCAATCGAGTTGGCCAAAGCAAATCAATAGATTGGAGCGAAATACAAAGCTATCTTAATCATGCATAAAAAGAGTTCAGAGAAGACTCAAATAATATTCATAGATATTCTGATCATAAACTCACAATACATCGGATCTCCACAAACACACCGCAAAAGAAGATTGCATCGCCTAGATCTCCAAGAACATCGAGGATAACATTCTGAAGATTAAAGAGAGGTAAGAAGCCATCTAGCTACTACATATGGACTCATAGGTCTATGGTAAACTACTCACACATCATCAGAAGGGCGGCAAGGTTGATGTAGAGGCCCTCTGTGATTGAATCCCCCTCCGGCAGAGTACCGGAAAAGGCCCCAAGATGGGATCTCACGAGGTTAGAGACTTGCAGCTGTGGAAAAGTATTTTTGGTGCGCCCTTTGGTCTTCGGGGAATATTTGGGTATTTATAGAATGAATATTAGGGTTAGAAGAGTCATGAGGGGCCCACAAGCTCACAGGCGTCCCCCCTAGGGCATGGCTGGTGAGCTTGTGGCTCACCCGTGGGCCTTCTGGCCTCCTGCCAAAGCTTCCTGGGTGTCTTGTCCAAGAAAAATTGTCAAAAAGTTTCTTTCCGTTTGGACTTCATTTGGTATTGATCTTCTCTAAAAGACAAAAACAAGGAAAAAAAGCATCAAATGGCACTTGGCACTAGGTTAATAGGTTAGTCCAAAAAACTGATATAAAATAGCATAATAGTGCATATAAAGCATCCAAGATGGATAATATAATAGCATGAAACAATCAAAAATTATAGACACATTGGAGACGTATCATGCCACAAGGATGAAACTTTCCAATGCTTCGATACTCTTTGTGCCTATGTGAAAAATCACTTCAATGTTCCGGTACAAGTGATAAGAAGTGATAATGTCCCTGAGTATGTGAACATAGTTTTTGGGACTTTCTTATCAAAGCAAGGGATGATACTCTGCCTCGGAATGGAGTGGCAGAAAGGAAGGGTCGACATATTCTGAAGGTTGCTCGATCACTGATGTTTACTATGAATGTGCCAAAATTCTTGTGGAGTGAACATGTGATGGCTGCGACACACTGGATCAATCGCACATCATTGAGAGTACTTGGTATGAAGTCACCTTCTGAGTTACTTCTCGGAAAGAATGATTTCGTGGTTCCCCCAAGCTTTTCGGTTGCATCTGCTTTGTCAGGGGTCATAGGCCATCTGTGGGAAAGTTGGATCCAAGGGTCGTCAAGTGTATCATCAGTGGACACTTGAAGAGCGGCTACAAGTGTTGGAGTCTTTCTGAACTGGGGGGGGGGCTATGTGAGCATGGATGTCACCTTCAGGGAATCTAAACCATTTTACGGTGAGAACATTGATCTTAGTGGATTATTTGGAAGTCTTGACCATACCCAATCTAGTATGACAGGTCAAGAGGGGGAGTGGTGGCGGTGCCGATTCTGGTGCCGATTTGGTGCTGCAACAACCAATTGAGGGTGATATTCTGGTACAGCGAAGTGAGCATCAGCCCCAAAAAATGATAACATCACAGAGTGAAGGACCGATTGTGACTGGTGAGGTGTGATACGTCTCCAACATATCTATAATTTTTGTTTGATCCTTGCTGTTATATTATCATTCTTGGATGTTTTACAGTCATTTTATAGCAACTTTATATCATTTTATGGGACTAACCTATTGACATAGTGCCCAGTGCCAGTTGCTGTTTTTTCCTTGTTTTTTACTCCGCAAAAAATCAATACCAAATGGAGTCCAAATGCAGCGAAACTTTTTGAAGAATTTTTCTGGACCAAAAGACACCCATTGGGACAAAAAAGTACCAAAGGGGGGCTTCGAGGGGAGCAGAACCCACCAGGGTGCGCCTGGAGGCCTAGACGCGCCCAGGTGGGTTGTGCCCACCTCGATGGCCTCCCGCGCCGCCTCTTCATCCTATAAATACCCAAATATTCCACAAACCCTAGTGGATATGAAGAAACACAATTCCAGCTGTCGCCAGTTCCAAAACCACAAGATCCAATCTAACACCATCAAGGAGGGCTACATCATCCTCATTGGTACCTCTCCGATGATGCGTGAGTAGTTCACTTCAGACCTATGGGTCCATAGGCAGTAGCTAGATGGCCTTTTCTCTCTATGTTTCTCAATACAAAGTTCTGTTTGAGATCTATTTAATGTAATGACTTTGTGCGGTGTGTTTGTTGGGATCCGATGAATTGTGAGTTTATGATCAGATTTGTTTTGCTTTAATATCCATACTTGATTATTATAGCCTTGTATTTCTTCCTCAATATTTTGGTTTTGTTTGGCCAACTTGATCTACTTATTTTGCAATGGGAAGAGGTGCTCTAACATGGGTTTGATCTTCTGGTGTCCTTTCCCAGTGACAGAATGGATAGCAAGGCATGCTTGTATCGTTGCTATTAAGGATAAAAATATGGGGTCTATTCCTACATGAATAGATCTTGTCTACAGCATGTCATCGTTCTTATTGCATTACTCTATTTCTCCATGAACTTAATACACTAGATGCATGCTCGATAGTCGTCGATGTGTGGAGTAATAGTAGTAGATGCAGGCAGGAGTCGGTCTACCAATCTTAGATGTGATGCCTATATACATGATCATTGTCTTGGATATCACCATAACTATTCGCTTCTCTATCAATTTCTCAATATTAATTTGTTTACCCGCCATGTGCTATTTCTCGAGAGAAGCCACTAGTGAAATCTACGGCCCCGGGGTCTATTTTCCTATCATATATTTTCAGATCTACATTGCTCTTTGCTTTTTCCTTTATTTTTATTTTTATTTTTAGATCTATATTATTAAAAACCCAAAAATACCTCGCTGAATTTTATTTGTTGTTTTTCTATTTGCATCTATCCACCTACCCATTTACCAATCTTTGACCCCGGAGGGATTGACAACCCCTCTTACGCGTCGAGTTGCAAGTATTTGTTCTTTTTGTGCAGGTACCGTTTACATAGTGTTGTGTGGTTCTCCTACTGGTTCGATAACCTTGGTCTCAACACTGAGGAAAATACTTACCGTCACTGTGTTGCATCATCCCTTCCTCTTTGGGAAAATACCGATGCATTTCAAGCCATGTCAAGGTGCCGAGTCAAGCATACAGTGCTCCCACCCAGATCAGTTGCGTACTGAGGGGAAAACAGAGCAAGATGAGCAGCTAAAGGTGTATTCATGGAAGCAAGGTGATGCTTGTAATAGTTGGTGGAAGGTAAGTGAGGAGCTTAATCCTCAAGTATATTCAAGATGACAGCAGCATGTTCAGTGGGAGCAACCAACACAGATGTAGGGGAGCAGCCAACACAGATGCAGGGGGAGCAGCAGGCAGCAATGCAAGCTCATCTGACACAAATGAATTGCCAACTGCTTTAAGAAATGGTACTCAGGCAAAAGCAGGGATACCAAAGCCAAAGTATGGCTTCGAGATATTTCAACTAAACCAAGATATTCGCTCCGATCTTACCACTAATTACTAATGGATGCATAGGATTCCACAAATCCTCTCTTTATTGTGTTTCTACAGGAAATAGGCTACATATGGATGAAATCAAGTGGGAACTTGGAGAGGAGTGAAGGAGGAGACCTAAGAAATCTGGAGGAGGCGCACCAGAAGCCACAGAGCAAAAGATGACTTTCCATGTGACCGCGACCACTCGCATGAGCGGTCGTATGGCATGGAAACCGAGGCCTCTCTTCAACCTAAACAACTTTTATAAAGGGGTCGGCGCCGAAATGTCAATAGAAGATCCGCGAGCGAAGCCAGAACAGAGTCATCCTCATCCATCTCCATCAACCCAAGCCGCTGCCATTTCCATCTCCATAGCCACCATTGCCACCATAGTTCTTCTTCAAATAGATCATACTTGTAATCATGTATCACACATGGCATTCATTGTAAGACATGTTACCAATCAATCAATCTACATGATGTGTTCTTCATGTGATTTGATCTCCATGTGTGAGTAGTTTGGTAAGGTATGGGTTGAGGCAAGTGCTGGGAATCATTGCATGGAAAACAAAAAAATTCTATGCACACGCAATGATCTATCCATGGAGATGCATAGCAACGTGGGGAAGAGTGTGTCTACGTACCATCGTAGACCGTAAGCGGAAGCATTTCACAATGTGGTTGATGTAGTCCAACTTCTTCTCACGTCAACCGATCAAGTATCGAACGCATGACACCTCCGCGTTCTACACATGTTCAGCTCTGTGACGTTCCTCACCTTCTTGATCCAACAAGACGTTGAGGTAGTAGATAAGTTCCGTCAGCACGACGGTGTGGTGATGGTGAAATGATCTCCGCAGGGCTTCGCCTTAGCACCACGAAAATATGACCGGGGGTGTAAACAGTGGAGGGGGCGCCGCACACGGCTAACAGTTGATCTGGTGTGTGCTAGGCGCCCCCCCATATATATAGGTGGGAGGGGAGGGGAGAGGCCAGGAGGCACCCCAAGTAGGACCGAATCCTACTTGGGCTCCTCCCGAGCCTCGCGCCCCCTGCCATTTGTGTCGGAGGGGGAAGGAAAGAGGTGGGAGAGGGATGGAAGGGGAATCATATTCCTCTCTTTCCTTTCCCCTTCCCCTGTTTCCATCTCCTCCTGGGCCGGCCCATATGGGGGCGCACCAGCCCCTTGTGGCTGGTGTGTTTCCCCTCTTGGCCTATAAGGCCCATATCTTTTGTCGGGGGTGCCCGGAAGCCCTTCCGATGACCCGATAAGTACCCGGTACCCCGCCCCCCCAAAACAATTCCGGTGTCCGAATACCATCGTCCTATATATCAATCTTTACCTATTGACCATTTAGAGACCCATCATCATGTCCGTGATCTCATCCGGGACTTCGAACAACATTCGGTCACAAGATCACATAACTCATATAATACTATATCGTCATCGAACATTAAGTGTGCCGACCCTACGGGTTCGAGAACTATGTAGACATGACCGAGACACCTCTCCGGTCAATAACCAATAGCGGAACTTGGATGCCCATATTGGCTCCTATAGATTCTACGAAGATCTTTATCGGTCGAACTGTCATGACAACATACGTAATTCCCTTTGTCTATCGGTATGTTCCTTGCCCAAGATTCGATCGTCAGTATCTTCATACCTAGTTCAATCTTGTTGCCGGCAAGTCTCTTTACTCGTTCTGTAATACATCATCTTATGACTAACTCCTTAGTCGTTTTCTTGCAAGCTTATGATATGTATTACCAAGAAGTCCCGGAGACACCTCTCCGAAACTCGGAGTGGCAAATCCTAATCTCGATGTATGCCAACTCAACAAACACCTTCGGAGATACCTGTAGAGCATCTTTATAATCACCCAATTACATTGTGATGTTTGATAGCACACAAGGTATTCCTCCGATATCCGGGAGTTGCATAATCTCATAGTCGACGGAATATGTATTTGACATGAAGAAAGCAATAGCAATAAAACAGAACGATCATTATGTTAAGCTAACGGATGGGTCTTGTCCATCACATCATTCTCCTAATGATGTGATCCTGTTATCAATTGACAAATCATGTCTATGGTTAGGAAGCCTTAACCATCTTTGATCAACGAGCTAGTCAAGTAGAGGATCACTAGGGACACGGTGTTTGTTTATGTATTCACACATGTATCTAGGTTTCCGATCAATACAATACTAGCATGGATAATAAACATTTATCATGAATAAGGAAATATAAAATAACAACTTTATTATTGCCTCTAGGGCATATTTGCTTCAGCAAGAGCCTTATAGCCCTCTATGTTGTGGGAATCAATGGAAGTACTTTGCATTAATGTCATGTATGTGTGAAATAAAATTGTTCCATAGATGTCTCTTCTCTTATCTGCGTTCTTCATCCCTGCAGGTACCCTGGCTCATAGAGAGCGAGCCACGGAGAGGATAAGGGAAGGTAGACTATGAAGTGTTATTATGAACACCAATGACAGAAGGGTTTAGTACGGTAGCACGAACCCTATATCTGTGGATTGAAGATGTGTGGCCATTAAACGCCCAAAGCTCTTATCTGATTATTGCAATCTTAATTATCAAGGCAACCCCGCGAGACGGATAGGGCCTTTGGTTGGACAATTGATTCTTGATGCAGGACGCGTGCTAGTCAAGATGTAATTTGGACACATCCACCGCTTCGGTTCGTAACAAGCACATCTCGATGGGTGACTTCCAGTGCACAAATTAAGATCGTATTTGGCCCCAGCACAAATACATGGTTGTAAGCATTAGGACCTTATACATTTACCTATTTTTATTGTAAGTGTTCAACTCAAGGTTGTTTGATTTTGATCCGTCGAAAGCTGGAATTGTTTCTTTAAGAAAATCTTGCTAGAGATTCTAGCTTAAAGGGGCCCTTTCTCTCGTGGGTTCAATAACTCAGGGTCACCTCTAGGGCAATAGGTGAGAATACTTTCTACTCCATTTCTGTATCACTAAAGGAATTAATCAAGGACTCCATATCTTGGTAAAACAATTTCATTTCTAGCTTTCCAAATATTCCACAGAAATATCAAAATAATATCTAGGTTTGACTCGCTGGGATGATAGGATAGGATCATCTGTATCACATTTGTGGAGTAAAGATTAGGATTTAACTCGTTTAACTTGAGACCAAATTATAACCATATGGCTCTGGATAAATTTCAATGAAAAAAGATATGTAGATCTATTTCAATACCATCACCTCTACAACATTTGTTTTTAATATGAGATGAATACCTGGATCCCCTCAGTCATGTAGCTAGTACCCTTCTTAAGACTCTAGGAGCCAAAGTCTTGATTTTCCACACCAGATTACTAATATTGATTTCAGGCTTCGAGATAGTATTATTTGAAACTTGACTTCTAGCTTGAGCCCCCTACAATAGAGCTATATATGCACTTTTAGTAGTACATATAACATTAGGAGTGCGAGTCCAACATAAAACATCGTCCATGCTAGTATTAATGATAGTAGTATTTAAAACATTGCTTTTAAAAACCTCATCAAAGAATATGCTAGTTCTATCTTCATCCCGCGTTTTGCTATTTAGTTTCCTTAGATTGCTGACCACCTTTAGACAAGGCCGGTTTAAATTATGCTTAAGATGATCATAAATATTTTCCCAGCCTTTGCATCAAGGAGTAGTCCAAATGTAGAAATTAACATTAGCAATCTGAATTTGACTAGCCTTGTGAAAGAAAGGTAAAATTTTGAAAATAGAAGAGCAGAAAGCAGACTTTCCATTGTGAGTATTGAGTTTCCAAATATTAGAGTTATGAAAGTACTTGGATTTGAGGATTTTAGTAATTAAGGAATCATGTTTCTTAATAATTCTCCAAGCCATCCTTGCAAGCATGGACCTATTCATCATATATAAATCTCTGAAAGGACATTTGACATATAATAAACACGGATAAAAGCACAGACAAATTTGATAAGAGTGAGTCTTCCTGCATGAGATAACATGTTAGCCTTATAGGAATTAAGCTTAGTTTGGAATTATAAATAATAAAATTGTAGGCTGCAAGTCTATTTTTCCCAGGAAGAATTAAAGGATGGACAAGATGAGTTGTGTTAAGATCCATATTGGGAGCGAGGAAATATTGTTACTTCATTTTTCCAGATTATCATCTATATCCTTAGGGGGTGTTTGTTTCCAAGGACTTTTTTGTGTAGAGACTAGAAAAAGTCCCTCTTAGAGACTTTTTTACCAAACGGGAGGGACTTTTTAGGGACTAAACTAGTCATTTGGGACTAAATGAAGAAGACTCTCAAGGAGAGTCTTTTTGGGACTTTTCCAACAATGCCCCTCCATGCACCCATTGGCCCGCCACCCCATGGTGTTGTTTGATTGTTATTTTTCTACATACTAGGGGCAACATGGTCATTTAATAACCTCTAGGAAGGGACTAGGGACTTTTTAGTTGGGACTAGAAAAGGTCCTTAGACTAGAGAACCAAACACCACCTTAGTCAAAAGGATAGCGGTTTAATTCCAATTAGGAGTTGACCAGAAACCGCACAAAATTTATTAATAATCGATGCTCTATCACATTAGCATCATCATTATCAACCCTACCATTGACAATAAAATCGTCAATAGACATCAGAGAGTGAATAGGGGGACAATTACGTCCTAACTGAATACTACTCAAATGATTGAATTTTATAGACTATTGAATGGAAAGCAACAACTCATTAACTACGAGAATAAGAAGATACAACGACAAAGGACAACCTTGTGGGATATGTCAAGATCCCCTAAAGTTCCCATACGGTTGATCATTAATGTTAACAAAAAGGTGGCGGAAGAGATGCACTCCATGATTAAATTTACAAAATGACCATGCAGCCCTTTACGTAGTAAAGCCCTCTTGATAAAACACCACTCAACAAGGTCAAAGGCTTTTGTTAAATCCATCTTGAGCATAAAAGCTTTATGTTTCTAGGAGTTAAGAAGAACAGAGTGAGTGACTTCTCGAGCTATGGTTATATTATTATTAATCCTTCAACCTTGAACAAAAGCTTGTTGAGACTCATGAATGTGATCAGGAAGAACATCTTTGAGTCTATTGCCTAAAGTTTTAGTAATGACTTTATAGACTTCATTACACAGACTTGTGGGCCTAAATTCTTGAGGTGTTTTGGCATTATCTTTCTTAAGATTAAGAGTAATAAAAAATTTATTCGGTAGTGGCTGAAGATTACCCCTTATGTGTAAATCTTGAACAAGTCTTGTTATATCATCTCCTATCCACTTCCATTTTGAAAGGTAGCCCATCTCGTCCAGGACAGTGCTCCAATTCATACCATTAAGTACATGTAGAACTTCATCTTTATCTAGAACGGCAGGACAATCCATCATATTTTCACTATTACTAACTGGAGAAGGAAGATTATTTAAGTTGGGATTACTAGAAGGCAACAAATTTGTAAAGGACTTCATAAAACAATCGGCTATCTCTTTAGGATTCTACAACATTTATTAGTTTGATCAAGGATTGAACTAATTCTATTCTTACTTCTCCTTTTGAGCATAGATTTATGAAAGTAACTTATATTCCTATCTCCTTTCATAGCCCAATGTCTATTAGCTCACTACCTGTGTAAAATTCTGTTAGTTTGATCATTGTTTTATCTTAAGGCTCAATTAGTAAAGCCTCCTCATTGTGATCCTGTAAACGTATGGGTTTAATCTGCAAATTTTCCAGTTGGATGTGAATAGTATCCAGTTGTTTTAAAGGCCTCTTAATTTTACTCCATCTCTTGAGTGAACCTGCAAGAAGGGATGTTCTAACATGGTAAGGTTTATCATTAGTATTGATCCAACTATGCTTAGCCATTTCATGATATTCATATTCTAGAAGCCTCCAATTTACAAATTGTAAGGAACTTTTAGTCTTAGCAATACTAGGCTTAGAAATGGTTAAAGTGGGTGCATGATCACCATAAAAAATTGGCAAATTGTCCAAGGTATTACGTAATTCTTTGTACCATTCAACATTAGAAAGAAGTGGCCCAGACTATCATAAGTAGGAGCAAAAGTAAAATGTTTGTTGCACCAAGTAAAAGGAGGACCATTATAAACCATATCAATTAATCCACGTGGTTAAACATGATTGTAAGTCATACAATGATGGTTCAACCTAGTACTATTATTCTTCTGCAGGGAATTAATGATATCATTAAAATCCCCATACAATATAGACGCAAACCCAACGAGAAACTAAAATCCCTAGAGAAGCAACAAACTGCTCTATTAACTTCCACAAGTATTTGTTCTTACGATAATATGGATCACCATAGACGCAAACCAACGAGAAACTAAAACTAGTACTAATATTTACAAATGATGCTATGACTACATTCTGACGCGAGTGGATTATATCTAACTTGATGACATCCATGCACATGATCCAAAGGTATCTAGCTTGGCCTTCCGCGGGAAAACAAAACTATCATGGATAGCAAACTGTTAGTTATGTCCTGAGAACTAATTCTAGAATTATGAGTTTCTTAAATCTGAAGCATACTTTGGCATTGGTGGGTGACATTATGCTATTAGCATGCTATTAGAGAGGCATTGTACACTAATTCATTTAGCGAGGCATTGCTCAGAATGCCATAGCATGCTATTAGCAATGCTATAGCGCGCTATGTTTTCACTAGGCAAGATATTGCATCTTGTCACTATTGAGGGTCCTCCCTATCCCTCGGTAGTTCCAGCATGTGAAGTTCACGACGTCCATGGTGCCTTAAAGGCTGGCGTCATTGCCTTTCTAGTAGCATTTCCATTCCTCTCAGCATCGTCACAAGCTGCAACATAAGCGTCAGTATTTCACTACTGGGAAAGGGCTTTAGGTGAACTCACATGTGTGGCGGGAGCACTATATCACCCGCCACTATTACATTATAAAAGTAGCACTAGTGTGTACTAAAATGGACCCGCCACTCCTCTTGTCACAACAGTGGCGGGCACTACGTCATACCCGCCATGTCTTCAAGATCCTTGCTTGGTGAAAACCTTTGGTGGCAGGCGCCGTGATTTGCCCGCCACTGCTCTATCAGACAGCTATGTTGAGGGGCAAGAAGATCCTGCCACAGATGTCTTTCGGCAACTCATGCCGTAGTTGTTAAAAAATTACAAAAATAGCAATGGACAGGTAGTTATCTCTGCCCGCCACTTGAAAATAGCATGGCAGGTACTGTGGTGCGCCCGTCATTGGTCATAGACCACATGGTTTAGGGTTTCTAAGCCCCACGCGCCCGCATCCGCCCACATTTTATTCAAAAATCTTTCACCCTCATCTCTCTCACATGTCGCCATCATCGTGGCAGCCTTCGACTCCGCCACTGTCACGCTTGCCCTCAGGCGCCTGCAAGGTCGATGTCGTCCCCATCGTCCTCGTCATCCCCATCGCCCTCGCCGTTCGCCGCTGCAACTAATGTCCTCACCATCCGCTAGCACCTCGAATGTCCCCGTCGTCACTGTCGCTCTCAACGTCCAATGTCGTCGTCCTCAACCCACTAGGCATATCAACGGGCTATGGAGATGCCCATCAATAGATATCAATGTGAGTGAGTAGGGATTGCCATGCAACAGATGCACTAGAGCTATAAATGTATGAAAGCTCAACAAAGGAAACTAGCGGGTGTGCATCCAACTTGCTTGCTCACGAAGACCTAGGGAAATTTTGAGGAAGCCCATCATTGGAATATACAAGCCAAGTTCTATAATGTAAAATTCCCAGTAGTAAATGAGAGTGACAACATATGAGACTCTCTATATGAAGAACATGGTGCTACTTTGAAGCACAATATATGAGACTCGCTATATCAAGGTGCTACTTTGAAGCACAAGTGTGGAAAAAGAGATAGTAGCATTGCCCCTTTTTATTTTTATTTTTTTTGGGCCTTCTTTTTTTTGTTTGGCCTTTCTATTTTTTTATTGGGACAATGCTCTATTGAATGATGATCATCTCACTTCTATTTATTTTACAACTCAATGATTACAACTCGATACTAAAACAAAGTATGACTCTATATGAATGCCTCCGGCGGTGTACCGGGATATGCAATGAATCAAGAGTGACAAGTATGAAAATTATGAACGGTGGCTTTGCCACAAATACTATGTCAACTACATGATCATGCTAAGCAATATGAAAATGATGGATGTGTCATGATGAACTAGATGATGGAAAGTTGCATGGCAATATATCTCGGAATGGCTATGGAAATGCCATAATAGGTAGGTATGGTGGCTGTTTTGAGGAAGGTATATGGTAGGTGTATGATACCGGCGAAAGTTGTGCGGTAGTTGAGAGGCTAGCAAAGGTGGAAGGGTGAGAGTGCGTATGATCCATGGACTCAACATTACTCATAAAGAACTCATATACTTATTGCAAAAATCTAGAAGTTATCAAAGCAAAGTACTACGCGCATGCTCCTAGGGGGATAGATTGGTAGGAAAAGACCATCGCTCGTCCCCGACCGCCACTCATAAGGAAGACAATCAATAAATAAATCATGCTCCGACTTCATGACATAACGGTTCACCATACGTGCATGCTACGGGAATCACCAACTTCAACACAAGTATTCTGTAAATTCACAACTACTCCACTAGAATGACTTTAATATTATCACCTCCATATCTCAAAACAATTATCATGCTTCAATCTTTTCTTAGTATTCAACACACTCAAAAGAAAGTTTCACAAATCTTGAATACCAAGCATATTATTACTAAGCAAATTACCATGCTATTAAGAGACTCCCAAAATAATTTAAGTGAAGCATGAGAGATCAATAGTTTCTTTAAAACAAATTACTTATCTCAAAAGATATAAGTGAAGCACATAGAGCAAAATTATAATGCTCAAAAGATATAAGTGAAGCACATAGAGCAAAACTACCTAGCTCAAAAGATATAAGTGAAACACATAGAGTATTCTATCAAATTTTAATTCATGTATGGCTCTCTCAAAGGTGTGTACAGCAAGGATGATTGTGGCATACTAGCAAACAAAGACACAAGTAATACAAGACGCTCCAAGCAAATCACATATCATGTTGGTGAATAAAAATATAGCTCCAAGTAAAGTTACCGATGGAAGTGGACGAAAGAGGGGATGCCTTCCGGGGCATCCCCAAGCTTTGACTTTTTGGTGTCCTGGGATTATCTCGGGGGTGCCATGGGCATCCCCAAGATTAGGCTCTTGCCACTCCATGTTCCATAATCCATCAAATTCTTACCCAAAACTTGAAAACTTCACAACACAAAACTCAAAATAAAAACTCGTGAGCTCCATTAGCGAAAGAAAACAAAAGACCACTTCATGGTACTGTACTTAAATCATTCTTTATTTATATTGGTGTTAAACCTACTGTATTCCAACTTCTCTATGGATTATAAACTATTTTACTAGCCATAGATTCATCAAAATAAGCAAACAACGCACGAAAAACAGAATCTTTCAAAAACAGAACAGTCTGTAGTAATCTGTAGCTAGCGCAAGATCTGCAACCCCAAAAATTATAAAATAAATTTCTGGACGTGAGGAATTTATTTATTAATCATCTTCAAAAAGAATTAACTAAATATCACTCTTCAAATAAAAATTACAGCAGTTCTCGTGAGCGCTAAAGTTTCTGTTTTTTTACAGCAAGTTCAACAAGACTTTCCCCAAGTCTTCCCAACGGTTCTACTTGGCACAAACAGTAATTAAACACAAAAAACACAACCAAACCAGAGGCTAGATAATTTATTTATTACTAAACAGGAGCAAATAGCGAGGAATAAAAATAAAATTGGGTTGCCTCCCAACAAGCGCTATCGTTTAACGCCCCTAGCTAGGCATAACAAGCAAGAATAGATCTAGGTATTGCCATTGTGGGAGTCCTGGATTAGGGGGTCTCCGGACAGCCGGACTATCTCCATCGGCCAGACTGTTAGACTATGAAGATACAAGATTGAAGACTTCGTCTCGTGTCCGGATGGGACTCTACTTAGCGTGGAAGGCAAGCTAGGCAATACGGATATGGATATCTCCTCCTTTGCAACCGACCTTGTGTAACCCTAGCCCTCTCCGGTGTCTATATAAACCGGTGGGTTTTAGTCCATTGGAACAACAACTACAACCTACAATCATACCATAGGCTAGCTTCTAGGGTTTAGCCTCTTTGATCTCGTGGTAGATCTACTCTTGTACTACCCATATCATCATTATTAATCAAGGAGGACATAGGGTTTTACCTCCATCAAGAGGGCCTGAACCTGGGTAAAACATTGTGTCCCCTGCATCCTGTTACCATCCGGCCTAGACGCACAGTTCGGGACCCCATACCCGCGATCCACCGGTTTTGACACCGACATTGGTGCTCTCGTTGAGAGTTCCTCTGTGTCGTCGCCGTTAGGCTTGATGACTCCTACTATCATCAATAGCGATGCAATCCAGGGTGAGAATTTTCTCCTCGGACAGATCTTCGTGTTCGGCGGCTGTGCACTACGGGCCAATTCGCTCTGCCACCTAGAGCAGATCGAAAGTTATGCCCCTGGCCATCAGGTCAGGTTTGGAAGCTTAAACTACACTGCCGATATCCGTGGAGACTTGATCTTCGATGGATTCGAGCCTCTGTCTTGTGCATCAAGCAGTCAAGATAAGTACGATTTAGCTCTACCATCGGACAGTGTTCAGGAAATCGCACCGTTAGCCGCTCCAACACTTAATTCGGAGCCAGTTGCGCCCTCTGCGGTCGGGTGGATGGACCCCGCCACGGAGGCCCTACCCTCAGCGGCGATCGAGTCGAATATCGACCTTACCTTGCTTGAGACCCGTGTTGATAAATTGCCGGATTCTTCTCCGGCCACGGACCCCGAACCGCCTGCGCCCGTTCCTATCGAATCTGATTGGGTGTCGATCATGCAGTTTACCTCCGCGGATATTTTTCAGCACTCGCCCTTTGGCGACATACTGAACTCGTTAAGGTCTCTCTCCTTGTCAGGAGGATCCTGGCCGAACTATGTTCGGCAGGACTGGGATGCGGACGACGAAGAAATTCGCGACCCACCCACCACCCACTTAGTAGCCACTGTCGATGACTTAACCGACGTGCTCGATATCGACTCCGAAGATATCGACGGTATGGACGACGATGCGGAAGACGAAGAGGAACCACTGCCCACAGGGCACTGGACGTCCACCTTAACACATGACGTATACATGGTGGACACACCAAAGGAAAACGACGACGAGGAACGAAAGGACGCAACGAAGGGCTGTCCCCTCGAGAAGCAGTCAAAGCGGCGGCGTAAGCGCCGCCCCAAATCCTGCCTCGACAGAAATAACGATCATACAGACCCAGCGTTAGAGCAGGGTGAACCACTGTCGGACCACGGCAACATGGAGAATCAAACCGAACAAACCAACTCTGTCAAAGATAATAGTCCGGAGGACATAACACCGGACAGACACGCGAAGCAACAAAATGCCCATCAAAGGCTTGTCGCCACCACGAGGAGTCTAAAAAGGCAGAAGCAAAGGCTCAAGGCGGCGCAGGACACACTCCAAATCAGATGGAGCAAAGCACTCAATGCAGCAGCAAAGTACGGCGGCAATCGCCCCACCCAGAGTTACCCGAAGCGGAAGTTACTACCCGAATTCGATGAGGAGGCCTTAGATCCCCCGCAACCAAAAATCAAAACGGCCACTTGGCCGGATAGACGACCTCACAGCCAACAAAGAGCGGCAAACAATGCCACATATAAGCCAATACACGATCCAGGCGAGGGCTCGCATCAAAAGGACGGCGCAACCAGATCCATCTATGGGCCACGCAAGCGCTCTCCATCATACGATGCAACACAACAAACATTCGAACAACGCGGCACGCCCAGATACAGGGGTGCCGCACACCCCCTATGTTTCACCGATGAGGTGCTGGACCATGAATTTCCAGAGGGATCCAAACCCGTAAACATAGAGGCATACGACGGAACAACAGACCCTGGGGTCTGGATTGAGGACAATTTCCTCCACATCCATATGGCTCGAGGAGATGAACTCCACGCCATTAAATATTTACCCCTCAAACTCAAAGGGCCAGCTCGACACTGGCTTAAAAGCCTCCCCGAAAACTCCATCGGAAGCTGGGAAGAGCTCGAAGACGCTTTCCGGGCAAATTTTCAAGGGACTTATGTCCAACCTCCGGACGCGGACGATTTGAGTCATATAACTCAACATCCCGGAGAATCAGCCCGAAAGCTCTGGAATAGGTTTCTTACTAAAAATAACCAAATAGTCAACTGTCCGGACGCCGGGTGAGGATAGCTGGCTAGCCAGATGCGGCACCAGCGACCCTAGTACATCCGAAACTAGAGATGGAAACGGGAAATCATGGTGCAACAACAATAGCAAACACCGGAATAAAGAGGACAACACGAAGAGCACGGCCGTAAACGCCGGATTCAAAAGCTCTCGGCCAAGTTAGCAAAATCCGCCCTTTAGAGGCGACAGAGATGAACTGTCCAGCCTAAACAAAATTCTGGACCAAGTATGTCAAATCCATAGCACTCCTGGTAAACCCGCTAATCATACCCACAGAGAATGTTGGGTCTTCAAGCAGTCCGGCAAGCTCAACGCCGTACACAAGGGGGAGGATACACCAGGAGAAGACAAGGATAAGCCTCTCAAGCAAGACGCTGGGGAACAAAAGAAATTTGCACCAGAAGTCAAAACAGTAAACGTGTTACACGCGATCAAGGGGAGAAACAAAGAGGCACCCCCAGTTAAATATGCCCAAGGGCCTATCACCGCAGAGCCCTGTCACTGGTCGTTTCAACCGATCACTATTGACCATCAGGATTACTCAGCAAGTATCCCATGTGCAGGATGGGCTGCCTTGGTATTAGACCCAATAATTGACGGATACCACTTCACACGAGTCCTGATGGATAGTGGCAGCAGTCTAAACCTGATATATCAAGACACAATCCGCAAAATGGGGATAGACCCAACGAAAATCTGCCATAGCGAAACTACCTTTAAAGGAGTAACGCCAGGCCCAGGGGCTCACTTCACGGGCTCCCTGCTACTAAAGGTTGTATTCGGCTTCCCCGATAACTTCCGTAGCGAACATTTAACCTTCCACATTTCTCCGTTCCAAAGTGGCTATCAAGCACTACTTAGACGCGAAGCTTTTGCTCAGTTTAAATGCAATACCGCATTACGCTTCCCTCACGCTCAAGATGCCCGGTCAACGTGGCATCATTATAGTGAGTGGAAATATTGAGTGATCTTTGCGCACCGAAGAGAATGCGACTGCCTTGGCAGCCACACACTAAAAACGGCCTCACCAACTACAGCATTTGATAGGTCGTCACGACCACGGACGCGGTTAGACGAGTCCGGCACTCCTATATGTAATTTGTATC
Source organism: Triticum monococcum (assembly GCA_034509565.1). Lineage (NCBI taxonomy): Eukaryota > Viridiplantae > Streptophyta > Magnoliopsida > Poales > Poaceae > Triticum > Triticum monococcum. Next base: position 65,700,513 of record CM067846.1, read on the forward strand.
GGATTGATGCTTACACCCCCTATTCCAACTACAAGGGGCCTCAATGCGCGCAGACAAGTGGCAATTTCTACTCGTTTTTAATACATGGTTTCTTTAAAAACTACCTTTTTGCAAGACAACTTTTTCACCTAAGTTCCTCTCTTTTACAGATGATCATCGTGCTACACCAGTCCAGGATACGGCACAACGGAGACACAGGCGCAGACGTGCAGCAGGGACCCGCTCCAAGGATTCTTTTTAGATGAAGACCCTGCGTAAACCTTTTTTACTGTCTCCTATTGATACACAACCCTCGAATTCTCAGTGCAATCGAGAAGGATGCTGACGTCTTGGCATGTGGCCACATCAGAATAATGCACGTGCCTGGACACAAGGGGCTTCTTACAAAGGGCACAATTTAGGCCCGGTTTATACCATAAAGAGCGAATACCTTAGGGAGTGTTCGGTGTCGCGAGTTTGGCCTTATATGCATCAGCTCCGAATCATGTCTTTGGTCAAATGTTGGGTTTGCCCGGCTCCTATGTTTTGGTACCTTACGTTCCGCTCTATCGACTAAGGTAGCACTAGGAGAACTACAGCCGAAAACTGACTGTCATGATATAGCGTGAGACTGGTCAACCACTCGATGACCTATCGGAATGTTAGAATTCCTCCGCCTTAACGAACAGCCGTTTCCCGGCCAGGCAGGTATGCACCCCGAATTCGGGAGAGGGCGGAGCCAACAGGGGCTATATAGTAGCCCCACCGTCAAACTCCTATGGCTAAGTGAAAGTGTTAAAGCATTATAGTCTGGTTGCCTCGTTCGGTGCGCTATCACATCCTTAATAGGACCAAGACGTTGGGTTAAGTGTGAACACGCGTCTTCTGCGAACACCTCCGCATTATATGTGTGGGGGCTGAAGCCGACGGCTGCAATCTTTCAGGTTATACACATGTATACATAAACGGCCGCACAGGAGGCGCAATATTACTTTCAGGCAAAAGTATAAACACAACCTTAATAAATTTCATAAAAACATTGTGTTTACAATGGGAATGCACATCACTCAAACATAATATTCTTCGAGCACTGGGACTCTATCAAACGAGCACCCTCAAGAACCTCTTCGAAATAGTGCTCGGCAGCCACTCGGCCTATGACCGAACCCTGCGCCGCAACAGTGGTAGCATCCATCTCTGCCCAGTATGCTTTAACACGGGCAAGGGCCATCCGCGAGACTTCTATGCACGCCGACTTCTTCATTGCATTGATGCGCGGCACTGCACCAAGGAATTGCTGCGCTAAGGTGAAATAGTTGTTCGGCTTCGGCTTTTCCGGCCACAGCTGATCCACAACGGACCTCATGGCGAGTCCGGACAACCTATTCAGTTCGGCCCATTCGGCTAGCTGATCCATCAGGGGAAGCGGATGCTCTGGAACGTTAAATTGCAACCAGAATAGCTTGTCCACTTCATGATCTGACTGATCTCGGAAGTATTCTACCGCATCGGCAGCGGTTGTCGCCATGTTCATATATGCGTCTGCCGAATTCCACAGTCACTCCAGAGGGGCATAATGCGGATCTCCGAACTTCCTCTACAGTAGAAAGGGCTTCCTAACCGCAATATCCCCGGCTTCGCGCAACTCCTCCTTCTTCTCCCTCATAGCGGAGCGAGTATCATTGGTCTCCATCGTGGCCTTCTCAAGGTCCGATGCCTTCACTCGGTTCTCTTCTTCAAGGAACTGGCAACGGTCGGCAGTGCCCTTTAATGCCATAGCCATCTTGGCCATTTTTTCTTTACTTTCGCAATGGGCAGCCTTCTCAGCTCTTAACTCTTCGGCTGTCTTCAAAGTAGCCGCATTACTAACCCTCGCTTGTTCCTTGGCTCGGGAAAGTTCCGCCCGAAGGGTCTCCATGGTGGCAGCTCCGTCTGCAGTCACAACATATTAAAGATACTGGCATCATGCTGCTCTTATTATGTGACAGTCACCAGGAAAACATTACTTACCCTGTGACTCGTCAAGCCGCTTGCTAACAAGCTCGATGTCGGCGTCGGCCGCATCTAGTTGCCGCTTTAGTTCGGCAAACTCATGAGTCCGGCTAGCCACCGGAGCTCCCATTACCTGCACATTAAAGCGGTATGATTATTGCCTGGGACTATGATCCTCCGTTCGCCGCCGTTCTCGACGACAACCAGAGTCTCAGGGGCTACTATCTACACAGGACACAGTTAACATGTGCGGTACTATTAAAAAGCATATCATTCCACATACCTCAAAGCCTGTCAGTAGACTCATAAAAGCTTCATGCAATCCGCTTTCGGCGGACAAAATTCTTTCCATCATCGTACCCATTAACGTACGATGTTCCTCTGAGATGGTTGCTTGCCCCAACAGCTCCCTCAGTATGTCCGACCGCATACCAGATGGTGCCGGACTCTTTTGTTTGCTCTTTTCAAGAGCCGGACTCTGAGGACTTCGGGTGGCTATAGGATTATCTTCTGGCCTCACCAAATCCGGAGAGGCCCTCCGTGATGACACTTCAAGGTCGCTCGCTTCTTGAGCGGAGGAGTCCGGGGGAGGCGTTTCGCTCTCCATCATCTCCGGAAGAAGATCCCCCGAAGATGAGCTCTGCTGAGAAGGGCTAAGATACGAACTGCAAGGTAAACACTTCGGTTATTTTCCTCAGAGGAAAGTTAATATATCTTCACTATTGAAGTACTTTCTAATTACTTACAGCTCGTTGGAGGGCTGATCCTCGCGCGGAATTTGTGCGGCAAAAGCACCTTCCAAGGCAGGACCCTCTTATTCTCGGGATGGATTGGCTCTCTAAGCACAAGGCTCAGCTTGATTGTGTAGGCAAGCAGATTCAATTGACTCATTCGTCTGAGGATGTAATTGTCTTTGCCGCTCGTGATGATACTATCCCATTGTTTCCTCTCAATGAGAAGTGTGAATTGGATGCTATCTCACAGATTCCAGTCGTTTGCGAATATCAAGACGTCTTTCCAGAAGAGCTCCCAGGAATGCCTCCGCACTGGCCAGTTGAATTCGTTATTGATCTTGAGCCTGGTACGGAACCTGTGTGCAAGCGTCCTTACAAGCTCGGGCCTGAAGAGTTGAAGGAGCTGAAGAAACAACTCGATATTCAAGAAAGAATGGGTCTCATCCGGCCTAGTTCTTCTCCGTGGGGTTGTGGTGTTCTTTTTGTGAAGAAGAAGGATGGAACGGACCGACTTTGTGTTGCTTACCGTCCATTGAACAAGAAGACCATCAAGGACAAATACCCACTTCCCAACATCAACGAGTTGTTCGAACAACTCAAGGGTGCCAAAGTATTCTCCAAGCTTGATCTCCATATGGGTTATCATTAGATCAAAATCCATGAGCAAGATATTCCCAAGACGGCCTTTAGGACAAGCTATGGGTCATATGAATACACTGTCATGTCTTTTGGCCTCGTCAACGCTCCTCCGACGTTCTCTCACATGATGAACTTCATCTTCAACCCCTACACCAATGACTTCGTTTTGGTCTATCTCGATGACATTCTGGTTTTCTCGAAGAACAAGGAAGATCATGCCAAGCACTTGCGTTTGGTTCTTGACAAGCTGAGGGAACACCAATTCTACGCCAAGTTCTCCAAGTGTGAATTTTGGCTCGATGAGGTTCTTTATCTTGGTCATATCATCTCTGCCAAGGGCATTGCCGTGAATCCTGAGAAGGTGTCTGCAATTGTGAATTGGGAACCTCCTCAGAACGTGAAGCAACTCCGTAGCTTCCTCGGTCTCGCAAGCTACTGCCGAAGATTCGTTGAAAACTTTTCTAAGATCGCTAAGCCTCTCTCAAATCTTCTCTAGAAGCACGTCAAGTACGTTTGGTCTCCGGAGTGTGATATTGCTTTCAACACTTTGAACCAGAAATTGATCACTGCTCCAGTTCTGACTCCGCCTGATGAATCCAAGCCGTACGAGGTCTTTTGTGATGCCTCTCTCGAAGGTCTCGGTGCAGTATTGATGCCAGATAAGAATGTTCTTGCTTATACCTCTCGACAGTTGAAGCCTAATGAGAAGAACTACCCCACTCATGATCTCGAGTTGGCGGCAGTTGTGCATGCTCTTTTGACTTGGAGACATCTTCTATTGGGAAGAAAAGTGGACATTTTCACCGATCACAAGAGTCTCAAGTACATCTTCACTCAGCCTAATCTCAACCTCAGGCAAACTCGATGGGTCAAAATGATTCAAGAGTATAATCCGAGTATCGAGTATACTCCAGGAAAGGCCAATGCGATTGCTGACGCTTTGAGCAGGAAAGCGTATTGCAACAGTCTGATTCTCAAGCCTTATCAACCCGAGCTTTGTGAAGCTTTCCGCAAACTGAATCTGCAAATTGTTCCTCAAGGTTTCCTCGCCAACCTTCAAGTCTCTCCTACCTTGGAAGACCAGATTCGCCAAGCCCAGCTTCTTGATGCTATGGTGAAAAAGGTGAAGATTGGGATTGCCAAGAGTCAATCCAAGTACAAGTGCTACCGCCTTGATGACAAGGACACTCTCTTCTTCGAGGATCGAATTGTTGTGCCCAAAGGTGAACTTCGTAAAGTGATCATGAACGAGGCTCACAATTCCCTCCTCTCCATCCACCCTGGGAGCACGAAGATGTATCAGGACCTTAAGCAAGCTTATTGGTGGACTCGAATGAAGCGCGAGATTGCTCAATTCATGAATGAATGTGATGTCTGCAGAAGAGTGAAGGAAGAACACCAAAGGCCAGCAGGTCTCTTCTAACCTCTTGCCATTCCAGAATGGAAGTTTGACCACATTGAAATGGACTTCGTGAATGGGTTTCCAAAGTCCAAGAGTGGCAATGATACTATATTCGTTGTCATCGACAAACTCACTAAAGTGTCTCATTTTCTGCCTATCAAAGAGTCGATCACTGCAGCTCAATTGGCGGAACTCTATACCTCTCGAATTGTCTCTCTGCACGGTATTCCTCAAGTGATATCTTCAGACCGTGGCAGCATCTTTACCTCCAAGTTTTGGGATTCTTTTCAGAAGGCCATGGGCACCAACATCCGCTTCAGCACTGCTTTCCATCCTCAAACAAGCGGTCAAGTCGAGCGTGTCAACCAGATTCTTGAAGATATGCTCAGGGGTTGTGTGATCTCCTTCGGCATGAAGTGGGAGGATTGTCTTCCTTATGCTGAATTCTCATACAACAACAGTTTTCAAGCAAGTTCGGGCACGGCCCCATTTGAAATTTTGTATGGCAGGAAGTGTCGTACCCCTCTCAACTGGTCTGAAACCGGTGAACGTCAGCTGCTGGGTAATGACTAAATCACAGAGGCAGAAGAAATGTGCAAAGTCATTCGTGATAACCTTAAAGCAGCCCAATCCCGCGAGAAGAGCTACTATGATAGTAAGCACCGTGATTTGGCTTTCGAGATCGGAGATCATGTTTACCTCCGCGTCTCCCCTATGAAAGGGACTCGTCGCTTCGGTATCAAAGGGAAGCTTGCCCCTAGATACGTGGGACCTTTCAAGATTGTCAGCAAGAGAGGCGACCTCGCCTATCAACTCGAGCTTCCTTCAAACTTTGCAAATGTTCATGATGTGTTCCACGTCTCTCAGCTCCGAAAGTCCTTCAAGATGCCTGACTGCACCATCGACTTCGAGGACATTGAGCTCCAAGAAGATCTCTCCTATCGTGAGCACCCCGTTGCTATCCTTGAAGAGACTGAACGCAAGACTCGCAACAAGTCGATCAAGTTTCTCAAAGTCAAGTGGTCACACCATTCCGACCGTGAAGCTACCTGGGAACGCGAGGATCACCTCCGTTCTGAGTACCCGGTGTTCTTTCAGTCCTAGATCTCGGGACGAGATCTTTTCGTAGTGGTGGAGTGTTGTAACGCCCCAGATGTAACTTTCCCAATTTGTAATCCAACTCTTGCCGTTTCCGGCTTTAAGTTATATTTATTTCTCGGGTTCGGGTCTTTGTCTCCGTGTGTTGTTTTCATTGTCATGCATCTCATATCGTGTCATCATGTGCATTGCATTTGCATACTTGTTCATCTCATGCATTCGAGCATTTTCTCCGTTGTCCGTTTTGCATTCCGGCGCTTCGTTCTCCTCCGGTGGTCATTTCTAGCTTTCTTTCGTGTGTGGGGATTAAACATTTCTGGATTGGACCGAGACTTGCCATGCGGCCTTGGTTTACTACCGGTAGACCGCCTGTCATATTTCGTACCATTTGGACTTCGTTTGATGCTCCAACGATTAACCGAGGGACCGAAAAAGCCTCGTGTGTGTTGCAGCCCAACACCCCTCCAATTTGGCCCAAAACCCACCAAACTCTGCTCTATCGTCTAGATCGTTCGATCACGATCATGTGGCCGAAAACCGCACCTCATTTGCAGCACCCTAGCTTGAGTCAATCGAACTCTACTTTTGCTTCGTTGTGAATCTGGGCAGATCGTCAACTTGTTTGCGATTTTGCCGATGTTATTGTAGTTGATCCGTGCATGCTATGCCATTATTCTTGCCATGTCTAGCTTGCATTTTGTGCTTTCTTAATGGATATATTCTTGTCTTGCCATGACTTGCACCATAGTGAGTGCATCGAGCTCGTGAACATGCCTACGTGAGTTATGTTTCAGCATGTCCCAGTTTTCACAAAGTCTGAAAACTGATTAAGTTTTTGCTATGTTCGTGTGCTTGTTAGTGTATTTTGAGATCCCTTTTGGCTCAAGGTCACTAAGGGACTTTTGTTAAGCTTGTTGAGTAGCTCCATGCCATGTCTTTCTTTGCCATGTTCAAGTCCTGTAGCATGTTGTTTTGTTGCTCCAAAGAGGGCTATATGGTCTGAAATTCCAGACAAGTGTTAATTTCACTAAGTCTGAGATCTGTTTTACCATTTGCGTTTTTGCCATGCTTGTTTGAACCTCTTAATGGATGAATTGGCCGTAGCTCAGTGCTAGACTTTTGTTTAGCATCTTGAATGCTTCCCTGCCATGTATTTTTTTGCCATATTTGAGTTCTGTAGCATGTTCATCTCATTGCATTTAGATGCCTACTTGCTGTAAATCGCAGACCGGTGTCATTTTTGAATCGCTTCCCGTTTCCAAACTGTAACTCCGATTCGGCGATCTTTATATCGTTTTCAAGAGATTTCATCCCATCTTTCCAGTGGCACACTTGGTTTTCCAAGTTGAGGCCAGGTTCATGTTTTTCCTGTCATATCGTGCATATGCATCCCGCATTGCATCCGGCATAGCATACCATCATTGCATCTTATTGTTTGAGCTTGCACGTGGTTGATTGTATCGTTGTTGCTTGTTTGTCTTGTTTGGGTAGAGCCGGGAGACGAGTTTGCTAATGAGGAGCCCGTTGAGTTTTCTTTCGACGATCCAGTCAACTATGACAACCTTGCAGGCAAGATGATCATACCCTCGAAATCACTACTATCTTTGCTATGCTAGTTTGCTCGCTCTTTCGCTATGCCAATGCTACAATGCCTACCATTTGCATGTCAGCCTCCCAAACTGCCATGTTCAACCTCTAACCCACCATTGTCCTAGCAACCCGTTGATTGGCTATGTTACCGCTTTGGTCAGCCCTCTTATAGCGTTGCTAGTTGCAGGTGAAGATTGGAGACCGTTCCTTGTTGGAACATTTATTTACTTGTTGGGATATCATTATATTGCCATGCTATCTGAAATGCATCTATATACTTGGTAAAGGGTGGAAGGCTCGGCCTCTCGCCTAGTGTTTTGTTCCACTCTTGCCGCCCTAGTTTCCGTCATATCGGTGTTCTGTTCCCGGATTTTTGCGTTCCTTACGCGGTTGGGTTATAATGGGAACCCCTTGATAGTTCGCCTTGATTAAAGCTTTTCCAGCAATGCCCAACATTGGTTTTACCATTTGCCACCTAGCCTCTTTTTCCCTTGGGTTTCCGGAGCCCAAGGCTCATCTTATTTTAAGCCCCCCCCCCCCCGGCTAGTGCTCCTCTGAGTGTTGGTCCGAACCAGGCAGCCTGCGGGGCCACCTCGGGGAAACTCGAGGGTTGGTTTTACTCGTAGCTTGACCTATCTGAGTGTGCCCTGAGAACGAGATATGTGCAGCTCCCATCGGGATTTGTCGGCACATTCGGGCGGTTTTGCTGGTCTTGTTTTAACCTGTCGAGATGTCTTGTTGTATCGGGATACCGAGTCTGATCGGAATGTCTCGGGTGGAGGTCTATTCCTTCGTTGACTGTGAGAGCTTGTCATGGGCTAAGTTGGGACTCCCCTGCAGGGATTGAACTTTCGAAAGCCGTGCCCGCGGTTATGGGCAGATGGGAATTTGTTAATGTCCGGTTGTAGATAACTTGAACATAACTTAATTAAAATGAATCAACCGTGTGTGTTACCGTGATGGCCTCTTCTCGGCGGAGTCCGGGAAGTGGACACGGTGTTGGAGTAATATTTGCGCAGGTTGTTCTCTAGTTTCTCGCTCGCGCTTTGCCTCCTCTTATCGCTCTCTTTTGCGAATAAGTTAGCCACCATATATGCTAGTCGCTTGCTGCAGCTCCACATATATTTACCTTACCCTTCCTATTAAGCTTAAATAGTCTTGATCACGATGGTACGAGATTGCTGAGTCCCTGTGGCTCACAGATTACTATTCCACCAGATGCAGGGCCAGATGATACAGCTCCAGATGGCGCGCTTGAGCTCAAGTGGGAGTACGACGAGGATTCTCAGCGTTACTATGTTTCTTTTCCTGATAATCAGTAGTGGTGCCCAATTGGGGTGATCGGGACCATGTCGCTTGTTGGGTTGTCTTTTATTTTTGGCGCCATAGTCGGGCCATGAGTGTTTGGATGATGTATGTTATTTATGTACTTGATTGACGTGGCGAGTGTAAGCCAACTATGTTGTCCCTTTTCATTATCTATTTTACATGGGATGTTTGTGATGATTACCCGACTTGCGACATATGCCTTCAATGCGATTATGCCTCTAAGTCGTGCCTCGACACGTGGGAGATATAGTCACATCGAGGGTGTTACAAGTTGGTAATCAGAGCCTTCCCCGACCTTAGGAGCCCCCACTGATTGATCGTTTTTAGCGGCCGAGTTGTGTCTAGAAAAATGTTTTGAGTCATTTAGGAATTATATATCGGAGAGTTTAGGAATTCTTTTTACTTCCCAGTCTCCTCATCGCTCTGGTAAGGCATCCTGACGTAGAATTTTGACTTTCTCTTCTCAAATTTCACTAAAAAAATTTAGGATCACGCGGGTATCTTGGAATCGTTCCGATGGTTTTATGATGGGAACATTGTCTTGGTGCCTCCTGTCAGGGGTTTAGTGGAACTGTCCCGGGGAGTTGAGCTCTAAGGTGTTGTCATCATAATTTTATCGTTGCAGTTCTGGAATACCTGAGTTTAGTACGCCGACATCGAAAATCTCTTTTATGCAGTTCGTTGGTGAGATAACCTCGACGCCACCCAGTACTGGGGCGGGAGTTCGGGAGTATCGCCATAACTTGTATAACGGATGCTTTTCGAAGGTTGAGGTAGATGGTTTCCGAAGTTTTTCTTGGTTATGTGTTGAAGGATGGATACAGCTGGACGTAGGATTTGCTAGTTTGGGTGAGATATTATGCTTCCCCTATATCCCCAACACCTGATTGCATAACCGGAAAGGTTCGGGAGTTTCATAGGTGGGAATTCTAGTAGCTCTAGCTCTTCTTCCACGGATATTGGTTTGAGATTGGGATTTCTTACCGATTATTCGTTCTTGATCCGTACCTTGTTGATTTACTTCTTCTACCTAATTCCACGTGGCTTCACAATTTATGGATATGTGACCATTTCAAGAGGAATGCGTTCGTTCGTTTTGTTCGGATGTGAAGACTTTATGTTGCAATTTTCATTCCGTTGGATTCAGCTTCATTTATCTGTCTATGTGCTAATGGTGGTCAACCTCTTCAGGATGACTCCCGCTAAGAGCACCAGTCAGAACCAGAATCAAGATCCGCCACCACCTCCTCCGGAGGCATGGCAAGCTATGATGGCCGCAACCAATGCAAACACGCAGTTGATCATGCAAACCCTCCAAGAGCGCAATCAAGACAATCAAGGGAATCAAGGCAGCAATCAGAATCATTTTGCTACACTGAACATGTTCCTTGCTAATGGGCCAAAGACGTTCAGCAATTGTGTTGAGGCATCCAATGGTGACGATTGGCTTGTGGATATGTGTAAGCATTTTGAGTGCAGCAATGTCAGGCCTGAAGATTTTGTCAAGTTCGCTTCCTTCCAACTCAAAGATCAAGCTGCAGAATGGTTCCAGCAGTACAAGGATTCCAGAGGTGGACATTTGATCACTTGGGATGATTTTCGTCAAGATTTCCGAGCTCATCACATCCCTCAGAGTGTGACTAAAAGTAAGCGTGAGGAATTCCGCAACTTGAAGCTAGGCTCTTTGTCTGTCTATGACTACAACAAGTTGTTCCAGAAGCTCGCCCGCTTTGCCAAGCAGGACGTACCTCATGAGAAGAGCATGATATACCAGTTCAGGGGTGGTCACAGAGAAGAAATTCAGCTCGCTCTTGTTCTGTTTGAGCCGTTGAGATACGATGAGTTCTACAACATGGCACTTAAGCAAGAGGCTGCTCAGTTGAGGTGTGATGCTTCCAAGAAGCGAGTCAGAGATGCTACTCCTTCTTCCTCTACTCAAGTGGCCAAGCAGCAGAATTATTGGCTTCCTCCTCCTCCGTTCCGTCAGCCGTATCAGCAGAAGAGCAAAGGTGGCAGTGGTTCTTCCCACCCACCCAACCCTGGCTTTCAGAACAAGACTTCGTCTCAAGCTCCAAGATCGAGTGCTCCGTACCACCGTCCGCTTTCAGAGGTCACATGCAACAAGTGCCAACAGAAGGGTCACTATGCCAACAAGTGTTTCAACCAGAGGCGTCTTCCTCCTCCTCCTCTTGTCAGATCGGCAAGTACAGCTGTGGTCAAGCATAACCCCAAGCACGCCAAGGTCAATTTGATGAATGCAGCTCAGGTAGAGGACTCGTCAGATGTGATCATGGGTAACCTTCCTGTTAATCACATTCCTGCAAAAGTTCTTTTTGACACGGGTGCATCGCATTGTTTCATGTCAAAGCCATTTTTTTACCAAGGATGAGTTCGTTTCTTCTCATTTGGGTAAACAAATGGATATCGTTTCTCCTGGCAAACGTTTGAGTGCAAGTCTGGAGGTGCCAGATGTTACTATCATGTTGGGTGACTACAAGTTCCTTTCTTCCCCAATGGTTCTTGGTAACTCGGATATTGATCTTATTCTCAGGATGGATTGGCTCTCTAAGCACAAGGCTCAGCTTGATTGTGCAGCCAGGCAGATTCAATTGACTCATTCGTCTGAGGATGTAATTGTCTTTTGCCGCTCGGGATGATACTATCCGATTGCTTTCTCTCAATGAGAAGGGTGAATTGGATGCTATCTCCCAGATTCTAATCGTTTGCGAATATCAAGACGTCTTTCCGGAAGAGCTCCCAGGAATGCCTCCGCACCGGCCAGTTGAATTCGTTATTGATCTTGAGCCTGGTACGGAACCTGTGTGCAAGCGTCCTTACAAGCTCGGGCCTGAAGAGTTGAAGGAGCTGAAGAAACAACTCGATATTCAAGAAAGAATGGGTCTCATCCGGCCTAGTTCTTCTCCGTGGGGTTGTGGTGTTCTTTTTGTGAAGAAGAAGGATGGAACGGACCGACTATGTGTTGCTTACCGTCCATTGAACAAGAAGACCATCAAGAACAAATACCCACTTCCCAACATCAACGAGCTGTTCGAACAACTCAAGGGTGCCAAAGTATTCTCCAAGCTTGATCTCCATATGGGTTATCATTAGATCAAAATCCGTGAGCAAGATATTCCCAAGACGGCCTTCAAGACAAGCTATGGGTCATATGAATACACTGTCATGTCTTTTGGCCTCGTCAACGCTCCTCCGACGTTCTCTCGCATGATGAACTTCATCTTCAACCCCTACACCAATGACTTCGTTTTGGTCTATCTCGATGACATTCTGGTTTTCTCGAAGAACAAGGAAGATCATGCCAAGCACTTGCGTTTGGTTCTTGACAAGCTGAGGGAACACCAGTTCTACGCCAAGTTCTCCAAGTGTGAATTTTGGCTCGATGAGGTTCTTTATCTTGGTCATATCATCTCTGCCAAGGGCATTGCCGTGAATCCTGAGAAGGTGTCTGCAATTGTGAATTGGGAACCTCCTCAGAACGTGAAGCAACTCCGTAGCTTCCTCGGTCTCGCAAGCTACTGCCGAAGATTCGTTGAAAACTTTTCTAAGATCGCGAAGCCTCTCTCAAATCTTCTCTAGAAGCACGTCAAGTACGTTTGGTCTCCGGAGTGTGATATTGCTTTCAACACTTTGAACCAGAAATTGATCACTGCTCCAGTTCTGACTCCGCCTGATGAATCCAAGCCGTACGAGGTCTTTTGTGATGCCTCTCTCGAAGGTCTCGGTGCAGTATTGATGCCAGATAAGAATGTTCTTGCTTATACCTCTCGACAGTTGAAGCCTAATGAGAAGAACTACCCCACTCATGATCTCGAGTTGGCGGCAGTTGTGCATGCTCTTTTGACTTGGAGACATCTTCTATTGGGAAGAAAAGTGGACATTTTCACCGATCACAAGAGTCTCAAGTACATCTTCACTCAGCCTAATCTCAACCTCAGGCAAACTCGATGGGTCAAAATGATTCAAGAGTATAATCCGAGTATCGAGTATACTCCAGGAAAGGCCAATGCGATTGCTGACGCTTTGAGCAGGAAAGCGTATTGCAACAGTCTGATTCTCAAGCCTTATCAACCCGAGCTTTGTGAAGCTTTCCGCAAACTGAATCTGCAAATTGTTCCTCAAGGTTTCCTCGCCAACCTTCAAGTCTCTCCTACCTTGGAAGACCAGATTCGCCAAGCCCAGCTTCTTGATGCTATGGTGAAAAAGGTGAAGATTGGGATTGCCAAGAGTCAATCCAAGTACAAGTGCTACCGCCTTGATGAAAAGGACACTCTCTTCTTCGAGGATCGAATTGTTGTGCCCAAAGGTGAACTTCGTAAAGTGATCATGAACGAGGCTCACAATTCCCTCCTCTCCATCCACCCTGGGAGCACGAAGATGTATCAGGACCTTAAGCAAGCTTATTGGTGGACTCGAATGAAGCGCGAGATTGCTCAATTCATGAATGAATGTGATGTCTGCAGAAGAGTGAAGGAAGAACACCAAAGGCCAGCAGGTCTCCTCCAACCTCTTTCCATTCCAGAATGGAAGTTTGACCCCATTGAAATGGACTTTGTGACTGGGTTTCCAAAGTCCAAGCGTGGCAATGATGCTATATTCGTTGTCATCGACAAACTCACTAAAGTGGCTCATTTTCTGCCTATCAAAGAGTTGATCACTGCAGCTCAACTGGCGGAACTCTATACCTCTCGAATTGTCTCTCTGCATGGTATTCCTCAAGTGATATCTTCAGACCGTGGCAGCATCTTTACCTCCAAGTTTTGGGATTCTTTTCAGAAGGCCATGGGCACCAACATCTGCTTCAGCACTGCTTTCCGTCCTCAAACAAGCGGTCAAGTCGAGCGTGTCAACCAGATTCTTGAAGATATGCTCAGGGCTTGTGTGATCTCCTTCGACATGAAGTGGGAGGATTGTCTTCCTTATGCTGAATTCTCATACAACAACAGTTTTCAAGCAAGTTCGGGCAAGGCCCCATTTGAAATTCTGTATGGCAGGAAGTGTCGTACCCCTCTCAACTGGTCTGAAACCGGTGAACGTCAGCTGCTGGGTAATGACTTAATCACAGAGGAAGAAGAAATGTGCAAAGTCATTCGTGATAACCTCAAAGCAGCCCAATCCCGCCAGAAGAGCTACTATGATAGTAAGCACCGTGATTTGGCTTTCAAGATCGGAGATCATGTTTACCTCCGCGTCTCTCGTATGAAAGGGACTCGTCGCTTCGGTATCAAAGGGAAGCTTGCCCCTAGATATGTGGGAACTTTCAAGATTGTCAGCAAGAGAGGTGACCTCGCCTATCAACTCGAGCTTCCTTCAAACTTTGCAAATGTTCATGATGTGTTCCATGTCTCTCAGCTCTGAAAGTGCTTCAAGACGCCTCACCGCATCGTCAACTTCGAGGACATTGAGCTCCAAGAAGATCTCTCCTATCGTGAGCACCCCGTTGCTATCCTTGAAGAGACTGAACGCAAGACTCGCAACAAGTCGATCAAGTTTCTCAAAGTCACGTGGTCACACCATTCTGACCGTGAAACTACCTGGGAACGCGAGGATCACCTCCGTTCTGAGTACCCGGCATTTTTTCAGTCCTAGATCTTGGGACGAGATCTTTTCATAGTGGTGGAGTGTTGTAACGCCCCAGATGTAACTTTCCCAATTTGTAATCCAACTCTTGCCGTTTCCGGCTTTAAGTTATATTTATTTCTCGGGTTCAGGTCTTTGTCTACGTGTGTTGTTTTCGTTGTCATGCATCTCATATCATGTCATCATGTGCATTGCATTTGCATACGTGTTCATCTCATGCATTCGAGCATTTTCTCCGTTGTCCGTTTTGCATTCCGGCGCTTCGTTCTCCTCCGGTGGTCATTTCTAGCTTTATTTTGTGTGTGGGGATTAAACATTTCCGGATTGGACCGAGACTTACCATGCGGCCTTGGTTTACTACCGGTAGACCGCCTGTCAAGTTTCGTACCATTTGGACTTCGTTTCGTGCTCCAACGGTTAACCGAGGGACCGAAAAGGCCTCATGTGTGTTGCAGCCCAACACCCCTCCAATTTGGCCCAAAACCCACCAAACTCTGCTCTATCGTCTAGATCGTTCGATCACGATCGCATGGCCGAAAACCGCACCTCATTTGGAGCACCCTAGTTTGAGTCAATTGAGCTCTACTTTTGCTTCGTTGTGAATCTGGGCAGATCCTCAACTTGTTTGCAATTTTGCCGATGTTATTGTAGTTGATCCGTGCATGCTATGCCATTGTTCTTGCCATGTCTAGCTTGCATTTTGTGCCTTCTTAATGGATGTATGCTTGTCTTGCCATGACTTGCACCGTAGTGAGTGCATTGAGCTCGTGAACATGCCTTCGTGAGTTATGTTTTAGCATGTCCCAGTTTTCACTAAGTCTGAAAACTGATTATGTTTTTGCTATGTTCGTGTGCTTGTTAGTGTATTTTGAGATCCCTTTTGGCTCAAGGTCACTAAGGGACTTTTGTTAAGGTTGTTGAGTAGCTCCATGGCATGTATTTCTTTGCCATGTTCAGGTCCTGTAGCATGCTGTTTTGTTGCTCCGAAGAGGGCTATATGATCTGAAATTCCAGACAAGTGTTAATTTCACTAAGTCTGAGATCTGTTTTACCATTTGCGTTTTTGCCATGCTTGTTTGGACCTCTTAATGGATGAATTGGCCGTAGATCAGTGCTAGACTTTGGTTAAGCATCTTGAATGCTTCCCTGCCATGTATTTTGTTGCCATGTTGGAGTGTTGTAGCATGTTCATCTCATTGCATTTAGATGCCTACTTGCTGTAAATCGCAGACCGGTGTCATTTTTGAATCGCTTGCCATTTCCAAACCATAACTCCGATTCCGGCGATCTTTATATCGTTTTCAAGCGATTTCATCCCACCTTTCCAGTGGCGCACTTGGTTTTCCAAGTTGAGGCCAGGTTCATGCTTTTCCTGTCATATCGTGCATATGCATCCCGCATTGCATCCCGCATAGCATACCATCATTGCATCTTATTGTTTGAGCTTGCACGTGGTTGATTGTATCCTTGTTGCTTGTTTGTCTTGTTTGGATAGATCTGTGAGATGAGTTCGCTAATGAGGAGCCCGTTGAGTTTGCTTTCGAGGATCCAGTCAACTCTGACAACCTTGCAGGCAAGATGATCATACCCTCGAAATCACTACTATCTTTTCTATGCTAGTTTGCTCGCTCTTTTGCTATGCCAATGCTATGATGACTACCATTTGCTTGTCAGCCTCCCAAATTGCCATGTTCAGCCTCTAACCCACCATTGTCCTAGCAAACCGTTGATTGGCTATGTTACCGCTTTGCTCAGCCCTCTTATAGCGTTGCTAGTTGCAGGTGAAGATTGGAGACCGTTCCTTGTTGGAACATTTATTTACTTGTTGGGATATCATCATATTGCCGTGCTATCTTAAATGCATCTATATACTTGGTAAAGGGTGGAAGGCTCGGCCTCTCGCCTAGTGTTTTGTTCCACTCTTGCCGCCCTAGTTTTTGTCATATCGGTGTTATGTTCCCGGATTTTTGCGTTCCTTACGCGGTTGGGTTATAATGGGAACCCCTTGATAGTTCGCCTTGATTAAAGCTTTTCCATCAATGCCCAACATTGGTTTTACCATTTGCCACCTAGCCTCTTTTTCCCTTGGGTTTCCGGAGCCCGAGGGTCATCTTATTTTAACCCCCCCCCCGGGCCAGTGCTCCTCTGAGTGTTGGTCCGAACCAGGCAGCTTGCGGGGCCACCTCGGGGAAACTCGAGGGTTGGTTTTACTCGTAGCTTGACCTATCTGAATGTGCCTTGAGAACGAGATATGTGCAGCTCCCATCGGGATTTGTCGGCACATTCGGGCCGTGTTGCTGGTCTTGTTTTAACCTGTCGAGATGTCTTGTTGTACCGGGATACCGAGTCTGATCGAAATGTCTCGGGTGGAGGTCTATTCCTTCGTTGACCGTGAGAGCTTGTCATGGGCTAAGTTGGGACTCCCCTGCAGGGATTTAACATTCGAAAGCCGTGCCCGCGGATATGGGCAGATGGGAATTTGTTAATGTCCGGTTGTAGATACCTTGAACATAACTTAATTAAAATGAATCAACCGTGTGTGTTGTCGTGATGGCCTCTTCTCGGCGGAGTCCGGGAAGTGGACACGGTGTTGGTGTAATGTTTGCGCAGGTTGTTCTCTAGTTTCTCGCTCGCGCTTTGCTTCCTCTTCTCGCTCTCTTTTGCGAATAAGTTAGCCACCATATATGCTAGTCGCTTGCTGCAGCTCCACATATATTTACCTTACCCTTCCTATTAAGCTTAAATAGTCTTGATCGCGAGGGTGCGAGATTGCTGAGTCCCTGTGGCTCACAGATTACTATTCCACCAGATGCAGGGCCAGATGATACAGCTCCAGATGGCGCGCTTGAGCTCAAGTGGGAGTACGACGAGGATTCTCAGCGTTACTATGTTTCTTTTCCTGATAATCCGTACTGGTGCCCAGTTGGGGTGATCGGGACCATGTCGCTTGTTGGTTTGTCTTTCATTTTTGCCGCCGTAGTCGGGCCATGAGTGTTTGGATGATGTATGTTATTTATGTACATGATTGACGTGGCGAATGTAAGCCAACTATGTTGTCCCTTTTCATTATCTATTTTACATGGGATGTTTGTGATGATTACTCGACTTGCGACATATGCCTTCAATGCGACTATGCCTCTAAGTCATGCCTCGACACGTGGGAGTATAGTCGCATCGAGGGTGTTACAGCAGTCCTCTTCCTTCCTCGAAGCGAGAGAAGGTCGGATTCTTCTCCTTGGTTGTCCTCCTTCATGGAGGCGCTCATTCCCTCGGTTGGAACCGCGCTTATGGGGGCCCGCTTCCGCCCATATTATTCCCCCCTATATCCTCCTTCGAGGGCTCTAGACAAGGTGCGAGCCCGAGCATCTTTTCCAGCACCGGATTTTCCAATCCCTCAGGGAGGGGGGCCGAACACCGGATCATCTTCGCCTTTGTTAGCCAGTCCTGGTCAAAGAGCCATCTCTCAGAAATGACGTCATGAATAAAAGACGGTGTGTTCGGCTCGAGGATTACTAACTTATTCGGCGACGCGGTTGCTACTCAGGCCTACGTCCTCGGCAGTATCTGGACACTCTATTTGAGGTCCGAAGAATGACTTGTATATTTCGTTGCGCGTCAGGCCGAGGAAATTCTGAATAGCCCGTGGTCCTTCTGGGTTGAACTCCCACAAGCGAAGGGGCCGGCGTTTGCAAGGCTGGACTCGACGAACTAGCATAACTTGTATTACCACAACCAAATTAAATCCCTCGAAGAGATCTCGAATGCGGCTTTGCAGTATAGGCACGTCCTTGGCTGGACCCCAGCTCAGACCTCTGCTAATCCATGACATCAGTTGTGGTGGGGGACCCGAGCGGAAAGCGGGGGCAGCCGCCCACTTGGCGCTCCTGGGAGCCGTGATGTAAAACCACTCCTGCTGCCATAATCCGGACACCTCTGGAAAGGAACCCTTCGGCCATGGAGCTCCGGCCATCTTGCTTATTGACGCGCCTCCGCACGCCGCATGTTGCCCCACTACAAGAAATTTGTTAATACGTGACGGTGACAGTCCGTCATGGACTAGGAGAAAACTGTCATGGGTGCCCACCCATGACGGAGTCGATGTCCGTCATGTATATCGCGTCATAATTTGGCATCATGCTGACCATGACGGATTTTCACCGTCATGGATTTGCCCCAGGCCCGCCCAAGGCCCAAATCATTGTGACGGAACAGTCCGTCATGGATTGACGGCACGTAGGATTTCCAATTAACCAACTGCAATGACGTGGCTACCTATGTGGACACTATTTTCTGTCACAGAAATCATCACGGATTTTGGGGCAATTTAAATTTAGTTCTTCCCATTAGCCTATTTCATTCGGCCCAATTTTCAACAACTACATTTTTAAGCACAATGTGTTCCACAAATTATAATGCAAACTATGGCCCAAGACAAAGTATTTCCGAAGTTTCATACATACATATATGAATCAGTATGCAATCATCCACATGTATTTACAATATCGAAGTTTACAAAATTTTCAGGAAATGATAATTTTACAATATAGGTTGACAAAATATCACTCAACAAAGTTAGGAAATAGTACAATCCAGCTCACACAATGAGAACATTTATTATTCATCTTGTCGTCGGCCCTCCTGATGAAAACAATGTAACATGTCATGCTGATTCTTATTGGCAGCACCAAGTAGCCCACTACGCAATCATACCTACCATATTTACAAGACCATTAGATATGTTAGATATAAATAGACAGAAGAGAATTGCAACAAATGTAAAAACTGAATCACGTCTTATCCAAAATTCTAGTAGTTGCTTAACTAACTAGCAGATCTCACAAAATCTACACTGCTAGTGCTCGCACGGTGAGAAAAGAAAAGAAAATAGCCAGCAGTAAGAAGTGTTGTGCTCATGAAGTAACTCAACCAAACATTTTTCAAGAGCTGGATTCCAAATTATCTTCTTCAGTGACACAGGGACATCTCAATAATCATTTAATGTAAGTAAAAGACCAAAAGCATGGACTGAGTTTTTGGTTGGAAGAACAAGCATGAATTATGTGTATTTTCAGTCAAGTTTACTTCCAGCAAACATCATAATTCACAAATGCAAATTGAGCAAGTGCCATAGCAGAACATAAGGGCAAATAGATGTTTGATTAAAGTGTGTGAATATTCAGTGCACTGTCCAAACTTCATAGACATTCAAGAATGGTGTTCTTGGCGAGCTCACTGGGGATGATGAGGCGGATGGAGGACATGGGAGGTGGCAGCCATGGCACTTTTTCTCAATACATGCAATAAAACTGCAGATAAGAACGAGCATGTACCTAGAGAATCTGCAGATACGAGTTTTTCTTCATTTAGATATAAAATGGTATGAGTTTCTCAATTCTAAAAGCTGGCAGGATAAATGCTGTAGGCAATTACTATTCAAAATATCAGACAACATACATCAGATTTCTGAATTAGCAGTGTACAACTACAAAGCAAACAATCTTACTCTTAGTCATTTGATTGAGATTAATGAATTGACTTCAGAACAAAACACTAAAAAAACATGTCGCTCTATTAATACAGTAGCAAAAACCATGTCTCGAAGAGCTATTTTAACAGAACATATATACTCCGTGCTTACACACAGACGGACACCAATACATGGAAGAAATATAATTAAGCAAGGCGGACAACACAAAACAACTATTTACAACAGCCTACCAACTAGGAGCAGTAAAGGTCAGGCACATACTTAACAGATAAAGAACAGGAGCATCATATACAGCAGATTATTGCAACAAACACATAATGAAAGAACTTGCAGTTCATATTTAAGCGGGACAGTTGCAATAAATCGTGTAAGCAAACTTCATGCTTAAGAAAGAAAGTAGCAATAGTCTGTCCCCAAAATAGATGGCAGATTATGTACAGAAATATGAACATAAATAATGTCAAACCAACATCAATATATCCACCACTAGATATACTTTCATAATATATTTATTGAACACTGTAGTTGTTGATATTTTCTCCTACATATTTGGTCAAACTTAGAAACAAATGACTTCTTGACTGAATTTATACACCATGTATTTGGGGACAGAGGGATTATGTCTTAAGGTTGTGCCTACTAGAGACAAGACCACAATTAACATAGTATATTACAAATTTACACAGTTGGATACAAATACAGTGCACACAAATTAAAATTCAGGAAGGTGCATAACCCAGAACAACTATTTACAACAAACCTACCAACTATTGAGCAGTAAAGGAGGACAACTGCAATATATAATCATATGAAACAAACAAGTCGACGTTGCAGCATGCATGCTTTGATTTATGTAAGCAACAAAAAACCTAGTGCAACAGATTTATGTTTTGTTGTTGTACAGTATATGTCCATAGTATCTCAAAGAGAAAAGGAGAAAATATCACAGATCTTCATCACAGAAATGCATTACCTATCTTGTTGGAACCAGTGCATGGATGTAGAACGAAAAACATTGTGGGACAGAGGGTATGGAGAGAAGCAAAGCCTCACCAGACATCGCCCTCCTTCTGCCTGGCACCCTGGAGAAGACCTCCTAGAAGACGCGGAGCTCCATGAGCGACCATTCGAAGGCACTCGCACTGGTGCCGCCGTCGTATCTACCCTGGCGTCCACATCCTCGCCGAAGATGAAGCGGATGGCGTCGTTCTCCCAGAAGCCCAGCGCGTCCTCCGCGTCCATCTAAGGAGGGAGAAGCGAATCTGAGCGGGAAACCCGGGGGCGAGAGGAAGAAGAGGATGCGGGAGAGCATATCCATCGGTACCTGAGCGAATGCGGGAATCCCTGCGTGTCGAGGGCGGGTGAAGGCGAGAGGCGGCCTGGGTGGAGGTGAATCGGGCGGAGGAGCGAATCCGCCGGCTTGGTCTTCTGCCACGGCAGGGCGGGGCGAGATTCGAGAACCGCCGCTAGGGTGAGGAAGGGCACACCGGCGTGTAGGCGGCCGGCGGCAGGGGCGGGCTCCTCTACTGCTCGCCGACGGAGAGTTGTGGGAGGAGGGAGGCGAGGTAGTAGGTGGCGGCGATTGGGAGTTAGGAGGGGGATGCGGACGAGGGAGAGAAGAGGGGCCGAGGACGAGGGTTAGGGTTAGCACCTTATATGGGTAAAGATTAGATGGGCTTTAGCGGGCTTGGGCGGGCTATACCACGCCATCCATGACAGTTTTGAAAACGTCAATAGAAATCCGTCATGGATTAACAAATTTCTTGTAGTGCCCCTCGATCATCTTCGGCTTCACTTCAAAGGTCTTGAGCCACAGGCCGAAGTGAGGGGTAATGCGGAGGAAGGCCTCACACAAGACAATAAATGTCGAGATGTGGAGAAAGGAGTCCGGGGCTAGATCGTGGAAATCTAGCCCGTAATAGAACATCAAGCCTCTGACGAAGGGATACATGGTAAGGCCTAGGCCCCGGAGGAAGTGGGAGATGAATGCAACGTCTTCGTTGGGTTCAGGAGTAGGGACAACCTGCCCTCGGGCAGGCAGCCGATGTGAAACCTCGGCGGTCAGGTATCTGGCCTCCCTCAACTTCTTGATGTCTTCTTCCGTAATGGAGGAGGGCATCCATCGGCCTTGAAGGCTATATCCGGACATGATTGAAGGTTCGGAGCACCTGACCTGGGCTTTGGGTGTTAGAGCTCGAGGCGAGGGAAGGATTCGATTGAGCACGGGAGGGAAAAAGTAAAAGCCTTGTCCCTTTATAAAGAGGGTGAATATCAAGCGTCCTCTCCGTAGCCGTTTGGACGTGCCTATAATCTAGGAGTCCTAGACACGGTTGGGTTACCCACACCCGTATTAATGAGAATCCCATAATTGTGGGAACACGATCTCTACTTTGACAAGACGTGTCAAAAAACAGCCTCGCGTTATGTGCGGGGCTAGTTAAAGGAAATAGTTCGAATAATCACCGGGCCGGGACGTAATGTCATGTTACCAAAATACGTCAGCAAATTGGATTTGTGGAAATATTATTCTCTCTACGGTGGTGTGTGGAACTTGTTTTGCTGGGTCAGCCACTATCCTTATATTCAAAATTCTTCCGTGGGGTATTCGGAGGAGGAACCCGCCTTGCAATGCCGAAGACAATACTGCGCGCTAGGCTCATCGTCATTGAAAGCCTGGTTCAGGGGCTACTGTGGGAGTCCTGGATTAGGGGGTCTCCGGACAGCGGGACTATCTCCATCGGCCGGACTGTTAGACTATGAAGATACAAGATTGAAGACTGCGTCTCATGTCCGGATGGGACTCTACTTGGCATGGAAGGCAAGCTAGGCAATACGGATATGAATATCTCCTCCTTTGTAACCGACCTTGTGTAACCCTAGCCCTCTCCGGTGTCTATATAAACCGGAGGGTTTTAGTCCGTAGGACACAACAACTACAACCTACAATCATACCATAGGCTAGCTTCTAGGGTTTAGCCTCTTTGATCTCGTGGTAGATCTACTCTTGTACTACCCATATCATCAATATTAATCAAGCAGGACGTAGGGTTTTACCTCCATCAAGAGGGCCTGAACCTGGGTAAAACATTGTGTCCCCTGCATCCTGTTACCATCCGGCCTAGACGCACAGTTCGGGACCCCCTACCCGAGATCCGCCGGTTTTGACACCGACAGCCATCTTTGGTAGGCAATCCATAAGTGGATCTCATGATAGTTTCATATGGTAATTTTATTTTCTTTCTTGGAAAGTGTTCCATGCCCTTTTTTAATGCAAATTGAAATATAATATTCCCTTCCTTCATATGAATAATCGCACCAACCGTTCTAAGGAAAGGTCTAACAAGAATAATAGGGCAAGAAGGATTGCAATCTATATCAAGAACAATGAAATCTACGGGCACATAATTCCTATTTGCCACAATAAGAACATCATTAATTCTTCCCATAGGTTTCTTAATAGTGGAATCTGCAAGATGCAAGTTTAGAGAGCAATCATCAAAATTACGGAAATCTAGTAAATCACATAAAGTCTTGGGAATAGTAGAGACACTAGCACCCAAATCACACAAAGCATAAAACTCATGATCTTTAATTTTAATTTTAATAGTTGGTTCCCACTCATCATAGAGTTTTCTAGGGATAGAAACTTTCAACTCAAGTTTTTCTTCATAAGATTGCATCAAGGCATCAACAATATGTTCGGTGAAAGCTTTATTTTGACTATAAGCATGTGGAGAATTTAGCATGGATTGTAACAAGGAAATACAATCAATTAGAGAGCAACTTTCATAATTAAATTCCTTTAGATCCAATATAGTGGGTTTAGCAACATCTAGATTTTTATTTCATTCAGTCCCACTTTCGTCAATTTCATCATTAAGATCTAAATACTCCGAATTTTTAGAACGCCTTCTAGGTTAAGGAAGATCATATTCAGTTTCATCAAGATTCATATTGCAAAATAAAGATTTAATTGGAGACACATCAATAACTTTTATATCTTCATCTTGATTTTCATAGGAATTGGAAGAACACGCTTTAATAAAGGCATCTTTGGAAGCACGCATCCTAGCGGTTCTTTCTTTACACTCATCAATTGAAATTCTCATGGCTTCTAGAGACTCATTGATATCATGCTTAGGTGGAATAGATCTAAGTTTTAAAGCATCAACATCAAGAGCAATTCTACCAATGTTCCAAGCCAAATCATCAATCTTAAGCAATTTTTCTTTAATCATAGCATTAAATTCTTTTGCGAAGAAATAAATTCTTTAATATTAGATTCAAAATCAGAGGGCATCTTATTATAATTTCCATAAGAGTTGTTGTAGGAATTCCCATAATTATTAGAAGGATTACTAGGATATGGCCTAGGATTAAAATTCCCTCTATACGCGTTGTTACCAAAATTATTCCTACCAACAAAATTCACATCCATAGATTCATTGTTATTCTCAATCAAAGTAGACAAAGGAATAGCATTAGGATCAGAAGAAACACTATTAGTAGCAAATAATTTCATAAGTTCATCCATCTTTCCACTCAACACATTAATTTCTTCTACCGCATGCACTTTTTTATTAGATGATCTTTCAGTGTGCCATTGAGAATAATTAACCATAATATTATCTAGGAGTTTAGTAGCATCTCCTAAAGTGATTTCCATGAAAGTGCCTCCCGCGGCCAAATCTAAAAGATTTCTAGAAGCAAAATTCAATCCGGCATAAAAATTCTGTATAATCATACACAAATTCAAACCATGAGTAGGGCAATTACGTATCATTAATTTCATTCTCTCCCAAGCTTGTGCAACATGTTCATGATCAAGTTGTTTAAAGTTCATAATATCGTTTCTAAGAGAGATGATCTTAGCGGGAGGAAAATACTTAGAGATAAAAGCATCTTTGCACTTGTTCCATGAATCAATACTATTCTTAGGCAAAGACGAAAACCAAGCTTTAGCACGATCTCTAAGTGAAAATGGAAATAGCTTCAATTTAAAGACATCATTATTGACATCTTTTTTCTTTTGCATATCACATAAATCAACGAAGCTATTCAGATGAGTAGCGGCATCTTCACTAGGAAGGCCGGCGAATTGATCTTTCATAACAAGATTCAACAAACCAGTATTAATTTCACAAGATTCAACATCCGTAAGAGCAGCAATCGGAGTGCTAAGGAAATCATTATTATTGGTATTGGTGAAGTCACACAATTTAGTAGGATTTTGAGCCATCGCGACAAACAAGCAATCTAACACACGAGCAAACAAGAGCAAACGGGCAAAAGAGGCAAATAGAGAGGGAGGATAGAGAGAGAGGGCGAATAAAACGGCAAGGGTGAAATGGGGGGAGAGGAAAATGAGAGGCGAATGGCAAATAATGTTATGCGAGAGATAGGGATTGTGATGGGTACTTGGTATATTGACTTTTGCACAGACTCCCTGGCAACGGCACCAGAAATCCTTCTTGCTACGTCTTGAGCTTGCGTTGGTTTTCCCCGAAGAGGAAGGAATGATGCAGCAGAGTAGCATAAGTATTTCGCTCAGTTTTTTAGAACCAAGGTATCAATCCAGTAGGAGGCCATGCTCAAGTCCCTCGTACCTGCACAAAACGATAGCTACTCACAACCAACGCGATTAGGGGTTGTCAAGCCCTTCACGGTCACTTACGAGAGTGAGATCTAATAGATATAATATTTTTGGTATTTTTGATATAAAGATGCAAGGTAAAAAGTAAAGGCAAAGTAAATAGCAAAACAATATTAAAGTGATGGAGATTGATATGATGAGAATAGACCCGGGGGGCATAGGTTTCACTAGTGGCTTCTCTCAAGAGCATAAGTATTCTACGGTGGGTGAACAAATTACTGTTGAGCAATTGATAGAATTGAGCATAATTATGAGAATATCTAGGCATGATCATGTATATAGGCATCACGTCTGTGACAAGTAGACCGAAATGATTCTGCATCTACTACTATTACTCCACTCATCGACCGCTATCCAGCATGCATCTAGAGTATAAAGTTAAAAACAGAGTAACGCCTTAAGCAAGATGACATGATGTAGAGAGATAAACTCATGTAATATGAAATAAACCCCATCTTGTTATCCTCGATGGCAATGATGCAATATGTGCCTTCCTGCCCCTTCTGTCACTGGGAAATGACACCGCAAGATCGAACCCAAAGCTAAGCACTTCTCCCATGGCAAGAACTACCAATCTAGTTGGCCAAACCAAACGGATAATTCAAAGAGACTTGCAAAGATAACCAATCATACATAAAAGAATTCAGAGAAGATTCAAATATTATTCATAGATAGACTTGACCATAAACCCACAATTCATCGGTCTCAACAAACACACTGCAAAAAGAAGATTACATCGAATAGATCTCCACGAGAGAGGGGGAGAACTTTGTATTGAGATTCAAAGAGAGAGAAGAAGCCATCCAGCTACTAACTATGGACCCGAAGGTCTGAGGTAAACTACTCACACTTCATCGGATGGGCTATGATGATGTAGAAGCCCTCCGTGATGACGACCCTCTTCTGGCGGAGCTCCAGAATAGGCCCCAGGATGGGATCTCGTGGATACAGAAAGTTGCGGCGGTGGAATCAGGTTTTTGGCTCCTCTTCTGATCGTTTGGGGGTACGTGTGTATATATAGGAGGAAGAAGTACGCCGGTGGAGCAATGAGGGGCCCATGAGGCAGGGGCGCGCCCTAGGGGGGGCCCACCCTCGTGACCGCCTCTTTTGTTCCTTGGAGCAGGGTCCAAGTCTCCTGGATCACGTTCGGTGAGAAAATCACATTCCCGAAGATTTTACTCCGTTTGATATTCCGTTTCTTCGAAACACTGAAATAGGCAAAAAAACAGCAATTCTGGGCTGGGCCTCCGGTTAATAGGTTAGTCCCAAAAATAATATAAAAGTGGAAAATAAAGCCCAATATAGTCCAAAATAGTAGATAATATAGCATGGAGCAATCAAAAATTATAGATACGTTGGAGACGTATCAGCACCCTCCAGGTCAACCCGAGTCCACATCACTCGCAATTAAGCTCGCGCGGGTACCCCTCATGGCCGACCCGTCTTTAATAACATGGCTCAGTGCAAAGTCATAGTAACCATAGTAACTATGTGTCTAACACCAAAGGGAAAACCCGAGGAATCATCCCCGGTGAATTCCACTCGATGTTGTCATCAAGGTGAACGTAAGAGGATCCACCCTCGAGGTTCACGTTCGATGGGTTGCACGAGAGAGCCATAATGGAAGTGGTTAAGGAGGAAATCACCCTCGATGACCTCGACCGTATAGCTACACTACGGAGATCTCATCAGGAGTGATGTAAGAGGTTCCACCCTCGGCACTCGATGGTAACTCTACAGAGTCGTACAACTAGGGGGGTGATTTGCGGTGTCGGGGCCTGGACGTCGATCACGTTGATCGAGTCATCGAACATAAAGCGAGGCAACTGGGACAAGGTGGGGTCACTGATGGATCTCTAACCAACCTATACTAAGCAGTTATAATAAGCATTTAAGGTATGAAAGCAGGTAACAAAAACAGGCTATGCATCAGAGTAGGATCATACATAAAGCAGTAGCAATTCTAATGCAAGCATGAGATGGAAAGAAATGGGCGATATCGGAATGCTCAAGGGGGGTTTGCTTGCCTGGTTGCTCTGGCAAGGAGGGGTTGTCGGGGATGTAGTCATACTTAGTCGCATCAACGTCGGTCTTGGGGTCTACCGGAGAAGAGGAGGAGGGAGAAACAGTAAATACGGGGCAAACAAGCATCACAAAAAATATATATAAAGGCAAAACGCGGTGCCAGGGGTGACCTAACGCAGTACTGGGCGATACTGGCGAAGGGGGAAAACATCCGGGAAAGTTTTCCCAGAGTTAGGCATTTTCGGACAGATGAAATGGAGGGGGATGGTTGCAGGTTTGCTATGCTAGGGACGTGTGGCGGACGAACGGGTTGCGTATCCGGGTTTGTCTCGTCCTTCTGAGCAACTTTCATGTACAAAGTTTTTCCATCCGAGCTATGGTTTATTTTATATTAATTTTAAAAGATTTAAATCATTTTTAGGATTTATTTAATTAATTTAACCAACATTATCCAGAATAGTGTTTGCTGACGTCAGCAGTCAACGTTGTCCGTTGACCTGGTCAACCTGACGTGTGGGCCCCATGGGACCCACCTGTCATTCTCTTTTTAGGTTAATTAGGGTTTAGGTTAATTAAACTGGATTAATTAGGTTAAGTAATTTAGTTTAATTAATCAAAATTAATTAAGTTAATTAACTCTTTAATTAATTAATAAATTAATTTTATTATTTATTTTATTTATTATTATTTTTATTTTATTTTTACAAAAACATTCTGGGGCTGGGCCCGTTTGTTAAAGGCCCTTGGGAGCCCTAGCGGGTTTGGGGCGCGGGGGCGCGAACGGGCGCGGGCGCCTGACTGGGGCGAGATTGGGCGCGGGAGCGCCAACGAGCAGGGCGGCCGTGACGCGGGCAAAGCCAGGCGGAGGACGACGAGGAAAGGGCGGTTCGGAGGCAGCGGAGGTGTCAGGCGGGCAGCAGCGGGCAGAGCGCGCGCGGGCAGCGGCGTCCAGCGAGCGGCGGCGGGGGGCAAAGCAGCAGGCAGCAGCTAGCGAGGACGAGGCCATGCGTGCGGGCCGGAGCCGTCGCGCGGAGAAGCGAGCGAGCGCGGACGACGTGTAGGCGGGGCGAGCGAGAAGCACCGGCGGGGTGGTCGCGGCCACGGGGCGATGACGGTGCGAGTGGTGCGCGCAGCAGAGGGGCGCGCGGGACGCGATGTGCGCAGGCCGCAGCGAGGCGGGTAGTGCGCGGCGACAGTGGTGGTGGCCGCGAGCGGGCGAAGCAGGGGAGGCGAGCCACGCGTGCTGGCGGTGCGACGGGTCGCGGTCAGGGCGTGACGATGGCGTTTGGTCGACGCGGAACGAGAAGGAAAGGAGGGCTCACCCCCGTTCCAGAGTAGGCGTGTCGGCAAGGCTCGACGGAGCCGATGAGGGCGAGATGAGGGGGGCGAGTGACATGGACGAGGAAGTCCAGCGACGGGGGGGCTCCGCGCGGCGACGTCGGCCTTGGGGCGCCGCGGGTGTCGGCGGCGAGGCGGGGAGACGACGGCAATGAGGCCCGGCGTGTTAAGGCCGTGAGCCGCAGCGGCGGCGGGGCAGCGCTGGGAACGGGTGCCAGCGATGTGGGAGAGGGTGCAGGGCGCGGTCGCCATGGTTGCCGCACCTCGATCCGGATCGGGACGGGGGGCAGAGGAGTGAGGGAAACGTGGGGGAGTGAGTGGGGAGTGGGTAGCGGGGTTAGGGTTCGGTGGGGGTGGGGATAAGGAGGGAGTGGTGGGCCGGCTTGGTGGGTTGGGCCGGTTGGTCCGGGTGGGCCGAAGCCCAAGTGGGGTAGGGGCTCTCCCTCTCTCTCACCTTTTCTTTTTCTTATGAAAACTTTTCTGTTTTCAGTTAACAATAGCCTTTTACATTTTCTTTTGCAATAATTACCTTTCGCAAAAATGTGTCACTGGTGAAAACAAATACTAGGGGAAGTGGTGCACTGCCACCATAAGCTTGGGATTTATTTGAATCCATTTGGAATTTTCCTAACTGGGAAGGCATTTTAAAATGCTGATTTGCTCTGTAATAGTTGCTTCTGTCCACCTTAGCATTGTAGTGAAGTGGTTTTCCCTTAACAATAAATTGTTTTGGAATATTTGCTAAATGATGAACATTTTTCCAGCAACTTTGTGCAACTTGAAATTTTCACTTTGAATTCGAATTGGATTTAGAGAAGGAATTTGAAATGAGATATTAATCCAATATGATTAAGCTTTGTAAATCAAGATGACTTGGCATTGATCATAAGGGATTACTGTAGTGTGATGCTAGGGACATTACACTACTGCTACTAGGAGGGGGAAAGGAAGGAGGAGAGGGAGAAGGAAAGGGGGGCGCCGCCCCTCCTTCCCTAGTCCAATTCGGACCAGAGGGGGTGGGTCGCGCGGCCTGCCCTGGCCGGCCCTCTCTCTCTCTCTCCACTAAGGCCCATGTGTCCCAATACTTCTCACAGGGGGGTTCCGATAACGCTATGGCACTCCGGTTTTCTCCTAAATCACCCGGAACACTTCCGGTATCCGAATATAGTCGTCCAATATATCAATATTTATGTCTCGACCATTTCGAGACTCGTCGTCATGTCCATGATCACATACGGGACTCCAAACTACCTTCGGTACATCAAATGGCATAAACTCATAATACCGATCGCCACCGAACATTAAGCGTGTGGACCCTACGGGTTCGAGAACTATGTAGACATGACCAAGACACGTCTCTGGTCAATAACCAATAGCGGAACCTGGATGATCATATTGGCTCCTACATATTCTACGAAGATCTTTAGCGGTCAAACCGCATAACGACATATGTTGTTTCCTTTGTCATCGGTATGTTACTTGCCCGAGATTCGATCGTCGGTATCTCAATACCTAGCTCAATCTCGTTACCGGCAAGTCTCTTTACTCGTTTCGTAATGCATCATCCCGCAACTAACTCATTAGTTGCATTGCTTGCAAGGCTTATAATGATGTGCATTACCGAGAGGGCTCAGAGATACCTCTCCGACAATCGGAGTGACAAATCCTAATCTCGATCTATGCCAACTCAACAAGTACCATCGGAGACACTTGTAGAGCACCTTTATAGTGACCTAGTT
Source organism: Triticum monococcum (assembly GCA_034509565.1). Taxonomy (NCBI): domain Eukaryota; kingdom Viridiplantae; phylum Streptophyta; class Magnoliopsida; order Poales; family Poaceae; genus Triticum; species Triticum monococcum. Next base: position 65,731,117 of record CM067846.1, read on the forward strand.
ACGTTGTGACATTTGGTAGCACACAAAGTGTTCCTCCGGTAACCGGGAGTTGCATAATCTCATAGTCGTAGGAACATGAATAAGTAATGAAGAAAGAAATAGTAGTAAACTAAAACGATCAAGTGCTAAGCTAACGGAATGGGTCAAGTCAATCACATCATTCTCTTCATGATGTGATCCTGTTTATCAAATGACAACTCATGTATATGGTTAGAAAACATAACCATCTTTGACCAACGAGCTAGTCAAGTAGAGGCATACTAGTGACACTCTGTTTGTCTATGTATTCACACATGTATTATGTTTCCGGTTAATATAATTCTAGCTTGAATAATAAACATTTATCATGAAATAAGGAAATAAATAATAAGTTTATTATTGCATCTAGGGCATATTTCCTTCAATAAAGTGCTTGTAAAATAGTAGGGATAGTTGGAGCTGGTATTTTAAACTTTAGGGTTGGGAAGGTGGCAGTTGGGCCATGCATTGAAGACAGCTCTTTAATTTATTGTGTGAGATAAAAAATCATATTTCTTATTATTGCTTGTTAGTTCCAACCATATTGGCGCACTACATCTACGGTTTCTCCTTCATTATCGATGGGAAGAGAGGCGTTAACGTTGAATATGTCGTCATATGTTTCCTCCGTGATGGTGTGAAGTGGTCAAAAAAGTGAAGAAAGTCTGAGTAAGATGTCGGTATTTGTCGCGATGCACAATAAGAAACCTCACGTATGTTACATTTGACGGATACGTGCGATTCATGTTTGTCACTCGTTGATCACTATCTCTTTAGATATACTATGTTTGTTTTTCCTCTTTTCTCTTATCGGATCAGAGAGTGCATTATCTAATTGTGGTGGCAACCCTTTGATTTAGGATACAGTTTGGCCTCTTCCATAGTTTTCTGATTTTGGTATGTAGTTTTGCATATTATGCATGTTACATTCGTCCGTCAAATTTGTGTTTTTCATGATTTTTGTTAATTTTTAAATTTACATATTAGAAATGCATTACATATATCGATCCTCAGCTTTCTTTAAATTTATTTACATAAGCCGTCATGCAACAGCAGCAGCAACAGCCTGTCATGATGTGTCCTTTGGAACTTTTCCCATCTTTTGTTGATTGCTCTGCACCGTCCAGACCTCCACGGCCATCCATTCATGTGCAAAACCAAATTAATTCCAGCTCAGTATGAGCAAAACATTGAAGGCTAGTAAAACGGAACCAAAGAAGCTGCGGTCTCGGGCTCTCGGCCATCCTTAGCTCAGAAGTTTTGGCTGGCTCCTATTTTCGAGTGAAATGAAGAAGAAAATAACAAAGGAGTAGGTGAGGGGCACCCAGCCCCTCGTGCTATTTAACTGCCAGCACCCCACACATCCTGAGGCACCCACTCGCAAACCTCAGTCCCATCACAATATGTTCCCCATGGCCGCAGATCCGACGGCGCCCGTCTTTGGCGACCACGACGAGCGGCCGAGCGGCCAGTGCAAGGGGGCGTTGTCGCATCAGGCGAACAAGAGCACCGACGGCAAAGGAAAGGAAGTAGCCAACGCTCAAGACCACGGCAGCGATGGCGCTAACCAGCGGAGGCGTCGCAGACATCTCATCGTGGCCACCAATAAGGTGCCCCATGACGACGATGGTGACGGCGATTTCGACAGCCCTCTTCCCGCCACCGCCGGCGGCGTTAGCTGCTCACCGCCGGAGCAGCATCTGCATCGGGCGCTGGAGATCGAGATCGGCGTGAGAGATGCTGGAGCTGAGCGGCAGCGCGTGAAGCGGGCCTCCGCGAACCTGAGGGAGGAAATGGAGCTGAAGAAGATGCGGTTCGAGGACTGGAGCTCAGCGTCGTCAGATCCAAGAGGAGCTGGGGTGTCCCGTGCCGCAGGAAATTAGGGAAGGAGATGAAACAGAAGGAGAAACAAATAAGAGTTCATGTAACGTAGAGTGTGTTTCAGAAAAAGAAAAAAAAACATGCCTTCATTGTGCACCTTTTTTTAGCTCCATGTAGGGGAGGAGATGAAACAGAAGGAGAAACAAATAAAAGAATCAAATGTGCATCTACTTCTTTTACTGAATGTTCACCAATTAGTGCCTTCATGCGTGCTTGTCTCTTCTTTTTTTCCAAAAAGGTGAAGCACTTTAGGTAGAGCACCTCCATACTTTGTGACATGGACAAAATCATGGCACCCTTGCCATATTGTTGGTGAATCCATCCTTCTCCCCCATATTTCTACCCGTGCTCGTTGCTTAATCTCCTCTCCCCATTGCTTGACCATACTAAAGATGAGACGATTGATGCATGTCAATACTTGCGGTAGCCAGAGGCACAACCTGAGACAAGGTGGGTTGGCCGTTGCTGAATTGTGTGTATGTTTGGGTCGTGGTTGGCGGTTGCCATGCCAAAATTTTGGTGTTGCCACATGGCATAGGCCATAGGATAATGTTTGGATTGAAGCCTAATCATCGAAGCCACACCAAAAAATTAGTCAATGTGTTCAATTATACACCCACGCACGGGCAAAACAGGGGCGGGCGATACTTTCACAAGAATATTGGCACGCACCTGGTTTGGCGAGGCGGACGCAGGCATCAGCCAAACGCCCCGTGTGTCTCCCACTCCTTCATTATCAATGGTATGAGAGGCATTGAATGCCTCGCCATCCTGTTCCTTTGAGATATAGTGTGAAGTGGTCAAAGAAGAGGAGGAAGGCAGAGTAACATGTCGGTGTTTGTCGTGATGCAATGCACAATCACGCATCACAAACCGCACACATGTCACATACCTGACGCACAGGTGCACGTCATGTTTGCTCTTTGTGTTTGTTATGTATAAAGATGTTCTAGTTCTTAGTTCTATTAGCTCTACCTACATCACTACGCTAGTGAAGCTCGAAGTGCCCACGTCACCAGAAGATTTCTCTTTGGTGGCAAACGGCGTATTAGTTCCATAAACGGGATTCTGGCCATAGAATGCTTCACTGTTTTTCATGGTGGAGTAACATGTGTATATTTGCCATGGCGCACAGTAAAAATAACTACACATCTGACGCATATGAACATGTCACGTTTTTCTCTTGTGTTTGAAAGTCTCTTTGACCAATATCAGTATACATATTCAGTTAATGTCATTACTATGTTTTCGTGAAGATCTTTTTGTATACTATGACAATTAATTGCTCATGATAAAATGTTTATTTCATAAACAAATTAGTAACTCATTAATATCTTCTTAAAAGTTATGTTAACTAGATGATACCCGACGTGTTGCTACGAGAATTGATTGCAATATATTTCATGAGAGTTGATTGTATCTGATCACATCATATGTGCCTTCAGTGTTGAAAGTGGGTTAGAAAAAATGCCTACAATATAAGGGGGAGAAAATTGTGTATGTACGACGCATGTATGCATGAAATTAATTAATTGCGACAGCTAAATGCGGGTGAGGTGGCCATCATGGTGAGATGGCATAGCCGCATGTGCTCTAAAGTAACTCAGTGGGTGCTAGCTATTTAGATGTAGAAGAATTGTGGTTCTTTAGTAGTTTTTTGTAGATGGAACAAGTCTATACTGTATTAATATGAATGCCTTTACCAAAGAATTCAATTGAAGGCAAAAAGTTTGTGTGGTCTGTTTTTGGTCTTCACACATTCACTAGACTCCATAGATGATTACTTTCCACATATATCATGATATCCTCTCCATCCACTTTTTTTCTAATCTGTCTTGTATGGTGAAAAAGCACGTTACACAAATGCACATTGCTTAATTATCAAGGCATCCCATTCTTCCTGACCACTCTGATTACACGCCATATGACATTGTTCTACGTGTGGCCCATATGGCCCATACCCATATAGCCATGTGGCTGGCTGACATAGTGAGAATGAAGGGGGTCATGCTGAGTGAGAGGAGCAACACGAGAGACATTGCCGCTGCTGCTCCTCCTCCAAATCCAACAAGGTGTCAGAACCAAGTTGCGGCGGCGGTACTGGACGTCGGTAGGTCATCAGTGAGGCGGCAAAGGGTCGGAGGAGAAGGGCGCCGATGAGGCGGCGGGGATTCAGCGGCTGCGCACGTCCTACGTGTTGTCACGCCCAATATGCGACTCTATCCTAAAGGAACTCGAAGGTCCTACCAAGGATAGAAGTGCATATTGGAGACGCTTTTGCAAGGTGGATATCATTACATCGTACCATTACATAATAACTGGGGATACATACAAAGGCATACAAATGCCCCATGAATACATCAAACATCATACATGAGAACAACATCCGACTACGGATGAAACAGAAACAGAAACTCAAACGACATCCACCCTGCTAGCCCAGGTTGCCAACCAGGGACCTAACCCAAGATCGACGAAGAACAAGAAGAACTCCAAAATAAGTAAAAAACACTCCCGCATCATGATCATCGCATTCCCTGTACCTGCAACTGTTGTTGTAGTAATCTGCGAGCCACGAGGACTCAGCAATCCCATTATCATGGCTATCAACACTAGCAAAGCTTAACGTGTATGGAAAGGATAAGTGGTGAGGTTGCAGCAAGCGACTAAGCATTGTATGGTGGCTAACTTACGGATACAATAATAAGTGAGAAACGACGCAAACGGTCGCCAACTAGTAATGATCAATAAGTGATCCTGAACTACTTCCGTTCAAACATAACCCAACCGTGTTCTCCTCTCGAACTTCCCCGAAAAGAGACAATCACGATTACGCACGCGGTTGGTGTACTTTAATTGAGTTTACTTTAAGTTTACTACAACCGGATATTAACAAATTCCCATATGCCACATAACCGCGGGCACGGCTATCAAAAGTTTAAACCCTATAGGGGTGTCCCAACTTAGCCCATGACAAGCTCATGATCCGTAGAGACAATCCTCCATCGCGGGACCCTCCGATCAGACTCGGAATCCCGGTGCACAAGACATTTCGATAATAGTAAAACAAGTCCAGCAAGACCTCCCGACGTGCTGACACCCTGATAGTAGCTGCGTGTATCTCATCTAAGGCCACGACAGATGAGCGACGCATACAGGTGCTAAAATACCCCAAGTTGCCAAGGGGCGGCCCCGCACAGTGCTCTAGTTTGGGACCAAAACGATCAGCACTACCCCCCCCCCCCTTGTATGTAGAAAAGAATCCTCGGGTTCATGATGCCCTATGCCAATTAATTATTTAGTTCAATATTATTATGGCAAATGTTAAAACCAAAGTTGGGCCTTGCTGGAAGAGTTTTATTCAAAGCGAACAGTCAAGAGGGGCCCCATAAACCCTCACCGTGTTAGGGACGTAAAATCAAGGAACATAACACCGGTATGATGGAAACTAGGATGGCAGGAGTGGAACAAAATACCAGGCAAAAGGCTGAACCTTCCACCCTTTACCAAGTGTATAGATGCATTAATTAAATAAGAGATATTATGATATCCCAAGATATCCATGATATCCATGTCCCAACATGGAACAACCTGCAACTGCACATGTAACTAGCAACACTATAAGAGGGGCTGAGCAAAGCGGTAACATAGCCAAACAACAGTTTGCTAGGAAGGGTGAAAAGGTTAGAGGTTGTCATGGCAATTTGGGAGGCTTGATAAACAAGTGGTAGGTAGCGTGACATAGCGATAGCATCGAGACAACTAGCATAGCAATGATAGTAGTGAGACCCAAGGTGCCGGTCATCTTGCCTGAAATCCCGCTAGGAAGAAGAACGAGTCCATGAAGAAGACGGTCCCACGTAGTCGAACGAATCCTCACAATCGCAATGAAATAGGAACAATCGAGAAGGAGCACAACCGGAAAAAAGTAAACAACATGGTAAACACACAACACATAACAAGACATGATGTTCAACCAAGTATGATGCATGACAAGTCTACATGATGCTACTCATGGAAAGATAGGATGCATACAAGAACATCACATCAAAGCAAGTTTAAATGAGGCCAAAATCAACATATAACAATTCTGGAAACTCCCCATATGCAAAATTCGAAATTTTTACTGATCTGAACAAAATATTAGGTTAAGGTTGTTAAAGATCGAGTTAAAGTGCACCAAGATGATCTACACGTCTTTCTAGTCAAGTTACATATAAAGTTCGTTTAATTCGGAGCTACGGCATAGAAGATATGAGCAAAACAAGTTAAACATGGCATTGATGCAAATGCAAGAAAACATAATCACAAACACTCCAAAACATGGATGCAACATGGCATGATGAAGCTACATGCAAAACCAAGCAAGTTTCATATAGAGCATGCTCCAAACAGAGCCACGGTTCAACACATACACTCAATACAAGTTTAAAGGACAAGATGTCCAAAACAACAACTAGGCATCTTACAAGCACCATTACAACATGCTACAAGAACAAGATAGGCACAAACATGAAATGCACTTAAAGCACAGATTAGATGCTCCAAATAACATCACGTTTAGGTTCATAGGCATCAGGATTAACCGATTATGATCAAAGCAAAAGGCAACTTTATAACACATATTACGACTTAGTGAAAAACATGGCATACATATGAGCAGAAATCACATGTTGACATGTTGGAGGCATTAAATAATGATGTTATAGTGCAAGAACATAACAAGCCAAAGCATGACATTAAACTACAGGTCAAACATGGCAAAAAATTATTACTAAGCATCTCCATATAACATCTAGATCTATGGCATTCATCAAGACAAGATTGCAAGTCATAACAGATTCTCAGACTCAGCGAAATAGAGAAAGGCTGAAAACAGATTCATGATGCATACTTTGAGACAAGAAAATATATGCTACAGGAACATTCATGGCATCAAAGGGTATGGAAAGCATGTAAAGGTAGAGCACTGTTGGGGAACGCAGTAATTTCAAAAAATTTCCTACGCACACGCAAGATCATGGTGATGCATAGCAACGAGGGGGAGAGTCTGATCTACGTACCATTGTAGATCGCAACGGAAGCGTTGACACAACGTAGAGGAAGTAGTCGTACGTCTTCTTCCCGATCCGACCGATCCAAGCACCGTTACTCCGGCACCTCCGAGTTCTTAGCACACGTTTCGCTCGATGACGTTCCTCGGGCTCCGATCCAGCAGAGCGTCGAGGAAGAGTTCCGTCAGCACGACGGCGTGGTGACGATCTTGATGTACTACTGACGCAGGGCTTCGCCTAAGCACTGTAACGGTATGATCGAGGTGGAATTTGGTGGCAGGGGCACCGCACACGGCTAAGGAACGATCTCAAGGATCAACTTGTGTGTCTTGGGGTGTCCCCTGCCCCCATATATAAAGGTTGGAGGGAGGGGGGCTGGCCGGCCAAAGAGAGGGAGGCGCAGGAGGAGTCCTACTCCTACCGGGAGTAGGACTCCCCCCTCCAATCCTATTCCAACTAGGACTCCTTAGGAAAAAGGGAGAGGGAAAGAGAGAGAGGTGGCCGGCCACCTCTCCTAGTCCTAATAGGACTAGGGGAAGGGGGGAGGTGCGCAGCCCTCCTTGGAAGCCACTTTCACCTTTCCACAATGGCCCATGTTGGCCCATTTGGCTCCCGGGGGGTTCCGGTAACCCTCCTGGTAATCCGGTAAAATCCCGATTTCACCCGGAACACTTCCGATGTCCAAACATAGGCTTCCAATATATCAATCTTTACGTCTCGACCATTTCGAGACTCCTCGTCATGTCCGTGATCACATCCGGGACTCCGAACAACCTTCGGTACATCAAAATGCATAAACTCATAATAACTGTCATCGTAACGTTAAGCGTGCGGACCCTACGGTTCGAGAACAATGTAGACATGACCGAGACACGTCTCCGGTCAATAACCAATAGCGGGACCTGGATGCCCATATTGGCTCCTACATATTCTACGAAGATCTTTATCGGTCAGACCGCATAACAACATACGTTGTTCCCTTTGTCATCGGTATGTTACTTGCCCGAGATTCGATCGTCGGTATCCAATACCTAGTTCAATCTCGTTACTGGCAAGTCTCTTTACTCGTTCCGTAATACATCATCTCATAACTAACATCTTTAGTTATTATGCTTGCAAGGCTTATGTGATGTGTACTACCGAGAGGGCCCAGAGATACCTCTCCGACAATCAGAGTGACAAACCCTAATCTCGAAATACGCCAACCCAACATCTACCATTGGAGACACCTGTAGTACTCCTTTATAATCACCCAGTTACGTTGTGACGTTTGGTAGTACCCAAAGTGTTCCTCCGGTAAACGGGAGTTGCATAATCTCATAGTTATAGGAACATGTATAAGTCATGAAGAAAGCAATAGCAACATACTAAACGATCGGGTGCTAAGCTAATGGAATGGGTCATGTCAATCAGATCATTCAACTAATGATGTGACCTCGTTAATCAAATAACAACTCTTTGTTCATGGTTAGGAAACATAACCATCTTTGATTAACGAGCTAGTCAAGTAGAGGCATACTAGTGACACTCTGTTGGTCTATGTATTCACACATGTATTATGTTTCCGGTTAATACAATTCTAGCATGAATAATAAACATTTATCATGATATAAGGTAATAAATAATAACTTTATTATTAACTCTAGGGCATATTTCCTTCAGTCTCCCACTTGCACTAGGGTCAATAATCTAGATTACACAGTAATGATTCTAACACCCATGGAGCCTTGGTGCTGATCATGTTTTGCTCGTGGAAGAGGCTTAGTCAACGGGTCTGCAACATTCAGATCCGTATGTATCTTGCAAATCTCTATGTCTCCCACCTGGACTAAATCCCGGATGGAGTTGAAGCGTCTCTTGATGTGTTTGGTTCTTTTGTGAAATCTGGATTCCTTTGCCAAGGCAATTGCACCAGTATTGTCACAGAAGATTTTCATTGGACCCGATGCACTAGGTATGACACCTAGATCGGATATGAACTCCTTCATCCAGACTCCTTCGTTCGCTGCTTCCGAAGCAGCTATGTACTCCGCTTCACATGTAGATCCCGCTACGACGCTTTGTTTACAACTGCACCAACTGACAGCTCCACCGTTTAAAGTAAACACGTATCCGGTTTGCGATTAAGAATCGTCCGGATCAGTGTCAAAGCTTGCATCAACGTAACCTCTTACGGTGAGCTCTTTGTCACCTCCATATACGAGAAACAGATCCTTAGTCCTTTTCAGGTATTTTAGGATGTTCTTGACCGCTGTCTAGTGATCCACTCCTGGATTACTTTGGTACCTCCCTGCTAAACTTATAGCAAGGCACACATCAGGTCTGGTACACAGCATTGCATACATGATAGAGCCTATGGCTGAAGCATAGGGAACATCTTTCATTTTCTCTCTATCTTCTGCATTGGTCGGGCATTGAGTCTGACTCAACTTCACACCTTGTAACACAGGCAAGAATCCTTTCTTTGCTTGATCCATTTTGAACTTCTTCAAAATCTTGTCAAGGTATGTGCTTTGTGAAAGTCCAATTAAGCGTTTTGATCTATCTCTATAGATCTTTATGCCTAATATGTAAGCAGCTTCCCCGAGGTCTTTCATCGAAAAACTTTTATTCAAGTATCCCTTTATGCTATGCAGAAATTCTATATCATTTCCAATCAGTAATATGTCATCCACATATAATATCAGAAATGCTATAGAGCTCCCACTCACTTTCTTGTAAATACAGGCTTCTCCAAAAGTATGTATAAACCCAAAATGCTTTGATCACACTATCAAAGCGTTTATTCCAACTCCGAGATGCTTGCACCAGTCCATAAATGGATCGCTGGAGTTTGCACACTTTGTTAGCTCCCTTTGGATCGACAAAACCTTCCGGTTGCATCATATACAACTCTTCTTCCAGAAATCCATTCAGGAATGCGGTTTTTACATCCATTTGCCAAATTTCATAATCATAAAATGCGGCAATTGCTAACATGATTCTGACAGACTTAAGCATCGCTACGGGTGAGAAAGTCTCATCGTAGTCAACTCCTTGAACTTGTCAAAAACCTTTTGCGACAAGTCGAGCTTTGTAGACAGTAACATTACCATCAGCGTCAGTCTTTTTCTTAAAGATCCATTTATTCTCAATTGCTTGCCGATCATCGGGCAAGTCAACCAAAGTCCATACTTTGTTCTCATACATGGATCCCATCTCAGATTTCATGGCTTCAAGCCACTTTGCGGAATCTGGGCTCACCATCGCTTCTTCATAGTTCGTAGGTTCATCATGATCTAGTAGCATGACTTCCAGAACAGGATTACCGTACCACTCTGGTGCGGATCTTACTCTGGTTGATCTACGAGGTACAGTAGTATCTTGATCTAAAGTTTCATGATCATCATCATTAACTTCCTCTCTTATTGGTGTAGGTCTCACAGAAACAGTTTTCTGTGATGTACTATTTCCCAATAACGGAGTAGGTACAGTTACCTCGTCAAGTTCTACTTTCCTCCCACTCACTTCTTTCGAGAGAAACTCCTTCTCAATCAAGTTTCCGAATTTAGCAACAAAAGTCTTGCCTTCAGATGTGTGATAGAAGGTGTATCCAATAGTTTCCTTTGGATATCCTATGAAGACACATTTCTCCGATTTGGGTTCGAGCTTATCAGGTTGAAGCTTTTTCACATAAGCATCGCAGCCCCAAACTTTAAGAAACGACAACTTTGGTTTCTTGCCAAACCACAGTTCATAAGGCGTCGTCTCAACGGATTTAGATGGTGCCCTATTTAACGTGAATGCGGCCGTCTCTAAAGCATAACCCCAAAACGATAGCGGTAAATCAGTAAGAGACATCATAGATCGCACCATATCTAGTAAAGTACGATTACGACGTTCGGACACACCATTACGTTGTGGTGTTCCGGGTGGCGTGAGTTGCGAAACTATTCCACAATTTTTCAAATGTACACCAAACTCGTAACTCAAATATTCTCCTCCACGATCAGATCGTAGAAACTTTATTTTCTTGTTACGATGATTTTCAACTTCACTCTAAAATTCCTTGAACTTTTCAAATGTTTCAGACTTATGTTTCATTAAGTAGATATACCCATATTTGCTTAAATCATCTGTGAAGGTGAGAAAATAACGATATCCGCCACGAGCCTCAATATTCATCGGACCACATACATCGGTATGTATGATTTCCAATAAATCTGTTGCTCTCTCCATAGTACCGGAGAACGGTGTTTTAGTCATCTTGCCTATGAGGCACGGTTCGCAAGTACCAAGTGATTCATAATCAAGTGGTTCCAAAAGCCCATCAGTATGGAGTTTCTTCATGCGCTTTACACCGATATGACCTAAACGGCAGTGCCACAAATAAGTTGCACTATCATTATCAACTCTGCATCTTTTGGCTTCTACATTATGAATATGTGTATCACTACTATCGAGATTCAATAAGAATAGACCACTTTTCAAGGGTGCATGACCATAAAAGATATTACTCATATAAATAGAACAACCATTATTCTCTGATTTAAATGAATAACCGTCTCGCATCAAACAAGATCCAGATATAATGTTCATGCTCAACGCTGGCACCAAATAACAATTATTTAGGTCTAATATTAATCCCGAAGGTAGATGTAGAGGTAGCGTGCCGACCGCGATCACATCGACTTTGGAACCGTTTCCCACGCGCATCGTCACCTCGTCCTTTGCTAGTGTCCGCTTATTTTGTAGTCCCTGTTTCGAGTTGCAAATATTAGCAACAGAACCAGTATCAAATACCCAGGTGCTACTGCGAGCATTAGTAAGGTACACATCAATAACATGTATATCACATATACCTTTGTTCACCTTGCCATCCTTCTTATCCGCCAAATACTTGGGGCAGTTCCGCTTCCAGTTACCAGTCTGCTTGCAGTAGAAGCACTCAGTTTCAGGCTTAGGTCCAGACTTGGGTTTTTTCTCTTGAGCAGCAACTTGCTTGCCGTTCTTCTTGAAGTTCCCCTTCTTCTTCCCTTTGCCCTTTTTCTTGAAACTAGTGGTTTTGTTAACCATCAACACTTGATGCTCCTTCTTGATTTCTACCTCCGCAGCTTTCAGCATTGCGAAGAGCTCGGGAATAGTCTTGTTCATCCCTTGCATATTATAGTTCATCACAAAGCTCTTGTTGCTTGGTGGTAGTGATTGGAGAATTTTGTCAATGACGCAATCATCTGGAAGTGTAACTCCCAATTGAATCAAGTGATTATTATACCCAGACATTTTGAGTATATGCTCACTGACAGAACTGTTCTCCTCCATCTTGCTGCTATAGAACTTATTGGAGACTTCATATCTCTCAATCCGGGCATTTGCTTGAAATATTAACTTCAACTCCTGGAACATCTCATATGCTCCATGACGTTCAAAACGTCGTTGAAGTCCCGGTTCTAAGCCGCAAAGCATGGCACACTGAACTATTGAGTAGTCATCAGCTTTGCTCTGCCAGACGTTCATAACTTCTGGTGTTGCTCTTGCAGCAGGCCTGGCACTCAGCGGTGCTTCCAGGACGTAATTCTTCTGTGCAGCAATGAGGATAATCCTCAGGTTACGGACCCAGTCCGTGTAATTGCTACCATCATCTTTCAACTTTGCTTTCTCAAGGAACGCATTAAAATTCAACGGAACAACAGCACAAGCCATCTATCTACAATCAACATAAACAAGCAAGATACTATCAGGTACTAAGTTCATGATAATTTTTAAATTCAGTTAATCAAATTTACTTAAGAACTCCCACTTAGATAGACATCCCTCTAATCCTCTAAGGGATCACGTGATCCAAATCAACTAAACCATAACCGATCATCATGTGAGATGGAGTAGTTTTCAATGGTGAACATCAATATGTTGATCATATCTACTATATGATTCACGCTCGACCTTTCGGTCTCCGTGTTCCGAGGCCATATCTGTATATGCTTGGCTCGTCAAGTATAACCTGAGTATTCCGCGTGTGCAACTGTTTTGCACCCGTTGTATTTGAACGTAGAGCCTATCACACCTGATCATCACGTGGTGTCTCAGCACGAAGAACTTTTGCAACGGTGCATACTCAGGGAGAACACTTCTTGATAATTTAGTGAGAGATCATCTTATAATGCTACCGTCAATCAAAGCAAGATAAGATGCATAAAAGGATAAACATCACATGCAATCAATATAAGTGATATGATATGGCCATCATCATCTTGTGCTTTGTGATCTCCATCTCCGAAGCACCGTCATGATCACCATCGTCACCGGCGCGACACCTTGATCTCCATCGTAGCATCGTTGTTGTCTCGCCAATCTTATGCTTCCACGACTATCACTACCGCTTAGCAATAAAGTAAAGCATTACATCGCGATTGCATTGCATACAATAAAGCGACAACCATATGGCTCCTGCCAGTTGCCGATAACTCGGTTACAAAACATGATCATCTCATACAATAAAATCAGCATCATGCCTTGACCATATCACATCACAACATGCCCTGCAAAAACAAGTTAGATGTCCTCTACTTTGTTGTTGCAAGTTTTACGTGGCTGCTACGGGCTTAAGTAAGAACTCATCTCACCTACGCATCAAAACCACAACGATAGTTCATCAAATAGACTCCGTTTTAACCTTCTCAAGGACCGGGCATAGTCACACTTGGTTCAACTAAAGTTGGAGAGACAGTCTTCCGCAAGCCATCTATGTGCAAAGCACGTCGAGGGAACCGGTCTCGCGTAAGAGTACGCGTAAGGTTGGTCCGGATCGTCTCGTCCAACAATACTGCCGAACCAAAGTATGACATGCTGGTAGGCAGTATGACTTGTATCGCCCACAACTCACTTGTGTTCTACTCGTGCAAATAACATCAAACCATAAAACCTAGGCTCGGATGCCACTGTTGGGGAACGCAGTAATTTCAAAAAATTTCCTACGCACACGCAAGATCATGGTGATGCATAGCAACGAGAGGGAGAGTCTGATCTACGTACCCTTGTAGATCGCAACGGAAGCGTTGACACAACGTAGAGGAAGTAGTCGTACGTCTTCTTCCCGATCCGACCGATCCAAGCACCGTTACTCCGGCACCTCCGAGTTCTTAGCACACGTTCAGCTTGATGACGTTCCTCGGGCTCCGATCCAGCAAAGCGTCGAGGAAGAGTTCCGTCAGCACGACGGCGTGGTGACGATCTTGATGTACTACCGACGCAGGGCTTCGCCTAAGCACTGTAACAGTATGATCGAGGTGGAATTTGGTGGCAGGGGGCACCGCACACGGCTAAGGAACGATATCAAGGATCAACTTGTGTGTCTTGGGGTGTCCCCTGCCCCCGTATATAAAGGTTGGAGGGAGGGGGGCTGGCCGGCCAAAGAGAGGGAGGCGCAGGAGGAGTCCTACTCCTACCGGGAGTAGGACTCCCCCCTCCAATCCTATTCCAACTAGGACTCCTTGGGAAAAAGGGAGAGGGAAAGAGAGAGAGGTGGCCGGCCACCTCTCCTAGTCCTAATAGGACTAGGGGAAGGGGGAAGGTGTGCAGCCCTCCTTGGCAGCCCCTTTCACCTTTCCACAATGGCCCATGTAGGCCCATTTGGCTCCCGGGGGGTTCCGGTAACCCTCCCGGTAATCCGGTAAAATCCCGATTTCACCCGGAACACTTCCGATGTCCAAACATAGGCTTCCAATATATCAATCTTTATGTCTCGACCATTTCGAGACTCCTCGTCATGTCCGTGTTCACATCCGGGACTCCGAACAACCTTCGGTACATCAAAATGCATAAACTCATAATAACTGTCATCGTAATGTTAAGCGTGCGGACCCTACGGTTCGAGAACAATGTAGACATGACCGAGACATGTCTCCGGTCAATAACCAATAGCGGGACCTGGATGCCCATATTGGCTCCTACATATTCTACGAAGATCTTTATCGGTCAGACCGCATAACAACATACGTTGTTCCCTTTGTCATCGGTATGTTACTTGCCCGAGATTCGATCGTCGGTATCCAATACCTAGTTCAATCTCGTTACTGGCAAGTCTCTTTACTCGTTCCGTAATACATCATCTCATAACTAACATCTTTAGTTATTATGCTTGCAAGGCTTATGTGATGTGTACTACCGAGAGGGCCCAGAGATACCTCTCCGACAATCGGAGTGACAAACCCTAATCTCGAAATACGCCAACCCAACATCTACCATTGGAGACACCTGTAGTACTCCTTTATAATCACCCAGTTACGTTGTGACGTTTGGTAGTACCCAAAGTGTTCCTCCGGTAAACGGGAGTTGCATAATCTCATAGTTATAGGAACATGTATAAGTCATGAAGAAAGCAATAGCAACATACTAAACGATCGGGTGCTAAGCTAATGGAATGGGTCATGTCAATCAGATCATTCAACTAATGATGTGACCTCGTTAATCAAATAACAACTCTTTGTTCATGGTTAAGAAACATAACCATCTTTGATTAACGAGCTAGTCAAGTAGAGGCATACTAGTGACACTCTGTTGGTCTATGTATTCACACATGTATTATGTTTCCGGTTAATACAATTCTAGCATGAATAATAAACATTTATCATGATATAAGGAAATAAATAATAACTTTATTATTGCCTCTAGGGCATATTTCCTTCAAGCACTACAAAACATGAACACTGAGCTACTGCTTAGAAAACACTAGAACATGCTCAAAACATCATGGCAAGAATGCAAATGATAACAGATTCACAGACTTTGTGAAATAAACTGAACATGGCAGGAACAGCAACAAGTAGGCATGTTTGCGAGCTTGAGCAACTCACCACAAAGCTTTTAATGGCATGTGGATATAACCAACAGCAAGAAGACATATTTGTGCAGCTACTCATGGCAAGAATGAATTTACTGTTAACAGACTGACAGCAACATTATTTAGCAAATTTAGATCATGGTAACAACAAGCTACAGTAGGCCATCATTTCAAACAAGGGCACGAATGGATAGAGAATAATAAGATCTACAAAACATCCTTACTAAGCATCTCAAGATTATGTATGGATTCACTTGTAGCATCAAGTTAACATGGCAACATAATGTAGCAGACTCAGACTTAGCAGAAATCATCAAGTCATTGAAATCAGCAACAACAAGTACCCTACTTTGCATGCTTGTGCTAGTCACCACAGGGCACATAAAAATACATGGATTGCACCACTGTATGGATGGCATGAATATGCTCCTAAAACATGTTGACGTGATGCTCAAAAGATAAACACACAAAACGCTATGAAAAAGACAAATCAGCAAGTTATGACAATCTTCAGTAGCTTTATCATTTAGCACTTTTGCAACGATGATTAAGGCAACAAGATGGACGGTAACATGCATGCAAATGACACTAGCATGTAGAGCATTCAGAAATGAACAATTCGACATATCCTACACTCAATTCGGAGCAACATGCATGAAGTTATGACAGGTCAAGGATGCACACATATCATTAGAAAACTCGGGGACTTGGTGGAATTTTACCCTCACGAAAACGGGACGGGGTGGATCAGGGACGAGCGGATCCGGTCACGCTCGTGAGAAAGGGGTGTCTTATGCGTGTTAGTTTTCAAAACACAAGAATATATCCCCATTCATGCTTTTTCACTCAGATTGTTGGACAAGTCATGTGGTGTCCGTTAGGGGTGCAAAGTATTTTGGACCTTTATTGACTGCCACACATGTATGACATGGATCTATCTGATGCGCCATGCTACTTCTTTAGCTTGCATTGATTTTTTCCTTGAAGAGGAAAGGGTGATGCAGCAAAGTAGAGATAAGTATTTCCCTTAGTTAAGAACGAAGGTATCAATCCAGTAGGAGAAACACACAACTCTCCAATGATAGCACCTGCACAAATAAGCAAATACTTGCACCCAACGCGATAAAGGGGTTGTCAATCCCTTCACGGTTACTTGCAAGGATGAGATCTGATAGTGGTAGATGTAAAACAAATAAAAGTAAATAAGACTCAGCGAGGAATTTTTAGGTTTTTGGTTTTATAGATCTGAAAATAATATGATAAAGATAGACCCGGGGGCCATAGTTTTCACTATTGGCTTCTCTCTTGAAAGAACGCATACGGTGAGTGAACAGATTACTATTGAGCAATTGATAGAAAAATGAATAATCATCACGATATCTAAGGCAATGATCATGAATATAGGCATCACGTCCGTGACAAGTAGACCAACTCTTGCCTGCATCTACTACTATTACTCCACACTCGACCGCTATCAAGCATGCATCTAGTGTCTTAAGTTAACAAGAATGGAGTAACACCTTAAGCAAGATGACATGATTTGGAGGGATAGATTTCAATCAACACGAAATAAACCCCATCTTTTTATCCTTAATGACAACAATACAAATACGTGCATCACTACCCCTTCTATCACTAGGTGAGGACACCGCAAGATTGAACCCATCACAAAGCACCTCTCCCATTGCAAGAGAAATCAATCTAGTTGGCCAAACCAAATCAATAGATTGGAGCGAAATACAAAGCTATCTTAATCATGCATAAAAAGAGTTCAGAGAAGACTCAAATAATATTCATAGATAATCTGATTATAAACTCACAATACATCAGATCTCCACAAACACACCGCAAAAGAAGATTGCATCGACTAGATCTCCAAGAACATCGAGGATAACATTGTGAAGATTAAAGAGAGGTGAGAAGACATCTAGCTACTACATATGGACTCATAGGTCTATGGTAAACTACTCACACATCATCGGAAAGGGCGGCAAGGTTGATGTAGAGGCCCTCCGTGATCGAATCCCCCTCCGGCAGAGTACCGGAAAAGGCCCCAAGATGGGATCTCACGAGGTTAGAGACTTGCGGCTGTGGAAAAGTATTTTTGGTGTGCCCTTTGGTCTTCGGGGAATATTTGGGTTTTTATAGAATGAATATTAGGGTTAGAAGAGCCATGAGGGGCCCACAAGCTCACAGGCGTCCCCCCTAGGGCATGACTGGTGAGCTTGTGGCTCACTCGTGGGCCTTCTGGCCTCCTCCCGATGCTTCGTGGGTGTCCTGTCCAAGAAAAGTTGTCAAAAAGTTTCTTTCCGTTTGGACTTCATTTGGTATTGATCTTCTGTAAAAGACAAAAACAAGGAAAAATAAGCAACAACTCGCACTTGGCACTAGGTTAATAGGTTAGTCCAAAAAACTGATATAAAATAGCATAATAGTGAATATAAAACATTCAAGATGGATAATATAATAGCATGAAACAATCAAAAATTATAGACAAATTGGAGATGTATCATGCCACAAGGATGAAACTTTCCAATGCTTCGATACTCTTTGTGCCTATGTGAAAAATCACTTCAATGTTCCAGTACAAGTGATAAGAAGTGATAATGGCCCTGAGTATGTGAACAAAGTTTTTGGGACTTTCTTATCAAAGCAAGGGATAATACTCTGCCTCGGAATGGAGTGGCGGAAAGGAAGGGTCGGCATATTTTGAAGGTTGCTCGATCACTGATGTTTACTATGAATGTGACAAAATTCTTGTGGAGTGAACATGTGATGGCTGCGACACACCGGATCGATCGCACATCATTGAGAGTACTTGGTATGAAGTCACCTTCTGAGTTACTTCTCGGAAAGAATGATTTCATGGTTCCCCCAAGCTGTTCGGTTGCGTCTGCTTTGTCAGGGGTCATTGGCCATCTGTGGGAAAGTTGGATCCAAGGGCCGTCAAGTGTATCTTCAGTGGACATTTGAAGAGCGGCTACAAGTGTTGGAGTCCTTCTGAACTGGGGGGGGGGGCTATGTGAGCCTGGATGTCACCTTCAGGGAATCTAAACCATTTTATGGTGAGAAAATTGATCTTAGTGGATTATTTGGAAGTCTTGACCATACCCAGTCTAGTATGACAGGTCAAGAGGGGGGGGGGGGGGGTGGTGGCGGTGCCGATTCTGGTGCCGATTTGGTGCTGCAACAACCAATTGAGGGTGATATTCCGGTACAGCGAAGTGAGCATCAACCCCAAAAAATGATAACATCACAGAGTGAAGGACCGATTGTGACTGGTGAGGTGTCATACGTCTCCAACATATCTATAATTTTTGTTTGATCCTTGCTGTTATATTATCATTCTCGGATGTTTTACAATCAATTTATAGCAACTTTATATCATTTTATGGGACTAACCTATTGACATAGTGCCCAGTGCCAGTTGTTGTTTTTTCCTTGTTTTTTACTCCGCAAAAAATCAATACCAAACGGAGTCCAAATGTAGCGAAACTTTTTGAAGAATTTTTCTGGAACAAAGGACACCCATTGGGCCAAAGAAGTACCAGAGGGGGGCTCCAAGGGGAGCACAACCCACTAGGGTGCGCCTGGAGGCCCAGGCGCGCGCGGGTGGGTTGTGCCCACCTTGATGGCCGCCCGTGCCGCCTCTTCATCCTATAAATAACCAAATATTCCACAAACCCTAGTGGAGATGACAAAACACAATTCCAGCTGTCGCCAGTTCCAAAAGCACAAGATCCAATCTAACACCATCACGGAGGGGTACATCATCCTCATTGGTGCCTCTCCGATGATGCGTGAGTAGTTCACTTCAGACCTACGGGTCCATAGGCAGTAGCTAGATGGCCTTTTCTCTCTATGTTTCTCAATACAAAGTTCTCTTTGAGATCTATTTGATGTAATGACTTTGTGCGGTGTGTTTGTTGGGATCCGATGAATTGTGAGTTTATGATCAGATTTGTTTTGCTTTAATATCCATACTTTATTATTATAGCCTTGTATTTCTTCCTCGATATTTGGGTTTTGTTTGGCCAACTTGATCTACTTATCTTGCAATGGGAAGAGGTGCTCTGTGATGGGTTTGATCTTCTGGTGTCCTTTCCCAGTGACAGAAGGGATAGCAAGGCATGCTTGTATCGTTGCTATTAAGGATAAAAATATGGGGTCTATTCCTACATGAATAGATCTTGTCTACAACATGTCATCGTTGTTATTGCATTACTCTATTTCTCCATGAACTTAATACACTAGATGCATGCTGGATAGCCGTCGATGTGTGGAGTAATAGTAGTAGATGCAGGCAGGAGTCGGTCTACCAATCTTGGATGTGATGCCTATATACATGATCATTGTCTTGGATATCGTCATAACTATTCGCTTTTCTATCAATTTCTCAATAGTAATTTGTTTACCCGCCATGTGCTATTTCTCGAGAGAAGCCACTAGTGAAATCTACGACCCCGGGGTCTATTTTCCTATCATATATTTTCAGATCTACATTGCTATTTGCTCTTTCCTTTATTTGAAATTTTTATTTTTAGATCTATATTATTAAAAACCCCAAAATACCTCGCTGAATTTTATTTGTCGTTGTTCTATTTGCATCTATCCACCTACCTATTTACCAATCTTTTACCCGGGAGGGATTGACAACCCCTCTTACGCGTCGGGTTGCAAGTATTTGTTCTTTTTGTGCAGGTACTGTTTACATAGTGTTGTGTGGTTCTCCTACTGGTTCGATAACCTTGGTCTCATCACTGAGGGAAATACTTACCGTCACTATGCTGCATCATCCCTTCCTCTTTGGGGAAATACCGACGCAGTTCAAGCCATGTCAAGGTGCCGAGTCAAGTATACAGTGCTCCCACCCAGATCAGTTGTGTACTGAGGTGGATGGCAGAGCAAGATGAGCAGCTAAAGGTGTATTCATGGAAGCAAGGTGATGCTTGTAATAGTTGGTGGAAGGTAAGTGAGGAGCGTAATCCTCAAGTATATTCAAGATGACAGCAGCATGTTTAGTGGGAGCAACCAACACAGATGTAGGGGAGCAGCCAACACAGATGCAGGGGGAGCAGTAGGCAGCAATGCAAGCTCATCTGACACAAATGAATTGCCAACTGCTTTAAGAAATGGTACTTGGGCAAAAGCAGGGATACCAAAGCCATAGTATGGGTTCGAGATATTTCAACTAAACCAAGATATTCGCTCCGATCTTACCACTAATTACTAATGGATGCATAGGATTCCACAAATCCTCTCTTTATTGTGTTTCTACAGGAAATGGGCTACATATGGATGAAATCAAGTGGGAACTTGGAAAGGAGTGAAGGAGGAGACCTAAGAAAACTGGAGGAGGCGCACCAGAAGCCACAGAGCAAAAGATGACTTCCATGCGACGGCGACCACTCGCATGAGCGGTCGTATGGCATGGAAACCGAGGCCTCTCTTCAACCTAAACAACTTTTATAAAGGGGTCGGTGCCGAAATGTCAATAGAAGATCCGCGAGCGAAGCCAGAACAGAGTCATCCTCATCCATCTCCATCAACCCAAGCTGCTGCCATTTCCATCTCCATAGCCACCATTGCCGCCATAGTTCTTCTTCAAATAGATCATACTTGTAATCATGTATCACACATGGCATTCATTGTAAGACATGTTACCAATCAACCAATCTACATGATGTGTTCTTCATGTGATTTGATCTCCATGTGTGAGTAGTTCGGTAAGGTATGGGTTGAGGCAAGTGTTGGGAATCATTGCATGGAAAACAAAAAAATTCTATGCACATGCGATGATCTATCCATGGAGATGCATAGCAACGTGGGGAAGAGTGTGTCTACGTACCCTCGTAGAACATAAGTGGAAGCGTTTCACAATGTGGTTGATGTAGTCCAACTTCTTCTCACGTCAACCGATCAAGTATCGAACGCATGACACCTAAGCGTTCTGCACACGTTCAGCTCTGTGACCTTCCTCACCTTCTTGATCCAGCAAGACATTGAGGTAGTAGATAAGTTCCGTCAGTACGACGGCGTGGTGACGGTGATGGTGAAATGATCTCCGCAGGGCTTCGCCTAAGCACCACGAAAATATGACCGGGGGTGTAAACAGTGGAGGGGGTGCCGCACACGGCTAACAATTGATGTGGTGTGTGCTAGGCGCCCCCCCATATATATAGGTGGGAGGGGAGGGGAGAGGCCAGGAGGCACCCCAAGTAGGATCGAATCCTACTTGGGCTCCTCCCAAGCCGCGCGCCCCCCTGCCATATATGTTGGAGGGGGAAGGAAAGAGGGGGGAGAGGGAAGGAAGGGGAATCCTATTCCTCTCTTTCCTTTCCCCTTCCCCTGTTTCCATCTCCTCATAGGCCGGCCCATATGGGGGGCGCACCAGCCCCTTGTGGCTGATGTGTTTCCCCTCTTGGCCTATAAGGCCCATATCTTTTGTCGGGGGTGCCCGGAAGCCCTTCTGATGACCCGATAAGTACCCGGTACCCCCCCCCCCCAAACAATTCCGGTGTTCGAATACCATCATCCTATATATCAATCTTTACCTATTGACCATTTAGAGACTCATCATCATGTCCGTGATCTCATCCGGGACTCCGAACAACATCCGGTCACCAGATCACATAACTCATATAATACTATATCGTCATCGAACATTAAGTGTGCCGACCCTACGGGTTCGAGAACTATGTAGACATGACCGAGACACCTCTCCGGTCAATAACCAATAGCGGAACTTGGATGCCCATATTGGCTCCTATAGATTCTATGAAGATCTTTATCGGTCGAACTGTCATGACAACATACGTAATTCCCTTTGTCTATCGGTATGTTCCTTGCCCGAGATTCTATCGTCGGTATCTTCATACCTAGTTCAATCTTGTTGCCGGCAAGTCTCTTTACTCGTTCTGTAATACATCATCTCATGACTAACTCCTTAATCGTTTGCTTGCAAGCTTATGATCTGTATTACCAAGAAGTCCCGGAGACACCTCTCCGAAACTCGGAGTGACAAATCCTAATCTCGATTTATGCCAACTCAACAAACACCTTTGGAGATACCTGTAGAGCATCTTTATAATCACCTAGTTACATTGTGACGTTTGATAGCACACAAGGTATTCCTCCGATATCCGGGAGTTGCATAATCTCATAGTCGATGGAATATGTATTTGACATGAATAAAGCAATAGCAATAAAACAGAACGATCATTATGTTAAGCTAACGGATGGGTCTTTTCCATCACATCATTCTCCTAATGATGTGATCCAGTTATCAATTGACAAATCATGTCTATGGTTAGGAAGCCTTAACCATCTTTGATCAACGAGCTAGTCAAGTAGAGGATCACTAGGGACACGGTGTTTGTGTATGTATTCACACATGTATATAGGTTTCCGATCAATACAATTCTAGCATGGATAATAAACATTTATCATGAATAAGGAAATATAAAATAGCAACTTTATTATTGCCTCTAGGGCATATTTGCTTCAGCAAGAGCCTTATAGCCCTCTATGTTGTGGGAATAAATGGAAGTACTTTGAATTAATGTCATGTATGTGTGAAATAAAATTGTTCCATAGATGTCTCTTCTCTCGTCTGTGTTCTTCATCCCTGCAGGTACCCCGGCTCATAGAGAGCGAGCCACGGAGAGGATAAGGGAAGGGAGACTATGAAGTGTTATTATGAACACCAGTGATAGAAGGGTTTAGTACGGTAGCATGAACCCTATATCTGGGGATTGAAGAGGTGTGTCCATTAAACGCCCAAAGCTCTTATCTGATTATTGCAATCTTAATTAACAAGGAAACCCCGTGAGACAGATAGGGCCTTTGGTTGGACCATTGATTCTTGATGCAGGACGCGTGCTGGTCAAGATGTAATTTGGACACATCCCCCACTTCGGTTCGTAACAAGCACATCTCGATGGGTGACTTCCAGTGCACAAATTAAGATCGTATTTGGTCCCAGCACAAATACATGGTTGTAAGCATTAGGACCTTATACATGTACCTATTTTTATTGTAAGTGTTCAACTCAAGGTTGTTTGATTTTGATCCGGTCGAAAGCTAGAATTATTTGTTTAGCAAAATCTTGCTAGAGATGCTAGCTTAAAGGGGCCCTTCCTCCCGTGGGTTCAATAACTCAGGGTCACCTCTAGGGCACAATAGGTGAGAATACTTTCTACTCCATTTCTGTATCACTAAAGGAATTAATCAAGGTCTCCATATCTTGGTAAAAGAATTTCATTTCTAGCTTTCCAAATATTCCGCAGAAATGTCAAAATAATATCTAGGTTTGACTCGGCAGGATGATAGGATAGGATCATCTGTATCACATTTGTGGAGTAAAGATTAGGATTTAACTCGTTTACCTTGAGACCAAATTATAACCATATGGCTCTGGATAAATTTCAATGAAAAAAAGATATGTAGATCTATTTCAATACCATCACCTCTACAACATTTGTTTTTAATATGAGATGAATACCTGGATCCCCTCACTCATGTAGCTAGTACCCTTCTTAAGACTCTAGGAGCCAAAGTCTTGATTTTCCACACCAGATTACTAATATTGATTTCAGGCTTCGAGATAGTATTATTTGAAACTTGACTTCTAGCTTGAGCCCCCTACAATAGAGCTTTGTATGCACTTTTAGTAGGACATATAACATTAGGAGTGTGAGTCCAACATAAAACATCGTCCATGCTAGTATTAATGATAGTAGTATTTAAAACATTGCTTTTAAAAACCTCATCAAAGAATATGCTAGTTTTATCTTCATCTCGGGTTTTGCTATTTAATTTCCTTAGATTGCTGACCACCTTTAGACAAGGCATGTTTAAAGTATGCTTAAGATGATCATAAATATTTTCCCAGCCTTTGCATCAAGGAGTAGTCCAAATGTAGAAATTAACATTAGCAATCTGAGTTTGACTAGCCTTGTGAAAGAAAGGTAAAATTTTCAAAATAGAAGAGCAGAAAGCAGACTTTCCGTTGTGATTATTGAGTTTCCAAATATTAGAGTTATGAAAGTACTTGGATTTGAGAATTTTAGTAATTAAGGAATTAGGGTTCTTAATAATTCTCCAAGCCATCCTTGCAAGCATGGACCTATTCATCATATATAAATCTCTGAAAGGACATTTGACATATAATAAACACGGATAAAAGCAAAGACAAATTTGATAACAGTGAGTCTTCCTGCATGAGATAACATGTTAGCCTTTGGAATTATAAATAGTAAAATTGTAGGCTGCAAGTCTATTTTTCCCAGGAAGAATTAAAGGATGGCCAAGATGAGTTGTGTTAAGATCCATATTGGGAGCGAGGAAATATTGTTACTTCATTTTTCTGGATTATCATCTGTATCCTCAGGGGGTGTTTGTTTCCAGGGACTTTTTTGTGTAGGGACTAGGAAAAGTCCCTCTTAGAGACTTTTTTACCAAACGGGAGGAACTTTTTAGGGACTAAACTAGTCATTTGGGACTAAATGAAGAAGACTCTCAAGGAGAGTCTTTTTGGGACTTTTCCAACAATGCCCCTCCATGCACCCATTGGCCCGCCACCCCATGGTGTTGTTTGATTGTTATTTTTCTATATACTAGAGGCAACATGGTCATTTAATAACCTCTAGGAAGGGACTAGGGACTTTTTAGTCTCTGGAAACAAACAGGGAGGGACTTTTTAGGGACTAGGGACTAGAAAAATCCCTAAGACTAGAGAACCAAACACCACCTAAGTCAAAAGGATAGCGGTTTAATTCCAATTAGGAGTTGACCAGAAACCGCACAAAATTTATTAATAATCGATGCTCTATCACATTAGCATCATCATTATCAACCCTACCATTGACAATAAAATCGTCAATAGACATCAGAGAGTGAATAGGGGGACAATTACGTCCTAACTAAATACTACTCAAATGATTGGAATTTATAGACTATTGAATGGAAAGCGACAACTCATTAACTACGAGAATAAGAAGATACAACGACAAAGGACAACCTTGTGGGATATGTCAAGATCCCCTAAAGTTCCCATACGGTTGATCATTAATGTTAACAAAAAGGTGGCGGAAGAGATGCACTCCATGATTAAATTTACAAAATGACCATGCAGCCCTTTACGTAGTAAAGCCCTCTTGATAAAACACCACTCAACAAGGTCAAAGGCTTTTGTTAAATCCATCTTGAGCATAAAAGCTTTATGTTTCTAGGAGTTAAGAAGAATAGAGTGAGTGACTTCTCGGGCTATGGTTATATTATTATTAATCCTTCTACCTTGAATAAAAGCTTGTTGAGACTCATGAATGTGATCAGGAAGTATATCTTTGAGTCTATTGTCTAAAGTTTTAGTAATGACTTTATAGACTTCATTACACAGACTTGTGGGCCTAAATTCTTGAGGTGTTTTGGCATTATCTTTCTTAGGATTGAGAGTAATAAAAAATTTATTCGGTAGTGGCTGAAGATTACCCCTTATGTGTAAATCTTGAACAAGTCTTGTTATATCATCTCCTATCCACTTCCATTTTGAAAGGTAGCCCATCTCGTCTAGGACGGTGCTCCTATTCATTCCTTTAAGTACATGTAAAACTTCATCTTTATCTAGAACGGTAGGACAATCCATCATATTTTCACTATTACTAACTGGAGAAGGAAGATTATTTAAGTTGGGATTACTAGAAGAGAACAAATTTGTAAAGGACTTCATAAAATAATCGGCTATCTCTTTAGGATTCTGCAACATTTATTATTTTGATCAAGGATTGAACTAATTCTATTCTTACTTCTCCTTTTGAGCATAGATTTATGAAAGTAACTTATATTCCTATCTCCTTTCATGGCCCAATGTCTATTAGCTCACTACCTGTGTAAAATTCTGTTTTTCCTCATTGTGATCCTGTAAATGTATAGGTTTAATCTGCAAATTTTCTAGTTGGATGTGAATAGTATCCAGTTGTTTTAAAGGCCTCTTAATTTTACTCCATCTCTTGAGTGAACCTGCAAGAAGGGATGTTCTAACATGGTAAGGTTTATCATTAGTATTGATCCAACTATGCTTAGCCATTTCATGATAGTCATATTCTAGAAGCCTCCAATTTACAAATTGGAAGGAACTTTTAGTCTTAGCAATACTAGGCTTAGAAATGGTTAAAGTGGGTGCATGATCACCATAAAAAATTGGCAAATTGTCCGAGGTATTAGGAAATTCTTTGCACCATTCAACATTAGAAAGAAGTGGCCCAGACTATCATAAGTAGGAGCAAAAGTAAAATGTTTGTTGCACCAAGTAAAAGGAGGACCATTATAAACCATATCAATTAACCCACGTGGTTAAACATGATTGTAAGTCATACAATGATGGTTCAACCTAGTACTATTATTCTTCTGCATGGAATTAATGATATCATTAAAATCCCCATACAATATAGACGCAAACCCAACGAGAAACTAAAATCCCTTGAGAAGCAACAAACTGCTCTATTAACTTCCATAAGTCTTTGTCCTTACGATAATATGGATCACCATAGACGCAAACCAACGAGAAACTAAAACTAGTACTAGTATTTACAAATAATGCTATGACTACATTCTGACGCGAGTGGATTATATCTAACTTGATGACATCCATGCACATGATCCAAAGGTCTCTAGTTTGGCCTTCCGCAGGAAAACAAAACTATCATGGATAGCAAACTGTTAGTTATATCCTGAGAACTAATTCTAGAAGTATGAGTTTTTGAAATCTGAAGCATACTTTGGCATTGGTGGGTGACATTATGCTATTAGCATGCTATAGCGTGCTATTACAGAGGCATTGTACACTAATTCATTTAGCGAGGCATTGCTGAGAATGCCATAGCATGCTATTAGCGATGCTATAGCGTGCTATGTTTTCACTAGGCAAGGTATTGCATCTTTTCACTATTGAGGGTCCTCCCTATCCCTCGGCAGTTCCAGCATGTGAAGTTCATGGCGTCCATGGTCCCTTAAAGGCTGGCGTCATTGCCTTTCTAGTAGCATTTCCATTCCTCTCAGCATCGTCACAAGCTGCAGCATAAGCGTCAGTATTTCACTACTAGGAAAGGGCTTTAGGTGAACTCACATGTGTGGCGGGCACACTATATCACCCGCCACTATTACATTAGAGAAGTAGCACTGGTGTGTACTAAAATGGACCCGCCACTCCTCTTGTCACAATAGTGGCGGGCACTACGTCGTACCCGCCATGTCTTCAAGATCCTTGCTTGGTGAAAACCTTTGGTGGCAGGCGCCGTGATTTGCCCGCCACTACTCTATCAGACAGCTATGTCGAGGGGCAAGAAGAGCCTGCCACACATGTCTTTCGGCCACACATGTCTTTCGGCAACTCGCGCTGTAGTTGTTCAAAAATTACAAAAATAGCAATGGATAGGTAGTTATCTCTGCCCGCCACTTGAAAATAGCGTGGCAGGTACTGTGGTGCGCCCGTCATTGGTCATAGACCACATGGTTTAGGGTTTCTAAGCCCCACGCGCCTGCAGCCGCCCACATCTTATTCAAAAATCTTTAACCCTCGTCTCTCTCACCTGTCGCCGTCGTCGCCATCATCATGGCAGCCTTCGACTCCTACACTGTCACGCTTGCCCTCAGGCGCCTTGAAGGTCGACGTCGTCCACATCGTCCTCGTCATCCCCATCGCCCTCGCCGTTCGCTGCTGCAACTAATGTCCTCACCATCCGTTGGCACCTCGAACGTCCCTGCCATCACTGTAGCTCTCAACGTCCAATGTCGTCGTCCTCAACCCCCCTCCCCCCCCCCCCCCCCCCCCCCGGTCGTCTCCTCCGCCCCGGTACACTAGCAAAGGTCGTGCCGATTTTTTCCGTACAACACATGGACTGTTATATCTTGTTATATAGTTGCTTTCAATGAAATTGTGGTTTATCTAAATGTCAAGTTTTTTAATGTGAATTATATGGAGAAGCTAAGACGTGTCTGCTTGTGAGCTGAGCAATGCTTGTGAGGAGCGTTTGCTTGTGAAGTATTGCTGCACTTCCTTTATGTGATCTATCTGATGTGTGTGAACTTAATTTCATGTTGTCATGACGGTGCTGAACTTAATTTCATGTTGTGAACTAGTGTTGCACTGCCTTTACGTGATCTCTAGCTATGATCGATGCTTCTGAACGTAATTTTTATGTTTCTATGAAGATTACTATATGCATGTTTAATTTGCTTACATATGAGCCGACTCCATTAGTTTGTGGTTCATATTGTCTTCAATTTCTAGAATGTGGGCGCCCCTGATTCATAACCCCAACATGGTCAGCACACAGTGGCGCGACCTCGCCGAGTCGACAGCACAGGCAGTGTTGGTAATGTGTGATCGCACATATTACCGTTATGAATTTTTTGTTGATTTTTAATCTTCTATCTATGAACACAACAAATGAATGAGGATGAGCTCGGTGGCATCCCCGAGTACCACTACTGCTGCGACAACGGGGGTATGTGCGACGATCCTCATCTAGAGGATGATAGGTACTTCTCGCTAATGCTTAAAGAGGGTTACACATATTATACGGTATTTTTTGCACATATTCCCTTCTTAACTAAACATGTCTCAAGATTTTTGTTTTAACGTGTAATTTTTGGGTTTTTTCCAATCCGACTACTGCATCCCCTGCTATGCAAGGCTTTTTGTTCTAGAGAAGCTGCATGTCAAAGACAAAGATGACGTTGCTGAAAGGGATATTTACCTGAAGATGTAGCATGGTTTCGTTCTCGAATCTAGGATCTACAATGAAGTGGATCACACATATTTTGATTGCGTAAATTGGAAAGGATTATGCAATGCTTACAGATTTGAGGAGGGTATGAGTATAACCTTTGATATTGGCATCTTTCAATGCACCTTTCCTCATTTTGATCAAGACATTTCGGTGGAAATAAACATGATTCCTATTTTTCCTCCGTGTGAGTTTCCTAAACAAAATTTTTAAGTAATCTTGCTAATTTTAATATTTGTTATTCATCTTAATTAACTTAACATTTTAATTAAAATCTACATCTTATTTTCTACATCGAAGGAAAATATGAAATATAGTAGACGAGACATATTACACTGCTAGCTCCGAGCTTACTTGGGAGGAGAAGAATTATCTTGTCTCCTCTGTTAATGATGTTGAGTCATTTAAGGGAACTTACGGAGCTGGTCCGAATACTACACCATACGTGCCACTAGTCCACAAGTTGAGCAATACCAACATTCATAAAAAAAATGCATGGTATGGTT
Organism: Triticum monococcum; assembly: GCA_034509565.1. NCBI lineage: Eukaryota > Viridiplantae > Streptophyta > Magnoliopsida > Poales > Poaceae > Triticum > Triticum monococcum. The sequence goes on from CM067846.1 coordinate 65,761,181, forward strand.
TTTGTACTATTATTGTGCCACTAGTCCATCTTAAATAAACTACACTGCTTACTATGTTACTATGTTGATCTTCAAGAGAAGCTCCCAAGAGTAGTTGTGCCTGTAACGATGGATGCCAAAGGTGAGATGACAATTATTTGCCATTAGAAGACCAATTTCAAAGGCACCTACTCGACTGCAAACCCATGAGATGGACGCCTCAAAATTGATGAATCGCAGCAAATATTGAATGAGTGCAGATCAGAAATTGGAGATCAGTGGATCTCTGTGCTCCACCACAGAGATGCAGGGGCATTCTTATTCTTTTCAATTTATCCTAAAAGAGACAAGTAGCTCCTAGTCCTTTGTCATTACCAGGACTAGTTAACTGGTGGGTGTTTGTGTAGTCAGTCGTGTTTTGCGTACTATGTGTTGGTTGCTACCAAGCTACGAATATTTAGTTGGGGCATTTGTAGTCAGGATTGATAACGATTAGAACAAATGTTTAATGTATTCAACAATATTTCGTCCTCTCTTATTATTATTAATGTATTCTAATATGTGTTGTATTAAAAATGTAACCATGCCAGCATAAATGTTGTCGTCGTTGTGGAAATATAAATTTGTGTGACTAACACTCAATGGCTGGCGCTAGAAAAGCCCGCCACAGATACCAAACCAACCGGTGGCCGGCAGCAGCGCGCCCGCACTGCCGAGTATCTACCGATGGCGGGCGTGAGCTCGCAATGGTGAAAGGTCGGTGGCAGGCGGGTCTGGGAGCCTGGCCCGCCCCTGCTGGCCTTTTTGCACCCGCCATTGCTAGGCATTCCTGCAGTAGTGTTTGTATAATTTTCACCGATATGTGCAACTCAAGGTGTTGTCTTAGAAAACATCTGACTACGACCATCACCCAAACCAACCCTGGTGATGCCACTAACGGGACCAAGACGATTCCCCCAATGTGGGGACCCCATCGAATGAGCTTGCAGATTTGCTAACATAGCATTTCTAAACCGAATAGTGAAGTTGATGAGGATCTGGGGCTGTGGGTAATCTAGCAGTAGTGGTGGAGCTGTTCCGGCACCGAACGAACGCGGATGAGCGGCATCTAACCTTGGAAGAGCAAGACGCTTTAGGGCTGGAGCATCGAAACGAGAGTTATATGTCCGCTTTTAACACGTAACTTGTCCAGCTCAGTTGCACGTCAACTCGTCACATGTAATTCATCCTGATTTTAGTTGCATGCGCATCTACAACTCACTTTCTCTTAAGTGGATGATTGTTGACACACGAACCGGGGGTGATGCACCGCAGCTCACGTTAAAGGAGACCCGACCGACAGCGCGATACGCAAGACAGTCGGCGGGCGCTTTTGCAGACCCGAAACCCCGCGCACCCGGGAGGGACCCCGTCAGGGATTGCGGCGGCTATGGGCTGCCCTAGGTCGATTCGCTCGCCCCTAGAGTCTCGGAATTCGCAGCTCTCAAACACGAAGAACAGCGAAGAAGAGAGAGAAAAACGGTGGAGAGATAAAACGTAGATGAAAAAGTAGTATATTGATTTGTTCGATTGTGTGTTGTTCAATCGGCTGTCACCCCTTAGGTATATAAGAGGCGGCTGGACTTCCCGTGCAAAAAAAAAGGCTTGGATTCACGTCCAAAACCCTAGTCAAATTCGGATTAGTTTTATCCGAACTTTCCAAAACTATTCGGTTTAAACTGGCTGCACTTTGCGGGTCTTTTTTGTGGTGGTAAATGACTTGGGATGGAAACGAGTCCAACAGCAATATTGACCGTTTCGACGAGACGAACAATTTTCATGTGGAACGCTTTTTTCATCTGAGGTCATCTTGAGGGTCAAATCGCTCGCGTAAAACAGTTAATTATTCACGCAGCTCATCAGGCACACCCACGTATGTGTCTGGTTCCGGGCGTCATATTTTGCTCACTGGAGGGTCGCGCTGTGCGGCCTCTAACTTTTGCATACGACCTCGGATTTGGACGACCTTTATATCAAAATCGATCATTTCGACGAGACGCACAACTTCCGTGTAGAACATTTTTCCATCCGAGATCACCTGAATAACCTTTTGAGCCCATCTTCAACTTCTCATCCGATTGACTATCACAGCCTCCAACCCGGCAAGTTTTCCATCCGAGTAAGCTTTCCACACCGGCAATGTTTCTACCCGGCAAGGTTTCACTCCGGCAAGGTTTGTACTCCGGCAAGGGTTCCTCCCTGATAAGGTTTCTCCCCCGGCAAGATTTCACACCGGCAAGCTTCCACACCGGTGATCTTTCTGTGCCGGCAAGTTTTCCACGCAGGCAAGCCTTCACACCGGCAAGCTTTCACACCGGCAAGATTTTATCACGGCAAGGTTTTTGCCCCGGCATGCTGCTTTATAATCATGCCACTTTTGAGCGTCAACACATGCCCCCCTGTGAAAGTGCAACTATCCCTAGGTGGTTTTGGTAATTCATAACAACATATAGCTCATTGAGCTAATGCTATTTCAAGATGATTATTTCAGGAAAGCTCAATGATTGGCACGGCATGGATGTGAAAGTGGAACCCTCAAAATGCTAAGGACAAAGAATTGGCTCAAGCTCAAAAGTTCAAGACTCTTCATTTTATATTTTAGTGATCCAAGATCACATTGAGTCTTTAGGAAAAGCCAATACTACGAAGGAGGGATGAGGTGTTGCTTAATGAGCCTCTTGCTTTATGTGCTTGGTGGTATGCTCCAAAATCCTCAACCACTTTTCCATAGCCACAAATGACCTAAACACTAAGCCAAACTCGGTCATACCGAATCTTTCAATCCGGCGTCACCGAGTTTCACTTGTCATTTGCCAAGGCCAAACCCTAGCAATTCGGTCCTACTGATAAGGATCTCGGTCTCACCGAGATGGGATTGCAAACTCTCTGTTTCCCTTTCGTAACTTTTCGGTCTCACCGAAAGAGCGAATCGGTCCCACCGAGATTGCAATGTAAACTCTCTGTTTCCTTCTTGTAACTTTTCGGTCTCACCGAAAGAGCGAGTCGGTCCCACCGAGTTTGCCTGACCAACTCTCTGGTTAGCTTATTGCCAAACTCGGTCTCACCGAGTTTGTGCAATCGGTCTCACCGAGATTACGTTATACCCAAACCCTAACCGAATTGGTCCTACCGAGTTGCATGTTAGTCCCACCGAAATCTCTAACGGTCACTAGGTTTACTATTTCGGTCCGACCGAGTTTGTTTATTCGGTCCCACCGAGATTGGTAAATTGTGTGTAACGGTTGGATTTTGTGTCGAGGCTATATATACCCCTCCACCTCCTCTTCACTCGTGGAGAGAGCCATCAGAACAAATACACCATTCCAACTCATATGTTCTGAGAGAGAACCACCTACTCATGTGTTGAGACCAAGATATTCCATTCCAACCATATGAATCTTGATCTCTAGCCTTCCCAAGTCGCTTTCCACTCAAATCTTCTTTCCACCAGATCCAAATCCTATGAGAGAGAGTTGAGTGTTGGGGAGACTATCATTTGAAGCACAAGAGCAAGGAGTTCATCATCAACACACCATTTGTTACTTCTTGGAGAGTGGTGTCTCCTAGATTGGCTAGGTGTCACTTGGGAGCCTCCGACAAGATTGTGGAGTTGAACCAAGGAGTTTGTAAGGGCAACGAGATCGCCTACTTCGTGAAGATCTACCGCTAGTGAGGCAAGTCCTTCGTGGGCGATGGCCATGGTGGGATAGACAAGGTTGCTTCTTCGTGGAACCTTTGTGGGTGGAGCCCTCCGTGGACTCGCGCAACCGTTACCCTTCGTGGGTTGAAGTCTCCATCAACGTGGATGTAGGATAGCACCACCTATCCGAACCATGGGAAAAACATCTGTGTCTCCAATTACGTTTGAATCCTCAAAACCCTTCCCTTTATATTCTTGCAAGTTGCATGCTTTACTTTCCGCTGCCAATATACTCTTTCCATGCTTGCTTGAATTGTGTGATGATTGCTTGACTTGCCCTAAGATAGCTAAAATTTGCCAAGAACTAAAATTGGGAAAAGGTTAAGTTTTTATTTGGTCAAGTAGTCTAATCACCCCCCCTCTAGACATACTTTTGATCCTACAAGTGGTATCAGAGCTTTGGTCTCCATTTGCCTTGATCTCCATAGCTTTTGGTGGTCATAGCCTTGATTTCACAACCTAGGAGACTATGGCGTCTAGCGAGGGAAATTATCACCGTAGAGGTCCTTACTTTGATGGCACTAATTTTGCTAGTTGGAAGCATAAAATGAAAATGCATATTCTTGGACATAACCCCGCCGTATGGGCTATTGTTTGTGTTGGTTTGCAAGGTGAGTTCTTTGATGGGAGAGAACCAAACCGTGAAGCTACCGCGGATGAGTTGAAGATGTTGCAATACAATGCTCAAGCTTGTGATATTCTCTTCAACGGATTGTGCCCCGAAGAATTCGACAAAATCAGTCGTCTTGAGAATGCAAAGGAAATTTGGGACACTTTGATTAATATGCACGAAGGTACCGACTCCGTCAAGGAATCCAAGTTGGATGTGCTCCAAAGTCAACTTGACAAGTTCAAGATGAAGGATGGTGAAGGTGTCGCCGAAATGTACTCTAGGCTTGCTCTCATCACAAATAAGATTGCCGGCTTAGGAAGTGAAGAGATGACCGATAGATTCATCATCAAGAAGATCCTAAGAGCCTTGGATGCGAAATATGATATCGTGTGCACATTGATTCAAATGATGCCCAATTACAAAGATCTCAAACCAACGGAAGTGATTGGAAGGATTGTTGCTCATGAGATGTTACTCAAGGATAAAGAGGAACTTCACAACAAATCAAGTGGTGCCTACAAAGCCTCATGTGAAGTCCCCACATCATCAAGTGAGAAACAAAACTTCAATGAAGAATTGAGCTTAATGGTGAAGAACTTCAACAAGTTCTACAAGAGTAGAAGCAAAGATAGAAGCTTCAAGTCAAGGACCTACAATGACAAAAGATCTTCTAGTCGAGAGCGAAACTGCTATAATTGTGGAAGACCCGGACACTATTCCGATGAGTGTACGGCTCCCTACAAGAGAAGAGAAGATTCTCCAAAAGGAAGAAGCAAAGAATCACCACCAAGAGAGAGAAGGAGTAGAGATGATCGTTATGAACGGAGATACTCACGGAGAAGCAAGGATTCGGAAAGGAAGGAAAAATCATCAAGGAGCTACACAAAACGAAGACATCAAGCTCATGTTGGTGAATGGGTATCCGGCTCCGACTCCGACAGCCACTCCGAGAGAAGTTATCACTCCAACTCCGAAGATACTCAAGATGAAGGTGTTGCCGGTCTAGCACTTGTGTCAACCAACTCCTACGACACATTTGACTCACCAAATGAAGGAATTGGAAGATGCTTCATGGCCAAAGGTCCTAAGGTAACACACCCCGAGTATGTTGATTTTAATAGTGATGAAGATGACTTGTTAGGTGATGATGACTTGCTTGTTGACAACTCTAGTGATGAGTACTATGATGAAACATCAATTAATCATGCTAATCAAGATAAAACGAATGACAATGATAAGGAGAAGATTGAGGCTCTAACTAAAGAACTAAACACTCTTAAGTTAGATCATGAAACTATCTTCGAAGATCATCGAGAACTTTTAAGAGCTCATGAGAAATTACGCTTTGAAAAGCTCAATCTTGAGCAAGAGCATGAGTTCTTAAAAGCAATCAGTGATGATCTCCTCAAGAAAAGTTCTTCTTACATTGCCAAGCTTTTACTATTATCCACTTACATGCCTCAAGTCAAGTCTAGTAACAAGAACAAGAAAGATTCTTCCTCTAGTAGTAACAATGATCATGCTAAATCCAATATTGTTGCTTCTAGTAGTTCTCTTGATTCCACTAATGATTCTCTTAGCCAAGTTACACTTGAGCAAGAAAATAGCTTATTGAAGGGGATTATAGAGAAAGTAGTGTACAAAAGCCTTGCCGGGAGTAAGCAATTCGAGGAAATTGTGCGCAAGCAAGGAATGCACCGGAAGAATCAAGGTGTTGGTTTTGAACGAAAGTTCAATGCCAATGGAGTTGAGTGGGAAGAAGATCAATACCCCAAGACAAAGTTTGTTCCTCAACAAGAGAAGTCTGATACTTCTTTCAAGGGGACACAAGCTCAAGATGATCTTCCACCACAAGACTACAAGCAAAAAGGCAAGGACAAGCTTCAAGTGGAGATTGATGCATTTGAAGAAGCTCCTAAGACCTTAGTCAAGTGGATTCCCAAGACCACGTCAAGTTCCACTTCATCAAGTACGACTACAACTCCAAGGATTCCCATCAAGATGGTGTGGATCCAAAAGAAGAAGAACTAGAGAGTTCTTGAGGGTGACTGCGCCAACATATTTCACTCTCAACATTTTGGCAAGAACAAGTGCAATCGACTTCCACATCATGCACTAGTTCAAGGAGTCACAAACCCTCTTGTTGGTAAGACAAGGGACAAGGTAACCTAAAGTTTTCATGGACATCATCTTGTGTATGCATCACTCTATGTCTATGGATATCCTTGTTTGTTCCTTGTGGGACTAACCCATGTAGGTATTGAAAGTGCAATTCACTCAAATGGATAGCTCCAAGTGATCTACATCAACATTGAGCATCCACATCTTCAACATCTACATGAAGTCATCATCGACAAAACCCAAGGTTAGTTCATCCCTCTTAGGGGGGATATCACATCTAGGGGGAGCTTTACTCAAAAACTTGAGCTAAAGCAGCTCTAAAGATGTGAATACAACAATGCTTTATTTAAAAGTGGTAACCCCACTTGAGCTTAAACGATGAGTATGACCTACGATCAAGTGTTCTCACTTGACTCCTAAGTCAATATACTCATATATAGATGACCTAGTCATCGCAAATTGCTTGATAGATGCTAGAATTGGTTGTGCATGCTTTGCCACATATTTCATTTGCCATCTTATTGTGTGAGAATGTTGGTTGCATATTTCACTCATTCAAGGACATCCACTTGTTGTTTTGATTGTTTGGCTTTATCTTCTTTTGCCAAGTGGATGGACAAGAATGCCTAAGAACCTCCTCTAGCTATCTATGCTTGTCTCGTCTCAAACTCTATTCATGTTGCATCACAAAATTTGATCAAGTCAGATTCGAACCACTCTCCCCGATTCGTCATAGGCTTAAACTTCCAAAATCTCTTTGTGATTCTCGGTCTGATCGATACCATACTTTCGGTCCTACCGAGATCATTAAGTTGATCTAGGTTTTCGATCTTGGTGCAACCGATTTGAACCACTCGGTCACACCGAGTTGCAATAACTGTATACAGTTTTGCACCTCGGTGCCACCGAGTTGTTCCACTCGGTCACACCGACAGTGTCGGGCTATATATAGTGACGGGCAAAATTTTGGAAATTTCTCCGAAACCTCTTCGTCCGCGCATAGCTCGCTCTGCCTCCTGGGTCTCCGGATCGTCCTCCTCGCCGCCAGCTGCCTCCAGTGGCTGGTCTCCATCGCCGTCAACGGGAATTCTGCCCCGCCATTGCCGCCGTAGCGAGTCTTCGCTGAACTAGGGTATGGACTCGATCTTTGTGTTATTCTCCAATCCGATTCCTAGCACATTGTGATCATCATGATTCTTGCCACGTTTGATAAACTCCTATCCAGTCAATGAACTCGTAGATTAGGTTTAATTCCATAATTTTAGGGTTAGGTTTCCGCTGAAACCATCTCGGACCCACCGAGTTGAAAAACTCGGTCCCACCGATTTGGCTTATGCCATTGCACAAGTAAAACTCTGTCTGACCAAGAATTACTTATCGGTGTGACCGATTTTGGAACTCTGTGAAACCCTAGCAGTCTCGGTGCCACCGAACTGTGACTCGGTCTGACCGAGTTCACTAGTTCTGGTGCCAAAACTGCTTCGGTGTCACCGAGTTTGAAAATCGGTAGATCCGAGATGATTTAAGTGGGAAACTAAAACTAAGTTTTTGAATTACTCTTTTGCAAAATCTCTGCACTTTGTGATGCTCATCCACTCTATCTCATCTATAATCTATTCACAGGGTCAGCAGTCAGAGTTTGCATCATGCCAGACCAAAGTGACAGCCAGAACCTCTCAGAGCAGCAAGTGGTGATGAGTGAGGGCACTAGTCCCTCCAGCTCTTCAGATGATGGCAGCAGGAGCACCCCCAGCAATCTGCCTAAAGCTGCCACTAGACAAAGGAAGAAGAGAACTTCTGATTCTGAAGATGAAGATTATGTGGCAGAGGAAGAGGCCACATCAAGGACAGTTGAGCCAGCTCAAGGCACAAAGCCAGGGCTGAAAATCAAAAGGCCAGCAGTCAGGCAGCCCATGTCTAAGGTTAGAGCTTCAACTGAGAAGCCTGCACCCACAGAGCCAGTTGCTGCTGAGGGCAAAAAGAGGAAGGAAAGGGTCAAGAAGACTGTAGCCAGAGTGCTTGGCAAGGCCTCCATCATGGAAGGTGAGGAGGAAGAAGAAGAGGTTGCTGCACCAGAACCCAAGGCACCCAAACTTATGGGAGATGCCATAAGGTCAGGGGCAACTGCATCCAAGCCCAAGGAAGCACCCAAGGGTGCATCTAAGCCAAAGAGTGCACCAAAGAGAAACACAAGAAGCATTCCAGCCACTGAAAAGAACAAGGCCCAGTGCCTGAAGCTGAAGAGGAAGAGGAAGAGCATGTCCTTAGGAAGCTCACAAGATCCCAGACCACAACGATGCTCATCCTGTGGCTGAGAATATGAAGCTTGGGAAAGACTCAGGGCTGAGGAAGTGGAGAGAGACAGATCCCTATGCTACCAGAAGGAGGACTGCAGTGGACTACAGGTTTCACACCAAGGAGCAGCAGGATTTCTATGAGACAGTTTTGCTTGACAAGAAGCCAATAGTATGTGACATGAGATGGGTCGACTGGACCTACATGAAGGAAAATGAGGAACACTATCCTGGAGTGTATGACAGCTTTAGTGCGTGTGGAGTTGCAGACTTTGTTGGGCAGAAGCTCACAAAGTGGAACGAGGAGCTAATCATGCAATTCTACTCCACAGCACACTTCTACCCAGATGGGAGGATCACTTGGATGTCAGAAGGTACGAGGTACCAGTCCACAGTTGCTGAATGGGCACAGCTTATCAATGCCCCCGAGGAAAATGAAGATGACTTAGATGTCTACTCCAAGAAGAAGATGGATCACAACTCTATGGCAAATATGTACAAGGAGATTCCAACAGATGATCTTGACACTCACCAGTTTGGGTCTGTGAAACACTTGCTATCAGGATTGCCTACGATCAACTGGATCCTTAGGCACACTCTTTTGCCCAAGTCTGGAGATCACAGGATGATCAGAGGTCATGCCATTAACTTGCTACATATCTTTGATGTACCTCAGAAATTCAAAGTCAAGAGCCTCATAGTGGAAACAGTCAAGAGGACAGCTGCCGACCAGAAGAGGAGTTGTGGGTATGCCCCACAGATTCAGGAGCTCATCAACTCAAAGATGGGCATGTGCACATACTTGTTGGATAAGGAACACCTGCCCATCCGTCGAGACTTCGAAGATAATCAAGTGATCATGACTGAGAATGAGCCATCATCTGCCCAAGCACAAGCCAAGAAGGAGAAGGCGAAGAAGGAGAAAGCTGCCAGGATGCCTACTCAAGAGGTGGCATCTGCATATATTCTGAAAACCAAACTAGAGCAGCTTGGTTACCTGATTGCGTCCACCCTGCGGATTGAGCAAGGACTAGCCACCCTAACTCAGAACCAGACAAGCTTAGAGAGGATCATGGAATAGAGGTTCTATGATTTGGACATCAAGGTGACAGAGATCCAGACTGCCGTGGAGCAGCTCCAGGATGACATGAATGAGAGGAGAGGCAGGACTACGACTGATGCTTTTGCTAGCGTGCCACGAGGTCTGAGCTCGTCTGCAATGCCAGTTGCTGACACCAGAGCTACCACGTCTGCGCCAGCCACAGCCTCAGTTCCACCAGCTCGAGCGTCCACTTCAGCCTCAACTCCAACCATGTCTACCGAAGGCTTCGTCCTTGGAGTGCTCTGGACTCCACCACCACCTGAAGATCAAGCCTAAGCGTCGACTTAGCACTATGCATTTTCTAGGAGCTTTTTGGTAACTTGTTGCCAAAGGGGGAGAAAATGTATAGATCATAGGCTTCGAGAGAGAGTGTTGCTTTTATTCTCTCTTGTTTTATTTGGTGGTTTTTCGAACTTTATTTGCTTGTGTGTGAGATACTACGTCCTTATGCCTGTGAGACATCGATGATCATGTGTTTGATCATAAGCTACACTTAATGTTTGCTTAATATTATCATTCTATCTATCTTATGTGATCACTCACTATTCTTGGTGATGAGTGCATGTACTTCTTTCTTATCATTTTTGAGCGCTCCATCAAGATGTATGTGACACGGAAGAGTAACCCATGACTCTAATTCCTTGTGCATATACAGTCCAATGCAAATTCTAAATATGCACAAATTTAGGGGAGCTCTTACTTGTCACATAATTCTCAAATCGACGATGTATTTCATGATTATTATAATTTGTCGAAGCTTTGATCTATATGTTGTCATCAATTACCAAAAAGGGGGAGATTGAAAGTGCAACTATCCCTAGGTGGTTTTGGTAATTCATAACAACATATAGCTCATTGAGCTCATGCTATTTCAAGATGATTATTTCAGGAAAGCTCAATGATTGGCACGGCATGGATGTGAAAGTGGAACCCTCAAAATGCTAAGGGCAAAGAATTGGCTCAAGCTCAAAAGTTCAAGACTCTTCATTTTATATTTTAGTGATCCAAGATCACATTGAGTCTTTAGGAAAAGCCAATACTACGAAGGAGGGATGATGTGTTGCTTAATGAGCCTCTTGCTTTATGTGCTTGGTGATATGCTCCAAAATCCTCAACCACTTTTCCATAGCCACAAATGACCTAAACACTAAGCCAAACTCGGTCATACCGATTCTTTCAATCCGGCGCCACCGAGTTTCACTTGTCATTTGCCACTGCCAAACCCTAGCAATTCGGTCCTACCGATAAGGATCTCGGTCTCACCGAGATGGGATTGCAAACTCTCTGTTTCCCTTTCGTAACTTTTCGGTCTCACCGAAAGAGCGAATCGGTCCCATCGAGATTGCAATGTAAACTCTCTGTTTCCTTCTTGTAACTTTTTGGTCTCACCGAAAGAGCGAGTCGGTCCCACCAAGTTTGCCTGACCAACTCTCTGGTTAGTTTATTGCCAAACTCGGTCTCACCGAGTTTGTGCAATCGTTCTCACCGAGATTACGTTATGCCCAAACCCTAACCAAATCGGTCCTACCGAGTTGCATGTCAGTCCCACCGAAATCTCTAATGGTCACTAGGTTTACTATTTTGGTCCGACCGAGTTTGTTTATTCGGTCCCACCGAGATTGGTAAATTGTGTGTAACGGTTGGATTTTGTGTGGAGGCTATATATACCCCTCCACCTCCTCTTCACTCGTGGAGAGAGCCATTAGAACACATACACCATTCAAACTCATATGTTCTGAGAGAGAACCACCTACTCATGTGTTGAGACCAAGATATTCCATTCCAACCATATGAATCTTGATCTCTAGCCTTCCCCAAGTCGCTTTCCACTCAAATCTTCTTTCCACCAGATCCAAATCCTATGAGAGAGAGTTGAGTGTTGGGGAGACTATCATTTGAAGCACAAGAGCAAGGAGTTCATCATCAACACACCATGTGTTACTTCTTGGAGAGTGGTGTCTCCTAGATTGGCTAGGTGTCACTTGGGAGCCTCCGACAAGATTGTGGAGTTGAACCAAGGAGTTTGTAAGGGCAACGAGATCGCCTACTTCGTGAAGATCTACCGCTAGTGAGGCAAGTCCTTCATGGGCGATGGCCATGGTGGGATAGACAAGGTTGCTTCTTCGTGGACCCTTCGTGGGTGGAGCCCTCCGTGGACTCGCGCAACCGTTACCCTTCGTGGGTTGAAGTCTCCATCAACGTGGATGTAGGATAGCACCACCTATCCGAACCACGAGAAAAACATCTGTGTCTCCAATTGCGTTTGAATCCTCAAAACCCTTCCCTTTATATTCTTTCAAGTTGCATGCTTTACTTTCCGCTGCCAATATACTCTTTGCATGCTTGCTTGAATTTTGTGATGATTGCTTGACTTGTCCTAAGATAGCTAAAATCTGCCAAGAACTAAAATTGGGAAAAGGTTAAGTTTTTATTTGGTCAAGTAGTCTAATCACCCCCCCCCTCTAGACATACTTTCGATCCTACAAGTGGTATCAGAGCTTTGGTCTCCATTTGCCTTGATCTCCATAGCTTTTGGTGGTCATAGCCTTGGTTTCACAACCTAGGAGAGTATGGCGTCTAGCGAGGGAAATTATCACCGTAGAGGTCCTTACTTTGATGGCACTAATTTTGCTAGTTGGAAGCATAAAATGAAAATGCATATTCTTGTACATAACCCCGCCGTATGGGCTATTGTTTGTGTTGGTTTGCAAGGTGAGTTCTTTGATGGGAGAGAACCAAACCGTGAAGCTACCGCGGATGAGTTGAAGATGTTGCAATACAATGCTCAAGCTTGTGATATTCTCTTCAACAGATTGTGCCCCGAAGAATTCAACAAAATCAGCCGTCTTAAGAATGCAAAGGAAATTTGGGACACTTTGATTGATATGCATGAAGGTACCGACTCCGTCAAGGAATCCAAGTTGGCTGTGCTCCAAAGTGAACTTGACAAGTTCAAGATGAAGGATGGTGAAGGTGTCGCCGAAATGTACTCTAGGCTTGCTCTCATCACAAATGAGATTGCCGGCTTAGGAAGTGAAGAGATGACCGATAGATTCATCATCAAGAAGATCCTAAGAGCCTTGGATGGTAAATATGATATCGTGTGCACATTGATTCAAATGATGCCCAATTACAAAGATCTCAAACCAACGGAAGTGATTGGAAGGATTGTTGCTCATGAGATGTCACTCAAGGATAAAGAGGAACTTCACAACAAATCAAGTGGTGCCTACAAAGCCTCATGTGAAGTCCCCACATCATCAAGTGAGAAACAAAACTTCAATGAAGAATTGAGCTTAATGGTGAAGAACTTCAACAAGTTCTACAAGAGTAGAAGCAAAGATAGAAGCTTCAAGTCAAGGACCTACAATGACAAAAGATCTTCTAGTCGAGAGCGAAACTGCTATAATTGTGGAAGACCCGGACACTATTCCGATGAGTGTACGGCTCCCTACAAGAGAAGAGAAGATTCTCCAAAAGGAAGAAGCAAAGAATCACCACCAAGAGAGAGAAGGAGTAGAGATGATCGTTATGAACGGAGATACTCACGGAGAAGCAAGGATTCGGAAAGGAAGGAAAAATCATCAAGGAGCTACACAAAACGAAGACATCAAGCTCATGTTGGTGAATGGGTATCCGGCTTCGACTCCGACAGCCACTCCGAGAGAAGTTATCACTCCGACTCCGAAGATACTCAAGATGAAGGTGTTGCCGGTCTAGCACTTGTGTCAACCAACTCCTACGACACATTTGACTCACCAAATGAAGGAATTGGAAGATGCTTCATGCCCAAAGGTCCTAAGGTAACACACCCCGAGTATGTTGATTTTAATAGTGATGAAGATGACTTGTTAGGTGATGATGACTTGCTTGTTGACAACTCTAGTGATGAGTACTATGATGGAACATCAATTAATCATGCTAATCAAGATAAAACGAATGACAATGATAAGGAGAAGATTGAGGCTCTAACTAAAGAACTAAACACTCTTAAGTTAGATCATGAAACTATCTTCGAAGATCATCGAGAACTTTTAAGAGCTCATGAGAAATTACGCTTTGAAAAGCTCAATCTTGAGCAAGAGCATGAGTTCTTAAAAGCAATCAATGATGATCTCCTCAAGAAAAGTTCTTCTTACATTGCCAAGCTTTTACTATTATCCACTTACATGCCTCAAGTCAAGTCTAGTAACAAGAACAAGAAAGATTCTTCCTCTAGTAGTAACAATGATCATGCTAAATCCAATATTGTTGCTTCTAGTAGTTCTCTTGATTCCACTAATGATTCTCTTAGCCAAGTTACACTTGAGCAAGAAAATAGCTTATTGAAGGGGATTATAGAGAAAGTAGTGTACAAAAGCCTTGCCGGGAGTAAGCAATTCGAGGAAATTGTGCGCAAGCAAGGAATGCACCGGAAGAATCAAGGTGTTGGTTTTGAACGAAAGTTCAATGCCAATGGAGTTGAGTGGGAAGAAGATCAATACCCCAAGACAAAGTTTGTTCCTCAACAAGAGAAGTCTGATACTTCTTTCAAGGGGACACAAGCTCAAGATGATCTTCCACCACAAGACTACAAGCAAAAAGGCAAGGACAAGCTTCAAGAGGAGATTGATGCATTTGAAGAAGCTCCTAAGACCTTAGTCAAGTGGATTCCCAAGACCACGTCAAGTTCCACTTCATCAAGTACGACTACAACTCCAAGGATTCCCATCAAGATGGTGTGGATCCAAAAGAAGAAGAACTAGAGAGTTCTTGAGGGTGACTGCGCCAACATATTTCACTCTCAACATTTTGGCAAGAACAAGTGCAATCGACTTCCACATCATGCACTAGTTCAAGGAGTCACAAACCCTCTTGTTGGTAAGACAAGGGACAAGGTAACATAAAGTTTTCATGGACATCATCTTGTGTATGCATCACTCTATGTCTATGGATATCCTTGTTTGTTCCTTGTGGGACTAACCCATGTAGGTATTGAAAGTGCAATTCACTCAAATGGATAGCTCCAAGTGATCTACATCAACATTGAGCATCCACATCTTCAACATCTACATGAAGTCATCATCGACAAAACCCAAGGTTAGTTCATCCCTCTTAGGGGGGATATCACATCTAGGGGGAGCTTTACTCTAAAACTTGAGCTAAAGCAACTCTAAAGATGTGAATACAACAATGCTTTATTTAAAAGTGGTAACCCCACTTGAGCTTAAACGATGAGTATGACCTACGATCAAGTGTTCTCACTTGACTCCTAACTCAATATACTCATATATAGATGACCTAGTCATCGCAAATTGCTTGATAGATGCTAGAATTGGTTGTGCATGCTTTGCCACATATTTCATTTGCCATCTTATTGTGTGAGCATGTTGGTTGCATATTTTACTCATTCGAGGACATCCACTTGTTGTTTTGATTGTTTGGCTTTATCTTCTTTTGCCAAGTGGATGGACAAGAATGCCTAAGAACCTGCTCTAGCTATCTATGCTTGTCTCGTCTCAAACTCTATTCATGCTGCATCACAAAATTTGATCAAGTCAGATTCGAACCACTCTGTGTGAGGAGCGCTCGGAGTCCCCGATTCGTCATAGACTTAAACTTCCAAAACCTCTTTGTGATTCTTGGTCTGACCGATACCATTCTTTCGGTCCTACCGAGATCATTAAGTTGATCTAGGTTTTCGATCTCGGTGCAACCGATTTGAACCACTCGGTCACACCGAGTTGCAATAACTGTATACAGTTTTGCACCTCGGTGCCACCGAGTTGTTCCACTCGGTCACACCGACAGGGTCGGGCTATATATAGTGACGGGCAAAATTTTGGAAATTTCTCCGAAACCTCTTCGCCCGCGCATAGCTCGCTCTGCCTCCTGGGTCTCCGGATCGTCCTCCTCGCCGCCAGCCGCCTCCAGTCGCTGGTCTTCGTCGCCGTCAACGGGAATTCTGCCCCGCCGTTGCCGCCGTAGCGAGTCTCCGCCGAACTAGGGTATGGACTCGATCTTTGTGCTATTCTCCAATCCGATTCCTAGCACATTGTGATCATCATGATTCTTGCCACGTTTGATAAACTCCTATCCATTCAATGAACTCGTAGATTAGGTTTAATTCGAAAATTTAGGGTTAGGTTTCCGCCGAAACCATCTCGGACCCACCAAGTTGAAAAACTCGGTCCCACCGATTTGGCTTATGCCATTGCACAAGTAAAACTCTCTCTGACCGAGAATTACTTATCGGTGTGACCAATTTTGGAACTCTGTGAAACCCTAGCGGTCTCGGTGCCACCGAACTGTGACTCGGTCTGACCGAGTTCACTAGTTCTGGTGCCAAAACTGCTTTGGTGTCACCGAGTTTGAAAATCGGTAGATCCGAGATGATTTCAGTGGGAAACTAAAACTAAGTTTTTGAATTACTCTTTTGCAAAATCTCTGCACTTTGTGATGCTCATCCACTCTATCTCATCTATAATCTATTCACAGGGTCAGCAGTCAGAGTTTGCATCATGTCAGACCAAAGTGATAGCCAGAACCTCTCAAAGCAGCAAGTGGTGATGAGTGAGGGCACTAGTCCCTCCAGCTCTTCAGATTATGGCAGCAGGAGCACCCCCAGCAATCTGCCTAAAGCTGCCACTAGACAAAGGAAGAAGAGAACTTCTGATTATGAAGATGAAGATTATGTGGCAGAGGAAGAGGCCACATCAAGGAGAGTTGAGCCAGCTCAAGGCACAAAGCCAGGGCTGAAAATCAAAAGGCCAGCAGGCAGGCAGCCCATGTCTAAGGTTAGAGCTTCAATTGAGAAGCCTGCACCCACAGAGCCAGTTGCTGCTGAGGGAAAAAAGAGGAAGGAAAGGGTCAAGAAGATTGTAGCCAGAGTGCTTGGCAAGGCCTCCATCATGGAAGATGAGGAGGAAGAAGAAGAGGTTGCTGCACCAGCACCCAATGCACCCAAATTTATGGGAGATGCCATAAGGTCAGGGGCAACTACATCCAAGCCCAAGGAAGCACCCAAGGGTGCATCTAAGCCAAAGAGTGCACCAAAGAGAAACACAAGAAGCATTCCAGCCACTGAAAAGAACAAGGCCCCAGTGCCTGAAGGTGCAGAGGAAGAGGAAGAGCATGTCCTTAGGAAGCTCAAGCCCAAGATCCCAGACCACAACGATGCTCATCCTATGGCTGAGAATATGAAGCTCAGGAAAGACTCAGGGCTGAGGAAGTGGAGAGAGACAGATCCCTATGCTACCAGAAGGAGGACTGCAGTGGACTACAGCTTTCACACCAAGGAGCAGCAGGATTTCTATGAGACAGTTTTGCTTGACAAGAAGCCAATAGTATGTGACATGAGATGGGTCGACTGGACCCAAGGTTGTCAGAATCGCGATTTTGAATCGGATCGGACCTCCGATGGTAAGATCGCAAATCGTAGAATCTTCACTATCAGGATCGTAGAAACATAGATTCTATGAACTAAAATCATAGAATCATAGGGGTTAGTTTGGATCGTAAAGTCGTAGAATCGTATAACAGAATCGCGATTCTGACAACCTTGACTGGACCTACATGAAGGAAAATGAGGAACACTATCCTGGAGTGTATGACAACTTTAGTGCGTGTGGAGTTGCAGACTTTGTTGGGCAGAAGCTCACAAAGTGGAACGAGGAGCTAATCATGCAATTCTACTCCACAGCACACTTCTACCAAGATGGGAGGATCACTTGGATGTCAGAAGGTACGAGGTACCAGTCCACAGTTGCTGAATGGGCACAGCTTATCAATGCCCCCGAGGAAAATGAAGATGACTTAGATGTCTACTCCAAGAAGAAGATGGATCACAACTCTATGGCAAATATGTACAAGGAGATTCCAACAGATGATCTTGACACTCACCAGTTTGGGTCTGTGAAACACTTGCTATCAGGATTGCCTATGATCAACTGGATCCTTAGGCACACTCTTTTGCCCAAGTCTGGAGATCACAGGATGATCAGAGGTCATGCCATTTCTATGGACTCGTGCAACCGTTACCCTTCGTGGGTTGAAGTCTCCATCAACGTGGATGTAGGATAGCACCACCTATCCGAACCACGGGAAAAACATCCGTGTCTCCAATTGCGTTTGAATCCTCAAAACCCTTCCCTTTATATTCTTGCAAGTTGCATGCCTTACTTTCCGCTGCCAATATACTCTTTGCATGCTTGCTTGAATTGTGTGATGATTGCTTGACTTGTCCTTAGATAGCTAAAATCTGCCAAGAACTAAAATTGGGAAAAGGTTAAGTTTTTATTTGGTCAAGTAGTCTAATCACCCCCCCCCCCTCTAGACATACTTTCGATCCTACACCCTGTTTTTCGGTAAAGCTAGTGTGCCGAAAAATACTTGTACCAACTTTGTTCTAAGGACGATGTCAACACTCCATCGGCCATTTGTATGTTCTTAGGACGATAAGTATATATCGGCCATGTCTTGTGTGAACTTTCTAATGCAAACTTGGGTGAAACCTTCTCAGCTTCATTAACAATCCGGTGATAAAGTTCCATAGATATGTATCTCAATGTCATCCGCCGAACCATATTGTTCACCCTTTTGCTAGGATTTTGTAGACAATCAACAATAAACTTTCTCCAATCCTTACTTTCGCCTGCATAAAAACTTCATTAGTGGTCGAAGATGTGGACTCCAATTCGGCCTTACCTATGTTGGCAAGAATAAGCATCGGCGATTGATAGATGTGCAATACACCATGACCAACATGGTAGCCAAATGCTTGCTATGACAACTCTCTCCCATTATCATGTCTAGATATGTGAAGAATCTTAAAACAACCCATGGTAAATTTTACATCTAGACATACCTCAAGATAAACTAAAAGTGATTCGTCAAAACATTGATAACCATTGGATATTTGTTGCACTACTAGTAACGAATCACCGGAAGCCTCAATATGTATAGCACCTATAGCAAGGCAAAGCTCCAATCCGAATGACAATGCATATTCAGCTTTGATCATTGTGCAAAAATATTTTAAGCGGCATGAGGCTTCACAAAATAGCACCATAAGGATATATATAAACAACACCAACACCTTGGCCATTGCTACAAATTGAACCATCAATATATAATCTCCATGGTTCTAGAGAGATCAAGCTGAAATCAATATTATGCATGATGTCAATATGATGCTCAATAATAAAATCAACCATGATTTGGCCTTACATAAATTCTGAATACTAATAAGCCAAAGCACACCCAATCAAAACATAAGTTCACTTTGCAATTTTGGTGAATTGGTCTATGCATAATATCTTCAATGGCATCAATTTGACAAATTCCTTTGCAAGCACTTATCTCAAACTAAGGACGATGTTAGAATACCACACCGGCCATTCTTAGATATATTCTTAGAGCGATAGATAAATATCGGCCATTACAATGAGGTCCATGTAGTATTCACCCACCAAGGTATGTATAGCCGAAATAAACAAATGAAATAGCAATAAGATATTTCGGCCCCTTTGTATTAGCAACAAAAATGTAACTAACCAAATGTATTGTGATTTGGTAATACTCTGTCAGGATATAGAAAATTATGTTGCATCCACGGATCAAAATAAGTCCATGGAGGGTAACTGATCATACCTGTGGATGAATTCCATGGCAAAGGCATCAATGGCATTGTTGAAGAAAATGGATGATGTGCTAACCAAAGATTTTGATGTTTTGATCCGCACCTTCGGCTTCATTGTTTGTTGCTTCCATTCTTCACTTTTATTGTACTTGTTGCAATAGAAGCATGCACATTATTTTTGTTACGAATGATCCTCTTGGGATCCCATGCCATGTTCTTTTGTCTCAGCTCTTGTGCACTAAGATTTTGTAATTCCTTCTTTTGCCAATACGTTAAGCCGAGTGGGCATCTCGGCTGTAATTCTGTTTTGACCAATGGCAGTTCCTTTTTGGCCTTATGCACTCTCAACTTCTTTTCTTCAGATTTGGCACTTTGACTCTCAATAATTGGTTGCTTTGTCTCATTGCCTTTAGTAGCCAATGTTAACACTTTAATTGGCTCTTTTTTATTTGAGATCAAATCTGAAGTTGCACTCTTACGACCATCTCTTTTAACACGTTAAACTTGCTTGACCACCTCTTTCTTCATCCTTGAGCTCTGGACCGATTCCTTATGATTGAAACGGTCTTTAACATGTGATTGTTCAGATATTGATCTTCTCGGAGCTGCATGATATTGGTGAGATGGTCTAAAATAAGATGGAGAATGTGCCCTTGTATCATACCTGTCCCATGCTGGATATGGATCTATATGAGCATAGGGAGGCATCCACGGCATTGGCATTGGCGGCCGAAAATAAGGATATGAATATGTTGCATTAAAATTCACACTTTGCCAATACCGATCCTCATATTTGCGCCTTGGGGGTGATCTTGGTTTCTTTGCATGATTGGGCCGATAAGCATTCTTCTCTTCACTCTTCTTTTGATATTTATCCAATAGTTCAGCGAAGGTGATTTTTGATCTCTTACACTTGTGCTTATTTCGGCCTTTGTTTCCTTTTGGTTTGCTTTCATCGATCATTGGATTTGCTTGCTGCCCCCCAGTCCTTGGCGTCTCCATTGTAGCTTTGATGGAATTCTTGGCCTCAAGATTATGTTCATTATGCTCTTCGACAACTTCTTTACTTGAAAGCTTGATCCCATCACCTGCAGTTTTTACCTTCTCTTCAAATGGATCGGTTGAAGCAGCCGATGCAAAAACTTTCTACCATCGGGACCAATCGGAATAGACTGGTCATCTCTTGGTGTCTCAACAAATTTCAATCGTCCTTTATCCATGGCCGATTTAACTATTTGACGAAACATGTTACAATCCTCAAAATTATGCTTTGATGAATCATGCAACTTACAATACATTCGTCCCTGGACAGATGGCTCAACATGGTGATCAAGAATTCTAATATAATTATTCCTCAGCAAGAAATCAAAGATTTTATCACACATGTTTGAATTAAAGGTAAACCTTTTATTTTCTAGCCGATCTTGATGTGAGAACGGCTTTAGAATTAAGCAAACGAATGGTTCAGATTTTGCACCACACCATTCAGCTATGCATTGTGTTTTGCACTCTATTTCCAATGTATTTGGGTAAGATATTATACTAGTATCGGTTTTCTCAATAGAATTTAACCTTGGCTTTAAATTTCTAAAACAAAAATAGTTAGAACATACATGTCTGAATTGATACCAAGTGCAAGCCAAGTATGAAATAAGCAAAGCTACCCAAATAGATATGAACTTTAGATAAAGCAACGGGGAAAGCTTTAGCTATAATAATAAGTCACTATCGGTCTTTATAAATGGCGTAATGGGTTGACCGATATGCTCAATAACAACTTTATTGCTAGCAAGTAAATTACCCTTCTTCATTGGTCTTTCAAAATTACTTATGAGGATTTTTCTAATAGATGCATCAACAATAAAGTCCTGACCAAATCTGAAAATAGGTAAATTACTTGCTAAACATACCTCTTCAAATATGTTGGGCGAGCACGATGGTGGTGTGACTTGAACAATATCTTGCTCCACCTTTGGATGGCTCCCCAACGCCTCTTCATCATCTTTTTCTTGATTCCATGCATCATTACATTGAAAATTTTTGTCGGCCGAACTTTGTTCGGCTACTTGTTCTTGTCCTTGAAGTTCATCAATTTCTCTAGCACGAAACTCATAGGGCAGGAAGTAGGTTCCATTAACTTTAGAAAAATCAAGTATGGTCGCTTTGCTATGCTTGCCATGCCCTTGCTCAATAATGCTTGCCTCTTTGCATTTGATGGATTCAGAATATATACTTCTTGATTCAGCTCTTTTAACCGGAGCACTTTCATGTTCTGAATCATCTTTCTTTACATTGCTTCTACCAATTGGCAATGCTTCTTTCACTTGAGCCAATTCTGTTTCTTTTTGTTTCTGGCGGCTAGCGGCGAAATTGGCTTTAATCTTTTTCTCAATTTCAGCCCACTTCGGATATGATTGCCCCCCAATGCTTTTAGATTCTTTCGGCAATGGCACATGGGTGTTGCCGAAACTTTGCAATTGTGTAGGGGCCATATAATATGATGTAGTATTAGGTGAAGGCATATGCATTGTTGTAAAACCATATTTTTGCTCGCCAATTTTATCAATTGGCAAAGATTCATCTTCTTGTAAAACTCTAGCTTTTATTGCAGCATAATCAGGAAACAACCCATTTTCATATTGTTCAAGGCAAACAGCACTAATCCTCTTGTTTTGTGCCAAGCTCTTTTCTAATGCAACCACAACCGCTTCAGGAAGGGATTGCTCCGCAACGCTTTCAGATTCTTTCGGCAATGATTCGTGAGTGTTGCCGAAATTCTTGAATTGCGTAGAGTATGCATTATATGCTACAGTATTTGATGATGGCACATGTGTTCCTGTAAAATTTTCACTTATTCGGCTGTGACCATGAAGATGCGAGGCCGAATTATGAACATCTACAGTTGCATACGGTGCTGAAAAATTACTAACATGAGGTGTAGCATATGATGGTTGAGAGTAACTGGCCGAATAGCTAGTAGTAGAATGGCCAATTCTCCCATCCATTGACAAGGTTGGATTCACATATTGCAAATCAGTTGCCGATGAATAAAAAGGTGAAACACTTTCTTGTATGTTATTGGAAATTTTAACATGAGGTGTTTCAAATTGATTAACCAAACCCATCATGTTGTTCATCAGCATATGGATTTGTGGGGTTGCCGATGCATGAGAGTTTGGATACATATGTTGTACGTTGCTAAAATCATAAGAATTTGAAGCATCAAAATTGTTTTGCATCGGCCCTTGCGCATAATTAGATGCATGATTGATAAAACTAGGGCTAGCCGATACATTATGATCATTAGGTGATCCAGCAACAACATATGAATTATTTGCATCTACAAAGGGGAATTCAGTATTCATATTACCTTTGTAGATTTCAGCAACTTGATGACGATCTCTTCGTAGCAAGAACGAGCCAGAGACCGTTCGAAACTTCTTTCCCAGCGGAGTCGCCAAAAAGTGTGTTGACACACGAACACGTCACGTGTACCCTCGACGCCGGGGTGATGCACTGCAGCTCACGTCGAACGAGACCCGACCGACAGCGCAATACGCAAGACAGTCGGCGGGCGCTTTTGCAGACCCGAAACCCCGCGCACCCGGGATGGACCTCATCAGGGATTGCGGCGGCTATGGGCTGCCCTAGGTCGATTCGCTCGCCCCTAGAGCCTCGGGATTCGCAGCTCTCAAACACGAAGAACAGCGAAGAACGAGAGAGAAAAACGGTGGAGAGATAAAACATAGATGAAAAAGTAGTATATTGATTTGTTCGACTGTGTGTTGTTCAATCGGCCGTCACCCCTTAGGTATATAAGAAGCGGCTGGACTTCCCGTGCAAGAAAAAGGCTTGGATTCACATCCAAAACCCTAGTCAAATTCGGATTGGTTTTATCCGAACTTTCCAAAACTGTTCGGTTTAAACTGGCTGCACTTTGCGGATCTTTTTGTGGTGGTAAATGACTTCGGATGGAAACAAATCCAAAAGCAATCTTGACCGTTTCGACGAGACGAACAACTTTCATGTTGAACGTTTTTTCATTAGAGGTTATCTTGAAGGTCAAATCGCTCGCGCAAAACAGCTAATTATTCACGCAGCTCATCAGACACACCCACGTATGTGTTTGGTTCCGGGCGTCATATTTTGCTCACTGGAGGGTCGCGCTGTGCGGGCTCTAACTTTTGCATACGACCTCGTATTGGGACGATCTTTATATCAAAATCGATCGTTTGGACGACACGCACAACTTCCGTGTAGAACATTTTTCCATCCGAGATCATCTGAATAACCTTTTGAGCCCGTCTTCAACTTCTCGTCCGATTGACTATCACAGCCTCCAACCCGGCAAGTTTTCCATCCGAGTAAGCTTTCCACACCGGCAATGTTTCTACCCGGCAAGCTTTCACACCGGCAAGGTTTCACTCCGGCAAGGGTTCCTTCCTGACAAGGTTTCTCCCCCAGCAAGATTTCACACCGGCAAGCTTCCACACCGGCGATCTTTCTGTGCCGGCAAGCTTTCCATGCCAGCAAGCCTTCAAACCGGCAAGCTTTCACACCGGCAAGATTTTATCCTGGCAAGGTTTTCGCCCCGGCATGCTGCTTTATGATCGTGCCACTATTGAGCGTCAACAATGATCTTAATGTTTATTGATTTTTGGAAAGTAGAGGATATCATTAAGAATACAAACAACCATGTTGAAGCGTTGACCTTTTGCATTTTCTGTTAAAAAATATTCTATTGATTTTCATGATACCTATAGAAAAAATCATTTGTTCTAGTGTTCTGAATTTTGAAGTTTGTTTTATTTCTATTTCTTGCAAACTTCTACAAAATTAATATTATTTTAGTATTCTATCATTCTCTCTCTATCTCTCTCTCCCTCCCATGGCTTAAAGTAAATCTATTTTTTATCTTTTATTTTTAACATTCATCACACTAATTTTCCCTATCACCTCCAAAACAAGATAAATTACGCTCAACATTCAAAATCGCACATATTACCACTCTTTTGTGATTACGTCGAGGCAGATTACTCTAACGGGGTAGCAGTTCTCCTAAATACTCTAGCGTGGCAGAGATTTACCTACATATAGCAGTCTAATTATAGCATCAAAAATGAAGAAACATGAGAAACAAACAATTTTGAGTTTGTAAAAATTAAAAATATTTTGAAATTGTTGAAAAATGGAGGATATCATTAATACTACAAAACAACCACGTCGAAACATTGACCATTTGTCATTTTATATTAAAAATATTCTATTGATTTTCATTATTTATATACAATATATTTTTCCTTCTTTCTAGTTTTCTGAATTTTCACATTTTTCAATATTTTTATTTTGCTACGCAAACTTCTGCAAAATTAATATCGTTTGAGGATTCTATTGTTTCTAACTTTTTGAAAATTGTCTTGTTTTGGCATGGATTTATATGTTTTCAGCTCTATAAAATGAGTTTTTACATACTTGTCATATCATTTGTTGCTCCCGTTGTTAATTTATGTATCCACATATTGCGTGTTAACATCAGGCCTTTGGTTTTTCTTACACGACGGGTAGACATTGCTAGCTGCCTCTTTGAGAGTCTATTTAAAACAATATCATTTATCATATTTAGTACTTAAGATTAATAATAAATCCTCAATATATTTGTTCTAAATATTTTTAATTTATACCCAAAATAATGATGATAATAAATTTCCTAAATCTACTTGATCTGCATCTTTGCAATCTATATCCACAATAATTGATGGAAATAAAATTCTTAGATCTATTTGATTTACATACTCGTAATACGTAGCACAATAACTAGTAGCAATAAAATTCTAGAATTCGCTTGATCTACGTATTTGTAATATGTATGGCGATAACTGGTCCCAATAAAATTCCAATATCTACTCAATCTACATTTATGTAGTCTATAGCACAATAAATGACAGAAAATATCTTAACTTTGCTCGATCCATATAGTTGTAATCTATACCCACAATAATTGAAGGCTAAATCTAGCTTCATAGTTTTGATTCAACGTCGATTGATGAAGTTGCCTATGAGGCAAAAATAACATTGACAATGTAATACGTGAGGCATCTCGATGTTGGAAGTCGTAGGTTGACTGGTTCATGGGCATCCAGAAAAATATGACAACATCACTTCCATGATTAAAAAGAATAAGTATTTTCACTACTTTAACTCACTTCGAGTCTAATTTGGCCACTCGCCTCTAAAACTGGAGAAATTATACCCAATGCCCCAAATCACACAAATTAATTATAGTATCATGCCAAAGTGGTTTTCGATGATGTTAGAGTAGTTTTCTTACATATGGTAGTCTAACTGGCACATAGGGAAAAATAAACATATAATTAGATATTTAAAAAAATTAAATATAAAAGACTATGAAGTTTGAGGATATCACGCCAAATAAAAACAATAATGTTGAATTTTATCAATTTCTATAATATTTTTCGTTCCATGGATATTCTTGATTTATGTAGAATATATTTCCATTTTTAATGTTTAATATTTTGATTACTTTTCATCTTCCTTACAAATTTATACACTATCAATATTTGTTTGTAAACTTTTGGATTTTATTTTCTAAACTTAGAGTTTACTAATTACTTGTTAACTATGTCACATATTCTTACACATCTACAAAAGATGACACCATGTCACTAAAAGGATTAAACCATTTTGGATAAATACTGTTTGGGATTTTCTAGTTTGTATACTTGGGGAGTGAAAGGGAGGTTATTTGTCGGTGTACCATTGAGACGTGTGTTCAATACTTCAAGAATAATTCACGGGTGAAAACATATTTTGTTCAAATGTGAGCTACTCTATGTTCATTTCGCGGTTTGTGGATTTTTGTATCCATAACTGATGTATAATCCTTCATGGAAATAGTCGTGCAAGAAAGAAGAAATTGCCTGTCTATTGTTTGAAATGCAAACACTGGTTGAAAAGGGTGAATCTTCATTATCACGGTTGTGTTGAAGTTATAAAGTGCTTGTAAAATAGGAGGGATAGTTGGAGCCGATATTTTAAACTTCGGGGTTGTGAAGCTGGTAGTTGGGCAATGCATTGAAAACAACTCTTTGATTTATTGTGCGGGATACAATTTTTTTTATTGCTTGTAGTACCAATCATATTGGCGCATTATACATCTCCGATTTCTCCGTCATTATGAATGGGAAGAGAGGCGTTGAATATGTCGTCACATGTTTCGTCCGGGATGGTATGAAGTGGTCCAAAAAGAGGATAATGGCCGAGTAAGATGTCGGCGTTTGTCATGACGCGCAATAAGGAACCACGTGTAGGTTACATTTGACATATACGTGAGATTCATGTTTGCACTTGTGTTTACCTCTTGTAGAAACACTCAATGACCATTAATATCTCTTTAGATATACTGTCCTTGTTTTTCCTCTTTTCACTTATCAAACTAGAGAGCACATTATCTTCTTCTTTTTGCATGATAATGCGTGTCTCATTCATATCATAAAGAACAGAGTACAAGTCACGTAAGGACTGACATGACAAAACTGAAAAGATAGCAGAATATCTCTGAGCTTGACACCAACGCCCATCACCTTCCTCCGGCACCACCACAGCATCCTTCGAAAAAAAGAATGACGGATCACCTCCTCACCCACATTATCTGATTGTGGTGGCAACTCTTTGATTTAGGATACAGTTTGGCCTCTTCCATACTTTTTTTAATTTTCTTAGGTAGTTTTGCATATTATACATGTTACAGTCATCCGTCAAATTTGTGTTTTTCATGATTTTGTTTATTTATTAATGTAATTTTTCAGTTTTACATATCAGAAATGCATTACATATATCGATACATAAATCGTTATGCAGCAGCAGCAACAGTCTGTCATGATGTGTTGCTCTGCGCCCTCCAGACGTCCGCGGCCATCCATTCAGGTGTTAAACCAAATTAATCCCAGCTCAGGTATGAGCTAAGCATTGAAGGCTAGCTAGTAAAACGGAACCAAAGAAGCTGCGGTCTCGGCCATCCTTAGCTCAAACGTTTTGGCTGGTTGCTATTTGAGGAGTGAAATGAAGAAGGAAATAACAGAGGAGTAGGTGAGGGGCACCCAGCCCCTTGTGCTATTTAACTGCTAGCAACCAAGATCCTCAGGCACCCACTCGCAAACCTCAGTTCCGTTCCGTCGACACAATATGTTCCCCATGGCCGCAGATCCAGCGGCGCCCGTCTCTGGCGTTGGCATCAAGCGCTCGGCGCTGAGCAACGACCACGAGGAGCGGCCCAGCGGCCGGAGCAAGGGGCCGTCGTCGCATCAGGCGAACAAGAGCATCGGCAAGGCAAAGGTAGTAGCCGACGCTCAAGGCCACGGCAGCGACGGCGATAACGAGCGGAAGCGGCGCAGGCATCTCGCCATCGACATCAATGAGGTGCCCCATCACGACGACGGCGACCTCGACAACCCTCTTCCCGCCACCGCCGGCGGCGTTAGGCGCTCGCCGCCGCAGCAGCATCCGCACCGAGCGCTCTCGCTCGACAGCAAGAAGCGGGAGCTGGAGATTAAGAAGCGGGAGATCGAGATCGAAGACGCGATGCTGGAGCTGGAGCGGGAGCGCGTGCAGTGGGCCGAGGCGAATCTGAGGGAGGAGATGGAGCTGAAGAACATGCGGCTGGAGAATGACAGGATGCGGCTGGAGAACCACCGGCTCCTGGTGAAGGTCAAGCGCAAGGAATTGGAGCTCGGCGTCGTCAGATCCAAGAGGATCTAGGGCGCGTGCATGCATGCATGCATGTGTGCTGGCGCTGGGGGTGTTGGAGGAGATGAAACAGAAGGAGAAACAAATAAGACGTCATGTAAAGTAGAGTGGGTTTCAGAAAAGAAAACATGCCTTCATTGTGCATCTTTTTTTATTTTGCTCCATGTAGGGGAGGAGAAGAAACAGAAGGAGAAACAAAATACAAATCGTTTTATGGTGACTTGTTACATGAGATTAAGTTGAGTTTGTTCCAATTAAGATAGCCCGGTCACAAAATATGGTTTCTCACTGTCTTTGCTAATTATGCTTGCACGCTCGCAGTTCGCTTGTTGGTTACATCGAGGTCCACCTTTTATTCTAGATCTTGTATGGGCAGACTATAACTCTATTGCTTTGGAATAAACTCTCTTACACCCACACAAAATAAGTGCACTTTTTTTTACTGAAAATGTTCACCTATTTTGGTTTTTGACATGCCTTCATGTGTGCTTGTCTCTCTTTTTTTCCGAAAAGGTGAAGTGCTTTGGGTAGAGCACCTCCATACTTTGTGGATATGGATAGAATCATGGCACTCTTGCCATTGTTGGCAAATCCATCCTTCTCCCCAATTTCCTACCGTCCTCCTTGCTTAATCTCCTCTCCCCATTGCTTGACCATACTAAGATGAAGCAATTGATGCATCTCAATACTTGTGGTAGCCAGAGACACAGCCTGCCACAAGGTGGGTTTGTCGTTGCTGAATTGTGTGTATGGGGCTGTTTGGATCATGGTCGATGGTTGCTAGGCCAAAATTTTGGCGTTGACTCGTGGCATAGGTATCGTTTGGATTGAAGCCCAATGATCGGAGCCATGCCAAAAAAAATGGGTCATTGTGTTCAATTATGCGCCCACACACGGGTGAAATAGGGGCAGGCGAAACGTTCGCGAGAATATTGGCACGCCTTTGATTTGACAAGGCAGACGCGGGCATCAACCAAACGGTCCGTGTGTCTCCCACCGCTTCATTATCCATGGTTTGAGAGGCATTGAATGCACGTCATCCTTTTCCTTCAAGATAGTGTAAAGTGGTCAAAGAAGAGGAGGAAGGCAGAGTAACATGTCGGTGTTTGTCGTGACGCGCAATCATAAACCGCACACACGTCACATACCTGACGTGTGGCTGCACGTCATGTTTGCTCCTTGTGTCCACTATGTATAAAGACTATGTGACCAATATCTCTATGGATATTTTGTATTTCTTTCTCCTTTTTCTTGTCTGGTCACAAAACACGTA
Organism: Triticum monococcum; assembly: GCA_034509565.1. Classification (NCBI taxonomy): domain Eukaryota; kingdom Viridiplantae; phylum Streptophyta; class Magnoliopsida; order Poales; family Poaceae; genus Triticum; species Triticum monococcum. The sequence continues at coordinate 65,790,684 of CM067846.1, forward strand.
ACACTTGCATCTAGTTCTTCTTTGCAATCAGATTATATTGGACGATGTTCTAGTTCTTGTTTCTGTTAGCTCTACCTACATCACTACGCTAGTGAAGCTCGAAGTGCCCACGTCACCAGAAGATTTCTCTTTGGTGGCGAACGACATATTAGTTCCATAAAACGGGGCTCTGGGCATGCTAGAACGCTTCACTGTGTTCCTAAAATTTTCATCGCGGAGTAACATGTTTATATTAGTCATGATGCAGAGTAAAAAAAACTACACATCTGACGCATATGAACATATCTTTTTTCCCTCTTATGTTAGAAAGACTCTTTGACCAATATCAGTATAGATATTCATTTAGTGTCATTATTGTGTTTTCATGAAGATCTTTTTATATATTATCACAATTAATTGCTCATGATAAAATGTTTATTTTATAGATAAATTAGTACACTAGTGCAGAACCGGACTATAGCACCGGTCCGTAAGGGCCTTTAGTGCCGGTTCTATAACCAGCACTAAAGGGTGGGGACTAAAGGGCCACCACGTGGCACGAGCCAGCGCCGGGGCGGGGAGCACTTTAGTACTAAAATGTTTGGGGGGGGGGGTGGATTCATGATTTCTTTTTCTTTAATTTTGTGTTTTCTATTTAATTCTTTTTCGTTTGCTGGTATTTTACGACACTACATATTGTACAGGTTATGCATATATATAAATAGAATTTCTTGTTGAAACGATCATATGTTCACACATACACATGTATATATATACAATTTCTCCTACATGTTGCCTTGGTGCCTCCGGAGCACGATGACAATTGGGAGTGGTTCATGGAGCCGGTAGCGGGTAATGGTATTCTCCTTTTGGATCTATGACCTGGTCGAGCAAAAATCTCGCTATTTCCTCTTAAATTGCTCGTATGCGCTCCGTTGGTAGGAGCTGATCTCGCACGTCTATGAACTGTTAAGGAGATCAATATGCATGTGTATTAGTTGTGTGACTAGATATCGATAATCATGTAAAAATTGTGAATAGTGTTCTGACAAACGTATCCATTGTTGTCTATCAGATTTGCTCCTTTCGGACACCATCATACGAATGTTCTCACAAACGTAGTATGCACACACTTCAGTCTCTGACGCCTGCTTCAAGGCCTTTACAAAAATAGAATTTAATCAGATAATAATTAATCAAGCAAGATAATTAATTAATGGTATTGAAACAAGAATTAAAGAGATGGTAGCTAGCTAGTACTACTTAATTACTTACCTTGGGTTGAAACCAAAACAGCTTTTGACGCCATTTTCCTGGAGTCACCTGCTACCTCTTGATCATGCGTTGGTTTTCCTTTAAAGAGAAAAGGGTGATGCAGCATAGTAGCGTAAGTATTTCCCTCAGTTTTTGAGAACCAAGGTCTCAATCCAGTAGGAGGTAGCACACAAATCACCTAGTACCTGCACAAACAAACAAGAACCTCATAACCAACGCGATAAAGGGGTTGTCAATCCCTTCACGGTCAGTTATGAAAGTGAGATCTGATAAAGATAATAAGATAAATATTTTTGGTATTTTTATGATATAGATTGGAAAATAAAGATTGCAAAATAAACGGTAATAGAAAAAGCAAATTGATATGGAAATAATATGATGGAAGATAGACCCGGGGGCCATAGGTTTCACTAGTGGCTTCTCTCAAGATAGCAAATTCTACGGTGGGTGAACAAATTACTGTCGGGCAATTGGTAGAAAAGCGAATACTTATGAGAATATCTAGGCATGATCATGTATATAGGCATCACGTCCGTGACAAGTAGAGCAAAATGATTCTGCATATACTACTATTACTCCACACATCGACCGCTATCCAGTATGCATCTAGAGTATTAAGTTCATAAGAACAGAGTAATGCATTAGGCAAGATGACATGATGTAGAGGGATAAACTCAAGCAGTATGATATAAACCCCATATTTTTATCCTCGATGGCAACAATACAATACGTGCCTGAAGGAAATATGCCCTAGAGGCAATAATAAAGTTATTATTTATTTCCTTATATCATGATAAATGTTTATTATTCATGCTAGAATTGTATTAACCGGAAACATAATACATGTGTGAATACATAGACAAACATAGTGTTACTAGTATGCCTCTACTTGACTAGCTCGTTGATCGAAGATGGTTAAGTTTCCTAACCATAGACATGAGTTGTCATTTGATTAACGGGATCACATCATTAGGAAAATGATGTGATTGACTTGACCCATTTCGTTAGCTTAGCACTTGATCGTTTAGTTTGTTGCTATTGCTTTCTTCATGACTTATACATGTTCCTATGACTATGAGATTATGCAACTCCCATTTACCGGAGGAACACTTTGTGTGCCACCAAACGTCATAACGTAACTGGGTGATTATAAAGGTGCTCTACAGGTGTCTCCGGAGGTACTTGTTGGGTTGGCGTATTTCGAGATTAGGATTTGTCACTCCGATTGTCAGAGAGGTATCTCTGGGCCCTCTCGGTAATGCACATCACTTAAGCCTTGCAAGCATTGCAACTAATGAGTTAGTTGTAGGATGATGTATTACGGAACGAGTAAAGAGACTTGCCGGTAACAAGATTGAACTAGGTATTGAGATACCGACGATCAAATCTCGGGCAAGTAACATACCGATGACAAAGGGAACAACGTATGTTGTTATGCGGTTTGACCGATAAAAGATCTTCGTAGAATATGTGGGAGCCAATATGAGCATCCAGGTTCCGCTATTGGTTATTGGCCAAAGACGTGTCTCGGTCATGTCTACATTGTTCTCGAACCCGTAGGGTCCGCACGCTTAACGTTACGATGACAGTTTCATTATGAGTTTATATATTTTGATGTACTGAAGGTTGTTCGGAGTCCCGGATATGATCACGAACATGACGAGGAGTCTCAAAATGGCCGAGGCATAAAGATCGATATATTCGACGGCTATATTCTGACACCGGAAGTGTTTCGGGTGATTTCGGAGAAAACCGAAGTGCCGGAAGGGTTACCGGAACCCCTAGGGGAAGTATTCAGCCTTAGTGGGCCTGAGGGGAGAGAGAGGGCAGCAGCCCAGGAGGTGGCGCACCCCCTCCCATGGGGAGTCCGAATTGGACTAGTGGAGGGGGGCGCGGCCCCTCTTTCCCTCTCCCTCTCCCTCTCTTTCCTAACCCCTTCCCTCTTCCTAGTTGGACTAGGAAAGGGGAGTCCTACTCCTACTAGGAGGAGGACTCCCCCCTCCTTGGCGCACCTCAAGGGCCGGCCGGCCTCCCCCCCTTGCTCCTTTATATACAGGGGTAGGGGGGCACCTCTAGACACACAAGTTGATCTTCGTGATCGTTCTCTTAGCCGTGTGCGATGGGCCCCTCCACCATAATCCTCGATAATATTGTAACGGTGCTTAGGCGAAGCCCTGCGACGGTAGAACATCAAGATCGTCACCACACCGTCGTGCTGACGGTACTCTTCCCTGAAACTTTGCTGGATCGGAGTCCGGGGATCGTCAGCGAGCTGAATGTGTGCTAGAACTCGGAGGTGCCGTAGTTTCGGTGCTTGATCGGTCGGGCCGTGAAGACGTACGACTACATCAACCGCGTTGTGCTAACGCTTCCGCTTCCGGTCTATGAGGGTACGTAGACAACACTCTCCCCTCTCGTTGCTATGCATCACCATGATCTTGCGTGTGCGTAGGAATTTTTTTGAAATTACTACGTTCCCCAACAGTGGCATCCGAGCCTAGGTTTTATGCGTTGATGTTGTGCACGAGTAGAACACAAGTGAGTTGTGGGCGATATAAGTCATACTGCTTACCAGCATGTCATACTTTGGTTCCGCGGTATTGTTGGATGAAGCGGCCTGGACTGACATTACGCGTACGCTTACGCGAGTCTGGTTCTACCGATGTGCTTTGCACACAGGTGGCTGGCGTGTGTCAGTTTCTCCAACTTTAGTTGAACCAAGTGTGGCTATGACCGGTCCTTGCGAAGGTTAAAACAACACCAACTTGACAAACTATCGTTGTGGTTTTGATGCGTAGGTAAGAACGGTTCTTGCTAAGCCCGTAGCAGCCACGTAAAACTTGCAACAACAAAGTAGAAGACGTCTAACTTGTTTTTGCAGGGCATGTTGTGATGTGATATGGTCAAGACATGATGCTAAATTTTATTATATGAGATGATCATGTTTTGTAACCGAGTTATCGGCAACTGGCAGGAGCCATATGGTTGTCGCTTTATTGTATGCAATGCAATTGCGTTGTAATGCTTTACTTTATCACTAAGCGGTAGCGATAGTCGTGGAAGCATAAGATTGGCGAGATGACAACGATGCTACGATGGTGATCAAGGTGTCGCGCCGGTGACGATGGTGATCATGACGGTGTTTTGAAGATGGAGGTCACAAGCACAAGATGATGATGGCCATATCATATCACTTATATTGATTGCATGTGATGTTTATCTTTTATGCATCTTATCTTGCTTTGATTGACGGTAGCATTATAAGATGATCCATCACTAAATTATCAAAGTATAAGTGTTATCCCTGAGTATGCACCGTTGCGAAAGTTCTTTGTGCTGAGACACCACGTGATGATCGGGTGTGATGGGCTCTACGTTCAAATACAACGGGTGCAAAAAAGTTGCACACGCGGAATACTCAGATTTAACATGATGAGCCTAGCATATAACAGATATGGCCTCGGAACACAGAGACCGAAAGGTCGAGCGTGAATCATATAGTAGATATGATCAACATATTGATGTTCACCATCAATACTACTCCATCTCACGTGATGATCGGACATGGTTTAGTTGATTTGGATCACGTGATCACTTAGAGGATTAGAGGGATATCTTTCTAAGTGGGAGTTCTTAAGTAATATGATTAATTGAACTTAAATTTATCATGAACTTAGTACCTGATAGTATCTCGCTTATCTATGTTTGATTGTAGATAGATGGCTCGTGTTGTTGTTCCATTGAATTTTAATGCGTTCCTTGAGAAAGCAAAGTTGAAAGATGATGGTAGCAATTACACGGACTGGGTCCGTAACTTGAGGATTATCCTCATTGCTGCATAGAAGAATTACGTCCTGGAAGCACCGCTAAGTGCCAAGCCTGCTGCAAGAGCAACACCAGATGTTATGAACGTCTGGCAGAGCAAAGATGATGACTACTCGATAGTTCGGTGTGCCATGCTTTACGGCTTAGAACCGGGTCTTCAACGACGTTTTGAATGTCATGGAGCATATGAGATGTTCCAGTAGTTGAAGTTAATATTTCAAGAAAATACCCGGATTGAGATATATGAAGTCTCCAATAAGTTCTATAGCTGCAAGATGGAGGAGAATAGTTCTGTCAGTGAACATATACTCAAAATGTCTGGGTATCATAATCACTTGACTCAACTGGGGTTTAATCTTCCTGTTGATAGTGTCATTGACAGAGTTCTTCAATCACTGCCACCAAGCTACAAAAGCTTCATGATTAACTATAATATGCAAGGGATGAATAAGACTATTCCTGAGCTCTTCGCAATGCTAAAAGCCGCGGAGGTAGAAATCAAGAAGTAGCATCAAGTGTTGATGGTCAATAAGACCACTAGTTTCAAGAAAAAGGGCAAGGGGAAGAAGAAGGGGAACTTCAAGAAGAACAGCAAGCAAGTTGCTGCTCACGAGAAGAAACCCAAGTCTGGACCTAAGCCTGAAACTGAGTGCTTCTACTGCAAGCAGACTGGTCACTGGAAGCGGAACTGCCCCAAGTATTTGGCGGATAAGAAGGATGGCAAAGGGAACAAAGGAATATGTGATATACATGTTATTGATGTGTACCTTACTAATGCTCGCAGTAGCACCTGGGTATTTGATACTGGTTCTGTTGCTAACATTTGCAACTCGAAACAGGGGCTACGGATCAAGCGAAGATTGGCTAAGGACTAGGTGACGATGCGCGTGGGAAATGGTTCCAAAGTCGATGTGATCACGGTCAGCACGCTACCTCTACATCTACCTTCAGGATTAGTATTAGACCTAAATAATTGTTATTTGGTGCCAGCGTTGAGCATGAACATTATATCTGGATCTTGTTTGATGCGAGATGGTTATTCATTTAAATCAGAGAATAATGGTTGTTCTATTTATATGAGTAATATCTTTTATGGTCATGCACCCTTGAAGAGTGGTCTATTTTTTATGAATCTCGATAGTAGTGATACACATATTCATAATGTTGAAATCAAAAGATGCAGAGTTCATAATGATAGTGCAACTTATTTGTGGCACTGCCATTTAGGTCATATCAGTATAAAGCGCATGAAGAAACTCCATACTGATGGACTTTTGGAACCACTTGATTATGAATCACTTGGTACTTGCGAACCGTGCCTCATGGGTAAGATGACAAAAACACCATTCTCCGGTACTATGGAGAGAGCAACGGATTTGTTGGAAATCATACATACAGATGTATGTGGTCCAATGAATGTTGAGGCTCGTGGTGGATATCGTTATTTTCTCACCTTCACAGATGATTTAAGCAGATATGGGTATATCTACTTAATGAAACATAAGTCTGAAACATTTGAAAAGTTCAAAGAATTTCAGAGTGAAGTTGAAAATCATCGTAACAAGAAAATAAAGTTTCTATGATCTGATCGTGGAGGAGAATATTTGAGTTACGAGTTTGGTCTACATTTGAAACAATGCGGAATAGTTACACAACTCACGCCACCCGGAACACCACAACGTAATGGTGTGTCTAAACGTCGTAATCGTACTTTATTAGATATATGGTGCGATCTATGATGTCTCTTACTGATTTACCGTTATCATTTTGGGGTTATGCTTTAGAGACGGCTGCATTCACGTTAAATAGGACACCATCGAAATCCGTTGAGACTTTGCCTTATGAACTGTGGTTTGGCAAGAAATCAAAGTTGTCGTTTCTGAAAGTTTGGGGCTGTGATGCTTATGTGAAAAAGCTTCAACCTGATAAGCTCGAACCCAAATCGGAGAAATGTGTCTTCATAGGATACCCAAAGGAGACTGTTGGGTACACCTTCTATCACAGATCTGAAGGCAAGACTTTTTTTTGCTAAATTCAGAGTTTTTCTAGAGAAGGAGTTTCTCTCGAAAGAAGTGAGTGAGAGGAAAGTAGAACTTTATGAGGTAAATGTACCTGCTCCCTTATTGGAAAGTAGTACATCACAGAAACCGGTTTCTGTGACACCTACACCAATTAGTGAGGAAGCTAATGATGATGATCATGAAACTTCAGAACAAGTTACTACTGAACCTCGTAGATCAACCAGAGTGGTACGGTAATCCTGTTCTGGAAGTCATGCTACTAGATCATGATGAACCTACGAACTATGAAGAAGTGATGGTGAGCCCAGATTCCGCAAAATGGCTTGAAGCCATGAAATCTGAGATGGGATCCATGTATGAGAACAAAGTGTGGACTTTGGTTGACTTGCCTAATGATCGGCAAGCAATTGAGAATAAATGGATCTTCAAGAAGAAGACTGACGCTGATGGTAATGTTACTGTCTACAAAGCTCGACTTGTCGCAAAAGGTTTTCGACAAGTTCAAGGGATTAACTACGATGAGAACTTCTCACCCGTAGAGATGCTTAAGTCTGTCCGAATCATGTTAGCAATTGCCGCATTTTATGGTTATGAAATTTGGCAGATGGATGTCAAAACTGCATTCCTGAATGGATTTCTGGAAGAAGAGTTGTATATGATGCAGCCGGAAGGTTTTGTTGATCCAAAGGGAGCTAACAAAGTGTGCAAGCTCTAGCGATCCATTTATGGACTGGTGCAAGCCTCTCAGAGTTGGAATAAATGCTTTGATAGTGTGATCAAAGCATTTGGTTTTATACAGACTTTTGGAGAAGCTTGTATTTACAAGAAAGTGAGTGGGAGCTCTGTAGCATTTCTGATATTATATGTGGATGACATATTGCTAATCAGAAATGATATAGAATTTCTGGATAGCATAAAGGGATACTTGAATAAGAGTTTTTCAATGAAATACCTTGGTGAAGCTGCTTACATATTGGGCATTAAGATCTATAGAGATAGATCAAGACGCTTAATTGGACTTTCACAAAGCACATACCTTGACAAGGTTTTGAAGAAGTTCAAAATGGATCAAGCAAAGAAAGGGTTGTTTCCTGTGTTACAAGGTGTGAAGTTGAGTAAGACTCAATGTCCGACCACCGCAGAAGATAGAGAGAAAATGAAAGATGTTCCCTATGCTTCAGCCATAGGCTCTATCATGTATGCAATGTTGTGTACCAGACCTGATGTGTGCCTTGCCATAAGTCTAGCAGGGAGGTACCAAAGTAATCCAGGAGTGGGTCACTGGACAGCGGTCAAGAACATCCTGAAATACCTGAAAAGGACTAACGATATGTTTCTCATATATGGAGGTGACAAAGAGCTCATCGTAAATGGTTACGTTGATGCAATCTTTGACACTGATCTGGACGATTCTAAATCGCAAACCGGATACGTATTTTTACTAAACGGAGGAGCTGTCAGTTGGTGCAGTTCAAAACAAAGCGTCGTGGCGGGATCTACATGTGAAGCAGAGTACATAGCTGCTTCGGTAGCAGCAAATGAAGGAGTCTGGATGAAGGAGTTCATATCCGATTTTGGTGTCATACCTAGTGCATCGGGTCCAATGAAAATCTTTTGTGACAATACTGGTGCAATTGCCTTGGCAAAGGAATCCAGATTTCACAAGAGAACCAAGCACATCAAGAGACGCTTCAATTCCATTCGGGATTTAGTCCAAGTGGGAGACATAGAAATTTGCAAGATACTTACGGATCTGAATGTTGCAGACCCGCTGACTAAACCTCTTCCACGAGAAAAACATGATCAGCACCAAGGCTCCATGGGTGTTAGAATCATTACTGTGTAATCTAGATTATTGACTCTAGTGCAAGTGGGAGACTGAAGAAAATATGCCCTAGGGGCAATAATAAAGTTATTATTTATTTCCTTATATCATGATAAATGTTTATTATTCATGCTAGAATTGTATTAACCGGAAACATAATACATGTGTGAATACATAGACAAACATAGTGTCACTAGTATGCCTCTACTTGACTAGCTCGTTGATCGAAGATGGTTAAGTTTCCTAACCATAGACATGAGTTGTCATTTGATTAATGGGATCACATCATTAGGAGAATGATGTGATTGACTTGACCCATTCGTTAGCTTAGCACTTGATCGTTTAGTTTGTTTCTATTGCTTTCTTCATGACTTATACATGTTCCTATGACTATGAGATTATGCAACTCCCGTTTACCGGAGGAACACTTTGTGTGCCACCAAACATCACAACGTAACTAGGTGATTACAAAGGTGCTCTAAAGGTGTCTCCGAAGGTACTTGTTGGGTTGGCGTATTTCGAGATTAGGATTTGTCACTCCGATTGCCGGAGAGGTATCTCTAGGCCCTCTCGGTAATGCACATCACTTAAACCTTGCAAGCATTGCAACTAATGAGTTAGTTGCAGGATGATGTATTATGGAACGAGCAAAGAGACTTGCCGGTAACAAGATTAAACTTGGTATTGAGATACCGACGATCAAATCTCGGGCAAGTAACATACAGATGACAAAGGGAACAGCGTATGTTGTTATGCGGTCTGACCGATAAAAGATCTTCGTAGAATATGTGGGAGCCAATATGAGCATCCAGGTTCCGCTATTGGTTATTGGCCAAAGACGTGTCTCGGTCATGTCTACATTGTTCTCGAACCCGTAGGGTCCGCACGCTTAACGTTACGATGACAGTTTCATTATGAGTTTATATATTTTGATGTACCGAAGGTTGTTCGGAGTCCCAGATATGATCACGGACATGACGAGGAGTCCCGAAATGGTCGAGACATAAAGGTCGATATATTGGACGGCTATATTCGGACACCGGAAGTGTTTCGGGTGATTTCGGAGAAAACCGGAGTGTCGGAAGGGTTACCGGAACCCCCCGGGGAAGTATTGGGCCTTAGTGCGCCTGAGGGGAGAGAGAGGGCAGCAGCCCAGGAGGTGGCGCGCCCCCTCCCATGGGGAGTCCGAATTGGACTAGGGGAGGCGGGCGCGGCCCCTCTTTCCCTCTCCCTCTCCCTCTCTTTCCTTCCCCCTTCCCTCTTCCTAGTTGGACTAGGAAAGGGGAGTCCTACTCCTACTAGGAGGAGGACTCCCCCCTCCTTGGTGCGCCTCAAGGGCCGGACGGCCTCCCCCCTTGCTCCTTTATATACAGGGGCAGGGGGCACCTCTAGACACACAAGTTGATCTTCGTGATCGTTCTCTTAGCCGTGTGCGATGCCCCCCTCCACCATAATCCTCGATATTATTGTAGCGGTGCTTAGGCGAAGCCCTGCGATGGTAGAACACCAAGATCGTCACCACGCTGTCGTGCTGACGGAACTCTTCCCTGAGACTTTGCTGGATCGGAGTCCAGGGATCATCATCGAGCTAAACGTGTGCTAGAACTCGGAGGTGCCGTAGTTTCGGTGCTTGATCGGTCGGGCCGTGAAGATGTACGACTACATCAACCGCGTTATGCTAACACTTCCGCTTCCGGTCTACGAGGGTACATAGACAACACTCTCCCCTCTCGTTGCTATGCATCAACATGATCTTGCGTGTGCGTAGGAAATTTTTTGAAATTATTACGTTCCCCAACAGTGCCTTGCTGCCCCTACTGTCACTGGGAAAATACACCGTAAGATTGAACCCAAAGCTAAGCACTTCTCCCATTGCAAGAACGATCAATCTAGTAGGCCAAATGATGTCTACTACACAACCTTCTTCTTGTAAACATTGTTGGGCCTCCAAGTGCAGAGGTTTGTAGGAAAGTAGCAAATTTCCCTCAAGTGGATGACCTAAGGTTTATCAATCCGTAGGAGGCGTAGGATGAAGATGGTCTCTCTCAAGCAACCCTGCAACCAAATAACAAAGAGTCTCTTGTGTCCCCAACATACCCAATACAACGGTAAATTGTATAGGTGCCCTAGTTCGGCGAAGAGATGGTGAAACAAGTGGTATATGGATAGTAGATAAAGGTATTTGTAATCTGAAATTATAAAAACAGCAAGGTAGCAAGTGATAAAAGTGTGCGTAAACGGTATTGCAATGCGTTGAAACAAGGCCTATGGTTCATACTTTCGCTAGTCCAAGTTCCCTCAACAATACTAACATAATTGGATCACATAACTATCCCTCAACATGCAACAAAGAGTCACTCAAAAGTCACTAATAGCGGAGAACGGACGAAGAGATTATGGTAGGGTACGAAACCACCTCAAAGTTATTCTTTCCAATCAATCCGTTAGGCTATTCCTATAAGTGTCACAAACAGCCCTAGAGTTCGTACTAGAATAACACCTTAAGACACAAATCAACCAAAACCCTAATGTCACCTAGATACTCCAATGTCACCTCAAGTATTCGTGGGTATGATTATACGATATGCATCACACAATCTCAGATTCATCTATTCAAACAACACATAGAACCTCAAAGAGTGCCCCAAAGTTTCTACCAGAGAATCACGATGAAAACGTGTGCCAGCCCCTATGCATAGGTCCATGGGCGGAACCCGCAAGTTGATCACCAAAACATACATCAAGTGAATCACGTGATATCCCATTGTCACCACAGATATCCACAGCAAGACATACATCAAGTGTTCTCAAATCTTTAAATACTCAATTCGATAAGATAACTTCAAAGGGGAAACTCAATCCATTACAAGAGAGTAGAGGGGGGGAAGAAACATCATAGGATCCAAATATAATAGCAAAGCTCGCGATACATCAAGATCGTGCCAAATCAAGAACACGAGAGAGAGAGAGAGAGAGAGAGATCAAACACATAGCTACTGGTACATACCCTTAGCCCCAAGGGAGAACTACTCCCTCCTCGTCATGGAGAGCACCGGGATGGTAAAGATGGCCACCGGAGAGGGATTCCCCCTCCGGCAGGGTGCCGGAACGGGTCTAGACTGGTTTTCGGTGGCTACGAAGGCTTCTGGCGGCGGAACTCCCGATCTATTCTGCTCCTTGATCGTTTTAGGGTATATATATGGAGATATATAGGCGGGAGAAGTACGTTAGGGGAGCCACGAGGGGCCCACGAGGGTGGCGGGCGTGCCCCCCCTGCCTTGTGGCTTCCTCGCTGCTTCCCTTACGTGGACTCCAAGTCTCCCGGGTTGCTTTCCTTCCAAAAATAAGTTCCATGAAGTTTCAGGTCAATTGGACTCCATTTGATTTTCCTTTTCTGCGATACTCTAAAATAAGGAAAAAAACAGAAACTGGCACTCGGCTCTAGGTTAATAGGTTAGTCCCAAAAATCATATAAAATAGCATATAAAGGCATATAAAACATCCAAGGTTGATAATATAAGAGCATGGAACAATCAAAAATTATAGATACGTTGGAGACGTATCAGCATCCCCAAGCTTAATTCCTGCTCATCCTCGAGTAGGTAAATGATAAAAATAGAATTTTTGATGTGGAATGCTACCTAACATATTTCTCTAAGTAATTCTTCTTTATTGTGGCAAGAATATTCAGATCCATAAGATTCAAGACAAAAGTTTAATATTGACATAAAAATAATAATACTTCAAGCATACTAACAAAGCAATCATGTCTTCTCAAAATAACATGGCCAAAGAAAGTTATCCCTACAAAATCATATAGTCTGGCTATGCTCCATCTTCGCCACACAACGTATTTAAATCATGCACAACCCTGATGACAAGCCAAGAAATTGTTTCATACTTTTGATGTTCTCAAACTTTTTCAATCTTCACGCAATACATGAGCGTGAGCCATGGACATAGCACTATAGGTGGAATAGTATGGTGGTTGTAGAGAAGACAAAAAGGGAGACGATAGTCTCACATCAACTAGGCATATCAACGGGCTATGGAGATTCCCATTAATAGATATCAATGTGAGTGAGTAGGGATTGCCATGCAACGGATGCACTAGAGCTATAAGTGTATGAAAGCTCAACAAAAGAAACTAGTGGGTGTGCATCCAACTCGCTTGCTCATGAAGACCTAGGGCATTTTGAGGAAGCCCATCATTGGAATATACAAGCCAAGTTCTATAATGAAAGATTCCCACTAGTATATGAAAGTGACAACATCGGAGACTCTATCATGAAGCACAAGTGTGGTAAAAGGATAGTAGCATTGTCCCTTCTCTCTTTTTCTCTCAATTTTTATTTGGGCCCTTTCTTATTTTTTTTATGGCCTCTTTTCTCTTTTTTTTATTTGGGTTTCTTTGGCCTCTTTTATTTATTAATTTTCATCTGGAGTCTCATCCCGACTTATGGGGGAATCATAGTCTCCATCATCCTTTCCTCACTGGGACAATGCTCTAATAATGATGATCATTACACTTTTATTTACTTACAACTCAAGAATTACAACTCGATACTTAGAACAAAATATGACTCTATATGAATGCCTCCGGCGGTGTACCGGGATGTGCAATGACTCATGAGTGACATGTATGGAAGAATTATGAACGGTGGCTTTGCCACAAATACAATGTCAACTACATGATCATGCATAGAAATATGAAAATAATGAAGCGTGTCATAATAACGGAGCGGTGGAAAGTTGCATGGCAATATATCTCGGAATGGCTATGGAAATGCCATAATAGGTAGGTATGGTGGCTGTTTTGAGGAAGATATATGGTGGGTTTATGGTACTGGCGAAAGTTGCGCGGTACTAGAGAGGCTAGCAATGGTGGAAGGGTGAGAGTGCGTATAATCCATGGACTCAACATTAGTCATAAAGAACTCACATACTTATTGCAAAAATCTATTAGTTATCGAAGCAAAGTACTACGTGCATGCTCCTAGGGGGATAGATTGGTAGGAAAAGACCATCGCTCGTCCCCGTCCGCCACTCATAAGGAAGACAATCAATAAATAAATCATGCTCCCACTTCATCACATAACGGTTCACCATACGTGCATACTACGGGAATCACAAACTTCAACACAAGTATTTCTCAAATTCACAACTACTCAACTAGCATGACTCTAATATTACTATCCTCATATCTCCAAACAATTATCAAGTATCAAACTTCTCATAGTATTCAATGCACTTTATATGAAAGTTTTTATTATATCCCTCTTGGATGCCCATCATATTAGGACTAGTTTCATAACCAAACCAAACTACCATGCTGTTCTAAAGACTCTCAAAATGATATAAGTGAAGCATGAGAGTTCATTTATTTCTATAAAATAAAACCACCACCGTGCTCTAAAAAGATATAAGTGAAGCACTAGAGCAACAACAAACTACTCCGAAAGATATAAGTGAAGATCAATGAGTAGTCGAATAATTATGCAACTATGTGAAGACTCTCTAACATTTAAGAATTTCAGATCTTCTTATTTTATTCAAACAGCAAGCAAAACAAAATAAAATAAAATGAGTCTCCAAGCAAAACACATATCATGTGGCGAATAAAAATATAGCTCCAAGTAAAGTTACCGATGAATGAAGACGAAAGAGGGGATTCCTTCCGGGGCATCCCCAAGCTTAAGCTTTTGGTTGTCCTTGAATATTACCTTGGGGTGCCTTGGCCATACCCAAGATTAGGCTCTTGCCACTCCTTATTCCATAGTCCATCGAATCTTTACCCAAAACATGAAAACTTCACAACACAAAACTCGTAAGCTCCGTTGGCGAAAGAAAACAAAACACCACTTCAAGGTACTGTAATGAATTCATTCTTTATTTATATTTGTGTTAAACCTACTGTATTCCAAATTCTCTATGGTTTATAAACTATTTTCCTAGCCATAGATTCATCAAAATAAGCAAACAACACACAAAAAACAGAATCTGTCAAAAACAGAACAGTCTGTAGTAATCTGGATCAAACATATACTTCCGGAACTCATAAAATTCTCAAATAAATTGCTGTACGTGAGGAATTTATATATTAATCATCTGCAAAAATAATTAACTAAATAGCACTTTCCAATAAAAAAATGGCAGCAATTCTCGTGAGCGCTAAAGTTTCTGTTTTTACAGCATGATCACAAAGACTTTCCCCAAGTCTTCCCAACGGTTCTACTTGGCACAAACACTAATTAAACACGTAAAACCACATCTAAAAAGAGGCTAGATGAATTATTTATTACTAAACATGAACAAAAAGAAAATAAAAATAAAGTTGGGTTGCCTCCCAACAAGTGCTATCGTTTAACGACCCTAGCTAGGCATGATGATTTCAATGATGCTCACATAAAAGATAAGAATTGTAATATAAAAAGAGCATCATGAAGAATATGAATAGGACATTTAAGTCTAACCCACTTCCTATGCATAGGGATTTTGTGAGGAAACAACTTGTGGGAACAAGAATCAACTTGCATAGGAAGGTAAAACAAGCATAACTTTAAAACTTTAAGCACATAGGGATGAAACTTGATATTATTGCAATTCCTACAAGCATATTGTCGGTGTACTAAAGTAGGGGTACCTTAGTATCCCGAACTTGTGCATGGGCAGTCGCAGCAACCCGCGACAAGGCTTGCCGGGCGACCGCCAAGACCGTCCGTGGCTCCTTTGGGGCCATTCAAGAACAAAGTATCCAAGAGCAAAACAAGGCCCCGGCAAGAGGAGCTTGCCGGGAAGGATACAATGCCCCGGCAAGAGGAGCTTTCCGGGAAGAAGACGAGGCCCCCGGCAAGAGGAGCTTACCGGGAAGGAGACGAGACCCCGGCAAGAGGAGCTTGCCGGGAAGACAATCAAAGCATCTCAAGAAGCTCGCTGCAGCGCACCACGCGTCCCGACAAGACCCGGTGAGAGACAAGCTCCCGGACGCGACAAGGCAACATCCGCGGCAAGGCGCTTGCCGCGGCAAGCTACTACTCCACAGCCCGCACTCCAGCTCACCCACCAATGTGTCGCCCTGGGACCGCTCCTGGCGTACGTGGCGGGAGGCTGTGCAGCCGGGGGCATGCGGTGGCAAGCGGGCGCTGACAAGGAGCCATCGTGGCAAACGGTGGCGCCCCTGACGGTCCCTTTCCACCCCGTCTAAACGACACAGATAGGCATTTAATGCCCTTGTCCCCTGCCGTCAGGGTTAGGTATGATACGTCTGTTGTAGGCGGTGGAGCCAACTACCACCTCTTTTACATTTTTACCCCCACCTCTGTTGCCACCTGTCGGTGACCCCTTAGACATATAAAAGGAGGCCCATGCGCAACAGAGAGGGAGAGGATAGCCATTCTCACGCTCGGTCTCGCCAGCTGCTTGAGTGTACTATAGCACTCATCGCTCCCGAGCAAGAACTCAATACAACCACCAAAGCAGGAGTAGGGTTTTACGCATCCGTGCGGCCCGAACCTGGGTAAATCGATCGTCTCGCTTGTGCGTTCGCCTCGATCTGCTCTTTGTGCATCCACCGCCCCCTGCCGAACCGAAAGGGGCTCGGTCCGCCAATCCCCATAGGTGTGCGTGGGATCAGCAACCCCCGACATCTTTGGCGTGCCAGGTAGGGGGTGCGTCGAGGTTGTGCGAACCTGATCCGGCGTTCGCACGAGCCAAATCTTCGTCGTCTTCATCAACATGCCGCCGAAGAAGAAGATTTCGGAGGCAGCTGCTCCGTCTACACCAAGCCCACCGTCGCCAGAGCGAGCGGCTGGTGGAGTAGGCACCGGCGGAAGAGCGGGCACCGACGGGGAGACCCATGGCGCTGCCAGGTCCAAGGACCAGGTCGCGCCGCACGTCGGCGGTGCGGTCGCCTCCCACAACGACCGCGCGCACTCCAAGACCTCGGCGTCCGTACACGCACCGCGCCCGTCCCAAGAGGCGCGGGACCAGCCGCGTCATGGTACCCACGGTACCATACGTCTGCTGGGCCAAGATCAAGCTGGCGGATCCCGGAGTGCTCAGGACCAGCATGCACACCAGCATGCTGGCGCGAGCGTGGCGCGGTCGCTTGGACGAGATGTTGCTCCTTCCAACGCGGTTAGAAGTCCGAGCATATCTCGCTCCTCGCACCGTTCGCCGCCACCGCCCGCCTCTCCGGCAGAGGCTTTGGCGCAAAGCTGCCGGTGGTTCTTTGGTCGATCAGGATGACGCCAAATCGAGCCACCGGCCAGACACCCTTCGCTCTAGTCTATTGAGCGGAGGCAGTTATCCCCACGGAACTCGTATACGGGTCACCTCGAGTGCTCGCTTATGATGGGCTTGAGCAAGAGCAGCTGCGGCAAGATGACGCGCTGCTCCTTGAGGAAGATCGTCTTCAGGCTGCTGTGCGAGCCACTCGCTCCCAGCAAGCTTTGCGCCGCTACCGTAGCCGCAAAGTTAATGCCAGAAGTTTCGAGGAAGGCGAGCTTGTTTCTTTGGCGTGATCAGTCCGCCAAGATTTCCAACAAGTTGACGCTGAAGTGGGAAGGCCCTTACCGGGTGAAGCAAGTCACCAGGCTTGGCGCAGTCCGCCTTGGGGCTGAAGATGGCGTACCAGTGAGCAACTCCTGGAATATTACGCATCTTCGCAAGCTTTGCCCGTGAGGCGCGGTTGTCGGACCCTGTCCGGCAACCACCCATTTGTACAAGTCTTCCCGTTGTTGCATGTAATCCTTTGTACAAAGCCGGGCGCAGACCCCATGCATAAAGATTATGTGCTCAGCACATACCCCCGGTAAGCAAAAAAATGAGCCACAAGGCTCCATAACTTTATTTTCTCTTCTCTCTTTTCTATTAAGGAAAGCAAGGGTCCCTCGCGCACAAGCTTGCCGGGGGGGAGGAGGAGATAATGTGTGGACCGGCCGGCGCTCAAGAAGGTTCTGCCTTACCGGGAAAGCAAACAACAGAAAAAGATAAGTGCCAAAGTTTGAGCAATCAGATTTCCTTTAAGTTTTTAAGTTATTTTCCTTGAATGACTCCGCCTTGTATGGAAAACCTATGCGTGGAGGAACCGACTCGTGGTTAGCCGCGCCCTTACTGTTGTTTCGAGCCCGCTCAACAACTTAAGCGAGCCGCGGCTAGCTACGACAAGGTTTCTTGTCGGCGCGGGCACCAACCAACTCGTAGCTACGTTGCGCCCTTATTGTTGTTTCGAGTCCGCTCAACAACTTAAGCGAGCCGCGACTAGCTCGGCGACGAGGTTTCTTGCCAGCTGTGGCACTGCCAGCGGGCTGCTGACGTTCCTCACTCAGCGCTCGCGGCAGAGGAGCCTGCGCTGACAAGTTCCCTAAAAGCGTAGGGTAAAAGCATACAAGGGAAAGAGTCAAGTAAAGGAAATAACATAGCAATTACTACCCAAGATAGAAGTATATCACAGAATAACTTGTCGCGTCCCTAACAGACTGTTTCTCATAACATGATTGACAGCAACAAATGAAAAAAAGGGGAATAGGCAGCCTAGTCTATGCGGTCGCCCTCGATCCTCTTGATGCCGCTCACCTTGTCCACAATGGGTGCGACAAGGGCCTTGAGCTCCTCCAAGTCAACATCTGGCGGCAGGCTTCGGAGGATGTTGGTGAGGCGGAGGCCTGGGTTGTGGAAGGCTACCTTCATCAGCACCTTCTTGAGAGCTCCCGCGCAGATCTTGCGCGATTCGTCGGCGAGCTGTTTTGGGAACTGCTCCCAAAGTCGCTGAAGCGCCGTCGCCACACCCTTGAAGAACAGGGTCAGCTTGGCGCTGGGTTGAAGATTCCCGTCGGTGGAATACCCGAGATCCACCATCCCCAGCTGCGCCAGCTCCTTGTCGACGTCCACGGCGATGCTCACCAGACCCTCCGTCCAGTGCTCCACGGTCTCCGACAAGGTCTTCTGGGCGGCGACGGCATTCGCCAGCAGCACCTTGCCGGCCTCGACCTCCTCCTTCAGGGCCGTCTCTTGCTCCTTGGCGCTGCCCAGGGATCTTGTCAGAGCCGCCAGCTTTGCTTCAAGATCAGCATTTGAAGCCCTGGCGGCGTCGAGCTCCTTGCCTCTCTCAGTGAGGAGGGCCTGCAGCTCCAAGTAGCTGTTGGCGTCCTTCTCCCGCTCGAGCTTGAGCGCGGCAAGCTCGTCGCCGCTCGCCTTGAGGCCCGCCTCCAGCTGCACCACCGTCAGCTCCAGCTCGGCCTTGGCGGCCTCGGCAGCTGCGGCGGCGTCTTCGGCTTGCTTGACGGCTCCGCCGACCGCTCGCTCACGCGCGGCAAGCTCCTCCTCGTGGCTGTCAAGGTTAACCTTCCGCTACGTCAAGTCACCTTCCTTCGAAGACAACTTCTCCGTGGCAAGGCGTTGGCACTCTTCAACGTCCGCCTTCTCGAGAAGGAAGGCTTGCTGCGCCTCGGCAAGTTCCTCCCGCTCCCTTGCCAGGGAACGGAGAGCTTCTTGGTTGGCGCCCCGGAGCTCCTCCGCGCGCTTCTCGATGTCAGCCCCGGCCTTCACGACGAGCGCTTCACGGGACTCCAGTTTGGCCTGCCGGGCACGATAGAGCGCCACCAGCTTCCACAGCAGACGCTCCTCTTCGGGTTCGTTGCTCCTACTGCTTGGCGCGTGGACCAGCTTCAGCCCGGCGGAGGCAAGCACTTCTCCGTCGAACGCCTCTCCTTCGACCGGTGCCCTGGAGCTCGACGCCCAGGGCAGGTTGATGTAGATATCCTCGCCGGCCTTCAGATAGATGCCGGGCTGGGGCTCTCCGGAGCCTGGCGCGGCGGCGGCAACACTGGCGGTCTCCTCGCCGGCAGGCCCGCCGGCGCTGGCTGTCTCCTCGACGGCAACAGCGTCGTTGGCGGTGACCTCAGTCTCCATCGGCTCTGCACCCGACGGACCTGACAGCCGGGAGAGGGTAGAAGACTCAAGTAGGATTCAAGCAAAATCCAAGAAGGAGATCAAAAGAAGAAGAAGAGCCCAAGGGAAGTTGAAGGGCAAGGGAGTTACCTGTGCCCGGCTCGGCGGTAGTGGTCTCCGTTGCCGGGGGATCGCTGGCGCTGCCCCTTGCCGGGGACCCTTCCCTTGCCGGGGGCTCCTCCCTTGCCGGAGCCTCCTCCCTCGCCGGGGACCCTTCCCTTGCCGGGGGCTCCTCCCTTGTCGGAGCCTCTTCCCTCGCCGGAGAGCTCTCCCTTGCCGGAGACCTCTCCCTCATCGGAGGACTCTCCCTTGGCGCTTCAGGGGCGGTCTCCGGGTGTCCCTGTTGAGGCTGCTCCGTTCCTGCACAAGCCATCAATCAAAAGTCAGCAAAGCAAGAGTCTCCGTGCCCGCCCCAACAGCGAAGGGCAAATAAGGCACTTACGCTGCGGGCTGCTCTGGAGATCAGCCATCGGGTTCGACAAGTTGGTTTCGGGCGCGTCCCCTGCTGACGCGGTGGGCTTGTCCTCGATGAAGATCACCGGCGCCTTGGCCCTCTTTGCCGCTCTCTGGGCCAGAGTCCTGAAAAGGAGCGGATTCAGAGAAAGACAAGTGAGATGCAAGACAAAGCAGTAAGGATTGAAGAACAGCAAGTACAAGAGAAAAACCTACTCTTCCTCTTCTTCCTCGTCGGAGCTGAACGCGAAGAAGTCAAAATACGGCGTGCGTCCGGCGCGGGGAGATGGAGGGGTAGGCTCCCTTGGTCGCTTGGCGGGGGCAGATACGGCAGACCGGGAAGATCCCTCTCCGGTTGCAGCGGCAGCGTGGGGCGCTCCCGCGGCAGCGGTGCTTGCCGCGGTGGAGCGCGTCGTGCGACGCGGAAACTGTTGATGCGCCTGCCGCCTTGCTACGTCCCCGACCTTGCGGAGACGCCTTCTTGGTGGAGACGGTGGCGCAGCGGGCGGCGGGCTGTTGGAAGACGAAGTGGAGGAAGAGTCGATCTCCAGCGAGTCGCTCACATCCCCGACAGGCTCGCTCGGCTCGACGCCGCTCCCCGCAAGATCTTCCCTGCCAGAAAGTTCCTCTTGCCGGGCGAGCTCTTTCTTGCCGAGGAACTCCTCTCGCTCGACACAGGTTTTTGCCTCTTCTGCTGCTGCTTCCTCCAGAGTAAACCCAAATTCGCCTGCCGCTGCGGCTGCCGCTGCCTCTTCCAACCTAGTGGCTATGTACGCCAGCTCCGCCTCGGTGGTGTCGCGGATGAGGCCGTCCCTCTCATCGGCGCGGATTGGCACTTCCACCAGGTCGTCGAAGAAGTGCTGCACGACCTCATCTTCGGGCTCTTGCCAAGTTGGCTCGATTCCGTGCGAGTCGCACAACGGCATCATCGCCCGGATGCGGTCAAGCGCAGAGTTGTTGCACAAAGGGACGACGCCCTGCGGCAGCCTGAAGACTTCGGGGTGATCCGAATCGTATTTGAAGAGCTCCTGCAGCATGCCATTGTGCTCGAGGACAGTGAAATTATAATTGAGGCTTGGTCGCAGCCTCATAATGTCTGCCGCGTTCTTTAACTCCCAGGCAGGCCTTCCCCGTTCCAGCAGAGGGGCAATGCGGCGGTGAAGAAAGTCTGCGCCAACAGCGCCTACGGTGAGCCCGGCAAGCCTAAGGCGCTGGATCCTGGTGACGGCAATCGTCAGCTTGCTGTCTTCCGGGACCAAGTCGCTCCAGTTACTGCCGCGCACCGCGGCTACTTGACGCCGGACGGTGAATGGCTGCGGGCTCTCCTCAATAATCCAGCACCAATCTACTCTCCACTCCTCCCACTTGCCGCGAAACTCCCCCTCTAGATAAGATTCCTTCTTGCCGGCTCTTGAGACCTAGGCGATTCCGCCGGACAGAGTCTCTCCTCTCTCTACCCGAGGGATAAAGAAATGGCGGAAGAGAGCTACACTAGGGTGGACTCCGACAAAGTTTTCACAAAGGTGTGCGAAAACTGCCATGGTGAGGACGGCGTTTGGGGTGAAGTCGAGGAGCTAGAAGCCATATGTGTTCATAATATCACAAAAGAACTCGGAAAAGGGCGGGCAGAGCCTGCAATAGAAGAACACAGCAAAGAAAGGGTACCTGTCCGGAGCCTTCGTGTGGGCTGGAGCCGGGAGCACCTTGGTCCGCGGGTGAGCTCGCGTCTCCGCCGACCAGAACAGGTAATACCGCTCCCGCAATGCCTTCGCGCCGAGCTTAGGGGGGAAGATGGCTCACTCCTTCCGCATCGCCGCGAGCCGCTGCGCCTCGGTCAACTTCACTGCCTTCCCTTTGTCGCCCTTCGGAGCCATGGCGAAGGTGGTGGAGGAGGCCGACGGTGGTGGTGGTGCTGGTGGCAATGGGGGGAGCAGGGCGCTGCTCTCTTGTTTCTCTTAGAAGACGGGGAGCGGCGGAGGTTTTGAGATTGGAAGCAGCAACGGGCAGACGGCGCCATACCCCTGTTTCCTCTGCTTATAAAGAGGGAGGGGAAGGGGGGTGGCGGACGTTTCGCCGTCACGAATAAACAACTCCCCACGGTTCCGCCCACCACGCCTCCACGCTTTTACCGCGACGTGACGCATGCGCGCGGGGCGCAGCCCCGCGCACGCCGCCCACGTCACGCACGGCGCCGCATTCGATGCGTGCCGTTTGGGGAGGGCGCGGTGGCTGCGAAGTCAGTTGTGGCGTGACCTAGGCCACGCGTGCCCGTGCACTATTTTGGGCCTGGCCCAATAGCGCCCGGCATCGTGTATGGCCCAGGCCCGGGGGCTCCTATCGGTGTACTAAAGTAGGGGTACCTTAGTATCCCGAACTTGTGCACGAGCAGTCGCAGCAACCCGCGGCAAGGCTTGCCGGGCGACCGCCAAGACCGTCCGTGGTTCCTTTGGGGCCATTCAAGAACAAAGTATCCAAGAGCAAAACAAGGCCCCGGCAAGAGGAGCTTGCCGGGAAGGATACAATGCCCCGGCAAGAGGAGCTTTCCGGGAAGAAGACGAGGCCCCCGGCAATAGGAGCTTGCCGGGAAGGAGACGAGACCCCGGCAAGAGGAGCTTGCTGGGAAGACAATCAAAGCATCTCAAGAAGCTCGCTGCGGCGCACCACGCGTCCCGACAAGACCCGGTGAGCGACAAGCTCCCGGACGCGACAAGGCAACATCCGCGGCAAGGCGCTTGCCGCGGCAAGCTACTACTCCACAACCCGCACTCCAGCTCACCCACCAACGTGTCGCCCTGGGACCGCTCCTGGCGTACGTGGCGGGAGGCTGTGCAGCCGGGGGCATGCGGTGGCAAGCGGGCACTGACAAGGAGCCATCATGGCAAACGGTGGCGCCCTTGACGGTCCCTTTCCGCCCCGTCTAAACGACACAGACAGGCATTTAATGCCCTTGTCCCCTGCCGCCAGGGTTAGGTATGATACGTCTGTTGTAGGCGGTGGAGCCAACTACCACCTCTTTTACATTTTCACCCCCACCTCTGTTGCCACCTGTCGGTGACCCCTTAGACATATAAAAGGAGGCCCATGCGCAACAGAGAGGGAGAGGATAGCCATTCTCACGCTCGGTCTCGCCAGCTGCTTGAGTGTACTATAGCACTCATCGCTCCCGAGCAAGAACTCAATACAACCACCAAAGCAGGAGTAGGGTTTTATGCATCCGTGCGGCCCGAACCTGGGTAAATCGATCGTCTCGCTCGTGCGTTCGCCTCGAGCTGCTCTTTGTGCATCCACCGCCCCCTGCCGAACCGAAAGGGGCTCGGTCCGCCGATCCCCATAGGTGTGCGTGGGATCAGCAACCCCCGACACATATGTTCCTCCCTCATAATAATTTTCAGTAGCATCATGAATGAATTCAACAATATAACTATCACATAAAGCATTCTTTTCATGATCTACAAGCATAGAAATTTTATTACTCTCCACACAAGCAAAATTCTTCTCATGATTAATAGTGGGAGCAAACCCAACAAAATAATTATCATGTGAGGCATAATCCAATTCAAAACTAAAATCATGATGACAAGTTTCGTGGATATCATTATTCTTCATAGCATACAAGTCATCACAATAATCATCATAGATAGCAACTTTGTTCTCATAGTCAATTGGAACCTCTTCCGGAAGAGTGGATTCATCACAAAATAAAGTCATGACCTCTCCAAATCCACTTTCATCAATATAATCATCATAAATAGGAGGCATGCTTTCATCATAATAAATTTGCTCATCAAAGCTTGGGGGCCAAAAAATATCATCTTCATCAAACATAGCGTCCCCAAGCTTGTGGCTTTGCATATCATTAGGATCATGGATATTCAAGGAATTTATACTAACAACATTGCAATCATGCTCATCATTCAAATATTTAGTGCCAAACATTCTAATGCATTCTTCTGCTAGACTTGAGCACAATTATCGGAATCCTTATTCTCATGATAGATATTAAAAATATAAAGCGTATGAAGCAAACTTAATTCCATTTTTTAATTTTCTTTTATAAACTAAACTAGTGATAAAACAAGAAACTAAAAGACTCAAATGCAAGATCTAAAGATATACCTTCAAGCATTCACCTCCCCGGCAACGGCGCCAGAAAAGAGCTTGATGTGTACTACACAACATTCTTCTTGTAGACGTTGTTGGGCCTCCAAGTGCAGAGGTTTGTAGGACAGTAGCAAATTTCCCTCAAGTGGATGACCTAAGGTTTATCAATCCGTAGGAGGCATAGGATGAAGATGGTCTCTCTCAAGCAACCCTGCAGCCAAATAATAAAGAGTCTCTTGTGTCCCCAACACACCCAATACAATGCTAAATTGTATAGGTGCACTAGTTCGGCGAAGAGATGGTGATACAAGTGGTATATGGATAGTAGATAATAGTTTTTGTAATCTGAAAATATAAAAACAGCAAGGTAGCTAATGATAAAAGTGAGCGTAAACGGTATTGCAATGCGTTGAAACAAGGCCAAGGGTTCATACTTTCACTAGTGCAAGTACTCTCAACAATAATAACATAATTGGATCACATAACTATCCCTCAACATGCAACAAAGAGTCACTCCAAAGTCACTAATAGCGGAGAACGAACGAAGAGATTATGGTAGGGTACGAAACCACCTCAAAGTTATTCTTTCCAATCAATCCGTTGGGCTGTTCCTATAAGTGTCACAAATAGCCCTAGAGTTCGTACTAGAATAACACCTTAAGACACAAATCAACCAAAACCCTAATGTCACCTAGATACTCCAATGTCACCTCAAGTATCCGTGTGTATGATTATACGATATGCATCACACAATCTTAGATTCATCTATACAACCAACTCATAGATCCTCAAAGAGTGCCCCAAAGTTTCTACCGGAGAATCATGACGAAAACGTGTGTCAACCCCTATGCATAGGTTCATGGGCAGAACACGCATGTTGATCACCAAAACATACATCAAGTGAATCATGTGATATCCCATTGTCACCACAGATATCCACGGCAAGACATACATCAAGTGTTCTCAAATCTTTAAAGACTCAATCCGATAAGATAACTTCAAAGGGGAAACTCAATCCATTACAAGAGAGTAGAGGGGGGAAGAAACATCATAGGATCCAAATATAATAGTAATGCTCACGATACATCAAGATCATGCCAAATCAAGAACACGAGAGAGAGAGAGAGATCAAACACATAGCTACTGGTACATACCCTCAGCCCCGAGGGAGAACTACTCCCTCCTCGTCATGGAGAGAACCGGGATGATGAAGATGGCCACCAGAGAGGGATTCCCCCTCCGGCACGGTGCCGAAACGGGTCTAGATTGGTTTTCGGTGGCTACAGAGGCTTCTGGCGGCAGAACTCCTGATCTATTCTACTCCCTGATCATTTTAGGGTATATGGAGATATATAGGCGAAAGAAGTACGTCAGGGGAGCCACGAGGGGCCCACGAGGGTGGAGGGCGCGCCCCCTGCCTTGTGGCTTCCTCGTTGCTTCCCTTACGTGGCCTCCAAGTCTCTCGGGTTGCTTTCCTTCCAAAAATAAGTTCCGTGAAGTTTCAGGTCAATTGGACTCCGTTTGATTTTCTTTTTCTGCGATACTCTAAAACAAGGGGAAAACAGAAATTGGCACTGGGCTCTAGGTTAATAGGTTAGTCCCAAAAATCATATAAAATAGCATATAAAACATCCAAGGTTGATAATATAATATCATGGAACAATCAAAAATTATACATACATTGGTGACGTATCACCAAACCAAACTGATAATTCGAAGAGACTTGCAAAGATATTTAAATCATGCATAAAAGATTTCAGAGAAGAATCAAATATTGTTCATAGATAATCTTGATCATAAACCCACAATTTATCGGATCTCGACAAACACACCGCAAAAAGAATTACATCGAATAGATCTCCAAGAGAATCGAGGAGAACTTTGTATTGAGATCCAAAGAGAGAGAAGAAGCCATCTAGCTAATAACTATGTGAAGGAAATATGCCCTAGAGGCGATAAAAAAGTTATTATTTATTTCCTTATATCATGGTAAATGGTTATTATTCATTCTAGAATTGTATTAACCGGAAACTTAGTACATGTGTGAATACATAAACAAACAGAATGTCACTAGTTTTCCTCTACTTGACTAGCTCGTTGAATCAATGATGGTTATGTTTCCTAACCATAGACATGAGTTGTCATTTTATTAACGGGATCACATCATTAGATGATGTGATTGACTTGACCCATCTGTTAGCTTAGCACAATGATCGTTTAGTTTGTTGCTTTTGCTTTCTCCATAACTATACATGTTCCTATGACTATGAGATCATGCAACTCCCGAATACCGGAGGAACACTTTGTGTGCTACTGATGTCTACTACACAACCTTCTTCTTGTAGACATTGTTGGGCCTCCAAGTGCAGAGGTTTGTAGGACAGTAGCAAATTTCCCTCAAGTGGATGACCTAAGGTTTATCATTCCATAGGAGGCGTAGGATGAAGATGGTCTCTCTCAAGCAACCCTGCAACCAAATAACAAAGAGTCTCTTGTATCCCCAACACACCCAATACAACGGTAAATTGTATAGGTGCCCTAGTTCGGCGAAGAGATGGTGAAACAAGTGGTATATGGATAGTAGATAAAGGTATTTGTAATCTGAAATTATAAAAACAGCAAGGTAGCAAGTGATAAAAGTTTGCGTAAACGGTATTGCAATGCGCTGAAACAAGGCCTATGGTTCATACTTTCGCTAGTGCAAGTTCCCTCAACAATACTAACATAATTGGATCACATAACTATCCCTCAACATGCAGCAAAGAGTCACTCAAAAGTCACTAATAGCGGAGAACGGACGAACAGATTACGGTAGGGTACGAAACCACCTCAAAGTTATTCTTTCCAATCAATCCGTTAGGCTATTCCCATAAGTGTCACAAACAGCCCTAGAGTTCGTACTAGAATAACACCTTAAGACACAAATCAACCAAAACCCTAATGTCACCTAGATACTCCAATGTCACCTCAATTATCCGGGGGTAAGATTATATGATATGCATCACACAATCTCAGATTCATCTATTCAACCAACACAAAGGACCTCAAGGAGTGCCCCAAAGTTTCTACCGGAGAATCACGATGAAAACGTGTGCCAACCCCTATGCATAGGTTCATGGGGGAACCCACAAGTTGATCACCAAAACATACATCAAGTGAATCACGTGATATCCCATTGTCAGCATAGATACGCACGGCAAGACATACATCAAGTGTTCCCAAATCTTTAAAGACTCAATCCGATAAGATAACTTCAAAGGGGAAACTCAATTCATTACAAGAGAGTAGAGGGGGAGGAGAAACATAAGATCCAACTATAATAGCAAAGCTTGCGATATATCAAGATCGTGCCAAATCAAGAACACAAGAGAGAGAGAGAGAGAGAGAGAGAGAGAGAGATCAAACACATAGCTACTGGTACATACCCTCAGCCCCGAGGGAGAACTACTCCCTATTCGTCATGGAGAGCACCGGGATGATGAAGATGGCCACCGGAGAGGGATTGCCCCCTCCGGCAGGGTGCCGGAACGGGTCTAGATTGGTTTTCGGTGGCTACGGAGGATTCTGGCGGTGGAACTCCTGATCTATTGTGTGTTCTGGAAGTTTTAGGGTACGTGAGTATATATGGGTGCAGGAAGTACGTCGGTGGAGCTTCGGGGGCCCCACGAGGCAGGGGCGCGCCCCCCACCCTCATGAGCACCTCCCTTGGCTCCTGACGTGGGGTCCAAGTCCATCCGGTAGCTTTCCTTCCAAAAATAACTTCTCTAGTTGATTTCGTCCCGTTTTGACTCCGTTTGATATTCCTTTTCTTCAAAACACTGAAATAGGCAAAAAAACAGCAATTCTGGGCTGGGCCTCCGGTTAATAGGTTAGTCCCAAAAATAATATAAAAGTGGATAATAAAGCCCAATATTGCCCAAAACAGTAGATAACATAGCATGGAGTAATCCAAAATTATAGATACGTTGGAGACGTATCAAGCATCCCCAAGCTTAATTCCTGCTCGTCCTCGAGTAGGTAAATGATAAAAACAGAATTTTTGATTGTAGCGACCAGACCTCAAATAGTCTGATCTCTGTGCTCCGGTGTCATCCCTGGATCAGTAATGCTGACACCACACAGTACTCGGAGGATTTATAGCAGAGTAGCAATCACACACTTATTACATCGAGTGTCTCAAAAGAGGACTTATTACAATAGGTATGGCTTAAGGCCATCTAATAACGATAACAGCGGAAGGCTTGGAAGATAAGTGAGTCCATCAACTCCAACGGCATCACTGAGTATAGAACAACGACCTAAAACTCCTTAATCGTCGTCTGAAAAGTCTGCAACATTAACGTTGCAGCCCGAGAACAGGTCAGCACATGGAATATGCTGGCAAGGTAACACATAGAGAGTAGTGAAATGCAACAGCTATACTATATGCATATTTGGATGGTGGAAAGCTCTATGGTTACAGTTTTTGCGTAAAGCCAATTTTTCCCTACTTCAAAGGAATAGAATTAATTACTATCATGGTGGTTGTTAAACATTGAGAATGGTTGACAGCATTCTCAATCCCAATTAAGCATCATCATTAAACAAACCCATCAAAATTATCTTTAGAGTAACATGTTGAGATTCACATGATAATCCAGGTACTAGATACTCAAGATGTCCATAACCGGGGACACGGCTAACCATGATTAGTTTATTACACTCTGCAGAGGTTTGCGCACTTTTCCCCACAAGACTCGATCACCTCCGTTGGATTTCTCGCACTGCATGATGTTTGAGAAACGGATGACCGAGACACAGTCTTTCAGAAGCGCTAGCACCATACGTTTGATAGACCGGTACACCTACTTTCCCCTACATCTGCTAGTCTACCCTGTAAGAGTTCGCACGACTTAATCAAGTATGCCAGAGCCCATAATGGCTTGTGGCTGCACACGGAAGTTTCTAGTATGAATAATCTTATGATCCCTTTGAGCCTGGGTGGCGGTCCAAAAGAAAACATGCAAGTCCTGATAGAAACCAGGTGCCTCAATCCACCCAGATGTGTGTTTAAGTTGCCACCTTAAGTAAACCATTAAAATTAACAAACTCACATCTGTCATGGATATCACTCACCCAATCCACGTCTACTAGCATGGCATGGCATAATAAGCAAACGTAGGAGTAACTCCCAAAGGTTTCATATTAAACAGGTAATAGGTACTACCTCAACCATTTCCCATCCCACAATTTAATTAGATCCTAATCATGCAATGTGTGAGGATTGATATAATGCAATAAAACTGGGTAGTAGAAAAGGTATGATCAAAGTATTACTTGCCTTGCTGATGATCCGCGAAACCTAGAGATTCGAAGTAACAG
The DNA here is from genome assembly GCA_034509565.1 of Triticum monococcum. Taxonomy (NCBI): domain Eukaryota; kingdom Viridiplantae; phylum Streptophyta; class Magnoliopsida; order Poales; family Poaceae; genus Triticum; species Triticum monococcum. Next base: position 65,820,474 of record CM067846.1, read on the forward strand.
GCGGCACACTCCGGGTATTCTATCGCAGACAAACAAACAAGCATACAATAAGTACTCATCTAATGCATAGGTAAAACTCAGATAGAAGATCTAACCAGAAAGTTCAACTTAAGAACCTTGGTTTGCAAAAAGAATCAAATCGAACGAAGCAAAAGAAATCAAACGGCGAAAGAAAACAACTTCATTTTAGTAATATGGAGCTAGGTCAAATTTTACTGTAGCAAAAACTTGTTTAAGTTGATTATTTGGAAAGAGGGTTTCGAGACGAAACTCCATGCGCTTGAATCGCCTGATTCCGATAAACGAGCGAAAAGTTATACTAAAACGAAAATCAGATCAGAAATCGCGATCAGAAAATAATCGCGGAAAATCCGACGAAAAAGAGAAACGACGAACAGAAAAGAAAAAAATATATATATTTTTTTTTCCAAAAAAAACTGCACGGAAATCGAGGCGGTGGCGGCGAACCTCGAGCGGCGCGCGCTCCGGCGGCGGCGGCGACGGCTAGGGTTAGGGTTTCGGTGGCTGGGCTTCTCGGGCCCCGGGGCGGCGGCTTATAAAGGCGCCCCCGGGCGGAGTCCCGCTCGGGTACGGCCCAAAGTCGGTTCTGTTTTTTTTTTAAATAACTCCGCTCGGAAGAAAAATAAAAATAAATACTAAACGGACTCCAGAAATCACGAAATAAATTTTGACGGGTTCCTAAAATCAAGCCCGATAAAGTGAACCTTTATTTGGGCCCAAACTACAACTTTGAAAAACGCGCATTTTTCCTAAATTCAAATAAAAATACCGAAAAACTCTGGAATAAATCTTATTTGATTTTTTTATTAAATCCTCAATATTTCTATATTTTGGGAAAGTCATTTTATTCCCTCTCTCATATTTTTGTATTAGAAATAATTGATGATAAAATAAATAAAATCAAATGATCCTGTTTACACAATTTGAGAAAACTCAAATATGTAAATAACGAAATCACCAACTCTCTCCGTGGGTCCTTGAGTTGCTTAGGATTTTCTAGGGTCAAAACTAAAAGCAAAATAAAATATGATATGCATGATGATCTAATGTATAACATTCCAAATTGAAAATTTGGGATATTACAAACCTACCCCCCTTAAGATGAATCTCTCCCTCGAGATTCGGGTTGGCCAGAAAATAGGTGAGGGTGGTCCTTGAGCAAATCTTGCTCTCGCTCCCAGGTGGCTTCATCTTCCGTGTGGTGACTCCACTGAACTTTACAAAACTTAATAACCTTACTGTGAGTGACTCGGCTGGCAAACTCGAGAATCTTGACTGGTTTCTCCTCATAGGTCAAATTGTTATCCAACTGAATTGCTTCCAATGGCACCGTGTCTCTCAAAGGTATGTCAGCCATCTCCGCGTGACACTTCTTCAACTGAGAAACGTGGAACACATCATGAACTCCTGACAATCCTTCAGGCATTTCCATCTTGTAGGCCACTTCTCCCATACGCTCCAAAACTCGATATGGCCCTACAAATCGTGGCGCTAACTTCCCCTTAACTCCAAAGTGCTTAATCCCTCGAAGTGGGGATACTCGAAGATAAGCTCTGTCTCCGACTTCGTAAATCGTCTCCTTGCGTTTAGAATCTGCATAGCTCTTCTGCCTGGACTGGGCTACCTTGAGCCTATCGCGAATCAACTTCACCTTCTGTTCAGACTCTTTAATCAGATCTGGTCCAAACAACTGGCGGTCTCCAACTTCGTCCCATGACAATGGTGTCCTGCACCTCCTTCCGTACAAAGCTTCGAAAGGGGCCATCTTCAAACTGGTCTGATAGCTATTATTGTAAGAGAACTCTGCATATGGCAAATTATCGTCCCAACTAGATCCATAGTCTAGTGCACAAGCTCTCAATATATCCTCCAAAATCTGATTGACTCTCTCGGTCTGTCCATCTGTCTGCGGATGAAAAGTTGTACTAAATTCTAGCCTAGTACCCAAAGTCTCATGCAACTGCTTCCAGAACTTTGAGGTAAACTAGGTTCCTCTATTTGATACGATACTCCTCGGAACTCCATGCAAACATACAATCCTGGTCATGTATATCTTTGCCAACTTAGCACTGGTGTAAGTGGTCTTTACTGGGATGAAATGAGCTACCTTCCTCAATCGATCAACTACAACCCAAATCGAGTCATAGCCTGAACGAGTCCTTGGTAATCCCGTGATAAAATCCATGCCTATCTTATCCCACTTCCATTCGGGTATCGGTAATGGTTGCAACAATCCTGCTGGCTTCTGATGCTCTGCCTTTACTCTCTGACATACGTCACAAGCTGCTACATACTCCGCAATATCCTTCTTCATTTCGGTCCACCAGAAAATATCCTTCAAATCCAAATACATCTTGGTATTTCCTGGGTGAATCGAATACGGTGAATCATGTGCCTCTTGCAGAATCAACTTTCTGATCTCCGGGTCATTGGGCACATAAACACGGTCTTCAAACCATAGGGTGTCGTGCTCATCCTCACGAAATCCTTTAGCTTTTCCCTTGCTCGGTTTCTCCTTTATAGAAGCAATCTCCTTGTCAGATTTCTGAGCCTCTCTGATTTTATCCATCAATGTTGACTGAATCTCCAATGCTGCCACATAGCCTCTCGGAACTATCTCCAAACTTAGTTCATGAAGGTTTTCTGCTAACTCCTTGGGTATTTCTTCCATCATTAACGTATTGACATGGATCTTATGGCTTAATGCGTCAGCTACTACATTAGCCTTTCCGGGATGGTAATGCAATCTCATATCATAATCCTTGATGAGCTCCAACCATCTCCTTTGTCTAAGGTTCAACTCCTTCTGCGTGAAAATGTACTTCAAACTCTTGTGATCCGTGTACACCTCATAATGATTTCCAATGAGGAAATGTCTCCACGTCTTCAATGCATGCACTACGGCTGCTAACTCCAAATCATGCGTGGCATAATTCAATTCGTGAGGCTTCAGTTGTCGTGAAGCATACGAAACAACTCTCCCTTCCTGCATAAGCACTGCTCCAAGTCCTCGACGTGAAGCGTCACAATACACCTCATAATCCTTGGTCTGATCTGGCAAAATCAACACCGGTGAGGTAACCAAGCGTTTATTTAACTCCTGGAAACTAGCCTCACACTCCTCAGTCCATTTGAACTTAGTCTCCTTCTTCAACAACTCCGTCATAGGTTCGCAATCTTTGAAAAGTTCTCAATAAACCTCCGATAGTATCCTGCGAGTCCAAGAAAACTCCGGATCTCTCCAACTATTGTTGGTGCTTCCCACCTGGTCACGGTATCAACTTTAGCGGGATCTACTGCTATACCTTCTCCAGATATAACATGTTCGAGGAATCCTACTTCCTTCAACCAAAACTCACATTTGCTGAACTTGGCATATAATTGATGTTCTCTGAGCTTTCCAAGTACCAAACGCAAATGCTCCTTATGCTCCTCTTCATTCTTTGAGAATACCAGAATATCGTCGATGAAAACCACGACGAACTTATCCAAAAACTCCATAAACACTTTGTTCATCATGTTCATAAAATAGGCAGGTGCGTTAGTCAGTCCAAATGACATAACGGTATACTCATACAGGCATATCTTGTGGTGAATGATGTCTTAGGTATGTCCTGCTCTCGAATCTTTAACTGATGGTACCCTGATCGCAAATCGATCTTGGAAAACACTTTAGCCCCTTGCAATCGATCAAACAGGTCATTGATCAGTGGTGGCGGGTACTTGTTTTTGATTGTTACTTCGTTCAATCCTCGATAATCAACAACCATTCTTAACGATCCATCCTTCTTCTCCACTAGTAGTACTGGTGATCCCCAAGGCGAAGAACTTGGGCGAATGTAACCTTTATCCAGTAACTCCTTAATATGCTTCTTAATATCCACCAAATCCTTGGCGGGCATCTTGTATGGTCTCTTCAATATTGGCCCAGTGCCTGGCAATAGCTCAATCAAAAACTCAATATCTCTATCTGGTGGCATGCCTGGCAACTCTTTTGGAAATACGTCAGGAAAATCCTTTACCACTGGTACTTCCTCTTGCACAACTCCTGATAAGGAATTTACTTGTGTCCTGTTTGGCATATGACGGGATACATACTTGATCCTTCTTCCTTCTGGTGTGGTGAGCAAAATTGTCTTACTGGCGCAATCGATGTTTCCTCCATACGTCGACAGCCAATCCATACCAAGAATCACATCTAGGCCTTGAGATTCCAGAATAATCAAATCTGTTGGGAAAACTTGTCGTCCTATACTTAATGGCACTTAAAAACATCCTTGACTGGCCATGTACTCTGCTCCTGGTGAGCTTACTAGCATGGGTGTTTTAAGAACCCTAGTGGGTAGGCTATACTTTTCCACAAATCCCCTTGATATGTATGAATGCGATGCACCAGTATCAAAAAGAACGAGTGCAGTAAATGACTTAACCAAAAACTTACCTATTACTACATCGGGCTGAGCTTCAACCTCCTCCACATTAACGTGGTTCACCTGTCCCCTGTTGAAAGGGTTCGGCTTCTTTCCAGAATTTCCATTGCCGTTTTGGCCTTCAGGACATTCATTGGCATAATGTCTGGTCTTCTGACACTTAAAACAAGTGACTTGACTCAGGTCCTTCTTGGCTGGGGTTGATGGGGTGTTGCGGTTCTGTCCATTGCTTCCTCCATTCCCATTACCATTCTTCGTGCCATTGTGGTTGTGCGAGCTACCTACTCCATGGGTATGCTGAAAATGTCCTCCCGGTCTAGGGGTAAAACGTGGCTTCTGCTGAGCTCCTGAATTATACTTTCCTTGTCCATACTTCCTCTTGCGGTTCTCAATTTGCTGCTGCTTCCCTTCAATCATAAGAGCACGATCTACCAACTCCTGGTAGTTGTTGCAAGTGGCTACCATCAACTGCATGCTCAACTCATCATTCAGTCCTTCCAGGAATTTCTCCTGCTTAGCTGCATTCGTAGCAACGTCATCTGGGGCATAACATGCTAGCTTACTAAACTCCTCCACATACTGGCCAATTGTCCATCCTCCTTGGCGCAAGTTACGAAACTCACGCTTCTTCATGGCCATTGCTCCTGCTGAAACATGGGTAGTACGAAAAGCCTGCTGAAACTGGTCCCATGTGACAGTGTCGACTGGGAAGGTGGCTGTGAAATTCTCCCACCATGATGTTGCGGGTCCTTCTAACTGATGTGCGGCAAACTTCACCCTCTCCGCATCTGTGCATCCTGCTGTGGTCAACTCCCTAGCTGTCTTGCGGAGCCAATCATCTGCTACTATCGGCTCGGTGCTACTGGAAAACACCGGCGGGTTCAGCCTAAGAAAACGGGCTAAGTGGTCAACAAGTGGTGGTGGTGGTGGTGGGTTGTTGTTGTTGTTCCCCTGATTCTGATTCTGAACTAGCAACTACATCAAGGTGTTCTGTTGCTGGATCAACTGGGTGAGCTCCGGCGGAAAGGCAAATCCGGGGTCACGTCTCGGAGGCATCTGAGGGTTTAGAAAAGATGAGATATAAGAATAGAGGGGGTCTAAAGAGAAAACACTACCCATATGCACATGAGGCAAAAGCACACAATTCACTCATTCAATCAAACAAAGGCATACAATCGATCTAGCTATCGCAAAAGTGCTCGGACTACTAAATTTACATGGTGGACTTCTACCGGTGAGGTGGTCTACTAGAAATATTCTACGGTTGTAGACTCCATGATATCGGCTCCTGCTTCATCAATATAGTTATCATCGCTACTATCTGCTTCCGAGTCGGTGCCGTCGATGATGATGTAGTATTCCGGGCTAATCTCCTTGTGTTCTTCGTCTTCATCTACTGGTGTCGGGCCTCCCATAAATATCCCAATCTTCTTGATCAGGTCGTCATTCTTCTCCACCAATACTTCAATTTCTTCTTCATAATCTTCACGTGTAGCCTTGAGTTCTTCCTCCAGTTCCCTGATTCTAGTCTTAGCCTTCTTCAGATCTATGATGTCGGCGCACATCTAATTCTCCTGTCGTCGAATGTGCTGGTTTAACTCCTGGATAAAAGTTGCAATTGATCTATCCTTCCTGGTGCTGATCATCTCCCAGTGTTCATCTCGGCGTCCGCAAATCTGGTAGATAGTATCCTTGAGATCCTTGTGGTAGACTTCTCCAATGCGTCCCATGGCAATGTGAGCTGCCATACTCTTTCCTAGACTCCAAGTTGGTGCGTCAAAAGAAAACTCTATGGGCTCAGTGACTGGCATGAACGTCCTTCCTGGAACTTGAACTTGAATCATCCAGCGCTCTTCTTCAGGTAAAGTGGCGTTGTAGGTTCCCGTGAAGCCTGGTACTCCTATGTTCAGGTATCTTGTGACTTCCTTCAAGTGGCGTCCAAAGGGTGTATCTTCATCTGGTTGTGTGAACTTGTTCCTCGCATCCACCATCCTAAAGAGTAGAAAAGATGAGAAGTCAGAAGAGAAGAGAGTGAGTAGTGATCTAGGTCTTTTAGCTTAGTGGTCGTGTCCTACAGTCAGCGTGTGCTCTAATACCATCTCTGTAGCGACCAGACCTCAAACAGTCTGATCTCTGTGCTCCGGTGTCATCCCTGGATCAGTAATGCTGACACCACACAGTACTCGGAGGATTTATAGTAGAGTAGCAATCACACACTTATTACATCGAGTGTCTCAAAAGAGAACTTATTACAATAGGTATGGCTTAAGGCCATCTAATAACGATAACAGCAGAAGGCTTGGAAGATAAGTGAGTCCATCAACTCCAACGGCATCACTGAGTATAGAACCACGACCTAAAACTCCTTAATCATCGTTTGAAAAGTCTGCAACATTAACATTGCAGCCCGAGAACGGGTCAGCACATGGAATATGCTGGCAAGGTAACACATAGAGAGTAGTGAAATGCAACAGCTATACTATATGCATATTTGGCTGGTGGAAAGCTCTATGGTTACAGTTTTTGCGTAAAGCCAATTTTTCCCTACTTCAAAGGAATAGAATTAATTACTATCATGGTGGTTGTTAAACATTGAGAATGGTTGACAGCATTCTCAATCCCAATTAAGCATCATCATTAAACAAACCCATCAAAATTATCTTTAGAGTAACATGTTGAGATTCACATGATAATCCAGGTACTAGATACTCAAGATGTCCATAACCGGGGACACGGCTAACCATGATTAGTTTATTACACTCTGCAGAGGTTTGCGCACTTTTCCCCACAAGAATCGATCACCTCCGTTGGATTTCTCGCACTGCATGATGTTTGAGAAACGGATGACCGAGACACAGTCTTTCAGAAGCGCTAGCACCATACGTTTGATAGACCGGTACACCTACTTTCCCCTACATCTGCTAGTCTACCCTGTAAGAGTTTGCACGACTTAATCAAGTATGCCAGAGCCCATAATGGCTTGTGGCTGCACACGGAAGTTTCTAGTATGAATAATCTTATGATCCCTTTGAGCCTGGGTGGCGGTCCAAAAGAAAACATGCAAGTCCTGATAGAAACCAGGTGCCTCAATCCACCCAGATGTGTGTTTAAGTTGCCACCTTAAGTAAACCATTAAAATTAACAAACTCACATCTGTCATGGATATCACTCACCCAATCCACGTCTACTAGCATAGCATGGCATAATAAGCAAACGTAGAAGTGACTCCCAAAGGTTTCATATTAAACAGGTAATAGGTACTACCTCAACTACTTCCCATCCCACAATTTAATTAGATCCTAATCATCCAATGTGTGAGGATTGATCTAATGCAATAAAACTGGGTAGTAGAAAATGTATGATCAAAGTGTTACTTGCCTTGCTGATGATCCGCGAAACCTAGAGATTCGAAGTAACAGGCGGCGCACTCCAGGTATTCTATCACAGACAAACAAACAAGCATACAATAAGTACTCATCTAATGCACAGGTAAAACTCAGATAGAAGATCTAACCAGAAAGTTCAACTTAAGAACCCTGGTTTGCAAAAAGAATCAAATCGAACGAAGCAAAAGAAATCAAACGGCGAAAGAAAACAACTTCATTTTAGTAATCTGTATCTAAGTCAAATTTTACTGTAGCAAAAACTTGTTTAAGTTGATTATTCGGAAAGAGGGTTTCGAGACGAAACTCCAGGCGCTTGAATCGCCTGATTCCGATAAACGAGCGAAAAGTTATACTAAAATGAAAATCGGATCAGAAATCGCGATCAGAAAATAACCGCGGAAAATCCGACGAAGAAGAGAAATGACGAACAGAAAAGAAAAAATATATATATATTTCTTTTTTCTCCTTTTTTTCCAAAAAACAACTACACGGAAATCGAGGCGGCAGCGGCGAACCTCGGGCGACGCGCGTGGCGGCGGCGGCGGCTAGGGTTAGGGTTTCGGTGGCTGGGCTTCTCGGGCCCCGGGGCGGCGGCTTATAAAGGCGCCACCGGGCGGAGTCCCGCTCTGGTACGGCCCAAAGTCGGTTCCGTTTCCGCTCGGAAGAAAAATAAAAATAAATACTAAACGGACTCCAAAAATCATGAAATAAATTTTGCCGGGTTCCTAAAATCAAGCCCGATAAAGTGAACATTTATTTGGGCCCAAACTACAACTTTGAAAAACGCGCATTTTTCCTAAATTCAAATAAAAATACCGAAAAACTTGGGAATAAATCTTATTTGATTTTTTTATTAAATCCTCAATATTTCTATATTTTGGGAAAGTCATTTTATTCCCTCTCTCATATTTTTGTAATAGAAATAATTGATGATAAAATAAATAAAATCAAATGATCCTGTTTACACAATTTGAGAAAACTCAAATATGTAAATAACGAAATCCCCAACTCTCTCCGTGGGTCCTTGAGTTGCTTAGTATTTTCTAGGGTCAAAACCAAAAGCTAAATAAAATATGATATGCATGATGATCTAATGTATAACATTCCAAATTGAAAATTTGGGATGTTACATTGATGCGGAGTGTTACTTGGCATAATTTCAATGTAATTCTTCTTAATTGTGGCATGAATATTCAGATCTGAAAGATTCAGGACAAAAGTTCATATTGGCATAAAAATGATAATACTTCAAGCATACTAACTAAGCAATCATGTCTTCTCAAAATAACATGGCCAAAGAAAGTTCATCCCTACAAAATCATATAGTCTAGTCATGTTTCATTTTCGTCACCCCAGAATGCTCTCATCATGCACAACCCCGATGACAAGCCAAGCAATTGTTTCATACTTTAGTAATCTCAAACTCATAAACTTTCACGCAATACATGGGCGCGAGCCATGGATATAGCACTATGGGTGGAATAGAATATAATGATGGGGGTTATGTGGAGAATAAAAAAAAGGAGAAAGTCTCACATCAACGAGGCTAATCAATGGGCTATGGAGATGCCCACCGATTGATGTTAATGCAAGGAGTAGGGATTGCCATGCAACGGATGCACTAGAGCTATAAATGTAATGAAACTTCAACAAAAGAAACTAAGTGGGTGTGCCTCCAACTTGCTTGCTCACGAAGACCTAGGGCACTTGAGGAGGCCCATTGGTGGAATATACAAGCCAAGTTCTATAATGAAAAATTCCCACTAGTATATGAAAGTGACAAAACAAGAGACTCTCTACTATGAAGATCATGGTGCTACTTTGAAGCAAAAGTGTGGTAAAAGGATAGTAGCATTGTCCCTTCTCTCTTTTTCTCTCATTTTTTGGGCCTTTTATTTTTTTATGGCCTTTATTTTTTTTGGTCCTTCTCCCTTTTTTATGGCCTTTCTCTTTTTTGTATTCCTCACTTGGGATAATGCTCTAATAATGATGATCATCACACTTCTATTTATTTACAACTCAATGATTACAACTCATACTAGAACAAAATATGACTCTATATGAATGCCTCTGGTGGTGTACCGGGATTGCGATGAATCAAGTGTGACATGTATGAAAAATTATGAACGGTGGCTTTGCCACGAATACAATGTCAACTACATGATCATGCAAAGCAATATGACAATGATGAATGTGTCATGATAAACGGAATGGTGGAAAGTTGCATGGCAATATATCTCGGAATGGCTATGGAAATGCCATAATAGGTAGGTATGGTGGCTGTTTTGAGGAAGATATAAGGAGGTTTATGTGTGATAGAGTGTATCATATCACTGGGTTTGGATGCACCGGCGAACTTTCCACCAACTCTCAATGTGAGAAAGGGCAATGCACGGTACTGAAGAGGCTAGCAAGGATGGAAGGGTGAGAGTGCGTATAATCCATGGACTCAACATTAGTCATAAAGAACTCAAATACTTATTGCAAAAATCTACAAGTCATCAAAAACCTCATCACTACGCGCATGCTCCTAGGGGGATAGATTGGTAGGAAAAGACCATCGCTCGTCCCCGACCGCCACTCACAAGGAGGACAATCAAATAACACCTCATGTTTCAAATTTTTTACACAACGTTTACCATACGTGCATGATACGGGACTTGCACACTTCAACACAAGTATTTCTCAATTTCACAACTACTCAACTAGCACGACTTTGATATTATTACCCCCATATCTCAAAACAATCATCAAGCATCAAACTTCTCTCAGTATTCAACACACTCATAAGAAAGTTTTATTATTCTTGAATACCTAGCATATTAGGATTTTAATTAAATTACCATGCTATTAAGACTCTCAAAATAATCTAAGTGAAGCATGAGAGTTCATCTATTTCGTCAAAATAAAACTACCACCATGCTCTAAAAGATATAAGTGAAGCACTAGAGCAAATGACAAACTACTCTGAAAAATATAAGTGAAGATCAATGAGTAGTCGAATAATTATGCAACTATGTGAAGACTCTCTCTCATTTAATAATTTCAGATCTTGATAATTTATTCAAACAGCAAGCAAAGCAAAATAAAATGACATATAAGAATAGAAAACATCATGTGAAGAAGCAAAAACTTAGGATCAACCGATACTAACCGATAGTTGTTGAAGAAGAAAGGTGGGATGCCAACTGGGGCATCCCCAAGCTTAGATGCTTGAGACTTCTTGAAATATTATCTTGGGGTGCCTTGGGCATCCCCAAGCTTGAGCTTTTGTGTCTCCTTAATTCCTCTCATATCACGGTCTCCCTAAATCTCAAAAGCTTCATCCACACAAAACACAACAAGGACTCGTGAGATAAGTTAGTATAAAGGATTGCAAAAACCTTATCATACTCTACTGTAGAAAATAACTAAAATTATTATTCAACATTGCATACTAAATGCCTCTGCATATTTAATAGTCCTATCCTCAAATAGAATCATTAAAGAAGCAAACATATGCAAACAATGCAAACATAACAGCAATCTGCCTAAACAGGACAGTCTGTAAAGAATGCAGCAACATACATACTTCCCTAGCTCCAAAAATTATGAAAGAAAATTCCCACTGTAGTAAATTTATCATAGATTAATATGCCAAAGGTTTCAACATTTTATCACATTCTGACTTTTCTAGGGAATTATTGCAGCAGCGGTAAACTTTCTGTTTTCAAACAGCAACATGTGGACTTCTAAAATAGGCATAGTAAAGGCTATCAATGCCACTTTTATTGAAATAAAAGATGCAAAACATTGTTCTAAATAACAGAAAGCAAATCTTAACAAAATAAATTGATGGTCCAAGCAAAATACATATCATGTGGTGAATAAAAATATAGCTCCAAGTAAAGTTACCGATGAATGAAGACGAAAGAGGGGATGCCTTCCGTGGCATCCCCAAGCTTTGGCTCTTGGCTATCCTTGAATATTACCTTGGGGTGCCTTGAGAATCCCCAATATTAGGCTCTTGTCACTCCTTATTCCATAGTCCATCGAATCCTTACCCAAAACTTGATAACTTCACAACACAAAACATAACAGAAAGCTCGTAAGCTCCGTTAGTATAAGAAAGAAAATCACCATCATAAGGTACTGTAATGAAATCATTCTTTATTTATGTTGGTGTTATACCTACCGTATTCCAACTTCTCTATGGTTTATAAACTATTTTACTAGCCATAGATTCATCAAAATAAGTAAACAACACATGAAAAAACAGAATCTGTCAAAAACAGAACAGTCTGTAGTAATCTGAATCAAACGTATACTTATGGAACTCATAAAATTCTCAAATAAATTGCTAGACCTTAGGAATTTACCTATTAATCATGTGCAAAATGAATTAACTAAATATCACTCTCCAAATAAAAATGTCAGAAATTCTCATGAGCGCTAAAGTTTCTGTTTTTTACAGCATGATCAACAAGACTTCCCCCAAGTCTTCCCAAAGGTTCTACTTGGGACAAACACTAATTAAAACATAAAACCACATCTAAAAAGAGGATAGATTAATTATTTATTACTAAACAGGAACAAAAATCAAGGAACAAAAATAAAGTTGGGTTGCCTCCCAACAAGCGGTATCGTTTAACGCCCCTAGCTAGGCATGATGATTTCAATGATGCTCACATACAGGATAAGAATTGAAACATAAAGAGAGCATCATGAAGAATATGACTAGAACATTTAAGCCTAACCCACTTCATATGCATAGGGATTTTGTGAGAAAACAATCTGTGGGAATAAGAATCAACTTGCATAGGAAGGTAAAACAAGCATAACTTCAAAACTTTAAGCACATAGAGAGGAAACTTGATATTATTGCAATTCCTACAAGCATATATTCCTCCCTCATAATAATTTTCAGTGGCATCATGAATGAATTCAACAATATAACCAACACTTAAAGCATTCTTTTCATGATCTACAAGCATGGAAATTTTATTACCCTCCACATAAACAAATTTCTTCTCATGAATAATAGTGGGAGCAAACTCAACAAAATAAATATCATGTGATTGAAAATTAAGATCAAGATGACAAGTTTCATTATTATTATTATTCTTTTAAGCATACGTGTCATCACAATAATCATCATAGATAGGAGGCATGCTTTCCTCATAATAAATCTGCTCATCAAAACTTGGGGGACAAAAAATATCATCTTCATCAAACATAGCTTCCCCAAGCTTGTGGCTTTGCATATCATTAGCATCATGGATATTCAAGGAATTCATACTAACAACATTGCAATCATGCTCATCATTCAAATATTTAGTGCCAAACATTTTATAGATTTCTTCTTCTAGCACTTGAGCACAATTATCCTTTCCATCATACTCACGAAAGATATTAAAAAGGTGAAGCGTATGAGATAAACTTAATTACATTTTTATAGTTTTCTTTTATAAACTAAACTAGTGATAAAACAAGAAACTAAAAGACTCGATTGCAAGATCTAAAGATATACCTTCAAGCACTCACCTCCCCGGCAACGGCGCCAGAAAAGAGCTTGATGTCTACTACACAACCTTCTTATTGTAGACGTTGTTGGGCCACCAAGTGCAGAGGTTTGTAGGATAGTAGCAAATTTCCCTCAAGTGGATGACCTAAGGTTTATCAATCTGTAGGAGGCGTAGGATGAAGATGGTCTCTCTCAAGCAACCCTGCAACCAAATAACAAAGAGTCTCTTGTGTCCCCAACACACCCAATACAACGGTAAATTGTATAGGTGCGATAGTTCGGCGAAGAGATGGTGAAACAAGTGGTATATGGATAGTAGATAAAGGTATTTGTATTCTGAAATTATAAAAACAGCAAGGTAGCAAGTGATAAAAGTGTGAGTAAACGGTATTGCAATGCGTTGAAACAAGGCCTAGGGTTCATACTTTCGCTAGTGTAAGTTCCCTCAACAATACTAACATAATTGGATGACATAACTATCCCTCAACATGCAACAAAGAGTCACTCAAAAGTCACTAATAGCGGAGAACGAACAAAGAGATTATGGTAGGGTACTAAACCACCTCAAAGTTATTCTTTCCAATCAATCAGTTGGGCTATTCCTATAAGTGTCACAAATAGCCCTAGAGTTCGTACTAGAATAACACCTTAAGACACAAATCAACCAAAACCCTAATGTCACATCGATACTCCAATGTCACCTCAAGTATCTGTGGGTAAGATTATACGATATGCATTACACAATCTCATATTCATCTATTCAACCAACACAAAGGACCTCAATGAGTGCCCCAAAGTTTCTACCGGAGAATCATGACGAAAACGTGTGCCAACCCCTATGCATAGGTTCATGGGCGGTACCCGCAAGTTGATCACCAAAACATACATCAAAGTGAATCACGTGATATCCCGTTGTCATCACAGATACGCACGGCAAGACATACATCAAGTGTTCTCAAATCTTTAAAGACTCAATCCGATAAGATAACTTCAAAGGGAAAACTCAATTCATTACAAGAGAGTAGAGGGGGAGGAGAAACATAAGATCCAACTATAATAGCAAAGCTCGCAATACATCAAGATCGTGCCAAATCAAGAACACGAGAGAGAGAGAGAGAGATCAAACACATAGCTACTGCTACATACCCTCAGCCCTGAGGGAGAACTACTCCCTCCTCGTCATGGAGAGCAGCGGGATGATGAAGATGGCCACCGGAGAGGGATTGCCCCCTATGGCAGGGTGCCAGAACGGGTCTAGATTGGTTTTTGGTGGCTACGGAGGCTTCTGGCGGCGGAACTCCCGATCTATTGTGTGTTATGGAAGTTTTAGGGTACGTGAGTATATATGGGTGCAGGAAGTACGTCGGTGGAGCTTCGGGGGCCCCACGAGGCAGGGGGCGTGCCCCCCACCCTCGTGAGCACCTCCCTTGGCTCCTGACGTGGGGTCCAAGTCCATCCGGTAGCTTTGCTTCCAAAAATAACTTCTCCAGTTGATTACGTTCCATTTCGACTCTGTTTGATATTCCTTTTCTTCGAAACACTAAAATAGGCAAAAACAGCAATTCTGGGCTAGGCCTTCGGTTAATAGGTTAGTCCCAAAAATAATATAAAAGTGGATAATAAAGCCCAATATTGCCCAAAACAGTAGATAACATAGCATGGAGTAATCAAAAATTATAGATACGTTGGAGACGTATCAGCTACCAAATGTCACAACGTAACTGGGTGATTATAAAGGTGCTCTACAGGTGTCTCCGATGGTGTTTGTTGAGTTGGCATGAATCGTGATTTTGATTTGTCACTCCAGTTGTCGGAGAGGTATCTCTGGGCCCTTTTGGTAATACACATCACTATAAGCCTTGCAAGCAATGTGACTAGTGAGTTAGTTCCGGGATGTTGCATTACGGAACAAGTAAAGAGACTTTTCGGTAATGAGATTGAACTAGGTATTGAGATACCGACGATCAAATCTCGGGCAAGTAACATACCGATGACAAAGGGAACAACGTATACCGTTATGCAGTTTGACCGATAAAGATCTTCGTAGAATATGTACGAACCAATATGAGCACCCAGGTTCCGCTATTGGTTATTGACCGGAGATGAGTCTCGGTCATGTCTACATAGTTCTCCAACCCGTAGGGTCCACACGCTTAACATTCGGTGACGATCGGTATTACGAGTTTATGTCTTTTGATGTACCGAAGGTAGTTCGAAGTCCCGGATTTGATCACGGACATGAAGAGGAGTCTTGAAATGGTCAAGACGTAAAGATCGATATGTTGGAAGCCTATATTTGGACATCGGGATGGTTCCATGTGGTTTGGGCATTTTTCCGGAGTACCGGGAGGTTACCGGAACCCCCCGGGGAGTATATGGGCCTTATTGGGCCTTAGTGGAATAGAGGAGAGGGAAGGGAAAAGAGGGAGGCGTGCCCCCCAAGCCCAATCTGAATTGGGAGGGGGGCCGCCCCCCCTTTCCTTCCTCCCTCTCTCCTCCTTCCTTCCTCTCCTACTTGGAAGGGCTCCTACTTCTACTAGGAAAGGGGGGAATCCTACTCCCGGAGGGTGTAGGACTTCCCCAGGGCGCACCATAGAGAGGGTTGGCCCTCCCCCTCCTCCACTCCTTTATATACAGGGGAGGGGGCACCCCATGCACACACAAGTTGATCAGTTGATCTTTTAGCCGTGTGCGGTGCCCCCTCCACCATAATCCACCTCGGTTATATCGTAGTGGTGCTTAGATGAAGCCTTGTTCCGGTAGCAACATCATCACCGTCATCACACCACCGTGCTGACGAAACTCTCCCTCGAAGCTCTACTATATTGTGAGTTCGCGGGACGTCACCGAGCTGAACGTCTGCAGATCGCGGAGGTGCCATATCTTCGGTGCTAGATCGGTCGATCGTGAAGATGTACAAATACATCAACCGCGTTGTCATAACGCTTCCGCTTATGGTCTATGAGGGTACGTAGACGATACTCTCCCCTCTCGTTGCTATGCATCGCCATGATCTTGCATGTGCGTAGGAATTTTTTTGAAATTACTGCATTCCCCGACAGTGGCATCTGAGGCAGGTTTATGCATAGATGTTATATGCAGAAGTAGATCACAAAGTAGTTATGGGCGTCGGTATATACATATTGCTTTCCGTCACTAGTTGATTCTTGATTCGGCGGTATTTTTGGATGAAGCAGCCCAGACCGACATTACGCATACGCTTCCGCTTACGCAAGACTGGTTCTACCGACGTGCTTCGCACATAGGTGGCTAGTGGGTGTCTGTTTCTCCAGCTTTAGTTGAGTCAGATTCAATGAACATGGTTCTTTCTGAAGATCAAAAAGCAACCATTATACCGCATTCTGGTTTTTGATGTGTAGGTAAGAACGGTTCTTGCTCAGCCCGTAGCAGCCACGTAAAACTTGCAACAACAAAGTAGAGGACGTCTAACTTGTTTTTGCAGGGCATGTTGTGATGTGATATGGTCAAGACGTGATGAGATATAAATTGTTGTATGAGATGATCATGTTTTGTTAAAATATCGGCAACTAGCTAAAGCCTTATGGTTGTCTCTTTATTGCATAATATGCAAGTGCCATGTAATTGCTTTACTTTATCGCTATGCGATAGCAATAGTTGCAAAAGCAAAAGTTGGCAAGACGACCATGTGACGACACATTGATAGAGATCAAGATGATGGAGATCATGGTGTCATGCCGGTGACGATAGAGATCATGATGGTACTTTGGAGATGGAGATCAAAGGCGTGCTACCTCCTGAGCACTGCGTTGGTTTTCCCTTGAAGAGGAAAGGGTGATGCAGCAAAGTAGCGTAAGTATTTCCCTCATTTTTTGAGAACCAAGGTATCAATCCAATAGGAGATCATGCTCGAGTCCCATGCACCTACACAAACAAATAAGAACCTCACAACCAACGCGATAAAGGGGTTGTCAATCCCATCACGATCGCTTACGAGAGTGAGATCTGATAGATATGATAAGATAATATTTTTGGTATTTTTATGAGAAAGAGAATAAAGATGCAAACTAAAATAAACGGCAATAGAAATAACTAAGTGTTGGAAGATTAATATGAAGGAAGATAGACCCGGGGGCCATAGGTTTCACTAGTGGCTTCTCTCAAGAGCATACGTATTACGGTGGGTAAACGAATTATTGTCGAGCAATTGATAGAATTGAGCATAGTTATGAGAATATCTAGGTATGATCATGTATATAGGCATCACATCTGCGACAAGTAGACCGAAACGATTCTGCATCTACTACTATTACTCCACACATCGACCACTATCCAACATCACTACAAAAAAAATACACTTCCATGATGATACGTGTTTATCACAGTAGGTCACGTTTTTTGTCATGCATGTACGTCATGACGATTTTATGACCGAATCGAGATAGTCATACCTATGCTGTCGTAGAAGTGTTCCATGACATTACCAAAATTATCATCACGGAAGTGTGCACTTCCATGACAATAAATTGCGCGTCATAGAAGTGCTTTCGTCAAGGGTGACTAACACGTAGCATCCACTGTAACGAAACGCCATTGAGCTATCTGGTCGGGTTTTGGATCCGATAACCCGTTAACAGGCTCAACCAATGGGGATTTTCCACGTGTAAAATCATCATTGACTAGAGTAAACACGTGTCGTCTCATCGTTGGGACAGATGTCATCCACTCATTGGACAGAAGGCGCCTATGATGCGTTGACACGTGGCACGGCCCAACAGAGGCCCATTCCTGTGAAAAGGCCGGCCCATTTGACTTGGTCAAAAGGTGGCGGGTCGGCCCATGGAAATCTTGTTAACGGCCTGTTCGCATATAGCCCATTTACAGCCCGCTAACCTAAGGCCCATTACGCCCTATCCGAATTAGGCCCAGTAGCGTCATCTGGGCCATCCAATATGATTCCAGCCCGTTTTCACTTCTGGCCCATGTATGGACCATGACGTCTTTCGGCCCATATGAGGCCCTATGTAACTCTTGGCCTATTAGCCGCCCTTGGTGAAACTGGCCCATAATGAACAGTGTATCACTTTACACCCATTAACGACCCATGGTGAAACTGGCCCGTAATGAACAGTGTATCACTTTATACCCATTAACGGCCCGTTATTCCGTTGGGCCGTTTCCAGCCCATGTTATCTTTCTACCTTCTCAGAGCCCATTTATTCTTGGGCTCATTTCCAGCATTCGTTTACTTACGGCCCGTTACTATCATTTTCTGCATGTGGGCCAAATTCAGCCCGTGGTTACAATCGGCCTGTTTGTTGTCCGTTAATACATTGGGTCGTTTTCATAGCGTCATCAAATATGGCCTATTAATGATGGCCCATTATGGTCGGCCCATGAATGGACGATTCCAACTCTAGCCCGTTTACGGCCATAATGCGGCCTGTTATTGGCCCATGTTTGGCCAATCGATCATACGACCCATATAAGGCACATTGATGATACGGCCCATAGAAGGCCCATTGTTTTTACGGCCCATAGTAGGCCTACTGTTTCTATGGCCCGTAGAAGGCCCACTGTTTCTATGGCCCGTAGGAGGCCCAGTGTCACTACAGTAAATATTAGCCCATGGTTATTGTGGCCTAGTTTTAAAAAAATAGGTTATTGCAGCCACTAGCAAACCGCGGAAAAAGAACTACACTGACTACAAGCAAACAAATAAACAAGACAACAAGGAAATAAATAAGCAAGCAACTTATGCTAGGCTATCACGGCTATTACACATATTACATCCACTGGGCATCAAAGTTCGCCACCAGTGCAAATATAGGGAACAAAGCAGCATATAAACGTCGTAACAAAACAAGTCCAGAACTGAAACCACTTCAGAAGAGTTCAAGAAACAATATCTTGGGTACCCATAATGCTGGCAAGATGCTTAGCAAGCTTATTAACTTTCTCTTGTTTGGCGCTTAAACCCTCTAGCGCTTGCTGTTGCACAAGAAAGTACGCATCTGAATTCTGCAGGGACTTCCTCAGTCCTTCGACTTCTTGCCACAACACAGCTGACTGATGCCTTTCAGCTTGTAGCTGAGACTGAAGAAGCCGAAGTGATTCAGGCAGCGAGTTTGAAGAGCTTGTGCCAGCGGTACTGGCCAGTAACTCGAACACTACATCAACGCAGGACTGTGGGGTTTTCTCACTGTCTACAAGATCATTTTTATCACCTTTCTTGGAGACCAACAGGGTTGTCTCACTATCTTGAACCTTATCTGCATTACTTCCTCTGCCATTGCATAGTGGGGTGCTCTTCTCCAATATTATGTTTGCATACTACAAGAGAAACAAGCAGACACATCACAGGTTTAGCTTGTAGTATACGAAACTCATTTTGGTAAATCGGTTCAGTAGTAAGGTGGACAGGATAACAGCATGAAACAAACATATATCTATGTAGTATGGTCACTGTATTGTCCATATCATTCTAGTTTATGTTCCCTAATCAAGATAGAGACACAGTTCAACTCATATATTTTCAAGACACAGCAGCATAGACAGAATATAAGTGTGAGAAACTACACAGGATTGGCAGCACTTGTAATGTGCATCACATGAGAACATAACTGTTTATACAACTTAAACTCGAATCAACGTAGAGCAAGAAGTTAGAACAGCAATCCAGTTAAAGAAATAGGTTTAAAACATACCTGTTGCGCCATTGGAGTTTCAATTGGATCCTTCAAATTCGAAAGTAGTTGGTATGAGTAAATACAGTGATGCAACAGCAAAGGAGTATGGACCATAGCTACGGAATCTGACCTGAGAACAATTGCTCTTCTGCTTTAAACGTGGAGTTTGGGTTAGCTGTGGTGGTCTTCGTGCTTTGGGCACTTCAGTAGCTTTACAAACTGCTCGTGTGGGGGTACTCTTTGGTGGACATGGCGCTTTGTCAACTATAGGTGGGTTACTATCCGCTGGGGTTGCGGTTAGATGGGTTTGTAGCTGGTTCTCTGCCCAACGGTGTAAGTGTGCAATCTGGAAGAGTCTCAATTATGTGTGGTGGAGCTAGTTTGTGGGCCAGTACAACCATGGTTCTATCTGCATCGACGGGTAGCACTGTCTTTTGTGAAGAACGGGTTTTTGCTCCCTTAGATACTGCCATCACCCCCTCCAACTCAAATGGCTGATAAACAAGAAAAGAAATTGAACGTACAGAAATTGTATGATAGATAGATATGGTAATTCACATATATGTTGTCTAACCAAACAGGACAGCATGACACAATTTCACATATATGATGCCTAACTAAACAGGATAGCATGACACAGTTTCAGATATATGATGGATAACTTAACATGATATAATGGCATAATTCAACATATGATGAGTACCTAAACATGATGACATGACAAAACTATATGATGTCTTTCTAAAATAGGTTGGGATGAAATAATTCACATACATGTTGTCTAAGTATACAGGATGACATGATATAATTGACATAATTGATTCATATACTAAGCAGGTGGCACTTGCATGTATGATCTCTAAACTAAGCAGATAGAATTCAATATTGTGCATATGATGTCTAAACTAAGCAATGCAAGACACCATGTGCATCATATGAGAAATATAAACATTGCAACTTAGAGCATACACCTCAGGTGGGATATAGGACTGGTCATCTGTCTCTAAATCCTCCTCTAAGGAGCTCCCGGTAACCATCGAGATGTATGCTTCAACAGGTACCATTGCCTGCTCTGAAGACCTTGTTTTCACTCCAGATTTTTCCATCACCAGTTCAAATGGCGGATACACATGAAGAGTAGTTCAATATACACAGATTGTCGACAAATGGAATACGTAATGAAAAAAAGATGGCATGAGATAATTCACATATATCATGCCTGGCTCCATGGCAGTGCATAATTCACATATATGATAACTGGCTGGAAAACGTGGCATTGCATAATTCACATATCCGATATACAAAGCAAACAGGAGGCATTCACACAAAGCATGTCTAATCTAAGCAGATGGAATGGCAATGCAAGACACCATATGCATGATATGAGCAATATAAACCAGCCAAGTTGGAGCATGCACTACAAAAAAAAGACACATCCATGACATTTTGGGCCGCACGAATTTTTTTCTGTCATACATATGACACTTCTATGACGATAATTGTGACAAAACCTGGTATCATCATAGATGTGGTGGGCTCCTACTTCTATGACAAAAAATCATGACAGAAAATGGGCTTTTCGTCCTGGGCGGGCCGGAGACGCAGCTGCATGACATTCCTTGGGCTGTCCACGACGGAAAAAACCGTGGTAGAAGCGAGGGGGAGGAAAATTTCGGGGAGTTCCCGGTTACGGTGGCAGGTCGGGGGCCGAGCGATGCGCGTTCCTCTCGTACACGTATGCACGTGTGTGCGAGGCGTTGGCTCTAACTAAACCCGAGCGTGGCGTTGGGCTCTAACTGAACCCGAGTGATTGCACTGCAGGCTACGCGTTACTAAACCCGAGTGATCGATCGATGGCTGTTAACTAAACCCGATCGAGCGATTCCTTCACTACTGCTGCTAACTGAAGCCGATCGATGCTGCCTCTGGATGAACAGTGAGCATTGTGCGGGGGGGGGGGGGGGGGCTGGTGGATGAACAGTTCCCGGTGGGGGTGGATGAATAGGACCCCGTGGTGTTGCCTCTGGATGAACAGGACCCCGATCGATCAAGCCGGTTGGGGCTGGATAAACATGACCCTGTGGAGGGCTGGATGAACAGGACCACCCCGTAGAGGGAAGGATGAACAGTAGACGGTGGAGGGCAGGATGAATAGTAGCCCGTGGAGGGGTGGTTGAACAGGAGCCCGTGGAGAGGGCTAGTTGAACAGTAGCCGGTGGAGTAGCGCGGGGTGGAGGCTGGATGAACAGGAGCCCATGGATGAACAGTCGCAGGTGGAGGCTGGAGGAGGTCAACGGTGGATGAAGAGTAGCTCGTGGAGGCTGGAGGGGGTCGACGGTGGAGATGAACAGTATCCCGTGGAGTCCCGTTTTGCGGTACGCCACACCCCTCCCGATCAACAGGACCCCCGTTTCGATCGTAGCGCTCCAACACAAGTCCGTTTCGTCCATTTTGCGGTACGCCACACCCCTCCCGATCAATAGGACCCCCGTTTCGACTGTAGGAGGTTTGTTTCCTCCGTTTTGTTGTATGCCAGACCCCTCCCGATCAACAGGATCCCGTTTCGAACGTGGCCGGTCGAACACAAGGCCGTTTCCTCCATTCTGCGGTACGCCAGGCCTCGTCTCCATCGCCTATTCTGTCCAAGCCTTCCCGATGAACACGACGCATTCCGTTGCCTCCCCATGAACATGACGCATTCCGTTGCCTCCCCATGAACACGATGACGACGATGTTTCTCCGTTCCAACCCAGCCATGTACATGAGCCATCGCCGTACGTATGCGCGAGTAGGCGTTCGAGACCCCGCCCGTATGTACACATACGTGGCCGTATTTTCTTTCTTGCACCCTGTCTGCTATACGTACGTGTACATGCTACGTGCGCGCCTCTACTACGACACGTGTGCGCCTCTAAATCGAACAGTATGTACGTACACGTTCGCGACCAGAATGACAACGCTATGTATTCTTCGACCTGGTGGGTCCCGACTGTTAGGCACTTCATTGCCTGCGAAGATATAGCTGGTGGGTCCCAACAGTCAGGGGGCGAATCGTTTTTTTTTTGCCCGGACGCACTTCCTTGCGTGTGAAGATGTAGCTGGTGGGTCCCAACAGTCAGGGGGAAACGTTTTTTTTGCGAAATAGAGTGGCCCGTCTAGTGGGTCCCAGCTGTCAGGTGGAGGAATCATTATTCTCCGCGTAATAAGGAGGCACTTCCTTGCTGCGGCCGTGGACCCAGCTGTCAGCCTCTCCACATACAGTCCACGTCCGATGGTAGTCGTTCCTTGACCACGTTGACCACGCCGCGCCGAGAGCACCAGGGCGGTGGACGACGGCGAGGCCTAGGAAGGGGACGACACGGAGGCAGGGAAGACTCGGCAGTTGTTTCCCACACGGAGGGGAGAACGACTGTACAAGGGTTTACTGGTTCGTTTGCCGTCGCCGGAGAATAACAGCAGGTGTGGTGAGTAGAGGGATGGCTAGGCCAGCGATGGGAGTACAGTCGGGCGGTGAGGCCTGTGCGGGAGCACAGCCGGCCACGAGGAGGAGGGAGCAAGCAGTCCCGCCAGCGCTTGAAGAAGCACGACGGCCGTTGGATGGACATCCAACAGTCAGTGCTTGTGCGTCAACCTTTTTTTAGGAAAGCCTCAAATCTATGGAAAACAGCATACATCCCATCTGCCATTATTTCTAATAATTTACAGCCCATTTGCTAATTCTTAAGTTTTTTTGGAGCCCATATTCTTTTTGTTAGCATTACAGCCCATATTGTGGCAACGGTTAAAAAATTATACGAAATTTTGCATATTTTGGTGCGGTCCGAACTGTTTTTAATCCCGAAATTTCGACTCACATTCAAACTGATTTTAAAAATGAATGTATATCAATATAAAATCCAACAAATTCTCCACGCATAAAAATTAATGTAATTTAAAATCTTGAAATGAAAAAAATATATTTGAAACTAATTGCCGGTTTGGTGTGTTTTAAAATGTACAACCCATTTCTCATTACTGATGGGCCATTTTCTCGGCCAGCCGAATGAAAGCTCTCCTTGTCTTCAAAGATTTGCAGCCCAACAGGCGTGACAAAGCAACTTACTTGGCAAATCACAAAAAACTGGGCTATGGCCGTGGACCCAGCTGTCAGCTCTCTCCACGTACAGTACTCTTCCGATGGAAGTCGTTCCTTGACCACGTTGACCACGCTGCGCGGAGAGCACCACGGCGGTGGACAACAGCGAGGCCTAGGAAGGGGACGACGCGGCAGTGGAAGCCCGCGCGGAGAGGACTACGAGGGTTCACTAGTTCGGCTGCGGTGTGAGGCTGCCGTCACCGCAGGGCCTGGCCAGCGGTGGGAATAGTAGGGGGCGGTGAGGCCTCCACGGCAGCATAGCCGGCCACGGGAGGCAGGAGCATGCGGCACGACCGGCGCTGCTTTGGGTGGCTGGAGCAAGAAGACCAGAGGTTGAAGAAGCACTACGGCCGTTGGATGGACATCGTACGGTCAATGGAGCTAGAATCGTTCATATTGACTAAGTTGACAAAGCCCTTCGTCCTCGTCAACTTAGTAGGCCCACAAGTCAGCCTCCCAGCAAGGTGGGTCCCAGCTAGTCGGGGGAGTATTCATTTTTTTGTGCGTAATAAGGAGGCACTTCCGGTGGGTCCGAGCTGACAGCGGGGGGGGGACGTTTTTTCGCGAAATACGGTGGCCCGTCCGGTGGGTCCCAGCAGTCAGGGGGAAAAGATTTTTCGCAAAATACTGGTGGCCCGTCTGATGCGTCCCCGCTGTCACGTGGGGGAATAATTATTTTGCACATAATAAGGAGGCACTTCCTTGCTGCGGCCATGGACCCAGCTGTCAGCCTCTCCACGTACAGTCCACGTCCGATGGAAGCCGTTCCTTGACCACGATGACCACGCCGCGCCGAGAGCACCAGGGCGGTGGACGATGGCGAGGCCTAGGAAGGGGACGACGCAGAGCCGGGGAAGACGCGGCAGTGGATGCCCGCGCGTAGAGGAGTACGAGGGTTCACTGGTTCGCTGCGGTGTGAGGCTACCGTCGCTGCAGAATAACAGGGGGTGTGGGTGAGTAGAGGGATGGCCTGGCCAGTGGTGGGAGTAGTAGGGGCGGTGAGGCCTCCGCCGCATCGCAGCCGGCCATGGGAGGCAGGAGCACGAGGCACGACCGGCGCTGGTTTGGGCGGCTGGAGCAAGAAGACCAGAGGTTGAAGAAGCACTACGGCCGTTGGATGGACATCGTACGGTCACTGGAGCTAGAATCGTGCATATTGACTAAGTTGGCAAAGCCCTCCGTCCCCGTCAACTTAGTAGGCCCACAAGTTAGCCTGCCACGAAGGTGGGTCCCATCTAGCAGGGGGGTATTCATTTTTTTGTGCATAATAAGGAGGCACTTTTGGTGGGTCCGAGCTGACAGCAGGGGGAACGTTTTTTTCGCGAAATACCGTGGCCCATTGGGTGGGTCCCAGCAGTCAGGGGCAAATGTTTTTTTTGCGATATACTGGTGGGCGTCCGGTGGGTCCCTGCTGTGAGGTGGAGGAATAATTATTTTCCGCGTAATAAGGAGGCACTTCCTTGCGGCTGCCGTGGACCCAGCTGTCAGCCTCTCCACGTACAGTATTCTTCTGGTGGAATTCGGCTGTTGACCACATTGACCACGCCGCGCCGACAGCACCACGGCGGTGGATGAACGACGAGGCCTAGGAAGGGGATGACGCGGAGCCGGGGAAGACGCGGCAGGGGATGCCCACACGGAGAGGAGTACGAGGGTTCACTAGTTCGGCTGCGCTGCCGTCGCCGCAGAATAACAGGGGGTGTGGGTGAGTGGAGTGGAGGGATGGCCTGGCCAGCGGTGGGAGTAGTATGGGGGTGGTGAGGCCTCCGCGGTACCACAGCCGGCCACGGGAGGCAGGAGCAGGCGGCACGACCGGTGCTGCTTTGGGCGGCTGGAGCAAGAAGACCAGAGGCTGAAGAAGCACTACGGCCGTTGGATGGACATCGTACGGTCAGTCGAGCTAGAATCGTGCATATTGACTTAGTTGACAAAGCCCTTCGTCCCATTCAACTTAGTAGGCCCACTATACTGGGTCCCAGCTAGCAGGGGAGTATTCATTTTTTTGTGCGTAATAAGGAGGCACTTCCTTGCGTGCGAAGATATAGCTGGTGGGTCCGAGCTGTTAGCGGCGGTAACGTTTTTTTCGCGAAATACAGAGGCCGTTTCGGTGGGTCCCAGATGTCAGGTGGAGGAAATCATTATTTTGCGCGTAATAAGGAGGCATTTCCTTGCGTGCGGCCATGGACCCAGCTGTCAGCCTCTCCACGTACAGTCCACTTCAGATGCATGTCGGTCGTTGACCACGCCATGCCGAGAGCACCAGGGCGGTGGACGACGGCGAGGCCTAGGAAGGGAGCGACACAGAGGCAGGGAAGACTTGGCCGTTGTTTTTGTTTCCCACGCGGAGGGGAGTAGGACTGTATGAGGGTTTACTGGTTCGTCTGCCGTCGCCGGAGAATAACAGCAGGTGTGGGTGAGTAGAGGGATGTCTAGGCCAGCAATGGGAGTACGGTGGGGCGGTGAGGCCTGCGCGGCAGCACAGCCGGCTGCGGGGAGGAGGGAGCAGGCAGTCCCGCCGGTGCTTGTTTGAGCGGCTGGAGCAGGAAGAGCAGAGATTGAAGAAGCACGATGGCCGTTGGATGGACATCCAACAGTATACAGGCCATCTGTGGAAAGCCTCAAATCTATGGAAAACAGCATACAGCCCATCTGCCATTATTTCAAATAATTTACAGCCCATTTGGTAATTCTTACAGGTTTTCTTGGAGCCCATATTCTTTATGTTAGCATTACTGCCCATATTGTGGCCACGGTTAAAAAAATTATACGAAATTTTGCATATGTTGGTGCGATCTGAACTGTTTTTAATCCCGAAATTTCGAGTCACATTCAGACTGATTTTAAAAATAAATGTATATCAATATAAAATCCAATAAATTGTCCACGCATATAAATCAATGCAATTTAAAATCTCGAAATGAAAAAAGATGTTTGAAAATAATTGTCGGTTTGATGTGTTTTAAAAATGTACAACCCATTTCTCATTACTGATAGGCCATTTTCTCGGCCAGCCGAATGATGCTCTCCTCGTCTTGAAAGATTTGCCGCCCAGCAGGCCTGATAAAGCGACTTACTTGACAAATCATGAAAGAACTGGGCTAGCCATTTTTAGAAAGAAAGAAAAAACTACTGGGCTGGTCTGTGGTAAACATAAAAGAAAAGGCTGTCTAGACAGGCCAGAGTGTCCCGCACAGCCCAGTTGACACCCTGCTTCCGTCTCAAAAACAAATTATATAAATGCCACTCCATTTATGGTGATTCATAAAATTACCGCTGCAATTTCCTAACTTTGAAAAATGCCACTGCAATTTTTGCAAACTTTGAAAAACGCCACTGCAGTTTCCAAACTTTGAAAAACACCACTCCAGACTTCGAAAAATGCCACTATAAATGGCATGAAATGGCATTTTTCAAAGTTTGGAAATTGCAGTGGCATTTCTCGGATACACCAGATTTGGAATGGCATTTATCAAATTAACCCAAAACAAAAATAACTGGGCGAGCTGCTGGGTCCCTGGTGTCAGCCGCTCAGTGTGCAATTCTCTTGTTTATTGACTACGTTGACAATGGCATGGGACCCAGATGTCAGAAATCCACTAGGAGGAGCCATATTTTTATTGGCTTGAAATAAGGAGGCACTTGCTTGCGTACTGCCATGACCTTGGCGGGTCCCTGCTGTCATCCTCTCCACGTACAATACCAGTTAGTCATGCTTCAAAACTGATCGGCACGCCATTAAAAAAATAAAGGTTGATAACTAATGCGGTACCTCGGGCCAACGCGGCCAGATCGAATTTTGCACGAGAAATTACACACCATGTTTGGTTGACATGTGGTCCCGTTCCAACATATTAGTGAGACGACAGCGAGTAGTAGGAGTATTTCCGAACGGACGTGTAGGCCGGGGCGCCTCTTCGTGAACCGTGGGAAACTCGCAACCATCCACCAACTCTTCGTCTTTCCCTCTCGATTTGGAACTACTGTCGCACGCTCTTCCTCTCCCTCCTCCATTTTCCTTCATCCCTTCACCCTTTCGTCTGCCATTGTTCGATCGTCTTCTTCATGGAGGGAACAGGCCGGAAACGACCCTATTATTCTTGCCCCGATCTGAAAGATGACGTGGTGGAGGATCTCATTGATCGGTGCGACTTCATCACCTCAGCTAGCATGGCAGGTTCGTTCAAGCCCATTCTCGACTCAACTAATAACATCATTACAAAGAACCCAAGAGTCAAGGAGCGGTTTGATCTCCCCTATCTTCTTCGCCGTGACCCTGATGACTGGCGCCGGCACGACGGAGGCCTCGCCCTGTGCCAGTTTATGCCACTTGATAATGATACGTATGATGTTAAGATGCCATCACTCGAGGGCAAGGCTTGGGCGGGCGCAAATGGAGATTGGGTTGTTAACATTGGGTCCAACTGCGAGTGGGAACTTGTGAATGTGTACACTCATCACCGGGTTCCACTTCCAAAAATCTCAGCACACTGCCCAGAGGTTGAGCACACCGGTAATGTACGCGTGTTCAAATACGACCATGGTGACTGTCTTCTATGGAAGATAGCAATTTGTCGAGTTCCCAACCGCTCTTGGAATTACAACAAGTATGAAGTTGTTGCTATCTTCGACAAGCTTGTTGCCATCCTTAGTGGTTTGACTCGATGGACATTGCTCAAAAATCAGTTTCTGTGCACGAATGAGTACTGTGATGCAATTCAATACGAGGGCCTTGTGTTTGCTGCCACCACTCGTGGCACTCTTTTTGCATGGTATCCTCATAGTTTCAGTACGTTTGTCTTCCACCGTAATTATAATTGTTTCATCCACATGCATGCGGGTTAGCAAGTTTCCCTTTACTAATTAACCTTCTTCTTGTGTTTCCAAGGTCCTATGAACATCCCACCACCTATACTTGAAAAAATTATAACCAAGGGGGAGATGACGATGGTGATGATCACGAGCATGAGGACGAGCAGCGCCGATATACTCTGTGGCGCCTGGCAACTAATTCCGATGGATCACCTCTTCTTGTGTGTATACAACCCACTGATGATGCTACTGGTAAGGAAGCAGGTGTCTCCCATGGTCGTACTCTCCGGACCTATTCCAACACCTGTTGCATGGTATTCGGGATGGGTATTAGTGTGCTAGCGCCAACTCCTTCTCCCTGGCACAGAATTGATAGTCTTCGAGAAAACTCGCTCTTCCTTGGACAAAACTATCTGATGATGGTGAAAGGTGATCCAACTATTGTTGACGCATTTATGAGAAGCAACTGTGTCTATACCTCGGACATTTGGGTGGTTCCCTACCTCGTACTGATATAGTAGGCCGCTTCATCCTGGATGATCGGTCGTGCGTTGGTCTCCAGATCGACAACAGATGGCCCGTCCCAGAGAATCAGTTGTGGTTCAAAGCAAGCGTTTTGAACGCCGCAGAATGGTTGATTTGAAGTTCATTTCATGGCTTGTTATTTGTTCTGTGGTGAAAACTTTAGTATTTAATGTATCCTCGTTGTCGATGTGGGTTCATGACCTGTTGTATGTAATAAAATGATATGCCTGTGATAAACTTACTAAATTTATGAATGGTTTTCGAGTCGCTTCTCTAAATTTGTACTAGCTTCACATGCTTCGCGCGCCGGGTGGGTGTTTTTACTGTAGCCATATGTTAATGTGTTCGTTGTACGTAATCAGCACCTCGAATCCTCGATACTAGTATACTATATACTAGTAGGAGTAAGCAGTAGGAGTAGTAGGGTGGCATGGGCCAGAACAAGCATTCACATCCAGGAGTATGGCACACGCCACCACCACGACATCCATCTGACACCATATTATTTCTTGGAGTCTGTGCTAGAGCAATCTCTTCAACCTCATCGTTTCCCTAACTTCAGCCATCGCGCGGCGGGCGAGGTGGGGGTTTGCCGATAGTCGGTTTCCTTAACTACGGTCCCACTTGTAAGGCCAACTCCAACGCGCGACCCCAAACGGACCTCCATTTTGCATGAACTCCAACGATAATTTTGACTAGAAAAGCAACACCAAAGAAAACAAGAACCACAAGAATACATTTTACTACTCTTGTAAGTTGGATTAGTGCCTTCTCGATGCATTCATTATTGATCTGCGGAGGCTCGATCTTGCGTGCTTCTTTCTTCTTCGAGTGTAAAGAAGTAGATGTTGCATCCTCGCATCTAGTCTCATGTCTAGCCTCTATTCTAGTAGGAGTATCAACAAGTGCACTAATCTCATCCGATAGCAGAACCGAAGATTTGGTCTGGTTCTTCCTCCTTTTGCCGACACGTGGGACATCCAGCATCCAGGTCGTGTCATGAAAGAAAGTAGAGTGGTAATTGAAGCCACGAGATGTGCATCTTGGGTTAAACTGTAAATAGAATCTAACTACTCTTGAGTAACTCCAAAAGCGGCCACCGAAGATCTTTATTAGATTTGTTTTTCATCACCAGCACGTCGAGGTGAAGGATGTGCATGTTCAGTGGGTCCTCTTGCGTTTTCACTGACATGTGGCGCCGCATGTGAGCAAACATACGATGGGCTCCGCGCATCCGCTAGCTGGCTGAGAAGAGAGATAGAGGAGGGCTGAGCATGGACTGCAGGAAATTTGTTCTACATACCTCGATATAGTGGGGTGGCATGGGCCATAACTCAGTAGCATTCACGTCTAGCAGTACGGCACACACCACCCACACGTGTCCCGTCCGACACCAATTTTCTTGGAGTCCGTGCTACAGCCATCTCTTCTCCCTCCTGTTTTCTCAGCCATCGCGTGGTGGGCGGGTGGGGGTTTGCTGATAGTCGGTTTGCTCAACTGCGGTCTCACTTGTAAGTGAAAATGCAACACCGCACGCATTCCCGCTTGAGCGGTGTGCCGGACCAACCGTGTGGGGGTGCGAGGCGAACACGAAAGGCTTTTCCTTTTGAACTCGTAACTTGTAAAATTTGGTATGCTCCATGGCGCGACCGATAGATAGAAAATAACGATTTTGCCTAGAGTAATGAGAAGTTTGGTTCTGGCGCCGTTCATGCATGGAGTACGTATGAAAATTATGAAGTTGATGCGAAAGGTAAGATAATTACTGTAGTATCATATACTACTACATGGATTTGACGGAAAGATAAAAATACATACGGATCCATCAACGTTCAAGGACATCCTCATGCACTAGTGCGCCGGGTCACCAACCAACGTGTGAGGAGCAGCAGCGTTGGCAGCGAGCTCAACGTGCTTCTGAACAGTGTTTCCAAGGTTTCCCTGTGCTCCAAGAAGGCCAGCGTCCTATCGTCCTCCTCTTGCATGTAGTAGTCCTTGTGAACGATTTGCGCATAGACGTGGGTGATTATGTCAATGGTGTCTTGCTGCGCCAGGCGCTGCGCCGCGAGCGCGACCTCTAGGTGGACATTCTCCGGCGCGATGGCAGGCAATCGCAGGGCCACTAGTGCATCGAAGAGGTTGTTACCATAGTGGC
This sequence comes from Triticum monococcum, assembly GCA_034509565.1. Classification (NCBI taxonomy): domain Eukaryota; kingdom Viridiplantae; phylum Streptophyta; class Magnoliopsida; order Poales; family Poaceae; genus Triticum; species Triticum monococcum. The sequence continues at coordinate 65,852,106 of CM067846.1, forward strand.
TGTTGAGGGTGGCGGGCATCGCAGAGCCTGGGCGCGTCGGCTGCAGGCTTACGTCAAAGTCTTCCGCAAGCTTCTTGACGACGGTGAACTTGTCGAGGAAACCGACGAGGACCTCGTTGAACAAGGAGACGAAGCTGTCATCCAAGCGGCCCCTCGCCCTGGCGGCCTCAAGCAATACTACATGGAGACGTTCCTCGGTGCCGGTGGACGTGGTAGTACTCCTAAATCCAGACGGTGGTGCTACTAGTACTAGTAGTAGTACTACCAATGTAGTAGTAGGAGTACTAGCACTGTACTACCCGTTGGTCAAATTATTACGTGTTGCTCCTCACAGTGAAGTGACAAGACCCTGTGCCGGAGATGACACCTGAGTATAGGCGCCGTGTTCGGCATACCATAGTCAGCCTCACCGTCTGCAGTCACTATCATCGTGGCTGTAGAGCTAGCCTGCTTACAACTAGCCCTGTTCGACATAATTTCCCATGCATACACTAGTAGAAAAAGGGTCAAACGTGAAGCACATTAGTGCCGGTTTGATTTAGGCCCGGTACTAATGGTACCATTAGTGCCGGTTCGAACGGATTTGCATTAATGTCGGTTCGTGTTGAACCTTTAGTACCGGTTCGTGGCACGAACCGGTACTAAAGGGGTGGTGGCAGGCTGGCGTCAGGCCGGAGCCCCACGATCACCTTTAGTACCGGTTCGTGGCACGAACCGGTACTAAAGGACTAACCTTTAGTAACGTTTAGTACTGGTTCGTGGCACGAACCGGTACTAAAGGGGTCTGACCTATAGTACCGGTTTGTGATACAAACCGGCACTATAGGGCAATTTTCAAACTCCCCCCCCCCCCCCCCGTGTGTCGCCATTTCAGTTCTGAAAAAAATCAAAAGAAAATGATAACAACTTCAAAAAATAAAATCCTTCGAGAGGTAGTTATATTACTACATCTACTAGTTAGGAAAATTTGAAAACTACAATTTGGACATGTTTTGCAAAAAGTGTAGGGAAAATGTAAAACGGCTATAACTTTTGCATACGATGTCGGAAAAAAACGTATAATATATCAAAAAATTCAGCACGAAAACGGCTATAACTACGGCCTGTTTGGAATTTTTTAGAATCCTCAAATTCCAAAAGGAAAAAAAGATATGGTCAAATTTCAGTTTTTTTAAAAAAAAATTGGTTAAATCTGGTCAAACTACTTATTCAAGAAGTATTAATGTTACTACATAATTATTCAAGAATATTAGTGTTACTAAATAATTATTTCAATTTTTTGAATTTTTGGTCAAATCTAGTCAAACTATGGTCAAACTATTGGCAAACTTATTCAAGAAATATTAGCATTACTAAATAATTACTGTTTTTTAAGAATAATAGTTTCAAACTCAAACGGTGAAATGTGTGACTTCATGCTCAAGCTAAACTCCTGAGGGTTAATAGGATTAACATCTTACTATTGTTAGGAAAACAACAAGTGCAGACTTGGAAACGAAGGAGAATAGAACCCGAAAGTTAAGCATGCTCGGGCTGGAGTAATGAGAGGGATGGGTGACCGGTCGGGAAGTTAGATGATTTGGAATGAGTGATCCACACTTGAGCAGTTAAGAGAGGTGATTAGAGACTACATCATCAAATAATTCAGAAAAATTAAAAATAAAAAAATCAATTTTTTTCCAAAATTTTCAAAAAAAACCTATAATACCGGTTGGTAACACCAACCGGTACTAAAGGTCCCCCATACCAGGGCGTGAGCTCACGCCACGTGGTGGCACTTTAGCACCGGTTGGTGCCGAACCGGTACTAAAGGGGGGGGGCCTTTAGTGCCGAAACTTTAGTGCCGGTTCCATAACCGGCACTAAAGGCCCTTACAAACCGGTTTTAAAGCTCTGTTTTCTACTAGTGATAGATGCCCGTGCATTGCACGGAACACCAAGATTGGGGATGGACGGCTCCGGCAGCGGCCATCGCGCCAGATTTTTCCACGGCCTTCTACTCCTAGATTGTGAGAGACAAGGAGTTGTTTGTAAATAGGGAACAAGTGCGGGCATCTTTTTGCAAAAATGGAGAAGCTTGGTTTGTATGTGTCAAATCTAGATCTGACGGCTATTGGTGAAAGATGGGAGGCACAACATCATCACCAACTCAGGACCTGTTTGATTCGCAGGATTTTGAAAATGCAGGAATAGGACACGGCAATATTACAAGTTTCAAACTGATACTACAAATGTTAGGAGTAATGCTGCACCTACAAAGAGGGAATTACCAGGAAGTTTACGTAAGAACTTTCGTTACTTTAGGTGGATGCAGCATTATCATACACACTAAAATCCACCGCCCTGACAAGTCACTAATGGGTAAATAAGTTTTCGAGTCTCTGGCCACTTGATGTTTCAAAAACAAATTCATCTTCTGCGGAGAAATGAGCTCCACCGTGTACCCACGCGGGTGTGGCTGGGCACGAAGCGTGAGTACGTGCACGGTGCACCTATTCTCTTCTTCTATACGTACACCACCTACGTGGGGTTGTGTGAGAGAGATACAAACCTAGAGAGATATAGTGTGTGGGTTCTTGAGAGTTTTTTGGGGGGGGGGGTCAATCAAAAAATTTAACATATGCAATGTGTGTGAAATAGAGTCCTGGATATAACATATATAAGGGGGCGATCCACGAGAAGAGAGTGGAGGTATCATCGGCTTGAGGTGTCCATAGAATCGAAGAGAGGGATGATGTGTGTGTGTGTGTGTGTGCGCGCGCGCGCGGTCGATAAAGAGTGCCATCGAATTTGTGTGTGCCCACGTCAAAGATATAAAGTGGCTGGCCTACTGGAACATGAGATGGGACATGTGCAGTTTGTCTCTGTGGCATGGATACCTACCTGCAGCGCTCGACTATCGATGTGTGGTGGGGGAAGAGGGAGGCCCAATTAACTATAGAGGTACAATGATTGGTATATTTGTGGAGGAGGAGAGAGGCCTACCTCATGTATTAAGGAGATCGATCTGCCTCATGTGTTAAGGGAGATCGATCGGCATCCATGCATATGTGTAGGAGATGAATAAGGTTGGGAGAGAGACAGAGCTAGAGTGTTGGAGGGGGTGGTAGTGGAGTTGTTTCTAACAAATGGTGGGATAGGCTTGCTAGACAAACGGAGGGCGCGCCCGCAATATCAATAAGAGAGGAGATGGCTGCTTGTTGTCTATGCACGTGCATGTGAGAGATGGGTCAGGAGGCATGCACGAATGATGAGGGGGGATGATGTGGCTGTGGTAAGCAGACGTAACTACATAGGAAGATCAATCGCCCTTTGTAAGATAAAGGAGAGACATAACTTGTGAGGTACGTCGATCGATGGGGGCGTAGTTAAAGCCGATCTAGGTATATGTTGGGAGATCGATCGATATACATGCATGTGTGTGTTAGAAGCAAATGAGGCACGAGGAGAAGGATAGAGAGCGAGGGATGCATGTAGGAGGTGGTACGAGAGGCATACTATATCGAGGGGGAGGAGTGTGCGAGTACGAGAACGATGAAAAGAGTGGCGGGAGTGAGGCATGGACGGTGACAAGAGAAGAGGGGAAGCTTGTGTTTGTGCTAGGCACACCTGGCTAGAGAGGCATATTGTGACACTCCAAAAAATTTTGATTTGGATTTCATCAAAAACTTTGTTGGATTTTAAAAGAGGGCATTTAAAATTTCTTTTCTAGAAATCCTTCCTCTTAAAAAACTTCCTTTCAGCTTTGGCAAGGATTTCCTCTTCCTTTTCAAATTTGGTGGTGAATTTTTGGAAACTTTTCTTCTGGTTGTTTCCCTCTCAAACTTATTTATTTTCATTTAAAAAGAAACCCTAGGAGTTTTGGGACTTCTTTCTTTTTGAAACCACCCATGATTTTACCATGTCACAGGTGGTGAAACCCCTCCAAAACCTCCCCTCCTCCTTGGAACAACCTAAGTTCTCTGTCCCAACTAATCCAAACAAGTTTTGTATTTTATTTCAATCATTTTTCCTCTCAAACCATTTCTGTCAATTATTTGGAGCCTGAGTCATTTACAAAGCAAGTACCTTATTTCCTTTGAGTTTTGATCTCAAACCAACTCCTCTGGATTGTCCTTAGCATCCACAACTCAGAACCATCTTGATCCACTCCCCTTCTTTTCAAATTTTTCAAATTTCAGCCTCTGCAAGTTTGGACCAGATTTGCCAAATTTGGTGAAATTCATATCTACACTTCCCCAAATATTCTACCAAAATTCAGGCAGCCTACTGGAGCAATGAGTAGCCACTCCACCAAAAATCAGCTCTAGGAAAAATCCCTAGAGGCCAGTATCATTCTGTCGAACACCTTGCATGCACTGTATCTTGCACTTTCAGTAATTCAGTAAAAGTTCAGAGTTCAGTGTTGATCTTCGTCAGGAGTTCAGTCACATGCTCACAGTGCCTTTGGCACGATCCTCGCCGCCTCTTCCTCCTGTCTGGAGCGCCGCACGCGCGCTTGGCGCCTTCCTGGCGTCGGTGGCGCCCTGGCCCGCCTGCGCCGGCGTGTCTTGCGGCGGCCGAACCACCGTAGCGGCCGACAGGGATCAAAACGGCGGCTCAACACCGTTCGGCGCCGCCCAACGCTCCCTGGCTCTCCGCGTGGCACATGCATGCCAGCGCAGCCCTGCTACACCGTCGCCGTGGCCCGGCAAGCACAGAACCTGCTCCCTGCCGCCGACGTGCCGCACGGCCGTTCTGTTGGGACAGGCCGTAATTCTCCCTCCCGTGCTGAGTTGGACCCTGGAATGGAACCACTACTCCACCTAGGCGATGCCCAAACCCCTAATCCCACTGCCCAACCACAGCGCCGCTGTAATCACTCGCCGGACTTATCCCGTTCGCGGCAACCGCCTCGGGCCGGCTATATATAGCGCCCCCAAGCTCCCTCTCGCCCCCGCACACCTCCACCACCTCACCTGACCCCGACCAGCAACTAGAAGAGCCTCGAGGGGCCCTTCTTCCTCGACTCCGGCCGCCTCGTTCCGCCTCGGCCTCCACCTCGATTCGCTCCGGTGAGGCCATCTCCGGCGCCCAAACTTCGTTAGTAGCTTCCTCGAGCACCTAGTGAGCTAACCCAAGCATCAATTTGACCTTCGCAGCTCTCCCCGGCGAGATCCATCTCCACCCGAGCCGCCATCCGCCGGAGCAAGGCTCGCCGTCGACGTGGTACTCGCCGGCGACCACCACCACCACCAACCGACGCGGAAGGGCGCCCTGAACACGGAGGTACCCTCCGATCCCCCTGCCTCGCCATGGATCGCCGCCGGCGACCACCGCGGCTCTCGGACACCGTCGAGCTCTGCCGCCTCTTTTAAACTTTCAAACCTGATGGGTGGGACACGCCAGTCAGCCTCTCAGTGCTTTTTACACGAATCATTTTCTGAAAACGCCTTCGGGAAAAATGCGTTTCCTCTCTGGGCTGGCGTATTCGAGTCCAAAGCGTTTTCCGTTTTTATGAGCTAGCCCCTGGAAACTTTCTGTTTCATTACAGATGAGTCCCTGGACAAAAACCTTTATAACTTTTAAACAGAAAAGTATTTTTGATTGATTCTTTTTCTATTCTCTTTGAAATTTTGTCTAGTTTTTTATCAGATTTATTTGAAAAATATTTGGAATACTTTTTGTGCACATCTTGGTATTTACGATAGCACCTATATTTTCTTTATACCATAGATACTGAAGGAGGTGACGGAGCCGCGAACTTCACCGAGCTAGGCTCCGACTACTCTGAACCAGGCAAGCCTGTTTGAACTTTTGATATGATGAGTGTCTTGGCATGTTTTGCATTTAGTTAGTTTCATGGCATGTTGATGAGCATACCGATGAATGTTATTTTCATGCATTGTTGAGGTAAGTGAGCTCGGTGATCCATAGGTGGATGGATGTGAGTATGAATGACCATGTGTTGGCATGAGGATGGGTAAGATGGCAGTGTTGTAGCATGCCAGTCTTATGCCGGACTATTTGACTTCAGTGTCAAATCGTATCGGTCCAGTTCCTCCCTTTTCCTTCCTTGTACTACCACATGTTTTCCGCAAGGAATATGGATTAGTAAGTTGCAAACCGCTTTCCTGGTACACACCAAAAGGAGAGGCCGGGATGATGGTTCCATGGCCCTGGATTAAAGCCAGTCATCCGGTCAGGGGGCATGGGTGTTTCCGGTTGGGACCGAGAGGGGGGCACCCCTTAGAGCGCGCGTATATAAATTTGATCCCATGCTATTCGAGATTGTGATCTCCCCGTCTCAAAGTTTTTCTTGGACGATGTCTAGGGTGAGTCCTAGCATCGAGAGGTAGGATGGGTGTGTACTGGTTGGCTGTGTTTTCTTCCGAAATACCGTAAACGGAACTAGTCCTTCGAGACTACGGAAATCCGTTAGCTGTGGGAAATTTTTGTACAAACTCTGCAGAGTCATAAATCTCCAAATCATCTTATCCATATCCAAATTTTGCGCTGACTTATTCTGACAAGTGCCAGTTTTGGTGACAGATACTCCGGTGAATCACATGAGCGCTAAGCCCGGTTAAAAGTTTATTCCTGTGGATGGACTAACCCGTTTATTATCATGAACTGAATATTTATTATGAGTATTATTTACTTGTGAATAAAAGCCCTTTCTATGATGTCGCTCAGACGTCCGACTGTGGCATTTCTTTTAAAGCCCTTTCTGTGATGTCGCTCAGACGTCCGACTGTGGCATTTCTTTTAAAGCCCTTTCTATGATGTCGCTCAGACGTCCGACTGTGGCACTTCTTTTAAAGACCTTTCTGTGATGTCGCTCAGACGTCCGACTGTGGCATTTCTTTTAAAGCCCTTTCTGTGATGTCGCTCAGACGTCCGACTGTGGCATTTCTTTTAAAGCCCTTTCTGTGATGTCGCTCAGACGTCCGACTGTGGCATTTCTTTTAAAGCCCTTTCTGTGATGTCGCTCAGACGTCCGACTGTGGCATTTCTTTTAAAGCCCTTTCTGTGATGTCGCTCAGACATCCGACTGTGGCATTTCTTTTAAAGCCCTTTATGTGGTGTCGCTAAGACGCCCGACTGTGGCATGATTTTCTGTTATTATCTGTTCACCTTTCGAGGCGTCGCTTCAGATACCCGATCGGTTTTCATTTATATTTTTGTTGGGATTTCAGGCGGACTACCGTCGTTTCCCTCGTATTTACTTCGTTACGCAAATTTTTAATTGTGCATTTGGAAAGATTAATCATGACGCATTCATGCATGCATTTGTTATATCTTACGTCCAAACTGTCTTGCGAGTACTTTCAAAGTACTCACTAGCTTGTTGATTTGGCCAGATGCTGACGAAGGTGATCTCATGGATGAAGAGTTCGATAGCGAGTCCGACGCATAGAGGAATCCCAGTCAGTCACGTGCGACCCTGGACTTGGTCACTGTATTATATCCGCTTCCGCAACCCAAATACATTTATTGAGCCTCACCTCGACGCTCGATGAGATGCCAGTTTGAGAGTCGTGTTACCACACTCCCCACCGTGTTATTCCACCACCGCTTTATCCTCGAGTCAGTAGTATGCCACCACACCATTGTGTTATATCCGCCATTATGTATAATTATTGGCGCGCTTGTAATAATTTGTTGAGCAGCCCTAGCTCAACCCTGTAATATATTCTATGCTACTGGCTTATTGTATCAAGAATTTGTCTACGAGTGAGGAGGATTTCTCTCATACTGGACTCAAAACATTGGTTTCTCAATAAATATTTTTATTGGAAAACCGGTCATGACAAGCTTGGTACCAGAGCCAGGCTGACTGTAGGAAGCCACTAGGTGCGATCGCTAATCGGTTATTAGCAAGATAGAGCCGATTTAATTTTTTTTGCAATTGTAGTCATTTTCTGACAGTCAGCATAAATTTATGATCTGACCATTCAGGATTTTTGCCTACTTTTGTAGATGGCCGACAACAGCTGCGAGTCTCAGACCTTCGCCAACGTACCCGATGGGTTCGTCAAGCTTCTCTCCTTCATCGTTCAGGTCGCGATGGGGCCATCCATGCGCCCATTCTTCACACTCCGCCAGCACAAAGTCAACGATAGTCTGACCATGCACCTGGCCATGGTGCAGTTCAAGGGAGGGCGTGGTGAGTTACGCCACTTCCTGTTCGTGGGAAGAGCCATGCCTATGGAGAGGCATGCTATGCAGATGGCAGCCCGTGAGGCGATAGCTCGCCTCAGGGATGTCCTTCCCGCGATGAAGACTCGTCGCTACCGCTATCTTCCATGCCATGTGCCCTACACCTGACACTACGCATTCTCCTGCCCCAGAGGAGAACGAGACGAGGCTTTTGAGATGCTTATTGAGTATCTCTGGGCTCTGGAGGCAGCCTTCGACAACCTGGTGGACGACTTCGTGGCTGCCCGCATGGACTCAGTCCATAGCTGTGCCGCCAACAGGAGGGAGCTCCTGCTCACCGCACCACCACTGACTTTTGTCTCGTCCTCAGCATCTCATGCACCTACTCGTCACCTACCTACCACCGGAGGGTTCAACCAGGCCTTTGCGCCCACTCCAGCGTGCACTGCACCACCCGTTGTGCCCACTCCTATTCGTGTTGCTCCGCCCCTGGCACCCGCTCCATCTACCCGACGCGGCTCTTCACATCTGGATCCTATTAGTGAGGAGGAGGTCGAGTCCCCAGCCTCACTGCGCCTCACCCTTGGCAGGGCCAAGGAGATCGTCGATATTTCCGGCTGAGTGCGTTTGCCCGTCATGCGATGTACCGCTTTGTAAGATATGTTTATATGTACATAGGTTGTGAGAAGTAGCTTGTTTGCACATCATGTAGAACTGGAGAAGTGTACTAGCCTAAATAACATGTCAGGATTATGTACGCATATCCTGAGTGATGTACTGTATAATTATCGCCCGCGTGTAAGATATGTAATGAGCAGTCCTTCTCCGTGCGCAAATCAATTTGTTTTCTTAAGTGATCTTGGTCGTTTAAATTATTTGCCATCCTTGTGCATTTTTGGAGTTCTTTTTGGCGACCATCTTCACTTTTCTTATGAGTTTTACAAAATATATCCCCAGAGTGAAAAATGTCTCGTCCTTGGACTCGCTCCATGCCTACTCCGCCAGAGGAAAATTATGACACTCAACCAGGCAACAATTTCACGCAAGGGCAGTTGAGTCAACAGGGCAGTGAAACGGCACTTTCCCAAATGTGCCGCCTTTATGAATAGAGTCAGCAACAACATCGTGAAATGATGAACCAAGTCATCAACATGGGAAATTACCATGGACAGTATCCGCAGCATTCCAAGTTATCTGAGCTACAAAAGACGCGTCCCCAAACATTTTCTCATACTGACAATCCTCTTGAAGCCGAGGACTGGCTTCGAGATATGGAGAGTAAATTAATTATTGCAAAATGTTCAGATCTCGAGAAAGTATTGTATGCTCCGCACTATCTCACAGGAGCAGCCGCATCGTGGTGGGAGAATTTTCTGCACATGCATCCCAACGAAGGTGACATAACCTGGGATGATTTCAAGGAAGGTTTCCGTGGTGCACACATTCCTAAGAGTATTATGAAAATCAAGAAGAGAGAGTTCGATGACCTCAAACAAAGGAACATGACAGTGGCAGATTACAATAGTCAATTTACTCTATTGTCTCGCTACGCCAATGAAAAGCGTATGACTGGAAGCAAGAAGATGGAGAAATTCCTTGACGGTCTGGCGCCCGCACTTAAATGCCAACTGGTTGTGCACACTTTTCCTGATTTTAAAACACTGGTGGACAAAGCCATTACTCTGGAAAATGAGAGACGCAGTCTGGAAGATATCCGCAAGCGAAAAAGGGACCAGACTAACCATGCTCGCAATCACCGAAGCAAGACAGGTTTTCAAAAGGGTGGGACACACAAATTCCCATCCAATGTCTCACGCCAAATCAAGAATTTTCATGCAAGGGACAAGGAGTTCACATATCGCCCCGGTGTTACTTGTTACGCCTGCGGAGAGGAAGGACACTATGCCAAGCAGTGTCCCAAGCCTAGAAACTCAACCCCAAAGCCAAACAACGGCGGCAATAATTCAGCGCCCAAGCGAAACAATTTCAATCCCAGCAACAACCACAGGAAGGGTCATCTGAACCATGTAACCAAAGAGGAGGCACAAAATGCTCCGGATATCGTACTCGGTACGTTTCCTGTCAACACAATACATGCAATGGTTTTGTTTGATTCTGGAGCTTCTCACTCTTTCATTTCGAAAAGTTTTGCTTTGCAAAATAATTTTTCGATGCTTCCTTTGGAGAAATCCATGATCATCAAGTCCCCTGGGATTCAGCAAGTTACTCAGAATTACTGTCTGAATGTGGTCATTGAGTTCGAAGGATTGGAGTTTCACGCAAATCTTATTGTGTTGGAAAATAAAGGACTGGATGTCATCCTAGGGATGGACTGGCTAACCACCAACAAGGGTTTTATTGACTGTTTCAACCGGACCGTAATCCTCACACACCACCACGGGAAGACAATAAGAGTGTCGGCCAAGGAAGGAAAAATACCCCGGCAACCGAGATTGAATAAGGTAGACGTTTCTGAGCTAAACAAGGTTCCAGTAGTATGTGAATTTCCAGATGTATTCCCTGAAGAACTACCAGGCATGCCACCAGACCGAGAGATAGAGTTCTGCATTGAGCTCGCACCAGGAACCACCCCCATATACAAGAAACCATACCGAATGGCACCATCCGAGTTGGTTGAATTGAAGAAACAAATAAAAGAATTGTTGGACAAAGGATACATTCGAGCCAGCTCCTCACCTTGGGGATCACCAATTTTATTTGCCAAAAAGAAGGATGGAACACTGAGATTGTGTATTGACTATCGAGCACTTAACATGGTCACAGTCAAGAACAAATATCCGATGCCAAGGATAAACGATTTGTTTGATCAACTCGCTCAGGCCAAGGTATTCTCAAAAATTGACTTAAGGTCTGGATACCATCAATTAAAGGTGCGAACGGAAGATATCCCCAAAATAGCCTTCACCTCCAGATATGGACTGTATGAGTTCACAGTAATGCCATTTGGATTAACTAATGCCCCTGCATATTTTGTTCACCTCACGAACAAAGTATTTATGAAGTTTATGGACAAGTTCGTCGTGGTATTCATCGACGATATTCTGGTATACTCCAAGACACCAGAAGAGCACGCAGAACATCTCAGGATTGTGCTAGGAGAAATCAGGAAACACCAATTGTATGCCAAGTTCAGCAAGTGTGAATTTTGGCTAAGACAAGTAGGCTTTCTAGGCCACGTGCTAACCCAAGACGGTATCGAAGTGGACCCAGAGAAAGTCAAGGCCATACTTGGCTGGAAGTCGCCAGCGAGCGTAACAGATATACGTAGTTTCTTGGGAATGGCAGGATATTACCGCAGATTTATTGAAGGATTCTCCACCATAGCCAAGCCTATGACGCAGTTACTCAAGAAAGACAAGAAGTTTGAATGGACAGAAGCCTGCGAAAAAAGTTTCCAAGAGCTAAAGCGGAAATTAACAACAGCACCAGTATTAATTGTGCCAGACATACACAAAAATTTTGAAGTGTTTTGTGACGCGTCCAGAAAGGGTCTCAGATGCGTGTTGATGCAGGAAGGCAAGGTTGTCGCCTATGCTTCAAGGCAAGTTCGCAAGCATGAGGAAAATTATCCCACTCATGACTTAGAAATGGCAGCAGTCATTCATGCACTCAAGGAATGGAGGCATTTCTTACTTGGGAACCGATGTGAAATATATACGGATCACAAAAGTCTCAAATATATTTTCACGCAGCCAGAACTTAATTTACGACAAAGACGCTGGTTGGAATTGGTAAAGGATTATGATGTTGGTATCCATTACGATCCAGGAAAAGCAAATGTAGTGGCCGATGCTCTTAGTCGGAACCCCAACTCCGATGAAAGCAATCTGCAAAGCTTGAGACCCGAATTCCAACAAGAATTTGCCAAGCTCAATTTGATAATGGTAGCAGAAGGCACCATATCAAACTTGGAAATACAACCCGACCTTGTGGAGGAAATTAAAGGAGCTCAACCCGGTCACCCCAGCATCGAAGGCATCAAAAGAAAGGTGAGTATGGGCAAGGCCTCGGAGTTCGTCATAGACGATGGAGGAATATTGTGGTTCGGAGAAATACTCTGCGTGCCAAACATATAAGACCTTAAATAGCAAATTCTAGATGAAGCCCACACCGCCCCGTACTCAATCCACCCTGGAGGAACCAAGATGTATAAAGATATTCAGGAAAGATTTTGGTGGCACGGTATGAAGAGGGACATAGCCACCTTCATTGCATGTTGCGACTCTTGTCAACGCATAAAAGCTGAGCATCAGAGACCAGCCGGACTACTGCAACCAAACAAAATACCTGAGTGGAAATGGGATGAAATAGGGATGGATTTCATTGTCGGACTACCTCGGTCACAGCATGGGAATGATGCCATATGGGTCATCACTGACAGGTTAACCAAGGTGGCACATTTCATTCCAGTAAAGACAACCTACAACACTCAGAGGCTTGCCAGGATTTATCTCTCCCGTATAGTTTGTCTGCATGGAGTCCCGAAGACTATAATATCCGACAGAGGCACTCAGTTCTTCTCGAGATTTTGGGAGCATTTACAACAGGCTCTGGGAACCCAACTAGCCTTCAGTACCGCATACCACCCACAGACCGATGGACAAACGGAACGCGTAAACTAGGTTTTAGAAGACATGCTGAGAGCATGTGTCCTCACATATGGAACCAGTTGGGAAGAAAGCCTGCCATACGCCGAGTTCGCGTACAACAATAGCTACCAGGCTAGCCTGCAAATGGCACCATTTGAGGCTTTATACGGACGGAGATGCCGTACCCCGTTGAATTGGTCAGAGACCGGAGACAGCCGCATCTTCGGACCAGACATGCTCAGAGAAGCCGAGGAAAAAATCAAGCTAATCAGAGACCGACTTAAGACCGCTCAAAGTCGACAAAAGAGTTATTATGATCAGAAACATCGTAGGGTCAGCTTCAAGCCCAGTGAGTTCGTATACCTGAAAGTATCTCCTATGAGAGGATTGCAACGATTCAAGATTAAAGGGAAGCTAGCACCAAGATTCATTGGACCATTCTGTATAATGGCGCGAAGAGGCACGGTAGCCTACCAGCTAGACTTACCCGAGGAATTATCCGATGTCCACAACGTGTTCCACGTCTCGCAATTGAGGAAGTGCGTAAGCAACCCAGAGAAACAAGTATCCCATGAGAGCATTGACGTGCAGCCAGACCTCACTTATCGGGAACGTCCAGTAAGAATATTAGAGGAGTCTGAAAGGAGGACCTGACAGAAGACCATCAAATTCTTCAGAGTCCAGTGGAGCAATCACACCGACAGTGAAGCAACTTGGGAGAGAGAGGATTTTCTTCGGGCAGAGCATCCACACTTATTTAAGGATCAGCTGAAATCTCGGGGACGAGATTTTTCCTAAGGGGGTAGGTGTTGTGTCACTCCAAAAAATTTTGATTTGGATTTCATCAAAAACTTTGTTGGATTTTAAAAGAGGGCATTTAAAATTTCTTTTCCAGAAATCCTTCCTCTTAAAAAACTTCCTTTCACCTTTGGCAAGGATTTCCTTTTCCTTTTCAAATTTGGTGTTGAATTTTTGGAAACTTTTCTTCTGGTTGTTTCCCTCTCAAACTTATTTATTTTCATTTAAAAAGAAACCCTAGGAGTTTTGGGACTTCTTTCTTTTTGAAACCACCCATGATTTTACCATGTCACAGGTGGTGAAACCCCTCCAAAACCTCCCCTCCTCCTTGGAACAACCTAAGTTCTCTGTCCCAACTAATCCAAACAAGTTTTGTATTTTAGTTCAATCATTTTTCCTCTCAAACCATTTCTGTCAATTATTTGGAGCCTGAGTCATTTACAAAGCAAGTACCTTATTTCCTTTGAGTTTTGATCTCAAACCAACTCCTCTGTATTGTCCTTAGCATCCACAACTCAGAACCATCTTGATCCACTCCCCTTCTTTTCAAATTTTTCAAATTTCAGCCTCTGCAAGTTTGGACCAGATTTGCCAAATTTGGTGAAATTCATATCTACACTTCCCCAAAAATTCTACCAAAATTCAGGCAGCCTACTGGAGCAATGAGTAGCCACTCCACCAAAAATCAGCTCTAGGAAAAATCCCTAGAGGCCAGTATCATTCTGTCGAACACCTTGCATGCACTGTATATTGCACTTTCAGTAATTCAGTAAAAGTTCAGAGTTCAGTGTCGATCTTCGTCAGGAGTTCAATCACATGCTCACAGTGCCCTTGGCACGATCCTCGCCGCCTCTTCCTCCTGTCTGGAGCGCCGCACGCGCGCTTGGCGCCTTCCTGGCGTCGGTGGCGCCCTGCCCAGCCTGCGCCGGCGTGTCTTGCAGCGGCCGAACCACCGTAGCGGCCGACAGGGATCAAAACGGCGGCTCAACGCCGTTCGGCGCCGCCCAATGCTCCCTGGCTCTCCGCGTGGCACATGCATGCCAGCGCAGCCCCGCTGCACCGTTGCCGTGGCCCGGCAAGCACAGAACGTGCTCCCTGCCGCCGACGTGCCGCACGGCCATTGTGTTGGGACAGGCCGTAAACCTCCCTCCCATGCTGAGTTGGACCCTAGAATGGAACCACTACTCCACCTAGGCGATGCCCAAACCACTAATCCCACTGCCCAACCACAGCGCCGTCGTAATCACTCGCCGGACTTATCCCGTTCGCGGCAACCGCCTCGGGCCGGCTATATATAGCGCCCCCAAGCTCCCTCTCGCCCCCGCACACCTCCACCACCTCACTGGACCCCGACCAGCAACTAGAAGAGCCTCGAGGGGCCCTTCTTCCTCGACTCCGGCCACCTCGTTCCGCCTCGGCCTCCACCTCGATTCGCTCCGGTGAGGCCATCTCCGGCGCCCAAACTTCGTCAGTAGCTTCCTCGAGCACCCAGTGAGCTAACCCAAGCATCAATTTGACCTTCGCAGCTCTCCCCGCGAGATCCATCTCCACCCGAGCCGCCATCCGCCGGAGCAAGGCTCGCCGTCGACGTGGTACTCGCCGGCGACCACCACCACCACCAACCGACGCGGAAGGGCGCCCTGAACACGGAGTTACCCTCCGATCCCCCTGCCTCGCCATGGATCGCCGCCGGCGACCACCGCGGCTCTCGGACACGCCAGTCAGCCTCTCAGTGCTTTTTACACGAATCGTTTTCTGAAAACGCCTTCGGGCAAAATGCGTTTCCTCTCTGGGCTAGCATATTCGAGTCTGAAGCGTTTTCCGTTTTTATGAGCTAGCCCCTGGAAACTTTCTGTTTCATTACAGATGAGTCCCTGGACAAAAACCTTTATAACTTTTAAATAGAAAAGTATTTTTGATTGATTCTTTTTCTGTTCTCTTTGAAATTTTGCCTAGTTTTTTATCAGATTTATTTGAAAAATATTTGGAATACTTTTTGTGCACATCTTGGTATTTAAGATAGCACCTATATTTTCTTTATACCGTAGATACCGAAGGAGGTGACGGAGCCGCGAACTTCACCGAGCTAGGCTCCGACTACTCTGAACCAGGCAAGCCTGTTTGAACTTTTGATATGATGAGTGTCTTGGCATGTTTTGCATTTAGTTAGTTTCATGGCATGTTGATGAGCATACCGATGAACGTTATTTTCATGCATTGTTGAGGTAAGTGAGCTCGGTGATCCATAGGTGGATGGATGTGAGTATGAATGACCATGTGTTGGCATGAGGATGGGTAAGATGGCAGTGTTGTAGCATGCCAGTCTTATGCCAGACTATTTGACTTCAGTGTCAAATTGTATCAGTCCAGTTCCTCCCTTTTCCTTCCTTGTACTACCACATGTTTTCCGCAAGGAATATGGATTAGTAAGTTGCAAACCGCTTTCCTGGTACACACCAAAAGGAGAGGCCGGGATGATGGTTCCATGGCCCTGGATTAAAGCCAGTCATCCGGTCAGGGGGCATGGGTGTTTCCGGTTGGGACCGTGAGGGGGGCACCCCTTAGAGCGCGCGTATATAAATTTGATCCCATGCTATTCAAGATTGTGATCTCCCCGTCTCAAAGTTTTTCTTGGACGATGTCTAGGGTGAGTCCTGGCATTGAGAGGTAGGATGGGTGTGTACTGGTTGGCTGTGTTTTCTTCCGAAATACCATAAACAGAACTAGTCCTTCGAGACTACGGAAATCCGTTAGCTGTGGGAAATTTTTGTACAAACTCTACAAAGTCATAAATCTCCAAATCATCTTATCCATATCCAAATTTTGCGCTGACTTATTCTGACAAGTGCCAGTTTTGGTGATAGATACTCCGGTGAATCACATGAGCGCTAAGCCCGGTTAAAAGTTTATTCCTGTGGATGGACTAACCCGTTTATTATCATGAACTGAATATTTATTATGAGTATTATTTACTTGTGAATAAAAGCCCTTTCTGTGATGTCGCTCAGACGTCCGACTGTGGCATTTCTTTTAAAGCCCTTTCTGTGATGTCGCTCAGACGTCCGACTGTGGCATTTCTTTTAAAGCCCTTTCTGTGATGTCGCTCAGACGTCCGACTGTGGCACTTCTTTTAAAGCCCTTTCTGTGATGTCGCTCAGACATCCGACTGTGGCATTTATTTTAAAGCCCTTTCTGTGATGTCGCTCAGACGTCCGACTGTGGCATTTCTTTTAAAGCCCTTTCTGTGATGTCGCTCAGGCGTCCGACTGTGGCATTTCTTTTAAAGCCCTTTCTGTGATGTCGCTCAGACGTCCGACTGTGGCATTTCTTTTAAAGCCCTTTCTGTGATGTCGCTCAGACGTCCGACTGTGGCATTTCTTTTAAAGCCCTTTCTGTGATGTCGCTCAGACGTCCGACTGTGGCATTTCTTTTAAAGCCCTTTATGTGGTGTCTCTAAGACGCCCGACTGTGGCATGATTTTCTATTATTATCTGTTCACCTTTCGAGGCGTCGCTTCAGATACCCGATCGGTTTTCATTTCTATTTTTGTTGGGATTTCAGGCGGACTACCGCCGTTTCCCTCGTATTTACTTCGTTATGCAAATTTTTAATTGTGCATTTGGAAAGATTAGTCATGACGCATTCATGCATGCATTTGTTATATCTTACGTCCGAACTGTCTTGTGAGTACTTTCAAAGTACTCATTGGCTTGTTGATTTGGCCAGATGCTGACAAAGGTGATCTCATGGATGAAGAGTTCGATAGCAAGTCCGACGCCATAGGAATCCCAGTCAGTCTCGTGCGAACCTGGACTTGGTCACTGTATTATATCCGCTTCCGCAACCCGAATAAATTTATCGAGCCTCACCTCGACGCTCGATGAGATGCCAGTTTGAGAGTCGTGTTACCACACTCCCCACCGTGTTATTCCACCACCGCTTTATCCTCGAGTCAGTAGTATGCCACCACACCATTATGTTATATCCGCCATTATGTATAATTATTGGCACGCTTGTAATAATTTGTTGAGCAGCCCTAGCTCAACCCTGTAATATATTCTATGCTACTGGCTTATTGTATCAAGAATTTGTCTACCAGTGAGGAGGATTTCTCTCATACTGGACTCAAAAGATTGGTTTCTCAATAAATATTTTATTGGAAAACCGGTCGTGACACATATCGATCGATGTGTGCCGTAAAGAAGGAGCTGGGGGCCTACACACACCATGGGTGAACGACCTAAAGTGAAAAGACAAATTTGCGCGATGGAGCTAGAGAATGCCGAGGGAGGGTGAGAGGGATGCGGGCGTGTGCATGCACAAGAGAAAGTTAGCGCTAGCTACAAAGATAAGAGGGTTGTGTGGGTGTGAAAGACGAATAGAGATCATATATACTTCATTATAAAAAGCGAATTCGGATATTTGAAGAATTTATCATAGTGTTTCAAACCGACGGATATGTGAATATATATAACTGTGATACACATGGTGTGGTTATGAACACGGTATACTACATTTAATATGTTTTATATCTACTCTTATAAAAAACGGATTTGTTGATGATGGTGTGCCTGCCATCCTGCATTATAGGCCGTCTGATATATATCTGGCGGAGAGCATGGAAACTATGATGGTTGAAGTTGGCAACAATCATTATTGTAGATTCTTATTGAAATAGAGAAACAAATTCAAATTTAGTTGGAATTGCAGCGGTAGTATAGACATTTGGAATGCACTAAAATGTTGGTATGAGTAGGTTACATGCATTATACAGCAAGCAAAAAAATTTAATCGGACATAACATGGATTCATACTCCCTCCTTCCATCTATATAGGGCGTAATGAGATTTTTAAGACCGCCTTTGACTATTGACAAGATTAATAGTACATGACATGCACAATGTGAAAATTATATCATTGAAAGAACCTTTCACAGACGAATTTAACGGTGTGCTTTGTGTAAGTTGCATGTCATATATCATTGCTCTAATATTTGGTCAAAGTTAGCATCGAAAAACGTATTAGGCCCTATATAGATGGAAGGAGGGAGTAGCTTTGAATAGCATTTGTATAGTAAAACGGGGCAAGACTCTCTCTTTGTGTGTTGTGAATAGTTTTACTTTTTGGTTGAGGGAAGTAAGAAATTAATTTGGTACATACAAGTACAATATTACTACACGTTAGGCTTGTCCCTAAAATTCAACCCGCGTTTTGTTATATCCCGAAAATTCAGATATCGTGCTCCCAAAACTGGCGCCTTCACAACCCGCGCCTTGCTATCCTGAAATTACAACGCGCGCGAAAACTCCCTCCAGCTGCCAAATCCCGACACGCAAAATCCCCCTTCTAACCCTGAGCCGAAAGGGCCTCTAGTTCAAATCGGTGGGGGGTACTTTTGTAACACACCCTACATTTTGGACAAGCGCGTTCCTAAGTGATGCTTCACCCCCTCCCATCGCCCCCTTTTCGCCATTCAAAATCCCAGGCCGCCATAACCTCTCCGCTCTAGCCGCGAAACCCCACCCTCCTCCGTCCGCCACGTCACCGCTGCCCAGCCGGAGCCTCTTCCCCGATGATGCCGTCCAGCGCAATAGCTCGACGTCCCTCGTCCACCTCCCCGGATGAGGATCCGTCGTCCATCTCGCTGTCCCGCCGGTTCAGCCGCCCCGTCCTCCACCTCCAAGGAGTTGCTCCGACAATCGCCTCGTTTATCGCGGCTGCTCCATCCCCATAGCGCCGCCTTAACCTGTTCCACCGGAACCGTAGCATCCGCACCGACTCCTCGGACGAAGCCGAGGCCTACTCGGCGTCACCAAAGAGGTTGTACACTCATCGCAGCGCACCTTCTCCTTAACTCGACCTCCCGAGGCTAACAGTGCTCCATCCCGCACCCCCATGGAGCGGCTATCTTGAAGCCGGTGCTGCGGGTGACATCTCCACGGCGGCTCTCCCCCAGTGCGAGGCCCCTTCGGCGGCGGCGGCCATACCAGCCAGATCTGCTGCTGCTGCTCCGGCTCTCGCTCGATCGCTCGCTCGCCTAGCTGCTGCTACTACTCTCAGCCTCGCTCGTGCTGCTGCTCTACTCCGATTAAGCCACACTTCAGTCGACTGAATCGACTTTTGGGTCAGTCAATTTTCAGGGGTTGGGGGGCTCGCCAGAGTTAAGGGAGAACCACCCGCAGCGGGGATGGGGGCTCAACGAAGAGGTACCCCACTATCTATATTAGGGTTCAGGGTGGGGGCGGGGGGCCTAGAGGGCTGGCCGGGGCGGCGGTGGCGAGTTGTTTCAGGGCGGTGAGGCAGCGCTGGGGCCAGCGGTTCAGCCGGTGGTGGCTAGCGGCTCAGGGGGGTGCAGGTTGAAGATGAACTGCAGGCCCTCCCTAAACTACATGCCAAATGCCTCTCTGCTACCATTGCGTTCAGTTTCGACAGTAGCATTCAGATTCCACAGTAAATTTCAGCTTCGACAGTTAAGTTCGGAGTCAACAGTTTTTACCTCATCTGTTGTAGTCAGGTGGTTTTTGGTTATGTTAATTTTACATCCATTTTACATCATCTATTGGAGATGCTATTAGAATCCCTCTTGAGATTGACGATGTCTGTCTTGTGCTGCTTCAGCCTTGACGTCTTACGGCTCACCGGAGCTGCTCCAACGACAGAACGATCTGTCACAACAGAGCAGTGCCCTGGACGCCGTCTACAGATTCCTCAGATCTTCCTCCACACCTCTGACAGCCACCTCTGCCTCAACTACTTCAGCGACCAACCCAATGATGCTGACGTCGACACGGCTACGATAAAGAGGTTGTACACTTGTTGCATCACTTATTACTATACATTCACGTTGATCCATTAGGGCTATTTTGGTTCAACGGAAAAACATCGATCCACTGGTTGTTACCATCACTCTAAATTTATGCATTCTCTCCTTACATAATATCACCATATTTTTCTCGTATGCATGTCAGATATTGTACACAGTCATGCTGAACATGTAGAGAAAAAGAGAAGAGTTTTGTGCGGCAATACAATGTCATGCAGACATCGCTCCATAGTGGGTTCAATGGCAAACCCTCCCCACCCCTCTCCAGATTGTAATCCAGAGGAAGATATCTGTTCTGAGGCGGATTCGGACGCCGCTGACCACTCCTATTTACCCCCCAAGGTGTTTTCTCTACCTTGGCATGATGATGTTAGACATATCATGCATATGTTGCCTTGCAGTGCCTACTTTTGACATCATATATGTCATCTGCTTAGTTTAGACATGTTCTGTAATGCCACATGTTTAGTTTCTATATCATATATGGGAATTATGCAGTCTCATGTCTTTTAGCCAGTCATAATATATGTGAAATGTGTAATGCCATCCTGTTTAACCAGGCATCATATATTTGAATGATATCTTCCCATCCTTTTCTTCATTCCATTTCCATTTGTCAACAATGTTTGTACATTAAACTACTCTTCCTGTGAATCAGCCATTTGGGTGGGAGATGGAAAAATCTGGAGTGAGAACACGACCTTTAGAGTAGTCAGTGCTACCTGTCGAAGCAGATCTCTTGTTGGGTCCCGATAGCTCCTCAAAGATGGATTCAGAGACAGATGACCAGTCCTATTCCCCCACTGAGGTGTATGCTCTAACTTGGCACAGTTATACTGCTCATATCATGCATACGGTGTCTTGCATTGCATAGTTTAGACATCATATACACAATATTCAACACCATGTTCTTAGTTCAGACATCATATCGAATGCCCTCTGTTTAGCATATAAATCACATATGTGAATTAAATGATGTGATTCTGATTACTTAGATAACATGTAGGTGAATTATGTCATGCGATCCTGTTTAGTTATTTATCATATCTTTGAATTATGTTATGCTATGCTATCCAATTTAGATAGACATCATATATGTGAAATTATGTCATGCTATCCATTTTAGTTAAACAATATACATGTCAACTATTTCATGCCCTCTTTTTTCCACACTATCTATTGCATCTGTCTCTCATACAATGTCTGTACATTCAACTATGTTTCTTGTTTATCAGCCATTTGAATTGGAGCGGTGATGCCAGTATCTAGCAGACTAAAAACACGGTCTTCAAATAAAATAGTGCTACCTCTTGGTGGAGATAGCACCCCGGTTGTACATGCACAAGAACCAGCCCTACCACACATAACCCAAACTCTCGCAGATTGTACCCCTACTACGATGGACAGAGAACCAGCTTCACCCAATCTAACCCCAGCCGATAGTAACCCAGCTCTTGTTGACACAGCACCATCTCCACCACAGAGCTCCCAAACAAGAGCAGTTAGTAAGGCAGCTCCAGTGCCCAAAGGGCCAGTACTATCACGGCGAACCCCAACTCCACCAGTTAGTACGCTTATTCCTGTGGAGGAAGCACAACCAGCTAGTCGTAGTTTAGCATCTATCGCATTTGATGTTTTTAAATCGTATGTGTGTATCTTCCCATCTTGGAAATATTATACTGAAGATGAAGGAAAATGCCAGTTGCAGGTGTTTTTCCAGTGTGTTATGTGTAAGTAATGTTATTCATGGCAATTACTTTGCTTCGTCCCATACATCCTACCTCCATGATGGTTATAATACAGCAAATTTTCCTATTTTCTCTATAGAGAAGGACCGATTTGGAAACTCAGGATGAGGTAACCTATGCTAATACCTCTGCTATCTTCAAGAATGCTTGGTGGCAGTATCGGAATTACCTAAAGAAAACGTACTTCACCGGCAAAGAAACTCATCAAATTCCCTTATGTTCTACTGAGACACATTTACTGGACGATGACTGGGAATGCCTTGTTTTGTACTGGTCCCGAACCAAGAATGTGGTAAGGTCTATGAGCTCATTTTCTATTTTTAAGTATTATATTCTTGCGTCTTACTGTACTCTGTTCATGTAGAATGAGTGCCTAAACCTGAAGAACAACTGTTCTAATTTAAGATTCCATTGCTACCATAGGACATAGATATATGTTTGTTTGATGCTTTTATTATGTACTAGTACTTGGCAATAGAAGACTTGGTAGTTTAATCCTGTCCACCTTACTAATGAAGTGGTTCACCGAAATGAGTTTCATATACTAGTACATGCTAAACTTGTTATGTGTCTGCTTGTTTCTTCTTTTAGAATGCTGACAGAATATTGGGGAAGAGTGCCTTATTGAGGAATGGTAAAGGAAGTAATGCAGATAAAGTTCAGGATAGTGACACATCCTGTCTTAGTTTAGTGTTGGAGTTACTAGCCACTACCGCTTGCACAAGCTATTCAAACTCACTGTCTGAATCAGTTCGGTTTCTTGAGTCTCAACTACAAGCTGAAAGACATCGATCAGCTGTGCTGCGACAAGAAGCGGAAGGACTGTGGAAGTCCCTGGAGCATTCAGATGCATACTTTCTGGTGCAACAGCAAGCGTTGGAGGATTTTAGCGCCAAACAGGACAAAGCTAATCAGCTTGCTAAGCTTATTGCTAGCATGGTGGATACCCAGGATAATGTTTCTTGAGCTCTTCTGAAGTTGTTTCAGTTATGCTCTTGTTCTACTGCCGCGTTTATTTGCACTAGTGGCCAATTTTGACGGCCAGTGTATATGATATGCTGCTTTGTTCCCCATATTTGCACTGGTCGCGAACTTTGATGCCCAGTGGATGTAATATGTGTAATAGCCGTGATAGCCTAGCGTTAGTTGCTTGCTTATTTATTTCCTTGTTGTCTTACTTATTTGTTTGCTTGTAGTCATTGCAGTTCTTTTTCCGCAGTTAACTAGTGGCTGCAATAACCTATTTTTTAAAACTAGGCCACATAACCATGGGCTAATATTTACTGTAGTGACACTGGGCCTCCTATGAGCCGTAGAAACAGTGCGCCTTCCCCATGCCGTAGAAACAGTAGGCCTTCTACGGGCCGTAGAAACAATGGGCCTTATACGGGCCGTATCATCAATGGGCCTTATACGGGCCGTATGATCGATTGGCCAAACATGGGCCAATAACAGGCCGCATTATGGCCATAAACGGGCTAGAGTTGGAATCATCCGTTCATGGGCCGACCGTAACGGGCCATCGTTAATAGGCCGTATTTGATGACGCTATGAAAACGGCCTAACCTATTAACGGACCACAAACGGGCCGACTGTAACCACGGGCTAAATTTGGCCCACAAGCAGAAAATGACAGTAACGGGCCGTAAGTAAACGAATGCTGGAAATGAGCCCAAGAATAAATGGGCTCTGAGAAGGCAGAAAGATAACATGGGCTAGAAACGGCCCAACGGAATAACGGACCGTTAATGGGTATAAAGTGATACACTGTTCATTACGGGCCAGTTTCACCATGGGCCGTTAATGGGTGTAAAGTGATACACTGTTCATTATGGGCCAGTTTCACCACAGGCCGTTAACAGGCCAAGAGTTACATAGGGCCTCATATGGGCCGAAAGACGTCATGGGCCAGAAGTGAAAATGGGTTGGAATCATATTGGATGGCCCAGATGACGCTACTAGGCCTAATTCGGATAGGGCGTAACGGGCCTTGGGTTAGCGGGCTGTAAATGGGCTATATGCGAATAGACCGTTAGCAGGCTTTCCATGGGCCGGCCCGCCACCTTTTGACCAAGTCAAACGGGCCGGCCTTTTCACAGGAATGGGCCTCTGTTGGGTCGTGCCACGTGTCAACGTATCATAGGCACCTTCCGTCCAATGAGTGGTTGACATCTGTCCCAACGATGAGCCGCCACGTGTTTCCTCCAGCCAATGATGATTTTACACGTGGAAAATCCCCATTGGTCGGGGCTGTTAATGGGTTATCGGATCCAAAATCTGACCCGATAGCTTAATGGCGTTCCGTTACGATGGATGTCACGTGTCGGTCACCCTTGACGAAAGCACTTCTGTGACGCGCGATTTATCATCATGGAAGTGGACACTTCCGTGATGATAATTTTGGTATTGTCATGGAACACTTCTACGACAGCATAGGTATGACTATCTTGATTCTGTCATAAATTTGTCATGGATGTACATGCATGACAAAAAAAGCGACCTACTATGACAAACACGTATCATCACGGAAGTGTATTTTTTTGTAGTGATGCACCTTGGGGGGGGGAATACGACTGGTCATCTCTCTCTGAATCCTCCTTTGAGGAGCTATCTATAACCAGCAAGAAATATGCATCGATAGGTAGCACTGACTGCTCAGAAGACCTTGTTTTCACTCCAGATTTTGCCATGACCGACTCAAATGGCTGATGCACAGGAAGAGTAGATGAATGTATAAACATTGTTGACAAATGGAATACATTATGGAAAAAAAATATGGCACGATACAATTCACATATACGATGACTGGCTAAACAGGATGGCATTGCATGATTCACGTATATGATGCCTGGCTAAAGAAGATGGCATTGCATAATTCCCATATACTCCCTCCGTTTCTAAATATTTGTCTTTTTAGAGATTTCAAATGGACTACCACATACAGATGTATATAGACATATTTTAGAGTGTAGATTCACTCATTTTGTTCCGTATGTAGTCACTTGTTGAAATCTCTAAAAAGACAAATATTTAGGAATGGTGGGAGTATGATATAGAAACCAAACAGGTGGCATTCACACAAAGCAAATCTAAACTAAGCTGATGACATATAAGATGTATAATGTAAGCAATGCAAGGTGACATATGCATGATATGACCAACATCAGCATGCCAGGTTAGAGCAAACACCTCAGGTGGTAAACAGGCGTGGTCGGCTCCTTCTGAATCTCCATCTGAACAGTTATCTTCCTCTAGAATACAATCTGGAAATGCAGGAAGAGGGAGGTACTTCGCTCACCATGGAGCGGCGTCTGCATGACATTATATTCACACGCAAGGGTCTTCTCTTTTTCTCTACATGTTCAGTATGATTGTGTACAATATCTGACATGCATAATAAAAAATAGTTAGATTTTGTAAGGCCTAGGGGGTGCATGCAAAAATCAAGATTGATGGTAGCAAACGAGTGGATGGATCCAAAACTAATGATAGCAAGTAGATTATAGTTTCAGTTTAAAAAGATAGGCAATGGATCATCTATTGTTTGTTGCCCACCCAACATGAACCACATAGAAGACCCCGGATGAACCAGATAGTAGATAGATACTATTCGTTGCTGGCTCGATATGAGACCCATGGGCAATTCAAAACTCAAGATTGAACGATAAAGTAGCAGGTAATAATAACCGATGTATAGCGTAAGCAAACACGAAAGACTACGACCTCTCTTCTGGAAATATGTAGTCCTCAGGTTCATCTACTCAGTCGATGATGGTAATGCAGTTGGCGTGGCTCCCGGCAACGGGGAAGATGATCTGAGGCGGCGAAAGGAAGTCTGCATGGGGGATCTCTGCTGCAGTGAACGCTTCTGTCGATGGTGCACCTTAGGTGGGGTGGATGACGACACGACAGGAGTAGGACATAACACACTGAGTTTTCTTTGACGCCTATCTGAAAATGAAGTAAATCTGTAAGCGCTCCTTAGAATTGCAGGATTCTATAAACGTAGGGACAGGAAAACACAGGAATAGGATAGGAATGCACGTGCAAAACAGAGCATTTGGAAACATAGGATTTCAGTCAACCTAGGTGTTTGGCTCACATGAATTGGAAGAACAGAGGAATGGAGAAACAAAGTTATGCGATGAGTGTACAACCTCTTTGGCATAGCCTTGTGGAGCTCAGCATCATTGGGTTGGGCGTGGAGGATGGTGATGATGCTAGTGTGACTGTCGGAGGCGGGGAAGAAGATCTGAGGCCTTTGGAAACGGCGCCGAGGGTACTGCTCCGCTGTGATGGACGGTTCCGTTGTTGGAGCAGCTCCGCTAAGGTGTACGGCGACGAGGCTGAAGCATGACAAGACAGACAACGTTAATCTGAAGTGGAACCCTAATATCATCTCCAATAGATGATGTAAAATACATCACCAAAAAGTGCTAGATGTAAAACGCACCAGCCGCGCCACGGCCGCTCTGACAGATGCTGTAAGTACTGTTCACTATGAACTTAACTGAAGAAAATGAACTTCACAGTCGAAACTGAATTTTATTGTCGAAACTGATTGAACTAGTAACAGAGCATTGCAATAGATGTTTAGGGCATTCGAGCACTAGTAGCAGAGAAGCAGTGATCTAAATCAGCAGACGCTCGAGCAGGGAACGCACTAGTAGAGAGCAAGTCGTGCAGTAGCACCGCGAGCGAGTGCTAAAGCGGGAACTCCTGTAGCTGTCGGAGGTCGTGCAGCAGCAGCAGCAGCAGCGCAAGCGAGAGCAAGAGCAGAGCAGCAGCATGAACGAAAGCAGGAGCAGTGCAGCAGTGTGGCCGACAGCAAGAACAGAGCCGCAACACGAGAGAGAGCCAGAGCAGCTGCAACTAGTGCCATTGTGGAAGTCGCCGCCGAGGAAGCAACGACATGGGGGAGAGACACCGTGGATGATGTGGTCGGCGACGGCACCGTCGATGGAGACATGCCATGTCTGCTTGGTATCGAGCACCGGCAGCCCCGTGAGATCGAATAAAAGATAAAATGCAGTGGTGAGTGCAGAACCTCCTTGGTGGCGCCGAGTTGGCCTCGGCTTCATCAGAGGAATTGGTGAGGATGCTGCAGTTCCGGTGGGGCAGGTCAAGACGGCGCTGTGGGGATTGAGGTGGCGCAATAGAGGAGGCAAACATCGGGGCAGCTCCTTGGAGGTGGAGGACGGGGTGGCTGATCTGGCGGGACGACGATATCGACAATGGATCCTCATCCGGTGCGGTGGATGACGGACGGCGAGCTGTTGCAGTGGACGACGTAGTCGGGGAAGAGTCTCCGGCTGGGCGGCGGTCGGGAGGCCGACGGAGGAGCGTGGGGTTTCGCGGGTTTTGGCGGCCTCGATGTACGAATGGGGGACGAAGGGGGAGGGGGAGCCAAGCTTAGGGACGCGCTTGTCCGAAATGTAGGGTAAGTTACCAGCATACCCCCACCGGTTTTGACACCGCGACGTGGAGCTTCATTTCGGGCTGAGGGGTAGAAGGGGGATTTCACGTGTCTGGGCTACGGGAGAGATTTCGGATGAGGAGGGAGTTCTCGCATGCGTCCAAATTTTGGGATAACATGGCGCGGCGCGGGGTTAAGAAGTGGGAGTTTCAAAGCAGGTGAGACAAAAGATACTCAAGCTTGAAAATTTCGGGATAACAAGGTGCGGATTCCTTGTTCGGCAGAACAAACTTAACGTGTAAAAAAACAATTCATACAAGACACAAGAGAGTCATGTCCCATTTTAGTATATTGCTATAGATTCCATTGAAAAAACTACAAGAAAAATGTAAAAAAAATCAGGAGAACAAGATTACCCTGCACAATACCAAATCGATTCGCACTTCCCTCAACAACAACAAAAAACAAATCAATTCCCACCAAAGAAAGAGTAATGTCCCTTTTTATATGATTACAGATGCCATGATCTCGAATTTCAATTTTTGAATCCACGTTATGTTGAATTCGAATATATCGTTAGGTGACCTTGCGGTTTATAATTGATGTGGTCGTACATTTTGATCTTCCATCATATATGAACATTTTACTCCACCATGTGAACATATATATTGCCGTCTACCATATGGACTAAATTTGAATCAATTTTCCTTATTTGAATACGATTGTTTTCAAGTTATACAATAATTCAAATATTATCTTGATTACAAAAAACATACATATAGCAGTAATCATATTTCACTATGAACTACATGTACCACACGCTCTCCAATTCAAATATTTGTATCCATTTTATGTTGAATTCAAATCATAGTACATTATTGGTCTAGGTAGTGAGATGTTTGGGATAATCTAAACACTGTTTTCATACGTATAATTTTTCGCTGAATTGGGACAAGTGGTATAAGCCTCTTGCAAAACTGGAGATTCTCTCAACAAGCCTCATGGTTCCGAGAGGGAACATGTCACCTTTTATGTGCGAAATGATATATGATGCCTCCCCCTAATTTTATTTACAGAGGCAAATAGAACTATATGAGTGCCCTGTTAAATTTTGGAATTATTTTGGGTTCATTTGGCCTTTTTATACATTAATTGAGTTTCTGGACTTTTAATGTGCATAATCTAAATATGAATTGCATGCACATGCTCCGGTGCACCAAAGTGGGTTCAAAAATCACATGTGTGTCCTTGGTTGAATTTCTAGGTCCCATGGAAGAAATGAGAATGAAATTCAAACATCTGGGCGTCATGACTCGGCCGAGAACATCGAGAAACTTTGATTTTAAATTCATGTAAATCCAAAACTCGCGTGGAAATCATGAAACTTGGCATGGTGTCATGTAATGGCACTAACATGTTGTGGTAAAAAAATTGGGCCGATTTGGAAGCTCGTGGTTCTAAGAGGGAATGCGCCACCTTTGAGTGTGAAATGATATGTGCTGCCCCCCCCTTGAGTTTCTTAACAAAGGCAACATAGAACTACATTAGTGCCCTGTTAAATTTTGGAATTATTCCAGGTTTGTTTGTCGTTTTTTATACATTAATTCAGTTTCTAGTCATTTAATATGCATAAGTCAAATTTGAACTACAAGCACATGCTCTCGTGCACCAAAGTTGGTTGAAAAATCACATTTGTGTCCTCGGGTGAATTTCTATGTCCCATGCAAGAAATGAGAACAAAATTAAAACATCTGGGCATCGTGGCTCGCCCGAGAACATTGAGAAACTTGTTTTTAAAATTCTTGTAAATTCAAAACACGTCTGAAAATCATGAAACTTGGCATGGATGTCATGTCATGGTACTACCATGTTGTGGTAAAAAATTGGTCGAATAGGAACAGATTTTGGTATAAGCTTTTGCAAACCAAAGCTTCTCTCAAGAAAGCTCGTGGTTCTGAGAGTGAACGTGCCACCTTTGAGTGCGAAATGATATACATTGTCGCCCTTGAGTTTATTTACAAAGGCAACATAGAACTACATGAGTGCCCTGTTAAATTTTGGAATTATTCCGGCTTCGTTTGGCCTTATTTACAAATTTATTGAGTTTTTGGTCATTTAATGTGCATAATTCAAATTTTAACTACAAGCACATGCTCCCGTGCACCAAAGTTGGTTGAAAAATCACATTTGTGTCCTCGGGTGAATTTCTACTCCCTCCTTCCATCTATATAGGTCCTAATGTGTTTTTCGAGGCTAACTTTGACCAAATGTTAGAGCAATAATATATGACATGCAACTTACACAAAGCATACCTTCAATTTTGTATATCAAAGGAGCTTTCAATAATATAATTTTCATAGTATACATCTGTAGTGACCTGACCCGAATGGATCAAGTCTACTGTGCTCCGGTGTCATCCCTGGATTAGTAATGCTGACACCACACAGTAAATCGAAGGATTTATAACAGAGTGGCAATCACACACTTATTACAACGATGTCTCAAAAGAGAACTTATTACATAAATATGGCTTAAGGCCATCTAAAATCGATAACAGCGGAAGACTTGGAAGATAAATGGGTCCATCAACTCCAACGGCATCACTAAGTATAGAACCACGACCTAAAACACCTCAATCATCGTCTGAAAAGTCTGCAACATTAACGTTGCAGCCCGAAACGGGTCAGCACATGGAATATGCTAGCAAGGTAAAACATAGAGAGTAATGGAATGAAACAGCTATACTATATGCATATTTGGCTGGTGGTAAGCTCTATGGTTATTGTTTTGCGTAAAGCCAGTATTTCCCTACTGCAAAGGAATAAATTTATTTAACTATCATAGTGGTTGTTAAACATTGAGAATGGTTGACAGCATTCTCAATCCCAATTAAAAGTGAACAATTAAAACCCAACAATATTAATTTAGAAGTAACATGTTGAGATTCACATGATATTCAAGTACTAGATACTCAAGATGTCCATAACCGGGGACACGGCTAATCATGATTAGTTTATTACACTCTGCAGGGGTTTGCGCACTTTTCCCCACAAGACTCGATCGCCTCCGTTGGATTTCTCGCACTACTGGTGTTTGAGAAACGGATGACCGAGACACGGTCTTTCAGAAGCGCTAGCACCTTACGATGGATAGACTGGTACACCTACTTTCCCCTACATCTGCTAGTCTACCCTGTAAGAGTTCGCACGACTTAGTCAACTATGCCAGAGCCCATAATGGCTTGTGGCTGCACACGGAAGTTTCTAGCATGAAAGATCTTATGATCCCTTTGAGCCTGGGTGGCGGTCCAAAATAAAACAGGCAAGTCCTGATAGACATCAGGTGCCTCAATCCACCCAGATGTGTGTTCAAGTTGCCACCTTAGATAAACCCTTAAAATTATCAATCTCACATCTGTCATGGATATCACTCACCCAATCCACGTCTACTAGCATAGCATGGCAAGATAAGCAAATGTAGAAGTAACTCCCAAGGGTTTCATAATAAACAGGTAATAGGTACTACCTCATCTACTTCCCATCCCACAATTTAATTAGATCCTAATCATGCAATGTGTGAGGATTGATCTAATGCAATAAAACTGGGTTGTAGAAAAGGTATGATCAAAGTGCTACTTGCCTTGCTGATGATCCGCGAGTCCTAGAGATTCAAAGTAACAGGCGGCGCAATCCGGGTAATCTATCGCAGACAAACAACAAGCATACAATAAGTACTCATCTAATGCACAGGTAAAACTCGAACAAGAGATCGAACCAGATAGTTCAACTTAAGAACTCCGGTTGCAAAGAGAGAAAGAACCGACAAGAAACCGAAAACAAAACGGCGAAAGAGAACAACTCGGTTCTAGCAAGTTGAAACTAGGTCAAATTTTACCATAGCAAAAACTTAGTTAAAGTTGATTAGTCGGAACAGCGGTTTCGAAACGAAACTCCAGGCGCTTGAATCACCTGATCCCGATAGACGAGCGAGAAGATAGACTAGAACGAAGATCGGATCTGAGATCGCGGTCGAGGAATAAATCCGACGAGAAGAAACAGAAGAACGGTTAAACGAACGGACGTTCGTTAACCGGGAACGATCCGGTGATCACGTTCGTTAGGACGAACGGTCCGGCGAACGATCTCTAGGCAACTAAATCGGAAAAGAAAATGAATCCGATCTAGGGTTTCGAGAAAAGAAAACCGAACGAAAAACCGATCTAGAAAACCGGAACGGTTTAGCAAGGAAAACGAATCGGAAAGATTTAGAAGAAAACCGATCCGAGGAAAAGAATAGAGACGCGGCGCGGTACCTCCGGTGAGGTCTCCGGCGAGGAACTCCGGCGGCGGCGGCGTAGGGCGGCGGCAGCGATGCACAAGGGCGGCGGTGGCGGGGGGGCACTAGGGCCGCGCTTAGCAAGGTGCGGCGCGGGGTGAGGGCGCGGCTCTAGGCTTGGGGCTTGGGGCTTTGGTTTGATGATTTAGAGTGGGGGTGCTTGGGTATTTATATTGGGGAGGGGGAGGGTTTGCTTGGAGGAGGGATCAAGGAATAAGAGTAGGAATAGGAAAGATCTAGAAAAAAACGGAGTAGGACAAAGTCCTACTAGGACTCCAAAAGGCAGCGGCGGCGGCTCCTGGCCTGGGCGCTCGCGCGGCCTCCTGGCCGGCCGGCTGGGCCTTTGGCCCAGGGGCGCGCGGGATTTTTTTTTAAAACGGTTTCGCGCGCAGAAAAGAAAACAGAAAAGAGATCTAAACGAACTCCAAAACTTCTAAAGTAAATTTTCCCCGACTACTAAAAATGAGTCGAACAAAATGAACTTTTCTCCGGGCCTAAAATGCAAAATTTTAAAACGCGCATTTTTCCCTATCCAAATAAAAGGCAAATGAAACCCCGACAAAACCAATGATCCTTTCTTCAAAATTTGAGAAGACTCAAATAATGAAAAGACGAAATCTCCAACTCTCTCCGAGGGTCCTTGAGTTGCGTGAAATTTCTAGGATCGGCAAAATGCAAGAAAATATGATATGCATGATGATCTAATGTATAACATTCCAAATTGAAAATTTGGGATGTTACAAACCTACCCCCCTTAAGATGAATCTCGCCCTCGAGATTCGGGTTGGCTAGAAAATAGGTGAGGGTGGTCCTTGAGCAAATCTTCTTCTCTCTCCCAGGTGGCTTCATCCTCTGAGTGGTGGTTCCACTGAACTTTGCAAAACTTGATAACTTTGCTACGGGTAACTCTGCTGGCAAACTCGAGAATCTTGATGGTTTCTCCTCATACGTTAGGTCGTCCTTCAACTGAATCGCTTCTAGAGGTACTGTATCTCTTAACGGTACCTCCGCCATCTCGGCGTGACATTTCTTCAGCTGAGAAACATGGAATACATCATGAACTCCTGACAGTCCCTCTGGTAATTCCAATTTATAAGAGACTTCTCCCATACGTTGCAAAATCTTATACGGTCCAATGAAACATGGTGCTAATTTTCCCTTAACTCCAAAGCGCTTAACTCCTCGAAGTGGGGATACACGGAGATACACTCTGTCTCCTATTTCGTAAACTGTCTCCTTGCGTTTAGAATCTGCGTAGCTTTTCTGCCTAGACTGGGCTACCTTGAGCCTATCGCGAATCAACTTAACTTTCCGTTCAGACTCCTTAATCAAATCTGGTCCAAACAACTGACGGTCTCCAACTTCGTCCCATGACAACGGTGTCCTGCACCTCCTTCCGTACAAAGCTTCGAAAGGTGCCATCTTCAAACTGGTTTGGTAACTGTTGTTATAAGAAAACTCCGTATACGGCAAATTATCGTCCCAACTAGATCCATAATCTAGTGCACAAGCTCTCAGCATATCTTCCAAAATCTGATTGACTCTCTCGGTCTGTCCATCTATCTGCGGATGAAAAGCGGTGCTGAACTCTAGCCTGGTTCCCAAAGTTTCATGCAACTGATTCCAAAACTTTGAGGTAAATTGGGTTCCTCTGTGTGATATAATACTCCTTGGAACTCCATGCAAACAAATGATCCTAGTCATGTATATCTTTGCCAAATTAGCACTGGTGTAAGTGGTCTTAATTGGAATGAAATGTGCTACCTTCGTCAAACGATCAACTACTACCCATATCGAGGCATATCCTACCTTCGTCCTGGGTAGTCCTCTGATAAAATCCATGCCTATCTTATACCACTTCCATTCGGGTCTGGGAAATGGTTGCAACAGTCCGGCTAGCTTCTGATGCTCTGCCTTTACTCTATGACATACGTCACAAACTGCTACATATGCTGCAATATCCTTCTTCATTCCGGTCCACCAGAATGTCTCCTTCAAATCCAAATACATCTTGGTATTTCCTAGGTGAATCGAATATGGTGAATCATGTGCTTGTTGCAGAATCAACTTCCTGATCTCCGGGTCATTTGGCACATAAACACGGTCCTCAAACCATAGGGTATCGTGCTCATCCTCACGAAATCCCTTTGCTTTTCCTTTGCTTAGTTTCTCCTTTATAGAAGCAATCTCCTTGTCAGATTTTGAGCCTCTTTGATTTTATCCATCAATGTTGACTGAATCTCCAATGCTGCCACATAGCCTTTCGGAACTATCTCCAAACTTAGTTCACGAAGGTTTTCTGATAACTCCCTGGGTATACCTCCCGTCGTTAACGTATTGACATGGCTCTTATGGCTCAATGCGTCAGCTACTACATTAGCTTTACCAGGATGGTAATGCAATCTCATATCATAATCCTTGATGAGCTCCAACTATCTCCTTTGTCTGAGATTCAACTCGTTTTGCGTGAAAATGTACTTCAAACTCTTGTGATCCGTGTACACCTCACAATGATTTCCAATGAGGAAATGTCTCCATGTCTTCAATGCATGCACTACGGCTGCTAACTCCAAATCATGCGTGGCATAATTCAACTCATGCGGCTTCAGTTGTCGTGAAGCATATGAGACAACTCTACCTTCCTGCATAAGCACTGCTCCAAGTCCTCGACGTCAAGCGTCGCAATATACCTCATAATCCTTGGTCTGATCTAGCAAAATCAATACCGGTGAGGTAACCAATCGTTTCTTCAACTCCTGGAAACTAGCCTCACACTCCTCAGTCCAATTGAACGTGGTATCCTTCTTCAACAACTCCATCATAGGCTTCGCAATCTTTGAAAAATTCTCAATGAATCTCCGGTAGTATCCTGCGAGTCCAAGAAAACTCCGGATCTCTCCAACTGTCGTTGGTGCTTCCCATTCGGTTACGGTCTCAACCTTTGCGGGGTCAACTGCTATCCCTTCTCCGGATATAATGTGTCCGAGGAATCCTACTTCCTTCAACCAAAACTCACATTTGCTAAATTTGGCATATAACTGATGTTCCCTTAGTTTCTCCAAAACCAAACGCAAATGTTCCTTATGCTCTTCTTCATTCTTTGAATAAACCAGGATATCATCAATGAACACTACGATGAACTTATCCAAAAACTCCATAAACACTTTGTTCATCATGTTCATAAAATAGGCAGGCGCGCTAGTCAATCCAAATGACATAACGGTATACTCATACAGTCCATATCTTGTGGTGAATGCGGTCTTCGGTATGTCCTACTCTCGAATCTTCAACTGATGGTACCCTGATCGCAAATCGATCTTGGAAAACACTTTAGCTCCTTGCAAACAATCAAACAGATCATTTATCATTGGCAGTGGGTACTTGTTCTTGATGGTTACTTCATTCAATCCACGGTAATCAACAACCATCCTTAATGATCCATCCTTCTTCTCCACTAGAAGTACGGGTGATCCCCAAGGCGAAGAACTTGGGCGAATGTAACCTTTCTCCAGTAACTCCTTAATCTGATTCTTAATTTCTACCAAATCCTTTGCTGGCATCCGGTATGGTCTCTTTGATATTGGGCCTGTACCTGGCAACAACTCAATCAAAAACTGAATATCTCTATCCGGTGGCATGCCTGGCAATTCTTCCGGAAATACATCAGGAAAATCCTTTACCACTGGTACTTCCTCCTGCACGACTCCTGTCAGGCAATTTACTTGTGTCCTATTTGGCACATGCCGGGATACATACTTGATCCTTCTTCCTTCTGGCGTCGTAAGCAAAATTGACTTACTAGCACAATCGATGTTTCCTCCATACATCGACAACCAATCCATACCAAGAATCACATCTAATCCTTGAGATTCCAATACTATTAAGTCTGAGGGGAAAACATAGTTACCGATCCTTAATGGTAACCCGGGGTCACGTCTCGGAGGCATCTGAGGGTTTTAGAAAAGAAGAGATATAAGAATAGAATGAGGTCTAAAGAGAAAACACTACCCCAATGCACATGAGCAAATTCACACAAAATCACTTCATTCAATCAAACAAGGGCTTACAATCGATCTAGAACTATCACAAAAGTGCTCGAACTATAGTGTTTACATGGGGGAAATACTACTAATATTTGGTGGTCATCTAGAAATTTGAACCGGCGGAAGACTCCATGATGTCCGCTCTAGCTTCGTCGTCAAAGTCGGGTTCACTTGGATCCGAATCGGAGTCGTCGATGATGATGTAGTTGTCTGGACATGCGACGTACTCGTCTTCCTTCCTGGATGCTAACTCCATCTTGAGTTCTTCAATCTCTTGCTTAAGATCGCAGTTGTGTCTTGCTAGAGCTACGATCTCATCCATGTAGTCCTTGCGTGTAGCCTTCAGTTCTCCTTCTAGCTCGATGATCCTAGCCTTCGCACTCTTCAACTCTATCATATCATTGCACATCTGGTTCTCGTGGCGTCGAATGTGCTGGTATTAACTCCTGGATGAATGCTGCAATGGATCTATCCTTCTTGGTGCTGACTAACTCCCATTGTTCATCTCGGCATGCGCAAATCTGGTAGATAGTGTCCTTGAGGTCTTCTTGATAAACTTCTCCAATGCGTCATATGGTGATATGGGCTGCCATGCTCTTTCCTAGACTCCAAGTTGGTGCATTGAAAACACTATCTATGGGCTTCGTGATTGGCGCGAATGTCCTTCCTGGAACGTGAGCTTGAATCTTCCAGCGCTCCTCTTCAGGCAGAGTGGCGTTGAAGGTTCCCGTGAAACTTGGTAATCCAATGTTTAGGTACTTGGTGACTTCCTTCAAGTGAAATCCAAAAGGTGTGCCTTCATCCGGTTGAGCGTACTTAATCTTCGCGTCCTTCATCCTAAAGAGTAGAAAAGATGAGGAATTAGAAAATGAGGAGAGAATAGTGATCTATGGCTTTAACTTAGTAGTCGTGTCCTACAGTCAACCTGGCTCTGATACCATCTTTGTAGCGACCCGACCCGAATGGATCAAGTCTACTGTGCTCCGGTGTCATCCCTGGATCAGTAATGCTGACACCACACAGTACATCGAAGGATTTATAACAGAGTGGCAATCACACACTTATTACAACGATGTCTCAAAAGAGAACTTATTACATAAATCTGGCTTAAGGCCATCTAAAATCGATAACAGCGGAAGACTTGGAAGATAAATGGGTCCATCAACTCCAACGGCATCACTGAGTATAGAACCACGACCTAAAACACCTCAATTGTCGTCTGAAAAGTCTGCAACATTAACGTTGCAGCCCGAAACGGGTCAGCACATGGAATATGCTGGCAAGGTAACACATAGAGAGTAATGGAATGAAACAGCTATACTATATGCATATTTGGCTGGTGGAAAGCTCTATGGTTACAGTTTTGCGTAAAGCCAGTTTTTCCCTACTGCAAAGGAATAAATTTATTTAACTATCATGGTGGTTGTTAAACATTGAGAATGGTTGACAGCATTCTCAATCCCAATTAAAAGCGAACAATTAAAACCCAACAATATTAATTTAGAAGTAACATGTTGAGATTCACATGATATTCAAGTACTAGATACTCAAGATGTCCATAACCGGGGACACGGCTAATCATGATTAGTTTATTACACTCTGCAGGGGTTTGCGCACTTTTCCCCACAAGACTCGATCGCCTCCGTTGGATTTCTCGCACTACTGGTGTTTGAGAAACGGATGACCAAGACACGGTCTTTCAGAAGCGCTAGCACCTTACGATGGATAGACTGGTACACCTACTTTCCCCTACATCTGCTAGTCTACCCTGTAAGAGTTCGCACGACTTAGTCAACTATGCCAGAGCCCATAATGGCTTGTGGCTGCACACGGAAGTTTCTAGCATGAAAGATCTTATGATCCCTTTGAGCCTGGGTGGCGGTCCAAAATAAAACAGGCAAGTCCTGATAGACATCAGGTGCCTCAATCCACCCAGATGTGTGTTCAAGTTGCCACCTTAGATAAACCCTTAAAATTATCAATCTCACATCTGTCATGGATATCACTCACCCAATCCACCTCTACTAGCATAGCATGGCAAGATAAGCAAATGTAGAAGTAACTCCCAAGGGTTTCATAATAAACAGGTAATAGGTACTACCTCATCTACTTCCCATCCCACAATTTAATTAGATCCTAATCATGCAATGTGTGAGGATTGATCTAATGCAATAAAACTGGGTTGTAGAAAAGGTATGATCAAAGTGTTACTTGCCTTGCTGATGATCCGCGAGTCCTAGAGATTCGAAGTAACAGGCAGCGCAATCCGGGTAATCTATCGCAGACAAACAACAAGCATACAATAAGTACTCATCTAATGCACAGGTAAAACTCGAACAAGAGATCGAACCAGATAGTTCAACTTAAGAACTCTGGTTGCAAAGAGAGAAAGAACCGACAAGAAACCGAAAACAAAACGGCGACAGAGAACAACTCGGTTCTAGCAAGTTGAAACTAGGTCAAATTTTACCGTAGCAAAAACTTAGTTAAAGTTGATTAGTCAGAACGGCGGTTTCGAAACGAAACTCCAGGCGCTTGAATCACCTGATTTTGATAGACGAGCGAGAAGATAGACTAGAACGAAGATCGGATCTGAGATCGCGATCGAGGAATAAATCCGACGAGAAGAAACAGAAGAACGGTTAAACGAACGGACGTTCGTTAACCGGGAACGATCCGATGATCATGTTCGTTAGGACGAATGGTCCGGCGAACGGTCTCTAGGCAACTAAATCGGAAAATAAAACGAATCCGATCTAGGGTTTCGAGAAAAGAAAACCGAACGAAAAACCGATCTAGAAAACCGGAACGGCTTAGCGAGGAAAACGAATCAGAAAGATTTAGAAGAAAACCGATCCGAGGAAAAGAATAGAGACGCGGCGCGGTACCTCCGGCGAGGAACTCCGGCGGCGGCGGCGTAGGGCGGCGGCGGCGATGCACAAGGGTGGCGGCGGCGGCGGGGCACTAGGGCGGCGCGGGGCAAGGTGCGGCGCGGGGTGAGGGCGCGGCTCTAGGCTTGGGGCTTGGGGCTTTGGTTTGATGATTTAGAGGGGGGGGGTGCTTGGGTATTTATATTGGGGAGGGGGGGTTTGCTTGGAGGAGGGATCAAGGAATAAGAGTAGGAATATGAAAGACCTAGAAAAAAACGGAGTAGCACAAAGTCCTACTAGGACTCCAGAAGGCAGCGGCGGCGGCTCCTGGCCTGGGCGCTCGCGCGGCGCGGCGCTGGCCTCCTGGCCGGCCGGCTGGGCCTTTGGCCCAGGGGCGCGCGGGATTTTTTTTAAACGGTTTCGCGCGCAGAAAAAAACAGAAAAGAGATCTAAACAAACTCCAAAACTTCTAAAGTAAATTTTCCCCGACTCCTAAAAATGAGTCGAACAAAATGAACTTTTCTCCGGGCCTAAAATGCAAATTTTAAAACGTGCATTTTTCCCTATCCAAATAAAAGGCAAATGAAACTCCGACAAAACCAATGATCCTTTCTTCAAAATCTGAGAAGACTCAAATATGAAAAAGACGAAATCTCCAACTCTCTCCGAGGGTCCTTGAGTTGCGTGAAATTTCTAGGATCGGCAAAATGCAAGAAAATATGATATGCATGATGATCTAATGTATAACATTCCAAATTGAAAATTTGGGATGTTACAACATCTCATGTGCTATTAATCTTGTCAATAGTCAAAGGCTGTCTTGAAAAACACATTAGGCCGTATATAGATGGAAGGAGGGAGTAGGTCCCATGCAAAAAATGAGAATAAAATTCAAACATCTGGGCATCGTGGCTCAGTCGAGAACATTGAGAAACTTGGTTTTAAAATCATAAAACTTGGTATGGTGTCATGTCATGGTAGTACCATGCCGTGGTAAAAAAATTGGCCGAATAGGAAGTAATTTTGGTATAAGCTTCTTTCAAATCGGAGCTTCTCTCAAGAAGGCTCGTGGTTCTGGGAGGGAACGTGTCACCTTTGTGTGCATAATTCAAATTTGAAATACAAGCACATGTTCCAGTGCACTAAAGTTGGTTGAAAAATCACATGTGTGTCCTCGGGTAAATTTCTAGGTTCCATGCAAGAAATGGGAATGAAACTCAAAATTTTGGGCGTCGTGGCTGGGTTGGAAACATTGAGAAACTTAGTTTTTTAATTCTTGTAAATCCAAAACATGCATGAAAATAATGAAACTTGGCTTGGTGCCATGACATGGCACCAACATGTTGTGGTAAATTTGTAGTCCGATTTGCAAAGGCACACACATTAACAATCAACAAAGTCATTTTGGAACAAGTGCTGTCACGTTACAATCAGAAACACAAGTATTATTGAAACCGTGGGTGTTCTACTTACTAGTACCATTTATGTGCCGCCACGCGTCCCCATTTTTTATTAGCTAGGAGGCGCCGTGCAGGGTAGCTATTTGAGTATGAGAGGCATGCGATCAGACCCATGCGCGTGCTTATCGGGAGGGGAGGCATTTGACCTCCATCTGCCGCCCACCTCTCTCCCAAGGTCTCCATTAATGGCACCCAAGCCTCTGTTTAATGGCGTGGCTATGTCTCACTCGACTGAGATTTAAGAGAGAAAAAAGAAAATCTGAAAGCACGGATCTTGAAGTAAGATCCGACGGACCTATATAACATTTACTGTGACTTATAGCAAGACTGATGAATATATAAGGACGATTAATTTTTTTATCAAAGAAGGGCTTGCCCCTTCCGATTTTCATTACTGAAAACCACCACAATTCACAAGAAGTTCAGCACAACTCCAGCCTAACACGAAGGACTAAAAGCTACCAGATTGAAATCGCAACATCCCAAGAGGCCAACAAAGGACAAACATCCGTGCTAGAACCCAACATTTCATAACCAACGACACAATCCACATCCTAAACCTATTATTACATCAAAAGAAACCAGGAAACTAGTCTCTGTGGCGAGCGGCGATGAGCTCTTTCGTGTCCTCAAGACGCTACTTGAGAACATCCACGGATTCCTCCACCAGCCTTTGGCGCTCGTTGCGGAGCATGTCATTCTCATCCATAAGTTTCTTGACGATGACGTCGGTCCTCTTCAACAAGGCACTGGTCTCCTCCTGCTGGTCTTCACTTCGGACGATCTTCTCCCTCAGCAGGTCGCGCTCGGCCCGGAGCCTCTCATTACCCTCCCTTAGTTGTAGGATGACGCCGGTAGCCTGTTCAAACGAGCCATTCATGTCGTCCTGCAACCTCGCCCAGCCGGAGATCT
The DNA here is from genome assembly GCA_034509565.1 of Triticum monococcum. NCBI lineage: Eukaryota > Viridiplantae > Streptophyta > Magnoliopsida > Poales > Poaceae > Triticum > Triticum monococcum. The sequence continues at coordinate 65,893,262 of CM067846.1, forward strand.
GATCCATCTGGCTATGGACGATCGCATGCATGCGCCTGTAACAGTCGTCGCCTGCCCGCGAGAAACTTTCCCAGGTCGCCGTGGCGCGGCGGGACATCTCTGCTGCTTCCCCGGCGCGGCCGAACCAGTCTGCTGCATCGACGGCGTGGCGGGACCTCCGTGCTGCTTCAGCGGCGCGGCGCGGCATGGTGACATGGGACCAGTTTCAGCAAGCCTTCCGTACAGCCCATGTCTTAACTGGAGCTATGAGTATGAAGAAGCATGAGTTTCGCAACTTACGCCAGGGGAACCATACTGTGGCTTAGTACGCGGATGAGTTTAGCAAGTTATCTTGCTATGCCCCTGATGATGTGGCCATAGATGCCACAAAGCAGGAGAAGTTTATGGAAGGGCTAAATGATGAGATGAGCATGCAGTTGATGGTGGCAACATTCAACAACTACCAGGAGTTGGTAGATAAGGCTCTTATGATTGAAGGGAAGCAGCAGCAGATTGAGAAAAGTAAGAGGAAGTTTGGACAAGGGAGGTATAAATCAGAAGCCCAGCAGAAGCCTCGCCTAACCCCAAACTCGGGAGGACTTGTTCATAACCATGGAGGCCACAACCATAATGGAGGAAGTAACCACAACCATATTGGCCCAAGGAATGGGAATGGGAATGGAGCAAGCAACAATCAGAACCGCCCCAATCCAGCCACACCCACCAAGAGAGACCTAAGTCACGTTACTTGTTTCAAGTGCGAGAAGACTGGACACTATGCCACGGAGTGCCCTGAAGGGAAGAATGGAAACAGAAATGGGAGCGCTGGGAAGAAGCCCAATCCATTCTACAATAAAGGACAAGTGAACCACGTTAATGTGGAGGAGGTTGAAGAGCAGCCAGACGCGGTTATAGGTAAGTTTTTGGTTAAGTCATTTACCGCTCTTGTTCTTTTTGATACTGGTGCATCGCATTCATACATATCAAGGGAATTCGTGGATAAGTTTAAACTACCAACCCAAACACTTAGGACCCCTCTGTTAGTAAGTTCGCCTGGCACAGAGTATATGGCTAGTCGATGGTGCGACCAGATACCCTTAACCATTGGCAACCATGTTTTTCCGTCCGACCTAATTATCTTGGAGTCACAAGGATTGGATGTGATATTAGGAATATACTGGATGTCAAAGTACGGAGGAAGCATTGACTGTGTTAGTAGGTTAATTTGTCTCACCACCCCGGAGGGAAAAAGGATCAAGTACGTATCTAGGCATGCGCCAAGAAGTAGCCAAGTAAATATTCTCACGGGAGTTGTTCAGGAGGAAGTGCATGTAGTAAGGGATTACCCCGATGTTTTCCCAGAGGAGTTACCAGGCATGCCATCGGATTGAGATATCGAGTTTTTGATAGAATTATTACCAGGTACAGGGCCAATATCCAAGAGACCCTGTCGGATGCCCGCGAATGATCTGGAGAAGATTAAGAAATAGATCGAGTTATTGGAGAAAGGTTACATTCGATGGAGTTCATCACCATGGGGATCCCCAGTGCTTTTGGTTGAGAAGAAGGATAAGTCCCTAAGAATGGTTGTTGATTATCGGGCCTTGAATGAAGTGACGATCAAGAACAAGTACCCATTGCCAATGATCAACGATCTGTTTGACCAGCTGCAAGGAGCTAAGGTGTTTTCGAAGATCGATCTACGATCAGGATACCATCAGTTGAAGATTCGAGAGAAGGATATACCCAAGACAGCATTCACCACATGGTATGGGGTATACGAATATATGGTCATGTCGTTTGGACTGACTAACGCCCCTGCCTATTTCATGAGCATGATGAACAAGGTGTTCATGGAGTATCTGGACAAGTTCGTTGTGGTGTTTATTGATGATATAATGGTATACTCGAAAAATGAAGAGGAGCACAAGGAGCATTTGTGTCTTGTTCTCGAGAAACTCAGGGAACACCAGTTGTATGCCAAGTTCAGCAAATGCGAGTTTTGGTTGAAGGAAGTCTGATTCCTTGGACATGTTATATCATGAGAAGGTATAGTAGTAGACCCCACCAAGGTTCAGTCAGTCACTGAATGGTTGGCACCCACTTCAATTAGCGAGATCCGCAGTTTTCTTGGACTCGCACGATACTATCGGAGATTCATTGAGAATTTTTCCAAGATCGCGAAGCCAATGACAGAATTATTGAAGAAGGATACCAAGTTTAAATGGACGAAAGATTGCGAGGCAAGTTTCCAGGAGCTGAAGAAACGTTTGACTACAGCCCCAGTGCTGACACTGCCAGATATACATAAGGATTTCCAAGTGTATTGCGACGCCTCTCGCTTAGGACTTGGAAGTGTGCTCATGCAGGATGGAAGAGTTGTTTCGTATGCCTCACGAAAACTAAAACCACACGAGTTGAATTATGTCACACATGATTTGGAGCTAGCAGCCATAGTGCATGCGTTGAAGACTTGGAGACATTACCTTATTGGAAACCGTTATGATGTGTACATGGATCATAAGAGTTTGAAGTAGATCTTCACACAGAAGGAACTGAACCTTAGGCAGAGAAGATGGTTGGAGCTTATAAAGGATTATGACATGAAGCTGCACTATCATCCAGGAAAGGCCAATGTTGTAGCGGACGCTTTGAGCCGGAAGAGTTATGCTAATACCCTAGAGAGCACGGGATTGCCGAAGGAGTTAGCAGAGGATCTCCAGGAACTTCAATTGGAGATTGTTCCTAGAGGTTTTGTTGCAACAATGGAGGTTCAGTCTAAATTGTTGGGAAAGATTCGAGAAGCTCAGAAGGATGACAAAGAGATTGCTAAGATAAAAGAGAGAATGAGAAAAGGAAAGGCCAAAGGTTTTCGTGAGGATGAGCACGACACCTTATGGTTTGAGGACCGAGTTTATGTGCCCAATAATATAGAAATCGGGAAGTTAATACTTCAGGAGGCTCATGACTCACCATACTCGATACACCCCGGAAACACCAAGATGTATTTGGATTTGAAGGACCATTTCTGGTGGACAGGGATGAAGAAGGATATCCCTGAGTATGTAGCTGTATGTGATGTATGCTAGAGAGTGAAGGCAGAGCATCAAAAGCCAGCAGGATTGTTACAGCCTATGTCGATACCCGAATGGAAGTGGGATAAACTTGGCATGGATTTTATCACCGGATTACCCAGGACCAAATCATGTTATGATTCTATATGGGTAGTAGTTGACCGCTTGACCAAAGTGGCTCACTTTATCCTAGTGAAAACAACTTATACAAGTGCGAAGTTGGCCAAGATATATATGTCCAGGATCGTATGTCTGCATGGAGTTCCAAGGACCATCGTATCCGATAGAGGAACACAGTTTACCTCAAAGTTTTGGCATCAGTTGCACCAGACTTTGGGAACGAGATTGGAGTTCAGTACAGCATTTCACCCGCAGACGGATGGACAGACCGAGAGAGTCAACCAGATTCTGGAGGACATGTTGAGGGCCTGTGCGCTAGATTATGGATCTAGTTGGGATGACAATCTGCCTTACGCAGAGTTCTCATACAACAATAGCTACCAAGCCAGTTTGAAGATGGCACCGTTCGAAGCCCTGTATGGACGAAGGTGCAGAACACCGTTGATGTGGGATGAAGTTGGAGACCGACAGTTGTTTGGACCAGACTTGATCAAAGAGTCTGAGGAGAAAGTTAAACTGATTCGAGATAGACTGAAGATAGCTCAGTCCAGACAGAAGAGTTATGCAGATTCGAAACGCAAGGAGGTAACCTATGATATTGGAGATAGAGCATATCTACGAGTATCACCTTTGCGAGGAGTGAAGTGTTTTGGAGTCAAGGGAAAGTTAGCCCCGAGATTTGTAGGACTGTATCGTGTTTTGTAACGGATGGGAGAAGTTGCCTACAAGTTGGAGTTACCTAAAGGACTGTCAGGAGTTCACGATGTGTTTCACGTTTCCCAGTTGAAGAAGTGCCATGCTAAGATGGCCGATATACCGCTAAGAGATACCGTACCCTTGGAGGCGATTCAGTTGGACAATGATTTGACTTATGAGGAGAAGCCAGTCAAGATTTTGGAGTTTGCCAGTCGAGTCACCCGCAGCAAGGTTATCAAGTTTTGCAAAGTTCAGTGGAGCCACCATACCGAGGACGAAGCAACTTGGGAACGAGACGATGATCTTCGCAAAGACCACCCACACCTATTTTCTAGCCAACCTGAATCTCGAGGGCGAGATTCATCTTAAGGGGGGTAGGTTTGTAACATCCCAAATTTTCAATTTGGAATGTTATAAATAGATCATTCTTGCATATCATATTTTATTGCATTTCATCTCGTGATCCTCGAAATCCTAAGCAACTCAAGGACCCTCGGAGAGAGTTGGGGATTTCCCCGATTTTCAAATTTGATTTTATTAAATTTTGGAACGAGGATTTTTGGTTTTAATTATTTTTCTCTCCAAAAATATTTCATATTAAAATATATGAGAGGAGATAATATGACTTCTCCAAAATAATTGAAATAATAGAGGAAAAATATTAAAATCAAATATTTGTTTTTATTTGGATTTTATTAGCAATTTTGTTTGCACTAGAAAAATTGCATGTTTTCAAAATTGCATTTTAGGACCAAGAAAATGTTCATCTCGTTCTAAATATACTATTTAGATGGTGAAAATTTGTTTTGGCATTTTTAGATTTTTCTTTTTATTTTCTAGGATTTTTTTCTGTTTGGCGAAATTGTTTAAAAAAGTCTTTGGGCACCGACTGGGCCGAAACCCCAGCTGGGCCGGCCCACTCCCTCCCGCGCGCCATCTCCCTCCTGGAGACCGACCGCCGCCGCCGCCGCCGACTCGAACAGAGTCTGAGCCGGACTCCGCCTCCCGCCGCCCGCAGCCCCGCCCGCAGCCGCGCCCCGCCTCTGCCGCGCCTCACCGCCGCCGCCTCGCCCAGCTGCCCCTCCCGCGTCTCACCGGACCGACGAGGTAGCCGTTCACTGCTGGGTTTTTTTTAAACGATTCGGTTTTTTAAAGAAAAACCCTAGTTTGTTTTTTAGATCGGTTTGCTGGTTTTATTTTTTGGTTCTTCTCTTTAGCGGACGTTCGTCCGTACGTTCGTTTCGACGAATGGTTTTCGCTCGTTAGTTACAGACAACGAACGCTCGTTCGTTAGCCTGCTCGTCAGTTTTCTTTTATCGGATTTTTTCCGCGATTATTTCTGATCGCGATTTCTGATTTGATTTTCGTTCTAGTTTATCTTTTCGCTCGTTTGTCGGAATCAGGCGATTCAAGCGCCTAGATCTTCGTCTCGAGACCCTCTTTCTGTTTAATCAACTTAAACAAGATTTTGGTACTGTAAAATTGGGCCTTAGTTCAGATTAGTAAACGGATCTTGTTTCTTTCATCGTTTGAGTTTCGTTGCTCCGTTTGATTTGATTCTTTTTGCAAACCGGAGTTCTTAAGTTGAACTTTCTGGTTAGATCTTCTTAATTGAGTTTTACCCGTGCTTCTTTGCTTGATTGCTTATGTATGCTATTGTTTGTTTGCGACAGAATTCCCGGAGTGCGAAGCGTGTTATTTGGAGTCCCTAGGTTTTGCGGATCGTCAGCAAGGCAAGTAACACTTTGATCATATCCCTTTATCACCCAGTTTTTATGCATTGGGTCCAATCCTCAAACATTGCATGGTTAGGATGTCATTAACATGTGGTTTAGGAAGTAGTTGATGAGGTAGAACCTATTGCCCTGTTATATTCAAACCTTGGGAGTTACTTCTACGCATTACTTATATTGCTATGCTATGCTCGTAGACGTGGTTTGGGTGAGTGAAATCCATGACAGATATGATATTGTTAAATAATGGTTTAACTTAAGGTGGCAACTTGAATACACATCTGGGTGGATTGAGGCACCTGGAGAACCCAGTGTTGCCTGTATTTTTGGAAATCCCGGGGTTCCGTGTGATTTTCCAATGGACCGCCACCCAGGCTCAAAGGGAACTGAGATGATTCATGCTAGAAACTTCCATGTGCAGCCACAAGCTATTATGGGCTCTAGCATAGTTGAGTAAGTTATGTGAAGCGCTTGAAGAGGTGGATCAGCAGGTAGTGGGTTGTAGGTTTGGTATGGTCTGCCCGGAGTAGAGAGTTAATGTTTCTGAAAGACTGTGTCTCGGTCATCCGTTTCTCAAACATCATGTAGTGCGAGAAATTCAACGGAGGCAATCGAGTCTTGTGGGGAAAAGTGGGCAAACCTCTGCAGAGTGTACAAACTAATGATGGTTAGCTGTGTCCCCGGTTATGGACATCTTGAGTATCTAGTACTTGGAGTATCTTAAGTATCTCATCATTTTTAACTTAATATTGTTGGGTTGATAATTACTTTAATTGGGATTGAGTTGGAGGAACCTTCTCAATGATGTCTCAACTACCATGATAGTTAAATTAAAATCTATTCCTTTGTTGTAGGGAAAAATTGGCTTTTCGCAAAACTGTAACCATAGAGCTTTCCACCAGCCAAATATGCATGTAGTGATAGCATTATTCTGTTCTTGCTCTACTGTGTTACTTTGCCAGCATATTCCATGTGCTGGCTCGTTTTCGGGCTGCAACGTATTATGTTGCAGACTTTTCAGACGAGGATTAAGGTTCGTTAGGTCGTTGTCGTGCAGCTCAGCTATGTCGTTGGAGTTGATGGACTCACTTTATCTTCCAAGACTTCCACTGTTATCGTATTAGATGGCCTTAAGCCGTATTTATTGTAATAAGTTCTCTTTGGAGACATTCGATGTAATAAGTGTGTGATTGCTACTCTGTTACAATCCTCGAGTACTGTGTGTGTCAGCATTACCGATCCAGGGATGACACTGAACAACAGAGACTGGACCATTTGAGGCCGGGTCGCTACATTCTCAATCAACTCTACGGTAGCAAATTTATTCTCAATAATTTCAAGGCTTTGCATCACATGTTCCAAAGTTAACATAGTTCCTTTAATCAAAAGAGGTGGTGAGCCAAACAAATCTATCATAGCGTTATCAGAATCAAAAGTAAGGCTACCCAAGAAATTCCCTCTGGTAATGGTGTCAAGAATATATCTGTACCAAGGAGTAGAGCCTACATAAAAATTGCGGAGAAGAACGGAAGTAGAATGCTTCCTGATAGATCTATTTTGAGCATTGCAAATTCTATACCAAGCATCTTTTAGATTTTCTCCCTCCCTTTGTTTAAAATTAAGAACTTCATTCTCGGGAGACAACGGAGAAGATAGAGGACTAGCCATAACGACAAGGCAAACAAGAAAGCGACGAACGGAAAAGAGAGGGCGAATAAAACGGCAAGGGTGAAGTGGGGAGAGGAAAATGAGAGGCAAATGGCAAATAATGTAATGCGAGGGATAAGAGTTTGTGATGGGTCCTTGGTAAGTCTTGACTTGGCAACGGCGCCAGAAATCTCCCTGGCACGAATCTCCCTGGCAATGGCACCAAAAATCCTTCTTGCTACCTCTTGAGCACTGCGTTGGTTTTCCCTTGAAGAGGAAAGGGTGATGCAGCAAAGTAGCGTAAGTATTTCCCTCGGTTTTTGAGAACCAAGGTATCAATCCAGTAGGAGATCACGCTCGAGTCCCACGCACCTACACAAACAAATAAGAACCTCACAACCAACGCAATAAAGGGGTTGTCAATCCCTTCACGGTCACTTATGAGAGTGAGATCTGATAGATATGATAAGATAATATGTTTGGTATTTTTATGATAAAGAGAAATAAAGATGCAAAGTAAAATAAACGGCAATATAAATAACTAAGTGTTGGAATATTAATATGATGGAAGATAGACCCGGGGGCCATATGTTTCACTAGTGGCTTCTCTCAAGAGCATAAGTATTACGGTGGGTAAACGAATTACTGTCGAGCAATTGATAGAATTGAGCATAGTTATGAGAATATCTAGGTATGATCATGTATATAGGCATCATGTCCGCGACAAGTAGACTGAAACGATTCTTCATCTACTACTATTACTCCACACATCGACCACTATCCAGCATGCATCTAGAGTATTAAGTTCATAAGAACAAAGTAATGCTTTATGGAAGATGACATGATGTAGAGGGATAAACTCATGCAATATGATATAAACCCCATCTTTTTATCCTCGATGGCAACAATACAATATGTGTCATTTCCCTTTCTGTCACTGGGATCGAGCACCGCAAGATTGAACCCAAAGCTAACCACTTCTCCCATTGCAAGAAAGATCAATCTAGTAGGCCAAACCAAACTGATAATTCAAAGAGACTTGTAAAGATAAACCAATCATACATAAAAGTATTCAGAGAAGATTCAAATACTGTTCATAGATAATCTGGATCATAAACCCACAATTCATTGGATCTCGACAAACACACCGCAAAAAGAAGAGTTACATCGAATAGATATCCAAGAGAATCGAGGAGAACTTTGTATAGAGATCCAAAGAGATAGAAGAGGCCATCTAGCTAATAATTATGGACCCGAAGGTCTGAGGTAAACTAATCACACATCATCGGAGGGGCCATGGAGTTGATGTAGAGGCCCTCCATGATCAATGCTCCCTCTGGCGGAGCTCCGGAAAAGGCCCCAAGATGGGATCTCTTGGGTACAGAAGGTTGAGGCAGTGGAAACAGGGTTTCGTGGTGCTCCTGGATGTTTTGGGGTATGTGGATATATATAGGAGGAAGAAGTACGTCGGTGGAGCAACGAGGGGCCCACGAGGATGGAGGGCACGCCTACGGGGTAGGTGCGCCCCCCTACCTCATGGCTTCCTTGTTTGTTTCTTGATGCCCACTCCAAGTCTCCTGGATCACGTTTGTTGAGAAAATCACATTCCCGAAGGTTTCATTCCGTTTGGACTCCGTTTGATATTCCTTTTCGGTGAAACCCTAAAATAGGCAAAAAAACAGCAATTTGGGTCGGGCCTCCGGTTAGTAGGTTAGTCCCAAAAATGATATAAAAGTGTAAAATAAAGCCCATTGACATCCAAAATAGATAATATAATAGCATGGAGCAATCAAAAATTATAGATACGTTTGAGACGTATCAAGGCGCAAGATGATCATGGACATATCATGTCACATATTTTGACTGCATGTGATGTTTATCCTTTATGCATCTTATTTTGCTTAGTTCGGCGGTAGCATTATAAGATGATCTCTCACTAAATTTTAAGGTATAAGTGTTCTCCCTGAGTATGCACCGTTGCGACAATTCGTCGTGCTGAGACACCACGTGATGATCGGGAGTGATAAGCTCTACGTTCACATACAACGGGTGCAAGCCAGTTTTGCACACGCGGAATACTCGGGTTAAACTTGACGAGCCTAGCATATGCAGATATGGCCACGGAACCCTGGAGACCGAAAGGTCGAGCGTGAATCATATAGTAGATATGATCAACATAGCGATGTTCACCATTGAAAACTACTCCATCTCACATGATGATCGGACATGGTTTAGTTGATTTGGATCACATGATCATTTAGATGACTAGAGGTATGTCTATCTGAGTGAGAGTTCTTAAGTAATATGATTAATTGAACTTTAATTTATCATGAACTTAGTCCTGATAGTGTTTGCATATCTATCTTGTAGATCAATTGCTCGTGTATAGCTTCCCTATTTATTATTTTGATATGTTCCTAAAGAAAAACTAAGTTGAAAGATGTTAGTAGCAATGATGCGGATTGGATCCGTGATCTGAGGATTATCCTCATTGCTGCATAGGAATTATGTCCTTGATGCACTGCTAGGTGACAGACCGATTGCAGGAGCAGATGCAGACGTTATGAACGTTTGGCGAGCTCGATATGATGACTACTTGATAGTTTAGTGCACCATGCTTTGCGGCTTAGAATCGGGGCTTCAAAGGCGTTTTGAACGCCACGGAGCATATGAGATGTTCCAAGAGTTGAAATTAGTATTTCAGACTCATGTCCATGTCGAAAGGTATGACACCTTTGACAAGCACTTTGCCTACAAGATGGAGGAGAATAGCTCAGCTAGTGAGCATGTGCTCAGAATGTCTGAGTACTACAATCACTTGAATCAAGTAGGAGTTAATCTTCCAGATAAGATAGTGGTTGACAGAGTTCTCTAGTCACTATCACCAAGTTACTGGAACTTCATGATGAACTATAATATGCAAGGGATAACGGAAACGATTCCCAAGCTCTTCGTGATGCTAAAATCGACGAAGGTAGAAATCAAGAAAAGCATCAAGTGTTGATGGTTGACAAGACGACTAGTTTCAAGAAAAGGGCAAAGGGAAGAAGGGGAACTTCAAGAAGAACGGCAAGCAAGTTGCTGCTCGAGTGAAGAAGCCCAAGTCTAGACCTAAGCCTGAGACTAAGTGCTTCCACTGCAAAGGGACTAGTCACTGGAAGCAGAACTGCCCCAAGTATTTGGCGGATAAGAAGGATGGCAAAGTGAACAAAGGTATATTTGATATACATGTTATTGATGTGTACTTTACTAGTGTTTATAGCAACCCCTCAGTATTTGATACTAGTTCAGTTGCTGAAAATAGTAACTCGAAACGGGAGTTGCAGAATGAATAGAGACTAGTTAAGGGTGAAGTGACGATGTGTGTTGGAAGTGGTTCCAAGATTGATATGATCATCATCGCACACTGCCTATACTTTCGGGATTAGTGTTGAACCTAAATAAATGTTATTTGCTGTTTGCGTTAAGAATGAATATGATTTGATCATATTTATTGCAATACAATTATTCATTTAAAGTCGGAGAATAATTGTTGTTCTGTTTACATGAATAAAACCTTCAATGGTCATACACCCAAGGTGAATGGTTTATTGAATCTCAATCGTAGTGATACACATATTGAAGCCAAAAGATGCAAAGTTAATAATAATAGTGCAACTTATTTGTGGCACTGCCATTTAGGTCATATTGGTGTAAAGCGCATGAAGAAAATCCATGTTGATGGGCTTTTGGAATCACTTGATTATGAATCAGTTTGCTTGCGAAACCATGCCTCATGGGAAAGATGACTAAGACTTCGTTCTCCGGAACAATGGAGCGAGCAACCGAATTGTTGGAAATAATACATACTGATGTATGCAGTCCGATGAGTGTTGAGGCTTGCTGGAGGTATCGTTATTTTCTGACCTTCACAGATGATTTGAGTAAGATATGGGTATATCTTCTTGATGAAACATAAATCTAAAACATTTGAAAAGTTCAAATAATTTCAGAGTGAAGTGGAAAATCATCGTAACAAGAAAATAAAGTTTCTACGATCTAATCGTTGAGGAGAATATTTGAGTTACGAGTTTGGTCTTCATTTGAAACAATGCGGAAAAGTTTCGCAACTCACGCCACCAGGATCACCATAGTGTAATGGTGTGTCCGAACATCGTAACCGTACTTTATTAGATATGGTGCAATCTATGATGTCTCTTACCGATTTACCACTATCATTTTGGGGTTATGCATTAGAGACAGCTGCATTCATGTTAAATAGGGCACCATCTAAATCCGTTGAGACGACGCCATATGAACTGTGGTTTGGCAAGAAACCAAAGTTGTCATTTCTTAAAGTTTGGGGTTGCAATGCTTATGTGAAAAAGTTTCATCCTCATCAGCTCAAATCCAAATCGGAGAAATGTGTCTTCATAGGATACCCAAAGGAGACAGTTGGGTACACCTTCTATCACAGATCCGTAGGCAAGACATTCGTTGCTAAGAATGGATCCTTTCTAGAGAAGGAGTTTCTCTCGAAAGAAGTGAGTGGGAGGAAAGTAGAACTTGATGAGGTAATTGTACCTGCTCCCTTATTGGAAAGTAGTTCATCATAGAAATATGTTCCTGTGACTCCTACACCAATTAGTGAGGAAGCTAATGATGATGATCATGTAATTTCAGATCAAGTTGCTACCGAACCTCGTAGGTCAACTAGAGTGAGATCCGCACCAGAGTGGTATGGTAATCCTGTTCTGGATGTCATGTTACTTGACCATAACGAACCTATGAACTATGAGGAAGCGATGATGAGCCCAGATTCCGCGAAATGGCTTGAGGCCATGAAATCTAAGATGGGATCCATGTATGAGAACAAAGTATGGACTTTGATTGACTTGCCCGATGATCGGTGAGTCATTAAGAATAAATGGATCTTCAAGAGGAATACGGACGCTGATAGTAGTGTTACTATCTACAAAGCTCGAATTGTCGCAAAATGTTTTCGACAAGTTCAAGGTGTTACCTACGACGAGATTTGCTCACTCGTATCGATGCTTAAAAGTCTGTCCGAATCATGTTAGCAGTTGCCGTATTTTACGAAATATGGCAAATGGATGTCAAAACTGTATTCCTTCATGGATTTCTTAAAAGAAGAGTTGTATATGATGCAACTAGAAGGTTTTGTCAATCCTAAAGGTGCTAACAAAGTGAGCAAGCTCCAGCGATCCATCTATGGACTGGTGCAAGCATCTCGGAGTTGGAATATATGCTTTGATAAAGTGATTAAAGCATATGATTTTATACAGACTTGCGGTGAAGCCTGTATTTACAAGAAAGTGAGTGGGAGCACTACAGCATTTCTGATAAGTATATGTGAATGACATATTGTTGATCGGAAATAATGTAGAATTTTCTGGAAAGCATAAAGGAGTGTTTGAAAAGATTTTTCAAAGAAAGACCTTGATGAAGCTGCTTACACATTGAGCATCAAGATCAATAGAGATAGATCAAGACGCTTGATAAGTTTTTTCAATGAGTACATACCTTGACAAGATTTTGAAGTAGTTCAAAATGGAACAGTCAAAGAAGGAGTTCTTGCCTGTGATGCAAGGTGTGAAGTTGAGCAAAGACTCAAAACCCGACCATAGCAGAAAATAGAAAGAGAATGAAAAGGCATTCCCTAAGCCTCAGTCATGGGTTCTATAAACTATGCTATGTTGTTTACCAGTCCTATTGTATACCTTAGCATCTTTCTGGCAAGGGAGTAAAATAATAATCTAGGAGTAGATAACTGGACAGTGGTCAAAATTATCCTTAGAGGACTAAAGAAATATTTCTCGGTTATGGAGGTAAGAGGAGGCAGGGGACATGATGTTTACCCAAGTTCGGGCCCTCTTGATGGAGGTAATACCCTATGTCCTGCTTGATTGTTCTTGATAATATGAGTAGTACAAGAGTTGATCTACCACGAGATCGAAGAGGCTAAACCCTAGAAGCTAGCCTATGGTATGATTGTTGTTCTTACGGACTAAACCCTCCGGTTTATATAGACATCGGAGGGGGCTAGGGTTACACAGAGGAAGGAGATCTACATATCCGTAATGCCAAGCTTTCCTTCCATGCCAAGGAGAGTCCCATCCGGACACCGGACGAAGTCTTCAATCTTGTATCTTCATAGTCCAACAGTCCGGCCAAAGGATATAGTCCGGCTGTCCGAATACCCCCTAATCCAGGACTCCCTTAGTAGCCCCTGAACCAGGCTTCAATGACGATGAGTCCGGCGCGCAGATTGTCTTCGGCATTACAAGGCGGGTTCCTCCTCCGAATACTTCATAGAAGATTTTGAACACGAGGATCGTGCCTGGCTCTGCAAAACAAGTTCCACATACCACCATAGAGAGAATAATATTTCCATAGATCTAATCTGCTGACGTACCCCGTAGTGTGACATCACACCATAGCCAGGTCTTTATTCGAATCATTTTTCATAACCAATCTCAGTGTGTTTCCTTTATTATGTCTTGTCGAAGTAGAGATCGTGTCCCCTTTATTATGGAATTCTCATCAATACGGACGTGGGTAACCCAACCGTGCCTATTGGTAGGACTCCTGGATCTTAGTCAAGTCCCAAACGGCCACGAGGAGGATGCTTGATATTCACCCTCTTTATAAAGGGGACAAGGCTTTTTCCTCTCGATCTTAATCGAATCCTTCCCCCGCCTCGAGTTCTAACACCCAAAACTCATGTCAAGTGCTTCGGACCTTCAACTATGTCCGGATCCAACCTTCAAGGTCGGTGGATGCTTTCCTCCGTCACAGAGGAGGACATCAAGAAGTTGAGAGAGGCCAGATATCTGACCGCCGAAATTTCGCATTGGCTGCCTGCCCGAGGGAAAGTTGTCCCTACTCCCGAACCCAACGAGAGCGTCGTGTTCGTCTCCCACTTCCTCTTAGGACTAGGCCTCGCTCTGGATCCCTTTGTTAGGGGTCTTATGTTCTATTATGGGCTAGATTTTCACGATCTGGCCCCGGATTCCCTTCTTCACATCACGACATTTATTGTCGTATGTGAGACCTTCCTCCGCATTACCCCTCACTTCGGCCTGTGGCTCAAGACCTTTTGACGTGAAGCCGAAGATGATCGAGGGGCAGCACGCAGCGTGCGGAGGCGCTTTAATAAGCAAAATCGCTGACGCTCCATGGCCTGAGGGTTGCTTCCCAGAGGTGTCCAGATTGTGGCAGCGGGAGTGGTTCTACATCAGAGCTCCCCGAAGTGCCAAGTGGGTAGCTGCCCCTACCTTTCGCTCAGGCCCCCCACCACAACTGATGTCATGGATCAGCAAGGGGCTGAGCTGGGGTCCAGCCAAGGACATGCCAATACTGCAAAGCCGTATCCGAGATCTCTTTGAGAGAGATTTCAGTCTGGTTATGGTAGTGCAAGTTATGCTAGTTCGTCAAGTCCAGCCTTGCAAATGCCGGCCCCTTCGCATGTTGGAATTCAACCCGGAAGGACCGCGAGCTATTAAACATTTCCTCGGCATGACGCATGAATAGATGTACAAATTGTTCTTCGGACCACAAATAATGTGTCCGGACATCACTGAGGATGCAGGTCTGAGCTGCAATCGCCCGGATACCCAAGTAAGTAGCCCCACATCCGAACACACTGCCCGTTCATTTATCGCAATGTTGCCCTAAAAGAGCCGCTCTTGGACGAGGATTAGATATCGAAGGCAAAGTTGATCAGGTGTCTGGCCCCCCTCCATGAGACCTCACCAAATCCCGTGCTAACCAGGATGCTGGAGATCGCGCATTATCAAGCGCCCTCAGGAGAAGATAAAGGGGGGAACAAGGAGGCTAGAGCCTCCGCGAAGAGGTTAGTCAGGGAGGAGGAACTGAAACTTCCTCTCCCCAGGGAAGGAAGAGAACCGCCTCTGCGGACCCGAAGACAATCGTCTCCAAACGGGGGAAGAAATCTCCGCTGGAGGGTCCTACCCTGGGGGATACCCTGGCCGCACTATGCCCTCAAGGGGATCAGCCCTCCACCAAGCTGTAAGTAAAAGGGTACTTAATAATGAAAATATTCGCTTTACTTCTGAGGAAAATAATCGAAGCATTTATCTTGCAGTTCGGATCTTAGCCCTTCTTAGCAGAGCTTGTCTTCAGGGGATCTTCTTCCAGAGATGATGGAGAGCGAAACGCCTCCCCCTGCCACACCGCCTCACGAGGCGGGCGATCCCGAGGTGTTGTCGCGGAGGGGTTTCCCCTGATCCGGCAAGGCCAGAAGGTAATCCTATGGCCACCCGAAGTCCTCAGTATCTGGCTCTTGAAGATAGCAATCAAAAGAGTCCGGCACCGTCTGGTGTGCGGTCGGACGTACTGAGGGGTCTGCTAGAGCAAGCGGCTATCTCAAAAGAGCACCACACGTTGATGGGTACGGTGATTGAAAGGATTTCGTCCGCCGAAAGCGGGTTGCATGAAGCCTTTATGAGTCTACTGACGGGTTTTGAGGTACACGAAATGATGTACATTGTTGACAGTACCACACACTTTTAGATGAGCCCTATGTAGATAGTAGCCCCTGAGACTCTGGTTGTCGTCGAAAACGGTGGCAAACAAAGGATCATAGTCCTAGGTGAGGGAGTCCTGGATTAGGGGGTCTCCAGACAGCCGGACTATATCCTTTGGCCGGACTGTTAGACTGTGAAGATACAAGATTGAAGACTTCGTCTCGTGTCCGGATGGGACTCTACTTGGCGTGGAAGGCAAGCTAGGCAATACGGATATGTATATCTCCTCCTTTGTAACCGACCTTGTGTAACACGAGCCCCCTGTGGTGTCTATATAAACCGGAGGGTTTTAGTCTGTAGGACAACATACAATCATACCATAGGCTAGCTTCTAGGGTTTAGCCTCTCCGATCTCGTGGTAGATCAACTCTTGTAATACCCATATCATCAAGAATAAATCAAGCAGGACATAGGGTTTTACCTCCATCAAGAGGGCCTGAACCTGGGTAAACCATCGTGTCCCCTACCTCCTGTTACCATCCGCCTTAGACGCACAGTTCGGGACACCCTACCCGAGATCCGCCGGTTTTGACACCGACATTGGTGCTTTCAATGAGAGTTCCTCTGTGTCGCCGCTATTAGGCTTGATGGCTCCTACGATCATCGATAGCGATGCAGTCCAGGGTGAGACTTTTCTCCCCGAGCAGATTTTTGTATTCGGCGGCTTTGCACTGCGGGCCAATTCGCTTGGCCATCTAGAGCAGATCGAAAGTTACGCCCCTGGCCACCAGGTCAGGATTGGAAGCTTAAACTACACGGCCGATATCCGCAGAGACTTGATCTTCGACGGATTCGAGCCCCTGCCTTGTGCGTCACACGGTCACGATGAGTACGATTTAGCTCTACCATCGGACAATGTTCAGGAGGTCGCACCGGCAGCCGCTCCGACCCTCAATTCGGAGCCAGTTGCGCCGTCCATGGATGGGTGGATGGACCCCGCCACGAAGGCCTTATCCTCAGCGGCGATCATGTTGGGGAACGTAGTAATTTCAAAAAAATTCCTACGCACACGCAAGATCATGGTGATGCATAGCAACAAGGGGGAGAGTCTGATCTACGTACCCTTGTAGATCGCAACGGAAGCGTTGACACAACGTAGAGGAAGTAGTCGTACGTCTTCTTCCGGATCCGACCGATCCAAGCACCGTTACTCCGGCACCTCCGAGTTCTTAGCACACGTTCAGCTCGATGATGATCCCCGGGCTCCGATCTAGCAAAGCGTCGAGGAAGAGTTCCGTCATCACGACGGCGTGATGACGATCTTGATGTACTACCGACGCAGGGCTTCACCTAAGCACTGCAACAATATGACCGAGGTGGAATTTGGTGGAAGGGGGCACCGCACACGGCTAAGGAACGATCACCAAGGATCAACTTGTGTGTCATGGGGTGCCCCCTGCCTCCGTATATAAAGGAGCAAGGGGGAGGGGCCGGCCGGCCTAGGAGGAGGCGCGCCAAGGGGAGTCCTACTCCCACCGGGAGTAGGACTCCCTCCTTCCTTGTTGGAGTAGGAGAAGGGGAAAGAGGGGGAGAGGAATAAGGAAAAGGGGGCTGCGCCCCTTGTCCAATTCGGACCAGAGGGGGGGCGTAGGCCTCCTTCCTTTTGGACTCTTTCCTCTATTCCCGTATGGCCCAATAAGGCCCATATACTCCCCGGCGAATTCCCGTAACTCTCCGGTACTCCGAAAAATACCCGAATCACTCGGAACCTTTCCGAAGTCCGAATATAGTCGTCCAATATATCGATCTTTACGTCTCGACCATTTCGAGACTCCTCGTCATGTCCCCGATCTCATCCGGAACTCCGAACTCCTTCGGTACATCAAAACTCATAAACTCATAATATAACTGTCATCGAAACCTTAAGCGTGCGGACCCTACGGTTCGAGAACAATGTAGACATGACCGAGACACGTCTCCGGTCAATAACCAATAGCGGGACCTGGATGCCCATATTGGCTCCTACATATTCTACGAAGATCTTTATCGGTCAGACCGCATAACAACATACGTTGTTCCCTTTGTCATCGGTATGTTACTTGCCCGAGATTCGATCGTCGGTATCCAATACCTAGTTCAATCTCGTTACCGGCAATTCTCTTTACTCGTTCCGTAATACAACATCCCGCAACTAACTCATTAGTTGCAATGCTTGCAAGGCTTTAAGTGATGTGCATTACCGAGAGGGCCCAGAGATACCTCTCCGACAATCGGAGTGACAAATCCTAATCTCGAAATACGCCAACCCAACATCTACCTTTGGAGACACCTGTAGTACTCCTTTATAATCACCCAGTTACGTTGTGACGTTTGGTAGCACCCAAAGTGTTCCTCCGGTAAACAGCAGTTGCATAATCTCATAGTCATAGGAACATGTATAAGTCATGAAGAATAGCAACAGCAACATACTAAACGATCGGGTGCTAAGCTAATGGAATGGGTCATGTCAATCAGATCATTCAACTAATGATGTGACCTCGTTAATCAAATAACAATTCTTTTGTCCATGGTTAGGAAACATAACCATCTTTGATTTACGAGCTAGTCAAGTAGAGGCATACTAGTGACACTCTGTTTGTCTATGTATTCACACATGTATTATGTTTCCGGTTAATACAATTCTAGCATGAATAATAAACATTTATCATGATATAAGGAAATAAATAATAACTTTATTATTGCCTCTAGGGCATATTTCCTTCAGTCTCCCACTTGCACTAGAGTCAATAATCTAGTTCACATCGCCATGTGATTTAACAGCAATAGTTCACATCACCATGTGATTAACACCCATAGTTCACATCGTCATGTGACCAACACTCAAAGGGTTTACTAGAGTCAGTAATCTAGTTCACATATCTATGTGATGAACACCCAAAGAGTACTAAGGTGTGATCATGTTTTTCTTGTGAGATAATTTTAGTCAACAGGTCTGTCACATTCAGATTCGTAAGTATTTTGCAAGTTCTATGTCTACAATGCTCTACACGGAGCTACTCTAGCTAATTGCTCCCACTTTCAATATGTATCCAGATTGAGACTTTAGATTCATCTGGATCAGTGTCAAAAACTTGCATCGACGTAACCCTTTACGACGAACCTTTTTGTCACGTCCATAATCGAGAAACATATCCTTATTTCACTAAGGATAATTCTAACCGCTGTCCAGTGATCTACTCCTAGATCACTATTGTACTCCCTTGCCAAATCAATGCAAGGTATACAATAGATCTGGTATACAGCATGACATACTTTATAGAACCTATGGCCAATGCATAGGGAATGACTTTCATTCTCTTTCTATCTTTTGTCGTGGTCGGGCTTTCAGTCTTACTCAACTTCACACCTTGTAATACAGGCAAGAACTCTTTCTTTGACTGCTCTAGTTTGAACTACTTCAAAATCTTGTCAAGGTATGTACTCATTGAAAAAACTTATCAAGCGTCTTGATCTATCTCTATACCGGCAAGTCTCTTTACTCGTTCCGTAATACAACATCCCGCAACTAACTCATTAGTTGCAATGCTTGCAAGGCTTTAAGTGATGTGCATTACCAAGAGGGCCCAGAGATACCTCTCTGACAATCGGAGTGACAAATCCTAATCTCGAAATACGCCAACCCAACATCTACCTTTGGAGACACCTGTAGTACTCCTTTATAATCACCCAGTTACGTTGTGACGTTTGGTAGCACCCAAAGTGTTCCTCCGGTAAACGGGAGTTGCATAATCTCATAGTCATAGGAACATGTATAAGTCATGAAGAATAGCAACAGCAACATACTAAACGATCGGGTGCTAAGCTAATGGAATGGGTCGTGTCAATCAGATCATTCAACTAATGATGTGACCTCGTTAATCAAATAACAACTCTCTTGTCCATGGTTAGGAAACATAACCATCTTTGATTAACGAGCTAGTCAAGTAGAGGCATACTAGTGACACTCTGTTTGTCTATGTATTCACACATGTATTATGTTTCCGGTTAATATAATTCGAGCATGAATAATAAACATTTATCATGATATAAGGAAATAAATAATAACTTTATTATTGCCTCTAGGGCATATTTCCTTCAGATCAAGCCGAACATCGACCTTACCCTGCACGAGAGTCGTGTTGTCAAACTGCTGGATCCTTCTCCGGCCACGGACTCCGAACCGCCTGCGCCCGTTCCTAGCGAATCCGATTGGGCGCCGATCATGGAGTTTACCTCCACGGATATCTTTTAGCACTTGCCCTTTGGCAACATACTGAACTCATTAAGGTCTCTCTCCTTGTCAGGAGGATCCTGGCTGAACTATAACTGGCAGGATTGGGATGCGGACGACGAAGAAATTCGACGCCCACCCACCACCCACTTAGTAGCCACTGTCGACGACTTAACCGACATGCTCGACTTCGACTCCGAATACATCGACGTTATGGACGACGATGCGGGAGACGAAGAGGACCACTGCCCACAGGGCACTGGACAGCCACCTCATCATACGATATATACATGGTGGACACACCCAAAGAAGGCAATGGCCCCTCCAAGAAGCAACCCAAGCGCCGATGTCAGCAGTGCCGCTCTAAGTCCCGCCAAAGCAAAAGTGGTGATACCGGCACAGGAGATAATAGCACTCCGGATAGTGCCGAAGATGGCAATAATCCCCTCCAGCACGATTTAGGGCAGGAGGATGGAGAGGCCAGCCCTCCTGAAAAAGCGGCAGATGAGGAGGATGATAATTACATGCCTCCCTCCGAAGACGAGGCAAGCCTCGACGATGACGAATTCATCATGCCAGAGGATCCTGTCGAACAAGAGCGCTTCAAGCGCCGGCTTATAGCCACGGGAAATAGGCTGAAGAAAGAGCAGCAGCAGCTTCAAGCTTATCAAGATCTGCTAGCTGACAGATGGACTGAAGTCCTAGCGGCTGAGGAATATAAACTCGAACGCCCCTCCAAGAGTTACCCAAAATGCACGTTGCTACCCCGACTAGAGGAAGAAGCGTATGATGCGGCTGATCGGCCACCCCGTGGCCACGACAGAGAGGCATTCTAGCCAAAAGCTCAGCCCGCACCCCAACGCCATTCAAATAAAAAAGGCATGGGGAAATACGCCAGACCTGCGAGACGTATTGGAGGACAAAGCAAAACATGCAAGATTGATCTACAGATCACGAGGGCACGCCACTACACGAGACGATAATCCTCACGTCGGATACAGTAAAAGTAAATCTGGTCGGGCCGAGCACAGCGGACAAGACTCATTGGAGCTGCGTCGCAACATTGCCCAGTACAGAGGCGCCGCACACCCCTTATGCTTCACAGACGAAGTAATGGATCATCAAATCCCAAAGGGTTTTAAACCCGTAAATATAGAATCATACGACGGCACAACAGATCATGCGGTATGGATCTAGGGTTTCCTCCTGCATATCCACATGGCATGCGGTGATGATCTACACACCATTAAATACCTCCCACTCAAACTCAAAGGACCAGCTCGGCATTGGCTCAATAGCTTGCCCGCAAAGTCCATCGGCTGTTGGGAAGATCTGGAAGCCGCATTACTCGACAACTTTCAGGGCACTTATGTGCGACCACCAGATGCCGATGACTTGAGCCACATAATTCAGTAGCTAGAGGAATCGGCCAGACAATTCTGGACACGGTTCCTAACAAAGAAAAATCAAATCATCGACTGTCCAGATGCAGAGGCCCTAGCAGCTGTCAAGCACAACATCCGCAACGAGTGGCTAGCCCGGCACCTTGGTCAGGAAAAGCCGAAATCTATGGCAGCCCTCACGACACTCATGACCCGCTTTTGTGTGGGAGAAGACAGCTGGCTGGCTCATAGTAATAACATATCAAAGAACCATGGTACTTCGGATACCAAGGACGGCAATAACAGGTCAGATCGCAACAAACATAAGCGCCGCCTTAGTAGCGATAATAACGAGGATACGGCAGTCAATGCCGGATTCAAAGGCTCTAAACCCGGTCAGCAGAAAGAGCCATTCAAAAGAAGCATGCTGGGCCCGTCCAGTTTGGACCGTATACTCAATCGCTCGTGCCAAATACACGGCACCCCCGACAAGCCAGCCAACCACACCAACAGGGATTGTTGGGTGTTCAAGCAGGCCGGCAAGTTAATTGCCAAAAAAAAGATAAGGGGCCGCATAGCCACGATGAGGAGGAGCCCCAGCAGCCGAATACCGGAGGACAGAAGAGGTTCCCCCCACAAGTGTGGACGTTGAACATGATATACGCAACCCACATCCCCAAGAGGGAGCGGAAGCGTGCGCTCAGGGACGTATATGCGTTGGAGCCAGTCGCCCCAAAGTTCAACCCATGGTCCTCCTGTCCGATCACCTTCGATCACAGGGACCACCCCACTAGTATCCGTCATGGCGGATTTGCCGCACTAGTCCTAGACCCAATCATTGACGGATTTCACCTCACTCGAGTCCTTATGGATGGCGGCAGCAGCCTGAACCATCTTTACCAGGACATAGTGCGCAAAATGGGTATAGACCCCTCAAGGATCAAACCCACAAAAACGACCTTTAAAGGCGTCATACCATGTGTACAGGCCCATTGCACAGGCTCGGTCACGCTAGAAGTGGTCTTCGGATCCCCGGGTAACTTCCGAAGCGAGGAATTAATCTTCGACATAGTCCCGTTCCACAGTGGCTATCATGCACTGCTCGGGCGAACCGCATTTGCGAGATTCAATGCGGTACTGCATTATGCATACCTCAAGGTCAAGATGCCAGGACCTCGAGGGGTCATTACAGTTAATGGAAACACAGAGCGCTCTCTCCGAACGGAGGAGCACACTGCAGCCCTCGCAGCGGAAGCGCAAAGCAGCCTCTTAAGGAAATCCACTAGTTCGGCGTTTAAGGACCCAGACACCTTCAAGCGCGCCCGGAGTAATAGGCAACAGGACCGCCTGGCACGTCCCGAGCTCGCATAGCAATGCGGCCCCCACCCCAGCCCAAGCCACACGGCGAAACTCGTGCCGCACATACATAATTACACATTAAAAATACCATGGGCAGAGGTAGGAAGGGGGCACGATTACGGCACGCCCCAAGACGCGGCTTAAACCGCACTAGGGGCTTCCCGCTTTGTTATTTTTCTCTCTTTCAGGACATTAATCTCTGGAAACCCTGTCCGGCAGCATGACTGTCGAACACATGATGCAGCAACCAAGGAGGCACAAAGCTACATCACACCACGGAACTCCCAGATGGATTACGATAACAAGTGAAATACTTGCTTTAATATTATTCCTCAGCTTGCCCTTGGTGGGGACATAGTCCTACTTTTTGCTTATCGCACTACCTGTATCATTCTGCTTTAATGCACGTTTTTGAATAAACACTGCATTGCATTCTTCTTTTATATATATGTGTGTTCATTAATGACACCTTGCAACCGTACACTTTGGTACGGCTAATACACCAGGGGCTTAAGTACCCCACAATATGGGTGAGAAGTCCGAACACTTTCACAAGTGAGGCACCTCGAACTTATAGCATTATATGCATCAGCTCCGAATCATGTCTTTGGTCAATAGTTGGGTTTGCCCGGCTCCCATGTTTTGGTGCCTTACGTTCCGCTATATCGGCTAAGGTAGCACTGGGAGAACTACTGCGATTGTGCCCCGGTTCTGCTGGGCTAAGCACCTTAGTACAGAAAGCTAAAACTGACTGTCATTATAAGGCGAGAGACTGGTCGCTGTTCGAGAGGTTTTCGAGTCCTTAAATACTTATGCCGCTTAGAGTGAGGAGTTGGCCCTGTCCGGCTTAAGGCGTGATCGCGCACCAGATTCGGCCTTCTGAATACTAGGGGCTTCGCCGAAATTTAAAATTATAGAATTCTATGGCTAAGTGAGAGTGATAACGCATTACAGTCCGATTGCCTTGTCCGTTGTGCTGAGAACCTCCCTCGAAGGACCCAAAAATGGGAACAAGAGTGCTCAGGTTTATCCCGAACACCCCAGCACTCGTGGCATGGGGGCAGAAGCCGACGACTAGCCATCTCTCAGATTTGATAAACGGCCAAACAGAAGGTAATATTTTAGATTCAAACAAGCGTTGCATAGTGCATATGAACAAGTTTTCATAAATACAAGATTACACGAGCGACTTTACTCGAATATTATATCTTTGGTACACTCGTCCGCTACGAGACAGGCACCCTTCAGGACACCCTCATAGTACATCTCGGGGTGGCGATGCTCCTTGCCCTCCGGTGGCCCTTCCTTAATCAGCTTCACGGCATCTAGCTTGGCCCATTGCACCTTCACACGGGCGAAAGCCCGGCGTGCACCTTCGATGCAGACGGACCGCTTGACGACTTCCAGCCGTGGGCAACCATCCATAAGCCGCCTCACCAGGCTGAAGTAGCTATTCAGAAGGGCGTCGCCAGGCCAAAACCGGACTATAAAGCCCTTCATGGCTTGTTCGGCCGCCTTGTGCAGCTCGACCAGTTGCTTAAGCTGGTCGCTCAGAGGCATCGGGTGTTTGGTCCCAGTATACTGAGACCAGAACAGCTTCTCCGTTGAGCTTCCCTCCTTGGCCTGGTAAAACTGTGCGGCATCCGACACGCTACGGGGCAAATCTGCGAATGCTCCTGGAGAGCTCCGGATCCGGGTAAGTAACAGGTAATTTACTTTCACATGCTTGCTTTGCATATAGAATGCCTTACCCGCCGCTATCTTCTTCATCGCATCAATCTCCTGGAGGGCCTTTTGGGCTTCGGCCTTGGCATTCTTTGCGCTCTCAAGGGTCGCAGCAAGCTCGGACTCTATCGTCTTCGAGTCAAGCTCCAACGCCTCGTGCTTTGTCACGAGAGCTTGGAGCTCTTGTTGCACCTCGCCCACCCGCGCCTCTTGTTTTTCCCACTCGGCGCGCTCCCGGGCCACTTTGTTTTTGGCCTCGGACAGCGCTTGCTTCAGGGCTGCCACTTCGGTCGTGGCCCCTGGAAAATTCATGATGATCCTGTCATTTTGCAATCGCATCTTATATATATATATATATATATATATATATATATATATATATATATATGTATGTATATAGACTAGGTATTACTTACCTTTTTTCTCCTCGAGTTGCCTCTTAGCAAGGCCGAGCTCGTCCTTGGACCCTTTAAGGTCCTCCTTCAATGCGGCGACCTCCGCAGTTAGTGCGGCAAAGGCCAGCAGCGAAGCCTGCATACGCATATTAACATACTTATATTAGACTCCTGCGATATTGTTTGATCCTCCATTCGGCTTTTCCTTGTGAACACTGAACAGAGCATCAGGGGCTACTGTCTATGCGGTAATATTTCTCCTATATTACAAACACTTACCTCAAAGCCTGTTAGAAGGCTAGCACAGGCTTCAGTCAGTCCACTCTTGGCGGACTGAACCTTCTGGACCACCGCACTCATAATAGTGCGGTGCTCTTCGTCGATGGTAGCGCTGCGAAGCGCTCCTAGCAGATTGTCCGGTGCCTCTGGATGAACAGAGGTCACTGGCACAAGCGTCTTGCCCCTTTTGGAAGGAGGCCGCCTGCCCGAGTCCGGAACCGCTGGGGGTTCCGGCACGGTGTTCGGCTGAGGACCAAACTCAGAGCCCTCGGGAGCCTTGCTCCCTCTGCTCCCGGAGTCCGGAAGGTCGCCTTGAGGCGCCTCCGGGACTGTCTCCCCTCGACCCGGTGCCTCTTGAGACAATACCTCGGCATTGTCCGTAGGGCCAGGGGAGGTGGCGGTTGGAAGTGGATCGCTATCCATATCCGACGAGCCCAGGGAGCCGTCCGACGATACGTCGATACGGGCTCGTGGCGGTCTGCATAGTCATAATTCGGCATTAGGAAAGGCAGTGCGACAAAGGTATGCTATGAGTTGCTCTGGCATCCGAATACTTATGACTTGGCCAGGGGCTTGTCCCTGAGCAGCCACTCGTCTTCGCCTACGGCGGTGGTGGTGGAGTAGTCCGGAAGGAGAGTCCTTCCCTTCCTGGACCCTTCGGCCTCCCGAGTTGGGGCGGCCTTCCTTTCCTTGTCTCCCTCGGCTGGAGGGGGAGCATCTTCATCTTCCTCCTCGTCTTTGGGGGAGGAGTGCATCGCGGAGTTACCGGATGATGAGTCCGATACCACCTGGCGTCGGGAACTCTTTTGGGTTCCCTTGGCCTTCTTGGTCTTCTCCGGCACCTTGTAAGGAGCCGGAGTCAGCATCTTCGTTAGGAGAGCATCTGCTGGGCCTTCGGGCAAAGGAGCCGGACAGTCGATATGTCTGGCCATCTCCTGCCAGTCCTGTCAAAGGTACGAGAGCTTAGATCCCACATAGAGTCAAACTATGAAAAACGAGTATCTTGTAAGAGGTAAAACAGCTTACCGCGCTGGCTTGGCGCTTCGCGCTAAATCCGCGATCCTCGGTAGTGGGAGGGGGAACCTCGGTATCCTTGAATAGCACCTTCCAGGCATCCTCGTGTGTTGTGTCGAAGAGCCTGTTCAGAGTTTGGTGCTGGGACGGGTCGAACTCCCACAAGTTGAAAGCCCGTTGTTGACACGGGAGGATCCAATGGATGAGCATGACCTGGACTACATTGACGAGTTTGAGCTTCTTGCTCACCATGTTTTGGATACATGTTTGGAGTCCGGTCAGCTCTCCCAAACTACCCCAGGACAGGCCCTTCTCTTGCTAGGAGGTGAGCCGCGTGGGGATGCCAGATCGGAACTCGGGGGCGCTGCCCATTTAGGGTCGCGCGGCTCGGTGATGTAGAACCACCCCGATTGCCACCCCTTTATGGTCTCCACGAAGGAGCCCTCGAGCCATGTGACGTTGGGCATCTTTCCCACCATGGCGCCTCCGCACTCCGCCTGGCGGCCGCTCACTACCTTTGGCTTGACATTGAAGGTCTTCAGCCATAAGCCGAAGTGGGGCTTGATGCGGAGGAAGGCCTCGCATACGACGATAAACGCCGAGATGTTGAGGATGAAGTTCAGGGCCAGATCATGGAAATCTAGGTCGTAGTAGAACATGAGCCCCCGGACGAATGGGTGGATAGGGAATCCCAGTCCACGGAGGAAATGGGTAAGGAACACTACCCTCTCATGGGGCCTGGGGGTGGGGATGAGCTGCCCTTCATCTAGGAGCCGGTGCGCGATGTCGTCGGGCAGGTATCCGGCTCTCCTCAGCTTCTTGATGTGTCCCTCCATGATGGAGGAGACCATCCACCTGCCTCCCGCTCCATACATGGTTGGAGAAGGTTGAGGTGGGAAATGCGGACTTGGGCGCTGGAGCTCGAGTGTGCGAAAATGGATGAGCAAAGGAGGAAGAAGGCATGGATGAAAAGGTGAATCCTTATCCCTTTATATGGGAGGCTGAAACTATGCGCCCCCACTAGCCTGGTAAAACTCACTTATCCCCCAAGCGCCGTAATCGATGGCGCGGTTGGGTTACCACGCCCGTATTGATGAGAATCCTGTGATAAGGGAACACGATCTCTGCTTTGACGAGATGTGTCAAAGAACTGCCTCGCATTATGTGCGGGGCTAGTTAAAGGAAACGATTCGAATAATTACCGGGCCATGGCATAATGTCATGTTGCCAAAACGTGTCAGCAGATTAGATTTGTGGAAATACTATTCTCTCTATGGTAGTATGTGGAACTTATTTTGCAGGGTCAGACACTATCCTTATATTCAAATTCTTCCGTGATGTATTCGGAGGGGGAACCCTCCTTGCAATGCTGAAGACAATACTGCACGCCGGACTCATCGTCATTGAAGCCTGGTTCAGGGGCTACTAAGGGAGTCCTGGATTAGGGGGTCTCCAGACAGCTGGACTATATCCTTTGGCCGGACTATTAGACTATGAAGATACAAGATTGAAGACTTCGTCTCGTGTCCGGATGGGACTCTACTTGGCGTGGAAGGCAAGCTAGGCAATACGGATATGTATATCTCCTCCTTTGTAACCGACCTTGTGTAACCCAAGCCCCCTCCGGTGTCTATATAAACCGGAGGGTTTTAGTCCGTAGGACAACATACAATCATACCATAGGCTAGCTTCTAGGGTTTAGCCTCTCCAATCTTGTTGTAGATCAACTCTTGTAATACCCATATCATCAAGAATAAATAAAGCAGGACGTAGGGTTTTACCTCCATCAAGAGGGCCTGAACCTGGGTAAAACATCGTGTACCCTGCCTCCCGTTACCATCCGCCTTAGATGCACAGTTCGGGACCCCCTACCCAAGATCCGCCGGTTTTGACACCGACACCAGGTAATAACCAGACCGCCTTTATGTGCAGGTGGTTGAAGCTCCAGTGGCTAGCCGGACTGATGGGTTTGGTGAACTAGCGGCAACTGGATGCGGCAGATGCCGACATCGTGCTTGTTAACAAGCGGCTTGGCGAGGCACATGGTAGGTGATTTTTCTGGTGATTGTCACATAATAAGAGTAGCATGATGCCAGTATCTTTAATATGTTGTGACTGCAGATGGAGCTGCCACCGTGGAGACCCTTCGGGCGGAGCTTGCCCGAGCCAAGGAGCAAGCAAGGAGTAGCAATGCGGCCGCTTTAAAGGCGGCCGAAGAGTTAAGGGCCGAACAGGCCGCGCATTGCGAGAGCAAAGAAAAAATAGCCAAGATGGTTGTAAAATTAAAAGATGATGCTGACCGTTACCAGCTTCTTGAAGAAGAAAACCGGGCGAAGGCGACGGACCTGGAAAAGGCCCAGGTGGCTGCCAAGGAAGACCGCTCCAAAATTAGAGCAACGAAGGAGGAGCTGCATCAAGCTGTGGATACTGTATCTGGGAAGCCCTTCTTGTTGCGTACTAAGTTCGAGGATCCGAAGTATGCACCTCTGGACCGGCTATGGAGTTCTGCGGACGCCTACGTGGATTTAGCTGCAAGTGCTGCTGATGCGGCCAAGTACTTCAAGGATCGGAAAGATCACGAAGTGGAAAAACTGTTTTGGTCACAGTTTCATGCTCCAGCCCATCCGCTGCTGTTGAATGAGCAAATGGCCGAGTGGGCCGAGCTCCATAGATTATCCGGACTTGCCATGAGGTCCTTTGTGGATCATCTGTGGCCGAAAGGGCCAAGGACGAATAGCTACTTTAGCCTAGTGCAACAATTCCTTGGTGATGTGCCACACATCAATGCTGTAAAGAGGTCGGCGTGCATAGAAGGCTCGCGGATGGCCCTTGCCCGTGTCAAAACATACTGGGCGGAGATGGATGCCACCACTATTGCGGCACAGGGTTCAGCCATAGGCTGAGTGGCTGCCGAGCACTACTTTGAAGAAGTTCTTGAAGGCGCTCGTTCGATAGAGGCTCAGTGCTCGAAGAATATTATGTTTGAGTGACATGTATTCCCATTGTAAAAACAATGTTTTATTGAGTTTATCAAGGCTGTATTTATACTTTTGCCCGAAAGTACTATGATGCCTCCTGTGCGGCCGTTTATGTACATATGTATATAACATGAAAGATGGCAGTCGTCGGCTTCAGCCCCCCACGCATATAATGCGGGGGTGCTCGCAGAAGACACATGTTCACACTTGATCCAACGTCTTGGTCCATTAAGGAGGTGATAGCGCAGCGAACTAGGCAATCGGACTATAATGCTATAACACTTTCACTTAGCCAGAGGAGTTTGACAGTGGGGCTACTATATGGCCCCTGGTGGCTCCGCGCTCATCCGAATTCGGGGCGCGTACATGCCTGGCCGGGAAATGGCCCTTCGTTAAAGCGGAGGAATCCTGAAGATTCCGCTAGGTCATCGAGTGGTTGACCAGTCTCATGCTATATCATGACAGTCAGTTGTTGGCTTTCTCTACTGAGGTGCTCGTCCAGATGACCCAGGGCACAATCGCGGTAGTTAAACTGGTGCCGCCCTAGCCGATAGAGCAGAACGTAAGGCAGCAAAACACAGGAGCCGGGCAAACCCAACATTTGACCAAAGACATGATTCGGAGCTGACGCATATAAGGCCAAACTCGCGACGCCGAACTTTCCCTAAGGTATTCGGTCTTTATGATGTAAACCGGGCTAAACAGTGCCCTTTCTAATAAGCCCCTGGTGTCCAGGTACGTGTAATATTCTGACGTGGCCACATGCCAATACGTCAGCATCCTTCTCAGTTGTACTGACAATCTAGGGGATGTGTATCAAAAGGAGACCGTAAAAAAGGTTTACGCAGGGTCTTAATCTAAAAAGAATCCTTAGAACGGGTACCTGCTGCACGTCTGCGCCTGTGTCTCCGTTGTGCCGTATCCTGGACGGGTGTAGCATGATGGTCATCTGAAAAAGAGAGGAACTTAGTTCAAAAGTTATCGTGCAAAAGGTAGGTTATACTAAATAAACCATGTATAGTTCCAGATGAGTAAAGTTGAGCCTAATTGTCACTTGTTCACACGCGTTGAGCCCCTTGTATTGTTGTAGGGGTATAGCCATCAAACTTGTATCAATTATATATAGCTACACCGGACTCGTCTAACCGTGTCCGTGGTCTTAACGACCTGTCAGATGCTCTAGTTGGTGAGGCCGTCTAGTGTGCGGCTGCCAAGGCATCCGCACGGTCTTCCGCGCGCAAGGAGCGCTCAATATTTCCATTTACTGTAATGATGCCACGTGGACCGGGCATCTTAAGCATGAGAGAAGCGTAATGCGGTATTGCGTTAAAGCGAGCGAAAGCTTCGCATCTGGGTAGTGCTTGATAGCCACTTTGGAACAGAGCGATGTGGAAGGTTAACTTTTCGCTGCGGAAGTTATCGGGAAAGCCGAATATAACCTCTAGTAGCCGGGAGCCCGGACAATGGGCTTCTGGCCCTGGCGTTACTCCTTTAAAGGTAGTATTGCTATGGCTGATTTTTGTTGGGTCTATCCCCATTTTGCGGACTGTGTCCTGATATATCAGGTTTAAACTACTACCGCCGTCCATCAGGACTCGTGTGAAGTGGTATCCGTCAATTATCGAGCCTAACACCAAGGCAGCCCATCCTGCATGCCGGATACTTGCCGAATAATCCCGATGGTCAAAGGTGATCGGTTTGGATGACCAGTGGCAGAACTCTGCGGTGATAGGCCCTGGGGCATGTGTCTCTAGGAGTGCCGCTTTGTTTCTCCCCTTCATCACATGTAACACGTTTACTGTTTTGACTTTTGGTGGGAATTTCTTCTGTTCCCAGTGCTTTGCTTGCGAGGCTCGTCCTCGTCTTTGCTTGGTGTATCCTGCCCCTTGTGTTCGGTGTTGAGTTTCTCGGACTTCTTGAAGACCCAACATTCTCTATGGGTATGATTTGCAGGTTTATCAGGGGTGTTGTCGATCTGACATAGTTTGTCCAGAATCTTGTTCAGGCTAGACAGTTCGTCTCTGTTGCCTTTGGAGGGCAGCTTTTGATGACCTGGCCGAGAGCTTCTGAATCCGGCGTTTACCGCCGTGCTCTTCGGGATGTCTTCTTTATTCCGGCGCGTGTTTTTGCTGCGTCATGGCTTCCCATTTCCGTCTCCGACTTCGGATGTACTTGGGTCGCTGGTGCTGCATCGAGATAACCAGCTGTCCTCGCCCGCACAAAAGCGGGTCATGAGGCTTGTTCATGCTGCCATTGTTCTCGGCTTTTCTTGGCCGAGGTGTCTGGCAAGCCATTCATCTCGAACACTATGCTTGAAAGCTGCTAAGGCTTCGGCGTCTGGACAGTCGACTATTTGGTTCTTTTTAGTGAGAAACCTGTTCCAAAGATTTCGGGCTGACTCTCCGAGCTGTTGAGTTATATGACTTAAATCATCTGCATCCGGTGGTCGGACATAGGTCCCTTGAAAATTTGCCCGAAAAGCGTCTTCAAGCTCTTCCCAGCTTCCAATGGAGTTTTCGGGGAGGCTTTTAAGCCAGTGCCGAGCTGGCCCCTTGAGCTTGAGGGGTAAGTACTTGATGGCGTGGAGATCGTCTCCTCGAGCCATGTGGATATGGAGGATGTAGTCCTCAATCCAGACCCCAGGGTCTGTCGTTCCGTCGTACTCCTCTATGTTTACGGGTTTGAATTCCTCTGGAAATTCATGGTCCAGCACCTCACCGGTGAAACATAGGGGGTGTGCGGCACCCCTGTATTTGGGTGTACCGTGGTGTTCGGATTTTTGTTGTGTTGCATTGCGTGCTGGAGCGCGCTTGCTTGGCCCGTAGATGGATCTGGTTGCGCCATCCTTTTGATGCGAGCCCTCACGTGGATCGCGTACTGGCTTGTGTGTGGCATCGTTTGCCACTCTATGTTGGCCACGAGGTCGTCTATCCGACCGGATGACTATTTTTTTTTATTGCGGGGGATCTAAGGCCTCCTCATCGAATTCAGGTAGCAGCTTTCGCTTCGGGTAGCTCTTTGTGTGGCGACTACCGCCGTACTTTGCTTCAGTGTTGAGTACTTCACTCCATCTAATTCTGAGTGTGTCTTGTGCAGCCCTGAGCCTTTGCTTATGCTTTTTCAGACTCCGCGCAGTGGCAACAAGCCTTTGATGGGTATTCTGTTGCTCTGGGTGCCTGTCTGGTGTGATGTCATCCAGACTGTTATCTTCGCCGGAGTCGGGTTGTTCGGTTTGATTCTCCATGTTGTCGTGGTCGGACGATGGTTCCATGCTGTGTTTGTTGTTCGCTGGCTCACCCTGTTCTATCGCTGGGTCTATATGATCGCTGTTTCTGCCGAGGCGGGATTTGGAGTGGCGCTTACGCCGCCTCTTTGACTGCTTCTCGAGGGAACGATCCTTTGCTGCGTCCTTCCGTTCCTCGTCATCGTTTTCTTTGGGTGTGTCCACTATGTATACATCATATGATGAAGTGGGCGTCCAGTGCCCTGTGGGCAGTGGCTCCTGTTCCTCTCCTGCATCGTCGTCCATACCGTCGATGTCTTCGGAGTCGAAGGCGAGCATGTCGGTCAAATCATCGACAGTGGCTACTAAGTGGGTGGTGGGTGGGCGGCGAATTTCTTCATCGTCTGCATCCCGATCTGGCCAGCCATAGTTCGGCCAGGACTCTCCTAACAAGGAGAGAGACCTTAATGAGTTCAGTATGTCGCCAAAGGGCGAGTGCTGAAGGATATCCGCGGAGGTGAACTCCATGATCGGTACCCCGTTGGATTTGATAGGCACGGGCGCGGGCGGTTCGGAGTCCGTGGCCGGGGAAGAATCCGGCAGTTCGGCGTCACGGCTCTCGTGAAGGGTGAGGTCGATATTAGGCTCGATCGCCGCTGAAGATGCGGCCTCCGTGGCGGGGTCTATCCACCCGTCCTTGGATGGCGCAACTGGCTCTGAATTGAGAGTCGGAGTGGTCGCCGGTGCGATCTCCCGAACACTGTCCGATGGTAGAGCTAAATCATGCTCATCGTGACCATGCGGCGCACTCGGCAAGGGCTCGAACCCGTCGAAGATCAAGTCTCCGTGGATGTCGGTCGTGTGGTTTATGCTTCCAAACCTGACCTGGTGGCCAGGGGCGTAACTCTCGATCTGCTCCAGATGGCCAAGCGAGTTGACCCGCAGTGCGGAGCCGCCGGATACAAAGATCTGTCCAAGGAGAAAAATCTCACCCTAGACTGCATCGCTATCGATGATTGAAGGAGCCATCCAGCCTAACGATGACGACACAGAGGAACTCTCAATGAAAGCACCAATGTCGGTGTCAATACCGGTGGATCTCGGCTAGGGGGTCCCGAACTGTGTGTCTAGGCGGATGGTAACAGGAGGCAGGGGACATGATGTTTACCCAGGTTCGGGCCCTCTTGATGGAGGTAATACCCTATGTCCTGCTTGATTGTTCTTGCTAATATGAGTAGTACAAGAGTTGGTCTACCACGAGATCGGAGAGGCTAAACCCTAGAAGCTAGCCTATGGTATGATTGTTGTTCTTACGGACTAAACCCTCCGGTTTATATAGACACCAGAGGGGGCTAGGGTTACACAGAGTCGGTTACAAGGAAGGAGATCTACATATCTGTACTGCCAAGCTTGCCTTCCACGCCAAGGAGAGTCCCATCCGGACATGGGACGAAGTCTTCAATCTTGTATCTTCATAGTCCAACAGTCCGGCCAAAGGATAAAGTCCGGCTGTCCGGATACCCCCTAATCCAAGACTCCCTCAGTTGCAGACCCGTAGGCTAAACTTCTCTCACAAGCAAAACATGATCAATCTTTCGGTGTTAATCACATAGCGATGTGAACTAGATTATGGACTCTAGTAAACCCTTTGGGTATTAGTCACATGGAGATGTGAACTAATCACATAAAGATGTGAACTAGATTATTGACTCTAGTGCAAGTGGGAGACTGAAGGAAATATGCCCTAGAGGCAATAATAAAGTTATTATTTATTTCCTTATATCATGATAATGTTTATTATTCATGCTAGAATTGTATTAACCGGAAACTTAGTACATGTGTGAATACATAGACAAACAGAATGTCACTAGTTTGCCTCTACTTGACTAGCTCGTTGAATCAATGATGATTATGTTTCCTAACCATAGGCATGAGTTGTCATTTGATTAACGGGATCACATCATTAGAGGATGATTTGATTGACTTGACCCATCTGTTAGCTTAGCACGACGATCATTTAGTTTGTTGCCTTTGCTTTCTCCATAACTATACATGTTCCTATGACTATGAGATCATGCAACTCCCAAATACCGGAGGAACACTTTGTGTGCTACCAAACATCACAACGTAACTGGGTGATTATAAAGGTGCTCTACAGGTGTCTCCGATGGTGTTTGTTGAGTTGGCATGAATCGAGATTAGGATTTGTCACTCCGATTGTCGGAGAGGTATCTCTGGGCCCTCTCGGTAATACACATCACTATAAGCCTTGCAAGCAATGTGACTAATGAGTTAGTTATGGGATGTTGCATTACGTAACAAGTAAAGAGACTTGCCGGTAACGATATTGAACTAGGTATTGAGATACCGACCATCGAATCTCGGGCAAGTAACATACCAATGACAAAGGGAATACCGTATACCGTTATGCGGTTTGACTGATAAAGATCTTCATAGAATATGTAGGAACCAATATGACCATCCAGTTTCTGCTATTGGTTTTTGACTGGAGATGAGTCTCGGTCATGTCTACATAGTTCTCGAACCCGTATGGTCCGCACGCTTAACATCCGGTGATGATTAGTATTACGAGTTTATGTGTTTTGAAGTACCGAAGGTAGTTCGGAGTCCCGGATTTGATCACGGACATGACAAGGAGTCTTGAAATGGTCGAGACGTAAAGATTGATATATTGGAAGCCTATATTTGGACATCGGAATGGTTCCGAGTGGTTTGGTCAATTTTTTGGAGTACCGGGAGGTTACCGGAACCCCCCGAGGAGTATATGGGCCTTATTAGGCCTTAGTGGAATAGAGGAAACGGAAGGGAAAAGAGGGAGGTGCGCCCCCAAGCCCAATCTGAATTGGGAGGGGGGCGGCCCCCCTTTCCTTCCTCCCTCTCTCCTCCTTCCTTCCTCTCCTACTCCTACTTGGAAGGGCTCCTATTTCTACTAGGAAAGGGGGGAATCCTACTCCCGGAGGGAGTAGGACTTCCCCAGGGCGCGCCATAGAGAGGGTCGGCCCTCCACCTCCTCCACTCCTTTATATACGGGGGAGGGGCACCCCATGGACACACAAGTTGATCAGTTGATCTTTTAGCCTTGTGCGGTGCCCCCCTCCACCATAATCCACCTCGGTTATATCGTAGCGGTGCTTAGGCGCAGCCCTGTTCCGGTAGCAACATCATCACCGTCATCACACCGCCGTGCTAACAAAACTCTCCCTCAAAGCTCTATTGGATCGTGAGTTCGCGGGACGTCACCGAGTTGAACGTGTGCAAATCGCGGAGGTGTCGTACCTTCGGTGCTAGATCGGTCGATCGTGAAGACGTACGACTACATCAACCGCGTTGTCATAATGCTTCTGCTTACAGTCTATGATACGTCTCCAACATATCTATAATTTATGAAGTATTCAGGCTATTATAGTATCAACCTTGGATGTTTTATATGCATTTATATGCTATTTTATATGATTTTTGGGACTAACCTATTAACCTAGTGCCCAGTGCCAGTTTCTGCTTTTTCCTTGTTTTTGAGTTTTACAGAAAAGGAATATCAAACGGAGTCCAATTGACGTGCCAATTTTTGACGATTTTTTATGGACCAAAAGCAGACCCCCGGAGTAAAAGAGTTGGGCCAGGAGAGTCCCAGGGCGTCCATGAGGGTGGGGGCGCACCCACCCACCCACCCCCCCCCCCTAGGCACATGGGCCTGCCTCGTGAATGCCTCGGGAACCTCCTTGACATGAGACCGATGCCAAAAGTTCCTATAAATACAGAAACCTTGGAAAATTAACCTAGATCGGGAGTTCCGCTGGCAGAAGCCTCTGTAACCACCAAAAACCAATCTAGGCCCTCTCTGGCACCCTGCCGGAGGGGGCCATCATCACCGGAGGGCATGGAGGAGGATCCCGGAGGGTCCATCATCACCATGAAGGCCAAGAACCAGAGGGGGAACCTCTCCCCATCCAGGGGGGAGGCCATGGAGGAGGAAGCACAAGGGGGAGAACCTCTCCTCCTCTCTCTTGGTGGCACCAGAGTGCCATCGAGAGGGGAATCATCGCCGTGGTGATCGCCTTCATCAACATCACCATCATCATCACCATCCTCGTCTCTTTTATGCAGTCCACTCTCCCGCACCCCGCTGTAATCCCTACTCGAACATGGTGCTTTATGCCACATATTATGATCCAATGATGTGTTGCCATCCGATGATGTTTTGAGTAGATATCTTTTGTCTTTGGGTTGATTGATGATCTAGATTGGTATGAGTTGTATGTTTTACTTTGATGCTGTCCTATGGTGCCCTTCATGTCGCGCAAGCGTGAGGGGTTCCCGCTGTAGGGTGTTGCAATACGTTCATGATCCACTTATAGTGGGTTGGTGAGTGACTGAAACACAAACCCGGGTAAGGGGGTTGCTGCGTATGGGAATAAAGAGGACTTGATGCTTTAATGATATTGTTGGGTTTTACCTTAATGATCTTTAGTAGTTGCGGATGCTTGCTAGAGTTCCAATCATAAGTGCATATGATCCAAGTAGAGAAAGTATGTTAGCTTATGCCTCTCCCTCATATGAAATTGCAATAGTGATTACCGGTCTTGTTAACAATTGCCTAGGACAATTGCGCACACCGATCCACCATTATTCCACACTTGCTATTTATAATATTTAGTAATATATTCTAACTTTATGATAACAGCACCTACTTTCATATTTTAGCTCTCCGATATCACACAAAGTTATCATCTTCATACCCACAACATAGTTTTATTTCTCGTTGCTAGTTGGAAGCAAACGTACGGTGTACGTAGAGTCGTATCATTGGCAGATAGGGCTTGAGAGAATATTGATCTTACATTTAGCTCCTTGTGGGTTCGACACTTCATACTTATCATTTCCACCTTTGGAAATTGCTACGATGATTCCCTGCATTTGGGGATTATCAAGCTCTTTTCTGGCGCCGTTGCCGGGGAGCAATAGCATGGGGTTGATATTCTCGTGTGTGCTTGTTTGCTTTCTTCACTAAGTAGATTTTATTTTTCCTTTTTGTTTATGTTAGTTGTGGGTGAAACATACAAAAAAAATTAAAAGAATAAAAATACAAAAAAATTACTTGCCTCTCATGCCTAAAAAAGTTTTTCAAAAAGAGAAGTGATTGGAAAGTTGTGCATTGAAGAAGTGAGGGTCGACCTTGAGCACTTGTGTTCATGCTCACGGAAACAATGTAGAATTTTTCATGGAAGTTTCTCTGTAAATAATTACACCCTTACATTTATCCTTTGTATTATAAAAATAATGTGCCAAGCTTTGGTTTTAGGACGATTAGATTGCTTGTTTACAATGTGCAGAACAAAAACAGAAACTTTGGCTGTAGCGTGTGATTTTAATTTTTTTACTGGAAAGTAAAATGGGTCTGAAACTTTTTGCACATTACTTATGTATAAATTTTTCAAATTTTCAAATTTATTTCATAATTTTTGGAGTTACATAAGTTTACTAAACCATTAGATTACTACAGACTGTCCTGTTTTAGACAGATTCTGTTTTTCGTGTGTTGTTCGCTTATTTTGATGAATCTATGGGTAGTATCGGGGGGTATGAACCATGGTGAAGTTATAATGCAGTAGATATAGTTCTAATATTAAATTGTAATGAGTTTGAAACGGTGCCTAAAGATAGTGATTTGCTTTATTATACTAACGGATCTCACAAAGTTTTTGTTAAAGTTTTGTGTGGATGAAGTGTTCGAAGAACGAGGAGTTACCGATGTGAGAAGAATAAAGAGAGGCAAGAGCTCAAGCTTCGGGATGCCCAAGGCACCCCAAGTAAATATTCTAAGGATACTCAAGCATCTAAGCTTGGGGATGCCCCGGTTGGCATCCCATCTTTCTTCTTCAACAATTATCGGTATACCTCGGTTTTTGTTTTGTTCACATGATTCGTGTCGTTTGTGTTTTTCTTTTTTCTTTAAGAACCATGATAGTATGAGATGTCCCTTCATCAATTTATAGAATACTTCATGTGCTTCACTTATATCTTCTAAGTATGATCGTATAGAATTGCTCTTTGAGCTTCACTTAAATCTTCTGAGTATGGCTTTATAGAATGCTCCGTGTGCTTCACTTATACATTTTGAGCTTGGATATTGGTTAGTCTATATTAATTGAAGAACGCTCCGTGAAATTCACTTATATATTTTGGAGTATGAATAATACTATCATCTAAAGCGGGTTTGGAAGAGTGTCAACTTTAGGAACTAGTGATCCCGCCATTCCGAATGAGGGGAATTTTGCTTATGTGGAGAGTAGTAAAATTTCTAAGCTCGTAGATCATGAAAAGAATGCTTTATGTGATGGTAATATTGTTTAGCTCATTCATGATTCTACTGAAAATTATTATGAGGGAGGAATACATGCTTGTAGGAGTTGCAATAATATCAAGTTTCCTCTCTATGTGCTTAAAGTTTTGAAGTTATACTTGTTTTGCCTTCCTATGCTAGTTGATTCTCGTTCCCATAAATTGTGTGCTCATAAAATCCCTAGGAATAGGAAGCGGGTTAGGTTTAAATGTGCTAGTCATATTCTTCATGAGGCCCTCTTTATGTTTCAATTCTTATCTTTTATGTGAGTATCATTGAAATCATCATGCCTAGCTAAAAGGCATTAAAGAAAAGCGCTTGTTGGGAGACAACCCAATATTTAACCTTACTGTTTTTGTGTGTATACATGATTAAGATACTGTAGTAATCATGTTTTATAGCTTTTGTTTCAATAAAGTGCCAAGTAAGACCTTTGGGAAGACTTGGGTGAAAGTTAATGTGATCTTGCTGTAAAAAACAGAAACTTTGCGCTCACGAGTTTAGCTGCCATTTTTTAAAGAAGAGTGCTTTGGTTCTGATTCTTTTTGCAGAAGATTAATAGACAAATTCCTCACGTCCACCAATTTATTTCATAATTGTTTTAGTATCATAAGTATGGTTAGTGTTCAGATCATTACAGACTGTTCTGTTTCTGACAGATTCTGTTTTCATTGCATAGTTTGCTTGTTTTCTAGTTTCTATGACTTATATTCCTCAATATAAATTGTAGAAATGATATGGTACAGTAGGAATTGTGTGAGAACAATTATGAACCTTGTCTTTGACAGTACCAAAAGGAATGGTTTACTCTTTATCATACTAACCTATCTCACGAAGTTCCGTTAAGTTTTGTGTGATTGAAGTTTTCAAGCTTTGGGTGAGATATCGATATGAGGAGAATAAGGAGTGGAAAGACCCTAAGATTGGGGATTCCCAAGGCACCCCAAGGTAATATTAAAGGAAGACTCAAGCGCCTAAGCTTGGGGATGCCCCGGAAGGCATCCCCTCTTTCGTCTTCAAAACTATCGGTATACCTTACTTGGAGCTATATTTTTATTCGTCACATGATATGTGTTTTTCTTGGAGAGTATTTTCAATTTTACTTGATGTTTGAATAAAATCACTGGATATGAATTACTAAATGAAAAAGAATCCTCCCATGGCGAGTTAATTATTTGACTACTCAGTGTCCTTCACTATTATCTTTTGGAGTAGTTTGTCATTTACTCACGTACTTCACGTATATCCTATGAGTAAATGGTTGAATGAATTGGATATCATAAATCTGAATTTTCATATGCTTATACCATGGGGAGTAATGACTTCACATAGAATAAGTATAGGTAGTAAACTTATTGAAAGTTAGCAAACGTAGAATTGATCGCTTGAACAATTCATGAAAGAATATTGAAGGAAGAGAGATTTCACATATAAATATACTATCTTGGACATCTTTTGTAATTGTGAGCACTCATTTAAATATGACATGCTAAGAGGTTGATATCGGACAAGGAAGACAAAGTAATGGGTTATGTTTTCTTATATCTGAAATAAAGTATATTGTCTTGGATCATCCAACATGTTGAGCTTGCTTTTCCCCCTCATGCTAGCCAAATTCTTTGCACCAAGTAGAGATACTACTTGTGCTTCCAAACATTCCTTAAACCAGTTTTGCCAAGAGAGTCCACCATACCTACCTATGGATTGAGTAAGATCCTTCAAGTAAGTTGTCATCAGTGCATGTAATAAAAAATTGCCCTCTAAATATGTATGATCTATTAATGTGGAGAAAATAAGCTTTATATGATCTTGTGATGTGGAAGAAATAAAAGCGACGGACTGCATAATGAAGGTCCATACCACAAGTGGCAATATAAAGTGACGTTCTTTTGCATGAAGATTTTGTGCATCCAACCATAAAAGCAGATGACAACCTATGCTTCCCTCTGCGAAGGGCCTATCTTTTACTTTTATCTTCTACCCTTATGCAAGAGTCATGCCTTTCCTTTTTACATTTTATCCTTTGGCAAGCACATTGTGTTGGAAAGATCCTAATATATATATATCCAATTGGATGTAAGTTTCATGAACTATTATTGTTGACATTACCCTTGAGGTAAAAGGTTGGGAGGCGAATCTATAAGCCCCTATCTTTCTCTGTGTCTGATTTAAACTGTGAACCCATAAATACCACGTGAGTGTTAGCAATTATGAAAGATTAAATTATAGTTGAGTATGTGGAGTTTGCTAAATCAAAGCTCTAACATAGACCCTTACTGAAAATAAGACGAATTGCAATTGTTTGATGACTGAGAATATAGTTTGTTAGTTTCAAGAAAGTTCATGATCTATACTTTAACATGTGAATAGCTTGTTACTTGATCATGAAAAGTTTTATGAAGATGAGCTACTATTATGATATATAATGATGCAATAAAAAGTGATTGAAACTATCATTGATGAAACTTATGCACTTGCTAGCATTCACACTTCATAAATTATTTCTTTTATCATTTACCTCCTCGAGGAGGAGCGGGAATTAAGCTTGGGGGTGTTGATACGTCTCCAACGTATCTATAATTTATGAAGTATTCATGCTATTATATTATCAACCTTGGATGTTTTATATGCATTTATATGCTATTTTATATGATTTTTGGGACTAACCTATTAACCTAGTGCCCAGTGCCAGTTTCTGTTTTTTCCTTGTTTTTGAGTTTTACAGAAAAGGAATATCAAACAGAGTCCAATTAACGTGCCAATTTTTGACAATTTTTTATGGACCAAAAGAAGACCCCGGAGTAAAAGAGTTGGACCAGGAGACTCCCGGGGCATCCACGAGGGTGGGGCGTGGGGCCTGCCTCGTGGACGCCTCGGGCACCTCCTTGATGTGAGACCAACGCCAAAAATTCCTCTAAATACAGAAACCTAGGAAAATTAACCTAGATCGGGAGTTCCGCCACCAGAAGCCTCCGTAGCCACCAAAAACCAATCTAGGCCCTCTTTGGCACCCTACCGGAGAGGGCCATCATCACCGGAGGGCATGGAGGAGAATCCCGGAGGGGCCATCATCACCATGAAAGCCAAGGTGTCGGGGGTTGCTGATCCCTCGCACACCTATGGGGATCGGCGGGCCGAGCCCCTTTTGGTTCGATAGGGGGCGATGGATGCACAAAGAGCAGATCGAGGCGAACACACGATCAAGACGATCGGTTTACCCAGGTTCGGGCCGCACGGATGCGTAAAATCCTACTCCTGCTTTGGTGGTTGTATTGAGTTCTTGCTCGGGAGCGGCGAGTGCTACAGTACACTCAAGCAGCTAGCGAGACAGATCGTGAGAATGGCTGTCCCCCCCCCCCCTCTCTCTCTGTTGCGCATGGGCCTCCTTTTATATGTCTAAGGGGTCACCAACACGTGGCAACAGAGGTGAGGGTAAAAACGTAAAAGGGGTGGTAGTTGGCTCCACCGCCTACAACTGTCGTATCCTACCTAACCCTGACGGCAGGGGACAAAGGCATTAAATGCCTATCTGTGTCACGTGGACGGGGCGGAAAGGGACCGTCAGGGGCGCCACTGTTTGCCACGATGGCTCCTTGTCAGCGCCTGCTTGCCACCTCATGCCCCCGGCTGCATAGCCTCCCGCCACGTACGCCAGGAATGGTCCCAGGGCGACACGTTGGTGGGTGAGCTGGAGCGCGGGCTGCGGGGTAGTAGCTTGTCGCGGTAAGCGCCTTGTCGCGGATGTTGTCTTGTCGCGTCTGGGAGCTTGTCGCTCACCGGGCCTTGTCGAGGCGCGCAGAGCGCCGCAGCGAGCTTCTTGGGAAGCTTTGGTTGGTCTTCCCGGCAAGCTCCTCTTGCCGGGGTCTCGTCTCCTTCCCGGCAAGCTCCTCTTGCCGGGGTCTTGTCTCCTTCCCGGCAGGCTCCTCTTGCCGAGGCCTTGTTTTGCTCTTGGATACTTTGCTCTTGAATGGCTCCAAAGGAACCACGGAGGGTCTTGGCGGTCGCCCGGCAAGCCTTGCCGCGGGTCGCTGCGACTGCCCGTGCACAAGTTCGGGATACTAAGGTACCCCTACTTTAGTACACCGACAGGAGCCCCCGGGCCTGGGCCATACACGGTGCCGAGCGCTATTGGGCCAGGCCCAAAACAGTGCACGGGCACGCGCGGCCTAGGTCACGCCATAGCTCGTTCCGCATCCACCGCGCCCTCCCCAAACGGCACGCGTCAAACGCGGCATCATGGGAGAGAACGTGGGCGGTTTTCGAGGCGTCCACTCCCCACGATCACGGGGTGGGGAGGGGTCGCCTCATTCGTCGCCTCGGTTCTGCACGCCAGCCATGCGGCTCCCATGCTCTTGGGGTCGCGGGCAGCGGAGGCGGGAAACCGGGCCGTCCCGGGTCGAGGGAGCGGGTCGGCCCCCAGCTCCCTGCTCTCCCCGTGTCTTGATTCACTGAGCGGGGCGGCCGAGCCCCCATCCCGCTCCTTTATAAAGAGCAGGAGGGGAGGATGGAAGCCCGCATTCTCCCATCTCCTTCTTCCTCCAGCTTCTGCTCCCCTTCCTCCCATTCGCCATGGAGAAAGGGAACCCTGGTCCTTCGTCAGTGACGGCAAGGGTTGCCGCCAGGCAGCGCATCCCTCCCTCTCCCGCACCCATGGTGGCGGAGCCAGCCGTAAGGGGACGAGGGAGGGGGCGAGGTCGTGGACGAGGTCAAGGACGAGGCCGTGGCGCTCGGGGAAGAGGTGGACGAGGCGGCGCGTCGGCTTCGCCTCCGCCGGCGGCTCTTCTTCCCGCGGTGACCCATGCTGGGGACGACCCTTGCGAGTTCTTCGTTAGGCTGCACCGGGCGCCTCATCGTCGCCTCCGACTCCCAGATCCGTTTGCGGAAGTGGTGGAGTTGGACCCGCCCGAGACGCTAGGACTACACATGAGGGGCTGTGGGATCAGAGGTACGCCGGTCCGTGCCGAATTCCCAGCCCCCGGCGTGATGTATCTTGGTCGAGGGTGGAAGACGTTCGCCCGCATCCATAGCTTGATGCCGGGGCTCACCCTCCACTTCAAGTTGGTGGAGGGCGATCTCCTCTCCGTCAAGGTCTTCGGGTGCTTCGGGGTCCGGGCCCGGTGTTGCGTGGAGAGCTCCTCCGATAGCGAAGGCTCCTCCTCGAGCGAGAGTGACGAGGAGGGGAGCGACAGCGACGACGAGGGGAGCGGGCGGCAGGATGGCGGGTCCGACTAGGTGTCGGGCGCCGCTCCGTGCGGCACCGGCAACCCCATCACCCGTGTCGCCGGCTCCTTGAACTCCCCGAGGTCGTCTCCTTGGGCGGCTGGCGTAGGGAGGCTGTGGAAGAGGAAGAGGGCCGGCGGCAATGCCGTCAGGTCGGAGTACGATGGCGTGGTGCCCTCGACAGCGTGCTGACGTCCTGCCGCCTCGTCTTCGAGCCCCTGTTCCGGCGCTGCCATCACCGTCCAGCCTTGACGGCCCCCGGGGTGTTCTCTTGGTGTCTTCTGGCACCCGTAGTTCGCC
This sequence comes from Triticum monococcum, assembly GCA_034509565.1. Taxonomy (NCBI): domain Eukaryota; kingdom Viridiplantae; phylum Streptophyta; class Magnoliopsida; order Poales; family Poaceae; genus Triticum; species Triticum monococcum. The sequence goes on from CM067846.1 coordinate 65,937,506, forward strand.
TAGGCGCTCCTTTTGCCCTTATCGCCTCCTTGACCTACCTCCTGAAGAGAGGGACAAGAAAGGGATTACGGGCATCTTATCTTTTTAATTTGTAAGCCCTCGGGCCTTAGTTGCATTTAAAACTTGTAATCCTCTCTTTCATGTTTTTCATTCTCTATGGACTGTACCTGCGTGGAATGTTTTTAATGAAAAGGGGATGTTTGCCGGGTCATTTGTCTCACGGGTAGAACCCACGCCAAGGAGCAAATCCTTGGTATCTTTCAGATAGACACTCCTTCCCCGGCAACATGCCCTGCCGTCTTCCCACGCCGCTCGACCTTTCTCATGCTTTTGGCGGAGGCAGGGACGAGGCGGGTGCGGCCCCTCGTTTCCTCCTTTTGCTGCCGCGACTATGACCAAAACTTGGCCCTGGGGCCCCAGGGCCCAGAGCTAAGGGAGCGCGGTAGCTCTCGGGAAGAAACGAGGCTTCGTATTCCCAGTCCATGAGAGAATGCACGAAGAGGGATGAAAGACTTATCTGAGATTGCAGCCCCCGGCAACTCTGGCTTGCCGTGGGTGAACCTTGGTACTTGCAGCCCCCGGCAACACTGGCTTGCCGGGGTCTAGATGCCGGCACGTCCTTCTTCTCCTTTTCGTCCTCATGTGGTCCGGCAAGGATATGCAAGCCCTGCGAACCAAAAGAAATGAAGGAAGGGCAAAGAGACGCACACTCGACCTCTAAGTTAGGGGTTAGCTGCTGTTAGGCACTATCAACCCTAACCGAGGACCCGACTCGACCTAGCATGCATGCTATAACTCTGGGCACCAGCACTTCATTTACTTGTGCTCAGGGTCTGCGCCTGGCTTTGTACAAAGGATTACATGCAACAGCGGCAAGACTTGTACAAAAGGGTGGTTGCCGGACAGGGTCCGACAACCGCGCCTTACGGGTAAAACTTACGAAGAAGCTCGATGTTCCAGGAGTTGCTCACTGGTACGCCATCTTCGGTCTCCAGGCAGACAGCGCTAGGCCTGGTGACTCGTTTCACCCGGTAAGGGCCTTCCCACTTCGGCGTCAACTTGTTGGAATTCTTGGCGGACTGAACGCGCCGAAGAACAAGGTCGCCTTCCTCGAGACTTCTGGCGTTAACTTTGCGGCTATGATAGCGGCGCAAAGCTTGCTGGTAGTGAGCGGCTCGCACAGCAGCCTGAAGACGATCTTCCTCAAGGAGCAGCGCGTCATCTTGCCGCAGCCGCTCTTGCTCAAGCTCATCATAAGCGAGCACTCGAGGTGACTCGTATACGAGTTCCGTGGGGATAACTTCCTCCGCTCCATAGACTAGAGTGAAGGGTGTCTGCCCGGTGGCTCGATTTGGCGTCGTCCTGATCGACCAAAAAACCACCGGCAGCTCCTCGATCCAGTTGCGTTCGCGCTTGTGCAGCCTGTCGAAGGTTCTGGTCTTGAGCCCGTGCAGCACTTCAGCATTTGCCCTCTCCGCTTGACCGTTGCTTCTCGGGTGAGCAACAGAAGCGAAGCAGACCTTGGCGCCAAGATCTTGGACATACTGCATGAAGGTGCGGCTCGTAAATTGTGTATCATTGTCGGTGATTATCCTGTTAGGGATTCCAAAACGGCAAACAATCGACCTGAAGAACTTGACTGCGGACTGCGCCGTCACCTTTCTCACTGGTTCCACTTCCGGCCACTTTGTGAACTTGTCGATTGCAACGTACAAGTACTCAAAGCCCCCGACAGCTCGGGGGAAGGGGCCGAGGATATCGAGCCCCCAGACCGAAAATGGCCAGGATAAAGGGATCGTCTGGAGAGCTTTAGCTGGCTGGTGTATCTGCTTGGAATGGAACTGGCACGCTTCACACTTGGTTACTTGTGCAGTTGCATCCTGGAGGGCTGTCGGCCAGAAGAAGCCCTGCCAGAATGCTTTTCCGACAAGAGCTCTTGCGCCAATGTGGTGACCACATATGCCTCCGTGTATCTCTGCCAACAGCTTCTGTCCATCTTCCCGAGGAATACACTTCAATTTCACACCATTGAGTCTTCTTCTGCACAGTGTGTTGTCGACAAACTGGTACATACTAGACTGCCGGGCTACTCTTTCCGCTTCTTCTGGTTCCTTGGGAAGCTCTCCTGTCTGGAAGAAACGGACAATCTGTTGCGCCCATGTTGGAGCCTGTGGCTCGACAACAAGGACTAAAGGCACATCTGCGGCTGCGGGAACGTCCGCTTCTACGGCAAGAGCCTGCGACTCTGCCGGAGCTTGACATCCCCCGACAAGCTTGCCGGAGCAGAGCTTGCCGGGAGTGTCTGCTACAACGGAACAAACCCTGGGGTTTGCCGGAGTAGACTGCTCCTCAGCACTCTTGGCGTCGGTCTTGGGGACCTTTCTGGCGGCGGCTTCGGGGAGCTCTGCCGGAAGATAGTCACCAGAAATCAACTTCCTCTTCTTGCTCTGTCCAGTTGATGATGTTACGGATGGCTGAGTCAGCTTAAGCACAAAGATCCCTGGTTCCACAGGTAACTTAAGTGTTGCGCACTTTGACAGGCCATCGGCAATGTCGTTCTCAGTCCTTGGAACATGTTCCATTTGCAGGCCGTTAAAGCACTCTTCCAGCTTCCTCACTTCATCAACGTAAGCTTCCATCAACAGACTCTGGTAATCCTTGTTCACTTGGCGGACGACAAGTTGCGAGTCACCCCTGATAATGAGCTTCTTAATCCCAAGTTCTGCCGCGATCCTGAGACCGGCAAGCAAGCCTTCATACTCTGCAGTATTGTTTGTCGCCTGCTCCTTGGGAAAGTGCATCTGGACTATGTACTTGAGGTGCTCTCCGGTGGGTGCGACAAGCAGTACACCAGCACCGGCGCCTTGCAGCAAGAAGGCACCGTCAAAGTACATGAGCCACTCTTTGCTTGCTTCCTTGGCGGGGATGCTCGTCTCCGGAATTTCTTTGTCTGGAGTTGGCGTCCATTCTGCTATGAACTCTGCCAATGCTCTGCTCTGGATTGTTGATGTACTCTCAAACTTGAGGCCAAAGCTTGACAGTTCCAGTGCCCACTCGACAATCCTGCCTGTTGCTTCTGGATTTTGCAATATCCTCTTCAGCGGAAAGCGAGTGACAACTGTGATCTCGTGTGCTTGGAAGTAATGGAGCAGAGCTCTTGCCGGACTTGGTCTTCTTGCTGGTGGAGCTCGATGGTGCGTCCTCGACGGCAGCACAGCACTCCAAAGAGGCGTGCTTGCCGGAGTGGGCACCAGAGCTCTTGCCGGACTTAGTCTTCTTCCCTCCGGGAGCTTCAGTGGCAAGTGCCTTGCGGTCTGTCGCGGCAGCAGCTTCCCGGTAGATCTTGTCGGCGCAGATAAGGGCATCCTTCTTGTCTCCAGGGACAGAGATGACGCTTATCGGGCCTGGCATCTTGAGCAAGTTGTACGCATAGTGAGAGGCCGCCATGAACTTGGCGAGTGCGGGACGGCCGAGTATGCCATTGTAGGGCAATGGGAAATCGGCAACGTCGAAGGTGACCCTCTCAGTCCTGAAGTTGATCTCGCTGCCGAATGTTACCGGCAACATGACCTTCCCTTTCGGCTTGCTCCTTCCCGGGTTAATTCCTTGGAATGTACCGGTTTCTTCGAGCTCGCTGTCCGGGATTTGGAGTTTCTGGAGCACAGCGGAGGAGATCAGATTTAGGCCGGCCCCGCCATCGACTAGCATCTTGGTGACCTTGAGGTTGCGGATTGTTGGCGAAACCAACAACGGCAAGCACCCGAGCGCAGTTGTGCGATCAGGGTGGTCCTCAATGTCAAAGACGATAGGTGTGCCGGACCACTTCAGAAGCTTGCGTGATTCGACAGGTGGCTCTGCCGCATTAACTTCCCGGACCCACTGTTTGAGTTGGCGGTGGGAAGTATGCAGAGAAGCGCCACCGTCAACACACAAGACTTCTGTAGCCTTCTGAAACTCCTGCTCGCTGTTCTCTACATCATCCATGTCTTCGTCATCGTCTTTGTCTTTGTCCTTGTCGCGGTCGCGGGGAGGTCTGTCTCCTTGCCGCTGCTTGGCCTTGCCGCGGCTTCCTCCCGGGCCATCGTGCTTCTTGCCGGCTTCTCCACCGCCTCATTGGGCTCTCTCCTTGTCGCGCCGCTCGTACTCAGCTTTTTGTTGCTGGACAAGCTGCTCGACCCTCTTGCAGTTCTGGAGATCATGGCCCTTGGTGCGGTGAATCTTGCAGTACTGCTTGCCGGAGCCGTCCTGCTTGTCGGCGGCCGCCACAGCCTGGCAGTTAGTGCACGCGGCAACCTCCCTGCCGGAGCTGCCAACTTTGGCTTGCTTGGCGGGGCCGTCATCACCGGACTGCTCAACGACTAGTACCTCTTTGCCGCTCTTCTTCCTGTTGTGCCTCCGGTTTTTCCTTGCCGGGGCGGCATCCTCGCTGTCAGATCCCCCTGCTCCAGCATCTTCTCCGGGGAGTTTCCGCCCTTCTTCAGCGCGTGCACACTTGTCGGCCAGGGCGTACAGCTCGGTGACGTCTCTGATCCTGCTCATCGCCATCTCCTCCCGCATCCTGCGATTACGCACGTTCTGATGGAACGCGCTGATAACCGCGGCAGGGTGGATGTCTGGGATGTTGCGCTGCACGCGGCTGAATCTCTGGATATACTTGCGCAAGGGTTCTCCTTCCTTCTGGTCAAGCAAGTGGAGGTCACTCTCTTGGCCATGTGGTTTGTGGCCGCCTGTAAAGGCGCCGACAAACTGATGGCACAAATCCGCCCAAGATGATATGGAGTTGTCCGGCAAGTGCATGAGCCAGGATCTAACTTCGGGCTTGAGCACGAGCGGGAAGTAGTTGGCAAGGACCTTGTCGTCTTGCCCCCCGGCAGCTTGCACCGCAATGGTGTAGATGCTGAGGAACTCCGACGGGTGCGACTTGCCGTCGTACTTCTCCGGCATGTCTGGCTTGAAATGCTTCTGGTTGGGCCACTGGACTTGCCGCAGCTCACGGGTGAACGCAGGACAACCTACCGCGTACGGCAAGTTACCTGGCTCTCCGGGTGCATGCACGTCAACAGAGGGCCCAGCGCGCAGGTCTGATTGACGCCGCGCTTCCCTTCGGCGCTCGATGCGTGTTCGAGCGTCTTCTTGCTGTCTCTCATGAAGAACTTGGCGTTGATCGTGACAAGCTCGCGGATCTAACGACGCGGTGGAGTAGCTGTCGAGGTGGATCCGGTGAGTCGGCGATCTTGGCCTTCGGGGCGGAGAGTGCACAGTGGTTGCACCCTCGCCGGTCTTGTCGCCACCGGCTCGCGCCTGGCTGACTTGCCGCGGCAGCGATGCGCTCGGCTGCCGCGGGTTGTCGCCGTTGGCGAAGCCGATGAGACTCTGAATAGTAGCCCTCCAGTCATCGATCTTCTCTGGCGCTGGAGGGTAGTCTAGGAGTAGCTGGGCACGCGCCAACGCTTCCGCCGGAGTGGTGGGCGGCAGCAGCGAACGGTGCGAGGAGCGAGATATGCTCGGACTCCTAACTGCGTTAGAAGGAGCAACATCCCGTCCAAGCGACCGCGCCGCGCTCGCGCCAGCATGTTGGCGTGCATGCTGATCCTGAGCACTTCGGGATCCGCCAGCTTGATCTTGGCCCAGCAGACGTATGGTACCGTGGGTACCATGACGCTGTTCGTCCCGCGCCTCCTGGGACGGGCGCGGTGCGTGTACGGACGCCGAAGTCTTGGAGTGCGCGCGATCGTTGTGGGAGGCGACCGCGCCGCCGACGTGCGGCGCAGCCAGGTCCTTGGACCTGGCAGCGCCACGAGTCCCCTCGTCGGCGCCCGCTCTTCCGCCGGCGCCTACTCCACCAGCTGTCCGCTCCGGCGATGGCGGGCTCGGCACAAACGGAGCAGCTACCTCCGAAGCCTTCTTCTTCGGCGGCATGTTGATGAAGACGATGAAGATTCGGCTCGCGTGAACGCCGGATCAGGTTCGCAGAACCTCGACGCACCCCTACCTGGCGCGCCAAAGATGTCGGGGGTTGCTGATCCCTCGCACACCTATGGGGATCGGCGGGCCGACCCCCTTTTGGTTCGGCAGGGGGCGGTGGATGCACAAAGAGCAGATCGAGGCGAACACACAAGCGAGACGATCGGTTTACCCAGGTTCGGGCCGCACAGATGCGTAAAACCCTACTCCTGCTTTGGTGGTTGTATTGAGTTCTTGCTCGGGAGCGGCGAGTGCTACAGTACACTCAAGCAGCTGGCGAGACCGAGCGTGAGAATGACTGTCCCCCCCTCTCTGTTGCGCATGGGCCTCCTTTTATATGTCTAAGGGGTCACCGACACATGGCAACAGAGGTGAGGGTAAAAACGTAAAAGGGGTGGTAGTTGGCTCCACCGCCTACAACTGTCATATCCTACCTAACCCTGACGGCAGGGGACAAAGGCATTAAATGCCTGTCTGTGTCGCGTGGACGGGGCGGAAAGGGACCGTCAGGGGCGCCACCGTTTGCCACGATGGCTCCTTGTCAGCGCCTGCTTGCCACCGCATGCCCCCGGCTGCACAGCCTCCCGCCACGTACGCCAGGAATGGTCCCAGGGCGACACGTTGGTGGGTGAGCTGGAGCGCGGGCTGCGGGGTAGTAGCTTGTCGCGGCAAGCGCCTTGCCGCGGATGTTGTCTTGTCGCGTCCGGGAGCTTGTCGCTCACCGGGCCTTGTCGGGGTGCGCAGAGCGCCGCAGCGAGCTTCTTGGGAAGCTTTGGTTGGTCTTCCCGGCATGCTCCTCTTGCCGGGGTCTCGTCTCCTTCCCGGCAAGCTCCTCTTGCCGGGGTCTTGTCTCCTTCCCGGCAAGCTCCTCTTGCCAAGGCCTTGTTTTGCTCTTGGATACTTTGCTCTTGAATGGCTCCAAAGGAACCACTGAGGGTCTTGGCGGTCGCCCGGCAAGCCTTGCCGCGGGTCGCTGCGACTGCCCGTGCACAAGTTCGGGATACTAAGGTACCCCTACTTTAGTACACCGACACAAGGACCATAGGGGGAACCTCTCCCCATCTAGGGGGGAGGCCATGGAGGAGGAAGCACAAGGGGGAGAACCTCTCCTCCTCTCTCTTGGTGGCACCGGAGTGCCATCGAGAGGGGAATCATCGCAGCGGTGATCGTCTTCATCAACATCACCATCATCATCACCATCCTCATCTATTTTACGTGGTCCACTCTCCCGCACCCCGCTGTAATCCCTACTCGAACATGGTGCTTTATGCCACATATTATGATCCAATGATGTGTTGCCATCCTATGATGTTTTGAGTAGATATCTTTTATCTTTGGGTTGATTGATGATCTAGATTGGTATGAGTTGTATGTTTTACTTTGATTTTGTCCTATGGTGCCCTTCGTGTCGCGCAAGCATGAGGGGTTCCCGCTATAGGGTGTTGCAATATGTTCATGATCCACTTATAGTGGGTTGGTGAGTGAATGAAACACAAACCCGAGTAAGGGGGTTGTTGCGTATGGGAATAAAGAGGACTTGATGCTTTAATGCTATGGTTGGGGTTTACCTTAATGATCTTTAGTAGTTGCGGATGCTTGCTACAGTTCCAATCATAAGTGCATATGATCCAAGTAGAGAAAGTATGTTAGCTTATGCCACTCCCTCATATGAAACTGCAATAGTGATTACCGGTCTTGTTAACAATTGCCTAGGATAATTGCGCACACCGATCCACCATTATTCCACACTCGCTATTTATAATATTTAGTAATATATTCTAACTTTATGATAACAACACCTACTTTCATATTTTAGCTCTCGGATATCACATAAAGTTATCCTCTGCATACCCACAACGTAGTTTTATTTCTCGTTGCTAGTTGGAAGCAAATGCTCGGTGTACATAGAGTCGTATCAGTGGCAGATAGGGCTTGAGAGAATATTGATCTTACCTTTAGCTCCTTGTGGGTTCGACACTTCATACTTATCACTTCCACCTTTGGAAATTGCTACGATGATTCCCTGCACTTGGGGATTATTAGTCTACGAGGGTACGTACACGATACTCTCCCCTCTCATTGCTATGCATCACCATGATATTGCATGTGCGTAGGAATTTTTTTTGAAATTACTACATTCCCCAACACTATGGACCCGAAGGTCTGTGGTAAACTACTCACACATCATCGGAGAGGCTATGGTGTTGATGTAGAAGCCCTCCGTGATCGATTCCCCCTCCGGCAGAGCGCCGGAAAAGGCCCCAAGATGGGATCTCACGGGTATAGAAGGTTGCGGCGGTGGAAATAGGGTTTCGTGGTGCCCCTGAATGTTTTCTGGGTATATGGGTATATATAGGAGGAAGAAGTACGTCGGTGGAGCTGCGAGGGGCCCACGAGGGTGGGGGCACGCCTCCCTTCCTCGTGGTGATACGTCTCCATCGTATCTACTTTTCCAAACACTTTTGCCCTTGTTTTGGACTCTAACTTGCATGATTTGAATGGAGCTAACCCGGACTGACGCTGTTTTCAGCATAATTGCCATGGTGTTGTTTTTGTGCAGAAATAAAAGTTCTCGGAATGACCTGAAAATCAACGGAGCATTATTTTGGAATATATAATGAATATTGGAAGGAAGATCCACGTCAGGGGGTGTCCCACCTATCCACGAGGGTGGGCGGCGCGCCCCCTGCCTGGTGGGCCCCCTGATGCTCCACCGACCTCAACCTGGACTCCATATATTCACTTTTGGGGAGAAAACTAGAGAAGAAGGATTCATCGCGTTTTACAATACGGAGCCACCGCCAAGCCCTAAACTCTCTCGGGAGAGCTGATCTGGAGTCCGTTCGGGGCTCCGGAGAGGGGAATCCGTCGACATCGTCATCATCAACCATCCTCCATTAACAATTTCATGATGCTCACCACCGTGTGTGAGTAATTCCATCGTAGGCTTGCTGGATGGTGATGGGTTGGATGAGATTTATCATGTAATCAAGTTAGTTTTGTTAGGGTTTGATCCCTTGTATCCACTATGTTCTTAGATTGATGTTGTTATGACTTTGCTATGCTTAATGCTTGTCACTAGTGCCCGAGTGCCATGATTTCAGATATGAACCTATTATGTTTTCATCAATATATGAGAGTTCTTGATCCTATCTTGCAAGTCTATAGTCACCTATTATGTGTTATGATCCGTTAACCCCGAAGTGACAATAATCGGGATACTTACCAGTGATGACCGTAGTTTGAGGAGTTCATGTATTCATTATGTGTTAATGCTTTGTTCCGGTACTCTATTAAAAGGAGGCCTTAATATCCCTTAGTTTCCAATAGGACCCCGCTGCCATGGGAGGGTAGGACAAAAGATGTCATGCAATTTCTTTTCCATAAGCACGTATGACTATATTCTAAATACATGCCTACATTACATTGATGAATTGGAGCTAGTTCTGTGTCACCCTAGGTTATGACTGTTACATGATGAACCGCATCTGGCATAATTCTCTATCACCGATCCATTGCCTACGAGCTTTCCATATATTGTTCTTCGCTTATTTACTTTTTCATTGCTACTATTATTATCACTATAAAACACCAAAAATATTACTTTTCTTATCATTACCTTTTACCACCATTACCATTACTATCATATTACTTTGCTACTAAACACTTTGCTGCAGATATTAAGTTTCCAGGTGTGGTTGAATTGACAACTCAGCTGCTAATACTTGAGAATATTCTTTGGCTCCCCTTGTGTCGAATCAATAAATTTGGGTTGAATACTCTGCCCTCGAAAATTGTTGCGATCCCCTATACTTGTGGGTTATCAAGACTATTTGCAGGCGTCGTTTTTTTTAACCTGGAAGACTGCAGGGCTTACACCCCACAGCATTTTATTGAAAGAAGAGAGATAACAATTACAAAATTCCTCAAGGGGAGGAACAAAGAAAAGGAAAAGCTAAACTAGAAAGGCTAAAGAAGACAAAGAAAAGAAAAGAAAAACATTACAATGTACAGCTAGGAGAGGAAGATGAGATAAAAGATGGCCTTCAAGGAGGCAGGAAATCAATCTATTTTCAGGCGCCGTTACCGGGGAGCATAGCTCTATTCTTTGAGTCACTTGGGATTTATATCTGCTTATCATTATGAAGAACTTGAAAGACGCTAAAACAAAAATTTATCCCTCAACTATGAGGGGAGGTAAGGAACTGTTATCTAGCTCTACACTTGATTCACCTTCTGTTTTGAGTAAGCTTGCGACACCTATACCTACTTCTGCTATTAATTATGATATGTCGCATGTTATTGATGATGCCACTTCTGCTATGCATGATACTTATGGTGAAACTACTTCTATGCTTGATACTACTGTGCCACTTGGTGAATTTCTTGATGAACAACTTGCTAGGGCTAGAGAGAATGAAATTATTGAAACTGATAATATTGATGAAAGTGGTAATGAAGATTCTCCCCCTAGATATGAATTACCTGTTGTGCGTGAGGGCTATGTTATGGATGAAGAAACTGCTAGAGATTTTCTTGTTTGCAATGATAGGAGTGATCTTAAGATATTATTAGCTAAGCTGAAACAAAAAAAAACTTTGAATGCTAGAATGAAATATGATCCTGCTTATGCTACTTCACCTATCTTTGTTACTGATAAGGATTATGATTTCTCTGTTGATCCTGAGATAATTACTTTAGTTGAATCTGATCCTTTCTATGGTTATGAATCTAAAACTGTTGTGGCACATCTTACTAAATTAAATGATATAGCCACCCTATTCACTAATGATGAGAGAACTCACTACTTTTATATCCTTAAATTATTTCCGTTCTCATTAAAGGGTGATGCTAAGATATGGTTTAATTTCTTGATCCTGGTTGTGTGCATAGTCCCCGGGATATGATTTATTACTTCTCTGCTAAATATTTCCCCGCTCATAAGAAACAAGCTGCTCTAAGGGAAATATTTAATTTTGTGCAAATTGAAGAAGAGAGTCTCCCACAAGCTTGGGGGAGGCTTCTCCAATTACTTAATGCTTTGCCTGATCATCCTCTTAAGAAAAATGAAATACTTGATATCTTTTATAATGGGCTAACCGATGCTTCCAGAGACCACCTGGATAGTTGTGTTGGTTGTGTTTTCAGGGAAAGAACACCAGATGAAGCTGAAATTCTATTGAATAATATGTTGACTAATGAAAATAATTGGACACTTCCTGAACCAACTCCTAAGCCAACTCCGAAGAAGAGGGGTATTCTATTTCTCGGTCCTTAAGATATGCAAGAGGCAAAGAAATTTATGAAAGAAAAAGGTATTAAAGCTGAAGATGTTAAGAATTTACCTCCTATTGAAGAAATACATGGTCTTAATTTACCGCATGTTGAAGAAATACATGGTCCCGATAACCTGACACAGGTAGTAAAGGTAAATTCTCTCTATAGATATGATAAAGCTGAAATCCCATTTACTAAGTTTGCTAGCCCATGCTTGGATGAGTTTAATGACTTTATGGTTAAACAAGAAAACTTCAATGCTTATTTTGGTAGAGAATTAAAACACAATGCTGATATGCTTGAACACTTGGGTGATTATATGGCTAATGTTAAAGGTGAACTTAAACTTATTAGTAAACATGCTTCTATGGTTACCACTCAAGTAGAACAAGTACTTAAAGCTCAGAATGATTTGCTCAATGAATTAAATAGTAAGAAAAATGATAATGTTGTTAGAGTTATGACTAGAGGTGGTAAAATGACTCAGGAACCTTTGTATCCTAAGGGACATCCTAAGAGAATTGAGCAAGATTCTCAGAGAAATATTACTGATGCACCTAGTCCTTCTAAGAGGAAGAAAAGGCAAAATGATAGGACTTTGCATGCTTCTAGTGAACCCATTATTGACACACCTGAGAATCCTAATGATATCTCTATTTCTGATGCTGAAACACAATCTGGTAATGAACATGAACCTAGTGATAATGTGAATGATGATGTTCATATTGATGCTCAACCTAGCAATGATAATGATGTAGAGATAGAACCTTCTGTTGATCTTGATAACCCACAATCAAAGAATCAACGTTATGATAAGAGAGACTTTGTTGCTAGAAAGCACGGTAAGGAAAGAGAACCATGGGTTCAGAAACCCATGTCTTTTCCTCCTAAACCATCCAAGAAAAAGGATGATGAGGATTTTGAGTGCTTTGCTGAAATGATTAGACCTATCTTCTTGCGTATGCGATTAACTGATATGCTTAAAATGAATCCTTATGCGAAGTATATGAAAGAAATTGTTACAAATAAAAGAAAGATACCGGAAGCTGAAATTTCCACCATGCTTGCTAATTATACTTTTAAGGGTGGAATACCTAAGAAACTAGGAGATCCAGGAGTACCAACTATACCATGCTCCATTAAAAGAAAGTATGTTAAAACTGCTTTATGTTATCTTGGAGCCGGTGTTAGTGTTATGCCTCTCTGTAGACTTGATTTGAATAAGTTGACACCTACTAAAATATCTTTGCAAATGGCTGATAAATCAACTGCTATATATACCTGTCGGTATTTGTGAGGATGTGCATGTTGTGGTTGCAAACGTTACTATTTTAACGGACTTTGTTATTCTTGATATTCCCGAGGACGATAGTATGTCTATTATTCTTGGAAGACCCTTTTTGAATACTGTGGGGGTAGTTATTGATTGCACCAAAGGCAATGTCACTTTTCATGTTAATGGCAATGAGCATACGGTACACTTTCCGAGGAAACAACCTCAAGTTCATAGTATAAACTCTATTGGAAAAATTCCATCGATTATTTTTGGAGGTTTTGAATTTACTCTTCCTACTGTCAAGAAGAAATATGATATTCTTATTGTTGGGGATGTGCATATCCCCGTCGAGGTAACCTAGTGTTATTCGAAAATTCGCTGGTTCCATGTTATTCGGAATGAGTTTGTTAACAAGTCCTAATCAACCTTGTTAGTGGATTCCTTTTGATGAGCATGAGATGGATGAATTTAGAAAACACAACTCTCTGTACCCTCTTTTTACTTTCTGTTATTTATATTAAATAAAGCAAAAATAGTAATTTATGTCTTTTTTCTGAATTAGCAATGCAATAAAAATACCTCGAAAATAAAAGTTCTCCAAATGCCCTGAAATTTAAATATGATTTTTTTTCTAGAATATTTGAGAATATCTGGCACTGAGAACATAGCAAGGGGAGCAAGCACCTGGCCACGAGGGTGGAGGGCGCGCCCCCCTACCTCGTGGGCCCACGGTGCCTCCCCTCCACTTATTCCAGCTACCACACACTCCTTCTTCCTCCCACAAACACCACTAACCAGCTCAAACCCAAGTCCAAGCTCATTTTGCTGCCATTTTCGATCTCCTTGCTCAAAGCACCTCTCACAAAACTGCTTTGGGGGATTGTTCCTTGGTATGTGACTCCCCCAATGGTCCAATTAGTTTTTGTTCTAGTTCTTTATTCATTGCATATTTTTGCTGCTTAGGTGACCCTGTTCTTGAGCTTGCATGTCAAATTTATATGGTCAAAAGTAGTTTCGATGCATGATATTGCCTCTAGGCACTTGTAGGAGTAGTTGCTATCAATATTGTTGAGTTTGGTTCACTTTTATTTTGAAGTTACTAAAATTTCAGAAATTTTCAGAAAAAGATGAAGAGATTTTTGAGGGGCTCATCGAGCCGAAGCTCGAAGGATAAGCAAAGTGAGGAGGATAAGAGGCCCAAGTATAATCTCCCTCGCACCGCGGAAGTTCGGCCGTGTGAATGGCCTTGTGATAATTTCTTGAGAGCACCCGGGATTTATGATGATTTCTATGCATTGGCTGAGAATGCAGGCCTCACCGCCTTCCTCCACGACCAACGCGAACAGTATCTCTTGCTCACCAATATCTTTGTCCAAAACTTTCATTTCCATGCTAGGAGCTCACCACCTACGGTGGAATTTTATTTATATGATGAGCATAAGGAGATGTCACTTCATGATTTTTGTCAGGTTTGTTTGATCCCTTTCGCGGGCAACGTAGAGGAACCCCATCATGGCGATGTGGATGGGTTTATTGACACCATTACTGTAGGGGAAACGAGGAAGGTTTCCGACGCATGAATTGGGCACGGAAACTTTCCTGTTCTACGTTACTTTGCTATATTTGCTAGTAGATGCTTAATTGGGCACGGAAACTGTGGAAACCTGAGTGCCCCTAATATTTTTATTTTGTGCCATGCCTTATTTCATGATCATACATTCAGCATGGGTGCTATTATTGCAAAGCGGTTAAATCTTAACCGTACTAAGGGCCCTGTCCTTGGAGGCATCTTCACCTCACGCTTCGCTGCACACTTTAACATACCTATTAGGCACTATGAGAAAGAAGAAAAATTGCTGCCTCCTGTTTATCTAGATTATAAGAGTATGGTAGCACATGATTTTATTGTTAAGAATAGGGAAAAGGAGCTTAAGTACAAATTAATATTTGGTAAAAATCATCCTGAGACTATTACCTTGCCTGCTCCTTCCTTGTTTGATTTATCTGCAGGCAAGTACCTTGTTCCGTTGGAGGCCATTCACGCCTACCGGAACCCTACAGCAGCTACAGAGCCAGAGCTGGAATCACAATTTGATCCTCCACGACAATCTGATTATCAGTGGGATCCGAAGGTGATTGCCAACCAGTGGCAATCCGAGGCTTCTTCACAGTACGACCCCAACTATTACCTTGGATATCCGCCAGGCCAGCCGTGGCCATAGACCAACTTACGCCAAAAGCCTAAGCTTGGGGGAGTATGTGTTTCTCACCGACATTACATTCATGTTCACACACTCGTTGCTAGTTTTCGGTGCTCATACTTTTTCTTTGTATCATCCATGCTAGTTTATTTTTCTCTTTATGCTTTCTTCTTGTGTGTTTAATAAACTCTAAGAAAACCAAAAAAATTAGTTGTAGCTTTTAATTAGTTTACTTTCCATGCTTGTAGTAGTAATTAAAAAGAAAACTCAAAAATATTTCTCGTTCTTCTTTTGCTTGTTGGGAGCTTTCCCGTGTAAATAGTTTTATTTCTTTTCTTGTTCTTTGGGGGTCAAGAGGAGAAGACCATGATTAAAATGATTGAGTGGCTCTCATATGCATTATTGTTGATCTAACAAAGAGCCCATATTACTTTGTCTTCTCTCTTGAATTGAATGCTTGCAGATTCCAGTTTAGTCCAATGCATGTGCACTATTATTATTATCCACACTATTCGGTCGTACAAGTGAAAGGCAATAATGATGTTTATATGATGGACTGATTGAGATGAGAAAAGCTGGTATGAACTCGACCTCTCTTGTTTTTGTAAATATGATTAGTTAATCGTTCCTGATTCAGCCTATTATGAATAAACATGTTTGCAATGACAATTAGAGATTATAGTTACTTATGCCATGCTTAATTAGCTAGGAGCTTATAATGGTTTATCTTGTGTGCCAACATGCTATTCAAATGGTTGTGATGTGGTATGATAGGGTGGTATCCTCTTTTGAACGATTCGAGTGGCTTGACTTGGCACATGTTCACGCATGTAGTTGAAACAATATCAACATAGCCTCTACGATATTTATGTTCATGGTGCATTATATCCTACTCATGCTTGCATTCGGTGTTGGTTAATTTTAATGCATGTTCATGACTGTTGTCGCTCTCTAGCTGGTCGCTTCCCAGTTGTTCGCTAGCCTTCACCTATACTAAGCGGGAATACTGCTTGTGCATCCAATTCCATAAATCCCAAAGTTATTCCATATGAGTCCACCATACCTACCTATATACGGTATTTACCTGCCGTTCCAAGTAAATTTGTATGTGCCAAACTCTAAACCTTCAAATAAATATCCTGTTTTGTATGCTTGAATAGCTCATGTATCAACTAGGGCTATCCGTATCTTCCATGTTAGGTGGGTTATTCTCAAGAGGAGTGGACTCCGCTCCTCACTCACGCGAAAATGGCTGGTCACCGGGATGCCCATTCCCATGCTTTATGCAAACCAAATCAAAATAACTGCAAACAAAACTCCCCCAGTACTCTTGTTAGTTGGAGGCACTCGTTGTTTCGAGCAAGCCATGGATTGATGCTTGTTGGTGGAGGGGGAGTATAACCTTTACCATTCTGTTTGGGAACCGCCTATAATGTGTGTAGCATGGAAGACATCGCCATCTCTCGGTTGTTATGTTGACAATGAAAGTATACCGCTCAAAATATTATTCATATCTATTTCAAAACCGAGCTCTGGCACCTCTACAAATCCCTGCTTCCCTCTGCGAAGGGCCTATCTATTTACTTTTATGTTGAGTCATCATCCTCTTATTAAAAAGCACCAGTTGGAGAGCACCGCTGTCATTTGCATCCATTCATGTTAGTTTACATTGAGTATGACTTGACTGGATCTCTTTTACCATGAATTACAATGTCTAGTCAGTCCTTGATCTTTAAAGGTGCTCTGCATTTATGTTTTGCAGTCTCAGAAAGGGCTAGCGAGATACCATCCTGTTATATCATATCATGATTGTTTTGAGGAAGTGTTGTCATCCGAGATTTATTATTATTGCTCGCTAGTTGATTATGTCATTGATATGAGTAAACATGAGACCTAAATGTTATTGTGAATATGGTTAGTTTATAATCTTTGCGGAAAACATGAATGCTGGCTTTACATATTTATAACAACAAGAGCAAACAGAGTTTGTAAAAGTTTTTCTTTATCACTTTCAGTTTGTCAACTAAATTGCTTGAGGACAAGAAAAGGTTTAAGATTGGGGGAGTTGATAAGTCTCTGTCGTATCTACTTTTCCAAACACTTATGCCCTTGTTTTGGACTCTAACTTGCATGATTTGAATGGAACTAACCCGGACTGACGCTGTTTTCGGCAGAATTGCCATGGTGTTATTTTTGTGCAGAAATAAAAGTTCTCGGAATGACCTGAAAATCAACGGAGCATTATTTTGAAATATATATAATGAATATTGGAAGGAAGATCCATGTCAGGGGGTGTCCCACCTGTCCACGAGGGTGGGGGCACGCCTGCTCCCTGGGCGCCCCCCCCCCCTGCCTCGTGGGCCCCCTAACGCTCCACCGACCTCAACCTGGACTCCATATATTCACTTTCGGGGAGAAAAACTAGAGAAGAAGGATTCATCACGTTTTATGATACAGAGCCGCCGCCAAGCCCTAAACTCTCTCAGGAGGGCTGATCTGGAGTCAGTTTGGGGCTCCGGAAAGGGGAATCCGTCGCCATCGTCATCATCAACCATCCTCCATCAACAATTTCATGATTCTCACCATCGTGCGTGAGTAATTCCATCGTAGGCTTGCTCGATGGTGATGGGTTGGATGAGATTTATCATGTAATCGAGTTAGTTTTGTTAGGGTTTGATCCCTTGTATCCACTATGTTCTTAGATTGATGTTGCTATGACTTTGCTATGCTTAATGCTTGTCACTAGGGCCCGAGTGCCATGATTTCAGATCTAAACCTATTATATTTTCATCAATATATGAGAGTTCTTGATCCTATCTTGCAAGTCTATAGTCACCTATTATTTGTTATGATCCGTTAACCCCGAAGTGACAATAATCGGGATACTTACCGGTGATGACCGTAGTTTGAGGAGTTCATGTATTCACTATGTGTTAATGCTTTGTTCCGGTACTCTATTAAAAGGAGGCCTTAATATCCCTTAGTTTCCAATAGGACCCCGCTGCTACGGGAGGGTAGGACAAAATATGGCATGCAAGTTCTTTTCCATAAGCACGTATGACTATATTTGAAATACATGCCTACAATACATTGATGAATTGGAGCTAGTTCTGTGTCACCCTAGGTTATGTCTGTTACATGATGAACCACATCCAGCATAATTCTCTATCACCAATCCATTGCCTACGAGCTTTCCATATATTGTTCTTCGCTTATTTACTTTTCCGTTGCTACTGTTATCATCACTACAAAACACCAAAAATATTACTTTGTTATCATTACCTTTTACCACCATTACCATTACTATCATATTACTTTGCTACTAAACACTTTGCTGCAGATATTAAGTTTCCAGGTGTGGTTGAAGTGACAACTCAGCTGCTAATACTTGATAATATTCTTTGGCTCCCCTTGTGTCGAATCAATAAATTTGGGTTGAATACTCTACCCTCGAAAACTATTGCAATCCCCTATACTTGTGGGTTATCACGTGGCCTCCTCGCTTCTTTCTTGACGTGCACTCCAAATCTCCTGGATCATATTTGTTCCAAAAATAACTCTCCCGAAGGTTTCATTCTGTTTGGATTCCATTTGATATTCCTTTTTTGTGAAACACTAAAATAGGCAAAAAAAACCAGCAATTTGCACTGGGCCTTTGTTCAGTAGGTTAGTCCCAAAAATAATATGAAAAGGTAAATTAAATCCCATTAAACATCCAAAACAGATAATATAATAGCATGGAACAATCAAAAATTATAGATACGTTGGAGACGTATCAAGCATCCCCAAGCTTAATTCCTGCTCGTCCTCGAGTAGGTAAATGATAAAAATAGAATTTTTGATGTGGAATGCTACCTAGCATAATTCTCAATGTAATTTTCTTTATTGTGGCATGAATGTTCAGATTCGAAAGATTCAAGACAAAAGTTTAATATTGACATAAAAATAATAATACTTCAAGAATATAAGCAATCATGTCTTCTCAAAATAACATGGCCAAAGAAAGTTATCCCTACAAAATCATATAGTCTGGCTATGCTCTATCTTCACCACACAAAGTATTTAAATCATGCACAACCCCGATGACAAGCCAAGCAATTGTTTCATACTTTTGGTGTTCTCAAACTTTTTCAATCTTCACGCAATACATGAGCATGAGCCATGGACATAGCACTATAGGTGGAATAGAATGGTGGTTGTGGAGAAGACAAAAAGGAGAAGATAGTCTCACATCAACTAGGCGTATCAACAGGCTATGGAGATGCCCATCAATAGATATCAATGTGAGTGAGTAGGGATTGACATGCAACAGATGCACTAGAGCTATAAGTGTATGAAAGCTCAAAAAGAAACTAAGTGGGTGTGCATCCAACTCGCTTGCTCACGAAGACCTAGGGGAGGAAGCCCATCATTGGAATATACAAGCCAAGTTATATAATGTAAAATTCCCACTAGTATATGAAAGTGATAACATAGGAGACTCTCTATCATGAAGATCATGGTGCGACTTTGAAGCACAAGTGTGGTAAAAGGATAGTAGCATTGTCCCTTCTCTCTTTTTCTCTCATTTTTTTATTTGGGCCTTCTCTTTTTTTATGGCCTCTTTTTTCTTTTCTTTTTCTTTTTCGTCCGGAGTCTCGTCTCGACTTTTGGGGGAATCATAGTCTCCATCATCCTTTCCTCACTTGGGACAATGCTCTAATAATGATGATCATCACACTTTTATTTACTTACAACTCAAAAATTACAACTCGATACTAGAACAAAATATGACTATGTGAATGCCTCCGGCGGTGTACCGGGATGTGCAATGAATCAAGAGTGACATGTATGAAAGAATTATGAACGGTGGCTTTGCCACAAATACGATGTCCACTACATGATCATGCAAAGCAATATGACTGTGACGCCCCCGATTTAATCGTACACTAATCATACACGCAAACGTGTACGATCAAGATCAGGGACTCACGGGAAGATATCACAACACAACTCTACAAATAAAATAAGTCATACAAGCATCATATTACAAGCCAGGGGCCTCGAAGGCTCGAATACAAGAGCTCGATCATAGACGAGTCAGCGGAAGCAACAATATCTGAGTACAGACATAAGTTAAACAAGTTTGCCTTAAGAAGGCTAGCACAAAGTGGGATACAGATCGAAAGAGGCGCAGGCCTCTTGCCTGGGATCCTCCTAACTACTCCTGGTCGCCGTCAGCGGGCTGCACGTAGAAGTAGGCACCTCCCGAGTAGTGGTAGTAGTCGTCGAAGGTGGCGTCTGGCTCCTGGGCTCCAACATCTGGTTGCGACAACCAGAAAGAAAGGAAAGGGGAAAAGGAGGGAGAAAGCAACCGTGAGTACTCATCCAAAGTACTCGCAAGCAAGGAGCTACACTACAAATGCATGGGTAAATGTGTAAAGGGCCATATCGGTGGACTGAACTGCAGAAAGCCAGAATAAGAGGGGGATAGCTAATCCTGTCGAAGACTACGCTTCTGGCCACCTCCATCTTGCAGCATGTAGAAGAGAGTAGACTGAAGTCCTCCAAGTAGCATCTCATAGCATAACCCTAACCGATGATCCTCCCCTCGTCGCCCTGTGAGAGAGCGATCACCGGTTGTATCTGGCACTTGGAAGGGTCTGTTTTATTAAGTATCCGGTTCTAGTTGTCATAAGGTCAAGGTACAACTCCGGGTCGTCCTTTTACCGAGGGACACGGCTATTCGAATAGATAAACTTCCCTGCAGGGGTGCACCACATACCCCAAC
This sequence comes from Triticum monococcum, assembly GCA_034509565.1. NCBI lineage: Eukaryota > Viridiplantae > Streptophyta > Magnoliopsida > Poales > Poaceae > Triticum > Triticum monococcum. The sequence goes on from CM067846.1 coordinate 65,957,994, forward strand.
ACGCTCGATCCCATTTGGCCGGACACACTTTTCTGGGTCATGCCCGGCCTCGGAAGATCAACACGTCACAGCCCTACCTAGGCACAACAGAGAGGTCAGCACGCCGGTCTAATCCTATGGCACAGGGGTCTGGGCCCATCGCCCGTTGCACACCTGCACGTTGCGTACGCGGCCGGAAGCAGACCTAGCCTAGTGGCTTTCCAGTCCAATCCGGCGCGTGCCACTCAGTCGCTGACGTCACGAAGGCTTCGGCTGATACCACGACGCCGGGATACCCATAACTACTCCCGCGTAGATGGTTAGTGCGTATAGACCAAATGGCCAGACTCAGATCAAATACCCAGATCTCGTTAAGCGTGTTAAGTGTCCGTGAACGCCGACCAGGGCCAGGCCCACCTCTCTCCTAGGTGGTCGGAACCTGCCCTGTCGCTCCGCCTCAAATATCCACTCGCGGGTGCTCCTACGAGCCTACCCGTCTTTAGTCACCACATGTATCATGTATAAAGTATATAGTATATACCCATGATCACCTCCCGAGTGATCACGGCCCGATAGTATAGCATGGCAGACGGACAAGAATGTAGGGCCACTGACGATAAACTAGCATCCTATACTAAGCAGTAGGATAGCAGGTAAGGTAACAACAGTAGTAACAAGGACAGGCTATGCAGCAGTATAGGATTAACGGAAAGCAGTAACATGCTACACTACTCTAATGCAAGCAGTTTAGAGAAGAGTAGGCGATATCTGGTGATCAAAGGGGGGGGCTTGCCTGGTTGCTCTGGCAAGAGAGAGGGGTCGTCGTCGACGTAGTCGAACACAGGGGCATCAGCGGCAGTCTCGGGGTCTATCGGAAAAGTAACGGAGGGGGAACACAATAAATAACAGAGCAATCAAAGCATAACATGACAAACGCGGTGCTAGAGGTGATCTAACGCAGGGATAGGTGATACCGGCGAAGGGGAGAAACATCCGAGAAAGTATTCCCGATGTTTCGCGTTTTCGGACAGATGAACCGGAGGGGGAAAGTTGCGTGTTCGCTATGCTAGGAATGTGTGGTGGATAAACGGGCTGCGTATCCGGATTCGTCTCGTCGTTCTGAGTAACTTTCATGTACAAAGTTTTCCCATCTGAGCTACGGTTTATTTTATATTAATTTTTAAAGATTTAATCATTTTTAGAATTTATTTAATTATTTAACTCTAACATTATCCAGAATAGTATATGCTGATGTCATCATGATGTCATCATGACGTCAGCAGTCAACAGAGGTGTTGACTGGTCAAACTAACATGTGGGTCCAGTGGGACCCACCTGTCATACACTGTTTTAATTAACTAACTATTAATTAGGTTAATTAGTGATTAGGTTAATCTAATTATAATTAATTAATTTAATTAATTCCTTAATTAATTAATTAATTATTGTTTATTTAATTATTTCAATTATTATTTATTTTATATATTTTTCTAATTTTTTTTATTCTTTTATTCTCCTTTTTTTACAGAAACGTTCTCTGGGGGACTGGGCCCCACACGTCATTGGCCCGGGGGGCCTTGCGGGCGCTGGGCGCAGGCCGCGGGCGTCGGACGCAGGGCACAGCCCGAGCGGGCACATGCCCAGGGGGCCGCAGGGCGGCGGACCCGGCAGGTCGTCATGGCAGGGGAGGCCGGTGGCCACGGCGAGGCCGGATGCCAACCGGGCGGAGGACGGGGATGGCTACGGTGCACGGGAGCTGGGATCGAACCCGCCCGGCGCGGGGGTCGCGGGACGACAGGGAAGTAGGGGGGGCGTACGCGGGCCGGCAACAGTGAACGGCGCCGGCGTGGGTGCACGGGGCGCAGGGCGTTGACAGGGGGCCACAGGCGGCACGGGCTTGTGCCCGCGCGACGAGCACGCATCTGGCGTGGCCGGGTGCGGGGAGAGGACGAGAGGGAGCGCGGGGGCGCGGCCATGGGCGGGGCAAGACCAGCGCGGTTGCGCGGACGCGTGCGCGCGCACGACCAGGGCGCGTCCAGGGGCGCCGGGGCACGGCCATCGACGCAGTGAGCGCGGGGCGAGGGAGCGAGGGAGAGAGAAGAGGTCGGGGCGAGGCAGAGCTCACATCGAGGAGCAGGGAACGGGGCGTGGGCTCGGTGGAGGTCGGGGAGGGCCGTCGTGGAGGGGGACGAGGACGACGTCGTCGTGGAGGAGCAGGCCGGTGAGGTGGTCCGGCGAAGGGGGTTCCGGGCGGCGGTGGACTCCTCTGGATCCCGACCCAGATCGGGAGAGAGGAGGGGGGGCGACGCGGGGTCGAGGCGATGGGGTGCCCGGCGACTGGGTTGGGGCGCTGGCGTCGTGAGGTGGGGCGGGGTCGGTGGGCTTCGAGGCGGCGATGGGGCGATGGGATCGGGGGGGTTGCCCCGATCCAGATCCGGGAAGGGCGAGAGGGAGGAGTGGGACGAGGGGGGGAGTGGGGGTTAGGGTTTGCGTCGTGGGGGGAGTGGCCTAATAGGCCAGGGTCAAGGTGGCCGGCTGGGCCGGTGGCCAAACGGGCCGGCCTGCTGGGCCGAAGCCCAGTGGGGGGGGGGCCTTTCTCTCTTTTCCTTTTTTTTCTTATATCTTTTCTGTTTTCTTTTATTATTTCTTTCTTTATTTATTTTAGTTGCATTTTAATTTGTAAAATATACACTTAGTATCTAACTTAGTATTTCAACTTAGTCCATAGTCACACAAAAACCTAGACCCCAAATAACTTAGTTTGACATTTTATTAATTATAAAAGGTATTTAATTAATCATTTTGCTACTGTTTTATTTACCTCATAGTATTTAAACATTTTGTAAACGTGCGGTTTTCCCATCATAATTATCTATGCAATATTTGGTTCACTCCGAACATTTTTGTTTTAATATTTGAAAACTTTTATCGTTTGCCTGACTTTGAATTTGAATTTTGGACCAGTTTTTTTGACCTAACGATAGATTAGCAGCAGTAACCGAGGTGACATGGCATGATTAGCGTGGGATTACTGTAGCATGATTATCCGGGCGTCACAATTCTCCTCCACTACAAGAAATCTCGTCCCGAGATTTAGGAGCGGGAGTAAGGGGGTGGGGGATCTGGTTACATAATTCTAACGATTCTTCTTGGTCATAGTTGCTCTTCTCGAAGAGGTCGATCCATTACATTGATGTCTTCATTTCTCTGCTTCAGGTCATCATGATGAAGTTGTCGTCCTTTCTTCGGGAACTCCATCGTACTTACGAATAGGTAAGGGGCAGTTTTACAACAATTGAATGTTATAAGGGAAATTCATTTAGGGGGTATCCCAAGAATGATCATAAGAGTGTCTCTCGAGTTGAACAATTAAAACACATCAAGAGCAAAGTAAGAAGGTACCATAAGAAGTTTGAAACGGATAGACAATCTTCGTTGCCTGAAACAAGGCAACGGTATAGGTATTGTGTTTAATACCAGAATCGATGATTTCTCGGAAGGTGGCTCGTGAATCACAAACGAGGCCAAGTGCGAGGAATTAAATTTGGAAACCGGGGGTGTATAGGAGGGTCAGGTTTCGATCCTGTGTAACTATGGGTTATGGGCCCACCATGTGGTTAAAAGTAGGTAAAGCGTTGATATCTTGCTCGGTCGTGTTAGCAAGACATGTCAGAGGGTAGCCTATCATTTATGTTGGCAACAATATCGGTACCAAGGGCGAGGGACGAAGAGAACCATTTTCCTGCTCGTTGAAACAAGGCGGACCAATAGGCAAAGTTCTCGTTCATCGGTGGTTACCGGAATGTCAACAACAATAGTAACAGGGTCTTACTGACAGAGTTGTACGCCGAGGTGCTTATAAAAGCAGTGACGTATTACTGCTCAGATCATATAAACCTCAAGAAGGTTAAACAGAACAATGGAAAGGAAAATGTGATTCTTAGATTAAACAGAAGAATGGAAAGGAAAATGTGATTAAACACATATTTCAGGGGGTATATCCTTCCCATGAACAAGCAGAGTATGATTTCCCAGACCGGATAGAAGGTAGAAAACTCTTTTAGGTAGGAGAGACAAATTTCATGACATTACCCATACAACGGTGTTTGGGTAATTTCAACAAGAAACATTTAGCATGGTGCTTCAATGTTCTTATTGAAAATCGGAGTACCATAGACATGCTTCGAGATAGCGCTGACATGGTCAACAGGTGAAAATCAGACTTTGGAAATAAAAAGGATCCATCAGGAATAACTTGTGAAATAAGTCTTACAATTTCCTCACGGAATAAAGGCTAAACTTGCTAAAAAGGATACTACAACAATAGGTCCTCCGGCCAGGTGGGCTAGGTATGATACCACCTTACCGGGTCATCTAAAGACCAACGTTATAACTCTTGGAAATATGTTCCAACCATCATATCTGACTGAGATTCAGATTGGATGGGTGTCAGGATACCTCAGACTCGGGATGCCTGAGAAGAAAAGGTGCAACACAATTTGACGAGATGACATTGTGAGTTTCTCAGAAGTGATCTATGTAAGTGAGCTCTAAAACAAGAGGTCATCAGTATACCAAGGAGAGGATGAGGAGGTGGCTGATAGGCTCAGCAACAAATCATCGAGATTTCCAAAGGACTGATTTCCACAATTATGTGAACAAGGAAATATCATTTGTCGAATCAAATGTCATAATGAAGTATGCTCGAGGGAAACATACACAACTGAACAATGATAGAAGGGTGCACCCAGGAATCTGGACTAGGTAGCACGATCAATGTTTGAATGATGATTCAATAATCAATAGACTTAGAATGAAACTGTAGACCAATAACTTCAAGCAATCGGGTTGCTAGAAGTTTAGAATTTACACATCACAAACCATTAGTCGGTATTCCGGTTAGAAACAATACGGAGACCAAGAGATGAACACAAAAGGCGAGAGATATTACTATATCAAGAATTCTCAAGAGGTGGTAAAATTACCACGACATTCTTGACATAAAAGGTGGTAACATTCCAAGGTAAAGAAGAACAAATGCTGTATAGCATGGATCTCAAGGTATAACTCAAAACACGAATAAGTTTGTGTTGGAGGGAAGGCAATAAAGTGGCCGATGATAATACAATTCATCGGGGGCAAGGATGGCATTTCTCATCATGAATTCAATTGATATCCAGGAAGACCTCATAAGGTTGATGATCTTCACGGCACATTGGTCGAGAGATTTCAAGATGTAATCAATCAGTGACAACATCAAATCAAAGGAATGATGAAGCGGAAGGTTATTGGAACCATGGGTAGAGCACAAACTTGAAATCAAGCTTGTTGTTCAAGGTGAATTGATATGACGAGGAAGATCGACGTAAGCTTAGCTCATCATCGAAAGTTGTGCTCCGGGATTAAGGACCAGGTAGCACAGTTAAAATTTAGCACGATAATGATATAGCCGATCAGGCTAGGAAAGACATGATCGAGTACAAACTCGGACTTAAAGAACATTATCAAGAGTTGCTGAACCGTAGGGCAGACTCGGTTCAGTTATTGGTGTCTTTGAGTGTTTAATAACTCAGAGCCCATGAAAACTGTAATCAGTGAGAATGTAGTACTTGATGAAGAACTCATAAGAAGTTATGCAGTTTCAAGATAATCTCGAGATACCAGGGGGGTAATACTCGAAGACGGATCAAAGTAGAGGTTGGACCGAGGTATTGATCCACATGAGACAAGTGCTTACACTTGCATCGAAAATGGTATTTAAAAGAGAACATGGTCGGAACCACGATTGAAAAAGGCCGGATCCCAGATATAAGATGAACTTATACCAAGGGAACTAATATCATTTACAAGAAGCTTCGATGATAAGTTTCACATCGGGTCCATGGGCATGACGCAAAGGCTCAAGGTCGACTCCCAATTCTTCCATGCATAACCTTTCATTTTACTTCTCGCTCGCTTTTGATGAAGCTGTAGTATAGAAATTTTATCTAGCAAAATACCAGAAGAGTATGACTCGTGAAAACTTTCGAGTTCACACAGTTTAGAGAAGGCATATGTTCAACCCATCAGGGCATCTTAGGAGTATATACCACAAATTTCAAGAATAAATAACACCAGCTCGATAGTAGAGCATGTTTGAGAAAGCAGAGGATACAATTTACCAAAGGTATTATGTATCCGAGGAAAGGCTCACAGACTTATTGAATATGAAGGACGTTGTCGGATAAAATCCCACAAATGATCTGGTGGTTCTCAAGGAATCTGGTGCGAGCATCGGTACTCAACCAGAGGGAGAAACAATGCAAGGAGATCAGACTTTAGAAACAACTGACTAATTCAAGGCTCAAATGTAAAGGAATTATCAATTCCAAGACAAGGGATCAGAAGCAATGCTCTGATCAGGGATGGATAAGTTGAATAGCCTTAAGGGTACAATCGGCAACAATTTGATTGGTCGAGATCCAACTCATGTTTTAAAATAACGTCTGAGCCGGAAAGATAATTTAAAAGGATCAACTGATGATTGCGTGCATTCGCACTCATGTTGAATCAATAGGATCAAAAAGACGATGCCTAAGGATACTAACGAATATTGCCAGACATATGGAAAGCGTCCATAATGCAAGCAGGCAAGTATTGCAGAGCAATAAGCTACTAAGGATTTTTGGAGGATCGAATAGTATTTCGAAGACCATTGTGAAACACATGAACAACCGGGGATGAGTGGGTACTCGACAAGTGCGAGGATTTAATTGAAGGGGTATTCATGTGGCAAGGAACTGCTAGGCAGTAGGCACAAAGTATTCTCGGAACAATAGAGAAGACTTCGGGGTATCTTGTAATAACAAGATCAATGGGGGATGATCGTATGAATGGCAAGTGTAAGTAGTTATCCATAAGGATCTATCGGTGGTCGGGAATAGCAAAAGTGATGGGCACAAAGTCTCGAGAGGAATAGCAAAGAGTATCTTCGGAATCTTCTGGTGAAGCAGGCCATCATCTGGAATGAAGGGGCTCTCCGGGAGAAAGTATTTACGAGAACCTAGAGTTAGAGTTAGCAAAACCATTTAACCCGAATAGAAGAGAGATCAGAGTCCCAGAGTAAGGATCGAGGAGTAAAAGATCCTAGTATCACCCGATGGCGACGTGGGCCCGTAAGGCACACAGCCAAGTTAGTAAAAAGTTTTTGCAATGTCTAGACTCGAATTTGGCCAAGGAGTGTGGAAGGGGGTTTCCTACAGGCAGTCGGCTCTGATACCAACTTGTGACGCCCCCGATTTAATCATACACTAATCATACACGCAAACGTGTACGATCAAGATCAGGGACTCACGGGAAGATATCACAACACAACTCTACAAATAAAATAAGGCATACAAGCATCATATTACAAGCCAGGGGCCTCGAAGGCTCGAATACAAGAGCTCGATCATAGACGAGTCAGCGGAAGCAACAATATCTGAGTACAGACATAAGTTAAACAAGTTTGCCTGAAGAAGGCTAGCACAAAGTGGGATACAGATCGAAAGAGGCGCGGGCCTCCTGCCTGGGATCCTCCTAACTACTCCTGGTCGCCGTCAGCGGGCTGCACGTAGAAGTAGGCACCTCCCGAGTAGTAGTAGTCGTCGTCGAAGGTGGCGTCTGGCTCCTGGGCTCCAACATCTGGTTGCGACAACCAGAAAGAAAGGAAAGGGGAAAAGGAGGGAGAAAGCAACCGTGAGTACTCATCCAAAGTACTCGCAAGCAAGGAGCTACACTACAAATGCATGGGTAAATGTGTAAAGGGCCATATCGGTGGACTGAACTGCAGAAAGCCAGAATAAGAGGGGGATAGCTAATCCTGTCGAAGACTACGCTTCTGGCCACCTCCATCTTGCAGCATGTAGAAGAGAGTAGACTGAAGTCCTCCAAGTAGCATCTCATAGCATAACCCTAACCGATGATCCTCCCTCGTCGCCCTGTGAGAGAGCGATCACCGGTTGTATCTGGCACTTGGAAGGGTCTGTTTTATTAAGTATCCGGTTCTAGTTGTCATAAGGTCAAGGTACAACTCCGGGTCATCCTTTTACCGAGGGACACGGCTATTCGAATAGATAAACTTCCCTGCAGGGGTGCACCACATACCCCAACACGCTCGATCCCATTTGGCCGGACACACTTTTCTGGGTCATGCCCGGCCTCGGAAGATCAACACGTCGCAGCCCTACCTAGGCACAACAGAGAGGTCAGCACGCCGGTCTAATCCTATGGCACAGGGGTCTGGGCCCATCGCCCGTTGCACACCTGCACGTTGCGTACGCGGCCGGAAGCCAACCTAGCCTAGTGGCTTTCCAGTCCAATCCGGCACGCGCCACTCAGTCGCTGACGTCACGAAGGCTTCGGCTGATACCACGACGCCGGGATACCCATAACTACTCCCGCGTAGATGGTTAGTGCGTATAGACCAAATGGCCAGACTCAGATCAAATACCCAGATCTCGTTAAGCGTGTTAAGTGTCCGCGAACGCCGACCAGGGCCAGGCCCACCTCTCTCCTAGGTGGTCGGAACCTGCCCTGTCGCTCCGCCTCAAATATCCACTCGCGGGTGCTCCTACGAGCCTACCCGTCTTTAGTCACCACATGTATCATGTATAAAGTATATAGTATATACCCGTGATCACCTCCCGAGTGATCACGGCCCGATAGTATAGCATGGCAGACGGACAAGAATGTAGGGCCACTAATGATAAACTAGCATCCTATACTAAGCAGTAGGATAGCAGGTAAGGTAACAACAGTAGTAACAAGGACAGGCTATGCAGCAGTATAGGATTAACGGAAAGCAGTAACATGCTACACTACTCTAATGCAAGCAGTTTAGAGAAGAGTAGGCGATATCTTGTGATCAAAGGGGGGGCTTGCCTGGTTGCTCTGGCAAGAGAGAGGGGTCGTCGTCGACGTAGTCGAACACAGGGGCATCAGCGGCAGTCTCGGGGTCTATCGGAAAAGTAACGGAGGGGGAACATAATAAATAACAGAGCAATCAAAGCATAACATGACAAACGCGGTGCTAGAGGTGATCTAACGCAGGGATAGGTGATACCGGCGAAGGGGAGAAACATCCGAGAAAGTATTCCCGATGTTTCGCGTTTTCGGACAGATGAACCGGAGGGGGAAAGTTGTGTGTTCGCTATGCTAGGAATGTGTGGTGGATAAACGGGCTGCGTATCCGGATTCGTCTCGTCGTTCTGAGTAACTTTCATGTACAAAGTTTTCCCATCTGAGCTACGGTTTATTTTATATTAATTTTTAAAGATTTAATCATTTTTAGAATTTATTTAATTATTTAACTCTAACATTATCCAGAATAGTATATGCTGATGTCATCATGACGTCAGCAGTCAACAGAGGTGTTGACTGGTCAAACTGACGTGTGGGTCCAGTGGGACCCACCTGTCATACACTGTTTTAATTAACTAACTATTAATTAGGTTAATTAGTGATTAGGTTAATCTAATTATAATTAATTAATTTAATTAATTAATTATTGTTTATTTAATTATTTCAATTATTATTTATTTTATATATTTTTTTAATTATTTTTTTATTTATTTTTTATTCTCCTTTTTTTTACAGAAACGTTCTGTGGGGGACTGGGCCCCACACGTCATTGGCCCGGGGGGCCTTGCGGGCGCTGGGCGCAGGCCGCGGGCGTCGGACGCAGGGCATAGCCCGAGCGGGCACATGCCCAGGGGGCCGCAGGGCAGCGGACCCGGCAGGTCATCATGGCAGGGGAGGCCGGTGGCCACGGCGAGGCCGGATGCCAAACGGGCGAAGGACGGGGATGGCGACGGTGCACGGGAGCTGGGACCGAACCCGCCCGGCGCGGGGGTCGCGGGACGATAGGGAAGTAGGGGGGGCGTACGTGGGCCGGCAGCAGTGGACGGCGCCGGCGTGGGTACACGGGGCGCAGGGCGTCGATAGGGGGCCACGGGCGGCACGGGCTTGTGCCCGCGCGACGAGCACGCATCTGGCGTGGCCGGGTGCGGGGAGAGGACGAGAGGGAGCGCGGGGGCGCGGCCATGGGCGGGGCAAGACCAGCGCGGTTTCGCGGACGCGTGCGCGCGCACGACCAGGGCGCGTCCAGGGGCGCCGGGGCACGGCCGTCGACGCAGTGAGCGCGGGGCGAGGGAGCGAGGGAGAGAGAAGAGGCCGGGGCGAGGCAGAGCTCACATCGAGGAGCAGGGAACGGGGCGTGGGCTCGGTGGAGGTCGGGGAGGGCCGTCGTGGAGGGGGACGAGGACGACGTCGTCGTGGAGGAGCAGGCCGGCGAGGTGGTCCGGCGAAGGGGGTTCCGGGCGGCGGTGGACTCCTCTAGATCCCGACCCAGATCGGGAGAGAGGAGGGGGGGCGACGCGGGGTCGAGGCGATGGGGTGCCCGGCGACTGGGTTGGGGCGCTGGCGTCGTGAGGTGGGGCGGGGTCGGTGGGCTTCGAGGCAGCGATGGGGCGATGGGATCAGGGGGGTTGCCCCGATCCAGATCCGGGAAGGGCGAGAGGGAGGAGTGGGACGAGGGGGAGGGAGTGGGGGTTAGGGTTTGCGTCATGGGGGGAGTGGCCTAATAGGCCAGGGTCAAGGTGGCCGGCTGGGCCGGTGGCCAAACGGGCCGGCCTGCTGGGCCGAAGCCCAGTGAGGGGGGGCCTTTCTCTCTTTTCCTTTTTTTTCTTATATCTTTTCTGTTTTCTTTTATTATTTCTTTCTTTATTTATTTTAGTTGCATTTTAATTTAGTAAAATATACACTTAGTATCTAACTTAGTATTTCAACTTAGTCCATAGTCACACAAAAACCTAGACCCCAAATAACTTAGTTTGACATTTTATTAATTATAAAAGGTATTTAATTAATCATTTTGCTACTGTTTTATTTACCTCATAGTATTTAAACATTTTATAAACGTGCGGTTTTCCCATCATAATTATCTATGCAATATTTGGTTCACTCCGAACATTTTTGTTTTAATATTTGAAAACTTTTATCGTTTGCCTGACTTTGAATTTGAATTTTGGACCGGTTTTTTTGACCTAACGATAGATTAGCAGCAGTAACCGAGGTGACGTGGCATGATTAGCGTGGGATTACTGTAGCATGATTATCCGGGCGTCACAATGACAATGATGAAGCGTGACATAATAAACGAAACGGTGGTAAGTTGCATCGCAATATATCTCGGAATGGCTATGGAAATGCCATAATAGGTAGGTATGGTGGCTGTTTTGAGGAAGGTATAAGGTGGGTTTATGGTACCTGCGAAAGTTGCGCGGTGCTAGAGAGGCTAGCAATGGTGGAAGGGTGAGAGTGCATCCATGGACTCAACATTAGTCATGAAGAACTCACATACTTATTGCAAAAATCTATTAGTTATCGAAACAAAGTACTACGCGCATGCTCCTAGGGGGATAGATTGGTAGGAAAAGACCATCGCTCGTCCCCGACCGCCACTCATAAGGAAGACAATCAATAAATAAATCATGCTCCGACTTCATCACATAACGGTTCACCATACGTGCATGCTACGGGAATCACAAACTTTAACACAAGTATTTATCAAATTCACAACTACTCAACTAGCATGACTCTAATATCACCATCTTTATATCTCAAAACAATCATCAAGTATCAAACTTCTCATAGTATTCAATGCACTTTTTATGATAGTTTTTATTATACACATCTTGGATACCTATCATATTAGGACTAATTTTATAGCCAAAGCAAATTACCATGTTCTTCTATAAGACTCTCAAAATAATATAAGTTAAGAATGAGAGATCAATGATTTCTATAAAGTAAAACCACCACCATGCTCTAAAAAGATATAAGTGAAGCACTAGAGCAAAATTATCTAGCTCAAAAGATATAAGTGAAGCACATAGAGTATTCTAATAAATTCCAATTCATGTGTGTCTCTCCCAAAAGGTGTGTACAGAAAGGATGATTGTGGTAAACTAAAAAGCAAAGACTCAAATCGTACAAGACGCTCCAAGCAAAACACATATCATATGGTGAATAAAAATATAGCCTCAGGTAAAGTTACCGATAGACGAAGACGAAAGAGGGGATGCCTTCCGGGGCATCCCCAATTTTAGGCTTTTGGTTGTCCTTGAATTTTACCTTGGGGTGCCTTGGGCATCCCCAAGATTAGGCTCTTGCCACTCTTTATTCCAAAATCCATCAAATCTTTACCCAAAACTTGAAAACTTCACAACACAAAACTTCAACAGAAAATCGCATGTGCTCCATTAGTATAAGAAAACAAACCACCACTTCAAGGTACTGTAATGAACTCATTCTTTATTTATATTGGTGTCAAACCTACTGTATTCCAACTTCTCTATGGTTCATACCCCCCCCGATACTAGCCATAGATTCATCAAAATAAGCAAACAACAGACGAAAAACAAAATCTGTCAAAAACAGAACAGTCTGTAGTAATCTGTAGGTTTCGAATACTTCTGTAACCCCAAAAATTCTGAAATAAATTGGTGGACATGAGGAATTTGTCTATTAATCATCTGCACAAATAATCAACCTAATTTCACTCTCCAATAAAAAATGGCAGCAAATCTCGTGAGCGCTAAAGTTTCTTTTTTTACAGCAAGATCGCAAAGACTTCCCCCAAGTCTTCCCAAAGGTTCTACTTGGCACAAACACTAATTAAATTTATAAAACCACATATAAACAGGAGCTAGATGAATTATTTATTACTAAACAGAAACAAAAAAACAAGGAACAAAAATAAAATTGGGTTGCCTCCCAACAAGCGTTGTCGTTTAACGCCCCTAGCTAGGCATAAAAACAAGAATAGATATAGGTATTGTCATCTTTGGTAGGAAATTCTTCAACAGAACACTTATAGCCCTTATGAGTTTCCTTCTTTTTATTAATGAGCAAACTCCTAGGAAAGAAATCAAGAAAATTATTCGTAGCAAAAGGTTCCTTAATGATAGTGAAAAAGTTGGCGTGAACACTTATTGCTTTAAGATCCGCATTTTCCTTACTAGAAGATTCACCCTTTTTATTTTTAGACACATACATAAACTTGGCAACTCTAGTAGTAGGAGGATTTGGAGTGTTTTTCACAGAAAAAAAGGCAGACCCTAAGTTGGTAATAATATCTCTAGTTTATCAATTCTTGTGGAATCTTGATCTATTTTTTTGTTGACTATGGGTTCCTTTTCTTTAAAAAAATTCAGAGTAACTCCTACCTTAGATCCATATTGGGTAACCTGGTTGTGGGTCTTTTTATCCAAATTCTCAATCAACTCTACTGTCGCAACTTTATTTTCAATAATTTCAAGCCTTTGCATCACATGTTCCAAAGTTAGAATAGTTCCATTAACCAAGAGAGGTGATGAGCCAAACAAATCTATCATAGCATTATAAGAATCAAAAGTATGGCTACCCAAGAAATTCCCTCCAGCAATGGTATCAAGAATATATCTATTCCAAGGGGTGATGCCCACATAAAAATTGCAAAGAATAACGGAAGTGGATTGCTTCCTAGTGGATCTATTCTGAGCATTGCAAATTCTATACCAAGCATCTTTTAAATTTTCTCCCTCCTTTTTTTTAAAATTAAGAACTTCAAGATCGGGAGTACTAACGATGATAGAAGGGCTAGCCATAATATAAAAACCAACGATCTAACACACGGATACACAAGAAGCAAGCAAAAAGATATGAACAGAAAAGAGGCGAGCGGAAAAGAGGGCGAATAAAACGGCAAGGGTGAAGTGGGGGAGAGGAATAAGATAAATATTTTTGGTATTTTTATGATATAGATTGGAAAATAAAGATTGCAAAATAAATAGTAATAGAAATAGCAAATTGATATGGAAATAATATGATGGAAGATAGACCCGGGGGCCATAGGTTTCACTAGTGGCTTCTCTCAAGATAGCAAATTCTACAGTGGGTGAACAAATTACTGTCGAGCAATTGATAGAAAAGCGAATACTTATGAGAATATCTAGGCATGATCATGTATATAGGAATCATGTCCGCGACAAGTAGAGCGAAACGATTCTGCATCTACTACTATTACTCCACACATCGACCGCTATCCAGCATGCATCTAGAGTATTAAGTTCATAAGAACAGAGTAACGCATTGGGCAAGATGACATGATGTAGAGGGATAAACTCAAGCAATATGATATAAACCCCATATTTTTATCCTCAATGGCAACAATACAATATGTGCCTTGCTGCCCCTGCTGTCACTAGGAAAGGACACCGCAAGATTGAACCCAAAGCTAAGCACTTCTCCCATTGCAAGAACGATCAATCTAGTAGGCCAAACCAAACTGATAATTCGAAGAGACTTGCAAAGATATTTAAATCATGCATAAAAGATTTCAGAGAAGAATCAAATATTGCTCATAGATAATCTTGATCATAAACCCACAATTCATCGGATCTCGAAAAACACACCACAAAAAGAATTACATCGAATAGACCTCTAAGAGAATCGAGGAGAACTTTGTATTGAGATCCAAAGAGAGAGAAGAAGCCATCTAGCTAATAACTATGGACCCGAAGGTCTGTGGTAAACTACTCACACATCATCGGAGAGGCTATGGTGTTGATGTAGAAGCCCTCCGTGATCGATTCCCCCTCTGGCAGAGCGTCGAAAAAGGCCCCAAGATGGGATCTCACGGGTACAGAAGGTTGTGACAGTGGAAATAGGGTTTCGTGGTGCTCCTGGATGTTTTCGGGGTATATGGGTATATATAGGAGGAAGAAGTACGTCGGTGGAGCTGCGAGGGGCCCACGAGGGTGGGGGCGCACCTACCCCCCCCCCCCAGGCACGCCTCCCTGCCTCGTGGCCTCCTTGCTTCTTTCTTGACGTCCACTCCAAGTCTCCTGGATCACGTTTGTTCCAAAAATAACTCTCCCGAAGGCTTCATTCCGTTTGGATTTCGTTTGATATTCCTTTTCTGCGAAACACTAAAATAGGCAAAAAAAACAGCAATTTGCACTAGGCCTTTGGCTAGTAGGTTAGTCCCAAAAATAATATAAAAAGGTAAATTAAAGCCCATTAAACATCCAAAATAGATAATATAATAGCATGGAACAATCAAAAACTATAGATACATTGGAGATGTATCATCACCTTGATGAACTTTGCCCAAGCCCTGCCCGCCGGCAAAGAAAATGAATAAAGGGGTTATTAAATAGTTAATATAAGGAAATGACAAACAAAATAGGCCGAGATATAGTTAATAATGATTGAAATTACTTGTCGACTATCCCCTTCAAGATGGTGAAGTCACTTTCTTTTTTAAGTAGTGAGTCCAGTACTTCAGTTGTTCCTTCTTCAACTTTAATGATTAACAAGATCCAGTGGTAACTGCATGCGCACACGTTTGCATGTCTTAATTAAGCGGGCATGTGCATAACACTAATCAACATCTAGCTAGCTAGTAAGCAAAAACAGAATTTTTAGTACAAGACAGTGTGACTCACAGGAAGTTGTAAGGAAGTAGTATATCTTCATTGGTATTGAGGCGCTTCAAGAACTCTAGCATTTTATTCTCTACATATGCTTTATGCCAATCCAATTTCCATGTGTGTTCATTAATGGTATTTGGGTCAATGAACCCAATGCCATAGCGTCCAGCTTTTTTCATTTCATACATCTTCATCCTGCATAATACAGCTAGTGAGGATAATTACAGGTAATAATGATCGATCAATGAGCACTACAGCTAGCTTGAGACTTCAATTACAGAAAGAAATCACTTATAGACAATAGCAACTGACGAGAGATTTGTCGAGTGCTTCTTCATTGAATAACTGAAATAGTTCTGAATACTCAACGGACAGAGCTAGGTTATGGAAGTAATGCTCTTCCTTGACGTTCACCATGAGGGACTCTCGATTGGAACTCTTGGTAATTTTCATGTACCAATCATGCAATTCATACATTCTCGTTGGGAGGTTCTTGACATCCTCAGGCTCGACCAAAGGTTGGCCGCAGACATATTTCCGTTTTATTTCCTCCTCTCTAAGCGGAGACATGGGCTCGATCTCGAGGAGTTGTCCAACAGTGATACCGAGCATTTTAGCCTGCCTTCTATGCTCATCGGTTATTACCAGCTGATCGGCGCCGGTACTCTCATGTGTTGGTACAACAAGCGGGGGATTGATTGCGCCGCCTGTTCTCTCAGCTGGGGAACGGTTTTCCCGCATTTTTTGCCAGCTGCTTGGCTCGAGCTCGACTCCTTTTGTAGTCGTGCTCGATGTGCCTTCCTGATTTGGGGCTCATAGTCTGAGTCAACAGGCTTGGGAGCTGGTGCTCTAGCCATACGAATAAAGTGGTCAATCTTTTCCTCAAGCACTTTCTCCCTTGGCAGCGGTGCCGGTTTTGGTCCAAAATGGGCGTCCACTTGGGCCTTCACTATGGTTGTGTTTTGCTCCTCAGTCATGTCGTAAGGCCTCTGAGGAAGAGGAGTGAGGCTTGGACCATATTGATATCGCTTGCCTCCGGCTATACCTCCTGTACTACCTCGACACGTACCGCTATGCACCATAGCTGCGCCGGCTCTCTTCCGCGATTGCTGAGGCGGTGGAGACGGCTGACGTGGCTGAGTTGGAGCAGGAGGAGTGGCCTGACGCTATGCCGTACTTGAAGCAGGAGGAGTGGCCTGACGCGGTGTCGGACTTGAAGCAGGAGGAGTGGTCTGACGTTGTGCTGGACTTGAAGCATGAGGAGTGGCCTGACGCTGTGCCGGACTTGGAGGAGGAGTGGCCTGACGCGTTGGTGCACTTGGAGGAGCAGGAGTCTGCTGACGCGGTGGCGGACTTTGAGGAGGAGTCGGCTGATGCGTTGTCGGTGGCCTTCGAAAGATGATGCAATCCTTTCTGCATAGGATGATACGATGTTTGGCCTCTCCCAATGTGTGCTCCTCGTCACCTCCAGGAATGTCAAGCTCTAGCCCCGAATATTGGTCCACCACCTCATCAACCATGACACAAGCATAGCCGGCTAGAATCGGGTTGCAATGGAAGGTTGCATCGGGGGGATTTGTATAAGCAATGGCGTCCGCCACCTTCATGGATATGTTCTCCATTTTGAAGTGTAGCTCACAGTTAGTGTTCTCCATGATGTCATCCACAGGGTATCTATCCAGCAGTGTGTCGCCCGGGGCGGAACCAACGCTGCTTCTCGGCATGGATGGGACAGTGCTATCTAATGCTGGATCATTTGCTAGCTGATGCTGCTGCTGAGACCCCCTTTCATGGCTAAGTGAGTCGATCTGCTGCTGCTGTCGCTGGAATTTGATTGCCAGTCCGCATGCGCTGATTCTAGGCCTTTAAGGCATTCTGCTTCCTACTTCCTCTTCTCCTCCTCCAGCTTCTTCCTTCTCGCATGGCTTCTATAGTCGGTGTTCCAGTCCAAAAAGCCCTCATACCACGGAACAACGCCCTTGCCTCATGTTCTTCCCGGGTGTTCAGGATTTCCCAGGGCGCGTGTAAGCTCGTCATTCTCTCTGTTGGGCGTGAACACCCCCTTTCGAGCATCTTCTATTGCATCAAGTAACTTATCTTCGGCTCCTTTAAGACATGCCTTCTTTGAAACCTGTCCTGTCTTCGGATCCAACGCCCCCCCCCATGCGCATAGAACCAAGTTCTGCACCTAGGGGGCAGCTCAATGTAACTTGAGTGACCTGTGCAGCCTGCATCTCTTGCTCAGACTTATCCCACTTAGGCATTGCCACCGCGTAGCCACCTAGCCCCAGCCTATGGAACTGCTCTTTTTTTGCGGCATTGGCCTTGTTTTTTCTCGACCGTTCCTTAGATAATTCTGATTCCCTGAATTTCATGAAAGCGGGCCAGTGTTCTCTTTGCTTCTCCAATGTTCCCTTGAATTCTGGAGTCTTCTTTCCTCCTTCGACATACTTGGTCCATATTTTTTTCTTGTGGGTTTTGAATGCAATTGCCATCTTCCTAAGAGTAGCGTCCTTGACTTTCTGCACATCTGCATCAGTGAAATGATCTGGTAGGGTGAAATGTTCCATGAGAGATTCCCAAAGCGTTGATTTTGCTCTGTTGTTGACCCAAGTAAGATCTGGACGTTTCTTTGTTGGCTCTTTCCATTCTTGAATGGAGATCGGGAGTTGGTCCCTCACAAGAACTCTGCACTGATTAATGAACTTGTTCGCAATGTTCTTAGGCGCGCTAGGTTCGCCATTAGCTTTGATGGCATCGATGTTGTACTTTACGCCCTCCTTCAACTTTTTGCCCGGGCCTCACATTGTCCTGCTGCCTGTAGAAGATTTGCTCGATCCAGAGGGCTGAAAGAAGAAATATCGATTCGTTAATATATCTTCAAATCATTAAAAACATGTGATGATCACCAGATGCCTGCTCATATAAATATACCTCGCCGGTCTTTGTTATTTCAAGATCAACATTTTCGGCTTCATCATAATCATAGTTCATGACTTCATCAATTCTGTCGTCGCGATCGAATATCATATCATCACCCTCCCCCGTATTGTTCAGATATTGGGAGCCGTCATCATCTTCATTCTGATCATCTGGCCCGTGAGGGGAGCGTATGATCTTGAACAGGGCCTCTTCTCCCTCTCTGCCGGTATTGTCTGCCGTAGCTTTTATTTAACTAATCCAGAAGAAATATAAAACAATTTAGTATTCAAATTACAATGCATGCATGCAATCAATAAGTAAAAACTGAATCATAGTGAAAAGGCACTAATGGGGCCACCCAAAGATATCATGCCCAACTCATATTATTTGCATTAAATGCTCATCTCCTGGACATAAAGCCATGGCTTGCCCTCAGTAGCTTCATAATAAGGTCGAATCAATTAATCTTGCGCTTGCGCCCGGATTATCTGCGTCTGCTGATTCCATGCACCAAAATATACCAAACTTGAAGGCGCGCTCTACCATCCGATGCACTGGCTGTGGTCACTATGGACACGTGTTAGCATCATGTTTCAAATTGCGTCAGGCACAAAGATGGAAATGGATTCCGAAACGCCGCGCTGATTCCTTTCCGCCCCCGCTCGGTCCAGCTTCTGCCTCGGCCTCCTCACCGCTTCCACCTATCGTTGTCACTCCACCGCCCCCCACCACCTCTGCTCTCACCGCTGCAACAATGGCGAACTATCCCCTCAACCCGGTGTCATTCCTCCCACCGGGCTGGGCGGTCGAACCTGGACCGGCCAACAAGGTGGTCCGCAGTGGCATGGTCATCGGCCCCATCCTGCCACTCAATCATGACTTCCTCGCCATCGCCGAGGCCAGCCACTCAGTCCCTCTTCATCGCCGAGCAGAGATCCGCGAAATAATTGAGGGTATGCTGCATGAATCTCAACTGTTTACCAAAGAGGCAAGTGATCACCACTTTGGCATTGGAATCTTTGGTTTTGTGGATGCTTTCACTAGAGATACTACGGTCGCAAATCCTTTAGAGCTTGAAGAAGAGGATTTGCTTATTACATTTGTGTCGCACAATGCCGTGCTCAATAGGTGCTCCACCACCTTTGGTCCGCAGCTTTGGTTACTGTACTTCAGCTTCCCCTATGACTATCAGACTGAATTCTATATCAATAAGTCAGTAGGGGGCTTTGGTGGTCTGATTTCTTGGTACAATCCTAGGAAAGATAGAAGATATGTGATGGTGCAAGTGCAGGTGATTCATATGAGATTGATCCCCAAGAGCTTTGTTGTTCGCTAGTTAGGTGGTGCGTGTGATTGCTGGACTGTTCAATTCACTATCCTCCGCAGCAATGATTGGAATGTGATGCTACCTGAGGTACCGCCTACTGGTGAAGAACCACCGCCGCCCAACGGTGATCCACAACCCCTGTTTGGACCTGACATGACGGTGGAATAGCTGTATCAACAGCAAGTTCATAACTGGTTTGCTCAGAATGGGGCTCCTCCTCATGTGGCTCCTGCAGATCTTCGGGCCCCTGATGATGACGAAGTTTAGATTGATGTTGCTTGGGGGGGTGGCCTACTCATGCGCCGCAGTTGCCACCATATCGGATGAATTTTCAGGCATGGCTCTCTACTCAAGGTTTATCGGTTCAGGACAGCATCGTTCTTGAGAATAATGTTGTTGACAATGCTTTTCAAGCATGGAATGAATCCATCACTGCTTCGGACAGCTCTAGTTCTAGTTAGGATGACATGATTCTCGCCACCTCTGATCACAATGCCTCAGTTCCTAAAGACCCTGAGGCTGTGACAGTAATGGTGACAACTCATAATGCAGGTCTGAACTTTAGTCTGTCAGCTCAAGGGAATGAGGTAATGAATGCTTGCTGCTCCTGCCCCTCGCAGGCAACTTAATGATTTCCTCCTAGCTGCCATCTATCCCATTCTGGCCTCCTTTGGGCCCTGGAGCAATGGATATGGCATCAGAAATGATAACTCACAGGTTGTTGTTCAGATTTCGCTGGTTGGCAATGACATTCATCTCAGACAGGCACATAGCACTGCACCCCAACTAACCAACCACTCCAATGTGGTGATTGAAGAGATTCCTGAAGATTATGTGCTCCCTGCTCCTCTTGCTTCCTCTGACATCATTGCAGCTACTTCTGAAGGAACTGAGATTGCTTCTGCTGTCAACTTAGATTCTTACATACCATCACCTGGCCTGACTATTGGCAGAACCCACTCATCGCCTATTGTCACTGCTACTTCAGTGAACCGATCGCCACCCTCCTTACTGAATGCCCTTGAACCTATCCAAATGAGCTCTGATTTTTATGAAGATACCAATGCCTTAGTGAACACCTTGTCAGGGAACATCTCTTCAAAGAACAAGTCTTCAGATAGCATCTCTTCAAAGAACACCCTGACCAACCTGGACCTGGCTCACAAGGGAAGGAAGAAGAAGCCACTGGAGGTCAATCCATCTACTCTGCGCCGTAGCACTCGTACTAATAAGTATGATGGTTTCAAAGCTCCCTGGCGGAGACACATGTGTCCAAGAGCAAGGTGAAGGATCGACAGGTCCCAGCGGCCCCAAATGTCATCAACACAACTTCGGCTGATCAGGGAAATGTACCTCCACCAACTCCCGTCTTTGTGCTCCAGGCTATGGGCACGGCTCGCTGTGGCATACCGCCTGAGGAGCTCTCTACTGACAAGCTTATGGCTAACCAGGAGGGTTCTTCCTCTTCTTCCACCTGAAGCTCTTCGTCATGCTGCCCAAGCAGTAGTGGAACGTGCTCGATTGGAACGTGCATGGAATAAATTCAGACAAAAAACTTCTCGCTCTTAGAAATGCGATAGTGACTAGTGGGTGCAATGTGATTTGCTTGCAATAGACGAAACATGCGCATTTTGATCTTGCTTTTATTAAAACCTTCTGTCCTAAGAGATTTGGTAAATTCTGTTATGTGCCCTCTCGAGGTGCCTCTGGTGGACTTATTACTATTTTGATTGGTTCTGCTTTTGATGGTGTTGTATGCTTCTCCGATTACTTTGCCTTGGGTCTAGTCTTCACGTCCAAAACTTCTGGTAATATTTGGCACTTATATAATATCTATGGGCCCTGCCAGAGAGATGATCGCCTGACCTTCACAACCTGGCTATATGATCTCGTCATCCCTGACTCTGAAGATTGGTTACTTGTGGGCGATTACAACTTCACTAGATCATCTGAAAACCGAAACAAACTAGGAGAAAATATGAATGATATTCTCCTATTCAATGACATCATTCGAGCACAAGCCCTAATTGAGCTACCACTAAAAGGTCGATCGTACACATGGAGCAATATGCAGGATGATCTGCTCCTTGAACAACTTGACTGGTTTTTCTCTTCTAGCCATTGGATACACTCCTTTCCTAACACTCTTGTCAGGGCTCTAGGAAAACCCACTTCTGACCACTCCCCCAGTGTTGTCCAAATAGAAACTACTATACCTAAGAGCAGGATTTTCATATTTGAAATTTTTTGGATCAACCACTCCAACTTTCTTCAAGTAGTCGCATCTTCCTCGGAGAAACCTAGCCATGCAAAAAATGCAGCTGCCACTATCTGCAGGAAGTTAAAGAATCTCCACTATGATCTCAAGTCTTGGAGCAAAGGAATCTCTAAGATGCCCATCCTAATCCAAAATTGCAACCAGACTTTGCAAGAGCTTGATGGACTTAAGGATAAGCGGCCTCTCTCCAGGTCAGAATCCAACTTCAAACACATTGTCAAAGGACACCTTCTCAAACTGTTACGGTTCCAGAATCAATACTGGCGAAAACGATGCACCATCAGGTACATTAAGTTTGGCTCTGAAAATACCAAACTCTTTCATGCTCTTGCCATCGAAAGATACCGCAAGAACTCCATTGCCACTCTCAAACTTACTGATGGAACGATAATTAGTGATCATAACGCCAAAGAAGAAGCCTTGTTTCGAGAATACAAACATAGATTGGGTGAGGCAAAGCCATCTCAAATGAAATTTTATCTCTCCCTTATCATCAAAAGAATTGAAGGATTGGAAGTATTGTCAACCCCATTCACACATTCAGAGATTGACGAGGTTGTCCGAACCATGCCTAATGACAGAGCACCTGGCCCTGATGGATTCAATGGGCAGTTATCTTGCTGACATATCATTACGCATGACTTCTACAAGCTATGTGATGAGTTCTACAATGGCAACTTGGACCTGACTAGCATCAATTCGGGATATATCACTCTCATTCCTAAAAATAATTCTCCTGAGATAGTGAATGACTTCCGACCAATTACTCTGCTTAACTGCTGTCTAAAACTCATAACAAAAAATTTGGCAAACAGACTACAGAAACTCATACTGAAGATTATCCACAGAAATCAATATGGCTTCATTCATACCCGAACTATTCAATATTGCCTCACTTGGGCATTCGAATATATCTATCAATGTAAACAGTCCAATGCACCGATCATTTTGCTTAAGCTTGATTTTGCGAAGGTGTTTCACACAGTTGATCATTCAGCCATGCTCGAAATCATGCAACATATGGGTTTTGATGATAGATGCCTTGGCTGGGTCCGGAGAATTTTTTATTCTAGCATTTTTTCTGTCCTACTCAATGGTGTCCCAGGTCGTCAGTTTGTGTGCCACATAGGTGTCAGACAAGGTGACCCCTTCTCCCCGTTGATTTTTGTGCTCGCGGTCGATCTTCTGCAAGCGGCAATCAATGATGCATATCACCAGCACAAAATCCAACTACCCATCCCGGCCAGAGGCTCCAACGATTATCATGTTATTCAATATGCCGACGATACCATACTCTTGATGCATGCATGCCCTAGACAGGTTAAGAACATGAAACTTCTCCTTTCTGGCTATGCCGAATCCATTGGCCTCAAGCTTAACTTCAATAAATATCTTTTGATTCCCATTAATGTGGAAGAGAACATGGCATCTTATCTTGCTCAGCTATGGCAGTGCTCCATTGGCACTATGCCTTTCACGTACTTAGGATTGCCGATGGGTACCACAAAACCATCCATGACTGATTTGATGCCTCTTGTTGAACGCACTGAACGCAAACTATCGTCCACCCTTTATATGTTGGACCAAGGAAGCAAGTTGACTCTTCTCAACTCACTGATCACATCCATGATGATATACCCCATGTGCCCGCTCAAATTTCCGCCCAAGCTAATTGAACACCTTGACAAGCTCCGTAGAATATGCTTATGGCGCAAACAAACGGACCATGGGGAGACAGTCAACTCTCTGGCTGCTTGGGACTTAGTGTGTAGACCTAAAAACCATGGAGACCTTGGCATCCTAAACATCAAGACCCAAAAATTTGCTCTCCTGCTGAAATTCCTTCACAGCTTTTACAACAGGAAAAATGTCCCCTGGGTCAACCTGGTATGGGCCAGATACTATGAAAATAAGGTGTCGCACGCCACTAAGACATGTGGCTCCTTCTGGTGGCACGACATAATGAACCTATGTGATATCCACCGTGGGATTTCTTCGGTGCATATCGGAGACGGCACAACCGCTTTGTTTTGGAAGGACCTTTGGAAGGAAAATATAATTCAAGAATCATTCCCTAGAGCCTTCTCCTTCACTAAATTGGAAGATGCATCAGTGGCTAGTTTTCTGGTGATAAGCAATGTTCACACTGGCTTTCATCTTCCTCTTTCAGACCAAGCCCGCAAAGAAGTTCTGCAACTCTAGGAACATAGTGCCGACACGGTGCCAGATGCTGCTATGCGGGATGTTTGGAGCTACCCCTGGGGACCATACTATACATCAACCAAATATTACAAATTTTTCTATCGAAACATCACCGCTGATGACGCCTTCTCTTGGATCTGGAAATCCAAATGCACGATGAAAATAAAAGTTTTTACCTGGTTACTCCTAGCGGACAGAGTCAACACAAGAAATATGCTGAAAAGGAGACATTATAACATGGGGGGTGACGTCACCTTCTCACTGTGCAATCGACAAGAGGAAGAAACGGTCGAACACTTATTCTTCAGGTGTCCTTTCAATCAGAGCTGCGGGAATGCTCTAGGCATTAATTGGACAAGTGATGGTAACAGACTTGCTCTCATTCATGAGGGGCGTCGGAGCTAGCAAACTCACATGTTCATGGAAATTTTTATGTTGGTTGCATGGAGAATTTGGAAGGAACGCAATGGCCTAATTTTTCAGGGGGTCCCGCACACCCTTGCATCTTGGAAAGAGCGTTTTAGGACTGACCTAGCTTTACTATGCCATAGGGTTAAACCCTCGTTGGCTGAGTTTATTTCTTTGTTCTTGGTGACAACACTGTAATTTCTTTTTCTTTTTCTTTGCTAGCACCAAAACCGCCCCCCCCCATGTGGTGTGAGTGGTTTTAGTTCTAGGAAAGCATGAGCACTATGCTTATGAACCTTGTGTAACACAACACATCTGATTAATACATGTCAGTAGGATCCTCTCCTACTGTCTTTGACTGGTCAAAAAAACTGAATCATAGTACATAATCTCGAATGCATCGTCTCGAATAATATATATAATCTCGAATGCATCGTCTCGAATAATATATATAATCTCGAATACATCGTATCGAATATTATATATTGAATACATCACTAGCTAGCTAGCTATTAAAGATCGAATACTACAGAAGAATCTAGACCACTCGCGATTCCTGAGGCACGTGCGGTGGACACCCAAAGAGAAGGAACCATCACAGGATCATAGCTCCGGTCATCTCCCCAAAGAACCTGCCAGGTATTGGAGAACCTGACATCCATAGCAACCATGTAGCGACGGACGTGCTCGTCCTCCTCCCTGACACGGCGATGCACCACCTCCGGTGGGGCCGGCTCCCTCTGCACCGAACGTGGCCCACGCGAACGCCACCAAAGAAGCTCAGGGTCGACGACGGGACCCGGGGCCGGGTTCCTCACCAAGCGGCGAGCCCCTGAAGGTAGCACCTCCCAGTGCCAGCCCGGCGAAGCCCAGTCCCGGACATGGGTCCTCTAAACTAGGATCTCGACGCGAATGGGTCGACGGCGAGGATGCGGTCCGGGCATCATTGACGTCGATAACAAATTCTTATGAAAAAATTCCTATATATGCAATGTCATTTTATTAGGAAATTTTGAGCAACTTTTTCCTATGCAACTTCTCCTAGTCCTTCGTCTAACAAATATATATATATGGTCAACTTTTTCCTATGCAACTTTTTTATATGCAAATTTTTCTATACTAGGATATGCAACAGAAACACTAATTAAGCATCTAACACTAAAAACAGAAAAAGCAACTTCTATACATCCATTAAAAATAGAAAAACAACATTATATACAACAATTCCATACTAATTAAACACTAATTATATCCATCTAACATGCATTCATACATATATACTAGTGAAAAAATAATAATCTAAAACATCTAAACTAATTAAACATACAAAAATACATATATACTAATTAACTTAAGAAAATGTGTGTGTGTGTGTTCATCATGCATGTGTGTGTGTGTGTTCATCATGCATGTGTGTGTGTGTGGGCTCGGGGAGGGGCGGCCATGGTGGCCGGTGGCGAGGGAGAGCGGGGAGAGCTCACAACGGGGCGATGGCGACGGTGAGGCAAGACGACGGGGGCGGAGACGGGGGGCGGAGACGTGCCGGGGCGCGACAGGGGCGGCGACGCGGGGACGGTGCGACGGGGACGGGCCGGGGGCGGCAACAAAGACGAGGGCGGCGATGGGGACGGGGGCGCCGACGGCAACGGCGCGCGACGGGGGCGGCGACGGGGACGGCGCGGGATGTGGGCGGCGACGGCGTCGATCGAGCGGGGCAGGCGGTGCGTCGTCGATGGAGAAACAGAGAAAGAAACAGAGGGAGAATGAAATTTTTCCAAGTGTTGTTTATATAGTAGGGACCATTAGTACCGGTTATAGCCACCAACCGGTACTAAAGGTCAAATTTGGCCAGGCCAAGCGGCAGGAACGGCACCCCTTTAGTACCGGTTGGAGCCACCAGCCGGTACTAAAGGTGGTGCGCTGCTAGGCGAGGGGCGCAGAAGTTTTGTCCCACCTCGCTAGTCGAGGGGCGCCCGCACCTGCTTATAAGCCCCGCCGCCGCTGCGGTCTCGAGCTCCTCTCTAAGGCAGGCCTTCTGGGTCTACCTCTGTTGCGAAGCCCTGTTGGGCCTACTGGGCTAGCGGGCCTGCATCCTGGCCCAACTAGAGGTTGGGTTTCTAGTCGTATGCAGGCCGCTGTGGCCGAGTAGACGGGCTTTTTTATTTAGTTTTTTTCTTCTTCTTTTTCGTTTCTGCTTTATTTATTTTTGAGTTGTTTTTTGTTGTATTTAGAGTTTCTTTGTGAATATTTTTGCTTTAGGTACAAAAAATTACAAATTTTCTATTAGTGCCGGTAGTTCTCAAATTTGAATTATTTGAAATTTGTGTGAATCACTAGTTTGTGAATAACTTAACCTTAAAAATAGATTTTTCAGTGATTCTTTTTTCTTATGTTTAATATTAGTGTGTTTTATCATTATATTCAATTTGGTAATGCTTAGGTTATTTAAAAAATGAAATGCCTTTGTAACAGATGAGTTTTCGTTCGAAACCCTGATACTTCGAAAGAGACTGTCCATTTTGTACACGAAGTGCATCCAGTTTTTGCTGTAACCCTCTCTACTCTTTTGCATATGCTATGTGGGTGAAATTATTATACCATGCCAACTTTCAACCTTTTCAGAGTTCATTTAAAGTGTTTTTCAATTTGAGGGTCATTTAGCTGAAAAAATCAATAAATGCATGAAAGAATTTGTTTGCACATAAAATTTCTTCGCGTTTCAAATGCCAAAACACATAAGTACCCTAACTATTACAAAGATTCCCTCTGGTTTGTTCGAAGCGGGAATTTCCAGATATATATGTCCAAAAACTCACTAGAGAAGAAAGTGATGACAGTGAGAAGCCGATCACATCCCAGAGTGGGACCTTTGGGCCATGTGAAACTTTTTCTTCGTGTGTGTCCCTTTGCGCCATAACCATGGACAAACTTCATCATTTAACTAGATACTTGGGTCAATATTCACTGTGAGTGGAGCAATTTCATGAAACTTTTCATAATCTTCTAACATGTCTGTCTTGTCATCCACTCCCACGATGTTTCTTTTCCCAAAAAGAACTATGTGGCGCTTTGGCTCATCGTATGATGCATTCCCTACCTTATCTTTTCTTTTTCTCGGCTTGGTGGACATGTCCTTCACATAGAAAATCTGTGCCACATCATTGGCTAGGACGAATGGTTCGTCTGCATACACAAGATTGTTGAGATCCACTGTTGTCATTCCGTACTGCGGGTCTTCCGTTATCCCGCCTTGTGTCATATTCACCCATTTGCACCGAAACAAAGGGACCTTCAAACCACGTCCATAGTCAAGTTCCCATATGTCCTCTATGTAACCATAATATGTTTCATTTCTCGTCTTGGTTGCTGCATCAAAGCAGACACCACTGTTTTGGTTGGTGCTCTTCTTATCTTGGGCGATCGTGTAAAATGTATTCCCATTTATCTCGTACCCTTTGAACGTCATTATATTCGAAGATGGTAACTGGGACAGCAAGTACAGGTCATCTTCAATAATGGCGTCATGCATGGCACGTGTCTGCAACCAGCCGGCGAAAGTCCCCGTTTGTTCACGTGTAATCCAGTCGTCAGACTGCTCCGGGTGTTTGGAGCGTAGAAAATTCTTGTGTTCGTCCATATACGGAGCCAGCAAGGTGGAATTCTATAGAACTGTGTAGTGTGCTTGAGTGAGAGAATGCCCGTCCATACATATTATTTGATCCCCTCCTAGCGTGCCTTTTCCATCCAGTCTGCCCTTATGTTGCGATTCAGGAACACCAATCGGCTTAAGGTCAGGAATAAATTCAATACAAAATTCAATGACCTCCTCATTTTCATGGCCCTTGGAGATTCTTCCTTCTGGCCTAGCACGGTTATGAACATATTTCTTTAAGACTCCCGTGAACCTCTCAAAGGGGAACATATTGTGTAGAAATACAGGAACAAGAACATTAATCTCTTCGCATAGGTGAGCTAGGACGTGCGTCATGATGTTGAAGAAGGATGTGGGAACACCAACTCGAAACTGACAAGACATTGCACCAAATCATTCTCTAACCTTGGTATGATTTCTGGATCGATTACCTTCTGAGAGATTGCATTGAGGAATGCACATAGCTTCACAATGGCTAATCGAACGTTTTTCGGTAGAAGCCCCCTCAATGCAACCGGAAGCAGTTGCGTCATAATCACGTGGCAGTCATGAGACTTTAGGTTCTAGAACTTTTTCTCTGCCATATTTATTATTCCCTTTATATTCGACGAGAAGCCAGACGGTACCTTAATACTGAGCAGGCATTCAAAGCAGATTTTCTTCTCTTATTTGGTAAAAACATAGCTGGCATGACCCTGATGTATGTCGTCTTTTCCGTGCATACATTGCTGGTCCTCCCGTGCCTCCGGTGTATCTTTTGTCTTCCCATTCACACCCAAGAAGCCAAGTAGGGTCACGCAAAGATTCTTCGTCACGTGCATCACGTCGATTGCGGAGCAGACCTCTAGGTCTTTCCAATACAACAGGTCCCAAAATATATATTTCTTCTTCCACATGGGTGCGCGTCCGTCAGCGTCGTTCGGAACAGGTTGTCCGCCAGGACCCTTTCCAAAGACTACCTTCAAATCCTTGACCATATCATGTACATCAGCACCAGTACGGTGGCGAGGCTTCATCCGGTGATCCGCCTCACCTTTGAAATGCTTGTCTTTCTTTCTTACGGGATGCCTGCTCGGAAGAAATCGACGATGTCCCAGGTACACATTCTTCCTACAATTATCCAAATATATATTGTCGGTATCATCCAAACAGTGCATGCATGCGCAGTATCCCTTGTTGGTCTGTCCTGAAAGGTTACTAAGAGCAGGCCAATCATTGATGGTCATGAACAGCAACACCTTTAGGTCAAATTCTTCCTATCCGTGCTCATCCCATGCACGTACACCTGTTCCATTCCACTGCTATAAGAGTTCTTCAACTAATGGCCTTAGGTACACATCAATGTTGTTGCTGGGTTGCTTAGGGCCTTGGATGAGAACTGGCATCATAATGAACATCCGCTTCATGCACAACCAAGGAGGAAGGTTATACATACATGCATAGAGTCACAGGTCATGTGCTATGGTTGCTGCTCTGCTCCCCAAAAGGATTAATGACATCTGCACTTAGACAAAACC
Organism: Triticum monococcum; assembly: GCA_034509565.1. Taxonomy (NCBI): domain Eukaryota; kingdom Viridiplantae; phylum Streptophyta; class Magnoliopsida; order Poales; family Poaceae; genus Triticum; species Triticum monococcum. The sequence continues at coordinate 65,987,773 of CM067846.1, forward strand.
ATACGTTCCTTGCGTCACCTGCAAACTCCTCCTTGTACTTTCCCTCAATTTTTACCCACTGCGACCCGTCAGCGGGTACTCTCAACTTTCCGTCTTTCTTACGGTCTTCTCTGTGCCATCGCATCGCCTTGGCACGCTCTTTGTTTTGGAAGAAACATTTCAACCATGGTATTATAGGAGCATACCACATCACCTTGGCAGGAATCTTTTTCCTGGGCGCTCGCCCTCGACATCACCAGGGTCATCGTGGCTGATCTTATAGCACAATGCACCGCATACCGGGCACGCGTTCAAATCGTCGTACTCACCGCAGTAGAGGATGCAGTCATTAGGGCATGCATGTATCTTCTGCACCTCTAACCCTAGAGGGCAGACAGCCTTCTTTGCTTCGTACGTACTCTCGGGCAATTCGTTTTCCTTTGGAAGCATATTCTTTATCATTAGCAGCAACTTTCCAAATCCCTTGTCAGATACACCATTCTCTGCCTTCCATTGCAGCAATTCCAGTGTGGTGCCCAACTTTTTCTTGACATCTTCGCAATTCGGGTACAACAATTTCTTGTGATCCTCTAACATGCGCTGCAACTTCTTCTTCTCCTTTTCACTTGTGCAGTTTCTCTTTGCATCGGCAATGGCCCGACCTAGATTATCAGCGGGCTCATCTGATGCCTCTTCTTCAGCTTCTTCCCGCATTGCCGGCTCAGCTTCTTCCCCCATTGTTGTATCATTGTATTTAGGGAACCCATGGCTAGGATAGCTGTCGTCGTCCTCTTCTTCATTGTCTTCCATCATAACCCCTCTTTCTCCGTGCTTGGTCCAAACATTATAGTGGGGCATGAAACCGGACTCAAACAGGTGGATGTGAATGGTTCTTGAGTTAGAGTAATTGTGATCATTCTTACAGCCAGCACATGGACAAGGCATAAAACCATCCGCCCGCTTGTTTGCCTCAGCCGCAAGCAGAAAAGTATGCACGCCATTAATGAACTCAGGAGAGCATTGGTCATCGTACATCCATTGTTGGCTCATCTTCATTACACAACACCGAAAAGACCAAATTAATACAAGTTCATACATAAAGTTCATACATATAAAGTTCATACATAAAGTTCATACAACACTTAAATGCAACAAACAAATAACTTTCTAGCTAAAGCATTTAAATGCAACAACAAATGCGATCAAGATCACAACTAAGGTAACAATTGATCCAACAGCATAATGATACCAAGCCTCACTATCAATGGCATATTTTCTAATCTTTCTAATCTTCAAGCGCATTTTCTCCATCTTGATCTCGTGATCATCGACGACATCAGCAACATGCAACTCCAATTCCATCTTCTCCCCCTCAATTCTTTTCAATTTTTATTTCAAATACTTGTTTTCTCTTTCAACTAAATTTAACCTCTCGACAATAGGGTCGGTTGGAATTTTCGGTTCACATACCTCCTAGATAAAAATATCTATGTCAACTTGATGGGCATAATTTGTCATAAATACAAAATGCAACAAATAGTTTTAAAAGAGAATATACCACATCCGAATCATAACACGGGCAAGGACCGACGGGGACGGATATCAAAACCATGGCACTATGTATAACAGACAACGTACGGGTAAGATAATTATACGAGTAACTATATATCCAATTCACACAAACATGATTTTTTTATATAAAAAGGATAAGAACAAGAGGCTCACCACAAGGTGGTGCCGGCGACGGGATGGTGCGGGCGATCGACGGTGGTTACGACGGAGATTTAGAAGGCACTAAGTAAACCACACCTACATATGCAAACTAAGTGTTATTTTGACCTCAAATTGCATATAAATCAAATACTACCACATATAATTCCTCCCAAATTACTAAAACCCACAAATTAATCACTATATAAACCATTGCAAGAGCTAATCTAGCAATGAGAGATGAAAGGACAAAGTTGCTAACCTTTGTGATTATTTGAATGGATGGGGGCCTTCAAATCTTGACAAAATTTGGGCAAAATGTGTGATGAGCTCAAGAGGAATAAGGTAAGAACAGAGAGGAGAGGGGAAAGGGGGAAGAACAGAGCGCAGGTGGACGAAGGGTTTATATAGGACGACCTTTAGTACCGGTTCGACGCACGAACCGGTACTAAAGGTGCTGGAGGGGCCCCAGACTGAAAAACATCCTGCCACCACTTTCTTTAGTACCGGCTCGTGGCACGAACCGGTGCTAAAAGTTCGGCACAAACCGGTACTAATGAGAGTGGCCCGCCTAGCCGTTGGAACCGGCACTAATGGTCACATTAGTGCCGGCTCAAATACAAACCGATACTAATGATCTGAACATTTGACCCTTTTTCTACTAGTGGTAACTCATTTATATCATTTTTTAAGTTCTATTAACTCCTCCCTCCATCCCAAAATAAGTGACTCGACTTTGTACTAACTACAGTTAGTACAAAGTTGAGTCACTTATTTTGGGACGGAGGTCACTTTGTGTATTTGAAAACTGAACCGAAAAACCATAACGAAAATAAACCGAACCGAATCAAATTTATGGTTTTTATGGTTTCTGGTTTCGGTATGGTATGAACTTTTCATACCGATTTGAACTTTGGTTTTTATGGTATATACCGAAAAACCGAACGGTTAACCGAATAAACAGAAGTAAAGAATAATTTTATATTTCTTGTGATGAACAACCATACAAGTTGTCATTTTTCTTGTACATAAGTCAAATTCACTACTAAGCACATAATTTTTTCTTGTAACATAGTCATTTTCCTGTTTTCAAAATGCTAAGCACGTCCATAACTATCAACAGATGAATCAATGCATGCATATATAGTTATATACTATTTGTGTAAAATAGTATGTGTTTTGAGTCATAAATTTGCAAATTATTATTACGTCATTTTCAAATTCACGTCAACTTTGGTTATTATGGTATATACCGAAATAATTTGGTATATATCGAAACCGAACCGTATTTTAATTTCATACCGTATTTATCGAAGTATTAATACCGTACAAACCGAAAAACCGTATAAACCGAACTATGTAAACCGAATAAACCGAACGCAAAGAGTGAGACGGAGGGAGTAGATGATACCCGATGTGTTGCTATCACTACTAGGGAAATGCCTATACACAGGAGCTTAGTAGTAGCGCTTTTTATAAGAAAACGCCGCTACTACTTATCAGTAGCGCTTGTACACGGTAAGCGCTGCTACTATGCACTTACCAGTAGCGTTGTGTTCATAAAACACGCTACTACTACAACTGTCAGACCGTTGCCGGCAGGCCAGGCATTGTAGTAGCACTTTTTTTGTAGCTAGCAGTAGAGCTTGTACAAGCACTACCACTAAGGCGCTACAGCTAACTAGTAGCAGTAGCGCTGAAAAGGGAGCGCTACTGCTTTACCTAGTTAGCAGTAGCGCTTTTTCTGAAAAGCGTTGCTGATAGTAGTAAGGAGTAGTAGTGTTTCTTTTGAAAAGCGTTGCTGCTAACTTTTCCTATATTTTTTTAAAATACAGCTTATTTTCGTTGTGGTTTTATATACAGTACTTTCATCATATGATTTTATGACCATGATTAGTTATTATATATAATAGTGGGTGAAATGAACATGGTGATCTAGTTTGGATTAGTAGTACTTTCGTTGTGCACCACATGTTGCCTCCACTTGAATCTAATCCATGTTCATTTCACCTACTGATATATATAATAACTCATCATGCTCATATAACAACTTAGCATCATGCATCATCGATCATAATAATAAATAACTCATCATTGGTATCATAATAACAAGTCATACTCATCATCATCGATCATACAACTTCTACTCGATACCATAATAACAAGTCATACTCATCATCATCATAGTCATCTAACCAATCCTACTTAGTTGTTCTTAGCACATGATCAGTATTAGCTAGGACCTAAATACCCTCTCTAAGATAAAATAGCATAAAACAAGATAGGCCCTGACTCTCCATTATGGAGAATGGAGATTATCATGTCTCCAATTCTTGGCCTTCGCACAATGCTGCTTCTAAGTACCTCCCTACAATTGACCATACATTTTTTTTCAATCTTTGTTTGTCATGTATTCATCCCTTTTAGAAATCTGGTATGGATAAGAGTGATTCATAGGATGACCTGGCAGTATGTTCAAAACATCAAGGCGACCTTTCTGAAACATCAGATGAGGCACACAATCCTTCGGGGTTTTCTGTTGAAAAACATAGTAATAACTTCATGGTTAGCAATGCAGTTCAGTTTTAGAAGAATTTATGCAAAAGATGCATGGATGTCGTAATAGTAAAAAATCTTACCATGGCATCTCCATGGATGTTACCGTAGTTCAACACGTGCACTAGTGGCACGTATTGACTATAATGTGGAGGAGTTTGATAATAGATATTGTAATTCTCAATATCAGTACAAAATGCGATCAGATGATTTTTCTCTTGATAAGTTAATTCTGAGTCATCGGTGTAATAGGTTATGTCTACCATCTTCTGCACATTCTTTGAAGAATGAAAATAAGCTGTCAATGAAAATAAGTTTTCAACTATTTTAAAATAAACAATATAAATTACTTAATTACTATGTTTGAGAAACTCACATGGCGGTAGAATTGGAAGCGTATCAACAAGGACCCAAATGTCCAAATTGTCTTCGATGATGTCGGGATCACCAAGATCCATGGTGACAAGCATACCCTCATAAAAACCATACATCTTGCAAAGTGCTTCCCAATTCGTGCAACCAAAATGGATTACACTCTCAGAATTGTACATATTTACTTCAAAATCCATACCATGATGGGTCCTTAGGTGAATTTTCTTTGTTTCCATAGTTTCGTGGTCTTCAAAATCCAGCCTCTCCAAGACATAGCGTCTTGCATGGCATGGGATAATTTAGTTGAATTGTAAAAGACGAAAATTACACGTTGAAGTAGTAGAAGTCGTGCTTAATTACAAAAAAAACTTGTCATCGTTGCGTACCGTTTCAACATCGAAGGTCTCCTGGAGCTTGATGCTGAAGCGCTGACCTTCGTCCAAGTGAGGCCTGTCGCACAGACCCTAGTCATCGTTGCACCAGTCACACTCCCCCGGGAGACTTTCATCGTCCGATGACGACATTTCCTAAGTTCATAAAATTCAAAGATTAAACTTGTACAATTAAAAATATGTACTACAAAAACTAAATTAGATCATTATTATTCATCACGGGTTGACTATCGGTCTGCCGAGTCCTTTCTTGAAAACTCTCAGCTCACGTGGTGTATATATTCAACCGTCGGTGATGGTCGCTCCTCCCTTTGTCCCCGAGTGCATTACACCAAAATGTCTAGCACACGGGAACGAAGGTGAAGCGACCCCCACGACAATAGTCGGGATTTTTCGTCCTCTCATATGTGGTGGAGAGTGGAGACTCTCACTCACTGATTCCTCTTCAACATTTGCGACCGTCGGTGATGGTCATTACTCCTCCTTCCCCTGGTGCATAACAAAAGTCTAGCACAAGGAGAAGAAGGAGAAATGACCCCCACGACAACAGTCGGGATTCTTCGTCCTCTCTCATATATGGTGGATACACTCCCTCACTGATTTTTCGACCATCGGTGATGGTCATTATTCCTCCTTCCCCTAGTGCATAACAAAGGTCTGGCACAAGGAGAAGAAGGAAAAACGACCCCCACGACAACAGTCGGGATTGTTCTTCTCTCATATATGGTGCAGACCTTCTCCCTCACTCATTTGTTGACTGTCATATATGGAGCCTCGACAGACTTAAAGTCAACCCGAAATGTCGTTTAATTATTTTCTAGAAAATTTAGGCCACTCAATATTTCCTACATATTCTAGCACAAGTCATGCCAGAATTCACGGAAAAATCCGGAATGACCTTTGCTAAAAAAAGACATATCGAGCGCCTGAAATTTGCCGAAACGGAAATTAATCAATGCTCCGGCAAAACATAGGCCACTCGGAGGTGTAACCTGCAAACATGGCCGGCCACTTGGGCAAGCACATATCCTATTTGAGAAACACAAGATATACATGTTTATATCTACATCATATGAGCACTCAAACTTGATGGTCATTGCATTTCAATGGTTGAAAATATGAAAAAAAAACAATCAAAATGTCTTATAGGACTCATATTGACATGGAGATTTGGCTGGTCTCACCTCGAGGTAGGACGGGGTCGGTAACAGGGACGATGGCGGGGATGATGGAGGGGCTCCTTGATTTCTGCAAAAACAAAAACCCTATTAGCTATCAACTAATCAAATGCATACGCCTTGCATAGTGGGGTCCAATTTGAGCATCCAAAGTAGGAGTACTTCTCCAATTTGAGCATTCAATAAGCAAAACCAAATCGTAAAATAAATAAGTATTCAAATTAGCATGCATTTAATAAGCAAAACTAAATCATCTCTTGCGTCTGTACATCGTCGAATATTATCACTAATACATCTCGAATAGTATCATACATATAACATCACTAATACAGCTAAAACCCTAGCGAACGACGGGTACCGGCGCGGGCGGTGGACACTCAAAGAGAAGGAACCATCACAGGATCATAACTCCAGTGAGATCCCTGAAGAACCTGCCAGGTATTGGAGAACCTGCCCTCCAACGCAACCATGTAGCGACGGACGTGCTCGTCCTCCTCGCTAACACGGTGATGTACCACCTCCGCGGGGGACGAAAGCCTCCATGCCGTCACTAGCCCACGCGACCGCCACCAAAGAAGGTTCGGGGCAACGATGGGTTGGCTCCTCACCAAGCCCCCCGGAAGGTAGCACCTCCCTGTACCAGCCCGGCGGAGCCCAGTCTCGGACATGGCCCCTCTGATCAAGTAGGTGTCCTCTGCCGAGTCGACGACGAGGATGCAGGATAGGCATCGTCGACGTCGATGCGGGAATAATTGCTTTAACTAAAAATATAAACTAGTTTTATTAATTTTCTTACTAAAAATAAACTAGTTCTATAGTAAAATTTTAATTAGATCATCAAATCTCATATACCCAAATTTTCTTAGTAAAAATAAACTAGTTCTATTAATTCAACTAGTTCAACTAAGCACTTACTATAAATAGAAATAAACTAGTACTTACTAAAAATAAACTAGTTCAACTAGTTCTATTAATTTTCTTACTAATTCTATTAAACACTTACTAAAAACAGTAAAAAACTATATTGAATTTTTTTCTCTAAACTAAACACTACTACCCTATATTAACATCTACTTAGTTACCTAACCTACTTCCCTAACTAAAAAACATCTAATTAACAGTACCACTAGTGCCCTAACCTAATTAACATCTACTTAGTTAACCAAATTAGTTAACCAAACATTACAAAACATCTAATTAACCTAGTTAGTAAACCAAATTAACCTAGCTAGTTCACTTAGTTAACCTAATTAACCTAGAGGGAGGAGGGAGGAGGAGTACCTCTCGGTGGAGGACGGCGGGCGCGGGGGGGCGGCGGTGGAGGAGGGCCGGCGGGGGAGGAGGCCGGCGCGGGGGAGGGTGGCCGGCGGGGGAGGAGAGCTGGCGTGAGCGAGGGCGGTCGGCGGGAGAAGACCGGCGCGGGGGACGGCGGCAGCGACGGCGCATGGCGGAGACGCGCGAGTTAGAGTGTGTGAGGGGAAGTGAGGTCGAGCGCGGGCCATGGGTCTGGATAAGGAGCCCGTAATAGTAGCGCTTTCTGCATAAAAGCGCTACTACTATGCCTGGCCTGCCGGCAACGGTCTGGCAGTTGTAGTAGTAGCGTGTTTTATGAACACAACGCTACTGATAAGTGCATAGTAGCAACGTTTACCGTGTACAAGCGCTACTGATAAGTAGTAGCGGTGTTTTCTTATAAAAAGCACTACTACTAAGCTTCTATGTATAGGCATTTCCCAATTAGTGACCTTTTCATGGATATCATGATATCCTCTCCATCCACTCTTTTTTCTAATCTGCCTTGTAAGGTGAAAAAGCACGTTACATGAACGTAAATTACCTAATTACCCAGGCATCCCATTCTTCCTGACCACTCTGATTACGTCATATGATATATGATGAGTGCATTTTGCACTCAGAATTTATGGGAGTTTAATCTTGATATTTTTTAGTATGACTTTGAATATCCAACTAATTGTTAAAATTTAGTGTTGCTTTCACTTTATTTTCTTTTGTATGGTTACTAGGTACATTCTTCACTTCCAAGGACTTTTCATGGTGAACGAAGTCAAATAGAGGATATTTTACGGAAGTTATGACTTATGAGCACCAGATGGAAGGACAATGAAGTATTTTATAATTGGAGCTCCAACAACATGCTCAAAAAGAATACCGAACACACCGTGGATGTGGGGGTCGTCCATACGAATCCAACAATCCGAAGATCACGTCAATCAAAGTTTGAATGAAGAAATGGTGATCATTCGACTAAACCATTACATATGCCCGAACACGAGTTGGTTAGTGGTGCAACCACGGGCTTCCATATGATGCGATTAGTCATGGAAATTGTCTAACTTGCCCCACTTCAACACTAATTCGACCCGAACTGGTTTCCTTCTTTTCCTAAGAAGATAAGGCGGAATTTGAGTGGGTTTTCACTGGCCTATGTGGCATTGGATCAAGAGGAGTGAATCTCTATGGAGGAGAGGAGCCGACTCTAACAAATAAAAGGGGCAGTCTAATTCGCCCCAACCACAGTAGTTGCATCTATACACATCTTCAAGATCCATTCCAACCATAGAAGAAGGTCCAGGAGAAGTAGGAGCAAGGACGCAGAGAGAGCACGTCCTAAACGCAGCGGCATCTGCTCGCAGCAATCTGGCCGCACACTTTCGTGGCGTAGATCTGTGCATTAAGGTTTACAAGGACAACTTCTGTTGAAATACGAGGGGTGATACAGGTGTAGGCGTACGATTAGTGTCAGGCTACCAAACGAGGTTGGTCCACATATCTTCCCCACGTGAGAGGTGATTTGATCACTGCTATCGGCTTTTCGTACTCAGATACTATTTGTTTATCCGCACCAGCAAGGTTCCGTGTATGTCTATGTGCAGGTCTGTTCATCTGCCCCAACCACTGTTTTCAGACAGGGAGCACGACTGGGACACTAATGCGAGGTCGAATGGAGCTTCCCACGGTGTCTGAAGGGGAGGCAGCAACCTCCTTGGCTTATGTGTGAGTAAATCCCTCCTTCATCTCCCTCTTCCCAGTTGGCCTTGTTGGATGCTTCCCCTCCCTGATACTGTTGGGGAACGTAGTAATTTCAAAAAAATTCCTACGCACACGCAAGATCATGGTGATGCATAGCAACGAGAGGGGAGAGCGTGATCTATGTACCCTTGTAGATCGACAACGGAAGCGTTTGGTTGATGTAGTCATACGTCTCCACAGCCCGACTGATCAAGCACCGAAACTACGGCACCTCTGAGTTCTAGCACACGTTCAGCTCGATGACGATCCCCGGACTCCGATCCAGCAAAGTGTCGGGGAAGAGTTCCGTCAGCACGACGGCGTGGTGACGATCTTGATGTACTACCGTCGCAGGGCTTCGCCTAAGCACCGCCACAATATTATCGAGGATTATGGTGGAAGGGGGCACCGCACACGGTTAAGAATATGATCACGTGGATCAACTTGTTTCTCTAGGGATGCCCCTGCCTCCGTATATAAAGATTCAAGATGGGGAGGCCGGCCGGCCATCATAGGGCGAGTAGGACTTCCCCCCCAATCCTAGTTGGAATAGGATTCGCGAGGTGGGAACAGAGAGAGAGAGAAGGAGGGGCGCACCGGCCCCCTCTCTCCTTGTCCTATTCGGACTAGGGGGAGGGGCGCGCGGCCCAGCCCTGGCCGCCTCTCCTCTTCTTCCACTAAGGCCCATTAAGGCCCATGTACCTCCCGGGGGGTTCCGGTAACCTCCCAGTTTTCTGGGAAAATCCCGATTTCACCCGGAACACTTCCGATATCCAAATATAGGCTTCCAATATATCAATCTTTATGTCTCGACCATTTCGAGACTCCTCGTCATGTCCGTGATCACATCCGGGACTCCGAACAAACTTCGGTACATCAAAATGCATAAGCTCATAATATAACTGTCATCGTAACCTTAAGCGTGCGGACCCTACGGGTTCGAGAACAATGTAGACATGACCGAGACACGTCTCCGGTCAATAACCAATAGTGGAACCTGGATGCTCATATTAGTTCCTACATATTCTACGAAGATCTTTTATCGGTCAGACCGCATAACAACAGACGTTGTTCCCCTTGTCATCGGTATGTTACTTGCCCGAGATTCGATCGTCGGTATCCAATACCTAGTTCAATTTCGTTAGCGGCAAGTCTCTTTACTCGTTCCGTAATACATCATCCCGCAACTAACTCATTAGTTATAATGCTTGCAAGGCTTAAGTGATGCGCATTACTGAGAGGGCCCAGAGATACCTCTCCGACGATCGGAGTGACAAATCCTAATCTCGAAATACGGCAACCCAACATGTACCTTTGGAGACACCTGTAGAGCACCTTTATAATCACCCAGTTACGTTGTGATGTTTGGTGGCACACAAAGTGTTCCTCCGGCACACGGGAGTTACATAATCTCATAGTCATAGGAACATGTATAAGTCATGAAGAAAGCAATAGCAACATACTAAACGATCGGGTGCTAAGCTAATGGAATGGGTCATGTCAATCAGATCATTGAACTAATGATGTGATCCTGTTAATCAAATAACAACTCTTTGTCCATGGTTAGGAAACATAACCATCTTTGATTAACGAGCTAGTCAAGTAGAGGCATACTAGTGACATTCTGTTTGTCTATGTATTCACACATGTATTATGTTTCCGGTTAATACAATTCTAGCATGAATAATAAACTTTTATCATGATATAAGGAAATAAATAATAACTTTATTATTGCCTCTAGGGCATATTTCCTTCAGTCTCCCACTTGCACTAGAGTCAATAATCTAGATTATACAGTAATGATTCTAACACCCATGGAGCCTTGGTGCTGATCATTTTTTGCTCGTGGAAGAGGCTTAGTCAATGGGTCTGCTACATTCAGATCCGTATGTATCTTGCAAATCTCTATGTCTCCCACCTGGACTAGATCCCGGATGGAATTGAAGCGTCTTTTGATGTGTTTGGTTCTCTTGTGAAATCTGGATTCCTTCGCCAAGGCAATTGCACCAGTATTGTCACAAAAGATTTTCATTGGACCCGATGCACTAGGTATGACACCTAGATCGGATATGAACTCATTCATCCAGACTCCTTCGTTTGCTGCTTCCGAAGCAGCTATGTACTCCGCTTCACATGTAGATCCCGCCACGACGCTTTGTTTAGAACTGCACCAACTGGCAGCTCCACCGTTTAATGTAAACACGTATCCGGTTTGCGATTTAGAATCGTCCGGATCAGTGTCAAAGCTTGCATCAACGTAACCATTTACGATGAGCTCTTTGTCACCTCCATATACGAGAAACATATCCTTAGTCCTTTTCAGGTACTTCAGGATGTTCTTGACCGCTGTCCAGTGATCCACTCCTGGATTACTTTGGTACCTCCCTGCTAGACTTATAGCAAGGCACACATCAGGTCTGGTACACAGCATTTCATACATGATAGAGCCTATGGCTGAAGCATAGGGAACATCTTTCATTTTCTCTCTATCTTCTGCAGTGGTCGGGCATTGAGTCTGACTCAACTTCACACCTTGTAACACAGGCAAGAACCCTTTCTTTGCTTGATCCATTTTGAACTTCTTCAAAATCTTGTCAAGGTATGTGCTTTGTGAAAGTCCAATTAAGCGTCTTGATCTATCTCTATAGATCTTTATGCCTAATATGTAAGCAGCTTCACCGAGGTCTTTCATTGAAAAACTCTTATTCAAGTATCCCTTTATGCTATCCAGAAATTCTATATCATTTCCAATCAGAAATATGTCATCCACATATAATATCAGAAATGCTACAGAGCTCCCACTCACTTTCTTGTAAATACAGGCTTCTCCGAAAGTCTGTATAAAACCAAATGCTTTGATCACACTATCAAAGCGTTTATTCCAACTCCGAGAGGCTTGCACCAGTCCATAAATGGATCGCTGGAGCTTGCACACTTTGTTAGCTCCCTTTGGATCGACAAAACCTTCCGGTTGCATCATATACAACTCTTCTTCCAGAAATCCATTCAGGAATGCAGTTTTGACATCCATCTACCAAATTTCATAATCATAAAATGCGGCAATTGCTAACATGATTCGGACAGACTTAAGCATCGCTACGGGTGAGAAGGTCTCATCGTAGTCAACCCCTTGAACTTGTCGAAAACCTTTTGCGACAAGTCGAGCTTTGTAGACAGTAATATTACCGTCAGCCTCAGTCTTCTTCTTGAAGATCCATTTATTCTCAATTGCTTGCCGATCAACGGGCAAGTCAACCAAAGTCCATACTTTGTTCTCATACATGGATCCCATCTCAGATTTCATGGCTTCAAGCCATTTTATGGAATCTGGGCTCACCATCGCTTCTTCATAGTTCGTAGGTTCATCATGATCTAGTAGCATGATTTCCAGAACAGGATTACCGTACCACTCTGGCGCGGATCTTACTATGGTTGATCTACGAGGTTCAGTAGTATCTTGTTCTGAAGTTTCATGATCATTATCATTAGCTTCCTCACCAATTGGTGTAGGTGTCGCAGAAACAGGTTTCTGTGATGTACTACTTTCCAATAAGGGAGCAGGTACAGTTACCTCGTCAAGTTCTACTTTCCTCCCACTCACTTCTTTCAAGAGAAACTCCTTCTCTAGAAAGGATCCATTCTTAACAACGAATGTCTTGCCTTCGGATCTGTGATAGAAGGTGTACCCAACAGTCTCCTTTGGGTATCCTATGAAGACACATTTCTCCGATTTGGGTTCGAGCTTATCAGGTTGAAGCTTTTTCACATAAGCATCGCAGCCCCAAACTTTAAGAAACGACAACTTTGGTTTCTTGCCAAACCATAGTTCATAAGGTGTCGTCTCAACGGATTTTGATGGTGCCCTATTTAACGTGAATGCGGTCGTCTCTAAAGCATAACCCCAAAACGATAGCGGTAAATCAATAAGAGACATCATAGATTGCACCATATCTAGTAAAGTACGATTACGACGTTCGGACACACCATTACACTGTGGTGTTCCGGGTGGCATGAGTTGCGAAACTATTCCGCATTGTTTCCAATGTACACCAAACTCGTAACTCAAATATTCTCCTCCACGATCAGATCGTAGAAACTTTATTTTCTTGTTACGATGATTTTCAACTTCACTCTGAAATTCTTTGAACTTTTCAAATGTTTCAGACTTATGTTTCATTAAGTAGATATACCCATATCTGCTTAAGTCATCTGTGAAGGTGAGAAAATAACGATATCCACCACGAGCCTCAATATTCATCGGACCACATACATCTGTATGTATGATTTCCAACAAATCTGTTGCTCTCTCCATAGTACCGGAGAACGGTGTTTTAGTCATGAGGCACGGTTCGCAAGTACCAAGTGATTCATAATCAAGTGGTTCCAAAAGTCCATCAGTATGGAGTTTCTTCATGCGCTTTATACCGATATGACCTAAACGGCAGTGCCACAAATAAGTTGCACTATCATTATCAACTCTGCATCTTTTGGCTTCAACATTATGAATATGTGTGTTACTACTATCGAGATTCATCAAAAATATACCACTCTTCAAAGGTGCATGACCATAAAAGATATTACTCATATAAATAGAACAACCATTATTCTCTGATTTAAATGAATAACCGTCTCGCATTAAACAAGATCCAGATATAATGTTCATGCTCAACGCTGGCACCAAATAACAATTATTTAGGTCTAATACTAATCCCGAAGGTAGATGTAGAGGTAGCGTGCCGACCGCAATCACATCGACTTTGGAACCATTTCCTACGCGCATCGTCACCTCGTCCTTTGCCAGTGTTCGCTTAATCCGTAGTCCCTGTTTTGAGTTGCAAATATTAGCAACAGAACCAGTATCAAATCCCCAGGTGCTACTGTGAGCTCTAGTAAGGTACACATCAATAACATGTATATCACATATACCTTTGTTCACCTTGCCATCCTTCTTATCCGCCAAATACTTGGGGCAGTTCCGCTTCCAGTGACCAGTCTGCTTGCAGTAGAAGCACTCAGTTTCAGGCTTAGGTCCAGACTTGGGTTTCTTCTCTTGAGCAGCAACTTGCTTGCTGTTCTTCTTGAAGTTCCCCTTCTTCTTCCCTTTGCCCTTTTTCTTGAAACTAGTGGTCTTGTTGACCATCAACACTTGATGCTCCTTTTTTGATTTCTACCTCCGCAGCTTTCAGCATTGCGAAGAGCTCGGGAATAGTCTTATTCATCCCTTGCATATTATAGTTCATCACGAAGCTCTTGTAGCTTGGTGGCAGTGATTGGAGAATTCTGTCAATGACGCAATCATCTGGAAGATTAACTCCCATCTGAATCAAGTGATTATTATACCCAGACATTTTGAGTATATGCTCACTGACAGAACTGTTCTCCTCCATCTTGCAGCTATAGAACTTATTGGAGACTTCATATCTCTCAATCTGGGCATTTGCTTGAAATATTAACTTCAACTCCTGGAACATCTCATATGCTCCATGACGTTCAAAACGTCGTTGAAGTCCCGATTCTAAGTCGTAAAGCATGGCACACTGAACTATCGAGTAGTCATCAGCTTTGCTCTGCCAGACGTTCATAACATCTGGTGTTGCTCCAGCAGCAGGCCTGGCACCCAGCGGTGCTTCCAGGACGTAATTCTTCTGTGCAGCAATGAGGATAATCCTCAAGTTACGGACCCAGTCCGTGTAATTGCTACCATCATCTTTCAACTTTGCTTTCTCAAGGAACGCATTAAAATTCAACGGAACAACAACATGGGCCATCTATCTACAATCAAACATACATAAGCAAGATACTATCAGGTACTAAGTTCATGATAAATTTAAGTTCAATTAATCAAATTACTTAAAGAACTCCCACTTAGATAGACATCCCTCTAATCCTCTAAGTGATCACGTGATCCAAATCAACTAAACCATAACCGATCATTACGTGAAATGGAGTAGTTTTCAATGGTGAACATCGCTATGTTGATCATATCTACTATATGATTCACGCTCGATCTTTCGATCTCAGTGTTCCGAGGCCATATCTGCATATGCTAGGCTCGTCAAGTTTAACCTGAGTATTCTGCGTGTGCAAAACTGGCTTGCACCCGTTGTAGATGGACGTAGAGCTTATCACACCCGATCATCACGTGGTGTCTGGGCATGATGAACTTTGGCAACGGTGCATACTCAGGGAGAACACTTTTATCTTGATAATTTAGTGAGAGATCATCTTATAATGCTACCGTCAATCAAAGCAAGATAAGATGCATAAAAGATAAACATCACATGTAATCAATATAAGTGATATGATATGGCCATCATCATCTTGTGCCTGTGATCTCCATCTCCGAGGCACCGTCATGATCACCATCGTCACCGGCGCGACACCTTGATCTCCATCGTAGCATCGTTGTCGTCTCGCCAATCTTATGCTTCCACGACTATCGCTACCGCTTAGTGATAAAGTAAAGCATTACAGCGCGATTGCATTGCATACAATAAAGCGACAACCATATGGCTCCTGCCAGTTGCCGATAACTCGGTTACAAAACATGATCATCTCATACAGTAAAATTTAGCATCATGTCTTGACCATATCACATCACAACATGCCCTGCAAAAACAAGTTAGACGTCCTCTACTTTGTTGTTGCAAGTTTTACGTGGCTGCTACGGGCTTAAGCAAGAATCAATCTTACCTACGCATCAAAACCACAACGATAGTTTGTCAAGTTGGTGCTGTTTTAACCTTCGCAAGGACCGGGTGTAGCCACACTCGGTTCAACTAAAGTTGGAGAAACTGTCACCCACAAGCCACCTATGTGCAAAGCACGTCGGGAGAACCGGTCTCGCGTAAGCGTACGCGTAATGTCGGTCCGGGCCGCTTCGTCCAACAATACCGCCGAACCAAAGTATGACATGCTGGTAAGCAGTATGACTTATATCACCCACAACTCACTTGTGTTCTACTCGTGCATATAACATCAACATATAAAACCTAGGCTCGGATGCCACTGTTGGGGAACGTAGTAATTTCAAAAAAATTCCTACGCACACGCAAGATCATGGTGATGCATAGCAACGAGAGGGGAGAGTGTGATCTACATACCCTTGTAGATCGACAATGGAAGCGTTTGGTTGATGTAGTCATACGTCTCCACGGCCCGACCGATCAAGCACCGAAACTACGGCACCTCCGAGTTCTAGCACACGTTCAACTCGATGACGATCCCCGGACTCCGATCTAGCAAAGTGTCGGGGAAGAGTTCCGTCGGCACGACGGCGTGGTGACGATCTTGATGTACTACCGTCGCAGGGCTTCGCCTAAGCACCACCACAATATTATCGAGGATTATGGTGGAAGGGGGCACCGCACAAGGTTAAGAATATGATCACGTGGATCAACTTGTTTCTCTAGGGGTGCCCCTGCCTCCATATATAAAGGTTCAATAGGGGGAGGCCGGCCGGCCATCATAGGGAGCGCCAGGAGGAGTCCTACTCCCTCCGGGAGTAGGACTTCCCCCCCAATCCTAGTTGGAATAGGATTCGCGAGGTGGGAACAGAGAGAGAGAGAGAGAGAGAGAGAAGGAGGGGGGCGCCGGCCCCCTCTCTCCTTGTCCTATTCGGACTAGGGGGGAGGGGCGCGCGGCCCAGCCCTGGCCGCCTCTCCTCTTCTTCCACTAAGGCCCATTAAGGCCCATGTACCTCCCGGGGGGTTCCGGTAACCTCCCGGTTTTCCGGTAAAATCCCGATTTCACCCGGAACACTTTCGATATCCAAATATAGGCTTCCAATATATCAATCCTTATGTCTCGACCATTTTGAGACTCCTCGTCATGTCCGTGATCACATCCGGGACTCCGAACAAACTTCGGTACATCAAAATGCATAAGCTCATAATATAACTGTCATCGTAACCTTAAGCGTGCGGACCCTACGGGTTCGAGAATAATGTAGACATGACCGAGACACGTCTCCGGTCAATAATCAATAGCGGAACCTGGATGCTCACATTGGTTCCTACATATTCTACGAAGATCTTTTATCGGTCAGACCGCATAACAACATACATTGTTCCCTTTGTCATTGGTATGTTACTTGCCCGAGATTCGATCGTCGGTATCCAATACCTAGTTCAATCTCGTTGCCGGCAAGTCTCTTTACTCGTTCCGTAATACATCATCCCGCAACTAACTCATTAGTTGCAATGCTTGCAAGGCTTAAGTGATGTGCATTACCGAGAGGGCCCAGAGATACCTCTCCGACGATCGGAGTGACAAATCCTAATCTCGAAATACGTCAACCCAACATGTACCTTTGGAGACACCTGTAGAGCACCTTTATAATCACCCAGTTACGTTGTGACGTTTGGTGGCACACAAAGTGTTCCTCCGGCACACGGGAGTTACATAATCTCATAGTCATAGGAACATGTATAAGTCATGAAGAAAGCAATAGCAACATACTAAACGATCGGGTGCTAAGCTAATGGAATGGGTCATGTCAATCAGATTATTCAACTAATGATGTGATCCTGTTAATCAAATAACAACTCTTTGTCCATGTTTAGGAAACATAACCATCTTTGATTAACGAGCTAGTCAAGTAGAGGCATACTAGTGACATTCTGTTTGTCTATGTATTCACACATGTATTATGTTTCCGGTTAATACAATTCTAGCATGAATAATAAACTTTTATCATGATATAAGGAAATAAATAATAACTTTATTATTACCTCTAGGGCATATTTCCTTCAGATACTCCCTTCGTTCCTAAATATAGGTCTTTCTAGACATTTCAACGAGCGACTACATACGGAGCAAAATGAGTGAATGTACACTCTAAAATATGTCTATATACATTCGTATGTGGTATTTCATTTGAAATCTCTAAAAGGACTTATATTTAGAAACGGAGGGAGTAGTTGTTTTGCTTCCATGGTTGCCGCATGTTAGATTCGACCAGGGGGCTGTTCCAGAAGTTGGACGGCAGATCTGGGAGTTTGTCGCCTGTCCCTGAGCACGCAGGCGATTAAAGTTGGTTGCGCAGTGTTGGTGCTTGTCATTCCAGTGGAGGCGGCCCTTCGTTGACAATGAAGTGACAGGAAACTGGCAAGATCATGTCCATGGCGTTCATGTTTTCGCCGGCGCGATGGCCTGAAACTCTTTAGAACTATTGATGTTTCCCCTGGTACGCCGGGGCATAGGACGGGGTCGGCGTCTGTGGTTCCGGTCTGTGCTTGATGCAAACCATATCATCCTCACGCCGGGGTATCTTGGGCACAAGATGAGCGGCAATGGCGACGATGGCAGCCGGGGGTGGCTGAGAGTCGGACGAACTCTGGGATTTAAGGCTGGTTCGAACTGAAGAGCGCGCCTCGTGCATGGACAGCGTGTGATGGTGTTTAAAGTTGTGATCGCGCGTATATACAGAGCCCCTTCTGCTGAGCGAAAGGAGCCTGTACCGCCCTAAAAATGTCAGTGTCAGGTGTTCAGGTGTCCTGGGCCCACATATAGACACTATTCCCTTCTTTATACGTCTGTTATACACGCGTGCCTGTGAATATACAGTGAGTAGTGCTAGTCCAGTTCCGAATCTAGAAGGACTGACGGCCAACGATGCAGTGGGTGCATATGTCGCTGCGTCCATCGATGCACGAGAGCACGTCCTAAACGCAACGGCATCTGCTCGCAGCAATCTGGCCGCACACTTTTGTGGCGTAGATCTGTGCATTAAGGTTTATAAGGACAACTTCTGTTGAAATGCGAGGGGTGATACAGGTGCAGGCGTACAATTAGTGTCAGGCTGCCAAACGAGGTTGGTCCACATATCGTCCCACGTGAGAGGTGATTTGATCACTGCGTCGGCTTTTCGTACTCAGATACTATTTGTTTATCCGCACCAGCAAGGTTCCGTGTACATCTATGTGCAGGTCTGTTCATCTGCCCCAACCATTGTTTTCAGACAGGGAGCATGACTGGGACACTAATGCGAGGTTGAATGGAGCTTCCCACGGTGACTGAAGGGGAGGCAGCAACCTCCATGGCTTATGTGTGAGTAAATCCCTCCTTCGTCTCCCTCTTCCTAGTTGGCCTTGTTGGATGCTTCCCCTCCCTGATACTCCATTCGTTCCTAAATATAGGTCTTTCTAGACATTTCAACGAGCGACTACATACGGAGCAAAATGAGTGAATCTACACTCTAAAATATGTCTATATACATTCGTATGTGGTATTGCATTTGAAATCTCTAAAAGGACTTATATTTAGAAACGGGGGGAGTAGTTGTTTTGCTTCCATGGTTGCCGCATGTTAGATTCGACCAGGGGGTTGTTCCAGAAGTTGGCCGGCAGATCTGGGAGTTTGTCGCCTGTCCCTGAGCACGCATGCGATTAAAGTTGGTTGCGCAGTGTTGGTGCTTGTCATTCCAGTGGAGGCGGCCCTTCGTTGACAATGCAGTGACAGGGAACTGGCAAGATCATTTCCATGGCGTTCATGTTTTCGCCGGCGCGATGGCCCGAAACTCTTCAGAACTATTGATGTTTCCCCTGGTACGCCGGGGCATAGGACAGGGTCGGCGTCTGTGGTTCCGGTCTGTGCTGGATGCAAACCATATCATCCTCACGCCGGGGTATCTTGGGCACAAGATGAGCCGCAATGGCGATGGTGGCAGTCCAGTTCCGAATCTAGAAGGACTGACCGCCATCGATGAGTAGTGCTAGTCCAGTTTCGAATCTAGAAGGACTGACGGCCATCGATGCAGTGGGTGCATATGCCGCTGCGTCCATCGATGCACTTCTCCAAGGAGGCATTACTAATTTGCCCTATTTTTCTAAAATTCATTTAAACATTTCTTAAAAATCATGAACAGTTGTGGAAAACTGCAAAAAATGTAATTCCGAACATTTTTTGAAAAACACAAACAATTTATGAAATTCCAATGATGTTTAAACATGTGTATATTTTTTGAAATTTTAAATAATTTTTTAAATTCTTAACATCTTTTTTAAATCATGAACAACTTTTTAAAAGCAAGAACAATTTCCATAAACATGAGCAATTCTGAACCTTTTTTAAATTCCAAACGGTTTTTGGAAAACATGGACAATTTTTAAAAATGTGAACAATTGTTAAATTTTTTGAACTTCAAAAAAAAATTCCAAATGGAATTCCCTTTTTTGGGAAACGCTGATATTTTTGAAAATATGGATATGAAATCCCAAAACAATTTGAAAAAAGCAAAGAATTTTTGCAGATTTTGATTTTTTTTTAAATTTATGATTTTTTTTTCAAATAACAAAAAAAGAAAAAGAAAATAGTTTAGAAAAAACTTTACAAAAGGAACCATTTAGGAACCTTCTAGAAGGTTTGCTAAACCATGTTGGAATCTTCCAGAACGTTCTCAAAACCGAAACGAGAAACGCTCTTCCTGGCACTAAATGAGTCAACCCACATACTTACTAGATGTGTCGCTCTTGTGCGAATCAACAGCAATTTGGCGCAATAAGCATCATATAGGGATTACGTTAAGCGCGGTAGAGGATCTCTCAACACCGCCGCCATGCTCTTTCTATACCACACAGTGCTGCCAGTCCCGCCACCACCCTTCTATCTTCCTCTCTCCCCCTCTGATAGCGCGCCTCCATGCGTTCTACCTCCCTAGCAAACACACCACCCTCTCTTATTTTGAACCTCTCAACACCCCTTTATTAGCTAGCAATCAACACAACATCATTTAGAAGCAAGGGAATGATGGCATTCGGTGCCTCATGAAACCAAGATTTCAGGGCAATACATTTACATAGTCTAGCTAACTCATCAACAACAATATTTGCTTCTCTATGGCAATGTTCATACCGAAGATGCCAGACATGGGTGAAGTCCCGCACCACATAAAAGCACTTATCTAGAATAGCAGCTGACAATCCTAAAGTATTACAAACATCTTGCATTGTTGAGATTGCATCAATGTTGTCAGAGTTGATGATCAACTTTGCTCAGCCAAAAGATAATGCGAGGGACAACAATTGGTTCTGCTGCCCTCTTCTTTAGGCCTCATTTGGTTTGTGGGAACAGAATCATATTCCTATGGAGGAATTCTTCATATACTTCCAGGAAAATAACATTAGCCTACATAGTGAAAAAAATCATAGGATGTGAATCAAATGACATCTTTTTTTTCTATTTCTATTCATAGAATTTGAGATACATGACATGTCATTTCGTATGGCTTTCCTATTCCTTTGGATGCCCCTACGTCTCGCCTATAGCGGGAAGAAGGGAACCCTCGCGTCAAGGCAGCGTGAGATGGGCCGGCGTGCACCGGAGGCCACACCCCTCCTTTTTTGTTTCTATTTTTTTTCATGTTTTTTTGTTTTTAAATTTCTTGTTATAATTTTTTATACTTCCAAATATTCTAAACATATATATTACAAATATATATTTTACAAAATGTTTTTACATTTTTTTATCAAGCATATGAAAAATGTTAAATGTGCATAGAAAAAATGGTAACCATGTATACAAAAAATATACAATGCGTGTGAAAAATGTTGATCATGTATATCAAAATGTTAATCAAGAATTTTCACAAAAATATTAAACAAGTATTTGAAAAATGTTAAATGTGTATAGAAAAAAATGTTTACCATGTATTAAAAAATGTTTATCTTGCATTTGAAAAAATGATGATCAAGCATTTGAAAAATGTTAAATATGTAAAAAAAATGTTGACCATGTATACGAAAAATTTATACAAAAAATATACAATGAGTGTGAAAAAAATTGATCATGTATTTTAAGACATGTTAATCAAATATTAAAAAAAATAAAAGAGTATTCGAAAAATGTTGACCATGTATTAAAAAAATGTTAATCTTGCATATGAAACAATGTTGATCAAGCATTTGAAAAATGTTAAATGTGTATAGAAAAATATTGATCAAGCATTTGAATAATGTTAAATGTGTATATATAAAATGTTGACCATGTATTAATCTTGTACTTGAAAAATGTTTAATCCAATATTTGAAAAAATATTGTTAAATTTGTATAGAAAAGGGCTGACCATGTATTCAAAAAATACTGATCTTGTATTTGAATAATGTTAATCAAGCATTTGAAAATTGTTAAAAATGTGTATAGATACAATGTTGAACATGTATTCAAAAAATGTTAAACTTGTATTTGAAAAATGTTAAACATGTATTATAAAAAATGACATATGCAAAAAATGTAGACTGAAAACCAAAATAAAAATTAGACATGTGTTGAAGAAAAATGACGAAAATCATGAAACAAACAAAAAAATTAAGGACCCAGAAAAGCAAAAAGAAAACCGAAACATAACAAAGAAAGAAAAATCAATGGAAAAACAAAATTAAAACCAAGTAAAAAAAGAAGAAAACAAGGAAACCGAAGAAAACCAATCCAATTAAATAAAAGGGAACAAAAAATATGAAAAACTAGAGACAACTGAGAAAGAAATAAAAAAACTAAAGAAAATAATGAAAAAAGGAAAACCAATGAAAAGAAAAAGGAAATAGAAAAGCTCAAGAAAACCGGGAAGAAAGAAAGAAAACCATAAGAAAAACAAAAAAACAAGTCGAATGAACCTACAACTACCGCGAGCGATCGAAAAAGAATAGGTCTGCTCAGTTTACAATGGGGGGAGAAAATTCTTTAGCGAGATGAAAGATATACTCATATAGTGTTCGCGTTTTCCTACCATATATGAACCTTTTTTTTAGGGAATCCTACCCTATGAACCAAACCAAAGGAGACCAAGCAGCAACTATGTGAAGCTAAACGTGGGTGGGGCTTTTGACCCAGACTTACTAAAGGCTCATATGGTGCTATCATCAGAGACTCAAATGGTAGATTCGTCACGTCGGGGAACGGGAAAATCGATTGATGCAAAGATGCGCTTATGGCCGAGGCACTAGCCTTGCGGTTTGGTCTCAATTGGCAACTACAGTCGGGTGTAATCGCATAGAGATGAACTCCCATAACATCGTGGTGATAGAGACAATGAAGAATGGGGGTTGCTCTTTCGGTCTATCGATGACCGTTTTTGATGATATGTATCACCTTGCATGTGATTCCCTGCATATTATTTTTTAGCATGCTCCTAGAAAGACTAATTGTGTTGTTCATGATTTAGCCAAACTAGTTAGAAGTAAGGTGTGTGCGGGGTGAATGAAAGATCCATCCGTAAAGATTATTGATACTCTTGTAAAAGATACTTCCTCCGTTCCTAAATATACGTCTTTTTAGATATTTTAATTAAAGCTACACACAGATGTATATATACATATTTTAGAGTCTACATTCACTTATTTTACTCCACATGCAGTCCTAATTGAAATACCTAAAAAGACTTATGTTTAGGAAAGGACTAAGTACTTTTTTTTAGACGAGGAAAGGAGGAAGTTATTGTTACAAGTTCAGGGGAATACAGGCAAGTTATTGTTACAAGTTCAGCTAGAAGGGATTGCAGAGGAGAGAAAATTTAGCCACTGTCTAGCCGAGTTGTTGTTATCAATTTTTTTGAACCGGAAAACCCAGAGAAAGAAGTCAGCTACAATATTTCTTAGCGTTATTCTGTGAGAGTGATCATCATTTCTGAAGACGAGAGCATTTCTTCAGTCCCATAGCTTCCAAGTTATGGTCAAAGGCCACCGATGGCCAGATGTTGGGGTTGAGGCCTAGGAGGAAGTACTATGATGATCACCTTGCATTAAAGAGGAGGCCTTACCACTGCGGTTTGGCAACATCGGGCCGGGAACGGTCGCAATAAGAGCCCAACATCGAGAGCCCGCGCCAGTATTATTTATCTCTCTCTCTCTCTCTCCTCTCCCGTCTCCGGTGGGCCGTGTCGACCGTCAGCTCAACATTACCCTAAACCCCCCCAAACCCTGTCCCGCCGCGGAGAGAAATCCATGGCGGTGGACAAGCCCGGCGGCGGCGGCGGCGGCGGCGGGGCCTCGTCCTCCACGCTCTCGCCCGCCTCCACCACGGACCGCTTCCTCAAGATCGTGCTCAGCTGGGATTACCTCCGCATCGTCGCCGACTCCAAGGTACACTCGAATCCCTCCGCGCCAACTAACGGCATCGCAATTACGCCCAACGGAATCCCTGAACCTTCACAATCTCCTGATTGGGGGCGGGCAGGGCGCGGACAAGGCCAAGGGGCTGCAGCACGTGAAGAACAGCTACGCCTCCGTGGAGGAGTACTTGGGCGTCTTCGAGCCGCTGCTCTTCGAGGAGGTCAAGGGGCAGATCCTCCAGGGCCGCCGCAACGAGCAGGAGGAGGAGGACGGTGGGCTTTGCTCCAACTTGCCGCTTGTGTGAATTTCTCAATTTCTGCCTCTTGGTTCATTATTAAGCAGTTCTTGGTTTGTGGTTTGTGGTCTATTTGAGTAGAGGTTGGGCTGGACTGGCAGAGGGGGGCGGTGGCATCATGTGCAGAGTCCGAGGGTTTCCACAAGTTGTCCATGGTGGTGTCCGATGGCCTCCGTGACATTGTGTGTGAGAATGACCTCCTCCTGCTCTCCAAAGAGAAAGTAAGTTCCATGCTAGCAGGAAGCAGGCAACACCCCAGCCAATTTAGTGGATCTTATAGTGTGCAGACTGCCCAACACTCTTATCTGTTTTGTTGTTAAATCTCAAGTTGGAAAACAATGAATATCTGAGGCCAATGTATATACCAGATTAAAGGTCATTGTATTGCGATGAATGTTTTCAGATAATTTCCTAGGGAAAATTGATCAGTCCATCAGATCTACGTATCATAAGTCATGATTGCATTTCCCCCACATTTACTATGCACCAGACATGGTTAGCCATATTGATGATGAATGATGAGTTAGGATATGCCTGCATTTTGCAGTTTGAGGAGGGAGTGAATCCTACCGCGTATGCCTTTGCCGTGGTGGAACAGCGAGGTGGTAAAGATAACCTCTCTCTTAGAACATTTGTGGCGGGGGAAATAAAAAATCTAAATGTTGCACGGCCTGTGAAGTCTTCAAGGCTGCAGCGCTTTGCTTCCATTTTGTCAACACCAAATAGCTTTCTGTGGATTTTAAAGGTGAGTTCGGTTGTTACTAAAGACTGCCTGAGTTTTCATGCTTGCCTCAGTTATTAAGGGCATGTACTTCTAGATATGAACTTGATATTTCATTTTTGGTCAATATCCTCAGATGTGCAGCTTATCTACCATATTGCGAGAGTACTCTGGAATGCACTCTGTAGCTTCACATCCTTTTAAGGATTTGATTCTTTCAGCTTCTGAGAACAACAGAGATGGAAATGATCAAAATCGTGCTTGGAATGTACCTCAGCCACTTATGGATTACCTGAAAACGAATCTTAATGGTTCACAGCTAGATGCAGTTAATGTGAGCATACTTCGTACTATTTGATGTTGTCGTCATATCTAGTTCTGAGGGAAATGTATGTGCCTAACAGACCAGTATTGTCTCCTGCAGGCAGGTCTTTCGCGCAGATCCTTTGTCCTTATTCAGGTTAGTTTGCTACTTTTTCCTGCTGTTCTAACTTGCAGTGTATTGTCGTTTACCTTGTCAAGAAAAATGTCAAGTGAGAACAATTTTGGATGTATGCATTTTCTGGAGAATGTATAAGCAGATCTGTGGACATTGCATTCCTTAGAAGCATGAACCATTGACTGTGGAGTTCTACTCTTATTTGTAGGGCCCACCAGGAACTGGAAAAACACAAACGATCCTTGGACTTCTCAGTGCTGTTCTCCATTCTGCTCCTGCAAGAATGCAGACTAGGTAATAATCTTCTGTTTTTTTCTGTAATATCAAGTGAAATTCATATTGGTAATATTATTTTGGAGATGACAAAAAAATCATTGTCCTTTTTTAATTAGAAATGACGTAATAAAAGTTACAACAGAAACATATACACTGTAATCTGCAGAAACTTATTCCTCTATTGTCGTAATGTTTCTTCCAGATAAAAATGAGTGCATGTATCTCACATGCTTCATGATCCTTTTGCAGAGGAGGGTTTGATGTTCAAAAGCATGGGCCAGAGCTGGACATAGAGAGCAAGTAAGTGCTTATTTCCTAGTTAGTTTCTGACATTCTTTGGTTTTGGAGCGCTGAAGGAAAGCATAAAATGCTGAGTGATGAGCATGTAGCAGTTACAAGATTAAGGATATTGCCAGAAATGTTCATAATTGCTGCATCTGTTGCTGGCTTTTCATGTACTCACTCTCTGGCACTCGCGTTTTTCTTTGATGCCTCAAAAACATGGGTGTAACCAGGCTTTATCGGAAGGATAAGATTGCTGTGGTTTACATTTGCACTATCATGTATAGTGATCCTTCAGCATCTAGCTTCAGCCTTCATGTGCTGTGTGGGAATTTTTGTATGTGTTTTGTGGTTGCGTTTTCTGTTGCGAAATTCTGCAAGATTCTGCTACAAGTATTTGTGAGCACTTAGCACTATCTTACTGTGGAGTTTACATGATAGGCATGCAAACTGGATGAAAGCATCTCCATGGCTAATTGGTGCAAATCCTCGAGATTTGATTATGCCTGTCGATGGTGATGATGGTTTTTATCCTACTGGGAATGATCTGGTACTCTTCTATACTCGGTAGTTAACTATATGTGCCATTATTTCTGGATGTGGATGCTTCATCCCTTACATGGTTAAAACAATTCTGGGCAGAAACCTGAAGTCGTAAGTTCCAATCGCAAGTATCGTGCCCATGTGTTGGTCTGTGCTCCATCCAACTCAGCACTTGATGAGATTGTATTGCGTGTTCTTCAAACAGGTTAGTTTTTTTTTGGCTCTATGTCATATGATGCTGAAAAATGTTAATCAAAATGAAGGTATTCTTGCATCCATATGTCTGTGATCAAACACTATTGTTTGTAAGCTCGTGCTTATTGCTTTGGTCATGAGCAAATAACTAACAAAGTTATTGCATGTTTTCAGGAATACGTGATGAAAATAACAACACTTACAATCCCAAGATTGTGCGTATTGGATTAAAGGCGCATCATTCTGTCAAAGCAGTTTCCATGGATTACCTTGTATGTGATTTGAGTTGCTAAGCATTCTGTCTAACTTGTGTCAATTATAGCGAGTTCAAATATTTTCAGATACAACAAAAACAATCTGGGGTGGCATCAGATGGCGGGAGACGAGGAGCTGGTGAACAGGATCGAATTAGAGCTTCACTTCTTGACGAAGCAGCTATTGTACGAACATCTGTTGTTATCAATATTTGTTGATAATATTTGAAAATGTTATTCTCATTGTCAAGGAAAATTCGTAGGTGTTTTCTACCCTCAGTTTCAGTGGATCGGCCATTTTCACCAGGATGACTCGTGCTTTTGATGTTGTTATAATTGATGAAGCCGCGCAAGCTGTGAGTATTTTTTTTGTGCATGTTATCTTTCTAGTGGAGCATTAACATTATCAGGCTTTGATAATGGTATCGTTTATGCTTCTATTTGCAAATTATTTCTGAATCTGACATGTGCACTTTGTTTTCAGGTAGAACCAGCGACTCTTGTGCCCCTGGTTCATGGATGCAGACAAGTTTTTCTTGTACGCAATCTATTTTTCTCAGATGATTGTACATATCTCTTTTATTCAGCAGTTTACCTTTTCCTTGTCAATGTGTTATAGCTAATCACTATACTACTAGTGTGTTATAGCTAATCACTATACTACTAGTTAAGTACTTCATTTACTCAACAGCAGGATGGAATTATCGATGTCCTTGTGGATATTAAATCTAGAATCATTTCACTAGCTTAGATTCTGTAGAAATTTGTTTTCATTTCTTCCTGTACGTGTTTACGCGCACGCCATACCTAGCCATCCGTTCCTGACATTTCGCTTCATATCTTCTGTACTCCGTTGATATGTTGATACCTAAGGTACCTTGAGTATTTTGCTCACAGTGGTTACATTGTATCCTCAGTTCCTCACTATCACTTCTGATATTCATGCCAGGTTGGTGACCCAGTTCAGTTGCCTGCAACTGTAATTTCAAAGACTGCTCAGAACTTAGGGTAAGATGTCCCCTTATTTTTCTTTAATTGATTCACACTGTTGACGTGTTGCAATGCTAATACAATGCTAGCTATCCATCAGTTATCGAACAAGTTTGTTCCAGAGATTTCAAGCTGCTGGTTTTCCTGTGCAAATGCTCAAAATTCAGTATCGTATGCATCCAGAGGTAGTATCCCACTCAATTCATGTAAGCTGGAAACTGGATGGCTTTCTGATTTTACTAATACATTTAATAAACAGATTAGTGTATTCCCTTCAAAAGAATTCTATGAAGGCATCCTAGAAGACGGGGAAGGGCTCAACAAAAAACGTCCATGGCATTCCTACAGCTGCTTCGGACCATTTTGCTTCTTTGATGTTGATGGGGTTGAATCTCAGCTGTCTGGAAGTGGTTCGACGGTCAACGAGGATGAAGTGGAATTCATAACCCTCCTATATCACCAATTGGCCATGCGCTATCCAGAACTCAAATCTAGTTCTCAAGTAGCTGTTATATCACCATACAGGGGTCAGGTGAAACTCTTGAAGGACCATTTCCGGTCGACCTTTGGCGACCAATCAAAGGAAGTTATAGATGTAAACACCGTTGATGGATTCCAGGTAACTAGTTTATTAACATGCATTGCAGATTTGCTCTATGTAATGTAGTGGGTTGCAGCGATTGTAATATGGCATCTTGTTGCTCACATGTAGGGCCGTGAAAAGGAACTTGTCATTTTCTCATGTGTTCGATGCAATAAGGAGCAAAATATTGGGTTTGTTTCTGATTTTCGGCGAATGAATGTTGCCATCACCAGAGCTAGATCTGCTGTACTAGTAAGTGATCTTTATCCAAACATCAATGTTGTCTTTTTTTATGATGCACATTGCATACACACTGGTAGAAAGAAACGAGTTTTAATTGTATTGGACTTACAACCCTACATGTCTGTTCATGGATTACGCGGTGTGACAGTATGGAGGTTATAGTGCCTGAGTTCCTTTTTTAGACGAACAAGCTGTGCGATGTATAACTCGAGTTGATGTATTCTACCCATTCTACATCTCACTAGGAATCAGGAGTTGGCTTATTTGTGTAAACTATCATTCGTTGTTGGTAAATACCCAAATAACAAATTAGCGTGTAATGCAGGTAATAGGTTCCGCTTCAACATTGAAGAAAGATAAACACTGGACCAACCTTGTTGAGAGTGCCAAAGAGCGAAACCGTTATTTCAAGGTGAGATGGCTACTGTCTTTCTTTTGAAGCTTGTGTAGAAAAACAACATTTGGTGAATGTAACTAACCATGATCATCTTGCAGGTGACAAAGCCATTCACCGCATTCTTCACCGAGGATAGTTTCAAATCCATGAAGGTGGATAGACCTCTTCCAGACGCGAGGATATCACAGGCAGTAGAAGCCATCAATGAAGTGGTTGCAAGGCAAGAAGTGATGGACGCCGATGATGCTGGGGACCATCAAGCGGATGGAGATGATTATGACGCCATGGAGGCTGACGATGGAGGTGGTGATGATTAATTGTTGCCTGCAATGTATTGCTGGAGGGGGGAGCTTTATCAGAGGCCAGGTACATAACATAGAAGAGCAAAAAGCTTTGCAAGTTAGAAATTCTGCTATCCTTAGCAAATTTTAGGGGGAAGAGGCTGGTGCATGCCTGCCTTGCCCGGCGAATCATCTACATGGAATGCATACATTATGGAACAAAAAAAGTTTACCGCAGAACTGCAGCAGCTCTGGCTTCTGCTGTGTCTATATGCTTATATGTCGTATGTGTGTATGTTGTTCACTTATTGTGTAGTACATGTGCTGGAATTTGGCGAAGAGCACCATCCGGTGTCTCCCTGGTTACATTTCTCTCTTCCCCAGAGGCTGGCACATGTCGTGGACCTTGCTGTAGCTCTTATGGCTTAGGTGCTGCAATGTTCCCATCTCACAAAACTCAAATTTAGAAGGTTTTAAAAATCCCAAAAAAGATGTGGTTGTTCACAACTACCATGTCTACAATCCTTGAAAATTTCAGATCCAAATTTGAAATACACATAACCTTTGCTATTGTATGAGTCACCTGGCTGTACAACCATGAAAGTGTATCTATTGCTCTGGCGGGCACCATGAAACTAAGAATGTGCAGCGGTGTGCTTGATTCTGTTCAAAATGGCTTTAGTAAATGTGCAAGGCATCCATTGAAAGGGTATAGCATTTGATCAATCAGTATAGGAAAACAATCTCAGACATTCATAGGGAAATCTATTCAGACAATGCTCCCAAGTGAAAAGGTAGTTGAATCATACTTGTCTTCTGTTGCACCTGGCATCAAGAAACAGATTTCAGGAATTTAAGTGATTGATATAACCAATTAAAATTAAAATTTATTTGCTTATAGAAGACTATATAAATTGTTTACTTGTATTGGTTGGGGTGCGCCTAGCCTGAGTAGTAACAAATACTACACTTGATCTTAACCAAAAGGCCGAGAAAGGTATGCTTCTAAAGGTTGCCCTCCGCCTCTTCTTATAGCTTTCTCAGCTGACCGTGTTGCTAGCACGGGCGAGGTGGTACTAATCAAACAGCAGCGCATTAGATGCCTGCCTCTGCGCTCCCACGTTAATTTTACCATAGCAGCCCAGATGCCTTGAAGGCCCAATAGCTCGGCTTAATTCGTACTCATGGCCGCCGATACTGTTCTTTAAGGCAAATGGCGAGGGAGCCGCCGAGGTGAACCATGTTTTGAATATTTATTGCCAAGCAACAGGACATAGAATCAATAATGCCAAGTTGTCAATATATTTCAGCAAGGGTGTACCTGAGACTGTTAGGGTCGAAATTAAGGGGCTCTTGGAAGTCCCCAATGAAAAATTGAACGAGAAGTATTTGGGTGCCTTCAGATGTGGGCTCGTCGAAAAATGGTGCCTTCAAACACCTAAAAGATCATTTATGGAACAAAGTGCAAAGATGGATAGAGAGGACCATGTCCACGGCAGGGAAGGAAGTTCTCGTGAAAGCTGTGGCACAGGCAGTTCCAATATTCTCAATGTCTTGCTTTAAACTGCCAAGGGGGCTTTGCGAACACCTCAACATGTTAATCTGGAAATTCTGATGAGGGAGTAAAGAAGGAAGACAAACCTTATTGGGTATCATGGAAAGTCATAGCCCAGCCCAAGAGTATGGGAGGTCTTGGTTTTAAGGATATAGAGCTCTTTAATCTTTCCTTGCCTGCTAGGCAGGCATGGAGAATCTTGCAAAACCCAGAAACTTTGAGCTCTCGTATTCTGAAGAGCGTTTATTTTCCGGACACATCAATATTACATGCACAATTGGGAGGCCACCCAAGCCAGATTTGGAGAGCAATTGTGGAGGGTAGAGACATCCTCAAGTTGGGGCTGATAAAAAGAATAGGTAAGGGAGAAGATACCAATATTTGGAAAGAGAATTGGATCCGAAGGTCAGAAATGATGCGGCCGTTCAGATGCTTACTAGATAACCCACCGCAATTAGTCTCCGATCTAATTGACCATACAGCCGCTACTTGGGACGTACAACGCCTACATGAGGTCTTTATTTCCTTTGATTGATTGATATTCCAGCCACCTTGAATATACCTTTATGCACACGGAATGTAACTGATTCTTGGGCGTGGAGTCATGAAAACAATGGAATCTTCTCAGTCAGATCTGCGTACAGGATGCTTATTAACACGAGACAGCGGCGTGAGGCTTGGTTGGAAAACAGGGCAGGCGTTTCAAATATGAAAAATGAAGCGGGGTCGTGGAAGCGGCTCTGGAGCATCCAAGTACCAGCGAAGATACACATGTTCTTATGGCGTTTATCTAAACACTCTTTGCTGACGAATGACGTACGTGCTCACAGACATATGTCTGACTCCAGTGCGTGCGGTCTTTGTGGTGCACAGGATTCCTGGCGGCACTCGCTACCCAATTGTTCAATGTCGAGGTGCATTTGGGCCCTTGTGGATGGTGAACGAGCAGACCACCTAAGAGAGATCACTGAGCCGAGCGCCAAGAATTGGTTGTTCTCGATGATAAATGACATGTCCCATGAAGCTTTCATCAAGCTGGCGGTGACACTTTGGGCGACATGGTCAGCAAGGAGAAAAGCGATTCATGAAGGTATTTTTCAGAGTCCTCATGCCACACAAGAGTTCATTAAGCGATTCATGGCCGACCTGGAAATCATAAAGGAGTGTCCGACTGCGAACAGAGGGGCAATACAACTAGCAGCTGCGGCGCGGGTCACTAGACCGAGTGCTCCACCTGCGGGCTATGCCAAAGTGCATGTTGATGCGGGGGTATCGAATGGAAATCGTTGAGGCTCGGCTGCTGCGGTGGCTAGAGACCAATACGGCAACTACCTAGGCAGTTCATCACTTGTGATTGAAGGCCTACATGACTCAGCAGCGCCGGAAGCAATTGCATGCCGTGAGGGGATTTGTCGAGCTGAAGATCTGGGTCTTCAGAGATGTATTGTTGCATGTGATGCTAAGCAAGTGATCCATGATATCATTAATAGCAGCAGAGGACGTTATGCACAGATTCTCTCAAAGATCAAGGAGAGGGTGGGAAACATTACGTGTAACTTCATCTTTGAAGGTAGTGTAAAGTAGGGTCTAGTATATTGTTCTTGTACACGTGTTTGTATACGTATATAATTGTAATTATAAAAACAGAATCAATGAGTAAAAACTGAAGTAGGGGATGGATGCGTTACTCACGCCCAAGGAGGCAGTGATGGAGTTGTAGGCGGAGCCGAGGCCAGTGAGGATGTGATCGATAAGCTCATCATCACGGATCGGAGAGCCGGCGGCGGCCATGGTATCAGCCAGGTCGGGCCGTCGCCGCCGCCGCCCGAACCTCTCCTCGCACAGCCGCTGCTTCCGATTGCAAGCTAGCCATCCATCCGTGCAAGCTAGCCATCCATCAGCGCCGCGTGAGCTAGCTATCCATCGGCATCCATCCGCCCGCTGCTATTGCCGCGCGAGACATCTAACCGCGCTGCCGCTTCCGATCGCAGCTGCCGCGCGAGCCATCTTCCGCGACTTGCTCCGCTGCGGCCGCGCGCTGTCCCTTCCGCGCTGCCGCTGCGATGTCATCCGCCGCTATGTCCGTCGCCCAAACTAGCGGCGCCATCGTCTCTTTTCCCGTCGCCTCGATCCCCGTCGCGCTCGCCGTCCCGACGATCTCCGTCCACCTCGGTCGCCACAACTTCATGCCCTAGGGGGCATCACCAACACCGTTTTTGCCGGTGCCAACCTCCACGGACACCTCGATGGCACCAAGGCGGCACCAGCCAAAACACTCGTTGTCGGCACCGGCAACGCTGCTACCACCGTCGCCAACCCGGAGTACCACCAATGGTGGGTTCAAGACCAGCGCGTCAAGGGGCTTCTTCTCACCTCCATGGATGAGGATATTGCATGCCAACTTATTGGCTGCGAGTCGGCGCATGCGGTGTGGACAGCCGTCGCTGCCATGTTCGGCGCCCAGAGACGCGCCAATGTCCACCACATCCGACGGCAACTTCAGTCATTGAGGAAGGATGATATGTCTGTCGCGGAATACATGCACAAGATGAAGGCCCTGGCCGACATTATGGTCGCCGCCGACTCTCCGATCCGTGATGATGAGCTTATCGATCACATCCTCACCAGCCTCGGCTCCGCCTACAACTCCATCGCCGCCTCCTTGGGCGTGAGTAACGCACCCATGCCCTACTCCAGTTTTTACTCATTGGTTCTGTCCTTCGAGGCGCTGCAGGCACAACAGAGTGCGGTGGAGGGGTGGTCTCCCTCCACGAACGCCTTGACCCGTTCGAGTTCGTACGGCACGGGCGGACGCGCGCCCTACTCCGATCCCTATCCCTCCCACGGGGGGGGGGGGGGGGGGTACGCTCGGCTGATGGACATGGCCAGCCCGGGCAGAGCCGCCAGGGCGGTAATGGCGGCAACACTGGCGGCCGTGACCGCAACGCTGGTTATGCTGGCAATGGCCGACAAGGTGGAGGGGGCAACGCCGGCAACAATGGCGGAGGCGGTGGGCGTCGCAACCGCTGGCGTCCCCGGTGCCAAATTTGCAAGAACTGGGGCCATGAAGCCGACGACTGTCGCAAGCGCTATGATAAGGATCACAACTCGCGCTCCGCCAACTCGGCCTCCACCAACACCGTCGACTTTCCTTGGGTGTTGGATACCGGGGCTACGGATCACTTGGCTAATGATCTTGAGCGCCTCCAGGTTCATGAGCGCTATGACGGTAAGGATCAGGTTCAGGTGGCCAATGGTGCAGGTTTGTCTATTTCACACATTGGTCATTCGTGTTTACTTGGTTCATCTCTTAAACTGTGTAACATCCTTCATGTTCCACACATCAGCCAGCATCTTCTCTCTGTTTATCGTCTTCTTTGTGATAATGACGTGTTTGTTGAATTTCACTGTCGGTTTTTCCTTGTTAAGGACAAAGCAACCAGGCGCGTCATCCTTCACGATAGAAGTTACGGGGGGTCTATCCGGTCCCCTTCGCTCCTGCGTCATCTTCATCGTCTCGCCGTGCCTCCTCCGGTGTTCGAGTTTCGTCATCGCAATGGCATCAACGTCGTGGTCATCCTACAAATAATGTGGTCACTTCCATTGTTCGGAGTCATGAACTTTCGTGTTCTAGTTCAAACAATTCATCGTTAGTTTGTGATACCTGTCAGCGTGCTAAGAGTCATCAACTACCTTATTCTACTTCGTTTCACATCAGTACTATACCTCTTGAATTAATACATTCAGATGTTTAGGGTCCCACTCTTGCTTCGTCGGGAGGGTACAAATATTATGTTAGTTTTATTGATGACTACACGCGCTTCACCTGGATTTATTTGCTTAAACACAAGTCTGATGTTGAGCAAGTTTTCTACAACTTTTAGGCTCATGTCGAACGCCTTCAGGATTATAAAATCAAAGCCGTTCAGTCCGACTGGGGTGGTTAATACCACAAACTCCATCGCTACTTTCAACACATGGGCATCTCTCACCGAGTGTCATGTCCGCATACCTCTCAGCAGAACGGTATTGCCGAGCGCAAACACCGACATTTGGTCGAGACCGGTCTTGCCTTGCTTGCGCACTCCTCTCTTCCGCTTCGGTTTTGGGATGAGGCTTTTCTTACGGCATGTTACCTCATCAACTGTATGCCCACTCCGGTTCTCAACAAGGACACACCTTTGTTCCGTCTGTTTCATGTTCAACCCAACTACTCCTCCCTTCGGATTTTTGGGTGTACTTCTGACCTAGTCTCCGCAAGTACAATGCTCACAAGCTTGAGTCTTGGTCCAAGATGTGTGTTTTCCTTGGCCATAGTCCTTTGCATAAGGGCTATAAGTGTCTTGACCGTACTTCCGGTCGGATATACATCTCTCATGATTTTTTTTCGACGAGACTGTGTTCCCTTACTCTCAACTCGGCGTTTTGGCTGATCCTGCTTCTCTTGAACATGCACTCACTTTTCCCTCCGATGAACTGGTTCCGGATGTCCATATGCGTAAATATGACATGTCCTATTTGTCATCTAACTTGTCTTTTGCAGGTGATATTGCTTTGAGTTCCCCCCAGGTACATGTTGCTGCTCCGATGCCTCCTGATGCGCCCGACGTGCATGTCCCGCCGTCCGAGGCGGGCGCGGCTGCCTCGCCTGATGGCGCGACCGAGGACGCGGCTGGGTCGCCATCCTCGCCCGGCGCGGCCGGGTTGCCACCCTTGCCCGGTCCGTCGCCCGAGCCGCCGCCCTCGCCTGGGCTGGTCCAGCACACCATTGTCTCTCGGCCCATGTCGCCTCTTGCTGAGGTCCCCTCAGTCGCGACACCCTTGGTCGAGCCCTCATCGCCGTTGTCTTCTCTTACTGGTGATGCAGCTCCAGCGCATGCTATGGTTACACGCCATCGTGATCATGCTGTTGGGGAACGTAGCAGAATTTTAAAATTTTCTACGCATCACCAAGATCAATCTATGGAGTCATCTAGAAATAAGGGAGAGGGGAGTGCATCTACATACCCTTGTAGATCGCGAGCGGAAGCATTCAAGAGAACGGGGTTGATGGAGTCGTACTCGTCGTGATCCAAATCACCGATGACCGAGCGCCGAACGGACGGCACCTCCGCATTCAACACACATACGGTTGGGAGAGACGTCTCCTCCTTCTTGATCTAGCAAGGGGAGAGGAGAGGTTGATGGAGATCCAGCAGCACGACGGCGTGGTGGTGGAAGCAGCGGGATGTCGGCAGGGCTTTGCCAAGCACCAACGAGAGGGAGAGGTGTCACGAGGGGAGAGGGAGGCGCCAGGGACTTGGGTGCGGCTGCCCTCCCTCCCCTCCACTATATATAGGGGCCAGGGGGGCACCGGCCCCTCTAGATCACATCTAGATGGGGGACGGCGGCCAAGGGGGTGGCTTGGCCCCCAAGCCAGGTGGAGGCGCCCCCACCCCTAGGGTTTCTAACCCTAGGCACGGGAGGAGGCCCAAGGGGGGTTGCACCAGCCCACCAGGGGCTGGTTCCCTTCCCACTTCAGCCCATGGGGCCCTCCGGGATAGGTGGCCCCACCTGGTGGACCCCCGGGACCCTTCTGGTGGTCCCGGTACAATACCAGTGACCCTCGAAACCTTCCTGGTGGCCGAAACTGGTCTTCCTATATATAAATCTTTACCTCCGGACCATTCCAGAACTCCTCGTGACGTCCGGGATCTCACCCGGGACTCCGAACAACTTCCGAGTTACCGCATACTAATATCTCTACAACCCTAGTGTCACCGAACCTTAAGTGTGTAGACCCTACGGTTTCGGGAACCATGCAGACATGACCGAGACAACTCTCCGGCCAATAGCCAACAGAGGGATCTGGATACCCATGTTGGCTCCCACATATTCCACGATGATCTCATCGGATGAACCACGATGTCGAGGATTCAATCAATCCTGTATTCAATTCCCTTTGTCAATCGGTATGTTACTTCCCCGAGATTCGATTGTCGGTATCCCAATACCTCGTTCAATCTCGTTACCGGCAAGTCACTTTACTCATTCCGTAACACATCATCCCGTGACCAACTCTTAGTCACATTGAGCTCATTACGATGATGTTTTACCGAGTGGGCCCAGAGATACCTCTCCGTCATGCGGAGCGACAAATCCCAGTCTCGATTCGTGCCAACCCAACAGACACTTTCGGAGATACCCGTAGTGCACCTCTATAGTCACCCAGTTACGTTGTGACGTTTGGCACACCCAAAGTATTCCTACAGTATCCGGGAGTTGCACAATCTCATGGTCTAAGGAAAATATACTTGACATTAGAAAAGCTCTAGCAGACGAACTACACGATCTTGTGCTATGCTTAAGATTGGGTCTTGTCCATCACATCATTCTTAGAATGATGTGATCCCATTATCAATGACATCTAATGTCCATAGTCAGGAAACCATGACTATCTGTTGATCAACGAGCTAGTTAACTAGAGGCTCACTAGAGACATGTGGTCTATATATTCACACATGTATTACGATTTTCGGACAACACAATTATAGCATGAACAATAGACAATTATCATGAACAAGGAAATATAATAATAACCATTTTATTATTGCCTATAGGGCATATTTCCAACAGTCTCCCACTTGCACTAGAGTCAATAATCTAGTTACATTGTGATGAATCGAACACCCATAGAGTTCTGGTGTTGATCATGTTTTGCTCGAGGAAGAGGCTTAGTCAACGGACCTGCGACATTCAGGTCCGTATGCACTTTACAAATATCTATGTCTCCATTTTGAACATTTTCACGAATGGAGTTGAAGCGACGCTTGATATGTCTGGTCTTCCTGTGAAACCTGGGCTCCTTGGCAAGGGCAATAGCTCCAGTGTTGTCACAGAAGAGAGTCATCGGGCCCGACGCATTGGGAATAACTCCTAGGTCGGTAATGAACTTCTTCACCCAGATTGCTTCTTGTGCTGCCTCTGAGGCTGCCATGTACTCCGCTTCACATGTAGATCCTGCCACGACGCTTTGCTTGCAACTGCACCAGCTGACTGCCCCACCATTCAAAATATACACATATCCGGTTTGTGACTTAGATTCATTCAGATCTGTGTCGAAGCTAGCATCGACGTAACCCTTTACGACGAGCTCTTCGTCACCTTCATAGATGAGAAACATATCCTTAGTCCTTTTCAGGTACTTCAGGATATTCTTGACCGCTGTCCAGTGTTCCATGCCTGGATTACTTTGGTACCTTCCTACCAAACTTACGACAAGGTTTACATCAAGTCTAGTACACAGCATGGCATACATGATAGACCCTGTGGCCGAGGCATAGGGGACGACACTCATCTTTTCTCTATCTTCTGTCGTGGTCGGGCATTGAGTTGTGCTCAATCTCATACCTTGCAATACAGGCAAGAACCCCTTCTTGGACTGATCCATATTGAACTTCTTCAGTATCTTATCAAGGTATGTACTTTGTGAAAGACCAATGAGACGTCTCGATCTATCTCTATAGATCTTGATGCCTAATATATAAGCAGCTTCTCCAAGGTCCTTCATTGAAAAACACTTGTTCAAGTAGGCCTTTATGCTTTCCAAGAATTCTATATCATTTCCCATCAATAGTATGTCATCCACATACAATATGAGAAATGCTACAGAGCTCCCACTCACTTTCTTGTAAACGCAGACTTCTCCATAAGTCTGCGTAAACCCAAACGCTTTGATCATCTCATCAAAACGAATGTTCCAACTCCGAGATGCTTGCACCAGCCCATAGATTGAGCGTTGGAGCTTGCACACCTTGTCAGCATTCTTAGGATCGACAAAACCTCCCGGCTGCATCATATACATTTCTTCCTTAAGGAAACCATTAAGGAATGCCGTTTTGACGTCCATTTGCCATATCTCATAATCATAGAATGCGGCAATTGCTAACATGATTCGGACGGACTTCAGCTTCGCTACGGGTGAGAAAGTCTCATCGTAGTCAACCCCTTGAACTTGTCGATAACCCTTAGCGACAAGCCGAGCTTTATAGATGGTCACATTACCATCCGCGTCTGTCTTCTTCTTAAAGATTCATTTATTTTCTATGGCTCGCCGATCATCGGGCAAGTCAGTCAAAGTCCATACTTTGTTTGCATACATGGATCCTATCTCGGATTTCATGGCTTCCAGCCATTTGTCGGAATCTGGGCCCGCCATCGCTTCTTCATAGTTCGAAGGTTCACCATTGTCTAACAACATGATTTCCAGGACAGGGTTGCCATACCACTCTGGTGCGAAACGCGTCCTTGTGGACCTACGAATTTCAGTAGGAGCTTGATCTGAAGTATCTTGATCATCATCATTAACTTCATCTCTAGTCGGTGCAGGCACCTCAGGAACAATTTCTTGAGCTGCGCCACTCCCCGGTTCAAGAGGCAATACTTCATCAAGTTCTACTTTCCTCCCACTTACTTCTTTCAAGAGAAACTCTTTCTCTAGAAAGGATCCATTCTTGGCAACAAAGTTCTTGCCTTTGGATCTAAGATAGAAGGTACACCCAATAGTTTCTTTAGGGTATCCTATGAAGACGCATTTTTCCGATTTGGGTTCGAGCTTTTCAGGTTGAAGTTTCTTGACATAAGCATTGCATCCCCAAACTTTTAGAAACGACAGCTTAGGTTTCTTGCAAAACCACAATTCATACGGTGTCGTCTCAACGGATTTCGACGGAGCCCTATTTAAAGTGAATGCGGCAGTCTCTATAGCATAACCCCAAAATGATAGCGGTAGATCGGTAAGATACATCATAGATTGTACCATATCCAATATGGTGCGATTACGACGTTCGGACACACCATTACGCTATGGTGTTCCAGGAGGCGTGAGTTGTGAAACTATTCCACATTTCCTTAAGTGCATGCCAAATTCATGAGTCAAATATTCTCCCCCATGATCTGATCGTAAGAACTTGATTTTCCTATCACGTTGATTCTCAACCTCACTCTGAAATTCCTTGAACTTTTCAAAGGTCTCAGACTTATGTTTCATTAAGTAGACATACCCATATCTACTTAAGTCATCAGTGAGGGTGAGGACATAACGATAGCCACCGCAAGCCTCAACGCTCATTGGACCGCAAACATCAGTATGTATGATTTCCAATAAGTTGGTTGCTCGCTCCATTGTTCCAGAGAACGGAGTCTTGGTCATTTTACCCATGAGGCATGGTTCGCACGTGTCAAATGATTCATAATCAAGAGACTCCAAAAGTCCATCTGCATGGAGTTTCTTCATGCGTTTGAGACCAATGTGACCAATGCGGCAGTGCCACAAGTATGTGGGACTATCATTATCAACCTTACATCTTTTGGCATTCACACTATGAATGTGTGTAACATCACGTTCGAGATTAAATAAGAATAAACCATTGACCAGCGGGGCATGACCATAAAACATGTCTCTCATATAAATAAAACAACCGTTATTCTCAAATTTAAATGAGTAGCCATCTCGCATTAAACGAGATCCAGATACAATGCTTATGCTCAAAGCTGGTACTAAATAACAATTATTGAGGTTTAAAACTAATCCCATAGGAAAATGCAGAGGTAGCGTGCCGACGGCGATCACATCGACCTTGGAACCATTCCCGACACGCATCGTCACCTCGTCCTTCGTCGGTCTCTGTTTATGCCGCAGTTCCTATTTTGAGTTACAAGTATGAGCAACTGCACCGGTATCAAATATCCAGGAGCTACTACGAGCGCTGGTAAGGTACACATCAATAACATGTATATCACATATACCTTTGGTATTGCCGGCCTTCTTTTTTGCTAAGTACTTGGGACAATTCCGCTTCCAGTGACCGTTTCCCTTGCAATAAAAGCACTCAGTCTCAGGCTTGGGTCCATTCTTTGACTTATTCCCGGCAGCTTGCTTACCGGGCGCAGCAACTCCCTTGCCGTCCTTCTTAAAGTTCTTTTTACCCTTGCCTTTCTAGAACTTAGTGGTTTTATTCACCATCAACACTTGATGTTCCTTTTTATTTCCACCTCCGCTGATTTCAGCATTGAATATACCTCAGGAATGGTCTTTTCCATCCCCTGCATATTGAAGTTCATCACAAATCTCTTGTAGCTAGGTGGGAGCGACTGAAGGATTCTGTCAACGACCGCATCATCCGGGAGATTAACTCCTAGCTGAGACAAGCGGTTATGCAGCCCAGACATTTTGAGTATGTGCTCGCTGACAGAACTGTTCTCCACCATCTTACAACTATAGAACTTGTCGGAGACTTCATATCTCTCGACCCGGGCGTGAGCTTGGAAAACCATTTTCAGCTCTTGGAACATCTTATATGCTCCATGTTGCTCAAAACACTTTTGGAGCCCCGGTTCTAAGCTGTAAAGCATGCCGCACTGAACCAGGGAGTAATCATCACTACGTGCCTGCCAAGCGTTCATAATGTCTTGTTATGCAGGGAAAAAGGTGCTTCACCTAGCGATGCATCAAGGACATATGCTTTCCTGGCAGCTATGAGGATAATCCTTAGGTTACAGACCCAGTCCGTGTAGTTGCTGCCATCGTCTTTCAGCTTGGTTTTCTCTAGGAACGCGTTGAAGTTGAGGGCAACATTAGCATGGGCCATTTGATCTACAAGACATATTGCAAAGATTTTAGACTATGTTCATGATAATTAAGTTCATCTAACTAAATTATTAATGAACTCCCACTCAGATAGACATCCCTCTAGTCATCTAAGTGATACATGATCCGAGTCAACTAGGCCGTGTCCGATCATCACGTGAGACGGACTAGTCATCATCGGTGAACATTTTCATGTTGATCGTATCTTCTATACGACTCATGTTCGACCTTTCGGTCTTCCGTGTTCCGAGGCCATGTCTGTACATGCTAGGCTCGTCAAGTCAACCTAAGTGTATTGCGTGTGTAAATCTGGCTTACACCCGTTGTATGTGAACGTTAGAACCTATCACACCCGATCATCACGTGGTGCTTCGGAACAACGGACCTTAGCAACGGTGCACAGTTAGGGGGGACACTTTCTTGAAATTATTGCGAGGGATCATCTTATTTATGCTACCGTCGTTCTAAGCAAATAAGATGTAAAACATGATAAACATCACATGCAATTAAATAGTGACATGATATGGCCAATATCATTTTGCTCCTTTTGATCTCCATCTTTGGGGCGCCATGATCACCGTCATCACCGGTATGACACCATGATCTCCATCATCGCGTCTTCATGAAGTTGTCTCGTCAACTATTACTTCTACTACTATGGCTAACGGTTAGCGATAAAGTAAAGTAATTACATGACGTTTATGTTGACACACAGGTCATAAATAAATTAAGACAACTCCTATGGCTCCTGCCGGTTGTCATACTCATCGACATGCAAGTCGTGATTCCTATTACAAGAACATGATCGATCTCATATATCACATATATCATTCATCACATCCTTTTGGCCATATCACATCACACGACATATGCTGCAAAAACAAGTTAGACGTCCTCTAATTGTTGTTGCAAGTTTTTACGTGGCTGCTATAGGTTTCTAGCAAGAACGTTTCTTACCTACGCCAAAACCACAACATGATATGCCAATTTCTATTTACCCTTCATAAGGACCCTTTTCATCGAATCTGATCCGACTAAAGTGGGAGAGACAGACACCCGCTAGCCACCTTATGCAACTAGTGCATGCCAGTTGGTGGAACCAGTCTCACGTAAGCGTACATGTAAGGTCGGTCCGGGCCGCTTCATCCCATGATGCCGCCGAATCAAGATAAGACTAGTAAGGGAAAGTAAATTGACAAAATCAACGCCCACAACAATTTGTGTTCTACTCGTGCATAGAAACTACGCATAGACCTAGCTCATGATGCCACTGTTGGGGAACGTAGCAGAATTTTAAAATTTTCTATGCATCACCAAGATCAATCTATGGAGTCATCTAGCAACGAGGGAGAGGGGAGTGCATCTACATACCCTTGTAGATCGCGAGCGGAAGCGTTCAAGAGAACGGGGTTGATGGAGTCGTACTCGTCGTGATCCAAATCACCGATGACCGAGCGCCGAACGGACGGCACCTCCGCGTTCAACACACGTACGGTTGGGAGAGACGCCTCCTCCTTCTTGATCCAGCAAGGGGAGAGGAGAGGTTGATGGAGATCTAGCAGCATGACGGCGTGGTGGTGGAAGCAGCGGGATCTCGGCAGGGCTTCGCCAAGCACCAACAAGAGGGAGAGGTGTCACGGGGGGAGAGGGAGGCGCCAGGGACTTGGGTGTGGCTGCCCTCCCTCCCCTCCACTATATATAGGGGCCAGGGGCGTCGGCCCCTCTAGATCCCATCTAGATGGGGGGGCGGCCAAGGGGGTGGCTTGGCCCCCAAGCCAGGTGGAGGCGCCCCCACCCTAGGGTTTCTAACCCTAGGCGCAGGAAGAGGCCCAAGGGGGGCGCACCAGCCCGCCAGGGGCTGGTTCCCTTCCCACTTCAGCCCATGGGGCCCTCCGGGATAGGTGGCCCCACCCGGTGGACCCCCGGGACCCTTCCGGTGGTCCCGGTACAATACCGGTGACCCCCGAAACCTTCCCGGTGGCTGAAACTGGTCTTCCTATATATAAATCTT
Source organism: Triticum monococcum (assembly GCA_034509565.1). Lineage (NCBI taxonomy): Eukaryota > Viridiplantae > Streptophyta > Magnoliopsida > Poales > Poaceae > Triticum > Triticum monococcum. The sequence goes on from CM067846.1 coordinate 66,031,726, forward strand.
TACCTCCGGATCATTTCGAAACTCCTCGTGACGTCCGGGATCTCATCCGGGACTCTGAACAACTTTCAGGTTACCGCATACTAATATCTCTACAACCCTAGCGTCACCGAACCTTAAGTGTGTAGACCCTACGGGTTCGGGAACCATGCAGACATGACCGAGACAACTCTTCGGCCAATAGCCAATAGCGAGATCTGGATACCCATGTTGGCTCCCACATATTCCACGATGATCTCATCGGATGAACCACGATGTCGAGGATTCAGTCAATCCCATATTCAATTCCCTTTGTCAATCGGTACGTTACTTGCCCGAGATTCGATCGTCGGTATCCCAATACCTCGTTCAATCTTGTTACCGACAAGTCACTTTACTTGTTCCGTAACACATCATCCCGTGACCAACTCTTAGTCACATTGAGCTCATTACGATGATGTTTTACCGAGTGGGCCCAGAGATACCTTTCCGTCATGCGAAGCGACAAATCCCAGTCTTGATTCGTGCCAACCCAACAGACACTTTTGGAGATACCCGTAGTGCACCTTTATAGTCACCCAGTTACGTTGTGACGTTTGGCACACCCAAAGTATTCCTACAATATCCGGGAGTTGCACAATCTCATGGTCTAAGGAAAAGATACTTGACATTAGAAAAGCTCTAGCAGACGAACTACACGATCTTGTGCTATGCTTAAGATTGGGTCTTGTCCATCACATCATTCTTCTAATGATGTGATCCCGTTATCAATGACATCTAATGTCCATAGTCAGGAAACCATGAATAGCTGTTGATCAATGAGCTAGTTAACTAGAGGCTTAATAGGGACATGTTGTGGTCTATATATTCACACATGTATTACGATTTCCGGATAACACAATTATAGCATGAACAATAGACAATTATCATGAACAAGGAAATATAATAATAACCATTTTATTATTGCCTCTAGGGCATATTTCCAACACATGCGCGCAAGGAGAAGTCTTACACTGATGGCACGGTTCGGTACGACTCTCGCCGTCGTGTCTTCTTCGCGCGCCGGTTTTCCATCGTGATGCTCTGGGTGGACCTGCCTGGCGTGCCGCGGAGTTTGCTGCCCTCCGTCACACTAACACCTGGGTGTTGGTGCCTCGGCCACCTGGTGTTAATATTGTGAGCTGGAAGTGTATTTTCAAAACCAAGCATCGTCCATATGGGTCTGTTGATAAGCACAAAGCTCGTCTTGTTGCTCGTGGTTTCACTCAGTAGCACGGGATTGACTACGGAGATACTTTTAGCCCGGTGGTGAAGTCTGCCACGGTTCGCTTGGTTTTGTCTCTTGATGTGTCTCGTGGCTGGAGCCTCCGACAAATTGATGTGAGCAATGCCTTTTTACATGGGTTCTTGGCCGAAGATGTGTACATGCAGCAACCACCTGGGTTCGAGGATGCCACTTATCCCTCTCATGTCTGCAAACTACAACGGTGTATTTATGGTCTCAAGCAGTCATCCCGTGCCTGGTATGCTCGTTTGAGTCAGCGTCTTTCGCAGCTCGGTTTTGTTGCTTCCAGATCAGATGCATCTCTGTTCATCTTCTCCCAGGGTACTATACAGATATACATGCTGGTGTACGTTGATGATATTGTGATTGCTGGCTCTACCCCCACTGTGGTGGATCGTCTTGTGCAGTCGTTGTTTGCTAGCTTTCCCATCAAAGATTTGGGTCGCCTCGAGTACTTTCTTGGTTTGGAAGCGTCCTTTCATTCAGGGGGCATGACCTTGCCGCAGAAAAAGTATGCTTTAGATCTTCTTCATCGCGTCAACATGGAGAACTGTAAGGCCACTTCCACTCCGCTTGCTACATCCGAGAGTCTCTCACGTCATAGTGGTGCATTACTGGGTAGAGATGACTCCTTTCGATATCGCAGTGTGGTTGGGGCACTTCAGTATTTGACCCTCACTCGTCCTGGTATCTCCTTCGCAGTGAACAAAGTGTGTTAGTTCCTGTCTCAGCCAACGGAAGATCATTGGGAAGCAATCAAGCGTATTCTGAGATATGTCAAAGGTACGCTAGACATGGGACTACGGATTCGTAAGTCCAGATTTACTGGAGTGAGTATATTCACCGATGCAGACTGGGCAGGCTGTGTTGATGATAGGCGCTCCACTGGTGGTCTTTCTATATTTGTTGGACCTAACCTTGTATCTTGGAGCTCGAAGAAGCAACCCACAGTCTCGAGATCAAGCACCGAGGCAGAGTATAAGGCATTGGCCAATGGCGCGGCTGAAGCCATTTGGATAGACTCAGTTCTCACAGAACTTGGAGTCCCACGACAACGCACTCTTATATTGTGGTGTGATAACTTAGGGGCAACTTACCTGATGGCGAATCCGGTGTTAATTTCATGCTCGGACCAAACACATTGAGATTGATTTCCACTTTGTGAGAGAACGAGTAGCTGCTTGTGAACTGGAAGTCGGGTTTATTTCTACAAATGATCAGTTAGCAGATGTATTTACTAAACCCGCTACTAGACAGATGCTAGACCGTTTTAGAACCAATCTGAATCTTGTATATAGTTCAGATTGAGGGGGCATGTAAAGTAGGGTCTAGTATATTGTCCTTTGATACGTCCATTTTGCATCATGCTTTTATATCGATATTTATTGCATTATGGGCTGTTATTTCACATTAAGTCACAATGCTTATGGTTATTCTCTCTTATTTTACAAGGTTTACATAAGGAGGGAGAATGCTGTTGGGGAACGTTGCGGAAAACAAAAAATTTCCTACGGTTTCACCAAGATCCATCTATGAGTTCATCTAGCAACGAGTGATCGGATGCATCTACATACCTTTGTAGAACGCGAGTGGAAGCGTTCAAAGAACGGGGATGAGGGAGTCGTACTCGACGTGATCCGAATCACCGGAGATCCTAGCACCGAACGGACGGCACCTCCGCGTTCAACACACGTACGGTCAGCGTAACGTCTCCTCCTTATTGATCCAGCAAGGGGGGAGGAGAGGTTGATGAAGATCCAGCAGCATGACGGCGTGGTGGTGGATGCAGGGGTCACCGCAGCAGGGCTTCGCCGTTCTACTACGAGAGGGAGAGGTGTAGCAGGGGAGAGGGAGGCGCCAAGACTCAAGGGTGCTGCTGCCCCTCCCTCCCCCCCCCTTTATATAGGCTCCCCAAGGGGGGGGGGGGCGCCGGCCCTAGGAGATGGGATCTCCTGGGGGGCGGCGGCCAAGGGGTGGAGTGCCCCCCAAGCCAGGTGGGGCGCCCCCCCCCCCCACCCTAGGGTTCCCAACCCTAGGCGCATGGGGTGGGCCAAGGGGGGCGCACCAGCCCACTATGGGCTGGTTCCCCTCCCCACTCAAGCCCATGGGGCCCTCCGGGATGGGTGGCCCCACCCGGTGGACCCCCGGGACCCTTCCGGTGGTCCCGGTACAATACCGGTGACCCCCGAAACTCCCCCGATGGCCGAAACTGCACTTCCTATATATAATTCTTCATCTCCGGACCATTCCGGAACTCCTCGTGACGTCCGGGATCTCATCCGGGACTCCGAACAACATTTGGGTTACTGCATATACATATCTCTTCAACCCTAGCGTCACCGAACCTTAAGTGTGTAGACCCTACGGGATCGGGAGACATGTAGACATGACCGAGATTGCTCTCCGGTCAATAACCAACAGCGGGATCTGGATACCCATGTTGGCTCCGACATGCTCCCCGATGATCGCATCGGATGAACCACGATGTCGAGGATTCAAGCAACCCCTTTGTCAATCGATATGTTACTTGCCCGAGATTCGATCGTCGGTATCCCAATACCTCGTTCAATCTCGTTACTGGCAAGTCACCTTACTCGTACCGCAATGCATGATCCCGTGACCAGACACTTGGTCACTTTGAGCTCATAATGATGATGCATTGCCGAGTGGGCCCAGTGATACCTCTTCGTCATACGGAGTGACAAATCCCAGTCTTGATCCATGTCAACCCAACAGACACTTTCGGAGATACCCGTAGTATACCTTTATGGTCACCCAATTACGTTGTGACGTTTGGTACACCCAAAGCACTCCTACGGTATCCGGGAGTTACACGATCTCATGGTCTAAGGAAAGGATACTTGACATTGGAAAACTCTAGCAAACAAACTATACGATCTTATGCCATGTTTAGGATTGGGTCTTGTCCATCACATCATTCTCCTAATGATGTGATCTCATTATGAATGACATCCAATGTCCATAGTCAAGAAACCATGACTATCTGTTGATCAACGAGCTAGTCAACTAGAGGCTTACTAGGGACATGTTGGTGTCTATTATTCACACATGTATTACGGTTTCCGGATAACACAATTATAGCATGAATAAAAGACAATTATCATGAACAAGGAAATATAATAATAATCCTTTTATTATTGCCTCTAGGGCATATTTCCAACAGTCTCCCACTTGCACTAGAGTCAATAATCTAGTTACACTGTGATGAATCGAACACCCATGGAATTCTGGTGTTGATCATGTTTTGCTCTAGGGAGAGGTTTAGTCAATGGATCTGCTACATTCAGGTCCGTATGTACTTTACAAATATCTATGTCTCCATCTTGAACATTTTCACGAATGGAGTTGAAGCGACGCTTGATGTGCCTTGTCTTCTTGTGAAACCTGGGCTCCTTGGCAAGTGCAATAGCTCCAATGTTGTCATAGAAGAGCTTGATCGGCCCCGACGCATTGGGTATGACTCCTAGGTCGGTGATGAACTCCTTCACCCAAATTGCTTCATGTGCTGCCTCCGAGGCTGCCATGTACTCCGCTTCACATGTAGATCCCGCCACGACGCTCTACTTGCAACTACACCAGCTTACTGCCCCACCATTCAAAATATACACGTATCCGGTTTGTGACTTAGAGTCATCCAGATCTGTGTCGAAGCTAGCGTCGACGTAACCCTTTACAACGAGCTCTTCGTCACCTCCATAAACGAGAAACATTTCCTTAGTCCTTTTCAGGTACTTCAGGATATTCTTGACCGCTGTCCAGTGTTCCTTGCCGGGATTACTTTGGTACCTTCCTACCAAACTTACGGCAAGGTTTACATCAGGTCTGGTACACAGCATGGCATACATAATAGAACCTATGGCTGAGGCATAGGGGATGACACTCATCTCTTCTATATCTTCTGCCATGGTCGTGAAGGAAATATGCCCTAGAGGCAATAATAAAGTTATTATTTATTTCCTTATATCATGATAAATGTTTATTATTCATGCTAGAATTGTATTAACCAGAAACATAATACATGTGTGAATACATAGACCAACAGAGTGTCACTAGTATGCCTCTACTTGACTAGCTCGTTAATCAAAGATGGTTATGTTTCCTAACCATGAACAAAGAGTTGTTATTTGATTAACGAGGTCACATCATTAGTAGAATGATCTGATTGACATGACCCATTCCATTAGCTTAGCATCCGATCGTTTAGTATGTTGCTATTGCTTTCTTCATGACTTATACATGTTCCTATAACTATGAGATTATGCAACTCCCGTTTACCGGAGGAACACTTTGGGTACTACCAAACGTCACAACGTAACTGGGTGATTATAAAGGAGTACTACAGGTGTCTCCAATGGTAGATGTTGGGTTGGCGTATTTTGAGATTAGGGTTTGTCACTCCGATTGTCGGAGAGGTATCTCTGGGCCCTCTCGGTAATGCACATCACATAAGCCTTGCAAGCACTGCAACTAATATGTTAGTTGTGAGATGATGTATTACGGAACGAGTAAAGAGACTTGCCAGTAACGAGATTGAACTAGGTATTGGATACCGACGATCGAATCTCGAGCAAGTAACATACCGATGACAAAGGGAACAACGTATGTTGTTATGCGGTCTGACCGATAAAGATCTTCGTAGAATATGTAGGAGCCAATATGGGCATCCAGGTCCCGCTATTGGTTATTGACCGGAGACGTGTCTCGGTCATGTCTACATTGTTCTCGAACCGTAGGGTCCGCACGCTTAACGTTACGATGACAGTTATTATGAGTTTATGCATTTTGATGTACCGAAGGTTGTTCGGAGTCCCGGATGAGATCACTGACATGACGAGGAGTCTCGAAATGGTCGAGACGTAAAGATTGATATATTGGAAGCCTATGTTTGGACATAGGAAGTGTTCCGGGTGAAATCGGGATTTTACCGGAATACCGGGAGGGTTACCGGAACCCCCCGGGAGACTAATGGGCCTATTGGGCCTTAGTGGAAAAAGAGAAAAGGGACAAGCCCAAGCTGGCCGGCGCCCCCCCTTTCCCCAAGTCCTAGTAGGACTAGGAGAAGGGGCCGGCCCCCCTCTTTCTCCTTTCTCCCCAAGAGTCCTAATTGGATTAGGATTGGAGGGAGGAGTCCTACTCCCGGTGGGAGTAGGACTCCCCTGCGCCTCCTCTCCCTGGCCGGCCGTGTTGGAAATATGCCCTAGAGGCAATAATAAATTGATTATTATTATATTTCCTTGTTCATGATAATCGTTTATTATCCATGCTAGAATTGTATTGATAGGAAACTCAGATACATGTGTGGATACATAGACAACACCATGTCCCTAGTAAGCCTCTAGTTGACTAGCTCGTTGATCAATAGATGGTTACGGTTTCCTGACCATGGACATTGGATGTCATTGATAACGGGATCACATCATTAGGAGAATGATGTAATGGACAAGACCCAATCCTAAGCATAGCACTAGATCGTGTAGTTCGTATGCTGAAGCTTTTCTAATGTCAAGTATCATTTCCTTAGACCATGAGATTGTGCAACTCCCGGATACCGTAGGAATACTTTGGGTGTGCCAAACGTCACAACGTAACTGGGTGGCTATAAAGGTACATTACAGGTATCTCCGAAAGTGTCTGTTGGGTTGGCACGAATCGAGACTGGGATTTGTCACTCCGTGTAAGCGGAGAGGTATCTCTGGGCCCACTCGGTAGGACATCATCATAATGTGCACAATGTGATCAAGGAGTTGATCACGGGATGATGTGTTGCAGAACGAGTAAAGAGACTTGCCGGTAACGAGATTGAACAAGGTATCGGGATACCGACGATCGAATCTCGGGCAAGTATCGTACCGATAGACAAAGGGAATTGTATACGGGATTGATTAAGTCCTTGACATCGTGGTTCATCCGATGAGATCATCGTTGAACATGTGGGAGCCAACATGGGTATCCAGATCCCGCTGTTGGTTATTGACCGGAGAACGTCTCGGTCATGTCTGCATGTCTCCCGAACCCGTAGGGTCTACACACTTAAGGTTCGATGACACTAGGGTTATAAAGGAAGTTTGTATGTGGTTACCGAATGTTGTTCGGAGTCCCGGATGAGATCCCGGACGTCACGAGGAGTTCCGGAATGGTCCGGAGGTAAAGATTTATATATGGGAAGTCCTGTTTTGGTCACCGGAAAAGTTTCGGGGTTTATCGGTAACGTACCGGGACCACCGGGAGGGTCCCGGGGGTCCACCAAGTGGGGCCACCAACCCCAGAAGGTTGCATGGGCCAAGAGTGGTGAGGAACCAGCCCCTTAGTGGGCTGGTGCGCCTCCCACCAAGGCCCAAGGCGCAGGGGAAGTGGGAGGAGGCAAACCCTAGGTCCAGATGGGCCTTAAGGCCCACCCTAGGGGCGCCTCCCCCTTCTCCCCTCCCTTGGCCGCCACCCCTTGGCCCCATCTAGGGCTGCCGCCCCCCTAGGGGTGGGAAACCCTAGAGGGGGCGCAGCCCTCCCCTTCCCCTATATATATGAGGCCTAGGGGCTGCCCACAACACGCGACTCAGTCTCTTGGTGCAGCCCTGCGTCTCTCTCTCCCTCCTCTTCTGTGGTGCTTGGCGAAGCCCTGCAGGATAGCCACGCTCCTCCACCACCACTACGCCGTTGTGCTGCTGATGGATGAAGTCTTCCTCAACCTCTCCCTCTCTCCTTGCTGGATCAAGGCGTGGGAGACGTCACCGGGCTGTACGTGTGTTGAACGCGGAGGTGCCGTGCGTTCGGCACTTGGTCACCGGTGATTTGAATCACGACGAGTACGACTCCATCAACCCCGTTCACTTGAACGCTTCCGCTTAGCGATCTACAAGGGTATGTAGATGCACTCTCCTTTCCCCTCGTTGCTAGTTTCTCCTTAGATAGATCTTGGTGACACGTAGGAAAATTTTGAATTTCTGCTACGTTCCCCAACAGTGGCATCATGAGCTAGGTCTATTGCGTAGATTCTATGCACGAGTAGAACACAAAGTAGTTGTGGGCGTTGATTATGTTCAATATGCTTGCTGTTACTAGTCTTATCTTGATTCGGCGGCATCGTGGGATGAAGCGGCCCGGACCGACCTTACACGTACTCTTACGTGAGACTGGTTCCACCGACTGACATGCACTAGTTGCATAAGGTGGCTAGCGGGTGTCTGTCTCTCCCACTTTAGTCGGATCAGATTCGATGAAAAGGGTCCTTATGAAGGGTAAATAGCAATTGGCATATCACGTTGTGGTCTTTGCGTAGGTAAGAAACGTTCTTGCTAGTAACCCATAGCAGCCATGTAAAACATGCAAACAACAATTAGAGGACGTCTAACTTGTTTTTGCAGGGTATGCTATGTGATGTGATATGGCCAAAGGATGTGATGAATGATATATGTGATGTATGAGATGATCATGTTCTTGTAATAGGAATCACGACTTGCATGTCGATGAGTATGACAACCGGCAGAAGCCATAGGAGTTGTCTTTATTTATTTATGACCTGCGTGTCAACTTAAACGTCATGTAATTACTTTACTTTATTGCTAACCGTTAGCTGTAGTAGTAGAAGTAATAGATGACGTGACAACTTCAAGAAGACACGATGATGGAGATCATGATGATGGAGATCATGGTGTCATGCCGGTGACGATGATGATCATGGAGCCCCGAAGATGGAGATCAAAAGGAGCAAAGTGATATTGGCCATATCATGTCACTATTTGATTGCATGTGATGTTTATCATGTTTATACATCTTATTTGCTTAGAACGACGGTAGTAAATAAGATGATCCCTCATTAAAATTTCAAGAAGTGTTCTCCCCTAACTGTGCACCGTTGCTAAAGTTCGTCGTTTCGAAGCACCACGTGATGATCGGGTGTGATAGATTCTAACGTTCACATACAACGGGTGTTGACGAGCTTGGCATGTACAGACATGGCCTCGGAACACATGCAAACACTTAGGTTGACTTGACGAGCCTAGCATGTACAGACATGGCCTCGGAACACAGAAGACCGAAAGGTCGAGCATGAGTCGTATAGAAGATACGATCAACATGAAGATGTTCACCGACGTTGACTAGTCCGTCTCACGTGATGATCGGACACGGCCTAGTTGACTCGGATCATGTAATCACTTAGATGACTAGAGGGATGTCTATCTAAGTGGGAGTTCATAAGATGAACTTAATTATCCTGAACATAGTCAAAAGGATTTTGCAAATTATGTCGTAGCTCACGCTATAGTTCTACTGTTTAGATATGTTCCTAGAGGAAAATTAGTTGAAAGTTGATAGTAGCAATTATGCGGACTAGGTCCGTAAACTGAGGATTGTCCTCATTGCTTCTTAGAAGGCTTATGTCCTTAATGCACCGCTCAGTGTGCTGAACCTCGAACGTCGTCTGTAGATGTTGCGAACATCTGACATACACGTTTTGATAACTACATGATAGTTCAGTTAAACGGTTTAGAGTTGAGGCACCGAAGACGTTTTGAAACGTCGCGAAACATATGAGATGTTTTGAGGGCTGAAATTGGGATTTCAGGCTCGTGCCCACGTCAAGAGGTATAAGACCTCCGACGATTTTCTTAACCTACAAACTAAGGGAGAGAAGCTCAATTGTTGAGCTTGTGCTCAGATTGTCTGAGTACAACAATCATTTGAATCAAGTGGGAGTTGATCTTCCAAGATGAGATAGTGATGTTTCTCCGAAGTAATTACCACCAAGCTGCTAGAGCTTCGTGATGAACTATAATATATCAGGGACATATATGATGATCCTTGAGATATTCGCGATGTTTGACACCACAAAAGTAGATATCAAGAAGGAGCATCAATTGTTGATGGTTAGTGAAACCACTAGTTTCAAGAAGGGCAAGGGCAAGAAGGGATACTTCATGAAACGGCAAATCAGCTGCTGCTCTGGTGAAGAAACCCAAGGTTGAACCCAAACCCGAGACTAAGTGCTTCTGTAATAAGGGGAACAACCACTGGAGCGGAATTACCCTAGATACTTGGTAGATTAGAAGGCTGGCAAGGTCGATAAAAGTATATTGGATATACATTGTGTTGATGTGTACTTTACTAGTACTCCTAGTAGCACCAGGGTATTAGATACCGGTTCGGTTGCTAAGTGTTAGTAACTCGAAATAAAAGCTACGGAATAAACGGAGACTAGCTAAAGGTGAGCTGACGATGTGTGTTGGAAGTGTTTCCAATGTTGATATGATCAAGCATCGCACGCTCCCTCTACCATCGAGATTGGTGTTTGCGTTGAGCATAGACATGATTGGATTATGTCCATCACAATACGGTTATTCATTTAAGGAGAATAATGGTTACTCTGTTTATTTGAATAATGCCTTCGATGGTCTTACACCTAAAATAAATGGTTTATTGAATCTCGATCGTAGTGATACACATGTTCATGCCAAAAGATATAGGATAGTAATGACAGTACCACCTACTTGTGGCACTGCCACTTAAGTCATATCAGTATAAAACGCATGAGGTAGCTCCATGTTGATGGATCTTTGGACTCACTCATTTTTGAAAAGTTTGAGACATGCGAACCATGTCTATTGGTGTATATGCATGAAGAAACTCCATGCAAATGGACCGTTTAAACTCACTTGATTTTGAATCACTTGAGACATGCAAATCATACCACATGGGCAAGATGACTGAAAGCCTCGGTTTCAGTAAAATGGAACTAGAAAGCAACTTGTTGGAAGTAATACATTTTGATGTGTGCAGTCCAATGAGTGCTGAGGCGTGTAGTGGATATCGTTATGTTCTTACTTCACAGATGATTTGAGTAGATGTTGAGAATATTTACTTGATGAATCACGAGTCTGAATTATTGAAAGGTTCAAGTAATTTCAGGGTGAAGTTGAAAGATCGTTGTGACAAGAGGATAAAGTATCTATGATATGATCATAGAGATGAATATCTGAATTACGAGTTTGGCACAGAATTAAGACATTGTGGAAATTGTTTCACAACCAATACAGCCTGGAACACCATAGTGTGATGGTGTGTCCGAACATCATAACTGCACCCTATTGGATATGATGCATACCATGATGTCTCTTATCGAATTACCACAATAGTTTATGGGTTAGGCATTGGAGACAACCACATTCACTTTAAATAGGGCACCACGTAATTCCGATGAGGTGACACCGTATGAACTATGGTTTAGAGAAACCTAAGCTGTCATTTCTTAAAAGTTTGAGGCTGCGACGCTTATATGAAAAAGTTTCAGGCTGATAAGCTCGAACCCAAAGCGGATAAATGCATCTTCATAGGACACCCAAAACAGTTGGGTATACCTTCTGTCTCAGATCCGAAAGCAATAAGGGATTGTTTCTAGAATCGGGTCCTTTTTCGAGGAAAAGTTTCTCTCGAAAGAATTGAGTGGGAGGATGGTGGAGACTTGATGAGGTTATTGAACCATCTCTTCAACTAGTGTGTGGCAGGGCACAGGAAATTGTTCCTGTGGCACCTACACCAATTGAAGTGGAAGCTTATGATAGTGATCATGAAACTTCAGATCAAGTCACTACCAAACCTCGTAGGACGACAAGGATGCGTACTACTTCAGAGTGGTACGTAGTCCTGTCTTGGAAGTCATGTTGCTAGACAACAATGAACCTACGAGCTATGGAGAAGCGATGGTGGGCCCGGATTCCGATAAATGGCTCGAGGCCATATAATCCGAGAGAGGATCCATGTATGAAAACAAAGTGTAGACTTTGGCAGAATGGCTCGATGGTCGTAAGGCTGTTGAGTACAGATGGATTTTAAAAGGAAGACAGACAATGATGGTAAGTGTCACCATTAAGAAAGCTCGACTTGTCGTTAAGATGTTTTCCGACAAGTTCAAGGAGTTGACTACGATGAGACTTTCTCACTCGTAGCGATGCTAAGAGTCTGTTGGAATTATATTAGTGATTACTGCATTATTTATGAAATCTTGCAGATAGGATGTCAAAACATAGTTTCCTCGACTATTTTCTGAGGAAAGGTTGTATGTGATACAACCAGAAGGTTTTGTCAATCCTGAAAGATGCTAATAAGTATGCAAAGCTCCAGCCATCCTTCTAAGGACTGGAGTAAGCATCTCGGAGTTGGAATGTGTGCTTTGATGAGATGATCAAAGATTTTGGTTTATACAAAGTTTATGAGAAACTTGTATTTCCAAAGAAGTGAGTGGGAGCACTATAGAATTTCTGATGAGTATATGTTGTTGACATATTGTTGATCAGAAATGATGTAGAATTTCTGGAAAGCATGTAGGGTTATTTGAAAAGTGTTTTCCAATTGAAAGCCTGGATTAAGCTACTTGAACATTGAGCATCAAGATCTATAAGGATAGATCAAAAACGCTTAATGGTACTTTCAAATGAGCACATACCTTGACATGATCTTGAAGGTGTTCAAGATGGATCAGTCAAAGAAGGAGTTCTTGCCTGAGTTGTAAGGTATGAAGTTAAGACTTAAAGCTCGACCACGGCAGAATAGAAAGGACAAAGGTCGTCCCCTATGCTTAAGACATAGGCTCTACAGTATGCTATGCTGTGTACCGCACCTGAAGTGTGCCTTGCCATGAGTCAGTCAAGGGGTACAAGAGTGATCCAAGAATGGATCACAGGACATCGGTCAAAGTTATCCTTAGTAACTAGTGGACTAAGGAATTTTCTCGATTATGGAGGTGATAAAGAGTTCGTCGTAAAGGGTTACGTCGATGCAAGTTTAACACCTATCCGGATAGCTCTGAGTAGAGATATCAGATACGTATAATGGAGCAACAATTTAGAATAACTCCAAGTAGAACAGTTATTTGGAAGAGCTCCAGATAGAGCGTGGTAGCTGCATCTAGGAGATGACATAGAGATTTGTAAAGCACACACGGATCTGAAAGGTTCAGACCCGTTGACTAAAACCTCTCTCACAAGCAACATGATCAAACCCAGAACTCATTGAGTGCTAATCACATAGTGATGTGAACTAGATTATTGACACTGGTAAACTCTTTGGATGTTAGTCACATGGGGATGTGACCTTGAGTGTTAATCACATATCGATGTGAGCTAGATTATTGACTCTAGTGCAAGTGGGAGACTGTTGGAAATATGCCCTAGAGGCAATAATAAATTGATTATTATTATATTTCCTTGTTCATGATAATCGTTTATTATCCATGCTAGAATTGTATTGATAGGAAACTCAGATACATGTGTGGATACATAGACAACACCATGTCCCTAGTAAGCCTCTAGTTGACTAGCTCGTTGATCAATAGATGGTTACGGTTTCCTGACCATGGACATTGGATGTCATTGATAACGGGATCACATCATTAGGAGAATGATGTGATGGACAAGACCCAATCCTAAGCATAGCACTAGATCGTGTAGTTCGTATGCTGAAGCTTTTCTAATGTCAAGTATCATTTCCTTAGACCATGAGATTGTGCAACTCCCGGATACCGTAGGAATACTTTGGGTGTGCCAAACGTCACAACGTAACTGGGTGGCTATAAAGGTACATTACAGGTATCTCCGAAAGTGTCTGTTGGGTTGGCACGAATCGAGACTGGGATTTGTCACTCCGTGTAAGCGGAGAGGTATCTCTGGGCCCACTCGGTAGGACATCATCATAATGTGCACAATGTGATCAAGGAGTTGATCACGGGATGATGTGTTGCAGAACGAGTAAAGAGACTTGCCGGTAACGAGATTGAACAAGGTATCGGGATACCTACGATCGAATCTCGGGCAAGTATCGTACCGATAGACAAAGGGAATTGTATACGGGATTGATTAAGTCCTTGACATCGTGGTTCATCCGATGAGATCATCGTGGAACATGTGGGAGCCAACATGGGTATCCAGATCCCGCTGTTGGTTATTGACCGGAGAACGTCTCGGTCATGTCTGCATGTCTCCCGAACCCGTAGGGTCTACACACTTAAGGTTCGATGACGCTAGGGTTATAAAGGAAGTTTGTATGTGGTTACCGAATGTTGTTCGGAGTTCCGGAATGGTCCGGAGGTAAAGATTTATATATGGGAAGTCCTGTTTTGGTCACCGGAAAAGTTTCGGGGTTTATCGGTAACATACCGGGACCACCGGGAGGGTCCCGGGGGTCCACCAAGTGGGGCCACCAACCCCAGAAGGTTGCATGGGCCAAGAGTGGTGAGGAACCAGCCCCTTAGTGGGCTGGTGCGCCTCCCACCAAGGCCCAAGGCGCAGGGGAAGTGGGAGGAGGCAAACCCTAGGTCCAGATGGGCCTTAAGGCCCACCCTAGGGGCGCCTCCCCCTTCTCCCCTCCCTTGGCCGCCACCCCTTGGCCCCATCTAGGGCTGCCGCCCCCCCTAGGGGTGGGAAACCCTAGAGGGGGCGCAGCCCTCCCCTTCCCCTATATATATGAGGCCTAGGGGCTGCCCACAACACGCGACTCAGTCTCTTGGTGCAGCCCTGCGTCTCTCTCTCCCTCCTCTTCTGTGGTGCTTGGCGAAGCCCTGCAGGATAGCCACGCTCCTCCACCACCACCACGCTGTTGTGCTGCTGATGGATGAAGTCTTCCTCAACCTCTCCCTCTCTCCTTGCTGGATCAAGGCGTGGGAGACGTCACCGGGCTGTACGTGTGTTGAACGCGGAGGTGCCGTGCGTTCGGCACTTGGTCATCGGTGATTTGAATCACGACGAGTACGACTCCATCAACCCCGTTCACTTGAACGCTTCCGCTTAGCGATCTACAAGGGTATGTAGATGCACTCTCCTTTCCCCTCGTTGCTAGTTTCTCCTTAGATAGATCTTGGTGACACGTAGGAAAATTTTGAATTTCTGCTACGTTCCCCAACAGGCCGGCTCCCCCTCCTCCAACCTTTATATACGGGGGCAGGTGGCACCCCAAGACACACAAGTTGATCCTTGAGATCGTTCCTTAGCCGTGTGCGGTGCCCCCTGCCACCAAATTCCACCTCGATCATAATGTTATAGTGCTTAGGCGAAGCCCTGCGTCGGTAGTACATCAAGATCGTCATCACGCCGTCGTGCTGATGGAACTCTTCCTCGACGCTTTGCTGGATCGGAGCCCGAGGAACGTCATCGAGCTGAACGTGTGCTAAGAACTCGGAGGTGCCGGAGTAACGGTGCTTGGATCGGTCGGATCGGGAAGAAGACGTACGACTACTTCCTCTACGTTGTGTGATCGCTTCCGCAGTCGGTCTGCGTTGGTACGTAGACAACACTCTCCCCTCTCGTTGTTGTGCATCACCATGATCTTGCGTGTGCGTAGGAAAATTTTCGAAATTACTGCGTTCCCTAACAGTGGCATCCGAGCCTAGGTTTTATGGTTTGATGTTATATGCACGAGTAGAACACAAGTGAGTTGTGGGCGATACAAGTCATACTGCCTACCAGCATGTCATACTTTGGTTCGGCGGTATTGTTGGGTGAGACGATCCGGACCAACCTTACGCGTACTCTTACGCGAGACCGGTTCCCTCGACGTGCTTTGCACACAGATGGCTTGCGGAAGACTGCCTCTCCAACTTTAGTTGAACCAAGTGTGACTACGCCCGGTCCTTGAGAAGGTTAAAACGGAGTCTATTTGACGAACTATCGTTGTGGTTTTGATGCGTAGGTGAGATGAGTTCTTACTTAAGCCCGTAGCAGCCACGTAAAACTTGCAACAACAAAGTAGAGGACGTCTAACTTGTTTTTGCAGGGTATGTTGTGATGTGATATGGTCAAGGCATGATGCTGATTTTATTGTATGAGATGATCATGTTTTGTAACCGAGTTATCGGCAACTGGCAGGAGCCATATGGTTGTCGCTTTATTGTATGCAATGCAATCGCGATGTAATGCTTTACTTTACTTTATTACTAAACGGTAGTGATAGTCGTGGAAGCATAAGATTGGCGAGACAACAACGATGCTGCGATGGAGATCAAGGTGTCGCGCCGGTGACGATGGTGATCATGACGGTGCTTCGGAGATGGAGATCACAAGCACAAGATGATGATGGCCATATCATATCACTTATATTGATTGCATGTGATGTTTATCCTTTTATGCATCTTATCTTGCTTTGATTGACGGTAGCATTATAAGATGATCTCTCACTAAATTATCAAGAAGTGTTCTCCCCGAGTATGCACCGTTGCCAAAGTTCGTCGTGCCCAGACACCACGTGATGATCGGGTGTGATAAGCTCTACGTCCAAATACAACGGGTGCAAAACAGTTGCACACGCAGAATACTCGGGTTATACTTGACGAGCCAAGCATATACAGATATGGCCTCGGAACACGGAGACCGAAAGGTCGAGCGTGAATCATATAGTAGATATGATCAACATAATGATGTTCACCATTGAAAACTACTCCATCTCACGTGATGATCGGTTATGGTTTAGTTGATTTGGATCACGTGATCACTTAGAGGATTAGAGGGATGTCTATCTAAGTGGGAGTTCTTAAGTAATATGATTAAATTGAACTTAAATTTATCATGAACTTAGTCCTGGTAGTATTTTGCAAATTATGTTGTAGATCAATAGCTCGCGTTGTTGCTTCCCTGTGTTTATTTTGATATGTTCCTAGAGAAAATTGTGTTGAAAGATGTTAGTGGCAATGATGCGGATTGGATCCGTGATCTGAGGTTTATCCTCATTGCTGCACAGAAGAATTATGTCCTTGATGCACCGCTAGGTGACGGACCTATTGCAGGAGCAGATGCAGACGTTATGAACGTTTGGCTAGCTCAATATGATGACTACTTGATAGTTTAGTGCACCATGCTTAATGGCTTAGAATCGGGACTTCAAAAGACGTTTTGAACGTCATGGACCATATGAGATGTTCCAGGAGTTGAAGTTGATATTTCAAGCAAATACCCGAGTTGAGAGATATGAAGTCTCCAACAAGTTCTATAGCTAAAAGATGGAGGAGAATCGCTCAACTAGTGAGCATGTGCTCAGATTGTCTGGGTACTACAATCGCTTGAATCAAGTGGGAGTTAATCTTCCAGATAAGATAGTGATTGACAGAATTCTCTAGTCACCATGACCAAGTTAGTAGAACTTCGTGATGAACTATAGTATGCAAGGGATGACGAAAACGACTCCCGAGCTTTTCATGATGATGAAATTGATGAAGGTAGAAATCAAGAAAAACATCAAGTGTTGATGGTAGATAAGATCACTAGTTTCAAGAAAAGGGCAAAGGGAAGAAGGGGAACTTCAAGAAGAACGGCAAGCAAGTTGCTGCTCAAGTGAAGAACCCCAAGTCTGATCCTAAGCCTGAGACTAAGTGCTTCTACTACAAAGGGACTGGTCACTGGAAGCGGAACTACCCCAAGTGATTGGCGGATAAGGATGGCAAAGTGAACATAAGTATATTTGATGTACATGTTATTGATGTGTACTTTACTAGTGTTTATAGCAAACCCTCAGTATTTGATACTAGTTCAGTTGCTAAGATTAGTAACTCGAAACGGGAGTTGCAGAATAAACAGAGACTAGTTAAGGGTGAAGTGACGATGTGTGTTGGAAGTAGTTCCAAGATTGATATGATCATCATCGCACACTCCCCTATACTTTCGGGATTAGTGTTGAACCTAAATAAGTGTTATTTGGTGTTTGTGTTGAGCATGAATATGATTTGATCATGTTTATTGTAATACGGTTATTCATTTAAGTAAAAGAATAAATTGTTGTTCTGTTTACATGAATAAAACCTTATATGGTTACACACCCAATGAAAATAGTTCATTGGATCTCGATCTTAATAATACACATATTCATAATATTGAAACCAAAAGATGCAAAGTTAATAATGATAGTGCAACTTATTTGTGGCACTGCTGTTTAGGTCATATTGGTATAAAGCGCATGAAGAAACTCCATGCTGATGGGCTTTCGGAATCACTTGATTATGAATCACTTGATGCTTGCGAACCATGCCTTTTGGGCAAGATGACTAAAAAACGCCGTTCTCCGGAACAATGGAGCGAGAAAAGATTTATTGGAAATCATACATACTGATGTATATGGTCCGATGAATATTGAGGCTCGCGACAGGTATCATTATTTTCTGATCTTCACAAATGATTTGAGCAGATATGAGTATATCTACTTGATGAAACATAAATCTGAAACATTTGAAAAGTTCAAAGAGTTTCAGAGTGAAGTTGAAAATCATCGTAACAAGAAAATAAGGTTTCTATGATCTGATCGTGGAGGAGAATATTTGAGTTACGAGTTTGGTGTACACTTGAAAAATTGTGGAATAGTTTCGCAACTCACGCCACCCGGAACACCACAACGTAATGGTGTGTCCGAACGTCGTAATCGTACTTTACTAGATATGGTGCGATCTATGATGTCTCTTACTGATTTACCGCTATCGTTTTGGGGTTATGCTTTAGAGACGGCCGCATTCATGTTAAATAGGGCACCATCAAAATCCGTTGAGATGACGCCTTATGAACTGTGGTTTGGCAAGAAACCAAAGTTGTCGTTTCTTAAAGTTTGGGGCTGCAATGCTTATGTGAAAAAGCTTCAACCTGATAAGCTCGAACCCAAATCGGAGAAGTGCATCCTCATAGGATATCCAAAGGAAACTATTGGATACACCTTCTATCACAGATCCGAAGGCAAGACTTTTATTGCTAAATTCGGAAACTTTCTGGAGAAGGAGTTTCTCTCGAAAGAAGTGAGTGGGAGGAAAGTAGAACTTGACGAGGTAACTGTACCTGCTCCCTTATTGGAAAGTAGTACATCACAGAAAAATGTTTCTGTGACACCTACACCAGTTAGTGAGGAAGCTAATGATGATGATCATGAAACTTCAGAACAAGACACTACTGAACCTCGTAGATCAACCAGAGTAAGATCCGCGCCAGAGTGGTACGGTAATCCTGTTCTGGAAGTCATGCTACTAGATCATGATGATCCTACGAACTATGAAGAAGCGATGGTGAGCCCAGATTCCGCAAAGTGGCTTGAAGCCATGAAATCTGAGATATGATCCATGTATGAGAACAAAGTATGGACTTTAGTTGACTTGCCCGATGATCGGCAAGCCATAGAAAATAAATGGATCTTCAAGAGGAAGACGGACGCGGATAGTAGTGTTACTATCTACAAAGCTAGAATTGTCGCAAAAGGTTTTCGACAAGTACAAGGTGTTGACTACGATGAGATTTTCTCACTCGTATCTATGCTTAAGTTTGTCCGAATTATGTTAGCAATTGCCGCATTTTATGAAATCTGGCAAATGGATAAACAAAACTGCATTCCTTAATGGATTTGCTAAAGAAGAGTTGTATACGATGCAACTAGAAGGTTTTGTCGATCCTAAAGGTGTTAACTAAATATGCAAGCTCCAGCGATCTATCTGTGGACTGGTGCAAACATCTCGGAGTTGGAATATACGCTTTGATGAGTTGATCAAAGCATATAGTTTTATACAGACTTGCGGTGAAGCCTGTATTTACGAGAAAGTGAGTGGGAGCACTACATCATTTCTGATAAGTATATGTGAATGGCATATTATTGATCGGAAATAATGTAGAATTATTCTGTAAAGCATAAAAGGAGTGTTTGAAAGGAGTTTTTCAAAGAAAGACTTCGGTAAAGCTGCTTACATATTGAGCTTCAAGATCTATAGAGATAGATCAAGACGCTTGACAAGTTTTTCAATAAGTACATACCTTGACAAGATTTTGAAGTAGTTCAAAATGGAACAGTCAAAGAAAAAGTTTCTTGCCTGTGTTACAAGGTGTGAAGTTGAGTAAAGACTCAAAGCCCGACCACGGCAGAAGATAGAAAGAGAATGAAAGTCATTCCCTATGCCTCATTCATAGGTTCTATAAAGTATGCCATGCTGTGTACCAGATCTATTGTATACCCTGCACTGATTTGGCAAGGGAGTACAATAGTGATCTAGGAGTAGATCACTGGACAGCGGTTATCCTTAGTGAAATAAGGAAATGTTTCTCGATTATGGACGTGACAAAAAAGGTTCGTCGTAAAGGGTTACGTCGATGCAAGTTTTTGACACTGATCCAGATGATTCTAAGTCTCAATCTGGATACATATTGAAAGTGGGAGCAATTAGCTAGAGTAGCTCCGTGTAGAGCATTGTAGACATAGAACTTGCAAAATACTTACGGATCTGAATGTGACAGACCCGTTGACTAAAATAATCTCACAAGCAAAACATGATCACACCTTAGTACTCTTTGGGTGTTAATCACATAGATATGTGAACTAGATTACTGACTCTAGTAAACCCTTTGATTGTTGGTCACATGACGATGTGAACTATGGGTGTTAATCACATGGTGATGTGAACCATTGCTGCTAAATCACATGGCGATGTGAACTAGATTATTGACTCTAGTGCAAGTGGGAGACTGAAGGAAATATGCCCTAGAGGCAATAATAAAGTTATTATTTATTTCCTTATATCATGATAAATGTTTATTATTCATGCTAGAATTGTATTAACCAGAAACATAATACATGTGTGAATACATAGACCAACAGAGTGTCACTAGTATGCCTCTACTTGACTAGCTCGTTAATCAAAGATGGTTATGTTTCCTAACCATGAACAAAGAGTTGTTATTTGATTAACGAGGTCACATCATTAGTAGAATGATCTGATTGACATGACCCATTCCATTAGCTTAGCATCCGATCGTTTAGTATGTTGCTATTGCTTTCTTCATGACTTATACATGTTCCTATAACTATGAGATTATGCAACTCCCATTTACCAGAGGAACACTTTGGGTACTACCAAACGTCACAACGTAACTGGGTGATTATAAAGGAGTACTACAGGTGTCTCCAATGGTAGATGTTGGGTTGGCATATTTTGAGATTAGGGTTTGTCACTCCGATTGTCGGAGAGGTATCTCTGGGCCCTCTCGGTAATGCACATCACATAAGCCTTGCAAGCACTGCAACTAATATGTTAGTTGTGAGAGGATGTATTACGGAACGAGTAAAGAGACTTGCCAGTAACGAGATTGAACTAGGTATTGGATACCGACGATCGAATCTCGAGCAAGTAACATACCGATGACAAAGGGAACAACGTATGTTGTTATGCGGTCTGACCGATAAAGATCTTCGTAGAATATGTAGGAGCCAATATGGGCATCCAGGTCCCGCTATTGGTTATTGACCGGAGACGTGTCTCGGTCATGTCTACATTGTTCTCGAACCGTAGGGTCCGCACGCTTAACGTTACGATGACAGTTATTATGAGTTTATGCATTTTGATGTACCGAAGGTTGTTCGGAGTCCCGGATGAGATCACTGACATGACGAGGAGTCTCGAAATGGTCGAGACGTAAAGATTGATATATTGGAAGCCTATGTTTGGACATAGGAAGTGTTCCGGGTGAAATCGGGATTTTACCGGAATACCGGGAGGGTTACCGGAACCCCCCGGGAGACTAATGGGCCTATTGGGCCTTAGTGGAAAAAGAGAAAAGGGACAAGCCCAAGCTGGCCGGCGCCCCCCCTTTCCCCAAGTCCTAGTAGGACTAGGAGAAGGGGCCGGCCCCCCTCTTTCTCCTTTCTCCCCAAGAGTCCTAATTGGATTAGGATTGGAGGGAGGAGTCCTACTCCCGGTGGGAGTAGGACTCCCCTGCGCCTCCTCTCCCTGGCCGGCCGGCTCCCCCTCCTCCAACCTTTATATACGGGGGCAGGGGGCACCCCAAGACACACAAGTTGATCCTTGAGATCGTTCCTTAGCCGTGTGCGGTGCCCCCTGCCACCAAATTCCACCTCGATCATACCGTTACAGTGCTTAGGCGAAGCCCTGCGTCGGTAGTACATCAAGATCGTCATCACGCCGTCGTGCTGACGGAACTCTTCCTCGACGCTTTGCTGGATCGGAGCCCGAGGAACGTCATCGAGCTGAACGTGTGCTAAGAACTCGGAGGTGCCGGAGTAACGGTGCTTGGATCGGTCGGATCGGGAAGAAGACGTACGACTACTTCCTCTACGTTGTGTGATCGCTTCCGCAGTCGGTCTGCGTTGGTACGTAGACAACACTCTCCCCTCTCGTTGCTGTGCATCACCATGATCTTGCGTGTGCGTAGGAAAATTTTCGAAATTACTGCGTTCCCTAATAGGTCGGACATTGAGCTGAGCTCAATTTCACACCTTGTAACACAGGTAAGAACCCCTTCTTAGACTGATCTATATTGAACTTCTTCAATATCTTATCAAGGTATGTGCTTTGTGAAAGACCAATGAGACGTCTCGATCTATCTCTATAGATCTTGATGCCTAATATATAAGCAGCTTCTCCAAGGTCCTTCATTGAAAAACACTTGTTCAAGTAGGCCTTTATGCTTTCCAAGAATTCTATATCATTTCCCATCAATAGTATGTCATCCACATACAATATGAGAAATGCTACAGAGCTCCCACTCACTTTCTTGTAAACGCAGACTTCTCCATAAGTCTGCGTAAACCCAAATGCTTTGATCATCTCATCAAAACGAATGTTCCAACTCCGAGATGCTTGCACCAGCCCATAGATTGAGCGTTGGAGCTTGCACACCTTGTCAGCATTCTTAGGATCGACAAAACCTCCCGGCTGCATCATATACATTTCTTCCTTAAGGAAACCATTAAGGAATGCCGTTTTGACGTCCATTTGCCATATCTCATAATCATAGAATGCGGCAATTGCTAACATGATTCGGACGGACTTCAGCTTCGCTACGGGTGAGAAAGTCTCATCGTAGTCAACCCCTTGAACTTGTCGATAACCCTTAGCGACAAGCCGAGCTTTATAGATGGTCACATTACCATCCGCGTCTGTCTTCTTCTTAAAGATTCATTTATTTTCTATGGCTCGCCGATCATCGGGCAAGTCAGTCAAAGTCCATACTTTGTTTGCATACATGGATCCTATCTCGGATTTCATGGCTTCCAGCCATTTGTCGGAATCTGGGCCCGCCATTGCTTCTTCATAGTTCGAAGGTTCACCATTGTCTAACAACATGATTTCCAGGACAGGGTTACCATACCACTCTGGTGCGAAACGCGTCCTTGTGGACCTACGAATTTCAGTAGGAGCTTGATCTGAAGTATCTTGATCATCATCATTAACTTCATCTCTAGTCGGTGCAGGCACCTCAGGAACAATTTCTTAAGCTGCGCCCTTTTCTGGTTCAAGAGGTAATACTTCATCAAGTTCTACTTTCCTCCCACTTACTTCGTTCGAGAGAAACTCTTTCTCTAGAAAGGATCCATTCTTGGCTACAAAGATCTTGCCTTTGAATCTGAGGTAGAAGGTATACCCAATAGTTTCTTTAGGGTATCCTATGAAGACGCATTTTTCCGACTTGGGTTCGAGCTTTTCAGGTTGAAGTTTCTTGACATAAGCATCGCATCCCCAAACTTTTAGAAACGACAGCTTAGGTTTCTTCCCAAACCATAATTCATACGGTGTCGTCTCAACGAATTTCGACGGAGCCCTATTTAAAGTGAATGCGGCAGTCTCTAAAGCATAGCCCCAAAAAGATAGCGGTAAATCGGTAAGAGACATCATAGATCGCACCATATCTAATAGAGTGCGATTGCGACGTTCGGACACACCATTACGCTGAGGTGTTTCAGGCGGTGTGAGTTGTGAAACTATTCCACATTTTCTTAAGTGTGTGCCAAATTCGTGACTCAAGTATTCTGCTCCACGATCTGATCGCAAAAACTTGATTTTTCTGTCACATTGATTCTCAACCTCACTCTGAAATTCCTTGAACTTTTCAAAGGTTTCAGACTTGTGTTTCATTAAGTAGACATACCCATATCTACTCAAGTCATCAGTGAGGGTGAGAACATAACGATAGCCACCGCGAGCCTCAACGCTCATTGGACCGCACACATCAGTATGTATGATTTCCAATAAGTGGGTTGCTCGCTCCATTGTTCCTGAAAACGGAGTCTTGGTCATTTTACCCATGAGGCATGGTTCGCACGTGTCAAATGATTCATAATCAAGAGACTCTAAAAGTCCATCTGCATGGAGCTTCTTCATGCGTTTGACACCTATGTGACCAAGGCGGCAGTGCCACAAGTATGTGGGACTATCATTATCAACCTTACATCTTTTGGTATTCACACTATGAACATGTGTAGCATTACGCTCGAGATTCATTAAGAATAAACCATTCTCCATCGGAGCATGACCATAAAACATATCTCTCATATAAATAGAACAACCATTATTCTCGGATTTAAATGAGTAGCCATCTCGAATTAAACGAGATCCCGATACAATGTTCATGCTCAAAGCTGGCACTAAATAACAATTATTGAGGTTTAAAACTAATCCCGTAGGTAAATGTAGAGGTAGCGTGCCGACGGCGACCACATTGACCTTGGAACCATTCCCGAGGCGCATCGTCACCTCATCCTTTGCCAGTCTCCGCTTATTCCGCAGCTCCTGTTTTGAGTTACAAATGTGAGCAACTGCACCGGTATCAAATACCCAGGAGCTACTACGAGTACTGGTAAGGTACACATCAATTACATGTATATCACATATACCTTTTGTTTTGCCGGCCTTCTTGTCCGCTGAGTATTTGGGGCAGTTCCGCTTCCAGTGACCACTTCCCTTGCAATAAAAGCACTCAGTCTCGGGCTTGGGTCCATTTTTTGGCTTCTTCCCGGTAGCTTGCTTACCGGGCGCGGCAACTCCCTTGCCGTCCTTGTTGAAGTTCTTCTTACCCTTGCCTTTCTTGAACTTAGTGGTTTTATTGACCATCAACACATGATGTTCTTTCTTGACTTCTACCTCTGCTGATTTTAGCATTGAAAATAACTCAGGAATGGTCTTTTCCATCCCCTGCATATTGAAGTTTATCACAAAGCTCTTGTAGCTTGGTGGAAGTGACTGGAGGATTCTGTCAATGACCACATCATCCGGGAGATTAACTCCCAGCTAAGTCAAGCGGTTATGTAACCCAGACATAGTGAGTATGTGCTCACTGATAGAACTATTTTCCTCCATCTTACAGCTGAAGAATTTGTTGGAGACTTCATATCTCTCGACCCGGGCATGAGCTTGAAAAACCATTTTCAGCTCTTCGAACATCTCATATGCTCCATATCTCTCAAAATGCTTTTGGAGCCCCGGCTCTAAGCTGTAAAGCATGCCGCACTGAACGAGGGAGTAGTCATCAGCACGTGTCTGCCAAGCGTTCATAACGTCTTGGTTCTGTGGGACGGGTGCGTCACCTAGCGGTGCTTGTAGGACATAATCTTTCTTGGCAGCTATGAGGATGATCCTCAGGTTCTGGACCCAGTCCGTATAGTTGCTGCCATCGTCTTTCAGCTTGGTTTTCTCTAGGAACGCGTTGAAGTTGAGGACAACGTTGGCCATTTGATCTACAAGACATATTGTAAAGATTTTAGACTAAGTTCATGATAATTAAGTTCATCTAATCAAATTATTCAATGAACTCCCACTCAGATGGACATCCCTCCAGTCATCTAAGTATAACATGATCCGAGTTAACTAGGCCGTGTCCGATCATCACGTGAGATGGACTAGTCAACATCGGTGAACATCTTCATGTTGATCGTATCTTCTATACGACTCATGCTCGACCTTTCGATCTTCTGTGTTCCGAGGCCATGTCTGTACATGCTAGGCTCGTCAAGTCAACCTAAGTGTTTGCATGTCTAAATCTGTCTTACACCCGTTGTATGTGAACCTTGGAATCTAACACCCGATCATCACGTGGTGCTTCGAAACAACGAACTATCGCAACGGTGCATAGTTAGGGGGAACACTTTCTTGAAATTATTATGAGGGATCATCTTATTTACTACCGTCGTTCTAAGTAAACAAGATGTACAAAACATGATAAACATCACATGCAATCAAATAATAATAGTGACATGATATGGCCAATATCACATAGCTCCTTTGATCTCCATCTTGGGGCTCCATGATCATCTTGTCACCGGCATGACACCATGATCTCCATCATTGTGTCTCCATGAAGTTGCTCGCCAACTATTACTTCTACTACTATGGCTAACGCGTTTAGCAATAAAGTAAAGTAATTTACATGGCGTTTCTCAATGACACGCAGGTCATACAAAAAATAAAGACAACTCCTATGGCTCCTGCCGGTTGTCATACTCATTGACATGCAAGTCGTGATTCCTATTACAAGAACATGATCTCATACATCACATATATATCATTCATCATTCATCACAACTTTGGCCATATCACATCACAGAACACTTGCTGCAAAAACAAGTTAGACGTCCTCTAATTGTTGTTGCAAGTTTTACGTGGCTGCAATATGATTCTAGCAAGAACGTTTTCTTACCTATGTGAAAGCCACAACGTGATTTGTCAACTTCTATTTACCCTTCATAAGGACCCTTTTCATCAAATCCGCTCCAACTAAAGTGGGAGAGACAGACACCCGCCAGCCACCTTATGCAACTAGTGCATGTTAGTCGATGGAACCGGTCTCACGTAAGCGTACGTGTAAGGTTAGCCCGGGCTGCTTCATCCCACAATACCGCTGAAGCAAGATAAGACTAGTAGCGGCAAGAAAGTTGACAACATCTACGCCCACAAAAAATTGTGTTCTACTCGTGCAAAGAGAACTACGCATAGACCTAGCTCATGATGCCACTGTTGGGGAACGTTGCAGAAAACAAAAATTTTCCTACGGTTTCACCAAGATCCATCTATGAGTTCATCTAGCAACGAGTGATCGGATGCATCTACATACCTTTGTAGATCGCGAGCGGAAGCGTTCACTAGAACGTGGATGACGGAGTCGTACTCGCCGTGATTCAAATCACCGATGACCAAGCGCCGAACGGACGGCACCTCCGCGTTCAACACACGTACGGAGCGGATGACGTCTCCTCCTTCTTGATCCAGCAAGGGGGAAGGAGAGGTTGATGAAGATCCAGCAGCACGACGGCGTGGTGGTGGATGGAGGGCGTCACAGTAGCAGGGCTTCGCCGTGTACTATGAGAGAGAGAGGTGTAGCAGGGGAGAGGGAGGCGCCAAGACTCAAGGGTGCTGCTGCCCCTCCCTCCCCCCTTTATATAGGCTCCCCAAGGGGGGCGCAGGCCCTAGGAGATGGGATCTCCTAGGGGGGGCGCCGGCCAAGGGGTGGAGTGCCCCCCAAGCCAGGTGGGGCGCCCCCCCACCCTAGGGTTCCCAACCCTAGGCGCATGGGGTGGGCCAAGGGGGGCGCACCAGCCCACTATGGGCTGGTTCCCCTCCCCACTCAAGCCCATGGGGCCCTCCGGGATGGGTGGCCCCACCCGGTGGACCCCCGAGACCCTTCCGGTGGTCCCGGTACAATACCGGTGACCCCCGAAACTCCCCCGATGGCCGAAACTGCACTTCCTATATATAATTTTTCACCTCCGGACCATTCCGAAACTCCTCGTGACGTCCGGGATCTCATCCGGGACTCCGAACAATATTTGGGTTACTGCATATACATATCTCTTCAACCCTAGCGTCACCGAACCTTAAGTGTGTAGACCCTACGGGTTCGGGAGACATGTAGACATGACCGAGATTGCTCTCCGGT
Organism: Triticum monococcum; assembly: GCA_034509565.1. Taxonomy (NCBI): domain Eukaryota; kingdom Viridiplantae; phylum Streptophyta; class Magnoliopsida; order Poales; family Poaceae; genus Triticum; species Triticum monococcum. The sequence continues at coordinate 66,059,659 of CM067846.1, forward strand.
CAATAACCAACAGTGGGATCTGGATACCCATGTTGGCTCCCACATGCTCCTCGATGATCTCATCGGATGAACCACGATGTCGAGGATTCAAGCAACCCCGTATACAATTCCCTTTGTCAATCGGTATGTTACTTGCCCGAGATTCGATCGTCGGTATCCCAATACCTCGTTCAATCTCGTTACCGGCAAGTCACTTTACTCGTACCGCAATGCATGATCCCGTGACCAGACACTTGGTCACTTTGAGCTCATAATGATGATGCATTACCGAGTGGGCCCAGTGATACCTCTCCATCATACGGAGTGACAAATCCCAGTCTTGATCCGTGTCAACCCAACAGACACTTTCGGAGATACCCGTAGTATACCTTTATGGTCACCCAGTTACGTTGTGACGTTTGGTACACCCAAAGCACTCCTATGGTATCCGGGAGTTACACGATCTCATGGTCTAAGGAAAGGATACTTGACATTGGAAACCTCTAGCAAACGAACTATACGATCTTGTGCCATGTTTAGGATTGGGTCTTGTCCATCACATCATTCTCCTAATTATGTGATCTCGTTATCAATGACATCCAATGTCCATAGTCAGGAAACCATGACTATCTGTTGATCAACGAGCTAGTCAACTAGAGGCTTACTAGGGACATGTTGGTGTCTATTATTCACACATGTATTACGATTTCCGGATAACACAATTATAGCATGAATAAAAGACAATTATCATGAACAAGGAAATATAATAATAATCCTTTTATTATTGCATCTAGGGTATATTTCCAACAAATGCCGGCAGCTGGAATTCTGGGCTGGAAAATGAGCAAATATTAGAGACCTATTCTGCACAACTCCAAAAGTCCTGAAACTCCATGGAATACCTTATAATAAATAATGAAAAATCCTCGCCAAAAATGAAGACCAGGGGGGCCACACCCTTTCCACGAGGGTGGGTGGCGCGCCCTCCCCCCTAGGGCGCGCCCCCTACCTCGTGGGCCCCCTGGTGGCTCTCCAATGACCATCTTCTCCTATATGAAGTCTTTCGTCGAGAAAAAAAATAAGAAGCAACCTTTCGGGACGAAACTCCGCCGCCACGAGGCGGAACCTTGGCGGATCCAATCTAGAGCCGGCAAAGTTGTTCTACCGGGGAAACTTCCCTCCCGGAGGGGGAAATCATCGCCATCGTCATCACCAACGCTCCTCTCATCGGGAGAGGGCAATCTCCATCAACATCTTCATCAGCACCATCTCATCTCAAAACCCTAGTTCATCTCTTGTATCCAATTCTTGTCTCCAAGTCCGGGATTGGTGCTAGTAGGTTGCTAGTAGTGTTAATTACTCCTTGTAGTTGATGCTAGTTGGTTTAATTGGTGGAAGATCATATGTTCAGATCCTTTATGCATATTATTACCCCTCTGATTATGAACATGAATATGCTTTGTGAGTAGTTACGTTTGTTCCTGAGGACAAGGGAGAAGTCTTGCTATTAGTAGTCATGTGAATTTGGTATTCGTTCGATATTTTGATGAGATGTATGTTGTCTAGCCTCTAGTGGTGTTATGTGAACGTCGACTACCTAACACTTCACCATTATTTGGGCCTAGAGGAAGGCATTGAGAAGTAATAAGTAGATGATGGGTTGCTAGAGTGACAGAAGCTTAAACCCTAGTTTATGCATTGCTTTGTAAGGGGCTGATTTGGATCCATATGCTTCATGCTATGGTTAGGTTTACCTTAATACTTTTGTTGTAGTTGCGGATGCTTGCAATAGAGGTTAATCATAAGTGGGATGCTTGTTCAAGTAAGAACAGCACCCAAGCACCGGTCCACCCACATGTCAAATTATCAAAGTACCGAACGCGAATCATATGACGTGATGAAAACTAGCTTGACGATATTTCCATGTGTCCTCGGGAGCGCTTTTCCTTATACAAGAGCTTGTCCAGGCTTGTCTTTTACTACAAAAAGGATTGGGCCACCTTGCTGCACTTTATTTACTTTTGTTACTCATTGCTCGTTACAAATTATATTATCACAAAACTATCTGTTACCACTTATTTCAGTACTTGCAGAGAATACCTTACTGAAAACCGCTTATCATTTCCTTCTGCTCCTTGTTGGGTTCAACACTCTTATTTATCGAAAGGACTACGATAGATCCCCTATACTTGTGAGTCATCATCCTTGTACACGTATTTGTATACGTATGTAATTGTAATTGTGATCATCTATATATATTGAGACGTGAGGATGGATGTCAACCACCCACGCAAAATCCTAAACCCTGTGTTTCAACTGGTAGAGCCGCCAATAGGGAGGCACATAGCTTAGCTAAATTTTCACTTTTTCTAGCTAGGGGTCGCCACCTGTGGCTTACTAAACCCCACGACCAAACATGTATCCCACTATTTGTGGAATTTGCATAATAAAGTTTAGTTTTACCCCTCAAAAAAATATCTCAACCTGAAAGTTTCTAAATAAAAAATAATAAAAAATCTCAACCTTTTTTTAATAGAGAGTTGTATTAATTAAGTCGAGAAAACATAGTTCATACAATCGCGCAAGGCCACGCTCAACACGCAGGTTGGCACTGTATCCTGCATAACCCCACCACGCAACTCTCTACGTCCAAATTGGGCAAGACTGTGAGCTAAACTATTGTCTCTTCTATCTACTTTGCAAACTCTAACTTCTCTGTTCCCCTGTTTGATGGTTTGAAATTCCATCGCAATCGCTCCAACTTTCAATCTATCAACAAACAAAAGGTTGAGCGTCTTTGCCACCGAACTGCAATCCGTCTTAATGATTAAGGGTAGATCTGTACCGGACATCGCCTTCCGAAGTCCTTCTAGGCAAGCCATGGCTTCCGCACAATTGGCTCCATTGCACTACGGTATATAATCCCACGCGGATAAAATAATTCTTTCATTATGGTCGCGAACCAGAGTGCCCCACGCTCCACTCCTACTTTCCTCCAGAAAACTTTCATCAACATTGACCTTTACCCATCCAAGCTCTGGTTTTTGCCATCCATTTTCCTTTGGATTATCATGTTGTTTCACATCTGGTAATTTAACCATAGGATTTTTCCCTTTTCGATCTATCTCAGAGATTCCGTCCGCAATCAAGCAGAGTTTACAAGGTAGTTTTGCAGAAAACGAGCAGAATAAGAAATTTTTACTTTACCTTTTGTGAAGATCGCATCATTTCTAAAAAAATCTCAACATGGAAAAACAAGTTCTAAAAGAACTTCGAGATTTTGATGGACGTGTCGAAGCTATTAAACCAATATTAACTCCAGTTAGCGACCACCTGAGACCGTGATGGGGCGTGGAATAACGGAGTTCAAAGAAATGTTGGCAGCTGCAGAGCGACAGAGCAAGCCACTCAATAATTGATGGCTGCCATCACAGCAGGACACTCAACAATTGATGGCTTCAGCTGCACCTACACGTGGGACTTGGACTGTCAAAAATTCAGGCTTCTCTTTTCTAACTGAAGCCGACTAAGCTTGGATGCTGTGCCCTGCTTAATGGCCTCTCGACAGGCAGAATCCGAGAGGCAGAAAGATGCCCGGCCTCGCCTCGCTGTACCTCGCGCCGCGGCTTCCACGAAGCCACATCAAACCCAGAGAGACATATAAACAAATGACGCCTATACAAAACATCTGTGCACATACTGTGATTAGTATAAACTGATGGGGCGGGTGTCCAATAAGCGCGAAGCGACTCCAGGCAAGTGGGAGTTAAGAGCTTTTCTCCTCTCTGCAAGTGTCATGTCACATTGCTTAATTAACAGCGATTCAGTTGTCCCTTAATTGTGCTGCAGGCCCCACAGCCTTATTTTATCTCCCTGCCCATTTGGCTATAAAAGCAGACTCCCCTCGTTCATCCCTTCTTCACACAAACACAGCACAGCTCTGTGTTTCTGTCCCCTTCTCCTAGGGTTAGATCAGATGTGATGAGAGGTCAAGAGGTGCTGTCTGGTGGCAGTGCCAAGATCTGATCTCTATATGTCCAGGTAATTACTTGAACTAATCGGGTAACAAGCTTCTGCTCTTGAACCACACGTGATTTGATTTGATGTGCTACATGAATCTGGCTGCCTTGCTTGCAAATCAACCAGAGTTTTGCTTTTCAAAAACTAGTCTTGATTTCCTAGATCTTGTGTTTCACTTTTGATTATTCATCTGCTAAACCTTTCCTTGTTTCTCGCTGCATATGTAGGTTTTGCATTTGGAGGCAGTAAACTGGAGGCGGCAACTGCATAACTTGCGAGATGCTCGTAAGATTTCTTAACTGTCCATTAAAACTGGAACATGTTCAGTTATCTTCACCAGGACTTTTTCTGAAGATTAATTACTCTCCAGTCTTAGTTCAAAACTGCAACATTTATTATGGATCGGAGGGAGTAGTTTCATAGGTTTTCATATGTTCTTTGGCTTGGGCTAGCGACTAGGAGAAGATCCCAGAGAGGGAGATAGAAAAACTATTAACAGGATGGGCCCAAATAAAACCAAAATATTCTTGGGACTATACTTTCACGTCGATATTTAGTTTTTACTCATTATCACTGTCATTTGTCACTTCTAATTTCGAAATCTGGAGCATCAATATTTTCCCTCCTAGCATTGCAATTTCAGCTAATTAGTACCCTAGATATCCCTTTGAAATGTCAGATGGTGTTACCTTTTATTCACTTCATAAGTTATGCATACAGGAAATTGTGGCTTTGTCCACATCATCAGTCTAAGGTAGCAATTGGCCCACCTACCATTGATAAATCATGATAATTTAGTTTATTTCGTGTAAAAAGTTGGGTCAAAAAATATATTTAGTCTATTCCTCTTTCAAGGAGGTAATAACATAAACTTTGTGGCTTCAGTGTGCCACACTAGACACAATGTATGGTCTAATTTATGCTTGAAAACTAATTATATCATTGTTATGATGCAGTCTAAAGGTAATATTCAAAAGTATGTATGTTGGTCGTTCTTCTAATTATCATGTAACCTATTTATTGGTAGGTTGGATGATGATCCTGCCGATGATTATACCGCAAGTTATGCAGTTGCTGCCTCAAGCTTGCTGCATCCCAATGTCAAACCAGTGAGACTTAAGATGAAGAAGTCATTCGAATGCGAAATCAAAGAGAAAAACAACCATGCAAGAAGCCTCTATAGTCTGCACAACCGATCATATTATTACTGCAAGCTAGCAAAGCTTTTTTATGTACTCCCTCCGTCCGAAAATACTTGTTGGAGGAATGGATGTATTTAGACGTATTTTAGTTTTAGATGCATCCATTTTATATTCATTTCCGTGACAAGTATTTCCGAACGGAGGGAGTACAATTTAACTTTATTTTCCCTAGCACTATGCTATCTATGAGCTAAAGGCACATGCAAGGCTGCAATGCATCTGTAATCTTGAAAATGGCGGTCAAAATGTTTGCATGCATGTATGTTATCTTTCAATTTATATGTGTAAGCAACTTTTCTTTCAACTGCTTTCATATTATTATTTTTCATTTCGAGCTATAATGCATTGTTAACCACCTCGGTAATTCCAATAGTGACCAATGATAAAGCGAGAGAAATAAGGTTTTTCCGTCAATCCGCATGATGAATATGAAGAAAGGACGATAGAAGGGAGGATGAGGCTGACTCAGTACTAGCATTTATCTTGGTGAAAGTTAGGTGCCATGAACACGTAATTCCTACAAGAGGTAGCATTCTATGAGTTGAAGAAAAATAACTTTTTTAGGAGGTCCCATGAAACCCAAAACATTCAAAGAACCCTTAACTTCACTATGCTCCCTAGGACTGGAGAGCTGAGAATCGTTTGAGGCCAATCGATTTTGTTGCGGGGCTAAGGTGGGGTTTTAAGGTGTGGACCACATGTGCTAGGGAGAGGAAGCGGCAATCTCCCGTTGGCGACTGGGTGGAGGAGCATGCGACATGCAAGTAGCAAGATCCTCCACATTCGGCACGAGTCCTATGATTCCTCATTCACCATGCCCGCCCCTCCGCGTTCGAGCCCGAGCAGCTAAGCCATAGGCACTCCTCGAGCCCCACGGTTCCTCAGCGGCCTTACACCCTTCAGTCCATTTGCGATCCCCATGGGTGGCGAGATTGTCAACCTGTCGTCGTGTCCTTTTGGCACAACATGACTTGAAAGCCGAGGCGACGGCCCCGAATGTTGGTGTGATGGTCGTGGTTTGCAAGTGGATGTCGTGTTTATCACGGACAGCGGGGGGTCCAGGTCGTGCGGCACTGATCTTTTGTCGAGCTAGCAGGGATGTTGGCGCGGCGACCTCTAAGGGTGTTATTGGTGGAGCGCAGGGCACGTCAGAGTGTTGGATGCCGGGGGCGGCATCTGGTAGTTGCGGTCCTCGAGCCATCGGTTGCTATGGATGGTGCTGGGCTCTAGAGGCGTGCTTCACCACCTATGATGTTTGGGTGGTCCATGTTGGGGAACGTTGCAGAAAACAAAAAATTTCCTACAGTTTCACCAAGATCCATCTATGAGTTCATCTAGCAACGAGTGATCGGATGCATCTACATACCTTTGTAGATCGCGAGCGGAAGCGTTCAAAGAACGGGGATGAAGTAGTCGAACACAACGTGATCCAAATCACCGATGACCAAGCGCCGAACGGACGGCACCTCCGCGTTCAACACACGTATGGAGCGGATGACGTCTCCTCCTTCTTGATCCAGCAAGGGGGAAGGAGAGGTTGATGAAGATCCAGCAGCACGACGGCGTGGTGGTGGATGCAGGGCGTCACAGTAGCAGGGCTCCGCCTATACTACGCGAGAGAGAGATGTAACGGGGAGAGAGGGAGGCGCCAAGGGCTGTTCTCTCAAGTCCCTCCTCTCCCCCACTATATATAGGGGTGCTAGGGGGGCGGCCCTAGGAGATGGGATCTCCTAGGGGGGGGGGGGGCGGCGGCCAAGGGGTGGGGGCTTGCCCCCCAAGCAAGGGGGCGCCCCCTTTAGGGTTTCCCCCCCCCCCCCCCAACCCTAGCCGCATGGGCCCTAGGGGAGTGGCGCCCCAGCCCACTTTGGGCTGGGTTTCGTCCCACTTTAGCCCATGGGGGCCCCCGGGATAGGTGGCCCCATCCGGTGGACCCCCGGGACCCTTCCGGTGGTCCCGGTACAATACCGGTGACCCCGAAACTTGTCCCGATGGCCGAAATAGCACTTCCTATATATAATTCTTTACCTCCGGACCATTCTGGAACTCCTCGTGACGTCCGGGATCTCATCCGGAACTCCGAACAATATTCGGGTTACTGCATATACATATCTTCACAACCCTAGCGTCACCGAAACTTAAGTGTGTAGACCCTACGGGTTCGGGAGACATGTAGACATGACCGAGACGACTCTCCGGTCAATAACCAACAGCAGGATCTGGATACCCATGTTGGCTCCCACATGCTCCACGATGATCTCATCGGATGAACCACGATGTCGAGGATTCAATCAACCCCGTATGCAATTCCCTTTGTCAATCGATATGTTACTTGCCCGAGATTCGATCGTCGGTATCCCAATACCTCGTTCAATCTCGTTACCGGCAAGTCACTTTACTCGTACCGTAATGCATGATCCCGTGACCAGACACTTGGTCACTTTGAGCTCATTATGATGATGCATTATCCGAGTGGGCCCAGTGATACCTCTCCGTCATACGGAGTGAAAAATCCCAGTCTTGATCCGTGTCAATCCAACAGACACTTTCGGAGATACCCGTAGTATACCTTTATAGTCACCCAGTTACGTTGTGACGTTTGGTATACCCAAAGCACTCCTACGGTATCCGGGAGTTACACGATCTCATGGTCTAAGGAAAAGATACTTGACATTGGAAAAACTCTAGCAAACGAACTATATGATCTTTATGCTATGTTTAGGATTGGGTCTTGTCCATCACATCATTCTCCTAATGATGTGATCTCGTTATCAATGACATCCAATGTCCATAGCCAGGAAACCATGACTATCTGTTGATCAACGAGCTAGTCAACTAGAGGCTTACTAGGGACATGTTGATGTCTGTTATTCACACATGTATTACGATTTCCGGATAACACAATTATAGCATGAATAAAGACAATTATCTTGAACAAAGAAATATAATAATAATGCTTTTATTATTGCCTCTAGGGCATATTTCCAACAGTCTCCCACTTGCACTAGATTCAATAATCTAGTTACATTGTGATGAATCGAACACCCATGGAATTCTGGTGTTGATCATGTTTTGCCCTCGGGAGAGGTTTAGTCAACGGATCTGCTACATTCAGGTCCGTATGTACTTTACAAATCTCTATGTCTCCATCTTGAACATTTTCACGAATGGAGTTGAAGCGACGCTTGATGTGCCTTGTCTTCTTGTGAAACCTGGGCTCCTTGGTAAGTGCAATAGCACCAGTGTTGTCACAGAAGAGCTTGATCGGCCCCGACGCATTGGGTATGACTCCGAGGGCTTCATGTGCTGCCTCCGAGGCTGCCATGTACTCCGCTTCACATGTAGATCCCGCCACGACGCTCTGCTTGCAACTACACCAGCTTACTGCCCCACCATTCAAAATATACACGTATCCGGTTTGTGACTTTGAGTCATCCAGATCTGTGTCGAAGCTAGCGTCGACGTAACCCTTTACGACGAGCTCTTCGTCACCTCCATAAACGAGAAACATTTCCTTAGTCCTTTTCAGGTACTTCAGGATATTCTTGACCGCTGTCCAGTGTTCCTTGCCGGGATTACTTTGGTACCTTCCTACCAAACTTACGGCAAGGTTTACATCAGGTCTGGTACACAGCATGGCATACATAATAGAACCTATGGCTGAGGCATAGGGGATGACACTCATCTCTTCTATTTCTTCTGCCGTGGTCGGACTTTGAGCCGAGCTCAATTTCATACCTTGCAACACAGGCAAGAACCCCTTCTTAGACTGATCCATATTGAACTTCTTCAATATCTTCTCAAGGTATGTGCTTTGTGAAAGACCTATGAGGCGTCTTGATCTATCTCTATAGATCTTGATGCCTAATATAAGCAGCTTCTCCAAGGTCCTTCATTGAAAAACTCTTATTCAAGTAGGCCTTGATGCTGTCCAAGAGTTCTATATCATTTCCCATCAAAAGTATGTCATCTACATATAGTATGAGAAATGCTACAGAGCTCCCACTCACTTTCTTGTAAACGCAGGCTTCTCCATAAGTCTGCGTAAGCCCAAACGCTTTGATCATCTCATCAAAGCGAATGTTCCAACTCCGAGATGCTTGCACCAGCCCATAAATCGAGCGTTGGAGCTTGCACACCTTGTCAGCATTCTTAGGATCGACAAAATCTTCCGGCTGCATCATATACAATTCTTCCTTAAGGAAACCATTAAGGAATGTCGTTTTGACGTCCATTTGCCATATTTCATAATCGTAGAATGCGGCAATTGCTAACATGATTCAGACAGACTTCAGCTTCGCTACCGGTGAGAAAGTCTCATCGTAGTCAACCCCTTGAACTTGTCGATAACCCTTAGCGACAAGCCGAGCTTTATAGATGGTCACATTACCATCCGCGTCTGTCTTCTTCTTAAAGATCCATTTATTTTCTATGGCTCGCCGTTCAACGGGCAAGTCAGTCAAAGTCCATACTTCGTTTTCATACATGGATCCTATCTCGGATTTCATGGCTTCTAGCCATTTGTCGGAATCCGGGCCCGCCATCGCTTCTTCATAGTTCGAAGGTTCACCGTTGTCTAACAACATGATTTCGAAGACAGGGTTGCCGTACCACTCTGGTGCGGAACGTGTCCTTGTGGACCTTCAAAGTTCAGTAGCAACTTGATCTGAAGTTTCATGATCATCATCATTAACATCCTCTTTAATCGGTGCAGGCACCTCAGGAACATTTTCTTGAGTTGCGCCATTTTCCGGTTCAAGAGGTAATACTTCATCAAGTTCTATTTTCCTCCCACTCACTTCTTTCGAGAGAAACTCCTTCTCTAGAAAGAATCCATTCTTGGCAACAAAGACCTTGCCTTCGGATCTGAGGTAGAAGCTATACCCAATAGTTTCCTTAGGGTATCCTATGAAGACACATTTTTCCGACTTGGGTTCGAGCTTTTCAGGTTGAAGTTTCTTGACATAAGCATCGCATCCCCAAAATTTTAGAAACGACATCTTAGGTTTCTTCCCAAACCATAATTCATACGGTGTCGTCTCAACGGATTTCGATGGAGCCCTATTTAAAGTGAATGCGACAGTCTCTAAAGCATAGCCCCAAAAAGATAGCGGTAAATCGGTAAGAGACATCATAGACCGCACCATATCTAATAGAGTGCGATTACGACGTTCGGACACACCTTACGCTGAGGTGTTCCAGGCGGCGTTAGTTGTGAAACTATTACACATTTTCTTAAGTGTGTGCCAAATTCGTGACTCAAGTATTCTCCTCCACGATCTGATCGTAGAAACTTGATTTTCCTGTCACGTTGATTCTCAACCTCATTCTGAAATTCCTTGAACTTTTCAAAGGTTTCAGACTTGTGTTTCATTAAGTAGACATACCCATATCTACTCAAGTCATCAGTGAGGGTGAGAACATAACTATAGCCACCGCGAGCCTCAACACTCATTGGACCGCACACATCAGTATGTATGATTTCCAATAAGTCGGTTGCTCGCTCCATTGTTCCTGAGAATGGAGTCTTGGTCATTTTACCCATGAGGCATGGTTCGCACGTGTCAAATGATTCATAATCAAGAGACTCTAAAAGTCCATCTGCATGGAGCTTCTTCATGCGTTTGACACCTATGTGACCAAGGCGGCAGTGCCACAAGTATGTGGGACTATCATTATCAATCTTACATCTTTTGGTACTCACACTATGAATATGTGTAGCATTACACTCGAGATTCATTAAGAATAAACCATTGACCATGGGAGTATGACCATAAAACATATCTCTCATATAAATAGAACAACCATTATTCTCGGATTTAAATGAGTAGCCATCTCGAATTAAACGAGATCCTGATACAATGTTCATGCTCAAACTTGGCACTAAATAACAATTATTGAGGTTTATAACTTATCCAGTAGGTAAATGTAGAGGTAGCGTGCCGACGGCGATCACATCGACCTTGGAACCATTCCCGACGCGCATCGTCACCTCGTCCTTCGCCAGTCTCCGTTTATTCCGCAGCTCCTGCTGTGAGTTACAAATATGAGCAACGACACCGGTATCAAATACCCAGGAGTTACTACGAGTACTGGTAAGGTACACATCAATTACATGTATATCAAATATACCTTTGGTTTTGCCGGCCTTCTTGTCCGCTAAGTATTTGGGGCAGTTCCGCTTCCAGTGACCGCTTCCCTTACAATAAAAGCACTCAGTCTCGGGCTTGGGTCCATTCTTTGGCTTCTTCCCGGCAGCTTGCTTGCCAGGCGCGGCAACTCCCTTGCCATCCTTCTTGAAGTTCTTTTTACCCTTGCCCTTCTTGAACTTAGTGGTTTTATTGACCATCAACACTTGATGTTCCTTCTTGACTTCTACCTCCGCTGATTTCAGCATTGCAAATACCTCAGGAATGGTCTTTTCCATTCCCTGCATATTGAAGTTCATCACAAAGCTCTTGTAGCTTGGTGGAAGCGACTGGAGGATTCTGTCAATGACCGCATCATCCGGGAGATTAACTCCCAGCTGAGTCAAGCGGTTATGTAACCCAGACATAGTGAGTATGTGCTCACTGACAGAACTATTTTCCTCCATCTTATAGCTGAAGAACTTGTCGGAGACCTCATATCTCTCGACCCAGGCATGAGCTTGGAAAACCATTTTCAGCTCTTCGAACATCTCATATGCTCCATGTCTCTCAAAACGCTTTTGGAGCCCCGACTCTAAACTGTAAAGCATGCCGCACTGAACGAGGGAGTAGTCATCAACACGTGTCTGCCAAGCGTTCATAACGTCTTGGTTCTGTGGGATGGGAGCTTCACCTAGCGGTGCTTGTAGGACATAATCTTTCTTGGCAGCTATGAGGATGATCCTCAGATTCCGGACCCAGTCCGTGTAGTTGCTGCCATCGTCTTTCAGCTTGGTTTCTCTAGGAACGCGTTGAAGTTGAGGACTACGTTGGCCATTTGATCTACAAGACATATTTGCAAAGGATTTAGACTAAGTTCATGATAATTAAGTTCATCTAATCAAATTATTAATGAACTCCCACTCAGATTAAACATCCCTCTAGTCATCTAAGTGTTACATGATCCGAGTCGACTAGGCCGTGTCCAATCATCACGTGAGACGGACTAGCCATCGTCGGTGAACATCTTCATATTGATCGTATCTTCCATACGACTCGTGTTCGACCTTTCAGTCTCTGTGTTCCGAGGCCATGTCTGTATATGCTAGACTCGTCAAGTTAACCCTAAGTGTTTTGCATGTGTAAAACTGTCTTACACCCGTTGTATGTGAACGTAAGGATCTATCACACGCGATCATCATGTGGTGCTTCGAAACGACGAACTTTGGCAATGGTGCACAGTTAGGGGAGAACACTTCTTGAAATTATTATGAGGGATCATCTTATTCACTACCGTCGTTCTAAGTAAACAAGATGCAAAACATGATAAACATCACATGCAATCAAATAATAATAGTGACATGATATGGCCAATATCACATAGCTCCTTTGATCTCCATCTTGAAGCTCCATGATCATCTTGTCACCGGCATGACACCATGATCTCCATCATCATGATCTCCATCATCGTGTCTCCATGAAGTTGCTCGCCAACTACTACTTCTACTACTAAGGCTAACGTGTTTAGCAATAAATTAAAGTAATTTACATGGCGTTCCTCAATGACACGCGGGTCATATAAAAGAATAAAGACAACCCCTATGGCTCCTGCCGGTTGTCATACTCATCGACATGCAAGTCGTGATTCATATTACAATAACACGAACATCTCATACATCATATATGTATCATTCATCACAACTTTGGCCATATCATATCACAAAGCACTTGCTGCAAAAACAAGTTAGACGTCCTCTAATTGTTGTTGCAAGTTTTACGTGGCTGAATTAGGGTTCTAGCAAGAACGTCTTCTTACCTACGTGAAAGCCACAACGTGATTTGTCAACTTCTATTTACCCTTTATAAGGACCCTGTTCATCGAATCCGCTCCAACTAAAGTGGGAGAGACAGACACCCGCCAGCCACCTTATGCAACTAGTGCATGTTAGTCGGTGGAACCGGTCTCACGTAAGCATACGTGTAAGGTTGGTCCGGGCCGCTTCATCCCACAATACTGCTGAAGCAAGAAAAGACTAGTAACGGCAAGAAAGTTGACAAATCTACGCCCACAACAAATTGTGTTCTACTCGCGCAAGAAGAACTACGCATAGACCTAGCTCATGATGCCACTGTTGGGGAACGTTGCAGAAAACAAAAATTTTCCTACGGTTTCACCAAGATCCATCTATGAGTTCATCTAGCAACGAGTGATCGGATGCATCTACATACCTTTGTAGATCTCGAGCGGAAGCGTTCAAAGAACGGGGATGAAGTAGTCGAACACAACGTGATCCAAATCACCGATGACCAAGCGCCGAACGGACGGCACCTCCGCGTTCAACACACGTACGGAGCGGATGACGTCTCCTCCTTCTTGATCCAGCAAGGGGGAAGGAGAGGTTGATGAAGATCCAGCAGCACGACGGCGTGGTGGTGGATGCAGGGCGTCACAGTAGCAGGGCTCCGCCTATACTACGCGAGAGAGAGATGTAACGGGGAGAGAGGGAGGCGCCAAGGGCTGTTCTCTCAACTCCCTCCTCTCCCCCACTATATATAGGGGTGCTAGGGGGGGGGGGCGCCGGCCCTAGGAGATGGGATCTCCTAGGGGGGCGGCGGCCAAGGGGTGGGGGCTTGCCCCCCAAGCAAGGGGGCGCCCCCTTTAGGGTTTCCCCCCAACCCTAGCCGCATGGGCCCTAGGGGAGTGGCGCCCCAGCCCACTTTGGGCTGGGTTTCGTCCCACTTTAGCCCATGGGGCCCCCGGGATAGGTGGCCCCACCCGGTGGACCCCCGGGACCCTTCCGGTGGTCCCGGTACAATACCGGTGACCCCGAAACTTGTCCCGATGGCCGAAATAGCACTTCCTATATATAATTCTTTACCTCCGGACCATTCCGGAACTCCTCGTGACATCCGGGATCTCATCCGGAACTCCGAACAATATTCGGGTTACTGCATATACATATCTTCACAACCCTAGCGTCACCGTATGCAATTCCCTTTGTCAATCGATATGTTACTTGCCCGAGATTCGATCGTCGGTATCCCAATACCTCGTTCAATCTCGTTACCGGCAAGTCACTTTACTCGTACCGTAATGCATGATCCCGTGACCAGACACTTGGTCACTTTGAGCTCATTATGATGATGCATTATCGAGTGGGCCCAGTGATACCTCTCCGTCATACAGAGTGACAAATCCCAGTCTTGATCCGTGTCAACCCAACAGACACTTTCGGAGATACCCGTAGTATACCTTTATAGTCACCCAGTTACGTTGTGACGTTTGGTATACCCAAAGCACTCCTACGGTATCCGGGAGTTACACGATCTCATGGTCTAAAGAAAAGATACTTGACATTGGAAAAACTCTAGCAAACGAACTATACGATCTTTATGCTATGTTTAGGATTGGGTCTTGTCCATCACATCATTCTCCTAATGATGTGATCTCGTTATCAATGACATCCAATGTCCATAGCCAGGAAACCATGACTATCTGTTGATCAACGAGCTAGTCAACTAGAGGCTTACTAGGGACATGTTGATGTCTGTTATTCACACATGTATTACGATTTTCGGATAACACAATTATAGCATGAATAAAGACAATTATCATGAACAAGGAAATATAATAATAATGCTTTTATTATTGCCTCTAGGGCATATTTCCAACAGTCCATTCCTGATCCTCTCATAGCGGTGTGGTTCTCCCCTGCATGGTGGGCGGTGTGGTGGTGCGGTGCCTTCGGGTTGGTTGGTTTGTAGGCACGTATGGTGAAATGTCTATCTCGATTTTCGTCACCTTGGCAACGGGTGGTGGACTTTGTGCCCTTTGTATTTGACTTTTACATAGTTTCTCCTATACTGAGCAACTATCTTCTTTTTTATGAAATGTAGGAACACCATGCCCCTCTCAAGGTGTTACTCATTTTTTTTTGAAAATTCTCCACATTGAACTAGAATCATCAATTTTTGTTTAGCTATTCAAAATAGAACAATGATAAAATTACCCATGTCAAAATTAGAATAATGCGGACAATTTGATGAAATGGCACACTTTTCATATGCCTTTGATCCAGCGACACATCTTTACTTTTGTTTGATTGAATTGTAAACTTTTGATTGATAGTTGGATAAAAGACATAAATTGACTAGGACAATGTTTCGTGCGTTGCAACGTGATATAAATATTCTATTCCCTCTGATTCATAGTATGTTAGCTCATGATTTACTTGCTCATATTAATGTGATTGTCTAAATAAATGTTCATTAAATTCTACTCGTGTTTTACATAGTTTGAAGAGAAGCTTGATAAGTAAATTAAGGTGAAATTGATGCAAAATGTAAGTAAATTGATGTGATTGAGCAGCGTACTAGGAAGATGTGGTCAAATATGGCACGGTGAAAAGAAAAACAGGGAATAAAAAGTCGGTGAAGTTACATGGTGCGAGGGGAGGACTGGTTGACTGTTCTGCCTGATAGAAAATGAATGCTACTTATTTTTTAAGTACTTCCTCCATTCACTTTTATAAGACCTTTTAGACATTTAAGACAACATCTAAAATAGTTTAATTTCAGCTGTCTTGAACGACTTATAAAAGTGAACAAAGGGAGTAGTAGAGATTGCTAGCTGGATAAAATGGCCCACGCATCAGATTTTTAAGACGATTATGCCAGTAAGTTGCTTCATCTGGTTCGAGACCTGCCTGCGTGGCTTCGCTAAAGCTGCGGCAAATGGGCCAGCGCAATTTAGCCTGCGAGCAGTTTTTTATTTTTTGTCTCTTCAATTTTCTAGTCATTTTTCACCTGAAGAAACCGGTTGTTGTTTTAGGAGCTAGATATTTTTTTAAACCTATTAATAGTAGTATTTTAGAAAATTCTTCAGTGTGTTTATTATAAAAATAGTTAATGTATATTAAAAAATGTTCAATGTGTATTAAAAATGTTCATCGTATAACTAAAAAAATATTGTATATCAAAAGTATTAAATGTATATAAAAATGTTCATTGTATATTAAAATGAATTTAGTTGTATTTAAAAGTGTTCACTATATACTAAAATAGCTCAGTGTGTATTTAAAAAAGAGGTTCGTCATACATTGGAAAAAACAATATATTAAAGTATTCAATATATATATATATATATAATGTTAATCATATATTAAAAATGTTTAGTATGTATTTTAAAAATGTTCACTGTATACTATAAAAACTCAGTGTGTATTTTAAAAATGTTGGTTGTATATTGAAAAACAATTCACAGTATATTACTAAAATAATGAAAAAAGTAAAATTTGCAAGAAATCGAAAGAAAAACTAAAATCTGGAAAGAGAAAAAAGCAAATAAAAGACCCCAAATCAGAATAGCTGTTACCTGGGTCGGCCCATCTGAAGGAGTTTTCAGCGAAGCCTCAACTATATGATGCACGTGGACATCATATAGGAGTGAATTTTTTTCCCCGCAAAAAAAAAAGAAATGCAACGACCAGAAGCAGCCATCAAACCAGAGCGGATGAACAACGCTTCCACCTCGCCCACTCGTCGTGCTTCCTCCCGGTGTGCCGCTCTTCTCCCGACGTCGCCTCGCCGTGCTTCCTCCCAGAAACGCCGCCCGTATAGCTGGGCCCTAGGCAACCCAGGCCACGGCCCGGGACGTGTAAAAACACAGCAGCCAATATTTTAGACGGTATGACTTTTGGCCCGGGGCGCAGCGCACTAGTTTGCCCTCTGCCTGGGCCCTGGCAGTCAGCCCACGAACTAAACGACCCCTCCAAAAAAAAAAGACTGAGGGGAACGAGACACCTGCCCGACTGCCGCCGTTCAGAGCCGCCGCCCGTCCGCCGGACAATCCGGCTCGACGCTCTCCGGCGGCCGCACACTCCCGCTCATCCAGTAGCCGTGGCGCTGCCTTTAGTCCAGGAGGGGCGCCCCTGCCGCGAGGTGAAACCCCACCCTGCCCAAATCGGCAAATCCGTCGCCAAGCCACCGGCGTCCCCGATGGAGACATTTCCGCCGCCTCCGTTTCCTCCGCTGCCCGCGAATGTATCCTCCGCTCCGCCGCCGCCGCCGCCGCCTCTGCATCAGCAGGCCGGGTCTGCTCCTGCGCCGGCAACGCTCCTGGTGCGGCACCTCCCAGAGGCGATCACTCAGGACATGCTCTCCGGGCTCTTCTCCCGCTACGGCGCCACATCCTTTCGCCCCTGCGGTGGAAAGTACTCACCTCCTCCCTGTCTGTCACTCCTGCTTTCTTTGGTTCTGCTCTACATGTTAACTGTTTTGATAAGTTGTGATTTGGCTAGCAGAGTTCTTTATGTATACTAATCTCAAAAGAAGTTCTGTAGGTATACTGAGATTTGTCTGCTCGCCCAGGTAATATCTATGGTATTTTTTTTACTGAAACTATTTTCATCATGACATTGACAGGTTGAGGAACTGTGCGTTTGTGGATTTTAGGGACGAGATGGCGGCCAATCAGGCACAGTCTCAGTTGAACAGGTTCATTTCCTGAAGCATATGCTCTGCTTGATTACTTGTACATTTTCTTTGTTCGAGCTAGCTACTAATTATGGATTGTCTCCGTGATCTTAATTTTGTGAATATCTGTCCTTCATTACTTTTGTTTGCTAAGGGCTGGTTTTGGCAGGTTGAGGCTCCTTGGAAAAGTACTGATACTCGAGAGAGCAAACCAGCCAAATGCCAAGAATGTGAGCGAGAAGCATCAGGAGCAATTAGCTCGCGGGGTGCCTCAAGTCCCAAGTATGAATTCCCAAAGTCAAAAGAGTTCTACATCAACTGCCGAACCGATCGCTTCTAGGCTTGGTGTGGACTATCCATTTCCTCCTCATCTTGAGTATGTTATCGCCATCATCGTTGTTTCACTCATTATCTTCCAACATCTTCCTTTTCTTGTGATCGCTTAAGCCATTTCATGTAGCTAATTGATATTGTCTTATTAGAAATGAAGCTATATTGTTGGCTGCAAAATATCATTTAGTAACTGAAGATGCGAACTGCTATCTGCAACTTCACCTTTGTTTTTGTAGTACTTCTCTTTTCTAAAATGTAAGGCATCCACACATTCAAACATTTAGTTTGACCAAGAAAAGGGTGGACCCAGTGCTGAAAGCTCCCACACGAGGTAGTTTGACCAAGAGCTAGACTGATAATATGTTAGTTCTGTGACACAAGTCCTTGAATTCCTAAATGATATCTCTTTCATGTCACACAACCCACATTTTACTGGTCTAATTGTTGTTCAATTTCATTTGGAATTTGTGGGCGCCTTATATTAAGAAGCAGGGAGTACAATAGTGCGTTGTATCTCTAATTAAAAAGCTGCCTTCTTTTTCCCTGTTTCGATAAAATGCTTCTGTATGCGAAGTTAGTCGCTCAATTTACCAGTATTGGATTTATGACCTTTATTCAGGCCGTTAACAGTGCAAGTGTTTATGGCCAATTTGCTTATATTATCCAATTGGAAGTAACGAAATCAATCTAGCAAACCACTTCCAAACTATGAAGTTTTATATCCTGACCGATATGCAATTCTGACTTCTGACTTCTGAGACTCCATACTCCATAGTTCTGCAATGTTTCATAGTTTTCCAACGAGACCAACCAAGTCTGATTCATGCTGGCAGTCCTAATCCGCCATCTTACTTGATAATGTGGGTCATGCTCTTTATTTGTTTTTAGGTATGCATATCCACCACCAGACGGAAACATATTGAACAATATTTTCAACTCTCTCATTGCCGTTCCCCGATTTTACAATCAGGTTTATTAGAATTTCAGCCTCGTGAACTACTAATACAATTTGCAAGGCATTACTTTGGGCATTCAGCATGAGCAAATGTATTAGATTGATGTATTTCTGTAACAGGTGTTGCATTTGATGAACAAGATGAACCTTCCAGCTCCATTTCGGATGGCATTGCCTACTCCACCTCTACCATCACAAGGGCCTCTTCCTCCTCCCCCTCCACCGCAGCCTTCTATGACAGAGAAACTTCACTTGGCTGATTTGTCTAGTGATGAGTCTGAGATGGAGTCTTCTGATGTTCGTGCCACTACTTGTGTTTGTATCTTTCAGTTTGTAGTATCTTTGCCGAAAGTTTATGCACACTTTATATATTACAGGAAGATGTTGATAAAAGGGAAGTCAAGCGCGCAAAGCATGAAGCTATTGTTGGTCCTGCAGTTGATAGAAGTGTCGCTCATGAATCGGTCGGGGTGAAACCAGTTGCATTAGTTCCCAATGAGCTTCAAGTAATAAAAAAGAAAAACCCAGTACTGCAGGTGAATCATTTTTTCTCAAAACTCAAAAGTGAAGCACTCTTTCCCAGAACTCAAAAGTTGAATTACCTTTTCATTCTCTAATGCAATGGTTCTATGCAGATAAAAATTGTCCCTAAGGCTGCTTATAAGGAACTTGCTGATCGGAGTATTATCAACAAGGAATTGGCCTCTAGAGATGAACAACTTGAAGAAAAACATTTTGCCACACCTCAGGAAATAGAGAAAGAGAAATTACCGACAGAGGAGATTTTGTCCCTTCCCATGTTCAAGGTAGATGAATTCAGTATTTTGTGTCATTTGCAGAGACATTGTGATTACTTGTTGGTCAGCCTGAACATCTCGAGGTTTTAGTGATATTACCTTTTAACTTCAAGATGATTATAACCAATACACAGTATATGTATTATCATCTGTTGTTCACTTTATTTTGTCCTTTTTATCTGGACGATGAGATGCTAATAATTGGCAGAACGATTCCTATTAGCAGATTTTAGATGTAGATTCATAAGCTGGTGCTGCTAGATGCTATGTAGTGGGGTCTATTATGTCACTATGACAATGATCAGAATAGACATCATCATCCGCCTTCCTTTTTTTTACGAAAAACAATGGGCAAATGCTGATTTTTCGCAAGTAAATATTACAAATTTCCCTTCTGTTTATTGAAATAACATAGTACGATCTAATTATGTTTTGATGCCTCACTGGCACATGCTTGTGTCTGTTTTGCAGAATTACACTCCAGGGAATCCTGCCAGTGTATTATATATTAAGAACTTGGCAAAGGATGTTGTTCATGATGACTTCTACTATGTCTTTGGTATGACCCAGGGAGGCTGAGTACCGCGTTTCTTGAAATGTTTATATAAGAATTCTGCACATTTTAGTGCTTTCTCATTTCCTCACATTGTTTCAAACTGCTCTTAACAGGATCTGTGTTTGAAAGCTTGGACGCTGCAAGATCTGGCTTAAGTATAAAGTTAATGCAGGTTAGATGTGTACACATGTTTTGCTTGTGCCATGATTATGATAAAAAGGGAACCTATTCATAAATTAATATCCAAAGTATGTTCCTTGCTCCTGCATCTGTGGATCATGGCAAACATTATCGAGAAAGCTGACATTTGTTTTTGGACCACATTACAAAGTCTGCCACCATTTTGTTTCATTTTGCTAGTGCATCGTGCTGTTTCTGAAATTTTCTTATCTCGCTCCAGGAAGGTCGAATGCGGGGCCAAGCTTTTGTGACGTTTCCATCTGTTGAACATGCTCAACGCGCACTGGTTAGTGACTGCCGATTTTACCCATCAGTTTGTAGTATTGCACAAGAAAGCTAATTTATTGAAATACGGTAGAAACCCCATCAGCATACCCTCAGATCAAAAGCTGCTCGCTGGACCCAGCACTAGCAGACTTTGTCTGCAGTAACAAAGTTATTAAGACCAAAAGGGAAAACATCTTACGCAGTTTGTTGTCAAGAAATAAGTTCTTTACAATTGGAGTTTCTTTTTTAATTCCTTATTCAGTCCTTGAGAAGCAGGGGTGCTAAAGAATAACGCCATTTCTGATTTTGCAGAATTTAGCGCATGGTTACGCGTTCAAAGGCAAGCCGATGATCATTCAGTTTGGTAGGAACCCTGGTGCTAGCAAAGCTTCCTAGGAGGTTGCATTCTTTCCGATTCTGATTTTCTGTAAAGCTGTTAGAGTTAGCAACCAAGATTGTGGGTATTTTGTGCTGGTGCCCATGAATTGTTAAATTCCATGTGGTATATAACGGCACTTATCGTATTGCTAGAATTTTAGGTAAGCAACAGCATTGGTTACTTCGGTTGGTTACCATATCTGATGTACCACATCTCTCCATGAGAACAAATTCTGTACCATTCTACGGGTTTTTTTTCTTCAAATTATTTTTATATTTCATGAAATCTCAGATCAATAACACTGTGGGACGATTTGGAGGAGAGGGGGGAATGAGGATGAGAACGATTTGGAGCGCCCTTTATGGCCATAGAGGGTCGGATGACAACTCTGTTAGAGTGACCTTTTTGACAAATATCGAGGGTTGGAGTAGAGCCCCCATATTCAGGTCTGTACTTATCCTCATTTCCCCCTCTCCTCCAAATCTTCCTCGGCAAGACTCCAACTGTCCAACACACGCGCAATCCTCAAACCCTAGCTCCTCCGATCCAAACACCTCCTGGTCCCTCGGTCCATCCACCATGGCATCGCCTGCCGGTGATGACAGCCACCTCTTTGCCGGTGTCCACTTCCTCCTCATCGGTTTCGACTGCGTCTCCGTGTCCCAGGTGTGCGCGGCTTCGCCTTCCCGCCCTCCCACTTCGCCACGCGAACCTAACTCTTCCATCTTGGATACTAACTTCCAGTGGTGCGTTCCTGTAGTACCGGTCGAAGTTGGTGCAGAGCGGCGGCACCGACGCCATGCAATTTGGCGGCGGGTGGACCCACATCGTCGTGCGCGGCCTTGTCTATGTGAGTCTGGCTTTACGGATCTGCGCTCATCGATACTTTTGGTGCTTTCTTGCGGATATGGTACTGATATTGGCTCTGTGCAGGATGACCCGGTCTGCGCGGTGGCGCGGGCGCAAGGGAATAAGGTTGTCAGCGAGATGTGGGTGGATGATAGGTTGGATCAGGGTGTTCTTGCCGATGCTGATAAGGTCCGTTTCTGTGCTAATTGTCTACTTCTCCTATATTTGCGTACCATGCCACATTTTTCTCAGTTGTTGCTACTCTTGTCGCAGTAATGTAGTTACTTTTGTGGTCACAGTTCTGCCACTGCTCGAGTTTCCTGAAGCAGCAATATTTGTTTCCTTTGCCAGGTTATTTATTGGCCAGCCAGAGATTTGAAGGGAATACCTGGTAGTGGCTCACTGCAGATTTGCTTGACGGGGTACCAAATGAAGGACCGCAAAGATATAATGGTAACTGCTTGCCATTTGTATCCTCATATCTCCTAGTCAAAACTCTGAAACATGGCAACCTTTAGTTAATTCTTCAAACATAACATATATACAAATGTGAAGTTTTGGTCACATTGTGCAGTGATTTTCTTTGACTTTCATGCAATCAGGGGAGAGATACTTTCCTTTTCTTTCTCTACAAGGAGAGATACATGCAATCAGGGGAGAGATACTTTCCTTTTTCTGGAGGGCCAAGATCGGAATTACGAGGAATTAGAACAAATGCACCTTATATTGTGGAATTTTATCAAAAAAACAAATACACCTTATATAAAGAAACGGAGGGAGTAGTTGAGTTATTGGATTTTGTGGTTTACTGGTTATATATATCTTGACTTATAATGTACTGTGTTCCTTTTCGTTCTTAATGCAGAAAATGGTATCTTTGATGGGTGCACAATTCTCCAAACCTTTGTTAGCACCCTCAGTCACTCATCTTGTTTGCTATAAATTTGAAGTTTTGTTGCTTTTAGCAGACAGTCAGTGCCATAATTATGCATGGATAGTTCATTTTCGTTTTGTTGTTTTTCCTTCCGCGGTTCTTCGTTGCTGTTTCTTTGTAGTAGTGAACATGCATTTGCAAGCGCTGACATATTTTTTTATTTCCTACTGTTATTGGTAGATTTTTGTTTTAGATGTGATGTTAGTTTTGTTGCCAAGAATTAACTCTATGGACGAGTGGGAATCTTATACCCAAATTGGCATTTTGGCGTCAGTGACATTTTTCCCTCATGTTTGTCATCACATTAGGATTTTGGTGAACTAGTTCGTGTATAGAAGTCGTATGATATCTTGAGTTTAAAACTTAAATGAGCAATAATTAAAAATAATCCCAGCAACTTGGCTTCACGTTTTAGGCTAGAGGGAACCAAGACTTAAGTGGCAATGTTGAAGTAAGAATCTTTGATGTCATTTGGTGGTTGAACACATAGATGGCATCGCAGTGTGAGTCTTTGCTTTTCTTGTCTTTATGTGACCCATATAAAAAGTTATCTCATGATCATACAGCCTTTGGCATGAGTGATGTACCAAATGGGATGTGTTTTTGCTCCTGATCTTTTTCCCTTTTTCCAGTTTTGTTTTTTGGGCCTTTCTAGTTTGAACTGCTGGTTTCTGATAATACAAATCGGAGAGGAAATTCTCTTTATAGAAAGAGAGTGTTGGTGTACAGTGATGAACATATGAGAAGTTTTAATATGTGCGTGTATATGTCATGATGCTCTTTGCATAGTCTAGAAAGCCTCTGGTGAAAAATAGGCTTCTAGGTAACTTAAAATAATTCACAAGATGCCTATCGAATGTATGTTTCGGAAATTTCTATGTGCGTGTATATGTCATGATGCTCGAAAGTTTTTGTATATGGTCCTTAAATGCAACATCACAGTTCTTCAAATGAACTAGGTGAGAAGTACAAGTGTGCCGAAAGGTTGGGCATCAAGATTGTTAATCACCGTTGGTTGGAGGATTGGTATTACACAACAGCTTTTGTTTATAATATAAGCTCACATATTAAATATCATTATATTGCTGATTTTTCCTTTATTTTTATTTTACAGCTTAAAGTCATGGAAAATCCTACCAGAAGATGATTATAGCGAGAGGCAAGTAAATGTACATTTGCACGCTTCTTTCGATTTGTCTTTTCCACCTGTGTTGTATCCATGTTCTGATTAAATTGTCTCCCTATAGCGCTTACTAGCTGCGGTTGGCTAATCTATTACTGAGCATTCCAAAACCTAATCCTGGCTATTTATATCATTCAGTGGCTGGGAAGTAGAGATAGTGGAGGCGCAAGCCAAGGAACGCCTCAAGTTCCCGATTCCGGATCGCCTCAAGTTCGCAAATGGGAAGTATGCCGTGAATAAAGCGAAGAAGAGAAGCAGCAAGGTGCTCGCCGCAGCCCTGGCGCTCCTAAACCGCGCCCATCCGGAGGTGGGCACCGACTTCTTGGCGTGCCATGATCTTCCTCCCGACATCCAGGACCAGACTGCCAAGTACGCCAAGGTCGCAAAAGCCTTTGTTGCCTCGTGCTTTAGCAAGCTCGAAGCAGACGAAGCCTGATGAACAACTAACGATGGGCCTTGTTTGTAGATACAGCCTGGACTTGTTTTGTTAGAATAAAGGTTATGAAATCTTCAGAGAAAACCAGTGAAAAGAAGTAAAGGGCCGTCACCTGTTGTAGCGTTCTGTCCCTGCCCCTGCCTTTCATCGGTGAAATATATTCCAGAAAGCTTTCAGAATTGACCTGGTATCTTCCGCTCATTGCAATTGGGAGGCACAAAAAATGGCGTAACTTATGGTTCAAATTCTCCTATCTATTGGGATGGGATGGGATGATCCTCCTAGTATTATCCTAGCTTATACTGTGGACAATGTAACTATCATTTGAATTAATTTAGTGGCTGAAGATCAAATGGCATTCCTAAAAGAACTCCTCTGGTGGATGGCGGGGGATAGGATCTTTTGCCCCACTTTACATGGCGTCTCTTCCCGTCCTTTTGCTTCCCCTATCAAGTTAATTTCTGAAAACCAACATATTTGTGACTAGGGTAATAGACAACCACCACTTGTACACAAAAATAGCATTCATAAAAACTTAAATAAAATTTTCACAAAAAGTCTGGTCATAATTGTATAAACCAAAAGGTTTATGTCTATAAGCATAAGGTCCGAGGATACATGTAAAAGTTCTTTTCTCTTAATCTCTAGGATACACGGGTATTTCAAAAAACCAGAATCGTCATTAAGATAACAAAAGATGTGTATGGTTAGATGATTTTCTAACATTTGATCAATGTGAACGGTAGGGATAGTGACCTTTCTTGTTTTTATTTTATTTTTTCATAGCCAATGCCGTCTTATACCCTATTGTAGCACGGAGCTGACTTGTTCAAGAGCGGAGCGGCTGCCGAACAGTCTCTAAATTGTCCAAATTCGAGCTATTTCTCCTCTCCAAGTTAGCAACTTCCTATCTGAAGCCTCTTCTCTGAAACTAATCAACAGTCTGAACATGCCAGAAGAAGCGCGGGAGTGGTGCGTCCATGGTGGAGCGCCGGCTGCACGCCATCGCCGATGAGGAGGTCGACCTCAGGGCCGGCATCTACAGGTGCTCGCTAGTAGTGGTGGACGCAAGAACGCCTTCGCCAGTGTCAGCCTCTAGGAGTTCATCTTCTCCACTCACTCATGACTTCTTCATTGTTCCAATTATTATATTAAGCAAACAGAGAACGGAATGAATTTTCAGGTGAATCAATGCCTTTCATGCGTAGAGGCATGAATAACGTACTCGACCAATTTTATGCAAACCAACACCGTCTCAATTCTTGCTTTTCTTCGATTTTTAGAAGAGATTTTAGTTTTGCCATCTCGTTGCAGAGGTTCCATCAGCAATGGAGATTCATGTGTTGGAACAATAAAATTAACATGGCTCCAGATCCAAAAATATTTTAACATGGCTCATGATACTTATCTTGTCATTAGCTGCCATGGTAAACCAGTACCAGTTTTTTTTTTGACAACAGTAAACCAGTACCAGTTAGCTAGACTTGTTCTTGTTCTTCCTACCGGTCTTATCCTTGCCGCTGAGTACACCATATCCCTTCAATGGAAGGGTTTAAAAAAAACTAGGAATAGTTATAACTAGAGGTCATCAACTAGACTAGATTAATTTCTTGATTGATTACAATGCTACCATGTGTCGCTAGGATTGATCCACCAAATCCAAGATTTTGTGCTCACCAAGTAACACAGGACTAAGCCGCATAAGGTGGAAAATATTGTTGCTTCTTTCCCCATAATTAAGGTACCGGGCGCTACAACTCTGATCATACATTAGCAGATACGAAACCAGTTCAATCTAGGGGTACATAAAGACTTCAGATATGCCTTCAACCTAAGTTACTCATCACCACACAGTTAAAGCTGGCTGGAGAGCTTTACAGGCCGGATACCCATATGCACGTCATCCGCCTTGGAAGAGTAGAGCGAAGACCAGACAATGGTGCCCTCTAGTTCATAGGAAGCAGCTGTCACAACGAAGGTCTGGCAGCCACAGTTTGAGGGGTAAACACTGGTGGTAGTATTCTTACCATCACGAGAGACT
This sequence comes from Triticum monococcum, assembly GCA_034509565.1. Taxonomy (NCBI): domain Eukaryota; kingdom Viridiplantae; phylum Streptophyta; class Magnoliopsida; order Poales; family Poaceae; genus Triticum; species Triticum monococcum. Next base: position 66,086,369 of record CM067846.1, read on the forward strand.
GTGTTGATTGATAGAGGAAGCCACAGGGGTGCAGCCACAACCCGACGCTGCAATCTAATAAGCCCACCTTCACCAACCAAACTACTGCCATCATAAAGAAGGACACCCTCAGCAATTCCAGAAATGCCAACGGTAATCTTGCCAAGGATTTCGCAGTGTTCCTAGTTGTCCTTGTTGAAGGGTTGCCGCTGCCGAGCAACAGATCCATTTGGCCTTTTTATGCTTGTCTTGATCTGACTAAGAGTAAACTTAAAGGTGGCTTCCACTGCTTCATGGACAGGTGCGTATGTCAAGTCGACTGAGCACAATGGGCCGGCAACCCTGCTTCTAATCACTTTGGAGTAAGAGGTGGCTACCTTGTCCTCTAGGCAACAATTGGCGATCTCAATGTCCCTTTCTGAATCCAAACTCCTAATCTTCAAGTCAATCTCAATGTGAAGGGCACTGTGCAAAACGATTCCTCGAGACGGACCGGTTAGGGACAAGAATGCACCCTACAAGGCAATAAAGCACATCAGGCCGGCTACTTTGTATATGTAGTGCATACAAAAACAAGGTAACAAACTATAAGAATGAACTTGCCACAAGACTGCTCATCATCGTGGTAAGACGAGACAGATGGCTACCTAACTATCCATTGAGTACAAGTACAATTCGTAAGGACAATAGAATATGCTTCGAGTTGAAGTTGTATAACAGTGCTATATTAACACCATGTGATCGCAAGCCCTGGTTTACTTGATGTACAATTTGATATAGCTTTGTGATCGGGTAGATAGTGAGGTAGTAGACAAGCAAACAGCACTAACGCTTCAGCAGAGTAGTAAAAAAAAGTACTACTACTATTTACGGTGTAAATGATTTTACGTATACATGGCAGTTGAGCATTCACCAGCAAGGTTGGATTAGGCACTACACGCTGAGCGGGCGTTTTGCCTCCGCTTTGCCCTTTTTATTACGAAATCGCACGCTTAAGCGCAAGTAAGCCCTAGGCGATAGGGCTCCGCTCAGCATGATTAAGCGAGCGCCTAGGAACACTCAATATATCAATGTTCATCAGACATCAGGCATAAAAAATCGAAAGATTCTGTGAGAAAAACTGCAAGTGATGAATGCTGAAAACAAGAACAAAAAACAGTACTTCCTACTATCCATATTAACTGTCGCTAGTATAGTACAAAGTTGTACTAATTTGTAGTACTTTGCTGGCCAATTATTCATAAAGTTGACATCTTTATCTTCAATTTCCCTCACGTGGGTGGCAGCTGTTTTACCTGGGCGTCGTTAATCGTCTGGCAGTTGTCACGAACGCGACGGAAGAGGAACACACGCTTGGCATCAATATCGTCCCTGACCGAAACGTGGCCATAAACGTCGATCGGGAACTGAACCGAGCACTTGATCAACTTGATGGCGAGCACGTTCAAGGAAGTATAGAGCTCCGGCCCACCGATTCCATTGTGCAGGTTCCGCATCGGCGACTTGGTAGCTGCAAGCCGACTAAAAAAGGTAAATTTGCGAGCCAAAACAATGGGGAATCGCGGAATAAAAAAAAGGTACTAGGAGAGGAAAACGAGGAGCGCGCGCTAGAAGGGGACGGACTTTTCCTGCGGTTTGGATACTCGGAGCTTTTGAGGCTCTCGAGATACTTGAGCTGAAGCTCTATCTGCTGCTCCTTGTGCTTCGCTATGACCTTCTCTATCCCCCACTCGCCCTCTGCTCCTTCGCCTCCGCAGCAGCAAGATCCTCCTCATCTTCTGTGTAAGAGCCGAAAAGGAACTCCTCCTCTTCCGACGCCATCCCGCCGCCGCCGTAACCTAGGACCAGTCTAGCTCTCCGGGGTCTAGTTTTTCTTTTTGAGACAAAGCAGGTGTCTGAAGCACGAGTCCACACCGCGGCTTATTCAAGTGCTGGTCTCGACTGGACTTGGACTCGGCTTTCTCTTGGGCTAGCGCACTCGCTTTCCTACATGGGCCCGGACGGGCTGCCTAATGTCGTGACATTGGTTTTTTTTTCCTTACAAAATGATTATGGTTTTTTATCATCAAAATTTTATTCCTGAAACAATGGCCATATCGTTTACACTTTGAGGCAAATAAAGTAGGAGGCATTAGAGTCCCAAGACTCAGATAAGCTAACTCCAAAACAATGTTTTGCTAGGCTATGAGCAACTAGATTTGCTTCCCTACAGCAATGCGACACTTGAAAATTCCAATGCTAGGAGAGTAGCATCTGTAATGATCATGATCGACGTGTCCGAATCCATATATCCATTCGGATTCGAATTGCATCCAAGGCACTCCTACTGTCTGATTTGATGACAACTTTAGTGCAGCCGATGTTAGCCGCTAGGATCAGTCCGTTAACACCGAGTCCACAATTGATACATGAGGTAAGGTCCATGTTGCCGCTGCAATGAAGTTACCGTGATCGTCCTGAGCCACAACAGTACATACCCTGCTAATGTTTGTGCATAAAATGACGCGTCAACATTGATTTTAAAGTACCTTGCATTTGGTTTCTTCCACACATGCTCAAATTTCCAGATAGGTTGATTCAGTGTATAGCTCCGGATAAAATTTGTACCTAGAACTCAGATGGTTATCGCTACTCTCTCTGAGCTCTGGACGGTTTCACCTTTTGCTCCTTGCCGTTTCTACCGCCAAATATACCACATAGCTACAAGAATCAGCTCCGCTACTGGTAGTTCATGCACCGCCGAACGTAGTTGGAGAAGAGCTTCCAGGTTGATATAGCCGGAGCGGTCCTCAGCCACTACATGATGGATTGCATCAACTAGATTTAGTTCGGTCCATATCTCATTCACCCGAGCACTAGTAAATAGGAAATGTTGGATATCCTCCAATCCAATCTTACAAAATGGGCATTGGGGGTACAAAAGGGATGTGTCGTCTAGCTAACACACCCAACACATGGTAACACACCCTTCAAAACCTTCCATCCAAATTGTTTTATTTTTTCAGGAATCCTAAACAAGGTAACACACCCTGCAAAACCTTCCATCCAAACCTTCTAGAGCTTGGAGTGGGATTTGCATAATTCTATGAACATCAACCGGTGAGAACATAGTACAAATAAGCACCTCCTCCCATTGTCCGGCGTGGGGTTTGATAATTTCTTCCACCTTACATAGCATTGCCCTCCCCCCTTGGCATAATAATTCGTCTCGTTTCGCTTGATGGAATCCAGGGACCTTCCCAAATATTAATTTGTGAGCCCGTGCCTACTCACCAAATACATCCTCTTTTGAAAGTTTGGATACCTGGAACAATGCTTTGCCATGTATACGAAGAACCCTTCTTCGGCCTTGCTTTCAGTATGTCACCATCCGGATAATACTTAGCCCTCAAAAGTCACGCACATAAAGATTCAGGATTCTGGAGAAGTCGCCAACACTACTTTGCTAACATAGCCAGATTAAAGTTGTGAAGGTTCCTAAACCCCATACCACCCTTCTTCTTCGAAACACACACTTTCCATCACGCAAACCAATGCATCTTCTTATTTTCTTCCCCATCTCCCCACCAATAACCGGATATCTCATTGGTAATTGCCTTGCATACTCCTTTTGGTAATTTAAAAATAGACATAGCATATGATGAAATAGCTTGAGCCATTGATTTTTCATAAAATTTCTTTACTTTTCTAGTTGATTATGTTTTCTTTTAGATGATAAAAGATTCCATTACTCGGAAGATGTATATATTGTACCTTTGATTATTGATGATGATGCCAGGTTTACCCCTCAAAAAAGTTTTTACTTGAAACAAAACCATAGTAGAGTTCAAAGTTAGTTAAAGTACAAAACAAAAAATTGTTCAGCCCTGTATGAGAAATAACACGAGATCACAAGTGCACCACATGATCGTGGATCTCCTGGTCTTTTTGCCGACGCTGCTTAGGACATCGGTGGCCAGCATCCTATCTCTAGAACGGGCGTCAAGCTCAAGAGCAAGTGTTTGCCACCATTCTTCGCACCCCCAGGAGGAGGAGGCCTCCTTTTAATAGAGAACCAGACCAAAGCATTAGCACTTAGTGAATACATGAACTCCTCAAACTATGGTAATCACCGGAAAGAATCCCAATTATTGTCACCTTGGGTTATGCGGATCATAACTCATAATAGGTGTCTACAACTTGCAAGACGGGATCAAGAACACAAATATATTCATGGGAACATAATAGGTTCAGATCTGAAATCATGGCACTCGGGCCCTAGTGACAAGCATTAAGCATAACAAAGTCGTAGCAACATCAATCTCACAACATAGTGGATACTAGGGATCAAAACCCTAACAAAACTGAGCCGATTACATGATAAATCTCATCCAACTCATCACCGTCTAGCAAGCTGTAACACCCACAATGCGGCTATATCTCCCACGTGTCGGGGCACGACTTAGAGGCATAGCCGCATGGTAGGTCTGTCGCAAGAGGGGTAATCTTTACACATCCCATGTGTTGAATAAGAAAGGGATAGCGAGTCGACTTACAATCGCCACTTCACACAATACATAAATAATCCATACATCATCCAAAATACAAACAAAGGTCCGACTACGGAACCAAAATAAAAGAAGAGAATCCCAAATGCTAGATCCCCGATCGTCCCAACTGGGCTCCACTACTGATCAACAGGAAACGAAACAAAACAATGATCAAGATCTTCATCGAGCTCCCACTTGAGCTGGGTTGCGTCACCTGCACTGGTATCATCGGCACCTGCACCTGTTTGGAAGTATCTGTGAGTCACGAGGACTCAGCAATCTCACACCCATGAGATCAAGACTATTTAAGCTTATGGGTAGGGTTAGGAAATGAGATGGAGCTGTAGCAAGCACTAAGCATATATGGTGGCTAACATACGCAAATAAGAGCGAGAAGAGAAGCAACGCACGGTCCAGAAGCTAGAAGTGATCAAGAAGTGATCCTGAAAGTACTTACGTTCAAGCATAACACAAGAACCGTGTTCACTTCCCGGACTCCGCCGAGAAGAGACCATCACGGCTACACACGCGGTTGATTCATTTTAATTAAGTTAAGTGTCAAGTTCTCTACAACCGGATATTAACAAATTCCCATCTACCACATAACCGCGGGCACGGCTTTCGAAAGTTCAAAACCCTGCAGGGGTGTCCCAACTTAGCCCATCACAAGCTCTCACGGTCAACGAAGGATATTCCTTCTCCCAGGAAGACCCGATCAGACTCGGAATCCCGGTTACAACACATTTCGACAATGGTAAAACAAGACCAGCAAAGTCGCTCGATGTGCCGACATCCCGATAGGAGCTGCACATATCTCGTTCTCAGGGAAACACCGGATGAGCAATCTGTACAACTAAAACCAGCACTCAAGTTTCTCTGAGGTGGCGCTGCAAGGGGCTCTAGTTCGGACCAACACTTAGACAAGCACTGGCCCGGGGGGGGGGGGTTAAAATAAAGATGACCCTTGAGTCTGCAGAACCCAAGGGATGGTAATAGGTTGTTAGGCAAATGTAAAACCAAGGTTGGGCCTTGCTGGAGGAGTTTTATTCAAAGCGAACTGTCAAGGGGTTCTCATAACACCCAACCGCGTAAGGGACGCAAAATCAAGGAACATAACACCGGTATGACGGAAACTAGGGCGGCAAGAGTGGAACAAAACACCAGGCATAAGGCCGAGCCTTCCACCCTTTACCAAGTATATAGATGCATTAAAGGAAATAAGATATAATAATGATATCCCAACAATATCCATGTTCCAACATGGAATAAACTTCATCTTCACCTGCAACTAGCAACGCTATAAGAGGGGCTGAGCAAAAGCGGTAATATAGCCAAACAACGGTTTGCTAGGAAAGGTGGGTTAGAGGCTTGACATGGCAATATGGGAGGCATGATATAGCAAGTGGTATGTAACGCGGCATAGCAATAGAACGAGAAACTAGCAAGCAAAGATAGCAGTGATTTCGAGGGTATGGTCATCTTTCCTGAGATCCCGCAAGGAAGAAGAACGAGTCCATGAAGAAGACAAACGGATGTAGTCGAACGAATCCTCACAACTCCGAAACGAAACCGAAGCTAACGCGATAAGCAACCCAGAAAAAAGCAAGCAATATAGTAAACAACCAACACATGAACATGGCATGATGCACAACCAAGTATGATGCATGTCCCGTTTAAAGAGGCATGGCATGGCAATATGCACAAACAATCCTACAAATTAAGTGGAGCTCAATATGCAACGAGTTGCATATTGACGAAACACCACATCAATTATTTAGTTCACTCCCGGTTAGGTACTCAACAATATTAAATGTTGTTAAACAAGGCAAGAGGTGAAACATAATAAAACTACCTAACTAGGCAAGATTAAATGAGGCCGGAACAACAAGCAACAAGTCCAGAAAAATCCTCATGTGCAATTTATGGATTTGGAAATGTTCTTCCCTAAACCATATTTTAGAGTTGTTAAACATGCAAAGTAGTGCCACCATGTTAAACTAGGCATTTTATACCCCATTTACATATAAAGTTTATTTAAAATGGAGCTACGATTATTTAGTTATGAAATAAATCATTTTAAGATGGCATTTAAGCAAATTAATGCAAACATCAATTTAAACATTTTAAACATGGATGAAAATTGCAAATTATTAATCTACACAAAATTCTAAGCATTTTACATATATAATTTGTTTTAATCCGATGCACGGTTGTGGAGTTATGATATGCATGAAGCTTAGGGACCAAACTGTAAAACGGTAACTCTGGATAATAGGAAAATCGTTCTGTGAAAAAAAACATGAAACGGGCCAAATACATCTAGCCCAATAGAGGCATACAGAGGGCTGGCACGTCCTCACCATGGGCCTTAGCCCGTTCGGTGGAAGAAGGCTGGCTGGGTGAGGAGGGGTGCGCTGGGCCGGCCTACCTGCGGTCCCATGATGGGAGGAACTCGTCCCTGGTCTCCTGATGAAGACGAGGCAGGAAGGAACCGACAAACATCGACGGCGGGCGGCGGCTGGATCCGACGACGTCGAGCGCAAAGGACGCCGGAGGCGGACGGGAACAGGCGGAGGAAGCGGATCCAGGCGACGGCTCACTGGATCCGGCGCGGGAACGGCGGTGACGATTGCCGGTGATGTCACGCGGGTCCTGCAGAGAGAGAGAGAGAGAGAGAGAGAGAGAGAGAACTGAGAGGGGCAGTGGAAAAGGGAGAGAGACGAGGCAGCGCGACCTGGTGCTCGCCGGCGGCGAGGCGCTTGCCGGCGCGGCTGGCTGATGCGGCGATAGAGCAGACCCAGCGAGGACCAAGGCGGCGGCGGAGGCCTCGGGAGGAGCGGCAACGAGCAGATGGCGCGCGCGGTCCAGCCCGGGTGGGCCCGATCTGGGTTTCGTGGGCCTCGCGCGGGCTGCGGCGGCGCTGGGAGGCCAGGGGCGACATGGAGGCGCAAGATTGGAGGGGAGCAGTGACTCAGGTGGTTTCCGGTGGCGGCACGGTGATTGGGGCGGCGACAAGTGGCGGCGGGGGAGCGGGCAGGCACGGAATTTGAGGAGGGAGGTGGAAGAAGGCCAGATTTGGCAGGGGAGGCGTCTATATATAGAAAGGGGGCTAGGGTTAGGGGTTTTGCTCCGTTTCTGGACCCTCCGATCGCAATCGAACGGTTTCGGTCAGAGGGGGGGGGGGTAGGTGGGCTGCAGGTGGGGTGTGCTAGAGAGAGATGGCTGAGAAGAGAGGAGAGAGAGGCCCGGCAGCAGTTTCGGAGACCGGAAACGTCTGACGATAGACTGACTATACTACCGCTATAGTTATCCGTTGGGGCATCAAATGGACTCCGAACGCGATGAAACTTGACAGGCGGTCTACCTACCCTATAATAAGACCACACGCCAACTTTCATCCCATTCCGAGAACATTTTCCGGCCCCCTATAAAATAATATTTCGGCCGTGCCGCGGGCGCGTGCAAGTGTGTCTGGACTCAGAACGGAGAATGGAGAGAACGAGGAGACCGGGACGGATGCAAGTTTTGAAAACATGATGATGCAATGCACATGATGACATGGCAAGAAGCAAACACGCAAGCAAAAGACAAGGCAACAACAGCGAATAACTGGAAGACACCTGGCGCATCGGTCTCGGGGCGTTACAACACTCCACCACTACGCGAGGATCTTGTCCCGAGATCTAGGATGGCACCGGAGGGAAACGGAAGAGGAAGAGAAGAGGTAAAACCCAGTTGCTTCTTTGACAAACGAGTGAAACCAAAGAACCTTGATAGGTTGAACAAATTGAAAGAAAGAGTACAATGAAGATGAACAAAGTTGAAAACACTCTGTTAGAAAAGGGGAATGAGGAAGAACAAATTTGGACAACACTCCGGTTGAAAAGAGATGCAATACTAGATAAGATGAAAAGAACTTAAGCAGAGGACACAACACTACGGTTAAAACAAGATAGAGAAGGAATAAGAATGATATAATTTAGGCAGCACTCCGATGGTAAATGGAAGGAATTGAACATGATCTTGACAAAACAAGATGATGGGTTGAAGAGAGCAACATCACAATGCCTCTGGAACAAATGTAAGAAAGGAATTAAAAGAGCGGAGGAGAAAACAACATCTTCTACCTCAAATGAGCTTGCAAAGGCTTCCTTAGGAAAAAGGTCGAACAGAGTTGTTGGAAAACCAACAATGAAAAGAGTAAGCTTGTTGTGGGCTTATGGAAAACATCTCAAAACTGAGGTGAAATTCTGCCACTAACGGAAACGATAGATTGAATTGATATGAACAAGGAGACGAGAAACTTATTTCACCAGGAGGATGAATGAAGAACTTGGATCATTTATAAGCACCATAAATAGTAATAAACCTTAGGGAAAGCTTTAGGTGAAATATAACCCAAGATAACTCCAAAGAATAGATTGATGGGTTTAAATATCTCATTCCTGAACTTGTGAATCATGAAACACACAGAAATTTTCAAAAATGACATAACACCACCGCAAAAGATAAGGTAGAAAGAATTGCACTTCGGAATGCAAGATGAAGAAAGCTTGAACTCCTCAAAACAAGACATGTGTTGAGCACCATGTTCATTTTAGAGTGAGCTTGGCGGATCTTAGCTTCGAGAAAAAACTTGAAGAACAATTGAAGAATGAAAGGAATCCTTGATGAGCCACCATGTTGAGCCTCCATGAAGAACTCCGGTAACAAAAGAATGATGAAACGAAAGGAAAGAGAAGTTGAAAACACAAGGTGAATCCTTGCAATGATTTAGATGGAGCTTTGTGGTGATATACTTGAGAGAGCTTGGAACTCCGGGAAAAGAAAAAAACAATTGGAACTGAGAATTTGATGAGCCTCCGGAATAAGGAATTGAATATACTCGAAGAAACAAGAATAAAAATTACATTATGCTTATCCTTCACCAATTTAAATTGATGACAAGCAACGGATTTGGCATACTACTTATTCTCGTAGAAAGGATTAAGAGAGATATAGCGCAAACTTGAGAAAAGACTTCAACGAACCACCGGTAGGATTTGGAAACAAAGAATGAAATGATATGATAACAACGGAAGATAATTCTTGAACGAACCACCGAAGGATTGAAAATGAAAGTGGCAAAGGCACAATTCACCGGGAAGAATTGGAAAACGAAAGATGATACTTGAGGGAATTTAGATACATGAGAATAAAGAGATCATGAGCTGATAAGAGAATACTTGAATGATGCACCGATATGATTTGGAGAGCGAGAGATGAAAGCTGGAATGAATAATTCTGAGATGATGGGCTCCGGAGAATCAAACTGAAAAGACTCTTGAATTGCTCCGTATGGGTGAAAAGAATTCTCACAATCGAAAGTAATTATGAGAGAATGGCATCAAGCTAGAATCACGAATCTTTGAGAGAACGGATAAGATTTGGAGGAAAACTCTTCTTCGGTCTTCAAAATCCGAGAATGACGACGAGAAACACCACCACAAATTGTTGAGGCACTCTAGAATGAAAAATTAGAAAGGTTGAACCAACGATGATAGAATTTGAAAGATCTTGGAGAAAGGCATGCGACTGATGATAATTCATTCTTACGTCCACTTTGAAAGAATTTGAGGATAGCTCCTGGAAAGATTAGAAGAGCAGGTAAGATCCTGGGAAAAGACCTGTGGGTTAGGGCCCACTCAAGAGAAACACCGTTTAACGATTTAAAAGAAAGATTGCGCCGGTTGAATTAAATGGCTTGAATGAGATAACATTCTCGAAAGAGCTTGAACAAATGCAGAGTGGAAACACGAATCTTCGAGATATCTTGAGCACCCCGGAACAATTGAATAGCGAGAAGTGGATGATTAAGAGGTGCACCGACATGAGAACACATTTGAAACGAGAAAAGGATATGATTGTCAAAGCTTGAATTGAATCCACCGGAGAAGAAAAGAATGAAGAATGATAAACTTGAAGCTTTGTTAGTATCTTCCTGAGAATCACCGGATAAGAATATAGACGGAAAAGAATGGAGAGACTTAGCATCCATAAGATGGATACTTGATTAAGAAATCTGAGTCCTTGAATAAAAAGGGTGGGAGGGTGGGAACACAACACAACTTGGAATGTATGAACAAACAACGTTGAGAAGACTTTGAGTTGATCTTGCGGATGGGAAAAATGATTGGATCCACTTGAAGAGAAACACATCGGTTGAAAAGGATTGAGATGACAACCTCGATGATCAAGAAGGATTGGTATTCATATAGAAGTATGAGAACACCACTTAGGAAAGGTATGGAATCAACTCTTGACATTGAGGCAACTCGAATACCACAAACCAAAACAAAACAAAGGATTGGCGTACAGAATAAGCCGGAACAAACATATGATAGATCCCATATCGTATCATGTGTTTGTTGAAAATATATCCTATGATATACTTGAATTCCCACTTATAAACTCCCGAAACTTTCTGGTTTTCCAATCAGGAGTTGGGGATACAGTGGAAGCATAATATCTCACCCAAACTAACAACTCCTACATCCAACTATATCCATCCTTCAAGACATAACCAAGAAACCTTTGGAAATCATTTACCTCAACCTTCGAAAATCATCTGTTATATGAGTTATGGCAATACTCTCGAACTCCCGCCCCAGTACTGGGTGGCGTCGAGGTTATCTCACCAACAACTACATAAAAGAGATTTTTGATGTCGGCGAACTCAGGTATTCCAGAATTGCAACGATAAAATTGTGTCGACAACACCTCAGAGCTCAACTCCCCGGGACACTTCCACAACCCCTAAATGTCAGGAGGCACCAAGAACAATGTTCTCGTCACAAAACCATCGGAACGATTCCAAGATACCCGCGTGATCCTAATTTTTTTTAGTGAAATTTGAGAAGAGGAGAGTCAAAACTTCTACGTCAGAAGGCCTCACCAGAGCGATGAAGGGACTAAGGAGTAAAAAGAATCCTACTCTCCTATATATATAATCCTAAGACTCAAAACATTTTGTTCTAGACTCAACAACGTCAGCGATTCGATCAAGCAGGGGGCTCCTAAGTCGGGGATGGCTCTGATACCAACTTGTAACACCCATAATGCGACTATATCTCCCACGTGTCGGGGCACGACTTAGAGGCATAGCCGCATGGTAGGTCTGTCGCAAGAGGGGTAATCTTTACACATCCCATGTACTGAATAAGAAAGGGATAACGAGTCGGCTTACAATCGCCACTTCACACAATACATAAATAATCCATACATCATCCAAAATACAAACAAAGGTCCGACTATGGAACCAAAATAAAAGAAGAGAACCCCAAATGCTAGATCCCCGATCGTCCCAACTGGGCTCCACTACTGATCAACAGGAAACGAAACAAAACAATGATCAAGATCTTCATCGAGCTCCCACTTGAGCTGGGTTGTGTCACCTGCACTGGTATCATCGGCACCTGCACCTCTTTGGAAGTATCTGTGAGTCACGAGGACTCAGCAATCTCACACCCGCGAGATCAAGACTATTTAAGCTTATGGGTAGGGTAAGGAAATGAGGTGGAGCTGTAGCAAGCACTAAGCATATATGGTGGCTAACATACGCAAATAAGAGCGAGAAGAGAAGCAACGCATGGTCGAGAAGCTAGAAGTGATCAAGAAGTGATCCTGAAACTAGTTACGTTCAAGCATAACATAAGAACCGTGTTCACTTCTCGGACTCCGCCGAGAAGAGAACATCACGGCTACACGCGCGGTTGATTCATTTTAATTAAGTTAAGTGTCAAGTTCTCTACAACCGGATATTAACAAATTCCCATCTGCCACATAACCGTGGGCACGGCTTTCGAAAGTTCAAAACCCTGCAGGGGTGTCCCAACTTAGCCCATCACAAGCTCTCACGGTCAACGAAGGATATTCCTTCTCCCAGGAAGACCCGATCAGACTCGGAATCCCGGTTACAACACATTTTGACAATGGTAAAACAAGACCAGCAAAGCCGCCCGATGTGCCGACATCCCGATAGCAGCTACACATATCTCGTTCTCAGGGCAACACCGGATGAGCAATCCGTACAACTAAAACCAGCCCACTAGTTTCCCCGAGGTGGCGCTGCAAGGGGCTCTAGTTTGGACCAACACTTAGACAAGCACTGGCCCGGGGCAGGGGGGGGGGTTAAAATAAAGATGACCCTTGAGTCTGTAGAACCCAAGGGAAGGTGATAGGTTGTTAGGCAAATGTAAAACCAAGGTTGGGCCTTGCTGGAGGAGTTTTATTCAAAGCGAACTGTCAAGGGGTTCCCATAATACCCAACCGCGTAAGGGACGCAAAATCAAGGAACATAACACCGGTATGACGGAAAGTAGGGCGGAAAGAGTGGAACAAAACGCCAGGCATAAGGCCAAGCCTTCCACCCTTTACCAAGTATATAGATGCATTAAAGTAAATAAGATATAATAATGATATCCCAACAATATCCATGTTCCACCGTGGAACAAACTTCATCTTCACCTGCAACTAGCAATGCTATAAGAGGGGCTGAGCAAAAGCGGTAACATAGCCAAACAACGATTTGCTAGGAAAGGTGGGTTAGAGGCTTGACATGGCAATATGGGACGCATGATATAGCAAGTGGTAGGTAACATGGCATAGCAATAGAACGAGCAACCAACAAGCAAAGATAGAAGTGATTTCGAGGGTATGGTCATCTTGCCTGAGATCCCGCAAGGAAGAAGAACGAGTCCATGAAGAAGATAAACAGACGTAGTTGAACGAATCCTCACAACTCCGGAACGGAACCAAAGCTAACGCGAGAAGCAACCTGGAAAGAAGCAAGCAACATAGTAAACAACCAACACATGGACATGGCATGATGCATGTCCGGTTTAAAGAGGCATGGCATGGCAATATGCACAAACAATCCTACAAATTAAGTGGAGCTCAATATGCAACGAGTTAGGTACTCAACAATATTAAATGTTGTTAAACAACGCAAGAGGTGAAACATAATAAAACTACCTATCTCGGCAAGTTTAAATGAGGCCGGAACAACAAGCAACAAGTCCGAAAAAATCCTCATGTGCAATTTATGGATTTGGAACTGTTCTGCCCTAAGCCATATTTTAAAGTTGTTAAACATGGAAAGTAGTGCCACCATGTTAAACTAGGCATTTTTCTACCCCATTTACATATAAAGTTTATTTAAAATGGAGTTATAGTTATTTAGTTATGAAATAAATCATTTTAATATGAAATTTAAGCAAATTAATGCAAACAGAAATTTAACATTTTAAACATGGGTGAAAGTTGCAAATTATTAATCTACACAAAATTTTAAGCATTTTACATATATAATTTGTTTTAATCCGATGCACGGTTGTGGAGTTATGATATGCATGAAGCTTAGGGACCAAACTGTAAAATGGTAACTCTGGATAATAGGAAAATCATTCTGTGAAAAAAAACATGAAACGGGCCAAATACAGCTGGCCCAACAGAGGCATACAGAGGACTGGCACGTCCTCACCATGGGCCTTAGCCCGTTCGGTGGAAGAAGGCTGGCTGGGCGAGGAGGGGTGCGCTGGGCCGACCTGCCTACGGGCCCATGACGGGAGGAACTAGTCCCCGATCTCCTGACGAAGACGAGGCAGGAAGGAACCAACGAACATTGACGGCGGCGGCGGCTAGATCCGGCGACGTCGAGCGCAAAGGACGCCGGAGGTGGACGGGAACAGGCGGAGGAAGCGGATCCAGGCGACGGCTCGCCGGATCCGGCACGGGAACGGCGGGGACGAGTGTCGGCGATGTCGCGCGGGTCCTGCAGAGAGAGAGAGAGAGAGCGAGAGAACTGAGAGGGGCAGTGGAAAATGGGAGAGAGATGGGGCAGCGTGACTTGGTGCTCGAGGGCGGCGAGGCGCTCGCCGGCGCGGCTAGCTGATGCGTCTATAGAGCAGACCCTATGAGGACCAAGGCGGCGGCGGAGGCCTCGAGAGGAGCGGCAGCGAGCAGATGGCGCGCGGGGGGGGGGGGGGGTGGGGGGGGGTGGGGTGGGGTGGGGTGGGGCTCTCGGGCCCAGATCCGGCCCGGGCGGGGCCCGATCTGGGTTTCGCAGGCCTCGTGTGGGCTGCGGAGGCGCGGAGAGGCCAGGGGCGACGTGGAGGCGCACGATTGGAGGGCAGCGGCGGCTCAGGTGGTTTCTGGTGGCGGCACAGCGATTGGGGCGGCGACAAGTGGTGGCGGGGGAGCGTGCAGGCACGGAATTTGAGGAGGGAGGTGGAAGAAGGCCAGATTTGGGAGGGGAGGCGTCTATATATAGAAAGGAGGCTAGGGTTAGGGGTTTTGCTCCGTTTCTGGACCCTCTGATCGCAATCGAACGGTTCCGGTCAGTGGGGGGGGGGGTAGGTGGGCTGCAGGTAGGCTGTGCTAGAGAGAGATGGGTTGAGAAGAGAGGAGAGCGAAGCCCGGCAGCTGTTTCGGAGACCGGAAACATCCGACGATAGGCCGACTATACTGTCGCTATAGTTATCCGTTGGGGCATCAAATGGACTCCGAACGCGATGAAACTTGACAGGCGGTCTACCTACTGAAGGAAATATGCCCTAGAGGCAATAATAAAGTTATTATTTATTTCCTTATATCATGATAAAGGTTTATTATTCATGCTAGAATTGTATTAACCGGAAACATAATACATGCGTGAATACATAGAAGAAAAAGAGTGTCACTAGTATGCCTCTACTTGACTAGCTCGTTAATCAAAGATGGTTATGTTTCCTAACCATGGACAAAGAGTCGTCATTTGATTAACGGGATCACATCATTAGTTGAATGATCTAATTGACATGACCCATTCCATTAGCTTAGCACCCGATCGTTTAGTATGTTGCTATTGCTTTCTTCATGACTTATACATGTTCCTATGACTATGAGATTATGTAACTCCCGTGTGCCGGAGGAACACTTTGTGTGCTACCAAACGTCACAACATAACTGGGTGATTATAAAGGTGCTCTATAGGTGTCTCCAAAGGTACATGTTGGGTTGACGTATTTCGAGATTAGGATTTGTCACTCCGATTGTTAGAGATGTATCTCTGGGCCCTCTTGGTAATGCACATCACTTAAGCCTTGCAAGCAATGCAACTAATGAGTTAGTTGTGATATGATGTATTACGGAATGAGTAAAGAGACTTGCCGGTAACGAGATGGAACTAGGTATTGGATACCGACGATCGAATCTCGGGCAAGTAACATACCGATGACAAAGGGAACAATGTATGTTGTTATGCGGTCTGACCGATAAAGATCTTCGTAGAATATGTAGGAGCCAATATGGGCATCCAGGTCCCGCTATTGGTTATTGAACGGAGACGTGTCTCGGTCATGTCTACATTGTTCTCGAACCCGTAGGGTCCGCACGCTTAAGGTTTCGATGACAGTTATATTATGAGTTTATACGTTTTGATGTACCGAAGGTTGTTCGGAGTCCCGAATGTGATCACGGACATGACGAGGAGTCTCGAAATGGTCGAGACATAAAGATTGATATATTGGAAGCGTATGTTTGGATATCGGAAGTGTTCCGGGTGAAATCGGGATTTTACCGGAGTACCGGGAGGTTACCGGAACCCCCCCGGGAGCTATATGGGCCTTAGTGGGCTTTAGTGGAAAAGAGAAGGGGCAGCCCAAGATGGGCCACGCGCCTCTCCCCTAGTCCGAATAGGACAAGGAGAGGGGGCCGGCCCCCCTCTCTCTTTTCCCCCCTCCGCGAATCCTATTCCAACTAGGATTGGGGGGGGGGGGGAATCCTACTCCCAGAGGGAGTAGGACTCCTCCTGGCGCGCCTCCCCTTGGCCGGCCGCACCCCCCTTGATCCTTTATATACGGAGGCAGGGGAACCCCAGAGACACACAAGTTGGTCCACGTGATCTTATTCTTAGCCGTGTGCGGCGCCCCCTGCCACCATAGTCCTCGATAATATTGTAGCGGTGCTTAGGCGAAGCCCTGCGACAGTAGTACATCAAGATCTTCACCACGCCGTCGTGCTGACGGAACTCTTCCCTGACACTTTGCTGGATCAAAGTTCGGGGATCGTCATCGAGCTGAACGTGTGCTAAAACTTGGAGGTGCCGTAGTTTCGGTGCTTGATCGGTCGGGCCGTGAAGACGTACGACTACATCAACCAAACGCTTCCGTTGTCGATCTACTAGGGTACGTAGATCACACTCTCCCCTCGTTGCTATGCATCACCATGATATTGCGTGTGCGTAGGAATTTTTTTGAAATTACTACGTTCCCCAACAGTGGTATCAGAGCCTAGGTTTTATGGTTTGATGTTATGTGCACGAGTAGACCACAAGTGAGTTTTGGGCGATATAAGTCATACTGCCTACCAGCATGTCATACTTTGGTTCGGCGGTATTGTTGGACGAAGCGGCCCGGACCGACATTACGCGTACGCTTACGCGAGACCGGTTCTCCCGACGTGCTTTGCACATAGGTGGCTTGCGGGTGACAGTTTCACCAACTTTAGTTGAACTGAGTGTGGCTACACCCGGTCCTTGCGAAGGTTAAAACGACATCAACTTGACAAACTATCATTGTGGTTTTGATGCGTAGGTAAGATTGGTTCTTGCTTAAGCCCGTAGCAGCCACGTAAAACTTGCAACAAACAAAGTAGAGGACGTCTAACTTGTTTTTGCAGGGCATGTTGTGATGTGATATGGTCAAGACATGATGCTAAATTTTATTGTATGAGATGATCATGTTTTGTAACCGAGTTATCGGCAACTGGCAGGAGTCATATGGTTGTCGCTTTATTGTATGCAATGCAATCGCGCTGTAATGCTTTACTTTATCACTAAGCGGTAGCGATAGTCGTGGAAGCATAAGCTTGGCGAGACGACAATGATGCTACGATGGAGATCAAGGTGTCGCGCCGGTGACGATGGTGATCATGACGGTGCTTCGGAGATGGAGATCACAGGCACAAGATGATGATGGCCATATCATATCACTTATATTGATTGCATGTGATGTTTATCTTTTATGCATCTTATCTTGCTTTGATTGACGGTAGCATTAGAAGATGATCTCTCACTAAATTATCAAGAAGTGTTCTCCCTGAGTATGCACCGTTGCGAAAGTTCTTCGTGCTGAGACACCACGTGATGATCGGGTGTGATAGGCTCTACGTTCAAATACAACGGGTGCAAAACAGTTGCACACGCGGAATACTCAGGTTATACTTGACGAGCCAAGCATATACAGATATGGCCTCGGAACACAGAGACCGAAAGGTCGAGCGTGAATCATATAGTAGATATGATCAACATAGTGATGTTCACCAGTGAAACTACTCCATCTCACGTGATGATCGGACATGGTTTAGTTGATTTGGATCACGTGATCACTTAGAGGATTAGAGGGATGTCTATCTAAGTGGGAGTTCTTTAAGTAATTTAACTAATTGAACTTAAATTTATCATGAACTTAGTACCTGATAGTATCTTGCTTATGTATGTTTGATTGTAGATAGATGGCTCGTGCTGTTGTTCCGTTGAATTTTAATGCGTTCCTTGAGAAAGCAAAGTTGAAAGATGATGGTAGCAATTACACGGACTGGGTCCGTAACTTGAGGATTATCCTCATTGCTGCACAGAAGAATTACGTCCTGGAAGCACCGCTGGGTGCCAGGCCTGCTGCAGGAGCAACACCAGATGTTATGAACGTCTGGCAGAGCAAAGCTGATGACTACTCGATAGTTCAGTGTGCCATGCTTTAGGGCTTAGAATCGGGACTTCAACGACATTTTGAACGTCATGGAGCATATGAGATGTTCCAGGAGTTGAAGTTAATATTTCAAGCAAATGCCCGGATTGAGAGATATGAAGTCTCCAATAAGTTCTACAGCTGCAAGATGGAGGAGAACAGTTCTGTTAGTGAGCATATACTCAAAATGTCTGGGTATAATAATCACTTCATTCAGATGGGAGTTAATCTTCCAGATGATTGCGTCATTGACAGAATTCTCCAATCACTGCCACCAAGCTACAAGAGCTTCGTGATGAACTATAATATGCAAGGGATGAATAAGACTATTCCCGAGCTCTTCGCAATACTGAAAGCTGCGGAGGTAGAAATCAAAAAGGAGCATCAAGTGTTGATGGTCAACAAGACCACTAGTTTCAAAAAAAGGGCAAAGGGAAGAAGAAGGGGAACTTCAAGAAGAACAGCAAGCAAGTTGCTGCTCAAGAGAAGAAACCCAAGTCTGGACCTAAGCCTGAAACTGAGTGCTTCTACTGCAAGTAGACTGGTCACTGGAAGTGGAACTGCCCCAAGTATTTGGCGGATAAGAAGGATGGCAAGGTGAACAAAGGTATATGTGATATACATGTTATTGATGTGTACCTTACTAATGCTCGCAGTAGCACCTAGGTATTTGATACTGGTTCTGTTGCTAATATTTGCAACTCGAAACAGGGAGTACGGATTAAGCGAAGATTGGCTAAGGACGAGGTGACAATGCGCGTGGGAAACGGTTCCAAAGTCGATGTGATCGCGGTCGGCACGCTACCTCTACATCTACTTTTGGGATTAGTATTAGACCTAAATAATTGTTATTTGGTGCCAGCGTTGAGCATGAACATTATATCTGGATCTTGTTTGATGCGAGACGGTTATTCATTTAAATTAGAGAATAATGGTTGCTCTATTTATATGAGTAATATCTTTTATGGTCATGCACCCTTGAAGAGTGGTCTATTTTTATTGAATCTCGATAGTAGTGACATACATATTCATAATGTTGAAGCCAAAAGATGCAGAGTTGATAATGACGGTGCAACTTATTTGTGGCACTGCCATTTAGGTCATATCGGTGTAAAGCGCATGAAGAAACTCCATACTGATGGACTTTTGGAACCACTTGATTATGAATCACTTGGTACTTGCGAACCGTGCCTCATGGGCAAGATGACTAAAACACCGTTCTCCGGTACTATGGAGAGAGCAACAGATTTGTTGGAAATCATACATACAGATGTATGTGGTCCAATGAATATTGAGGCTCGTGGCGGATATCGTTATTTTCTCACCTTCACAGATGACTTAAGCAGATATGGGTATATCTACTTAATGAAACATAAGTCTGAAACATTTGAAAAGTTCAAAGAATTTCAGAGTGAAGTTGAAAATCATCGTAACAAGAAAATAAAGTTTCTACGATCTGATCGTGGAGGAGAATATTTGAGTTATGAGTTTGGTGTACATTTGAAACAATGCGGAATAGTTTCGCAACTCACGCCACCCGGAACACCACAGCGTAATGGTGTGTCCGAACGTCGTAATCGTACTTTACTAGATATGGTGCGATCTATGATGTCTCTTACTGATTTACCGCTATCGTTTTGGGGTTATGCTTTAGAGACGGCCGCATTCATGTTAAATAGGGCACCATCAAAATCCGTTGAGATGACGCCTTATGAACTATGGTTTGGCAAGAAACCAAAGTTGTCATTTCTGAAAGTTTGGGGCTGCGATGCTTATGTGAAAAAGCTTCAACCTGATAAGCTCGAAACCAAATCGGAGAAATGTGTCTTCATAGGATATCCAAAGGAAACTATTGGATACACCTTCTATCACAGATCCGAAAGCAAGACTTTTGTTGCTAAATTCGGAAACTTTCTGGAGAAGGAGTTTCTCTCGAAAGATGTGAGTGGGAGGAAAGTAGAACTTGATGAGGTAACTATACCTACTCCCTTATTGGAAAGTAGTATATCACAGAAAACTGTTTCTGCGACACCTACACCAATTAGTGAGGAAGCTAATGATAATGATCATGAAACTTCAGGACAAGATACTACTGAACCTCGTAGATCAACCAGAGTGAGATCCGCGCTAGAGTGGTATGGTAATCCTGTTCTGGAAATCATGCTGCTAGATCATGATGAACCTATGAACTATGAAGAAGCAATGGTAAGCCCAGATTCCGCAAAATGGCTTGAAGCCATGAAATCTAAGATGGGATCCATGTATGAGAACAAAGTATGGACTTTGGTTGACTTGCCCGATGATCGGCAAGCAATTGAGAATAAATGGATCTTCAAGAAGAAGACTGACGCTGACGGTAATATTACTGTCTACAAAGCTCGACTTGTCGCAAAAGGTTTCGACAAGTTCAAGGAGTTGACTACGATGAGACCTTCTCACCCGTAGCGATGCTTAAGTCTGTCCGAATCATGTTAGCAATTGCCGCATTTTATGATTATGAAATTTGACAGATGGATGTCAAAACTGCATTCCTGAATAGATTTCTGGAAGAAGAGTTGTATATGATGCAACCAGAAGGTTTTGTCGATCCAAAGGGAGCTAATAAAATGTGCAAGCTCCAGCGATCCATTTATGGACTGGTGCAAGCCTCTCGGAGTTGGAATAAACGATTTGATAGTGTGATCAAAGCATTTGGTTTTATATGGACTTTCGGAGAAGCCTGTATTTACAAGAAAGTGAGTGGGAGCTCTATAGCATTTCTGATATTATATGTGGATGACATATTACTGATTGGAAATGATATAGAATTTCTGGATAGCATAAAGGGATACTTGAATAAGAGTTTTTCAATGAAAGACCTCGGTGAAGCTGCTTACATATTAGGCATAAAGATCTATAGAGATAGATCAAGACGCTTAATTGGACTTTCACAAAGCACATACCTTGACAAAATTTTGAAGAAGTTCAAAATGGATCAAGCAAAGAAAGGGTTCTTGCCTGTGTTACAAGGTGTGAAGTTGAGTCAGACTCAATGCCTGACCACTGCAGAAGATAGAGAGAAAATGAAAGATGTTCCCTATGCTTCGGCCATAGGCTCTATCATGTATGCAATACTGTGTAGCAGACCTGATGTGTGCCTTGCTATAAGTTTAGCGGGGAGGTACCAAAGTAATCCAGCAGTGGATCACAGGACAACGGTCAAGAACATCCTGAAGTACCTGAAAAGGACTAAGGATATGTTTCTCGTATATGGAGGTGACAAAGAGCTCATCGTAAACGGTTACGTTGATGCAAGCTTTGACACTGATCCGGACGATTCTAAATCGCAAACCGGATACGTGTTTACATTAAACGGTGGAGCTGTCAGTTGGTGCAGTTCTAGACAAAGCATCGTGGCGGGATCTACATGTGAAGTGGAGTACATAGCTGCTTCGGAAGCAGCAAACGAAGGAGTCTGGATGAAGGAGTTCATATCCGATCTAGGTGTCCTACCTAGTGCATCAGGTCCAATGAAAATCTTTTGTGACAATACTGGTGCAATTTTCCTTGGCAAAGGAATCCAGATTTCACAAGAGGACCAAACACATCAAGAGACGCTTCAATTCCATCCGGGATCTAGTCCAGGTGGGAGACATAGAGATTTGCAAGATACATACGGAGCTGAATGTAGCAGACCCGTTGACTAAGCCTCTTCCACGAGCAAAACATGATCAGCACCAAAGCTCCATGGGTGTTAGAATCATTACTGTGTAATCTAGATTATTGACTCTAGTGCAAGTGGGAGACTGAAGGAAATATGCCCTAGAGGCAATAATAAAGTTATTATTTATTTCCTTATATCATGATAAAGGTTTATTATTCATGCTAGAATTGTATTAACCGGAAACATAATACATGTGTGAATACATAGACAAACAGAGTGTCACTAGTATGCCTCTACTTGACTAGCTCGTTAATCAAAGATGGTTATGTTTCCTAACCATGGACAAAGAGTTGTCATTTGATTAACGGGATCACATCATTAGTTGAATGATCTGATTGACATGACCCATTCCATTAGCTTAGCACCCGATCGTTTAGTATGTTGCTATTGCTTTCTTCATGACTTATACATGTTCCTATGACTATGAGATTATGTAACTCCCGTGTGCCGGAGGAACACTTTGTGTGCTACCAAACGTCACAACGTAACTGGGTGATTACAAAGGTGCTCTATAGGTGTCTCCAAAGGTACATGTTGGGTTGACGTATTTCGAGATTAGGATTTGTCACTCCGATCGTCGGAGAGGTATCTCTGGGCCCTCTCGGTAATGCACATCACTTAAGCCTTGCAAGCAATGCAATTAATGAGTTAGTTGCGAGATGATGTATTACGGAACGAGTAAAGCGACTTTCCGGTAACGAGACTGAACTAGGTATTTGATACCGACGATCGAATCTCGGGCAAGTAACATACCGATGACAAAGGGAACAATATATGTTGTTATGCGGTCTGACCGATAAAGATCTTCGTAGAATATGTAGGAGCCAATATGGGCATCTAGGTCCCGCTATTGGTTATTGACTGGAGACGTGTCTCGGTCATGTCTACATTGTTCTCGAACCCGTAGGTTCCGCACGCTTAAGGTTTCAATGACAGTTATATTATGAGTTTATATGTTTTGATGTACCGAAGGTTGTTCGGATTCCCGGATGTGATCACGGACATGACGAGGAGTCTCGAAATGGTCGAGACATAAAGATTGATATATTGGAAGCCTATGTTTGGATATCGAAAGTGTTCCGGGTGAAATTGGGATTTTACCGGAGTACCGGGAGGTTACCGGAACCCCCTCGGGAGCTATATGGGCCTTAGTGGGCTTTAGTGGAAAAGAGAAGGGGCAGCCCAAGATGGGCCGCGCGCCTCTCCCCTCCCCTAGTCCGAATAGGACAAGGAGAGGGGGCCGACCCCCCTCTCTCTTCCCCCCCTCCGCGAATCCTATTCCAACTAGGATTGGGGGGGGGGATCCTACTCCCAGAGGGAGTAGGACTCCTCCTGGCGCGCCTCCCCTTGGCCGGCCGCACCCCCCCTTGATCCTTTATATACGGAGGCAGGGGAACCCCAGAGACACACAAGTTGATCCACGTGATCTTATTCTTAGCCGTGTGCGGCGCCCCCTGCCACCATAGTCCTCGATAATATTGTAGCGGTGCTTAGGCGAAGCCCTGCGACAGTAGTACATCAAGATCGTCACCACGCCGTCGTGCGGACGGAACTCTTTGTTGGAAATATGCCCTAGAGTCAATAATAAATTGATTATTATTATATTTCCTTGTTCATGATAATCGTTTATTATCCATGCTAGAATTGTATTGATAGGAAACTCAGATACATGTGTGGATACATAGACAACACCATGTCCCTAGTAAGCCTCTAGTTGACTAGCTCGTTGATTAATAGATGGTCATGGTTTCCTGACCATGGACATTGGATGTCGTTGATAACGGGATCACATCATTAGGAGAATGATGTGATGGACAAGACCCAATCCTATGCCTAGCACAAGATCATGTAGTTCGTATGCTAAAGCTTTTCTAATGTCAAGTATCATTTCCTTAGACCATGAGATTGTGCAACTCCCGGATACCGTAGGAGTGCTTTGGGTGTGCCAAACGTCACAACGTAACTGGGTGGCTATAAAGGTACACTACAGGTATCTCCGAAAGTGTCTATTGGGTTGGCACGAATCGAGACTGGGATTTGTCACTCCGTGTGACGGAGAGGTATCTCTGGGCCCACTCGGTAGGACATCATCATAATGTGCACAATGTGATTAAGCAGTTGATCACGGGATGATGTGTTACGGAATGAGTAAAGAGACTTGCCGGTAACGAGATTGAACAAGGTATCGGGATACTTACGATCGAATCTCGGGCAAGTATCGTACCGATAGACAAAGGGAATTGTATACGGGATTGATTAAGTCCTTGACATCGTGGTTCATCCGATGAGATCATCATGGAGCATGTGGGAGCCAACATGGGTATCCAGATCCCGCTGTTGGTTATTGACCGGAGAACGTCTCGGTCATGTCTGCATGGTTCCCGAACCCGTAGGGTCTACACACTTAAGGTTCGATGACGCTAGGGTTATAAAGGAAGTTTGTATGTGGTTACCGAATGTTGTTCGGAGTCCCATATGAGATCCCGGACGTCATGAGGAGTTCCAGAATGGTCCGTAGGTAAAGATTTATATATGGGAAGTCCTGTTTTGGTCATCGGAAAAGTTTCGGGTTTTATCGGTAACGTACCGGGACCACCGGGAGGGTCCCGGGGGTCCACCAAGTGGGGCCACAAGCCCCGGAGGGCTGCATGGGCCAAGTGTGGGAGGGGACCAGCCCCAGGTGGGCTGGTGCGCCCCCCACCAAGGCCCAAGGCGCAAGGAAGAGGGGAAGGGGGCAAACCCTAGGGCAGATGGGCCCTAAGGCCCACCCTCGTGCGCCTCCCTCTCCCCCTCCACCTGGCCGCACCCTAGATCGGTTTTTGGGGGCTGCCGCCACCCCTAGGGAGGGAACCCTAGGTGGGGGCGCAGCCCCTCCCCTCCCCCTATATATAGTTGAGGTTTGGGCTGCCCAATACACACGAGTTCCTCTCCTCTTGTTGGCGCAGCCCTACCTCTCTTTCTCCTCATATCTCGCGGTGCTTGGCGAAGCCCTGCTGGATCACCACGCTCCTCCACCACCACCACGCCATTGTGCTGCTGCTGGATGGAGTCTTCCTCAACCTCTCCCTCTCTCCTTGCTGGATCAAGGCATGGGAGACGTCACCGGGATGTACGTGTGTTGAACACGGAGGTGTCGTCCGTTCGGCACTAGGATCATCGGTGATTTGGATCACGACGAGTACGACTCCATCAACCCCGTTCTCTTGAATGCTTCCGCTTAGCGATCTACAAGGGTATGTAGATGCACTCTCCTTCCCCTCGTTGCTGGTCTCTCCATAGATAGATCTTGGTGACACGTAGGAAAATTTTGAATTTCTGCTACATTCCCCAACAGTGGCATCATGAGCTAGGTCTATTGCGTAGATTCTATACACGAGTAGAACACAAAGTAGTTGTGGGCGTTGATTTTGTTCAATATGCTTACCGTTACTAGTCCAATCTTGATTCGGCGGCATTGTGGGATGAAGCGGCCCGGACCGACCTTACACGTACTCTTACGTGAGACTGGTTCCACCGACTGACATGCACTAGTTGCATAAGGTGGCTAGCGGGTGTCTGTCTCTCCCACTTTAGTCGGATCGGATTCGATGAAAAGGGTCCTTATGAAGGGTAAATAGCAATTGGCATATCACGTTGTGGTTTTTGCGTAGGTAAGAAACGTTCTTGCTAGAAACCCATAGCAGCCACGTAAAACATGCAAACAACAATTAGAGGACGTCTAACTTGTTTTTGCAGGGTATGCTATGTGATGTGATATGGCCAAGAAGAATGTGATGAATGATATGTGATGTATGAGATTGATCATGTTCTTGTAATAGGAATCACGACTTGCATGTCGATGAGTATGACATCGGCAGGAGCCGTAGGAGTTGTCTTAATTTATTTATGACCTGCGTGTCAACATAAACGTCATGTAATTACTTTACTTTATTGCTAACCATTAGCTGTATTAGTAGAAGTAATAGTTGGCGAGACAACTTCATGAAGACACGATGATGGAGATCATGGTGTCATGCCGGTGACGATGATGATCATGGAGCCCCGAAGATGGAGATCAAAAGGAGCAATATGATATTGGACATATCATGTCACTATTTGATCGCATGTGATGTTTATCATGTTTATACATCTTATTTGCTTAGAACGACGGTAGTAAATAAGATGATCCCTCACTAAAATTTCAAGAAAGTGTTCCCCCTAACTGTGCACCGTTGCGAAAGTTCGTCGTTTCGAAGCACCACGTGATGATCGGGTGTGATAGATTCTTACGTTCGAATACAACGGGTGTTGACGAGCCTAGCATGTACAGACATGGCCTCGGAACACATGCAAAACACTTAGGTTGACTTGACGAGCCTAGCATGTACAGACATGGCCTCGGAACACAAGAGACCGAAAGGTCGAGCATGAGTCGTATGGGAGATACGATCAACATGAAGATGTTCACCGATGTTGACTAGTCCGTCTCACGTGATGATCGGACACGGCCTAGTTTACTCGGATCATATAATCACTTAGATGACTAGAGGGATGTCTATCTGAGTGGGAGTTCATAAGATGAACTTGATTATCCTGAACATAGTCAAAAGGATTTTGCAAATTATGTCGTAGCTCGCGCTTTAGTTCTACTGTTTAGATATGTTCCTAGAGAAAAATTAGTTGAAAGTTGATAGTAGCAATTATGCAGACAGTAAAAGGCTTATGTCCTTAATGCACCGCTCAGTGTGCTGAACCTCGAACGTCGTCTGTGGATGTTGCAAACATCTGACATACACATTTTGATAACTGCGTGATAGTTCAGTTAAACGGTTTAGAGTTGATGCACCAAAGACGTTTTAAAACGTCGCGAAACATATGAGATGTTTCGAGGGCTGAAATTGGGATTTCAGGCTCGTGCCCACGTCAAGAGGTATAAGACCTCCGATGATTTTCTTAGCCTGCAAACTAAGGGAGAAAAGCTCAATTGTTGAGCTTGTGCTCAGATTGTCTGAGTACAACAATCATTTGAATCGAGTGGGGGTTGATCTTCCAGATGAGAAAGTGATGTTTCTCCGAAGTTATTACCACCAAGCTGCTAGAGCTTCGTGATGAACTATAATATATCAGGGACATATATGATGATCCTTGAGATATTCGCGATGTTTGACACCACAAAAGTAGAAATCAAGAAGGAGCATCAATTGTTGATGGTTGGTGAAACCACTAGTTTCAAGAAGGGCAAGGGAAAGAAGGGATACTTCATGAAACGGCAAACCAGCTGCTGCTCTAGTGAAGAAACCCAAGGTTGAACCCAAACCCGAGACTAAGTGCTTCTGTAATAAGAGGAACAGCCACCTGAGCAGAATTACCCTAGATACTTGGTAGATGAGAAGGCTGGCAAGGTCGATAGAAGTATATTGGATATACATTGCGTTAATGTGTGCTTTACTAGTACTCCTAATAGCACCATGGTATTAGATACCGGTTCGGTTGCTAAGTGTTAGTAACTCGAAACAAAAGGCTACGGAATAAACGGAGACTAGCTAAAAGGTGAGATGACGATATGTGTTGGAAGTATTTCCAAGGTTGATCAAATATCGTACGCTCCCTCTACCATCGAGATTGGTATTAAAACCTAAATAATTGTTATTTGGTGTTTGCGTTGAGCGTAGACATGATTGGATTATGTCTATCGCGATACAGTTATTCATTTAAGGAGAATAATGGTTACTCTGTTTATTTGAATAATACCTTCAATGGTCTTACACCTAAAATGAATGGTTTACTGAATGTCGATCGTAGTGATACACATGTTCATGCCAAAAGATATAAGATAGTAATGATAGTACCACCTACTTGTGGCACTGCCACTTAAGTCATATCGGTATAAAACGCATGAAGAAGCTCCATGTTGATGGATCTTTGGACTCACTCATTTTTGAAAAGTTTGAGACATGCGAACCATGTCTATTGGTGTATATGCATGAAGAAACTCCATGCAAATGGACCGTTTGGACTCACTTGATTTTGAATCGCTTGAGACATGCAAATCATACCACATGGGCAAGATGACTGAAAGCCTCGTTTTCAGTAAAATGGAAGAAGAAAGCAACTTGTTGGAAGTAATACATTTTGATGTGTGCAGTCCAATGAGTGCTGAGGCGTGTAGTGGATATCGTTATGTTCTTACTTCACAGATGATTTGAGTAGATGCTGAGTATATTTACTTGATGAATCACGAGTCTGAATTATTGAAAGGT
This sequence comes from Triticum monococcum, assembly GCA_034509565.1. NCBI lineage: Eukaryota > Viridiplantae > Streptophyta > Magnoliopsida > Poales > Poaceae > Triticum > Triticum monococcum. The sequence continues at coordinate 66,114,582 of CM067846.1, forward strand.
TCAAGTAATTTCAGTGTGAAGTTGAAAGATCGTCGTGACAAGAGGATAAAATATCTATGATATGATCATAGAGATGAATATCTGAATTACGAGTTTGGCACAGAATTAAGACATTGTGGAAATTGTTTCACAACTAATACAGCCTGGAACACCATAGTGTGATGGTGTGTCCGAACATCATAACTGCACCCTATTGGATATGATGCATACCATGATGTCTCTTATCAAATTACCACAATAGTTTATGGGTTAGGCATTAGAGACAACCACATTCACTTTAAAATAGGGCACCACGTAATTCCGATGAGATGACACCATATGAACTATGGTTTAGAGAAACCTAAGCTGTCATTTCTTAAAAGTTTGGGGCTGCGACGCTTATGTGAAAAAGTTTCAGGCTGATAAGCTCGAACCCAAAGCGGATAAATGCATCTTCATAGGACACCCAAAACAGTTGGGTATACCTCCTGTCTCAGATTCGAAAGCAATAAGGGATTGTTTCTAGAATCGGGTCCTTTCTCAAGGAAAAGTTTCTCTCAAAAGAATTGAGTGGGAGGATGGTGGAGACTTGATGAGGTTATTGAACCGTCTCTTCAACTAGTGTGTGGCAGGGCGCAGGAAGTTGTTCCTGTGGCACCTACACCAATTGAAGTGGAAGCTTATGATAGTGATCATGAAACTTCAGATCAAGTCACTACCAAACCTCGTAGGATGACAAGGATGCGTACTACTTCAGAGTGGTATGTAATCCTGTCTTGGAAGTCATGTTGCTAGACAATGATGAACCTACGAGCTATGGAAAAGCGATGGTGGGCCTGGATTCCAAAATGGCTCGAGGCCATATAATCCGAGAGAGGATCCATATATGAAAACAAAGTGTAGACTTTGGCGGAACGACTCGATGGTCGTAAGGCTGTTGAGTACAGATGGATTTTTAAAAGGAAGACGGACAATGATCGCAAGTATCACCATTAAGAAAGCTCGACTTGTCGTTAAGATGTTTTCCGACAAGGTCAAGGAGTTGAATACGATGAGACTTTCTCACTCGTAGCGATGCTAAGAGTCTGTTGGAATTATATTAGCAATTACTGCATTATTTATGAAATCTTGCAGATAGGATGTCAAAACATTGTTTCCTCGACGATTTTTGAGGAAAGGTTGTATGTGATACAACCGGAAGGTTTTGTCAATCCTGAAAGATGCTAACAAGTATGCAAAGCTCTAGCAATCCTTCTAAGGACTGGAGTAAGCATCTCGGAGTTGGAATGTATGCTTTGATGAGATGATCAAAGTTTTGGGTGTATACAAAGTTTATGAGAAACTTGTATTTCCAAAGAAGTGAGTGGGAGCACTATAGAATTTCTGATGAGTATATGTTGTTAACATATTGTTGATCGGAAATGATGTAGAATTTCTGGAAAGCATGCAGAGTTATTTGAAAAGCGTTTTTCAATGGAAAGCCTGGATTAAGCTACTTGAACATTGAGCATCAAGATCTATAAGGATAGATCAAAACGCTTAATGGTACTTTCAAATGAGCACATACCTTGACATGATCTTGAAGGTGTTCAAGATGGATCAGTCAAAGAAGGAGTTCTTGCCTGAGTTGTAAGGTATGAAGTTAAGACTCAAAGCTCGACCACGGCAGAAAAAAGAGGAAGGACGAAGGTCGTCCCCTATGCTTTTGTCATAGGCTCTATACGGTATGCCATGCTGAGTACCGCACCTGATGTGTGCCTTGCCACATATCTGGCAAGAGGGTACAAAGGTGATCTAGGAGTAGATCACCAGATAGCGGTCTAAATTATCCTTAGAGGAATAAGGATATGTTTCTCGATTATGGAGGTGGTAAAAGAGTTCGTCGTAAAGGGTTACGCCGATGCAAACTTTGACACTAATCCAGATTATTCTGAGTAGTAAACTGGATTCGTATAGTAGAACATTTATTTGGAATAGCTCCAAATAGAACGTGGTAGCTGCATCTAGGAGATGACATAGAGATTTGTAAAGCACACACGGATCTGAAAGATTCAGACCCGTTGACTATAACATCTCTCACAAGCATAACATGATCAAACCCAGAACTCATCGAGTGTTAATCACATGGTAATGTGAACTAGATTATTGACTCTAGTAAACTCTTTGGGTGTTAGTCACATGGGGATGTAACCTTGAGTGTTAATCACATATCGATGTGAACTAGATTATTGACTCTAGTGCAAGTGGGAGACTGTTGGAATATGCCCTAAAGGCAATAATAAATTGATTATTATTATATTTCCTTGTTCATGATAATCGTTTATTATCCATGCTAGAATTGTATTGATAGGAAACTCAGATACATGTGTGGATACATAGACAACACCATGTCCCTAGTAAGCCTCTAGTTGACTAGCTCGTTGATTAATAGATGGTCACGGTTTCCTGACCATGGACATTGGATGTCGTTGATAACGGGATCACATCATTAGGAGAATGATGTGATGGACAAGACCCAATCCTAAGCCTAGCACAAGATCATGTAGTTCGTATGCTAAAGCTTTTCTAATGTCAAGTATCATTTCCTTAGACCATGAGATTGTGCAACTCCCGGATACCGTAGGAGTGCTTTGGGTGTGCCAAACGTCACAACGTAACTGGGTGGCTATAAAGGTACACTACAGGTATCTCCGAAAGTGTCTGTTGGGTTGGCACGAACCGAGACTGGGATTTGTCACTCCGTGTGACGGAGAGGTATCTCTGGGCCCACTCGGTAGGACATCATCATAATGTGCACAATGTGATTAAGGAGTTGATCACGGGATGATGTGTTACGGAACGAGTAAAGAGACTTGCCGGTAACAAGATTGAACAAGGTATCGGGATACTGACGATCGAATCTCGGGCAAGTATCGTACCGATAGACAAAGGGAATTGTATACGGGATTGATTAAGTCCTTGACATCGTGGTTCATCCGATGAGATCATCGTGGAGCATGTGCGAGCCAACATGGGTATCCAGATCCCATTCTTGGTTATTGACCGTCGGTCATGTCTGCATGGTTCCCGAACCCGTAGGGTCTACACACTTAAGGTTCGATGACGCTAGGGTTATAAAGGAAGTTTGTATGTGGTTACCGAATGTTGTTCGGAGTCCCGGATGAGATCCCGGACGTCACGAGGAGTTCCGGAATGGTCTGGAGGTAAAGATTTATATATGGGAAGTCCTGTTTTGGTCACCGGAAAAGTTTTGGCTTTTATCGGTAACGTACCGGGACCACCGGGAGGGTCCCGGGGGTCCACCAAGTGGGGCCACAAGCCCCGGAGGGCTGCATGGGCCAAGTGTGGGAGGGGACCAGCCCCAGGTGGGCTGGTGCGCCCCCCACCAAGGCCCAAGGCGCAAGGAAGAGGGGAAGGGGGCAAACCCTAGGGCAGATGGGCCCTAAGGCCCACCCTGGTGCGCCTCCCTCTCCCCCTCCACCTGGACGCACCCTAGATCGGTTTTTGGGGGCTCCGCCACCCCTAGGGAGGGAACCCTAGGTGGGGGCGCATCCCCTCCCCTCCCCCTATATATAGTTGAGGTTTGGGCTGCCCAATACACACGAGTTCCTCTCCTCTTGTTGGCGCAACCCTACCTCTCTTTCTCCTCATATCTCGCGGTGCTTGGCGAAGCCCTGCTGGATCACCACGCTCCTCCACCACCACCACGCTGTTGTGCTGCTGCTGGATGGAGTCTTCCTCAGCCTCTCCCTCTCTCCTTGCTGGATCAAGGCATGGGAGACGTCACTGGGCTGTACGTGTGTTGAACACGGAGGTGCCGTCCGTTCGGCACTAGGATCATCTGTGATTTGGATCACGACGAGTACGACTCCATCAACCCCGTTCTCTTGAACGCTTCCGCTTAGCGATCTACAAGGGTATGTAGATGCACTCCCCTTCCCCTCGTTGCTGGTCTCTCCATAGATAGATCTTGGTGACACGTAGGAAAATATTGAATTTCTGCTACGTTCCCCAACACTCTTCCCCGACACTTTGCTGGATCGGAGTCCGGGGATCGTCATCGAGCTGAACGTGTGCTAAAACTCGGAGGTGCCATAGTTTCGGTGCTTGATCGGTCGGGCCGTGAAGACGTACGACTACATCAACGAAACGCTTCCGTTGTCGATCTACTAGGGTACGTAGATCACACTCTCCCCTCGTTGCTATGCATCACCATGATCTTGCGTGTGCGTAGGAAATTTTTTGAAATTACTACGTTACCCAACACCTACCCTATAATAAGACCACACGCCACCTTCCATCCTATTCCGAGAACATTTTTCGGCCACCTATAAAATAATATTTCGGACGTGCCGCGGGTGCGTGCAAGTGTGTCTGGAGTCAGAACGGACAACGGAGAGAACGAGGAGACCGGGACGGATGCAAGTTTCGAAAACATGATGATGAAATGCACATGATGACATGGCAAGAAGCTAACACGCAAGCAAAAGACAAGGCAACAACAGCGAATAACTGAAAGACACCTGGCGCATCGGTCTTGGGGCGTTGCACAAGCCTACGATGGGACGGTGAGCATCATGAAATTGGTGATGAATGAAGGTTGTTGATGATGATCGCGATGAATCCTCCTCTCCGGAGCCTTGAACGGGCTCCAGATCAGCCCTCCCGATGAAGAACAGGAGGCGGCGGCGGCTTCATATCGTAAAACGCGATGAATCCTTCTCCCTATTTTTTCTCTTCGTGAATAGGTATTTATAGTTGAAATTAGGGTCAGGGGAGCTCCAGGGGCCCACAAGCCTGCAGGGCGCGCCCCCAGGGCTTGTGGCCTTTGGGTGGCCCCGCTTTGGTTGATTCTTTCGCCAATATTTTTTATATATTCCAAAAAAGTTATTTGATGTAGGCCCATAATAGTTTAACTCAAAGAATAGCGATGCAAATACATTATCTTTAATTGATAATAATCAATGAATATCAAAGTAATTTAATAGAACCCCCTTTTATTTTCATGAATATTTTTTAAATTTAGGGACATTTCTTAAATTTGCGCACATTTACTGAAGTTCACGATTTTTCTTCTTCTGAAATTCAAGAACACTATTCAAATTCTCGAACCGTTTTTCAAATCTTCAATTTTTTAAAAAATTAGAAGCATATTTTTTAATTAAAAGAACCAAATTCATAATTTTTTGCATCGGCAATTTTTTTTTATAATTCCAAATAATTTTTAAGTTTTAGACACTTTTTAAGATTCGTGAACCTTGTCTTACATTCATGAACATTTTTTAAATTAACGTTTTTTATTTCCTAGGCATTGTTAAATTCAGAAAATGAAATCTGTGAACATTTATAAATTCATAAACATTTTTATATTTACTAAAAAATATTTCAAAATTCATGAATATTTTTATATATAAGAACAATTTAAAATTCATGTATACGTTTTTAAATTATGAAAGTTTTTACATGCTCATTATCATGTTCAAATTTGTTACATTTTGTTTAAAGTTTGTGAACATGTTTTTAGTTAAGGAGCATTTTTTTAGTCAGACACATTTTAAAGATTTTTAACGTTTTTAGTAATTTGCAAACATTTAAAATCAGGAAGATTTTTAAATCATGAACAAAATTTTAAATTCATGATTGTTTTTTTAAATGGGCGGGGGGGGGGGATATTGTTTTAATTCAGGAACATTCTTTTAATTTGTGAATTTTTTTTGTTATTGAATATTTTTAAAATTTGTGAACATTATTTCAAATTTTTGAATATTTGTAAAATCATGCACATTTTTAAAATTGGCCAACATGTTTTCAAATCACAAACATGTTTAAAATTCTGTAACTCTTAGTTCACATAGAACAACTACAAAAATGTTTTTGCAACTCTATACTGATGTACTTCAACTATTATTTTGTGTGCTACTATTAAATTTAAGAAACAAGAAATACCTTGGTTACTTGGAAAACATGAAACATCTATTCCTTCTATTTCCATGCATTTAGCGTTTTGTGCAGGTATTATCTAGAAAATGTAATTCTAAACTAAAGGGATGCTAATTTTCTTTTTCCAGGCACAAAAGGTAAATGAACCAAAGATTAAAAAAAGTTTAATTCATGTGTTGTTTTTTGCAATCTTTAAATGTGTTCTTACTCAAGTTAAATAACCAGCAACCTCAGGAGGCAGCGGTTGCGTAACCTGTTTGTTCCTGCAGCTAGGGTTCGTGCCTCTCGCCGACGCCATCGCAGGTCCGCCTCATCTCCGGTGGCCCTAGGGACATGGGGGCGTGGTGGATCCTATCAAGGGCCGGCAGGAGGGCTCCGTTGTTAGTCATTCCTTTGAGTTTTGTTAGGATTTGTGTCCTGGTCAGGAAGACGAGACGACAGCGGCGCCCTGAAGATGGAATAAAGGTCTCCCCGCCTAGGCCCTGTTTCGGTGGTGAGTTTAGTATCATTGGCGAGCGTGTGGAGGTGTCTCTAGCGGATCTATCCTTGGTGGATTTGCTTGGATCTGGTTGTTGTTCGTCTATGTTTGTGCGTCCTTGAGTTGGATCCTTTCGATCTATGTTATTGTTCATCGGTGGTGGTTGTTGTTTTGGTGTGCTGGTCCTATGGGGCCTTAGCACGACGACCTCCCGACTGTCTAGTACAACAAGTTGTGTCCGACTCCTATGAGGGAGGGGCGACGACGGCGGGGCGCCTTTGTCTCGCTTCAATGCTTGTAGTTGTCACTAGGTGGTCTACGGATCTAGATGGAATATTTATTATTTTTTGTGTTCATTGTGCTGCCATAATTGAAGATGAATGGATGGGATGTTTTCTCGCAAAAAAAGAAGCAGTTTGAGAAATTTGTAGCAATTTCTTGGTCACAAGGAATAGAAAACAATTTCTTGTTTCCTTTTTCTATTATTACGATTAGAAGTAGTTTTTTTGAACTATAAGGGCATGTACTGATAAGACAACCTTATCTTAAGGCTTACATGTAACTTAAAGATGGCAATAAAAGTATGTCTATAATGGGTTATCTCTTTAATAAAATAAGACAAGACTTTTCTTATGAATTCTCTCTGTCATCTCAGCAATTATCCTACGTAGTGCGAAAGATATAAGTTTTTTTAGGGTAGCGAAAGAGATATAAGTAACCCGGTCACAGTAGGTCATAGAAACGGTCCACTAGCGCCGGTTCAAGGCCCGTTGGACTCTAGTTGGCAAGGTTCCTCGGCTACTTATAAGCAGCAGAAGCCCGGCGTCTGGTTAGGTTTCGCTCTCTAGTCCAGATCTAGGTCACACTCACGTTTCTACAGCGGAGTGAGAGAAATGGAGGGCGACGGCGGCCGTGGCGAGGGTTTCGATGGGTGTGGGAAGGGAGAGGTTGTCGGAGAGGCTGAAGCTAAATGATTGTGAGGCTCTTCATGGGACTATAGAGTGTTTTCTCCGGTCTATGATCCAATTGCATGGGGCTAGGCTCCCGAGTGATGATGACCAGTGCGTGGATCTCTCAAAACAAGTTCTCGCCGGTATCTTCGAATATATTCTGGCCAAGAAGCATGAGGCCCTGCTTGGATTGAGTTAATCGCAAGGAACTACCACACTTCGGCACGATCGTGACGAATCAGTACCACTAGTCACTTTTTTTGCAGTTCAGTACCAACTCAAAGCCTAAGTGTTGCACAACGGTCTGACAGGTGTATAAGCACATATTGACCACATATCTGACCGACCGGGCCACGTGTCAGGTGCCACGGTGGCGTACCCGCTTGCACCCGCTCGGTCACTCGTTCCAGCCAACTCGGTCGAACCATGTAGCTCTTGGTCGGGGCTGGTCGAACCGGAGCCAGCCGCACTCTGTCCCTCTCCTCGCCCCATCACCCTTGTCTCACCCATCCGCCGCTGCTCGCCGCGCAGACCGCCGCGTCCGCCATCGCCGCCGCACCATGGTCTTTGAGGATGAGAGCAACGACGACTTGTCCATCCTACAGATCTCCTCCTCCGACGACGGTATGCATTATCAGGTCAGTGGTAGAGCTAGGGTTAGGGTTAGGGTTTCTGATTTGGGGATTTGGGGATTTGTTGATCTGGTTTTCTGATTTGGGGATTTGCTCCTGTAGATTCCTGCTAGCATTGAATACCAAGACTACAATGGTTTGGAGAAGGCACCAGAGGGGCTCTGCGTGGAGCATCGGCTGCCAACTGAGTGCCGTGTAGCTTTTGAATCATTTGAGCGGGCAGGAGGTTTCTAGTTTGTGCTCACCTGTAAGATTCATGCTCTCTCTCTCTCTCTATGTTCACTGTAATATAGTTGGTAGCCTCTGTTTAGTAAGTTAGTACTACTGATGATGAAGCACATTGTTTACCATTTGGTAGTTTTGATGTTCACCTTTGTTAAACATGCCACCTGATGTTAGTAATATATATGGGCAATAGCTTAGTTGGCAGTGGAGATGCTCATAGTTTAGTTATTTATTAGTACTAAAGCTCACTGCAACATGTTGTGTAGGCATGTGCTCATGTATATTTCTGTTTAGTTAAATTGCCCACCTTTTTGTAGTATTATATTTGACCAACAGCTTAGTTATCAGTGTAGATGCTAATTTTTAATTGAGGCAATATAGGTTGCAGTAGAAGTCGCACTGTTTAGTTGACCACAGGTATAGGTTGTAGTTCTTATGCTGTTAGTTGATTTTTTTAAAGTGCCCTTTTATAATTGTAATTCTTTAGAGAGTAACAATATAAATGTTTGCTATATTGCAGGAAGGTGAGAATTGTGGTTTTCTTGGGTGGGTTGACCCAGAGTGGCCTCCCACAATGCAAAATGCATTGTTGAAGCTTTGGGAAATGTTTGAAGACATCAGGACTACTAGGAGGGAGGATAACCTGGATAGTTCACTTACTATCCACCACCTTAAAGAAGAGAAAAGGAATCTGGATGCCAACTATGACAAACTAGTTGAAGATGTCCATCAACTTCTCAATGCACAGGAGGACAGGGTGTTGGATTTCAGCTATGTGCAAGCTAAGGAGAAGAGAGCTGAGGTTGCCAGTGCATCAGCTGTGGCTGGCATGAAGAATGAGATGGAGAAGAAAGAGGCAAAGAACTTGAAGCTGCAAGAGAAGTATAAAGTGCTGATGAACCTGGTAGAAGCTCAAGGCAGTGTCATTAGGAACCTGAAGATGAATAATTTGAAAGAGAAGGAAAAGCTAACTGAAGGCAACAACAATTTAAAGATTCAGGTTGATGAGCTCACCAAGTATGTGGGAAAACTCACAGAAGAGAATGTGCAGCTGAACCTTCACATGTCTGATCTCAAGAGGGGACATGAGAATCTGATAAAACGCGGGGATGAGCTAAAGATCCGGCTAGCTGTTCAGTTCAATTCACTGGAGAAGAGCAAAGAGAAGTTGAAGTTGATCCATGACATCTTGAAGGAATGAGATAGATGAAGATGATCTGGGTAGATGAAGGAGAGCATACCTATCATGACATATGTTGCTTTGATAGAAGGCTTTGCTAATCTTTTGTGAAGGGTGGTTTAATGAAGTGTAATGTATGGATGTAGTAGTTGTGAACAATGTTGAACTCCACTATGCTATGGTATTTAGCTAATGTTGTAAGAATCTATTTATTATGGCTGTAAGAATCTATGGTTAAGTTGAAATCCACTGCTATGTTATTTAGCTAATGCTTTGTTAGATGGCTCAAGTTATACCTCTGATTAAATATGTTGCTTTGATGGCTATTAGATGCTTTGTGAAGGGTTTAGGGTTTGATGGTTGTTAGATGGCTGTTTAGGGTTTGGTGGTTAGGGTTCCATCGACGCCGAGCCACCCTAAACCAAACTAGTTGAGTGGTTAGGATTCCGTCGATGCCGAGCCACCCAACAACCAAACTAGTTGGGTTGGTAGGGTTCCCTCGACGTCGAGCCACCCTAAACCAAACTAGTTGAGTGGTTAGGGTTCCCTCGACGCCGAGCAACCCAACAACCAAACTAGTTGGGTTGGTAGGGTTCCCTCAATGCCGAGCCACCCTAGACCAAACTAGTTGAGTGGTTAGGGTTCCCTCGACGCCGAGCCACCCTAAACCAAACTAGTTGAGTGGTCAGGGTTCCCTCAATGCCGAGCCACTCAACAACCAAACTAGTTGGGTTGGTAGGGTTCCCTCAATGCCGAGCCACCCTAAACCAAACTAGTTGAGTGGTTAGGATTCCCTTGACGCCGATCCACCCGAAACCAAACTAGTTGAGTGGTTAGGGTTCCCTCAACGTCGAGCCACCCAACAACCAAACTAGTTGGGTGGTTAGGGTTCCCTCAATGCCAAGCCACCCTAAACCAAACTAGTTGAGTGGTTAGGGTTCCCTCGACACCGAGCCACCCAACAACCAAATATCATATGAAGCTATAAACAACCAAAAATATGAAGCTATAAACAAACAAATATCAGAGCATACATAGTTTAGAATCACATTAAACATTGCTCAGATGAGACTTAGTACACATCAGACCCAACTTAGTACTCCATCAGAACATACATAGTTTTGAAGCACAAATAACTTAGTTCAGAAGCAAAACCCATAAGCATTTTATGGTACATGTCAAACCAAAGTTGCAACATTCATTGTTCAGAATCATAAAATGCACCATCCTATCACTCAAGTGTTACCACTGGCAGTAAAGTATGACATCAAGTGAGTATAACTCCCTGGGACACTTGAAGGAGCACCATAAGTAGAAGGACCAGAAGATGAAGCTCCGTCAGCAAATCTTGGGGCACTGAAAGGCCTTGGAAATCTTGCACTAGCTGACCCTCTAGTAGATCTAGTAGTAGCAAATCTTGCAGAAGCAGATCTTGTAGAAGCAGATCTAGCAGAAGCAGACCTTGCTGGTGGCTGCTGTGACATTGCTGGTGGCTGTTGTGATCTTCCTGCTGGAGTATCTTCATTCCTTGATCTTGCAGGTGGAGTATTCATTCCTTGATCTGGCAGGTGCCTTGCAAACATACAAGGAAACATGGTAGTTAGTCACAAGGGTTTAGCACATAACACATATAAGGAAAGAAGACCAATTAACAAGTACAATTCACAAGGGTTTACCACATGCTTGTTTTTCCTCATAGCCAACTCTGGTCTCAACTGTTGCTTGTAGTTGGTGTACCTATGGCCTTGGAGACCACAGTTGCTGCATGTCTAGTGGCCATTCTTGAACTGTCCTTTGGTTTTGGAACCTCAAATCTTCCCTTTATTCTCTTCTCTTTCCTTCTCCCCTTCTTCACATGAAATTTGGGTGGCTCTATGTCTGGTCCACTTGTCCTTGTCCAATCATGTTCACCAGGAACTGGATATATCATTGGTTCATATGCAGCAAGGTAAAAAGGATTTTTTGAAGAAATTGCAGACATAGTCCTCTGGAAATCTTTTTGCCTTGTTAATTGCTGATATTGCATGGTTGCATGGTATGCCAGATAGGTCCCACTTTCTGCAGCCACATGTATAAACTTCCAAGTTTACAATGTTTGCCGCCCACTGGTTACTTGCCAAAGATTTACACCAGCTTGAATAGATTTGCAGAATTTGGCCCATTCCTTTTCCGCCTGAAGCTTCTCAGCATAATGTGGTGTGATCTCCCATAGAGATGCCTTTCCTTTCTCTCTGTTCATATGGCACCTCACCATCTGCTTGTCCTTAATACCATCAATCATAGTCCTAATAGGTTTTTTTTCTAAAATCTAGGATGTACTTGTTGAACACCTCAGACAGGTTGTTAACAACCAAGTCTGTCTTGCAGTTGGTGTCAGAAGCATGCCTAGCCCATGTGTGCTTAGGTATTCCACTTAGCCACTTTCAAGTTTCCTCACTCTCATTTTTCAAGTCATTCATGGCAATGTTAAACTTGCGCTGGTTATAAGCATAGCTGGCATTATCCATGCATTTCTTAAGATCTTCCCCCTAAACCCAGCATTCTGGAAATTTGCATAGAGGTGTCTAAGGCAAAATCTTTGATGGAAGTTTGGAAAAACTTGGTTTACTGCATTTAGTAGCCCCTGTTCACAAAGCATGCTAGACTTAGCTGATGTATTACTGCATCTAGAACATAACATGCGAATGTAGAAGAACATAACAGCAAAAACATAATAGGAAGATGCATGCATACCTTCTTGAAGGAAATATGCCCTAGAGGCAATAATAAAGTTGTTATTTATATTTCCTTATATCATGATAAATGTTTATTATTCATGCCAGAATGTATTAACCGGAAACTTAGTACATGTGTGAATACATAGACAAACAGAGTGTCCCTAGTATGCCTCTTCTAGACTAGCTCGTTAATCAAAGATGGTTAAGTTTCCTAGCCATAGACATGTGTTGTCATTTGATGAACGTGATCACATCATTAGAGAATGATGTGATGGACAAGACCCATCCGTTAGCTTAGCACTATGATCGTTTAGTTTAATGCTATTGCTTTCTTCATGACTTATACATGTTCCTATGACCATGAGATTATGCAACTCCCGAATACCGGAGGAACACTTAGTGTGCTATCAAACGTCACAATGTAACTGGGTGATTATAAAGATGCTCTACAGGTGTCTCTGATGGTGTTTGTTGAGTTGGCATAGATTGAGATTAGGATTTGTCACTCCGATTGTCGGAGAGGTATCTCTGGGCCCTCTCGGTAATGCACATCACTATAAGCCTTGCAAGCAATGTGACTAATGAGTTAGTTACAGGATGTTGCATTATGGAACGAGTAAAGAGACTTGCCGGTAACAAGATTGAACTAGGTATTGAGATACCGACGATCGAATCTCTGGCAAGTAACATACCGATGACAAAGGGAACAACGTATGTTGTTATGCGGTTTGACCGATAAAGATCTTCGTAGAATATGTAGGAACCAATATGAGCATCTAGGTTCCTCTATCGGTTATTGACCGAAGATGAGTCTCGGTCATGCCTACATAGTTCTCAAACCCGTAGGGTCCACACGCTTAACGTTCGGTGACGATCGGTATTATGAGTTTATGTGCTTTGACATACCGAAGGTTGTTTGGAGTCCCGGGTGTGATCATGGACATGACAAGGAGTCTCGAAATGGTCGAGACATAAAGATTGATATATTGGAAGCCTATGTTTGGACATCGGAATGGTTTCGGATGAGTTTGGGCATTTACTGGAGTACCGGGGGGTTACCGGAACCCCCCGGGGAGTATATGGACCTTATTCCGCCTTAGTGGAAAGAGAAAAGGGAAGCCATGGCAGGCCGCACGCCCCTCCCTGTAACGCCCCATATGTAACCTTCCCGAATTGTACTCCAACTCTTGCCGTTTCCGGCATTAAGTTATATTTAATTCTCGAGTTCGGGTCTTTGTCTCCGTGTGTTGTTTTTGTTTTCGTGCATCTCATATCATGTCATCACGCGCATTGCATTTGCATACATGTTCATCTCGTGCATTCGAGCATTTTCTCCGTTGTCCGTTTTGCATTCCGGCGCTTCGTTCTCCTCCGGTGGCCATTTCTAGCTTTCTTTCGTGTGTGGGGATTAAACATTTCCGGATTGGACCGAGACTTGCCATGCGGCCTTGGTTTACTACCGGTAGACCGCCTGTCAAGTTTCGGGTCATTTGGACTTCGTTTGATACTCCAACGGTTAACCGAGGGACCGTAAAGGCCTCGTGTGTGTGCAGCCCAACACCCCTCCAAGTTGGCCCAAAACCCACCAAACTCTGCTCCATCATCTCAGTCGTTCGATCACGATTGTGTGGGCGAAAACCGCACCTCATTTGGACTCTCCTAGCTCCACTTATGCCTATTTAAACACCCCCCATTTCGGACCTCGTCTTCCTCCCCGTCCTCCTCCTAAAAAAAACATCTCCGCGCCGAGCCGGACATGTAACGCCCCATATGTAACCTTCCCGAATTGTACTCCAACTCTTGCCGTTTCCGGCATTAAGTTATATTTAATTCTCGGGTTCGGGTCTTTGTCTCCGTGTGTTGTTTTCGTTTTCGTGCATCTCATATCATGTCATCACGTGCATTGCATTTGCATACATGTTCATCTCATGCATTCGAGCATTTTCCCCGTTGTCCGTTTTGCATTCCGGTGCTTCGTTCTCCTCCGGTGGCCATTTCTAGCCTTCTTTCATGTGTGGGGATTAAACATTTCCGGATTGGGCCGAGACTTGCCATGCGACCTTGGTTTACTACCGGTAGACCGCCTGTCAAGTTTCGGGTCATTTGGACTTCGTTTGATACTCCAACGGTTAACCGAGGGACCGTAAAGGCCTCGTGTGTGTGCAGCCCAACGCCCCTCCATTTTGGCCCAAAATCCACCAAACTCAGCTCCATCGTCTCGGTCGTTCGATCACGATCGTGTGGGCGAAAACCGCACCTCATTAGGACTCTCCTAGCTCCACTTATGCCTATAAATAGACCCCCCGTTTTCGGATCTCTTCCTCCCCCCGAAACCCTAAAACCGCCCCCGCACCCGGCCGGACACGTCCGAATCCGGCCGGACGCGTCCGCCCACCACCGCCAGCCAATCGCCGCCCGCCACGTGTCGGCGCCGCCCGCCGCCGCCGCCGGCCCGCGCAGGCCCGCGCCGGGCCCCCGGGCCAGACGCTCCGCGCCGCCGCCGCCTCTTCTTCCCCGCACCGCCCCGCCGCCGTGCGGATCTCCGGCCACCGCCGACCACCGCGCCACCGCGCCATCTCCGGCGAGCTCCACAGCGGCCTCGCCCCGGCCGCCCAGGAGCCGACCTCCCCGCCGCCCGCGCGGCCCCGGGCCTCGGCGCCCGTGCCCGCCGCCGCCTCCTCGCCGTCCTGCCGCCCTCGTCGCCGGCCCGCCTCGCCGTCGCGGGATCTGGCCGCCGCGCCATCACCGGCGCACGCCGTGCTACAGTACCACGACCCGGATCCGATCGGATCTACAGTAAACCCTAACCCCCGTTGACTTTTCCCTCTCCTCTCAGAATTTTGTGCATACTTTGACCACCCATATCTCCTCATCCGTAGCTCCGTTTTGGGCGTATGATATGTCAAAATCTTCATCTCGACGAGTACGTCATTTCATTCCATTGCATCATTTGCATTTGAGGTCATCTTGGTGCCCAAAATGCTGTCGGAAGGAGGCATGATGAGTTAAATTGCAGATCTGTTAGTTCAACATGCACTTTTGTCATTTTTGCCATGTTTAATCCGTGCATGATATGCCTGTGCCCCTTTGGGGTGAATTGTTAAGCATGTTGTCTTCTTTCCAGAGGTGCCTTCCGTGTATTTTTAGGATGTGTGTGTTGTCTTGTGCAAGCTTGCGAAGAGGGCTACCTTAGTGAAGTCTGGGATATTTTAGTTCACGATGCTATATGTCCGGCTTGTTTCCTAGTGATCTGTGCCTCTTTTGAGGATGATCAGTAAGAGTGGTTTGTTGTGCTTGTTGTTCTTAATCCATCCATGTCCTTACTTGTTATGTTGGAGGAACCTAGGTTGACTCAATCGAGCTCAACTTTTGGATAGTTGCTGTTTTGGGCAGATCGTGAACTCTTTTGCGATTTTGCCGGAGTGATTGCTAGTGATCCATGCATGCTATGCCATTGTTCTTGCCATGTCTAGCTAGCTTTTGGTGCCTTCTTAATGGATATATGCTTACCTTGCCATGACTTGCACCGTAGTGAGTGCACCGAGCTCGTTTACATGCGTCTGTGAGTTATTATTTCAGCATGTCCCAGTTTTCACGAAGTCTGAAAACTGATTGTGTTTCATCGACGTTCGTGTGCTCCGTAGTGTATTTTGTGAACCCTTTTGGCCCCAGGTCATTTTGGGTGTTTTGTTAAGCCTGTTGAGTAGCTCCATGCCATGCTCTTACTTGCCATGTTCAGGTTTTCCTTCATGTTGTTTTGCTGCTCCGAAGAGAGCATCGTGGTCTGAAATTCCAGACTAGCGTTAATTTCGCTAAGTCTGAAATCTGTTTTGCTTATTCAGTTTTGCCATGCTTGTTTGAAGCCCTTAATGGGTGAATTTGCCTATGCCTCAGTCCTGGTGATTTGTTAAGCTTCATGAGTACATCACGGCCATGCAATTTGTTTTCATGTTTGGTGGCTGTAGCATGTTCATTTTGTTGCATTTAGGAGCCTACTTGCTGTAAATCGCAGATCGGTTCGTTTAGTAAATCGCTTGCCATTTCTAAACCGTAGCTCCAATTGCCATGATCTTTATATCGTTTACAGGGAATTTCTTCCCCTCTATCCAGTGGCACACTTGGATTTCCAAGTTGAGGCCAGGTTCATGCATTTCCTGTTACATCTTGCATTTTGCATCCCGCATAGCATATCATCTTTGCATATTATTGCTTGCCCTTGCACGTGGTTGATTGTATCCTTATTGCTTGTTTGTGTTGTTGGGTAGAGCCGGGAGACGAGTTCGCTAACGAGGAGCCCGTTGAGTTTGCTTTTGAGGATCCAGTCAATTCTGACAACTGTGCAGGCAAGATGATCACACCCTTGAAATCACTACTATCTTTGCTATGCTAGTATGCTCGCTCTTTTGCTTTGCCAATGCTGCGATGCCTACCACTTGCTTGTCAGCCTCCCAATTGCCATGATTGAGCCTCTAACTCACCTTTGTCCTAGCAAACCAATGATTGGCTATGTTACCGCTTTGCTCAAGCCCCCTCTTATAGCGTTGCTAGTTGCAGGTGAAGATTGGAGCCGTTCCTTGTTGGAACCTTTATTTACTTGTTGGGATATCATTATATTGCTATGTTATCTTTACTCATCTATATACTTGGTAAAGGGTGGAAGGCTCGGCCTCTCGCCTAGTGTTTTGTTCCACTCTTGCCGCCCTAGTTTCTGTCATATCGGTGTTATGTTCCCGGATTGTTGCGTCCCTTACGCGGTTGGGCTATATGGGAACCCCTTGATAGTTCGCCTTGATTAAAGCTTTTCCAGCAATGCCCAACATTGGTTTTACCATTTGCCACCTACCCCTTTTTCCCTTGGGTTTCCGGAGCCCGAGGGTCATCTTTATTTTAGCCCCCACGGGCCAGTGCTCCTCTGAGTGTTGGTCCCACCGAGCGATGTCCGGGGCTACCAGGGGCAACTCTGGGCTGGCCTACCCGACGTCTTGCTCATCCGGTGTGCCCTGAGAACGAGATATGTGCAGCTCCTATCGGGATTTGTCGGCACATCTGGGTGGTGTTGCTGGACTAGTTTTGACCTGTCGAATCATATTGTTGTACCGGGATACCGAGTCTGATCGATGGGTCCTGGGTGGAGGTCTATTCTTTCGTTGACCGTGAGAGCTTGTTATGGGCTAAGTTGGGACCCCCCCCTGCAGGGAATGATCTTTCGAAAGCCGTGCCCGCGGTTATGGGCAGATGGGAATTTGTTAATGTCCGGTTGTAGATAACTTGAACTTAATTAATTAAAATGAATCAACTGCGTGTGTTGCCGTGATGGCCTCTTCTCGGCGGAGTCCGGGAAGTGGACACGGCGTTGGAGTTATGTTGCGTAGGCTGCTCTATTTAGTTTCCGCTCGTGCTTTGCCTTCTCTTCTCGCTCTACTTTGCGAATAAGATAGCCACCATATATGCTAGTCGCTTGCTGCAGCTCCACTCACATTACCCCTTTCCTACCTATTAAGCTTAAATAGTCTTGATCGCGAGGGTGCGAGATTGCTGAGTCCTTTGTGGCTCACAGATTACTACTACACCAGATGCAGGGACCGATGACACTTCTCCGGATGGCGCGTTCGAGCTGAAGTGGGAGTACGACGAGGACTCTCAGCGATACTATGTTTCTTTTCCTGATGATCAGTAGTGGTACCTATATGGGGTTCGATTCAGGGATTAGTCGCTTGTTGGGGGTCTTTTCTATTTTGGCGCCGTAGTCGGGCCATGAGTGATTGTATGATGGATGTTATTTATGTACTTTGATGTGACGTGGCGAGTGTAAGCCAACTATTATTTTATCCCCCCCTTTATATTATATATGTACTTTGGTTGTGTAATGATTCCCGACTTGCGACATTGCTTTCAATGCGCCTATGTCTCTAAGTCGTGCCTCGACACGTGGGAGACATAGCCGCATCGAGGGCGTTACAAGTTGGTAATCAGAGCCTTCCCCGACCTTAGGAGCCCCATTGCTTGATCGTTTCTAGCAGCCGAGTTGTGTCTAGAAAAATGTTTTGAGTCCTTAGGAATTATATATCGGAGAGCTTAGGAATTCTTTTACTTCCCAGTCTCCTCATCGCTCTGGTAAGGCATCCTGACGTAGAGTTTTGACTCTTCTCTTCTCAAATTTCACAAAAAAATTTTAGGATCACGCGAGTATCTTAGTTTTGTTCCGATGGCTTATGATGAGAATACTATCTTGGTGCCTCCTGTTAGGGGTTTAGTGGAAGTGTCCCGGGGAGTTGAGCTCTGAGGTGTTGTCATCATAATTCTATCGTTGCAATTCTGGCATACTTGAGATATGTGCGCGACATCGAAAATCTCCTTCATGTAGTTCGTTGGTGAGATAACCTCGACGCCACCCAGTACTGGGGCGGGAGTTCGGGAGTATCGCCATAACTTGTATAACGGATGTTTTTCGAAGGTTGAGATAGATGGTTTCCGAAGGTTTCTTGGTTATGTGTTGAAGGATGGATGCAGCTGGATGTAGGATTTGCTAGCTTTGGTGAGATATTATGCTTCCCCTGTATCCTCAACACCTGATTGCATAACCGGAAAGTTTCGGGAATTTCATAGGTGGGAATTCAAGTAGCCTTAGGATATCTTTCCAACAGATGTGTGATATCAAATTGGGGTTCGACGTCTAGTGGTTCGCCTATTCACGGTCGATTTTACAGTGGCCTCATTGTGTCTTAAAGAGTCCTTGGCTATGCTGACTTGGGGACACTTCGTATGTCATGTGCACTGCCTTGTACATGATGGTGCTGTACGGTCGAGCCCGTGTAGGTCCTACCACGAACACTTCGGACGAAATTTCTATCATGTGTTTGTTCCGGCTTATTCCGCAAGCCAACCCTTGGTTTTATTTCGAGTTGTGGTATTCGTTCTTCTTCGACGTCATATGTTGATTCCATCCCTCGTTGATGTACCTCTTCTACCTGATTCTTCGTGGCTTCACAATTTAGGAATATGTGACCACTTCAAGAGAAGTGCATTCGTTCATTTTGTTCGGATGTGAAGACTTATGTTGCAATTTTCATTCCGTTGGATTCACCTTCAATATTTCTATATTTGTGTGCTAATGGTGGTCAACCTCTTCAGGATGGCTCCCGCTAAGAGCACCAGTCAGAGCCAGAATCAAGATCCTCCACCACCTCCGCCTCCTCCGGAAGCATGGCAGGCTGTGATGGCTGCTACTAATGCAAATACTCAGCTGATCATGCAAATCATCCAAGAGCGGAATCAAAGCAGTCAAGCGAATCAAGGCAACAACCAGAACCAGTTTACAACTCTGCATCAGTTCCTCGCAAATGGTCCAAAGACGTTCAGCAACTGCGTTGAGGCTACCGATGCTGATGATTGGTTAGTCGATCTGGGCAAGCATTTTGAATGTAGCAACGTCAGACCTGAAGATTTCTTCAAGTTCGCGTCTTTCCAGCTCAAGGATCAGGCCGCAGAGTGGTTTCAGCAGTACCGGGATTCCAGAGGTGGACGTTTGATCACTTGGGATGATTTCCGTCATGATTTTCGAGCTCATCACATTCCTCAAAGTGTGACTGAAAGCAAACGTGAAGAATTCCGCAATCTGAAGCAAGGCTCTTTGTCTGTCTATGACTACAACAAGTTGTTCCAGAAGCTCGCCCGTTTTGCCAAGCAGGATGTTCCTGATGAGAAGAGCATGATCTATCAGTTCAGGGGTGGTCTTCGTGAAGAAATTCAGCTCGCTCTTGTCCTCTTCGAGCCGCTGAGATACGATGAGTTCTACAACATGGCACTGAAGCAAGAGGCTGCTCAGCTCAGGTGTGATGCTTCCAGGAAGCGAGTCAGAGACACTACGTCTTCGTCCTCTACGCAAGTGGCCAAGCAGCAGAAGTATTGGCTTCCTCCTCCTCCATTCCGTCAGCCGTATCAGCAGAAGAGCAAAGGTGGCAGTGGTTCCTCCCACCCACCCAACCCAGGCTTTCAGAACAAGACTTCGTCTCAAGCTCCAAGATCGAGTGCTCCGTACCACCGTCCGCTCTCAGAGGTTACGTGCAACAAGTGCCAACAGAAGGGTCACTATGCCAATAAGTGTTTCAACCAGAGGCGTCTTCCTCCTCCTCCTCCTGTCAGATCGGCAAGTACAGCTGTGGTCAAGCATAACCCCAAGTCCGCCAAGGTCAACTTGCTGAATGCAGCTCAGGCAGAGGACTCGCCAGATGTGATTATGGTTAATCTTCCTGTCAATGACATTCCCGCAAGAGTACTTTTTGATACTGGTGCATCTTTATCATTTTTATCGAAACCTTTTGCTTCCATGCATGAGGTGCATACTATTGATTTGCCTAAGCCGATAGCGGTCTCGTCTCCGGGATTGTTCATGAACACCAAAATGATGGCTCTAGATGTTACTATCACGTTGGGCGACTACAAGTTTCTTTCTTCCCCAATGGTTCTTGGCAATTCTGATATTGACCTCATTCTTGGGATGGACTGGCTCTCTAAACACAAGGCTCACCTCGACTGTGCAGCCAAGCAGATTCAACTGACTCATTCCTCTGAAGATGTCATTGTCTTTGCTGCTCAGGATAATACCATCCGGTTATTCTCCCTCAATGAAAAGGGTGAATTGGATGCTATTTCGCAGATTCCGGTTGTTTGTGAGTATCAAGATGTCTTCCCTGAAGAACTCCCAGGCATGCCTCCAAACCGGCCGGTTGAATTCGTTATTGAACTTGAGCCCGGTACGGAACCGGTGTGCAAACGGCCTTACAAGCTCGGCCCCGAAGAGTTGAAGGAGTTGAAGAAACAGCTCGATGTGCAAGAAAGGATGGGTCTCATTCGGCCTAGTACTTCTCCGTGGGGTTGTGGTGTTCTTTTTGTGAAGAAGAAGGATGGAACGGACCGACTTTGTGTTGATTATCGTCCATTGAACAAGAAGACCATCAAGAACAAATATCCACTTCCCAACATTAATGAGCTGTTCGAGCAACTCAAGGGTGCCCAAGTATTCTCCAAGCTTGATCTCCGTATGGGTTATCATCAAATTCGCATTCGTGAACAAGATATTCCAAAGACGGCGTTCAGAACAAGCTATGGGTCATATGAATACACTGTTATGTCTTTTGGCCTCGCCAATGCTCCTCCGACGTTCTCTCGCATGATGAACTTCATCTTCAACCCCTACACCAACGACTTTGTTTTGGTCTATCTCGCCGACATCCTGGTTTTCTCAAAGAACAAGGAAGATCATGACAAACACTTGCGTTTGGTTCTTGACAAGCTAAGGGAACATCAATTCTACGCCAAGTTCTCCAAGTGTGAGTTTTGGCTCGATGAGGTTCGTTATCTTGGTCATATTATCTCTGCCAAGGGCATTTCCGTGGACCCTGAGAAGGTGTCGGCAATCGTTAATTGGGAACCTCCTCAAAATGTGAAGCAACTCCGTAGCTTCCTCGGTCTTGCAAGTTATTGCCGAAGATTCATTGAAAACTTCTCCAAGATCGTGAAGCCTCTCCCAAATCTTCTTCAGAAGCACGTCAAGTACGTTTGGTCTCCGGAGTGTGATGTTGCTTTCAACGCTTTGAAAGAGAAATTGATCACTGCTCCAGTTCTAACTCCGCCTGATGAAACCAAGCCGTACGAGGTCTTTTGTGATGCCTCTCTCCAAGGTCTCGGTGCAGTACTGATGCAAGAGAAGAAAGTTGTTGCTTATACCTCTCGCCAGTTGAAGCCTAATGAGAAGAACTACCCCTCTCATGATCTCGAGTTGGCGGCAGTTGTGCACGCATTGTTGACTTGGAGACATCTTCTCTTGGGAAGGAAAGTGGACATTTTCACTGATCACAAGAGTCTCAAGTACATCTTCACTCAGCCTAACCTCAACCTCAGGCAGACTCGATGGGTCGAAATGATTCAAGAGTACAATCCGAGTATCGAGTATACTCCAGGCAAGGCTAATGTGATTGCTGATGCTTTGAGCAGAAAAGCATATTGCAACAGTCTGATTCTCAAGCCTTATCAACCCGAGCTTTGTGAAGCCTTCCGCAAACTTAATCTGCAAGTTGTTCCTCAAGGTTTCCTCGCCAACCTTCAAGTTTCTTCTACCTTGGAAGACCAGATTCGCCAAGCCCAGCTTCTTGATGCTATGGTGAAAAAGGTGAAGATTGGTATTGCAAAGAGTCAGTCCAAGTACAAGTGCTACCGACTTGATGACAAGGACACTCTCTTCTTTGAGGATCGAATTGTTGTGCCCAAAGGTGAACTTCGTAAAGTGATCATGAATGAGGCTCACAACTCTCTCCTCTCCATCCACCCTGGGAGCACGAAGATGTATCAAGACCTGAAGCAAACTTATTGGTGGACTCGAATGAAGCGCGAGATCGCTCAATTCGTGAATGAATGTGATGTCTGCAGAAGAGTGAAAGCAGAACACCAAAGGCCAGCAGGTCTCCTCCAACCTCTCGCCATTCCAGAATGGAAGTTTGACCACATTGAAATGGACTTCGTGACTGGGTTTCCTAAGTCCAAGGGTGGCAATGATGCTATATTCGTTGTCATCGACAAGCTGACCAAAGTGGCTCATTTCCTGCCTATCAAAGAGGCAATCACTGCAGCTCAATTGGCGGAGCTCTACACCTCTCGCATTGTCTCTCTGCATGGTATTCCTCAAGTGATATCTTCAGACCGTGGCAGCATCTTTACCTCCAAGTTTTGGGATTCTTTTCAGAAGGCCATGGGCACCAGCATTCGCTTCAGCACTGCTTTCCATCCTCAAACAAGCGGTCAAGTCGAGCGTGTCAACCAGATTCTTGAAGATATGCTCAGGGCTTGTGTTATCTCCTTCGGCATGAAGTGGGAGGATTGTCTTCCTTATGCTGAATTCTTGTACAACAACAGCTTTCAAGCAAGTTCCGGCAAGGCCCCGTTTGAAATTCTGTATGGTAGGAAGTGCCGTACACCTCTCAACTGGTCCGAAACCGGTGAACGTCAGCTGCTAGGTAATGACCTGATCACAGAGGCAGAAGAAATGTGCAAGGTCATTCGTGATAACCTCAAAGCAGCTCAATCTCGTCAGAAGAGCTACTACGACAGCAAGCACCGTGATTTGGCCTTCGAGATCGGAGATCATGTCTACCTCCGCGTCTCTCCTATGAAAGGGACTCGTCGCTTCGGTATCAAAGGGAAGCTTGCCCCCAGATACGTCGGGCCTTTCAAGATCGTCAGCAAGAGAGGCGACCTCGCCTATCAACTCGAGCTTCCTTCAACCTTTGCCAATGTTCATGATGTGTTCCACGTCTCGCAACTCCGAAAGTGCTTCAAGACGTGTGAGCGCACTGTCAACTTCGAGGACATTGAGCTCCAAGAAGATCTCTCCTACCGTGAGCACCCAGTTGCAATCCTTGAAGAGACTGAACGCAAAACTCGCAACAAGTCAATCAAGTTTCTCAAAGTCAAGTGGTCACACCATTCCGACCGTGAAGCTACCTGGGAACGCGAGGATCACCTCCATTCTGAGTACCCGGAGTTCTTTCAGTCCTAGATCTCGGGACGAGATCTTTTCGTAGTGATGGAGTGTTGTAACGCCCCATATGTAACCTTCCCGAATTGTACTCCAACTCTTGCCGTTTCCGGCATTAAGTTATATTTAATTCTCGGGTTCGGGTCTTTGTCTCCGTGTGTTGTTTTCGTTTTCGTGCATCTCATATCATGTCATCACGTGCATTGCATTTCCATACATGTTCATCTCATGCATTCGAGCATTTTCCCCGTTGTCCGTTTTGCATTCTGGCGCTTCGTTCTCCTCCGGTGGCCATTTCTAGCCTTCTTTCGTGTGTGGGGATTAAACATTTCCAGATTGGGCCGAGACTTGCCATGCGGCCTTGGTTTACTACCGGTAGACCGCCTGTCAAGTTTCAGGTCATTTGGACTTCGTTTGATACTCCAACGGTTAACCGAGGGACCGAAAATGCCTCGTGTGTGTGCAGCCCAACGCCCCTCCATTTTGGCCCAAAACCCACCAAACTCAGCTCCATCGTCTCGGTCGTTCAATCACGATCGTGTGGGCGAAAACCGCACCTCATTTGGACTCTCCTAGCTCCACTTATGCCTATAAATAGACCCCCCGTTTTCGGATCTCTTCCTCCCCCCAAAACCCTAAAACCGCCCCCGCACCCGGCCGGACACGTCCGAATCCGGCCGGACGCGTCCGCCTGCCGCCGCCAGCCAATCGCCGCCCGCCACGTGTCGGCGCCGCCCGCCGCCGCCGCCGGCCCGCGCAGGCCCGCGCCGGGCCCCCGCGCCGCGCTCCCGGGCCAGACGCTCCGCGCCGCCGCCGCCTCTTCTTCCCCGCACCGCCCCGCCGCCGTGCGGATCTCCGGCCACCGCCGACCACCGCGCCACCGCGCCATCTCCGGCGAGCTCCACAGCGGCCTCGCCCCCGGCCGCCCAGGAGCCGACCTCCCCGCCGCCCGCGCGGCCCCGAGCCTCGGCGCCCGTGCCTGCCGCCGCCTCCTCGCCGTCCGGCCGCCCTCGTCGCCGGCCCGCCTCGCCGTCGCGGGATCCGGCCGCCGCGCCATCACCGGCGCACGCCGTGCTACAGTACCACGACCCGGATCCGATCGGATCTACAGTAAACCCTAACCCCCGTTGACTTTTCCCTCTCCTCTCAGAATTTTATGCATACTTTGACCGCTCATATCTCCTCATCCGTAGCTCCGTTTTGGGCGAATGATATGTCAAAATCTTCGTCTCGACAAGTACATCATTTCATTCCATTGCATCATTTGCATTTGAGGTCATCTTGGTGCCCAAAATGCTGTTGGAAGGAGGCATGATGAGTTAAATTGCAGATCTGTTAGTTCAACATGCACTTTTGTCATTTTTGCCATGTTTAATCCGTGCATGATATGCCTGTGCCCCTTTGGGGTGAATTGTTAAGCATGTTGTCTTGTTTCCAGAGGTGCCTTCCATGTATTTTTAGGATGTGTGTGTTGTCTTGTGCAAGCTTGCGAAGAGGGCTACCTGAGTTTACTGATTTCAGGGACTTAGTGAAATTCACTAAGTCTGGGATATTTTAGTTCACGATGCTATATGTCCGGCTTGTTTCCTAGTGATCCGTGCCTCTTTTGAGGATGATCAGTAAGAGTGATTTGTTATGCTTGTTGTTCTTAATCCATCCATGTCCTTACTTGTTATGTTGGAGCACCCTAGGTTGACTCAATCGAGCTCAACTTTTGGATAGTTGCTGTTTTGGGCAGATCGTGAACTCTTTTGCGATTTTGCCGGAGTGATTGCTACTGATCCATGCATGCTATGCCATTGTTCTTGCCATGTCTAGCTAGCTTTTGGTGCCTTCTTAATGGATATATGCTTACCTTGCCATGACTTGCACCATAGTGAGTGCACCGAGCTCGTTTACATGCGTCCGTGAGTTATTATTTCAGCATGTCCCAGTTTTCATTAAGTCTGAAAACTGATTGTGTTTCATCGACGTTCATGTGCTCCGTAGTGTATTTTGTGAACCCTTTTGGCCCCAGGTCATTTTGGGTGTTTTGTTAAGCCTGTTGAGTAGCTCCATGCCATGATCTTACTTGCCATGTTCAGGTTTTCCTTCATGTTGTTTTGCTGCTCCGAAGAGAGCATCGTGGTCTGAAATTCCAGACTAGCGTTAATTTCGCTAAGTCTGAAATCTGTTTTGCTCATTCAGTTTTGCCATGCTTGTTTGAAGCCCTTAATAGGTGAATTTGCCTATGCCTCAGTCGTGGTGATTTGTTAAGCTTCATTAGTACATCACTGCCATGCAATTTGTTTTCATGTTTGGTGGCTGTAGCATGTTCATTTTGTTGCATTTAGGAGCCTACTTGCTGTAAATCGCAGATCGGTTCGTTTAGTAAATCGCTTGCCATTTCTAAACCGTAGCTCCAATTGCCATGATCTTTATATCGTTTTCAGGGAATTTCTTCCCCTCTATCCAGTGGCACACTTGGATTTCCAAGTTGAGGCCAGGTTCATGCATTTCCTGTTACATCTTGCATTTTGCATCCCGCATCGCATCCCGCATAGCATATCATCTTTGCATATTATTGCTTGCCCTTGCACGTGGTTGATTGTATCCTTGTTGCTTGTTTGTGTTGTTGGGTAGAGCCGGGAGACGAGTTCGCTAACGAGGAGCCCGTTGAGTTTGCTTTTGAGGATCCAGTCAATTCTGACAACTGTGCAGGCAAGATGATCACACCCTTGAAATCACTACTATCTTATCTATGCTAGTATGCTCGCTCTTTTGCTTTGCCAATGCTGCGATGCCTACCACTTGCTTGTCAGCCTCCCAATTGCCATGATTGAGCCTCTAACCCACCTTTGTCCTAGCAAACCAATGATTGGCTATGTTACCGCTTTGCTCAAGCCCCCTCTTATAGCGTTGCTAGTTGCAGGTGAAGATTGGAGCCGTTCCTTGTTGGAACCTTTATTTACTTGTTGGGATATCATTATATTGCTATGTTATCTTTACTCATCTATATACTTGGTAAAGGGTGGAAGGCTCGGCCTCTTGCCTAGTGTTTTGTTCCACTCTTGCCGCCCTAGTTTCCGTCATATCGGTGTTATGTTCCCGGATTGTTGCGTCCCTTACGCGGTTGGGCTATATGGGAACCCCTTGATAGTTCGCCTTGATTAAAGATTTTCCAGCAATGCCCAACATTGGTTTTACCATTTGCCACCTACCCCTTTTTCCCTTGGGTTTCCGGAGCCCGAGGGTCATCTTTATTTTAGCCCCCACGGGCCAGTGCTCCTCTGAGTGTTGGTCCCACCGAGCGATGTCAGGGGCTACCAGGGGCAACTCTGGGCTGGCCTACCCGACGTCTTGCTCATCCGGTGTGCCCTGAGAACGAGATATGTGCAGCTCCTATCAGGATTTGTCGGCACATCTGGGTGGTGTTGCTGGACTAGTTTTGACCTGTCGAATCATCTTGTTGTACCGGGATACCGAGTCTGATCGGTGGGTCCTGGGTGGAGGTCTATTCCTTCGTTGACCGTGAGAGCTTGTTATGGGCTTAGTTGGGACCCCCCCCTGCAGGGAATGATCTTTCGAAAGCCGTGCCCGCGGTTATGGGCAGATGGGAATTTGTTAATGTCCGGTTGTAGATAACTTGAACTTAATTAATTAAAATGAATCAACTGCGTGTGTTGCCGTGATGGCCTCTTCTCGGCGGAGTCCGGGAAGTGGACACGACGTTGGAGTTATGTTTGCGTAGGCTGCTCTATTTAGTTTCCGCTCGTGCTTTGCCTTCTCTTCTCGCTCTACTTTGCGAATAAGATAGCCACAATATATGCTAGTCGCTTGCTGCAGCTCCACTCACATTACCCCTTTCCTACCTATTAAGCTTAAATAGTCTTGATCGCGAGGGTGCGAGATTGCTGAGTCCTTTGTGGCTCATAGATTACTACTACACCAGATGCAGGGACCGATGACACTTCTCCGGATGGCGCGTTCGAGCTGAAGTGGGAGTACGACGAGGACTCTCAGCGATACTATGTTTCTTTTCCTGATGATCAGTAGTGGTACCTATTCGGGGTTCGATTCAGGGATTAGTCGCTTGTTGGGGGTCTTTTCTATTTTGGCGCCGTAGTCGGGCCATGAGTGATTGTATGATGGATGTTATTTATGTACTTTGATGTGACGTGGCGAGTGTAAGCCAACTATTATTTTATCCCCCCCTTTATATTATATATGTACTTTGGTTGTGTAATGATTCCTGACTTGCGACATTGCTTTCAATGCGCCTATGTCTCTAAGTCGTGCCTCGACACGTGGGAGACATAGCCGCATCGCGGGCGTTACAGGACACGTCCGACCCGGCCGGACAAAAACCGCCTCCCCACCGCCGCCACGTCAGCGCCCCGCGGGGACCGCCTTGCCGCCGGCCCGGGAGGCCCGAGCCGGGCCCCCGAGGCCCATCCGCCGCCGCGCCGCACCAGGCCGCCCTTCGCCGCATCGCCGCCGCCCTCCGCCGCATCGCCGCCGACCTTCGCCGCCGGCCGCCATCGCCGCCGCCCCGCGGGCGAGCCGGAGCTCGGCGGCCCCGCCCCGCACCGGACGCCGCGCCGCCCCCGCGCCTCCGGACGGCGCCGCCACCCCTCCGCCGAGGCCGGCCTCCTTCTCCTCCTCCGACCCCGGATCCGGCCCCTCCGGCCACCTTCCCGAAGAACTCCGACGACCTCGAGCTTTTTCCGGCGAACCTCGGGCACAGCGCCGGCTGGATCTGGATCTCAGATCTAAAATCACGCGGTTGACTTTTATCTCGAAACCCTAATTTTTTATGCCATGTTTGACTGCTCGTATCTCCGCATCCGTAGCTCCGTTTTGGGCATATGATATATCAAAATCTTTGTCTCGACGAGTACATCATTTCATTCCATTGCATCATTTGCATTTGAGGTCATCTTGGTGCGCAAAATGCTGTTGGAAGGAGGCATCATGAGTTAAATTGCAGATCCGTTAGTTCATCATGCACTTTTGTCATTTTTGCCATGTTTAATCCGTGCATGATATGCCTGTGCCCCTTTGGGATGAATTGTTAAGCATGTTGTCTTCTTTCCAGAGGTGCCTCCCTTGCATTTTTAGGATGTGTGTGTTGTCTTGTGCAAGCTTGCGAAGAGGGGTACCTGAGTTTACTGATTTCAGGGACTTAGTGAAAATCACTAAGTCTGGGATGTTTTAGTTCACGATGCTATACGTTCAGCTTGTTTCCTAGTGATCCGTGCCTCTTTTGAGGATGTTCAGTAAGAGTGATTTGTTATGCTTGTTGTGCTTAATCCATCCATGTCTTTACTTGTTATGTTGGAGCACCCTAGGTTGACTCAATCGAGCTCAACTTTTGCATAGTTGTTGTTTTGGGCAGATCGTGAACTCTTTTGCGATTTTGCCGGAGTTATTGCTAATGATCCATGCATGCTATGCCATTGTTCTTGCCATGTCTAGCTAGAATTTTGTGCCTTCTTAATGGATATATGCTTGCCTTGCCATGACTTGCACCGTAGTGAGTGCATCGAGCTCGTTTACATGCCTCCGTGAGTTATAATTTCAGCATGTCCCAGTTTTCACAAAGTCTGAAAACTGATTGTGTTTCATCGATGTTCGTGAGCTCGGTAGAGTATTTTGTGAACCCTTTTGGCCCCAGGTCATTTTGGGTGTTTTGTTAAGCTTGTTGAGTAGCTCCAAGCCATGCTCTTACTTGCCATGCTCAGGTTTTGCTTCATGTTGTTTTGCTGCTCCGAAGAGAGCATTGTGGTCTGAAATTTCAGACTAGCGTTAATTTCGCTAAGTCTGAAATCTGTTTTACTTATTCAGTTTTGCCATGCTTGTTTGAAGCCCTTAATGGATGATTTTGCCTATGCCTCAGTCCTGGTGATTTGTTAAGCTTATTGAGTACATCACTGCCATGCAATTTGTTGTCATGTTTGGTGGCTGTAGCATGTTCATTTTGTTGCATTTAGGAGCCTACTTGCTGTAAATCGCAGATCGGTTCGTTTAGTAAATCGCTTGCCATTTCCAAACCGTAGCTCCGATTGCCATGATCTTTATATCGTTTTCAGGGGATTTCTTCCCCTCTATCCAGTGGCACACTTGGTTTTCCAAGTTGAGGCCAGGTTCATGCATTTCCTGTCACATCTTGCATTTTGCATCCCGCATCGCATCCCGCATAGCATATCATCTTTGCATGTTATTGGTTGCCCTTGCACGTGGTTGATTGTATCCTTGTTGCTTGTTTGTGTTGTTGGGTAGAGCTGGGAGGCGAGTTCGCTAACGAGGAGCCCGTTGAGTTTGCTTTTGAGGATCCAGTCAACTCTGACAACTGTGCAGGCAAGATGATCATACCCTCGAAATCACTACTATCTTTGCTATGCTAGTTTGCTCGCTCTTTTGCTTTGCCAATGCTACGATGCCTACCACTTGCTTGTCAGCCTCCCAATTGCCATGATTGAGCCTCTAACCCACCTTTGTCCTAGCAAACCATTGATTGGCTATGTTACCGCTTTGCTAAGCCCCTTCTTATAGCGTTGTTAGTTGCAGGTGAAGATTGGAGCCGTTCCTTGTTGGAACATTTATTTACTTGTTGGGATATCATTATATTGCTATGTTATCTTTATTCATCTATATACTTGGTAAAGGGTGGAAGGCTCGGCCTCTCGCCTAGTGTTTTGTTCCACTCTTGCCGCCCTAGTTTCCGTCATATCGGTGTTATGTTCCCGGATTGTTGCGTCCCTTACGCGGTTGGGCTATAATGGGAACCCCTTGATAGTTCGCCTTGATTAAAGCTTTTCCAGCAATGCCCAACATTGGTTTTACCATTTGCCATCTACCCTTTTCTTCCCTTGGTTTTCGGGAGCCCGAGGGTCATCTTTATTTTAGCCCCCCACGGGCCAGTGATCCTTTGATTATTGGTCCGGAACGTCAGCCGCCGGTGGCCACCAGGGGCAACTCTGGGCTGGCCTACCGGAAGTTTGGACAATCTGAGTGTGCCCTGAGAAAGAGATATGTGCAGCTCCTATCGGGATTTGTCGGCACATTCGGGCGGTGTTGCTTGACTAGTTTTGACCTGTCGAATCATCTTGTTGTACCGGGATACCGAGTCTGATCGGTGGGTCCTGGGTGGAGGTCTATTCCTTCGTTGACCGTGAGAGCTTGTTATGGGCTAAGTTGGGACCCCCCTGCAGGGATTGATCTTTCGAAAGCCGTGCCCGCGGTTATGGGCAGATGGGAATTTGTTAATGTCCGGTTGTAGATAACTTGAACTTAACTAATTAAAATGAATCAACTGCGTGTGTTGCCATGATGGCCTCTTCTTGGCGGAGTCCGGGAAGTGGACACGGCGTTGGAGTTATGTTTGCGTAGGCTGCTCTATATAGTTTTCCGCTCATGCTTTGCCTCCTCTTCTCGCTCTACTTTGCGAATAAGTTAGCCACCATGTATGCTAGTCGCTTGCTGCAGCTCCACTTTACATTACCCCTTTCCTACCTATTAAGCTTAAATAGTCTTGATCGTGAGGGTGCGAGATTGCTGAGTCCTTTGTGGCTCACAGATTACTATTACACCAGATGCAGGGACCGATGATACCTCTCCGGATGGCGCGCTCGAGCTGAAGTGGGAGTACGACGAGGACTCTCAGCGTTACTATGTGTCTTTTCCGGATGATCAGTAGGGATGCCTATTTCGGGGTTAGATCCAGGACCTAGTCGCTTGTTGGGGGTCTTTTCCATTTTGGCACCATAGTCGGGCCATGAGTGATTGTATGATGGATGTTATTTATGTACTTTGATGTGACGTGGCGAGTGTAAGCCAACTATGCTATTTTCCCCTTTATCTTATATATGTACGTGGGTTGTGTAATGATTCCCGACTTGCGACATTGCTTTCAATGCGCCTATGTCTCTAAGTCGTGCCTCGACACGTGGGAGACATAGCCGCATCGAGGGCGTTACACTCCCCCTTGGGTCCGAATTGGACTAGGGAAGGGAGGGGGCGCCCCCTTTCCTTCTTGCACTTTCCTCCGTCCTTCCTCTCCTACTCCAACTAAGGAAAGGGGGAATCCTACTCCCGGCAGGAGTAGGACTCCCCCTAGGGCATGCAATAGAGAGGGCCGGCCCTCCCCTCCTCCACTCCTTTATATACGGGGGAGGGGCACCCCATAGACACAGAAGTTGATCTTTTAGCCGTGTGCGGTGCCCTCCTCCATAGATTTCCACCTCGGTCATATCATTGTAGTGCTTAAGTGAAGCCCTGCATCGGCAACTTCATCATCACCATCATCATGCCGTCGTGCTGACGAAACTCTCCCTCGACCTCAGCTAGATCTAGAGTTCGTGGGACGTCACCGAGCTGAACGTGTGCAGATCGCGGAGGTGCCATACCTTCAGTGCTAGGATCGGTCAAATCATGAAGACGTACGACTACGTCAACCACGTTGTCATAACGCTTCCGCTTTTGGTCTACGAGGGTACGTAGACATACTCCCCCCTCTCATTGCATGCATCTCCTAGATAGATCTTACGTGTTCGTAGGATTTTTTTTGAAATATTGCGTACCCCAACAGTGGTATCAGAGCTAGGTCTATGCGTAGATGTTATATGCACGAGTAGAACACAAAGGAGTTGTGGGCGTGGGTATATACATATTGCTTGCCGTCACTAGTTGATTCTTGATTCAATGGTATTGTTGGATGAAGCGGCTCAGACCGACATTACGCGTATGCTTACGCGAGACTGGTTCTACTGATGTACTTCGCACACAGGTGGCTGGTGGGTGTCAGTTTCTCCAACTTTAGTTGAATCGAATTCAATGAACAGGGTTCTTTCTGAAGATTAAAAAGCAATCACTATACCGCATTGTGGTTTTTGATGCGTAGGTAAGAACGGTTCTTGCTCAACCCGTGGCAGCCACGTAAAACTTGCAACAACAAAGTAGAGAACGTCTAACTTGTTTTTGCAGGGTATGTTGTGATGTGATATGGTCAAGACGTCATGAGATATAAATTGTTGTATAAGATGATCATGTTTTGTTAAAGTTATCGGCAACTGGCAGGAGCCTTATGGTTGTCTCTTTATTGCATAAGATGCAAGCGCCATATAATTGCTTTACTTTATCGCTATGCGATAGCAATAGTTGCAAAAGCAATAGTTGGCGAGACAACCATGTGATGACATGTTGATAAAGATCAAGATGATGGAGATCATGGTGTCATCCCGGTGACGGTGGAGATCATGACGGTACTTTGGAGATGGAGATCAAAGGCACAATATGATGATGGCCATATCATGTCACATATTTTGATTGCATGTCATGTTTATCTTTTATGCATCTTATTTTGTTTAGTACGACGGTAGCATTATGAGATGATCCCTTACTAAAATTTCAAGGTATAAGTGTTCTCCCTGAGTATGCACCATTGCGACAGTTCGTCGTGCCGAGACACCACGTGATGATTGGGTGTGATAAGCTCTATGTTCACATACAACGGGTGCAAGCCAGTTTTGCACACGTAGAATACTCGGGTTAAACTTGACGAGCCTAGCATATGCAGATATGGCCTCGGAACACTGAGACCAAAAGGTCGAGCGTGAATCATATAGTAGATATGATCAACATAGTGATGTTCACCATTGAAAACTACTCCATCTCACGTGATGATCGGACATGGTTTACTTGATATGGATCATGTGATCACTTAGATGATTAGAGGGATGTCTATCTAAGTGGGAGTTCTTAAGTAATATGATTAATTGAACTTAAATTGACCATGAACTTAGTCCTGATAGTATTTGCATATCTATGTTGTAGATCAATTGCTCGCGTATAGCTTCTCCGTTTTATTTATGATATGTTCCTAGAGAAAACTATGTTGAAAGATGTTAGTAGCAATGATGCGGACTAGCTCCGTGATTTGAGGATTATCCTCATTGCTGCATAGAAGAATTATGTCCTTGATGCACCGCTAGGTGACGAACCTATTGCAGGAGCAGATGCAGACGTTATGAACGTTTGGCAAAGCTCGGTATGATGACTACTTCATAGTTTAGTGCACCATGCCTTACGGCTTAGAACCAGGACTTCAAAAACGTTTTGAATGCCACGGAACATATAATATGTTCCAAGAGCTGAAATTTGTATTTTAGACTCATGCTCGAGTCGAGAGGTATGAGACCTCTGACGAGTACTTTGCCTACAAGATGGAGGAGAATAGCTCAACCAGTGAGCATGTGCTTAGAATGTCTGAGTACTACAATCGCTTGAATCAAGTGGGAGTTAATCTTCCAGATAAGATAGTGATTGACATAGTTCTCTAGTCACTATCGCCAAGTTACTGGAACTTCGTGATGAACTATAATATGTAAGGGATGACGAAAACGATTCCCGAGCTCTTCACGATGCTGAAATCAGCAAAGGTAGAAATCAAGAAAGGCATCAAGTGTTGATGCTTGACAAGACCACTAGTTTCAAGTAAAAGGACAAGGGAAAGAAAGGGAACTTCAAGAAGAATGGCAAGCAAGTTGCCACTCCCATGAAGAAGCCCAAAGCTAGACCCAAGCCTAAAACTGAGTGCTTCTACTGCAAAGGAAATGGTCACTGGAAGTGGAACTGCCCTAGATACTTGGCGGATAAGAAGGATGGAAAAGTGAACAAAGGTATATTTGATATACATGTTATTGATGTGTACTTTACTAGTGTTTATAGCAACCCCTCAGTATTTGATACTGGTTCAGTTGCTAAGAGTAGTAACTCGAACAGGGAGTTGCAAAATAAACAAAGACTAGTTAAGGATGAGGTGATGATGTGAGTTGGAAGTGATTTCAAGGTTGATAAGATCACCATCACACACTCCCTTTACCTTCAGGATTAGTGTTGAACATAAAATAAATGTTATTTGGTGTTTGCATTGAGCATAAATATGATTGGATCATGTTTATTGCAATACGGTTATTCATTTAAGTCAAAGAATAATTGTTGTTCTATTTACATGAACAAAACCTTCTATGGTCATACACTCAATATAAATTGTTTATTGAATCTCGATCGTAGTGATACACATATTCATAATATTGAAGCCAAAAGATGCAAAGTTAATAATGATAGTGCAACTTTGATACGTCTCCGTCGTATCTATAATTTTTTATTGTTCCATGCCTATATTCTACAACTTTTATATACTTTTGGCAACTTCTTATACTATTTCTAGGACTAACATATTGATCCAGTGCCCAGTGCCAGTTCCTGTTTGTTGCATGTTTTTTATTTCGCAGAAAATCCATATCCAAAAACCTACGAAGATTTTTCTTGGAATATATGTGATTTTGGGGAAGAAGAATCAACACGAGACGATGCCCGAGGGGGCCACGAGGCAGGGGGCGCGCCCTGGGTCCTCGTGGCCACCCTGTAAGGCGGTTGGTGACCTTCTTTCGCCGCAAGAAAGCCAATATCCAGATAGGAATTGTGTTAAAATTTCAGCCCAATTGGAGTTACGGATCTCCGGGAATATAAGAAACGGTGAAAGGCCAGAATCTGGAACGCAGAAACAGAGAGAGACAGAGAGATAGATCCAATCTCGGAGGGGCTCTTGCCCCTCTGCCGCCATGGAGGCCATGGACCAGAGGGTAAACCCTTCTCCCATCTAGGGAGAAGGTCAAGGAAGAATAATAAGAAGGGGGGCCCTCTCCCCCTCTCTCCCGGTGGCGCCAGAACGCCGTCGGGGCTATCATCGTGTGACGACGATCTACACTAACACCTCCATCATCTTCACCAACATCTTCATCACCTTCCCCCATCTATCTACAGCGGTACACTCTCCCGCAACCCGCTGTACCCTCTACTTGAATATGGTGCTTTATGCTTCATATTTATCCAATGATGTGTTGCCATCCTATGATGTCTGAGTAGATTTTCGTTGTCCTATTGGTAATTGGTGAAGTGCTATGATTGATTTAATTTGCTTGTGGTTATGTTGCTATCCTTTGGTGTCCACCATATGAGAGCACGCGTGGATCACACCATAGGGTTAGTTGTATGTTGATAGGACTATGTATTGGCGGACAAGAGTGATAGAAGCTTCAACCTAGCATAGAAATTGATGCATACATGATTGAAGGGGGACCAATATATCTTAATGCTATGGTTGGGTTTTACCTTAATGAACGTTATTAGTTGCGGATGCTTGATACTAGTTCCAATCATAAGTGCATAGAATTCCAAGTCAGGGATGACATGCTAGCAGTGGCCTCTCCCACATAAAACTTGCTATCGGTCTAGTAAAGTAGTCAATTGCTTAGGGACAATTTCGCAACTCCTACCACCACTTTTCCACACTCTCTATACTAACTTTATTGCTTCTTTACCTA
The DNA here is from genome assembly GCA_034509565.1 of Triticum monococcum. Classification (NCBI taxonomy): domain Eukaryota; kingdom Viridiplantae; phylum Streptophyta; class Magnoliopsida; order Poales; family Poaceae; genus Triticum; species Triticum monococcum. The sequence continues at coordinate 66,150,578 of CM067846.1, forward strand.
AACAGCCCCTAGCTTTGATTTACGTGCTCTTTATATTCTTGCAAACCTATCCCATTACACCTACAAAGTACTTCTAGTTTTATACTTGTTCTAGGTAAAGCCAACGTCAAGCGTGCGTAGAGTTGTATCGGTGGTCAATAAAACTTGAGGGAATATTTGTTCTACCTTTAGCTCCTCATTGGGTTCGACACTCTTACTTATCGAAAGAGGCTACAATTGATCCCCTATACTTGTGGTTTATCAAGACCTTTTTCTGGCGCCGTTGTCGGGGAGTCATAGCGTGGGGTGAATATTCTCGTGTGTGCTTGTTTGCTTTATCACTAACTAGTTTTTATTTTGTGCTCTTGTTTCTATCTTTAGTTATGGGTAGGAAACGCAAAATACCAAAAAATAGTTGTACCTACTACACGAATGGTTGAAGAACCACTCAAAATCTATCACACTCTTGAAGATTTTTACTTGGATCATCTTCGATCCCTTTGTGCTTGTGCTGAAACCCCAACTAGCTTAGTTCAGGGCAAATCTTTAGATGAGCATTCTTGTTATGTGTGACACCGCATATCTGAAAAAGGAAACTTTTACTGGATCAAATTCATCGTTTGCAATGCTATGCTTGGAATTTATGTGAAATATGTGATTTTACTTGTTGTTCTGAAGACCCTAAGAAACACCTTCCCTACCAATGTAAGTTTAGTGATAATGGAATCGTATCTTCGTATGCTAAGGGTGTTTATAATTACTATGATGTTCAACAAATTGAAGAATTTGTTTCTTTTAAGGGTGCTTATGAAATTGCTTGTTTGATTGGAAAGTATGATGCTACTCTTTACAAATCTGAAAATTTTGCCATACTTAAATATTTTTATGATAATTATGCTTCTAATGCCTATGTTAAACCATATAATGAGGACTCCTCTACTGTCCAAGAAGAGACTAATATTTTGCAGGAGTCTATGGAAGAAAGAATTGATGAAAGTGTGGGCTCATTGGATGAAAAATATGATGAGGAGAGCGAAGAACAAAAGGAGGAAGAGTGAATTAGCTACCTGTGCCCACCTTCTAATGAGAGTAACTCTTCAACTCATACATTGTTTAATTTACCTTCGTGCTTACCGAAGGATGATTGCTATGATGATTGTTATGATCCCGTTGATTCTTTTGAAATATCCCTTTTTGATGATGCTTGCTATGCTTGTGGCCAAGAAGCCAATATGAATTATGCTTATGGAGATGAACTTGCTATAGTTCCTTATGTTAAACATGAAATTGTTGCTATTGCACCCATGCATGATAGTCCTATTATCTTCTTGAATTCTCCCGACTACACTATATCGGAGAAGTTTGCCCCTATTAAGGATTATATTGATGGGTTGCGTTTTACTACTACACATGATGATTTTGATAGATAAAATATGCATGTGCTTGCTGCTCCTACTTGCAATTATTATGAGAGATGAACTATATCTCCACCTCTCTATGTTTCCCACACGATAAAATTGCAAGAAACTGTTTATACTATGCATTAGCCTTTACTATGTGTGCATGAATTATTATTTTATGACATGCCGATGCATAGGAAGAGAGTTAGACTTCGTTGTTGCATGATATATGTTACTTTGTGCTCACTACTAAATCACAAATCATTGTTAATTAAAATTGGCTTTGATATACCTTGGGATCCGGGTGGATCCATTACTTGAGCACTATATGCCTAGATTAATGGCTTTAAAGAAAGCACTGCCAGGGAGACAGCCCGGAAGTTTTAGAGAGTCATTTATTTCTGTTGTGTGCTTTTATAAAGTTTAAAAACAAGAATAATGTGCCAAGATTTGCCTTTAGGATGTTTACATTGCTTGTTGGTTTGTGCGGTGCAAGACAAAAACTTTGGCTGTAGTGCGCGATTTTACATCTTTTAATGGAACGTCAAACGGTTTTGAAACTTTCTTGCACTGTCTTTCTATACAAATTTTTTATTTTCCCTAATTTTTCAGAATTTTTTGAGTAACAGAAGTATGGTGAATGTTCAGATTACTATAGACTGTCCTGTTTAAGACAGATTCTGTTTTTGATGCATAGTTTGCTTGTTTTAATGAAACTATCGATTTCTATCAGTGGATTAAGCCATGGAAAAGTTATATTACAGTAGCTACAGTGAAAAAACAAAATATGAATTGGTTTGCAACAATACCTAGAGTAGTGATTTGCTTTATTATACTAATGGATCTTACCAAGCTTTCTGTTGAGTTTTGTGTGGTTGAAGTGTTCGAATATCGAGGAGGTCTTGATGTGAGGAGAAGGAGGAGAGGCAAGAGCTCGAGCTTGGGGATGCCCAAGGCACCCCAAGTAAATATTCAAGGAGACTCAAGCGTCTAAGCTTGGGGATGCCCTGGAAGGCATCCCATCTTTCTTCAACAAGTATCGATATGTTTTCGGATTCGCTTCGTTCATGCGATATGTGCAAATCTTGGAGTGTCTTTTTGCATTTAGTTTTCACTTTTCTTTGATGAACCATGCTAGTATGAGATAGTCCATGGTTGATTTATAGAATGCTCTTTGCACTTCACTTATATCTTTTGAGTATGGCTTTATAGAATGCTTCATGTGCTTCGCTTATATCATTTGAAGTTTGGATTGCCTGTTTCCCTACACATAGAAAACCGCCATTTGTAGAATGCTCTTTTGCTTCACTTATATTTGTTAGAGCGTGGGCATATCTTTTGTAGAAAGAATTAAACTCTCTTGCTTCACTTATATCTATTTAGAGAGTTGACATGAATTGGCCATTCACATGGTTAGTCATAAAATCCTACATAAGACTTGTAGATCATTGAATATGATATGTTTGATTCCTTGCAATAGTTTTGCGATATAAAGGTGGTGATATTAGAGTCGTGCTAGTTGAGTAATTGTGAAATTGATAAATACTTATGTTGAGGTTTGCAAGTCCCGTAGCATGCATGTATGGTAACCGTTGTGTAACAAATTTGAAGCATGATGTGTTTCTTTGATTGCCTTCCTTATGCGTGGCGGTCAGGGACGAGCGATGGTCTTTTCCTACCAGTCTATCCCCCTAGGAGCATGCACGTAGTGCTTGGTTTTGATGACTTGTAGATTTTTGCAATAAGTATGTGAGTTCTTTATGACTAATGTTGGAGCGCGCGCGTGGATCACACCATAGGGTTAGTTGTATGTTGATAGGACTATGTATTTGTTGGGGAACGTAGTAATTTCAAAAAAATTCCTACGCACACGCAAGATCATGGTGATGCATAGCAACGAGGGGAGAGTGTGATCTACGTACCCTAGTAGATCGACAACGGAAGCGTTTGGTTGATGTAGTCGTACGTCTTCACGACCCGACCGATCAAGCACCGAAACTACGGCACCTCCGAGTTTTAGCACACGTTCAGCTCAATGACGATCCCCGGATTCCAATCCAGCAAAGTGTCGGGGAAGAGTTCCGTCAGCACGACGGCGTGGTGACGATCTTGATGTACTACTGTCGCAGGGCTTCGCCTAAGCACCGCTACAATATTATCGAGGACTATGGTGGCAGGGGGCGCCGCACACGGCTAAGAATAAGATCACGTGGATCAACTTGTGTGTCTCTGGGGTTCCCCTGCCTCCGTATATAAAGGATCAAGGGGGGGGGGGTGCGGCCGGCCAAGGGGAGGCGCGCCAGGAGGAGTCCTACTCCCTCTGGGAGTAGGATTCCCCCCCCCCAATCCTAGTTGGAATAGGATTCGCGGAGGGGGGGAAAGAGAGAGGGGGGCCGGCCCCCTCTCCTTGTCCTATTTGGACTAGGGGAGGGGAGAGGCGCGTGGCCCATCTTGGGCTGCCCCTTATCTTTTCCACTAAAGCCCACTAAGGCCCATATAGCTCCCGGGGGGTTCCGGTAACCTCCCGGTACTCCGGTAAAATCCCGATTTCACCCCGAACACTTCCGATATCCAAACATAGGCTTCCAATATATCAATCTTCATGTCTCGACCATTTCGAGACTCCTTGTCATGTCCGTGATCACATCCGGGACTCCGAACAACCTTCGCTACATCAAAACGTATAAACTCATAATATAACTGTCATCGAAACCTTAAGCGTGCGGACCCTACGGGTTCCAGAACAATGTAGACATGACCGAGACACGTCTTCGGTCAATAACCAATAGCGGGACCTGGATGCCCATATTGGCTCCTACATATTCTACGAAGATCTTTATCGGTCAGACCGCATAACAACATACGTTGTTCCCTTTGTCATCGGTATGTTACTTGCCCGAGATTCGATCGTCGGTATCCAATACCTAGTTCAATATCGTTACCGGCAAGTCTCTTTACTCGTTCTGTAATACATCATCTCGCAACTAACTCATTAGTTGCATTGCTTGCAAGGCTTAAGTGATGTGCATTACCGAGAGGGCCTAGAGATACCTCTCCGACGATCGGAGTGAAAAATCCTAATATCGAAATACGTCAACCCAACATGTACCTTTAGAGACACCTATAGAGCACCTTTATAATCACCCAGTTACGTTGTGATGTTTGGTAGCACGCAAAGTGTTCCTCCGGCACACGGGAGTTACATATTCTCATAGTCATAGGAACATGTATAAGTCATGAAGAAAGCAATAGCAACATACTAAACGATCGGGTGCTAAGCTAATGGAATGGGTCATGTCAATCAGATCATTCAACTAATGATGTGATCCCGTTAATCAAATGACAACTCTTTGTCCATGGTTAGGAAACATAACCATCTTTGATTAACGAGCTAGTCAAGTAGAGGCATACTAGTGACACTCTGTTTGTCTATGTATTCACACATGTATTATGTTTCCGGTTAATACAATTCTAGCATGAATAATAAACCTTTATCATGATATAAGGAAATAAATAATAACTTTATTATTGCCTCTAGGGCATATTTCCTTCAGTATTGGGGGGCAAGAGTGACAAAAGCTTCAACCTAGCATAGAAATTGATGCATACGGGATTGAAGGGGAACCAATATATCTTAATGCTATGGTTGGGTTTTACCTTAATGAACGTTAGTAGTTGCGGATGCTTGCTAATAGCTCCAATCATAAGTGCATAGAATTCCAAGTCAGGGATGACAAGCTAGCAGTGGCCTCTCCCACATAAAACTTGCTATCGGTCTAGTAAAGTAGTCAATTGCTTAGGGACAATTCCGCAACTCCTACCACCACTTTTCCACACTCGCTATACTAACTTCATTGCTTCTTTAACTAAACAGCCCCTAGTTTTTATTTACATGCTCTTTATATTCTTGCAAACCTATCCCATTACACCTACAAAGTACTTCTAGTTTTATACTTGTTCTAGGTAAAGTGAACGTCAAGCATGCGTAGAGTTGTATCGGTGGTCGATAAAACTTGAGGGAATATTTGTTCTACCTTTAGCTCCTTGTTGGGTTCGACACTCTTACTTATCGAAAGAGGCTACAATTGATCCCCTATACTTGTGGGTTATCAAACTTATATGTGGCACTGCCATATAGGTCATATTGGTGTAAAGCGCATGAAGATACTCCATGATGATGGACTTTTGGAATCACTTGATTATGAATCACTTGATGCTTGCGAACCATGGCTCATGGGCAAGATGACTAAAACTCCGTTCTTCGGAACAATGGAGCGAGCAATAGACTTGTTGGAAATAATACATACTGATGTGTGCGGCCCAATGAGTGTTGAGGCTCGCGGCGGGTATCGTTATTTTCTGACCTTCACAGATGATTTGAGAAGATATGGGTATATCTACTTGATCAAACATAAGTCTGAAACATTTGAAAAGTTCAAAGAATTTCAAAGTGAAGTGGAAAATCATCGTAACAAGAAAATAAAGTTTCTATGATCTGATTGCGGAAACAAATATTTAACTTACGAGTTTGGTCTTCATTTGAAACAATGTGGAATAGTTTCTCAACTCACGCCACCTGGAACACCACAATGTAATGGTGTGTCCGAATGTCATAACTGTACTTTATTAGATATGGTGCAATCGATGATGTCTTTTACCGAATTACCACTATCGTTTTGGGGTTATGCATTAGAGACAGCTGCATTCACATTAAATAGGGCACCATCTAAAAATCCGTTGAGACGACACCGTATGAACTGTGGTTTAGCCAGAAACCTAAGCTGTCGTTTCTTAAAGTTTGGGGTTGCGATGCTTATGTGAAAAAGTTTCAACTTGATAATGCTCAAACCCAAATCGGAGAAGTGCATCTTCATAGAATACCCAAAAGAAACTGTTGGGTACACCTTCTCTCACAGATCCGAAGGCAAGATTTTTGTTGCTAAGAGTGGATCCTTTCTAGAGAAGAAGTTTCTCTCAAAAGAAGTGAGTGGGAGGAATGTAGAACTTGATGAGGTAATTGTACCTTCTCCTGAATTGGAAAGTAGTTCATCACAGAAATCAGTTCCATGATTCCTACACCAATTAGTGAGGAAGCTAATAATGATGATCATGAAACTTCAGATCAAGTTACTACCGAACCTCGTAGGTCAACCAGAGTATGGTCCGCACTAGAGTGGTACGGTAATCCTTTCTGGAAGTCATGTTACTAGACCACGACAAATCTACGAACTATGAGGAAGTGATGATGAGCCCAGATTCCGTGAAATGGCTTGAGGCCATGAAATCCGAGATGGGATCCATCTATAAGAACAAAGTGTGGACTTTAGTTGACTTGCCCAATGATCGGCAAGCCATTGAGAATAAATGGATCTTCAAGAGGAAGACAGACGCTGATAGTAGTATTATGATGCTTATGTTCAAGCGACAATTCGAGCTTTGTAGATAGTAACACTACTATCAGCGTCCGTCTTCCTCTTGAAGATCCATTTATTCTCTATGGCTTGCCAATCATTGGGAAAGTCCACCAAAGTCCACACTCTGTTCTCATACATGGACCCCATCTCAGATTTCATGGCCTCAAGCCACTTTGCGGAATCTGGGCTCATCATCGCTTCCTCATAGTTTGTAGGTTCGTTATGGTCTAGTAACATTACTTCTAGAACAGGATTACCGTACCACTTTGGTGTGGAACGTACTCTGGTTGACCTACGAGGTTCGGTAGTAACTTGATCTGAAGTTTCATGATCATCACCATTAACTTCCTCACTAAATGGTGCATGCATCACTGTAACTGATTTGTGTGATGAACTACTTTCCAATTCAGGAGAAGGTACAATTACCTCATCAAGTTCTACTTTCCTCCCACTCCCTTCTTTCGAGAGAAACTCCTTCTCTAGAAAGGATCCACTCTTAGCAACAAAGATCTTGCTTTCGAATCTGTGATAGAAGGTGCACCCAGCAGTTTCTTTGGGGTATCCTATGATGATGCACTTCTCCTATTTGGGTTTGAGCAACCCCAATCTTTAAGAAATGACAGCTTAGGTTTCTTGCTAACCCATAGTTCATACGGTGTCCTCTCAACAGATTTTTAGACGGTGCCCTATTTAACGTGAATGCAGCTGTCTCGAATGCATAACCCCAAAACGATAGTGGTAATTCGGTAAGAGACATCATAGACTACACCATATCTTATAAAGTATGGTTATGACGTTCGGACACACCATTACGTTGTGGTGTTCTAGGTGGCGTGAGTTGCAAAACTATTCCACATTGTTTCAAATGAAGACCAAACTCGTAACTCAAATATTTACCTCCACGATCAGATTGTAGAAATTTTATTTTCTTGTTACGATGATTTTCCACTTCACTCTAAAATTCTTTGAACTTTTCAAATGTTCTAAAATAATGATACCCGCCGTGAGCCTCAACACTCATCGGACCGCATACATCGGTATATATTATTTCCAATAAGTCAGTGTCTCGCTCCATTGTTCCAGAGAACAGAGTCTTAGTCATCTTGCCCATGAGGCATGGTTCGCAAGCATCAAGTGATTCATAATCAAGTGATTCCAAAAGCCCATCAGCATGTAGTTTCTTCATGCGCTTTACACCAATATGACTTAAACGGCAATGCCACATATAAGTTGCACTATCATTATTAACTTTACATATTTTGGCTTCAGTATTATGAATATGTGTATCACTACGATTGAGATTCAATAAACCATTCACCTTGGGTGTATGACCTCAGAAGGTTTTATTCATGTAAACAGAATAACAATTATTCTTTGACTTAAATGAATAACCGTATTGCAATAAACATGATCCAATCATATTATGCTCAACGCAAACACCAAATAACATTTATTTTAGGTTCAACACTAATCCCGAAGGTAAAGGGAGTGTGCGATGGTGATCTTATCAACCTATGGAATCATTTCCAACTCACATCATCACCTCGCCCTTGTAGTCTCTGTTTATTTTTGCAACTCCCGTTTTGAGTTACTACTCTTAGCAACTGAACCAATATCAAATATTGAGGGGTTGCTATAAACACTAGTAAAGTACACATCAATAACATGTATATCAAATATACTTTTGTTCACTTTGCCATCCTTCTTATCCGCCAAGTATCTATGGCAGTTCCACTTCTAGTGACCATTTCCTTTGCAGTAGAAGCACTCAGTTCTAGGTTTGGGTCTAGCTTTGGGCTTCTTCATGGGAGCAGCAACTTGCTTGCTATTCTTCTTTGAAGTTCCTCTTTCTTTCCCTTTTCCCTTTTCTTGAAACTGGTGGTTTTGTTAACCATCAACACTTGATGCTATTTCTTGATTTCTACCTTCGCCGATTTTAGCATCGCGAAGAGCTTGGGAATTACTTTCATCATCCCTTGCATATTATAGTTCATCACTAAGTTATAGTAACTTGGTGATAGTGACTAGAGAACTTTTCAATTACTATCTTATCTGGAAGATTAAATCCCACTTGATTCAAGCAATTGTAGTACCCAGACAATCTGAGCACATGCTCACTTGTTGAGCTATTCTCCTCCATATTGTAGGCAAAGTACTGTCAGAGGTCTCCTACCTCTTGACACGGGCATGAGTATGAAATACCAATTTAAACTCTTGGAACATCTTATATGCTCTGTGGCGTTCAAAACATTTTTGAAGTCCCGGTTCTAAGCCATAAAGCATGGTGCACTTAACTATCAAGTAGTCATCATACCAAGCTTGTCAAAATGTTCATAACGTCTGCATCTGCTCCTGCAATAGTTCTGTCACCTAGCGGTGCATCAAGGACATAATTTTTCTGTGCAACAATGAGGATAATCCTCAGATCACGGATCCAATCCGCATCATTGCTACTAACATCTTTCAACATAGTTTTTCTCTAGGGACATATCAAAAATAAATGGGGAGCTACATCGCGAGCTATTGATCTACAACATAGTTATGCAAATACTACAAGGACTAAGTTCATGATAAATTGAAGTTCAATTAATCATATTACTTAAGAACTCCCACTTAGATAGACATCTCTCTAATCATCTAAGTGATAGTGTGATCCATATCAACTAAACCATGTCCGATCATCACATGAGATGGAGTAGTTTTCAATGGTGAACATCACTATGTTGATCATATCTACTATATGATTCACGCTCGACCTTTCAGTCTTAGTGTTCCGAGGCCATATCTGCATATGCTAGGCTCATCAAGTTTAACCCGAGCATTCTACATGTGCAAAACTGGCTTGCACCCGTTGTATGTGAACGTAGAGCTTATCACACCCGATCATCACGTGGTGTCTCGGCACGAAGAACTGTCGCAACGGTGCATACTCAGGGAGAACACTTGTACCTTGAAATTTAGTGAGAGATCATCTTATAATGCTACCGCTGAACTAAGCAAAATAAGATGCATAAAGGATACACATCACATGCAATCAAATATAATTGATATGATATGGCCATCATCATCTTGTGCCTTTGATCTCCATCTCCAAAGCACCTTCATGATCACCATCGTCACCGGTGTGACACCATGATCTCCATCATCTTGATCTTTATCAACGTGTCGTCACATGGTCGTCTCGCGAACTATTGCTTTTGCAACTATTGCTATCGCATAGCGATAAAGTAAAGCAATTATATGGCGCTTGCATCTTATGCAGTAAAAAGACAACCATAAGGCTCTTGCCAGTTGCCGATAACTTTAACAAAACATGATCATCTCATACAAAAATTTATATCTCATCATGTCTTGACCATATCACATCACAATATGCCCTGCAAAAACAAGTTAGACGTCCTCTACTTTGTTGTTGCAAGTTTTACGTGGCTGCTATGGGCTGAGCAAGAACCGTTCTTCCCTACGCATCAAAAACCACAATGCGGTATAGTGATTGCTTTTTGATCTTCAGAAAGAACCCTGTTCATTGAATCCGATTCAACTAAAGTTGGAGAAACTGACACCCACCAGCCACCGGTGTGTGATGCACGTCGGTAGAACCAGTCTCACATAAGCGTATGAGTAATGCCGGTCCGAGTCGCTTCATCCAACAGTACCGCTGAATCAAGAATCAACTAGTGACGGCAAGCAATATGTATATACCCACGCCCACAACTCCTTTGTGTTCTACTCGTGCATATAACATCTACACATAGACCTGGCTCGGATGCCACTGTTGGGGAACGCAGTAATTTCAAAAAAATTCCTACACACACGCAAGATATATCTAGGTGATGCATAGCAACGAGAGGCGAGAGTGTTGTCTACGTACCCCTGTAGACCGTAAGCGGAAGCGTTATGACAATGCGGTTGATGTAGTCGTACGTCTTCACGATCCGACTGGTCCTAGTACCGAAAGTATGGCACTTCCGCGATCTGCACACGTTCAGCTCGGTGACGTCCCACGAACTCTCGATCCAGCTGAGTGTCGAGGGAGAGCTTCATCAGCACAATGGCGTGATGACGGTGATGATGAAGCTACCAGCACAGGGCTTCGCCTAAGCACTACGACGATATAACCGAGGTGGATTATGTGGAGGGGGCACTACACACGGCTAAGACAACGATCAACTTGTGTGTCTATGGGGTGCCCCCTTCCCCCGTATATAAAGGAGTGGAGGAGGATGAAGGGTCGGCTCCCTATGGCGCGCCCTAGGGGAGTCCTACTCCCACCGGGAGTAGGATTCCCCCCTTCCAAGTAGTAGGAGTAGGAGAGAAGGAAGGGGAGGAGAGAGGGATGGAAAGGGGGGGCACCCAATTCGGATTGGGCTAGGGGGCGCGCCTCCCACCTTTTCCCTTCCTCTCCTCTATTCCACTAAGGCCCAATAAGGCCCATATACTCCCGGGGGGGGGGGGGGGGGGTCTGGTAACTTGAAGGGGTTGAGCAGAATCGAGAGACGCAACACACAAGACAAGGATTTAGACAGCTTCGGGCCCCGGGAAACATCATTCGGTAATAGCCCTACATGCTGTTTGTGGCTAGGTCTCATTATGCTCATGAGAGAGTCGCCGGTAAGCCGGCTCTTTGTGTCTAGCCCTAGAGATTGTTTCTTCTTCCCTGTCCCTCTTTGAGGAGCCCTGCCCCTCCTTATATAAGTTAGAGGGGCGGGTTACATGTGGAGTCCTAGTAGGACTAGGATTAGTCTATCTTCTCTTACAAGTTGATTACAAGTCCGGGTCTTGCTTCCTCGTAAAGGAGATATTCCTCACGCCTTTCCTCTTAAGCCGGCCTACCATAACGTAGCCGGCCTTCTGGGCCTTGAGCCTCTTGGGCCCCCGGGTCTTGTCGCTCCTTTGATCCGCTTGCCAGGTCACCCATAAGTCGCCAGGCTCGGGCGGGTCACTTAGTGAGTCGTCCAGTCAGGGCGGGTCATTAGTGAGTCGCCAAGTCCGGCCGGGTTATACATCTGGCCGGTTCATACCACGGGGTATATCCCCGACACCCTGTTTTGAAATATACAGAAAGAAGGAGAGAAGAGAGGGACTTACAGCACGCCGCCAGCAGCTCCACTAGTCCATTGATGGCTACTGCTAGCTAGGGTTGGCCACCCATATCTCTGCCAGTCTCACCCTGTCCTCCATGGGCAGCGATGACTCCTCCTCCAAATCCTTATCGTCTGCACTAGAGTAGTACGAACTAGAGCGGTCAACGTCGTCCAGACCTAAGTGGTCATCGATCCAGAGGCCGGGAAGGTCTCCGTACCCGCCCACACCGTCGCCGCCGCCGGGAGTTGCCGCCACCATCGCCTGAGAGGGGAGAGGGAGACGAGGGAGAGGGGAGAGGAAACTAGGGCTCGTCCCGTACAGGTTCGACCCGACCTAGAGCTGCATGGTTCGACCGAGCCAGCTGGAACGAGTGACCGAGCGGGTGCATGCGGGGTACGCCACTGTGGCACCTGACACATGGGCCCGATTGGTCAGATACGTGGTCATTACGTGCTTATACGCATGTCAGACCGTTTTGCAACACTTCGGCTTTGAGTTGGTACTCAACTACAAAAAAGTGACTAGTGTTACTGATTCGGCACGTTGTGCCGAAGTGTGGTAGTTCCTTGCAATTAACTCACTTGGATTGGATGTAAATTTATACACCCAGATATAATCTACAAGTGTATATTACTGGCCACTGCTTTATTTCCGTCTGGAATGAAAACGACAGTTGGAGGTCTGTATTTATTACGGGGGTATTTAGGAGCAAACCGATAATCCAAGCAGGCCCTGAGGGTTTCATGACGCTGCTTGTGCTTCACTTTCTTGATGATGTCGCAGGTAGGTGCCATGAGCCGCCAATGCGGCAAAGGCCTGGCCTTTTGTTTCCTTTCGGCGAGCACCGGGACATCATGACCTAGATAATGGACAACACGTTTGCCCTCCGCCGTCGCGCGGCGAGATGTTTCCGCAGTTTCGCCCCTAACATCTATGAGAAGTTGTAGTTGGTGGTTGAACTTAGAGGTTGGCCGAACTACCTGTGGAGCATCACTAGACATGTTGACAAGTTGGATGCTGTTAGCTGAGCAAGGGAGGCAACATTAGTGGCAGTGGTGCAGCTCATGGACCTTGTGGATGACGCATTGGGTATGATTGAAAGTCAGTTACCCACATATGGCGCGAGTGGAGGCCTTAATCATGAGCAATGCAGCCTTCGCCTAATCTTGGAGGGTACCCAAGCGTATTCTCAGGAACAGCCCCGATCATCTGCAGGCTTCACCGTCCAGTAGATTTCCCAGGAGATGCTGGACATGGCAGATCTGATTAAGTTAATGTCGAGGGAGCAGTATGAGGCTCTGGGTGTGGCTGTGGCTGATGCTGTGGCTGAGGCTGAGAATGTGGCTGATGCTGATGCTGATGCTGATGCTTCGGCTTCGGCTGAGGCTGCGGCTGCAGCTGCGGCTTTGGCTGTCAAGCCATATTCTCAGGAACAACCCCGATCATATGGAGGCTGTACCGTCCAGGAGACGTCTGCAGGCTTCACTGTCCAGGAGACGTCGAGGATATCTCTAGAGGCACCCCCTTTGCGGATAGCAGATCTCAAGATGCCCACTTTGAGGACCAATTCTGTGGCTGCTGGTGGTAGTGAAGTGTCACCTTTTCATGTAGAGGTGTTTGATTTGAAGGTTGCGGTGGCTACTTTGTCTGAGCAGCCAATGGCAAAGCTGATGATGTAGGCAGAGACAAAGGATGAGGTGTTTCTTCTGTGGAAGACAGGAGACAACGAAGAGGAAACACCACCGGCAGCAGCTAACATCCGCACTCATGTACTTTGCCACCTCTTTCACTGAAATGTCATGGATTGTCATTTTAGATAATAGGTGGTAAGAGACTTGTTGCAAAACCAAAAGGGGACAGATAAAAATAAATGCTATTTGCATGTTTTGTGTTGTAGAAACCTGGTGTTAAACCATTTGTTGTCTATAATGTGTGGCAAGCCAGGAGCAAAGACGTCGTTTGAAGGTTGTGTTGTGAGACATACTGTATATATTTGAAATTTTCTTATTCACCTACTGCTAGTGGAAAGTGTCTTCACCAAAAATAGTTTTCTTAGCGAGCTCTCATGTTTCTGTGAAGCAGCAGATATTTTCTAAGAGTTTTGAACTATGAGTTTAAAAGTGAAAGATATCATTCCCTTAGTCACAACATAAAAAGCTCCCAAGGCCTGGTAGCTTTGTGCTGGACTTGGGTCTAGTTGTTGGGTTTTACATCAACTGCAATAGAACTCTGGTTACCTGGTAATATTTGATACCTCAACACAGCAGCCATTGTGATCTCAGGATTTCTAGGTGGCAGCTCTAGTGTCTGACCTATAATTCCTTTAACGACAATACAGATGTAGCTGGAAGTCTGGAACTTCTTCCTTGGGGATGAATGTTTGAATCTCATTCTGTTATTTTGCTACTAGCCTACACCTTCTGACACGTTCTTCTGCAATGCTATTTTTGTAGGATGAAACATTGCATCTGATAGGTCCATCTCGTGGCCTTGTTGTATTTGATGGCCTCTACTTTGACATTGACCTGAAGGTGAGACTTGGTGACCAACAAGAAGATGACCTGGATTTCTGCCAAGGGACCGTAGAATACAACAGAATATATTTTGAGCCCCCTCTCGTCTCTGATAAGCTGTCTTCCGAGTTTGGTACCCTCGAGTTGAATTATGCACCAGTTCAGGGGCAATTGAAGCTACCATTGAAATCTAGATTGTGCAGGATTCATCTGATTTTCCAGCTTCTACTGAAAGTGAGGAAGAGAAAAAAGGTTTTGATGGCAAACTGTATGGAAAAAATCTCAGCGCGTTGTACCAGCATTTCAGAGGAGATTGTACTATTTGACAGTGATGCATCTGGCACCATGTTCACATTTGGAGATGATGGTGTGCTCGAGCATTCTCGTCGTGCCCTATCCGTCTCTGTTCGGGACTCTTGTAATGCCCCACATGTAACCTTCCCCAATTGTACTCCGACTCATGCCGTTTCCGGCATTAAGTTATATTTAATTCTCGGGTTCGGGTTTTTGCCTCCGTGTGTTGTTTTCGTTTTTCATGCATCTCATATCATGTCGTCACGTGCATTGCATTCGCATACATGTTCATCTCATGCATTCGAGCATTTTCCCCGTTGTCCGTTTTGCATTCCGGCGCTTCGTTCTCCTCCGGTGGCCATTTCTAGCTTTCTTTCGTGTGTGGGGATTAAACATTTCCGGGTTGGACCGAGACTTGCCATGCGGCCTTGGTTTACTACCGGTAGACCGCCTGTCAAGTTTCGGGTCATTTGGACTTCGTTTGATACTCCAACGGTTAACCGAGGGACCGAAAAGGCCTCGTGTGTGTGCAGCCCAACACCCCTCCATTTTGGCCCAAAACCCACCAAACTCAGCTCCATCGTCTCGGTCGTTCGATCACGATCGTGTGGGCGAAAACCGCACCTCATTTGGACTCTCCTAGCTCCCTCTAGGTCTATAAATAGACCCCCTCCTCCAAATCCCGGATCCCCTCTCCAAACCCTATTTTTTTTTCCAGATCCAGCTCCTCCGCCACCGCCGGACAACGTCCGCGCGAGTCGGACGTGTCCGGACCGTCCGCCGCCGCCACTTGTCGCCGCCCCATTCGCCGCCGCCTCCACCTACCGCGCCGGCCCGGAAAGCCCATCCGGGGCCCCCGCGGCCCAGATCCGGTGCGCCGCCCCGCGCCTCCGTCCTCCCCGTGTCCGGTGGCCGCGCCGCCGCACCGCGGCCGTGACGCATTCGCTCGTCGCCTCGCCGGGCCGCCGCACGCCGGCCGCCACCGCCCGCCACCGACCGGCGCCGCCCGGCCGCCGCGGTTGCCGCCTCCTCCGCCGCGGTCGCCGCCTCCTCCGCCGGCGCCGCCCGGCCTCCTCTTCCTCACCCCGGCCTCCTCTTCTTCCACTCCGGTCGCCGCCCCGACGAACTCCGGCTGCTACAGTGCTCGCGCCGCTGCCTCGGATTGCGTGCAAATCTGGAAACCCTAGATCTGGGAGGTTGCATTTTTCTCTAAGTCCCAGGAATTTTCAGTCCATATGCTCCTGTTCGAGGCCCCGTAACTTTGCATCCGTAGCTCCTATTCATGCATATGATATGTCAAATTCTTCGTCTCGACGAGTACATCATTTCATTCCATTGCATCATTTTCATTTGAGGTCATCTTGTTTCCCAAAGTTCTGTTGGAAGGAGGCATGTTGAGTTAATTTGCAGATCCGTTAGTTCAACATGCACTTTTGTCATTTTTTGCCATATTTAATCCGTGCATGATATGCCTGTGCCCCTTTGGGATGAATTGTTAAGCATGTTGTCTTCTTTCCAGAGGTGCCTTCCATGTATTTTTAGGATGTGTGTGTTGTCTTGTGCAAGCTTGCGAAGAGGGCTACCTGAGATTTCAGATTTCAGGGACTTGACTTTCACTAAGTCTGAGCCGTTTTAGTTCATGATGCTATATGTCCGGCTTGTTTCCTAGTGATCCGTGCCTCTTTTGAGGATGATCAGTAAGAGTGATTTGTTATGCTTGTTGTGCTTAATCCATCCATGTCTTTACTTGTTATGTTGGAGCACTCTAAGTTGACTCAATCGAGCTCAACTTTTGGATAGTTGCTGTTTTGGGCAGATCGTTAACTCTTTTGCGATTTTACCGGAGTTATTGCTAGTGATCCATGCATGCTATGCCATTGTTCTTGCCATGTCTAGCTAGCATTTTGTGCCTTCTTAATGGATATATGCTTGCCTTGCCATGACTTGCACCGTAGTGAGAGCATCGAGCTCGTTTATATGCCTCCGTGAGTTATTATTTCAGCATGTCCCAGTTTTCACTAAGTCTGAAAACTGATTGTGTTTCATCAATGTTCGTGTGCTCGGTAGAGTATTTTGTGAACCCTTTTGGCCCCAGGTCATTTTGGGTGTTTTGTTAAGCTTGTTGAGTAGCTCCATGCCATGCTCTTACTTGCCATGTTCAGGTTTTCCTTCATGTTGTTTTGCTGCTCCGAAGAGAGCATCGTGGTCTGAAATTTCAGACTAGCGTTAATTTCGCTAAGTCTGAAATCTGTTTTGCTTATTCAGTTTTGCCATGCTTGTTTGAAGCCCTTAGTGGATGAATTTGCCTATGCCTCAATCCTGATGATTTGTTAAGCTTGATGAGTACATCACTGCCATGCAATTTGTTTTCATGTTGGGTGGCTGTAGCATGTTCATTTTGTTGCATTTAGGAGGCATGTTGCTGTAAATCGCAGATCGGTTCGTTTAGTAAAACGCTTGCCATTTCTTAACCGTAGCTCCGAATGCCATGATCTTTATATCGTTTTCAGGGGATTTCTTCCCCTCCATCCAGTGGCACACTTGGATTTCCAAGTTGAGGCCAGGTTCATGCATTTCCTGTTACATGTTGCATTCTTGCATCCCGCATCGCATCCCGCATAGCATATCATCTTTGCATCTTATTGCTTGCCCTTGCACGTGGTTGATTGTATCCTTGTTGCTTGTTGTGTTGTTGGGTAGAGCTGGGAGACGAGTTCGCTAACGAGGAGCCCGTTGAGTTTGCTTTTGAGGATCCAGTCAATTCTGACAACTGTGCAGGCAAGATGATCACACCCTTGAAATCACTACTATCTTTGCTATGCTAGTTTGCTCGCTCTTTTGCTTTGCCAATGCTACGATGCCTACCACTTGCTTGTCAGCCTCCCAATTGCCATGTTTGAGCCTCTAACCCACCTGTGTCCTAGCAAACCATTGATTGGCTATGTTACCGCTTTGCTCAGCCCCTTCTTATAGCGTTGTTAGTTGTAGGTGAAGCTTGGAGCCGTTCCTTATTAGAACCTTTATTTACTTGTTGGGATATCATTGTATTGCTATGTTATCTTTATTCATCTATATACTTGGTAAAGGGTGGAAGGCTCGGCCTCTCGCCTAGTGTTTTGTTCCACTCTTGCCTCCCTAGTTTCCGTCATATCGGTGTTATGTTCCCGGATTGTTGCGTCCCTTACGCGGTTGGGCTATAATGGGAACCCCTTGATAGTTCGCCTTGATTAAAGCTTTTCCAGCAATGCCCAACATTGGTTTTACCATTTGCCACCTACCCCTTTTCTTTCCCTTGGGTTTCCGGAGCCCGAGGGTCATCTTTGTTTTAGCCCCCACGGGCCAGTGCTCCTCTGAGTGTTGGTCCCTCTGAGCGATGTCCGGGGCTACCAGGGGCAACCCTGGGCTGGCCTACCCGACGTCTGGCTCATCTGAGTGTGCCCTGAGAAAGAGATATGTGCAGCTCCTATCGGGATTTGTCGGCACATTCGGGCGGTGTTGCTGGACTAGTTTTGACCTGTCGAATCATCTTGTTGTACCGGGATACCGAGTCTGATCGGTGGGTCCTGGGTGGAGGTCTATTCCTTCGTTGACCGTGAGAGCTTGTTATGGGCTAAGTTGGGACCCCCTGCAGGGATTGATCTTTCGAAAGCCATGCCCGCGGTTATGGGCAGATGGGAATTTGTTAATGTCCGGTTGTAGACAACTTGAACTTGATTAATTAAAATGAATCAACCGCGTGTGTTGTCGTGATGGCCTCTTCTCGGCAGGGTCCGGGAAGTGGACACGGCGTTGGAGTTATGCTTGCGTAGTCTGCTCTATTTAGTTTCCGCTCGTGCTTTGCCTTCTCTTCCCGCTCTCCTTTGCGAATAAGTTAGCCACCATATATGCTAGTCGCTTGCTGCAGCTCCACTCACATTAACCCTTCCTTTCCTATTAAGCTTAAATAGTCTTGATCGCGAGGGTGCGAGATTGCTGAGTCCTTGTGGCTCACAGTTTACTATTACACCAGATGCAGGGACCGATGATACTCCTCCGGATGGCGCGTTCGAGCTGAAGTGGGAGTACGACGAGGACTCTCAGCGATACTATGTTTCTTTTCCTGATGATCAGTAGTGGTGCCTGCTCGCGGTTCGATTCAGGGATTAGTCACATGTTGGGGAGTCTTTTCTATTTTGGCGCCGTAGTCGGGCCATGAGTGTTTGTATGATGAATGCTATTTATGTACCTTGATGTGACGTGGCGAGTGTAAGCCAACTATTATTATTATTCTCCCTTTATATTTATATGTACATGGGTTGTGTGAAGATTGCCTCACTTGCGACATATGCCTTCAATGCGATTATGCCTCTAAGTCGTGCCTCGACACGTGGGAGATATAGTCGCATCGAGGGTGTTACAAGTTGGTATCAGAGCCTTCCCCGACCTTAGGAGCCCCATTGCTTGATCGTTTTTAGCAGCCGAGTGGTGTCTAGAAAAATGTTTTGAGTCCTTAGGAATTATATATCGGAGAGCTTAGGAATTCTTTTTACTTCCCAGTCTCCTCATCGCTCTGGTAAGGCATCCTGACGTAGAGTTTTGACTCTTCTCTTCTCAAATTTCACAAAAAAAAAATTTAGGATCACGCGAGTATCTTAGTTTTATTCCGATGGCTTATGATGAGAATACTGTCTTGGTGCCTCCTGTCAGGGGTTTAGTGGAAGTGTCCCGGGGAGTTGAGCTCTGAGGTGTTGTCATCATAATTCTATCGTTGCAATTCTGGTATACTTGAGATATGTGCGCGACATCGAAAATCTCCTTTATGCAGTTCGTTGGTGAGATAACCTCGACGCCACCCAGTACTGGGGCGGGAGTTCGGGAGTATCGCCATAACTTGTATAACGGATGCTTTTCGAAGGTTGAGATAGATGGTTTCCGAAGGTTTCTTGGTTATGTGTTGAAGGATGGATGCAGCTGGATGTAGGTTTTGCTAGCTTGGGTGAGATATTATGCTTCCCCTGTATCCTCAACACCTGATTGCATAACCGGAAAGTTTCGGGAATTTCATAGGTGGGAATTCAAGTAGCCTTAGGATATCTTTCCAACAGATGTGTGATATGAAATTGGGGTTCGACGTCTAGTGGTTCGCCTATTCACGGTCGATTTTACAGTGGCCTCGTTGTGTCTTAAAGAGTCCTTGGCTATGCTGACTCGGGGACGCTTCGTATGTCATGTGCACTGCCTTGTACATGATGGTGCTGTACGGTCGAGCCCGTGTAGGTCCTACCACGAACACTTCGGACGAAATTTCTATCATGTGTTTGTTCCGGCTTATTCCGCAAGCCAACTCTTGGTTTTATTTTGAGTTGTGGTATTCGTTCTTCCTCGACGTCATATATTGATTCCATCCCTCGTTGATGTACCTCTTCTACCTGATTCTTCGTGGCTTCGCAATTTAGGAATATGTGACCACTTCAAGAGAAGTGCATTCGTTCATTTTGTTCGGATGTGAAGACTTATGTTGCAATTTTTCATTCCGTTGGATTCACCTTCTATATTTCTCTATTTGTGTGCTAACGGTGGTCAACCTCTTCAGGATGGCTCCCGCTAAGAGCACCAGTCAGAACCAGAATCAAGATCCTCCGCCACCTCCGCCTCCTCCGGAAGCATGGCAGGCTGTGATGGCTGCTACTAATGCAAATACTCAGCTGATCATGCAAATCATCCAAGAGCGGAATCACAGCAGTCAAGCGAATCAAGGCAGCAACCAGAACCAGTTTGCAACTCTGAATCAGTTCCTCGCAAATGGTCCAAAGACGTTCAGTAACTGCGTTGAGGCTACCGATGCTGATGATTGGTTAGTCGATCTGGGCAAGCATTTTGAATGTAGCAATGTCAGACCTGAAGATTTCGTCAAGTTCGCGTCTTTCCAGCTCAAGGATCAGGCCGCAGAGTGGTTTCAGCAGTACCGGGATTCCAGAGGTGGACATTTGATCACTTGGGATGATTTCCGCCGTGATTTTCGAGCTCATCACATTCCTCAAAGTGTGACTGAAAGCAAACGTGAAGAATTCCGCAATCTGAAGCAAGGCTCTTTGTCTGTCTATGACTACAACAAGTTGTTCCAGAAGCTCGCCCGTTTTGCCAAGCAGGATGTTCCTGATGAGAAGAGCATGATCTATCAGTTCAGGGGTGGTCTTCGTGAAGAGATTCAGCTCGCTCTTGTCCTCTTCGAGCCGCTGAGATACGATGAGTTCTACAACATGGCACTGAAGCAAGAGGCTGCTCAGCTCAGGTGTGATGCTTCCAGGAAGCGAGTCGGAGACACTTCGTCTTCGTCCTCTACGCAAGTGGCCAAGCAGCAAAAGTATTGGCTTCCTCCTCCTCCGTTCCGTCAGCCGAATCAGCAGAAGAGTAAAGGTGGCAGTGGTTCTTCCCACCCACCCAACCTAGGCTTTCAGAACAAGACTTCGTCTCAAGCTCCAAGATCAAGTGCTCCGTATCACCGTCCGCTCTCAGAGGTCACGTGCAACAAGTGCCAACAGAAGGGTCACTACGCCAACAAGTGTTTCAACCAGAGGCGTCTTCCTCCTCCTCCTCCTGTCAGATCGGCAAGTACAGCTGTGGTCAAGCATAACCCCAAGTCCGCCAAGGTCAACTTGATGAACGCAGCTCAGGCAGAGGATTCGTCAGATGTGATCATGGGTAACCTTCCTGTTAATGATATTCCTGCAAAAGTTCTTTTTGACACGGGTGCTTCGCATTGTTTCATCTCAAGACCTTTTGTTTCTAAGCATGAGTTGCCCTTGCAAGATTTGCCTAGGCAGTTGTCTGTTGTTTCTCCGGGAAAATTCATGAGTGCAAGCGCTATTGTTCCGGATATTTCTATCACTTTGGGTGATCACAAGTTTCTCTCTTCTCCGGTGGTTCTTGGTAATTCTGATATCGACCTCATTCTTGGGATGGACTGGCTCTCTAAACACAAGGCTCACCTCGATTGTGCAGCCAGACAGATTCAACTGACTCATTCCTCTGAAGATGTCATTGTCTTTGCTGCTCGGGATAATACCATCCAGTTGTTCTCTCTCAATGAAAAGGGTGAATTGGATGCTATTTCGCAGATTCCGGTTGTTTCTGAGTATCAAGATGTCTTCCCTGAAGAACTCCCAAGCATGCCTCCAAACCGGCCTGTCGAATTCGTTATTGAACTTGAGCCCGGTACGGAACCGGTGTGCAAACGGCCTTACAAGCTCGGCCCCGAAGAGTTGAAGGAGTTGAAGAAACAGCTCGATGTGCAAGAAAGAATGGGTCTCATTCGGCCTAGTACTTCTCCGTGGGGTTGTGGTGTTCTTTTTGTGAAGAAGAAGGATGGAACGGACCGACTTTGTGTTGATTATCGTCCATTGAACAAGAAGACCATCAAGAACAAGTATCCACTTCCCAACATTAATGAGCTATTCGAACAACTCAAGGGTGCCCAAGTATTCTCCAAGCTTGATCTCCGTATGGGTTATCATCAAATTCGCATTCGTGAACAAGATATTCCAAAGACGGCATTCAGAACAAGCTATGGGTCTTATGAATACACTGTTATGTCTTTTGGCCTCGCTAATGCTCCTCCGACGTTCTCTCGCATGATGAACTTCATCTTCAACCCCTACACCAACGACTTTGTTTTGGTCTATCTCGATGATATCCTGGTTTTCTCGAAGAACAAGGAAGATCATGCCAAACACTTGCGTTTGGTTCTTGATAAGCTAAGGGAACATCAATTCTATGCCAAGTTCTCCAAGTGTGAGTTTTGGCTCGATGAAGTTCTTTATCTTGGTCATATTATCTCTGCCAAGGGCATTTCCGTGGATCCTGAGAAGGTGTCTGCAATTGTTAATTGGGAACCTCCTCAGAATGTGAAGCAACTCCGTAGCTTCCTCGGTCTTGCAAGTTATTGTCGAAGGTTCGTCGAAAACTTCTCCAAGATCGCGAAGCCTCTCTCAAATCTTCTTCAGAAGCACGTCAAGTACGTTTGGTCTCCAGAGTGTGATGTTGCTTTCAATGCTTTGAAAGAGAAATTGATCACTGCTCCAGTTCTAACTCCGCCTGATGAAACCAAGCCGTACGAGGTCTTTTGTGATGCCTCTCTCCAAGGTCTCGGTGCAGTACTGATGCAAGAGAAGAAAGTTGTTGCTTATACCTCTCGCCAGTTGAAGCCTAATGAGAAGAACTACCCCACTCATGATCTCGAGTTGGCGGCAGTTGTGCACGCATTGTTGACTTGGAGACATCTTCTCTTGGGAAGGAAAGTGGACATTTTCACTGATCACAAGAGTCTCAAGTACATCTTCACTCAGCCTAACCTCAACCTCAGGCAGACTCGATGGGTCGAAATGATTCAAGAGTACAATCCGAGTATCGAGTATACTCCAGGCAAGGCTAATGTGATTGCTGACGCTTTGAGCAGAAAAGCATATTGCAACAGTCTGATTCTCAAGCCTTATCAACCCGAGCTTTGTGAAGCCTTCCGCAAACTTAATCTGCAAGTTGTTCCTCAAGGTTTCCTTGCCAACCTTCAAGTTTCTCCTACCTTGGAAGACCAGATTCGCCAAGCCCAGCTTCTTGATGCTATGGTGAAAAAGGTGAAGATTGGTATTGCAAAGAGTCAGTCCAAGTACAAGTGCTACCGACTTGATGACAAGGACACTCTCTTCTTCGAGGATCGAATTGTTGTGCCCAAAGGTGAACTTCGTAAAGTGATCATGAATGAGGCTCACAACTCTCTCCTCTCCATCCACCCTGGGAGCACGAAGATGTATCAAGACCTGAAGCAAACTTATTGGTGGACTCGTATGAAGCGCGAGATCGCTCAATTCGTGAATGAATGTGATGTATGCAGAAGAGTGAAAGCAGAACACCAAAGGCCAGCAGGTCTCCTCCAACCTCTCGCCATTCCAGAATGGAAGTTTGACCACATTGAAATGGACTTCGTGACTGCGTTTCCTAAGTCCAAGCGTGGCAATGATGCTATATTCGTTGTCATCGACAAGCTGACCAAAGTGGCTCATTTCTTGCCTATCAAAGAGTCAATCACTGCAGCTCAATTGGCGGAGCTCTACACCTCTCGCATTGTCTCTCTGCACGGTATTCCTCAAGTGATATCTTCAGACCGTGGCAGCATCTTTACCTCCAAGTTTTGGGATTCTTTTCAGAAGGCCATGGGCACCAACATTCGCTTCAGCACTTCTTTCCACCCTCAAACAAGCGGTCAAGTCGAGCGTGTCAACCATATTCTTGAAGATATGCTCAGAGCTTGTGTTATCTCCTTCGGCATGAAGTGGGAGGATTGCCTTCCTTATGCTGAATTCTCTTACAACAACAGTTTCCAAGCAAGCTCCGGCAAGGCCCCGTTTGAAATTCTGTATGGTAGGAAGTGCCGTACACCTCTCAACTGGTCTGAAACCGGTGAACGTCAGCTGCTGGGTAATGACCTGATCACAGAAGCAGAAGAAATGTGCAAGGTCATTCGTGATAACCTCAAAGCAGCCCAGTCTCGTCAGAAGAGCTACTACGACAGCAAGCACCGTGATTTGGCCTTCGAGATCGGAGATCATGTCTACCTCCGCGTCTCTCCTATGAAAGGGACCCGTCACTTCGGTATCAAAGGGAAGCTTGCCCCCAGATACGTCGGGCCTTTCAAGATCGTCAGCAAGAGAGGCGACCTCGCCTATCAACTCGAGCTCCCTGCAACCTTTGCCAATGTTCATGATGTGTTTCACGTCTCGCAACTCCGAAAGTGCTTCAAGACGCCTGAGCGCACCATCAACTTCGAGGACATTGAGCTCCAAGAAGATCTCTCCTACCGTGAGCACCCAGTTGCAATCCTTGAAGAGACTGAACGCAAAACTCGCAACAAGTCAATCAAGTTTCTCAAAGTCAAGTGGTCACACCATTCCGACCGTGAAGCTACCTGGGAACGCGAGGATCACCTCCGTTCTGAGTACCCGGAGTTCTTTCAGTCCTAGATCTCGGGACGAGATCTTTTCGTAGTGGTGGAGTGTTGTAACGCCCCACATGTAACCTTCCCCAATTGTACTTCGACTCATGCCGTTTCCGGCATTAAGTTATATTTAATTCTCGGGTTCGGGTTTTTGCCTCCGTGTGTTGTTTTCGTTTTTCGTGCATCTCATATCATGTCGTCACGTGCATTGCATTCGCATACATGTTCATCTCATGCATTCGAGCATTTTCCCCGTTGTCCGTTTTGCATTCCGGCGCTTCGTTCTCCTCTGGTGGCCATTTCTAGCTTTCTTTCGTGTGTGGGGATTAAACATTTCCGGGTTGGACCGAGACTTGCCATGCGGCCTTGGTTTACTACCGGTAGACCGCCTGTCAAGTTTCGGGTCATTTGGACTTCGTTTGATACTCCAACGGTTAACCGAGGGACCGAAAAGGCCTCGTGTGTGTGCAGCCCAACACCCCTCCATTTTGGCCCAAAACCCACCAAACTCAGCTCCATCGTCTCCGTCGTTCGATCACGATCGTGTGGGCGAAAACCGCACCTCATTTGGACTCTCCTAGCTCCCTCTAGGTCTATAAATAGACCCCCTCCTCCAAATCCCGGATCCCCTCTCCAAACCCTATTTTTTTCCAGATCCAGCTCCTCCGCCGCCGCCGGACAACGTCCGCGCGAGTCGGACGTGTCCGGACCGTCCGCCGCCGCCACTTGTCGCCGCCCCGTTCGCCGCCGCCTCCACCTACCGCGCCGGCCCGGAAAGCCCATCCGGGGCCCCCGCGGCCCAGATCCGGTGCGCCGCCCCGCGCCTCCGTCCTCCCCGCGTCCGGTGGCCGCGCCGCCGCACCGCGGCCGTGACGCATTCGCTCGTCGCCTTGCCGGGCCGACGCACGCCGGCCGCCACCGCCCGCCACCGACCGGCGCCGCCCGGCCGCCGCGGTTGCCGCCTCCTCCGCCGCGGTCGCCGCCTCCTCCGCCGGCGCCGCCCGGCCTCCTCTTCCTCACCCCGGCCTCCTCTTCTTCCACTCCGGTCGCCGCCCCGACGAACTCCGGCTGCTACAGTGCTCGCGCCGCCGCCTCGGATTGCGTGCAAATCTGGAAACCCTAGATCTGGGAGGTTGCATTTTTCTCTAAGTCCCAGGAATTTTCAGTCCATATGCTCCTGTTCGAGGCCCCGTAACTTTGCATCCGTAGCTCCGATTCATGCATATGATATGTCAAATTCTTCGTCTCGACGAGTACATCATTCCATTCCATTGCATCATTTGCATTTGAGGTCATCTTGTTTCCCAAAATGCTGTTGGAAGGAGGCATGTTGAGTTAATTTGCAGATCCGTTAGTTCAACATGCACTTTTGTCATTTTTTGCCATATTTAATCCGTGCATGATATGCCTGTGCCCCTTTGGGATGAATTGTTAAGCATGTTGTCTTCTTTCCAGAGGTGCCTTCCATGTATTTTTAGGATGTGTGTGTTGTCTTGTGCAAGCTTGCGAAGAGGGCTACCTGAGATTTCAGATTTCAGGGACTTGACTTTCACTAAGTCTGAGCCGTTTTAGTTCACGATGCTATATGTCCGGCTTGTTTCCTAGTGATCCGTGCCTCTTTTGAGGATGATCAGTAAGAGCGATTTGTTATGCTTGTTGTGCTTAATCCATCCATGTCTTTACTTGTTATGTTGGAGCACTCTAGGTTGACTCAATCGAGCTCAACTTTTGGATAGTTGCTGTTTTGGGCAGATCGTTAACTCTTTTGCGATTTTACCGGAGTTATTGCTAGTGATCCATGCATGCTATGCCATTGTTCTTGCCATGTCTAGCTAGAATTTTGTGCCTTATTAATGGATATATGCTTGCCTTGCCATGACTTGCACCGTAGTGAGAGCATCGAGCTCGTTTATATGCCTCCGTGAGTTATTATTTCAGCATGTCCCAGTTTTCACTAAGTCTGAAAACTGATTGTGTTTCATCAATGTTCGTGTGCTCGGTAGAGTATTTTGTGAACCCTTTTGGCCCCAGGTCATTTTGGGTGTTTTGTTAAGCTTGTTGAGTAGCTCCATGCCATGCTCTTACTTGCCATGTTCAGGTTTTCCTTCATGTTGTTTTGCTGCTCCGAAGAGAGCATCGTGGTCTGAAATTTCAGACTAGCGTTAATTTCGCTAAGTCTGAAATCTGTTTTGCTTATTCAGTTTTGCCATGCTTGTTTGAAGCCCTTAATGGATGAATTTGCCCATGCCTCAGTCCTGATGATTTGTTAAGCTTGATGAGTACATCACTGCCATGCAATTTGTTTTCATGTTGGGTGGCTGTAGCATGTTCATTTTGTTGCATTTAGGAGGCATGTTGCTGTAAATCGCAGATCGGTTCGTTTAGTAAAACGCTTGCCATTTCTTAACCGTAGCTCCGAATGCCATGATCTTTATATCGTTTTCAGGGGATTTCTTCCCCTCCATCCAGTGGCACACTTGGATTTCCAAGTTGAGGCCAGGTTCATGCATTTCCTGTTACATGTTGCATTCTTGCATCCCGCATCGCATCCCGCATAGCATATCATCTTTGCATCTTATTGCTTGCCCTTGCACGTGGTTGATTGTATCCTTGTTGCTTGTTGTGTTGTTGGGTAAAGCCGGGAGACGAGTTCGCTAACGAGGAGCCCGTTGAGTTTGCTTTTGAGGATCCAGTCAATTCTGACAACTGTGCAGGCAAGATGATCACACCCTTGAAATCACTACTATCTTTGCTATGCTAGTTTGCTTGCTCTTTTGCTTTGCCAATGCTACGATGCCTACCACTTGCTTGTCAGCCTCCCAATTGCCATGTTTGAGCCTCTAACCCACCTGTGTTCTAGCAAACCATTGATTGGCTATGTTACCGCTTTGCTCAGCCCCTTCTTATAGCGTTGTTAGTTGCAGGTGAAGCTTGGAGCCGTTCCTTATTAGAACCTTTATTTACTTGTTGGGATATCATTATATTGCTATGTTATCTTTATTCATCTATATACTTGGTAAAGGGTGGAAGGCTCGGCCTCTCGCCTAGTGTTTTGTTCCACTCTTGCCGCCCTAGTTTCCGTCATATCGGTGTTATGTTCCCGGATTGTTGTGTCCCTTACACGGTTGGGCTATAATGGGAACCCCTTGATAGTTCGCCTTGATTAAAGCTTTTCCAGCAATGCCCAACATTGGTTTTACCATTTGCCACCTACCCCTTTTCTTTCCCTTGGGTTTCCGGAGCCCGAGGGTCATCTTTGTTTTAGCCCCCACGGGCCAGTGCTCCTCTGAGTGTTGGTCCCTCTGAGCGATGTCCGGGGCTACCAGGGGCAACCCTGGGCTGGCCTACCCGACGTCTGGCTCATCTGAGTGTGCCCTGAGAAAGAGATATGTGCAGCTCCTATCGGGATTTGTCGGCACATTCGGGCGGTGTTGCTGGACTAGTTTTGACCTGTCGAATCATCTTGTTGTACCGGGATACCGAGTCTGATCGGTGGGTCCTGGGTGGAGGTCTATTCCTTCGTTGACCGTGAGAGCTTGTTATGGGCTAAGTTGGGACCCCCTGCAGGGATTGATCTTTCGAAAGCCGTGCCCGCGGTTATGGGCAGATGGGAATTTGTTAATGTCCGTTTGTAGACAACTTGAACTTGATTAATTAAAATGAATCAACTGCGTGTGTTGCCGTGATGGCCTCTTCTCGGCAGGGTCCGGGAAGTGGACATGGCGTTGGAGTTATGCTTGCGTAGTCTGCTCTATTTAGTTTCCGCTCGTGCTTTGCCTTCTCTTCCCGCTCTCCTTTGCGAATAAGTTAGCCACCATATATGCTAGTCGCTTGCTGCAGCTCCACTCACATTAACCCTTCCTTTCCTATTAAGCTTAAATAGTCTTGATCGCGAGGGTGCGAGATTGCTGAGTCCTTGTGGCTCACAGTTTACTATTACACCAGATGCAGGGACCGATGATACTCCTCCGGATGGCGCGTTCGAGCTGAAGTGGGAGTACGACGAGGACTCTCAGCGATACTATGTTTCTTTTCCTAATGATCAGTAGTGGTGCCTGCTCGGGGTTCGATTCAGGGATTAGTCGCATGTTGGGGAGTCTTTTCTATTTTGGCGCCGTAGTCGGGCCATGAGTGTTTGTATGATGAATGCTATTTATGTACCTTGATGTGACGTGGCGAGTGTAAGCCAACTATTATTATTATTTCCCCTTTATATTTATATGTACATGGGTTGTGTGAAGATTGCCTCACTTGCGACATATGCCTTCAATGCGATTATGCCTCTAAGTCGTGCCTCGACACGTGGGAGATATAGTCGCATCGAGGGTGTTACAACTCTCTTGTGGTTATAGTTGAAACATGGGGTGGTGGTGATGATGGTGAAGTGTCTGGCATGAGCAGAGCAGCCACAAAGTTGTCTTTTGACTTCTTGCCTCTTCTTTGTGGTGAAGGACGGATGGTTGTTCCCTGTGCTGGTTACATGATGCAAATCAAGGTTGTCTGGGCAGCTTTATATATTTCAAAGGTGGATCCTTAGCCGTAGGCATGGTGTTTGAAAGTTGGTAGCATGGATGGCTCAGAACTGATCTAACCTAGTGAAGTGCATTTGTCTGTTGCCAGTTGTAAGTGTGGCCTCTGCTTCTAGTGGTTAGCCCTTGTCGCGTGGTTCTGAGACGGTTATTGTGAGTACCACATCTCTATTTATCAGGATGATGAACCCTTCGTGATTATTTTGCTGTCAGCATGATATGTATTTAAGCGAATCTAGGATGAATTTGAAGGGCAGGCTCAACTTCAGTACACAGGCTGAAACTAGGTTATGATGGGCTGAAATTGGGCTGGGATAGGCTAGATTTTAATTTCGGAGGGCAGGCTTGAGCCCATCCAAGCCTGCCCCTTGGATTCGCCGCTGGTCTGAGACCTCATCTTATGGTTGTAAGATAGTTACTTTGCAAACTGCCATTATTAGCTGTAAGATGGTTATTGTTCGTAAGCACTTCTTATTGCAAATAAGATGGCTCCGGTTGTATGCTCATACTACCAGGATGTGAGTTATGTGGTCATTCTTGTGGGGAGTCAGTGTGTTGTGCTTTATTTTGTTCTATACTATCTCCGTACCTAAATATATGATGTTTTGGAAGACTCCCTGTTGTTCTTTGTGACCTTTGGGCTTCGAATGTGTATTGATTTACGTCACTTGATGGATCATTATATATTCAAGTACTAAAATTTTCACGTAATAATACTTGAACTTGCACATTTGGGGTTGTCATTCTGTTGTGCTTAGCTTGTATCCAGCCCAGGCTTAGATACATGCTGCACCGTTTGCCGATAGAAGGCAGTGTATTTATAGATTAGATTGGTTGAATTGTTACATGGCATTACTAATATATAAGACGAGAATATGGGTGGCACTGGGGAGGGAGACTAGTTTGCACTACTCTTTCTACCTTGATCGTGAGGCGATTGTGCAGACCATGTACATTATATACATTCGGTATTCACAGAATTTAGTCCAGTGCTACAAAAGAATGACTGCAGTTTGAAAACATAAATATGAAATGTCAAAATCATTGTTTAAATGGAGGCAAAATTTCCTCATCAATTAATTAAGCAGAAAAGAGTTGCCCAGTTAATGAACCAAAAAACAGGCGAAAAAAATTAGAAATGAGACCACATGCAAACTACCCCCAAAACATGAAACCCTGCTACCACAAACACAGCTCATGAAACACTACCAACATACCACAACTGCAAGCTATCAGCATAAGGGACAAAACATGACATATGAACCCTAGCGACAACCCCTCGACCAAGGTATGGGACACTAGAAAAATCACCATGACAACCAAACCTGTGATCTTCAAGAGACTAAGATCATCCATCAAGCAGGCACACAGGCGGCCTTCCCTATACCACCACTTAATCAATCTTTGGATTGAATAAAGCTGACCAAACAACCTTAATCTGCATTGTGTAACCATCACAGGGAACAACCGCGCGCCCTTCGCCGTAGACAAGAGGCGCGAAGACGAAGGATGACTTTGTGTGCAAGTCACCACCGTCACCATCCCCCGTCTCAACTGTAATCACCAAAGAATCCCCTACCGACACCGCCACGACGCGACGCGAGAGCTCTAGCACACCATCGTCCTCGACTGTGATCGCCGCGCCAGATGCGTTGCTGTCGAACAACACCATCTCCTCCGGCATCTTGGTTGTGCATGCGTGCACCGAGATCTTCCTATACAGTCCATCGTCAACAACACGAAGATCCTTCTTCTGGTTTCCGTCCTTGGTAGAATTCTTCAGGATCCGGATCTCGACGGTGGACTCGATAGCGCCCCAGACCGCCATGTAGCGCAGCTCGACGGCGCCGAGCGGCGACGAGAGACTGTCGGAGATATGGGTGTGCTGGTTCATGTGTCTGTTGTACTCCATCATGTCTCGGATGAACTCTATGTCATCCTCCTCGACACGACCCGTAGTCTTGAGCTTGAGGTTAAAGTCGAAGAAGAGGAAACCAAAAACCACGAGGCCGCGGATTGGACCTGTCAGCAACAATGGCTCGCCCTGCGAGGTGATGAGCTGGGGGTCGTCGCGCTCGCGGTGGAAGAGGCAGATCCCCTCATCGTCGAGGGCGTCTCTCACAACGACGGAGCCGTACAGGCTGAGGGGGAAGCTGGCGACGCCGGAGCTGGTCACCTTGATGGAGAGGACGTTGGCCGATCGCTCGAGGGGTGCCCCGACGGCGTCGGTGTGGCGACCGGGCTGGAGGGGCGACTCCTCCTCCGTGTCGAAGTCGATCGGCGGGGAGAAGAACTGGTAGTCCACACGGCCTCCGTGATTTGCATCGTGTCCTTCCAGCCACGCGGAGAGGAAATTGGCGCGGATTTTGGAGGATGGTGGTGGTTGCTCAGCTTTGTCTCCGGGCTCCCACAGGAGGAGCACCTCCTCCTCGGTCTCCGCCTGCATCTTCAGCTTCGCCATTGGCACACATGACAAGTCCGCCACCATCGATTTGAGGTGGAACGTCTCCATGTGAAAAGGGGCCACAAGGCCACCAACGGCAGCTGCCACGGCCGCCGCCGTGTCGTTCCTCAAAACAGGCGTATTTGGACCCGCCGGCAGCTGGAGGCTGGGTTGTTGATCCTCCTCGACACCATCATCGTTCGGATCAATCTGCCCGGCCTCCTCTCCCGCCATGATGTCCTTTACGATCTGATCGACGCTCGAGTCCACGAGCGTCCGGCGGCCGCCGTCCAGCGCCGTCTTCTCCTCGAAGAGCCGGAGGCGCTCTACGTGGCCTCTCAGCTCCAGCAAGGTCTCGCTCCGTCCAGAACAAAGCTCTTTGGACGGAGTGTTCGGTGTTCCAAAGGCCAAGCTTCTCGACGATTTCCTCCAGGTAGGTCCGCCAGCCTCGGAGCTCCGCCAGCAGCTGCGCCTTGCCGTGGATGCTCTCTTCGAGAAGGAAGGCATGCCCCGGGGCGACGCCGGCCGGCCGCTCGTCTGCCACGCGGACGCGGTCGCAGAGGGAGTCTGTGGTACGCCTTATCCACGACATAAAGCTCCCGTCGCCGCTGGCGGTCGCCATTAATACCTTCTCTCGGCGGTAATGATCAACGGCGAGTTTTCGGGGATGCACCACCTTTTATATTGATCATCGGAATCGGTCGGTACGAGTCCCAACCCAACACAAACACGATGCCGATTGCCGACTCGAAGTCCTAAAGAATAAAGAGGGCAACGTACCAGGGGATCCCGAGGGACGGCGGCAACGACGACTTCGGGGATGGTGCGGCCAGGGCGGGCGACGCCGTCATGGCCTCCACGGAACAGGGCAGACAACCCCAGCATGCACAACCCGCTGCTGCGGCTCGAGCGCATGGGTTGCGGTTGGGCCGACGTGATCTTCGAGTTAGGGTTGGTCGTGGAGGATGACACCAGGCTGGAGAGGTAGGCCTGGCTGACCCTCGCAGAGGAGAAGGATGGCAAGTCGCCGCCGGTGGCATTTAGGCAATGAAGGCCAACCCCGCCATCTCCGATCGAGGTGCTCTGCCGGTACCGGGACTCCTCGGAGCTTCGAGCCCGGATTTGCGAGGAGACCCACGGCGTCGACGCGCGCAAGGTTGGTATTCCCGCGCAAGAATGATTTTCAGTTCTTTATTACTCATTTCAATTTATATAGTTGGTTGGACGGTGTTGCAATTGTAATGACTGCAAATCTAAATTATACCATACTACGATACTTAGGGCCTGTTCGGAGTCTCGCCACTCCAGGAGCGGGATAGCTTCAGCTGAAAATAGAGGAGCGGGGAAACACCCGCTCCGCAGATCCTCGTATTTCTGGGAGCCGGCGGACTACCGAACAGGGCCTTATATTTATCAGTTTTGCTAGAATTCATCTAGATGAGATTTAATTTGATCTCATTCATCTTTTATAGCCATTGGATGTGATGCTATAAGATGCGTGTGTGCTGACGTGGGTTGTATCCATTCTTATTTTTTAGGTGAATGAGACTAAATTACGTCTCATCTAGATGAGTTATAGATACTCCCTATATTTATATATGGAAGTTCATGTTAAAATATTCTCAAGAACATGGCATATGATTAAGAAGTGTTTTAAGCATGCCAGAATGTGGTCATCTGAAATCAAGAGAAACCTATACATAGCGATAAATAGGAAGCTATGAAATAATGTGAATTATTTCTCAAAGTGATGCCTTTGTACGGTCATCGTAGTTTAAGTATGTGCTTTTAAGAACATATACTTCTATATAATAGCGATGTCATGATTCTGCATCATTAGCAAAGATCTGGTGATATTTCATACTTACATCTTTGCTGGAATCAAGGTTTTGGATTCCGAATGGACGGATTTTCTCGTGGGGGGGTGAGATTCTCGGTAACCACGGTAACCAAGAAATACCGAATATATTTCGGACGAAATTTATTATTAAATTTTGAATTCAAATTCTTTTAGCCTCAATATAGATAGCAATTGAATAGGTATTAAGCACAGAAGTGTTAGTATCTCAGTGGTACGTATGCACGCGTTAGGCAGAGAGATCGCGAGTTCGGGTCGTGGTTACGTAGCTATCTTTTTACATGTACATATTTTGCAAAATAAACAAAAAAGAAAGGGATATGCGCAGAGGAAGACTCAAACCTGCGTCGCCCTGCTGACCAAAGAACATGGTTACCACTATGCCACAGCTAACTCTGGTTATATTTTCAAGATGTCACCCTATACTAGTCTAGGAGCAAAGGTAAATATTCAGAAATTTCGGGATTTTTTCCTCAGGATATAACTTTCTCGTGGGGCGGCGAGAACCTCGGTAACCGCGCGGTTACCGTTTTTCTCATGCGGTACCCAAAACCATGGCTGGAATCACTTCTCTTGTATTCAGTTATACAGAATTGGTCAACTATGATCAACCTTTGTGGTATGAAGTTGCAATATGATATCTCAGTTGATCATGATAAAAAATTGTTATACATATAATGCGTGGCCATTTTTCGGAAAACGGCAAATCTTCCTATCTGCGTTGGACTATTTGGTCAATATGTATTGACTATACGCTTTGGTGTTGCAAAGTTTAGCTCAGATTCAGAAGAAGACTAAAGCGATTGGAATGATTAGCACTACATTATGGTATAAAAACTACAAATATAAAACCAAAAAAAGGTAGCCTGGTTTTCTTCGAATGAGAGGAAGTATTATCAGGTGACTTGAAAAAAATTAAGAAACTTAATATTGAGATGAAAGCTTGGTCAAGGTAATTTATAAATAAATTGAAGCCTTCTTAAGTAACTCATGTATTCACCCCAAACAACAAGATGACTTTATTGTAGTGGCTTACCTCCATGCCCCCTGATCTTCCGCATGAGCCCCCTCCCCCCCCCCCTCCCGCGTCGCCTCCGCACAGTGACCGAGGAACCCTAACCCGTCCCCGCCTCCCCCACCGCCGCCCCGAAGCTCGACCAGGCAAAGCCCGATTAGAGCTGGCAGCGGCAGGGCCTTCTCGTTCCCTCGTCGATAGGGGTTGGCACGGCGGGGGCATCTCCGACGTAGGTACGGACGATGTGCTTCTGCCAGGCTTCGGGCGGCGTGGTTGGTGGCGGGGTGCGTGATGGCGGCTATGGCGGCGGGATGGCCCGATAGATCTGCTCGGTGGCTACTTCTCGTGGCGCGGTGGGTGAGGCGCGCCTGATCGCGGCGGTCGGCTTTGGCCGACAGGCGGCGCGGGCCTCAACGGCTTCGGCGGGCTGCCACTGCTCCATCCTTTGGCTGGCGTGGTGGCTGGCCCCGGTGGGCTAACGAGCTGCTCGGCTCCGGCTCGTTATCATTAAGCTCATTATCGTTTAGCTCATTATCATTAAGCTCGATAATATTAACGAGCGAAAACGTCTGTTCAGCTCGTCTTATTATGGGCTCGTTATGCTCGTGAGTGTTCACGAGTGCTCGTTAAGATAATAAACAATATAGAAGAATCCCATGATCCCATAAAAGATTCACAATGGAATAAATTAAACAAGGACGTAAAGGTAATAAACAACATAGAAGAATCCCATGATCCCATAAAAAATTCACGACGGCATAAATTAAACAAGGATGTTTGGTTCCCGGCGGCTGGCTCATGGTTGACTCTAGGGTCTGCTGACGGCTAGCTCCTAGGTCTAGGAGAAATGCTGAAGTGGCCTGGGGTGCTGGGCCCCTAGGCTGGGCTAACTAGCAACTTTTTTGTTAATGGGCTGATCTGAACTATGGATCTCATGTCAAACTTTTGAAAATTAGCAAGCTAAACGAGTTAGCTCATGAAACTCATTTGCTCGCTCATTAAACTCGTTAATCTTAATGAGCAAAAAACATTGTTTGGCTTGGTTCATTAACTAACGAGCATGAGCCGAACTATCGAGCCACTGGTACGCATCGGTGCTACACAAACGGTTTTAACCCCCTTTCCGCGACGGCATTTGGAACCGTCGCCAAGTGAGTCTGGGCAATAGGGGGTCCTTCCCACACGACCCAGAAACCGTCGGGGATAGGAAGCCAAGATGCATATATAGTACTCCTACTCGTTTGTGCTCGCATTGCCATCGCAATCGGTATTCTGTGGTGCTACGTTTACGATGCACGACCCATCACAAACGGTTCACTATTATAGAACGTGTATGATAAGCATACAATCACACACAATTGCTTTTCCCAAACCGTATGCGATAACTAATTAAGAAGATTAGCTAATCGTCGTACGAGTGTCGGATAGGATTACGAAACGTCGGACCGTCATAACATCGTCGTACACGACAACTATCGCACACACTATCATGTGGTGCAACATTTACGATGCATACTTCATCAGAAACAGTTCATGGTGGCGAATCATGTATGATAAGGCAACTATCACAAACGTTTCGTTTGCCCGCACCGTTTGTGATATTGTCTGACATCGCACACGCTTTTCAAACGGCAACTATGTGCATGCTTGCACACATTTCCTCTCTGTGAACCGTGTCGGATTATGGTGTATATTCCAAATGTTTGTGTTTTACCAACCGTGTGTGCCGTAACGATCTGGAGAGCGTAATTTCACCGTAATTTAATTGCTGCTATTTCAAATTGTATCGGATTTGAATTTGAATTTGAATATATGCTATAGCTTTATTCATATCCATCAGGTTGAAACTACCAATGCATTATTCGATTCATAGGTACATATGTTTAAGAATTACATAAGAACCAAATAAAGAATGATGAACCACAGTTGTATACTTGTATTATTAAAGACGATGAAGAAAGAGACGAAATATATTCTGGTTGCTGAACAAGGTGAAGCAGAATGCCAATATTGTGCCCTCCTCCATGTAGAAGGCACGCACGACTCTAGTCCAACCCCTTGCGATGGCCGACCGCCCATCCTTCATGGTCTTCATGAAAATTATGTAGATAATCATCGTGTTCTGGAAGAAATACTTTAACCTTTGCATGCCCACCAATCATGTAGTTTGAGAGGTAATCTTGAGTAAACTGTTTTGGGAACCACTGCAAAAGAAAAGATTCAGACATTGTCATCTAACACAACTCATTATGGGCAGTAAAAAGAAGGCTGCAGAGTTCTTACTTACCATCCTGCAGTTCGTTGTTGTCTTGGATAAAGTGTAAATAAATAGTTTAATTGCCATCTTTTGACTCATTTTAATCTTTATCAGGTTTCTCACTTGATGCTGGTTCATCGATATCTCATTTCCCTGTACGCAGAAAGGGTCGAAGCACGGATCTTTACCAATGACATATGTATCTAAAAGCACCAAGTTAATATTAGAAGCTAAACAACAATTGCACAATAATGTAGTACAATACTCTTTTATAATATCTTATAACATCCAATATACTCACATATTAGATGAATTAACATCTTATACTATGGGCCGGAAGGAGTTTATTGCATTCTTACAAATTATCGGCTGATTAACTGCTGTTGTATCCATGGATTAGAGTTACTTTGAGCTAGTTCCGGCTCAAATAGACCTAAAGTATATCCAAACATGAGGGCTAGTTTGAGCTAGTTGCATCTAACCCACCCAAAAAAAATTATTCAACCCAAGAGGTGCTAATTGGAGCTAGTTCTCCTAGTGCATTTATTGTCAATCTAACCCTGTCATCCAAACACCTCTTTGGATGGAGTTAGTTCAGGGTTAGTCATGAGCGAGAAACTAACTCTAACCTCTAGCTAAGTTGAGTATCCAAACAAGGTTGTGTTGTTGTTGCTGCTTCTGCTGCTCTTCTACGTATATCTAGTTAGACATCATCAGAACATTAAGGTAACACGCTTCCTTGTTGCTATGTAGCCTATGATTTCATATTTAGACATTAAAGTATAGTGCATGTTGCTATGTAGCCTCAGATATATTACATATGACCCTAGTTAACCTAACGATAAATGGGTTACAAATATATTGAGTTAAAAGTCTGATTCACCAATTAGTCCCTTATCAGCCCCCGACCTATATGGTACTAGCTACCGATATCTTGAACAGTGAGTATATATAAGCCATGGGATGAATCACCTCGATGAAAAACAGCAGTCGTTCCCAAAATTGTCCTGTGTAGGTACATTGAGAGGCATGTTAAGCACAACAGGCTAAACATCAATCAAAATTATCCATGGTAGACAAAATAATCTCCAAAAGATACCTTCAGTGTGCAGGTTTAAGCACGCCAGTAAAGCAAAACAAGTGGAAAAGTGTGTTAACTGCAACAGGCCTAACATTTAACAACAAACAAACATAGTCATTCAAACTGGTATTGTGCCGGTCTAAGTATACTGGTTATTGTTAAATAAAAATGGAAAGGCGTGTTAACTACAAGATGCGGCAACCAAATGTAGTCATTCATAGTGGTATTGTTGAAACTGGTACTGATGAAATTGAACTGCACATTTCATACTTGCACATATAGAACATCACGTTGTGAATGACTAGAATAAACAAGGCATACTACAAACAACCAAAGATAGCATTTTAAACTGGACATATGCTAACTACAAACAACCGAACAATCAAAAAACTTTAAAAGAGGCATATGCTAGCTATAATAGGCTTAACAGCAAGAAAGTATATGCATTCCTATCGGTATGTTTAAAACTGGATTGATGAAATATACTACACAGTAAATAATTGCACATATAAAGCATCACATTGTGAACAACTGAAATAAACAAGTCATACTGCAAATAACCAAATATAGCAATTAAAACCGGACATATTCTCACTACACTACAAAACGGACTCGACAAAACAAAACATGGGTTTCGCCCTGTGAAGTGGCACGACAAAACAAATTATGGGTTTCCTCATTTGTCACAGATGAGCTCGTTCCCATGGGAAGAGCACGTACCCTGGATGCACTCCATGTTGTCGCAGATGGGCTCCTTCCCCTTGGAAGATCACGACTGTAGGGTGACCTCCCCGATGTAGCGGACCACTACTAGGGAACACCTTATATACAGAGGTATAGCAGTAGGCTGGTCAAAACTAAGCGCTACTGCTACTTAGTAGTAGCGCTTGTCAAGAAAGCACGCTACAACTATAGTTGTAGCAGTAGCATGTCTGCCCAGAAAAGTGCTACTACAATAATTCCCACACTGTTGCCGGTAGGTTAGAAATAGTAGTAGCGAGCCTGAGGGAAACACGCTATTGCTAAGTGCCTTGTAGCAGTGCGTTTCTGTTGTAGAGCTCTACTGCTAAGAAAAATAAAATATGTAGAAAAATAAATAGAAAAGTAAATGAAAATGAAAGAAATAGAAAAAGGAGAAATGAAAAAAAGAAAAAGAAAAATAGTGAAGAAAGGCGTAGCAGTAGCGCGTTTTGTGTTCCCGCGCTATAGCTAAGTTCCTTAAATAAAAGGAAAAGGAAAAGGAAAATAAATAGCTACTTCCAGTAGCAGTAGCGCATTTTTGCCGAAAGCGCTATAGCTAACTTAGCAGTAGCGCGTTTTTCCTGCTAGCGCTATTACTAGTTTGACTCAACCACGCGCGGGCTCAAAATTTTGCTAAGTCATTTCTCCCCTCTCCCCCTATTCCCCCAACTCCTCTGTCGCCGCCGTCGATCGTGCACGCCCTCGACCTCACCGCCGCCGCCCGAGGCCGCCCTCAACCTCACCGTCGTCGCCCGAGGCCACCCTTGACCTCACCGTCGTCGCCCTCGACCTCACCGTCGCCGCCCGAGCCCGCCCAGGACCGCCGCCGCCCGAGCCCACCCTCGCCGCCTGATACGTCTCCATGTATCTATAATTTTTTATAGTTCCATGCCAATATTCTACAACTTTTACATACTTTTGGCAACTTTTTATACTATTTTTTGGACTAACATATTGGTCCAGTGCCCAGTGCCAGTTCCTGTTTGTTGCATGTTTTTTGTTTCGCAGAAAATCTATATCAAACGAAGTCCAAACGAGATAAAAACTTACGAAGATTTTTTTTGGAATATATGTGAATTTTGGGAAGTGGAATCAACGCGAGACGATCTCCGAGGGGCCCACGAGGGTGAGGGGAGCGCCCTGGGCCCTCGTGGACACTCCGTAAGGCGGTTGGTGCCCTTCTTTCATTGCAAGAAAGCCAATATCCGGATAAAAATCGTGTCAAAATTTCAGCCCAATCGGAGTTACGGATCTCCAGGAATTTAAGAAACGGTGAAAGGGCATAATCAGGGAGCGCAGAAACAGAAGGAAACATAGAGAGATCCAATATCGGAGGGGCTCTCGCCCCTCCGCCGCCATGGAGGCCATGGACCAGAGGGTAAACCCTTCTCCCATCTAGGAGGAAGGTCAGGGAAGAATAAGAAGAAGGGAGGCTCTCTCCCCCTCTCTCCCGGTGGCGCCGGAACACCGCTGGGGCCATCATCGCGACGTCGATCTACACCAACAACTTCACCGCCGTCATCACCAACTCTTCCCCCCTCTATGCAGCGGTGTAACCCCTCTTTTACCCATTGTAATCTCTACTTGAACATGGTGCTCAACGCTATATATTATTTCCCAATGAAGTATGGTTATCCTATGATGTTTGGGTAGATCTGTTTTGTCCTATTGGTTAATTGATGATTGTGATTGGTTTGAGTTGCATGTTTTATTATTGGTGCTATCTTATGGTGCTCTCCGTGTCGCGCAAGCGTGAGGGATCCCCGTTGTAGGGTTTGCAATATGTTCATGATTTGCTTATGGTGGGTGGCGTGAGTGACAGAAGCACAGACCCGAGTAAGTATGTTGTTTGCGTATAGGAGTAAAGAGGACTTGATGCCTTATAATACAATGGTTGGGTTTTACCTTAATGATCTTTAGTAGTTGCGGATGCTTGCTAGAGTTCCAATCATAAGTGCATATGATCCAAGAGGATAAAGTATGTTAGCTTATGCCTCTCCCTCAAATAAAATTGCAATAATGATTACCGGTCTAGTTATCGATTGTCTAGGGACAAATAACTTTCTCGTGACAAAAAGCTCTCTACTGAAACTAACTTAGTTGTGTCTTTATCTAAACAGCCCCTAGCTTTTATTTACATGCTCTTTATTATCTTGCAAACCTATCCAACAACACCTATAAAGTACTTCTAGTTTCATACTTGTTCTAGGTAAAGCGAATATTAAGCGTGCGTAGAGTTGTATCGGTGGTCGATAGAACTTGAGGGAATATTTATTCTACCTTTAGATCCTCGTTGGGTTCGACACTCCTACTTATTGAAAGAGGCTACAATTGATCCCCTATACTTGTGGGTTATCAAGACCTTTTTCTGGCACCGTTGCCAGGGAGAAATAGCGTGGGGTGAATATTCTCGTGTGTGCTTGTTTGCTTTATCACTAAGTGGATTTTATTTTCTGTTCTAAGTTGTTCTCTATCTTTAGTTATGGATATGGAACACGAAATACCAAAAAATTAGGTTTACTTGTGAAAGTGCAACTATCCCAAGGTGGTTTTGGTAATTCATAACAACATATAGCTCATTGAGCTAATGCTATTTCAAGATGATTATTTCAGGAAAGCTTAATGATTGGCATGGCTTGGATGTGAAAGTGGAACCCTCAAAATGCTAAGGACAAAGAATTGGCTCAAGCTCAAAAGTTCAAGACTCTTCATTTTATGTTTTAGTGATCCAAGATCACATTGAGTCTTTAGGAAAAGCCAATACTGTCAAGGAGGGATGAGGTGTTGCTTAATGAGCCTCTTGCTTTATGTGCTTAATGATATGCTCCAAAATCCTCAGCTACTTTTTCATATCCACAAATGACCTAAACCCTAAGCCAAACTCGGTCATACCGATTCCTTCATTCCGGCGCCACCGAGTTTCACTTGTCATTTGCCACTGCCAAACCCTAGCAATTCGGTCCTACCGATAAGGATCTCGGTCTCACCGAGATGGGCTTGCAAACTCTCTGTTTCCCTTTCGTAACTTTTCGGTCTCACCGAAAGAGCGAATCGGTCCCACCGAGAATGCAATGTAAACTCTATGTTTCCTTCTTGTAACTTTTCGGTCTCACCGAAAGAGCAACTCGGTCCCACCGAGTTTGCCTGACCAACTCTCTGGTTAGCTTATTGCCAAACTCGGTCTCACCGAGTTTGTGCAATCGGTCTCACCGAGATTACGTTATGCCCAAACCCTAACCGAATCGGTCCTACCGAGTTGCATGTCAGTCCCACCGGAATTCCTAACGGTCACTAGGTTTACCATTTCGGTCCAACCGAGTTTTCTGATTTGGTCCCACCGAGATTGGTAAATTGTGTGTAATGGTTGGATTTTGTGTGGAGGCTATAAATACCCCTCCACCTCCTCTTCACTTAAGAAGAGAGCCATCAGAACACATACATCATTCCAACTCATATGTTCTGAAAGAGAACCACCTACTCATGTGTTGAGACCAAGACATTCCATTCAAACCATATGAATCTTGATCTCTAGCCTTCCCCAAGTTGCTTTCCACTCAAATCTTCTTTCCACCAGATCCAAATCATATGAAAGAGAGTTGAGTGTTGGGGAGACTATCATTTGAAGCACAAGAGCAAGGAGTTCATCATCAACACACCATTTGTTACTTCTTGGAGAGTGGTGTCTCCTAGATTGGCTAGGTGTCACTTGGGAGCCTCCAACAAGATTGTGGAGTTGAACCAAGGAGTTTGTAAGGGCAAGGAGATCACCTACTTCGTGAAGATCTACCGCTAGTGAGGCAAGTCCTTCGTGGGCGATGGCCATGGTGGGATAGACAAGGTTGCTTCTTCGTGGGTGGAGCCCTCCGTGGACTCGCGCAACCATTACCCTTCGTGGGTTGAAGTCTCCATCAACGTGGATGTAGGATAGCACCACCGATCCGAACCACGGGAAAAACATCCGTGTCTCCAATAGCGTTTGAATTCTCCAAACCCTTCCCTTTATATTCTTGCAAGTTGCATGCTTTACTTTCCGCTGCCAATACACTCTTTGCATGCTTGCTTGAATTGAGTATTGATTGCTTGACTTGTCCTAAAATAGCTAAAAACTGCCAAGAACTAAAATTGGGAAAAGGTTAAGTTTTTATTTGGTCAAGTAGTCTAATCACCCCCCTCTAGACATACTTTCTATCCTACAACTTGCTACTCATGGAGATGGGGAAGCTCCTAAAACCCTCGATGCTCATTATGTGAAAGATATTATGCACTACTTTAATAATCCTGAGAAAACCCCATTCAATTATATAATGGGAGACACGTTGGATCAACGTGAATACTTTAGGGATTATCACTTGACTCAAAAAGGGAAACTATTATGGGATCAAATTTATATGTTGCATTGGTATGCTCGGCAACTATGCTTGAGATATGATTATACTTGTTGCTCTAGGATGAAGGCTCCACACCTCCCTTTTTATGCAAATTTAATGACAATGAAACCTTAGCCTCTTATGCTAATGGTATATATGATTACTATGATGTGGAATGAATAGAGAAATTTGTTGCTTTTAAGGGTACTTGTGAAATTGACTCTCTGTTTAAAGAGTTTGAAGATTTTAACAATTCAGTTTATAGACTTGAAAATTTAGCTATCCTTAAATATTGCTATGAGAATTATAAATACAATTATGACATTGATGAATTTATTGAGAAAGTCTCTGATGACCCACAGTTGTACGGGATCTATCGTAGCCTTTTCGATAAGTAAGAGTGCCAAACCCAACGAGGAGCACAAGGAAATGATACGTGGTTTTGGGCAAGGTATTCTCTGCAAGCACTGAAATTATCGGTAACAGATAGTTTTGTGATAAGGTAATTTGTAACGAGTAACAAGTAATGCAAGTAAATAAGGTGCAACAAGATGGCCCAATTCTTTTTGTAGCAAAGGACAAGCCTGGACAAACTCTTATATAATGGAAAGAGCTCCCGAGGACACATGGGAATTATCATCAAGCTAGTTTTCATCACGTTCATCTGATTCGCGTTCGGTACTTTGATAATTTGATATGTGGGTGGACCGGTGCTTGGGTACTGTCCTTACTTGGACAAGCATCCCACTTATGATTAACCCCTATTGCAAGCATCCCAACTACAACAGAAGTATTAAGGTAAACCTAACCATAGCATGAAACATATGGATCCAAATCAACCCCTTACGAAGCAACACATAAACTAGGGTTTAAGCTTCTCTCACTCTAGCAACCCATCATCTACTTATTACTTCCCAATGCCTTCCTCTAGGCCCAAACAATGGTGGACTTTCATGTAGTCGACGTTCACATGACACCACTAGAGGAAAGACAACATACATCTCATCAAAATATCGAACGAATACCAAATTCACATGACTACTTATAGCAAGA
This sequence comes from Triticum monococcum, assembly GCA_034509565.1. NCBI lineage: Eukaryota > Viridiplantae > Streptophyta > Magnoliopsida > Poales > Poaceae > Triticum > Triticum monococcum. The sequence goes on from CM067846.1 coordinate 66,194,574, forward strand.
CTTCTCCCATGTCCTCAGGAACAAACGTAACTACTCACAAATCATATTCATGTTCATAATCAGAGGGGTATTAATATGCATAATGGATCTGAACATATGATCTTCCACCAAGTAAACCAACTAGCATCAACTACAAGGAGTAATCAACACTACTAGCAACCCACAGGTACCAATCAGAGGTTTTGAGACAAAGATTGGATACAAGAGATGAATTAGGATTTGAGATGAGATGGTGCTGGTGAAGATGTTGATGGAGATTGAACCCCTCCCAATGAGAGGATCATTGGTGATGACGATGGTGATGATTTCCCCCTCCCGGAGGGAAGTTTCCCTGGCAGAATAGCTCCGTCGGAGCCCTAGATTGGTTCCACCAAGGTTCCGCCTCGTCGCGGCGGAGTTTCGTCCCGTGAGCTAGCTTATGATTTTTTCCTCGACGAAAGACTCCATATAGCCAAAGATGGGCATCAGAGGGCCACCAGGGGGCCCAAGAGGCAGGGGGCGCGCCCAGGGGGTAGGGCGTGCCCCCCACCCTCGTGGACGGTGGGTGGCCCCCCTCTGGTACTTCTTTCGCCCAACATTTTTTATATATTCTGAAACGTGCTCCCGTGAAGTTTCAGGACTTTTGGAGTTGTGCAGAATAGGTCTCTAATATTTTCTCCTTTTCCAGCCCAGAATTCCAGCTGCCGGCATTCCCCCTCTTCATGTAAACCTTGTAAAATAAAAGAGAATAGGCATAAGTGTTGTGACATAATGTGTAATAACAACCCATAATGCAATAAATATTGATATGAAAGCATGATGCAAAATGGACGTATCAACTCCCCCAACCTTAGACCTCGCTTGTCCTCAAGCGAAAGCCGATATCGAAAAATATGTCCACATGTTTAGAGATAGAGGTGTCGATAAAAATAAAATATGGACATGAGGGCATCATGATCATTATTATAACAGCAACATATATATATATATCATATGATCTCTTATGCTAAAGTAACAATTCATTCAGAGTTTCAAGTATGAAGCATAAACTTCATTGAAAACTAACAAACTATAATCTCAGTCATTGAGGCAATTGCAATTTATCATAACATAGGAAAGAGTCAATAAGAGCTTTTCAGCAAGTCCACATACTCAACCATCTTTTAGTCTTTCACAATTGCTAACACTCACGCGATATTTATGGTTATGAAGTTTTAGTCGGACACAGAGAAAGATAGGGGCTTATATTTTGCCTCCCAACCTTTTAACTCAAGGGTATTGTCAACAATAATAGTTCATGAAAACTCACATCCAATTAGCTATATATATCTGGATCTTTCCAACACATAGTTCTTGCCAAAGGATAAAATGTAAAAAGGAAAGGTGAAGATCACCATGACTCTTATATAAATTAATAGACAATAATAAAAGATAGGCCCTTCGCAGAGGGAAGCAGAGGTTGTCATGTGCTTTTATAGTTGGATGCACAAAATCATAATGCGAAAGAATGTCACTTTGTATTGCCACTTGTGATATGGACCTTTATTATGAAGTCTGTCGCTTTTATTTCTTCCACATCACAAGATCGTATAAAGCTTATTTTCTCCACACTAATAAGTCATACATACTTAGAGAGCAATTTTTATTGTTTGCAACGATCACAACTGATTTGAAGGATCTTACTCAATCCATAGGTAGATATGGTGGACTCTCATGGCAAAACTGGGTTTAAGGATATTTGGAAGCACAAGTAGTATCTCTACTTGGTGCTAAGAATTTGGCTAGCATGAGAGGGAAAGGCAAGCTCAACATGTTAGATGATCCATGACAATATAATTTATCTCAGATGTAAGAAAACATAACCTATTACGTTTTCTTCCTTGTCCAACATCAACTCATTAGCATGTCATATTTTAATGAGTGCTCACTATTGGGGAACGTAGTAATTTCAAAAAAATTCCTACGCACACACAAGATCATGGTGATGCATAGCAACGAGAGGGGAGAGTGTTGTCTACGTACCCTCGTAGACCGAAGCGGAAGCGTTGACGCAACGTAGAGGAAGTAGTCGTACGTCTTCCCGATCCGACCGATCCAAGCACCGTTACTCCGGCACCTCCGAGTTCTTAGCACACGTACAGCTCGATGACGCTCCCCGGGCTCCGATCCAGCAAAGCTTCGGGGATGAGTTCCGTCAGCACAACGGCGTGGTGACGATGATGATGTTCTACCGACGCAGGGCTTCACCTAAGCACTACAACGATATGATCGAGGTGGAATATGGTGGAAGGGGGCACCGCACACGGCTAAGGAACGATCACGAGGATCAACTTGTGTGTCCTAGGGTGCCCCCTTGCCTCCGTATATAAAGGATCCAAGGGGGGGTGCGGCCGGCCCTATGGAGGCGCGCAGGAGGAGTCCTACTCCTACCGGGAGTAGGACTCCCCCCTTTCCTTGTCCAATTAGGAGAGGTGGGAGAAGAGAGGGAAAGAGGGGGGCGCCGCCCCTCCCTCCTAGTCCAATTCGTACTAGGGGAAGAGGGGGCACGCGGCCTGCCCTGGCAGCCCCTTCCTCTTCTCCACTTTAGGCCCATGAGGCCCATTAACCCCCTGGGGGGTTCCGGTAACCCCCCGGTGATCCGGTTTTATCCGAAACTTCTCCGAAATGTTTCCGGTGTCCGAATATAGTCATCTAATATATCAATCTTTATGTCTTGACCATTTCGAGACTCCTCGTCATGTCTGTGATCACATCTGGGACTCCGAACTAACTTCGGTACATCAAAATGTATAAACTCATAATAACTATCATCGTAACGTTAAGCGTGCGGACCCTACGGTTCGAGAACAATGTAGACATGGCCGAGACACGTCTCCGGTTAATAACCAATAGCGGGACCTGGATGCCCATATTGGCTCCTACATATTCTACGAAGATCTTTATCGGTCAGACCGCATAACAACATACGTTGTTCCCTTTGTCATCGGTATGTTACTTGCCCGAGATTCGATCGTCGGTATCTAATACCTAGTTCAATCTGGTTACCGGCAAGTCTCTTTACTCGTTCCGTAATACATCATCTCGCAGCTAACTCATTAGTTGTAATGCTTGCAAGGCTTATGTGATGTGCATTACCGAGAGGGCCCAGAGATACCTCTCCGACAATCGGAGTGACAAATCCTAATCTCGAAATACGCCAACCCAACATCTACCTTTGGAGACACCTGTAGAGCACCTTTATAATCACCCAGTTACGTTGTGATGTTTGGTAGCGCACAAAGTGTTCCTCCGGTAAACGGGAGTTGCATAATCTCATAGTCATAGGAACATGTATAAGTCATGAAGAAAGCAATAGCAACATACTAAACGATCGGGTGCTAAGCTAATGGAATGGGTCATGTCAATCAGATCATTCAACTAATGATGTGATCTCGTTAATCAAATAACAACTCTTTGTTCATGGTTAGGAAACATAACCATCTTTGATTAACGAGCTAGTCAAGTAGAGGCATACTAGTGACACTCTGTTTGTCTATGTATTCACACATGTATTATGTTTCCGGTTAATACAATTCTAGCATGAATTAAACAATTATCATGATGTAAGGAAATAAATAATAACTTTATTATTGCCTCTAGGGCATATTTCCTTCAGTCTCCCACTTGCACTAGAGTCAATAATCTAGATTACACAGTAATGATTCTAACACCCATGGAGCCTTGGTGCTGATCATGTTTTGCTCGTGGAAGAGGCTTAGTCAACGGGTCTGCAACATTCAGATCCATATGTATCTTGCAAATCTCTATGTCTCCCACCTGGACTAGATCCCGGATGGAATTGAAGCGTCTCTTGATGTGCTTGGTTCTCTTGTGAAATCTGGATTCCTTTGCCAAGGCAATTGCACCAGTATTGTCACAAAAGATTTTCATTGGACCCGATGCACTAGGTATGACACCTAGATCGGACATGAACTCCTTCATCCAGACTCCATCGTTTGCTGCTTCCGAAGAAGCTATGTACTCCGCTTCACATGTAGATCCCGCCACAACGCTTTGTTTAGAACTGCACCAACTGACAGCTCCACCGTTTAATGTAAACACGTATCCGGTTTGCGATTTAGAATCGTCCGGATCAGTGTCAAAGCTTGCATCAACGTAACCGTTTACGATGAGCTCTTTGTCACCTCCATATACGAGAAACATATCCTTAGTCCTTTTCAGGTATTTCAGGATGTTCTTGACCGCTGTCCAGTGATCCACTCCTGGATTACTTTGGTACCTCCCTGCTAAACTTATAGCAAGGCACACATCAGGTCTGGTACACAGCATTGCATACATGATAGAGCCTATGGCTGAAGCATAGGGAACATCTTTCATTTTCTCTCTATCTTCTGCAGTGGTCGGGCATTGAGTCTGACTCAACTTCACACCTTGTAACATAGGCAAGAACCCTTTCTTTGCTTGATCCATTTTGAACTTCTTCAAAATCTTGTCAAGGTATGTGCTTTGTGAAAGTCCAATTAAGCGTCTTGATCTATCTCTATAGATCTTTATGCCTAATATGTAAGCAGCTTCACCGAGGTCTTTCATTGAAAAACTCTTATTCAAGTATCCCTTTATGCTATCCAAAAATTCTATATCATTTCCAATCAGTAATATGTCATCCACATATAATATCAGAAATGCTACAGAGCTCCCACTCACTTTCTTGTAAATACAGGCTTCTCCGAAAGTCTATACAAAACCAAATGCTTTGATCACACTATCAAAGCGTTTATTCCAACTCCGAGAGGCTTGCACCAGTCCATAAATGGATCGCTGGAGCTTGCACACTTTGTTAGCTCCCTTTGGATTGACAAAACCTTCCGGTTGCATCATATGCAACTCTTCTTCCAGAAATCCATTCAGGAATGCAGTTTTTACATCCATCTGCCAAATTTCATAATCATAAAATGCGGCAATTGCTAACATGATTCGGACGGACTTAAGCATCGCTACGGATGAGAAGGTCTCATCGTAGTCAACCCCTTGAACTTGTCAAAAACCTTTTGCGACAAGTCGAGCTTTGTAGACAGTAACATTACCGTCAGCGTCAGTCTTCTTCTTGAAGATCCATTTATTCTCAATTGCTTGCCGACCATCGGGCAAGTCCACCAAAGTCCATACTTTGTTCTCATACATGGATCCCATCTCAGATTTCATGGCTTCAAGCCATTTTGCGGAATCTGGGCTCACCATCGCTTCTTAATAGTTCGTAGGTTCATCATGATCTAGTAGCATGATTTCCAGAATAGGATTACCGTACCACTCTGGCGCGGATCTCACTCTGGTTGATCTACGAGGTTCAGTAGTATCTTGTTCTGAAGTTTCATGATCATTATCATTAGCTTCCTCTCTTATTGGTGTAGGTGTCGCAGAAACAGTTTTCTATGATGTACTACTTTCCAATAAGGGAGTAGGTACAGTTACCTCGTCAAGTTCTACTTTCCTCCCACTCACTTATTTCGAGAGAAACTCCTTCTCTAGAAAGGATCCATTCTTAGCAACGAATGTCTTGCCTTCGGATCTGTGATAGAAGGTGTACCCAACAGTCTCCTTTGGGTAACCTATGAAGACACATTTCTCCGATTTGGGTTCGAGCTTATCAGGTTGAAGCTTTTTCACATAAGCATCGCAGCCCCAAATTTTAAGAAACGACAACTTTGGTTTCTTGCCAAACCATAGTTCATAAGGTGTCGTCTCAATGGATTTTGATGGTGCCCTATTTAACGTGAATGCGGCCGTCTCTAAAGCATAACCCCAAAACGATAGCGGTAAATTAGTAAGAGACATCATAGATCGCACCATATCTAGTAAAGTACGATTACGACGTTCGGACACACCATTACACTGTGGTGTTCCGGGTGGCGTGAGTTGCGAAACTATTCCGCATTGTTTCAAATGTACACCAAACTCGTAACTCAAATATTCTCCTCCACGATCAGATCGTAGAAACTTTATTTTCTTGTTACGATGATTTTCAACTTCACTCTGAAATTCTTTGAACTTTTCAAATGTTTCAGACTTGTGTTTCATTAAGTAGATATACCCATATCTGCTTAAATCATCTGTGAAGGTGAGAAAATAACGATATCCGCCACGAGCCTCAATATTCATCGGACCACATACATCGGTATGTATGATTTCCAACAAATCTGTTGCTCTCTCCATAGTACCAGAGAACGGTGTTTTAGTCGTCTTGCCCATGAGGCATGGTTCGCAAGTACCAAGTGATTCATAATCAAGTGGTTCCAAAAGTCCATCAGTATGGAGTTTCTTCATGCGCTTTACACCGATATGACCTAAACGGCAGTGCCACAAATAAGTTGCACTATCATTATCAAATCTGCATCTTTTGGTTTCAACATTATGAATATGTCTATCACTACTGTAGAGATTCATCAGATATAGACCACTCTTCAAGGGTGCATGACCATAAAAGATATTACTCATATAAATAGAACAACCATTATTCTCTGATTTAAATGAATAACCGTCTCGCATTAAACAAGATCCAGATATAATGTTCATGCTTAACGCTGGCACCAAATAATAATTATTTAGGTCTAATACTAATCCCGAAGGTAGATGTAGAGGTAGCGTGCCGACTACGATCACATCGACATTGGAACCGTTTCCCACGCGCATCGTCACCTCGTCCTTTGCCAGTGTTCGCCTAATCCGTAGTCCCTGTTTCGAGTTGCAAATATTAGCAACAGAACCAGTATCAAATACCCAGGTGCTACTGCGAGCTCTAGTAAGGTACACATCAATAACATGTATATCACATATACCTTTGTTCACCTTCCATCGTTCTTATCCGCCAAATACTTGGGGCAGTTCCGCTTCCAGTGACCAGTCTGCTTGCAGTAGATGCACTCAGTTTCAGGCTTAGGTCCAGACTTGGGTTTCTTCTCCTGAGCAGCAACTTGCTTGCCGTTCTTCTTGAAGTTCCCCTTCTTCTTCCCTTTGCCCTTTGTCTTGAAACTAGTGGTCTTGTTGACCATCAACACTTGATGCTCCTTTTTGATTTCTACCTCCGCAGCTTTCAGCATTGCGAAGAGCTCAAGAATAGTCTTATTCATCCCTTGCATATTATAGTTCATCACAAAGCTCTTGTAGCTTGGTGGCAGTGATTGGACAATTCTGTCAATGACGCAATCATCTGGAAGATTAACTCCCATCTGAATCAAGTGATTATTATACGCAGACATTTTGAGTATATGCTCACTGACAGAACTGTTCTCCTCCATCTTGCAGCTATAGAACTTATTGGAGACTTCATATCTCTCAATCCGGGCATTTGCTTGAAATATTAACTTCAACTCCTGGAACATCTCATATGCTCCATGATGTTCAAAACGTCGTTGAAGTCCCGATTCTAAGCCGTAAAGCATGGCGCACTGAACTATCGTGTAGTCATCAGCTTTGCTCTGCCAGACGTTCATAACATCTGGTGTTGCTCCAGCAGCAGGCCTGGCACCCAGCGGTGCTTCCATGACGTAATTCTTCTGTGCAACAATGAGGATAATCCTCAAGTTACGGACCCAGTCCGTGTAATTGCTACCATCATCTTTCAACTTTGCTTTCTCAAGGAACGCATTAAAATTCAACGGAACAACAACACGGGCCATCTATCTACAATCAAACATACATAAGCAAGATACTATCAAGTACTAAGTTCATGATAAATTTAAGTTCAATTAATCAAATTACTTAAAGAACTCCCACTTAGATAGACATCCCTCTAATCTTCTAAGTGATCATGTGATCCAAATCAACTAAACCATAACCGATCATCACGTGAAATGGATTGGTTTTCAATGGTGAACATCATTATGTTGATCATATCTACTCTATGATTCACGCTCGACCTTTCAGTCTCCGTGTTCCGAGGCCATATCTGCATATGCTAGGCTCGTCAAGTTTAACCTGAGTATTCTGCGTGTGCAAAACTGGCTTGCACCCGTTGTAGATGGACGTAGAGCTTATCACACCCGATCATCACGTGGTGTCTGGGCACGACGAACTTTGGCAACGGTGCATACTCAGGGAGAACACTTCTTGATAATTTAGTGAGAGATCATCTTATAATGCTACCGTCAATCAAAGCAAGATAAGATGCATAAAAGATAAACATCACATGCAATCAATATAAGTGATATGATATGGCCATCATCATCTTGTGCTTGTGATCTCCATCTCCGAAGCACTGTCATGATCACCATCGTCACCGGCACGACACCTTGATCTCCATCGTAGCATCGTTGTCGTCTCGCCAATCTTATGCTTCCACGACTATCGCTACCGCTTAGTGATAAAGTAAAGCATTACATCGCGATTGCATTGCATACAATAAAGCGACAACCATATGGCTCCTGCCGGTTGCCGATAACTTGGTTACAAAACATGATCATCTCATACAATAAAATTTAGCATCATGTCTTGACCATATCACATCACAACATGCCATGCAAAAACAAGTTAGACGTCCTCTACTTTGTTGTTGCATGTTGTACGTGGTTGCTATGGGCTTAAGCAAGAACCAATCTTACCTACGCATCAAAACCACAACGATAGTTTGTCAAGTTGATGCCATTTTAACCTTCGCAAGGACCAGGTGTAGCCACACTCGGTTCAACTAAAGTTGGAGAAACAGTCACCCGCAAGCCACCTTTGTGCAAAGCACGTCGGGAGAACCCGTCTCGCATAAGCGTACGCGTAATGTCGGTCCGGGCCGCTTCATCCGACAATACCGCCGAACCAAAGTATGACATGCTGGTAGGCAGTATGACTTATATCGCCCACAACTCACTTGTGTTCTACTCGTGCATATAACATCAAACCATAAAACCTGGGCCCACTGTTGGGGAACGTAGTAATTTCAAAAAATTTCCTACGCACACGCAAGATCATGGTGATGCATAGCAACGAGAGGGGAGAGTGTTGTCTACGTAGCCTCGTAGACCGAAGCGGAAGCGTTGATGCAACATAGAGGAAGTAGTCATACGTCTTCCCGATCCGACCGATCCAAGCACCGTTACTCCGGCACCTCTGAGTTCTTAGCACACGTACAGCTCGATGACGCTCCCCGGGCTCCAATCCAGCAAAGCTTCGGGGATGAGTTCCGTCAGCACAACGGCGTGGTGACGATGATGATGTTCTACCGATGCAGGGCTTCGCCTAAGCACTACAACGATATGATCGAGGTGGAATATGGTGGAAGGAGGCACCGCACACGGCTAAGGAACGATCACGAGGATCAACTTGTGTGTCCTAGGGTGCCCCCTTGCCTCCGTATATAAAGGATCCAAGGGGGGTGCGGTCGGCCCTATGGAGGCGCGCAGGAGGAGTCCTACTCCTACCGGGACTAGGACTCCCCCCCCTTTCCTTGTCCAATTAGGAGAGGTGGGAGAAGAGAGGGAAAGAGGGGGGCGCCGCCCCTCCCTCCTAGTCCAATTCGGACTAGGGGAAGAGGGGGTGCGCGGCCTGCCCTGGCAGCCCCTTCCTCTTCTCCACTTTAGGCCCATGAGGCCCATTAACCCCCCGGGGTGTTCCGGTAACCCCCCGGTGATCCGGTTTTATCCGAAACATCTTCGGAACGTTTCCGATGTCCGAATATAGTCATCCAATATATCAATCTTTATGTCTCGACCATTTCGAGACTCCTCGTCATGTCCGTGATCACATCCGGGACTCCGAACTAACTTCGGTACATCAAAATGTATAAACTCATAATAACTATCATCGTAACGTTAAGCGTGCGGAACCTACGGTTCGAGAACAATGTAGACATGACCGAGACACGTCTCCGGTCAATAACCAATAGCGGGACCTGGATGCCCATATTGGCTCCTACATATTCTACGAAGATCTTTATCGGTCAGACCGCATAACAACATACGTTGTTCCCTTTGTCATCGGTATGTTACTTTCCCGAGATTCGATCGTCGGTATCCAATACCTAGTTCAATCTCGTTACCGGCAAGTCTCTTTACTCGTTCCGTAATACATCATCTCGCAACTAACTCATTAGTTGTAATGCTTGCAAGGCTTATGTGATGTGCATTACCGAGAGGGCCCAGAGATACCTCTCCGACAATCAGAGTGACAAATCCTAATCTCGAAATACGCCAACCCAACATCTACCTTTGGAGACACCTGTAGAGCACCTTTATAATCACCCAGTTACGTTGTGACGTTTGGTAGCGCACAAAGTGTTCCTCCGGTAAACGGGAGTTGCATAATCTCATAGTCATAGGAGCATGTATAAGTCATGAAGAAAGCAATAGCAACATACTAAACGATCGGGTGCTAAGCTAATGGAATGGGTCATGTCAATCAGATCATTCAACTAATGATGTGATCTCGTTAATCAAATAACAAATCTTTGTTCATGGTTAGGAAACATAACCATCTTTGATTAACGAGCTAGTCAAGTAGAGGCATACTAGTGACACTCTGTTTGTCTATGTATTCACACATGTATTATGTTTCCGGTTAATACAATTCTAGCATGAATAATAAACATTTATCATGATGTAAGGAAATAAATAATAACTTTATTATTGCCTCTAGGGCATATTTCCTTCACTCACAATCATAAGAGATGTCCAAGATAGTATATCTATATGTGAAAACCTCTCTTTCTTTATTACTTCCTATTAATTGCAACAATGATCAAAACTATACTTGTCAACTCTCAACAACTTTTATTCATCACACTCTTTATATGTGAAGTCATTACTCTCCATAAGATCCAAATGATCCCTTTATTTCTTTTTATTCTTTCTCTTTTATTTTATTCCCTCAAGATCATAGTAAGATAATCAAGACTTTGACTCAACACTAATCTTTATTATATATAGCTCACGGACTCGATTACATAGAAGGGTCATAAAGCAAAACTCAAAACTAGATCATACTAAAACTTTATTCTACTAGATCAAGATATTACCAAAAGGGTCGAACTAAGAAAACAGTAAAGATAAAAGTGTGATGGTGATACGATACCGGGGCACTCCCCCAAGCCTAGCAGTTGCCAAGGGGAGTGCCCATACCCATGTGTTTATGTCTCCTTCCTTGGAGGTGGTGATGATGGAGTTGTTGATGATGTAGGCTTGTCGTCCATCTTCCAAGGCATAGGCTCACCATCATAGAAGGATGATCGAGTCTCCGGGATCCTCAAATCTGCAGCCAAACTCATTCTCTTGAATCTATATTCATACTCACAGTTTTGGTTTTGCAGGTCATAAATCTGGGCTTGGAGGCGCTCGATTTTCTCGTGAAGCTTGAAGATGGCCTCCCCAATGTTCTTGTCATCCAGCTTGTGGTTGTTGGTGAACTCCATGATCATTATATGATTGGAGTTGAGTCCACGTTCCACCATCTCCTGGCACTTGAAAACTTGTTGCTCCATTGCTTCGAGCCTTGTCTCCACGCTTTCGGTCCTCCTTGGTCCCTCAACATCGAGGATGTGCAGCAACCCCTCACGCATCTCAATGGTTTGAGGGTGTTGCAGCACCTCCGCGAGGTAGGGGTTGATGACCTTTTCGAAGAACTTGTCCTTGGGGGCACTTGAAGACGCCATGGCGATCTAGATCTATCAGAAAAACAGCTCGAAACAAAGACATAAGATATTTGCGTGATACAGTGGTCAAAACCTTCGGGAGATTATATAATGAATTTTTACCGACCAAAAGAAGTATCGTGCAAGAAAACGGAGTCTGGAGAGCACACGAGGTGCCCACGAGGAAGGGGGCGCGTCCAGGGTGTAGGGCGCGCTCTCCACCCTCGTGGAAGCATCGTGTCCTTTCCGGGCTGCTTCTTCTTTTCCTATTTTCTTAAATATTCCAAAATGGAGAAAAATTTCCATTAGGACTATTTTGGAGTTGGTTTACTTACCATACCATGTACCTATTCCTTTTTGGAGTCTGAAATGTTCTGGAAAGTGTCCCTTATGTATTCCTCCGGGGTTACGATTTCAATAACATTAGTTTCAACATTTATGGGATTACCTGAGATATAATGTTTGATTCTTTGACCGTTCACCACCCTCGGATGTGTGCCTTCAAAGTTGTTGATTTTTATGGCGCCGGAATGATAGACCTCCTCGATAACGTAAGCACCTTCCCATTTTGAGAGGAGTTTGCCCGCAAAAAATCTTAAACGAGAGTTGTATAACAATACATAATCGCCTACATTAAACTCACATTTTTGTATCCTTTTTTCATGCCATCTTTTAACTTTTTCTTTAAATAGTTTGGCATTCTCATAAGCCTAGGTTCTCCATTCATCAAGTGAGCTAATGTCAAATAACCTCTTCTCACCGACAAGTTTGAAATCATAATTGAGCTCTTTAATGGCCCAATATGCCTTATATTCTAGTTCAAGAGGTAAGTGACATGCCTTTCCATAAACCATTTTATACGGAGACATACCCATATGATTTTTGTATGCAGTTCTATAGGCCCATAATGCATCATCAAGTTTCTTAGACCAATTCTTCCTAGATCTATTAACAGTCTTTTGCAAAATTAATTTAAGCTCTCTATTGCTCAGTTCTACTTGACCACTAGACTGTGGATGATAAGGAGATGCAATTCTATGGTTAACATCATACTTAGCAAGCATTTTACGAAAGGCACCATGAATAAAATGTGAACCACCATCAGTCATTAAGTATCTAGGGACTCCAAACCTCGGAAAAATAACTTCTTTAAGCATCTTAATAGAGGTGTTATGATCAGCACTACTAGTTGGAATAGCCTCTACCCACTTAGTAACGTAATCAATAGCAACTAAAATATGTCTATACCCATTAGAGGAAGGAAACGGTCCCATATAATCAAAGCCCCAAACATCAAATGGTTCAATAACAAGTGAATAATTCATAGGCATTTCTTGACGTCTACTGATATTACCAATTCTCTGACATTCATCACAAGACAAAACAAACTTACGGGGATCCTTGAAGAGAGTAGGCCAATAAAAACCGGATTGCAATACCTTATGTGCAGTTCTATCTCCAGCATGGTGTCCTTCGTAAGCCTCGGAGTGACACTTGCGTAGGATCTGTTCCTGTTCATGCTCAGGTACACAACGTCTAATAACACCATCTACTCCTTCTTTATAAATATGTGGGTCATCCCAGAAGTAATGCCCTAAATCATAGAAGAACTTTTTCTTTTGCTGGTATGTGAAACTAGGTGGTATAAACTTAGCAAGAATATAATTAGCATAATCAGCATACCATGGAGCAGTACGCTAAGCATTTATCACAGCTAATTGTTCATCAGGAAAGCTATCATCAATAGGTAGTGGGTCATCAAGAACATTCTCTAACCTAGACAAGTTGTCTGCAATGGGGTTCTCATCTCCTTTTCTATCAATAATATGCAAATCAAATTCTTGTAGAAAGAGAACCCATCTAATAAGTCTAGGTTTAGCATCTTTCTTTTCCATAAGATATTTAATAGTAGCATGATCAGTGTGAACAGTTACTTTAGAATCAACAATATAAGGTCTGAACTTATCACAAGCAAACACAACTGCTAAAAATTCTTTTTCAGTAGTAGCATAATTTCGTTGAGCACTGTCTAGAGTTTTACTAGCATATTGAATAACATTTATTTTTTTATCAACTCTTTGTCCTAGAACAGCCCCTACAGCATAATCACTAGCATCACACATGATTTCAAATGGTAAATTCCAATCAGGAGGCTGAACAATAGGTGCAGAAATCAAGGCTTTCTTAAGTATTTCAAATGCTTCTACACAATCATCATCAAAAACAAAAGGAACATATTTTTGTAAGAGATTAGTCAGAGGCCTAGAAATTTTAGAGAAGTCCTTAATGAACCTCCTATAAAACCGGCATGATCAAGGAAACTTCTTATACCTTTAATGTCCTTAGGACATGACATCTTTTCAATAGCATCAAATTTAGCTTCATCAACTTCAATACCTCTTTCAGAAATTTTATGCCCCAAGACAATACCTTCATTAACCATAAAGTGGCACTTCTCCCAATTCAAGACAAGATTAGTTTCTTCACATCTCTGCAAAACTCGATCAAGGTTGCTTAAGAAATCATCAAAAGAAGTTCTGTAAACAGAGAAATCATCCATGAATACCTCAACAATCTTTTCACAAAAATCAAAGAATATAGCAGTCATACATCTTTGAAAGGTAGCAGGTGCATTACATAAACCAAAAGGCATACGTCTATAAGCAAAGGTACCGAAAGGGCAGGTAAAAGTTGTCTTTTCTTGATCCTCTTTTGACAAAGGTATTTGAGAGAAACCAGAATAACCATCTAGAAAACAAAAATGTGTATGTTTGGATAATCTTTCTAACATTTGATCAATAAAAGGTAAATGGTAATGATCCTTTTTAGTAGCTTTATTTAATTTGCGGAAATCAATTACCATTCTATAACATGTAACAATTCTTTGTGGGATCAATTCATCTTTATCATTAGGAACAACAGTAATACCTCCCTTCTTAGGGATACAATGGACAGGACTTACCCACTGACTATCAGCAATGGGATAAATTATACCTGCCTCCAGAAGCTTTAGTATTTCTTTTCTTACCACTTCTTTCACCTTATGATTTAACCATCGTTGGTGATCAACAACCGGTTTCGCGTCTTTCTCCAATTTTATTTTGTGATGGCACAGAGTGGGACTAATACCCTTAAGATCATCAAGAGTATATCCAATAGCAGCACGGTGCTTCTTCAGAGTTTTCAATAACTTCTTTTCTTCATGCTCTGAAAGGTTAGCACTAATAATAACAGGATATATCTCTTTTTCATCAAGATAAGCATATTTAAGAGTATCAGGTAAAGGTTTAAGCTCAAAAACGGGATCACCCTTAGGTGGAGGAGGATCCCCTAAGATTTCAACATGCAAATTGTGTTTCAAAATAGGTCCTTGTTCAAAGAATACTTCATCTATTTCCCTTCTTTCATTCATAACCATATCATTTTCATGGTCTAGCAAATATTGTTCTAAAGGATCACTAGGAGGCACGACAATAGAAGCAAGACCAATAATTTCATCTTTACTAGGAA
Source organism: Triticum monococcum (assembly GCA_034509565.1). Lineage (NCBI taxonomy): Eukaryota > Viridiplantae > Streptophyta > Magnoliopsida > Poales > Poaceae > Triticum > Triticum monococcum. The sequence goes on from CM067846.1 coordinate 66,209,671, forward strand.
ATTCTTTATCATGGGGTTGTCTATGAAATTTAGCAAAATTAAATTCATGAGACATATCCCCTAAACCAACAGAAACAATATCCTTATTGCAGTCTATCTTAGCATTAACAATATTCACGAAGGGTCTACCAAATATAATGGTACAAAAGTTATCTTGTGGGGAACCAAGAACAAGAAAATCGGCAGGATATTTAACTTTCTGACACAAGACTTCAACATCTTTAACATTCCCAACTGGTGAAATAGTGTCTCTATTGGCAAGTTTAATAGTAACATCAATTTCCTCTATCTCAGCAGGTGCAATGTCATGCATAATTTGTTTATGTAGGGAATGAGTTATTGCACTTGCACTAGCACCCATATCACATAAGCCATGATAGCAATGATCTCCTATTTTAACAGAAATAACAGGCATGCCTACAACAAGTCTATGTTTATTTTTAGTATCGGGTCTAGCAATTCTAGCAGCTTCATCACAGAAATAAATAACATAACCATAGCAACACTATGTTCAACTTTGATTTGCTCAGAGGGAGTAGGTGTTCTGGTATTACTCTTACGAACCACATTTGAAGCTTTAGCGTGATCCTTTATTATAACAGGGAAAGGTGGTTTCTCAATATAAGAAGTGGGAACAACAGGATCATTATAAGTGATAGTCTTTTCTTCAACTTTAATAGGTGCAACTACTTTTACTTCAATGGGAGGATTACATTTAAACCACTTCTCCTTAGGGAGATCAACATGAGTAGCAAAGGATTCACAGAAAGAAGCTACTATCTCAGCGTCAAGTCCATATTTAGTGCTAAATTCACGGAAAGCATCGGTATCCATAAAAGATTTAACACAATCGAACTTGGGTGTTATACCTGAATCCTTACCTTCGTCGAGATCCCAATCTTCAGAGTTGCATTTAATTCTTTCCAATAAATCCCATTTGAATTCAATAGTCTTCATCATAAAAGAACCAGTACAAGAAGTATCGAGCATGGAGCGATTACTGAGAGAAAGCCGAGCATAAATTTTTTGAATAATCATTTCTCTTGAGAGCTCATGATTGGGGCATGAATATAATATTTACTTAAGCCTCCCCCAAGATTGAGCGATGCTTTCTCCTTCGCAAGGCCAAAAATTATATATATAATTTATGATCATGATGAACCAGATGCATAGGATAAAACTATTAATGAAATTCCAATTTCAATCGTTGGTAGTTCCATGATCCAATATCATCACATAGCCTAAACCATGTCAATGCCTCTCCCTTCAAAGATAAAGGGAAGACCTTCTTATTGATAACATCCTTGGGCATACCTGCAAGATTAAATAATCCAAAAACTACATCCACATAGATTAGGTGCAAATCGGGATGTAATGTTCCGTCTCCTGTAAAAGGATTAGCTAGCAGTTCTCTATCATACCCGAAGGAATTTCAAAGTAAACATTTTCAGTAGGTTGAGTAGGTTGAGGAGCAAATCTTTGCTCTACTGGTCGGGGTGAAGATATCCTGAACAAGCCCATCAAAGGATTATGTTCCATAGTAACAAGTGACAGTAAATTTCAGCACACTATATAAATTTTTCCTTACCAAAGGCGCTTCACTCCCCGGCAACGGCGCCAGAAAATAGTCTTGATGACCCACAAGTGTAGGGGATCTATCATAGCCTTTTCGATAAGTAAGAGTGTCGAACCAAACAAGGAGCAGAAGGAAATGATAAGCGGTTTTCAGCAAGGTATTCTCTGCAAGCACTGAAATTATCGGTAACAGATAGTTTTGTGATAAGGTAATTTGTAACGAGTAACAAGTAATGCAAGTAAATAAGGTGCAACAAGATGGCCCAATCCTTTTTGTAGCAAAGGACAAGCCTGGACAAACTCTTATATAATGGAAAGATCTCCCGAGGACACATGGGAATTATCGTCGAGCTAGCTTTCATCACGTTCATATGATTCATGTTCGGTACTTTGATAATTTGATATGTGGGTGGACCGGTGCTGGGATAATGTCCTTAATTGGACAAGCATACCGCTTATGCTTAACCCCTATTGCAAACATCCGCAACTACAACAGAAGTATTAAGGTAAACCTAACCACAACATGAAACATATGGATCCAAATCAACCCCTTACGAAGCAATGCATAAACTAGGGTTTAAGCTTCTGTCACTCTAGCAAACCATCATCTACTTATTACTTTGCAATGCCTTCCTATAGGCCCAAACAATGGTGAAGTGTCATATAGTCGACGTTCACATGACACCACTAGAGGAAAGACAACATACATCTCATCAAAATATCGAACGAATACCAAATTCACATGACTACTTATAGCAAAACTTCTCCCATGTCCTCAAGAAAAAAAATAACTACTCACAAATCATATTCATGTTCATAATCAGAGGGGTATTAATATGCATAATGGATCTGAACATATGATCTTCCACCAAGTAAACCAACTAGCATCAACTACAAGGAGTAATCAACACTACTAGCAACCCACAGGTACCAATCTGAGGTTTTGAGACAAAGATTGGATACAAGAGATGAATTAGGGTTTGAGATGAGATGGTGCTGGTGAAGATGTTGATGGAGATTGACCCCTCCCGATGAGAGGATCGTTGGTGATGACGATGGTGATGATTTCCCCCTCCCGGAGGGAAGTTTCCCTGGCAGAACAGGAGCCCTAGATTGGTTCCGCCAAGGTTCCGCCTCGTGGCGGAGGAGTTTCGTCCCATGACCTAGCTTATGATTTTTTTTTCCTTGATGAAAGACTCCATATAGCCAAAGATGGGCATCAGAGGGCCACCAGGGGGCCCATGAGGCAGGGGGCGTGCCCCCCCCCACCCTCGTGGACGGTGGGTGGCCCCCCTCTAGTACTTCTTTTGCCCAATATTTTTTATATATTCTGAAATGTGCTCCCGTGATGTTTCAGGACTTTTTGAGTTGTGCAGAATAGGTCTCTAATATCCGCTCCTTTTCCAGCCCAGAATTCCAGCTGCCAGCATTCCCCCTCTTCATGTAAACATTGTAAAATAAGATAGATTAGGCATAAGTGTTGTGACATAATGTGTAATAACAGCCAATAATGCAATAAATATTGACATGAAAGCATGATGCAAAATGGACGTATCAGTCTCCGCTGTCCGAGAAGAGACTAATATTCTTCAGGAGTCTATGGAACAAGAAATTGATGAAACTGTGAGCTCATTAGATGAAAAATATGATGAGGAGAGCGAAGAACAAAAGGAGAAAGATCGGATTAGCTACCCATGCCCACCTTCTAATGAGAGTAACTCTCCAACTCATACATTATTAATGTCCCTTCGTTCTTACAGACGGATGAATGCCATGATAATTGCTACGATCCCGTTGATTCGTTTGAAATATCCCTTTTTGATGAACTTGATGCTTGCTATTCTTGTGGCCAAGATGCCAATATGAATTATGCTTATGGGGATGAACTTGTTATTGTTCCTTACGTTAAACATGAAATTGTTGCTATTGCACCCACACATGATAGTCCTATTATCTTTTTGAATTCCTCAAACTACACTATATCGGAGAAGTTCGCACTTATTAAGGATAATATTGATGGGTGGCCTCTTACCGTTGTACATGATAATTTTGATGAATATAATATGCTGTGCTTTCTGCTCCTACTTGCAATTATTATGAGAGATGAACTACATCTCCGCCTCTCTATGTTTCCAACACGATAAAATTGCAAGAAACTTCTTATGCTATGCATTGGCCTTTACTTGATGTCCATGAATGTTTCTTGTATGACATGTCGATGTATAGGAAGAGAGTTGGACTTCGTCATTGCTTGATATATGTTGCTTTGTGCTCACTACTAAATGCCAAATCATTGCTAATTCAAATTGGCTTTGATATACCTTGGGATCCGGGTGGATTCATTACTTGAGCACCTTATGCCTAGCTTAATGGCTTTAAAGAAAGCGCTGCCAGGGAGACAACCCGAATGTTTTAGAGAGTCATTTATTTCTGTTGAGTGCTTTTATAGAGTTTAGAAACAAAAAATAAAGAGGGTAACCCAAAACTTTTCAAAAAGGAAAGTGAAAGTGAGAGAGACAAGCATTGTTGAAGTGAGGGAGCTCCTTGAACTTTGTGCATGCTCACAAAAATTTTGTGAATCTTGATTACAGAAACTTTTCAACAAAAATAATTATCCCCTTGTACAATTCCATTGTTTTATAAAAGTAATGAGCCAAGATTTGCCTTTAGGATGTTTATATTGCTTGTTGGTTTGTGCGGTGCAATACAGAAACTTGGGCTGTAGTGCACGATTTTACATTTTTTACTGGAACGTCAAACGGTTCTGAAACTTTTTGCACTGTCTTTATATACAAATTTTATTTTTCCTAATATTTTCAGAATTTTTGGAGTATCAGAAGTATGGTGAATGTTCAGATTACTACAGACTATCCTATTTAAGACAGATTCTGTTTTTGATGCATTGTTTGCTTGTTTTGATGAAACTATCGATTTCTATCAGTGGATTAAGCCATGGAAAAGTTATATTACAGTAGCTATAATGCAAAAACAAAATATGAATTGGTTTGCAATAGTACTTAGAGTAGTGATTTTCTTTATTATACTAATGGATCTTACCGAACTTTCTGTTGAGTTTCGTGTGGATGAAGTGATCAAGGATCGAGGAGGTCTCGATATGAGGAAAAGGAGGAGAGTAAAGAGCTTAAGCTTGGGGATTCTCAAGGCACCCCAAGTAAATATTCAAGGAGAATCAAGCGTCTAAGCTTGGGGATGCCCCGGAAGGCATCCCATCTTTCTTCAACAAGTATCGCTATGTTTTCGGTTTCGTTTTGTTCATGTGATATGTGCAAATCTTGGAGCATCTTTTGCATTTAGTTTTCACTTTTCTTTGATGCACCATGCTGGTATGAGATAGTCCATGGTTTATTTGTAGAATGCTCTTTGCACTTCACTTATATCTTTTGAGTATGGCTTTATAGAATGCTCATGTGCTTCGCTTATATCATTTGAAGTATGGATTGCCTGTTTCCCTACACATAGAAAACCGCCATTTGTAGAATGTGATACGTCTCCGTCGTATCTATAATTTTTGATTGTTCCATGCCAATATTCTACAACTTTCATATACTTTTGGCAAATTTTTATACTATTTTTGAGACTAACATATTGATCTAGTGCCCAGTGCCAGTTCCTGTTTGTTGCATGTTTTTTGTTTCATAGAATATCCATATCAAACGGAATCCAAACGGGATAAAAACTGACGAAGATTTTTTTTGGGATATATATGATTTTTGGGAAGAAAAATCCACGCGAGGCGATGCCCGAGGGGGCCACGAGGCAGGGGGGCACGCCCCTGACACTCGTGGCCACCCCGTAAGGCGGTTGGTTCCCTTCTTTCGCTGCAAGAAAGCTAATATCCGGATAGAGATCGTGTTAAAATTTCAGCCCAATTAGAGTTACGGGTCTCCGGGAATATAAGAAACGGTGAAAGGGTAGAATCTAAGAACGCAGAAACAGAGAGAGACAGATCCAATCTCGGAGGGGCTCTCGCCCCTCCCACGCCAGGGAGGCCATGGACCAGAGGGGAAACCCTTCTCCCATCTAGGGAGGAGGTCAACGAAGAAGAAGAAGGAGGGGGCTCTCCCCCTCGCTTCCGGTGCCACCGGAGTGCCACCGGGGGCCATCATCATCACTACAATCTTCACCAACAACTTCACTGCCATCATCACCAACTCTTCCCCCTCTATGCAGTGGTGTACCTCTCTCTTACCTGCTGTAATCTCTACTTAAACATGGTGCTCAATGCTATATATTATTTCCCAATGATGTATGGTTATCCTATGATGTTTGAGTAGATCCGTTTTGTCCTATGGGTTATTTGATGATTGTGATTGGTTTGAGTTGCATGTTTTATTATTGGTGCGGTCCTATGGTGCTCTCCGTGTCGCGCAAGCGTGAGGGGCCCCCGCTGTAGGGTGTTGCAATACGTTCCTGATTCTCTTATAGTGGGTTGCGTGAGTGACTGAAACACAAACCCGAGTAAGGGGGCTGTTGCGTATGGGATAAAGAGGACTTGATTCTTTAATGCTATGGTTGGGTTTTACCTTAATGATCTTTAGTAGTTGCGGATGCTTGCTCGAGTTCCAATCATAATTGCATATGATCCAAGTAGAGAAAGTATGTTAGCTTATGCCTCTCCCTCATATAAAATTGCAATAATGATTACCGGTCTAGTTATCGATTGCCTAGGGACAAATAACTTTCTCGTAACAACAAGCTCTCTAATAAAACTAACTTAGTCGTGTCCTTATATAAGCAGCCCCTACTTTTTATTTACATACTCTTTATTATCTTGCAAACCTATCCAACAACACCTACAAAGTACTTCTAGTTTCATACTTGCTCTAGATAAAGCGAACGTTAAGCGTGCGTAGAGTTGTATTGGTGGTCGACAGAACTTGAGGGAATATTTGTTCTGCCTTTAGCTCCTCGTTGGGTTCGACGCTCTTACTTATCGAAAACTGTTGCGATCCCCTATACTTGTGGGTTATCAAGACTTTTTTCTGGCACCGTTGCCAGGGAGCAATAGCGTGGGGTGAATATTCTCGTGTGTGCTTGTTTGCTTTATCACTAAGTAATTTTTATTTGCTGTTCTAAGTTGTTTTCTATCTTTAGTTATGGGTAGGAAATTCAAAATACCAAAAAAATTAGTTGTACCTACTAAACCAATGGTTGAAGAACCACTCAAAATCTATCACACTGTTGAAGCTTATTACTTGATTCATCTTCGATCCCTATGTGCTCGTGCCGAAACCCCAACTAGCTTAGTTGAGGGAAAATCATTAGATGAGCATGCTTGTTATGTGCGACGCCAAATATCTGAAAAGGGGAAACTTTTACTGGGTCAAATTAATCGTTTGCAATGCTATGCTTGGAATTTATATGAAATATATATTTTACTTGTTGTTCTGAAAACCCTAAGAAACACCTTCCCTATCAATGTGAGTTTAGTGATAATGGAATCGTATCTTCGTATGCTAAGGGTGTTTATAATTACTATGATGTTCAACAAATTGAAGAATTTGTTGCTTTTCAGGGTGCTTACGAGATTGCTTCTTTGATTGAAAATATTATGCTACTCTATACAAATCTGAAAATCTTGCCATACTTGAATATTGTTATGAGAATTATGCTTCTAATGCCTATGTTAAACCATATATCGAGGTCTCCTCCGCTCTCCAAGAAGAGACTAATATTTTGTAGGAGTCTATGGAAGAAGAAATTGATGAAAATGTGAGCTCATTGGATGAAAAAGATGATGAGGAGAGCGAAGAACAAAAGGAGGAAGAGCGGATTAGCTACCCGTGCCCTCCTTCGAATGAGAGTAACTATTCAACTCATACATTGTTTAATTTCCCTTCGTGCTTACCGAAGGATGATTGCTATGATGATTGTTATGATCCCGATGATCCTCTTGAAATATTCCTTTTTGATGTTGCTTGTTATGCTTGTGGCCAAGATGCCAATATGAATTATGCTTATGGAGATGAACTTGCTATAGTTCCTTATGTTAAACATGAAATTGTTGCTATTGCATCCACGCATGATAGTCCTATTATCTTTTTGAATTCTCCCGACTACACTATATCGAAGAAGTTTGCACTTATTAAGGATTATATTGATGGGCTGCGTCTTACTATTAAACATGATGATTTTGATGAATATAATATGCATGTGCTTTCTGCTCCTACTTGCAATTATTATGAGAGAGGAACTATATCTCCACCTCTTTATGTTTCCAATACGATAAAATTGCAAGAAACTGTCTATACTATGCATTTGCCTTTACTATGTGTGCATGAATTGTTATTTTATGACATGTCGATGCATAGGAAGAGAGTTAGACTTGATTGTTGCATGATATATGTTACTTTGTGCTCACTACTAAATGCCAAATCATTGTTAATTAAAATTGGCTTTGATATACCTTGGGATCCGGGTGGATTCACTACTTGAGCACTATATGCCTATCTTAATGGCTTTAAAGAAAGCGCTGCCAGGGAGACAACCCGGAAGTTTTAGAGAGTCATTTATTTCTGTTGAGTGCTTTCATATAGTTTAAAAACAACAAAAATAAAGAGGGGAACCCAAAACTTTTTCAAAAAAGGAAAGTGAAAGTGAGAAAGACAAGCATTGTTGAAGTGGGAGAGCGCCTTGAACTTTGTTCATGCTCACGACAACTTTGTGAATCTTGATTACAGAAACTTTTCAACAAAAATAATTATCCCCTTGTACAATTCCATTGTATTATAAAAATAATGTGCCAAGGTTTGCCTTTAGGATGTTTACATTTGCTTGATGGTTTGTACGGTGCAGTTCAGAAACTTTGGCTGTAGTGCGCGATTTTACATTTTTAGTTGGAACGTCAAATGGTTCTGATTCTTTTTGCACTGTCTTTCTATACAAATTGTTTATTTTTACTAATTGTGGTAGAATATTTCAAGTATCAGAAGTAAGGTCAATGTTCAGATTATTACAGACTGTTCTGTTTTAGACAGATTCTGTTTTTGATGCATAGTTTGCTTGTTTTGATGAAACTATCAATTTATATTAGTGGATTAAGCCATGAAAAAGTTATATTACAGTAGACACAATGCAAAAACAAAATATGAATTGGTTTGCAATAGTACTTAGAGTAGTGATTTGCTTTATTATATTAATGGACCTTACCGAGTTTTCTATTGAAGTTTTGTGTGGATGAAGTGTTCGATGAGCAAGAAGGTCTCGATGTGAGAAGAAGGAAGTGTTGGGGATCGTAGCAGAAATTTAAAATTTTCTACACATCACCAAGATCAATCTATGGAGTCATCTAGCAACGAGAGAGAGAGAGAGAGAGAGAGAGAGAGAGAGGAGTGCATCTACATACCCTTGTAGACCGCGAGCGGAAGCGTTCAAGAGAACGGGGTTGATGGAGTCGTACTCGTCGTGATCCAAATCACCGATGATCCTAGCGCCGAACGGACGGCACCTCCGCGTTCAACACACGTATGGAGCGGAGACGTCTCCTCCTTCTTGATCCAGCAAGGGGGGAGGAGAAGTTGATGGAGATCCAGCAGCACAACGGCGTGGTGGTGGAAGCAGCAGGATTCCAGCAGGGCTTCGCCAAGCGCTACTGTAGGAGGAAGAGGTGTCACGGGAGGGAGAGGGAGGCGCCAGGGTTTAGGGTGCGGCTGCCCTCCCTCCCCTCCACTATATATAGGGGCTAGGGGGCGCATGCCCCCTTGGAGATCCGATCTAGAGGGGGGGCGGCGGCCCCTCGGGGGGCAACGGCCCCCTTAGGGTTTCCAACCAGGGGGCGCATGCCCCCTCGGGGGGCAACGACCCCCTAGGGTTTCCAACCCTAGGCACCTTGGGCCCTTGGATGGGGCGCACCAGCCCACCAGGGGCTAGTTCCCATGCCACTTCAGCCCATGGGGCCCTCCGGGATAGGTGGCCTCACCCAGTGGACCCCTTGGACCCTTCCGGTGGTCCCGGTACAATACCGGTGACCCCGAAACTCTCCCGGTGGCCGAAGCTGGACTTCCTATATATAAATCTTTACCTCCGGACCATTCTGGAACTCCTCGTGACGTCCGGGATCTCATCTGGGACTCCAAACAACTTTCGATTAACCGCATACTAATATCTCTACAACTCTAGCGTCACCGAACCTTAAGTGTGTAGACCCTACGGGGTCGGGAGACACGTAGACATGACCGAGACAACTCTCCAGTCAATAACCAATAGCGGGATCTGGATACCCATGTTGGCTCCCACATGCTCCACGATAATCTCATCGGATGAACCACGATGTCGAGGATTCAATCAATCTCGTATACAATTCCCTTTGTCAATCGGTATGTTACTTGCCCGAGATTCGATCGTTGGTATCCCAATACCTTGTTCAATCTCGTTACCGGCAAGTCACTTTACTCGTTCCGTAACACATCATCCCGTGACCAACCCTTAGTCACATTGAGCTCATTACAATGATGTCTTATCGAGTGGGCCCAGAGATACCTCTCCGTCATACGGAGTGACAAATCCCAGTCTCGATTCGTGCCAACCCAATAGACACTTTCGGAGATACCCATAGTGCACCTTTATAGCCACCCAGTTACGTTGTGATGTTTGGCACACCCAAAGTATTCCTACAGTATCCAGAAGTTGCACAATCTCATGGTCTAAGGAAAAGATACTTGACATTAGAAAAGCTTTAGCTGATGAACTACACGATCTTGCGCTATGCTTAGGATTGGGTCTTGTCCATCACATCATTCTCCTAATGATGTGATCCCGTTATCAATGACATCCAATGTCCATGGTGAGGAAACTGTAACCATCTATTCATCAACGAGCTAGTCAACTAGAGGCTCACTAGGGACATGTTGTGGTCTATGTATTCACACATGTATTATGATTTCCGGATAACACAATTATAGCATGAACAATAGAAAATTATCATGAACAAGGAAATATAATAATAACCATTTTATTATTGCCTCTAGGGCATATTTCCAACAGTCTCCCACTTGCACTAGAGTCAGTAATCTAGTTACATCGTGATGAATCGAACACCCATAGAGTTCTGGTGTTGATCATGTTTTGCTCGAGGAAGAGGTTTAGTCAACGGATCTGCGACATTCAGGTCCGTATGCACTTTCAAATATATATGTCTCCATTTTGAACATTTTCACGAATGGAGTTGAAGTGACGCTTGATATGCCTGGTCTTCTTATGAAACCTGGGCTCCTTGGCAAGGGCAATAGCTCCAGTGTTGTCACAGAAGAGAGTCATCGGGCCCGATGCATTGGGAATAACTCCTAGGTCGGTAATGAACTCCTTCATTCAGATTGCTTCTTGTGCTGCCTCCGAGGCTGCCATGTACTCCGCTTCACATATAGATCCCGCCATGACGCTTTGCTTGCAACTGCACCAGCTGACTGCCCCACCATTCAAAATATACACGTATCCGGTTTGTGACTTGGAGTCATCCAGATCTGTGTCGAAGCTAGCATTGATGTAACCCTTTACGACGAGCTCTTCGTCACCTCCATAAACGAGAAACGTATCCTTAGTCCTTTTCAGGTACTTCAGGATGTTCTTGACCGCTATCCAGTGTTCCATGCCGGGATTACTTTGGTACCTTCCTACCAAACTTACGGCAAGGTTTACATCAGGTCTGGTACACAGCATGGCATACATAATAGACCCTATGGCCGAGGCATAGGGGACGACACTCATCTTTTCTCTATCTTCTGTCGTGGTCGGGCATTGAGTCGTGCTCAATCTCATACCTTGCAATACAAGCAAGAACCCCTTCTTGGACTAATCCATATTGAACTTCTTCAATATCTTGTCAAGGTACGTGCTTTGTGAAAGACCAATGAGGCGTCTCGATCTATCTCTATAGATCTTGATGCCTAATATATAAGCAGCTTCTCCAAGGTCCTTCATTGAAAAACACTTGTTCAAGTAGGCCTTTATGCTTTCCAAGAATTCTATATCATTTCCCATCAATAGTATGTCATCCACATATAATATGAGAAATGCTACAGAGCTCCCACTCACTTTATTGTAAACACAGGCTTCTCCATAAGTCTGCGTAAACCAAAACGCTTTGGTCATCTCATCAAATCAAATGTTCCAACTCCGAGATGCTTACACCAGCCCATAGATTGAGCATTGGAGCTTGCACACCTTGTCAGCATTCTTAGGATCGACAAAACCTTCTGGCTGCATCATATACGATTCTTCCTTAAGGAAACCATTAAGGAATGTCATTTTGATGTCCATTTTCCATATCTCATAATCATAGAATGCGGCAATTGCTAATATGATTCGTACGGACTTCAGCTTTGCTACGGGTGAGAAAGTCTCATCGTAGTCAACCCCTTGAACTTGTCGATAACCCTTAGCGACAAGTCGAGCCTTATGGATGGTCACATTACCATCTGCGTCTGTCTTCTTCTTAAAGATCCATTTATTTTCTATGGCTTGCCGATCATCGGGCAAGTCAGTCAAAGTTCACTTCGTTTTCATACATGGATCCTATCTCGGATTTCATGGCATCCAGCCATTTGTCGGAATCTGGGCCCGCCATCGCTTCTTCATAGTTTGAAGGTTCACCATTGTCTAACAACATGATTTCTAGCACAGGGTTGTCGTACCACTCTGGTGCGAAACATGTCCTTGTGGACCTACGAAGTTCAGTAGCAACTTGATTTGAAGTTTCATGATCATCATCATTAACTTCCTCTCTAGTCGGTGCAGGCACCACAGAAACATTTTATTGAGCTGTGCCACTCTCCGGTTCAAGAGGCAACACTTCATCAAGTTCTACTTTCCTCCCACTTACTTCTTTCGAGAGGAACTCTTTCTCTAGAAAGGATCCATTATTGGCAACAAAGATCTTGCCTTCAGATCTGAGGTAGAAGGTATACCCAATAGTTTCCTTAGGGTATCTTATGAAGACGCATTTTTCCGTTTTGGGTTCGAGCTTTTCAGGTTGAAGTTTCTTGACATAAGCATCGCATCCCCAAACTTTCAAAAATGATAGCTTAGGTTTCTTACCAAACCACAATTCATACGGTGTCATCTCAACGGATTTCGACGGAGCCCTACTTAAAGTGAACGCGGCAGTCTCTATAGCATAACCCTAAAATGATAGCGGTAGATCGGTAAGAGACATCATAGATCGCACCATATCCAATAGAGTGCGATTACGATGTTCGGACACACCATTACGCTGAGGTGTTCTAGGCGGCGTGAGTTGTGAAACAATTCCACATTTCCTTAAGTGCCTGCCAAATTCGTGACTCAAATATTCTCCCCCACGATCTGATCGTAAGAACTTGATTTTCCTGTCATGTTGATTCTCAACCTCACTCTGAAATTTCTTGAACTTTTCAAAGGTCTCAGACTTGTGTTTCATTAAGTAGACATACCCATATCTACTCAAGTCATCAGTGAGGGTGAGAACGTAACGATAGCCACCGCGAGCCTCAACGCTCATTGGACCGCACACATCAGTATGTATGATTTCCAATAAGTTGGTTCTGTCCTAGGTAGAGAACTATTTAGTGAGGTCATTTTGCAAAGGTTTTTGATTTTTGAAAAGACCACTATTTTTCAAGGAAAGGAATTTAGGCAAGTTTTATTTTAAAGATGATCCCTTCCTAGACTTCTATTGTTGATTATATCTTTTCATTGAAGTGGTCATGTTTTATCTTTTCATTGAAGTGGTTCGAGTGTGCCCACGTGGCCTTTTGTTGTTCCCAGGGAATGACGCCGAGTGGCCTATGTTTTGCCGGAATGTTGATTCATTTCCGTTCCGGCAAATTTCAGGTGCTCGATTCGTCCACTTTTTAGCAAAGGTCATGCCGAAATTTTCCATGAATTTCGGCATGACTTGTGCTACAAACTAGAACATATCGAGTGCCCGGGATTTGCCGCACCGGGAAGGAATCAACGTTCCTGCAAAACATAGGCCTTTTTATGTCATTATTCATTTTATTAGGTCTAGAATTAATTGACTAGATTTAATCGTAGGAAACATGGCTAGCAACGATGAAGGACAGGGTTCTAGTGATTGCGATGACGTCTACCGGACGGCAGACGAATTTTTGAACCTTGCCGACTATCAATGGTTGTTGTTGCTGGGCCCACCTGTCACATCGGAGATTGACACCGACATCAAGACCGACGCTGAGATTGGCACCGAGACTGATGGAGCCGTATAGAACCGAAACCAAAGAGGCAACGACGCCTAAACCAGCTCATCACTACTAGAGTGGTGGTCACGGAGGTGGACGACGACAATTTTGAGCCAAAAGAACCTGAAGAAGCGCGATCATGCTACGGCAATCAAATAGGCTGCATCGTATGGACAACCGCCGCCATCAATGATGAGAAACTAAAGAAGATAGAAAATATGAGGCCCTCCCTCCTAAAGAAGCTGCACCAGGTATTCTTGTTCCCGGGCCGGGATGAAAAGAAATATATTGATCCTGATAAAGACCCGAGAATGAAGAAGATAAACAAACGCGCCATGACCAAGTTAGCAACGCGTTGGCCGCCTGGAAAGCAAGGGTGAAACATCGGATCATCAACAAAAAGGATCCCTACTCCGAGATTGTAAAGGATAATCTGATAATCACGGAAGAGCAGTTTGAAATATTCAAGGCGGCTTGCGATGCCGAAGCTGCCAAAGAAAAGTCGAAGTACATGAAGGGGCTTCAACAGAGGAACATGGGGTGCCACCACCTAGAAAGCCGTGGTTACGCGGGGAAGAGGTCCATATGGGCCAAGGAGGACGCAGAACGCGAAAGTTTGGGCATCCTAGACCCCTTGGCGGAGTTCACCGTCCCGCAGGAGCATGATGTCATCAGGGCCCGATACCATTGGGACCCAGTTAAGAAGGTTTTCGAGATGGACCCAGTCACGACGGAGTTCATGAGATTGTTGGTAATTTTAGTTTCTGATCAATTTGACTGCATGTTTAGTCATATTTGTAAACGATCCTTGTTCCTTTTGCAAAGAGAGCAGCACATGATTGCGGCCGGAAGCGACTCGCCATCTAAGGCGTTGGTGAGGCCCAAGTGGGACAGCCCATTCAACTGGGCGTTGAACATATTGAAACGACTCCCAGTGGATACTCGACCGTCGTATCAACGCGTGCACGGTGTCGGAGACGGCGCCATGTGGAAGAAGTACTATCGCGAGACCATGGAGGGGAGAAAGGAAAGATGGAGGTTAACTAAAGAAAACATCGATAAGAAGGTTGAGATTGCGGTTGAGAAGAAATCGGCTGAGATAGTCGCAACAGTTGTAGCTGCCGCAAAACAGGTGATTGCAGATTTGCCTGGTGGCTTGGTTTCGGCCGTTGTCAGTTGGAGCAGGCAAAATCCAAAAAAACAATGCAACGGACTTTCCCCTTGCCGACTTCTTCGGGAGCAGCTTGACTAGCGTTGCACTAGCACCTGCACCTGCTCCTGCACCGGCTCCCGCACCTGCTCATAGCAGCTTGTCCTCCATCTCGGACGTGCTCGGCGGTGCTTCGTCTTTGGCTGAGCTCGATGCCCTCACGGTACCTGTCACACCGACCCTCTTCAATAAATGTATAATCTCCCATTTCTGTTGTCTTTCGGATGTCTCATGTCGTAGACGGCCGACGTAACCCCGTACACCATATTGTACACCATCAGCGACCAAAAGGTGGATGTGGGGAAGGCGACGATGATGAAGCCGAAGGAACCACTGTTCCACAGCCGGATGATCCCCCCTGACATCTTCAAAGTTTCCGTGGCCAGTGTTAAACCGGGCCATGAGAATTTGGCTCCTCCTGTACTAGCAGGGGGATGACGACGAGACCCCGCGGCGGCTTGGCGATTGCAAGGGGTGGGTCCTGTTGTGGCCAAAGAGTCTGCTTCATCTGGAGGCGGCCCGGAGCACACCCACGAGCATGCAACCTCAACAAGGTATGAACATCAACACCCCACCTACCCAATTAGCGTCAGCTGTCGTGCTGGGTGATAGCGGACGGGGTGAGGAAGAGGCTCCATTAGTCGCTGATGACATCACCATAGATGAGGATGAGGATGACGATGACACTCAACGGTATCTCAATACTGGCGCCTATGATGACGGAGGATTGATGGCTCAGCAGTATGGGTACTCAGGGTTTGAGCGTCATGAGTTGGTGCCTGAATTGCCGCCCCCGGAGGGTGAACGTATTATAGACGACCTTTCGGTAGCAAAGAAGCATACGAAGAGACCGAGGAAAGGCAACAAAGCTGCTTCTATGATCCAGCTGCCTCAATAGCCTCGGGTTCAAGATCGTATACCTATCCCCGGTACGGCAAAATGGCATATCCCCGGTGAACCAATCCTACCTAAGGCAGCGGTACAGGCCACATACGATCTAAGGAGACTTCATGACGATGTGCTGCGGAGAGAGAAAAGCCTCATCACCTCGGAAAATCCAGGATAACCACTCTACGTGGTTAACGTGCCGCGGCAAAGGTCGTACGTCGACACATTCCTCGCGGAGAAGTCCTTCCTTTGATTCGATTACATCTTTGACATGTTTCACTTGAGGAAGCTGGATTTTACATTTGTCCGCCTTCATGCCTCGTACATGAATTACATCATCGGGATTGAGCAGATACCTTATATTTGTGTCGCTGACCCGTACTTCATGCACGAGGGCTTCTTGGAAGTCTGCGCAAAGCACCGTGAATACGCGAGGGACTACATCGTCGATTTCATGGTCGCCAATAAGGACAAGGAGATGATTATCATGCCTTATCATCCCCTGTAAGTCATCCGCGCGGATATCCTTCCTTCGATTTCAATCATTCATTTGCACGGTGGAGGCTAATTAATTAGAGGTGTACTTATTTTGCGCAGTGGCGGGCAGGCCGTCCTCATCATCCTTTACCCCCGATACTCCCACGCTCTTTACTTGGACTCATCGAAGAACATGAACAAAAAGTATTACACCCACATCAAGTCTGTTCTCGACAGTGCTATCTTTTTCTACGGCGTACAGGGTGGAGAGATCAAGACCAAGAAGAAAAGGGACGGCAGGCCCGCCTTCGGCCATAAGACCGACTTCTGCTGCATCCAACAACCGAGTAATACTCTTAGTGATGGATTCTATGTCCTACACCACATGCTGGAGTACAGACGAGATCAGCAGAACCTTCGCATGTCACCAACATCCGGCGATGCCCATATTCTGCAATGGGCAAAGAACGTAGGAGATATCCCGGATCATCGACTTCGAGCTGAGTTCTATCACATCCAGCGTGAACTTGCCCAAATCATCATGAAGGAGGTCCTCAAAAAAATAGGGATGTTCTATGAGGAAGGGCAAATGTCGCGAGAAGACGTCCGAACACACGTAGCCTCTCAGCGTTGCTACCTCTTGAGCACTGTGTTGGTTTTCCATTGAAGAGGAAAGGGTGATGCAGTAAAGTAGCGTAAGTATTTCCCTCAGTTTTTCAAAACCAAGGTATCAATCTAGTAGGAGATCACACTCGAGTCCCACACACCTACACAAACAAATAAGAACCTCGCAACCAACGCGATAAAGGGGTTGCCAATCCCTTCACGGTCACTTACGAGAGTGAGATCTGATAGATATGATAAGATAATATTTTTGGAATTTTTATGATAAGGAGAAATAAAGATGCAAAGTAAAATAAATGGCAATAGAAATAGCTAAGTGTTGGAAGATTAATATGATGGAAGATAGACCCGGGGGCCATAGGTTTCACTAGTGGCTTCTCTCAAGAGCATAAGTATTACGGTGGGTAAACAAATTACTGTCGAGCAATTGATAGAATTGAGCATAGTTATGAGAATATCTAGGTATGATCATGTATATAGGCATCAGGTCCGCGACAAGTAGACCGAAATGATTCTGCATCTACTACTATTACTCCACACATCGACCGCTATCCAGCATGCATCTAGAGTATTAAGTTCATAAGAACAGAGTAATGCTTTAAGTAAGATGACATGATGTAGAGGGATAAACTCATGCAATATGATATAAACCCCATATTTTTATCCTCAATGGCAACAATACAATATGTGCCTTGCTGCCCCTGCTGTCACTGGGAAAGGACATCGCAAGATTGAACCCAAAGCTAAGCACTTCTCCCATTGCAAGAAAGATCAATCTAGTAGGCCAAACCAAACTGATAATTCGAAGAGACTTGCAAAGATAAACCAATCATACATAAAAGAATTCAAAGGAGATTTAAATATTGTTCATAGATAAACTTGATCATAAACCCACAATTCATCAGATCTCGACAAACACACCGCAAAAGAAGATTACATCGAATAGATCTCCAAGAAGATCGAGGAGAACTATGTATTGAGATCCAAAGAGAGAGAAGAAGCCATCTAGCTAATAACTATGGACCCATAGGTCTGAAGTAAACTACTCACACATCACCGGAGAGGCCATGGAGTTGATGTAGAGGCCCTCCGTGATCATTGCCCCCTCCAGCGGAGCTCCGGAAAAGGCCCCAATATGGGATCTCTTGGGTATAGAAGGTTGCGGCGGTGGAATTAGGTTTTCGTGGAGCTCCTGGATGTTTGGGGGTACATGGATATATATATATGAGGAAGAAGTAGGTCAGTGGAGCAACGAGGGGCCCATGAGGGTGGAGGGCACGCCCAGGGGGGTAAGCACGCCCCCCTGCCTCGTGGCCTCCTCGATTGTTTCTTGATGCCCACTCCAAGTCTCCTGGATCACGTTCGTTGAGAAAATCACATTCCCTAAGGTTTCATTCCGTTTGGACTCCATTTGATATTCCTTTTCTGCGAAACACTGAAATAGGCAAAAAAACAGCAATTTGGGCTAGGCCTCCCGCTAATAGGTTAGTCCCAAAAATGATATAAAAGTGTAAAATAAAGCCCACTAACATCCAAAATAGATAATATAATAGCATGGAGCAATCAAAAATTATAGATACATTGGAGACGTATCAAGCATCCCCAAGCTTAATTCCTGCTCGTCCTCGAGTAGGTAAATGATAAAAAAGAATTTTTGATGTGGAATGCTTTCTAACATATTTATCAATGTAATTTTTCTTTATTGTGTCATGAATGTTCAGATCCGAAAGATTCAAGATGAAAATTTAATATTGACATAAAAATAGTAATACTTCAAGAATACTAACTAAGCAATTATGTCTTCTCAAAATAACATGGCCAAATAAAGTTATCCCTACAAAATCATATAGTCTCGCTATGCTCCATCTTCACCACACAAACTATTTAAATCATGCACAGCCCCGATGACAAGCCAAGAAATTGTTTCATACTTTTGATGTTCTCAAACTTTTTCAATCTTCACGCAATACATGAGCATGAGCCATGGATATAGCACTATATGTGGAATAGAATGGTGGTTGTGGAGAAGACGAAAAGGAGAAGATAGTCTCACATCAACTAGGCATATCAACGGGCTATGGAGATGCCCATCAATAGATATCAATGTGAGTGAGTAGGGATTGCCATGCAACTTGCTTGCTCACGATGACCTAGGGCATTTTGAGGAAGCCCGTCATTGGAATATACAAGCCAAGTTCTATAATGAAAAATTCCCACTAGTATATGAAAGTGATATCATAGGAGACTCTCTATCATGAAGATCATGGTGCTACTTTGAAGCACAAGTGTGGAAAACGGATAGTAGCATTGTCCCTTCTCTCTTTTTCTCTCATTTTTGGGCCTTCTCCTTTTTTATGGCCTTTCTCCTTTTTTATTTCTTTCGTCCGGAGTCTCATCCCGACTTGTGGGGGAATCATAGTCTCCATCAACCTTTCCTCACTTGGGACAATGCTCTAATAATGATGATCATCACACTTTATTTACTTAGAACTCAAAAATTACAACTCGATACTTAGAACAAAATATGACTCTATGTGAATGCCTCCGGCGGTGTACCGGGATGTGCAATGATACATGAGTGACATCTATGAAGAATTATGAACGGTGGCTTTGCCACAAATATGATGTCAACTACATGATCACACAAGCAATATGACAATGATGAAGCATGTCATAATAACAGAACGGTGGAAAGTTGCATGGCAATATATCTCGAAATGTTATGGAAATGCCATAATAGGTAGGTATGGTGGCTGTTTTGAGGAAGGTATATGGTGGGTTTATGATACCGGCGAAAAGTGTGTGGTATTAGAGAGGCTAGCAATGGTGGAAGGGTGAGAGTGCGTATAATCCATGGAGTCAACATTAGTCATAAAAAACTCACATACTTATTGCAAAAATCTATTAGTTATTGAAACAAAGTATTACGCACATGCTCCTAGGGGGATAGATCGGTAGGAAAAGACCATTGCTCGTCCCCGACCGCCACTCATAAGGAAGACAATCAATAAATAAATCATGCTCCGACTTCGTCACATAACGGTTCACCATACGTGCATGCTACGGGAATCACAAACTTCAACACAAGTATTTCTCAAATTCACAACTACTCAACTAGCATGACTCTAATATCACCATCTCCATATCACAAAACAATTATCAAGTATCAAACTTCCCATAGTATTCAATGCACTTCTATGAAAGTTTTTATTTTATTCCTAAAAGTAAATTTCCATGTTGTTCTAAAGGACTCTCAAAATAATATAAGTGAAGCATGAGAGATCAACTATTTCTATAAAATAAAACCACCGCCGTGCTCTAAAAGATATAAGTGAAGCACTAGAGCAAAAACTATATGGCTCAAAAGATATAAGTGAAGCACATAGAGTATTCTAATAAATTTCAAATCATGTTAGTCTCTCTCAAAAGGTGTGTACAGCAATGATGATTGTGGTAAACTAAAAATCAAAGACTCCAATCATACAAGACGCTCCAAGCAAAACACATATCATGTGGTGAATAAAAATATAGCTCCAAGTAACGTTACCGATGGACGAAGACGAAAGAGGGGATGCCTTCCGGGGCATCCCCAAGCTTAGGGTTTTTGGTGTCCTTGAATTTTACCTTGGGGTGCCATGGGAATCCCCAAGCTTAGGCTCTTGCCACTCCTTGTTCCATAATCCATCAAGACTTTACCCAAAACTTGAAAACTTCACAACACAAATCTCAAAATAGAAAATCTCGTGAGCTCCGTTAGCGAAAGAAAACAAAACACCACTTCAAGGTACTGTAATGAACTAACTCTTTATTTATATTGGTGCTAAACCTAATGTGTTCCAACTTCTCTATGGTTTATAAACTCTTTTACTAGCCATAGATTCATCGAAATAAGTAAACAACACACGAAAAACAGAATCTGTCAAAAACAGAACAATTTGTAGTAATCTGTAGCTAACGCAAACTTCTGGAACCCAAAAAATTCTAAAATAAATTGCTGGAAGTGAGTAATTTATCTATTAATCATATGCAAAAATAATTAACTAAATAGCACTTTCCAAATAAAAATGGCAGCAATTCTCGTGAGCACTAAAGTTTCTGTTTTTTACAGCAAGATTAAAAAGACTTTCCCCAAGTCTTCCCAACGGTTCTACTTGGCACAAACACTAATTAAACACAAAAAATACAACAAAAACAGAGGCTAGATAAATTATTTATTACTGAACATGAGCAAAATGCAAGAAATAAAAATAAAATTGGGTTGCCTCCCAACAAGCGCTATCGTTTAACGCCCCTAGCTAGGCATAAAAGTGAAGATAGATCTAGGTATTGCCATCTTTGGTATTAGGAAAGAAAAGAGAAATTTTCTTTTCTATAGCATTTATATTTCTATTGTGAGATAGCACGTTGCCATTAATGGTGGAAGAAAGATTAAGCACGTTACGAAAATTGGCATCTAAGCTTGCCTTCATTTCTTTGATAATTTCAATTTGATAAAAGCACAAAAGAGAGGTAGATTCAACCTTCTCATTCATGGGGTGCCCAAATATATTTTTCATCTTTTCATAAGTATCAATGGGATCCCCCTCAAGAAAACCCTCTTCAAAAATAGAATCTAGAACTTTCTCGAACGAGGAGGGTATACCAATATAAAAGCTTTTCAGGTAAACCTCAATTTGATATTGTGGCACATAGCTAGCTCAGATCCTTAATAGCCTATCCCAAGCATCTTTCAAAGATTCATCAAGTAAATAACGAAAAATTCTGGGATCATCTTCATCAAAATTATTCAAATTCTCATTGATAACCCCGATAGGTCTCTCCATAGCATCATTATTTATGAGCTTAGAGAGGATAGAAGGACTATCCAAGTTAAAACCCGAGAGAGAACCCTTAGCCCTTTTTGAATCGGCCATGGTACAAGAAAACAAATGGGAAAGGAGACGAATAAAACGGCAAGGGTGAAGTGGGGGAGAGGAAAACTAGAGGGAAATGGCAAATAATGTAATGCGAGGGATAAGAGTTTCTGATGGGTACTTGGTATGTCTTGACTTGTGCGTAGACTCCGGCAACGGTGCCAGAAATGGCTCGTTGTCGGGAGTCAAATCTTGACTTGACTTGGCACGAATCTCCCCGGCAACGGCGCCAGAAATCCTTCTTGCTACCTCTTGAGCGCTCCGTTGGTTTTCCCTTGAAGAGGAAAGGGTGATGCAGTAAAGTAGCGTAAGTATTTCCCTCAGTTTTTGAGAACCAAGGTATCAATCCAGTAGGAGATCACACTCGAGTCCCACGCACCTACACAAACAAATAAGAACCTCACAACCAGCGTGATAAAGGGGGTGTCAATCCCTTCACGGTCACTTATGAGAGTGAGATCTGATAGATATGATAAGATAATATTTTTGGTATTTTTGTTATAAAGAGAAATAAAGATGCAAAGTAAAATAAATGGCAATAGAAATAGCTAAGTGTTGGAAGATTAATATGATGGAAGATAGACCCGGGGCCATAGGTTTCACTAGTGGCTTCTCTCAAGAGCATAAGTGTTACGGTGGGTAAACGAATTACTGTCGAGCAATTGATAGAATTGAGCATAGTTATGAGAATATCTAGGTATGATCATGTATATAGGCATCACGTCCGTGACAAGTAGACCGAAACGATTCTGCATCTACTACTATTACTCCACACATCGACCGCTATCTAGCATGCATCTAGAGTACTAAGTTCATAAGAACAGAGTAATTCTTTAAGTAAGATGACATGATGTAGAGGGATAAACTCATGCAATATGATATAAACCCCATATTTTTATCCTCGATGGCAACAATACAATATGTGCCTTGCTGCCCCTACTGTCACTGGGAAAGGACACCGCAAGATTGAACCCAAAGCTAAGCACTTCTCCCATTGCAAGAAAGATCAATTTAATAGGCAAACCAAACTGATAATTCGAAGAGACTTGCAAATATAAACAAATCATACATAAAAGAATTAAGAGGAGATTTAAATATTGTTCATAGATAAACTTGATCATAAACCCACAATTCATCGGATCTCGACAAACACACCGCAAAAGAAGATTACATCAAATAGATCTCCAAGAAGATCGAGGAGAACTTTGTATTGAGATCCAAAGAGAGAGAAGAAGCCATCTAGCTAATAACTATGGACCCGTAGGTCTGAAGTAAACTACTCACACATCACTGGAGAGGCCATGGAGTTGATGTAGAGGCCCTCCGTGATCAATGCCCCCTCCGGCGGTGCTCCGGAAAAGGCCCCAAGATGGGATCTCTTGGGTACAGAAGGTTGTGGCGGTGGAATTAGGTTTTCGTGGTGCTCCTGGATGTTTGGGGGGTACGTGGATATATATAGGAGGAAGAAGTAGGTTGGTGGAGCAATGAGGGGCCCACGAGGGTGGAGGGCGCACCCAGGGGGTAGGCGCGCCCCCCTGCCTCATGGCCACCTCGATTGTTTCTTGACGCCCACTCCAAGTCTCCTGGATCGCGTTCGTTGAGAAAATCACATTCCCGAAGGTTTCATTCCGTTTGGACTCCATTTGATATTCCTTTTCTGGAAACACTGAAATAGGCAAAAAAACAGCTATTTGGGTTGGGCCTCCGGTTAATAGGTTAGTCCCAAAAATGATATAAAAGTGTAAAATAAAGCCCATTAACATCCAAAATAGATAATATAATAGCATGGATCAATCAAAAATTATGGATACGTTGGAGACGTATCAAGCGTCTCGACCTGAAGCCTTTCACTAAGCTCGGGGACTATCTCCCTGACTTGGATGGATGGCACAACATGTTGGAGTGATTGCCGATATATGACATGTGTCCGTTTAGTCCATACTTTCTATATGACGAAACTTTGAGTTATGCATGACGAAACTTTATTTGTGATGTAATTAAACTGTCCTCCTCGACTAGCGAAGATCACTCTAGATAGGGAATTTTGGGTACGATGAACTTTGTTATTTATGCTTATGATTTGTTGCTTCTATTTCTGCCAAGTCTATCTCTTTCTGTTGCTCAACTATGTGTGTTGCATATCATCGACTCATGTGACGATGTAGGTGCATAGATCATCGATGGCGAAGAAGTGCTACGCCAGGACTATATGACGAGTGGCTGGAGTGTCAGGCCCAGGTGTACCGGTTTCCGAGCGACAACCAGTAGTTAGTTTAGGTTCACGCTAGAGCGAGAGAGGGATACGTACTCATGTACTGCATAGTTCTGCTCTCACTCATAGTGATAGCTCTTCTCGCGTATATCATTGTTTAGATGGATGACGATGTAGTTGCAAGTAATCGAGACTTGTGTTGCTATTTTCGAGATGATGACGAGAGACCACTTTGTGTTGAATGATGATTATGATGATGACATGATTTGATGCTATGATTACATTTGTATGGGTATGATATGCTAAAGATTATTGTATAAAGCCTGTTCAAATACAGAATAAATATGCAGAAAAAACAAAAACTAATAAAACTAACAGTAGCGAGGGGAATAAAGTTAGCAGCAGCGTGCTCTTACCAGTAGCGCGCCCTAGTTAAAAGCGTTGCAGCTATTAGCAGTAGCGCGTTGAACTAAAGCTCGTTGTTGCTAGCCATGTATAGCAGTAGCGTGGGGCAACATGCGCTACTGATACATAATAGCTGTAGAGCCGTATCAGTAGCACGGGACCCCGTGCTACAGATACACCAAATACCCGCGCTACTGCTAGGCTTTTCCCTAGTAGTCGACGGGCTCTTTCCCCTTGGAAGAGCCGGAGAGGGTGCCCTCCTCATGGTCGCCGTCGATGAGGTCTGACTTGGAAGCTATGGATCCCAAGCCAATGTCGCCGAATGTGTCCTTCAGAAATGACAAAAGGGGCTCGATGGCGATGTAGGATGGCAAATTCTTGATAGCGGGCCAAAGGAGATCAGCGGCGGGGCCATGGATGAGATCGACGGCGGTTGAACCCGAGGGGTTGGAGGTGGGCCACTTAACCTGTGACATAGCCCGCCTCAGGTCGTCGCTGTCGACGACCTCGATGTTGTAGCCGACGTCCGCGACATCCCCGCATATTCTAGCCCACTGATTGAGTGCCTGCGGCCAGTAATGGTCGTCAGCTTCCTCGACGACGTCGGGTGAAGAGACCGCGATACACCTGTTTTCGGCCAGTCGCTCCTCGAGCTCCACGGGAAGCGTAGCCGGGCTTAGGTTACGACGCTCTGGAGTAGAGGTGGGGATGGGGATCTATGGGAAAGGTGGTGTTTGGCTGGCATCATCTAAGAAACTCAGGGTGGCCTGGGTATGGAGATCGGTGGGTAAGCTGCATGGGCAAACCGGTAGACATTGACAATGGAGGCCTTGCGGCGGGGTTGGCGGCGGGGACCTTGCTAGGGTTTTGAGTGAGGGAGGGGGTGTGTATGTGTGCGTGCCCGAGGAGGTTTTGTTGTGTGTGTGTGTGTGTGTGTGTGTGTGTGTGTGTGGAGGGGGCGGGGTGTGTTTGAGGAAATGGCATGGGTACTAAAAATTTTACTAAACGGGAGTCAAACACGGGAGTGAAACGCCGGGGCTATTGAAAATTTTGATGATGGTTCATCGCACATGGTCCGGAGATAACAACCGTGTGTTATGAAATAGAAAAACCCTCGAGGCGGGCAGATATTTTCGAGGGATGCGTGCGGGATTGGGAACAAGAAACATCACACACGGTCGAAACACAATAATTGTGTGTTATCAAACAGAAAAAAGCTACAGGAGGGTAGATATTTTTTAGAGGGGAAGTCTTGTGGGGCCCAATGTACTGTGCGGACGTGTGCGTGACACGCGCACCGGTGTGGCACATGGTTAGTTTGAGTGAACCATGTCTGTTGCGTCATCCGACTTGTCTAATGTTCATAAATTTGGCGAAAACTGGCGCGGGAGAGGGTCAGAACACGAACACGCTTGCATGTGGACAAAATTTATGTATGAAAAGGGTGGTGAGGGAGTCGGTTACAATGGGAGGAGATCTACATATCCGTATTGCCAAGCTTGCCTTCCACGCCAAGGAAAGTCCCATCCGGACACGGGACGAAGTCTTCAATCCTGTATCTTCATAGTCCAAGAGTCCGGCCAAAGGTTATAGTCCGGCTATCCGGACACCCCCTAATCCAGGACTCCCTCAGTAGCCCCTGAACCAGGCTTCAATGACGACGAGTTCGGCGCGCAGATTGTCTTAGGCATTGCAAGGCGGGTTCCTCCTCCGAATACTCACCAGGCCATGACATAACGTCATGCTGCCATGACATAATCACCGGGCCATGACATAACATCATGCTACCAAAACAAGTCAGCAAATTAGATTTGCAAAAATATTATTCTCTCTACGGAGGTATGTGGAACTTATTTTGCAGAGCCGGACACTATCCTTGTGTTCAAAGTCTTCTATGAAGTATTCAGAGGAGGAACCCGCCTTGCAATGCCGAAGACAATCTGCGCGCCAGACTCGTTGTCATTGAAGCCTGGTTCAGGGGCTATTGAGGGAGTCCTGGATTAGGGGGTATCCGGATAGCCGGACTATAGCCTTTGGCCGGACTCTCGGACTATGAAGATACAAGATTGAAGACTTCGTCACGTGTCCGGATGGGACTTTCCTTGGCATGGAAGGCAAGCTTGTCAATACGTATATGTAGATCTCCTCCCATTGTAACCAACTCTGTGTAACCCTAGCCCTCTCCGGTGTCTATATAAACCGGAGGGTTTTAGTCCATAGGACGAACAACAATCATACCATAGGCTAGCTTCTAGGGTTTAGCCCCTCTGATATCGTGGTAGATCTACTCTTGTACTACCCATATCATCAATATTAATCAAGCAGGACGTAGGTTTTTACCTCTATCAAGAGGGACCGAACCTGGGTAAAACATTGTGTCCCCTGCCTCCTGTTACCATCCGGCCTAGACGCACAGTTCGGGACCCCCTACCCGAGATCCGCCGGTTTTGACACCGACATTGGTGCTTTCATTAAGAGTTCCGTTGTGCCGTCGCCATCAGGAAGGATGCCTCATCCCGTCTTTAAAGACGGCACTGTTGCTAAGGGATCTTTGGCTGTCGGCCAAACTCTCCGGCTAGGTGGTTTTCTTATGACCGCTTGTTCGGCCACTGCGCCGACGATGACTTCTCGGGTCGTCAAAAGCAATCTTCATGTCAACTCGGAACTCGCCGAGCAGTTAGATCCAATGGAGATCTCTTCCCTAAACGAGCTCTTGGATCGCATCGCCGCCCTGGGAGTCGCTACAAACTACGATCAGATTGGGCCTAAACCCGATCTGAGAGAGATCAACTCTCCCCAGTTCACCCATCATGTTGCAGTGGTGGAGGAACAATGCAGCGACCCTTCATCTATCTTAAGGACTAGCTAAGTCCGGATTCCCGATCCCTCCAAGCCGGATACCCGCGGAGGGGAGGATGTCACTCAAGACCTGAACCTAGAGTCGGGCAGTGGGCTAGATTCAGTGGAAAACATCCAAGAATCCAAACTTTCGATTTCGGAAACTCCTTGGCCCTGAGTCTCAGATTGGGTGAGGTTCAGGATTCAATTCCACCCACCCACCCAAACATAAGCGATCTATCCCAAATTAGGCAAGAGCCCGAAGAAACAGTACACCATTACTAGGCCAGATTCCTCCTAGTCATGAACAGGATAAAGGACTGCCACGAGGAAGACGCGATTTCATTCTTCTGCAATAATTGCATGGACAAGGGAATCCTCAATGCCATAAGTCGCCATGAAATTACACGCTTTGCCGACTTGGCATCCATAGTACGAAAGTACTGTGTGATGGAAAGCGCCTGGAAAAATGAAATAAAATTTTGGGACAATCCGGCCCTGAATACAAACCCAGTCCGAAATAAAAGGGTGCATTATCGCCAGACACCTGGGTTAAACACCAAAAATCAAAAACCCTCTACAGGGCATGGAACTGTACTGGAGGGATGGCTCAATGGACCCTGTAAAATTCACAGTGCAGAGGGTGCCACACCAACTCATAGCCTTAGAGCATGTTGGATACTCCGGCAGGTGGCCAAAAGTGGCAAAGATCTTCTAACCCCAGAAGCCATAGAGCACCAGCCCAGGGATACCAGTACGGTATTAACAGTCTTCGAGACTTTCGCATCAAATAATATGCGAAAATGAACACTCCACAGCCTTGCCGAAGTCTACCATGTGGCAACAATAAACCCATGGAGTGACACGGCTATTACTTTTAATGCCAGTGATGAACCTAAATTCCAAACAGCCCGAGCACCAGCCGCATTGGTCCTCAGTCCAATAGTGGACGGCTTTCGACTCACCAAGGTACTCATGGACGGTGGCAGCGGATTGAACCTCATTTATGAGGAAACCCTTCGAAAAATGGAAATAGACTGGAACCGCATTGAGCGGAGCAGCACAACCTTTAGAGGAATAATCCCCAGTCGGGAAGCGCGCTGTACAGGAAAAATCACATTAGATGTAGTGTTCGGCACGCCGGACAATTACAGGTCCGAAGAGGTCACATTCCAAGTGGCCCCGTTCAGTAGCGGATACCATGCTCTATTAGGGCGGGAGGCGTTTACAATCTTCAAAGCCTTACCACATTATGGGTACATGAAGCTCAAAATGCCCGGGCCCAACGGAACCATCACTCTTGCTAGTGATCCGGACATAGCACTCCGCGCCGAAAATAAGACAGCCGCATTGGCCCTCGAGGCACTATCCGAAGCCCTAGCGGCCGAGGAACTGACTGCGCTGCGCTCCACGGTGAACAGGGACGACGTGATACTCGATAAAAGATCCAAGTCCACCTCCTTTAAAGCGGCGGACGAAATAATCAAATTCCAAGTCCACCTCCTTTAAAGCGGCGGACGAAATAGTCTCCATCCAATGGACCCTACAAAAACAGCTTCCATCAGGGCACAATTAAACCTTGATGTAGATGCCGCACTACAAGAGTTCCTACGCGAGAACTGGGACATTTTTGCATGGCACCCTTCAGACATGCCAGGAATCCCACGCAGGCTGGCCGAGCACAGCCTAAATATCCTAAAAGGATTCAAGCCAGTCAAGCAGGCTCTTCGGCGTTTCTCTGAACCTAAGAGACAAGCCATGGAAGAGGAACTAGCCAAGCTATTGGAGGCCGGATTCATCAGAGACATAAAACATCCGAACTGGTTAGCAAACCTGGTGATGGTACCAAATAAGGACAAATCCTGGCACTTGTGCGTCGATTTTAAGGACCTCAACAAGGCTTGCCCAAAGGATCCCTTCCCCCTCCCCCGCATCAATCAAATCATCGACGCTACCGTAGGACATGATACATTGTGTTTCCTCGACGCATACTCTGACTACCATAAAATTAAGATGGCAGAGCCAGACCAAGCCGCAACGGCATTCATCACACCATATGGCCCATTCTGCTTCAACACAATGCCCTTCGGGCTCAAAAACGCCGGCACAATATATCAGCGCATGATTCAGACATGTCTAGCAAACCAGATCGGCAAAACAGTGGAGGCGTACGTAGATGACGTGGTCGTCAAAACCAAGCATGTCGAATCTCTAGTAGACGACTTGAGGCTCACATTCGATAACCTCCGAACATACGACATCAAGCTCAACCCGGAAAAATGCGTTTTCGACGTACCAGCCGAAAAGCTCTTGGGCTTCATTGTATCCGGTAGAGGAATTGAAGCAAATCCAGACAAGATCCGAGCTCTGTCACAATTGGATATCCCAAAGGACCTCAAACAAATACAAAAATTGACCGGATGTGTGGCGGCTCTAAGCCGCTTTATCTCCCGCTTGGGAGAAAAGGCATTACCCCTTTATCGCCTCCTCCGGCACACCGAACACTTCGAGTGGACGGATGCCGCCATGGCCGGACTCGACGAAATAAAAGCCATATTGGCAACAAACCCAGTCCTGGCCGCGCCAAACATTGGCGAACCAATGCTATTATACATTGCGGCAACTCATCAAGTTGTAGGCGCAGTGCTCGTCGTCGAACGAGAAACGGACGGACACAAATTCCCCCTTCAAAAGCCGGTTTACTATGTGTCCACTGTCCTTACTCCATGCAAGTCACGGTACCCGCATTATCAAAAGATAGCATACGCGGTATTTATGGCATCTCGGAAGCTGCGACACTACTTTCAAGAGTGTTCGATAACAGTAGCCTCGGAAGTACCACTTAATGATATTATAAACAACCGCGATGCGACGGGCCGGATTGCCAAATGGGCCATTGAGCTCCTCCCATTCGACATAACTTACAAGCCACGGCGAGCTATTAAGTCGCAAGTTTTGGCCGACTTCGTCGCCGAATGGACGGAAGCCGAATGCCCTAAAGAGTACGACATGTATTCCAACTGGATCATGCACTTCGACGGCTCTAAAATGTTGGCTAGTCTGGGGCCTGGCGTCGTTTTGACGTCCCCAATAGGAGATACAGTTCAATACGTACTCCATACAATGTATACGGACTCCAACAACGCAGCCGAATATGAGGCCCTTCTACATGGTCTTCGGATGGCAGTATCCATGGGCATTCAACGCCTAGAGGTGCGCGGGGATTCAAACCTCGCGATATCCCAAATAAATGGAGACTTTGATGCCAAGGATCCGAAAATGGTAGCTTATCACAACACCGTCCTAAAAATGTCAGCTCGGTTCGAGGGGTCGAATTTCACCATATAGCCCGGGAAAACAATCAGGCAGCAGACGTCCTGGCACGCATCAGCGCAAAACTCGATGCCGTCC
Organism: Triticum monococcum; assembly: GCA_034509565.1. Lineage (NCBI taxonomy): Eukaryota > Viridiplantae > Streptophyta > Magnoliopsida > Poales > Poaceae > Triticum > Triticum monococcum. Next base: position 66,240,418 of record CM067846.1, read on the forward strand.
CTCCCAACATCTTCTTGGAGAGGCTATTCAAGCCATCCGTAGTATGGGAAGGGGAACCCGGAAATAACAGCCCGGACCCAACCGCATTGCCCGACACCGAACATTCTGACATAATTGGAGGCTCTGCCAACGAAATAACATCTTCAGCCCACGTAATAATGGCAGTCATCGCCCCATCAACAGAACCATTCCTAGCCTACCTAACTAAGCAGGAACTTCCCGAGGACCAAAACGAGGCACGCTGCATAGTGCGGCGATCTAAAGCATATAAAGTCCATGAGCGAGAGCTTTATAAGAAAAGCACCACCGGAGTCCTTCAAAGGTGCATCTCCGAAGAGGAAGGGCGGAATCTTCTGGCTGAAATTCATGCCAGACTCGGCGGTCACCATGCTGCAGCCCGGGCCCTTGTAAGCAAGGCCTTCCGTACAGGCTTCTATTGACGACGGCCCGGGCAGACGCTCAGGACTTAGTCCAACGATGCGTTGGTTGCCAGCTTTTTGCTAACCAAAGCCATATGCCACCCACCGCCCTCCAAACTATCCCCATCACCTGGCCCTTCGCAGTCTAGGGGCTTGACATGGTTGGACCCCTTAAAGGAGGAACCCACAAGCAAAAATACTTACTGGTCATGGTGGATGAGTTCACCAAATGGATAGAGGCCAAGCCTGTTAAAACGGCCGAATCTGGACCGGTGATAGACTTCATATCCGGGGTCATACACCGTTACGGCGTCCCCCACAGCATCATCACTGATAACGGCACGAACTTTACGGCCGACGAGGTAAAACTCTGGTGCAAAAACATGGGCATCAAGCTCGACTATGCTTCAGTCTATCACCCACAAACTAACAGTCAGGTCGAGCGAGCAAATGGTCTAATCATGAGCGGCATCAAACCCAGGTTAGTGCGGTCCCTCAAGGAATCTAACACGCACTGGGTAGAGGAGCTCGACTCCGTACTCTAGGGTCTGCGGACCACGCCGAACCGCACTAGCGGATACACACCATTCTTCATGGTATACGGCGCAGAGGCAGTTCTGCCCTGCGATATAATACATGACTCACCCGAGTGCGCATGTACAAAGAAAGAGAAGCCGAGCTCGATCGGTAGGACAGTTTGGACGCCTTGGAGGAGGAGCGTGACGGGCAAAAGCCTGTTCCACATTCTATCAATAGCAGGCTCGAAGATACCAAAGCAGAGAAATACGGGCCAAAACTTACAATGTTGGCGAGTTAGTTCTACGCCTGCCGGATAAGAAAAAGGACAAACTCAAGCCCAAGTGGGAAGGTCCCTTCATTATTGACCAAGTCCTGACTGGTGGAGCGTACCGCCTATGGGATGCATCGGATAATCGACTCAAGCCGAACCCATGGAACGCAGCCCGACTCCGAAGATTCTACGCCTAGCGTCGGACTCTGTGTTCGTCTCCTTCCTCTGTCCATTTTTTATACACAATCTGTCTTATATTTTTCTCCTTCTCCCCTTCTCTTCTCTCACAGCCTTTAAAGGCCGATTTGTGCCTTGTTTGCATGCAACTGACGCGCTATCCGCGCTCATTATACCTGGGGGCTTCTTTAACAGAAGCTTATTCATACGGGCTTTATGCCCAACACATGTGTTATCCTTCCGCATGTACCCTTTATTCACCATTATATGCATCGATATGACTTAAGTTTTGGCCAAGCTGGGTTGCCTGGCTCTTGTATTTATGCCCTACGTTCTCGTTAATTTGGCTAGGGCATAAGGGGAGCACCTCTGCGATTGTTACTACCGGGTCAGCCGGATGTGTACCTCAGACTGGGTGAAGCCGAAAGCTAGCATTCTTAAAGCAATATTCGGTCGATGAACTAAAGATGATTTTTCACTTATTTACTTATGCGCCCCCAGATGTTTTTTCTGCGTCTCTTCTCGCAGTCCGAACATGCACTTTAGGGCATGCCTCCCAGGGAAAGGAACCCCTAACGGAACTATTCTCCCTGGAAGATGTTTCTTACTAACCATGTAATATAACATAACTAGTTGGGCACTTGTCTGTTCAAGCACTAATGACCCCTACACCTGGTCTCCATGCATGCCCCGGTTCTTACATAACCAAGAGGGTATTCGGATACACTCCAGACCATCGGGTCCCGAGGTTGAAGCGAAAAGGCCCGCCACGACAAACGATCTACAATCCGGCTAGAAGGCATTATACATGTCACTTTAAATTACATAGTCAATTTGACTGGTTGAATTCCTCTTCAATACCATCCAATAGGCTGTCTAGTCTACAGTCCTGTTGGGAATACTTTGCGGCCAATTCTACTTGGTCATACACTAAGCTCACAGGGATCTCCTCCCCATCGGGCCCCACAGGTCCGACCTCGGCCATGTGGTTTCGGTCAGCCTTCGTGTACCGCGTCTTCACCATGGCCCAGGCTTCCCTGGCACCTTGACGGCAGGCCTATATCTTCCATAATCGGAAGCGCCGCCGCGCTCCCTTCAGCTTCTCCCCAAGATCTCCAAGTCCTTCGGGCACGGAGACGGATGGCCACAAGGCCTGAGCGACGCCTTGCATCACCTGCCGAACTCGTTCGTGCAATTGTGAGAGCTCGGGAAGAAGGTCACCCGTAGAATCGGGCATTTCCTCTGCAGGATGACCTGTTAGTATACCTACAGATATAACTCTGTCAGCCAACTTCCTCGCCGAACTCTTTTTCAAAGTTCGTTCAAGCACTTACTAAATATGCCGCGTCGAAGCCGCCGATTCTCCTTAACGGAGTCCGACAGTTGGGCACGAACATCCTTTAGTTCCACGCCCAGCTTGGTGTTGGCATCTAGGAGATCATTCTTCTCCCGCCTCACCCTCGTAAGCACGCTCTCACCGGCCTTTAGCTGGCGTAGGAGCTGTTGCTTATCCAGATTTACTCCAGCATCATCTGTAATTTTACCGTCAGATGTGCATATACACCGCACTTTATATGATACTTATCATTTGAGGGATATATTAATAGAGGGGGTCTCTTTGGGCTCCCCTGCTGCGGCTAGTGCGGCCTGAAGTTGGGCTTTGCACTCTTCCAGCTCCTGGGACAGTTGGGTATTCTTTTCTGTAAGAACCTGCATAACAAATGATCCTTAAATCAGTTATTCTAACTGTTTCAAGTCTCAGGGGCTACTGGTATATATAATCACCAAAATTTCTCACTCGTATGTCTTTTACATACTGCTCCATGGCTCTGGCTAGACCATTTTGAGCGGCACGGAGGTACGCATCTCCCGAGTTGAAGGCATCCAATGCCTCTTGGGAGAAACAAGCGTCACGGAGAATAGTCCAGCGACGCCTGTGGTTCATGGCACTTTCCACCTCGGAATTGGTGGCGAACAGTCTGTCCGCATCCTCTGTCGGAGGAGCGCCTGGCGCACGCCTCGTATTCGTTCCCGCCTCCGAATCCGGCCTTAGAGCCTGGCTGGTGGAGGCACGATTAGTAGCATCTCCGGATATAGTCCGGCGAGCGCTCTTTTCCTAAAAAGAAGGCATGGGCGTTAGTATGCCTCTGAGAATAATATCTTGGAATAAAGACGACACGCCGTACCACTGCGCCGGTGTCTCAATCCGGACTGCGTGTCTTTTCAGCTTGCCTGGCCTTGCGGCCCCTTGTTGGCTAGTCGCCGCAGGCTCGGCCTTCCGCCTCGAGGACCTCCCCTGCAAAACACGGTTGTTATACGGTAATCAAAAACACGCAAGGACGGATCCCTTTTCAAAGTACTGGGACTTCGGTCTCAGTTACCTGTGAGGCTGGAAGTAGCCCAGGGTAATCGGCCGTAATGGACACCAAGGCGTTGTCATTGCTCAATTGGTAAAATACCCCATCGATCAGCTCCACGGATATGTCCGGATCCTCTTGGGAGGCCGGGTCAAGGGACCGTTCCGGGTCCTCGGGTTGTGGAGGAGGGCTGTTTATCTCCCTTACAGCCTGGCGCAGCTCCTGCGTCGAAATTGCTAGACTGAATACTTAACTATGGGAATATGAAACGGATGGGCGAGAAAAAGTGTCCGCTTACCCAGCTCGGAGGATTGTACATAGAAAATCCGCCATGCGGGTTGACGCGGAGGAATTCCTCCTCTTCTTCCTTGTACAAAGTGGATAAGATCTTTATTAGAGCAGCAACCGATTCTGGCCCTTTACGGCTGTAGCGAGTGGCGTCATCCTCCCCATTGAAATCCCACATGGGGTGGCCTCTATACTGAAGCGGCTGCACCCCCCGCATAATACATGTGGCCATGACCTCGATCATGGTCAATCCGGATTGAGCTAACAAACTTATCCGGCTCATCAGGTAAAGAACGTCCCTGTCATCTTCCTCCTGGGGGCTCCGTGGACGCCAGCTCCGACGCTTCTTCAAAGAAGCGTTGTCGAACTCAGGGAGGCCGATTCGAATAGGGTCCGGGAGGGGGACGTCTTCTATATAAAACCATTCTGAAGGCCAGTCTTCGGACATCTTCTTTGGGGTTTCGGATAGATATCCGGTCCCGGCAATACGCCACACTTCGGCTCCGCCCACTTGATATATTGACCCCTTCTAAGAACGGGGCACAAGGCAGAACAACTTATTCCACAGCGCGAAATGAGCCTCACAGCCCAAAATCAGCTCGCAAAGGGCTACGAAGCCCGCGATATGCAATATGGAGGCAGGCGTAAGGTTGTGCAACTGGAGGCCGTAGAACTCCAGGAGCCCCCGGAGAAACGGATGAATTGGAAATCCGAGCCCTCTTACCAAATGAGGGACAAGGCATACCCGCTCTCCCTTGGAGGGATTGGGAAGGCTCTCCGCTTGCTCTCCACCATTATAGGTGGCGAGCCCGGCTCGAACCGGGACCATGTATGCTGGGGGAAGAAATCCCTTGGTCTGAAGCATCACTAATTTGCTGTGCGGGACGGAACATCTCTCCCAATCTCCAGGCTTGGGGCTAGGGGAGCGACAGGAGGAGCTGCGTCGACCAGCCATGATGGAATGGATCTCTGTCGGATGCGCTCCGATGAAGGCTCGCCAAGGGAGGATGGTGTGATTTGGATCTGAATCCTTGTCTCTTTAGTAGGCAGCTCATTCGCATAGCTAGGGGTAAATATAAAAACACCTTGGCTCTTCACATTCGCTCGACACGTGGAAAGTGGCCATTATTGGGCGTGGAAGCCAAGGAGCGCAACATTCACAAGAAGCCGGACACTATTTAAATAGCTACACGGAATTTGGAGAGGAACCCGCCTTGCAATGCCGAAGACAATCTGCGCGCCGGACTCATCGTCATTGAAGCCTGGTTCGGGGGCTACTGAGGGAGTCCTGGATTAGGGGGTGTCCGAATAGCCGGACTATAGCCTTTGGCCGGACTCTCGGACTATGAAGATACAAGATTGAAGACTTTGTCCTGTGTCCGGATTGGACTTTCCTTGGCGTGGAAGGCAAGCTTGGCAATACGGATATGTAGATCTCCTCCCATTGTAACCGACTCTGTGTAACCCTAGCCCTCTCCGGTGTCTATATAAACCGGAGGGTTTTAGTCCATAGGACGAACAACAATCATACCATAGGCTAGCTTCTAGGGTTTAGCCCATCTGATCTCGTGGTAGATCTACTCTTGTACTACCCATATCATCAATATTAATCAAGCAGGACGTAGGGTTTTATCACCATCAAGAGGGCCCGAACCTGGGTAAAACATTGTGTCCCCTGCCTCCTGTTACCATCCGGCCTAGACGCACAGTTCGGGACCCCTACCCGAGATCCGCCGGTTTTGACACCGACAGGTGGTTTAATGTTCAAATACCAAATGCAACTTCGATGCGGCACCTCTCTCTCTCAAAGCGCATGGTATTGCTTGCCCCCCCCCATGTCGGCATGAAGGGAATCCTAAGCTATGAATGCATGCCCCCCCCCCAAACCGAGGTTATCCTAGCAAAGTGCGATGTAGCTAGCAGCCCCCTCCCTCGTGTCGGCATAAAGGGAATCCTAAGCTATGAATGCATGCCCCGCCCCCCAAACCGAGGTTCACCTAGCAAAGTGCGAAGTAGCAGCCCCCCCCCCCCCCCACACACACACACACACACGCACTTTCAGTCGGTAGGCCAGAGAGGCATCTCACCAAGATGGATCATAAAACAGACCAAGAATAATCCACCTTGGTCGTACAACCTCTCTCTTGTTGTTGGTCAAAGTGATGGCCATCCATGCGACCCCGGAGATGGGCTAGGTCGCCAATAATCATGCAAGTAGCTAGTCCCCAAAGACAACCACTGCATGCGTGTGGCCCAAACATATGTATGGAGAGGTGTGTTTTTGAATACCAATGGAACAACTTTGATGTGGCACCGTGATTTCGAACTAGAAATCCCCACACTGAGTGAGGGTTAGGTTGACGATGCATATGTATGTTACACCACACTTCAAGCCAACGACGGGGATTCATGCATGAATGCGTGCATAGTATATGCGCTCAAACTTAATTAGGTCTGAATCTCACCATGACCTATACTATGATAACACGACCAAAGGAAGAATCCGCCATGGTAACCTATCTTGTTGTCGGTCAAGGTGATCATGGATGTCCACGCGGCCCCACGAATATATAGGCTTGTCGCTGATAACCAAGCGAGGGAGTGTACCGTTCGAAGACAACCACTACATGCATATGTATGGAGGTGATGCGTGCATGCATGTTTGAATACCATTTCACAGCATTGATGTGGTGTGTGCATCCAAAATCATACAGTCCCCACACAGAGCGAGATCGGTTCATGGCGTGCCATTGTACTAGCCACTTCGACCCGATGGGACGGATTCATGCGTACACGTGCATGTGTGTGTGATCAAACTGTATCATGTCATCCTAGAGCATGACCTATATATATATATATATATACCATATTACAAGCAAAAAATAATCCCCTCCTAAGTCAAATTAACCTCTCTCGTAGTCAGGCAAAAAGTAGTGATGGACCAAGCGGGCCCATAGATGGAAAGCATCAATATCACTGATAACCCCTTAAGTGGGTACGAGAGGACAACCACCATCGCTTTGCATGTGGGCCAAACATATGTTGAATACCCAAAATGCACAACTTTGATGTGCCACATGCCTCAAAAACCGTAACCCCCCCCCCCCACACACACACACACAGAGCGAGGTTCATGAAGCATACCACATATGATGGTCCCCTTCCCCCTCTCCGATGCATACTATATGCTCCTACCATAATACAACCCAAAAAGAATCCTCCTCGATGGTGAAATTAATTAACCTCTCCAGGTGTAGATCAAAGTGATGCATGCATCAACGATGGCCTCGTCGGCCCACAGATGGAAGCATCACACACGAGTGTCCTAGCTAGGATAACCACCGCATGCATGCATGTGGCCCAAAGAGGTGTTGTGTGACGTTTGAATAGCCAATTTCACAACTTTGATGTGGCACGTGCCTCGGAAACCAAAAAGTCCCGACACTGAATGAGGTGTACTTGTTCATGGACACGTATGCATACTATATATGCTAGTCCCCTCCCACCTCTTCGACGCGTATTGTATATATACTCCCACCATAACACAAACAAAAAAGATTCTACCTTGCTGGTCAAATTAACCTCACTGCCGGTTGTTCGTCAAAGTGATGGACGATGACCTCGCGGGCCCACAGAAAGCGTCACACCCGAGTAGCGAGTGTCGTGTAGGACAACCATCGACTGCATGTGGTAAAAACATGTATGTATGAAAGGGTTGTGTAATGTTTTAAATAACGAATTCATGACTCTGATGTGGCACCTGCCTAACAAAACGACCAACCCACACGGTGGCTCACAACTCGTAGTGTACTGCGAGCCACCCGCCACCACCAGATGCACACACACCCACACACACACACACCGTGAATCCACCGCAACTATGATGCATGTTAAATTATCCCGCGGTGAACATATGTTACCAAAGGAGAGACGTTTTAATTTCGAAAAAAGCAGAGATCATTAAGACGTTTTAGTACATTGATTGATTTTCTACGGGTATAATGTGCAAAAATCAAATTTGAGCTACATGCACACGTGACAGTGCACCTAAATGGATTGCAAAAAACACATGTGTCTCACTGGGTGCATGTTTACTCCCCGTGCAAGAAATTTCAAACATTGATAATCTTGATTTTTACATTCTATTACATCCTAAACTTATTTGAAGTTCATGAAACTTATTGTGCTGTCATATGGACACCAATACAAAGCGGCATTGTAGTTTTTTTTTCAAATTTGAGACCAGATTTGATGTAATCTTTATCTAATTACAAACAGAAGATTATTAATAATTGGGAACCAATATCCCAAATGAATTATTTATTCGAACCATGAGCGTTAGACCAACAATGGATACGTGCCATGATTCGGATAAGCAATAAAGTGACAGCATTAATCATCCAAATAGAAAAACAATATAGGTGCCGCCACGTGACCCGTGTGTCGTGCAAGTAGGCGTGCATTGATGGGACGCATGCAAGCAGTCTATCGCGCAGGCAAACCGGTAGGCGTGCGTGCAGGTGTGTGAATTGATGGATGCGTGCTTGCTGCACAGTGTCATCGGGAGGCGTGCGAGTAGCTGTGTGAAACGACGGTAGGCATGCCAGCAGTCCGTTGCGTAGGCTCACCAGGAGGCGAGCCAATGGTTTGCCGCCGCCGGCCTCTCTCCCACTACGCCATATTAATGGTGCGCCCGAGCGGCCGCACCCCCCATCCTCGTCACACACAAAATCCTCTCTCTTCGCTTGCATCCTCGACACCGCTCTCAATCGTCAAAGCCGTCAGTGTATGAGGATGCCGCAGAAGCACCCCATCGGATGGAGTGGCGACGTCGGGGCTGCTGAAGCACTGGAGCACGGCGTGAAGATGGAGACAGAGGTTGTCGTCACCGCCGGCGAATTATCAATGCACCCTGACATCGTCGACGGCGTCGAGCTTCCACAGCCGAAGGCGGAGTTCCACACCGACTCTGGTGACGACTCGGGTAACGACCCCTGCATCGACTCCAACGACCACTTCGGCGACGACTCTGATGACGACATACAACTGGTTAGCTATCTATACCCATTTATGTGTCAAATAGATCCTAGGGTTTCTCTGGTTACTCCTGCCTCCCCCTTTTTGGAATAAAAATCATATGGTTATGTTCTCCCAATCCATGAAATCTGAGTAAGTTTCATTAGATCCGTGTAGTGTATTGATTGTTTGAATGGTACAAGTGATAAGTGATTGGTTGTTTCATCTGTGCAAATGATTTCTGCTAGTAATCTGACTAGGGTTAGTGTTCATGCTAATAATTCCTAGCCAAGACTTGACAATTGATTTTGAATGACCTACATATATGTTTGTGCCATTATTTTCTTCAAGATTGGTCTATACATAGACGATTGTGCTTAAAAATCGAACCATAATCTCTGGATAAGTATAAAAAATAGCCATAAATTCCTAATCCTACTTCACGGCATGTAAACATTGATTTGATTCCAAATTTGTTTTACTATTTGTATAGGTGCTATCTGACGATGTGGACAACGAGGACGAAGATGCCCAAAGGAGGTACAAGAGGCAAATCCTGAGGGAGCTTTATGCGGGAATGCATAACAGGCGTATTAGGACCTGGAACGGAGGCAATCAATGCCCATTTTGCAACTACAAGCTTCATGACGCGTATCTAAGTGTTCTGGTGCATGCAAAGAACGGGCCGTTGGCTCCTTCAAGCAGAAGTATTCTCGCAGGGTGGCGCACGGCACGTACGCCGAGTACCTGGAGAAGCTTCAGGATCGTGCCGGCAGATCAGATGTGGGATCGAACTATGTACACTTGAGTATGCTTAATGACGGTTGAACTATGTACTTATGGTTGAACTATGCTTGTGTACGCTTATTATCTATGTCTGAGTATGTTTAATCTATGTTTACTTGCGTCTAAATGTGGGATATGGATGCAATCAGTTCGGTTGATGGAATCTACCTCCGTCTTGGTTTATTGGTCCCCTTTGTAATTTGTGTTAAATTTTGACCAAAGATTTAACTGACAAAATGTTAGTGCAGGTCAGCAAAAATTATATCGTTGGATGCGTATTTGAACATAGTGTTGAGTGATATAATTTTTTGTGATATGTATAAAAATTTCTTAGTTAAATATTTGGTCAAAATTTGGTACAAATTACAAAGGGGACCAATAAACCAGGATGGAGGTAGTACATCAATCACACACGGTTCCCAAAATTGGAACCATGTGCAATAACTTTCATTTTGCCTGTTGCGTCAATCACACACGGTTGGATCTAGCAAACCGTTGCCTCCAAAATTCTTTGTGGAACAGAAAACCCTCACCACCCAATTCAAAAAAGCAAAAAGAAAACCCTAACCATCCCCACGTCACAAAAACTGTCACCCCGCCCGCCACCCCCGCCGGTCCCCATTCACAGTTGCGCAAGCTCCTCCGTGTATATGCATGGCACCGCTATCGCGGAAGTAACTCATACTTCTTCAACGTATCTATAATTTTTTATTGTTCCATGCTATTATATTCTCTGTTTTGGATGCTTAATGGGCTTTAATATGCTCTTTTATATTATTTTGGGGACTAACCTATTAACCGGAGGCCTGATGCCAGTTTCTGTTTTTTGCCTATTTTAGAGTTTCGCAGGAAAGGAATACCAAACGGAATCCAAACGGAATGAAACCTTCGCGGTGATCTTTCTTGGACCGAAAGCAAACCAGAAGACTTTGAAGTCCGGAACTCCGTGAGGCGGCCACGAGGCAGGAGGGCGCGCCCAGGGGGTAGGCGCACCCCCCACCCTCATGGGCCCCATGTAGCTCCACCGACGTACTTCTTTCGCCTATATATACTCTTATACACTAGATCGATTGCGAAGAGCCACAAAACCACTTTCCACCGCCGCAACCTTCTGTACCCGTGAGATCCCATCTTGGGGCCTCTTCCGGCGATCTGTCGGAGGGGGAATTGATCACGGAGGGCTTCTACATCAACACCATAGCCTCTCCGATGAAGCGTGAGTAGTTAACCACAGACCTTCAGGTCCATAGTTATTAGCTAGATGGCTTCTTCTCTCTCTTTGATTCTCAATACAAAGTTCTCCTCGATGTTCTTGGAGATCTATTCGATGTAATACTCTTTTGCGGTGTGTTTGCCGAGATCCGATCAATTGTGGGTTTATGAACAAGATTATCTATGAATATTGTTTGGTTATTCTCTGAATTCTTATATGCATGATTTGATATCTTTGTAAGTCTCTTTGAATTATCGGCTTAGTTTGGCCTACTAGATTGATCTTTCTTGCAATGGGAGAAGTGCTTAGCTTTGGGTTCAATCTTGCGCTGTCCATTCCCAGTGATAGTAGGGGTCGTAAGGCACGTATTGTATTGTTGTCATCGAGCATAAAAAGATGGGATTTATATCATATTGCTTGAGTTTATCCCTCTACATCATGTCATCTTGCTTAATGTGTTACTTTGTTCTTATGAACTTAATACTCTCGATACATGCTGGATAGCGGTCGATGTGTGGAGTAGTAGTAGTAGATGCAGAATCGTTTCGATCTACTTGACACAGACGTGATGCCTATATTCATGATCATTGCCTAGATATTCTCATAACTATGCACTATTCTATCAATTGCTCGGCAGTAATTTGTTCACCCACCGTAATACATGTTATCTTGAGAGAAGCCACTAGTGAAACCTATGGCTCCCGAGTCTCTTTCTTATTATATTGCATCTCTTTTATTTACATCGCATCTCGTTTACTATTTTGCAATATTTACTTTCCAATATATACAACAAAAATACCAAAAATATTTATCTTACTATCTTTATTAGATCTCACTTTTGCGAGTGACCGTGAAGGGATTGATAACCCCTTTATCACGTTCGTTGCAAGGTTCTTGATTGTTTGTGCAGGTACTAGGTGAGTTGTGCATTGTCTCCTACTGGATTGATACCTTGGTTCTCAAAAACTGAGGGAAATACTTACGCTACTTTCTTGCATCACCCTTTCCTCTTCAAGGGAAAACCAACGCATGCTCAAGAGGTAGCAAGAAGGATTTCTAGCGTCGTTGCCGGGGAGATCTACACCAAGTCAAGACATACCAGGTACCCATCATAAACTCTTCTCCCTCGCATTACATTATTTGCCATTCGCCTCTCGTTTTCCTCTCCCCCACTTCTAAAACGATTTTTGAAAACCTTTGCCTTTCAATCGCCATGGCGAACAAAAAGGGGCTAAGGGTTTTCTCCCGAGTTTTAATACTTTGGATAGTCCCTCTGTCCTTTCTAAGCTCATAAATAATGATGCTATGGAAAGACCTACCGGGATTATCAATGAGAATTTGAATAATTTTGATGAAGATGACCCCGGAATTTTTCGTTGTTTACTTGATGAATCTTTGAAAGATGCCTGGGATAGGCTATTAAGGATCCGAGCCAACTATGTGCCCCAATATCAAATTGAGATTTACTTAAAAAGATTTTATGTTGGCCTACCCTCTTCTTTCAAGCAAGTTTTGGATTCTATTTTTGAAGAAGGTTTTCTTGAGGGGGATGCCATCGATACCTATGAAAAGATAAAAGCTATATTCGGGCAACCCATGAGTGAAAAGGTTGAATCCACCTCTCTTTTGTGTTTTTATCAGAATGAAATTATCAAAGAGATGAAGGCTAGCTTAGATGCAAATTTTTGTAGTGTGCTTAATCTTTCTTATACCATTAATGGCCGCGTACTCTCAAAAAATAGAAAGATAAGTGCTTTAGATAAGAATTTTCTTTATCACCAAAAGGGAGAAGATGGCAATACCTAGATCTATTCTTATTTTTATTCCTAGCTAGGGGCGTTAAACGATAGCGCTTGTTGGGAGGCGACCCAATTTTACTTTTGTTCTTTACTTTTTTTCCTCTTTAGTAATAAATAATTCATCTAGCATCTGTTAAGATTGTGTTTTTATGTTTTAATTCGTGTTTGTGCCAAGTAAAGCCTTTAGGATCTTCTTGGGTGATTGTTGTTCGATCTTGCTGATAAAAACAGAAACTATGCGCTCACGAAAATAATTTTCATTTTTTACAAGAGAGCGATAAAATAGCAATTCCAACTGCAGTAGATCAATATACAAATTTTCCTGGTCTTCCTAATATTTCAGAATTTCTGGAGTTACAGAAATATTTGAAACCAGCAGATTGCTACAGACTGTTTTGTTTTTCACAGATTCTGTTTTTCGCGTGTTGTTTGCTTATTTTGATGCATCTATGGCTAGTATCGGGGGGTATGAACCATATAGAAGTTAGAATACAGTAGGTTTAACACCAATATAAATAAATAATGAGTTCATTATAGTACTTTAAAGTGGTGGTTTATTTTCTTATACTAACGGAGCTCATGAGATTTTTTGTTGAAGTTTTGTGTTATGAAGTTTTCAAGTTTTTGGGTAAAGATTTGATGGATTTTGGAATAAGGAGTGGCAAGAGCCTAAGCTTGGGGATGCCCAAGGCACCCCAAGGTAGAATTCAAGCACAACCAAAAGCCTAAGCTTGGGATGCCCCGAAAGGCATCCCCTCTTTCGTGTTCGTCTATCAGTGACTTTACTTGAGGCTATATTTTTATTCACCACATGATATGTGTTTTGCTTGGAGCGTCTTGTATGATTTGAGTCTTTGATTTTTAGTTTACCACACTCATCCTTGTTTTACACACCTTTTGGAAGAGACACGCTTGAATCAGAATTTATTAGAATACTCTATGTGCTTCACTTATATCTTTTGAACTAGATAATTTTGCTCTAGTGCTTCACTTATATATTTTTAGAGCACGGTGGTGGTTTTATTTTATAGAAATTATTGATCTCTCATGCTTAACTTATATTATTTTGAGAGTCCTTTAGAACAGCATGGTATTTTGCTTTGGCTATAAAATTAGTCCTGATATGGTAGGCATCCAAGATGGGTATAATAAAAACTTTTATACAAAGTACATTGAATACTATGAGAAGTTTGATTCCTTATGATTGTTTTGAGATATGAAGATGGTGATATTAAAGTCATGCTAGTTGAGTAGTTGTGAATTTGAGAGATACTTGTGTTAAAGTTTGTGATTCCCGTAGCATGCACGTATGGTGAACCGTTATGTGATGAAATCGGAGCATGATTTATGTTTTGATTGTCTTCCTTATGAGTGGCGATCGGGGACGAACGATGGTCTTTTCCTACCAATCTATCCCCCTAGGAGCATGCGCGTAATACTTCATTTCAATAACTAATAGATTTTTGCAATAAATATGTGAGTTATTTATGACTAATGTTGAGTCCATGGATTATACGCACTCTCACCCTTCCAGCATTGCTAGCCTCTCTAGTACCACGCAACTTTCGTCGGTACCATAAACCCACCATTTACCTTCCTCAAAACAGCCACCATACCTACCTATTATGGCATTCCCATAGCCATTCCGAGATATATAGCCATGCAACTTTCCACCTTTTCCTTTATTATGACACGCTCCATCATTGTCATATTGCTTTGCATGATCATGTAGTTGACATCGTATTTGTGGCAAAGCCATCGTTCATATTTTTTCATACATGTCACTCTTGATTCATTGCACATCCCGGTACACCGCCGGAGGCATTCACATAGAGTCATAATTTGTTCTAAGTATCGAGTTGTAACTCTTGAGTTATAAGTAAATAAAAGTGTGATGATCATCATTATTAGAGCATTGTCCCATGTGAGGAAAGGATGATGGAGACTATGATTCCCCCACAAGTCGGGATGAGACTCCGGACAAAAAAAGAAAAAAGAAAGAGGCCATAAAAAAGGGAGAAAAGGCCCCCAAAAATGAAATAAATAAATAATGAGCGAAAAAGAGAGAAGGGGCAATGCTACTATCCTTTTTCCACACTTGTGCTTCAAAGTAGCACCATGATCTTCATGATAGAGAGTCTCCTATTTTGTCACTTTCATATACTAGTGTGAATTTTTCATTATAGAACTTGGCTTGTATATTCCAGTGATGGGCTTCCTTAAAATGCCCTAGGTCTTCGTGAGCAAGTAGGTTGGATGCACACCCACTTAGTTTCTTTTTGAGCTTTCATACACTTATAGCTCTAGTGCATCTGTTGCATGGCAATCCCTACTCACTCACATTGATATCTATTGATGGGCATCTCCATAGCCCGTTGATACGCCTAGTTGATGTGAGACTATCTTCTCCTTTTTGTCTTGCCCACAACCACCATTCTATTACACTTATAGTGCTATGTCCATGGCTCACGTTTGATGACCCACAAGTATAGGGGATCTATCGTAGTCCTTTTGATAAGTAAGAGTGTCGAATCCAACGAGGAGCAGAAGGAAATGATAAGCGGTTTTCAGCAAGGTATTCTCTGCAAGTACTGAAATAAGTGGTAACAGATAGTTTTGTGATAAGATAATTTGTAACGAGTAACAAGTAACAAAAGTAAATAAAGTGCAGCAAGGTGGCCCAATCCTTTTTGTACCAAAGGACAAGCCTGGACAAACTCTTATATAAGGAAAAACGCTCCCGAGGACACATGGGAATATCGTCAAGCTAGTTTTCATCACGTTCGGTATTTTGATAATTTGACATGTGGGTGGGCCGGTGCTTGGGTGTTGTTCTTACTTGAACAAGCATCCCACTTATGATTAACCTCTATTGCAAGCATCCGCAACTACAACAAAAGTATTAAGATAAACCTAACCATAGCATGAAACATATGGATCCAAATCAGCCCCTTACGAAGCAACGCATAAACTAGGGTTTAAGCTTCTGTCACTCTAGCAACCCATCATCTACTTATTACTTCCCAATGCCTTCCTCTAGGCCCAAATAATGGTGAAGTGTTATGTAGTCGACGTTCACATAACACCAATAGAGGCTAGACAACATACATCTTATCAAAATATCGAACGAATACCAAATTCACATGACTACTAATAGCAAGACTTCTCCCTTGTCCTCAGGAACAAAGGTAACTACTCTCAAAGCATATTCATGTTCAAAATCAGAGGGGTAATAATATGCATAAAGGATCTGAACATATGATCTTCCACCAATTAAACCAACTAGCATCAACTACAAGGAGTAATTAACACTACTAGCACCAATCCCGGACTTGGAGACAAGAATTGGATACAAGAGATGAACTAGGGTTTTGAGATGAGATGGTGTTGATGAAGATGTTGATGGAGATTGCCCTCTCCCGATGAGAGGAGCATTGGTGATGACGATGGCGATGATTTCCCCCTCCGGGAGGGAAGTTTCCCCGGCAGAACAGCTCTGCCGGAGCCCTAGATTGGATCCGCCAAGGTTCCGCCTCGTGGTGGCGGAGTTTCATCCCGAAAGGTTGCTTCCTATTTTTTTCTCGACGAAAGACTTCATATAGGAGAAGATGGTCATCGGAGAGCCACCAGGGGGCCCACGAGGTAGAGGGGCGCGCCCCTCGTGGAAAGGGTGTGGGCCCCCTGGTCTTCATCTTTGGCGAGGATTTTTCATTATTTATTATAAGGTATTCCGTGGAGTTTCAGGACTTTTGGAGTTGTGCAGAATAGGTCTCTAATATTTGCTCCTTTTCCAACCTAGAATTCCAGCTGCTGGCATTCTCCCTCCTTATGTAAATCTTGTAAAATAAGAGAGAATAGCCATAAATATTGTGACATAATGTGAAATAACAACCCATAATGCAATAAATATCGATACAAAAGCATGATGCAAAATGGACGTATCAACGCTCATGTATTGCGTGAAGATTGAAAAAGTTTGAGAACATCAAAAGTATGAAACAATTGCTTGGCTTTTTATCGGGGTTGTGCATCATTTAAATATTTTGTGTGATGAAGATAGAGTATAGCCAGACTATATGATTTTATAGGGATAGCTTTCTTTGGTCATGTTATTTTGAGAAGACATGATTGCTTTATTAGTATGCTTGAAGTATTATTATTTTTATGTCAAAATTAAACTTTTATTTTGAATCTTTTGGATCTGAACATTCATGCCACAATAAAAAAATTACATTAATAATTATGTTAGGTAGCATTCCACATCAAAAATTCTGTTTTTATCATTTACCTACTCGAGGATGAGCACGAATTAAGCTTGGGGATGCTTGATACGTCTCCAACGTATCTATAATTTTTAATTGTTCCATGCTATTATATTATCTGTTTTGGATGCTTAATGGGCTTTAATATGCTCTTTTATATTATTTCTGGGGCTAATCTATTAACCGAAGGCCCAGTGCCATTTCTGTTTTTTTGCCTGTTTTAGAGTTTCACGGAAAAGGAATACCAAACGGAATACAAACGGAATGAAACCTTCGCGATGGTCTTTCTTGGACCGAAAGAAAACCAGAAGACTTGGAGTTGAAGTCTAGAACTCCATGAGGCGGCCACGAGGCAAGAGGGCGCGCCCCCGCCCTCGTGGGCCCCATGTACCTCCATCGACGTACTTCTTTCGCCTATATATACTCTTATACCCTAGATCGATCGCAGAGAGCCACGAAACCACTTTTCCACCACCGCAACCTTCTGTACCCGTGAGATCCCATCTTGGGGCCTCTTCCGGTGATCTACCGGAGGGGGAATCGATCACGGAAGGCTTCTACATCAACATCATAGCCTCTTCGATGAAGCGTGAGTAGTTTACCACAGACCTTCGGGTCCATAGTTATTAGCTAGATGGCTTCTTATCTCTCTTTGATTCTCAATACAAAGTTCTCCTCAATGTAATACTCTTTTTGTGCTGTGTTTGCCGAAATCCGATAAATTTTGGGTTTATGAAAAAGATTATCTATGAATATTATTTGGTTCTTCTCTGAATTCTTATATGCATGATTTGATATCTTTGCAAGTCTCTCCGAATTATCGGTTTAGTTTGGCCTACTAGATTGATATTTCTTGCAATGGGAGAAGTGCTTAGCTTTGGGTTCAATCTTGCGGTGTCCTTTCCCAGTGACAGTAGGGGCAGCAAGGCATGTATTGTATTGTTGCCATCGAGGATAAAAAGATGGTGTTTATATCATATTGCTTGAGTTTATCCCTCTACATCATGTCATCTTGCTTAATGCGTTACTCTGTTCTTATGAACTTAATACTCTAGATGCATGTTGGATAGCGGTCGATGTGTGGAGTAGTAGTAGTAGATGCAGAATCGTTTCGATGACCCAGCCGGACTTGGCGACTCACTGGTGACCCGTCCGGATCTCTCCACTCATTGATGACCCGGCTGAGCCTAGTGACTCATTGGTAACCCGGCAGGCGGGTCAGAGGAGCGACAAGACCCGGTGGCCCAACAGGCGGTTCAAGGAAGACCGGCTCGTATTATGGTGGGTCGGCTTAAGATGAAAGGCATAAGGAATATTCCCTTACAAAGGAAGCAAGACTAGGACTCCACTTGTAATAGAGTAATCCTAATTATAATAGGACTAGTCATGTAAGTCGCCCCTTCAACGTATATAAGGAGGGGCAGGGCACCCCAAGAGATACAGGTTCCACAAGTTAGATAGATTAGGGTTAGACAAACAAGTCTATAGCTCTCAAGTTAGAGCACCCGTGTAATCGTGATCATCATCATCAATATCAATGAAGTAGGATGTAGGCTTTTACCTCCACCGTGAGGGGCCGAACCTGGGTAAAACCTTGCGTCTCTCGATTCCGACCAACCCCTTCAAGCTACTACATAGCCTCACGACTAAGTCCTCACACTAGGACATCTGCCGTGACAATTCCACGACAATTAGCGCCCACCGTAGGGCTCGCGCACGGTGGTGTTGAGTTTTTTAAAGGATCTCATCTAGGGTTTCGAGAAGTTCGCAAGTTTCCGAATGAAGAAGAGCCGGTTTGGAAGGAGCTGGATCAGTTTCAAATCATCAGTCCAGTTTATAGTCTGTGAGATTTAAAATTCTAGGAAATTAGGGTTGCAATCGGTTTGCTACTGCAAATCGCCAAGAAGTCAACAACCAGCAATGTTTCCTATGCCGCCGCCGAGTTGCCACAAGCGTGTGTTTTTTTGGATCGAAGGAAAACTACGTGTGAAGAAAATTGCATCTACAGCAGCGGATCCGTTTCGATTTCTGAGGGGTTTGGTGATCCAAACTTTACACAAGACTAGTCGAATGCCCGTGCGTTGCCACGAAACAATAAAGATAAAAACAGATAGCATCATTAATGGAGGGATGAAGCACAAGTGAATTTTGATTTTTATCATAACAATGTGGTTTATGTAACAAAATTGAGATATACAAAAGATAGTCAGCTACTTAGCCAACTTTCATAATTAAATACCATCACTGTCAGTATAACTCTTAATTGTAAAAAGATCTATTTGCTCGATAATGGATAGGTAGCAACATTGAAACCGACTTTTTTTTGTATTATTAGCATCTTCTATTTTTTTATTACCATCCTCGCATATAAATAAGACCAAATCCATTATTTGAAGATTGATTTCAAAAAAAAACTACTAATCCTTAACTTTTTAGCGAATCCTTCATCGGTGGTTGTGAATGACTGGTTTTTCCAATCCCTTTAACCTTGGTTCCGTAGGAGCAAGTGAGAAAGGCTGAAAAATAGAACCATCTGATTTGACTGAGAAAGGAAATCCAATGAGTAATACTGCAAGCATGTGTGTTTTCAGACATGTACGCAAGATCGATAGAAGTAGGGCATGAATAAATGAACTTCGGTAGTAGCAATACAACTGCAAGGATACATAATCTTGATAATTTCCATAAAACAACCTATCTTTAAATGGGTTCTTTGGTTTCTCTTCCACTATTTCTTTACCATTATACCTCCTTGGCATCCGATATAGGTTTTACTTGGTGTCAATGCGTGAGGTGTCGTCGTGTGCCCCAGCATGATCTTTTGCATATTTTTCCGAAATGCCAGTCGCCCAAATTTGACTGGAGGCAGTGATGCATGTGTAGCTGGTAACCTCAGCGCAACATCTTGCCTATGCCTGCATTCCCCGCACTCCACCTCACCCTTGCTGCTGCGAGCCTGAAATTCAGTAGTACAGCCTACAGTACAAAATTCTTTGAGAACAAAGAGAAGTAGAAGAGCCCTGCACACATCAAAATTGATGTGGCAATCTTTATTGAAGTATGCAGTGGTTTGCAATCACCAAGGTGGACACAACAAAACTGCTCAACGGTTAACACTAACCCAAACAAAAATTCTAGCTTTGCCTAAGTAAATCACCCTGCAAAATTGTGGTCCGTCACTTGAACCTCCCAGTCATATAAATAATCTATTCCGTGAAACTGAAATCCAACAGGGAAGTGAGTACTTGGTCAGATTCTTTGTAAAGAAATAGTTTGTAGTTTTTACCTCATAACCAAAAGGCAGAAATGTTGTGCAAATGTAACTGCTGTGACCCTTTACATTCCAGCATTCTTTTTGTTGCTACACCTGATGGTGCATGTTCAAAGATTAAGCAGACTGGGTACTACATTACCCTGGAAAAAAAAATACAAGGCAATAAACATCAGGCAAAAAAGAAGTTCACACACTGATGTAAAGGACATAACAGTTACAAGCGCTCTAAAACAGCAATTATAATACTATAAACATCCTCATGGCAGAAATGAAAACATCAGAAGATGGCTGGCCAACCTTCACCTCTGGATCATCACCCATGACAACATGATACATAAGGGAGAACACTTTCTGGTGGTTCTGTGTCTTAAGTGCAAAATGACGATCATGGGGTCCGAAAGAAACCACAAAGATAATTCGATTTATATATGATTCTAACTTAGTAAAGAACAAAGAGGAGTGAAGAAAAATGCAGTGCACAAAATTAAGGCCAAATGACACATTTAATACAGCAGCAAGTGGGAAAATAAATGATGTTCCGACAACCCCCCTTCCAATAGAGACATTCATTCGATATGTTCAATGCGGTGATTACTTATGGTTATACCAACTAAAGATAGATTTCAGTGCTACCAACATTTTTATGGAACACGGCCAAAATTAACTCCCTCAAATTCCATTGGAACTTCTATTCCTATCAACCCCGAACCCCCAGAATACACTGTTTTTATAGTGAATAGTTAATTAGTTATACTACATAATAAAATGGCCTGCATGCCGCCAACGCAAGGTCGAACATTGTCTTCCAGAACAAATATTAGTACATGGTGTGGTGAAAATTAAGACCAGTAGTTGTGCCTTTAGCATGTCTTTCTCCTTCATCTTGAGATTATGCTTTCCTCTAGGAAAGCACTTGATGGTCTAGGTTATCAAGCTCATTACTTATTGTTGTGTTGACAACATAAACTGTATTAGAAATCCAACTTAATATAATAAGTAGAAATGACATGGATGTTGAAATAAGAGCTTACCTTAAGTCTCGGCTAAGTTGTCACTTGCCCTGGAGTTTCTCTTCCATCGCATCTTGCAGTGTTTTCAGTTCTTCATCAGTAACAATATGAGATTAGAACTGCACCAGACACTGAATAAGTTTGCAATTATGTAATATCAGGGAATGTTTCTTGATTTTTCCCACTAACAAGATTAGAAAGAAGACAGCCTTAAAGATCACTACCAAACATAAACTGATTTAAGGAGTATGGATATGGAGATATTTTACTAAGGCTGTAGCACATCACTCCACACAGATAAAATAAAATAAAAGAAGCGAGGAGATGAGCTCACCATCTGGGCCATGTGGTGTGTGTTCCTTACCCCACTTTTTTTTTGAGAGAACCTTACCCCACTTATTCGGTTTGCCTCTGCCATCCAAACCAAGCAGTACGCATCTGCTCTCATCACGAGGATCCATTGTCTTGTTCCCTGCAACCATCGCTAGCTGGTTCACCTTTGTAGCTTCGTTCTGGTATGCAGCATCACATCAAACACCAAGGAAATAATAAATATCCTAAACTAACCAACATCATATAAATTAGTTTAATTCTACGACGCTAACACGAAGTCAACCAAACAGACGATAAGGACACAGGCATCTCCGATTGTTTTCAAAATTAGAAAAGAAGGGCAAGGTGATACCAGATTTGGCGTTGGAAATCTTCTTAACCAATACTCAGAGCTGTCATGTTCGGTGGCAGGGTGCGCTGCTTCGCCTGCTTCCATGAGTGGGGAATTCTAGCGAGCTGGCTTACCTTTCCTTCTCCTCCTCCCTGGTCTCCGTCGCCGCCTTCAGAGTTGTAGCGCACGTATCTCTCCTCCTAGACCTCCGTCGCCGCATCCACCGCCGTGGTCAGACCACCACGGTCGCATTGGTCCGTTGTCAGACCTCTCCATCCAAGTATGGTGTCGGTCCCGACCATGGCCGCTGGCGGGCATGGCGAAAGCTCCATGGGCGGTGCGATGCCAAATTGATGGGAGTAAAGGGAAGCGCCCGTCTGGTCGCCGGAGAGGGGGCCGTCCGCTGGATAGGGCCGATGGAGAGGGCCTCGTCCGGTGGACATGGGGAAGGAGGCGCTGAGATCTGAGGATGGAGACAGACAGGTCGGGGAAGGAGATGGAGAACGTGCGCCGTGCGGGTTCTTTCTGTTTTTTTTTTTCGCTGCCCTCGAACCTGGGTTGTTCCCTGCGATTTTTTTTTTTTTGCGTGATCGTAAGAGGGGAGGTCGAATTATCACGACGTTCGATCCTGCTTTAATAGTAGAGACTAGCAAAAGAGTCCGTGCGTTGCAACGGAAGAAAAAGAATACCAAACGCTCTAATCCAATAAATTAAATTAGTGACGTTGCAATAACAATGTCCATGTGCGTGACATAACATAATATACCTTTCTTCAAAATTATAGTTTTGCAGGACAATATAAATGGCTTTAAAATTCCAACTGTGCTCTGCCCACACACTTGTGTTTTGCAAGATAGACAAACAACCAGATTATGAACGGATAATATACAACACCTAGTTTGATGATGCACTTGTTCTTGAAGTAACCTACAATAAAAACAATTATTCATTTCCATCTTCAGTTAGAGATAGGGGTTTGCTCTACTGCGGGTACTACTACAGTACAAGGATTAAGAATCTTTATGGTTCTTTCTTGTCTAAAAACGAATAAGAAAAATTATATCTTCATCAATTATGTTGGCAAAATTCCGTGAAGTCCTTCTAGCTGGTAAAGCATCCAAACTAATGGAGTTGTTTACCTGCCACTGTGAAAATTTAGGAGCGTAAATAATCATCCTGCATAGTCTATGATTATAATCAAATAATCATCGTTCCCACGATGCAAGTTGGTGCCAGAACAATATTTATTATATTATGTACCTTGGTTAACGGGATCAGCAACCCTCTCTGAGCAAGTTCAGTCAAAGCCAAGCAGCCTCTATGCCTAGAACCATCACCTTCAGTATTCAGAATGCACAGGGTAATTACTTTTAAGTAATTCAGTGACACTAACTAAGAAAAGCTGCAATTTTAAAAGATAGAAAAGAAGCTACAAAACTCTTCAAATAAACAAAGGGTGCTTTGAAGTGTATATGTTATGTACCTAGACAACATACACAATAATTCCGCTTCCACCTGTTTAAGATTATACTCAAAACAACTTAGCACATGTGGACATGAGTCACACAAAGATATGTCGAGCTAGAATTTTCACGATATGTTGCGGCTTGGCCCCACATAACAGAGTATCAGAGAATAAATTATACCTCTGACAAAGCAATTTGGGGTAACAAACAATATTTAGTACTGCAGAAGTACGCACTCAGCATGCCCATAAAACAATTGGTACTCTTACCCCTGCATAATTTGTGTAGGATGACAATAAAAATTCACCAAGAATAAGACTAATTAATTAAGCAATGAAGTAGCGATCAACTCAATTTCTGCCCTCTTACCCCTGCATAATTTGTGTAGGATGACAATAAAAATTCACCAAGAATAAGACTAATTAATTAAGTAAAGAAGTAGCGATCAACTCAATTTTTGCCCTCTTACTCCTGCATAATTTTTGCCCTCTTACCCCTGCATAATTTGTGTAGGATGACAATAAGAATAGACATTTTATGTTTGATGATTGTTCCACTGACTAGGCGCCATCATCCCGAGTCCATTTATCACACTTAAGCACACCTTCAATTGAAAGGTCGAAACCAGCATCTTAAAATTCAGATAAGTGGCAAGCAAATTCAATTTGCATGTAGAACCTGGAAATTCATGGCAAAATTTAGACTCTGCAATAAAAGCTCACCCTTGTTGTCGTCGGGCCATGACGCCCAGCGCCCACTACATGCGCACAGGTGTTGAGCTTGATGAATCGCCCCTGATCCTGGGGTTGAAGTGCAGTATCCTGGGACGCTCCTTCCCCTTCACAGCCTTGGTGCCCAGCAGCTCCACCATGAACTATGACGCCGATGCCGCCCCATCCTTTTTCCTTGGCCGGGCCACCACCGTGACCCGCGAGCCCACGACCATCCCGCACGGCAGTTCGATGGCCACGGTGGCAGGGCAGGACGCGGGGGCTGACGGGGAGGGGGAAGGAGATGAGAAGGAGGTGGAAGGGGAGGGAGAGAGGAGGCGGGGAAGGAGGGGACCCGCGGCGGCGAAGGCGGCAACGTCGATGGAAGTGGAGTTGGGGCTGCGGTGGAAGCGGATGGAGGAAAGGGGAGGCGGGAGCGGCGCGGAGGGTAGGGGTCGAGAAGGTGCGCGTGTGGGGCCGGAGCGGCGCGACAGTCGAGGACGAGGAGGAGCACGCCTCGAGCTTGCGGCGGTGGGCGACATGGGACGGTGATGGCGGCGCGCGGCGGTGGGCGACAGGGGACGGTGGTGGCGGCGCGCGGCGGATGGGCAAGGGTGCGGTATTATATATACTTCTGGGAGTATGTACTTTCATTCTTAATATACCTCATATACGCATTAATTATACCTCTTTATCATTTTTAATATATTTCATTAAATATTTTAAAATATCATAATACGAATTTTGTTAAAAAAATATCATCTGCAACGTATTTTTTGTAATATACTTTTTTCACATACAAACACATTAGTATATACGTAAACATTTAAAAATATGTAGACTCACATGAACTTTTTTATAAAACTTATTTTAAGATATCTAATAATTCCTAATAAAATATGTTAAAAATAATAAAAAGATATAAAAAATTTATCTATATGCTATATTAGGAGCGGGAATACGTATTCTCAGAAATACACAACCATTTTCCTATATATATATATATATATAGAAGAAAGAAGAGAAGAGAGAGATTACCCATCCACGGTTTCCACATGTTTGACCAGGTCTAGGTGAGGATTGATGCCACCCACGTGGGATCAAGATAACGTTGTTTGCTATCCACGCGAAGATGATGGTTTGGGAGTATATCAGCAAAAAAAAAAAAAAAAAAAGTCGTCAGGTTAACCACGACCCGGAAGAAGATAGGGTCGTGGACACGGACACCGTCGCGGCTCCGGGCCGGCTCTCGCCTCGCGCCTCTACCTCCGGCCGGTCGTTGCTCTAGGCTGGCTCCTGCGTCGCCGTGCCTCGAGCGGCTGCCTTCGCCTCTCCGCCTGCCTCCGCCGGTGTGGCTTTTCGATCTTGGCGCCTCGCCTGGCCGGTGCCCCCTCGCGCTAAGCCGCCCGTTCTCGAATCACCGTCGAGCTCATCTCCGCTTTGCTGCGCCGAGCCGCCCCGGCCGAGGGCAGCCTGTGAACCGCCGCCCGGGCCCCGCTTCGGATGCCGCCTCTGCATCCACTGTTCGACGCCACGGCGTTCGCCTCGCCCTCACCGGAGAGCCGCCGCACTGCCGGGCTGCCAAGTCGCTGTCGCCGTCGTGCCTTCAAGCCGCCATCCGCTACCTCCACAGGCTCACCACACCAGCTTGCTTCTGACGAGCCGATGTGCCGGGTCGCTCCTGCCGCAACCGGGTTATTCTGCCTCTGTGGTCGCTCCGCCCTCGAGCCGTCGCTGCTTCATTGAGGTGCTATGGCGGCCTACTTTAGGGCATTTTCAGCCGTTGGCCTCATCAGGGAGACAAAAAAATCGCCCCTTACGGGCGCATCGGTGCTAAACCGCGCACTGGGGGCGTGATGCCGCCAGTCGCGTCCTCTCCGGATTTTTAAAATATTCAAATTCAGCGCAAACACAACGCAAACATGTTCGAGTTTGTTCAAATTTAAACATATTTTGCAAAAAAAAAGGAAAAACTATCGTGGGCTACCCCCGCGGTCTCCCTCGCCGCCCGCCCACGCGGTTCTACATGCCGAGAAGCCACGCCGTCGTCGTCGTCGTCGCCGCCCCCGCCGACGCCTCCACCGTCCCTGCTGCATCCCTCCCCCGGTTGGCGCGGCGGGTTGGACGGTCCGGGGGCGGCGGCGTCGTCGTCGTCGTCGCTGTCGAGGACCACGACGCCGTGCTCGTCCTCGCGCCCACGCTTGCGGGCGGCGATCTCCTCCAGCGCCCGGCGCTGCCGGACCATCTCGTCACGGAGGTAGTCGTCCCGCGCCCACCGCAGGACGTCCTCGTCGGAGAAGCCACGCCGGGCTACCTCCTCGTACTCCGCGGGGAGGCCGGGCTCTGGATTGGGCTCGACGAAAACGAAGTGGCCGGTGGGGGAGGCGTTGTCGTCGATGCGGACGCCGGAGCTGCGGGTGCGCGCGCTGACAGGCGTGCCCTGAGGCTCCGGCTTGACGGGGCGGAGGTGGAGGCAGGGGGAGCCGCCGGACGAGGAGGAGGATCCCCCGGTCTCCATGCGCCTCGGGGTCCAGGAGCTTCCCAGGCGGCGTGAGAAGGACGGGGGAGCGGGGTACTCGAGGCGCGGCGTGTTGCCGCCCTCGATGTACTCGAGGACTGCCTCCAACGTGCGCCCGGGCACGCCCCACCACCGACGCCGGCCGGCGGCGTTGAGCCTGCCGGAGGGCACGACGCCGTTGGTGGCCTCGAGCTGCTCGGCGTGACGGCGGTGGAAATAAGGCTCCTAGAGCGGGCTGTCGGGGATGTACCGTGGCCCCTCCCTCGCCGCACGCGGCAGGGACGAGCGGATGCGTGCGATCTCCGCACGCCGCGCTGCGCTGGTGGGTACCGGGGGCACTGTCACGCCGCCGGCGCTGATCCTCCACGCCCCGGGCACCCGCATGTCCGGCGGGACCGGGTACTCGGCCTCGAAAAGGAGGCGAGCCTCGTCCTCGTGAAGATGGTGGCGGCCGAAGCCGTTCGCCGCCGCGTCGTCGCCTGGGAAGTGTTCGGCCATGGGTGTGATGAACTGGAGACGGCGAGAGAGAGGAGAGGGAGGAACAACGACGGCGAGAGAGTGCGAGTCGCCGAGTGCGCTGGAGCGAGTCTTATATAGGCCGAGGCGCCGCCCGTGCGCGAGCCGCCGTGTGTACGCGTGGCGGGCGAGGGAGGACGAAGGACGCGCGTCATCCGGTCTTCACTGTGCCGCCCGTGAGGCATCAATGGCGCAGGTTGACCGGCGCGGCAGGGCGACAGCTTTGACATTGATTCGCCGTAGGAAACGAAGCGATGAAGACGACGAAGGGGTGAAAAGAAAGCCGTGTCCCTGACGCGACGGGCCCACGGCTGTTTCGCGCCAAAACAGTTCGCCCCGGCGCTCCGAACGCCCCCAGCGCGCCGGATTTGGCCTGGGTCCGCCAACGCTATTTTCGATTCAGGCCGACGGAAATCAGGCTTCTGAAAACACGATTGGGCCGATTTTTTGATACCGACGTAAAAAAACGCATGAGGTCCTGAGGCGCGGCGGCTGGAGATGCCCTTAGCCGCTGTCGTCCGAAGCCGCGCCGTCTGCGCGCCCTGCCGCGCCTGGCTACTACCTTTGCCGCGTCGCTGCAGCCCCGCTAAATCGTTGTTGCAGTCTCATTTGGTCTGGGACGCACAGTTAAAAGAAAAGAAAAAATAATCGCGGCTGCATGTGATTGCGCAGTCCGCCGAGTCTCCACAAGTGCTCTGATGAAATATCCAGGTGATGTCGTCGTTCCGTGTGTACTGGTACTCCCATCAAGCAAGGCAGTCCAATATCAGTATAATATTGGCTGAGGCCAGATACACAACAAGCTTCAAGGACAGCCAGATTAACCCAAGCATAATGATGTGTCACTAATTCGTGAGGGAGCAACATGCTGGTTATATATTACAAGCCGGGATGCAACGTCTTGTGCAGTTAATTATGGCCACAAAGCCCGTTTCTTTACTTGGGAGCTAGGCGTCCCACTCACTGCTGCCATCGTTCGGTGTACAAGGTTATAAAATCCCAGATCAATGAAACATCTGCCAGCCACACAAGGGAATCTAGAAGTACGACAAGGGTCAAGCTGGATACGAAAAAGACCACCTGCACAATCAAATTGCTAGAAAAGACCCCCTCTAAAATGATTTGACAAAAAAAACCCTCTCGGCCGTGGCGGCAGGCGCGTCAGGCGACACGTGGCACCTGCCGCCACGGCGTCAGTCATCAGGCGACACGTGGCACCTGCCGCCACGGCGTCAGTCATCAGGCTGCCTGGAACGGGGAATCAGCTGGCGCGACGGAACGGGCTGGCACTGTAGGCCCCGGCCGCCTGAGGGGCTGGCGGCAGGACTGTAGCAGCCCGGACGGCCGCCTCAGGGGCAGGCGGCAGGTCCCCATGCATCTACGTACCAGCTACAAGCACAAGTTTAGGCAGGCAGTGGTACCTTGTTACTGCATTATACGCATACGTGCTTCCATTTATATGTACTTGCATGCCAACGGGTGGCCGGTTGTACATGTAGTATTTGCATGTTCGCACATACGTACGTATGGTACGTAGTGGTATTGGAATAGCTACAGCTGTTTATACTATATCGCAGTACTGGACGGACGTGTGCACGCATACGCAATGGGCAGCAGCAAATGAACAGACCTGTCGCCAGCCTCTGAGGCGGCCGGCCCGGCTGCTACAGTCCTGCCGCCAGCCCCTCAGGCGGCGGGGGCCCACAGCTCCAGCCCGTTCCGTTGCGCCAGCCGATTTCCCGTTCCAGGCAGCCTGCCGATTGACGCCGTGGCGGCAGGTGCTACGGTAGAGGGGGCCTTTTCTGTCAAATCGTTTCGGAGGGGTTTTTTTCTAGCAACTCGATTACGCAGGTGGGTTTTTTCGACAAAAAATCACATACAAGAGGGAGTACTAGTCCACGGAAGAATCAGTCAGCAAATAACCTGTGCTCAAGCCGCCATTTCCGCTGCTGTGGCTGTAAGACGGCCACACCTCTCCTACTACGGTCAACAGCTGTGCCCCGCGACCGCACTACAACAACCCGCCGGAGCACCCTCGTCGGAACGGACTCACCTCCAAATCGCTGTGCCTTGAGCCGGTCCTTTGCTGCAGCTGGCTCGCGCCGTCGCCTCTGAGCCGCTGTGTCACGCTTGACCCACACGGCCAGCCTGACTAAGTGCCCAGCAAGGACTGCAAATCAGCACCTTCCAAATATCAAGACAAAAGTATGGAGGAGAGAACACGCAGTACATGTATCGGTTGATGCTGGCAGTCTGCATGTACATCATCTATCGTCAAAATGAATCAGGTGCTATTTACCCTATTTATTTTTAAGTACATATTAATTCATCCAAGCAAAACTACTTTGCCCTGCGGTATTTTATATGCAGGAGAATTATTCATTATAAAATGGCATTGTACCGCGAAGATGGAGGTGCGCCTACATCATTCGGCACAGGAGGCCGTCCTTACTCAACGAACTCCCGCACCGGCTTACAACGCCATGGCCGTTTCTCGCAATCGCACCGGTTGACAACGCCACGGATGACTCGCCTGTCTGCTATCGCGGCCGGTTCACGCGTCCACACCGGCTTACAACCCCGCTGCCGACTCTCCCCATCCGCACCGGCTTACAACGCCGCGGCCGACTCGGCCATGATTAATTTCAGCGTCACCATGGTGATCATCAACTCCGCGGTGGATAATTTCTGACTTAACATTTCAAGTGAAATCCATCTAGTATATTTTTATATTATACTAGCACATATGCACGTGCGTTGCAACGGGAGAGACATTTCTTTGCAAAAAGCAACGGGAGAGATAATTGACATGTGCACCAAAAAAGATCTCCGCATGAATCTTTCATAAAAACATGAACATTTTTCGAATTTGTGTTTTTTAAGGAAACATATTTTGAACATTCAAAACAATTTTAGAAATGGATTTCTTTGAACTCATAAATTATTTAGAATTTGCGAATATTTCACTAAAACAAGAATATTTTTCATATTTGCACACATTTTTAAAACGCATTTTTTTGGAAAATCTCAAACAATTAAAAAAAACAAATAAAAATGGAACTTTTTTTAAAATTTGGACAAATTTTCGAATGAGAAAAAATATATAAATTTATGAACATTTTTATAAAACAGGATATGTTTTGGAATTCTGAACATTTTTTCCGAAATTACAAACTCTTTTGAAAATTATGAATTTAAGGGGAAAATGGAGAAATAAAAAAACTTAAAAGGAAAAAATACAAAAGAAACAGAGAAGGAAACGAAAAAAATAGAAACATAATAAGAATAAAAAACGGTTCAGCCCAGGTTGGGCGCCCTATGCGACACTGGGACTATTTGACGCCCCATGCGATAAATAAGGTTTTTCGGATGGGCACGAAAATAAATAGTTTGGCTTTGCTGGGCCACATTGCAGGCGGCCCGTGTACGGAATTATGGCGGTTTTCCTTTTGTAATACACGAACGGACAGAAATTTAGTACCACCTTGAATAGCAGAATTTTTTTTTATGGTGAACGGATAAAAAATCGGAGAAACACACCTTGCTTTATTAGTAGGTGTATATATTGTTTTCTTTAAAAGGAAAATTACGCTGGCTTGCAAGTTCGCCAATACAGGACAAGTTATATCACTGAGCTATTAAAGAACTCATACCGGTTTGTATCACGGTCAAATATGGAGAATCTCAAGACAACTCCTCGAGTCGCCTTAAGACTCACGGGCTACAATGGCATGACTCGGCAAAATTGGCCAGTATCAATAATCCAGAAACTCCGGGTCATTGGGGGAAAAAATAACCCGGCTCCGGAGACTACTGCTATATTGATAAGAATTTAAAGGTCGTTAGAAAATTTCTGATTCAAAATGAAGAATGCCGGTTTAAAATCCGGCTCAAGGTAAACCTATCTCCCACAAAGCTTTGAAGCTCTCAATATCCGGTTTGAAATTCCGGTTTAAAAAGAATTAATCTCTCGCAAGTTTGAGTTTTCAGAAGAAAAAAATTACAGGGACAAAAAAGAGTTTGTTGCAGAGCACAACTCAAACATAGGCACCTGGCGAGCACGGCTCAGAAATATATCACTTGGGGGCTTCCGGCTTATTGAGCTAAGCCATGATTACCCTTTGATCCGGCTCATAGCCACAGTTACAGGTCATTTGGGGGCTTCTTGTTCAAACATAGGTCGTATTCGAACCAAAGAGAACATAGTTGTCGGTACCCTCTTGATCGGTGCAATGCCAAACCCACTAGGGGGCTTCTTGATCGTATTCGAATCATAGCTTAACCCCTTTTGGGTCCGACTTTGATCGTATTCGAATCGGAGTCGTTAAAAAACTCTCAAGGTCATTTGGGGGCTTCCTGTTCACACATAGGTCGCATTCAAACCAAAGAGAACATAGATGTCGGTACCCTCTTGATCGGCGCAACGCCAAAGCCACTGGGGGCTACATGATCGTATTCGAATCCTAGCTTAACCCCTTTGGTCTGGTTTACTAATTGTATTTGAATCAAAAACCTCAAATTCTTCTTTCTATTTTGCTTAAGTTTTTTGAAAACAGTCTTTTGGGTTTGTTTGAGACCTTTTTGTTCATATCTGAAGCATATATGTGGTTTCGATTAACCCGGCTTGACTTTGGATGATAAGTCGCCATATATGACAATCATAAACATTTGGAAGTTTTGGCTTCTAAAAGATTGGGTTATCACCCTTACTGCCCAGGTATCCTAAACCGGCAGTACGATTCAATATCACAAGAACCGGTTTCCAAACTGGATTATATTATTCAAATCTTTAATAACCAATATGGCTGGATTTTTATTATGGTTATCAATAGACGATATTGTAATGGAGGTATTCAAAGTCGTTTCAACGCAATGGTTATTATTTTATTAATGGACATGATTTATTCTTACAATGAAGGCATATTAAATTGCCATCGGTCAAGAGCCGCCGGGTATTTAAACTTCGGATTTACTTGTCAACAGATAAGGACATAAGGTATTCAAAGTCGCTTTGGCGCAATGGCTATTATTTTATCAACGGATATGGTTTATTCTACAATGGAAGGAATAGTTCCGAGTCGCTGCAGGCTTACGACCCGGCACTTGGGGGCTACATTATTCAAGTTGAGATTACATCAAATATGCAAGTCCCATGTCACTGCCAGCATGCACCATGGCACTTAGGGGCTAATGCAAAGTCATTTTTACTGGCCTTATTGAAGACCTGACTCATCACATTGTAATGAGCCGGCCCTTGGGGGCTACCAATTGCTCCTGTCAACAATTCAAGGAAATATATATAAAGTTATAGCTCAATATTATCTTACTGAGCCAACCCTTGATACGTCTCCGTCGTATCTATAATTTTTGATTGTTCCATGCCAATATTCTATAACTTTCATATACTTTTGGCAACTTTTTATACTATTTTTGGGACTAATATATTGATCCAGTGCCCAGTGTGAGTTCCTATTTGTTGCATGTTTTTTGTTTCGCAGAATATCCATATCAAACGGAGTCCAAACGGGATAAAAACTGACGAAGATTTTTTTAGAATATATATGATTTTTGGGAAGAAAAATCCACGCGAGACGCACTACTGAAATTAGCTTATTTGCTGTCAGCCAGTTCTTTAACATCCGCTGGCGGATGACAAAGAAGGTCTTTTCCGTCAGCTTAAGGAAAACGGACGGCAAAGAACTGACAGACGGCAAAGAAGATCTTTGCCATCAGCCTGTTTTTTGCCATCCGTTGGCGGGCGGCAAAGATTCTTTGCCATCCGCTGGCTGACGGCAAAGAGAGAGTTGACCCCACTAAACGAGTTAATTGAGGAAAACTTAACGGCCCCCCTCTTTGTCGTCTGCTAGCAGACGACAAAGAGGAAACAAAGTGGACGACAAAGGGTGGGCAGACGGCAAAGATTCTTCCAAACTAACGGCCGAGCCCCACCCCGCCCCTTCTCTCTGTTTCTCTCCCTCTCTCC
This sequence comes from Triticum monococcum, assembly GCA_034509565.1. Classification (NCBI taxonomy): domain Eukaryota; kingdom Viridiplantae; phylum Streptophyta; class Magnoliopsida; order Poales; family Poaceae; genus Triticum; species Triticum monococcum. The sequence goes on from CM067846.1 coordinate 66,273,666, forward strand.
TCCCCAACGCCCGCCGCCGCCCCCACTACCCGTCACCGCCCCCGCCACCGCTTGCCTCGTCGACCCACCACCCCGCCGCCCCCCACGCGCTGATGCCTCGTCGCCCCACCACCCCGCCGCCCCCACGCGCTAACGCCTCGTCGCCCCACCACCCCGCCCCCCACGCGCTGACGCCTCGTCGCCCCACCACCCCGCCGCCCCACCGCCCCGGCGCCCCCTCCACCCGCCCACCACCCGGCGCCACCGTCGCCCCCAGCGCCACCGCGGCCCCATCGCCCCCGCCTCCTTGCCGGCTCGGCGCTGCCGCTCACCGCCCCGGCGCCACCGTCACCCCCGTCGCCGTCGCTCGATCCGGTGACTTATTTTTTTTCTGTTTTTTCTTTTTTTTGCTGTTAGATTTAGTGTTAGATTCAGTTTAGTTTTAGTGTTAGATTCAGTTTAGTTTTATTGCTAGAATATGTAGAAGGGGAAGAAGAAGAAGGAGAAGAAGAGGGGAGAAGGGAGGAAGAGGAGGAGGGAGAAGAAGAAAGAAAAGAAGAGGAAGAGGAAACCCTAAACCCTAGTTTTAGTTATAGTTTTACTTTAGTTTTAGTTTCAGTTTAGTTTTTATTTTTAGTTTAGTTTATTTTAGATTAGTTTTAGTTTTAAGAAGAGGGGAGGAGGGAGAAGAAGAAAGAAAAGCAGAAGAAGAAAGAATAAGAAGAAAGGAGAAGAAGAAGAAGAAGAAGAAGAAGAAGAAGAAGAAGAGGAGGAGGAGGAGGAGGAGGAGGAGGGAGGAGGAGGAGGAGGAAGAGGAGAAGAGGAGGGGGAGGAGGGAGGAAGAGGAGGAGGAGGAGAAGAGAAGAAGAAAAGGCTGTCACGTGCCCCGACCGCGACCCACACCCCGACCCCGACCCCGACACGGCACCCCGACCCCGACACGCCACCCAGACACCCCGGCACGACACCCCGACCCCGACCCCCGACACCCTGACACCACACCCCGACCCCGACACCCCGACCCCCGACACCCAGACCTCGAAACAGCACCCCGACCCCGACACGGCACCCCGACCCCAGACACCCCGACCCCGACCCCCGACCCCCTGACACCCCGACCCCGACCCCCGACACCTGACACCCTGACACCACACCCCGACCCCGACACCCTGACCCCCGATACCCAGACCCCGACACGGCACCCCGACCCCGACACGCCACCCCGACACCATATATATTTTTTTGATTTTGTTATGAAAAACATCATATATTATTATTCATGTCGGTATTTTTTTATGTTGTATTAATTTCATTTACTCTTTGTCATGGCAGGTGTTGAAAGATGGCAGACGCTGGTCCGGAGCGCTCCGAGGCCCCTTCTTCGTTGGCGCGTGGTGGGAGGTCTTCCATTCCACCCGCACAAATCCGACAAGCGTTGCTGGACAGTATGGCGACACTGCGGGGTCCTTCTTCGCCAACCACGGTGCCTAGCAGGGGACAAGGAAAGGGAGGGAAGAAGAGAGGAGCTGGAGCACGTGGTCGCGGGAGAGGAGGTAGGGTGACTGCTAGGGTGCCTTCCTCGCCGCCACTCCCAGCTGTTTCACCCGAGCACGTGACTACTAGGGTGCCATCCTCGCCGCCACCCCCAGCTGTTTCACCCGAGCACGTGACTGCTAGGGTGGACTCATCCGAGGAGGAGGCTACACGGACTCCGATCCACGAGCCTTGGGTCCATGGGCCTTCGGCCCATGATAGTTGGGCCCACGAGACCCCGGACGAGCACACGTCTGGATGGGGTACCTGGCCGGATCATCCTGAGGGGCCGAGTGGCCATGTTGATGATGGCAGGGAGCAGACTGATATTGAGGAGGAGGGGGCACCGTCTACCAGCGTGGTTGTACACGGCTCCCGTCCGTGCCGGCGACCCGCGAGCAAAGGTGGTTGATTTTCCTTGATGGGTAGAGTGTTGGAAATATGCCCTAGTGGCAATAATAAAAGCATTATTATTATATTTCCTTGTTCATGATAATTGTCTTTATTCATGCTATAATTGTGTTATCCGGAGATCGTAATACATGTGTGAATAACAGACACCTACATGTCCCTAGTGAGCCTCTAGTTGACTAGCTCGTTGATCAACAGATAGTCATGGTTTCCTGACTATGGACATTGGATGTCATTGATAACGAGATCACATCATTAGGATAACGATGTGATGGACAAGACCCAATCCTGAACATAGCATAAGATCGTATAGTTCGTTTGCTAGAGTTTTTCCAATGTCAAGTATCCTTTCCTTAGACCATGAGATCGTGTAACTCCCGGATACCGTAGGAGTGCTTTGGGTATACCAAACATCACAACGTAACTGGGTGACTATAAAGGTAGACTACGGGTATCTCCGAAAGTGTCTGTTGGGTGGACACGGATCAAGACTGGGATTTGTCACTCCGTATGACGGAGAGGTATCACTGGGCCCACTCGGTAATGCATCATCATAATGAGCTCAAAGTGACTAAGTGTCTGGTCACGGGATCATGCATTACGGTACGAGTAAAGTGACTTGCCGGTAACGAGATTGAACGAGGTATTGGGATACCGACGATCGAATCTCGGGCAAGTAACATACCGATTGACAAAGGGAATTGTATACGGGGTTGCTTGAATCCTCGACATCGTGGTTCATCCGATGAGATCATCGTGGAGCATGTGGGAGCCAACATGGGTATCCAGATCCCGCTGTTGGTTATTGATCGGAGAGTCGTCTCGGTCATGTCTGCTTGTCTCCCGAACCCGTAGGGTCTACACACTTAAGGTTCGGTGACGCTAGGGTTGTGAAGATATGTATATGTAGTAACCCGAATGTTGTTCGGAGTCCCGGATGAGATCCCGGACGTCACGAAGAGTTTCGGAATAGTCCGGAGGTAAAGAATTATATATAGGAAGTGCTGTTTCGGCCATCGGGACGAGTTTCGGGGTCACCGGTATTGTACCGGGACCACCGGAAGGGTCCCGGGGGTCCACCGGGTGGGGCCACCCATCCCGTAGGGCCCCATGGGCCAAAGTGGGGAGGGGAACCAGCCCATAGTGGGCTGGTGCGCCCCCCTAGGCCCACCCCATGCGCCTAGGGTTGAAACCCTAGGGGTGGGGGGGCGCCCCACCTTGGCTTGGGGGCCACTCCAGCCCTAGCCGCCGCCCCCCTAGGAGATCCCATCTCCTAGGGCCGGTGCCCCCCTAGGAGATCCCATCTCCTAGGGCCGGTGCCCCCCCTAGGGGGGCTATATAAAGGGAGGGGGGAGGGGGGCAGCCGCACCCGGCATCCTTGGCGCCTCCCTCTCCCCTGCTACACCTCTCTCTCGTAGTACACGGCGAAGCCCTGCTGCCGTGACGCCCTGCATCCACCACCACGCCGTCGTGCTGCTGGATCTTCATCAACTTCTCCTTCCCCCTTGCTGGATCAAGAAGGAGGAGACGTCATCCGCTCCATACATGTGTTGAACGCGGAGGTGCCGTCCGTTCGGCGCTTGGTCATCGGTGATTTGAATCACGACGAGTACGACTCCGTCATCCACATTCTAGTGAACGCTTCCGCTCGCGATCTACAAAGGTATGTAGATGCAATCCAATCACTCGTTGCTAGATGAACTCATAGATGGATCTTGGTGAAACCGTAGGAAAATTTTTGTTTTCTGCTACGTTCCCCAACATAGAGGTAAGTGCATTTAATATTTTTGTACCTTCTGCATTCACGTTTCTTCAAATATCTAATGCGTTGGCCTTGTCATGCTGTAGGGGTTGGGACCACCATGAGAAGGTTCGCCAGCCCAACTCCGTCCTTGGAGTGCTTTGCCGGCAAAACTTCCCGGGGTTTGTCATGTTGCCTGGTGAGGGTCGGCTTCCAGAGCTTGGATTGAGTTGGGAGCACTACTTGGCTGCCCCGGCCCCGCCGGGTGAGATTATCGACGGTATCTTGTGCAACACGAGGGCAGACGTGGTGATCAGAAAGTTCTGGGTAGTTTCTCCTTTACACAATTAAAAATCTTCAACTAGCTATTTATTAATTGTACTAATCAATATTGTCTCATTTGATTGCAGACATTCTATAGGTGTGAGGAGGGATACGAGGAGGAGGCGGCAAATGTTATCGAGAACGTCTGCAAGCGCCTACTACAGAACTTACGGCACAAGGCTCGGGTGCAGGCTGTTTGAGACTACTACGCCTTGCGTGGTATCAAGAAGCCCAAGCCGGCGTGACGCGAGAAGTTCCTGAGTAAGGAGCAATACATGAAGGTAATTCTTAAGGCCTTGTACTTACTTCCATCATTTATTAATTCATAGCCGTAGCGCTCAAGTTTCTATTTGCTAACTTAGGCGCCTTCGAGATGGTGTGCGGATCGTATGGATTGTTGGGAGGTGTTGGTCAATGAGTGGTGCTCAAAAGAATGGCTAGCCGTCCACAACGCGGACAAGGACAAACGTGCCCAAATGGAAGGTGTGCCACACCATCAAGGCAGCTCCAACTTATATCAGTTCAGGCGGAACTAGGTATGTGGTTTGCTTCATGATTCATGTAATTCATTCATCATGCTAGCTTGAGCCCTTTAATTACTAATTTACGTTGTTTCTCTCTTTCAGGCATGCTACAATAAGGCGGATAAGGTGCCAGAGGTGTATGACCTCTATGCCATGGCCCATACTGCCTCTTACAAGAAAGTCAAGGCATTCTCTCCGTCTGGCCTCGATGATGCAAACAACTTCACCAACATCTCCTCCCATGACAAGCTCGTGAAATATAGAGATGAAGGGAAGGCGAGGAAAGGGGAGGACTTTAACCCGAGCCAGGGTCCCATTGATCCAGAGCTGGTGATGATAGCTGGTGGCGGGAGGTCCCATGGCTCGATAGCCATTGGAGATGGACTTATCCGTTATCCTAGCACTCTCCCGGAGATCAAGGCGCGCCAGTCGAGATCCGCTCCTGAGATAAGGCCTCGTGAATGGCCAGTCCAACTCGCCTTCAAGGTTAGTTATACGTACTCAGCTATCTTTCTACATTACATTGTGTGCGCTTCCATCAATGATTACAAATGCTAACAAGGAGTGGTGTTGTAGGCTGCTATACAGAGTGAGAGAGATAGAACAGAGAAACTTCTGTCGGAGGCGGCGGAGAGGCAGCGGGAGTTGGAGGAGAGGAGGACAAAGATGTTGGAGGAGGAGAGGGCACGGAATGACATGCAGGCAAGGGCAATGTACGAGCTCCTTGTGGTAAGTTTCTTCTACTGATTAGCCAAAACATTCATGTAATGTTTGTCTCATTACTAACTAGTATGAATGAGTTGTCAAAACCAAATGTGTAGTCTGTGTGCGAGAAGTCTGGTCAGACCGCTCCGCCGATGCCAGTGATTGCTCCTAGGACGATGGTGAGTTTAATTTGAATGGACACTACTTGCTAGTATAAACATTTGAGTGTCATCATGCTAACGAGACATTGGAAATGATCTTTGGTGCAGCGTAACTCCAGACAAGCATCGCACGATCCTTCTCCAGGTACCGGCACGAGCCAACCCGCTCCCACACCTCCATGATCACAGTAAGTTTCTCTAGTGTTTTGCTTAACAAATGCATAAAGACCTAGATTTTGCTTTATTTCCTCCAAAATGACTTAATAAGCTTACTGACCTCCAAAACCATCCATTTTACCTAAGTTAGCTCTAAAATGATCTATACTTAGCTTTGTTTCCTCCAAAATGACCAAAGTTAGCTCTAATATGCTTAGTTAACTAGGTTTGCTCAATAATGGCATGTACTTAGCTTATGTAAAAAAATGGCATAATTAGCTTAGTTAGGTCATAAATGATCCATTTTACCTAAGTTAGTTCTAAAATGATCCATTTTACCTTAGTTAGCTCATAAACGATCCATTTTACCTAAGTTAGTTCTAAAATGATCCATTTTACCTTAGTTAGCTCATAAACGATCCATTTTACCTAAGTTAGCTCTAAAATGACCCATTTTACCTTACTTAGCTCATAAATGATCCATTTTACCCAAGTTAGCTCTAAAATGACCCATCTTACCTAGGTTAGCTCCAAAATGATCCATCTTACCTAGGTTAGCTCTAAAATGATGTATTTTTTTACCTAAGTTAGCTCATAAGCGATCCATTTCTCCTAGGTTAGCTCATAAATGATCCATTTCACCTATGTTAGCTCACAAACGATCAATTTCACCTAAATTAGATCATAAATGTCATATATTCTTCATTTTCTTCATCATATTCTTCTTCTTCTTCTTCTTCTTCTAATCTTCTTATTTTCCATTTTGCAGAATTCATTCGCTTCACGGAAGCTTGCATACATGGAGTGCTTGTTTGGATGAAATATGTTTCTTTTGTATCGATGAACTATGCATGTATGCTTTGATGACACTATTGTAATATGTATGGTTGCATGGATGTATGTGTAACTTGCTATGTATGGTTGATGGAACTATACATTTATGATGAAATTATATGTGTTGGATATCTCATATGTTTGCTGTGAACTTGCCATGTGAAAAATATATATGTATCATCTATTTGTTGTGAAAATGGTTGAGTATAAGAAAAAACAGAAAAAAGAGGCAATGCAGGCCCTTTGCCATCTGCCACCGACGGCAACGTGCTCTTTGCCGTCCGTCGCGGACGGCAAAAAAGCCACGTGACAACCACCTGTGTTTTCTGGCAGCTGACCATTTGGTCAATTTGCCTACAGTGGCAGACGGCAAAGGCCTGATGCTCTTGCCGTCAGCCACGGACGGCAAAGACTGCCATTAGCCACCTAACGGATTAACAGCAAGTTTATTGCCGTCTGCTTTCTTTGTCGTCCGCCGCTGATGGCAAAGGCTCCTTTGCCGTCTGCGTCAGGAAGCAGATGGCAAAGAAGGTCTTTGCCGATCCTTTCTTTGCCGACGCCTTTTGCCGTCCGCAGCAGACGGCAAAGGCCTTTGCCGTCCGCCTTCCATGCCTTTGTCATCTGCCTTGGCAAACGACAGAGTAGCTAATTCCTGTAGTGACGGTGCCCGAGGGACGCACGAGGCAGGGGGCGCGCCCCACCCCCTGGCCACCCCCATGGCCCTCGTGGCCACCCCATAAGGCGTTTTATGCCTTCTTTCGCCGCAAGAAAGCTAATATCCAGATAGAGATCGTGTTAAAATTTCAGCCCAATCGGGGTTATGGATCTCCGGGAATATAAGAAATGGTGAAAGGACAGAATCTGAGAACGCAGAAACCGAGAGACACAGGGAGACAGATGCATGGAGACCAAGGACCAGAGGGGAAACCCTTCTCCCATCTAGCGAGGAGGTCAAGGAAGAAGAAGAAGGAGGGGGCTCTGAAAGTGCAACTATCCCTAGGTGGTTTTGGTAATTCATAACAACATATAGCTCATTGAGCTAATGCTATTTCAAGATGATTATTTCAGGAAAGCTCAATGATTGGCATGGCATGGATGTGAAAGTGGAACCCTCAAAATGCTAAGGACAAAGAATTGGCTCAAGCTCAAAAGTTCAAGACTCTTCATTTTATATTTTAGTGATCCAAGATCACATTGAGTCTTTAGGAAAAGCCAATACTATCAAGGAGGGATGAGGTGTTGCTTAATGAGCCTCTTGCTCTATGTGCTTAATGATATGCTCCAAAATGCTCAGCTACTTTCCCATATCCACAAATGACCTAAACCCTAAGCCAAACTCGGTCATACCGATTCTTTCAATCCGGCGCCACCGAGTTTCACTTGTCATTTGCCACTGCCAAACCCTAGCAATTCGGTCCTACCGATAAGGATCTCGGTCTCACTGAGATGGGCTTGCAAACTCTCTGTTCCCTTTCGTAACTTCTCGTTCTCACCGAAAGAGCGAATCGGTCCCACCGAGAATGCAAGGTAAACTCTATGTTTCCTTCTTGTAACTTTTCGGTCTCACCGAAAGAGCGAGTCCGTCCCACCGAGTTTGCCTGACCAACTCTCTGGTTAGCTTATTGCCAAACTCGGTCCCACCGAGTTTGTGCAATCGGTCTCACCGAGATTATGTTATGCCCAAACCCTAACCGAATCGGTCCTACCGAGTTGCATGTCAGTCCCACCGAAATTCCTAACGGTCACTAGGTTTACTATTTCGGTCCGACCGAGTTTTGTGATTCGGTCCCACCGAGATTGATAAATTGTGTGTAACGGTTGGATTTTGTGTGGAGGCTATAAATACCCCTCCACCTCCTCTTCACTCGTGGAGAGAGCAATCATAACACATACACCATTCCAACTCATATGTTCTGAGAGAGAACCACCTACTCATGTGTTGAGACCAAGATATTCCATTCAAACCATATGAATCTTGATCTCTAGCCTTCCCCAAGTTGCTTTCCACTCAAATCTTCTTTCCATCAGATCCAAACCCTATGAGAGAGAGTTGAGTGTTGGGGAGAATATCATTTGAAGCACAAGATCAAGGAGTTCATCATCAACACACCATTTGTTACTTCTTGGAGAGTGGTGTCTCCTAGATTGGCTAGGTGTCACTTGGGAGCCTCCGACAAGATTGTGGAGTTGAACCAAGGAGTTTGTAAGGGCAAGGAGATCGCCTACTTCGTGAAGATCTACCGCTAGTGAGGCAAGTCCTTCGTGGGCGATGGCCATGGTGGGATAGACAAGGTTGCTTCTTTGTGGACCCTTCGTGGGTGGAGCCCTCCGTGGACTCGCGCAACCGTTACCCTTCGTGGGTTAAAGTCTCCATCAACGTGGATGTAGGATAGCACCACCTATCCGAACCACGGGAAAAACATCCGTGTCTCCAATAGCGTTTGAATTCTCCAAACCCTTCCCTTTATATTCTTGCAAGTTGCATGCTTTACTTTCCGCTGCTAATATACTCTTTGCATGCTTGCTTGAATTGTGTAATGATTGCTTGACTTGTCCTAAGATAGCTAAAAGCTGCCAAGAACTAAAATTTGGAAAAGGTTAAGCTTTTATTTGGTCAAGTAGTCTAATCACCCCCCTCTAGACATACTTTCGATCCTACAAGTGGTATCAGAGCTTTGGTCTCCATTTGCCTTGATCTCCATAGCTTTTGGTGGTCATAGCCTTGGTTTGACAACCTAGGAGAGTATGGCATCTAGCGAGGGAAATTATCACCGTAGAGGTCCTTACTTTGATGGTACTAATTTTGCTAGTTGGAAGCATAACATGAAAATGCATATTCTTGGACATAACCCCGCCGTATGGGCTATTGTTTGTGTTGGCTTGCAAGGTGAGTTCTTTGATGGGAGGGAACCAAACCGTGAAGCTACCGTGGATGAGTTTAAGATGTTGCAGTACAATGCTCAAGCTTGTGATATTCTCTTCAACGGATTGTGCCCCGAAGAATTCAACAAAATCAGTCGCCTTGAGAATGCAAAGGAAATTTGGGACACTTTGATTGATATGCACGAAGGTACCGACTCCGTCAAGGAATCCAAGTTGGATGTGCTCCAAAGTCAACTTGACAAGTTCAAGATGAAGGATGGTGAAGGTGTCACCGAGATGTACTCTAGGCTTGCTCTCATCACAAATGAGATTGCCGGCTTAGGGAGTGAAGAGATGACCGATAGATTCATCATCAAGAAGATCCTGAGAGCCTTGGATGGGAAATATGATACCGTGTGCACATTGATTCAAATGATGCCCAATTACAAAGATCTCAAGCCAACGGAAGTGATTGGAAGGCTTGTTGCTCATGAGATGTCACTTCAGGATAAAGAGGAACTTCACAACAATTCAAGTGGTGCCTACAAAGCCTCATGTGAAGTCCCCACATCATCAAGTGAGAAACAAACCTTCAATGAAGAATTAAGCTTAATGGTGAAGAACTTCAACAAGTTCTACAAGAGTAGAAGCAAAGATAGAAGCTTCAAGTCAAGGTCATACAATGACAAAAGATCTTCTAGTTGAGAGCGAAACTGCTATAACTGTGGAAGACCCGGACACTATTCCAATGAGTGTACGGCTCCCTACAAAAGAAGAGAAGATTCTCCAAAAAGAAGAAGCAAAGAATCACCACCAAGAGAGAGAAGGAGTAGAGATGATCGTTATGAACAGAGATACTCACGGAGAAGCAAGGATTCGGAAAGGAAGGAAAAATCACCAAGAAGCTATACAAAACGAAGACATCAAGCTCATGTTGGTGAATGGGTATCCGGCTCCGACTCCGACAGCCACTCCGAGAGAAGTTATCACTCCGACTCCGAAGATACTCAAGATGAAGGTGTTGCCGGTCTAGCACTTGTGTCAAGCAACTCCTACGACATATTTGACTCACCAAATGAAGGAATTGGAAGATGCTTCATGGCCAAAGGTCCTAAGGTAACACACCCCGAGTATGTTGATTTTAATAGTGATGAAGATGACTTGTTGGGTGATGATGACTTGCTTGTTGACAACTCTAGTGATGAGTACTATGATGAAACATCAATTAATCATGCTAAAACGAATGACAATGATAAGGAGAAGATTGAGGCTCTAACTAAAGAACTAAACACTCTTAAGTTAGCTCATGAAACTATCTTCGAAGATCATCGAGAACTTTTAAGAGCTCATGAGAAATTACGCTTTGAAAAGCTCAATCTTGAGTAAGAGCATGAGTTCTTAAAGGCAATCAATGATGATCTCCGCAAGAAAAGTTCTTCTTACATTGCCAAGCGTTTACTATTATCCACTTACATGCCTCAAGTCAAGTCTAGTAACAAGAACAAGAAAGATTCTTCCTCTAGTAGTAACAATGATCATGCTAAATCCAATATTGTTGCTTCTAGTAGTTCTCTTGACTCCACTAATGATTCTCTTAGCCAAGTTACACTTGAGCAAGAAAATAGCTTATTGAAGGGGATCATAGAGAAAGGAGTATACAAAAGCCTTGCCGGAAGTAAGCAATTCGAGGAAATTGTGCGCAAGCAAGGGATGCACCGGAAGAATCAAGGTGTTGGTTTTGAACGAAAGTTCAATGCCAATGGAGTTGAATGGGAAGAAGATCAATACCCCAAGACAAAGTTTGTTCCTCAACAAGAGAAGTATGACACTTCTTTCAAGGGGACACAAGCTCAAGATGATCTTCCACCACAAGACTACAAGCAAAAAGGCAAGGACAAGCTTCAAGAGGAGATTGATGCATTTGAAGAAGCTCCTAAGACCTTAGTCAAGTGGATTCCCAAGGCCACGTCAAGTTCCACTTCATCAAGTACGACTACAACTCCAAGCATTCCCATCAAGATGGTGTGGATCCAAAAGAAGAAGAACTAGAGAGTTCTTGAGGGTGACTCCGCCAACATATTTCATTCTCATCATTTTGGCAAGAACAAGTGCAATCAACTTCGACATCATGCACTAGTTCAAGGAGTCACAAACCCTCTTGTTGGTAAGACAAGGGACAAGGTAACCTAAAGTTTTCATGGACATCATCTTGTGTATGCATCACTCTATGTCCATGGATATCCTTGTTTGTTCCTTGTGGGACTAACCCATGTAGGTATTGAAAGTGCAATTCACTCAAATGGATAGCTCCAAGTGATCTACATCAACATTGAGCATCCACATCTTCAACATCTACATGAAGTCATCATCGACAAAACCCAAGGTTAGTTCATCCCTCTTAGGGGGGATATCACATCTAGGGGGAGCTTTACTCTAAGACTTGAGCTAAAGCAACTCTAAAGATGTGAATACAACATTGCTTTATGTAAAAGTGGTAACCCCACTTGAGCTTAAACGATGAGTATGACCTACGATCAAGTGTTCTCACTTGACTCCTAAGTCAATATACTCATATATAGATGACCTAGTCATCGCAAATTGCTTGATAGATGCTAGAATTGTTTGTGCATGCTTTGCCACATATTTCATTTGCCATCTTATTGTGTGAGCATGTTGGTTGCATATTTTACTCATTCGAGGACATCCACTTGTTGTTTTGATTGTTTGGCTTTATCTTCTTTTGCCAAGTGGATGGACAAGAATGCCTAAGAACCTCCTCTAGCTATCTATGCTTTTATCGTCTCAAACTCTATTCATGCTGCATCACAAAATTTGATCAAGTCAGATTCGAACCACTCTGTGTGAGGAGCGCTCGGAGTCCCCGATTCGTCATAGACTTAAATTTCCAAAACCTCTTTGTGATTCTCAGTCTGACCGATACCATACTTTCGGTCCTACCGAGATCATTAAGTTGATCTAGGTTTTCGATCTCGGTGCAACCGATTTGAACCACTCGGTCACACCGAGTTGCAGTAACTGTATACAGTTTTGCATCTCGGTGCCACCGAGTTGTTCCACTCGGTCACACCGACAGGGTCGGGCTATATATAGTGATGGGCAGAATTTTGGAAAGTTCTCCGAAACCTCTTCGCCCGCGCATAGCTCGCTCTGCCTCCTGGGTCTCCGGATCGTCCTCCTCGCCGCCAGCAGCCTCAAGTCACTGGTCTCTGTCGCCGTCAACGGGATTTCTGCCCCGCCGTTGCTACCGTAGCGAGTCTCCGCCGAACTAGGGTATGGACTCGATCTTTGTGCTATTCTCCAATCTGATTCCTAGCACATTGTGATCATCATGATTCTTGCCACGTTTGATAAACTCCTATCCAGTCAATGAACTCGTAGATTAGGTTTAATTCGAAAATTTTAGGGTTAGGTTTCCGCCGAAACCATCTCGGACCCACCGAGTTGAAAAACTCGGTCCCACCGATTTGGCTTATGCCATTGCACAAGTAAAACTCGGTGTGACCGAGAATTACTTATCGGTGTGACCGATTTTGGAACTCTATGAAACCCTAGCAGTCTCGGTGCCACCGAACTGTGACTCGGTCTGACCGAGTTCACTAGTTCTGGTGCCAAAATTGCTTCGGTGTCACCGAGTTTGAAAATCGGTAGATCCGAGATGATCTCAGTGGGAAACTAAAACTAAGTTTTTGAATTATTCTTTTGCAAAAATCTCTGCATTTTGTGATGCTCATCCACTCTATCTCATCTATAATCTATTCACAGGGTCAGCAGTCAGTTTGCATCATGTCAGACCAGAGTGACAGCCAGAACTTGTCAGAGCAGCAAGTGCAGTTGAGTGAGGGCACTAGCCCCTCAAGTTCCTCAGATGATGGCAGCAGGAGCACACCCAGCAACCTTCCTAAAGCTGCCACACGCCAGAGAAAGAAGAGGACTTCTAATTCTGAAGATGAAGACTATGTGGCAGAGGAAGAGGCCACATCAAAGAGAGTTGAGCCAGCTCAAGGCACAAAGCCAGGCCTGAAAATCAAAAGGCCAGCAGGCAGGCAGCCCATGTCAAAGGCTAGAGCTTCAACTATGAAGCCTGCTCCCATTGAGCTCGTTGCTGCTGAGGGCAAAAAGAGGAAAGAAAGAGTGAAGAAGACTGTGGCCAGAGTGCTTGGGAAAGCCTCCATCATGGTAGATGAGGAGGAAGAAGAAGAAGAGGTTGCTGCACCAGCACCCAAGGTAGCCAAACTTATGGGAGATGCCATAAGGTCAGGGACAACTGCATCCAAGCCCAAGGAAGCACCCAAGGCTGCATCTAAGCCTAAGAGTGCACCAAAGAGAAACACCGGAAGCATCCCAGCCATTGAGAAGAACAAGGCCCCAGTGCGTGAAGTTGCAGAGGAAGAAGAAGAAGAACATGTCCTTAGGAAGCTCAAGCCCAAGATCCCAGACCACAATGATGCTCATCCTGTGGCTGAGGATATGAAGCTCAGGAGAGATTCAAGGCTGAGGAAGTGGAGAGAAGCAGATCCGTATGCTTCTAGGAGAAGGACTGCAGTGGACTACAGGTTTCATACCAAGGAGCAGCAGGATTTCTATGAGACTGTTTTGCTTGACAAGAAGCCAATTGTGTGTGACATGAGATGGGTCGACTGGACCTACATGAAGGAGAATGAGGAACACTACCCTGGAGTATATGACAGTTTTAGTGCGTGTGGAGTGGCAGACTTTGTTGGGCAGAAGCTCACAAAGTGGAACGAGGAGCTAATCATGCAATTCTACTCCATAGCACACTTTTATCCGGATGGCAGGATCACTTGGATGTCAGAGGGTACAAGGTACCAATCCATTGTTGAGGAATGGGCGAAGTTGATCAATGCCCCAGAGGAGCAAGCAGATGACTTGGACATTTATGCCAAGAAGAAGATGGACCACAACACTATGTCCAACATGTACAATTAGATTCCAAATGAAGCACTTGACACATTCAAGTTTGGCTCAGTGCACTATCTTCTGTCAGGATTGCCTACGATCAACTGGATCCTTAGGCACACTCTTCTGCCCAAGTCTGGAGATCACAAGATGATCAGAGGTCACGCGATTAATTTGCTTCATGTCTTTGACGTGCCTCAAAAATTCAAAGTCATGAGTCTCATAGTGGAAACAATCAAGAGGACAGCAGCAGACCAGAAGAGGAGCTGTGGGTATGCCCCACAGATTCAGGAGCTCATCAACTCCAAGATGGGCACGGGCATATACCTCTTGGATAAGGAACACCTGCCCATCTGTCCAAACTTCGAGGATAACCAAGTGGTCATGACTGAGAATGAGCCATCATCTGTCCACGCACATGCTCAAAAGGAGAAGGCGAAGAAGGAGAAAGCTGCCAGGATGCCTACTCAAGCGGAGGCATCTGATTACTTCCTGAAAACCAAACAAGAGCAGCTTGGTTACCTGATTGCGTCCACCCTGCGGATTGAGCAAGGACTTGCCACCCTGACTCAGAACCAGGCCAGCTTAGAGAGGATCATGGAACAGAGGTTCTATGACTTGGACATCAAGGTGACAGAGATACAGACCACCGTGGAGCAGCTCCAAGAGGACATGAATGAGAGGAGAGGCAGGACCACGACTGATGCTTTTGCCAGGGTGCCACGAGGTCCGAGGTCGTCTGCACTGCCAGTTGCTGACACCAGAGCTACAACGTCTGCGCCAGCCACAGCCTCAGTTCCACTAGCTCCAGCATCCACTTCAGCCTCGACTTCGACCACGTCTATCGAAGGCTTCGTCCTTGGAGTGCTCCGGACTCCACCACCACCTGAAGATCAAGCCTGAGCGTCGACTTAGCACTATGCATTTTCTAGGAACTTTTTGGTAACTTGTTGCCAAAGGGGGAGAAAATGTATAGATCATAGGCTTCGAGAGAGAGTGTTGCTTTTATTCTCTCTTGTTTTATTTGGTGGTTTTTCGAACTTTGTTTGCTTGTGTGTGAGATACTACGTCCTTATGTTTGTGAGACATCGATGATCATGTGTTTGATCATAAGCTACACTTAATGTTTGCTTAATGCTTGCTTAAATATTATCATTCTATCTATCTTTTGTGATCATTCACTATTCTTGGTGATGAGTGCATGTATTTCAATCTTATCATTTTTTAGCGCTCCACCAAGATGTATGTGACATGGAAGAGTAACCCATGATTCTAACTCCTTGTGCATTTGCAGTCCAAAGCAAATTTTAAATATGCACAAATTTAGGGGGAGCTCTTATTTGTCACATACTTCTCAAAGCGACGATATATTTCATGCTTATTATCATTTGTCGAAGCTTTGATCTATATGTTGTCATCAATTACCAAAAAGGGGGAGATTGAAAGTGCAACTATCCCTAGGTGGTTTTGGTAATTCATAACAGCATATAGCTCATTGAGCTAATGCTATTTCAAGATGATTATTTCAGGAAAGCTCAATGATTGGCATGGCATGGATGTGAAAGTGGAACCCTCAAAATGCTAAGGACAAAGAATTGGCTCAAGCTCAAAAGTTCAAGACTCTTCATTTTATATTTTAGTGATCCAAGATCACATTGAGTCTTTAGGAAAAGCCAGTACTATCAAGGAGGGATGAGGTGTTGCTTAATGAGCCTCTTGCTCTATGTGCTTAATGATATGCTCCAAAATCCTCAGCTACTTTCCCATATCCACAGATGACCTAAACCCTAAGCCAAACTCGGTCATACCGATTCTTTCAATCCGGCGCCACCGAGTTTCACTTGTCATTTGCCACTGCCAAACCCTAGCAATTCGGTCCTACCGATAAGGATCTCGGTCTCACCGAGATGGGCTTGCAAACTCTCTGTTTCCCTTTCGTAACTTTTCGGTACCGAAAGAGCGAATCGGTCCCACTGAGAATGCAAGGTAAACTCTATGTTTCCTTCTTGTAACTTTTCGGTCTCACCGAAAGAGCGAGTCGGTCCCACCGAGTTTGCCTGACCAACTCTCTGGTTAGCTTATTGCCAAACTCGGTCCCACCGAGTTTGTGCAATCGGTCTCACCGAGATTACGTTATGCCCAAACCCTAACCGAATCGGTCCTACCGAGTTGCATGTCAGTCCCACCGAAATTCCTAACGGTCACTAGGTTTACTATTTCGGTCCGACCGAGTTTTGTGATTCGGTCCCACCGAGATTGATAAATTGTGTGTAACGGTTGGATTTTGTGTGGAGGCTATAAATACCCCTCCACCTCCTCTTCACTCGTGGAGAGAGCAATCAGAACACATACACCATTCCAACTCATATGTTCTGAGAGAGAACCACCTACTCATGTGTTGAGACCAAGATATTCCATTCAAACCATATGAATCTTGATCTCTAGCCTTCCCCAAGTTGCTTTCCACTCAAATCTTCTTTCCATCAGATCCAAACCCTATGAGAGAGAGTTGAGTGTTGGGGAGACTATCATTTGAAGCACAAGAGCAAGGAGTTCATCATCAACACACCATTTGTTACTTCTTGGAGAGTGGTGTCTCCTAGATTGGCTAGGTGTCACTTGGGAGCCTCCGACAAGATTGTGGAGTTGAACCAAGGAGTTTGTAAGGGCAAGGAGATCGCCTACTTCGTGAAGATCTACCACTAGTGAGGCAAGTCCTTCGTGGGCGATGGCCATGGTGGGATAGACAAGGTTGCTTCTTCGTGGACCCTTCGTGGGTGGAGCCCTCCGTGGACTTGCGCAACCGTTACCCTTCGTGGGTTGAAGTCTCCATCAACGTGGATGTAGGATAGCACCGCCTATCCGAACCACGGGAAAAACATCCGTGTCTCCAATAGCGTTTGAATTCTCCAAACCCTTCCCTTTATATTCTTGCAAGTTGCATGCTTTACTTTCCGCTGCTAATATACTCTTTGCATGCTTGCTTGAATTGTGTAATGATTGCTTGACTTGTCCTAAGATAGCTAAAAACTGCCAAGAACTAAAATTGGGAAAAGGTTAAGCTTTTATTTGGTCAAGTAGTCTAATCACCCCCCCGCCTCTAGACATACTTTCGATCCTACAGGCTCTCTCCCCCTCGCTTCTGGTGGCACCGGAGTTCCACCGGGGGCCATCATCATCACCGCAATCTTCACCAACAACTTCACCGCCATCATCACCAACTCTTCCCCCCTCTATGCAGCGGTGTAACCCCTCTTTTACCTGCTGTAATCTCTACTTAAACATGGTGCTCAATGCTATATATTATTTCCCAATGATGTATGGCTATCCTATGATATCTGAGTAGATCCGTTTTGTCCCATGGGTTATTTGATGATCGTGATTGGCTTGAGTTGCATGTTTTATTATTGGTGTTTTCCTATGGTGCTCTCCGTGTCGCGCAAGCATGAGGGACTCACACTGTAGGGTTTGCAATATGTTCATGATTTGCTTATGGTGGGTGGCGTGAGTGACAGAAGCACAAACCCGATAAGTATGTTGTTTGCGTATGGGATAAAGAGGACTTGATACTTTAATGCTATGGTTGGGTTTTACCTTAATGATCTTTAGTAGTTGCGGATGCTTGCTAGAGTTCCAATCATAAGTGCATATGATCCAAGTATACAAAGTATGTTAGCTTATGCCTCTCCCTCAAATAAAATTGCAATAATGATTACCTATCTAGTTATCGATTGCCTAGGGACAAATAACTTTCTCGTAACAAAAAGCTCTTTACTAAAACTAAGTTAGTTGTGTCTTTATCTAAACAGCCCTTACTTTTTATTTACTTGCTCTTTATTACCTTGCAAACCTATCTAACAACACCTACAAAGTACTTCTAGTTTCATACTTGTTCTAGGTAAAGCGAACATCAAGCGTGCGTAGAGTTGTATCGGTGGTTGATAGAACTTGAGGGAATATTTGTTCTGCCTTTAGCTCCTCGTTGGGTTCGACACTCTTACTTAGCGAAAACTGTTGCGATCCCCTATACTTGTGGGTTATCAAGACCTTTTTCTGGTGCTGTTGCCGGGGAGTTATAGCGTGAGGTGAATATTCTCGTGTGTGCTTGTTTGCTTTATCACTAAGTAATTTTTATTTGTTGTTCTTAGTTGTTTTCTATCTTTAGTTATGGGTAGGAAACACAAAATACCAAAAAAATTAGTTGTACCTACTGAACCAATGGTTGAAGAACCACTGAAAATCTATCACACTCCTGAAGCTTATTACTTGGATCATCTTCGATCCCTATGTGCTCGTGCTGAAACCCCAAGTAGCTTAGTTGAGGGCAAATCCTTAGATGAGCATGCTTGTTATGTCCGACACCGTATATCTGAAAAAGGGAAATGTTTACTGGATCAAATTCATCGTTTGCAATGCTATGCTTGGAATTTATGTGAAATATATGATTTTACTTGTTGTTCTGAAGACCCTAAGAAACACCTTCCCTACCAATATTTATTTAGTGATAATGGAATCGTATCTTCTTATGCTAAGGGTGTTTATAATTACTATGATGTTCAACAAATTAAAGAATTTGTTGCTTTTAAGGGTGCTTATGAAATTGCTTCTTTGATTGAAAAGTATGATGCTACTCTTTACAAATCTGAAAATCTTGCCATACTTGAATATTGTTATGAGAATTATGCTTCTAATGCCTATGTTAAACCATATATCGAGGTCTCCTCCGCTGTCCAAGAAGAGACTAATATTTTGCAGGAGTCTATGGAAGAAGAAATTGATGAAACTGTGAGCTCATTGGAAGAAAAAGATGATGCGGAGAGCGAAGAACAAAAGGAGGAACAACAGATTGTCTACCCATGCCCATCTTCTAATGAGAGTAACTCTTCAACTCATACATCGTTTGATTTCCCTTCGTGCTTACCGAAGGATGAATGCTATGATGATTGTTATGATCCCACTGATTCTCTTGAAATATCCCTTTTTGATGATGCTTTCTATGCTTGTGGCCAAGATGCCAATATAAATTATGCTCATGGAGATGAACTTGCTATAGTTCCTTATGTTAAACATGAAATTGTTGCTATTGCACCCACGCATGATAGTCCTATTATCTTTTTGAATTCTCCCGACTACACTATATCAGAGAAGTTTGCACTTATCAAGGATTATATTGATGGGTTGAGTTTTACTATTACACATGATGATTTTGATAGATATAATATGCATGTGCTTGCTGCTCCTAATTGCAATTATTATGAGAGAGGAACTATATCTCCACCTCTCTATGTTTCCAATACGATAAAATTGCAAGAAACTGTTTATACTATGCATTGGCCTTTATTATGTGTGCATGAATTGTTCTTTTATGACATGCCGATGCATAGGAAGAGAGTTAGACTTCGCTGTTGCGTGATATATGCTTCCTTGTGCTCACTACTAAATTCCAAATCATTGTTAATTAAAATTGGCTTTGATATACCTTGGGATCCGGATGGATTCACTACTTGAGCACTATATGCCTAGCTTAATGGCTTTAAAGAAAGCGCTGCCAGGGAGACAACCCGGAAGTTTTAGAGATTCATTTATTTCTGTTGAGTGCTTTTATATAGTTTAAAAAAATAGGGGAACCCGAAACTTTTCAAAATGAAAAGCGAAAGTGAGAAAGACAAGCATTGTTGAAGTGGGAGCTAGCCTTGAACTTTGTTCATGCTCGCGGAAACTTTGTGAATCTTGATTACAGAAACTTTTTAACAAAAATAATTATCCCCTTGTACAATTCCATTGTATTATAAAAATAGTGTGCCAAGGTTTGCCTTTAGGATGTTTACAATGCTTGTTGGTTTGTACGGTGCAGGACAGAAACTTTGGCTGTAGTGCACGATTTTACATTTTTTACTGGAATGTCAAATGGTTCTGATTCGTTTTGAACTGTCTTTCTATACAATTTTTTTATTTTTCCTAATTTTTTCAGAATTTTTCAACTAACATAAGTATGGTGAATGTTCAGATTATTACAGACTGTTCTGTTTTAGACAGATTCTGTTTTTGATGCATAGTTTGCTTGTTTTGATGAAACTATCGATTTATATCAGTGGATTAAGCCATGAAAAAGTTATATTACAGCAGCTACAATGCCAATACAAGATATGAATTGGTTTGAAACAGTAATTAGAGTAGTGATTTGCTTTATTATACTAATGGATCTTACCGAGCTTTCTGTTGAGTTTTGTGTGGATGAAGTGTTCGAAGATCGAGGAGGTCTCGATGTGAGAAGAAGGAAGAGAGGCAAGAGATCAAGCTTGGGGATGCCCGAGGTACCCCAAGTAAATATTCAAGGAGACTCATGCATCTAAGCTTGGGGATGCCCCGGAAGGCATCCCCTCTTTCTTCAACAAGTATCGGTATGTTTTCGGATTCGTTTCGTTCATGCGATATGTGCAATCTTGGAGCGTCTTTTGCATTTAGTTTTCATTTTTATTTTATGCACCATGCTGGTATGAGATAGTCCTTGGTTGATTTATAGAATTCTCTATGCAGTTCACTTATATCTTTTGAGTATGGCTTTATAGAATGCTTCATGTGCTTCACTTATATCATTTGAAGTTTGGATTGCCAGTTTCTCTTTACATAGAAAACTGCCATTTGTAGAATGCTCTTTTGCTTCACTTATATTTGTTAGAGCATGGGCATATCTTTTTAAGAAAGAATTAAACTCTCTTGCTTCACTTATATCTATTTAGAGAGATGACAGGAACTGGTCATTCACATGGTTAGTCATAAAATCCTACATAAAACTTGTAGATCGCTGAATATGATATGTTTGATTCCTTGCAATATTTTTGCGATATAAAGATGGTGGTATTAGAGTCATGCTAGTGGTTAGTTGTGGATTAGTAGAAATACTTGTGTTGAGGTTGAGGATTCCCGTAGCATGCACGTATGGTGAACCGTTATGTAACGAAGTCGGAGCATGAGGTATTTATTGATTGTCTTCCTTATGAGTGGAGGTCGGGGACGAGCGATGGTCTTTTCCTACCAATCTATCCCCCTAGGAGCATGCCTGTAGTACTTTGTTTCGATAGCTAATAGACTTTTGCAATAAGTATGTGAGTTCTTTATGACTAATGTTGAGTCCATGGATTATACACACTCTCACCCTTCCACCATTGCTAGCCTCTCTAGTACCGCACAACTTTCGCCGGTACCATAAACCCACCATATACCTTCCTCAAAACAGCCACCATACCTACCTATCATGGCATTTCCATAGCCATTCCGAGATATATTGCCATGCAACTTCCATCATCATCATATACATGACTTGAGCATTCATTGTCATGTTGCTTTGCATGATCGTAAGATAGCTAGCATGATGTTTTCATGGCTTGTCCGTTTTTGATGTCATTGCTACGCTAGATCATTGCACATCCGGGTACACCGTCAGAGGCATTCATATAGAGTCATATCTTTGTTCTAGTATCGAGTTGTAATATTGAGTTGTAAGTAAATAAAAGTGTGATGATCATCATTATTAGAGCATTGCCCCAGTGAGGAAAGGATGATGGAGACTATGATTCCCCCACAAGTCGGGATGAGACTCCAGACGAAAAAATAAAAAAGATAAAAAAAGAGAAAGGCCAAAAAAAGAGAAGGCCCAAAAAATGAGAGAAAAAGAGAGAAGGGGCAATGTTACTATCCTTTTACCACACTTTTGCTTCAGAGTAGCACCATGTTCTTCACATAGAGAGACTCTTGAGTTATCACTTTCATATACTAGTGGGAATTTTCATTATAGAACTTGGCTTGTATATTCGGATGATGGGCTTCCTCAAATGCCCGAGGTCTTCATGAGCAAGCAAGTTGGATGCACACCCACTTACTTTCAGTCTGAGCTTTCATAGACTTATAGCTCTTAGTGCATCCGTTGCATGGCAATTCCTACTCACTCACATTGATATCTATTAATGGGCATCTCCATAGCCCGTTGATACGCCTAGTTGATGTGAGACTATCTTCTCCTTTTTGTCTTCTCCACAACAACCATTCTATTCCACCTATAGTGCTATGTCCATGGCTCACGCTCATGTATTGTGTGAAAGTTGAAAAGGTTTGAGAACATCAAAAGTATGAAACAATTGCTTGGCTTGTCATCGAGGTTGTGCATGATTTGAATATTTTGTGTGGTGAAGATGGAGCATAGCCAGACTATATGATTTTGTAGGGATAACTTTCTTTGGCCATGTTATTTTGAAAAGACATGATTGCTTTATTAGTAGGCTTGAAGTATTATTGTGTTTATGTCAAATGATAGACTATTGCTTTGAATCACTCGTGTCTTAATATTCATGCCATGATTAGATTATGTGATCAAGATTATGCTAGGTAGCATTCCACATCAAAAATTATCTTTTTTATCATTTACCTACTCGAGGACGAGCAAGAATTAAGCTTGGGGATGCTGATACGTCTCTGTCATATCTATAATTTTTTATTGTTCCATGCCAATATTCTACAACTTTCATATATTTTTGGCAACTTTTTATACTATTTTTGGGACTAACATATTGATCCAGTGCCCCAGTGCCAGTTCCTGTTTGTTGCATGTTTTTTGTTTCGCAGAATATGCATATCAAACGGAGTCCAAACGGGATAAAAACTGACGGCGATATTTTTGGAATATATATGATTTTTGGGAAGAAAAATCCACGCGAGACGGTGCCCGAGGGAGGCACGAGGCAGGGGGGCGCACCCCACCCCCTGGGCGCGCTCCTGACCCTCGTGGCCACCCCGTAAGGCAGTTGGTGCCCTTATTTCACCGCAAGAAAGCTAATATCCGGATAGAGATGGTGTTAAAATTTCAGCCCAATCGGAGTTACGGATCTCCGGGAATATAAGAAACGGTGAAAGGGCAGAATCTGAGAACGCAGAAACAGAGAGAGACAGAGAGACAGATCCAATCTCGGAGGGGCTCTCGCCCCTCCCATGCCATGGAGACCAAGGACCAGAGGGGAAACCCTTCTCCCATCTAGGGAGGAGTTAAAGGAAGAATAAGAAGGAGGGGGGCTCTTCACCAACAACTTCACCGCCATCATCACCAACTCTCCCCCCCTCTATGCAGCGGTGTAACCCCTCCTTTACCCGCTGTATTCTCTACTTAAACATGGTGCTCAATGCTATATATTATATCCCAATGATGTATGGCTATCCTATGATGTTTGAGTAGATCGGTTTTGTCCTATGGGTTATTTGATGATCGTGATTGGTTTGAGTTGCATGTTTTATTATTGGTGTTGTCCTATGGTGCTCTCCGTGTCGCGCAAGCGTGAGGGATTCCCACTGTAGGATTTGCAATATGTTCATGATTTGCTTATGGTGGGTGGCGTGAGTGACAGAAGCACAGACCCGAGTAAGTAGGTTGTTTGCATATGGGATAAAGAGGACTTGATACTTTAATGCTATGGTTGGGTTTTACCTTATTGATCTTTAGTAATTGCGGATGCTTGCTAGAGTTCCAATCATAAGTGCATATGCTCCAAGTAGAGAAAGTATGTTAGCTTATGCCTCTCCCTCAAATAAAATTGCAATAATTATTACCGGTCTAGTTATCGATTGCCTAGGGACAAATAACTTTCTCGTACCAAAAAGCTCTTTACTAAAACTAAGTTAGTTGTGTCTTTATCTAAACAGCCCGTACTTTTTATTTACTTGCTCTTTATTACCTTGCAAACTGTTGGGGATATTACTACTAGACATAAACCGGCCAGGAGAGGCCGGGTTATCCTTATGATGATTATCTTATTTGAAGCCCATGAAGACATGTATGATGGCGCTTCATGAAGGCCCAAGGCCCAAAGGCGGATTAAGGCTTGTAGACATAAACCAATACTGATGTATACTTGTATGATAAGTTAGGAGTAGAGACCGAGCTGGAGACGTTTATGATCCGGCCTCGGGACTCTGTAAACCAGCGGGCGTCGACCTATGTATATAAAGGGATGACCCAGCGGCGGTTTAGGGACAACACACAACAACTCGAGAGCCAGGCAAAGCGGATTCGCTCCCTGGTCATCGAAACCCTAGCAATACCATCACAACTGGAGTAGGCTTTTACCTTCATCGTAAGGGGCTGAACCAGTATAAACTCTCATGTCCTTTGTCCGCTTTAAACCCCTTTAAGCTAACATGTGGCGATGGCTCCACGACTAAGTCCTTTCACAAGGACATCTGCCGTGACAATTCCACGACAGATGGCACCCTCCGTGGGGCTATCGCACGATGGTTTCGAGTTCTTGAAGGGCGGCTTCGAAGGACTCAAGGGATATGCTGTGGGTTGGATGACTAAAAGTCGTCGCGGCAAGCTCTACATCGACGATGCAGGATGAAATCCCGAGGCTGGTTCAATTGAGTACGGGTACCGGGTCCCCTTTGGTGGAATTCACGTCTTCATCGGCAAGATCGGCGAACCGGGCCCTGAGCCGGACATCTGCACCGACATCATCGAGACGGCTCAGTGTGCAAGCTCTGCCCATGTTCAGCCCACCGTAAAGCATGTCTTCGTAGGTGTCATCCATGGAGCGGAATATGAGGATAGATCGGCATATGGTGGCGAAACCGTTGTCTGCTCTGATTACGAGTCTTCAACCGGAGAGACCGAATCGCTGTACCAGCTGCAGG
This sequence comes from Triticum monococcum, assembly GCA_034509565.1. NCBI lineage: Eukaryota > Viridiplantae > Streptophyta > Magnoliopsida > Poales > Poaceae > Triticum > Triticum monococcum. Next base: position 66,298,508 of record CM067846.1, read on the forward strand.
ATTCCATGACGGAAAAAACCGTGGTAGAAGCAAGGGGGAGGAAAACTACGGGGAGTTCCTGGTTACGGTGGGAGGTCGGGGGCCCAGCGATGCGCGTTTCTCTCGTACATGTACACGCGTGTGTGTGAGGCGTTGGCTCTAACTGAACTCGAGCGAGGCATTGGGCTCTAACTAAACCCGAGCGATTGTACTGCAGGCTACGCGTTACTGAACCCGAGCGACCGATCGATGGCTGTTAATTGAACCCGATCGAGCGATTCCTTCGCTACTGCTTGTCGGATTTCGGGTTCCGGCAGACCCTTGAGGTTCGAACACTGGGGGGCGCACGGAGATCTCTCCCCTACTGATCTACGTTCAATCTCCGCGCGTGATCTAAGTTGGAAACAACGAACAACACAAGGGACACGAGGTTTATACTGGTTTGGGCCACCGTTGTGGTGTAATACCCTACTCGAGTGTGTGGCGTGGTGGATTGCCTCAGGGGCTGATGATGAACAGTACAAGGGAAGAAGAGCCTCGCGAGAGGTGTTCTTGAGCTGGTGCGATGAACTGCTTGGGTGCGTTCAGTAGCCTCTCTCTCTCTCTCTCTGCTAGGGCTCTATCAGATCTCTAGATGTCTTCCCCCTCTCTCTATCAATCCATCTCCCTCTATTCTGTGGTGGCTAGCTCTCTTTATAGAGGCCCTGGGCCTCTCCCCAAATAATGAGCGGGAAGGGCGCCAACAATTGGCCATTTTGAAGGGGAACATCCAGTACAGGTTATCCTGACCAAAGGTGGTCCTCGGCTGCCAAAAGCACTGGTGATGACGCCGTCTTGGGCTCCACGGTGACCTCCGTCCTGCCACTCTGCTGGTCTTGGTCTCGTTGCACCAGAATGGTAACCTTTGCCCGATGCCTTGGCATGTGCTTGCCCCCTTTGCACCAAAGGGGAAACAAGGACACTGTGCAGGACGGTGCCCGCCTGGCGCCCGCCTGGTCTCGATCGTCATGGCTTGCATCACGGGCTCCTTGCGAGGTGCCCCTGCCTTGATCTCTCTGCCTCCTCGCGAGCCTGCCTGATGAGGCTGCCTCTGAGGAAGCTTCCGGTCGTCCGCCCCGCGAGGCTTGGCCCCTCGCGAGGGTCTTGAGCTTAAGCTAATGAAGATGGGCCGCGCTGGGCCCCCACTTGAGCCACGCCGCAGGCCGCAGGTAGGCAAGTCTGGGGACCCCCATTCCCAGAACGCCGACAGTAGCCCCCATGCCCAAGGCGCGCCCGGGATTGGCCTAGCAGGGAGCCTAGAGGCAAGCGCGAAGCGCCGCGGGCCCAAAAAGCATGCGGCCTCGGGCGCTGCGTGGCGATTGATTGGTCGTGGATGTCTGCGCTTCCCCACGACGCCTTGTTACGCGCCCGGCTAAGCGGACCCGTAGTTGCACACAGTTGTTCCTCCTTTCCGTTGCTTGCTTGCCTCCTACCTTTCCTTCTTCTTCGAGCTCCAGCCTCCGCCGCCAATCCGGCTCGAGTTCTTCCTCCTCTTCACCGCCATGGCGCCAACAAAGAAAGGAAGGGGAAAGAAGCCCGCGCCTTCGCCCCGCACACCTCGAGGGGCGACCCCCACTGTTGCCCAGTCAATCATACTCAATCCAGAAGCTTTGAACAAGGTCCGCTCCGCCCTTGCCACTATCTTCAACGAGTGCGGCAGGACCATAGTCTGGCCTGCGTCCCATGCCTCCCTTGATAGGATCATCACGGAGGTCCGATTCTTCGCCGATGCCCTATGGGCGGGTCTGGTTCCCCCCTTTTCTGCCTTCTTCAATGCGGTGCTCTCCCATTATCAGATCCGCATGATGCACCTCGGGCCGGAGTCCATTACTCTTCTGGATGTCTTTGCTTTTGTTTGCGAGGCGATGATAGGCATTCCTCCTTCCGTTGCCCTGCTGCGCCACTTCTTTTCCTTGCGCCTGAGCGATCCCACTCAGTGCTCAGGGTGTGTGAGCTTCTTAGCCGTGCCAGAGACGGCCGCTTCAGGGATCGACTTCGGTCTTCCTCCTCCTGAGGCCAGGTTCAGAGAGCGGTGGCTGTACGTGGACGTTTGAGTGCCCAACCCTCTGCTCTCGCACCCGACCTCGCCTGCTGTTCCTCATGCGGGTTGGGACCATGAGGTGCTCACGAGCCCCCGGCCCGCCTTCGTCTGGCGCCGCTTCTAGAGTTTGAGGGCGCTCAATGTGACAGCACCCAAGGTGGTGAAGGAGTTCCTCCAATGTCGCATTGCTCCGCTTCAGTGCCACTCTCGCCGGATGTGGGACTTTGCGGGGCATAGAGACCGCATGCGGCTTCAGGAGGAGGACTTGGTGCCTGAAGTGCTGCGGACGATGCTCAGGGTCTTGACTGGCGATCCTTCCCCAGGCAGCCTTTGGAGTAATGGTGTCCTCTTGTATCTTTGCTCCGGCAGGGCCAATTTTGCGAGGCAGATGCCCAGCTTTGACGAGTGGGGGTTGCGCCCATCTGGCTGCACAGGGCCCCGCGAGAACCCAGCCGCCGTGGTGGCTCCCCTGCTGCCCACAATGGTCCTTCCTCGGGCGACAGGGCGGGGAGACGAGAACCTGGGGGAGTTGAGGCGACCAATGTCGAGGTGCCGACGCCGCGAGAAGCCTCGAAGGCGGCGTCTCCCGAGGCCCGCCCTGGAGCGGCGGTAGGTGCGGAGTCGCAGCCTATGGTTCCTGAGGCCGGGGCTCCCGAGGCCCCAGCCGTTCCTTGCGAGGCGACGCCTGACGGCGCCTCCCAGGCTGGCTCCTCCAGCGCTGATCATCTTGACGCTTCTTTCGCACCAGAGGCCGACCCCTATGCCGAGCGCTTAGGTCGGTTCCACGTAGACTTCGATACCCTCCGCAAGAGAAAGGAGGCCTTGGGTGGCAACAACCGCCCTTGGCGCTTGTTGAAGCGCAGGAAGTACTTTGCCATGGATGAGTAAGTCTTCTTTTTCTTCGCTCATTTACTTTTCTATCCCTGCGACTGATTGCGGCCCTTTCAGGCCCTGCCCTGCAAAACTCGCCGAGTCAGCCCGGGAGCCATCCCCCAAGCTTTGCCTTCTCCGCTGGCCCTGGGCTCGCCGAGCTCGAGCGGCACCCCTGCTGCCAGACCGGTTGGTGGAGTGGTCCGTTCCATAGGGCACCTCGAGCCTGCGCGCCTGCTGTCCTTTCTTCATGAGTCCTCCTGGGGCACATCCGGCTTGCCCCGCATGCCTCCTCTGATCATAGATGGTAAATGGCTGAAGTCTATCTTTGGCTCCTCCTCCGTGGGTGGACTGACGCCAGGCCGGATTCCCAGAGAGGTCCGTTCAGCGATGGCAAGGGCACCAGCTCCCAGCTCCGCGCCGGGAGGGGGCTTGCCGCCTCGGGGCCCTCCGCATGCTCCGGTAGAAGAGGGTGATGCGGATGACGTGCTCAGACGCGCCCGGGAGCGACGCGCCCTTCGCGAAGAGTTCCTCCAGAGGGCGGCGGATGCGGTGAGCCGGATCGGGGCAGAGCTTGGTGACGAGGACGCGTGCCTCGAGGCCGAAGGCTTGCGCCTTGCTGAGGAGAGGCGCAAACTAAAGGTAGCCATCGCCCTCGCGCGTTACCAACGTGATCTCGAAAACGCGAAGGCTGAAATGTCGCTGGCAGCTTCGCGGGAGGCCTGCTCCCAGGTCGTCGAGGAGGCTCGGGAAGCAGACCGACGGCGCAAGGATGCGGAGGAGCGCGCATGGGAGCTCCAGGCCTGGAGCAACTCCCTGGAGCAACAAGTGGAACTACGCCATGCAGCCCTTGAGTCGATGGAGGGGGCCCCTGTTGACCGGGCGGAGCTTCTGAAGCGCGAGGAGGCGCTAACGCTGGAGGCTGCCGAGCGCAACCTTGATATTGAGCGGTTGGAGACGAGGGAGCGCCTGGTGGCTCGGGCGGAGGATGACGTTGCCGCGCATGAAGCCCGGGCCTAGGAAGAAGACGATCGCCGCGTGGTGGAAGCTCGCTCGGCCTTCGAGCGCAAATACGAGATGAGGTTGGGGCTGATCAAGGCCGAGGCTGAGGGCAGGACCGCAGCCCTCAAGGCCAGACTGGCCGAAGTGACGCGGCGTGTGGACTCCTCCGCAGCCACCCTCAGCGCAGCACAGGCGGAGCTGTCCTCTTCCCGGGCCAAGCAGCTTCTTCTCCAACAGAGGGTTGATGACGCCGAGGCCGTCACGTAGCGAAATGAGGACGAGATCCATCAGCGGCGGGTTCTGGAGCGTGAGCATGCCCCCATGCTTCAAACGCTCAGAGAAAGGGCCAACACAGCTTTGGGCAACATCTGCGAGGCTGTCGCTAAGGAGCCGCACGAGGTCAACTATGCCGGCAACCTCCGGTTTTTCACCGAGGTGGTGACGCTTCTGGAGAACTGCTCCGAAAGGTCCCGTTGGCTTGTCGAAGAGAGGAGCCGAGCCTTGCTCGGGCGTGCATTCTCCCGCGTCTTCAGCTATCTACTGGGCAGGGACCCCCACTTCGACTTTGACGCTGCCATCGCACCCGTGCCCATAGCCGTCCAGGGCGACCTGGCGCGATGGGTGGAGGACAATGTGGACGCCCTCGTCAGGGCCTTTGCGTATGATGATAACGGCGTGGTCGTGGCCACCAATGAAGGCGGTGTTGTGGACGAGCCTCGCGCTGACGGAGATGCTGGCGGCGGCGGCAATGTCAACGACGCCAGTGATGCCTCCGAGGATGCCCAAGAAGACGCGATGAGTGATATGTCCGACTGACCGCATGTCACTATTGTTTATCCTGCACGAAGAAGGTTCGGGCTTGGCCCTGAAGAATGTAAGAGCATTTTGGGAGGGGAAGCCCCTCATGTAAAGGTTTGCAATTAATACCCTGGTAAGTATAACGTTGCGTGTGAACTTAGCCGCTGGCCCGGTGATGAGTCAGCTGACTTGTGTACCTTCCGACCCCGACGAGTCCTGAGCGGGCCTACGGGGGCCGCCGTACCTCGGGTGTCGCCTGATTAACTTGTAGATTCCGCGATGAGGACCTCCGGAAAGGGTGCGGCAACAGCGGTCCTGGCTGTAAAACGTGCCTGGCCCGGCCCGGCTCGCGAGGGGGGCAGCCGACGCTAACTTTGGATGCAAAGCCGAAACCAAAACGTGAGAGATTGCTCGAACGAGACTAAACACCCCTTCCCCCAATCACACACAAGCATCAAGCTCAAACCCAACTTAAATCCAAATCAAAGAACTTTGTCAACAAGGAAAGGCAAAAGCAAAAGGCCGCGTCCGGCACCTAGTCTAGTCTTCGACGTCTTCTCACCAGCGCGGAGCTAAGTGCTACCACTGGGCGTGGGCGGGAGCCCCCGAGGCCCGAGGGCGGCTCTTCGGAGACTCCGTGGTGTGTACAGCCCCACTCATTATTACGTGAGAGTGTCACGGGCGGCGAGCTTCACAGGCACTGGGCCTTCTTCACAGGTACCGGCCTTGCTTCATATCGCCAGATGAGGGCCCTGCCTTGCGCCTCACTCTGCCGCCATCAACGACGACCGGAAACCAAGGACGACGCCAATGGGGCAGAGCGGTCGCCAGCGGTTCCCCCGATGACCATGGGTCCCCTGCCGGGGGCAGGCCCTGGGGCACCTCCCCGGTAGAGGGCCTACCTCCCGAGAACGCCTTGCTCCGACCGCCGCGGGGACGAACCCGAATCTCGGTCCCTCTCCTGCAGCCCCCTGCGCCCTCCTCCTGAGGGGTATGAGGCTGCAGAATTGGGGCAGCCACCTGTTGTGGCGACCTGTATCTCCTGCGACCCACGGTTAGCATAAGCTTGCTCCTGAGGGATGAATGGTACCCGATAGGTGCCGCCGCCGGTGCGGTTGTCGAGGCTCTCCTGGGGTTCCCGAAAGAGCTCAGCTCCTGGCGTCTCCTCGCCCCAGCCTGGCCCGAGGAATGAGCCATGATCTTCTTCCAGTGTGCACCCCTGATCCACCATGCGGGGCACATAAGCTTCTGGGGCCACAGCCCCGTGCGCCTCGCCATAGCGCCCCGCATGCCACGCAGCCTGGCTTGGAGCGCCGTCTTGGGGGTGATGGCGCAGCGGTCCGCCGAAGCCGAAGGCCATGGCGTGCACCCCTTCGCTAGCCTGAGAAGAGGCCGGCGTGACCTGTCGCCCGGTGCCGGCGGAGGCGTTGACGCTGAACGGGCCCTGGAGTCCGCTGGAAGTTGCGTGCACGCGCACGACGCTGCCAGACGGCCCGCCTGGGGTCTGGGGTGGCAGCTGGACGCAGAAAGGAGGTGTTCCCGAGGCGGCGGCATCCAGGAGCTCGGCTACTCGCTCCAGTAACACGTCACAGCCGCCCTCCAGCAGCCGGCACCGTAGCAGCTCTCGGGCCATCGTGAGCGCGGCCCTGGAGTTCGCTTGCTCCCGTCGGGTGTACGGCGCCGTGGCCGCGGCGTGGTTTGAGGCCCTTGTCGCGGCCCGCACCTGCCGTGGTGTGAGGGCAGGCGGCGTCTGATACGTCTCCAACGTATCTATAATTTTTGATTGCTCCATGCTATATTATCTACTGTTTTGGATGTTTATGGGCTTTATTATACACTTTTATATCATTTTTGGGACTAACCTATTAACCCAGAGCCCAGTGTCAGTTTCTGTTTTTACCCTGTTTTAGGGTTTCGAAGAAAAGGAAAATCAAACGGAGTCCAATTGACCTGAAACTTCATGGAACTCATTTTTGGAAGGAAAGAAGCCCAGAAGACTTGGAGTGCACGTCGGGGGACCTGCGAGGAGGTCACGAGGCAGGGGGGCGCGCCCTCCACCCTCATGAGCCCCTCGTGGCCCCCCTGACGTACTTATTCCGCCTATATATCTCCATATACCCTAAAAACATCCGAGAGCACAATAGATCGGGAGTTCCGCCGCCAGAAGCCTCCGTAGCCACCGAAAACCAATCTAGACCCGTTCTGGCACCCTGCCGGAGGGGGAAATCCCTCTCCGGTGGCCATCTTCATCATCCCGGTGCTCTCCATGACGAGGAGGGAGTAGTTCTCCCTCGGGGCTGAGGGTATGTACCAGTAGCTATGTGTTTGATCTCTCTCTCTCTCGTGTTCTTGATTTGGCATGATCTTGATGTATCGCGAGCTTTGCTATTATAGTTGGATCTTATGTTTCTCCTCCCCCTCTTCTCTCTTGTAATGAATTGAGTTTCCCCTTTGAAGTAATCTTATCGGATTAAGTCTTTAAAGATTTGAGAGCACTTGATGTATGTCTTGCCGTGGATATCTGTGGTGACAATGGGATATCACGTGATTCACTTGATGTATGTTTTGGTGATCAACTTACGGGTTCCGCCCATGAACCTATGCATAGGGGTTGGCACACGTTTTCATCGTGATTCTCTGGTAGAACTTTGGGGCACTCTTTGAGGTCCTTTGTGTTGGTTGAATAGATGAATCCGAGATTGTGTGACGCATATCGTATAATCATACCCACAGATACTTGAGGTGACATTGGAGTATCTAGGTGACATTAGGGTTTTGGTTGATTTGTGTCTTAAGGTGTTATTCTAGTACGAACTCTAGGGCTGTTTGTGACACTTATAGGAATAGCCCAACGGATTGATTGGAAAGAATAACTTTGAGGTGGTTTCATACCCCTACCATAATCTCTTCGTTCGTTCTCCTCTATTAGTGACCTTGGAGTGACTCTTTGTTGCATGTTGAGGGATAGTTATGTGATCCAATTATGTTAGTATTGTTGAGGGAACTTACACTAGCGAAAGTATGAACCCTAGGCCTTGTTTCAACGCATTGCAATACCGTTTACGCTCACTTTTATCATTAGTTACGTTGCTGTTTTTATATTTTCAGATAACTATTATCTACTATCCATATACCACTTGTATCACCATCTCTTCGCCGAACTAGTGCACCTATACAATTTACCATTGTATTGGGTGTGTTGGGGACACAAGAGACTCTTTGTTATTTGGTTGCAGGGTTGCTTGAGAGAGACCATCTTCATCCTACGCCTCCTACGGATTGATAAACCTTAGGTCATCCACTTGAGGGAAATATGCTACTGTCCTACAAACCTCTGCACTTGGAGGCCCAACAACGTCTACAAGAAGAAGGTTGTGTAGTAGACATCAAGCTCTTTTCTGGCGATGTTGCCGGGGAGGTGAGTGCTTGAAGGTATATCTTTAGATCTTGCAATCAAGTCTTTTAGTTTCTTTTTTATCACTAGTTTAATTTATAAAACAAAACTATAAAAAATGGAATTGAGTTTGTCCCATACGCTTCACCTTTTTAATATCTTTCGTGAGTATGATGGAAAGGATAGTTGTGCTCAAGTGCTAGAAGAAGAAATCTATAAAATGTTTGGCACTAAATATTTGAATGATGAGCATGATTGCAAGGTTGTTAGTATGAATTCCTTGAATATTTATGATGCTAATGATATGCAAAGCCACAAGCTTGGGGAAGCTACGTTTGATGAAGATGATAATTTTTGTCCCCCAAGTTTTGATGAGCAAATTTATTATGATGAAAGCATGCCTCCTATCTATGATGATTATTGTGATGACATGTATGCTTTAAAGAATAATGATAACCATGAAACTTGTCATCTTGATCTTAATTTTCAATCACATGAGAGTTATTTTGTTGAGTTTGTTCCCACTATTATTCATGAGAAGAATTTTGCTTGTGTGGAGAGTAGTAAATTTTCTATGCTTGTAGATCATGAAAAGAATGCTTTAGGTGCTGGTTATATTGTTGAATTCATTCATGATTCTACTGAAAATTATTATGAGGGAGGAATATATGCTTGTAGGAATTGCAATAATATCAAGTTTCCTCTCTATGTGCTTAAAGTTTTGAAGTTGTGCTTGTTTTACCTTCCTATGCAAGTTGATTCTTGTTCCCACAAGTTGTTTGCTCACAAAATCCCTATGCATAGGCAGTATGTTAGACTTAAATCTGCTAGTCATATTCTTCAGGATGCTCTCTTTATGTTTCAATTCTTATCTTTTATGTGAGCATCATTGAAATCACCATGCCTAGCTAGGGGCGTTAAACGATAGCGCTTGTTGGGAGGCAACCCAATTTTATTTTTGTTCCTTGCTTTTTGTTCCTGTTTAGTAATAAATAATTCATCTATCCTCTGTTTAGATGTGGTTTTATGTGTTTAATTAGTGTTTGTGCCAAGTAGAACCTTTGGGAAGACTTGGGGGAAGTCTTTGTGACCATGCTGTAAAAAACAGAAACTTTAGCGCTCACGAGAATTGCTGCCATTTGTATTTAGAGAGTGCTATTTAGTTAATTCTTTTTGAAGATGATTAATATATAAATTCCTCAGGTCCAGAAATTTATTTGAGAATTTTATGAGTTCCATAAGTATACGTTTGATTCAGATTACTACAGACTGTTCTGTTTTTGACAGATTCTGTTTTTCATGTGTTGTTTACTTATTTTGATGAATCTATGGCCAGTAAAAGAGTTTATAAACCATAGAGAAGTTGGAATACAGTAGGTTTAACACCAATATAAATAAAGAATGAGTTCATTACAGTACCTTGAAGTGGTGATTTATTTTCTTATACTAACGGAGCTTACGAGTTTTCTGTTAAGTTTTGTGTTGTGAAGTTTTCAAGTTTTGGGTAAGGATTCGATGGACTATGGAATAAGGAGTGGCAAGAGCCTAATCTTGGGGATTCCCAAGGCACCCCAAGGTAATATTCAATGACAACCAAGAGCCTAAGCTTGGGGATGCCCCGGAAGGCATCCCCTCTTTCGTCTTCGTTCATCGCTTTTGAGATTTAGGGAGACCATGATATGAGAGGAATTAAGGAGACACAAAAGCTCAAGCTTGGGGATGCCCAAGGCACCCCAAGATAATATTTCAAGAAGTCTCAAGCATCTAAGCTTGGGGATACCCCGGTTGGCATCCCACCTTTCTTCTTCAACAACTATCGGTTAGTATTGGTTGATCCTAAGTTTTTGCTTCTTCACATGATGTTTGCTATTCTTAGATGTCATTTTATTTTGCTTTGCTTGCTGTTTGAATAAATTACCAAGATCTAAAATTATTAAATGTTAGAGATTATTCACATAGTTGCATAATTATTCGACTACTCATTGATCTTCACTTATATCTTTCGGAGTAGTTTGTCATTTGCTCTAGTGCTTCACTTATATCCTTTTAGAGCACGGTGGTGGTTTTATTTTATAGAAATAGATGAACTCCCATGATTCACTTAGATTATTTTGAGAGTCTTAAATAGCATGGTAATTTGCTTAAAATCCTAATATGCTAGGTATTCAAGAATAATAAAATTCTCTTATGAGTGTGTAGAATACTATGTTAAGTTTGATACTTGATAATTGTTTTGAGATATGGAGATGGTGATATTAGAGTCATGCTAGTTGAGTGGTTATGAATTTGACAAATACTTGTGTTGAAGTTTGTGATTCCCGTAGCATGCACGTATGGTGAACCGTTATGTGATGAAGTCGGAGCTTGATTTATTTATTTATTGTCTTCCTTATGAGTGGAGGTCGGGAACGAGCGATGGTCTTTTCCTACCAATCTATCCCCCTAGGAGCATGCGTGTAGTACTTTGTTTTGATAACTAATAGATTTTTGCAATAAGTATGTGAGTTCTTTATGACTAACGTTGAGTCCATGGATTATACACACTCTCACCCTTCCACCATTGCTAGCCTCTCTAGTACCGCGCAACTTTCGCCGGTACCATAACCCACCATATACCTTCCTCAAAACAGCCACCATACCTACCTATTATGGCATTTCCATAGCCATTCCGAGATATATTGCCATGCAACTTTCCACCATTCCGTTTATTATGACACACTCCATCATTGTCATATTTCTGAAGGAAATATGCCCTAGAGGCAATAATAAAGTTATTATTTATTTCCTTATATCATGATAAATGTTTATTATTCATGCTAGAATTGTATTAACCGGAAACATAATACATGTGTGAATACATAGACCAACAGAGTGTCACTAGTATGCCTCTACTTGACTAGCCCATTAATCAAAGATGGTTATGTTTCCTAACCATGAACAAAGAGTTGTTATTTGATTAACGAGGTCACATCATTAGTTGAATGATCTGATTGACATGACCCATTCCATTAGCTTAGCACCCGATCGTTTAGTATGTTGCTATTGCTTTCTTCATGACTTATACATGTTCCTATAACTATGAGATTATGCAACTCCCGTTTACCGGAGGAACACTTTGGGTACTACCAAACGTCACAACGTAACTGGGTGATTATAAAGGAGTACTACAGGTGTCTCCAATGGTAGATGTTGGGTTGGCGTATTTCGAGATTAGGGTTTGTCACTCCGAGTGTCGGAGAGGTATCTCTGGGCCATCTCGGTAATGCACATCACATAAGCCTTGCAAGCACTGCAACTAATATGTTAGTTGTGAGATGATGTATTACGGAACGAGTAAAGAGACTTGCCGGTAACGAGATTGAACTAGGTATTGGATACCGACGATCGAATCTCGGGCAAGTAACATACCGATGACAAAGGGAACAACGTATGTTGTGATGCGGTCTGACCGATAAAGATCTTCGTAGAATATGTAGGAGCCAATATGGGCATCCAGGTCCCGCTATTGGTTATTGACCGGAGACGTGTCTCGGTCATGTCTACATTGTTCTCGAACCGTAGGGTCCGCACGCTTAACGTTACGATGACAGTTATTATGAGTTTATGCATTTTGATGTACCAAAGGTTGTTCGGAGTCCCGTATGTGATCACGGACATGACGAGGAGTCTCGAAATGGTCGAGACGTAAAGATTGATATATTGGAAGCCTATGTTTGGACACCGGAAGTGTTCCGGGTGAAATCGGGATTTTACCGGAATACCGGGAGGGTTACCGGAACCCCCCGGGAGGCAAATGGGCCTATTGGGCCTTAGTGGAAAACTGAAAAGGGGCTGCCCACAAGGGCTGCGCGCCTCCCCCCTTCCCTAGTCCTATTAGGACTAGGAGAAGGGGCCGGCCCCCCTCTCTTCTCTCTTCTCTTTGGAGAGTCCTATTAGGAATAGGATTGCGGGGGAGTCCTACTCCCGGTAGGAGTAGGACTCCTCCTGCGCCTCTCTCCCTGGCCGGCCGAACCCCTCCCCCTGCTCCTTTATATACGGGGGCAGGGGGCACCCCATAGACACACAAGTTGATCATTGTTGATCGTTCCTTAGCCGTGTGCGGTGCCCCCTGCCACCAAATTCCACCTCGGTCATATTGTTGTAGAGCTTAGGCGAAGCCCTGCGTCGGTAGTACATCAAGATCGTCACCACGCCGTTGTGCTGATGGAACTCTTCCTCGACGCTTTGCTGGATCGGAGCCCGAGGATCATCATCGAGCTGAACGTGTGCTAAGAACTCGGAGGTGCCGGAGTAACGGTGCTTGGATCGGTCGGATCAAGAAGAAGACGTACGACTACTTCCTCTATGTTGTGAGATCGCTTCCGCAGTCGGTCTGCGTTGGTACGTAGACAATACTCCCCCCCTCGTTGCTATGCATCACCATGATCTTGCGTGTGCGTAGGAAAATTTTCGAAATTACTACGTTCCCCAACAGTGGCATCCGAGCCTAGGTTTTATGGTTTGATGTTATTTGCACGAGTAGAACACAAGTGAGTTGTGGGCGATACAAGTCATACTGCCTACCAGCATGTCATACTTTGGTTCGGCGGTATTGTTGGACGAGACGATCCGGACCAACCTTATGCGTACTCTTATGCGAGACCGGTTCCCTCGACGTGCTTTGCACATAGATGGCTTGCGGAAGACTGTCTCTCCAACTTTAGTTGAACCAAGTGTGACTACGCCCGGTCCTTGAGAAGGTTAAAACGGAGTCTATTTGACGAACTATCGTTGTGGTTTTGATGCGTAGGTGAGATGAGTTCTTACTTAAGCCCGTAGCAGCCACGTAAAACTTGCAACAACAAAGTAGAGGACGTCTAACTTATTTTTGCAGGGCATGTTGTGATGTGATATGGTCAAGGCATGATGCTGATTTTATTGTATGAGATGATCATGTTTTGTAACCGAGTTATCGGCAACTGGCAGGAGCCATATGGTTGTCGCTTTATTGTATGCAATGCAATCGCGATGTAATGCTTTACTTTATTACTAAGCGGTAGTGATAGTCGTGGAAGCATAAGATTGGCGAGACGACAACGATGCTACGATGGAGATCAAGGTGTCGCGCCGGTGATGATGGTGATCATGATGGTGCTTCGGAGATGGAGATCACAAGCACAAGATGATGATGGCCATATCATATCACTTATATTGATTGCATGTGATGTTTATCCTTTTATGCATCTTATCTTGCTTTGATTGACGGTAGCATTATAAGATGATCTCTCACTAAATTATCAAGAAGTGTTCTCCCTGAGTATGCACCGTTGCCAAAGTTCGTCGTGCCCAGACACCACGTGATGATCGGGTGTGATAAGCTCTACGTCCATCTACAACGGGTGCAAGCCAGTTTTGCACACGCAGAATACTCAGGTTAAACTTGACGAGCCTAGCATATGCAGATATGGCCTCGGAACACGGAGACCGAAAGGTCGAGCGTGAATCATATAGTAGATATGATCAACATAACGATGTTCACCATTGAAAACTACTCCATCTCACGTGATGATCGGTTATGGTTTAGTTGATTTGGATCACGTGATCACTTAGAGGATTAGAGGGATGTCTATCTAAGTGAGAGTTCTTGAGTAATATGATTAAATTGAACTTAAATTTATCATGAACTTAGTCCTGGTAGTATTTTGCAAATTATGTTGTAGATCAATAGCTCACGTTGTTGCTTCCCTGTGTTTATTTTTGATATGTTCCTAGAGAAAATTGTGTTGAAAGATGTTAGTAGCAATGATGCGGATTGGATCCGTGATCTGAGGTTTATCCTCATTGCTGCACAGAAGAATTATGTCCTTGATGCACCGCTAGGTGACAGACCTATTGCAGGAGTAGATGCAGACGTTATGAACGTTTGGCTAGCTCAATATGATGACTACTTGATAGTTTAGTGCACCATGCTTAATGGCTTAGAATCGGGACTTCAAAGACGTTTTGAACGTCATGGACCATATGAGATGTTCCAGGAGTTGAAGTTAATATTTCAAGCAAATACCCGAGTTGAGAGACATGAAGTCTCCAGCAAGTTCTATAGCTAAAAGATGGAGGAGAATCGCTCAACTAGTGAGCATATGCTCAGATTGTCTGGGTACTACAATCGCTTGAATCAAGTGGGAGTTAATCTTCCAGATAAGATAGTGATTGACAGAATTCTCTAGTCATCATCACTAAGTTAGTAGAACTTCGTGATGAACTATAATATGCAAGGGATAACGGAAACAACTCCCAAGCTCTTCGTGATGCTGAAATCAACGAAGGTAGAAATCAAGAAAAACATCAAGTGTTGATGGTTGACAAGACCACTAGTTTCAAGAAAAGGGCAAAGGGAAGAAGGGGAACTTCAAGAAGAACGGCAAGCAAGTTGCTGCTCAAGTGAAGAAGCCCAAGTCTTATCCTAAGCCTGAGACTAAGTGATTCTACTGCAAAGGGACTGGTCACTAGAAGCGGAACTACCCCAAGTGATTGGCGGATAAGTAGGATGGCAAAGTGAACATAAGTATATTTGATATACATGTTATTGATGTGTACTATACTAGTGTTTATAGCAACCCCTCAGTATTTGATGCTAGTTCAGTTGCTAAGAGTAGTAACTCGAAACGGGAGTTGCGGAATAAACAGAGACTAGTTAAGGGTGAAGTGACGATGTGTGTTGGAAGTAGTTCCAAGATTGATATGATCATCATCGCACACTCCCTATAATTTCGGGATTAGTGTTGAACCTAAATAAGTGTTATTTGGTTTTTGCGTTGAGCATGAATATGATTTGATCATGTTTATTGCAATACGGTTATTCATTAAAGTCAGAGAATAATTGTTGTTCTGTTTACATGAATAAAACCTTCGATGGTCATACACCCAATGAAAATAGTTCATTGGATCTTGATCTTAATAATACACATATTCATAATATTGAAACCAAAAGATGCAAAGTTAATAATGATAGTGCAACTTATTTGTGGCACTGCCGTTTAGGTCATATTGGTGTAAAGCGTATGAAGAAACTCCATGCTGATGGGATTTTGGAATCACTTGATGCTTGCAAACCATGCCTTATGGGCAAGATGACTAAACGCCGTTCTCCGGAACAATGAAGCAAGCAACAGATTTGTTGAAAATCATACATACTGATGTATGTGGTCCGATGAATATTAAGGCTTGCAGCAGGTATCATTATTTTCTGACCTTCACAGATGATTTGAGCAGATATGGGGATATCTACTTGATGAAACATAAGTGTAAAACATTTGAAAAGTTCAAAGAATTTTAGAGTGAAGTGAAAAAAACATCGTAACAAGAAAAATAAAGTTTCTATGATCTGATCGTGGAAAAGAGTATTTGAGTTACGAGTTTGGTCTTCAGTTAAAACAATGTGAACTAGTTTCACTACTCACGCCACCTGGAACACCACAGCATAATGGTGTGTCCGAACGTCATAACCGTACTTTATTGGATATAGTGCAATCTATGATGTTTCTTACCGATTTACCACTATCGTTTTTGGGGTCATGCATTAGAGACAGCTGCATTCACGTTAAAAAGGGGCACCATCTATATCCGTTGAGACGACGCCTTATGAACTATGGTTTGGCAAGAAACCAAAGTTGTCGTTTCTTAAAGTTTGGGGCTGCGATGCTTATGTGAAAAAGCTTCAACCTGATAAGCTCGAACCCAAATCGGAGAAATGTGTCTTCATAGGATATCCAAAGGAAACTATTGGATACACCTTCTATCACAGATCCGAAGGCAAGACTTTTGTTGCTAAGTTCGGAAACTTTCTAGAGAAGGAGTTTCTCTCGAAAGAAGTGAGTGGGAGGAAAGTAGAACTTGACGAGGTAACTGTACCTGCTCCCTTATTGGAAAATAGTACATCACAGAAAACTGTTTCTGCGACACCTATACCAATTAGTGAGGAAGCTAATGATGATGATCATGAAACTTCAGGACAAGATACTACTGAACCACGTAGATCAACCAGAGTGAGATCCGCACCAGAGTGGTACGGTAATCCAATTCTGGAAGTCATGCTACTAGATCATGATGAACCTACGATCTATGAAGAAGCGATGGTGAGCCCAGATTCCGCAAAGTGGCTTGAGGCCATGAAATCTGAGATGGGATCCATGTATGAGAACAAAGTAATGGACTTTGGTTGACTTGCCCGATGATCGGCAAGCAATTGAGAATAAATGGATCTTCAAGAGACGGACGCTGATAGTAGTGTTACTATCTACAAAGCTAGAATTGTCGCAAAAGGTTTTCGACAAGGTCAAGGTGTTGACTATGATGAGAGTTTCTCACTCGTATCTATGCTTAAGTCTGTCCGAATCATGTTAGCAATTGCCGCATTTTATGAAATCTGGCAAATGGACAAACAAAACTGCATTCCTTAATGGATTTATTAAAGAAAAGTTGTATGTGATGCAACTAGAAGGTTTTGTCAATCCAAAAGGTGCTAATAAAATGTGCAAGCACCAGCGATCCATCTGTGGACTGGTGCAAGCATCTCGGAGTTGGAATATACGCTTTGATAAGTTGATCAAAGCATATAGTTTTATACAGACTTGCGGTGAAGCCTGTATTTACAAGAAAGTGAGTGGGAGCACTACAGCATTTCTGATAAGTATATGTGATTGACATATTGTTGATCGGAAATAATGTAGAATTATTCTGTAAAGCATAAAGGAGTGTTTGAAAGGAGTTTTTCAAAGAAAGACTTCGGTGAAGCTGCTTACATATTGAGCTTCAAGATCTATAGAGATAGATCAAGACGCTTGATAAGTTTTTTCAATGAGTACATACCTTGACAAGATTTTGAAGTAGTTCAAAATGGAGCAGTCAGAGAAAGAGTTCTTGCCTGTATTACAAGGTGTGAAGTTGAGTAAGACTCAAAGCCCGACCACGGCAGAAGATAGAAAGAGAATGAAAAGTCATTCCCTATGCCTTGGCCATAGGTTCTATAAAGTATGTCATGCTGTATACGAGATCTATTGTATACCCTGCATTGATTTGGCAAGGGAGTACAATAGTGATCTAGGAGTAGATCACTGGACAACGGTCAGAATTATCCTTAGTGAAATAAGGATATGTTTCTCGATTATGGACGTGACAAAAAGGTTCGTCGTAAAGGGTTACGTCGATGCAAGTTTTTGACACTAATCCAGATGAATCTAAAGTCTCAATCTGGATACATATTGAAAGTGGGAGCAATTAGCTAGAGTAGCTCCGTGTAGAGCATTGTAGACATAGAACTTGCAAAATACTTACGGATCTGAATGTGACAGACCCGTTGACTAAAATTATCTCACAAGCAAAACATGATCACACCTTAGTACTCTTTGGGTGTTAATCACATAGATATGTGAACTAGATTACTGACTCTAGTAAACCCTTTGAGTGTTGGTCACATGACAATGTGAACTATGGGTGTTAATCACATGGTGATGTGAACTATTGCTGTTAAATCACATGGCGATGTGAACTAGATTATTGACTCTAGTGCAAGTGGGAGACTGAAGGAAATATGCCCTAGAGGCAATAATAAAGTTATTATTTATTTCCTTATATCATGACAAATGTTTATTATTCATGCTAGAATTGTATTAACCGGAAACATAATACATGTGTGAATACATAGACCAACAGAGTGTCACTAGTATGCCTCTACTTGACTAGCCCGTTAATCAAAGATGGTTATGTTTCCTAACCATGAACAAAGAGTTGTTATTTGATTAACGAGGTCACATCATTAGTTGAATGATCTGATTGACATGACCCATTCCATTAGCTTAGCACTCGATCGTTTAGTATGTTGCTATTGCTTTCTTCATGACTTATACATGTTCCTATAACTATGAGATTATGCAACTCCCGTTTACCGGAGGAACACTTTGGGTACTACCAAACGTCACAACGTAACTGGGTGATTATAAAGGAGTACTACAGGTGTCTCCAATGGTAGATGTTGGGTTGGCGTATTTCGAGATTAGGGTTTGTCACTCCGAGTGTTGGAGAGGTATCTCTGGGCCCTCTCGGTAATGCACATCACATAAGCCTTGCAAGCACTACAACTAATATGTTAGTTGTGAGATGATGTATTACGGAACGAGTAAAGAGACTTGCCGGTAACGAGATTGAACTAGGTATTGGATACCGACGATCGAATCTCGGGCAAGTAACATACCGATGACAAAGGGAACAACGTATGTTGTTATGCGGTCTGACCGATAAAGATCTTCGTAGAATATGTAGGAGCCAATATGGGCATCCAGATCCCGCTATTGATTATTGACCGGAGACGTGTCTCGGTCATGTCTACATTGTTCTCGAACCGTAGGGTCCGCACGCTTAACGTTACGATGACAGTTATTATGAGTTTATGCATTTTGATGTACCGAAGGTTGTTCGGAGTCCCGGATGTGATCACGGACATGACGAGGAGTCTCTAAATGGTCGAGACGTAAAGATTGATATATTGGAAGCCTATGTTTGGACACCGGAAGTGTTCCGGGTGAAATCGGGATTTTACCGGAATACCGGGAGGGTTACCGGAACCCCCCGGGAGGCAAATGGGCCTATTGGGCCTTAGTGGAAAAGTGAAAAGGGGCTGCCCACAAGGGCTGCGCGCCTCCCCCCTTCCCTAGTCCTATTAGGACTAGGAGAAGGGGCCGCCCCCCCTCTCTTCTCTCTTCTCTTTGGAGAGTCCTATTAGGAATAGGAGTGGGGGGGGGGGGAGTCCTACTCCCGGTAGGAGAAGGACTCCTCCTGCGCCTCTCTCCCTGGCCGGCCGAACCCCTCCCCCTGCTCCTTTATATACGGGGGCAGGGGGCACCCCATAGACACACAAGTTGATCATTGTTGATCGTTCCTTAGCCGTGTGCGGTGCCCCCTGCCACCAAATTCCACCTCGGTCATATCGTTGTAGAGCTTAGGCGAAGCCCTGCGTCGGTAGTACATCAAGATCGTCACCACGCCGTTGTGCTGACGGAACTCTTCCTCGACGCTTTGCTGGATCGGAGCCCGAGGATCGTCATCGAGCTGAACGTGTGCTAAGAACTCGGAGGTGCCGGAGTAACGGTGCTTGGATCGGTCGGATCAAGAAGAAGACGTACGACTACTTCCTCTACGTTGTGAGATCGCTTCCGCAGTCGGTCTGCGTTGGTACGTAGACAATACTCTCCCCCTCGTTGCTATGCATCACCATGATCTTGCGTGTGCGTAGGAAATTTTTTGAAATTACTACGTTCCCCAACAATTTCTTAGCATGATCATGTAGTTGACATTGTATTTGTGGCAAAGCCACCATTCATAATTCTTTCATACATGTCACTCATGAGTCATTGCACATCCCGGTACACCGCCGGAGGCATTCATATAGAGTCATATCTTGTTCTAAGTATCGAGTTGTAATTCTTGAGTTATAAGTAAATAAAAGTGTGACGATCATCATTATTAGAGCATTGTCCCGGTGAGGAAAGGATGATGGAGACTATGATTCCCCCACAAGTCGGGATGAGACTCCGGACGAAAAATAAATAAAAGAGGCCAAAGAAGCCCAAATAAAAAAATAGAAAGAAAAGAGGCCATAAAAAAGAGAAAAGGCCCAAATAAAAAATAAGAAAATGAGAGAAAAAGAGAGAAGGGGCAATGCTACTATCCTTTTACCACACTTGTGCTTCAAAGTAGCACCATGATCTTCATGATAGAGAGTCTCCTATGTTGTCACTTTCATATACTAGTGGGAATCTTTCATTATAGAACTTGGCTTGTATATTCCAATGATGGGCTTCCTCAAATTACCCTAGGTCTTCGTGAGCAAGCGAGTTGGATGCACACCCCCTAGTTTCTTTTGTTGAGCTTTCATACACTTATAGCTCTAGTGCATCCGTTGCATGGCAATCCCTACTCACTCATATTGATATCTATTGATGGGCATCTCCATAGCCCGTTGATATGCCTAGTTGATGTGAGACTGTCTTCTCCTTTTTGTCTTCTCCACAACCACCATTCTATTCCACCTACAGTGCTATGTCCATGGCTCATGCTCATGTATTGCGTGAAGATTGAAAAGGTTTAAGAACATCAAAAGTATGAAACAATTGCTTTGCTTGTCATAGGGGTTGTGCATGATTTAAATATTTTGTGTGGTGAAGATGGAGCATAGCCAGACTATATGATTTTGTCGGGATAGCTTTCTTTGGCCATGTTATTTTGAGAAGACATAATTGCTTAGTTAGTATGCTTGAATTATTATTGTTTTCATGTCAATATGAACTTTTATCTTGAATTTTTCGGATCTGAATATCCAGGCCACAATTAAGAAGAATTACATTGAAATTATGCCAAGTAGCACTCCGCATCAAAAATTCTTTCTTTTATCAATTACCTACTCGAGGACGACCAGGAATTAAGCTTGGGGATGCTGATACGTCTCCAACGTATCTATAATTTTTGATTGCTCCATGCTATATTATCTACTGTTTTGAATGTTTATGGGCTTTATTATACACTTCTATATCATTTTGGGGACTAACCTATTAACCCAGAGCCCAGTGCCAGTTTCTGTTTTTACCCTGTTTTAGGGTTTCGAAGAAAAGGAAAATCAAATGGAGTCCAATTGACCTGAAACTTCACGGAACTCATTTTTGGAAGGAAAGAATCCCAGAAGACTTGGAGTGCACGTCGGGGGACCTTCGAGGAGGTCACGAGGCAGGGGGGCGCGCCCTCCACCCTCGTGAGCCCCTCGTGGCCCCCCTGACGTACTTCTTCTGCCTATATATCTCCATATACCCTAAAAACATCCGAGAGTACAATAGATCGGGAGTTCCGCCGCCAGAAGCCTCCGTAGCCACCGAAAACCAATCTAGACCCGTTCCGGCACCCTGCCGGAGGGGGCAATCCCTCTCCGGTGGCCATCTTCATCATCCCGGTGCTCTCCATGACAAGGAGGGAGTAGTTCTCCCTCGGGGCTGAGGGTATGTACCAGTAGCTATGTGTTTGATCTCTCTCTCTCTCTCTCTCTCTCTCTCTCTCTCTCGTGTTCTTGATTTGGCACGATCTTGATGTATCGCAAGCTTTGCTATTATAGTTGGATCTTATGTTTCTCCTCCCCCTCTTCTGTCTTGTAATGAATTGAGTTTCCCCTTTGAAGTAATCTTATCGGATTGAGTCTTTAAAGATTTGAGAACACTTGATGTATGTCTTGCCGTGGATATCTGTGGTGACAATGGGATATCACGTGATTCACTTGATGTATGTTTTGGTGATCAACTTGCGGGTTCCGCCCATGAACCTATGCATAGGGGTTGGCACACGTTTTCGCCGTGATTCTCCGGTAGAACTTTGGGGCACTCTTTGAGGTCCTTTGTGTTGGTTGAATAGATGAATCTGAGATTGTGTGACGCATATCGTATAATCATACCCACGGATACTTGAGGTGACATTGGAGTATCTAGGTGACATTAGGGTTTTGGTTGATTTGTGTCTTAAGGTGTTATTCTAGTACGAACTCTAGGGCTGTTTGTGACACTTATAGGAATAGCCCAACAGATTGATTGGAAAGAATAACTTTGAGGTGGTTTCGTACCCTACCATAATCTCTTCGTTCGTTCTCCGCTATTAGTGACTTTGGAGTGACTCTTTGTTGCATGTTGAGGGATAGTTATGTGATCCAATTATGTAAGTATTGTTGAGGGAACTTACACTAGCGAAAGTATGAACCCTAGGCCTTGTTTCAACGCATTGCAATACCATTTACGCTCACTTTTATCATTAGTTACCTTGCTGTTTTTATATTTTCAGATTACAAAAACTATTATCTACTATCCTGTGACGCCCCCGATTTAATCGTACACTAATAATACACGCAAACGTGTACGATCAAGATCAGGGACTCACGGGAAGATATCACAACACAACTCTACAAATAAAATAAGTCATACAAGCATCATATTACAAGCCAGGGGCCTCGAGGGCTCGAATACAGGAGCTCGATCATAGACAAGTCAGTGGAAGCAACAATATCTGAGTACAGACATAAGTTAAACAAGTTGCCATAAAATGGCTAGCACAAACTGGGATACAGATCGAAAGAGGCGCAGGCCTCCTGCCTGGGATCCTCCTAACTACTCCTGGTAGTCATCATCGGGCAGCACGTAGTAGTAGGCACCTCCGATGTAGTAGGAGTCGTCGTCAACGGTGGCATCTGGCTCCTGGGCTCCAACATCTGGTTGTGACAACCAGGTAGAAGGGATAGGGGAAAAGAAGGAGAAAGCAACCATGAGTACTCATCCAAAGTACTCGCAAGCAAGGAGCTACACTACATATGTATGCATTGGTATCAAATGGAATAAGGGTATCATATGTGGACTGAACTGCAGAATGCCGGAATAAGAGGGGGATAGCTAGTCCTATCGAAGACTACGCTTCTGGTAACCTCCATCTTGCAGCAGAAGAAGAGAGTAGATGGTAAGTTCACCAAGTAGCATCGCATAGCATAATCCTAACCGATGATCCTCCCCTCGTCGCCCTGTGAGAGAGCGACCACCGGTTAAATCTGGCACTTGGAAGGGTGTGTTTTATTAAGTATCCGGTTCTAGTTGTCATAAGGTCAAGGTACAACTCCAAGTCGTCCTGTTACCGAAGATCACAGCTATTCGAATAGATTAACTTCCCTGCAGGGGTGCACCACATAACCCAACACGCTCGATCCCATTTGGCCAGACACACTTTCCTGGGTCATGCCCGGCCTCGGAAGATCAACACGTCGCAGCCCTACCTAGGCACAATAGAGAGGTCAGCACGCCGGTCTAAATCCTATGGCGCAGGGGTCTGGGCCCATCGCCCATTGCACACCTGCACGTTGCGAACGCGGCCGGAAGCAGACCTAGCCTAGTGGTGTTCCAGCCCAATCCGGCGCGTGCCACTCAGTCGCTGACGTCACGAAGGCTTCGGCTGATACCACGACGTCGAGTGCCCATAACTGTCCCCGCGTAGATGGTTAGTGCGTATAGGCCAGTAGCCAGACTCAGATCAAATACCAAGATCTCGTTATACGTGTTAAGTATCCGCGAACACCGACGAGGGCCAGGCCCACCTCTCTCCTAGGTGGTCTGAACCTGCCCTGTCGCTCCGCCACAAAGTAACAGTCTAGGGCCGTCGGGAACCCAGGCCCACCACTACCTGGATGGAGCCACCTGCCCCTTCAGCCCCCATCTCCAAACAGTATCACCGGTAATGTAACAGTGTAAAGTATATAGTATATGCCCGTGATCACCTCCCAAGTGATCACGGCCCAGTAGCATAGCATGGCAGACGGACAAGAGTGTAGGGCCACTGATGGAACACTAGCATCCTATACTAAGCAGTAGGATAGGAGGTAAAGGTAACAACAGT
The DNA here is from genome assembly GCA_034509565.1 of Triticum monococcum. NCBI lineage: Eukaryota > Viridiplantae > Streptophyta > Magnoliopsida > Poales > Poaceae > Triticum > Triticum monococcum. The sequence goes on from CM067846.1 coordinate 66,322,069, forward strand.
AGTAGCAAGGACAGGCTATGCAACAGTATAGGATTAACTGAAAGCAGTAACATGCTACACTACTCTAATGCAAGCAGTAGAGAAGAATAGGTGATATCTGGTGATCAAGGGGGGGCTTGCCTGGTTGCTCAGACAAGAATGAGGGGTCGTCAACACCGTAGTCGACCGGGGCATCAACGGCGTCTGTCTCGTAGTCTACCGGAAAGAAGTAACGGAGGGGGAACACAATAAATAATAGAGCAATCAAATCATAACATGACAAACGTGGTGCTAGAGGTGATCTAACGCAGGGATAGGTGATACCGGTGAAGGAGGGAGAAACATCCGGGAAAGTATTCCCGGTGTTTCGCATTTTCAGACAGATGAACCGGAGGGGGAAAGTTGCATGTTTGCTATGCTAGGGATGTGTAGCGGACGAACGGACTGCGTATCTGGATTCGTCTCGTCGTTCTAAGCAACTTTCATGTACAAAGTTTTTCCATCCGAGGTACGGTTTATTTGCTATTAATTTTAGAAGTTTTTAAAACATTTTAGGATTTATTTAATTATTTTAATTCGAAAATTAGAGGTTAAATGCTATGGATACACATAAGTGTACCCAGAGGTGTACACATGGGGCTGACTGGTGGGGACAGGGGGCTGACTCAACAGCCCAGCCAGCAGTCGAAGTTTGACTGTTGACTGGTCAACCTGACAGATGGGGTCCGTTGACTGGGTCAACCGCACAGTCAGCAGTCAACAATCCTGTTGACTTAGTCAAACTTAAGTGTGGGTCCCACTGTCATTGACTGTTAACTAACTAACTAAGTTAATTAGGTTAACTAGTGTTTAGGTTAAACTAAACAGAATTAATTAAGTTAATTAATTACTAAATTAATTAATTAATAATTATTTTCATTATTTTTATTAATTCTTTTTTTATTAAAACGTTCTGGGGCTGGGGCCCCCATGTCAGTGGCCCCAGGGGGCCTTAACGGGTGTGGGCGCATGGGCGCGCGGGTGCAGGAGGCTACGGGGCGCCCGTTAGCGGGCCGAGCCCCTGACCAACGCAGCAGGGCACCGGCCAGGGGAGTCGTCGGCCGCGGCGGCCGGAGCGGCTGGAGCCGGGGCGTCGACGGAGAGGGGTTGGCCGCGGCATGGGCCAGTAGCGCGGTTGGGGGGCGGCGGAGCCGCGGCAGCACGGCAAGAGGAGGGTCGGGATTGCCGAGGCCGTGGGTGGTGCGGCCGGACCAGGACGACCCGAGCAGGGGCTCGTCGACGCAGGCAAGAGCGCCATGGGTGCGGTGGTCACCGCGAGTCCATGGCCGGAACGGGGCGTGTGTGCGGACGGGGGCGGGCGCGAGCGCGCCCGTTGACACACCGGGCTGGGGCGGAGCTAGGTGCGCGCCGGGGCGCCGTTCAGGCACAGCGCGGGAAGGAGGAGAAGGAGAGGTGCTCACGGGGAGGAGCGCGTAGGGTCTAGGCAGTGGGGGATGAGGAAGAGGGCGGAGACGACGGCGTCGAGGAGGCAGTCCGGCGACGCGGTCCTCGTGCGACGGGGGCGAGGTAGCTCCGGGCGGGGTCCCGCGTCAGCGTGGTCGTGGACGGGTGGCGAGGGAGGACGGATCCGCGGCAGGGCCCCCGGGATCCGTCCCCTCTCCGGCAAGGAGGCGGCTTGGCGATGGCGGAGCGGTGGTGGCGACGGGCGCCAGGGGGCGGCGGGGTCTGGCAAGGGGGGGCGTTGCGTCCCGATCTGGTTCGGGGGGGAGCGAGAGGAGCGAGGGTGAGGGGAGAGTGGGGATCGATCCCGATCCAGGGAAATCGTGGGAGGGAGTGGAGCGAGTGGGGGGTTAGGGTTTCGGTTTAGTGGGGTTATGGGGGAGTGGGGGCCGGTCTGGGCCAGTGGGCTGGTCCAGTTGGGCCACGGCCCAGGGAGGGGGGTCTTTCACCTTTTTTGTTAGCTTTAGGTTTTAGTTTTTTTTCTCTTTTGTATTTTCCTTTTCTTTTATTGCTTTTCCTTTCTGTTTTAATTCAATTTAAAATATTTATGCATTTTATAAAACTGTATCTTCTACACCATAATTATCTATGTAATATTTAGTACAAACCGAACATTTTTATTTTAATGTTTGAAAACTTTTATTGTTTTCCCTGTAATTAAATTTTGAACTTGTTTCGGTTTTGAATTATCTAGGGTTTATCAACAGTAACCAAGGTGACGTGGCATCATTAGCGGGGGATCACTGTAGCTTAATTATCCGGGCGTCACAATTCTCCTCCACTACAAGAAATCTCGTCCCGAGATTTAGGAGGGGAGTAAGGGGCAGAGATTGGTTACGAAATTCTAACGGACCTTCTCGGTGTTGGTTGCTCTTCTCGAAGAGGTCAATCCAATATATTGATGCCTTCATACTTCTGCTTCAGGTCAAAATGATGAAGTCATCATCTTGTCTTCGGGATCTTCATCATACTTACGAAAAGGTAAGGGGTAGCTCGGCTATGACAGAATGCTTAAGGGGTAATCGTCTGGGGTTTTCCCGTGAATGAACAGATGAGTATCTCTCGAGTTGAACAAACCGAGAGTAAGGTAAGAAGGTACAATAAGGAGTTTGAAGCGGATAGACAATCGTCGTTCCCTGAAACGATGTGTTGAAGGGGTTTAGAGCAATGTGAATAAGCAGTGCATCTGATACCAGAATAGATCAACAGACAGGTGGCACGTGAATTACATATGATGTCAAGCACGAGGAATAACTTTGAGAATAGGTTGTACAGGAGAGTCAGGTTTCGATCCTGTGGAACTATGGGTTATGGGCCCACCATGTGGGTTAAAAGTATGAAGGGCGAGGACATCTTGCACGATCATGTGAGCAAGGCATGTCAGAGGATAGTCCGTCGGTTAAGTCGGCAATAACATCGGTACCAAGGGCGAGGGACGAAGAGAACCATTCTCCTGCTCATTAAAATGAGGCGGACCAATAGGCAAAGTTCTCGTCCATCGGTGGTTATCGAATGTCATCAACAATCGCGACAGGGTCTTGCGGACAGAGAGGTACAACGAGGTTTTTACATAAGCAGGGAAATATTACTGCTTATATATTATAGATCACAAGGAGGTTTAAACAAACCAATGGAAGGAAAATGTGATCATCAGATCAAACAGAACAGTGGAAAGGGTAATGTGTTTGTCACATATACTAGGGGTATACCCTTCCCAAGGACAAGCAGAGTATGATATCCATGACAGGATATAATGTAGAAAACTCTTTAGGTAAGGGGAGAGAAATTTCATGACATTACCCATACAATGGTGTTTGGGTAATTGAGCAGGAAACATTTAGCATTGGGCTTCAAATGTTCTTGTTGAAAATTGGAGTATCACAGATATGCTTCGAGATAGCATTGACATGGTCACTGGATAAAGATCAGAGTTTGGATACTCTAAGGATTCACCAGGAACAACTTATAGAATAAGTCTTACAATTTTCTCATAAAAAATGGATAACTTTGCTAAAAAGGAAACTATAACAATAGGTCCTTCGGCCAGGTGTGCTAGGCATGACATCACCTTATCGGGTTAAAGACCAATGTTATAATTCTTGGGAATATGTTCCAACCATCATATCTGACCGAGGTTCAGGTCTGATTGGGGTCAGGATACCTTAGGCTCGGGATGCCAGAGAAGAAAAGGTGCAACAGATATTGACGAGATGACAATGTAAGATCCTCGGGAAAAGAACTATGGAAGCGAGTTCTGAAACAAGAGTTCATCATTAAACCAAGGAGAGGATGAGGAAGTGGCTGATGAACTCAGCGACAATCCATCAAATTCCTAGAAAGATGGATTTCCACAATCATGTGAACAAGGAGATTACCATTGTCAGATCAAATGATATAATGAGGTATGCTCAAGGAAAACAACTCAATTAAATATTGGTTGAAAGGTGCACCCGGATTATGGGCTTAGGTAGCATGACCAATATTAGAATGGTGATTCGATAACCAATGGTCTAAGAATGAAATGTCGACCATTAACTTCAAAGCAATATGGTTGCTAGAAGTACAGAATCCAAGCAACAACGTTCACCTGTTGGTATCCCAGCTAGAATCAACACGGGAACCACGAAAGAATGATGAAGGTGAGAAGTATCACTATACCAAGAATTTTTAAGAGGTGGTGAAATCCTCACGACATTCCTGACATAAAAAGATGGTAATACTCCGAGGTAAACAAGAACATATGCTGGATAGCAAGGAACTCAAGGTATAACACAAAACATGGACAAGTTTGTGTTGAACGGAAGGCAATAAAGTGGTCAATGATAATACCAATCATCGAGGGAAAGGATGGTATTTCTCATCATGAATTCAATTGATATCCTGGAAGAGCTCAGAATGTTGATGATGATCATGACAAATTCTGTCGAGAGGTTTCCTGGAGATGTAATCGATCGGCGATGACATCAAGTCAAAGGAATGATGAAGCGAAATGATCTTGGGACCATGAGTAGGACACAAACTCGAATTCAAGCTTGTCGTTCAAGGTGGAACGATAAGATAAGGAAGATCGACATAAGCTTAGCTCATCACCGAAAGTTGTGCTCTGAGAATAAGGACCGGGTAGCACAGTTAAAATTTAGCACGATAATGATATAGTCGATCAGGCTTGGGATGACTGGAAGGATTATTAAACTCGTAAGCAACGAAAATTACTTAGAGTTACTGAATCAGAGTGCGGACTTGATTCACTTATCGGTGTTCTCGGTTGACAAACAACCCAGAACCCATGAAGTGACAAAGACAGGGAAAGGTAGTACTTCATCGAAAATTCATAATATGTAGTGCAATGGTATGATATCCTCAAGATACCAGGGGGTAATACTTGACGAAAGATCAAAGTAAAGGTTGGACTAGTGTATTAATCCACAGAAGACAAGTGCTTAAACTTGCACGGGAAATGTTATTTAAAGGAGAACATGGTCAGAACCACGATTGCAAAAGGCCAGATCCCAGAGATAAGAGGAACTTATACCAAGGGAATAATTAATTTAAGAAAAGCTTTAATGATAAGATCTACATCATGTCCATGGGCATGAACACAAAGTTCAAGGTCGACTCCCACTTCTTCAATATATAACCTTCCATTCACTTTTCGCTTTGATAAGGGCATTAGTGTTGAAAGTTTTATCTGGTAAAATACCAGATGAGTATGACTCGTGAAAACTTCCGGGTTCACACATATAAAGGAAGGCATAGGTTCAACCCGTCATGGTATCGTGGAAACATATATCACAAGCTTTAATAGTAAATACGACCAGCTCGAAAGCAGAGCATGGTTGACAAGGCAGAGGATACAATTTACCAAAGGTATTATATAACGGTGGAAAAGCTTACAAGGTTATTGGATAAGATGTCGGATGAAATCCAACAATGGATCTGACGATCCACAACGGAGCTGATGTGAGTATCGATACCCAATTAGAGGAAGAAAGAATGCAAATGCATCGGTTTATAGGACATCTGAATAATTCAACGTTTAAATAGCAAAGGAATTATGATTTCCAATTCAAGGGCTCACAAGCAAACGCTCTGATTAAGGATGGACAAGTTGGGTAAGCTTAGGGGTACAATTGCCGGCAATTTGATTGGTCAAGATCCAGCTCATGTTTAAAATGACGTCTGAGCCGAAAAGATAATTTAAAAGGATCAACTGATGATTGCGTGCATTCGCACACATGTTGAATCAAAGGGATCAAAATGACGGTGTCTAAGGATGCTAACGAATATTGCCACACATATGGAAAGCATCCATCATGCAAGCAGACAAGTATTGCAGAGCAATAAGCTACTAAGGATTTTTGGAGGATCGAATAGTAGTTCGATGACCATTGTGAAACACATGAACAACTGGGGGATGAGCGGATACTCGATAAGTGTGAGAATTATCCATAGGGGTATTCAGGTGACAAAGAACAGCAAGGCAGTAAGCTCAAAGGATTATCGAAACAACGACGAGTATTTCGGGGTATCTTGTAATAACAAGACCAACTGGGAATAAAAGTAAGAACGACGGGTGTAAGTATTTATCCATAGGGATTTTTCGGTGGTAGGAAATTGCAAAAGCAATGGCACAAAGTTTCGGGAGAACATCGGAGAGTATTATCAGAATCTTTTGTTGAAGCAGTCGATCATCTGAAATGAAAGGCTCTCCGGGAGAAAGTGATAACGAGATCCTAATGTTAGATTTAGCAAAATTCATTTAACCCGAATAGAAGAGAGATCAGAGTCCCAGAGTATAGACGAGGAGTAAAAGATCCTAATACCACCCAATGGCGACGTGGGCCCGTAAGCCGCACAGCCATGTAAGTAAAAGTTTTCATAATGTCTAGACTCGACTTCGGCCAAGGAGTGTGGAAGGGGGATTCCTACAGGCAGTCGGCTCTGATACCAACTTGTGACGCCCCCGATTTAATCGTACACTAATAATACACGCAAACGTGTACGATCAAGATCAGGGACTCACGGGAAGATATCACAACACAACTCTACAAATAAAACAAGTCATACAAGCATCATATTACAAGCCAGGGGCCTCGAGGGCTCGAATACAAGAGCTCGATCATAGACAAGTCAGCGGAAGCAACAATATCTGAGTACAGACATAAGTTAAACAAGTTGCCATAATATGGCTAGCACAAACTGGATACAGATCGAAAGAGGCGCAGGCCTCCTGCCTGGGATCCTCCTAACTACTCCTGGTAGTCATCATCGGGCAGCACGTAGTAGTAGGCATCTCCGGTGTAGTAGGAGTCATCGTCGACGGTGGTGTCTGGCTCCTGGGCTCCAACATCTGGTTGCGACAACCAGGTAGAAGGGATAGGGGAAAAGATGGAGAAAGCAACCGTGAGTACTCATCCAAAGTACTCGCAAGCAAGGAGCTACACTACATATGTATGCATTGGTATCAAATGGAATAAGGGTATCATATGTGCACTGAACTGCAGAATGCCGGAATAAGAGGGGGGTAGCTAGTCCTATTGAAGACTACGCTTCTGGTAACCTCCATCTTGCAGCAGAAGAAGAGAGTAGATGGTAAGTTCACCAAGTAGCATCGCATAGCATAATCCTAACCGATGATCCTCCCCTTGTCGCCCTATGAGAGAGCGACCACCGGTTAAATCTGGCACTTGGAAGGGTGTGTTTTATTAAGTATCTGGTTCTAGTTGTCATAAGGTCAAGGTACAACTCCAAGTCGTCCTGTTACCGAAGATCACGGCTATTCGAATAGATTAACTTCCCTGCAGGGGTGCACCACATAACCCAACACGCTCGATCCCATTTGGCCGGACACACTTTCCTGGGTCATGCCCGGCCTCGGAAGATCAACACGTCGCAGCCCTACCTAGGCACAATAGAGAGGTCAGCACGCCGGTCTAAATCCTATGGCGCAGGGGTCTGGGCCCATCGCCCATTGCACACCTGCATGTTGCGAACGCGGCCGGAAGCAGACCTAGCCTAGTGGCGTTCCAGCCCAATCTGGCGCGCGCCACTTAGTCGCTGACGTCACGAAGGCTTCGGCTGATACCACGATGTCGAGTGCCCATAACTGTCCCCGCGTAGATGGTTAGTGCGTATAGGCCAATAGCCAGACTCAGATCAAATACCAAGATCTCGTTAAACGTGTTAAGTATCCGCGAACGCCGACCAGGGCCAGGCCCACCTCTCTCCTAGGTGGTCTGAACCTGCCCTGTCGCTCCGCCACAAAGTAACAGTCGGGGGCCGTCAGGAACCCAGGCCCACCACTACCTGGATGGAGCCACCTGCCCCTTCAGCCCCCATCTCCAAACAGTATCACCGGTAATGTAACAATGTAAAGTATATAGTATATGCCCGTGATCACCTCCCAAGTGATCACGGCCCAGTAGCATAGCATGGCAGACGGACAAGAGTGTAGGGCCACTGACGGAACACTGGCATCCTATACTAAGCAGTAGGATAGCAGGTAAAGGTAACAACAGTAGTAGCAAGGACAGGCTATGCAACAGTATAGGATTAACTGAAAGCAGTAACATGCTACACTACTCTAATGCAAGCAATAGAGAAGAATAGGCGATATCTGGTGATCAAGGGGGGCTTGCCTGGTTGCTCAGACAAGAATGAGGGGTCGTCAACACCGTAGTCGACCGGGGCATCAACGGCGTCTGTCTCGTAGTCTACCGGAAAGAAGTAACGGAGGGGGAACACAATAAATAACAGAGCAATCAAATCATAACATGACAAACGTGGTGCTAGAGGTGATCTAACGCAGGGATAGGTGATACCGGTGAAGGAGGGGGAAACATCCGGGAAAGTATTCCCGGTGTTTCGCGTTTTCAGACAGATGAACCGGAGGGGGAAAGTTGCGTGTTTGCTATGCTAGGGATGTGTAGCGGACGAACGGACTGCGTATCTGGATTCGTCTCGTCGTTCTAAGCAACTTTCATGTACAAAGTTTTTCCATCCGAGCTACAGTTTATTTGCTATTAATTTTAAAAGTTTTTAAAACATTTTAGGATTTATTTAATTATCTTAATTCGAAAATTAGAGGTTAAATGCTATGGATACACATAAGTGTACCCAGAGGTGTACACATGGGGCTGACTGGTGGGGACAGGGGGCTGACTCAACAGCCCAGTCAGCAGTCAAAGTTTGACTGTTTACTGGTCAACCTGACAGATGGGGTCCGTTGACTGGGTCAACCGCACAATCAGCAGTCAACAGTACTGTTGACTTAGTAAAACTTAAGTGTGGGTCCCACTGTCATTGACTGTTAACTAACTAACTAAGTTAATTAGGTTAACTAGTGTTTAGGTTAAACTAAACAAAATTAATTAAGTTACTTAATTACTAAATTAATTAATTAATAATTATTTTCATTATTTTTATTAATTCTTTTTTTATTAAAACGTTCTGGGGCTGGGGCCCCCATGTCAGTGGCCCCAGGGGGCCTTAACGGGTGTGGGCGCATGGGCGCGGGGGTGCAGGAGGCTACGGGGCACCCGTTAGCGAGCCGAGCCCCTGACCAACGCAGCAGGGCACCGGCCAGGGGAGCCGTCGGCCGCAGCGGCCGGAGCGACCGGAGCAGGGGCGTCGACGGAGAGGGGTTGGCCGCGGCGCGGGCCAGCAGCGTGGTTGGGGGGCGGCGGAGCCGCGGCAGCACGGCAAGAGGAGGGCCGGGGCTTGCCGAGGCTGTGGGCGGTGCGGCCGGACCAGGACGACCCGAGAAGGGGCTCGTCGACGCAGGCAAGAGCGCCACGGGTGCGGTGGTCACCGCGAGTCCATGGCCGGAACGGGGCGTGTGTGCGGACGGGGGCGGGCGCGAGCGCGCCCGTTGACACACCGGGCTGGGGCGGAGCTAGGCGCGCGCCGGGGCGCCGTTTAGGCACAGCGCGGGGAGGAGGAGGAGAGGTGCTCACGGGGAGGAGCGCGTAGGGTCTAGGCAGTGGGGGATGAGGAAGAGGGCGGAGACGACGGCGTCGAGGAGGCAGTCCGGCGACGCGGTCCTCGTGCGACGGGGGCGAGGTAGCTCCGGGCGGGGTCCCGCGTCAGCGTGGTCGTGGACGGGTGGCGAGGGAGGCCGGATCCGCGGCAGGGCCCCCGAGATCCGTCCCCTCTCCGGCAAGGAGGCGGCTTGGCGATGGCGGAGCGGTGGTGGCGACGGGTGCCAGGGGCGGCGGGGTCTGGCAAGGGGGGGGGCGTTGCGTCCCGATCTGGTTCGGGGGGAGCGAGAGGAGCGAGGGTGACGGGAGAGTGGGGATCGATCCCAATCCAGGGGAATCGGGGGAGGGAGTGGAGTGAGTGGGGGGTTAGGGTTTCGGTTTAGTGGGGTTATGGGGGAGTGGGGGCCGGTCTGGGCCAGTGGGCTGGTCCAGTTGGGCCACGGCCCAGGGAGGGGGGTCTTTCACCTGTTTTTGTTAGCTTTAGGTTTTAGTTTTTTTTTCTCTTTTGTATTTTCTTTTTCTTTTATTTCTTTTCCTTTCTGTTTTAATTCAATTTAAAATATTTATGCATTTATAAAACTGTATCTTCTACACCATAATTATCTATGTAATATTTAGTACAAACCGAACATTTTTATTTTAATGTTTGAAAACTTTTATTGTTTTCCCTGTAATTAAATTTTGAACTTGTTTCGGTTTTGAATTATCTAGGGTTTATCAACAGTAACCGAGGTGACGTGGCATCATTAGCGGGGGATCACTGTAGCTTAATTATCCGGGCGTCACATATCCATATACCACTTGTATCACCATCTCTTCGCCGAACTAGTGCACCTATACAATTTACCATTGTATTGGGTGTGTTGGGGACACAAGAGACCCTTTGTTATTTGGTTGCAGGGTTGCTTGAGAGAGACCATCTTCATCCTACGCCTCCTACGGATTGATAAACCTTAGGTCATCCACTTGAGGGAAATTTGCTACTGTCCTACAAACCTGTGCACTTGGAGGCCCAACAACGTCTACAAGAAGAAGGTTGTGTAGTAGACATCAGCGTCTGGCCGCGTTGCCCGCGCCCCGCAGTGCCCTGCGGAGCACGGGCTACTTGAGGTGCAAGGTTGAGGTCGCCCTGGGTCGGTGACACGGCGTGGGCGGGCCACGCTGCCCAGCGGTCGGCGTTGGCAGCGGGGTCGCTTGACATCTGAACGGCGAGGCGACGGAACGCGATGCGGGGGAAGAAGGATTCCAGCGCACCCCTACCTAGCGCGCCAAATGTCGGATTTCGGGTTTCGGCAGACCCTTGAGGTTCGAACACTGGGGTGCGCGCGGAGATCTCTCCCCTACCAATCTACGTCCAATCTCCTCGGGTAATCTAAGCTGGAAACAACGAACAACACAAGGGACATGAGGTTTATACTGGTTCGGGCCACCGTTGTGGTGTAATACCCTACTCCAATGTGTGACGTGGTGGATTGCCTCAGGGGCTGATGATGAACAGTACAAGGGAAGAACAGCCTCGCGAGAGGTGTTCTTGAGCTGGTGCGATGAACTGCTTGGGTGAGTTCAGTCGCCTCTCTCTCTCTGCTAGGGCTCTATCAGATCTCTAGATGTCTTCCCCCTCTCTCTATCCATCCATCTCCCTCTATTCTGTGGTGGCTAGCTCTCTTTATAGAGGCCCTGGGCCTCTCTAATGAGCGGGAAGGGCGCCAACAATTGGCCATTTTGAAGGGAACATCTAGTACAAGTTATCCTGACCAAAGGTGGTCTTCCGCTGCCAAAAGCACTGGTGATGACGCTGTCTTGGGCTCCATGGTGACGTCCGTCCTGCCGCTCTGCTGGTCTTGGTCTCGTTGCACCGGAATGGTAACCTTTGCCCGATGCCTTGGCTTGTGCTTGCCCCCTTTGCACCAAAGGGGAAGCAAGGACACTACGCAGGCCAGCGCCCGCCTGGTCTCGATCGTCATGGCTTGCGTCACGGGCTCCTCGCGAGGTGCCCCTGCCTTGATCTCTCCACCTCCTCGCGAGCCTGACTGATGAGGCTGCCTCTGAGGAAGCTTCCGGTCGTCCGCCCCGCGAGGCTTGGCCCCTCGCGAGGGTCTTGAGCTTGAGCTGATGAAGATGGGCCGCACTGGGCCCCCACTTGAGCCACGCCGCAGGCCGCAGGCAGGCAAGTCTGGGGACCCTGTTCCCAGAACACCGACACTGCTGCTAACTGAAGCCGATCGATTGGATGAACAGTGAGCATTGCGGGGGGGTGGATGAACAGTGGGCGGTGGCGTTGCCTTTGGATGAACAGGACCTCGTGGTGTGGAGGGCTGGATGAACAGTAGACGGTAGAGGGGTGCCCGTGGAGGGGTGGTTGAACAGGACCCCGTGGTGTGGAGGGCTGGATGAACAGTAGACGGTGGAGGGGTGCCCGTGGAGGGGTGGTTGAACAGTAGCCGGTGGAGTAGCGCGTGGTGGAGGCTGGATGAACAGGAGCCCGTGGAGGCTGGAGGAGGTCAATGGTAGCCCATGGAGGCTGGAGGAGGTCAACGGTGGAGATGAACAGTATCCTATGGAGTCCCGTTTTGCGATACGCCACACCCCTCCTGATGAACAGGACCCCCGTTTCGACCGTAGGAGGTCTGTTTCGTCCATTTTGCGGTACGCCATGTTGGGGAACGTAGTAATTTCAAAAAAATTCCTACGCACACACAAGATCATGGTGATGCATAGCAACGAGAGGGGAGAGTGTTGTCTACGTACCCTCGTAGACCGAAGCGGAAGCGTTGCCGCAACGTAGAGGAAGTAGTCGTACGTCTTCCCGATCCGACCGATCCAAGCACCGTTACTCCGGCACCTCCGAGTTCTTAGCACACATACAACTCGATGACGCTCCCCGGGCTCCGATCCAGCAAAGCTTCGGGGATGAGTTCCGTCAGCACAACGGCGTGGTGACGATGATGATGTTCTACTGACACAGGGCTTCGCCTAAGCACTACAACGATATGATCGAGGTGGAATATGGTGGAAGGGGCACCGCACACGGCTAAGGAACGATCACGAGGATCAACTTGTGTGTCCTAGGGTGCCCCCTATTGGAAATATGCCCTAGAGGCAATAATAAAAGCATTATTATTATATTTCCTTGTTCATGATAATTGTCTTTATTCATGCTATAATTGTGTTATCCGGAAATCGTAATACATGTGTGAATAATAGACACCAACATGTCCCTAGTAAGCCTCTAGTTGACTAGCTCGTTGATCAACAGATAGTCATGGTTTCCTGACTATGGACATTGGATGTCATTGATAACGAGATCACATCATTAGGAGAATGATGTGATGGACAAGACCCAATCCTAAACGTAGCATAAAGATCATATAGTTCGTTTGCTAGAGTGTTTCCAATGTCAAGTATCCTTTCCTTAGACCATGAGATCGTGTAACTCCCGGATACCGTAGGGGTGCTTTGGGTGTACCAAACGTCACAACGTAACTGGGTGACCATAAAGGTATACTACGGGTATCTCCGAAAGTGTCTGTTGGGTTGACACGGATCAAGACTGGGATTTGTCACTCCGTATGACGGAGAGGTATCACTGGGCCCACTCGGTAATGCGTCATCATTATGAGCTCAAAGTAACCAAGTGTCTGGTCACGGGATCATGCATTACGGTACGAGTAAAGTGACTTGCCGGTAACGAGATTGAACAAGGTATTGGGATACCGACGATCGAATCTCGGGCAAGTAACATATCGATTGGCAAAGGGAATTGTATACGGGGTTGCTTGAATCCTCCACATCATGGTTCATCCGATGAGATCATCGAGGAGCATGTGGGAGCCAACATGGGTATCCAGATCCCGCTGTTGGTTATTGACCGGAGAGTCGTCTCGGTCATGTCTGCATGTCTCCCAAACCCGTAGGGTCTACACACTTAAGGTTCGGTGACGCTAGGGTTGTAGGGATATGTATATGTAGTAACCCGAATGTTTTTCGGAGTCCCGGATGAGATCCCGGACATCACGAGGAGTTCCGGAATGGTCCGGAGGTAAAGAATTATATATAGGAAGTGCTATTTCGGCCATCGGGACAAGTTTCGGGGTCAGCGATATTGTACGGGGACCACCGGAAGGGTCCCGGGGGTCCACCGGGTGGGGCCACCTGCCCCGGGGGGCCACATGGGCTGTAGGGGGTGCGCCTTGGCCTACATGGGCCAAGGGCGCCAGCCCCAAGAGGCCCATGCGCCTAGGGTTCAAGAAGGGAAGAGTCCCAAAGGGGGAAGGCACCCCTAGGTGCCTTGGGAGGGAGGGATTCCTCCCTTGGCCGCCGCCCCCCTAGGAGATTGGATCTCCTAGGGCCGGCGCCCCCCCCCCCCTTGGCTCCCTATATATAGTGAGGGAAGGAGGGCCTCTCATACCACACATTTGGTGCCTTCCTCTCCCTCTCCAACACCTCCTCCTCCTCCATAGAGCTTGGCGAAGCCCTGCCGGAGTACTGCAGCTCCATCACCACCACGCCGTCGTGCTGCTGCTGGAGCCATCTTCCTCAACCTCTCCTTCCTCCTTGCTGGATCAAGAAGGAGGAGACGTCACGCTGACCGTACGTGTGTTGAACGCGGAGGTGCCGTCCGTTCAGCGCTAGGATCTCCGGTGATTTGGATCACGTCGTGTACGACTACCTCATCCCCGTTCTTTGAACGCTTCCGCTCGCGATCTACAAAGGTATGTAGATGCATCCGATCACTCGTTGCTAGGTGAACTCATAGATGGATCTTGGTGAAACCGTAGGAAAATTTTTGTTTTCTGCAACGTTCCCCACACCCCCTTGCCTCCATATATAAAGGATCCAAGGGGGGGTGCGGCCGGCCCTATGGAGGCGCGCAGGAGGAGTCCTACTCCTACCGAGAGTAGGACTCCCCCCTTTCCTTGTCCAATTAGGAGAGGTGGGAGAAGAGAGGGAAAGAGGGGGGGCGCCGCCCCTCCCTCCTATAAACATCACATGCAATCAATATAAGTGATATGATATGGCCATCATCATCTTGTGCTTGTGATCTCCATCTCCGAAGCACCGTCATGATCACCATCGTCACCGGCACGACACCTTGATCTCCATCGTAGCATCGTTGTCGTCTCGCCAATCTTATGCTTCCACGACTATCGCTACCGCTTAGTGATAAAGTAAAGCATTATATCGCGATTGCATTGCATACAGTAAAGCAACAACCATATGGCTCCTGCCAGTTGCCGATAACTTGGTTACAAAACATGATCATCTCATACAATTAAATTTAGCATCATGTCTTGACCATATCACATCACAACATGCCCTGCAAAAACAAGTTAGACGTCCTCTACTTTGTTGTTGCATGTTTTACGTGGCTGCTACGGGCTTAAGCAAGAACCAATCTTACCTATGCATCAAAACCACAACGATAGTTTGTCAAGTTGATGCCGTTTTAACCTTCGCAAGGACCGGGCATAGCCACACTCGGTTCAACTAAAGTTGGAGAAACAGTCACCCGCAAGCCACCTTTGCGCAAAGCACGTCGGGAGAACCGGTCTTGCGTAAGCGTACGCGTAATGTCGGTCCGGGCCGCTTCATCCAACAATACCGCCGAACCAAAGTATGACATGCTGGTAGGCAGTATGACTTATATCGTCCACAACTCACTTGTGTTCTACTCGTGCATATAACATCAAACCATAAAACCTAGGCTCGGATGCCACTGTTGGGGAACGTAGTAATTTCAAAAAAATTCCGACGCACACGCAAGATCATGGTGATGCATAGCAACGAGAGGGGAGAGTGTTGTCTACGTACCCTCGTAGACCGAAGCGGAAGCGTTGACGCAACGTAGAGGAAGTAGTCATACGTCTTCCCGATCCGACCGATCCAAGCACCGTTACTCCGGCACCTCTGAGTTCTTAGCACACGTACAGCTCGATGACGCTCCCCGAGCTCCGATCCAGCAAAGCTTCGGGGATGAGTTCCGTCAGCACAACAGCGTGGTGACGATGATGATGTTCTACCGACGCAGGGCTTCGCCTAAGCACTACAACGATATGATCGAGGTGGAATATGGTGGAAGGGGGCACCGCACACGGCTAAGGAACGATCACGAGGATCAACTTGTGTGTCCTAGGGTGCCCCCTTGCCTCCGTATATAAAGGATCCAAGGGGGGTGCGGCCGGCCCTATGGAGGCGCGCAGGAGGAGTCCTACTCCTACCGGGAGTAGGACTCCCCCCCCCCTTTCCTTGTCCAATTAGGAGAGGTGGGAGAAGAGAGGGAAAGAGGGGGGTGCCGCCCCTCCCTCCTAGTCCAATTCGGACTAGGGGAAGAGGGGGCGCGCGGCCTGCCCTGGCAGCCCCTTCCTCTTCTCCACTTTAGGCCCATGAGGCCCATTAACCCCCCGGGGGGTTCCGGTAACCCCTCGGTGATCCGGTTTTATCCGAAACTTCTCCGGAACGTTTCTGGTGTCCGAATATAGTCATCCAATATATCAATCTTTACGTCTCAACCATTTCGAGACTCCTCGTCATGTCCGTGATCACATTCGGGACTCCGAACTAATTTCGGTACATCAAAATGTATAAACTCATAATAACTGTCATCATAACGTTAAGCGTGCAGACCCTACGGTTCAAGAACAATGTAGACATGACCGAGACACGTCTCCGGTCAATAACCAATAGCGGGACCTGGATGCCCATATTGGCTCCTACATATTCTACGAAGATCTTTATCGATCAGACCGCATAACAACATACGTTGTTCCCTTTGTCATCGGTATGTTACTTGCCCGAGATTCGATCGTCGGTATCCAATACCTAGTTCAATCTCGTTACCAGCAAGTCTCTTTACTCGTTCCGTAATACATCATCTCGCAACTAACTCATTAGTTGTAATGCTTGCAAGGCTTATGTGATGTGCATTACCGAGAGGGCCCAAAGATACCTCTCCGACAATCGGAGTGATAAATCCTAATCTCGAAATACGCCAACCCAACATCTACCTTTGGAGACACCTGTAGAGAACCTTTATAATCACCCAGTTACGTTGTGACGTTTGGTAGCACACAAAGTGTTCCTCCGGTAAACAGGAGTTGCATAATCTCATAGTCATAGGAACATGTATAAGTTGTGAAGAAAGCAATAGCAACATACTAAACGATCGGGTGCTAAGCTAATGGAATGGGTCATGTCAATCAGATCATTCAACAAATGATGTGATCTCGTTAATCAAATAACAACTCTTTGTTCATGGTTAGGAAACATAACCATCTTTGATTAACGAGCTAGTCAAGTAGAGGCATACTAGTGACACTTTGTTTGTCTATGTATTCACACATGTATTATGTTTCCGGTTAATACAATTCTAGCATGAATAATAAACATTTATCATGATGTAAGGAAATAAATAATAACTTTATTATTGCCTCTAGGGCATATTTCCTTCATGCCACACCCCTTCCTGATCAACAGGACCTCCGTTTCGACCGTAGGAGGTCCGTTTCGTCCATTTTGCGGTACGCCACACCCCTCCCGATCAACATGACCCCCGTTTCGACCATAGGAGGTATGTTTCCTCCGTTTTGCAGTACGCCACACCCCTCCCGATCAATAGGACCCCGTTACGAACGTAGGAGCTCTGTTTCCTCCGTTTTGCGGTACGCCAGGCCTTGTTTCCATCGCCTATTCCGTCCAAGCCCTCCTGATGAACACGACCACGCATTCCGTTCCGACCCAGCCGGTTGGCTCCCACGCGTTCCGTTGCCTCCCGATGAACACGACGCATTCCGTTGCCTCCCATGAACACGACGCATTCCATTGCCTCCCCATGAACACGACGCATTCTGTTGCCTCCCCATGAACACGACGACGACGTTGTTTCTCCATTCCGACCCAGCCATGTACACGAGCCCTGGCCATACGTATGCGTGAGTAGGCGTTCGAGACCCCACCCGTATGTACACATACGTGGCCGTATTTTCTTTCTTGCACCCTGACCGCTGTACGTACGTGTACATGCTACGTACGTGTACATGCTATCAGGTGCAGGAATAATTATTTTGCACGTAATAAGGAGGTACTTCCTTGCTGCGGCCGTGGACCCAGCTGTCAGCCTCTCCACGTACAGTCCACGTCCGATGGAAGCCGTTCCTTTACCACGTTGACCACGCCGCGCCGAGAGCACCAGGGCAGTGGACAACGGCGTGGCCTAGGAAGGGGACGATGTGGAGCCGGGGAAGATGCGGCAGTGGATGCCCACGCATAGAGCGGTACGAGGGTTCACTGGTTCGCTGCGGTGTGAGGCTGCTGTCGCCGCAAAATAACAGGGGGTGTGGGTGAGTAGAGGGATGGCCTGGCCAGCGGTGGGAGTAGTAGGGGCGGTGAGGCCTCCGCCGCATCGCAGCCAGCCACGGGAGACAGGAGCACGAGGCACGACCGGCGCTGGTTTGGGCGGCTGGAGCAAGAAGACCAGAGGTTGAAGAAGCACTACGGCCGTTGGATGGACATAGTACGGTCACTGGAGCAAGAATCGTGCATATTGACTAAGTTGACAAAGCCCTCCGTCCCCGTCAACTTAGTAGGCCCACAAGTCAGCCTGCCACTATACTGGGTCCCAGCTAACAGGGGGAGTATTCATTTTTTTTGTGCGTAATAAGGAGGCACTTCCTTGCGTGCGAAGATATAGCTGGTGGGTCCGAGCTGTCAGGAGCGGTAATGTTTTTTCGTGAAATACAGAGGCCCTTTCGATGGGTCCCTGATGTCAGGTGGAGGAATCATTATTTTGCGCGTAATAAGGATGCATTTCCTTGCATGCGGACGTGGACCCAACTGTCGGCCTCTCCACGTACAGTCCACTTCAGATGCGTGTCGGTCGTTGACCACGTTGACTAGGCCGCGCCGAGAGCACCAGCGCGGTGGACGACGGCGAGGCCTAGGAAGGGAACAACACGGAGGCAGGGAAGACTCGAAAGTTGTTTCCCACGCGGAGGGGAGTACGACTGTACGAGGGTTTACTGGTTCGTCTGCCGTCGTCGGAGAATAACAGCAGGTGTGGGTGAGTAGAGGGATGGCTAGGCCAGCGATGGGAGTACGGTGGGGCGGTGAGGCCTGCGCGGCAGCAGAGCCGGCCGTGGGGAGGAGGGAGCAGGCAGTCCCGCCAGCGCTTATTTGAGCGGCTGGAGCAGGAAGAGCAGAGATTGAAGAAGCACGACGGTCTTTGGATGGCCATCCAACAGTCACTGCTTGTGCCTAAACCTTTTTTTAGGAAAGCCTCAAATCTGTGGAAAACAGCATACAGCCCATCTGCTAATTATTAAGGTTTTTTTGGAGATCATATTCTTTTTGTTAGCATTACAGCCCATATTATGGCCACGGTTAAAAAATTATATGGAATTTTGCATATTTCGGTGCGGTCCAAACTGTTTTTAATCCCGAAATTTCGACTCACATTCAAACTGATTTAAAAAATAAATGTATATATCAATATAAAATCCAACAAATTCTCCAGGCATAAAAAGTAATGTAATTTAAAATCTCAAAATGAAAAAAAAGATATTTGAAACTAATTGCCAGTTTGATGTGTTTTAAAAATGTACAACCCATTTCTCATTACTAATGGGCCATTTTCTCGGTTAGCCAAATGAAAGCTCTCCTTGTCTTGAAAGATTTGTAGCCCAACAGGCTTGACAAAGCGACTTACTTGGAAAATCATCAAAAAATGGGTTGTGGCCGTGGACCCAGCTGTCAGCCTCTCCACGTACAGTACTCTTCTGATGGAATGTCGTTGACCACGTTAACCACACCGTGCCGAGAGCACCAAGGCGGTGGACGATGGCGAGGCCTAGGAAGGGGACGACGCGGAGCCGGGGAAGACGCGGCAGTGGATGCCCACGTGGAGAGGAGTACGAGGGTTCACTGGTTCGGCTGCGGTGTGAGGCTGCCGTTGCCACAGGGCCTGGCTAGCGGTGGGAGTATTAGGGGGCGATGAGGCCTCAAGGCAGCACAGCCGGCCACTGGAGGCAGGAGCAGGCAGTCTCCCTGGCGCTGGTTTGGGCGGCTGGTGCAAGAAGAGTAGCGATTGAAGAAGCAGCAGGACCGTTCGATTCAAATCCAATGGTTACTGCTGCTAGAATCGTTTGTTGACTAAGTTGACAAGCCCTGCATGCGCGTCAACTTAGTAGGCCCACAGGTCAGCCTCCCAACCGGTGCGCCCCAGATGTCAATGGGAGGAATCATTTTTTCGCGTAATAAGGAGGCAGATGATTGCGTGCGGCCAGGCCAGTGGAGGGAGTAGGGTGGGTCGGGGAAGCATGCGCGGCATCACAGCGAGCCACAAGAGGAGGGAGCAGGCAGTCCCGCCGACGCTAGTTTAGGCGGCTGGAGCAGGAAGATCAGAGATTGAAGAAGCACGTCTGCCGTTGGATGGACATCCAACAGTCACTGCTACTAGAATCGTGTGTTCACTAACAAAGCCTTGCGTAAACAAGTCAGCCTTGAAATATGTGGCATGTACAGCCCATTTGCTATTATTTTTATAATTTTTACTCATTTTCTAATTCATATGGAATTTATTGCAGCCTATTTTCCATTTTTAGAATTGCTGGCCATTTTCTGGTCAGTACCAAGGTCAAAAAATTAACTAAATATGTGGGAAATTTTGAAAATTCGCACATTTTTGCTGGGGAACGAAATATTCTTAATCCAAAAATTAATAGCCATACTAAAACAAATTTAAAAATAAATTAGTACTATGTCATGTTAAATCCAATGAAATACGTATAAGATATCAGTGAAGAACAAAAACAAGAAAAGAAACTTATATCCCATTTGCTATAATTTTTTTGGAATTTTCAACCCCTTTTGATATTACTTTTAACAGACATTGACCATACTCTTAAGCCAGGCCGGAATGCATCCCTCCTCATCTTGAAAGATTTGCAGCCCAGTAATTCGGAGAAAACAAATAGGCCTAGCTTGGGTATTCTTCAAAAAGAAATACTGGGCTACCTATTTCCCAAAGAACTGGTGCATGAGTATTTAGCTTTATCTATTTCTTTATTTACTTATTTATGTTTAGGGGACCATGAGCATGTACCTGGGTCGGATTCATGTGAGAGCCTCCCTTCCAGTTAATTATGGGCTTCTCTATTGGGCCTTCATCAGTGGGCTGCATGTTATCAACAAGTGGAAAATGTGTTCCATATGAAAAATAGTATGCGCTACATACGGTACGGGGCACTAAAGGATCGAACCATGTAACGACTTCCAAAACATTGTGTTTGTCGTTCTAACAACACATTTATTCAACCAACTGACGAAATATACTACTGATTGTACATTGAAAACAGCAGCACCACCAACCAGGGCTGGGGGTGCAACAGAAGCAGTAAGCAGGCCAGAAGAGTGAAGACGCGGCTCTCTCTTCCAAACCAAACATCAGCCATCATTACAAAAGGGCTACCAAAAAAGAACAAGTATATGCATCAAACTAAATAAAGATCCTACTACACCAAGTGTACGCATCTAACTAACTGGCTCAGTTAGACGTTACTATTTATTAAGCTGTGGAGATTGGCTGACGGCTTGAACTAGATAGGTGCCTGACGGGGGAAACTCCAGCCAGCAGGTCGAAGTCTGATACTTGTGACCCTCTCTCCTACTTTGGGTTGCAGAGCATGGCGGCACATATCAGGGTATGGTGCATGCAGAGACACATGGTACGCTGTGTACACACAGTTTTGCCTGATGAACGAAACCGCGCTGCCATCATGATCCTTGCCGTCGGTTATCTCCTGGTTAATCGGATAATTCAGTCCGACAAACAGAGAGCGTGTACGAAGGCTACTTACCAGCCTCCGATCAAAAATTCCTGAAGGCCCAGAGAAGCTAGGATCCTGCTCAAAGACCTTGTAGTGACTGTGATTGTATTCCGTGAAATAACACGTATGGTACGTGCGAACGATCATCAATCTTTCGCCGTAGTCTGATCGAGCCAGGAACCACCTGCAACTGTCACGCCGCTTTTCTTTGAAAGGTTCTGGGATTAGGAAGGGTAGGGACACCAGGCGGCCTACAACATCATATCAGGTTGGAGTCAAATAAAAAAGGGCTCTTGATTTAGTCAATCTTAAGAACAGCATGTTATGAGCATGAATATTTTTTCAGCAAATGTTGACAGTAATATAAGCAAGCCATCATGATATCATAGGAAAGTAACATACTACTGTAACAGCCGTTTGTAGCGATGACTGGAGTAGGCCAGCAATACGTCCAGCCATAGAAGGAGTCGACAGCGTAAATGAAGCCCTTGTGTTCAATGGCATCAGAGAACCATGGAGGATGTATGATCCTGTGATGGACGTGCAGATTTATCCACTTACCGCAGTGACCTGTCAGATAGGCGAGACCGCGGTTGAAGAACGCAATTAGCCTGAAGTCTTTATAATTCGCAGATCTTGTGGGCACTTGGCAGATTACAACCTTGAGCAAATCAAACTTGGTATCATGTTGGCCACTGTAAGATTCCGAGTATTCTGGGCCGCGGTGCCAAAGCAGTGCAGTGTTAATCGAAGGAAGGGGGATCAATCGCCGGGTGTAGACCTCCATGAGCATCCAGCTGTCGCGACCGTCGACGCGCACCATCCAAGACATGTTCATGCCGACCCAGTACATACCGTTAATGTAGTTGAGGCTGACGGGGATCGGATCGCAGTCAAGGGGGTTGATGCTCGCCACCCTACGATTGTTATGTTGCGTGACACGCCGTTTCTGAAGATCAAGCGGCATCAGCAAGCAAGGAGCTGGCTTAAGAAGCTCCGGCCTGAGGGCTTTGAGTAAACGGTACATCCCCGACGAGCACGCGGTGAGCGGCATGGTACTAAGACTGTCCACACGTAAAACAATGAGCTTGATTACCTCTGTGGGGAGCGAATTCCAGCCACTCTTTCGGTGGACACTGCTCGGTTCTGCCATTGTTAGTGCTTGGGTTTCGGACGAGGGGGGGAGGCGCCTTAGCAGGGATGGAAGATTGGACGAGATTATGTGCGGACAAAGATGGAGAAGCGAATATGTGCTGCGGGAAGTGGACAAGTAATGATGACTACAGCACATCGCTTGACTTACGAGACACATACCAGCAGCGTAGGGTCATGTTGATGCCAGACAACTTGCTTGAGTGATCATAGTACTGGTACTCCCTACAGTGCTATGCCCTAACTTGCTTGAGTAGAGTAGTGGAGTAGGACTCTGCTCTACTACTAGCACCGGAGGAGTAGTATATTCTAATCTAAAATAGTTACAAACTTCAATGCCCGAGCGTGGAACAACTATGAACCGTGCTCAAAGGTCGTGTCTACGTGGTGTTTGGACATGGGCGACAACCTCAACGCCAACGGTGCTGCTCCCGTTGCACCGTATGTGTTTCTGTCCTTCCCATTTGAAATCGTGGTAGAATTCATGATTTATTTTGTGCTTATTCAGATTAAATCTCGCAGTAACTTGCTCATATATTCAACTGGTGCAACGTCCCCTATAGCCACTCCCGTTTCATGGACGGCCTGGTCGATGCCTCCAAGGAGCCCTTCGTCCACTGCTATGAGTGCCCGATGCCGTTTTGTGGCTCGCCGGCGGACATGGTGCATCACCTCACGGATGCGTGCAGCGGTCACTGCTGGCCCTTGGCGGAGAACATCAAGTACGAGACATGCTACCCGTTCACCATGCCGGAGTTGCTGGAGGATCACCGCCGCCTGCTAGTCTCGGAGGAGGACGGCAGCGTCTTCCTGGCACCGGCGAGGCCCGCACAGGCCGCCGCCCCATCTCTGTAATGTGCGTTCGGGGTGACGCCGCTGACGCTGACACTGACACGAGGCCGATGTACGGGTGCGTGGTCAGTGTTACTACCCCTCTGGGTCGCGTGGGCGGCGACACCGGCCTCATCGAACGGACTTGGACTCTGGGGAGCTGGGACTATCCTGCCAATGTGGACTTGGAAAACCCATGGCATCCTTTACCCGCCGACGCGGTGCACGGGGACTCCAAGGAGGTTCACCTGGACATACGCATTATCAAGTTAAATGTTGATCATTAGTCTTCGCTCAATGTAATCCATTGTCTAAGCATGTGGAGACTTCCATGCAGGATCTTGCTCTATTGGAGTATGGCGCATGAATAAAAGTGTATCCGTTTATGGTTTAGTCTAGAATCTTCCATGTATGAATTTTTACTATAGTACTGGTGAAAGACTTACGATGAACCATTTCTTACATCTCCTCTGCCCTCTTGTAAGTCATCCTGATTTAATCCCTCCGTCTAGGTGTATAAGGGCATGGTTAATATTACTTAATAGTATAGCCAACTGTTGACTATAAGAAAGTGCCATGTCATCTGTAGCCAACATGTATAACAATCGATACTCAAAAACTGATTCTTAAAGATCATTTCTTGTAAAGCACAATAAGTGTTATTTCTTCACAAGTTTTGATGCAGGTTGAACAGTTGAACGCTTTTGTTTGCAAAAGATACCTTTTATCTATTTCATCCGGATGTTTGTGAGCTCTAGAGATGAAATAATATCCGAAGAAACCTATCGATACCCGTTACACATGAGATGACCCCCACATCCTTTGTCAAAATAAACAACTCCCAGATCAATGCATTTCACTCTTCGGTGCAACGCATGAGCACCTTACTACTATAGATTAGTACGACCAAAAATTGAACTAACATTATATATAGTAGGATAAATGCTGATGCATGTCACCTAAAATTATATCATTCAAAACTATGTTCAATACGAATCCAACGATATAGTTTTTGTTGACATGCACTAACATTTTGTCAGTTAAATCTCTAGTCAAATTCAATGGGGGACTAATAAACCACGACCGATGTAGTACAAGTGTAGAGGGCGGCGCTGCACGGGAGTCTCACCTCTCACCCCGCTCGTGGCGCGGCAGTAAAGCCGTCATATCACAAAACCCAACCACTCCCAGTAATAAGTGGCCTGGTAAAATAAACGGACAAGCAACCATCACATCCCTCCGTCTTTTTGCATTTCATCTCTCTGCATTTACTTTCTCCGGTTCATCTCGCACACTCGATCCCTAGCTACTATTCCTAGGGCCAGTTCTTTTGGCGGCTTCCCCAGCTTTTCCCACAAGACTAGTCACAGTGGAGAGTAACAATAAGGCGCCTCACTCATTTATTTGGGCTTCTAAACTACTACTCCGTCCTGGTTTATTCCTCACCATTGTAATTTGTGCTAAATTTTGACCAAAGATTTAACTGGTTTATTCCTCACCATTGTAATCCCTCCGTATAGGTGTGTAAGTCATCTTACGAAAACCAAATAATCCCAAAACACTTAGGCGCGGTGCATTAACTTCTACCTTGTTTCTTGTTTCTTGACATATCAACCAATAAGAGATAAAGAGTGTGCATGCTTTTAATGACTTGAGATATCACACACGACATGCAGTGGTTAGTTCATTGCATGCAATACTATTAATTAGCAAATAAACATTAATGTTTCTCGTTTTCTCCTCCTCCTTGGTCACGGTGCACAGCCTAAGATGACTTACTCACATAGACGGATGGAGTAGTGCATGTGACATGCACTAACATTTCATTAGTTAAATTTATGATCAAAATTTGACACAGATTACAATGTGGACCAATAAACCAGGACGGAGGTAGTAGTTATGGGATTACTAATCTAGAAGCCTAAAAGAACTGGCCCCTGGTACTCCTACTAGTAGTAGTACTCAAGTTGGAATTCCAATTGCACGGTACAACTTGTTAGGCAAAAAAATTGATACAGGGTGTAGGAAGCGGTTTGGGAATTTGCATGCATTTCCAACCAGTGAGATACTCCGTACAAAGTATGATAGAGAAATAACCACAGAGAAGGAAGCTAAAGGTAAACAATCAAACGCGCATTTTTGCATTTGTTTTGCATTGAATCGTTTCACAAGCTTGACTAGTGTTGTTTTTCTACTTTTACAAAAACCGCATCGTAATGTTAAAACATGCATTTGCACGTACTCCCTCCGTTCGGGTTTATTAGGCCTAAAGACAACTTCTCTTAGACCAAGACACATAGTAATTTGCTCACATTAATTCTTCCATTCCACTCCCAATGCACTCTCTCACATGCATGCAGCCAATGAAAAAGCACACATGAAGTGTATTAACTTTTCAGCCATGGCACCAACAACAATAGCTTTCAATACAACCAATGAAATGGTTGCATGCATGCACCTTTCCAATGCGAGGCCTTATAAAAGGGGACATGCTTTTATGCTGAGAGGCCTAATAAACCCGGACGGAGGGAGTACATAAGTAATAGTAGTACTCCCTGTTGGGGAACGTAGTAATTTCAAAAAAATTCCAAAGCACATGCAAGATCATGGTGATGCACAGCAAGGAGAGGGGAGAGTATTGTCTACGTACCCACGCAGACCAACTGCGGAAGCGTTGACACAATGTAGAGGAAGTAGTCGTACGTCTTCCCGATCCGACCGATCCAAGCACCGTTACTCTGGCACCTCCGAGTTCTTAGCACACGTACAGCTCGATGACGTTCCCCGGGCTCCGATCCAGCAAAGCTTCGGGGATGAGTTCCGTCAGCACGACGGCGTGGTGACGATGATGATGTTCTACACACGCAGGGCTTCGCTTAAGCACTACAACAATATGATCGAGGTGGAATATGGTGGCAGGGGGCACCGCACACGGCTAAGGAACGATCTCAAAGATCAACTTGTGTGTCCTAGGGTGCCCCCCTGCCCCCGTATATAAAGGAGCAAGGGGGAGGCCGGCCGGCCCTATGGGGCGCGCCAAGGGGAGGGGGAGTCCTCCTCCTAGTGGGAGTAGGACTCCCCTTTCCTAATCCAATTAGGAAACCCTAAGGGGGAAGGAAAGAGGGGAAGAGGGAGAGGGAAAGAGGGGCCGCACCCTCCTCCCTAGTCCAATTCGGACTCCCCATGTGGGGGGGGGGCCACCTCCTAGGCCGCAGCCCTCTCTCTCCCCTAAGGCCCAATAAGGCCCATTACTTCGCCGGAGGGTTCCGGTAACCCTTCCGGTACTCCGGTTTTCTCCGAAATCACCCGGAACACTTCTGGTGTCCGAATATAGCCGTCCGATATATCAATCTTTATGTCTCGACCATTTCGAGACTCCTCGTCATGTCCGTGATCACATCCGGGACTCCGAACTAACTTCGGTACATCAAAATGCATAAACTCATAATAACTGTCATCGTAACGTTAAGCGTGCGGACCCTACGGTTCGAGAACAATGTAGACATGACCGAGACACGTCTCCGGTCAATAACCAATAGCGGGACCTGGATGCCCATATTGGCTCCTACATATTCTACGAATATCTTTATCGGTCAGACCGCATAACAACATACATTGTTCCCTTTGTCATCGGTATGTTACTTGCCCAAGATTCGATCGTCGGTATCCAATACCTAGTTCAATCTCATTACCGGCAAGTCTCTTTACTCGTTCTGTAATACATCATCCCGCAACTAACTCATTAATTGCAATGCTTGCAAGGCTTATGTGATGTGCATTACCGAGAGGGCCCAGAGATACCTCTCCGACAATCGGAGTGACAAATCCTAATCTCGAAATACGCCAACCCAACATCTACCTTTGGAGACACCTGTAGAGCTCCTTTATAATCACCCAGTTACATTGTGACGTTTGGTAGCACACAAAGTGTTCCTCTGGTAAACGGGAGTTGCATAATCTCATAGTCATAGGAACATGTATAAGTCATGAAGAAAGCAATGGCAACATACTAAACGATCGGGTGCTAAGCTAATGGAATGGGTCATGTCAATCAGATCATTCAACTAATGATGTGACCTCGTTAATCAAATAACAACACTTTGTTTATGGTTAGGAAACATAACCATCTTTGATTAATGAGCTAGTCAAGTAGAGGCATACTAGTGACACTAAGTTTGTCTATGTATTCACACATGTATTATGTTTCCGGTTAATACAACTCTAGCATGAATAATAAACATTTATCATGATATAAGGAAATAAATAATAACTTTATTATTGCCTCTAGGGCATATTTCCTTCAGTGTCCCACTTGCACTAGAGTCAATAATCTAGATTACACAATAATGATTCTAACACCCATGGAGCCTTGGTGCTGATCATGTTTTGCTCGTGGAAGAGGCTTAGTCAACGGGTCTGCAACATTCAGATCCGTATGTATCTTGCAAATCTCTATGTCTCCCACCTGGACTAGATCTCGGATGGAATTGAAGCGTCTCTTGATGTGCTTGGTCCTCTTGTGAAATCTGGATTCCTTTGCCAAGGCAATTGCACCAGTATTGTCGCAAAAGATTTTCATTGGACCCGATGCACTAGGTATAACACCTAGATCGGATATGAACTCCTTCATCCAGACTCCTTCGTTCGCTGCTTCCGAAGCAGCTATGTACTCCACTTCACATGTAGATCCCGCTACGACGCTTTGTTTAGAACTGCACCAACTGACAGCTCCACCGTTTAATATAAACACGTATCCGGTTTGTGATTTAGAATCATCCGGATCAGTGTCAAAGCTTGCATCGACGTAACCTCTTACGGCGAGCTCTTTGTCACCTCCATATACGAGAAACATATCCTTAGTCCTTTTCAGGTATTTCAGGATGTTCTTGACCGCTGTCCAGTGATCCACTCCTGGATTACTTTGGTACCTCCCTGCTAAACTTATAGCAAGGCACACATCAGGTATGGTACACAACATTGCATACATGATAGAGCCTATGGCTGAAGCATAGGGAACATCTTTCATTTTCTCTCTATCTTCTGCAGTGGTCGGGCATTGAGTCTGACTCAACTTCACACCTTGTAACACAGGCAAGAACCCTTTCTTTGCTTGATCCATTTTGAACTTCTTCAAAATCTTGTCAAGGTATGTGCTTTGTGAAAGTCCAATTAAGCGTCTTCATCTATCTCTATAGATCTTTATGCCTAATATGTAAGTAGCTTCACCGAGGTCTTTCATTGAAAAACTCTTATTCAAGTATCCCCTTATGCTATCCAGAAATTCTATGTCATTTCCAATCAGTAATATGTCATCCACATATAATATCAGAAATGCTACAGAGCTCCCACTCACTTTCTTGTAAATACAGGCTTCTCCGTAAGTCTGTATAAAACCAAATGCTTTAATCACACTATCAAAGCGTTTATTCCAACTCCGAGAGGCTTGCACCAGTCCATAAATGGATCGCTGGAGCTTGCACACTTTGTTAGCTCCCTTTGGATCGACAAAACCTTCCGGTTGCATCATATACAACTCTTCTTCCAGAAATCCATTCAGGAATGCAGTTTTGACATCCATTTGCCATTTCATAATCATAAAATGCGGCAATTGCTAACATGATTCGGACAGACTTAAGCATCGCTACGGGTGAGAAGGTCTCATCGTAGTCAACCCCTTGAACTTGTCGAAAACCTTTTGCGACAAGTCGAGCTTTGTAGACAGTAACATTACCGTCAGCGTCAGTCTTCTTCTTGAAGATCCATTTATTCTCAATTGCTTGCCGATCATCGGGCAAGTCAACCAAAGTCCATACTTTGTTCTCATACATGGATCCCATCTCAGATTTCATGGCTTCAAGCCACTTTGCGGAATCTGGGCTCACCATCGCTTCTTCATAGTTCGTAGGTTCATCATGATCTAGTAGCATAATTTCCAGAACTGGATTACCGTACCACTCTGGTGCGGATCTCACTCTGGTCGATCTACGAGGTTCAGTAGTATCTCGTCCTGAAGTTTCATGATCATCACCATTAGCTTCCTCACTAATTGGTATAGATGTCGCAGAAATAGTTTTCTGTGATGTACTATTTTCCAATAAGGGAGCAGGTACAGTTACCTCGTCAAGTTCTACTTTCCTCCCACTCACTTCTTTCGAGAGAAACTCCTTCTCTAGAAAGGATCCATTCTTAGCAACAAATATCTTGCCTTCAGATCTGTGATAGAAGGTGTACCCAGCAGTCTCCTTTGGGTATCCTATGAAGACACATTTCTCCGATTTGGGTTCGAGTTTATCAGGTTGAAGCTTTTTTACATAAGCATCGCAGCCCCAAACTTTAAGAAATGACAACTTTGGTTTCTTGCCAAACCATAGTTCATAAGGCGTCGTCTCAACGGATTTTGGTGGTGCCCTATTTAACGTGAATGCGGCCGTCTCTAAAGCATAACCCCAAAACGATAGCGGTAAATCAGTAAGAGACATCATAGATCGTACCATATCTAGTAAAGTACGATTACGACGTTCGGACACACCATTACGCTGTGGTGTTCCGGGTGGCGTGAGTTGCGAAACTATTCCACAATTTTTCAAATGTACACCAAACTCGTAACTCAAATATTCTCCTCCACGATCAGATCGTAGAAACTTTATTTTCTTGTTACGATGATTTTCAACTTCACTCTGAAATTCTTTGATCTTTTCAAATGTTTCAGACTTATGTTTCATTAAGTAGATATACCCATATCTGCTTAAGTCATCTGTGAAGGTGAGAAAATAACGATATCCGCCACGAGCCTCAATATTCATCGGACCACATACATCGGTATCTATGATTTCCAATAAATCTGTTGCTCTCTCCATAGTACCGGAGAACGGTGTTTTAGTCATCTTGCCCATGAGGCACGATTCGCAAGTACCAAGTGATTCATAATCAAGTGGTTCCAAAAGTCCATCAGTATGGAGTTTCTTCATGCGCTTTATACCGATATGACCTAAACGGCAGTGCCACAAATAAGTTGCACTGTCATTATCAACTCTGCATCTTTTGGTTTCAACATTATGAATATGTGTGTTACTACTATCGAGATTCATCAAAAATAGACCACTTCTCAAAGGTGCACGACCATAAAAGATACTACTCATATAAATAGAACAACCATTATTCTCTGATTTAAATGAATAACTGTCTCGCATCAAACAAGATCCAGATATAATGTTCATGCTCAACGATGGCACCAAATAACAATTATTTAGGTCTAATATTAATCCCGAAGGTAGATGTAGAGGTAGCGTGCCGACCGCGATCACATCGACTTTGGAACCGTTTCCCACGCGCATCGTCACCTCGTCCTTTGCCAGTGTTCGCTTAATCCGTAGTCCTTGTTTCGAGTTGCAAATATTAGCAACAGAACCAGTATCAAATACCCAGGTGCTACTGCGAGCTCTAGTAAGGTACACATGAATAACATGTATATCACATATACCTTTGTTCACCTTGCCATCCTTCTTATCTGCCAAATACTTGGGGCAGTTCCGCTTCCAGTGACCAGTCTGCTTGCAGTAGAAGCACTTAGTTTCAGGCTTAGGTCCAGACTTGGGTTTCTTCTCTTGAGCGGCAACTTGCTTGCCATTCTTCTTGAAGTTCCCCTTCTTCTTCCCTTTGCCTTTTTTCTTGAAACTAGTGGTCTTGCTGACCATCAACACTTGATGCTCCTTTTTGATTTCTACCTCCGCAGCTTTCAGCATTGCGAAGAGCTCGGGAATAGTCTTGTTCATCCCTTGCATATTATAGTTCATCCCGAAGCTCTTGTAGCTTGGTGGCAGTGATTGGAGAATTCT
Source organism: Triticum monococcum (assembly GCA_034509565.1). Taxonomy (NCBI): domain Eukaryota; kingdom Viridiplantae; phylum Streptophyta; class Magnoliopsida; order Poales; family Poaceae; genus Triticum; species Triticum monococcum. The sequence goes on from CM067846.1 coordinate 66,353,164, forward strand.
GTCAATGACGCAATCATCTGGAAGATTAACTCCCATCTGAATCAAGTGATTATTATACCCAGACATTTTGAGTATATGCTCACTGACAGAACTGTTCTCCTCCATCTTGCAGCTATAGAATTTATTGGAGACTTCATATCTCTCAATCCGGGCATTTGCTTGAAATATTAACTTCAACTCCTGGAACATCTCATATGCTCCATGACGTTCAAAACGTCGTTGAAGTCCCGATTCTAAGCCGTAAAGCATGGCACACTGAACTATCGAGTAGTCATCAGCTTTGCTCTGCCAGACGTTCATAACATCTGGTGTTGCTCCAGTAGCAGGCCTGGCACCCAGCGGTGCTTCCAGGACGTAATTCTTCTGAGCAGCAATGAGGATAATCCTCAAGTTACGGACCCAGTCCGTGTAATTGCTACCATCATCTTTCAACTTTGCTTTCTCAAGGAACGCATTAAAATTCAACGGAACAACAGCACGAGCCATCTATCTACAATCAACATAAACAAGCAAGATACTATCAGGTACTAAGTTCATGATAAGTTTAAGTTCAATTAATCAAATTACTTAAGAACTCCCACTTAGATAGACATCCCTCTAATTCTCTAAGTGATCACGTGATCCAAATCAACTAAACCATAACCGATCATCACGTGAGATGGAGTAGTTTTCAATGGTGAACATCGCTATGTTGATCATATCTACTATATGATTCACGCTCGACCTTTCGGTCTCCGTGTTCCGAGGCCATATCTGCATATGCTAGGCTCGTCAAGTTTAACCTGAGTATTCTGCGTGTGCAAAAACTGGCTTGCACCCGTTGTAGATGGATGTAGGGCTTATCACACCCGATCATCACGTGGTGTCTGGGCATGACGAACTTTGGCAACGGTGCATACTCAGGGAGAACACTTCTTGATAATTTAGTGAGAGATCATCTTATAATGCTACCGTCAATCAAAGCAAGATAAGATGCATAAAAAGATAAACATCACATGCAATCAATATAAGTGATATGATATGGCCATCATCATCTTGTGCTTGTGATCTCCATCTCCGAAGCACCGTCATGATCACCATCGTCACCGGCGCGACACCTTGATCTCCATCATAGCATCGTTGTCGTCTCGCCAATATTATGCTTCCACGACTATCGCTACCGCTTACTAATAAAGTAAAGCATTACATCGCGATTGCATTGCATACAATAAAGCGACAACCATATGGCTCCTGCCAGTTGCCGATAACTCGGTTACAAAACATGATCATCTCACACAATAAAATTTAGCATCATGTCTTGGCCATATCACATCACAACATGCGCTGCAAAAACAAGTTAGACGTCCTCTACTTTGTTGTTGCAAGTTTTACGTGGCTGCTACGGGCTTAAGTAAGAACCAATCTCACCTACGCATCAAAACCACAACGATAGTTTGTCAAATAGACTCCGTTTTAACCTTCGCAAGGACCGGGCGTAGCCACACTCGGTTCAACTAAAGTTGGAGAAACTGACACCCGCCAGCCACCTGTGTGCAAAGCACGTCGGGAGAACCGGTCTCGCGTAAGCGTACGCGTAATGTCGGTCCGGGCCGCTTCATCCAACAATACCGCCGAACCAAAGTATGACATGCTGGTAGGCAGTATGACTTATATCGCCCACAACTCACTTGTGTTCTACTCGTGCATATAACATCAAACCATAAAACCTAGGCTCGGATGCCACTGTTGGGGAACGTAGTAATTTCAAAAAAAAATCCTACGCACACGCAAGATCATGGTGATGCACAGCAACGAGAGGGGAGAGTATTTTCTACGTACCCACGCAGACCGACTGTGGAAGCGTTGACACAACGTAGAGGAAGTAGTCGTACGTCTTCCCGATCCGACCGATCCAAGCACCGTTACTCCGGCACCTCCGAGTTCTTAGCACACGTACAGCTCGATGACGCTCCCCGGGCTCCGATCCAGCAAAGCTTCAGGGATGAGTTCCGTCAGCACGACGGCGTGGTGACGATGATGATGTTCTACCGACGCAGGGCTTCGCCTAAGCACTACAACGATATGATCGAGGTGGAATATGGTGGCAGGGGCCACCGCACACGGCTAAGGAACGATCTCAAAGATCAACTTGTGTGTCCTAGGGTGCCCCCTGCCCCCGTATATAAAGGAGCAAGGGGGAGGCCGGCCGGCCCTATGGGGCGCGCCAAGGGGAGGGCGAGTCCTCCTCCTAGTGGGAGTAGGACTCCCCTTTCCTAATCCAATTAGGAAACCCTAAGGGGGAAGGAAAGAGGGGGAGAGGGAGAGGGAAAGAGGGGCCGCGCCCTCCTCCCTAGTCCAATTCGGACTCCCCATGTGGGGGGGCGCCACCTCCTAGGCCACAGCCCTCTCTCTCCCCTAAGGCCCAATAAGGCCCATTACTTCCCCGGAGAGTTCCGGTAACCCTTCCGGTACTCCGGTTTTCTCCGAAATCACCCGGAACACTTCCGGTGTCCGAATATAGCCGTCCAATATATCAATCTTTATGTCTCGACCATTTCGAGACTCCTCGTCATGTCCGTGATCACATCCGGGACTCTGAACTAACTTCGGTACATCAAAATGCATAAACTCATAATAACTGTCATCGTAACGTTAAGCGTGTGGACCCTACGGTTCGAGAACAATGTAGACATGACCAAGACACATCTCCGGTCAATAACCAATAGCGGGACCTGGATGCCCATATTGGCTCCTACATATTCTACGAAGATCTTTATCGGTCAGACCGCATAACAACATACGTTGTTCCCTTTGTCATCGGTATGTTACTTGCCCGAGATTCGATCGTCGATATCCAATACCTAGTTCAATCTCGTTACCGGCAAGTCTCTTTACTCGTTCTGTAATACATCATCCCGCAACTAACTCATTAGTTGCAATGCTTGCAAGGCTTGTGTGATGTGCATTACCGAGAGGGCCCAGAGATACCTCTCCGACAATCGGAGTGACAAATCCTAATCTCGAAATACGCCAACCCAACATCTACCTTTGGAGACACCTGTAGAGCTCCTTTATAATCACCCAGTTACGTTGTGACGTTTGGTAGCACACAAAGTGTTCCTCTGGTAAACGGGAGTTGCATAATCTCATAGTCATAGGAACATGTATAAGTCATGAAGAAAGCAATAGCAACATACTAAACGATCGGGTGCTAAGCTAATGGAATGGGTCATGTTAATCAGATCATTCAACTAATGATGTGACCTCGTTAATCAAATAACAACACTTTGTTTATGGTTAGGAAACATAACCATCTTTGATTAACGAGCTAGTCAAGTAGAGGCATACTAGTGACACTAAGTTTGTCTATGTATTCACACATGTATTATATTTCCGGTTAATACAATTCTAGCATGAATAAACATTTATCATGATATAAGGAAATAAATAATAACTTTATTATTGCCTATAGTGCATATTTCCTTCACTCCCTCCGTCTAGGTGTATAAGTCTTCCCTCCTTCTTGGTCACGGTGCACAACCAAAGATGACTTATTGACCTGGACAAAGGGAGTAGCACAGTCTGCAAGCATATATCGAGAGAGAGACGTGTAGTGCGATAGTATATAGTAAAGTTTGTGCTATATGCATGTACTTGCAAAATGCGTACGAATACACAAGGTTTCCAAACTTTCCCTTTTACATACTTAATTAAGGATGCTAAAAATTCTTGAACATTCGGGATTTATCATTTGCGTCCCAAAACTAATGAGATCGCCTTACGAAACAAAAATTATACTCCTCCTAAAAGCCACGGCGCTCGCAGGAGCGCTTGCGGCGCGCCATGAGTGCCTTGGTGCGCGGCCGTTTCCCAGCGCGCTGACACAACGCCTCTTCCTCAGCCTCGCAACTCACAAGGTGCTGATTGGCGGCTTTCCGGCGGGCGAGCGCGATCTCAACGGTGTGGTGATCCGGCGCCAACAGGTACTCCTCCTTGCTGGAAGCGTGCACCCGGTCCACGTACCGCCAAGCGTAGATGAGGCGTTTGGGCCTGACTACACTCAGGGCTTCGGCACGGGCGTCCTCCGCCACCCTCACGGCCCTCGCACGAGCCTTCTGCCAAAGAGCCAATTTCCTGACTCTCTCGGACGCGACATAGGCCTCCCAGACAGCTTGTTCCATGGTGTGCTTCTCTTCCCCGGCCTTCTTCTCTGCCTCTATTTTGGCGCGCTCTGCTGGAGGCAAAGCCTCCCACAAGGCGACATCCATTTCTTTCCAAAGCTCCTCAAGGCTGGGGGGCTCGGCGGGCGGCGCGGCGTTCTCCTCGTAGCGGGGAGCCGACGCGTCCTCCGGCACGCGTGCTGGCGAGATTGGGAACGCCGACGCGTCCACCTCGACGCGTCACGGCGAGGAGCGGAACGCTGACGCGTCCTGCTCAACTAGCGGCGGCAAGGAATGGAACAACGACGCGTCGCGTCGCGGCGAGGAGCAGAACACCGACGCGTCCTCCTCGACTAGTGGCGGTGAGGAACGGAACAGTGACGCATCACGTAGCGGCGAGGAGCGGAACACCGACGTGTCCTCCTCGACTAGTGGCGGTGAGGAATGGAACGGCGATGCGTGACCGTCCACGCGGTGCAGCGAGGGGCTCCTAGGGCTTGGGAGGGGCGATGCCATGGTGGTCGGCGTGAGAGGGAGGGGGAGGAGATAGCGATGAACGTGAACGTGAGGGGGAGGAGATAGCGATGTCGTGGGAGGCGTAGTATTTATAGCGAGCAATGGCACACCTACACAAGATATGGACTGAGCTGCACTGACTTAACTGCAGGTCCAGTTGCGTCACTGACATGTGGGCCAGACCCGTGTTGGGCCCATATGTCAGTGACCCAATGCACCTGCAGTTAAGTAACAGCTACGTGGGCATATTTGTTGGAGTAAAATACGGGGGAGCGAATGGGTGGAAATATTGCTGGTCACAACGGATTGGACGAGCGTGGGGGGAGGAGAGTCATGCATGCAGATTTTTTTCACACGGGGTGGAGTGGTGGGACCGCCGGAGGGAGAAGGAGAGTTTGGCAGGCATATTGTTTCCACACATGGAGAGGAAAAGATTTGGAGACGAACAGGCTTCCTGCAGGTATGGGGAATGATGCATAATAAGTCATCTTGCATGCCAGGCTAGGTATAGTCTCAAGTCATTAAAAACATACACGCCCCACACATGTTCATATTACAAGGTTAGGCGTCTCCTGCTATCTAAAATTGTTGTCAATACAAAATTTCCTTTATAATAGCTAGGTTCAAATGTTTATCTAGTTAGCATGCCTGTTCTGATGTTCGTGCATCTACTGATGTGGCACAAAATGTTTTTTTGGGTCATGTAATAACAACAATTACTTTCCAAACAATAACAGACAAAGCATTGGACATGGTATAGTTCACACGCAAGCCCGACATTCCAAGTTCAACTTCCACATCAAACTCATGTTCACAGATATCTGCACATTCATACATAATGTCCACAACCATGATTCACTTCAAAGCCAAAAAAATGTGAGGAGAGTTATAAATAAAGAAAATCCTCTACTAGTTCCTGCTACCAGTGCGAGCACAACAAGTCAAGACCATGCGTAAATTAATTATATCTTAGTCATTTTTTGTGTTCTAAAATGCATGCCGGCTCAAGGAAGGACGTGTTGCCGGCACACGCGCGGATTCAATGAAGGCAGGTGGGGCAGTCTTAAGCTGGTTGCACGCGGCGAGGAGGCATGCTCAGCCGAGCCTGCAGTGAGTGCGGCCCTCTTGGCCGGTGCGCCGGTTCAATGCCTGCGCTATGAGAGGTCGCGTCCGTGTCAGAGCAATCACTCCCTCCAGTCCTTTTTTGTTTAGGTATAACAAAATCTCGTTTTCCATTCACATTTTACAAGTAAAATTTGTGGACAAACTTTGACCCAAAGTACGATGGGGACTAGTAAACCAGAATGGAGGTAGTACTTTTTTTAATCAAAGAAGGGTTCCCCCTTCCGATTTTCATTACTGAAAACCAGCATCTAAATCTAAACCATAGTATTTTCCCTAGAACTACCAGGTTCAACATCTCGCAACATAAACCCATACAACCTCCATCGCAAAAAAACCATACAACCATACGCCAAGGAGGTACGTAGTACTATGAATTCCATTTTCGCTCCATACCAATCGTTCTAAAAACTGCTTACTACTTATAACGCACCAATGAAAATCAGAACTCTTAACCCTGCTAAAAACGATATTTTAAACATGGCTACTCGATCTGTGGCAACTGGCGAGCCACCGCGCTCCAAGTCGTTCACCTGTGGTCCCGACCATCAACTCCTACGGATCAAATTATCACGCGATCTGACTATTCCTACAAAGGTGCTCCACCACATACCCGGTACCCGTGAATGCAGCAATCGTGCACCTAGGGTTTTAGGGTTTATTTGTTAACGTCGCCTTTACGTAACACTCATGTGTGTGAGACAGCGAGAGGCCGACTGCGTGCGTTCGCCTCTTCTATTTGTATATGTACTCCACCGTTTGTCTGGTGTCCAAAAAATTATAATAACTACTAGCAATGTGCCAATGCGTTGCCACACGATCAAAGTAGGTTAACACATATTCACCGATTTGATAGAAAAAAAGTCTAGTTTTGAAATACGTATATCACTAAAAAATATGTTATGTTTCACTCAAAATATATTCCTTTGGCGGTTTTGATGAGATAAGGGAGGAATGTTGTTGGTTTCAAGATTCGAGAAGTGGTATATGTCTAATTTCTACTCTTACTAGCAAGATGCCCGTGCGTTGCATGGAACATCAAGATCTTGTGGGAGAAAAGGATGAACGAGGGAAGGCCTTATCTGCAAATGTGGTGAAGAGTGCGGGTAAATTGCCATATTTTCCTTCCTATCCGTCAGATATAAATCGGATGGCCTACATTGCAAGATGGCAGGCCCACCATCATCACCAACTCTATTTTTTATCCCTACTCTTATAAAAAGCAATGTCGGTGATGATCGTGTGCCTGCCATCTTGCAATATAGGCTTTCCGATCTATATCTGGCGGATAGGAAGGAAACTATGGCAATTTTGCAAAAAGATACCCACACCCCTCTCCACATTTGCAAATAAGGCCTTCCCTCGTTCATCCTTTTCCCCCACAAGATAAACTACTCATACAAATGCATCTTGATGTTCCGTGCAACGCATGGGCATCTTGCTAGTTGTTGCAAAAAGCCCATGTGTGTGTGAGAGAGAGGGAGAGTGGAGGAGGACGGAGTGCATGTGTGACAAAGACACAAGGAGTGTGTGTGTGATAGGTATCAGCTTAAAATGAGGCGATAGTGTGTGTGCATGATTGAGAGGGCGTGTCTCAAGAAGGGAAGAAAAATCTACATAGATACAAGGAGCGGGAGAGAGACATGTATGTGATGCTTGAAGCACGAGTGTGTGGGTGTATAAACCTATCTTGAGGCTAGCTAGTCGATAAATGTTTGTGAGTGAAATACAAGTCGGGGTGCAAAAGCGAGAGTTTTGTGTGTGAGAGAGAGAGATGGTAGTCGGGAAGGGGAGTGGAAGCAGGAGTTGTGTGTGTGTCTGTGAGAGAGAGATAGCAGACGGTAGTCGGGGTTGTCTGATCGGTAAACAAATGAATAATGTCAGTCTGGGATGGAGACGAAAAGGAGACCGCAACAAATGTTGTGTCTACAGGAGAGAGAGAGAGAGAGAGAGAGAGAGTAATTTCAGTGGTATGAGTCATATGTACAGACATATAGGGTGTGTGGGAGAATCCCATAGAGAGAAAGACAAAGTGAAAGACGAGTGGAGACTGTGTGTGTGGCGGTGAAAAAGAAAGCTTAGGTACCGAGTGATACCAGAGAACAGTAGAGACATGAGAGATAATGAAAACCGTGTAATGTATAATGATAGGGAGAGTGTGACACTTCTCAAGGGAGACGTCGAGAGACCATGTTTGCGAGGATAGGAGAAACATGAAGTGAGCATGCGGGTGAGCTGGAGAAAAGAGAGTGATAGCTACCTAAAGGAGCATGCATGCGAGAGAGATGGGCGTGAAAGGAGTGAACAAAAAAGGGATTCAAATATTTGAATTCGAGATGATGATACACGTAATCCATACTCGAACCAAAATTGATCTATCAAACATGCATACTCATATGAATTCACGCACATCTATGTTATTTAATATGTAGACATTACTGATCCATACATTTTAGTAGAACATAATTTTGTTAAAAAATTCGAATTCAACCTTAAGATTTCGAGATCGTTGTATTTGTAAATCATATTATACATATAAAGGAGCAGAATTCTTTGTTGTGCTTTTGAAAGTATACATAAAAATGATGTATATAGAATGTAATTCCAATTGAAAATGGATCCCGTCTGGAAAAAAATAGAATACAAATGGGATTCGAATTGAGTTGGCATGGTAAACCTGCACTCTGCAAAATTTGAACGAAGCGGGGAAAGTCACAGTAACCGCCCAAAACCAAAATCGGCGAGATGGAAATCACTACCGCCTATCCCTGCCACGCAAAGCCTATCTACTGGATTTCTATAGGTTCGATAGGGGTAGGTTTGTAATTTCACCCAAATGTGACGTAACCGCCTCTCACACGGATTCATACACGGTGGGCGCCAAAACACAGTGTGTCCTTGGCCAAAATTGACTGCCTCCCCGATTCATATTCATACACGGTGGGCGCCAAAAACAAACTCTCGTCGGCAAATATTCGGTGTATGCGAGATTACCTCCTATCCCCAACCAACTAATGTTGCTGTGATGTAGTAGAAATTTTGAAACAGGGGCTAAGTTTGTAAATTTCCTCGCATTTGAGACAAGCGCGCCCTGAATACATGGTTCCCCCCTTCCTCTCTACCTCCCTTTTCCCCATTCGTACTCCGTGGGCACCAAAACACCGTCTCCACCCCACCCTCCTCCGTCCGCCGCCGTCCGCCACCCCATCCACCGCCGTCCTCCTCCACCATGCCAGAGCTGATACCCCAACGCCGCCGTCCATTACAAGAGATCGACCTCCCTCATCCATGGCTTCGGACCGGGATCCTTGCATCCCGTCCTCTCGCTTCATCCCCGCCGTTGTCCACCTTGCCGGCGCCGCTCCTACGACCTCTCGTCCACCGCGCCCCGCCGCCACCGTCTACCCTCCTAGATCTGCTTCATGCCGCCGACGGCCATCATTACCGCAGCACCGTCAAATTCTCAGCAGATGCATACACGGCGCCGCACCAGAGGCGGTACTCTTTCGTATCTGCTCAACTTATTTATCACAGCAAGAAAATAGATCGCCACTGCTTTACTCTGATTTCTTGTCTTGGTTGCGAAGTTGCCTTTGTCCGGTTTGCACCTTCAGATCCGCCATGGCACACTCAACACTATACTCCCAATGCTTATGGTTTTCCCCTTTTATATTCCACACTAGTTAAATCACAGTAGACTAAATTTCAAAATTGGGTCAGTCAATTTTTCAGAGCTCGCCGGAGTTCGCCGGTGCGATCGAAGGGGCTCGGGTGGTTGTGGGGCCTCGCCGAACGAAGAAAACTCGACGCGGGTGGGGGTTGGGGCGGGGGTGGGGGTGGGGGTGGCGGAGGAACACGGGCGGTGGGGGCCGGTGGTCCGGCCAGCGGCCCGTGCGGTGTTTTGTATGGGAAGAATCAGAGACGAGGAAGAAGAAGGGTTAGGAGACATAGGATCTTCATCCAACCGCCTGAAATGGTCGAGAGATAGCTGGGAGTTGCATTCTTAATGCGCTCTGTTTCATCATGTGTGGGCACTGCGCAACCAACATTTTATTATCCAAAATCTGCATGCTCTTCTTTACCATGTTCCTCTTCCATTCTTCTTTAATATGTACTCTCTCCGTTCCTAAATACAAGTCTTTGTGTAGATTCCACCATGGACTACATATGGAGCAAAATGAGTGAATCTACACTCTAAAATGTATCTGGATACATCTGTATGTGATCCATAGTGGAAATCTCTACCAAGATTTATATTTTGGAACGGAGGGAGTATGATAGTAGTACATTATGTTCCTTGTACTGAAGATGAGCAGGGACATTTGTAGTGTAGAGGTCTATACGGTCGGTTGGATGGACACTTTGAGCCTCTTTGATTCGTAGGATCTTGTAAACATAGGAATAGGATTTGTAGTGGCATGCCCACTTGAATCCTATAAGAATAGCAAGGAAATGCTGGGAGTTGTGTCGCCTTTGAGAGTTACACTGATTTTAACAGTACCGCACCTTCACTTGAAGAGAGCTGGTATCCGAAGCCTTTCTAGCCGTACCGGCAATACTAGCACATGTATTCCAGCAAGTTCCACTTTGCTGATTTTACTCTAATGCTTAAGGTTTTGCCGTTATATCTACACTATGATCTGTGTAGCTGCTTTGTGTCGCACTAGCAGCAGTCCACTCTTGAAGCTAAACACTGCAATGACTTACAAAATTGACACCAAGGCATTGAGTGCCATTCTGGATGCAATGAAACTCATACGCTCCCCACCTGTTGATTCTTGTTTAGAATATGATCCTAATGACTATTCTAACCTCGAGGAGTCAAAGGCAGATGGCCAGTCCCGTTCACCCATCAAGGTGCCTGTTCTAATGTGGCAATGTTTTATTGATTGCGGGTATCTTGCATATGTTGTCTTGCATTTCTTCTACTTTGTTGCACCGCCATCTACTTAGTTTACTCATCATATATGTCGAGATGTCATGCCCATCCATTATGAATACATATTCCATCTGTCATCATACCATGTTTTTCCACTCAAATGTTGTTCTTGTGCATCAGACATCAAAAAGGAAGAGGGTGATTGCCGAACCTGAAGGAGCACCAGCAAAGTCCTTGAAAAACATGGTGGTGCCGGAGAAATCAGACAGCACCCCACTTATATTGGTTGTACAACCAGTGACACAAAACGTAGGACAGACTCCAGTAGACTGTACCCATACTTCACTAGCCACACCACTAGCCCCACCACACAGAACTTGCACTCCAGCAAAAGGTATACTGATTTCATTTGCCATAGCACCAGCTGTACCACAGAAAAATCCCACTCCAGCAAAAAGTACAGCAAGTCCACCGGCCGAAGACCTATCCCAACTGCAGAGACGGCCAAATCCTGAAGATTGGAACCCCATTCCATTTATTCCCAGTTTAAAAGACAATGCTTTCAATGTTGTTAGGGACTACGTGCATATATTCCCATCATGGGAAGATTATTGTGAAGACAAACACCATTTTCACATCTTCCTGTCCAACTTATGTGTAAGTGCTATTATTCATGGTTATTATTTTCCTGTTTTCTACTAATTGAACACATCAATGATTTACATTACATTATTGTAACTAGGCGAGGGTCAATCTGGATAATCATGACGAGCAAAGCTTGCTTGTGCTTTTCAAGGAAGCACTGCAGCAGTATCGGTGTTACCTGAGGAAATCACACTTTGATGGCAACTCTATAAACGAATTTCCGGTGAAGTCTCTTGTGCTAAATTTAGAACACATTGAATTGAAAAACCTTGTTATGCACTGGTCTTGTTCCCAGGATGAGGTATTGTCTATGAAATGACATGACAATTTGAACTTCTACTTTTCCGCATGTGCCTTACGGATCTTTTTTGCAGGAAATATGCTCGAAGAAGAATTCCGGTTTGACAAGAACGACAGCATATCGCAAATATGCTGCCCGCTGCTTTGCTCTTGTTAGTACCTATTGTCCTGTATCACTGTACTTGCATACATACCTGGTTCATTATGTGACAGCAGTATGCATGATAGCTTGCTTACCAATTGTTCGCTCCAAGTTATCTGATCTGTATGAATGGTTACATTAGTGTAGAATATATCCAATGCCAATGTTTTTTTAGCTCTGCATTGTTCTTGTAAGTACATGTTGTCCTTTATCAGTGTACTTATAATGACAGATAGTTGTTCATGTACCATCACTCTGCAGCTTATTTTCCTTTGCCCTCCATTTTCTACACATCAGATCTATATTTACTCTTACCATAAGGTTGGTACTGAAGAAGTTTAGCTGTGCATTGCTCTTGGCTGTACCTTTTGCCTGTATCGTTGCACTTACATTTATAGCTACTTAGTTATGTAGCATCACTCTTCATCTTATCTTAAATATTCTCCATTTTTTCGTATATTATCACATCTATATTTACTCTTAACAAAATGTAGAAAAAAGGCAATGCTTTTGAAGAAGATTCTATGGTAAACTTCTTGAATCCCCCCCCCCCATCAGCATGGACAAGGCCTTTATAGAGCCTGTCTTCACCAATAATGTAAGTTTGTCCATCTCAAGCCTTCAAACTTTGTTGTATATATTTGGTTAGGCATGACTGCAACAGCTGTTTATTTTTGGTGTTTGCATCAAATTGCTTGTTTAAAGTTTATTATGTAGTTCATAAACAAAAGTTTGTCCTTTCTAAATTTAAGTTTTCAGTTGTACAACCAAGTTCCTTCTTCATACCATGTAAATTAAACTATACAGAGCAAGTGATCTTCTTTTGCACTGCATGTATGCTTCTGTTCTTCATCCGTAATCCAGTGGTGTGGTGAACCTACCCACTACAGCACAATGTCATATTCTGCAATGTCTTAACTATGAACAGTGTCATATCATTCTACTATTATTTAAACCATCTCTTAATTTGCCAATCTGAAATGGTATAAATTGACAGCACACTAACCATTGATACTTATGAGTTCTTGATCTGTAATCCAGTGGTGTCGTGAAGCTGCCAACTCCTTCACAATGTCATTTCCTACCATGTCTTGACCTGAACAATACCATATTGTATTAATGCAATTTTAAACTGTGTCACTTTATTCGTTAGTGAGAAATGTGATGAATTGTCAGCACTGATACTTTTATGTGCAAAACTTGTCATATGTCTGCTTGTTTATCTTTCAGAGTGAGGAAGATATAAGTGTTGAACAAGCGCGGTCTCATCATCTTGCTCAGCTACTTGCGCTGCAGCTCCCCAGCAGGGCTAACCTTTCTTGAACTCTATTGAAGTGTTGTCGGTTTTGTATATTATTTTTTCGGCGTGTTTATTTGCACTGGTGGAGATCTTTGATGCCCAGTGTATGTAATCTGCTGTCTGCTTGTGCTTTATTATCATAGTGGCAACTTTGATGCCCAGTGGATGTAATATGTCGTAATTTCTTTATTGTATAGTCTAGGTTTTTTCTTATTCACGATGCTGCAGTTATTTTACTGTATATATATCCTGTCTTCACAGTAAACCGGCCAAACCATAAAATTACGGTACATAATCGGGCCGTCATGCAATCACGATGTAGGTTGGGCCTGAAACGTGCCGAACAGCTCACGGGCCGGCAGCGGCCCGAAATGAACCCCGACCCATGATTGTGCGAATCAAATCACGGGCTTTTAACAGGCCAAAATTGTCTCGGCCCTTGTTTGGCCCAATCAGATATCGGCTGCGAGCAGGCCGGATGCACACCGGGCCGTAGTTAGGCCCAACTATATGACGGGCTTTTAACAGGCCGAAATTAATATAGGGCCGAAATGTTAAACGGGCCCTTAACAGGCCAAAACTAATATTAGGCCGAATTACTAAGTGGGCATTTAGCAAGTGGGCCCAAAAGTATAGTGTCCAGTTGACGGGCCGAATCTGATATGGGCCATAATTGAGCCCAAAGACTCTTAAAGGGCCGGACTTGATCTGGGCCGTAATTTGGCCCAGAATGTGGTAGGCTTTTAACGGGCCGGACCTCATATGGGCCACTATTAGGCCCGGAGCGTGGCAGGCCATTAATGGACCGAATCAAATATGGGCCGACATTTGGCCCAAAACATGGCAGCCAGTTAATGGGCCGGCCTACTAGGGTCGTCAAAATCTTGTGGGCCTACAGCTGGGCCGGCCCATTAATGTCGGCGAAATCTCGTGGGCCTTTAGCTGGGCTGGCCCATTATGATCCGCAAGAATCTTGTGGGCCTTTACTTGGGCCGGCCCATTATGCCACACAAAAATCTTGTGGGCCTTTACCTGGGCCGGCCCATTATGGCCCGCAAAATCTTGTGGGCCTTTAGCTGGGCCAGCCCATTATGGTCCGCAAAATCTCGTGGGCCTTTAGCTGGGTCGGCTCATTATGGTCCGCAAAATCTTGTGGGCCTTCAGTTGGGCCGGCCCATTTAAACTTGATGGGCCGGTCCATGTGTCAACATATCATAGGCGCGTCTCGCCCATTGGATGAGTGACACCTGTGCCAACGCGGACGTGACACATGTCTCCTCCAGCCAATGATGATTTTACACATGGAAAATCCCCATTGGTCAGGGCTGTTAACGGGTTATCGGATCCAAAACCCGACCCGATAGCTTAACGGCGTTCCGTTACGGTGGATGCCACGTGTCGGTCACCCTTGACGAAAGCACTTCTGTGACCCGCGATTTATCGTCATGGAAGTGGACACTTTCGTGATGATAATTTTGGTAATGTCATGGAACACTTCTACGACAGCACAGGTATGACTATCTTGATTCTGTCATAGAATCGTCATGGATGTACATGCATGACAGAAAATGCGACCTACTGTGACAAACACGTATCATCACGGAAGTGTATTTTTTTGTAGTGATAATAGCCCATTATGCAATAAATATCGATATAAAACCATAATGCAAAATGGACGTATCAATGACCAGTCCTGGAATGCAAAAAATGAATTTACTTTATGTTGTCATATAACAAACTCCTTGGAAAGTGTTGGCATGGAGGGCACCCGTGGATACGGTTAGCCATGGAAAGTGAAAGTATGATGGGAAAAGGAATAAACTTTATTTTTTGTTTGGGAACTGCCTATGATATATCTAAGCATGGAAAGTATTGGGAACTCTAAGTCATTTTCGTTGGTGGGATGGATACATCTCCCAAAATGTTTTTATCTCTAAGTTTTTCGCTTTGAGCTCTGGCACCTCTACAAATCCCTACTTCCCTCTGTGAAGGGCCTATCTTTTACCTTATGCAACTTTTATTTTGAATTTGAGTCTCCATCTTCTCTTATAAAAGCACCAACTAGGAGGCAATATGATTGTACTTGAGTATTGGACATAGCTAATATGCGAGTGTGTTTCATTAATGGGTCAATGGTTGAGCATGATGGGCTAGGGATAACTTATTTTAGCATTGATATTCTGGAAGACATGGTTGCTGTTGATATGCTTGAGTATTTAAATTATCATGTCAAAACTAGACTATTGCTTTGAACAATATAAAAGTTCAAATGTCCATGCTATAATGAAAGAAATATGATATGACATGTTAGGCAGCATTCCACATCAAAAATTCTGTTTTTATCACTTCCCTACTCGAGGACGAGTAGGAGTTAAGCTTGGGGATGTTGATACGTCTCCAACATATCTATAATTTTTTATTGTTCCATGTTGTTATATTATCAATCTTGGATGTTTTATAATCATTTTATATCATTTTTTGGTACTAACCTATTGACATAGTGCCAAGTTTCAGTTGCTGTTTTTCCATGTTTTCTACATCGCAAAAAATCAATATCAAATGGAGTCCAAATGCCACGAAACTTTACGGAGAATTTTTATGGGCCAGAAGGAACACAACGGGCCCTGGCTACGCCTGGGGGTGCCCCGAGGGAGGAACAACCCACCAGGGCGCGCTAGGAGGCCCAGGAACGCCCTGGTGGGTTGTGCCCACCTCGGTGCCCCCCGGGGGCCACCTCTTTGCTTTATAAATACCCCAATATTCCCAAAACCCTAGGGGAGTCGACGAAATATTCATCCATCTGCCGCAGAGTCCAGAACCACCAGATCCAATTTAGACACCATCTCGGATGGGGTTCACCACCTCCATTGGTGCCTCTTCGATCATGCGTGAGTAGTTCTTTGTAGACCTTCGGGTCCGTAGTTAGTAGCTAGATGGCTTCATCTCTCTCTCTTGATTCTCAATACAATGGTCTCTTGGAGATCCATATGATGTAACTCTTTTTGCGGTGTGTTTCTTGGGATTGATGAACTTTGAGTTTATGATCAGATCTATCTTTTAATATCCATGGAAGTATTTGAGTTTCTTTAATCTCTTTTATGCATGATCTCTTATAGCCTCGTATTTCTTCTCTGATATTTGGGTTTTGTTTGGCCAACTTGTTCTATTTATCTTGCAATGGGAAGAGGTGCTTTGTAGTGGGTTCGATCTTACGGTGCTTGATCCCAGTGACAGAAAGGGAACCGACACGTATGTATCGTTGCTACTAAGGATAAAATGATGGGCTCTATCTCTACATAGATAGATCTTGTCTACATCATGTCATCGTTCTTATTGCATTACTCCGTTTATCCATGAACTTAATACACTAGATGCATGCTGGATAGCGGTCGATGTGTGGAGTAATAGTAGTAGATGCAGGCAGGAGTCGATCTACTAATCTTGGACGTGATGCCTATATAATGATCATTGCCTGGATATCATCATGAGTATTTGAAGTGATATCAATAGCCCAATGATAACCCACAAGTATAGGGGATCGCGATAGCTTTCAAGGGTAAAGTATTCAACCCAAATTTATTGATTCGACACAAGGGGAGCCAAAGAATATTCTCAAGTATTAGCAGCTGAGTTGTCAATTCAACCACACCTGGAAACTTAGTATCTACAGCAAAGTGTTTAGTAGCAAAGTAATATGATAGTGATGGTAATGGTAACAAAAGATTAATGAAAGCAAAGTAATGTTTTTGGTATTTTGTAATGATTGTAACAATAGCAACGGGAAAGTAAGTAAGCGTAAACCAGTATATGGAATGCTCGTAGGCATCGGATCAATGATGGATAATTATGCCGGATATGGTTCAGCGTGTAACAGTCATAACATAGGGTGACACAGAACTAGCTCCAATTCGTCAATATAATGTAGGCATGTATTCCGAATATAGTCATACGTGCTTATGGAAAAGAACTTGCATGACATCTTTTGTCCTACCCTCCCGTGGCAGTGGGGTCCTAATGGAAACTAAGGGATATTAAGGCCTCCTTTTAATAGAGAACCGGAACAAAGCATTAGCACATAGTGAATACATGAATTCCTCAAACTACTGTCATCATCGGTAAGTATCCCGATTATTGTCACTTCGGGGTTAACGGATCATAACACATAATGGGTGACTATAGACTTGCAAGATAGGATCTAGAACTCTCATATATTGATGAAAACATAATAGGTTCAGATCTGAAATCATGGCACTCGGGCCCTAGTGACAAGCATTAAGCATAGCAAAGTCATAGCAACATCAATCTCAGAACATAGTGGATACTAGGGATCAAACCCTAACAAAACTAACTCGATTACATGGTGAATCTCATCCAACCCATCACCGTCCATCAAGCCTACGATGGAATTACTCACGCACGGTGGTGAGCATCATGAAATTGGTGATGGAGGATGGTTGATGATGACGACAGCGATGAATCCCCCTCTTCGGAGCCCCGAACAGACTCTAGATCAGCCCTCCCGAGAGGTTTTAGGGCTTGGCGATGGCTCCGTATCGTAAAACGCGATGATTTCTTCTCTCTGATTTTTTTCTCCCCGAAAGCAGTTATATAGAGTTGGAGTTGGAGTCGAGGGGTCTCCAGGGGGGCCACGAGGTAGGGGGCGTGTCCTAGGGAGGGCGCGCCCCCCACCCTCGCGAGAAGGGTGTAGGCCCCCTGGTCTTCATCTTGGCGATGATTTTTTATTATTTATTGTAAGATATCAGGTGGAGTTTCAGGTTATTCCAAGAACTTTTGTTTTCCACACATAAAACAACATCATGGCAATTCTGCTGAAAACAGCGTCAGTCCGGGTTAGTTCCATTCAAATCATACAAGTTAGAGTCCAAAACAAGGGCAAAAGTGTTTGGAAAAGTAGATACGTTGGAGACGTATCAACTCCCCCAAGCTTAAACCCTTGCTTGTCCTCAAGCAATTCAGTTGACAAACTGAAAGAAATAAAGAAAAACTTTTACAAACTCTGTTTGCTCTTGTTGTTGTAAATATGTCAAGCTAGCATTCAAGTTTTCAGCAAAGATTATAACTAACTACATTTGCAATAATTCTCAGGTCTCATGTTTACTCATATCAATAGCATAATAAACTAGCAAGCCATAATAATAAATCTCGGATGACAACACTTTCTTAAAACAATCATAATATGATATAACAAGATGGTATCTCGCTAGCCCTTTCTGAGACCGCAAAACATAAATGCAGAGTACCTTTAAAGATCAAGGACTGACTAGACATTGTAACTCATGGTAAAAGAGATCCAATCATAGTCACACCCAATATAATTTAACAGTAATGAATGCAAATGACAGCGGTGCTCTCCAACTGGTGCTTTTTAAAAAGAGGGTGATGACTCAACATAAAAGTAAATAGATAGGCCCTTTGCAGAGGGAAGCAGGGATTTGTAGAGGTGCCAGAGCTCGGTTTTGAAATAGAGGTGAATAATATTTTGAGCGGTATACTTTCAGTGTCAACATAACAACCAAGAGATGGCGATATCTTCCATGCTACACACATTATAGGCGGTTCCCAGACAGAATGGTAAATTTTATACTCCCCCTCCACCAACAAACATCAATCCATGGCTTGCTCGAAACAACGAGTGCCTCCAACATACATCAGGTCCCACGGGGAGTTTTGTTTGCAATTATTTTGATTTAGTTTGCATAAAGCATGGGACTGGGCATCCCGGTGACCAGCCCTTTATCTCGTGAGTGAGGAGCGGAGTCCAGTCCTCTTGAGAATAACCCGCCTAACATGGAAGATACAGACAGCCCTAGTTGATACATGAGCTATTCGAGCATACAAAACAGGATGATTATTTGAAGGTTTAGAGTTTGGCACATACAAATTTACTTGGAACGGGAGGTAGATACCGCATATAGGAAGGTATAGTGGACTCATGTGGAATAACTTTGGGGTTTAAGGAGTTTGGATACACAAGCAGTATTCCCGCTTAGTACAGGTGAAGGCTAGCAAAAGACGGGGAAGCGACCAACTAGAGAGCGACAACAGCCATGTGCATGCATTAAAATTAATAAACATTGGATACAAGCATGAGTAGGATATAATCCACCATGAACATAAATATCGTGAAGGCTATGTTGATTTGTTTCAACTACATGCGTGAACATGTGCCAAGTCAAGTCACTTAAATCATTCAGAGGAGGATACCACCCTATCATACCACATCATAACCACTTTAATAGCATGTTGGCACGCAAGGTAAACCATTATAACTCATAGCTAATCAAGCATGGCACAAGCAACTATGATCTCTAATTGTCATTGCAAACATGTTTATTCATAACTAGCTGAATCAAGAACGATGAAGTCATCATATTTAAAAAAACAAAAGAGGTCGAGTTCATACCAGCTTTTCTCATCTCAGTCAGTCCATCATATATCATCATAATTGCCTTTCACTTGCATGACTGAACGATGTGAATAATAATAAGAGTGCACGTGCATTGGACTAAGCTGGAATCTGCGAGCATTTAATAAACAGGAGAAGACAAGGCAATATGGGCTCTTTTTTCAAATAAACAATAATGCATATAAAAGCCATTTCAACAATTTAATCAAGGTCTTCTCCTACTGACCCCCAAAGAAAAGAAATAAAACTATTTACACGGGAAAGCTCCCAACAAGCAAAAGAAGAACAGGAAATCTTTTTGGGTTTTCTTTTTAATTACTACTACAAGCATGGAAAGTAAATTAAAAGCTACAACTAATTTTTTTTGGTTTTCTTAAGGTTTATTAAACACACAAGAAGAAAGCATAAAAGGAAATAAACTAGCATGGATGATACAATGAAAAAGTATGAGCACCGACATCTAGCAATGAGTGTGTGTGAACATAAATGTAATGTCGGTGAGAAATACGTACTCCCCCAAGCTTAGGCTTTTGGCCTAAGTTGGTCTATGGCCACGGCTGGCCTGGCTGATATCCATAATAATAGTTGTTGGGGTTGTACTGTGATGCAGCACCTATCGCCTCCTGAGCTGCAGTGTGGCGACGAGCGGCCTCCGATCTCCTCTCATACTCATCTCCCTCCTCTTTGGTAATAGTATATCCTCCTCTTGCCTGATAATCAAAGAAAGCAGGAGCAGGGAGAGTAATATGGACAGCACGGCATCTGTCAAAGATTAGTCGGTACTGGAGAGGTGATTTGTTCCTCTCGACAAAATGGTGGGAAACCATAGAATCAAAATCTAAATAAGCAGGAGGCAACTCCATGTCTCCTTCACGAACATCTATCTCAAGAAATTTAGCTAAGCGGGTTGCATAAATTCCTCCAAAGAAATCTCCATTATGTCTATTATGATGCAACCTACGAGCTACAATGGCTCCCATATGATAAGATTGGTCTCCTGACACAGCACTCCGGAGAATGCTAAGGTCAGGGACACACATGTGACATGCTTCATCCTTAGCATTTATGCACCTACCTATGAAGAGAGCAAAATAATGTATAGCCGGAAAGTGAATGCTCCCTATGGTAGCTTGCGTTACATCTCTAGATTCCCCTACAGTTATACTAGCAAGAAAGTTTCTAAATTCAGATTTAGGGGGATCCCTAACACTACCCCATTGTGGAAGTTTGCAAGCAAAAGTGAAATCCTCTAAGTCCATGGTATAAGATTTGTCATAAAGATCAAACATGACTGAAGGAGAATTAC
The DNA here is from genome assembly GCA_034509565.1 of Triticum monococcum. NCBI lineage: Eukaryota > Viridiplantae > Streptophyta > Magnoliopsida > Poales > Poaceae > Triticum > Triticum monococcum. Next base: position 66,373,940 of record CM067846.1, read on the forward strand.
ATGAAGATGAATACTCAAACCTCCTCACAAAAGAGCTTGTGAGCTCATGATACTGGGGGCATTTGTCTGCCTCAAAGTCCTCAAGATCGGCATTACGCAAATATGCGTTAAATGTTTCTTTAATTCCCGCTCGATCCATAAAATTTTCAGAAGGCCACTCACAAGGACGCACTGGAGCGTCTCTTGGTGGCTCTTCGTCAGCCTCACGCATTGCAAGCCTGGGTCCTTGCTTCTTTGAAGAACCACCTTGGAAAATTTTCCTAAACATATTTCTTCCTCTGAAAAATTCTGAAAATTTTTAGTAACTTCAAAATAAAAGTAAACCAAACTCAATAATATTGATAGCAACTACTCCTACAAGTGCCTAGGGCTATATCATGCATCAAAACTACTTTTGACCATATAAAATTGACATGCAAGCTCAAGAACAGGGTCACCTAAGCAGCAAAAATTTGCAATGAATAAAGCACTAGAACAAAAACTAATTGCACCAATGGAGGAGTCACATACCAAGGAACAATCTCCCCAAGCAGTTTTGTGGGAGGTGCTTTGAGCAAGGAGATCGAAAATGGCAGCAAAACGAGCTTGGTCTCGGGTTTGAGCTGGTTTTTTGTGTTTGGGGGAGGAAGATGAAGTGTGTGGCTGAAACAATAAGTGGAGGAGGGCCACCGTGGGCCCACGAGGCAGGGGCGCCCTCCACCCTCGTGGCAAGGTGGTTGGCCCCCCTGGTGTGTTCTTTGTTCCATAAATCCTCAAATATTCTATAAAAAATCATATTTAATTTTCAGGGCATTTGGAGAAATTTTATTTTCGAGGTATTTTTATATTGCACGGATAATCAGATAATAGACAGAAAAATATTTATTTTTATTTTATTTCAACTAAATAACAGAAAGTATAGAGAGGGTACAGAGGGTTGTGCTTCTAGTTTCATCCATCTCATGCTCGTCAAAAGGAATCCACTAACAAGGTTGATCAAGTCTTGTTAACAAACTCATTCCGATTAACATGAAACTGGAGAAATTTCGAATAACACTAGGTTACCTCAACGGGGATATGCACATCCCCAATAATAAGTATATCATATTTCTTCTTGACAGTAGGAAGAGGAAATTCAAAACCTCCAAATATAATCGATGGAATTTTTCTGATAGAATTGATACTATGAACTTGAGGTTGTTTCCTCGGAAAATGTACCGTATGCTCATTACCATTAACATGAAAAGTGACATTGCCTTTGTTGCAATCAATAACAGCCCCTGCAGTATTAAGAAAAGGTCTTCCAAGAATAATAGACATACTATCGTCCTCGGGAATATCAAGAATAACAAAGTCCGTTAAAATAGTAAAGTTTGCAACCACAACAGGCACGTCCTCACAAATACCGATAGGTATAGCAGTTGATTTATCAGCCATTTGCAAAGATATTTCAGTAGGTGTCAACTTATTCAAGTCAAGTCTACGATATAAAGAGAGAGGCATAACACTAACACCGGCTCCAAGATCACATAAAGCAGTTTTAACATAGTTTCTTTTAATGGAGCATGGTATAGTAGGTACTCCTGGATCTCCAAGTTTCTTTGGTATTCCACCCTTAAAAGTATAATTAGCAAGCATGGTGGAAATTTTAGCTTCTGGTATCTTTCTCTTATTTGTAATAATATCTTTCATGTACTTAGCATAAGGATTTGTTTTGAGAATATTAGTTAATTGCATGCGTAAAAAGATAGGTCTAATCATTTCAGCAAAGCGCTCAAAATCATCATCATCCTTTGTCTTGGATGGTTTGGGAGGAAAAGGCATGGGTTTCTGAACCCAAGGTTCTCTTTCTTTACCATGTTTCCTAGCAACAAAGTCTTTCTTGTCATAATGTTGATTCTTTGATTGTGGGTTATCAAGATCAACAGCAGGTTCAATTTCTACATCATTATCATTACTAGGTTGAGCATTATTATGAACATCATCATTAACATTTTCATTAGGTTCATGTTCATTACCAGATTGAGTTTCGGCCTCAGACATAGAGATATCATTTGGATTATCAGGTGGTTCAGCAATAGGTTCACTAGAAGTTTGCTCAGTTCTATCATTTTTCTTTTTCTTCCTTTTAGAAGAACTAGGTGCATCAATATTATTTCTCTGAGAATCTTGCTCAATTCTCTTAGGGTGGCCTTCAGGATACAAAGGTTCCTGAGTCATTCTACCAGTTCTAGTAGCCACTTTAACAGCATAATTATTTTTCTTACTATTCATCTCATTGAGCAATTCCTTTTGAGCTTTAAGTACTTGTTCTACTTGAGTGGTAACCATAGAAGCATGTTTTCTAACAAGTTTAAGTTCACCTCTAATATTAGCCATATAATCACCCAAGTATTTAATCATATCAGCATCTTGTTTTAATTGTCTACCAAAATAAGCATTGAAGTCTTCTTGCTTAAACATAAAATTATCAAATTCATCCAAGCATTGACTAGCAATTTTAGTAGGAAGGATTTCAGCTTTATCATATCTATAGAGAGAATTTACCTTTACTACCTGTGTCGGGTTATCGAGGTCTGTAGGTTCTTCAATAAATAAAGGATTAAGATCATATGTTTCTTCAACAGGCGGTAAATTAAGACCATGTATTTCTTCAATAGGAGGTAAATTCTTAACATCTTAAGCTTTAATACCTTTTTCTTTCATAGATTTCTTTGCCTCTTGCATATCTTCAGGACTGAGAAATAGAATACCTCTCTTCTTCGGTGTTGGTTTAGGAATAGGATCATTAATTGGAGCAGGAGCTGGCTCAGGAGGTGTCCAATTATTTATTTGTCAACATATTATCCAATAAGATTTCAGCTTCATCCGGTGTTCTTTCCCTAAAAAGAGAACCAACACAACTATCCAGGTAATCTCTGGAAGCATCGGTTAGTCCATTATAAAAGATATCAAGTATTTCATTTTTCTTAAGAGGATAATCAGGCAAAGCATTAAGTAACTTGAGAATCCTCCCCCAAGCTTGTGGGAGACTTTCTTCTTTAATTTGCACAAAGTTGTATATTTCCTTTAAAGCAGCTTGTTTCTTATGAGCAGGGAAATATTTAGCAGAGAAGTAATAGATCATATCCTGGGGACTACGCACACAACCAGGATCAAGAGAATTAAACCATATCTTAGCATCACCCTTTAATGAGAACGGAAATATTTTAAGGATATAAAAGTAGCGAGATCTCTCATCATTAGTGAACAGGGTACCTATATCATTTAATTTAGTAAGATGTGCCACAACAGTTTCAGATTCATAGCCATGAAAATGATTAGATTCAACCAAAGTAATTATATTAGGATCAACAGAGAATTCATAATCCTTATCAACAACACAGATAGGTGAAGTAGCAAAAGCAGGTTCAGGTCTCATCCTAGCATTTAGAGATTGCTTATTCCATTTAGCTAATAACCTTTTGAGTTCATATCTATCTTTGCAAGCTAAAATCGCTAAAGAAGCTTCGTGATCAAATAAATAACCCTCAGGAATAACAAGTGATTCTTCATCATCACTTTCATCTTCATAATCAGATTCAATATTTTCAATCTCTCTAGCCCTACCAAGTCGTTCCTCGAGAAAATCACTAAGTGGCATAGTAGTATCAGGCATAGAAGTAGTTTCATCATAAGTATCATGTATAGTAGAAGCAGCGTCATCAATAACATGCGACATATCAGAACGAATAGCAGAAGCAGGTTTAGGTGTCGCAAGCTTACTCATAACAGAAGGTGAATCAAGTGCAGAGCTAGATGGCAGTTCCTTACCTCCCCTCGTAGTTAAGGGATAGATCTTGGTTTTTGGATCTATCAAGTTCTTCATAGTGATAAGCGGATATAAATCCTAAGTGACTCAAAGAATAGAGCTATGCTCCCCGGCAACGGCGCCAGAAATTAGTCTTGATAACCCACAAGTATAGGGGATCGCAACAGCTTTCGAGGGTAAAGTATTCAACCCAAATTTATTGATTCGACACAAGGGGAGCCAAAGAATATTCTCAAGTATTAGCAGCTAAGTTGTCAATTCAACCACACCTGGAAACTTAGTATCTGCAGCAAAGTGTTTAGTAGCAAAGTAATATGATAGTGATGGTAACGGTAACAAAAGATTAATGAAAGCAAAGTAATGTTTTTGGTGTTTTGTAGTGATTGTAACAATAGCAACGGGAAAGCAAATAAGCGGAGAACAATATATGGAAAGCTCGTAGGCAATGGATCGGTGATGGAGAATTATGCCGGATGTGGTTCATAATGTAACACTCATAACCTAGGGTGACACAGAACTAGCTCCAATTCGTCAATGTAATGTAGGCATGTATTCCGAATATATTCATACGTGCTTATGGAAAAGAACTTGCATGACATCTTTTGTCCTACCCTCCCGTGGCAGCGGGGTCCTAATGGAAACTAAGGGATATTAAGGCCTCCTTTTAATAGAGAACCGGAACAAAGCATTAGCACATAGTGAATACATGAACTCCTCAAACTACGGTCATCACCGGTAAGTATCCCGATTATTGTCACTTCGGGGTTAACGGATCATAACACATAATAGGTGACTATAGACTTGCAAGATAGGATCTAGAACTCTCATATATTGATGAAAACATAATAGGTTCAGATCTGAAATCATGGCACTCGGGCCCTAGTGACAAGCATTAAGCATAGCAAAGTCATAGCAACATCAATCTCAGAACATAGTGGATACTAGGGATCAAACCCTAACAACACTAACTCGGTTACATGGTGAATCTCATCCAAACCATCACCGTCCAGCAAGCCTATGATGGAATTACTCATGCACGGCGGTGAGCATCATGAAATTGGTGATGGAGGATGGCTGACGATGACAACGGCGATGAATCCCCCTCTCCGGAGCCCCGAGCGGACTCCAGATCAGCCCTCCCGGGAGGTTTTAGGGCCTGGCGGCGGCTCCATATCATAAAACGCGATGATTTCTTCTCTCTGATTTTTTTTCTCTCGGAAAGCAGTTATATAGAGTTGGAGTTGGAGTCGGGGGGTCTCCAGGGGGCCCACGAGGTAGGGGGTGCGCCCTAGGGGGGCACCCCCCACCCTCGTGAGAAGGGTGTGGGGCCCCTGGTCTTCATCTTTGGCGAGGATTTCTATTATTTATTGTAAGATATCCCATGGAGTTTTAGGTCATTCCGAGAACTTTTGTTTTCTGCACATAAAACAACATCATGGCAATTCTGCTGAAAACAGCGTCAGTCCGGATTAGTTCCATTCAAATCATACAAGTTAGAGTCCAAAACAAGGGCAAAAGTGTTTGAAAAAGTAGATACGTTGGAGACATATCACCCAACAGTAATTTGTTCACCCACCGCTTTGCTATTTTTCTCGAGAGAAGCCACTAGTGAAATCTACGGCCCCGGGTCTCTTTCTCATATTATTTGCCTTTGCGATCTAATTTTATTTCCTTTTCTTTTTAGATATATTAATCCAAAACCCAAAAAATACCTTGCTGCAATCTATTCTTTTTTATTTGTTTGGTGTTTGATCTATCAATCTATTACAACTTTTTTCCCATCATGCACCAATTTCTGGCACCATTACCCGAAAGGGATTGACAACCCCTTTAACACGTCGGGTTGTGAGGATTTGTTTTTTGTGTGCAGGGTTTTTTTACATTGTGTTGCTTGGTTCTCCTACTGGTTCGATAACCTTGGTTTCATATCTGAGGGAAATACCTACCGCTGATGTGCTGCATCATCCCTTCCTCTTTGGGGAAATACCCATATAGCTTCAAGCGACATCAGTACCAAAAAATGGTATGAAATGACTACAAAATGATTATAAAACATCCAAGAATGATAATATAACAGCATGGAACAATCAAAAATTATAGATACGTTGGAGACGTATATATACTTTGACATAGTGCCAAGTGCATCTATACGTCTCCAACGTATCTATAATTTTTGACTGGTCCATGTTGTTATATTATCATTCTTGGATGTTTTACAATCATTTTATAGCAACTTTATATCATTTTTTGGGACTAACCTATTGACCCAGTGCCCAGTGCCAGTTGCTATTTTTTACTTGTTTTTTACATTGTAGAAAAACAATACCAAACGGAGTCCAAACACCGCGAAACTTTTTGGAGAATTTTTATGGAAGAGAACACTTAGGATGGGCCAGAGCAGCACCTGGGGGGTACCCCGAGGGGGGCACAACCCACCAGGGCGCGGCTGGGCCCAGGCGCGCCCAGGTGGGTTGTGCCCACCTCGGTGGCCTCCCGCACCCCCTCTTCGCCCTATAAATTCCCAAATATTCCAAAAACCCTCAGGAAAAACCGAGATCAAAAGTTCCGCCGCCGCAAGTCTCTATAGCGATGAGAAACCAATCTATACCCTATTTCGGCACCCTGCCGGAGGGGGGAATCATCACTGGTGGCCATCTTCATCATCCCTGCGGCCACCATGATAAGGAGGGAGTAGTCCACCCTCGGGGTTGAGGGTTTGTACCAGTAGCTATGTGTTTAATCTCTATCTCTCTCGTGTTCTTGAGATGTCACGACCTTGATGTATCGCGGGCTTTATTAATCTAGTCGGATCATATGGTGTTTTCCCCTCTCTATCCTGTTGTGGTGAATTGAGTTTTCCCTTTGAGATTTCATTGCTATCGGATTGAATACTTTTATGGATTTGAGAGCACTTGATATATGTCTTGCAATTTAATACTCGTGGTGACAATGGGGTATCATATTGATTCATTTGATATATGTTTTGGCACTCAACTCTCAGATTCCTGAGGTGACATTGGGGTAATCTATGCATAGGGGTTGATGCACGTTCTCGTCTTTTGTTTCTCTGGTAGAAATCTTGGGGCACTCTTTGAGGTTATTTGTGTCAGATTGAGTATTATGAATCTGAATTTGCTTTGCTGTTATTTTAGTACGAACTCTAGGATAGATCGAATGGAAAGAATAGCTTTGTGCTATTTCAGTATGAACTCTTGAATAGATCGAATGGAAAGAATAGCTTTGAGGTGGTTTCTTACCCTACAAACAATTTATTCTTATGTTCTCCGCTAAATAGGAACTTTGGAGTGATTCTTCATCGCACTTTGAGGGGTGGTTATATGATCCAATTATATTAGCATTGTTGAGAGGTTGTACTAGTGAAAGTACGGACCCTATACCTCATTTTCAAGCATTGCAATACCTTTTGTGCTCCATTTTATCAATTGCTACCTTGCTGTTTTTTATTGTTCCTATTACAAAAATCAATATCTACTATCATTACTACACTTGTATCACCATCTCTTCGTCGAACTAGTGCACCTATACAAATTACCATTGTATTTGGTGTGTTGGGGACACAAGAGGCTTTTTGTTATTTGGTTGTGGGGTTGTTTGAGAGATACCATCTTAATCCTACGCCTCCCACGGATTGATAAACCTTAGGTCATCCACTTGAGGGAAAATTGCTACAGTCCTACAAAACTCTGCGCTTGGAGGCCCCACACGTGTCTACAAGAACAAAGTTGCGTAGTAGACATCAAGCTCTTTTCTCGCGCCGTTACCAGGGAGGTGAGTGCATGAAGGTATATCTTTAGATCTTGCAATTGAATCTTTTAGTTTCTTGTTTTATCACTAGTTTGGTTTACAAAATAAAACTACATAAAAATGGAATTGAAGTTGCATCATATTATTGATCATCTTTATAATATCTTTCTTGAAAATGATGGTTCGGAAAATTGTGCTCAATTGTTAGAAGAATAAGTCAATAAAATGTTTGACACAAAACATTTGAATGATGAGCATGATCGCAATGTTGTTAGTATGAATTCTTTGAATATCCATGATGCTAATGATATGCAAAGCCATAAGCTTGGGGATACTTTATTTGATGAATATGATATTTTTAGTCCCCCAAGTTTTGATGAGAAAATATATTATGATGATTGCATGCCTCCTATTTATGATGATTATATTGATGAAAGTGGATTAGGAGAGGTCATGACTTTATTTAATGATGAATCCACTACTTTGGAAGAGGTTTCAATTGACTATGACAACAAAGTTGCTATCTATGATGATTATGGTGATGATGTTGGAGAACGCAGTAATTTCAAAAAAAATCCTACGCACACGCAAGATCTATCATGGTGATGCATAGCAACGAGAGGGGAAGAGTGTTGTCCACGTACCCTCGTAGACCGTAAGCTGAAGCGTTATGACAATGCGGTTGATGTAGTCGTACGTCTTCACGATCCGACCGATCCTAGTACCGAAAGTACGGCACCTCTGCGATCTGCACACGTTCGGCTCGGTGACGTCCCACGAACTCTCGATCCAGCTGAGTGTCGAGGGAGAGCTTCGTCAGCACGACGGCGTGATGACGGTGATGATGAAGCTACTGGCGCAGGGCTTCGCCTAAGCACTACGACGATATGACTTAGGTGGATTATGGTGGAGGGGGGCACCGCACACAGCTAAGGGATCAATGATCAACTTGTGTGTCCATGGGGTGCCCCCTATCCCTGTATATAAAGGAGCAAGGGGGAGGCCGGCCGGCCCTTGGTGGCGCGCCAAGGAGGGGAGGAGTCCTCCTCCTAGTAGGAGTAGGACTCCCCTTTCCTAGTCCAACTAGGAGGAGGAAGGGGGAAGGAAAGAGAGGGAGAGAAGAGAAGGAAAGGGGGTGCCCCCCTTCCCTAGTCCAATTCGGACTAGAGAGGGAGGGGTGCATGGCCCTGCCTTGGCCAGCCCTCTTTCTCTCCACTAAGGCCCATGAGGCCCATTAGTTCCCCCCGGGGGTTCCGATAACCCCCCGGCACTCCGATAATTATCCGGTGACCCCCAGAACTCATCCGGTGTCCGAATATAGTCATCCAATATATCAATCTTTATGTATCAACCATTTCGAGACTCCTCGTCATGTCTGTGATCACATCCAGGAATCTGAACTATCTTCGGTACATCAAAACACATAAACTCATAATACCGATCGTCACCGAACGTTAAGCGTGCGGACCCTACGGGTTCGAGAACTATGTAGACATGACCGAGACATGTTTCCGATCAATAACCAATAGCGGAACCTGGATGTTCATATTGGCTCCCACATATTTTACGAAGATCTTTATCGGTCAAACCGCAAAACGATATACGTTGTTCCCTTTGTCATCGGTATGTTACTTGCCCGAAATTCGATCGTCGGTATCTCAATACCTAGTTCAATCTCGTTACCGACAAGTCTCTTTACTCGATCTGTAATGCATCATCCCGTAACTAACTCATTAGTCACATTTCTTGCAAGGCTTATAGTGATGTGCATTACCGAGAGGGCCCAGAGATACCTCTCCGATACTCGGAGTGACAAATCCTAATCTCAATCTATGCCAACTCAACAAATACCATCGGGGACACCTATAGAGCATCTTTATAGTCACCCAGTTACGTTGTGACGTTTGATAGCACACTAAGTGTTCCTCCGGCATTTGGGAGTTGCATGATCTCATAGTCATAGGAACATGTATAAGTTATGGAGAAAGCAATAGGAACAAACTAAACGATCATCGTGCTAAGCTAACGGATGGGTCAAGTCAATCACATCATTCTATAATCATGTGATCCCGTTAATCAAGTGACAACTCTTGTCTATGGTCAGGAAAAACAACCATCATTGATTCAACGAGCTAGTCAAGTAGAGGCATACTAGTGACACTCTGTTTGTCTATGTATTCACACATGTACTAAATTTCCGGATAATATAATTCTAGCATGAATAATAAACATTTATCATGATATAAGGAAATATAAATAACAACTTTATTATTGCCTCTAGGGCATATTTCCTTCATATGACATGTATGCTATGAGGAATAATGATAACCATGAAACTTATCATCATGATGTTAATTTTAATCCCATGATAGTTATTTTGTTGAGTTTGCTCCCACCACTATTATGGATGAGAAGAGATTTTCTTATGTGGAGAGTAATAAATTTTTTATGCATGTGGATCATGAGAATAATGATTTATGTGATAGCTATATTGTTGAATTAATTCATGATGCTACTGAAAATTATTATGAGAGAGGAACATATGCTTCTACATATTGCAATAATATCAAGTTTCCTCTCTATGTGTTGAAAGTTTTGAAGTTATGCTTGTTTTGCCTTCCTATGCTAGTTGATTGTTTTTCCCATAAGTTGTTTGCTCACAAAATCCCTATGCATAGGAAGTGTGTTAGACTTAAATGTACTAGTCATATGCTTCATGATGCTCTCTTTATGTTTCAATTCTTATCTTTTATGCGAGCATCATTGAAATCATCACGCCTAGCTAAATGGCATTAAAGAAAAGCGCTTGTTGGGAGACAACCCAACACTTTTACCTACTGTTTTCGTGTGTTCACATGATTAAGATACTGTAGTAATCATGTTTTATTGCTTTCGTTTCAATAAAGTGCCAAGTAAGACCTTTGGGATGGCTTACGGTGATAGTTGATTTGATCTTGCTGAAAAACAGAAACTTTTGCGCTCAGGAAAACAATTCTCATTTTTAACAGAAGCGCGATAAAATGCTGATTCTTTTTGCAGAAGATTAATAGACAAATTAACCAGGTTTTACAAATTTTTCAGAATTTTTGGACTAGCAGAAGTATGGTTAGAGTACAGATTACTACAGACTGTTCTGTTTTTAACAGATTCTGTTTTCAATGCATAGTTTGCTTGTTTTCTAGTTTTCATGGCTTATATTGCTCAATATAAATTGTGGAAATGATATTATACAGTAGGCATTGTGTGCAAACGATTATGAATCTTGTCTTTGACAGTACCAAAAGTGAAATGGTTTGCTCTTTGTCATACTAACCTATCTCACAAAGTTCCGTTAAGTTTTGTGTGATTGAAGTTTTGGGTGAGATATCGATATGAGGAGAATAAGGAGTGACAAGACCCTAAGCTTGGGGATTCCTAAGGCACCCCAAGTTAATATTCAAGGAAGATCCAAGCAACTAAGCTTGGGGATGCCCTTACAGGGCATCCCCTCTTTCGTCTCCAACATTATCGGTAACCTCACTTGGAGCTATGTTTTCATTCGTCACATGATATGAGTTTTACTTGGGGCGTCATTTTATTTTGTTAGGATTTTCTTGATGTTATTTATAATAATGTTTTTCATCTTTTATTTCAATAAAAGTGGCATTGATAGCCTTTGCCATGCTTATTTTGCAAGTATACATGTTGCTGTTTGAAAAAAGAAAGTTTACCGGTGTTGCAAAAATTCCCTAGAAAAGTCAGAATGCGATAAAATGTTGATTTTTTTGAAAAATGATCTATGATAAAAAAATTATAGTGTGGCAAATTTTTATAACTTTTGGAGCCAGGGAAGTATTGATACTCTTGCATTCTTTACAGACTGTACTGGTTTGGCAGATTGCTATTATGTTTGCATTGTTTGCATATGTTTGCTTGTTTAATGATTCTATTTGAGGATAGGAGTATTAAATATGCAGAGGCATTTAGTGTGCAATGTTGAGTAATTATTTTAGTGATTTTCTACAGTAGATAAATGATAAGGTTTTTGCATTGGTTTATACTAACTTATCTCATGAGTCCTTGTTGAGTTTTGTGTGGATGAAGCTTTTGAGATTTAGGAAAACCGTGATATAAAAGGAATTAAAGAGACACAAAAGATCAAGCTTGGGGATGCCCAAGGCACCCAAAGATAATATTTCAAGAAGTCTCAAGCATCTAAGCTTGGGGATGCCCCGGTAGGCATCCCACCTTTCTTCTTCAACAATTATCGGTTAGTGTCGGTTGAGCCTAAGTTTTTGCTTCTTCACATGATGTGTGCTATTCTTGGAATGTCATTTTGTTTTGTTGTGCTTGCTGTTTTAATAAAATACTTAGACCTGAAAGTTTTTAAATAAAATAAGGTCCTCAAATAGTTGCTAGGGAGGCTAACTAAGCGACATTCACATCCCGTCAATGAAGCTCTTTTCTATGGAATTGCTCTAGTGCTTCACTTATATCATTTTGAGCACGGTTTGCTTCAGTATTTTTGAAGAAATTCTCTCTTGCTTCACTTAAATTAATTTGAGAGAAAGAATTATTATGCTCATGATCTTCACTTATATTTGCTTGAGCCTATCGAAAGCAACACATGAAAATTAGTTCCAAAGTGATAGATATCCAAGAAGGGCATAATAAAAACTTTCATGAAGATCATTGGACAAAAGAAACTTGATTCCTCGTAATAGTTTCGAGATATGATGATGTGATATGTGAGTCATGTTGAGGAGTAATTATGCTTTAGTAAGAATATTAGTGTTAAGGTTTGTGATTCCCTATGCAAGCACGAAAGTCAATAGTTGTGCAATGAAATTACATCCTACTTGTGGTGCATTATTCAGTGTTAATTATGCTCAATGCTCACTTATGAGATTATTAGTTTCTTGGTTGGTCGCTTCTCAATCTTTTGCTAGCCTTCATTTTGCACTAAGTATGATCACTACTTGTGCATCTAAACTCCTTTAAACCAGTTTTGCCACATGAGTCCACTATACCTACCTATATGCGGTATTCTTTTGCCGTTCTAAGCAAATTTGTATGTGCCATCTCTAATTTTCAAAATAAATTTCTTTTTCGTGTGCTCGTACCGCTCGCGAGGCGGTGAGGGGTGGCCAATATTTTCCATGCTAGATGTGTTATTCTCACGATGAGTGTTTATTCACTTGTCATTGCACGAGAGTAAGGCAAAGGTATTAGGGATGCCCAGTCCCGAAATGAAAAATGAATTTACTTTATGATGTCAAATAATAAATTCCTTGGAAAGTGTTGGCATGGAGGGCACCCATGGATATAGTTAGCCATGGAAAGTGAAAGTATGGTGGAAAAAGGAATAAACTTTATTTTCTGTTTGGGAACCGCCTATGATATATCTAGCATGGAAAGTGTTGGGTGATCTAAGTCGTTTTCGCTGGTGGGAAAAGTATGCCTCTCAAAATGTTTTTATCTCGCAATTTTTGCTTTGAGCTCCGGCACCTCTACAAATCCCTACTTCCCTCCGCGAAGGGGCTTTCTTTTTTACTTTATGCAATTTTTATTTTTAATTTGATCCTCCATCTTCTCTTATAAAGCACCAACTAGGGGGCACTATGATTGTACTTGAGCATTGGGTGTAGCTAATATGCGAGTGTGTTTCATGAATGGATCAATGAATGAGCATGATGGGCTAGGGATAGCTTATTTTAGCGTTGATATTTTGAAAGACATGGTTGCTTGTTGATATGCTTGAGTATTTAAGTCTCATGTCAAAACTAGACTATTGCTTTGAACAATATAAAAGTTCAAATATCCATGCTATAAAGAAAACAATATGAGATGACATGTTAGGCAGCATTCCACATCAAAAATTCTATTTTTATCATTTACCTACTCGAGGACGAGTAGGAATTAAGCTTGGGGATGCTGATACGTCTCCAACGTATCTTTTTATTGTTCCATGCTGTTATATTATCATTCTTGGATGTTTCACAATCATTTTATAGCAACTTTATATCATTTTTTGGGACTAACCTATTGACCCAGTGCCCAGTGCCAGTTGTTGTTATTTGCTTGTATTTTACATCATAGAAAATCAATACCAAACGGAGTCGAAACACCGCGAAACTTTTTGGAGAATTTTTATGAACGAGAACACTCGGAATGGGCCAGAGCAGCACCTGGGGGGTGCCCCAAGGGGGGCACAACCCACCAGGGTGCGCCTGGGGGCCCAGGCGCGCCCAGGTGGGTTGTGCCCACCTCAGTGGCCTCCTGCACCCCCTCTTCGCCCTATAAATTCCCGAATATTCCAAAAACCCTCAGGAAAAACCTAGATCAGAAGTTCCGCCGCCGCTGATACGTCTCCAACGTATATATTATTTTTTATTGTTCCATGTTGTTATATTATCAATATTGGATGTTTTATAGTCATTTTATATCATTTTTTTGGTACTAACCTTTTGACATAGTGCCACGTGCCAGTTCCTTTTTTTCGTGTTTTTTACATCACAAAAAATCAATATCAGACGGAGTCCAAATGCCATGAAACTTGATGGAGATTTTTTATGGACCAAAAGGAACATGCATGTTGGGCCCTGGTTGCACCTGGGGGGAGTCCCGAGGAGGGGACAACCCACCAGGGCGCGTCAGGAGGCCCAGGCACGCTCTGGTGGGTTGTGTCCACCTCGGGTGCCCCCCGGACCACCTCTTTGCTCTATAAATACCCCAATATTTCCAGAACCCTAGGGGAGTCGACGAAATATTCATCCAGCGCTGCAAAGTCTAGAACCACCAGATCCAATCTAGACACCATCTTAGATGGGGTTCACCACCTCCATTGGTGCCTCTCTGATGATGCGTGAGTAGTTCTTTGTAGGCCTTCAGGTCCGTAGTTAGTAGCTAGATGGCTTAATCTCTCTCTCTTGATTCTCAATACAATGGTCTCTTGGAGATCCATATGATGTAACTCTTTTGCGGTGTGTTTGTTGGGATCCGATGAACTTCGAGTTTATGATCAGATCTATCTTTTTATATCCATGAAAGTTATCTGAGTTTCTTTGATCTCTTATACGCATGATTGCTTATAGCCTCGTATTTCTTCTCCGATATTTGGGTTTTGTTTGCCCAACTAGATCTATTTATCTTGCAATGGGAAGAGGTGCTTTGTAGTGGGTTTGATCTTACGGTGCTTGATCCCAGTGACAGAAGGGGAACCGACACATATGTATCGTTGCTACGAAGGATAAAACGATGGGATCTATCTCTACATAGATAGATCTTGTCTACATCATGTCATCGTTCTTATTGCATTACTCCGTTTCTCCATGAACTTAATACACTAGATGCATGCTTGATAGCGGTCGATGTGTGGAGTAATAGTAGTAGATGCAGGCAGGAGTCGGTCTACTAATCTTGGACGTGATGCCTATATAATGATCATTTCTTGGATATCGTCATAACTATTTGAAGTTCTATCAATTGCCCAACAGTAATTTGTTCACCCACCGTTTGTTATTTTTCTCGAGAGAAGCCACTAGTGAAATCTACGGCTGCCGGGTCTCTTTCTCATATTATTTGCCTTTGCGATCCATTTTTATTTGCTTTTATTTTCAGATCTATTAAACCAAAAACCCAAAAATACATTGTTGCACCTTATTTTATTTGCCATCTATTTATTCAATCTATTACAACTTTTTCCCGTCACACACCAATTTCTGCCACCGTTACCCGAAAGGGATTGACAACCCCTTGAACACGTCGGGTTGCGAGGATTTGTTATTTGTGTGCAAGGGTTGTTTACGTTGTGTTGCTTAGTTCTCCTAATGGTTTTATAACCTTGGTTTCATATTTGAGGGAAATACCTACCGCCATTGTGTTGCATCATCCCTTCCTCTTTGGGGAAATACCGACGTAGCTTCAAGCGACATCAACCGCAAGGCTCTGTAGTAATGAGAAACCAATCTAGACCCTGTTCCGGCACCCTGCCGGAGGGGGAATCATCACCGGTGGCCATCTTCATCATGCCGGCGGCCACCACAATGAGGAGGGAGTAGTCCACCTTCGGGGCTGAGGGTTTGTACCAGTAGCTATGTGTTTAATCTCTCTTTCTCTCTCTCTCGTGTTCTTGAGATGTCATGATCTTGATGTATCGCATGCTTTGTTAATATAGTCGGATCATATGGTGTTTCTCCTCTCTATATTGTTGTGATGAATTGAGTTTTTCCCTTTGAGATTTTGTTGCTATTGGATTGAATACTTTTATGGATTTGAGAGCACTTGATATGTCTTGCATATGAATACTCGTGGTGACAATGGGGTATCATATTGATTCACTTGATATATGTTTTCGCACTCAACTCGCGGGTTCCCGAGGTGACATTGGGGTCATCTATGCATAGGGGTTGATGCACGTTCTCGTCTTTTGTTTCCCTGGTAGAAATCTTGGGGCACTCTTTGAGGTTCTTTGTGTCGATTGAGTATTATGAATCTGAATTTGCTTTGTGTCGGATTGAGTATATAGCCTTCCAATATATCGATCTTTACGTCTCGACTATTTTTTGACTCCTAGTCATGTCCGTGATCTCATCCGGGACTCCGAACAACCTTCAGTACATCAAATCACATAACTCATAATACAAATCGTCATCGAACGTTAAGCATGCGGACCCTACGGGTTCGAGAACTATGTAGACATGACTAATACACATCTTCGACCAATAACCAATAGCAGAACCTGGATGCTCATATTGGCTCCTACATATTCTATGAAGATCTTTATCGGTCAAACCGCATAACAACATACGTTGTTCCCTTTGTCATCGGTATGTTACTTGCCCGAGATTCGATTGTCGGTATCATCATACCTAGTTCAATCTCGTTACCAGCAAGTCTCTTTACTCGTTCAGTAATGCATCATCCGCAACTAACTCATTAGTCACATTGCTTGCAAGGCTCATAGTGATGTACATTACCGAGAGGGCCCAGATATACCTCTCCGATAGATGGAGTGACAAATCCTAATCTAGATCTATGCCAACTCAACAACACCGGAGACACCTGTAGAGCATCTTTATAATCACCCAGTTACGATGTGACGTTTGATAGCACACAAGGTGTTCCTCCGGTATTCGGGAGTTCCATAATCTCATAGTCAGAGGAACATGTATAAGTCATGAAGAAAGCAGTAGCAATAAAATTGAACGATCATTATGCTAAGCTAACAGATGGGTCTTGTCCATCACAACATTCTCTAATGATGTGATCCCGTTCATCAAATGACAACACATGTCCATGGCTAGGAAACTTAACCATCTTTGATTAACGAGCTAGTCAAGTAGAGGCATACTAGGGACACTCTGTTTGTCTATGTATTCACACATGTACTAAGTTTCCGGTTAATACAATTATAGCATGAGTAATAAACATATATCATGATATAAGGAAATATAAATAACAACTTTATTATTGCCTCTAGGGCATATTTCCTTCAAAATAGACCCGGGGGTGATGACCCACAAGTATATGGGATCAATTGTAGCATTTTTTATAAGTAAGAGTGTTGAACCCAACGAGGAGCAAAAGGAAATGACAAGTGGTTTTCAGGAAGGTGATGTCTGCAAGTGCTGAAATTGTAAGTAATGGAGTAGTTTGATAGCAAGATTGTAACGAGCAAGTAATGATAGTAGTAACAAAAGTGCAGCAAGGTAGCCTAATCCTTTTGAGGCAAAGGACAAGCCAAAACGGTATCTTATAATAAGCAAAACATTCTTGAGGGTACACGGGAATTTCATCTAGTCACTTTCATCATGTTGATTCGATTCGTGTTCGCTACTTTGATAATTTGATATGTGGGTGGACCGGTGCTTAGGTGTTGTTCTTACTTGAACAAACCTACTACTTATGATTAACCCCCTCACAAGCATCCGCAACTATGAGAAAAGTATTAAGAATAAATTCTAACCATAACATTAAACTTTTGGATCCAATCGGTCCCTTACGGAATAGCGCATAAACTAGGGTTTAAGCTTCTATCACTGTTAACCCACAAGTATAGGGGATCAATTGTAGCCTCTTTCAATAAGTAATAGTGTCGAACCCAACGAGGAGGTAAAGGTAGAACAAATATTCCCTCAAGTTCTATTGACTACCGATACAACTCTACGCACGCTGAATGTTCGCTTTACCTAGAACAAGTATGAAACTAGAAGTACTTTGTACGTGTAACGAGATAGGTTTGCAAGAATATAAAGAGCATGTAATAAAAACTAGGGGCTGTTTTAGGTAAAGAAGCAATAAAGTTAGTATAGCAAGTGTGGAAAAGTGGTGGTAGGAGTTGCGAAATTGTCCCTAAGCAATTGACTACTTTACTAGACCGATAGCGAGTTTCATGTGGGAGAGGCCACTGCTAGCATGTCATCCCTGACTTGGAATTCTATGCACTTATGATTGGAACTATTAGCAAGCATCTGCAACTACTAACGTTCATTAAGGTAAAAGCCAACCATAGCATTAAGATATATTGGTCCCCCTTCAATCTCGTATGCATCAATTTCTATGCTAGGTTGAAGCTTCTGTCACTCTTGCCCTCCAATACATAGTCCTATCAACATACAACTAACCCTATGGTGTGATCCACGCGCGCGCTCATATGATGGGCACCAAAGGACAACAACATAACCACAAGCAAATTAAACCAATCATAGCAATTCACCAATTACCGATAGGACAACGAAAATCTACTCAGACATCATAGGATGGCAACACATCATTGGATAATAATATGAAGTATAAAGCACCATGTTCAAGTAGAGGGTACAGCGGGTTGCGGGAGAGTGGACCGCTGTATATAGATGGGGGAAGGTGATGAAGATGTTGGTGAAGATGACGGAGGTGTTGGTGTAGATCGCTGTCCTACGGTGATGGCCCCGGCGGCGTTCCGGCGCCACCAGGAGAGAGGGGGAGAGAGCCCCCCTTCTTCTTCCTTGACCTTCTCCCTAGATGGGAGAAGGGTTTACCCTTTGGTCCATGGCCTCCATGGTGGCGGAGGGGCGAGAGCCCCTCCGAAATTGGATATGTCTCTCTGTCTCTCTCTGTTTCTGTGTTTCAGATTCTGGCCTTTCACCGTTTCTTATATTCTCGGAGATCCGTAACTCTGATTGGGATGAAATTTTAACACGATTTCTATCCGGATATTGGCTTTCTTGAGGCGAAAGAAGGGCACCAACCGCCTTATGGCGTGGCCACGAGGGCCTAGGGCGCGCCTGACCCCTGGGGCACGCCCCCTGCCTCGTGGCCCCCTCGGGCATCGTCTCGCGTTGATTCTTCTTCCCCAAAATCACATATATTCCAAAAAAATCTCTGTCAGTTTTTATCCCGTTTGGACTCCATTTGATATGGATTTTGTGCGAAACAAAAAATATACAACAAACAGGAACTGGCACTGGGCACTGGATCAATATGTTAGTCCCAAAAATAGTATAAAAAGTTGCCAAAAGTATATGAAAGTTGTAGAATATTGGCATGGAACAATAAAAATATATAGATATGACGGAGACGTATCGACATCCCCAAGCTTAATTCCTGCTCGTCCTCGAGTAGGTAAATGATAAAAAGATAATTTTTGATGTGGAATGATACCTAGCATAATCTTGATCATGTAATCTAATCATGGCATGAATATTAAGACACGGGTGATTCAAAGCAATAGTTTATCATTTGACATTAAGACAATAATACTTCAAGCATACTAATAAACCAATCACGTCTTTTCAAAATAACATGGCCAAGGAAAGTTATCCCTACAAAATCATATGGTCTGGCTATGCTCCATCTTCACCACACAAAATATTCAAATCATGCACAACCCCGATGACAAGCCAAGCAATTGTTTCATACTTTGGACGTTCTCAAACCTTTTCAACTTTCACGTAATACATGAGCGTGAGCCATGGACATAGCACTATAGGTGGAATAGAATATGATGGTGGAGGTTGTGTGGAGAAGACAAAAAGGAGAAAGTCTCACATCGACGCGGCTAATCAACGGGCTATGGAGATGCCCATCAATTGATGTCAATGCGAGGAGTAAGGATTGCCATGCAACGGATGCACTAAGAGCTATAAGTGTATGAAAGCTCAAACTGAAACTAAGTGGGTGTGCATCCAACTTGCTTGATCATGAAGACCTAGGGCATTTGAGGAAGCCCATCATTGGAATATACAAGCCAAGTTCTATAATGAAAATTCCCACTAGTATATGAAAATGATAACTCAAGAGACTCTCTATATGAAGAACACGATGCTACTCTGAAGCACAAGTGTGGTTAAAGGGTAGTAACATTGTCCCTTCTCTCTTTTCTCTCATTTTTTTTTATTTTTATATTTTTTAGGTTTCTTTGGCCTCTCTTTTTTTGGGGAGAGGGGGGGCTTCTTTGGCCACTTTTATTTTGATAACCTCACATGGGACAATGTTCTAATAATTATGATCATCACACTTTTATTTACTTACAACTCGATACTAGACCAAAATATGACTCTATATGAATGCCTTCGGCGGTGTACCTAGATGTGCAATGATCTAGCATAGAAATGACATCAAAAAATGGACAAGCCATGGAAACATCATGCTAGCTATCTTACGATCATGCAAAGCAATATGACAATGATGCTCAAGTCATGTATATGAAGACGATGGAAGCTGCATGGCAATATATTTCGGAATGGCTTTGGAAATGCCATAATAGGTAGGTATGGTGGCTGTTTTGAGGAAGATATAAGGAGGCTTATGTGTGATAGAGCGTATCATATCATGGGGTTTGGATGCACCGGCGAAGTTTGCACCGACTCTCAAGGTGATAAAGGGCAACGCACGGTACCGAAGAGGCTAGCAATGATGGAAGGGTGAGAGTGCGTATAATCCATGGACTCAACATTAGTCATAAAGAACTCACATATGTATTGCAAAAATCTACTAGCCATCGAAACAAAGTACTATGCGCATGCTCCTAGGGGGATAGATTGGTAGGAAAAGACCATCGCTCGTCCCCGACCGCCACTCATAAGGAAGACAATCAATAAATACCTCATGCTCCAACTTCGTTACATAATGTTTCACCATACGTGCATGCTACGGGAATCACAAACTTCAACACAAGTATTTCTACTAATCCACAACTACCCACTAGCATGACTCTAATATCACCATCTTTATATCGCAAAACCATTGCAAGGAATCAAACATATCATATTCAGTGATCTACAAGTTTTATGTAGGATTTTATGACTAACCATGTGAATGACCAATTCATGTCATCTCTCTAAATAGATATAAGTAAAGCAAGAGAGTTTAATTATTTCTACAAAAGATATGTCCACGCTCTAACAAATATAAGTGAATCAAAAGAGCATTCTACATATGGCGGTTTTCTATGTGAAGAGAAACAGGCAATCCAAACTTCAAATGATATAAGTGAAGCACATGAAGCATTCTATAAAGCCATACTCAAAAGATATAAGTGAAGTGAAAAGAGCATTCTATAAATCAACCATGGACTATCTCATACCAGCATGGTGCATCAAAGAAAAGTGAAAACTAAATGCAAAAGACGCTCCAAGATTTGCACATATCGCATGAACGAAACGAATCCGAAAACATACCGATACTTGTGAAGAAAGATGGGATGCCTTCCGGGGCATCCCCAAGCTTAGATGCTTGAGTCTCCTTGAATATTTACTTGGGGTGCCTTGGGCATCGCCAAGCTTGAGCTCTTGCCTCTCCTCCTTATCCTCACATCGAGACCTCCTCGATCTTCGAACACTTCATCCACACAAAACTCAACAGAAAGCTCGGTAAGATCCGTTAGTATAATAAAGTAAATCACTACTCTAAGTACTATTGCAAACCAATTCATATTTTGTTTTTGCATTGTAGCTACTGTAATATAACTTTTCCATGGCTTAATCCACTGATAAAAATCGATAGTTTCATCAAAACAAGCAAACTATGCATCAAAAACAGAATCTGTCTTAAACAGGATAGTCTGTAGTAATCTGAAAATTCACCATACTTCTGTTACTCCAAAAATTCTGAAACAATTAGGAAAAATAAAAAATTTGTATATAAAGACTGTGCAAAAGGTTTCAGAACCGTTTGACGTTCCAGTCAAAAATGTAAGATCGCGCACTACAGCCAAAGTTTCTGTTTTGCACCTCACAAACCAACAAGCAATGTAAACATCCTAAAGGCAAATCTTGGCACATTATTTTTATTTTTAAAATTTATAAAAGCACACAACAGAAATAAACGACTCTCTAAAACTTCCGGGTTGTCTCACTGGCAGCGCTTTCTTTAAAGCCAATAAGCTAGGCACATAGTGCTCAAGTAATGGATCCACCCGGATCCCAAGGCATATCAAAGCCAATTTTAATTAAAAATTATTTGTAATTTAGTAGTGAGCACAAAGTAACATATATCATGCAACAACTAAGTCTAACTGTCTTCCTATGCATCGGCATGTCATAAAATAATAATTCATGCACACATAGTAAAGGCCAATGCATAGTATAAATAGTTTCTTGCAATTTTATCATATTGGAAACATCGAGAGGCGAAGATGTAGTTCCTCTCTCATAATAATTGCAAGTAGGAGCCGCAAGCACATGCATATTATATCTATCAAAATCATCATGTGTAGTAGTAAAACGCAACCCATCAATATAATCCTTAATAAGGGCAAACTTCTCCGATATAGTGTAGTCGGGAGAATTCAAAAAGATAATAGGACTATCATGTGTGGGTGCAATAGCAACAATTTCATGTTTAACATAAGGAACAATAGCAAGTTCATCTCCATAAGCATAATTCATATTGGCATCTTGGCCACAAGCATAGCAAGCATCATCAAAAAGGGATATTTCAAAAGAATCAACGGGATCATAACAATCATCATAGCATTAATCCTTCGGTAAATTCGAAGGGAAATTAAACAATGTATGAGTTGAAGAGTTACTCTCATTACAAGGTGGGCACGAGTAGCTAATCCGCTCTTCCTCCTTTTGTTCTTCTCTCTCCTCATCATCTTTTTGATCCAACGAGCCCACAGTTCATCAATTCCTTCTTCCATAGACTCCTACAAAATATTAGTCTCTTCTTGGATAGCGGAGACTTTCTCAATAAATTAATCAATATCATAATTGTATTTATAATTCTCATAGCAATATTTAAGGATAGCTAAATTTTCAGGTCTATAAACTGAATCATCAAAATCTTCAAACTCTTTAAACAAAGATTCAATTTCACAAGCACCCTTAAAAGCAACAAATTCTTCTATTCGTTACACATCATAGTAATCATATATACCATTAGCAGAAGAAGCTAAGGTTTCATTATCATTAACTTTGCATGAAAAAGGAAGGTGTGGAGCCTTCATCCTAGAGCAACAAGTATAATCATATCTCAAGCATAGTTTTCGAGCATACCAATGCAACATATAAATTTTATCCCATAATAGTTTCCCTTTTTGAGATAAGTGGTGTCACACATAACAAGCATGCTCATCTAAAGATTTGCCCTCAACTAAGCTAGTTGGGGTTTCGACACAAGCACATAGGGATCGAAGATGATCCAGATAAAAAGCTTCAGGAGTGTGATAGTTTTCGAGTGGTTCTTCAACCATTGGTGTAGTAGGAACAACTTTTTTTTGGTATTTTGTGTTTCCTACCCATAACTAAAGATAGAAAACAAGAGCAAAAAATAAAAACTACTTAGTGATAAAGCAAACAAGCACACACGAGAATATTCACCCCCCCCCCCCCCCCCCGCGCGCGCTATTACTCTCCGGCAACGGCGCCAGAAAAAGGTCTGGATAACCCACAAGTATAGGGGATCAATTGTAGCCTCTTTCGATAAGTAAGAGTGTCGAACCTGATACGTCTCCAATGTATCTATAATTTTTGATTGTTCCATGCTATTATATTATCCATCTAGGACGTTTTATATGCATTTATATGCTATTTTATATGATTTTTGGGACTAACCTATTAACCTAGAGCCCAGTGCCAGTTTCTGTTTTTTTCTTGTTTTTGAGTATCGCAGAAAAGGAAAACCAAATGGAGTCCAATTGACCTGAAATTTCACGGAGATTATTTTTGGACCAGAAAAAGCCCACGGAGTATCGGAGATGGGCCAGAAGAGTCCCAAGGCACCCACGAGGGTGGGGGCGTGCCCTACCCCCTGGGCGCGCTCCCCTACCTCTTGGCCGCCTCAGAGACCCCCCCTGACTTGTTCCCAACGCCAAAACCTCTTATATATACCCAAACTTCCAGAACATAACCTAGATCGGGAGTTCCGCCGCCGCAAGCCTCTATAGCCACCGAAAACCAATCTAGACCCGTTCTGGCACCCTGTCGGAGGGGGGAATCCCTCTCCGATGGCCATCTTCATCATCCCGGTGCTCTCCATGACAAGGAGGGAGTAGTTCACCCTCGGGGCTAAGGGTATGTACCAGTAGCTATGTGTTTGATCTCTCTCTCTCTCTCTCTCACTCTCTCGTGTTCTTGATTCAAAACGATCTTGATGTATCGCGAGCTTTGCTATTATAGTTGGATCTTATGATGTTTCTCCCCCTCTACTCTCTTGTGATGGATTGAGTTTTCCCTTTGAAGTTATCTTATCGGATTGAGTCTTTAAGGATTTGAGAACACTCGATGTATGTCTTGCATGTGCTTATCTGTGGTGACAATAGGATATCACGTGATCCACTTGATGTATGTTTTGGTGATCAACTTGCGAGTTCCGTGACCTCGTGAACTTATGCATAGGGGTTAGCACACGTTTTCGTCTTGACTCTCCGATAGAAACTTTGGGGCACTCTTTGAAGTTCTTTGTGTTGGTTGAATAGATGAATCTGAGATTGTGTGATGCATAGTATAATCATACCCACGGATACTTGAGGTGACATTGGAGTATCTAGGTCACATTAGGGTTTTGGTTGATTTGTGTCTTAAAGTGTTATTCTAGTACAAACTCTAGGATAGATTGAATGGGAAGAATAGCTTCGTGTTATTTTACTATGGACTCTTGAATAGATCGATCAGAAAGGATAACTTTGAGGTGATTTCGTACCCTACCATAATCTCTTCGTTTGTTCTCCTCTATTAGTGACTTTGGAGTGTCTCTTTGTTGCATGTTAAGGGATAGTTATATGATCCAATTATGTTATTATTGTTGAGAGAACTTGCACTAGTGAAAGTATGAGCCCTAGGCCTTGTTTCCTAGCATTGCAATACCGTTTACGCTCACTTTTATCGCTTGTTACCTTGCTGTTTTTATATTTTCAGATTACAAAAACCTATATCTACCATCCATATCGCACTTGTATCACCATCTCTTCGCCGAACTAGTGCACCTATACAATTTAGCATTGTATTGGGTGTGTTGGGGACACAAGAGACTCTTTGTTATTTGGTTGCAGGGTTGCTTGAGAGAGACCATCTTCATCCTACGCCTCCCACGGATTTATAAACCTTAGGTCATCCACTTGAGGGAAATTTGCTACTGTCCTACAAACCTCTGCACTTGGAGGCCCAACAACGTCTACGAGAAGAAGGTTGTGTAGTAGACATCAGAACCCAACGAGGAGCTAAAGGTAGAACAAATATTTCCTCAAGTTCTATCGACCACCGATACAACTCTACGCACGCTTAACGTTCGCTTTACCTATAACAAGTATGAAACTAGAAGTACTTTGTAGGTGTAACGGGATAGGTTTGCAAGAATATAAAGAGCACGTAATAAAAACTAGGGGCTGTTTTAGGTAAAGAAGCAATAAAGTTAGTATAGCGAGTGTGGAAAAGTGGTGGTAGGAGTTGCGAAATTGTCCCTAAGCAATTGACTACTTTACTAGACCGATAGCGAGTTTTATGTGGGAGAGGCCACTGCTAGCATGTCATCCCTGACTTGGAATTCTATGCACTTATGATTGGAACTATTAGCAAGCATAGCATAGCATTAAGATATATTGGTCCCCCTTCAATCTCGTATGCATCAATTTCTATGCTAGGTTGAAGCTTCTGTCACTCTTGCCCTCCAATACATAGTCCTATCAACATACAACTAACCCTATGGTGTGATCCACATGCGCGCTCATATGATGGGCACCAAAGGACAACAACATAACCACAAGCAAATTAAACCAATCATAGCAATTCACCAATTATCCATAGGATAACGAAAATCTACTCAGACATCATAGGATGGCAACACATCATTGGATAATAATATGAAGTATAAAGCACCATGCTCAAGTAGAGGGTACAACGGGTTGCGGGAGAGTGGACCATTGTATATAGATGGGGGAAGGTGATGAAGATGTTGGTGAAGATGACAGAGGTGTTGGTGTAAATTTCCGTCTTACGATGATGGCCTCGGCGGCGTTCCGGCGCCACCGGGAGAGAGGGGGAGAGAGCCCCCCTTCTTTTTCCTTGACCTTCTCCCTAGATGGAAGAAGGGTTTACCCTCTGGTCCATGGCCTCCATGGTGGCGGAGGGGAGAGAGCCCCTCCGAGATTGATCTGTCTCTCTGTCTCTCTCTGTTTCTGCGTTTCAGATTCTGGCCTTTCACTGTTTCTTATATTCCCGGAGATCCGTAACTCTGATTGGGCTGAAATTTTAACACAATTTCTATCCGGATATTGGATTTCTTGCGGCGAAAGAAGGGCACCAACTGCCTTATGGGATGGCCATGAGGGCCCAGGGCGCGCCTGACCCCTGGGGCGCCCCCCTCGTGGCCCCCTCGGGCATCGTTTCGCGTTGATTTTTCTTCCCAAAAATCACATATATTCCAAAAAATCTCTGTCAGTTTTTATCCCGTTTGGACTCCGTTTGATATGGATTTTCTGCGAAACAAAAAACATCCAACAAACAGGAACTGGCACTAGGCATTGGATCAATATGTTAGTCCCAAAAATAGTATAAAAAGTTGCCAAAAGTATATGAAAGTTGTATAATATTGGCATAGAACAATAAAAAAATTATAGATACGACGGAGACATATCAGTCACTCTCGCAACCCATCATATAATAACTACTCTACAATGCATTTCCTTAGGCCAAAATATGGTGAAGTGTCATGTATTCGATGTTCACATGACACCACTATGGGAATCACAACATACATACTATCAAAATATCGAACACGTATCAAGTTCACATGATTACTTGCAACATGATTTCTCCCGTGACTTCGAGAACAAAAGTAACTACTCACAAGTGATAAACATGTTCAAGACCAGAAGGGTATTAAATAGCATAATGGATATGAACATATAATCTTCCACCAAATAAACCATATAGTAATCAACTACAAGATGTAATCAACACTACTAGTCACCCACAAGCACCAATCTATAGTTTCGGTACAAAGATTGAACACAAGAGATGAACCAGGGTTTGAGAGGAGGTGGTGCTGTTGAAGATGTTGATGGAGATTGCCCTCCCCAAGATGGGAGAGTTGTTGGTGATGATGATGATGACAATGATTTCCCCCTCCTGGAGGGAAGTTCCTCTGGCGGAATCGCTCCGCCGGAGGGCAAAAGTGCTCCTGCCCAAGTTCCGCCTCGAGATGGCGGCACTCCATCCCGAAAGTCCTCTCCTTATCTTTTCTAGGTCAAAATGACTTATATACCAGAAGATGGGCACCAGAGGTGGGCCGAGGAGGGCACAACCCACCAGGGCGCTCCTGGGCTCCCTGGCGCGCCCAGGTGGGTTGTGTCCACCCGGTGGGCTCCCTATGGTACTTATTGACTCCAATATTTCTTAGATGGTCCATAAAAAATCTCTGTAAAGTTTCAGCTCATTTGGAGTTGTGCAGAATAGGTAGCCTGACGTAGCTTTTTCAGGCCCAGATTTCCAGCTACCGGAATTCTCCCTCTTTGTGTGAACCTTGCATATTATGAGAGAAAATGCATTAAATTACTCCAAAAAGCATTATTATGCATAAAAACATCATAAATAACAGTAGGTAAACTTGGTGCAAAATGGACGTATCAGGGGGGCATAGGTTTCACTAGAGGCTTCTCTCAAGATAGCGAATAATACGGTGGGTGAACAAATTACTACCGAGCAATTGATAGAAAAGTGCAAAGTTATGACGATATCTAAGGCAATGATCATGAATATAGGCATCACGTCTGTGTCAAGTAGACCGAAATGATTCTGCATCTACTACTATTACTCCACACATCGACTGACTCCTGCCTACATCTAGAGTATTAAGTTCATGAAGAACAGGGTAACGCATTAAGTAAGATGACATGATGTAGAGGAATTAACTCAAGCAATATGATGGAAACCCCATCTTTTTGTCCTCGATGGCAACAATACAATACGTGCCTAGATGCCCCTACTGTCACTGGGAAAGGACACCGCAAGATTGAACCCAAAGCTAAGCACTTCTCCCATTGTAAGAAAAACCAATCTAGTTGGCCAAACCAAACCTATAGTTCGAAGAGAATTACAAAGATATCAAATCATGCACAAAAGAATTCAGAGAAGATTCAAATAATATTCATAGATAAGCTGATCATAAATCCACAATTCATCGGATCTCGGCAAACACACCACAAAAAAGTATTACATCGAATAGATCTCCAAGAACATGGTATTGAGAATCAAAGAGAGATAAGAAGCCATTGGCTACTAGCTATGGACCCGTAGGTCTGAGGTAAACTACTCACGCTTCATCGGAAGGGCAATAGAGTTGACGTAGAAGCCCTCCATGATTGAATCCCCCTCCGGCAGGGTGCCGTAAAAGGTCCCTAGATGGGATCTCACGGGTACAGAAGGTTGCGGCGGTGGAAAAGTGTTTTCGTGGATGCCTCTGGTGGTTTGGGGATATTTGGGAATATATAGGCGAAAGAATTAGGTCAGGAGGGTCATGAGGGAGCCCACAAGGGTGGGGGCACGCCCTCCGTCCTTGTGGCCGCCTCGTGGCTCCTCCGACTTCATCCCCAAGTCTCATAGTTTGCTTCTAGTCCAAGAAAAATCATTGTGAAGGTTTCATTCCGTTTGGACTCCGTTTGGTATTCCTTTTCTTCGAAACTCAAAAACAAGGGAAAAAACAGGAACTGACACTCGGCTCTAGGTTAATAGGTTAGTCCCCAAAATAATATAAAATAGCATATTGATGCATATAAAACATCCAAACAGATAATATAATAGCATGGAACAATAAAAAAATATAGATATGTTGGAGACGTATCACACCGCGAAGATTTTAACCTTGGGCCCATGACCAAAACTCATCTTTGAAGTAGAAGTACCATAAAAATGGCTAAAGTGAAAGATTTGATCGATTTATGCATAATGGGGGGGTGGACGAGTTCATTGAGAGAACAACACTCCCCCTATGTCCATGCCTACATCTAGAATAAGATAATATGATGAGTGCGGTGGGTGATGACCCACGAGTATAGGGGATCAATCGTAGTCCTTTCAATAAGTGAGAGTGTCGAACCCAACAAGGAGCATAAGGAAATGACAAGCGATTTTCAGCAAGGTATTTTCTGCAAGCATTGAAATTGTCGTTAATGTTAGGACCGAGAGTATATCGACCAGAGGGGAGTGAATGGGAGATTTCAAAAAATTCTTTCGAATGTTCTGAAACTGACCCTAATCACAGCAGCGGAATAAAGTATCGAAGGAAATAAACTAAATCAGTCTTCTTATTCATAAGCATATTCTTTGATGAAGGCATGATTGTTGGGGATCGTTGCATAAATTAAAAAATTTCTACGCATCACCAAGATCAATCTATGGAGTTTACTAGCAACGAGAGGGAAGTGCATCTTCATACCTTTGAAGATCGCGATGCGGAAGCGTTGCAAGAACGCGGTCAGTGGAGTCGTACACGAAGCGATTCAGATCGCGGCCGATTCCCATCTAAGCACCGAACAACGGTGCCTCTGCGTTCAACA
This sequence comes from Triticum monococcum, assembly GCA_034509565.1. Lineage (NCBI taxonomy): Eukaryota > Viridiplantae > Streptophyta > Magnoliopsida > Poales > Poaceae > Triticum > Triticum monococcum. The sequence goes on from CM067846.1 coordinate 66,403,450, forward strand.
CACGTGCAGCCTGGTGACGTCTCCCGCGCCTTGATCCAGCAAGGAGAGAGGGAGAGGTTGGGGAAGACTCCGTCTAGCAGCAACACGACTGCGTGGTGGTGGTGGAGGAGCGTGGCACTCCAGCAGGGCTTCGCCAAGCACCGCGAGAGATGAGGAGGGAGAGGGGTAGGGCTGCGCCAGGAGAAGGGGTGTCGTTGCCCTCCCCCCACTATTTATAGGGGGAAGGGGAGAGGGGGTCGGCCCCCTAGATCCATCTAGAGGGGGGCGGCGGCCCTTCGGGGGGGGGGGCAGCGGCCCCCTTAGGGTTTCCAAGTAGGGGGCGCCCGCCCCCCTAGGGTTTCCAACCCTAGGCGCCTTGGGCCCTTGGGGGGCGCACCAGCCCACTAAGGGGCTGGTTCCCACCAACTACATCCCATTAGGTCCTTCGGGGCAGGTGGACCCTCCCGGTGGTCCCGGTACAATACCGATAAACCCCGAAACATTTCTGGTGACTGAAACTGGCTTCCCATATATAAATCTTTACCTCTGGACCATTCCGGAACTCCTCGTGACGTCTGAGATCTCATCCGGGACTCCGAACAACATTCGGTACCCACGTACATCTATTCCCTATAACCCTAGCGTCATCGAACCTTAAGTGTGCAGACCCTACGGGTTCGGGAGGCATACAGACATGACTGAGACATCTCTCCGGCCAATAGCTAACAGCGGGATCTGGATACCCATGTTGTCTCCCACATGCTCCACGATGATCTCATCGGATGAACCACGATGTCAAGGATTCAATCAATCCTGTATATGATTCCCTTTGTCTACCGTTATAGCACTTGCCCGAGATACGATTGTCGGTATACCGATACCTTATTCAATCTCGTTACGACAAATCTCTTTACTCGTTCCGTAACACATCATCCCATGATCAACTCCTTGATCACACTGAGCTCATTATGATGATGTCCTACCGAGTGGGCCCAGAGATACCTCTCTGTCATACGGAGTGACAAATCCTAGTCTCGATTCGTGCCAACCCAACAGATACTTTCGGGGATACCCGCAGTGTACCTTTATAGCCACCCAGATACGTTGTGACGTTTGGTACACCCAAAGTACTCCTACGGTGTCGGGGTACGCAGCCACGGGTAGCCCAGCCGGCATCCCCTGGCCCCTCAGAAAAAATTGTGAGCCCGTCCGGCTCATAAGAAGACTCAAGACTTGGGCCGGCTCCCCCCTAGCCGGCTGACTTCCTGGCCGGCTTGGGGGGCGGCCCGCTCCTTTTTACCCCCGCAAAGAAAACCATGGAGGGCCGGCTACGGCAGGGCCGGCTATGGAAGGCCGGCTATAGACGGCCGGCTACCGCTGGGCCGGCTCCGATAAAGCAGTCAACGCCATACCCGCGATGTACGCGTCCACTCTGTGATGATGAAGCGGGGCGTGGCTACAGTGGAGCCTGCCACCCCCAAAACCCGGAGCACGCCTGGTACAGCGCGTCGTGCGGGCAGCCGCGGCCCGCCCGGCGCGGCACTGTAGCCACGGTGGCTCTGACGCCGTCCATGACGGGCCACCAGCGTGGCCCCCGAGGCGGTGGGCCCCTTCGGGCAGAGAGATGCCGAAGGCCGCCACACCCCCTCTCAAGCCGGCAAGACAGAGGGCCGGCTTGGCGTAGCCGGCCTGCCGCCTTCCTCGAAGGAGACGCCCACTAAGGAGACAAGGTGCGGCGGGGCTACAGTAATCGCCCGCCAGGGCGGCGTTACTGTAGCCACGCTTACCCCGACCAAGCCTGCGCCAACTAACACGGAGCAACAGTAACCAGCCGCCGACCAGGCCCTGGCCCGTGGGGCCGGCCTGTCGACCCAGGAGCTGGCAGTCGGCGGGACCCACCAGCCGGCGGGCCCCAGAAGCCGGCGGAGAAGCCGGCGAACATAGCCACAGACAGCTGGGCCCAGTGCCCAGTCGGATTACCATTGTACCCCCGGGGGGTAGGCCTATATAAACTCCCCGGTGCACCCATGCAAAGGGTTGGGCTCTCTTTCTAGACTTAGACGCGTACAAGGAGAAGAAGCAAGCTGAGCTAAGCCCTTCTTCCTCCTTCCACCCAAAACAGCTCAAGGAGCATTGTAGCCACCTGTGAACTTAGTAACCATGCGGAGCCCCCGCAGAGCAGCAGTAGGGGTGTTATCTCCCCGGAGAGCCCTGAAGCTGGGTAAGATTCGCCGGCGTGCATGCCTACGCCTCATCCCGTTTCCAGGCACCGGCGACGTTCTTTTGGCCCCCGCAATGATAAGCCACCCGTTGGCATATGTCGATCCTACCACCCGACATTTGGCGCCCACCGTGGGGCCAGGTGCACCGTCGTCCGGAGACTTGTTCTGGACGGGAACCCTTTTCCTCCCTCGCGGGCGCAGCCAGCCTGACTCGCCCGATGGCGCATGCCGCGACGCACTGCATGGCGTCGCCGACGTCTGCGCGGCTAGCGGCCTCGCCAGCCTCTTCGACAATGCCCGCCTCTCCGACGAGCTCGCCGCTAATGCGGGCGCATGTCACCTCGCCAACCTCCTCAGCCAGCTCCACGTCTCCGGCGAGCCCGCTGCAGACTTGGAGTCGGTTGGCTCCACCGACCCGATGCCCGTCGATTCCGAGGCGGTATCCTACGACACCTTCCCCACCAATGTCACGGTCTACAACGACCCGCTCCCTCCGGCTGGCGATCGCGATTCTGACGCCCCCGAGGTGATGGTTATCGGCCTCGACGGCCCGACCGACGAGGGCGCCCGCGACTCCCCGCGCGCGGCAGCCCAAGACTTGTCCGTCCCCCTTCCGGCTGACGCCAGCGACGAAGTTCTGGAGGCACGCCGCCTCGCTCTCCTCGCGGAGGGCCATCGAAGCCTACCGCGAGGAGACCAAGAAGATACAGCTCGACCCCGAGCACCCCGAGAGGTTCGCCGTCATTGGGGCGAGCCTAGATAGCAAATAGGAAGGCGAGCTCGCCGATTTCCTCCGTGAGAATCGGGATATCTTTGCATGGTCCCCCAAAGACATGCCGGGTGTTCCGAAGGATTTCGCCGAGCACAAATTGCACGTGCGGGAGGATGCCAAACCAGTCAAACAGCCTCTCCGCCGACTGTCAGAAGAGAAGAGAAGGATCATAGGGGAGGAGATAGCCCGGCTCCTTGCAGCCGACTTCATCATGGAAGTTTTCTTCCCCGAATGGCTCGCGAACCCAGTTCTCGTGCTGAAGAAGAATAACAAGTGGCGCATGTGTATAGATTACACGAGCCTCAACAAAGCCTGCCCAAAGGATCCCTTCGCCCTGCCCAGGATCGATCAAGTAATAGACTCCACAGCCGGATGCGAGCTGTTGAGCTTTTTGGACGCCTACTCGGGATACCACCAGATCAAGCTGAACCCGGATGACCAGCTGAAAACCGCCTTCATCACGCCGTTTGGGGCCTTCTGCTACCTGACCATGACGTTCGGCCTGAGGAATGCCGGCGCCACGTTTCAGCGTTGCATGCAGAAGTGCCTCCTCACGCAGCTCGGCAAGAATGCCCACGTTTACGTGGATGATGTTGTGGTGAAGACGGAGAAGCGTGGCACCCTGCTGGAAGACTTGAAGGAAACATTCGAGAACCTGCGCCGGTTCCGAATCAAGCTCAACCCAGAGAAATGCGTGTTCGGAGTGCCAGCCGGCCAGCTCCTAGGCTTCCTGGTCTCTGAACGCGGCATAGAGTGCAACCCTGTGAAGATCAAAGCCATCGAGAGGATGGCGGTCCCAACCAAGCTCAGAGAGATCCAGAAGTTCACCGGGTGCCTGGCCTCCCTTAACCGCTTCATCAGCCGGCTCGGAGAAAAGGCTCTCCCCCTCTACCGCCTCATGAAGAAGAGCACTCACTTCGAGTGGAACGACCAGGCCGACCAAGCTTTCCACGAGCTGAAGAAAATGTTGTCCACGCCGCCTGTCTTGGCGGCACCGACTGAGAAGGAGCCCATGCTCCTATATATTGCCGCCACCAGCCGGGTGGTCAGCACCGTCATTGTGGTCGAACGCCCCGAAGAAGGCCGCGCCCAGCCGGTGCAGAGACCGGTCTATTACCTGAGCGAGGTGCTGTCCACCTCAAAACAAAATTACCCGCACTATCAGAAGATGTGCTACGGCGTGTACTTAGCCGCCAAGAAGCTGAAGCCGTACTTTCAAGAGCACCCCATCACGGTCGTATGCACTGCCCCGCTTGCCGACATCATAGGCAGCCGGGACGCATCCGGCCGGGTGGCCAAATGGGCCATCGAGCTGGCCCCCTACACCATCTTCTACCAACCCCGCACCGCCATCAAGACGCAAGCGTTGGCCGACTTCCTCGTCGACTGGGCCGAGACCCAGTACTTACCGCCGGCGCCCGACTCCACCCATTGGCGCATGCACTTTGACGGATCAAAGATGCGCACCGGCTTGGGAGCCGGCGTCGTCCTGACTTCTCCAAAGGGCGACAAGCTCAAATACACGCTGCAGATCCACTTCGCCGCCTCCAACAACGTCGCCGAGTACGAGGCACTCATACACGGGCTCCGGCTGGCCAAGGAGCTTGGTATTCGCCGAATCCTGTGCTATGGCGACTCGGATTTGGTGGTGCAGCAGTCTTCTGGCGATTGGGACGCCAAGGACGCAAACATGGCGAGCTACCGTTTCTTGGTACAGCAAATCAGCGGATACTTCGACGGATGTGAGTTCCTTCACGTGCCGCGGGCCGACAACGAGTCGGCGGACGCCCTTGCTCGAATAGGATCCACGCGGCAAGCAATACCAGCCGGCGTCGCCCTACAGCGCCTCCTCAAGCCTTCAATCAGGCCGTCTCCGGAGTCCGATTCCATTTTCGTGCCGCCTAATCCCGAGGGGGCCGGGTCCGGCTCGAAGAATCAAGCAGCCGGCCCGGGGACTTCAATATTCGGCTCAGGAACTGCCGCACCCGGCCCGGGGACTGCAGCAGCCGGCCCGGGGGCTGCAGTGGCCGGCCCGGGGACTTCTTCAGCACAGGAAGCGGCGGCCGACTCCAGCGCTGCACTACCCAACCCACCCACCCTGGTGGCTCTGGCCACATTGGTGGCCGAGGAGGTCATCGCCCCATCATGGGCCCAAGCCATCCGCAACTTTCTGGTGAACCATGACCTGCCGGCTGACAAAAACGAAGCAAGACAAGTCCAGCGCCGGGCTGGAGCATACACCATCGTCAACAGAGAGCTTGTCAAGCGCAGTGCCACCGGAGTCTTGCAGCGATGCGTCGAGCAGGAGAAGGGCATCGCGATCCTCAGGGATATACACCAAGGAGAATGCGGCCATCACGCCGCATCAAGGTCACTGGTCGCCAAAGCTTTCCGCCACGGTTTCTTCTGGCCGACTGCTTTGGACGACGCCAAAGAGCTAGTCAAACACTGCAAAGGCTGCCAGCTTTTCAGCTCGCAGCAACACATGCCGGCTTCGGCACTCAAGACCATTCCCATCACCTGGCCCTTTGCCGTCTGGGGGTTGGATATGGTGGGCCCATTTAAGACGGCGCGCGGCGGCATGACTCATTTGCTCGTCGCCATTGACAAATTCACCAAGTGGATCGAGGCGAAGCCGATCAAGAAGCTAAATGGGCCGACTGCAGTGACGTTCATTGCAGATATAACAACCCGGTACGGCGTACCGCACAACATCATCACCGACAACGGCACGAATTTTGCCAAAGGTGCCCTGGCACGGTTCTGCGCTGCGCAAGGTATCCGGCTGGACCTTGCGTCAGTCGCCCACCCACAATCAAACGGCCAAGTGGAGCGAGCAAACGGCCTCATTCTGTCCGGCATCAAGCCTCGACTGGTCGTACCCCTGGAGCATTCAGCCGGCTGCTGGCTCGATGAGCTGCCGGCTGTCCTATGGAGTCTGTGCACTACTCCGAACAGATCAACCGGCTTCACTCCCTTCTTCCTTGTATATGGTGCCGAGGCGGTCATCCCAACAGACATCGAGTTCGACTCGCCTCGGGTAACCATGTACACGGAAGCGGAAGCCAAAGAAGCACGAGAAGACGGCGTCGACCTGCTGGAAGAGGCCCGGCTGTTAGCCCTCAGCCGGTCCGCCATCTACCAGCAGGGTCTGCGCCGCTACCATAGCCGGAGGGTCCGCCCAAGATCCTTCCAGGAGGGCGACCTTGTGCTCCGGCTAATCCAGCGAACAGCCGGCCAGCACAAGCTCGCAGCCCCCTGGGAAGGCCCCTTCATCATCAGCAGAGCCTTGGGCAACGACGCCTACTACCTCATCGACGCGCAGAAGCCGAAGGCACGCAAGAGAGACGACTCCGGCAAGGAGTCGGAGTGACCATGGAACGCAAATCTCCTTCGGAAGTTTTACAGTTAAAACGCAGTATGTGTTATGCCCACTTTTGTATTTAGTATGAACAGTAGGCTCCCCGAGAAAGACTCGGGGACTGCCACCCTTTACCTTATGAATGAAAGTTATCATGCGCATGATTTTACCTCTTCATTTATTCCGTCCGGTACCGGGTCCGATGAGTCGGCTCGGGGACTGGCCGGCTAGAGTTATATTCAGAGCCCTACCCGCAGTCAGACAAGTAATGCGCCGACACCCAGGCTTGGCTCTTGCCGAAATCGCAGCTCGAAGAACCGACTGCCCGACTGGCAGGAGCCACCAGCCGGAAAGGGTGCGCACATGAAAAACGGCTAGGGACCAAACAGGCTCGCATATATAGCACAGGCCGGCTTGCTGCCTCCCGCCGACCGACTACCAGAGTAGCCGGCCGGCCGGCTTACATCCAGTCTACTTCAAATCCAAGAAAACTCAAGTACTTGCCTTCCCAAAGAGGGAAGGCGGCAAAGGAAAGAGCCTAAGGACAAAAAGTACACTTGGATGAACGCCAACACATGCATATATTAATATATTACACAAAAAACCTCTAGAAAGGTCGACATTCAGCATTGTTCGATATACACCCAGTGGGTGGAATTGCAGAAACTTAAACTTGTCCAAAAAGAAAGACAGGGACGAAACGAAAGGCAGCTCAAGCCGGCAGGGCCGCAGACGAGCTGGATTAGGCGGCGGAGGTAGTCGCGCCGGCTGAAGGAGCGGCCGACTGACGAACCTCGGCTTGATCGTCGCCTCCGGCAGAGGGCGCGCTCCTGCGCGGCTCGTTGCTAGAGGCACGGTCGGCTGGGGGACGGTCGGCCGCCCCACCAGTCGGCTCGGCGTCTTCGTTGTCCTCCTCCTCGTCGTCTTCGCCCTCGTCGCTAGAGGCGATCTCTTCCGCCGAGTCTTCGCCGTCCGCCGGGTTCAGCCCGAACCATTCCTCCGGCTGGGCGGCGCCATCGTCGTTAAGCTCCGGCGCGAAGACGCTGGTGTCGGTGCACTCGGCGATCGTCGAGGCGCGCTGCGCGATCGCCGGCCGCACCTCCTCCAGTTCGGCGTCGGCTTCCGACCGCCACGTTCGCAGCTGGTCCAGGCTCAGCCCTGGGTACCACGCGCGGACGAACTCCAGCGCGCGCCCGGCTCCAAGACGGGCCGCGGACGCCTTCCAGGCCTCGAAGCGGCCGACTGCGACCTCGAGCCAGTCGGCAGTCCGGCTTGGGGTCCGGGGAATTGCCTGGCCGGGCCAGAGTGCGGCCAGCATCGTCGCCCCGGCGTGCTGGAGTCGACGGAGCAACCGGTGGGCCGGCTGCAGCCGCGCCTGGACGGCGATAAGCTGCTCCGACAATGTTCGGTTCGCATCCGGCGGAATCACGACCCCGGCTTGACGACGCTCCTCGCGGTAGGCTTCGATGGCTTGGGCGGCTAGGACAGACTGGCCGGGGAAGTACTCTGCGCAAGACAGCAAACACAAGTCAAAACAAAACCATAGGCAGCCGGCGATTGGAAGAAGAGCAAGGAAGACAGCCTACCGTCAATAAGATCCTCGACCCGGCCGAAGCCTTCTTCCAGTGCCCGCCGCGTCTCGGCCCAGCTCGCCTCCCTGGCCCCGAACTCCGCCCTCAGGGTAGCCTCGTCGTCCTGCGCTTTTTGCAGGGCCGCCTTGTGGCTCCTCTCCTGGTCGGCCAGTTTCGTTGCCAGGCGGTCGCGCTCTTGAGCCAGATCAGCGTACTCGGCGTCCTTGGCACGAAGAGCGGCCTGCACCACGCCGAGTTCCCTCCGCAAGTCGGCGTTGGCCTCTGCTCGAGCAGAAAATAAAGAGAAAAATCAGCAAAGGGAAAGTCGTCAAGAAAGATCCGACCCGACTGCACTGCAGTCGGCCCGGATCTCGGGGACTACACCCAGTGGGTGCGCTGTCGCGCCCCCACGAGAAGTTAACCACGACAAGACACTTACGCCGGCTGCTGGCGAGGTCCTCGGTCCTCCGGCTTAGCTCCCGAGCCTGGGAGTTGAAGGCGGCCGCGCGAGAGTTGTGATAATCCTGAAGATCAGAAAAAACAGTCAGCATAGTCGTCTAGTAAGATCCAACCCGACTGAGCTGCAGTCGGCCCGGATCTCGGGGACTACACCCAGTGGGTGCGCCAGCGCGCCCCCACGGAAAAAACTCAAAGGACCAGAGCGGTCAAGGAGCGAAGACTTACCCGGATTGCAGACCGCGTCGACAGAAACTCCTGAGTGAATTGCCTCAGGAGGCCGGCCTGCGCCTGCAACCGGCTCCGAACCCCTTGGGCCGCGACGTTCAGCTTGCCGCTTCCTCCGCTGGGAGTCCACCCGGACGTGGCAGAGCTGGCCGCCTCCAGGGCATCCGCCGTCCGCTCGGCTCCCGCGGCTCGGCGCGTGTCCGGCGGGGCCGTGCCCCCTCCGGCGGGCCGGTCCGCCGCCGGCTCGATCTCGAGGCCGGCTCCGGCCTCGGGTGTGGCCCGGGCCGGCTCCTCCGGCACCGCCGACGATCGGCCGCCTTCGCCTGCTCCAGCTAGCGCTGCCGGCGGCATCCTCTCGGCGGATCCCTCGACGGCCTCGCCCCTCTGCACCGGCGGCTGCTCGGGGATAATCTCCTCCGCCGTGGGCAGAGGGACATCCGGATCCAAGGTCTGGAGGGGGATGGCGAGCAGCGGAGTCTGGCTGCGCGCGCTTTCCACCTCCGCCTCCACGGCCGCCCGCTCCGATGGAGCCTCAGCCGCCGCGCTCGCCCGCCCTGGTGCCGTTTGGGCGGCCTCTCGCTCCGCCGTCGCCCGCTCGGCCGCCTCCATCTCCCGGCGTGCCTCGCGTGCGTTGCGCTGCGTGGCTGCGTCAAGTTCGGCGCGGGGGTCCACTCGGCGGGACCTTGAAGAGGCGGCACTCGGCCCGACCACGGAGCCGGCTGGGCCCCTCTCGAGGGAGAGCGGCGCCCTGCTCAGGAAATCAGAAAACATTCAAGGAAAGAAAACTTCAGAATAACAAGCACGCAGGCGGCCACTAGACTTACGCGGAAACTGACGGGGGCTCCTTCACCGCCTTCCGAAAGCGGGCTGCCTTCGCCGCCGCCTCCTCGCGCTTCGTGGCCGCGGCGGAGGCCTTCGGTTTCTTCGGCCGGCTCCCGAAGAGCGGGAGCGCGGCCCGGCGTTTTCCCTTCCCGCCGCCGGCAGTCGGCATGGCGGACGAGCTCGCGCCGCGGCAGTCGGTTGCCGACTGGCGGCGAGGGAGTTCTCCGGCTTCGAAGTCGTCCGGCCAGTCGTCGAAGCTGGCCGAGAGCCCGGTGCCGCCAAGCTCGACGGCACCCCCCGTGGCGGCGTCCTCCATGGCGACGGCGGAGAGATCCGGGTCGTCAGGGTCATCCTTCGTGCGATCCGGGGCGTACTCGCGGTCGACTCCGGCTGCCCCGGCCGGCAGCGGGAGGAGAGGATTCTGATAAAGGAAAAGAGAAAAGGGGTCGCCTGGTCAGAGGCCGGCTATCCCAAGCCGGCAGACGGCGAGGGGAAAGGCTTACCACAGGCGGAGGCTGGGCGCGGGAGTACGGCGCCTTGCCGAACTGCCACTCGTCGGTGAGCTTCAAGTTGGCGACGTAGTTCGCCATCAGAGCCACCTCGGCGTGCGACATCTCCCAGGTGCTCAGCCGGCTGGGATCGAACCGGCCACTCATCTGGCACATCAGGTGCGGCCGGCTTTGGAGAGGCAAGATCCGGCGCTCGACGAAGGCGGTTACCAAGTCGGACGCAAGCAGACCCTCCGATTGGATCATCACCCGAAGCCGGGAGATGGAAGCGTTCCCCGCTGGAGAAAGGGACTTCGACCGGTAGCCCCAGGTCCGCCGCTTCCCAGTCGGCGGGCCGGCTACGTAAGCCGGCAGGTTGACGTAGTCGCCGTGCCGGGCAACGTTCTTGACGTAGAAGTAAGACTTTTGCCACAGCTTGACCGACTGGATCAGAGGAATGTGGGGGAAGGCGTTGTCGTCGCTGGCCCTCTTCATCGCGATGAAGGCACCGCAGGGAGCCGGCACGCCGGCGGAGACGGTGCCGAGCTTGTTCTGGAACAGTTCGGCCCAGAGCTCCAGCGTCGGCAGCACCCCCAAGTACCCTTCGCAGAGCGTGACGAAGGCCGAGAGTTGGAGCACCGCGTTGGGCGTGACGTGATGCGGTTGAAGATTGTAGAACTCGAGGAACGATCGCATGAAACTGCTCGCCGGAAAGCCGAAGCCCCGGAGGAAGTGCGCGCGGAAGACGACGCGCTCGCCTTCCTCCGGCGCCGGCGAGACCTCCTTCGCGGGCGCTAGGCGCACCTGCACGAGGTCGGCGGAGGGCAGACGCCGGGTCTGGCGGAGGAACTCGATGTGCTCGTCGTGGACGTTGGACCCGTCCCACGAGCTCGACAAGGCCAGCGACATGGCGACGTGGGAGGGCTACGGCGCGAAGCAGTGTCGAGCAAGAAGAAGAGCAGGAAGAAGAAGAGCAGGAAGAAGAAGAGCGGGGGGGATGGGGAGCGAGCGGGCCCGTGCCTCTCCCCCTCCCCTCTTACTTGTAGGCGCGTGCGCCGGAGACGAGGAGGCGCGGCGTGGGGGGTCGTGTGGATCAATCGTGCACATCTCCCCCACGCTCGCATCATTTACGCGCCTTGATGGCGCAGGGTAACGGCCGCGGGGAGGCGAGCGGCCCCCTCGGGCCATAGAAGATCTGCGCCCGGGCCGAGGCCGGGGAGTGGCGGGCCCGGGCCTGCGGCGGCGTCCCGTCGCGCGCATGCGACGGCAGGATTTCCCCGCCACGTGGCTCGTCGTGGGGCCCGCGGCCGACCCGCGGGTCAACCACGGTCGCCCTAATAAAGAAAAGCGTTCCGAGGCCGGCGGCGACAACGCAGTTGGCCCTGCACGGTATGAAGCCGGCCTAGCTTCTCGTCCGTTCATCTGCCGCGAAGCTCGCCCGCCTTCGGGGACTACTGTCGGGGTACGCAGCCACGGGTAGCCCAGCCGGCATCCCCTGGCCCCTCAGAAAAAATTGTGAGCCCGTCCGGCTCATAAGAAGACTCAAGACTTGGGCCGGCTCCCCCCTAGCCGGCTGACTTCCTGGCCGGCTTGGGGGGCGGCCCGCTCCTTTTTACCCCCGTAAAGAAAACCATGGAGGGCCGGCTACGGCAGGGCCGGCTATGGAAGGCCGGCTATAGACGGCCGGCTACCGCTGGGCCGGCTCCGATAAAGCAGTCAACGCCGTACCCGCGATGTACGCGTCCACTCTGTGATGATGAAGCGGGGCGTGGCTACAGTGGAGCCTGCCACCCCCAAAACCCGGAGCACGTCTGGTACAGCGCGTCGTGCGGGCAGCCGCGGCCCGCCCGGCGCGGCACTGTAGCCATGGTGGCTCTGACGCCGTCCATGACGGGCCACCAGCGTGGCCCCCGAGGCGGTGGGCCCCTTCGGGCAGAGAGATGCCGAAGGCCGCCACACCCCCTCTCAAGCCGGCAAGACAGAGGGCCGGCTTGGCGTAGCCGGCCTGCCGCCTTCCTCGAAGGAGACGCCCACTAAGGAGACAAGGTGCGGCGGGGCTACAGTAATCGCCCGCCAGGGCGGCGTTACTGTAGCCACGCTTACCCCGACCAAGCCTGCGCCAACTAACACGGAGCAACAGTAACCAGCCGCCGACCAGGCCCTGGCCCGTGGGGCCGGCCTGTCGACCCAGGAGCCGGCAGTCGGCGGGACCCACCAGCCGGCGGGCCCCAGAAGCCGGCGGAGAAGCCGGCGAACATAGCCACAGACAACTGGGCCCAGTGCCCAGTCGGATTACCATTGTACCCCCGGGGGGTAGGCCTATATAAACTCCCCGGTGCACCCATGCAAAGGGTTGGGCTCTCTTTCTAGACTTAGACGCGTACAAGGAGAAGAAGCAAGCTGAGCTAAGCCCTTCTTCCTCCTTCCACCCAAAACAGCTCAAGGAGCATTGTAGCCACCTGTGAACTTAGTAACCATGCGGAGCCCCCGCAGAGCAGCAGTAGGGGTGTTATCTCCCCGGAGAGCCCTGAAGCTGGGTAAGATTCGCCGGCGTGCATGCCTACGCCTCATCCCGTTTCCAGGCACCGGCGACGTTCTTTTGGCCCCCGCAATGATAAGCCACCCGTTGGCATATGTCGATCCTACCACCCGACATACGGTATCTGGGAGTTGCAAAATCTCATGGTCTAAGGAAAAAGATATTTGACATTAGAAAAGCTTTAGCAGACGAACTACACGATCTTGTGCTATGCTTAGGATTGGGTCTTGTCCATCACATCATTCTCCTAATGATGTGATCCCGTTATCAATGACATCCAATGTCCATGGTTAGGAAACCGTAACCATCTATTGATCAACAAGCTAGTCAACTAGAGGCTCACTAAGGACATGATGTGGTCTATGTATTCACACATGTATTACGATTTCCGGATAACACAATTATAGCATGAACAGTAGACAATTATCATGAACAAGGAAATATAATAATAACCATTTTATTATTGCCTCTAGGGCATATTTCCAACATTGATAACAACACGAACTTGGGAAATCAGAGGTTTAACTACGATGAGAGTAATACAACATGCAAACAAGTGCAGTAGAATGAGACACAACATGGTACGCATAGAGAAATAATACTATGGAATGATTTCACAAGGAACCGAGGAATATGATGGTGACGAATGAATACAAGCGATGAGAATGAAACAGGATGAACATAGATATATACGAAGATGTCAACAGAAAGAAATGATCAGATAAACTATCGGCACGGAGCACGAATAAAAACTGCTGAAGGAATTGCAGTGAAATAGAATGAACCAGTGGTGCTCGATGGCGACAATCAGATTTGGTAGACCAGTTCACCCTTCTGCCAAAGGGCTACGTCTGGTTGGAGGGGTTGTGACTTAACACGGAAGGTAAACTCTCTTCACCCTGTTCTCCTTCAACACAGAGTTGATCAGACTCAGGTTGATATCACTCGTGGTAGATCCTTGTCGGCGATCTCCAAACCTTCGGTTGACCTTCGCGAGCCACAATAATTCTTGGTTGCTGAAGATCTAGCTCGGTGAACACAACAACTCTTCAACACTCGAGCTGAAACCTATCCATCTAGAGAGTGTGCAGCTCTCAAGAGTAATGGGTACAAGAACTCTCACTCAAAACTATTGTGATGCTAAACCACTGTCTAAGTTTGGGTTCTTGATTTTTCTCTCGGTGGATCTTAAACTCAAATCACTCGGAGATGGGTTGCTCAAATCAATCTTCTCAGAAATCTCAAGCGGAGCAGCCAACGGACAATGTTGGAGCGGGGTGGCTATTTATAGCCGCAACCTTCCCAGATGGGAAATGACCAAATTAGACATCGGGATTAGCCAATGGCCGAATGACACGTGTCCAACGGTCAGATTTGAGCACAACGGTAACATTTCTTGCGGGGCAAGTAATGCTAACTCCTCGGTCTGAGACAAATCTCTCGTAGCGAAGAAGATCACAGTCTCTTGCTGGCAAGTATTTGCTCGGAACACAGAGAGATTTCTCTTGCAGCTTTCATAGGTTTTGGCTAAGCATCATAGCGGATCCAAGCATCGAGAATCTATACCCCTCTTAATAGTATGGAGGTTCTATGACTCAAAGGCATGAAAGAAGAACAACAAAAAGAATACTACGTCTTCGACTTCCATCGCTGCAGTCAATTTCTTCCGACGAATATACCGAATCAAAAGCTTTGCTTCAGCAACAAAACTTCGAGGGGTCATTTTCTTCACATCAATCCTCTCGACTATATGACTTCAACAAATATAGCTCATTCTTCTCTGCAACGCATATATACTTCGGTGAAGTTCCTCGAACTTAGCACTGGAGACAACATTCTCTTCGATTGTGTATGGACTTTTTCTCTCTGTATGCACTAGTAAACAAATCAGTCCATATATGTTTCTGTCAACAATCTCCAAACACAAGGTAGGCATATATTGCACCAACAATCTCCCCCCTTTTGGACGATTGTTGATAAAACAGATCACATTGAAGGATAGATAAAGAATGGAATGTAATGCGAAGAATAATGAAAGACAAGAGATAAGTATGAAGATAAATTATTCTCCCCCTTAAGATATGCTTCATATCATGAAGAACCGGAGGGAGGTGAGATTATTCTTCGTATAAGTGACATTGATCTATGATTTAATACTTGACTTCTTTCAATGCACTCGACGGTGTCTGAGGTGATTCCTGTCACACAATCTTCAAAAATAATAAGATTTAACATATGCTTGGAAAGATTTGTGACGAAGGATATAGCATGAAGGTTTTCTCAGAACACAATTTGAATCCACATGAGATGTAGTTTTCCTGCAAGTTAGATATTCGATACAATCAAAGCAAGAAAAAGAAGTAAGAAAATGTTGCTCAGAGTGGATATAATTCAGACGTGGTTTCCCTACAATTCAGAAGATAATAATTGCGAGGGAAAAACACTTTGTCAGTGAATCATATGGCCTTCACATCGTAAGGCATAAAAGCTTAGACTGACATTCTCTTCCTACAAGGTTAGATAAAGAGGGATAACAATCAGCGTATATCTAGCCACAACAGTTATAATTCATTTAGTACTCGAAGTACTTCTCCCCCTTGTTATCATCACTTGATGATTTCTTGTTCTTCTTCGAGGAGCAAATATTTTTTCCCTGTAAGATAGATAATTATCGAGGGTAAACATTCAAGGGAAAAACACATTCGATGGTACCTGCAAACATATAGTACAAAGCAAATAATATTCCAAGCGGAGGGTTATTAACATTACATGACGACCGAGTATTTCAACACCACAAGCGGCGTGATAAGTTCATGAAGCAAATTGTTCGAAGGAAACAAAAAAGCGAATGAAAACACCCTGCAAGAACCCTGAAAACTATCACTCGATGTAATCCCCCCCCTTTTGTCAACAAGTGTCAAAAAGGAATGAGAAAACATACGAGGAACTACTCCGTGGGAGAATCCTAAGAATCATAATTAAAACCACTCAATGAATCAGTATCAGAAGAGTGAGGAATGGTCGAGGTAGAAGCAGGAGTGGCAGCCTGAGCTCTAGATGACTTGGAGCGATGAACATCTGGCTCGAAGATAAGAGTACCGGCTGTATCTGCAATTTCATCATCATGACCGACAAACAACAAATCCATTGAAGCAGAACGTTGTGGGAGCACTGGAGTTTGTCTTCAAATGCGAGGAACAACAAGCAAGTCTAGGAAGTCATACTCCTTCATGATGCCCTTTTTAGCTAAATCCTTGCGAGGGTAATGCTTCCTTAACAGAGTCCATGAGAATTTCTTTGCTTCCTTCTCATGCAGAAGAATTTGGCGAGTATGATTGTGAAGCAAATTCACCTTAGTCATTAATTCCAGCTTTTCTTTTCTATCCATCTTAATATGGCTTTTCCAGTGTTTGCTGAGTGTGAATGCATATCTCATAAAGAGATGGATTTTCTTCACGAGGGATTACAACCCTGGCTTGCTTGACCTTCGATGCATTTTTAGACACAAACGCAGACGCATTTGCAGTAGTATTAATAGGTTCCTTCCCTTTTCCAATATTCTTCACAATGCGCAAAGTGTCACGAACTGGAGGCATGAATACCTTCGGAATATAAGCCCAGAAGAATTTCTCATTGGTGAGCTGCTCGATCGCGAACATGATCCATGGAGCATAAGGCTTCAATTACTAAGGGCCGTCAGCTGCACATGCGAGGTTTTGAATGAAAAGGTTAGGAATATCAAACTAAATTCCTTGGGACATGGCCAGAAGTGCATTTCCCGTAATGCTTTTGATGGAATTCGGTCTATTCGTTGGCGTGAGAGTATTGCACAGAATGTGAAATGGTACTTTGTTATCATAGGCCAACTTCTTCAGATCAATATCAATGCATTCATCACCAACCATGGTGGGATCCATCATAATGTGGAGTTGTGCTTCGGACACTTCCCAGTAATGCAGCATGTGCTCTCTATCCTTCTCAAACTCACATCAATGAAGATTTATCAAAGCCAGAAAATGATCAGCCGAACATTTGATCCTTTCTCTGCCAGTCATCCATTCCAAGAGTCCAGGATGAGGTGTTTCCAAGTTCTCATGAGATATATAGTGTGGCATAGAATTGAAGGACAATCTCTCTGTTCCAGCCATGACTGCAACACATGAAACCTTTCAGGAGGGCATGTTCAATATGCTCAATTGCATGGAGGAAACAAGGCATTCCTTCAAGCTCAGCGAAGTTCAATATCTTATGATTGAAAATTTTGTTCTTGCCTAACAAGATCCGAGCATAATAGACAGATTGTTCTTCAGTCCAAAACCTCGATGACAGTGAAGTCCTTTCTCCTTCGTAAGGGCTGACCCCAAAGAATGCAATCTTCGAGAAATGAAGATGTTCATTAAATGCAGGGCCATTGGGGCCGTACTCAGCTGGAAACAGTGGAAATGATTCCTGGAGATTTTTCTGATCTTCTTCATCACCAATTTCCATTGGCTGAACATCATCAAAAGCTGGCACATTTTCATCGATTGGCTTTAAAGGAGCAAGAGGAATTTTAGCTTTCTTTGGAGCTGATGGCACGGGAGCACTGGACTGTCCTTCAATTTCCTTCGCCGGAACTCCTTCAACGGCTTTCTCATTCTTAGGCACTAGGGCCTTTTCTTTTGGTGAACTCTCAATAGGAGGAGGCACGACAACTTCTTCGGTCACTTGAGTCACTACATCTTCTCCTCCGGTCTGCCGTGGCAAAACTGGTGTTACATCTTGATGAGGCAAAACTGGTGGTATATCGTGCTGAGGCAAAACTGGTGGTACAACTGCTTGTGCTTCTTCTTCGTGAGCCATGGGCTCTTCCAATTTCTTTTCTTCCTGTTCCGATTATGAAGCCAAAGAACCAGGAGCAGGATCAACCTCCATCTGGGCAGTGGCACCAGATGAGGAGACTGGGGTGGTATTTCCTCGGGGAGCAACTTGCTCCCCCTCAACTTTATCACCCTCCTTGATGAACCCAGAGGGCTCAATGTGACTTTCCTTCAAAGGCGATGAAACTTCCTTCTCCATCTCAATCTCTTCGCCAATTTTTTCCTCGGGACCTTGCTGCTCGGGTACGACATTCTCTTCATCATTCTGGTTCAGAGAGATATCTATCACATCTGTTTCTTGGGCAACAACTGGAGACATGACTACTGGATGGGCTTGCTGCCTGGTTTCTTCCTCGGGAAGAGGGGATGGTGGTATCTGTTGCATAGGAGCACTTGTGTCAATAGGAGCATCAGTTGCTACATGTTGAAAACGCGATCTGAGTTTGTCTTCGGCTTGTGAACTCTTGCCTTAGCCTTCTGACGCTTCTCTTCTTTTTCTCTTCGTCGAGCAAGATTTACTTGACATTTAAGCTCATCATTTCTTCGATCACAGAGCTGAGAAACATCCATCTTCATCTTGGAGTACCACTCAATCTTGTTGTTCCTCATAATAGTGAGGGCTTTGGTAATCTCAAGAATCCCCTTGTTTATGTCTTTTCTTTCAGACACAGATTTGGCACCCTTCCTCGTTTGCTCAAGGAGTTTCTTGTCCTCGACAGCTTGGTTTAATTCCTTGGTAATTTTTCTCAGCTCAGCGAAGTGTTTTGCTACCATTTTGGTAACATCTTCAGGCAGACCCAAACTGCTCAAATCAGATGGATTTGCCTCATAGGAAACACCTTCAATGATATCAAAAATAAGATCAAAGTAATATCTTAGTTTCTCTATGGAAGCAGGAACAATTGTCTTGGCCTTCTTGGCAGCAGCAACCAGGCAACAACTTTCTCTTTGCCACAGGGGTAGCAAAACCCGAGGGTTTACCTGATGCCATAGTAGCAAGCATAGGTGACGATCTCAACGGCGGCGAAACTTTTGCCGAAGAAGGTGTTTAGCTATACTCTTTAATGCTTGCATGAAGTGAGATGCAATGGAAGGCATTGGCTCGTCGCATGCTCTCCCGTGGTCGCCAGCTGCATGCTCGCTCAATTTCATCGTATCTTGTGTTAACGCCTGACGATAGATGAAGCGCCGACTCTATTCTCTCTCCTGCTTTCTCTCCCCTTCAAATATGATTTCGTTGACGTGGAATATCTTATAGCTAGCTGATTAGGACCTATTATACTTGGTTTAATGGATTATAGATTAACTCATATTCCAACTGTAGTAGCCTCAAACACTAGATTTACTGGGCAAAACTGTAATTCAGAGAAAGGAACTAATAATAACACGAAAAAAATTATGATGAGACCCACATGCCATCTCCCGATTCATTTACCTTTTTCTTTTGAGCAAAACCCCGGTTTAGAACGTGTTTGGTTGATGTCCATGGCATCGTACGCCTGGCCGGGCCTGGACCATGCCTGAGATACGTGGCAGACGCTGTCGTGGCGGGCGAACGTGCCACGCGAAGCGACCAGGCCTAGCCGCCTAGCCTAGGGACGGTCTCCAAAATTTGCTGCCTTTTCCCTCCCAAACCCCGAAACCAAAATCCCCATTTTCCCTCTCCCCCTTCCAAATCTTCCCCGGCAAGGCGCCGCCCCTCCAACACACCCACCACCGCAAACTGCCGCAGCAATCCCCCTCCCAACCCTAGAGGCAGCCCCTCCTCCGATCCAGACCCCCCGCCCCGCCCCCCCCGGCACGGCCCTGACCGGCCGCCATGGCTTCCCCCGGCGGCGACGACGACTTCGACGACCACGACCTCTTCGCCGGCGTCCGCTTCTTCCTCGTCGGCTTCGACAGCGTATCCGAGTCCCAGGTGCGCGCCCCGTCCCCCCTGCCCCTCCGTGGCTCCGTCTCCCATTTCGCCCCGCGAACCCGGCCCTGCTCTGGTGGATACTGACCTCCGTTGCCGCCTTTCCTGCAGTACCGGTCGGAGATGGTGCGGCGCGGCGGCGCCGACGCCGGGCGGCTCGGCGGCGGGTGCACCCACGTCGTCGCCTGCGGCCGCGTCTACGTGAGTCTCGCATATCACGGCTCCCCCGCTTCTTGTTTCTTCGCCGTGGCTTTCTTGGGGATCTGGGACCGATTTGGGCTCTGCGTGTGCAGGACGACCCCGTGTGCGTGGCGGCGCGAGCGCAAGGGAACAAGGTCGTCAGCGAGCTCTGGGTGGACGATAGCCTCGACCGGGGTTTTCTCGCCGACGCCGACAGGGTCCGTTTCCCTGCTAGTAATATATGTGGCCACACCTCTGTCACTGGTTCAGTTTCCTGATGAAGCAGGATTTTTTTTCTTTTCTTTGCCAGGTTATATACTGGCCAACGAAAGATTTGAACGGAATACCAGGCAGCGACTCGCTGCAGATTTGTCTGACGGGGTACCAAAGGAATGACCGTGAAGATATAATGGTAACGGCTTGCGGCTTGTATCCTCGTATTTCCCTAGTCAAAAACTCTGAAACATGAGTTATGTCAACCTTTAGTTGATTCCCTTTAAACATAACACATCAAGGTGGAGTTTTTGTCACATCGTGCTGTTCCCTTTTTGACTCATAATCCCATTCTAGAGCTTCCTTTCGAATTCATAGCATCTTGTCCGATGATCTGTAAGGTATTTTCACCATTGCAGTACCAATTTAAGTGGAAGTGCATGTAACGTTGAGCACACATGCTTCAGAATTGAATTTTGTTTTTGTTGGGTCAGCTCAACCCAAAAGAACTGCGTCACACTCATGGTTAACTATAGAATACACTAGCCTCACGTTTCTGATCTCTTTGTAGTATTCAAGGAGTTGAGTGACTGCTTTCAGATGGTGAAATGTTAACTACTTTAGCCGTCCCATAATATAAGAGCGGTTTTGACACTACACTAGTGTAAAAAATGCTCTTATATTATGGGACGGAGGGATGGGACAGACGGACGGTTTTGACACTATGGAGTACTATTTAGTTCATTTGACCATAACATATAACCCAATTGCTTTTCTTTTTTTTCTATAGCAAATAGTTCCTATTTGGTTTGTACCCATCACATGGGTGTCATATATGTAGTCTTAAGGATAATTTTGTTTACCTGTCCTTATGCTGATGCCACAGTACCTTGTTTTTGTGGAATTTGTTGGCAGATTCTTGATATGTAGTCGAGTTCATGGATTTCGTGGTTCACCAGTTATATATCTTGACTTATAATGTTCCTCTTTTCATTCTAAATGCAGAAAATGGTCTCTTTGATGGGCGCACAATTCTCCAAGCCTTTGTTAGGACATGTAGTCACTCATCTTGTGTGCTATAAATTTGAAGGTTTGTTACTTTTAGCAGCCAGTCAGTGCCATAAATATGCATATATAAGTCTTTTTTGTTCTGTTGCTTTTCCCTCCACGCACTTCCGTTGCTGTTGTTTTTTTAGTAGTGACCATACATTTGTGAGAGCTGACATGAAAACTTTATTTCTTACTGTTATTTGTGGCTCTTTGTTTTGGATATGATGCTTATAATTTTGTTGCTAGAACTAACTCCATGGACCAGTAAGAATCTTATACCCAAAATTAGTATCTTGGTGTCACATATATTCCTCAAGTTCGTCATCAGATTAGGATTTTGGGTGAACTGGTTGGAGTATAAACCTCAATATGATATCTTGAGTTCAAGACTTAGCTAGCCAATTTATAATAAAAATAATACCAGCCACTCTGGTTCATGTTTTAGGCCAGAGGGAGCCGACGCAAGTGGAATGTTGAGTAAGAATTTTTGATGTCATTTGGTGGTTGGACACCACTTGAATGCATGGATGGCATCACACTGTCTGTTTTGCTTTTCTTGTCTTTATGTGAGCCATATAAAAGTAATCTCATGATCATAGACAACCTTTGATATGTGTGGTGTACAAAATATGATGCCTGCATGCTCCTGATCTTTCCTTTTCTGTTTCTGGTCCTTGTAGTTTGAACCTTTCACAATAGAAATCGGAGAGGAAGATCTTTATATAGTGTTTTATGATGAGCAGAAGTTGTGAGATTTGGTAAAAAGTATGCCGCGTATGTTGGGAAGAAAAGTTACTCTTTGTATTGTTTAGAAAGCCTCTGATGAAACATAGGCTTCTCAGTAACTTAAAATAAATTGCAACATGCCTATCGAATGTCTGTTTTGGATCATTTCTTTGTGCATGAATATATCATGACGCGAGAAATTGTTATATGCTCATTGAATGCGACATCTTGGTTTTCCAAATGAACCAGGTGAGAAGTATGAGCTTGCCAAAAGGCTGGGGATCAAGCTTGCTAATCACCGGTGGTTGGAAGATTGGTACTACACATCAGCTTTTCTTTATAATAATCTTAACTATAAAGCTCACATGTTAAATATCGTTATATTATTGATTTTTTTTCCTTCGCAGCTTAAAGTCATGGGAAATTCTTCCAGTAGATGATTATAACAAGAGGCAAGTGAAAGTACAGTTGCATACTGTACTTCTTTTGTTGTATCCATGTTCTGATTTAATCTTCTCACTATAATGCTTGCTAGGGAAATTAATTCTGTCTATTTATTTATTCAGTAGTTGGGAACTAGAGATAATGGATGTGCAAGCCAAGGATTCAGAAGATGAAGTAGAAGATGATCGAAAGCCATTCAACAACAGATCTGGAGTTAAGCACACTCCCAACCCAAAAAACAGCGTAGGAACTTCTCACAACCCTGAGGTTGATGTACATATTATTCCCAATGATAATCAAAGTATGCCTGTGGATAGACATCTGAACACTCCAGGTCAGATCAGAAAGGAGGAGAATGTCGTCAACAAGACACCTGATATCACAGCTCAAGGCACTCCTAACATTAGTAGGTTGGCAAGTTCTGCTAACGCTGATAGTGGTGCTCCCGTTCAAACTCCTCCCGTTATCAGTGGCAATAGAGAGGAAGTTGCAGTAAGAAATTTGAACAGTCCAAATCAGGTCCAACCAGCGGAATACAAATATGTTGGTACAGACATTGCAACTGGTACATTGGGCACCCCAAGCTCAAGCAGGATGACAGTTTCTGCTAACCATCATTCCCATTCCCCAGATGAGACCCTCAAGGTACCAAAGAACATAGCAACTCCTATAGCAATCAATGCAGGTGCCCACAGTGCTAGCATGGAGGTTGATGGATCAGTGGTTAACAATGGCAATGCAGAAGTTTCTGAATCAGGGATTGAAAAAACGATTCCTTGCCAGTATGCTGGTGTAACCTCTAAAAAGGGCTCCAGTAGTGCAAGTACAACAGAAAAACAAACAACATCACCGAAGAAGGTTCCACTTAGCAGAGTGGCGAGTGCCCTTGCTAAGAAGCAACAGGGTGTTTCCACCAAGGTAAATGATGCACATGTAGGATCCAATTTGGAGTTGAGTAAGGTGACTTCTCAGGAAAATATTGAGACCCATTCCTCAGATGAGACCCTGATGGTACAAACGAACATAGCAACTCCTAGGGCAAAGAACCCAGGTGCCAAGAGGCCCCACAGTGCTAACATGGAGGTTGATGGATCAGTGGTTGACAATGGCAAGGCAGTAGTTTCTGAATCAGAGACTGACAAAACGATTCCTCACCAGCATGCTGGCGCAACCTCTGAAAAGGGCACCAGTAGTGCAAGTGCAACAGAAAGAAAAGCAAAGTCCCCAAAGAAGGCTCCAGTTGGTGGAATGAGAAGAAGTGCTCTTGCGAAGAGGCAACAGGGTGTTCACACTAAGACAAATGATGCGCAGGTAGGATCTGATTTGGAGTTGGGTAAGGTGACTTCTCAGGAAAATATCGAGATCCATTCCTCAAGTGAGGCTCTCATGGTACCACAGAACATAGCAACTCCTAAAGCAAGGAATGCAGGTGCCAAGAGGCCCCGTGGTGCTAGCATGGAGGTTGATGTATCAGTGGTTGGCAATGGTAAGGCAGCAGTTTCTGAATCAGAGACTGGCAAAATGATTCCTTGCCCACATGCTGGTGCAACCTCTGAAAAGGACACCAGTAGTGCAAGTGCAACAGAAAGAAAGACAACACCTCCAAAGAAGGTTCCAGTTGGTGGAGCGAGAAGAAGTGGCCTTGCGAAGAGACAGCAGAGTGTTCGCACCGAGTTAAATGATGCACATGTAGAATCTGATTTGGAGTTGAGTAAGGTGATTCCTCAGGAAAATATCGAGACAGACCCTAAGAGGTTCTGTGGCGGTACAAATGATGATGAACATGGAAGAAAGTCACCCAAGAAGTTGCCTAATACAAGAGTTAAAAATACAGTTGTTAAGAAGTCTCGAAAATCTGACACCAGCACGACCATTGAACCACCAGTTGATAAAGCTGAAACAGTCCCTGCAGAGTCACTGTTTGATGACTTGTTTCCTTCAGAAAATGTTAAAGATGACCCCAAAAAGCTTTCAAGCAGTGCTAGTGTGGATGGTTGTGGCACAGTTTCCCCTGAGAACATATTGAGAACTAGAGTTAGGAAAGTGGTTGCCAAGAGGAAATTAAAAAATGTGGAAGACAAGTCAGGCAGCAAGCATTGCAAACTTGGTAGTAGCATTGTATCTGCAGCTAAAGCACTCTCATCAGAGAGAATAGAGAGTGCATGCAATATCGAGAACGCAACTGCCGATCAAGACTCCCTGAAGGGCAATAATGATGGTGTGAGAGATGTATCTGTATTGTCTTGCAAAGATACTGTCACTGTAGACAAGTCAGAAGGGATGCACAATTCCAAGTTGAGAAGTAGTGGAAGAAATAAAGCTCCTGCTTCAGAGCATGATAATGATAACCAACAAGACCATGGTGGTCTTAGCTCTAAAACCAGTTGTGGAAATGGTGGTTTGAATTCCAAATTTGCTTTGAAATCAAAGAAGAACAAAACAGATATGCTTGACAAGCATGGAGAGATTGACAAGTCAGAAGGAATGCACACCTCTAAGTTGAGATGCAGTAAAAGGAATCAAACTCCTGCTTCTGACCAGGACAACGATAACGGACAAGACCATGGTAGCAAAGATACTGTCGCTGTAGACAAGCCAGAAGGAACTCGCAATTCTAAATTGAGATCTAGTGCAAGAAATAAAGCTCCTGCTTCAGAACATGACAATGAGAACCAGCAAGACCATGGTGGCAAAGATACTGTCACTGTAGACAAGTCAGAAGGAATGCACAATTCTAAGTTGAGAAGTAGGGGCAGAAATAAAGCTCCTGCTTCAGACCATGGCACTGAGAACCGACAAGTCCATGGTAGTAAAGATACTGTCACCGTAGACAAGTCAGAAGGAACACACAATTCTAAGCTGAGATCTAGTGCAAGAAATAGAACTCCTTCAGACCATGACAATGAGAACCGACAAAACCATGATCTGAATTCCAAATTTGCCTTGGAATCCAATTGTGGAAATGGTGATCTCAATTCCAAATTTGCTTTGGAATCAACGAAGAACAACACAGATGTTGTTGACAAGCATGGAGGGACAGAAGGAAATGGAGCTGGAACCTTGATCACATTGGACCCTGCATGCTTTATTTTAAGTGGACATCGTCATCAGAGAAAAGATTATCGGTCAATACTTAGACGCCTGAAGGGACGAGTTTGCAGGGATTCACATCATTGGTCATATCAAGCAACACATTTTATTGCCCCTAACCCCCTAAGGAGAACTGAGAAGTTCTTTGCAGCAGCTGCTGCAGGCAGGTACAAACTGAAACTGTGATCTAAGATCTCTAGTAATTTAAATTTTGCAGTAGAGTTAATAGTTTCTTATTGACTTATCTTATACTCCTTCATCAATGAGACCAGAAAGAAAATAATTTGCTGCTTAATTAGAGAAATCGACATGTTTGCTGCATATGCACGTGACTTGCATTTTGTCTTACCTACTTACTATCTTGCAAAAATCTGCCATGTCACAAATCTGAATGTTAGCTCTTTTTCTCCTGAAATAGGTGGATCCTCAAGAGTGATTACTTGACCTCTTGCAATGAGGCTAGCAAGTTATTGGCTGAAGAGCCGTTTGAATGGTCTGGTACGGGCCTCAATGAGGGTGAAACGATTAGCTTCGAAGCTCCCAGGAAATGGCGTGTTCTAAGGCAGCAGATGGGTCATGGTGCCTTCTACGGAATGCAGATAGTCATCTACGGACAACTCATTGCTCCATCACTCGTGAGTCTTGCTTGTCAATCAACTTACCTGCCAAAATGATCAGTGATAAAGTATTTCTGACAAAGCAATGCATGCATTGTGAGCTTATCTAGCACCTGCAGATTTGGAGGTTCCATGGTTCTTTATCCTCCAGTTCATCTTAAAAACTTCCTGTTCTTCCCTACCAGGATACGGTGAAGCGCGCGGTGCGTGCAGGCGACGGCAACATCCTAGCAACCGCACCGCCATACACCAAGTTCCTGAACTCCGGCGTCGACTTTGCCGTCATCTCAGCGGGCATGCCCAGCGCAGACGCATGGGTCCAAGAGTTCATCCGTCACGACATCCCATGCATCAGCGCTGACTATCTGGTCGAGTACGTCTGCAAGCCTGGCTACCCCCTGGACACGCATGTCCTCTTCAAGACGAACCGTCTGGCCAACAAGTCCCTGGACAAGCTGCTGAAGAGTCAGCAGGAGGTGGCCATGGATAACCTGGAAGAAGCATCTGAGGACGACGGCGACGATGACCTGAGCTGTGCAGCCTGCGGGAGCATGGACCGGGCAGAGGTGATGCTGATCTGCGGCAGTGAGGACGGCACAGTCGGCTGCGGGGTCGGCACGCACATCGACTGCTGCAACCCGCCCCTGGACCGCGTCCCAGACGACGACTGGCTGTGCCCCAAGTGCGAGGCGCCCAAGGCCAAGAAGAAACCCCCGAGGGGCGCGGCGAGCAAGTCTAGAGGGTCATCCAAGCAGCGGAGGTGATTCTGGTTCTCTCGTCTTGTGTAGTACGCTCGCTGCTTTATCGAACAGACAGAATAAATAGTGTAACAGTTAGCACCAGTGTAATATAAAGCTTTGACATCGACAGAAATGCCGCCTCAGCATTTCTCTTGTAATAGTTGGTCTTTTCCATCCAGTTGGCTTTTATCAGTGTGCAGTGATAGTGATTATGATTTGCTGTAAAACCTTCCGAACCGAGGAGTGTCTTCTGCAACATCCGTTTCATTTTTTTTTTGTGTATGCGACTTCCATTCAATTTCCCTTTGTTCACAAATATAAGATGTTCTGGATATTTCAATATAGACTATATACATACTGAAATGGGTGAAATAAACACACTAAAGCATGTCTATAATGGTTGATGGTATAATAGCAATATTGAGGGACATCTACATGGAACATTATGAGCGGGTGATGTCCTTCTCTCATGACTCATGATCCATGAATGCTCAGAGAGGTTTCAAAGTGGAAGTTGCGGTCCTACTCCTACCTTGCTTCACAATCGGAGAAACATACTTTGCTATCTTCCGAACGAAGGTCGGTTTTTAATTCTAACAGCTCTATTTCCCGACTCTTATATTTCTGCGCCTGGTGATACAAAGCAACGGATGATGGCCATTTAAGGGAGAGTGAGACTGGCAAGGATGTCACCCAAACTGAGAAAGTTGACACTTCCTCTCATTCATAATAAGTGTCGTGGTTTTAGTTCAAATTTGAAGCCATGGTCAAATTTGAGTATGTAGTATCGGACCTTGTCGTTGTTTGCGGCGTCATTGCCATGGTGCCGCCGGCGGAGCTTCGACAAGGCTGAAAGGGCCATGGCCCGCCCTAGGTTGGAGCAATTCTTTTCACATAA
This sequence comes from Triticum monococcum, assembly GCA_034509565.1. NCBI lineage: Eukaryota > Viridiplantae > Streptophyta > Magnoliopsida > Poales > Poaceae > Triticum > Triticum monococcum. The sequence goes on from CM067846.1 coordinate 66,430,620, forward strand.
AGTTCAACCCACAATAATATATTGATTTTTTTAATTTGATATCACTTTTTTGTACTATCCGGCCCGTCCAATATTTAGCTCCGCCACTACATGGTGCTGCCAAGGCCTATACTGAAGATGGATGATACCCTGTTTATCTTCTCTGACTCCATTGTTGTGAGTAGTAGCAGAGCTAGGGTGGGTAGGGTCGCTCACATAGCCTATATATAATATGAAAAAAATATTATAAGTTGAGAACTATACAAACAAGTAAATCCATGAACCAGTTCCATGGTTGGATAATCTCGTGGCCATTATGATGGATCCACCACTGGTTGGGAGGTAGCGTATCAGATCTTACCGATACGTGACAACCCACATTGATGATGATTCTACTACATGTAACACGCCATTTGTGAGTTCCACAAAGTTGATGTCCTGCGATGATGCCTCCTCAAAGCTTTGGGCTGATGGATTTGCATCATTCCCCTCAAGCGTCGGTGGTTTTTGAGTGGCGTTCGATGACAAGCATATAGACTTTGAAGGGTTTCAATATAACTTTTTGTAGGGGCAATTTTTCGTCTCACGCCACAATAGTAGTCTATTTTAAAACTTTGCAATAACAAATTTTATTTTTTTCTTATACAAGGCATAGCCTAGTGGTGGAAGGGGACTGATGTCTTCCCACCCATCCAAGTTCAAGACATGGTATTTGTAATCTGGATTGTTGCATCAATTATACTGTAGAGGCCTCACTTACGGTCTTTCTATCAATAAATAAATAAATAACAGTCAATTTTCTAGTGATATATGACGCACTTGGTGTATTGAAGAAGGATGCAGAAATGCATGGTTGTCCGGACTTAGCTGGGGATCTTGTTCTTGCGTCCTGTAAATACATGCCAGGATGTGATGACCCCCTCGAAGCTGAACTCGACGAAGGTGTGCTCTATGCACGCAAGTATGTTGCAGGTCCGTTTATCCTCCAAACAAACTGTTCCAATGTGATAAAACTGTTGAAGGATACAAAGCCGGATAGGTCTTGACTACGCCATCTCGTACAAGAGTTGAAATACTTGGTCTTTGAAGAGCGGGAGCTGATTCTCATGAAGGCTGATAGAAGTCCAAATAAGGTTGCAGATTTCCTAGCTAAATTTTCGCGCTCAGAGCATATAACCGACTTGGTTACAGGATGCCCCGAGAATCTGCTAAGCCTTTTGGCTATGGATTGTAAACCTATTTGTTAATCAATAAAACTCTCAATTTTTACGCAAAAATAAAAAATAGAAAATGATTGACTCCTGATGATCCTTGCTGACAATTCCCGTAAGTCTAGAAGCTTGATTATTCTTTTGATTGGGAAATTCCGACCGTTAAGGAGTGATATTACCCCTTGGTCAAAAAAGGAGTGATATTACCCACAATGAAGATGCTACACCGACGAATTGGCAGTTCCTTAATAACGCTTAAAAAATGCTCATCTGAGGAGATAATTAAGAGGAAGATGCGGATGTTTGATGTTGTTGCAATACCTGTGCATTCTATTGTCACCCGAGTACATCGTGGCTACCATCGCCGTGTGACAAGACCTATTTATCTGTTGATGATCCTTTTCGTCGTCTGACAGTACAACGACAACATGTATGATCTTGAGAAGGCATGACAGGAATGTTTTCTTCGTCGCTTTCAGGTTCTTATTCCATTGCAACGATGCACTTGAGGCGGAGATTCATGATTTACTCCAAGGCAGCGCGTTTGCAATCTAGCATACAGATCTTTTGGTTATTATTCAATCAGATATGGCGTGAGCTCTTTCGGTCCTCACTTCAGATTCTCTCGACTGCTTATGGTTATTTGGCTTTGGAGATTAAAACCCTTTTGGTTGACAGGGGTTTGATAAGATATAATCTCCACTCGCAAAAAAGGAAAAGAAAGACAAGATATATACTCTCATCGTTCCTAAATATAAGTCTTTTTAGAGATTCTAACAAACTACATATGAAGCAAAATGAGTAAATATATACTCTAAAATATATATCTACATACATCCGTATGTTGTAGTCCATTTGAAATGTCTAAAAAAACTTATATTTAGAAATGGAAGGAGTAATTCTCATGTACCGAGGAAATCTTTGCCTCTTGATTGTAACTCTAAAATTATGGAATAAAATCCCTTTCTCCTCGCAAAAAAAGGAAAAAGAAAGTCAATGCACAAAGTTTTATTTTAGGTAAAAAATAGCACGAATAGAAGAGACCAACGAGGCACCGAATGAACCAAACCAACCACCTCTTTTCCCACGGCGGCCCCACCCCTCCCCGCCTCCAGTCAGTCTCCGTCCTTCCAGAAGGCCGCCGGAGTAGACGCGCTCCGGCCACTCCCCCTCAGATCCCGCCGCCGCGCCCCAGCCCCCATTGCCGCGGGGTTGCACCGGTAAGCCGTGGCCCGCCCTGCATATTTACACCCCCGGGATACGTACATAGGAGGATCGCGGATTTGTTTCCACGGGAGCCCGCCGAGGCGACGGCCGAGGTCAGCGGCACCGAATGCGCGCTGCGCCGTCGCCTCCCTTTACCGCGCACTGCCTGGGTGGTGATTAGGGAAGGTCCGAGAATCGCTGTGGAGCCGCGGGGAATCCGCCGCGGCGACGCGCTGCTGGGATTGGATTCGATTCCTGCCTTTTGGCTTTGTTCCTTGCTTTTTACTGGGTCACTCGGAGGGGGGTTGCGTCAGCCCTTGTGGTCGCTGATTCACAGTTGCCGGCTGTTGCTTGTTTTGAATTCTCAATTGATGTTCCCAGGTTTGGTGCGCTGGATTTGTTGGGACTGGTACCCAAAGCCAATAATGTAACAGTCCCCCCAACTTGGGACCATAGCTGATTTTGCACTCTATATGGTCATTAAGGATGCTAATGGAACAGTCCCAAGCAGAGAAACCCAGCATAGGGCATCAATCATTCCATGTTTCAGTGTACAGGATTCCATTATGAACCAATTTCTAGTTCGTGTAAAAATGTAAACTGTTAAAAACATTTGCTAAGAAAATATTTAAAAATAGCATGTGGTCTGATAACATGCCCAATAGCATGTTCTTCATTGTCAACCAAAGAGGAGGTTACCACTTACCAGTATCCATACTTCGAAATTTCATGGAATTTACCCTAAATGGCCTTTTGTTTTTACGTCGTGTTACTATGTTATTATATCTAGCTATTAATTTGTTCCACCCTTTCTTTCAAAATCATGCTTATTATTTATAGTTGACTGGTACGTCATTATCCTGCAGGACTTGCTTTTATCATATGACCGGCAACATGTTTCCTCAGTGATATCCAGGCATGATTTGGGTATTGTTCATAATGCAGTTGGCTTCACATGGCACCCGAGATGACGAAGGGACACAGCTGGTGCCCCTTTGTGACCAGGAAGCAGCGTCAGATTCGCAGGAGATATTTTCGCAATCTGACACTGCAGGAAGCTCCACCGAGTATCTGGGCTCATGTGAAATCAAGCCATTGATTGTTGAGGATGAAAACCACAATATCGATGCGGATGAAGATACCCATCTTGTCATTCAAGACTTTCCACAATGCCGGATTTGCCTTGATAATGAAGGTCCACAGTCCACACTACACTATGACCTGAAATACCCTTTTCTTATATCTTTTATATACCTTGTTATATTTTATATTAAATCACTGTTTACCATGTTGCATTTCTGCTGCAAGCAGGTGATGACTTAATTGCGCCATGCAATTGCAAAGGCACACAAAAGTATGTCCATAGGTCCTGTCTTGATAACTGGAGATCAACAAAGGTATTGATTCACGAGCATTTTATCATTTACATTGCACTTGTAGAGTGTAGAGTTGACGCTCAAGTGCTCAATCATCCTGAAATCACCCAAACCACCTGACATGCTAACACTCATTATTGTTACATTATTCTCATTCTGACCTAGTTTCTTTGTTACACATCACCCAGGAAGGTTTTGCATTTTCACATTGCACTGAGTGTCGGGCAGCATTCTTACTTCGTGCAAATGTTCCTCCAGATCGATGGTGGTTAAGGCTCAAGTTTCAACTTCTGGTTGCTAGAGATCACACATTGATCTTTTTCATTGTACAACTGGTAAGATGTTCACACCTTGCATAGTCTAGTGCCATGAACTAATTTTCTTACCCAGTTGATTGTTTTGTTACCAAGTTGATTTATTTTCTTTTTGCCTGATAGGTTGTTGTTTTATTGGGTATGCTGGTATACAGATTTTATGGAGATGAGCTGCGAGAAATGTTTGGCTATGAACAGCATCCTTATGCTTTTTATGCATTGGCAAGTAAGTTCAATTTTCATAGTGATGTCTACTATCCTTGCACATGTTACAAAATATCTTTGTCTATGATTCAAGAAATTTCTTGAATTGCCATTTACCTAACATGTCGAATGAGAACTAGATAACTTATGCCATTTATTAGTACTGGATTTCTTCCTATTCAGTGCTCTCAATATGGTTTGGCTACTTCTTTAAAATAAGCCACTCATTATTTGCATCTTCCATTTTTAATTTTGTGGCCAGTATTAAGATATATGGTGTTCAAATGGTCTTATGCTTGCCTGATATGTATTTCTGTATCTATGAGGATATAGATCATCATTGTGTAATTTATGGTCCCAGCAACACCTTTGGTCCTTTGAGTTCAAACAAAACATACATAGTACTCCCTCTGTAAACTTTTATAAGACATTTTAGGTCAGTAAACTAGTGACCTAAAACGTCTTATACAAATTTACAGAGGGAGTACATTTCATATAGGATGAGGCATGGTTATCTAAGCGTGGTTTGTACTTTGGGCAAGCATGGAAATACCTGTCATATGGATTTCTTTTCATAGTTCAGATGATCGTCTAAACTACTCAAATTGTAGACAATCATGTCTGATAGAGATAAGTCTACACGCTCAATGGGAGCTACAATAACTCATGCTTGTAAATTGGTTGGCATATGTAAATTGTAAAGACAATACAGGCTAGATGAGAATGTAATGACATTTGTCTATCTGCTGTCGGCATTTAGCATAGCATTTGTGATTGTACAAGTATTAGCATCGTCTGTGCCATGTCTGAAGCACTTGCTCAGATTTTTTCCTAATGTTTATAATATTTTCTCAAACTGCAGTACTGGCTGTTATTTTGGTTGGTTTGCTATATGGATTCTTCATAGCTATAATATGTGGACAGAGGATCACCGAACGGCACTACCATGTTCTTGCAAAGCAAGAGTTAACCAAGGTTTGTGACAGAAAGAAAAACAGAAACATCAAGTTTGTTGATTGATCTCCATCCCAAGAAGTGCATTTTCTGATTAATAAACTGTTTCTGTAACTGATTAATGAATTATTAGTTGTGCCACCAAGTACTCTAGTCACCAACAGTCTGATATGTTGCGAAAATCTGAATGCCAGTTTCAACATAGAGTGTCCCAATTGGTTCTGTATCTTGCATGATCCCAGTGGGCTATACTAGAGCATGAAGTCCCTGTGAGATGATTTTTTTGGGTGTTTCTTGTTAGTTACATGTGCCTTTGTTTTTTTTTCTTATCCTGGCAAACAATAGCTTCTCAGTATTACAACTTTTAAATTTGTAGCACCTTCTCTTTCTCATGATAAACTTATGCTAAAAGATTTGCTCATACTGTGATGTTCTTCTTATGGCAGGAGTATATCGTAGAGGATCTTGAAGGAGCTGATCCAGTGGCAGACCTTGATCCTAGCCATGTCACGGAGCTGAGGACGCTGGGACTCTATTGAGCATAGCCGCATATAGCATCAGGTTGGCAGTTTAAGTTGCTGTTGATTTACAGCATTCTCTTAGTCGTTATGGGTGCACTCTCTACTTGTCTAGAAATCACTCTCTACAGCTTGTAGAAGTATATGTAACGGCTCGTACAAAAAACTGTAAGAAACATCCCCTTCCACGGTTCAAATTTCATAATGGCCATTCCATTATCACGCCAAAAATGCCCCCTTTTCTCTATCATTTCGTAAGCAGCTAGTACCGGGTTTCCATATCCCTTCCAGACCGCAAGGCTTCCGGAAATCCTGTGCTCTGGTCGCTCCGTGCTGCGTCGTCGTGTAATTTCATTTGGGCTGAGCTGGGTGATTCCTCCAATCAAATGGCAACGCCACTCTATGCATGGATCCCATCCATCCATCTCTCCCTTTTCTTTTGTCCCTAAGGTTCTGATCCCTCTCTCTAGATCTTTTTGGTATCCCCTCGGTTTATTCCTCGCGCTCACTTTTTCGATTGGCTTGGTGGCGCCTGTCATCGCCCCTATTTTGCCCGGCCGCTGCTGCAAAGCTCCATGGGCGAAGGAAAATTCTGCTGCACCATTGCTGTGCTGGAGGCCGGCCAGCACAGCCATCACAGGCGAGACATGTCACCGTCTCCCCGGCCCACCATTTCTTCAATTTAGAAGAAGGGTCAGTACATGCTTTAAGTGATCATGTCAGGTCGGTTCTAAAGTGATCTATTGCCGTCACGCGTGGGCATTCTGTTTCTTCTTGTTGGTCTTTCGTGCTTGACCGACGAGTGATATGTAAGGTTTTCACTGTTTTGTACTGCTACCATGTGGTTTTGCCCAGCTGCATCGGGCGTCCAAGAAATGAGATGCTCTAGCAAAGACCACTCCTACCCTTTCTTTTTTTTTTTGGGTTTGAGCGGTACTCCTAGTTTTTTTTTGAGACAATCAGCAAAGCTTTGTTGATCCGTCACACAATTTACATGAACGAAATGAAGATCCCCAGGGTGGCCCAACCAAACATGGCGACCAAGCCCCAGTTTAAATGCATGCTTTACTAGATTGTGAGCTTCGACGTTCGAGCTCCTAGTTGTATCATGTGCTGTGTACTAGCCAGGCCTTATTTTTGTGTCCGTATTACAACTAAACTCGGCTGATGACAAAGGGCCCAGTAGCTCGCGTGTGGGCGGCGTATGGGGCTCCCTTGAGATCCTCTGCAGTACCGTATGGTGCTGTAGTGTCAATGACATGTGGGGCCAGGTCCCACATGGCAGTGACTGTACAGCACCGTACAGTACTGCAGAGGATCCGTAACGCCACGCCATCTCGGCGGTACGCGGAAGGAAGCTGGGCCCATTTTCTGGGCCTCTCCCCTTAGGAGTTTACACCTAAATTGGGCCCAGTGGCTCGTGCGGGCGGCCTATTGGGCTTTGATAACGCCAGCCCGGCTCTCTGGTTCCGCAAGAAACTAGGGTTAAAGGGCACCACTATATAACCCGCCACATGCCCTCCACTTCCAGCACCACAAGCCGCCGCCGCGACGGGGCGAGGCCGCAAGATGTGTTTCCTCGCTCGCCGCCGCCTCGTTTCTTCTTCCCCGAGTTTCCCCTCGCGTTTCGATCAAATATTCGATCTTTCTTTGTTTGGGGCCTGTGATGTGAACAATTTGTCCGTACCATCTGACATCTCTGATGATCCACATTTGCTAATGTATCTCTGAGGTCCCCCTTCTGGTTCTTTCTCGTCTGGTTTTCGTTTCGATTTGAATTTTTTTACCTATCGATCTCTGTTTTTGCTGTCGCTCAGCCATGGGAAAGGCAACAAATTAGAGTCTCTGATGCGCTAAACCCCATAGCGACTTCGGTGCTGTACGTTGCCCAGAGCGACCCCGGCGACAGTTATCATGCGTGCGCCGTCTTCTCGTGCGGCATGCGCATCCCTGTCCCCTACATCTCCCGACGTTCGTACGAATGAATGATTCTTGTTAGAACTTCCGAGGCAAACAAATTAGAGTCTCTGATGCGCTAAACTCTGTAGCGACTTCGGTGCTATACGTTGCCGAGAGCGATTTTGGAACGTGGTATCATGCGTTCGGCGGCTCACGTCCGGCTCGCGCATCCCTTTGTTCCACACTTTTTAGCTTAGCCTTTTTAACCACAAAAACAGATAACATGTGAAATTGTTGGCTATGGAATCTTTGATTTTTTTGTTGCGCTTTCCCTCTTTACTTGCCCTTTTTGTGCTTGTGTTTGGAATCAGTCCAATATGAAGACATAGGGTTAACTCCAGGACCGCATGACAACAATGAAAATTTGTGGGAGAACACAAATGCTTGCATTATTTCAAAAAGGAAAAGATTAAGGGGACTTCAATTCAAACGAAAGCAGTGTTAAGTTCATTACAGACCCTTGATACAGTTCAAATGCCACAACATCAACAGCCTGGAAAATCTATTGCAGGCAGCAGCACATCATCAGACTGAAATGCAACAGAATTAGAATCTGTTCTGGTTTTCTTAAGTTTAAGGTGGGCTGGAGTGGGCAGAGCCCTTTCGTCCATGAGTCAATCTAGTAGAAACAATGCGAGCCAAAGCTTGCCAAACTAGTTTGACAAGCAGTTTCATTAGAGAGCAGGCAACTATGGGATAATAACTAACTAATGGTTAATACATGGTAGCAGTTTACTATGGGATAATAACTATGAAGACGTAAGATTGAGAGTCATTCTCCAGAACTATGGAAATTCCAGACAAGTGAGAATATTGAAGGTGAAATATCACATTTTTCATCTCGATATGTATAGACATTCTAAGGCTGGAGCTACTCCAGAAACTGCTGGAGCTTAGCCGTGATGTCAACAATTTGTCTGTACCATCTGACATCTCTGATGATTCACATTTGCTAATGTATCTCTGAGGTCCCCGTTCTGTTTCTTTCTTGTCTGGTTTTGGTTTCGATCTTGGATTTTACCCCGTCGCTGTGGTTTTATCGATCACTGGTTTTAGCTGTCGTGTGGCCATGGAGGGGCAACAATTAGAGTCTCTGATGCGCTTAACTCTGTAGCAACTTCGGTGCTGTATGTTGCCCAGAGCAACCCCGGGGATAGTTATCTAAACTTTAGCGACTTTGTTGCTGTACGTTGCGGAGAGCGAGCTGGGAACGGGTTTTCATGTCCTGTCTCACTTATGGCGTACTCAAACTCTTTTTCCCACACTTTTAGTTCAGATCGGTTCTCATGTTTTACGAAGTATGAAAGGTCTTGGATATTTATCTCACCAGATTTTTTAAGATTTTCATTTGAGCTTACCTAGCCTTTTAAGAGTCAAAAACTAAGAGTCAAAAACAAGACTCTGACGATTGTTATCAGTATGTGATCTGCTAACGATCCTAGCTTTTTTTTCCAACCGGGCTCACACCCCTTTCCATTAATTTTGCAATCAACGGAAATACAGAAGTTCAGTTCAATATGTCTCTAGGAACCACGCCCAAAATAAAACGACCACCAGAACCCAAAATAGGACTGAAAGGGGGAGAGCGAGCTGGAGCATCGCCAGGAAACCCACAACGAGAAGACCCTGAAACGGATCAACCGCCATGGGGCGAAAACCTGATGACACTAACAAGCTACTATCCTAGACAGCAAAATATAAGGATGAAACTAGGCAGCCACCCAGGAGGGGCATAAAGCAACTATGAGTCATCTTAGTTAGGCACTCTGCCGCAAGATTAAAGAGGAAAGGAGAGTGTGGGTCTCCCTGCCTGACCCCTTTCACGCTTTGAATATAAGGACCCAACTCATCATTGATTTTAACACTAACCGTCTCATTCTTAAGAATTTGAGTTACCCAACCACACCATTTTTGGTTAAACCCACGTTTTTCATGACATTCAAGCAGAAACTCCCAATTGACTTTGTCATAGGCTTTCTTGAAGTCAAGTTTAAGAACAACCCCAACCTGTTTTTTAACATGAGTATAGTGCAAAACTTCATGCAAAGATAATATGCCATCTACAATATGCCTCCCTTTTGCTGAATGCTGAATAGTTTATAAGCATTTTGCTGAATGCTGAATAGTTTATAAGCATACTTACTGGCCCTAATGTCCATAACCTTGGTAATAAGCTTGTATGGACAATGAAGCAAACATATTGGCCTATATTGCTGGATCTTACTAGCGTCAGCAGATTTCGGCAGAAGAGTAATAATGCCATAGTTCAGCCTTTGCACATCCAATCTCCCTTCATAAAACCATTCAAATAAGGCCAATAAGTCTGGGGCTACAACATCCCAATAATGTTGATAGAATTCAACATGTATATTATCCGGTCCAGGGTCACGGTTAGATTTCATATCAAAAAGGGCCTTTTTAATTTCATCAATAGAAAAAGGTCGTGTCAAGTCATCATTATCCTCAAGAGTAATTTTTTCCTCTTGTGACCAAAGGTTTTCATCTATATGACATAGATTACCAGGGGCTGGTCCAAAGAGATTTTTATAGTACTCAGTAGCATGAGCTAAGAGGTTTTTAGTCCCTTCTATAATAGTTGCTCCACACTTAAGTGAAACCATCGAATGTTTCCTACGTCTCCCATTGGCCACTTTATGGAAAAAACCAGTATTATTGTCTCCTTTCAGTAGCCACCTCTCATTAGAAAATTGATTGATGCCAAAAAAGCTCTTCCTCCACATACATAGTATTTAGTTCATTCAATATTTCCAGCTTTCTGGTATAAGCCTCGCCACACAGCCCAACAGTTTCCTCAAGCTTTTCCAATTCTTGCAATTCAAGTTTGATAATATTTCTCTTAATCTTGTTGTGCCCAAAAATGTTAGAACCCCACCCTTTAAAAAACTTCTTAACTCTTTTCAGTTTAATATTCAGGGTATCTATGGGATCATCAGTATACATTGGTTTCGACCAAATATCAGCAACCAAAGGTAGGAAGGCTGGATTATTCAGCCAGTTATTATCGAATCTAAATCACCTTTTTCCTGGTGCTCTAGCTGCAGCCCGCCCCCCATCCAACAACAGGGGGTTGTGATCAGATAGGTCCTTAACTAATTTGCTAATTGAGACAAGAGGATATAAGTCCTCCCATTCAGGTGACCAGTGTTTTTAAAGCGTCCCTAAGGCGACGCCTAGGCGTCGAAGCGCTCCCCCTCTGCTTTGGAAAATCGACCGCTTTGGGCGCCCAGGCGTCCAAAGCGCCCGCCTAGGCGTCGCCTAGGCGCCAAAGCGCCCCCCCCTCCCTAAGGCGGTAAGGCGTCGCCTTAAAAACATAGCAGGTGACATTAAAACTCTATCCAGCTTCTCCAGAGTGGGATTCTCCTGCTTGTTCGACCACGTGTGCACCCCCCAGACATGCATATCTCCCTAAGCCCAAGCAAGTGGATGACCGAGTTAAATACATCCGAGAAATGGGGCATGGGTGTCCTTTTATTCTTCTCACCGCTGTGACGAAGTATATTGAAATCCCCACCCACTAAGTAAGGGATTTGCGTGGCATGACACATATGAGATAGTTCAGCAATAAACTTGGGCTTATTCTCATCCTGAGCTGCTCCATATACTACCATCAAGGACCAGCAACATTTCATGTTTTTATCCAACAGGTCTAACTGAATGATATATTTTCCATGCTTAACAGCAATAAGATCAAACTTGTCCTTATTAACACCACAGAGAATGCCTCCAGATTTGCCTCGAGAGGGAATCCATTCCCAATAAAATTTTTGTCCAGGATCTAACTTCCTAAAGAAGTATAGGACTTTTTCATAGTCTCTTGAAGACCAATAAAATCAACATTATTGGCATTAATCATATCAGTGAGGCAGGTAGACATGCCTTTCTTACCTGCCCCCCTACAGTTCCAAAATACTCCTATCATTTATATCTCTTAGGTTTCCCCCTCTCCCTAGTGGGTCTGCCAGGATTCAGGGCATCCCCACCATTTCCCTTTTTCTTTTGACTCCTAGTAACAGGTCTATCAATATGTATAGGAGATAGGATATTTACTTTTTTCTTATACTGTGGTTTTTTCCTTTTCTGCCTGGACTGCACAAGGGTATAAAGTTCTTCATCCTCTATGCTTTCATTATCCCATGTTAGTAACAGAGGAGTGTCATTTCCTAAACCATCATTGACAGTAATAGTTTCAGGATTATTCTCAACTTTCTTATCACGGAGCAATTTTCTAGATAATTCTAATTCACGCAACACATCAATTGTAGCAAAGTTACCATCAGGTATTTGGACCCCCATCATGGAAGCCCGAACAATAATAGCATCATCAGATAAGGCAGAAAATTGATTGCTCGAGTGTAACATTTTTTTACCTTCAGCATCGCGTTTCTTGAGCCTGTTAGTAGCCATCTCTTCAACACGCATCAGCTTCTGGTATTGCCTGCGCGACGCCCTACCTTCAGGAGCCGCTGCTTCGTGAATTGGGGACCCAGATGGAGATTCTACAGTGTACACACTGCAACTTTCCCCTCCCTCTGCATATCCCTCTTCAATAGGCATAATATGAGGCAGAGATGGCCATACCACATAATCTGACAAGGGAGGAAATGATTTTCCATAAGTGTCACCAGCATAGTGTAGAAACATCGGAGAAGAGGGAACAGGAGTTTGGATAATATCCCAAGCACCTTTTTTCATGTTGTCAGTAGCATTAGGAGACTTATTCATATCACCCTCCTCTTTTTCTTCAGAATTTTTCCCATATGAATCTCTTTCAACAGAAGAATCAGAATAGGACATTTTTTCAGCTGCATATTCTCTGGCCATGGTGTCAATCAATAATTCATTATGGCTCCCCTCATCACTTTCCCCCTCCTCCTCACTCTCAACCACTGCAGCCAACCTCTGCACTCCCTTATCATAGTGTTGAGATGTATAATTCCCAGCCCTAGACATGCTAGTTTCCCCTTGCCCATCAGAATAAGCAGGATATGAGTCCACCCTGGCTTTCTTTGGGAATGAAGGAGAGGCACTGCTGTCTACAGTAACAGAGAACTGATTTTTCTCACCTCCCACAGTTACAATTTTTTCAACTTCATAAAAGAAGTCATAAAACTGGTCTCCCAGCATGCCCTCAGCAGAAGGAGGAATTTTCTTAACCTCTCTGCATCCCAGGAGAACTCTAACATACTCAGGTTTGTGTAGTGTGGATTCATCTACTTCCAAGGTAATACCAACCAGTGCTCCAGCATAGGCAGCGTGCTCAGAACATCTTTTTTCTAAGGGAATATTGCTTACCCTAACCCAAGCTTTTTCCATTTCCCCTTTAGCACCCACAGTAGCTGACCAAGGTTTTATACTAACTACAGCAGCCCCCTCTTTCAATGGCAAGCGCTTCCCATAACAGCAGGCCCTCTCCACCTCACTAGCGTTAGGAAAGCGCATGACGAACTGATTATGGCCAATAGGGCGAGCCGTACAACTCCATTTCTTCCTGCCAGGTTTATGAGCAAAGAAGCCATTAAACTCAGATTCTATTTCTTTTGCCGTAGCATCCCCCTCCACAATAGTAATCACCACATTGTTAGTTTTTTCACCCTTTTGTTTGGCAGCACACATATCAGGTGTATAGAAAAAACCCTGTCCAGGGGATTGAAACCCACAGAGAATAGGAACGCACTCCCAAGGCCTCAGATTTTGACACAACTGCGCCATATGCCCAAGTTTATTGCACTTTTCACATCGAACAGTAGGGCAGCAAGGAGCAAAATGACCTGGGAGGTTGCAGTTGAGGCAGAGCTTGTCGTTGATCTTGGTGGTCGGAGCATCTGGCGCATCCGCTACAGCAGGGAGCGTCGTCTTGCCCGTCGAAGTCGTCGCCGTAGGCCGTCCCTTGGCGTCCCCTCCCGCCGCCCGAGCTGCAGCTTCCCATCGATCCTCAGCCCCTCCAGATCTCGCCCCTCCAGTCGACGACGGTGGCGGATCTGGGCGCTGCCACACCATATGTCGTGTCTGGTTCTGCTGCGGCGCCTTGCGCCCAGCCCCGAATCCACCGCGCATCGGGTTGTCACGCCATCCTCCAGATCTGCCCCCGCCTCGATCTCCCATCGGTGCAAGCGAAGCACCGCGCCCACGCGCGCGCTAACGATCCTAGCTGCAAAGAACCTGGGAAGCATTGACAATCAGTGATGAACAAGATGATGAAGGAAACATTTTTCAGATAAAAAATGCTTACACAATATAAACGAAACCAGTGTGACTACAGACAGGCTCTTCATAAAAGAGCGCTGCTACAGGGATGGCATTGTTTAGCTGATTGTTGGACGATGCAACGGATCCAACGTCGTCCAAAAATCGTGCAGAGTATTGTCCGCGAAGTAGTTGCATTCATAAAATCTGTAGCAGCCAGTAAAGCACATGTGAAACTGAAGTTGCATCTGGACTCCTGGGAGCCTACATGGACGATGACAATTTTCGTTTGAGAGCAGCCACCAATTGTCTCTTGGCCAAGCTATATCTAGTTAGTGGTTTATCATGGGATAATAACCATAGAAACATAAAGATGGTCAGGCGTCCAGAAACCACCTGGTTCATCCTTCCCACTGCCGCATCAGCCAAATGGTTAAATTTTATGGGACTTGATAATATCTTATCATAAGCCTGAACTTGTGGTAACCAGAATTAGAGGCAGAGAATATTGAAGGTGAAATATGATCTCTTTACCAACTTAATATGATGTATCACAGACATTTTTCTTCCGATAGTATATCCCAGACATTCAGGCTCACTTACTTCTGGCTGGAGCTTCTCCAAAAATGCCTGGAGCACATAATCCTTTGTTATCTTTCATCCCTGGAGCATCAAACCATTTATCTTTCGGGCCTGTGATGTGAATAATTTGTCCGTACCATCTGACATCTCTGATGAACCATGTTTGCTAATGTATCTCTGAGGCCCCTTGTGTTTCTTTCCCATCTGATTTTGGTTTTGATCTTTATCTTCCATCCCCGTAGTCCATTTATATCTTAAAAATGGAAGGAAGGCAACAAATTAGAGTCTTTGATGTGCTAAACTCAATAGCGACTTCGGTGCTATACGTTGCCAAGAATGACCCTGGCGATAGTTATCATGCATGATCCAGCTTCTCGCACGGCCTGTGCATCCCTATCCTATACACCTTCAGTATGACTTCGAGGCAACAAATTAGAGTCTCTGACACGCTAAACTCCCATGTTGCGGAGAGCGATTTTGGAACAAGTTTTCATGTGTGCGCCATTAAGGGCTACACATCCCTTTCTCCCACGCTTTTACCTTTTTTTACCCAAATATATGGAAAATTGTTTCATTTGGGTCCCCCTTTTTAGGGACATCCCTGCTTACAAGGCCTTTTCTTTATAATAGTAATAATTAAATAAGAAAATTATTCACCCTAATTTTTTTACTAATTTTTATTCACATATGCACTGGTGCCTTTGGGCCACCGAAGAACAACAATCCAATATTCAAGTGTGTTGAACTAACTAAAGCAATCATTAATAGTGTTACCTTAATCAAGAGAGGTGCTTTAACCTTATCGCACAAAAGCATTATTAGATGATGTGTCTTCTTATGGAACTAGTATGGGATCTACTATGCACAAAACGATCCTTGAAGAACTCTTGATGTACATACTACCTAATCACTCAATGTCTAACCCTTTGAAGGTAACTTAGACTTTACTCCATCTGTTTCAAAACATTGAAGTTCTAGGTTTGTGCTAAGTCAAACTTCTTTAAGTTTGACCATGTATTATACAAAAATAGATTGACATCTACAACATCAAATAAACATACTATGAACATATATTTTATGATGAATGTAATGAAACTAATTTTGTGTTGTATATGTTATATTTTTTGTTAGACTTGGTCAAACTTAAAGATCTTTGACTTAGGGCAAACTAGAACTTAAATTTTTTGGAACGGAGGGAGTAGAAACTGTTTTTTGGGCTACCAAAAGGATGAATATACCTTGGACTTAATTAATATGGTTAACTGGATATATGCCACTGCAATTTTGGTCAATTGAAAACGCCATTACAATTTTACACTTTGGGGATATGCCAATACAATTCATCCACCCTCTATATAGAGGATGGAATAATTGTAATGTCATTTTCCAAAGTGCAAAGTTGTAATCGCATTTTTACAATTCACCAAAGTTGCCATGGTATATATCCAGTTAATCCTTATTATTATCCAGAGTCTATAGCACAATGTACTACAGTACTACTCTTGATTCACATAGAGGCATCAGAGAACTAAAGGGGAAATAATATCTCCTTTTCAACTTGATCCAGAAACGAGAAAACATGGTTATTTTCATCAATGGTTTAATTTTGCAAACATTTTAGGTTCAGTTCTTTCTGGCTGGAGCTTCTCCAGAAATGATTGTAAGATGTGTTTCTTGGCTTGCTTGCTTCTCTTCCATGAGCTCCCTCCCGAGTATTGATATAACTTTGGGGCCTGGGATGTGAATGATTTGTCCGTAGCATATATCTTTGATGAAACCATGAGTTGGTTTCGAGATCTTATGGGTTTCAGTTCTAGCCTACCCCAACTTGTTTGGGACTAAAGGCTTAGTTGTTGTTGTTGTTGTATTCACATTTGCTAATGTATCTCTAGGTCTGTTGTGTTTCTTATCTGTTTTGGTTTTCATTTTGCTACACATTCTTTTGATTGCCGTAGTTGATCTCTGTTTCTGCTGTGTGTATCCCTGTAGCGACTTCAGCACTGTACGTTGCTGATAGCGAGACTGGTGATAGTTATCAGTTATCATGCATGCGCCATCTTTTTGTACGGCCTCTTCATTCCTATCTCCGACACCTCCTGCAGTATGAATCTAAGAACTGCGAGGCAGCAAATTAGAGTCTCAGATGCGCTAAATTCTGTAGCTTCTTCGGTGCTGTACTCTGCTTAGTGAGTCGAGAACAAGTTATTGCCCTATCCCATATCCCTTTGACCTTGTTTATCCAAAACTATTGGGACATGGAAGAACAACAATCCAATCTTCCTGTATGGAACTAATGGAGGGATAAATAGTGATGCTTTAAGCTTGTGTCCCGCAAAAACATTATCTGACAACGTATCTCAGTATGGAATCAGTATGGGATCTACTATACTCAGAACGATTCTCTGCAAAGGAATTGGGATGCATACTACTATACCAGTACAAGAATTCAGGTCTAATCCTTTGCATATCCATGACCGCGTTGCTGTCTGCATGCAAACACTGGAAATGAGTGACTGATGAAAATAAATGTCTGCATTGTTCTTTCCTTGTAAAAAGATGAAGGAAACTTATACCGTAGAAGCTAATTTTGGGACTACCAAATGGTCTAATATACCTTGGACTGTAGCAATATCCTCTAACTATTGGCTCACATACATATTGAGGATCATCCACCTGTTGCAAACTGCAAACAACTTTAAATGTTGTTTCCCAGAATAAGAGGAATAAGAGAATAGTAAAGGTGAATTATGAGCTCGACTTGATCCAGAAACGAGAAAACACGGTTATTTGCATCAATCCAACAGTAGTACTATTTCTCAAACATTTTGGTGACATAGTTTTCTTGATGAAAAAATGAGCACATATGAAGTACTCCCTCTGTAAAGAAATATAAGAGCGTTTAGATAACTACTTTAGTGATCTAAATGCTCTTATGTTTGTTTACAGAGGGAGTACTTAACACCTCTCAAAAGCTTCAGCTATTGCAAGCCATCTCATCTGACTTCTTGAGGCCTTGAAGATCAAGCAGACAAGTGGTCTAGAGTAGAACAACCAACAGGCAGTTCAGCTACCCTAACCCAGTTGTTAGACTGTCATTTAATGCCTTGCCTTGTCATTTTGTTTCAGCTCTTTGCCGCAATTTAGGCTGCAGACCGCAGAGCCATCATCCTTTAGATACCTGGTCATCTTGTTTCCTACCTGAACCTCCAATAGTCTTACTATTCTCTCTTAATTGATTAAGCTGAACTCCTGCCACTATTCTTGATACAAGAAGGAAAATGTAATTAGTTGATGTTGATTATTGAGACAACTGAGTTGCGATGTGAAGTCACGCGAAGTAAGGAGTTTGAACTTTAAAATTACAATCTTGCCCATATGAGTTGTCTTACCTGAATCAAACTTACTATTTTTATTGCCTCCTTTTGAAGCCAAGAATATATGCTCCATCTTTTTGTGTGCTTATAGACATAGACTTCTTGCATATATCTTTCTGAAAGTAACAGAATATATGAGGAGATATTACTTTGTCCACTAACCAAGCATCTCCCTCTTAGCAGCTAACTTCTTACCAGTTTGTTTGGTGGTCTAATTATTGGTGCTCCATTAGTTTGTCTTCTTTTTTATTTTCTACCCCCCATAAATTTCTTTGATTTCCCAAATGACATCCTCCCATTTTTCATATTTCCCAGGTATTGTTATTTTTTATACAAATTTCCCTCCAAGTTGATATGATATCTGTATTTGCTTGAGACAGCACGAAATTGGAGTTTAAATTCTTTTCTGTAGACAATTCATTCTTCCAGCCTACTGCCGGTAATGGATCAATAATGATTATTCTCCTAGGTTGGCAACCAGGACACCAGAGTGAAAATGACATTGGAATTTATGCTGGTTGGGGTGCAAAAGAATGCACCACACTCCCGTCGGTGCACCAAGCTTCACGTTTTCGAGGGGTACCTCTTGCTCTTGGTGTCCTTATTCGTGTATTCGTGTACAAGTGTGAGTTACGTGCAATAGCTTGTGGCCCTTTACAGAGTAGGATGCCCCTTGGTGCTGTGACAAAAGCAAGGGCAGACTTGTTCTTGGCTCTGTATGTTGTGGGGGTTCTCTGACTGTAGGGTCTACCGGTGGGGGTTGTCCCATGGGCCAACTAAAGTTGGGTCCCTGGGAAGATGGACCTCTCCTTGGGCCATAAGGGGGGTTTCTTCCCTCCGAGGCCACCAAGGGATCTTCTTGGAGGTGGTGGGTAGGTCTCTTCTATCACCCCTCTGTGGGAGATGCCAGGGACCTATTAGAGGCGTAAGGAGGCGACCTGCTGTGGATCGTCCTCACCTCATTATTTGCATAAGACTTCTTGAAAACAGTGTGGAGATGATTTGACAATGTAAAAATGTTCTTTCGATGTGTCCTCTCCAGCCTACTGTTACTAAGTCCTAACTGTTACCTTCTGTCTTAGAAAAATGGCCAGTACATGAACAAAGGTCCACTTTTCATCTAACAAGGCAACACTATGAGTGCCAGTTCTTGTTTGCTAACCGTTTTTAAAACTCTTAATCATTAACGAAGCCATCCTGACAATGACCTGAGACATCTGATGACGTGTATATGAAGGATGTTCAATGTTGCGAGTGGTAGACATCATGTACATGTTCTCTTGATTCACCTTATTTTCTTGTGATGCAAAAAATTGCCTGCAGTAATATACAAAGTCTGATGGCAACAACTTAAACAATGATACGAGTAATCTTCATAACATTAGGCATGTCATTATTTTGCAGTTCAGGACCCTACAAATTCTTTATTTTTTTCTTTTTTATGAACAAAAATGTAAGAGAGCATAGCTTTGGTAATCTGAGTTATGAAGTCATGCCTCATCAGCTGTAACACTTTCAGACAAATGGGAACACATCAAATTGGGGAATTTACGGACAACTAGAATAGAACACATGTTCGAGAATTTGAATAGAACACATCCAGAAGGTGTGAGACTGCTGACTCCCGCATCAGTTGCAGCTATTTCCAGTTATGCTGTGTCATGGTCATGAGTTGGTGCCATTATTGTCTAGAGAAGTCATCTAATGTTCTTGAGATGATGTATCTATGCATCTGATGACCGAGCATATCATTTCCCTGTGATCCAACACAAGGCACTATCTTCTGGACAGCTGTTTAAGCATGGGCATAGTTGGTGAAGCTACCAAAAGTGTGTTGGGGTGATAGTTCAGGAATCAGCTCTGTCCCAAGCCTGTTTACCACAAATTCATCTCTCGAAGCCCTGAATTGCCTTCATGATTAAGTTGTGGGGAGATTACTAGCACCAGTTACACGTACACCGTCTCCACCACCTGGGGACCTCTCCCCCATTGTGACTGTTTTATCCATTTAGTATATCATAGTACAAAGTTTCATGGCTAAGTAAACCAAGAGAATAATTAACTTACTGAAAACTGTAATGCCTAGAGATTATGTAAGCTAAAGCATAGAACAGTTGTAATTATATTTGTGTTTTAACCTCCAATATTTTTTTCCAGGTAAACAGCAATGATGAAATGGGGAAACCAGCCTATTTCAGCATAACTTGGAAGGCTGATGTTGCATGAATATTATCACACTTTCATCACGAGGAATGAAAAATGGGCCTTTATGTGGCGCATATGTGTATATTTTCAAAAGGAAAACAGGTCGTTCCTTTCTAGCCACCAAATAGAATTCATGTTTCTTTTTTGTTTCCTGTAGGGTAGTTTGCTCTCAAAATAGGAGAATAAGGTGAGTTGCCTCCCACACATTCTCAACAGAGAGGTTGCAGAAATGCTAGGATGCTGTGCTGAATGTACTTTTTTTTTGTTAGATAGATTTCTTTCCTTTCCTTTTCCAGGTTCGTAATAAAATGTAACATTTAAAGTTGGAAATATGTTCTCTATTGTGCATATGTTGCAACTCTGCTTGGCTACGCTTCATGCTTTGATTATTTGCATCAAATTGATGAACCAATTGATATCCCTGAAGGTGTACACAAGTTTGTACGCCTAGCATCCCTCTCCAGAAAATGAAGTAGAGATTTATGTCGTATTACTTGAACTGTCTACACCATCGTAATTTGCACTGCACATGCTGCTCTTGTACTGGAGGATCTTTTTAATTGTTTCTTCCATTTCTATTTTTCTATGATTGCTGGTACCTTGGGACTTGTGATGCGCTACTGAAATCAAGGACACGCACGTATGGCAGTATGTGCCTTGCTGCTGAACTGTTAATAATGCAACAAACACCTGAAGGTGGCGATCATTAGCAAACCAGCATGTGCAAGGGCAGTCAAGGTTCTAAATTTCTAGTGTATGGTTGAAATGTCCTGGATTTTTGGAAGTTCTTGCGAGTGATACTATTATAGTTTTAACATTATTAAATATCATAATATCAAGCGAAACTGATCTTCTTTGCTCACGAAGCTCTATGCTAAGTGTGAATGACCCTATGGCATTGCGTGAACTTGATCATCATGCCCTTCCAGTCTTTGCTTTCTAATTGTTTTGCTCTCACCATATATACATTGCATGAACTGGATTTTTAGAGAGAGAGAGAGAGACAGAGAGCATCCATGAATTGTTGAGCATATTTTTTTCTTGGATTTTGTTTGGTAATGGGGCCCTTAGGAGTCCATCAAATCTACCCAGGGTTCAAAATCTGCGTTCATGAGGGGTTACAAAAATATCTTTGCAAAGAAGAATGTTCGGCCTTGTTTGAATTGAGTTTAATTTCTGTGTGCTCCCCAGCATTTAGCTACCTAATCTATTTTTCTTGGTTGGGTGAGTGGAGAAGCAACACACTTTTTTAATAATGTGAGGAGCAACACAATTTTTTACTTCTAGTAGTGTCTCATATTGGGTCAACCTCACAGCCTTGCCATAGGGTTCCTTGACTTAGTTGCACTTGACAAATTAATTATGCGGGTTCTTCCATCAACACGTGTGCACTGCGAAGCAATGGTAAAACCATTTTAATGCAAGATGGGGGTAGCAAGAGCCAATAACACAAGCAACCATGTGTGCTCAGTTTGGCAATTAAACATGGCCTAATTATTGGCATTTATTTCTGATGTCCTAAATTACTAGTTGCTGGATGGGACGATATGAATGGTGGCGCACGACGATGACGGCGACCTTCCTGGAAGCAAGGAGTCCCAGTAGGCACTAGGCAGTTAGTTGTCCAGTGAGTGGCAAGGAGTCCCATTGGAACTCTCCTTGGTTAGGTGAGAAGTCGTCCCTATATTTGGATGTTAATAAATAAATATGCATGCATTGGGCTGCTGTTTGTTGCATGCCTGACAAGCAACTATCAGACGCTTCTAAGTGAGGAAAAAGCTACCTAAATCAAGTTTGGTCGGCGGCTCAGCTGTTCTCCAGTTGAATTTCTGTTGAATGAAGCTAATTGTTGCCGTGGAATGAACTGGTTTTGAAAGTTCTATATTTCTAGTGCATGGGTGAAGGGAACTGGTTTTTTGAAAGTTCTTGCTAACAGAACTACTACTCCCTCCGTTCGGAAATAAGTGTCGTGGTTTGAGTTCAAATTTGAACTACAACCATGTTATTTCCAAACGAGGGAGTACTTTTGTTTTAGCATTATTAAATTTAATGTCAGGTGAAACTGGCCCTCTTTCCATGCAGAGCTATATTGGTAAGTGTGGCATTGGATGAACTTGATCCTGATGCCCTGCCAGTCTTTGCTTTCTATTTTTCTTTTTGCTCTCACCATATGCATTGCACGAACCTGATTTTTAGATATATATATATATATATATATACACATATATATATGTGTATATATATATATATATATATATATAGAGAGAGAGAGAGAGAGAGAGAGATAGATAGATAGATAGATAGATAGATATATAGAGAGAGAGCATCCGTGAATTGTTGAGCATATATTATTTATTGGATTTTGTTTGGTAAAGGGGGCCTCAGGAGTCCATCAAAGCTATCCTGGGTTCAGAATCTGTGTTCACCAGAGATAACAAAAATATCTTTGCAAAAGAAGAGTTAGTCCCTGCTTGGATCGAGTGCAATTTTTGTGTGCTACCTTGTATAGTACTCCCTCCGTCCCATAATACAAACGTTTTTTGACACTACACTAGTATCAAAAAACGTCTTAAATTTTGGGACGGAGGGAGTATTTTCTTGGTTGGGTGATAGGGGAAGCAACACATGTTTTTTTAGTTTCTTATAGTTGGTCAACCGCACAGCCTCACCATAGAGTTCCTTGACCTTATTGCACTAGAAAAAATATAATTATGTGGGTTCTATGATCAACACATGCACATCAATTGAAAAAAAAAACTATTTTAATGCAAGATGAGGGTAGCAACAGCCAAGAACGCAAGCAACCATGTGTGTTTAATTCGGCAACTAACCATGGCCTATTTTTGTGTGATATTTATTTCTGATGGCCTGAATTACTAGTTGCTGGATGGAGCGCCGATGTGGATGGTGGCGCACCACGACGAACGGCGATGTTCCAGTAGGCAGTCAGTTGCAAGGAGTCCCGTTCGGACTCTCCTTGATTAGGTGAGAAGTCATCCCTACATTTGGATGTTAATTAATAAATGTGCATGCCACTGCTGTTATGAAAATGACACAAGCAGCTATCAGGCGCTTCTAAGTGAGGAAAAAGCCACCTAAATTATGTCTGGTCGGCGGAGCCGCCGTTCTCCGGTTGAATTTCTGTTGAGTGACACTGGTTGTTGCTGTGTCCAGGCTTTGCCAAACTAGGAAACTAGGAAATACCTTGACGTATCAGAGAGATGGAAAACAACACCCACCGGTGCGCCACTGACACGCATTGGCCCTGGCTGTATCCCACATACCATTTTTCACCAGCATTATGTTTGTACCTTCTCTTTTTGTGTGTGTTGGTACTCTAAATTTCTCCAAAATTAAATCTGTAGTGACAAGAATCCAGCGACCCTGATTGTAGAAGAATGGCAAGTTTCATTTCAGGAGAGCTAGACATGATAATATATTTTCAGATTGCAATCTGGTAGGTATGATCTGCACCAGCTAGCCAGTTCAGTCACTGCATTGTGAGCACCTGAAGGCTTCTCTCTAATATTGCTCAAGCACTGTAGCTTAACAGCTGCCTCTTGCAATTACTTGCACTCCATTTGCTTAATAATGCAGAGAGAGACAGGGGCGCGCAATGGAATCAAATGGTGGTGGTTAGTTAGTGTTCCACTAATGACATTGCAAACGAGACTTGTCTTCCTAAGCATTTTTTGTGATTCCTAGCTCAGATGAGCAAGAGAAGTTATCATTTGCCTCCTTTCTTGCAAGAATTTGTTAAGAATGCAAAAGGGTAAAAGGTTTACGGGAAGGCTTGGGGGTGCAAGGATCCCATCAAGGGCGGGAAAGTGCATTTTTACAATCTGATGGCGACGCTTTAATCCTCCCTTCTGAAGCAAGGCAATTGCTGCTTTACCAGACTGTCAAATGGAGGCTAGCTAACTGCATTAAGCAAATGGCAGTCACATCACATCCATCAGATGCCTGGAAGCTTCAAGCTCTCAAAAAGGGCTGGTTAATTGTGCCAATTAGCGCTAAACAACACGCAACCACCTTCGTCGTCGAGCCGGGAGAAACCCCCTCCGCGTTCCGAACGGGGCCTAACCTTTTCACATTCAGAAAGATCGCCGAGAAAAGGTAATTTTTATGCCCTTAGCTACACAATAATGTGAAAGTCCCCCTCTGTAAATCCTGGCTTGGACTTTACATCCAGGCATCCAGCCAGTCAGCACATTCTCATTGGCTGTGGAGGGAGAACAGTCAGTCCCTGTTGGCTTGCTGTTCCAGGAAAAACCCTATCCCTGCCTTTCACCTTCCATGAATGCACATTGCAAGCATTCCCATGGCAATGCAACAGCCTGCTTTTGACAACTTTGATTGCTCTCCCTAGAACATTACAAAACCCTGGCCTTCACTACAGGTGCAGTGACCATGACAGGCTCTTTCACCGTCCATTGTGGCAATAATGCCCGCCTTTTTTGCATCTCGTTTTCTTGGCACGGCGTGTGAAAACATTATACTCCCTCCATCCCACAATATAAGTTCATTTTTCAAGCTATAACGATCTTATATTGTGGGAAGGAGGGAGTACTACTAGTGTGAAAAAAAATGAGGGTAAGAACTAGCAATGTGCATAAGTGGAGAGGTGTAGGGCTGCTTTACAGAACAAGGGCAGTGTTCGTTCGTGTGTGTGTGTGTGTGTGTGTGTGTGGGTGGGTGCACCTAGCAACAAAAGCGAAGAGGAAATGTGTGTGACTGTGTTCAATTATTTGGTTTTATCTTTTCCATTTGCAGAAAAGGTATTCCAAGAACAACATTAAAGCCGGGCGGCCACGCATATTTCCCTGTGGTTGATGGCTACCTCCAACAATGGAAATGGAAGGGAAGGCAGACAAGTGTAATCAGATTCTCGCCAATTGTCTATGCAATTCTCAGGTAAGAAAAGAACCAGATGGTCCAAGATTTCGAATTTTCAATACTCAGCGCTTTATGCTCTTCGAGGAAATGTCCTTGAAAATTCATGGCAATTCGGCATCCGGTCCGGCTACACGTTAGAACTGAAGATGATGCTTGTTTAGTAAAAGCATGGTTCATAATCATACCAGGTTCTTCAAGAACTTGTTTCATGGACAGTTCATGTTCCAATGCCAACCTTAAGAAAAGAAAAAAAAATGAAATCTGGGATCTGTGGCAATCCACCCGATCTTGACCCGCACGCGTTCGGCGATGTGATTCTACTGAAATACCTGATCCAAGAAACACATTTCCACTTGCATTTGCATCCTGCACAGATTTATAAAAAATGCTAGTAAATCAATTTCTTCCAGTTAGCAATGACTGAATCTGATCTGGGGCTCCATGCACCTTGCACTGTGCAACTACTGATGGAGCAATGTGGCTGAACATGAGCACAGCAGCCTTTGTCCCCACCGACCACATGGGCTTAAGGAACACAGAAAGCAGGTTAGTGCATGCATTAGCCCATATGCAGCTGCTCATAACCACTATTCAATTGAGCACAAGTACAAACCCGCCGAGGTTAGTTTAAGAGGGGCAGATCCTTAGTCTTGGTTTCTGCAAGAAGGAATCAAAAGAACACTTGTTTAATTTCTGTGCGCGATAGATCGTGTTTGTGATGCCCACCATGCGTTTGATAAGATCCGAATTACATCTCAACTGTTAAGAAATTCTCATCTTTGGTGTGAAATAGTCTTTGGCCGCATTTAGCGTGCTTCGAATGATAAAATTCCGCTCTTTATTCTCTGGAGAATTGTTTAATGTGGCCTTTGTTCCAATATGGTCCTGCTTTTTATTCACCTTAAGATCTGAATTATACATCTCAACTGTTACGAAATTCTCTTCTTTGATGTGAAATAGTCTTTGGCCGCATTTAGCGTGTTTCGAATGGTAAAATTCTGTTCTTTATTCTCTGGAGAATTATTTAGGGTGGCCTTTGTTCCAATATAGTTATGCTTTTCAGTCACCTCCTTTTATATTTAGTAAAGTGTTTATTCTGTCTAACCTTTGCATCTCCCATAAAGGATATTTCTGGTCTTGTTTATGGTTAAGGACTACTCACTTTATCTGAGAGAGTTTATTGGCTAATATATAAAGCTGCAAGCCTGCCATACATCAAAACATTAATCTGAAATTCCATAACCTCTAATTAAGGCACTAATTGATTGTAGCTTATGGAGCCTTGTCAAGTTCCAAGGAACATTATGTCTCATCTAACCACATGCACAGGCTGCTGTCTCACTAATTCCATGTATAATGCATGAACCAACCTTTGGACTCAGGTGACACTATGATCCAAAAGCCACAATCAATGGCAAACAAGATCCCTTTTCCTCTTATCATTTTTTCTTCTCTTTCCTCCTGTTAGATCTTCATGTTCACAAATTATCAAGAGGTGACAGATGTACACCAGCAGAACAACCTCACAATAATAAAGATACATTGGAGAAAAATATGTACTTTCTCTCTTCTCCACACACACACACACACATACCAAAAAGTAAAGAACACCTTGAACACAACAGCTCATGTTAAAAGTACAACTAAGTACTCTAGCTCTGTTGAGTGCCTCAAGATTCTTGAGAGGCGCCACCAAGAAAACCAAGGTCCATGGCACTTTTTCCCTCGAGGTGCATTGCCCGATATGCATTGTGTTTCTCTTTTCTGCTGAGTTTTCGTGCTGCAAGCAACGTCTACTTTTTAAAGCTGTAATGTGCAAATTATGTGTGTGCACATCATGCAGCCAGATCAGGCAGAAGGATGGCCTGGGTGATTCACTTGACCGACGAGAAGGAAAATTTTGCGTTTGTGCGATTTAAAAATTGCACTGTCGATTCAAACCAATCATGCTCATATAGTCATATACATCAGGATGTGGTTATGGTTGCATTTTTTTGTCATGGCCAGGAGCAACTGAGCAAGCAACCCCTCAATGCATCCACACCTGGAGCATCAGGTTGCTTCCACTGATGATAACCCCCAAAACACTCAAACATGTAAAAATATTTTCCTTGTGTGTTCTGAAATCTCCGACGACGATCGTCGTCGCCTGCCTCCCGGGACCGGAGCACAGGGAGAATATTCCGGGTTGTTCTCGCCTAGTATTCTCTTGCTCTCTGGAATTGTGGATGGAGAGGAAGAAACTAGAAAGGTGGTGGCTGGCCGAGGGGAAGTGAGTGACCACCATGGCCGTCCTTGATTCCCTGCCATTTGCAGCATGGATGGCCTCTGCAAATCTCCACTGTGTGGGAGGGCCGGCTCTACTCTACTCCACTCCACTCCATGAATGCAGCTAAGCTACCTCCAGGCCCAGTGCACCAAATTGCACACCTCTTGCAGCCAGTGGTCCTCCATTGGCACCCCATATGTGTGCAAGCATGTGTGTGTGCACTGGTACAAGTGCCAACCAAGTTACACAAGGGCTGCAAGACCAAGATGCAGATCACATCCTGTGGTGGCAGCTGCTGATCCTGCCACTCCTGTTAGGATCATGCATGCATGCATGAGATTCATGTGTGTGTGATAGCTAGCAGAAGGATCATCATCAATCAGGCTGCTGCTGTTGCAGCATCTGCATGTGGTTTGGTGGGTAGGTACCAGTACCAGTACCATACCATGCCCAAGAAGATATCATGTGAGCTGGAGCCACATGAAAAATGGAGGAAGAGAAAGGAGAATGGGTGTGAGGTGAAATATCATCAGTGAGTGAGCTAGCTAGCTATGCTATGAGAGGCTACCGGTAGTGGTAGTGCTGCTGCCATTAGTTTTGCAGAGATGAAGATGCAGCAGTAGTAGTACATGCATGCACTGTGCCTGTGTACAACAGAGTTGGTCCATGCATGCATGACAAGCAGGAAAAAGTGCCCCTGTGGTACAATCAGAATTCTCAGGAATCAATAGTGGAGGGGAACATAGAGGGTAAATTGGAGAATCTCTTTCTGTGTGCATGCACAACCGTCCACCTATTGGTGCTGTGTACTGAGAAAAACTCTGAGAAATATATCAAAATTGGCGAATGAAAAAAAAAGAGATCTAGGCCAGTTGTTTTTATTCCATTCGCAATATATTCCAGTCACAAAAGACTGGCTGCTATCACTCTCTGGTTATTCCCTTCCCACTCTACCTTGCGGGTGGAATATCATGAGGATTTTCTGAACATTGTGCATGCATTGATTGGCATCACATGAATGTACTATGCAGTAGCTGTGAAAATGTGAATCTAGTTCTTTTTTTTTTGAAATGAAAATGTGAAACTAGTTTAAGCCAGGCATGCAGAGCAAGATAATTAGTGGCATTATTTACCAGAGCACATCACAGTTGAAAGACAGAAGAAAAGAAGCTGCTCCAAGGTAGCAGAAATAAGACATTATTCATGGCAGTGAAAGGCACTTTAGCAGAGCACATCACAATTCAGAGCCAGAGAAGGAAAAACACACAAATAAGAGAAATACATTCATGACAGTAAAAAAGGAAATCATGAGATGATGAGTAAGTAAGTAGAGTAATTATATATGGCACTTGCTTTGTCTGAACAACAGCACAGGGAGAGAGAGCTTACTGCTTCTTCCTTCTTACATAGGGGATCACATGATGGTGATGCATGCATGCTAAGCTTAAGAACCATCATCACTTGGCACACACACCAGTTTAGATTACACATGATAATTATAAACTAATTAACCCCAGCAGCTAGCTTAGTTAGGCGCGGTAAAAACTCCACGGCTCTCCGGGTTTTTGTAGTAGTAATTAACCTGAAACACCAGAAGCATCAGGTAAAAAAAGATGATCTCTGTTGCTGCGCTCGCTCTTGTGCTGCTGCCATGGCCGTGGCGTGGGTGCTAGCTTTGCAGGGCTGGGAACATGAACATCTCGGGGGAGGATCTGAAGAGGTAGTCGTCGAGGGACGTGCCGTCGAAGCTGCCGAGGAACGGGTCGGTGGTGGTGGCGGTGGCTGCTGCGGCGACGGTGAGCGCGACGGCGGCGGCGGTGTTGTTGCTGGCGCTCATGCAGGCGATGATGTCGTTGAGCGAGTGGAGGCGCGCGGCGAGCTCGGCGGCCTGGGTGCGGAGGACGGCGTTCTCGGCGTCGACGGCCTGGAGGCCCCGCGCGGTGAGGCCGAGCGCGGCGGCGACGTGCGCGTTCTCGCGGCGCAGGTGCGCCGCCTGCGCGGCGAGGTCGTCGAGGTGGCGCTGCTTGCGCATCCGCGAGCGGCGCGCCGACTCCCGGTTGGAGAGCATCCGCTTGGCCCGGCGCTGCTCCATGAGCGCCCGCATCTCCTCCTCCGTGCCCGACGCGGCCGCCATCGCCATGGCCGCCGCCGTCGACAGCGAGCCCGTGCTCCCGCTCCCGCTGGAGGACGCCATCTCCGCCAAGCAAGCAGGCAGGCACTCCCTGCTTTCCTTTGTTGTTGTTGTTGCAAGAACCAAAGATCGACTTGATTACCAGCTACGGACTGACTCTAGACTCTAGAGAGGCGACGACGACGACGAGAGAGTAAGCGAGTGTGTGGGAGGAGGGGAGCTTGAAGGGATGAGCAGGAGGGCTAAAGGAGTAGGAGGGAGAGGAGGGGGAGGGCTGTGGGGGCGAGTAGTTTATGAGAAGACATAGAACCAGTAGAGGAAGACGACGGAGAAGGACTGGACGAGGTGGGTTCGGCGCCGGAGTGTGGAGTTGATCATAAACCCGGAGAGTAGGATCTCGCTGATCACCGGCGACATCGGGGGACTCTGAGGCGGACCCGGGGAAGCATGTGCGCTCCGCTTTCTTGGGTTGCCTCCGGGAGGATGAGAAGCAACCAACCAAGCTAGGCGGCAATGGATGACACCGACCTCTCCCTGCTTCTCCTCTCCCTGCTTCTCTTCCCTCTCTAGACTGACTCTGTCTCTCTCTCCGGCTGCAGGAG
The DNA here is from genome assembly GCA_034509565.1 of Triticum monococcum. NCBI lineage: Eukaryota > Viridiplantae > Streptophyta > Magnoliopsida > Poales > Poaceae > Triticum > Triticum monococcum. Next base: position 66,460,604 of record CM067846.1, read on the forward strand.
GGATGGAGTGGAGGAGGAGGAAGAGGGTGGAAGGAGGAGGAGGGGGGTGTTGGGGCAGGGAGCGGGGAGGGATTTATAGAGCCGGCCGGTGGCTCGGGGGCTGGACGAACGGGAATGCGATTCCGCGGGGGGGAGGGAGGGAATGGGAATCAACATCCGATCCGATGGATACCAGGGGCGCAGAGCACAGCAGAGCGGGCATGCAGGAATGGCTGAACGAGCGCGGGGAGCGCGGTCGCACGTGCGGCCTGTCGGAGTGGATCCGAGGCTGAGGCAGCGCGGCTGGAAATCACGCTGACCTCACTTGGCCTCACGCGCCCATGCCGCCCAGGTGCGTTCACTTCACTTGGCTCGGCGCCACTGCTGTAGCTGGTAGGCGGTAGGCCCCGTGTGGTGACTGGCGGACGCGTCTAGAGAGGAGGCCTCCGTGTCCGAAACCTCTCGAACTTACCGGCGCCGGCGCCTCTCTCTGCCACGGGAAGATGCGCCGAAAGCCGGCCGGCGGTGAAAAGTGAAAATTATGCTACCCTGGCCCGGCGCGCGGTGGTTCGAAAGCGGAGAGAATCTGAGCCTACTGCGGCCGCCCGCCATTGATCCGCCGCCTCTGTCTGGGCTCCGAGACGCACGTCTTTCGCGGCATCAATTGCAAGCGCAGAATGTAGATGGTAGTATTCAAGATGACTGGCACGCGGGTCTTGCCGGCGGCGGGCTACGATTTGAATCACGGGCGGTGCTAGTCTAGCAACGGACCGGGTGGCGGCTCCAAATTTCACGAGCCTCGTCATCCTTTTTTTACGGACTATAGAACCTCTTTAGATTCGCGGGAACCTGGAAAATTTGTAGGACTATAAGAAACACATAAAACTGTTGCCAGCCAAGGTACTTTTTTTAACGGTATTTTTACAGAAAAAATGCATCGGCAGAGCCGCTCGGTGTAATCCGACTTTTTGAATTAACACATAGCCATCAACCGGCCAGAATTATAAAAACACCACGGTATAAAGAAAGTGGAAACAGAGCAAAACGAAGATGTAAGGTGCTAAGAGGAACAAGTCAGAAGCAACATCAACCACCGTTGCAGTCAACCACCGCTAGGCCAAAACTAACTAAACTAGCGAAGGCCTCCGGAGGAGGGCAATACTGACATGTATCGTGTCGCTGACTGCATACCAAGGGTCAGATATGAGCAACACTAGGCCTGTCTCCGCCGCAGCAAAGGGTGACAACACCTTCACCCGGGCTTGACGGGTGCCACACCGGCGGCCGACAGAGAGCTTCCCACTAGAACCTAGACCAAGACGCCTAAGCTACCAAAGGGGAACAGTAGAAGCAGACCCACATGCACGAGTAACCGACCAAAAGAACACCGTTGCCGGCAGGGGCAAGACACAAAGGTGGTCGAGAGTTGTCGATCGAAGGCGAAGAACCATGGAGAAGGCCGAAAAGGGGACAACGCCATGCCACTGTCAATGGTTTGAATCCCCAGAGCCCAAGGCTCTCATTGGACAATGTACCATCGGTGTCGGAGAAGGGACCCCGATCCCCTCGCACCCGCGCGCGGGCATTCGACATCAACGGAGGGACCCATCGCACCAGGAACCACGCATGCTACAACCGAGAAGACCAGGCCACCTCACGTCATGTCATCGAACCACTAACAGCTACGATACCACAAGAGCAATCCCCGTATGACGTCTTTAGGAAGGAGCACCCCACCATGTGCCCTCGTCGCCCAAGCAAGAAAGAGCAAGTTTTCACTTGTGCTCGAGGGAGGGTGGGAGTCAGAGAGTTCACACCAGAGCCTCAATGAAGGAGAATGACACCGGAAGGTGTCGCCTTTGGTGTGGCCGCCATGCCATCCAGTGGTTTCCTCTGGAATAACGCCTAGCCACCAGATCCGCTCACCAGAGCCCATGGGACAACGACCGCAGTCGGTAGGGACCGGAGCCGACACGAATAAGAGCAGATCGAGATCAGGAACATAGCTTCTCTAGGATGCGCTAGCACACCAGTGCGTGATCGCCACAACACAGACGACCGCCAACTCCATGCCGCTCGCACGACCAGGAAAGGCAGCTCACCAGCACCCGCCGGCATGGCACGTTGCACAAGCCACATCGCGCGCCACAAACCGAAGCCGCCACCCCGGACACCGAGGCCCTCCATACGAGACGGAACCACCAAATCCTCGATGCCACATTCATAGATGATACCCGCCCGCGCCGACGAGCATCTCTGGTGGAGGCGGGGGAGAGGGGAGGGAGGGAGCACGATAATGGTGGTGGTAGGGTTATCCCTCAAGTCGTCTCAGAGGAGGCAACATGGGAGGGGAAATCTTTCGACGGTATTCATGATGGGATAGCGCGCATGGTGATCTGATGGGTGCGCACTATGAAAGCTCACCTACGTTCGGGTTATCGGCATGAGAGGTAAGGGTGATGAGATTAGGTTACAAGGTACCAATTGGGGGTCCCTACCACAACTTACACATGTGGTTGTGGCTATGGGGATCCGAGCTAGTCACTACTTAGCTAATTACTCCATGGGGCATCCGCGTTCGCGCACGTGCACCGTGCCATCCAAACGGGTCCAGGCGTTCCTCACCATGCTGATGTCATCATGGGTCCATGATGCATGGGCCGAGGTCGTGCGCGGGGCCACCTTGTGTGAACTTTGACAGGAATAACTCAGATAACTGAACTTTGATACAAGTAACTGAATAGATGAACTTTTTTCACAACTATAACCTCACTTTGTTGACACCTTAACTGAATTTTGACAGTAATCACAAGTTTTATCGCTTAAACCCAAAACACTAACTGTCATGTTTCCTAAATCCTTCTATTTTTGCCAAGATTCCCTACACCCACATCAAATCCATCAGTAAAACATATGAATAAGTCTTCAAAGCCATGGATATCTCTGCTTAAATTCTATCTTTAGGAAAAGTTCCTTCTTTCTCCACCCAAACTTCTAAAGACTAGATCGTTCTAATAGATGAAGACGATGCCGTATCCACAACAACCAGAGCACAACCAGCACATGGAGATGGAGTAGAGCCATCACATTGAGATGGGGCACTACCAGGACATGTAGATGGAAGGGAAGTAACAGAAGTGCGACAGGTCTTACCAGGACATCGACATGCATGGACATGGAGGAGAGCTTATCTCTAGACGATGACACATGCTTCGTCCAGTGCTTCGTTGCCGTGATCGCCTTGAGTCCTCAGTCGACGAGATAGGAAATAAACATGGGGAGTGAGAGGAAAGATAAGGGGGAGCAGGAGAAAAGGAGCTAAAGAAGGAAAGAGAGAGGCGTTGTGCGGTCTTGATGAGTGATATTTTTACACTCATTCACTCTTTGTTTAAACTAATATATTTCATTAAAATTGAGATATTTGCTCCGATATTGCTACTAATGACCAATGAATGCAAAGGGTTCCATAAATCCTCTCTTTGATGTGTTTCCCCAGGAAATGGGCTAAAAAGGGGAAGAAATCACGTGTAAACATGGAAAGGAGTGGAAATGGAGAAAGAAGAAACCACGAGGAGGTGCACCAGCGAAGACATCACAAAAACGACATTCCATACGACCATGAACACTCGTATGATTTGTCGTATGGCGTGAATTCCGAGGTGCCTTGTCCACCTAAACAACTTTTATAAAGGGGACCATGTCGAAATGTCAATAAAACATCTGCGAACGAAGCAAGAACAGAGGCATCTTCATCCCCTCTCATCAACCATAGCCCCCACCATTTCCATCTCCATAGCCACCATCACCACCATAGTGCTTCCTTTCTAGATCATACTTGTAATCGTGCAACACACAAGGCATCCATTGTAAGACATATTATCAATCAATCGATCTTCAAGATGTGTTCTTCAATAAGTTCTTCATGCGATATGATCTTCATGTGTGAATAGTTTGGCAAGGTATGGGTTGAGGCATAGGCCTTGCAACTCACTGTATTTATTGTACGGATCAATCAAAGTGCTTTGAATTAACTTCTCATATGAGTGAAATAAAATTGTTCATAGATGTCTCTTGTCTCGTCCATGATCTTCATCCCTGCAAGTACCCAGGATCATGGAGGTCGAGCCACGAAGAGGCTTAGGGCAGGGAGAACGTGAAGTGTTATTCTGAACACCAACGACAAAAGGGTTTAATACGGTAACACAGATCCCATCCTTAGGGATTCATGAGGTGTAGTCATTAAACACCCAAAACTCTTGTGTTATTATTATAATTTTAATTATCGAGGCAACCCCGCGCGACAGATAGGGCCTTCGGTTGGACAACTGATTCTTGATGCAGGACTCGTGCCGGTCAAGATGTTATTTGGACATATTCCCCACTTCAATTCGTGACAAGCGCACTTTGATGGGTGGCTTCCAACGCACAAATTAAGATCATATTTGGTCCCAATGCAAATACATGGTTGTAAGCACTAAGATCATATTTGGTCCCAACGCACAAATCAAGATTGCTGGCGCGTGGGTCTTGCTGGTGGCGGGCTACGATTTGAATCACGGGCGGGCGGTAGTCTAGCAACGGGCCAGGTGGCGATTCAAAGTTTCACGAGTCTCGTCCTTTTTTGCCCGTTCTAGGACCTCTTTTGATTTGTGTGAATCTGGAAAATTGTACTAGGAATAAGAAACACATAAAACTGTTGCCAGCCAAGGTATTTCTTTTTTACGGTAAAAGGCGTTGGCCGAGCCCAATAGAAGGCTCGAGCATGGTTCAACTTTTGAATTAACAGAGCCATCAATCGTCCAAGATTACAAAGACACCACAACATAGAGAAAATGAAAACAGAGCGGAACAAAGATGCAAAGTTGCTAAGAGGAACAAGCCAAAGGCAATGACAAACACCGTTGCCATCAACCACGGCTATGCCGAAACCAGCTAGCCTAACGAAGGCCTCCGGAGGGCCACATCATCGCAAGGCCTGTCCCCACCACCGCAAAGGCCTCCAGAGGGCCACATCATCAGCTAGCCTAATGAAGGCCTGTCCCCACCACCGCAAAGGGCCACATCACTTCACCTGGGCTTGACGGGTGCCACAACTGTGGTTGATAGAGAGCTTCCCACTGGAACCTAGACCAAGGCGCCTATAAGCTACCAAAGGCGAACAGTAGAAGCAGACCCACACGCAAGTGATAGAGGCGAAGGTCTCTCGATATTTTGATGAGAGGTAGCTATCGTTTTCGGTGGAAGTCGACTTTGATGATCCAACTACGAACATGCGAAGACATCGCGCCTTAGCAATCGCTAAACCAACCCCGAGGGGTGCTACCTCTTGAGCACTGCGTTGGTTTTCCCTGGAAGAGGAAATTGTGATGCAGTAAAGCAGCGTAAGTATTTCCCTCAGTTTTTGAGAACCAAGGTATCAATCCAGTAGGAGATCATGCTCAAGTACCACGCACCTACACAAACAAATAAGAACCTCGCAACCAATGCGATAAAGGGATTGTCAAGCCCTTCTTGGTCACTTACGAGAGTGAGATCTGATAGATATGATAAGATAATATTTTTGGTATTTTTATGATAAAGTTGCAAAGTAAAATAAAAGACAAAGAAAATAACTAAGTATTGGAAGATTAATATGATGGAAGATAGTGTCGAGCAGCTCCTGTACTTGACACATAATCTCCTTCGTCTCCTCTGGATTGGTACAGTATGGCGCATGGTTGGGCAGCGAAGCCCCGGGAATTAAGTCAATCTGATGTTCAATCCCTCGAATAGGTGGTAATCCTAGTGTCACGTCTTGTGGAAAGACGTCAGCAAACTCCTAGAAAATGTTAGTGACAGTGATTGCTTCTAATCTGGGTTGGTATTTCCCCGAAGATGAGAGGATGATGCAGCACAACAGAGGTAAGTATTTCCCTCAGTTATGAAACCAAGGTTATCAATCCAGTAGGAGAACCAAGCAACACTATGTAAATAGCACCTACACACAAACAACAAATACTTGCAACCCAACACATAAGAGGGCTTGTTAATCCCTTCACGGTATTGAGATAAATTAAATTGTATATGTTTTGATAAATAGATCTAACAAAAATACAAAATAAAATAAATAAAGAAAAATTGCAGCAAGGTATTTTGGATTTAATATATGATAGGAAATAGACCCGGGGGCCATAGTTTTCACTAGAGACTTCTCTCAAGAAAATAGCATATGGTGCGTAAACAAATTATTGTTGGGTAATTGATAGAAAAGCAAATAATTATGACGATATCCAAGGCAATGATCATGTATATAGGCATGATGTCTACTACACAACCTTCTTCTTGTAGACATTGTTGGGCCTCCAAGTGCGGAGGTTTGTAGGACAGTAGCAAATTTCCCTCAAGTGGATGACCTAAGGTTTATCAATCCATGGGAGGCATAGGATGAAGATGGTCTCTCTCAAGCAACCCTGCAACCAAATAACAAAGAGTCTCGTGTGTCCCCAACACACCCAATACAATGGTAAATTTTATAGGTGCACTAGTTCAGCGAAGAGATGGTGATACAAGTGCAATATGGATGGTAGATAAGGGTTTTTGTAATATGAAATTATAAAAACAGAAAGGTAGCAAGTGGTAAAAGTGAGCGTAAACGGTATTGCAATGCTAGGAAACAAGGCCTAGGGTTCATACTTTCACTAGTGCAAGTTCTCTCAACAATAATAACATAATTGGATCATATAACTATCCCTCAACATGCAACAAAGAGTCACTCCAAAGTCACTACTAGCAGAGAACAAACGAAGAGATTATTGTAGGGTATGGAACCACCTCAAAGTTATTCTTTCGGATCGATCTATCATAAAGTTCGTACTAGAATAACACCTTAAGACACAAATCAACCAAAACCCTAATGTCACCTAGATAGTCCAATGCCACCTCGAGTATCCGTGGGTATGATTATACGATATACATCACACAATCTCATATTCATCTATTCAACCAACACAAAGAACTTCAAAGAGTGCCCCAAAGTTATACCGGAGAGTCAAGACGAAAACGTGTGCCAACCCCTACGCATAAGTTCACGAGGTCACGGAACTCACAAGTTGATCACCAAAACATACATCAAGTGGATCACGTGATATCCCATTGTCACCACAGATAAGCACATGCAAGGCATACATCAAGTTTTCTCAAATCCTTAAAGACTCAATCTAATACGATAACTTCAAAGGGAAAACTCTATCCATTACAAGTGAGTAGAGGGGGAGAAACATCATAAGATCCAACTATAATAGCAAAGCTCGCGATACATCAAGATCGTACCATCTCAAGAACACGAGAGAGAAAGATCAAACATATAGCTACTGGTACATACCCTCAGCCCCGAGGGTGAACTACTCTCTCCTCGTCATGGAGAGCGCAGGGATGATGAAGATGGCCACCGGAGAGGGATTCCCCCCCTTCGGCAGGGTGCCGGAACGGGTCTAGATTGGTTTTCGGTGGCAACAGAGGCTTCTGGCGGCGGAACTCCCGATCTATTCTCCTCTACGATGTTTTTAGGGTATATGGACATATATAGGCGAAAGAAGTCGGTCAGGGGAGCCACGAGGCGCCCACGAGGGTGGGGAGCGCGCCCATGGGGGTAGGGCGCGCCTCCCTGTCTCGTGGCTTCCTCGAAGCTTCCTTGACGTCTACTCCAAGTCTCCTAGATTTCTCCCATTCCAAAAATAAGTTCCGTGTAGTTTCAGGTCAATTAGACTCCGTTTGATTTCCTTTTCTGTAATACTCTAAAACAAGGAAAAACAGAAACTGGCATTGGGCTCTAGGTTAATAGGTTAGTCCCAAAAATCATAGAAAATAGCATATAAATTCATATAAAACATCCAAGGTTGATAATGTAATAGCATGGAACAATAAAAAATTATAGATACGTTGGAGACATATCAAGCATCCCCAAGCTTAATTCCTGCTCGTCCTCGAGTAGGTAAATGATAAAAACATAATTTTTGATGTGGAATGCTACCTAACATATTTATCAATGTAATCTTCTTTATTGTGGCATGAATATCCAGATCCATAAGATTCAAGAAAAAAGTTTAATAATGACATAAAAATAATAATACTTCAAGCATACTAACTAAGTAATCATGTCTTTTCAAAATAACATGGCCAAAGAAAGTTATCCCTAAAAAATCATATAGTCTGGCTATACTCTATCTTCACCACACAAAATATTTAAATCATGCACAACCCCGATGACAAGCCAAGCAATTGTTTCATACTTTTGATGTTCTCAAACTTTTTCAATCTTCACGCAATACATGAGCGTGAGCCATGGACATAGCACTATAGGTGGAATAGAATGGTGGTTGTGGAGAAGACAAAAAGAAGATAGTCTCACATCAACTAGGCGTATCAACGGGCTATGGAGATGCCCATCAATAGATATCAATGTGAGTGAGTAGAGATTTCCATGCAACGGATGCACTAGAGCTATAAGTGTATGAAAGCTCAACAAAAGAAACTAAGTGGGTGTGCATCCAACTTGCTTGCTCATGAAGACCTAGGGCATTTTGAGGAAGCCCATCATTGGAATATACAAGCCAAGTTCTATAATGAAAAATTCCCACTAGTATATGAAAGTGACAACATAGAAGACTCTCTATCATGAAGATCATGGTGCTACTTTGAAGCACAAGTGTGGTAAAAGGATGGTAGCATTGCCCCTTCTCTCTTTTTCTCTCATTTGTTTTGTTTTTTGTTTTTTTTGTTTTTTGGGCCTTCTCTCTTTTTAAGGCCTATGTTTTCTCCTTTTTTTCGTCCGGAGTCTCATCCCGACTTGTGCGGGAATCATAGTCTCCATCATCCTTTCCTCACATGGGACAATGCTCTAATAATGATGATCATCACACTTTTATTTACTTACAACTCAAGAATTACAACTCGATACTTAGAACAAAATATGACCCTATGTGAATGCCTCCGGCAGTGTACCAGTATGTGCAATGACTCATGAGTGACATGTATGAAAGAATTATGAACAGTGGCTTTGCCACAAATACGATGTCAACTACATGATCATGCAAAGCAATATGACAATGATGAAGCGTGTCATAATAAACAGTATGGTGCAAAGTTGCATGGCAATATATCTCGGAATGGCTATGGAAATGCCATCATAGGTAGGTATGGTGGCTGTTTTGAGGAAGGTATATGGTGGGTGTATGATACCAGCGAAAGGTGCGCGGTATTAGATAGGCTAGCAATGGTGAAAGGGTGAGAGTGTGTATAATCCATGGACTCAACATTAGTCGTAAAGAACTCACATACTTATTGCAAAAATCTATTAGTTATCAAAATGAAGTACTATGCGCATGCTCATAGGGGGATATATTGGTAGGAAAAGACCATCACTCGTCCCGACCGCCACTCATAAGGAAGACAATCAAAAAATAAATCATGCTCCGACTTCATCACATAACGGTTCACCATACGTGCATGCTACGGGAATCACAAACTTTAACACAAGTATCTCTAAAATTCACAACTACTCAACTATCATGACTCTAATATCACCATCTTCATATCTCAAAACAATCATAAAGAATCAAACTTCTCATAGTATTCAATGCACTTTATATGAAAGCTTTTATTATACCCCTCTTGGATGCCCATCATATTAGGACTAGTTTCATAACCAAAGCAAACTACCATGCTGTTCTAAAGACTCTCAAAATAATATAAGTGAAGCACGAGAGTTCATCTATTTCTTCAAAAGAAAACCACCGCCATGCTCTAAAAGGATATAAGTGAAGCACTAGAGCAAATGACAAACTACTCCGAAAGATATAAGTGAAGATCAATGAGTAGTCGAATAATTATGCAACTATGTGAAGACTCTCTAACATTTAATAATTTCAGATCTTGGTATTTTATTCAAACAGCAAGAAAAACAAAAGAAAATAAAATGATGCTCCAAGCAAAACACATATCATGTGGTGAATAAAAATATAGCTCCAAGTAAAGTTACCGATGAACGAAGACGAAAGAGGGGATGCCTTCCGGGGCATCCCCAAGCTTAGGCTCTTGGTTGTCCTTGAATATTACCTTGGGGTGCCTTGGGCATCCCCAAGCTTAGGCTCTTGCCACTCCTTATTCCGTAGTCCATCAATCTTTACCCAAAACTTGAAAACTTCACAACACAAAACTTAACAGAAAACTCGTAAGCTTTGTTAGTATAAGAAAATAAATCACCACTTAGGTACTGTTGTGAACTCATTCTAAATTCATATTGGTGTAATATCTACTGTATTCCAACTTCTCTATGGTTCATACCCTCCGATACTACTCATAGATTCATCAAAATAAGCAAACAACACATAGAAAACAGAATATGTCAAAAACAGAACAGTCTGTAGTAATCTGTAGGTTTCGAATACTTATGTAACTCCAAAAATCCTGAGAAATTAGGAAGTCCTAGGAAATTTGTCTATTAATCTACTTCAAGTGGAATTGGTATTTTATCGCTCTCTGGTACAAAAGGAAAATTATCCTCGTGAGCGCATACTTTCTGTTTTTTACAGCAAGATCAAATAACAATCACCCAAGAAGATCCTAAAGGCTTTACTTGGCACAAACACTAATTAAAAGCATAAAACCACATCTAAACAGAGGCTAGATGAATTATTTGTTACTAAACATGAGAAAAAAAAGCAAAGAACAAGAATAAAATTGGGTTGCCTCCCAACAAGCGCTAACGTTTTACTCCCCTAGCTAGGCATGATGATTTCAATGATGCTCACAAAAAAGATAAGAATTGAAACATAAATAGAGCATCAATAAGAATACGACTAGCACATTTAAGTCTAACCCACTTCCTATGCATAGGGATTTTGTGATCAAACAACTTGTGGGAACAAGAATCAACTAGCATAGGAAGGCAGAACAAGCATAACTTTAAAACTTAAGCACATAGAGAGGAAACTTGATATTATTGCAATTCCTACAAGCATATATTCCTCCCTCATAATAGTTTTCAGTAGCATCATGAATGAATTCAACAATATAACCATCACATAAAGCATTGCTTTCATGATCCACAAGCATAGAAAATTTACTACTCTCCACATAAGCAAAATTCTTCTCATTCGGAATAGTGGGAGTATCATAAGAAACTCAAATACTACAAATTGTTTCCACATTGAAAGAGTAATATTCAGGAAAAGGGTAATCATAATCATGACAAGTTTTATAAATATAATCATCACTAATTTTTATAGCATAAGTATCATCACAATAATCATCATAGGTAGCAACTTTGTTCTCATCATAATCGATTGAAACCTCTTCCAAGATAGTGGAATCATTACTAAATAAAGTCATGACCTCTCCAAATCCCCTTTCATAATTATCACAATAAGATTCAACATCCTCCAAAATAGTGGGATTACTACTTCCTAAAGTTGACACTCTTCCAAACCCACTTTCATCGGTATAATCATCATAAGTAGGAGGTATGCTATCATCATAACAAATTTGCATATCAAAACTTGGGAGGCTAGAAATATCATCTTCATTAAACATAGCCTCCCCAAGCTTGGGACAGACATTAATTGCAGCAAATATATTCTCAAACATGTCATTCTCATCAAACATAGCATCCCCAAGCTTGGGCCTTTTCATATTAAAAGCATAATCACTCTCATCATTAATAGTATGGATAGCACTGATAGTATAGCAATTATCATCATCACAATGAGTAATAGGAGCAACATCATTTGGGAGGGATACCTTTTTACCTTTGCTTCTCCGTCTTTTATTTTTCTTCTTCACATCATGTGTGGGTTTAACCCTCTTTTTGGAGCTCCTTATTAATGAGATTGGCTGAATAGAAGGCTCCTCCTCGTTACCTGACTCATCATAAGAAATAATAGGAGGATATTGGGAAGCCTCTTCCCTTTCATTAGTATTCTCTTCATCCTCTATTTGTTTTATTTTCTTTATGTAATTGGCAATATAAGGATTTTCAATGCAATTCACCGCACAATACATAAACCACCTCAAAGTTATTCTTTCGGATCGATCTATCATAGAGTTCGTACTAGAATAACACCTTAAGACACAAATCAACCAAAACCCTAATGTCACCTAGATACTCCAATGTCACCTCGAGTATCCGTGGGTATGATTATATGATATGCATCACACAATCTCAGATTCATCTATTCAACCAACCCAAAGAACTTCAAAGAGTGCCCCAAAGTTTCTACCGGAGAGTCAAGATGAAAACGCGTGCCAACCCCTATGCATAAGTTCACGAGGTCACGGAACTCGCAAGTTGATCACCAAAACATACATCAAGTGGATCACGTGATATCCCATTGTCACCACAGATAAGCACATGCAAGACATACATCAAGTGTTCTCAAATCCTTAAAGACTCAATCTGATAAGATAACTTCAAAGGGAAAACCTAATCCATTACAAGAGAGTAGAGGGGGAGAAACATCATAAGATCCAACTATAATAGCAAAGCTCGCGATAAATCAAGATCGTACCATCTCAAGAACACGAGAGAGAGAGAGAGAGATCAAACACATAGCTACTGGTACATACCCTCATCCCCGAGGGTGAACTACTCCCTCCTCGTCATGGAGAGCGCCGAGATGATGAAGATGGCCACCAGAGAGGGATTCCCCCTCCGGCAGGGTGCCGAAACGGGTCTAGATTGGTTTTCGGTGGCTACGGAGGCTTCTGGCGGTGGAACTCCCGATCTATTCTCCTCTACGATGTTTTTAGGGTATATGGACATATATAGGCGAAAGAAGTCGGTCAGGGGAGCCACGAGGGCCCCACGAGGGTGGGGGCGCGCCCAGGGGGTAGGGCGCGCCTCCCTGCCTCGTGGCTTCCTCGAAGCTTCCCTGACGTCTACTCCAAGTCTCCTGGATTGCTTCCGTTCTAAAAATAAGTTCCGTGAAGTTTTAGGTCAATTGGACTCCGTTTGATTTTCCTTTTCTGCGATACTCTAAAACAAGGAAAAAACAAAAACTGGCACTGGGCTCTAGGTTAATAGGTTGGTCCCAAAAATCATATAAAATAGCATATAAATGCATATAAAACATCCAAGGTTGATAATATAATAACATGGAACAATCAAAAATCATAGATACGTTGGATACATATCAAGGCATCACGTCCAAGATTAGTAGACCGACCGCTGCCTGCATCTACTACTATTACTCCACACATCAACCGCTGTCCAGCATGCATCTATTGTATTAAGTTCATGGATAAACAGAGTAATGCAATAAGAACGATGGCATGATGTAGACAAGATAAACTCATGTATGAATAAACCCCATCTTGTTACCCTTAATAGCAACGATACATGCGTATCATGTCTCTTTTTATCACCGAGATTGAGCACCACAATATCGAACCCATCACAAAGCACCTCTTCCCATGGCATGATAAATCAATCTAGTTGGCCAAACCAAACCAATAAATCAGAGAGGAAATACAAGGCTATAACAATCATAAATATTTCTGAGTATATATCATTACAAGAAATTTATGAACAAGAAGCACTGACACCTGGGCGACTTTGAAGACAGGAAGCTGAGTCCCAGTAGAGTCGCCAGATGATGGAGGTGTTCCCTGATAATTTGAGTCGGAAGGATTAAGAGGTTGACGAAAGACACCGGCCTTTGGGAGAGAAAGGGTTGGTCTATGAGGCACCTAATTCCGACGTTTGCAAGGGTTAGGTAAGCCGGAGTTGAGGTCTTGGGAACCATCACTCCGGGTGGTACATCTTGAATCATGCTGCTATTTCTTCAAAAGAAAATTTGGGTCCAGATGAGCAAGATGATGAGAAAATCTTACTTTTCGGATGACCCACCGAGTTTTCTTTCTTGGAAAAGGATTGGTATTACCTCTGCTGCATGTGCCTGGCTTGTCTCCGCGTCATCTTGTGAAGAGTCGGCATCAATAAGTTGCACAAAAAGATGACCAAGGGAATCGAGTTCTACCTCTGAGCATCCAGTTTGAGAAGATCTTCTGCTGTTTGCTTTTTGCGGCGACCCGGAGCATGGGTTTTGGCCTTAGGTTTTTTGACCCGGGCGGCGGCTTGCGGTTTTCTAGTCCAAAAGGCGGAGTCATCCTGTATAAGTACAAAAAGAGATTAAAACAAGGCACAAAGCAGAGTTAACTTGTATTGAACATGATGAAGGGAAATACTTACTCGTGGAGCTGGGTTTTTCTTATAAAATGGTGGCAGGCCATCTTTATTATGATTTTCTTGAGACTCGTCAAGAAGGGTCCTCATGGTTTTAAAGACTTCTTCGGCAGTAAAGTTGTCTGTTGAGAACCATTGAGTGTCATTTGTTTTGCCAGAATATTCATACATTAAGTCGGAGCGGCGGCTTAATGGGAGTATCTTCCTAGAGACCCAACATCGGGTCAAGTCAACTCCAAGTAACCCATGAGCTGCTACCTCTTGAGCATGCGTTGGTTTTCCCTTGAAGAGGAAAGGGTGATGCAGCAAAGTAGCGTAAGTATTTCCCTTAGTTTTTGAGAACCAAGGTATCAATCCAGTAGGAGATAACACGCAAGTCACCTAGTACCTGCACAAAAAATCAAGAACCTCGCAACCAACGCGATAAAGGGGTTGTCAATCCCTTCACAGTCACTTGCGAAAGTGAGATCTGATAAAGATAGTAAGGTAAATATTTTTGGTATTTTTGTTGTATAGATTGCAAAATAGTAAACGAGATGCGATGTAAATAAACGAGATGCAATATAATAAGAAAGAGACCCGGGGGCCATAGGTTTCACTAGTGGCTTCTCTCATGATAGCAAGTATTACGGTGGGTGAACAAATTACTGCCGAGCAATTGATAGAAGAGCGCATAGTTATGAGAATATCTAGGCAATGATTATGAAATATAGGAATCACGTCTGTGTTAAGTAGGCCGAAACGATTCTACATCTACTACTATTACTCCATACATCGACCGCTATCTAGCATGCATCTAGAGTATTAAGTTCATAAGAACAGAGTAATGCTTTAGGCAAGATGGCATGATGTAGAGGGATAAACTCAAGCAATATGATATAAACCCCATCTTTTTATCCTCGATGGCAACAATATGATGACCCACAAGTATAGGGGATCTACCGTAGTCCTTTCGATAAGTAAGAGTGTCGAACCCAACGAGGAGCAGAAGGAAATGATAAAGCGGTTTTCAGCAAGGTATTCTCTGCAAGCATTGAAGTTATCGGTAACAGATAGTTTTGTGATAAGGTAATTGGTAACGAGTAGCAAGTAATAAAGTGAATAAGGTGCAGCAAGATGGCCCAATCCTTTTTGTAGCAAAGGACAAGCCTGAACAAACTCTTATATGATGTAAAGCGCTCCCGAGGACACATGGGAATTATCGTCAAGCTAGTTTTCATCACGATCATATGATTTGCGTTTGGTAGTTTGATAATCTGATATGTGGGTGGACCGGTGCTTGGGTACTGTCCTTACTTGGACAAGCATCCCACTTATGATTAACCCCTATTGCAAGCGTCCACAACTACAACAGAAGTATTAAGGTAAACCTAACCATAGCATGAAACATATGGATCCAAATCAGCCCCTTACGAAGCAACACATAAACTAGGGTTTAAGCTTCTGTCACTCTAGCAACCCATCATCTACTTATTACTTCCCAATGCCTCTCTCTAGGCCCAAACAATGGTGAAGTGTCATGTAGTCGACGTTCACATGATACCACTAGAGGGATGACAACATACATCTCATCATAATATCGAACGAATACCAAATTCACATGACTACTAATAGCAAGACTTCTCCCATGTCCTCAGGAACAAATGTAACTACTCACAAAGCATATTCATGTTCATAATCAGAGGGGTATTAATATGCATAATGGATCTGAACATATGATCTTCCACCAAGTAAACCAACTAGCATCAACTACAAGGAGTAATCAACACTACTAGCAACCCACAGGTACCAATCTGAGGTTTGGATACAAAGATTGGATACAAGAGATGAACTAGGGTTTGAGATGAGATGGTGCTGGTGAAGATGTTGATGGAGATTGACTCCCACCCGATGAGAGGATCGTTGGTGATGACGATGGTGATGATTTCCCCCTCCCGGAGGGAAGTTTCCCGGCAGAACAACTCCGCTGGCGCCCTAGATTGGTTCCCCCAAGGTTCCGCCTCGTGGCGGCGGAGTCTCGTACCGAAAGCTTGCTTATGATTTTTTCCTCAACGAAAGACTCCATATAGCATAAGATGGGCATCGGAGGGCCACCAGGGGGCCCACGAGGCAGGGGGCGCGCCCAGCGGGGTAGGGCACGCCCCCTACCCTCGTGGCCAGGGTGTGGCCCCCCTCTAGAACTTCTTGCGCTCAGTATTTTTTATATATTCTGGACATAGCTTCCGTGAAGTTTCAGGACTTTTGGAGCTGTGCAGAATAGGTCTCTAATATTTGCTCCTTTTCCAGCCCTGAATCCCAGTTGCCGGTATTCTCCCTCTTTATGTAAACCTTGTAAAATAAGAGAGAATAGGCATAAGTATTGTGACATAGTGTGTAATAACAACCCATAATGCAATAATTACCGATATAAAAGCATGATGCAAAATGGACGTATCAACTCCCCCAAGCTTAGACCTCGCTTGTCCTCAAGCGAAAGCCGAAATCGAAAAATATGTCCACATGTTTAGAGATAGAGGTGTCGATAAAAATAAAATACGGACATGAGGGCATCATGATCATTCTTAGAACAACAACATATAATATATATATATATATATTTATTTATATATATTGCCATATGATCTCTTATGCTAAAGTATCAATTCAATCACAATTTCAAGTATGAATCATAAACTTCATTGAGAACCAACAAACTCTAATCTCAGTCATTGAGGCAATTGCAATTTATCATAACATAGGAAAGAGTCAATATAAGAGCTTTTCAGCAAGTCCACATACTCAACCATCCTTTAGTCTTTCACAATTGCTAACACTCACGGAATATTTATGGGTATGAAGTTTTAATCGGACACATAGAAAGATAGGGGCTTATAGTTTTGCCTCCCAACATTTTACCTCAAGGGTAATGTCAACAATAATAGTTCATGAAGACTCACATCCAATTAGCTATATATATCAGGATCTTTCCAACACATTGTGCTTGCCAAAGGATTAAATGTAAAAAGGAAAGGTGAAGATCACCATGACCCTTATGTAAGGTAGAAGATAAAAGTAAAAGATAGGCCCTTCGTAGAGGGGAGCAGGGGTTGTCATGCGCTTTTATGGTTGGATGCACGAAATCTTAATGCAAAAGAACGTCACTTTATATTTCCACTTGTGATATGGACCTTTATTATGCAGTCCACCGCTTTTATTTCTTCCATATCACAAGATCATATAAAGTTTATTTTCTCTGCACTAATAAGTCATACATATTTAGAGAGCAATTTTTATTGCTTGCATCGATGACAACTTACTTGAAGGATCTTACTCAATCCATAGGTAGATATGGTGGACTCTCATGGAAAAACTAGGTTTAGGGATATTTGGAAGCACAAGTAGTATCTCTACTTGGTGCAAAGAAATTGGCTAGCATGAGAAGGAAAGGCAAGCTCAACATGTTGGATGATCCATGATAATATAATTTATCTCAGATGTAAGAAAACATAACCCATTACGTTGTCTTCCTTGTCCAACATCAACTCTTAGCATGTCATACTTTAATGAGTGCTCACAATCATAAAAGATGTCCAAGATAGTATATTTATATGTGAACCTCTCTTTCTTTATTACTTCCTATT
This sequence comes from Triticum monococcum, assembly GCA_034509565.1. Taxonomy (NCBI): domain Eukaryota; kingdom Viridiplantae; phylum Streptophyta; class Magnoliopsida; order Poales; family Poaceae; genus Triticum; species Triticum monococcum. Next base: position 66,478,421 of record CM067846.1, read on the forward strand.
AATTGCAACGATGACCAAAATTATGTTTGCCAACTCTCAACAAATTTTATTCATCATACTCTTTATATGTGAGCTCATTACTTTCCATAAGATCCATATGATCTCTTTGTTTCTTTTTATTTCTTCTCTTTTATTTTATTTATTTCCCTCAAGATCATAGCAAAATAATCAAGCCCTTGACTCAACACTAATCTTTATTATATAGCTCACGGACTCGATTACATAGGAGGATCATAAAGCAAAACTCACAACTAGATCATACTAAAACTTTATTCTACTAGATCAAGATATTACTAGAAGGATCGAACTAAGAAAAAACCGTAAAGATAAAAGTGATGGTGATACGATACCGGGGCACTCCCCCAAGCTTGGCAGTTGCCAAGGGGAGTGCCCATACCAGTGTGATTATATCTCTTTTGCTGGTGAAGGAGATGAAGGAAATATGCCCTAGAGGCAATAATAAAGTTATTATTTATTTCCTTATATCATGATAAATGTTTATTATTCATGCTAGAATTGTATTAACCGGAAACATAATACATGTGTGAATACATAGACAAACTTAGTGTCACTAGTATGCCTCTACTTGACTAGCTCGTTAACCAAAGATGGTTATGTTTCCTAACCATGAACAAAGTGTTGTTATTTGATTAACGAGGTCACATCATTAGTTGAATGATATGATTGACATGACCTATTCCATTAGCTTAGCACCCGATCGTTTAGTATGTTGCTATTGCTTTCTTCATGACTTATACATGTTCCTATGACTATGAGATTATGCAACTCCCGTTTACCGGAGGAACACTTTGTGTGCTACCAAACGTCACAACGTAACTGGGTGATTATAAAGGAGCTCTACAGGTGTCTCTAAAGGTAGATGTTGGGTTGGCGTATTTCGAGATTAGGATTTGTCACTCCGATTGTCGGAGAGGTATCTCTGGGCCCTCTCGGTAATGCACATCACATAAGCCTTGCAAGCATTGCAACTAATGAGTTAGTTACGGGATGATGTATTACAGAACGAGTAAAGAGACTTGCCGGTAACGAGATTGAACTAGGTATTGGATACCGACGATCGAATCTCGGGCAAGTAACATACCGATGACAAAGGGAACAACGTATGTTGTTATGCGGTCTGACCGATAAAGATCTTTGTAGAATATGTAGGAGCCAATATGGGTATCCAGGTCCCGCTATTGGTTATTGACCGGAGATTTGTCTCAGTCATGTCTACATTGTTCTCGAACCGTAGGGTCCGCACGCTTAACGTTACGATGACAGTTATTATGAGTTTATGCATTTTGATGTACCGAAGTTAGTTTGGAGTCCCGGATGTGATCACAGACATGACGAGGAGTCTCGAAATGGTCGAGACATAAAGATTGATATATTGGATGACTATATTCGGACACCGGAAGGGTTCCGGAGAAGTATCGGATAAAATCGGAGCACCGGGGGGGGGGGGGTTACCGGAACCCCCCGGGGGTTAATGGGCCTCATGGGCCTAATGTGGAGAAGAGGAAGGGGCTGCCAGGGCAGGCCGCGCGCCCCCTCCCCCCCTAGTCCGAATTGGACAAGGAGGGAGGGGCGGCGCCCCCCTTTCCTATTCTCCCTCCACTTCTCCTAGTTGGACAAGGATGGGGGGGGGAGTCCTACTCCCGGTAGGAGTAGGACTCCTCCTGCGCGCCACCATAGGGCCGGCCGCACGCCCCCCTTGGATCCTTTATATACGGGGGCAGGGGGGCACCTCTAGACAAACAAGTTGATCCACGTGATCGTTCCTTAGCCGTGTGCGGTGCCCCCTGTCACCATATTCCACCTCGATCATATCGTTGTAGTGCTTAGGCGAAGCCCTGCGTCGGTAGAACATCATCATTGTCACCACGCCGTTGTGCTGACGGAACTCATCCCCGAAGCTTTGCTGGATCGGAGCCCGGGGAGCGTCATTGAGCTGTACGTGTGCTAAGAACTCGGAGGTGCCGGAGTAACGGTGCTTGGATCGGTCGGATCGGGAAGACGTACGACTACTTCCTCTACATTGCGTCAACGCTTCCGTTGCGGTCTACGAAGGGTACGTAGACAACACTCTCCCCTCTCGTTGCTGTGCATCACCATGATCTTGCGTGTGCGTAGGATTTTTTTTGAAATTACTACGTTCCCCAACAGTGGCATCCGAGCCTAGGTTTTATGGTTTGATGTTATTTGTACGAGTAGAATACAAGTGAGTTGTGGGCGATATAAGTCATACTGCCTACCAGCATGTCATACTTTTGTTCGGCGGTATTGTTGGATGAAGCGGCCCGGACCGACATTACGCGTACGCTTACGCGAGAGCGGTTCTCCCGACGTGCTTTGCACAAAGGTGGCTTGCGGGTGACTGTTTCTCCAACTTTAGTTGAACCAAGTGTGGCTACGCCCGGTCCTTGCGAAGGTTAAAACGGAGTCAAATTGACAAACTATCGTTGTGGTTTTGATGCGTAGGTGAGATTGGTTCTTACTGAAGCCCGTAGCAGCCACGTAAAACTTGCAACAACAAAGTAGAGGACGTCTAACTTGTTTTTGCAGGGCATGTTGTGATGTGATATGGCCAAGACATGATGCTAAATTTTATTGTATGAGATGATCATGTTTTGTAACCGAGTTATCGGCAACTGGCAGGAGCCATATGGTTGTCGCTTTATTGTATGCAATGCAATCGCGATGTAATGCTTTACTTTATCACTAAGCGGTAGCGATAGTCGTGGAAGCATAAGATTGGCGAGACGACAACGATGCTACGATGGAGATCAAGGTGTCGCGCCGGTGACGATGGTGATCATGACGGTGCTTCGGAGATGGAGATCACAGGCACAAGATGATGATGGCCATATCATATCACTTATATTGATTGCATGTGATGTTTATCTTTTATGCATCTTATCTTGCTTTGATTGGCGGTAGCATTATAAGATGATCTCTCACTAATTATCAAGAAGTGTTCTCCCTGAGTATGCACCGTTGCGAGAGTTCTTCGTGCTGAGACACCACGTGATGATCGAGTGTGATAGGCTCTACGTTCAAATACAACGGGTGCAAAACACTTGCACACGCGGAATACTCAGGTTATACTTGACGAGCCAAGCATATACAGATATGGCCTCGGAACACGGAGACCGAAAGGTCGAGTGTGAATCATATAGTAGATATGATCGACATAGTGATGTTCACCAAAGAAACTACTCCATCTCACGTGATGATCGGACATGGTTTAGTTGATTTGGATCACGTGATCACTTAGAGGATTAGAGGGATGTCTATCTAAGTGGGAGTTCTTAAGTAATTCGATTAATTGAACTTAAACTTATCATGAACTTAGTACCTGATAGTATCTTGCTTGTTTATGTTTGATTGTAGATAGATGGCTCGTGCTGTTATTCCGTTGAATTTTAATGCGTTCCTTGAGAAAGCAAAGTTGAAAGATGATGGTAGCAATTACACGGACTGGGTCCGTAACTTGAGGATTATCCTCATTGCTGCACAGAAGAATTACTTCGTGGAAGCACCGCTGGGTGCCAGGCCTGCTGCTGGAGCAACACCAGATGTTATGAACGTCTGGCAGAGCAAAGCTGATGACTACTCGATAGTTCAGTGTGCCATGCTTTACGGCTTAGAATCGGGACTTCAACGACGTTTTGAACATCATGGAGCATGTGAGATGTTCCAGGAGTTGAAGTTAATATTTCAAGCAAATGCCCGGATTGAGTGATATGAAGTCTCCAATAAGTTCTATAGCTGCAAGATGGAGGAGAACAGTTCTGTCAGTGAGTATATACTCAAAATGTCTGGGTATAATAATCACTTGATTCAGATGGGAGTTAATCTTCCAGATGATTGCGTCATTGACAGAATTCTCCAATCATTGCCACCAAGCTACAAGAGCTTCATGGTGAACTATAATATGCAAGGGATGAACAAGACTATTCTCGAGCTCTTTGCAATGCTGAAAGCCGTGGAGGTAGAAATCAAAAAGGACATCAAGTGTTGATGGTCAACAAGACCACTAGTTTCAAGAAAAAGGGCAAAGGGAAGAAGAAGGGGAACTTCAAGAAGAACGGCAAGCAAGTTGCTGCTCAAGAGAAGAAACCCAAGTCTGGACCCAAGCCTGAAACTGAGTGCTTCTGCTGCAAGCAGACTGGTCACTGGAAGCGGAACTGCCCCAAGTATTTGGCGGATAAGAAGGATGGCAAGGTGAACAAAGGTATATGTGATATACATGTTATTGATGTGTACCTTACTAATGCTCGCAGTAGCACCTGGGTATTTGATACTGGTTCTGTTGCTAATATTTGCAACTCAAAACAGGGACTACGCATTAAGCGAAGATTGGCTAAGGACGAGGTGACGATGCGCGTGGGAAACGGTTCCAAAGTCGATGTGATCGTGGTTGGCACGCTACCTCTACATCTACCTTCGGGATTAGTATTAGACCTAAATAATTGTTATTTGGTGCCAGCGTTGAGCATGAACATTATATCTGGATCTTGTTTAATGCGAGACGGTTATTCATGTAAATCAGAGAATAATGGTTGTTCTATTTATATGAGTAATATCTTTTATGGTCATGCACCCTTGAAGAGTGGTCTATTCTTGTTGAATCTCGATAGTAGTGATACACATATTCATAATGTAGAATCCAAAAGATGCAGAGTTGATAATGATAATGCAACTTATTTGTGGCACTACCGTTTAGGTCATATCGGTGTAAAGCGCATGAAGAAACTCCATACTGATGGACTTTTGGAACCACTTGATTATGAATCACTTGGTACTTGCGAACCGTGCCTCATGGGCAAGATGACTAAAACACTGTTCTCCGGTACTATGGAGAGAGCAACAGATTTGCTGGAAATCATACATACAGATGTATGTGGTCCGATGAATGTTGAGGCTCGTGACGGATATCGTTATTTTCTCACCTTCACAGATGACTTAAGCAGATATGGGTATATCTACTTAATGAAACATAAGTCTGAAACGTTTGAAAAGCTCAAAGAATTTCAGAGTGAAGTTGAAAATCATCGTAACAAGAAAATAAAGTTTCTACAATCTGATCGTGGAGGAGAATATTTGAGTTACGAGTTTGGTGTACATTTGAAAAATTGTGGAATAGTTTCGCAACTCACGCCACACGGAACACCACAGCGTAATGGTGTGTCCGAACGTTGTAATCATACTTTACTAGATATGGTGCGATCTATGATGTCTCTTACTGATTTACCGCTATCGTTTTGGGGATACGCTCTAGAGACGGCCGCATTCACGTTAAATAGGGCACCATCAAAATCCGTTGAGACGACGCCTTATGAACTGTGGTTTGGCAAGAAACCAAAGTTGTCGTTCCTGAAAGTTTGGGGCTGCGATGCTTATGTGAAAAAGCTTCAACCTGATAAGCTTGAACCCAAATCGGAGAAATGTGTCTTCATAGGATATCCAAAGGAAACTGTTGGATACACCTTCTATCACAAATCCGAAGGCAAGACTTTTGTTGCTAAGTTCGGAAACTTTCTGGAGAAGGAGTTTCTCTCGAAAGAAGTGAGTGGGAGGAAAGTAGAACTTGACGAGGTAACTATACCTGCTCCCTTGTTGGAAAGTAGTACATCACATAAAACTGTTTCTGCGACACCTACACCAATAAGTGAGGAAGTTTATGATAATGATCATGAAACTTCGGAACAAGATACTACTGAACCTCGTAGATCAACCAGAGTGAGATCCGCGCCAGGGTGGTACGGTAATCCAGTTCTGGAAGTCATGCTACTAGATCATGATGAACCTACGAACTATGAAGAAGCGATGGTGAGCCCAGATTCCGCAAAATGGCTTGAAGCCATGAAATCTGAGATGGGATCCATGTATGAGAACAAAGTATGGACTTTGGTTGACTTGCCCGATGATCGGCAAGCAATTGAGAATAAATGGATCTTCAAGAAGAAGACTGACGCTGACAGTAATATTACTGTCTACAAAGCTCGACTTGTCGCAAAAGGTTTTCGACAAGTTCAACGGGTTGACTACGATGAGACTTTCTCACCCATAGCAATGCTTAAGTCTGTCAGAATCATGTTAGCAATTGCCGCATTTTATGATTATGAAATTTGGCAGATGGATGTCAAAACTGCATTCCTGAATGGATTTCTGGAAGAAGAGTTGTATATGATGCAACCGGAAGGTTTTGTCGATCCAAAGGGAGCTAAAAAAGTGTGCAAGCTCCAGCGATCTATTTATGGACTGGTGCAAGTCTCTCGGAGTTGGAATAAACGTTTTGATAGTGTGATCAAAGCATTTGGTTTTATACAGACTTTCGGAGGAGCCTGTATTTACAAGAAAGTGAGTGGGAGCTCTGTAGCATTTTTGATATTATATGTGGATGACATATTACTGATCGGAAATGATATAGAATTTCTGGATAGCATAAAGGGATACTTGAATAAGAGTTTTTCAATGAAAGACCTCGGTGAAGCTGCTTACATATTAGGCATAAAGATCTATAGAGATAGATCAAGACGCTTAATTGGACTTTCACAAAGCACATACCTTGACAAGATTTTGAAAAAGTTCAAAATGGATCAGGCAAAGAAAGGGTTCTTGCCTGTGTTACAAGGTGTGAAGTTGAGTCAGACTCAATGCCCGACCACTGCAGAAGATAGAGAGAAAATGAAAGATGTTCCCTATGCTTCAGCCATAGGCTCTATCATGTATGCAATGCTGTGTACCAGACCTGATGTGTGCCTTGCTATAAGCTTAGTAGGGAGGTACCAAAGTAATCCAGGAGTGGATCACTGGACAGCGGTCAAGAACATCCTGAAATACCTGAAAAGGACTAAGGATATGTTTCTCGTATATGGAGGTGACAAAGAGCTCACCGTAAAAGGTTACATTGATGCAAGCTTTGACACTGATCCGGACGATTCTAAATCACAAACCGGATACATGTTTACATTAAACGGTGGAGCTGTCAGTTGGTGCAGTTTTAAACAAAGCGTCGTAGCGGGATCTACATGTGAAGCGGAGTACATAGCTGCTTCGGAAGCAGCGAACGAAGGAGTCTTGATGAAGGAGTTCATATCCGATCTAGGTGTCATACCTAGTGCATCGGGTCCAATGAAAATCTTTTGTGACAATACTGGTGCAATTGCCTTGGCAAAGGAATCCAGATTTCACAAGAGAACCAAGCACATCAAGAGACGCTTCAATTCCATCCGGGATCTAGTCCAGGTGGGAGACATAGAGATTTGCAAGATACATACGGATCTGAATGTTGCAGACCCGTTGACTAAGCCTCTTCCACGAGCAAAACATGATCAGCACCAAGGCTCCATGGGTGTTAGAATCATTACTGTGTAATCTAGATTATTGACTCTAGTGCAAGTGGGAGACTGAAGGAAATATGCCCTAGAGGCAATAATAAAGTTATTATTTATTTCCTTATATCATGATAAATGTTTATTATTCATGCTAGAATTGTATTAACCGGAAACATGATACATGTGTGAATACAAAGACAAACTTAGGGTCACTAGTATGCCTCTACTTGACTAGCTCGTTAACCAAAGATGGTTATGTTTCCTAACCATGAACAAAGTGTTGTTATTTGATTAACGAGGTCACATCATTAGTTGAATGATATGATTGACATGACCCATTCCATTAGCTTAGCACCCGATCGTTTAGTATGTTGCTATTGCTTTCTTCATGACTTATACATGTTCCAATGACTATGAGATTATGCAACTCCTGTTTACCAGAGGAACACTTTGTGTGCTACCAAACGTCACAACGTAACTGGGTGATTATAAAGGAGCTCTACAGGTGTCTCCAAAGGTAGATGTTGGGTTGGCGTATTTCGAGATTAGGATTTGTCACTCCGATTGTCGGAGAGGTATCTCTGGGCCCTCTCGGTAATGCACATCACATAAGCCTTGCAAGCATTGCAACTAATGAGTTAGTTACGGGATGATGTATTACAGAACGAGTAAAGAGACTTGCCGGTAACGAGATTGAACTAGGTATTGGATACCGACGATCGAATCTCGGGCAAGTAACATACCGATGACAAAGGGAACAACGTATGTTGTTATGCGGTCTGACCGATAAAGATCTTCGTAGAATATGTAGGAGCCAATATGGGCATCCAGGTCCCGCTATTGGTTATTGACCGGAGATTTGTCTCAGTCATGTCTACATTGTTCTCAAACCGTAGGGTCCGCACGCTTAACGTTACGATGACAGTTATTATGAGTTTATGCATTTTGATGTACCGAAGTTAGTCCAGAGTCCCGGATGTGTTCACGGACATGACGAGGAGTCTCGAAATGGTCGAGACATAAAGATTGATATATTGGATGACTATATTCGGACACCGGAAGGGTTCCGGAGAAGTATCGGATAAAACCGGAGCAGGGGGGGGGGGGGGGTTAATGGGCCTCATGGGCCTAATGTGGAGAAGAGGAAGGGGCTGCCAGGGCAGGCCGCACGCCCCCTCTCCCCCTAGTCCGAATTGGACAAGGAGGGAGGGGCGGCGCCCCCCCTTTCCTATTCTCCCTCCACCTCTCCTAGTTGGACAAGGATTGGGGGGGGGGAGTCCTACTCCCGGTAGGAGTAGGACTCCTCTTGCGCGCCACCATAGGGCCGGCTGCACGCCCCCCTTGGATCCTTTATATACGGGGGCAGGGGGGCACCTCTAGACAAACAAGTTGATCCACGTGATCGTTCCTTAGCCGTGTGCGGTGCCCCCTGCCACCATATTCCACCTCGATCATAGTGTTGTAGTGCTTAGGCGAAGCCCTGCGTCGGTAGAACATCATCATCGTCACCACGTTGTTGTGCTGACAGAACTCATCCCCGAAGCTTTGCTAGATCGGAGCCCGGGGAGCGTCATCGAGCTGTACGTGTGCTAAGAACTCGGAGGTGCTGGAGTAACGGTGCTTGGATCGGTCAGATCGGGAAGACGTACGACTACTTCCTCTATGTTGCGTCAACGCTTCCATTGCGGTCTACGAAGGGTACGTAGACAACACTCTCCCCTCTCGTTGTTGTGCATCACCATGATCTTGCGTGTGCGTAGGATTTTTTTTTGAAAGTACTAGGTTCCCCAACAGGAGATGGAGTTGTTGATGATGTAGGCTTGTCGTCCCTCTTCCAAGGCATGGGCTCACCATCATAGAAGGATGATCGAGCCTCCTGAATCCTCAAATCTGCAGCCAAACTCATCCTCTTGAATCTATATTCATACTCACAGTTTTGGTTTTGCAGGTCATAGATCTGGGCTTGAAGGTGCTCGATTTTCTCATGAAGCTTGAAGATGGCCCCCCCAATGTCCTTGATTTCCATCTTGTATTTGTTGGTGAACTTCGTGATCATAATGTGATTGGAGTCGAGTCCACGCTCCACCATCTCCCGACACTTGAAAACTTGTTTCTCCAATGCCTCGAGCCTTGCCTCCGTGCTTCCGGTCCTCCTTGGTCCCTCAACATTGCGGATGTGCAACAACCCCTCAGGCATCTCAATGGTTTGAGGGTGTTGCAGCACCTCCGCGAGGTAGAGGTTGATGACCTTCTCAAAGAACTTGTCCTTGGGGGGGCTTGAAGACGACATGACGACCTAGATCTGTCAGAAAAATAGCTCGAAACAAAGACAAGAGATATTTGTGTGATACTGTGGTCAAAACCTTTGGGAGATTATATAATGAATTTTTACCGACCAAAAGAAGTATCGTCTAAGAAAACGGAGTCCAGAGAGCACACGAGGTGCCCACGAGGCAGGGGGTGCGCCCAGGGGGGTAGGGCGCGCCTCCCACCCTCGTGGGAGCCTCGTGTCCTTTCCGGTCTGCTTCGTATTTTCCTATTTTATTAAATATTCCAAAACGAAGAAATATTGCCATTAGAACTGTTTTGGAGTCGGTTTACTTACCGTACCACGTACCTATTCCCTTTCAGAGTCTGAAACGTTCTGGAAAGTGTCCCTTATGTATTCCTCCGGGGTTATAGTTTCAATAATATTAGTTTCAACATTTATACGATTACCTGAGATATAATGTTTGATTCTTTGACCGTTCACCACCCTTGGATTTGTGCCTTTGAAGTTGTTGATTTTTATGGCACCAGAACGGTAGACCTCCTCGATAACGCAAGGACCTTCCCATTTAGAGAGAAGTTTGCCTGCAAAAAAAATCTTAAACAAGAGTTGTATAGCAATAGATAATCACCTACATTGAACTCACGCTTTTGTATCCTTTTATCATGCCATCTTTTAACCTTTTCTTTAAACAACTTGGCATTTTCATAAGCCTGGGTTCTCCATTCATCAAGTGAGCTAATGTCAAATAACCTCTTCTCACCGGCAAGTTTGAAATCATAATTGAACTCTTTAATGGCCCAATATGCCTTATGTTCTAGTTCAAGAGGTAAGTGGCATGCTTTACCATCAACCATTTTATACGGAGACATACCCATTGGATTTTTATATGCAGTTCTATAGGCCCATAATGCATCACCAAGTTTCTTGGACCAATTCTTTCTAAATCTATTAACAGTCTTTTGCAAAATTAATTTGAGCTCTCTGTTGCTCAATTCTAATTGACCACTAGACTGTGGGTGATAAGGAGATGCAATTCTATGATTAACGTCATACTTAGCAAGCATTTTACGAAAGGCACCATGAATAAAGTGTGAACCACCATCAGCCATTAAATATCTAGGGACTCCAAACCTTGGGAAAATAACTTCTTTAAGCATCTTAATAGAGGTGTTATGATCAGCACTACTAGTTGGAATAGCTTCTACCCACTTAGTAACATAATCAATAGCAACTAAATTATGTGTATACCCATTAGAGGAAGGAAAAGGTCCCATATAATCAAAGCCCCAAACATCAAATGGTTCAATAACGAGTGAATAATTCATAGGGATTTTTGATGTCTACTAATATTACCAATTCTTTGACATTCATCACAAGACAAGACAAACTTACGGGCATCCTTGAAGCGAGTAGTCCAATAAAAACTGGATTGCAATACCTTGTGTGCAGTTCTATCTCCAGCATGGTGTCCTCCATAAGCCTCAGAGTGACACTTGCGTAGGATCTGTTCCTGTTCATGCTCAGGTACACAATGTATAATAACACCATCTACTCCTTGTTTATAAATATGTGGGTCATCCCAAAAGTAATGTCTCAAATCATAGAAGAACTTCTTCTTTTGCTGGTATGTGAAAGTAGGTGGTATAAACTTAGCAACAATATAATTAGCATAATCAGCATACCATGGAGCAGTTCAAGAAGCATTTATGACATTTAATTATTCATTAGGAAAGCTATCATCAACAGGTAGTGGGTCATCAAGAACATTCTCTAACCTAGACAAGTTGTTTGCAACGGGGTTCTCGGCTCCCTTTCTATCAATAATATGCAAATCAAATTCTTGTGGCAAGAGAACCCATCTAATAAGTCTAGGTTTAGCATCTTTCTTTTCCATAAGATATTTAATAGCAGCATGATCAGTGTGAATAGTTACTTTAGAATCAACAATATAAGGTCTGAACTTATCACAAGCAAATACAACTGCTAAAAATTCTTTTTCAGTGGTAGCATAATTTCTCTGGGCATTGTCTAGAGTTTTACTAGCATATTGAATAACATTTAATTTCTTATCAACTCTTTGCCCTAGAACAACACCTACAACATAATCACTAGCGTCACACATAATTTCAAAGGGTAAATTCCAATCAGGTGGCTGAACAATAGGTGCAGAAATCAATGCTTTAAGTATTTCAAATGCTTCTACGCAATCATCATCAAAGACAAAAGGAATATCTTTTTGTAATAGATTAGTCAGAGGCTGGGAAATTTTTGAGAAGTCCTTAATGAACCTCCTATAAAAACCGGCGTGACCGAGGAAGCTTCTTATACCTTTAATGTCCTTGGGACATGGCATCTTTTTAATAGCATCAACTTTAGCTTTATCAACTTCAATACCTCTTTCAGAAATTTAATGCCCCAAGACAATACCTTCATTAACCATAAAGTGGATTTTCTCCCAATTTAGAACAAGATTAGTTTCTTCACATCTCTGCAAAACTTGATCAAGGTTGCTCAAGCAATCATCAAAAGAGGATCCATAAACGGAGAAATCATCCATGAATACCTCACATATCTTTTCACGAAAGTCAAAAAATATAGCCATCATGCATCTTTGAAAGGTAGCAGGTGCATTACATAAACCAAAAGGCATACGTCTATAAGGAAAAGTACCGAAAGGCCACTACAAAAAAAAGACACATCCATGACATTTTGGGCCGAACAAATTTTTTTCTATCATACATATGACACTTCTATGACGATAATTGTGACAAAACCGGTATCATCATAGATGTGGTGGGCTCCTACTTCTATGACAAAAAATCATGACAGAAAATGGGCTTTTCGTCCTGGGCGGGCCGGAGACACAGCTGCATGACATTCTTTGGGCCGTCCATGACAGAAAAAACCATGGTAGAAGTGAGGGGGAGGACAATTTCGGGGAGTTCCCAGTTACGGTGGGAGGTCGGGGGCCGAGCGATGCGCGTTTCTCTCGTACACGTACGCGCGTGTGTGCGAGGCATTGGCTCTAACTGAACCCGAGCGAGGCGTTGGGCTCTAACTGAACCCGAGCGATTGCACTGCAGGCTACGCGTTACTGAACTCGAGCGATCGATTGATGGCTGTTAACTGAACCCGATCGAACGATTCCTTCGCTACTGGTGCTAACTGAAGCCGATCAATGCTGCCTCTAGGATGAACAGTGAGCGTTGCTGGGGGGTTTGGATGAACAGTGTGCGGTGGCGTTGCCTCTGGATGAACAGGACCCCGTGGTGTGGTGGAGGGCTGGACGAACAGTAGACGGTGGAGGGGTGCCCATGGAGGGGTGGTTGAACAGGACCCCATGGTGTGGAGGGCTGGATGAACAGTAGATGGCGGAGGGGTGCCCGTGGAGGGGTGGTTGAACAGTAGCCGGTGGAGTAGCGCACGGTGGAGGCTAGATGAACAGGAGCCCGTGGAGGCTGGAAGAGGTCGACGATAGCCCGTGGAGGCTGGAGGAGGTCGACGGTGGAGATGAACAGTATCCCGTGGAGTCCCGTTTTGCGGTACACCACACCCCTCCCGATGAATAGGACCCCCATTTCGACCGTAGCGCTCCAACACAAGTCTGTTTCATCCGTTTTGCGGTACGCCACACCCCTCCCGATCAACAGGACCCCCGTTTCGACCGTAGGAGGTCTGTTTCGTCCGTTTTGCAGTATGCCACACCCCTCCCGATGAACAGGACCCCTGTTTCGACCGTAGGAGGTCCGTTTCCTCTGTTTTGCGGTACACCAGACCCCTCCCGATCAACAGGACCCTGTTCCGAACGTAGGAGGTCCGTTTCCTCCGTTGTGCGGTACGCCAGGCCTCGTTTCCATCACCTGTTCCGTCCAAGCCCTCCCGATGAACACGACCACGCATTCCGTTCCAACCCAGCCGGTTGGCTCCAACGCGTTCCGTTGCCTCCCGATGAACACGACGCATTCTGTTGCCTCCCCATGAACACGGCGCATTCCGTTGCCTCCCCATGAACACGACGACGACGCTGTTTCTCCGTTCCGACCCAGCCATGTACACGAGCCCTGGCCGTACGTATGCGCGAGTAGGCGTTCGAGACCCCGCCCGTATGTACACATACGTGGCCGTATTTTCTTTCTTGCACCCTGGCCGCTGTACGTACATGTACATGCTACGTGTGCGCCTCTACTATGACACGTACGCGCCTCTCCTACGACACGAGCGCACCTCTACATCCACCAGTATATATGTATGTACATGTTCGCGACCAGAATGACAACGCTACGGACGCTTCGACCAGGTGTGTCCCGAGTGTCAGGCACTTCCTTGCGTGCGAAGATGTAGCTGGTGGGTCCCAACAGTCAGGGGTAGAATCGTTTTGTTTGCCCGGACGCACTTCCTTGCGTGCGAAGATGTAGCTGGTGGGTCCCAGCAGTTAGGGGGGCGAATCGTTTTTTTGCCCGGACGCACTTCCTTGCGTGCGAAGATGTAGCTGGTGGGTCCCAGCAGTCTGGGGGAAACGTTTTTTTTTGTGAAATATGATGGCCCGTCCGATGGGTCCCCGCTGTCAGGTGGAGGAATCATTATTTTGCGCGTAATAAGGAGGCACTTCCTTGCTGCGGCCATGGACCCAGCTGTCAGCCTCTCCACGTACAGTCCACGTTCGATGGAAGTCGTTCCTTGACCATGTTGACCACGCCGTGCCGAGAGCACCACGGCGGTGGACGACGGCGATGACTAGGAAGGGGACGACTCAAAGTCGGGGAAGACGCAGAAGTTGATGCCCACGCAAAGAGGAGTACGAGGGTTCACTGGTTTGGCTGCGGTGTGAGGCTGCTGTCGCCGCAGAATAACAGGGGGTGTGGGTGAGTAGAGGGATGGCCTGGCCAGCGGTGGGAGTAATAGGGGGCAGTGAGGCCTCCGCGGCATCACAGCCGGCCACGGGAGGCAGGAGCACGCGACACGACCGACGCTGGTTTGGGTGGCTGGAGCAAGAAGACCAAAGGTTGAAGAAGCACTACGGCCGTTGGATGAACATCGTACGGTAATAGGAGCTAGAATCGTTCATATTGACTAAGTTGACAAAGCCCTCTGTCCCCGTCAACTTGGTAGGCCCACAAGTCAGCCTCCCACTATGGTGGGTTCCAGCTGGCAGGGGGAATATTCATTTTTTTGTGCGTAATAAGGAGGCACTTCCTTGCGTGCGAAGATAGCTGGTGGGTCCGACATGTCAGCGTGGGCACGTTATTTTCACGAAATATAGAGGCCCTTCCGGTGGGTCCCAGATGTCAGGTGGAGAAATCATTATTTTGCGCGTAATAAGGAGGCATTTCCTTGTGTGCGGTCGTGGACCCAGCTGTCAGCCTCTCCACGCACAGTCTACTTCCGATGGTGTCGTTCGTTGACCACGTTGACCACGCCGCGCCGAGCGCATCCAAGGTAGTGGAAGACGGCGAGTCCCCGGACAGCAACGGGCCGGAGATGGGAAGACACGGGAGTAGAGTCGCAGACGGAGAGGTGTACGAGGGTTAACTGGTTCTAGTGCGGTGTGGTTCGACAGTCGGTGGAGAAGAACAGGAGATGTGGAGGGGTGGAGGGATGGCCTGGCCAACGGTGGAGTAGCGCTTCATAGCGAAGCGTGCTAAGCGGAGCTGCTAGCAGCAGGAGGCGGGAGGTGGTCCCGACGGCGCTGGAGGAAGAAGACGAGAGATTGAAGATGGATGCCGGTCGTTGGATGTAAATCCAACGGCTAACATGTCAGAATCATTTGTTGACTAAATTGACAACGACTTGCGTTGGCTTCGACCTATTGGCCCACATTTCAGCCTCCAAAAATGTGGCACATATTCAACCCATTTTTTTCCAGAATTTACAGTCTTTTTTTTGCGTGGTAGAATTTACAGTCAATTTGATCTTTTTTTTGAATTACAGCCATTAGCTGGGCTGGGTGAACAAATAATGTAGCGTCCATGCGGCCTATTTATTTTATTTCCTAAAAAATTACAGGCCATTTGCACTTTCTTGAAATACACGATTTTGCTGGGCTGATTCTAATTATAATGTTGGGTTGGGCCAGCAATGTTATCAAAAAATAAAAAGGGGCTGAACATTTTGTTATAAATATATTTAAATAATAAGTGATATTATTACATTCGTCCTTAAATCTGATCAAGCTTTTGTACACAATCACTAGAATTTTCCTGCCAAAACAATTCAGGATTTTATTTGTTAAGAAATTATTTTTATAAGTTAATAAGATGCGGGATATTGTTTTCTTACATATGTAAGTACCTGTTAAATATATGATGACAATAAAAATAATATATAATAACATATAAAATAATTTAAATATATATAATATAGTTAGAAGGGAAACATAAGTTGGACCTGGCGTTCCTGTTCTTATATAGAAAAATAGAACAGACCTCTGCGTTTTCTTCAAAAAAAAACATAAATTGGGCTGCCAAAAATAAAACCTCGGATGGGAGGTCCATAGGCCGGTCGATACATGACGACCCTAAGAAAATACAAACATGCCTATGGACCTCCCATCCGAGGTCGTGGGCTGCGCATGTTACAAATGAAAGCCTAGACGGGGCAGCCCAAAACCACGTCCAACACTTGCCAAAACTTCGTCCCACGTTTTCTCTGTGTTTCGCACACTCGACATTGTGTGGGCATTTTGACTGTGCATCATATGAAGATGTGCTATGCATGAATGTTGATCAGCATGATGTTAACTGGCTGGTAGTTCCATTTTCGACCATGAATAAAACTTCCAACATGATGTTAACCCTGTTTGAAAAGGCCGCGTTAATATAAATGCTCTGCCTCTGAAAGTTGCAGTTTCTTATCTGAAACTGAACTTGCAGTTTCTTATCTGAAACTGAAACTTGCAGTTTTTTCCTCTGAGAATCACATTGTCTGCACTTTTATACTCCTATGAAACTACATTTTTTAAGTGCTAAAAATAGATCTCTAGAATTCATAAAATACTTCATATGCTCAATACTGCAAATCTGAAATTCAAAAGACATTCATATCTGAAAGTACTCTCAAAATACACAACACAAAACACAGTTCACAACCTGCAAATACTGACAACCCTAAGCTCCTCCTGACAATTCACAACCTGCCCAACTATTGGGCTGGGGGGCAGCCCCCTCCTATTCCTCGGCGGAAGACACCCGCCCCGTGAGACAATGTGAACGGCGAGGGAGATGATGGCGGGGAAGCGTCGTCGGGCCAACTGCTTTTCTCCTCTTGTAGTTGGGTTCGGTCGATGAAGACTCCACTAGCTCGCTCTAGCAGGACACCCTCACAAACGGCACCCTGTAGATGCTCGATCCTTTAATCTCCGGTGGATGCTCCATCTGGGATCGATACTCCCACCACTGCTCCCTCACGATCAGATTCGGTGAATCTGTTTGCTCCATGGCCCAGAGGAGCAGCTCTATGTACTCCGGCACGACTCCCTCCGGGAGTATCGCTGTCTTTTCGCTCTGTTGCAGATATTTGGCCATGGACGTCGCCGTCGCCGCTAGTTGGTCCTTGTTGTCAAACCAAGACTGTATCTCCAACATCCTAGCTAGCTTCACAGGGTCGCCATCTGCGATCCTCACGTATCGGTTGTACTCCTCCATCGATCTACTTCTCCACAACACCTTCACTCGTTGGCGGTGGTTTTTGAATGGAAGAGGAGAGGAGCAGCACTGGTTTTGGGTTAGAACGGGAGAGGAGCGATGCTGGTTTTGGACTGGAATAGGAGAGGAGGGGCGGTGGTTTTGAAATGGAAGAGGAGAGGAGCGGCGCTGCATTTAGATTGGAACAGGAGAGGAGCAGCGGTGGTTTAAGAGGAGAAGAGCGAAAGAGCGGCGCTGGTCTTGGAAGTATTTTTTTGTTGTTTTGCGTATTTTTGGTCAAAGTTTGACCACATACTGTATTTAACAAGCAAAATGTGAATGCATATCACCAAAAATTGTATCGTTTGGTTCGTATCTGAATGTACTTTCAAATTATATTATTTTTGCAACATATAACATATATTTTATGTGCGAAAATCATGGTCAATTATCACCCAGAATAAAAGGGAGACTAGTTAATGTGGGGTTGCTTTCTTAATTGAAGGGTAAATTGATTTTGATTTTGATCCAGTCACAGCGCGCCGGCCCTCTCATCCAATCCTAAATCGATGCCGCACGCTCCTCTCCCTCTTCTCCATTGCAAAACCACCTCCTCTCCTCTCCATCATCTCCATTCCAAAACCATCGTCTCGCCTCTCCCTCTTCTGATCTTCTCCATTGCAAAACCACCTCCTCTCCTCTCCATCATCTCCATTCCAAAACCACTGTCTCGCCTCTCCCTCTTCTGGTCTTCTCCATTGCAAAACCACCTCCTCATGCACGTGGCCCGGAGGCGCAATTGTCGTCATTTTGATCTGAAGCGCCGGATTATAACATATAACATGAAAAAATGCCACATGACAAGAAATCATAACCTCACTGCCCAAAGGAGACAACATGAATCCCGACGGACAAACTAGACGAGGAACAAAGCTCAAATTAAAGATAAACTCGTAGAAAAGGGGTCCGTCGATAGATGTCCTAATTAACATAGCCTACTTGACCTAGATGGCAGCTGAGTAGTCACTGTTCGTGCATGTGCCCCCAATGACTAGCCCAACTCAGTTGTCGCTGTTTAACCCTCGCAGTGATCCGAAGCACATGACACCTAATTTTGCGAGATGACAAGATACCTTTTTTTAGATTTCTCACCACAACTACAACCATGTACAACACAGCCTGCACGATATGTAGACGATAGCCAATCCAGGCGTGTTTGTTGGAGTCTGGTCACATGCATGGACGAACTGATCTTCCGTGTCTTGCAGGGATCGTCCAGGCACCAACGTAGTACAACACTTCTCTAGTACTATCGCTCGTCTCCCTCTTATATTAAGTCACCCAACTTGCGGGGCCGGGGAGTGTGCCTATGGTCGGTTCTCAATTGCCATCCCACATGTGTGTGCAAACGCAATATGACGCGCGTTCCATTCGGAGAGCAGCGTGCCAGACCGACCGACCGTCTGGGGTGCGACGCAAATGCGACGGGCGTGCTGTATACTCCGTACATGTGTACCATCGTTTTCTAGACGCTTTGCTCCATGGCGCAGGCGCAATCCATGGATACAAAATTAGTATACTGTATACTATTTAAAAGTCAAGGGCGGGGCTTTTCCTGTGCGGTAGGCGGCGGGGCAGTTCCGCCTAGTTGGTTCGACAAAGACGCGAGAAGACGAGGGAGTAGGCTGCTGCAAACGTAGGGCTGTGTGATTTGACAATGATTTACTGCTGGACAGGTGGGGCCCCGTGATTTGACCTGCCATTATCATTTTAACTGCGGCGCTATGACCGGCGTGAGTGTCCCGATTCCTGACCACCTCCATTACGAAGAAAGAGATAGAGAGGAGTAAAAAAATACACTTATAGCCAACCTTGTTGTAGTATGAGTGACTAAGTGATGACTATGTATGACATGCCAACATCAGATAGCTTAACACACCGTGTTAAATCTCCAAGGGCGCGACCGCGCGAGCGACACGACGGTCGTGGCAGGCGCGACCATGATACGGGCTGCTGGCAGCCCTTGGATCTGAGATCAAACGGTCGCATGCTAAGTTGCTGAAAATTTGTAGAATAACCCTCCAGGATAGGATATTCACCCATAGGTCTAGAATCACGCCATGCAACCGTTCGATCTCAGATCCAAGGGCTCTCGGAAGCCCATATCATGGGAGAATGGAAAGCCACTACCCTGCCGTTTGCACGCTGGCAGTTCACTCCTACTCGTCCCTGCATGTCCTTCAATACTACGGCGGTTCGCTCCTAGTCATCCCGTCCATTAACATTATAGCAGTTCCACTAATCCTAACCCTCCTCCCAAATCCATGGCGTCCCAAATCTCCACGATCGGCGGTGAGTACAAGGTTAGAACCATCACCGGCGATGAGTTCGACATCATCTACACCCGTTCTTTCGCGACGGTGAAAGGATGCCTTTCTCTCTTCAGACGCATGTTCGAAAACTCAGATGATGAGTGGGTCACTGGGCTAGATGTTGAGTACACCACAGTCCTGGGACCAGAGAAGGATCTAAAGGACGAAGAGAGAAAGAAGCCCGCCGTGATCCAAGTTTGCGTGCATGACTTATGTTTGGTCTACCACATATGCCATGTCGACGTTGAGTGCCAGGATTTTAAGGACTTCCTCGAGAGCAACCTAGTCAAATTTGTTACTGTAGACTTTGGTAATGACAAAGAAGTCCTGTGTCGGATAGGCCTCGTTGTAGGCAACACCTTCGACCTCCAGAAGAATCGGCTGGTGTCCTCTCATCAGCCTTCAATGCTGACCCTGATAGGAGCCATGGTTCATCCTTCGTACGATAAACTGGAGAAACCTCCATACACGTTTCATCATCATGCATGGCAGCGGAATGTACTAGATATAGACCACATCCACTATGCTGCAATGGATGGATCCCTTGGCTTCAATATCTACAAGGGTTGGATGAAGAGCAACAGCCAAGTGTGCGGTTCAAGCAAAGAAGTATTGGCCAAGAGGAAGAGGGACAAGGATGAAGTCGAGGACGTGGACGAGGACTCCGAGTAAGGTGGGCAATGTCGTTGCTCATGGTGGTTCTAATGCAGTGTCTACCGGAATAGTTGCAAAGTTTAATTTCAGGTGTGCTTTATTTAATTTGAGGGGTGTGTTGTGCTGAGCCCCCAGCAGAACTATGTTATGTTTCTTCTTGTTACTTTAACTCTTTAGTACGTACATACTAGTATTTCTTACATTTCATCTTTTAGTTGGTATAGTACTACCACTCATTTCTTCACATTATATACGTACAATATATATGGCCAACATCATATAGCTAGCAGTTTAGTTATCAAAGAATTTCAGGGTGCTTAGTTTTGTCAAAGAATTCCAGGATGCTTAGAGGGTGCTTGGATCCAAGGGACTTATTTTAGTCTGACTAAAAATAGTCTCTTTAAGAGGCTGAAGTTCCAAGCACCCCTGACTAAAGAGGGGCTAAAACTAGTCTTGAGACTAAATTTTTTTAGTCAGGGGTACCCCTACTAAAATGTGGATTAGTCCTCTCTCTACTCATTTAACTCCTCTCCTTTAACACAGGCGAGTTCTGGATTGGAGGGTTTGGAGGATAATAAATGCTCATTAACTTGATTTTAGCCTTTTTAGTATTTGGATCCAAGCATGGGTGAGGCTAGCATGTTTTAGTCCCACTACTTTTAGTCATGGGACTAAAACGTATCCAAGCACCCTCTTAGTTTTATTTGAGGGGTGGGTTGTGCTGGACACCATTATTGTGACTAGCCTTTTTAATAGTACTATATGCATAATTTGGCGACGAGCGCTCTCTATATGCACCAACTTTTTTTTAATTTCAAGTTTTGCTCCATGGCGCAATCCATCGATACTACTGTTGTACAAAAGTATACAACTTTTTAAAAGGCTAGAGGGCGGGGCAGTCTAGCTTGGTCGCTTTCACGAGAGGCGAGGGCCTTTGTGATTTGATGGCTCATTACTGCTAGAAGGCGGGGCCTTGTGATTTGACTGCTCATATAAATGCGTCGACGACCTGATCGAGGAGGAGCAAAGAATCGTGCGGTATACTCAAGTTTTCCACTGGAGTAGTACTGCGAAGGAGGAGCACGAAACACGGCAGCCCAGTGCCATATGGTGATAAAGATGATCTAATTTGCTAGTCATCTCATTGTTAGCATTGTTCTATTCATTCCCTAAAAAAATCATTGTTCTATTCATGCCTCACAGAGAACGTGACATTGCGGAGAAACACCCGAAGCAAAAGATGAAACACAGGAGCAAAAGAAGAAGGAAGATTATCACCCCAAATGATCTAATTTGCCGTGGAGTCATAACTGCTTCTTCATCGCCTCCACGACCTCCATCTCCTTGCGCGTCTCCTCCGCCATCTTCTTCATTCTGTCCATGACGCGGGATTTCTCGACGTGAGCCTTCATCATCTATTCTACGGCCACATTACGTACCTTGACAGCAGCCAGGTGCTCGATGCGGAGCTTTGCCAACTCCTCCTTCTCTTTCCATGACGAGGGCCTGCAACATCTTCATCGAGGAACTACTATTCTCATGCAGCTTCTTCCAGCCGGCGTTCTTCTCCTTCAACAGGTCGATCGCATGGCAGAGCTTTGCCTTGTCCTCCTGAAGTCGCAGGATTTCGCCGGTCGCCTTCTTCTTCGAGGCAATGCTCTTCTTCAGCAGCATCACCAAGCCAGCGGTCAACTCCCCCTGCTGATTGAGCTCAACGGGCATGTCGTCGAGGCTCTCCTTCAACAACTCCATCAAGCCTTGGATGAACTCCTTCTGCTTATTGAGGTGCTTATTGAGCTGATCGGGCATGCCGTTGAGGGATAACGACTCCAGCTCCGCCGGCTCGGCATGTTCGCCTCCGCGGCTAGGGCGCTCCTGGGAGCCATCGCCTGCCCGTGAGAGATCTTTCGAGGTCTCTGCGTGGTGGCGAGCCCTCTTTTTTTCTGCAGCCTTGGTTACCACTCCCTTGTTACGAGTAGTTCTCGACCTAGAGCTCTGCTCACCGGCCATGGCAACGACAGACGAAGAAGAAGCACTTATGAGGAGGAAAGGTAGAGTAATTTTCGGTTAGGTAGTTCCCCAGTTCCCCTTTTTATAACCTAAGTACTAGCACTAGTACTGATACCTGCATAGTGGGAACACGTTCAGGTTTGGTACGTACTAGTAGGTGTGAGCAGGCTTTCGAATGTGATGGGAACAAGGTAAAGATTAATTGATGGTTTTGGTTTTGAGGCCCGAAACGGCTCCAGATGAGTTCAGCGGAACATAAATTTCAAGTACTACACTGCTCAAGTGCGTAAATACTATTTTACTGTCAAAAATTGGCACAAAATACGAAGGAGACCAATGGAAGTACTACTAGCAACCCACGATTTAACTACTCGCATGCGCGCAGTGGAGTAATAATGTCTTTCTTCCGCCCTCATGTCCACTCAATTTGCATGCGCTGTATTAATTGACCATCAATGAAGTGAACGACTTTACATGCGTCAAATTATCACATGGGGTGGATCTTGGTACAAAATTGCGTCCGCCCGTGTACCCGCGTGTGCGTGCGAGGGAATAAGTGCGTGTGTGGCGTGCGTGCACATCTTCGCTTCGCGCATGTACCGCCAGTATGGCTCAGGGAGGACGAGTACATTCTTCTGGAACTAGCAGCACGTCACTGTGATCAATCCACGCAAGGAGGTCGCGACAACGCCTCCACATGTGCCACGTGGCTTCATGAACTGTAAGAGAGACACTGTGTAGTGTGACATTGGTATTCTAATTTACGTGTTTTGCACATACTCGAAGTACTAGTAAGGTACACGTGCATTACACGCATCAGATTTTGCAACCAAATTATGAATAAATACCACACTATAGCATGTAAGCTCTGAGTCATATATGCCTGATGTAGCCCTTGGTTTAATTCTTATAGTTCATCTCATTCAAAATCAATTAGTTTTTATAAAAAAGCTAAGAACGCGGGAATAGGAAAAACATGGGATTACAGTGGAATGTCGTCTTGAATCCTACAGGATTGTACGAGTGTTTGATTGTGCATAGAAAAAACGCAGAATCTTTCAAAGAGGTTTGAGTGGATGGGATGTTTCCTATGAAATCTAGTGCAAATGAATCATATGGAAAAATTCCTATGGTTTACAATCCTACGAATCAAACAACCAAGATAGGAAAAATTCCTAATGATTAGAATCCTCCAAAATTCCTTTGAGAATCCTTTGAATCAAAGAATCCCTTAATCTATTTTATGATTCATGGAATTGTGCATTGTAAAGCATAAAGTAAAAAGAAATAATGGCAATTCAACTAGAAAATTTTTTTGGGCAGTTATGATACGGAAGATTCTAGAACAAAAGAGAACCCCTGTTGTTTTGAGGTTTGTGCATTATGCTTAAGTTCAACCATGGAGTCTGCTAGATTGTACATGTGGAAAAATCCGGTGGGGGCTAGAAGATGGTGCGAGGGGCCGAGTGGAGGGAGACTATGAAGGAATGCACAAGTGCGAGATCAATATTTAGAGAGAGGGGGCGAACACATGCGCTGTTGCGCGCAGTGGCGGAGCCATGAAAAATAAATGAGCTAGGGGGCCAAGCATTGCTAATCCTTTACGAGGAGGGTCAATTCATGAATTTAAACCATTTTTAGTAGCAATTGTCTAATGATCACATTCATATTAGCCTCGATATATAGTGATGTTAGGGGGGAGGGGGGCAGGGCCCTTACTACCCCCTGTCTTCGCCATTGTGCACCCGTCTGAGAGATGAAGCGAAAGGCATGGATGATGAGAGGGGGCGTTGGATATATAATTAATGTGGGTGTATTAGCTATATATGTTAATCCTATATAGAGAGGTATAGATTGATTGATGTGGACGTGGGAAAGAGGGTGAGACCTCACTGGATATATCGATTGATAGGTTTGTGTGGAAAACTATGAAAGACCTAGCTATATACACACATAAATAGAGGAACATCGATCGTTGCGCATGCACGCATGAGAGATAAAGAATGCCCGATATGATGGAGAGGGGGATGTGTGTGGGTGTGTGCCTTCATGGGAGACCGACCTGAAGAAAAAGATTGCATGCGTGCGATGGGTAATGCCGACTGGTAGTGTGTGTGCATGCATGCATGAGAGAAAGTTAGTGGTACAATTATAAAGAGAAGACTATTGTGTGGGTGTAAAAGAATAGGTGATGTCATAATCAATGTAAAGTTGAATTCAAATATTTGAATAAGAGATCCTG
This sequence comes from Triticum monococcum, assembly GCA_034509565.1. Classification (NCBI taxonomy): domain Eukaryota; kingdom Viridiplantae; phylum Streptophyta; class Magnoliopsida; order Poales; family Poaceae; genus Triticum; species Triticum monococcum. The sequence continues at coordinate 66,502,936 of CM067846.1, forward strand.
ATGTTTGAAACCCATGCATGCATGAATATAACGGAGATCTGCGCGGTGTGGTTTGGAAATGAGCATGTTGTAATATATACACATTGAACAATGTCAGACTGATTTGAATTTGAGATACCGATGGCAGACATCATTTGGCCACATCGCATCTGTGCATGGACACACTATTCTAATTGGAGATGATGGGCGGCTTTCGCATCACATATCTATATCTATACCCCTATATATATATATATATTATATTTTATATTTTTATATTGTGTGCGGGTAACTTTAACTTTGAAAGATGGTCGTTGGATGAGGCGAATCCGATGGTCCAAAGATGGCAAATTTGAGCACTACTGGCCGTTGGATATCATCTAGATTCCACCAGATTTCGCCACATGTATAATCTAGAAGACTCCATGGTTGAACTTAAGCATAATGCACAAACATCAAAACATAAGCACTTCTTATTTGTTCTAGAATCTTCCGTATCAGAATTGCCCAAATGTTTTTCTACATGATTTTCCATTATTTGTTTTTACTTTATGTCTTACGACGCACAATTCCATGAATCTTAAAATATATTAGCTTTCTTATAAAAACTAGATGATTTTGAATGAAATGAACTATAAGAATTAAATGAACATCTACATCATGCATATATGACTCAAAGCTTGCATGCTATAATGTGGTATTTATTCATAATTTGGTTGCCAAATCTCATGCGTGCAATGCACATGTACCTTACTCTAGTCTAAATGGTGTTTGTGTGTGTGTATTGTGCGTGTTGAGGTGCAAATTGTCTTTTTTTGGGTACACATTAAGCTTGTTCTTCCAAAATTTCAAGCCGCGCCTTGTCATGCCGAAAATTCAAGCTAGTGTATCTGTCTATCGTGCTGCGAAACTCCCACCTCTTCAACCCGCGCCTTGTTAGCCCAAAATATTTAAGATATATCTTTGTCTCGTTGTGCTCCGACAACTCCCTCCATCTCAACTGGCGCCTTGCTATTCCGAAATTACAACGCACGCGAAAACTCCCACCTCCTGGGAAATCCCGACACGCGAAATGCCCATGGTACCCCTGAACCTAAAGAACCGCCTCAAATCGATGGGGGTACTTTCGTAACTTACCCCACATTTCGGACAAGCGCGTCTCTAAGCCATGGTTCCCCACTGGCATCCCATCCGCCCACCCATTCGTACACCGAGGCCGCGAAAACCCGCGACGAAACCCCACACCCTGCTCCGTCCACCACCCAGCCGGAGCCTCTTCCCCGACGATGTCGTCCATAGCAACACCTCGACGTCCCTCATCCACCGTACCGGATGAGGATCCGTCGTCGATCTCATCGTCCCGCCGGTTCAGCCACCCCGTCCTCCACCTCCAAGGAGCTGCCCCGACGTTCCCCTTGTCTTTCGCGCCACCTCCATTCCCACACCGCCGTCTTCACCTGCACCACCGGAAGAGCATCACCATCACCGTTTCCTCGGATGAAGCTGCGGCCCCACCAACGCCACCAAAGAGGTTGCACACTAATCACCGCATTTTCTTCTTGATTCGATCTCACGGTGCTGCCGGCGCTCAGTCCTGAGCTGACACGGCGCGGCTCCATCCACGGCAGCGTCGCCGACCACTTCCTCCATGGCGTCGCTCCCTCGGCGGCGATGTCCACATCAGTAGGAGCTGTTGCTGCTTTAGCTCTCGCTCGCGCTGCTGCTCTGCTCTTGCTCTCGGTCCCCTGCCTAGTCTGCTCTTGCTATCTCTCTTGCTCGCGCTACTGCTCTCGCTCTTGCTCTTGCTTGCGATGCTACTCCGATTTAGCCACACTTCAGTTGACTGAATCGACTTTTGGGTCAGTCAATTTTCAGGGGGTGGGGGGGGGGGGGGGGGGGGGGCTCGCCGGGGTGAAGGAAGAACCAGCCGCAGCGGGGAGGGGGCTCGCCGGAGAGGTACCCCACTATCTATCTTAGGGTTCAGGATGGGGGCGGTGGTCGCTGGTGTTGGCGGGGCGTTCGCGGGGCGGTGGCGTGGGGATCGCCGGAGAAAAAGCTCGGCCCCGGGGGGGGGGGGGGCTAGAGGGATGGCCGGGGTGGCCGCAGACCGGCGGTGGGGAGTGTTTTCGGGGCGGGCGGGCGGCGCACCACCGGCTGCAAGCGGCGGGGGGCTACTGTTTGGCCGGTGGTGGCTGGCGGCTCAGGGGGGTGGAGGTTGAAGATGAACCGCAGGCCCTTGATTTCGTATCCAATGGCTGCAAAATTGACTGACCAGAGATGAAAAAGTCAGTCGACCGACGTGTAGCCTCACCTTAATAGTGCATTCAGTTTCGACAGCAAAATTCAGTTTCGACAGTTAAGTTCAGTTGTTAAGTTTAGTTTTGACAGTTAAATTCAGTTTCGACAGTTAAGTTCAGAGATGAGCGGCTGATGTATTTTACATCTAGCACTTTGTGGTTATGTATTTTATGTCATGTATTGGAGATGCTATTAGAATTCCACTCAGGTTAACGCTGTTCGTTGTCTCTCTTGTCCTGCTTCAGCCTCGGTGTCGTACAACTCACCGGAGCTGCTCGAAAGACGAAACCCTCCATCACAGCGGAGCAGTACCTCGGGCTCCATCTCCAGACGCCTAAGATACTCTTCCCCTCCTCCGACAGCCAAGTCAGCCGGAGCATCCTCACCGGCCAACCCAATCACACTGAGATCGACATGGCTTTGCCAAAGAGGTTGTACACGTGTTGCATCTCTGTTTACTCTACATGTTATATACATTGTCCACTGAGCACTCGTAGTAACAGGAAATACGATTATTTTACCCTACTATATGACAAGCAGTGAGGTACCAGGCAACTTAGCTATCCGTGATGGACTCTCTTGAACGCCATCATTATTTATCCCTGTGCGTTTGAGCTGTGCATTTGTCGATGAGCATGGGAGTTGAGCTAGTATGGCAGTGGCCTGGGTCCAAAGTAATAGAAGTAGCACAAAAACATTTTTTAGCGTAGGATTTTCCTTGCTCAAGCCTGCATACTAGAATCGCCAGTGCTTGAAAGGAAAAGTGAATGAAAAACATCGGAATTGGAAAGTTTCCTATGGTACTACTTTTCATGAATTTGGTGCAGAGGAATGGAGCAAAGGAAAACTGCAGGATTTGTTCCTTTAGTGTCTCCTTGAAAAAAACCCGTAAGAATTCTAATTTCCACTTCTCCTCCTTTTCATATCCCTATTCATCAAGCACAAGACTAAGAGATAGTGCATAATAGCATTATAACCGTACATTTTCTTGTGGTTTGACTTAATCTCACCATGCTTTTTTGCATCATGTGATCTTCCAATTGTTGTGAATCAAACACCCAGATTGGCAGAAATCCTGTGTTTTTAAAATCTCTGTTTTGCACGTGCATTTCTATCATATTCCTATCTATTTCCTATCCCTGTATTGTTAGAATCCTCAAATTCAAACAAGCCCTTACTCAATTACTTATGTTACAGATATGTGTCAAAGAAAACCTTGTGTGGTTTGCCCTGCTCCTGTGGCGCTGTGTTCCACCCCACCTCAGCTGCTCCAACGATGGAAGGGTTCACCACAGCAGGGGTCCGCTCTCCAGACTGTCTTTTGCCGCCTCAGATCTTCTGCCCCGCCGCCGGCAGCCACGACAACTGCATTACCATCATCAACTGAGCAGATGACCTTGAGGACTACACGGGTCCGCAAGAGAGGTCGCACTCTTCCGTGTTTGCTTACGTTATGCGTCGCTTAATATGATGACATGCTACATTATCGTCGTGGTCACCTATTAGACTCCGAGTCAGGTCCAAACTAATGCTGAAACTTGAGTTTTTAAATGGTTGTGGGGTACATATTGGGGCAACAATCAGTACTATATGTCTACTATCTGGTTAATCTCCGGTGTCTTATGAGTTTCATGTTGGGTGCAAACAAACATTAAAGGAGCCATTATCTGTATTTTTTAACTAAAGCTATTATCTGCCTGCTATCATTGGTTTTGGGTCTATCCACAGTTTGCTACCATCACTCTGGATTTGTGCATGCACTCCTTACATAATCTCACTATGTTTTATTCCTATGCATGCCAGTTATTGTACACAATGGAACTGATCATGTAGAGCAAAAGGGACGAGCCTTGCGTGGCAATAAAATTTCATGCAGACGTTGTTCCATGATGGGCGCAAAGGCAGCCCCCCTCCACCCATTTCGGATCATAATCAAGAGAAAGATAACTATTCTGAGGGGATTCAGAAGGATAAGACCACTCCTATTTACCCCATGAGGTCTTCGCTCTAACTTGGCATGCTGATGTTGGTAATATCATGCATATGGTGCCTTGCATTGCTTATTGTATACATTAAAGATGTCATCTGCTTAGTTTAGACATGCTTTGTGTCAATGCCATCTGTTTAGTTTCTTTATCGTATATGTGAATCATGCAATGCCATCTTGTCTAGCCAGGCATCATATATGTGAATTTTGCAATGTCACCCTGGTTAGCCAGTCATCTTATATGTGAATTATATCATGCCATCATTTTTTATTACGTGTTAAATTTGTCAACAATTTCAGTACATTCAATTACTCTTCCTGTGCATCAGCCATTCGGCACGGTCATGAAAAAATGTGGAGTGGAAACAAGGTCTTCAGAGCAGACAATGCTATCTAACGAAGCGCATGTCTTGCTGGTTACCGATAGCTCCTCAGAGGAGGATTCAGAGACAGATGACCAGTCATATTCCCCCCCTCAGGTGCATGCCCTAACTTGGCAGGGTTATGTTTCTCATATCGTGCGTATGGTATCATGCATTGCTATGTCATTTGCTTAGTTTAGACATGCTTTGTGTGAATGCCACCTGTTTAGTGTCTAATTACCATATATGTGAATTATGCAATGCCATCTTGTTGCAAGACATTATATATGTGAATTATGCAATGTTATCTTGTTGCAAGGCATTATGTATGTGAATTATGCAATGCCATGTTGTTTAGGCAAGCGTCATATATGTGAATTATATCATGCCATCCTTTTTTTTGTATTTCTCATTGCTTTTGTCGACAATGTTTGTATATTCAACTGCTCTTCCTATGCATCGGCCATTTGAATTGGTGATGGATAAATCTGGAGTGAAAACAAGGTCTTCAGAGCAGACAATGTTACCTGCTGAAGCAGATATCTTGCTGGTTACAGATAGCTCTTCAGAGGAGGATTCAGAGGCAGATGACCAGTCCTATTATCCCCCTGAGGTGTATGCTCAACCTTGGCAGGGTTATATTAGTCATATAATGCATATGTTGTATTGCAATGTTTAGTTTTTACATCATATACACAATATTGAATGCCATCTCCTTAGTTGACACATCATATATGCGATTGCCCTCTGCTCACTTCCTTACTATATAAATCATATATTTGAATTATGTCATGCCATGATGTTTACATTGACAACATGTATCTGAATTATGGCATGCCAACCCATTTTCTAAAGACATAATATAGTTATATCATCTCATCCTGTTTACATAGTCATCATATTTTAAATTATGTCATTCTATCCATGAATTCTATCATGCCATCATGTTTCCATCGACGGCTGTAAGTGCATCTAGTGCCCCTTAGTGATTTTGGTGTATTGAAGACTTATAGGTTAAGGGACTAATGCGTTTGTGAGTGTACACAGGTCTATAAGTCTATGAGGAGTTTGATTTGTACAGAGAAAGTCGACCCCTAAAAATGAAGTTCTTCGACTGAAGACTTTGGATTTCTGAAGACTTTGTGAAGACTTTGAAAGTGAAGAAATTGGTGTGACCTTGAAGACTTGGTATTCATTCGAGGAACATGAAGTGTGAAGACTTATGTTTTCGTAGTTTCATTTTCTCTTTCTTGAGTCATAGGAAACACCGTACTGTTAAAGGGGGTCGAGGAAATACTAAGGAAAAATTTCCATGTGATGCTCAACTCAAAATCCTACACCTACCAATCCCTTCGAGTGAAGCCATTGGAAATCTCATACAGTCCAGTCATATTCTTCAGTGACAGAGACGAAGTTTTTCTGGTCTCTGAGGAATTTGTTCTGACTGAGGAGTTAGGAATTCGCCAGTGCGGATTTCCTACACAGTGAGGAACATGACAGCCCTAAGGATTTTGCTACTCAAAATTGCAACCGTTGCTGTGCTATGCGCCAGCTGTCCCAAAATATCTATCCACCTAACGGTCATATCATTGAAGGGCATTTATGTCTTATCATGTCGGGCTGCTCCCTAGGCTATAAATAGCCGCCCCTACAACCACTAGCTGGTTGGCTGCTCCGAGAGAAACTGACACTTGTCATTTGAGAGCAACCCATCCTCCGAGGACTTTGAGCGAAAATCATCAAGTGAGGAAAACCCAAACCCAAACACCTACAAACCCCAAGTGATTTAGCATCACTGAAGAGATTGATCCTGCGTGGATCCGACGCTTGTTACCTTTGAAGATTGTGCTTCTTCCAAACGGTTAGGCGTCATGGTCTAGAGCATCCAAGAGAAATTGTGGATCGCCGAGTGACCAAGTTTGTGAAGGTTCGGAAGTCACATGAAGACTTACCACGAGTGATTGGGCGAGGTCAGTGTGACCTTAGCTCAAGGGGAATACGGTGAGGACTGAGTGTCATGAGCTGCGTATTCAGGACTGGGTGTCTGGGACTGTGTGTCCTCAGGTTTAAATACCTAGCCTCCCTAACCAGACGTACAACTGAGGCAACAGTTGGAACTGGTCTACCAAATCATTGTCTTCACCAAGCTTACTGGTTCTATTTCCTCAACTCTTTCATTTCCTAATAAATGTGTTGTGTGCTTGTTCATATCTGTGTTTGAAGACTTTGACTGAAGATTTTCTCAATTTCCTCAGTTCAATTTCTTCAGTCTGTTTGTCTTCATCCTGTGTTAACCTGTGCTTACGCTCTCTGTACTCTGTGCTTGTCTTCATTTCATCATGATGACTATGCTTGTGCTCTGTTATGTTTACTTTTGAGTACTTATTCCGCTGCTAGTAGTTCTTCGCTAAGGAATTTCCTCACCGGCAAATTCCTCAGTGAAGAATTCATATAAATCGCCTATTCACCCCCTCTAGTCGATATAATGCACTTTCAATTGGTATCAGAGCAAGGTACTCCCTTATTCTGTGTGATTTTGGTTTAACCGCCTAGAGTTTAGTTATGTCGACCGCAGGTATGAAGAAAGTGACATGTCCCATCATTGACGGTCATGAGTATCCCAAGTAGAAGGCCATGATGAAGAAGCGCCTCATGGTGATGAACAGCGAGCTGTGGACCGTCACTGAGCTTGGTCTCACCGATCTATGCAAGATGGCGGAAGCGGATGACATTCGCAAGTACACTCTTCTCAACCTCACGGCGAAGGATGTCATCTGCTCCTGTCTGTCTCAAATCAGTTCAGGAATATCATGCATCTCAATCATGCAAAGCTTATCTGGGACCGTCTCTCTGAGGTCTATGAAGGTCATCGAACCTGTCATGATCCTTGGTTTGAGGACTTCAAGGAATCTCTCAAAGCGATGACATTCGAACCAGAATCATCATCTTCTGCATCATGCCTTATGGTAAAAGATGCTAAGGTAACTGAATGCTACCTATCTGAGTCTAGTGATGATGAATCTGGTGATGAATTTGGACCCAGCTATGTCAAACTTGCTTCGCTTGCCACTAAACAACAAAGAGCTTTGGAAAAAGTTCAATACATGCTAAATAAGAGCGATGATATGTTGGGTGAAGAAATGGATCAGTCAAAAGCTTTGGCTGAAAGTCTTCAGAGACTTCATACTAAGTATGACACCCTTCAAGATCAACATAACACTCTTTTATCTGATCATGAGAAGCTTTCTTTTGAATTTCTTCAAAGAAAGCAGGATCTTGAAAAGCTAAGAGTGAGTTGTGAAGATCTTCAGAAGGAGCGCAATTCATTACTTGCTCAACAAATCAACGCTTCTCAAGAAGAATTCGTTCCTCCATGCTTAAAGTGCATTGAACGTGAAACTGCTAATTCTTCACTAGAATGTCCAACCGCTGCTAATGTTTCAAATTCTTCACATGCCTCTGCTATCACTAATTCCTCATCTGAGGACACTGCCAGTATCACTGACGATGCAGGGCTGAAGGAATTGTACATGACATGCATGTACAAAAGCCTCAAAGGGCATCAGACTCTTTGTGATGTGCTTAAAAAGAAGATCCTCAATAGGAACTGTCGGGGATATACCCCGCGGTGTAAACCGGCTGGAAGTTAACCCGGCCGGACTTGGTGGTTTATCTGAAGACCCCGCGGACACTTGGCGAGTTACTGGCGACCCGCCCTGACCTGGCGGTTTACAAGCAACCCACCTGGTCATTATGACTCACTGGTGATCTGGCGTGCGGGATCGACGGATGACAAGGCCCAAAGCCCAGAAGGCCGGTTCACGTTTAACGGTGGGCCGGTTTAAGAGGAAAGGCATGAGGAACATTATCTTATAAGGAGTTAAGACCTGGCCTTGTATCCGGTTTGTATTAGAGATAGACTAGTCCTAATTCTAATAGGACTCCACATGTAAACTGCCCCTTCAACATATATAAGGAGGGGCAGGGCTCCCCAAAAGGGGAGAAGATTCACAAGTTCCACAAGTTGGACAAGGTAGGTTTAGACAATAGCTCTCGAGATAGAGCACTCTTGTAACCGTGATCATCATCATCAATATCAATGAAGCAGGATGTAGGCTTTTACCTCCACCGTGAGGGGCCGAACCTGGGTAAAACATCGCGTCTCTCATCCCGTTCAACCCCTCTCAAGCTACCACATAGATGCGTTGGCCTCGCGACTAAGTCCTGACCCTAAGGACATCTGCCGTGACAATTCCATGACAGTTGGCGCCCACCGTGGGGCCTGCGCACGATGGTGTTGAGTTCTTGGAGGGATCTCTTTCAAAAGTCGAGAAGTGCACAATTGTCCGGATGAAGAAGAACCGGTTTGGAAGGATTTACATCAGCGTCAAGTTCATCAACCCAGATTTATACTTTGTGAGATTCAAGGTTCAATAGAAATTAGGGTTTGGGTTGTGATTTGTTTACTGCTGCAAGTCGCCGAGACCAATCAAGAGGCACACGCACGAAGGAATCGGACCAACTGCGGTGTCCTCAAAACAATGGGAATCATACTACTTCAATTAGTACTCTGCCACGTGATAAAAATATATACTACCAAGAAGACGAAAGCTCTCATACGGTCAAATAATCCATCATGGTACTAGATGTGTTTTGACCAAAATACAAAACACCAGGGATTAGCGAAGTCAGACGATGGGAATCGACCTTAACTTCACGGCCTCGCCCTGTCGCTCGCAACGGACCGGGCGGCCGCAAGTCTCCGCCTCGGTCTCTATTCCGAATCACTGCCGGCCTCTTCGCTCCGCCTACCACTGGAGCACAGCCGCGCTGAGCCGCCCCGGACTCGCCTTTGCCGTCTGCAGGCCATGCTTCGCCTCCCGCGTTGAGCCGCCGCTTCGTCAACCCAGTATGACTGAACCGGACTCACCGTCCGCGCCGAGCCACTACTGTCCGGGGAGGGCAGCATCACCGTCCATGCCCCGATCTGCCGGAGAAGAACCGGACTGGTCAAACCTCCGTGACTGGGAGGAGCATTTGGCCACGGCTTGCTAGGGCCTCTGAAGCCGCCCGCTTGTTGGTGTAACTCCGACTAGCCGCCGGTCGCTGTGCCCGTGCGTTTGAGCCGCCTGCTTGTCGATTTGACTCTGTCTCGCTGTGGCTTTAAGTGCCCCGGTAGCCTTATCCGAGGCACCACATCTCCAACACGCCGCCACCAACCACCTCCGAGTCAGCCTGCTCCGGCAGCTCGCCGTTGTAGCCACGCCGAGGCCGTGACCTGCCGGACCCGTGAGCCGCCATTGCTCACCTCAGCCTGAGCTGCTTCGCGCCATGAGCCGCTGGCCAACCTCCGCTTCAACAAACAACAGCGCCGAGCCGGTTCCGACTGCGCCTGCGCCAACCCGTCGCCGGTTCGCCCGCGCCGTTCCAATCCGCTGGCAACCTGCTAGTCTGCGAGCCGTCGCCGGTTCGGCCGCGCCTCGCCTCCTCTGGGTCGCCATCAACAACCCACGGCCGCACCACTCCAACCCGTCGCCGGTTCGCCCGCACCGCTCCAACCCATCACCAAAGAAGAAGATTCCTCTTGGTGATCTGGTGCAAATCAACCAAAGATGAGCATACAATGTTAAAAGTAATGGTGGAGCGTTAAGGCTGGAACTGCCTTGACGGATTAAGCAGGACTTCCAAAATTATCCAAGGACGGTATATACAGATCATTGTTCATCTGAATATATCAGGTGATATCTCTCTAAACTTATTTTACTAGCACATATTGTTTCTATCAAAAGAACAAATTGCTTTGATTTGTATTTTGTATACACAGGACCATTATTCATTACAAATATGGTTTATACCATGGATATGAAACACAGGCTGATAATGTTCCGCCCGGCGATAGTCCGTGACATATTACCCGTTCAATGGACGTGCACAAGTCACTGCCCTTGCGGCCCGGTCTACATCGACTTGCCGGGACCGCGTTTGATCGATGTTCAATGGACGTGCACAAAGCCGCCGTCTCTGCGGACCTGGTCTACATTGACTCGCCCGTTCGTGCCGGTTTACAATACGAAGGACAACTAGCCCGTCCGCACCGGGCTATAATATCGCGGTTGACTCATCTGTCTGCTCCGACGGCAGATTCACCCATAATTTATTTCCACTTCACCATGGTGATCGTCAACTCCGCGGTGGATAATTACTGGCCTGACGTATCAGGTGAAATTTATCCAGTATACTTTTATATTATATATTGCTTTCTTTAAAAAAGAGCAATTACTCCGGCTTGCAAAGTTATCTAATGCAGGACCCTAAACCGCCATATTGGTGCAAATTTAAAGGCCGTCGGAAAATTTCCGGCTTAAAAAGAAGGATTCCGGTTTAAAATCTGGTTCAAGGGGAAGATGTCTCCCACAAAGCTTTGAAGCTCTCAATATCCGGTTTAAAAAATCCCAGTTCAAGAAGAATTTTTCTCTTGCAAAAGTTAAATAGGGTGCCAAAGAGGACCTGCTGCCAGGATGTGCGGTTCAAACATGGGTATCCTGCCTTATTGGTTTATCATATTATTGATCACTTGGGGGCTTGGTCGTATCCGAACCATAGCAACAACTTTTGATAGGCATAAAGCCACAACATCACTTGGGGACTTGTGGTCACGTCTGAACCATGGTCACGCCTCTTGATGGGCGAGAGCCACCAGATCACTTGGGGACTTGGTCACGTCTGAATCAGTCATGCCTCTTGATCGGCCTAAGGCCATAGAATCACTTGGGGGCTTGGTCGAACCCGAACCATTGCCATGCCATTTGGTCGGCATAAATGCCACGGTTTCATTTGGGGACCTGGCTGACTAGAACCATAGTTACACCTAACAGGAGTGTGGTCGTGTTCGGCCATGGTAATGCCATTTGATCAACTCAAATAAACCTTTTTTGCAAACGGTTTTGTCATTGCTTTTGCTTTGCACTTTTCTTTGCAAGATACTTTTTTCTTTTTTATTGCGACAAAGTTTTCAACCAATCAATTGACGAAACACAGTTCACGTCAATCCGGAAATTATTTGCCCGGTTTGATCCTTGTTGTTAACATCCTCTTATGGAGTAACACGATGTTTATCACAACCCGGTACGGTTTTATCATAAACCGGCACAATATGAAAGGAGTTATCATTACTCAAGATTGGGGTTATCACTCTTACTACAAAAAGTTGGTAAACCAACGATGTGATTCAATGTCACAGGTATGATGTATTTCATATTTGATTATTCTTAAGTGCAGCCTCGGTTATAAACCCAGGTTATATGTCGGGCATTATGACCCGTCCGACGGTAAAACGCCAGGACACTTTAAACTTGTTGTATGCAGAAACAGGTTGAATAAAGTATGATGATAAATTATCCGGTGTTTATTAAACCGGCCTGGCTTTAAGACGATAAGTTGCCAGTATATGATGAGAAATTATCCGGTGTTTATTAAACCGGCCTGGCTTTCGACTATAAGTCGCTAGTATATATTTGGATTGCGCCATTGAAATCATGCGCTTATAAATCATTGGGTTATATTATTCAAATAGCCAAACTTGGCTGAATTTCCATTATGATGTTGAATGAATAAGGTTTTCATACCGGATTATGTTATCTTGAATAGCCAACATGGCTGGATTTTATTATGGTTATTAATAACCGGTATTATTGAGGTTTTCAAAGTCGCTTTTAGCGCAATGGCTATTATATTATCAATGGATATGGTTTATTTTACAATTGAAGGAATAGTCCCGAGTCGCTGCAGGCTCACGACCCGGCACTTGGGGGCTACATTATTCAACTGAAGATTATATCAAATATGCAAGTCTCATGTCGTTGCAAGCATGCATCATGACACTTGGGGGCTAATGTAAAGTCATTTTTACTAGTCTTATTAAAGACCTGACTCATCATATTATAATGAGCCGGCCCTTGGGGGCTACCAATTGCTCCTGTCAACAATTCAAGGTACACAAGTTTTCGTCCATAATATTGAAGGATTCATTGCTCAGTTGGTAAAACACAAAACTCTTAACCTTGTGGACGTGGGTTCAAACCCTATGATGGAAGCTACATTATCAGATGTTATTTTCATTGAAGTATATATCAAGTCCCGGTTCAGTATTATCTTACTAAGCCGGCCCTTGGGGGCTACACATCACTGCTCAAGTCTACATGATTATATTTATAAAGTCCCTGCTAATTGTTGCATAATGACTCGGCCCTTGGGGGCTACACTGATTGAAGTTTTTATAAGCAATTGCAAGTCCTAGGTTGCTGCAAGCATGACAACCCGGCACTTGGGGGCTACATATATGTAGTATTCAGTTTATATGATTGAGATGAACAAACCGGATTTCTTCAAGGTTGAAACACTTATTGGAGCAAGTCTTAAGTTATCACTATGTTCTCCTCTTAAGACTTGGGGGCTACAGACCCATATTTCTTAAACCGGCGGAGCTGAGTCAAAGGAGTTATTCTTCACAATATTTCTTGGTGACAAGCCAATGTCGGCAAATTGATTATGAAGCTGGTCTGTTGACCCGGATTTCCCAGAAGGAGGAAATAACAAGGACTTAAGGATGATCAGGCACCAGTTTACAAAAATTCTTAACCCGGAGCATAATCTGTCAAATTTGTTCTTGTGTTTATTTTGCAGCATAAGTTTACCATGAATAAATCCAAGCTAAACTTGGGGGCTAATGTCGGGGATATACCCCGCGGTGTAAACCGCCCGGAAGTTAACCCGGCCGGACTTGGCGGTTTATCTGAAGACCCCGCAGACACTTGGCGAGTTACTGGCGACCTGCCCTGACCTGGCGGTTTACAGCAACCCACCTGGTCATTATGACTCACTGGTGATCTGGCGTGCGGGATCGACGAATGACAAGGCCCAAAGCCCAGAAGGCCGGTTCATGTTTAACGGTGGGCCGGTTTAAGAGGAAAGGCATGAGGAACATTATCTTACAAGGAGCTAAGACCTGGACTTGTATCCGATTTGTATTAGAGATAGACTAGTCCTAATTCTAATAGGACTCCACATGTAAACCGCCCCTTCAACATATATAAGGAGGGACAGGGCTCCCCAAAAGGGGAGAAGATTCACAAGTTCCACAAGTTGGACAAGTTAGGTTTAGACAATAGCTCTCGAGATAGAGCACTCTTGTAACCATGATCATCATCATCAATATCAATGAAGCAGGATGTAGGCTTTTACCTCCACCATGAGGGGCCGAACCTGGGTAAAACATCGTGTCTCTCGTCCTGTTCAACCCCTCTCAATCTACCACATAGATGCGTTGGCCTCGTGACTAAGTCCTGACACTAAGGACATCTGCCGTGACAATTCCACGACAGGAACCCTAGGAACGAGGGTATTGCCTTTGAGAGGAAACTCAATGCTGATGGTACATATTGGAAGCCTGAGCAGTACCCCAAAACTACATGGGTTGCTGCAAAGGGACCTCCAGTTGATCCATCTAACTTATCTGGATTTGCATGTGAATCTCCTCGTTCTGATGATGAGTCATTTGACTCCAACTATAAACTATTCAAAAATCAGAATGGTGAAGTATTTGCTAGATATGTTGGCACTAACTGCAGGAACGATTCCCCTATGAAGAAAATCTGGGTTCCCAAAAAGTGCCTTGAAAGTCTTCAGGTGAATGTCCTCAGGACACCACCTGTGAAGAATAGGAACCCCAGAGCAAATTCTTAATATGGACCAAATTCTTCATATGGATCCAAGTCCTCATACGGACCAAACTCCACACGTGGATCAAATTCCTCAAGAGGATCAAAGTCCTCATATGAATATCATCGTGCTAACAACTCTGTTTCGCAGGGAAGAGCTAAGGTCTATGAATATGAGCATTATTCTTCTAATCATCATGTTCATAAGTCCTCGAAGAATTTCTCTGCTTATTCATATGCTTATCCTAACTCCTCTTATGTGAAACGAAATGGACTGGCTTCTATGCCACCTTTTTCGTATGGAGCTAGCAGAGTGATGAACTTTTTGCCACCCCTTCAGATGTGGATGGTGAAGAAAAAGAACTAATCTCTTCTACAGAGTCAGGTCTCCAAACATACGTAATCGTCTGAAGAATTTGCTGGAGACCTGAGTATGCCTGAAAGGATGCAGGCTAATCATGAAGAAATGAACTTTCATTTCTCACGTCCTCATACTGCTTTATCTGTTCTATTGCTTGATCAAATTGATCTAATGAATTGATGTCATATTCCTCACTGATGAAGTATATGAGTTCGTAAGTTGCACTAATTCATCCGCAGGATGATCAACCCAAAGCCACTGAGTGGGTCCTCGATAGTGGATGTACAAATCACATGACTGGTGACGAGAATCTATTGATGGATGCTCCATTATTTCCGGCGCATCTGAAGCATATCTTCTTTGCCGACAAAGGCAAAAGTCAGGTATTGGGTCTAGGTAAGGTTGCGATCACAAAGGATCGACACATGGACAAAGTCATGCTTGTCGAGTCCTTAGGACACAACCTCAAGTCTGTCTCAATGCTTTGCGATCTTGATATGGTTGTTGTCTTTGGCAAGTACCGTTGTGTTGTGGTTATGGAAGCTGACAATTCCAAAGTCTTCGAAGGCTTTAGGAGAGGAGACTTGTATATTGTTGATTTCTCTACAAGACCACAACCAGCCGTGTGTCTACTTGCAAAAGCTTCAGAAGGCTGGCTATGGCATCGGTGACTTGGTCATGCAGGCATGAGGAATCTGCACATGCTTGCGAAGAAGAAGCATGTCATCGGCATCGAGAATGTCAAATTCCTCAAGGATCACCTATGCAGAGCCTGTGAAGCTGGGAAGATGACAAAGGCTAAGCATCTAGCGAAGACTATCATGACCACTACTCGTCCATTTGAATTGCTTCACATGGATCTCTTCGGTCCATCATTATTCTGCTATTACAAATGATGCATCTCTATATGGCTTTGTTATTGTTGATGATTACTCTCAATACACATGGGTACACATTGTTACTTACAAACATGAAGTGCAGGAAGTCTTCAAACGATTTTCCTCGAGGGCTTCAACCAACATTGGGGTGAAGATCAAGCACATCAGAAGTGACAATGGAACTGAGTTCAAGAATTCTGGTCTAGATGACTATGTTGATGAACTTGGTATTACTCATGAGTTATATGCTCCTTATACTCCTCAGCAGAACGGCGTCGTGGAGCGCAAGAACATGACTCTTGCTGAGATGGCTCGCACTATGCTTGATGAATACAAAATGCCTTGTCGTTTCTGGATTGAGGCAATTGATACTGCGTGCCACATCATTAACAGAGTATATCTTCACAAATTCTTCAAGAAGACTGCCTATGAACTCCTCACTGATAAGAAACCCAATGTAAGTTATTTCAAAGTCTTCAGTGCTAAATGTTGGATTAGAGATCCTCATCACAACTCAAAATTTGCACCGAAAGCACACGAAGGTTTTATGCTTGGTTACGGAAAGGACTCGCACACTGTAACATCCCAAATTTTCAATTTGGATTATTATACATTAGATCATCACTGCATATCATATTCTTTTGCTTTTGGTTTGATCCTAGAAATTCTACGCAACTCAAGGACCCTCGGAGAGAGTTGTGGATTTCATTATTTTCGTATTTGAGTTTTCTCAAATTTTGATAATAGGATCATTTGATTTTATTTATTTTATCTTCAATTATTTCTATTATAAAAATATGAGAGAGGGAATAAAATAACTTTCCCAAAATAAAGAAACATTGAGGATCTAATAAAAATCAAATAAGATTTTATTTTGGAGTTATTTGCTATTTATTTGAATTTAGGAAAAATGTGCGTTTTTCAAAATTTCATTTAGGCCCCAAAGAAATGTTCATCCTCTTCGGCTTGATTTTAGAAGTCGGGGAAAATTTATTTCGGGATTTTTGTAGTCAGTTTAGTATTTTTTTAATTTTTTTGCACGTAATTATTTAAAAAAACACGCAACCGACTTTGGGCCGTATTCGGCCAGGACTCTGTCCGGCCGGCCTTTATAAGGGGCCGTCCCAAGCCCGTAAGCCCACCCCGCACCGAAACCCTAACCCTAGCCGCCCAAGCCGCCGCCGCCGGACGCGTGCCGCCACCGGACGTCGCCACCCAGCCGCCCCGCGCCGCCGCACCACCGCCCTGCGCCGCCGCCGCCTCCCAGAGCCGCCCCGCCGCCATGCCGCCGCCCCGACGCCACCGGAGCCGCCGCCGACGCCCGTTGACCCCGCCGCCACCGCCGGTTTTCCCCAGAAAACCGTTCGGTTTTTTGTCAGTTTTTTAGATCCTTTTTTTATTTTAGATCGGGTTCTTTCCGGTTTAGTTTATTTAGCGAGCGTTCGCTCGCTCGTTCGTTTTAACGAACGCGTTCACCGTTTAGCTAGAGAAAACGAGCGTTCGTTCGTTAATCTGTTCGTCGTTTTTTGTTCTTCTCGGATTTTCCGCGATTATTTTTGATCGCGATTTCTGATCCGATTTTCATTCTAGTATAACTTTTCGCTCGCTTATTGGAATCAGGCGAGTCAAGCGCCCGGAGTTTCATCTCGAAACCCTCTTTCCGTTTAACCAACTCAAACAAGTTTTTGCTTCTATAAAATTTGACCTAGATCCAGATTAGTAAACGAAGCGTGTTTCTTTCGCCGTTTGACTTTCATTGCTTCGTTCGATTTGATTCTTTTTGCAAACCAGAGTTCTTAAGTTGAACTTTCTGGTTAGTTCTCTTATTTGAGTTTTACCTGTGCATTAGTTGAGTACTTATTGTATGCTTGTTTGTTTGCGATAGAGTACCCGGAGTGCGCCGCTTGCTACTTTGAATCGCTAGGTTTCGCGGATCATCAGCAAGGCAAGTAACACTTTGATCATACCTCATACAACCCAGTTTTTATTGCATTAGATCAATCCTCAAACATTGCATGAATAGGATCTAATTAAATTGTGGGTTTTGGGAAGTAGATGAGGTAGTACCTATTACCTGTTTTATTATCAAACCTTTGGGAGTTACTTCTACGTTTGCTTATATTGCCATGCTATGATAGTAGACGTGGATTGGGTGAGTGTATCCATGACAGATGTGAGATTGATAAATTAATGGTTTATTTAAGGTGGCAACTTAAACACACATCTAGGTGGATTGAGGCACCTGGGTATTCCAGCGATTGACTGTTTTTTTATGGGCCGCCACCGAGGCTCAAAGGGATCATGAGATTATTCATACTAGAAATTTCCGTGTGCAGCCACAAGCTACTATGGGCTCTAGCATAGTTGATTAAGTCATGCGAACTCTTACAGTGGTAGACTAGCAGATGTAGGGAAAAGTAGGTGTAAGGGTCTACCCTTTCGTAAGGTGCTAGCACTTCTGAAAGACTATGTCTCGATCATCCGTTTCTCAAACATCATGTAGCGCGAGAATCCCAACGGAGGAGATCGAGTCTTGTGGGGAAAAGTGCATAAACCTCTGCAGAGTGTATAAACTAATCATGGTTAGCCGTGTCCCCGGTTATGGACAACTTGAGTATCTAGTACTTGGATTATCATGTGAATATCATCATGTTACTCTAATTAATATTGTTGGGTTTTATATATGATGCTTAATTCGGATTGAGAGGGTGTCTACACTCTCAATGTTTAACAACTACCATGATAGTTAATAAAATTTATTCCTTTGCAGTAGGGAAAAATTGGCTTTACGCAAAACTGTAACCATAGAGCTTTCCACCAGCTAAATATGCATGTAGTATAGCCTTATTCTTTCATTACTCCCTATGTGTTACTTTGCCAGCATATTCCATGTGCTGACCCGTTTCAGGCTGCAACGTTCATGTTGCAGACTTTTCAGACGACGAGTAAGGTGCCTTTAGGTCGTGGTTCTATACTCAGTGATGCTGTTGGAGTTGATGGACTCACTTATCTTCCATGCCTTCCGTTGTTATTGTTATTAGATGGCCTTAAGCCATATTTATTGTAATAAGTTCTCTTTTGAGACATTCGATGTAATAAGTGTGTGATTGCTACTCTGTTATAAATCCATTCAAGTATTGTGCGTGTCAGCATTACTGATCCAGGGATGACACTGAAGCACAGAGATCGGACTATTTGAGGTCTGGTCGCTACAAGATGGTATCAGAGCACACGATGACTGTAGGACACGATCACTAAGCTAAAGCCCTAGATCACTACTCAGTCTTCTCATTTCTGACTTCTCATCTTTTCTACTCTTTTAGGATGGCGGATGCAAGGAACAAGTTTACACAACCGGATGAAGATACACCCTTTGGATGTCACTTGAAGGAAGTCACTAGATACCTGAAGATTGGAGTACCAAGCTTCACCGGAACCTACAACGCCACTTTACCGGAAGAGGAGCGCTGGATGATTCAAGTTCAAGTTCCAGGAAGGACGTTCATGCCAGTCACTGAGCCCATAGAGTTTTCCTTTGATCCACCAACCTGGAGTCTAGGAAAGAGCATGTTAGCTCACATCGCCATGAGAAGTATTGGAGAAGTTTACCGCAATGATCTCAAGGATACTATCTACCAGATTTGTGTGCGCCGAGATGAGCAATGGGAGATGATCAACACCAAGAAGAATAGATCAATCGCAGCTTTCATCCAGGAGTTAAACCAGCACATTCAACGTCAGGAGAACCAGATGTGCACAGACATGATAGATCTGAAGAAGGCGAGGACAAGAATCACAGAGCTGGAAGAAGAACTCAAGGCTACATGTGAAGATTATATGGAGGAAATCGAAGTATTAGTGGAGAAGAATGACGACCTGATCAAGAAGATCGGAATATTCATGGGAGACCCTACACTAGTAGAAGAAGACGAAGAACCCAAGGAGATTCGCCCGGAAGACTACATCATCATCGTCGACACCGACTCGGACCCATACGATAGCGATGATGACCATGTTGATGAAGCTGGAGCAGATATCATGGAGTCTGCAACCGAAGAATATTTCTAGTAGACCACCCCATCAGTAGTAGTATTCCCCCATGTAAATAGAGTAGTCTGAGCACTTTTGCGATAGTTAGACCGATTGTATGCCCTTGTTTGATTGAATGAAGTGAATTGTTTGCATTTGCCTCATGTGCATATGGGTAGTGTTTTCTCTCTAGACCTCTCTCTATTCTTAAATCTCATCTTTTCTAAACCCATCAAATGCCTCCGAGACGTGACCCCGGATTTACCTTCCCACCAAAGCTCACTCAGTTGATCTAGCAGCAGAATACATTGATGCAGTTGCTAGTTCAGAATCGGAATCAGGGGAACAACAACAACAACCCACCACCACCCATTGATCACTTAACCCATTTTCTTAGGCTGAATCCGCCGGTGTTCTCCAGTAGCATCGAGCCTATAGTAGCAGATGATTGGCTCCGCAAGACAGCAAGGGAGTTGACCACGGCAGGATGCACGGATGCGGAAAAGGTGAAGTTTGCCGCACATCAGTTGGATGGACCCGCAACATAATGGTGGGAGAATTTCACAGCCACTTACCCTATCGACACTGTCACATGGGACTAGTTTCAGCAGGCTTTCCATACTGCTCATGTTTCAGCAGGAGCTATGGCCATGAAGAAGCATGAGTTTCGCAGCTTGCGCCAAGGAGGACGGACAATTGGCCAGTAGGTGGATGGCTTTAGTAAGCTAGCACGTTATGCCCCAAATGACGTTGCTACGGATGCAGCTAAGTAGGAGAAGTTTCTGGAAGGACTGAATGATGAGTTGATCATGCAGTAGATGGTAGCAAGCTTCAACAACTACCAGGAGTTGGTAGATGCTCTTATGATTGAAGGGAAGCAACAGCAGATTGAGAACCGCAAGAGGAAGTATGGACAAGGCAAGTACAATTCTGGAGCTCAGCAGAAGCCACGTTTTACCCCTAAACCGGGAGGACCTTTCAGCATACTCATGGAGGAGGAAGTTCGCATAATCATAATGGCCCCAAGAATGGTAATGGGACTGGAGGAAGCAACGTCGAGAACCGTACCAACCCATCAACCCCAGCCAAGAGAGACCTGAGCCAAGTCACTTGCTTTAAGTGCCAGAAGACCGGACATTATGCCAATGAATGTCCTGAATCCTAGAATGGGAATGGTGATGGAAGCTCTAAGAAGAAGCCGAACCCTTTCAATAGGGGACAGGTGAACCACGTTAACATGGAGGAGGTTGAAGAGCAGCCGGATGCAGTAATCGGTAAGTTTTTGGTTAAGTCTTTTACTACAATCGTTCTTTTTGATACTGGTGCATCGCATTCATACATATCAAGGGGATTTGTGGATAACTATAACCTGCCCACTAAGGTTCTTAGAACACCTATGCTAGTAAGCTCACCAGGAGCGGAGTATATAGCCAGCCTAGGGTGTTTTCAAGTGCCATTGAGTATAGGTAGGCATGTGTTTCCCTCGGATTTGATCATTTTGGAATCACAAGGTTTGGATGTAATTCTGGGTATGGATTGGCTGTCGATGTATGGAGGAAACATCGATTGCGCCAATAAATCGATTTTTCTTACCACCCCAGAAGGAAGAAGGATCAAGTATGTATCCCGACATGTGCCTAAGAGTACTCAAGTAAATTCCCTAACAGGAGCTGTACAGGAGGAAGTACCGGTGGTAAAGGATTTTCCTAATGTATTTCCAGAGGAGTTGCCAGGCATGCCACCGGATAGAGACATTGAATTTTTGATTGTGCTTTTGCCAGGCACAGGGCCAATATCTAAGAGACCATACAGGATGCCTGCAAAGGATTTGGAGGAGATTAAGAAGCAGATTAAGGAGTTACTGGATAAAGGTTATATTCGCTCAAGTTCTTTTCCTTGGGGATCGCCAGTACTTCTAGTGGAAAAGAAGGATGGATCGTTAAGGATGGTTGTTGATTATCGAGGATTGAATGAAGTAACAATCAAGAACAAGTACCCACTACCGATGATCAATGATCTGTTTGATTGATTGCAAGGAGCTAAGGTATTTTCCAAGATCGATCTGCAATCAGGATACCATCAGTTGAAGATTCGAGAACAGGATATACCTAAGACGGCTTTTACCACCAGGTATGGGTTGTACGAGTATACCGTTATGTCATTTGGTCTGACTAACACACATGCTTATTTTATGAACATGATGAACAAAGTGTTTATGGAGTTTTTGGATAAGTTCTTCGTAGTGTTCATTGATGATATTCTGGTTTACTCGAAAAATGAAGAGGAGCATAAGGAGCATTTGCGTTTGGTACTTGGGAAGCTCAGAGAACATCAGTTATATGCCAAGTTTAGAAAATGTGAGTTTTGGTTGAAGGAAGTTGGATTCCTCGGACACGTTATATCCGGAGAAGGTATAGCAGTAGATCCCACCAAGCTTGACACTGTGACAAATTGGGAAGCCCCAACAACAGTTGGAGAAATCTGGAGTTTTCTGGGACTTGCAGGATACTACCGGAGATTCATTGAAAATTTCTCGAAGATTGCGAAGCCTATGACGGAGTTGTTGAAAAAGGATACCAAGTTCATATGGACTGAGGAATGTGAGGCCAGTTTCCAGGAGTTGAAGAAATGTTTGGTTACATCACCTGTGCTGATTTTGCCGGATCAGAACAAGGATTATGAGGTGTATTGCGACGCTTCGCGTCGAGGACTTGGAGCAGTGCTTATGCAGGAGGGAAGAGTTGTTTCATATGCCTCACGACAGCTTAAGCCTCATGAGTTGAATTATGCCACGCATGGTTTGGAGTTAGCAGCCGTAGTGCATGCATTAAAGACTTGGAGACATTTTCTCATTGGAAGCCATTGTGAGGTGTACATGGATCACAAGAGTTTGAAGTACATTTTCACACAGAAGGAGCTAAATCTCAGGCAAAGAAGATGGTTTGAGCTCATCAAGGATTATGATATGAGATTGCATTATCACCCCGGAAAGGCTAATGTAGTAGCCGATGCGCCGAGCCGTAAAAGCCATGTCAACACACTAATGACGGGAGATTTACCGAAGGAGTTAGCCGAGGACCTTCGTGAGCTATGTTTGGAGATAGTTCTGAGAGGATATGTAGCAGCATTGGAGATTCAGTCTACTTTGATGGATAAGATCAGAGAAGCTCAGAAGGCTGACAAGGAGATTGCCTCTATAAAGGAGAAGATGGGCAAAGGAAAAGTTAAAGGATTTCGTGAGGATGAGCATGATACCCTATGGTTTGAAGACCGTGTTTATGTGCCCATTGACCCGGAGATCAGGAAGTTAATTCTGCAGGACGCCCATGATTCACCATATTCGATTCATCCAGGAAATACCAAGATGTATTTGGATTTGAAGGATACTTTCTGGTGGACCAGAATGAAGAAGAATATTGCAGCGTATGTAGCAATCTGTGATGTATGTCAGAGAGTAAAGGCAGAGCATCAGAAGCCAGCAGGATTGTTACAGCCATTGCCGATACCCGAATGGAAGTGGGATAAGCTAGGCATGGATTTTATTACGGGATTACCCAGAACTCGTTCAGGCTATGACTCGATTTGGGTAGTAGTCGATTGTTTGAGAAAGGTAGCTCATTTCATCCCAGTGAAGACTACCTACACTAGTGCTAAGTTGGGAAAGATATACATGACCAGGATCGTATGTCTGCATGGAGTTCCAAGGAGTATTGTATCAGATAGAGGAACCCATTTTACCTCAAAGTTCTGGATCAGTTGCACGAAACTTTGGGTACCAGGCTAGAGTTCAGTATAGCTTTTCATCCGTAGACAGATGGACAGACCGAGAGAGTCAACCGGATTCTGGAGGATATGCTGAGAGCTTGTGCGCTAGATTATGGATCTAGTTGGGACGACAATTTGCCGTATGTAGAGTTCTCTTACAACAACAGTTATCAATCCAGTTTGAAGATGGCCCCTTTCGAAGCCTTGTACGGAAGGAGGTGCAGGACCCCATTGTCGTGGGATGAAGTTGGAGACCGCCAGTTGTTCGGACCGGATTTGATTAAGGAGTCTGAACAGAAGGTGAAATTGATTCGCGATAGGCTCAAGGTAGCCCAGTCTAGGCAGAAGAGCTACGCGGATTCTAAACGCAAGGAGGCAGTTCTTCGAGTACCACCACTTCGAGGAGTTAAACGTTTTGGAGTTAAGGGAAAGTTAGCTTTTGTAGGACCATACAAGGTTTTGGAGCGTATGGGAGAAGTAGCCTACAAGTTGGAATTGCCCGAAGGATTGTCAGGAGTTCACGATGTATTCCATGTTTCCCAGTTGAAGAAGTGCCACGCAGAGATGGCTGATATACCGCTGAGAGATACAGTGCCGCTGGAAGCGATTCAGCTGGACAGTGATTTGACCTATGAGGAGAAACCAGTCAAGATTCTTGAGTATGCCAGCCGAGTCACCCGTAGCAAGGTCATCAAGTTTTGCAAAGTTCAGTGGAGCCACCACACCGAGGATGAAGCCACCTGGGAGCGAGAGGAAGAACTGCTGAAGGACCGCCCTCATTTATTTTCTAGCCAACCCGAATCTTGAGGGCGAGATTCATCTTAAGGGGGGTAGGTTTGTAACATCCCAAATTTTCAATTTGGAATGTTATACATTAGATCATCACTGCATATCATATTCTTTTGCTTTTGGTTTGATCCTAGAAATTCTACGCAACTCAAGGACCCTCGGAGAGAGTTGGGGATTTCGTTATTTTCATATTTGAGTTTTCTCAAATTTTGAAAATATGATAATTTGATTTTATTTATTTTATCTTCAATTATTTCTATTATAAAAATATGAGAGAGGGAATAAAATGACTTTCCCCAAATAAAGAAATATTGAGGATTTAATAAAAAAATCAAATAAGATTTTATTTTGGAGTTATTTGCTATTTTATTTGAATTTAGGAAAAATTTGTGAATTTCAAAATTTCATTTAGGCCCCAAATAAATGTTCATCCTGTTCGGCGTGATTTTAGAAGTCGGGGAAAATTTATTTCGGAATTTTTGGAGTTCGTTTAGTATTTCTTTTATTTGTTTTTCTGCGTGTAATTATTTAAAAAAAACGCGCAACCGACTTTGGGCCGTATTCGGCCAGGACTCTGTCCGGCCGGCCTTTATAAGGAGCCGCCCCAAGCCCGTAAGCCCACCCCGCGCCGAAACCCTAACCCTAGCCACCTCAAGCCGCCGCCGCCGCATGCTGTCGCGGCCGCCCCGCGCCGCCGCCGCCGCCCCGCCGCCCTATCGCCGCCCCGCTGCCGCCGCCCGACGCCGCCGGAGCCGCCGCCGCCGCCCGCTGACCCCGCCGCCGTCGCTAAGGTTGACCCCCCCGCCGCCGCCGGTTTTCCTCGGAAAACCGTTCAGTTTTTCGTCGGTTTTTTAGATCCGTTTTTTATTTTAGATCGGGTTCTTTCCGATTTAGTTTATTTAGCGAGCGTTCGCTCGTTCATTTGTTTTAACCAACGCGTCCACCGTTTAGCTACAGAAAACGAACGTTCGTTCATTAATCTGCTCGTCGTTTTTCTTTTTCTCGAATTTTCCGCGATTTTTTCTGATCGAGATTTCTGATCCGATTTTCGTTTTAGTATAACTTTTCGCTCGCTTATCGGAATCAGGCGATTCAAGCGCCTGGAGTTTCGTCTCGAAACCCTCTTTCCATTTAACCAAGTCAAATAATTTTTTGCTTCTGTAAAATTTGACCTAGATCCAGATTAGTAAACGAAGCGTGTTTCTTTCGCCGTTTGACTTTCGTTGCTTCGTTCGATTTGATTCTTTTTGCAAACCGGAGTTCTTAAGTTGAACTTTCTGGTTAGCGTTGGTTCTCTTTTTGAGTTTTACCTGTGCATTAGTCGAGTACTTATTGTATGCTTGTTTGTTTGCAATAGAGTACCCGGAGTGCGCCGCTTGCTACTTTGAATCGCTAGGTTTCGTGGACCATCAGCAAGACAAGTAACACTTTGATCATACCTCCTACAACCCAGTTTTTATTGCATTAGATCAATCCTCAAATATTGCATGAATGGGATCTAATTAAATTGTGGGTTTTGGGAAGTAGATGAGGTAGTACCTATTACCTGTTTTATTATCAAACCTTTGGGAGTTACTTCTACGTTTGCTTATATTGCCATGCTATGCTAGTAGATGTGGATTGGGTGAGTGTATCCATGACAGATGTGAGATTGATAAATTAATGGTTTATTTAAGGTGGCAACTTAAACACACATCTGGGTGGATTGAGGCACCTGGGTATTCCAGCGATTGCCTATTTTTTTTATGGGCCACCACCCAGGCTCAAAGGGATCATGAGATTATTCATACTAGAAACTTCCGTGTGCAGCCACAAGCTACTATGGGCTCTAGCATAGTTGATTAAGTCGTGCGAACTCTTACAGTGGTAGACTAGCAGATGTAGGGAAAAGTAGGTGTAACGGTCTACCCTTTCGTAAGGTGCTAGCACTTCTGAAAGACTATGTCTCGGTCATCCGTTTCTCAAACATCATGTAGTGCGAGAATCCCAATGGAGGAGATCGAGTCTTGTGGGGAAAAGTGCATAAACCTCTGCAGAGTGTATAAACTAATCATGGTTAGCCGTGTTCCCGGTTATGGACAACTTGAGTATCTAGTACTTGGATTATCATGTGAATATCATCATGTTACTCTAATTAATATTGTTGGGTTTTATATATGATGCTTAATTGGGATTGAGAGGGTGTCTACACTCTCAATGTTTAACAACTACCATGATAGTTAATAAAATTTATTCCTTTGCAGTAGGAAAAATTGGCTTTACGCAAAACTGTAACCATAGAGCTTTCCACCAACTAAATATGCATGTAGTATAGCCTTATTCTTTCATTACTCTCTATGTGTTACTTTTCCAGCATATTGCATGTGCTGACCCGTTTCGGGCTGCAACGTTCATGTTGCCGACTTTTCAGACGACGAGTAAGGTGCCTTTAGGTCGTGGTTCTATACTCAGTGATGCCGTTGGAGTTGATGGACTCACTTATCTTCCAAGCCTTACGTTGTTATCGTTATTAGATGGCCTTAAGCCATATTTATTGTAATAATTTCTCTTTTGATACATTTGATGTAATAAGTGTGTGATTGCTACTCTGTTATAAATCCATTCAAGTACTGTGCGTGTCAGCATTACTGATCCAGGGATGACACTGAAGCACAAAGATCAGACTGTTTGAGGTCTGGTCGCTACACACACCTATAGAGTCTTCAACAACGTTCTTCACAAGTTGTTGAAACTGTAGATGTGCGGTTCGATGAAACTAATGGCTCGCAAAGAGAGCACCTACCTACTGTGATAGATGAACCATCACCTGAGGAAACTATCAAGTTCAAGCCTACTGAGGATGTCATTCCTACTGAAGAATTTGCTGAAGAATTCATTCCAGAACATGAAGAACGTCGAGCTAATGCACCTGAAGAAAATACTGAAGAAAATGGTGCTGAAGAGAATGCTAATCAAATTCCTCAACGACAACCAGCTCATCCTCGCATTGCAAAAGAAGTGCAATTTGAAAAGATCATCAATGACTTCAAAGCAGCAGGTCCTCTCACACGCTCAAAAGCTTCACATTTATCTAACTTTTGTGGGCACTATGCTTTTGTCTCTATCACAGAGCCCACTAAGGTAGATGAAGCATTTCTGGAGCCTGAGTGGATTCAGGCCATGCAAGAAGAATTACATCAGTTCGAGCTCAACAATGTCTGGGAACTGGTCAAACGTCCAGATCCTCGCAAGCACAATATCATTGGCACAAAGTGGATCTACCGCAACAAGCAAGATGAAAATGGCCTTGTGGTGAGGAATAAGGCACGGCTCGTAGCTCAAGGCTACACACAGGTTGAAGTAATTGATTTCGATGAAACTTTTGCACCTGTTGCTAGACTTGAGGCTATTCACATATTACTTGCTTATGCTAACCATCATGATATCACTTTATATCAAATGGATGTGAAAAGCGCATTCCTTAATGGTAAGCTTGAGGAAGAAGTATATGTTGCTCAACCCCCAGGTTTTGAAGATCCAAAGAGTCCTAACAAAGTCTTCAGACTCAATAAGGCCCTCTATGGCCTCAAGCAGGCCCCACGGGTGTGGTATGATACTTTGAAGGAATTCTTCATGAAGAAAGGCTTCAAACCCGGTTCACTCGACCCTACTCTTTTCACTAATTCTTATGATGGTGAATTGTTTGTGTGCCAAGTATATGTTGATGATATTATCTTTGGCTGTACTGACCAACGTTATAGTGATGAATTTGCCTACATGATGAGTGAAGAATATCAAATGTCTATGATGGGATAATTGAAATTCTTCTTAGGTCTTCAAATTCGTCAACAACGCAATGGCATATTCATATCTCAGGAGAAATACCTCAAGGATGTACTGAGGAAATTTGGCATGCAAGATTGCAAAGGCGTCAAAATTCCTATGCCCACAAATGGCCATCTGTGCACTGATGAAAATGGTATTGACTTCGATCATAAGGTATACCGCTCTATGATTGGTTCTTTATTGTACTTATGTGCATCTAGGCCAGATATAATGCTTAGTGTTTGCATGTGTGCCCGATTTCAAGCTACACCGAAGGAATCACACCATAAGGCTGTGAAGCATATTCTTCGATATCTAGCTCACACACCAACACTTGGATTATGGTACCCCAAGGGCTCGGCTTTTGATCTCATTGTATATTCTGACTCTGACTATGCTGGTGATCGTGTGGACCGCAAGTCAACATTTGGTACATGTCATTTCCTCGGACGATCTTTGGTCTATTGGTCCTCGAAGAAACAGAACTATGTATCGCTATCTACTGCTGAAGCTGAGTATATTGCCGCTGGTTCTTGCTATGCTCAATTGTTATGGATGAAGCAAACTCTCAAGGACCACGGCGTCAACATGAAGAATGTGCCTCTCTTCTGTGACAATGAGAGTGCCATCAAGATTGTTCACAACCTAGTTCAGCACTCGAAGACTAAGCACATTCAGATTCGTCATCATTTTCTTCGTGATCATGTGTTGAAGGGCGACATTTTTATTGAGCATGTGAAGACTGAAGAACAACTAGCTGATATCTTCACAAAGCCCTTGGATGAGAAGAGAGTTAGCAAGTTGCGGTGTGAGGTAAATATCCTAGAATCTTTGAATGTTCTTTGAAAAGGACATTCATCCTAACACTTATGCAAAATTGATGACTTAGATGTGCAACACATGAAGAAACGTTTTTCTTCAATCAGTGAAGAATAACACTCTAAGTGTGAAGAAATTAATGAAGAATTTGATTCTCGGAACCCTACGACAATTGTACGCGGTGTCTGAAATAATCATTCTTATATGGTGGGTCATGCCACCACCAAAAGTTGAAATTCCTCAGTTGTTTATATTCTTCAACTTTGCATTGTCTTCACTGTTTCCGTCGTTTTTCTTCATTGGCTATATATATAAGTTTATGTCCTCTACAACATTCACTTATGGCTAATTCTTCAAGTTGGTTTTTCTGCTAAGTGAATGTGATCGGACCCTTCCCCTCTATGCTATACTCAACCCAATCTATTCACAAATTCTTCATGTGCGTTCTATTTGAAGCTCGTTCAAAATCTTCACTATGTCCTTGTCAGATGAAGAATTTGCGGACGGAACTTTTAACTTATCTTATCCAAATTTTCGGCTTTGCCGCTCAAACCGTTCCACATCCCACGACATACTTATCCATTCACCCACGATCTAACACGATCTCCACTTCTCAGTACGTGGGTGACACATGTCATGCAAAGGAGAAGGGTCAGGGGCACGTTCGTCCAAATTCTTTGGGCGAATAGTTTTCACCGTGGCTATAAATACCCCCTCTCCCCTTCCTCACTTCTTTTACTCCGCTCGACCTCTCTCCAGCTCAAGCTTCTCAAACCCTAGCGCCGCCGCTACTTCATCGTTGCCAGTGAGGAAGAGCTTCACTGCCTCGACCTCGTCGCCGCCATACTCATGCTGGCCGCAGAAATCTTCACTCCGCCGCCGCCATAGCCGTCTTCCTCTGCCAAGTTAGGGCATGGAAGATCTGCACTGACGAACTTCACATCTCCACATTCCAGTTCGTCGTGTTCTTCGTCCATGGTAATTAAAAGTTACTTTTACTACCCTAGTTGATTCAAATGATTATCTACAAAATCTTCAAAGGTGTTTTTCCTTCATATCTTCACACACTAAAACACCTCACATATCATCTGTTCTTGATTCATTTCTCTAAGCTGTGGATTTCTCTTCAAGATTCCTCAATTGTGCAGATTTCTGATCTGTACAACTCTGGAACCTAAGACTAAGAACGCTCAGTGAAATTCTTCAAGACTTATCTGGTCAAATTCCTCAAACTTGTTCTTTATAAAAACCTTCTGAGAACGCATATGACCTCTCCAAATTCCTCGCAACTATACTCTGTTCACAGGTACTCATGTCAGCTGCTGAATCACTAGGTTCTCATCAACTTAACTCATTTGCAGCATTCCTCGAAGAAAAGTTGCATACTTCTTCAGAGAATTCGATTGTTCAAATTCCTCAACTGAAGAAAATGTCTGACGGTAAGAAACCACAGAAAGGAGGAAAGAGGCCTGAGGTCAACACAGCGTTTGAGATCCCTGATGATATATATGATGGGTACTGCACACCTCCTGAGGAAGACAAAAATCAACGCAAGTTGCGCATTCATAAGATAGAGAGGAGATGGGCTAGAGAGTGGAGGGAGTACAGAAATGTCACTCCCAAATACATGAAGAAATTCATACTCAATCCTCCATGCCCAAGACCTCCATTGGCACCTGACCAAATAGCTGATCCCACCAGCCTCAAGCGTAGTGAGGGTTATCCTGATGAATGGGCCAAGCGCCAAGCCAAGTTGGCTAAACAAGCCAAAGAAGCTGTGAGGAAATTCAACGAAGACTCTGCTGCTGCTGCTGCCGCTGAGGCCTTTGTCAAGCCTAAGAAGGCCATGTCAAAGAAGCCTGCACACAAGCCAAGTGCTTCGTCTTCAAAGCCATCAAGGCCAATTCCTCATGTTGCTCCTACTCCTCCCAAATCCTCAGCTCCTCACAAGTCCTCAGCTGCTCCGACAAAGTCCTCTGCACCTGTGCATCTCGCCACATGTCAAAGGACCACAAGCATCTCAATTGCCTCAGGGTATTCAATATCGTTCATGGCATTCCTGTCAATTATCACGATTTCTTCATGAGGACTCTGACAAATGTTGCACTCTCTCCGTTTGAGCTGAAGCCTTATGCACCCTGGATCATGAAATTCCTCAGGACAAGGACTTCACTCAACTACAAAGATGATTTTCATAATCACATCAGCTACTTGCCCCCGATTGAAGTCCTCAAGCGGACCTATTCCTCAGTTGATGAAAAGGGCAAGGCACCAGCTGTTATAGATGAAGGCATTCGTCCATTGGATGGACAGGTTCGCAAAGCTGCATTTTATTCCACCAATGATGACCCTGCCACACATGACTCTACCAATGCACCCAAGTCTACTCCTCAAGCCACTGCTCCTTGTGTGATGACTGACTGTGAGCTTCTGCTTAGTCTTCACCAGAAGGTGGATCGAAACCATAAATGGGTTAAGCGTCAGTTTGGTTCATTTCTTCACAACATGACTGCTACGCACAATGCAGTAAAGAAAAACCATTACTACCTCCATTAATATAGTGGGTCGCACCTAGGCAATACTGTCACATCTTTATGGTGAACAAGATCTCAAGAAAATGGGTCTCAAGGAAGATTTTGACTGGTCTGCACCTCCACCGAAGAAATTCAAGACGGTCAAGGTTCCTTCCTTGGTGGCCAGCTCATATTCTTCATCGCATGACACCGGTGAGAATGAAGACTTGGACGACACTGTAGCGGGCCCTTCCACGACAAAGGACCCCAACAACGATGGCGCTCCTTCATCAACTTGATATTCTTCAGGGGCGTTAGTCCTCATATTCGATCCTTTTGGTCATTTGATGACAAAGGGGGAGAATTTTGAGTTAGTCTTCAAGCGGGTCTTTCTATATGGGTGTTTTTTTCTTGCTAAGTTACAACTCTCGTTCTTCTGAAACTTTATTGGATCGAGTTGTAAACTTAAACCCGATGGTGCTCTGATGCTTTTGATGTGTTTTTCTGCATGCTTATTCCTCATATATGTTAATGCACACATGCTGAATTACATCAGTCACCATATTTCATCATGCATTTCAAATTCTTCATTATGATATGTCAAATGCATGTATGAATTACAAGATATAAGGGGAGATCTCCATGATTCTACTCTTCAAGTGTGCAATGCTTCAAAAGCAAATTCCTCACCATGCACATCTTCAGGGGGAGTTCTTCTATATCTTGCAATCAAATTCCTCAATATCAGTATTTACACTTCACATGTTTATCCCCGTTGAAAACTTAACCTATATTGTCATCAATCACCAAAAAGGGTGAGATTGTAAGTGCATCTAGTGCCCCTTAGTGATTTTGGTGTATTGAAGACTTATAGGTTAAGGGACTAATGCGTTTGTGAGTGTACACAGGTCTATAAGTCTATGAGGAGTTTGATTTGTACAGAGAAAGTCGACCCCTAAAAATGAAGTTCTTCGACTGAAGACTTTGGATTTCTGAAGACTTTCTGAAGATTTTGAAAGTGAAGAAATTGGTGTGACCTTGAAGACTTGGTATTCATTCGAGGAACATGAAGCATGAAGACTTTTGTTTTCGTAGTTTCATTTTCTCTTTCTTGAGTCATAGGAAACACCATACTGTTAAAGGGGGTCGAGGAAATACTAAGGAAAAATTTCCATGTGATGCTCAACTCAAAATCCTACGCCTACCAATCCCTTCGAGTGAAGCCATTGGAAATCTCATACAGTCCAGTCATATTCTTCAGTGATAGAGACGAAGTTCTTCTGGTCTCTGAGGAATTTGTTCTGACTGAGGATTTAGGAATTCGCCAGTGCGGATTGCCTACACAGTGAGGAACATGATAGCCCTGAGGATTTTGCTACTCAAAATTCCGACCGTTGCTGTGCTATGCACCAGCTGTCCCAAAATATCTATCCACCTAACGGTCATATCATTGAAGGGCATTTATGTCTTATCATGTCGGGCTGCTCCCTAGGCTATAAATAGCCGCCCCCTACAACCACTAGCTGGTTGGCTGCTCTAAGAGAAACTAACACTTGTCATTTGAGAGCAACCCATCCTCCGAGGACTTTGAGCGAAAATCATCAAGTGAGGAAAACCCAAACCCAAACACCTACAAACCCCAAGTGATTGAGCATCACTGAAGAGATTGATCATGCATGGATCCGACGCTTGTTACGTTTGAAGATTGTGCTTCTTCCAGACGGTTAGGTGTCATGGTCTAGAGCATCCTAGAGGAATTGTGGATCGCAGAGTGACCAAGTTTGTGAAGGTTCGAAAGTCACCTGAAGACTTACCACGAGTGATTGGGCGAGGTCTGTGTGACCTTAGCTCAAGGGGAATACGGTGAGGACTGAGTGTCCTGAGCTGCGTGTTCAGGACTGGGTGTCCGGGACTGTGTGTCCTCAGGTTTAAATACCTAGCCGCCCTAACCAGACATACAACTGAGACAACAGTTGGAACTGGTCTACCAAATCATTGTCTTCACCAAGCTTACTGGTTCTATTTCCTCAACTCTTTCATTTCCTCATAACTGTGTTGTGTGCTTGTTCATATCTGTGTTTGAATACTTTGACTGAAGATTTTCTCAATTTCCTCAGTTCAATTTCTTCAGTTTGTTTGTCTTCATCATGTGTTATCCTGTGCTTACGCTCTCTGTACTCTGTGCTTGTCTTCATTTCATCATGATGACTATGCTTGTGCTCTGTTATGTTTACTTTTGAGTACTTATTCCGCTGCTAGTAGTTCTTCGCTAAGGAATTACTTCACCGGCAAATTCCTCAGTGAAGAATTCATAAAAATCGCCTATTCACCCCCTCTAGTCGATATAACGCACTTTCAACGGCATGTTTGTGATTTATGGCATGCCAACCACTTTAATAGACACATCGTATAGGTATATCATGTCATCCTGTTTACATAGTCATCATATTTTGAAGTATGTCATTCTATCCTGTTTAGTTAGCCATCATACATGTGAAATTCTATCATGCTATCCTGTTTAATTAGCCATCATATATGTGAAATTATGTCCTGCTATTCTGTTTGCTTAGACAACATAAATGTGAATTATTTCATGCCCTGTTTTCTTCCCTACTATCCATTGCACCTATCTATCTTACAATGTCTGTACATTCAATTACTTTTCTTGTTTATCAGCCATTTCAATGGGAGGGAGTGATGGCAGTATCTGTGCGAGTAAAAACACGGTCTTCAGAAAAGATCGTGCTACCTGTCGATGCAGATAGAACCACGGTTGTACTTGCCCAAGAACCAGCCCCACCACACATAACCCACACTCATGCAGATTGTACCCCTACCCAGTTGGACAGAGAACCAACTACACCCCTTCTAACCCCAACCCCAGCAGATAGACACCCATTTTCCGTTGACACAACACCGTCTCCACCACAGAGCACCCAAACACGAGCAGTTAGTAAGGCAACTGCAGTGCCCAAATCACGAGGACCACCACTCTGAACCCGAAGTCAATGCTTAAAGCCAAAGAAGAATTGTTCTCAGGTCAGGTTCCGTAGCTATGGTTCATACTACTTTGCTCTTGCATCACTGTATTTACTGATACCAACTAATTTCAAATTTGAAGGATGCAATTGAAACTCCAATGGCGCAATAGGTATGTTTTAAACCTGTTTCTTCAGCGTGTTTGGCTGTTTGCTGTTGTAACTTGCTCTATGTTGATTTCAGTTTCAATTGAATAAACAGTTATGTTCTCATGCCATGCACATTACAAGTGTTGTTATTGTTGTGTAGTTTCCCACACTTATATTCTGTCTATGCTACTTTGTCTTAAATAGATATGATTCGAACTGTATCTATCTTGATTTGGCAACATAAACTAGAATGATATAGACCATACAGTGACCATACTACATAGATATATGTTTGTTTCATGTTGTTATCCTGTCCACCTTACTACTGAACTGATTTACCAAAATGAGTTTCATATACTACATTGTAAACCTGAGATGTGTTTGTTTGTTTCTCTTTTAGAACGCGGATAAAATATTGGAGAAGAGTACCCTGTTATCCAATGGTAAAGGAAGTAATGTAGATAAGGTTCAAGATAGTGAGACATCCCTGTTGGTCTCCAAGAAAGCTGATAAAAACTATATTGAAGACACTGAGACAACCCCAAAGTCTTGTCTTGATGTAGTGTTCGAGTTACTGGCTACCACTGCTAGCACCAGCTCTTCAAACTCGTTGCCTGAATCAGTTCGGCTTCTTGAGTCTCAACTTCAAGTTGAAAGACATCGATCAGATGTTATGTGACAGGAAGCCAAAGGACTGAGGAAGTCCCTGCAGAATTCAGATGCATACTTTCTGGTGCAACAGCAAGCGCTGGAGGACTTAAGCGCCAAACAAAAGAAAGTTAATAAGCTTGCTAAGCATCTTGCCAACATTATGGGTACCCAGGATATTGTTTCTTGAGCTCTTCTAAAGTGGTTTCAGTTCTGGACTTGTTATGCTGCGGTGTTTATATGCTGCTGTGTTCCCTATATTTGCACTGGTGGCGAACTTTGATGCATAGTGGATGTAATATGTGTAATAGCCGTGATAGCCTAATGTAAGTTGCTTGCTTATTTATTTCCTTGTTGTCTTGTTTATTTGTTTGCTTGTAGTCAGTGCAGTTCCTTTTCTGCGGTTTGCTAGTGGCTGCAATAACCTATTTTTTAAAACTAGGCCACAATAACCATGGGCTAATATTTACTGTAGTGACACTGGGCCTCCTACGGGCCGTAGAAACAGTGGGCCTTCTACGGGTCGTATAAATAGTGGGCCTTCTACGGGCCATAGAAACAATGGGCCTTCTACGGGCCGTAGAAACAATGAGCCTTCTACGGGCCGTATCATCAATGGGCCTTATACGGGCCGTATGATCGATTGGCCAAACATGGGCCAAACAGACCGCATTCTGGCCGTAAACGGGCTAGAGTTGGAATCGCCCGTTCATGGGCCGACCATAACGAGCCATCGTTAATAGGCCGTATTTGATGAGGCTATGAAAATGGCCCAATGAATTAACGGACCACAAACGGGCCGACTATAACCACGAGCTGAATTTGGCCCACAAGCAGAAAATGACAGTAACGGGCCGTAAGTAAAAGAATGCTGGAAAATAGCCCAAGAATAAATGGGCTCTGAGAAGGCCGAAAGATAACATGGGCTGGAAACGGCCCAACGGAATAACAGGCCATTAATGGGTATAAAGTGATACACTGTTCTTTACGGGCCAGTTTCACCATGGGCCATTAATGGGTGTAAAGTGATACACTGTTCATTACGGGCCAGTTTCACCACGGGCCGTTAATAGGCCAAGAGTTACATAGGGCCTCATATGGGCCAAAAGACGTCATGGGCCATACATGGGCCAGAAGTGAAAATGGGCTGGAATCATATTGGATGGCCCAGATGACGCTACTGGGCCTAATTCGAATAGGGCATAACGGGCCTTGGGTTAGCGGGCTGTAAATGGGCTATATGCGAACATGCCGTTAATAGGTTTTCCATGGGCCGGCCCGCCACCTTTTGACCAAGTCAAACGGGCCAGCCTTTTCACAGGAATGGCCCTCTGTTGGGCCGTGCCACATGTCGACGTATCATAGGCGCCTTCTATCCAATGAGTGGATGACATCTGTCCCAGCGATGAGCCGACACGTGTTTCCTCCAGCTAATGATGATTTTACACGTGGAACATCCCCATTGGTCTGGCCTGTTAACGGGTTATCGGATCCAAAACCCGACCCGATAGCTTAACGACGTTCCGTTACGGTGGATGCCACGTGTTGGTCACCCTTGACGAAAGCACTTCTGTGACATGCGATTTATCATCATGGAAGTGGACACTTCCATGATGATAATTTTGGTAATGTCATGGAACACTTCTACGACAGCACATGTATGACTATCTTGATTCTGTCATAAATCGTCATGGATGTACATGCATGACAGAAAACGCGACCTACTGTGACAAACATGTATCATCATGAAAGTGTATTTTTTTGTAGTGAGGGCAAGTAAAAGTGGTCTTTGATTGATCATCAGCTGACACAGGTATTTGGGAGAAGCCAGAGTAACCATCTAGAAAGCAAAAATGTGTGTGTTTGGATAATCTTTCTAGCATTTGATCAATAAAAGGAAAGGGGTAATGATCTTTTTAGTAGCCTTATTTAATTTGCGGAAATCAATTACCATCCTATAACCTGTAATAATTCTTTGCGGGATCAATTCATATTTATCATTAGGAACGACAGTAATACCTCCCTTCTTAGGGACACAATGGACATGACTTGCCCACTGACTATCAGCAACGGGATAAATCATACCTTCCTCAAGGAGCTTTAATATTTCCTTTCTTACCACTTCTTTCATCTTAGGATCCAGCCGTCGTTGGTGATCAATAACTGGTTTGGCGTCTTCCTCCAAATTTATTTTGTGTTGACATAGAGTGGGACTAATACCCTTAAGATCATCAAGAGTATATCCAATAGCAGCACGATGCTTCTTCAGAGTTTTCAATAATTTCTCTTCCTCCTTCTCTGAAAGGTTAGCACTAATAATAACAAGATATATTTTCTTTTCATCAAGAAGCATATTTAAGACTATCCGGTAATGGTTTAAGCTCAAACACGGGATCACCCTTGGGTGGAGGAGGATCCCCTAGGATTTCAACAAGCAAGTTGTGTTTGAGAATAGGTCCCTATTTAAAGAATACTTCATCTATTTCCCTTCTTTCATTCATAAACATATCATTTTCATGGTCTAGCAAGTATTGTTCTAATGGATCAGTAGGAGGCACGGCAATAGAAGTAAGACCAATAATGTCATCTTTACTAGGCAAATTTCATGGTCTAGCAAGTATTGTTCTAATGGATCAGTAGGAGGCACGACAATAGACGAAATTTAGAAAAATTAACTCATGAGACATATCCCCTAAACCAACAGAAACACTATCCTTATTGCAGTCTATCTTAGCATTGATAGTATTCAAGAAGGGTCTACCAAATATAATGGGACAAAAGCTATCTTGAGGGGAACCAAGAACAAGAAAATCAGCAGGATATTTAACCTTCCCACACAAGACTTCAATGTCTCTAACAATCCCAATTGGCGAAGTAGTATCTCTATTAGCAAGCTTAATAGTAACATCAATACCTTCTATTTCAGCTGGTGCAATATCATGCATAATTTCGTGATATAAGGAAATAGGTATTGCACTAGCACTAGCACCCATATCACACAAGCCATGATAACAATGATCTCCTATTTTAACAGAAATAACAGGCATGCCTACCACATGTCTATGTTTATCTTTAGCACCAGGTTTAGCAATTCTAGAAGCCTCATCACAGAAGTAAATAACATGCCCATCAATATTATCGACCAAGAGATCTTTAACCATAGCAACATTAGGTTCAACTTTAACTTGCTCAGGGGGTTTAGGTGTCTTAATATTACTTTTGTTGACCACAGTTGAAGCTTTAGCATGATTCTTTATTCTAACAGGGAAAGGGGGTTTCTCAACATAAGCAGTAGGAACAATAGGATCATTATAAGTGATGGTCTTTTCTTCAACTTTAGTAGGTGCAACTACTTTTACTCCAATGGGAGGATTATATTTAAACCACTTCTCCTTAGGGAGATCAATATGAGTAGCAAAGGATTCACAGAAAGAAGCTACTATCTCAGAGTCAAGTCCATATTTAGTGCTAAATTTACGAAAAACATCGGTATCCATAAAAGATTTAACACAATCAAACTTAGGTGTTATACCCGACCCTTACCTTCGTCGAGATCCCTATCTTCAGAGTTGCGTTTAATTGTCTCCAATAAGTTCCATTTGTATTCAATAGTCTTCATTATAAAGGAACCAGTACAAGAAGTATCGAGCATGGAGCGATTGTTGTCAGAAAGCCGAGCATAATTTTTTTGAATAATCATTTCTCTTGAGAGCTCATGATTGGGGCATGAATATAACATTGACTTAAGCCTCCCCCAAGCTTGAGCGATGATTTCTCCTTCACGAGACCAAAAATTATATATATATAATAATGATCTCGATGAACTAGATGCATATGATAAAACTTCTGATGGAATTCCAATTTCAACCGTTTGTAGTCCCATGATCCCATATCATCACATAGCCTATACCATGTCAATGCATCCCCCTTCAAAGATAAAGGGAAGACCTTCTTATTAATAAAATCATCGGGCATAAATGCAAGCTTAAATAATCCACAAACTTCATCCACATAGATTAAGTGTAAGTCGGGATGCAATGTTCCATCTCCTGCAAAAGGATTAGCTAGCAGTTTCTCCATCATACCTGAAGGAATTTCAATGTAAACATTTTCATTTTCAGTAGGTTGAGTAGGTTGAGGAGCAACTATTTGCTCTATCGGTCGGGGTGAAGATACCCCGAACAAGCCCCTCAAAGGATTACTTTCCATAGTAACAAGTGACAGTAAATTTCAGCACACTATATAAAATTTTCCTTACCAAATTCCACCTACCAAAGACGCTTCACTCCCCGGCAACTACGCCAGAAAAGAGTCTTGATGACCCACAAGTATAGGGGATCTATCGTAGTCCTTTCGATAAGTAAGAGTGTCGAACCCAACGAGGAGTAGAAGGAAATGATAAGCGGTTTTCAGCAAGGTATTCTCTGCAAAGCATTGAAATTATCGGTAACAGATAGTTTTGAGATAAGGTAATTGGTAATGAGTAGCAAGTAATAAAAGTGAATAACGTGCAGCAAGATGGCCCGATCCTTTTGTGTAGCAAAGGACAAGCCTGAACAAACTCTTATATGATGTAAAGCGCTCCTGAGGACACATGGGAATTGTCGTCAAACTAGTTTTCATCACGATCATATTATTTGCGTTCGATACTTTGATAATCTGATATGTGGGTGGACCGGTGCTTGGGTACTGTACTTACTTGGACAAGCATCCCACTTATGATTAACCCCTATTGCAAGCATCCGCAACTACAACAGAAGTATTAAGGTAAACCTAACCATAGCATGAAACATATGGATCCTAATCAGCCCCTTACGAAGCAACGCATAAACTAGGGCTTAAGATTCTGTCACACTAGCAACCCATCATCTACTTATTACTTCCCAATGCCTCCCTCTAGGCCCAAAGAATGGTGAAGTGTCATGTATTCGACGTTCACATGATACCACTAGAGGGATGACAACATACATCTCATCAAAAATATCGAACGAATAGCAAATTCACATGGCTACTAATAGCAAGACTTCTCCCATGTCCTCAGGAACAAACATAACTACTCACAACGCATATTCATGTTCAATATTAGAGGAGTATTAATATGCATAATGGATCTGAACATATGATCTTCCACCAAGTAAACCAACTAGCATCAACTACAAGGAGTAATCAACACTACTAGTAACCCACAGGTACCAATCTGAGGTTTGGATACAAAGATTGGATACAAGAGATGAACTAGGGTTTGAGATGAGATGGTGCTGGTGAAGATGTTGATGGAGATTGACCCCCTCCCGATGAGAGGATCGTTGGTGATGACGATGGTGATGATTTCCCCCTCTCGGAGGGAAGTTTCCCTAGTAGAACAACTCCGCTGGAGCCCTAGATTGGTTCCGCCAAGGTTCCGCCTCGTGGCGGCGGAGTCTCGTACCGAAATCTTGCTTATGATTTTTTCCTCAACGAAAGACTCCGTATAGCAGAAGATGGGTATCGGAGGGCCACCAGGGGGCCCACGAAGCAGGGGCGTGCCCAGGGGGTAGGGCGCGCCCCCACCCGCATGGCCAGGGTGTGGCCCCCTCTGGAACTTCTTGCGCTCGGTATTTTTTTATATTCTGGAAATAGCTTCCGTGAAGTTTCATGACTTTTGGAGTTGTGCAGAGTAGGTATCTAATATTTTCTCCTTTTCCAGCCCTGAATCCCAGCTGCTAGCATTCTCCCTCTTTATGTAAACCTTGTGAAATAAGAGAGAATAGGCATAAGTACTGTGACATAATGTGTAATAACAGCCCATAACGCAATAAATATCGATATAAAAGCATGATGCAAAATGGACGTATCACAATACAATACGTGCCTTGCTGCCCCTACTGTCACTGGGAAAGGACACTGCAAGATTGAACCCAAAGCTAAGGATCTCTCCCATTGCAAGAAAGATCAATCTAGTAGGCCAAACTAAACCGATAATTCGAAGAGACTTACAAAGATATCAAATCATCATATAAGAATTCAGATAAGAACCAAATATTGTTCATAGATAAACTTGATCATAAATCCACAATTCATCGGATCTCGGCAAACACACCGCAAAAAGTATTACATCGAATAGATCTCCAAGAACATCGAGGAGAACTTTGTATTGAAGATCAAAGAGAGAGAAGAAGCCATCTAGCTAATAACTATGGACCCAAAGGTCTATGGTAAAATACTCACACATCATCGGAGAGGCTATGGTGTTGTTGTAGAAGCCCTCCGTGATCGAACCCCCCTCCGGCAGATCGCC
This sequence comes from Triticum monococcum, assembly GCA_034509565.1. NCBI lineage: Eukaryota > Viridiplantae > Streptophyta > Magnoliopsida > Poales > Poaceae > Triticum > Triticum monococcum. The sequence goes on from CM067846.1 coordinate 66,544,289, forward strand.
GGAAAAGGCCCCAAATGGGTTCTCGTGGGTACAGAAGGTTGCGGCGGTGGAAAAGTGGTTTCATGGCTCCCCCTGATGTTTTTAGGGTATGAGAGTATATATAGGCGAAAGAAGTACGTCGGTGGAGCTCCGTGGGGCCCACAAGGGTGGGGTGATACATCCATTTTGCATCATGCTTTTATATCAATATTTATTGCATTATGGGCTGTTATTACACATTATGTCACAATACTTATGCCTTTTCTCTCTTATTTTACAAGGTTTACATGAAGACGGAGAATGCCGACAGCTGGAATTCTGGGCTGGAAAAGGAGCAAATATTAGTGAGCTATTCTGCACAACTCCAAAAGTCCTGAAACTCCACGATAGTCAGTTTTGGAATATATTAAAAATATTTGGCAAAGAAAGCACTAGAGGGGAGCCAGCCACCGTCCACAAGGGTGGGGGGGCGCGCCCTACCCCCCTGGCCGCGCGCCCCCTACCTCGTGGGCCACCTGGCAGGCCCCCGATGCCCATCTTTTGTTATAAGGTGTCTTTTTCCCTGAAAAAAAGAAGGAGGAAGCTTTCGGAACGAAGCACTGCCGTCTCGAGTCGGAACCAATCTAGGGCTCCGACGGAGCTGTTTTGCCGGGGAAACATCCCTCCGGGAGGGGGAAATCGTCACCACCGATCCTCTCATCGGGAGGGGGTCAATCTCCATCAACATCACCAGCACCATCTCCTCTCAAACCCTAGTTGATCTCTTGTATCCGATCTTTGTCTCAAAACCTCAGATTGGTACCTGTGGGTTGCTAGTAGTGTTGATTACTCCTTGTAGTTGATGCTAGTTGGTTTATTCGGTGGAAGATTATATGTTCAGATCCTTTATGCATATTAATACCCCTCTGATTATGAACATGAATATGATTTATGAGTAGTTACATTTGTTCCCGAGGACATGGGAGAAGTCTTGCTATAAGTAGTTATGTGAATTTGGTATTCGTTCGATATTTTGATGAGATTTATGTTGTCTTTCCTCTAGTGGTGTTATGTGAATGTCGACCACATGACACTTCACCATTGTTTGGGCCTAGGGGAAGGCATTGGGAAGTAATAAGTAGATGATGGGTTGCTAGAGTGACAGAAGCTTAAACCCTAGTTTATGTGTTGCTTCGTAAGGGGATGATTTGGATCCATATGCTTCATGCTATGGTTAGGTTTACCTTAATTCTTCTTTCATAGTTGCGGATGCTTGCAAAGGGGGTAAATCATAAGTGGGATGCTTGTCCAAGTAAGAGCAGTACCCAAGCACCGGTCCACCCACATATCAAATTATCAAAGTAACGAACACAAATCATATGAGCATGATGAAAACTAGCTTGACGATAATTCCCATGTGTCCTCGGGAGGGCTTTCCTTTATATAAGAGTTTTTCTAGGCTTGTCCTTTGCCACAAAAAGGATTGGGCCACCTTGTTGCACCTTGTTTACTTTTATTACTTGCTACCCATTACGAATTACCTTATCACAAAACTATCTGTTACCGATAATTTCAGTGCTTGCAGAGAATACCTTACTGAAAACTGCTTGTCATTTCCTTCTGCTCCTCATTGGGTTTGACACTCTTACTTATCTAAAGGACTACAATAGATCCCCTATACTTGTGGGTCATCAAGACTCTTTTCTGGCATCATTGCCGTGGAGTGAAGCGCCTTTGGTTAGTGGAATTTAGTAAGGAAAAATTTATATAGTGTGTTGAAATTTACTGTCACTTGTTAGTATGGAAAACAATCCTTTGAGGGGCTTGTTCGGGGTACCTTCACCCCGACAAGTAGAGCAAAGAGTTGCTCCTCAACCTACTGAAAATGTTTACTTTGAAATTCCTTCGGGTATGATAGAGAAAGTTCTAGCTAATCCTTTTACTGGAGATGGAACATTACATCCCAATATGCACCTAATCTATGTGGATGAAGTTCAGGTATGCCTGAGGATGTTATCAAGAAGAAGGTCTTCCCTTTATCTTTGAATGGAAAGGCATTGACATGGTTTAGGCTATGTGATGATATTGGATCATGGAACTACAACCGATTGAAATTGGAATTTCATCAGAAGTTTTATCCTATGCATTTGGTTCATCGTGATCGTAATTATATATATAATTTTTGGCCTAGCAAAGGAGAAAGCATCGCTCAAGCGGGGGGGGGGGGGGGGCTTAAGTCAATGTTATATTCATGCCCCAATCATTAGCTCTCAAGAGAAATTATTATTCAAAAAATTTATGCTCGACTTTCTCTCAATAATCGCTCCATGCTCGATACTTCTTGTACTGGTTCTTTTATGATGAAGTCTATTGAATTCAAATGGGATTTATTGGAAAGGATTAAACGCAACTCTGAAGATTGGGAACTCAATGAAGGTAAGGAGTCAGCTATAATACCTAGGTTTGATTGTGTTAAATCTTTCATGGATACCGATGCTTTTCGTGAATTTAGCACTAAATATGGACTTGACTCTGAGATAGTAGCTTCTTTCGGTGAATCATTTGCTACTCATGTTGATCTCCCTAAGGAGAAGTGGCTTAAATATCATCCTCCCATTGAAGTAAAAGTAGTTGAACCTATTAAAGCTGAAGAAAAGACTATCACCTATAATGTTGGTCCTATTATTCCTACCGCTTATATTGAGAAACCACCTTTACCTGTTAGAATAAAGGATCATGCTAAAGCTTCAACTGTGGTTCATAAGAGTAATACTAGAACACCTACACCCTCTGAGAAAATTAAAGTTGAACCTAGTATTGCTATGGTTAAGGATCTCTTGGTCGATATTATTGATGGGCATGTTATTTACTTCTATGATGAAGCTACTAGAATTGATAGACCCGATACTAAAGATAAACAAAGGCTTGTTGTTGGCATACCTATTGTTTCTGTTAAAATAGGAGATCACTATTATCATGGCTTATGTGATATGGGTGCTAGTGTGAGTGCAATACCTCGTACCTTATATAAAGAAATTATGCATGATATTGCACCTGCTGAGATAGAGGATATTGATGTTACTATTAAGCTTGCCAATAGAGATACTATTTCACCAGTTGGGATTATTAGAGATGTTGAAGTCTTGTGTGGGAAAGTTAAATATCCTACTGATTTTCTTGTTCTTGGTTTCCCACAAGATGACTTTTGTCCCATTATATTTGGTAGACCCTTCTTGAATACTGTTAATGCTAAGATAGACTGCAAAAATGATATTGTTTATGTTGGTTTTGGGGATATTCTCATGATTTTAATTTTGCTAAATTTTGTAGACAACCCCATGATAAAGAATTGCCTAGTAAAGATGAAATTATTGGTCTTGCTTCTACTGCTGTGCCTCCTAATGATCCTTTAGAACAATATTTGCTAGACCATGAAAATGATATATTTATGAATGAAAGAAAGGAAATAGATGAAGTATTCTTTAAACAGGGACCTATTTTTAAACACAACTTGCCTGTTGAAATTCTCGGGGATCCTCCTCCACCCAAGGGTGATCCTGTGTTTGATCTTAAACCATTACCTGTTACCCTTAAATATGCTTATCTTGATGAAATGAAGATATATCCTGTTATTATTAGTGCTAACCTTTCAGAGCAGGAAGAAGAGAGATTATTGAAAACTCTGAAGAAGCACCATGCTGCTATTAGATATACTCTTGATTATCTTTAGGGCATTAGTCCGACTCTATGCCAGCACAAAATAAAATTGGAGAAAGATGCTAAACCGGTTGTCGATCACCAACGACGGTTAAATCCTAAGATGAAACAAGTGCTAAGAAATGAAATACTAAAGCTTCTGGAGGCAGGTATAATTTATCCTGTTGCTGATAGTTGACACGTCTCCGTCATATCTACTTTTCCAAACACTTTTGCCCTTGTTTTGGACTCTAACTTGCATGATTTGAATGGAACTAACCCGGATTGACGCTGTTTTCAGAAGAATTGCCATGGTGTTATTTTTGTGCAAAAATAAAAGTTCTCAGAATGACCTAAAAATCAACGAAGAATTATTTTGGAATATATAAAAAATACTGGAAGGAAGATCCATGTCAGGGGGGCTACACCTGTCCACGAGGGTGGGGGCGCCCTACCCCCCTGGCGCGCCCCCTGCCTCGTGGGCCCCTGACGCTCCACCGACCTCAACCCTGACTCCATATATTCACTTTCGAGGAGAAAAAAATCTGAGGGAAGGATTCATCGCGTTTTACAATACAGAGCCGCCGCCAAGCCCTAAACTCTCTCGGGAGGGCTGATCTGGAGTCCGTTCGAGGCTCCGGAGAGGGGAATCCATCGCCATCATCATCATCAACCTTCCTCCATCACCAATTTCATGATGCTCACCGCCGTGCGTGAGTAATTCCATCATAGGCTTGTTGGATGGTGATGGGTTGGATGAGATTTATCATGTAATCGAGTTAGTTTTGTTAGGGTTTGATCCCAAGTATCCACTATGTTATGAGATTGATGTTGCTATGACTTTGCTATGCTTAATGCTTGTCACTAGGGCCCGAGTGCCATGATTTCAGATCTGAACCTATTATGTTTGCATGAATATATGTGAGTTCTTAATCCTATCTTGCAAGTCTATAGTCACCTATTATGTGTTATGATCCGTTAACCCCGAAGTGACAATAATTGGGACCATTACCGGTGATAACCTCTACTTTGAGGAGTTCATGTATTCACTATGTGTTAATGCATTGGTCCGGTACTCTATTAAAAGGAGGCCTTAATATTCCTTAGTTTCCAATACGACCCCGCTGCCACGAGAGGGTAGGACAAAAGATGTCATGCAAGTTCTTTTCCATAAGCACGTATGACTATATTCGGAATACATGCCTACATTACATTGATGAATTGGAGCTAGTTCTATGTCACCTTATGTCATGACTGTTACATGATGAACCGCATCCAGCATAATTCTCTATCACCGATCCATTGCCTACGAGATTTCCATATATTGTTCTTCGCTTATTTACTTTTCCGTTGCTACTATTACAATCACTATAAAACCCAAAAATATTACTTTTGCTACCGTTACCACTACTATCATATTACTTTGCTACTAAATACTTTGCTGCAGATATTAAGTTATCCAGGTGTGGTTGAATTGACAACTCAACTGCTAATGCTTGGGAATATTCGTTGGCTCCCCTTGTGTCGAATCAACAAATTTGGGTTGAATACTCTACCCTCGAAAACTATTGCGATCCCCTATACTTGTGGGTTATCAAGACTATTTTATGGCGCCGCTACCGGGGAGCATAGCTCTATTCTTTGAGTCACTTGGGATTTATATCTGTTGATCACTATGAAGAACTTGAAAGATCAAAGAACCAAGATTTTCCCTCAACTACGAGGGGAGGTAAGGAACTGCCATCTAGCTCTGCACTAGATTCACCTTCTGTTTTGAATAAGCTTGCACTAGTAGAAAAGAGGGCTTTGGTTCAGGCCGGGTCAGCCAGTTAGTCCCGGTTCAGTCCAGAACCGGGACCCATGGGGGCATTGGTCCCGGTTCATGAGGCCAGGGGCCTGCCGGGCCTCGTGGGGGCATTGGTCCCGGTCCGTCTGGCCCCTTTGGTCCCGGTTGGTGGGACGAACCGGGACCAATGGGCCTCGCTCCTGGCCCACCACCATTGGTCCCGGTTGGTGGCTTGAACCGGGACCACAGGCTTCCCTTTGGTCCCGGTTCATGCCATGAACCGGGACCAATGAGGTGCCTATATATATACCCCTCGCCCGCGAGCAGAGCACCTCAGTGCTCTGTTTTTCTCTAGCCGGCGAGGGGAGGGCTTTGTGGTGCTCTAGCTCACCTCCTATGCACATGAGGTGTTCGATGAAATGCCCGAGCCACACTAGTTAAGCTTTTTCCTCTCGAAGCTCGACCTCAAAGCTCCATTTTCCTCAAGATTTGTCTAGGTTTAGCGGCCCATCACGTCCCATTCCCGTCTTCACCGCCGTCGATCGCCCGCACCGATCTCGTTGCCGGCACCACCGTGGTGAGCCTCTTGTTCTTATCTTCTTTCTGAAAGAAAAAAAATTCTTACTTTAGATAGATACTTGTCTAATTTTCTTACTTTTATTATTGCTTGTTATTATATAGTGCGCTGGTTTTGGTATCCACCCCCGTCGGCCCTCGTCCTGGCTATGATTCGGATGTGGTATATATTATCTTTTTATAACTATTTGGTTCATTTATTGTTTATGACAATTATGCCGACCAACGTGACATAGATTTTATTTGTCTAGGAGGTAGTTGAACCGGAAATTCCAACTGACCCTATTGTCGAGAGGTTAAATTTAGTTGAAGAAGAAAACAATTACTTGAAGGAAAAAATAAAAAATATTGAGGAGGGGAAGATGATATTGGATTTGCCTGTTGCGGATGTCGTCGATGATCACAAGATCAAGATGGATGCAATGCGGTTGAAGATGAGAAAGATTAGAAAATATGCCATTCATACCGAGGCTTGGTATCATTATGCCGTTGGATCAATTGTTACCTTGGTTGCGATTATGATCGCATTTGTTTTCGCATTGAAATGTTTTACATAGTTTCAATGTATGGTTTAATTAATGAGATGCTCTGGAGAGCTATATGTTGTTAGATGAGAACTATGTATGTACTTTGGTTTTAATGTGATGATGAACTTCTATTAATTTGGTTGCTTAATTATCTATTCCTGATGTTCTCTAATGGTTTTTGACACACTTAATTATATATAATGCACGCAGATGAACCGGCAATGAATGTACGGTGACAGACACACCTCCGAGTACATTAAGGGCGTGCATGATTTTATTGAAGTGGCTGAGGCAAACAAGCAACATGGTTTTATGTGTTGTCCATGCCCTAAATGTGGGAATACGAAGTCTTACTCTGACCGGAAAATCCTTCACACCCACCTGCTTTACAATGGTTTCATGCCACACTATAATGTTTGGACGAGGCACGGAGAAATAGGGGTTATGATGGAAGACGGTGAAGAAGAAGAAGAGGACGATGACAACTATGTGCCCCCTGAATACGGTGATGCTGCAACGGGGGAAGCTGCTGAAGATCAAGAGGAACCAGACGATGTGCCCAATGATGCCGCAACGGGGGAAGCTGCTGAAGATCATGAGGAACCAGACGATGTGCCCGATGATGATGATCTCCGCTGGGTCATTGTCGATGCAAGGACGCAATGCGAAAGTCAAAAGGAGAAGCTAAAGTTCGATCGCATATTAGAGGATCACAAAAAATGGATGTTCCCCAATTGCGAAGATGGCGACACAAAGCTCGGTGTCGTACTGGAATTGCTGCAGTGGAAGGCAGAGAATGTTGTGCCTCACAAAGGATTTGAGAAGCTACTGAAAATATTGAAGAAGAAGCTTCCAAAGGATAACGAATTGCCCGGCAGTACATACGCTACAAAGAAGGTCGTATGCCCTCTAGGATTGGAGGTGCAGAAGATACATGCATGCCCTAATGACTGCATCCTCTACCACGGTGCGTACAAGGATCTGAACGCATGCCCGGTATGTGGTGCATTACGGTATAATATCAGACGAGATGACCCTGGTGATGTTGACGGCGAGCCCCCCAGGAAGAGGGTTCCTGCGAAGGTGATGTGGTATGCTCCTATAATACCACGGTTGAAACGTCTATTCAGAAACGAAGAGCATGCCAAGTTGATGCCATGGCACAGTGAGGACCGTAAGAAAGACGGGAAGTTGAGAGCACCCGCTGACGGGTCGCAGTGGAGAAAAATCGAGAGAAAGTACTGGCCTGAGTTTGCAAGTGACCCAAGGAACGTATGGTTTGGTTTAAGCACGGATGGAATTAATCCTTTCGGGGAGCAGAGCAGCAATCACAGCACCTGGCCCGTGACTCTATGTATGTATAACCTTCCTCCTTGGATGTGCATGAAGCGGAAGTTCATTATGATGCCAATTCTCATCCAAGGCCCTAAGCAACCCGGCAACGACATTGATGTGTTCCTAAGGCCATTAGTTGAAGAACTTTTACAGCCGTGGAATGGAAACGGTGTACGTACGTGGGATGAGCACAAACAAGAGGAATTTAACCTGCACACGTTGCTGTTTGTAACCATCAATGATTGGCCCGCTCTCAGTAACCTTTCAGGACAGACAAACAAGGGATACCACGCATGCACGCACTGTTTAGAATAAACTGAAAGTATATACCTGGACAAATGCAAGAAGAATGTGTACCTGGGCCATCGTCGATTTCTTCCGACCAACCATCAATGTCAAAAGAAAGGCAAGCAATTCAAAGGCGAGGCAGATCACCAGAAGAAGCCCGCCATGCATACCGGTGATCACGTACTTGCTATGGTCAATGATTTACACGTAATCTTTGGAAAGGGTCCCGGCGGACTAGCTGTTCCGAATGACACTGAGGGACACACACCCATGTGGAAGAAGAAATCTATAATTTGGGACCTACCCTAGTGGAAAGACCTAGAGGTCCGCTCTTCAATCGACGTGATGCACATGACGAAGAACCTTTGCGTGAACCTGCTAGGCTTCTTGGGCATGTATGGGAAGACAAAACATACACATGAGGCACGGTAGGACCTGCAACGTTTGCATGAAAAAGACGGCATGCCTCCGAAGCAGTATAAAGGTCCTGCCAGCTACGCTCTTACGAAAGAAGAGAAAGAAATCTTCTTTGAATGCCTGCTCAGTATGAAGGTCACGACTGGCTTCTCCTCGAATATAAAGGGAATAATAAATATGCCAGAGAAAAAGTTCCAGAACCTAAAGTCTCATGACTGCCACGTGATTATGACGCAATTGCTTCCGGCTGCATTGAGGGGGCTTCTACCAGAAAACGTCCGATTAGCCATTGTGAATCTATGTGCATTCCTCAAAGCAATCTCTCAGAAGGTGATCGATCCAGAAATCGTACCAAGGCTAAGGAGTGATGTGGCGCAATGTCTTGTCAGTTTCGAGCTGGTGTTCCCACCATCCTTCTTCAATATCATGACACACGTCCTAGTTCATCTAGTCGACGAGATTACCATTCTGGGGCCCGTATTTCTACACAATATGTTCCCGTTTGAGAGGTTCATGGGAGTCCTAAAGAAATATGTCCGTAACCATGCTAGGCCAGAAGGAAGCATCTCCATAGGCCATCAAATAGAGGATGTCATTGGGTTTTGTGTTGACTTCATACCTGGCCTTAAGAAGATAGGTCTCCCTAAATCGCGGTATGAGGGGGACTGACTGGAAAAGGCACGCTGGGAGGGGCCTCAATAATATGCAGGGACGGATATTCTTGGTCTCAAGCACACTACACAGTTCTACAGAACTCTACCTTGGTGACCCTGTATGTCGATGAACATAAGAGCAGTCTGCACTCCAAACACCCAAAGCAGTGCGACGACTGGATTACATGTGAACACATCAGGACTTTCAGCAGTTGGTTGGAAACACGTCTCAGAGGTGAAAACACTATTTGTGATGAGCTGTACTTGTTGTCCAGGGGACCATCTTTGATTGTATGGACTTACAAAGGATACGAGATAAATGGGAATGCATTTTACACGATCGCCCAAGATCAAAAGAGCACCAACCAAAACAGCGGTGTCCGCTTTGACGCAGCAACCGAGAGGGGAAAGGACACGTATTATGGTTACATATGTTGGGGAATGTAGTAATTTCAAAATTTTCCTACGCACACGCAAGATCATGGTGATGCATAGCAATGAGAGGGGAGAGTGTTGTCTACGTACCCTCGTAGACCGGCAACGGAAGCGTTTACACAACGTACAGGAAGTAGTCGCATGTCTTCCCGATCCGACCGATCCAAGTACCGAACGTACGGCACCTCCGAGTTCTGCATACGTTCAACTCGGTGACGTCCCTCGAGCTCCGATCCAGCAAACTGTTGAGGGAGAGTTTCGTCAGCACGACGGCGTGATGATGTTCTACCGACGCAGGGCTTCGCCTAAGCACCACTACGATATGACCGAGGTGGAATATGGTGGAAGGGGGCACCACACACGGCTAAGGAACAATCACGAGGATCAACTTGTGTGTCATGGGGTGCCCCCTTGCCTCTGTATAGAAAGGAGGGAGAGGGGGAGGTGCGTACAGCCCTATGGGTGCGCCTGGAGGAGTCCTACTCCAACCGGGAGTAGGACTCCCCCCTCTTGCCTTGTTGGAAAAGGAAGGAGGAAGGGAGAAAGAGGAAAGGGGGGCGCCGCCCCCCTTCCTTGTCCTATTCGTACTAGGGGGGAGGGGGCGCGCGGCCTGCCCTGGCCGGCCCTCCTCTTCTCCCTTATGGCCCATGTAGGCCCAATAACCCTCGGGGGGGGGGGGGGGGGGGGGGTTCCGGTAACCCCCCGGTACTTCGGTAAAATCCTGATTTCACCCGGAACGTTTCCGATATCCAAATATAGGCTTCCAATATATCAATCATTATGTCTCGACCATTTCGAGACTCCTTGTCATGTCCGTGATCACATCCGGGACTCCGAACAACCTTCGGTACATCAAAACACAAAAACCCTAATTATGATCGTCACCGAACTTTAAGCGTGCGGACCCTACGGGTTCGAAACTATGTAGACATGACCGAGACATGTCTCCGTTCAATAACCAATAGAGGAACCTGGATGCTCATATTGGCTCCTACATATTCTACGAAGATCTTTATCAGTCAGACCGCATAACAACATACGTTGTTCCCTTTGTCATCGGTATGTTACTTGACCGAGATTCGATCGTCGGTATCTCAATACCTAGTTCAATCTCGTTACCGGAAAGTCTCTTTACTCATTCCGTAATACATCATCCCGCAACTAACTTATTAGTTGCAATGCTTGCAAGGCTTGAGTGATGTGCATTACCGAGAGGGCCTAGAGATACCTCTCCGACAATCGGAGTGACAAATCCTAATCTCGAAATACGTCAACCCAACAAGTACCTTCGGAGACACTTGTAGAGCACCTTTATAATCACCCAGTTACGTTGTGACGTTTGGTAGCACACAAAGTGTTCCTCCGGTAAATGGGAGTTGCATAATCTCATAGTCATAGGAACATGTATAAGTTATGAAGAAAGCAATAGCAACAAACTAAACGATCAAGTGCTAAGCTAACGGAATGGGTCAAGTCAATCACATCATTCCCCTAATGATGTGATCATGTTAATCAAATGACAACTCATGTCTATGGTTAGCAAACATAACCATCTTAGATCAACGAGCTAGTCAAGTAGAGGCATACTAGTGGCACTCTGTTTTGTCTATGTATTCACACATGCATTATGTTTCCGGTTAATACAATTCTAGCATGAATAATAAACATTTATCATGATATAAGGTAATAAATAATAACTTTATTATTGCCTCTAGGGAATATTTCCTTCAGTCTCCCACTTGCACTAGAGTCAATAATCTAGATTACACAGTAATGATTCTAACACCCATGGAGCCTTGGTGCTGATCATGTTTTGCTCGTGGAAGAGGCTTAGTTAGCGGGTCTGCAACATTCAGATCCGTATGTATCTTGAAAATTTCTATGTCTCCCACTTGGACTAAATCCCAAATGGAATTGAAGCGTCTCTTGATGTGCCTGGTTCTCTTGTGAAATCTGGATTCCTTTGCCAAGGCAATTGCACCAGTATTGTCACAAAAGATTTTTATTGGACCAGATGCACTAGGTATGACACCTAGATCAGATATGAACTCCTTCATTTGCTGCTTCTGAAGCAGCTATGTACTCCGCTTCACATGTAGATCCCGCCACGACGCATTGTTTAGAACTGCACCAACTGACAGCTCTACCGTTCAGTAAAAACATGTATCCGGTTTGCGATTTAGAATCGTCTGGATCAGTGTCAAAGCTTGCATCAACGTAACCATTTATGATGAGCTCTTTGTCACCTCCATATATGAGAAACATATCCTTAGTCCTTTTCAGGTATTTCAGGATGTTCTTGACCGCTGTCCAGTGATCCACTCCTGGATTATTTTCAGCATAGTTGTAACACCCCAGATGTAATTTACCTAATATGTACTCCAACTCTTGCCGTTACCGCCACTAAGTTATTTTATTTCCTCGGGTTCGAGTTTTTGTTTGCGTGTGTTGTTGTCATTGTCATGCATCTCATATCATGTCATCATGTGCATTGCATTTGCATACGTGTTCATCTCATGCATCCGAGCATTTTCCCCGTTGTTCATTTTGCATTCCGGCGCTCCTATCTCCTCCGGTGGTCATTTCTACCTTATTTTCGTGTGTGGGGATTAAACATTTCTGGATTGGACCGAGACTTGCCAAGCGGCCTTGGTTTACTACTGATAGACCGCCTGTCAAGTTTCGTACCATCTGGACTTCGTTTGATGCTCCAACAATTAACCGAGGGACCGAGAAGACCTCGTGTGTGTTGCAGCCCAACACCCCTCCAATTTGGCCCAAAACCCACCAAAACCCTCTCCATCATCTAGAGCGTTCGATCACGATCGCGTGGCCGAAAACCGCACCTCATTTGGACTCTCCTAGCTCCTCCTATGCCTATTTAAAGACCCACTCCCGAAATTTCGGATCTCTCCCCCGAAACCCTAGCCTCTGACTTCCTCCGCGCGCTGGACAACGTCCGCCGGCGCCGGACGTGTCTGACTCGCCCTGCCGCCGTCACGTGGCGCTCTCTGGTTCGCCCGCCGCCCGCGCCCACTTCGCCGGCCCGCAGGGCCCGCGGGAGGCCCTCCCGGCTCGATGCCGCGCCGCCCGCGCCCGCCTTCGTCTCCACCGCCTGACGTTGTCCTCCGCCGCCGCCGACTCGTCGCCGGCCAGCAGAAGCTCAGCGGTGGCAAGCTCCCGTGCCCGCCGAGCTCCCTCGAAGCCCGACCTCGCCGTCCGCCGCCCTCGCCGCGGTGCGCCGCACCGTTCCGGATCCGGCCGGCAAGCTCCTCCATGCCAAGTCCGGCGGCCTCCCCGTCGAACTCCGGCACCGACCCCAGCGATCCTCGAGCCGCGCGCCAGCGATCCAGATCTGCCAGGAAACCCTAGGGTTGACTTCATTTTCTTCCCTAAGTCCCAGTTTATTTTGCAATGTTCATCGTGCCGTAACTTTGCATCCGTAGATCCGTTTTGGGCGCGTAGCATATCAAAATGTTCGTCTCAGAGAGCACATCATTTCATCTCATTGCGTCATTTTCATCTGAGCTCATCTTGATGCCCGAAATGCTATTGGAAGAGTGCTATTTGAGTTAATTGTCAGATCTGTTGCACCAAATAGCTATTTGTCATTTTTGCCATGATTAATGTGTGCATGATATGCCCCTGAGCTCTACATGAGTTTTGTTACATGCTTTGCCATCTTTACAGAGGTGCCATCCATGTATTTTTGTGATGTGTGTGGTGACTAGCACAAGCTTGCAAAGTGGTGCATTCGTTAATGCTGATTTCAGGGACTTAGCAATTCCACCAAGTCCTTGATCTGTTTTTATCAATATGCCATATGTTCATGTTGTTTCCTAGTGATCCGTGCCTCTTTTGAGGATGATCAGTAAGGATGATTTGTTAATTTTGTAGTGCTTTATCCATCCATGTCTTTGTTTGCAATTATGGAGCAACCTAGCTGGAGTCAATCGAGCTCTACTTTTGCTATTTCGTGAATCTGGGCAGATTGTCTACTTGTTAGCGATTTTGCCGAGGATGTTGTTGTTGATCCGTGTGTGCTATGTTGTTGTTCTTGCCATGTCTAGCTTATATTATGTGTATTCTTGATGGGTGTATGCTTAGATTATCATGCCTTGCTCTGTAGTGAGTGCATCGAGCTCGTAAACATGCCTACTCGTTAAGATATTTGCATGCCCCAGTTTTTCTTTAAGTCTGTGATCTGATTATGTTTTTGCCATGTTCACATGCTTGCAATTGTATTTTCTGATCTCTTTTGTCTCAAGGTCACTAAGGGACTTTTGTTAAGCTCTTTGAGTAGCTCCATGCCATGCCTTGCTTTGCCATGTTAAGTTCCTGTAGCATATAGTTTGCATGCTACAAAGTGTGCTATCTGATCTGAAATTCCAAGCTTGTGTTAATTTCACCAAGTCTGAAACTTGTTTACCATTTGCATTTTTGCCATGCTTGTTTGAACCTGTCAATGTATGAATTGGCCATAGCTCAGTGTTCATCTTTTGTTAAGCATCATGAATGGATCCCTGCCATGTATTTTGTTTCCATGTTTGAGTGCTGTAGCATAATTATCTTGATGCATTTAGATGGCTACTTGCTGTTTATCGCAGACCATTGTCATATTTGTTTCGCTTGCCATTTTCAAACCGTGCATCCGATTCTGGTGATCTTTATATCAATTTCAACCGAAATCACCTCACCTTTCCAGTGGCACTCTTGGATTTCGATGTTGAGGCCAGGTCCAATCATTCCTTGTCAAATCTTGCATACGCATCACATACCGCATCCCGCATAGCATACCATGTTTGCATCATGTTGTTTGAGCTTTGCACGTGGTTGATTGTGTCCCTTTTGCTTGTTTGTCTTGTTTGGGTAGATCCGGGAGATGAGTTCGCTGACGAGGAGCCCGTTGAGTTTGCTTTCAAGGATCCAGTCAACTCTGACAACTTTGCAGGCAAGACGATCATACCCTCGAAATCACATCTATCTTTGCTTTGCTAGATGCTCGCTCTTTTGCTATGCCTATGCTTCAATGCCTACCACTTGCTTATCATGCCTCCCAAATTGCAATGTCAAACCTCTAACCCACTATGTCCTAGCAAACCGTTGATTGGCTATGTTACTGCTTTGCTCAGCCCCTCTTATAGCGTTGCTAGTTGGAGGTGAAGATTGGAGATCGTTCCTTGTTGGTACATTATTTTCTTGTTGGGATATCACTATATTATCTTGTTATCTTAATGCATCTATATACTTGGCAAAGGGTGGAAGGCTCGGCCTTTTGCCTAGTGTTTTGTTCCACTCTTGCCGCCCTATTTTCCGTCATATCGGTGTTATGTTCCCGGATTTTGCGTTCCTTACGCGGTTGGGTGATAATGGGAACCCCTTGACAGTTCGCCTTGAATAAAACTCCTCCAGCAATGCCCAACCTTGGTTTTACCATTTGCCACCTAGCCTCTTTTTCCCCTGGGTTTCCAGAACCCAAGGGTCATCTTATTTTAAACCCCCCGGGCCAGTGCTCCTCTGAGTGTTGGTTCACCTCGTCAGCCGCCGGTGGCCACCAGGGGCAACTCTGGGCTGGCCTACCGGAAGTTTAGACAATCTGAGTGTGCCCTGAGAACGAGATATGTGCAACTCCTATCGGGATTTGTCGGCACATTCGGGCAGTGTTGCTGGATTTGTTTTAACTTGTCGAAGTTGTCTTGTAGAACCGGGATACCGAGTCTGATCGGAACGTCTCGGGAGAAGGTTTATCCTTCGTTGACCGTGAGAGCTTGTCATGGGCTAAGTTGGGACTCCCCTGCAGGGATTTGAACTTTCGAAAGCCGTGCCCACGGTTATGGGCAGATGGGAATTTGTTAATGTCTGGTTGTAGATAACTTGAACCTTAACTTAATTAAAATGAATCAACTGTGTGTGTTACCGTGATGGTCTCTTCTCGGCGGAGTCCGGGAAGTGAACACGGTGTTGGAGTAATGCTTGACGTAGGTTGTTCTCTAGTTCTTCGTTCGTGCTTTGCCTTCTCTTCTCGCTCTCTTTTGCGAACAGGTTAGCCACCATATATGCTAGTCGCTTGCTGCAGCTCCACATATTACCTTACCTTACCTATAAGCTTAAATAGTCTTGATCGCGAGGGTGCGAGATTGCTGAGTCCCCGTGGCTCACAGATTACTTCCAAACCAGATGCAGGGCCTGATGACTCCGTTCCAGATGATGCGCTTGAGCTCAAGTGGGAGTTCGACAAAGACTCACGCCTTTACTATGTGTCTTTCCCTGATGATCAGTAGTGGTGCCCAGTTGGGGCGATCGGGACCATGTCGCTTGTTGGGTCGATCTTTTATTTTGGTACCATAGTCGGACCATGAGTGATTGGATGATGTAATGCTATTTATGTACTTTGTTTGACGTGGCGAGTGTAAGCCAACTATGTACCTTCCCTTTTATTATCTATTTACATGGGATGTGTGAAGATTTCCTTACTTGCGACATTGCTTTCAATGTGGTTATGCCTCTAAGTCGTGCTTCGACACGTAGGAGATATAGCTGCATCGAGGGCGTTACAAGTTGGTAATCAGAGCCTTCCCGACCTTAGGAGCCCCCACTGCTTGATTGTTTTTAGCAGCCGTTGTCGAGTCTAGAAAAAATGTTTTGAGTCATTTAGGAATTATATATCGGAGAGTTTAGGAATTCTTTTTACTCCCCAGTCCCTTCATCGCTCTGGTAAGGCATCCTAACGTAGAGTTTTGACTCTTCTCTTCCCAAATTTCACTAAAAAAAATTTAGGATCATGCGGGTATCTTGGAATCGTTCCGATGGTTTTGTGATGAGAACATTGTTCTTGGTGCCTCCTGTCATTTATGGGTTGTGGCAGTGTCCTGGGGAGTTGAGCTCCGAGGTGTTGTCATCACAATTTTATCGTTGCAATTCTGGAATACCCGAGTTTAGTTCGCCGACATCGAAAATCTCTTTTATGCAGTTGTTGGTGAGATAACCTCGATGCCACCCAGTACTGGGGCGGGAGTTCGGGAGTATTGCCATAACTTGTATAACGGATGCTTTTCGAAGGTTGAGGTAGATGGTTTCCGAAGTTTTTCTCGGTTATGTGTTGAAGGATGGATACATCTGGATGTAGGATTTGCTAGATTTGGGTGAGATATTATGCTTCCCCTGTATCCCCAACACCTGATTGCATAACCGGAAAGGTTCAGGAGTTTCATAGGTGGGAGTTCTTGTAGCTCTAGTTCTTCCTCCACGGATATTTGGTTTGAGATTGGGTGATCTTTACCGAGTATTCGTTCTTGCTCCGTACCTTGTAGATTTTATTCCTCTACCTAAATTCTAAGTGGCTTCTCAATTTATGGATATGTGACCATTTCAATTGGAATGCATTCATTCATTTTGTTCGGAGGTGAAGACTATATGTTGCAATTTCTACCCGTTGGATTCAGCTTCAATTTTATCTGTCAATGTGCTAATGGATGTCAACCTCTTCAGGATGGCTCCTCCAACGTGCACGACTCCGAATCCTGATCCGCCACCACCTCCTCCTCCTCCGGAGGCGTGGCAAGCTGTGATGGCCGCTACCAATGCAAACACGCAGTTGATCATGCAAATTCTTCAAGAGCGCAACCAAGCGAACCAAGGCAACCAGGGCAGCAATCAGAACCACTTTGCTACACTCAACCAGTTCCTTGCTAACCAGCCAAAGACCTTCAGCAATTGTATTGAGGCAACTGATGCTGACGATTGGCTTGTGGACTTGTGCAAGCATTTCGAGTGCAGTAACGTCAGGCCCGAGGACTTTGTCAAGTTCGCTTCCTTCCAACTCAAAGACCAAGCTGCAGAATGGTTCCAGCAGTACAAAGATTCCAGAGGAGGCCGTGTGATTACCTGGGATGAATTCCATCAAGACTTCAAAGCTCATCATATTCCTCAGAGCGTGGTTGAAAGCAAGCGTGAGGAATTCCGCAACCTGAAGCAAGGCTCTTTGTCTGTCTATGACTACAACAAGTTGTTTCAGAAGCTCGCCCGCTTTGCTAAGCAGGACGTCCCTGACGAGAAGAGCATGATATACCAGTTCAGGGGTGGTCTCAGAGAAGAAATCCAGCTAGCTCTTGTTCTCTTTGAGCCCTTGAGGTACGATGAGTTCTACAACATGGCATTGAAGCAAGAGGCTGCTCAACTGAAGTGTGATGCTTCCAAGAAGCGAGTCAGAGATGCTACTCCTTCTTCCTCAACTCAAGTGGCCAAGCAGCAGAAGTATTGGCTTCCTCCTCCTCCGTTCCGTCAGCCGTATCAGCAGAAGAGCAAAGGTGGCAGTGGATCTTCCCACCCACCCAACCTTGGCTTTCAGAATAAGACTTCGTCTCAAGCTCCAAGATCGAGTGCTCCGTATCACCATCCGCTTTCAGAGGTCACGTGCAACAAGTGCCAACAGAAGGGTCACTATGCCAACAAATGCTTCAATCAGAGGCGCCTCACTCCTCCTCCTCCTGTGAGATTGGCAAGTACAGCTGTGGTCAAGCATAACCCCAAGTACGCCAAGGTCAACATGGTGAATGCACCTCAGGCAGAGGACTCGTCAGATGTCATCTTGGGTAACCTTCTTGTTAATGATGTTCCTGCAAAAGTACTTTTTGACACTGGTGCATCACATTGTTTCATCTCGAGACCTTTTGCATCTAAGCATGGGTGGTTTTCTCAAGTTTTGCATAAATCGTTAGCAGTTGTCTCTCCGGGTAGATGTTTGCTCGCTAACTACGAGATTCCGGATATTTCTATCATGATGGGTGATTTCAAGTTTTTGGCTTCTCCAATGGTCCTTGGTAACTCGGATATTGATCTTATTCTCGGAATGGACTGGCTTTCTAAGCACAAGGCTCAGCTTGATTGTGTAGCCAGGCAGATTCAATAACTCATTCGTGTGAGGATGTAATTGTCATTGCTGCTCTGGTTAACACAATCCGTCTGTTTTCTCTCAATGAGAAGGATGAACTGGATGCCATCTCGCAAATTCCAGTCATTTGCGAATATCAAGACGTCTTTCCAGAAGAGCTTCCAGGAATGCCTCCGCACCGGCCAGTTGAATTCGTCATCGATCTTGAGCCTGGCACGGAACCGGTTTGCAAGCGTCCTTACAAGCTCGGACATGAAGAGTTGAAGGAGTTGAAGAAGCAACTCGATATTCAAGAGCGAATGGGTCTCATCCGACCTAGTTCCTCTCCGTGGGGTTGTGGAGTACTCTTTGTGAAGAAGAATGATGGAACGGACCGACTTTGTGTTGACTACCGTCCATTGAACAAGAAGACTATCAAGAACAAGTACCCACTTCCCAACATCAACGAGCTGTTCGAACAACTCAAAGGTGCCGAAGTATTCTCCAAGCTTGATCTCCGTATGGGTTATCACCAGATTCGAATCCGTGAGCAAGATATTCCCAAGACGGCTTTCAGGACAAGCTATGGTTCATATGAATACACTGTCATGTCTTTTGGCCTCGTCAACGCTCCTCCAACTTTCTCTCGCATGATGAACTTCATCTTCAACGCCTACACAAATGACTTTGTTTTAGTCTATCTCGACGACATTCTGGTCTTTTCGAAGAACAAGGAAGATCATGCCTAGCACTTGCGTTTGGTGCTCGATAAGCTCAGGGAACATCAATTCTACGCCAAGTTCTCAAAGTGCGAATTTTGGCTCAATGAGGTTCTTTATCTTGGGCATATCATCTCTGCCAAGGGCATTGCGGTGAATCCTGAGAAGGTGTCTGCAGTTGTGAATTGGGAACCACCTCAGAACGTGAAGCAACTCCGTAGCTTCCTCGGTCTCGCAAGCTACTGTCGAAGGTTCATTGAGAACTTTTCTAAGATTGCGAAGCCTCTTTCAAACCTTCTCCAGAAGCACGTCAAGTACGTTTGGTCTCCGGAATGTGACATCGCTTTCAACACTTTGAAAGAGAAATTGGTCACTACTCCAGTTCTGACTCCTCCTGATGAATCCAAACCGTTCGAGGTCTTCTACGATGCCTCTCTCCAAGGTCTTGGTGCAGTGTTGATGCAAGAGAAGAAAGTTGTGGCTTATACCTCTTGCCAGTTGAAGCCCAATGAGAAGAACTACCCCACTCATGACCTCGAGTTGGCAGCAGTTGTACATGCTCTTTTGACTTGGAGACATCTCTTATTGGGAAGAAAAGTGGACATTTTCACTGACCACAAGAGTCTCAAGTACATCTTCACTCAGCCTAATCTCAACCTCAGGCAGACTCGATGGGTCGAAATGATTCAAGAGTATAATCCGAGTATCGAGTATACTCTAGGCAAGGCCAATGTGATCGCTGACGCTTTGAATAGGAAGGCTTACTGCAACAGTCTGATTCTCAAGCCTTATCAACCCGAGCTTTGTGAAGCTTTCCGCAAACTCAATCTGCGAGTTGTTCCTCAAGGTTTCGTCGCCAACCTTGAAGTCTCTCCTACCTTGGAAGACCCGATTCGCGAGGCTCAACTTCATGATGCTATGGTGAAGAAGGTGAAGATTGGGATTGCCAAGAGTCAACCCAAGTACAAGTGCTACCGCCTTGATGACAAGGATACTCTATTCTTCGAGGATCGTATTGTTGTGCCCAAAGGTGATCTTCGTAAAGTGATCATGAATGAGGCTCACAATTCACTCCTCTCCATCCACCCTAGGAGCACGAAGATGTATCAGGACCTCAAGCAGGCTTATTGGTGGACTCGAATGAAGCGCGAGATTGCTCAGTTCGTGAATGAGTGTGATGTCTGCAGAAGAGTGAAGGCAGAACACCAAAGGCTAGCTGGTCTCCTCCAACCTCTTCCCATTCCAGAATGGAAGCTTGACCACATTGAGATGGACTTCGTGACTGGGTTTCCAAAGTCCAAGCGTGGCAATGATGCTATATTCGTTGTCATCGACAAACTCACTAAAGTGGCTCACTTTCTGCCTATCAAAGAGTCTATCACTGCAGCTCAATTGGCGGAGGTTTATACCTCTCGTATTGTCTCTCTGCATGGTATTCCACAGGTGATCTCTTCAGACCGTGGCAACATCTTTACCTCCAAGTTTTTGGATTCTTTTCAGAAGGCCATGGGCACCAACATCCGCTTCATGGCTTTCCATCCTCAAACTAGCGGTCAAGTCGAGCGTGTCAATCAGATTCTCGAAGATATGCTCAGGGCTTGTGTGATCTCCTTCAGCATGAAGTGGGAAGATTGCCTTCAATATGCCGAATTCTCCTACAACAACAGTTTTCAAGCAAGTTCGGGCAAGGCCCCATTCGAAATTCTGTATGGCAGGAAGTGACGTACTCCACTCAACTGGTCTGAAACCGGTGAACGTCAACTTCTTGGAAATGACTTAATCACAGAGGCAGAGGAAATGTGCAAAGTCATTCGAGATAACCTCAAAGTAGCGCAATCGCGCCAGAAGAGCTACTATGATAGTAAGCACCGTGATTTGGCTTTCGAGATCAGAGATCATGTTTACCTCCGTGTCTCTCCAATGAAAGGTACTCGTCGCTTCGGTATCAAAGGGAAGCTTGCCCCTAGATACGTGGGACCTTTCAAAATCGTCAGCAAGAGAGGCGATCTCACCTATCAACTCGAGCTTCCTTCAAACTTTGCAAATGTGCACGACGTGTTCCATGTCTCTCAGCTCCGCAAGTGCTTCAAGACTCCTGACCGCACCGTCAACTTCGAAGACATTGATCTCCAAGAAGATCTTTCTTATCGTGAGCACCCCGTGGCTATTCTTGAAGAGACTGAACGCAAGACTCGCAATAAGTCAATTAAATTCCTCAAAGTCAAGTGGTCACACAATTCCGACCGTGAAGCCACCTGGGAACGCGAGGATCACCTCTGTTCTGAGTACCCGGCGTTCTTCCAGTCCTAGATCTCGGGACGAGATCCTTTCGTAGTGGTGGAGTGTTGTAACACCCCGGATGTAATTTATCTAATATGTACTCCAACTCTTGCCGTTTCCGGCACTAAGTTATTTTATTTCCCTGGGTTTGGGTTTTTGTCTCCGTGTGTTCTTGTCGTTGTCATGCATCTCATATCATGTCATCATGTGCCTTGCATTTGCATACGTGTTCATCTCATGCATCCGAGCATTTTCCCCGTTGTTCGTTTTGCATTCCGGCGCTCCTATCTCCTCCGGTGGTCATTTCTACCTTATTTTCGTGTGTGGGGATTAAACATTTCCGGATTGGACCGAGACTTGCCAAACGGCCTTGGTTTACTACCGGTAGACCGCCTGTCAAGTTTCATACCATTTGGACATCGTTTGATGCTCCAACGGTTAACCAAGGGACCGAGAAGGCCTCGTGTGTCTTGCAGCCCAACACCCCTCCAATTTGGCCCAAAACCCACCAAAACCCTCTCCATCATCTAGAGCGTTCGATCACGATCGCGTGGCCAAAAACCGCACCTCATTTGGACTCTCCTAGCTCCTCCTATGCCTATTTAAAGACCCACTCCTAAAATTTCGGATCTCTCCCCCGAAACCCTAGCCTCCGACTTCCTCCGCGCGCCGGACAACGTACGCCGGCGCCGGACGTGTCTAACTCGCCCCGCCACCGCCACGTGGCGCTCTCCGGTTCGCCCGGCGCCCGCGCCCACTTCGCCGGCCCGCGGGAGGCCCTCCCGGCTCGATGTCGCGCCGCCCGCGCCCGCCTTCGTCTCCACCGCCTCCGACGCGCGCCACCGCCTGACGCCGTCCTCCGCCGCCGCCGACTCGCCGCCGGCAAGCAGAAGCTTCGCCGCGGCAAGCTCCCATGCCCGCCGAGCTCCCTCGCCACCCGATCTCGCCGTCCGCCGCCCTCGCCGCGGTGCGCCGCACCGTTCTGGATCCGGCCAGCGAGATCCTCCACGCCAAGTCCGGCGGCCTCCTCGTCGAACTCCGGCGCTAACCCCAGCGATCCTCGATCCACGCGCCGGCGATCCAGATCTGCCAGGAAACCCTAGGGTTGACTTCATTTTCTTCCCTAAGTCCCAGTTTATTTTGCAATGTTCATCGTGCCGTAACTTTGCATCCGTAGATCCGTTTTGGGCGTGTAGCATATCAAAATGTTCGTCTTAGAGAGCACATCATTTCATCTCATTGCATTATTTTCATTTGAGTTCACCTTGATGCCCGAAATGCTGTTGGAAGATTGCTGTTTGAGTTAATTGTCAGAACTGTTGCACCAAATAGCTATTTGTCATTTTTGCCATGATTAATGTGTGCATGATATGCCCCTGAGCTCTACATGAGTTTTGTTATATGCTTTTCCATCTTTACAGAGGTGCCATCCATGTATTTTTGTGATGTGTGTGGTGACTAGCAAAACCTTGCAAAGTGGTGCATTCGTTAATGCTGATTTCAGGGACTTAGCAATTCCACTAAGTCCTTGATCTGTTTTTATCAATATGCCATATGTTCATGTTGTTTCCTAGTGATCCGTGCCTCTTTTGAGGATGATCAGTAAGGATGATTTGTTAATCTTGTAGTGCTTTATCCATCCATGTCTTTGTTTGCAATTATGGAGCACCCTAGCTAGAGTCAATCGAGCTCTACTTTTGCTATTTCATGAATCTGGGCAGATTGTCTACTTGTTAGCGATTTTGCCGAGGATGTTGTTGTTGATCCGTGCGTGCTATGTTGTTGTTCTTGCCATGTCTAGCTTATATTATGTGTATTATTGATGGGTGTATGCTTAGATTATCATGCCTTGCTCTGTACGGAGTGCATCGAGCTCGTAAACATGGCTACTCGTTAAGATATTTGCATGCCCCAGTTTTTCTCTAAGTCTGTGATCTGATTATGTTTTTGCCATGTTCACATCCTTGCAATTGTATTTTCTTATCCCTTTTGGCTCAAGGTCACTAAGGGACTTTTGTTAAGCTCTTTGAGTAGCTCCATGCCATGCCTTGCTTTGCCATGTTAAGTTCCTGTAGCATATAGTTTTCATGCTTCAAATTGTGCTATCTGATCTGAAATTCCAGGCTCGTGTTAATTTCACTAAATGTGAAACCTGTTCACCATTTGCATTTTTGCCATGCTTGTTTGAACCTGTTAATGGATGAATTGGCCGTAGCTCAGTGTTCATCTTTTGTTAAGCATCATGAATGGATCCCTGCCATGTATTTTGTTGCCATCTTTATGTGTTGTAGCATAATTATATTGATGAATTTAGATGGCTACTTGTTGTTTATCGCAGACCGTTGTCATATTTATTTCGCTTGCCATTTTCAAACCGTGCATCCGATTCCGGTGATCCTTATATCGATTTCAACCGAAATCACCTCACCTTTCCAGTGGCACTCTTGGATTTCGATGTTGAGGCCAGGTCCAATCATTCCTTGTCAAATCTTGCATACGCATCACATACAGCATCCCGCATAGCATACCATGTTTGCATCATGTTGTTTGAGCTTTGCACGTGGTTGATTGTGTCCCTTTTGCTTGTTTGTCTTGTTTGGGTAGAGCCGAGAGACGAGTTCGCTAACAAGGAGCCCGTTGAGTTTGCTTTCGAGGATCTAGTCAACTCTGACAACTTTGCAGGCAAGATGATCATACCCTCGAAATCACTTCTATCTTTGCTTTGCTAGATGCTCGCTCTTTTGCTATGCCTCTGCTTCGATGCCTACCACTTGCTTATCATGCCTCCCAAATTGCCATGTCAAACCTCTAACCCACCATGTCCTATGGGAGTTCGACAAAGACTCACGCCGTTACTATGTGTCTTTCCCTGATGATCAGTAGTGGTGCCCAGTTGGGGCGATCGGGACCATGTTGCTTGTTGGGTCGATCTTTTATTTTGGTACCATAGACGGACCATGAGTGATTGGATGATGTAATGCTACTTATGTACTTTGTTTGACATGGCGAGTGTAAGCCAACTATGTACCTTCCCTTTTATTATCTATTTACATGGGATGTGTGAAGATTGCCTTACTTGCGACATTGCTTTCAATGCGGTTATGCCTCTAAGTCGTGCTTCGACACGTAGGAGATATAGCCGCATCGAGGGCGTTACAATAGTGGACATATTTCCTTCAACATAGTGGACATATGGGAACTTGACTACGGACATGATTTTAAGGTCCCTTTATTTAAGTGCAAATGGGTCAATCTGTCAGGAGGCGGGGTACAGGTAGACCCACAGTACGGAATGACAACAGTGGATCTGAAAAATCTTGGGTACACTGATGAACTGTTCGTCCTAGCCAATGATGTGGCACAGGTTATCTGTGTGAAGGACATGTCTACCAAACCGAGAAAAAGAAAAGATAAGGAAGCGAATACATCATACGATGAGCCAAAGTGCCACATAGTTCTTTCAGGAAAAAGGGACATCGTGGGAGTGGAGGGCAAGACAGACATGTCTGAAGATTATGAAAAGTTTCATGAAATTCCTCCCTTCAAAGTCAAGGCTGACCCAAGCATACTGATAAACGATGAAGATTATCCATGGTTACAGTGCAATAAGCAAATGACACAAGCGAAGAAAAAGTGAAGACTTTCTCCCGCAACTATTATGATGATACCATGCCAACTTTGTAACAGACGAGTATGATACCATTGTCTGTTTTGTACATGCACATGCTATGTGGGTGAAATTATGATACCATGCCAAATTTCAACTTTTTCAGAATTCATTTGAAATGCTCTAATGTCTTATGGTTCGTCCCTCGTAATACCATTATTCAAATTTTAACTATTCAAATTTGAAAACTAATGGCACTAACAGAAAGTTTATAATTTTTCTAAAACTAATGGCACTAACAAAAAGTTTATAATTTTTCTGACCTAAAAGCAAAAAAGAAAATTAAAAAATAAAGCAAAAAAACAAAAGAAAATAAATAATGCAAAAAACAAAACAAAAAAACTAGAAAAAAACTATTTTTAT
The DNA here is from genome assembly GCA_034509565.1 of Triticum monococcum. Lineage (NCBI taxonomy): Eukaryota > Viridiplantae > Streptophyta > Magnoliopsida > Poales > Poaceae > Triticum > Triticum monococcum. The sequence continues at coordinate 66,569,858 of CM067846.1, forward strand.
AGTAAAGTTAATCACAAACTTGTGATTCACACAAATTTCAAAGAATTCAAATTTTAACTACTTAAATTTGAAAACTAATAGCACTAACAGAAAGTTTATAATTTTTCTAACCTAAAAGCAAAAATTATTAAAAAATAAAGCAAAAAAATAAAATAAACAATGCAAAAAACAAAAAAACTAGAAAAAAACTAACTTATTAGTTGCAATGCTTGCAAGGCTTGAGTGATGTGCATTACCGAGAGGGCCCAGAGATACCTCTCCGACAATCGGAGTGACAAATCCTAATCTCGAAATACGCCAACCCAACAAGTACCTTCGGAGACACCTGTAGAGCACCTTTATAATCACCCAGTTATGTTGTGATGTTTGGTAGCACACAAAGTGTTCCTCCGGTAAACGGGAGTTGCAAAATCTCATAGTCATATGAACATGTATAAGTTATGAAGAAAGCAATAGCAACAAACTAAACGATCAAGTGCTAAGCTAACGGAATGGGTCAAGTCAATCACATCATTCTCCTAATGATGTGATCCCGTTAATCAAATGACAACTCATGTCTATGGTTAGGAAACACAACCATCTTAGATCAAGGAGCTAGTCAAGTAGAGGCATACTAGTGGCACTCTGTTTTGTCTATGTATTCACACATGTATTATGTTTCCGGTTAATACAATTCTAGCATGAATAATAAACATTTATCATGATATAAGGAAATAAATAATAACTTTATTATTGCCTCTAGGGCATATTTCCTTCAGTGTCCCACTTGCACTAGAGTCAATAATCTAGATTACACAGTAATGATTCTAACACCCATGGAGCCTTGGTGCTGATCATGTTTTGCTCGTGGAAGAGGCTTAGTCAGCGGGTCTGCAACATTCAGATCCGTATGTATCTTGCAAATTTCTATGTCTCCCACTTGGACTAAATCCCGAATGGAATTGAAGCGTCTCTTGATGTGCTTGGTTCTCTTGTGAAATCTGGATTCCTTTGCCAAGGCAATTGCACCAGTATTGTCACAAAAGATTTTCATTGGATCCGATGCACTAGGTATGGCACCTAGATCAGATATGAACTCCTTCATCTAGACTCCTTCATTTGCTGCTTCTGAAGCAGCTATGTACTCCGCTTCACATGTAGATCCCACCACGACGCTTTGTTTAGAACTGCACCAACTGACAGCTCCACCGTTCAGTAAAAACATGTATCTGGTTTGCGATTTAGAATCGTCCGGATCAGTGTCAAAGATTGCATCAACGTAACCATTTACGATGAGCTCTTTGTCACCTCCATATATGAGAAACATATCCTTAGTCCTTTTCAGGTATTTCAGGATGTTCTTAACCGCTGTCCAGTGATCCACTCCTGGATTACTTTGGTACCTCCCTGCTAGACTTATAGCAAGGCACACATCAGGTCTGGTACACAGCATTGCATACATGATAGAGCCTGTGGCTGAAGCATAGGGAACATCTTTCATTTTCTCTCTATCTTCTACGGTGGTCGGACATTGAGTCTTACTCAACTTCACACCTTGTAACACAGGCAAGAACCCTTTCTTTGCTTGATCAATTTTGAACTTCTTCAAAACCTTGTCAAGGTATGTGTGCTTTGTGAAAGTCCAATTAAGCAGATCTATCTCTATAGATCTTTATGCCTAATATGTAAGCAGCTTCACCGAGGTCTTTCATTGAAAAACTCTTATTCAAGTATCCCTTTATGCTATCCAGAAATTATGTATCATTTCCAATCAATAATATGTCATCCACATATAATATCAGAAATGCTACAGAGCTCCCACTCACTTTCTTGTAAATACAGGCTTCGCCAAAAGTCTGTACAAAACCAGATGCTTTGATCACACTATCAAAGCGTTTATTCCAACTCCGAGAGGCTTGCACCAGTCCATAAATGGATCGCTGGAGCTTGCACACTTTGTTAGCTCCCTTTGGATCGACAAAACCTTCTGGTTGCATCATATACAACTCTTCTTCCAGAAATACATTCAGGAATGCAGTTTTGACATCCATTTGCCAAATTTCATAATCATAAAATGTGGCAATTGCTAACATGATTCGGGCAGACTTAAGCATCGCTACGGGTGAGAAGGTCTCATCGTAGTCAATCCCTTGAACTTGTCGAAAACCTTTTGCAACAAGTCGAGCTTTGTAGATAGTAACATTACCGTCAGCGTCAGTATTCTTCTTGAAGATCCATTTATTCTCAATTGCTTGCTGATCAACGGGCAAGTCAACCAAAGTCCACACTTTGTTCTCATACATGGATCCCATCTCAGATTTCATGGCTTCTAGCCATTTTGCGAAATCTGGGCTCACCATCGCTTCTTCATAGTTCGTAGGTTCATCATGGTCTAGTAGCATGACTTCCAGAACATGATTACCGTACCACTCTAGTGCGGATCTTACTCTGGTTGATCTACGAGGTTCAGTAGTAACTTGATCTGAAGTTTCATGATCATTATCATTAGCTTCATCACTAATTGGTGTAGGTGTCACAGGAACCGGTTTCTGTGATGTACTACTTTCCAATAAGGGAGCAGGTACAGTTACCTCATCAAGTTCTACTTTTCTCCCACTCACTTCTTTCGAGAGAAACTCCTTCTCTAGAAAAACTCCGAATTTAGCAACAAAAGTCTTGCCTTCGGATCTGTGATAGAAGGTGTACCCAACAGTCTCCTTTGGGTATCCTATGAAGACACATTTCTCCGATTTGGGTTCAAGCTTATTAGGTTGAAGCTTTTGCACATAAGCATCGCAGCCCCAAACTTTCAGAAACGACAACTTTGGTTTCTTGCCAAACCACAGTCCATAAGGCATCGTCTCAACGGATTTCGATGGTGTCCTATTTAACGTGAATGCAGCCGTCTCTAAAGCATAACCCCAAAATGATAACGGTAAATCGGTAAGAGACATCATAGATCGCACCATATCTAATAAAGTACGATTACGACGTTCGGACACACCATTACGCTGTGGTGTTCCGGGTGGCGTGAGTTGCGAAACTATCCCGCATTGTTTCAAATGTAGACCAAACTCGTAACTCAAATATTCTCCTCCATGATCAGATCGTAGAAACTTTATTTTCTTGTTACAATGATTTTCAACTTCACTCCGAAATTATTTGAACTTTTCAAATGTTTCCGACTTATGTTTCATTAAGTAGATATACCCATATCTGCTTAAATCATCTGTGAAGGTGAGAAAATAACGATATCCGCCACGAGTCTCAACATTCATTGGACCACATACATCTGTATGTATGATTTCCAACAAATCCGTTGCTCTCTCCATAGTACCGGAGAACGGGGTTTTAGTCATCTTACCCATGAGGCACGGTTCGCAAGTACCAAGTGATTCATAATCAAGTGGTTCCAAAAGTCCATCAGTATGGAGTTTATTCATGCGCTTTACACCGATATGACCTAAACGGCAGTGCCACAAATAAGTTGCACTATCATTATCAACTCTGCATCTTTTGATTTCAACATTATGAATATGTGTATCACAACTATCGAGATTCATCAAAAATAGACCACTCTTCAAGGGTGCATGACCATAAAAGATATTACTCATATAAATAGAACAACCATTATTCTCTGATTTAAATGAATAACCGTCTCGCATGAAACAAGATCCAGATATAATGTTCATGCTCAACACTGGCACCAAATAACAATTATTTAGGTCTAATACTAATCCCAGAGGTAGACGTACAGGTAGCATGCTGAACGTGATCACATCGACTTTGGAACCATTTCCCACGCGCATCGTCACCTCGTCCTTAGCCAATCTTCGCTTAATCCATAGCCCATGTTTCGAGTTGCAAATGTTAGCAACAGAACCATTATCAAATACCCAGGTGCTACTGCGAGCATTAGTAAGGTACACATCAATAACATGTATATCACATATACCTTTGTTCACTTTGCCATCCTTCTTATCCGCCAAATACTTGGGGCAGTTCCGCTTCCAGTGACCAGTCTGCTTGCAGTAGAAGCACTCAGTCTCAGGCTTAGGTCCATACTTGGGTTTCTTCTCCTGAGTAGCAACTTGTTTGTTGTTCTTCTTGAAGTTCCCTTTCTTCTTCCCTTTGCCCTTTTTCTTGAAACCGGTGGTCTTATTGACCAACAACACTTGATGCTCCTTCTTGATTTCTACCTCCGTGACTTTTAGCATCGCGAAGAGCTCAGGAATAGTTTTATTCATCCCTTGCATATTATAGTTCATCACGAAGCTTTTGTAGCTTGGTGGCAGTGATTGAAGAACTCTGTCGATGACACTATCAACAGGAAGATTAACCCCCAGTTGAGTCAAGTGATTACGATACCCAGACATTTTGAGTATATGTTCACTGACAGAACTATTCTCCTCCATCTTGCAGCTATAGAACTTATTGGAGACTTCATATCTCTCAATCCGGGCATTTGCTTGAAATATTAACTTCAACTCCTGGAACATCTCATATGCTCCATGACATTCAAAACGTCATTGAAGACCCGGTTCTAAGCCGTAAAGCATGGCACACTGAACTATCGAGTAGTCATCAGCTTTGCTCTGCCAGATGTTCATAACATCTGGTGTTGCTCCTGCAGCAGGCTTGGCACTTAGCGGTGCTTCCAGGATGTAATTCTTCTGTGCAGCAATGAGGATAATCCTCAAGTTACGGACCCAGTCCGTGTAATTGCTACCATCATCTTTCAACTTTGCTTTCTCAAGGAATGCATTAAAATTCAATGGAACAATAGCACGAGCCATCTATCTACAATCAAACATAGACAAGCAAGATACTATCAGGTACTAAGTTCATGATAAATTTAAGTTCAATTAATCATATTACTTAAGAACTCCCACTTAGAAAGATATCCCTCTAATCCTCTAAGTGATCACGTGATCCAAATCAACTAAACCATGTCCGATCATCACGTGAGATGGAGTAGTATCAATGGTGAACATCAATATGTTGATCATATCTACTATATGATTCACGCTCGACCTTTCGGTCTCCGTGTTCCAAGGCCACATCTGTTATATGCTAGGCTCGTCAAGTTAAACTTGAGTATTCCGCGTGTGCATCTGTTTTGCACCCGTTGTATTTGAACGTAGAGCCTATCCCACCCGATCATCACGTGGTGTCTCAGCACGAAGAGCTTTCACAACGGTGCATACTCACGGAGAACACTTATACTTTGATAATTTAGTGAGGGATCATCTTATAATGCTACCGTCAACCAAAGCAAGATAAGATGCATAAAAGATAAACATCTCATGCAATCAATATAAGTGATATGATATGTCCATCATCATCTTGTGCTTGTGATCTCCATCTCCGAAGCACCTTCATGATCACCATTCTCACCGGCGCTACACCTTGATCACCATTGTAGCGTCATTGTTGTCTCGCCAATCTTATGCTTCCACGACTATCGCTACCGCTTAGTGATAAAGTAAAGCATTACAGCGCAATTGCATTGCATACAATAAAGCGACAACCATATGGCTCCTGCCAGTTGCCGATAACTCGGTTACAAAACATGATTATCTCATACAATAAAATTTAGCATCATGTCTTGACCATATCACATCACAACATGCCCTGCAAAAACAAGTTATACGTCCTCTACTTTGTTGTTGCAAGTTTTACGTAGCTGCTACGGGCTTAGCAAGAACCGTTCTTACCTACGCATCAAAACCACAACGATAGTTTGTCAAGTTGGTGCTGTTTTAACCTTCGCAAGGATCGGGCGTAGCCACACTTGGTTCAACTAAAGTTGGAGAAACTGTCACCCGCCAGCCACCTGTGTGCAAAGCACGTCGGTAGAACTAGTCTCGCGTAAGCGTACGCGTAATGTTGGTCCGGGCCGCTTCATCCAACAATACCACCGAACCAAAGTATGACATGCTGGTAAGCAGTATGACGTATATCGCCCACAACTCACTTGTGCTCTACTCATGCATAACATCAACACATAAAACCTAGGCTCGGATGCCACTGTTGGGGAACGTAGTAATTTCAAAATTTTCCTACACACACGCAAGATCATGGTGATGCATAGCAACGAGAGGGGAGAGTGTTTTCTACGTACCCTCGTAGACCGGCAACGGAAGCGTTGACACAACATAGCGGAAGTAGTCGTACGTCTTCCCGATCCGACCGATCCAAGTACTGAATGTACGGCACCTCCGAGTTCTGCACACGTTCAACTCGGTGATGTCCCTCGAGCTCCGATCCAGCAAAACATTGAGGAGAGTTTCGTCAGCACAACAGCGTGATGACGATGATGATGTTCTACCGACGCAGGGCTTCGCCTAAGCACCGCTACGATATGACCGAGGTGGAATATGGTGGAAGGGGGCACCGCACACGGCGAAGGAACGATCACGAGGATCAACTTGTGTGTCATGGGGTGCCCCCTTGCCTCAGTATATAAAGGAGGGAGAGGGGGAGGTGCGGCCGGCCCTATGGGTGCGCCTGGAGGAGTCCTACTCCAACCGGGAGTAGGACTCCCCCCTCTTGCCTTGTTGGAAAAGGAAGGAGGAAGGGAGAAAGACGAAAGGGGGGCGCCGCCCCCCTCCCCTTCCTTGTCCTATTCGGACTAGGGGGGGGGTGCGCGCGGCCTGCCCTGGCCGGCCCTCCTCTTCTCCCTCATGGCCCATGTAGGCCCAATAACCCCCGGGGGGTTCCGGTAACCCCCCGGTACTCTGGTAAAATCCTGATTTCACCCGGAATGTTTCCGATATCCAAATGTAGGCTTCCAATATATCAATCTTTATGTCTCGACCATTTCGAGACTCCTCGTCATGTCCGTGATCACATCCGGGACTCCAAACAACCTTCGGTACATCAAAACACAAAAACCCTAATTACGATCGTCACCGAACTTTAAGCGTGCGGACCCTACGGGTTCGAGAACTATGTAGACATGGCTGAGACATGTCTCCGGTCAATAACCAATAGCGGAACCTGGATGCTCATATTGGCTCCTACATATTCTGCGAAGATCTTTATCATTCAGACCGCATAACAACATACGTTGTTCCCTTTGTCATCGGTATGTTACTTGCCCGAGATTCGATCGTCGGTATCTCAATACCTAGTTCAATCTCGTTACCAGCAAGTCTGTTTACTCGTTCTGTAATACATCATCCCGCAACTAACTTATTAGTTGCAATGCTTGCAAGGCTTGAGTGATGTGCATTACCGAGAGGGCCCAGAGATACCTCTCCAACAATCGGAGTGACAAATCCTAATCTCGAAATACGCCAACCCAACAAGTACCTTCGAAGACACCTGTAGAGCACCTTTATAATCACCCAGATACGTTGTGACGTTTGGTAGCACACAAAGTGTTCCTCCGGTAAACGGCAGTTGCCTAATCTCATAGTCATAGGAACATGTATAAGTTATGAAGAAAACAATAGCAACAAACTAAATGATCAAGTGCTAAGCTAACGGAATGGGTCAAGTCAATCACATCATTCTCCTAATGATGTGATCCCATTAATCAAATGACAACTCATGTCTATGGTTAGGAAACATAACCATCTTAGATCAACGAGCTAGTCAAGTAGAGGCATACTAGTGGCACTCTGTTTTGTCTATGTATTCACACATGTATTATGTTTCTGGTTAATACAATTCTAGCGTGAATAATAAACATTTATCATGAGATAAGGAAATAAATAATAACTTTATTATTGCCTCTAGGGCATATTTCATTCAGTCTCCCACTTGCACTAGAGTCAATAATCTAGATTACACAGTAATGATTCTAACACCCATGGAGCCTTGGTGCTGATCATGTTTTGCTCGTGGAAGAGGCTTAGTCAGCGGGTCTGCAACATTCAGATCCATATGTATCTTGCAAATTTCTATGTCTCCCACTTGGACTAAATCCCAAATGGAATTGAAGCGTCTCTTGATGTGCTTGGTTCTCTTGTGAAATCTGGATTCCTTTGCCAAGGCAATTGCACCAGTATTGTCACAAAAGATTTTCATTGGACCCGATGCACTAGGTATGACACCTAGATCAGATATGAACTCCTTCATTTGCTGCTTCCGAAGCAGCTATGTACTCTGCTTCACATGTAGATCCCGCCACGACGCTTTGTTTAGAACTGCACCAACTGATAGCTCTACCGTTCAGTAAAAACATGTGTCCGGTTTGCGATTTAGAATCATCCGGATCAGTGTCAAAGCTTGCATCAACGTAACCATTTACGATGAGCTCTTTGTCACCTCCATATATGAGAAACATATCCTTAGTCCTTTTCAGGTATTTCAGGATGTTCTTGACCGCTGTCCAGTGATCCACTCCTGGATTACTTTCAGCATAGTGGACATATTTCCTTCGACATAGTGGACATATGGGAACTTGACTATGGACATGATTTTAAGGTCCCTTTGTTTAAGTGCAAATGGGTCAATCTTTCAGGAGGCGGGGTACAGGTAGACCCACAGTACGGAATGACAACAGTGGATCTGAAAAATCTTGGGTGCACTGATGAACCGTTCGTCCTAGCCAATGATGTGGCACAGGTTATCTATGTGAAGGACATGTCTACCAAACCGAGAAAAAGAAAAGATAAGGAAGCGAATACATCATATGATGAGCCAAAGCGCCACATAGTTCTTTCAGGAAAAAGGGACATCGTGGGAGTGGAGGGCAAGACAGACATGTCTGAAGATTATGAAAAGTTTCATGAAATTCCTCCCTTCAAAGTCAAGGCTGACCCAAGCATCCTGCTAAATGATGAATATTATCCATGGTTACGGCGCAATAAGCAAATGACACAAGTGAAGAAAAAGTGAAGACTTTCTCCCGCAACTATTATGATGATACCATGCCAACTTTGTAACAGACGAGTATGATACCATTGTCCGTTTTGTACATGCACATGCTATGTGGGTGAAATTATGATACCATGCCAACTTTCAACTTTTTCAGAGTTCATTTGAAATGCTTTAATGTCTTATGGTTCGGCCCTCGTAATACCATTATTCAAATTTTAACTATTCAAATTTGAAAACTAATGGCACTAACAGAAAGTTTATAATTTTTCTAAAACTAATGGCACTAACAGAAAGTTTATAATTTTTCTAACCTAAAAGCAAAAAGAAATAAAAAATAAAGCAAAAAACAACAGAAAATAAATAATGCAAAAAACAAAACAAAAAAAACTGGAAAAAAAACTATTTTTATAGTAAAGTTAATCACAAACTTGTGATTCACACAAATTTCAAAGAATTCAAATTTTAACTACTTAAATTTGAAAACTAATGGCACTAACAGAAAGTTTATAATATTTCTAACCTAAAAGCAAAAAGTATTAAAAAAATAAAGCAAAAAAATAAAAGAAAATAAATAATGCAAAAAAAACTGGAAAAAAACTATTTTTATAGTAAAGTTAATCACAAACTTGTGATTCACACAAATATCAAAGAATTCAAATTTTAACTATTCAAATTTGAAAACTAATGGCACTAACAGAAAGTTTATAATTTTTGTGACCTAAAATAAAATTAATTAAAAATAAACTTTAATAAAATAAATAAAAATAAAAATAATAAGTTTTTTGTTGTAAGTAGAAACAAAATAAAATAAATAAAGCAATAAAGAAAACAAAAAAAAGTGCCACCTACTGGGCCCCCACGGCCTGAATACGACTAGAAACCCTACAATGGGCCAGGATTCAGGCCCGCAGGAGGCCCAGTAGGCCCACAGGCACACAGCGTATGGTTAGGCCCGAAAGCCTACAATTCAGAGGAGCGCCAGAGGGTGGGCGCAGCAGCGCTTATAAACCACTCTCGAGCTCTCTCAGCTAGCAAGGTGGTACTAAACTTTTGACACGGGGCAGCACAAGGCCTTTGGTCCCGGTTGGTACCACCAACCGGGACTAAAGGGGGCATTGGTCCCGGTTCGTGGCGCCAACCGGGACCAATGCTCCTCGCCCCTGGCCCATGACCATTAGTCCCGGTTTGTGCCACAAACCGGGACTAAAGGGTTGGTCCTCGTTGCAGGCAGAGTTTAGTCCCACCTCGCCAACCGAAGGGGGCTCACACCGGTTTATAAGCACTTCCCTCTTTGCCTTGTTGAGCTCCTCTCAAATTGAAAATAGATGCCCTTATAGAGAAAAGTTTAACCTAAATTCAGAGTGAATTTCTCTGAAATTCATAGAAATTTACTATGAATTTAGGTTGAATTTTTTCTATAAGCGCATCTATGCTCATTTTTTTAGTAAGTTAATCACAAACTTGTGATTCACACAAATTTCAAAGAATTCAAATTTTAACTATTCAAATCTGAAAACTAATGGCACTAACAGAAAGTTTATAATTTTTCTAAAACTAATGGCACTAACAGAAAGTTTATAATTTTGCTAACCTAAAATCAAAAAAGAATTAAAAATTAAAGCAAAAAACAAAAGAAAATAAATAATGCAAAAAACAAAACAAAAAAACTGGAAAAAAAACTATTTTTATAGTAAAGTTAATCACAAACTTGTGATTCACACAAATTTCAAACAATTCATATTTTAACTATTCAAATTTGAAAAGTAATGGCACTAACAAAAAGTTTATAATTTTTCTAAAACTAATGGCACTAACAGAAAGTTTATAATTTTGCTGACCTAAAAGCAAAAAGAATTTAAAAAGAAAAAAACAAAAGAAAATAAATAATGAAAAAAACAAAACAAAAAATGGAAAAAGCTATTTTTATAGTAAAGTTAATCACAAACTTGTGATTCACACAAATTTTAAAGAAGTCAAATTTTAACTATTCAAATTTGAAAACTAATGGCACTAACAGAAAGTTTATAATTTTTCTGACCCAAAAGCAAAAAGAATTAAAAAGGAAAGCAAGAAACAAAAGAAAATAAATTATGCAAAAAACAAAACAAAATAACTAGAAAAAAAATGAAAATAGCAACATTAAATATTTTGTTGTAAGTAGAAACAAAATAAAATAAATAAAGCAACAAAAAACAAAAAAAGTGCCACCTACTGGGCCCCCACAGCCTGAATGCGACTAGAAACCCTATCATGGGCCAGAATTCAGGCCCGCAGGAGGCCCGGTAGGCCCACAGGCAGATAAAGTGACTTTAGACCCGTAAGCCTACATTTGAGAGGAGCTCGAAGTGGCCAGCGCAGCAGCGCTTATAAAACACTGTCGAAGCCTCTCGGCTAGCGAGGTGGGACTAAACATCCCACCGCACCGCGCCAGTTCCAGCACAAGGCCATTGGTCCCGGTTCGTGGCTCGAACCGGGACGAAAGGCTGCCTTTGGTACCGGTTGGTGGCACCAACAGGGACCAATACCCCCCCCCCTTTAGTCCCGGTTGGTGCCACCAACCAGGACTAAAGGGTGGCATTGGTCCCGGTTGGTGCCACGAACCGGGACCAATGCTCTCAGTATATAAGAAAGCAATTGGCATTTTTCATATTCATCTGCATCAGTTCCCCCGCCCCGGCGACGCCGCCAGGCTGCCCGATCGAGCTCACCCCATCAACACCGTCGCCGCCCTCTGCTGCCTCGTCGAAGCCGTCGCCGCCCTGTCCCGAGCACGCCGCTGGCGGCCCGCCCAGACCATGCCGCACGCCCCTGCCCCGACCACATCGTCGTCGCCCCAGCTGCCCCGCGCCGCCGTCTCCTCTGCCTCGCCCTGCCCCGACCACGCCGCCGTCGCCTCTGCCCCTTCCCCGGCCACGCCGCCGTCGCCTCTACCCCGACGCGCGCCATGCCCCTACCCCGACCACGCCGCACCTCTCATCCCTTTGGTCAGGGCCAGCACCGCCCCCCTCTTCCTCCCTATTTTTTTGCACATATATAGATTTTTTTTCCTGATTATAGTATATGTATGAGTATATGTATGTGTGTATATCTGTTTATATGTCCTTTTTTTAGTTTTTTAGTTTTTTGCATTTTTATAAAAATGTATATATGTATGTATATATGTTCTCTGTGTGTATGTATACATATATATATATATGTATATATATGTTCATGTATATATGCTAAAGATAGATTTTTAGAAAAAATTAGGATTTTTTCTGTTCACAGAATTTTTTGGTGATATTAATTATTGAAAATATGCAAATGTTTGTATATTCATATGAACAATGAATTAGGCAAAACCTTATTTTAAAAGAATGATAGGAAAAAGGAAGCAATACTACTTTTATTTTTGAACATTATTTTTAAAAAAACAAGCAATACTACTTCATGTATTTTTAAGAAGGAAGAAGAAGAAAAAGAATGAGAGGGAAAAGGAAATAAGAAGAGGAAGAAAGGAGAAGAAGAGGAGAGGAACAAGAGGAGAAATAAATAAGAAGAGGAAAAAAGAAGAAAAAAAGAGGAGAAGAAGAAAGGAATAGAGGAATATTCTATTTTTTTCTTCTTCTCCTCTATTCCTTTCTTCTTCTCCTCTTTTTTTTCTTCGATCTTCTCCTCTATTCCTTTCTTCTTCTCCTCTTTTTATTTCTTCTTCGTCTTCTTATTTTTATCGGGTCTATCATCGTCGATATACCCCGTGTCCCGATAACTTCAACACGAGGGGGGGTCGACCTACCCCCTCCCCGATAATATTATTTTCCCATGTATGTATGCAAAAGTTACATTTTTAGAAAAGTTTTATATATCTAGCTAGGAAAGGAAGAAGAATAAAAAGAATGTGAGGAAAAGGAAAATAAGAAGAGGAAGAAAGGAGAAGAAGAGGAGAGGAAGAAGAGGAGAAATAAATAAGAAGAAGAAAAAAGAAGAAAAAGAAGAGGAGAAGAAGAAAGGAATAGAGGAGAAGAAGAGAAAATAGAATATATTCTATTTTCTCTTCTTCTCCTCTATCCCTTTCTTCTTCTCCTCTTTTTTTCTTCTTTTTTTTCTTCGATCTTCTCCTCTATTAATATCTTCTTCTCCTCTTTTTATTTCTTCTTCGTCTTCTTATTTTTTATCGGATATGTCGTTGTCGATATACCCCGTGTCCCGATAACTTCAACACGAGGGGGGTTCGACCTACCCCCTCCCCGATAATATCATTTTCCCATGTATGTATGCAAAAGTTACATTTTTAGAAAAGTTTTATATATCTAGCTAGGAAAGGAAGAAGAAGAAAAAGAATGAGAGGAAAAAGGAAAATAAGAAGAGAAAGAAATGAGAAGAAGAGGAGAGGAAGAAGAGGAGAAATAAATAAGAAGAAGAAAAAAGAAGAAAAAGAAGAGGAGAAGAAGAAAGGAATAGAGGAGAAGAAGAGAAAATAGAATATCCTATTTTCTCTTCTTCTCGTCTATTTCTTTCTTCTTCTCCTCTCTTTTTTCTTCTTTTTTTTCTTCAATCTCCTCCTCTATTAATATATTCTTCTCCTCTTTTTCTTTCTTCTTCGTCTTCTTATTTGTTATCGAATATGTCATTGTCGATATACCTCGTGTTCCGATAACTTTAACACGAGGGGGGGTTCGACCTACCCCCTCCCCGATAACATTATTTTCCCATGTATGTATGTCGTCGTTGGCGATATAACCCCCTCCCGGATAACTTCGACCATGATAACTTATACCACGGGAGCACCCCCCCCCCCGGCCCTCTCGCTCGACCAAAACTCTCGAGGACACCCAAACCCTAGAAAAAAATGATGTCGGTCTCCTACCCCCTCCCGCCGCGCCCCTACCCTTGAAGCGTTGCCGAGGCCACCCCAAACCCAGAATAAGCTAGGTCTACGTTTGCCACTAATATATCCACATGCTGTCATGTTTGTGTAATAATTGCCATGTTGTAAATTTGCAGAAACAATAGAGTTCGGACGAGACGAGGAACAAGAACATGTGTTGGGGGACATAATCTTGGCCGGAGGTGATGTCATGTCGTATCTTAACGACAATGATGGTCTGGAAGCAGAACAGGGTGAAGAAGAAGCAGGCTACGGTGATCGAAGAATGGAGGAGGAAAGACATGATTATGATGGCTCCGGTGACCCAATGCTGGTGCGAGAAGGAGCCCGTGGTGACGGCTCCGGTGACCGAACAGAGTCCGGCCAGGTAAATATATTAGTTAAGCCTGTGATGACTAGCTAATTGATGCATTCCTTGTTTTGGTATGTACACATATTAATTAACTCTCATCTAATTCTTCTTTTTTCTAGCCCTCCGGATCGAGCACAACTTCGGTAAAGAGACGAGACCCGAAGAAAAAGTGCGCTCGGATGAAAGGTTTGAGATCACAGCAATCGCGCGCGATGGCATGCCGGTTGAACCCATCCGGACAAAGGAAGCATTTGCTGCTCAGTGCGGGGTTCTTGTTAGGGACAAGATCCCGGTCAGCATCCAGCAATGGTGTAAGCCTAAGAACGAAGACCCTAAGGTGTATTATGTCAATGATATGCAGAAAGATGATCTTTGGACTGAGCTGAAGGCAAATTTCACCCTACCACCAGAGGAGGATCCGGAGAAGCCAGTTAAAGAGCAATTAATCAAGTCTCATGCTCTTAAGAAGATGGCAGACCTATTCAGGAGGTGGAAGAATGAGCTGAAAATGTTTGTTGAAAAAGAAGAGACACAAGAATTCATCGGCAGATGTGAGAAGATCGGAGATCACTGGCCCGCATTTGTGGCCTACAAGACATCGGAAAAGAGTAAGAAGATGTCAGTGACAAACAAGAAAAATGCTGCAAAGAAGAAGCTTCACCATCACACGGGGTCAGGTGGCTACCTCAAAGCCCGGCCTAAGTGGGCCAAGGCTGAGAATCATCTGCTTGATAAAGGGATCGAACCAGAGACAATGAACTGGCCAGACCGTTGCCGGACTTGGTTCTTCAGGGCTGGCGGAACCTTGGACCCTGTATCAAGGAAATGCATTTGGACGGATGATCAAATGAACATACCAGTCAAGAAGCTAAAGCACTATATCGATGTAGCGCACCAAGGGACGTTCGTTCCAGACAGAGAGAACGACGAGCTCACAATGGCCCTCGGGAATCCTGAGCACCCTGGACGGACACGAGGCACGCCAGGCTCCGTTCCGTGGAAGGCTGGTTTTCCGGACGCAGGCGGTTACAAATGCCAGGAGAGGAGGAAAAAAGTGGAGCATGCCCAAATTCAGACGCTGCACGAAAGGGTTCAAGCGCTAGAGGAACGAGAAGTAGCTCGCAGCAAGCGACCTGCCGAAACTACCCCCGAAGCTACCCCGCCATCTCAGCGGAGAAGCAGCGTGGCTTCCACCGAGCTGCTTCAGCCGGAGCATGTCTTGACGGCTCCTCCTAGCTACCCCATGGATGCTATCACGGAGTCTCAACATTGCCACCTTATGACGCAATGGCAGAACTTCAAAGTCAAGGCGGCTGTCGGCTCTATTCGACATACTGAACCCGGCGCAACTTTTCACTGTAGTCCGATTCCAGAAGGATATGCCATGGTGACGGTGGACGAAATAACGGAGGGATTTGAGGACCTCCAGCTTGACTACCCTACCGGTGAAGGGGAGACTCGGCTGGGTTCTTGTCTATTGACTCCATGCCTATGGCGGAAGGAGCTCATCAAGCTTCTAAACTGGACGCCTCCGCCTCCGCCTCCTCCTCCTCCGGTGAGTTAGGGCACTCCGCCCCCTCCTTTGCCTCCTCCTCCGGCGAGTGATCAGGGCACTCAGCATCCTTCTCCAGTGCGTGGCAGCACTCCGCCTCCTTCTCCGCCTGCGCTGGCGCGCCCGAGCAGCCAGCCTCCTCCTTCTCCGCCTAGTCAGCAAGGGCGGAAGAGACCCGCCACCGCTCTGGCTGCTCTGGCGCGTCGTAGTCCTTCTCCTCCGCCTCGTAAGCAAGGAAAGAAGAAAGCCGCAGCCGCTCTGTCTGCTCTGCCGGTGTCTAGCAGTATAGCCAGAGGCGGGAGGCAATACAGATTCGATCCTTGTCTGAAGACTCCAGCGAAGTTACCATACGAGAGGACCCCGGAGGAGAACGCCAAGATCGCGTGAGCCGAAGTGAGGAATTTCTTTGAAGGGGTGAAAGAAAAGAAACATCCACCTTCGGAGGAGAAGGTAGATCCGGTGAAAGTGAAGCGCACTCTGGCTGCCCTTAAAAAATCAGCAAAGTCTCCGCCAAAAGGAAACTATGACCGCATTATTGCAAAGTCATTTGTCAAAGCGGAGCGGTCGGGAAGTACTGTCAGTGATCAAAGGTTAAAAGAACGACGAGCTGGAAAAAAATTCCCCAGCTCGCCGAACAAGCGAACCAATTGTGCCCCCCGCTCAAGGTGCCTACTAATGATCCGAGGATGGTGCCTGGTTATAGCAATCTTGGAGATTACCTGCCCGACAATGTACATTATGAGTTCTTGGAGGTGGAGGAACACAAATACGAGTATGGGAAGCCTCTCGTCAAAGATGAAAGATCTCTAACAACAATGATGCGAAGATTCCATGATTGGTACATGAAAACCTGCAGAGAGTCTGGGGGAGGAATACTTTGACGCTGAGAGTTAGAGAGGAGCATGACCTCGTTGGAATTGAACTGTTGAATGTTCCATTTGAGTAGTTCTTCCAGTTTTTCAATCAAAAGGCCCTCGATAAAGCAACGGTCACTTGCTACTATCTATAAGTAGTACTACTTCTGTCATTAAGTCTCTCTATATAGGTCAGCTCTTTCATTGCATGTATTCATAATTATCCTCACTACATTATGCAGATTGAAGATCGCCGAATTGAAGAAAAGACATATCGGTGATATTGGGTTCATTAACACAAATCTCATAGATGCAACTGACGTTAAATATCGTGCCAAAGATATTGAGGCCAACTTGCTACGATCGTTGGTAATAAATGAAAACAAAGATATAGTACTCTTTCCTTACAACTTCAAGTGAGTGTTACTGTCTTGTGCATATTCGGTTTCCCTTATTAGTCCAGGTTATAGTAATGTAATTGATGAGTTATGCATGCGTGCGCAGCTTCCACTATATTCTCCTAGAGATTAAGCTAGAGCAGGGACTAGTAACCGTCTTAGACTCGAGACGAAAAGATCCCCAGGACTATGCGGACATGACTCAAATGCTCGAGAAGTAAGTTAAATCGATCATTATCCACCATATCAACAACTTTGTTCATTTCCTGATATATCAAGTAATTGTTTTCTTTGTCTGGCAGGGTTTGGAGAAAATTCGCCAAAAAATCTCCGGGACTGCCGAAGAAGCTGCAATTTAGACACCCGAAAGTAAGTACTATAGTAACATGTTCCACGCATCTCCTAGTGATTCAAGCACTAGTTTCATCAATACCATTTATAGCATGCTTGCTTATCAGTTTGATTGACCTCTATTTCTTGTAAAGTGGTTGTGGCAGGAACCCGGGAATAATTACTATGGATACTACGTTTGCGAGTCCATCCGCCACACGACCTGTGAACGAGGGTACTCTGAGGAACAATATGAAGTGCGTAAGCAATAATATTCACAATTTTATTTTATTACCATCATTTGTGCTGAGTTTCATTTATTCATATATATATATATATATGTATTGACCCCCTTGTTCAAATTAGATGTTTCAGATGCGGGATGAACTCCTAGCACCAGTTCGTATGCGAGCAATTCAAGAGGAATTGGCGGCATTCTTCCTTGACCACGTGATCGCCGAAGACGGAGAATACTATGTGGACCCTGTGTTCATATATAATTAGGAGATTATATTGTAAGAGATAATTATTGTATATATGTAGCCGGTAGTGTTGGATAGATATACGAGAACTTGTTGTTCGACCAATCTCTCGGAGAAGGAGAGGTGGTCGATATCACTTCTCTCTGTATGCATATGTTCATGATGATCTTCTGTTTCCTTTATTTGCTTACTAGCTACCGTGTCTAGTCCTCTCTATATACACGTATATATAGCGTCATCCAAGCACGGACATAAGAGAGGACACTTCTCTCTATTAATTAGCTAGCTAACACAATATATGAAACACCTAAATTAAACCCCCAAAACCCCCAACCCCCCCCCCCCCTTCAAAAAAACAAAAAACCCAGCCCCTGAAATGCTGACGCGTGGATGCCTATTGGTGCCGGCTGGTGCCACCAACCGGGATCAAAGGCCCTCCTGCCTAGGCTCGGCGCACCAGCCACGTGGAGGCCCATCTGTCCCAGTTCGTGTAAGAACCGGGACTAAAGGGTTAGGGCATTAGTAATGACCCTTTAGTCCCGGTTCACAAACCGGGACAAAAGGGCCTTATCAACCGGGATGAATGGGGGTTTTTCTACTAGTGTTGCGACACCTAAACCTGCCTCTGGTATTAATTCTGATATGTCGCATGTTATTGATGATGCCACTTCTGCTATGCATGATACTTATGATGAAACTACTTCTATGCTTGATACTACTGTGCTACTTGGTGAATTTCTTGATGAACAACTTGCTAGGGCTAGAGAGAATGAAACTATTGAAACTGATGAAAGTGATGATGAAGATTCTCTCCCTAGATATCAATTGCCTGTTGTTCCTGAGGGTTATGTTATGGATGAAGAAACTGCTAGAGATTATCTTGCTTGCAATGATAGGAGTGATCTTCAGAAACTATTAGCTAAGCTGAAACTAAAAACTCTGAATGCTAGAATGAAATATGATCCTGCTTATGCTACTTCACCTATCTTTGTTACTGATAAGGATTATGAATTCTCTGTCAATCCTGAGATAATTACTTTGTGTAGGATCAAAAGTATGTCTAGAGGGGGTGATTAGACTACTTGACCAAATAAAAACTTAACCTTTTCCCAATTTTAGTTCTTGTCGGATTTTAGCTATTTTAGGACAAGTCAAGCAATCATCACACAATTCAAGCAAGCATGCAAAGAGTATATTGGCAGCGGAAACTAAAGCATGCAACTTGCAAGAATGTAAAGGGAAGGGTTTGGAGAATTCAAACACAATTGGGGACACGGATGTTTTTCCCGTGGTTCGGATAGGTGGTGCTATCCTACATCCACGTTGATGGAGACTTCAACCCACGAAGGGTAACGGTTGCACGAGTCCACGGAGGGCTCCACCCACGAAGGGTCCATGAAGAAGCAACCTTCTCTATCCCACCATGGCCATCGCCCACGAAGTACTTGCCTCACTAGCGGTAGATCTTCACGAAGTAGGCGATCTCCTTGCCCTTACAAATTCCTTGGTTCAACTCCACAATCTTGTCGGAGGTTCCCAAGTGACACCTAGCCAATCTAGGAGACACCACTCTCCAAGAAGTAACAAATGGTGTGTTGATGATGAACTCCTTGCTCTTGTGCTTCAAATGATAGTCTCCCCAACACTCAACTCTCTCTCACAGGATTTGGATTTGGTGGAAAGAAGATTTGAGTGGAAAGCAACTTGGGAAAGTCTAGAGATCAAGATTCATATGGTAGGAATGGAATATCTTGAGCTCAACACATGAGTAGGTGGTTCTCTCTCAGAACATATGAGTTGGAAGTGTAGATGTGTTCTGATGGCTCTCTCCACGAGTGAAGAGGAGGTGGAGGGGTATATATAGCCTCCACACAAAATCCAACCGTTACACACAATTTACCAATCTCGGTGGGACCGAATCAACAAACTTGGTCTGACCGAAATAGTAAACCTAGTGACCGTTAGTGATTTTCGGTGGGACTGACATGCAACTCGGTAGGACCAATATGGTTAGGGTTAGGGCATAAGGTAATCTCGATGAGACCGATTACACAAACTCGGTGAGACCGATTTGGTAATAAGCTAACCAGAGAGTTGGTCAGGTAAACTCGGTGGGACCGATTTGCTCTTTCGGTGAGACCGAAATGTTACAAAAAGGAAACAGAGAGTTTACATTGCAATCTCGGTGGGACCGATCCGCTCTTTCGGTGAGACCAAAAAGTTACGAAAAGGAAATAGAGAAATTGCAATCCTATCTCGGTGAGACCGAGATCCCTATCGGTAGAACCGATTTGCTAGGGTTTGGCAGTGGCTATGACATGTGAAACTCGGTGGCACCGGATTGAAAGAATCGGTAGGTCCGAGTTTGGCTTTGGGTTTAGGTCAAATGTGGATATGGGAAAGTAGTTGAGGGTTTTGGAGCATATCATTAAGCACATGAAGCAAGAGGCTCATTAAGCAACACCTCATCCCTCCTTGATAGTATTGGCTTTTCCTATGGACTCAATGTGATCTTGGACCACTAAAATGTAAAATGAAGAGTCTTGAGCATATGAGCTAGAGCCAATCCTTTGTCCTTAGCATTTTGAGGGTTCCACTTTCACAATCCATGCCATGCCAATCATTGAGCTTTCCTGAAATAATCATCTTGGAATAGCATTAGCTCAATGGGCTATATGTTGTTATGAATTACCAAAACCACCTAGGGATAGTTGCACTTTCAATCTCCCCCTTTTTGGTAATTGATGACAACATATAGATCAAAGCTTTGACAAATAATAAGAATGAAATATATCGTTGCTTTGAGAAGTATGTGGTAAGTAAGAGCTCCCTCTAAATTTGTGCATATTTAAAATTTGCTTTGGACTGCAAATGCACAAAGAGTTAGAGTCATGGGTTACTCTTCCATGTCACATACATCTTGGTGGAGCGCTCAAAAAGATAAGAATGAAATACATGCACTCATCACCAAAGAAAGTGAATGATCACATAAGATAGATAAGATATATCAAGCATGCATAAGTGTAGCTTATGATCAAACACATGATCATCAATGTCTCACAAGCTTATCATAGTATCTCAACCAAAAGCAAACAAAGTTTGAAAAACACCAAATAAAGCAAGAGAGAATAAAAGCAACACTCTCTCTCTCTCTCTTGAAGCCTATGATCTATACATTTTTTCTCCCCCTTTGGCAACAAGTTACCAAAAAGTTTCTAGAAAATGCATAGTGCTAGATCGACTCTCAGGCTTGATCTTCTGGTGGTGGTGGAGTCTGGATCACTCCAAGGACGAAGGTTTCTGTAGACGTGGTTGGAGTTGGAGCTGAAGTAGATGCTGGAGCTGGTTGGGCTGGTGCTATGGCTGGAGCTGAGGTGGTGGCTCTGATGTCAGGAACTGGCACTGCAGTCGACCTCGGAGCTCGTGGCACTCTGGCAAATGCATCAGTTGTAGTCTTCCCTCTCCTCTCCTGCATGTCATCTTGAAGTTGCTCCACTGCAGACTGAATCTCTGTTACTTTGCCATCCATGTCATAGAAGTTTTGTTCTATGATCCTCTCTAAGCTCTGCTGATTCTGAGTGAGGGTGGCTAGTCCTTTCTCAATCCTCAGTGTGGATGCAATCAAGTAACCAAGCTGCTCTTGCTTGGTTTTCAAGAAATACTCAGATGCCTCCTCTTGAGTTGGCATCTTGGCAGCTTTGTCCTTCCTTGCCTTCTCCTTCTTTGCTTGTGCATGGGCTGATGATGGTTCATTCTCATTCATCACAACTTGATTGTCTTCAAAATCTGGATGAATAGGCAAATGTTCCTTGTCCAGCAAGTATGTGCATGTGCCCATCTTTGAGTTGATTAACTCCTGAATTTGTGGGGCATATCCACAGCTCCTCTTCTGATCAGCTGTTGTCCTCTTAATGGTCTCTACCATGAGGCTCATCACCTTGAACTTCTATGGCACATCAAATATATGAAGAAAATTTATTGCATGGCCTCTGATCATCTTGTGATCACCTGACTTGGGCGATAAAGTGTGCCTAAGGATCCAGTTAATGGTTGGCAGCCCTGATAGAAGATAATGTACTGAGCCAAACTTGAACGTATCAAGTGCCTTGTTTGGGATCTCCTTGTACATGTTGGACAAGGAATTGTGATCCATGTTATTCTTGGCATATATGTCCAAGTCATCTTCATTTTCCTCTCGGGCATTGATGAGTTGTGCCCACTCAGCAACAGTTGATTGGTACCTTGTACCTTCAGACATCCACACAATTCTGCCATCTGGATAAAAATGTGTTGTGGAGTAGAATTGCATGATCAGCTCTTCATTCCACTTTGTGAGCTTCTGCCCAACAAAGTCTGCTACTCCACAAGCATTGAAGCTGTCATACACTCCAGGATAGTGCTCTTCATTTTCCTTGATGTACTTCCAGTCGACCCACCTCATGTCACACACTATGGGCTTCTTATCTAGCAGCATTGTCTCATAAAAATCTTGTTGTTCCTTGGTGTGAAACATGTAATCAACAGCAGTTCTTCTCCTTGAAGCATATGGATCTGCTTCTCTCCACTTCCTGAGCCCTGAATCTCTCCTGATTTTCATGTTCTCAGCCACAGGATGAGCATCATTGTGGTCTGGAATCTTGGGCTTGAGTTTTCTCAGAACTTGTCCTTCATCATCATCTTCAGCAGCTTCAGGCACTGGGGCCTTGTTCTTCTCAGTTGCAGGTATGCTCCTTGTATTCCTCTTTGGTGCTGACTTGGGCTTGGAGGCAGCTTTGGGTGCTTCTTTGGGCTTTGATGCAGCAGCCCCTGTCCTCATAGCATCACCCATAAGCTTAGGTGCCTTAGGTGCTGGTGCAGCAACTTCTTCTTCCTCTTCCTCTTCAGAATCTCTCATGGTTGAGGATCTCCCAAGCACTCTAGCAGTGGTCTTTTTGATCCTCTCCTTCCTCTTCTTCCCTTCTGCAGCAGGCTCTTTGGGTTCAGGCTTTTCAGGAATCTGAGTTGAAGCTCTGGCCTTTGGCATTGGCTGCCTACCTGCTGGCCTTTTGACTTTCAAGCCTGGCTTTGTGCTCTGTGCTGAGCCATACTCCTTCTTGAGCACTACTTTCTTAGAAGTAGCTTCCTCTTCCTCTGCCACATAATCCTCATCCTCTGATTCTGAGGTTCTTTTCTTCCTTTGTCTGGTGGCAGCTTTTGGCAAATTGCTAGGGGTGCTCCTGCTGCCTTCATCTGAAGAACTGGAGGGACTAGTGCCCTCACTCATGTGCACTTGCTCTTCTGACATGTTCTGGCTGTCACTTTGATCAGACATGATGTAAAAGCTGACTGCTGACCCTGTGAAGAGTTTATAGATGAGGTAGAGTGGATGAGCATCACAAAATGCAGAGATTTTTGCAAAAGAATGATTCAAAATCTTAGTTTTAGTTTTCCACAGAAATAATTTCGGATCTACCAATTTTTAAACTCGGTGATACCGAAGCAGTTTTGGAACCTAAACTAGTGAACTCGGTCAGACCGAGTCGTAGTTCGGTGGCATCGAGACTGCAAGGGTTTCACAAAGTTCCAAAATTGGTCACACCGATTAGTAATTCTTGGTCAGACCGAGTCTCACTTGTGCAATGGCATGAGCCAAATCGGTGGGACCAAGTTTTTCAACTCGGTGGGTTCGAGATGGTTTCGGCGGAAACCTAACCCTAAAATTTTCGAAGCAATCCTATTCTACGAATGCATTGACTGGATAGGAGTGTTTCAATCGTGGCTAGAAACAATAAGATCACAATGTGCTAGGAATCAGATTGGGGATAGCACAAAGATCGAGTCCATACCCTAGTTCGGCGGAGACTCGCTACGGCGGCAATGGCGGGGTTGAATTCCGTTGACGGCGATGGAGACCAGCGACTGGAGGCGGCTGGCAGCGAGGAGACGATCCGGAGACCACGTTGGCAGAGCGAGCTATCGCGCGGGCGAAGGGGTTCGGAGAAATTTCCAAATTTTTGCCCGTGCCTATATATAGCCCGACCCTGTCGGTGTGACCGAGTGGAACAACTCGGTGGCACCGAGATGCAAAACTGTATACAGTTATTGCAACTCGGTGTAACCGAATGGTTCAAATCGGTTGCACCGAGATCGAAGATTCAGATCAACTTAATGATCTCGGTAGGTCCGAAAGTAGGATATCGGTCAGACCGAGAATCACAAGAGGTTTTGGAAGCTTAAGTCTATGACGAATTGGGGACTCCGAGTGCTCCTCACACAGAGTGGTTCAAATCTGACTTGATCAAATTTTGTGATGTATCATGAATAGAGTTTGAGACGAGAAAAGCATAGATAGCTAGAGGAGGTTCTTAGGCATTCTTGTCCATCCACTTGGCAAAAGGAAATAAAACCAAACAATCAAAACAACAAGTGGATGTCCTCGAATGAGTAAAATATGCAACCAACATGCTCACACAATAAAATGGCAATTGAAATATAAAGCATGCACAACCAATTCTAGCATCTATCAAGCAATTGGCGATGACTAGGTCATCTATATATGAGTATATTGACTTAGGAGTCAAGTGAGAACACTTGATCATAGGTCATACTCATCGTTTAAGCTCAAGTGGGGTTACCACTTTTACATAAAGCATTGTTGTGTTCACATCTTTAGAGTTGCTTTAGCTCAAGTCTTAGAGTAAAGCTCCCCCTAGATGTGATATCCCCCCTAAGAGGGATGAACTAACCTTGGGTTTTGTCGACGATGACTTCATGTAGATGTTGAAGATGTGGATGCTCAATGTTGATGTAGATCACTTGGAGCTATCCATTTGAGTGAATTGCACTTTCAATACCTACATAGGTTAGTCCCACAAGGAACAAACAAGGATATCCATAGACATAGAGTGATGCACACACAAGATGATGTCCATGAAAACTTTTAGGTTACCTTGTCCCTTGTCTTACCAACAAGAGGGTTTGTGACTCCTTGAACTAGTGCAAGATGTGGAAGTTGATTGCACTTGTTCTTGCCAAAATGATAAGAGTGAAGTATGTTGGCGGAGTCACCCTCAAGAACTCTCTAGTTCTTCTTCTTTTGGATCCACACCATCTTGATGGGAATCCTTGGAGTTGTAGTCGTACTTGATGAAGTGGAACTTGAAGTGGTCTTGGGAATCCACTTGACTAAGGTCTTAGGAGCTTCTTCAAATGCATCAATTTCCTCTTGAAGCTTGTCCTTGCCTTTTTGCTTGTAGTCTTGTGGTGGAAGATCATCTTGAGCTTGTGTCCCCTTGAAGGAAGTAGGATCATACTTCTCTTGTTGAGGGACAAACTTTGTCTTGGGGTATTAATCTTCTTCCCACTCAACTCCATTGGCATTGAACTTTCGTTCAAAACCAACACCTTGATTCTTCCGGTGCCTTCCTTGCTTGCGCACAATTTCCTCGAATTGCTTACTCCCGGCAAGGCTTTTGTACACTCCTTTCTCTATAATTCCCTTCAATAAGCTATTTTCTTGCTCAAGTGTAACTTGGATAAGAGAATCATTAGTGGAATCAAGAGAACTACTAGAAGCAACAATATTGGATTTAGCATGATCATTGTTACTACTAGAGGAAGAATCTTTCTTGTTCTTGTTACTAGACTTGACTTGAGGCATGTAAGTGGATAAGAGTAAACGGTTGGCAATGTAAGAAGAACTTTTCTTGCGGAGATCATCATTGATTGCCTTTAAAAACTCATGTTCTTGCTCAAGATTGAGCTTTTCAAAGCGTAACTTCTCATGAGCTCTTAAAAGTTCTCGATGATCTTCGAAGATAGTTTCATGAGCTAACTTAAGAGTGTTTAGTTCTTTAGTTAGAGCCTCAATCTTCTCCTTATCATTGTCATTCGTTTTATCTTGATTAGCATGATTAATTGACGTTTCATCATAGTATTCATCACTAGAGTTGTCAACAAGTAAATCATCATCACCTAACAAGTCATCTTCATCACTATTAAAATCAACATACTCGGGGTGTGTTACCTTAGGACCTTTAGCCATGAAGCATCTTCCAATTCCTTCATTTGGTGAGTCAAATATGTCGTAGGAGTTGGTTGATACAAGTGCTAGACCGGCAACACCTTCATCTTGAGTATATTCGGAATCGGAGTGATAACTTCTCTCGGAGTGGTTGTCGGAATCGGAGCCGGATACCCATTCACCAACATGAGCTTGATGTCTTTGTTTTGTGTAGCTCCTTGATGATTTTTCCTTCCTTTCCGAATCCTTGCTTCTCTGTGAGTATCTTCGTTCATAACGATCATCTCTACTCCTTCTCTCTCTTGGTGGTGATTCTTCTCTTTTGCTTCTTCTTTTTGGAGAGTATTCTCTTCTCTTGTAGGGAGTCGTACACTCATTGGAATAGTGTCCTGATCTTCCACAATTGTAGCAGTTTCGCTCTTGACTAGAAGATCTTTTGTCATTGTAGGACCTTGACTTGGAGCTTCTATCTTTGCTTCTACTCTAGTAGAACTTGTTGAAGTTTTTCACCATTAAGCTCAATTCTTCATTGAAGTTTTGTTTATCACTTGATGATGTAGGGGCTTCACATGAGGCTTTGTAGGCACCACTTGATTTGTTGTGAAGTTCCTCTTTATCCTTAAGTGACATCTCATGAGCAACAATTCTTCCAATTACCTCCGTTGGCTTGAGATCTTTGTAATTGGGCATCATTTGGATCAATGTGCACACGGTATCATATTTTCCATCCAAGGCTCTTAGAATCTTCTTGATGATGAATCTATCGGTCATCTCTTCACTTCCTAAGCCGGCAATCTCATTTGTGATGAGAGCAAGCCTAGAGTACATTTCAGCGACACCTTCACCATCCTTCATTTTGAACTTGTCAAGTTGACTTTGAAGAACATCCAATTTGGATTCCTTGACGGAGTCGGTACCTTCGTGCATATCAATCAAAGTGTCCCAAATTTCCTTTGCATTATCAAGACGGCTGATTTTGTTGAATTCTTTGGGGCACAATCCATTGAAGAGAATATCACAAGCTTGAGCATTGTATTGCAACATCTTCAACTCATCCGCGGTAGCTTCACGGTTTGGTTCTCTCCCATCAAAGAAGTCACCTTGCAAACCAACACACACAATAGCCCAAACGGCGGGGTTATGTCCAAGAATATGCATTTTCATTTTATGCTTCCAACTAGCAAAATTAGTACCATCAAAGTAAGGACCTCTACGGTGATAATCTCCCTCGCTAGACGCCATACTCTCCTAGGTTGTGAAACCAAGGCTATGACCACCAAAAGCTATGGAAATCAAAGCAAATGGAGACCAAAGCTCTGATACCACTTGTAGGATCAAAAGTATGTCTAGAGGGGGGTGATTAGACTACTTGACCAAATAAAAACTTAACCTTTTCCCAATTTTAGTTCTTGTCAGATTTTAGCTATTTTAGGACAAGTCAAGCAATCATCACACAATTCAAGCAAGCATGCAAAGAGTATATTGGCAGCAGAAAGTAAAGCATGCAACTTGCAAGAATGTAAAGGGAAGGGTTTGGAGAATTCAAACGCAATTGGAGACACGGATGTTTTTCCCGTGATTCGGATAGGTGGTGCTATCCTACATCCACGTTGATGGAGACTTCAACCCACGAAGGGTAACGGTTGCGCGAGTCCACT
The DNA here is from genome assembly GCA_034509565.1 of Triticum monococcum. NCBI lineage: Eukaryota > Viridiplantae > Streptophyta > Magnoliopsida > Poales > Poaceae > Triticum > Triticum monococcum. The sequence goes on from CM067846.1 coordinate 66,597,164, forward strand.
GAGGGCTCCACCCACGAAGGGTCCACGAAGAAGCAACCTTGTCTATCCCACCATGGCCATCGCCCACGAAGGACTTGCCTCACTAGCGGTAGATCTTCACGAAGTAGGCAATCTCCTTGCCCTTACAAACTCCTTGGTTCAACTCCACAATCTTGTCGGAGGCTCCCAAGTGACACCTAGCCAATCTAGGAGACACCACTCTCCAAGAAGTAACAAATGGTGTGTTGATGATGAACTCCTTGCTCTTGTGCTTCAAATGATAGTCTCCCCAACACTCAACTCTCTCTCTCACAGGATTTGGATTTGGTGGAAAGAAGATTTGAGTGGAAAGCAACTTGGGAAAGGCTAGAGATCGAGATTCATATGGTAGGAATGGAATATCTTGAGCTCAACACATGAGTAGGTGGTTCTCTCTCAGAACATATGAGTTGGAAGTGTAGATGTGTTCTGATGGCTCTCTCCATGAGTGAAGAGGAGGTGGAGTGGTATATATAGCCTCCACACAAAATCCAACCATTACACACAATTTACCAATCTCGGTGGGACCGAATCAACAAACTCGGTCGGACCGAAATAGTAAACCTAGTGACTGTTGGTGATTTTCGGTGGGACTGACATGCAACTCGGTAGGACCGATATGGTTAGGGTTAGGGCATAACGTAATCTCGGTGAGACCGATTACACAAACTCGGTGAGACCGATTTGGTAATAAGCTAACCAGAGAGTTGGTCAAGTAAACTCGGTGGGACCGATTTGCTCTTTCAGTGAGACCGAAATGTTACAAAAAGGAAACAGAGAGTTTACATTGCAATCTCGGTGGGACCGATCCGCTCTTTCGGTGAGACCGAAAAGTTACGAAAAGGAAACAGAGAAATTGCAATCCCATCTCGGTGAGACCGAGATCCCTATCGGTAGAACCGATTTGCTAGGGTTTGGCAGTGGCTATGACATGTGAAACTCGGTGGCGCCAGATTGAAAGAATCGGTAGGTCCGAGTTTGGCTTTGGGTTTAGGTCAAATGTGGATATGGGAAAGTAGTTGAGGGTTTTGGAGCATATCATTAAGCACATGAAGCAAGAGGCTTATTAAGCAACACCTCATCCCTCCTTGATAGTATTGGCTTTTCCTATGGACTCAATGTGATCTTGGACCACTAAAATGTAAAATGAAGAGTCTTGAGCATATGAGCTAGAGCCAATCCTTTGTCCTTAGCATTTTGAGGGTTCCACTTTCACCATCCATGCCATGCCAATCATTGAGCTTTCCTGAAATAATCATCTTGGAATAGCATTAGCTCAATGAGCTATATCTTGTTATGAATTACCAAAACCACCTAGGGATAGTTGCACTTTCACTTTGGTTGAATCTGATCCTTTCTATGGCTATGGATTTGAAACTGTTGTGGCACATCTTACTAAATTAAATGATATAGCCACCCTGTTCACTAATGATGAGAAAACTCGCTACTATTATATCCTTAAGATATTTCCCTTCTCATTAAAGGGTGATGCTAAGATATGCTTTAATTCTCTTGATCCTGGTTGTGTGTGTAGTCCCCAGGATGTGATTTATTACTTCTCTGCTAAATATTGCCCCACTCATAAGAAACAAGCTGCTTTAAGGGAAATATATAATTTTCTGCAAATTGAAGAAGAGAGTCTCCCACAAGCTTGGGGGAGGCTTCTCCAATTACTTAATGCTTTGCTTGATCGTCCTCTTAAGAAAAATGAAATACTTGATATCTTTTATAACGGAATAACCGATGCTTCCAGAGTCCACCTAGATAGTTGTGCTGGTTGTGTTTTCAGGGAAAGAACACCAGATGAAGCTCAAATTTTATTGAATAATATGTTGACCAATGAAAATAATTGGACACTTCCTGAACGAAGTCCTGAGCCAACTCCGAAAAAAGCGGTGTTCTATTTCTCAGTCCTGAAGATATGCAAGAGGCAAATAAATCTGTGAAAGAAAAAGGTATTAAAGCTGAAGATGTTAAGAATTTACCTCCTATTGAAGAAATACATGGTCTTAATTTACCGCCTGTTTAAGAAATACATGGTCTTGATAACCCGACATAGGTAGTAAAGGTAAATTCTCTCTATGGATATGATAAAGCTGAAATTCCTCCTACTAAGTTTGCTAGCCAATGCTTAGATGAGTTTGATAACTTTATGTTTAAGCAAGAAGATTTTAATGCTTGTGTTGGTAGAGAATTAAAACGCAATGCTTACATGATTGAACACTTGAGTGATTACATGGCTAATGTTAAAGGTGAACTAAAAATTATTAGTAAACATGCTTCTATGGTTACCACTCAAGTAGAACAAGTACTTAAAGCTCAGAATGATTTGCTCAATGAATTAAATAGTAAGAAAAATGATAATGCTGTTAGAGTTATGACTAGAGGTGGTAAAATGACTCAGGAACCTTTGTATCCTGAGGGCCACCCTAAGAGAATTGAGCAAGATTCTCAGAGAAATAATATTGATGCACCTAGTCCTTCTAAGAGGAAGAAAAAGAAACATGATAGGACTTTGCATGCTTCTAGTGAACCTCTTGTAGACACACCTGAGAATCCCAATGATATTTCTATTTCTGATGCTGAAACCCAATCTGGTAATGAACATGAACTAGTGATAATGTTAATGATGATGTTCATGTTGATGCTCAACCTAGCGATAATAATGACGTAGAAATTGAACCCGGTGTTGATCTTGATAACCCACAATCAAAGAATCAACGTTATGATAAGAGAGACTTTGTTGCTAGGAAGCACGGTAAAGAAAGAGAACCATGGATTCAGAAACCCATGCCTTTTCCTCCTAAACCATCCAAGAAAAAGGATGATGAGGATTTTGAGCGCTTTATTGAAATGATTAGACCTATCTTTTTGCGTATGCATTTGACTGATATGCTTAAAACGAATCATTATGCTAAGTACATGAAAGATATTGTTACTAATAAAAGAAAGATACTGGAAGCTGAAATTTCCACCATGCTTGCTAATTATACTTTTAAGGGAGGAATACCTAAGAAACTAGGAGATCCCAGAGTACCAACTATACCATGCTCCAGTAAAAGAAACTATGTTAAAACTGCTTTATGTGATCTTGGAGCCGGTCTTAGTGTTATGCCTCTCTCTTTATATCGTAGACTTGATTTGAATAAGTTGACACCTACTGAAATATATTTGCAAATGGCTGACAAATCAACTGCTATACCTGTTGGTATTTGTGAGGATGTGCCTGTTGTGGTTGCAAACGTTACTATTTTAACGGACTTTGTTATTCTTGATATTCCCGAGGACGATAGTATGTCAATTATTCTTGGAAGACCCTTTTTGAATACTGTAGGGGGCTGTTATTGATTGCACCAAAGGCAATGTCACTTTCCATGTTAATGGTAATGAGCATACGGTACATTTTTCGAGGAAACAACCTCAAGTCCACAGTATCAATTCTATTGGAAAAATTCCAACTATTACTATTGGAGGTTTTGAATTTCCTCTTCCTACTGTCAAGAAGAAATATGATATCCTTATTGTTGGGGACATGCATATCCCCGTTGAGGTAACCTAGTGTTATTCGAAAATTCTCTGGTTCCATGTTATTCGGAATGAGTTTGTTAACAAGACCTGATCAACCTTGTTAGTGGATTCCTTTTGATGAGCATGAGATGGATGAATTTAGAAAACACAACTCTCTGTACCCTCTTTTTACTTTCTGTTATTTATATTAAATAAAGCAAAAATAGTAATTTCTGTTTATTTTGTGAATTATCCATGCAATAAAAAATACCCTGAAAATAAAAGTTCTCCAAATGCCCTAAAATTTAAATATGATTTTTTCTGGAATATTTGAGAATATCTGGCACTGAGAACATAGCAGGGGGAGCAAGCACCTGGCCATGAGGGTGGAGGGCGCGCCCCCTGCCTCGTGGGCCCACAGTGGCTCCCCTCCAATTATTCCAGCTACCACACACTCCTCCTTCCTCCCACAAACATCACTAACCAACTCAAACCCGAGTCCAAGCTCATCTTGCTGCCATTTTCGATCTCCTTGCTCAAAGCTCCATTCAAAAAACTGCTTTGGGGGATTGTTCCTTGGTATGTGACTCCTCCAATGGTCCAATTAGTTTTTGTTCTGGTGCTTTATTCATTGCATATTTTTGCTGCTTAGGTGACCCTGTTCTTGAGCTTGCATGTCAAATTTATGTTGTCAAAAGTAGTTTTGATGCATGATATTGTCTCTAGGCACTTGTAGGAGTAGTTGCTATCAATTTCGTTGAGTTTGGTTCACTTTTATTTTGAAGTTACTAAAATTTTTAGAAATTTCCAGAAAAAGATGAAGAGATTCTTGAGGGGCTCATCGAGCCGAAGCTCGAAGGATAAACAAAGTGAAGAGAACAAGAAGCCCAAGTATAATCTCCCTCGCACCGCGAAGGTCCAGCCGTGTGAATGGCCTTGTGATGATTTCTTGAGAGCAGACGGGATTTATGATGATCTCTATGAATTGGCTGAGAATGCAGGCCTCACCACCTTCCTCCACGACCAACGCGAACAGTATCTCTTACTCACCAATATCTTTGTGCAAAACTTTCATTTCCATGCTAGGAGCTCACCACCTACGGTGGAATTTTATTTATATGATGAGCATATGGAGATGTCACTTCGTGATTTTTGTTGGGTTTGTTTGATCCCTTTTGAGGGCAGCGTAGAGGAACCACATAATGACGATGTGGATGGGTTTATTGATACCTTTGTTGTAGGGAAAACGAGGAAGGTTTCCGACACACGAATTACTAGCATACACTTTCCTGTTCTATGTTACTTTGCTATATTTGCTAGTAGATACTTAATTGGGCGCGGAAACTGTGGAAACCTGAGTGCCCCTGATTTTGTTATTTTGTGCCATGCCTTATTTCGTGATGACACATCTAGTATGGGCACTATTGTTGCAAAGCGGTTAAATCTTAACCGTACTAAGGGCCCGGTCCTTGGAGGCATCTTCGCCTCGCGCCTCGTTGCACACTTTAACATACCTATTAGGCATTATGAGAAAGAAGAAAAATTGATGCCTCCTGTTTGTCTAGATTATAATAGTATGGTAGCACATGATTTTATTGTTAAGAATAGGGAAAAGGCGCTTAAGTACAAATTAATATTTGGTAAAAATCATCCTGAGACTATTACCTTGCCTGCTCCTTCCTTGTTTGATTTATCTGCAGGCAAGTACCTTGTTCCATTGGAGGCCATTCACTCCTATCGGAACCCTACATCAGCTACAGAGCCAGAGTAGGAACCAAAATTTGATCCTCCACGACAGTCTGATTACCAGTGGGATCCAGAGGTGACTGCCAACCAGTGGCAATCCGAGGCTTCTTCTCAGTACGACCCCAACTATTACTTTGGATATCCGCCAGGCCAGCCATGGCCATAGGCTAACTTAGGCCAAATGCCTAAGCTTGGGGGAGTACGTATTTCTCACCGACATTACATTCATGTTCACACACTCATTGCTAGTTGTCGGTGCTCACACTTTTTCACTGTATCATCCATGCTAGTTTATTTTCCTTTTTATGCTTTCTTCTTGTGTTTTTAATAAACCTTAAGAAAAAAATTAGTAGTTTTTAATTAGTTTACTTTCCATGCTTGTAGTAGTAACTAAAAAGAAAACCCAAAAAGATTTCTCATTCTTCTTTTGCTTGTTGGGAGCTTTCCCGTGTAAATAGTTTTATTTCTTTTCTTGTTCTCCGGGGGTCGAGAGGACAAGACCATAATTAAAATGTTAAAGTGGCTCTTATATGCATTATTGTTGATCTAACAAAGAACCCATTACCTTGTCTTTTCTCTTGAATTGAATGCTTGCAGATTCTAGCTTAGTCGGATGCACGTGCACTATTATTATTATCCACACTATTCGGTCGTCCAAGTGAAAGGCAATAATGATGATTATATGATGAACTTATTGAGATGAGAAAAGCTGGTATGAACTCGACCTCTCTTGTTTTTGTAAATATGATTAGTTCATCATTCCTGATTCAGCCTATTATGAATAAACATGTTTGCAATGACAATTAGAGATTATAGTTACTTATGCCATGCTTAATTAGCTAGGAGCTTATAATTGTTAACCTTGTGTGCCAACATGCTATTAAAATGGTTGTGATGTGGTATGATAGGGTGGTATCCTCTTTTGAACGATTCGAGTGGCTTGGCTTAGCACATGCTCACACATGTAGTTGAAACAAAATCAACATAGCCTCTACGATATTTATGTTCATGGTGCATTATATCCTACTCATGCTTGCATTCGGTGTTGATTAATTTTAATGCATGTTCATGACTGTTGTCGCTCTCTAGCTGGTCGCTTCCCAGTCTTTTGCTAGCCTTCACCTGTGCTAAGCGGGAATACTGCTTGTGCATCCAATTCCATAAACCTCAAAGTTATTCCATATGAGTCCACCATACCTACCTATATACGGTATCTACCTGCCGTTCCAAGTAAATTTGTATGTGCCAAACTCTAAACCTTCAAATAAACATTCTGTTTTGTATGCTCAAATAGCTCATGTATCAACTAGGGTTGTCCGTATCTTCCATGTTAGGCGGGTTATTCTCAAGAGGAGTGGACTCTGCTCCTCACTCACGAGAAAATGGCTGGTCACCGGGATGCCCAGTCCCATGCTTTATGCAAATCAAATCAAAATAATTGCAAACAAAACTCCCCCGGGACTGTTGTTAGTTGGAGGCACTCGTTGTTTCGAGCAAGCCATGGATTGATGCTTGTTGGTGGAGGGGGAGTATAACCTTTAACATTCTGTTTGGGAACCACCTATAATGTGTGTAGCATGGAAGATATCACCATATCTTGGTTGTTATGTTGACAATGAAAGTATACCGCTCAAAATATTATTAATATCTATTTCAAAACCGAGCTCTGGCACCTCTACAAATCCCTGCTTCCCTCTGCGAAGGGCCTATCTATTTACTTTTATGCTGAGTCATCATCCTCTTATTAAAAAGCACCGGCTGGAGAGCACCACTGTCATTTGCATCCATTATTGTTAGTTTACATTGAGTATGACTTGACTGGATCTCTTTTACCATGAATTACAATGTCTAGTCAGACCTTAATATTTAAAGGTGCTCTACATTTATGTTTTGCGGTCTCAGAAAGGGCTAGCGAGATACCATCCTGTTATCATATCATGATTGTTTTGAGAAAGTGTTGCCATCCAAGATTTATTATTATTGCTCGCTAGTTGATTGTGTCATTGATATGAGCAAACATGAGACCTAAATGTTATTGTGAATATGGTTAGTTCATAATCTTTGCTGAAAACTTGAATGTTGGCTCTACATATTTACAACAAGAAGAGCAAACAGAGTTTGTAAAAGTTTTTCTTTATCACTTTCAGTTTATCAACTGAATTGCTTGAGGACAAGCAAAGGTTTAAGCTTGGGGAGTTGATACATCTCCGTCATATCTGCTTTTCCAAACACTTTTGCCCTTGTTTTGGACTCTAACTTGCATGATTTGAATGGAACTAACCCGGACTGACGCTGTTTTCAGCAGAATTGCCATGGTGTTATTTTTGTGCAGAAATAGAAGTTCTCGGAATGACCTGAAAATCAATGGAGAATTATTTTGGAATATATAAAAATACTAGAAGGAAGATCCATGTCGGGGGGGCCTCCACCTGTCCATGAGGGTGGGGGCGCGCCCTACACCCTGGGTGCGCCCCCTGCCTCGTGGGCCCCCTGACGCTCCACCGACCTCAACCCTGACTCCATATATTCACTTTCGGGGAGAGAAAAATCAGAGGGAAGGATTCATTGCGTCTTACGATACGGAGCCGCCGCCAAGCCCTAAACTCTCTCGGGAGGGCTGATCTGGAGTCCGTTCAGGGCTCCGGAGAGGGGAATCCATCGCCATCGTCATCATCAACCTTCCTCCATCACCAATTTCATGATGCTCACTGCCGTGCATGAGTAATTCCATCGTAGGCTTGCTGGACGGTGATGGGTTGGATGAGATTTATCATGTAATCGAGTTAGTTTTGTTAGGGTTTGATCCCTAGTATCCACTATGTTCTAAGATTGATGTTGCTATGACTTTGCTATGCTTAATGCTTGTCACTAGGGTCCGAGTGCCATGATTTCAGATCTGAACCTATTTTGTTTTCATCAATATATGAGAGTTCTTGATCCTATCTTGCAAGTCTATAGTCACCTATTATGTGTTATGATCCGGCAACCCCGAAGTGACAATAGTCGGGACCACTCCCGGTGATGAACGTAGTTTGAGGAGTTCATGTATTCACTATGTGTTAATGCTTTGGTCCAGTACTCTATTAAAAGGAGGCCTCAATATCCCTTAGTTTCCAATAGGACCCCGCTGCCACGGGAGGGTAGGACAAAAGATGTCATGCAAGTTCTTTTCCATAAGCACGTATGACTATATTCAGAATACATGCCTACATTACATTGATGAATTGGAGCTAGTTCTATGTCACCTTATGTTATGACTGTTACATGATGAACCACATCCGGCATAATTCTCCATCACCGATCCAATGCCTATGAGCTTTCCATATATTGTTCTTCGCTTATTTACTTTTCCATTGCTATTGTTATCATCACTATAAAACACCAAAAATATTACTTTTGCTACCATTACCTTTTACCACCGTTACCACTACTATCATATTACTTTGCTACTAAATACTTTGCTACAGATATTAAGTTATCCAAGTGTGGTTGAATTGACAACTCAGCTGCTAATACTTGAGAATATTCTTTGGCTCCCCTTGTGTCGAATCAACAAATTTGGGTTGAATACTCTACCCTCGAAAACTGTTGCGATCCCCTATACTTGTGGGTTATCAATAGTTAGTGGGTAAGTCTTGTCCATTGTGTCCCTAAGAAGGGAGGTATTACTGTTGTTCCTAATGATAAATATGAATTGATCCCACAAAGAATTGTTATAGGTTATAGAATGGTAATTGATTTCTGCAAATTAAATAAAGCTACTAGAAAGGATCATTGCCCTTTAACTTTTATTGATCAAATGCTAGAAATATTATCCAAGCATACACATTTTTGCTTTCTAGATGGTTATTCTGGTTTCTCTCAAATACCTGTGTCAAAAGAGGATCAGGAAAAGACCACTTTTACTTGCCCTTCCGGTACCTTTGCTTATAGACGTATGACTTTTGGTTTATGTAATGCACCTGCTACCATTCAAAGATGTATGACTGCTATATTCTTTGACTTTTGTGAAAATATTGTTGAGGTTTTCATGGATGATTTCTTCGTGTATGGAACTTCTTTTGATGATTGCTTAAGCAACCTTGATCGAGTTTTTCAGAGATGTGAACAAACTAATCTTGTCTTGAATTGGGAAAAGTGCCACTTTATGGTTAATGAAGGTATTCTCTTGGGGCATAAAGTTTCTGAAAGAGGTATTGAAGTTGATAAAGCTAAAGTTGATGCTATTGAAAAGATGTTGTGTCCTAAGGACATTAAAGGTATAAGAAGTTTCCTTGGTCATGCCGGTTTTTATAGGAGGTTCATTAAAGACTTCTCAAAAATTTCTAGGCCTCTAACTAATCTCTTACAAAAAGATGTTCCTTTTGTCTCTGATGATGATTGTGTAGAAGCATTTGAAATACTTAAGAAAGCCTTGATTTCTGCACCTATTGTTCAGCCACCTGATTGGAATTTACCCTTTGAAATTATGTGTGATGCTAGTGATTATGTTGTAGGTGATGTTCTAGGACAAAGAGTTGATAAGAAGTTAAATGTTATCCAATATGCTAGTAAAACTCTAGACAGTGCCCAGAGAAATTATGCCACTACTGAAAAATAATTTTTGGCAGTTGTATTTGCTTGTGATAAGTTCAGACCTTATATTGTTGATTCTAAAGTAACTGTTCACACTAATCATGTTGCTATTAAATATCTTATGGAAAAGAAAGATGCTAAACCTAGACTTATTAGATGGGTTCTCTTGCTACAAGAATTTGATTTGCATATTATTGGTAGAAAGGGAGATGAGAACCCCATTCCAGACAACTTGTCTAGGTTAGAGAATGTTCTTGATGACCCACTACCTATTGATGATAGTTTTCCTGATGAACAATTAGTTGTCATAAATACTTCTCGTACTACTCCATGGTATGTTGATTAAGCTAATTACATTGTTGCTAAATTTATACCACCTAGTTTCACATACCAACAAAAGAAAAGGTTTTTCTATGATTTAAGACATTACTTCTGGGATGACCCACACCTTTATAAAGAAGGAGTAGATGGTGTTATTAGACATTGTGTACCTGAGCATGAACAGGAATAGATCCTACACAAGTGTCACTCTGAGGCTTATGGAGGACACCACGCTAGAGATAGAACTGCACATAAGGTATTGCAATCCGGTTTTAATTGGCCTACTATTTTCAAGGATGCCTGTAAGTTTGTCTTGTCTTGTGATGAATGTCAAAGAATTGGTAATACTAGTAGACGTCAAGAAATGCCTACGAATTATTCACTTGTTATTAAACCATTTGATGTTTGGGGCTTTGACTATATGGGACCGTTTCCTTCCTCCAATGGGTATACACATATTTTAGTTGTTGTTGATTACGTTACTAAGTGGGTAGAAGCTATTCCAACTAGTAGTGCTGATCATAACACCTCTATTAAGATGCTTAAAGAAGTCATTTTTCCGAGGTTTGGAGTCCCTAGATACTTAATGACTGATGGTGGTTCACATTTTATTCATGGTGCCTTTCGTAAAATGCTTGCTAAGTATGATGTTAATCATAGAATTGCATCTCCATACCACCCACAGTCTAGTGGTCAAGTAGAACTGAGTAATAGAGAGCATAAATTAATTTTGCAAAAATTTGTTAATAGGTCTAGAAAGAATTGGTCCAAGAAACTTGATGATGCATTATGGGCCTATAGAACTGCATATAAAAATCCTATGGGTATGTCTCCATATAAAATGGTTTACGGAAAAGCATATCACTTACCTCTCGAACTAGAACATAAGGCATATTGGGCCATTAAAGAGCTCAAGTATGACTTCAAGCTTGCCGGTGAGAAGAGACTATTTGACATTAGCTCACTTGATGAGTGGAGAACCCTCGCCTATGAAAATGCCAAACTGTTTAAAGAAAAAGTTAAAAGATGGCATGATAAAATGATACAAAAATGTGAGTTTAATGTAGGTGATTATGTTCTGTTATACAACTCTCGTTTAAGATTTTTTGCAGGAAAACTCCTCTCTAAATGGGAAGATCCTTACGTTATCGAGGAGGTCTATCGTTCTGGTGCCATAAAAATCAACAACTTTGAAGGCACAAATCCGAGGGTGGTGAACGGTCAAAGAATCAAACATTATATCTCAGGTAATCCCATAAATGTTCAAACTAATGTTATGGACACCGTAACCCCGGAGGAGTATATAAGGGACACTTTTCAGAATGTTTCACACTCCGAAAAGAAATAGGATGTGGTACGGTAAATAAACCGACTCCAAAACAGCTCCAATAGCAATTTTTCTCCGTTTTGGAATATTTAATAAAATAGGAAAATAAGAAGCAGTCCGGAAAGGACACGACGGTGGAGGGCGCGCCCTACCCCCTGGGCGCGCCCCCTACCTCATGGGCACCTCGTGTGCCCTTCGGACTCCGTTTTCTTGCACGATACTTCTTTTGGTCGGTAAAAAATCATTATATAATCTCCCGAAGGCTTTGACCACCGCACCATGCGAATATCTCCTGCTTTTGTTTCGACCTGTTTTCTGCCAGACTTGTCAAGGCCAGGCATCATGTCATCCCCCTCCTCTAGCAATGAGGGCGACGATGCTTGGCTAATGAAGATAGAGATGAAGAGAGAAGAACCCGAGGAGATCAACAAGGATGATATGATCAAGGACACGGAGGATCAAGCACCGACAGCAGAAGAAGAAGACATCCTTCAACCTCATTACAATATTCTTACCCCTACTGAAATTGAAGCTTTCAAGATGATTGAAATAGTTCGGGTGCAGAACAAGTATCTAACTCATGAAAATATTATGTTGCAAGAGCATATCACCGCACTCAAAGTCATTATTCGTAAGTTGGAGCACCTCCTACGCTAGATGTTGGATGACAAGATTACATCATCAACAACTCCATCACCACCAAAGGAGAACTAAGTATCGGGTATGCGCACTCCCCTTGGCAACTGCCAAGCTTGGGGGAGTGCCCCGGTATCGTATCACCATCACATTTCTATCTTTACCCTTTTTTCTTAGTTTTATCCTTTTGGTTATATCTTGATCTAGTAAAATAAAGTTTAGTATGATCTAGCTTTGAGTTTTTTGTGTCGATCCTTATCTATGTAATCGAGTCAAGGACTTGGTTATCTTGCTATGATCTTAAGGGAATAAAAAAGGAAAAAAGAAAGAATAAAAAGAAATAAAGAGATCATATTGATCTTATGGAGAGTAATGACTTCACATATAAAGAGTATGATGAATAAAAGTTGTTGAGAGTTGACAAACATAGTTTTGGTCATCGTTGCAATAAATAGGAAGTAATAAGGAAAGAGAGGTTTTCACATATAAATATACTATCTTGGACATCTTTTATGATTGTGAGCACTCATTAAAATATGACATGCTAAAAAGTTGATGTTGGACAAGGAAGACAACGTAATGGGTTATGTTCTCTTATATACGAAATAAATTATATTGTCATGGATCATCCAACATGTTGAGCTTGCCTTTCCCTCTCATGCTAGACAAATCCTTTGCACCAAGTAGAGATACTACTTGTGCTTCCAAATATCCTTAAATCCAGTTTTGCCATGAGAGTCCACCATATCTACCTATGGATTGAGTAAGATCCTTCAAGTAAGTTGTCATTGTTGCAAGCAATAAAAATTTCTCTCTAAATATGTATGATCTATTAGTGTGGAGAAAATAAGCTTTATACGATCTTGTGATGTGGAAGAAATAAAAGCGACGAACTGCATAATAAAGGTCCCTATCACAAGTGGCAATATAAAGTGACGTTCTTTTGCATTAAGATTTTGTGCATCCAATCATAAAAGCACATGACAACCTCTGTTTCCCTCTACGAAGGGCCTATCTTTTATTTTTGCCTTATACTTTATACAAGAGTCATGGTGATCTTCACCTTTCCTTTTTTACATTTTATCCTTTGGCAAGCATTGTGTGGGGGAAAGATCCTGATATATATATATAGCTAATTGGATGTGGGTTTTCATAAACTATTATTGTTGACATTACCCTTGAGGTAAAAGGTTGGGAGGCAAAACTATAAGCCCCTATCTTTCTCTATGTCCGATTAAAACTTCACACCCATAAGTATTGCGTGAGTGTTAGCAATTGTGAAAGACCAAATGATAGTTGAGTATGTGGACTTGTTGAAAAGCTCTTATATTGACTCTTTTCGATGTTATGATAAATTGCAATGCTTCAATGACTGAGATTATAGTTTGCTAGCTTTCAATGAAGTTTCTAATTCATACTTTACATTGTGAATAAGATTATTACTTTAGCATAAGAAATCGTATGAATATATATATACATATGTTACTGTTCTAAGAATGATCATGATTCCCTCATGTCCATATTTTATTTTATCGACACTTCTATCTCTAAACATGTGGACATATTTTTCGATATCGGCTTCTGCTTGAGGACAAGCGAGGTCTAAGCTTGGGGGAGTTGATATGTCCATTTTGCATCATGCTTTTATATCAATATTTATTGCATTATGGGCTGTTATTACACATTATGTCACAATAGTTATGCCTTTTCTCTCTTATTTTACAAGGTTTACATGAAGAGGGAGAATGCCGGGAGCTGGAATTCTGGGCTGGAAAAGGAGCAAATATTAGAGACCTATTCTACACAACTCCAAAAGTCCTGAAACTCCACGAAAGTAAGTTTTGGAATATATTAAAAATATTGGGCGAAGAAAGCACCAAAGGGGAGCCAGCCACCGTCCATGATGGTGGGGGCGCGCCCTACCCCCCCCCCCCCCAGCCTCATGGGCCACCTGGTAGGCCCCCGATGCCCATCTTTTGCTATAAGGTGTATTTTTCCCTGAAAAAAGGAGGAAGCTTTCGGAACAAAGCGACGCCGTCTCGAGGCGGAACCTTGGCGGAACCAATCTAGGGCTCCGGCGGAGCTGTTCTACCGGGGAAACATCCCTCCGGGAGGGGGAAATCATCACCATCGTCATCACCATCGATCCTCTCATTGAGAGGGGGTCAATCTCCATCAACATCTTCACCAGCACCATCTCCTCTCAAACCCTACTTCATCTCTTGTATCTGATCTTTGTCTCAAAACCTCAGATTGGTACCTGTGGGTTGCTAGTAGTGTTGATTACTCCTTGTAGTTGATGCCAGTTGGTTTATTCAGTGGAAGATTATATGTTTAGATCCTTTATGCATATTAATACCCATATGATTATGAACATGAATATGATTTGTGAGTAGTTACATTTGTTCCTGAGGACATGGGAGAAGTCTTGCTATAAGTAGTTATGTGAATTTGGTATTTCTTCGATATTTTGATGAGATGTATGTTCTCTTTCCTCTAGTGGTGTTATGTGAACGTCGACTACATGACATTTCACCATTGTTTGGGCCTAGGGAAGGCATTGGGAAGTAATAAGTAGATGATCGGTTGCTAGAGTGACAGAAGCTTAAACCCTAGTTTATGTGTTGCTTCGTAAGGGGCTGATTTGGATCCATATGTTTCATGCTATGGTTAGGTTTACCTTAATTCTTCTTTCGTAGTTGTGGATGCTTGCGAAGGGGGTTAATCATAAGTGGGAAGCTTGTCCAAGTAAGGGCAGTACCCAAGCACCGGTCCACCCACATATCAAATTATCAAAGTAATGAACGCGAATCATATGAGCATGATGAAAACTAGCTTGACGATAATTCCCATGTGTCCACGGGAGCGCTTTCCTTTATATAAGAGTTTGTCCAGGCTTGTCCTTTCCTACAAAAAGGATTGGGCCACCTTGCTGCACCTTTTTTACTTTTATTACTTGCTACCCGTTATGAATTACCTTATCACAAAACTATCTGTTACCGATAATTTCAGTGCTTGTAGAGAATACCTTACTGAAAACCGCTTGTCATTTCCTTCTGCTCCTCGTTGGGTTTGACACTCTTACTTATCGAAAGGACTATGATATATCCCCTATACTTGTGGGTCACCAGGGGGCGCGCCCTCCTGCCTCATGGAAGCTTCGCGGAGTTCCAGACTTCAACTCCAAGTCTCCTGGTCTGCGTTTGTTCCAAGAAAGATCCTCGTGAAGGTTTTGTTCCGTTTGATATTCCTTTCCTACAAAACACTAAAATAGGAAAAAAAATAGAAACTGGCACTGGGCCTCCGGTTAATAGGTTAGTCCCAAAAATAATATAAAAGTGCATATTAAAGCCCATTAAACATCCAAAACAGATAATAGAATAGCATGGAACAATCAAAAATTATAGATACGTTGGAGACGTATCAAGCATCCCCAAGCTTAATTTCCGCTTGTCCTCGAGTAGGTAAATGATACAAACAGAATTTTTGATGTGGAATGCTACCTAACATAATTTTCAATGTAATTTCCTTTATTGTGGCATGAATGTTCAGATCCAAAAGATTCAAGACAAAAGTTTAGTATTGACATAAAAATAATATACTTCAAGCATACTAACCAAGCAATTATGTCTTATGAAAATAACATGGACAAAGAAAGCTCATCCCTACAAAATCATATAGTTTGGCCATGCTTCATCTCCGTCACACAAAATGCTACCATCATGCACAACCCCGATGACAAGCCAAGAAATTGTTTCATACCTAGACTTTTCAAACTTTTTCAAGTTTTACGCAATATATGAGCGCAAGCCATGGACATAGCACTATGGGTGAAATAGAATGGTGGTTGTGGAGAAGACAAAAGGGAGGAAGATAGTCTCACATCAACTAGGCGTATCGATGGGCTATGGAGATGCCCATCGGTAGATATCAATGTGAGTGAGTAGGGATTGCCATGCAACGGATGCACTAGAGCTATAAGTGTATGAAAGCTCAACAAAAAAACTAAGTGGGTGTGCATCCAACTTGCTTGCTCACGAAGACCTAGGGAAATTTGAGGAAGCCCATCATTGGAATATACAAGCCAAGTTCTATAATGTAAAATTCCCACTAGTATATGAAAGTGACAACATAAGAGACTCTCTATCATGAAGATCATGGTGCTACTCTGAAGCACAAGTGTGGAAAAGGGATAGTAACATTGCCCCTTCTCTCTTTTTCTCTCATTTTTTTGTTTGGGCCTTGTCTTTTTTATGGCCTCTTTTCTCTTTTTTTCGCCCGGAGTCTCATCTCGACTTGTGGGGGAATCATAGTCTCCATCATCCTTTCCTCACATGGGACAATGCTCTAATAATGAAGATCATCACACTTTTATTTACTTACAACTCAAGAATTACAACTCGATACTTAGAACAAAATATGACTCTATGTGAATGCCTCCGGCGGTGTACCGGGATATGCAATGAATCAAGAGTGGCATGTATAAAAAATTATGAAAGGTGGTTATGCCACAAATACGATGTCAACTACATGATCATGCAAAGCAATATGACTATGATGAAGCATGTCATAATAAATGGAACGGTGGAAAGTTGCATGGCAACATATCTCGGAATGGCTATGGAAATGCCATAATAGGTAGGTATGGTGGCTGTTTTGAGGAAGGTAAATGATGGGTTTATGGTACCGGCGAAAGTTGTGCGGCACAAGAGAGGCTAGCAATGGTGGAAGGGTGAGAGTGCGTATAATCCATGAAGTCAACATTAGTCATAAAGAACTCACACACTTATTGCAAAAATCTACAAGTCATCAAAACCAAGCACTACGCGCATGCTCCTAAAGGAATAGATTGGTAGGAAAAGACCATCGCTCGTCTCCGACCGCCACTCATAAGGAAGGCAATCAAAGACCACCTCATGCTTCAAATTTGTCACACAACGGTTACCATACGTGCATGCTACGGGACTTGCCAACTTTAACACAAGTATTTCTCAATTTCACAATTACTCAACTAGCACGACTCTAATATCACCATCTTTATATCTCAAAACAATTATCAAGTATTAAACTATTCAATGCACTCTATATGAAAATTTTTATTATACCCATCTTGAATGCCCATCATATTAGGACTAATTTCATAACCAAAGCAAATTACCATATTGTTATAAAAGACTCTTAAAATAATATAAGTGAAGCATGAGAGATCAATAATTTCTATAAAATAAAACCAGCACCGTGCTCTAAAAAGATATAAGTGAAGCACAAGAGCAAAATTATCTAGCTCAAAAGATATAAGTGAAGCACATAGAGTATTCTAATAAATTCCGATTCATGTGTGTCTCTCTCAAAAGGTGTGTAAAGCAAGGATGATTGTGGTAAAATAAAAAGCAAATACTCAAATCATACAAGAGGCTCCAAGCAAAACACATATCATGTGGTGAATAAAAATATAGCCTCAAGTAAAGTTACCGATGGACGAAGACGAAAGAGGGGATGCATTCCGGGGCATCCCTAAGCTTAGGCTTTTGGTTGTCATTGAATTTTACCTTGGGGTGCATTGGGAATCCCCAATATTAGGCTCTTTCCACTCCTTGTTCCAAAATCCATCAAATCTTTACCTAAAAACTTGAAAACTTCACAACACAAAACTCAACAGAAAATCTCATCAGCTCCGTTAGTATAAGAAAACAAAACACCACTTTAATGTACTGTAATTAACTCATTCTTTATTTATATTGGTGTTAAACATACTGTATTCCAACTTCTCTATGGTTCATACCCCCCTATACTAGCCATAGTTTCATCAAAATAAGCAAACAACACATGAAAAACAGAATCTGTCAAAACAGAAGAATCTGTAGCAATCTGGAGGTTTCGAATACTTCTGTCACTCCAAAACTTCTGAAAAATTAGGACGAACTAAATAGTTTGTATATTGATCTACTGTAGCTGGAATTGGTATTTTAACGCTCTCTGATAAAAAAGTGGAATTATTCTCGTGAGCGCATACTTTCTGTTTTTATCAGCAAGATCAAACAACAATCACCTAAGAAGATCCTAAAGGCTTTACTTGGCACCAACACTAATTAAAACATAAAAAACACAATCATAACAGAGGATAGATAAATTATTTATTACTAAACAGGAACAAAAAGTAAAGAACAAAAATAAAATTGGGTTGCCTCCCAACAAGCGCTATCGTTTAACGCCCCTAGCTAGGCATAAAAGCAAGAATAGATCTAGGTATTGCCCTCTTTGGTATTTATCTTTTTAATGGAGTTATGCTCGGATCCGGGTGGTTCCTTACATTTCCCTTCATTCTCGGATATGTTTAGATCTAGAGCATCCAACCTCTTATTGCAAAGAGTGATCAACGCATTCATACGGTGAAGGTTCCCACCAACATTTTTAAGAGGCTCAATGGATTTTTGCAATTCGCACAATTTCTCTAAAATTTGGGTTCCTTCTTGAGTAAGATGTAGTTCCTTTTTTGGGGCAAGTACTCCTACTATTCCCTCTATAATTTCATAAGCAATATTGGGATCAATTTCAATAAAATTCCCTTTAGCGGCAAAATCCAAGAGTTGTCTATGGGATATGGTTAGCCCAACATAAAAATTACGAAGTAAAATCTTGAAATCTCCCCCAATAGTGCAACTACGATAGGATTCTATCATCCTATACCAAGCATCTTTTAAGTTTTCTCCTTGTCTTTGTTTGAAGTGAAGAACTTCAAAATTGGGAGACGAAGGAAGGGAGAAAGGGCTAGCCATGACAGCGAAACAAACGATCTAACACACGAACACACAAGAGGCAAGCGAAAAGAGGCGAACGGAAAAGGGGCGAATAAAACGGCAAAGGTGAAGTGGGGGAGAGGAAAACGAGAGGCGAATGACAAATAATGTAATGCGAGGGAGAAGAGTTTATGATGGGTACTTGGTATGTCTTGACTTGAGCGTAGATCTCCCCGGCAACGGCGCCAGAAATCCTTCTTGCTACCTCTTGAGCATGCGTTGGTTTTCCCTTGAAGAGGAAAGGGTGATGCGGCAAAGTAGTGTAAGTATTTCCCTCAGTTTTTGAGAACCAAGGTATCAATCCAGTAGGATATAACACGCAAGTCACCTAGTACCTGCACAAACAATCAAGAACCTCGCAACCAATGCGATAAACGGGTTGTCAATCCCTTCACGGTCACTTGCGAAAGTGAGATCTGATAAAGATAGTAAGGTAAATATTTTTGGTATTTTTGTTGTATAGATTGCAAAATAGTAAACGATATGCAATGTAAATAAAAGAGATGCAATATAATAAGAAAGCGACCCGAGGGCCATAGGTTTCACTAGTGGCTTCTCTCATGATAGCAAGTATTACGGCGGGTGAACAAATTACTGCCGAGCAATTGATAGAAGAGTGCATAGTTATGAGAATATCTAGGCAATGATTATGAAATATAGGCATCACGTCCGTGTTAAGTAGACCGAAACAATTCTGCATCTACTACTATTACTCCACACATCGACCGCTATCCAGCATGCATCTAGAGTATTAAGTTCATAAGAACAGAGTAATCCTTTAGGCAAGATGACATGATGTAGAGGGATAAACTCAAGCAATATGATACAAACCCCATCTTTTTATCCTCGATGGCAACAATACAATACTTACTGTCACTGGGAAAGGATACCGCAAGATTGAACCCAAAGCTAAGCACTGCTCCCATTGCAAGAAAGATCAATCTAGTAGGCCAAACTAAACCGATAATTCGAAGAGACTTGCAAAGATATCAAATCATGCATATAAGAATTCAGATAAGAACCAAATATTGTTCATAGATAAACTTGATCATAAATCCACAATTCATTAGATCTCAGCAGACACACCGCAAAAAGTATTACATCAAATAGATCTCCAAGAACATCGAGGAGAACTTTGTATTGAGAACCAAAGAGAGAGAAGAAGCCATCTAGCTAATAACTATGGACCCGAAGGTCTGTGGTAAACTACCCACACATCATCCGAGAGGCTATGGTGTTGATGTAGAAGCCCTCCGTGATCGAATCCCCCTCCAGCAGATCACCGGAAAAGGCCCCAGATGGGATCTCATGGGTACAGAAGGTTGTGGCGGTGGAAAAGTGGTTTCGTGGCTCCTCCTGATGTTTTTAGGGTATAAGAGTATATATAGGCGAAAGAAGTACATCGTTGGAGCTCCGTGGGGGCCATGAGGATGGGGGCGCACCTACCCCCCTGGGCGTGCCCTCCCACCTCGTGGAAGCTTCACGGAGTTCCAGACTTCAACTCCAAGTCTCCTAGTTTGCGTTTGTTCCAAGAAAGATCCTCGCGAAGGTTTCGTTCCGTTTGGATTCCATTTGATATTCCTTTTCTGTGAAACACAAAAATAGGCACACAAAAACAGAAACTGGCACTGGGCCTCCGGTTAATAGGTTAGTCCCAAAAATAATATAAAAGTGCATATTAAAGCCCATTAAACATCCAAAACAGATAATATAATAGCATGGAACAATCAAAAATTATAGATACGTTGGAGACGTATCATGAGCCAACAAGGCTTTGGCCCTAGAGAGGAACGGGAGGGCCATGGCATGCTCTTCTGGAATAATCTTGCTTGGTAGGTCAAAATTCAGTGGAAGGCGCTCAACTCTAAACTCGGGCAAAGGGTTTTCTGTGACAGGAGCGGTGTTCTTATAGTAGAACCAAGTGGTTACACATCCCTTGGGGTGACTGGGTAAGATGGTGGAGGGAAAATTGTTGTCCCTCCGTCTCCGAATGGAGATTCCACCTAACTCTTGACTCGGGCCGTTTTTGCCTTCAGTCTGGCGGTTTATATAAAAAAACTCCTTGAAAAGGGGAACTATGGGTGTTGTTTGCAAATAAACTTCGCAGAAGATTTGGAAGTGGCAAATATTGGACACTGAGTTCGGCCCTATATCTTGAGGATGTAGATTGAAATAGTGAAGGAGATCTCGGAAGAATTTAGACCTGGGTGGAGGAAACCCTCTGAGTATGTGACCAGTAAAGACTACAATCTCATTTTCCGCGGGAGTAGGGATTACTTCCCCATTTCTAACTCGCCATCCGATCTCCTGTTGACTCGCCAATAGGCCTTGGCCTACGAAATCATCAAGGATCACCTTGGTAACCAAGGAACGTTCCCGGTTGACGATGGTCATTTTTCGACAAGTTAAGGCCTGAAATAATGATACGGTGACAGGTTGATTAATGGCGGAAATAATAGTGCAATAACAACAAATTAATTATGGGCATGCGATGGATCATGGTTATGAGTAAATCACAAGTCGCTCATATGATGAAGGGCGGGTCAGCTGCAACTAAGGGATGCCTTAACTATGGAGTATGATTATCAAGTTATGAGCCGCATATTGATAGGTCAAATTGCAGAAGCATGTTCGAAACCCCTGGCGGGTTACAGTTATAGATAAGCCGCGTAAAGGCTGGCGGGTTATGAAGTTATTATCTAAGCCACCCGAATAACATTGGCAGGGCAGTTATATACAGATCTAAGATTGATGAAATTTTACTAAGTGTGAGACAAAAAAGTTTCACAATTTATGCCTATAATTTTGGATCTAAAAAGTCGGGAAAATGAAAAATAATTGCTAAACCTAAGATACAGCAACGAACAAGTAGTCGGCGGTGCATGGATTCCGAAGAGGAAAAAAATTGGTGTTGGATACAAAATAAGAACTAAGGCAAGCACCATTTCAGTTTTCTCCATTTTGTGGATGGAACTACGTTTTCTAAGCAAAGTTGGATGAGCTTGGATGAACTTGGCTAAACGTCGATGAACTCGACGAACTAGGGCATTCTAATGTGGATCTAAGTTGAAGAAGGAGTATTACCTGAGGATTTGACTGAAGAACGGAGGGGCGCCGTGATCTCTGGTCACAATCAGGTTGATGCAACGGCCTGGATGGAGCTGCTAGTGACAGTCGACTAGGACGGCGGAGCTCCGGCATCGGCGGTTGACGTGAGGAGGAGGAGGAGGAAGAAGAAGAAGAAGAAGAAGAAGAAGAAGAAGAAGAAGAAGAAGAAGAAGAAGAAGAAGAAGAAGAAGAAGAAGAAGAAGAAGAAGAAGAAGAAGAGAGAAGGGTGGGGTAAAGGTGAAAAGAGGGGACCCCCATCCCTATTTATAAGGAAACCGTAAAATGGCATGCGCGGAAATCGAGGAGGTCACATGATTATCTCAACAGTGCACGCGCCTCGATTCTCGGATGGCCAGTTAATGCAAAAGATCCGTTGTGATGTCATGGTTTTTTAATGAATTTACTTCGCGTGACGTCATGGCGGGTTACAGTGTTTTATTCAAGGTTAAGCTTTGGAGAGATGAATCGCGAACTGAAGCAATGAAGATTGACATGAACAAGTTCAAATCAATCTGGGGCGTAATGTTGGGGATATAACCCCGAGGTGTGACCTGCCCAGGAGGGGTCGGGTTATACCGTTGGCGGCTTAATATGAAGAAGGCCCAAGAAGGTCCAAGAAGACGAAGCATAAAGATAGGCAGTGGCTTAAGAGGCAGGCTAGGTGGAGGCCCAAGACCCGGAAGTGTAAGCCACCCAATAGTAACTTGCCTGGTAAGGCAAGGCGACTTAGAAACAAAGTTGGTCACGTTGTGTGATTGCTACCTCTTGAGCACTGTGTTGGTTTTCCCCGAAGAGGAAGGGATGATGCAGCAAAGTAGCGTAAGTATTTCCCTTAGTTTTTGAGAACCAAGGTATCAATCCAGTAGGAGGCTACGCGCAAGTCCCTCGTACCTGCACAAAACAAATAAATCCTCACAACCAACGCGTTAAGGGGTTGTCAATCCCTACACGACCACTTACAAGAGTGAGATCTGATAAGATAATATTTTTGGTATTTTTATGATAAAGATGCAAAGTAAAATAAAAGCAAAGTAAAAGCAAAAGGAAATAACTAAGTATTGGTAGATTAATATGATGAAGATAGACCCGGGGGCCATAGGTTTCACTAGTGGCTTCTCTCGAGAGCATAAGTATTCTACGGTGGGTGAACAAATTACTGTTGAGCAATTGACAGAATTGAGCATAGTTATGAGAATATATAGGTATGATCATGTATATATGCATCACGTCCGAGACAAGTAGACTGACTCCTGCCTGCATCTACTACTATTACTCCACTCATCGACCGCTATCCAACATGCATCTAGAGTATTAAGTTAATGAAAATAGAGTAACGCCTTAAGCAAGATGACATGATGTAGAGGGATAAACTCATGCAATATGATGAAAACCCCATCTTATCCTCGATGGCAACAATACAATACGTGCCTTGCTGCCCCTACTATCACTGGGAAAGGACGCCGCAAGATTGAACCCAAAGCTAAGAACTTCTCCCATTGCAAGAAAGATCAATCTAGTAGGCCAAACCAAACTGATAATTCGAAGAGACTTGCAAAGATAACCGATCATACATAAAAGAATTCAGAGAAGATTCAAATATTGTTCATAGATAGACTTGATCATAAACCCACAATTCATCGGTGTCAACAAACACACCGCAAAAAGAAGATTACATCGAATAGATATCCACAAGAGAGGGGGAGAACATTGTATTGAGATCCAAACAGAGAGAATAAGCCATCTAGCTACTAACTATGGTCCCGTAGATTTGAGGTAAACTACTCACACTTCATCGGAGGGGCTATGGTGTTGATGTAGAAGCCCTCCGTGATCGATGCCCCCTCCGACGGAGCTCCGGAACAGGCCCCAAGATGGGATCTCGTGGATACAGAAAGTTGTGGTGGTGGAATTAGGGTTTTGGCTCCGTATCTGATCGTTTGGGGGTACGTAGGTATATATAGGAGGAAGGAGTATGTCGGTGGAGCAACAGGGGGGCCACGAGGGTGGAGGGCGCGCCTGGGAGGGGGGGGTAGGCGCGCCCCCTACCTCGTGGCCTCCTCTTTTGTGTCTTGACGTAGGGTCCAAGTCTCCTGGGTCTTGTTCGTTGAGAAAATCACGTTCCCGAAGGTTTCATTTCGTTTGGACTCCGTTTGATATTCCTTTTCTTCGAAACCCTAAAAGAGGCAAAAAAAACAACAATTCTGGGTTGGGCCTCCGGTTAATAGGTTAGTCCCAAAAATAATATAAAAGTGGATAATGAAGCCCAATAATGTTCAAAATAGTAGATAATATAGCATGGAGCAATCAAAAATTATAGATACGTTGGAGACGTATCAGTGATCCGGATCGAACTCTTGTAAGCCCCGAAGCCTCGCCCTGTGTGTAAAAAGGCGAGACCCGACGACGGGTTAACTCAAGGAACAACTGGTCGATAGCTAGGTCAAGCGTAATCGCTCCCTTGTAATCAAGACTCAAGCGATACGACTAGAAGCAGGACGTAGGCTTTTACCTCGTTTTGAGGGACCGAACCTGGGTAAACCTTTGTGTCCTTTGTCCCGTTCAACCCCTTCGAGCTAACCTACGTTGCGATGGATCCACACCTAAGTCCTTTCACAAGGGCATCTGCCGTGTTAACACGATATCTCTACTGTACTGAATCATCCTCTCCTCTTCGAGGAAATCCTAACACATCTCACAAGTAGCAGTGAGTGATATTTTTACACTCATTCGCCCCTTGTTTAAACTGATATATTTCATTAAAACCAAGATATTCGCTCTGATATTGCTAGTAATGACCAATGAATGCAAAGGATTCCAAAAATCCTCTCTTTGATGTGTTTCCACAGGAAATGGGCTAAAAAGAAAAGAAATCACGTGTAAACATGGAAAGGAGTGGGAATGGAGATAGAAGAAACCAACAGGAGCCACACCAGCGAAGGTAGCACAAAATACGACGTTCCATATGACTGCGTGCGGTCGTATGGCGTGATTTCTGAGGCACCTTGTCCACCTAAACAACTTTTATAAGGGGACCACGTCGAAATGTCAACAGAACATCCGTGATCGAAGTCTGAATAGAGCCATATTCATCCCCTCTCATCAACCTTAGCCGCCACCATTTCCATCTCCGTAGCCATCATCACCACCATAGTTCTTCCTCTCTCGATCATACTTGTAATTGTGCATCGCACATGGCATCCATTGTAAGACATATTATCAATCAATCGATCTTCAAGATGTGGTCTCCATGCGATTTGATCTTCATGAGTGAGTAATTCGGTATGGTATGGGTTGAGGCATAGGCCTTGCAACCCGTTGTATTTGTTTAAAGGATCAATGAAAGTACTTTGAATTAACGGCCCGTATGTCTGAAATAAAATTGTTCTGTAGATGTCTCTTGTCTCGTCCGTGACCTTGGAGGTACCCATGATCATGGAGATCGAGCCACGCAGAGGCTAAGGGGAAGGAGAACATGAAGCGTTATTCTGAACACCAGTGACAGAAGGATTTAGTAGGTAACACGGATCCAATCCTTGGGGATTCATGAGGTGTAGTCATTAAACACTCAAAGCTCTTGTCTGATTATTATAATCTTAATTATCGAGGCAACCCCGCACGATGGATACGGCCTTCGATTGGACAACTAATTCTTCATGCAGGAGTTGTGCCGGTCAAGATGTTATTTGGACACATCCCTCACTTCAGTTCGTAACAAGCACATCTTCATGGGTGACTTCTAGCGCTCTTCCACGTCGTATAAGTGTTTCATCACAACTAGCTTGATTAATCCGGTCAAAAGCTGAAATTATTTCTTTGACAAAAGCTTGCTAGAGACCATCGCTTCAAGGGAACCTTCCTCTCATGGATTCGATAACCCAAGGTCACCTCTTTGGGGAAATAGGTGTGGGGTACTTTCTGTTCCTTTACCGGATCACTAAAAATGGCCCTTTTTCTGCCGCCGTCGCCGGGTAGGAGTTTAGTGTTCCTAGTCTTTGTGTTTAGAGTTTTTGTTAAAGTTTAGTTTCAGTTTTAGTTTTATTTTTGTTACAAGTCTTGTTAGTTGAAAACCCCAAAACGATTACCATGGCTTGTAATCTTGGAAGTTTTGCTACTTCCAGCAATAACTTTATGCGTAAACCCATAGCACAAACTTGAGGTTGCAGCCACTAAATATGAGATCAAATCGAACTTAGTTTCCATGATTCAAATACATGGTTGTTAGCATTGTACACTTAAGTAGTCATGATCCACGCATCAACCCCCGGGGACTAAAACCTGAGATATACTCTTTCTTTTTTGTGAGAAAACCTGAGATATACTTAACAAACATGATTAGTCTCATATATGTATATTATCATCAACATCAAAACATGAGTAGCTAGTAGTGAGAGTGGAACTCTCCTTGGGGTTTTCGGCAAGTTCCTTCACAAATCATGACGCATCTGTTTGTTCTTTCTCTTTTTTTCCTGAAAAAAAGGTACTAGCATTCTTGCTATTTGCGTAGCTCGTCAAACTCACGGATGTTTCGGCAGCATCTTGTACATAGGTCGAGCTAGAAGTTTCCTCTGCCATTACATCCAACAAAAAAGGCCAAGTTTTTATCATAAGAATTATTGAGCGTAGAAAGATATATTGTGCTCCACAGCTGTTGATGTTTTTCTTGGCCCTACAGCAATCAACATGCATGCAACTCCAAGGCAAACATATTTCACATCACGACCAATCATGCATGCCCCTCTGCCTGAATGGGACGCTACGTACTCACATTCACATATGGGGCTCAAGAAGCCTCAAATCTTCTCACCAAACGGAACAACGAAATTGACCAAGATTCCCACCAGAGATCCAGACAACCCATTCGCTGAGATTAATCTCAGAGGCGCAGAAAGTGCATACGATAAACCGAAAGCAGGCAAATTACGTGCCCTCGGCACACGCTGACGCTGGGCCCTGCGTGCATGGGATCCAGATAGGAGTAACTCTTTTCCCCTTCTCCTTTTTCCCTCCTCTTTTCGTAAAATAAAACGGCGAACCTTAGTGCGATGAAACTGAGAAAAAAGGGGCAGAAAAGACTGGATGCAGCCACCGATCGACGGTGCCGCTTTCCCCGGGCCATGGCTGCTGCTGGTTCACCAGAGAAGAGATTCAGTACAGTGCAGCCTCCATGCCGCCGTGTTGGAGAGGAGATCCGATAGCCAAAAGCGTGTATCATGTACCGCCACCTTGCGTAGCTGCACGCAGCTGGCAGCATGTACGTTCGATATTCAGTGCGCTGTGGACCGTCAGTTCGTTTCACCTCAGGGCTCAGGAGCCCAGGAAAATTGTGGAATCGACGCAGATTTTACCTTGTGTTTTTCGGCGGGACTGTGGTCAAAAATTTCACGTTACGATCGATCTAAAAGTACGGGTCATCCGTGCACCACCAACCTTTTGTCTTCGTACTGGCAACGCATGCCATATTGAGCTTACACAGGCCAGGCTTCGTCGTGTTCCGTCTTACACAAAAACGTACATGACCACACATGCATGTAACTGGGTAGACCGGAGAAGGTGGCCGGGACATCGAAATGTGTTTGAGCCAGATGCTGTGGGCGGGGTGATGGGTGAGATGATGCACTGGATCGACGGCTCAAGGCTGAGTAAGAGCAATTCTAATGGGACGACCCATTTCGTTCGTGGCCATCTGTTTGGGTTGGTGCGGACAAAAAAAGCGGCCCAACGCATCGATCCAAACGGACGCGCGTCCGTTTTTCGTCCGCGAGTGACCCAACCCGGCCCATTTTAAGTCTGATTTGTGTCGGTGCGGACACGCGACGGACACGCACTTGCTCGCCTACTTCTGTCCGCGGGCCCGCTCGTCTGTGGCACATTGGCCTTCCCTCCCTCCAGCCAACAAGCAACCCTCGCCCCCGCCTCCTCCGCGACAGCGTCGCCCATTTTGCCGGCGACTCTTCCAGCTACCGTCACCTCCACATCCGCCCAGCAACGCCGCCCCTGCCCGCAGTCGCCCGCCGCCACCGTTTTGCCGCCGGGGAGCAAGCTGGTTCCCCGCCGCTGTTTCCCCCACGCCCAGCCGCCCCGCGACCAAGAAGACGCCTCGCCGCCCCAGCCACAGACGACTGACACGCTCGTCGGACGCCGTCACCCTTGTCAGACGCCGGCCGGGCAGCTAGCTGATCTGTGGGCGCCGCGTCTCCTCTCGCCGGCCGTCTCCTTCTTCGACGCCCGCAAGCTGTTCGACAGTTTGCCAAGGTACGAAAATGGACTCCGCCGACGAGTTTTTTTTCCACAATTTCCTTTGCGACTCCGACGATTCGTCCGACGACGAGGAGGAGATATTGGCTGCTGTGTTGGTCCATCACCATCCCAACAACCAGCGGCCGTTGTTCCGTGGCTCCATTCCGGGCCACCTTCCGGCGTTCAATCGTAACCGGGAGAGCGGGCATTTCCTTCTCTGGAAGGACTACTTTGATACAACAAACCCGTTGTTCAAACATCACAAATTCCGCCGCCGGTTCCATATGAGTACGCATATTTTCAACTGTATTAGAGAGGGAGTGGTCGGCTATGATGACTACTTCGAGTGCAAAGAGGATGCCGTCGGCAAGATTGGTTTCTCCTCTTATCAGAAATGCACTGCCGCCATCCGAATGCTTGCATACGGAGTGCCCGGTGATCTCATTGACGAGTACGTCCGTATGAGCGAGTCTACATGCCTAGAGTCCCTGTATAAGTTCTGCAAGGCTGTGATTGCTGTGTTTGGCCCTGAGTACTTGAGAGAGCCGACAGCTGAAGATACAACCCGTTTGTTGGCGATGAATGCGAGCATGGGCTTCCCGGGGATGCTTGGCGGCATAGACTGCATGCACTGGGAGTGGAAGAACTGCCCTTCTGCTTGGCAAGGGCAGTATAAGGGACATGTCAGGGCTTGCACTGTCATACTAGAGGCCATGACGTCTCAAGATCTCTGGATATGGCACTCTTTCTTTGGCATGGCTGGATCACACAATGATATCAACGTGCTTCAGCGCTTGCCGGTGTTTGCTAGGCTTGCCGAAGGCAACAGCCCACCGGTGAACTTTACTGTCAACGGCCACACCTACGACAAATGGTATTATCTGGGTGACGGTATCTATCCTCAGTGGACCACTATTGTCAAGACAATACACAACCCTGTCGGAGAGAAAAGGAAAAGATTTGCCCAAGAGCAAGAGAGTGCTAGAAAGGATGTCGAGCGTGCCTTTGGTGTTTTGCAATCTCGATGGGGCATCGCTCGGTATCCTGCTAATACTTGGAGCACGCAGAAACTATGGGAGGTGATGACTGCTTGTGTGATCATGCACAACATGATCGTAGAAGACGAGCGCCCGGAACGTCTGTACGATCAAGGCTTTCAGTTTCAGGGTGAGAATGTTGTGCCTGAGTATGGAGTAGCGGCAACATTTGAGCAGTTCACTCAGTTTCATGAAGACATGCGTGATTGGAAAACTCACGTGCAACTGCAAAATGATTTGGTTGAGCATATGTGGACTCATGTTGGCAACCAATAGATGTATCTTTTCTATTCGTTTTGCAAAACTATGTAAAACATTTTTATTTTTATTTGGCCTGTAAACTATACTATTTATTTGGGCGGACTATTTTGTTTGTTAAATTTTCATTTCACAATATGTGAGAATGCAATGCAAAATTGGGCGGCCAGCCGGCCACGCCTGCACATATGGGTCGGCGTGTTGGGCATGCTGCCGACCCATATGAAAAACAGGGTGGACGCCGGGCGGGCGGCCGACCCAAACAGACAAAAAGCGGACGAAATCGCCGTCCGTTTGAGTCAGCCCGTTGGAATTGCTCTAATCGTCGTTGTTTTTCATAAGTAATACTCACTTCGTCTGAAAATACTTGTCATTAGACCTTTTTATTTATTTTGATGATTAGTATTTTCAGACGATGAAAGTAGAAACGTAGAAATGTCTTTCAGCTCATGGGCTCCATGGAGTGCGGAAATTTCAATTTTTCTAAATAAAAAATCTCAAAAATATTATAAAAGAAAGACAAAATATCGCGTCTACATGTAGCTGCTTCCTACATACATCTACATGAACGTACTACCTGTGACAAAAATAGGAAGTTTATTAAACTTCAAAATATGTTTCTTCATTTATGAAAGAACTATCGGCTCCGTAGAGCCTGGAGCCATGGACCCGCTTGGATAAAAAAATTCAAAATGAAGGCAAAAGATTTGCCTCATCCATTAAATGAGTAGAGAATAGAGTTTAGAGTTTTACAACACACCCACAGAAGCGGCATGACAATTACTCGCCTAACAACAAGTTCCCTAGTCTTTTAGCGCCCACGGTTACCCAAAGCTTGGCCTCGTCCAGGATGGTGGTAAGGATAATAAGCGGTGGGATGCACTTGTGATGGAACACTCTAGCATTTCTTTTGTTCCAAATTGTTCAAGAGACAAGCATGATGAGGGAGGCCATAGCATGCCAATTAGGATTGGTACTGTCAGTTCTCTTGTTCCACCACTCTTTGACGGTTTCATGAAGGTGCCACGTTGATGTATCCATGTGATGTAAGCCAATCTTCTCGATGATGTTTGTCCAAAGCCTAATCGTGTAGCGGCACTTGAAGAAAAGGTGAGCACCCGTTTCCTGCTCCCTCTTGCAAAGAGGGCAGAGGCCGCAATTTGGCCACCCACACCTCTCCAAGCGATCGGCGGTCCAAATCCTATCTTGCAATACCAACCAGGCAAAGAATTTAACCTTGGGAGGAGCCCAAACCTTCCAGACCATGCGGTCCATGGGAGAGAGGGTCAAGCCAAGGAACTGAGCCTTGTATGCGGTAGCCGCCGTGTAGATTCCGTCATTCGCGTGTTTCCAAACAATTTCATCTTCGGCTTGTTCATCAAGGTGGAAGTTGTGCACAAGCATCTAAAGAGTGAAAAATTCCTGAATGTGGTTGCCGGAGATAGTGGTGTTGTGGCAGATTTTCAAGATCCATGCATTCCCTCTAAGAGCCTCACGCACCGACCAATTCTTTCGTCTTGATGCCTCGTAGATTAGCGGCGCAATATCCTTGGGCTTGCGACCAAGAAGCCAGGGGCGTTCCAAAACGGTGTTCTAGCACCATCACCCACAGTGATGGTGGTAGAGGCATAGAAAAATTGGCGGTCATCCTCGGTGCAAGGATTGCCAAAACACACCCACAGCTTGTGGGGCTCCGTCCATTCATACCAAAGCCAGCGAAGGCGCAAAGCACGTGCGAACTTGTTGGTATTGAGGACTCCTAATCCATCATACTCCTTTGGTCGGCACACCAATTGCCAGTTGACCTTGCACTTGGCTCCCGTTGTTTTATCCGCGCCGGACCAAAGGAAAGCCCTCTCAATTTTGTTTAAGTTATGAAGTGATCTTGGTGGCACGATAAGAGGCGTAATAGAGTACACCGCTTGGGAGGAGATGACCGACTTGACGAGGGCCGTGCGTCCGATGGTAGTGATGTTTTGGCCCTCCCAAGTGACCAATTTGCCAGCCGGCTTGTCTTCGAGGTATTGGAAGTCAACATGCTTAAGTTGCCAAACAGAGAGAGGCAGCCCCAAGTATTTAACCGAGAAAGATGCCCGTGCGGCTGGCATGCTCTGAAGAATATGGTCAAGGTCAAGGTGATTGCAGTGGATTGGCACGACGGAGCTTTTTTGGAAGTTGGTGCATAGGCCCGTCACCTCGCCAAAGCCTCTCAAGATAGAGGCAAGGTTGTCAATGTCCTTCTTGATAGGAGCCACAAAAACCATCGCGTCGTCAGCATAGAGGGAGGTTCGCACCATGGCCCCTCGCCC
This sequence comes from Triticum monococcum, assembly GCA_034509565.1. NCBI lineage: Eukaryota > Viridiplantae > Streptophyta > Magnoliopsida > Poales > Poaceae > Triticum > Triticum monococcum. Next base: position 66,629,040 of record CM067846.1, read on the forward strand.
ACGGATCTTATGCAGGAGACCTTTTCGAGTTGCAAGGTCCAGAATCTTGTGGAGAGGGTCGATCGCAATGACAAAAAGCAGGGGGGAGATGGGGTCCCCCTGCCTAAGTCCGCGCCTATGCTTCACTGGAGGGCCGGGCAACCCATTTAAAAGGATCCGAGATGAAGATGAGGATAGAAGCGCGACAATCCAAGCCCGGAATTTGTCGGGGAACCCCAACCGTTGAAGCAGATCAAGGATGTATTCCCACTTGATTGAGTCAAAAGCCTTCTTGATGTCAAGCTTGAACAGAAGAGCTGGGGTATTGCACTTGTGCAGGCGTCTAGCAAAATTTCGAACACACATGAAGTTATCATGTATGCTTCTTCTCTTGATGAAGGCGCTCAGAGCGTTTGAGACAAGGTTGTTCATGTGGGGGGCCAGCCAAAGTGAGAGAACTTTGGCAATGATTTTGACAATGGCGTGGACAAGGCTAATAGTTCTGTAATCAGATATGCCTTCTGCACCCTCCTTCTTGGGCAAGAGAACGACATTGGCAGAATTGAGCCATTGCAAGTTGGAGGTGTGTATGGAATCGAAGCGTTGAATAACCCTCATAACCGAATGCTTGATGATTCCCCAACACTTTTTGAAGAAGGTCTCGTGAAGTCATCCGGTCCAGGCGCCTTATTGCCAGGCATCTCCTTAATGGCCTCCCACACCTCGTCCTCCATGATGGTGTTGCCAAGGTCATGCAAGTCATGGGGCTCGGTGCCGAGCTCCTCCCAATTAAAGTCTTTGTTGCACGTGCCTCTCCTCCCCATGACCTCAGAGAAGTGGTCATGGATGATCTTCTCTTTTACCTCATGTTCAGTCACCCACCCTTGTGCATGTTTGATACGATGAATGTGGTTTTTCCGTCTTCGGGCATTAATGCGGCGATGAAAGAATCTGGTGTTTGCATCACCATCCTTCAAATTTGAAATCCTCGCACATTGGCTTTTCCTAGCCCTCTCAAGCACCGCCAAACTAATAACCCTCCGCTTGAGCCTAGAACGTAAGTCACGTTCCTCGGGAGAAAGAATCCGCTCTTCTTGCGCAATGTCGAGGCGAAGAATCACAAGCGGGGCTGCATGTAGTTGAATCTTAGCCTTGGAAAAGAGCTTCTTGCTCCACTCAGAGAGTCGAATCGCAGTTTTCTTGAGCCTATGGTGCAAGATTTGGTAAGGCTCTGTGTGACCCACGTGTTCGTCCCACGCCTTCTGAACCACCTCGTTGAATCCAGGCAAAGATACCTAGAAATTCTCGAATTTGAAGGACCGTGGCCTTCTGGGGCCCCTATCATCCGCGAGAAGGAGCGGACAATGGTCGGAAAGGGAGGACGACAAAGCGTGCAAGACATGGGTGTTGAATGTCGTATCCCATTCCGCATTGCAGAAGAAGGAGTCAAGCTTGCAAAGCGTTGGATTGTCCCGCTCATTACTCCACGTGAAGCGTCTATTCTGAAGATGGATTTCCTTGAGCTCGCAGGATTGCAAAGTAGTGCGGAACCGGTTAATCCTACTACGATTAACATTTCTCTTGTTTTTGTCACGTGCATAATAGATCTAATTGAAGTCTTCCAAAGCAAGCCAACCAACACCAGCCAAAGGCTTGTGGGCGGTAAGTTCAGCGAAGAAGTCGTCCTTGCAAGCATAGTCTATGGGACCATAGACAGAAGTGAGTTTGTAACACATGTCGGTCGCACAGATGCGGACCATGCCGGAGAGGCAATAGGTCGAGGCTGAGATATCGGAGACGTCTAGAACATTGTCGTCCCACAATAAAAGAATTCCTCCCCTAGTCTCAGTGGCTGGGCGTTGCGCGAAATTTTTGAGTCTGTTACCACCAAGGAAGGCAGCAACAAACTTGTCAACACTGGCAAGCTTCGTCTCTTGTAAGCACATGAGTTGACACGAGGAAGCGGCAATCGTTGCATTGACAGTTGCCTGCCTAGCTGAGCAGTTTAAGCCACGGACGTTCCAACTGAGCGTGTTGATTGGTAGTATCAGCATGGGACACACCATCGTGCACATAGACCTGACGGTCCTGACCATGTAGCAAGAAAGGGCACAGAACGTAGCCATTGAAACAGGTGTCCAACTGGAGCAGTACAACGCTGCATGTAGCCCAACACAAGGCAACGCCATGCACCCCTGATACAACACACGCATCTAAAAATGAAAGCAACAGAGCTACCCCACGACACATTACTTAGTTGGACTAACATAATCAACTAAAACAGCCCAAGCATGTAGACTGGGAGATCAAGCCGTAGCCGGCTGTGATCCCATGACTTCCTGTGCTAGATGGCCCTCTTGAGCAAGCTCCAGCGCACCCTCACCATCATGGTTCTATTGGGTTATGTAGTAATTTCAAAAAAAAAAAATCCTACGCACACGCAAGATCATGGTAATGCATAGCAATGAGAGGGGAGAGTGTGATCTACGTACCCTTGTAGACCGACAGCGGAAGCGTTAGCACAACGCGGTTGATGTAGTCGTACGTCTTCATGGCCCGACCGATCAAGCACCGAAACTACGGCACCTCCGAGTTCTAGCACACGTTCAGCTCGATGACGATCCCCGGACTCCGATCCAGCAAAGTGTCGGGGAAGAGTTCCGTCAGCACGACGGCGTGGTGACGATCTTGATGTTCTACCGTCGCAGGGCTTCGCCTAAGCACCGCTACAATATTATCGAGGATTATGGTGGAAGGGGGCACCGCACACGGCTAAGAATATGATCGCGTGGATCAACTTGTGTGTCTGGGGGAGCCCCCTGCCCCGTATATAAAGGAGCAAGGGGAGGTGCGGCCGGCCAGGAGGAGGGCGCGCCAGGAGGAGTCCTACTCCCACCGGGAGTAGGATTCCCCCCCTTTCCTAGATGGAATAGGATTCGGGAGGGGGAAAGAGGAGAGAGAGAAGGAAGGGGGGGCGCCGCCCCGCTCTCCTTGTCCTATTTGGACTAGGGGGGAGGGGCGCGCGGCCCAGCCCTGGCCACCTCTCCTCTCTTTCCACTAAAGCCCACTAAGGCCCATATACCTCCCGGGGGGTTCCAGTAACCTCCCGGTACTCCGGTAAAATCCCGATTTCACCGTCGCTTCTTCATAGTTCGTAGGTTCATCATGATCTAGTAGCATGACTTCCAGAACAGGATTACCGTACCACTCTGGCGTGGATCTTATTCTGGTTGATCTACGAGGTTCAGTAGTATCTTGTTCTGAAGTTTCATGATCATTATCATTAACTTCATCACTAATTGGTGTAGGTGTCACGGAAACAGGTTTCTGTGATGTACTACTTTCCAATAAGGGAGCAGGTACAGTTACCTCGTCAAGTTCTACTTTCCTCCCACTCACTTCTTTCGAGAGAAACTCCTTCTCCAGAAAGTTTCCGAATTTAGCAACAAAAGTCTTGCCTTCGGATCTGTGATAGAAGGTGTATCCAATAGTTTCCTTTGGATATCCTATGAAGACACATTTCTCCGATTTGGGTTCGAGCTTATCAGGTTGAAGCTTTTTCACATAAGCATCGCAGCCCCAAACTTTCAGAAACGACAACTTTGGTTTCTTGCCAAACCACAGTTCATAAGGCGTCGTCTCAACAGATTTTGATGGTGCCCTATTTAACGTGAATGCGGCCGTCTCTAGAGCATATCCCCAAAACGATAGCGGTAAATCAGTAAGAGACATCATAGATCGCACCATATCTAGTAAAGTATGATTACGACGTTCGGACACACCATTACGCTGTGGTGTTCCGGGTGGCGTGAGTTGCGAAACTATTCCACATTGTTTCAAATGTACACCAAACTCGTAACTCAAATATTCTCCTCCACGATCAGATCGTAGGAATTTTATTTTCTTGTTACGATGATTTTCAACTTCACTCTGAAATTCTTTGAACTTTTGAAATGTTTCAGACTTATGTTTCATTAAGTAGATATACTCATATCTGCTTAAGTCATCTGTGAAGGTGAGAAAATAACGATATCTGCCACGAGCCTCAACATTCATCGGACCACATACATCTGTATGTATGATTTCCAATAAATCTGTTGCTCTCTCCATAGTACCGGAGAATGGTGTTTTGTCATCTTACCCATAAGGCACGGTTCGCAAGTACCAAGTGATTCATAATCAAGTGGTTCCAAAAGCCCATCAGTATGGAGTTTCTTCATGCGCTTTATACCGATATGACCCAAACGGCAGTGCCACAAATAAGTTGCACTATCATTATCAACTCTACATCTTTTGGCTTCAACACTATGAATATGTGTGTCACTACTATCGAGATTTAATAAGAATAGACCACTCTTTAAGGGTGCATGACCATAAAATATATTACTCATGTAAATAGAACAACCATTATTCTCTGATTTAAATGAATAACCATCTCGCATCAAACAAGATCCAGATATAATATTCATGCTTAACGCTGGCACCAAATAACAATTATTTAGGTCTAATACTAATCCCGAAGGTAGATGTAGAGGTAGCGTGCCGACTGCGATCACATCGACTTTGGAACCATTTCCCACGCGCATCGTCACCTTGTCCTTAGCCAATCTTTTCTTAATTCGTAGTCCCTGTTTCGAGTTGCAAATGTTAGCAACAGAACCAGTATCAAATACCCAGGTGCTACTGCGAGCATTAGTAAGGTACACATCAATAACATGTATATCACATATACCTTTGTTCACCTTGCCATCCTTCTTATCCGCCAAATACTTGGGGCAGTTGCGCTTCCAGTGGCCAGTCTGCTTGCAGTAGAAGCACTCAGTTTCAGGCTTAGGTCCAGGTTTGGGTTTCTTCTCTTAAGTAGCAACTTGCTTGCTGTTCTTTTTGAAGTTCCCCTTCTTCTTCCCTTTGCCCTTTTTCTTGAAACTAGTGGTCTTGTTGACCATCCACACTTGATGCTCCTTCTTGATTTCTACCTCCGCAGCTTTCAGCATTGCGAAGAGCTCGGGAATAGTCTTATTCATCCCTTGCATATTATAGTTCATCACGAAGCTCTTGTAGCTTGGTGGCAGTGATTGGAGAATTCTGTCAATGACGCAATCATCTGGAAGATTAACTCCCAATTCAATCAAGTGATTATTATACCCAGACATTTCGAGTATATGCTCACTGACAGAACTGTTCTCCTCCATCTTGCAGCTATAGAACTTATTGGAGACTTCATATCTCTCAATCCGGGCATTTGCTTGAAATATTAACTTCAACTCTTGGAACATCTCATATGCTCCATGACGTTCAAAACGTCGTTGAAGTCCCGATTCTAAGCCGTAAAGCATGACACACTGAACTATCAAGTAGTCATCAGCTTTGCTCTGCCAGATGTTCATAACATCTGGTGTTGCTCCAGCAGCAGGCCTGGCACCCAGCGGTGCTTTCAGGACGTAATTCTTCTGTGCAGCAATGAGGATAATCCTCAAGTTACGGACCCAGTCCGTGTAATTGCTACCATCATCTTTCAACTTTGCTTTCTCAAGGAACGCATTAAAATTCAACGGAACAACAGCACGGGCCATCTATCTACAATTAAACATAAACAAGCAAGATACTATCTGGTACTAAGTTCATGATAAATTTAGGTTCAATTAATCATATTACTTAAAGAACTTCCACTTAGATAGACATCCCTCTAATCCTCTAAGTGATTACGTGATCCAAATCAACTAAACCATGTCTGATCATCACGTGAGATGGAGTAGTTTCATTGGTGAACATCACTATGTTGATCATATCTACTATATGATTCACGCTCGACCTTTCGGTCTCCGTGTTCCGAGGCCATATCTGTATATGCTTGGCTCATCAAGTATAACCTAAGTATTCCGCGTGTGCAACTGTTTTGCACCCGTTGTATTTGAACGTAGAGCCTATCACACCCGATCATCACGTGGTGTCTCAGCACGAAGAACTCTCGCAACGGTGCATACTCAGGGAGAACACTTCTTGATAATTAGTGAGAGATCATCTTATAATGCTACCGCCAATCAAAGCAAGATAAGATGCATAAAAGATAAACATCACATGCAATCAATATAAGTGATATGATATGGCCATCATCATCTTGTGCTTGTGATCTCCATCTTCGAAGCACCGTCGTGATCACCATCGTCACCGGCGCGACACCTTGATCTCCATCATAGCATCGTTGTCGTCTCGGCAATCTTATGCTTCCACGACTATTGCTACCGCTTAGTGATAAAGTAAAGCATTACAGCGCGATTGCATTGCATACAATAAAGCGACAACCATATGGCTCTTGCCAGTTGCCGATAACTCGGTTACAAAACATGATCATCTCATACAATAAAATTTAGCATCATGTCTTGACCATATCACATCACAACATGCCCTGCAAAAACAAGTTAGACGTCCTCTACTTTGTTATTGCAAGTTTTACGTGGCTGCTACGGGCTTAAGCAAGAACCAATCTTACCTACGCATCAAAACCACAACGATAGTTTGTCAAGTTGGTGCTGTTTTAACCTTCGCAAGGACCGGGCGTAGCCACACTTGGTTCAACTAAAGTTGGAGAAACTGTCACCCGCTAGCCACCTTTGCGCAAAGCACGTCAGGAGAACCGGTCTCGCGTAAGCGTACGCGTAATGTCGGTCCGGGCCGCTTCGTCCAACAATACCGCCGAACCAAAGTATGACATGCTGGTAAGCAGTATGACTTATATCTCCCACAACTCACTTGTGTTCTACTCGTGCATATAACATCAACACATAAAACCTAGGCTCGGATGCCACTGTTGGGTTATGTATTAATTTGAAAAAAAATTCCTACGCACACACAAGATCATGGTGATGCATAGCAACGAGAGGGGAGAGTGTGATCTACGTACCCTTGTAGACCGACAGCGGAAGCATTAGCACAACGCGGTTGATGTAGTCGTACGTCTTCATGGCCCGACCGATCAAGCACCGAAACTACAGCACCTCCGAGTTCTAGCACACGTTCAGCTCGATGACGATCCCCGGACTCCGATCCAGCAAAGTGTCGGGGAAGAGTTCCGTCAGCACGACGGCGTGGTGACGATCTTGATGTTCTACCGTCGCAGGGCTTCGCCTAAGCACCGCTACAATATTATCGAGGATTATGGTGGAAGGGGGCACCGCACACGGCTAAGAATATGATCACGTGGATCAACTTGTGTGTCTAGGGGTGCCCCCTGCCCCCGTATATAAAGGAGCAAGCGGAGGTGCGGCCGGCCAGGAGGAGTCCTACTCCCACCGGGAGTAGGATTCCCCCATTTCCTAGTTGGAATAGGATTCGGGAGGGGGAAAGAGGAGAGAGAGAAGGAAGGGGGGACGCCGTCCCCCTCTCCTTGTCCTATTCAGACTAGGGGGGAGGGGCGTGCGGCCCAGCCCTGGCCACCTCTCCTCTCTTTCCACTAAAGCCCACTAAGGCCCATATACCTCCCGGGGGGTTCCGGTAACCTCCCGGTACTCAGGTAAAATCCCGATTTTACCTGAAACACTTCCGATATCCAAATATAGGCTTCCAATATATCAATCTTTATGTCTCGACCATTTTGAGACTCCTCGGCATGTCCGTGATCGCATCCGGGACTCCGAACTAACTTCGGTACATCAAAACTCATAAACTCATAATATAACTGTCATCGAAACCTTAAGCGTGCGGACCCTACGGGTTCGAGAACAATGTAGACATGACCGAGACACTTCTCCGGTCAATAACCAATAGCGGAACCTGGATGCTCATATTGGCTCCTACATATTCTACGAAGATCTTTATCGGTCAGACCGCATAACAACATACGTTGTTCCCTTTGTTATTGGTATGTTACTTGCCCGAGATTCGATCGCCGGTATCTCAATACCAAGTTCAATCTCGTTACCGGCAAGTCTCTTTACTCGTTTCGTAATACATCATCTTGCAACTAAATCATTAGTTGTAATGCTTGCAAGGCTTATGTGATGTGCATTACCGAGAGGGCCCAGAGATACCTCTCCGACAATCGGAGTGACAAATCCTAATCTCGAAATACGCCAACCCAACATTCACCTTTGGAGACACCTGTAGAGCTCCTTTATAATCACCCAGTTACGTTGTGATGTTTGGTAGCACACAAAGTGTTCCTCCGGTAAACGGGAGTTGCATAATCTCATAGTCATAGGAACATGTATAAGTCATGAAGAAAGCAATAGCAACATACCAAACGATCGGGTGCTAAGCTAATGGAATGGGTCATGTCAATCACATCATTCTCCTAATGATGTGATCCCATTAATCAAATGACAACACATGTCTATGGTTAGGAAACATAACCATCTTCGATTAACGAGCTAGTCAAGTAGAGGCATACTAGTGACGTTTGGTTTGTCTATGTATTCACACAAGTATTATGTTTCCGAATAATACAATCCTAGCATGAATAATAAACATTTATCATGATATAAGGAAATAAAATAATAACATTATTATTGCCTCTAGGGCATATTTCCTTCAGTCTCCCACTTGCACTAGAGTCAATAATCTAGATTACACAATAATGATTCTAACACCCATGGAGCTTTGGTGCTGATCATGTTTTGCTCGTGGAAGAGGCTTAGTCAACGGGTCTGCTATATTTAGATTCGTATGTATCTTGCAAATCTCTATGTCTCCCACCTGGACTAGATCCCGGATGGAATTGAAGCGTCTCTTGATGCGCTTGGTTCTCTTGTGAAATCTGGATTCCTTTGCCAAGGCAATTGCACCAGTATTGTCACAAAAGATTTTCATTGGACCCGATGCACTAGGTATGACACCTAGATCGGATATGAACTCCTTCATCCAGACTCCTTTGTTTGCTGCTTCCGAAGCAGCTATGTAGTCCGCTTCACATGTAGATCCCGCCACAACGCTTTGTTTAGAACTGCACCAACTGACAGCTCCACCGTTTAATGTAAACACGTATCCGGTTTGTGATTTAGAATCGTCCGGATCAGTGTCAAAGCTTGCATCAACGTAACCATTTACGATGATCTCTTTGTCACCTCCATATATGAGAAACATATCCTTAGTCCTTTTCAGGTATTTCAGGATGTTCTTGACCGCTGTCCAGTGATCCACTCCTGAATTACTTTGGTACCTCCCTGCTAGACTTATAGCAAGACACACATCAGGTCTGGTACACAGCATTGCATACATGATAGAGCCTATGGCTGAAGCATAGGGAACATCTTTCATTTTCTCTCTATCTTCTGCATTGGTCGGGGATTGAGTCTTACTCAATTTCACACCTTGTAACACAGGCAAGAATCCTTTCTTTGCTTGATCCATTTTGAACTTCTTCAAAATTTTGTCAAGGTATGTGCTTTGTGAAAGTCGAATTAAGCGTCTTGATCTATCTCTATAGATCTTAATGCCCAATATGTAAGCAGCTTCACCGAGGTCTTTCATTGAAAAACTTTTATTCAAGCATCCTTTTATGCTATCCAGAAATTCTATATCATTTCCGATTAGTAATATGTCATCTACATATAATATCAGAAATGCTACAGAGCTCCCACTCACTTTCTTGTAAATACAGGCTTCTCCAAAAGTCTGTATAAAACCAAATGCTTTGATCACACTATCAAAGAGTTCATTCCAACTCCGAGAGGCTTGCACCAGTCCATAAAATGGATCGCTGGAGCTTGCACACTTTGTTAGCTCCCTTTGGATCGACAAAACCTTCCGGCTGCATCATATACAACTCTTCTTGCAGAAATCCATTCAGGAATGCAGTTTTGACATCCATTTGCCAAATTTCATAATCATAAAATGCGGCAATTTCTAACATGATTCGGACAGACTTAAGCATCGCTACGGGTGAGAAGGTCTCATCGTAGTCAATTCCTTGAACTTGCCGAAAACCTTTTGCGACAAGTCGAGCTTTGTAGACAGTAATATTACTGTTAGCGTCAGTCTTCTTCTTGAAGATCCATTTATTCTCAATTACTTGCCGATCATTGGGCAAGTCAACCAAAGTCCATACTTTGTTCTCATACATGGATCCCATCTCAGATTTCATGGCTTCAAGCCATTTTGCGGAATCTGGGCTCACCGTCGCTTCTTCATAGTTCGTAGGTTCATCATGATCTAGTAGCATGACTTCCAGAACAGGATTACCGTACCACTCTGGCGTGGATCTTATTCTGGTTGATCTACGAGGTTCAGTAGTATCTTGTTCTGAAGTTTCATGATCATTATCATTAACTTCATCACTAATTGGTGTAGGTGTCACGGAAACAGGTTTCTGTGATGTACTACTTTCCAATAAGGGAGCAGGTACAGTTACCTCGTCAAGTTCTACTTTCCTCCCACTCACTTCTTTCGAGAGAAACTCCTTCTCCAGAAAGTTTCCGAATTTAGCAACAAAAGTCTTGCCTTCGGATCTGTGATAGAAGGTGTATCCAATAGTTTCCTTTGGATATCCTATGAAGACACATTTCTCCGATTTGGGTTCGAGCTTATCAGGTTGAAGCTTTTTCACATAAGCATCGCAGCCCCAAACTTTCAGAAACGACAACTTTGGTTTCTTGCCAAACCACAGTTCATAAGGCGTCGTCTCAACAGATTTTGATGGTGCCCTATTTAACGTGAATGCGGCCGTCTCTAGAGCATATCCCCAAAACGATAGCGGTAAATCAGTAAGAGACATCATAGATCGCACCATATCTAGTAAAGTATGATTACGACGTTCGGACACACCATTACGCTGTGGTGTTCCGGGTGGCGTGAGTTGCGAAACTATTCCACATTGTTTCAAATGTACACCAAACTCGTAACTCAAATATTCTCCTCCACGATCAGATCGTAGGAATTTTATTTTCTTGTTACGATGATTTTCAACTTCACTCTGAAATTCTTTGAACTTTTGAAATGTTTCAGACTTATGTTTCATTAAGTAGATATACTCATATCTGCTTAAGTCATCTGTGAAGGTGAGAAAATAACGATATCTGCCACGAGCCTCAACATTCATCGGACCACATACATCTGTATGTATGATTTCCAATAAATCTGTTGCTCTCTCCATAGTACCGGAGAATGGTGTTTTGTCATCTTACCCATAAGGCACGGTTCGCAAGTACCAAGTGATTCATAATCAAGTGGTTCCAAAAGCCCATCAGTATGGAGTTTCTTCATGCGCTTTATACCGATATGACCCAAACGGCAGTGCCACAAATAAGTTGCACTATCATTATCAACTCTACATCTTTTGGCTTCAACACTATGAATATGTGTGTCACTACTATCGAGATTTAATAAGAATAGACCACTCTTTAAGGGTGCATGACCATAAAATATATTACTCATGTAAATAGAACAACCATTATTCTCTGATTTAAATGAATAACCATCTCGCATCAAACAAGATCCAGATATAATATTCATGCTTAACGCTGGCACCAAATAACAATTATTTAGGTCTAATACTAATCCCGAAGGTAGATGTAGAGGTAGCGTGCCGACTGCGATCACATCGACTTTGGAACCATTTCCCACGCGCATCGTCACCTTGTCCTTAGCCAATCTTTTCTTAATTCGTAGTCCCTGTTTCGAGTTGCAAATGTTAGCAACAGAACCAGTATCAAATACCCAGGTGCTACTGCGAGCATTAGTAAGGTACACATCAATAACATGTATATCACATATACCTTTGTTCACCTTGCCATCCTTCTTATCCGCCAAATACTTGGGGCAGTTGCGCTTCCAGTGGCCAGTCTGCTTGCAGTAGAAGCACTCAGTTTCAGGCTTAGGTCCAGGTTTGGGTTTCTTCTCTTAAGTAGCAACTTGCTTGCTGTTCTTTTTGAAGTTCCCCTTCTTCTTCCCTTTGCCCTTTTTCTTGAAACTAGTGGTCTTGTTGACCATCCACACTTGATGCTCCTTCTTGATTTCTACCTCCGCAGCTTTCAGCATTGCGAAGAGCTCGGGAATAGTCTTATTCATCCCTTGCATATTATAGTTCATCACGAAGCTCTTGTAGCTTGGTGGCAGTGATTGGAGAATTCTGTCAATGACGCAATCATCTGGAAGATTAACTCCCAATTCAATCAAGTGATTATTATACCCAGACATTTCGAGTATATGCTCACTGACAGAACTGTTCTCCTCCATCTTGCAGCTATAGAACTTATTGGAGACTTCATATCTCTCAATCCGGGCATTTGCTTGAAATATTAACTTCAACTCTTGGAACATCTCATATGCTCCATGACGTTCAAAACGTCGTTGAAGTCCCGATTCTAAGCCGTAAAGCATGACACACTGAACTATCAAGTAGTCATCAGCTTTGCTCTGCCAGATGTTCATAACATCTGGTGTTGCTCCAGCAGCAGGCCTGGCACCCAGCGGTGCTTTCAGGACGTAATTCTTCTGTGCAGCAATGAGGATAATCCTCAAGTTACGGACCCAGTCCGTGTAATTGCTACCATCATCTTTCAACTTTGCTTTCTCAAGGAACGCATTAAAATTCAACGGAACAACAGCACGGGCCATCTATCTACAATTAAACATAAACAAGCAAGATACTATCTGGTACTAAGTTCATGATAAATTTAGGTTCAATTAATCATATTACTTAAAGAACTTCCACTTAGATAGACATCCCTCTAATCCTCTAAGTGATTACGTGATCCAAATCAACTAAACCATGTCTGATCATCACGTGAGATGGAGTAGTTTCATTGGTGAACATCACTATGTTGATCATATCTACTATATGATTCACGCTCGACCTTTCGGTCTCCGTGTTCCGAGGCCATATCTGTATATGCTTGGCTCATCAAGTATAACCTAAGTATTCCGCGTGTGCAACTGTTTTGCACCCGTTGTATTTGAACGTAGAGCCTATCACACCCGATCATCACGTGGTGTCTCAGCACGAAGAACTCTCGCAACGGTGCATACTCAGGGAGAACACTTCTTGATAATTAGTGAGAGATCATCTTATAATGCTACCGCCAATCAAAGCAAGATAAGATGCATAAAAGATAAACATCACATGCAATCAATATAAGTGATATGATATGGCCATCATCATCTTGTGCTTGTGATCTCCATCTTCGAAGCACCGTCGTGATCACCATCGTCACCGGCGCGACACCTTGATCTCCATCATAGCATCGTTGTCGTCTCGGCAATCTTATGCTTCCACGACTATTGCTACCGCTTAGTGATAAAGTAAAGCATTACAGCGCGATTGCATTGCATACAATAAAGCGACAACCATATGGCTCTTGCCAGTTGCCGATAACTCGGTTACAAAACATGATCATCTCATACAATAAAATTTAGCATCATGTCTTGACCATATCACATCACAACATGCCCTGCAAAAACAAGTTAGACGTCCTCTACTTTGTTATTGCAAGTTTTACGTGGCTGCTACGGGCTTAAGCAAGAACCAATCTTACCTACGCATCAAAACCACAACGATAGTTTGTCAAGTTGGTGCTGTTTTAACCTTCGCAAGGACCGGGCGTAGCCACACTTGGTTCAACTAAAGTTGGAGAAACTGTCACCCGCTAGCCACCTTTGCGCAAAGCACGTCAGGAGAACCGGTCTCGCGTAAGCGTACGCGTAATGTCGGTCCGGGCCGCTTCGTCCAACAATACCGCCGAACCAAAGTATGACATGCTGGTAAGCAGTATGACTTATATCTCCCACAACTCACTTGTGTTCTACTCGTGCATATAACATCAACACATAAAACCTAGGCTCGGATGCCACTGTTGGGTTATGTATTAATTTGAAAAAAAATTCCTACGCACACACAAGATCATGGTGATGCATAGCAACGAGAGGGGAGAGTGTGATCTACGTACCCTTGTAGACCGACAGCGGAAGCATTAGCACAACGCGGTTGATGTAGTCGTACGTCTTCATGGCCCGACCGATCAAGCACCGAAACTACAGCACCTCCGAGTTCTAGCACACGTTCAGCTCGATGACGATCCCCGGACTCCGATCCAGCAAAGTGTCGGGGAAGAGTTCCGTCAGCACGACGGCGTGGTGACGATCTTGATGTTCTACCGTCGCAGGGCTTCGCCTAAGCACCGCTACAATATTATCGAGGATTATGGTGGAAGGGGGCACCGCACACGGCTAAGAATATGATCACGTGGATCAACTTGTGTGTCTAGGGGTGCCCCCTGCCCCCGTATATAAAGGAGCAAGCGGAGGTGCGGCCGGCCAGGAGGAGTCCTACTCCCACCGGGAGTAGGATTCCCCCATTTCCTAGTTGGAATAGGATTCGGGAGGGGGAAAGAGGAGAGAGAGAAGGAAGGGGGGACGCCGTCCCCCTCTCCTTGTCCTATTCAGACTAGGGGGGAGGGGCGTGCGGCCCAGCCCTGGCCACCTCTCCTCTCTTTCCACTAAAGCCCACTAAGGCCCATATACCTCCCGGGGGGTTCCGGTAACCTCCCGGTACTCAGGTAAAATCCCGATTTTACCTGAAACACTTCCGATATCCAAATATAGGCTTCCAATATATCAATCTTTATGTCTCGACCATTTTGAGACTCCTCGGCATGTCCGTGATCGCATCCGGGACTCCGAACTAACTTCGGTACATCAAAACTCATAAACTCATAATATAACTGTCATCGAAACCTTAAGCGTGCGGACCCTACGGGTTCGAGAACAATGTAGACATGACCGAGACACTTCTCCGGTCAATAACCAATAGCGGAACCTGGATGCTCATATTGGCTCCTACATATTCTACGAAGATCTTTATCGGTCAGACCGCATAACAACATACGTTGTTCCCTTTGTTATTGGTATGTTACTTGCCCGAGATTCGATCGCCGGTATCTCAATACCAAGTTCAATCTCGTTACCGGCAAGTCTCTTTACTCGTTTCGTAATACATCATCTTGCAACTAAATCATTAGTTGTAATGCTTGCAAGGCTTATGTGATGTGCATTACCGAGAGGGCCCAGAGATACCTCTCCGACAATCGGAGTGACAAATCCTAATCTCGAAATACGCCAACCCAACATTCACCTTTGGAGACACCTGTAGAGCTCCTTTATAATCACCCAGTTACGTTGTGATGTTTGGTAGCACACAAAGTGTTCCTCCGGTAAACGGGAGTTGCATAATCTCATAGTCATAGGAACATGTATAAGTCATGAAGAAAGCAATAGCAACATACCAAACGATCGGGTGCTAAGCTAATGGAATGGGTCATGTCAATCACATCATTCTCCTAATGATGTGATCCCATTAATCAAATGACAACACATGTCTATGGTTAGGAAACATAACCATCTTCGATTAACGAGCTAGTCAAGTAGAGGCATACTAGTGACGTTTGGTTTGTCTATGTATTCACACAAGTATTATGTTTCCGAATAATACAATCCTAGCATGAATAATAAACATTTATCATGATATAAGGAAATAAAATAATAACATTATTATTGCCTCTAGGGCATATTTCCTTCAGTCTCCCACTTGCACTAGAGTCAATAATCTAGATTACACAATAATGATTCTAACACCCATGGAGCTTTGGTGCTGATCATGTTTTGCTCGTGGAAGAGGCTTAGTCAACGGGTCTGCTATATTTAGATTCGTATGTATCTTGCAAATCTCTATGTCTCCCACCTGGACTAGATCCCGGATGGAATTGAAGCGTCTCTTGATGCGCTTGGTTCTCTTGTGAAATCTGGATTCCTTTGCCAAGGCAATTGCACCAGTATTGTCACAAAAGATTTTCATTGGACCCGATGCACTAGGTATGACACCTAGATCGGATATGAACTCCTTCATCCAGACTCCTTTGTTTGCTGCTTCCGAAGCAGCTATGTAGTCCGCTTCACATGTAGATCCCGCCACAACGCTTTGTTTAGAACTGCACCAACTGACAGCTCCACCGTTTAATGTAAACACGTATCCGGTTTGTGATTTAGAATCGTCCGGATCAGTGTCAAAGCTTGCATCAACGTAACCATTTACGATGATCTCTTTGTCACCTCCATATATGAGAAACATATCCTTAGTCCTTTTCAGGTATTTCAGGATGTTCTTGACCGCTGTCCAGTGATCCACTCCTGAATTACTTTGGTACCTCCCTGCTAGACTTATAGCAAGACACACATCAGGTCTGGTACACAGCATTGCATACATGATAGAGCCTATGGCTGAAGCATAGGGAACATCTTTCATTTTCTCTCTATCTTCTGCATTGGTCGGGGATTGAGTCTTACTCAATTTCACACCTTGTAACACAGGCAAGAATCCTTTCTTTGCTTGATCCATTTTGAACTTCTTCAAAATTTTGTCAAGGTATGTGCTTTGTGAAAGTCGAATTAAGCGTCTTGATCTATCTCTATAGATCTTAATGCCCAATATGTAAGCAGCTTCACCGAGGTCTTTCATTGAAAAACTTTTATTCAAGCATCCTTTTATGCTATCCAGAAATTCTATATCATTTCCGATTAGTAATATGTCATCTACATATAATATCAGAAATGCTACAGAGCTCCCACTCACTTTCTTGTAAATACAGGCTTCTCCAAAAGTCTGTATAAAACCAAATGCTTTGATCACACTATCAAAGAGTTCATTCCAACTCCGAGAGGCTTGCACCAGTCCATAAAATGGATCGCTGGAGCTTGCACACTTTGTTAGCTCCCTTTGGATCGACAAAACCTTCCGGCTGCATCATATACAACTCTTCTTGCAGAAATCCATTCAGGAATGCAGTTTTGACATCCATTTGCCAAATTTCATAATCATAAAATGCGGCAATTTCTAACATGATTCGGACAGACTTAAGCATCGCTACGGGTGAGAAGGTCTCATCGTAGTCAATTCCTTGAACTTGCCGAAAACCTTTTGCGACAAGTCGAGCTTTGTAGACAGTAATATTACTGTTAGCGTCAGTCTTCTTCTTGAAGATCCATTTATTCTCAATTACTTGCCGATCATTGGGCAAGTCAACCAAAGTCCATACTTTGTTCTCATACATGGATCCCATCTCAGATTTCATGGCTTCAAGCCATTTTGCGGAATCTGGGCTCACCGTCGCTTCTTCATAGTTCGTAGGTTCATCATGATCTAGTAGCATGACTTCCAGAACAGGATTACCGTACCACTCTGGCGTGGATCTTATTCTGGTTGATCTACGAGGTTCAGTAGTATCTTGTTCTGAAGTTTCATGATCATTATCATTAACTTCATCACTAATTGGTGTAGGTGTCACGGAAACAGGTTTCTGTGATGTACTACTTTCCAATAAGGGAGCAGGTACAGTTACCTCGTCAAGTTCTACTTTCCTCCCACTCACTTCTTTCGAGAGAAACTCCTTCTCCAGAAAGTTTCCGAATTTAGCAACAAAAGTCTTGCCTTCGGATCTGTGATAGAAGGTGTATCCAATAGTTTCCTTTGGATATCCTATGAAGACACATTTCTCCGATTTGGGTTCGAGCTTATCAGGTTGAAGCTTTTTCACATAAGCATCGCAGCCCCAAACTTTCAGAAACGACAACTTTGGTTTCTTGCCAAACCACAGTTCATAAGGCGTCGTCTCAACAGATTTTGATGGTGCCCTATTTAACGTGAATGCGGCCGTCTCTAGAGCATATCCCCAAAACGATAGCGGTAAATCAGTAAGAGACATCATAGATCGCACCATATCTAGTAAAGTATGATTACGACGTTCGGACACACCATTACGCTGTGGTGTTCCGGGTGGCGTGAGTTGCGAAACTATTCCACATTGTTTCAAATGTACACCAAACTCGTAACTCAAATATTCTCCTCCACGATCAGATCGTAGGAATTTTATTTTCTTGTTACGATGATTTTCAACTTCACTCTGAAATTCTTTGAACTTTTGAAATGTTTCAGACTTATGTTTCATTAAGTAGATATACTCATATCTGCTTAAGTCATCTGTGAAGGTGAGAAAATAACGATATCTGCCACGAGCCTCAACATTCATCGGACCACATACATCTGTATGTATGATTTCCAATAAATCTGTTGCTCTCTCCATAGTACCGGAGAATGGTGTTTTGTCATCTTACCCATAAGGCACGGTTCGCAAGTACCAAGTGATTCATAATCAAGTGGTTCCAAAAGCCCATCAGTATGGAGTTTCTTCATGCGCTTTATACCGATATGACCCAAACGGCAGTGCCACAAATAAGTTGCACTATCATTATCAACTCTACATCTTTTGGCTTCAACACTATGAATATGTGTGTCACTACTATCGAGATTTAATAAGAATAGACCACTCTTTAAGGGTGCATGACCATAAAATATATTACTCATGTAAATAGAACAACCATTATTCTCTGATTTAAATGAATAACCATCTCGCATCAAACAAGATCCAGATATAATATTCATGCTTAACGCTGGCACCAAATAACAATTATTTAGGTCTAATACTAATCCCGAAGGTAGATGTAGAGGTAGCGTGCCGACTGCGATCACATCGACTTTGGAACCATTTCCCACGCGCATCGTCACCTTGTCCTTAGCCAATCTTTTCTTAATTCGTAGTCCCTGTTTCGAGTTGCAAATGTTAGCAACAGAACCAGTATCAAATACCCAGGTGCTACTGCGAGCATTAGTAAGGTACACATCAATAACATGTATATCACATATACCTTTGTTCACCTTGCCATCCTTCTTATCCGCCAAATACTTGGGGCAGTTGCGCTTCCAGTGGCCAGTCTGCTTGCAGTAGAAGCACTCAGTTTCAGGCTTAGGTCCAGGTTTGGGTTTCTTCTCTTAAGTAGCAACTTGCTTGCTGTTCTTTTTGAAGTTCCCCTTCTTCTTCCCTTTGCCCTTTTTCTTGAAACTAGTGGTCTTGTTGACCATCCACACTTGATGCTCCTTCTTGATTTCTACCTCCGCAGCTTTCAGCATTGCGAAGAGCTCGGGAATAGTCTTATTCATCCCTTGCATATTATAGTTCATCACGAAGCTCTTGTAGCTTGGTGGCAGTGATTGGAGAATTCTGTCAATGACGCAATCATCTGGAAGATTAACTCCCAATTCAATCAAGTGATTATTATACCCAGACATTTCGAGTATATGCTCACTGACAGAACTGTTCTCCTCCATCTTGCAGCTATAGAACTTATTGGAGACTTCATATCTCTCAATCCGGGCATTTGCTTGAAATATTAACTTCAACTCTTGGAACATCTCATATGCTCCATGACGTTCAAAACGTCGTTGAAGTCCCGATTCTAAGCCGTAAAGCATGACACACTGAACTATCAAGTAGTCATCAGCTTTGCTCTGCCAGATGTTCATAACATCTGGTGTTGCTCCAGCAGCAGGCCTGGCACCCAGCGGTGCTTTCAGGACGTAATTCTTCTGTGCAGCAATGAGGATAATCCTCAAGTTACGGACCCAGTCCGTGTAATTGCTACCATCATCTTTCAACTTTGCTTTCTCAAGGAACGCATTAAAATTCAACGGAACAACAGCACGGGCCATCTATCTACAATTAAACATAAACAAGCAAGATACTATCTGGTACTAAGTTCATGATAAATTTAGGTTCAATTAATCATATTACTTAAAGAACTTCCACTTAGATAGACATCCCTCTAATCCTCTAAGTGATTACGTGATCCAAATCAACTAAACCATGTCTGATCATCACGTGAGATGGAGTAGTTTCATTGGTGAACATCACTATGTTGATCATATCTACTATATGATTCACGCTCGACCTTTCGGTCTCCGTGTTCCGAGGCCATATCTGTATATGCTTGGCTCATCAAGTATAACCTAAGTATTCCGCGTGTGCAACTGTTTTGCACCCGTTGTATTTGAACGTAGAGCCTATCACACCCGATCATCACGTGGTGTCTCAGCACGAAGAACTCTCGCAACGGTGCATACTCAGGGAGAACACTTCTTGATAATTAGTGAGAGATCATCTTATAATGCTACCGCCAATCAAAGCAAGATAAGATGCATAAAAGATAAACATCACATGCAATCAATATAAGTGATATGATATGGCCATCATCATCTTGTGCTTGTGATCTCCATCTTCGAAGCACCGTCGTGATCACCATCGTCACCGGCGCGACACCTTGATCTCCATCATAGCATCGTTGTCGTCTCGGCAATCTTATGCTTCCACGACTATTGCTACCGCTTAGTGATAAAGTAAAGCATTACAGCGCGATTGCATTGCATACAATAAAGCGACAACCATATGGCTCTTGCCAGTTGCCGATAACTCGGTTACAAAACATGATCATCTCATACAATAAAATTTAGCATCATGTCTTGACCATATCACATCACAACATGCCCTGCAAAAACAAGTTAGACGTCCTCTACTTTGTTATTGCAAGTTTTACGTGGCTGCTACGGGCTTAAGCAAGAACCAATCTTACCTACGCATCAAAACCACAACGATAGTTTGTCAAGTTGGTGCTGTTTTAACCTTCGCAAGGACCGGGCGTAGCCACACTTGGTTCAACTAAAGTTGGAGAAACTGTCACCCGCTAGCCACCTTTGCGCAAAGCACGTCAGGAGAACCGGTCTCGCGTAAGCGTACGCGTAATGTCGGTCCGGGCCGCTTCGTCCAACAATACCGCCGAACCAAAGTATGACATGCTGGTAAGCAGTATGACTTATATCTCCCACAACTCACTTGTGTTCTACTCGTGCATATAACATCAACACATAAAACCTAGGCTCGGATGCCACTGTTGGGTTATGTATTAATTTGAAAAAAAATTCCTACGCACACACAAGATCATGGTGATGCATAGCAACGAGAGGGGAGAGTGTGATCTACGTACCCTTGTAGACCGACAGCGGAAGCATTAGCACAACGCGGTTGATGTAGTCGTACGTCTTCATGGCCCGACCGATCAAGCACCGAAACTACAGCACCTCCGAGTTCTAGCACACGTTCAGCTCGATGACGATCCCCGGACTCCGATCCAGCAAAGTGTCGGGGAAGAGTTCCGTCAGCACGACGGCGTGGTGACGATCTTGATGTTCTACCGTCGCAGGGCTTCGCCTAAGCACCGCTACAATATTATCGAGGATTATGGTGGAAGGGGGCACCGCACACGGCTAAGAATATGATCACGTGGATCAACTTGTGTGTCTAGGGGTGCCCCCTGCCCCCGTATATAAAGGAGCAAGCGGAGGTGCGGCCGGCCAGGAGGAGTCCTACTCCCACCGGGAGTAGGATTCCCCCATTTCCTAGTTGGAATAGGATTCGGGAGGGGGAAAGAGGAGAGAGAGAAGGAAGGGGGGACGCCGTCCCCCTCTCCTTGTCCTATTCAGACTAGGGGGGAGGGGCGTGCGGCCCAGCCCTGGCCACCTCTCCTCTCTTTCCACTAAAGCCCACTAAGGCCCATATACCTCCCGGGGGGTTCCGGTAACCTCCCGGTACTCAGGTAAAATCCCGATTTTACCTGAAACACTTCCGATATCCAAATATAGGCTTCCAATATATCAATCTTTATGTCTCGACCATTTTGAGACTCCTCGGCATGTCCGTGATCGCATCCGGGACTCCGAACTAACTTCGGTACATCAAAACTCATAAACTCATAATATAACTGTCATCGAAACCTTAAGCGTGCGGACCCTACGGGTTCGAGAACAATGTAGACATGACCGAGACACTTCTCCGGTCAATAACCAATAGCGGAACCTGGATGCTCATATTGGCTCCTACATATTCTACGAAGATCTTTATCGGTCAGACCGCATAACAACATACGTTGTTCCCTTTGTCATTCGTATGTTACTTGCCCGAGATTCGATCGTCGGTATCTCAATACCTAGTTCAATCTCGTTACCGGCAAGTCTCTTTACTCATTTCGTAATACATCATCTTGCAACTAAATCATTAGTTGTAATGCTTGCAAGGCTTATGTGATGTGCATTACCGAGAGGGCCCAGAGATACCTCTCCGACAATCGGAGTGACAAATCCTAATCTCGAAATACGCCAACCCAACATTCACCTTTGGAGACACCTGTAGAGCTCCTTTATAATCACCCAGTTACGTTGTGACGTTTGGTAGCACACAAAGTGTTCCTCCGGTAAACGGGAGTTGCATAATCTCATAGTCATAGGAACATGTATAAGTCATGAAGAAAGCAATGGCAACATACTAAACGATCGGGTGCTAAGCTAATGGAATGGGTCATGTCAATCACATCATTCTCCTAATGATGTGATCCCATTAATCAAATGACAACACATGTCTATGGTTAGGAAACATAACCATCTTCGATTAACGAGCTAGTCAAGTAGAGGCATACTAGTGACGTTTGGTTTGTCTATGTATTCACACAAGTATTATGTTTCTGGATAATACAATTCTAGCATGAATAATAAACATTTATCATGATATAAGGAAATAAAATAATAACATTATTATTGCCTCTAAGGCATATTTCCTTCAGGTCGAGCAGTGCGTCCTCGACACCGTTGACAGCAGGATCATCAAGGTGGAAGAACTCCCTCATGGCCATGATCACCTCTGGAGCTAGCTGCTCCTTAAACTTGGCTGTGAAGTCGTTCAAGGTAGCCTAGCTCAGTAACGTCTTCTCCATCTCTTGTGATTCCCATTGTGCGACAGACGAGCTTCTCTGCCACCTTGGCTGCTGGAGCTGTAACAACACCTGCACCCGCTCGTTTGATCCTTTGTAGCGAGAGGCCGCCCTTGTTGGATATTTTAACTCCTGCCAGCGTCTTCCGTCGAGCCACTGGAGGGCTCGGATGAGGCGATTCAGGCGGGGCAAGGATGCCCGGCTGCCGCTCCTCCAAGATGGGCACCAGGGTCTCCTCTCCGTCTTGTGCAGCGTGACGGTGCACCAGGGAGGGGGTACGCTGAAGGAAATATGCCCTAGAGGCAATAATAAAGTTATTATTTATTTCCTTATACCATGATAAATGTTTATTATTCATGCTAGAATTGTATTAACCGGAAACATAATACATGTGTGAATACATAGACAAACAGAGTGTCACTAGTATGGCTCTACTTGACTAGCTCATTGATCAAAGATGGTTAAGTTTCCTAACCATAGACATGAGTTGTCATTTGATTAACGGGATCACATCATTAGGAGAATGATGTGATTGACTTGACCCATTCCGTTAGCTTAGCACTTGATCATTTAGTTTGTTGCTATTGCTTTCTTCATGACTTATACATGTTCCTATGACTATGAGATTATGAAACTCCCGTTTACCGGAGGAACACTTTTTGTGCCACCAAACGTCACAACGTAACTGGGTGATTATAAAGGTGCTCTACAGGTGTCTCCAAAGGTACTTGTTGGGTTGGCGTATTTCGAGATTATGATTTGTCACTCCGATTGTCGGAGAGGTATCTCTAGGCCCACTCGGTAATGCACATCACTATAAGCCTTGCAAGCATTGCAACTAATGAGTTAGTTGCGGTATGATGTATTACGGAACGAGTAAAGAGACTTGCCGGTAACGAGATTGAACTAGGTATTGAGATACCGACGATCGAATCTCGGGCAAGTAACATACCGATGACAAAGGAAACAACGTATGTTGTTATGCGGTCTGACCGATAAAGATCTTCGTAGAATATGTAGGAGCCAATATCGGCATCCAGGTCCCGCTATTGGTTATTGACCAGAGAGGTGTCTCGGTCATGTCTACATAGTTCTCGAACCCATAGGGTCCGCACGCTTAACGTTCGTTGATGATATAGTACTATATGAGTTGTGTATGTTGGTGACCGAATGTTGTTCGGAGTCCGGGATGAGATCACGGACATGACGAGGAACTCCAGAATAGTCCGGAGATAAAGTTTGATATATGGGATAATAGTGTTTGGTAACCAGTAGGGTTCCGAAATTCACCGGAAGGGGTTCCGGATGTTTCCCGAAATGTTTCGGTACGAGAACACTTTATTTGGGCCAAAGGGGAAAGCCCACAAGGTTTTTGGAAAGCGCAAAAGGAAGTTTTGCAGAGTCCAGGGGCCAGACGCCAGGGTCCCTGGCGTCTGGGTCCAGACGCCGGGAACCCTGGCGTCTGGCCCTGGAGTCCGAGGAGGACTCTTGCCTTTCGGGTGAAACCGACTTTGTGGAGGCTTTTTCTCCAAGTTTCGACCCCAAGGCTCAACATATAAATAGAGGGGTAGGGCTAGCACCCAAGACAATCCAGAAACACCAAGCCGTGTGCCGGCAACCCCGTCCCCTCTAGTTTATCCTTCGTCATAGTTTTCGTAGTGCTTAGGCGAAGCCCTGCGGAGATTGTTCTTCACCAACACCGTCACCACGCCGTCGTGCTGCCGAAACTCATCTACTACTTCGCCCCTCTTGCTGGATCGAGAAGGCGAGGACGTCACCGAGCCGAACGTGTGCAGAACTCGGAGGTGCCGTGCTTTCGGTACTTGGATCGGTCGGATCGGGAAGACGTACGACAACATCAACCGCGTTGATATAACGCTTCCGCGAACGGTCTACGAGGGTACGTAGACAACACTCTCCCCTCTCGTTGCTAGTCATCACCATGATCTTGCGTGTACGTAGGAATTTTTTTGAAATTACTACGTTCCCCAACAGTGGCATCTGAGCCAGGTTTTATGCGTTGATGTTATATGCACGAGTAGAACACAAGTGAGTTGTGGGCGATATAAGTCATACTGCTTACCAGCATGTCATACTTTGGTTCGGCGGTATTGTTGGATGAAGCGGCCCGGACCGACATTACGCGTACGCTTACGCCAGACTGGTTCTACCGACGTGCTTTGCACACAGGTGGCTGGCGGGTGTCAGTTTCTCCAACTTTAGTTGAATCGAGTGAGGCTACGCCCGGTCCTTGAGAAGGTTAAAACAACACTAACTTGATAAACTATCGTTGTGGTTTTGATGCGTAAGTAAGAACGGTTCTTGCTCAGCCCGTAGCAGCCACGTAAAACTTGCAACAACAAAGTAGAGGACGTCTAACTTGTTTTTGCAGGGCATGTTGTGATGTGATATGGTCAAGACATGATGCTAAATTTTATTGTATGAGATGATCATGTTTTGTAACCGAGTTATCGGCAACTGGCAGGAGCCATATGGTTGTCGCTTTATTGTATGCAATGCAATCATGTTGTAATGCTTTACTTTATCACTAAGCGGTAGCGATAGTCGTGGAAGCATAAGATTGGCGAGACGACAACGATGCTACGATGGAGATCAAGGTGTCGCGCCGGTGACGATGGTGATCATGACGGTACTTCGGAGATGGAGATCACAAGTACAAGATGATGATGGCCATATCATATCACTTATATTGATTGCATGTGATGTTTATCTTTTATGCATCTTATCTTGCTTTGATTGACGGTAGCATTATAATATGATCTCTCACTAAATTTCAAGATAAAAGTGTTCTCCCTGAGTATGCACCGTTGCCAAAGTTCGTCGTGCCCAGACACCACGTGATGATCGGGTGTGATAAGCTCTACGTCCATCTACAACGGGTGCAAGCCAGTTTTGCACACGCAGAATACTCAGGTTAAACTTGACGAGCCTAGCATATGCAGATATGGCCTCAGAACACTGAGACTGAAAGGTCGAGCGTGAATCATATAGTAAATATGATCAACATAATGATGTTCACCATTGAAAGCTATTCCATTTCACGTGATGATCGGTTGTGGTTTAGTTGATTTGGATCACGTGATCACTTAGATGATTAGAGGGATGTCTATCTAAGTGGGAGTTCTTAAGTAATATGATTAATTGAACTTTAATTTATCATGAACTTAGTCCTGGTAGTATTAGCATATCTATGTTGTAGATCAATAGCTCGCGATGTTGCTCCCCGTTTAATTTTTATATGTTCCTAGAGAAAGCTAAGTTGAAAAATGTTAGTAGCAATGATGCGGATTGGATCCGTGATCTGAGGATTATCCTCATTGCTGCACAGAAGAATTATGTCCTTGATGCACCGCTAGGTGACAGACCTATTGCAGGAGCAGATGCAGACGTTCTGAATGTTTGGCTAGCTCAATATGATGACTACTTGATAGTTTAGTGCACCATGCTTAACGGCTTAGAATCGGGACTTCAAAGATGTTTTGAACATCATGGAACATATGAGATGTTCCAGGAGTTGAAGTTAATATTTCAAGCAAATACCCGAGTTGAGAGATATGAAGTCTCCAACAAGTTCTATAGCTAAAAGATGGAGGAGAATAGCTCAAGCAGTGAGCATGTGCTCAGATTGTCGGGGTACTACAATCGCTTGAATCAAGTGGGAGTTAATCTTCCAGATAAAATAGTGATTGACAGAATTCTCTAGTCACCATCACCAAGTTAGTAGAACTTCATGATGAACTATAATATGCAAGGGATAACGGAAACGATTCCCAAGCTCTTCGTGATGCTGAAATCGACGAAGGTAGAAATCAAAAAAAAAGCATCAAGTGTTGATGGTAAACAAAACCACTAGTTTCAAGTAAAGGGACAAAGGGAAGAAAGGGGAACTTCAAGAAGAATGGCAAGCAAGTTGCTGCTCAAGTGAAAAACCCAAGTCTGGACCTAAGCCTGAAACTGAGTGCTTCTACTGCAAAGGGACTGGTCATTGGAAGCGGAACTACCCCAAGTATTTGGCGGATAAGAAGGATGGCAAAGTGAACAAAGGTATATTTGATATACAGATTATTGATGTGTATTTTACTAGTGTTCGTAGCAACCCCTCGGTATTTGATACTGGTTCAGTTGCTAAGAGTAGTAACTCGAAATGGGAGTTGCATAATGAACAGAGACTAGTTAAGGGTGAAGTGACGATGTGTGTTGGAAGTGGTTCCAAGATTGATATGATCATCATCACACACTCCCTATATTTTCAGGATTAGTGTTGAACCTAAATAAGTGTTATTTGTGTTTGCGTTGAGCATGAATATGATTTGATCATGTTTATTGCAATACGGTTATTCATTTAAGTAAGAGAATAAATTGTTGTTCTGTTTACATGAATAAAACCTTACATGGTTACACACCCAATGAAAATGGTTCATTGGATCTCGATCGTAGTGATACACATATTCATAATATTGAAACCAAAAGATGCAAAGTTAATAATGATAGTGCAACTTATTTGTGGCACTACCGTTTAGGTCATATTGGTGTAAAGCGCATGAAGAAAATCCATGCTGATGGGCTTTTGGAATCACTTGATTATGAATCAGTTGATGCTTGCGAACCATGCCTCATGAGCAAGATGACTAAGACTCCGTTCTCCGGAACAATGGAGCGAGCAACAGATTTGTTGGAAATCATACATATTGATGTATGTGGTCCGATGAATATTGAGGCTCGCGGCAGGTATCATTATTTTCTGATCTTCACAGATGATTTGAGCAGATGTGAGTATATCTACTTGATGAAACACAAGTCTGAAACATTTGATAAGTTCAAAGAATTTCAGGGTGAAGTGGAGAATCATCGTAACAAAAATAAAAGTTTCTACGATATGATCACATAAGTAAAATATTTGAGTTACGAGTTTAGCCTTCAGTTAAAAACAATGTGAAATAGTTTCACTACTCACGCCACCTGGAACACCACAGTGTAATGGTGTGTCCGAACGTCATAACCGTACTTTATTAGATATGGTGCGATCTATGATGTCTCTTACCGACCTACCACTATCGTTTTGGGGTTATGCATTAGAGACAGCTGCATTCACGTTAAATAGGGCACCATCTAAATACGTTGAGACGACACCGTATGAACTATGGTTTGGCAAGAAACCTAAGCTGTCGTTTCTTAAAGTTTGAGGTTGCAATGCTTATGTGAAAAAGTTTCAACCTGATAAGCTCAAACCCAAATCGGAGAAGTGCGTCTTCATAAGATACCCAAAAGAAAATGTTGGGTACACCTTCTATCACAGATCCGAAGGCAAGATATTCGTTGCTTTGAATGGATCCTTTCTAGAGAAGGAGTTTCTCTCGAAAGAAGTGAGTGGGAGGAAAGTAGAGCTTGATGAGGTAACTGTACCTGCTCCCTTATTGGAAAGTAGTTCATCACAGAAATCTGTTCCTGTGACTACTACACCAATTAGTGAGGAAGCTAATGATGATGATCATGTAACTTCAGATCAAGTTACTACCGAACCTCGTAGGTAAACCAGAGTGAGATCCACACCAGAGTGGTACGGTAATCCTGTTCTAGAGGTCATGTTACTTGACCATGACGAGCCTACGAACTATGAGGAAGTGATGATGAGCCCAGATTCCGCGAAATGGCTTGAGGCCATGAAATCTGAGATGAGATCCATGTATGAGAACAAAGTATGGACTTTGATTGACTTGCCCAATGATCGGCGAGCCATTGAGATTAAATGGATCTTCAAGAGAAAGACGGACGCTGATAGTAGTGTCACTATCTACAAAGCTAGAATTGTCGCAAAAAGGTTTTCGACAAGTTCAAGGTGTTGACTACGATGAGAGTTTCTCACTCGTATCTATGCTTAGGTCTGTCCGAATCATGTTAGCAATTGCCGCATTTTATGAAATCTAGCAAATGGATAAACAAAACTGCATTCCTTAATGGATTTATTAAAGAAGAGTTGTATATAATGCATCCAGAAAGGTTTTGTCAATCCTAAAGGTGTTAAGGAAATATGCAAGCTCCAGCGATCCATCTATGGACTAGTGCAAGCATCTCGGAGTTGGAATATACACTTTGATAAGTTGATCAAAGCATATAGTTTTATACAGACTTGTGGTGAAGCCTGTATTTACAAGAAAGTGAGTGGGAGCACTACAGCATTTCTGATAAGTATATGTGAATGACATATTATTGATCGGAAATAATGTAGAATTATTCTGCAAAGCATAAAGGAGTGTTTGAAAGGAGTTTTTCAAAGAAATACCTCAGTGAAGCTGCTTACATATTAAGCATCAAGATCTATAGAGATAGATCAAGACGCTTGATAAGTTTTTTCAATGAGTACATACCTTGACAAGATTTTCAAATAGTTCAAAATGGAACAGTCAAATAAAGAGTTCTTGCCAGTGTTACAAGGTGTGAAATTGAGTAAGACTCAAAGCCCGACCATGGCAGAAGATAGAAAGAGAATGAAAGTCATTCCCTATGCCTCAGCCATAGGTTCTATAAAGTATGCCATGCTGTGTACCAGACCTATTGTATACCCTGCCCTGAGTTTGGCAAGGGAGTACAATAGTGATCTAGGAGTAGATCACTGGACATTGGTCAAAATTATCCTTACTGGAATAATGATATGTTTCTCGATTATGGAGGTGACAAAAGGTTCGTCGTAAAGGGTTACGTCGATGCAAGTTTTGACACTGATCCAGATGACTCTAAGTCTCAATCTGGATACATATTGAAAGTGGGAGCAATTAGCTAGAGTAGCTCCATGCAGAGCATTGTTGACATAGAAATTTGCAAAATACATACGGATCTGAATGTTGCAGACCCATTGACTAAACTTTTCTCACAAGCAAAACATGATCACACCTTAGTACTCTTTGGGTGTTAATCACATAGCGATGTAAACTAGATTATTGACTCTAGTAAACCCTTTGGGTGTTGGTCACATGACGATGTGAACTATGGGTGTTATGAAGGAAATATGCCCTAGAGGCAATAATAAAGTTATTATTTATTTCCTTATGTCATGATAAATGTTTATTATTCATGCTAGAATTGTATTAACCGGAAACATAATACATGTGTGAATACATAGACCAACAGAGTGTCACTAGTATGCCTCTACTTGACTAGCTCGTTAATCAAAGATGGTTATGTTTCCTAACCATGAACAAGGAGTTGTTATTTGATTAACGAGGTCACATCATTAGTAGAATGATCTGATTGACATGACCCATTCCATTAGCTTAGCACCCGATCGTTTAGTATGTTGCTATTGCTTTCTTCATGACTTATACATGTTCCTATAACTATGAGATTATGCAACTCCCGTTTACCGGAGGAACACTTTGGGTACTACCAAACGTCACAACGTAACTGGGTGATTATAAAGGAGTACTACAGGTGTCTCCAATAGTAGATGTTGGGTTGGCGTATTTCGAGATTAGGGTTTGTCACTCCGATTGTCGGAGAGGTATCTCTGGGCCCTCTCGGTAATGCACATCACATAAGCCTTGCAAGCACTGCAACTAATAAGTTAGTTGTGAGATGATGTATTACGGAACGAGTAAAGAGACTTGCCGGTAACGAGATTGAACTAGGTATTGGATACCGACGATCGAATCTCGGGCAAGTAACATACCGATGACAAAGGGAACAACGTATGTTGTTATGCGGTCTGACCGATAAAGATCTTCGTAGAATATGTAGGAGCCAATATGGGCATCCAGGTCCCGCTATTGGTTATTGACCGGAGACGTGTCTCGGTCATGTCTACATTGTTCTCGAACCGTAGGGTCCGCACGCTTAACGTTACGATGACAGTTATTATGAGTTTATGCATTTTGATGTACCGAAGGTTGTTCGGAGTCCCGGATGAGATCACGGACATGACGAGGAGTCTCAAAATGGTCGAGACGTAAAGATTGATATATTGGAAGCCTATGTTTGGACATCGGAAGTGTTCCGGGTGAAATCGGGATTTTACCGGAATACCGGGAGGGTTACCGGAACCCCCCGGGAGACTAATGGGCCTATTGGGCCTTAGTGGAAAAGAGAAAAGAGAAGCCCACTAGCTGGCCGGCGCCCCCCCCCCCCAAGTCCTATTAGGAATAGGATAAGGGGCCGGCCCCCCTTCTCTCTCTTTCCCCCCCGGGAGTCCTAATAGGATTAGGATTGGGGGGAGGAGTCCTACTCCCGGTGGGAGTAGGACTCCCCTGCGCCTCCCCTCCCTTGGCCGGCCGGCTCCCCCTCCTCCAACCTTTATATACGGGGGCAAGGGGCACCCCAAGACACACAACTTGATCCTTGAGATCGCTCCTTAGCCGTGTGCGGTGCCCCCTGCCACCAAATTCCACCTCGATCATACCGTTGTAGTGCTTAGGCGAAGCCCTGCGTCGGTAGTACATCAAGATCGTCACCACGCCGTCGTGCTGACGGAACTCCTCCCCGAAGCATTGCTGGATCGGAGCCCGGGGATCGTCATCGAGCTGAACGTGTGCTAAGAACTCGGAGGTGCCGGAGTAACGGTGCTTGGATCGGTCGGATCGGGAAGAAGACGTACGACTACTTCCTCTACGTTGTGTGATCGCTTCCGCAGTCGGTCTGCGTTGGTACGTAGACAACACTCTCCCCTCTCGTTGCTGTGCATCACCATGATCTTGCGTGTGCGTAGGAAAATTTTCGAAATTACTGCGTTCCCCAACAGTGGCATCCGAGCCTAGGTTTTATGGTTTGATGTTATATGCACAAGTAGAACACAAGTGAGTTGTGGGCGATACAAGTCATACTGCCTACCAGCATGTCATACTTTGGTTCGGCGGTATTGTTGGTTGAGACGATCCGGACCAACCTTACGCGTACTCTTACGCGAGACCGGTTCCCTCGACGTGCTTTGCACATAGATAGCTTGCGGAAGACTGTCTCTCCAACTTTAGTTGAACCAAGTATGACTACGCCCGGTCCTTGAGAAGGTTAAAACAGAGTCTATTTGACGAACTATCGTTGTGGTTTTGATGCGTAGGTGAGATGAGTTCTTACTTAAGCCCGTAGCAGCCACGTAAAACTTGCAACAACAAAGTAGAGGACGTCTAACTTGTTTTTGCAGGGTATGTTGTGATGTGATATGGTCAAGGCATGATGCTGATTTTATTGTATGAGATGATCATGTTTTGTAACTAAAGTTATCGGCAACTGGTAGGAGCCATATGGTTGTCGCTTTATTGTATGCAATGCAATCGCGATGTAATGCTTTACTAGATTACTAAACGGTAGTAATAGTCGTGGAAGCATAAGATTGGCGAGACGACAACGATGCTACGATGGAGATCAAGGTGTCGCGCCGGTGACGATGGTGATCATGACGGTGCTTCGGAGATGGAGATCACAAGCACAAGATGATGATGGCCATATCATATCACTTATATTGATTGCATGTGATGTTTATCCTTTTATGCATCTTATCTTGCTTTGATTGACGGTAGCATTATAAGATGATCTCTCACTAAATTATCAAGAAGTGTTCTCCCTGAGTATGCACCGTTGCCAAAGTTCGTCATGCCCAGACACCACGTGATGATCGGGTGTGATAAGCTCTACGTCCATCTACAACGGGTGCAAGCCAGTTTTGCACACGCAGAATACTCAGGTTAAACTTGACGAGCCTAGCATATGCAGATATGGCCTCGGAACACAGAGACCGAAAGGTCGAGCGTGAATCATATAGTAGATATGATCAACATGACGATGTTCACCATTGAAAACTACTCCATCTCACGTGATGATCGGTTATGGTTTAGTTAATTTGGATCACGTGATCACTTAGAGGATTAGAGGGATGTCTATCTAAGTGGGAGTTCCTAAGTAATTTGATTAACTGAACTTAAACTTATCATGAACTTAGTACCTGATAGTATCTTGCTTGTTTATGTTGATTGTAGATAGATGGCTCGTGCTGTTGTTCCGTTGAATTTTAATGCGTTCCTTGAGAAAGCAAAGTTGAAAGATGATGGTAGCAATTACACGGACTGGGTCCGTAACCTGAGGATTATCCTCATTGCTGCACAGAAGAATTACGTCCTGGAAGCACCGCTGGGTGCCAGGCCTGCTCCTGGAGCAATGCCAGATGTTATGAACGTCTGGCAGAGCAAAGCTGATGACTACTCGATAGTTCAGTGTGCCATGCTTTACGGCTTAGAATCGGGACTTCAACGATGTTTTGAACGTCATGGAGCATATGAGATGTTCCAGGAGTTGAAGTTAATATTTCAAGCAAATGCCCGAATTGAGAGATATGAAGTCTCCAATAAGTTCTATAGCTGCAAGATGGAGGAGAACAGTTCTGTCAGTGAGCATATACTCAAAATGTCTGGGTATAATAATCACTTGATTCAGATGGGAGTTAATCTTCTAGATGATTGCGTCATTGACAGAATTCTCCAATCACTGCCACCAAGCTACAAGAGCTTCGTGATGAACTATAATATGCAAGGGATGAACAAGACTATTCCCGAGCTCTTCGCAATGCTGAAAGCTGCGGAGGTAGAAATCAAGAAGGAACATCAAGTGTTGATGGTTAGCAAAACCACTAGTTTCAAGAAAAAGGGCAAAGGGAAGAAGAAGGGAAACTTCAAGAAGAACAGCAAGCAAGTTGCTGCTCAGGAGAAGAAACCCAAGTCTGGACCTAAGCCTGAAACTGAGTGCTTCTACTGCAAGCAGACTGGTCACTGGAAGCGGAACTGCCCCAAGTATTTGGCGGATAAGAAGGATGGCAAAGTGAGCAAAGGTATATGTGATATACATGTTATTGATGTGTACCTTACTAGAGCTCGCAGTAGCACCTGGGTATTTGATACTGGTTCTGTTGCTAATATTTGCAACTCGAAACAGGGACTACGGAATAAGCGGACACTAGCAAAGGACGAGGTGACGATGCGCGTGGGAAACGGTTCCAAAGTCGATGTGATCGCGGTCGGCACGCTACCTCTACATCTACCTTCGGGATTAATATTAGACCTAAATAATTGTTATTTGGTGCCAGCGTTGAGCATGAACATTATATCTGGATCTTGTTTAATGCGAGACGGTTATTCATTTAAATCAGAGAATAATGGTTGTTCTATTTATATGAATAATATCTTTTATGGTCATGCACCTTTGAAGAGTGGTCTATTCTTGTTGAATCTCGAAGATAGTAATACACATATTCATAATGTAGAAGCCAAAAGATGCAAAGTTAATAATGATAGTGCAACTTATTTGTGGCACTGCCGTTTAGGTCATATCGGTGTAAAGCGCATGAAGAAACTCCATACTGATGGGCTTTTGGAACCACTTGATTATGAATCACTTGGTACTTGCGAACCGTGCCTCATAGGCAAGATGACTAAAACACCGTTCTCCGGTACTATGGAGAGAGCAACAGATTTGTTGGAAATCATACATACCGATGTATGTGGTCCGATGAATATTGAGGCTCGTGGCGGATATCGTTATTTTCTCACCTTCACAGATGATTTAAGCAGATATGGGTATATCTACTTGATGAAACATAAGTCTGAAACATTTGAAAAGTTCAAAGAATTTCAGAGTGAGGTTGAAAATCATCGTAACAAGAAAATAAAGTTTCTACAATCTGATCGTGGAGGAGAATATTTGAGTTACGAGTTTGGTATACATTTGAAAAATTGTGGAATAGTTTCGCAACTCACGCCACCCGGAACACCACAGCGTAATGGTGTGTCCGAACGTCGTAATCGTACTTTACTAGATATGGTGCGATCTATGATGTCTCTTACTGATTTACCGCTATCATTTTGGGGTTATGCTTTAGAGACGGCCGCATTCACGTTAAATAGGGCACCATCAAAATCCGTTGAGACGACGCCTTATGAACTATGGTTTGGCAAGAAACCAAAGTTGTCGTTTCTTAAAGTTTGGGGCTGCGATGCTTATGTGAAAAAGCTTCAACCTGATAAGCTCGAACCCAAAGCGGAGAAATGTGTCTTCATAGGATACCCAAAGGAAACTGTTGGGTATACCTTCTATCACAGATCCGAAGGCAAGACATTCGTTGCTAAGAATGGATCATTTCTAGAGAAGGAATTTCTCTCGAAAGAAGTGAGTGGGAGGAAAGTAGAACTTGACGAGGTAACTGTACCTGCTCCCTTATTGGAAAATAGTACATCACAGAAAACTGTTTCTGCGACACCTATACCAATCAGTGAGGAAGCTAATGATGATGATCATGAAACTTCAGGGCAAGATTCTGCTGAACCACGTAGATCAACCAGAGTGAGATCCGCACCAGAGTGGTACGGTAATCTAGTTCTGGAAGTCATGCTACTAGATCATGATGAACCTACGAACTATGAAGAAGCGATGGTGAGCCCAGATTCCGCAAAGTGGCTTGAGGCCATGAAATCTGAGATGGGATCCATGTATGAGAACAAAGTATGGACTTTGGTTGACTTGCCCGATGATCGGCAAGCAATTGAGAATAAATGGATCTTCAAGAAAAAGACTGATGCTGACGGTAATGTTACTGTCTATAAAGCTCGACTTGTCGCAAAAGGTTTTCGACAAGTTCAAGGGGTTGACTACGATTAGACTTTCTCACCCGTAGCGATGCTTAAGTCCGTCAGAATTATGTTAGCAATTGCCGCATTTTATGATTATGAAATATGGCAGATGGATGTCAAAACTGCATTCCTGAATGGATTTCTAGAAGAAGAGTTGTATATGATACAACCAGAAGGTTTTGTCGATCCAAAAGGAGCTAACAAAGTATGCAAACTCCAGCGATCCATTTATGGACTGGTGCAAGCATCTCGGAGTTGGAATAAACGCTTTGATAGTGTGATCAAAGCATTTGGCTTTATACAGACTTTTGGAGAAGCCTGTATTTACAAGAAAGTGAGTGGGAGCTCTGTAGCATTTCTGATATTATATGTGGATGACATATTGCTGATTGGAAATGATATAGAATTTCTGGATAGCATAAAGGGATACTTGAATAAAAGTTTTTCGATGAAAGACCTCGGGGAAGCTGCTTACATATTAGGCATAAAGATCTATAGAGATAGATCAAAACGCTTAATTGGACTTTCACAGAGCACATACCTTGACAAGATTTTGAAGAAGTTCAAAATGGATCAAGCAAAGAAAGGGTTCTTGCCTGTGTTACAAGGTGTGAAGTTGAGTCAAACTCAATGCCCGACCACTGCAGAAGATAGAGAGAAAATGAAAGATGTTCCCTATGCTTCAGCCATAGGCTCTATCATGTATGCAATGCTGTGTACCAGACCTGATGTGTGCCTTGCTATAAGTTTAGCAGGGAGGTACCAAAGTAATCCAGGAGTGGATCACTGGACAGCGGTCAAGAACATCCTGAAATACCTAAAAAGGACTAAGGATATGTTTCTCATATATGGAGGTGACAAAGAGCTCACCGTAAGAGGTTACGTTGATGCAAGCTTTGACACTGATCCAGACGAATCTAAATCGCAAACCGGATACGTGTTTACTTTAAACGGTGGAGCTGTCAGTTGGTGCAGTTCTAAACAAAGCGTCGAAGCGGGATCTACATGTGAAGCGGAGTACATAGTTGCTTCTGAAGCAGCGAACGAAGGAGTCTGGATGAAGGAGTTCATATCCGATCTAGGTGTCATACCTAGTGCATCGGGTCCAATGAAAATCTTCTGTGACAATACTGGTGCAATTGCCTTGGCAAAGGAATCCAGATTTCACAAAAGAACCAAACACATCAAGAGACGCTTCCACTCCATTCGGGATCTAGTCCAGGTGGGAGACATAGAGATTTGCAAGATACATACGGATCTGAATGTTGCAGACCCGTTGACTAAGCCGCTTCCACGAGCAAAACATGATCAGCACCAAGGCTCCATGGGTGTTAGAATCATTACTGTGTAATCTAGATTATTGACTCTAGTGCAAGTGGGAGACTGAAGGAAATATGCCCTAGAGGCAATAATAAAGTTATTATTTATTTCCTTATGTCATGATAAATGTTTATTATTCATGCTAGAATTGTATTAACCGGAAACATAATACATGTGTGAATACATAGACCAACAGAGTGTCACTAGTATGCCTCTACTTGACTAGCTCGTTAATCAGAGATGGTTATGTTTCCTAACCATGAACAAGGAGTTGTTATTTGATTAACGAGGTCACATCATTAGTAGAATGATCTGATTGACATGACCCATTCCATTAGCTTAGCACCCGATCGTTTAGTATGTTGCTATTGCTTTCTTCATGACTTATACATGTTCCTATAACTATGAGATTATGCAACTCCCGTTTACCGGAGGAACACTTTGGGTACTACCAAACGTCACAACGTAACTGGGTGATTATAAAGGAGTACTACAGGTGTCTCCAATAGTAGATGTTGGGTTGGCGTATTTCGAGATTAGGGTTTGTCACTCCGATTGTCGGAGAGGTATCTCTGGGCCCTCTCGGTAATGCACATCACATAAGCCTTGCAAGCACTGCAACTAATAAGTTAGTTGTGAGATGATGTATTACGGAACGAGTAAAGAGACTTGCCGGTAACGAGATTGAACTAGGTATTGGATACCGACGATCGAATCTCAGGCAAGTAACATACCGATGACAAAGGGAACAACGTATGTTGTTATGCGGTCTGACCGATAAAGATCTTCGTAGAATATGTAGGAGCCAATATGGGCATCCAGGTCCCGCTATTGGTTATTGACCGGAGACGTGTCTCGGTCATGTCTACATTGTTCTCGAACCGTAGGGTCCGCACGCTTAACGTTACGATGATAGTTATTATGAGTTTATGCATTTTGATGTACCGAAGGTTGTTCGGGGTCCCGGATGAGATCACGGACATGACGAGGAGTCTCGAAATGGTCGAGACGTAAAGATTGATATATTGGAAGCCTATGTTTGGACATCGGAAGTGTTCCGGGTGAAATCGGGATTTTACCGGAATACCGGGAGGGTTACCGGAACCCCCCGGGAGACTAATGGGCCTATTGGGCCTTAGTGGAAAAGAGAAAAGAGAAGCCCACTAGCTGGCCGGCGCCCCCCCCCCCAAGTCCTATTAGGAATAGGATAAGGGGCCGGCCCCCCTTCTCTCTCTTTCCCCCCCGGGAGTCCTAATAGGATTAGGATTGGGGGGAGGAGTCCTACTCCCGGTGGGAGTAGGACTCCCCTGCGCCTCCCCTCCCTTGGGCGGCCGGCTCCCCCTCCTCCAACCTTTATATACGGGGGCAAGGGGCACCCCAAGACACACAACTTGATCCTTGAGATCGCTCCTTAGCCGTGTGCGGTGCCCCCTGCCACCAAATTCCACCTCGATCATACCGTTGTAGTGCTTAGGCGAAGCCCTGCGTCGGTAGTACATCAAGATCGTCACCACGCCGTCGTGCTGACGGAACTCCTCCCCGAAGCTTTGCTGGATCGGAGCCCGGGGATCGTCATCGAGCTGAACGTGTGCTAAGAACTCGGAGGTGCCGGAGTAACGGTGCTTGGATCGGTCGGATCGGGAAGAAGACGTACGACTACTTCCTCTACGTTGTGTGATCGCTTCCGCAGTCGGTCTGCGTTGGTACGTAGACAACACTCTCCCCTCTCGTTGCTGTGCATCACCATGATCTTGCGTGTGCGTAGGAAAATTTTTGAAATTACTGCGTTCCCCAACATGTTAATCACATGGTGATGTGAACTATTGATGTTAAATCACATGGCGATGTGATCTAGATTATTGACTCTAGTGCAAGTGGGAGACTGAAGGAAATATGCCCTAGAGGCAATAATAAAGTTATTATTTATTTCCTTATATCATGATAAATGTTTATTATTCATGCTAGAATTGTATTAACCGGAAACATAATACATGTGTGAATACATAGACAAACAGAGTGTCACTAGTATGCCTCTACTTGACTAGCTCGTTGATCAAAGATGGTTAAGTTTCCTAACCATAGACATGAGTTGTCATTTGATTAACGGGATCACATCATTAGGAGAATGATGTGATTGACTTGACCCATTCCGTTAGCTTAGCACTTGATCGTTTAGTTTGTTGCTATTGCTTTCTTCATGACTTATACATGTTCCTATGACTATGAGATTATGCAACTCCCGTTTACCGGAGGAACACTTTGTGTGCCACCAAACGTCACAACGTAACTTGGTGGTTATAAAGGTGCTCTACGGGTGTCTCCAAAGGTACTTGTTGGGTTGGCGTATTTCGAGATTAGGATTTGTCACTCCGATTGTCGGAGATGTATCTCTGGGCCCACTCGGTAATGCACATCACTATAAGCCTTGCAAGTATTGCAACTAATGAGTTAGTTGCGGGATGATGTATTACGGAACGAGTAAAGAGACTTGCCGGTAACGAGATTGAACTAGGTATTGAGATACCGACGATCGAATCTCGGGCAAGTAACATACCGATGACAAAGGGAACAACGTATGTGGTTATACGGTCTGACCGATAAAGATCTTTGTAGAATATGTAAGAGCCAATATGGGCATCCAGGTCCTGCTATTGGTTATTGACCAGAGAGGTGTCTCGGTCATGTCTACATAGTTCTCGAACCCGTAGGGTCCGCACGCTTATCGTTCATTGACGATATAGTACTATATGAGTTATGTATGTTGGTGACCGAATGTTGTTCGGAGTCCGGGATGAGATCACGGACATGACGAGGAACTCCAGAATGGTCCGGAGATAAAGTTTGATATTTGGGATAATAGTGTTTGGTCACCGTAGGGTTCCGGAATTCACCGGAAGGGGTTCCGGATGTTTCCCGAAATGTTTGGGTACGAGAACACTTTATTTGGGCCAAAGGGGAAAGCCCACAAGGTTTTTGGAAAGCGCAAAAGGAAGTTTTACGGAGTCCAGGGGCCAGACGCCAGGGTCCCTGGCGTCTGGGTCCAGACGCCGGGAACCCTGGCGTCTGGCCCTGGAGTCCGAGGAGGACTCTTGCCTTTCGGGTGAAACCGACTTTGTGGAGGCTTTTTCTCCAAGTTTCGACCCCAAGGCTCAACATATAAATAGAGGGGTAGCGCTAGCACCCAAGACACATCAAGAAACACCAAGCCGTGTGCCGGCAACCCCGTCCCCTCTAGTTTATCCTCCGTCATAGTTTTCATAGTGCTTAGGCGAAGCCCTGCGGAGATTGTTCTTCACCAACACCGTCACCACGCCGTCGTGCTGCCGGAACTCATCTACTATTTCGCCCCTCTTGCTGAATCGAGAAGGCGAGGACGTCACCGAGCCGAACATGTGCAGAACTCGGAGGTGTCGTGCTTTCGATACTTGGATCGGTCGGGTCATGAAGACGTACGACTACATCAACCGCGTTGATATAACACTTCCGCGAACAGTCTACGAGGGTACGTAGACAACACTCTCCCCTCTTGTTGATATGCATCACCATGATCTTGCGTGTGCGTAGGATTTTTTTTGAAATTACTACGTTCCCCAACATACGCCTCATGGTGCCGACGCAGACCAGCGGCGGCGTTGGCGACGACTGGAAGCCAGGTGGCCTGGACGATGATGGAAGGGGCCTCACCACCGCCTCAGGCGAGCACAGCTCGAGCAGAGGCTGGCTATGAGTCGCACCCAACAGGGGGAGCTCCTGGTCGCGTCACGTTTAGAAGCGGGGCTTGGCGGCAGGACGGTGGTTGGGGAGAGCGGCGGAGACACTGGTGGAGTGCGCTCATCTTGGGATCGCAGCCTGGAGGAGCGAGGCGGGGCGTGACGGACGAGGTTGCGCCCGCGCGCAAGCTGCTGCGCCGGCAGCTGGAGGGGCAGCAGCTCGAGGTCACGAGTTGGCTCACCACTTCCCGATCCCAAGCCTCACAAAACAGCAGCAGAGCCGGGGCACGCAAGGGGGGGCGTGCACGGCAGCATTGCCCACCCGCCGGTGCCCCCCCCCCCCCCCCGAGCGGTCCCTGGTGCGGTCCTGGCCATCATCGCGGTGGCGCTCGCGAGTGTTACAAGAGAGCGAGCGCCGCACCTTGGCGGCCCAGCCCTCCCGAGCACGCCCACCATCGCGCCTGCGCCGGCCGTCGCGGTCGCCGTCATCTTGGCGCCTATCCGGGCGCCGCTCAGTACACCCCTGCGCAGGTCAGCGATCCCTTGGGGTGTACGTGCCATCGACAAACTTCCTGTACCAGGTGAATTCATGAACTTCCGACGGCGGCGGGTTGTCATCATTGTCGCCGGCCTTGGAGTGGTCCTCATGGAGGTCCAGATGGATGATGACGCGATGATGAAGGCCGCGTCGTCCCTGAAGGCGGCGACCACGGGCCGGCAGCGTTAGCCATTTGACCTTAGGGATGGCATTGGGATCGGCCATCCATACCCACAGCGCCATGTCCCTCGTGTCCTCCTTGCGAAGGGAACGTGGCTCGATGTAGTCGAGAGAGCAGCCGCGGCCGATGAGGAAGGTGGCGATGTAGTTGTTCCAGCCGTGCAGCGGGACGCCTTCCAAGCACAACCGGACGTGGTGGAGCTGGTCCTCGTTGTCGGCTTGCGCTTCAAGCCTCCACTCACGCACATAGATGCGGTAGCCGGCGCCGAGAAGATCACCGCGGGACAGAGCCTCGGCGCAGTGGTGCTGATGCATGAACCGAACAAAGAATTGCTCAGAATAGTGCTGGACCACCTCGACGTCCGCCTGACGCGCGCCCAGGGCCATTGCAAGCTCAGAGGCCACCTGCCGGCAGGAGACGTCCTGCTGGCCACCCTCGAGCCAAGCGACCGCACCGTTGGAGGAGAGGGCGGCCGCTTCCAGCTGCATCTCAGGTGTCGCTGGGACAACAACAAAGTCTTCCACCGGCCACAGCGAAGCGTCACCAGGCCGTAGCGAGGCGCCACCAGGCCGCGCCATATTGGTCCGAGGGGCAGCAGGCAGCAGCAGCGGGCGAGGGGCTTCCCAGCCACGACCTAGGCAAGATGCCTCGTCGACAGCAGCAGCAGGGCGGGGAAGAGGAGGTGGAGGCACGGCGAGGCTGTCAAGAGAGCTCAAAGGCTTCCAGTGATTTCGACAGCCACGCGATTTGTGCCCATTTTGTAGGCAGCGGGAGCAGCGAATTGGGTCGCGGCACCCCTCAGCACGATGACCGCGGAAGAGGCACCGACAACAC
This sequence comes from Triticum monococcum, assembly GCA_034509565.1. NCBI lineage: Eukaryota > Viridiplantae > Streptophyta > Magnoliopsida > Poales > Poaceae > Triticum > Triticum monococcum. Next base: position 66,670,851 of record CM067846.1, read on the forward strand.
CGGCCTAGGAGCCATCGGGGTATGGGCGCCGGCTTGAATGCCGGGGAGGCCAAAGCCGGGCGGCGCGGGCCTTTACGCGATGCGACGAGGAGCCAGTCGCCGGTCACTTCATCCTCAAGCCCCGTGTCGGGCTGCAACCCCGGCATTGAAGGCGCGCCAGCAGCATGGTGGAGGGAGGCCAGCTGCCTCCCAACAGCGCAGTTAAGGCTGGCTTCACATGGGACTTGAATGCGTGAGGAAGCCGCAGCAGGGGCGGCGAGCCCCGACCCAACCAAAGCCTGGCCCGGTGATGCACATGGCGGCTGCGAGTCGGGGACGAAGCCGTCTGAAGAGGTGGATCCGCCCTGACCTGCCGGCAGCGAATCTGGATCTGGCGATGCTGCAGCAGACGAGCACAGGAAGGGCGAAGTTCTCCTAAGCAGCGCGAGCTGGACGCCAACAGGGCCGCCAACAGGCGGCGGCGGCAGGGGCATAAACCAGGAGGCGTAGCCGGAGCAGGGAGCTGCGGCCGCCCCTGCCGGTGCAGGCGCAGACGCGGGCGCGGGTCGGGAGAGCGTGGGCGGGCACATGGGTCGTCCCAAAATATGTAAGGAGATGAAAATGATGGCTGAATAATGCTTGGATAAAATCAAAATGTAGAAATTAGGAATAGCTCACAATATGATGGTAGTTGACAACCTAAAAATTGCCTTGCGCCGTTCATCCGAAGAAGCAATTGTTGTGCTCATTCCCTACAAACCAGATTTATGTGAACAAAAAGAAAAACCTCTAAACCGAATGCGTAATACCAGTGCTATGGTACATACGATTAATGCAACGCAATGCATGTAGGGTCTACCGTTGTGTGGTCAGTTTGTGAAAGCCAAACAGCTTTGCAAAAAGAAATGGAGAAAAAAGGATACCCTTGCAGGGACACACGAATTATATACTTCCTCTGTCCGCGAATAAATATACATCTAGCTTTTGTTTTAAGTCAAAGTTTTAAAATTTTGACCAACTTTATAAAAAATAGTAGTAATATATATAATATCAAATTGATATATTATTAAAGTACATTTCAAAATGAATCTATTGATGCTAATTTGGTGCCATAAATGCTTTTACTTTTTCCTAAAAAGATGGTCAAACTTCTAAAACTTTAACTTAAGACAAATCTAGATATACATTTATTCACAGACGGAGGGAGTATGTGGAAGTTTAAATCTGCGGCAGAAGGACAACCAAAAGAGAAGGGCAACGCGTGTCCTGCATGCACGGCGCGGCTGGGGTCGTCTTTTGCGCCGACGTCCCTAGTTTGCACGTGATGATGCATCGATCGAGCGGTAGACTTGAGATGCATGTATGCGATGCGATGCGATGCGAGCTCCATGGCACGAGAGCCCTCGTGCGGTCATTACAAAACTGTCTGCCACGAACCCTTTGGTCCAGTCTTACATTAACCCAAAGGCTAGAGTAAAGCAAAGTAAAAGCCAACGTCTATGTCGGCTCAGTCTCTCAAATATGCTCATATGATAAGATATGCGTGTGTTCGTTTATAAGGGTGAGTGTATGCTTGTGTATGTAAGCGACTTCAGTTGTACTATGCTTAAAAAACCCAATCCCATGTACCCTTCATCTATAAAAACTAATCCCTCATTTTTGAATTATAAGATGTTCTATTTTTGTGAATCAACCTATATAGACAGATTTTAATGCGTTTGATTATTTATTCCAGTCCGTATATAGTTCATATTAATATATCCAAAACATCTTCTAATTTGAAAGAGGTGGTACTTTCTTATTAGTTCTTAGATTAGACCAAGTAATAAAAGTACAAAAACCCAAAAGAAAACCATGACAGCTAGAGAATTACACGTTGTTGGCAATTAGTGCATGTAAGTTCCGAACTTCCGATAATCAAACTGTAATGAGTTTCGAACTCAACGCCTGCCGGTATATATAGTTTGTGGTCTTGGGTGTCGTGACTTCTTCAGAAACCCTGCTTGACACCAAGCTGAGGAGCCCCTCATTTCGCCTAAGAAAATAAATTTAAGAGAGGGGCACCTCAGGCTTTATTACATTCTCCTAAGTGCATGTACTATACATACGGCGCAGATCGTAGTTTCGGGTTGGATCGCACTGCAGGACCGAAGTTATACGGGACAAAATAGTTGGTTACGTACGTTGAACGTGGGTGGCTGGACTGCGGCGGACCATGCACCCAAGCAAGGCCGACCTTGGCCGGACCACCTTCCTGGTCGACAACATGGGCGATAACGACCCAGCCGGATAATGCACCCAACCCAACCCACACCACACCACACTCTCATGATATATATTCACTCGCTCGCTCACTTTTCCCTTTTCTTTCTCTTTACAATGAGATAATAAGAATAGATTGGCGGAATACGTATCGAGATTCACACACACACACATATCTTGTTGTGCCAGAAAGCGGGTCTAAAGCGTACAAAACAATACAGGTTTTTCTACAGAAATCTCTCCTTGAAAGAACGACAAACGCCGTCGACATTTGGATATAATCACTTTGTTTTCTCTTTTTTGTCCTCTTTATTACAACTGGCAGGTAGAAACGTATCGATGAAATATATGTTGAGAATCATACATATCTTGTGCCAAAAAGCGGATCACATTTTAGCATATAAGGCGCCACATCGCTCTTTCACGGGCATGGCGAAGAACGACAGCCAAAGTCCCCATCTAGATACACTCGTTTTTCTCTTTCTTTCGTTTTCCCTTTACAACAGGAAAATAAAAATATCTAGATTCACTTGTATTTTTTGTGACGCCGAAAGGCATGTCGAGAATTGGAATGCATGAAGCCACGGCATTCTTCCGGATCCGGCCATGTCATGGTAAACAACACGAATTGTCATTGCGGTCTCCCTTTCCCCAAGCACGGGCTTTTAACTCTAGAACCAAGCCTTTGGTGTCAACAATCAGGAATCAACAAAGAATCAGATGGTTTAAAGATAAATTTTGCAATCTAAGGTTATACAAGATCGATCAAACACTATGTCAGCATCCTCAACATTTGGGGAACCAGAAATGGGATGGGGTTAAACTGTGTAGCTAGATATATCTCCTATAGTTCGCAGCTTCGATCCCCGTACATCACATGGTTTCTGGAAGGAGGCTAAATGGCTGTATGATTTTTGGAAGGAGGGTATACTTGCTTTTTCCTCTTTTTTCGTCTTCTTTACAGCTGGGAGGTAGAAACATATCAATGAAATATATGTTGAAAATCACTCATATCTTGTGGTGCCAAAAGGCGGATCATTTTGGCATATAAGGAGCCGCATCACTCTTACAGGGGCATGGCGAAGAACGACAGCCAAAGTCCCCATCTACATACAGTCGCCTTTCTCTTTCTTTCTTTCTTTCTTTCTTTCTTTCTTTCCTTTTCAACAGGAAAATAAAAATATCAAGAGTCACTTATATTTTCGTGGTGACGAAAGGCAGGTGGAGAATTGGCATACATGACACCACGGCATTCTTCCGGATGTCATGGTAAACAACACGAATTGTCGGTGCGGTCTCCCTTTCACCTAGCACCGACTTTTTAACTATGGAACCAAACTTCTGGTGTCAACAATCAGCAATCAACAAGGAGTGAGATGGTTTAAGGCTAAATTTTGTCAATCTAGGGACATACATTGTTTTTTTTTTGGAACTGCAGCTTCACATATGGAGAGCAGGTGCACATCTCCATCAACCATTCGGTTATTAGCATCCTCAACTTCTAGGGGAACAAGAAATGGGTCGGGGTTAAACGGCATAACTAGATCTATATATCCAATTGTTCGCGACATCATTCCCTATACATCGCACGGTTTCTCGAATGAACATAAGAGTACAACCAAATTTTCAAACTGTTGCTTCGCAAATTCAGAGCATGTGCACGTCACCGTCAACTATCAAGCTCCCCCAAGGTGCATCCTGTCGACCCGCCTAGAACCCTAACGTGGGCAGGAAGCAGAGATCTAGGGGATCTGGTATCTCCCATGCTTTGGAAGGTGTGCCTGGTGATGGATACATCTCGCTATCCTGATATGTGCTGTGACCACATGAGCAATTCAGCGCAGGCGAGGTGACACCACTAGCTAGGACACACAACCAACATGAGGAGGCTAAGGTAAGCCCAGCCAAACAGCATGTGTCAACAGCGGTTGATGTGTCCGCTAACCAATCTGTGCCTCTTTCTTAGTACCCAAGGCATAATTGCACAGCGATGAAAAGCAATGCAGAGGAAAGCTAGGAGCCCCTGCAACTGCAAGCTTAGCTGTGGCTGTGTGTGAGGCTGTGGCTGTGTTGCGTGCTCCCAAAGGGCATGACACCTGCTGTGCATGCATGCCCCTTGAGCAGCATTACCAGTGCGTGCATGCATGCATGGACGGATGGTTGGATGTAATGGGCCTACACCGCACCCAAATGAAATGAAGCCCTCCCTGCTGATCCATAGTTAGCACTATGCACATGGATCACGGTAATCTTACTGCGTTGTGATGATCCATTGAACCCTGCAGCAAAGCGGCCCCGCAGACCGGACGACGAAGATGAAGACCGACTGACCGACGGCTTGTTTGGAACACATTTTGCAGGTTTTCCCATGGGTTCAGCGAAAATGGTTCGTACCGCGTATGACTCGTCTACGCCGGGCCTGAAAGCCAATAGAAAAGGTTTAAGTACAAGAAAATTCAACAAAGGGCGAAAGGAAAACCGGTGGAGAGGGCGGGGACCGATTCAAGCTTGTCTCCAAAACCATTCTCCCCAGGCCCGCTGTTTGACGATCCAGGCCCCCCAACCTGATCGCCAACTTGGAAGATGTGTGCTTGTGGGCGATACACCTGCGCAGCAGCGCAAGTTGGGATCATGGCAAAAGAAGAAATCCCGGCCCCTTTCTCCAACCATGCCATACCATACCATGCATACACCAGACCATATATGAGACTGAGACGAGATGGGATGGGATTCAAGGGGGGTAAAAGGGTTTGTGCGCCTTTGTGAGTGAAGTGGCATGGCATGGCACATTGCAATCTGACAAGCAAGATCGCGGCGTGCTGGTGGTTAGTTAGTTAGTGGCTTGCATGCTTGAATCCTGGCTAGCTGCTGGTTTTGCACCTAACATATACTTCCATCCCAAGTGGTTTCTCCCTTTTACTTACCCCTCCCTCCCTCCCTTTTCCCTTCTTTTCTCGGTTGGATGTAGGGCATGTCGCTACGTCAAAGGTACTTGTAGCAGTGTACCCACTAAGTTTGTGACTTCATCATGTACAGCTAAAATACACCAATCTCAAATAACTGAATACGATGTGCAACACTATAGAGCAACTCTATTCCAGCAAGCAGCGCGGAATTGCTTAGATTCATTACCAGTTGATTAAAAGCATAACCAAGTTTCAGATTATACAGAGCTGGGCTGGTAGGAATGTTTAACTACTCCCTCCATTCCTAAATATTTGTCTTTTCAAAGATTTCAACAAGTGACTACATACAGAACAAAATGAGTGAATCTACATTCTAAAATATGTCTATATACATCTGTATATGGTAGTCCATTTGAAATCTCTAAAAAGGCAAATATTTAAGAACGGAGGAGTAGATTACAACCTGTTTTACCCGCAAAAAAAAGATTACAACCTGTTTTGCTCTGCATATATCCACTGTTTGGCAACCTTTAAGAACGCAAAAACGGGGCGGAAAAGAGAGTGCAAATAAAACACGACTAGGAGCAATAATCCTATTTATGGAGACCAAGACTATGACTAGGGTGACATATGACAAACCGTCCTGCATCTTGAGCTTGTTGATTCCATAATTATTGTTTCCGGTTGGGAACATAAAACCAGCCTCTCATTTTCAGCATATCTAAACTCCCAGGGCATTGCATATCTTCGATAGGCAGTGCGTGCCTGTACCAAACATAAAGCATGGCCTGGAACACCACAAGCATTGCATTTCTCTGGACCATTCATCTTATCTGGTGTATGTGGGGGTCTTCCTTTCTTGCTTTCTCTAGGGCCAGCGTACAATTTTCTTAAACATTGCCATGTTAGGTTCCCGTCAGGAACCATACAAGGTATGGAAAGGAAAGGGGAAAGGAAAAGAAAAAAGGAAATTTGCAAGGTTTGTGTTCTTCCTCTTTTGATTTTGAGTTTATCCAAACTTCTATGCACGTTTTTGAAACCAGATTCATGTGTCCTCTTGCAGCTGCATAAAATGAAATCAGTAGATAATCAAGAGGGCCCAGCCAGCATGTAAGAAGGCAAATAAAAACCAGAGTTCAAACAGTCATTTGCTTGATATCGGTAATTTGACACAGTGACCCCTCTGCCTTGCACTCCTAACTGTGCATGCTCCACCCAGCTCCCTACTCCCCAAATCCAAACCGATCATCAAATCTTTTTCTCTGGTTGGTGAGGCTGTGGGGGCGGTGATTGTTTCACTGTGAACAACCTCTTGTTGTGGTCACACGTTGGCCATTAAGACAAGTGGGGCACACAGTGCAGGAGTGGTGGTAAGTGGTCACAGCAAAGGGGCTCAAAATGTGGCGGTGGTCTCATGATCTTTTGGCAATGGCTCCCAGTGAGGATCGCCAGTCTCAGGCTAGAAACTGTAGCTCCTCCAAGTGGTGCAGGTAATTCTGCGTGCCAGATGATAGGACGTGCTCAGAAAAGTCTATTATATGGGTGGCCAGTCTTTTGTCTGTTTGGCTTCAATTTGAAACGGGTTTTGCCTTTCAACCGAGTCACATGAAGTTTCTCTAAATGTAAATGCAATCCATGTTTCTACCAGGTTCATGAGTGACCAGCCAAACAATTAGAAGAAATGGTAGACGGTTTTATCAGTAAAGAATGATGGTGGATAATGAAGGGAGCAATTCGGGCTCCATTTCATTCCAGTATTTCATTGTAACAGAAGTGGCAGAATGATGCATCCCTTATACCTCTTGTTTTCCTGGACTGGGCTTAGTGGCAGCTTTACGTTTACCGCGCTTCCTGTTATATGTTATTTTGCAAGAATCTAGTATGCAGCACACATGAGGATCCTCCTTTGGTATTGTTTTGTACAACTTCTTTGCTGCTGACCACTCGGCAGACTTCTTAGTTGTCGACCTCTGGGCAGACGAAAGAAGAGCCTGGTACATCCTGCATACAAAAATGTCATGTTTGAAATGGATATCCCACGAGAAGAAATCAGACAAGGTGTCAAAGCGAGCACACTGATCATGATATCACATTGCCTAAATGGAGCTTGCCCAGCTCCCTGAGGAAAATCAAGCCACCATTCTACAGTATAATGAATTCTCAACTTATGTCCCTCCCAGGTAAAGAAACCAACCTCAAGGAAGTCAACACGTTGTGTGGAAGGCCAGAGGATTCATATTCTTCCCAGATCTGCTGGGCACGTTGTGAATCCTTTGCCTTTACACATGCGCTGAGAAGAAAATCAAGGCTTGTCCGAGAAACATTTAGCCCGAGCTCTTTGACAGCACGGAGAAGCTCCATTCCAACATCCAAATTTACAGGCTCCATTTCCCATATTTGGCAGAAGACCTTCAGATCAGTTCATACAAGTAAACAAAAAGTAAAGTTAAAACAAGAGATAAATCTCAAAAGGTTTTGGTTCATGAAGAAAAAGGTTTTTCGAAACAGTTACAACCTTTATTCCAGCGTATTTCTACCAGCAACAAATACAGTTAAGCAATTTAATAGATAATTAAATCAAGGTTTGGTTATTCAAAATGTCAGGCTAGTTACTCTGAAATGAAACTCTGAACTAATCAGCAGAAAATAAACAAGTGAGATGACATCAAACATTAAGCCCTACAGGAAAAAAAACATAACCCAATAGGAAAAAGTGAGTATATAACATAAAAATCAAACACATATCCGGCAACATAACAAAAGGTTCCATTTTCAACACATAGAGAACAAAAGATATGCAATGGAAAAACATAGCTCAACGCTGCTCAACGAAATAAAATGAATCTACTATTGAATACAATCCCTAGTAAAAGTGTAATGGGTTAAACAAGATAGAAAAGTTGCAAAGCAATGAACAACTATTGCATCTGGAAGCCGTAATCTATCGATGTCCCCTAGATCAACTATTATCATGCAAAAACTCTTCAGTAAATTAAAGATGGTGTGTGCAATTCCAAAAGAGGTCACTTCAATTATAAGATGAAATATACACACTTTTGATCAAACTAAGGGAAATCAGAAGATCATCAGGTGCCCCTTTAAGAAAGGTCGGATAAATACCTGATCAACAATCATGTATGTACTCATTTCATTTGTCTCCTTCAGTTGCTTAAGTAAATCAACAGCGGCACTGGCAAATGTATCAAATAAATGGTAAGTGAATTTATTTTTGCAGAGATAGTGAGTGGAAAGTTAACTAAATAGCAGTAGAAATTCAGTTGCTTAAATAGGAGCATCAATTAGCATACTCGGGGTGATTGTGCTGAACACAGTATTGAAGCACTCTGCCGCACCCATCAAACCACATGCCTGGGTCGCTCACCTCCTCCAGAAGTTGATACAGTCTATCCAGCTGGTCTTCTGTTTGAGTATGCTCCTGCAGAAGCAAATACGATACTATAAGCAATGGAAATAAGAGCAAAAGAGAATGGAAGCATGCAGGCACCACTCATCTCAAGTTTTGACAGGAAAGGTGTCACAGATTTACTTACAATCAGGGCTATTGCAGCCTTTGGTTCAAGGTAGCCTCCGGATTGCTTGATTTCGTCAAACAATTCAAGTCCATCTGATACCTTCCCATTCGATGCAAGCGCTCCTACAAGCGCGCTTCTTACTTCACTGAGGCACTTAGGTGGTATTTCCTTATCCTGGGCAACCTAATGAAACAAGAATGGTTGTAAGCACATCGAACAAAATATTGTCCTTAGTTGCTTACATTAGAATTTAGCAGTAATAACCATTAACATATATTATCTAACTAAGAGATGCAGTGTATCATGTGCGAGGAGAATTGGAACGTGAAAGACTGAAGGTGCAGAAAAATGGGTGGAAATTTTAATCAGCGATCATAATTTACCTGTTTGGCCATGTCAAAATTCCCAAGTCTTGAATATGCGTTAATTAGTGCCATGTATGCATGCTTGGTCATTTGAACTCCATCTCGCCTTAGTTCATCCAGGTACTGTCAACAATTCAATAGCCAGAAGTTATGTCGGCGGGAACAATGAATAGCAATGGATTTGTAACATCGAAACTTGAAGGAACATTATAGGTCATAGAGCAGGATCCGAACGCTGTGTGATGAGGAATTTATCGATGTGGTATAATGTAGGTGATGTCACCAGTAACGAATGGGTAATCAAAGGAGGTGGTAATTGACAGTACGCGCATGGAGCAGTAGAACTTCTATTTGAACCAGGATACAGGAACAGTGCCAACAGCAAATGATCAGGTACATGGCAAACCTTTGATATTTTCTCCTCACAATCACAGTTTGAGATCAAATAACTGAATGTTTCAGAGTCTGGTTTTACTCCAGCAATCTGCATTTGCGACATGACCATTTGTGCTCCATTGTGATTTTTCTGCAGAACAATATACCAAGTTAGAAGTGATGGGGAAAATGTTGTGAAGGCATAAACATGTTGAAATGGAGAGTGTACATTATACGCTACAGAATGTCATGTTACGTTAGTAGACTTTGCAACTTTATGCATCTTTGTGTACTTGAGTGGCGGTTTTGCCATACGGTCAACAAACAACTCCAGTATGGGACATCTCATATGCGTTATGTATTGTATTTGTACTAGCTAAGCAGGTTGAAGAAGTATGATGACGATAATCAACAGTGGGTCACTGTCAGCGTCAGGCATGTGAGATAGACAAAATAAGGAATGGCAAACAGGAATTTTTACCTCTCTAAAATATCCAGCCATAAAAACATTATAGAGGCTTACGGGTCAATGTCAGCAATAGGTATGTGAGAACAAAATGAAGGCATGGCAAACAGGAATTCACCTCTCTAAAATATCCAGCCATAATAACATTATACAGGCTTACGGTGGACGTCTCCCCAGATTCTTCTGCATCTGTGAGTATAGTGTAAGCACCTTCAAACTGGAAGGAGAAAAGATCAATGAACAACAGTGTCATACTATAACTGATGTCTGGGAATAGGAGGTGATCCCCATCCTGACTTACATCTTTCATTTTTACACATAAACTTATCATGCTCCTGAAAGTTTCGGGTTTCAATTTCAACTTGTAGAGACTCATCAAATTATATAACGGACGAGCCTGCAAAATAAGCACCGATGTCACTTGAGAATAACTAAATAATGGTTAAAATAGATAATGCTACCAGTCAGGCAGACACTCAGTCAGACTACCAACAGTTGATCATCCATGGTTGAACAATGTTCCTAATAATAAATTTATGCCTCAACATCTTGAACAAATGTGGCATAACAGTTGATTAAGAGCATTAGCTAGTCATCCTACAACAATGGTAAGGGAGGAACAGTATGTTAATAGGTACGCTGTGTTTATACTAGAAAATTGTTGTTCTAATGGGTGTATATGCTTGTTATTACAAGTATATGCAGTCATGTACAACAGATAAGTGCACTTAAAAATGGTAAATTCATGTAACCTAATTTGAACACAAGGAACACACTCCAGCATGCCACACCTACATATAGAACGACTTACCATGTGAAGCTCGTAGCCTTGCTCACAGACATTTATTATTGGATTGAGCAATTCAATTGGCACACTGGGATTGGATTTACAAAGGCACTCAGCCACATCAAGAGCTAAGCTGATCTGCAAACAAAATACGCAAACAGCTCAGTTACAGAGATTGCATTGACAAATCAAGAATCACAAAATCTAAATGCTCTTGATGTGGCACAAGTAGTAAAGTGCCAATGTTGCTTAGTGCATGCATCAGTTATACAACACTTCATGTCTAGCTACTTAAGAAAATGTTTTCTGAAGTCGACAGAAGCACCAAACATTGCCTAAGGAGACAGCGGCACAAACTTAAATAGATCAACATGCTTATATCTACCCTAAATATAAACGTTGCAATAGACACCCACTCTCTATCTAATAAAAATGGGTATGTTTACATCCAAGTTGGCCAAGATTTTCTTATGCCTAAGTCGATGGTGCTAGTGGTGTGATAAAATATTTTCCCTCATCCAGTGTGAATCTTAATGTAAAGTCATCCGATGGCTCAGTACAGTCGACTTAGACATAAGAAAAATCACAAACGACTTTTAACAAAACCAAAAGGTTGTTATTTCTAGTACCACAGATTTGTTGATACATCACCGAGCCGGTCAGACGGCCACATGATGCTTGCCTAATTTGGTTTGGTATCCAAACCCAGCATGTACGAAGCAATTGAGCTTGTTGATTGATGACATTGGCTATGAAATCACCACATGCAGTACGGGTTGGATTGCTCTCTGGCCATACAAATCGACTTGCTTCGGATTTACAGATGTAGTTTGAATTTCAGTCGTCATAATTTATATCCTCAATATAATTAACAGAGAGGATTATTTAGACTATGTGGACAAGCATGGTGGCTGGTTTGCCTCTTATTTTAACAATATAATAGATTTATAAATAGAGCAGTGAGTGATTTTGGCCAATACCTTCGATGAACTGCAGCAAAAAGAGATGATCCTGTCATATACACCAACAGAAGGTGCTACCTTAAACTTCTCTTGCCATTTATTAAACGATGATATAACATCTTCAGCCTTCATGAAAATACATTACCAACAGATGTTATATCGATGAAGCTTAGCTGAAATGGCTTTGTTAACATGATAAGTAGCTGCATTCGCTCAGGTAGTAATGTTTTCCTGCTTATATTAGGAAAATGGAGCAGCCAAAGGAATTTTGCAATAAATAGTAATGTGATAAGCAATCATTTCCGGTAAAAAAAATGATAACCAGTCATGACCGACATGGTATATAGATAAAAGATAAATAAACATGTGATTGCTTCCATGATATCAAACACCATGTCAATAACAAGGATCGTTAAAAAAATATGGTTCTGATAGCGATGCCGGTTGAAAATTGATTCATGTTTCCTACTAAAAATAAGTTTAGTTGACTGATCTTTTGAATTACACAAATATATATATATATATATACTGCTAAGAGTAATTACACCCAATGCTCTGCGCTTCTGCAGGCATGTAGCATGCATCATGTAAGTACAGCCTACTCCACTACATATAACTAAAAAGGAATTTCTATTTTGCCACTCCGAAGAATAGCATTTGGGTTTTCGCTACTTATGTTCTTTGGGGCAGTGAATCCCTAATAAATACATAATAAAAAAGGTAGCAGCAATACCATATGTGCTTTCTTGAGTTATGAAGTTATGATTTTGTAGTAAATTAGTGATTATTGCAATGTCATAAGTTGCATAAGTATTATGTACATATATCGCAGGGGGGTTTGTTTTATTCAGTAATTATTGCAATGTCATAAGTTGCACAAGTATTATGTAAATATATTTAGCACAACATTGAAGAACACTCGGCAAACAGTACATTGTATATTAGAAGCTATATGTAATACCAGCAGTTACCATAAACAATTACTCACCTCTATACTCGGTATATTTGCAGCATAGTCAAAAATTAAGGATGAAACTTTTGCATCGGAGTATTCTGAAACAGAAAATAAACAGAATTAACAGATAAGAGATGAGCATAGTGCAGAAACAGAAACTAGAAAATGCACTGTATCCCTCAACTATGAAGAAAATATTACAATGCAAAGATTTTTCAATAAAATTAGTTGAATGTTCATCTTATAGCCATCAAAATACTTTGATTAGATTTGGAAAAATGTGCATGCAGTTTATCACCTTTTGACGTCATCTTCTGAAGAAATTTCTCAGCATGGTTCTCCAGTTTGAGCCTACCCATATACTTGAATATACTGGATATGTACTTCGACCCTAAAACTTTTGTTGGGTCAAGTAATTCCAAGAACGTGACAAAATCCATCTTTCTGTTGCTTTCAGCAAAGGCCAGCATATAGCTTTCTGTAAAACAATGCATTGATTAAGGTACTATAGGGGTTATGGTATGTAAGTTTACAAACTGTGTAAGATGAAACAACTCTGTCTCATTATGATGAATACCCAAATAGAAGGTTTTGACTGTGATTTTGGGTCATTACCTGCTATGCAATAATCAGCTTCCTCACTGCAGTCTTCAACAGAGCGACAAAGTTCTCGAATGCTTTCTTCATCTTGAGCTCGAATCAAGAGCAACATCTCATAATAAGGTATCCTGGAGCAGGACCGTGGGTTCGCATCCCTAAAAAATGCACTGAACATCTCAAATTCCTCCAACAACTCCACATCCACCAGGTACAAGAGAAATGGCCCGTAGCTGTCTTCCTCGATCTGAAACCCCCTATCTTTCATCATCTCAAAAAGCCGATATGCCCGAAAAATATGTTCCACTGCTGAGTCAATGTCCCCGCAGGCCCTTGCCTTTTCCAAGCAAACCCTAATCAATGCATTGAACTCCTTGGGACCGGTATCCCTCCCCAGCCTCCCGAAGAACTCGAGTGCAGACTCGGTGCCAAGCTTGTCGGCGCACATCCGCATCAGCCTCGTGAAGCGGCGGCTCTCCGTGTTCCTGAAGATGTAGCGCTTCTTCTTCTCCCTCGCCACCTCCTTCCGCAGGTGCATCATCGTGTTACTCAGCTGCGATCCTGCAAACCACTCCATGTCCAGTATCTTGTTGCCGATGGCGTCCACGTCATCTTCGGACTCCTCCGGCAGCGCCTCCGTGGCACCGGACTCTTCCGCATCATCAGGACCTGAACATTAATCAGATAAATCGCAGTTGCAGATACAGTTCCACAGCCACTGAAAGAGCTGCATTTGGGGGTTTGGGTGTGGTGACAGTTGAAGCAGAGACTGCATAAGAATACCGTTCAATATGGACAGGATCTCCTTGGTGAAATCACGGGAGTTGTCCTCCTCCTCCCCATCTGAGCAAAAGAGGGGAGACGAGTGAGTGGGGAGCAAATGGCGAGCGAGGGTTGGGGTGGGGTCGGTTACCGTTGGCGAGCGCGTGGGGGAGGGAGGAGGGCAAGGTGGTCTTCTTGGAGGCGGCGGCCTGCTTGAGTCGGAGGAGGGAGGCGCGGGAGACCGCGGTGGCCGGGGAGACGGCGGGGCCGCGGCTGGTTGAGGGGCGCTTCCGGGTTGCGAGCTCGGGCGCGGCGGCGGCCACCTTCTTGGTCGTCTCCAGGAGGCGCTTCCACATCGGTGGTGCGTGGCCGAGGGCGGCGGGCGGAGCAGCCGCCGCAGCCGCCGCCAGTAGGTCGCAGCGCGGCGGAGGCGCGCCGGCGCGACGAGCGTGTGCGTGCGAACCAGGCGGCGTTTTCGCGGGTCGGTGTTGCGGTTGGACCGGGCCCAAACCCACCTTAAACACACCACGGAATAATAGGGCCCGAGTCCTCTCAAGAGAAGAAAAAAAATGAGTTCCTCAAAAGAAGAGTAAAAAGCGCCCCTCAAAAAAAAGAGTAAAAAGCAGAATCTTTTCTTTTTCTTCAAAATGAACCTGGGTCTATTATAAAAATTTATCAGAAGTACAAAACACCTCAAACAACATAAAAACTACATCAAGGTAGCTAGACCGCCGAATGACCACTTCCGCCACCGGAACGAGATGCCGACACGATGTTGTCGCCGCTCCTCTATTGGAGTTGGCTTGACCTTGTCGATGATAACCCAAAATCCTTCATGCACGTGCCCCTAAGAACCAGTGCCCTCGAGCCGCAATCATCGTCGTTGAACCCTTGAATAGACCTAAAGCACTTGACATCAAATCTTGTCATCGCATACGCACTACGAGAAAGTCTAACCTCGTCGCCCCAGGGAGATGCACGAATCTACTCGGCAGGTCCGTTGACTATGTCCCAACGATCGAATATGAGGACTGGAGCCCGAAAGACAAACATGAAGAAGAAGTGTAATAGTGCAACTAATCACCGGGTGGTTTTGATAATTAATAACAACATATATGTCATTGATCTAATGAACATTGATGATAGATTTCAAAAAAGATTAATGATTGGCATGGCAAGGACTAATGGATGTGGACCCCTTCAAAATATCAAGGGCAAAGGATTGGCTACTTCAAGACTCTTCATTTTTGGTTTAGTGATCCAAGATCACATTGAGTCCCTTAGGAAAGCCAATACTATTAAAAGGGGATGAGGTATTGTTGATGAGGTTGTTGCTCAGAGTGCTTAGTGATATTTCTCCAAAAACCCTCCATCACTTTCCCACAAACACATCTGCCCAAACCCTAATTCATCATTTCGGTCCCACCGATATCAGCTACTCCGGACCCACCAAGATAATCATTCCATTGCCACAGCCAAAACCCTAGCAATCCGGTTTGACCAAAATGGATCTCAGTCCCATCGAGATGGCTTGATAAAGTTTTTGTAATGACATTGCTTCACTTCGGAATCACCGAGTTGAAAGATCGGAATTACCGAGATTGGGTTTTGCCCTAGCCGTTGCACTTCGTCCCACCGAGTTGTTCCCGTTTGATCCCGCCGAAAAGCTCAGTGTTCATATCTTTTACACAAATCGGTCTCACCAAGATTTATGATCGGTGCCACCGAGGTGGGTCAAAAGTGTGAAAGCTTGGATTTTGGGTGAAGGCTATATATACTCCTCTACCCTCCTCTTGCCTAGTAAGAGAGCCATCAGAACGAACCACTGCTTTCATCATTCGTTTTCTGAGAGAGAACCACCCACTCATGTGTTGAGATTAAGAGATTCCATTCCTACCGTTTGAACCTTGATCTCTAGCCTCTTCAAGTTACTTCCCACTCCAATCCTTCTCCCACCCAAGCCAAATATATGAGAGAGAGATTGAGTGTTGAGGAGACTACCATTTGAAGAACAAGAGCAAGGAGTTCATCAACAACACATCATCCATTATCTTTTGGAGAGTGATGTCTCCTAAGTTGGTTAGGTGTCATTTGGGAACCTCCAAGAGCATGTGGAGTTGAACCAAGGAGTCTGTAAGGGCAAGGAGATCGCCTACTCCATGAAGATCTACCCGAATGAGGCTAGCCCTTCATGGACGGAAGTCATGGTGGAATAAACAAGGTTGCTTCTTTATGGACCCTTCGTAGATGGAGCCCTTTGTGGACTCGTGCAACCATTACCCTTGGTGGGTTGAAGTCTCCATCAACATGGACGTACGATACCACCACCTATTGGAACCACGCCAGAAATCATCGTATTTTCATTGTGTTTGAAATCTCCAACCCCCACCCTTACTTACATTGCAATGTTTTACTTTCCATTGCTATATTATTAGGATTGCATGTCTAGGGATGATGCTTGACTTGTTAGATTTCCTAACATCTGCCCACAACTAAAATTGAGAAAATGTTAGGTTTTATTTGATCAAGTAGTCTAATCACCCCCCTCCCCCCCCCCCTCTAGACATACTTTTGATCCTACAAAGTGTCACCGTCCGTCGAGCGTCACACCTTTGAGACTAAAAAATCTGACGTAAACTACTAGGCGGAGCGGATGCACTAGGGATTCCCCTCTCCACTCCTGACTGCTGGAGCGACGGGCATAGAGGAAGGTGAATTCACAGACTTGCTAGCGAAGCTTGGAGGAAAAGAGTTTGCCTTAGCCATCTACGGGGGAGATAAGGAGACGCTTGGCATGGTAGTAGCTAGTCGATTTCTGTGGACAAATTTAAGTTTGTATATTTATGTTCAAAAGAATTGCATTAAAACTTCAAAAAATAACACACATGGGAAGGAGGAGAAAACATATCCTTTGCACAGGGGCTTTGGTGAACCCATGTATGTAGTCTCTTCATGGTTGTACTTTCATCTTTAATACACTATGCTCTTTAATTTTTAAGATCTTACAATTAATTGAGGTCTTCAATTTGGATTGGCTCATTCGATTTTGATCGACTCAACAATTTCTTAATGTTGGAAATATGCTCTAGAGGCAATAATAAAAGCATTATTATTATATTTCCTTGTTCATGATAATTGTCTTTATTCATGCTATAATTGTGTTATCCGGAAATCGTAGTACATGTGTGAATAATAGACACCAACATGTCCCTAGTAAGCCTCTAGTTGACTAGCTCGTTGATCAACAGATAGTCATGGTTTCCTGACTATGGACATTGGATGTCATTGATAACGAGATCACATCATTAGGAGAATGATGTGATGGACAAGACCCAATCCTAAACATAGCATAAAGATCGTATAGTTCGTTTGCTAGAGTTTTTCCAATGTCAAGTATCCTTTCCTTAGACCATGAGATCGTGTAACTCCCGGATACCGTAGGAGTGC
Source organism: Triticum monococcum (assembly GCA_034509565.1). Taxonomy (NCBI): domain Eukaryota; kingdom Viridiplantae; phylum Streptophyta; class Magnoliopsida; order Poales; family Poaceae; genus Triticum; species Triticum monococcum. The sequence goes on from CM067846.1 coordinate 66,688,247, forward strand.
TTTGGGTGTACCAAACGTCACAACGTAACTGGGTGACCATAAAGGTATACTACGGGTATCTCCGAAAGTGTCTGTTGGGTTGACACGGATCAAGACTGGGATTTGTCACTCCGTATGACGGAGAGGTATCACTGGGCCCACTCAGTAATGCATCATCATTATGAGCTCAAAGTGACCAAGTGTCTGGTCACGGGATCATGCATTACGGTACGAGTAAAGTGACTTGCCGGTAACGAGATTGAACAAGGTATTGGGATACCGACGATTGAATCTCGGGCAAGTAACATATCGATTGACAAAGGGAATTGTATACGGGGTTGCTTGAATCCTCGACATCGTGGTTCATCCGATGAGATCATCGAGGAGCATGTGGGAGCCAACATGGGTATCCAGATCCCGCTGTTGGTTATTGACCAGAGAGTCGTCTCGGTCATGTCTACATGTCTCCCGAACCCGTAGGGTCTACACACTTAAGGTTCGGTGACGCTAGGGTTGTGAAGATATGTATATGCAGTAACCCGAATGTTGTTCGGAGTCTCGGATGAGATCCCGGACGTCACGAGGAGTTTCGGAATAGTCCGGAGGTAAAGAATTATATATAGGAAGTGCTGTTTCGGCCATCGGGACAAGTTTCGGGGTCACCGGTATTGTACCGGGACCACCGGAAGGGTCCCGGGGGTCCACCGGGTGGGGCCACCCATCCCGGAGGGGCCCATGGGCCAAAGTGGGGAGGGGAACCAGCCCATAGTGGGCTGGTGCGCCCCCCTAGGCCCACCCCATGCGCCTAGGGTTGAAACCCTAGGGGTGGGGGGCGCCCCACCTTGCCTTGGGGGCCACTCCAGCCCTGGCCGCCGCCCCCCTAGGAGATCTCATCTCCTAGGGCCGGCGCCCCCCCTAGGGGAGCCTATATATATGAGGGGGGAGGGGGCAGCCAGACCTTGAGTCTTGGCGCCTCCCTCTCCCCTGCTACATCTCTTCATCTCGTAGTATACGGCGAAGCCCTGCTGCTGTGACGCCCTGCATCCACCACCACGCCGTCGTGCTGCTGGATCATCTTCAACCTCTCCTTCCCCTTGCTGGATCAAGAAGGAGGAGACGTCACTCTGACCGTATGTGTGTTGAACGCGGAGGTGCCGTCCGTTCGGCGCTAGGATCTCCGGTGATTTGGATCACGTCGTGTATGACTACCTCATCCCCGTTCTTTGAACGCTTCCGCTCGCGATCTACAAAGGTATGTAGATGCATCCGATCACTCGTTGCTAGATGAACTCATAGATGGATCTTCGTGAAACCGTAGGAAAATTTTTGTTTTCTGCAACGTTACCCAACAATGGCATCATGAGCTAGGTCTATGCGTAGTTCTTCTTGCGCGAGTAGAACACAATTTGTTGTGGACGTAGATATTGTCAACTTTCTTGCCGCTACTAGTCTTATCTTGCTTCAGCGGTATTGTGGGATGAAGCGGCCCGGACCAACCTTACACGTACGCTTACGTGAGACCGGTTCCACCGACTGACATGCACTAGTTGCATAAGGTGGCTGGCGGGTGTCTGTCTCTCCCACTTTAGTTGGAGCGGATTCGATGAAAAGGGTCCTTATGAAGGGTAAATATAAGTTGACAAATCACGTTGTGGCTTTCACGTAGGTAAGAAAACGTTCTTGCTAGAACCCTATTTCAGCCACGTAAAACTTGCAACAACAATTAGAGGATGTCTAACTTGTTTTTGCAGCAAGTGCTTTGTGATATGATATGGCCAAAGTTGTGATGAATGATGAATGATATATATGTGATGTATGAGATGTTCATGCTATTGTAATAGGAATCACGACTTGCATGTCGATGAGTATGACAACCGGCAGGAGCCATAGGAGTTGTCTTTATTTTTTGTATGACCTGCGTGTCATTGAGAAACGCCATGTAAATTACTTTACTTTATTGCTAAACGCGTTAGCCATAGTAGTAGAAGTAATAGTTGGCGAGCAACTTCACGGAGACACGATGATGGAGATCATGATGATGGAGATCATGGTGTCATGCCGGTGACAAGATGATCATGGAGCCCCAAGATGGAGATCAAAGGAGCTATGTGATATTGGCCATATCATGTCACTTTTATTATTTGATTGCATGTGATGTTTATCATGTTTTTGCATCTTGTTTACTTAGAAAGACGGTAGTAAATAAGATGATCCCTCATAATAATTTCAAGCAAGTGTTCCCCCTAACTGTGCACCGTTGCGACAGTTCGTTGTTTCGAAGCACCACGTGATGATCGGGTGTGATAGATTCTAACGTTCACATACAACGGGTGTAAGACAGATTTACACATGCAAACACTTAGGTTGACTTGACGAGTTTAGCATGTACAGACATGGCCTCGAAACACAGAAGACCGAAAGGTCGAGCATGAGTCGTATAGAAGATACGATCAACATGAAGATGTTCACCGATGTTGACTAGTCCGTCTCACGTGATGATCGGACACGGCCTAGTTAACTCGGATCATGTTATACTTAGATGACTGGAGGGATGTTTATCTAAGTGGGAGTTCATTGAGTAATTTGATTAGATGAACTTAATTATCATGAACTTAGTCTAAAATCTTTGCAATATGTCTTGTAGATCAAATGGCCAACGTTGTCCTCAACTTCAACGCGTTCCTAGAGAAAACCAAGCTGAAAGACGATGATAGCAACTATACGGACTGGGTCCGGAACCTGAGGATCATCCTCATAGCTGCCAAGAAAGATTATGTCCTACTAGCACCGCTAGGTGACCCACCCGTCCCACAGAACCAAGACGTTATGAACGCTTGGCAGACACGTGCTGATGACTACTCCCTCGTTCAGTGCGGCATGCTTTACAGCTTAGAGCCGGGGCTCCAAAAGCGTTTTGAGAGACATGGAGCATATGAGATGTTCGAAGAGCTGAAAATGGTTTTCCAAGCTCATGCCCGGGTCAAGAGATATGAGGTCTCCGACAAGTTCTTCAGCTGTAAGATGGAGGAAAATAGTTCTGTCAGTGAGCACATACTCACTATGTCTGGGTTGCATAACCGCTTGACTCAGCTGGGAGTTAATCTCCCGGATGATGCGGTCATTGACAGAATCCTCCAGTCGCTTCCACCAAGCTACAAGAGCTTTGTGATGAACTTTAATATGCAGGGGATGGAAAAGACCATTCCTGAGTTATTTTCAATGCTGAAATCAGCGGAGGTAGAAGTCAAGAAGGAACATCAAGTGTTGATAGTGAATAAAACCACTAAGTTCAAGAAGGGCAAGGGTAAAAAGAACTTCAAGAAGGACGACAAGGAAGTTGCCGCGCCTGGCAAGCAAGCTGCCGGGAAGAAGCCAAAGAATGGATCCAAGCCCGAGACTGAGTGCTTTTATTGCAAGGGAAGTGGTCACTGGAAGCGGAACTGCCCCAAATACTTAGCGGACAAGAAGGCCGGCAAAACGAAAGGTATATGTGATATACATGTAATTGATGTGTACCTTACCAGTACTCATAGTAGCTCTTGGGTATTTGATACCGGTGCAGTTGCTCACATTTGTAACTCAAAGCAGGAGCTGCGGAATAAGCGGAGACTGGCGAAGGACGAGGTGACGATGCGCGTCGGGAATGGTTCCAAGGTCGATGTGATCGCCGTCGGCACGCTGCCTCTTCATTTACCTACGGGATTAGTTTTGAACCTCAATAATTGTTATTTAGTGCCAAGTTTGAGCATGAACATTGTATCAGGATCTCGTTTAATACGAGATGGCTACTCATTTAAATTCGAGAATAATGGTTGTTCTATTTATATGAGAGATATGTTTTATGGTCATGCTCCGATGGTGAATGGTTTATTCTTAATGAATCTCGAGCGTAATGCTACACATGTTCATAGTGTGAATACCAAAAGATGTAAGGTTGATAATGATAGTCCCACATACTTGTGGCACTGCCGCCTTGGACACATAGGTGTCAAACACATGAAGAAGCTCCATGCAGATGGACTTTTAGAGTCTCTTGATTATGAATCATTTGACACGTGCGAACCATGCCTCATGGGTAAAATGACCAAGACTCCGTTCTCAGGAACAATGGAGCGAGCAACCAACTTATTGAAAATCATACATACTGATGTGTGCGATCCAATGAGTGTTGAGGCTCGCGGTGGCTATCGTTATGTTCTCACCCTCACTGATGACTTGAGTAGATATGAGTATATCTACTTAATGAAACACAAGTCTGAGACCTTTGAAAAGTTTAAGGAATTTCAGAGTGAGGTTAAAAATCAACGTGACAGAAAAATCAAGTTTTTGCGATCAGATCGTGGAGGAGAATACTTGAGTCACGAATTTGGCACACACTTAAGAAAATGTGAAATAGTTTCACAACTCACGCCGCCTGGAACACCTCAGCGTAATGGTGTGTCCGAACGTCGTAATCGCACTCTATTAGATATGGTGCGATCTATGATGTCTCTTACCGATTTACCACTATCTTTTTGGGGCTATGCTTTAGAGACTGCCGCATTCACTTTAAATAGGGCTCCGTCGAAATCCGTTGAGACGACACCGTATGAATTATGGTTTGGGAAGAAACCTAAGCTGTCGTTTCTAAAAGTTTGGGGATGCGATGCTTATGTCAAGAAACTTCAACCTGAAAAGCTCGAACCCAAGTCGGAAAAATGCGTCTTCATAGGATACCCTAAAGAAACTATTGGGTATACCTTCTACCTCAGATCCGAAGGCAAGATCTTTGTTGCCAAGAATGGATCCTTTCTAGAGAAGGAGTTTCTCTCGAAAGAAGTGAGTGGGAGGAAAGTAGAACTTGATGAAGTGTTACCTCTTGAACCGGAAAATGGCGCAACTCAAGAAAATGTTCCTGAGGTGCCTGCACCGACTAGAGAGGAAGTTAATGATGATGATCATGAAACTTCAGATCAAGTTGCTACTGAACTTCGAAGGTCCACAAGGACACGTTCCGCACCAGAGTGGTATGGCAACCCTGTCTTGGAAATCATGTTGTTAGACAACGGTGAACCTTCGAACTATGAAGAAGCAATGGCGGGCCCGGATTCCGACAAATGGCTAGAAGCCATGAAATCCGAGATAGGATCCATGTATGAAAACGAAGTATGGACTTTGACTGACTTGCCCGTTGAACGGCGAGCCATAGAAAATAAATGGATCTTTAAGAAGAAGACAGACGCGGATGGTAATGTGACCATCTATAAAGCTTGGCTTGTCGCTAAGGGTTATCGACAAGTTCAAAGGGTTGACTACGATGAGACTTTATCACCAGTAGCGAAGCTGAAGTCTGTCCGAATTATGTTAGCAGTTGCCGCATACTATGATTATGAGATATGGCAAATAGACGTCAAAACGGCATTCCTTAATGGTTTCCTTAAGGAAGAATTGTATATGATGCAGCCGGAAGGTTTTGTCGATCCTAAGAATGCTGACAAGGTGTGCAAGCTCCAACGCTCGATTTATGGGCTGGTGCAAGCATCTCGGAGTTGGAACATTCGCTTTGATGAGATGATCAAAGCGTTTGGGTTTACGCAGACTTATGGAGAAGCCTGCGTTTACAAGAAAGTGAGTGGGAGCTCTGTAGCATTTCTCATATTATATGTAGATGACATACTTTTGATGGGAAATGATATAGAACTCTTGGACAGCATTAAGGCCTACTTGAATAAGAGTTTTTCAATGAAGGACCTTGGAGAAGCTGCTTATATATTAGGCATCAAGATCTATAGAGATAGATCAAGACGCCTCATAGGTCTTTCACAAAGCACATACCTTGATAAGATATTGAAGAAGTTCAATATGGATCAGTCTAAGAAGGGGTTCTTACCTGTGTTACAAGGTGTGAAATTGAGCTCAGCTCAATGTCCGACCACGATAGAAGATATAGAAGAGATGAGTGTCATCCCCTATGCCTCAGCCATAGGTTCTATTATGTATGCCATGCTGTGTACCAGACCTGATGTAAACCTTGCCGTAAGTTTGGTAGGAAGGTACCAAAGTAATCCCGGCAATGAACACTGGACAGCGGTCAAGAATATTCTGAAGTACCTGAAAAGGACTAAGGAAATGTTTCTCGTTTATGGAGGTGACGAAGAGCTCGTCGTAAAGGGTTACGTCGACGCTAGCTTCGACACAGATCTAGATGACTCTAAGTCACAAACCGGATACGTGAATATTTTGAATGGTGGGGCAGTAAGTTGGTGCAGTTGCAAGCAGAGCGTCGTGGCGGGATCTACATGTGAAGCGGAGTACATGGCAGCCTCGGAGGCAGCACATGAAGCAATTTGGGTGAAGGAATCATCACCGACCTAGGAGTCATACCCAATGCGTCGGGGCCAATCAAACTCTTCTATGACAACACTGGAGCTATTGCACTTGCCAAGGAGCCCAGGTTTCACAAGAAGACCAGGCACATCAAGCGTCGCTTCAACTCCATTCGTGAAAATGTTCAAGATGGAGACATAGATATTTGTAAAGTACATACGGACCTGAATGTAGCAGATCCGTTGACTAAACCTCTCCCTGGAGCAAAACATGATCAACACCAGAATTCCATGGGTGTTCGATTCATCACAATATAACTAGATTATTGACTCTAGTGCAAGTGGGAGACTGTTGGAAATATGCTCTAGAGGCAATAATAAAAGCATTATTATTATATTTCCTTGTTCATGATAATTGTCTTTATTCATGCTATAATTGTGTTATCCGGAAATCGTAGTACATGTGTGAATAATAGACACCAACATGTCCCTAGTAAGCCTCTAGTTGACTAGCTCGTTGATCAACAGATAGTCATGGTTTCCTGAATATGGACATTGGATGTCATTGATAATGAGATCACATCATTAGGAGAATGATGTGATGGACAAGACCCAATCCTAAACATAGCATAAAGATCGTATAGTTCGTTTGCTAGAGTTTTTCCAATGTCAAGTATCCTTTCCTTAGACCATGAGATCGTGTAACTCCCGGATACCGTAGGAGTGCTTTGGGTGTACCAAACGTCACAACGTAACTGGGTGACCATAAAGGTATACTACGGGTATCTCCGAAAGTGTCTGTTGGGTTGACACGGATCAAGACTGGGATTTGTCACTCCGTATGACGGAGAGGTATCACTGGGCCCACTCGGTAATGCATCATCATTATGAGATCAAAGTGACCAAGTGTCTGGTCACGGGATCATGCATTACGGTACGAGTAAAGTGACTTGCCGGTAACGAGATTGAACAAGGTATTGGGATACCGACGATCGAATCTCGGGCAAGTAACATATCGATTGACAAAGGGAATTGTATACGGGGTTGCTTGAATCCTCGACATCGTGGTTCATCCGATGAGATCATCGAGGAGCATGTGGGAGCCAACATGGGTATCCAGATCCCGCTGTTGGTTATTGACCGGAGAGTCGTCTCGGTCATGTCTACATGTCTCCCGAACCCGTAGGGTCTACACACTTAAGGTTCAGTGACGCTAGGGTTGTGAAGATATGTATATGCAGTAACCCGAATGTTGTTCGGAGTCCCGGATGAGATCCCGGACGTCACGAGGAGTTTCGGAATAGTCCGGAGGTAAAGAATTATATATAGAAAGTGCTGTTTCGGCCATCGGGACAAGTTTCGGGGTCATCGATATTGTACTGGGACCATCGGAAGGGTCCCGGGGGTCCACCGGGTGGGGCCACCCATCCCGGAGGGCCCCATGGGCCAAAGTGGGGAGGGGAACCAGCCCATAGTGGGCTGGTGCGCCCCCCTAGGCCCACCCCATGCGCCTAGGGTTGAAACCCTAGGGGTGGGGGGCCCACCTTGCCTTGGGGGCCACTCCAACCCTGGCCGCCGCCCCCCCTAGGAGATCTCATCTCCTAGGGCCGGCGCCCCCCTAGGGGAGCCTATATATATGAGGGGGGGAGGGGGCAGCCAGACCTTGAGTCTTGGCGCCTCCCTCTCCCCTGCTACACCTCTTCCTCTCGTAGTATACGGCAAAGCCCTGCTGCTGTGACGTCCTGCATCCACCACCACGCCGTCGTGCTGCTGGATCATCTTCAACCTCTCCTTCCCCTTGCTGGATCAAGAAGGAGGAGACGTCACGCTGACCGTACGTGTGTTGAACGCGGAGGTGCCGTCCGTTCGGCGCTAGGATCTCCGGTGATTTGGATCACGTCGTGTACGACTACCTCATCCACGTTCTTTGAACGCTTCCGCTCGCGATCTACAAAGGTATGTAGATGCATCCGATCACTCGTTGCTAGATGAACTCATAGATGGATCTTGGTGAAACCGTAGGAAATTTTTTGTTTTCTGCAACGTTACTCAACACTTAATGAGTTCTCCCTAATTTTAAAAGCCTCACATTCAATAGAGGTTTCCAATTTAGAATTTGCTCATCAGATTTTGACTGTGTCAATAATTTCTCAAGCAGATCTCTTATTCAATGCTTTTTCAATTCATTATGCTCCTTGATTAGTGAGGTTTTCCCTGCGATTGAGGTATTCAATTTTGAATTTGATTCACGATTTTGATCGGGTTAGCGATTTTTCAAATCAATCGACAACAACTCACCTATAAAAACATATCAATCTAGCACACCCTCTCGCCACATAAAAAAAAGCACCAACACTTGCACTGTAGTATCAATATAGTACATGCAGTCATCGACACGGAAAATTTCTCCACATAAGTATGGCTTGATTAACAGATAACAAAGAATCACACCGCGAAAGATCCATCAAAATACCGCACTTAAAATAAGAAGAAAACACACTCCATCATATCCCCTACTCACCAAACTAACTATTCCCTCGGTTTCAGAATATAACGTTTATTAATTTCCTTTAAGTTAAATTTCTATAACTTTGACCAAGTTTAGAGCCAAAAAATTTGACATCAACAATACTATATATATATATATATATATATATATATATATATATATATAGGAAAATGGCTATGTACTCCTGGGAGTACGTACTCCCGCTTCTCATATACCACATAGATGAATCTTTTATACCTTTTTATTATTTTTAATATACTTCATTAATAATTACTAGATATCCCAAAATGAGTTTCACGAAAAAAATTATGTGAGTCTATATATTTTAAAATGTTTACGTATATACTGATGTGTTTGTACATGAAAAAGGTATACTATAAAAAGTACATCGCAAACGATATTTTTTCAACAAAACTCATATTGGGGTATCTTAGAATATTTAATGTAGTATATTGGGAATGATAAAGAGGTATAATCAATGCGTATATCAGGTATATTGAATATGGGAGTACATACTCCCAGGAGTACTGAAGAGGAGTCCTATATATATATATATATATATATATATATATATATATATATATATATATATGAAAATTTCTTTGGTCAAACATACAAGGTTTGACTTTTTAATAAACTAATACGCCTTATATTTTGAAATAGTGAGAGTAAAAAAATATTCTGAAAACTCAATAACATCGACGGCGCAGAAAAAAATAAACCCTCCGTGCTAAATTAGTTGTCTTACATTTTTCTAGACATGTTTAGTGTCTAAATACATGGACACATCTTTATCTGGACAAATAAACATGTCTAGATATATCTATATCTAGACAAATCTAAGACAATTAATTTGGAATGGAGGTAATACATATGAAAAAATATTTCATGATGGTAAGGATATTGAATTGGTATTGTGAATGTTGACATTTTTTGTCTATAAACTTAATCAAACTTTAATAAGAAGTTTGATTAAAGGCAATAGTAATATGAGAAGTAAAAAAGAAACGAAGAGACTACACGTTGACGTGATTTTTTAAACACCAAACTCAACATCTATATTTATGCGAGTTTAATTTTTTTCGGACAGAATATAAATAGTTATGAAAAAAGTATTGATATGACATATGTATATTGTTCTTGGTAATGTAGCAATAAAATACACAGATGGTCTACTGGGGATAAATTCAAACTGGGATATTATTCTTATAGAGTTATAGTCACAGTATATAGTTTTCACATACATATAATGTGCAGATAAACACACAAGGAAAAACTGAGAACAGACAAACATAACCTCCAGAGCAGACAACAACATACGTTTGCACCACAACAAAAGATGTACACTTTAACAAGGTATATATATATACATATATAAGTCATGTTTGTACAGACAAAATTGTTTCCTAGGCTAAATTAGAAAAACGAATGAATGCCTTCCCATATCTCTCTCTCTATATATATATTACATCAGATTTACACTGCAATCTCGGCTACCGCCTCTATTCTTCTCGGTTTCCCCTGGGTTAAATTAGACAAACAGATTTTGCCTCCATGAACAACATCAAATTTACAGAACAACTTAGGATTACATCTCTCAGCTTCCTAGGCTTAAATTAGACAACAGATTTTTCAAGCCTACATCAATCTACACAGCATCCACCATGGTTCCCATCTCCATTTCCTTCTCGATGCGAACAATCAAGCGCCTTCGAGCATACAAAACTTGGCGGCAAACATTCTGCCGCAGCTTGCTTTCATCTCTATTCCTCCCTGGAGCTCACAATCGCAATTCGCATGGCATCCATACTTAATCACTGTTCACTTTCCACAATAACACAACATCTCTAGTTCTCTACAGGCAAACCATTGTCTTTAATAGCAGTACCAATGGGTCTTTACAGAACAAGTAACTTAAACATCGATCTTCTGTTTCTTCCAGGACGGCGGGGCGACGATCAAACTTGGAAGCTGCGGCCTCCTCGAAGCATCTCCAGCACATCTATCAGCCGGAGCAGGAGGCTGTCCAGCAGCCTCCTGGATCCTTCTCTTCTGTCCGACCAAGTTTGGGACCCTTGTCATATTTACATCTTTAGGTCCGCTGCTGACATGGTGGCCATGATCGGCGTTTAGAGCTGCCTGGAAAGATGGCTTCTCCAGCCTACTATCTTTGGCAGTTCTACTCAAGGTATGATCCACATGCATTCGCAGTGGCTTGCTATCTTCATTCCTTGAAGGATCTGTATGCCTCAGAACAGAGTCTGGGGTGCTTATTGTTGGCTGTTTCCTTGCCAGAGCGCTAGCAGGAGCTGGAGCTGGAGCTGTACTGGGCCTTCTTTCGCCGCCGACTGAAGGGCGAGTATGCCTCGGAACAGAGTCTTGGGCGCTTATTATCTGCGATTTCTTCACCGGGGTTCTAGCTCGAGCTGGAGATCCAGTGGGCCTCACTACTACAACTGAAGGGCGTGCATGCCTCACAACAGAGTTTGGGGCGCTTATTATCTTCTGTTTCTTCACCAGGGTTTTATCTTGAGCTGGAGATCTAGTGCGCTTCACTCCTCCAACTGAAGGGTGTGCTTGCCTCAGAACAGAATCTAGGGTGCTTAATGCCTGCTGTTTTTTCATCGGGTTTGGAGTTATAGTTGGAGCTGAAGTGGGTCCATTTAGGACTCCCCTTGGAGAGAAGGCATGCGAAACAGGGCCATCTGGGGTGCTTATTTTCTGCTGTTTCTTCACCAGAGTTGGAGTCGGAGTTACAGTTGGAGCTGCAGTGTTTCTTAGGCCTCTCCTTGAATATGTATACGTCAGAACAGGCTTTGGGAAGCTTATAATCTGCTGTTTCTCCACCGGAGCAGGCTTCGGGGAGCTTACTGTCTGCTGTTTCTCCGCCGGAGCAGGCTTCGGGGAGCTTGCTGTCTGCTGTTTCTCCGCTGCAGGCTTCAGGGAGCTTGCTGTCTGCTCTTTCTTCACCAAAGCAGGCTTCAGGGAGCTTACTGTCTGCTCTTTCTCCACCGGAGCAGGCTTCGGGGAGCTTGCTGCCTGCTGGTTATCCGCCGGAGCAGGCTTCAGGGAGCTTGCTGTCTGCTCTTTCTTCACCAAAGCAGGCTTCAGGGAGCTTACTGTCTGTTCTTTCTTCACCAAAGCAGGCTTCATGGAGCTTACTGTCTGCTCTTTCTTCACCAAAGCAGGCTTCAGGGAGCTTACTGTCTGTTCTTTCTTCACCAAAGAAGGCTTCAGGGAGCTTGCTGTCTGCTCTTTCTTCACCAAAGCAGGCTTCGGGAAGCTTACTGACTGCTGTTCCTCCACCGCAGCAGGCTTCGGGAAGCTTACTGTCTGCTGTTCCTCCACCAGAGCTGGCTTCATGGAGCTTACTGTCTGCTGTTCCTCCAATGGAGCAGGCTTTGGGGAGCTTACTGTCTGATGTTCCTCCACCGGAGCAGGCTTCTGGGAGCTTACTGTCTGCTGTTTTGCCACTGGAGCTGGCTTCGGGAAGCTTACAGCCTGCTGTTCCTCCATTGGAGCTGGCTTCAGTAAGCTTAGTGTCTGCTGTTTTGCCACCGGAGCTGGCTTTGGCAAGCTTAGTGTCTGCTGTTTTGCCACCAGAGCTGGCTTCGGGAATCTTACTGCCTGCTGTTTCTCCACCAGAGCTGGAGCTGGAATGGGTCCGATAGCAGGACCCGCGGGGCGTTGGTTTCTTTCATTAAAGACCTGTTTCATTTGCTGGATAGCAGCTGCAAATATAACTAGCCATCAGATGAGAAGGAAAATTGATGATACTGAAAGGTAAATGACTGTCTCGATGGACGCAGAAGAAAACTAACTCAATGAATTCGTCATACAAGCAATGTACCTTGCAACTGCCTTGGAGCAACATCGAATTGATGCCACCATACTTTTCCTTGTTCAGAAGGGAGTGTAACATCATGAAACTTGGCGGCAAGATGGAGAGCTCCAGCAGCTATGTAGTGTGGTTTAAATTGCACTACCAATGTAGTCCGAAGCCTGTACAGTTGGATGACCAGGTCAGGAATAACAAGGTTGCCAAATTGTGGAGAAACATATGACAGGGTAACCCCAGATAACTTACGTATCATTTATGAGATTTATTGCAGCTTGTTTCACTTCCTTCTGGGAGATCCCCAGATTCTTGAGAGCGAGATTTAGTGGCTCATAAGGATGCTGTATATTGAAATCAAACCTGATGGTTGAAAGCAATAGTGCCTCCCCCATCAAAATTAGGTCCTTCCGCTTCTCAAGGACCTCCTATTTTTAGTTCAGAAAAGTTGAGCAATATAGAACAGAAACATCACAAGAAACAGGACAGCTGCCAGCAATAGTAGTACAAAGCAAGAAGTTTGCGGTACCTTCTGTTTGATTCTGCGAGCAGCATCAGGTTTTCTCTTATACATTGTTTCATGTGCCACAGTAACGACACGTCCTAATTGGCAAGGAGTGTCTTCAATCTTCGAAGCAAGAAAGATGCAAGCAGTTGCAACAGTCTGGGAGGACAGAACAGTTAGTAGCTAACCTTTTAAATGGCAAGTGCATAATTACAAAATGGTATGAAGTTGTGTTGCTGCATTATATATAGGCCACTCAGCTTTGAACAAAATTCCTTTTTCAGGAAGACAACCCACAGCAGCAAGAAGAACAGGACTTGATATTACTGGGAGGAAAGTAAATAGCAGCGAAAAAAATTAGTACTTACTGTCTAGAGTATTATTAGAAAGTGCCTCTTCAAGTTCGTAAAGTTGCTCCAATAGAACCAGAACCACACCTTTCGTCCATGCAATTTTAGGTGCTCCCGATAAAATTACATAAAGCTATCATACCTCACTTCAAGAACCCTTAAAGGACCCAGCGTGAAACATCTCAACTCTACATTTTATCCAAAACCCATGTTACAATTTTGTCTGCCGTGACCAGGCTAGGTGCGCTGAAAACGCACAGACACGTTACACAACCCTCGACTACCCCAAAATGTCTACTAAACCGAAAACGACAACATTTTCAAGATCCTACACAGGTAATAGAAACCGTTAGTCTGGACGGACTTGCTACGCGGGTAAGAAGAACATTTCAAAATCCTACACAGGTAAGAGAAACCGTTAGTTTGGACACAGTTGCTACGCAGGTAAGAGAAACAGTCAGTCCACACACGGTGCTACAAAGGTAAGAGAAAATGTTAGTTCGGACACAGTGACAGTAAAAATGGCAAGTGTTGACATTTTACCCCCAGGAGCATGGACAGACCCTGACGAGGCCCCAAAAAAGCTTGTTAGGAGAACAATTGCTCAATTTCACGCATGAATTCGACACACGGGGCGCGCCAAACTGGTTAGTCAGTCACGGAATTTTCAAGCTCGTGTGTGCAGAAACGATTTGCCATTGTTGGGTCCCATGAACAGGGGGTACCTGCCACTCGTTCTTGAGCAGGGACTGGTGGAGATAGAAGCGGTGGCACAGCACGGTGCCCGTCGCGATTGTGATGTCGGGCCTGCAGCAACAACAAACAACAGCAGCGTCAAAAGACCGCGGATTTTGGTCGGGGCCAGACCCGGGGCCGAGCGGCCGCGGATTCGCGAGACCTAGGGCACGGATCGGGCGACCCCGAGCGAAATTCGGCCGCGGGCCGGAGGAAACGGAGGAGGAGGGGGGCGAGGAGGGCGCTTACACCCCGAGCCTGCGTCCGACGTCGCGGATGTAGCTGGAGTAGACGGACCGGAGCTGGGCCTCCCTGGCGGCGCTCATGCCGTCCTTCCTGGACGGCGACCCTTCCTCGATCTCCTCCTTGCTGAGGTACCAGGAGCGCCCCCGCTCGCCCCCCTCCGCCATGGCCGGCCGCCCGGCCGAGCCGCGGGCCGCGAGGAGGAGGAGGGGACGGGGAGACCGGGGGTGGACTCGGGGCGGCGACTTGGGGCGTGGCGGCGCGGGGCAGGGGAGAGGCGCGGGCGCGGGTCTGGTGCGGGTCGGGGGAGGGTGGGTGTGGGGATCGAGGAGGTAAAAGGAAACGGAACGGGACGCGACGCGGGGCTCGCGTGGGCGCTCGGCGGGTTTCGTCGCGGCCAAGCCGATGCTGCGTGGGGTCCAGCCGGAGCACCGCGACTTTTTTGAGTCGGTTCCGCGTCGGAGGCTCTGGCCCTTCGTGATCAGATCGCGAGGCGCGTCAGCCGTTGGTTCTGGCCCTGGGGCTTTTGGGCGGGGTTTAAAACGTGGGAGGGGGGCACGGGGTGGACGGGGGAGAGGGGCTCCTGTCCGGAGACGGACGGCGGGCTCGATATAGATGGGAACATGAGATGTGATGTGAGATGGGCCTGCTGCGTTTCCTTCTGTTTGATGAAGAAGAAATTTCCTCTTTTAGCCCTGATGAAAAAGCATACTGTTCTCCCTCTTTTAAAAGAAATTCAGTTCTCACTCCTCTAAAACAAATCAGAAAACACGTGTTTTTTTACTAAGCAACAAGAGGGGATTGCATGATCCTGCTAGAGAATTCGAATCACGTGAGTTTCTTTAGCAGGATCATGCGGTTCTTGTTGTTGTTGAGCAGGTCTCGTGTTTGCTGAGTTTTTTTGCGGAGGAATGAGAACTTAATTTTCTTTAGAGGGAGGAAATAGTATGGGATTCCTTAGTCGAAAGTAAATCACAATCAGCCCGTCACATCTCATGTTCCAATCTATATCCAGCTCGCGGTCGCCAAGACCTCTCCCCCCGTCCATCTACCCTCTCCCCTTCCATGTTTTAAACCCCAAAACCCCAAAACCACAACCACCGTCCAACGCACCTCGCGATTGATTACGAAGTGACAGAGACTGTGACACGGGACCGACTCAAAAAGTCGCGGCTCTCCAGGTAAGCCCCACGCGGCATGGGCCTGTCCGCGATGAAACCCGCCCACGTGAACCGTGCTACTGCCTCTCGTCTCGTTTCTTCTTTGCCTCCTCGATCTGCACACCCCAGCCCTCGAACCAACGGTTGGCGTGCCTCGTGATTGATTGCTAAGCGACATACACAAATTTCATCTTCGTCGATAGTCCCCACCCCCGAGTTTATGGAGAAGAGGGGTGGGTGGGGAGGTGGTGCTGCGGCCTTGATTGTGTGGCCGATTGAGAGCACATGTGAGATTTGTGGTGAGGAAGGTCCATATTTGGGTGGAGATGTGGCTCATCTTTGCCAGATATGGACCTTGCTCACTGGTGAATCTTCCCCCATGGCCATCAGATCTGGGAAATGGCGGGGAGGTGGTGTGTTGCCTTAATTGTCTGGACAATAAACAGGGGATACCTGCCACTCCGTTCCTGGCGTGGGACTGGTGGAGGTAGAAGTGGTGGCAGAGCACTATTCTCGCCATGCTTCTGATCTGGATCCTGCAACGACAACAACAGGAAAAGATTACAATTTTTGTAATGGCGCACTCGAAACCGAGAAAATGCAATTTGCTCCCCTGAATTCCTGAAATCCATGGCACAGACCAGGTTACTCTGAGCGAAATTGGCATGGGGGAAAATAGGTGTTTATAGCTTGAGCCCGAGGTCGATGTCGCGAATGAAGCTACAATATGTTATCCAAAGTTGGGCCTCCTTGGCAACGCCCATGCCGTTCCGCCTAGACGATGAACCACGCTTGATCTCCTTACTTGACGTTATCCAAAGTTGGGTCGGGCAGACGCCTCATTCTTGACAGATCTAGACCTTACTCACCGGTGGATCTCCCCTGTGGCCATCAGATCTGGGAAAAAATGGGGAGGTGGTGTCGCCGCCTTGACTATGTGTCCGATTGAGGGCATGGTTGAGATTCAATGGCGAGGAAGGTCCATACTGGGTAGGGATATGGCTCATCTCGCCGGATTTGGACCTTGCTCGCCGATGAATCTCCCCTGTGGCCACCAGATCTGGGAAATAATAGGGAGGTGGTGTCCGCCGCTTTGACTGTGTGGTCGATCGAGGGCATGGCTGAGATTCGGTGCTGAGGAAGGTCCACCTTTGGGTAGGGATATGGCTCATCCTTGCTAGATCTAGACCTTGCTCATCGGTGAATCTCCCCTATGTCCATCAGATCCGGGGAAAATAGGGGGAAGGTAGTAGGCGTGGACATGGGTAGCTCCCTTTCCTGGTTGATGCGCCTTGTATGACAACGACATGGGGGCTTGTGAGGAGGAGGGAGTTTGTGAGAAAAAGGCTTGGTGAAGAGCCAATGAGGAGGAGGAGGCGGCGGCGTGTGTGTAAACTTGGGAACGCTAGGTTTTCTGTATGGTGGTGAGTGAGGTTTGAAGAAATTTATAGGGAATCCTAAGCAATGTGAGCCGTTGGATCTACCTAACCATTCGACAAAAACTAAAATTCTTGGGGTGTTAAATGATAATTGTATTTGTTTCCTTATGTATCATGGAGGAATGTGTGGTGAGTGCTGGAGGTCTTCCCATGACATGGCTCAAAGAGTGTCGTATAGGTGTATGCCTACCCTTTTCTTTAACAAATACAACTCACGTGTGGCTTACAGGTCTCCTAATTCACTATAATTTTACTATATCATAGTCACACTATTTCTTTTTAGATGGATCCGGTTAGTTTTAAGCCGCTTCTCCTTTTTTTTGCTACGGAGAAAATAAACCCATTTGAACGGTAACTGATTAAAGGCCTAAAAATGATAAAGCACTACCCTAAGCCTCAAAACATTTATGACAAATTTTCCTCAATCATTCTTTACAAAATCTCCCACTTTTTCCCATCAATTCACCCATTGCTTTGTCAATGAGCCCGTGATTCTCACATGGGTGTGTTGGGAGAACGCAGTATTTCAAAAAAAATTACCTACTATCACGCAAGATCTATCTAGGATATGCATAGCAACGAGAGGGGAGAGTGTGTCTATGTACCCTCGTAGACCGAAAGCGGAAGCGTTTAGTAACGCGGTTGATGTAGTCGAACGTCTTCGCGATTCAACCGATCCAAGTACCGAACGTACGACACCTCCGCGATCAGCACACGTTCAGCTCGGTGACGTCCCTCGTACTCTTGATCCAGCTAAGGCCGACGGAGAGTTCCGTCAGCACGACGGCGTGGCGGCGGCGATGATGAAGTTACCGGTGCATGGCTTCGCCTAAGCACTATGATGATATGACCGAGGTGTGTAACTATGGAGGGGGGCACCGCACACGGCTAAAATATCAACTTGTGTGTCTATGGGGTGCCCCTGGCCATGTATATAAAGGAGGGGAGGGAAGAGGTGGCCGGCCCAAGGGGGCGCGCCAGGTGTGGGGAATCCTACTAGGACTCCCTAGTCCAAGTAGGATTCCCCTCCTCTTTCCTATTCCTAGTAGGAGAAGGAGGGAAGGAGAAGGAGGAGAGAAGGAAAGGGGGGCGCCCCCAACCCTAGTCCAATTCGGTTTGGGCTAGGGGGCGCGCTCCACTCCTTGGTCGGCCTCCTCTCTTCCACCACTAGGCCCATGAGGCCCAATAACTTACCGGAGGGGGTTCCGGTAACCCCCGGTACTCTGAAACTCATCCGAAACGACCCGAACCATTCCGGTGTCCGAATGTAACCTTCCAATATATGAATCTTTATGCATCTCTCGGCCATTTCGAGACTCCTCATCATGTCTGTGATCTCATCCGGGACTCCGAACAACCTTCGGTCATCAAATCACATAACTCATAATACAAATCATCATCGAACGTTAAGCGTGCGGACCCTACGGGTTCGAGAACTATGTAGACATGACCGAGAAATATCTCTGGTCAATAACCAATAGCGGAACCTAGATGCTCATATTGGTTCCTACATATTCTACGAACATCTTTATCGGTCAAACCGCATAACAACACACGTTGTTCCCTTGGTCATCGGTATATTACTTGCCCGAGATTCGATCGTCGGTATCAAAATACCTAGTTCAATCTCGCCACTGGCAAGTCTCTTTACTCGTTGCATAATGCATCATCCCATGACTAACTCATTAGTCACATTGTTTGCAAGTCTCATAGTGATGTGCATTACCGAGAAGGCCTAGAGATACCTCTCCGATACACGGAGTGACAAATCCTAATCTCGATCTATGCCAACTCAACAAACACCATCGGAGACACCTGTATAGCATCTTTATACTCACCAAGTTACATTGTGATGTTTGATAGCACACAAGGTGTTCCTCCGGTATTCGGGAGTTACATAATCTCATAGTCTGAGGGACATGTATAAGTAATGAAGAAAGCAATATCGGAAAAACTAAACGATCATTATGCTAAGCTAATGGAAGGGTCTTGTCCATCACATCATTCTCTAATGATGTGATCCCGTTCATCAAATGACAACACATGTCTATGGCTAGGAAACTTAACCATGTTTGATTAACGAGCTAGTCAAGTAGAGGCATACTAAGGACACTCTGTTTGTCTATGTATTCACACATGTACTAATTTCCGGTTAATACAATTCTAGCATGAATAATAAACATTTATCATGATATAAGGAAATGTAAATAACAACTTTATTATTGCCTCTAGGGCATATTTCCTTTAGTCTCCCACTTGCACTAGAGTCAATAATCTAGATTACATAGTAATGATTCTAACACCCATGGAGTCTTGGTGCTGATCATGTTTTGGTCGTGAGAGAGGCTTAGTCAACGGGTCTCCAACATTTAGATCCGTATGTATGTTGCAAATCTCTATGTCTCCCTCCTTGACCAGATCACGGATGGAATTGAAGCGTCTTTTGATGTGCTTGGTTTTCTTGTGAAATCTGGATTCCTTTCACAAAAAAATTTCATTGGACCCGATGCACTAGGTATTACAACTAGATCGGATATGAACTCCTTCATCCAGACTCCTTCATTTGCTGATTCTGAAGCAGCTATGTATTCCGCTTCACACGTAGATCCCGCCAAGACGCTCTGCTTAGAACTGCACCAACTGACAGCTCCACCATTCAATACAAATACGTATCTGGTTTGTGACTTAGAGTCATCCAGATCAGTGTCAAAGCTTGCATCAACGTAACCATTTACGACGAGCTCTTTGTCACCTCCATAAATGAGAAACATATCCTTAGTCCTTTTCAGGTATTTCAAGATGTTCTTAACCGTTGTCCAGTGATCCACTCCTGGATTACTTTGGTACCTCCCTGCAAAACTAATAGCAAGGAACACATCAGGTCTGGTACACAATATTGCATACATGATAGAACCTATGGCTGGGTATAAGGAATGACTTTCATTTTCTCTCTATCTTCTGCAACGGTCGGGCATTGAGTCCGACTCAACTTCACACCTTGTAACACAGGCAAGCACCCTTTCTTTGACTGGTCCATTTTGAACTTCTTCAAAACTTTATCAAGGTATCTGCTTTGTGAAAGTCCAATTAAGCGTCTTGATCTCTCTCTATAGATCTTGATGCCTAATATATAAGCAGCTTCACCGAGGTCTTTCATTGAAAAATTCTTATTCAAGTATCCTTTTATGCTATTCAGAAATTCAGTATCATTTCTGATCAACAATATGTCATCCACATATAATATCAGAAATGCTACGGAGCTCCCACTCACTTTCTTGTAAATACATGCTTCTCCAAAAGTCTGTATAAAACCATATGCTTTGATCACACTATCAAAGCGTATATTCCAACTCTCAGAGGCTTGCACCAGGCCATAAATGGATCGCTGGAGCTTGTACACTTTGTTAGCATCTTTTGGATCGACAAAACCTTCTAGTTGCATCATATACAATTCTTCTTTAAGATATCCATTAAGGAATGCAGTTTTGACATCCATTTGCCAAATTTCATAATCATAAAATGCGGCAATTGCTAACATGATTCGGACAGACTTAAGCATCGCTACGGGTGAGAAGGTCTCATCGTAGTCAACTCCTTGAACTTGTCGAAAACCTTTCGCAACAAGTCGAGCTTTGTAGACAGTAATATTACTGTCAGCGTCAGTCTTCTTCTTGAAGATCCATTTATTCTCTATGGCTTGCCGATCATCGGGCAAGTCAACCAAAGTCCACATTTTGTTCTCATACACGGATCCCATCTCAAATTTCATGGCCTCAAGCCATTTAGCGGAATCTGGGCTCATCTTCGCTTTCTCATAGTTCGTAGGTTCGTCATGGTCAAGTAACATGACCTCCAGAACAGGATTACCGTACCACTCTGGTGCGGATCGCACTCTGGTTGACCTATGAGGTTTGGTAGTAACCTTATCTGAAGTTTCATGATCATCATCATTAGCTTCCTCACTAATTGGTGTAGGAATCACTGGAACTAATTTATGTGATGAACTACTTTCCAATTCGGGAGAAGGTACAATTACCTCATCAAGTTCTACTTTTCTCTCACTCACTTCTTTCGAGAGAAACTTCTTCTCTAGAAAGGATCCATTCTTAGCAACGGATATCTTGCCTTCGGATCTGTGATAGAAGGTGTACCCAACAATCTCCTTTGGGTATCCTATGGAGACACATTTCTTTGATTTGGATTCGAGCTTATCAGGTTGAAGCTTTTTCACATAAGCATCGCAACCCCAAACTTTAAGAAACGACAGCTTAGGTTTCTTGCCAAACCACAATTCATATGGTGTCGTCTCAACGGATTTAGATGGTGCCCTATTTAATGTGAATGCAGCCATCTCTAAAGCATAACCCCAAAACAATAGCGGTAAATCAGTAAGAGACATCATAGATCACAGCATATCTAATAAAGCGTGGTTACGACGTTCGGACACACCATTACGCTGTGGTGTTCCAAGTGGCGTGAGTTGCGAAACTATTCCGCATTGTTTCAAATGAAGACCAAACTCATAAATCAAATATTCACCTCCACGATCAGATCGTAGAAACTTAATTTCCTTGTTACGATGATTTTCCACTTCACTCTGAAATTCTTTGAACTTCTCAAATGTTTCAGACTTATGTTTCATCAAGTAGATATACCCATATCTGCTCAAATCATCTATGAAGGTCAGAAAATAACGATATCCATCGCGAGCATCAACACTCATCGGACCACATACATCGGTATGTATTATTTCCAATAAGTATGTTGCTCGCTCCACTGTTCCAGAGAACGGAGTCTTAGTCATCTTGCCCATGAGGCATGGTTTGCAAGCATCAAGTGATTCCAAAAGCCCATCAGCATGGAGTTTTTCATGCGCTTTACACCAATATGACCTAAACGGCAGTGCCAAAAATAAGTTGCACTTTCATTATTAAACCTATATCTTTTGGCTTCAATACTATGAATATGTGTATTACTACTGTCGAGATTCAAGAAAAATAAAAATAGACCACTCATCAAGGGTGCATGACCATAAAAGATATTACTCATATAAATAGAACAACCATTATTCTCTGATTTGAATGAATAACCGTTTGGCATCAAACAAGATCCAGATATAATGTTCATGCTTAATGCTGGCACCAAATAACAATTATTCAGGTCTAAAACTAATCCCAAAGGTAGATGTAGAGGTAGCGTGCCGACCACGATCACATCGACTTTGGAACCATTTCCCACGCGCATCGTCACCTCGTCCTTAGCCAATCTTCGCTTAATCTGTGGCCCCTGTTTTGAGTTGCAAATATGAGCAACAGAACCAGTATCAAATACCCAGGTGCTACTGCGGGCATTAGTAAGGTACACATCAATAACATGTATATCAAATATACCTTTGACTTTCCTATCCTTCTTATCCGCCAAATACTTGGGGCAGTTCCGCTTCCAGTGACTAGTCCCTTTACAGTAGAAGCACTGAGTCTTAGGCTTAGGTCCAGACTTGGGTTTGTTCACTTGAGCAGCAACTTGCTTGCCGTTCTTCTTGAAGTTCCCCTTCTTCCCTTTGCCCTTCTTCTTGAAACTAGTGGTCTTGTTAACCATCAACACTTAATGCTCCTTCTTGATTTCTACCTGTGCAGCCTTTAGCATCGCGGAGAGCTCGAGAATTGTCTTATCCATCCCTTGCATATTATAGTTCATCATGAAGCTTTTGTAGCTTGGTGGCAGTGATTGAAGAATGTTGGCGTTCTGGGAATGGGGGTCCCCAGACTTGCCTGCCTGTGGCCCACGGCGTGGCTCTACATGCGGGCCCATACGACCCATCTTCACCAACAAGCATTCAAGACCCTCGCGAGGGGCCAAGCCTCGCGAGGCGGATGACACAAGGCCTCCTCGGGAGCGGCCTCACTAGGCTGGCTCGCGAGGGGCGGAGAGATCAAGGCAAGGCAAATCCCGCGAGGTTCCAATGACGTGAGCCATGACGATCGAGACCAGGCGGGCGCCAACGTGCACAGTGTCCTTGTTTCCTCTCTGGTGTTAAGGAGGCAAGCACAGGTGAAGAGTACCGAGGCGTCAAAGCAAATGTTTCCATATCGGTGCAACGAGACCAAGACCAGCAGGACGGCAAGACGGAGGTCACCATGGAGCCCAAGGCGGCGTCACCACCAGAGCTTTTGGCAGGCGAAGACTGCTTTTGTCAGGATAACTTGTACTAGCTGTCCCCTTTCAAATTGGTCATTGTTGGCTCCCTTCCCACTCAATATTTGGGGAGAGGACTAGGGCCTCTATAAATAGGATTAGCCACCACAGTAGAGGGGGGGACAAGGAGAGCCTCAGCCATCTCATCTTGGACTAGATCCAACCCATCCTCACACCCACCAAGCACAAGAACACCTCGCCTCAGGAGGTTGTTCTTCCCCTTGTACTGTTCATCCTCAGCCCGAGAGGCAATCCACCACACCACACTGGAGTAGGGTATTACACCACAACGGTGGCCCGAACCAGTATAAATCTTGTGTCCCTTGTGTTGCGAGTTCGTCGAGCTTGCCCTTGAGATCGTGGCGAGGTTGAGGGCGTGAGTAGGTAGGGGGGATCTTCGTGCGCACCCCAGTGTTCAAACCTTAAGGGTTTTGCCGGAACCCGAGATTCGGCATTTGGCGCGCTAGGTAGGGGTGCGCCAGAGTTTTCCTTGTGTCGATTCGCGCTCCACCATCTTCACGCCCATTCTCCATGGCTGGCGCCGCCTTTCCGACTGGATCTACGGGTGTCCACAGTGACGCTTGGGGGCTCTGAGCCCTTACTTCCGCCCTGCGGCAGGTGCAGTGGCCACCCAAGTTCAAGCCGGAGATGCCGCCGCGCTACGACGACGCGGCGGACCCGTCAGCTTTCCTGCTGGCGTATGAGGAGGCCGTCCTTAAAGCCGGGGGCGACGGCGAGGTCATGGCCAACTGGCTTCCCATGGCACTCACTGGCGCACCACGCACCTGGCTGCTCAACCTCCCCGGATCCACGGTGGCATCTTGGGAGGAGTTGCACGGCCTTTTCGTTGTGCGCTACGCGGCGCCGGCGCACCACGCGGTTGCAGCCCTCCTGGGCGGCTCGTGAGCACCACCCTCAGATCGTCATGTCAAGCCATTCTTTTGCCAGATCGGCACCACTTCTAAGCGCCTGGGGGCTCCACTGGGCTGGTCCACGCTCGAGGCCGATCGCACCTTCGACTCAGGGGATCATCCCGTCTCCACCGTCGGCTCAGGTGCACTCCCAATGCTCTGCACGCTCACCATCTGCCACGTGTCCGTCACCAAGACGCTCATCCACGGCGGCGGCGGCCTCAACGTGCTCTCCGTCGAGGCCTTCAGCCTTCTTCACGCACCGCTTGAGCGGCTCCGCCCTAGGAAGCCTTTCTCAGGGGTTGGTGGAGGCTCCGCCCGCTCCCTAGGGTAGATTCGCCTCCCCGTGACCTTCTGTTGGGGAACGTAGTAATTTCAAAATTTTCCTACGCACACGCAAGATCATGGTGATGCATAGCAACGAGGGGGAGAGTCTGATCTATGTACCCTTGTAGATCGCAACGGAAGCATTGACACAACGTAGAGGAAGTAGTCGTACGTCTTCTTCCCGATCCGACCGATCCAAGCACCGTTACTCCGGCACCTCCGAGTTCTTAGGGCTCCGATCCAGCAAAGCGTCGAGGAAGAGTTCCGTCAGCACGACGGCGTGGTGACGATCTTGATGTACTACCGACGCAGGGCTTCGCCTAAGCACTACAACGGTATGATCGAGGTGGAATTTGGTGGCAGGGGGCACCGCACACGGCTAAGGAACGATCTCAAGGATCAACTTGTGTGTCTAGAGGTGCCCCCTGCCCCCGTATATAAAGGATCCAAGGGGGAGGGGCTGGCCGGCCAAGGGGGGAGGCGCAGGAGAGTCCTACTCCCACTGGGAGTAGGATTCCCCCTCCAATCCTAGTCCAACTAGGATTCCTCGGAGGGGAAAAGAGGAGGAGGTGGCCGGCCACCCTTTCCTAGTCCTAATAGGACTAGGGGAAGGGGGAGGCGCGCAGCCCATCTAGGGCAGCCCCTTCTCTTTTCCACTAAGGCCCATTATGGCCCATCTAGCTCCCGGGGGGTTCCGGTAACCCTCCCGGTATTCCGGTAAAATCCCGATTTCACCCGGAACACTTCCGATGTCCAATCATAGGCTTCCAATATATCAATATTTACGTCTCGACCATTTCGAGACTCCTCGTCATGTCCGTGATCACATCCGGGACTCCGAACAACCTTCGGTACATCAAAATGCATAAACTCATAATAACTGTCATCGTAACGTTAAGCGTGCAGACCCTACGGTTTGAGAACAATGTAGACATGACCGAGACACGTCTCCGGTCAATAACCAATAGCGGGACCTGGATGCCCATATTGGCTCCTACATATTCTATGAAGATCTTTATCGGTCAGACCGCATAACAACATACGTTGTTCCCTTTTGTCATCGGTATGTTACTTGCCCGAGATTCGATCGTCGGTATCCAATACCTAGTTCAATCTCGTTACTGGCAAGTCTCTTTACTCATTCCGTAATACATCATCTCACAACTAACATCTTAGTTATAATGCTTGCAAGGCTTATGTGATGTGTATTACCGAGAGGGCCCAGAGATACCTCTTCGACAATCGGAGTGACAAACCCTAATCTTGAAATACGCCAACCCAACATCTACCATTGGAGACACCTGTAGTACTCCTTTATAATCACCCAGTTACGTTGTGATGTTTGGTAGTACCCAAAGTGTTCCTCCGGCAAACGGGAGTTGCATAATCTCATAGTCATAGGAACATGTATAAGTCATGAAGAAAGCAATAGCAACATACTAAACGATTGGGTGCTAAGCTAATGAAATGGGTCATGTCAATCAGATCATTCAAGTAATGATGTGACCTCGTTAATCAAATAACAACTCTTTGTTCATGGTCAGGAAACATAACCATCTTTCATTAACGAGCTAGTCAAGTAGAGGCATACTAGTGACACTCTGTTTGTCTATGTATTCACACATGTATTATGTTTCCGGTTAATACAATTCTAGCATGAATAATAAACATTTGTCATTATATAAGGAAATAAATAATAACTTTATTATTGCCTCTAGGGCATATTTCCTTCAGTCTCCCACTTGCACTAGAGTCAATAATCTAGATCACATCACCATGTGATTAACATCGATAGTTCACATCATCATGTGATTAACACCCATAGTTCACATCGCCATGTGACCAACACCCAAAGGGTTTACTAGATTCAGTAATCTAGTTCACATCGCTATGTGATTAACACCCAAAGAGTACTAAGGTGTGATCATGTTTTGCTTGTGAGAGAATCTTAGTCAACGGGTCTGCCACATTCAGATCCACATGTATTTTGCAAATTTCTATGTCAACAATGCTCTGCATGGAGCTACTCTAGCTAATTGCTCCCACTTTCAATATGTTTCTAGACCGAGACTTAGAGTCATCTAGATTAGTGTCAAAACTTGCATCGGCGTAACCCTTTACGACGAACCTTTTTATCACGTCCATAATCGAGAAACATATCCTTATTTCACTAAGGATAATTCTGACCGCTGTCCAGTGATCTACTCCTAGATCACTATTGTACTCCCTTGCCAAATCAGTGCAGGGTATACAATAGATATGGTATACAGCATGACATACTTTATAGAACCTATGGCCAAGGCATAGGGAATGACTTTCATTCTCTTTCTATCTTCTGCCGTGGTCGGGCTTTGAGTCTTACTCAACTTCACACCTTATAATACAGGCAAGAACTCTTTCTTTGACTGCTCCATTTTGAACTACTTCAAAATCTTGTCAAGGTATGTACTCATTGAAAAAACTTATCAAGCGTCTTGATCTATCTCTATAGATCTTAAAGCTCAATATGTAAGCAGCTTCACCGAAGTCTTTCTTTGAAAAACTCTTTTCAAACACTCCTTTATGCTTTACAGAATAATTCTACATTATTTCCGATCAACAATATGTCATTCACATATACTTATCAGAAATGTTGTAGTGCTCCCACTCACTTTCTTGTAAATACAGGCTTCACCGCAAGTCTGTATAAAACTATATGCTTTGATCAACTCATCAAAGCGTATATTCCAACTCCGAGATGCTCGCACCAGTCCACAGATGGATCGCTGGAGCTTGCACATTTTGTTAGCACCTTTCGGATTGACAAAACCTTTTGTTGCATCATATACAACTCTTCTTTAATAAATCCATTAAGGAATGCAATTTTGTTTATCCATTTGCCAGATTTCATAAAATGCGGCAATTACTAACATGATTCGGACAGACTCAAGCATAGATACGAGTGAGAAGCTCTCATCGTAGTCAACACCTTGAACTTGTCGAAAACCTTTTGCGACAATTCTAGCTTTGTAGATAGTAACACTACTATCAGCGTCCGTCTTCCTCTTGAAGATCCATTTATTCTCAATTGCTTGCCGATCATCAGGCAAGTCAACCAAAGTCCAAACTTTGTTCTCATACATGAATCATATCTCATATTTCATGGCCTCAAACCATTTCGCGGAATCTGGGCTCATCATCGCTTCCTCATAGTTCGTAGGTTCGTCATGGTCAAGTAACATGACCTCCAGAACAGGATTACCGTACCACTCTGGTGCGGATCTCACTCTGGTTTACCTACGAGATTCAGTAGTAACTTGATCTAAAGTTACATGATCATCATCATTAGCTTCCTCACTAATTGGTGTAGTAGTCACAAGAACAGATTTTTGTGATGAACTACTTTCCAATAAGGTAGAAGGTACAATTACCTTATCAAGTTTTCTACTTTCCTCCCACTCACTTCTTTCAAGAGAAACTCCTTCTCTAGAAAGGATCCATTATAAGCAATGAATGTCTTGCCTTAGGATCTGTGATAGAAGGTGTACCCAACAGTCTCCTTTGGGTATCCTATGAAGACATATTTCTCCGATTTGGGTTTGAGCTTATCAGGATGACACTTTTTCTCATAAGCATCGCAACCCCAAACTTCAAGAAACGACAACTTTGGTTTCTTGCCAAACCATAGTTCATAAGGCGTCGTCTCGACGGATATAGATGGTTCCCCTTTTTAACGTGAATGCAGCTGTCTCTAATGCATGACCCCAAAAACGATAGTGGTAAATCGGTAAGAAACATCATAGATTGCACTATATCCAATAAAGTACGGTTATGACGTTCGGACACACCATTATGCTGTGGTGTTCCAGGTGGCGTGAGTAGTGAAACTATTTCACATTGTTTTAACTGAAGACCAAACTCGTAACTCAAATATTTGTCTCCGCGATCAGATCGTAGAAACTTTATTTTCTTGTCACGATGATTTTCCACTTCACTCTGAAATTCTTTGAACTTTTCAAATGTTTCAGACTTATATTTCATCAAGTAGATATACCCATATCTGCTCAAATCATCTGTGAAGTTTAGAAAATAACAATACTTGCCGTGAGCCTAAACACTCATCGGACTGTTGGGGAACGCAGTAATTTCGAAAAATTTCCTACGCACACGCAAGATCATGGTGATGCACAGCAACGAGAGGGGAGAGTGTTGTCTACGTACCAATGCAGACCGACTGCAGAAGCGATCACACAACGTAGAGGAAGTAGTCGTACGTCTTCTTCCCGATCCGACCGATCCAAGCACCGTTACTCCGGCACCTCCGAGTTCTTAGCACACGTTCAGCTCGATGACGTTCCTCGGGCTCCGATCCAGCAAAGCATCGAGGAAGAGTTCCGTCAGCACGACGGCGTGATGACGATCTTGATGTACTACCGACGCAGGGCTTCGCCTAAGCACTGTAACGGTACGATCGAGGTGGAATTTGGTGGCAGGGGGCACCGCACACGGCTAAGGAACAATCTCAAGGATCAACTTGTGTGTCTTGGGGTGCCCCCTGCCCCCGTATATAAAGGTTAGAGGAGGGGGAGCCGGCCGACCAGGGAGAGGAGGCGCAGGGGAGTCCTACTCCCACCGGGAGTAGGACTCCTCCCCCCAATCCTAATCCAATTAGGACTCCCGGGGGAAAAGAGAGAGAAGGGGGGCCGGCCCCCTATCCTAGTCCTACTAGGACTTGGGGAAAGGGGGGGCGCCGGCCAGCCATGGGCTTGTCCCTTTTCTCTTTTTCCACTAAGGCCCAATAGGCCCATTAGTCTCCCGGGGGGTTCCGGTAACCCTCCCGGTATTCCGGTAAAATCCCGATTTCACCCGGAACACTTCCTATGTCCAAACTGAAGGAAATATGCCCTAGAGGCAATAATAAAGTTATTATTTATTTCCTTATATCATGATAAATGTTTATTATTCATGCTAGAATTGTATTAACCGGAAACATAATACATGTGTGAATACATAGACCAACAGAGTGTCACTAGTATGCCTCTACTTGACTAGCTCGTTAATCAAAGATGGTTATGTTTCCTAACCATGAACAAAGAGTTGTTATTTGATTAACGAGGTCACATCATTAGTAGAATGATCTGATTGACATGACCCATTCCATTAGCTTAGCATCCGATCGTTTAGTATGTTGCTATTGCTTTCTTCATGACTTATACATGTTCCTATAACTATGAGATTATGCAACTCCCGTTTACCGGAGGAACACTTTGGGTACTACCAAACGTCACAACGTAACTGGGTGATTATAAAGGAGTACTACAGGTGTCTCCAATGGTAGATGTTGGGTTGGCGTATTTCGAGATTAGGGTTTGTCACTCCGATTGTCGGAGAGGTATCTCTGGGCCCTCTCGGTAATGCACATCACATAAGCCTTGCAAGCACTGCAACTAATATGTTAGTTGTGAGATGATGTATTACGGAACGAGTAAAGAGACTTGCCAGTAACGAGATTGAACTAGGTATTGGATACCGACGATCGAATCTCGGGCAAGTAACATACCGATGACAAAGGGAACAACGTATGTTGTTATGCGGTCTGACCGATAAAGATCTTCGTAGAATGTGTAGGAGCCAATATGGGCATCCAGGTCCCGCTATTGGTTATTGACCGGAGACGTGTCTCGGTCATGTCTACATTGTTCTCGAACCATAGGGTCCGCACGCTTAACGTTACGATGACAGTTATTATGAGTATATGCATTTTGATGTACCGAAGGTTGTTCGGAGTCCCGGATGAGATCACGAACATGACGAGGAGACTCGAAATGGTCGAGACATAAAGATTGATATATTGGAAGCCTATGTTTGGACATAGGAAGTGTTCCGGGTGAAATCGGGATTTTACCGGAATACCGGGAGGGTTACCGGAACCCCCCGGGAGACTAATGGGCCTATTGGGCCTTAGTGGAAAAAGAGAAAAGGGACAAGCCCATGGCTGGCCGGCGCCCCCCCTTTCCCCAAGTCCTAGTAGGACTAGGATAGGGGGCCGGCCCCCCTTCTCTCTCTTTTCCCCCCGGGAGTCCTAATTGGATTAGGATTGGGGGGAGGAGTCCTACTCCCGGTGGGAGTAGGACTCCCCTGCGCCTCCTCTCCCTGGCCGGCCGGCTCCCCCTCCTCTAACCTTTATATACGGGGGCAGGGGGCACCCCAAGACACACAAGTTGATCCTTGAGATCGTTCCTTAGCCGTGTGCGGTGCCCCCTGCCACCAAATTCCACCTCGATCATACCGTTGTAGTGCTTAGGCGAAGCCCTGCGTCCGTAGTACATCAAGATCGTCATCACGCCGTCGTGCTGACGGAACTCTTCCTCGACGCTTTGCTGGATCGGAGCCCGAGGAACGTCATCGAGCTGTACGTGTGCTAAGAACTCGGAGGTGCCGGAGTAACGGTGCTTGGATCGGTCGGATCGGGAAGAAGACGTACGACTACTTCCTCTACGTTGTGTGATCGCTTCCGCAGTCGGTCTGCGTTGGTACATAGACAACACTCTCCCCTCTCGTTGCTGTGCATCACCATGATCTTGCGTGTGCGTAGGAAATTTTTTGAAATTACTGCGTTCCCCAACAGTGGCATCCGAGCCTAGGTTTTATGGTTTGATGTTATATGCACGAGTAGAACACAAGTGAGTTGTGGGCGATACAAGTCATACTGCCTACCAGCATGTCATACTTTGGTTCGGCGGTATTGTTGGGTGAGACGATCCGGACCAACCTTACGCGTACTCTTACGCGAGACCGGTTCCCTCGACGTGCTTTGCACACAGATAGCTTGCGGAAGACTGCCTCTCCAACTTTAGTTGAACCAAGTGTGACTACACCCGGTCCTTGAGAAGGTTAAAACGGAGTCTATTTGACGAACTATCGTTGTGGTTTTGATGCGTAGGTGAGATGAGTTCTTACTTAAGCCCGTAGCAGCCACGTAAAACTTGCAACAACAAAGTAGAGGACGTCTAACTTGTTTTTGCAGGGTATGTTGTGATGTGATATGGTCAAGGCATGATGCTGATTTTATTGTATGAGATGATCATGTTTTGTAACCGAGTTATCGGCAACTGGCAGGAGCCATATGGTTGTCGCTTTATTGTATGCAATGCAATCGCGATGTAATGCTTTACTTTATTACTAAACGGTAGTGATAGTCGTGGAAGCATAAGATTGGCGAGACGACAACGATGCTACGATGGAGATCAAGGTGTCGCGCCGGTGACGATGGTGATCATGACGGTGCTTCGGAGATGGAGATCACAAGCACAAGATGATGATGGCCATATCATATCACTTATATTGATTGCATGTGATGTTTATCCTTTTATGCATCTTATCTTTCTTTGATTGACGGTAGCATTATAAGATGATCTCTCACTAAATTATCAAGAAGTGTTCTCCCCGAGTATGCACTGTTGCCAAAGTTCGTCGTGCCCAGACACCACGTGATGATCGGGTGTGATAAGCTCTACGTCCAAATACAACGGGTGCAAAACAGTTGCACACGCAGAATACTCGGGTTATACTTGACGAGCCAGGCATATACAGATATGGCCTCGGAACACGGAGACCGAAAGGTCGAGCGTGAATCATATAGTAGATATGATCAACATAAGGATGTTCACCATTGAAAACTACTCCATCTCACGTGATGATCGGTTATGGTTTAGTTGATTTGGATCACGTGATCACTTAGAGGATTAGAGGGATCTCTATCTAAGTGGGAGTTCCTAAGTTATTTGATTAACTGAACTTAAACTTATCATGAACTTAGTACCTGATAGTATCTTGCTTGTTTATGTTGATTGTAGATAGATGGCTCGTGCTATTGTTCCGTTGAATTTTAATGCGTTCCTTGAGAAAGCAAAGTTGAAAGATGATGGTAGCAACTACACGGACTAGGTCCGTAACCTGAGGATTATCCTCATTGCTGCACAGAAGAATTACGTCCTGGAAGCACCGCTGGGTGACAGGCCTGCTGCTGGAGCAAAGCAAGATGTTATGAACATCTGGTAGAGCAAAGCTGATGACTACTCAATAGTTCAGTGTGCCATGCTTTACGGCTTAGAATCGGGACTTCAACGACGTTTTGAACATCATGGAGCATATGTGATGTTCCAGGAGTTGAAGTTAATATTTCAAGCAAATGCCCGAATTGAGAGATATGAAGTCTCCAATAAGTTCTATAGCTGTAAGATGGAGGAGAACAGTTCTGTCAGTGAGCATATACTCAAGATGTCTGGGTATAATAATCACTTGATTCAGATGGGAGTTAATCTTCCAGATGACTGCGTCATTGACAGAATTCTCCAATCACTGCCACCAAGCTACAAGAGCTTCGTGATGAACTATAATATGCAAGGGATGAACAAGACTATTCCCGAGCTCTTCGCAATGCTGAAAGCTGCGGAGGTAGAAATCAAGAAGGAGCATCAAGTGTTGATGGTTAGCAAAACCACTAGTTTCAAGAAAAAGGGCAAAGGGAAGAAGAAGGGAAACTTCAAGAAGAACAGCAAGCAAGTTGCTGCTCAGGAGAAGAAACCCAAGTCTGGACCTAAGCCTGAAACTGAGTGCTTTTACTGCAAGCAGACTGGTCACTGGAAGCGGAACTGCCCCAAGTATTTGGCGGATAAGAAGGATGGCAAAGTGAGCAAAGGTATATGTGATATACATGTTATTGATGTGTACCTTACTAGAGCTCGCAGTAGCACCTGCGTATTTGATACTGGTTCTGTTGCTAATATTTGCAACTCGAAACAGGGACTACAGAATAAGCGGACGCTAGCAAAGGACGAGGTGACGATGCGCGTGGGAAACGGTTCCAAAGTCGATGTGATCGCGGTCGGCACGCTACCTCTACATCTACCTTCGGGATTAATATTAGACCTAAATAATTGTTATTTGGTGCCAGCGTTGAGCATGAACATTATATCTGGATCTTGTTTAATGCGAGACGGTTATTCATTTAAATCAGAGAATAATGGTTGTTCTATTTATATGAATAATATCTTTTATGGTCATGCACCCTTGAAGAGTGGTCTATTCTTGTTGAATCTCGAAGATAGTGATACACATATTCATAATGTAGAAGCCAAAAGATGCAAAGTTAATAATGATAGTGCAACTTACTTGTGGCACTGGCGTTTAGGTCATATCGGTGTAAAGCGCATGAAGAAACTCCATACTGATGGGCTTTTTGAACCACTTGATTATGAATCACTTGGTACTTGCGAACCGTGCCTCATAGGCAAGATGACTAAAACACCGTTCTCCGGTACCATGGAGAGAGCAACAGATTTATTGGAAATCATACATACCGATGTATGTGGTCCGATGAATATTGAGGCTCGTGGCGGATATCGTTATTTTCTCACCTTCACAGATGATTTAAGCAGATATGGGTATATCTACTTAATGAAACATAAGTCTGAAACATTTGAAAAGTTCAAAGAATTTCAGAGTGAAGTTGAAAATCATCGTAACAAGAAAATAAAGTTTCTACGATCTGATCGTGGAGGAGAATATTTGAGTTACGAGTTTGGTGTACATTTGAAAAATTGTGGAATAGTTTCGCAACTCACGCCACCCGGAACACCACAACGTAATGGTGTGTCCGAACGTCGTAATCGTACTTTACTAGATATGGTGCGATCTATGATGTCTCTTACTGATTTACCGCTATCGTTTTGGGGTTATGCTTTAGAGACGGCCGCATTCACGTTAAACAGGGCACCATCAAAATCCGTTGAGACGACACCTTATGAACTATGGTTTGGCAAGAAACCAAAGTTGTCGTTTCTTAAAGTTTGGGGCTGCGATGCTTATGTGAAAAAGCTTCAACCTGATAAGCTCGAACCCAAATCGGAGAAGTGTGTCTTCATAGGATATCCAAAGGAAACTATTGGATACACCTTCTATCACAGATCCGAAGGCAAGACTTTTGTTGCTAAGTTCGGAAACTTTCTAGAGAAGGAGTTTCTCTCGAAAGAAGTGAGTGGGAGGAAAGTAGAACTTGACGAGGTAACTGTACCTGCTCCCTTATTGGAAAATAGTACATCACAGAAAACTGTTTCTGCGACACCTATACCAATCAGTGAGGAAGCTAATGATGATGATCATGAAGCTTCAGAACAAGATAGTACTGAACCACGTAGATCAACCAGAGTGAGATCCGCACCAGAGTGGTACGGTAATCCAGTTCTGGAAGTCATGATGCTAGATCATGATGAACCTACGAACTATGAAGAAGCGATGGTGAGCCCAGATTCCGCAAAGTGGCTTGAGGCCATGAAATCTGAGATGGGATCCATGTATGAAAACAAAGTATGGACTTTGGTTGACTTGCCCGATGATCGGCAAGCAATTGAGAATAAATGGATCTTCAAGAAAAAGACTGACGCTGACGGTAATATTACTGTCTATAAAGCTCGACTTGTCGCGAAGGGTTTTCGGCAAGTTCAAGGAGTTGACTACGATGAGACCTTCTCACCCGTAGCGATGCTTAAGTCCGTCAGAATAATGTTAGCAATTGCCGCATTTTATGATTATGAAATATGGCAGATGGATGTCAAAACTGCATTCCTGAATGGATTTCTGGAAGAAGAGTTGTATATGATACAACCAGAAGGTTTTGTCGATCCAAAGGGAGCTAACAAAGTATGCAAACTCCAGCGATCCATTTATGGACTGGTGCAAGCATCTCGGAGTTGGAATAAACGCTTTGATAGTGTGATCAAAGCATTTGGCTTTATACAGACTTTTGGAGAAGCCTGTATTTACAAGAAAGTGAGTGGGAGCTCTGTAGCATTTCTAATATTATATGTGGATGACATATTGCTGATTGGAAATGATATAGAATTTCTGGATAGCATAAAGGGATACTTGAATAAAAGTTTTTCGATGAAAGACCTTGGGGAAGCTGCTTACATATTAGGCATAAAGATCTATAGAGATAGATCAAAACGCTTAATTGGACTTTCACAAAGCACATACCTTGACAAGATTTTGAAAAAGTTCAAAATGGATCAAGCAAAGAAAGGGTTCTTGCCTGTGTTACAAGGTATGAAGTTGAGTAAGACTCAATGCCCGACCAATGCAGAAGATAGAGAGAAAATGAAAGATGTTCCCTATGCTTCAGCCATAGGCTCTATCATGTATGCAATGCTGTGTACCAGACCTGATGTGTGCCTTGCTATAAGTTTAGCAGGGAGGTACCAAAGTAATCCAGGAATGGATCACTGGACAGCGGTCAAGAACATCCTAAAATACCTGAAAAGGACTAAGGATATGTTTCTCGTATATGGAGGTGACAAAGAGCTCATCGTAAGAGGTTACGTTGATGCAAGCTTTGACACTGATCCGGACGATTCTAAATCGCAAACCAGATACGTGTTTACTTTAAACGGTGGAGCTGTCAGTTGGTGCAGTTCTAAACAAACGTCGTAGCGGGATCTACATGTGAAGCGGAGTACATAGCTGCTTCGGAAGCAGCAAACGAAGGAGTCTGGATGAAGGAGTTCATATCCGATCTAGGTGTCATACCTAGTGCATCGGGTCCAATGAAAATCTTCTGTGACAATACTGGTGCAATTGCCTTGGCAAAGGAATCCAGATTTCACAAGAGGACCAAACACATCAAGAGACGCTTCAACTCCATCCGGGATTTAGTCCAGGTGGGAGACATAGAGATTTGCAAGATACATACGGATCTGAATGTTGCAGACCCATTGACTAAGCCTCTTCCACGAGCAAAACATGATCAGCACCAAGGCTCCATGGGTGTTAGAATCATTACTGTGTAATCTAGATTATTGACTCTAGTGCAAGTGGGAGACTGAAGGAAATATGCCCTAGAGGCAATAATAAAGTTATTATTTATTTCCTTATATCATGATAAATGTTTATTATTCATGCTAGAATTGTATTAACCGGAAACATAATACATGTGTGAATACATAGACCAACAGAGTGTCACTAGTATGCCTCTACTAGACTAGCTCGTTAATCAAAGATGGTTATGTTTCCTAACCATGAACAAAGAGTTGTTATTTGATTAACGAGGTCACATCATTAGTAGAATGATCTGATTGACATGACCCATTCCATTAGCTTAGCATCCGATCGTTTAGTATGTTGCTATTGCTTTCTTCATGACTTATACATGTTCCTATAACTATGAGATTATGCAACTCCCGTTTACCGGAGGAACACTTTGGGTACTACCAAACGTCACAATGTAACTGGGTGATTATAAAGGAGTACTACAGGTGTCTCCAATGGTAGATGTTGGGTTGGCGTATTTCGAGATTAGGGTTTGTCACTCCGATTGTCGGAGAGGTATCTCTGGGCCCTCTTGGTAATGCACATCACATAAGCCTTGCAAGCACTGCAACTAATATGTTAGTTGTCAGATGATGTATTATGGAACGAGTAAAGAGACTTGCCAGTAACGAGATTGAACTAGGTATTGGATACCGACGATCGAATCTCGGGCAAGTAACATACCGATGACAAAGGGAACAACGTATGTTGTTATGCGGTCTGACCGATAAAGATCTTCGTAGAATGTGTAGGAGCCAATATGGGCATCCAGGTCCCGCTATTGGTTATTGACCGGAGACATGTCTCGGTCATGTCTACATTGTTCTCGAACCGTAGGGTCTGCACGCTTAACGTTACGATGACAGTTATTATGAGTTTATGCATTTTGATGTACCGAAGGTTGTTCGGAGTCCCGGATGAGATCACGGACATGACGAGGAGTCTCGAAATGGTCGAGACGTAAAGATTGATATATTGGAAGCCTATGTTTGGACATAGGAAGTGTTCCGGGTGAAATCGGGATTTTACCGGAATACCGGGAGGGTTACCGGAACCCCCCGGGAGACTAATGGGCCTATTGGGCCTTAGTGGAAAAAGAGAAAAGGGACAAGCCCATGGCTGGCCGGCGCCCCCCCTTTCCCAAAGTCCTAGTAGGACTAGGATAGGGGGCCGGCCCCCCTTCTCTCTCTTTCCCCCCCGGGAGTCCTAATTGGATTAGGATTGGGGGGAGGAGTCCTACTCCCGGTGGGAGTAGGACTCCCCTGCGCCTCCTCTCCCTGGCCGGCCGGCTCCCCCTCCTCTAACCTTTATATACGGGGGCAGGGGGCACCCCAAGACACACAAGTTGATCCTTGAGATCGTTCCTTAGCCGTGTGCGGTGCCCCCTGCCACCAAATTCCACATCGATCGTACCGTTGTAGTGCTTAGGCGAAGCCCTGCGTCGGTAGTACATCAAGATCGTCATCACGCCGTCGTGCTGACGGAACTCTTCCTCGACACTTTGCTGGATCGGAGCCCGAGGAACGTCATCGAGCTGTACGTGTGCTAAGAACTCGGAGGTGCCGGAGTAACGGTGCTTGGATCGGTCGGATCGGGAAGAAGACGTACGACTACTTCCTCTATGTTGTGTGATCGCTTCCGCAGTCGGTCTGCGTTGGTACGTAGACAACACTCTCCCCTCTCGTTGCTGTGCATCACCATGATCTTGCGTGTGCGTAGGAAATTTTTTGAAATTACTGCGTTCCCCAACACAAACATAGGCTTCCAATATATCAATCTTTACGTCTCGACCATTTCGAGACTCCTCGTCATGTCCGTGATCTCATCCGGGACTCCGAACAACCTTCGGTACATCAAAATGCATAAACTCATAATAACTGTCATCGTAACATTAAGCGTGCGGACCCTACGGTTCGAGAACAATGTAGACATGACCGAGACACGTCTCCGGTCAATAACCAATAGCGGGACCTGGATGCCCATATTGGCTCCTACACATTCTACGAAGATCTTTATCGGTCAGACCGCATAACAACATACGTTGTTCCCTTTGTCATCGGTATGTTACTTGCCCGAGATTCGATCGTCGGTATCCAATACCTAGTTCAATCTCGTTACTGGCAAGTCTCTTTACTCATTCCGTAATACATCATCTCACAACTAACATATTAGTTGCAGTGCTTGCAAGGCTTATGTGATGTGCATTACCGAGAGGGCCCAGAGATACCTCTCCGACAATCGGAGTGACAAACCCTAATCTCGAAATACGCCAACCCAACATCTACCATTGGAGACACCTGTAGTACTCCTTTATAATCACCCAGTTACGTTGTGACGTTTGGTAGTACCCAAAGTGTTCCTCCGGTAAACGGGAGTTGCATAATCTCATAGTTATAGGAACATGTATAAGTCATGAAGAAAGCAATAGCAACATACTAAACGATCGGATGCTAAGCTAATGGAATGGGTCATGTCAATCAGATCATTCTACTAATGATGTGACCTCGTTAATCAAATAACAACTCTTTGTTCATGGTTAGGAAACATAACCATCTTTGATTAACGAGCTAGTCTAGTAGAGGCATACTAGTGACACTCTGTTGGTCTATGTATTCACACATGTATTATGTTTCCGGTTAATACAATTCTAGCATGAATAATAAACATTTATCATGATATAAGGAAATAAATAATAACTTTATTATTGCCTCTAGGGCATATTTCCTTCAGTCTCCCACTTGCACTAGAGTCAATAATCTAGATTACACAGTAATGATTCTAACACCCATGGAGCCTTGGTGCTGATCATGTTTTGCTCGTGGAAGAGGCTTAGTCAACGGGTCTGCAACATTCAGATCCGTATGTATCTTGCAAATCTCTATGTCTCCCACCTGGACTAAATCCCGGATGGAGTTGAAGCGTCTCTTGATGTGTTTGGTCCTCTTGTGAAATCTGGATTCCTTTGCCAAGGCAATTGCACCAGTATTGTCACAGAAGATTTTCATTGGACCCGATGCACTAGGTATGACACCTAGATCGGATATGAACTCCTTCATCCAGACTCCTTCGTTTGCTGCTTCCGAAGCAGCTATGTACTCCGCTTCACATGTAGATCCCGCTACGACGCTTTGTTTAGAACTGCACCAACTGACAGCTCCACCGTTTAAAGTAAACACGTATCCGGTTTGCGATTTAGAATCGTCCGGATCAGTGTCAAAGCTTGCATCAACGTAACCTCTTACGGTGAGCTCTTTGTCACCTCCATATACGAGAAACATATCCTTAGTCCTTTTCAGGTATTTTAGGATGTTCTTGACCGCTGTCCAGTGATCCATTCCTGGATTACTTTGGTACCTCCCTGCTAAACTTATAGCAAGGCACACATCAGGTCTGGTACACAGCATTGCATACATGATAGAGCCTATGGCTGAAGCATAGGGAACATCTTTCATTTTCTCTCTATCTTCTGCATTGGTCGGGCATTGAGTCTTACTCAACTTCATACCTTGTAACACAGGCAAGAACCCTTTCTTTGCTTGATCCATTTTGAACTTTTTCAAAATCTTGTCAAGGTATGTGCTTTGTGAAAGTCCAATTAAGCTTTTTGATCTATCTCTATAGATCTTTATGCCTAATATGTAAGCAGCTTCCCCAAGGTCTTTCATCGAAAAACTTTTATTCAAGTATCCCTTTATGCTATCCAGAAATTCTATATCATTTCCAATCAGCAATATGTCATCCACATATAATATTAGAAATGCTACAGAGCTCCCACTCACTTTCTTGTAAATACAGGCTTCTCCAAAAGTCTGTATAAAGCCAAATGCTTTGATCACACTATCAAAGCGTTTATTCCAACTCCGAGATGCTTGCACCAGTCCATAAATGGATCGCTGGAGTTTGCATACTTTGTTAGCTCCCTTTGGATCGACAAAACCTTCTGGTTGTATCATATACAACTCTTCTTCCAGAAATCCATTCAGGAATGCAGTTTTGACATCCATCTGCCATATTTCATAATCATAAA
Organism: Triticum monococcum; assembly: GCA_034509565.1. Taxonomy (NCBI): domain Eukaryota; kingdom Viridiplantae; phylum Streptophyta; class Magnoliopsida; order Poales; family Poaceae; genus Triticum; species Triticum monococcum. The sequence goes on from CM067846.1 coordinate 66,728,611, forward strand.
ATGCGGCAATTGCTAACATTATTCTGACGGACTTAAGCATCGCTACGGGTGAGAAGGTCTCATCGTAGTCAACTCCTTGAACTTGCTGAAAACCCTTCGCGACAAGTCGAGCTTTATAGACAGTAATATTACCGTCAGCGTCAGTCTTTTTCTTGAAGATCCATTTATTCTCAATTGCTTGCCGATCATCGGGCAAGTCAACCAAAGTCCATACTTTGTTTTCATACATGGATCCCATCTCAGATTTCATGGCCTCAAGCCACTTTGCGGAATCTGGGCTCACCATCGCTTCTTCATAGTTCGTAGGTTCATCATGATCTAGCATCATGACTTCCAGAACTGGATTACCGTACCACTCTGGTGCGGATCTCACTCTGGTTGATCTACGTGGTTCAGTACTATCTTGTTCTGAAGCTTCATGATCATCATCATTAGCTTCCTCACTGATTGGTATAGGTGTCGCAGAAACAGTTTTCTGTGATGTACTATTTTCCAATAAGGGAGCAGGTACAATTACCTCGTCAAGTTCTACTTTCCTCCCACTCACTTCTTTCGAGAGAAACTCCTTCTCTAGAAAGTTTCCGAACTTAGCAACAAAAGTCTTGCCTTCGGATCTGTGATAGAAGGTGTATCCAATAGTTTCCTTTGGATATCCTATGAAGACACACTTCTCCGATTTGGGTTCGAGCTTATCAGGTTGAAGCTTTTTCACATAAGCATCGCAGCCCCAAACTTTAAGAAACGACAACTTTGGTTTCTTGCCAAACCATAGTTCATAAGGTGTCGTCTCAACGGATTTTGATGGTGCCCTGTTTAACGTGAATGCGGCCGTCTCTAAAGCATAACCCCAAAACGATAGCGGTAAATCAGTAAGAGACATCATAGATCGCACCATATCTAGTAAAGTACGATTACGACGTTCGGACACACCATTACGTTGTGGTGTTCTGGGTGGCGTGAGTTGCGAAACTATTCCACAATTTTTCAAATGTACACCAAACTCGTAACTCAAATATTCTCCTCCACGATCAGATCGTAGAAACTTTATTTTCTTGTTACGATGATTTTCAACTTCACTCTGAAATTCTTTGAACTTTTCAAATGTTTCAGACTTATGTTTCATTAAGTAGATATACCCATATCTGCTTAAATCATCTGTGAAGGTGAGAAAATAACGATATCCGCCACGAGCCTCAATATTCATCGGACCACATACATCGGTATGTATGATTTCCAATAAATCTGTTGCTCTCTCCATGGTACCGGAGAACGGTGTTTTAGTCATCTTGCCTATGAGGCACGGTTCGCAAGTACCAAGTGATTCATAATCAAGTGGTTCAAAAAGCCCATCAGTATGGAGTTTCTTCATGCGCTTTACACCGATATGACCTAAACGCCAGTGCCACAAGTAAGTTGCACTATCATTATTAACTTTGCATCTTTTGGCTTCTACATTATGAATATGTGTATCACTATCTTCGAGATTCAACAAGAATAGACCACTCTTCAAGGGTGCATGACCATAAAAGATATTATTCATATAAATAGAACAACCATTATTCTCTGATTTAAATGAATAACCGTCTCGCATTAAACAAGATCCAGATATAATGTTCATGCTCAACGCTGGCACCAAATAACAATTATTTAGGTCTAATATTAATCCCGAAGGTAGATGTAGAGGTAGCGTGCCGACCGCGATCGCATCGACTTTGGAACCGTTTCCCACGCGCATCGTCACCTCGTCCTTTGCTAGCGTCCGCTTATTCTGTAGTCCCTGTTTCGAGTTGCAAATATTAGCAACAGAACCAGTATCAAATACGCAGGTGCTACTGCGAGCTCTAGTAAGGTACACATCAATAACATGTATATCACATATACCTTTGCTCACTTTGCCATCCTTCTTATCCGCCAAATACTTGGGGCAGTTCCGCTTCCAGTGACCAGTCTGCTTGCAGTAGAAGCACTCAGTTTCAGGCTTAGGTCCAGACTTGGGTTTCTTCTCCTGAGCAGCAACTTGCTTGCTGTTCTTCTTGAAGTTTCCCTTCTTCTTCCCTTTGCCCTTTTTCTTGAAACTAGTGGTTTTGCTAACCATCAACACTTGATGCTCCTTCTTGATTTCTACCTCCGCAGCTTTCAGCATTGCGAAGAGCTCGGGAATAGTCTTGTTCATCCCTTGCATATTATAGTTCATCACGAAGCTCTTGTAGCTTGGTGGCAGTGATTGGAGAATTCTGTCAATGACGCAGTCATCTGGAAGATTAACTCCCATCTGAATCAAGTGATTATTATACCCAGACATCTTGAGTATATGCTCACTGACAGAACTGTTCTCCTCCATCTTACAGCTATAGAACTTATTGGAGACTTCATATCTCTCAATTCGGGCATTTGCTTGAAATATTAACTTCAACTCCTGGAACATCTCATATGCTCCATGACGTTCAAAACGTCGTTGAAGTCCCGATTCTAAGCCGTAAAGCATGGCACACTGAACTATTGAGTAGTCATCAGCTTTGCTCTGCCAGACGTTCATAACATCTTGCGTTGCTCCAGCAGCAGGCCTGTCACCCAGCGGTGCTTCCAGGACGTAATTCTTCTGTGCAGCAATGAGGATAATCCTCAGGTTACGGACCCAGTCCGTGTAATTGCTACCATCATCTTTCAACTTTGCTTTCTCAAGGAACGCATTAAAATTCAACGGAACAATAGCACGAGCCATCTATCTACAATCAACATAAACAAGCAAGATACTATCAGGTACTAAGTTCATGATAAGTTTAAGTTCAGTTAATCAAATTACTTAGGAACTCCCACTTAGATAGACATCCCTCTAATTCTCTAAGTGATCACGTGATCCAAATCAACTAAACCATAACCGATCATCACGTGAGATGGAGTAGTTTTCAATGGTGAATATCGTTATGTTGATCATATCTACTATATGATTCACGCTCGACCTTTCGGTCTCCGTGTTCCGAGGCCATATCTGTATATGCTTGGCTCGTCAAGTATAACCCGAGTATTCTGCGTGTGCAACTATTTTGCACCCGTTGTATTTGGACGTAGAGCTTATCACACCCGATCATCACGTGGTGTCTGGGCACGACGAACTTTGGCAACGGTGCATACTCGGGGAGAACACTTCTTGATAATTTAGTGAGAGATCATCTTATAATGCTACCGTCAATCAAAGCAAGATAAGATGCATAAAAGGATAAACATCACATGCAATCAATATAAGTGATATGATATGGCCATCATCATCTTGTGCTTGTGATCTCCATCTCCGAAGCACCGTCATGATCACCATCGTCACCGGCGCGACACCTTGATCTCCATCGTAGCATCGTTGTCGTCTCGCCAATCTTATGCTTCCACGACTATCACTACCGTTTAGTAATAAAGTAAAGCATTACATCGCGATTGCATTGCATACAATAAAGCGACAACCATATGGCTCCTGCCAGTTGCCGATAACTCGGTTACAAAACATGATCATCTCATACAATAAAATCAGCATCATGCCTTGACCATATCACATCACAACATACCCTGCAAAAACAAGTTAGACGTCCTCTACTTTGTTGTTGCAAATTTTACGTGGCTGCTACGGGCTTAAGTAAGAACTCATCTCACCTACGCATCAAAACCACAACGATAGTTCGTCAAATAGACTCCGTTTTAACCTTCTCAAGGACCGGGCGTAGTCACACTTGGTTCAACTAAAGTTGGAGAGGCAGTCTTCCGCAAGCCATCTGTGTGCAAAGCACGTCGAGGGAACCGGTCTCGCGTAAGAGTACGCGTAAGGTTGGTCCGGATCGTCTCACCCAACAATACCGCCGAACCAAAGTATGACATGCTGGTAGGCAGTATGACTTGTATCGCCCACAACTCACTTGTGTTCTACTCATGCATATAACATCAAACCATAAAACCTAGGCTCGGATGCCACTGTTGGGGAACACAGTAATTTCGAAAATTTTCCTACGCACATGCAAGATCGTGGTGATGCACAACAACGAGAGGGGAGAGTGTTGTCTACGTACCAACGCAGACCGACTGCGGAAGCGATCACACAACATAGAGGAAGTAGTCGTACGTCTTCTTCCCGATCCGACCGATCCAAGCACCGTTACTCCGGCACCGCCGAGTTCTTAGCACACGTTCAGCTCGATGACGTTCCTCGGGCTCCGATCCAGCAAAGCGTCGAGGAAGAGTTCCGTCAGCACGACGGCGTGATGACGATCTTGATGTACTACCGACGCAGGGCTTCGCCTAAGCACTGTAACGGTACGATCGAGGTGGAATTTGGTGGCAGGGGGCACCGCACACGGCTAAGGAACGATCTCAAAGATCAACTTGTGTGTCTTGGGGTGCCCCCTGCCCCCATATATAAAGGTTAGAGGAGGGGGAGCCGGCCGGCCAGGGAGAGGAGGCGCAGGGGAGTCCTACTCCCACCGGGAGTAGGACTCCTCCCCCCAATCCTAATCCAATTAGGACTCCCGGGGGAAAAGAGAGAGAAGGGGGGCCGGCCCCCTATCCTAGTCCTACTAGGACTTGGGGAAAGGGGGGGCGCCGGCCAGCCATGGGCTTGTCCCTTTTCTCTTTTTCCACTAAGGCCCAATAGGCCCATTAGTCTCCCGGGGGGGTCCGGTAACCCTCCCGGTATTCCGGTAAAATCCCGATTTCACCCGGAACACTTCCTATGTCCAAACATAGGCTTCCAATATATCAATCTTTATGTCTCGACCATTTCGAGACTCCTTGTCATGTCTGTGATCACATCCGGGACTCCGAACAACCTTCGGTACATCAAAATGCATAAACTCATAATAACTGTCATCGTAACGTTAAGCGTGCGGACCCTACGGTTCGAGAACAATGTAGACATGACTGAGACATATCTCCGGTCAATAACCAATAGCGGGACCTGGATGCCCATATTGGCTCCTACACATTCTACGAAGATCTTTATCGGTCAGACCGCATAACAACATACGTTGTTCCCTTTGTCATCGGTATGTTACTTGCCCGAGATTCGATCGTCGGTATCCAATACCTAGTTCAATCTCGTTACCAGCAAGTCTCTTTACTCGTTCCGTAATACATCATCTCACAACTAACATATTAGTTGCAGTGCTTGCAAGGCTTATGTGATGTGCATTACCGAGAGGGCCCAGAGATACCTCTCCGACAATCGAAGTGACAAACCCTAATCTCGAAATACGCCAACCCAACATCTACCATTGGAGACACCTGTAGAGCTCCTTTATAATCACCCAGTTACGTTGTGACGTTTGGTAGTACCCAAAGTGTTCGTCCGGTAAACGGGAGTTGCATAATCTCATAGTTATAGGAACATGTATAAGTCATGAAGAAAGCAATAGCAACATACTAAACGATCGGATGCTAAGCTAATGGAATGGGTCATGTCAATCAGATCATTCTACTAATGATGTGACCTCGTTAATCAAATAACAACTCTTTGTTCATGGTTAGGAAACATAACCATCTTTGATTAACGAGCTAGTCTAGTAGAGGCATACTAGTGACACTCTGTTGGTCTATGTATTCACACATGTATTATGTTTCCGGTTAATACAATTCTAGCATGAATAATAAACATTTATCATGATATAAGGAAATAAATAATAACTTTATTATTGCCTCTAGGGCATATTTCCTTCACGGACCGCATACATCAGTATGTATTATTTCCTATAAGTCATTTGCTCGCTCCGGAGAACGGAGTCTTAGTCATCTTGCCCATAAGGCATGGTTCGCAAGCATCAAGTGATTCATAATCAAGTGATTCCAAAATCCCATCAGCATGGAGTTTCTTCATGTGCTTTACACCAATATGACCTAAACGGCAGTGCCACAAATAAGTTGCACTATCATTATTAACTTTGCATCTTTTGGTTTCAATATTATGAATATGTGTATCACTAAGATCGAGATCCAATGAACTATTTTCATTGGGTGTGTAACCATATAAGGTTTTATTCATGTAAACAGAACAACAATTTATTCTTTTACTTAAATGAATAACCGTATTACAATAAACATGATCAAATCATATTCATGCTCAACGCAAACACCAAATAACACTTATTTAGGTTCAACACTAATCCCGAAAGTATAGGGAGTGTGCGATGATGATCATATCAATCTTGGAACCACTTCCAACACACATCGTCACTTCACCCTTAACTAGTCTCTGTTCATTCTGCAACTCCCGTTTCGAGTTACTACTCTTAGCAACTGAACTAGCATAAAATACTGAGGGGTTGCTATAAACACTAGTAAAGTACACATCAATAACATGTATATCAAATATACTTATGTTCACTTTGCCATCCTTCTTATCCGCCAATCACTTGGGGTAGTTCCTCTTCCAGTGACCAGTCCCTTTGCAGTAGAAGCACTTAGTCTCAGGCTTAGGACCAGACTTGGGCTTCTTCACTTGAGCAGCAACTTGCTTGCTGTTCTTCTTGAAGTTCCCCTTTTTCCCTTTGCCCTTTTCTTGAAACTAGTGATCTTGTCAACCATCAACACTTGATGCTCTTTCTTGATTTCTACCTTCATTGATTTCATCATCATGAAAAGCTCGGGATTCGTTTTCGTCATCCCTTGCATACTATTGTTCATCACGAAGTTCTACTAACTTGGTGATGGTGACTAGAGAATTCTGTCAATCACTATCTTATCTGGAAGATTAACTCCCACTTGATTCAAGCGATTGTAGTACTCAGACAATCTGGGCACATGCTCACTATTTGAGCGATTCTCCTCCATCTTTTAGCTATAGAACTTGTTGGAGACTTCATATCTCTCAACTCGGGTATTTGCTTGAAATATTAACTTCAACTCCTGGAACATCTCATATGGTCCATGACGTTCAAAACGTCTTTGAAGTCCCGATTCTAAGCCATTAAGCATGGTGCATTAAACTATCAAGTAGTCATCATATTAAGCTAGCCGAACGTTCATAATGTCTGCATCTGCTCCTGCAATAGGTCTGTCACCTAGCGGTGCATCAAGGACATAATTTTTCTGTGCAGCAATGAGGAAAAACCTCATATCACGGATCCAATCCGCATCATTGCTACTAACATCTTTCAACATAGTTTTTCTCTAGGAACATATCAAAATAAACACAGGGAAGCAACAACGCGAGCTATTGATCTACAACATAGATATGCTAATACTACCAGGACTAGGTTCATGATAAATTAAAGTTCAATTAATCATATTACTTAAGAACTCCCACTTAGAAAGACATCCCTCTTATCTTCTAAGTGATCACGTGATGCAAATCAACTAAACCATAACCGATCATCACGTGAGATGGAGTAGTTTTCAATGGTGAACATCATTATGTTGATCATATCTACTATATGATTCACGCTCGACCTTTCGATCTCTGTGTTCCGAGGCCATATCTGCATATGCTAGGCTCGTCAAGTTTAACCTGAGTATTCTGCGTGTGCAAAACTGGCTTGCACCCGTTGTAGATGGACGTAGAGCTTATCACACCCGATCATCACGTGGTGTCTGGGCACGACGAACTTTGGCAACGGTGCATACTTAGGGAGAACACTTCTTGATAATTTAGTGAGAGATCATCTTATAATGCTACCGTCAATCAAAGCAAGATAAGATGCATAAAAGATAAACATCACATGCAATCAATATAAGTGATATGATATGGCCATCATCATCTTGTGCTTGTGATCTCCATCTCCGAAGCACCGTCATGATCACCATCGTCACCGGCGCGACACCTTGATCTCCATCGTAGCATCGTTGTCGTCTCGCCAATCTTATGCTTCCACGACTATCACTACCGCTTAGTAATAAAGTAAAGCATTACATCGCGATTACATTGCATACAATAAAGCGACAACCATATGGCTCCTGCCAGTTGCTGATAACTTGGTTACAAAACATGATCATCTCATACAATAAAATTTAGCATCATGCTTTGACCATATCACATCACATCATGCCCTGCAAAAACAAGTTAGACGTCCTCTACTTTGTTGTTGCAAGTTTTACGTGGCTGCTACGGGCTTAAGCAAGAACTCATCTCACCTACGCATCAAAACCACAACGATAGTTTGTCAAATAGACTCCGTTTTAACCTTCTCAAGGACCGGGCGTAGCCACACTTGGTTCAACTAAAGTTGGAGAGACAGTCGCCCGCAAGCCATCTATGTGCAAAGCACGTCGAGGGAACTGGTCTCGCGTAAGCGTACGCGTAAGGTTGGTCCGGGTCGTCTCGTCCAACAATACCGCCGAACCAAAGTATGACATGCTGGTAGGCAGTATGACTTGTATCGCCCACAACTCACTTGTGTTCTACTCGTGCAAATAACATCAAACCATAAAACCTAGGCTCGGATGCCACTGTTGGGGAACATAGTAATTTCAAAATTTTCCTACGCACACGCAAGATCATGGTGATGCATAGCAACGAGGGGGAGAGTCTGATCTACGTACCCTTGTAGATCGCAACGGAAGCGTTGACACAACGTAGAGGAAGTAGTCGTACGTCTTCTTCCCGATCCGACCGATCCAAGCACCGTTACTCCGGCACCTCCGAGTTCTTAGCACACGTTCAGCTCGATGACGATCCTCGGGCTCCGATCCAGCAAAGCGTCGAGGAAGAGTTCCGTCAACACGACGGCGTGGTGACGATCTTGATGTACTACCGACGCAGGGCTTCGCCTAAGCACTACAACGGTATGACCGAGGTGGAATTTGGTGGCAGGGGGCACCGCACACGGGTAAGGAACGATCTCAAGGATCAACTTGTGTGTCTAGAGGTGCCCCCTGCCCCCGTATATAAAGGATCCAAGGGGGAGGGGCTGGCCGGCCAAGGGGGGAGGCGCAGGAGAGTCCTACTCCCACTGGGAGTAGGATTCCCCCTCCAATCCTAGTCCAACTAGGATTCCTCGGAGGGGAAAAGAGGAGGAGGTGGCCGGCCACCCTTTCCTAGTCCTAATAGGACTAGGGGAAGGGGGAGGCGCGCAGCCCATCTAGGGCAGCCCCTTCTCTTTTCCACTAAGGCCCATTATGGCCCATCTAGCTCCCGGGGGGTTCCGGTAACCCTCCCGGTATTCCGATAAAATCCCGATTTCACCCGGAACACTTCCGATGTCCAATCATAGGCTTCCAATATATCAATCTTTACGTCTCGACCATTTCCAGACTCCTCGTCATGTCCGTGATCACATCCGGGACTCCGAACAACCTTCGGTACATCAAAATGCATAAACTCATAATAACTGTCATCGTAACGTTAAGCGTGCGGACCCTACGGTTCGAGAACAATGTAGACATGACCGAGACACGTCTCCGGTCAATAACCAATAGCGGGACCTGGATGCCCATATTGGCTCCTACATATTCTACGAAGATCTTTATCAGTCAGACCGCATAACAACATACGTTGTTCCCTTTTGTCATCGGTATGTTACTTGCCTGAGATTCGATCGTCGGTATCCAATACCTAGTTCAATCTCGTTACTGGCAAGTCTCTTTACTCGTTCTGTAGTACATCATCTCACAACTAACATCTTAGTTATAATGCTTGCAAGGCTTATGTGATGTGTATTACCGAGAGGGCCCAGAGATACCTCTCCGACAATCGGAGTGACAAACCCTAATCTCGAAATACGCCAACCCAACATCTACCATTGGAGACACCTGTAGTACTCCTTTATAATCACCCAGTTACGTTGTGACGTTTGGTAGTACCCAAAGTGTTCCTCCGGCAAACGGGAGTTGCATAATCTCATAGTCATAGGAACATGTATAAGTCATGAAGAAAGCAATAGCAACATACTAAACGATCGGGTGCTAAGCTAATGAAATGGGTCATGTCAATCAGATCATTCAACTAATGATGTGACCTCGTTAATCAAATAACAACTCTTTGTTCATGGTTAGGAAACATAACCATCTTTGATTAAGGAGCTAGTCAAGTAGAGGCATACTAGTGACACTCTGTTTGTCTATGTATTCACACATGTATTATGTTTCCGGTTAATACAATTCTAGCATGAATAATAAACATTTATCATGATATAAGGAAATAAATAATAACTTTATTATTGCCTCTAGGGCATATTTCCTTCACCTTCAGCACGCGCGACAACTACCGCACCGAGCTGGTCGACTTTGACATCGCCCACATCAGCCTCCCGTACAACGCCATCCTCGGGTACCCGGCCCTGGCTCAGTTCATGGCGGCGACCCATCTGGCCTACAACGTCATGAAGATGCCCGGGAGCAAGAGTGTCCTCACAGTAGTTGGGGACACCAAGGAAGCCTTGATGTCACTCAAGGTCACTCTCAAGACCGCCGTGACAGCGCAGCCCGCCGACGCGGATACCTCCAAGGCCAAGGGAGCCGCACCAACCAAGAAGAAGCAGTTTTCACTCAAGACAAGGCAGAAACCAAGCAAGTGCCAGTCGAGGAGGACGGGACCTCGGGGGCAACCTTTACCATAGGAGCCAACCTCGAGCCTGATCAGGAGGAGGCGCTGGTGAAGTTCTTGCACGCAAACAAGGAAGTGTTCGCTTGGGAGCCCGATCAGCTGGTAGGGGTCCCAAAGAGGGGTGATAGAGCACCACCTGAAGGTGTGCCCCAATGTACGCCCCGTAAAGTAGAGGGCGAGGTGGCAGTCCATGGACAAGCAAGCTTTCATCGTCCAAGAGACCCGCAAGTTGGAGGTTGCAGGTGTCATTCGTGAGGTTTGGTATGTCGAGTGGCTAGCAAACCCCGTTGTCGTGCCCAAGAAAGGCGGGAAGGAGCGAATGTGTGTCGACTTCACCAACCTCAACAAGGCCTACCCTCAAGATCCGTTCCCCCTTCCACGCATCGACCGGATCGTCGACTCCACTATCGAGTGCGACTTGTTGTGCTTCCTGGATGCATTCTCAGGATATCACCAGATCAAGATGGCGGTAGAAGATGTGGAGAAGACATCCTTCTTGACCCCGTGTGGGGTGTACTGCTACACTTGCATGCCTTTCGGGCTGCGCAATGCAGGCGCAACCTTCCAGCGGCTCATGCACATCGCCTTGGGCCGGCAGCTCAGGAGGAACGCGGAAGCCCACGTCGACGACATCGTGGTGAAGTCTCGGGAGGCGAGGACCTTGATCCAAGACCTGGAGGAGACCTTTGAAAGCCTCCGCCAGGTGGACTTGCGACTCAACCCGGAGAAGTGCGTGTTTGGCGTCCCTTCCGACAAGCTGTTGGGCTTCCTTGTGCCCCACAGGGGGATCGAGGCCAACCCGGAGAAGGTCAAGGCCATTGAAGACATGAGTCCACCACAGACCCTCAAGGAAATACAGAAGCTTGCTGGATGGGTGACTACATTGGGACGCTTCATTTCCAAGCTGGGAGAGTGCGCCCTACCCTTCTTCAAGCTGATGAAGAAGAAGGGCCCATTTGAGTGGACCCCGGAGGCCGACCGAGCATTTCAAGACCTCAAGAGATACCTGACCAGCCCTCCAGTGATGGTGGCATCGTGACCTCTCGAGCCCCTAGTGCTTTATCTTGCTGCCACTCCCCACTCTGCCAGCACGGCTCTAGTGGTGGTTCAGGAAGAACACCAAGCCAAGGGTGCATCGCGCCGAGCTACCACTACTAGGGAAAACCCTAGCAGTAGCGCGGGTATTTTGCCTATCAGTAGCGCGGGACGACGTGCTACTGATAAGGCGCTACAACTAATGTGTAGTAGTAGCGCTTGTCGTCCCACGCTACTGCTATACACGGCTAGCAGTAGCGCGCTTTAGTGAAGAGCGCTGCTGCTAATATCTGCAGCGCTTTTTAGTAGGAAGCGCTACTGGTAAGGAAACGCTACTGCTAACTTTGTTCCCCTCGCTACTGCTAGTTTTATTAGTTTTTTTGCATATTTGTTTTGTATTTTAATAGGCTTTATACAATAATCTTTAGCATATCATACACATACAAATATAATCATAGCATATAGATACAAATAGTCTCATCAAATCATGTCATCATCATAATCATCATTCAACACAAAGTGGTCTCTCGTCATCATCTCGAAAATAGTGATACAAGTCTCGATTACTTGCAACTACATCGTCATCCATCTAAACAATGATATACGCGAGAAGAGCTATCACTTTGAGTGAGAGCGGAACTATGCAGTACATGAGTTCGTATCCCTCTCTTGCATTAGCATTAACCTAAACTAACTACTGCCTGTCACTCGGAAACTGGAAACCGATACACCTGGGCCTGACACTCCGGCCACTCGTCATATATATACTCCTGGCGTACCACTTCTTCGCCATCGATGATCTATGCACCTGCATCGTCACATGAGTCGATGATATGCAACATATATAGTTGAGCAACAGAAAGAGACAGACTTGGCAAAAATAGAAGCAACATATCATAAGCATAAATAACAAAGTTGATCGTACCCAAAATGCCCTAACTAGAGTGATCATCGCTAGTCGAGGAGGACGGTTTAATTACATCACAAATAAAGTTTCGTCGTGCATAACTCAAAGTATCATCATACAGAAATTATGGACTAAATGGACACATTGTCATATATCGACAATCACTCCAACATGTAGTGCCATCCATCCAAGTCAGGGAGATAGTCCCTGAGCCTAGTGAAAGGCTTCAGGTCGAGACGCTGAGTGGCTACGCATGTTCGGACGTCTTCCCGCGCCATTTGTCCTTCTTCATAGAACATCCATGTTTTTCCGACGACCTCCTTCATGATGATTTGGGCAAGTTCGCGCTGGATGTGATAGAACTCAGCTCGAAGTCGATGATCCTCGATATCTCCTACGTTCTTTGCCCATTGCAGAATATGGGCATCGCCGGATGTAGGTGACATGCGAAGGTTCTAGTGATCCCATCTGTACTCCAGCATGTGGTGTAGGACATAGAATCCATCATTAAGAGAATCACTTGGTTGCTGGATGTAGCAGAAGTCGGTCTTATGGCTGAAGGCAGGCCCGCCGTCCCTTCTCTTCTTGTCCTTGACCTCTCCACCCCATTCGTTGTAGTAAAACATAGCACTGTCGAGAACATCCTTGATGTGGGTGTAATCCTTTTTGTTAATGTTCTTCGACGAGTCCAAGTAAAGAGCGTGGGAGTATCAAGGGTAGAGGATGATGAGGACGGCGCGCCCGCCGCTGCACAAAATAAGTACACCTCAAATTAATTAGCCTCCACCGTGCAAATGAATGATTGAAATTGAAGGAAGGATATCCGCGCGGATGACTTATAGGGGATGATAAGGCACGAGAATCGCCTCCTTGTCCTTATTGGCGAGCATGAAATTGACGATGTATTCCCTCGCGTATTCATGGTGCTTTGCGCAGACTCCCAAGAAGCTCTCGTGCATGAAGTACGGGTCAGGGACACAGATATGAGGTATCTGCTCAACCCCGATGATGTAGTTCATGTGCAAGGTATAAATACGGATAAACGTAAAATCCAGCTTCTTCATGTGAAACATGTCGAATATGTAATCAAATCGAAGGAAGAACTTCTCCGCGGGGAATGTGTCGATGTACGACAATTGCCGCGGAACGTTAACCACGTAGAGTGGGTATCCTGGATCTTTCGAGGCAATGAGGCCTTTCTCTATCCATAGCACATCATCATGAAGTCTCCTTAGATCACCGAATCTGGCCCCTAGCGCTGCTGCAAGTAGGATTGGTTGACCGGGGATATGCCATTTATCCGCACCGGGGATATCTATACGGTCTTGAACCCGAGGCTGCTGAGGCGTCTGGATCATAGAATCAGCTTTTTTGCCTTTCCTCGGTCTCTTCCTAGACTTCTTTACTACCGGAAGGTCGTCCATAATATGTTCAGCCTCCGGAGGCGGCAATTCAGGCACCGACTCATGACACTCAAACCCTAAGTAGGCGCCAGTATTGACATACTTTTGGGTGCCATCGTCATCCTCATCCTCATCTATGGCAACGTCACCAGCGACTAATGGAGCCTTTTCCTCACCCCTCCACTGTCATCCAGCACGACAGCCGACGCTAATTGGGTAGGTGAGGTGTTGATGTGTAACGCCCCGAGACCGATGTGCCAGGTGTCGTGCAGTTATTCGATGTTGTTGCGTTGTCATGTGCTTGCGTGTTGCATCATGTCCGTCATCATGTGCATTGCATCATGTCATCGTGTCATAATCTTTTGCATCTCAACTAAATAATTCGTATGGGTCTTCGATCCATTTAATTCGAGGGAAGGATGACTTCTCTTTATAATATATCCTCCCGATATTAGTGGATCTACTATAATAAATATTCCATTCTTTTGGAATTAACCGGAACACACTTGCAAAAATCCCAACGCCTTTTATTATTTCTTCTCTTGGCCTCTAACCTTGTCACGTGTCCTTTCTTCATTTTCCGGAGCCCCACATAATTTCTCAACATTTTTGGACTCTTCTAAATCCTAGTCCTTGTGCAACCTTTTTTAATTAAATTCAAATGTCCTTGAATTTAATTCTTGCAATCTTGCCCACTTTATTTTTCTCGGAACATGTGCATTTTTGTGAGTCCGGGAAAATTATTCGCGTGTCCACCTTCTTTCCCTATCCCTCTCTTTCTTTTTGTCTCTCCATTTTTCTTTTCTGTTAAAGGAATATGAGAGAGAGAGAGGAGAGATCGCCCTGGCCGGCCTCCCTACGTGCAAGCCGCCGCAGCCCAGCAGTGGCAGGCGCGCCCCTGCCCACCTGGGCCTCCCTCTCCTCGGCCGCCTCTTTGGCCCAAGGCCCCGCAGCCCCTACCTAACCCTAGCACCCTTGGCCCGATTCCCTCTCCCTCGTTTCCCTCCCTAGCGCCGCCAGGAGAAAGAGCACCGCTGCTCGATCCCATCATCTCCCTCGATCCCGATCGAACCCCATCTCCCATCTCCCGATCCCCTCGATCTCCCTCTGCCGTCGACCTCTCCTCCGCGCGCCATGGCCGCCTCCCCCTCTCGCTCTCACCAGGGGACCCGACCCCATTTCCCCTGCCATCGCCCCGCCTCGGCGCCGAAGTCCTCCATGGCCGCGCCTAGCCGAGCTCGGGGCTCCGCCGCCCTGCAACCCCGCGCCCGAGCTGCTCTGCTGCTGCTCTCCTCGCTCACCGCCCGGGCCCTCTCCCGTCGACAACCGCCGCCGTCGGCGGCCACAGGAGCGCCCACACCAGCGCGAGCCCCGCGCCCCGCCTCCTCCTTCCACCAGCGCCTCCGGTGATGGACGCCGTCGCTGAGCCCCAACCTCTGGCAGCCCCTGCTACAAGTCCGGCGCCTTGCTTCTTCCTCGTCAACGGCGAGCCACGCCACCGCTCTGGCCATGTTCTTTGTCAGTTCCGGCGACCTTCGCCTTGGACCCGTCGTCTCCGTCCCATTCGGGGCCTGTTTCGCGCTGCTCCTCCTCTGCTTCGCCTTCTTGCCGCAGATCGCGTCGCTGCGTCTCCTTCACCTCTTGCCCGAGTCCCCTATCGGTGGTCTCCGCTGTCCCCGAGCACCTCCGCTTGCTGTTGCCGTTGACGCCAAGACGGACCTCCGAATAGGGAGTAGCGCCAAGTTCGGTCGTTGAAGATTTCGTCAAGTACCACGACATACGGCGCCCGAACGACCACCGAACCGGAAACGTCAAGTACCTCTACGTGCGGACTCGCCAAGTACACGACCCCGGACGGCTTACCTACGTATGGATTTCGTCAAGTACAACGGCGTCCCATGAAGCACATGGGTACATCAAGTTCCTCTCCGAACGTGAACGACTACCGTCGCCGAGACCGCAAGTACCACGACCACCCCGAAAGGGTTCGGAACCGTCAAGTACCTCTCCGAGGAACGAGCATGTACCACTACGTTCGAAGGCATCGGATCCGTCAAGTTCCACTACCGCCGTGAACAACTACCGTCGCTGAGATCGCGAGAACCCCTACTTCCTCATCGAAATGCGAACGACTACCGTCGACCCCAAGTGACTCGGTTTCGTCAAGTCCTTCCACTACCATCGCGAGAACGACTACTTCCCCTACTTCCCACGACGACCCCGTGAACAACTACTTCCTCGTCGACACGTGTACCCCTACCGCCGAACTCGATCCGTTTCGATGATGCTCGCTTCAAAGGTATAACCGCCGGAACGATGCCCGTGAACGAATGCATGTGTGATGTATGAAATGCTCGTGTTTGCTCCGTGTCGGAGTTGTTCGGTGCACGTTGCCCCTCTTTTGCCTTGCCACCATCTTGTGGGAACCCGGTATCCGGGATCACCCCACCTCCTATCGTGTGTCACGCTCCCGTCACCTTTCCTTTTGCGCCGGTATCTCCGCGAGTTACCGGAACCGATATGTTGCCGGGGCATCATTTTCGGATTCGTTGCCGTGGCACCCCCTTTTTCCTTCCACCACGGTGACAATGCTTCATAATGCTCTTATCAACATTTTTTCATAAAATTGCTTTAAACTTGTTCATGTCATCCGCATCATGATAACAACAATTAAAATTGATTAAATTGATGTTTGGTTAATTTTGCTTAAATGCCATGTTAAAAATGCTTTAATTGATATCTAAATAACCGTAACACCGTTTTTAATAAACTTTATATGTTAATGGGGTAGATTTTCGCCTAGTTTAACATGGTGGCCTCATCTTGCATGTTAAATAACTCTAAAATTGTGTTTAGGACAGATCAGGACCAAACCTAATATTTGCACATGAGGATTTTCCGGAATTGTTGTTCGTTGCTTCCGGCCTCATTTAAACTTGCCTAGATTAGATAGTTTCATCATGTTTCCCCTCTCGCCATGTTTAACAACATTTAACATTGTGGGGTACATAAACGAGATCAAACTAAATAATTGATGTGGTGTTTTGTCAATATGAATCTCGTTGCATATTGAGCTCCACTTAATTTGTAGAATTATTTGTGCACTTTGCCATGCCATGCCATGCTTCATTAAATCGGACATGCATCATACTCGATTGTGCATCATGCCATGTTGATGTCGTGGTTGTTTACTATGTTGTGTGCTTCCTTTCCGGTGATTGCTTCTTCGGGTTGATTCCGGTAACGTCGAGTTTGTGAGGACCCGTTCATCTACGTTCCGTTTGTCTTCTTCATGGACTCGTTCTTCTTCCTTGCGGGATTTCAGGCAAGATGATCATACCCTCGAAATCACTACTATCTTCGCTATGCTAGTTTGCTCGCTCTTTTGCTATGCCATTGCTACGATGCCTACCACTTGCTTGTCAGCCTCCCAAATTGCCATGCTCAGCCTCTAACCCACCATTGTCCTAGCAAACCGTTGATTGGCTATGTTACCGCTTTGCTCAGCCCCTCTTATAGCGTTGTTAGTTGCAGGTGAAGATCGAAGTTTGTTCCTTGTTGGAACATGGAGATCGTTCCTTGTTGGAACATTTGTTTACTCGTTGGGATATCACTATATATATCTTATTTAATTAATGCATCTATATACTTGGTAAAGGGTGGAAGGCTCGGCCTTATGCCTGGTGTTTTGTTCCACTCTTGCCGCCCTAGTTTCCGTCATATCGGTGTTATGTTCCCGGATTTTGCGTCCCTTACGCGGTTGGGCTATAATGGGAACCCCTTGACAGTTCGCCTTAAGTAAAGCTTTGCCAGCAATGCCCAACATTGGTTTTACCATTTGCCACCTAGCCTTTTTTCCCTTGGGAGTCGCGCATCCCGAGGGTCATCTTTATTTTAACCCCCCCGGGCCAGTGCTTGTCTAAGTGTTGGTCCAAACTGTCAGCCGCCGGTGGCTACCAGGGGCAACTCTGGGCTGGCCTACCGGAAGTTTAGACAATCCGGTGTTGCCCTGAGAACGAGATATGTGCAGCTCCCATCAGGATGTCGGCGCATCGGGCGGTGTTGCTGGTTTAGTTTTACCCTGTCGAAATGTCTTGTTGTACTGGGATACCGAGTCTGATCGGAATATCTCGGGTGGAGGTCTATTCCTTCGTTGACCGTGAGAGCTTGTCATGGGCTAAGTTGGGACACCCTGCAGGGATTGATCTTTCGAAAGCCGTTCCCGCGGTTATGGGCAGATGGGAATTTGTTAACGTCCGGTTGTAGAAAACCTGAACTTGACCTTAATTAAAATGAATCAACTGCGTGTGTAACCGTGATGGTCTCTTTCCGGCGGAGTCCGGGAAGTGAACACGGTTGTTGGAGTTATGCTTGACGTAGGTAGTCTAGGATCACTTCTTGATCATACTTTTATCGACCGTGCTTTGCCTTCTCTTCTCGCTCTCATTTGCGTATGTTAGCCACCATATATGCTAGTCGCTTACTGCAGCTCCACCTCATACCTTTACCTTACCCATAAGCTTAAATAGTCTTGATCGCGAGGGTGCGAGATTGCTGAGTCCCTGTGGCTCACAGATACTTCCAAAACCAGCTTGCAGGTGCCGATGAGTCCGAGCAGATGACGCAACCCAGCTCAGGAGGAGCTCGATGAAGATCTTGTCCTTCGTGTTGTTTCGTGTTAGTTGATCAGTAGTGGAGCCCAGTTGGGGTTGATCGGGGACCTTTGTCGCATTTGGGGTTCTTCTTTTATTTTGGCTCCGTAGTCGGGCCCTTGTTTGTACTTGGTTGATGTAATGTTTCATTCATGTAATTGTGTGAAGTGGCGAGTGTAAGCCAACTATGTATCTCCTTCCTTATTATATTACATGGGTTGTGTGAAGATTACCTCACTTGCGACATATGCCTTCAATGCGATTATGCCTCTAAGTCGTGCCTCGACACGTGGGAGATATAGTCGCATCGAGGGTGTTACAAGTTGGTATCAGAGCCTTCCCCGACCTTAGGAGCCCCATTGCTTGATCGTTTTTAGCGGCCGAGTTGTGTCTAGAAAAATGTTTTGAGTCATTTAGGAATTATATATTGGAGAGTTTAGGAATTCTTTTTACTCCCCAGTCTCTTCATCGCTCTGGTAAGGCATCCTGACGTAGAGTTTTGACTCTTTTCTTCTCAAATTTCACTAAATTTTTTTTTAGGATCACGCGAGTATCTTAGTTTTGTTCCGATGGCTTATGATGAGAATACTGTCTTGGTGCCTCCTGTCAGGGGTTTAGTGGAAGTGTCCCAGGGAGTTGAGCTCTGAGGTGTTGTCATCATAATTTTATCGTTGCAATTCTGTAATACTTGAGATATGTTCGCGACATCGAAAATCTCTTTTATGCAGTTCGTTGGTGAGATAACCTCGACGCCACCCAGTACTGGGGCGGGAGTTCGGGAGTATCGCCATAACTTGTATAACGGATGCTTTTCGAAGGTTGAGATAGATGGTTTCCGAAGGTTTCTTGGTTATGTGTTGAAGGATGGATGCAGCTGGATGTAGGATTTGCTAGTTTGGGTGAGATATTATGCTTTCCCTGTATCCTCATCACCTGATTGCATAACCGGAAAGTTTCGGGAGTTTCATAGGTGGGAATTCAAGTAGCTCTTAGGATATCTTTCCGACAGATGTGTGATATGAAATTGGGGTTCGACGTCTAGTGGTTCGCCTATTCACGGTCGATTTTACAGTGGTCTCGTTGTGTCTTAAAGAGTCCTTGGCTATGCTGACTCGGGGACGCTTCGTATGTCATGTGCACTGCCTTGTACATGATGGTGCTGTACGATCGAGCCCGTGTAGGTCCCACCACGAAAACTTCGGACGAAATCTCTATCATATGTTTGTTCCGGCTTATTTCGCAAGCCAACCCTTTGTTTTGTTCTGAGTTGTGGTATTCGAGTTGCTTCGAAGTCAAATGTTGATTCCATACCTTCCCCAAATGGTGTTCTCATATTCCTATGTGAATACTAATCCTTCTTGATCATCGATATTGTCATGTCAATCCTTTTCACCGGTGTGCTTCTCTTCAAGTGGATCCGATCATTCCAATATCAGCAAGATCTTTTATCACTTCTTCTCAACGGTGTTCGTTTCTTCCATTCCAAATTGTCTTTGTTTTTCCCACCCTCCCTCCCTTTATTTTTCTCCAAGGATTCAGATCTCTTAATCGAGTATCCATCTTATTGATGTGAAGTCTCTCCATTCTTTTCTATCAATATTGTTATCCGGTTATTCTCATGAAGATTCTAACGGAGCTTTAAGTTCATCATCTTCTGTTCTTTTCTCCTCCGGTGGTTCCAAGTCTAGCTTTGTTGATCATGCCTTTTCCTCGTTTCAATACCTTCTCATGCCGGTGCACCCCATATTCATTCACTTCTCGCTATTTATTATTCCTGAGTGCTCAAGATATCTCGAAGATTTCGTGTTTTCCACTCTGCGTTCGTTCAAGATCTTTCGAGGATGTTCCCTCATTCAAGTCATTTAATTCAACGGGAGTTTTCTCTCTTTGAAATCGTTTCAACGGTGTTTCTTTTCAGTGGGCCCTAACCCACAGGTCTTTTCCCAGGATCTTACCTGACTCTTCTAATTTCCCCGGAGATATCCTTAATTTTTTTTTCGAAGCTTGACATAAGAATGATTCATCATCAGTCAAGTGTTTTCTCCAAGATCTTTCAAATTCTTATCATCGTTGGCTCAACTTTTCCATTCTTCATTCCGGAGTGCCTCAATAATTCAAGGTGGTGTTTCTCGTCGTCTTTCTCATCATTTGAAGACCGAAGAAGATGTTTACCCCCATATCTTTCTCCATTCTCTTCAAGATCCGTGATTCTAGCTTGTTGCCATCCTCTCATAATTGTTTGATCGTGAGAATTCTTTTCACCCTTCCGGAGAAATTCAAGAGCCTTTTCAGTTTGATTCTCCGAAGGCCATCATTTCGGGATTATTCATTCTAGCTTTGAGCTCTCATCCTCCTAATCTTACCGGTGCATTGTTCAACTGATCTTTAATCGGCTCGTGTTCTCTTCGTTTCTCATGTATATAAATTCCCTCAAGTATCTTATTTTATTCTCTAATTCTTTCTGGTGTTTCTTTATCTTTACTTCGTTCATTTCCAATTCTTACGGTGCTTCGTTCAATAGTTCTCGTCATTCGTTATCATATCAATTTATTCGTTGTTTCTATCCTACCGGTGGTTCGTTGAAGACTTTCTCAAGTTTGCGCTATTTCTATCTTAATCCTTTCTACGAGAATAAGTAGTGTGCCAAATCCATGGTTTGTCATCAATTTAATTGGTGAAGGATAAGCATAACACAATTCTTATTCTTGTTTCATCCTATTGATTAATTCTTATTCCGGAGGCCCTTCAAACTCTCGGTTTCATTTGTTTCATCTTCTCTTTTTCCCGGAGTCCAACCTCTTTCAATTATATTATCACGGAGATTTATCTAAATCATTACAAGGTCTCACCTTGTGTTTTCAACTTCTTTTGCTTTTATCGGCATTTTGTTTACCGGAGTTCTTCATGGAGGCTCTACATGATGGTTCACCAAGGATTTAATTCCTTCTCGAAGTGTTCATCAAGTTTCTTTTCAGAGGTGCTCAAGCATTCTTCATCTTTCTATCCGGAGTGCAATTCTTTCTTTCGTATCATTGGAGATGGTATTATGTCATTCTTAATAAATTTGAGTTCATGATTCACATGTTGTTATGAATGAGGTATTTTAAATCCATCAACCTATTCGTTGGTATTGTCTTGGGTTATATTTCACCTAAAGCCTTCCCTAAGGATGGTTGTTATTATGGTGCTTATATATGATCCAAGTTTCTTCTTTTATCCTCCCGGTGAAATAATTTCTCGTCTCCTTGTTCTTATCAATCCAATTCTCTTCCCGTGAGTGGCAGGTTCTCACCTCATAATTTGAGATGTATTCCATAAGACCATATCAACCTATTCTTTTCGTTGGTGTTTTTTCCAACAACTCCGTTCAACCCTTCCCCTAAAAGATGCCTTTCCAAACTCTTTTGTGGTAGAAGTTGGCATTTTCTCCTCATTTCTCCTATTTCAGTTATCTATCTTCTATTCTTTTGTTCCGGAGGCATGGTGATGTGGCTCTCTTCAACCCATCTTCTTGTTTTATCAGGATCGTGTTCTTGTCGTGCCTATCCTTTTAATTGGAGTGTTGTGTCCTCTTTTCAAGTATCCTCTCATCTTGTCAAGTTCAATTCCTTCCCATTACAGACGAAGTGCTGTCCAAATTATATCAGTCTTTTTCCTTCTCTATTTTGTTAACCGGTGTGTGGTGTCATTCTGCTCAAGTTCTTTTCGCCTTATCAAGTTTTACATCCTTTCTCAACCGGAGTGCTGTCCGAGATATTTCTTACCCCTTGTTCCATTCATTCAATAGTTCCAGTGGCAGTGCGTTGATTTCATCAAATATCTTCTCATCTTATCAAGACCTTATTCAATTCCTTTTCTTTTCAACCGGAGTGCTGCCCGATTTTTGGTTTTTTTCCTTGATCCCCTTCCTTAACCGGAGTGTTTCAATATATATCTTCCCTTCAACCTCAGGGTTTCGCAATGCTCTTTGTTCCTCGTTTCTAATGGAGTGTTTTCGACCTTGTTCACCTTCATTGTTTTCTTTTATCGAATTTGTTCAACCTCGCAAGGTTCTTTGGTTTCACTCGTTTGTCAAAGATGCAACTTAGTTTTACCTCTTCTCTTTCTCTTCCGTTGTTTCCCCGGTGTCATTCTAGATCTCGGGACGAGATCCTCTCGTAGTGGTGGAGTGTTGTAACGCCCCGAGACCGATGTGCCAGGTGTCGTGCAGTTATTCGATGTTGTTGCGTTGTCATGTGCTTGCGTGTTGCATCATGTCCGTCATCATGTGCATTGCATCATGTCATCGTGTCATAATCTTTTGCATCTCAACTAAATAATTCGTATGGGTCTTCGATCCATTTAATTCAAGGGAAGGATGACTTCTCTTTATAATATATCCTCCCGATATTAGTGGAGCTACTATAATAAATATTCCATTCTTTTGGAATTAACCGGAACACACTTGCAAAAATCCCAACGCCTTTTATTATTTCTTCTCTTGGCCTCTAACCTTGTCACGTGTCCTTTCATCATTTTCCGGAGCCCCACATAATTTCTCAACATTTTTGGACTCTTCTAAATCCTAGTCCTTGTGCAACCTTTTTTAATTAAATTCAAATGTCCTTGAATTTAATTCTTGCAATCTTGCCCACTTTATTTTTCTCGGAACATGTGCATTTTTGTGAGTCCGGGAAAATTATTCGCGTGTCCACCTTCTTTCCCTATCCCTCTCTTTCTTTTTGTCTCTCCATTTTTCTTTTCTGTTAAAGGAATATGAGAGAGAGAGAGGAGAGATCGCCCTGGGCCGGCCTCCCTGCGTGCAAGCCGCCGCAGCCCAGCAGTGGCAGGCGCGCCCCTGCCCACCTGGGCCTCCCTCTCCTCGGCCGGCCTCTTTGGCCCAAGGCCCCGCAGCCCCTACCTAACCCTAGCACCCCTGGCCCGATTCCCTCTCCCTCGTTTCCCTCCCTAGCGCCGCCAGGAGAAAGAGCACCGCTGCTCGATCCCATCATCTCCCTCGATCCCGATCGAACCCCATCTCCCATCTCCCGATCCCCTCGATCTTCCTCTCCCGTCGACCTCTCCTCCGCGCGCCATGGCCGCCTCCCCCTCTCGCTCTCACCAGGGGACCCGACCCCATTTCCCCTGCCATCGCCCCGCCTCGGCGCCGACGTCCTCCATGGCCGCGCCTAGCCGAGCTCGGGGCTCCGCCGCCCTGCAACCCTGCGCCCGAGCTGCTCTGCTGCTGCTCTCCTCGCTCACCGCCCGGGCCCTCTCCCGTCGACAACCGCCGCCGTCGGCGGCCACCAGGAGCGCCCACACCAGCGCGAGCCCCGCGCCCCGCCTCCTCCTTCCACCAGCGCCTCCGGTGATGGACGCCGTCGCTGAGCCCCAACCTCTGGCAGCCCCTGCTACAAGTCCGGCGCCTTGCTTCTTCCTCGTCAACGGCGAGCCACGCCACCGCTCCGGCCATGTTCTTTGTCAGTTCCGGCGACCTTCGCCTTGGACCCGTCGTCTCCGTCCCATTCGGGGCCTGTTTCGCACTGCTCCTCCTCTGCTTCGCCTTCTTGCCGCAGATCGCATCGCTGCGTCTCCTTCACCTCCTGCCCGAGTCCCCTATCGGTGGTCTCCGCTGTCCCCGAGCACCTCCGCTTGCTGTTGCCGTTGACGCCAAGACGGACCTCCGAACAGGGAGTAGCGCCAAGTTCGGTCGTTGAAGATTTCGTCAAGTACCACGACATACGGCGCCCGGACGACCACCGAACCGGAAACGTCAAGTACCTCTACGTGCGGACTCGCCAAGTACACGACCCCGGACGGCTTACCTACGTATGGATTTCGTCAAGTACAACGGCGTCCCGTGAAGCACATGGGTACATCAAGTTCCTCTCCGAACGTGAACGACTACCGTCGCCGAGACCGCAAGTACCACGACCACCCCGAAAGGGTTCGGAACCGTCAAGTACCTCTCCGAGGAACGAGCATGTACCACTACGTTCGAAGGCATCGGATCCGTCAAGTTCCACTACCGCCGTGAACAACTACCGTCGCTGAGATCGTGAGAACCCCTAATTCCTCCTCGAAATGCGAACGACTACCGTAGACCCCAAGTGACTCGGTTTCGTCAAGTCCTTCCACTACCATCGCGAGAACGACTACTTCCCCTACTTCCCACGACGACCCCGTGAACAACTACTTCCTCGTCGACACGTGTACCCCTACCGCCGAACTCGATCCGTTTCGATGATGCTCGCTTCAAAGGTATAACCGCCGGAACGATGCCCGTGAACGAATGCATGTGTGATGTATGAAATGCTCGTGTTTGCTCCATGTCGGAGTTGTTCGGTGCACGTTGCCCCTCTTTTGCCTTGCCACCATCTTGTGGGAACCCGGTATCCGGGATCACCCCACCTCCTATCGCGTGTCACGCTCCCGTCACTTTTCCTTTTGCGCCGGTATCTCCGCGAGTTACCGGAACCGATATGTTGCCGGGGCATCATTTTCGGATTCGTTGCCGTGGCACCCCCTTTTTCCTTCCACCACGGTGACAATGCTTCATAATGCTCTTATCAACATTTTTTCATAAAATTGCTTTAAACTTGTTCATGTCATCCGCATCATGATAACAACAATTAAAATTGATTAAATTGATGTTTGGTTAATTTTGCTTAAATGCCATGTTAAAAATGCTTTAATTGATATCTAAATAACCGTAACACCGTTTTTAATAAACTTTATATGTTAATGGGGTAGATTTTCGCCTAGTTTAACATGGTGGCCTCATCTTGCATGTTAAATAACTCTAAAATTGTGTTTAGGACAGATCAGGACCAAACCTAATATTTGCACATGAGGATTTTCCGGAATTGTTGTTCGTTGCTTCCGGCCTCATTTAAACTTGCCTAGATTAGATAGTTTCATCATGTTTCCCCTCTCGCCATGTTTAACAACATTTAACATTGTGGGGTACATAAACGAGATCGAACTAAATAATTGATGTGGTGTTTTGTCAATATGAATCTCGTTGCATATTGAGCTCCACTTAATTTGTAGAATTGTTTGTGCACTTTGCCATGCCATGCCATGCTTCATTAAATCGGACATGCATCATACTCGATTGTGCATCATGCCATGTTGATGTCGTGGTTGTTTACTATGTTGTGTGCTTCCTTTCCGGTGATTGCTTCTTCGGGTTGATTCCGGTAACGTCGAGTTTGTGAGGACCCGTTCATCTACGTTCCGTTTGTCTTCTTCATGGACTCGTTCTTCTTCCTTGCGGGATTTCAGGCAAGATGATCATACCCTCGAAATCACTACTATCTTCGCTATGCTAGTTTGCTCGCTCTTTTGCTATGCCATTGCTACGATGCCTACCACTTGCTTGTCAGCCTCCCAAATTGCCATGCTCAGCCTCTAACCCACCATTGTCCTAGCAAACCGTTGATTGGCTATGTTACCGCTTTGCTCAGCCCCTCTTATAGCGTTGTTAGTTGCAGGTGAAGATCGAAGTTTGTTCCTTGTTGGAACATGGAGATCGTTCCTTGTTGGAACATTTGTTTACTCGTTGGGATATCACTATATATATCTTATTTAATTAATGCATCTATATACTTGGTAAAGGGTGGAAGGCTCGGCCTTATGCCTGGTGTTTTGTTCCACTCTTGCCGCCCTAGTTTCCGTCATATCGGTGTTATGTTCCCGGATTTTGCGTCCCTTACGCGGTTGGGCTATAATGGGAACCCCTTGACAGTTCGCCTTAAGTAAAGCTTTGCCAGCAATGCCCAACATTGGTTTTACCATTTGCCACCTAGCCTTTTTTTCCCTTGGGAGTCGCGCATCCCGAGGGTCATCTTTATTTTAACCCCCCCGGGCCAGTGCTTGTCTAAGTGTTGGTCCAAACTATCAGCCGCCGGTGGCTACCAGGGGCAACTCTGGGCTGGCCTACCGGAAGTTTAGACAATCCGGTGTTGCCCTGAGAACGAGATATGTGCAGCTCCCATCAGGATGTCGGCGCATCGGGCGGTGTTGCTGGTTTAGTTTTACCCTGTCGAAATGTCTTGTTGTACTGGGATACCGAGTCTGATCGGAATATCTCGGGTGGAGGTCTATTCCTTCGTTGACCGTGAGAGCTTGTCATGGGCTAAGTTGGGACACCCTGCAGGGATTGATCTTTCGAAAGCCGTGCCCGCGGTTATGGGCAGATGGGAATTTGTTAACGTCCGGTTGTAGAAAACCTGAACTTGACCTTAATTAAAATGAATCAACTGCGTGTGTAACCGTGATGGTCTCTTTCCGGTGGAGTCCGGGAAGTGAACACGGTTGTTGGAGTTATGCTTGACGTAGGTAGTCTAGGATCACTTCTTGATCATACTTTTATCGACCGTGCTTTGCCTTCTCTTCTCGCTCTCATTTGCGTATGTTAGCCACCATATATGCTAGTCGCTTACTGCAGCTCCACCTCATACCTTTACCTTACCCATAAGCTTAAATAGTCTTGATCGCGAGGGTGCGAGATTGCTGAGTCCCTGTGGCTCACAGATACTTCCAAAACCAGCTTGCAGGTGCCGATGAGTCCGAGCAGATGACGCAACCCAGCTCAGGAGGAGCTCGATGAAGATCTTGTCCTTCGTGTTGTTTCGTGTTAGTTGATCAGTAGTGGAGCCCAGTTGGGGTTGATCGGGACCTTTGTCGCATTTGGGGTTCTTCTTTTATTTTGGCTCCGTAGTCGGGCCCTTGTTTGTACTTGGTTGATGTAATGTTTCATTCATGTAATTGTGTGAAGTGGCGAGTGTAAGCCAACTATGTATCTCCTTCCTTATTATATTACATGGGTTGTGTGAAGATTACCTCACTTGTGACATATGCCTTCAATGCGATTATGCCTCTAAGTCGTGCCTCGACACGTGGGAGATATAGTCGCATCGAGGGTGTTACATGTTCATACCTAACTGCGTGCTCGTGGGTGTGCTCCCAGCCGCCTCCAGACGAAGCAGACTCTTTGGCCACAATAGGACCCACCCATTGCAATAATCACCAAGCCGCCGCGGGGTCTCGTCGTCATCCCCCACTAGTACTAGAGGAGCCAAATTCTCGTGGCCATGAAAACCTTGAAGACGTTCGGGGGGATCGGTCGACTGTGGAACAATGGTTCCTTCGGCTTCATTATCGTCGCCTTCCCCACGTCCACCTTCTGGTCGTTGATGGTGTACAATATGGTGCACGGGGTTTCGTCAGCCTGCAAAGAAAAGTTTGCGACGTGAGACATCCGAAAGGCAACGAAAACGGGAGGTTATACATTTATTGAAGGGGGCCGGTGTGACAGATACCGTGAGGGCATCGAGCTCAGCCAAAGACGAAGCACCGCCGAGCACGTCCAGTGCCGGAGCCGGTGCGGGAGCAGGTGCAGCTGCAGGTGCTGGTGCAACGCTAGTCGAGCTGCTCCCCAAGAAGTCAGCAAGGGGAAAGTCTGCTGCATTTTTTTTCTGGATTTTGCCTGGTCCAATTAAAAACGGCCGGAACCAAGGAAGTAGACATAACTACAACCACATGTTTTGCGACAGCTACCGCTATTGCGACTATCTGAGATGATTTCTTCTCAACCGCAATCTCAACCTTCTTGTTGATGTTTTCTTTAGTTAACCTCCATCTTTCCTTTCTCTCCTCCATGGTCTCATGGTAGTACTTCTTCCACGTGGCGCCGTCTCCGACACCGTGCACGCGTCCATACGACGGTCGAGTCTCCACCGGGAGTCGTTTCAATATGTTCAATGCCCGGTTGAATGGAGTGTCCCACTTGGGCCTCACCAATGCCTCAGACGGCGAGTCGCTTTTGGCCGCAATCCTGTGCTGCTCTCTCTGCAAAAGGCACAAGGATCATTTACAAATATGACTAACATGCAGTCGAATTGATCAGAAACTAAAATTACCAGCAGTCTCATGAGCTCCGTCGTGATCGCGTTCGTCTCGAAAACCTTCTTCACTGGGTCCCAACGGTGTCGGGCCCTGAGGACGTCACGCTCCTGTGGGACGGCTCCGCCAAGGGGTTTGGGATGCCTAGACTCGCAGCTTTCACGTCCTCCTTGGCCCATATGGACCTCTTCCTGCCGTAACCACGGCTTCCGAGGTGGTGGCACCCAATGTTCCTCTGTTGAAGCCCCTTCATGTACTTCGACATTTTTGGCAGCTTCGGCCTCGCAAGCCGCCTTGAATATTTCAAAGTGCTCTGCCGTGATTGTCGGATTATCCTTTACAATCTCAGAGTAGGGTTCCTTTTTGTAGATGATCCTTGCTTTCACCCTTGTTTTCCAGGCGGCCAACGCGTCGCTAAACTTGGTCATGGCGTGTTTGTTTATCTTCTTCATTGCCGGGTCCTTATCTGGATCTTTATAATCCTTTTCATTCCGGCCCGGGAACAAGAATATCTGGTGCAGCTTCTTTAGGAGGGAGGGCCTCATATTATATATGTTCTGTAGTTTCTCATTGTTGATGGTGGCGGTTGTCCGTACGATGCAGCCTATTTGATTGACGTAGCACGTGCACGCTTCCTCGGGCGCGTTTGGCTCAAAATTGCCATTGTCCACCTCTGTGATCACCAGTCTAGTAGTCCTAAGTTTGTTAGGAAGCCATTGCCTCTTTGCTTTCGGTTCTACACCAGCTCTGCTCCTCGAGGTAGCGCCGGTCTCAGTCTCAGCGCCGGTCTCGATGCCGGTCTGAGTCTTAGCGCCGGTCTCAGTCGCAGCACCGGTCTGCGTGTCGGTCTCAGTCCCCGATGTGACCGATGGGCCCAGCAACAACATCGGTTGATCGTCGGCAAGGCTCAAAAATTCGTCTGCCGCCAGGTAGACGTCGTCGCAATCACCAGAACCCTGTCCTTCGTCGTTGCTAGCCATGTTTCCTACGATTAAATCTAGTCAATTAATTCTAGACCTAATAAAATGAATAATGACATAAAAGGCCTATGTTTTGCAGGAATGTTGACTCCTTCCCGGTGCAGCAAATCCCGGGCACTCGATATGTCCTAGTTTGTAGCACAAGTCATGCCGAAATTCACGGAAAATTTCAGCATGACCTTTGCTAAAAAGTGGACAAATCAAGAACCTGAAATTTGCAAGAATGGAAATGAATCAACATTCCGGCAAAACATAGGCCACTCAGCTTCATTCCCTGGAAACAGTGTTCAAATATCCATCTTCGACACCGCAACACATGTCCAAATATACACGAGCAACCACATGTCCAAATATACATGTCCAAATTTCACAAGCTAATTCAAAAACAAAGTGTAGAAGAAAATTCATTTAACTACTAATAGAACAAAATTCAGTTAACTTTAGTGCTCTATAACGACGAAAGAAAAAAAATCCAGTTAACTACTAATTTCATTCATTTAGGTTATTCATTTAAGTTCACCTAATTAACCTACTGTACCACTACTACTAGCAGCACTACTAACCTAATTAACCTAGCAAAACTCTACTGCCCTAACTAAAAAACATATAATTAACATCTACTAGTACCACTACTGCCCTAACCTAATTAACATCTACTAGTATCACTATATACTACAAGCAGCATCTACCCTAATTAAACCCTACTACCCTAACTAACTTTTGCTGTAAACCAATTTTTTTGCACTAAACTAATTTTTGCTCTAACATCTACTACTTAACATCTTTTGCTCCAAACTAAATTTTTTGCTATAAACTAACTTTTGCTCTACTAACTTTTCTCTAAAATGTAGGGAGAGAGAGGAGTGGGGGGGAGGGGTGGGGGACTTACAGAGAGGGGAGAGACGGTGGCGGGGAGGTGCTCGGCGACGGAGGCAGGGGCGGAGAGGGCGGGCTCGAGCACGGGCAGCGGCGGTCCTGGGCGGGCTCGGGCGGCGGTGAGGTCGAGGGCGGCGATGGTGAGGTCGAGGGCGGCTGAGCGAGTCCTGGATTAGGGGGTGTCCGGATAGCCGGACTATACCTTCGGCCGGACTCCTGGACTATGAAGATACAAGATTGAAGACTTCGTCCCGTGTCCGGAAGGGACTTTCCTTGGTGTGCAAGGCAAGCTTGGCGATACGGATATGTAGATCTCCTACCATTGTAACTGACTCTGTGTAACCCTAGTCCTCTCCGGTGTCTATATATACCGGAGGGTTTTAGTCCATAGGACGGACAACAATCATACCATAGGCTAGCTTCTAGGGTTTAGCCTCTCCGATCTCGTGGTAGATCTACTCTTGTACTACCCATATCATCAATATTAATCAAGCAGGACGTAGGGTTTTACCTCCATCAAGAGGGCCCAAACCTGCGTAAAACATCGTGTCCCCTGCCTCCTGTTACCATCCGCCTAGATGCACAGTTCGGGACCCCCCTACCCGAGATCCGCCGGTTTTGACACCGACATTGGTGCTTTCATTGAGAGTTCCTCTGTGTCGTCACTTTTAGGCCCGATGGCTCCTCCAATCATCAACAACGATGCGATCCAGGGTGAGACTTTTCTCCCCGGACAGATCTTCGTATTTGGCGGCTTCGCACTGCGGGTCAATTCGCTTGGCCATCTAGAGCAGATCGAAAGCTACGCCCCTGGCCGTCAGGTCAAATTTGGAAGTTTAAACTACACAACGGACCTCCGCGGAGTCTTGATCTTTGATGGATTCGAGCTACAGCCGAGCGCGCCGCACTGTCACGATGGGCATGATCTAGCTCTGCCGCCGAACAGTGCCCTGGAGGCCGCACCCGCATCAGCTCCGACCCTTAATTTGGAGCTAGCTGCGCCAATCAAGGATGGGTGGTTGGACACCGCCTCGGGGGCTGCAATCTCTACGGCAATCGAGCCGAACACCAGCCCTATTCTTTGCGAAGCCCGTGACTCCAAGGAGCCGGACTCCTCTCCAGACTCCGAGCCCTCCGCGCCCCTACCGATCGAACCCGATTGGGCGCCGATCATGGAGTTCATCGTCGCGGACATCTTTCAGCACTCGCCCTTCGGCGATATTCTGAATTCACTAAAGTCTCTCTCTTTATCAGGAGAGCCCTGGCCGGACTATGGTCAACAAGGTTGGGATGCGAATGATGAAGAAATTCAAAGCCCACCCACCACCCACTTCGTAGCCACTGTCGATAATTTAAACGACGTGCTCGACTTCGACTCCGAAGACGTCGATGGTATGGACGACGATGTAGGAGATGAACATGAACCAACGCCTATAAGGCACTAGACAGCCACCTCATCTCATGATGTATACATGGTGGACACACCCAAAGGAAGCGACGACGAGGAACACAGGGATGCAACGAGGGATCGTTCACTCGAAAAGCAATCAAAGCGGCGACATAAGCGCCGCTCCAAGCCCCGCCTCGACAGAGACAGCAGCCATACAGACCCAGCCATAGAGCAGGACGAGCCGGCGGACGACGAACATGCCTTCGAGAAACCGTCCGAACAGGGCAACTTGGATAAACAAACCGAACACCCTGTCCCCGGCAAAAACAATAGTCCGGACGACCTTACGCCGGATAGGCTCATGGAGCAGAAGAACCTCCACGAAGGGCTCGTCACTACTGCGCGTAGCCTGAAAAAGCAGAAGCGGATGCTCAAAACTGCGGAAGATGCACTCAGAATCAGATGGAGCAAAGTACGCAACACCGCAGACAAATATGGCGGCAGTCGCCGCACAAAAAGCTATCCAAAGCGAAAGCTACTGCCTGAATTTGACGAGGAGGCCTTAGAGCCCTCGCAGTCAAAAAAATAGGAAAGCCACCCGGTCGGATAGACGACCGCATGGCCAGCATGGAGCGGCAAGCGGCGACGCACACAAGCCGACACGCAATCCACCAAAGGATCCGCATCAAAAAGATGGCCCAGCCAGATCTATCTACGGGCCAAGAAAGCAAGCTCTAGTAAGCAATGCAACACAACAAATATCCGAACATCATGGCACACCCAAATACAGGGGTGCCGCACACCCCCTATGTTTCACCGATGAGGTGCTGGACCATGAATTTCCAGCGGGATTCAAGCCCGTAAACATAGAGGCGTACGACGGAACAACAGACCCTGGGGTCTGGATCGAGGATTATATCCTCCACATACACATGGCCAGAGGAGATGACCTCCACGCCATAAAATACTTACCCCTCAAGCTTAAAGGGCCAGCCCGACATTGGCTCAAAAGCCTTCGCGAAAACACCATTGGAAGTTGGGAAGAGCTTGAGGATGCTTTCCGGGCAAATTTTCAAGGGACCTATGTCCACCCTCCGGATGCAGACGATCTCAGTCACATAACTCAACAGCCCGGAGAGTTAGCCCGGAAATTCTGGAACATATATCTTACTAAAAAGAATCAGATAGTCGACTGTCCAGATGCCGAAGCCCTAGTAGCTTTTAAGCATAACGTTCGAGACAAATGGCTCGCTAGACACCTCGGCCAAGAAAAGCCAAGAACAATGGCCGCATTAACAAGCCTCATGACCCGCTTTTGCGCAGGAGAGGACAGCTGGTTGGCAAGATGTAGCACCAGCGACCCAAGTACATCCGAAGTTAGGGATGGAAACGAAAAACCCCGACGCAACAAGGACCAGCGCCGGAATAAGATAAACAACCCAAAGAGCACGGCGGTCAACACCGGATTCAAAAGCTCGCGGCAGAATCAGAGAAAGCCACCCCTGAAGGATAACAGGGACGAGCTATCCAACTTAAACAAAATCTTGGACAAGATATGTCAAATACATAGTACTCCCAGGAAGCCTGCGAACCATACCCATAGAGATTGTTGGATTTTCAAGCAATCCGGCAAACTCAACGCCGAACACAAGGGGCTCGACACACCAAGTGAGGACGACGACGAACCCCACAAGCAGAGCACCAGGAAACAAAAGGATTTCCCAAAAGAAGTCAAAACAATAAACTTACTTCATGTGACAAACAGAATGGCGCCAACAGAGATACGCGCCATACGGCCTATCCCAAAGGAGTCTCGCCAATGGTTGTTAAAACCAATCACCTTCAACCATCAGGATTACTCTAGAAGTATCCGGAACGTAGGCTGGACTGCCTTGGTATTAGATCCAATAATCGGCGGACTCCACTTTACAAATGTCCTCATGGACGGCGGCAGTGGTCTAAACCTGTTATACCAGGACACAATCCGCAACATGGGGATAGACCCGACAAAAATTCACCATAGCAAAACCTCCTTTCAAGGGGTAACGCCAGGCCCGGACGCCCGTTGCATGGGTTCTCTCCGGCTAGAAGTTATGTTCGGCTCCCCCGATAACTTCCGTCGCGAACAGCTAACTTTCCACATCGCCCCATTCTCAAGTAGCTATCAAACACTGCTGGGACGCGAAGCTTTCGCCCGCTTTAACGCAATACCGCATTATGCATCTCTTACGCTTAAGATGCCCGGTCCACGAGGCATCATCTCATTAAAGGGAAAACATTGAGTGTTCCTCCCGCGCGGAAGACAGTGCGGCTGCCTTGATAGCCCCACAATAAAGCGGCTTCACCAGCCAAAGCACCTAAACAGGTCGTCAAGACTGCGGACACGGCTAGACGAGTCCGGCATAAACATACAATTGATAAAAGCTTAATAGCCGTATACCCCTGAACTAGGGGCTCTGCGCATATAAAACAAGAGACAATAAAGCTCAATTTTACCCATTTCGATTTATACTTCGTTTATTTAGTATAACTCATGTTCGGCATGATCTTTCCTAAACTAAGTTCCTCTCTTTTACAGATGAACAACGTGCTACGCCCGTCCAGGATACGGCACAACGGAGACACAGGCGCAGACGTGCAGCAGGGACCCGTTCCAAGGATTCTTTTCAGATTAAGACCCTGCGTAAACCTTTTTTTACTGTCTCTTGTTGATACATATCCCCTGGTTTCTTGGTATAACCAAGGAGGAGGCTGGCGTTTTGGCATGTGGCCACGTCAGAGTTTTGCGCGTACCTGGACACTAGGGGCTTATTACTAAGGGCGTTATCCCGCCCGCCCTCATAAAGACCGAATACCTTACGGAGTGTTTGGCGTCGCGAGTTTGGGCTTATATGCATTAGCTCCGAATCATGTCTTTGCTCAAATGTTGGGTTTGCCCGGCTCCTATGTTTTTCCACCTCACGTTCCGCTCTATCGGCTAAGGCGGCACCAGGAGAACTACTGCGATTGTGCCCCGGTTCGGCCAGGCGAGCACCTCAGTAGAGAAAGCCGAAAACTGAATGTCATGATATAGCTGTTGGGGAACGTAGTAATTTCAAAAAAATTCCTACGCACATGCAAGATCATGGTGATGCATAGCAACAAGAGGAGAGTATGATCTACGTACCCTTGTAGATCGCAACGGAAGCGTTGACACAACATAGAGGAAGTAGTCGTACGTCTTCTTCCCGATCCGACCGATCCAAGCACCGTTACTCCGGCACCTCCGAGTTCTTAGCACACGTACAACTCGATGATGATCCCCGGGCTCCGATCCAGCAAAGCTTCGGGGAGGAGTTCCGTCAGCACGACGGCATGATGGCGATCTTGATGTTCTACCGACGCAGGGCTTCGCCTAAGCACTACAACGATATGATCGAGGTGGAATATGGTGGCAGGGGGCACCGCACACGGCTAAGGAATGATCACGTGGATCAACTTGTGTGTCTTGGGGTGCCCCCTGCCCCCGTATATAAAGGAGCAAGGGGAGGAGGCCGGCCGGCCAGGTGTGGCACGCCAAGGAGGAGTCCTCCTCCTAGTAGGAGTAGGACTCCTACTAGGAGGGGGAAAGAGGTGGAGTGGGAGAAGGAAAGGAGGGCGCCGCCCCCCTCCCCTAGTCCAATTCGGACCAGGGAGGAGGTGGCGCGCGGCCCACCTCTGGCAGCCCTTCTCTCTCTCCACTAAAGCCCATATGGCCCATTACTTCTCCCGGTAGGGTTCCGGTAACCCTCCGGCTCTCCGGTTTTCTCCGAAATTACCCGGAACACTTCCAGTGTCCGAATATAGTCATCCAATATATCAATCTTTATGTCTCGACCATTTCGAGAGTCCTCGTCATGTCTGTGATCACATCCGGGACTCCGAACA
Organism: Triticum monococcum; assembly: GCA_034509565.1. Taxonomy (NCBI): domain Eukaryota; kingdom Viridiplantae; phylum Streptophyta; class Magnoliopsida; order Poales; family Poaceae; genus Triticum; species Triticum monococcum. The sequence goes on from CM067846.1 coordinate 66,764,158, forward strand.
ACCTTCGGTACATCAAAATGCATAAACTCATAATAACTGTCATCGTAACATTAAGCGTGCGGACCCTACGGTTCGAGAACAATGTAGACATGACTGAGACATATCTCCGGTCAATAACCAATAGCGGGACCTGGATGCCCATATTGGCTCCTACATATTCTACGAAGATCTTTATCGGTCAGACCGCATAACAACATACGTTGTTCCCTTTGTCATCGGTATGTTACTTGCCCGAGATTCGATCGTCGGTATCCAATACCTAGTTCAATCTCGTTACCAGCAAGTCTCTTTACTCGTTCCGTAATACATCATCTCGCAACTAACTCATTAGTCACAATGCTTGCAAGGCTTATGTGATGTGCATTACTGAGAGGGCCCAGAGATACCTCTCCGACAATCGAAGTGACAAATCCTAATCTCGAAATACGCCAACCCAACATCTACCTTTGGAGACACCTGTAGAGCTCCTTTATAATCACCCAGTTACGTTGTGACGTTTGGTAGCACACAAAGTGTTTCCTCCGGTAAACGGGAGTTGCATAATCTCATAGTCATAGGAACATGTATAAGTCATGAAGAAAGCAATAGCAACATACTAAACGATCGGGTGCTAAGCTAATGAAATGGGTCATGTCAATCAGATCATTCAACTAATGATGTGACCTCGTTAATCAAATAACAACACATTGTTCATGGTTAGGAAACATAACCATCTTTGATTAACGAGCTAGTCAAGTAGAGGCAAACTAATGACACGAAGTTTGTCTATGTATTCACACATGTATTATGTTTCCGGTTAATACAATTCTAGCATGAATAATAAACATTTATCATGATATAAGGAAATAAATAATAACTTTATTATTGCCTCTAGGGCATATTTCCTTCAGTCTCCCACTTGCACTAGAGTCAATAATCTAGATTACACAGTAATGATTCTAACACCCATGGAGCCTTGGTGCTGATCATGTTTTGCTCGTGGAAGAGGCTTAGTCAACGGGTCTGCAACATTCAGATCCGTATGTATCTTGCAAATCTCTATGTCTCCCACCTGGACTAGATTCCGGATGGAATTGAAGCGTCTCTTGATGTGTTTGGTCCTCTTGTGAAATCTGGATTCCTTTGCCAAGGCAATTGCACCAGTATTGTCACAAAAGATTTTCATTGAACCCGATGCACTAGGTATGACACCTAGATCGGATATGAACTCCTTCATCCAGACTCCTTCGTTTGCTGCTTCCGAAGCAGTTATGTACTCCGCTTCACATGTAGACCCCGCTACGACGCTTTGTTTAGAACTGCACCAACTGACAGCTCCACCGTTTAATGTAAACACGTATCCGGTTTGCGATTTAGAATCGTCCGGATCAGTGTCAAAGCTTGCATCAACGTAACCTCTTACGGTGAGCTCTTTGTCACCTCCATATACGAGAAACATATCCTTAGTCCTTTTCAGGTATTTCAGGATGTTCTTGACCGCTGTCCAGTGATCCACTCGTGGATTACTTTGGTACCTCCCTGCTAAACTTATAGCAAGGCACACATCAGGTCTGGTACACAGCATTGCATACATGATAGAGCCTATGGCTGAAGCATAGGGAACATCTTTCATTTTCTCTCTATCTTCTGCAGTGGTCGGGCATTGAGTCTGACTCAACTTCACACCTTGTAACACGGGCAAGAACCCTTTCTTTGCTTGATCCATTTTGAACTTCTTCGAAATCTTGTCAAGGTATGTGCTTTGTGAAAGTCCAATTAAGCGTCTTGATCTATCTCAATAGATCTTAATGCCCAATATGTAAGCAGCTTCACCGAGGTCTTTCATTGAAAAACTCTTATTCAAGTATCCCTTTATGCTATCCAGAAATTCTATATCATTTCCAATCAGCAATATGTCATCCACATATAATATCAGAAATGCTACAGAGCTCCCACTCACTTTCTTGTAAATACAGGCTTTTCCAAAAGTCTGTATAAAACCAAATGCTTTGATCACATTATCAAAGCGTTTATTCCAACTCCGAGATGCTTGCACCAGTCCATAAATGGATCGCTGGAGCTTGCACACTTTGTTAGCTCCCTTTGGATCGACAAAACCTTCCGGATGCATCATATACAACTCTTCTTCCAGAAATCCATTCAGGAATGCAGTTTTGACATCCATCTGCCAAATTTCATAATCATAAAATGCGGCAATTGCTAACATGATTCTGACAAACTTAAGCATCGCTACGGGTGAGATGGTCTCATCATAGTCAACCCCTTGAACTTGTCGAAAACCTTTTGCGACAAGTCGAGCTTTATAGACAGTAACATTACCGTCAGCGTCAGTCTTTTTCTTGAAGATCCATTTATTCTCAATTGCTTGCCGATCATCGGGCAAGTCAACCAAAGTCCATACTTTGTTCTCATACATGGATCCCATCTCAGATTTCATGGCCTCAAGCCACTTTGTGGAATCTGGGCTCACCATCGCTTCTTCATAGTTCGTAGGTTCATCATGATCTAGCAGCATGACTTCCAGAACTGGATTACCGTACCACTCTGGCGCGGATCTTGCTCTGGTTGATCTACGAGGTTCAGTAGTATCTTGTTCTGAAGTTTCATGATCATTATCATTAACTTCCTCACTTATTGGTGTAGGTGTCGCAGAAACAGTTTTCTGTGATGTACTACTTTCTAACAAGGGAGCGGGTACAGTTACCTCGTCAAGTTCTACTTTCCTCCCACTCACTTCTTTCGAGAGAAACTCCTTCTCAAGAAAGTTTCCGAATTTAGCAACAAAAGTCTTGCCTTCGGATCTGTGATAGAAGGTGTATCCAATAGTTTCCTTTGGATATCCTATGAAGACACATTTCTCCGATTTGGGTTCGAGCTTATCAGGTTGAAGTTTTTTCACATAAGCACCGCAGCCCCAAACTTTCAGAAATGACAACTTTGGTTTCTTGCCAAACCATAGTTCATAAGGCGTCATCTCAATGGATTTTGATGGTGCCCTATTTAACGTGAATGCGGCCGTCTCTAGAGCGTATCCCCAAAACGATAGCGGTAAATCAGTAAGAGACATCATAGATCGCACCATATCTAGTAAAGTACGATTACGACGTTCGGACACACCATTACGCTGTGGTGTTCCGGGTGGCGTGAGTTGCGAAACTATTCCACAATTTTTCAAATGTACACCAAACTCGTAACTCAAATATTCTCCTCCACGATCAGATCGTAGAAACTTTATTTTCTTGCTACGATGATTTTCCACTTCACTCTGAAATTCTTTGAACTTTTCAAATGTTTCAGACTTATGTTTCATTAAGTAGATATACCCATATCTGCTTAAATCATCTGTGAAGGTGAGAAAATAACGATATCCGCCACGAGCCTCAATATTCATCGGACCGCATACATCTGTATATATGATTTCCAACAAATCTGTTGCTCTCTCCATAGTACCGGAGAACGGTGTTTTAGTCATCTTGCCCATGAGGCACGGTTCGCAAGTACCAAGTGATTCATAATCAAGTGGTTCCAAAAGTCCATCAGTATGGAGTTTCTTCATGCGCTTTACACCGATATGACCTAAACGGCAGTGCCACAAATAAGTTGCACTATCATTATCAACTCTGCATCTTTGGGCTTCCACATTATGAATATGTGTATCACTACTATCGAGATTTAACAAGAATAGACCACTCTTCAAGGGTGCATGACCATAAAAGATATTACTCATATAAATAGAACAACCATTATTCTCTGATTTAAATGAATAACCGTCTCGCATTAAACAAGATCCAGATATAATGTTCATGCTCAACGCTGGCACCAAATAACAATTATTTAGGTCTAATATTAATCCTGAAGGTAGATGTAGAGGTAGCGTGCCGACCGCGATCACATCGACTTTGGAACCGTTTCCCACGCGCATCGTCACCTCGTCCTTAGCCAATCTTCGCTTAATCCATAGTCCCTGTTTCGAGTTGCAGATATTAGCAACAGAACCAGTATCAAATACCCAGGTGCTACTGCGAGCATTAGTAAGGTACACATCAATAACATGTATATCACATATACCTTTGTTCACCTTGCCATCCTTCTTATCCGCCAAATACTTGGGGTAGTTCCGCTTCCAGTGACCAGTCTGCTTGCAGTAGAAGCACTCAGTTTCAGGCTTAGGTCCAGACTTGGGTTTCTTCTCCTGAGCAACAACTTGCTTGCCGTTCTTCTTGAAGTTCCCTTTCTTCTTCCCTTTGCCCTTTTTCTTGAAACTAGTGGTTTTGTTAACCATCAACACTTGATGCTCCTTCTTGATTTCTACTTCTGCAGCTTTTAGCATTGCGAAGAGCTCGGGAATAGTCTTGTTCATCCCTTGCACATTATAGTTCATCACGAAGCTCTTGTAGCTTGGTGGCAGTGATTGGAGAATTCTGTCAATGACACAATCATCTGGAAGATTAACTCCCATCTGAATCAAGTGATTATTATACCCAGACATTTTGAGTATATGCTCACTGACAGAACTGTTCTCCTCCATCTTGCAGCTATAGAACTTATTGGAGACTTCATATCTCTCAATCCGAGCATTTGCTTGAAATATTAACTTCAACTCCTGAAACATCTCATATGCTCCATGACGTTCAAAACGTCGTTGAAGTCCCGATTCTAAGCCGTAAAGCATGGCACACTGAACTATCGAGTAGTCATCAGCTTTGCTCTGCCAGACGTTCATAACATCTGGTGTTGCTCCAGCAGCAGACCTGGCACCTAGCGGTGCTTCCAGGACGTAATTCTTCTGTGCAGCAATGAGGATAATCCTCAAGTTGCGGACCCAGTCCGTGTAATTGCTACCATCATCTTTCAACTTTGCTTTCTCAAGGAACGCATTAAAATTCAACGGAACAACAGCACGAGCCATCTATCTACAGTCAACATAAACAAGCAAGATACTATCTGGTACTAAGTTCATGATAAATTTAAGTTCAATTAATCATATTACTTAAGAACTCCCACTTAGATAGACATCCCTCTAATCTTCTAAGTGATTACGTGATCCAAATCAACTAAACCATGTCCGATCATCACGTGAGATGGAGTAGTTTCATCGGTGAACATCATTATGTTGATCATATCTACTATATGATTCACGCTCGACCTTTCGGTCTCCGTGTTCCGAGGCCATATCTGTATATGCTTGGCTCGTCAAGTATAACCTGAGTATTCCACGTGTGCAACTATTTTGCACCCGTTGTATTTGAACGTAGAGCCTATCACACCCGATCATCATGTGGTGTCTCAGCACGAAGAACTTTCGCAACGGTGCATACTCAGGGAGAACACTTCTTGATAATTTAGTGAGAGATCATCTTATAATGCTACCGTCAATCAAAGCAAGATAAGATGTATAAAAGATAAACATCACATGCAATCAATATAAGTGATATGATATGGCCATCATCATCTTGTGCTTGTGATCTCCATCTCCGAAGCACCGTCATGATCACCATCGTCACCGGTGCGACACCTTGATCTCCATCGTAGCATCATTGTCGTCTCGCCAATATTATGCTTCCACGACTATCGCTACCGTTTAGTGATAAAGTAAAGCATTACATCGCGATTGCATTGCATACAATAAAGCGACAACCATATGGCTCCTGCCAGTTGCCGATAACTCGGTTACAAAACATGATCATCTCATACAATAAAATTTAGCATCATGTCTTGACCATATCACATAACAACATGCCCTGCAAAAACAAGTTAGACGTCCTCTACTTTGTTGTTGCAAGTTTTATGTGGCTGCTACGGGCTTAAGCAAGAACCAATCTCACCTATGCATCAAAACCACAACGATAGTTTGTCAAATAGACTTCGTTTTAACCTTCACAAGGACCGGGCGTAGCCACACTCGGTTCAACTAAAGTTGGAGAGACAGTCGCCCGCAAGCCACCTGTGTGCAAAGCACGTCGGGGGAACCGGTCTCGCGTAAGCGTACGCGTAAGGTTGGTCCAGGTTGTCTCGTCCAACAATACCGTCGAACCAAAGTATGACATGCTGGTAGGCAGTATGACTTGTATTGCCCACAACTCACTTGTGTTCTACTCATGCAAATAACATCAAACCATAAAACCTAGGCTCTGATACCACTGTTGGGGAACGTAGTAATTTCAAAAAAATTCCTACGTACACGCAAGATCATGGTGATGCATAGCAACGAGGGGGAGAGTCTGATCTACGTACCCTTGTAGATCGCAACGGAAGCGTTGACACAACATAGAGGAAGTAGTCGTACGTCTTCTTCCCGATCCGACCGATCCAAGCACCGTTACTCCGGCACCTCCGAGTTCTTAGCACACGTACAGCTCGATGACGATCCCCGGGCTCCGATCCAGCAAAGCTTCGGGGAGGAGTTCCGTCAGCACGACGGCGTGATGACGATCTTGATGTACTACCGATGCAGGGCTTCGCCTAAGCACTACAACGATATGATCGAGGTGGAATATAGTGGCAGGGGGCACCGCACACGGCTAAGGAATGATCTCAATGATCAACTTGTGTGTCTAGAGGTGCCCTCTGCCCCCATATATAAAGGATCCAAGGGGGAGGGGCTGGCCGGCCAAGGGGGGCGCGCCTGGAGAGTCCTACTCCCTCTGGGAGTAGGACCCCCCCCCCCCCCCAATCCTAGTTGGAATAGGATTCATCAAGGGGGGGAAAGAGAGAGAGGGGGGCCGGCCACCTCTCCTAGTCCTAATAGGACTAGGGGAGGGGGGAGGCACGCGGCCACCTTGGGCTGCCCCTTTCTCCTTTCCACCAAGGCCCACTATGGCCCATATGACTCCCGGGGGGTTCCGGTAACCTCCCGGTTCTCCGGTAAAATCCCGATTTCACCCGGAACACTTCCGATGTCCAAACATAGGCTTCCAATATATCAATCTTTATGTCTCGACCATTTCGAGACTCCTCGTCATGTCTGTGATCACATCCGGGACTCCGAACAACCTTTGGTACATCAAAATGCATAAACTCATAATAACTGTCATCGTAACGTTAAGCGTGCGGACCCTACGGTTCGAGAACAATGTAGACATGACTGAGACATATCTCCGGTCAATAACCAATAGCGGGACCTGGATGCCCATATTGGCTCCTACATATTCTACGAAGATCTTTATCGGTCAGACCGCATAACAACATACGTTGTTCCCTTTGTCATCGGTATGTTACTTGCCCGAGATTCGATCGTCGGTATCCAATACCTGGTTCAATCTCGTTACCGGCAAGTCTCTTTACTCGTTCCGTAATACATCGTCTTGCAACTAACTCATTTGTTGCAATGCTTGCAAGGCTTAAGTGATGTGTATTACCGAGAGGGCCCAGAGATACCTCTCCGACAATCAGAGTGACAAATCCTATTCTCGAAATACGCCAACCCAACATCTACCATTGGAGACACCTGTAGAGCTCCTTTATAATCACCCAGTTACGTTGTGACGTTTGGTAGCACACAAAGTGTTCCTCCGGTAAACGGGAGTTGCATAATCTCATAGTCATAGGAACATGTATAAGTCATGAAGAAAGCAATAGCAACATACTAAACGATCGGGTGCGAAGCTAATGGAATGGGTCATGTCAATCAGATCATTCAACTAATGATGTGACCTCGTTAATCACATAACAACTCTTTGTTTATGGTTAGGAAACTTAACCATCTTTGATTAACGAGCTAGTCAAGTAGAGGCATACTAGTGACACTCTGTTTGTCTATGTATTCACACATGTATTATATTTCCGGTTAATACAATGCTAGCATGAATAATAAACATTTATCATGATATAAGGAAATAAATAATAACTTTATTATTGCCTCTAGGGCATATTTCCTTCAGTATGGATACAAGGGATCTGTATCCTGTGAGATCTGCTCTGCCAGACATGGTGGATTGGCGTGATGTGGGAGGCATCACCCCACCCCGTGGTCCTCGCAGGCCACCGTTTGTTGGTCCAAGACCTCATCCTAGCCCCTATGGTCCAAAGGCTCCTTAGGACCGTCTGTTCCCGAATGATCACGTTGAACTTCCAGGCTATGGAGGTGACTTCTATGAGGACTACTACAGAGCTGTCTGAGTTAGTAGTAGTACCACTAGTATTGTAGTAGTTGTATCTTCACTGTCCTGCGTGACTTGTGGAATATGACTTTGTGTGTAATCAATTCTGAAGGTGTAGACAAATAATGTATAGGAGTTGGAATTCCTCCGATGAGATGTAACGTCTTTCATCATAGTTGTACTGTAGCCTGGGCTTGTACTAAACTATGTATGATGTGTATGACCGTTGGTATATATATGGCAGTTTTATATTACCATGACATACGGATGAACATCTCTGCATTCCATGTTATCCATTACATTCTGCACTTCCTTGCTAAGTTTGAGCCATCCTTATCTAAATCGTTGTATTATTTTTTCCCTAGGATGGTCAACACCCGCAGCAACCCTGTTGCCCCAGAGCAGGGGGAAGCCAGTGCCGCTAGGGGTGAAAATCTGCCTCACCCGCCTTCTCTGGCCGAAGCAATGCTGGAGGCGGAAAGAAACAAGCGTGAGACTAACCGCCTGCTAGAGCGGATTGAGCAGAACACTGCACGCCAACCGCGAAATGACTTGGTGTCAATTCGTGACTTTATCAAGCTGTACCCACCAAAGTTTAACCATTCCGTCGAGCCCCTCGACGCAGATGACTGGCTTCGCAGCATCACCCACAAGCTACGTTCTGCCAACGTAGCCGAAGCCGACAAGGTTACTTATGCTGCCTATCATCTTGAAGGCCCTGCTAGCCTTTGGTGGGAAAACTTCGAAGCTATGCACCCGGTTGGCCAAATTACTACTTGGGCTGAGTTCACTGAGGCTTTCCGTGAGCATCACATTCCGGAAGGTCTCATGGATCGCAAGAGGGAGGAGTTCTGCAATTTCTCCCAAGGAAGACTAATTGTGGATGCTTATAGTCGTGAATTTGGGAATCTGGCACGCTATGCTCCCGAAGAGGTGTCTACCGACGCTAAGAAGCAGGCAAGGTTCCGCAAGGGACTTAACCCTGAGCTTCGCCGCGATCTTCGTCTGCACGAGTGCACATCCTTTCAAAAGTTGGTCAATAAAGCCATCAGCGCTGAGACAGGCCAGACTGATTATGACGCTTCACGCAAGCACTCACGTGATTTTGGCTCTTCATCCGGCTCTGGAGCTCAGAAGCGCCGGGTGTGGATCCCAAGCACGGCACTGCCACCCAGGTTCATCCCGAGGCCATCCTTTGAGGCGCCTCGTCCCAACCAGCAATTTGCACCGCCCAAGCCCTATGGTGGCCCCGCTGCTAATGCTGCTCCACGCCCCAATGTGGTGACATGTTTCAAGTGTGGAGAGCTGGGTCACTATAGCCGAGAGTGTCCCCAGAACAACAACCCCAATCAAACTGGAAAGTCCGTTGGCCGTGGTAAGCCAGCGGGAAAGACATTCTACGCCAAGCCGGTCACCACTGCCCGTGGCCATGTCAACTATATTTCAGCCGAGGAGGCTCATGAGGATCCTAACGTCGTCCTTGGTACGCTCCTTGTTAACTGCCATCCGGCATCTGTTCTTTTCGATACTGGAGCATCTCATTCATTCATATCTAAGAACTATGCTCGATTGCATAACACGACATTCTGTGACATGCCCACTTCTATGGTAATTCAAACTCCGGGTTCCAAATGGAAAACTTCTAGAGTAAGCCATGGGAACGAAATTCTTGTCGATAGACTTGTCTTCCTTGCATCCTTAATAGCTCTCAAGTCCTCGGACATAAACATCATCTTGGGTATTGACTGGATGTCAGCTCATTATGCTAAGATTGATTGTGCCACTAGAACCGTTCAACTTACTCACCCATCGGGCAAGACAGTCAATGTCTTAACTCGTGTGGCCGAGCGCCAGCTTTACTCCCTAAATGCCAACCCCCTTCCAGACCTTGAGGATGTTCCGGTAGTCCGAGACTTTCCGGATGTCTTTCCAGAAGAACTGCCAGGTGTTCCACCTGACAGGGATGTCGAGTTTGTGATAGACCTTGTTCCAGGAACTGTTCCAATTTCTAGAAGACCCTACAAGATGGCACCCTTAGAACTAGCCGAGCTTAAGAACCAACTCGATGAGTCCTTGAAAAAGGGTTTCATCCGTCCTAGTTCCTCTCCTTGGGCTTTCCCCGTCCTCTTCGTCAAGAAGAAGGATGGAACGGATCGAATGGTTGTAGATTACCGACCTGTCAACTTGGTCACCATCAAGAACAAGTATCCGCTTCCCAGGATCAACGATCTGTATGATCAGCTCGCTGGATCCTCAGTCTTTTCCAAGATGGATTTGAGGTTGGGCTACCATCAAATCAAAATCAGAAACGGGGACATTCCCAAAACGGCCTTTGTTACTCGTTATGGCCAATACGAGTACACTGTTATGTCCTTCGGTTTAACCAATGCCCCAGCTACCTTCTCTCAGTTAATGAACTCGGTCTTCATGGAGTATTTGGATAAATTCGTCGTAGTATACCTTGATGACATACTCATCTACTCCAAGAATGAAGAGGAACATGCCGAACATCTAAGGTTGGTATTGATGAAACTTCGAGAGCATCGCCTTTATGCCAAATTCTCCAAATGTGAATTTTGGTTGCCAGAAGTGACCTATCTAGGCCATGTAATCTCTGGTAAGGGTATTGCTGTCAATCCCGAGCGAGTTCAAGCCGTCCTTGACTGGACTCCACCTGAGACGGTCAAGCAAGTTCGGAGCTTCCTTGGCTTAGCGAGCTATTGCCGCCGCTTCGTCGAGAATTTCTCCAAGGTTGCTAAACCTCTAACTGAACTCCTCAAGAAAGATAAAAAGTTTGAGTGGACTCCATAGTGCGAGTTCAGCTTTCAGGAACTCAAAAGACGCCTGACATCTGCTCCCGTACTGGTACCACCAGATTTCTCCAAGGACTTTATTATCTATTGCAACGCCTCGTGACAAGGACTAGGTTGCATACTCTTGCAAGATTGTCAGGTAATTTCCTATGCTTCACGGCAATTACACCCACATGAGGAAAATTATCCTACACATGATCTAGAGCTTGCAGCTGTAGTCCATGCACTTAAAACTTGGCGACACTACCTTCTCGGTAATCGTTGCGAGATCTTCATCGATCACCAAAGTTTGAAATATATCTTCACCCAACCAGATTTGAATCTCAGGCAAAGACGTTGGGTCGAGTTGATCTCGGATTACGACTTAGGAATAACTTACACCCCGGGCAAAGCCAATGTCATGGCTGATGCACTAAGTCGTAAGTCCTATTGTAACAACCTGATGTTACAACAAAGTCAAGCACTTCTCCATGAGGAATTTCGTAAGCTTAATCTTCACATTGTTCCTCGAGGTTTTCTATCCACCCTGGTGGCGAAACCTAACCTTATGGATCAAATCATAACCGCCCAGCGGTATGATAAGGGCATATCCCGAATTAAGGAAAACATCGCTAGCGGAGTTGCTAAATGTTTCTCCATGGATGAGCGAGGTGCTGTCTTCTTCGAGAACCATTTTGTGGTTCCCAAGAAACAACATCTATGCCAGTTGATCCTTAAGGAAGCTCATGAATCCCCTCTCACCATTCATCCCGGTAGTACTAAAATGTATCAAGACCTACGCCAGAGGTTTTGGTGGACTAGGATGAAGAGAGAAATCGCTCAATACATTGCTAATTGCGACGTTTGTCGTCGTGTTAAGGCAGAGCATCAACGGCCTGCTGGCACCCTTCAACCTTTGGCTATTCCCGAGTGGAAATGGGATAAAATCAGTATGGATTTCATCACTGGGTTTCCCCGGACCAAAAGAGGGAATAATGCCATCTTCGTCGTGATCGACCGTCTTTCCAAAGTAGCCCACTTTCTACCTGTTCGTGAGAGTATCACCGCTAGCCAGCTAGCCGATTTATACATCTCCCAAATAGTGTCTCTTCATGGTGTCCCATTGGAAATTAACTCAGACCGTGGGACTCTCTTCACCTCTCGATTTTGGGAAAGTTTCCAAAATGCTATGGGAACTCGTCTCTCTTTTAGCACCGCCTTCCACCCTCAATCAAGTGGTCAAGTAGAACGAGTTAATCAAATTCTGGAAGATATGCTCCGAGCCTCTGTCATCTCATTCAGAATGGGTTGGGAGAAATGCCTTCCATTCGCGGAGTTCGCTTACAACAATAGTTATCAAGCTAGCTTGGGCAAGGCTCCTTTCGGAGTTCTCTATGGACGAAAATGTCGAAAGCCTCTTAACTGGTCAGAAACCGGGGAAAGACAACTCTTTGGCCCGGATATGATTCAAGAAGCAGAAGAGCAGGTTCGCGTTATTCGTGAGAAATTGAAAACAGCCCAATCTCGTCAAAAGAGTCAATATGATTGTAAACATAAGCTCATAACTTATGAGGTCGGCCAGAAGGTTTACCTTCGGGTTACCCCGTTAAAGGGAACCCATCGTTTCGGTATCAAAGGCAAATTAGCTCCTCGTTACATCGGACCTTTTCGCATTCTTGCCAAACGAGGAGAAGTTGCCTACCAATTGGAACTACCTTCGCATCTTTCCAGAGTTCACGATGTCTTCCATGTTTCTCAACTCAGACGTTGCTTCGCAGATCCTATCCATGGAGTGGACCACGAAACGCTTGATCTACAAGATAACCTCTCATATCGGGAATATCCCGTTCGTATCCTTGATCAAGCCAAGCGTACCACTCGACGCCATAACATCAAGTTTCTCAAGGTTCAATGGTCACACCATTCCGAGAAAGAAGCCACTTGGGAAAGGGAGGATCGTCTTCGACTCGAGTACCCCACCTTCTTCCCAGAGGATCCTAAATCTCGGGACGAGATTCTTTTGAGTGGGGGTGAGTTGTCACACCCTAGCTAGTTCAAGCATTAGAGTGTGCATCATGTTTAAATTCCTCTTAAATTTGAAATGGGGAAGACAGAAACCTCAGCACCCCGTGGAAACAACTAGGGTTTACTAAAATTATTTTCAATGAACTTGAAATGCCCTTCTAAAAAGTTCGCCCTCTTTGTCTTGGGTTAGAACCTCTGGCAAAATTGGTGCACAATTTTCTAGGTCAACAGAAGGTCATTGAATTAAATCATAAGTATTTGAATTTGGGCATTTAAATGCTATAAAATAATGTAAATGCTCAAATAATTCTGGAAATAAGTGTGGGCTATTGGAAATAATCTAAACAGAGCCCCTGATTATTTTCAGGATTTTTAAAGATGTCTAGGTATTTTTAATAAAGCCCAACAGTTGCAGAAAAAAATAGAAAAGAAAACAAATAAGAAAAAGAGAGAGGGGGAAACCCACCCGGGCCTCACCTGTGCTGGCCCAGTCCACCTGGCTCAGCCCAGTCGACTGGCCTTGCCAGTCGTCCTCCTCCTCCCGCCAGGAGGACGAGGAGCGCGTGGCCGGCGCCCGCGGCCACACGCCGGCCACCTCCTGCTTCTGCCGACGCCCTGGAGGCGTCTAGGGGTGCCACGCCGACCCCCACGTCCCCCCCTCTCTCTTCCCACTCTCCCCGTGGCCTCTCTCCCTCTCTGGCTCTCTCCCCATTCCCCCTGACGAGCGCAGCCATCGCCGCCGACAAGCTTCACCACAGCCACCGCCGTCCATTCGCTGCCCCGACATGCCAGGAAGCTCCGCCGTCATCGACTACATCAAGTAGGCCGAGCCCCGTGCGCTCGCTCGCCCCGGAGACGCTGCACCGAGCTCGTTCTTAGCTCCAGCCATCGGAGATCCCCTTCGCCGCCCCGCTCGCTCCAGCCCTTCCCCGAGCCCGCCGATCGCTCCCCTACAACCGCTGTGAGCTCCGCCACCGTTTCCCCCTCTCCCCGCGCTCGTCCGCGTCCTCCAACCACCTCTGCCATCGAGGCCGAGAGCTCGGCTCCGCCGGCCATGTCGCTGCTGTGGCCACAGGCGCGTAAGCTCGAATTCGAGCATGCCTTCGTCTTCCACGCACTCCCAGGGGCCTAATGCACCACTCCCCGCGCCCCGCCGTGCCCTGTAGCGTCGGGTTCATCCACGCCCGAACTCCGGTGACCGCCAAGGTCGTCGCCGACATCGTTCCAAGCCTCCCCGAGCTCCACTTTCTCCACCAAACAACGCGGCTCGCTCCCCGCGTCACGTAGCTGCTCTCTGCTGTCGATTTGGTCGCCAAAGACGCAAACCCGAGCCCCTCCGCCACGTCTGTCGTCGCTGGCGTCAAGCCGCCGACGAGTTTGACTCAGTTTGACCCCTGTGGAGGCCCAGGTAGACCCCCCTGGGTCTATGACAGGTGGGACCGGTCTGCTAATCAGTTTAAGATTAGTTTTAACTAATTCTAATTAGTTTAGACACTGACATGTGGGCCCAGGCCCCACTGACAGCTAATTAGTGTTAATCTAATTCTGTTAACTAGTTGTGACACTGACAGAGAGGGCCCACCAGTCAGGTTTGACCTGGCCGACCCAGTTGATCGCTGACGTCACACCTATGTCATGCTGATGCATTAATTCAATTATTGGAATTATTCTTATATAGAAAATTCCAGGAAATATCCAAAACTTCTAAAAATCATAGAAAATCAACCATAGCTCCAAATGCAAAGATTTATATATGAAAAATGATCAGAAAAATTCAATCTATCCATCTGTAATGGTTTTATGCATGACAAAACAACTTAACCTTGCTATTTAAGCAGAATAAGGTAATGCACTAATAAGGCCATGTTTAATGAGCTAATATTTGAATCTTTGATTCAAATGAGTTCATCCCCTTCTGTTTTATCTTGCATTAGGCCAAGACACTTTCATCTTGCCATGTCATAGCATGCATCATATTGTTGCATATTGCCATGTGTTGATTATGTTCAATGTGTCTTTCCTGGTAGGTTCTGCCTCCGAGGATAACCCCGAGTATCCGTCTGAAGGGCAGTACCCTACTACCTCTACAACAGGCAAGCAACCCATTGATCATTCCGATACAACCCATGTTCTCGCTTCTGCTCTTGTTTACTGCATTAAGACAACGCGATTCAAACTGTTGTGTGCTATGGTAGTTGAACCCTTATCCTCTGCATGACCTGTCATTGCCACAGTAACTAGATGAAACCCACTAGCATGTGTAGGAGTTGATTGAGCCATGTATGTGATTCCTACCTTGCTATGCCTGCTATGCTTAGAGTTGTGTCAGGTCTGGTTCATCTGGGTGATGGGCTAGAGTGAAATGATTATGTCGGTAATGTGAGGGATGTGTGGAACATGTTTTGGTAAAGGTATCGATGAGAGGCCATGTAGGAGTACATGGTGGGTTGTTTCATTGAGGCCGTCCCTAAGAACTGAGATCTGTATGTGTGATTTAAGATTCAGCTACTACCATGCATTGGGATCCTTCCCTCTCGGCTTCTTAAATACCCTAGTACTCTGTCCGGGAGTTGCAAATAGTTTCTGGTGTTGGTAGGTTATGTGTTGGCGGCCGTGCGTAGCGCCGACCCTAGGGGTGGGCTATGTTGCGGTAGATACACCGTGGCGCGGTGTACCGAGTCACCCGTTTGGTGTCTCGGGAACCCTGTTCACATTGTTCGGGGCCGTATGTGGAAACCTCGGCCGGACTCCCTGCGGATGGAACCTGGATAGGCGATAAACCTGGACTAGAGACTTAAGTGTTTAGGTAGGCCGTGGCCGACACCCTCGCTGGGCTTCCGCTTGAAGGTTGCCGAGTACATGTCGTGTAAACGACGGTAAGTGGTGAAAGCGTGTATGAAGAAGTATACCCCTGCAGGGTTAACATCATCTATTCGAATAGCCGCGTCTGCGGTAAAGGACTACTTGGTTGCCTATACAGTTCATAGACAAGTTAATGGATACTACTAAAAGACTCAAGGTAAGTGTGAGTACCGAGGATGGCCCTCTCGTAGGATGACGAGAGAGGATCCCCGGTGGAGTATTGTGTTGGTGAGTAGTGGACTCGTGTGCGAAAACTATTTTACTAGTGGAGTTCCGTAGGATAGCTTAGCCAAGAGTCAAAGCTGGCTTGCTGCAATAACCCCACCACCTTCTTGAGAATGAGCATGTATAGTAGGTTCTGTTGTAAGACTTGCTGAGTACCTTTGTACTCATGTTTGCTTAATTACTGTTTTCAGACGACAACACCGCCCCCTCCGATGGGTTCTATGTAGACCTTGACGTCGATGAGTGACTAGCCACCCAGGTGGTGATCCTGGCCATGGAGGGCCCTATGTAGATAGACAGGCTTCGAGAAGCCTCCTTTCTTTCTAGTGTCTGTACTCAGACTAGTTGCTTCTGCTTGTGCTTGTATGATTATATGACTTGAGTGTCGGGTCATGTGACCCCTATCTGTATGAACATGTTATGTATGGCTCTCTGGAGCCTTTAAATACAGTACTTGAGTTGTAGAGTTTTGTTGTGATGCCATGTTGTATGTACTCATATCGGGCATATTGTGTGTATGATTGAAATGCTTGGTATGAGTGGGATCCGACAATCTAGTTGTTTATCCTTGGCAGCCTTTCTTATGGGGAAATGTAGTCTAGTGTTCCTCGAGCCATAGTAGTCCGCTACAGCCCGGTTCACCGGAGTCCTGCTAGCCCAACACTACTGTTCAGGACACTTGACTGGCCGGCATGTGTTTCACTTCGTTCCTATGTCTGTCCCTTCGGGGAAATGTCACGCGGTGACATCCGGAGTCCTGCCTAGCCTGCTACAGCCCGGGTTCCCCGGAGTCCTGTTAGCACAGTGCTACAGCCTGGAATCACTCGCTGATGACCGACATGCTCGATGTGATTCATGTATGCCTGTCTCCATAGGTCTGTGCCGCTTGGGGTTCACGACTAGCCATGTCGGCCCGGGTTCTCTGTCATATGGATGCTAGCGACACTATCATATACGTGAGCCAAAAGGCGCAAACGGTCCCAGGCCATGGTAAGGCGACACCCGTGGGATACCGTGCGTGAGGCCGCAAAGTGATATGAGGTGTTACCGGCTAGATCGATGTGGCTTGGAATCGAGGTCCTGACAACAAACGAAAGAGGGGCAAAGAAAAGGCAAATCTTTTTGAAAATCGTTTTAGAAGTGGGGGAGAGGAAAACGAGAGGCGAATGGTGAATAATGTAATGCAAGAGATGAGAGTTTATGACAGGAAGTTGGTATGTCTTGACTTGGTGTAGATCTCCCCGGCAACGGCGCCAAAAATTCTTCCTGCTACTTCTTGAACTTGCGTTGGTTTTCCCTTGAATAGGAAAGGGTGATGCAGTAAAGTAGAGATAAGTATTTCCCTCAGTTTGAGAACCAAGGTATCAATCCAATAGGAGACTACACGTAAGTCACCTCGTACCTACACAAACAATTAAGAACCTTCCAACCAACGCGATAAAGGGGTTGTCAATCCCTTCACGGTTACTTGCAAAAGTGAGATCTGATAGAGATAGATAAATAGTAAAGTAAATATATTTGGTATTTTTGGTTTATAGATCGGAAAGTAAAAGATTGCAAAAAGAGTAAATCGAAAACTAATATTATAGATCGGAAACATATATGATGTAAAATAGACCCGAGGGCCATAGGTTTCACTAGAGGCTTCTCTCATGATAGCAAATAATACGATGGGTGAACAAATTACTGCCGAGCAATTGATAGAAAAGCGCAAAGTTATGACGATATCTAAGGCAATGATCATGAATATGGGCATCACATCCATGTCAAGTAGACCGAAACGATTCTCCATCTACTACTATTACTCCACACATCGACCGCTATCCAGCATGCATCTAGAGTATTAAGTTAACAAAGAACGGAGTAATGCATTAAGTAAGATGAATTGATATAGAGGAATTAACTCAAGCAATATGATGAAAACCCCATCTTTTTATCCTCAATGGCAACGATACAATACGTGCCTTGTTGCCCCTACTGTCACTGGGAAAGGACACTGCAAGATTGAACCCAAAGCTAAGCACTTCTCCCATTGCAAGAAAAAACCAATCTAGTTGGCCAAACCAAACCGATAGTTTGAAGAGAATTACAAAGATATCAAATCATGCATAAAAGAATTCAGAGGAGATTTAAATAATATTCATAGATAAGCTGATCATAAATCCACAATTCATCGGATCTTGGCAAACACACCGCAAAAGAGTATTGTTGAGAATCAAAGAGAGAGCAGAAGCCATCTAGCTACTAGCTATGGACCCGTAGGTCTGAGGTAAACTAATCACGCTTCATCAGAAGGGCAATAGAGTTGATGTAGAAGCCCTCCGTGATCGAATCCCCCTACGGCAGGACGCCAGAAAAGGTCCCTAGATGGGATCTCACAGGTACAGAAGGTTGCGGCGGTGGAAAAGTCTTTCCGTGGATGCCTCTAGCGGTTTGGGGGATATATGAGTATAGACAGGCAAAAGAATTGGGCCAGGAGGTGCACAAGGGGCCCACAAGGGTGGGGGCGCGCCCTACCCCCCTGGACGTGCCCTCCGTCCTTCTGGCCGCCTCGTGGCTCCTCCGACTTCATCTCCAAGTCACCTGGTTGTCTTCTGTTCCAAGAAAAATCATCGCGAAGGTTTTATTCCGTTTGGACTCTGTTTGGTATTCCTTTTCTGCGAAACTCAAAAACAAGGAAAAACAGGAACTGACGCTGGGCTCTAGGTTAATAGGTTAGTCCCAAAAATAATATAAAATAGCATATTAATGCAGAACATCCAAAACAGATATTATAATGGCATGGAACAATAAAAAATTATAGGTATGTTGGAGACGTATCAATACCTAGTCAAACTTTTCTGTGGTTTGACTTTTCAAAAAACATCCATATGCTTATGGACGTGAGAGAGTACCTAACTAGAGAGAGAGAGAGAGTGAAATAGAAAGAGTGACTGAAAAAGTGTGTGTGCGTGTGTGAAAGAGACATGGACAATACACGATAAAGTAGAGAAAAAGTGTGTGTGTCTTATGCAAACATATCACACATGCATCTTCGACAATGGAAGCAAGGCGAGGAGATAGTGTCTGGTTGTTTGCAACCAAGAGAGAAAGACCCCTAGCACATGGCCAAGAGAGGTCTGACAAACAAGGGAGAGAGGTTGAGAGAGACGTATGGAGAAAATGCAGACATGGGGAGGAGAGAGTGTATGTTTATGACAAAGAGATCCCCTGGAGATCATGATGGGACTACATGGGTGGGAGATCGAGTGACAAGGTGTGTGCGCGATAGAAGATACCCCGAGAGATATCGAGATGGACGTATGGATGGAAGGAGACAATACGTGTGTTCCTGATGGCTAGTGAGAGATAGTCATACTTAGGGGGGAGTGCATGCGCCTATGATGGAGTGAGGGATTATGGTACTTACGGGGGTGCGTGACACATAGAGAGAGAGAATAAGGGCGGAGAGTGTTAGATGGGTCTATGTAGCACAAGCGAGATATGTGTATGTGTGAACCAGGGAGATATAAAGTTTGAGAGAGATAGAGGTGCCCCGGTACGGCTGAGTGGTGCATCAGATAGCTGAGAGGGGGAAAGAGATATTCCATCCGCTCGATAATGAAGTGCATATAAATTTTTTAGAAGTCAAACTTTGGAAACTTTGACCAGGTTTACGCAAATATTATTTATATCTACAATACCAAAGATATATCATACGAAAGTACATCTCATGATGAATCTAATGATATACGTTTGTCGTTCTAGATGTAAATATTTTTCTGCATGTACATTGTCAAACTTTGTGATGTTTGACTTTTCAATAAATCTATATGCTATGGATCGAAGAGAGTGCCTAAGTCGAGAGAGATCAAGTGTGTGTGAAGGAGAATGAGTGAGTGTGCAAAAATAGTATGTGTGTGAAAGAGAAAGGGACAACAAATGATAAATTAGAGAGAGTGTGTGTGTGTGTTCGTTTCTTATGCAAACATATCACGCATGCATCTTCGAGATAGAAAAGCGAGGTGAGGAGATACACGAAGATAGCTAGTGCGTGATTGTTTGCAACAGAGAGAGACACCCCTATAGCACATTTCCAATAGAGGTCTGGCCAACAAGGGACAAAGGTCGAGAGGGACGCATGGAGAAGATGGTCGCATGGGGAGGGAGAGAGGGTGTGTTTGTGATAGAGAGATCCCCTCGAGATCGTGAGTAGACTATATGGATGGGAGATCGAGGGACGAGGTGCGTGTGCGATAAAAAGATGCCCCGAGAGAAATCGAGATAGACCATGCACATGTTTGTGATGGAGACTAAGAATTAGCTAGTCATATACATATAGGGGGGACTACGTGTGCCTACAATTGAGTGAGAGACCATCATACTTGGCTAGGCGTGAGATTGTGTGTGTGTGCGTGTGTGATGGAGAGAGAACGAGGGAGAGAGAGAGAGTTTTAGATGGGTCTATCGAGTGCGAGTGAGATATGCATGTGTATGTGTGACTCGGGGAGATGGAGAGTTTGAGAGAGAGGGGGAAGAGCTCCGAGACGACAGAGTGGTGTGTGAGAGAGTTACGGGCAATGAGCCAGGAAATTTGTGTGCGTGCGATGAGTGCACCCAAGATATTTAGCTTGGACTAGAAAATCATACATAGTGTACGAGAGATACCTATACATGGAGTGTGCATGCGAACTAGAAAGACCCCCCCCCCCCCACACACACACAAAGAGAGAGAGAGAGGGGGACCAACAAGGTTTGTGTTTGGATGCGTGCAATAGAATTGAAGATTGTCGGCAAGAGAGAGAGAGAAGGAGTCGGGGAGAGGGGGAGGTCACGTTTTATGCATCAAAGTCTGATATAAACTTGCATTCAAATATTTAAATTGGAGAACATGTTGTCTGCAATCCACACATGAACAGAGATATATCAAACAAGTTCATTAATTTGACTTTCGACATGTTCATGGGATACTATAATACTATACAACATGCTACTCGATTGAGGTGTTCAATTTTGGATTTAGTTCACTATTTTGACCCAGTGAACGAGCTATTTCATTGAATCCAGATATTTCATTTTGGGTTTGATTCCCGTTTTTGAGTAGGTCAACTATTTGTCATATAGTAAATCGTTAGCAACAAGCATGTAAAAACACATTAGTCCTGAGCGTCATCTCTCCATCTAAATAAGAAGTGGCAAGCTAATATTTCAAAACTAGATGATTACCCCGCGCTTTGCTGCGGGAATCTAATCTACATGATATGAAACATTTTAGAGAAATTACTTGTAGTAGATAGTCATTGGAAAGAAGGATGTGGCCAGTGTGTCAAATAAAATTGTTTCTGTTAAATGTATCTATAATAGTCTGTCCTGTTAATTAGAAAGTGTGGTGTTCAGTACACCATTGAATAGAATGAATAATCTGGAGATGATTACATAGATAATTCTGAAACTGAGAACGCATGCACCATCACTAAAATAAATGACACATACAAACTGCAGTTCTCATAGAATTTCAATCACCAAGCATAAGTGATATTCATGCATATAACAAAAGATTTCTTCCTGAAAGCAAAAGCAAGCAGAACTGCATAAGTACACATTCAAAATTATTGGAAGGCAGCCTGTGTATATATTTTTTGATAAATTGCAACAGGAGATCTAGCAGATACATAAGATAGTAGCAAAAAGCTTTGGTTTTCAACATTGACATCAATATATATAAGCTAGTCAAGGACAATGTTGGCCAGACGATAGCAGTCAACATAGAACAAAAGTGAGGATTCCTCTAAGAGGACGGCAAACGGGAAACAACAAATACGCCAGAAAACTGATGTAAACCTTCAATTGAGGAAATAGAGGTGGGGATACGAAGGATCAAATTGCTTGATAAACAGATTAGCTAGAGGTGGATTTACGCATCAGCGTTTAGTCAAATACCTGCAGGGCATGAGGAGCGTCACCAATCAACAGATCGCTGAGCATCAGATTGATATGCATTGGCATGAGGCGCATGACCGCGTGATTGAGTTTCAAAGTAGAAAGAAGAACAAAAAAAATATCACACACGCGCACAGAGAAGGAGAAAGAGAAAGAAAAGGTACTACTCGGTTGTGTACTTGGAGATGCACCATGGACAGGGTACGCATACATTTTGGAGTCTTGCAGTGTGCTATCGCCGCCAGTGCTTCACCAACGTTGACGCTGGTGACCACTTGAGTTCGTGCAGGCAAACCAAAGATTGATGTCATGAGGCGATTTCCGATTTGAGCCAGGAGCAAGGCGCAGATAATCAACCATGGTGGAGAGGACGATCTATTGGAGCAACTACGCTTAAATAAAGACATTAGGAGTAGCTATAACGCACACATCCATCTGGGCTACTACTCTTGGTTGAAGAAGATGAAGAGGCAGAACAATTATCAATGTCCATTAATTTGTTCCGTGAGTAGATCAGTGGAATAGTAGGAGACAAAGAGATAGAGGGTCGGATTAGATAAAAAGGAAATTAATTTGTTGATGTGCCTTGATGGCGGCGGCGAGGAGGCTGAGGGAGGCCAGCGCTTCTCCTTCCCGATTCCGCTGGAACAGGGGCCGCGCCGGGGATGGCCATTTTCCTATCCGTCCGAGGCCGCCTGCATGAAGACGACACGGAGCAGAGGGAGCTTCCTCCGGCTCTCCAGCGCGAGGAGGACTCGGAGCAGACCATCGTCGTGAGGGAGCTCCTCTGGTTTTGACTGCCGGCATGGGGAAAGATCTGGTGAAAGATGGATCCGGGCAAGGCCAGTCCTTTTTTGGGAGAAAATAACTCGATCGGTTCTGGGTGGTCTGTAGCGCTGGTGAGTCGTTCGTCCTCGTGTTAGTTGGTAACTGAACGCTGATGTGGCCCTTATCACGCTAGTCTACGCTGGTCAACTTGTGCTTGGTCCCACCTGTAAGCCAGTAGCGAAACAATGATGGGGCTGACCTCCTGATGTGGATAGGCTCCATGTCAAGAGAAATAACATAGTGGGGATGAACTATTTAGGTATTATAGATTATAGATTTGATTTGAATCGACTTGGTAAGGTAGACGTGGATGCTCATTCTCTCAAAATTCGAACGAACCGCTAAACACCCTCTGCTCGGTGGAATTCGCCCGAGCAAATAAATGGAAGACGTGAAATTACCGGCCTATGTGGGACACACATCAATTGGCCCGTTGTACATCAAGGGTAGGTTCATAACTTCATTCAAGTGCGCCTTCTCCTCGACCGAAATGACATGTGCCAAATAATTTGTAAACCAAGGGAAGAAAAACACCCTCTCCTCGTCTGTAATCGCTCGCGCCAACTATTTCAATACACGCCCTCCTCGCCCGAAATCGCTCGCGCCGACTATTTCAAAACACGCCCTCCCGGCCTGAAATCGCTCGCGCCCACTATTTGGGAGAAGCAAAGCTACTCTACTATCCCCGACCCTTAGTACACAGACCCAAGCCCAGAAGCCTAAAGGCATGGGTAGAACTGTAACTCCCCCCACATTTCAGACAAATGCGTTCGTAAGACATGGTTCCACCTCCCAATTCCCCATTCATACCTCGTGGGCGCCAAATCACCTTCTCCCCGGAAGCTCCCTTCTCCCCAGCAGTGAAACCTCAGCCCCTCCTCCATGGCGCTCCCACCGCACCAAATTCACCGCCGCGCTCCTCCCCCATGCCGGAGACATTGTTCGTTTTGTTGGGGAACGTAGTAATTCAGAAAATTTCCTGCGATCATGCCAAATCTAAATAGGAGATGCATAGTAACGAGAGGGGAGAGTGTGTCCATGTACCCTCGTAGACCGAAAGCGGAAGCGTTTAGTAACGCGGTTGATGAAGTCGAACGTCTTCACGATCCAACCGATCAAAGTACTGAACGTACGGCACCTCCGTGTTCAGCACACGTTCAGCATGATGACGTCCCTCGAGCTCTTGATCCAGTTGAGGACGAGGGAGAGTTCCATCAGCACGATGGCGTGGCGACGATGATGATGAAGTTACCGGCACAGGGCTTCACCTAAGCACTACGACGATATGACCGAGGTGTTGAACCGTGGAGGGGGCACCACACACGGCTAAGAGATTGTCTGTTGTGCCTTTGGGGTGCCCCCGCCTACGTATATAAAGGGGGGAGGAGGAGGTGGCTGGCCAAGGGGGGCTCGCCCTGGGGGGGGAGTCCTACTATGACTCTGTTCCTAGTAGGATGCGGCGCCTTTCCTATTCCAAGAAGGGGAAGGAGGGAAGGAGAGGGAGAGGGTAAGTAAGGGGGGCCACGCCCCTCCCCCTAGTCCAATTCGGTCTGACCTTGGGGGGCGCCACCTTGTGGCCTTCCCTCTCCTACTCCCTTATGGCCCATTAGGGCCCATAACTTCCCGGGGGGGGGGGGGTCCGGTAACCCCTCGGTTCCCTGATAAATATCCGAAACATCCCGAAACCTTTCCGGTGTCTGAATACCTTCGTCCAATATATCAATCTTTACCTCTCGACCATTTCGAGACTCCTCGTCATGTTCGCGATCTCATCCGCGACTCCGAACATAATTCAGTCATCAAATCACATAACTCATAAAACAAATCGTCATTGAATGTTAAGCGTGCGGACCCTACGGGTTCGAGAACTATGTAGACATGACTGAGACACATCTCCGGTCAATAACCAATAGCGGAACCTGGATGCTCATATTGGCTCCTACATATTCTATGAAGATCTTTGTCGGTCAAACCGCATAACAACATATGCCATTCCCTTTGTCATCGGTATGTTACTTGCCCGAGATTCGATCATCGGTATCCGCATACCTAGTTCAATCTCGTCACTAGTAAGTCTCTTTACTCGTTCCGTAATGCATCATCCCGTGACTAACTCATTAGTAAAATTGCTTGCAAGGCTTAAAGTGATGTGCATTACTGAGAGGGCCCAGAGATACCTCTCCGATACACAGAGTGACAAATTCTAATCTTGATCTAAGACAACTCAACAAACACCATCGGAGACACCTGTAGAGCATCTTTATAATCGCCCAGTTACATTGTGACGTTTGGTAGCACACTAAGTGTTCCTCCGTTATTCGGGAGTTGCATAATCTCATAGTTAGAGGAATATGTGTAAGTCATGAAGAAAGCAATAGAAATAAAACTAAATGATCATAATGCTAAGCTAATGGATGGGTCTTGTCCATCACATCATTCTCTAATGATGTGATCCCATTCATCAAATGACAACACATGTCTATGGTCAGGAAACTTAACCATCTTTGATTAACGAGCTAGTCAAGTAGAGGCACACTAAGGACACTCTGTTTGTCTATGTATTCACACATGTACTAAGTTTCCGGCTAATACAATTCTAGCATGAATAATAAACATTTATCATGATATAATTAAATATAAATAACAACTTTATTATTGCCTCTAGGGCAGATTTCCTTCAGTCTCCCACTTGCACTAGAGTCAATAATCTAGATTACACAGTAATGATTCTAACACCCATGGAGTCTTGGTGCTAATTATGTTTTGCTCGTGAGAGAGGCTTAGTCAACGGGTCTGCAACATTCAGATCCATATGTATTTTGCAAATCTCTATGTCTCTCTCCTTGACTTGATCGTGGATAGAATTGAAGCGTCTCTTGATGTGTTTGGTTCTCTTGTGAAATCTAGATTCCTTCGCCAAGGCAATTGCTTCCAGTATTGTCACAAAAGATTTTCATTGGACCCGATGCACTAGGTATTACACTTCGACTAGATATGAACTCCTTCATCTAGACTCCTTCATTTGCTACTTCCGAAGCAGCCGTGTACTCCGCTTCACACGTAGATCCTGCCATGACGCTCTGCTTGGAACTACACTAATCGACAGGTCCACCATTCAATATAAATATGTATCCGGTTTGTGACTTAGAGTCATCCGGATCAGTGTCAAAGCTTGCATCGACATAACCATTTACGACGAGCTCTTTGTCACCTCCATAAACGAGAACCATATCCTTAGTCCTTTTCAGGTATTTTAGGATGTTCTTGACCGTTGTCCAATGATCCATTCATGGATAACTTTGGTACCTCCCTGCTAAACTTATAGCAAGGCACACATCAGGTCTAGTACACAACATTGCATACATGATAGAACCTATGGCTGAGGCATATGGAATGACCTTCATTTTATCTCTATCTTCTTCAGTTGTCGGGCACTGAGTCTGACTCAACTTCACACCTTGTAACATAGGCAAGAACCCTTTCTTTGACTGATCCATTTTGAACTTCTTCAAAACTTTATCAAGGTATGTGCTTTTTGAAATTCCAATTAAGCGTCTTGATCTACCTCTATAGATCTTGATGCCCAATATATAAGCAGCTTCACCAAGGTCTTTCATTAAAAAATGGGTCATTTGCATTTCTGTCCCTAACTCAAACCACCTAATCAGATATACCCCTAATTCGAAAGCCTGCTCAAATTTGCCCCTCCGCCGTTAGGTGCCCTTATAGAAATGCCCTTTTGCGCCGTTACCGTCTGGTCAAACAGCTTTGACCGTCCTGAAAAAATAGCAAAAAAAATCTAAAAAATCTAAAATTTTGTGAGATCGAAGATACTCATGTGCAAATTATCGTGCTATTTGGACATTCGAGGAGCTCGTGGTGAGGAAAAACAGTTAATCTGCACACTTGTGAACGATAAATTTGAAATAAAATAGCAAAAAAATGAAAAAAAATATGAAATTTTTTGGCATCAAAGTGGCTTGGGTGCACAAGGTGCTTGCAAGTTTTTGTGATCAAATGACATGCGAGGAGCTCTAGCAAGAAAAAACAAAATAGTCATTTTTTCCCAAGTTTTTTCCCGAGCCAAATTTTGTTTTTTTTTCTCCACAAGCCCCTCCAATGTCCAAACACAACAAAATTTTGCACGCAGCTTGCAGACTCGAGCCTCTTTGATGCCAAAAAATTTCATATTTTTTGAATTTACTGTTCACAGGCTTACATATTTATTGTTTTTCCTCTGACACGAGCTCTTGGAATGTACGAACAGCACGAAACTTTGCACGCACCTTGCGAACCTGAGTATCTTTGATCCCACAAATTTTCAGATTTTTTAGAATTTTTTTGCTATTTTTTTTCGGGATGGTCAAAGCCCTTTGACCTGCTTTGACTGGACGGTAACGGCACAGAAGAGTATTTCTATAAGTGCACCTAACAGCGGAGGGGCAAATTTGAGCAGGCTTTGAAATTAGGGGTAAATCTGAGAGTGGGCGCAAATTAGGGGCATAGATGTAAATGTCCCTTAAAAAATTATTATTCAAGTATCATTTTATGCTATCCAAAAATTCGGTATTATTTCAAATCAACAAAATGTTATCCACATATAATATTAGAAATGCTACAGAGCTCCCACTCACTTTCTTGTAAATGCAGGCTTCTCCAAAAGTCTGTATAAAACCATATGCTTTGATCACACTATCAAAGCATATATTCCAAGACCGAGAGGCTTGCACCAGTCCATAAATGGATCGCTGGAGCTTGCACACTTTGTTAGCATCTTTTGGATCGACAAAACCTTCTAGTTGCATCATATACAACTTTTCTTTAAGATATCCATTAAGGAATGCAGTTTTGACATCCATTTGCCAAATTTCATAATCATAAAATGCGGCAGTTGCTAACATGATTCGGACAGACTTAAGCATCGGTACGGGTGAGAAGGTCTCATCATAGTCAACTCCTT
Source organism: Triticum monococcum (assembly GCA_034509565.1). Lineage (NCBI taxonomy): Eukaryota > Viridiplantae > Streptophyta > Magnoliopsida > Poales > Poaceae > Triticum > Triticum monococcum. The sequence goes on from CM067846.1 coordinate 66,791,868, forward strand.
GAACTTGTCGAAAATCTTTCGCAACAAGTCGAGCTTTGTAGACAGTAATATTACTGTCAGCGTCAGTCTTCTTCTTGAAGATCCATTTATTCTCTATGGCTTGCCGATCATCGGGCAAGTCAACCAAAGTCCACATTTTGTTCTCATACACGGATCCCATCTCAGATTTCATGGCCTCAAGCCATTTAGCGGAATCTGGGCTCATCTTCGCTTCCTCATAGTTCGTAGGTTCGTCATGGTCAAGTAACATGACCTCCAGAACAGGATTACCGTACCACTCTGGTGCGGATCGCACTCTGGTTGACCTATGAGGTTCGGTAGTAACCTTATCTGAAGTTTCATGATCATCATCATTAGCTTCCTCACTAATTGGTGTAGGAATCATTGGAACTAATTTATGTGATGAACTACTTTCCAATTCGGGAGAAGGTACAATTACCTCATCAAGTTCTACTTTTCTCTCACTCACTTCTTTCGAGAGAAACTTCTTCTCTAGAAAGGATCCATTCTTAGCAACGAATATCTTGCCTTCGGATCTGTGATAGAAGGTGTACCCAACATTCTCCTTTGGGTATCCTATGGAGACACATTTCTCTGATTTGGGTTCGAGCTTATCAGGTTGAAGCTTTTTCACATAAGCATCGCAGCCCCAAACTTTAAGAAACGACAGCTTAGGTTTCTTGCCAAACCACAGTTCATATGGTGTCGTCTCAACGGATTTAGATGGTGCCCTATTTAACGTGAATGCAGCCGTCTCTAACGCATAACCCCAAAATGATATTGGTAAATCGGTAAGAGACAGCATAGATTGCACCATATCTAATAAGTACGGTTACGACGTTCAGACACACCATTACGTTGTGGTGTTCTAGGTGGCGTGAGTTGCGAAACTATTCCACATTGTTTCAAATGAAGACCAAACTCATAACTCAAATATTCACCTCCATGATCAGATCGTATAAACTTTATTTTCTTGTTACGATGAATTTCCACTTCACTCTAAAATTCTTTGAACTTTTCAAATGTTTTAGACTTATGTTTCATTAAGTAGATATACCCATATCTACTCAAATCATTTGTGAAGGTCAGAAAATAATGATACCCGCTGCGAGCCTCAACACTGATCGGACCACATACATCAGTATGTATTATTTCCAATAAGTCAGTTGCTCGCTCCATTGTTCTGGAGAATGGAGTCTCAGTCATCCTGCCCATGAGGCATGGTTCACAAGCATCAAGTGATTTCAAAAGCCCATCAACATGGAGTTTCTTCATGCGCTTTACACCAATATGACCTAAATGGCAGTGCCACAAATAAGTTGCACTATCATTATTAACTTTGCATCTTTTGGCTTTAATATTATGAATATGTGTATCACTACAATCGAGATTCAACAAAAATAGACCACTCATCTAGGGTGCATGACCATAAAAAATATTACTCATGTAAATAGAACAACCATTATTCTCTGATTTAAATGAATAACCTTCTCATATTAAACAAGATCAAAATATAATGTTCATGCTCAACACTGGCACCAAATAACAATTATTTAGGTCTAAAACTAATCCCGACGGTAGATGTAGAGGTAGCATGCCGACCGTGATCACATCGACTTTGGAACCATTTCCCACGTGCATCGTCACCTCGTCCTTAGCCAATCTTTGTTTAATCCGTAGCCCCTGTTTCGAGTTGGAAATATGAGCACCAGAACCAGTATCAAATACCCAGGCGCCACTACGAGCATTAGTATGGTACACATAAATAACATGTATATCAAATATACCTTTCACTTTGCCATCCTTCTGATCCACCAAATACTTGGGGCAGTTCTGCTTCCAGTGACCAGTACCTTTGAAGTAGAAGCACTCAGTCTCAGGCTTAGGTCCAGACTTGGGTTTCTTCCCTTGAGCAACAACTGGCTTGTTGTTCTTCTTGAAGTTCCCCTTCTTCCCTTTGCCATTTTTCTTGAAACTAGTGGTCTTGTTAACCATCGACACTTGATGCTCCTTCTTGATTTCTACCTCCACAGCCTTTAGCATCGTGAAGAGCTCGGGAATTGTCTTTTCCATCCCTTGCATATTATAGTTCATCACGGAGCCTTTATAGCTTGGTGGAAATGATTGAAGAACTCTATCAATGACACTATCATCAGGAAGATTAACCCCCAGCTGAGTCAAGTGGTTGTGGTACCCACACATTCTGAGTATATGTTCATTGACATAACTATTCTCAACCGTTTTGCAGCTATATATAGAACTTGTTGGAGACTTCATATCTCTCAACTCGGGCATTTGCTTGAAATATTAACTTCAACTCCTGGAACATCTCATATGCTCCATGACGTTCAAAATGTCTTTGAAGTCCCAACTCTAAGCCGTAAAGGATGGCACACTGAACTATCGAGTAGTCATCAGCTTTGCTCTGCCAGACGTTCATAACGTCCGGAGTTGCTCCTGCAGCGGGTCTTGCACCTAGCGGTGCTTCCAGGACGTAATTCTTCTGTGCAGCAATGAGGATAATCCTCAAGTTACGGACCCAGAACGTGTAGTTGCTAACATCATCTTTCAACTTAGCTTTCTATAGGAACGCATTAAAATTCAAGGGAACGGTAGCACGTGCCATTGATCTACAACAACATAGATATGCAAAAACTATCAGGTACTAAGTTCATGATAAATTCTAGTTCAATTAATCATATTACTTAAGAACTCCCACTTAGATAGACATCCCTCTAGTAATCTAAATGATCACGTGATCCCTATATATCAACTAAACCATGTCCGATCATCACGTGAGATGGAGTAGTTTTCAATGGTGAACATCTCTATGGTGATCATATCTACTATATGATTCACGTTCGACCTTCCGATCTCAGTGTTCCGAGGCCATATCTGCATATGCTAGGCTCGTCAAGTTTAACCCGAGTATTCTACACGTGCAAAACTGGCTTGCACCCGTTGTATGTGAACGTAGAGCTTATCACACCCGATCATCACATGGTGTCTCGGCACAACAAACTGTAGCAATGGTGCATACTCAGGGAGAACACTTGTACCTTGAAATTTAGTGAGGGATCATCTTATTATACTACCACCGTACTAAGCAAAATAAGATGCATAAAGGGTAAACATCACATGCAACCCAAATATGTGACATGATATGGCCATCATCATCTTGTGCCTTTGATCTCCACCTCCAAAGCACCGTCATGATCTCCATCGTCACCGGCTTGACACCTTGATCTCCAACGTAGCATCATTGTCGTCTCGCCAACTATTGCTTCTACGACTATTGCTACCGCTTAGTGATAAAGTAAATTAACTACATGGCGATTGCATTTCATACAATAAAGCGACAACCATATGGCTCCTGCCAGTTGCCGATAACTTTTACAAAACATGATCATCTCATACAACAATTTATATCTGATCACGTCTTGACCATATCACATCACAACATGCCCTGCAAAAACAAGTTAGACGTCCTCTACTTTGTTGTTGCAAGTTTTACGTGGCTGCTACGGGCTTCTAGCAAGAACCGTTCTTACCTACGTATCAAAACCACAACGATTTTTCATCAAGTGTGTTGTTTTAACCTTCAACAAGGACCGGCCGTAGTCAAACTCGATTCAACTAAAGTTGGAGAAATAGGCACCCGCCAGCCACCTGTGTGCGAAGCACGTCGGTAGAACCAGTCTCATGAACGCGGTCATGTAATGTCAGTCCGAGCCGCTTCATCCAACAATACCGCCGAATCAAAGTAAGACGTTGGTGGTAAGCAGTATGACTATTATCACCCACAAATCTTTGTCTTCTACTCGTGCATATAACATCTACGCATAGACCTGGCTCTGATACCACTGTTGGGAAATGTAGTAATTCAAAAAAATTCCTATGATCACGCAAGATCTAACTAGGAGATGCATAACAACGAGAGGGGATAGTGTGTCCACATACCCTTGTAGACCGAAAGCGGAAGCGTTTAGTACCGCAGTTGATGTAGTCGAACGTCTTCACGATCCAACCGATCCAAGTACCGAATGTACGGCACCTCCGTGTTCAGCATACGTTCAACATGATGACGTCCCTCGAGCTCTTGATCTAGTTGAGGACGAGGGAGAGTTCTGTCACCATGACGGTGTGGCGACGGTGATGATGAAGTTACCGGCGCAGGGCTTCACCTAAGCACTACGGCAATATGACTGAGGTGTTGAACTGTGGAGGGGGGCACCGCACACGACTAAGAGATTGTCTGTTGTGCCTTTGGGGTCACTACAAAAAAGACACATCCGTGACATTTTGGGCCGAACGAATTTTTTTTCTGTCATACGTATGACACTTCTATGACGATAATTGTGACAAAACCCAGTATCATCATGGATGTGGTGGGCTCCTACTTCTATGACAAAAAATCATGACAGAAAATGGGCTTTTTGTCCTAGGCGGGCCAGAGACGCAGCTGCATGACATTCTTTGGGCCATCCATGACGGAAAAAACCGTGGTAGAAGTGAGGGCGAGGAAAATTTCGAGGCGTTCCCGGTTACGGTGGGAGGTCGGGGGCCGAGCGATGCGCGCTTCTCTCGTACACATACGCGCATGTGTGCGAGGCATTGGCTCTAACTGAACCCGAGCGAGGCGTTGGGCTCTAACTGAACCCGAGCGATTGCACTGCAGGCTGCGCGTTACTGAACCCGAGCGATCGATCGATGGCTGTTAACTGAACCCGATTGAGCGATTCCTTCGCTACTGCTGCTAACTGAAGCCGATCGATGCTGCCTCTGGATGAACAGTGAGCGTTGCGGGAGGGGGTTGGATGAACAGGAGCCCCGTGGAGGGGTGGATGAACAGGACCACCCCGTGGAGGGCTGGATGAACAGTAGACGGTGGAGGGCAGGATGAACAGTAGCCTGTGGAGGGGTGGTTGAACAGGAGCCCGTGGAGAGGGCTGGTTGAACAGTAGCTGGTGGAGTAGCGCGCGGTGGTGGCTGGATGAACAGGAGCCCGTGGATGAACAGTCGCAGGTGGAGGCTGGAGGAGGTCGACGGTGGATGAACAGTAGCTCGTGGAGGCTGGAGGGGGTCGACGGTGGAGATGAACAGTATCCCGTGGAGTCCCGTTTTGCGGTACACCACACCCCTCCCGATGAACAGGACCCCCATTTCGACCGTAGCGCTCCAATACAAGTTCGTTTCCTCCGTTTTGTGGTACGCCACACCCCTCCCGATGAACAGGACCCCCGTTTCAACCGTAGGAGGACCATTTCCTCCGTTTTGCGGTACGCCAGACCCCTCCCGATCAACAGGACCCCGTTCCGAACGTAGGAGGTCCGTTTCCTCCGTTGTGCGGTACGCCAGGGCTCGTTTCCATCGCCTGTTCCGTCCAAGCCCTCCCGATGAACACGACCACGCATTCCGTTCCGACCCAGCCGGTTGGCTCCCATGCGTTCCGTTGCCTCCCGATGAACACGACGTATTCCGTTGCCTCCCCATGAACACGACGCATTCCGTTGCCTCCCCATGAACATGACGCATTCCGTTGCCTCCCCATGAACACGACGCATTCCATTGCCTCCCCATGAACACGATGCATTCCGTTGCCTCCCCATGAACACGACGACGATGTTGTTTCTCCATTCCGACCAAGCCATGTACACGAGCCCTGGCCGTACGTATGCGCGAGTAGGCGTTCGAGACCCCGCCCGTATGTACACATACGTGGCCGTATTTTCTTTCTTGCACCTTGGCCGTTGTACGTACGTGTACATGCTACGTGCGCGCCTCTACTACGACATGTGCACGCCTCTACTATGACACGTGCGCGCCTCTACATCCACCAGTATATATGTACGTACACGTTCACGACCAGAATGACAACGCTACGTACGCTTCGACCAGGTGGGTCCCGACTGTCAGGCACTTCCTTGTGTGTGAAGATGTAGCTGGTGGGTCCCAACAGTCAGGGGGGGCGAATCGTTTTTTTGCCCGGGTGCACTTCCTTGCGTGCGAAGATGTAGCTGGTGGGTCCCAGCAGTCAGGGGGGCACCAGGGGCGGTGGACGACGGCGAGGCCTAGGAAGGGAACGACACGGAGGCAGGGAAGACTCGGCAGTTGTTTCCCATGCGGAGGGGAGTATGACTGTACGAGGGTTTACTGGTTCGTCTGCCGTCGCTGGAGAATAACAGCAGGTGTGGGTGAGTAGAGGGATGGCTAGGCCAGCGATGGGAGTACGGTCAGGCGGTGAGGCCTGCGCGGCAGCACAGCCGGCCGCGAGGAGGAGGGAGCAGGCAGTCCCGCCGGCGCTTTTTTGAGCGGCTGGAGCAGGAAGAGCAGAGATTGAAGAAGCACGACGGTCGTTGGATGGACATCCAACAGTTAGTGCTTGTGCGTCAACTTTTTTTAGGAAAGCCTCAAATCTGTGGAAAACAGCATGCAGCCCATCTGCCATTATTTCTAATAATTTACAGCCCATTTGCTAATTCTTAAGTTTTTTTGGAGCCCATATTCTTTTTGTTAGCATTACAACCCATATTGTTGCATATTTTGGTGCGGTCCAAACTGTTTTTAATCCCGAAATTTCGACTGACATTCAAACTGATTTTAAAAATAAATGTATATCAATATAAAATCCAAAAAATTCTCCACGCATAAAAATTAATGTAATGTAAAATCTTGAAATGAAAAAAAAGATATTTGAAACTAATTGCCGGTTTGATGTGTTTTAAAAATGTACAACCCATTTCTCATTACTGATGGGCCATTTTCTCGGCCAACCGAATGAAAGCTCTCCTCCCTCGTCTTGAAAGATTTGCAGCCCAACAGGCCTGACAAAGCGACTTACTTGGTAAATCACAAAAAAACTAGGATGTGGTCGTGGACCCAGCTGTCAGCCTCTCCATGTACAGTACTCTTCCGATGGAAGTCGTTCCTTGACCATGTTGACCACGTCGCGCGGAGAGCACTACGGCAGTGGACGACGGCGAGGCCTAGGAAGGGGACGACGCGGCAGTGGAAGCCTGCATGGAGAGGACTACGAGGGTTCACTGGTTTGGCTGTGGTGTGAGGCTGCCGTAGCCGCAAGGCTTGGCCAGCGGTGGGAATAGTAGGGGCGGTGAGGCCTCTCCGGCAGCACAGCCAGCCACGGGAGGCAGGAGCATGCGGCACGACCGGCGCTGCTTTGGGCGGCTGGAGCAAGAAGACCAGAGGTTGAAGAAGCACTACGGCCGTTGGATGGACATCGTACGGTCACTGGAACTAGAATCGTTCATATTGACTAAGTTGACAAAGCCCTTCGTCCCCGTCAACTTAGTAGGCCCACAGGTCAGCCTCCCAGCAAGGTGGGTCCCAGCTAGCCAGGGGAGTATTCATTTTTTTGTGCGTAATAAGGAGGCACTTCCGGTGGGTCCGAGCTGACAACGGGGGGGGGGGGGGGGGGGGCGTTTTTTTTACAAAATACGGTGGCCCGTCCGGTGGGTCCCAGCAGTCAGGGGGAAACGATTTTTTCGCATAATACTGGTGGCCCGTCCGGTGGGTCCCCGCTGTCAGGTGGAGGAATAATTATTTTGCATGTAATAAGGATGCACTTCCTTGCTGCGGCTGTGGACCCAGCTGCCAGCCTCTCCACGTACAGTCCACGTCCGATGGAAGCCGTTCCTTGACCACGTTGACCACGCCGCACCGAGAGCACCAGGGCGGTGGACGACGGCGAGGCCTAGGAAGGGGACGATGCGAAGCCGGGGAAGACGTGGCAGTGGATGCCCACGCATAGAGGAGTACGAGGGTTCACTGGTTCGCTGCGGTGTGCGGCTGCCGTCGCCACAGAATAACAGGGGGTGTGGGTGAGTAGAGGGATGGCCTGGCCAGCGGTGGGAGTAGTAGGGGCGGTGAGGCCTCCGCCGCATCGCAGCCGGCCACGGGAGGCAGGAGCACGAGGCACGACCGGCGCTGGTTTGGGCAGCTGGAGCAAGAAGACCAGAGGTTGAAGAAGCACTACGGCCATTGGATGGACATCGTACGGTCACTGGAGCTAGAATCATGCATATTGACTAAGTTGACAAAGCCCTCCATCCCCGTCAACTTAGTAGGCCCACAAGTCAGCCTGCCACTAAGGTGGGTCCCAGCTAGCAGGGGTATTTATTTTTTTGTGCATAATAAGGAGGCACTTCCGGTGGGTCCGAGCTGACAGCAGGGGGAACATTTTTTTCACGAAATACGCTGGCCCGTCGGGTGGGTCCCAGCAGTCAGGGGAAAATGTTTATTTCGCGATATACTGGTGGGCGTCCGGTGGGTCCCTGCTGTGAGGTGGAGGAATAACTATTTTCCGTGTAATAAGGAGGCACTTCCTTGCGGCTGCCGTGGACCCAGCTGTCAGCCTCTCCACATACAGTATTCTTCTGATGGAATTCGGTCGTTAACCACATTGACCACGCCGCACCGACAGCACCACGGCGGTGGACGGCGGCGAGGCCTAGGAAGGGGACGACACGGAGCCGGGGAAGACGCGGCAGTGGATGCCAACGCGGAGAGGGGTACGAGGGTTCACTGGTTCGGCTACGCTGCCGTCACCGCAGAATAACAGGGGGTGTGGGTGAGTGGAGTGGAGGGATGGCCTGGCCAGCGGTGGGAGTAGTATGGGGGCGGTGAGGCCTCCGTGGTAGCACAGCCGGCCATGGGACGCAGGAACAGGCGGCACGACCGGCGCTGCTTTGGGCGGCTAGAGCAAGACCAGAGGTTGAAGAAGCACTATGGCCGTTGGATGGACATCGTACGGTCAGTGAGCTAGAATCGTGCATATTGACTAAGTTGACAAAGCCCTTCGTCCCCGTCAACTTAGTAGGCCCACTATACTGGGTCCCAGCTAGCAGGGGAGTATTCATTTTTTGTGCGTAATAAGGAGGCACTTCCTTGCGTGCGAAGATATAGCTAGTGGGTCCAAGCTGTCAGCGGCGGTAATGTTGACAAAGCCCTTACGACACGGAGGCAGGGAAGAATCGGCCGTTGTTTTTGTTTCCCACGCGGAGGGGAGTGCGACTGTACAAGGGTTTACTGGTTCGTCTGCCGTCGCCGGAGAATAATAGCAGGTGTGGGTGAGTAGAGGGATGGCTAGGCCAGCAATGGGAGTACGGTGGGGCAGTGAGGCCTGCACGGCAGCACAGCCAGCCACGGGGAGGAGGGAGCAGGCAGTCCTGCTGGCGCTTGTTTGAGCGGCTGGAGCTGGAAGAGCAGAGATTGAAGAAGCACGACGGCCGTTGGACGGACATCCAACAGTATACATGCCATCTGTAGAAAGCCTCAAATCTGTGGAAAACAGCATACAGCCCATCTGCCATTATTTCAAATAATTTACAGCCCATTTGCTAATTCTTACTGGTTTTTTGGAGCCTATATTCTTTATGTTAGCATTACAGCCCATATTGTGGCCATGGTTAAAACATTATATGAAATTTTGCATATGTCGGTGCGGTCTGAACTGTTTTTAATCCCGAAATTTCGAGTCACATTCAGACTGATTTTAAAAATAAATGTATATCAATATAAAATCCAATAAATTTTCCACGCATAAAAATCAATGCAATTTAAAATCTCGAAATGAAAAAAAGATATTTGAAAATAATTGTCGGTTTGATGTGTTTTAAAAATGTACAGCCCATTTCTCATTACTGATAGGCCACTTTCTCGGCCAGCCGAATGAAGCTCTCCTCGTCTTGAAAGATTTGCAGCCCAGCAAGCCTGATAAAGCGACTTACTTGACAAATCACAAAAGAACTGGGCTAGCCATTTTCAGAAAGAAAAAAAACTACTGGGCTGGTGTGTGGTAAACATAAAAGAAAAGGTTGTCTAGACAGGCCAGAGTGTCCTGCACAGCCAAGTTGACACCTTGCTTCCGTCTCAAAAACAAATTAGATAAATGCCACTCCAATTATGGCGATTCATAAAAATGCCACTTCAATTTCCAAACTTTGAAAAATGCCACTGCAATTTTTGCAAACTTTGAAAAACGCCACTGCAGTTTGCAAACTTTGAAAAACGCCACTCCAGACTTCGAAAAATGCCACTAGAAATGGCGTGAAATGGCATTTTTCAAAGTTTGGAAATTGCAGTGGCATTTCTCGGATACACCAGATTTGGAGTGGCATATATCAAATTAACCCAAAACAAAAATAACTGGGCGAGCTGCTGGGTCCCTGGTGTCAGCCACTCGTTGTGCAATTCTCTTGTTTATTGACTACGTTGACAATGGCATGGGACCCATATGTCAGAAATCCACTAGGAGGAGCCATTTTTTATTGGCTTGAAATAAGGAGGCACTTGCTTGCGTACTGCCATGACCTTGGCGGGTCCCTGTTGTCATCCTCTCCACGTACAGTACCAGTTAGTCGTGCTTTAAAACTGATCGGCACGCCATTAAAAAAACAAAGTTCGATAACTAATGCGGCACCTCGGGCCAACGCGGCCAGATCGCATTTTCCACGAGAAATTACACACCATGTTTCGTTGACATGTGGTCCCGTTCCAACATATTAGTGAGACGACGGCGAGTAGTAGGAGTATTTCCGAACGGATGTGTAGGCCGGGGCGCCTCTTCGTGAACCGTGGCAAACTCGCAACCGTCCACCGACTCTTCGCCTTTCCCTCTCGATTTGGAACTGTTGTCGCACGCTCTTCCTCTCCCTCCTCCATTTTCCTTCAGCCCTTCACCCTTTCTTCTGCCATTGTTCGATCATCTTCTCCATGGAGGGAACAGGCCGGAAACGACCCCGTTATTCTTGCCCCGATATGAAAGATGACGTGATGGAGGAACTCATTGATCGATGCGACGTCATCACCTCGGCTAGCATGGCAGGTTCGTTCAAGCCCATTCTTGACTCAACTAATAACATCATTACAAAGAACCCAAGAGTCAAGGAGCGGTTTGATCTCCCCTATCTTCTTCGCCGTGCCCTGATGACTGGCGCTGGCACGATGGAGGTCTCGCCCTGTGCCAGTTGATGCCGCTTGATAATGATACGTATGATGTTAAGATGCCATCGCTTGAGGGCAAGGCTTGGGCGGGCGCAAATGGAGATTGGGTTGTTTACATTGGGTCCAACTGCGAGTGGGAACTTGTGAATGTGTACACTCGTCAACGGGTTCCACTTCCAAAAATCTCAGCACACTGCTCAGAGGTTGAGCACACCGGTAATGTACGCACGTTCAAATACGATCATGGTGACTGTCTTCTACGGAAGATACCAATTTGTCGAGTTCCCGACCGCTCTTGGAATTACAACAACTATCAAGTTGTTGCTATCTTCGACAAGCTTGTTGCCGTCCTTCGTGGTTCGACCCGATGGATATTGCTCAAAATCAGATTCTGTACACGGATGAGTACTGTGATGCAATTCAATACGAGGGCCTCGTGTTTGCTGCCACCACTCGTGGCACTGTTTTTGCATGGCATCCTAGTAGTTTCAGTACGTTTGTCTTCCATCGTAATTATAATTGTTTCATCCACATGCATGCGGGTTAGCAAGTTTCCCTTTACTAATTAACCTTCTTCTTGTGTTTCCAAGGTCCTGTGAATATCCCACCACATATACTTGAAAAATTTTATAACCAAGCGGGAGATGCCGATGGTGATGATCACGAGCATGAGGACGAGCAGCGACCATATACTCTGTGGCGCCTGGCAACTAATTCCGATGGATCACCGCTTCTTGTGTGTATACAACCCACTGATGATGTTACTGCTAAGGAAGCAGGTGTCTCCCATGGTCACACTCTCTGGACCTATTCAAACACCCGTTGCAAGGTATTCGAGATGGATACTAGTGTGCTAGCACCAACTCCTTCTCCCTGGCACAGAATTGATAGTCTTGGAGAAAACTCGTTCTTCCTTGGACAAAACTATCCGATGATGGTGAAAGGCGATCCAACTGCTGTTGACACATTTATGAGAAGCAACTGTGTCTATACCTCGGACATTTGGGTGGTTCCCTACCCTGGTACTGATATAGTAGGCCGCTTCAGCCTAGATGATCGGTCCTGCATTGGTCTCCAGATCGACAACGGATGGCCCGTCCCAGAGAATCACTTGTGGTTCAAAGCAAGCGTTTCCAACGCCGCGGAATGGTTGAGTTGAAGTTCATTTCATGGCTTGTTATTTGTTGTGTGGTGAAAACTTTAGTATTTATAATGTATCCTCGTTGTTGATGTGGGTTGATGACCTATTGTATGTAATAAAATTATATGCGTGTGATAAACTTACTAAATTTATGAATGGCTCTCGACTCGCTTCTCTGAGTGAGTGGTGCGACGAGGCAAAAAAATATTTTCCGAATACATAATTGTACGTGCATTGCAACAGGTTATCGGATGAGGCCAATCAACAATAGTAGTACACTATTTGTACTAGCTTCACATGCTTCGCGCGTCGGGCGGGTGTTTTTACTGTAGCCATATGTTAATGTGTTCGCTGTACGTAACCAGCACCTCGAATCCTCGATACTAGTACTATATAGTAGGAGTAAGTAGTAGGAGTAGTAGGGTGGCATGGGCCAGAACAAGCATTCACATCCAGGAGTACGGCACACGCCACCACCACGACATCCATCTGACACCATATTATTTCTTGGAGTCCGTGCTAGAGAAATCTCTTCAACCTCGTCGTTTCTCTAACTTCAGCCATCGCGCGGCGGGCGAGGTGGGGGTTTGCCGATAGTCGGTTTGCTTAACTATGGTCCCACTTGTAAGGCCAACTCCAACGCACGACCCCAAACGCACCTCCATTTTGCACGAACTCCAACAATAATTTTGAATAGAAAAGCAAGACCAAAGAAAACAAGAACCACAAGAATACATTTTACTACTCCTGTAAGTTGGATTACTACCTTCTCGATGCATTCATTGTTGATCCGCGAAGGCTCGATCTTGCGTGCTTCTTTCTTCTTCGAGTGTAAAGAAGTAGGCATTGCTTCCTCGCATCTAGTCTCATGTCTAGCCTCTATTCTAGTAGGAGTATCAACAAGTGCACTAATCTCATTCGAGAGCAGAACCGAAGATTTGGTCGGGTTCTTCCTCCTTTTGCCGACATGTGGGACATCCAGCATCCAGGTCGTGTCATGAAAGAAAATAGAGTGGTAGTTGAAGCCATGAGATGTGCATCTTGGGTTAAACTATAAATAGAATCTTACTACTCTTGAGTAACTCCAAAAGCGGCCACCGAAGATCTTTATTGGATTTGTTTTTCATCACCAGCACGTCGAGGTGAAAGATGTGCAGGTTCGGTGGGTCCTCTTGCGTTTTCACTGACATGTGGGGCCGCATGTGAGCAAACAGATGATGGGCTCCGCGCGTCTGCTGGCTGGCTGAGAAGAGAGATAGAGGAGGGCTGAGCACGGACTGCATGAAATTTGTTCTATGTACCTCGATATAGGCTCAATATAGTGGGGTGGCATGGGCCATAACTAGCATTCACGTCTAGCAGTACGGCACACGCCACCCACACGAGTCCCATCCGACACCAATTTTCTTGGAGTCCGTGCTATAGCCATCTCTTCTCCCTCCTGTTTTCTCAGCCATCGCGCGGTGGGCGGGGTGGGGGTTTGCCGATAGTCGGTTTGCTCAACTACGGTCCCACTTGTAAGTGAAAATGCAACACCACATGCATTCCCGCTTGAGCGGCGTGCCGGACCAACCGTGTGGGGGTGCGACGCGAACACGGCAGGCTTTTCCTTTTGAACTCGTAACTTGTAAAATTTGGTTCTGCTCCATGGCGCGACCGATAGATAGAAAATAACAATTTTGCCTAGAGTAATGAGAAGTTTGGTTCTGGCACCGTTCATGCATGGAGTACGTACGAAAATTATGAAGTTGATGCGAAAGGTAAGATAATTACTATAGTATCATATACTACTACATGGATTTGACGGAAATATAAAAATACATACAGATCCATCAACGTTCAATGACATCCTCGCGCCCTAGTGCGTCGGGTCACCAACCGACGTGTGAGGAGCAGCGGCGTTTGCCGCGAGCTCAACGTGCTTCTGAACAGTGTCGTCCAAGGTTGCCCTGCGCTCCAAGAAGGCCAGCGTCCTATCATCCTCCTCTTGCATGTAGTAGTCCTTGTGGATGATTTGCGCATAGACGCGGGTGATTATGTCGATGGTGTCTTGCTGCGCCAGGCGCTGCACGGCGAGCACGACCTCGAGGTGGACATTCTCCGGCGCGACGGCGGGCAGTCGCAGGGCCACCAGTGCGTCGAAGAGGTTGTTACCATAGTGGCCGTTGAGGGTGGCAGGCATCGCAGAGCCTGGGCACGCCGGCTGGAGGCTTACGTCAAAGTCGTCCGCAAGCTTCTTGACGATGGTGAACTTGTCGAGGAAACCGACGAGGACCTCGTCGAACAAGGAGACGGAGTTGTCGTCCAAGCGGCCCCTCGCCCTGGCGGCCTCAAGAAATACTACCTGGAGACGTTCCTCGGTGCCGGGCCGTAGGCCGGCGTCGTGGACCATCTGGCACAGCCATCTGATGCTCGTGCTCATCGCCTCCATGGGTCTAGTGTAGCTTCTAGTCAACTGATTTTGCGATTCGAGTGATCACTCAGCCCTAGGTTAGCGTGCGTAGGTGCGTAGGATTTCGTACTACTCCTTGGCCCTCTACTACACCTGCCTTTGGCTGTATGATAGGTGGGCCAGCCACCCCCTGGGGCCACGTGTCATTCACCCAAAGGCAGTTCCTCATAATGAATATCCGTTGGTCGAATTATTACGTGTTGCTCCTCACAGTGAAGTGACAAGACCTTGCGCTGGAGATGACACCTGAGTATAGGTGCCGTGTTCGGCATACCATAGTCATCCTCACCGTCTACAGTCACTATCATCATGGCTGTAGAGCTATCCTGCTTACAACTAGCCCTGTTCGACATAATTTCCTGTGCGTAGATGCCCATGCATTGCACGGAACACCAAGATTGGGGGTGGACGGCTCCGGCAGCGGCCATCGCGCCAGATTTTTCCACGGCCTTCTACTCCTAGATGTGGTGGGGAGGAGATGAGGCTGATTGTGAGAGACAAGGAGTTGTTTGTAAATAGGGAACAAGTGCGGGCATCTTTTTGCAAAAATGGAGAAGCTTGGTTTGTATGCGTCAGATCTAGATCCGACGGCTATTGGTGAAAGATGGGAGGCACAACATCATCACCAACTTAGGACCTGTTTGATTCGCAGGATTTTGAAAATGCAGGAATAGGACATGGCAATATTACAAGTTTCAAACTGATATTACAAATGTTAGGAGTAATGCTGCACCTACGAAGAGGGAATTACTAGGAAGTTTACGTAAGAACTTTCGTTACTTTAGGTGGATGCAGCATTATCGTACAAAATAAAATCCACTGCCCTGACAAGTCAGTAATGGGAAAATAAGTTTTCAAGTCTCTGGCCACTTGATGTTTCAAAAACAAATTCAGCTTCTGCGGAGAAATGAGCTCCACCGTGTACCCGCGCGGGTGTGGCTGGGCACGAAGCGTGAGTACGTGCATGGTGCACCTATTCTCTTCTTGTATATGTACACCACCTACGTGGGGTTGTGTGAGAGAGATACAAACCTAAAGAGATATAGTGTGTGGGTTCTTGAGAGTTTTTTTTGTGTGGGGGGGTCAATCAAAATATTTAACATATGCAATGTGTGTGAAATAGAGTCATGGATATAACATATATATAGAGGGGGCGATCCACGAGAAGAGAGTGGAGGTATCATCGGCTTGAGGTGTCCATAGAATCGAAGAGAGGGATGATGATGATGATGTGTGTGTGTGTGCGCGCGCGCGATCGATAAAGAGTGCCATCGAATTTGTGTGTGCCCATGTCAAAGATATAGAGTGGCTGGCCTACTAGAACGTGAGATGGGACATGTGCAGTTTATCTCTGTGGCATGGATACCTACCTACAACGCTCGACTATCAGTGTGTGGTGGGGGAAGAGGGAGGCCCAATTAACTATAGAGGTACAATGGCTGGTATATGTGTGGAGGAGGAGAGAGGCCTACCTCATGTATTAAGGAGATCGATCTGCCTCATGTATTACGGGAGATCGATCGGCATCCATGCATATGTGCAGGAGATGAATAAGGTTGGGAGAGAGACAGAGCTAGAGTGTTGGAGGGGGTGGTAGTGGAGTTGCTTCTAACAAATGGTGGGATAGGCTTGCTAGACAAATGGAGGGCACGCCCGCAATATCAATAAGAGAGGAGATGGCTGCTTGTTGTCTGTGCATGTGCGTGTGAGAGACGGGTCAGGAGGCATGCACGAATGATGAGGGGGGACGATGTGGCTGTGGTAAGCAGACGTAACTACATAGGAAGATCAATCGCCCTTTGCAAGAGAAAGGACAGACATAACTTGTGAGGTACGTCGATCGATGGGGGGGGGGTAGTTAAAGTCGATCTAGGTATATGTTGGGAGATCGATCGGTATACATGCATGTGTGTGTTAGAAGCAAATGAGGCACGAGGAGAAGGATAGAGAGAGAGGGATGCATGTAGGAGGTGGTATGAGAGGCATGCTATATCGAGGGGGGGGGAGTGTGCGAGTACGAGAACGATGAAAAGAGTGGTGGGAGTGAGACATGGACAGTGACAAGAGAAGAGGGGAAGCTTGTGTTTGTGCTGGGCACACCGGGCTAGAGAGGCATATCGATCGATGTGTGCCGTAAAGAAGGAGCCGGGGGCCTACACACACCATGGGTGAACGACCTAAAGTGAAAAGACGAATTTGCGCGATGGATCTAGAGAATGCTGAGGGAGGGTGAGAGGGATGCGGGTGTGTGCATGCACAAGAGAAAGTTAGCGCTAGCTACAAAGATAAGAGGGTTGTGTGGGTGTAAAAGACGAATAGAGATCATATATACTTCATTATAAAAAGCGAATTCGGATATTTGAAGAATTTATCATAGTGTTTCAAACCGACGGATGTGTGAATATATATAACGGTGATACACATGGTGTGGTTATGAACATGCTATACTACATTTAATATATTTTATTTCTACTCTTATAAAAACGGAGTTGTTGATGATGGTGTGCCTGCCATCCTGCATTATAGGCCATCTGATTTATATCTGGTGGATAGCAAGGAAACTATGATGGTTGAAGTTGGCAACAATCATGATTGTAGATTCTTATTGAAATAGAGAAACGAATTCAAATTTAGTTCGAATTGCAGTGGTAGTATAGACATTTGGAATGCACAAAAATGTTGGTATGAGTAGGTTACATGCATTATATAGCAAGCGAAAAAATTTAATCGGACATAACATGGATTCATACTCCCTCCTTCCATCTATATAGGGCGTAATGAGATTTTTAAGACCGCCTTTGACTATTGACAAGATTAATAGTACATGACATGCACAATGTGAAAATTATATCATTGAAAGAACCTTTCACAGATGAATTTAATGGTGTGCTTTGTGTAAGTTGCATGTCATATATCATTGCTCTAATATTTGGTTAAAGTTAGCATCAAAAAACGCATCAGGCCATATATAGATGGAAGGAGGGAGTAGCTTTGAATAGCATTTATATAGTAAAATGGGGCAAGACTCTCTCTTTGTGTGGTGTGAATAGTTTTATTTTTTTCGTTTTCTTTTTGGTTGAGGGAAGTGCGAATTGATTTGGTACGTACAAGTACAATATTACTACATGTTAGGCTTGTCCCTAAAATTCAACCCGCGTCTTGTTATATCCCGAAAATTCAGATATCGTGCTCCCAAAACTGGCGCCTTCACAACCCGCGCCTTGCTATCCCGAAATTACAACGCGCACGAAAACTCCCTCCAGCTGCCAAATCCCGACACGCGAAATCCCCCTTCTAACCCTGAGCCGAAAGGGCCGCTAGTTCAAATCGATGGGGGGTACTTTTGTAACACACCCTACATTTTGGACAAGCGCGTTCCTAAGTCATGCTTCACCCCTCCTATCGCCCTTTTTCGCCATTCGAAATCCCAGGCCGCCATAACCCTCTCCGCTCCAGCCATGAAACCCCACCCTCCTCCATCCGCCACGTCACCGCTGCCCAGCCGGAGCCTCTTCCCCGACGACGTCGTCCACCGCAACAGCTCGACGTCCCTCGTCCACCTCCCCGGATGAGGATCCGTCATCCATCTCGTTGTCCCGCCGGTTCAGCCACCTCCAAGGAGCTGCTCCGATGATCGCCTCGTCTATCGCGGCTGCTCCATCTTCACAGCACCGCCTTAACCTGCTCCACCGGAACCGCATCATCCTCACCGACTCCTTGGACGAAGCCGAGGCCTACTCGGCGCCACCAAAGAGGTTGTACACTCATCGCATCGCACCTTCTCCTTAACTCGACCTCCCGGCACCGACGGTGCTCCATCCCGCACCCCCATGGAGCGGCTACCTTGAAGCCGGCGCCGCGGGCGACATCTCCACGGCGGCGTCCATACCAGCCGGATCTGCTGCTGCTGCTCCGGCTCTCGCTCGATCGCTCGCTCACCCAGCTGCTGCTGCTGCTCTCCCCCTCGCTCGTGCTGCTGCTCTACTCCGATTAAGCCAGACTTCAGTTGACTGAATCGACTTTTGGGTCAGTCGATTTTCAAGGGTTGGGGGGGCTCACCGGAGTTAAGGAAGAACCACCCGCAGCAGGGACGGGGGCTCGCCGGAGAGGTACCCCACTATCTATCTTAGGGTTTAGGGTGGGGGAGGGCGGGGGGCCTAGAGGGCTGTCCGGGGCGGCGGTGGCGAGTTGTTTCAGGGCGGCGAGGCGGCGCTGGGGCCAGCGGTTCGGCCGGTGGTGGCTGGCGGCTCAAGGGGCTGCAGGTTGAAGATGAACTGATGGCCCTCCCTAAACTACATGTCAAGTGCCTCTCTGCTACCATTGCGTTCAGTTTCGACAGTAGCATTCGGATTCCACAGTAAATTTCAGTTTCGACAGCTAAGTTCAGAGTCAACAGTTTTTACCTCATCTGTTGTAGTCAGGTGGTTTTTGGTGATGTTAATTTTACATCCATTTTACATCATCTATTGGAGATGCTATTAGAATCCCACTTGAGATTGACGATGTCTGTCTTGTGCTGCTTCAGCCTTGACGTCTTATGGCTCACCGAAGCTGCTCCAACGACAGAACGATCCATCACAATAGAGCAGTGCCCTGGACGCCGTCTATAGATTCCTCAGATCTTCCTCCACACCTCCGACAGCCACCTCTGCCTCAGCTGCTTCAGCGACCAACCCAATGATGCTGAGGTCGACACGGCTACGACAAAGAGGTTGTACACTTGTTGCATCACTTATTACTATACATTCACGTCGATCCATTAGGGCAATTTTGGTTCAACGGAAAAACATCGATCCACTGGTTGTTACCATCACTCCAAATTTCTGCATGCTCTCCTTACATAATCTCACCATATTTTTTTCATATGCATGTCAGATATTGTACACAGTCATGCTGAACATGTAGAGAAAAAGAGAAGAGTTTTGCGCGGCAATACAATGTCATGCAGACATCGCTCCATGGTGGGCTCAATGGCAAACCCTCCCCACCCCTCTCCAGATTGTAATACAGAGGAAGATATCTGTTCTGAGGCGGATTCAGACGCCGCTGACCACTCATATTTACCCCCCAAGGTGTTTGCTCTACCTTGGCATGATGATGTTAGTCATATCATGCATATGTTGCCTTGCAGTGCCTACTTTTGACATCATGTATGTCATCTGCTTAGTTTAGACATGTTCTGTAATGTCACCTGTTTAGTTTCTATATCATATATGGGAATTATGCAGTCTCATGTCTTTTAGCCAGCCATAATATATGTGAAATGTGCAATGCCATCCTGTTTAACCAGGCATCATATATTTGAATGATATCTTGCCCATCCTTTTCTTCATTACATTTCCATTTGTCGACAATGTTTGTACATTAAACTACTCTTCCTGTGAATCAGCCATTTGGGTGGGAGATGGAAAAATGTGGAGTGAAAACAAGGCCTTCAGAGCAGACAGTGCTACCTGTCGAAGCAGATCTCTTGTTGGGCCCCGATAGCTCCTCAGAGATGGATTCGGAGACAGATGACCAGTCCTATTCCCCCACTGAGGTGTATGCTCTAACTTGGCATGGTTATACTGCTCATATCATGCATATGGTGTCTTGCATTGCATAGTTTAGACATCATATACACAATATTCAACACCATGTTCTTAGTTCAGACATCATATCGAATGCCCTCTGTTTAGCATATAAATCACATATGTGAATTAAATGATGCGATCCTGATTACTTAGATGACATGTAGGTGAATTATGCCATGCGGTCCTGTTTAGTTATTCATCATATCTTTGAATTATGTTATGCTATGCTATCCAGTTTAGATAGACATCATATATGTGAAATTATGTCCTGCTATCCATTTTAGTTAAACAATATACATGTCAACTATTTCATGCCCTCTTTTTTCCACACTATCTATTGCATCTATCTCTCATACAATGTCTGTACATTCAACTATGTTTCCTGTTTATCAGCCATTTGAATTGGAGCGGGTGATGCCAGTATCTAGCGGACTAAAAACACGGTCTTCAAATAAAACAGTGCTACCTCTTGGTGGAGATACCACCCCGGTTGTACATGCACAAGAACCAGCCCTACCACACATAACCCAAACTCTCACAGATTGTACCCCTACTACAATGGACAGAGAACTAGCTTCACCCAATCTAACCCCAACCACAGCCGATAGTAACCCAGTTCCTGTTGACACATCACCATCTCCACCACAGAGCTCCCAAACAAGAGCAGTTAGTAAGGCAGCTCCAGTGCCCAAAGGGCTAGTACTATCACGGCGAACCCCAACTCCACCAGTTAGTACGCCTATTCCTGTGGAAGAAGCACAACCAGCTAGTCGTAGTTTAGCATCTATCGCATTTGATGTTGTGAAATCATATGTGCGTATCTTCCCATCTTGGAAATATTGTACTGAAGATGAAGGAAAATGCCAGTTGCAGGTGTTTGTCCAGGAGTTATGTGTAAGTAATGTTATTCATGGCAATTACTTTGCTCCGTCCCATTCATCCTACCTCCATGATGGTTATAATACAACAAATTTTCCCATTTTTCTCTATAGAGAAGGACCGATTTGGAAACTCGGGATGAGGTAACCTGTGCTAATACCTCTGCTATCTTCAAGAATGCTTGGTGGCAGTATCGGAATTACCTGAAGAAAACGTACTTCACCGGCAAAGAAACTCATCAAATTCCCTTACGTTCTCCTGAGGCACATTTACTGGACGATGGCTGGGAACGCCTTGTTCTGTACTGGTCCCGAACCAAGAATGTGGTAAGGTCTATGAGCTCATTTTCTATTTTTAAGTATTATATTCTTGCGTCTTACTGTACTCTGTTCATGTAGAACAAGTGCCTAAACCTGAAGAACAACTGTTCTAATTTAAGATTCCATTGCTACCATAGGACATAGATATATGTTTGTTTGATGCTTTTATTATGTACTAGTACTTGGCAATAGAAGACTTGGTAGTTTAATCATGTCCACCTTACTAATGAACTGGTTCACGGAAATGAGTTTCATATACTAGTACATGCTAAACTTGTTATGTGTCTGCTTGTTTCTTCTTTTAGAATGCTGACAGAATATTGGGAAAGAGTGCCTTATTAAGCAACGGTAAAGGAAGTAATGCAGATAAGGTTCAGGATAGTGACACATCCTGTCTTGGTTTAGTGTTGGAGTTACTGGCCACTACCGCTTGCACAAGCTATTCAAACTCACTGTCTGAATCAGTTCGGTTTCTTGAGTCTCAACTACAAGCTGAAAGACATCGTTCAGTTGTGCTGCGACAAGAAGCGGAAGGACTGTGGAAGTCCCTGGAGCATTCAGATGCATACTTTCTGGTGCAACAGCAAGCGTTGGAGGATTTTAGCGCCAAACAGGACAAAGCTAATCATCTTGCTAAGCTTATTGCCAGCATGGTGGATACCCAGGTTAACGTTTCTTGAGCTCTTCTGAAGTTGTTTCAGTTATGCTCTTGTTTTGCTGCCGCGTTTATTTGCACTGGTGGCCAATTTTGACGGCCAGTGTATATGATATGCTGCTTTGTTCCCTATATTTGCACTGGTGGCGGACTTTGATGCCCGGTGGATGTAATATGTGTAATAGCCGTGATAGCCTAGCGTTAGTTGCTTGCTTATTTATTTCCTTGTTGTCTTGTTTATTTGTTTGCTTGTAGTCATTGCAGTTCTTTTTCCGCGGTTAACTAGTGGTTGCAATAACCTATTTTTTAAACTAGGCCACAATAACCATGGGCTAATATTTACTGTAGTGACACTGGGCCTCCTATGGGCCGTAGAAACAGTGGGCCTTCTACGGGTCATAGAAATAGTAGGCCTTCTATGGGCCGTAGAAACAATGGGCCTTCTACGGGCCGTATCATCAATGGGCCTTATACTGGCCGTATCATCGATTGGCCAAACATGGGCCAATAACAGGCCGCATTATGGCCGTAAACGGGCTAGAGTTGGAATCGTCCGTTCATGGGCCGACCGTAATGGGCTATCGTTAATAGGTCGTATTTGATGATGCTATGAAAACGGCCCAACGTATTAACGGACCACAAACGGGCCGATTGTAACCACGGGCTGAATTTGGCCCACAAGCAGAAAATGATAGTAACGGTCCGTTTGTAAACAAATGCTGGAAATGAGCCCAAGAATAAATGGGCTCTGAGAAGGCCGAAAGATAACATGGGCTGGAAACGGCCCAACGGAATAACGGGCCGTTAATGGGTATAAAGTGATACACTATTCATTACGGGCCAGTTTCACCACGGGCCGTTAATAGGCCAAGAGTTACATAGGGCCTCATATGGGCCAAAAGACGTCATGGGCCATACATGGGCCAGAAGTGAAAATGGGCTGGAATCATATTGGATGGCCCAGATGACGCTACTGGGCCTAATTCGGATAGGGCGTAACGGGCCTTGGGTCAGCGGGCTGTAAATGGGCTATATGCGAACAGGCCGTTAACAGGCTTTCCATGGGCCGGCCCGCCACCTTTTGGCCAAGTCAAACGGGCCGGCCTTTTCACAGGAATGGGCCTCTGTTGGGCCGTGTCACGTGTCGACGTATCATAGGCGCCTATCTGACCCACTAACGAGCTAACACGTGTTTCGTCCGGCCAATAAGAATTTTACACGTGGAAATTTCCCATTGGTCGGGGCTGTTAACGGGTTATCGGATCCAAAACCCGGCCCGATAGCTTAATGGAGTTCCATTACGGTGGATGCCATGTGTCGGTCACCCTTGACGAAAGCACTTCTGTGACGCGTGATTTATCGTCATGGAAGTGGACACTTCCGTGATGATAATTTTGGTAATGTCATGGAACACTTCTACGACAGCACAGGTATGACTATCTTGATTCTGTCATAAATTTGTCATGGATGTACATGCATGACAAAAAAAAGCGACCTACTGTGACAAACACATATCATCACGGAAGTGTATTTTTTTTGTAGTGGGTGCCCCCCCGCCTCCGTATATAAAGGGGGGAGGAGGAGCTGGCCGGCCAAGGGGGGCGCGCCATTGGGTGGAGTCCTACTAGGACTTCGTTCCTAGTAGGATTCGCCCCCTGTTAGTGTCAAAACCGGCCGATCTCGGGTAGGGGGTCTCGAACTATGCGTCTGAGGATCGGAGGTAACAGGAGGCAGGGGACACAATGTTTACCCAGGTTCGGGCCCTATTGATGGAGGTAATACCCTACTTCCTGCTTGATTGACTTTGATGAGTATAGGGGTTACA
Organism: Triticum monococcum; assembly: GCA_034509565.1. NCBI lineage: Eukaryota > Viridiplantae > Streptophyta > Magnoliopsida > Poales > Poaceae > Triticum > Triticum monococcum. The sequence goes on from CM067846.1 coordinate 66,815,675, forward strand.
AGAGTTGCTCTACCTCGAGATCGTAATGGCTAAACCCTAGATGTCTAGCATGTATGATTATGATTGTCCCTATGGACTAAACCCTCCGGTTTATATAGACACCGGAGGGACCTAGGGTTGTACAGAGTCGGTTTATAGAGAAAGGAATCTTCACATCCGAACGCAAAGCTTGCCATCCACGCAAAGGAGAGTCCCATCCGGACATGGGGGAAGGCCTTCTATCTTGTATCTTCACGGCCTAGCAGTTCAGCCCATGTCGTATAGCCCAACCATCTGAGGACCCCTTAACCCCGGACTCCCTCACCCCCCTTTCCTATTCCAAGACAAGAAAGGAGGGAAGGAGAGGGAGAGGGAAAGGAAGGGGGCCGCCCCCCTCCCCCTAGTCCAATTCGGACTGACCTTTCGGGGGGTGCGCCACCTTGTGGCCATCCCTCTCCTACTCCCTTATGGCCCATTAGGGCCCATAACTTCCCTGAGGGGTTCCGGTAACCCCTCGGTTCCCCGATAAATATCCGAAACGTCCTGAAACATTTCCGGTGTCCGAATACCTTCTCCAATATATCAACCTTTACCTCTCGACCATTTGAGACTCCTCGTCATGTCCGTGATCTCATCCGGGACTCCGAACAAACTTCGGTCATCAAATCACATAACTCATAATACAAATCGTCATCGAACGTTAAGCGTGCGGACCCTACGGGTTCAAGAACTATGTAGACATGACCGAGACACATCTCCGGTCAATAACCAATACCGGAACCTAGATGCTCATATTGGCTCCTATTCTACGAAGATCTTTATCGGTCAAACCGCATAACAACATACGTCATTCCCTTTGTCATCGGTATGTTACTTGCCCGCGATTCTATCATCGGTATCCTCATACCTAGTTCAATCTCATTACCGGCAAGTCTCTTTACTCGTTCCATAATGCATCATCCCGGAACTAACTCATTAGTCACATTGCTTGCAAGGCTTACAATGATGTGCATTACCGAGAGGGCCCAGAGATACCTCTCCGATACACGGAGTGACAAATCCTAATATCGATCTATGCCAACTCAACAAACACCATCAGAGACACCGGTAGAGCATATTTGTAATCACCCAGTTATGTTCTGACGTTTGATAGCACACTAAGTGTACCTCCAGTATTCGGGAGTTTCATAATCTCATAGTCAGAAGAATATGTATAAGTCATGAAGAAAGCAATAGCAAGAAAACTAAACGATCATAATGCTAAGCTAACAGATGGGTCTTGTCCATCACATCATTCTCTAATGATGTGATCCCATTCATCAAATGACAACGCATGTCTATGGTCAGGAACTTAACCGTCTTTGATTGACGAGCTAGTCAAGTAGAGGCATACTAGGGACAGTTTGTTTGTCTATGTATTCACACATGTACTAAGTTTCCGGTTAATACAATTCTAGAATGAATAATAAACATTTATGATGATATAAGGAAATATAAATAACAAATTTATTATTGCCTCTAGGGCATATTTCCTTCACGTTTGCTGTCGTGCACTGGGTCGTGTGCTTCTTACTCCATGCTACCAGAGCTGCCTCAACGACGGCCGCGTGGACCGTACCGGAGCCGATTCACTCCCGCCGTTGTGTATGGCGCCAGAGTGGCTCCAACTTCGGATGCGTCTAGGGCCCGGCGCTGCTTCCCCATAGCTGTCGGCCATCACGACATCTCTGCTTTCCTGCCATAGGTAGCCACCGCAACCACGCCGGCCTCACCGACTCGGCACCGGGAGCTGCCAACTTCACCGGGCCGCAAGATAGGTCGTACACTTATCTCAAATCACTTTATTTAGGCATCAGTTGTCTGGATTTTTAGTCTAGGCCAATCAATTCCCAATGGGAAGCAGCACCCCTCAAGGCGGCGGAGCTCATAGGTTGCCGGTTGGTTGGTGTCTAACATAAGGGTGTGGGGGCGCAAGTTCATCGCGGAAGCAGCGCTTAGATGTCTATATTAGAGTTGCATGGGTTGAAGGTACTACCACCGCTAGATCTGGATGACGGCGAGTCTTTGTAGATTGGTCGGGGGCGTGATAACCCACAAGTATAGGGGATCGCAACCGTTTTCGAGGGTAGAGTATTCAACCCAAATTTATTGATTCGACACAAGGGGAGCCAAAGAATATTCTCAAGTATTAGCAGCTGAGTTGTCAATTCAACCACACCTGGAAACTTAATATCTGCAACAAGGTATTTAGTAGCAAAGTAATATGATAATAGTGGTAAAGGTAGCAAAATTAATATTTTTGTGTTTTATAGTGATTGTAACTGTAGCAACAGAAAAGTAAATAAGCGAAGAACAATGTAGGAAAAGCTCGTAGGCAATGGATCAGTGATGGATAATTATGTCGGATGTGATCGATCATGCAACAGTTATAACATGGGGTGACACCGAACTAGCTCCAGTTAATGTAATGTAGGCATGTATTCCGAATAAAGTCATACATGCTTATGGAAAAAAACTTGCATGACATCTTTTGTCCTACCCTCCCGTGGCAGCGGGGTCCTATTGGAAACTAAGGGATATTAAGGCCTCCTTTTAATAGAGTACCGAACCAAAGCATTAGCACATGGTGAATACATGAACTCCTCAAACTACGGCCATCACCGATAATGGTCCCGATTATTGTCATTTCGAGGTTAATGGATCATAACACATAGTAGGTGACTATAGACTTGCAAGATAGGATCAAGAACTCACATATATTCATGAAAACATAATAGGTTCAGATTTGAAATCATGGCACTCGGGCCCTAGTGACAAGCATTAAGCATAGCAAAGTCATAGCAACATCAATCTCAGAACATAGTGGATACTAGGGATCAAACCCTAACAAAACTAACTCGATTACATGATAAATCTCATCCAACCCATCACCGTCCAGCAAGCCTACGATGTAATTACTCACACACACATCGATGAGCATCATGAAATTGGTGATGGAGGAAGGTTGATCATGACGATGGCGACGGATTCCCCTCTCTGGAGGCCCGAACGGACTCTAGATCAGCCCTCCCAAGAGAGTTTAGGGCTTGGCAGTGGCTCCATATCATAAACTGCGATGAATCCTTCTCTCTGATTTTTTTTCTCCCCGAACACAAATATATTGAATTGGAGTTGAGGTCGGTGGAGCGTCAAGGGGCCCACGAGGCATGGGGACGCGCCCAGGGGGGTAGGCGCGCCCCCACCCTCGTGGACAGGGTGTGGGCCCCTGACGTGGATTCTTCTTCCAGTATTTTTTATATATTCCAAAAATAATCTCCGTTGATTTTCAGGTCATTCCGAGAACTTTCATTTCTACACAGAAATAATACCATGGCAATTCTGCTGAAAACAACATCAGTCCGGGTTAGTTCCATTCAAATCATGCAAGTTAGAGTCCAAAACAAGGGCAAAAGTGTTTGGAAAAGTAGATATGATGGAGACGTATCAACTCCCCCAAGCTTAAATCTTTGCTTGTCCTCAAGTAATTCAGTTGATAAACTGAAAAGTGATAAAGAAAAACTTTTACAAACTCTGTTTGCTCTTGTTGTTGTAAATATGTAAAGCTAGCATTCAAGTTTTCAGCAAAGATTATGGACTAACCATATTCACAATAACATTTAGGTCTCATGTTTACTCATATCAATGCCATAATCAACTAGCGAGCAATAATAATAAATCTCGGATGACAACACTTACTCAAAACAATCATAATATGATATAACAAGATGGTTTCTCGCTAGCCCTTTCTGAGACCGCAAAACATAAATGCAGAGCACCTTTAAAGATCAAGGACTGACTAGACACTGTAATTTATGGTAAAAGAGATCCAGTCACAGTCATACTCAATGTAAACTAACAGTAATTGATGCAAATGATAGCGGTGCTCTCTAACTAGTGCTTTTTAATAAGAGGATGATGACTCAACATAAAAGTAAATGGATAAGCCCTTCGCAGAGGGAAGAAGGGATTTGTAGAGGTGCCAGAGCTCGGTTTTGAAATAGAGATGAATAATGTTTTGAGCGGTATACTTTCATTGTCAACATAACAACCGAGAGATCTCAATATCTTTCATGCTACACACACTATAGGCAGTTCCCAAGCAGAATGGTAAAGTTTATACTCCCCCACCACCAACAAGCATCAATCCATGGCTTGCCCGAAACAACGGGTGCCTCCAACTAACAACAATCCTGGGGGAGTTTTGTTTGCAATTATTTTGATTTGATTTGAGCATGGGACTGGGCATCCTGGTGACCAGCCATTTTCTCGTGAATGAGGAGCGGAGTCCACTCCTCTTGAGAATAACCCGCCTAGCATGGAGGATACAGACAGCCCTAGTTGATACATGAGCTATTCGAGCATACAAAATAGAATGTTTATTTGAAGGTTTAGAGTTTGGCACATACAAATTTACTTCGAACGACAGGTAGATACCGTATATAGGAAGGTATGGTGGAATCATATGGAATAACTTTGGGGTTTATGGAATTGGATGCACAAGCAGTATTCCCGCTTAGTACAAGTGAAGGCTAGAAAAAGACTGGGAAGCGACCAGCTAGAGAGCGACAACAGTCATGAACATGCATTAAAATTAATCAACACCGAATGCAAGCATGAGTAGGATATAATTCACCATGAACATAAATATCGTAGAGGCTATGTTGATTTTGTTTCAACTTCATGCATGAACATGTGCCAAGTCAAGCCACTCGAATCGTTCAAAGGAGGATACCACCCCATCATACCACATCACAACCATTTTAATAGCATGTTGGCACGCAAGGTAAACCATTATAAACTCCTAGATAATTAAGCATGGCATAAGCAACTACAATCTCTAATTGTCAATATGTTTCTTTCATAATAGGCTAAATCAGGAATGATGAACTAATCATTTTTACAAAAACAAGAGAGGTCGAGTTCATACCAGCTTTTCTCATCTCAATCAGTTCATCATATAATCATCATTATTGCCTTTCACTTGCATGACCGAATAGTGTGGAAAATAATAATAGTGCACATGCATTGGACTAAGCTGGAATCTACAAGCATTCAATTCAAGAGAGAAGACAAGGTAATATGGGCTCTTTGTTAGATCAACAGTAATGCATATGAGAGCCACTCAACATTTTCATTAAGGTCTTCTCCTCTCGACCCCCAAAGGAAAGATAAGAAATAAAACTATTTACACGAGAAAGCTCCCAACAAGCAAAAGAAGAACAATAAATATTTTGGGATTTTCTTTTAATTACTACTACAGGCATGAAAAGTAAACTAACTAAAAGCTACAACTAATATTTTTGGTTTTTTAAGGTTTTTCAAACACACAAGAAGAAAGCGAGAAAATGAAAATAAACTAGCATGGATAATACAATGAAAAAGTATGAGCACCGACAACTGGCATGAGTGTGTGAACATGAATGTAATGTTGGTGAGAGATATGTACTCCCCTAAGCTTAGGCTCTTGGCCTAAGTTGGTCTATGCCCATGGATCAAAACTGTAGTTGGGGTCGTACTGAGAAGGGTCCTCAGATTGCCACTGGCTGGCGATCTCCTCCGGATTCCACTGATAAACGGACTGACGGTGAGGGTCAGGTTGTGGCTCCTGCTCTGCAGCTGACATCTGGCTCTGGTAGGCATGAATGGCCTACGGCGGAACAAGGTATATGCCTGAAATATGTTAAACAAAGAGGGTGCAGGCAAGGTAATAAACTCACAATATTTTTTGTTAAATATCAATTTATATTTGAGTGTCTTATTCTTATCCTTAACAATAAACTCATGTGCTACCATACTCTTATAACCTAGAGCAATAGGAGGCAGCAACTTTTCCTCTTTCTCATAATGCCTGATAGGTATGTTAAAGTGTGCAGCAAGGTGCGAGGCAAAGATGCCTCCGAGGACGGGGCCCTTAGTACAGTTCAGATTTAACCGTTTAGCAACAATAGCGCCTAAACTGAAAGTAGTATCCTGAAACAAGGCATGGCGCAAAATAACAATATCAGGGGCACTAAGGTTTCCACAATTCCCGCGGCCAATTAAGCATATACTAGCAAATATTGCGAAGTAACATAGAACAGGAAAATGTATGCTAGTGATTCTTGCATCAGAAACTTTCCTCGTTTCCCCTACAACAATCATATCAATAAATCCCACCACATCATTACGATGTGGTTCCTCTATGCTGCCCTCAAAGGGTATCAAACAGACCTAGCAAAAATCATAAAGTGGCATCTCCTTATGCTCATCATATAAATAAAATTCCACCGAAGGTGGTGATCTCCTAGCATCGAAATGAAAATTTTGCACAAAGATATTGGTGAGTAAGAGGTACTGTTCACGCTAGTCGTGGAGGAAGGCGATGAGGCCTGCATTCTCAGCCAAATGATAAAAATCTTCATGAATCCCAACTTCTCTCAAGAACTCATCACAAGGCCATTCACATGGCCAAACCTCCGCAGTACGAGGGAGATTATACTTGGACTTCTTGTTCTCTTCACTTTGCTTATCCTTCGAGCTTCGGCTCGATGAGCCCCTCAAAAATATCTTCATCTTTTTCTGAAAATTTCTGAAATTTTTAGTAACTTAAAATAAAAGTGAACCAAACTTAACAAAATTGATAGCAACTACTCCTACAAGTGCCTAGAGGCCATATGATGCATTAAAACTACTTTTGACCACATAAATTTGACATGCAAGCTCAAGAACAGGGTCACCTAAGCAGCAAAAATTTGCAATAAATAAAGCACTAGTACAAAAACTAATTGGACCGTTGGAGGAGTCACATACCAAAGAACAATCCCCCAAAGTAGTTTTGTGAATGGAGCTTTGAGCAAGGAGATCGAAAATGGCAGCAGGATGAGCTAGAACTCGAGTTTGAGCTGGCTAATGATTTTTTGGGAGGAAGAAGGAGTGTGTGGTGGCTGGAATAAGTGGAGGGGACCCACGTGGGGTCCACAAGGTAGGGGCACGCCCAGGGGGTGGGTGCGCCCTCCACCCTCGTGGGCACGTGGCTGCTCCCCTGATGTGTTCTCAGTGCCAGATATTCTCAAATATTCTAGAAAAAATCATATTTAAATTTCAGGGCATTTGGAGAACTTTTATTTTCGGGGTATTTTTATTGCATAGATAATTCAGAAAACATACAGAAAATACTATTTTTTGCTTTATTTGACATAAATAACAGAAAGTAAAAAGAGGGTACAGAGAGTTGTGCTTTCTAACTTCATCCATCTCATGCTCATCAAAAGGAATCCACTAACAAGGTTGATCAGGTCTTGTTAACAAACTCATTTCGAATAACATGAAACCGGAGAAATTTCGAATAACACTAGATTACCTCTACGGGGATATGCACATCCCCAACAATAAGAATATCATATCTCTTCTTGACAGTAGGAAGAGGAAATTCAAAACCTCCAATAGTGATTGTTGAAAATTTTCCAATAGAATTGATACTGTGGACTTGAGGTTGTTTCCTCGAAAAGTGTATCGTATTCTCATTACCATTAACATGAAAAGTGGCATTGCCTTTGTTGCAATCAATAACAGCCCCTACAGTATTCAAAAAGGGTCTTCCAAGAATAATAGGCATACTATCGTCCTTGGGAATATCAAGAATAACAAAGTCCGTTAAAATAGTAACGTTTGCAACCACCACATGCACATCCTCACAAATACCGACAGGTATAGCAGTTGATTTGTCAGCCATTTGCAAAGATATTTCAGTAGGTGTCAACTTATTCAAATCAAGTCTACGATATAAAGAGAGAGGCATAACACTAACATCGGCTCCAAGATCACACAAAGCAGTTTTAACATAGTTTCTTTTAATGGAGCATGGTATAGTTGGCACTCCTGGATCTCCAAGTTTCTTTGGTATTCCACCCTTAAAAGTATAATTAGCAAGCATGGTGGAAATTTCAACTTCCGAACTCTTTCTTTTATTTGTAACGATATCTTTCATGTATTTAGCATAAGGATTCATTTTAAGCATATTAGTCAAACGCATACGCAAAAAGATAGGTCTAATCATTTCAGCAAAGCGCTCAAAATCCATGGTTTCTGAACCCATGGTTCTCTTTCTTTACCGTGCTGCCTAGCAACAAAGTCTCTCTTATCATAATGTTGATTCTTTGATTGTGGGTTATCAAGATCAATAGCGGGTTCAATCTCTTCATCGTTATCATTGCTAGGTTGAGCATCAACATGAACATCATCATTAACTTTATCACTAGGTTCATGTTCATTATCAAATTGTATTTCAGCATCAGAAATAGAAATATCATTGGGATTCTCAGGTGTGTCAACAACAGGTTCACTAGAAGCATGCAAAGTACTATCATTTTTCTTTTTATTCCTCTTAGAAGAACTAGGTGCATCAATATTAGTTCTTTGAGAATCTTGCTCAGTTATCTTAGGATGGCCCTCAGGATACAAAGGTTCCTGAGTCATTTTACCCCCTCTAGTCATAACTCTAACATCATTATCATTTTTATTATTATTTAATTCATTAAGCAAATCATTTTGAGCTTTAAGTACTTGTTCTACTTGAGTGGTAACCATAGAAGCATGTTTACTAATAAGTTTAAGTTCACCTATAACTCTAGACATATAATCACTCAAGTGTTCAAGCATAGTGTTCAAGCATATCAGCATTGCATTTCAATTGTCTACCAACATAAGCATTGAAGTTTTCTTGTTAAACCATAAAGTCATCAAACTCATCCAAGCATTGGCTAGCAAACTTAGTAAATGGGATTTCACATTTATCAAATCTATAGAGAGAATTTACCTTTACTACCTGTGTCGAGTTATCAAGACCATGTATTTCTTCAATAGGTGGTAAATTCTTAACATCTTCAGCTTTAATACCTTTTTCTTTCATAGATTTCTTTGCCTCTTGCATATCTTCAGGACTAAGAAATAGGATACCCCTTTTCTTCGGAGTTGGCTTAGGAGTTGGTTCAGGAAGTGACCAATTATTTTCATTAGTCAACATATTATTCAATAGAAATTCAGCTTGATCAACGGTTCTTTCCCTGAAAACACAACCAACACAACTATCCAGGTAGTCTCTGGAAGCATCGGTTAGTCCATTATAAAAGATATAAAGTATTTCATTTTTCTTGAGAGGATGATCAGGCAAAGCATTGAGTAATCGGAGAAGCCTCCCCCAAGCTTGTGGGAGACTCTCTTCTTCAATTTGCACAAAATTATATATTTCCCTTAAGGCAGCTTGTTTCTTATGAGCGGGGAAATATTTAGCAGAGAAGTAATAAATCATATCTTGGGGACTACGCACACAACCAGGATCAAGAGAATTAAACCATTTTTTAGCATCACCCTTTAATGAGAACGAAAACAACTTAAGGATAAAGTAATAGTGAGTTTCTCACCATGAGTAAATAGGGTGGCTATATCATTTAATTTAGTAAGATGTGCCACAATAGTTTCAGATTCATAGCCATAGAAAGGATTAGATTCAACCAAAGTAATTAACTCAGGGTCGACAGAGAAATCATAATCCTTATCAGTAATAAAGATAGGTGAAGTAGCAAAAGCAGGGTCATATTTCATTCTAGCATTCAAAGACTTTTCTTTAAGCTTAGCTAATAATTTCTTAAGATCAGATATATCATTGCAAGCAAGAAAGTCTCTAGCAGTTTCTTCATCCATAACATAACCCTCAAGCACAATAGGCAATTCATATCTAGGGGGAGAATCTTCATCATCACTTTCATCAATATTATCAGTTTCAATAATTTCATTCTCTCTAACCCAAGCAAGTTGTTCATTAAGAAATTCACCTAGTGGCACAGTATTATCAAGCATAGAACCAGTTTCATCATAAGTATCATGCAAAGTAGAAGTGGCATCATCAATAATATGCGACCTATCAGAATCAATAGCATGTGTAGGTGTCGCAAGTTTACTCAAAACAGAGGTGAATCAAGTGCATAGCTAGATGGCAGTTCCTTACCTCCCCTCGTAGTTGAGACAAAAATCTTGGTTCTTTGATCTTTCAAGTTCTTCATAGTGACCAGAAGATATAAATCCCAAGTGACTCAAAGAATAGAGCTATGCTCCCCGGCAATGGCGCCAGAAAATAGTCTTGATAACCCACAAGTATAGGGGATCACAACAGTTTTCGAGGGTAGAGTATTCAACCCAAATTTATTGATTTGACACAAGGGGAGCCAAAGAATATTCTCAAGTATTAGCAGCTGAGTTGTCAATTCAACCACACCTGGAAACTTAACATCTGCAGCAAGGTATTTAGTAGCAAAGTAATATGATAATGGTGGTAATGGTAGCAAAAGTAATATTTTTGGGTTTTATAGTGATTGTAACTGTAGCAACAGAAAAGTAAATAAGCGAAGAACAATATAGGAAAAGCTCGTAGGCAATGGATCAGTGATGGATAATTATGTCAGATGCGATCGATCATGCAACAGTTATAACATGGGGTGACATAGAACTAGCTCTAGTTCATCAATGTAATGTAGGCATGTGTTCCGAATATAGTTATACATGCTTATGGAAAAGAACTTGCATGACATCTTTTGTCTTACCCTCCCGTGGCAGCAGGGTCCTATTGGAAACTAAGGGATATTAAGGCCTCCTTTTAATAGAGTACCGGACCAAAGCATTAACACATAGTGAATACATGAACTCCTCAAACTACGGTCATCACCGGTAATGGTCCCGATTATTGTCACTTCGGGATTAACGGATCATAACACATAATAGGTGACTATAGACTTGCAAGATAGGATCAAGAACTCACATATATTCATGAAAACATAATAGGTTCAGATCTGAAATCATGGCACTCGGGCCCTAGTGACAAGCATTAAGCATAGCAAAGTCATAGCAATATCAATCTCAGAACATAGTGGATACTAGGGATCAAACCCTAACAAAACTAACTCGATTACATGATAAATCTCATCCAACCCATCACCGTCCAGCAAGCCTACGATGGAATTACTCACACACAGCGGTGAGCATCATGAAATTGGTCATGGAGGAAGGTTGATTATAATGATGGCAACGGGTTCCCCTCTCCGGAGCCCCGAACGGACTCCAGATCAGCCCTCCCGAGAGAGTTTAGGGCTTGGCGGCGGCTCCGTATCGTAAAACGCGATGAATCCTTCTCTCTGATTTTTTTCTCCCCGAACACGAATATATGGAGTTGGAGTTGAGGGGGGCCACGAGGCAGGGGGATGCGCCCCCACCCTCGTGGACAGGGTGTGAGCCCCCTGACGTGGATTCTTCTTCCAGTATTTTTATATATTCCAAAAATAATCTCCGTTGATTTTCAGGTCATTCCAAGAACTTTTATTTCTGCACAAAAATAACACCATGGCAATTCTGCTGAAAACAGCGTCAGTCCGGGTTAGTTCCATTCAAATCATGCAAGTTAGAGTCCAAAACAAGGGCAAAAGTGTTTGGAAAATTAGATACGATGGAGACGTATCAGGGCGGTGCAACCACGGTAGTGCGGTGGGGCGGGAGCGAGGTTTTGGTCAGAGTTCTCGCGGCCACGGCCGACGAAGGCAGGCTGCTCTACCGGTGGTCGCTGGCTCTTCGGGGAAGATTCTGAACAGTGTCAGCCGGGAGGCACAAGATGGCCATCAAGCCAACCGGCGTAGATCGAACAATACCAAAATAAAATAAAATCGTGTGACCCCAATTTAGTCTTCAGTCAACAGACGTATGACCACTCTCGTACCTTACTATTGATCTCTTAGGGTATTTCTTCAGATCAGAGATATGTGTCGTTCTTAACATTATGTGTTTTCTGCATCTTCAGCCACATCGTCTTCCTTCTCACCGTAGCTGCTCCAACAAGGGAAGCACACCAGAAGGGATCTATTGTCCCCACTCAACAGTTCCCTGCATCGAATGCGCGTGCCCGACATGGACAACCACAACAACTGCAGGGCCATCGACAAGTCAGCACATGATGCTCACTCCTATGGATGGAGGCCAGATAGGTTGTACCCTCATCTTACTTGTGTGCAACATTTATGGCTTTGTTATTCATCTAAGCATGGAAAATAGATTTATCACATTTCACTGTATATTCGTGCTGATCTCTTACAAGTCTTGTTCAGGAGTTAACGTTGTTCCATAGCTCAGCTAAGAGACTTGTTCTTTAGGTAACGCTATTCCATAGTTATAATCCATCAGCCAATGCTATCCCATAGGCTGGTGATTATAGTATTATACCACTTCTAGTATTACCTATGTTGTTCTTTAATACTTTTGTGTGCCATCTAGTTAATCTTGAGTACAAACGATACATATTCTATAGCTTTCATCTGTGTTCTCCCTTTAGTTTTTGATACCTGTTGCTGCTAGTTAACCCCATTCCTACTATTTATGTCGTCTCCTACAAGCACTCATTACATAAATCTAACTACTAGTTGTCTTCCGTGCATGTCAGATATAATTGCACACACTAATATATCCACAAGAACCTCACGGGGCAATGTAACGGCCAACAAACTTGACGTCAATGATACCCAATATGATGGAACATGTAAAGGCAGTTCTTCAGAAGACTTGCAAAAATATGTTGAATCCTATTCACCCCACAAGGTCCTTGCTCTAACTTGGCCCGTGATATGGGTACAACATGCATATAATGTCCTGGGGTGCATCTACTCTGTTGCAATGCCATGTGCTTAGCCTGCTGATCATGCATGTAAATATGTCATGCCTTCCTATTTTTCAGTACCTATTCCATTCATGATAACATGTTTTCAAATTCAAGTACTATCATTCTACTCTATCGTAATGCCATCTGCTTAGTTTGGACATCATGCTTCTGAATATCTTATGCATTGTTATTCATCAGTATGTACTTCATCTGTCTAGCATACCATTTTTTACATTGAAGTGCTATTCTAGTGGTCTGTTGCAATGCCATCTTAGTTTCCCGATCATACACGCATATGTTGCCTTAGTGTTTTTCTATATGTCTTTCACTAGCATACAGTTTTACATTCAACTAGTGTTTTTTACTCTATTTTCATGTCGTATCCCTAGCTCTTACATCATACTCCCCCCGTTCGGATTACATGTCGCAGAAATGGATACAAATGAATGTATCTAGAACTTAAATACGTCTAGACCCATACATTTATTTCCGGATGGAGGGAATACATGTAAATATGTCATGCCTTTATATTCTTCAGTACCTATTCCAACTCTCTGCTATAGCATGTTTTATAATTGAAGCACCATTCTTCTATATAATGCATGCAATGGGAAGACGACTATGTTAGAATTTAAAGGGTTACAAACAAGGTCTTTGCAAAAGATCCAAACGCCAAGAGATAGTAAACCAACTCTAGTTTTCATAGATATTGCTCCAGCACAGAGAAACCCAACTCCTGCTAATAATAAGCAGATTCCAGTGGCCAAAGAACTAGTCTACTCCAGTCCAGCAAAAATATGTCAACCCATTCTATGAAGCGTGTGTGTATCCTCGCATCATGAAATTTTATAGCATTCTGATCATATTTCCTACATGTTTCTTACCCATCTCTGTTTTAGAAAATAAGCTTAAAGGATAGAAGACTTTCTGCACTGGGATCGCATTCGAGGAAAGTATCTTGCGGGAACTCTCTGTGCTCCAATGCTGATGTAAGTACCTGTTGTATATCACTATATTTTTACATCAGCATGTATTTTGTTAATCGGCGTGAATCCAACCTTTATCTGATCTAAATTTAGTTGTAGCAAAATGTATAATTAAAGGCCACAATGTTGTTTTTTGTAAGGAAAACTGCCTGGTAGTTTTGCATACTGAGCTGGATGAGTGTACTATCTCATATCGTGCACATTACTGAATTGTAGTGCTGCTCTAGTTGCCCATTCATTCATTGTGTCAATGTTGCTTTCGTATTACCTTATCTGGCTGATGATAGCTGTTCCATATTGTGTTAATTTGGTGTAGGCTGGTGTGGTCTGGTTGCCCAAACGTTCGTTGTGTCAATGTTGCTTTCCTATTATCTGACCTATCCAATGATAGCAATGCTAGTGTGTTAATTTGGTGCGGGTTGCTGAAGATAAGAAGACAAACTCTGAAAACAGCAAGGCAACCCCATTGTTTCTTTCCAATAAATCTAGGTTAGGTAATATGACAAGAACTCTTGATTAATCTGTTCAGTTCCCCTCCTAATTTATGTTATGATGCAGTGGTCGAGACACTCTCCACTATCAATAACACAAGCCTGCCAAAATCTCCATCTGAATCTATTTAGTTTCCTCTGTCTCAAATGCAACGGAAAAAATGTATGTTTGTGAACCAATTACTGGCTAAAGCAATGATGGAAATCGTGGAGGAATGAGATGTGCACATTCTTGCGCAGCAACAACTGATCAATGTTTTCAGAGACAGTGTAGCAAAGAAGGAAGAATTTGCTCACATGCTTATGGGCGTCATCCGCGCTGAGGTTGCAGATTTAGCCATTGTAGATCGTTAGGTTCTGTTCATTTATTTGCATTGGCATCAGTCTGTAATTGCCCAGTGGATGTAATTTCCTGTAATATATGCTGGATGTGCAACGTTTTTTCCTGTATGTCGTACCTTTGCTTAGTGCAGCTCGCATTCCAGCTAACTTGTCGCTAGGAAGCTAAAAAGCAGTGAAATTATTAGTTAGCACGAATAGTCATGGGCCCTATATGAAGGAAGCAACCCACTGGCCTTAATGGGCTTCCCTAATGGGCTCGCAGGGGCCAAAATTCTCATAGGCCTTTGATTGATCGGTTTTGGTACTGTGCATAATTTCTCATCGTAATGGGCTCAAATTATCTAATTTGGCCTACAGACACGTTCGAACTTTAGTGGGCCCATTAAGTTAATGGGATGTTACCAGGCCAAAAGTTAATGCTCGGCCCTGTTACCTCCCGGGTCGTTAACAGGCCGACATCGAAGCAGGCAACAGGTGGGCCCATTTGATTTCACGGGTCATTAACAGGCCGATACTAAGGTCCGACTACATATGGCCCAACTATACTGTGGGCCTTTAGGAGGCCGACAGAGACAGCGGGCTCGTATTGGACCATGAAGAGTATGGGCCACTAAGAGGCCGAAAGTTAGGTCGTATTGTATATGGCCCAACTGTGTTGTCGGCCTTTAGCAGGCCGAAAGAGAAATTCGGTTGGTATTGGACCATGAAGAGCATGGGCCGTTAAAAGGCCAAAACACAGGTCCGACTGCAAATGGCCCAACTCATTTATGGGTCGTTAACAGGCTGAAAGACACACCGGGCCAGAAATTGGCCCAACACTTAAATGGGTCACTAAAAGGCCGAAAGGCGTACATCCTGAAAATTGGCCCATCCCTTGAATGGGTCATTAACAGGCCAAAACCACATTGGGCCAATATTGAGCCCAAATATATAGCGGGCTGTTAACGGGCTCGAATTGATGATGGGCTACAATGGTGTCAAATCGTTAACGGACCATTGACGGGCCAAATTGGCACATCTCGTATGGGTTGTGGGCTTAAATGGACCTGACACAAGTAGGCACGTGGTTCCTCTGGCCATTGAGAATTTTACACGTGGAAAATCCCCATTGGTCCAGCCTGTTAACGGGCTATCGGATCCAAACGAGAACCCGATAGCTTAACGGAGACCCGTTACGATGGATGCCACGTGTCGGTCACCCTTGACGAAAGCACTTCTATGACACACGATTTATCGTCATGGAAGTGTACCCTTCCGTGATGATAATTTTGCAAATGTCATGGAACACTTCTACGATAGCACAGGTATGACTATCTTGATTCTGTCATAAAATCGTCATGGATGTACATGCATGACAGAAAATGTGACCTATTGTGACAAACACGTATCATCACATAAGTGTATTTTTTTGTAGTGCACAGATTGATAAACCTTAGGTCATCTACTTTGAGGGAAATTTGCTCCTGCCCTACAAAACACTACGCTTGGAGGCCCAACACGAGTCTACAAGAACAAGTTGTGTAGTAGACATCAACGTTCAACACACATGCGGCTCGGTGACGTATCCTCCTTGTTGATCCAGAAAGCAAGAGATTAGAAGTTGTAAGTGCATCTAGTGCCACCCCTAGTTGGTTTTGAAGTATTGACGACAAACCTAGTTGAGGGACTAATGTGTTTGTGAGAATTGCAGGATAACACAGGTAGAAGTCCCTCATTGATTCGGTTTTACTACCAGAGATGACCCCTAAAAATGTACAAAGACATTGAAGTCAATGGTGGTATATGAACATATTCACATCGAAGACTATGACATGAGAAGACACCACGTGAAGCCTATGGAACTCGAAGACTCAGATCTTTCGTAGTTTTCTTTCATTTGTGTTGAGTCATAGGAACCAGCGTACTGTTAAGTGGGGTCCAAGAGAACCAGTCAGAACGACTGAAGTGATGCCTAATTCAAAACCTATGTCTTCGAGTGAAGACTATGAGAGCAAATCTTGTCCAGAGTCGGATAAGTTAGCTTTACTTGTAGCCCAAGTAAAGTTGCCGTGTGAGTTCGAAATCTGACCGTTGGAACACGTGTCAGTTCCTTAGTGACCCAGGGTCATTTCAGACAAATCAGGTCGGGTTGCCCAGTGGCTATAAATAGTCCACCCCCTACAACCATAAACGGTTGGCTGCTCAGATTTCAGTGCACGGCTTTTGTCGTTTGAGAGCAACCCACCTCGAAGCCTTTGAGAGAAATTTCCTAGCGAGGAGAAAAGCCCTAACCACCCAGAGCTAGAGAGAATTGGGCATCACTTAAGTCTTCTTGTCTGAGTGATCTGAAGACTTATTACACTTGAGGACTGTGCATCCTCCAGGCGGTTAGGCGTCGCGTTCTGAGCATCCAAGAGACACTGTGGATTGCCGGTGAACGAAGTCTGTGAAGGTTTGGGAGTCTACCTTGAAGACTTACCAGAGTGATTGGGCGAGGTCTGTGTGACCTTAGGTCAAGGGGAATACGGTGAGGACTGGGTGTCCTGAGCTGCATGTTCAGGACTGGGTGTCCGGGACTGTGTGTCCTTTGGTTTAAATACCTAGCCGCCCTAACCAGACGTACAGTTGTCACAGCAACTGGAACTGCTCCAACAAATCATTGTCTTCAACGAGCCACTGGTTTCATCTTCACTTCTTTTTACTTACTGTTACTCAATGTGAAGCCATTGCATGCTTGCTCTATCTTTTGTCTTCACAACGAAACTGTATGATTTGTTTGGCTTCATAACTTCTTCCTACCTGATCCTTATTACACTGCAGCTACTTGTCATTGTGCTTTCACTCTATTGAATACTTGACCATGGCTTGCCTAGTGTAATCTAACTTCCGCTGCTTAGTGATAGGCATATCTCTACTGTTTGTCTTCACAACTTCCACATTTTGAAGACTTTCATAAAAATCGCCTATTCACCCCCCCCCCCTCTAGTCGATATAACGCACTTTCAATTGGTATCAGAGCGAGGTGCTCCCTTGTTCTGTGTGATTCGGTTTAACCACCTGGAGTTTTAGCTATGTCGACTGCAGGGATAATCAAAGTATCCGCTGCGTGCCCTGTCTTTGATGGAACTAAATATCCCTACTGGAAGAATAAGATGTGCATGCATCTTGAAGCCATTGACGTCGACCTATGGTACGTCGTTGAGAACGGCGTTCCCAAGGCTGGAGAAGGTGTCACTGCTGCTGATGTCAAGAAGTTCACTCAACTGGACTCTACTGCCAAGAATATCATCTGTGGTCATCTGACCAAAGGATAGTATGGCCGTGTGAGTGCCTTGAAGACATCCAAGCTGGTCTGGGACTGGCTCTCCAAGGTCAATGAAGGCATCTCAACCCAGAGAGATCAGAGAATCGGTGTTCTTCGCAACCTCTTCAACCGCTTCAAGCGAAATGACAATGAGAATGTCGAGCACACATTTGACCGGCTCACTGACATCACAAATGAGCTTCAAGCCCTCGGCGCCACTGAGATCACCAAACATGAAATCGTCAAGACACTGCTGAGATCACTTGATAGTTCGTTTGACATCCTAGCCCTGATGATTCAAGAACGTCCTGATTTCAAGACACTCGATCCGTCTGACATACTTGAGAGGCTCAACACACATGAGTTTCAGCTTTCTGAGAAAAGAGATATCTACGGTCCAAACTATGGGCGAACTCGTGCCTTGAAGGCAAAAGTTGTTTCCTCATCTGAAGAAGAATCTGACAGCAGTTCTGATGATCCTGAAGACATTGGAAGGGAACTTGCAATGCTAGTAAAGAAGTTCTAAAAATTTACCAAGAAGAAAGGCTTCAGAAAATCTTCACGATCAAGCTCAAGGAATGATGAAGCTTCTGCTCATGACTACAAGAAGAAAACATGTCACAAGTGCAAGAAAACTGGACACTTCATCTCTGAGTGTCCACAGTGGGACAATGAGAACAGAAAGAAGAAGAAGAGCAAGGAATATGACTCTGACGACAAGAAGAAGAAGAAATACTCAAAGTCTTCTTCCAAGTCTTCCTCAAAGTCTTCATCACACAAGAAGAGCTCATCTGGCAAGGCACGTGCGTTTGTTGGCAAGGAAATGGATTCAGAGGAGGAGTCCGCTTCTGAGGAGGCAGAGGTGGAGTCTGAGGAGGAGTCTGATTCTGGCATCGCGAGTCTGGCTACAGCATACGTCGCCAAGTCCATCTTCAACACTGAAGACAATGACTTCATCACCGACATCGATGCAAATGACAAGACCGACTCCACTCCTACCTAGTGCTTCATGGCACGCGGTGCCATGGTAAACACACGCACCACTCACTATCAAACATCTAGTGACGATGACTTCGATTGTGATTCAAAACCCAGCTACAAAACACTTGCTAAAATTGCAACTGAACAACAGAAGGCCATGGAACATATTCAAAAACTGTTAGACAAAAGCGATGATCTGTTGGGTGCTGAAATGACTCGATATGAATCCTTAATTGAAGACATAAAAAATCTTCACGTTAAGTATCAGGAACTTGAAGATCGTCATGATACTCTCTCAACAACTCATGAAAAGCTTTCCTATGATTATCTTCAAAGGAAGCAAGATCTTGAGAAATTGAGAGCGGCTCATGAAGACCTTCAAAAGGAAAACGAGTCACTTCGCGCCGAACAGATCAGTTCCGCTCAGGAAGGATTTGAACCACCATGCCTTAAATGCATTGAGCATGATAATGCTACTTCTGTTGCTGAATGTTCCACTGCTACTGCTGTTGCAATATCTTCAACTTTTGAAGTGGTAACTAACCCCTCTACTGAGGATACCACTGCTATTGCTGATGAGAATGCTAGGTTGAAGACATTGCTTGAAACAGGGATGTACAAAAGTCTTAAAGGGCATTAGACATTATGTGATGTCCTCAAGAAGCAGATTCTGAACCGAAACCCTAGGAAAGAGGGTGTTGGGTTCGTAAGGAAAATAAATGCAGATGGCTCTTACTGGAAACCTGAGCAGTACCCCAAAACCACATGGGTTGCTGCAAAGGAATCTTCAGCAGATCCATCCAATCTATCTGGCTTCACTTGTGCTAACCCCATTATCATTGATGAATCCTTTGATGCAAACTATAAACTGTTTAAAAATCAGAATGGTGAAGTGTTTGCCAGGTACATTGGTACTAACTGCAGGAATGGACCGCCTATGAAGAAGATCTGGGTTCCAAAAACGTATCTGGAGAATCTTCATGTGAATGTCATCATGACACCTCACATGAAGAAGACAAATCTCAGACCAAAGGCTTCATACGGTCCAAAGGCTTCATACAGACAGAGGACTCACCTGAGTCGCACTAACGCAAATGCTTTGCAGGGAAACCATACTCAGGCATATGAATATGAGAGCGGTTCATTAAACCGTCATATTCATATGACCAAGAACTATTCTGCCTATTCTTATGAGTACTATTGTTCACTTGCTAGACTGTTTGCTAGGGCTCCAAAGCCAAAATTCTCAGATGCTGCACTTAGACTTATTGCTTCTAAGCCACCCTTGAAGATGTGGGTGGTTAAGAAAGCTTAACTCTCTTTTGCAGGGACCTTAAAAATCTTGCAGGGCACAAGATCAAATGCCCGAATGGCACCACTATGTATTTCGTTCCTGAATCACATGCTACTCTCCCTATTAGTCCTAATCTGGATCTAAGTTTTCATAACCCACTGGTTCATCAAATGTTTTTGCTTCAGAATTCTATGCGTGAAGCCTATCCCCCTAACTGCACTGTAGGGTACGACACCAGCGTCTTCAGAATGGATTATTGACAGTGGGTGTAAAAATCACATGACTGGCAAAAGAAACCTTCTTATGGACTCAACTTTACGTCCATCCGACAAGAGCCACATCACATTTGCTGACACTGGTAAAAGTAAGGTATTGGGTCTAGGTAGAGTTGCAATCTCAAAGGATCAACACATGGATAAAGTCATGCTTGTTGAATCCCTTGGCTTCAACTTAATGTCTGTCTCAATGCTTTGCGATTTGAACATGATCATAATATTTGGAAAATATCGTTGCCTGGTACTAATGGAATCTGACAAGTCTCTAGTGTTTGAAGGGTATCGGAAAGATGATTTGTATGTGGTAGATTTCTCAGCAGGGCCACAGCTTGCAGTATGTCTTCTGGTAAAGGCTTCAGAATGCTGGCTTTGGCATCGGAGGCTTGGGCATGCTGGCATGAGGAACCTCCACACCCTTGCAAAGAAGAAGCATGTCATAGGCATCGAGGGTGTCAAGTTCAAGAAAGATCACTTATGCGGTGCCTGTGAAGCAGGGAAGATGACGAGGGCAAAACATCCCTCGAAGACAATCATGACCACTACTCGACCCTTCGAACTGCTTCACATGGATCTTTTTGGTCCCACTCACTACTCAACTTTTTCCACTACTGCTTGCCTCTATGGCTTTGTCATTGTTGATGATTACTCTAGATATACTTGGGTGCACATAATCCTTTACAAGACTGAAGTGCAGGATGTCTTCAGACGCTTTGCCAATCGAGCGATGAACAATTATGGCGCCAAGATAAAGCACATCAGAAGTGACAATGGCACTGAATTCAAGAACACTGGCCTTGATACATATCTTGATACTTTGGGCATCACACATGAATTCTCAGCTCCGTACACGCCACAGCAGAATGGCGTCGTCGAACGCAAGAACAGAACACTCATTGAGATGGCCGGAACGATGCTAGATGAATACAAGACTCCAAAAAAATTCTGGCCTGAAGCCATTGACACTGCATGCCATACAATCAACCGCGTTTATCTTCACAAGCTTCTGAACAAGACATCTTATGAACTCCTAACTGGCAAGAAGCCAAATGTCAGTTACTTCAGAGTATTTGGCGCAAGATGCTGGATCAAGGATCCACACCACACCTCAAAATTTGCACCAAAAGCACATGAGGGTTTTATGCTTGGATATGGAAAGGATTCGCACTCCTACAGAGTCTTCAATCTCTTTCACTACAAAGTGGTTGAAACAGTGGATGTGCAGTTCGATGAGACCAATGGTTCACAAAGAGAGCAACTACCAAATGTGCTAGATGAAGTTCCAGCTAGTGAATCAATCAAGCTTATGGGAACTGGAGAGATTATACCTTCTGAAGCTCATCCTGAAGAAGAACTCATCATCTCAGCACCTGATCCACATGAAGACAATGCTCAGCCTGAAGACATTCCTCCCAACGACAACATAGATCAGCAAGAGCAAAGTCTTCGCCCGATACATCCTCGTGTTGCCAATGAAGTGTAGATTGATAGAATAATTGACAGCATCAATGCACCTGGTCCACTCACTCGTTCAAGGGCAACTCAAGTGGCAAATTTCTGTGGGCACTTCGCATTCGTCTCAATTACAGAACTCAAGAAAGTTGAAGAAGCCTTCAAGGAACCTGAATGGATTCAAGCTATGCAAGAAGAGCTTCAACAGTTTGAGCTGAACAATGTATGGGAACTAGTTAAGCGTCCTGATCCACGGAAGCACAATATATATAATAGGCACCAAATGGATATACCGCAACAAGCAAGATGAGCATGGTCAAATTGTCAGAAACAAAGCTCGCCTGGTTGCTCAAGGATATACTCAAGTGGAAGGCATTGACTTCGATGAAACATTTGCTCCTGTGGCTAGACTTGAAGCCATACGTATATTGCTGGCCTATGCAAATCATCATAACATACTTTTATATCAAATGGATGTGAAGAGTGCCTTTCTCAATGGCAAGACTGAAGAAGAAGTGTATGTTGCACAACCACCTAGGTTTGAAGATCCAAAACATCCTGACATGGTATACAAGCTCAATAAGGCACTGTATGGCCTCAAACAAGCCCCTCGGGCCTGGTATGACACACTCAAATACTTCCTGAAGAGCAAAGGCTTCATACCTGGTTCCCTAGATCCCACTCTCTTCACGAAGACATATGATGGTGAACTATTTGTGTGCCAAATATATGTGGATGACATTATCTTCGGCTGCACCAATCAGAAGTACAGTGAGGAGTTTGGATATATGATGCAAGAGCAATATCAGATGTCTATGATGGGGGAGCTGAAGTTCTTCCTCGGTCTTCAAATACGACAACAACGCAATGGTATCTTCATATCTCAAGAGAAGTATCTCAGAGATTGCCTGAAGAAGTTCGGTATGCAAGACTGCAAAGGCTTCACAACACCAATGCCAGCCAAACATCACCTGGGTCCTGACGACAATGGTAAAGAGTTCGATCAAAAGGTATACCGCTCCATGATTGGTTCTTTGCTTTATTTATGTGCATCTAGGCCAGATATTATGCTTAGCGTTTGCATGTGTGCTCGATTTCAAGCGGCACCAAAGGAGTCGCATCACTTAGTTGTGAAGCGAATTCTTCGATATTTGGTTCACACCCCAACTCTAGGGTTATGGTATCCAAAGGGGTCAGAGTTTGATCTGGTTGGATTCTCGGATGCTGATTATGCTGGTGACAAGGTTGATCGGAAGTCTACATCAGGCACATGTCACTTTCTGGGACGATCACTTGTATGTTGGTCTTCAAAGAAGCAGAACTGTGTATCCCTCTCCACTGCTGAATCTGAATACATTGCTGCTGGATCTTGCTGCGCTCAGCTTCTGTGGATGAAGCAAACTCTCAAGGACTATGGCATTCATCTGAAACAAGTGCCACTTTACTGCGACAACGAAAGCGCCATAAAGATTGCCAACAACCCAGTTCAGCACTCGAAGACAAAGCACATAGAAATTCGGCATCACTTTCTCAGAGATCATGTTGTGAAGGAAGATATTGATATCATACATGTCAACACTGAAGAGCAATTGGCAGATATCTTCACCAAGCCCTTGGATGAGAAGAGATTTTGCAAGTTACGGTGTGAGCTAAATATCTTGGAATCCTCAAATGTCCTGTGATCAGGCACACATCCTAACACTTATGCATATTGATGACTTAGATGTGCAACACACGAAGTAATGTATATCCTCAATCAATGAAGACATACATTCTAAGTGTGAATACATTAATGTGGAAATTGACTTCGGAGCGCCATGATAATTGTGCGCCGTGTCTTGGTCTAATACTTCCTATACGGTGGGTAACGCCACCACCAAACGTTCTATTTTGAAGTGTTTCACTCATGGCGTTACCTTGCAATGTCTTCACATTTGGTTTGGCTTCAATCTCAACATGTCTTCATGATTATCTTCACTACGTGGATTATATAGATATATACATATACTAGTGTTCTGTCCTCTACAGCATTCACTTATAGCTATGTCTTCTTGTTTTGAATCTTTTGAACTAAGTGAATGTGATCGGACCCTAATCTCTCTATGCTTTCTATCTCAAATTCTATCTCTCCAAGTCATATGCATTCTATTGAAACTGTCGAATGTCTTCTCTGCGTCCTTGTCAGCAGAAGACACAGAGACAACCTTTAAAACCGTTTTCAATGCTCATTCATCCACAAGAAATCCGGAGAAGTAGGAACGACCACCCGACAATCCAGGCATGTGTGGGATGTGGAACTGCCCCCGAGATTCCGCATGATGGCCACGTATTGTTCAGATGCGAATCACCAGGGGCACCTGTGTAATAGCACAGTGCCGCCCCTGTAACTATAAATACGCACTCACCGCGGTCACTATCTCCTTCTTCCTCCCTCGCACGAACCCTAGCGCCACTGCTAGCTCTCGACGACGCCGGCGACGAAGCGCTTCGCTGCCGCAACCTCTCCGACGCCGTCTTCACGCCGATCGCGGACATCGTCCTCTCCGCCGTCGCCGTAGGTGTCTTCCGTCGCCAAGCTAGGGCACGGAAGGTTGAACTGCTCGGCCTCATCTCCCACTCCGTCTAGCAGTTCCAAGTGTGGTAAATAAAACTTCTTTTTACAGCCCATTTTGATCCTATGGTTCTGTCACTTTCTACCATAAGAAGTTTCTATTCACACAAGTTAGATCTCCCTCAATCTGCATCTCATAACATGCCTAGTATATTCACTTGTGCTCCATGAAGTAGTTAGATTCCTCACTTGTACTGATTTGTGGGTTCGTACAAATCTGGAACCAACTTCTTATCTATGAGTGAATGTCTTCGCACGATGAGGTCAATGTCTTCTAAACTGATTAATCTTCAAAATCTTCTGAGAATGCATATGACCTCTTCCCCTTCCCACGC
Organism: Triticum monococcum; assembly: GCA_034509565.1. NCBI lineage: Eukaryota > Viridiplantae > Streptophyta > Magnoliopsida > Poales > Poaceae > Triticum > Triticum monococcum. The sequence goes on from CM067846.1 coordinate 66,840,410, forward strand.
ACCTTAATGCTGTCACAGGTACATGTCCGTGGGAGAATCCTTTGGTTCTCATAGTCTGCATTCATTTGCAGAATTCTTACAGCATCACATAAATTCTCCTGAAGCCAGTTCCTGTTGGTCCAGCAAAAGAAAGCCTTTGAAGCCTTTGAACGTCTTGAAGCCTTCCAAGCTAAGGTTTATGGCTTCAGAGACAGCAGCAAGGAAGGGGGGCAGACAGCGTCATGGCGGAACATCCAAAGATCTTCCTGATGAACTGGCAGAAATGTACAAAACGGATCCTGAAGAGAATTATGGTCAGCGCAAGACCCGAATCCAATGGATTCGACGCTATTGGGCAGAACAATGGTTCCAATACCGCTTCGTCACCCAGGAGTATGCTGAGAAAAGTGCCATCAAAAGACCGTGGGGAGACATCCTATACAAGAATCTTGTACACAGGTCCAGAGACGAAGCCATTGCTCAAGGCTTCTACCCATGCATGGTCCGTGGACCACAGCCTGCTGATGCACATCCGTCGTCACTACTCTGGTGTCGTGACGACAATCTGTTCAAGCGCAACTTCTAGTTTTCCCAGAACTCAGCGAAGCAGAACAAGAAGAAGTTGGGGTGAGACTTCAACCCTGGTCCCTCCGCACCAAGGGCAGATGGCACACGTGAGGCAGAACCGAATGTCATCGGTCCGTATGCCAACCTTGAGGGCCTCATCACCCGCATCCTGGTACAAGGGACTGCAGTAAATGAGCCACCAGCTGACTCTGAATCAGAAGAAGCTCCTGCTGTACCGAAGCCAAAGCAGACAAAGAAGCCAAAAGCTTCAAAGCCGGCACCTTCACCCAAAATCTCAAGGGCCAAGCCATTGGCAACTGCACCTCTTGAAGACAGTGTGCAGTCTGAAGACTTATCACGCGTCTCCAAGCCCCAGAAGGCCAAGATGCCTCAGCCACACACCGGCAAAGAGCTCACAGCTGCTGCCATTCTGCGCAGTGAAACCATTGATCTGTCAAGTGATGAAGATCTTGGAGATGACGCTCTTGAGCAGCTCATCAAGAGCAAAGAAGAAGCAGAAATCTTCAACAATCTGCCTCTCTTTGATGTCGCCATCATCCAAAACTTCATTGACGAGTGGTTTGCCACACCAAACATCAGCTTTGAAGATCTGCAGCTGCCCATTGGCCTCAGCGTCGCCTTCCAAGGCGCTATTGCTTCAGAACTTGCAATTGCCCAGTGCATTGTTGAACTGAAGCAGAAAATTGATTTTGAAAAGGCTTAGTTCAAGAAGCATATGGCCAAGCTCAGCGTGCAAGAAGTGAAGAACTTCAAGGTCATGTTGCACGAGCTAAAGGAAAACTTTCTGAAGAAGCGTGCAGAAGCTTAGGGTTCGCGTGAGCGGATGAAGACTCTGGTTGACCGATGTGTGCAAGCGTACAATGAGGCTGAGAAGCGCAAGGCACTTGGGCATCCTGGCATCGACCCCAGGATGGCCGCAAAGAAAAAGAAGAAATCAGTTACAGCTGAACCCGAAGCACCACGGCAGGAAGCAGCTCCGATTGTCTTCCCAACTGCAACGACTGGTTCGAAGCCAAAGAGTCGGTCTACCGCTTCAAAGCTCAAGAAGACTAGGATTGCTGAGGCTGAAGCAAGAAAAAGGAAATATCCTGAAACCTCTCCTACTGCCCCCTCCAAGAAGAAGATGAAGACCAAGAGAGATCAGGCTGCTCCCCCAGAGCCCTTGATGGTTGAACCCCTTTCTGTGGTCTATTCTGACGCAGAACGACAACTGACAGTTCATGAGCCTGCTTCCACAGAGGCTCCTGAAGCTAACGACATTCCAGCAGTCGACCCCATCGCTGCTGAAGACATTGGTCATCAAGACAATGTAGAAGATGATGCCGTCCTTCCTCAGCATGAAAACAGCGAACTCATCAGTATTGGTCGTCCTCTGACGCCAATTGCACAGGATGCGTCATGGGCGGATCACCCACAAGTGGAAGAAGAATCTGAGGTCCAGCCCACTCCAACTCCACAGGCGTTGTCTGCATTTCGCAGGCTTCGCAAAGGTCCAAGGCCTCAAGACTCTGCTGACGACATTCCGGCTGCATCAGCCGAAGAAGATGAAGAAGCACCACAAGATCCCACTCCCCCGCTCCACCAAGAAGCAGTTCTCCAGGAGAACGTGCCTGGGCCTGACCCTCCAGCTAGTCAAGTGGAGGCTGAAAATATTGAGGCTGCCACAACTAACAACGAAGCCAATGTGGAGCCCTCCCCACCAAAAGCATCAGACGACAGTAAAGCCACTGCTCCTGAAACTTCTGTTCCCGAGTCTGGTGCCGGTCCTTAATTTGATTACCATGTTGAGCACAGGCCTCAGGTCCAGAAGCCAGTCCCAAGACTACCAAGGTTCCCAGGTCCTATATCAGCTCCTGGCTCCTTTAACATCACTAGCTTCAGGGCAGATAATACGTTTTTCAACAGCTCCAAGAACCCCTATTCAAGGGAAAAGATTTCATCAGATAGGTTCTGGAGCTATCCTCAGCGCAGCTACTATTCCTGCATCCTATACAACCAAGGTCGCATCTTCCCGCACAAGCGCCTTGATGTTGAAGCTATTGCTGGTCTGCCCTGTCTAGAAGAAGCGTTGGATTGCTTCAAGCAAGTGGGTCTGCTGCAGTTTGTGACTGATGAAGAACACTGGAATGAAGAGCTTCTGCTACAATTCTATGCCACCCTCCACATCAAAGGATACAACAGAGATCCGAAGACTTGGGTCCTGGAGTGGATGACCGGCAATGTACATCATGAAGCCAATGCATTTGATATCATTGAGCTCACTGGCCTACCCACTCCTGGCGAATTCTTCGAGCAAGGCTGTCAGCTGCATGCTGAAGCTATTGAGAGCATCTTTCAGCGCCCCAAACCTGATATGGGTCAAATGCTCTCCATGATGAAGCCATTGCCCCAAGATGCTCCTTATCCCATAGAGTTCTTCGTTGAAGACCTTGAGTACCTGCCCAGAACCGTCTATCACATCATCAGGAGGACTCTCTGGCCTATCAAAGGGCACTCTCCAAATGACAAGATCGAGGGTGCAATGAAGACTCTGATATTCTGTATTGTTCATGGCAAATGCTTCAACGCACAGGACCTCTTTATACGCCAACTTGCTGCATCAGGCTCAGATTTGTTTGGCTTGAAATTCTATGCCCCTTGGGTAATGAGGCTGATCAAACTTCATTCTGCAATCTTGTATCAGCCCTCAGCCCGCAACCATCGGATCTTCTTGCCAGATGTGGATACCTCTGCTGAAGTCATATATCCTGAGCCTGACAAGCAACCACTAAGTCTTCAAAATGCAGAACACCAGAGCTTCACTCAACACATTGAAGGAATTGAAGCAGTCTCTCGAGTGTATCCGCTGGCTGGCACTACACGTGCAGCACGCCCTGCTTCCACTGAAGCCACTGACAACACAACTGCTCCAAGACCCAAGAAGCGAGCTCGTGCTCTTACTGACCGAGAGCTTCTTGTGGCACTTCATCAAAAGCAGGATAGGCATCATGACTGGCTAAAAAGACAGATGAAAAGCCTCTTGGTGGATGTAAATCGCATCCGAAATCTTGCCACCAAGAATGCATTCGTTGCACATGAAACCTGTCGCCGCACCTGGAAAGGACTCACCATGATATGTTCTGAAGCTGATCTTCAAGAGGATGGCTTCAAAGAGCGATTCAAGTTTGACTCCACACCTCCCAGAAGGGTTGTGCTGCGAGGAACTCCATCACTTGAAGACTCAGAGTTCTCTTCATCTGTTGCCACCGTGACTGCAAGGATTATCGAAGAAGAAGACGATGCTACATCACCGCCACCTCCTTCAGCACGTGTCGAATCTGCACCAAGCTCTTCAGCACCGCCAAACACCTCCAACAACCCTGCTGCTCATGGGAACGAGTAGAAAACTCTATGTCTTCAAACCTTTTTGGTCCTCACTGACAAAAGGGGGAGAAGTATATGATGTTGATAGTCTTCAAGCGGGTCAATATGGGCGGGTGCCTTATATTTTGCTACATTTTGCTTCGTGCTTACAACTCTTGTTATGCTACATTTGGTTCTTTGAGTTGTAACACTTAAACTCGATGGTTGTCTGCTACTTGTTTGCCACCGTGTTTTTTGCAAAGATAAATTCCGCATGTGCGACGATAAATCCTGCACTTAGATCATTCTGCAGACGTCCATTTTTCATTATGCATATCATTATCTTCATATGTTTTTACATGCATAATGGATCGTCATCATAAGTTGAAGTGAATCTCCACAAGTACAACCTGCCATGTGCACTTGCAGTCCAAAATCAAAATTACTTATATGCACATCTTTAGGGGGAGCTCTTGCAGCTTATGAAGACAATTCCTTTACAATTTCACAAATTATATTCCCCGTTGAAAACTTCAACTAGTTTGTCATCAATCACCAAAAAGGGGGAGATTGTAAGTGCATCTAGTGCCACCCCTAGTTGGTTTTGAAGTATTGACGACAAACCTAGTTGAGAGACTAATGTGTTTGTGAGAATTGCAGGATAACACAGGTAGAAGTCCCTCATTGATTCGGTTTTACTACTAGAGACGACCCCTAAAAATGTACGAAGACATTGAAGTCAATTGTGGTATATGAAGATATTCACATCGAAGACTATGACATGAGAAGACACCACGTGAAGCCTATGGAACTCGAAGACTCAGATCTTTCGTAGTTTTCTTTCATTTGTGTTGAGTCATAGGAACCACAGTACTGTTAAGTGGGGTCCAAGAGAACCAGTCAGAACGACTGAAGTGATGCCTAATTCAAAACCTATGTCTTCGAGTGAAGACTATGAGAGCAAATCTTGTCCAGAGTCGGATAAGTCAGCTTTACTTGTAGCCCAAGTAAAGTTGCCGTGTGATTTCGAAATCTGACCGTTGGAACACATGTCAGTTCCTTAGTGACCCAGGGTCATTTCGAACAAATCAGGTCGGGTTGCCCAGTGGCTATAAATAGTCCACCCCCTACAACCATAAACGGTTGGCTGCTCAGATTTCAGTGCACGGCTTTTGTCGTTTGAGACTCGAAGCCTTTGAGAGAAATTTCCTAGCGAGGAGAAAAGCCCTAACCACCCAGAGCCAGAGAGAATTGGGCATCACTTAAGTCATCTTGTCTGAGTGATCTGAAGACTTATTACACTTGAGGACTGTGCATCCTCCAGGCGGTTAGATGTCGCGTTCTGAGATCCAAGTGACATTGTGGATTACCGGTGAACGAAGTCTGTGAAGGTTTGGGAGTCTACCTTGAAGACTTACCAGAGTGATTGGGCGAGGTCTGTGTGACCTTAGCTCAAGGGGAATACGGTGAGGACTGGGTGTCCTGAGCTGCGTGTTCAGGACTGGGTGTCCGGGACTGTGTGTCCTTTGGTTTAAATACCTAGCCACCCTAACCAGACGTACAGTTGTCACAGCAACTGGAACTGGTCCAACAAATCATTTTCTTCAACGAGCCACTGGTTTCATCTTCACTTCTTTTTACTTACTGTTACTCATTGTGAAGCCATTGCATGCTTGCTCTATCTTTTGTCTTCACAACGAAACTGTATGATTTGTTTGGCTTCATAACTTCTTCCTACCTGATCCTTATTACACTACAGCTACTTGTCATTGTGCTTTCACTCTATTGAATACTTGACCATGGCTTGCCTAGTGTAATCTAACTTCCGCTGCTTAGTGATAGGCATATCTCTACTGTTTGTCTTCACAACTTCCACGTTTTGAAGACTTTCATAAAAATCGCCTATTCACCCCCCCTCTAGTCGATATAACGCACTTTCAGAAGTAGATGGGATCTCAATGAGCACGATGGCATGGTGGAGATGGTGGCGGTGCAGTGCCGACAGGGCTTTGCCAAACGCTGTTGGAACCAGTCTGAGGAGAAAACGGAGTTACGGGAAAGGTAGGGCTGCTGTCGGGGCATGGGAATTGGTGTGTTCAACCCCTCCCTCTCCACCACTATATATAGGAGGCAAGGGTAAGGGCTGGGGCATGGCCCTAGCCCCTTCTCCAAGGAGGGGGCGTGGGCCAAAGGAGGTTTCCTCCCACCCCAAGGCACCTAGGGGTGCCTTCCCCCTTAGGACTCTACCTCCTCCTCCCTCTTGGCGCATGGGCCTCTTGGGGCTGGTGCCCCTGGCCCATATAGGCCAAGACGCACCCCCTATAGCCCATGTGGGCCCCCGGGACAGGTGGACTCCCGGTGGACCCCTAGACCCCTTTCGGCACTCCGGTACAATACCGATAATGCCCAAACTTTTTCAGCGACCAAAACGGGACTTCCCATATATAAATCTTTACCTTCGGACCTTTTCGAAGCTCCTCGTGGGGTTTGGGATCTCATCCAGGACTCCAAACAACATTCGGTTACCAATGCACATATCCCAATACTACTCCAGCGTCATCGAACATTAAGTGTGCGGACCCTACATGTTTCAGAATGATGTAGACATGACCGAGACATCTCTCCGGTCAATAACCAATAGCGGACCTAGATGACCATATTGGTTCCTACATATTCCACGAAGATCTTCATCGGTAGAACCACGATGTCAAGGATTCAGTTAATCCCGTATGCAATTCCCTTTGTCTAGCGATATGTTACTTGCCCGATATTCGATCGTCGGTATCTCCATACCTAGTTCAATCTCATTGCCGACAAGTCTCTTTACTCCTTCCGTAATACAAGATCCCGTGACTAACTCATTAGCCACATTGCTTGCAAGCTATTTACGATGTCATATTACCGAGAGGCCCCAAAGATATTTCTCCGTCATACGGAGTGACAAATCCCAGTATCGATCCTTGCCAACCCAACAAACACCTTCAGAGATACATGTAGAGCACCTTTCTGATCACCCAGTTACAAAGTGACATTTGATAGCACACAAGGCATTCCTCCGGTATTCGGGGGTTGCATGATCTCATGGTCTTAAGAATATATACTTGACATGAAGAAAGTTGTAGCAAAAACTAAAGTGATACGATCATATGCTAAGCTTACGGTTGGGTCTTGTCCATCACATCATTCTCCTAATGATGTGATCCCGTTATCAAATGACAACTCGTGTCTACGGTCAGGAAACCATAACCATCTTTGATCAATGAGCTAGTCTAGTAGAGCCCTACTAGGGACATAGTGTAGTTTATGTATTCACACATATATTTAAGTTTTCGATCACTCCTTCCGGTTGTGGCACACACTCCTTCCGGTTTTATTTGCAACTACTACAACAATCCGAGACACACCGCTTATCAGTGCTACAAGAGGAAGCGAGATCTGGCAAACAAGAAGAAACGTGGTCAGCATGTCTCTAGGAGCTCTTCTCAGTCAGGTCCTCAGCAGAACTCCCCCACTAAGCATGAGATTGTTCTGTTGCTACGTCGGTTGGTTACCTCTGCCTCATCCTCGCCACATAGGTCAGTTGCTAGTGCTTCTAGTTCTGCACCACCACCTCCCCCTGGTATATCATCTCCATGGTTTCTTGACTCTCGTGCTTCCTTTCACATGACACCGGATGACTCTTGTCTCACTGGACTCGGTCCTCATTATACACCTCTCCATGTTCACACAGTGGATGGCTCCTCGCTTCCCATTGTTGGGCGTGACACACTTTCTACGTCGTCTTTTAGTGTTCCCACTGTGTCTCATGTTCGTAAACTGACTATGCAGCTTATGTCAGCATGTCAAATTGTTGATCATGGTTGTTGTATTATTCTTGAACCCGACTCTTATTGTGCTCAAGACCGATGCACAGGGCTTCTGGTGGGGACTGGTCCTAGGCGCCGCGACTCTCGGGGCCTATGGGAACTTGATTAGTTGCGCCTTCCTTCAGCTTCCTCGGGCAACCAGTCGAACAGCTCTGCCGCCATTGCTCCAGTCATTGCCTCCACCACCTCTTTTGTTCAGTGGCATCGTCGGTTAGGCCATCTCTTGGGTTCTAGGCTATCTAGTCTTGTAGAAAGTGGTGTCTTAGGTTTTGTTTCTGGAGACACCGCTCTACATTGTATGGGTTGCAAGCTTGGCAAACAGCTGCAACTCCCCTATCCATCTAGTGATTCTGAGTCACAATGTCCTTTTGATCTTGTTCACTCTAATGTATGGGGGCGAGCTCCCCTCATTTTGAAAGGGGGTCATTCCTACTATGTGATATTTATTGATGATTACTCGAGATTTACATGGATTTATCTTATGTCTTCTCACATTCAATTTCTCTCCATTTATCAGCAGTTTGCTACTATGGTCCGCACTCAATATGACTCCTCTATTCGTAGTTTTTGTGCTGACTCTGCTGGTGAGTACATTTTGACTTCACATCGTCCTTTTCTGCGTAAGCAGGGTACTCTTCCTCAATTCTCTTGACCTGGTGCTCATGCTCAGAACGGTGTTGTTAAGTGCAAGCATCGCCATGTGCTTGAGACAGCTCGAGCTCTTATGATTTCATCTCACATTCCGCCTCATTTTTGGGATGAGGCTGTCTCCACGACTGCTTTTCTCATTAATCAACAACCCTCTTCCGTCCTTCAAAGTTGTACCCCTTTTGAGCATCTCTTTGACACATCTCCTGGTTATAGTCATCTCCGGAGTTTTGGTTGTGTCTGTTATGTCCTTCTCCCATCACGAGAGCGCACTAAGTTGACTGCGCATTCAACTAAGTGTATGTTTCTTGGGTACAACACCGAGCATAAGGGTTATCGCTGCTATGACCCCGTTGCTCGTCGGATGAGAATCTCTCGAGATGTCATGTTTGATGAGTCTCACCCTTACTACCCTCACTCCACATCCACAATGCATGGTTCGTCCACTCATAAGTCGATCTCTTTTCTGAAATTTCCTGAGTTTTCTTCCATCACTCCTTCATCGTCCCCACCATCTTCGTCTCCTCCGGTTTCTTCCTTGGAGGCTCCCATTCTTCCTTCACCACCGCCCCAGTCACCCACGGCTCCTTCATCGAGGGATCCACTTAGCTCTTTTGAGATTCCACCATTTATGTTGCATTATAGTCGTCGTCCTCATGACGATGCTCCTAGTGTGCCACCAACACAGTCACCTTCGGCTCCTTCACTGGGTTTTCCAGTCATGTTCCCGTTTCTCCTCCTCGGTACGCCCTTCTTGATCAGCATGGTATGTAGCCAATTGAACAGGATGGCTTTGCATCTGACGCTCTTCTAGAGCTCACGACCTACCGAGAGGCAGTCGTCCATCAGGAGTGGCAGCACGCTATGGCAGAGAAACTTGCTGCCCTAGAGCGCATTGAGACTTGGGATCTTGTACCTTCACTGCCTAGTGTCACTCCTATCACCTACAAGTGGGTTTACAAGGTTAAGACTCACTCTAACGGTTCCCTTGAGCGCTACAAGCCTCGGCTTGTTCCCGTGGTTTTCAGCAGGAGCACGGGCGTGACTATGATGAGACCTTTGCTCCGGTTGCTCACATGACCACGGTTCGGACCTTACTACCAGTTGCCTCTGTCCACCGGTGGTCTATCTCTTAGTTGTATGTGCAAAATGCCTTTCTCAATGGTGAACTGCGTGAAGAGATCTACATGCAGCCGCCTCCAGGATACTTTGTTCCTTCTAGCATGGTCTGCCGTCTGCGGCGTTCTATTTATGGGCTTAAGCAAGCTCCTTGTGCTTGGTTTCAACACTTCTCCTCTGTTGTCACAAATGTTGGTTTCAAAGCCAGCGACCACGACCCTGCTCTCTTTTTTCACACATCCCCTTGTGGTCGGACGCTTCTTCTTCTATATGTCTATGACATGATAATCATCGGGGATGATTCCCTGTTCATTGATTTTGTGAAGAAACGTCTTAGTGACAAGTTCTTGATGTCAGATCTGGGTCCACTTTGATATTTCCTTAGTCTTGAGGTGTCTTCTACGCCCGAGGGCGCTCTTATCTCCCAAGAGAAGTATACTCAGGAGCTTCTTGCTCGTGCTTGTCTTTCTGATCAGTGCACCGTGGACACTCCCATGGAGCTTGGAGTTCACCTTCGGCCCACTAATGGTGAGCCTCTTAAGGACCCCGGCCGATATCGTCACCTTGTTGGGAGCCTTGTCTACCTTGGCATCACACGTCATGACATCTCTCATGTTGTCCACATTTTGAGCCAGTTTGTTTCTGCTCCTACTCAGCTTCACTACTCCCACCTGCTTCGGGTTTTGCGCTATCTTCGTGGAACCTCCTCTCGCTGCTTATTCTTTCCTTGTTCGAGTTCCTTGGAGCTTTAGGCATATTCTGACGCCACGTGGGCTAGTGATCATGATGACCGTCGATCCCTTTCAGCCTATTGTGTTTTTCTTGGTTCCTCTTTGATTGCCCAAAAGACTAAGAAACAGACAACGGTTTCCCGTTTGAGTGTTGAGGTTGAGTTGAGGGCTATGGCAGCAGTGACAGCTGAAGTCACTTGGTTGCGGTGGCTTCTTGATGATTTTGGGGTCTCTACTATTGCACCGACTCCTCTTTCTTCAGACAGCATCGATGCGATCAGCATTGCTCGTGATCCTGTGAAGCATGAGCTTACGAAACACATGGTGTGGATGCTTCTTACACGTGACCGCAGGTGCAAGACCAGATTGTGGCTCTCCAATTCATGCCCTCCGAGCTCCAACTTGCAAATTTCTTCACGAAGGCACAAACCCGAGCTCAACACAACTTTTTTCTTTCCAAACTCAGTGTTGTAGATCCACCCTAAGTTTGAGGGGGGTGTCAAGTGATATAGTGTTGTGTGGCTTCTCCCTTATATAGGGGTTTATTTGCATATGTACCTTGTACTTAACTGGCCCGTTTGGCCCATAGCAATGCAACGTAACAGCGCCCATGTGGGTCTGGATCACTGAAGTGTCCGATTTGGCCATTCCCTCATTAGCCTGGTTGAGGGTTGTTTTAAGGGCAACGGGTCTGCCCATCCTTTTCTACATGTAACCAAACAACAATTTTGCAGTGGTTGCGGTGGATGCAGGCAAAAGAAACACTCCTAAATTTCTCTTATATTTGGTCTTCTGGACGAGCTCCTCGGTCAGGCCAACACAGAAGTTAAACACTCTCAACTAATTACAAACAGAAACAAACTACTCCCGCCAACTTTGCTAAATTAGTGACAATTAAATATGTACCGCAGGGAGTAGTAAATATTCCACGATCAGCAGGAGGTAATGTAAAAAAATGTCTCCCTTTATTTTAAACAAGGGAAAGGCACATGTTTCATTTTACCTTAAGCATAAAGCACAACACAAAGTATACAGCCAGCAATGTTAGCATCTTGATGAGCTCCAGTAATTTGTAAAGGAGCAACGTTGCTCTTGTGATTTGTGAACAAGCTCCCTCTGTAAATTACCTTCGTTTCAGAATTTACGTCTGCATTGAATGCATAACTAGCAACGATCTGTCTTGTTATTACTAAAATAAAAGGATTCAGAAAATCAGAACCCTTTGAGCGGTTTACAATTTCAGGATCATTGTACTAGACAGACGAACAAATGAATCTTAATATCTCATCCCTCAAATAGTGTCTTAATTTCTGCTATTTTCATACACTCTTGATAGGTAAAAAGGGATGAGACCCCCTCAAAAAGGTAAGAACAAAGTGTTGTTGTGTGCTGGATGTCCAGAGATGTGATTACCTTCAATTAGCACACAGTTACTTAATATAAGACGTTTTTGACACTGTAAAGGACTCTAAAAACGTCTTATAAAAAGTTAGAAAGGGACTATGTTATATGCCTTCAGTAGTTGCTCAAGTTTCAGTTGTTCCTGAACTTCAGGGCATTTTGGAATCTAAACATCCACATTTATGCTAGTAACTAGCACTATTCTTTTGAGAAGCAATGAGAGATATCTTCCAATAGAGTCAATATCAACAAAACAAGCATGCCGCCTTTGTACATGTCCATCGAAAACTTGGACTATTATTACTACATTGATTCCATACCAAAATTGCGACCCGAACATAGAAGGCAGATGTATAATATATTGTCTTCAAAATCACTTCCACAATAAAAGAGGGTTCATGATATTTGCTTAAATAATACAAATAACACCAAACGGTCATATAGTGCCTCCACGCGAAAACAGGGAATCTTGGGGCCTACTTATGCCGGGTTCGAAACGGCTACAGAGGGTAGAAATTAAGCAACCAGAATTGCGATTGATAGTAATACACAAGTGGTGCCTACTATTAAAGTTTCATTCATCAGCTGCCTTCCAGAATTCATCATTAGACTGTCATAAAGGAAAATAGTTGCAGCAAAGGTAGAAGGCAACAAAAGTTCAGACAAGTGAATCTGGGTCGGATGATGCACAGCACAGCCTTGTCCAATGGTGTGCACAGTCAAAAACTTAATGACTTCACTAGCAAATTTATACTGAAAATTCTGGAGACCGCTTCATCAATACTCGTCAATCAAACCAATTTTCTTCATAAGGGCATCTGAACACTTACTGGAGTAGTGAACTGACTTGGTAACACCCTGTGCAGCTTGCAGAGAGACCCTACCACAATGCTCAATGACCAAAGACTCTAACTTATGTGCACGTCCCAGTTCAGCCATTCCAACATCAGTAACGTTATGACACGCCCGAAGTATGAGATTACTCAAGCATGGGGTGTGCGCAATGAAGCGCATCCCAGCATCAGTTACCGCATGACACAATATAAGCTCGAGTGTCTCCAGATGTGGTGAGGATGAGATGGCCTTCATCCCCTCGTCATCAAAGAAGTTGGCGTTGTTTAGCACGAGAACACGAATTGGGCAGGACTGAATGAGTGTCAGAAAACCCTTCTGTGTGAATCCTATTTCTGATGGCCAGTCACGGGAACATCGTGTAAATCTGAGGTCTACGATCTGAAGCATAGGACAGTTGAGGGCTATAGCATAAAGGCTGTTATCAGTAAATGACGTCCTGGTTTCACAATAGCTGACATCACTAGAGTAGCGCTGCAGGTTGAGCCAAAGTAAGATGCTTTTAAGGTTGCTGCAGCTCCGAGATAATGCAATCATGTCATTGTCATTTAGGGCATGAACATACTCAAGGCAAAGCTTCTCCAATGCTTTACACTTCCCTAGGACAACACGAAGTCCTACTTCTGGCCAAGTTTTAATGTGCGCCAACCTCAAATCCTTCAAACTCTCACAGCAGAAATCATATATATCCGTGTTGTGAGCATCGTATGAGGAGTCATAGACCATATCACCTAGAAGACGATCATCCATTCCTCTTTTCCTCTCAAACTCAAACTTCTGGAGCTTCATCCATCCTGAACCAAACTTTAGGAAGTCATGATGATTGAGTCCTTTGCAATTCTTCACTACAAGCTCTTGCAACGATCCATCCCTACCAAGGTATTCGAGCCACTCTACACTGTCGATTTTCTCGCAATCAATAAGGTGGAGGGAAGATAGACTTGTGCAACCAACTGCAACCAAGAAAAGCCCAATTGATGTTATTTTTGGTGCGGAGTTCAGCCTGAGAGACACCAATTTCTTGCAGTGCGCTAAACAGCCAAGCCCAGAGTCTTCGATGTGTGAGCAGAAGCTTAAGGTGAGGTCAGTCAGCGAGGAACAGTGAGATGAAAACACAGAAAGGCCTTTGTTGTCCAACTGATTTCCATGTTCAGGTATCCAACCAGAGTAATCGATTTCCAATTTCTGCAAATTTGTGAACCTGGCGCACAGTGATGTCAGTGCTTCTGTAGCAGTGCAAAGACCGGAACCAACACGGATAGCACCCCTTTGATTCCCCTCTATCTTGTAGAGCTGCTTTGACACAAGGGAAAGAGAATTCAGATCACTTGTGCTGGTGATCCTCTTGAGAATCTCTGTCACCAGAGCCTCCGGTAGGTCCTCCATCGAACAAATTCAGCTGTACCAATTCAGAAAACAACCGAAGAGCTAGACTCAAACTTATGATATATCAGAATAATGCATGTGAAGATGGAGTGGCGACAGACACTCATTACGAAGAATATACAGTACTGATGAAGTTTGAGCATTTTCTGTATTCTTCCAAAACTTGTGTGTTCTTCATAAGCATGGAGATTAATTAAAGTAGCTAGCACCTTATCTGTCTCTAGATTATTAGAAAGAAGAAAATGACGCTACAGGCCACATCATTAAATAAAACTAGCACCGTAAGTAGCAGAGAACTAACTAAGAGAATACCGCAAAGAGACAAGCTAGAATTGATGCAAGCAATTCCGCAAGAAGACCCACATGCTGAATCCGAACCGACTTATTTTGAGTGGAGGCGCCTAATTAATAACATGAAAACCAGAGCATGCAAATTACTTACTACTTGTAGCTCTTGCTTGGGCAAGAAAGAAAGTAGGGAAGTTATTTTGCCACAGCCGATGAGTTCACAGGGTGCAGTTATTAATAGATAACGCCAATCTAATATCTGTTCAACTGGAAATAGTACTAGCTAGTACTCCTACCTAGTTGCGAAATGCTTACTTTCTATACTACCCAGGAGGATGGTTTGACAACATTAACTAACTTTATTTATGGATGATACTACCAGTCGGGTTTTCCCTGTCAAGAAAGCGAATTGAAAAAAAAGCAGTGTACATGTCGAATCGGGGAACCAACGAACAGGGGAGGGATCAGGGGAAGCTGAAAACGGCAGTACCTTGAGCACGACCGGGAGATAGGAACACCGGCGATGGAGAATGGAGGCCGTAGGGGAGGAGAGGAGGGTATCTCCGCCCCTGCTCCACCTCCGTCCGCAGCGGAGGAGAGTGCTTCTTTTCTTTCTTTTTTTTTAGCAGAGGAGAGTGCTTCTTTGATTCGGATCGGAGAGGAGTGCAAACCCTAGCCCCGCTCGCATCGCATTTCCTCTCTTTTCCAGCGGAAGCGGAGGAAGATGTGGGGCCGGCCTATTGCGAGCTGCAGCGGGCCGAGTCGAAAATGCTTGCCCACGGGCCGGTCCGAGAGGCACGACCCATATGGCCAGCTCTGGGTGCGACTCGTTTACACGTACGAATTGTTTTTCCTTTTTTATAAATTTCAAAAATACATTTATTTCGAAAATTTTATCTAATCGTTTCAATAAATAATTAAAATGTTAGATGATTGTGAAATATGGCCATGTCCACTAAAACAAATTTTCATGTACTTATTAAAATGTCTAGCATTTTTTTAAATGTTCCTGTATGCTTCATGTGTGATGAAAACGGTTCACATGTATCAAAACAAATTTTTGCTTTTATGAAAAAGTGGACATGTATTTTCATAAATGATATTGTATATAAAAATAAATTTTCATGTACATCAATAAGAATTACCTCATATTTCGGAAGGATTCTTACATGTGAAGGAAATGTTCATATATCTTAAAGACATGTTCATGTCTTGGAAAAAAATCACATGTTCAAAAAGTTAAGATGAGTGAAAAAGAATAGGAATGTATAAATGTAATATAAAAGGGAATAAGGGGAAAATAAGACAACAACTTGGATGCAATTCAGTGGGTGGTGTTGTTTAGTTCAGAGTGAAGAAAGAAGATGCCCTTATTACCTGCTCCTATGCGAAACAGAAAATTGGGCTTGCAGAGTGCAGTTCGGTTACAGTTTGGTTCAGTTGAGAGTAAAAGGAAAGAAATAAGCAAAAGAGAGAGGATATAAATTGCATGGTAGAAAAAAAAGTCCTTCATTTTTTTCTACTATCCACAGCAGTTGCACTTTCGTTATCTGCAGTTTGTAACAATCCAAGTTTTAACGGCATCCTCCCCTATGTATCGTTTAGTGGCTTGTTGTTACTTATGTTAAAAGATTCACAACTATGTATGAGTTTCTACCAAGTAGAGTGCACTCTTCTTGTCGGAGCATTAGTATACTTCAGTTCTACTAGAGCATCCATCTTATTTTGTGTGCAAATATTTGCGTGATATTTTGGCACATAAATTTAATTTTGATGGAAGACAATAGTCTAGACCTGCCTTTTTTTTAATTCCGATATCCTCGCCTTATATGTTTTTGTTCTTAACTTCTTATTATGGAATATAGATTACTTGCATTGTTTTGAGTCATCCAAGCTGGCTGTATGGTAGGAGTTCAACATGCTCACAAGATGATTTGTTTGAGTTTTACTTTGATAGTGTGTATCATTGCTCTGTACATGCTGAAAAGGTTATGTATATGTGCTGAATTGATTAAAATAAGTTGTTTGGGATTATTTGCAAACAGATCGAGACCGGAAGATGCTTTAGGAATAGAGCTGTCACAAAGGCCCCTATAATTATAGGTGTTACCAAATAAAATCTAAGAATTTATTGTAAGGGGCGGTCTTACAATGCAAAACTTAAGTCACACTGAAATCGTTAAATATTGTGTTTAACCAGAATTTTGGTATGTGTGTGGACAAAGAAGAAAAGGTGAAAATGCTTTAAAATAGTGTTTAAAAAAGGACGACAATGTTGCCATGGGATTCTAAAAAAATGTATTAGACATGATTAATTTTGAACCATATGTATGACTCAATGTAACGCACGGATATTGATTTGAAAACCATCAATTTTTGAACACATTATAGACGAAGACACTCATATATACGAATATACACTCACTCATATGCATTGTTCAAGAATTCATCCAATTAATTAATTAACGGCCTAGTTAATCGCTACTCATAGTGTGGTCGAATCAAAGAGCACCTATTCGTCGCGTTGCTTTTTAGGCCGATTAATTGGCTTATTAGACCGATTAATCGGTTGTCAGTCCGATTAATCCCTACTGGCCCATTAACGGAAGGGCAGACTGTAACATCCCAAATTTTCAATTTGGAATGTTATACACTAGATCATCATTGCATATTATTTTTATTGTATTTTGGTTGATCCTAGAAATTTTACGCAACTCAAGGACACTCGAAGAGAGTTGGGGATTTTGTTATTTTCATATTTAAGTTGTCTCAAATTTTGAAAAATAGAATCATTTGATTTTATTTATTTTATCTTCGATTATTTCTATTACAAAATATGAGAGAGGGAATAAAATGACTTTTCCAAAATAAAGAAATATTGAGGATTTAATAAAAAAATTAATTAAGATTTTATTTTGGTTTTAATTGCTATTTTATTTGAATTTAGGAAAAATGCAAGTTTTTAAAAATTGCATTTAGGCCCCAAGTAAATGTTCATCCTATGCGACTTGATTTTAGAAGCCGGGAAAAATTTATTTCGGAATTTTTCGAGTCCGTTTAATATTTCTTTTGTTTTTTTCTGAGCATAACTATTTTTTAAAAAAACGCAACCGACCTAACGGGCCGTGTCCGATCCGGACACTAGGCCCGTCCGGCTTTATAAGCCGGGGAGGCCCAGCCGGACCCCCCCCCCTCAAACCCTAGCCGCCCTAGCCCCGCCCCGCCGCCGCCGCCCCTCGCCGCTGCGCCCCGCCGCCGCCGCGCCCGCGCCGCCGAAGCACCGCCGCCGCCCGCCGGATCCATCGCCGAAGGTAGACCTCGCCGCCACCGGTTTTTCCGACGGTTTTGTTCGTTTTTTTAGTTTCGATTTTTTTAAATAGATCGGTTTTCCGGTTTATTTAATTAGCGAGCGTTCGTCCGTTCGTTCATTTTAACGAACGTTCATTGTTTTTTTTCTCGGATTAAATCCGTGATTTTTCTGATCGCGATTTCTGATCCGATTTTCATTTTAGTCTAACTTTTCGCTCGTTTATCGGAATCAGGCGATTCAAGCGCCTGGAGTTTCGTCTCGAAACCCTCTTTCCGTTTAACCAACTCAAATAAGTTTTTGCCACTGTAAAAATTACCCTCGATCCAGAATAGTAAACTAAGCCTGTTTTTTTGCCGTTTGTCTTTCGTTGCTTCGTTCGGTTTGATTCTTTTTGCCAACCGGAGTTCTTAAGTTGAACCTTCTGGTTAGACCTCTTATTTGAGTTTTACCTGTGCATTAGTTGAGTACTTATTTGTAGCGACCAGACCTCAATCAGTCTGATCTCTGTGCTCAGGTGTCATCCCTGGATCAGTAATGCTGACACCACACAGTACTTGAAGGATTTATAACAGAGTAGCAATCACACACTTATTACATCGAGTGTCTCAATAGAGAACTTATTACAATAAATATGGCTTAAGGCCATCTAATAACGATAACAGCGGAAGGCTTGGAAGATAAGTGAGTCCATCAACTCCAACGGCATCACTGAGTATAGAACCACGACCTAAAAACTCCTTAATCGTCGTCTAAAAAGTCTGCAACATTAAGGTTGCAGCCCGAAAACGGGTCAGCACATGGAATATGCTGGCAAAGTAACACATAGAGAGTAATGGAATGAAACAGCTATACCATATGCATATTTGGCTGGTGGAAAGCTCTATGGTTATAGTTTTGCGTAAAGCTAATTTTTCCCTACTGCAAAGGAATGAATTTTATTTAACTATCATGGTAGTTGTTAATCATTGAGAATAGTTGACAGCATTCTCAATCCCAATTAAGCATCATCATTAAACAAAACCCAACAAAATTAATTTAGAGTAACATGTTGAGATTCACATGATAATCCAAGTACTAGGGTCCTGTTCGGAGACTCGCTAGCTTCTCCAAAACTTCTCGTATCCAGCTTCTAACATGACTTCTCACTTCACGTATTGTGCACCAAACCGTTCTGGAGCCTCGATAGCTTCTCCGAGCGCCTGAGTGACCTGGCAGCCCAGCTGGGGCGGTGAAGCCCAGTTTCTTGCTACCTTGGGCCGACTGGAAGCAGCCCATTTTGGGCTCAAGTGCACACACGCAAAAGAAAAGAGAGAAATGAGTTGGGCTTATTTTTTCACTGGAGATAAATTATGCGAGTCCTGGCTGAAAAGAGAGGTGTACAGAGAACATTTCTGTAGTAAAGTAGTGTTCCAAATATAGCCGAAACGTATTTTTGAACTTGCCACAAATACTTCAAGTTAAGACAAGTCATAATAATGACAAATAACTAGTTTTGTTATATGTCATACAACAAAAGTTCCTGTAGCAAAGGAGTTTCATTTGCATAAGTTTGCAAATCAAAATGGTCTCACATCTAAAGACATGAACATGATTACTTCCCCAACTAAGAGCAATAGCGGTAGCTAGTTCATGTCTATACAACGGCAATGTTGCGGTCCTCCACAGCCTGTGCCCCCAACCTTGGCTCCGCGTGCTCCTCTACAGCCCCTCGCCGCCCGCTGCTCCGTGCTAGGGATGCGAGGAATGTGGGAGGGGAGCGCGCGCAGACACTGGGATGATCCTCTCCACGGCAACAAAGGGAGGTAGGAGTGAACCAAAAATCCCACTTCTTTGAATCCGCCGTCGTCACACGGAAGGAATCCATCTGTTTACCTGGTACGCATGTTGCCCATTCTTATTGTGCTTCACTTCTTTTCGAACAAAGCAACTTGAGCTTTGGTTACTCTGGATTTCCGCCAAAGTGGTAGAGTACTTGCCAGGGCCTTGAGACCTTGTCTGCATGGCGCTGGTACCTGCATTGTGCTGTCACATAACATTGGATGGAAGCAAAGTTTTCTAGTGTTGGAAACTTGATAGAAAATATATGTAGGACTCGAAGTTTTGATATGGAAACAAATTCTTAGGTGCAAAATTATGTTACATGGAAGGACACATATTTTTGTTATGTTAAAAAGAAACAATTCTGATGGAAGAAAATTATCTGGTCTGATATACTACTAGGATCGGTAGTCTATCCTTAGCAGTGCCCCTTAACCATTCAGCGGGAATTCAGCGTGCAATAACAACAAATACAGCAGCTAAAAAAATTGAGCATGTAATAACAGCAACAATGCCGCCTCATGTAATATCTGAACTTTGAAGCTGCACACATATCTGAATCTTTTTGCACTTTACATTAAAAGTACATACAGTACACCATAGGAAAGAAGACAGAGGAGCTCACATTGCGCTTTGGGCGACGGGGTTTGGTCATCGGGATGCTCCTCCTTGCTCACCAGCGCTGCTCCTCGCTGAGCTCCTCCTTCCCCACCGGCGCTGCTCCTCGCTGGCGTCAATGGCGTGGGGGCGAGCTCCTCCTTCCCCCACGGCGTTGTTCCTCGCTGACGGCAGTATTTGCGGCTGTGAGGACGGGAATCGGTGAGGAACTAGCTGGGACGGCCGGATCTGGAGTCGATGGAGAGAATCCGGCCGGCGACCAAGGGGGCGGGCGTGGCGGCGGGACGGCGGCGCTGAGGGTTTCCAGAGGGAGGACGCGAGGGGGGGGGGATATGACCGAGCGGTTCGTGCGTGTCTGTTTGAGCGAGCGAATCGTTTTCCTTAGCGGTGTCAATTTGTTTGTAAATAAGGGGAACTCCAGATTCTTCAAAACGTGGAGCTGGGTTTCCTTTGCTTCACAAATTTGCACTACCGGCCCATCTAGCTTCGGGAATTTAACTTCTAGAAGCTAAAGCGTTCGGGTTAACTTCAAACGAGAAGTTTGTGGAGTTGAGAGTTGGAGGAGTTCAGAGCAGGCCTTAGATCTCAAGATGTCCATAACCGGGGACACAGCTAACCATGATTAGTTTATACACTCTGTAGAGGTTTGTGCATTTTTTCCCACAAGACTCGATCGCCTCCGTTTGGTTTCTCGCACTACATGGTGTTTGAGAAGACGGATGACCGAGACACAGTCTTTCAGAAGCGCTAGCACCTTACAATGGATAGATCGTTACACCTACTTTCCCCTACATCTGCTAGTCTACCCTGTAAGAGTTCGCACGACTTAATCAACTATGCTAAAGCCCATAATAGCTTGTGGCTGCACACGGAAGTTTCTAGTATGAAAAATCTCATGATCCCTTTGGGCCTGGGTGGCGGTCCATAAAGAAAAACAAGCAATCCTGGAATACCCAGGTACCTCAATCCACCCAGATGTGTGTTTAAGTTGCCACCTTAGAATAAACCATTAATTTTAACAACTCACATCTGTCATGGATATCACTCACCCAATCCACGTCCACTAGCATAGCATGGCATAATAGGCAAATGTAGAAGTAACTCCCAAAGGTTTGATAATATAACAGGTAATAGGTACTACCTCAACTATTTCCCATCCCATAATTTAATTAGATCCTAATCATGCAATGTTTGAGGATTGATCTAATGCAATAAAACTGGGTAGTAGGAGGCATGATCAAAGTGTTGAAGGAAATATGCCCTAGAGGCAATAATAAAGTTATTATTTATTTCCTTACATCATGATAAATGTTTAGTATTCATGCTAGAATTGTATTAACCGGAAACATAATACATGTGTGAATACATAGACAAACAGAGTGTCACTAGTATGCCTCTACTTGACTAGCTCGTTAATCAAAGATGGTTCTGTTTCCTAACCATGAACAAAGAGTTGTTATTTGATTAACGAGGTCACATCATTAGTTGAATGATCTGATTGACATGACCCATTCCATTAGCTTAGCACCCGATCGTTTAGTATGTTCCTATTGCTTTCTTCATGACTTATACATGTTCCTATGACTATGAGATTATGCAACTCCCGTTTGCCGGAGGAACACTTTGTGTGCTACCAAACGTCACAACGTAAATGGGTGATTATAAAGGTGCTCTACAGGTGTCTCCAAAGGTAGATGTTGGGTTGGCGTATTTCGAGATTAGGATTTGTCACTCCGATTGTCGCAGAGGTATCTCTGGGCCCTCTCGGTAATGCACATCACATAATCCTTGCAAGCATTACAACTAATGAGTTAGTTGCGAGATGATGTACTACGGAACGAGTAAAGAGACTTGCCGGTAACGAGATTGAACTAGGTATTGGATACCGACGATCGAATCTCGGGCAAGTAACATACCGATGACAAAGGGAACAACGTATGTTGTTATACGGTCTGACCGATAAAGATCTTTGTAGAATATGTAGGAGCCAATATGCGCATCCAGGTCCCGCTATTGGTTATTGACCGGAGACGTGTCTTGGTCATGTCTACATTGTTCTCGAACCATAGGGTCCGCACGCTTAACATTACGATGACAGTTATTATGAGTTTATACATTTTGATGTACCGAAGTTAGTTCGGAGTCCTGGATGTGATCACGGGCATGACGAGGAGTCTCGAAATGGTCGAGACATAAAGATTGATATATTGGATGACTATATTCGGACACCGGAAGCGTTCCGGAGAAGTTTCGGATAAAACCGGAGCACCGGGGGGTTACCGGAACCCCCGGGGGGTTAATGGGCCTCATGGGCCTAAAGTGGAGAAGAGGAAGGGGCTGCCAGGGCAGGCCGCGCGCCCCCTCTCCCCCTAGTCCGAATTGGACAAGGAGGGAGGGGCGGCGCCCCCCTTTTTCCTTTTCTTCTCCCACCTCTCCTACTTGGACAAGGAAAGGGGGGAGTCCTACTCCCGGTAGGAGTAGGACTCCTCCTGCGCGCCTCCTCTAGGCCGGCCGCACCCCCCTTGGATCCTTTATATACGGAGGCAGGGGGCACCCTAGAACACACAAGTTGATCCTCGTGATCGTTCCTTAGCCGTGTGCGGTGCCCCCCTCCACCATATTCCACCTCGATCATATCGTTGTAGTGCTTAGGCGAAGCCCTGCGTCGGTAGAACATTATCATCGTCACCACGCCGTTGTGCTGACGGAACTCATCCCCGAAGCTTTGCTGGATCGGAGCCCGGGGAGCGTCATCGAGCTGTATGTGTGCTAAGAACTCGGAGGTGCCGGAGTACGGTGCTTGGATCGGTCTGATCGGGAAGACGTACGACTACTTCCTCTATGTTGCTTCAACGCTTCCGCGTTGGTCTACGAGGGTACGTAGACAACACTCTCCCCTCTCGTTGCTATGCGTCACCATGATCTTGCGTGTGCGTAGGATTTTTTTTGAAATTACTACGTTCCCCAACAGTGGCATCCGAGCCTAGGTTTTATGGTTTGATGTTATATGCACGAGTAGAACACAAGTGAGTTGTGGGCGATATAAGTCATACTGCCTACCAGCATGTCATACTTTGGTTCGGCGGTATTGTTGGATGAAGCGGCCCGGACCGACATTACCGTACGCTTACGCGAGACCGGTTCTCCCGACGTGCTTTGCACAAAGGTGGCTTGCGGGTGACTATTTCTCCAACTTTAGTTGAACCGAGTGTGGCTACGCCCGGTCCTTGCGAAGGTTAAAACGACATCAACTTGACAAACTATCGTTGTGGCTTTGATGCGTAGGTAAGATTGGTTCTTGCTTAAGCTCGTAGCAGCCACGTAAAACATGCAACAACAAAGTAGAGGACGTCTAACTTGTTTTTGCAGGGCATGTTGTGATGTGATATGGTCAAGACATGATGCTAAATTTTATTGTATGAGATGATCATGTTTTGTAACCAAGTTATCGGCAACTGGCAGGAGCCATATGGTTGTCGCTTTATTGTATGCAATGCAATCGCGCTGTAATGCTTTACTTTATCACTAAGCGGTAGCGATAGTCATGGAAGCATAAGATTGGCGAGACGACAACGATGCTACGATGGAGATCAAGGTGTCGCGCCGGTGACGATGGTGATCATGACGGTACTTCGGAGATGGAGATCACAAGTACAAGATGATGATGGCCATATCATATCACTTATATTGATTGCATGTGATGTTTATCTTTTATGCATCTTATCTTGCTTTGATTGACGGTAGCATTATAAGATGATCTCTCACTAAATTTCAAGATAAAAGTGTTCTCCCTGAGTATGCACCGTTGCCAAAGTTCGTCGTGCCCAGACACCACGTGATGATCGGGTGTGATAAGCTCTACGTCCATCTACAACGGGTGCAAGCCAGTTTTGCACACGCAGAATACTCAGGTTAAACTTGACGAGCCTAGCATATGCAGATATGGCCTCGGAACACTGAGACCGAAAGGTCGAGCGTGAATCATATAGTAGATATGATCAACATAATGATGTTCACCATTGAAAGGTATTCCATTTCACGTGATGATCGGTTGTGGTTTAGTTGATTTGGATCACGTGATCACTTAGATGATTAGAGGGATGTCTATCTAAGTGGGAGTTCTTAAGTAATATGATTAATTGAACTTTAATTTATCATGAACTTAGTACCTGATAGTATCTTGCTTATGTATGTTTGATTGTAGATAGATGGCCCGTGCTGTTGTTCCGTTGAATTTTAATGCGTTCCTTGAGAAAGCAAAGTTGAAAGATGATGGTAGCAATTACACGGACTGGGTCTGTAACTTGAGGATTATCCTCATTGCTGCATAGAAGAATTACGTCCTGGAAGCACCGCTGGGTGCCAGGCCTGCTGCTGGAGCAACACCAGATGTTATGAATGTTTGGCAAAGCAAAGCTGATGACTACTCGATAGTTTAGTGTGCCATGCTTTACGGCTTAGAATCGGGACTTCAACGACATTTTGAACGTCATGGAGCATATGAGATGTTTCAGGAGTTGAAGTTAATATTTCAAGCAAATGCCCGGATTGAGAGATATGAAGTCTCCAATAAGTTCTATAGCTGCAAGATGGAGGAGAACAGTTCTGTCAGTGAGCATATACTCAAAATGTCTAGGTATAATAATCACTTGATTCAGATGGGAGTTAATCTTCCAGATGATTGCGTCATTGACAGAATTCTCCAATCACTGCCACCAAGCTACAAGAGCTTCGTGATGAACTATAATATGCAAGGGATGAATAAGACTATTCCCGAGCTATTCGCAATGCTGAAAGCTGCGGAGGTAGAAATCAAAAAGGAGCATCAAGTGTTGATGGTCAACAAGATCACTAGTTTCAAGAAAAAGGGCAAAGGGAAGAAGAAGGGGACCTTCAAGAAGAACAGCAAGCAAGTTGCTGCTCAAGAGAAGAAACCCAAGTCTGGACCTAAGCCTGAAACTGAGTGCTTCTACTGCAAGCAGACTGGTCACTGGAAGCGGAACTGCCCCAAGTATTTGGCGGATAAGAAGGATGGCAAGGTGAACAAAGGTATATGTTATATACATGTTATTGATGTGTACCTTACTAGAGCTCGTAGTAGCACCTGGGTATTTGATACTAGTTCTGTTGCTAATATTTGCAACTCGAAACAGGGACTACGGATTAAGCGAACACTGGCAAAGGACAAGGTGACGATGCGCGTGGGAAATGGTTCCAAAGTCGATGTGATCGCGGTCGGCACGCTACCTCTACATCTACCTTCGGGATTAGTATTAGACCTAAATAACTGTTATTTGGTGCCAGCGTTGAGCATGAACATTATATCTGGATCTTGTTTGATGCGAGACGGTTATTCATTTAAATCAGAGAATAATGGTTGTTCTATTTATATGAGTAATATCTTGTATGGTCATGCACCTTTGAAGAGTGGTCTATTTTTGATGAATCTCGATAGTAGTAACACACATATTCATAATGTTGAAGCCAAAAGATGCAGAGTTGATAATGATAGTGCAACTTATTTGTGGCACTGCCGTTTAGGTCATATCGGTATAAAACGCATGAAGAAACTCCATACTGATGGACTTTTGGAACCACTTGATTATGAATCACTTGGTACTTGCGAACCGTGCCTCATGGGCAAGATGACTAAAACACCGTTCTCTGGTACTATGGAGAGAGCAACAGATTTGTTGGAAATCATACATACCGATGTATGTGGTCCGATGAATATTGAGGCTCGTGGCAGATATTGTTATTTTCTCACCTTCACAGATGACTTAAGCAGATATGGGTATATCTACTTAATGAAACACAAGTCTGAAACATTTGAAAAGTTCAAAGAATTTCAGAGTGAAGTTGAAAATCATCGTAACAAGAAAATAAAGTTTCTACGATCTGATCGTGGTGGAGAATATTTGAGTTACGAGTTTGGTGTACATTTGAAACAATGCGGAATAGTTTCGCAACTCACGCCACCCGGAACACCACAGCGTAATGGTGTGTCAGAACATCGTAATCGTACTTTACTAGATATGGTGTGATCTATGATGTCTCTTACTGATTTACCGCTATCGTTTCGGGGTTATGCTTTAGAGACGGCCGCATTCACGTTAAATAGGGCACCATTAAAATCCGTTGAGACGACGCCTTATGAACTATGGTTTGGCAAGAAACCAAAGTTGTCGTTTCTTAAAATTTGGGGCTGCGATGCTTATGTGAAAAAGCTTCAACCTGATAAGCTCGAACCCAAATCGGAGAAATGTGTCTTCATAGGATACCCAAAGGAGACTGTTGGGTACACCTTCTATCACAGATCCGAAGGCAAGATATTCGTTGCTAAGAATGGATCTTTCTAGAGAAGGAGTTTCTCTCTCGAAAGAAGTGAGTGGGAGGAAAGTAGAACTTGATGAGGTAACTGTACCTGCTCCCTTATTGGAAAGTAGTGCATCACAGAAAACTGTTTCTGCAACACCTACACCAATTAGTGAGGAAGCTTGTGATAATGATCATGAAACTTCAGGACAAGATACTACTGAACCTCGTAGATCAACCAGAGTGAGAACCGCGCCAGAGTGGTACGGTAATCCTGTTCTGGAAATCATGCTGCTAGATCATGATGAACCTACAAACTGTGAAGAAGCGATGGTGAGCCTAGATTCCGCAAAATGGCTTGAAGCCATGAAATCCGAGATGGGATCCATGTATGAGAACAAAGTCTGGACTTTGGTTGACTTGCCCGATGGTCGGCAAGCAATTGAGAATAAATGGATCTTCAAGAAGAAGACTGACGCTGACGGTAATATTACTGTCTACAAAGCTCGACTTGTCGCGAAAGGTTTTCGACAAGTTCAAGGGGTTGACTACGATGAGACCTTCTCACCCGTAGCGATGCTTAAGTCTATCCGAATCATGTTAGCAATTGCCGCATTTTATGATTATGAAATTTGGCAGATGGATGTCAAAACTGCATTCCTGAATGGATTTCTGGAAGAAGAGTTGTATATGATGCAACCGGAAGGTTTTGTCGATCCAAAAGGAGCTAACAAAGTGTGCAAGCTCTAGCGATCCATTTATGGACTGGTGCAAGCCTCTCGGAGTTGGAATAAACGCTTTGATAGTGTGATCAAAGCATTTGGTTTTATACAGACTTTTGAAGAAGCCTGTATTTACAAGAAAGTGAGTGGGAGCTCTGTAGCATTTCTGATATTATATGTGGATGACATATTACTGACTGGAAATGATATAGAATTTCTGGATAGCATAAAGGGATACTTGAATAAGAGTTTTTCAATGAAAGAGCTCGGTGAAGCTGCTTACATATTAGGCATAAAGATCTATAGAGATAGATCAAGACGCTTAATTGGACTTTCACAAAGCACATACCTTGACAAGATTTTGAAGAAGTTCAAAATGGATCAAGCAAAGAAAGGGTTCTTGCCTGTGTTACAAGGTGTGAAGTTGAGTCAGACTCAATGCCCGACCACTGCAGAAGATAGAGAGAAAATGAAAGATGTTCCCTATGCTTCAGCCATAGGCTCTATCATGTATGCAATGCTGTGTACCAGACCTGATGTGTGCCTTGCTATAAGTCTAGCAGGGAGGTACCGAAGTAATCCAGGAGGGGATCACTGGACAACAGTCAAGAACATCCTGAAGTACCTGAAAAGGACTAAGGATATGTTTCTCGTATATGGAGGTGACAAAGAGCTCATCGTAAATGGTTACGTTGATGCAAGCTTTGACACTGATTCGGACGATTCTAAATCGCAAATCGGATACGTGTTTACATTAAACGGTGGAGCTGTCAGTTGGTGCAGTTCTAAACAAAGCGCTGTGGCGGGATCTACATGTGAAGCGGAGTACATAGCTGCTTCGAAAGCAGCAAACGAAGGAGTCTGGATGAAGGAGTTCATATCCGATCTAGGTGTCATACCTAGTGCATCGGGTCCAATGAAAATCTTTTGTGACAATACTGGTGCAATTGCCTTGGCAAAGGAATCCATATTTCACAAGAGAACCAAGCACATCAAGAGACGCTTCAATTCCATCCGGAATCTAGTCCAGGTGGGAGACATAGAGATTTGCAAGATACATACGGATCTGAATGTTGCAGACCCATTGACTAAGCCTCTTCCACGAGCAAAACATGATCAGCACCAAGGCTCCATGGGTGTTAGAATCATTACAGTGTAATCTAGATTATTGACTCTAGTGCAAGTGGGAGACTGAAGGAAATATGCCCTAGAGGCAATAATAAAGTTATTATTTATTTCCTTACATCATGATAAATGTTTAGTATTCATGCTAGAATTGTATTAACCGGAACATAATACATGTGTGAATACATAGACAAACAGAGTGTCACTAGTATGCCTCTACTTGACTAGCTCGTTAATCAAAGATGGTTATGTTTCCTAACCATGAACAAAGAGTTGTTATTTGATTAACGAGGTCACATCATTAGTTGAATGATCTGATTGACATGACCCATTCCATTAGCTTAGCACCCGGTCGTTTAGTATGTTGCTATTGCTTTCTTCATGACTTATACATGTTCCTATGACTATGAGATTATGTAACTCCCGTTTGCCGGAGGAACACTTTGTGTGCTACCAAACGTCACAACGTAAATGGGTGATTATAAAGGTGCTCTACAGGTGTCTCCAAAGGTAGATGTTGGGTTGGCGTATTTCGAGATTAGGATTTGTCACTCCGATTGTCGCAGAGGTATCTCTGGGCCCTCTCGGTAATGCACATCACATAAGCCTTGCAAGCATTACAACTAATGAGTTAGTTGCGAGATGATGTATTACGGAACGAGTAAAGAGACTTGCCGGTAACGAGATTGAACTAGGTATTGGATACCGACGATCAAATCTCGGGCAAGTAACATACCGATGACAAAGGGAACAACGTATGTTGTTATGCGGTCTGACCGATAAAGATCTTCGTATAATATGTAGGAGCCAATATGGGCATCCAGGTCCCGCTATTGGTTATTGACCGGAGACGTGTCTCGGTCATGTCTACATTGTTCTCGAACCATAGGGTCCGCACGCTTAACATTACGATGACAGTTATTATGAGTTTATACATTTTGATGTACCGAAGTTAGTTCAGAGTCCCGGATGTGATCACGGACATGACGAGGAGTCTCGAAATGGTCGAGACATAAAGATTGATATATTGGATGACTATATTCGGACACCGGAAGCGTTCCGGAGAAGTTTCAGATAAAACCGGAGCACCGGGGGGTTACCAGAACCCCCAGGGGGTTAATGGGCCTCATGGGCCTAAAGTGGAGAAGAGGAAGGGGCTGCCAGGGCAGGCCGCACGCCCCCTCTCCCCCTAGTCCAAATTGGACAAGGAGGGAGGGGCGCCGCCAACTTTTTCCTTTTCTTCTCCCACCTTTCCTACTTGGACAAGGAAAGGGGGGGAGTCCTACTCCTACGGGAGTAGGACTCCTCCTGCGCGCCTCCTCTAGGCCGGCCGCACCCCCCCTTGGATCCTTTATATAC
This sequence comes from Triticum monococcum, assembly GCA_034509565.1. Classification (NCBI taxonomy): domain Eukaryota; kingdom Viridiplantae; phylum Streptophyta; class Magnoliopsida; order Poales; family Poaceae; genus Triticum; species Triticum monococcum. The sequence continues at coordinate 66,869,877 of CM067846.1, forward strand.
AGAGGCAGGGGGGCACCCTAGAACACACAAGTTGATCCTCGTGATCGTTCCTTAGCCATGTGCAGTGCCCCCCTCCACCATATTCCACCTCGGTCATATCGTTGTAGTGCTTAGGCGAAGCCCTGCGTCGGTAGAACATCATCATCGCCACCACGCCGTTGTGCTGACGGAACTCATCCCCGAAGCTTTGCTGGACCGGAGCCCGGGGAGCATCATCGAGCTGTACGTGTGCTAAGAACTCGGAGGTGCTGGAGTAACGGTGCTTGGATCGGTCGGATCGGGAAGACGTACGACTACTTCCTCTATGTTGCGTCAACGCTTCCGCGTCGGGCTACAAGGGTACGTAGACAACACTCTCCCCTCTCGTTGCTATGCATCACCATGATCTTGCGTGTGCGTAGGAATTTTTCTGATATTACTACGTTCCCCAACAAGTGTTACTTGCCTTGCTGATGATCCGCGAAACCTAGAGATTCGAAGTAACAGGCGGCGCACTCCGGGTATTCTATCGCAGACAAACAAACAAGCATACAGTAAGTATTCATCTAATGCACAGGTAAAACTCAAATAAGAGATCTAACAAGAAGGTTCAACTTAAGGACTCCGGTTTGCAAAAAGAATCAAATCAAACGAAGCAACGAAAGTCAAACGGCAAAAGAAACAGGCTTCGTTTACTATTCTGGATCTAGGGAAATTTTTACAGTGGCAAAAACTTGTTTAAGTTGGTTAAACAGATAGAGGGTTTCGAGACGAAACTCCAGGCGCTTGAATCGCCTGATTCCGATAAACGAGCAAAAAGTTATACTAAAACGAAAATCGGATCAGGAATCGCGATCAGAAAAATCACGGACTTAATCCGTGAAAAGAAAAACGACGAACGTTCGCTAGGACGAACAAACGAACGAACGCTCGCTATTTAAATAAATCAGAAAAACCGATCTATTAAAAAACTAAAAGTAAAAAAACGAACAAAACCATCGGAAAACCGAACGGTTTTTTCGAGAAAAGCCGGCGACTAAAAAAAACTACCCGACAAACTCCGGCGAGAGATCCGGCGACAGCAGCGGGGATCCGGCGGTCGGCGGCGGCGCGGTGGTCGGCGGCGGCGACGCGGGGCGGCGGCGGCTGGGGCTAGGGTTTGGGGAGGCTCCCGGGCTGGGCTCCCGGCTTATAAAGCCTGGACGGGCCTAGTGTCCAGGTCGGACATGGCCCGTAGGTCGGTTGCGTTTTTTTATTATTCCGCGCAGAAAACAAATAAAAGAAATACTAAACGGACTCCAAAAATCCCGAAATAAATTTTCCCGGGCTTCTAAAATCAAGCCGCACAAGGTGAACATTTATGTGGGGCCTAAATGTAATTTTGAAAAACGCACATTTTTCTTAAATTCAAATAAAATAACGAAAAACTCCGAAATAAAATCTTATTTGATTTTATTATTAAATCCTCAATATTTCTTTATTTTGGGAAAGTCATTTTATTCCCTCTCTCATATTTTTGTAATAGAAATAATCGATGATAGAATAATTAAAATCAAATGATCCTATTCTCAAAATTTGAGAAAACTCAAATATGAAAATAACGAAATCCCCAACTCTCTCCGTGGGTCCTTGAGTTGCGTAGAATTTCTAGGATCAAAGCCAAAAGCAAATAAATTATGATATGCAATGATGACCTAATGTATAACATTCCAAATTGAAAATTTGGGAAGTTATAAACCTACCCCCCTTAAGATGAATCTCGCCCTCGAGATTCGGGTTGGCTAGAAAATAGGTGAGGGTGGTCCTTGAGAAAATCTTCCTCTCGCTCCCAGGTGGCTTCTTCCTCCGTGTGGTGGCTCCACTGAACCTTACAAAACTTGATAACCTTGCTGCGGGTGACTCGGCTGGCAAACTCGAGAATCTTAACTGGTTTCTCCTCATAGGTCAAATCACTGTCCAACTGAATTGCTTCCAGTGGTACTGTATCTCTCAGCGGTATGTCAGCCATCTCCGTGTGGCACTTCTTCAACTGAGAAACATGGAACACATCATGAACTCCTGACAATCCTTCGGGCAATTCCAACTTGTAGGCCACTTCTCCCATATGTTCCAATACTCGGTATGGTCCTACAAATCATGGCGCTAACTTTCCCTTAACACCAAAGCGCTTTATTCCCCGAAGTGGGGATACTTGAAGATAAACTCTATCTCCGACTTTGTAAACTGTCTCCTTGCGTTTTGAATCTGCATAACTCTTCTGCCTGGATTGAGCTACCTTGAGCCTATCGCGAATCAATTTTACCTTTTGTTCAGACTCTTTAATCAAATCAGGCCCAAACAACTGGCGGTCTCCAACTTCATCCCACGACAACGGTGTCCTGCTCCTCCTTCCATACAAGGCTTCGAAAGGGGCCATCTTTAAACTGGATTGATAGCTGTTGTTGTAAGAGAATTTTGCATATGGCAAATTGTCGTCCCAACTAGATCCATAATCTAGCGCACAAGCTCTTAGCATGTCCTCCAAAATCTGATTGACTCTCTCGGTCTGTCCATCTGTCTGTGGATGAAAAGCTGTGCTGAACTCTAGCCTGGTACCCAAAGTTTCATGCAACTGATTCCAGAACTTTGAGGTAAACTGGGTTCCTCTATCTGATACTATACTCCTCGGAACTCCATGTAAGCATACAATCCTGGTCATGTATATCTTTGCCAACTTAGCACTGGTGTAAGTGGTCTTTACCGGGATGAAATGAGCTACTTTCGTCAACCGATCAACTACAACCCACATCGCATCATAGCCTGAACGAGTCCTGGGTAATCCCGTGATAAAATCCATGCCTAACTTATCCCACTTCCATTCGGGTATCGACAATGGCTGTAGCAATCCTGCTGGCTTCTGATGCTCTGCCTTTACTCTCTGACATACGTCACAAACCGCTACATACTCCGCAATATCTTTCTTCATTCCGGTCCACCAGAAGGTATCCTTCAAATCAAAATACATCTTGGTATTTCCTGGGTGAATCAAATATGGTGAATCGTGTCCCTTTTGCAGAATCAACTTCCTGATCTCCGGGTCATTGGGCACATAAACACGGTCTTCAAACCATAGGGTGTCGTGCTCATCCTCACGAAATCCTTTAGCCTTTCCTTCGCTCATTTTCTCCTTTATAGAGGCAATCTCCTTGTCAGTCTTCTGAGCTTCTCTGATTCTATCCATCAAAGTTGACTGAATCTCCAATGCTGCTACATAGCCTCTCGGAACTATTTCCAAACATAGCTCACGAAGATCCTCGGCTAACTCCTTTGGTATTTATCCCGTCATTAGTGTATTGACATGGCTTTTACGGCTCAATGCATCAGCTACTACATTAGCCTTTCCGGGATGGTAATGCAATCTCATATCATAATCCTTGATGAGCTCTAACCATCTCCTTTGTCTGAGGTTTAACTCCTTCTGCGTGAAAATGTATTTCAAACTCTTGTGATCCGTGTACACCTCACAATGATTTCCAATGAGGAAATGTCTCCATGTTTTCAATGCATGCACTACGGCTGCTAACTCCAAATCATGCGTAGCATAATTCAATTCGTGGGGTTTCAGTTGTCGTGAGGTATATGAAACAACTCTCCCTTCCTGCATAAGCACTGCTCCAAGTCCTCATCGTGAAGCGTCATAATACATCTCATAATCCTTGGTCTAGTCTGGCAAAATCAACACTGGTGAAGTAACCAAGCGTTTCTTCAACTCCTGGATACTAGCCTCACACTCCTCAGTCCATATGAACTTGGTATCCTTCTTTAACAACTCCGTCATAGGTTTTGCAATTTTGGAGAAATTCTCAATAAATCTCCGGTAGTATCCTGCGAGTCCAAGAAAACTCTGGATCTTTCCAACTATGGTTGGTGCTTCCCACTTGGTCACGATATCAACTTTAGTGGGATCTACTGATATACCTTCTCCGAATATAACGTGTCCGAGGAATCCTACTTCCTTCAACCAAAACTCACATTTGCTAAACTTGGCATACAACTGATGTTCTCTAAGCTTCTCAAGTACCAATCGCAAATGTTCCTTATGTTCCTCTTCATTTTTCAAGTAAACCAGAATATCATCAATGAACACCACGACGAACTTATCCAAAAATTCCATAAACACTTTGTTCATCATGTTCATAAAATAGGCAGGTGCGTTAGTCAGACCAAATGACATAACGGTATACTCGTACAACCCATACCTGGTGGTAAAAGCTGTCTTAGGTATATCCTATTCTCGAATCTTCAACTGGTGGTATCCTGATCGCATATCGATCTTGGAAAACACTTTAGCTCCTTGCAATCGATCAAACAGATCATTGATCATTGGTAGTGGGTACTTGTTCTTGATCGTTACTTCATTCAACCCACGATAATCAACAACCATCCTTAACGATCCATCCTTTTTCTCCACTAGAAGTACTGGTGATCTCCAAGGCGACGAACTTGGGTGAATGTAACCTTTATCCAGTAACTCCTTAATCTGCTTCTTAATCTCCACCAAATCCTTTGCAGGCATCCTGTATGGTCTCTTCGATATTGGCCCTGTGCCTGGCAATAGCTCAATCAAAAACTCAATATCTCTATCCGGTGGCATGCCTGGCAACTCTTCTGGAAATACTTCAGGGAAATCCCTTACCACTGGTACTTCCTCCCGCACAACTCCTGTTAAACAATTTACTAGAGTCCCTTTTGGCCCATGTCGGGATACATACTTGATCCTTCTCCCTTCTGGGGTGGTAAGAAAAATCTTCTTGCTGGCGCAATTGATGTTTCCCCCATACATCGACAGCCAATCCATACCCAGAATTACATCCAATCCTTGTGATTCCAAAATGATTAAATCCGAGGGAAACACATGCCTACCTATACTCAATGGCACTTGAAAACATCCTTGACTGGCCATATACTCCGCTCCTGGTGAGCTTACTAGTATAGGTGTTCTAAGAACCTTAGTGGGAAGGTTATACTTATCCACAAATCCCCTTGATATGTATGAATGCGATGCACCAGTATCAAAAAGAACGAGTGCAGTAAATGACTTAACCAAAAACTTACCGATTACTGCATCCGGCTGCTCTTCAACCTCCTCCATGTTAACGTGGTTCACCTGTCCCCTGTTGAAAGGGTTCGGCTTCTTCCCAGAGCTTCCATTGCCATTTTGGCCTTCAGGACATTCATTGGCATAATGTCCGGTCTTCTGACACTTAAAGCAAGTGACTTGGCTCAGGTCTTTCTTGGCTGGGGTTAATGGGTTGGTACGGTTCTGGCCATTGCTTCCTTCATTGCCATTACCATTCTTGGTGCCGTTGTGATTGTGCGAGCTACCTCCTCCATGGGTATGCTAAAAATGTCCTCCCGATCTAGGGGTAAATCGCGGCTTCTGCTGAGCTCCTGAATTATACTTTCCTTGTGCATACTTCCTCTTGTGATTTTCAATTTGCTGCTGCTTCCCTTCAATCATAAGAGCACGATCTACCAACTCCTGGTAGTTGTTGAAGGTTGCTACCATCAACTGCATGCTCAACTCATCATTCAGTCCTTCCAAAAACTTCTCCTGCTTAGCTGCATCTGTAGCAACGTCATCTGGGGCATAACGTGCTAATTTACTAAAGTCCTCCACATACTGGCCAACTGTCCGTCCTCGTTGGCGCAAGTTGCAAAACTCACGCTTCTTCATGGCCATAGCTCCTGCTGGAACATGGGCAGTTCAAAAAGCCTGCTGAAACTGGTCCCATGTGTTAGTGTCGACAGGGAAAGTGGCTGTGAAATTCTCCCACCATGATGCTGTGGGTCCTTCAAGCTGATGTGCGGCAAACTTCACCTTCTCCGCATCTGTGCATCCAGCTGTGGTCAATTCCCTTGCTGTCTTGCGGAGCCAATCATCTGCTACTATCGGCTCGGTGCTACTGGAAAACACCAGCGGATTCAGCCTAAGAAAACGGGCTAAGTGATCAACAGGTGGTGGTGGTGGTGGATTGTTGTTGTTGTTGTTGTTGTTGTTGTTGTTGTTGTTGTTGTTGTTGTTGTTGTTGTTGTTGTTGTTGTTGTTGTTGTTGTTGTTGTTGTTGTTCCCCTGATTCTGATTCTGGACTAGCAAGTGCATCAATGTGTTCTGCTGCTGGATCAACTGGGTGAGCTCCGGTGGAAAGGTAAATCCGGGGTCACGTCTCGGAGGCATCTGAGGGTTTAGAAAAGATGAGATTTAAGAATAGAGGGGGTCTAAAGAGAAAACACTACCCATATGCACATGAGGCAAAAGCAAACAATTAACTTCATTCAATCAAACAAGGGCATACAATCGATCTAACTATCGCAAAAGTGCTCGGACTACTGTATTTACATGGTGGACTACTACTACTGATGAGGTGGTCTACTAGAAATATTCTTCGGTTGCAGACTCCATGATATCTGCTCCGGCTTCATCAACATAGTCATCATTGCTATCATCTGGGTCCGAGTCGGTGTCGTCGATGATGATGTAGTCTTCCGGGAGAATCTCCTTGGGTTCTTCATTTTCATCTACTGGTCTAGGGCCTCCCATAAATATCCCGATCTTCATTGTTAGGTCAGCATTCTTCTCCACTAATACTTCAATTTCTTCTTCATAATCTTCACGTGTAGCCTTGAGTTCTTCCTCTAGTTCCTTGATTCTTGTCCTTGCCTTCTTCAGATCTATCATGTCGGCGCACATCTGGTTCTCCTGTCGTCGAATGTGCTGGTTTAGTTCCTGGATAAAAGCTGCAATTGATCTATCCTTTCTGGTGCTGATCATCTCCCAGTGCTCATCTCGGCACCCACAAATCTGGTAGAGAGTATCCTTGAGATCATTGCGGTAGACTTCTCCAATGCGTCCCATGGCGATGTGAGCTGCCATGCTCTTCCCTAGACTCCAAGTTGGTGCATTAAAAGAAAACTCTATGGGCTCAGTGACTGGCATGAACGTCCTTCCTGAAATTTGAACTTGAATCATCCAGCGCTCTTCTTCAGGTAAAGTGGCGTTGTAGGTTCCGGTGAAGCTTGGTACTCCTATGTTCAGGTATCTAGTGACTTCCTTCAAGTGGCGTCCAAAGGGTGTATCTTCATCCGGTTGCGTGAACTTGTTCCTTGCATCCGCCATCCTAAAGAGTAGAAAAGATGAGAAGTCAGAAGAGAAGAGAGTGAATAGTGATCTAGGTCTTTAGCTTAGTGGTCGTGTCCTACAGTCAGCGTGTGCTCTGATACCATCTCTGTAGCGACCAGACCTCAAACAGTCTTGAAAGTGCATTATATCGACTAGAGGGGGGGGGGTGAATAGGCGATTTTTATGAAAGTCTTCAAAACGTGGAAGTTATGAAGACAAACAGTAGAGATATGCCTATTACTATGCAGCGGAAGTTAGATTACCCTAGGCAAGCCATGGTCAAGTATTCAATAGAGTGAAAGCACAATGACAAATAGCTGCAGTGTAATAAGGATCAGGTAGGAAGATTTTATGAAGCCAAACAGATCATACAGTCATGTTGTGAAGACAAAAGATAGAGCAAGCATGCAATGACTTCACAGTGAGTAACAGTAAGTAAAAGGAAGTGAAGATGAAACCAGTGACTCGTTGAAGACAAAGATTTGTTGGACCAGTTCCAGTTGCTGTGACAACTGTACGTCTGGTTAGGGCGGCTAGGTATTTAAACCAAAGGACACACAGTCCCGGACACCCAGTCCTGAACACGCAACTCAGGACATCCAGTCCTCACCGTATTCCCCTTGAGCTAAGGTCACACAGACCTCGCCCAATCACTCTGGTAAGTCTTCAAGGTAGACTCCCAAACCGTCATAGACTTCGTTCTCCGGCAATCCACAGTGTCTCTTGGATGCTCAGAACGTGTCGCCTAACCGGCTGGAGGATGCACAGTCCTCAAGTGTAATAAGTCTTCAGATCACTCAGACAAGAAGACTTAAGTGATGCCCAATTCTCTCTGGCCCTGGGTGGTTAGGGATTTATCCTTGCTAGGAATTCTCTCTCTCAAAGGCTTCGAGGTGGGTTGCTCTCAAACGACAAAAGCCGTGCACTGAAATCTGAGCAGCCTACCGTTTATGGTTGTAGGGGGTGGGCTATTTATAGCCACTAGGCAACCCGACCTGATTTGTCTGAAATGACCCTGGGTCACTAAGGAACTGACACTTGTTCCAATGGTCAGATTTCAAACTCACACGACAACTTTACCTGGGCTACAAGCAAAGCTGACTTGTCCGACTCTGGACAAGATTTGCTCTCATAGTCTTCACTCGAAGACATAGGTTTTTTTTTGTTTTAGGCATCACTTCAGTCGTTCTGACTGGTTCTCTTGGACCCCACTTAGCAGTACGACGGTTCCTATGACTCAACACAACTAAAGGAGAACTACGAAAGATCTAAGTCTTCGAGCTCCATAGGCTTCATGCGGTGTCTTCTCTTGTCATAGTCTTCAAAGTGAATATCTTCATATACCACCATTGACTTCAATGTCTTCGTACATTTTTAGGGGTCATCTCTGGTAGTAAAACCGAATCAATGAGGGACTTCTACCTGTGTTATCCTGCAACTCTCACAAACACATTAGTCCCTCAACTAGGTTTGTCGTCAATACTCCAAAACCAACTAGGGGTGGCACTAGATGCACTTACAATCTCCCCCTTTTTGGTGATTGATGACAAACTAGTTGAAGTTTTCAACGGGGAATATAATCTGTGAAATTGTAAAGGATAAGGAATTGTCTTCATAAGTTGCAAGGGCTCCCCTTGAAGATGTGCATATAAGTAATTTGCTGTTGGAATGCAAATGCACATGGCAGGTTGTACTTGTGGAGATCCACTTCAACTTATGATGACAATTCACTATGCATGTGAGAGTATATGAAGATAATGACATGCATAATGAAAAATGGACGTCTGTAGAATGATCTAAGTGCGGAATTTATCGTCGCACATGCGGAATTTATCTTCGCAAAACAAGGTGGCAAACAAGTAGCAGACGACCATCGAGTTTAAGTGTTACAACTCAAAGAACCAAATGTAGCAAAACGAGAGTTGTAAGCACAAAGAAAAATATAGCAAAATATTAAAGCACCCGCCCATATGGACCCGCTTGAAGACTATCAACTTCATATGCTTCTCCCCCTTTTGTCAGTGAGGATCAAAAAGGTTTGAAGACATAGAGTTTTCTACTCGTTCCCGTGAGCAGCAGGGTCGTTGGTGGTGTTTGGCGGTGCTGAAGAGCTTGGTGCAGAGTCGACGCGTGCTGAAGGAGGTGGCGGTGATGTAGCATCTTCTTCATCCTCTATAATTCTGGCAGTCACTGTGGCAGCATATGAAGAGAACTCGGAGTCTTCAAGGGATGGAGTTCCTCGCAGCACAGCCCTTCGAGGAGGTGTGGAGTCAAACTTTAATCGCTCTGTGAAGCCATCCTCTTGAAGATCAGCTTCAGAACACATCACCGTGAGTCCTTTCAATGTGCGGCGACATGTTTCATGTGCAACGAAGGCATTCTTGGTGGCAAGATTTCGAATGCAATTTACATCCACCAAGAGGCTTTTCATCTGACGCTTCAGCCAGTCATGATGCCTATCCTGTTTTTGATGAAGGGCCACAAGAAGCTCTCGGTCAGTGAGAACACGAGCGCGCTTCTTGGGTCTTGGAGCAGTTGTGCTGTCAGTGGCTTCAGTGGAAGCAGGGCGTGGTGCACGTGTAGTGCCAGCCAACGGATACACCTGAGAGACTGCTTCAATTCCTTCAATGTTTTGAGTGAAGCTCTGGTGTTCTGCATTCTGAAGACTCAGAGGTTGCTTGTCAGGCTCAGGATAGATGGCTTCAGCAGAGGTATCCACATCAGGCAAGAAGATCCGATGGTTGCGGCCTGAGGGCTGATACAAGATAGCAGAGTGAAGCTTGATCACCCGCATTACCCAAGGGGCATAGAACTTCAATCCAAACAGATCTGAGCCTGATGCAGCAAGTCGGCGTATGAAGAAGTCCTGTGCATTGAAGCATTTGCCATGAAGGATACAGAATACCAGAGTCTTCATTGCACCCTCGATCTTGGCATTTGGGGAGTGTCCTTTGATAGGCCAGAGAGTTCGTCTGATGATGTGATAGATGGTTCTGGGCAGGTACTCAAGGGCTTCAACGAAGAACTCTGTGGGATAAGGAGCATCTTGGGGCAATGGCTTCATCATGGAGAGCATTTGACTCATATCAGGTTCTGGTCGCTGAAAGATGCTCTCAATAGCTTCAGCATGCAGCTGACAGCCTTGCTCGAAGAGATCGCCAGGAGTGGGCAAGCCAGTGAGCTCAATGATATCAAATGCATTGGCTTCGTGATGAACATTGCCGGTCATCCACTCCAGGACCCAAGTCTTCGGATCTCTGTTGTATCCTTTGATGTGTAGTGTGGCATAGAATTGTAGCAGGAGCTCTTCATTCCAATGCTCTTCATCAGTAACAAACTGCAGCAGACCCACTTGCTTGAAGCAATCCAACACTTCTTCTAGACAGGGCAGACCAGCAATAGCTTCAACATCAAGGCGCTTGTGTGGGAAGATGCGACCTTGGTTATACAGGATGCATGAGTAGTAACTTCACTGAGGATAGCTCCAGAACCGATCTGATGATATCCTTTCCCTTGAGTAGGGGTTCTTGGAGCTATTGAAGAAGGTATTGTCTGTCTTGAAGCCATTGACGTTGAAGGAGCCAGGTGTTGATGCAGGACCTGGGAACCTTGGCAATCTTGGGATCGGCTTCTGTACCTGAGGCCTGTGCTCAACATGGTAATCAAATTGGGGACCGGCAGCAGACTCAGGAACAGAAGTATCAGGATCAGTGGCTTCACTATCTTCTGATGCTTTTGGTGGGGAGGGCTCCACATTAGCTTCATTGTTGGTAGTGGCAGCCTCATGATTTGCATCCTCCACTTGATGAGCTGGAGGGTCAGACACAGGCACGTTCTCCTGGAGAACTGCTTCTTGGTGGAACAAGGGAGTGGGATCTTGTGGTACTTCTTCTTCTGCGGCTGATGCAGCCGGAATGTCTTCAGAGACTTGAGGCCTTGGACCTTTGCGAAGCCTGTGTAACGCAGATGATGCCTGTGGAGTTGGAGTGAGCTGGGCCTCAGATTCTTGTTACTCTTGTGGGCGATCCGCCCATGAAGCATCCTGTGCAATTGGCGCCAGTGGACGACCAATGCTGATGAGTTCGCTGTTTTCAAACTGAGGAAGGACGGCATCATCTTCTACATTGTCATGATGACCAATGTCGTCAGCAGCGATGGGGTCGGCTGCTGGAATGTCTTCAGCTTCAGGAGCCTTTGTGGAAGCAGGCTCATGAACTGTCAATTGACGTTCTGCGTCAGGATAGACCATAGAAAGGGGTTCAACCATCAAGGGCTCTGTGGGAGCAGCCCGATCTCTCTTGGTCTTCCTCTTCTTCTTAGAGGGGGCAGTAGGAGAGGCTTCAGGATATTTCCTTTTCCTTGCTTCAGCCTCAGCAGTCCTGGTCTTCTTGAGCTCTGAAGCGGTTGACGGGCTCTTTGGCTTCGAGCCAGTCGTTGCAGTTCGGAAGACAATCGGAGCTGCTTCCTGCCTTGGTGCATCAGGTTCAGCTGCAACAGACGTCTTCTTCTTCTTTGCGGCCATTCTGGGGTCAATGCTAGGACGCCCAAGGGCCTTGAGTTTTTCAGCCTCATTATAGGCTTGCACACATCTGTCAGCCAGAGTCTTCATGCGCTCACGCGAACCCTGAGCTTCGGCGCGTTTCTTCAGGAAGTTTTCCTTGAGCTCGTGCATCATGATCTTGAAGTTCTTCACTTCTTGCACGCTGAGCCTGGCCATATGCTTCTTGAACTGAGCCTTTTCAAAGTCAATCTTCTCCTTCAGTTCAACAATGCGCTGGGCAATAGCAAGTTCTGAAGCAATGGCGCCTTGGAAGGCGACACTGAGGCCAATGGGTAGCTGCAGATCTTCAAAGCTGATGTTTGGCGTGTCAAACCCCTCGTCAATGATGTCGTGGATGATGGCGACATCAAAGAGAGGCAGATTATTGAAGATTTCTGCTTCTTCTTTGCTCTTGATGAGTTGCTCAAGAGCGTCATCTGCTAGGTCTTCATCACTTGACAGGTCAATTGCTTCACTTCGTAGAATGGCAGCAGCTGTGAGCTCTTTGCCGCTGTGTGGCTGAGGCATCTTGCTCTTCTGGGGCTTGGAGATGCGGGATACGTCTTCAGACTGCACACTGTCTTCAGGAGGTGCAGTTGCCAATGGCTTCGCCCTTGAGATTTTTGGTGAAGGGGCCTGCTTTGAAGCTTTTGGCTTCTTCAACTGCTTTGGCTTCGGCACTACATGAGCTTCTTCTGATTCAGAGTCAGCTGGAGGCTCATTCACTGCGGTTCCTTGAACTAAGACGCGGGTGATGAGGCCTTCAAGGTTGGCATAAGGACCGATGACATTGGGTTCTGCCTTGCGTGTGCCATCTGCCCTTGGTGCAGAGGGACCAGGGTTGAAGTCTAACCCAAATTTCTTCTTGTTCTGCTTCGCTGAGTTTTGGGCAAACTGAAAGTTGCGCTTGAACAGATTGTCGTCACGACACCAGAGTAGTGACGACGGATGTGCATCAGCAGGCTTTGGTCCACCGACCATGCATGGGTAGAAGCCTTGAGCAATGGCTTCATCTCTGGACCTGGGTATAAGATTCTTGTATAGGATGTCTCCCCACGGTCTTTTGATGGCACTTTTCTCAGCAACCTCTTAGGTTGTGAAGCGGTATTTGAACCATTGTTCTGCCCAATAGCGTCGAATCCATTGGATTCGGGTCTAGCGCTGACTGTAATTCTCTTCAGGATCTGTTTTATACATTTCTGCGAGTTCATCAGGCAGATCTCTGGATGTCTCGCCACGATGCTGTCTGCCCCCCTTCCTTGCTACTGTCTCTGAAGCCATAAACTTTAACTTGAAGGGCTTCAAGACGTTCAAAGGCTTCAAAGGCTTTCTCTTGCTGGACCAACAGGAACTTGCTTCAGGAGAATTTATGTGATGCTGTAAGAACTCTGCAAATGAATGCAGACTATGAGAACCAAAGGATTCTCCCACGGACATGTACCTGTGACAACATTAAGGTGCGAGGGAAGGGGAAGAGGTCATATGCATTCTCAGAAGATTTTGAAGATAAATCAGTTTAGAAGACATTGACCTCATCGTGAGAAGACATTAACTCATAGATAAGAAGTTGGTTCCAGATTTGTACGAACCCACAGATCAGTACAAGTGAGGAATCTAACTACTTTGTGAAGCACAAGTGAATATAGTAGGCATGTTATGAGATGCAGATTGAGAGAGATCTAACTTGTGTGAATAGAAACTTCTTATGGTAGAAAGTGATAAAGCCATAGGATCAAAAGGGGTCGTAAAAAGAAGTTTTATTTACCACACTGGGAACTGCTAGACGGAGTGGGAGATGAGGCCGAGCAGTTCAATCTTCTGTGCCCTAACTTGGCGACGGAGGACACCTACGGCGACGGCGGAGAGGACGATGTCCGCGATCAGCGTGAAGACGGCGTCGGAGAGGTTGCGGCAGCGAAGCGCTTCGTCGCCGGCGTTGTCGAGGGCCAGCGGTGGCGCTAGGGTTCGTGCGAGGGTGGAAGAAAGGGATAATGACCGCTGTGAGTGTATATTTATAGTTACAGGGGCGGCGCTGCGCTATTACACAGGTGCCCCTGGCTATTCGCATCTGAGTAACACGTGGCCATTATGCGGAATTTTGGGGACAGTTCCACGTCCCACGCACGCCTGGATTGTCGGGCGGTCGTTCCTACTTCTCCGGATTTCATGTGGATGAATGAGCATTGAAAACGGATTTAAAGGTTGTCTCTATGTCTTCTGCTGACAAGGACGCAGAGAAGACATTCGACAGTTTCAATAGAATGCATATGACTTGGAGAGATAGACTTTGAGATAGAAAGCACAGAGAGAATAGGGTCCGATCACATTCACTTAGTTCAAAAGATTCAAACAAGAAGACGTAGCTATAAGTGAATGCTGTAGAGGACAGAACACTAGTATATATATATATCTATATAATCAACATAGTGAAGATAATCATGAAGACATGTTGAGATTGAAGCCAAACCAAATGTGAAAACATTGCAAGGTAACGCCATGAGTGAAACACTTCAAAATAGAACGTTTGGTGGTGGTGATGAAGCCATGTACCTATGGTAGGGGCACGGACCCGTCCTAAAGAGCCCTACCGTAGGACATCCCTAGAAGAAGTCACCTTTCAATCAACTTGAAGGTATCCCACTCGACGGGTTGAAGACACTCGACCAAGAAGCTATCACTCGACCATGAAGTCAACCACTCGACCGACCAAAAGACCTGAAGTCACTCCGCAGGCAAACGGTCGGCTATTAAGTAGTCTTTATGGTTATTATGACACTTTATTAGGGACGTTATCAGTAATGCCTCACCTTAAATGTACCTTAAACCCTGCATTACTGAGGGCAGGAGAGGGCTGGCGAACTCTATATAAGCCATCCCCCTCCTTAGTATCAAGGGTTCGCACCCCTGTCATTTACACACGCATAATTCAATCGACCGCCTCCGAGCACCGAGACGTAGGGCTGTTACTTCCTCCGAGAAGGGCCTGAACTCGTAAACCTTGCGTGCTTACAAATTCCCAATAGCTAAGGTCTAGCCTCCTCATACACACCCCCTACCTCACTGTCAGACTTAGAACCACGATAGTTGGCGCCCACCGTGGGGCATTAGTCTTAGCGCCCAATTGGAGAAGTTGCGATTTTTCCGATCCACTTGATCATGTTTTCCTGCAGAGCTTTGGCAGAGGGCCGCGAGATCCGTCTCGGCGCACTCACTTTCATCGCCGACGACTCCGCCTGGCTCCAGGAGGCGCCGCTCGACGTTGACGCGCTCTCCGTCCGCAGTGCGACGCACTTCCACGCGTGCGTTCGTGGCGTCCTCCTGCGGCAGCCGTCGACCCCATATTGGTCGACTCCCGTGTCATCTCCCCGCCCTGTCTCCCGCCAGCGCAAGTGCTCAGGTCGGTCGAGACTCCAGCGGTGGGTGAAGCACACCGTGGCCCGCCAGTCGGCGGCCCCACAAGTCACGGCAATCGAGCCCGACGAATCTCTCCGCGGCCTGTTCGATCTGTCGACTGGCTCCGCGGAGACCGCATCCGAGTGCAATAGCAGCGACCCTTTGGCGGAGGTTCTGGCGGTCGACGGGACACGCAGTCCTCCTGGATTCCATCGCGCTGATAGTGGTGCAGATAGAGGCGATCCGTCGCATCCCCACGACGAATACCTCCCCGAACCTCTTACGTCATTACAGCGAGAGGAGCTTCGTCGCTGGAACATGGATGCGCTCCACACTCCTATTGTTGGAGAAACCCCCGAGGCCCGGACCTTGGAGGACGCGCGCTTGGCTAATCTGGCGGAGCGCACTCGACTGGAGAATCTACAGCGAGCACTCGACGAGCGAGCGCGTCAGGCGGGCTCCCGAGTCTAGTCGACGACAACAAGCTCCCGAATCCAGTCAACGTCAGCTCTTCCCACCACCGCAGGTATACCGAACTCCAGTTCAGAATTTGGCTGCCGCGGCCCGCATAGCAGAGTCAATCCAGCCCTCTCAGTCAGAGGCTGGCAGAGGATTGTTGCAGATCAGAGCATTGCTCCGAGCGGCGGGAAATCAGAATTCCGCCGTCTCTTAGTCGCGGGACAGGATCCACAGTCGATCCGTTGCAACGGAAACAGTCCAGTCGGCTCACAGCCTGAGATCGCCCCCGAGGCGTGAGGGACGTGGAGACCGGCACGATCAGTACAGGAGGAATGAACAGTATGATCACCGACCCGACCGTGATGATAGACGTCGAGTGCCATCCCCTCCCCCGAGGAGTGGATCGTATGCACCCCGACATCGAGATGACAGGCGCCCCCCATAATGTTGGGCAGAGGATCCCAGTCTACCCCAAAGACCCAGGCTTTGACGCGAGATCCATCCTCGTTCAAGGTTTGGTGGACAGGAACAGGGCTCATCGAGAGGGCCACAACAGAGATACGCCCACCGGCAGCAGAGCACATACTTCGGGGCCTGAATGTTTCAGCCGAGCCATCAGGGCCGCGGTGATCCCTCCCAACTTCAGGCTGGCGACTGGAGTCGGCAAGTTCACCGGCGAATCCAAGCCCGACACATGGCTCGAAGATTACAGAGTGGCTGTGCAGATTGGCGGTGGCAATGATGAGGTGGCCATGAAGCATTTGCCTCTTATGTTGGAAGCCTCAGCCAGGGCGTGGCTGAATCAGTTGGCACCCAGCAGCATTTACACTTGGGAGGACCTCGCCCGAGTGTTTATCACAACCTTCGAAGGAACGTGCAAGCGCCCTGCAGGCCTTACAGAGTTGCGGTCTTGCGTGCAGAAGCCGAATGAAACACTGAGAGAATACATCCAGAGGTGGATCACACTACACCACTCGGTCGAGAACGTGCCAGACCATCAAGCAGTTTGCGCTTTCAAGGAAGGCGTCAAATACAGGGAGTTGAATCTGAAGTTTGGTCAAACTGGAGAGATGTCCCTGAATCGGATGATGGAGATTGCCACCAAGTACGCTAATGGTGAAGACGAGGACCGACTCCGAAGTGGAAAACTCAAATCAGTCGCCCAAGAAACCGGAGGAAACTCCAGTCGGAAGCAGAAGCGGAAGGCCGAGCCAGCCGCCCCTGGGGAGGCCCTGGCTGTGGCCCAGGGAAACTTCAAGGGAAAACCCAAGGGCACATGGAAGCCCAAGAAGGTTAAGGATCAGGATGGGAATGATGTTTTGGACCTGCCATGTCACATCCACACCAAGAAAGATGAAGAGGGAAATTTTATTTTCCCGAAGCATACCACTCGACAGTGCCGGCTCCTGATTCAGCAGTTCCAGGGCAAGCAACCCAAGGATAAGGAAAAAGAACCAGACAGAGTTGAGGACAAGGAGGATAGTGATGATGGATACCCCCAAGTCAATTCCACCTTGATGATTTTTGCTGATGTCGAAAGCAAAAGTCGACTGAAAGTCATTAACCATGAGGTGAACATGGTTGCTCCGGCGACACCTAGTTACCTCAAATGGTCTCAAACCGCCATCACATTCGACCAATCTTATCACCCGACGCACATTGCCACCCCAGGGAGGCAAGCTTTGGTGGTCGACCCAGTCGTCGAAGGTACTCGACTGACCAAAGTCCTAATGGATGGCGGCAGTGGCCTGAACATACCGTATGCTGAAACTTTGAAAGGAATGGGCATTCCGATGTCCAGACTCAGCGCCAGCAACATGAGCTTCCACGGAGTCATTCCTGGGAAGAAAGCCGAGTCACTCGGCCAGATTGCTCTCGATGTGGTTTTTGGTGATTCAAAGAATTACCGCAAGGAAAAGTTGACATTTGAAGTTGTGGACTTCCAGAGTGCTTATCACGCCATTTTGGGCAGGCCAGCTTACGCACGCTTCATGGCTCGACCATGTTACATGTATCTTAAATTAAAGATGCCTGGCCCCAAAGGTGTGATCACTGTTACGGGCAACCGGAAGAAAGCAGAAGAATGTTTTCAGAAGGGATCAAAGATCGCCGACGCTCAGATGGCAGTGGTCGAGCTGAAAGAGTACCAAAAGACTGCCGACCCGAGTGAATTGCTGCGGGCTAAGAAGTCCGCCTCCGAGTCAGCTTTTCAGTCGCCTGGCGAAACAAAGACAGTCCACATTCACCCGACCGACCCCAACGCTGCTCCGACTCACATCTCGACGACGCTCGACTCCAAATAGGAAGAAGCGCTCATCCAGCTCCTCCGTGAGAACTGGGACATCTTCGCATGGAAACCCTCTGACATGCCTGGAGTTCCCAGGGGGCTGGCTGAGCACCGTCTGCGAGTCGACCCAAAGTTCAAACCCGTGAAGGAACATCTTCGACGGTCCGCCGTGAACAAGAAACAAGCCATTGGCGAAGAAGTGGCTCGGCTCTTAGCAGCCAAGTTCATCCGAGAGATTTACCACTCCGAGTGGCTCGCCAATGTCGTCATGGTCCCCAAGAAGGACAAGTCACTCCGTATGTGCATTGATTTCAAACATATCAATCGGGCCTGCCCGAAAGATCATTTTCCTCTCCCTCGCATCGACCAAATTGTCGACTCAACTGCGGGATGCGAGAGATTGTCTTTTCTAGATGCCTATTCTGGGTACCATCAGATCCGTCTGTATGGGCCCGACGAAATCAAAACAGCTTTCATCACTCCATTCGGATGCTTCTGTTACGTCACCATGCCATTTGGCCTCAAGAACGCCGGAGCCACATTCATGAGAATGATCCAGAAGTGTTTACTCACTCAAATCAGTCGGAATGTGGAGGCGTACATGGATGATATCGTGGTCAAGTCCCGGAAAGGTTCCGACCTGCGGGCTGACCTTGCTGAAACCTTTGCCAACCTCAGGAGGTACGATATCAAGCTCAATCCGCCAAAGTGCACTTTCGGGGTTCCAGGTGGAAAGCTACTCAGTTTCCTCGTTTCCGAACGGGGAATCGACGCCAATCCTGAAAAAATTGGCACCATACTCCGGATGAAGCGTCCTGTACGCGTGCATGATGTCCAAAAGCTTACAGGCTGCTTGGCCGCCTTAAGTCGATTCATTTCTCGACTCGGTGAAAAAGCGTTGCCTCTTTACCGACTGATGAAGAAGTCTGACAAGTTCGAGTGGACTCCAGAAGCTGATGCAGCGTTTGCAGAGCTCAAAGCTCTGCTCTCCACCCAGCCGGTGCTAGCTGCCCCAATCAGCAAAGAGCCTCTACTGCTTTACATTGCAGCCACAGGACAAGTTGTCAGTACAGTACTTACGGTCGAGCGGGAAGAGGAAGGGAAGGCCTTCAAAGTTCAACGCCCTGTATATTATGTGTCTGAAGTTTTGACCCCTTCAAAACAAAGATACCCCCACTACCAGAAGCTTGTATATGGGATTTATATGACCATGAAGAAAGTTGCACATTATTTCTCTGACCACTCCATTACAGTCGTCAGCAACGCCCCATTATCAGACATCCTGCATAACAGAGACGCAACTGGTCGAGTGGCCAAGTGGGTGATTGAACTCCTTCCTTTAGATATCAAGTTTGAAGCAAAGAAGGCTATCAAGTCCCAAGCAATCGCGGATTTCATCGCCGAGTGGATTGAACAGCAACTTTCAACTCAAGTTCACTCGGAACACTGGACCATGTTCTTCGATGGATCCAAGATGCTGAATGGTTCTGGCGCGGGAGTAGTCTTAGTCTCCCCCCGAGGGGATAAGCTCAGATATGTTCTCCAGATTCACTTCGATTCTTCCAATAACGAAGCAGAGTATGAGGCACTTTTATATGGGTTGCGCATGGCCATTTCACTCGGCGTCCGTCGCCTCATGGTCTATGGCGACTCAGATTTGGTGGTTAATCAAGTGATGAAGGAGTGGGACGTGAGGAGTCCGGCAATGACTGGGTATTGCAATGCAGTGCGAAAGCTAGAAAAGAAGTTCGAGGGGTTAGAGCTCCACCACGTCCCCCGACCGAGAAATCAGGCAGCTGACGACTTGGCAAAGATAGGCTCCAAGAGAGAAGCCGTTCCAAGCAACGTGTTCTTGGAACACATTCACTCACCTTCAGTCCAAGAGGATCCTTTCATAGAAGAAGCCCCGCAGCCGAAAAGTGCCACAGATCCGACTGAAGTCGAAGTGCCTGAAGTGGTCGACCTAATCATGGAAGTCTTGGCAATCACCCCTGACTGGACAATACCATACATCGCATATATCCTAAGGAAAGAACTCCCGGAAGACGAGGAGGAGGCTCGACAGATCGTCCGCCAATCCAAGGCCTTCACAGTCATAAGGGGACAGCTGTACAGAGAGAGCGCGACCGGAGTCGGCCAGAAATGCATAACACCAGAAGAGGGTCAGATAATCCTTAATGATATCCACTCGGGAACCTGTGGTCACCATGCGTCCTCTCGGACCATTGTGGCTAAAGCATACCGAGCTGGATTTTACTGGCCAAGAGCAAATGAGATGGCAAAAGAGATAGTCGACAAGTGTGAAGGGTGCCAGTTCTACTCCAACATGTCGCACAAGCCCGCATCAGCCCTGAAGACCATTCCGCTCGTTTGGCCCTTTGCCGTCTGGGGATTGGACATGGTTGGTCCCCTAAGAATGGGCAGGAGTGGATTCACTCATGTACTTGTGGCAGTCGACAAATTTACCAAATGGATCGAAGCTAAGCCCATCAAGAACCTCGATGCTGGCACTGCTATCAGTTTCGTCAGAGGGTTAACATTCAGATATGGAGTCCCGCATAGCATCATCACTGATAACGGGTCAAACTTTGATTCGGATGAGTTCAGAGCATTTTGCGCTTCTCAAGGCACACGAGTCGACTATGCTTCGGCCGCTCATCTCCAGTCGAATGGACAGGCTGAGAGAGCAAATGGTCTGATTCTCAAAGGGCTAAAGCCTCGACTGATGCGCGATCTCAAGCACGCGGCAGGCGCTTGGGTCGACGAGCTTCCGTTAGTTCTGTGGGGATTAAGGACCACCCCTAACCGGTCGACTGGAAGGACTCCATTCTTTCTGGTTTATGGAGCCGAAGCAGTCCTGCCGAGTGATCTTCTTCATAATGCACCCCGAGTCGAACTTTACACCGAAGACGAAGTAGAGCAGGCCCGGCAAGATGCAGTCGACCTCTTAGAAGAAGAAAGGGAGATGGCCATGATCAGATCGACCATTTATCAGCAAGACTTGCGCCGTTTTCACGCCCGGAATGTGAAAAGTCGAGCCTTCCAAGAAGGGGATCTGGTCCTCCGAGTGGATCAACAGAAGCCACACAAACTTGCTCCTACTTGGGAAGGCCCCTTCATAGTCACCAGAGTCCTCCACAATGGAGCATACCACCTCTACAATGTCGATCGCCAGATCGACGAGCCACGAGCTTGGAACGCGGAACTGCTCCGCCCCTTTTACACCTGAGTTGTCCTTTAGATGAGATGTAATAAGAAAAATAATTTCTACAGTTCATTTTTATCAAAGACAAGAGTGTTCCAATAATGGCTGTCACTTTGTTTGCATACAAAACCCCCAGCGGGTGACTTGGCTGCGAATCCGTTTCGCCTAAGTTTGAAAAAATCCTACCGAGTGGAGAGCAATCCTCCCACTCGGGGGCTTAGCTGCAGTCCAGTACTCGCCTAAGTTCTCCCACTCGGAAACTTAGCTGCAGTCAAGCACTCGCCTAAGTTTGAAAAAACCCTACCGAGTGGAGACCAATCCTCCCACTCGGGGGCTTAGCTGCAGTCCAGTACTCGCCTAAGTTCTCCCACTCGGAAACTTAGCTGCAGTCAAGCACTCGCCTAAGTTTGAAAAAACCCTACCGAGTGGAGAGCAATCCTCCCACTCCGGGGCTTAGCTGCAGTCCAGTACTCGCCTAAGTTCTCCCACTCGGAAACTTAGCTGCAGTCAAGCACTCGCCTAAGTTTGAAAAATCCTACCGAGTGGAGAGCGATTCTCCCACTCAGAAACTTAGCTGCAGTCAAGCACTCGCCTAAGTTTGAAAAATCCTACCGAGTGGAGAGCGATCCTCCCACTCGGGGGCTTAGCTGTAGTCCAGTACTCGCCTAAGTTCTCCCACTCGGAAACTTAGCTGCAGTCAAGCACTCGCCTAAGTTTGAAAAAATCCTACCGAGTGGAGAGCAATCCTCCCACTCGGGGACTTAGCCGCAGTCTAGCACTCGTCTGAATACAAGACCAAAGTCCTACACAACAGATCAAAACCACGAAGATATTCAGCAAGAAATTAAGTTCGGATAAAGCTTAAAAGGCCCCAGGCCCCGAATCAAAGTACTCGAGCCCTCGGCTCGGCAGAGTTTAAATGGTTACAAATCCACTCGGCATTCTGAGGCAAATTTAAGGAAAGGCATAAAAGTTTTTTTTCATTCCTCAGGTGGAGGACTGGCAGGGGCGACGAACTCATCCAGGTCGATTCCGTCCGCAATACGAGTGGCAGCAGCAATGAAGGTCTCCATGAAGTCTTGAAAGCTGTGCCTCTTGGTATTGGCGACTTGGATGGCGGACAACTTCTCTTCTCGCGCCTCCTTGCAATGGACGCGGACTAAAGATAGAGCCACATCAGCGCCGCACCGGGCAGAAGACTTCTTCCACTCCTGCACTCGATCGGGGATTCTGTCAAGTCGAGTCATCAGAGACTCGAGATCATTCTGGAGCGTAGACTCTGGCCAAAGTGTCGGGTCGATCCGCGACATGGCAACCTTCAGCCGAGCCAAGTAATCCACGGCGCCATCGATACGGGATTCCAGTCGGAGCAGATTCATGGCAGCATCATCATTCACCGGAGAATTGATTGGGTCCAAACGCGTTTCAATTCGCCCGGTCTCCTCTTCAAAGTTCTAACAAAACTCTGCATACAAGACCCAAGGATAAGCCAACGATCGCAAACTGAGTCGACACAAAAGAAAACCAGTCGGAATTGAATGCGCACCTTCGAGCTTGGTGTACAACGTCTTGGCGAGACTCCTCAAGTAGCTCTCCAGGTCGTCCCTCCTGCGAGCGACGCCTTCCATCTGCTCGCTCAGGGTGAGGTGCTTCTTCTTCCAATGCAAGCACTCCCTATTGGCTTCATTCAGAGCGGTCTTCAGCTTGGTATTCTCGTCTTCTATCTGGCTGACCGAAGCCAGCTTCTGTTCAGCCAGAGCAATCTTGTTACCAGCCTCCTTGTGGGCAGCAGCCAAGTCCCGATCCTTCTTCGCCAGAGCCTCGCTCAGTTCTCCTGCAAAAGAAATGATGATTGGTTCAGAAACAGCAGAAGAGTACTCAAGCCTAAAAACAAAACCAGTCGACAGGGTCGTCTTACCAGCAACGCCATCTCTGACCTTCTGCAGCTCCGTTCTGGCCAGCTCCAGATCAAGGGTCAGTTGAATACGCTGCTTCTCCAACTCAGTATAGCGAGACGCAAGCTCACAAGATTTCTGTAAAAGGAAAAATCAGTCGACAGACATCCAAAATAAGTCGCTTCCAAGTAACTAAGGAAAAAAGGTGACGTTTCTAAGACCACAGCCGAATCAAAAACATTTGACAGTAGTCTCGGGGACTACACCTAGTGGGTGCACTCAGCGTGCCCCCACTGGTTTAAAAAAAGTCGAGTGTCCGCAGTCGACCGGATACAGATCCATTCGACATGACTCGACCAGACCAAGAAAGGAATACAGATTCAGAAACGCAATGTAAAGACTACAGTCGACTGCCAGCAGTCCACCGTAGTCTCGGGGACTACACCCAGTGGGTGCACTCAGCGTGCCCCCACTAGTCCAAGAAGGGGAAAACACACCCACTGGGTGTACAGATACAAAGATCTTCAAAAAAAAGAGAGGGAGAAAGACTCTTCAAATAATCAAGTATCAAGTCGACTGACCTGGACATTGCTCTGAAGCGCCGAACTTGCGTCATAAGCTGCCTGGCTGGCCTCCCGAGCCTTCTTCACCTGTTCCATCATGACCCCCGCCTAGCGTATAGCCTCCTTCGCAGCAGCCACTTCGTCCTCAGGGGCAGGGTATGCGACAAAAAGCGAAGTTGGATTTGCAGTCGACGCCGAAGGCTGCGCACTCGACAGGGGATTGGCAAAGGTCACAGAAGCCCGAGGGGCATCGCCACCATCCCGAGCCATGGTCTCAGGCGCCGGAGTAGGCTGGGGAGTCCTGTCAGCCGACGACCTTTTAGGCCTCCTCATCCTTAGCAGTTCGTTGTCGTCGTCATCCGGGAGGTCGATAACATGAGGAGGGGCTGCAAGGAGGACTTTCAATCGACCAGAATTGCAAGAAATGACCAGTCGACTCAAAAACAGAACGTCAATAATCGTACCAGGGTTGGAGGTAACAGCGTCCCCCATCTCTTGGTCGTCGTCTTTGGCAGAGACCTCGGAGGTAGCAGCACTGCAAATTTCGAAAAATCAGCCAGTTAGCTTAACGAGTCGACCAAGGATCCGTCCTCCATCGATGAAGGAAAACAAGCTTTATTACCCGGAAATAACAGGGACAGTTATCTTCATCTTGGGGCAGAGTCTTGGGCGGCTTGGATAGCGTAGTGCGTGGTTGCTTGGGGACCTTCCCAGTCGGTGTTGGAGAAGAAGTCCGAGGGTGTTTTGACGACGGCCCAACCGAGGCAGTCGCCTGGCCACGTTCCTGCGCCGGGTCGTGTGCGAGCTTGGATCGCCTTTCCGGGCGGGGGGGGGGGGGGGGGGTCGGCCTCCTCCTCCTCGTCTTCGCTGGAGAAGACGTCATCGCCTCCCTCTCCTTCACCATCCGACTCCCACTCGCCCTGGTCATCCCCGCTCTCGCCTCCGCTCCCTTCTCCTTCCTCAGTCGACCACTGTGCCCCATTGGGCGTCGAGTACATCTCAGTGGTCGCCTGAAAGACAGCAGACAAAACGAAAGTCAATCGACCTACTCAAAAGAAGACCAATGCAGAAAACGAAGATCTCAGTCGGGAGCATAAAAACGCACCTGGTCGACCTCATACGAACTGTCGAGTGGAATGACCCTCCTGGCTCCTCGGGGGTTGTCCTTGTTCCCCGTGATGCTTGACAGCCACCCCTCCAACATCTCGTCGGTGACCTCCTCCGGGTGGATCCGAGTGGTGTCCTCAAGGCCAGAGTACAGCCACATCGGGTGGTCCCGAGCCTGGAGTGGTTGGATTCGCCTCTTGAGGAAGACTTCCAGCAGATCCATCCCCGTCACGCCCTCACGGACAAGTTCAACCACTCGACCCGCCAGTACCTTGACCTGGGCCTTTTCTTCAGGTGTCACCTTCAGAGAAGCAGGCTTTTCGGCTCGGTCGAGGGAGAAAGGTGGGAGCCTAGTCGACTGCCCTGGAGTCACCTGATCCTGGCAGTAGAACCAAGTCGCCTGCCAGCCTCGGACTGACTCCGAGAAAGTAATGGATGGGAAACAGCTCTTCCCCCTCGTCTGGATCGCCAAGCCCCCACACAGCTGGATCACTTGTGTCTTCTCATCACTCGACTTGGCCTTCTTGACCGACTAAGAGCGACAGGTGAAGATGTGCTTGAAAAGCCCCCAGTGTGGGCGGCAACCCAGGAACGCCTCACACATAGAAATGAAAGCGGCAAGATAGACTATGGAGTTTGGGGTAAAGTGATGGAGCTGCGCTCCAAAGAAGTTCAAGAAGTTGCGGAAGAAAGAATGGGGTGGCAGAGAAAACCCTCGGTCGATGTGAGTGGCCAGGAGCACGCACTCACCGTCGCGAGGTTGGGGTTCGATCTCTCCCCCCGAAAGACGCGCAGCCTTGTGAGGAATGGCTCCCTCCTCAACCAGGTCATCAAGATCCTCCTGCCGGAGCACCGATGGCATCCAGTCGCCCTGGATCCAACCTTTGGGCAGGGCCGTCCTAGAGGAAGATCCGCCGCGCGCAAACTTCTTCCCCTTCCCCGCCGCCGCCGCCTTCTTCGCGCGCTCTAGAGCGGTCGTCTTGCCCTTCACCATCGTCGCCGGCGAGATCTCGAGCTGGTTTGCGATGGCTGGGCGAGAGCAGAGGAAGCGGGGGAGGTTGCGAAGAAAGAGAGGAAGAAGGAGAAGAGAAGAGCACGCGCACTGTTGGGGGACTCCGAGCCGGCAACTTATAAGGGGCCGCTTCCGAGTGGCTGACCAGTAGGCCCAAGCTATCCAGTCAAATCCCGTGACAGGCGCGCGGGCAGTACGTGGCGAAAAAGGCGGCATGGAGATCGAGGAGCCTTCGCATTGTCACTTCTGATTACTGCGGCCGCCCCCGTTCCGCGCGCTTCTCAAAAATCCGAATCCCGCGATATCCGCTGGCTGCAGAACAACTTGTCAAAACAGAAATCCCGCGCGCACCGGCGCTCGATGCCTCACAGGTAAAGAAATCCATTCGACGAAAGACCTAGAACGGATCAAGGCGACTGAAAGAGGTTAATGACGTCATCCGTGACGGTCGACCCAGAACGAAGCACTCATATAACCTGAAGAGTCGGTCGGAAAGGTCCCTAACCCCTTTTCTCACTCTAGCCTCGATCCATTCAGGGGCTAATGATGAAGCCATGTACCTACGGTAGGGGCACGGACCCGTCCTAAAGAGCCCTACCGTAGGACATCCCTAGAAGAAGTCACCTTTCAATCAACTTGAAGGTATCCCACTCGACGGGTTGAAGACACTCGGCCAAGAAGCTATCACTCGACCATGAAGTCAACCACTTGACCGACCAAAAGACCTGAAGTCACTCCGCAGGCAAACGGTCGGCTATTAAGTAGTCTTTATGGTTATTATGACACTTTATTAGGGACGTTATCAGTAACGCCCCACCTTAAATGTACCTTAAACCCTGCATTACCGAGGGCAGGAGAGGGCTGGCAAACTCTATATAAGCCATCCCCCTCCTTAGTATCAAGGGTTCGCACCCCTATCATTTACACACGCATAATTCAATCGACCGCCTCCGGGCACCGAGACGTAGGGCTGTTACTTCCTCCGAGAAGGGCCTGAACTTGTAAACCTTGCGTGCTTACAACTTCCCAATAGCTAAGGTCTAGCCTCCTCATACACACCCCCTACCTCACTGTCAGACTTAGAACCACGACAGGTGGCGTTACCCACCGTACAGGAAGTATTAGACCCAGACACGGCGCACAATTATCATGGTGCTCCGAAGTCATATTCCACATTAATGTATTCACACTTAGAATGTATGTCTTCATTGATTGAAGATCTACGTTACTTTGTGTGTTGCACATCTAAGTCATCAATATGCATAAGTGTTAGGATGTGTGCCTGATCACAGGACATTTGAGGATTCCAGGATATTTAGCTCACACCGTAACTTGCAAAATCTCTTCTCATCCAAGGGCTTGGTGAAGATATCTGCCAATTGCTCTTCAGTGTTGACGTGTATGATATCGATATCTTCCTTCACAACATGATCTCTGAGAAAGTGATGACGAATTTCTATGTGCTTTGTCTTCGAGTGCTGAACTGGGTTGTTGGCAATCTTGATGGCGCTTTCGTTGTCGCAGTAAAGTGGCACTTGCTTCAGATGAATGCCATAGTCCTTGAGAGTTTGCTTCATCCACAGAAGCTGAGCGCAGCAAGATCCAGCAGCAATGTATTCAGATTCAGCATTGGAGAGGGATACACAGTTCTGCTTCTTTGAAGACCAACATACAAGTGATCGTCCCAGAAAGTGGCATGTGCCCGATGTAGACTTCTGATCAACCTTGTCACCAGCATAATCAGCATCCGAGAATCCAACCAGATCAAACTCTGAGCCCTTTGGATACCATAATCCTAGAGTTGGGGTGTGAGCCAAATATCAAAGAATTCGCTTCACAGCTAAGTGATGCGACTCCTTTGGTGCCGCTTGAAATTGAGTACACATGCAAACACTAAGCATAATATCTGGCCTAGATGCACATAAATAAAGCAAAGAACCAATCATGGAGCGGTATACCTTTTGATCGAACTCTTTACCATTGTCGTCGGGACCCAGATGATGTTTGGCTGACATTGGTGTTGTGAAGCCTTTGCAGTCTTGCATACCAAACTTCTTCAGGCACTCTTTGAGATACTTCTCTTGAGATATGAAGATGCCATTGCGTTGTTGTCGTATTTGAAGACCGAGGAAGAACTTCAGCTCCCCCATCATAGACATCTGATATTGCTCTTGCATCATATAGCCAAACTCTTCACTGTACTTCTGATTGGTGCAGCCGAAGATAATGTCATCCACATAAATTTGGCACACAAACAGTTCACCATCATATGTCTTCGTGAAGAGAGTGAGATCTAGGGAACCAGGTATGAAGACTTTGCTCTTCAGGAAGTATTTGAGTGTGTCATACCAGGCCCGAGGGGCTTGTTTGAGGCCATACAGTGCCTTGTTGAGCTTGTATACCATGTCGGGATGTTTTGGATCTTCAAACCCAGGCGGTTGTGCAACATACACTTCTTCTTCAATCTTGCCATTGAGAAAGGCACTCTTCACATCCATTTGATACAGAAGTATGTTATGATGATTTGCATAGGCCAGCAGTATATGTATGGCTTCAAGTCTAGCCATAGGAGCAAATATTTCATCGAAATCAATGCCTTCCACTTGAGTATATCCTTGAGCAATGAGACGAGCTTTGTTTCTGAAAATTTGACCATGCTCATCTTGCTTGTTGCGGTATATCCATTTGGTGCCTATTATATTGTGCTTCCATGGATCAGGACGCTTAACCAGTTCCCATACATTGTTCAGCTCAAACTGTTGAAGCTCTTCTTGCATAGCTTGAATCCATTCAGGTTCCTTGGAGGCTTCTTCAACTTTCTTGGGTTCTGTAATTGAGACGAATGCGAAGTGCCCACAGAAATTTGCCAGCTGAGTTGCCCTTGAACGAGTGAGTGGACCAGGTGCATTGATGCTGACAATTATTCTGTCAATCTGCACTTCATTGGCAACACGAGGATGTACAGGGCGAAGACTTTGCTCTTGCTGATCTGTGTTGTTGTTGGGAGGAATGTCTTCAGGATGAGCATTGTCTTCATGTGGATCAGGTGCTGAGATGATAAGTTCTTCTTCAGGTTGAGCTTCAGAAGGTATAATCTCTCTAGTTCCCATTAGCTTGATTGATTCACTTGATGGAACTTCATCTAGCACATTTGGAAATTGCTCTCTTTGTGAACCATTGGTCTCATCGAACCGCACATCCACTGTTTCAACCAATTTGTAATGAAAGAGATTGAAGACTCTGTAGGAGTGCGAATCCTTTCCATATCCAAGCATAAAACCCTCATGTGCTTTTGGTGCAAACTTTGAGGTATGGTGTGGGTCCTTGATCCAGCACCTTGCGCCAAATACTCTGAAGTAACTGACATTTGGCCTTTTGCCAGTTAGGAGTTCATAAGATGTCTTGTTCAGAAGCTTGTGAAGATAAACACGATTGATTGTATGGCATGCAGTGTCAATGGCTTCAGGCCAGAATTTTCTTGGAGTCTTGTATTCATCTAGCATCATTCTGGCCATCTCAATGAGTGTTTTGTTCTTGCGTTCGACGACGCCATTCTGCTGTGGCGTGTATGGGGCTGAGAATTCATGTGTGATGCCCAAAGTATCAAGATATGTATCAAGGCCAGTGTTCTTGAATTCAGTGCCATTGTCACTTCTGATGTGCTTTATCTTGGCGCCATAGTTGTTCATTGCTCGATTGGCGAAGCGTCTGAAGACATCCTGCACTTCAGTCTTGTAAAGGATTATGTGCACCCAAGTATATGTAGAGTAATCATCAACAATGACAAAGCCATAGAGGCGAGCAGTAGTGGTAAAAGTTGAGTAGTGAGTGGGACAAAAAAGATC
Source organism: Triticum monococcum (assembly GCA_034509565.1). Classification (NCBI taxonomy): domain Eukaryota; kingdom Viridiplantae; phylum Streptophyta; class Magnoliopsida; order Poales; family Poaceae; genus Triticum; species Triticum monococcum. The sequence goes on from CM067846.1 coordinate 66,899,321, forward strand.
CATGTGAAGCAGTTCGAAGGGTTGAGTAGTGGTCATAATTGTCTTCGAGGGATGTTTTGCCCTCATCATCTTCCCTGCTTCGCAGGCACCGCATAAGTGATCTTTCTTGAACTTGACGCCCTCGATGCCTATGACATGCTTCTTCTTTGCAAGGGTGTGGAGGTTCCTCATGCCAACATGCCCAAGCCTCCGATGCCAGAGCCAGCATTCTGAAGCCTTTGCTAGAAGACATACTGCAAGCTGTGGCCCTGTTGAGAAATCTACCACATACAAATCATCTTTTCGATACCCTTCAAATACTAGAGACTTGTCAGATTCCATTAGTACAAGGCAACGATATTTTCCAAATATTACGATCATGTTCAAATCGCAAAGCATGGAGACAGACATTAAGTTGAAGCCAAGGGATTCAACAAGCATGACTTTATCCATGTGTTGATCCTTTGAGATTGCAACTCTACCTAGACCCAATACCTTACTTTTACCAGTATCAGCGAATGTGATGTGGCTCTTGTCGGATGGACGTAAGGTTGAGTCCATAAGAAGACTTCTTTTGCCAGTCATGTGATTTGTACACCCACTGTCAGTAATCCATTCTGAAGACGTTGGTGTCGTACCCTACAGTGGAGTTAGGGGGATAGGCTTCACGAAGAGAATTGTGAAGCAAAAACATTTGACGAACCAGTGGGTTATGAAAACTTAGATCCAGATTAGGACTAATAGGGAGAGTAGCATGCGATCCAGGAACGAAGTACATAATGATGCCATTCGGGCATTTTATCTTGCGCCCTACAAGATGTTTAAGGTCCCCAGCAATAGCGTCAGAAGATTTTGGTTTTCTGCTGGAGACCTTTCCTTGCAAAAGAGAGTTAAGCTTTCTTAGCCACCCACATCTTCAAGGGTGGCTTAGAAGCAATAAGTCTAAGTGCAGCATCTGAGAATTTTGGCTTTGGAGCCCTAGCAAATAGTCTAGCAGGTGGACAATAGTACTCATAAGAATAGGCAGAATAGTTCTTGGTCATATGAACATGGCGGTTTGATGAACCACTCTCATATTCATATGCCTGAGTGTGGTTTCCCTGCAAAACATTTGCGTTAGTGCGACTCAGGTGAGTCCTCTGTCTGTATGAAGCCTTTGGACCGTATGAAGCCTTTGGTATGAGATTTGTCTTCTTCATGTGAGGTGTCATGAAGACATTCACAGGAAGATTTTCCAGACTCCTTTTCGGAACCCAGATCTTCTTCATAGGCGGTCCATTCCTGCAGTTAGTACCAATGTACCTGGCAAACACTTCACCATTCTGATTCTTAAACAATACATAGTTTGCATCAAAGGATTCATCAATGATAATGGGGTTAGCACATGTGGTTTTGGGGTACTGCTCAGGTTTAAGAGCCATCTGCATTTATTTTCCTTACGAACCCAACACCCTCTTTCCTAGGGTTTCGGTTCAGAATCTGCTTCTTGAGGACATCACATAATGTCTGATGCCCTTTAAGACTTTTGTACATCCCTGTTTCAAGCAATGTCTTCAACCTAGCATTCTCATCAGCAATAGCGGTGGTATCCTTGTCAGAGGGGTTAGTTACCACATCAACAGTTGAAGATATTGCAACAGCAGTAGTAGTGGAACATTCAGTAACAGAAGTAGCATTATCACGCTCAATGCATTTAAGACATGGTGGTTCAAATCCTTCCTGAGCGGAACTAATCTGTTCGGCGCGAAGTGACTCGTTTTCCTTTTGAAGATCTTCATGAGCCGCTCTCAATTTCTCAAGATCTTGCTTCCTTTGAAGATAATCATAGGAAAGCTTTTCATGAGTTGTTGAGAGAGTATCATGACGATCTTCAAGTTCCTGATACTTAACGTGAAGATTTTTTATGTCTTCAATTAAGGATTCAGATCGAGTCATTTCAGCACCCAACAGATCATCGCTTCTGTCTAACAGTTTTTGGATATGTTCCATGGCTTTTTGTTGTTCAGTTGCAATTTTAGCAAGTGTTTTGTAGCTGGGTTTTGAATCACAATCAGAGTCATCGTCACTAGATGTTTGATAGTGAGTAGTGCGTGTGTTTACCATGGCACCGCGTGGCATGAAGCAGTAGGTAGGAGTGGAGTAGTCCTTGTCATTTGCATCAGTGTCGGTGATGAAGTCATTGTCTTCAGTGTTGAAGATGGACTTGGCGACGTATGCTGTAGCCAGACTTGCAATGCCAGAATCAGACTCCTCCACAGACTCCACCTCTGCCTCCTCAGAAGCGGACTCCTCCTCTGAATGCACGTGCCTTGCCAGATGAGCTCTTCTTGTGTGATGAAGACTTTGAGGAAGACTTGGAAGAAGACTTTGAGTATTTCTTCTTCTTCTTGTCGTCAAAGTCGTATTCCTTGCTCTTCTTCTTCTTTCTGTTCTCATTGTCCCACTGTGGGCACTCAGAGATGAAGTGTCCAGTTTTCTTGCACTTGTGGCATGTTTTCTTCTTGTAGTCATGAGCAGAAGCTTCATCATTCCTTGAGCTTGATCGTGAAGACTTTCTGAAGCCTTTCTTCTTGGTGAATTTTTGGAACTTCTTCACTAACATTGCAAGTTCCCTTCCAATGTCTTCAGGATCATCAGAACTGCTGTCAGATTCTTCTTCAGATGAGGAAACAGCTTTTGCCTTCAAGGCACGAGTTCGCCCGTAGTTTGGACCGTAGATATCTCTTTTCTCAAAAAGCTGAAACTCATGTGTGTTGAGCCTCTCAAGTATGTCAGACGGATCGAGTGTCTTGAAATCAGGACGTTCTTGAATCATCAGGGCTAGGATGTCGAACGAACTATCAAGTGATCTCAGTAGCGTCTTGACGATTTCATGTTTGGTGATCTCAGTGGCGCCAAGGGCTTGAAGCTCATTTGTGATGTCAGTAAGTCGGTCAAATGTGTGCTGGACATTCTCATTGTCATTTCGCTTGAAGCGGTTGAAGAGGTTGCGAAGAACACTGATTCTCTGATCTCTCTGGGTTGAGATGCCTTCATTGACCTTGGAGAGCCAGTCCCAGACCAGCTTGGATGTCTTCAAGGCACTCACACGGCCATACTGTCCTTTGGTCAGATGACCACAGATGATATTCTTGGCAGTAGAGTCCAGTTGAGTGAACTTCTTGACATCAGCAGCAGTGACACATTCTCCAGCCTTGGGAATGCCGTTCTCGATGACATACCATAGGTCGATGTCAATGGCTTCAAGATGCATGCGCATCTTATTCTTCCAGTAGGGATATTCAATTCCATCGAAGACGGGGCACGCAACGGAGACTTTGATTATCCCTGCAGTCGACATAGCTAAAACTCCAGGTGGTTAAACCGAATCATAGAGAACAAGGGAGCACCTTGCTCTGATACCAATTGAAAGTGCGTTATATCGACTAGAGGGGGGGTGAATAGGCGATTTTTATGAAAGTCTTCAAAACGTGGAAGTTATGAAGACAAACAGTAGAGATATGCCTATTACGATGCAGCGGAAGTTAGATTACACTAGGCAAGCCATGGTCAAGTATTCAATAGAGTGAAAGCACAATGACAAATAGCTGCAGTGTAATAAGGATCAGGTAGGAAGATTTTATGAAGCCAAACAGATCATACAGTCATGTTGTGAAGACAAAAGATAGAGCAAGCAAGCAATGGCTTCACAATGAGTAACAGTAAGTAAAAGGAAGTGAAGATGAAACCAGTGACTCGTTGAAGACAAAGATTTGTTGGACCAGTTCCAGTTGCTGTGACAACTGTACGTCTGGTTAGGGCGGCTACGTATTTAAACCAAAGGACACACAGTCCCGGACACCCAGTCCTGAACACGTAGCTCAAGACACCCAGTCCTCACCGTATTCCCCTTGAGCTAAGGTCACACAGACCTCGCCCAATCACTCTAGTAAGTCTTCAAGGTAGACTCCCAAACCTTCACAAACTTCATTCTCCGGCAATCCACAATGTCTCTTGGATGCTCAGAACGCGACGCCTAACCAGCTGGAGGATGCACAGTCCTCAAGTGTAATAAGTCTTCAGATCACTCAGACAAGAAGACTTAAGTGATTCCCAATTCTCTCTGGCTCTGGGTGGTTAGGGCTTTATCATCGCTAGGAATTCTCTCTCTCAAAGGCTTCGAGGTGGGTTGATCTCAAACGACAAAAGTCGTGCACTGAAATCTGAGCAGCCTACCGTTTATGGTTGTAGGGGGTGGGCTATTTATAACCACTAGGCAACCCGACCTGATTTGTCCAAAATGACCCTGGGTCACTAAGGAACTGACACGTGTTCCAACGGTCAGATTTCAAACTCACACGGCAACTTTACTTGGGCTACAAGCAAAGCTGACTTGTCCGACTCTGGACAAGATTTGCTCTCATAGTCTTCACTCGAAGACATAGGTTTTTTTGTTTTAGGCATCACTTCAGTCGTTCTGACTGGTTCTCTTGGACCCCACTTAGCAGTACGGTGGTTCCTATGACTCAACACAACTAAAGGAGAACTACGAAAGATCTAAGTCTTCGAGCTCCATAGGCTTCATGCGGTGTCTTCTCTTGTCATAGTCTTCAAAGTGAATATCTTCATATACCACCATTGACTTCAATGTCTTCGTACATTTTTAGGGGTCATCTCTGGAAGTAAAACCGAATCAATGAGGGACTTCTACCTGTGTTATCCTGCAATTCTCACAAACACATTAGTCCCTCAACTAGGTTTGTCGTCAATACTCCAAAACCAACTAGGGGTGGCACTAGATGCACTTACAAGTCTGATCTCTGTGCTCAGGTGTCATCCCTGGATCAGTAATGCTGACACCACACAGTACTTGAAGGATTTATAACATAGTAGCAATCACACACTTATTACATCGAGTGTCTCAATAGAGAACTTATTACAATAAATATGGCTTAAGGCCATCTAATAACGATAACAGCGGAAGGCTTGGAAGATAAGTGAGTCCATCAACTCCAACGGCATCACTGAGTATAGAACCACGACCTAAAAACTCCTTAATAATCGTCTAAAAAGTCTGCAACATTAACGTTGCAGCCCGAAAACGGGTCAGCACATGGAATATGCTGGCAAAGTAACACATAGAGAGTAATGGAATGAAACAGCTATACTATATGCATATTTGGCTGGTGGAAAGCTCTATGGTTACAGTTTTGCGTAAAGCTAATTTTTCCCTACTGCAAAGGAATAAATTTTATTTAACTATCATGGTAGTTGTTAATCATTGAGGATGGTTGACAGCATTCTCAATCCCAATTAAGCATCATCATTAAACAAAACCCAACAAAATTAATTTAGAGTAACATGTTGAGATTCACATGATAATCCAAGTACTAGATACTCAAGATGTCCATAACCAGGGACACAGCTAACCATGATTAGTTTATACACTCTGCAGAGGTTTGCGCACTTTTCCCCACAAGACCCGATCGCCTCCGTCTGGTTTCTCGCACTACATGGTGTTTGAGAAGACGGATGACCGAGACACAGTCTTTCAGAAGCGGTAGCACCATACGATGGATAGATCGTTACACCTACTTTCCCCTACATCTGCTAGTCTACCCTGTAAGAGTTCGCATGACTTAATCAACTATGCTAGAGCCCATAATAGCTTGTGGCTGCACACGGAAGTTTCTAGTATGAAAAATCTCATGATCCATTTGGGCCTGGGTGGCGGTCCATAAAGAAAAACAGGCAATCCTGCAATACCCAGGTACCTCAATCCACCCAGATGTGTGTTTAAGTTGCCACCTTAGAATAAACCATTAATTTTAACAACTCACATCTGTCATGGACATCACTCACCCAATCCACGTCCACTAGCATAGCATGGCATAATAGGCAAACGTAGAAGTAACTCCCAAAGGTTTGATAATATAACAGGTAATAGGTACTACCTCAACTACTTCCCATCCCAGGTAATAGGTAACTCTGAAATAAAATCTTATTTGATTTTATTATTTGAGAAGTAGTTGAGGTAGTACCTATTACCTGTTATATTATCAAACCTTTGGGAGTTACTTCTACGTTTGCCTATTATGCCATGCTATGCTAGTGGACGTGGATTGGGTGAGTGATGTCCATGACAGATGTGAGTTGTTAAAATTAATGGTTTATTCTAAGGTGGCAACTTAAACACACATCTGGGTGGATTGAGGTACCTGGGTATTGCAGGATTGCCTGTTTTTCTTTATGGACCGCCACCCAGGCCCAAATGGATCATGAGATTTTTCATACTAGAAACTTCCGTGTGCAGCCACAAGCTATTATGGGCTCTAGCATAGTTGATTAATTCGTGCGAACTCTTATAGTGGTAGACTAGCAGATGTAGGGGAAAGTAGGTGTAACGGTCTACCCGATCGTAAGGTGCTAGCGCTTCTGAAAGACTATGTCTCGATCATCCGTCTTCTCAAACACCATGCAATGCGAGAAACCAAACAGAGGCGATCGAGTCTTGTGGGGAAAAGTGTGCAAATCTCTGCAGAGTGTATAAACTAATCATGATTAGCTGTGTCCCCGGTTATGGACAATTTGAGTATCTAGTACCTGGATTATCATGTGAATCTCAACATGTTACTCTAAAATTAATTTTGTTGGGTTTTGTTTAATGATGATGCTTAATTGGGATTGAGAATGCTGTCAACCATTCTCAATGTTTAACAACTACCATGATAGTTAAATAAAATTTATTCCTTTGCAGTAGGGAAAAATTGGCTTTACGCAAAACTGTAACCATAGAGCTTTCCACCAGCCAAAATATGCATGTAGAATAGCCTGTTTCATTCCATTACTCTCTATGTGTTACTTTGCCAGCATATTCCATGTGCTGACCCGTTTCGGGCTGCAACGTTAACGTTACAGACTTTTCAGATGATGATTAAGGAATTTTTAGGTCGTGGTTCTATACTCGGTGATGCCGTTGGAGTTGATGAACTCACTTATCTTCCAAGCCTTCCGATGTTATCGTTATTAGATGGCCTTAAACCATATTTATTGTAATAAGTTCTCTTTTGAGACTTTCGATGTAATAAGTGTGTGATTGCTACTCTGTTATAAATCCTTCAAGTACTGTGTGGTGTCAGCATTACTGATCCAGGGATGACACCTGAGCACAGAGATTGGACTATTTGAGGTCTGGTCGCTACACAGACAAAGCCCAAAATTTTGGCGCGTAACCCCTTCTGGCTCCATCCCGCACCTTAGTAGCTAGGATTAATAATTTTACCTCTTCTCTATGCTTTTTATATGTGTACGATAATATATTTTGGTATATTGCATATCTGAGAGCATAAGAGTATAGGATAATAAAAAGACTAGATATATGTTGTCACGTTCCTGTTCCATCGACGGATTGATGGTTGACCGATTAATCCAATTAATAGGCTGATTCATTGAATAATCGCTACTTCTAAACTGACGAGCAACTACTAGTTAACGATTTTCTAAACAGTGCTCATATGAAAGCACACACGCACACTCTACCCTCATTAGCACCTCTGAGAGGCTGAGCCGGCACATCACTTTGAGATTGACAAAGTCGCTACACATGTTTTCATAGTCGACAAGAACATTGTTGGGGATATAACTATCAGTTATGACCCGCCCAGGAGGGGTCGGGTCAGCCCCAATGGCGGGTTACACAAGAAGCCCGGTATACCTTAAAGACGATAGTTTGTCAAATCTTATAGAAGGCACAAAGGCCTGGAGGCGGCTTAAGGCCCGGTATTGTGAACCGCCGTAGGTAAGGAAAGACTTGTAAAGAAAGGCATGTAAAAGAAGTCACCGAGCCGGACACGATTATGAGCCGGCCGGGACTCTGTAGACCACCAGGCGTCAACCCGTGTATATAAGGGGACGACCCGGTGGCGGCTTAGGGCAAGAAACAAGAGATCGATAATCAAGCTGACGAGTTAAGCCTCTTGGTGATCGAACCCCCAGCAATACCAACACAACTAGACGTAGGCTTTTACCTTCATCGTAAGGGGCCGAACTAGTATAAAACCTCTCGTGTCCTTTGTCCCGATTAACCCCTTTAAGCTTCCTAGTTGCGATGGCCCTACGACTAAGTCCTTTCTCTAGGACATCTGCCGTGACAATTCCACGACAGTTGGCACCCACCGTGGGGCCAGTGCACGGTGGATTTGAGTTCTTGAAGGGCAACTTCGAAGGGCTCAAGGGATATGCTGTGGGCCGGATGACCAAGAGTCGTCGCGGCAAGCTCTACATCGATGACGAAGGCTGGGGCCCCGAGGTCAGCTCGATTGAGTGCGGGTACCGGGTCCCCTTCGGCGGAATTTACGTCTTCATCAGCCGGATCGGCGAGTCAGGCCCTGAGCCGGACGTCCACACCAACCTCATCGAAATGGCTCAATGTGCAAGGACCACCTGTGTTCAATCTGTCATGAAGCATGCCTTCGTAGGCTATGTCCACGGCGGTGAATACTCTGAAGGATCGGTGGAGGGAGGTGAGACGGCCGTCTGTTCTGACACTGCATCATCAACGGGCGAGACGGACTCTTTGTACCAGTTGCAGGATGGCATGCTCGGGGGCTGTTCCGATGACAGCAGTATTCAGGACCCCCTTGAGCCGTCGAATTGGACCGGAGTCTTCATGGCAGGGACACAGCCCGGGCAGAACTCCACAACAATAACGGCGACAGCTACCGGGTCGGCCGCAACCGGGTCAGGAGACCCCGCGCGCCCCCTGGCTCAGATTCTAATGGACCTCACGGATAAACTGACGACTCTGTTGACTGCTGTGGTAGAGCCGGCGGATAAAGCCCAGCATGACGCAGAGGTGGCACGCGTACGTGAAGAGATGGTGCAAGGTAAGGAAAATCTGGCCGCAGAGGAAGTCAGGATGGCAGCGGAACGGGCGTCTCTGGACGTTCATGCTCAACAGCTTCAAGCAGAGACCTTCCGGCTCTCAGTGGATCTAAACGTGTCAAATGAGGTCATGAGGAGAAGGCATCAGAAAACTCAGTCGCATCTACCTCTGACGCTTGATCCTAGGAACCTATTCCATACACCCGGAGCTGGGGGAAGCAACCCGTCGGAGGCACACCGGATCACGACACCCGGCGCGCCGGTCCAGCCGCGTGCCATGGAACCACCTCGTATCGTTACCGCTCCGCCTCACTACGTACCAACACCGCCGGGTCACTTCTCCAACCCCTTGGAAAACCTCATCGCAGCGTCGGCTCATTTGGTGGTTCTCCCAATGGAAGGTGACTCACCGGCAGCGGTCGAAACGCAGAGACTAAGAGAACTTCTTCAAACAGCTCTCGCACAGTAGGATGCGTACTCCTACAGTCAAGACAGGATCCATTCAACTCCTCGCGCAAGCCGGAGCACGAGCTACAGTAGGCATATGGAATCCACAGACATGTCAAGCAATGCTCAATGCCGCAACCGGCCACACAGGAATGCGCCGGTGCGGGCCGGAGTCCTTAACTTGGCAGATCAGGAGAGGATTCGACAAGAGGCGGAACGAGCAGTTCAACTGGCAGTAGATCAGGCGGGTCATCAAACTTTTCCGGCTTATCCAGCAACCTCAGTCGAGGCAGGAGTGGCCACGAGAACCGAAGGCGTCCCTTGCTTGGTGCCGGCCATACGTAATGAGCGTTTGCCAAAGGACTTTAAGGGACCTCGTAAGGTGCCTAATTACACGGCTGACTTACAGCCCGGGGCTTGGATTGAGAGTTATCAGATGGCTATGGAGTTGTTGGAGGTCAGCGACGCAGCAATGGCCAAGTATTTCACTATGATGTTGGATGGGACAGCTCGTACTTGGTTGAAGGGGTTGCCGCCTAATTCTATCGGCTCATGGGCGGAGTTAAAGGCCCGGTTCATCCAGAACTTCAAAGACACGTGTAAGCAGCATATGTCGATTGTGGACCTAACTAATTGTAAGCAAGAGGATGGTGAGTCTACAACCCATTGGGTGCGCTGGGTCAAGGAGATAATACATTCGTCTGATAAGATGGATGCCGGCTCAGCAGTTTTGATGTTGGAGAAAAATTGCTGTTTTGAACCTCTGAAGCAGAAGTTGGGGCGGCTCAAGCGTGACTGTAATGGCATGGGCCAGTTGATGGCGGCTCTCGTCAAGTATGATGATTCTGATAGTACCAAAGACCCGGTGTCTGACAAAGAAAAGACAGCGAAGGGAAAGAAGAACGGCAACGGCAAGGGTCACCAGCATAACCCGGCAAATCAAGGAGGTAATAAACGCAAGGCTGATGCGTTTGTTGATAACACCAATGCACAGGGTGGAAATCAATGACGCAAGGGCAGACAACCCCCTCGGTCGGGCGGATCAGGTCCCACCCTTGAGCAACTATTGAGTGAACCTTGTCCAAGGCACGACACCCGGGAGAAGCCAGCCACCCACCTGTGGAAAGATTGTACGATCATGAAGGCATTTAAAAATTCAAACGCGTTTGATGGAGGTCACGGCCCAGGTGGCGGTTCAGGTGGAGGCAGTTTCCAAGGCCCGAGCGCCGGTTCAGGTGGAGGAGGATTTCACGGTCAGGGCCATCCTGGTAACCAAGGAGGATATAATACACAACCCGGCCAAGGTAATCAGCAGCAATAGTCCGGATATCAGAGCAACCCAAAACAACTAAATAGTGGGCAATACCATGTATTCACCACTAGTTTATGTAAGAGGGACCAGAAGCTTCACAAGAGGGCCGTCAATGGCGTTGAGCCGGCGATACCACGTTACTTACGTTGGTCAGAGCAGCCTATTGTGTGGAGCAGAGAGGATCACCCACCCCGGGTCGATAATCCGGGTCACTTGGCTTTGGTAGTGGCGCCTCAGGTTGGTGGATACAAATTCACTAAGGCACTCATGGATGGAGGCAGCAGCATCAACATCCTCTACTATGATACGTTCTGCCGGATGGGGTTGGCTGATAAGAGTCTTAAACAATCCAACACTATTTTTCACGGTGTGGTTCCTGGAAAGTCGGCGTACCCAGTGGTTAAGATTGAACTGGAAGTAGCCTTTGGGGATGAGTATGATTCCAGAGCAGAAAAATTAACCTTTGAGTTGGTGAAGGTCAAAAGCCCATATCATACTCTGTTTGGACGGCCGACTTATGCCAAGTTCATGGCTCGACTGTAACACCCACGATGCGGCTATATCTCCCACGTGTCGGAGCACGACTTAGAGGCATAACCGCATTGTAGGCATGTTGCAAGAGGGGTAACCTTTACTCATCCCATGTATTGAATAAGAAAAGGGATAAAGAGTTGGCTTACAATCGCCACTTCACACAATACATGAATATAGCATTACATCATCCAGAATACAAACAAGGTCCGACTATGGAACCAAAATAAAAGAAGACCACCCCTAATGCAACAGATCCCTGATTGCCCTGACTGGGCTCCACTACTGATCAACTACAAACGAAACAACACAACAAACACGATCTTCATCGAGCTCCTCCTTAAGCTCAATTGCGTCACCTGCACGGTATCAACGGCACCTGCAAACTGGTTTTGGAAGTAATCTGTGAGTCACGGGGACTCAGCAATCTCACACCCTCGCGATCAAGACTATTTAAGCTTATGGGTAGGAGAAGGTAGTGAGGTGGAGCTGCAGCAAGCACTAGCATATATGGTGGCTATCTTACGCAAATGAGAGCGAGAAGAGAAGCAATGCAACGGTCATGAACTAGAAGCGATCAAGAAGTGATCCTGAAACTACTTACGTTCAAGCATAACTCCAAAACCGTGTTCACTTCCCGGACACTGCCGGAAAGAGACCATCACGGCTACACACGCTGTCAGTGTCAAAACCAGCGGATCTTGGGTAGGGGGTCCCGAACTATGTGTCTAGGCGGATGGTAACAGGAGACGGGGGACATGATGTTTTTACCCAGGTTCGGGCCCTCTCGATGGAGGTAAAACCCTACTCCTGCTTGATTGATCTTGATGATATGAGTATTACAAGAGTTGATCTACCACGAGATCGAAGAGGCTAAACCCTAGAAGCTAGCCTATGGTATGATTGTTGTCCTTGGTCCTATGGACTAAACCCTCCGGTTTATATTATATAGACGCCGGAGGGGGCTAGGGTTACACAGAGTTGGTTACAAGGAAGGAGATCTATATATCCATATTGCCAAGCTTGCCTTCCACGCCAAGGAGAGTCCCATCCGGACACGGGACAAAGTCTTGAATCTTGTATCTTCATAGTCCAACAGTCCGGCCAAAGGATATAATCCAGCTGTCCGGATACCCCCTAATCCAGGACTCCCTCAGTAGCCCCTGAACCAGGCTTCAATGACGATGAGTCCGGTGCGCAGATTGTCTTCGGCATTGCAAGGCGGGTTCCTCCTCCGAATACTTCATAGAAGATTTTGAACACGGGGATCATATCCGACTCTGCAAAACAAGTTCCACATACAACCATAGAGAGAATAATATTTTCACAAATCTAATCTGCCGATGCATTCCGCAGTGTGACATCACACCATAGCCAGGTCACCATTCGAATCGTTTTTCACAACCAACCTCAGCGTGTTTCGCGAGGCGGTTTCCTTGGCACTTCTTGTCGAAGCAGAGATCGTGTCCCCTTATTACGGGATTCCCATCAATACGGGCGTGGGTAACCCAACCACGCCATCAATTACGGCGCTTGGGGGATAAGCAAGTTTTACCAGGCTAGTGGGGGCGCATAGTTTCGTCCGCCCTTATAAAGGGATAAGGGTTCACCTTTTTCTACCCATGCCTTCTTCCTCCTTGCTCATCCATTCTCGCGCACTCGAGCTCCAGCGCCCAAGTCCACATCCTTCTCCTCAACCCTCTCCAAACATGCAGAGCGAGAGGCAAGTGGATGGTCTCCTCCGTTACGGAGGGAGACATCAAAAAGCTGCGCGGGGCCGGATACTTAGCCGCGGATATTGCGCACCGGCTGCCAGCCGCGGGGCAGATCGTCCCTACCCCAGAACCTTATGAAAGGGTGGTTTTCCTCACCCACTTCGTCCGCGGACTAGGGTTTCCCCTCCATCCATTCGTCCGCGGCCTTATGTTCTATTATGGGCTGGACTTCCATGATCTAGCTCCGAGTTACATCCTCAACATCTCGGCGTTCATCATCGTGTGCGAGGCTTTCCTCCGCGTCCGGCCCCACTTCGGCCTATGGCTGAAGACCTTCCATGTCAAACAAAGGTAGTAGGCGGCCAACAAGTGGAATGCGGCGGAGCCATGGTGGGCAAAATGCCCAATGTTACATGGCTCGAGGGCTCCTACATGGAGACCATAAAGGGGTGGCAATCGGGGTGGTTCTACATCACCGAGCCGCGCGACACCAACTGGGTGGCGGCCCTCGAGTTTCGATCCGGAATCCCCATGTGGCTCACTTCCTGGAAGGAGAAGGGTCTGTCCTGGGGCTCATCGGTGGAGCTGGACGGACTCCAGAAGTGTATCCGGAACATGATAGGCAAGAAGCTCAAGCTTGTCAACATAGTCCAGGTCATGCTCTTCCGTCGGATCCTCCCGTGTCAACAACGGGCTTTCAACTTATGGGAGTTCGACCCGGCCCAGCACCAGACTCTACGCGAGCTCTTCGACATGACGCATAAGGACGTCTAGAAGGTGCTGTTCAAGGGCGCCGAGGTCCCCCCTCCCCTTACCGAGGACCGCGGGCTAAGCACGACGCGCCTTGCGAATACGGTAAGTTCTGTACACCTCGTAGGGTATTTATTTTCCATAGTTTAACCATGTGCAGGGTCTGAGCTCCATGCCTTTGACAGGACTAGGTGGAGACATCGGAGCAGATTGACTGTCCGGCCCCTCTACCCGAAGACTGTGCAGACGCTCTCCTGACGGAGATGCGGACTCCATCTCCTTATGAGGTGTCGGAGAAGAAGATCAAGAAGAAGGCCATGGGAACCCGAAAGAGTTCCCGGTGCGATGTGGTATCGGACTCATCGTCCGATAACTCCGAGACGCACTCTCCTCCCGTGAAAACAAGGTGGAGGAAGATGACGGTTCTCCCCCTCCAGCTGGGGGAGACAGGAAAAGGAAGGCCGCCCCAACCGGGGAGGCCGGAGGGTCCAAGAAGGGAAGGAATCTCCTTCCGGACTGTTCCACCACCGCCGCCGACAGCGAAAACGAGTGGTTACTCAAGGCCAAGCCCTGGTGAAGTCGTAAGTATTCGGATACCAGAGTAACTCATAGCATACTTTTATTGCACTGCTTCTCCTAACATCGAATATGATCATGCAGTCCGCCCCGAGCCCGCATCGACGTATCCTCGTCGGACGGTTCCTTGGACTCGTCGGATATGAATAGCGAGTCACTTCCAACCGCCTCCTCTCCTCGCCCTACGGACAATGTCGAGGTATTGTCTCAAGGGCACCGAACCGAGGGAAGGTAGTCCTAGAGGCGCCTCAAGGCGACCTTCCGGACTCCAGGCGCAAAGGGAGCAAGACTCCCAAGGCCTCCAAGTTTGGCCCTCAGCCGAACACCACGCCGGAACCTCCAGTGGTTCCGGACTCCGGCAGGCGGCCCCCTGCCAAGAGGGGCAAGCCGCCCGTGCCGGTGACCTCTGTCTATCCAGAGGCACCGGACAACCTGCTGGGAGCGCTTCGCGGCGCTTCCATCGACGAAGAGCACCGCACTATTATGAGTACGGTGATCAAGAAGGTTCAGTCCGCCAGGAGCAGACTGACTGAAGCCTGTGCCAGCCTTCTAATAGGCTTTGAGGCAAGTATTTAAAATATGGGGAAATATTACCGCATAGACAATAGCCCCTGATGCTCTGTTCGGTGTTCACAAAGAAAAGCCAAATAGAGGATAAAATAATATCTGCAGGAGTCTAATACAAGTATGTCTATATGCGTATGTAGGCTTCGCTGCCGACCTCTGCCGCACTGACTGCGGAGGTCGCCACACTGAAGCAGAACCTCGAGCGGTCCGAGAAAGAACTCGGCCTTGCCAAGAGGCAGCTCAAGGAGAACAAAGGTAAGTAATACCTTGTCTATATATATATATATATATTGTGTTACTATTTATCACCCAGGGTGCAGAATAAGTTATTCTTCATCCGAGGTAATCTTATAATCGCTTCCTAAATAAATTACGTATAGAATATAAATAGTTACATGCATATTGATTCAATATGTAAAATTTGGTATAAAAAACTAAAATATAGGTTATAAGACCAGAAAAATCACATTTTATGTATGTTTTACACTATATTTTTACATTCGTAATTTTACGCAACATAAAATAGTTTTTACGGTGAGTACATACTTTCTTGCGTTCTCTTTTTATGTATGAAATAAGACAAAATTTACGAAACGTAAAAATACGGTGCATTGATGTCAAAATAGAGAGGGGGTGAAGAATAACTATTCCTCACCCAGGGTGACGAATAGCGCGACCATATATATATATATAAAGATGTGGTTGCAAAATGATAGGATCATCATGGATGTGCCAGGGGCCACTACCGAAGTGGCGACCCCGAAGCGAGCGTTGTCCGAGGCTGAAAACAAAGCGGCTGAGGAGTGCACTGAGTAGGAGAAACAAGAGATACGGGTGGGCAAGGTGCAGCAAGAGCTCCAGGCTCTCGTGAAGAAGCACGAGACTTTGGAGCTTGACTCGAAGATGCGAGAGTCCAAGCTTGCCACGGCCCTCGAGAGCACAAAGCATGCCAAGGCTGAAGCCCAAAAGGCCCTCCAGGAAATTGAGGCGATGAGGAAGATAGCGGCGGGTAAGTCATTCATTATGCAAAGCGAGCATGTGAAAGTAAATTACTTGTTACTTTCCCGAGTCTGGAGCTCTCTAGAAGCATTCGCAGATTTGCCCCGCAGCGTGTCGGATGCCGCAAAGTATTACCAGGCTGAAGAGGGAAGCTCGACGGAGAAGTTGTTCTGGTCTCAGTATACTGGGACCGAACACCCGATGCCTGTGAGCGACCAGCTGAAGCAACTAGTCGAGCTGCACAAGGCGGCCGAACAGGCCATGAGGGGCCTTATAGTCCGGATGTGGCCTGGCGACTTCGTTCCCAACAGCTACTTCGGCTTGGTGAGGCGGCTTGTGGATGCCTGCCCATGGCTGGAAGTTATAAAGCGGTCCGTCTGCATCGAAGGTGCACGCCGGGCTTTTGCCCGTGCGAAGGTGCACTGGGCCAAGATGGACGCCAAGAAGCTGGTGAAGGAGGGGCCGCCGCAGGGCAAGGAGCATCGCCACCCTGAAATGTATTATGAGGGTGTCCTAAAGGGTGCCCGTCTTGTGGCGGACGAGTGTGCGAAGGCTGTAATTTTTGAATAAACTTGCTCGTGTGATCCTGTATTATGAAAACTTGTTCATGTGTGCTATGCAACGCTTGTTTGAATTTAAAATATTACCTTCTGTGCGGCTGTTTATCAAATCTGAGAGATGGCCAGTCGTCAGCTTCTGCCCCCATGCCACGAGTGCTGGGGTGTTCGTGATAAATCTGAGCACTCTTTTTCCCATTGTTGGGTCCTTCGATGGAGGTGCTCAGCGCAACAAACAAGGCAATCGGACTATAATGCTTTATCACTCTCACTTAGCCATAGAAGTCTACAATTTTAAATTTTGGCGAAGCCCCTAGTATTCCGAAGGCCGAATTCGGGGAGCTATACACGCCTCAGCCGGACAAAGCCGACTCCTCTCCCTAAGCGGCATAAGTCTTTAGGGACTCGAGACCTCTCGAACAGCGACCAACTCTTGCCTTATCATGACAGATAGTTTTAGCTTACTCTACTGAGGTGCTTGCCCAGATGAACCGGGGCACAATCACAGTAGTTCTCCCAGTGCTACCTTAGCTGATATAGCGGAACGTAAGGTACCAAAACATGGGAGCTGGGCAAACCCAACTATTGACCCAAGACATGATTCAGAGCTGATGCATATAATGCTATAAGTTCGAGGTGTCACACTGTCGACAGTGTTCGGACTTCTCACGCCGTATTATGGGTACTCTTAAGCCCCTGGCGTATTGACCGTACCAGAGTGTACGGGTGCTGAATGTCATGAATGAACACACATATATATATATATATATATATAAAAAAGAATAGAGAATGCGGTAATAGTCTAGTGCTATGCATTGTTTATTCAAAAAGGTGCGTCGAAGCAGAATGATACAAGTAGTGCGATAAGCAAAAAGTAGGACTATTTGACATGTCCCCTCCAAGGGCAAGCTGGGGAATGGTATTTAAAGCAGGTATTTCACTCGTTGTCGGTGTCAAAACCGGCAGATCTCGGGTAGGGGGTCCCGAACTGTGCGTCTAGGCCGGATGGTAACAGGAGGCAAGGGACACGAAGTTTTACCTAGGTTCGGGCCCTCTTGATGGAGGTAAAACCCTACGTCCTGCTTGATTAATATTGATGATATGGGTAGTACAAGAGTAGATCTACCACAAGATTAGAGAGGCTAAACCCTAGAAGCTAGCCTATGGTATGATTGTTGATGTGTATGTTGTCCTACGGACTAAAACCCTCCGGTTTATATAGACACCGGATAGGGTTAGGGTTACATAGAGTCGGTTACAATGGTAGGAGATCTGAACATCCGTATCGCCAAGCTTGCCTTCCACGCCAAGGAAAGTCCCTTCCGGACACGGGACGAAGTCTTCAATCTTGTATCTTCATAGTCCAGGAGTCCGACTGAAGGTATAGTTCGGCTATCCGAACACCCCCTAATCCAGGACTCCCTCAGTAGCCCCTGAACCAGGCTTCAATGACGATGAGTCCGGTGCGCAAATTGTCTTCGGCATTGCAAGGCGGGTTCCTCCTCCAAGTACTTCATAGAAGATTTTGAACACAAAGATAGTGTCCGGCTCTGCAAAATAAGTTTCCACATATTGCCATAGAGAGAATAATATTTACACAAATCTAATCTACTGACGTATTCCGTAGTGTGACATCACACCATGGCCAAGCTTTTATTCGAACCGTTTTACTGTCCCATCTTAGCGCGTTACGCGAGGCGATTTCCTTGGCACGTCTTGTTAAAGCAGAGATCGTGTCCCCTTATTCCGGGATTCTCATCAATACGGGCGTGGGTAACCCAACCGCGCCATTGATTACGGCGCTTGGAGATAAGCGAGTTTTACCAGGCTGGTGGGGACACGTTGTTGCGTCCACCCATATAAGGGGATAAGGATCCACCTTTTCACCCATGCCTTCTTCTTCTTGTGCCTATCCATTCTTGCACACTCGAGCTCCAGCACCCAAGTCCACACTACCACCTCAACCTTCTCCAGTCATGTCCGGAGCGGGAGGCAAGTTGATGGTCTCCTCCGTCACGGAGGGACACATCAAAAAGCTGAGGAAGGCTGGATATCTGGCTTGCGATATCGCGCACCGGCTTCCCAAAAAGGGGCAGCTCATCCCCACTCCTAGGCCCCATGAGAGGGTGGTATTCCTCCCCCATTTCCTCCGCGGACTGGGCTTCCCTCTGCATCCATTTGTCCGGGGGCTCATGTTCTACTACGGCCTGGATTTCCACGATCTGGCCCCGAACTTCGTCCTCAACATCTCGGCGTTCATCATCGTGTGCGAGGCGTTCCTCCGCATCCGCCCCCACTTCGGCCTATGGCTTAAGACTTTCAAAGTCAAGCCGAAGGTGGTGCGCGACAGCCAGGCGGAGTGCGGCGGTGCCATGGTTGGCAAGATGGCCAACGTCCTGTGGCTCGAGGGCTCCTTTGTGGAGACCCTGAAGGGGTGGCAATCGGGGTGGTTTTACATCACCGAGCCATGTGACCCCGAATGGGTCGCAGCCCCCGAGTTTCGGTCCAGACCACCTACGCAGCTCACCTCCTGGAAGGAGACCGGCCTATCATGGGTAAAAAAGGAGAGCTGACCGGACTCCAAACATGCGTCCAAACCCTGGTGAACAAGAAGCTCAAACTTGTCAACGTAGTCCAGGTTATGCTCATCCGCCTGATCCTCCCGTGTCAACGACGGGCCTTCAATCTGTGGGAGTTCGACCCGGCGCAACATCAAACTCTAAACAGGCTCTTCGACACGACGTACGAAGATGCCTGGAGGATGCTTTTCAAGGGCGCCGAGGCTCCTGCATCCGCTACCGAGGATCGCGGATTCAGCGCGTAGTGTCACGCGCTTGCGGTAAGATGTTTTTCCTTTTACAGGGTATCAGGTTTACATAGTTTGATTCTATGTGGGATCTAAGCTCCCTTTCCTCTGACAGGATTGGCAGGTGACGTCCGGACAGATCAACTGTCTGGCTCCTTTGCCCGAAGGCCCAGCGGACGCTCACCTGGTGAAGCTACTGGTTCCGGCACCCTATGTGGTGCTGGAGAAGAGGGCCAAGAAGAAGGCCACGGGGATTCAAAAGAGTGCCCGATGCCCGGAGGTGTCGGATTCACCATCCGACTAATCCGAGGCGCACTCCTCCCATGAAAACGAGGAGGAGGAAGAAGAGACCCCTCCCCCTCCAGCGGGGGAAGGGAAGAAAAGGAAGGCCGCCCCAACTAGGGAGGCCGAAGGGTCCAAGAAGGGGAAACCCCTTTCTCCGGACTACTCCACCGACACCGACGACGGCAGAGAGGAGTGGGTGCCCAGGGCCAAGCCCCTGGCGGAATCATAAGTATCCGGATACCAAAGTAATTCATAGTATTCGTTTATTGCACAGCTTTCCCTTATGTCGAATGTGTTTATGCAGCCCACCCAAAGACCGGCTCGACGCGTCGTCGAGCGGCTCACTGGACTCGTCGGACGTGAACTCACTTCCGACGGCTTCCTCCCCCCGCCCTACGGACGACACTGAGGTGTTGTCCCAAGAGGTTCCAATCCGGGAGGAGGTGGTCCTGGAGGCGCCGCGAGGCGACCTCCCAGACTCCAGGAGTAAGGGGGATGAACCCCCCCCCCCAGGGCTCCAAGTCCGGCTCTAGGCCGGACGCTGCTCCGGAACCTTCAAAGGTTCCTGAGTCCGGCGGGGGACCTCCTTCCAAGAGGAGCAAGTCCACCGTGCCGCGGCCTCCGTCCAACCGGAGGTGCCGGACAATATGTTGGAGGCGCTCCAAGGCGCCTCCATCGACGAGGGGCACTGCGCTATTATGAGTGCGGTGATCCAGAATGTTCAGTCCGCCAAGAGCGGACTGACTGAAGCTTGTACAAGCCTTTTAACAGGCTTTGAGGTAAGTAAAGAATGCGTAAATAATAGTACCGCATATACAGTAGCCCCCGATGCTCTGTTTGGCGTTCGAAAAAAAGCCGAATAGAGGATCAAATAGAATTCGCAGGAGTCTAACAAAAATGAGTCAATATGCATGTGCAGGCTACCCTGCTTGCGTCCGCCGCACTGACTGCGGAAGTGGACATACTAAAGCAGGACCTCGAAAGGTCCGAGCAAGAGCTCGAGCGTGCCAAGAAGCAGCTCGAGGACAATGAAGGTAAGAAATACCTTGTTAAAAGTATATATATAAAAAAGGTGCAATTGCGAAAAATGACAGGATTATCGTGGCTATTGTAGGGGCCATGTCTGAGGTGGCGGCCCTTAAGCAAGGCGCTGGACGAGGCCGAGAAGAATTCGGCCTTGGAGCGCACCGAGCGGGAGAAGTATGAGGCCGAGGTTGGAAAGGTGCGGCAAGAGCTCCAGGCTCTCATGGAAAAACATGAGAGTTTGGAGCGTGACTCGAAGACGCAAGCGTCCGAGCTTGCGGTGGCTATTGAAAGTGCCAAATCTGCCAAGGCCGAGTCCCAGAAGACCCTCCAGGAGTTGGATGAGGTGAAGAAGATTGCGGCGGGTAAGGCATTCTCTATGCAAAGCAAACACATAAACATGAGTTACCTGTTACTTACCCGAATCCGGAGCTCTCCAGGAACGTTCGCAGATCTCCCCCAGAGTGTGTCCGATGCCGCCGCATTCTATCGAGCCGAGGAGGGCAGCTTGATGGAGAAGGTGTTCTGGTCTCAGTACGCTGAAGCCGGACACCCCGTGCCCCTGAGCGACCAGCTGAAGCAACTGGTCGAGCTCCACAAGGCGGCCGAACAGGCCATGAAGGGCCTCATAGTTCGGCTGTGGCCTGGAGAGGCTCTGCCTGGGAGCTATTTCGGGCTGGTGCGGTGGCTAGTGGAGGCCTGTCCGAGGCTTGAAGACATCAAGCGCTCCGTCTGCATTGAAGGTGCCCGTAGGGCCCTTGCTCGTGCTAAGGTGCACTGGGGCAAGCTGGATGCGGAGAAGCTTGTGAAGGACGGGCCACCGCCGGGGAAAGAGCATCACAAGCCCGAGAATTATTATAAGGATGTTCTGAAGGGTGCCCGCCTTGTTGCGGATGAATGTACCAAGGATGTATTTTTTGAGTAAAACCCGCTCGTGTTATCCTGTGCGCTGAAAACTTGTTCGTATGCGCTAAGCAATGCTGCTTGAATTTAAAATACTACCTTCTGTGCGGCTATTTAACAATACTGAGAGATGGCGAGTCGTCGGCTTCTGCACCCTTGCCGCTAGTGCTAGGGTGTTCGGGGATAAACCTGGGCGCTCTTTTTCCCATATTTGGGTCCTTCAGGGAGGCGCTCAGCCCAACGAACGAGGCAATTGGACTATAATAAGTGAACACTCTCACTTAGCCATAGAATTCTATAATTTTAAATTTCGGCGAAGCCCCTAGTATTCGGAAGACCGAGTTCGGGGCGCTATCCACGCCTTGGCCGGACAGAGCCGACTCCTTGCCCTAAGCGGCATAAGTCTTTAAGGACTCGAAAAGACCTCTCGAACAGCGACCAACTCTCGCCTCATCATGACGGTCAGTTTTAGCTTTCTCCACTGAGATGCTCGACCTAGCTTAACCGGGGCACAATCGCAGTGGTTCTCCTAGTGCTACCTTAGCCGATATAGCGGAACGTAAGGCACCAAAACATAGGAGCCGGGCAAACCCAACTATTGACCCAAGACATGATTCGGAGCCGATGCATATAATGCTATAAGTTCGGGGTGCCGCACTTGTTAAAGTGTTCGGACTTCTCACACCATGTTGAGGGGTACTGAAGCCCCTGGCGTATTTTGGCCGTACCAAAGTGTACGGGTGCAACATGTCGTTAAGGAACATATATATAAAAAAAGGTAATGCAAAAAATAGATAAAAGCTATGCATTGTTTATTAAAATAGCTGCGATCAAAGCAGAACGATACAAGTAATGTGATAAGCGAAAAGTTGGACTATTTAACATGTCTGCTCCAGGGGCAAGCTGCGGAATAGTATGCGAAACAGGTATACTGCTCGTGATAGAGACCACCTGGGATTTCCGTAATGCGGCATGGCTTGTCTGCTTCCCTGGTCCTTGCATCATTTGTGCGGTAATTGAACTGCCGAACAAGCCTTCCGAAGAGTAGACTCCTGGAAGTAAGAGAAAAGTAAAAAATCGGCAGCCCCTGGTGCGTTTTAAGCCGTGTTTTGGGCGTGCCGTGATGGTGCCCCTCCCCCTATGCCCATGGTATTTCCAGAGCATAGTTATGGACGCAAAGTACTGGCATCGCCTTTTTGCGAGGGTTGGGGTTGGGGCCGCATTGCTACGCCTGCTCGGAACGTGCCAGGCGGTCTTGTTATAGGTTACTCCGCGCGCTTGACGGTGTACGGACGTTTAATGGCCGGACTGGAGAACTGCCTGGAGAGGCTGCTTTGTACTTCCGCTGCAAGGGCCGCCATGTGCTCCTCTGTTTGGAGGGAGTGTTCAGTGTTTCCATTGACCGTAATTACTCCACGAGGGCCTGGCACCTTGAGCTTAAGGTATGCATAGTGCGGTACCACATTGAATTTGGCGAATGCGGTTCGCCCGAGCAGTGCATGATAGCCACTGCGAAACGGGACTATGTCGAAGATTAACTCCTCGCTTCGGAAATTATCCGAAGATCCGAAGACTAGTTCAAGTGTGACTGAGCCTGTGTAGTTGGCCTCTACACATGGTATTACGCCTTTAAAGGTCATTTTGGTGGGCTTAATCCTCGAGGGATCTATGCCCATTTTCCGCACTGTATCCTGGTAAAGCAGGTTCGGGCTGCTGCCGCCGTCCATAAGGACTCTAGTGAGATGAAATCCGTCAACAATTGGGTCTAGAACCAATGCGGCGAATCCGCCATGACGGGTGCTAGTGGGATGGTCCCTTCGATCAAAGGTGATCGGGCAGGAGGACCATGGGTTGAACTTTGGGGCGACCGGTTCTATCGCGTATACGTCCCTTAACGCGTGCTTCCGCTCCCTCTTGGGGATGTGGGTTGCGTAAATCATGTTCACCGTCCGCACTTGTGGGGGAAAACCCTTTTGTCCATTGTTGTTCGGCGGCCGGGGCTCCTCGTTGTCATTGCTATGCAGCCCCTTGTCCTCATTTTCGGCAGTTAACTTGCATGCCTGCTTGAACACCCAACAATCCCTGTTGGTGTGATTGGCCGGCTTTTCGGGGGTGCCATGTATCTGGCATAAGCGATCGAGTATTCGGTCCAAACTGGACGGGCCCCTAGGATTCCTTTTGAATGGCTTTTTCTGCTGACCGGATTTAGAGCCTCTGAATCCGGCATTAACTGTCGCATCATCTGCATTGTCGCCGTTAATGCGGCACTTCTACTTGTTGCGACGCGACCTGCCACTAATGTCCCTGGTGTCCGAACTACCAGGGTTCTTGGTCATGTTGTTGCTACGAGCAAGCCAGCTATCTTCTCTCGCGCAAAAGCGGGTCATGAGTGTCATGAGTGCTGCCATAGATTTCGGCTTTTCCCGAGGTGCCGGGCCAGCCACTCGTCACGGATATTGTGCTTGAAGGCTGCTAGGGCCTCAGCATCCGGACAATCGACTATTTGATTTTTCTTTGTTAGGAATCGTGTCCAGAATTGTTTGGCCGATTCCTTTGGCTGCTAGATTACGTGACTTAGGTCATCGGCGTCTGGGGGTCGCACATAAGTGCCCTGGAAATTGTCGAGGAATGTGGCTTCCAGGTCCTCCCAACAACTGATTGATCCTGTTGGCAAGCTGTTGAGCCAATGCGGAGCTGGTCCTTTAAGCTTGAGTGGGAGGTATTTGATGGCGTGAAAATCGTCGCCGCGGGCCATGTGGATATGAAGGAGATAGTCCTCGATCCATACCGCAGGGTCTGTTGTGCCATTATATGATTCAATATTTACGGGTTTGAAACCCTCGAGGATTTGATGATCCATTATTTCGTCTGTAAAGCACAGTGGGTGTGCGGCGCCTCTGTACTGGGCAATATCATGACGTAGCTGCGATGAGCTTTGTCTACTGTGTTCGGCCCTGCCGAATGTGTGGCTGGCGTGACGTTTACCATCTCAAGCCGTGGGATGCCCACGTGATCCATAGATCGAACGTGTTTTCCTTGCCTTGTCCTCCAACATGTCTCGTAAGTCCGGCGCATATTCTCATGCCTTGGTACGGGGTGCGGCTTGAGTGGAGGGCCGGGAGGCCTCTCTGTCGCGGCCATGAGGTGGCCGTTCGGCTGCATCAAGTGCTTCCTCCTCTAATTGGGGTAGCAACCTGCGCTTTGGGTAACTCTTGGAGGGGCGTTCGAGTTTATGCTCTTCGGCCGCAAGGACTTCGGTCCATTTGTCGACCAGCAAATCTTGATCAGCTCAGAGCTGTTGCTGTTTTTTCTTGAGGCTTCTTGCCGTGGCCATAAGCCTGCGTTGGAAACGCTTTTGCTCAACGGGATCCTCTGGCACGACGAATTTGTCGTCGTCGAGGTTTGCCTCGTCTTTGGAGGGAGGCATATAATTATCGTCCTCGACCTCTCTGTCTGTCGCTCTCTCCTGAGGGCTGGTTTCTCCATCCTCCTGTGCTAAGTCTTGCTGGAGGTGGTTTTCTTTGGCACTCTCCAGAGTATTATTATCTCCTGTGCTGGAATCACCGTTTTTGTGCTGGCGGGATTTTGAGCGGCACTGCTGACGTCGGTGCTTAGGCTGTTTCTTGGAGGGGTCATCCTCCGCTGTTCCATCGCCCTCTCCCTCTTTTGGGGTGTCCACCATGTATATGTCATATGATGAGGTGGCTTTCCAGGGCCTAGTAGGCGCTGGCTCTTCATCATCTCCTTCTTCGGCGTCCATACCGTCAATGTCTTCGGAGTCGAAGTCGACCATGTCGGTTAAGTCGTCGACAGTGGCTACAAAGTGGGTGGTGGGTGGGTTTTGAATTTCTTCATCGTCCGTACCCCAACCTTGCTGACCGTAGTCCGGCCAGGGCTCTCCTGATAAAGAGAGAGACTTCAGTGACTTCAGGATATTGCCAAAAGGCGAGTGCTGAAAGATGTCTGCGGCAATGAACTCCATGATCGGTGCCCAGACGGATTCGACTGTCAGGGGCGCGGAGGGTTCGGAGTCCGGAGAGGAGTCCTGCTCCTTGGAGTCACGAGCCTCGCAGAGTACGGGGCTGATGTTCGGCTCAATCACCGTTTGGATCGTAGCCCCCGAGGTGGCGTCCAACCGCCCATCCTCGATCGGTGCGGTCGGCTCCGAACTAAGGGTCGGAGCCGATGCGGGTGCGGCTTCCAGGGCACTGTTCGGCGGCAGAGCTAGATCATGCCCGTCGTGACAATGCGGCGCGCTCGGCAGTGGTTCGAATCCGTCGAAGATCAAGTCCCCGTGGATGTCAGCCATGTAGTTTAAACTTCCAAATCTGACCTGACGGCTAGGGGTGTAGCTTTCGATCTGCTCTAGATGGCCAAGTGAATTGGCCCGCAGTGCGAAGCCGCCAAAGACGAAGATCTATCCGGGGAGGAAGGTCTCACCCAGGAGTGCATCGCCATTGATGATCATAGGAGCCATCGGGCCTGACGGCGACGGCACAGAGGAACTCTAAATGAAAGCACCAATGTCGGTGTCAAAACCGGCGGATCTCGGGTAGGGGGTCCCGAACTATGCGTCTAGGCAAGATGGTAACAGGAGGCAAGGGACACGAAGTTTTACCCAGGTTCAGGCCCTCTCGATGGAGGTAAAACCCTACGTCCTGCTTGATTAATATTGATGATATGGGTAGTACAAGAGTAGATCAACCACGAGATTAGAGAGGCTAAACCCTAGAAGCTAGCCTATGGTATGATTGTTGATGTGTATGTTGTCCTACGGACTAAAACCCTCCGATTTATATAGACACCGGATAGGGTTAGGGTTACATAGAGTCGGTTACAATGGTTGGAGATCTGAACATCCGTATCGCCAAGCTTGCCTTCCACGCCAAGGAAAGTCCCTTCCGGACATGGGACGGAGTCTTCAATCTTGTATCTTCATAGTCCAGGAGTCCGGCTGAAGGTATAGTTCGGCTATCCGAACACCCCCTAATCCAGGACTCCCTCACTCGTTATCAGAGACCACCTGGGAGCTCCATGGTGCAACGTAGCTTTCTGCCTCCTTGGTTGTTGTATCGTGTGTCCGACAGTCGTACTGCCGGACGGGGTTTCCAGAGAGTAAAGTCCTAAAAGAGAGAAAAACTAACAAAGCGGGAAGCCCCTAGTGCGGTTCAGCCGCGTTTTGGGGCGTACCGTAGTCGTGCCCCCCACCTATGCCCATGGTATTTTCAATGCGTAATTATGTACGCGTGGCACGGATTTCGCCATTTGGCTGGGACTAGGGTGGGGGCGCATTGCTATGCGAGCTCGGAACGTGCCAGGCGGTCTTGTTGCAGATTACTCCGGGCGCGCTTGAAGGTGTCTGGGTGTTTAATCACCGAACTGGTGGATTGCCTTAAGAGGCCGCTTTGTGCTTCTACTGCGAGGGCCGCAGTGTGCTCCTCCGTGCGGAGAGAGCACTCTGTGTTTCCATCGACTGTGATGATCCCTCGAGGTCCTGGCATCTTGAGCTTGAGGTATGCATAATGCGGTACCGCATTGAATCTCGCAAATGCGGTTCGCCCGAGCAGTGCGTGATAGCCACTGCGGAACGGGACTATATCGAAGATTAACTCCTCGCTTCGGAAGTTATTCGAGGATCCAAAGACCACTTCCAGTGTGACTGAGCCTGTGCAATGGGCCTCTACACCTGGTATGATGCCTTTGAAGGTCGTTTTTATGGGTTTGATCCTTGAGGGGTCTATACCCATTTTGCGTATTGTGTCCTGATAAAGCAGGTTTAGACTGCTGCCGCCGTCCATAAGGACTCGAGTGAGGTGAAATCCGTCGATGATTGGGTCTAGGACTAGTGCGGCGAATCCGCCATGAAGGATACTAGTGGGGTGGTCCCTACGATCGAAGGTGATCGGACAGGAGGACCATGGGTTGAACTTTGGGGCGACTGGCTCCAACGCATATACGTCCCTTAGCACACGCTTCCACTCCCTCTTGGGGATGTGGGTTGCGTATATCATGTTCACCGTCCGCACTTGTGGGGGAACCTCTTCTGTCCTCCGGTGTTCGGCAGCTGGGGCTCCTCCTCGTCATCGCTATGTAACCCCTTATCTTTGTTTTCGGCATCAACAGCGATCGAGTATACGGTGTCAAAACCGGCGGATCTCGGGTAGGGGGTCCCGAACTATGCGTCTAGGTGGATGGTAACAGGAGACGGGGGACACGATGTTTTTACCCAGGTTCAGGCCCTCTTGATGGAGGTAAAACCCTACTCCTCCTTGATTGATCTTGATGATATGAGTATTAGAAGAGTTGATCTACCACGAGATCGAAGAGGCTAAACCCTAGAAGCTAGCCTATGGTATGATTGTTGTCCTTGGTCCTACGGACTAAACCCTCCAGTTTATATAGACACCGGAGGGGGCTAGGGTTACACAGAGTTGGTTAAAAGGAAGGAGATCTATATATCCGTATTGCCATGCTTGCCTTCCACGCCAAGGAGAGTCCCATCCGGACACGGGACGAAGTCTTCAATCTTGTATCTTCATAGTCCAACAGTCCGGCCAAAGGTTATAATCCGGCTATCCGGATACCCCCTAATCCAGGACTCCCTCACACGTTGTTGATGCATTTTAATTAAGTTAAGTGTCAAGTTCTCTACAACCGGACATTAACAAATTCCCATCTGCCCATAACCACGGGCACGGCTTTCGAAAGTTCAAAACCCTACAAGGGTGTCCCAGCTTAGCCCATCACAAGCTCTCACGGTTAACGAAGGATATTCCTTCTCCCAGGAAGACCCGATCAGACTCGGAATCCCGGTTAGAAGACTTATCGACAATGGTAAAACAAGACCAGCAAAGCCGCCCGATGTGCCGACATCCTGATAGGAGCTGCACATATCTTGTTCTCAGGGCAACACCGGATTGTCCAAGATTCCGGTAGGCCAGCCCAGAGTTGCCCCTGGTGGCCACCGGTTGATGACAGGTTCGGACCAACACTTAGACAAGCATTGGCCCGGGGGGTTAAAATAAAGATGACCCTTGAGTCTGCAGAACCCAAGGGAAAAAGGCTAGGTGGCAAATGGTAAAACCAAGGTTGGGCCTTACTGGAGGAGTTTTATTCAAGGCGAACTGTCAAGGGGTTCCCATTATAACCCAACCGCGTAAGGAACGCAAAACCAAGGAACATAACACCGGTATGACGGAAACTAGGGCGGCAAGAGTGGAACAAAACACCAGGCATAAGGCCGAGCCTTCCACCCTTTACCAAGTATATAGATGCATTAAAGTAAATAAGATATATTGTGATATCCCAAACATTAAACATGTTCCAACAAGGAACAAACTCCAATCTTCACCTGCAACTAACAATGCTATAAGAGGGGCTGAGCAAAGCAGTAACATAGCCAAACAACGGTTTTCTAGGACAAGGTGGGTTAGAGGCTTGACATGGCAATATGGGAGGCATGATATAGCAAGTGGTAGGTATCGCGGCATGGCAAAAGAGCGAGCAACTAGCAAGCAAAGATAGAAGTGATTTCGAGGGTATGGTCATCTTGCCTGCAAAGTTCTCCGAGTAGACAAAAGCTTGATCCTCGTAAGCATACTCAACGGGTTCCTCGATCACGTGCTCGTCTCACGGCTCTACCTAAAGCATAATACAAGCAAAGGAAACAACCATCAACCACGGTGCAATGCGCAAGCAACATGATGCGAAACATGGCATGATATGCGGGATGTGATATGCAATGCATAAGCATGCTCTAGAAGGAAAGATTGAACCAGGCCTCAACTTGGCAAACCAAGTGCACCGCTAGAAAGATGAGATGATTTCGGTCGAAATCAATATAAAGAACACTGGAATCGGATGCACGGTTTGCAAATGGCAAGCAAAACAAGAATGGCACAATTCTGCGATTAACAACATGATGACATCTAGAATGCAACAAGAAACTAAGCTACCGCACTCCAACATAGCAACAAAGCACATGGCAGTGATATACTCAAGATGCTTGACAAAAGATGAACACTGAGCTACACCTAAAACACACAAGAGCAGGTTCAAACAAGCATGGCAAAAGAGCAAAAGATAACAACATCACAGACTTAGTGAAAATACTAACATGTCAGTAATTAACATCAGGAAGCAATGTTTAGAGCAAGATAACAACATGCTATAGGGTCATATCATGGCAAAACAAGGCATGTCATGAATCTATTCAAAGCATATAACAAAAGTCCCTTACCGACTATAAGCCAAAAAGGATCAAAAAATATGATGGCACCCATGTAAACATAGCAAGTTTTGTTAACAGATTCAGACTTAGCAGAAAACTGGACATGGCATAAACAGAATTATGAAGGCATGTTTGCGAGCTCGATGCACTCAACACAAGGCATTGCATGACAAGCTAAGCATACTACCAGCAAGAAGACATGATCAAGAAGCTAACCATGGCAAGAACACTCTCATAGCATGCATGGATCAATTACAACAACCTTGGCAAAATTGATTAACAAGTAAACAATCCGCCAGAAACATTTTATAGCAAAAGTAGAGCAAGATTGAGTCATGCTATGGTACTCCATAATTGCAAACAAAGCCATGGATGGATAGAGCATAACAATATCTCAAAATCATCCTTACTGAACATACTCAAAAGAAGCATAGATCACTCTGTAGCAACATGAACACATGGCATAAAAATAACAATAGGGAAATGACTTAGTGAAATTCTAAGTCCCTGAAATCAGCAACATCACGAGAGCTACTTTGCATGCTTGTGCTAGTCACCACATTAATCACAAAAATACATCGCATACACACCTGTAAAGATAGCATGGCATATAACAAAACACATGTAGAGCTCATGCCCATATGCAGCACATAATAATCATGGCAAAAATGACAAATGCTCAAAATCTGATAAGAAACATGAACTAACATTTTATAGCACTCTTGCAACAACATTTTAGGCATCAAGATGGACTCAAACAAGCATGGTGCAATGGAACAAAATGAAGAGGACAACCAGATGGACATTTTGATATGCCACACGCACGAAATGGAGCTACGGATGCGGAGTTATGACATGATGAATAGGGCTAGAAAAAGTTACAGAGAAAAGACTTAGTGTGGAATTTTCACCTCGCGAAAAAGTCAACGGGATGAGATGAACCCGGGACGGAGGGATCCGGGCGCAGCGAGGCTGTTTGGTTCATCTCCCGGTGGATCTCATCCACCCGGAGCAGATCCGGTGACGGCGGCGACAGGGAGCTCGACTCCTGCGAACGAGTTCGTGGGGCGGCGCCGGAGGAGGACAGGGGCGGCGGTTCCGGTCGGGACGGCACGGACCCCGAGGGAGGCGAGGTGGAGGCACCGGCGCAGTTGGTGGGTGAGGCGGCGCGGGGCGGAGCAAGGCGCCGGAGCGGGCGACGGTCGCCGGCAAGGCGTGCGGCGGCGGAGGCGGCGAGCGGCGTGGTGGCAGCGAAGCGCGCCGGCGGGGACTGGTGGCACTTGGGGCGGGGAGCTCAGGCATCGCGGCGGCGAACGGGCGCGGCCCAGATCTAGCCCGGGGCGGGCCGGCCTCGGGCCCCGGAAGGTAAGGTCCTTCAAGAACAGCATTGCGGTCGCAACGGGGCTCTGGGTGAATATTGTCCGCCCGTATGAGCCGGGCTGTGCCGCGGCGGGCGCGGAGGAGAGAGAAGGCGGCGGGGCGACGTGGCAACACGCGATTGGCTCGGGCGCAGAGGCAGACATGTCCGGCGGTGGTGGAATTTGTCCGACGGCGCGAGGTGGAAGGAGGCTAGGGTTCATCCGCGAAATTTCGGGGGAAGGCACATATATATAGGTAGAGGGAGCTAGGAGAGTCCAAATGAGGTGCGGTTTTCGGCCACACGGTCATTATCAAATGACCGAGAGGATGGAGGGGGTTTGGATGGGTCTTGGGCCACTTTGGAAGGGCGTTGGGCTGCAACACACATGAGGCATTTACGGTTCCTCGGTTAACCGTTGGAGTATCAAACGAACTCCAAATGGCACGAAACTTGACAGACGGTCTACCCGTGGTATACCAAGGCCGCTTGGCAAATATCGGTACATTCAGAGAAAGTTTAACACCCGCTCGCGAAAAGAGGCAAAAGGGGACGCCAGAGGACATAGGAGTGTCAGATTGCAAAACGGATAACGGGGAAAATGCTCGGATGCATGAGATGAACACGTATGCAAATGTGATGCACATGAGGACATGACATGAAATGCATGACACGCAAACAAATGACAAGGCAACCACAGCGAATAACTGGAAGACACCTGGCGCAACGGTCTCGGGGCGTTACATCGACCGTGTTATGTATATTTGCAGCTCAAGATGTCGGGCTATAAGGGCACCATCACAGTACATGGGAGCCAGAAAATAGCTTTGGAGTGTGAAGAAGGTGATGCTGCCTATGCTGAATCTGTTTGTGCGACAGAGGAGTTAAAGTTTTACAAGGATCATGTTGACCCGGCAGGCATGACGTCATTAAAGAAACCAACAACAGAGCATGAGCCGGTGTTGAAATTCAAATCAGCTGATAACACCAAGATGGTTGACTTTGTGCCTGGCGACTCATCCAAGCAGTTCATCATCAGTGCAAACTTGGATCCAAAATAGGAAAGCGCGCTCATCGAGTTCATCCATGAGAACCGGGTCATCTTTGCATGGAAACCTTCAGACATCTCGGGTGTCCCGAGGGAACTCGATGAGCACACTCTCAATATTGATCCAAAGTTTAAACCTGTCAGACAGTTTCTCCGACGGTTCAATGAAGAAAGGCACAAGGCCATTGGAGAAGAGGTGGCCCGGCTCTTGGCGGACGGGTTCATCGTAGAAGTCTTTCACCCAGAGTGGTTAGCCAACCCGGTGCTTGTACTCAAAAAGAATGGCACCTGGTGTATGTGTGTGGACTACACCGATCTGAACAAGGCTTGTCCGGCTGATCCTTTTGCCCCCCCCCCCCGTATTGATCAGATCATCGATGCTATGGCGGGTTGCTCACATTTGAGTTTCTTGGATGCTTATTCAGGTTACCATCAGATCAAGATGGCGGTCAAAGATCAGGAGAAGACGGCTTTTATCACTCCCTTTGGAGCTTTCTGCTATGTATCTATGCCTTTTGGGCTTAAGAGTGCCCAGGCGACTTATCAACAGTGTGTGCAGAATTGTCTTTATAATCAGATTGGATGTAATGTTCATGCCTATGTGGATGATATAGTGGTGAAATCCTAGAAAGAGGAAACCTTGGTTGCGGATCTGAAAGAGACCTTTGATAATCTCCGGGTCTACAAAATGATGCTTAACCCGGCTAAGTGTGTTTTTGGAGTCCCAGACGGCAAGCTCTTGGGTTTTTTGGTGTCCAACCGAGGTATTGAAGCTAACCCGGAGAAAATCAAGGCAATTACATCCCTGGCCAAACCAACATGCATCAATTACGTTCAACGGCTGGCAGGTCGTGTTGCTGCTTTGAGCCGGTTCATAAGCCGGTTAGGGGAGAAGGTAATGCCTTTGTATTACATGATGAAGAAAACAGATGATTTTGTTTGGAGCGATGCTGCAAACTCTGCTTTTGAAGATCTGAAGACACAGCTTGCTGAGCTGCTGGTCCTTGCTGCTCCAATTGAGAAAGAGCCGCTGTTGTTATACGTGGCCACCAACTCATGAGCTGTTAGTGTGGCTATTGTGGTGGAGCGCAAGGAGGCTGGCAAGGAACATCCGGTTCAACGGACGGTTTACTACGTCAATGAGGTGTTAATTGAATCCAAGCAACGATATCCATATTGGCAGAAGCTCGTATATGGGGTGTTTATGGCAAGCCGGGAGCTTAAACATTATTTTTAGGGTCATCCAATCACTGTGGTTAGCTTTGCTCCTTTGGGAGACATCATTCAAAACAGAGAAGCCACTGGACGAGTCGCCAAGTGGGCCATTGAGCTTGGGTCTCATGGGTTGAAGTATGTACCACGTACTGCGATCAAATCTCAAGCACTAGTTGACTTCATTAATGACTGGACGGAGATGCAGATGCCAGAAGAGAAACCAGACAACACATACTGGACTATTCATTTTGATGGGTCCAGACAGTTGGAAGGCTCGGGGGCTGGAGTTGTTTTAACCTCTCCTCGAGGTGACAAATTTTGTTATGTGTTACGGCTGATGTTTCCTTGTACTAACAATGCAGCGGAGTATGAAGCCTTGCTCCATGGTCTTCGAGTGGCAAAAGAGATGAGTTTGAGTCGGGTCAGATGTCTTGGTGACTTAGATTTAGTGGCTCAACAAGTGTCAGGCAAGTGGGATTCCACGGATCCTCTCATGGCGGCTTATCGCCGGGAGGTTGATGCTGTTGCAGGGCATTTTAAAGGTTATCAGGTGGAGCACATTGACCGTAGGAAGAACGAAGCGTCTGATGCTTTAAGCCGGTTGGGGTCTCAGCGTAAGCCGGTACCACCTAACACCTTTTTGGATGTTTTGCATAACCCATCTGTCAAGTTGCCCACAGAAGAAGATTTAGCCGTTCCTGACCCGGAGGCGTAGTTGGTGGTGGCTCTTCATGTCATCCTAGATTGGACAGTGTCGTTCTTGGCTTACATGACCCGGGGAGAGTTGCCAGCGGATGAGACTCTGGCTCGATAGATAACCCGGCGGTCTAAGTCAATGACGATTTCAGATGGAGAACTATACCATCGCAGCGTCTCTGGAGCGTTTTAGCGGTGTGTTTCCCCCGAAGAAGGCCAAGAAATACTTCATGAGATCCATGAAGGCGATTGTGGTCATCACGCCGGGTCAAAATCTCTGGTGGCCAAGGCTTTTCGTCATGGTTTTTACTGATTGACGGCTCACGCTGATGCAAAGGATTTGGTCAGCAGATGTGATGGATGTCAAAAGTTCGCACCACGAGCACATGTGCCGGCTCAAGAGCTCCGGATGATTCCAATCACTTGGCCGTTTGCGGTCTGGGGACTTGACATGGTGGGACCTTTCAAAAGGTCTAAGGATAAAAAGACACATCTCTTGGTGGCAGTTGATAAATTCACTAAGTGGGTTGAGGCGGAGACAGTAAGTAAGTGTGACGCGGCCACGACGGTTCAGTTCATGAAAAAGGTGATCTTCCGTTTTGGTTTTCCACACAGCATTATCACGGACAATGGCACTAATTTATCCCAAGGGGCTATGGAGGAGTTTTGTCAGCGTGAACATATTCGGCTTGATGTTTCTTCCGTAGCTCATCCTCAATCTAATGGTCAAGCTAAGAAAGCAAATCAGGAAATTTTAAAATGTCTCAAACCCCGGCTTATGGTTCCCTTACAGTGAACACCGGGTTGTTGGGTAGAGGAATTACCCTCGGTGTTGTGGAGTATCAACACCACACCTAACAGGTCTACAAGTTACACACCTTTTTTCATGGTGTATGGAGCAGAAGCAGTGTTGCCTAGTGACATCCGTCATGATGTTGAAGCTAATAATGAACAAGCCAGACATGATGCACTCAACTTGTTAGATGAAGAAAGAGACTTAACAGCGGCTCGATCAGCAATTTATCAACGGGACCTGTGCCATTATCACAGCTGCCGGGTTAAGTCCAGAACTTTTCAGGAAGGCGACCTAGTGCTCCGGCTCATCCAGGATCTGTCAGATGCACACAAGTTATCCCCACCTTGGGAAGGACCCTTTGTGGTCAGCAAGAACTTAAACAACGGGTCATATTACCTCATTGACGTTCGAGAGCACAAAGACTCACGTAAGTTGGAGGAGGAGACCCCCCGGCCATGGAACATTGCTCAACTTCGGCCATACTACACCTGAGCCACCGACTCTCATCATGTACATGCTTTAACATTGTATATACCATGACAAGTAATAAAGCAGGACCATCGGTCTCTTTTCTTTTCAAAAGATTACGTATCTTTGTTATGTTTTATTTTCCACTGACTATTAAGGAGCTGGTCATATTTGAATCAAGTCTAACCTTTTTTGATCCAGCTTATGATCATATTCGAATCCAGCTGCAATATCATGATCACTTGGGGGCTTCTTGTTCAAACATAGGTCGTATTTGAACCAAAGAGAACATAGCTGTCATAACCCTCTTGATCGGCTCAAGGCCAAACTCACTTGGGAGCTTCTTGATCGTATCCGAATCATAGCTTAACCCCTTTTGGGTCCGACTTGGATCTATTTGAATCAGGGTCGTTAAAAACCTCTCAAGGTCATTTGGGGGCTTCCTATTCAAACATAGGTCGTATTCGAACCGAAGAGAACATAGCTGTCGGTACCCTCTTGATCGGCGCAACGCCAAAGCTACTCGGGGTTATATGGTCGTATTCGAACCTTAGCTTAACCCCTTTGGTCCGGTTTACTGATCATATTCGAATCAGAAGCCCCCAACCTTTTCAATACAAGGTTATATTATACTTATTATCTGTCGTTTGCCGTTTAATTTTTTGTTGTCTCAATATTACAAATAATTAGCCTCATCTTCTTCGCCGGCTGGACTATTTGACAACAAAGCCACCAAGGTATGATGATCATTGAGTATTCAGAAGCATTGACTTCTCAAAAAAATGAGTTATCAACTTGATTACCCGGGTCATTTAAACCGGTGGTCTAAGGATCAAAGGTACACGTATGGTTATTGTTTATACACAATTGCCTGCTACATTAACCAACGGGTTAGTTTCAGCCTTGTTCTCTTTTTTCTATTTCTATTTTTTATTATGGTAAACATATTGGCTATAAGCCAGGTGTTCTAACCCGTTCGGTACTAAGCCGCCAAGCCAGTCCTTTCCTTTGTATCAACAGGAACAGAGCTGAAATATTACGGGCACAACCATAAGTATGATGCACATATTGACATCAGGAAACACAGAATCACATATAAATGATTTATGCGCGAGGGCATAAGCAAAGCATAGTGTTTTCACAGCTAAACTATTACAAGGTTTTTATAAACCCGTGAAGATGATTATTGCTCCTCCCTCGCCGGTTCACCGCCCTCTGTTGGCTGGAAGCTGGGTTTTGACCAGTCAAAACCATTCACGGCGAAAAATTCGGCTTCTTCGTCGATTAGGTCGGCCGGGTCAACTTCCGGGGCAAATGTATTTTCTCTTACAGGCGGGATCAAATTTGTCACCTTGTACGAGGGAGTCGCCATCTTCTTATTTTCAACATCAAAACCCGGCTGGTATTTGTCGATGTTGGTGTCATCTCCAAGGGTAGTTGCCTGAGGTCGGACTCCGCGCATGCAAGCCATGAAGTCTTCCTGCTCAAAGGGAGATCCATCTTCCTTCACGGTGGGATAGCCTCTGGCCACGTCCGCCGGGTCTAGGTCTGGCACCAAGCCTTGGAGCGGCTGAGGGCAGTCAAAGCTCCGGCTCGCGCACAGGAGCGCTTCACTTCTTGAAATCTGGCAGGCAGGATTGAAAGTTTATTGAAGATGTCGCTGAGCTGGTTGGGTCCTTGATTGGCCGGAGAGATGGCGCAAGTGCCCGTTGTGCGCCAATATACAGTTGTTCTACTAAGGTATACACTGCCTTCAGTTTAATCAAAGGATCTTGGATCGGGTTTTTGCTTCGTGGGCCTGCACATATTTTATACACAAAGTCAGCTGGCGGCTTATATTTCGGATCAATAAAAAGTACACAAGATCAAAGACAGATGGCTTACCAAAGATGGCGGCCACCATTTGAGACACTCGGCCCTTTAAACCGTTCAGTTCTGTTGAAACCTCTTCAAGGGCTGCTTCGGCCTTTTCGGCACGTTGTGTAAGAAGCGTTTTTTCCTCTACCCAGGTTTTCTTCTTGGTGGTGAAGCTGGTCTTTAAATTTTCTGTCTCAGAGAGACTTATTTGCAGTTTGGAGTTAGCAGATTTGATTTCTACCTCCTGACTCACTAGCCAGGTCTTCGCATCAGTCAATTGCGAGTTCCGTTCAGAAAAGGCATTCTGCAAAAAACACTCAGATGAGTCAAGATTTTGCTTAAAGTTCAAAAATCAAGATTCAAGTCTCAAGTACTTTACAAAAAAACCACTTGACACTTGGGGGCTAATGTATGCCAAAACAAATTTTTATGACTCTAAAGACATACTTTAAGTCCCAAGTACTTTACAAAGTAACAACACTTGGCACTTGGGGGCTAATGTATGCAGTTTAGCAAGTTTCTCAAGGTTAAGCTGGAGTATTAAGTCCTTTGAATATGGTACAAAACAATTTAAAGTACCGGCTCATTTATGATCAAAATAAACCGGCCCTTAGGGACTACAGGTGAAGCTTTGTTCTATTTTAGTGAATTCAAGAAAAGTTTCAAAGGTAAAGGTCTTGGCCTATATTATAAAGTCTACAAATCATTCCGGTTCTCTCGTAATCTGAAGACTTGGGGGCTGGAGGAATATAGATAAGCCAGAAGAACATACCTCGTATTTCAACTGCAACTGTTTGACCATTTCGATCTCAGAGTCGTGACTGGAGTGCACATGGCTGAGATAGCCGGATAAAATATCATTGGCATTTAGATGATCATAATTGGCAACGTCAAAGCGCACTTTCTCCCTCTCCATGCCTCTTGTTTCGCCGTGTGTCGAGCCAGCATGGTTGGATTCCCCGGCTCGATAAAACGGCTCCCGGTGATCAAAACATCTTGTGCAGACGGTGATGGCGGGTTGGCTGAGCTTGATGGTCCAGTTGCGAAAGGGTTCACGGTGGTCTCATCAAACGACAGCTCAGGACGGTTTGCTTCTGCATCGACAGGCGGGTCTTCTGGAGCGTCAGTTAATGGAGGAGAAGATGGCCTGGCCGGGTCAGATGCAAGCATTGGCGGGTCTTCCGCCGGTTTAGCTGCCTTTGCCTTCTTGGACTTAGCTTGGCCACTAAGAGAAATGTTGTAGGACCATCAGTATAAAAAGTACAATTTGAACAACCCGGAAAAAGGAGGATTTTTCATTACCCACGGGCAGTCTTGAAGGCCGAAAATTGAATCTGTGATGAGTCGCCAGAAGAGCGAGACACCTCCTGAAAAG
Organism: Triticum monococcum; assembly: GCA_034509565.1. Classification (NCBI taxonomy): domain Eukaryota; kingdom Viridiplantae; phylum Streptophyta; class Magnoliopsida; order Poales; family Poaceae; genus Triticum; species Triticum monococcum. Next base: position 66,937,675 of record CM067846.1, read on the forward strand.
ACAAAATAAAGTTAAAGTAATGCAAGGGAAAGGGTCCATTAAACAGAGTTAAGGACAAAAGAAGTAAACCTCATTCCGGCGCTTCTGAGGAGTTTGTTGAAGAACAACAACCGGTTCGTCTTCGGTCCGGGCTTGACGGCGGCTCTCATGTTGCTGCTTTTTCAAAATAAAGTTGGGATCCAAGTGAGCTAAAGGGTTAGAAAACCTTATTTTACGGATCACTCGTCGAATTTTTTGTCTTGGCAAGGGCTCTGAGTCGGAGGAAATGATAGTTACCTCTTCTTCCACGGCCTCACTGGCCCCAGTGTCATCCTGGTAATGATCAGTGTTAATAAGATTATTAAAAAATTGGCCAAGGGAATCAAGGGCTACCTTCGACTCAGATGTATCGTCAAGCTTCATCCACTCTTCCGCAGTGTTCTTCTTTTTCTTTTTCGACCTCCAGGTCGTCTTCTTAGCGTTTATGGCTGCGGCTCTCGCTTTCTTGGCAGCCTCGTGGTCATATTTAACTTTCCAAAAGTCAGAGTTGGCCTGCAGACAAGTAAAAACACGATGAAGAGGTCAGGCAAGTATTAAACAATATGGCTGGGAAAAATACAAAGGAGAAGAGATCAGAATATCCTTACTTCTGGCACCGGGTTAAGCTTGCAGAAGGGGTTTAACCCGACAATACTGCAATCTTCGTATTTCCCATTCACCAGAAGGGTTGACATTGAAACAATATCTTCTTCTGTTAATTGAGCGGGGCTGTGACGAAGAGAGTCATCCGGGCCTCCACCATACTCATACATCAGCTTTGACCGACGGCTTAGAGGGATGACCCGCCATGAGATCCAGCAATGGGTCAAATCAACTCCAGCTAACCCGTTCCCTAACAGAGCATTAATCCTTTTGATGGATAGTATCATCTTTCTGCGTTCAGCGGTAGTGATCTTGTCAGGAAGCGCGAACTTGGAGTCAAGACTTTCGGGGCGATAACCCGGCAGTGGCCTCTCGTTTGCCGGTGAAATGTCTTGGCAGTAAAACCAAGTCTGATTCCAGTCTTTTGGATGACTCGGCGATACTATGAGGGGGAAGACAGCGCCCTGCCGGCGTTGAATTGAGATGCCTCCAAGCTCTAAGCTAAGGCCGTTGGTGCACTCGTTCTGCCGGTTCAGATAAAAGTATTCTCTAAACAGCTCCATGGTCGGCTCTTGTTGAAGATACACCTCACAAAGCACTTGGAAGTTATAGATGTTAGATATGGAATTGGGCCCAATATCTTGAGGGTGGAGTTTGAAAAAGTGGAGGACCTCTCTGAAGAACTTTGAGCCAGACGGTGAGAAGCCACGGTTCATATGGTCAATAAAAACAATCACTGCCCTTGGATTGGGCCGTTCTTCGTCCGGGTTAGGGGCACGGTAAGACATGACGTCTTTTCCTAGTAGAAATCCTATGGTGAAGAACTCTTTCAAACGTTCTGATACGTCTCCGTCGTATCTACTTTTCCAAACACTTTTGCCCTTGTTTTGGACTCTAACTTGTATGATTTGAATGGAACTAACCCGGACTGACGTTGTTTTCAGCAGAATTGTCATGATGTTGTTTTATGTGCAGAAAACAGAAGTTCTCGGAATGACCTGAAACTCCACGGAATATCTTACAATAAATAATAAAAAATCCTCGCCGAAGATGAAGACCAGGGGGCCCACACCCTTGCCACGAGGGTGGGCCCCCCTAGGGCGCGCCCCACCACCTCGTGGGCCCCCTGGAGACCCCCTGGCTCCAACTCCAACTCTATATAACTCCTTTCGGGGAGAAAAAAATAGGAGAGAAGAAATCATCGCGTTTTATGATATGGAGCCGCCGCCAAGCCCTAAAACCTCTCGGGAGGGCTGATCTGGAGTCCGTTCGGGGCTCCGGAGAGGGGGATTCGTTGTCGTCGTCGTCATCAACCATCCTCCATCACCAATTTCATGATGGTCACCACCGTGCGTGAGGAATTCCATCATAGGCTTGCTGGACAGTGATGGGTTGGATGAGATTTACCATGTAATCGAGTTAGTTTTGTTAGGGTTTGATCCCTAGTATCCACTATGTTCTGAGGTTGATGTTGCTATGACTTTGCAATGCTTAATGCTTGTCACTTGGGCCCGAGTGCCATGATTTCAGATCTGAACCTATTATGTTTTCATCAATATATGAGAGTTCTTGATCCTATCTTGCAAGTCTATAGTCACCTATTATGTGTTATGATCCGTTAACTCCGAAGTGACAATAATCGGGATACTTACCGGTGATGACCGTAGTTTGAGGATTTCATGTATTCACTATGTGCTAATGCTTTGTTCCGGTTCTCTATTAAAAGGAGGCCTTAATATCCCTTAGTTTCCATTAGGACCCCGCTGCCACGGGAGGGTAGGACAAAAGATGTCATGCAAGTTCTTTTCCATAAGCATGTATGACTATATTCGGTATACATGCCTACATTACATTGACGAATTGGAGCTAGTTCTGTGTCACCCTATGTTATGACTGTTACATGATGAACCGCATTCGGCATAATTATCCATCATTGATCCGATGCCTACGAGCTTTCCATATACTGGTTTACGCTTATTTACTTTCCCGTTGCTATTGTTACAATCACTACAAAATACCAAAAACATTGCTTTGGTTTCGTTACTCTTTTGTTACCGTTACCATCACTATCATATTACTTTGCTACTAAACACTTTGCTGCAGATACTAAGTTTCCAGGTGTGGTTGGATTGACAACTTAGCTGCTAATACTTGAGAATATTCTTTGGCTCCCCTTGTGCCGAATCAATAAATTTGGGTTGAATACTCTACCCTCGAAAGCTGTTGCGATCCCCTATACTTGTGGGTCATCAAGACTAATTTCTGGCGCAGTTGCTGGGGAGCATAGCTCTATTCTTTGAGTCACTTAGGATTTATATCTGCTGGACACTATGAAGAATTTGAAAGACGCTAAGACAACGATTTATCCCTCAACTACGAGGGGAGGTAAGGAACTGCCATCTAGCTCTGCACTTGATTCACCTTCTGTTATGAGTAAACTTGCGACACCTAAACCTGCTTCTGCTATTCGTTCTGATATGTCGCATGTTATTAATGATGCCACTGCTGCTATGCATGATACCTATGATGAAACTACTTCTATGCTTGATACTACTGTGCACTTGGTGATTTTCTCGAGGAACGACTTGCTAGGGCTAGAGGGATTGAAAATATTGAATCTGATTATGATGATGAAGTGATGATGAAGAATCACTTGTTATTCCTGAGGGTTATTTATTTGATAAAGAAGCTTCTTTAGCTATTTTAGCTTGCAAAGATAGATATGAACTCAAAAGGTTATTAGCTAAATGGAATAAGCAATCTCTAAATGCTAGGATGAGACCTGACCCTGCTTTTGCTACTTCACCTATCTGTGTTACTGATAAGGATTATGAATTCTCTGTTGATCTTGTGATATAATTACTTTGGTTGAATCTGATCCTTTTCATGGCTATGAATCTGAAACTGTTGTGGCACATCTTACTAAATTAAATGATATAGCCACCCTGTTCACTAATCATGAGCGATCTCGCTACTTTTATATCTTTAAAATATTTCCGTTCTCATTAAAGGGTGATGCTAAGATATGGTTTAATTCTCTTGATCCTGGTTGTGTGTGTAGTCCCCAGGATATGATTTACTACTTCTTTGTTAAATATTTCCATGCTCATAAGAAACAAGCTGCTTTAAAGGAAATATAGAACTTTGCGCAAATTAAAGAAGAGAGTCTCCCACAAGCTTGGGGGAGGCTTCTCAAGTTACTTAATGCTTTGCCTGATCATCCTCTTAAGAAAAATGAAATAATTGATATCTTTACAATGGACTAACTGATGCTTCCAGAGATTACCTGGATAGTTGTGCTGGTTCTCTTTTCAGGGAAAGAACACCGGATGAAGCTGAAATCTTATTGAATAATATGTTGACAAATGAAAATAATTGTGCACCTCCTGAGCCATCTCCTGCTCCAATTAATGATCATATTCCTAAACCAACTCCGAAGAAGAGAGGTGTTCTATTTCTCAGTCCCGAAGATATGCAAGAGACAAAGAAATCTATGAAAGAAAAAGGTATTAAAGCTGAAGATGTTAAGAATTTACCTCCTATTGAAGAAATACATGGTCTTAATTTACCGCCTGTCGAAGAAACATATGATCTTAATCCTTTATTTATTGAAGAACCTCCAGACCCCGATAACCCGACACAGGTAGTAAAGGTAAATTCTCTCTATAGATATGATAAAGCCGAAATCCCTCCTGCTAAAATTGCTAGTCAGTGCTTGGATGAGTTTGATAATTTTATGTTTAAGCAAGAAGAATTCAATGCCTATTTTGGTAGACAATTAAAACAAGATGCTGATATGATTAAATACTTGGGTGATTATATGGCTAATATTAGAGGTGAACTTAAACATGTTAGCAAACATGCTTCTATGGTTACCACTCAAGTAGAACAAGTACTTAAAGCTCAAAAGGAATTGCTCAAAAGGAATTGCTCAAAAGGAATTGCTCAATGAACATGAACCTAATGAAAATGTTAATGATGATGTTCATAATAATGCTCAACCTAGTAATGATAATGATGTAGAAGTTGAACCTAATGTTGATCTTGGTAACCCACAATCAAAGAATCAATGTTATGATAAGAAAGACTTTGTTGCTAGGAAACATGGTAAAGAAAGAGAAACTTGGGTTCAGAAACCCATGCCTCCCCCCCCCCCCAAACCATCCAAGAAAAAGGATGATGAGGATTTTGAGCGCTTTGATGAAATGATTAGACCTATCTTTTTGCGTATGCGATTGACTGATATGCTCAAAACCAATCCTTATGCTAAGTACATGAAATATATTATTACAAATAAAAGAAAGATACCAGAAGCTGAAATTTCCACCATGCTTGCTAATTATACTTTTAAGGGTGGAATACCAAAGAAACTTGGAGATCCAGGAGTACCTACTATACTGATGACCCACAAGTATAGGGGATCTATCATAGTCCTTTCCATAAGTAAGAGTGTCGAACCCAACGAGGAGCAGAAGGAAATGATAAGCGGTTTTCAGCAAGGTATTCTCTGCAAGTACTGAAATAAGTGGTAACAGATAGTTTTGTGATAAGATAAATTGTAACGAGCAACAAGTAACAAAAATAAATAAAGTGCAGCAAGGTGGCCCAATCCTTTTGTAGCAAAGGACAAGCCAGAACAAACTCTTATAATAGGAAAAGTGCTCCCGAGGACACATGGGAATATCGTCAAGCTAGTTTTCATCACGTTCATATGATTCGCGTTCGGTACTTTGATAATTTGATATGTGGGTGGACCGGTGCTTGGGTGCTGCTCTTACTTGAACAAGCATCCCACTTATGATTAACCTCTATTGCAAGCATCCGCAACTACAACAAAAGTATTAAGGTAAACCTAACCATAGCATGAAACATATGGATCCAAATCAGCCCCTTACGAAGCAACGCATAACTAGGGTTTAAGCTTCTGTCACTCTAGCAACCCATCATCTACTTATTACTTCCCAATGCCTTCCTCTAGGCCCAAATAATGTTGAAGTGTTATGTAGTTGACGTTCACATAACACCACTAGAGGCTAGACAACATACATCTTATCAAAATATCAAACGAGTACCAAATTCACATGACTACTCATAGCAAGACTTCTCCATTGTCCTCAGGAACGAACGTAATTACTCACAAAGCATATTCATGCTCATAATCAGAGGGGTAATAATATGCATATAGGATCTGAACATATGATCTTCCACCAAATAAACCAACTAGCATCAACTACAAGGAGTAATCAACACTACTAGCAACCGACTAGCACCAATCCCGGACTTTGAGACAAGAATTGGATACAAGAGATGAACTAGGGTTTGGGGATGAGATGGTGCTGGTGAAGATGTTGATGGAGATTGCCCTCTCCTGATGAGAGTAGCGTTGGTGATGACGATGGTGATGATTTCCCCCTCTCGGAGGGAAGTTTTCCCGGCAGAACAGCTGTATCGGAGCTCTAGATTGGATCCGCCAAGGTTCCGCCTCGTGGCGGCGGAGTCTCGTCCCGAAAAGTTCCTTCTTATTTTTTTTCTCATCGAAAGACCTCATATAGGAGAAGATGGATGTCAGAGAGCCACCAGGGGGCCCACGAGGTAGGGGGCGCACCCTAGGGGGGGGCGCCCCCCACCCTCGTGAGCAGGGTGTGGGCCCATGGCCTTCATCTTTGGCGTGGATTTTTCTTTATTTCTTTTAAGACGTTCCATGGAGTTTTAGGACTTTTGGAGTTGCACAGAATAGGTCTCTAATATTTGCTCCTTTTCTAGACCAGAATTCCAGCTGCCGGCATTCTCCCTCCTTATGTAAACCTTGTAAAATAAGAGAGAATAGCCATAAGTATTGTGACATAAAGTGAAATAACAGTCCATAATGCAATAAATATTGATATAAAAGTATGATGCAAAATGGACGTATCAACTCCCCCAAGCTTAGACCTCGCTTGTCCTCAAGCGAAAAGCCGATAACAATAAATATGTCCTCATGTTTAGGGGTAGAGGCATCGATAAAAATAAAATACGGACATGAAGGCATCATGATTATTCTCATAACAGCAACATATATAGATTTTGTCATATGATTACTTATGTTCAAGTGATGATCTTTTCACAATGCAAAAGTATAAATCATGAACCTTATTGGGCTCCGACAAACTATAATCTCAGTCATTGAAGCAATTGCAATTTATCATAACATCGGAAAGAGTCTATGTCAGAGCTAAAAAGCAAGTCCACATACTCAACTATCATTTAGTCCTCCATAATTGCTAACACTCATGCGATACTTGTGGTTACGGAGTTTTTAATCGGACATAGAGAAATATAGGGGCTTATAGTTTTGCCCCACAACCTTTTACCTCAAGGGTAATGTCAACAATAATGGTTCATGCTCCCCTACATCCAATTAGATATATATATATATATATATATATATATATCATGTTATTTCCAACATGCTGAGCTTGCCATAGGATAAAATGAAAAAGAAAAGGTGAAGATCACCATGACTCTTGCATAAGGTAGAAGGTAATAATAAAGGATAGGCCCTTCACAGAGGGAAGCAGAGGTTGCCATGCGCTTCTATGGTTGGATATATAAAATCTCAATGCGAAAGAACGTCACTTTATATTGCCCCTTGTGATATGAACCTTTATTATGCAGTCCATCGCTTTTATTACTTCCACATCACAAGATTGTATAAAGCTTATTTCGCCCACACCAATCAATCATACATATTTAGAGCAATTTTTATTCCTTTGCACCGATGACAACTTACTTGAAGGATCTTACTCAATCCATAGGTAGATATGGTGGACTCTCATGGCAAAACTGGTTTAAGGGTATTTGGAAGCACAAGTAGTATTTCTACTTCGTGCTGAGAATTTGGCTAGCATGAGGGGGAAAAGGCAAGCTCAACAAGTTAGAGGATCCATGACAACATACTTTATCTTAGATATAAGAAAGACATAACTCATTCCGTTGTCTTCCTTGTCCAACATCAACTCTTTAGCATGTCATATTTTAATGAGTGCTCCCAATCATAAAAGATGTCAATGATAATATATCTATATGTGAAAACCTCTCTTTCCTTATTACTTCCTATTAATTGCAACAATGACCAAAGCTATATCTGCCAACTCCCAACAACTTTTAATCATCATACTCTTTCTATGTGAAGTCATTACTCTCAATAAGATCAATATGAACTTTTTGTTTCTTTTACTCTTTTCTCTTTTCTTTTATTCACCCAAGATCATGGCAAAATAATCAGGCTCTTGACTCAACACTAATCTTTATTATATATAACTCACAGACTCGATTACATAGAGGGATCATAAAGCAAAACTCAAAACTAGATCATGCCATAAACTTTATTCTACTAGATCAAGATACTACTAATAGGATCGAACTAAGAAAAACGGTAAAGATAGGAGTTGTGATTGTGATACGATAACGGGGCACCTCCCCAAGCTTGGCAGTTGCCAAGGGGAGTGCCCATACCCATGTGATTATATCTCCTTTGTCGATGAAGAAGGTGGTGGTGTTGTAGGCTTAGTTGATGGCTTAGGCTTCTCCCTTAATTTGCGCTTGAGGACGGCATTTTGAACCCTCGGATCATCAATCTCCCACTCTAGGGTTAATATCTTTTTGCATAGGTCCTGATTATTTTCCTGCAAGAGACGAAAAGGGATAAACTCGAACTTGGGTTTCTTTAGCCTATCAGGGAGACTTGACTTTTTGAACTCCACGTGCATGTCCCCAGGTTGAGGTAATGGTGCTTCATCTTCATCTGAGCTCGTCTCCTCCTTCCCCTTGGGTTCATAGTCCTCTTCTTCCTCCGTGGTCCATCCATCGTGTTCCACATCTCCATAGACCTTTGGATTTGCTAAGTTATCATCCACATAGCTTTCTCCTTCCGAATCCTGGGAAGACATGTTGATTTAATCTGCAACGGGACAGCTCGAAATGGAAATAGAGGATATTTGCGTGATACGGGAGTCAAAACCTTAGGGAGAATATATAATGAATTTTTACCGACCAAAATACGTAACGTGCAAGAAAACGGAGTCCGGAAGGCACACGAGGTGCTCACGAGGTAGGGGCGCGCCCAGGGGGTAGGGTGCGCCCACCACCCTTGTGGGGCCCTCGTGTCCTTCCCGGACTGCTACTTATTTTTCTATTTTTCTAAATATTCCAAAATGGAGAAATATTGCCTTAAAAATTGTTTTGGAGTCGGTTTACTTCCCGTACCACATGCCTATTCCTTTTCGGAGTCTAAAACGTTCCGGAAAGTGTCCCTTATGTATTCCTCCAGGGTTATGGTTTCAATAATATTGGTTTCAACATTTATGGGATTACCTGAGTGTCACACCCCTAGCTTTTGGTGTTGCCTAGTGTTTGCATCTTGCTTGCATCATGTTTAAATTTCTGAAACTTGAATTGAGGATTGTTGAAGCCTCAAAACTTTAGTTAAAAGAAGGGCAAGAACCCTTTAAATTGCATTCAGTGATTCCAACTTGTCCTAGAAATAGTTTTGAGAATTTTGGCAAGGGTTATATACCTAACCAAAATTTTGGAACATTTTTCAGGAATAATTTGGTCTCTGAATTTAAAACAATATTCTATTTGAATTTGAAAATATATTCAAATATATATGAGATATATTTTCAAATGCTCTGTGATGATTTATGTGCCTTTGGAGAAGTCCATGAAGCAACATAAAAATACTCAGAGGATGTTTTGGCATTGTTGAATTTTGTTTGAATTCAAAACAGTGGCAAAAGATTAAATAAAAGAAAAACAGAAGGAAATAAAACAGAAACAGAATTAAGAGAGAGAGAGAGAGAGAGAGAGAGAGAGTAATCTCACCTGCAGCCCAGCTGGCAGCCCAGCCAACTGGCCTAGCCAACCGAGGGCAGGGGCGTCTTCTTCCTCCTGCCAGAAGGCAGAGGAGAAGACAGCCACGGCGCCGCGGCGTGCCACGCCGGCAGCTGCCTGCCTGGCTGCCCCCTCATCGCCCTGGACATCCCCAACGCCGCCACGCACGCCCCTGGAACCTCTCGCACTCTCCCTCGCTCATCCCCCTCCTCCGTTTCTCTTACGCGCAACCGCCGAGCGTAGCCGTCGTCGCCGACGCGCACCGCCGAGCGTAGCCGTCGTCGCCGACACGCACCGTCGTGGCCACCGGCCACCCCATGCCTCACCGACGCGCCCAGAGGCTCCGCCACTTCGTTCTCCACCTCCTCGATGAGCCACACGGCACCAGACGCCTCCGAACACCGTCACCGTGGTCGTCTTCTACCTCGGGCATCCGAGATCGCCGACGACCGCACCTCGTCTCCAGCCCGTCCCCGAGCCCGCTGAGACCGCCACACGACTCACTGTGAGCTCCTGATTCTTTCCCCGTGCTCGCCCCCTCCTTTCCCGTCCCCTAGCTCCATCTTCCACCACGGCCGAAGCTCGCTGGCGCCGTGCCTCGTCGCCGTCGTGGCCAGAGCCACAGTGGCTTGAAGCCGGGCACACCACCGTGCTCCACACCTCACCAGGAGCACGTAGCGCACACCAGCGCCTCCCCTAGCGCCCTGCATCGCCTAACCCGCCGTTGGCCGAACTCCGGCCGCCGCTCGACTTGACGCCGTTGTCGACTCCGGCCACCCCAGGCCCGGCTACTGCCACCAGGCGACGCGCTGCAACGCCAGCTACCCGTAGAGACCAACCGCGGCTCAAACCACGGCCTGTACGCGAAACCCGAGCAACTCCGGCGAGTTGCCGCCACGGTTTTGGTCGCCGCCGGCTGAACTCCGGTGACTCCGACATCGCACACTTAGTTAACACTAATGACGCCACTAGCTAATCACTGTGCCACTGAAGGATGGGCCCCACGCGCTAATTAACCCCAGGATTTATTCCCTATTTAACTTAGACTAAACCATCGGGCCCACACGTCAGGTTGACTTCGCTGACGTGGCCTTTGACTGGTCCCACCTGTCATTGACTCGAGCCAGCACTGTGTCACTGACCAGTAGGCCCCACTGGTCAGGTTTGACCTGGCCAGCCACAATTGACCTGATGACGTCACTCTTACATCATGCTGACGTAGTAAAACCTTTTCTGCATTTTAAATAAATCTAAATGATTTATTTATTTTCAGAAAATATCCAAAACTTTGAAAAATCATAGAAATTGAACCATAACTCCAAATGAAATAATTTATATATGAAAAATTATCAGAAAAATTCAAGGAATCTGTTTATGGCATTTTCATGCATGTTAGAACAACTTAAGGCCACTGTTTAGGACAAATCCAATAAAGGGCATTTAAATAATCATATATGGAGTTGGAATTTGAATCTTATATTCAAACCAACTTCATTTAATTGTGTTGCTAGTTGCATTAGCTCAATCAACAACATATTGCCATGTCATTATCATGCATCATGTTGTGCATTGCATTGATTGTATTCCTTCTCTATTGCCAGTGGTTGTCCCCTCTCGATAGACGTTGTACCGACGCTGTGATCGTTGACAGTGATGAAGAACCAATGATATCCTCAGAAGTGTCAGGCAAGCACAACCCCCTTGTTCATTCTGATACAAGCCCACTCTCTCGCTCTTGCTCTCTTTTACTGCATTAGAATGACAACGATCATCTACTACTTGTTGCAGTAGTTGAACCCCTTATCCTCTGCATGACCTGTCATTGCCACAGTAAATAGATGAAACCTACTAGCATGAGTAGGAGTTGTTTGAGCCCTGATGTGCCTACTCATTCATGCTTGTTTGTCATGCCTGCTACTGCTTAGAGTTGAGTCAGGTCTGATTCATCGGGGATGAATCGAAGGTGTGTAAACATGTCCTACTATGTGTGAGCTAAGTGTGTGAACACGTTCTGGTAAAGGTAGCGGTGAGAGGCCATGTAGGAGTACATGGTGGGTTGTCTCATTGAAACCGTCCTCAGGAACTGAGTTCTGTGTCTGTGATCCATGAACAGCTACTACCACTCATTGGGATCCTTAATTGACCCTCTCGGCTTCTTAATCACCCTAGTACTCTGTCCAGGAGTTGCAACTAGTTTCTGGTGTTTGTAGGTTATGTGTTGGCGGCTGTGCGTAGCGCTGACCCTAGGGGTGGGCTATGATGCGGTAGATACACCGTGGTCGGGCATGCCGGGCGCCCGTTTGGTGTCTCGGAACCCTGTACACATCGTTCGGGGCCGTATGTGGAAACCTCGGCCGGACTCCCTGCGGATGGAACCTGGATAGGCGATAAACCTGGACTAGAGACTTGAGTGTTTAGGTAGGCCGTGGCCGACACCCTCGCCAGGCTTCCGCTTGAAGGTTGCCGAGATACATGACGTGTATATGGTGGTAAGTGGTGGGAGCGTGTGTGAAGAAGTACACCCCTGCAGGGTTATCATTAACTATTCGAATAGCCGGATTCCTCGGATATGGAAACTTGGACCCCTTGCATAGTTCATAGACAAGTGAAAGTGGATACTCTAAAACTCACAAGATAAGTGTGAGTGCTATGGATGGCCTTCTCGTAGGGAGACAAGAGCGGATCCATAGTTGTGTATTGAATGGTGAATATGTGGACTCGTGTGCGCCACCTCAAAAGAGTTGCTTGCAGTCGTAGTTCAGGTTAGCCACTGAGTCAAAGCTGGCTTGCTGCAGTTAAACTCCACCACCCCCTTTATTGATACCAATGCATATGTAGATAGTTCTGATGTAAGTCTTGCTGGGTACATTTGTACTCACGTTTTCCTATTTTATGTTTTGCAGAGAGACGTCAGTCTCGCTAGTAGTTCTGTGTGGACTTTGATGTTTAGCTTGATACCTCAGCTACGATCTTGTGCCCTCGGCAGGATCTGGTAGATAGTCAGGCTTCTTAGCCTTTTTCATTTGTAGATGTCTGTTCTTAGACATGTTAAACTTCCGCATGTGCTTTGACTTGTATGCTATGTTTGTTGGGTCATGAGACCCATGTTTGTAATTTCTCGCTCCTCGGAGCCTAATGAATAAATACTTGAGTTGTAGAGTTATGTTGTGATGCCATGTTGTATTTACACATATCGAGCATATTGTGTGTATGATTGAAATGCTTGGTATGTGTGGGATCCGACAATCTAGTTGTTTATCCTTGGCAGTCTCTCTTATGGGGAAATGTAGTCTAGTGCTTCCATGAGCCATAGTAGTCCGCTACAGCCCGGTTCACCAGAGTCCTGTTAGCCCAGCACTACTGCTCAGGACACTTGACTGGCCAGCATGTGTTTCACTTCGTTCCTATGTCTGTCCCTTCGGGGAAATGTCACGCGGTGACTTCCGGAGTCCTGCCTAGCCTGCTATGGCCCGGGTTCCTCGGAGTCCTGTTAGCCCAGTGCTACAGCCCGGAATCACTCGCTGATGACCGACATGCTCGATGTGATTCATGTATGCCTGTCTCCATAGGTCTGTGCCGTTTTGGGTTCACGACTAGCCATGTCGGCCCGGGTTCTCTGTCATATGGATGCTAGCGACACTATCATATACGTGAGCCAAAAGGCGCAAACGGTCCCGGGCCATGGTAAGGCAACACCCGTGGGATACCGTGCGTGAGGCCGTAAAGTGATATGAGGTGTTACCGGCTAGATCGATGTGACTTGGAATCGGGGTCCTGACACTAAGATATAATGTTTGATTCTTTGACCGTTTACCACCTTGGAATTTGTGCCCTCAAAGTTGTTGATTTTTATGGCATCGGAATGATAGACCTCTTCGATAACATAGGGGCCTTCCCATTTAGAGAGAAGTTTTCCTGCAAAAAATCTTAAACGAGAGTTGTATAGCAATACATAATCACCTACATTAAACTCACGCTTTTGTATCCTTTTGTCATGCCATCTTTTAAATTTTTCTTTAAACAACTTGGCATTTTCATAAGCTTGGGTTCTCCATTCATCAAGTGAGCTAATATCAAATAACCTCTTTTCATCGGCAAGTTTAAAATCATAGTTGAGCTCTTTAATAGCCCAATATGCCTTATGTTCTAGTTCGAGAGGTAAGTGACATGCTTTTCCATAGACCATTTTATACGGAGACATACCCATAGGATTTTTATATGCAGTTCTATAAGCCCATAATGCATCATCAAGTTTCTTGGACCAATTCTTTCTAGACCTATTAATAGTATTTTGCAAAATTAATTTGAGCTCTCTATTGCTCAACTCTACTTGACCACTAGACTGTGGGTGATAAGGAGATGCAATTCTATTGATTAACATCATATTTAGCAAGCATTTTACGGAAAGCACCATGAATAAAGTGTGAATCACCATCAGTCATTAAATATCTAGGGACTCCAAACCTCGGGAAAATAACTTCCTTAAGCATTTTAATAGAAGTGTTATGATCAGCACTACTAGTTGGAATAGCTTCTACCCACTTAGTAACGTAATCAACAGCAACTAAAATATGTGTGTATCCATTAGAGGCAGGAAAAGGTCCCATATAATCAAAGCCCCAAACATCAAACGGTTCAATAACAAGAGAATAATTCATAGGCATTTCTTAACGTCTACTAATATTATCAATTCTTTGACATTTATCACAAGACAAGACAAACTTACGGGCATCCTTGAAGAGAGTAGGCCAATAAAAACCAGATTGCAATACCTTATGTGCAGTTCTATCTCCAGCGTGGTGTCCTCCATAAGACTCAGAATGACACTTGCGTAGGATCTGTTCCCGTTCATGCTCAGGTACACAACGTCTAATAACACCATCTACTCCTTCTTTATAAAGATGTGGGTCATCCCAAAAGTAATTTCTTAAATCATAGAAAAACTTTTTCTTTTGCTGGTATGTGAAGCTAGGTGGTATAAATTTAGCAACAATATAATTAGCATAATCAACATACCATGGAGTACTACGAGAAGTACTTATAACATTTAATTGGTCATCACGAAAGCTATCATTAATAGGTAGTGGATCATCAAGAATATTCTCTAACCTAGACAAGTTGTCTGCAACGGGGTTCTCAGCTCCCTTTCTATCAACAATATGCAAATCAAATTCTTGTAGCAAGAGAACCCATCTAATAAGTCTAGGTTTAGCATCTTTCTTTTCCATAAGATATTTAATAGCAGCATGATCAGTTTGAGTATTTACTTTAGAATCAACAATATAAGATCTGAACTTATCACAAGCAAATACAACTGCTAAAAGCTCTTTTTAGTAGTAACATAATTTCTTTGAGCATTGTCTAGAGTCTTACTAGCATAATGAATAACATTTAATTTCTTATCAACCCTTTGACCTAGAACAGCACCTACAGCATAATCACTAGCATCACACATAATTTCAAAGGGTAGGTTCCAATCAGGTGGCTGAACAATAGGTGCAGAGACTAGTGCTTTCTTAAGTATTTCAAATGCTTCTACACAATCATCATCAAAGACAAATGGTATATATTTTTGCAATAAATTAGTCAGAGGCCAAGAAATTTTTGAGAAGTCCTTAATGAACCTCGTGTAAAATCCGGCGTGACCAAGGAAACTTCTTATACCTTTGATGTCCTTGGGGCATGGCATCTTTTCAATAGCATCAACCTTGGCTTTATCAACTTCAATACCTCTTTCAGAAACTTTGTGCCCCAAGACAATACCTTCATTAACCATAAAGTGGCACTTTTCCCAATTCAAGACAAGATTAGCTTCTTCACATCTCTGCAAAACTCGATCAAGATTGCTCAAGCAATCATCAAAAGAGGAACCATAGACGGAAAAGTCGTCCATAAAAACCTCACAAATCTTTTCACAAAAGTCAGAGAATATAGCCATCATGCATCTTTGAAAGGTAGCAGGTGCATTACATAAACCAAAAGGCATACGTCTATAAGCAAAAGTACCAAAAGGGCATGTAAAAGTAGTCTTTGATTGATCTCTAGCCGACACAGGTATTTGAGAGAAACCAGAATAACCATCTAGAAAGCAATAGTGTGTATGTTTGCATAATATTTCTAGCATTTGATCAATAAAAGGTAAGGGGTAATGATCTTTCTTAGTAGCTTTATTTAATTTGCGGAAATCAATTACCATCCTATAACCTGTGATAATTCTTTGTGGAATCAATTCATCTTTATCATTAGGAACAACAGTAATACCTCCCTTCTTAGGAACACAATGGACAGGACTTACCCACTCACTATCAGCAACGAGATAGATTATACCTGCCTCCAGAAGCTTTAGTATTTCTTTTATTACCACTTCTTTCATTTTAGGATTCAGACGTCGTTGAGGATCACGAACTGGTTTGGCATCTGCTTCCAAATTTATTTTATGTTGACATAGAGTGGGACTAATGCCCTTAAGATCATCAAGAGTATATCCAATAGCAGCACGGTGCTTCTTCAGAGTTTTAAATAATCTTTCTTCTTCATGCTCTGAAAGGTTAGCACTAATAATAACAGGATATATCTTATTTTCATCAAGATAAGCATATTTAAGATTATCTGGCAAAAGTTTAAGCTCAAACACGGGATCACCCTTGGGTGGAGGAGGATCCCCTAAGATTTCAACAGGCAAGTTGTGATGCAGAATAGGTTCTTGTTTAAAGAATACTTCATCTATTTCCCTTCTTTCATTCATGAACATATCATTTTCATGGTCTAGCAAATAGTGTTCTAAAGGATCACTAGGAGGTACGGCAATAGAAGCAAGACCAATAATTTCACCCTTACTAGGTAATTCTTCCTCACGATGTTGTTTACTAAATTTAGAGAAATTAAACTCATGAACCATATCATCCAAGCCAACAGTAACAATATTCTTAGTGCAATCTATGGTAGCATTGACAGTATTTAAGAAGGGTCTACCAAATATAATGGGACAAAAACTATCTTGTGGGGAACCAAGAACAAGAAAATCAGCAGGATATTTAGTTTTCCCACACAAGACTTCAACATCTCTAACAATTCCAATCGGTGCAATAGTATCTCTATTAGCAAGTTTAATAGTGACATCAATATCTTCTAACTCAACAGGTGCAATTTCATTCTTAATTTCTTCGTATAAAGTATGCGGTATAACACTAGCACTTGCACCCATATCACATAAGCCATGATAACAATGATCTCCTATTTTAACAGAAATAACAGGCACGCCTACCACAGGTCTATGTTTATGTTTAGCACAAGGTTTAGCAATTCTAGCAGTTTCACCTTCGAACTGAATAACATGCCCATCAATATTATCAGGCAAGAGATCTTTAACAATAGCAATATTAGGTTCTACTTTAACTTGTTCAGGAGGTGTATAAGTTCTAATATTGCTTTTACGAACAACAGTTGAAGCTTTAGCATGATCCTTTATTCTAACAGGGAAAGGTGGTTTCTCAATATAAGAAGTAGGAACAATAGGATCATTATAAGTGACAGTCTTTTCTTCAACTTTAATAGGTGCAGCTACTTTTACTTCTATGGGAGGATGATATTTAAACCACTTCTCCTTAGGGAGATCAACGTAAGTAGCAAAAGATTCACAGAAAGAAGCTACTATCTCATAGTCAAGTCCATATTTAGTGCTAAACTTACGGAAAATATCGGTGTCCATAAAAGATTTAACACAATCAAACTTAGGTGTCATACCTGACTCCTTACCTTCGTCGAGGTCCCAATCTTCAGAGTTGCGTTTAATTCTATCCAATCAATTCCATCTGAATTCAATAGTCTTCATCATAAAAGAGCCACTACAAAAAAAAGACACATTTATGACATTTTGGGCCGAACGAATTTTTTTTCTGTCATTCATATGACACTTCTATGACGATAATTGTGACAAAACCCGGTATCATCATAGATGTGGTGGGCTCCTACTTCTATGACAAAAAATCATGACAGAAAATGGGCTTTTCGTCCTAGGCGGGCCGGAGACGCAGCTGCATGACATTCTTTGGGCCGTCCATGACGGAAAAAACCATGGTAGAAGCGAGGGGGAGGAAAATTTCGGGGAGTTCCCGGTTACGGTGGGAGGTCGGGGGCCGAGCGATGCACGTTTCTCTCGTACATGTACGCACGTGTGTGCGAGGCGTTGGCTCTAACTGAACCCGAGCGAGGTGTTGGGCTCTAACTGAACCTGAGCGATTGCACTGCAGGCTACGCGTTACTGAAACCGAGCGATCAATCGATGGCTGTTAACTGAACCCGATCGAGCGATTCCTTGGCTACTGCTGCTAACTGAAGCCGGTCGATGGGATGAACAGTGAGCGTTGCGGGGGGGTTGGATGAACAGTGAGCGGTGGCGTTGCCTCTGGATGAACAGGACCCCGTGGTGTGGTGGAGGGCTGGATGAACAGTAGACAGTGGAGGGGTGCCCGTGGAGGGGTGGATGAACAGGACCCCGTGGTGTGGAGGGCAGGATGAACAGTAGATGGTGGAGGGGTGGTTGAACAGGACCCCGTGGTGTGGAGGGCTGGATGAACAGTAGATGGTGGAGGGGTGGTTGAACAGTAGCCGGTGGAGTAGCGCACGGTGGAGGCTGGATGAACAGGAGCCCGTGGAGGCTGGAGGAGGTTGACGGTGGATGAACAGTAGCTCGTGGAGGCTGGAGGGGGTCGACGGTGGAGATGAACAGTATCCCATGGAGTCCCGTTTTGCGGTACGCCACACCCCTCCCGATGAACAGGACACCCGTTTCGACCGTAGCGCTCCAACACAAGTCCGTTTCCTCCGTTTTGCGGTACGCCACACCCCTCCCGATCAACAGGACCCCCGTTTCGACCGTAGGAGGTCTGTTTCCTCCGTTTTGCGGTACGCCACACCCCTCCCGATCAACAGGACCCCCGTTTCGACCGTAGGAGGTCCGTTTCCTCCATTTTGCGGTACGCCACACCCCTCCCGATCAACAGGACCCCTGTTTCGACCGTAGGAGGTCCGTTTCCTCCGTTGTGCGGTACGCCGGGCCTCGTTTCCATCGCCTCTTCCGTCCAAGCCCTCCCGATGAACACGACCACGCATTCTGTTCCGACCCATGAACACGATGACGATGCTATTTCTCCGTTCCGACCCAGCCATGTACACGAGCCCTCGCCGTACGTATGTGCGAGTAGGCGTTCGAGACCCCGCCCGTATGTACACATACGTGGCCGTATTTTCTTTCTTGCACCCTGGCCGCTGTGCGTACGTGTACATGCTACGTGCGCGCCTCTACTACGACACGTGCGCGCCTCTACATCGACCAGTATGTACGTACACGTTCGCGACCAGAATGTCAATGCTACGTATGCTTCAACTAGGTGGGTCCCGACTGTCAGGCACTTCCTTGCCTACGAAGATGTAGCTGGTGTGTCCCAGCAGTCAGGGGGTGAATCGTTTTTTTTGCCCAGACGCACTTCCTTGTGCGCAAAGATGTAGCTGGTGGGTCCCAGCAGTTGGGGGGCTGGTGGGTCCCAGCAGTCAGGGGGGCGAATCGTTTTGGTTTTTTTGCCTGGACGCACTTCCTTGCGTGCGAAGATGTAGCTAGTGGGTCCCAGCAGTCAGGGGGGCGAATCGTTTTTTTTTTGCCCGGACGCACTTCCTTGTGTGCGAAGGTGTAGCTGGTGGGTCCCAGCAGTCAGGAGGAAATGTTTTTTCGCAAAATACGGTGGCCCGTCTGGTGGGTCCCTGCTGTCAGGTGGAGGAATCATTATTTTCCGCGTAATAAGGAGGCACTTCCTTGCTGCTGCCGTGGACCTAGCTGTCAGCCTCTCCACATACAGTCCACGTCCGATGGAAGTTGTTCCTTGACCACATTGACCATGCCGCGCCGAGAGCACCAGGGCGGTGGACGATGGCGAGGCCTAGGAAGGGGACAACGGGGAGCCGGGGAAGACGCGGCAGTGGAAGCCCGCGCGCGCGCGGAGAGGAGTACGAGGGTTTAGTGGTTCGGCTGCGGTGTGAGGCTGCCGTCGCCGCGGGGCCTGGCCAGCGGTGGGAATAGTAGGGGGCAGTGAGGCCTTCGCGGCAGCACAGCCGGCCACGGGAGGCAGGAGCATGCGGCATGACCGGCGCTGCTTTGGGCAGCTGGAGCAAGAAGACTAGAGGTTGAAGAAGCACTACGGCCGTTGGATGGACATCGTACGGTCAATGGACCTAGAATCGTTCATATTGACTAAGTTGACAAAGCCCTTCGTCCCCGTCAACTTAGTAGGCCCACAAGTCAGCCTCCCACCAAGGTGGGTCCTAGCTAGCCGGGGGAGTATTCATTTTTTTTGTAATAAGGAGGCACTTCCGGTGGGTCCGGCCTGACAGCGGGGGGAACTTTTTTTCATGAAATATGGTGGCCCGTCCGGTGGGTCCCAGCAGTCAGGGGGAAATGATTTTTTTCGCAAAATACTGGTGGCCCGTCCGGTGGGTCCCTGCTGTCAGGTGGAGGAATAATTATTTTGCACGTAATAAGGAGGCACTTCCTTGCTATGGCCGTGGACCCAGCTGTCAGCCTCTCCACGTACAGTCCACGTCCGATGGAAGCCGTTCCTTGACCACGTTGACCACGTCGCGCCGAGCGCACCAGGGCTATATATAATAATTTATATATAGCTCATGGAAACTTCTTATGCAATTTATTGCAGTCATTTTTTTGGTTGGCCAGGGCCAATTTCGCATATTTCTGTGGGTTCCAAACTATTTTTAATACCGAAATGTCCACCAGATTTAAAGTACTTTGAAGATATATTTAAATTAGGTTAATGCCCAGTGGAATAGGAATCTAAAAATGTGATAAAATTCAGAAATTATAAAGTAATTGCCAATTTGTCATCTGTTTATATTTACAACCCATTTCATATTACTTTCAAGATTTGCAGGCGTCTTGAAAGAGTTGCAGCCCATCAGGGCGTAGAAAAATAAGTAGGCCTGGATTGGGTATTCTTCAGAAAAAATAAACTGGGCTCATTTTCACAAAGAAAAAATAGCTGGGCTGGTCACATGGTGAACATAAAATATAAGCCTGGGCTAGACGGGCCACAGCCCAGTTCAAACCCTGCTTCGTCTCAACAATACCAAACAAAAAAAATACTGCTCGAGTAGCTACGTCCCAGGTGTCAGCCGATCTTGTGATGTTCTCTTGTCTATTGACTATATACGCTCACAATGTCGTGGGTCCCAGATGTCAGGAAAACACTAGGAGGAAGCATTTTATTTTTCCATACGCTGACGTGGTGGGCCCCTACTGTCATCCTCTCCACGTACTTCTGCCGATTCCTGTTGTTTGTTGACCATGTTAACAACGCGAGAGGGCGGCGCCGCGGCGAGTGCACCAAAGCGCGCGGAGGACGTCGGCGTTAATGATTTAGGGGACGGTGGGGCGGCGATGCGTGCGCTGAGGCGCAGCCAGCCGTGGGAGGCGGAAGCAGGCGGCCCCGCCGGCGCTGGTTTGGTTTTGGCGGCTGGATGAAGACAGGACTGAAGAAACACGACAGACTGTAAAAGCAGCAGGAGTACTTAACAACCTTAACTGAAACCAGCCGGGGCACTTAACAACCAAAGCTGAAAGCAGTATGAGTACTTATACAGGTTCAACCATACAAAGCACGCCTCGAACAGTGCTACTTTGCCTACAGTTAACCAAGGGTGAGGCCGCCAAGCCCCAAGACAAGGCCCAGGTGCCACCCCACGCATCCACAACCTTCTGAAAGCGGCTTCATCTCGCAACATGGTCAATAAATAGGATATTCGCTTTAGAGCCATGGAAAAGCATGAACATAATCTTCTGTCCTATTCTCCAAGATGGACGGGCCTTCATTATTTGAGACCACCCATGAATAAGTATCTTTTCACCTCCAAGGGGAATTGAGTAGGTCGACATATACAACATGTTGTGACCAAGCGCAAGTCTGACCCGACCATGGTCAGGCATCTGTATAGGAACAATAGAACTTGGCAGTTCTTGTTTCAAGAAGATCACAGCTGTAAAACTGTGTATAAGCAATAGTTTATGAACAACATATATAACAGAAAATAGCTCGTACCGTAAGTTTCTCGACACAGTTGGACCTGTTCAACGAGTGCAGTAGTGGCACACATATCCCACATGGCCTTCCACCATTGAAACGCCCCACAAGGACCTCAAGACGATCAATAAAGTGTAGGAACTTGTGGATGTTGATCCAGTCAACTTTAGTGCCATTAGTAACAGCCGAGTTATTACAGAGTAACAAACGAGCAGACTGCTTAACTCTGAAAAAACCTACACATGACACCAATTATAAGAAAATATTAGTTAGAAGTAGCATCTTCGTGAGAGATTCGTTGCTACTTCTAAAGTTAAATTGTGATTAGTTAGACAGAATAGGTGGATTAAGAAGTAATCGAGGCAACAAGCAAGAACCGGATACAAAACTAACATGGATGAACAATTGGAACGACGTCGGGGTGGAAGATCGCAGTTAAGATGAGACCAGGTTCTGCTATTTCCATCAACATTCGTACGCCAACTTTCAGTCTGTAACACTTGAGAAAGTTTATCCAAGTTCCGCCATAAAAAAAGCAGCGATCTTCTTGGTTCATGAACCCAACTCGGAACTTATATCCATGGCTTGTCTTCATTGTGACCATTAAACTAGTGTATTCAGTTATGGCAAGGCCGAGCATCTTAAGTATATGTGTTCTGGCAGAGCAAATAATACACTGTAGGAAAAATAATATGAGAACACAGCATGTTCAAAAAAAACCCACCCTCCCGGATAGAAAAAGAGGATTCTAGGAACATACTGTGTGCGTTTCAAAATGTTGTGTTAGGATGAGAAGGAACAAGTGTGGCGCCTCGCTGAGGGCGCAGAAACCTGTAGGGTACTCGCACTTTGGGCACTGCAAATGAAACACACTAGATTTAGTAGGAAGAAAAATGCATCAACGACGGCGGCTACCATCCTAGGATTACCTGCGACCAAGGGACTTGGGTTTATCGGGGATGGATGAAGAATTCGTACCTGGTTCTCCATGATAAAACCCTATGCAATCGCCAAGAGGGGGTTTTCTATGAACAAGCAGACGAGGGAGAAGGGGATTCAGGCCCAGTGAAATATTGCCGCTTCGTCCGTCCAGCTTACTGCTAAAGCTGGAAAGGGGGGTTGTGATTTGACGGCTCATTGGGCATTACTGCGGCGCTACGACCGGGGTGTGTCTACCATGAAGTTGTGCACTCTAATTTGTGCATATGGCACGTGGACCCCGTTGCCGGTTGCCCCACATATCAGCGAAAGGAAGTAGAAAGACAGGAGTAACTAGTTACACATAAATATATATTTTGACAGAGAGATACTCCCTCTATAAAGAAATATACAAATCTTTTATATCATAGGCTCACCTTGCCGAGAAATATACTCCCTCTGCAACGCACGAACATTATGGGGGTTCAGCTTTTTTATGGGGGTTCAGCTGAGAATATAATACTCAGATAGGCTCACGGTTCTGGACTTTGGGCCGCAGGTCGACCCTGCATGTTCGGGGGCCCATGTGTTCTACCTCGGTGCTTTTCATATTGCAAGCGATCAGTACGGTGCTGGTTCTAGATGCTGTTGTAAGGCGAATACACAAAATTGAATAAAGCACGACAGCTGTTGGAATGAAATCGAACGACAGTTCCTAACCAGCAATCAGAGTTGCAATTCTATCAACGATGTACCATGTGATAAATAATATTGTCGTACTACTTATACACACAGGACACTTGTTTCACCATGACAGATTATTACATCAAAATCTCTCGGAGGATAGATCAGTTCGGCAGTTGCGTGCTGCTAATTTCAAAGTTGATTTGGACCAGCTCTCCTTGCCGAGAAAGTTCGATTTTGACATCATCCCCTACCGCAAGATATGATTTAGATTTGAACCTTGACCATCCTTTAGCATCTATCATCATGCGACCATCCTTTGTACTTACGATATATTGAGCAGGTTCATTCACACCAAGGCTGCGCATGGTAAGAGAAACTTGGCCGCGGTCGCCCGGATTGTTGAACGACTCCCTCGTTGCTCTAGGAATTCTCTGTTTGCAAACAAGAAGACATACCCAAACAGTTAGATCAACACAGTGAATCATGTGAAACGACATGGAAAGAAAAAAGAACGAAGCACTTGGGCGGCCAATGCTTACCAAGAAGGTGGACATGTCGGTTTTTGTAAGGACTTTGGTATATGAAGTGCGAACTGCAGCCCAGTCTGTTGCCGGTGCAACTGCACGGGCTGGAGTAGATGCAAGTGCAAGTGTTGGTGCAGGTGCCGAAGCCGCTGCTGCTGCCGGAGATGGTGCTCCTTGTAAAGCTGGTGCCGGTGTCGGAGCAGGTGCCGGTATCGATGCCCAATCCTCCGGTAGATCAGACTGATCCGCTGACGCGGTCGGTGCCCAATCCTCAGCTGCATCAGACTGAGCTACTGCCGCTGTCAGTGCTAGAGCAACTGCCGGCGCTCCATCTGTGCAAGACAGCGGCGATCGTGTCTGGTCTGCTATGATCAGCTTTCTAACTTAACTAGGATCCGTGACCGTGATCCAGTTTTCTTCTTCATTTCTTTTAAACACGAGAAGGACTAATTGTGGCGTTTTTGTTAAACCAAACTGCAGTTCATCATAGGGATTCAGCTTGTACTCAGACAACAGACTAATCCAATTTTTTCCTGTAATATAAGTGATGGACAGTGCCTTCATTACTGACACGGCATAAGAAGTGAAACCTGCAAAAATAGCCATCGTAGAGCAAACCAAATGGTTTATTCTATGATGAATGTCACATGGCAAAACCTGCATCGTAAAATTACAGGAAAAGAAAGAAAACATGACATTAAATCAATAAGATTTAGACAGTAAATCAATAAGATTTACTTGATGTGACACGAGTGAATCCTTACCAGGAAATCACTATGTTGAAGTACTAAACAGAAGATTGATCGTCCAACTACGCATGGCATGCAGGGGCCCTGCCTACTCCCACAAGCAGGACAGTCCAAAGGTCGTGACAAATCGTATGGACCAAACATCCATAGGACTGGAAATCCTAGTGGGTGCGATAAACCCTGCAATGCATATAGATATTGGAGTGTAACCATAATTGATAAACCATCCTCACAAAAAATATGATCTGGATACTTCAAAATATACATACTGAATTGAGTGGACAGACATTAACATAGACCATTCTCAGGACAGACCACACACCAAAAGCGGCAGTACTAATAAAAAATACAGGGTTCACAAACACAAATCAAGTACTGAACAATAGTACTTACTACAGACAAGAAAAGTTGCACTAACTAAACTCTGCAGGCTATTTCTTGCCACCGACCTACGGGATGAACCCCGCATAACTGACTAGGCCATGGACTTCGTGTGAGATGTCTACACGCACCATCACCATCTTGCCAACCTTGGAGAACCTAACAGAGTGGTCTTTCCACTCATAAACATGATGATGAAGACATGCCGCAACAGATTTGTTGGGAAGCTTTACAAGAACCACACCCTTCGTAATCGAAGGCACAACCAGGAAATTGTTGTGGTCAAGTACAGCCTCAAGAACACGCCTGACAACAATGCTACAGGAAAACACTAGTTCAGGACACATGGCGACAAGGACACAGCAGCTGGATAGTTCAGCAGTAGAACTCATCCTTAGGTCTTCCAGTTCACACGGCATGACTTTGAGAACTTCATCTCCACCGCAGACCTGGTTCTAATTCAAACAGAAACCATATTTTATTACTACCTCCGTTCAGAAATATAAGATGATTTTTGATATTATACTCCATATATGACTACATATACGCACAGAAATGAGTGAACAAAGACACTAGAACTTGTCTTCAAAGGCATGAGAGCAGAGGGATTACATGCAAAATCCATAACACAAGTTACTGAGGCAAATATACCCTCTTAAAAGGTAGCATTGATGTTCATAAAGTACTCCCTCCGTCCCAAAATTCTTGTCTTAGATTTGTCTAGATACGAATGTATCAAGTCACATTTTAGTATTAGATACATCCATATCTAGACAAATCTAAGACAAGAAATTTGGGACAGAGGGAGTAGTTGAAAGTAATCTATAAGAAATCAGTGTCAACCTCTCGATTGTTTTGGTCAAAAGAGGAATTTAGAACCGTCATTTGGCACACAAAAATCACATGCAAGATCACCCAGAAAGTTGTACTACTAGTACTAGTACTGCATGTTAGATGAAAAAACACGATCAAGATCGAGAAAAAGATCGTCAAGAAGAGATATTACCTGGACTTGCTTAATGAGGGATCCCGGAGAGGGGGGCTTGGACAGGGCGATGGCTTTGAGCTTGTCTGCGGTAGTCTCGGCGGGGTGCTTGCGCTTCTTCGTACCATGAGCCTCGACGGTTTTGGCCGGAGCCATAGACATCACTTTGGCCGGTGCTCCAGCGTCCATCAAGAAACTGTCAAATAGAAATAAAAGAAAAGAAACCATAATCACAAACCCAAAAGAAGAAAAGAGATGGAGTTATAGGATCGGTCTCAGGGTTGCAAGATCGGGCCTTGGCCAAAATCAACACCATTGATGCGCTCACCTTTCCTTCTTTGGGAGAGAAGAACAATGGCAGAAGCAGGTCGGGGTTTTCTTGAGGAAATGTGGAACAAGATGAGGCAGAAGCGAGGGTTGGGTAGAGAGGAAGCTGAGAGAGAAGAGTGAAATGATGGTTGCTTCGTCCGTCCAACTTACTGCTGGAAAGGAGGGGGTTTTGTGATTTGACGGCTCATTGGGCATTACTGCGGCGCTTTGATCGGGGTAGTCTACCATCACTCTACTACGGAGTAATTTAGTGCATGGCTGGTGGACCCCGATGCTGGTTGTCCCACACGTCGGTGAAAATGAGTAATTTAGTGCATGGCTGGAGGAGGATCCGCACGGTAGAGCATGTCCACTATTTTTCAAAAGAAAAAATGATTACAGCAAGCGTTTCCACTCTTACGACGGAGGAGTGCGAGACACGGCAGCCACTTGAACATACAAAGTGCTCCTACTACTAGGCATGTGCAGTGGTTCATACGTCAGTACTACACAATCTTGTTGCTAGTGTAGTAAGATATGACGATAACAAATGATGTTGTGCGCATGTCAACTACTCCTATATGTAACAAATACACGAAGAGGAAACAACTATATTGAGATGAGAATGCAACCAAACACACCCACACGCTTTGTGCTACAGTGACTGATCTGCATCGTCTGAGTTTGATCCAACGGTCATGTTGCGCCGAGACATGGACATGCCCATGCAGAGGGCGCCTAAACACCACCGAAGTCCCTCTGCTTCTTGAGGCGCACAACGTTGGTGATGCAGGGTGCAACCGCCCGCAGAGCCCGCTCCCGGTCGACGAGAGCCAGCTCGTCAAAGACGGCGTCCAATGGCATGAATGGATTCCGGTGACGGAGCCCTGAAAAGATTCGCCCGACAACGGCGACGGCAGCCTGCAACCCCTCCTTGTCCAGCTCAGCCCCCACCATCGCGCGGAGAAGGCTCAGCTCCTCAGAGATATAGGTGAAGAAGGAGACCAGGTCAAGAAGCCGTAGCTCGTTGAAGTCGACCGGGTGGTCGAACGGGTTTAGCCCGATGGCCGGCATCGTCGCGCTGGCACGACGGTAGGCATCGCGCAGCCGCAACACGTGCGTGGCAACTTGGTTCACCAAGTGGCTGAGGTGATCCTGGACCTCGTCACGATCGGCCCGCTCGCGCTCCAGCCGGCTCCCCTGACGGCCTATCATATCTCCCGCTTTCTGCAGCAACGCCGCCGACGCCTCGAGCATCTTTGTGGTGGACGCCTGCCGCTTTTGAAGCTCCGTGAACTCCCGCACATAACGGAGGAGCATGGCACTCCTCTCCTCCTTGAGCTCACGGAGCTCCACGTCCTTGGCCCTAAGCTCCACATCCTTGGCATGGAGCTCCTGTGTCAGGAGCCTCACCTCGGACTCCGTGATCTGCTGCGTCGCCATGGCACCAGGTAGAAGCAATGGGGAGAGGAAGCAAAGGGGGTGAAACGGCTGAAAGGCAATGCAATCTACGGGAAGGCGGAGGGAGCAAGGAATCTTTTGGTTTTCACCATGGTAAAATACCAGTCGACGACTTCTCACATCAGGGAGCGATGGGTTTTTACAAGCGGAGTCATCATGACTAATTGCTGCCGCGCCTGCTCCCGTCAATCAAAAAATTAAATATCCTGCCGCACCTGCTCCCGTCAATCAAAAAAATAAAAATCCTGCCGCACCCAAACACCAGAGCAACGCCGTAGTGGATATTTATATTTACCTGCCGGCAAGTAGATAAAAAAAGGGGTGAAAAAACAAATGTGGCGGTGGCCTAGCTAATCGGTCGAACTAGCCCAACTAGCTAGCCACCATGCTTCACTGATGTACTCGGCGGGAAAGGTGGTCTTTCGTGATTTGATGACTCATTTACTTGCTTCGGCGCTACGACCGAGGAGGACCCAGAAAACGCACGGTAGGGCATCCCACGTCAGGAAGAATATATGCGTGCACCACCCGAGAGGACCCCGAAACCACGCGGTAGGGTGTGCCACGTCTCGGCACGGAGGAAAAATGTGCGTGTAAAAATATACTGTATCAGACGTAGTACCTATGGTTCGACCTTGGGACCCAGCCAGTCGGTCGAAAACACCCCACTAGCCACACAGCTTCATCATGCAAACATGGCACGGAGGATAGATGTGGTTAGCTCCGTCTCGACCAGCTACAACGTCTCTTGTTCTAGGCGATTCTTCTATTTTCCAAGTTTTTTTAGTTGTAATAACACCACGGCAAGCTAGCGCTGCTCTTCGTGTCTGCCCGTGCAAAGGTTAGACGATGGAGAGAAGAGAGATTGAGATCGCAGACCTGGGACCCACCAGTAAGTGAGAAAACGGTCATGCACGTGTTGACGAGGCACTCCCTCTACTCTACTCAACGAAAGTACTGTATAAATAAAATCAAGTTATGGGACAAAGCCAACAACCGTTCGTTTTTTCAGGCTATCGACTTACGCTTTGTAGTCCAGGTTGCGAGTTCGAATCTCGTCTTTCAGATTTGTTAGTTTTAGGTCCAAATTTGATTGATGACAAGTGGGACCCCCGTGTGTTGTTCCGATATTTCAGTGTAGGATGGTTTTTTTTGAACAAACACTTTGCGCGGTTAGACAAGTAATGGCACGAGTTACACGTATTTTGCAAGTTTACGAACAAAAATGACAGCGGCATAGAATATCACATCCACCCCGCAGCTTAGATACTATGGTGATACGAGTTTTTACACCGTTGGAAGTGAGATCCAATGGCTTGGAAGTAGTCTTTGTAATATGCACAATTTCCAAACTCTCCAAAGGTTTTTTTGCAAATAAAACATTCAGGCCTTGTGTGTACCGCTGCATCTTCGATCCAACGGCTCCCCGGTGCTCATATTAGGTGCTCCCCGTAGCTTAATTACCCGCTACGGTGATATGAGCATCTAGGTCGTATGATCAGTGATCAGATGGCACATGCATAGTACTTGTACTTTCTATGCATTTCCCAAACTCTATTAGCCGTATATTGCAAAAACATTCAAACCTCCTATTGTGGGCCGTTAGATCTCAGTGAACTCGTATCACCATAGAATCTACGGTGCGGGAGCACCTCATACTCTCCCGTGCGAGAAAACATAAGGTGCTATCGCAGCTTGGATGCTACGGTGATACGAGCTTGGAGGTCGTTTGATCTGAGATCCAATGGCATCTGAGTAATCTTTGTGCTTGTAAGCAATGGTCGAACTCTTTTGGGGCTTTTCTGCAAAAAACCATTCGAACCACCGAGGAGGTGTTGGGTCACAAATCCAACGCCTCCAAAGAGCTTGTATCACCAAAGCATCTAAGGTGTGGTAGCACATGATATTCTTACATACAGGAGAATATGATGTCCTCCTTCATCTTAGATGCTATAGTGATACGAGCTTCGAGGTCGTTGGATATGGGATCAAAGGGCATCTAAGTAGTTTTTGTACAAATTGTGTCCAATTCTCAAACTCATCAAGGTTTCCTGCAGAAATATTAAGACACATCATGTGAGCTGCTATATCTCAGATCTACAAGCTCCAAGCAACTCGTATCGGCATATAGCATCTAAGGTATGGGGGCACATGATATTCTCCCGGGGAGGAGGGGTGGGGGTGCACAACCAATCGGTGGCTGGGAGGGTGGGGACAAATATAATCTAAATAACCCTAGACAGAGCTCCACAATTTCATCTAAGGTCGAGGGGTTGACCCCCGACAATCATAGCTCCGCCTAAACAGAACATTTGCATGCACTGTAGTAATAGACTTAATATTCATGTTTCAGTTTCATGGTCATCTTAAATATTGAACTGAGGACCATGGATGTCTTGCATTTTACTCCCTTCGTTCCCAAATATTAGTCTTTTTAGAGGCTTCAAATGGACTGGCACATACGGATGTATATAGACACATTTTAGAGTCTAGATTCACTCATTTTGCTCCGGATGTAATCACTTGTTGAACTCTCTAAAAGACTAATATTTAGGAATAGAAGGAGTATTTTTGAATTCGTGTCATACATGCATGGTTTGGAAAAATAGATGCACTATACTTATTGGATTGTTGTTGTGTTCGTGCGTTTGTGTCTCTGTGTGTGTGTGTGTGGTCATATGCTTGATACATACAAAGTTTTCTCACCTCCATGTTGTTCATCTTTTAAATTTGAATTTGCATTGGAAAACTTACTAGGATACCATGAAATGTGAAATCCACGTTGAGATCACTATATCACAAACTCACTCTAATTCAACAACTCGTCATAAATCAATTACCACGTTGAGATTAGTATTTGCAAGGAAAATATGGGTATTGTAATACACATAGATTCGTTCGGCAATTTAAAAGGTCCCTTTCGTATTCTCGAATGGTAGGACCCAACGGCGTACCAGCCAGACCTTGGCTCGTGTTGATCCTAAAAAAAGCGGGCTCGTGTCCTTCGGTGGTGTGCGTGGTACGCACATTAGGCAACCCCATTACCCCAACCAGTCGAGCCTCAGCGTTTCAAGTCGAAATATCTGGCGGCTAGAATTCCAGCCCTAGGAAATTCCCCTCATGTCCCCGGTCCATAATAACTACCGATGAACATCGGAGGGATGATTTAGTAACTAGACAATGTTACCTACCGTGCTGAGCACGGTTCAATTCCCTCGGTCGCCGCTCATCAAGGTCACCCGTCAACTGCATTGCCTAGTACTACTACTACTACTACACCAGGGTGAGCACGGAATTGAGCCCGTTTGTTCGTGCCTAGTACTTGAGTTAATATATCAGGTAATGCACTGGTATGGAGGGATTATCCTTTTACTCTGCATATATAACTTGTCTGAAGTCTAACTAAGCAAAATGTTTGACCAAATCCTTTCTTAAGAAATACAACAGGACAGATGTACGGCTTGAAAATTTATTGCATGATGCAGGTTATGATATTGTTTCGAATCCTGGATCTTAAATTTCTGAAAATCCAAAAGTGAGCATAAATTCTTGAAACTAAGCATGGTCACATGATATGGCACAAATATTACTTCGTAAGTTTTTTCTTCAATTTGAGACAAGCTGCTTATGAAAAGTTGCACAAATGAAGAGCCAAGGTATTTTGGAAGAAAGACATGTCACGTTAAGGCGAACGCTTTCACTATTGAAACCATGGGCGTTTACATGCCGCCACGAGTCCCCGCTTCTCATCGGCAATCGGCATGTGCCGTTCGAGCAAGCGTGTGAGTCGACGGGAGGCGTGCGAGCAGATCGCTGCACCGGCTGTCAGGGAGGCGTGCGAGCAGACCGCTGTGCAGGCGAGCCCTTTGACCAGACTCTGCCGCACACCGTCGTCCCAACTGCTCCCACTTTAATGTCGTCGGCGCCGCAGTTTAAAATCAACCCCGCACTACCCGGTACTCCCTCCTTTCCGGTTTATAGGGCTTATCTCAAAATATTAGTTTTTCCATTTTATAAGGCTCAATTTTGTTGTTTCCCATCACATGTTCAGATTCCAAGGTAAATTAAATCATTGCATGCAAGTATTAAGAGAAAATTGACCAATGCATGTAATTTATGCATGCATGCATTGCAATTAATGCATTGGTAAACATATTTTTTTGAGAAAAACAAGAGCATTAATTGGGTGCTTTTGCAAACTACAAAAAGTATTCCACCACTCACCATCTACCTTGGTTGGTGAGATTTTTGAATTGAGCCTTATAAACCGGAAAGGAGGGAGTATCGCTACAATCCTGTCTCTTCCTCTCCGATTCTCCTGTCGTCTACCTCCAACTAGCCTGACCTAAACGTACGCCATGCCGCATCACGATGGTCTGCCCTTAGTGTTCCAGTTTCTTGAGGAAGACACCCAGCCGGAGTCTCAAGAACATAAGGCGCTTTGGGACGAGCTTGAACTGGCCTTGCGGGAAGACGCCGCGCATGTCCCCGCTCCCGATCCGGCCCCCTTCGCCCCGACTGCGCCAGCGCCCATCCCCGTGGCATTGATGGGCTGGGAGCCGCACATTGTCGCCGAGCTTGATCCCACGGGGTTCCCCGAGGGGCCCGCCGACTTTCACACACCCGTGCACCTACCAGCGCATGCGCCTGCGTGTGCACTGACGCGCACGCCCGTGCCGGTGCCCGTGCACCTGCCAGCGCCTGCGCGTGCACTGACGTGCGCACCCGTGCCGGTGCCCGTGCACACGAATGTCTCCGCCGCGCCGTTGACAGCGCCTGTCCCTGCGCGGGTACCAGTGCCCCCCTCAGCGGCATGGATGGCCGCTGTCGACCGCTTTCTTACACCAACGCCAGTCGCCTCCTCCCGCCAGCCGACTCGCTCCAAAGTCTAGAACATTTTGTCCTTCCTTGAAGCTAGGCCAACGTCCAGGAGTACGCCAACAACGGCGCAAGACGCCGCCGTTGCCGTCGGTCAGTGGCCCGATGACACACAGAGCACGGCAGAGGAGCCACTTCCCACTGCAAGACGCCCCCGCTGCCGCCGCGTAATCTAAATTTGCCATGAAAAACGTTCAGATTGCCATGCTTAAAATCCGAACGTTTATCATTTCGGTTTACTTTATATCGATCATCGTATAATTTAAAGTCGGAGTCAGACTGAACGAAATGTATGGTTTGATCGATTGAATGTTCTGCTAGAGCCGTATCAAATTAAATATAAAACGTCATCAAGCCACATGTATTCCTTGTCATCCAACGACCTAGACTGCTTCAATGTCGAGCGCTCAACACGTTTAGCGTGCACTTAATTTCATGCCAAAAATAGTGCTAATCACATGACAACACGCAAATAATATCCTAGTAGTTAATATCCGCATGCACTTAATATACATCCAAATTAACGTGCATTACACGTACACACTGACTAGTGCTGCTAGTACGTGAAACTGGTGCCGTGACTTGTGAACGCGTCCAGATATGGTCAACGGCAACATCGCCCGTGAGTTCTTCCTGTTTGTCCATGCGTCTAAACGCAGAAGGGGAGGAGAGAGAGAGCACACATGGAACCCACCGGTAAGTGAAGACGTGTAGATATATTTGTTGGAAATATGCCCTAGAGGCAATAATAAATTGATTATTATTATATTTCCTTGTTCATGATAATTGTTTATTATCCATGCTAGAATTGTATTGATAGGAAACTCAGATACATGTGTGGATACATAGACAACACCATGTCCCTAGTAAGCCTCTAGTTGACTAGCTCGTTGATCAACAGATGGTTACGATTTCCTGACCATGGACATTGGATGTCATTGATAACGGGATCACATCATTAGGAGAATGATGTGATGGACAAGACCCAATCCTAAGCCTAGCACAAAGATCGTGTAGTTCGTTCGCTAAAGCTTTTCTAATGTCAAGTATCATTTCCTTAGACCATGAGATTGTGCAACTCCCGGATACCGTAGGAATACTTTGGGTGCGCCAAACGTCACAACGTAACTGGGTGGCTATAAAGGTGCACTACGGGTATCTCCGAAAGTGTCTGTTGGGTTGGCACGAATCGAGACTGGGATTTGTCACTCCGTGTGATGGAGAAGTATCTCTGGGCCCACTCGGTAGTACATCATCATAATGTGCACAATGTGATCAAGGAGTTGATCACGGGATGATGTGTTACGGAACGAGTAAAGAGACTTGCCGGTAACGAGATTGAACAAGGTATCGGGATACCGACGATCGAATCTCGGGCAAGTATCGTACCGATAGACAAAGGGAATTGCATACGGGATTGATTAAGTCCTTGACATCGTGGTTCATCCGATGAGATCATCGTGGAGCATGTGGGAGCCAACATGGGTATCCAGATCCCGCTGTTGGTTATTGACCAGAGAACGTCTCGGTCATGTCTGCATGTCTCCCGAATCCGTAGGGTCTACACACTTAAGGTTCGATGACGCTAGGGTTATAAAGGAAGTTTGTATGTGGTTACCGAATGTTGTTCGGAGTCCCGGATGAGATCCCGGACGTCACGAGGAGTTCCGGAATGGTCCGGAGGTAAAGATTTATATATGGGAAGTCCTGTTTTGGTCACCGGAAAAGTTTCGGGTTTTATCGGTAACGTACCGGGACCACTGGGAGGGTCCCGGGGGTCCACCAAGTGGGGCCACCAACCCCGGAGTGCTGCATGGGCCAAGTGTGGGAGGGGACCAGCCCCAGGTGGGCTGGTGCGCCCCCTACAAGGGCCCAAGGCGCCTAAGGGGAGGTGGGGGGCAAACCCTAAGGGCAGATGGGCCCTAAGGCCCATGCTCCCTGCGCCTCCCTCTCCTCCCCCCTTGGCCGCCTCCCTCAGATGGGATCTGGGGCTGCCGCACCCCTTGGGGTGGGAACCCTAAAGGGGGCGCAGCCCCCTCCCCTTCCCCTATATATACTTGAGGCCTAGGGGTTGCCCAAGACATGAGTTCCTCTCCTCTTGCTGGCGCAGCCCTACCTCTCTCCCTCCTCATATCTCGCGGTGCCTGGCGAAGCCCTGCTGGATCACCACGCTCCTCCACCACCACCACGCCGTTGTGCTGCTGCTGGATGGAGTCTTCCTCAACCTCTCCCTCTCTCCTTGCTGGATCAAGGCATGGGAGACGTCATCGGGCTGTACGTGTGTTGAACACGGAGGTGCCGTCCATTCAGCACTAGGATCATCGGTGATTTGGATCACGACGAGTACGACTCCATCAACCCCGTTCTCTTGAACGCTTTCGCTTAGCGATCTACAAGGGTATGTAGATGCACTCTCCTTCCCCTCGTTGCTGGTCTCTCCATAGATAGATCTTGGTGACACGTAGGAAAATTTTGAATTTCTGCTACGCTCCCCAACAATATTTTGTGCATGGGAGGAAGCAAGGTCAACCGATCACATAGGGTCGTCGTGCGATCGAAAGAGTGAGACGGGTTGGAGAGAGTGACCTAGATAGACGATGTGCATGAGAGAGTATACAATGTGAATAGGTCGAATTGGGCTCAAACATGGTGATATATCGTTTGTTGTGCTATTTTGTAGGTCATATGTTTGAATCCATCCAAAAGTTTTCTCACTACCATGGTGTTCATGATATACATATGCATTTGTATTAAAAAGTAGCATGGATACAGTGAAATGCGAAATCCACGTTAGAATTGGAGATCGCTACATGACACACACTCTAATTCAAATAACTAACTACGTGACACACACTCTAATTCAAATAACTAATTATGTGAGACACACTCTAATCCACGTTAGCGTGGGTACCGTTTTGATTTTTTTCAAATAACTCCTCATTAATTAATTTATAGTACTCCCTCTGTTCACTTTTATAAGACCTTGAAGACATTTCAGACAATGTGCAAAACAGTTCATTTTAAGTTGTTTGAAACGACTTACAAAAGTGAACGGATGGAGTATCTCATTTTGAATGACTAATTATTGCAAGGAAAACACGGGCATGGTAATACATACAGATTCGTTTGCAAATGAAAGAAGATTCGTTTGCATTCTCAAATGTAGGCGCACCAGGCAAACTAGGGTCGTGTCGTTGTGGACGCTGCTTCGGTGCCTTAAAGGCAACTGCCTTTGCGTCACTGACATGTGGGCCAGCCACCTATTGGGCCCATATGTCATGGACACAAAGGCAGGTGCCGTAAGGCACCGAAGCATAGTCCTGTCGGGGTGGTCGCGTGTGTCGGACGGACGCGTAGCACCCAGCCACCCATCTCCCTCCCCCCAAAAAAAGGACGACGACAATATAAGTTCGCGCTTCCACGTTTCGGATTGAAATATCTGGCGGCCCCAATTTCAGCCCTGCAAAATCTCTCTTCTCCACCGTCCCCTTCCGCGCCCAGATTGCTCAAATCCCTAATTTGCCGCCAACCCTTGAATCGCCCCTCGTCTTGTCTCTTTCCCCACCATTCCCCACCTCTGTGCAGGACGACAACGACAAAGACGACGGTCGCGCTTCACCACCGCACCGGAGCTACCTCATCTACGCCCTCGTCCACCGCACCGGGTGGTCCACCGACAACGTCGGCCGCCGCAACCGATGTGCCTCACAGACACCGAGTTCCACCGCATCAGGTGCGCTTCACCGACGCCGTCTCCTAGCTCACCGGGGCTACTTCACCGAGCACATCGTCGCACCTCCACCCCCCGAGGCAGTTGGGGCTTCACCAATGGTCTCGTCCACCGCATCATAGCGCTCCACTGCCACTCAAGATCTGCATCCGTGCGCGGCCAGCCAACGTCAGCGCATCACCTTCAACGGCTCTGAAGTGACCCACACTCTAGCTAGGCGAGCATGCCCAAACAC
The DNA here is from genome assembly GCA_034509565.1 of Triticum monococcum. Classification (NCBI taxonomy): domain Eukaryota; kingdom Viridiplantae; phylum Streptophyta; class Magnoliopsida; order Poales; family Poaceae; genus Triticum; species Triticum monococcum. Next base: position 66,974,107 of record CM067846.1, read on the forward strand.
CGGCCCGAACTAGGTATCCACACATCACTCCCTTGTGCACTGTTCTGACGATGTTTGGATATCCTTTCACTGCTCTATTAGCTTACACGCCTATGCAACTCTAACCTTAACTCTTATTTCTTCTGGAGATATCATCTGAAACAAGCAAATCCATATTTTAGCAAAGCATGATGGCGCTACGGGATCTGGTACACATCTTGCACACTCGTATAACCTTGTAAGTATCTGTCCTCCGGTACAAAATCAAGGTCGATTCCTCTTATTTGATCAACCATTCGTCGTGTCAAAAATGCAGAGGGGGATGCAAGGAGCACAAGGCCTGCACAACCAAGCAAGTGGTAACATGGACTTGTACATGGAACATCCCAAGCGCAAGCAGAGCTGCAGTGAGCCTGTACAATGAGCTAGCATAAGTCCCTGGATTTCATTTAATTTGTACTGGCATTCGTGTATAATTTGTGTGCAGTGGCTGATCCACGAATTCAATTTACCAGGGGCGAACATTTAACTTAAAAAATACGAAGGCACTTGCACTCCGCAAATCAACATAACTTGAGAAATGTGAAGCTACATGCACTTTGAAAACCAGCTAATGATCCAAAGTAGTTCAGATTATAAACACTAAATGATGCAAGCACCAAAAACACAAAATGCAACATGGTGTACAAGGACTACAAACATGGTCTATACCTGCTTGAATTATTCATTCTCTGGCTGAAAATATCGAAGTGTAATTGCACGTATAACCAGTGCGCAAACTGCATATCAATATATCTATCCTGCACAAGTATGCCAATAGTTTCAAACAACAGATTAGAAAAGTATTTATGCTATGTTGTCATGATATGGGGACTTTCTGGTAGATGGCCTCGACGTTTCCTCAAGCTATGAAAATGCACTATAATTTGCTTGTCATCAATGCGTGCAAATCTCTGTCTCTCTCAACATAGTAGATCATCATTAGACACTAAATCCTTCAATGAGCTTGCAAAATGCTTGCATTAGATCCCTCATTAGACACTATATGTTCATCACGAGGAGCATGTAAAATGTTTGCATCAAATCCTTCATTAGCAGTCTGTTCATTAGACACTTCAGGCTCAAGAACAACATGAGCTTGTATGTTTGCACCGGAAACTTGATTAGATACATCAGATTCAGTCAGTTCAGTATTGATTGGGGGAGTTATAAAATAAGTAGAAATTGGTTCCCTTTTCTCATAGATTCCCTACATACAAGCAGTTTTACAACACCGCCAGGTTTAACTATTGGCCAGAAATTGAAGAGTTGAATTAGATATAATCAAGGATGTGATGTACCTGCTTGTTGCGCATGCTACTCTTGCAATTAGCGACTGTCTGTTTGCGCAAGCTCGATGCCATGCCCGTGCTGCCGCTGCTGCCTCCCATGCAGGCTACACCCAGGGTTGGATCTTCATCTTCGTGTCCTTCCGTTCGCTTGAAGCCCGGCGACCGCCCTCCAACGAGGGCGCGAGGAAGTGCTGTGTCGGTCTGTCCAGCGGCGGCTAGGTTAGGAGCGAACCAGACTGGAGGCTGGAGCGAATGAATTGGGACTTTTCCTATTGTCGATCGATATGGGAGGCGCTCGTTTGGGCCGCGAGCCTGCTATAGGGCCTTCCTTGCACTTATGTTATTGGCCCATCCAAATTGAAACATTTTTCTTCATTTTTTACATTGCCTGCTCGTGTGTTGGGACGAACAAAACTAGCGTGGGCCAACCTGGACGACTCAAACTAGGTGCACACTTTCCAGCCACCTGAGGCGGCCGCCCATACCAGCCCCTATGGTGGCGTCGCCTCTTTTTGCGTGTATGATTGGATAGTGAAAAATATTCCAGTGGCGCTTTTGATTTACCCACAGAATGGTTGAATTGCTTGTTTCTATGAACTGAGTTCGCCAATAATGTGAAGGATGCCGGTCTTTTCATCCTATTGTAGATTGCTTAGATCTCGATATGCCAAAAGTAATCGCATGAAATATACAGTAAAAGCCAGTGTGATGTGTTTGGCTACAACTCGTCTGACTACACATCCTCATATAACATATCAAGGACGCACCGTCTTACCAGATTAACCATTCAACTTACCCATGCAGTGTGGGAAGAAAGAAATATTGGGACTGCGTATCCAAGCAATTGATGCCATGGACTCCTTCGTACAACCATGTAAGCGAAAAAGAAGTTGCAGTGTGCCTGTACAAAGAACTAGCGTAAGTTCAGTTACCTGCTTCTCGGAATTTTAGTTAGCCACTTATTGCAAAATTGTTCAATTATGTTGCTTGGCTTAATTTAGTTTGCTACTGATTACATAATAGCACAGCCTGTTAATCATATTGTAGACTGCGCCTATCTATGTGTTTGATACTTACTGTTAAGAATTACCTGTTTGCCTTAACTTAAATATCTACTTGTTTGTTTAACTGCTTTGCTACTGCAACAGCGGGTTACAATGATGTTAATAACTATTTTTCAGCATCCAATTGAAACTCTTTAATTCCTTGTTTGTTTAACTGGTTTGCTGTTATAACTCCCAGTTGAGATGTTTTGCTAACTTCAACTTTTCTGAATCCAATCGGAACTTTAATGGCAAAACAGGTTAGCCCAAGATCAAAGAGCGAGGTCCCCATGGACGTTGCATCATCCCACAGCAGTGGCACCGGCCCAATCATGCATTATGAATTGCCAACTGCTGATGCTCTAGAGGCTAAACTAGTGGTAGAAAGAGATTCTGCTTCTGCACTTAGAGATGAAGTTGACATATTGAGGAAGCAAACAGCACAATCACAAGCAGTACTCAAGACAACCATTAAATATTTGGTGGATTTCAAAACAAAGCAAGCTGATACTGACCAGATTGTTAAGGTCCTGAAGGAAAAAAGGAAATTAAATTCCTACTTGGTAAATCATAGGTGAAATGTTCTTTCCATAGTCGAATAACCTTTGTGTTGTCTATTCATGTAATCAATCAAACCATTTGTTTTAGAGATCATGTAATAATTGTTTTTTTGTTTGTAATTTTATTTGAGTACAAGTCTGTATTAATTGATAAGACTCGGAGACATTTCATTTGGATTGCTGTGCCAGACCTACAAATATGCCAATCGGGCTGAATGTGCATTCAGCAATACTAGTATAGATGGACCATAAGTGTCACGCATCGGAAAGGGCCAAGATGCTGGCTAAAAAAGGATGCTGTTGTAGCCAAAAAAAAGTACAGCGGCCTGGCTTATGTATGTTAGTTGATATTATTGATCCATATACTCTATAAGTGTTTATATGTCTGATAGTTCCGTACATTCTTTGTTGATTGACTCGGTATTTGAATCTTGATACATCGCTTGTGTACATATCTAAATGGGAGTATACATTATGCTGTGTGTGACATTTGAGTTGGACATGAAGTGTTCCAAATATTCGAATTCACCTTAAAATGGATTCTAGTTTCTGAATTTGAGTATCGGCATTTGTAAACCATATTCATATATGACAGTGGAATACATCTTTGTCGTCCTTTTGAAGATATATAAAAACACATAGAATGAGTTATATAGATTCATATAGGAATACAAAATGGATTCAAATTTAGTTGCCAGGGTAAACGTGGATGCTTATTGTCCCAAAATTCGAAAGAAACAGCAAAATGTCCACTCCCACATCGGCTGCCCGAAGCCAAGTGTTTGGGAGATGGAAATTACTGTCTACCCATTACACGGACAATCCATTGGCCCGATTTCCACTGCTCTAAATAGGGGTAGGTTAGTAACTTCACTTAGACGTGACATGACCGCCTCTGAGCCCATTCCGACACGGTGGGCGTCAAACATGGGCGGCAAAACTCATTTGATTCAAGCTCGTCCGAAAGACCTATGTTTCTCCCTCCATTCCCCATTCATACACGGTGGGCGGCAAAACAAACTCTCCTCGTCCGAAATAGATGTAGGCTAATATTTTAAATAGGGGCAGATGTGTAACTTCCATCAGACATGACACAACCGCCCTACCTATCAGCCCCGTTCATACACCATGGGCGCCAACCGTGAGCGGCAAAACACCCTCTCCTCGCCCGAAATAGTTACCAGCAAATATTTGGGAGATGCGAGATTACCGTCCTATCCCCAACCGACAAGACGTCCAAATTTGAAACGGGGGATAAGTCCGTAACTTTCCCATATTTCAGACAGGCGCGTCCCAAAAACATGGTTCCATGTACCTCTTCCTCCATTTTCCCATTCATACACCGTCCGCGCTAGAACACCCCATTCCCACACCAGCCTCCGTCCGCCACCCCATCCATCGCCACCGTCCTCCACCACATCCGTCGCCACCGTCCTCCACCATGCCGGAGCGCCTACCAAGACCGCGTCGTCCACTGCTAGAGATGGACGTTTCTCATCCATGACGACAGACCAATAGCCTTGCATCGCGTCCTCTCGCTTCATCGGCGCCGTCGTCCTCTTTGCCGGACCGCTCACACGACCTTCTCTTCCACCGCAACGGGACTTATCCCCCGATGCACCCGTCTACCGTCGCAGATCTGCTTCAACGCCACCGACAGCCATCGCACCCCCGATGCCTACACGACGCCGCAGGAGAGGTGGTACTTCATATCTCCTCAACTTTTTGATCTCAACCAGAAAATAGATCTTAACTTGGTTACTCTACTTTCTTTTCAGCTCTTAGAATTTAGTTCTTAGTTCGAAGCAAACAATGGATGCTAAATATAATTTCTCCGGTTTGCAGCTTCAAATCTGCCATGGCACAGCCATAATACGGTTTAATTGATCATGCTTAGGGTTTAATTGATCATGTTGGTTCCGTGGTGGTTTCTTTAATAGAAATCAGAGGGGAAACCCTCTTTTGCTAAAAAAATATATGCTTAGAGTTTCCCCCTTTTATGATCACTATACGATCAGAATACGTGCTTCGTGTCATAATAACACTGCTCCACCCATCAAGCTAAACAAGCTTAGTTGTTCAAATACGAATCTGATATTATTAAAACAGAGTTGTTTAATTGGTCAGCTAAATGTTCCTAAATTAGTTTCGAAAATGCATGTTCGCTGCTTGGGTGTGTATCTCTGTGTGTGGTCTGGTCAGCACGGTTGGGGAGGTGAACTTTGCATATGCAGGGGGTTATAGGGAGACACTCTCCGAGTTGAAACCGCAATGCATTCCATAGATAATCTGACTACTTTTTATGTTTTCATGAATCTCAGATTCTGAACAGCATCATAATGATTATGAGCTTGCGCGCATGAAAAGAATAAAGCAGAAAAATGCCATGGCTGTCAAACTTGGCATTAAGGGACTGAAATCAAGTCTGGACGCAATGCAATGCAAACACTTTCCACCTACAGATTCATGCTCAGAATATGATCCTAACAGTGATTCTGAGCTAGAGGGAGACCTAAGTCAATGTAGCTCCCTAGTGGAGGAGTCAGAGGAAGATGCCCTATCTTATTCACCCATCAAGGTACTTGCTCTAACTTTCCAAGGTTACATTGCTCGCACATATCTTGCAACTGATGCTTTGCATTGCTTCTACTTTGTTGAACTGCCATTAGCTTAGTTTACGCATCGTGTATGTGAATACGCCCTGCCTATCCATTTTCAGTACATATTCCATCTGTCATCATACCATATTTATCCATTCAAATGTTGTTCTTGTGTATCAGATGTTCAAAAGGAAGAGGGCGATTGCTGATCATGGAGGAGCACAAGTAAAGTATTTGGAAAAGGTAGTGGCACCTGATAAATCAAATAGCCCATTAGGTGTACTTGCAATATCACCTGACCCACAAAATACCCCAACTCTAGCAGATTCTAGCCCTGCTACACTGGTCATTTCTGATGCCCCAACTCAGCAGACCCCAACTGCAGCAAACAGTATGATTATGCCAGTTGACATAGCACCAACTGTACGACGCAAAACCCCCATTCCAGCAAAGAGTACACCAAATCCAGTTGCCAAATCCCTTTTCAAACCAGAGAGAGCCCCAATTGTAGCAAATAGGACCCCTGTTCCATTTCTTCCTAATTTAGAAGACGAAGCTTATGTTGTTGTCAGGAACTTTGTGCGCATCTTTCCTTCATGGAAAGATTATACCACAGACACAGAACAATTTCCAGTCTTCCTCCGCAACTTACGCGTAAGTAATGTAGTAATGTTATTCATGGTCATTACTGCATATGTTTCTGCTGATAGAAAACACAAGATTTCATTATTTTAAATAGGCAAGGTGCAAACTGGATTGTGATGACGAGCAAGGGTTGGTTGCGCTTTTCAAGCACTCGTTGATGAAGTATCGTTCCTACTTGAGGCAAGCGCACTTCGATGGCAAGCCTCTGAACGAAATTTCTGTAAAGTCTCCGGTGCTACATTTATTCGACGGTGACTGGAATAATCTTGTTACACATTGGTCTCGGCTGCAGCGTAAGGTACTGTCTATGATATCACATCACAATTTGAACTACATTTCTGCATTTGCCTTAATGTCTCACTTGTACGAAAACTGTTAGCAGAAGAACATTCATTCTCAAGGGACCACAGAATCTCGCAACTATACTGCACACTACATTGCTCTTGTGAGTACCTCTTGCCCTGTATGACCATATTTACTTTCATAGATGTTTGATTATGTAGCATCACTGCACATGTTAGCCTCGTAATCGTCCATTTGGTGGACATTATAAGATCCGTATGGACTCTTACATAAATTTAGAATCAACCCAATGCTTTTGAAGAGGTTTAGCTCTGCGGTCCTCTTGTAAGGACTGAACGTAGTCTATCACTGTACTTACATTAACAGCTACTCCCTCTATCCCATAATATAAGAACGTTTTGTACAGTACACCAGTGTTCAAAACACTCTTGTATTATGGTAGAGGGATTGGTTCATTTTGTAGCATTCTGCATCTTATCTCCCTTGCCCACCATTTACTAAAAAAGATCAGATCTATATTTAATCTTACCAACAAGTAGAATACACAGACAATGCCAGTGCAAAAGTGTAGTCCATTGCTCTTGTCAGTACATTTTGTCCTGTAACGCTTGTACTTCCAGGGATTGGTAGTTGATTATGTAGCATCAATCTGCATCTTATCTTCATTATCCTCTACCCCTTCCAGTATTATCATGTCTATAATTACTCTCTATAAAATGTAGAGTACAGGCAATGCTTATGAAGAAGATTCTGTGCTGAAATTCTTGAGTTATCCTTCCCTTGACATGGAGAAGGGCATTATAAAGCCGGTGTTAACTGTTAATGTAAGTCAGTCCTTCTAAAGCTTTTATCCTCAACTGCTGTTTAATTTGCTCATACTCCCTATCGTTTACTGCTGTTTAGTTTGCTGTTTCTACCAAAATGCATGTTTGTAAGAACCATAAGTTCTAAGTTTTACTTGTAAAACCAAATTCCTTATTCATACCATGCACATTACTTAATACTCCCTATATGTATGCTTGTTTTTGTGGATCTATAATCCAGTGTGTGGTGAAGCAGCCCACGTTTGCACCTTGTCATCTCCTGTTTTATCTTACTAATGTGGCTGATGATATGAACAACATGCCATGCACATTATCCAAAACAGATACAATGATTTTCTTTGCCCTTCATCTATGCTTGTTATGTTGACATGGTAATCCAGTAGTGTGGTGAAGCTCCCCGCATTATGAACAATGCCAAATTATGCTATTGATATTTTGAACATACTCTTTATTTTCTAATTTGAAATTGGATAGAATTGACAGAACAGTTATCATCTTTGTTTATACACATGGAAAACCTGTCATCTCTCTGCTTTGTTTCAGGGTGATATGCCTGATGGCATGCACAAGTCTGTTGAAGGTTGTGAGACAAATCCAACATATATTGCAGCAAAGAAGGCAAAACATCTTGAAGATAGCGAGACAACCCCAAAGTCTTGTCTTGATGCAGTGTTCAAGTTACTTGACACTAACAGTCAGACAAGCTCACAGAATTCGTTGTCTGAATCAGTTCGACTTCTTCAGTCCCAAGTTCTAGCAGAAAGGCATTCTGCAACTCAACTTCGACTTGAAGTCCTATCTCTAAGAAAGATTGCGGAGAACACCAATGAGAACCTCGTCGCTAAACAGCTACACTTGGAAGCTATGACCGACATGCTAGGCCGGTCTCACAGCCTTGCTCAGCAGCTTGCGCAGCAGTTCCCTCGCAAGGCTAACCTTTCTTAAACTGTCTTGGAAGTGGTCTCGGTTCAGTATTATTTTGTTACGCTGCAATGGTGCCCAGTTTTTGTAATCTGCTTCTACGTTGCGCTTTATGATCACTGGTGGCGAACTTCGATGCCCAATGGATGTAATATACCTTAAACCCTTTATTGTATAGTGTAGGTTTATTCTAAGTTACGATGCCGTAATTTCTTTATTGTATAGAGTAGCTTTGTTCTTAATTCATACTAGTTACGCAGCAGCATGAAATGAACCCCAGCCCATGATTGTGCGAATCAAATCACGGGCTTTTAATAGGCCAAAATTGTCTCGGTCCTTGTTTGGCCCAATTAGATATCGGCTACGAGCAAGCCGGATACAAACAGGGCCGTAGTTAGGCCCAACTATATGACTGGCTTTTAACAGGCCGAAATTAATATAGCGCCGAAATGTTAAACGGGCCCTTAACAGGCCAAAACTAATATCAGGCCGAATTACTAAGTGGGCCTTTAGCAAGTGGGCCCAAAAGCATAGTGTCCAGTTGACGGGCTGAATCTGATATGGGCCATAATTGATCCCAAAGCCTCTTAAAGGGTCGGACCTGATCTGGGCCATAATTTGGCCCAGAACATGGTAGGCTTTTAACGGGCCGGATCTCATATGGGCCACTATTAGGCCCGGAGCGTGGCAGGCCATTAATGGACCGGATCAAATATGGGCCGGCATTTGGCCCAAAACATGGCAGCCAGTTAATGGGTCGGCCTACTAGGGTCCGCAAAATCTTGTGGGCCTACAGCTGGGCCGGCCTACTAGGGTCCTCAAAATCTTGTGGGCTTATAGCTGGGCCGGCCCATTAATGTCGGCGAAATCTCGTGGGCCTTTAGCTGGGCCGGCCCATTATGACCCGCAAGAATCTTGTGGGCTTTACCTGGGCCGGCCCATTATGGCACACAAAAATCTTGTGGGCCTTTACCTGGGCCGGCCCATTATGGCCTGCAAACTCTTGTGGGCCTTTAGCTGGGCCAGCCCATTACGGTCCGCAAAATCTCGTGGGCCTTTAGCTGGGCCGGCCCATTATGGTCCGCAAAATCTTGTGGGTCTTCAGTTGGGCCGGCCCATTTAAACTTGTTGGGCCGTGCCACGTGTCGACATATCATAGACGCCTATCTGACCCACTAACGAGCTGACACGTGTTTCGCCCGGCCAATAAGAATTTTACACATGGAAATTTCCCATTGGTCGGGGCTGTTAATGGGTTATCGGATCCAAAACCCGACCCGATAGCTTAACGGTGTTCCATTATGGTGGATGCCACGTGTCGGTCACCCTTGACGAAAGCACTTCTGTGACGCGCGATTTATCGTCATGAAAGTGGACACTTCCGTTATGATAATTTTGGTAATGTCATGGAACACTTCTACGACAGCACAGGTATGACTATCTTGATTCTGTCATAAATTTGTCATGGATGTATATACATGGCAAAAAAAGCGACCTACTGTGACAAACACGTATCATCACGGAAGTGTATTTTTTTGTAGTGAGACAGCACAAGAAGTATCGAGCATGGTGCGATTGTTTTCAGAAAGCCGAGCGTAAAAACTTTGCATATTTATTTCTCTCGGGAGCTCATGATTGGGGCATGAATATAACATTGATTTAAGCCTCCCCCAAGCTTCAGTGATGCTTTCTCCTTCGCGAGGCCAGAAATTATATATATAATTGCGATCATGATGAACAAGATGCATAGGGTAATACTTTTGATGAAATTCCAACTTTAATCTTTTATAGTCCCATGATCTCATATCATCACATAGCCAATACCGTATCAATGTGTCACCCTTCAAAGATAAAGGGAAGACCTTCTTCTTAGCAACATCATCGGGTATACCTGCAAGCTTAAATAATCCACAAACTTCATCCACACATATTAAGTGCTCATCAGGATGCTTTGTTCCATCTCCTGTAAAAGGGTTAGCTAGCAGTTTTTCCATCATACCCGGAGGAAATTTAAAAGGAGTTTCATTTTCAATAGGTTCAGTAGGTTGAGGAGCAACTCTTTGCTCTACAGGACAGGGTGAAGATACCCCGAACAAGCCCCTCAGAGAATTACTTTCCATAGTGACAAGTGACAGTAAATGTCAGCACACTATCTAAATTTTTCCTTACCAAATTCCACCTACCAAAGGCGCTACACTCCCCGGCAATGACGCCAGAAAAGAGTCTTGATGACCCACAAGTATAGGTGATCTATCGTAGTCCTTTCGATAAGTAAGAGTGTCGAACCCAACGAGGAGCAGAAGGAAATGATAAGCGGTTTTCAGCAAGGTATTCTCTGCAAGTACTGAAATAAGTGGTAACAGATAGTTTTGTGATAGGATAAATTGTAACGAGCAACAAGTAACAAAAGTAAATAAAGTTCAGCAAGGTGGCTCAATCCTTTTGTAGCAAAGGACAAGCCGGAACAAACTCTTATAATAGGAAAAGCGCTGCCGAGGACACATGGGAATATCGTCAAGCTAGTTTTCATCACGTTCATATGATTCGCGTTCGGTACTTTGATAATTTGATATGTGGGTGGACCGGTGCTTGGGTGCTGCTCTTACTTGAACAAGCATCCCACTTATGATTAACCTCTATTGCAAGCATCCGCAACTACAACAAAAGTATTAAGGTAAACCTAACCATAGCATGAAACATATGGATCCAAATCAGCCCCTTACGAAGCAACGCATAAACTAGGGTTTAAGCTTATGTCACTCTAGCAACCCATCATCTACTTATTACTTCCCAATGCCTTCCTCTAGGCCCAAATAATGTTGAAGTGTTATGTAGTCGATGTTCACATAACACCACTAGAGGCTTGACAACATACATCTTATCAAAATATCAAACGAATACCAAATTCACATGACTACTCATAGCAAGACTTCTCCCTTGTCCTCAGGAACGAACGTAATTACTCACAAAGCATATTCATGTTCATAATCAGAGGGGTAATAATATGAATATAGGATATGAACATATGATCTTCCACCAAATAAACCAACTAGCATCAACTACAAGGAGTAATCAACACTACTAGCAACCTACTAGCACCAATCCCGGACTTTGAGACAAGAATTGGATACAAGAGATGAACTAGGGTTTGGGGATGAGATGGTGCTAGTGAAGATGTTGATGGAGATTGCCCTCTCCCGATGAGAGGAGCGTTGGTGATGACGATGGTGATGATTTCCCCCTCCCGGAGGGAAGTTTCCCCGGCAGAATAGCTCTGCCGGAGCTCTAGATTGGATCCGACAAGGTTCCGCCTCATGGCGGCGGAGTCTTGTCCCGAAAAGTTCCTTCTTATTTTTTTCTCATCAAAAGACCTCATATAGGAGAACATGGACGTCGGAGAGCCACCAGGGGGCCCACGAGGTAGGGGGCGCGCCCCCCACCCTCGTGAGCAGGGTGTGGGCCCCCTGGCCTTCATCTTTGGCGTGGATTTTTCTTTATTTCTTTTAAGATGTTCCATGGAGTTTCAGGACTTTTGGAGTTGCACAGAATAGGTCTCTAGTATTTGCTCCTTTTCCAGACCAGAATTCCAGCTGCCGGCATTCTCCCTCCTTATGTAAACCTTGTAAAATAAGAGAGAATAGCCATAAGTATTGTGACATAAAGTGAAATAACAATCCATAATGCAATAAATATTGATATAAAAGTATGATGCAAAATGGACGTATCAACTCCCCCAAGCTTAGACCTCGCTTGTCCTCAAGCGAAAAGCCGATAAAAATAAATATGTCCTCATGTTTAGAGGTAGAGGTGTCGATAAAAATAAAATATGGACATGAAGGCCTCATGATTATTCTCATAACAGCAACATATATAGATTTTGTCATATGATTACTTATGTTCAAGTGATGATCTGTTCACAATGCAAAAGTATAAATTGTAAACCTTATTGGGCTCCGACAAACTATAATCTCAGTCACTGAAGCAATTGCAATTTATCATAACATCGGAAAGAGTCTATGTCAGAGCTAAAAAGCAAGTCCACATACTCAACTATCATTTAGTCCTCCATAATTGCTAACACTCACATGATACTTGTGGTTACTGAGTTTTTAATCGGACACAGAGAAAGATAGGGGCTTATAGTTTTGCCCCACAACCTTTTACCTCAAGGGTAATGTCAACAATAATGGTTCATGCTCCCCTACATCCAATTATATATATATGTATATATATATATATATATATCATGTTCTTTCCAACATGCTGAGCTTGCCAAAGGATGAAATGAAAAAGAAAAGGTGAAGATCACCATGACTCTTGCATAAGGTAGAAGGTAATAATAAAGGATAGGCCCTTCGCAGAGGGAAGCAGAGGTTGCCATGTGCTTTTATGGTTGGATATATAAAATCTCAATGCGAAAGAATGTCACTTTATATTGCCCCTTGTGATATGAACCTTTATTATGCAGTCTATCGCTTTTATTACTTCCACATCACAAGATCGTATAAAGCTTATTTCTCCCACACCAATCAATCATACATATTTAGAGCATTTTTTATTGCTTTGCACCGATGACAACTTACTTGAAGGATCTTAGTCAATCCATAGGTAGATATGGTGGACTCTCATGGCAAAACTGGTTTAAGGGTATTTGGAAGCACAAGTAGTATTTCTACTTGGTGCTGAGAATTTGGCTAGCATGAGGGGGAAAAGGCAAGCTCAACAAGTTAGAGGATCCATGACAACATACTTTATCTCAGATATAAGAAAGACATAACTCATTACGTTGTCTTCCTTGTCCAACATCAACTCTTTAGCATGTCATATTTTAATGAGTGCTCCCAATCATAAAAGATGACAATGATAATATATCTATATGTGAAAACCTCTCTTTCCTTATTACTTCCTATTAATTGCAACAATGACCAAAGCTATGTCTGCCAACTCCCAACAACTTTTAATCATCATACTGTTGGGGAACGCGGTAATTTCAAAAAATTTCCTATGCACACGCAAGATCATGGTGATGCACAGCAACGAGAAGGGAGAGTGTTGTCTACGTACCCACGTAGACCGACTGCGGAAGCGTTGACACAACGTAGAGGAAGTAGTCGTACGTCTTCCCGATCCGACCGATCCAAGCACCGTTACTCTGGCACCTCCGAGTTCTTAGCACACGTACAGCTCGATGACGATCCCCGGGCTCCGATCCAGCAAAGCGTCGGGGAGGAGTTCCGTCAGCACGATGGCGTGGTGACGATCTTGATGTACTACCGACGCAGGGCTTCGCCTAAGCACTACAATGATATGATCGAGGTGGAATATAGTGGCAGGGGGCACCGCACACGGCTAAGGAACGATCACGTGGATCAACTTGTGTGTCAAGAGGTACCCCCTGCCCCTGTATATAAAGGATCCAAGGGGGGGTGCGGCCGGCCCTATGGTGGCGCGCGGGAGGAGTCCTACTCCTACCGGGAGTAGGACTCCCCCCCCCCCCAAACCTTGTCCAACTAGGAGAGGTGGAGGGAGAATAGGAAAGGGGGGGCGCCGCCCCTCCCTCCTTGTCCAATTCGGACTAGGGGGAGAGGGGGCGCGCGGCCTACCCTGGCAGCCCCTTCCTCTTCTCCACATTAGGCCCATGAGGCCCATTAACCCCCCGGGGGCTTCCGGTAACCCCCCGGTGCTCCGGTTTTATCCGATACTTCTCCGGAACCCTTCCGGTGTCCGAATATAGTCATCCAATATATCAATCTTTATGTCTCGACCATTTCGAGACTCCTCGTCATGTCCGTGATCACATCCGGGACTCCGAACTAACTTCGGTACATCAAAATGCGTAAACTCATAATAATTGTCATCGTAACGTTAAGCATGCGGACCCTACGGTTTGAGAACAATGTAGACATGACTGAGACAAATCTCCGGTCAGTAACCAATAGCGGGACCTGGATGCCCATATTGGCTCCTACATATTCTACGAAGATCTTTATCGGTCAGACCGCATAACAACATACGTTGTTCCCTTTGTCATCGGTATGTTACTTGCCCGAGATTCGATCGTCGGTATCCAATACCTAGTTCAATCTCGTTACCGGCAAGTCTCTTTACTCGTTCTGTAATACATCATCCCGCAACTAACTCATTAGTTGCAATGCTTGCAAGGCTTATGTGATGTGCATTACCGAGAGGGCCCAGAGATACCTCTCCGACAATCGGAGTGACAAATCCTAATCTCGAAATACGCCAACCCAACATCTACCTTTGGAGACACCTGTAGAGCTCCTTTATAATCACCCAGTTATGCTGTGACGTTTGGTAGCACACAAAGTGTTCCTCCGGTAAACGGGAGTTGCATAATCTCATAGTCATAGGAACATGTATAAGTCATGAAGAAAGCAATAGCAACATACTAAACGATCGGGTGCTAAGCTAATGGAATGGGTCATGTCAATCAGATCATTCAACTAATGATGTGACCTCGTTAATCAAATAACAACTCTTTGTCCATGGTTAGGAAACATAACCATCTTTGATTAACGAGCTAGTCAAGTAGAGGCATACTAGTGACCTCTGTTTGTCTATGTATTCACACATGTATTATGTTTCCGGTTAATACAATTCTAGCATGAATAATAAACATTTATCATGATATAAGGAAATAAATAATAACTTTATTATTGCCTCTAGGGCATATTTCCTTCAGTCTCCCACTTGCACTAGAGTCAATAATCTAGATCACATCTCCATGTGATTAACATCGATAGTTCACATCATCATGTGATTAACACCCATAGTTCACATCGCCATGTGACCAACACCCAAAGGGTTTACTAGATTCGGTAATCTAGTTCACATCGTTATGTGATTAACACCCAAAGAGTACTAAGGTGTGATCATGTTTTGCTTGTGAGAGAATTTTAGTCAACGGGTCTGCCACATTCAGATCCACATGTATTTTGCAAATTTCTATGTCAACAATGCTCTGCATGGAGCTACTCTAGCTAATTGCTCCCACTTTCAATATGTATCTAGACCGAGACTTAGAGTCATCTAGATTAGTGTCAAAACTTGCATCGGCGTAACCCTTTACGACGAACCCTTTTGTCATGTCCATAATCGAGAAACATATCCTTATTTCACTAAGGATAATTCTGACAGCTGTCCAGTGATCTACTCCTAGATCACTATTGTACTCCCTTGCCAAATCAGTGCAGGGTATACAATAGATCTGGTACACAGCATGGCATACTTTATAGAACCTATGACCAAGGCATAGGGAATGACTTTCATTCTCTTTCTATCTTCTACCTTGGTCGGGCTTTGAGTCTTACTCAACTTCACACCTTGTAATACAGGCAAGAACTCTTTCTTTGGCTGCTCCATTTTGAACTACTTCAAAATCTTGTTAAGGTATGTACTCATTGAAAAAACTTATCAAGCGTCTTGATCTATCTCTATAGATCTTGAAGCTCAATATGTAAGCAGCTTCACCGAAGTCTATCTTTGAAAAACTCCTTTCAAACACTCCTTTATGCTTTACAGAATAATTCTACATTATTTCCGATCAACAATATGTCATTCACATATACTTATCAGAAATGCTGTAGTGCTCCCACTCACTTTCTTGTAAATCCAGGCTTCACCGCAAGTCTGTATAAAACTATATGCTTTGATCAACTTATCAAAGCGTGTATTCCAACTCCGAGATGCTTGCACCAGTCCATAGATGAATCGCTGGAGCTTGCATATTTTGTTAGCACCTTTAGGATTGAAAAAACCTACTGGTTGCATCATATACAACTCTTCTTTAAGAAATCCATTAAGGAATGCAGTTTTGTTTATCCATTTGCCAGATTTCATAAAATGCGGCAATTGCTAACATGATTCGGACACACTTAAGCATAGATACGAGTGAGAAACTCTCATCATAGTCAACACTTTGAACTTGTCGAAAACCTTTTGCGACAATTCTAGCTTTGTAGATAGTAACACTACTATCAACGTCCGTCTTCCTCTTGAAGATCCATTTATTTCTATGGCTTGCCGATCATTGGGCAAATCCATCAAAGTCCATACTTTGTTCTCATACATGGATCATATCTCAGATTTCATGGCCTCAAACCATTTCGCGGAATCTGGGCTCATCATCGCTTCCTCATAGTTCGCAAGTTCGTCATGGTCTAGTAACATGACTTCCAGAACAGGATTACCGTACCACTCTGGTGCGGATCTCACTCTGGTTTACCTACGAGATTCGGTAGTAACTTGATCTGAAGTTACATGATCATCATTATTAGCTTCCTCACTAATTGGTGTAGTAGTCACAAGAACAGATTCCTGTGATGAACTACTTTCCAATAAGGGAGAAGGTACAATTACCTTATCAAGTTTTCTACTTTCCTCCCACTCACTTCTTTCGAGAGAAACTCCTTCTCTAGAAAGGATCCATTCTTAGCAACGAATGTCTTGCCTTCGGATCTGTGTTAGAAGGTGTACCCAACAGTCTCCTTTGGGTATCCTATGAAGACATATTTCTCCGATTTGAGTTTGAGCTTATCAAGATGAAACTTTTTCACATAAGCATCGCAACTCCAAACTTTAAGAAACGACAGCTTAGGTTTCTTGCCAAACCATAGTTCACACGGTGTCGTCTCAACGGATTTAGATGGTGCCCTATTTAACGTGAATGCAGTTGTCTCTAATGCATAACCCCAAAACGATAGTGGTAGATCGGTAAGAGACATCATAGATCGCACTATATCTAATAAGTACGGTTATGACGTTCGGACACACCGTTACACTATGGTGTTCCATGTGGCGTGAGTAGTGAAACTATTTCACATTGTTTTTAACTGAAGGCCAAACTCGTAACTCAAATACTCTTCTCTACGATCAGATCATAGAAACTTTATTTTCTTGTTACGATGATTTTTCACTTCACTCTGAAATTCTTTGAACTTTTCAAATGTTTCAGACTTATGTTTCATCAAGTAGATATACTCATATCTGCTCAAATCATCTGTGAAGATCAGAAAATAATGATACTTGTCGCGAGCCTCAATATTCATCGGACCACATACATCAGTATGTACGATTTCCAACAAATTTGTTGCTCACTCCATTGTTCTGAAGAACAGAGTTTTAGTCATCTTGCCCATGAGGCATGGTTCGCAAGCATCAACTGATTCATAATCAAGTGATTCAAAAAGCCCATCAGCATGGAGTTTCTTCATGCGCTTTACACCAATATGACCTAAACGGCAGTGCCACAAATAAGTCGCACTATCATTATTAACTTTGCATCCTTTGGTTTCAATATCATGAATATGTGTATCACTACGATCGAGATCCAATGAACTTGTTTCATTGGGTGTATGACCATCGAAGGTTTTATTCATGTAAACAGAACAACAATTATTCTCTGACTTTAATGAATAACCGTATTGCAATAAACATGATCAAATCATATTCATGCTCAACGCAAAAACCAAATAACACTTATTTAGGTTCAACACTAATCCCGAAATTATAGGGAGTGTGTGCGATGATGATCATATCAATCTTGGAACTACTTCCAACACAAATCGTCACTTCACCCTTAACTAGTCTCTGCTTATTCTGCAACTCCTGTTTCTAGTTACTACTCTTAGCAACTGATCCAGTATCAAATACTGAGGGGTTGCTATAAACACTAGTAAAGTACACATCAATAACATGTATATCAAATATACTTTTGTTCACTTTGCCATCCTTCTTATCTGCCAATCACTTGGGGTAGTTCCGCTTCCAGTGACCAGTCCCTTTGCAGTAGAAGCACTTAGTCTCAGGTTTAGGATCAGACTTGGGCTTCTTCACTTGAGCAGCAACTTACTTGCCGTTCTTCTTGAAGTTCCCCTTCTTCCCTTTGCCTTTTTCTTGAAACTAGTGGTCTTGTCAACCATCAACACTTGATGTTTTTCTTGATTTCTACCTTCGTTGATTTCAGCATCACGGAGAGCTTGGGGTTTGTTTCCGTTATCCCTTGCATATTATAGTTCATCACGAAGTTCTACTAACTTGATGATGGTGACTAGAGAATTCTGTCAATCACTATCTTATCTGGAAGATTAACTCCCACTTGATTCAAGCGATTGTAGTACCCAGACAATCTGAGCACATGCTCACTAGTTGAGAGATTCTCCTCCATCTTTTAGCTATAGAACTTGTAGGAGACTTCATATCTCTCAACTCGGGTATTTGCTTGAAATATTATCTTCAACTCCTGGAACATCTCATATGGTCCATGACGTTCAAAACGTCTTTGAAGTCCCGATTCTAAGCCATTAAGCATGGTGCACTAAACTATCAAGTAGTCATCATATTGAGCTAGCCAAACGTTCATAATGTCTGCATCTGCTCCTGCAATAGGTCTGTCACCTAGCGGTGCATCAAGGACATAATTCTTCTGTGCAGCAATGAGGATAAACCTCAGATCACGGATCCAATCCGCATCATTGCTACTAATATCTTTCAACACAATTTTCTCTAGGAACATATCAAAATAAACACAGGGAAGCAACAACGCGAGCTATTGATCTACAACATAATTTGCAAAATACTACCAGGACTAAGTTCATGATAAATTTAAGTTCAATTAATCAAATTACTTAAAGAACTCCCACTTAGATAGACATCCCTCTAATCCTCTAAGTGATCACGTGATCCATATCAACTAAACCATGTCCGATCATCACGTGAGATGGAGTAGTTTCAATGGTGAACATCACTATGTTGATCATATCTACTATATGATTCACGCTCAACCTTTCGGTCTCCGTGTTCCGAGGCCATATCTGTATATGCTTGGCTCGTCAAGTATAACCTGAGTATTCCGCGTGTGCAACTGTTTTGCACCCGTTGTATTTGAACGTAGAGCCTATCACACCCGATCATCACGTGGTGTCTCAGCACGAAGAACTTTCGCAACGGTGCATACTCAGGGAGAACACTTCTTGATAATTTAGTGAGAGATCATCTTATAATGCTACCGTCAATCAAAGCAAGATAAGATGCATAAAAGATAAACATCACATGCAATCAATATAAGTGATATGATATGGCCATCATCATCTTGTGCCTGTGATCTCCATCTCCGAGGCACCGTCATGATCACCATCGTCACCAGCGCGACACCTTGATCTCCATCGTAGCATCGTTGTCGTCTCGCCAATCTTATGCTTCCACGACTATCGCTACCGCTTAGTGATAAAGTAAAGCATTACATCGCGATTGCATTGCATACAATAAAGCGACAACCATATGGCTCCTGCCAGTTGCCGATAACTCGGTTACAAAACATGATCATCTCATACAATAAAATTTAGCATCATGTCTTGACCATATCACATCACAACATGCCCTGCAAAAACAAGTTAGACGTCCTCTACTTTGTTGTTGCAAGTTTTACGTGGCTGCTACGGGCTTAAGCAAAAACCAATCTCACCTACGCATCAAAACCACAACGATAGTTTGTCAAATAGACTCCGTTTTAACCTTCGCAAGGACCGGGCGTAGCCACACTCGGTTCAACTAAATTTGGAGAGACAGTCGCCCGCAAGCCACCTGTGTGCAAAGCACGTCGGGGGAACCGGTCTCGCGTAAGCGTACGCGTAATGTTGGTCCGGGTCGTCTCGTCCAACAATACCGCCGAACCAAAGTATGACATGCTGGTAGGCAGTATGACTTGTATCGCCCACAACTCACTTGTGTTCTACTCGTGCATATAACATCAAACCATAAAACCTAGGCTCGGATGCCACTGTTGGGGAACGCAGTAATTTCAAAAAAATTCCTACGCACACGCAAGATCATGGTGATGCACAGCAACGAGAGGGGAGAGTGTTGTCTACGTACCCACGCAGACCGACTGCGGAAGCGTTGACACAACATAGAGGAAGTAGTCGTACGTCTTCCCGATCCGACCGATCCAAGCACCGTTACTCCGGCACCTCCGAGTCCTTAGCACACGTATAGCTCGATGACGATCCCCGGGCTCCGATCAAGCAAAGCGTCGGGGAGGAGTTCCGTCAGCACGACGGCGTGGTGACGATCTTGATGTACTACCGACGCAGGGCTTCGCCTAAGCACTACAACGATATGATCGAGGTGGAATATAGTGGCAGGGGGCACCGCACACGGCTAAGGAACGATCACGTGGATCAACTTGTGTGTCTAGAGGTGCCCCCCTGCCCCTGTATATAAAGGATCCAAGGGGGGTGCGGCCGGCCCTATGGTGGCGCGTAGGAGGAGTCCTACTTCTACCGGGAGTAGGACTCCCCCCCCCAAACCTTGTCCAACTAGGAGAGGTGGAGGGAGAATAGGAAAGGGGGGCGCCGCCCCTCCCTCCTTGTCCAATTCGGACTAGGGGGAGAGGGGGCGCGCGGCCTGCCCTGGCAGCCCCTTCCTCTTCTCCACATTAGGCCCATGAGGCCCATTAACCCCCGGTGCTCCGGTTTTATCCGATACTTCTCCGGAACCTTTCCGGTGTCCGAATATAGTCATCCAATATATAAATCTTTATGTCTCGACCATTTCGAGACTCCTTGTCATGTCCGTGATCACATCCAGGACTCCGAACTAACTTCGGTACATCAAAATGCATAAACTCATAATAACTGTCATCGTAACGTTAAGCGTGCGGACCCTACGGTTCGAGAACAATGTAGACATGACTGAGACAAATCTCCGGTCAATAACCAATAGCGGGACCTAGATGCCCATATTGGCTCCTACATATTCTACGAAGATCTTTATCGGTCAGACCGCATAACAACATACATTGTTCCCTTTGTCATCGGTATGTTACTTGCCCGAGATTCGATCGTCGGTATCCAATACCTAGTTCAATCTCGTTACCGGCAAGTCTCTTTACTCGTTCTATAATACATCATTCCGCAACTAACTCATTAGTTGCAATGCTTGCAAGGCTTATGTGATGTGCATTACCGAGAGGGCCCAGAGATACCTCTCCGACAATCGGAGTGACAAATCCTAATCTCGAAATACGCCAACCCAACATCTACCTTTGGAGACACCTGTAGAGCTCCTTTATAATCACCCAGTTACATTGTGACGTTTGGTAGCACACAAAGTGTTCCTCCGGTAAACGGGAGTTGCATAATCTCATAGTCATAGGAACATGTATAAGTCATGAAGAAAGCAATAGCAACATACTAAACGATCGGGTGCTAAGCTAATGGAATGGGTCATGTCAATCAGATCATTCAACTAATGATGTGACCTCGTTAATCAAATAACAACTCTTTGTCCATGGTTAGGAAACATAACCATCTTTGATTAACGAGCTAGTCAAGTAGAGGCATACTAGTGACACTCTGTTTGTCTATGTATTCACACATGTATTATGTTTCCGGTTAATACAATTCTAGCATGAATAATAAACATTTATCATGATATAAGGAAATAAATAATAACTTTATTATTGCCTCTAGGGAATATTTCCTTCACATACTCTTTCTATGTGAAGTCATTACTCTCAATAAGATCAATATGAACTTTTTGTTTCTTTTACTCTTTTCTCTTTTCTTTTATTCACCCAAGATCATGGAAAAATAATCAGGCTCTTGACTCAACACTAATCTTTATTATATATAACTCATGGACTCGATTACATAGAGGGGTCATAAAGCAAAACTCAAAACTAGATCATGCCATAAACTTTATTCTACTAGATCAAGATACTACTAATAGGATCGAACTAAGAAAAACGGTAAAGATAGGAGTTGTGATTGTGATACGATAATGGGGCACCTCCCCCAAGCTTGGTAGTTGCCAAGGGGAGTGCCCATACCCATGTGATTATATCTCCTTTGTCGGTGAAGAAGGTGGTGGTGTTGTAGGCTTAGTTGATGGCTTAGGCTTCTCCCTTAATTTGCGCTTGAGGACGGCATTTTGATCCCTCAGATCATCAATCTCCCACTCCAGGGTTAATATCTTTTTGCATAGGTCCTGCTTATTTTCCTGCAAGAGACGAAAAGGGATAAACTCGAACTTGGGTTTCTTTACCCTATCAGGGAGACTTGACTTTTTGAACTCCACGTGCATGTCCCCAGGTTGAGGTAATGGTGCTTCATCTTCATCTGAGCTCGTCTCCTCCTTCCCCTTGGGTTCATAGTCCTTTTCTTCCTCCGTGGTCCATCCATCATGTTCCACATCTCCATAGACCTTTGGATTTGCTAAGTAATCATCCACATAGCTTTCTCCTTCCGAATCCTGGGAAGACATGTTGATTTAATCTGCAACGGGACAGCTTGAAACGAAAACAGAGGATATTTGCATGATACGGGAGTTAAAACCTAAGGGAGAATATATAATGAATTTTTGTTGGGCCCATTTAAACTTGTTGGGCCATGCCACGTGTCGACATATCATAGGCACCTATCTGACCCACTGACGAGCTGACACGTGTTTCGTCCGGCCAATAAGAATTTTACACGTGGAAATTTCCCATTGGTCGGGGCTGTTAACAGGTTATCGGATCCAAAACCCGACCCGATAGCTTAACGGCGTTCCGTTATGGTGGATACCACGTGTCGGTCACCCTTGACGAAAGCACTTCTGTGATGCGCGATTTATCGTCATGAAAGTGGACACTTCCGTGATGATAATTTTTGTAATGTCATGGAACACTTCTACGACAGCACAGGTATGACTATCTTGATTCTATCATAAATTTGTCATGGATGTATATGCATGACAAAAAAAGCGACCTACTGTGACAAACACGTATCATCACGGAAGTGTATTTTTTTTGTAGTGAGCCAGCACAGGAAGTATCGAGCATGGTGCGATTGTTTTCAGAAAGCCGAGCATAAAAACTTTGCATAATTATTTCTCTCAGGAGCTCGTGATTGGGGCATGAATATAACATTGATTTAAGCCTCCCCCAAGCTTGAGCGATGCTTTCTCCTTCGCGAGGCCAGAAATTATATATATAATTGCGATCACGACGAACAAGATGCATAGGGTAATACTTTTGATGAAATTACAACTTCAATCTTTTATAGTCCCATGATCTCATATCATCACACAGCCTATACCATATCAATGCGTCTCCCTTCAAAGATAAAGGGAAGACCTTCTTCTTATCAACATCATTGGGTATACCTGCAAGCTTAAATAATCCACAAACTCATCCACATATATTAAGTGCTCATCAGGATGCTTTGTTCCATCTCCTGTAAAAGAGTTAGCTAGCAGTTTTTCCATCATACCCGAAGGAAATTTAAAAGGAGTTTCATTTTCAAAAGGTTTAGTAGGTTGAGGAGCAATTCTTTGCTCTACTGGATGGGGTGAAGATACCCCGAACAAGCCCCTCAGAGAATTACTTTCCATAGTGACAAGTGACAGTAAATTTCAGCACACTATATAAATTTTTCCTTACCAAATTCCACCTACCAAAGGCACTACACTCCCCGGCAACGACGCCAGAAAAGAGTCTTGATGACCCACAAGTATAGGTGATCTATCGTAGTCCTTTCGATAAGTAAGAGTGTCGAACCCAACGAGGAGCAGAAGGAAATGATAAGCGGTTTTCAGCAAGGTATTCTCTGCAAGTACTGAAATAAGTGGTAACAGATAGTTTTGTGATAGGATAAATTGTAACGAGCAACAAGTAACAAAAGTAAATAAAGTGCAGCAAGGTGGCCCAATCCTTTTGTAGCAAAGGACAAGCCGGAACAAACTCTTATAATAGGAAAAGCGCTCCCGAGGACACATGGGAATATCGTCAAGCTAGTTTTCATCACGTTCATATGATCCGCGTTCGGTACTTTGATAATTTGATATGTGGGTGGACCGGTGCTTGGGTGCTGCTCTTACTTGAACAAGCATCCCACTTATGATTAACCTCTATTTCAAGCATCCGCAACTACAACAAAAGTATTAAGGTAAACCTAACCATAGCATGAAACATATGGATCCAAATCAGCCCCTTACGAAGCAACGCATAAACTAGGGTTTAAGCTTCTGTCACTCTAGCAACCCATCATCTACTTATTACTTCCCAATGCCTTCCTCTAGGCCCAAACAATGTTGAAGTGTTATGTAGTCGACGTTCACATAACACCACTAGAGGCTAGACAACATACATCTTATCAAAATATCAAACGAATACCAAATTCACATGACTACTCATAGCAAGACTTCTCCCTTATCCTCAGGAACGAACGTAATTACTCACAAAGAATATTCATGTTCATAATCAGAGGGGTAATAATATGAATATAGGATATGAACATATGATCTTCCACCAAATAAACCAACTAGCATCAACTACAAGGAGTAATCAACACTACTAGCAACCTACTAGCACCAATCCCGGACTTTGAGACAAGAATTGGATACAAGAGATGAACTAGGGTTTGGGGATGAGATGGTGCTGGTGAAGATGTTGATGGAGATTGCCCTCTCCCGATGAGAGGAGCGTTGGTGATGACGATGGTGATGATTTCCCCCTCCCGGAGGGAAGTTTCCTTAGCAGAACAGCTCTGCCGGAGCTCTAGATTGGATCCGGCAAGGTTCCGCCTCATGGCGGCGGAGTCTCGTCCCGAAAAGTTCCTTCTTATTTTTTCTCATAGAAAGACCTCATATAGGAGAAGATGGACGTCGGAGAGCCACCAGGGGCCCATGTGGTAGGGGCGCGCCCTAGGGGGGCGCCCCCCCACCCTCGTGAGCAGGGTGTGGGCCCCCTGGCCTTCATCTTTGGCGTGGATTTTTCTTTATTTCTTTTAAGACATTCCGTGGAGTTTCAGGACTTTTCGAGTTGCGCAGAATAGGTCTCTAATACTTGCTCCTTTTCCAGACCAGAATTCCAGCTGCCGGCATTCTCCCTCCTTATGTTAACCTTGTAAAATAAGAGAGAATAGCCATAAGTATTGTGACATAAAGTGAAATAACAGTCCATAATGCAATAAATATTGATATAAAAGCATGATGCAAAATGGACGTATCATATACCATGCTCCATTAAAAGAAACTATGTTAAAACTGCTTTATGTGATCTTGGAGCCGGTGTTAGTGTTATGCCTCTCTCTTTATATCGTAGACTTGACTTGAATAAGTTGACACCTACTGAAATATCTTTGCAAATGGCTGATAAATCAACTGCTATACCTGTCGGCACATGTGAGGATGTGCCCGTTGTGGTTGCAAACGTTACTATTTTAACGGACTTTGTTATTCTTGATATCCCCGAGGATGATAGTATGTCTATTATTCTTGGAAGACCTTTTCTTAATACTGCAGGGGCTGTTATTGATTGCAACAAAGGCAATGTCACTTTTCATGTTAATGGTAATGAGCATACGGTACACTTTCCGAGAAAACAACCTCAAGTTCATAGTATCAATTCTATCGGAAAAATTCCATCGATTATATTTGGAGGTTTTGACTTTCCTCTTCCTATTGTCAAGAAGAAATACGATATACTTATTATTGGGGATGTGCATATCCCCGTTGAGGTAACCTAGTGTTATTCGAAATTTCTCCGGTTTCATGTTAATCGCAATGAGTTTGTTAACAAGACTTGATCAACCTTGTTAGTGGATTCCTTTTGACGAGCATGAGATGGATGAAACTAGAAGCACAACCTTCTGTACCCTCTCTATACTTTCTGTTATTTAGTTGAAATAAAGTAAAAATAAATAATTTTCTGCCTGTTATCTGATTATCCGTGCAATATAAAAATACCTCGAAAATAAAAGTTCTCCAAATGCCCTGAAAATTAAATGTGATTTTTTCTAGAATATTTGAGGATTTATGGAACAAAGAACACACCAGGGGGGGCAACCACCGTGCCACGAGGGTGGAGGGCGTGCCCACCCCCTAGGGCTTTCCCCCCTACCTCGTGGGCCCACGGTGGCCCTCCTCCACTTATTCCTGCACCCATCCTCTTCTTCTTCCTCCCACAAACATGAAAAACCAACTCAAGCACGAGTTCCAGCCCTCTTTGCTCATTTTCGATCTCCTTGCTCAAAGCACCTCTAACAAAACTGCTTGGGAAGATTGTTCCTTGGTATGTGACTCCTCCATTGGTCCAATTAGTTTTTGTTCTAGTGCTTTATTCATTGCAAATTTTTGCTTCTTAGGTGACCCTGTTCTTGAGCTTGCATGTCAAATTTATATGGTCAAAAGTAGTTTTGATGCATGATATAGGCTCTAGGCACTTGTAGGAGTAGTTGCTATCAATATTATTGAGTTTGGTTTACTTTTATTTTGAAGTTACTAATTTTTTTCAAAATTTTTCATAGGAATAAATATTCTTAGGAAAATGTTCCAATGCGGTTCTTCAAGAAAGCAAGGACCCAGGCTTGCAATGCGTGATGCTGATGAAGAGCTGCCAAGAGATGCTCCAGTGCGTCCTTGTGAGTGGCCTTCTGAAAATTTTATGGATCGAGCGGGAATTAAAGAAGAATTTAACGCATATTTGTGCAATGCCGGTCTTGAGGACTTTGAGGCAGACAAATGCCCCCAGTATCATGATCTCACAAGCTCTTTTGTGAAGAGGTTTGAGTATTCATCTTCGTGTAATTCTCCTGCAGTCATGTTTGATCTTTATGACAAATCTTATACCATGGACTTAGAAGATTTCACTTTTGCTTGCAAACTTCCACAATGGGGTAGTGTTAGGGATCCCCCTAAATCTGAATTTAGAAACTTTTTTGCTAGTATAACTGTAGGGGAATCTAGAGATATAATGCAAGCTACCATAGGGAGCATTCACTTTCCTGCTATACATTATTTTTCTCTCTTCATAGGTAGGTGCATAAATGCTAAGGATGAAGCATGTCACATGTGTGTCCCTGACCTTAGCATTCTCAGGAGTGCTATGTCAGGAGACCAATCTTATCATATGGGAGCCATTGTAGCTCGTAGGTTGCATCATAATAGATATAATGGAGATTTCTTTGGAGGAATTTATGCAACCCGCTTAGCTAAATTTCTTGAGATAGACGTTCATGAAGGAGACATGGAGTTGCCTCCTGCTTATTTAGATTTTGATTCTATTGTTTCTCACCATTTTGTCGAGAGGAACGAATCGCCTCTCCAGTACCGACTAATCTTTGACAGACGTCGTGCTGTCCATATTACTCTCCCTGCTCCTGCTTTCTTTGATTATCAGGCAAGAGGAGGATATACTATTACCAAAGAGGAGGCAAATGAGTACGAGAGGAGAGCGGAGGCCGCTCGTCGCCACACTGCAGCTCAGGAGGCGATAGCCGCTGCATCGCAGTACGACCCCAACTATTATTATGGATATCAGCCAGGCCAGCCGTGGCCATAGACCAACTTAGGCCAAAAGCCTAAGCTTGGGGGAGTACGTATTTCTCACCGATATTACATTTATGTTCACACACACTCATTGCTAGATGTCGGTGCTCATTCTTTTCATTGTATCATCCATGCTAGTTTATTTCCTTTTATGCTTTCTTCTTGTGTGTTCAATAAACCTTAAGAAAAAACCCCCAAAAAATTAGTTGTAGCTTTTAATTAATTTACTTCCCATGCTTGTAGTAGTAATTAAAAAGAAAATCCAAAAATATTTCCCGTTCTTCTTTTGCTTGTTGAGAGCTTTCTCGTGTAAATAGTTTTAATTCTTTTCATTTCTTTGGGGGTCAGTAGGAGAAGACCATGATTAAATTGTTGAAGTGGCTCTTATATACTTTATTGTTGATTTAACCAAGAGCCCATATTGCTTTGTCTTCTCCTGTTTATTGAATGCTCGTAGATTTCAGTTTAGTCCAATACACATGCACAATTATTATTATTCACATCGTTCGGTCGTGCAAGTGAAAGGCAATTATGATGATATATAATGGACTGACTGAGATAAGAAAAGCTGGTACGAACTCGACCTCTTTTGTTTTTTGTAAATATGATGAGTTCATCGTTCTTGATTCAGCTTGTTATGAATAAACATGTTTGCAATGACAATTAAAGATCATAGTTGCTTGTGCCATGCTTGATTAGCTATGAGTTATAATGGTTTACCTTACGTGCCAACATGTTATTAAAATGGTTATGATGTGGTATGATAGGGTGGTATCCTCCTCTAAATGATTTAAGTGACTTGACTTGGCACATGTTCACGCATGTATTTGAAACAAATCAACATAGCCTTCATGATATTTATGTTCATGGTGGATTATATCCTACTCATGCTTGAATCCAATGTTTATTAATTTTAATGCATGTACATGGCTGTTGTCGTTCTCTAGTTGGTCGCTTCCCAGTCTTTTGCTAGCCTTCACCTGTACTAAGCGGGAATACTGTTTGTGCATCCAATCCCTTAAACCCCAAAGTTATTCCAGATGAGTCCACTATACCTTCCTATATGCGGTATCTACCTGCCGTTCCAAGTAAATTTGTATGTGCCAAACTCTAAACCTTTAAATAAATATCATGTTTTGTATGCTCGAATAGCTCATGTATCAACTAGGACTGTCTGTATCTTCCATGTTAGGCGGGTTATTCTCAAGAGGAGTGGACTCCGCTCCTCAGTCACGAGAAAATGGCTGGTCACCAGGATGTCCAGTCCCATGCTTTATGCAAACTAAATCAAAATAATTGCAAACAAAACTTCCCCTGGGACCTGATGTATGTTGGAGGCACTCGTTGTTTCGAGCAAGCCACTAATTGATGTTTGTTGGTGGAGGGGGAGTATAAACTTTACCATTTTGTTTGGGAACGCCTATAATGTGTGTAGCATGGAAGATATCGCCATCTCTTGGTTGTTATGTTGACAATTAAAGTATACCGCTCAAAATATTATTCACCTCTATTTCAAAACCGAGCTCTGGCACCTCTACAAATCTCTGCTTCCCTCTGCGAAGGGCCTATCTATTTACTTTTATGCCGAGTCATCACCCTCTTATTAAAAGCACTAGCTGGAGAGCGCAACTGTCATTTGCATTCATTATTGTTAATTTATATTGGGTGTGACTATGATTGGATCTCTTTTACCATGAATTATAATGTCTAGTCAGTCCTTGATCTTTAAAGGTGCTCTGCATTTATGTTTTGCGGTCTCAGAAAGGTCTAGCGAGATACCATCTCGTTATATCATATTATGATTGTTTTGAGAAAGTGTTATCATCCAAGATTTATTATTATGGCTTGCTAGTTGATTATGCTATTGATATGGGTAATCATGAGACCTGAGAATTATTGCAAATGTGGTTAGTTATAATCTTTGCTGAAAACTTGAATGCTAGCTCGACATATTTACAACAACAAGAGCAAACAGAGTTTGTAAAAGTTTTTCTTTATTTCTTTCAGTTTGTCAACTGAATTGCTTGAGGACAAGCAAGGGTTTAACCTTGGGGGAGTTGATACGTCTCCATCGTATCTACTTTTCCAAACACTTTTGCCCTTGTTTTGGACTCTAACTTGTATGATTTGAATGGAACTAACCCGGACTGACGCTATTTTCAGTATAATTGCCATGATGTTGTTTTATGTGCAGAAAACAAAAGTTCTCAGAATGACCTGAAACTCTACGGAATATCTTATAATAAATAATAAAAAATCCTCTCCAAAGATGAAGACCAGGGGGGCACACCCTTGCCACGAGGGTGGGGGCGCCCCCCTAGGGCGCGCCCCACTACCTCATGGGCCCCCTGGAGACCCCCTCGACTCCAACTCCAACTCTATATAACTGCTTTCGGGGAGAAAAAATAGGAGAGAAGAAATCATCGCGTTTTACGATACGGAGCCGCCGCCAAGCCCTAAAACCTCTCGGGAGGGCTGATCTGGAGTCCGTTCGAGGCTCCGGAGAGGGGGATTCGTCGCCGTCGTCATCATCAACCATCCTCCATCACCAATTTCATGATGCTCACCGCCGTGCGTGAGTAATTCCATCGTAGGCTTGCTGGACAGTGATGGGTTGGATGAGATTCACCATGTAATCGAGTTAGTTTTGTTAGGGTTTGATCCCTAGTATCCACTATGTTCTGAGATTGATGTTGCTATGACTTTGCTATGCTTAATGCTTGTCACTAGGGCCCGAGCGCCATGATTTCAGATCTGAACCTATTATGTTTTCATCAATATATGAGAGTTCTTGATCCTATCTTGCAAGTCTATAGTCACCTATTATGTGTTATGATCCGTTAACTCCGAAGTGACAATAATCGGGATACTTACCGGTGATGACCGTAGTTTGAGGAGTTCATGTATTCACTATGTGCTAATGCTTTGTTCCGGTTCTCTATTAAAAGGAGGCCTTAATATCCCTTAGTTTCCATTAGGACCCCGCTGCCACGGGAGGGGAGGACAAAAGATGTCATGCAAGTTTTTTTCCATAAGCATGTATGACTATATTCGGAATACATGCCTACATTACATTGACGAATTGCAGCTAGTTCTATGTCACCCTATGTTATGACTGTTACATGATGAACCGCATCCGGCATAATTATCCATCATTGATCCGATGCCTACGAGCTTTCCATATACTGGTTTACGCTTATTTACTTTCCCGTTGCTATTGTTACAATCACTACAAAATACCAAAAACATTACTTTGCTTTCGTTACTTTTTTGTTACCGTTACCATCACTATCATATTACTTTGCTACTAAACACTTTGCTGCAGATACTAAGTTTCCAGGTGTGGTTGAATTGACAACTCAGCTGCTAATACTTGAGAATATTCTTTGGCTCCCCTTGTGTCGAATCAATAAATTTGGGTTGAATATCTACCCTCGAAAGCTGTTGTGATCCCCTATACTTGTGGGTCATCACGTTCCTTAGTTACGGTTGAGGGAACCCAGTTACAGATGGTTGGTGCTTTGGACGGCATGATGTTCAAAGAAGAACTGAAAAGAAATACAACATGCCGGTTCAATTCAATGGTGATATTAACAGTTAAGTGATGATGATGCAAATAAGTAATGGCGGCTTAATTAAGAGCTAATGTCATATAAGGAAAAGTAAGCCGACACAGTAAGCCGCCATGACTGCAGATATTTGAAGAAAGCAAATTTAGCTATAAATTTAGCTAATTGTTGAGACAAACAAGTTTCCTAAATTGCTTGGTATTATTCCAGATCAAATGGTTATTCAAAATCCAAAAAAATTCTAGACCTAAAAAGTTTGGTGCAGAGGAGTTCGTAAGTTCTAATAAGGTCTTTGAACCAGAGAAAGATATCTGTGGGTATCAAGAGTAGGCACAAAACCACTACCGCACAAGTATACGTATCTTTTTGGATCAAGAAGAACTGCAATGGAAGAACTGCGAAGAACTACGATGAACCATGAAGAACACGCATGAGCCTGGAAACCCTAATGCAGATATGAGAAACGAAAGGAAGAACACTTACCGTCGCAGGTCTTCTGCGGAGGTCACCGCCATTTCTCTGGACCGATTCGGGTTGATGCAGCGGCCAAGGTTGACGGAGACGAAGGAGAAGCGCGACAGCGGTGAGGCTCGAGCAGCAGGAGGGTTGCAAGAGGAAGAAGACGGGGGAGAGAGAGAAGAATGAGGAAGGCCGAAGCGTGCCTATTTATAAGGAAAATGTGAACAGACAGGTGCGAAAATCGAGGGATAGCTGAATAATGGTTATCCAACTACACAGACGCCTCGATTCTCGGAAGACCTTAAAGATGAAGATTCGTTGGGAGATGACGTCATAAAAGTTTTTTGCGTTTTCAAGAGATGTCGTCATGGCGGGTTACAAGAACTTCTGCGAGGATAAGAAGATGGATTTTGTTGAAGTGTTGAAGATTGACAAAGAACGAAGTTCAAAGTCAACCTGGGGCCTAATGTTGGGGATATAACTATCAGTTATGACCCGCCCAGGAGGGGCAGGGTCAGCCCCAATGACGGGTTACACAAGAAGCCCAGTAAACCTTAAAGACGATAGTTTATCAAATCTTATAGAAGGCCCAAAGGCCTGGAAGCGGCTTATGGCCCGGTATTGTGAACCGCCGTAGGTAAGGAAAGACTTGTAAAGAAAGGCATGTAAAAGAAGTGACCAAGCCGGACACGATTATGAGCCGGCCGGGACTCTGTAGACCATCAGGCGTCAACCCGTGTATATAAGGGGACGACCCGGTGGCGGCTTAGGGCAAGAAACAAGAGATCGATAATCAAGCTGACGAGTTAAGCCTCTTGGTGATCGTACCCCGGCAATACCAATACAACTAGACGTAGACTTTTACCTGGCCGAACTAGTATAAAATCTCTCGTGTCCTTTGTCTCGATTAACCCCTTTAAGCTTCCTAGTTGCGATGGCCCTACGACTAAGTCATTTTTTTAAGACATCTGCCGTGACAATTCCACGACAAACATCTTCTTACACTGAACGCACATCGCCGGAAAGCTTGAAAATAAATCCAAATAAATGTGACCATCAGTGCCAAGTTTAGAACTTCTTTGGTGGGTTCGTTCCACCACAAAAAATATAATCATCTGAGCTTTTTGCTGGTCAAAAAAAAATCTGAGCTTTTTGCTGGTCATTCCGAAAAAGAAAAAAGAAAAGTGAATAAGTTTTTTTTTAGGGCAGAAAAGTGAATAAGTGGAGTTCTCGGCAGCTCCATCTCTTTGGCCGAAAGCGTCCACCAGATCTTTCCGGCATCCCCGTCGCTCGTCGTCGCCTCCGCCGCCATGTGGAGAGGCGGCGCCACCGCCGCCTCCGCCGCGAGGGCTCTCCGCTCGCGCATGCTCGGAGACCCCGTCCACCACCCCTCTACGGCTATTCTCCCCATCCCTTCGGCGCGCGCCGCCTGCTCGGCACCCTCTGCCGCCTCCCCCGCGCCCATCGTCGCTGAAGCGGCGGCCGCCTCGGTAGCTGTTTCGTCGGGAGCCAGATCCGCCTCCGACGTGCTGCGGCACTACGGGCAGTGCTACTGGGAGCTCTCCAAAGCCCGCCTCAGGTGCGCGATTTGCTTCCATTTCCCTTCAGAAGACCAATTCTATTCTTACAATTGATGTTTTTCAGAATGAAATAAAGATATGCTTTTCAATTTTTGAGGTTATATTCCGAAGAAATGAACTTTATCAACTTTGTGATTTGGGATCTATAACAGTCGAGCTAAATTGTGAACCCTTTAACAATTTGGGATCTATGACTCATTAATACCCCTTAAAGTTTATGCGCTTTAGGATCTCGTATGCTAAATTGTGAACCTTTGGTTCGTAATATTGGCTCTATAAAATTAACTTATGATACTGTTCAGGAAACATATGATGCTATGTGAAAAACTAGCTAATGGAGCCCTTTTGTTTGTAATGTAGAAATGGAATTGTAAGTGTACTGCAGACTGGACAAGCCACCTCTTTTTGTTATAACCACAACGATGGAAACACCAAATTTCTTGATAAGCAAAACTGCCTTCAAGTTTAACACACTAAACAGAGGTGTGATGCAGTAGATGTCTTTATACTTAGGTGCGTTTATTAAGCATGACCTCTTCTCTTCTCGTTGTTCTTGTTTTTGCTTCACCATTCAGTTTTATTGTGCTTTTGGAGCTATGTCCTGAAATATTAGGGTTTGGCCAAAGCTTTTGCGTGCGGCGGAGATGCTAGATAGTAGATAGTGTCTGCTGCCAAATCATTACTGTCTTGATCGGTCCACCTTGACAATGTATGCATAGTGGTCAATTAGTGGTTTAGTGTGCCTGAAAAGCTAAGATGATCTTTGTAGCGGTAAAAATGAACTATAATTTAATTATTTCCTTTATGTTTTTGTCATAAGGTGTTTAGTATCGTTAGTTTTTTCCATTCATCGGATTTTATAAATTGTAATTGCACTCGACTTCTAGCAATCTTTCCTCATATGATACGATATGAAACAATATCCCATATGTTTGTAGTCCAAATGTTCTGTTGCATGTTCTCTTTAGAATTCATATTGCACATATGGTATTTATGTTCTATTGTTTGTTGAACCACATGGTACCCCTATTTAGAATGGGGAATACAATTCATAGGCGATAAACTTTGAAAGTCTGCTGTACCATCTAACATCCATTACGACTTATTTTTGGTTAGAATGCATAAATTGAATCGAGAGTTTGATACAGTACCTCAAAGTTCAATTAGTCAAAATCTCTCAGACAGTAGGCATAACCATCTATTCTCCCTAAACAAATTCTAGTTTTAATGCCTTCTTTGGAGAAATTGTTCTGTGGGATTTATGTATGTCTGGAGAGTGCACGTATGGGTTAATATGTGTCCCTTGGATATATTCAGACAATCTTATGATTTTGAATTTGCCATGGTCTGTGTCTTGCATCTTGGAACTCCTTGTGGCTGACAAATTATTTGTCCTCTTGTTGCATTTCTTTTATTTGATTATACGTTCTATTTTTTATGGTATTTAGTGCACTTGTCGTGGCAACATCGGGGGCTGGATATGTGCTCGGTAGTGGCAGCATTGTAGACATTGCTGGACTTTGCTACACATGCACTGGTACCATGATGGTTGCAGCATCTGCCAACACTCTCAACCAGGTATGTGCTTGTTTTTTGGGGCAGCCTTTTCCATTAGCATGGTGGTTAACCAAACCAATATTCATTGTGTTCACATTCTTGCAATCCTTTTATGTTCATTGTCACACAATGTCACACTTCAATATCAGTTTTTGAGAAGTTATTCTGATTTTCTTACATATTTACATCGGGATTTATAGATATCATATACACCTGGTTATCACGCTTAGAGACAATGAACTTGGTGCATCGACATCCTTTTCAGGTGTTTGAAATAAAGAATGATGCTAAAATGAAAAGGACAATGCGACGGCCCCTACCATCAGGGCGTATTAGTCCTGTGCATGCTGCCATGTGGGCTACAACTGTTGGAACTGCAGGAACAGCATTATTGGCTTGCAAGGTTCGGCTCTTTGCTGTTTGCTTGTACTTGCTTTACACTTTGTTTAAAGTGTATGCGGCCACTGTAGTTGGTATGATGCTGTTATTGGAACTAAACATTAAGAAATTTTGGCAAGGTCTGTGCAGGCTAATGACTTAGCTGCTGGGCTTGCAGCATCCAATCTCATTCTGTATGCATTTGTATACACTCCACTGAAGCAAATACACCCTGTCAATACATGGGTGGGAGCGGTTGTTGGCGCCATTCCGCCACTTCTAGGGTATGTTACTACTGAAGACACATTTCTGGATTATCTAGGTGCAGGTTGAAGATGGTATTTTATATGTTGAAAATAATGTAGCGAGTGTATATTCTTCATCTCCTATTTTAATTTCTTATTGTGCTCCCTGGTTTTGGTCATTTAATGGCCTGGCTACTGGAACAATCTGGTTTAGTACTGCCATGAAGATCATGCATGGCTCGGCGTATGGGATTGGGTAATAGAACATGGCTTAGGGAGGATGAATGAGGGGGATGACAGATTGATAAACTATTCTCTTATTGCGTGATTAAATGTGATACATGCTAGTCCTTTATGCAGGACGACTAACTTGATCCGCAAGTCGTATTTCAGTTTAGACCAAAGTTAAAAAAGGTGATAGGTGCTAATTGTGAGTTTCACCACTGCCTTGCGCTTTTCTGACCAAAGCGCACGCTTAAGCTCACATTAACCACCAGGCATTTTGCTATTGCCTAGAGCCTAGGCATGTCTTTTTTAATGGTTTAAACTCAAGACCAAACCATAACTACCTTCCTAGTTCAGTTGGACTCTTCTTAATTTAACTAGCCTCTTTGTAATGGACCCAACTGTATCCAACAAGGATAAATACTAATCGAGTTACTCCTTTTCTTAACTTTCCAATCTCTAGCATAAGCTATCCAATGCCTTCACGGATAAGCCTATTTCCTGCTGCCTTGTGCACCCACGGCCATAACAGATTCGTCAGAATGAAGCAACATATACATCGTAGAGCCCTCTGGACCTACAAGCTTAAACACACAAATTGAAGTTATGGACTACTTACTCTCAAAACCATAGCTGCTGACATGAAGCATCAAACTGGATGATACCACTGCCCTCGAGACTGTTTCAGGCCATACAGTCACATCTTAAGCAAGCAAATAAAAAAAAGGTCGCTTATAGGCTCAGAGTCCAGTAATACTTCAAGGAGAAGAAAAGCTCTAAATCTCCTGCCGGCATTATAAAGGGAGATACGAGAAAACAAATTTACAACTGGACGCGACTCTTTCTGTTACCTGAGCCCTTCTTGTACTGGAATGCTGGCATTATTGGACTAGAAGGTCTTTAGGGGCTGGGATACACAGTGGTGCAGTTAAAGCACTAAGTGCATTAGATGAATATATGATGACTCGGATTTGAGAACTGGAATAGGTATTGGGTGTATGGTTTTTCTCTCAGTCCAGACTAATAAGTTCATAAAGAAGAAACCTTTACATCTGTCCTTGACCACAGCATCCAGCTATTCATAATCACCCGCCTACATTTCTACTTCCTCTGTACCAAAATGTAAGACGTTTTTTGGTTTTGCATAGGGCATAAAAAACATCTTACATTTTGTTATGGAGGGAGTATTTCAGAAATTCTCCAGTATTTGTAGCATTGCTCTAATAGACTGCCTGCACAGGTGTAGAATATCATGCTTTAGTGCATCATGGGCATATATATATTCTGTGTATTATTGCACTCTTGTTTATTTGTTGAATGATTATTAATGGAGCTGTGCAATATGTTTACACGGCATGTGGCCCTTATTTATCTTGACACAGGTGGGCGGCAGCAGCATCTGAACTGTCACTCAACTCTATGATTCTGCCGGCTGCTTTGTACTTTTGGCAGTTACCACATTTCATGGCCCTTGCGTACTTATGCCGCGCTGACTACCTTGCTGGAGGGTAACTCAATTATTCCAACTGTAGTAGTTACATCAAAATGTTAGCTGGTCCTAATTTGTATCCTTGACATGTGATTGGCTTGTTGATTCAGGTATCGTATGCTCTCTTTTGCTGATCCTACTGGCAAGAGAACTGCATGGGTTTCACTCAGAAATTGTCTCTACATGCTGCCGTTGGGGTTATTTGCATATAACTGTACGTACTAAAAAATCATATAGGTTCTCTAGTTTCCATTTGCTTCTACTACTACTTATAATAAAGTACTTGGTCAAACTTGGGATCTTTCTAATGCTTTGTAGGGGGGCTAACATCCGAATGGTTCAGTTTTGAAGCATCGCTTCTAACGACGGGCCTCGCCATTGGAGCCTTATCATTTGTACTGGCTCCTAGTCAGAAGAGTGCAAGAAGAATGTTCCATGGTAGCCTCTTGTATCTTCCTGCTTTGATGGCTGGACTTATATTGCATCGGCTGCCCAACGAACAGAAGGAGCATAACAACATTCATCAGACTAGTGAGATTGCTGGGGTTCTCCGCGGCGCCGAGCTGTGGGACGAAGAAGAAAGAGCTAGACAGAAACAGGAAGACCTGAAACATTCTCGTCGTGCTCAATCACGCCCTCCAGTTGCCTATGCTTCTGTAGCCCCATTCCCCTTCTTGCCTGTGCCTGTGTAC
This sequence comes from Triticum monococcum, assembly GCA_034509565.1. Taxonomy (NCBI): domain Eukaryota; kingdom Viridiplantae; phylum Streptophyta; class Magnoliopsida; order Poales; family Poaceae; genus Triticum; species Triticum monococcum. The sequence goes on from CM067846.1 coordinate 67,011,836, forward strand.
GTCTCTCCAGAAGCTCATGAGTTTTGAAAACCTTGTCCCGGCAGCCAGGGCTGCAATGGTTTCATCTTCCTTCCTTTTTGTCTGTTGTCAGAAAATTCTTTTCCGCTCTTGACAGGAAATTTTACCGCTCAGGGGAATTCCTATTTGTATTGTTGAATTAAAATATGAGAATAATGAGCGCAATTTTTATTTGTAAAAAAACATAAATTCAGTTGTTGGGCTCACGTGAGTATAAAATCGATGTTTCAGAGTACCTTGATACAGGGCCATGTAGAAGCAACATGTATTTCATGCTTCCACAACTTCTCTTCTCTGCCTGGGTCTAAATTTCCAGCATTTCCATCCAATCATGCCTCCCTGTGATTCCTTGTTTGAATCAGCATGTGGTACGGTGAGTAAAGCTCCGGTGCCGCATGAGCAACAGGCTTCATCATAACCTCACGTGGAACCCAGTTGTCATTCTAGATATGTGCGTGGATTGGCCGTCTCCAATTCTACTTATCAGCCCTTGTTTCAACACAACCCTTCCTTCCAAAACTGATCTCCAGATTTGTGAAGGCTTTGATCCCAAGTCTGCACCCAAAAAATCTCAGGGGCAGGAAAAAGTAAACCGCTTTTGGAATTTGTGCACGAGCGATGCCACATGGGCCGGCCTGGTAGCGTAGGCTTAGTCTACGTTAGGTGCGAAGCCTCGGCTAAAAGCGCATGCATCCATGTTTGTTTTTGCTTCACATTTTGGTGTTTGACATTTTATTGTAAGTTTAAATTTTTAATTCAAAAATATTTGTGTATTAAAAAAAATCTGTGAAGTCAGAAAAACTTCCTGACTTTTTACAAAAAATATGAATTCAAAAAGTGTTCACATGTTCAAAAAACATTTGCAAACTTGAAAAACGTTTCATGAATTAAAAGATGTTCAAGAATTTAAAATTTTATTCATGAATTCAAAAATTGATCATGAATTTGAAATATGTATGTGGATACAAAAAATGTTCTTAAAATTGAGAAATGTTCATGAAATAAATCTGTTCAAAAAATTGAAAATTGTTTGTAAAATAAAAAAAACGGGAATTTATAAAAAGGTAAAGTAAATAAAAAAACAAACAAGGGAAAAACAGAAGGAAAACCGGAAAACCAATAGAGACAAAGGATGAAAGAGAAGAAAATAAAACCGGCTAGAACCTTATTAAGATCATGTGTGAAAGATAGAGAAAGGAGGAGAAAGAGCGCGAAGATGCGAAAGTGCCTTTCGGCTCCCGAGCTCATTTGAGCTCGGTGAACAGTAAAATTGAAAAAATCAAAAAAAAAAATTAAAAAATTCCAAATTTTTTTTGGGAGAAACATTGACAAAAGTTCTAAGTGCTTGCAAAAATTCATCATGAAATCACATTCCTGTAAAGCGTGGCAAAAAAACAAATTCAGTGCTCCAAAATGCTTTTGAAAGTAGCTTTTTCAGAGTACTGATTTTGTTTTTTTTTGCCACGCCTTCTAGAAATATGATTTCATGACAAATTTTTGCAAGCACTTAGAACTTTTGTCAATGTTTCTCCCAAAAAAAATTTGGATTTTTTTAATTTAGTTTTGATTTTACTGTTCACCCAGGCTCATTTGAGCTTGGGTGCAGAAACTCCGCGTCCGCGAAGATGGTGCTACATCTATCGCTCGGCTACAACACCGCAGAGGTGCAGACTAGGAAAAAAGTTTGCATGAACCCATGTCAATGCAAATAAGAAGATGCTAGCTCCTCCTTTTCGATTAGTGTAAGGCTGCTGCCAATGCATTGGTGCTTAGATGAGGTGCTAAGCACACTAAATAGCTTAGCAACTATACTCCCCAACACATAGGCGCTTAGATGAGGTCCTGAGCACATTAGATAGCTTAGGAACTATACTCCTCAATGCATAGGTGCTTAGATGTGGTCCTTCCTTTAATGATTTAGCAACTAAAGTTTTTCATACATTGGTGGGTTTCTTTCATTTAAATATTTTGCCTAGTTCACGCACTTGGCATTTTCTTCCTGGGGTCACAATCACCACACTCACCTCGGCCACATCAGATTCTTCATTTACATGACGGGCTTAGCACTGGTACAAGGTGGAGCATTGGGAGGGGCCGAAGTGGCATTAGTGCTACAACCCAACATACCTCGTACTGCTTAGATCAATTTTGCATGGTGACATATGTGGGTACACATTATTTCGTTGGACATATTGTAGCTACTCTCTCCTATCAATATTAATTGTCGATGATTTAGCATAAACTTCATATTAGATCTATGACAAATAATACGAATCGGAGGATTTTTGTTGTTGTTGTCTCTTGTCCTCAAAAAAGAAGTTTCACCCGTTCTCTTCCTTCCATTGGCTAAATATATTTAAGAAAAGTATAATCAAACACGGGAAAATATATCAAAGTTGCCAAACATTTTACCAACTCACTTGGCTCCAAACCAAATGAAGCTCTAGCATTTCTGCCGAATTTTTGGCAGCCACCCACAATGGCTATAACCCAAACAATAATGACCTTGCTTTGGTCATGCCAAAAAAATTAATCAGGCAAGTCGGGGCTCAAAACACACGCTCTACGACGCAACGGTATGCTTGCCACTACCCCATCATTCCCCCCAGCCTGTTAGCGACCCGAGAAGGTCAGAAATAGTCGTTACCAACGAAAAGCAAAGTTTTAAGTTTTGTGATACTACAACCGCATACCGGCACCACCCCATCATGCATCAATCCCTTACCTTAGGCTGGTCATAGTGGGGAGTAACTTATACTAGTGTCATGCATAATGCAAAGTAACATAGTAATAGTGTCATAGATGACTTCATTTATTAGCTTATAGACTCATTCTTTTTCGGAAAGCGTTATATTACAGTAACATATTATGTTATTCTAAACATCTCTCTCCTCATTAAATATGTCACATAAGCAAAAAATTCTTGAAATACGCTATGTTACTACCTAAGTTACTCCTACTATGACTAGCCTAAACCCTCTACCAATCCGAGAAAGAAAAAACAATAACAATGCCCGGGTCGAGCCGCGCCGAACGTTAGGTTACATGCGCTAATCATCATCAGAGCTGGTGGTTTGTTTAGTCGATCCGGACGGTGTGTACGGCGAGGAGCGAGCGAATTAACGCGGCAACTGCCAGCACAATATTCTACTACTCCCATACCCTAAAAAAATAGTGATTGTACTTACGTAGTTGGATCGATCTAACAACAGCTATGACTAGGTCGATCGGCCTAGCAGAGCCGTCCTAACGACCAAATCAAGCCATGATTGCCGCGCTGGGTACGGTTAGCCGCGGTCTCTACGTACCAGTAGTAGAATAGCGCCCACGGGCCGCCAAATGGAGACTCGACGCGGGCGGTCGGAGCGAGGCCGAGGCGAGCGACCTAGCAGCAGACCTGCCTCAAAAGAAGAACAATAAAACAAGCTGTTTGAATTGTGACTATCTTTGCCATATATTGTCATATGTTTTTTGCCACACTTGCCTTAGTTGAGTTGCTTAAATTGTTAGCCACACTTTGGCTTGCCTAAAGGAATCTTGCCACACTTTTTATGTCTATGACATGTGGGGTTCATTGCTCATAAAAAAATGTTTGCTTTAGATGTGGCTAGAACCAAACATCTATCTAACTTGGTTAAACTTGTCTAAGGTTAGATGTGGCAAAGTGTGGCTGGGAACCAAACAGCCCCAAAGACTGCCTGCAGCTGTACCGCACGCCATATGATGAGCCCAGCTAGGCTCATCCGGACTTTAATCAATCAATATTTGCAGGTCCTGACGGGACGAGCGGCAGGCTCGCACCTCACCAGTGCATTTGCTACGGACGCTAGCGACCTGGCGTGCTGTTTAAATTCGAAGATAAATAGACGGGTCCTCCTGGTCGCCTCCGGTGGCTGACAGCCCCTTTGACTGACAATACTGTGGCTCCCATGAGCAGTGAGCAGCGTTCATCAGCTTACTCAAGAAAATGGAATTCTTTAGGGCCGAAAGCCTGAGCCCCTCCCGCGCTAAGCTTCATGGCGGGCGAAATTTGAAGATAAGGAGATGGGCCTCGGCCGTCGGTCGACAGCCCCCTGTGGTTAATCAATAACGTGGCTCAAGTGAGCAGCGACCAGCACCCATCAGTTTGGTCAGCAGATGATGCGGCGCAGAATTCTTTTACGTTGCGAAAGACACAAACTTGATCTTAAAGCGAAACTATTTCACGAACTAAACTGTGTTTGAAAGTATTTTAAACAGCTGGCCCTTAATATGGAACGACTGACAGCAAGGCGCTGCATTGTGCAGCGCCTAGCTGTCAGGCTCTCTACAAAAGGATTAACGGTGTGAAATATTTTCAAAAGCAATTTAGTTTAAAAATATTTTCGCTCTGAGGAATTTGTCAGTAGGCGGCGCGTCAAGCTTCACGGCAGGCGAAATTTGACCTGGTCAACTAACGCAGAACCTGCACAATATTTTTCATAAACAAAATGTCAGACAGGGGGGGTGGGTGGGGGGTGAGACTGACGGCCATGGAAGCGGGGCCAGCATGGGGCCCAAGCCAGCTGTCGCTCGCCGGTTCATAATCATCGTCGGCATCATCGGCAGCACACGTTGTGCGCGTCAGGCTCCTCTGCGGCCACCCACGTACTCCCTGTACCTGCCTGCGCATCTGCACGTTGACCCTCTCCCCTCATTCAATCCCTTCCGTCCGTCCCGTCAGAGCACCCCCACATGCGCCTCGCTTCGGGCCCGTCGGCCGTCGGGAGCCGAGCCGCGCGCAGAGGATCCCATGCAGGCTCCTCCTGTGTCCTCCACCTTCTCCTTCTCCCGCCGCAGCGGCAGCCGGCAGCCCAGCTGCTCCACCGTCTGCAACGGCTACGCACCAGGCAGAAGCAGCACCAGACATTGTCGGCGCGCTCCAGCTCCGCGTACAACAATGACACGTAGGGCCAGCGGACGCCCCGGGCCCGCATGGAAGGGACACCGGACGCGTTTCCCCGCGGTCTGCCGCGGCCGCAGCGCGTGATCGTCGACAGAACGGCTGCATTCTGTATTTCCTACCTACTTTTCCAGGGACAGTAGGACGGACGGTAGAGACAGTATCATGACAGAGTTACGTACTTACGGGTAAATCCAAGGGCCTATGCGCAAAATGGTCAGGATTAGGCCTGCGTGCAGTTCGCCGCCCCGCGTACGCGTGGGCCAGGCACGGCCTCCCGCCCGTCCCGCAGCCCGCGGGCGCGCCACGTTACCGGCCGCAGCACGTGGGCCCTGGGAAAGCGCGCGCCGTGGAGGAATTCTAGAATGGTTCTTTCGCTCTCTTCCTTTCGCTCCCACGTCAAATTCGGCACTGGATATTTTAAAAGGCAGAGGGCCCTGCCGTCATTTACGATGAGATCCCCACAACACAGAGCAATTGATGCTACCTCCTTTTTCTTTTGCCTCCTATGGAAACGGCTTTGCAGGAAGGCATGTGGCGTGCAAGGTTGCACAAAGAAACGGTGGCAAGCAAGAATGTGTTGTTGCAAGGCACGCCTTTTGATTATTGTTAACAGACTTGGCAAAATATATCAGATGGAGTATATATAACTAGATAAAGATCATATGATCCCCCGAAGAAACACATGGAAGCACCTCCCCATGGCACCTTTTGAGGGACATTCAGGTATGATAGTGAGAAACTTATTTACACATTGCCATAGAGGAAAACATTTTATGCATGCAAAGTTGCCCAAATAACAGAAGGAAATAAACCGATATTGCAAAATGCACCTTTTGGTTGCCATTCCTAAAACAGAGTGCTATATTTGTTACACTGTTGGCCACAAAAGGGAGAAGAATATTGTGGTACATCAAAATATTCTTTCTAATGGCTATACTCCTGAAATGGAACATAGTAGAGTCAGCACGTCTGTTAATCCCTCATGAGGAATAGCAACGTCAGGCCTTCCAAGCATAGTTAAAAAAACCGAACTAGTAATCGAACCGGCAAGGTTGCCGTTTTAGGTTTTTACAAGTCGAACCGCATCGCTGGTTCAATTGTTAGTCTTTTAAGCAATAAAATAATACATATTTTTATCAAAAATACACCAATAAATGGATAAAAAATGTGTAATCACATGACAAAGTAACCAGTAACCACATGTAAATATCTAATTTCTATACATGATAAAAAATGAGTTGTTGCAAAGCACACCTTTTGATTATTGTTTGAAAAACTTGACAAAATATATAAAATTGAGTATATATCTTGATAAAGATCATACGATCCCCTCAAGAAACGCATGGAAGTACCTTCCCATTGCACCTTTTGTGGGATATTCAAGTATGACAGTGAGAAACAAGCCATTTGCACATTGTCATAGAGAAAAATATTTTATACATGCAAAGTTGCCCAAAAAATAGATGGAAATAAATTGATATTGCAAAATGTACCTTTTGGTTGCTATTCCTAAACCAGAGTGCCATAGTTGTTACATAGTTATTAGCCACAAAAGGGGAGAAGAATATTGTGGTACATCAAAACATTCTTTCTAGTGGCCATATTCCTAAAATGGAACATAGTAGCGTCAACACGTTTGTTAATCCCTCGTGAGAAATAACAACGTCAAGCCTTCCAAGCATAGTTAAAAAAACTGAACCAGTAATCAAACCGACAAGGTTGTAGTTTAAGGTTTTTACCAGTCGAACCGCTAGTTCACTGGTTCAATTGTCAGTTTTTTATGCAATAGAATAATATATATATAAAATAAAAATACACCAATGAATTGATAAAAAATGTGTAATTGCATGACGGAGTAACCAGTAACCACATGTTAATATCTAATTCCTATACATGATAAAAAATGTGTTGTTGCAAAGCACGCCTTTTGATTATTGCTTGAAAAACTTGACAAAATATATAAAATGAAGTATATATCTTGATAAAGATCATATGATCCCCTCAAGAAACACATGGAAGTACCTTCCCATTGCACCTTTTCAGGGATATTCAGGGTATGATGGTGAAAAACAAGCCATTTACACATTGTCATAGAGAAAACATTTTATACATGCAAAAGTTACCCAAAAGATAGAAGAAAATAAGTTGATATTGCAAAATGTACCTTTTGGTTGCTATTCCTAAACCAGAGTACTATAGTTGTTACATAGTTGGCCTTAAAAAGTGAGAAGAATATTGTGGTACATCAAAATATTCTTTCTAGTGGCTATACTCCTAAAATGAAACATAGTAGCTTCAACATGTTTGTTAATTCCTCGTGAGAAATAACAACGTCAAGCCTTCCAAGCATAGTTAAAAAAACGAACCAGTAATCGAATTGGTAAGGCTGTTGTTTTAGGTTTTTACCGGTCTAACCGCTAGTTCATCAGTTCAATTGTCGGTTTTTTAAGCAACAAAATAATATATATTAATAAAAAAATACGCCAATGAATTGATTAAAAGAATGTGTAATCACATGACAGAATAGCCAGTAACCACGTGTTAATATCCAATTCCTATACATGATAAAAAAGTGCTGTTTCAAAGCGCGCCTTTTGATTATTGTTTGCAAAACTTGACAAAAAATATAGAGAGTATATATCTAGATAAAGATCATACGATCCCCTCAAGAAACACATGGAAGTACCTTCCCGTTGCACCTTTTGAGGGATATTCAGGTATGACAGTGAGAAACATGTCATTTATACATTGTCATAGAGAAAAACATTTTATACATGCAAAGTTACCTAGAAAGTAGAAGGAAATAAATTGATATTGCAAGATGCACCTTTTGGTTGCTATTCCTAAATCGGGATGCGACAGTTGTTATATAGTTGGCCACAAAAGGGGATCAGAATATTGTGGTACATCAAAACAATCTTTCTAATGGTTGTACTCCTAAAATGGAACATAGTAGTGTCAACATGTTTGTTAATCCCTCGTGAGAAATAACAACATCAAGCCTTCCAAGGATAGTTAAAAAAACCAAACCAGTAATCGAACCGGCAAGGCTGTCATTTCAGGTGTTTACCGGTCAAATCGCGGGTTCACTGGTTCAATTCTCGGTTTTTAAGCGATAAAATAATATACATTTTATCAAAAAACACACCAATCAATTGATAAAAAGAATGTTGTAATCACATGACAGAGTAACCAATAACTACATGTTTATATCTAATTCTTATACATGTTTAAAAAATGTGTTTTTGCAAAGCACACCTTTTGATTATTGTTTGCTAATGTTTGCAAAATATATCAAATGGAGTATATTTCTAGATAAGTATCATATGCCCCCCTCAAGAAACACATGGAAGCACCTTCCCATGGCACCTTTTGAAGGATATTCAAGTATGACAACGAGAAACAATTCATTTACACGTTGTCATAGAGAAAAATATTTTATACATGCAAAGTTGCCCAGATAATAGAAGGAAATAAATTGATATTGCAAGATGCACCTTTTGGTTGCTATTCCTAAATTAGAATGCTACAATTGTTACATAGTTGGCCACAAAAGGGGAGAAGAATATTATGGCACATCAAAACATTCTTTCTAGTGGCTATACTCCTAAAATGGAACATAATAGGGTCAACACGTTTGTTAATCCCTTGTGAGAAATAACAACATCAAGCCTTCCAAGCATAGTGTAAGAAACCAAACTAGTAATCGAACCGGCAAGGCTCGCGTTTTAGGTTTTTACCGGTCGAATTGTTGGTTCACTTGTTCAATTGTCAGTTTTAAAGTAATAAATTAATACATATTTTACCAATAAATACACCATTCAATAGATAAAAAATGTGCAATCACGTGAGAGAGTAACCAGTAACTACATGTTAATATCTAATTCCTATACATGATAAAAAATGTAGTTGCTGGCTGTCGGAGCGGCAAGGGAGAGGCGGGGTCGCCGTGTTGCGTTGCCGAGCAAAGGTGGTTGCGTAGGGGGCGACGGCTCCCGATGGGCTTGTCTCTACGGACGAAATTGAGAGAGAAAGCTCTCAATCGGCCGAAATCCTACCAAAATGGATTTTTTTCCTTAACTGACGCTGCCCTTAGTTAGCTTGTATGCAAAAAGGAGAGTCAATCGAGGGGCTTTTCTGGAATCTACATCGAACCGTCTTATTTTATGTGAACCGCCCGGTTCATCAGCTTTTCCTGAAAAAACAACCGGTTTGACAATTTGTTCTCGTTCAATTGCTCAAATGGTCTACCGGGCTTAAAAGAAGTCCGTTTTTAAAACCTATGCCTCTAAGATTATTTTTTGGGTGAAAAGGGTGCCATGTTATGCATTCACAATGAAATAACTTTCATCAGACATTCGTAGTATCGACATCTAAAAAAACAACACTACTTGATGTTGACATCGGGCACTGTCCATCATCAAGATCGACATAAATCTATCAAATGCAAACAGAAAATTATATAATCCTCACAAAAAAACCCACTTAAGCACGTTATTTCCATGGACCGAACAACATGTCCATCGTCTTTTAGACGCCATGCCTTGTCTCGGAGATCAGACCGACCACGCGTTACTTTGTCCTGATAAAATTCGAGTTGCTTACCCCACATGCAACATGGTTTTCAAGGCTTCATTGTCCTAAGTACTCCATGACACATCAATAAACTCGCCAAGCGAGGCTATAAAAACCCAACGGGATGAGATCTTATTTCATCATTACCAACACTCATGCGCTATACGTGATATACTATACGTTGACTACGTCACTTTTAAGGAGCACGAGTGACTTGAAATTAACCTGAAAGTCAAAGTTGCAAAGCCAAATACTAGTAGTATACTAGTACATACATCATGCCATTGACTATGTCCGACACCGTACGTAGGACCATAGTTTGACTTTTGAAGGAGCATGATCAGACTCCGGATCAATTTGAAAGTCAAATTTGCGGAGCCGGATACTAGTAGTGCTGCCACTTGTATAAACAAACGCACACATGGCATTGACCCTGTCTGCCGTTGTACAAGTATACTACCCCGCCCTGATTATTAGTCCCACTCGTATTTTAGGTCATGTTTTGATCTTGACCGTAACTAATAAAAATATAAGATGTAAGTAACAAAAAAATATTATTGAAAATTACGTTCAGATACGAATCTAAGTATCTAACAATATAAGTTTTTGTGTTATGCATTATCATTTTACTAGCTAAATGTATGATTGAATTTGAACCTAAAAATACTACGGGACTAATGAATCCGAACGGAGGAGAGATACTCTGGAGCACCGGCGTCGGCGGCGTGCAACGGAGAAAAGATCAGCCGCCGGGAGGGGGAGCCGCGACACGATTCCCACAAACCCGAGGGGCCCAAACGCGAAACGGGCCCGGGAGCACCAAAGATAAAGGAAAAAGGAGCCACCGAATTCCGGGAGGAATCGGCGAGGACACTTCCCCCAGCGCCTTTCTCTCTCTCGCTCTCTCTCCACACCATCGTCGTCTCTTTCCCCTCCTCCTTCCCCTGCTCCCTTCACCACCACCACTCCCCACCCACTTCCCACCCGTCCCCTCCCCCGCAGTCCCGCCTCCCCCACGCAGCGCCACTCCCCAGGAGGAAAAAATCCCTCGGATTCCCGCCCCGGACCACGCGGCCCGCCCCGATCGCCGGCGAGCTCCCCCGACCCCCGGCGTTTCTCAGGTGAGGCGAGGCGCCCCGGACGCGAGATCCCCCGCCGGTTACCGGACGAGGGGATCCGGCTCGGCTCGCCCGCGGCGGGCGGGCGGTTGTTTCGCTAGGGTTTCTGACTGGAATGCGGTTTCCGTTTCAGGATTCGGAGGTTTGGCGCCCGGAGGAGGAGCGGAGGATCCGGCGCCCATGTCGGGCCACCTCGATCGCCTCGCGCGCCCAGGTGAGCCCGCCCCCGATCGACCCCCCGTCTCGCCTCTCCCCCGCGCGCCCTTACTCCTCGATTTCTCGCGGCGCTGGTTGGGTTGCCGCCCGCATTGGGTTGCCGCGCCGTGCCCGCGAGGCTACCGTGATCCGCGGCGTGAGCTCTGTCCCTTCCTTGGAGGATTGGACTAGCCGCGCCGCCCAGGCGGCTGGCTGCTGGTTCCCTGGGTTCCGACTTAGAATAGTTGTTTTTTCGCCGCCGTCTCGTGTTTGGAGCCGTATGCACGCGCCGGGTCGTAGGATGGGTTTGGCGGCTGCGAGGGGGTGACCTGTTCAATATCTCATCCATTTGGCCTCATCGCAGGTGCTGCTGCCTGCTGTGGTCATCGTTGGCTGCAGGCGTAGTTCCCTATGCGAGGAACATCCAGGCTAGGTTGGATTTTTGTGGGCGCTTTAAACTTCTTACCACATCCTTGTGTAATTTTCGCCTCGAGGCAAGTAGCTTGTTAGGCTAGAAGGGATGGAATCCTTCTGCTATGAGGAGAAGGTGCCCTGACTTGTCACCTAATTCGTGACCAATAATCTGGTAGACAAGAACACCAGAAAATTTAATGCATAAAGCACATGCCAATGTAGTTTGGTTTCATTTGGTGGAGGACCGGACTTAGACCTTGTAATCAAGAGCACATGTATCTATCCTGTGGGGTTGATGAACCTTTTCGCTAACATCGTCTCAAAATATCACACCATCAAGTTATGAAGGGAGATGGCTAATGATTCTGTTCATTTGATGCTATTATCCTTGTTTCTGAAACTTAGCAAGAAGTTGAGCTGCTGGTGTTTATGCTAATTGTAGCTGTTATCATCTGTCCACGTAACGTTATAAACATTGAATTATCTTGTTTGAACCTTAGCTTGTAAGCTGGGTTCATTGTTCAGAACAAAGATATTCCCAAAGCTTATGTTGTTCAAAATTTGTCATGACATTGATCTTTGTTTACTAATTCTAATGCTAGGGTGGGCTTAGAACATTTGATAAACCCAATGTCACAAACCTATGCTCATAGGTATAATTTAATGTGGCTACTTTCTGCCAAGCAGTCATTGTTGCATCAAAGTAAATTAGTGCTGCAATTTGGAGAACTTGGCATGACCGGTGGCTTATTTACCTTTTTGATGTCTCAGTCTCAGGTTTTGAAGGTTGTTCAAGTCACGATGACAGGAGATCATATGAGAGGAGATCAGATTTTGAAATCTCTGAAGATGAAAAGAAGACAAGAATGGGCTCTTTGAAGAAGAAAGCTATAGATGCATCGAGTAAGCTTAGGCATTCCTTAAAGAAAAAGAACAGGAGGAAGAGTGGCAGTCGGGTTCTCTCTGTGTCTATTGAAGATGTGCGTGATCTAGGGGAACTGGAAGAGGTAGAAGCATTTAGACAGGCGCTAATTTTGGACGAATTGTTGCCTTCAAGGCATGATGACTATCATATGCTGCTGAGGTATAATCCTGTTTATCATGGCACCCCTGTTACATGAGCTTGGCATGTTTCTTCTTTGTTTGCTATATTATCTCACGCTGGTGTCTATAAGCTAATTTAAAATGTTTTGTGTTTAGATTCTTAAAGGCAAGGAAATTTGACATTGAGAAAGCAAAGCAAATGTGGACTGACATGCTTCAATGGAGGAAGGAATATGGTACTGATACAATTGTTGAGGTCAGCTAGCTGAAATTAAAGTTCTAATACAGTTCTGTTTTGTTTGACTATAAATAACAGCTGGAGCCACATTTCTCTGTAGGATTTTGATTACACTGAGTTGGACACTGTTCTGGAATACTATCCTCATGGTTATCATGGCGTTGACAAAGAGGGGAGACCTGTTTATATCGAAAGGCTTGGAAAGGTCGACCCTAACAAGCTTATGAATGTGACAACTATGGACAGATATGTAAGGTACCATGTGAAGGAATTTGAGAGGAGCTTCTTGATCAAATTTCCAGCATGCTCTCTTGCGGCTAAAAGACACATCAATTCGAGCACAACAATTCTGGATGTTCAGGGTGTGGTATGTTTCCGAAGACTTAGTCTGCACAACTTGTCCATTTTCTCACAAGCCTGGCAACTAACTAGTTCTAACTCGGTACTTGCTTTGCAGGGTTTGAAAAATTTCAGCAAAACTGCACGCGAATTAATTATGCGACTGCAGAAAGTTGACAACGATAACTACCCTGAGGTCTGGACTTCCACCCTACTCTTGTGATAAGCATAGTTCGGCATTCACATGTTTTATTGTGATTTACTGAGTTAAATATCCACCATTTTCTGTTCTATGTTGCAGACTTTACACCAAATGTTTATAGTCAATGCTGGCCCGGGCTTTCGGATGCTATGGAGCACCGTGAAATCTTTCCTTGACCCAAAAACCACTTCCAAGATACATGTAAGCATTTGCACGGACCACACCTTGCTTTTTTTATGCTGAAGTCACTTGATTTACTAGGTATTATTGTGTTTCGTCAGGTACTTGGGAACAAGTGTCAAAGTAAGCTACTTGAAATAATTGATGCTAGGTAAGTTGCGTTCAGTGTATTGTTCTTGTAATACTTTGACTTGTTTTAATGAATACGCTGTTCTAATTATTTTTCATTTGTGGTAATTGATCAGTGAATTGCCAGAATTTCTTGGTGGCACTTGTACCTGTCCCGAATATGGAGGGTGCCTCAAAGCTGAAAAAGGGCCATGGAAGGATGCAAACATACTGAAGGTATGGCCTATTAGGTTCCTGGTAATCATGTATCTATTACTAGTCACTTTCCTTTATTATCTCCCCTTTTAATGTGCTAATTATACGCTGATACCAGAAAGTCCTTAATGGCGAGGCTCAGTGTGCTCGGCAGATTGTAACTGTTTCCAATGGGACGGAAACTATTATTTCTTATCCCAAGTCTAAGTACCAAATGGTATGTCTCACAATCAATTTGTATTGTTCTATGCTTGAGTGATCTATATGCGGGAATATAATTTGTTTTAACATGGAATGCCAGGTACGTGGAAGTGATACATCAACTGCGGAGTCTGGATCTGAAGCGGAAGATGTAACTTCCCCCAAAGCTCTAAGAAGTTACATCTCCCATCCTAAGTTGACCCCAGTTCGTGAAGAGGTCAGTAGTTTAGATTACATTGTGCTTTGATGCAGTTACTTACGAACAAAGAACCAGCCAATTGATCTATCACTCAAATACAATTGTCAATCAGCCTACTCATCAGGGTAGCTGAACTGAAATTTGATGGCACTACTTGTGCTCCAAACCACCAGTATGCGGTGGTTGATCTTAACTATTTGTATAATGACTACATTTCATATAGCAAACAAAAAATTGGAACTGCCTGTCTCCATCAAACAACCTGTTAGGTAGACAAAAAAAGTAGTAGGTTCTAGACAACTAAAACCAATCACTACTCACTTTGTTGCTATCCTAATTTCCTGGCTAGCTGTTTTTAAATTTCCACATGTTAAAAAAAGAATTTACAAGCCCCTTCTCTTTGTTTCTCTGTTACGCATATGGATTGTGTTACACTGGTTTGAACTTGCCTTTTCGCCTTTCAGGTCAAGATGATCAGGGCCACTAGCTTTTCTACCCGTATGCCTGAATATGATGTTCCTGTTGTTGACAAAGCAGTGGATGCAACATGGAAGAGAGAACTGCCTCGGAAGGCGCCTGTCCCGCACAAAGGTATTTGTTTGTCACTTTATTGCAGGATCTGAAGGCTGTTTTCCGATACTGCCAAAACCTGATATTTTTGCTATTTCTTGAATGTAGACTCTTCTTTGGCTACCACCACAAAGGCATCCAACAGGTCTTTGGATCAGATTATTCCAGCTCTGATGGCTTTTGTGATTGCTATTGTAACGCTGCTTCGGTCAGTTAAAGATGTTGCGACAAAGAGATTGCCAGATAAAAACGAGTCAGACGAACAAAGTTCTGCAGTATATCAAGACTGCATTCCAAAAGAGGAGTTCCGCCCCCCGTCGCCAGGTCCTGGGTTTGCTGAATCTGACCTGTTCTCGTTAGTCTTGCAAAGGCTGGCAGAGCTTGAAGCGAAGGTTCATGCGCTTGAAGCAAAACCTTCTGAAATGCCTTGCGAGAAAGAAGAGCTGCTTAATGCCGCTGTCCGCCGCGTGGATGCACTGGAAGCCGAACTCATTGTAACAAAGAAGGTAATTCCATAGCTTGTTGCTCACTGTTTCATTAGAAACCACAACTGGTCATGCAGACATTTGGTTAGTTTAATTAAGAAGTTCACTGGCCAGTTGCTTACCCTGCGTGTTCTCAAAATTCTTCTAGGCCCTGCACGAGGCTCTTATCAGGCAAGAGGAACTGCTTGCTTACGTGGACAGGAAGACAATTGCCAAGGCCCAGGTTTGTAATGCATAATGCAATCAGTTTTTTTACTGCTTTTTTCATCTCTTGATCTGTTTCTCATGTGTCATGTCTACCTTCCTGTTGCAGAAAAAGAAGAAGAAGCCGATGTCTTGCTACTAGGACAAGGAGAGAGAGAGAGAGAGCCCCCTTGGTTCCAGTTTTCTTTTCTCTGAGATGCCGGAGATGGCGTTTGAGATGATGTAAACGGTTGATCCGTTCGTTTTCCTGACAAATGTGAAAAGGACAGACATATGGGTTTGTAAATGGACAGAAAATCCTGACATAAATAAAATGTGTTTTTGCGCTGAATCCTGCCCATTTCAGCCTGCCTGTCTTATAAGTACAGGATCGCAGGCAGAATTATGTTGTTGACCTGTCTTCGTTCTGCAATTTGTTTACTCCAGTTTACCCGCGCTATCACCATCACAAGCCTGACAATACGCAGCTCTAGGCTAGCTGAACTATCTGTAGTTTCATAGGATGCAATTAACCAGGTGAAACAAGACCACTGTTGCCAAGGCATATTATCCAGCTGCAGGCAGATTGTTGCAAGGCTAATGTGCCACAATCCTCCTATCCTTGTCCAGCTGCAGGCAGATTGTTGCAAGGCATCACCAACTTTGTGTCATCACGTTTCAGTTACACAGCATTCTTCAGAAGCGCAAAACTGAGCAGAGTCTTTATAAAGACAAAACACATACAGTACAATTCTTCTACACACACAAAATATGTTTCGACAAGACGCGATCGGCATAGCTAGGACCTGCTTGCTTGGAGTGCTGCTGCTAATTTCACATGATGAAACAGTTTGATCTCTGCTCCGAAGATAAACAAAAAATACAAAATCTTGTGGCCTAATGTGGCAGTAGCACACACAATTCAGCCTCTCGGCATTCCAGATTGTATGTATGTATGTATGTATGTATGTATGTATATGCATGCATCCTTTTTGCTGCATCCTTCTCTCTTTCTTGCTTTGCTCCCCCTTCCCCCCTGCCTGCGGTCGCCGGTCGTCGTTCGCCAGCGCTCTTTTCTTCACCAACGGAACGGGTTCTGCTGTTGGAGACAAAACTTTAATGAAATCAGCTTATAAGATGGGCGCTACCACAAGCTCAAGCTGACAGTAGCGAGTGAGTGAGAGTGCCGGCATTACCATCCCCTTCTTTTTCTTCTTCTTCTCGATGTACGCCAGCACCTCCTCCTGCTGCCCTTTCGACGTCTCCAGAAGCTGCAATGCACATGGATCCACCATTAATGGAGACAAGGCTAGACAGGAGTGCTTGCCTGAATCAATGTCATGTGTTGTGTCAGCCTACCTTCTTGGTGGCCTCGAGCTCGGCCTCGAGGGCGTCGAGCCGGGTGGCGGCGGCGGCGAGCTGCTCCGCCTTGTCGGCGGGCATCTCGGTGGGCCGCGACCCGAGGGCGGCCACCTTCTCCTCCAGGTCGCCCACCCGCTTGGCCAGCGCCTCGTACTGCGCCGTCGACACCCCCGCCACCATGACCGGGCCCCCGCCGGCCCCTCCCTGCCCCTGGGCCTGCAGGAGCTTGCGGTTCTTGGCCATGGCCTCCATGGTGGCGATGCCCATGGCCGCGTCCATGGCGCGCTTCGGCGCGATCTTGCCCACCCGGAACATGGCCACCACCCCCATCACGAACGCCATGAACCCCGTCACCACCTGCCGGTCCCCGGCGTCGCCGTGCTTGTACGCGTCCGGCAGCGACGCGTACATATCTGCCACCATGCCAAACACATTCCCACTCTTCGTTCAGAACCACACACAAACCAACGCCTAATTCCATTAGCTCTATCTGCTTGTTCATGGAGTGTTTGTTTGGTTGAAGGGTGCAAAGGCCGAGCTGACCTCTCGCGATGGCGAGCTTCTCCGCGCTCATCTCGCCGTTCCAGTTGAAATCCATGCCCTTGTCCGCCATGGGGAAGAGCTCGTCGTAGGGCGCGGAGCCCCCCTCGTTACCGGAAGGAGCAGCCTGCGAATCCTAGGTTCAGAGATGCAACAGAATTAGGCCACACAAAGTCAATTTTTAGTACTACTACCATGGAAGGGACCAACAATGTTATCTGGCTCGCTACTGTAGCAAATCCGACAAATGCTAGGTGTTAGACACATTCCTTCACCTTGGCCTCTTCATTTGGCACCTCATGGAGGGGAGCCATATGCGGCGGGTGTTCGACCTTGTCGTGCGCCACCTTAGGAGAGTCGACGCCGTCACGGCGCATCGACTCTTGCTTCTGCAAAGGCGATGTCGTCAGGGATGCGAGCGATATGTCAGGAAAAAAAGGCCAGGTAAAACCTGCATATATGAGTAGGAAAGCTCGTGGCAACCTTTACAGCCGGTGCAGCGTCGTCCTCGGTGATTGTCTTCTCCTCGGCGCTGGCAGGGTCCGAGTTGTTCATCCCGCATCTCCCCAAGCCACATTGCACCATCTGAAGAATCAAACCACAAAATGTTCATGGTACTGCTCAGGAGTGGGTTCAGCTGTAGTAGCAATGTAGCATCACTACTACTTTCACTGGCAAGTGTGCACTAGCAAATATTCATTCCCACGCATCGTGTATGAACTCCGATTGTTGGAAAATAATCATATTTAACCTTTATGATTTCAGGGTCCTTCCACGGTCCTTTGTCGGAGCGCATGCAACCTCCGCCCTCGCATACACAAGTGCCCCCAAAGAATTCGGGCAATTCGCTGTCGAACCCCGCAGAACAAGAACAAAAAAAAGTGAGTTCAACTTCAGGATGCTGCTGATACTAATGCAAAGCAATCTCATTTGAATTGTCAGTGCTGCCAACTTGCAAAATCCTTTTAGAGTTGCTGTATAAAAAGGGGAACTTCTAGGACAAACCTGGGATCAATGACTTCCAGCAACTTGCTCTGGTACTTGTTGCCGAGAACCTAAACCCCGAGGCATGAACCGTAAAGAAAAGGGATTATAAGTGTTGATCAAGTATATAGATTAGCTGATGGCTGATTGATAAAGGACATGAACTGAGAAGAGATGGGTTACATGGATCTTGGCTGTGGTCTTGGGGTCAAGGAAGGACTTGACGGTGTTCCACAGGAGCCTGAATCCCTGACCGGCGTTGATGATGAACATCCGGCACAGGGTCTGCATCGTCAGTTAAAATCATCAGCCGAGCATCATTTCCTTCCAAGAAGAGATATTTGGCAAACATGTAAATCAATATTTTTTTCCCGGAATTCCCTTGTCTAGAGAATTTTCCATCAAGTACTTCTAGTTGACAACATTGATTTTTATTTTTCCGGGAGCGCACAAATCTGCTAACAAAACAGGCTGACCAAATTGTAGACAGATAAAAAGTACTCCCTCCATAAACAAATATAAGAGCGTTTAGATCACTCAAATAGTGATCTAAACGCTCTTATATTTGTTTACAGAGGGAGTACACGATAAAATTGGGTTTAATTCTCAGGTTTACATGAAATTGTCTGTGCCGGTTAGCATTAAGATTTCTCAAAGAGAATCAATACCGAAGCATGGGCCGTCAATGGAGCAGTATCACTGCACACGCATCGGCATATCGTATCATATATATATGGTATACCTCAGGGAAGTTATCCCCGTCGATTTTCTGGAGCTGGCCGATGAGATCCCTCGCGGCCTTGTTGAAGTTCTTGTAGCCCTGAGACATGCCCAACAGTGTCACATCAACTTTTTTTTTCCAGTGTGGCTGCTAGCTCTGTGAAAATGCTGAAGAAACTAGCTAGGCATGGACGATGAGCAGTTAATTAGTTACCACGCCGGAGACGTCGAGGATGGTGGTGCTCTGGTCGACGTGGCGCTTGGCGGAGATGGAGCAGGCCGGGAACTTGAGGGCGAAGGCCCTCTCGAACTCCCTCACGTGGTACCTCACGTAGCGGTCCATGCTGGTGACCTGCAGCAGCTTGGTGGTGTCGATGGCGCCCAGCTTCTCGATGTAGATCGGCCGGCCGTCCTTGTCCACGCCGTGGTGCCCCTGCGGGTAGTGCTCCAGCACCTGCTCCACCTCCTCGAATTGGAAATCCTGCGTGCGTGCGTACCTCGAATTAATAGTTGCATTCATCTCCCATTTTCCAGAGAAGACGGTGATGGATGGGGATCTAATGGAGCACGCCACGCCACGTACTTCCATGATGGTGTCGGTGCCGAACTCCTTGCGCCAGTTGAGCATGTCGGACCACATCTGCTTGCTCTTGTCGATCTCGAACTTGCGGGCCTTGAGGAAGCGGAGCATCATGTGGTAGTCGTCGTGGCGCGCCGGGAGGAGCTCCTCCAGGACCAGCGTCTGCCGGAACGCGTCCACGGACGCCGCCTCCTTGGCGTCGCGCACGTCCTCGATGGCCACCGACATCACCTTGCTGCTGCGCTGCCGCCCCGACCGCCGGCTCAGGGAGCTGCGGAGCATCTTGGACGAGGCGCTCATGGCGCGGTGCCGGAGCGACGCCGACGACGCCATGCCGGGCGCCCGCGAGGTCGGGGTCGAGGCGGCGCCATCCGCCGCCGCGTCGGGCGTCGCGGACATGGGGCGGCGGGGGTGTCGGTCGTCGTCGCCTTATTTCGTGGATCGATCACACCGGCTAGCTAGCTAGCTAGCGGGGACGGCGGTCGGCCGGGCGAGCGAGCGAGCGCCGCTGCACCACCACTGTCCTGAACAATCAACCACCGCCGGCCGTTGCCACCAGTTAGTTTCCTGGATCGATGGAGAAGGGATAACAAGAACCGATTCACGCGGATCGAATTACCTACGTACGTACCAGGGAGACGGCCTTGCGGGGAGGGTGAAATGGAGAAGGGAAGAAGAAGGGTGGGGACGGGGAATGCCGAATGCTAGGTAGAGTTCGTTGGTGCATGCATGGCCCCGGCCCGCCATGGCGTCCCCTTCCCCACGAGGCGCTCACACTATTTCAGGCACCATGGTAGCTGCACCGCTCCTAACTTTAACTTGGACCATGGCTGTTTTCATAGTTGGTTTATCTAGTTCAAATCACGTTACTAATTACTCTCTCTGTTCATAAATGTAAGATGTTTTGAGTATTTCAATATAAACTACATACGAACTGAATGGAGTGAACAAACACACTAAAATATGTCTATATATGCGAACAAAGAAAGGTTCCTTGTGGTGAGATCAGGCCATCAAGGTTCAGGTCCTAGACTTGGCACCGGCGCTTGAATTTTCATGTGCGTGCATACGTTTATAGGAATGAGTGTATGTGTGTGTATATGAGCATATGTAATTGTACTAAGTTAGAAAATATGTCTATGTGCATCCGATTCAGAAAAAAAGATAGAACATCTTATAGGAATGAGTGTACGTGTGCGTATGTGGGCATCTGTCTAACCAATTCAGAAAAAAAGTTAGAACATCTTATATAGTGTATGTGCATGTATGTCGACATTTGTCTAAATACATCCTATTCATAAAAAGGGTAGAACATTTTATATTTGTTAACAGAGTGGGTAGTAATTACAGAAGTATTCTAGCAGTACGAATTAGGCTGCAAAATAAAGTAATTAGGTTGATAACTTTTCGTATCGAGTAGTCACATGTGCAGATGCTTAACTGCCTTGGAAAGATAGGCTAACAAATTACGATTCAAAACACAATAACATGATTTTTTTATTATAGAACTAAGAGAAATCAATAGTGTGGATATACATAACTATGATGGAGCAAACCGTAAAATAAAGGTCCAAAACTAACTGTAAGACCAAGTCAAAACACTGCTAATTCAAAAAAAGAAAATACTTTTTTTAGGGAGGGAGGGGGGGGGGGGGGGGTGGATGTGCCAATTTACATATTATCAAAAGGTGATGTCATGTTTCTAAAATCAAATAAATGTAACAATACACATATACTCCACGTAAAAGATCTATATAGACTAGTGCTCTCCGTGACGTGATGGTCGAGGTAATTTTTGAAGCTCTGGCAAGAGTAGGGTGTTACCTCCTCTCAGCTGGTCCGGACATGAGTAAATCCAGTGTAGTGCCTCACCATCTCGATTCGCCGCTCGCACGCCTCTTCGAACAAATACGCCGCCGCTCGTTAGCACCGCCGATATGAAACACCAACAGGCAACGACCGGGCCATCGATGCTAGCCAAGGGAGATGTTGGAATAATTCAAGGCACACGTTGACCTACCGAAGGGGAGAGGGTTTTGGAATGGAATCGGAGAAGCCGAGGACAAGATGGACTCTAGACTTGTTGTTTCACTTTCACATAAACTTGGTTCGCGCAGCTCTGCCACAAGGCTTTTCCAATGTGCTAGGCATGGACCCCACCTGTCGGTGGGATGGCATGTTGGTGAAACTGAATAATGCGTCTTGTTTATCCAAACATTGTGTGGGTTGTTGTTCTAGAGCATTCCAGAAGACCAAACACAATTGTTTTAAAATAAAATAAAAGATGGAACACATATTTTATTTTTTTTTCTTTTATTTAAAACTAGAAGAGTGAACTCATCTTTGTATTGGAACAATCTTCCATGCCTCTCGGGAAGTGATTAAAGTTTTCAAGTGGAAGACATGGTTTGGTATTGAGCACGGTTGACAAGAACACGATGACCAGGAGCTGCCTGCACGGCTACGACGGCACCATGCTACAATGTCCATGCTACATGGCTCCCGGGCGCCATGGGCAGATGCTGCCGTTGGGCTGGCTGGCGAAGAAACCAACCTACGACGTCCATGCCACAACGGCAAGCCGGCGGAGCGTGGGTCGCTCGCAGTACATGTTCTGCGACTCATACAGTAGCTCACTGGTACGCCCTGGTACTTGTACTAGCTACACCTAATAGAAAATCGCCAGCTTCAAAATCACTACACCCTCCGTCCCATCATAATATAAGAGCTTTTTTTAACTTTTTCAAAACGGAGACAAAGACTGCCTCATCTATTAATTAAGCAGAAGAGAATTGCCCAGTTAATTACGGAAAATCGGGCAAAAACCGGAACAACAAGGGCCAAGCCCACTCCCATAGACTGAAACACACAGGGCAAAGCCCACTCCCATAGACTGAAACACACAGGGCAAAGCCCACCCTAATCGACGACAAGTCGACTTGCGGCCAGACAACGCAGCTCTGACTCTGACGGAGAACTCAGAAGAACAAAATCAGGCACGGTTGGCACCACGGAAGATCATCGAATGGGTCACCTACAACCAGTCATCGTATACCACATGGCCCCGCCACCGCAGCTTCGACTCCATAGCAACAAACTAACCGAGGCAATACCGCGAACACGCCGAAGAAGAGCCGACTACCACAACCATTGCCGCGTCGCCAACATCGCTCCCACCATCATTGTTACCACAGAAGCCTGGACATCACAACCACCGCATACCGCATGTCCCGTTTGCTGATGCCGAGCTCCAAGACGAAGCCCCCAAGAAAAAAACGACACACCAAAGTGCCGCCATCGTCTGATCAAAAGATCATGGGTTTCCCTTGAAGAGGCCTAGATGGCCGGATCCGTGCGAGCAGGGTGTGGCAGCAAAGCAGCTATGCCTCCAGGGAGGTCAACGACGACCACGGCCGCCGCCATAGCTGGTCACGACACAAAGCTGAGACAAGGTCTTCACCCAAGCTCC
Organism: Triticum monococcum; assembly: GCA_034509565.1. Classification (NCBI taxonomy): domain Eukaryota; kingdom Viridiplantae; phylum Streptophyta; class Magnoliopsida; order Poales; family Poaceae; genus Triticum; species Triticum monococcum. The sequence continues at coordinate 67,034,700 of CM067846.1, forward strand.
ACACCACCTTGATCGCACATCATTTCTGCATCTGCTTCGGCAAGTCCACCAGCACCACCAACAAACCAGCCCGCGGACGAAGAGACTGCAGCCGCCGCACGCAACCGCACCTCGCGGAGACCAACAGCAGCCAAACACTAGCGCGAATAGCCAGATCCAACAAAGGCCAACCAAGAGCAGAGCCACCGGGCGCGGCACGACCACCTCGCCCCGCCGAGCACCATGCCGGCAAAGAACGAAGGCGCGCCGCACGAGGCTGCAAACCACCATGATCCCCGGCCGCAGCCCAGCATCAGACGCTCGTCACGCGCACCATGCACGCGCCACAGCATCCGCCCGAGACCAGATCTTCTCCGTGCCGCCCACGGGCCTCCAAGCCGCGCCGAAAGCGCTGCCCGGGCCCTCTGCACGCCCGCGACGTGCACCCTAGCAGATCGAAGGTGGCTCCATCCCCCGCAGCCTCGTGACGCCAGGACGGCGCCAACGCCACCGGAGGCCTCCTTGCCACTTCAGACCTGCGCCGACCCGCGCGACAGCCAAATCGCTGCTTTTTTTGACAGTGTAAAAAACGCTCTTGTATTATGATGGGACGGAGGGACTGCGACACTTTTATGGAGTACAATATATAAAAATACAAAATAAAGGATTGCTGGCTAGATTCGTTATTTATGTAGTTCAGTTCAGTGCATCTATATCTAGAGAAGTTAACTCCTAGTATATGAACTTAAAGTTTGAACCAACTTCCAGATTTTTCCGCAAAACACAGTTCATGAGCAAACTCTGAAAACACCCAAACTTCTCCGGATTTCCTGCAAAATGAGTGCCCGGCAAATTGCCACCCTCAGCTACTACCTGATTGTTGGTCTTAAGAAACCTGAAAATGATAAATAAATTAATGTTAGATGCATTTGAACAGAAACATATAAACAGAACAAGTGGCAGATAAAAAAGAAGAGGGAAAAAACCCAAGTAAACAGAAATGGATTAAGAACATATGTCCCTTTCAAAATGAAATGAATAGGGAGCTGTCATTTTGATTTTCAGGAGAGACACAGAGCATATGAAATAGCAAGTTACAGTTTCAAGATTTGGTCAACTGGTTACAATATTTCAGGAAAAAGAAAAGGTGGTTGTTATTTGACATTTCGGTGGAAGGCTAGCCATTCTTCAGATTTATATAAACGATGTATGGGCCAGTTTGGAGTTATGCACTTGATATGTTAATCATGCCTGCTAGATCAGAATCACCCCTTTACATAATGAAACATAGTACAGGAAACACTAATTCTCCTGGATGAAAGGTCCATGCTAAAAGACATAGATAGTTTACAGCAGCACTTCATGGTGCTGCCACAAGACTGTATGACTGGAAGAATAAGTTCAATTAGCATTCTATGGAAACATCTGCCTTGATTAAATATTTGAGGATGTGTATGATAAAACAATAAATGACAACACTTGGCATAGACACACCGAAATGTGATTCTCTCTAGCTAGCGCGCATGCCAAACATATTACTAGTGCCAATAAAACATGAACTGGAACTTAACCAATCCCGTTTTGAAAAAAAAAACTTAACCAATCACAGGCTGATATCAGGCAACACCTCGGCAGTATATACTAGCGGAAATTGGCAAAAGGTGCACAAGATTGCTCTTTCAAATCATGAACTGCATGGATTGAGTAAGAGATATTATATGTAAAGAAGAAAACAAACTCCTAAACATGTGAATGGATGACATACAGCTCAATGATGGATCAACATAGAAGCATGAGCTAAGAGATATATAGTACCCAGTGATACATTGACTGGTATCTTGGCACACTTTTCATTTTGATGCACCTGCTCCTACAATCCTCCTCTCCCTCCCTCTCGGCCCCCGCGTCGCCTGACCGGGCGACTCGGGCGGCGGCTAGGGTTCCCGAGCGCCGCCTCCCCCACCCCTCCTCTCCCTCCTCGTCGCCACCTGAGGTGGTCGCCGGGCAAGCCCGCGCAGCCGCCAATGACGGTGGCGGCGAGGCCCTCGTCGCTCCTGCAGCGGAGGATCTGGATCCCAGGGGCGGCGGCCCCTGCCGGCTTGGCGTCGCCGTTCTTGCCCTGAACGGCGCTCGCGGAGGGCTCTGGCCGGCATCCTCGACTGCAGGGGCGGTGGGGCGTCGGCGGCCAGTGGTTACAGCATGGAGGCCTCCTCTTCCTCGCCAGATCTAGAGGTTTGCCGCCCCCAATTCGCTCCCTCCCCCTCTGCGCTTGTTTTCCCGCGGCTGGTCGCTGGATCCGGTGGAGTTTGGGGCTGGTGTTGCAGATCGGGACCGGGGGAAACCCCTGGCCGGCTGGTTCGGCCCGGCATCGACGTCGGCCTTGGGCGACGTTTCCTTCTTGGAGGCGATGTCGTGGTCTCCTTCTCCCCACCTCCGTTCCCTCTCCCGGGTGAAAACCCAAAATCCGACAGGATTGGGCAGCGGCGGCGCCGTGTGTGTCGTTCCCTCCATGGAGGCGTTGCCTGGGGAGTGTGGATTCGGGCGTAGGGTTGCTGAAGGTGGGGTTTTTGGCTGGCAGCAGGTGCAGTGCCTCTCGCTGTCCCGCTGTCCGCCTCTCTGTTGTTGCTCGGCGGCTTTCCTGCAGCCTTCAGACGTTCTTGGCGCGTGATGGTGTGGCCGGCTTGGTGTGTCCCAGCGGCATTCCTCCTGTGTCTTTGGCGCCTGAGGGTTGCAGTCATCGGTTTATGCTAGTAGTGCCCTTTCTTAGTACCTCTTGTAACTAGCTCTCCGATGTGTTGTAAGTTCAGAGTGCCCCCTTGTATCTTTTGGGCTTTTCTTGTTGTTCGTTTTTGTGTCGTTTGTATGCTTGGAGATGTCCTAGCGTAGGTGGTGGTCGTCATTTGGCGTCATGGTGGCGTTGATGGCGGAGGAGCCTGCCAAGGTTGGCACCTCAATCTGCTTGGAGATGAACCAGTGGAAGTTGGTGGAAACGACACCTATGAGTGCGTCAGACCAGTTTATGCCCCAGACCCGGTATGTGGCTAGGCCGGGGATTCCGGCTTTCAATGTTAGGATTAGGTGAGTGGTCTGGGTAGTGGCCCAGCTAGCACCCCTTCATCATATGGATAGGAGTAGCGGCATATGTTGCCTAGATGGTGGATTCAGGCTTATTGTTGTAACACTTTGTAAGGTCCTCGAGAATAATCAATAAAGTGGACGTATGCATCTCCCAGATGCAAAGGCCGGGGGTCATCCTCCTTTTCTAAAAAAAATCTAAACGAACTAGAACATCTGTCAAAGTCTTGCTTTCAGTGTTGTCCTTCTTGCCTGAAAACAAACTCATCTGATCAAGATAGATGAACTTGAACAAATAGTAACAAACTCAGAGTTTGCCCACACTGATCAACAAATCCTACCATTAGGATACTTTAAACAAATTCTGTAGTAGATGACCTGCAAAACAACTTAATGGAAATGCACAATACCACATGCGCCTCTAGAGTCTAGTCACTAATCTAAATGTATAATTTTACCACCTTTTTTAGAGGAAAGGCCATAGCCCGACTTTATAGATAAAGCCACCAGGCAGAGTTAACATAGACCCAAACAACCAGCACACGATCACACACGATCACAGAAGTATCAAGCCAGAACACGAAGAAGGAAGTCTAAGTACATGGCTCCCAGGCCAGTACACGGCACACAGGCCGGAAGAAGATAAGATAACGTAGCAACGCATCAACGTCTATGGGCCCGCTTGGACTGGAAGGATGGAGATAGCAGAATTTCGGATCTTGGCCAACATGGCGTCAAATGCATCCCTGTCCTCCTCCTTAGTCAATAATCTCCACTGCTGCAGAAATATACAAGTCTTAAATAAGCAATCAGCAGGCTTAGCAGGAAAAACATGTTCGATAGTAAATTTATTCCTTGTCGTCCACAAGGACCAGCACATGGCAGCAAAGCCGACCCAAAACAATCTCCTCTGGGCCCCAACCAAAGAGTTAGCCAAGGCACGCAAGTCCGCGAAGGAGGCCGGAGCCCAGGAGACATGCAACCAGGATCTGATGCAACACCAAAACAATTTAGCCAGTACGTAGTTAAAGAAAATATGAGATGTATCTTCTCTCGTCCCACATAGAACACAGCAGTCAGAACCCGGACCATTACGTTTACGAATTTGGTCACCCGTAGGTAGACGCCCACGAGAGGCTTGCCAGAGAAACACTTTAATCTTAGGGGGGATGTGAGCTTTCCAAATCCACTTAAATTTGGAGGTGGTGGATCCCTCAATGAGTCTGCTATAAAGAGATTTAACCGAGAAGCGGCCAGAGGGAGAATGGGGCCACACAACTGTGTCTTCCTCCTCCGAGAGCGAAGGGAAGAGGGCAGCAAGACGCTGCCAGTCTTCCAACTCTACAGGAGAGAGAGAACGGCGCAGCTGAAGGTCCCAATTACTCGACGCAAGCTCAGAGATAGAGATCTGAGGGTTCAGACAGTAGGAGAATAAAACAGGGAAAGTAGAGGCCACGGGGAGGCCCCACACCACCAGTCGAGCCAGAACCTAGTAGACTTACCATTGCCAACGACAAACTTGACAAGGCCTTGAAAGGTAGGCCGGAGTTTAACAAGATCACGCCAAAATTGAGATGCCCCAGAAGCCCGGGCAAACATAGGGCTACAGGAAGGGAAGTATTTCGCCTTTAAGATGCTGAACCACAAAGGCTTGTCATGGGGGATATTCATGATCTTCCACCACCATTTGATGATCAGACATTTGTTCATAACCAGAGTATTAATGATGCCTAGCCCCCAAGGCTTTTGGGCTTACAAATGGTGTCCCATTTAACCAAGCGATACTTGCGCTTGTTATCGGCCGCGTTCCAATAAAAGGCCCCTCTATGTTTGTCAAAACCAACATGAGTGCCCATTGAAAGGAGGTAGAACCCCATCAAGAACATAGGGAGAGAGGAGAGGCAGGCGTTAATTAAGGCCACTTTGCCCGCATGAGTATTATATCTGCCCCTCCAGGGCATCACACGATTACCGACCTTGGTCACCACAGGGGCGAAGTCCTTGGCATACAGCTTGTCAGAAGTGATAGGCAGGCCCAAATACTTAATAGGAAAAGAACCCAAAGAGCAATTTAAACAGCGAGCCACCCTTAAAGCTTCGGTGCCAGAAACACTAGTGACAATCACTTCGCTTTTAGAGAAATCAATCTTAAGCCCCGAAAGAGCTTTGAAACAGAGGAGGAGAAACTTGAGATGGCCGATGCAGAGATCATTAAGTTCCACCAAGATGATAGTATCGTCGGCGTACTGAAGATGCGTAACACCCTCCGGAATGAGGTAGGAACTAACAGGGGAAATATGGCCGGCCTTCGCAGCCCTAGATAGGATGTTAGATAGGGCGTCCGCAACGAAGTTAAAAAGAATGGGCGAGGCCGGGTCGCCTTGCCGCAAGCCCCTGGAGTTTTTAAAGAAGTTACTAATATGCCCATTAACATTAATAGCAGTATGCCCCCCATGACCAACTGCATGATACGGTGTACCACCCCACTGTCAAAGCCTTTTGCAAGAAGGACTTGCCTCAGGATTCCCCAACTAACCGAATCGTAGGCCTTTTCAAAATCTAATTTGAGTATAACTGCCTTGTTCCCAGATTTGTGAATGTCATGAACGATTTCGTGGAGACAGAGAACTCCATCCAGGATGAAGCGACCCTTGATAAAAGCAGACTGAGTATGAGAGAGGGTGCGATGGGCCACTGGGGTGAGGCGAGTGGCCAGACATTTGGCAGGGAACTTGGCAAAGTTATTAATGAGCGCGATAGGTCTAAACTGGGAAATTAAGTCAACACCCTTAATCTTGGGGATAAGAGAGATAACCGCATAATTAAGCCTGGAGATATCAACTGTGCCCAGGCAGTAACCTTGAATAACTTGGCAAATAAGGTTTTTAAAAATAGGCCAAAACTTTTTAAAGAAGGGGATAGAGAACCCATCCATGCCAGAGGCAGAATTAGGGTTAGCCTTCCTTATAGCAGAAAAGATTTCCTCTTCAGAATAGGGGATCATCAGGTCCAAGTTTTCCTCTCGAGAAACCAAAGATCCCTGGTTCCATAAGTTAGCAGCAAGCCTGAAACCCTGATCAGGCTTGGCGGAGAGAAGGGAAGAAAAGAAAGAGACCACATGGTTAAGGATGACGCCCTGGTTGGAAGTACGCACCCCATCGATAATCAGGCTATCTATTAAACATCTGCGCCGTCTCCCATTTGCAATCTCAAAGAAATAAGCAGAGGGGGAATCCCCTTTTAGGAGCCAATTGGACGCGCCCCTCTGGCGCCAGTAAATCTCATAGCCGATGCAGGTGCATCAACGCACGTTCAAGGGAGAACCGAAGGGCCCAATCAGAGGCTAGAGGTATCCGCCCGAGCATCAAGGGCCTCAATCTGGGCCAAAAGAAGGGCCTTATCCCTGCGTTCCTGGGCCGAGTGATTCCGGGACCATCCCCGAAGGAATTTGCGAAGCAAGGCCGAGCACTTGTGCCAATCATCCATGGGTCCAAAGGAACGATGAGGAGCAGAAAGAATGGCACTGATTTTAGAACCAAGGAGATCACAAAAACCCTCAATAAGGAGCCAAGAGGCGTCAAACTGAAATCTAGAAGGGGAAGAAATAGAACGATTTCCAGCGTCAAGAATAAGAGGGACATGATCCGAGCCCACAATGGACTTAGATTTAAGCGTAGCTAACGGGAAGAGAGAATCCCAATTCGAGCAAACAAGGACGCGGTCTAGGACGGAGCGGATAGGAGAAGGTTGGTGGTTGGTCCAAGTGTACCTAGACCCCACCCTAGGGATCTCACGCAGAGCGCATGAACTGATGAAGTCGTTGAAGGCGTCAGCCAAAGCCCACAAAAAATTATTAGTGTTCTTGTCCGCAGGGGAGCGAAGCAAGTTAAAATCACCACCAATCACCAAGGGGAGCGAACAAGCTTCTACTTTATTGGAAATTTCGTCCAGAAAAATGGGAGAGAGGGAGTGGTCGGCCGGGCCATACACAACCATAAATTCCCAAAGAGAATTAAGCTGACGATGAAAAAGCACAGTGCTGGCCCAAAATATACCATGATCAAAAGCAACAAAATCAAAAACATCCCGTTTCGAACCTAACAGAATGCCACCAGAATGGCCCGAGGAGGGCAGGAAGTTCCAATCAAACCGATCCGCCCCCGCAATCGAAGAGAGCTCATGAGGAGAAAGGAGGATTTAAAAGTTTCAATCAAGCCTATCAGGTCAATATTGTCCCCCCTGACCATATCTTTGATTTGGTCTCGGCGTCCCCGAGCGCCGAAACCTTTGATGTTCCAGAAGAGGGCTTTCATTTGTAAGAAAGGTTTTTGATGCGCAGACTCGACCTGCAGGGAGCCAAGCAGGATTTAGCCCGTTTAGGAGCCCCCTTTTTCACTAGGGTACCAGCCTCACCACCAGCGGCCCCTGCCTCCGAAACCCCAGCAGCCACAACTGAAGGGGCAGGAGGTGTTGCGGCAACTTCCTTAGCCTTAGCCAAAGCTGCCCGAGCCACTTCATTAGCCCTAATGAGAGCAATCAGAGAGGAGGGAGAGTTGTAGTTGTGATCAAGAGAAATACCCGCGTCTGCGAGTACCTTAGTTAGGTGATCATCCGAGAGGGAAGGTAAAACAAGCCTAGTGGATGAGGGAGAATTATGAACCACCTGTGCAGGGGAAGGAGGAATACCTGAAGCGGGGAGGTCCCAAGCCGTAGCGCGCCGAGCCGCCTTGTCGACCACCCTCATGCCACTGTCCCGGATCCGGCCACTCTTGCGAGCCGTAGAGGATGGGGACCGAATCGGAGAGGACCGCACCGCAACCGGAGAGGACATGCCCGTCACATCACCCAAATCGCCGTCAAGACGACGACACAGACCCGATGCAGAGAGCTTGGTTCCCGAGGAGGCCCGACTCCGAGCAGAGAATTTGCGAATAGAGGATTTGCGCTTGGAGGAGGGGACCGACGCCACACGACGCGGGGAAAACATCAACACTTCCATGAACACATAAGGGGTCAACAGCCCAGATTTTGAGGCGCACTGGTCCAAGGACAACCATGGAATCCTGATCCACCAAGATTGGTTTACCAATGAGAACGCCAAATGCCATGACAAATTCGATAGAGCGGAGGGAAGGAGGAATGTCATCAACCAAAACCCAAATCTCAGAGAGGGGGGAGATAGGCTTCGTCCCATTGGCAGCAGCTTTCACCGAAACGACCAGTTGATTCAGAGGGAGGGTGAAACTCGTGCAAGAGGAGATCATCTTGAGGCTACTTTTAGAAGGAAGGACCAATGCAAAATCAAAATTAGAGAGCTGCCGGATCTGCCAGTCCCACCCTCCTTCATCCCATAACAGCAGTTCATCTTGGAGGGTTTGGGAAGAAATCTTGTGGTCTTTGACCGTGATGATGGCAGCGTTAGAGAGAGCAGGGGCCACTGAGACTTGTGGGACCTCACAATCAAGCGCGAAGAAGGAACATCTAGGGAGCCCTTGGCCAAAGTGCACAAAAGAAGCTGGTTTGCGGCGGTTATTGCAGTTCACAGTGAGATGGCCGTCCTCACGACAGATCAAGCAGAAGGGGGATTAAAACAATGCGATTGAAAATGCCCAGGTTGGTGGCAGGCGAAGCAAGTGAGGTTAGGGTTAGGCGGTTGGCCAGGCGAGGGAGGAGGGCGGGTCGGAAGGGGAGGAGGGGGGGGGGGGAAGGATGCCATCACCCAAAGCTCCAGAAGACGAACCAGGTCCCGAAGACGGGAACCGGCGACCAGGACCACCGGAGCCGCCGTCCCCACGGCCCATCGAGCGCCCACCGAACCCAGAAGACGAAGCAGGACCACGGCCACCGCCGCAAGCGATGGGGCCAGGGCCAGGCGGGGGAGGAGGGGGAGGACGGGCCGCAAGTCCAGAGCCATTGGCCGCCACCGCGGCCTCCCATGGATCGGCCCCATATCCGCCCGATCCAGGAGCCTCAGATCCAGATCCAGCCGCGGCCGGCGACGCAGCCCCAGCCCGCCCGTCGCCCTGGATCCACGCCGGCCCCGACGCCCAAGCGAAGGGCCACTTGCTGCCGAGCCGCCTGCTCGGCCTCAAGCTTGGAGCGAAGGGAAGCCTCGAGCTCCAGATCGACGGCCCCATCGCCCGTGCCCTCCCGCCGCCGCTTCTGGCCAGAAATTGCCTCGATGGACGACCCACGCGAACGATCCATGGCGACAACCGCCGTGAAGGGGAGGGAGAGAGGTGGAGGAGGAAGGGATCTGCGAAAGGAGGGGATGCGGAAATGATAACGACGCAGGTCAGAATGGGAGGCATGGTACCCTAGAAATGGGGGGAGGGGGCGAACCCTTACGAACCCATATATACCCCGAGGACGCCAGGCCAGCCGGGGGGGGGGGGAAGCGTGGGCCGGGCCAGCCAAAACAGACGAAGGCACGTGGACCGAGCCAGGCCCAGGCCCTAAGACAGAAGGGGGGGGGGGAGTCAGAAAAGGACGACAACACCGGAGGCCCAGCTAAAACTACCGACCCAGGACAACCCAATTGAGGCGGAACGGGGGCCCACGAGACTACCGCACCGGAGACGGATCTAGGGTTAGGGGGGGGGGGCGAGAAGACCCAGCCACCGGCGCCAGGACCAAGCTCGACGCCGACCCCGCCGCAGCCGCCGGCGACGAGGGTGACGGGGAGCACGAGGAGCGAGCAGATCCAACCGACCGAGGAGCCGCACCCCCAGGGGCCACGCGACCCGGCGAGGAGAGCGCCTCCGAGCGCTTCCAACGCCAATCGCGCCGCACCTGGAACCAGCCCGAGCTCCCAGCCTCAGCACAGATCACCGGACGGCCCCGGCCGCCCGGAGCGAACTTCCGAACCCTGACAGCCGCCGACGCACCAGCCACAAGCGGAGCCGCCGGAAGAGAGACCAGGGGAAGAGTCATCGTCCACATCGAGATCCGAATCCGCCTCATCCGACGACAAAGCCCAGAACTTGTTCCGAGACCCAGAGTCGGGGATGGACCGAGAGAAGGGCGCCGCGCAGGGCGAGGAAGGGGGGAGGCAGAAGAGGGGGCTAGCGACGAGCGGATAGGGGGCGCAGGGCGCATCGAGCCACGGGATCGGGGGGGGAGGACGTGGGGGGGGGGGGGGGGAAGGAGGGGAGGGAGAGAGGAGAGCCATCCTTTTACCACCTAACCATTTCAGCTGCCTCTGTGGGGAGGGGGCAGAAGTTTCAGGTTGGCTACATGGTGTTTTAGGATTGAAAATACGTGTTCCAAGTGCTACCACCATTTTGAACCCATGAAGAGATGATAATTAGTACTCCTTCCATTCTATAATTCTTGTCGTGGTTTTAGTTCAAATTTGAAATATGGAAAGGAGGGAGTACCATTGTTACAATTTTAGATAAAATTGGTAGTGCATCTTACTCCTAGATATTTAGTGAACTTGTGTTAGTATGATATTTAGCAAGCAAAGATAGTGTATCGCCAATCATCATACACCTCTTACTAGCATTCACAGCCCCCCTCATAGAAACCTATATCCCCTGCTCCAGTTGTTACAAGACATGGATAACAATAATTCCGGGTGATAGTTATTCTCTAGTTATGCAGAGAGAAAAATGTAGGCATTATCCAGCAACACTAATCGCTTTTGCTACATCATATTCCTTGACTGCAACTTATGTTACGACGTCACACAAATGCATCACAATTTCTCATACATCTAACTAATTCACAATCAGAGCACATTTGCAAAGTAAGAAAGAAAACAAACAAAATCTCTTTTCAGAACTTCTGTTCCTCATCCTAGTCGTATCCGAGTAGTCAGCAAAATATATACTTATAGTTATAAAGAGAGCGGCTTTACTCGACAATCTCACATTATGATCAACAAATCCTACTCTTGGAACACTAGTAGACAGGCAGGCTCATTGAAATAAGATCACAGAAGAAAGAACTCATATGCAATGCACCCATTCACAAGGCGTTCAAGCTTCAAAGCTTATGTAAAACTAAGAAGCTATGCAAGCATGCAGCTTAGTAGCAATTGAAGCGATTACCCGCGGCATGGATCTGGGTCGATTCAAGCGAGGGTGGAAGCACGCATGGTACACAGAACGTCGAGCCGTTGTGCAGAGAGCTCCCAATCACCTCCTCCTTGCTCATGTCCACGCCGATGATGTGCATGCCGACCGTCAGGTAGATGACGTTGCCGTTCAGTGGGTCAAGGGCACCAATTTGTGGGGTTGTCTTCTCCGGCAAGGGCAGCCACGGGTGGTCTCCACCCGCCCAGAGCCGGCTGAGCGCCACGCGGTGCTCCAGCGTCCAGCTGCTGCCCTCGTTGTCCAGCGCATATGAGCTGAGCACGAACGGCTCACGCTCCCACATCTCGGCGTAGCGCACCCTCCCCTCGCTGACCCCCATGCGCCGGTACCTGCCCAACGCAGCTCTGGACACGGCCTTCATGCCCTCCAGGTCAAGCCACCCTGGCGCTTGCTCTGGGCGCGCTGGCACCACGCTGCCCCTCGGCAGCTCCACGAAGCGGGGCTCCGGCCGGTCGCTGAACGGGTCGACCGAGACGGCGCCCCAGCTCAGGTCAGCCCACCACAGCCGTCCGCCGAAGGCGAACGCTTCTTGGTCAGTCCGGCCCGTCTCGGAGTAAAACCGCCGGGCGAGCGGGAGTTGCCACGGCTCGGTGACCCCGACCTCCCACCTGGCCGTGTTTGAGAGAAAGCGAAGCATCATGTTCCCCTGCAGCTCGGCGATGGCGAGCCTGCCGGGATCCCCGTGCGCGCGATCGGCTTGGGTTAGGACGCCCATGTGAGGGCCTGACCCGAACTTCTCCCGGCCGGCGCCGATGGCCGGGAGGCGGGTCAGTTGGCCGGTGAGAGGGTTGTAAAGGAAGCGCGTGATGTCTGGGGTGTGCCCGGGGTCGAGGCCGGTCAGCCGGCGCACATGGTTGGCACCCTGCTTGGCGAGGATGGGGGCCGTGGCGTGGAGATCGTAGACGATGAGGAAGAGGAGGCCGTCGGCGCTGGTGGAGCAGATGCGGCCGATGAGGAGTTGCGTGACGTCGCTGTCTGGGTCTGGGCTGGCGCTGGCGTCGACCAGGAGCGCCGGCACGGTGAGGGCGGAGAAGCGAGGGGGCTCGACGATGCGCACGGACGCGCCCAGTGCTGCCGACCCGGTGGTCAGTGTCACCTGGTCGAACAAGACCCAGGGAGGACGGGAGGAAGCACCCGTGGAGGTGGAGGGGGAGCGGCTTAGAGCTGGCCCATTTCGTCCGCAGCCGTCCGTTTGAGTCGGCGCGGACAAAAAAGCCGGCCCAACACGTCGACCTAAATAGACGCGCGTCCGCTTTCGTCCGCCTACCGATCTATTTCTGGCCCATTTTTAGCCTGATTTGCGTCGGTATGGACACAAGACGGATGCGCGCGCTCGCTCTCTTTCCTCACCGGGCCCGTTGGTCGGTGGCACATTGGATTCACACACTCGCCCGCCTGCTACGTCACCGATGCCGCCGGCCATTTTCTCAGATTAAAATGGATACATAGATAGTTCTAGCGTACACAGATAAAAGAAAAAGACCACTACTCGTCGCTTTCTGACTCCAACTCGGTAATGTCCTTCTCCGATGTTTGAAGATAGGCGTCAGCAAGCTGCTCGTCTTCAAAGTCCCAACCCAAAGTTTCTCGTAGCTTCAGTTTCAATTGAGCTGCCTGCTTCCGGGAACGCTTGTCCTCCCGATAGGCGGCTCGCTCCCTCCTCCTCGTGTCCCTCTCCGATTTCAATTGCTTGTAGAACTGATGCTCGTCGACGATGTCCTGCGGGTAGCCTCCGCGCCACGCCACCAAGGCTTCCACGTCCTTCTCTGTGATGGCGAGGCGGCGCTGCCGCCTCCGGTGGACACGATGATTCTCGTCGGTGAAAAGCCGCGGGAGAGGCGCCAGATCCTGGGCCCGCTGGCTCGACACGTTGGGAAAATTCATATCCCGACGAGGCCTCAGGAGGCGCCATGCCGCCGCGTCGTGCGCGCGGACCGCCTCCTCTGCAGTGTCGAAGGTGCCGAGGACGAGACGTTTCTCGCGAAACCAGATCTCGACGGAGAAGGCACCGGAGCGACGCTCGCGGACTCCGCGAAAATCCGAAGCGCCCAGGCGGCGGATTGACATGGTGGCGCAGAGGCGGGGAGAGTGGGCGGCCGACAGAGTGTGGAGGGAGCGCCTTCTTTATAGCGAGCGCTCGCTGCGGCACGCGCGTGTACCTTTCCCGCGCGCTGGAGTGCCAAAACCAGCGTGCGCTAGGCCGCTTTTCTCCGCGCGCTGGAGCGCCAAAACCAGGGAGACGACACGATGTTAAACACGCGTGGTCATGAAAATGGGTCGGCCCGTTGGGCGCATTGCTGACACAAAACTAAAATAGAGCGGACGGCGGACGGGCGATTGACTCAAACGAACAAAAAGCGGACAAAAATATCATCCATTTGAGTCGGTCCGTTGGAGTTGCCCTTCGGCGGAAAGGCCTAGGAGGCGCCGGAGCGACATTGTGGTGATGCGCTAATGCGACGAGAGAGCACAGCAGGACTTTCGATGGTAAAAGAGGCCTCGGCTCTCGTGGACTCGGTGCACGCAGCTGAGATATGGGGGGGTGGTTGGAGCTGGCAGGCGTTGATGAAAGCTGCGTGGGGTTGTTCCACTACGTACTCACGTTTACACCTCTGCCGAGCCCACCGGTCAGTGATTACAGTCTACACGTGCCTGGCCTATGCACACATTTGCATGTTTTTTTGCAAGAGAGTATAGGGTTTTTATTCCACAATAATAGATTTACAATCTTCAGCGACTAAATTGCTGATGCATGGAGGTGGTTGACCCAACAAACAGGCTGTGCTATTACCACATCTACCAAAGTTCGCTAAACAATGAGCAACCCTATTCTGTTCACGAAGGATTTTAACAGGAATAACAACCCTATCACTCAAGTAACTTTTGATCTCCAAAACCAAATGGCCATAAGCTGATCTATTAAAGGAATCCTCAGAGAGCATCTTGAGGGCCACACCACAATCAGATTGAAGCAGGATTGTAGCATCTGAATGTTCCACCGACAACTTAAGCCCTTCCATCATAGCCTGTAGTCTGCTTCTAGGGCTTCATTGCAATGAAAGAGTTTGCGGTAGGACGCAAAAATAACCCCACCTTTATCATCTCTTAGAATCATGCCTGTGCCCGCCGAGCCATCCTCAGGGTTAAACGAACCGTCGGTCGGCAACGCGACCTCGCCCGCTGAAGGGTTGGGCCATGGCCTGCGGGGTACAGGGAGCTCTGGATGCTGTACGTGTGTGTTTATTTCAGTTGTCATTGAGGCTTTTCCTTTAATAATCTCCTCCATACTCACCGATATTTTATTAAAAGTGTTGTAATAGCTAGATAGAAACGAACAGGAGACTTCCAGTGGTGGGATTGATTTACCATGTGTGATTTCGTTTCGAAGGTGCCAGCTTCTCCACAAAACCATAATGATCTTGCTCCTGACTTGTTCATGTGATTCAGCAAGGAGATGAAGCAGCCATTCGTCTCCTGTACATAAAATGTCCAATCGGTTCGGTAATGGCCAGACCAACCGCATTGTATCCCACAAGAGAGCTGCAGTAGGGCACACTAGTAAGGCATGAAATGAAGATTCCTTGTCCCGATTGCATAGACTGCAATACACGGATGTCCCTAGGTGCCTCCTGCTCTTCTCTGCATTTGTGGGTAATGATCCTGAGCTAACTTGCCAAGCAAAATGTCTCATTTTGGGAGGTACAGCCGCGCCCCAGACTAGCTTCCATATGGGTCGCTCACCCATAGGTGAGGAGCTAGAAGCACCCGTACAGAGTTGCTCACTTTGAATGGACATAGCCAAATTGTAGGCACTTTTAACTGTCAAGTTGCCTGATCTGTCCCGTGGCCATGATATAAAATCCTTTTGTTGCCGCGGGGACGTCCGGATCATCTGTATCGATTCAATGTCCGCCTGACAGAAAAATTGCTGCAGCAAGTCCGTTTTCCAATTACCCCAGTCATCAAGGAAATCCGCAACTCTGTTAAGGCGGCAATTGCGTTTTGGCAAAATCGGTGTGAACGGCAGATCCCTTGGGATCCAGGGATCCCTCCACACTCGTATACTTGCACCATTGCCAACGCGCCAAAGCATCCCTTTCTTTAGCAATTCCAGGCCATGATCGATTTCCACACCGTTGAACTATTAGTCGGAAATACTGTATCCCATAGGTTACCATTTGGGAAGTATTTAGCCCGAAGAAGTCTTGCGCAAAGTGATTCTGGGGACGTAAGAAGCCTCCAGGCTTGTTTGGCCAACACGTCCTGATTATAAGCTCGCATATCACGGAAACCAATGCCAACTTTAGTTTTTGGGAGGGTCATTTTTTCCCAAGCAACCCATGCCATCTTCTTTTTACCATTTTCCACATCCCACCAATATTGTCTAATCATTTTTGTTAAGTCATCACAAACAGAAAGAGGCAACTTAAAAATACTCATCACATAGACTAGGATGGCCTGAGCGACGACCTTTATCAGCACCTCCTTACTAGCAAAAGAAGAGTACCATTCACTCCAGTCAATCAAACACTTGCTCAATCTGAACTGTAAAGACTCAAAACGACCTTTATGCATTCTACCTTCTGGAACAGGGAGCCCCAAGTACTTAGGTTCAAATTCTTGTTGCGTCACGCCCAGAATATGCTTTACATCATCAGCAACTTGATTAGGACAACTGTCAGCAAACAAGATGGAGCACTTCGAAGGGTTTATGAGTTGACCCATAGCTGAAGCATAAGTGCTCAAAACATCCTTGTCAATCGCCGCGTACTCGCTAGTTGCTCGAAAGAAAAGCAGAGAATCATCCGCAAACAACAAATGTGAGATAGCAGGAGCTCTTCTACATATCTTGATAGCTTCAAGACCTCTTTGTTGGACATCATTATGTAATAGAGCAGACAATGCATCAGCCACACAGAGGAATAAAAAAGGTGATAAAGGGTCACCTTGTCGCAAACCACGGGAAGGTGTAAATTGCTCCAAGAGACGTCCATTAAATTTCACCGAATATCTGACCGAACAAACACATTCCATAACTTGGGACACCCACTGGGGGGCGAAGCCCCACTTCAACAATGCACGCTCCAGAAAAACCCAATCGACCCGGTCATAAGCTTTTGAGAGATCCAGCTTATAAGCACAAAAAGCATTACCTCCGGGGGAGGTTTGGACATGGTGGATACATTCAAATGCTATAATTGAGTTATCTGAGATTAGTCGACCCGGGATGAACGCACTTTGATTTTCAGAGATAAGTTCTGTGAGAAGGGGCCTGAGACGATTAACCATGCATTTTGATACAATCTTATATATCACATTGCACAACGATATCGGACGTAAATCCTTTAGCGACTCCGGGTGCTGGACCTTTGGGATCAAGACAATACATGTATCATTAACCCCATCTGGCATGTGGCCTGTGTCAAAGAATTGCAGAACAGCCGCTATGATTTCCCCCTTCAAACAGACCCAATATTTCTGATAAAACCGAGCTGGAAAACCATCCGAACCGGGTGCCTTCAACGGTCCTATTTGGAATAAGGCATCCGAGATCTCAGTATCAGTAAAGGGAGCAAGCAACCTCTTGTTCATATCCTGTGTTACCTTCGGCACAATAAACTCTAAAATTGCATTAGGGGATAAAGTGGGATCCTTTGTATACACTTCCTTGAAGTATGAAGCTGCCATGCGTTCCATCTCCGTGGGTACACTGCACCACGAGCCATCTGCTTTCTGTAATCTCCTTATATTATTCCTCCTAGCTTGCCAAACTGCTTGCCGATGGAAATATTGAGTATTACGATCACCTTCCTTCAACCAAACAATATGGCTACGCTGCAGCCACATTATTTCCTCACGGTATAGTAGTTCGTCTAATTTTTCCATCTTCTGACGTATCAGTACACAATCAGCTCTAGTAAGTCGTAGTGTCTCCAATTCATGCCGGAGTTCCTCAATTTGTTTCTCAACATGCCCAAAATTATCTTTACTCCACTTCCGAAGGTCAGACATAACTGACTTAAGAGAAGCTACAACATTGCCTAAGTCGCCCCCCTGACGAGCCCGCGCCCATGCCTTTGAAATCACCTCCGGAAGTTTCTTGTCTCTTTCCCACATTATTTCATACTTAGGCGTCCCCCTTCGGCGTCGGTCATCAGATTCATCCAGGAATAATAAAACGGGGCAGTGATCCGATTGAGGGGAGATGAGATGCTGCACCCTCGCATAAGGGAACACCTCCCTCCAATCATCAGTTGCGCACGCCGGGTCTAGCCGAACCCGGACATTACCAGTCCCTAGCTGTCCATTATCAAATGTATATGGCACACCCAAGAACCCCAAGTCCCCAAGTTCACATAAAAAAAGTGTATCTCTGAATGCTTCCATCAGGTTCTCACATCTACTAGTACGTGAGAAGTGCTCATGTTGTCAAAGGGCCTCATTAAAATCTCCGCAGACTACCCAGGGTAGAGCTGAGGTCCCTTTTAATCTAATCAAGTGTTCCCACATGCGATGGCGATGTTCAACACGTGGTTCACCATAGATGAAAGTAGATCTCCATGCTTTTCCAGAACCTTGATCGATAATACTTACATCAATAAATCTTTTACTGGATTCCAGTACGGTCACCTCGAGGGACTCATCCCAGAACAAAGCTAGTTCCCTGCCACGTCCTTCACAATCCTCACCACAGAAACCTTTCAATACTAATTTCCACTTCAATCTTTCAATTTTTGTACTGGTCTGTCTTGTTTCAGCAAGAAAGACCAACTTTGGGGAATGGGCTTTCACAAAAGCCCCAACTTCACGAACTGTCCGGCGGTTCCCCGCCCCCGGCAGTTCCAAAATAGGTGACTCATTGGGACTGGCGGCACTCCTCCTGGGAGCCCGCCTAAACTTTTCCAGAGTTTGAGTTTTCACCATCCATCTTAGCTCTTTTGCTACCCGTACTGTTGTTGGGAGAGACCGAATCAGCAGCCACCTTCCCATATGTGATCAGCAGTACCTCCCCAGCCGGGGTAGTTGATACAGCAGCAGGAGGTGTCACCAAGACAACATCCATATTCAGACGCTTACGAGAAGATTTCTCCAAGTCCATGTCCAAAGAGGAAGGAGATTTAAGTGGACTAGAGGCTGTGTCCTTGAGTTCTCCATCTGCCATAGCCTCCCCTTTGCCTGCTGCCGACTTGGGAACCATCAAGTCATTGTTGATCTTCCTTTCACTCCGGTTGGGTTTCCAGTCTGAATGAACACGCACCGGCGGATCTGCATACAGGTAATCGCCAAACTTGAGTTCCTTCTCAAGAAACACCCCGTCGCCACACTCCTTGTGCTCGTGGCCAATTATACCACAAGCGCTGCAGAACCTCGCTAACTTCTCATACCTGACTGCATAGATATTGCGAGTCTTTCCTTTTACAATGCTTACAAACTTGGTTAGAGGTTTCCTGATGTCATGTTGCACACGAACACGAACATAGTCCCCTCTCGAGTTTCCTGTAATTCGAGTCTCCAGAACCTCCCCCCACAGATCGAAGCAATTTTGCAATCAAATCCTGCCTGCAATATCCATCCGGCAGTTTATGGATCTGGAGCCAGATTGGCATGTGCACTATCGGCACCTCCTCGGCGTTTGAGAAACCATCATAAGGTGTCAACGGGACTGCCATATTGCGGAACAGCCATGGTCCCTGGGACATGATACGGTCCCAATCACCAAGGCAGTAGACTTGATGGACAAACAGATTTGGGCCAATTGGCCGAAAACGAACTGCCTGGGCACAATTACAAGCCGCCCTCATGTCCTTGTAGAAAGCAGATTGGCTGAAGTTTTTCCTGGTATGAACCCTAGCAAGGGCTAGTCAACGAATCTCCTCCAATAGCTCTAGGGCTTCCTCTTCAACCACAACATCCTCAAACTCCTCCTCATGGAGGCCTAACTTGTCGAAGAAATCACCTAGGTCGTGATCCACTCTTCCTTGGGAACCACGGTTCGTAGCTGAGAACGCATCCGATGCTGCCGCCATGGAGAATCAGGGGGCGACGACTACAGAACGCCACACGTAACAACGGATGACGGGGGGGGGGGGGGGCTGGGGACGTAGGGGTACGCCGGCTATGGTGGACTTGCGGCAGGAGTCGCCGTAAGGAGGTAAATCCTAGCCGTCGCCAGGGGAACAAGAGTAGAGTTACAACATTCGCATGTTGGTAGTCTAATCTCTGCAAAAGATGGTTTTGAACAGGCCTGTGCTGGGCATACGTCATCGTTGCTCTATGCCTCTATTCGAAGGTTTTCCGCTAGAACCCCAGTCACACCGTCCTCTTTCCCCGTCTCAGCAATCTCAAAACTTACAATTTGCTTGTCTCAAAAATGAAAATTCATCTAGCGTGTGAATTTTCAGAAATTACGGTAGGAACATTTTGGGCAGAAAACAAGTTAGGAAATTTGAACTAGAACAAAATAAAATGCCAGACCGATAACCTGCCTTTTCAAACAAACCGTTGCTCATGAACATAAAGCATGCGTTCCCTGTGCGAAAATTACTACAAATACTCATTAAACATCTTCTGGGGTTAAATACTTCTAGCGGAAAAACCCTTCCATACATCGTTGCCGCCAGAGGAGACGTCAGCAATGCCCGTGCGTGCCCCATGGAAGGTGACAATGGGGTGCTTTTTGATGGGTGTGCAGTGGATCTGGGTTTGCTCCGCTCCAGGGCAACTTCCACTACACAAAAATACACTTCCGTGATGATACGTGTTTGTCACAGTATGTCGCTTTTTTTGTCATGCATGTACATCCATGACAAATTTATGACAGAATCAAGATAGTCATACCTGTGCTGTCGTAGAAGTGTTCCATGAAATTACCAAAATTATCATCACGGAAGTGTCCACTTCCATGACGATAAATCGCGCATCACAGAAGTGCTTTCGTCAAGGGTGACCTACACGTGGCATCCACCGTAACGGAACGCCGTTAAGCTATCGGGTCGGGTTTTGGATCCGATAACCCGTTAACAGCCCCGACCAATGGGGATTTTCCATGTGTAAAATCATCATTGGCTGGAGGAGACACGTGTCGGCTCATTGTTGGGACAGATGTCAACCACTCATTGGACGGAAGGCGCCTACGATACATCGACATGTGGCATGGCCCAACAGAGGACCATTCCTGTGAAAAGGCCGGCCCGTTTGACTTGGTCAAAAGCTGGCGGCCCGGCCCATGGAAAGCCTGTTAACGGCCTGTTCGAATATAGCCCATTTATAGCCCGCTAACCCAAGGCCCGTTACACCCTATCCGAATTAGGCCGAGTAGCGTCATCTGGGCCATCCAATATGATTCCAGCCCGTATTCACTTCTGGCCCATGTATGGCCCATGACGTCTTTCGGCCCATATGAGGCCCTATGTAACTCTTGGCCTACTAACGGCCCGTGGAGAAACTAGGCCATAATGAACGTTGTATCACTTTACACCCATTAACGGCCCGTGATGAAACTGGCCCGTAATGAATAGTGTATCACTTTATACCCATTAACGGCCCATTATTCCATTGGGCCGTTTCCAGCCCATGTTATCTTTCGGCCTTCTCAGAGCCCATTTATTCTTGGGCTCATTTCCAGCCCATGTTATCTTTCGGCCTTCTCAGAGCCCATTTATTCTTGGGCTCATTTCCAGCATTCGTTTACTTACGGCCCATTACTGTCATTTTCTGCTTGTGGGCCAAATTCAGCCCGTGGTTACAGTCGGCTCGTTTGTGGTCCGTTAATACGTTGGGCCGATTTCATAGCGTCATCAAATACGACCTATTAACGATGGCCCATTATGGTCGGCCCATGAACGGACGATTCCAACTCTAGCCCGTTTACGGCCATAATGCGGTCTGTTTGGCCCATGTTTGGCCAATCGATTATATGGCCCGTATAAGGTCCATTGATAATACGGCCTGCAGAAGGCCCATTATTTCTACGGCCCGTAGAAGGCCCATTGTTTCTACGGCCCGTAGAAGGCCCATTGTTTCTACGACCAGTAGGAGGCCCAGTGTCACTACAGTAAATATTAGCCCATGGTTATTGTGGCCTAGTTTTAAAAAATAGGTTATTGCAGCCACTAGCTAACCGCGGAAAAAGAACTGCAATGACTACAAGCAAACAAATAAACAAGACAACAAGGAAATAAATAAGCAAGCAACTAACGCTAGGCTATCACGGCTATTACACATATTACATCCACTGGGCATCAAAGTTCGCCACCTGTGCAAATATAGGGAACAAAGCAGCATATCATATACACTGGTTGTCAAAGTTGGTGACCAACACAAATAAACGCCGCAGCAAAACAAATCCAGAACTGAAACCACTTCAGAAGATCTCAAGAAACAATATCCTAGGTACCCATAATGCTGGCAAGATGCTTAGCAAGCTTATTAACTTTCTCTTGTTTGGCGCTTAAATCCTCCAGCGCTTGCTGTTGCACCAGAAAATATGCATCTGAATTCTGCAGGGACTTCCTCAGTCCTTCAGCTTCCTGTCACAGCACATCTGATCAATGTCTTTCAACTTGAAGTTGAGACTCAAGAAGACGAACTATTCAGGCAGCGAGTTCGAAGAGCTTGTGCTAGCAGTAGTGGCCAGTAACTCGAACACTACATCAAGACAAGACTTTTGGGTTCCCTCACTGTCATCAAGATAGTTTTTATCAGCTTTTTTGGAGACCAACAGGGATGTCTCACTATCTTGAACCTTATCTGCATTACTTCCTTTACCATTGGATAACGCAGTACTGTTCTCCAATATTTTGTCTGCATTCTAAAAGAGAAACAAGCAGACACATCACATGTTTACCATGTTGTATATGAAACTCATTTTGGTAAATGAGTTCAATAGTAAAGTGGACAGGATAACAGCATGAAACAAACATATAGCTATGTACCATGGTCACTTTATGGTCTATACCATTCTAGTTTTTGTTGCCAAATCAAGATAGAGACACAGTTTAAATAATATTTGTTCAAGATAAAGCAGAATAGACAGAATATAAGTGCGGCTAACTATAGAGCAATAACAACACTTGTAATGTGCATGACATGAGAACATAACTGTTTATTCAATTGAAACTGAAATCAACATAGAGCAGGTTACAACAGCAAACCAGTTAAAGAAACAGGTTTAAAACATACCTGTTGCGCCATTGGAGTTTCAATTCCATCCTTCAAATTTGAAAATAGTTGGTATGAGTAAATACAGTCATGCAAGAGCAAAGGAGTATGAACCATAGCTACAGAACCTGACCCGAGAACAAATCTTCTTCTCCTTTAAGCGTTGAGTTGGGATTCGGAGTGGTGGTCCTCGTGCTTTGGGCACTGCAGTTCCCTTACTAACTGCTCATGTTTGGGTGCTCTGTGGTGGAGACAGTGCTGTGTCAATTGGAACTGGGTTACTATCTACCGGGGTTGGGGTTAGAAGGGGTGTAGCTGGTTCTCTGTCCAACTGGGTAGGGGTACAATCTGCAAGAGTCTGGGTTATGTGTGGTGGATCTGGTCCTTGGGCAAGTACAACCGTGGTTCTATCTGCATCAACTGGTAGCACTATCTTTTCTGAAGACCGTGTTGTTACTCCCTTAGATACTGCCATCATGCTCTCCAATTCAAATGGCTGATAAACAAGAAAATTAATTGAAAGTATAGACATTGTATGATAGACAGGTGCAATGGATAGTGTGGAATAAAAGAGGGCATGAAATAATTCATATTTATGTTGTGTAACCAAACATGACAGCATGACACAATTTCACATATATGATGGCTAACTAAACAGGATATCATGACACAATTTGACATTATGATGGCTAACTAAAAAAGATGGAAAGACATAGTTCAAAATATGAGACTATGTAAACAGGATGACATGGCATAACTATATAACGTGTTTATTAAATAGGTTTGCATGCCATAATTCACATACATTCACGGATAGAATGCCATAATTCAAAATATGATGACTGTAAACACTAAAAAGGATGAGATGATATAACTATATGATGTCTTTATTAAATGGGTTGCCATGACATAATTCAGATAGATGATGTGTATGTACTATGTAAACATGATGGCATGATATAATTCAAATATATGATTAATATAGTAAGCAAGTAAGCAGATGGCAATCCATGCATGACATGGGTAATATAACCCTGCCAAGTTTGAGCATAGACCTCAGGGGGAAAATAGGACTGGTCATCAGTCTCTGAATCCTCCTCTAAGGAGCTCTCTATAACCAACAAGATGTCTGCTTCAGCAGGTAGCATTGTCTGCTCTGAATACCTTGTTTTCACTCCAGATACTTCCATCACCGCTTCAAATGGCTGATGCACAGGAAGAGTAGTTGAATATACAAACGTTGTCGCCAAATGGAACACGTAATACAAAAAAATGATAGCATGATATAATTCACATACATGATGATTGGCTAAACAACATGGCATTGCATAATTCACATATATAATGCCTTTGCAACAAGATAACATTGTATAATTCACATATATAATGTCTTGCAACAAGATGGCAATGCATAATTCACATATATGATAATTAGATACTGAACAGGTGGCATTCACACAAAGCATGTCTAAACTAATCAAATGACATAGCAATGCGAGACACCATACGCACGATATGAGCAACATAACCCTGCCAAGTTAGAGCATACACCTCGGGGGGGGGGGGAATAGGACTGGTCATCTGTCTCTAAATCCTCCTCCGAGGAGCTATCCGTAACCAGCGAGATATGCGCTTCGTCAGATAGCATAGTCTGCTCTGAAGACCTTGTTTTCACTCCAGAATTTGCCATCACCGTGTCAAATGGCTGATGCACACGAAGAGCATTTGAATGTAATAACATTGTTGACAAATGTAATATGTAACGAAAAAAAGGATGGCCTGATATAATTTACATATAAGATGACTGGCTAAGCAGGATGGCATTGCAAAATTCACATATATGATGCCTGGCTAAACAAGATGGCGTTGCATAATTCACATAAACGATGAATAAACTAAACAGATGGCATTCGCACAAAGGATGTCTAAACTAAGCAGATGACATATTTGATGTATAAAGTAAGCAATGCAAGACACCATATGCATGATATAACCAACATTAGCATGCCAAGTTAGAGCGAAGACCTCAGGGGGTAAATAGGAGTTGTCTTCTCCTTCTGAATTCCCCCTCAGAACAGATATTTTCCTCTCGATTACAATCCGAAATGCGTGGAGGGGGGCTGCCTTTGCACCTACCATGGAGCGACGTCTGCATGAAATTTTATTGCCACACAAGGCTCGTCTCTTTTGCTCTACATGTTCAGTTCCATTGTTTACAATAACTATCATGCATAGGAATAAAACGTAGTGAGATTACGTAAGGAGTGCATGCAGAAATCCAGAGTGATGGTAGCAATCTGTGGATGGACCCAAAACCAATAATAGCAGGCAGATAATGGCTTCAATTAAAAAATACAGATAATGGCTTCTTTACTGTTTGTTTCCCACCCAACATGAAACTCATAGTAGACACCGGAGATTAACCAGATAGTAGATAGATACTATTGATAGCGGCCCCGATATGTACCCCACCACCATTTAAAAACTCAAGTTTGACCATTAGTTTGGAGCTGACTCAGAGTCTAATCGGTGAACAGGATGATAAAGTAGCATGTAATATTAAGCGATGCATAACGTAAGCAGACACGAAAGAGTGCGACCTCTCTTGCGGACCCGTGTAGTCCTCGAGGTCATCTGCTCGGTTGATGATGGTAGTGCAGTTTTCATGTCTGCCAGTGGCGGGGAAGAAGATCTGAGGCGGCGAAAGACAGTCTGGAGGCCAGATCCCTGCTGTGCTGGACCCTTCTGTCGTTGGAGCAACTGAGCTGGGGTGGACGACAGCGCAACAGGAGCAGGACAAACCACGCAAGGTTTTCTTTGACAACTATCTGTAAGAGAAGTAATTCTGTAAGGGCTCATTTGAATTGGAGGATTACAACAATGCAGGGATAGGAAATAGGCAGGAATAGGATAGGAATGCACGTGCAAAACAGAGAATTTAAAAACACAAGATTTCTGCCAATCTGGGTGTTTGATTCACAACAATTGGAAGATCACAGGATGCAAAGAAGCATGGTGAGATTAAGTCAAACCACAAGAAAATGTACGGTTATAATGCTATTATGCTACTATCTCTTAGTCTTGTGCTTCATGATTAGGAATTTGAAAAGGAGGACAAGTGAAAAATTAAAATTCCTACGTTTTTTCTTTCAAGGAGACACTAAAGGAACAAATCTGTGTGCTTAGTGGACAATATATATAACATGTAAAGAAAAAAGAGATGCAACAAGTGTACAACCTCTTTGGCGAAGCCATGTCGATCTCAGCGTGATTGGGTTGTGTAACGCCCCGCATGTAACCTTCCCCAAATGTACTCCGACTCATGCCGTTTCCGGCATTAAGTTATATTTAATTCTCGGGTTCGGGTCTTTGTCTCCGTGTGTTGTTTTTGTTTTCGTGCATCTCATATCATGTCATCGTGCATTGCGTTTGCATACATGTTCATCTCATGCATTCGAGCATTCTTCCCGTTGTCCGTTTTGCATTCCGGCGCTTCGTTCTCCTCCGGTGGCCATTTCTAGCTTTCTTTCGTGTGTGGGGATTAAACATTTCCGGATTGGGCCGAGACTTGCCATGCGGCCTTGGTTTACTACCGGTAGACCGCCTGTCAAGTTTCGGGTCATTTGGACTTCGTTTGATACTCCAACGGTTAACCGAGGGACCGAAAAGGCCTCGTGTGTGTGCAGCCCAACACCCCTCCAATTTGGCCCAAAACCCACCAAACTCAGCTCCATCGCCTCGGTCGTTCGATCACGATCGTGTGGGCGAAAACCGCACCTCATTTGGACTCTCCTAGCTCCCTCTATGCCTATTTATACCCCCTCCATTTTCGGATCCCGTCTCCCACCTCGAAACCCTAATTCTAAAAAAAAAACGAATCTCACCGCCGACGGACGTGTCCGGGCGGAGCCGGACAACGTCCGCCGCGCCCCCCCCGCCACTCTCGGGCTGCCACGTGGGCACCGCCGCCGCCGCCGCCGTCCCGGCCCGGGAGGCCCAGGAGGGGCCCCCGCGAGCCCGCAGACCCCGCCGCCTCCTTCTTCGTCCGCCGCCGCCTTCCCCGGCTCCGGCGGTCCGCGCCACCGCGGCTGCCATCGCCGGCCGGAGCCAGGGCGCCGCCCTCCGCCGCCTCGGTCGCCTCGCCTCGCCCCGCCGCCCGAGACGCCGCGGCCCCGCCGCCTCCCCGCCGGCGCCGCCGACCGCCAAGGCCGCCGCCTCCATCGCCGTCTCCGGCGACCCGGCCGCCGCGGGCCGCCGCACACCGCCGCCCGTCCCGTCTTCCGCGGCCATCGCCGCCTCGCCGCCGCGGGTCTCGGCGACCGCGCCGACCCCGGCCATCGCCGGCTCGCGCCGCCCCGGCGAGCTCCACCACCGGATCCGGCCTCTCCTTCCTCAGCTCCGACCTCCGGCGAACTTCCTTCCTCCGGTGAACAGTGATTCCGGTGGACCTCGGGATCCGTGCCGCCAGATCCAGATCCAAAAACCCTAGCCGGTTGACTTTTGCCCTCTCCGTTTAATTTTTCGTGCAACGTTTGACCTGCCATATCTTTGCATCCGTAGCTCCGATTTGGGTGTATGATATGTCAAATTCTTCGTCTCGACGAGTACATCATTTCATTCCATTGCATCATTTGCATTTGAGGTCATCTGGTTGCCCAAAGTGGTGTTGGAAGGAGGCATGTTGAGTTAAATTGCAGATCCGTTAATCCAACATGCACTTTTGTCATTTTTGCCATATTTAATCCATGCACGATATGCCTGTGCCCCTTTGGGATGAATTGTTAAGCATGTTGTCTTCTTTCCAGAGGTGCCTTTCATGTATTTTTAGGAGGTGTGTGTTGTCTTGTGCAAGCTTGCGAAGAGGGCTACCTGAGATTTCAGATTTCAGGGACTTAGTGATTTTCACTAAGTCTGAGCCGTTTTAGTTCACGATGCTATATGTCCGGCTTGTTTCCTAGCGATCCGTGGCTCTTTTGAGGGTGATTAGTAAGAGTGGTTTGTTATGATTGTTGTGCTTAATCCATCCATGTCTTTACTTGTTATGTTGGAGCACCCTAGGTTGACTCAATCGAGCTCAACTTTTGGATAGTTGCTGTTTTGGGCAGATCGTTAACTCTTTTGCGATTTTGCCGGAGTGATTGCTAGTGATCCATGCATGCTATGCCTTTGTTCTTGCCATGTCTAGCTAGCATTTTGTGCCTTCTTAATGGATATATGCTTGCCTTGCCATGACTTGCACCGTAGTGAGAGCATCGAGCTCGTTTATATGCCTCCGTGAGTTATTATTTCAGCATGTCCCAGTTTTCACTAAGTCTGAAAACTGATTGTGTTTCATCGATGTTCGTGTGCTCGGTAGAGTATTTTGTGAACCCTTTTGGCCCCAGGTCATGTTGGGTGTTTTGTTAAGCTTGTTGAGTAGCTCCATGCCATGCTCTTACTTGCCATGTTCAGGTTTTCCTTCATGTTGTTTTGCTGCTCCGAAGAGAGCATCGTGGTCTGAAATTTTAGACTAGCGTTAATTTCACTAAGTCTGAAATCTGTTTTGCTTATTCAGTTTTGCCATGCTTGTTTGAAGCCCTTAATGGATGAATTTGCCTATGCCTCAGTCATGATGATTTGATAAGCTTGATGAGTACATCACTGCCATGTAATTTGTTTTCATGTTGGGTGGCTGTATCATGTTCATTTTGTTGCATTTAGGAGGCATGTTGCTGTAAATCGCAGATCGGTTCGTTTAGCAAAACGCTTGCCATTTCTTAACCGTAGCTCCGATTGCCATGATCTTTATATCGTTTTCAGGGGATTTATTCCCCTCTATCCAGTGGCACTCTTGGATTTCCAAGTTGAGGCCAGGTTCATGCATTTCCTTTGACATGTTGCATTCTTGCATCCCGCATCGCATCCCGCATAGCATATCATCTTTGCATCTTATTGGTTGCCTTTGCACGTGGTTGATTGTATCCTTGTTGCTTGTTTGTGTTGTTGGGTAGAGCCGGGAGACGAGTTTGCTAACGAGGAGCCCGTTGAGTTTGCTTTTGAGGATCCAGTCAATTCTGACAACTGTGCAGGCAAGATGAACACACCCTTGAAATCACTACTATCTTTGCTATGCTAGTTTGCTCGCTCTTTTGCTTTGCCAATGCTACGATGCCTACCACTTGCTTGTCAGCCTCCCAATTGCCATGATTGAGCCTCTAACCCACCTTTGTCCTAGCAAACCATTGATTGGCTATGTTACCGCTTTGCTCAGCCCTTCTTATAGCGTTGTTAGTTGCAGGTGAAGATTGGAGCCGTTCCTTGTTGGAACACTTATTTACTTGTTGGGATATCATTATATTGCTATGTTATCTTTACTCATCTATATACTTGGTAAAGGGTGGAAGGCTCGGCCTCTCGCCTAGTGTTTTGTTCCACTCTTGCCGCCCTAGTTTCCGTCATATCGGTGTTATGTTCCCGGTTTGTTGCGTCCCTTACGCGGTTGGGCTATAATGGGAACCCCTTGATAGTTCGCCTTGATTAAAGCTTTTCCAGCAATGCCCAACATTGGTTTTACCATTTGCCACCTACCCGTTTCTTTCCCTTGGGTTTCCGGAGCCCGAGGGTCATCTTTATTTTAGCCCCCCACGGGCCAGTGCTCCTCTGAGTGTTGGTCCGGAACGTCAGCCGCCGGTGGCCACCAGGGGCAACTCTGGGCTGGCCTACCGGAAGTTTGGACAATCTGAGTGTGCCCTGAGAAAGAGATATGTGCAGCTCCTATCGGGATTTGTCGGCGCATTCGGGCGGTGTTGCTGGACTAGTTTTGACCTGTCGAATCATCTTGTTGTACCGGGATACCGAGTCTGATCGGTGGGTCCTGGGTGGAGGTCTATTCCTTCGTTGACCGTGAGAGCTTGTTATGGGCTAAGTTGGGACCCCCCTGCAGGGATTGATCTTTCGAAAGCCGTGCCCGCGGTTATGGGCAGATGGGAATTTGTTAATGTCCGGTTGTAGAAAACTTGAACTTAATTAATTAAAATGAATCAACTGCGTGTGTTGCCGTGATGGCCTCTTCTCGGCGGAGTCCGGGAAGTGGACACGGCGTTGGAGTTATGCTTGCGTAGACTGCTCTACTTAGTTACCGCTCGTGCCTTGCCTTCTCTTCTCGCTCTCTTTTGCGAATAAGTTAGCCACCATATATGCTAGTCGCTTGCTGCAGCTCCACTCACATTAACCCTTCCTTCCCTATTAAGCTTAAATAGTCTTGATCGCGAGGGTGCGAGATTGCTGAGTCCTTGTGGCTCACAGATTACTATATCACCAGATGCAGGGACCGATGATACTCCTCCAGATGGCGCGTACGAGCTGAAGTGGGAGTACGATGAGGATTCTCAGCGATACTATGTTTCTTTTCCTGATGATCAGTAGTGGTGCCTGCTCGGGGTTCGATTCAGGGTTTAGTCGCATGTTGGGGGGTCTTTTCTATTTTGGCGCCGTAGTCGGGCCATGAGTGTTTGTATGATGAATGCTATTTATGTACCTTGATGTGACGTGGCGAGTGTAAGCCAACTATTATTATTATTCCCCCTTTATATTTATATGTACATGGGTTGTGTGAAGATTGCCTCACTTGCGACAAATGCCTTCAATGCGATTATGCCTCTAAGTCGTGCCTCGACACGTGGGAGATATATTCGCATCGAGGGTGTTACAAGTTGGTATCAGAGCCTTCCCCGACCTTAGGAGCCCCATTGCTTGATCGTTTCTAGCAGCCGAGTCGTGTCTAGAAAAATGTTTTGAGTCCTTAGGAATTATATATCGGAGAGCTTAGGAATTCTTTTTTACTTCCCAGTCTGCTCATCGCTCTGGTAAGGCATCCTGACGTAGAGTTTTGACTCTTCTCTTCTCAGATTTCACTAAAAATTTTTTTTAGGATCACGCGAGTATCTTAGTTTTGTTCCGATGGCTTATGATGAGAATACTGTCTTGGTGCCTCCTGTCAGGGGTTTAGTGGAAGTGTCCCGGGGAGTTGAGCTCTGAGGTGTTGTCATCATAATTCTATCGTTGCAATTCTGGCATACTTGAGATATGTGCGCGACATCGAAAATCTCCTTTATGCAGTTCGTTGGTGAGATAACCTCGACGTCACCCAGTACTGGGGCGGGAGTTCGGGAGTATCGCCATAACTTGTATAACGGATGCTTTTCGAAGGTTGAGATAGATGGTTTCCGAAGGTTTCTTGGTTATGTGTTGAAGGATGGATGCAGCTGGATGTAGGATTTGCTAGCTTGGGTGAGATATTATGCTTCCCCTGTATCCTCAACACCTGATTGCATAACCGGAAATTTTCGGGAATTTCATAGGTGGGAATTCAAGTAGCCTTAGGATATCTTTCCAACAGATGTGTGATATGAAATTGGGGTTCGACGTCTAGTGGTTCGCCTATTCACGGTCGATTTTACAGTGGCCTCGTTGTGTCTTAAAGAGTCCTTGGCTATGCTGACTCGGGGACGCTTCGTATGTCATGTGCACTGCCTTGTACATGATGGTGCTGTACGGTCGAGCCCGTGTAGGTCCTACCACGAACACTTCGGACGAAATTTCTATCATGTGTTTGTTCCGGCTTATTTCCGCAAGCCAACCCTTGGTTTTATTTCGAGTTGTGGTATTCGTTCTTCTCCGACGTCAAATGTTGATTCCATCCCTCGTTGATGTACCTCTTCTACATGATTCTTCGTGGCTTCGCAATTTAGGAATATGTGACCACTTCAAGAGAAGTGCATTCATTCATTTTGTTCGGATGTGAAGACTTATGTTGCAATTTTTCATTCCGTTGGATTCACCTTCTATATTTCTCTATTTATGTGCTAATGGTGGTCAACCTCTTCAGGATGGCTCCTCCAACGCGCACGACTTCGAACCCAGATCCTCCGCCACCTCCGCCTCCTCCGGAAGCATGGCAGGCTGTGATGGCTGCTACTAATGCAAATACTCAGCTGATCATGCAAATCATCCAAGAGCGGAATCAAAGCAGTCAAGCGAATCAAGGCAGCAACCAGAACCAGTTTGCAACTCTGCATCAGTTCCTCGCAAATGGTCCAAAGACGTTCAGTAACTGCGTTGAGGCTACCGATGCTGATGATTGGTTAGTCGATCTGGGCAAGCATTTTGAATGTAGCAACATCAGACCTGAAGATTTCGTCAAGTTCGCGTCTTTCCAGCTCAAGGATCAGGCCGCAGAGTGGTTTCAGCAGTACCGGGACTCCAGAGGTGGACGTTTGATCACTTGGGATGATTTCCGTCGTGATTTCCGCGCTCATCACATTCCTCAAAGTATGACTGAAAGCAAACGTGAAGAATTCCGCAATCTGAAGCAAGGCTCTTTGTCTGTCTATGACTACAACAAGTTGTTCCAGAAGCTCGCCCGTTTTGCCAAGCAG
This sequence comes from Triticum monococcum, assembly GCA_034509565.1. NCBI lineage: Eukaryota > Viridiplantae > Streptophyta > Magnoliopsida > Poales > Poaceae > Triticum > Triticum monococcum. Next base: position 67,066,429 of record CM067846.1, read on the forward strand.
GATGTTCCTGATGAGAAGAGCATGATCTATCAGTTCAGGGGTGGTCTTCGTGAAGAGATTTAGCTCGCTCTTGTCCTCTTCGAGCCGCTGAGATACGATGAGTTCTACAACATGGCACTGAAGCAAGAGGCTGCTCAGCTCAGGTGTGATGCTTCCAGGAAGCGAGTCAGAGACACTTCGTCTTCGTCCTCTACTCAAGTGGCCAAGCAGCAGAAGTATTGGCTTCCTCCTCCTCCGTTTCGTCAGCCGTATCAGCAGAAGAGCAAAGGTGGCAGTGGTTCTTCCCACCCACCCAACCCAGCCTTTCAGAACAAGACTTCGTCTCAAGCTCCAAGATCGAGTGCTCCGTACCACCGTCCGCTCTCAGAGGTCACGTGCAACAAGTGCCAACAGAAGGGTCACTACGCTAACAAGTGTTTCAACCAGAGGCGTCTTCCTCCTCCTCCTCCTGTCAGATCGGCAAGTACAGCTGTGGTCAAGCACAATCCCAAGCACGCCAAGGTCAATGTGGTGAATGCAGCTCAAGCAGAGGATTCGTCAGATGTGATCATGGGTAACCTTCCTGTTAACGATGTTCCTGCAAAAGTTCTTTTTGATACAGGTGCATCACATTGTTTCATCTCGAAGCCTTTCGCATCTAAGCATGAGTTCTTTTCCCAAGCGATGCATAGTCCGTTAGCAGTGGTATCTCCGGCCAAATGTTTGCTCGCCAATCAGGAGATTCCGGATATTTCCATCATGTTGGGTGAATTCAAGTTCTTGGCTTCTCCTATGGTTCTTGGCAATTCCGATATCGACCTCATTCTTGGGATGGACTGGCTCTCTAAACATAAAGCTCAGCTGGATTGCGCAGCCAAGCAGATTCAACTGACTCATTCGTCTGAGGAAGTGATTGTCTTTGCTGCTCGGGATAATACCATCCGGTTATTCTCTCTCAATGAGAAGGGTGAATTGGATGCTATTTCGCAGATTCCGGTTGTTTGTGAGTATCAAGATGTCTTCCCTGAAGAACTCCCAGGCATGCCTCCAAACCGGCCCGTGGAATTCGTTATTGAACTTGAGCCTGGTACGGAACCGGTGTGCAAGCGGCCTTACAAGCTCGGCCCCGAAGAGTTGAAGGAGTTGAAGAAACAGCTCGATAAGCAAGAAAGTATGGGTCTCATTCGGCCTAGTACTTCTCCGTGGGGTTGTGGTGTTCTTTTTGTGAAGAAGAAGGATGGAACGGACCGACTTTGTGTTGATTACCGTCCATTGAACAAGAAGACCATCAAGAACAAGTATCCACTTCCCAACATTAATGAGCTATTCGAACAACTCAAGGGTGCCCAAGTATTCTCCAAGCTTGATCTCCGTATGGGTTATCATCAAATTCGCATTCGTGAACAAGATATTCCGAAGACGGCGTTCAGAACAAGCTATGGGTCATATGAATACACAGTTATGTCTTTTGGCCTCGCCAATGCTCCTCCGACGTTCTCTCGCATGATGAACTTCATCTTCAACCCCTACACCAACGACTTTGTTTTTGTCTATCTCGATGATATCCTGGTTTTCTCGAAGAACAAGGAAGATCATGCCAAACACTTGTGTTTGGTTCTTGACAAGCTAAGGGAACATCAATTCTATGCCAAGTTCTCCAAGTGTGAGTTTTGGCTCGATGAGGTTCTTTATCTTGGTCATATTATCTCTGCCAAGGGCATTTCCGTGGATCCTGAGAAGGTGTCTGCAATCGTTAATTGGGAACCTCCTCAGAATGTGAAGCAACTCCGTAGCTTCCTCGGTCTTGCAAGTTATTGCCGAAGATTCGTTGAAAACTTCTCCAAGATCGCGAAGCCTCTCTCAAATCTTCTTCAGAAGCACGTCAAGTACGTTTGGTCTCCAGAGTGTGATGTTGCTTTCAACGCTTTGAAAGAGAAATTGATCACTGCTCCAGTTCTAACTCCGCCTGATGAAACCAAGCCGTACGAGGTCTTTTGTGATGCCTCTCTCCAAGGTCTCGGTGCAGTACTGATGCAAGAGAAGAAAGTTGTTGCTTATACCTCTCGCTAGTTGAAGCCAAATGAGAAGAACTACCCCACTCATGATCTCGAGTTGGCGGCAGTTGTGCACGCATTGTTGACGTGGAGACATCTTCTCTTGGGAAGGAAAGTGGACATTTTCACCGATCACAAAAGTCTCAAGTACATCTTCACTCAGCCTAATCTCAACCTCAGGCAGACTCGATGGGTCGAAATGATTCAAGAGTACAATCCGAGTATCGAGTATACTCCAGGCAAGGCTAATGTGATTGCTGACGCTTTGAGCAGAAAAGCATATTGCAACAGTCTGATTCTCAAGCCTTATCAACCCGAGCTGTGTGAAGCCTTCCGCAAACTTAATCTGCAAGTTGTTCCTCAAGGTTTCCTTGCCAACCTTCAAGTTTCTCCTACCTTGGAAGACCAGATTCGCCAAGCCCAGCTTCTTGATGCTATGGTGAAAAAGGTGAAGATTGGTATTGCAAAGAGTCAGTCCAAGTACAAGTGCTACCGGCTTGATGACAAGGACACTCTCTTCTTCGAGGATCGAATCGTTGTGCCCAAAGGTGAACTTCGTAAAGTGATCATGAATGAGGCTCATAACTCTCTCCTCTCCATCCACCCTGGGAGCACGAAGATGTATCAAGATCTGAAGCAAACTTATTGGTGGACTCGAATGAAGCGCGAGATCGCTCAATTCGTGAATGAATGTGATGTCTGCAGAAGAGTGAAAGCAGAACACCAAAGGCCAGCAGGTCTCCTCCAACCTCTCGCCATTCCAGAATGGAAGTTTGACCACATTGAAATGGACTTCGTGACTGGGTTTCCTAAGTCCAAGCGTGGCAATGATGCTATAGTCGTTGTCATCGACAAGCTGACCAAAGTGGCTCATTTCTTGCCTATCAAAGAGTCAATCACTGCAGCTCATTTGGCGGAGCTCTACACCTCCCGCATTGTCTCTCTGCACGGTATTCCTCAAGTGATATCTTCAGACCGTGGCAGCATCTTTACCTCCAAGTTTTGGGATTCTTTTCAGAAGGCCATGGGCACCAGCATTCGTTTCAGCACTGCTTTCCATCCTCAAACAAGCGGTCAAGTCGAGTGTGTCAACCAGATTCTTGAAGATATGCTCAGAGCTTGTGTTATCTCCTTCGGCATGAAGTGGGAGGATTGCCTTCCTTATGCTGAATTCTCGTACAACAACAGTTTCCAAGCAAGTTCCGGCAAGGCCCCGTTTGAAATTCTGTATGGTAGGAAGTGCCGTACACCTCTCAACTGGTCTGAAACCGGTGAACGTCAGCTGCTGGGTAATGACCTGATCACAGAAGCAGAAGAAATGCGCAAGGTCATTCGTGATAAACTCAAAGCAGCCCAGTCTCGTCAGAAGAGCTATTACGACAGCAAGCACCGTGATTTGGCCTTCGAGATCGGAGATCACGTCTACCTCCGTGTCTCTCCTATGAAAGGGACTCGTCGCTTCGGTATCAAAGGGAAGCTTGCCCCAAGATACGTCGGGCCTTTCAAGATCGTCAGCAAGAGAGGCGACCTCGCCTATCAACTCGAGCTTCCTGCAACCTTTGCCAATGTTCATGATGTGTTCCACGTCTCGCAACTCCGTAAGTGCTTCAAGACGCCTGAGCGCACCGTCAACTTCGAGGACATTGAGCTCCAAGAAGATCTCTCCTACCGTGAGCACCCAGTTGCAATCCTTGAAGAGACTGAACGCAAAACTCGCAACAAGTCAATCAAGTTTCTCAAAGTCAAGTGGTCACACCATTCCGACCGTGAAGCTACCTGGGAACACGAGGATCACCTCCGTTCTGAGTACCCGGAGTTCTTTCAGTCCTAGATCTCGGGACGAGATCTTTTCGTAGTGGTGGAGTGTTGTAACGCCCCGCATGTAACCTTCCCCAAATGTACTCCGACTCATGCCGTTTCCGGCATTAAGTTATATTTAATTCTCGGGTTCGGGTCTTTGTCTCCGTGTGTTGTTTTTGTTTTCGTGCATCTCATATCTTGTCGTCGTGCATTGCGTTTGCATACATGTTCATCTCATGCATTCGAGCATTCTTCCCGTTGTCCGTTTTGCATTCCGGCGCTTCGTTCTCCTCCGGTGGCCATTTCTAGCTTTCTTTCGTGTGTGGGGATTAAACATTTCCGGATTGGGCCGATACTTGCCATGCGGCCTTGGTTTACTACCGGTAGACCGCCTGTCAAGTTTCGGGTCATTTGGACTTCGTTTGATACTCCAACGGTTAACCGAGGGACCGAAAAGGCCTCGTGTGTGTGCAGCCCAACACCCCTCCAATTTGGCCCAAAACCCACCAAACTCAGCTCCATCGCCTCGGTCGTTCGATCATGATCGTGTGGGCGAAAACCGCACCTCATTTGGACTCTCCTAGCTCCCTCTATGCCTATTTATACCCCCTCCATTTTCGGATCCCGTCTCCCACCTCGAAACCCTAATTCTAAAACAAAACGAATCTCACCGCCGACGGACGTGTCCGGGCGGAGCCGGACAACGTCCGCCGCGCCCCCCCCGCCACTCTTGGGCTGCCACGTGGGCACCGCCGCCGCCGCCGCCGTCCCGGCCCGGGAGGCCCAGGAGGGGCCCCCGCGAGCCCGCAGACCCCGCCGCCTCCTTCTTCGTCCGCCGCCGCCTTCCCCGGCTCCGGCGGTCCGCGCCACCGCAGCTGCCATCGCCGGCCGGAGCCAGGGCGCCGCCCTCCGCCGCCTCGGTCGCCTCGCCTCGCCCCGCCGCCCGAGACGCCGCGGCCCCGCCGCCTCCCCGCGGGCGCCGCCGACCGCCAAGGCCGCCGCCTCCATCGCCGTCTCCGGCGACCCGGCCGCCGCGGGCCGCCGCACACCGCCGCCCGTCCCGTCTTCCGCGGCCATCGCCGCCTCGCCGCCGCGGGTCTCGGCGACCGCGCCGACCCCGGCCATCGCCGGCTCGCGCCGCCCCGGCGAGCTCCACCACCGGATCCGGCCTCTCCTTCCTCAGCTCCGACCTCCGGCGAACTTCCTTCCTCCGGTGAACAGTGATTCCGGTGGACCTCGGGATCCGTGCCGCCAGATCCAGATCCAAAAACCCTAGCCGGTTGACTTTTGCCCTCTCCGTTTAATTTTTCGTGCAACGTTTGACCTGCCATATCTTTGCATCCGTAGCTCCGATTTGGGTGTATGATATGTCAAATTCTTCGTCTCGACGAGTACATCATTTCATTCCATTGCATCATTTGCATTTGAGGTCATCTGGTTGCCCAAAGTGGTGTTGGAAGGAGGCATGTTGAGTTAAATTGCAGATCCGTTAATCCAACATGCACTTTTGTCATTTTTGCCATATTTAATCCATGCACGATATGCCTGTGCCCCTTTGGGATGAATTGTTAAGCATGTTGTCTTCTTTCCAGAGGTGCCTTTCATGTATTTTTAGGAGGTGTGTGTTGTCTTGTGCAAGCTTGCGAAGAGGGCTACCTGAGATTTCAGATTTCAGGGACTTAGTGATTTTCACTAAGTCTGAGCCGTTTTAGTTCACGATGCTATATGTCCGGCTTGTTTCCTAGCGATCCGTGCCTCTTTTGAGGGTGATTAGTAAGAGTGATTTGTTATGCTTGTTGTGCTTAATCCATCCATGTCTTTACTTGTTATGTTGGAGCACCCTAGGTTGACTCAATCGAGCTCAATTTTTGGATAGTTGCTGTTTTGGGCAGATCGTTAACTCTTTTGCGATTTTGCCGGAGTGATTGCTAGTGATCCATGCATGCTATGCCTTTGTTCTTGCCATGTCTAGCTAGCATTTTGTTCCTTCTTAATGGATATATGCTTGCCTTGCCATGACTTGCACCGTAGTGAGAGCATCGAGCTCGTTTATATGCCTCCGTGAGTTATTATTTCAGCATGTCCCAGTTTTCACTAAGTCTGAAAACTGATTGTGTTTCATCGATGTTCGTGTGCTCGGTAGAGTATTTTGTGAACCCTTTTGGCCCCAGGTCATGTTGGGTGTTTTGTTAAGCTTGTTGAGTAGCTCCATGCCATGCTCTTACTTGCCATGTTCAGGTTTTCCTTCATGTTGTTTTGCTGCTCCGAAGAGAGCATCGTGGTCTGAAATTTCAGACTAGCGTTAATTTCGCTAAGTCTGAAATCTGTTTTGCTTATTCAGTTTTGCCATGCTTGTTTGAAGCCCTTAATGGATGAATTTGCCTATGCCTCAGTCATGATGATTTGATAAGCTTGATGAGTACATCACTGCCATGTAATTTGTTTTCATGTTGGGTGGCTGTATCATGTTCATTTTGTTGCATTTAGGAGGCATGTTGCTGTAAATCGCAGATCGGTTCGTTTAGCAAAACGCTTGCCATTTCTTAACCGTAGCTCCGATTGCCATGATCTTTATATCGTTTTCAGGGGATTTCTTCCCCTCTATCCAGTGGAACTCTTGGATTTCCAAGTTGAGGCCAGGTTCATGCATTTCCTGTTACATGTTGCATTCTTGCATCCCGCATCGCATCCCGCATAGCATATCATCTTTGCATCTTATTGGTTGCCTTTGCACGTGGTTGATTGTATCCTTGTTGCTTGTTTGTGTTGTTGGGTAGAGCCGGGAGACGAGTTCGCTAACGAGGAGCCCGTTGAGTTTGCTTTTGAGGATCCAGTCAATTCTGACAACTGTGCAGGCAAGATGAACACACCCTTGAAATCACTACTATCTTTGCTATGGTAGTTTGCTCGCTCTTTTGCTTTGCCAATGCTACGATGCCTACCACTTGCTTGTCAGCCTCCCAATTGCCATGATTGAGCCTCTAACCCACCTTTGTCCTAGCAAACCATTGATTGGCTATGTTACCGCTTTGCTCAGCCCTTCTTATAGCGTTGTTAGTTGCAGGTGAAGATTGGAGCCGTTCCTTGTTGGAACACTTATTTACTTGTTGGGATATCATTATATTGCTATGTTATCTTTACTCATCTATATACTTGGTAAAGGGTGGAAGGCTCGGCCTCTCGCCTAGTGTTTTGTTCCACTCTTGCCGCCCTAGTTTCCGTCATATCGGTGTTATGTTCCCGGTTTGTTGCGTCCCTTACGCGGTTGGGCTATAATGGGAACCCCTTGATAGTTCGCCTTGATTAAAGCTTTTCCAGCAATGCCCAACATTGGTTTTACCATTTGCCACCTACCCGTTTCTTTCCCTTGGGTTTCCGGAGCCCGAGGGTCATCTTTATTTTAGCCCCCCACGGGCCAGTGCTCCTCTGAGTGTTGGTCCGGAACGTCAGCCGCCGGTGGCCACCAGGGGCAACTCTGGGCTGGCCTACCGGAAGTTTGGACAATCTGAGTGTGCCCTGAGAAAGAGATATGTGCAGCTCCTATCGGGATTTGTCGGCGCATTCGGGCGGTGTTGCTGGACTAGTTTTGACCTGTCGAATCATCTTGTTGTACCGGGATACCGAGTCTGATCGGTGGGTCCTGGGTGGAGGTCTATTCCTTCGTTGACCGTGAGAGCTTGTTATGGGCTAAGTTGGGACCCCCCTGCAGGGATTGATCTTTCGAAAGCCGTGCCCGCGGTTATGGGCAGATGGGAATTTGTTAATGTCCGGTTGTAGAAAACTTGAACTTAATTAATTAAAATGAATCAACTGCGTGTGTTGCCGTGATGGCCTCTTCTCGGCGGAGTCCGGGAAGTGGACACGGCGTTGGAGTTATGCTTGCGTAGACTGCTCTACTTAGTTACCACTCGTGCCTTGCCTTCTCTTCTCGCTCTCTTTTGCGAATAAGTTAGCCACCATATATGCTAGTCGCTTGCTGCAGCTCCACTCACATTAACCCTTCCTTCCCTATTAAGCTTAAATAGTCTTGATCGCGAGGGTGCGAGATTGCTGAGTCCTTGTGGCTCACAGATTACTATATCACCAGATGCAGGGACCGATGATACTCCTCCAGATGGCGCGTACGAGCTGAAGTGGGAGTACGACGAGGATTCTCAGCGATACTATGTTTCTTTTCCTGATGATCAGTAGTGGTGCCTGCTCGGGGTTCGATTCAGGGTTTAGTCGCATGTTGGGGGGTCTTTTCTATTTTGGCGCCGTAGTCGGGCCATGAGTGTTTGTATGATGAATGCTATTTATGTACCTTGATGTGACGTGGCGAGTGTAAGCCAACTATTATTATTATTCCCCCTTTATATTTATATGTACATGGGTTGTGTGAAGATTGCCTCACTTGCGACAAATGCCTTCAATGCGATTATGCCTCTAAGTCGTGCCTCGACACGTGGGAGATATAGTCGCATCGAGGGTGTTACAGGTTGGCCGGTGAGGATGCTCTGACGGACTTGGCTGTCGGAGGAGGGGAAGAAGATCTTAGGCGTCTGGAGATGGAGCCCGAGGCGCGCCGTGTCGGCTCGGGACCGAGCGCTGGCAGCACCGTGAGATCGAATCAAGAAGAAAATGCGGCAATTAGTGTACAACCTCTTTGGTGGCACCGATTAGGCCGCAGCTTCATCCGAGGAAATGGCGATGATGATGCTCTTCCGGTGGTGCAGGTGAAGACGACGGTGTGGGAATGGAGGTGGTGCGAAAACCGAGGGGAACGTCGGGGCAGCTCCTTGGATGTGGAGGACGGGGTGGCTGAACCGGCGGAACGATGAGATCGACGATGGATCCTCATCCGCTACGGTGGATGAGGGACGTCGAGGTGTTGCTGTGGACGACGTCGTCAGGGAAGAGGCTCCGGCTAGGTGGCGGACGGAGCAGGGTGTGGGGTTTCGTCGCGGGTTTTTGCAGCCTCGGTGTACGAATGGGTGGGCGGATGGGATGGCAGTGGGGAACCATGGCTTAGAGACGCGCTTGTCCGAAATGTGGGGTAAGTTACAAAAGTACCCCCACCGATTTGAGGCGGTTCTTTCGGTTCAGGGGTACCACGGGCATTTCGTGGGTTAGGATTTCACAGGAGGTGGGAATTTTTGCGCGGGTTGTAATTTCGGAATAGCAAGGCGCGGGTTGAGATGGAGGGAGTTGTCGGAGCACAACGAGACAAAGATATATCTTAAATATTTTGGGCTAACAAGGCGCGGGTTGAAATTTTTGGACAAGCCTAACGTGTACTATACCAAATCAATGCACCCTACAAATGTCATTCAAAACTTTGAATTCATGTTATGTTCAATTAAAATATTTCGCTATGTGTATAATGCATGCAACCTACTACTCAAATGAACGTTTTAGTGCATTCCAAACGTATATACTACCGCTTCAATATGAGCTAAATTTGAATTAGTTTCTCTATTTGAATAAGATCTACAGTAATGATTGTTGTGAAGTCAAAGCATTTGAATTTGTTTCTCTGTTTTAGTAAGATCTACAATCATCATTATTGTCAAGTTAAACCATCATTTGTGTATTATCTTCACAGCACACCACATGATTAGACTCGAGTTACATATGAACTATGTGTACTATATGAACTCGAACTAGATTTTTTTGAATCCACTTTATTTTGATTTCAAATCACATTACATTTCTAGCTCTATCTAGATCTTCATAATCTAAACCATGTCTCATATGTATAATGTGTTTATCACATTATGTATGGTGCCCCGCCCCCTATGCCTACAAGTATTTAGATGTGAGTTGCAAACACCACACATTACCACAAATTCAAATAAAATGTGAGAATGTTCGATATATAGTATTGTTTAGATTGTTCGATATTTAGTTGTAAGATGCAAACGCCACCCATTATCACAAATTCAAATAAAATGTGAGATTGTTTGATGTATAGTATGGTTTAGATTGTTCGGCATTTAGCTGTGAGTTGCAAACACCATGCATTATCACATTATGGTATAACATGTGCACAACACGTGTATCACCGCTATATTCATGCATGCAATGTTTAAAACACTATGATCTCCTATTCAAATATATGAATCCGCTTTCATATCAAATTATGATCTTTGTTAGTCTCTTATGCCCACACAATCCTCTAACGTTTGTAGCTACCACTAACTTTCTCTCGTGCATGCACACGCCCTCCTCGCCCTCCCCCTCCGTCGGCATTCTATCCACCGGGCACATTCATTTTTTTCTTTAGGTCGTTCTCCCAGAGTATCCACAACTCCTTTCCGACACACACCGATCGATAAACCTCTCCAGCGATGCCTGCGTACAACATACAAACACACCTTCAATCTCCTCCTTTATGTGTCCTTGCCTCGTGTCTCTCATACGGTCAGACACACATGTAAACTCTCGCCCCTCTTTTCATCGCTCTCTCACAACCGCACACTCCTCCCCCTATCTAGCTAGTAGTTGGGCCTCTCGCACCACCTCCTAGCTCCATTCTCTCTATCTATCCGTCTCGCTAGGCCTTATTAGCCTCTAACAAATGGACGTACACCGACCGATCTCTCGCTATACATATAGCTAGCTAGGTCCTTATAACTCGTTTTTACCCACATGTCAATCGATCTACCTCATTAGTTGTGTCTCTCCCTTCCTCCGACAAACTACAATTGATCTACCGATCTAGTTAGGTTTGCTTACCAAACACATGGTTCCCCTTCATCATCCATGGATGCGTCCCAACAGATCTATCACGCACAGGCACACACAGAAACACATCCCCACTCTTATTGATAAAATTGCAGTTCCACCCTCAGTTTGTCTAGTAGGCCTCTCCCACCATCTTCGAGAAGCAACTCCATCACCCATCCAGCACTCTACCCCTCTCCCTCCCTCTCCCTCCCTCTCTCTCTCCTCTATCTCTCTCCCATCATATTTCCCGTCCTTTAGTTATGTATGGATGTCGACTGATCTCCCTCAAGACATAGCTGGGTCTCTCCTTCTCAACACATATACGAGTCGTTCTACCTCTACAGTTAGGCCTCTGCCTACCCCTCCCACCACCCCTCCCCCCACACACACCGATACATCAAGCTCTCTAGTCATGTCTCCCTGCCACACACAAACTTGACGTGTGCCCTCTAATGTTCCGGTAGGCCAGTCGCCCTATATCTTTGACTTGTACACACACACAATTTCGATGGCTCTCTTCATCGATCTCGCACCCACCCACTTGATCCTCTCTTCGACTCTATCGATAGCTATGACCCCTCCCTCTCTTCTCGTGGATTGCCCGACCCTCTATGTATGATATGGATAGGCCTCCATTTCACACACATTGCATGCAAAATTTTGTTTGAGATGTCATCGACACATATTCCCACAAATAATTCACGAAATCAACCCCCACCCCACCCCCACCCCAAAACAAAAAACACTCACGAACGCGGTTTGTATCTCTCACACACACCCACGTAGGTGGGGAATGTGCACGAAGAGAAGAGGTGCATGCACGGCGCACGTACTCTCATCTCTTTCCCAACCACACCCACGCGGGTACACGGTGGAGCTCATTTCTGTACGAAAAAGGCAGCCCACGTGGTAATTTGGCATGTGTACTGGTTGTCCACTTGGTGGAGGGAGGATCGTCTACCATGGGTGAACAAACAAATTGCGACTTGACGTGTTATGTTAAAAAAGAGGCAAACCATGTGGGGCCTACCTTAGAGGCAAGGCTCTATACACTGGAGTACTTTTGATGTGTCCCGTCAACTCGCAGTACGAGGAGAAGCTTGCTTAGTACGCCGTCTCCCCTGCCCACGGGCGCGGTGGCTCGCAGGATGAGGTGAAGCTTGCTTACTACGCCTTATGCCCGCTCCCTCGCCCATGAGCGCGGTGGCTCGCAGGACGAGGAGAAAAATTTACTACTCCCTCCATTTACTCCTCGTCCCTACTACCTTGGTTATAGAGATTATATCATATTGTTTGGAATATATATGTCCTTTAGTAGATTTCAATATGAACTACAAGTACATACTCCAAACACTGATGTATATAGACATATTTTAGAGTGTAGATTCACTCATTTTGCTCCGTATGTAGCACTCTCCCTCACCCCTCGACCCTCGCCCACGTGGTGGACGTGCAGCAATTCATTCGGTCTCATATAGCCAGAACGATATATACTACACTACCATTATTGCTCGACTTCCCGAAGAGGCGAAGAGCCAATCGCAAGTTCAATATTTTGGAGATGCCAAGCGCAAGGTTATAGGAGAACGAGTAGTAGGTGCCACGTCATTTATAAATAAAGTTTTTTTCTTCAGTGGCACGTACGCAATATGATAGGTTCATATGGAGAGAAAAGGAGTACATATTCAGGACGGGCCAGCCTACACGGTGGCTTGCTGGCGTTGCTCTCTTCACACTCTCTTGCACAAAATGACTGTGGCCACATCTCTAACATCCCAGCGGATCACGTCCGCTTGGGGAAGGGGTGGATGCTTAGTGTAGATGTGGTGGCCGTCGCCGACAGCGAAAACCCATTGTCGGCACGTCCCAATCAGGGGTCCCCGCCGTTCTCTCTCACAAAGCTGGTGAAGTTGCCTTCGTCCCTTGCTCACTGCCGCGACGTGGGCCGTTGCCGCCTCCCGCCGCCCTCCTCAAGGTTGAGCTATGTCCCTCAGGTACAACTCCCTTTACAGCCGGCTTGCACCACTGCTCCAGCTGCCCACATCACTCCCTGTGGATATTTCTCTACTTCTTTGCCCCACACATACCTCTACTGGCTTCTACGTACTGTATTTGTGATGAGTTTATGTCTCATCAACTAGTCCCAGTAATCTTATTCTAATCACGCTTGTTCAATTTCTTTGCCACAGGGATGCTCATCTCAATTTTGGTGAAACTGCACAAAATGATCCGATGGTCAAAAGGTTGCAAACTTCATTTATTAGGAAGCTCGAACGTTGCCAGCAAATTGAAGCCTGGTCAGGGTTCACGGTTCAAGGGCTAGGGACTACATGGATCATTTTTCCTTTAGCTGCCTCTGTTCCAAAATAAGTGTCAACTTTAGTAGTAGTACAACTTTGTACTAAAGTTTGCACAAAGTTGAGAAACTTATTTTGGAACGGAGGGAGTACATATTTGCTATGATCTGTCAATCATTGAGATGCAATAGCATGCATGTTAGTCTCCTTTGTATTTGATGAAATGTTGCAACGGGCAACCTTGGACGCAAGATACATGTAACAGAAGCTGGAAGCTTCATAACATTGTACAAATTTATCTCGATGATAAATTACAGTACGTACTATACTAGTACTTCCTCCATTCCTAAATATAAGTCTTTGTAGAGATTTCACCATGAACCACATGCGGATGTATATAGATGCATTTTAAGTGTAGATTCATTCATTTTGTTCCGTATGTAGTGGAATCTCTACAAATACTTATATCTACCAGTAATAGCTAGCCCCCACTACCAGGAATTCTCTATCCTCTCCTTGAGCAGTCATCAAAATTGATGTAGCCATTAGATGAAGTAAAGACGTTGAGAGGCTCCGCACTAAGCCACATGCAAGCATGCAGAAATACCGTACCACATGCATGTGAGTGGGTTTTAAATCACATCAACATGCCCGCATGCAAGCATGCACCGGTAGCATGCATGTAAGTGAGCTTTTAAGTCCCATTAACATGTTAAAAAGAAAAATATAATCCCATTATGCAGTAGGAGTTCAGGAGTTGGCTGATCTTTTTTCCTTACGTGGGATGATCTAAATGATGATGGGAGTTTATTTAGTTTGGCTACCACATTTGTGATGCGGTTATAGAGTTTTTTTGTTTTATGAAATCGATAATTTTGCGCAGAGAGATATACCGCTGTTCCGTGCCAACGCGCGGGGACTCATCTAGTAATATTTAGGAACGGAGGGAGTACTATGTAAAGAGTTAGGTGTCGCACGGTGATAGTAGTGTGAGGTGGGCCATGTAATCACTGAGCCTGCGTGTTTTCACTGCTCTTGCACGCCTCCGCTGTAAGAATGGAGAAAATTGTAATCTAGTAGTAGTAGTATACCTCCTTTCACCGAAAGCGTGGGACATCCAGCAGTCCTACCACCTCAGTAATAAAGACCAATGAGCCGTCAAATCACATAGACCCAGCAGTAAGTTGGAAAGACGAAGCAACCATCACTCTTGCGCCAGTTAGAGGTCGCGTCTGCTCTGCCCGGGCATGAATGCGGCACCGATTCTTTGGAGCGGCGCTGACCGTTTTGGGCCAGGCTGGTCAGGAGCGGGCGTGGTAGCTGTCCGCATGTCCCTACCGGACACGCCCGGAAACAAGAGGATGCACCGACTCTCGCGGCTAAAATTGTACACTACACAACATCTCTCTGTAGGAGTAGGTCGATCTGTCGCTCTCTCTAACACACACATGGTGTTAAACACACACACACACACACACACACACACACACACGCACGCACGCACACACACGCACCTTGGTCCCGTTGCACCTTCTAACATGACTTATTACACCTAGATGAAGGGAGTAGTAAGTATACGAGATACGGTGGCACACTGACTTAAGTCGAATACAAGTGGCCAAAATTTGTGTGCATGTTATAATAAGGATTCACTTAAAATAGTACATGAGCGAACAGAGGGATCAATTGGACAGTGTTCCCGAGAAGTAGCGAGATGTGTGAGGTAAGATACACCGCTGGCGCTTTTAATTTTTCTTATTAATTTGTTTGTTTCACCCTCTGACTGGTGGGACCCAACGTACTACGTGGAGAGAGGTAAGGTGACTAAGGCTGCATTATTTCTGCACCACTGTGGATAGTCTTACCACCAAAGCCACATGACATGATTATGACTGAAATCCCAATCACTCCCACACACACACAAAACACGGCATGCTTGTCACACGAATGCAGGAATGTATAAAAGGTTATTTCCCTCTCATTGAACATAACGGGAGGGTTGTGTAGCTGGTTAGCCTGTTCGCTCACTCTCTCGCCCTCTCCCGCTGGAGCCTCAGCGCTTGTAGTTGCTCTCTTCACACTCTCTCGCCCTCTCCAGATCTAAACAAGACTTCGTTGGCCTCTCTCTCCCCTCACTGCTTCTCAAAGAGCCGGCAGGATCTGTCCGCCGGGAAGGGAAGGAGGCTTAACGCTATCGCCGTCGGCGAGGGACTATCGGCGCAGCTGTTCACTTTCCACCCAGCGGTGGCGCGGGATGGCCTCCGACCCCTTCTTCTTCGCCGCCGTCCCGTCGCCCACCGAACCACGCCCCAAGAACCTTAAGGTATAATTTACTTACTCCACATGCATTGCTCTAGCTGCATGTATACCATGAATCTAGGACGTGGTTCAAAGAGGAAAGGAGTGGGAAAAGTTGTATATAGCATGAATCTAGGACGTGGTTCAAAGAGGAAATGAAGGGGGAAAGTTGTATAGCATTAATCTAGGATGTGGTTCAAAGAGGAAAGGAATTGGGGAAAGTAGTGGGGAAAGTTGTATCGCATAAATCTAGGACGTGGTTCAAAGAGGAAAGGAAGGGGCGAAAGTACTAGTTCAAAAAGGAAAGGAAGGGACAAGGCTGTAGAGTTTGAGCAGGACTAGATTTGCTGCGCTCACATAGGGAAAGGCGTCTAAAGATAACAAAACTGGGACCAACACAAATATGCTCCTTGGTTGCTTGTTCTTTGTTGCAACAGACTGTGCATGACCATAGTACATCGGTAGATGCACATGGTGCTGGTGCGTCCACTGTCCCGTGCAACTCATTAGCTGTTGTTAGTCTAAGGCCCTGTTTGGTTAAAAACTCCCTAGTCCCTACCTGCTGGGTTCCAGGGACTAAACATGGACTAGAGGTTATTAAATGACATGCTAAAAGACCATGTTACCCCTAGTAATGAACTAATAGAGACAAGGTGCAATGCGTGGCAGGGGCAACTATTGGAAAAAGTCCCAAAAAGACTCCCTCGGGGTCTTCTTTCTTTAGTCCCAAATGCCCACTTTTAGTCCCTAAAAGTCCCTCCTCTTTGGTTTAGATGGGACTGACACGGAGTTTTTTTAGTCCCTACACCAAAATGTCCCTGTAAACAAACACCCTCTAATAATGCCGCTGGAAAATTGATGCAATGCCACAGTTAAAGGCAAATTACATGTTTAACGAATTTTATTGTTAATATAATCTCTATGTTAATATTAATCAATGCCACCGTTTGAGAAATGCTACTGTCTTGCTTTCTTTCCCATTTAGATAAGGTAGATGCTTCTTTTTGTTGGCTTCTGTGTCATCCACCGTTATTAACCACTAATTGTTTCCTTTGCACCTCTGTGTAAACAGGGTTATCTGCTTCACCTCGTTGCCATTGTGACCTTTTGTTGCACTGCACAAAACACTTTTGTTTTAAGAGTGTTTTGTGCAGTTCAACCAAAATGTCACACCGACAATGTTGCTTGATTGCTTGGTCTTAGTGGAACTGCACAAGAGGAGATCTTACTTCCTATCCGTTAAGGCGAATTTGGTTCAGATCTTCTTCTTGTGAGTTGTTTGAATTCCGCATCATGAGAGGTCAGTACTAGCCTTCTTTCACATGATTCTGCAATGTGCATTCATATGTTGTGCTACTTGTACGATAATGTTGCTTGATTTTAGTGAACTGCACAAATGGAGACAAGACTTCCAATCTGTATGTGCACCGTAATATCCCATTGAGGTAAGATACGGATATTTCACAACTGCTGGCCTGTATTTTGCCACTTTCATCAGAAAATTAAGTTTAGTACTATACTTGTGCTTCCTAATTGACATGCCAAATCTTACATTGAAGGCGAAGCTTGTTTGTTATTGAACCAAGTGATGAAGGGGAAGAACAAGGGGAAGAAAAACAAAAATCAACTCCCGGCGCTGTCATGAAAAAGTGGTATTGTCCTTGAGAAGTGCTTCATCTGTGCTGTTTTAAGTATTTCCTTTCCTTTTTTTGAGCAAACAGTTATGCTAGCATTTAGTAGTCCTCTTGTCTTTGCACAACAGGACCATCTTCCTTCGAAGAAGAATATGGAGTACGTGAAGTGACTAGTTCCGATTATGCCAGGATGAAGAAGCCCTGTCTATCTTATCATCAGAAGGAGCAGTTGAAGGATGGTTACATTACTCCCCACAAGACCAAACTAACTTCAGCTCAGAAGGACTGACAAAATCTCTATTTTTTTTGCTGTGATGCACGAGTACAATGTTGTTCTAGGATTCTTTCTGGTGAGTTCCATTTTTCTAAAAGTGTGCTCTACATGGACCATGTATGTGCCTGTTGAAACTGTCAATTCATAGTACAGTTTGCTCTATACTAAACACTTCTTTGTATTTGTGCAAACAGGGGTGCTCAGCTTGATTTCAATGGGAACTGCACAAAATGTTCATGAATACATCGAATCATTCATTTCCACCACAAGAAAGGAGGTGCCGATAAGTTCAAGGCATTGCAACATATAAGGGCGAAATCATACAAGCTACGCGCGAATTTGGCTGATTTTGGTGGAATTGCACAAAAAGAACAGTTGGTTTATTTAGCACGAGGTGCCATGTTAATGTCCGAACTGATGGCCAACCCTGCCCATTCCACAATCGTAGGCATTTGATATTTTGGAATGGGACAACCTTGTCAAATTTTGCTTATTGATTTTAGCAAGACATGCGTTTGATATTTTCAAATGGGACGCCCTTGCTGTCAGCAGCGCTGATAATTTTTTTCTTTATTCTTTAGTTCTCAAGTAAATATTGCCTCTGACATGTGAGTCATTGAGATGCATAATCATCGATTGTTTTGAATGTTCTCTATGAATTGCCAGGCCTGTGTGTTTGTTTGCAATGTACAGAAACGCTAAAAACCTGCTCAAACTCTTTGTACTCCTTCTGTTCCTTTTTACTTCGCACATTGTGAAAGTGCATACTTTTTTGTATAAGATTGGTCAAAGTAGAGATACTTTGACTGCAACAAAATTTGTATGCAGACTAGAAAGGACCGGAGGGAGTACATGTGAAACTGCTGCAAACGAGGTGATCACCCTGGGAATAATGCTAGTACATATTGTTTTGCATGTTCATCCAATGCCAGTGATACAGGAATTCGAACTAATCGAAATAAATTCATTCATACACGGTCGGATTTCATATAAACATGCCAGATTTCATTACATTTCATACATTCTTCAACTAAAAAGGGGTGCGCTGGAGGTATAATTAATTAATCGAAGCTACCCACCTGTGTCCCGCTAAGCCGAACAGAAGCTTCAGTGACTTCACTGCAGGTGCAGTTGTGTAACTGACATGTGGCCTGTTGGGCCCACATGTCAGTCAGCCAACTGCACCAGCAGTTAAGTAGAAGCAGCGTTATTCTCCAGCAAAACTCCCCGACTCCACGTCGCCGCCAAGAAGCTAACCGGCCGTCAATGGTCAACCCGCCTAGCTTGGCTTCAACAGGAGGGTAGCAGCGGTGGCCTTACTTGGACCCGAGCGGCGGCGACCTACCGTGTTCTACTCTTCCTCGTTTTTGTGTGGCGCGGCCTCGTTGGCAGCGGGGCGGGGCCTCGGCGGAGCCGGCGATGTCCTCTGTCTCGTTGCCGGCGGGCAGCGCCTCAGCGGAGCGGTGGAAATCCTCCCCCGCGTTGCCGGCAGGGTGGGGCCTCGGCTGAGCCGGCGATGTCCTCTGCCTCATTGTTGGCGGGGCGGGGCCTCGGCGGAGCCGGCAGTGTCCTCTGCCTCGTTCTTGGCGCCGTGGGGCCTCGGCGGAGCAGGGCCTCGTCGACGCCAGCGGAGCAGGGACTCGTCGGAGCCGGCATTATCCTCTGCCTCGTCCTCGGTCTCGCCAAACAACGCCTCGCCCGCTTCATCGCCCTCTTTGCTAGCCTCTTTGTAGGCGGCCGCAGCCTCCGCCACCCGCATGCGCTCCCACCAGCGCTCGAGGCGGCCCTTGCGGGCGGAGCGGTATGAGTCGAGCAGCGCCTCCTGCTCCGCCCGCTCCGCGGCGATCTGCTCCTCCGCCTGCAGATGCTCCTGGAGGAGATGGTGGTTGCAGGCGGCATCGGCATGCGCGTCCTGGAACTGCTCGTGACGCATCTGCCTCACACTGTCCATATATTGGGCACGGGCCTCGTTGATGGTCATGGTGCAATGCACCAGCGAGGATGGCACGGCGGAGGGGGTTGGCGCCGGATCATCGACTACCAAGTTCTCCATTGGGACGTCGTCGTCCTCCGGCTGCCTGCCGGCCAGCTGGTCGGCAGCAATGGCTGCCATCTTCTTGTGGTCCGTTGTCCGCCCGTCCCGAAGAGTGCTGGAGCGCGAGGAAGCCATGGTGGGCACTAGTGGTGTGGACAGGAGAAAGGGAACGGATGCAGATGACTGCGGCTATGGCTGGCGCAGCAGTTTATATAGCAATGGTGGGCGGGCGGAGGGACGGATGTGTGGCGCCGGAGTAGCCGCCTCAGCAACCGCGTATCATTAATGTGGGCGGCAGATGGACGGACGGATGGCACTTGTGTCGTTTGAAGGCAGAGTAATCGCCTGCACCGGGAAGCGGGGCGGGCGGCACTGACTGTTTCGGATGGAAAGCGCGCGCGGGCGAGGAGATGACTTTACTTGGAGAGGATGACAATGGGGACCCACCAGGTCCATAGCCTCACGTACGCAAGTGCCTCCTTATTATATATATGTATAAAACTATACTCCCTCTGTCTAGGTGAATAAGTCGTATTAGAAGGTGCATCACGACCTAGGTGCAAGCAGATTGGTGGAAAAGAAGAATATTTCTCTCTTCTAAACACAACATTTAATCACAGCAGTTAAGATGATGCCTTATTAGCTACCCATGCAGGCCATCGTAATTCATAGCATGCAAAGCGCTTTTATTTCTTTCCTAATAACCGCATGGACGTGCTGCATGCATTGGTCCTTGCCCGAGCAAGAAAAAAGGGAGGAAAGGGGTTTCCATGGGAGACAACGAGGCAGAGGTGGAAGCGCTCGCTGGAGTTATTTATTTTGCTTCCCCCTGGTTTCCTGACATCACGGTCCCACACCATTGTCAACCTATGTAGTACTAGTCAATAAACAAGAGAATTGCACAAGAAGCGGCCGACAGCTGGGACCAAGTAGCTCGAGCAGTATTTGTGTTTTTGAGGTGTGAGCACTGCAGAGTTTTTTGATGTTTAGACCAGATATTAATTTTTCTCCTCTGAGCAACAACGAAAACATCACTGTAGGTATTAACTGGGCGGGCTGTGGCCCGTCTAACCCAGGCCAGATATCCAGCCCAGATATTAATTTCTTTCAAGCTGAAAATGGCTAGCCCAGCTATACTTTTTTTAAGGAATACCCAGGCAAGGTCAAGTTGTTATTCTCTGCCCCGCTGGGCTGCAAATCTTTCCTAGGAGGGATGCATTAGGCTTAACAAGAAAATGGGCTTTAAGAAATAATAAATGTGATGTAATTATAAAAACTGGGCAGTAACTATAAAAAATGCACCAAACACGTGATTACTTTATAAAATATTATTTTTGGATATTGAAAATTTTAATTTCATTAATTGTTGCGAGCGTAATGATTCATTGGATTTTTACGTAATATAAATTTATATTGAAATTGTATTTAATCTGACTAGAAATTTCTGGATAAAAATATTTCGGATCCCATCAAAATGTGGGAAATTTTATTGAATTCTGCTTTGAATGGTTGGTTGAAATGGGTTGTACTTTTAACAAACTGTAAATGGGCTGTAGTAAATTCCATTAGAATTCAAAAATGGGCTACACATTCTTACAAATCTCAAATGGGCTATAAGTTCTCTGCCACACACTTCTGGCCTTACTAAGTTGACGCATCCCTTAAAAAACAGAGTTGACGCGTATGCAAGGCTTTGTCAACTTATAGTCAACACACGGTTCTAGCAGCATTGGCCGTTGGATGTCCATCCAACGGATGCCGTGCTTCTTCTTCAATGTCAGATATTCTAGCTTCACCCGCCCAAAAAATGATTCCTCCCCCTGACATCTGGGGCGCACCATTTCGGAAGCTGACCTGTGGGCCTACTAAGTTGGTGTACCAAGGGCTTTGTAAACTTAGTCAATATAAACGATTCTAGCTGCAGTGACCGTACGATGTCCATCCAACGGCTGTAGTGCTTCTTCAACCTCTGGTCTTCTTGCTCCAGCCGCTCAAAGTAGCGCCGGTCGTGCCGCCTGCTCCTGCCTCTCGTGGCCGGTTGTGCTGCCATGGAGGCCTCACCGCCCCCTACTATTACCACCACTGGCCAGGCCCTGCGGCGACGGCAGCCTCACACCACAGCCAAACGAGTGAACCCTCATACTCCTCTCCGCGTGGGCATCCACTGCCGCGTCTTCACCGGCTTTGCGTCGTCCCCTTCCTAGGCCTCGCCGTCGTCCACCGCCCTGGTGCTCTCGACGCGGCGTGGTCAACATGGAAGGAACGACTTCCATCAGACGTGGACTGTACGTGGAGAGGCTGACAGCTGGGTCCATGGTGGCAGCAAGGAAGTGCCTCCTTATTACGCGAAAAATAATGATTCCTCCACCTGACAGCAGGGACCCACTGGACGGGCCACTAGTATTTTGCGAAAAAATCATTTCCCCCTGACTGCTGGGACCCACCGGACGGGCCACCGTATTTCGTGAAAAAACGCCCCCCGCTGCGAGCTCGGACCCACCGGAAGTGCCTCCTTATTACACACAAAAAATGAATACTCCCCCGGCTAGCTGGGACCCACCTTGCTGGGAGGCTGACTTGTGGGCCTACTAAGTTGACGGGGACGAAGAGCTTTGTCAACTTAGTCAATATGAACGATTCTAGCCCAGTGGCCGTACGATGTCCATCCAACGGCCATAGTGCTTCTTCAACCTCTGGTCTTCTTGCTCCAGCCGCCCAAAGCAGCGCCAGTCGTGCCGCATGCTCCTGCCTCCTGTGGCCGGCTGTGCTGCCACAGAGGCCTCACCGCCCCCTACTATTCCCACCGCTGGCCAGGCCCTGTGGCGACGACAGCCTCACACCGTAGCCGAACCAGTGAACCTCGTAGTCCTCTCCGCGTGGGCTTCCACTGCCGCGTCGTCCCCTTCCTAGGCTTCGCCGTCGTCCACCGCCATGGTGCTCTCCGCGCGGCGTGGTCAACGTGGTCAAGGAACGACTTCCATCGGAAGAGTACTGTACGTGGAGAGGCTGACAGCTGGGTCCACGGCCACATCACAATTTTTTTGTGATTTGCCAAGTAAGTCGCTTTGTCAGGCCTGTTGGGCTGCAAATCTTTCAAGACAAGGAGAGCTTTCATTCGGCTGGCCGAGAAAATGACCCATCAGTAATGAGAAATGGGCTGTACATTTTTAAAACACATCAAACCGACAATTAGTTTCAAATATCTTTTTTTTCATTTCAAGATTTTAAATTACATTAATTTTTATGCGTGGATAATTTGTTGGATTTTATATTGATATACATTTATTTTTAAAATCAGTTTGAATGCGAGTCAAAATTTTGGGATTAAAAGCAGTTCGGACCGCACCGAAATATGCAAAATTTCGTATAATTTTTTAACCGTTGCCACAATATGGGCTGTAATGCTAACAAAAAGAATATGGGCTCCAAAAAAAAACCCTTAAGAATTAGCAAATGGGATGTAAATTATTAGAAATAATGGCAGATGGGTTGTATGCTATTTTCCACAGATTTGAGGCTTTCCTAAAAAAGGGTTGACGCACAAGCACTGACTATTGGATGTCCATCCAACGGCCGTCGTGCTTCTTCAATCTCTGCTCTTCCCGCTCCAGCCGCTCAAACAAGCGCTGGCGGGACTGCCTGCTCCCTCGTCCTCGCGGCCGGATGTGCTGCCGCGCAGGCCTCACCGCCCGACCGTACTCCCATCGCTGGCCTAGCCATCCCTCTACTCACCCAGACCTGCTGTTATTCTCCGGCGACAGCAGACGAACCCGTAAACCCTCGTACAATCGTACTCCCCTCCGTGTGGGAAACAACTGCCGAGTCTTCCCTGCCTCTGTGTCGTCCCCTTCCTAGGCCTCGCCGTCGTCCACCGCCCTGGTGCTCTTGGCGCGGCGTGGTCAATGTGGTCAAGGAACGACTTCCATCGGATGTGGACTGTACGTGGAGAGGCTGACAGCTGGGTCCACGGGCGCAGCAAGGAAGTGCCTCCTTATTACGCGGAAAATAATGATTCCTCCACCTGACAGCTGGGACCCACCGGACAGGCCACTGTATTTCGCGAAAAAAAAGTTTCCTCCTGACTGCTGGGACCCACCAGCTACATCTTCGCACGCAAGGAAGTGCGTTCGGGCAAAAAAAACGATTCGCCCCCTGACTGCTGGGACCCACCAGCTACATCTTCACAGGCAAGGAAGTGCTCGACAGTCGGGACCCACCTGGTTGAAGCGTACGTAGCGTTGTCATTCTGGTCGCGAACGTGTATGTACATACTGGTCGATGTAAAGGCGCGCACGTGTCGTAGTAGAGGCTAGAGGATTATGATCTGCATACTGGATATTGGTATGCATTTGCATAATTTTTTTGAATTATATAACATGACATGCATAAAGGATTATGATCTAGACTCCTTGAAGTTGCATCTATTTTCTTTCTCTTATAGAGGAAAAGCCAAAGAATAGCTTCTAGCGTTGCCTATAGGTAATATAACTTCATGGGCAGAGTGTTGCCATAAGTATTTATCTAAGTTTCGCCCACCTGCAAAAATTGTGCAACTGCGTTCGCAGATAACAAAGTTTTAAACAGGAAGATCATGAGCTACTTGTGCTTGCATGGGATCTCATGAAGTAGGCTATAAGGAATTATCCTAATCATGGAACAGAAGATGGTAAATTCTCCATATGTTTTATAGTGCCTTAAATACTATGTCAAAAACTGCTGCTCTTGGAGGTGTTCGATTCCCCAAAGAGAAGTGGTGATGTAGCACGGTAGCAAAAGTATTTCCCTCAATTAAAAACCAAGGTTTATCAAACCAGTATAAGTTTATAACATAGCAAGATAAGCAACACTTACACCCAAACAAAACAATTGCTTGTTCCAAACGTAACAAAGAGGCTGTCTTTGTCTTGCCAGTCATAAGATTAAAAACAAATAGTGGTGGATAGTAATATAGAATAGCAAAGTAAACATAATAAAAGCAATACTGATAGGAGTAAGATTTAATGGAGAATAAACCCGACAGCCATATGTTATGGACGGTTTAAGGGTCCGCGTTTGAGATGCCCTAAAGATGACAAACCAATGTATCATACACTCGTATGATGCCGTCAGAGAAGGAACCTACCGCAAAATTTCCAGGTGCTAGCAGAGGTACCCACACCACATGTCAAGATGATGTAAAATGTGCTATCGATGAGTTGAGATAAATGAGCTATCGATGAGTTGAGATAATTCTTCATATGTTTTCTTGGGTTGAGATAATTGTTTTTTGTCAAATGTGCTATCGATGATGTAAAATTGTGAATAACTTGTGTACTATTTGATCTAACCGTTGAGTACGCATGGGTATGGGTACCCGTCGGGTATGACTACTGGTAAAGGTTCATACCCATGGATACAGGTATATGTAGAATTTTATACTCGTTGACTACACAGGTATGGATATGGTATCGCCCCCATTGCCATCCTTGCATATTACCATGAAAAAAGATCACATATACTAAGATGATGTGGTCAAGGAAGGAAGCTACCACGAAATTTCCTGATGCTATAGCTAGCAGAGGTACCCAACAGCACATGGTGGATGCTCAGCTCAGTTATTACTTGCGTTCCATTTGCATTTCACTCTGCATCTCAAAAACCACCAGGTAGGCAGCGGTACCCCACCACCATCTCATCCTGGTTCCTGTTCTGCCATCACCTTTCCCATCTCGTCTCCCCCAACACCAAGCCAAGTGCATAACAAGTGCTACAGCCACCTCCCGCTCACAGCCATCACCTTTCCCACCCCACACGAGCTGTCGCAGTGTGTCTTCGCCGCCGCGTCCACCTTCTCCATGGTCTCCGGCTTCGGCTACTCCAACTACAACGCCTTCTTGTACTCCCTCTAGAGGCGCGCACGTAGCATGTACACGTACGTACAACGGCCAGGGGGGGGGGGTCTCGAACACCTACTCGCGCATACGTACGGCCAGGGCTCGTGTACATTGCTGGGTCGGAACGGAGAAAGAGCATCGTCGTCGTGTTCATGGGGAGGCAACGGAATGCGTCGTGTTCATGGGGAGGCAACGGAATGCGTCGTGTTCATGGGGAGGCAACAGAATGCGTGGGAGCCAACCGGCTGGGTCGGAACGGAATGCGTGGTCGTGTTCATCGGGAGGGCTTGGACGGAACATGCGATGGAAACGAGGCCTAGCGTACCGCACAAGGGAGGAAAGACCTCCTATGTTCGGAATGGGGTCCTGTTGATCGGGTGGGGTCTGGCGTACCGCAAAACGGAGGAAACGGACCTCCTATGGTCGAAACGGGGGTCCTGTTGATCGGGAGGGGTGTGGCGTACCGCAAAACGGACGAAACGAACTTGTGTTGGAGCGCTACGGTCGAAACGGGGGTCCTGTTCATCGGGAGGGGTGTGGCGTACCGCAAAACGGGACTCCACGGGATACTGTTCATCTCCACCGTCGATCCCCTCCAGCCTCCACGAGCTACTGTTCATCCACTGTCGACCTCCTCCAGCCTCCACCTGCGACTGTTCATCCAGCCTCCACCGCGCGCTACTCCACTGGCTACTGTTCAACCAGCCCTCTCCACGGGCTCCTGTTCAACCACCCCTCCACGGGCTACTGTTCATCCTGCCCTCCACCGTCTACTGTTCATCCTTCCCTCCACGGGGTGGTCCTGTTCATCTAGCCCTCCACGGGGTCCTGTTCATCCAGCCCCAACCGGCTCGATCGATCGGGATCCTGTTCATCCAGAGGCAACACCACGGGGTCCTGTTCATCCACCCCCACCGGGAACTGTTCCACAATGCTCACTGTTCATCTAGAGGCAGCATCGATCGGCTTCAGTTAGCAGCAGTAGCGAAGGAATCGCTCGATCGGGTTCAGTTAACAGCCATCGATCGATCGCTCGGGTTCAGTAACGCGTAGCCTGCAGTGCAATCGCTCGGGTTCAGTTAGAGCCCAACGCCTCGCTCGAGTTCAGTTAGAGCCAATGCCTCGCACACACGCGCGTACGTGTACAAGAGAAACGCGCATCGCTCGGCCCCCGACCTCCCACCGTAACCGGGAACTCCCTGAAATTTTCCTCGCCCTCGCTTCTACCACGGTTTTTTCCGTCATGGACGGCCCAAAGAATGTCATTCAGCTGCGTCTCCAGCCCACCCAGGACGAAAAGCCCATTTTCTGTCATGATTTTTTGTCATATAAGTAGGAGCCCACCACATCTATGATTGATACGGGTTTTGTCCCAATTATCGTCATAGAAGTGTCATATGTATGACCGAATTTTTTTCGTTCAGCCCAAAATTTCACGGATGTGTCTTTTCTTTGTAGTGTTCCTTCCTTGATGGGGGTGTCTCCCTGTCGCGGGTGGCCCTGGATAGGACGATGATGGCCAGCTGCGGCTGATCTAGGACCTCGAGGGGTTTCCTCGTGTGCGTAGTGGGCCCTTGGATGCTATCCCCACCGTGTGACCGGGGGGGGGGGGGTCGACATGCTGCTGATCTAGATGTGCTCCAGTGGTACCATCCGTGGTGTACATGGTGTGCATCGACGATGATGAGTCTTTGGCCATGGGGCTTAGCTAGCGGCGAAGTGCGGGCGCCGGGGCGGCGGCCCTAGGTCAATTTCCTGCACCGCTAATGGCCATGGTGGTTGTGTGGCTAGCTCCATGGTCGAGGGCTCAGGATTGCTAGTGGCTGGGTCCGAGCGGGCTAGCGACGCCCAGACACATGGTTTCTGACATACTGAAGTAGTAGCATCATGAGTCGGCAGTGCAGATTCCCAAAGGCATGCTCAATGTGGTGGCATTTGGCTAATTAGGCCGGTGGTGGCGTTCTCCATGTGGTCAGCGCCATCCGGTAGTGGTGACATCAGTCGACCACTTGATATATGGATTGCATTGGTCACCAAAAGGTCCCCCGAGGCTCCCTCTCCAGATCTGGTGGTTGTTGTCGGCGGCTTTGTACTATCGATGTAGCGGGCTATAGTCGAGAGGCTCCTTTGTGGGTTTTGGCGGCTCTTGCTCCAGCCAGTTTTCCTTCTAAGATGGGATGCAATTTATGATGGCGACTTAACGCAGAGGATATGGTTTTGTAGTGGCGGCTGTGGGACTTCTAGCCCGGCGCATGTAGATGCTAGGATCACAAAAAAATTGGTGGCAATAATACATGATTGACTTTGCTTTGTGGTGCTTCTTGAGTACCCGATCTCGAACTCCAGGGTTAAAATCTTAGGTCTAACTCAAGTTGGTTGTACCTAACAATGGTGGTGTTTTTGTGTCCTTACCTTGTTGAAGGCATTAGTCGGATATGCTCGAACTTGTTCTTCAGGTTGAAACCAAGAATATGTCTTTTCGTTGTTGGATTCGGTGATGATGACGCTTGAGCATCATTCCCCTCCTATTAACATTGTTATCGAAGAACCTCATTATCCCTATGGTGTCAAGAGATGGTTCACTACTAGGGAAAAACCTAGCAGTAGCGCGGGTTGGAGGCGTAGTAGTGGCACGCGGGGGGAGGGGGGGGGGGAGGGGGCTACTGATACGACGCTACAGCTAATGTTCAGCAGTAGCGCTCTTTGGACGTCCAGCGCTACTAATACACCTTCCTAGCAGCAGCGTGTTTGTTCCACTCGGCGCTACTACTACACCTCCCTAGCTGTAGCGCCTGGTGGGCTACCCGTGCTACTGGTAAAGTTTGCTATTTTTTTCTACTGCATATTGCTGCTGTATTTGTACTGGTTTTATATAGTAGTCTCATCATATGATTTTATGATCATCATGAGTTATTATTTCAGTGGGTGAAAGAGACATGTATTATATTCAAGTGGAGGCAACATGGTGCAGATCCAAAGTACTACCAATTCAAACTTGATCACTTTAGTTTGGATTAGTATGATCAAGTTTGGATTAGTAGTACTTTCGATCCGCACCATGTGTTGCCTCCACTTGAATCTAATCCATGTTTATTTCACCCACGGATATATATAACAACCGATCATGCTCATAATGATATAACAACCAAGCATCATCATCATTAATAATAAATCATCATCGTTATCATAATAACAAGTCATTCTCATCATCATAGTCATCTAACAACTTCTACTCGTTATCATAATAACAAGTCATACTCATCATCATCACAATCATCTAACAACTTCTACTCGTTATTATAATAACAAGTCATACTCATCACCATCATAGTCATCTAACCAGCCCTAGCTAGTTGTTCTTAGCACATGATCATGAGTATTAGCTAGGACCTACTACCCTCTCTAAGGTAAAATAGCATAAAACAAGATAGTCCCTGACTCTCCATTATGAAGAATGGAGATTATCCTGTCTCCAATTCATGCGCTTCACACAATGTTGCTTCCAAGTAGCTCCCTATGATTCTTCATACATTTTTCCCATTCTTTGATTGTCATGTCTTCATCTGTTTGAGAAATCTTGTATGAACAACGGTGAAGCCTAGGCGGACTTGGCCGTAAGCTAATCAAATCAAGGCGGCCTTTCGGAAACATCAGATGCGACACACAATCCTTCGGGAATTTCCGTTGAAAAACATAATGATAACGTAGTAGTTAGCAATATAGTTTAGCTTTAGAAGAATGTATGCAAAAGATGCACTAATGTCGTAATAGTAAAAAATCTTACCATGCCATCTCCATGGATGTTACCATAGTTCAACACGTGCACTAGTGGCACGTATTGTCCATAATGTGCAGGAGTTTCATAATTGATATTGTAATTCTCAACATCAATAATAAATGAGATAAGATAATCTTTCTCCTTATAAGTTAATTCAGAGCGCTTAGTGTAGTAGGTTCTATCTACTATCTTCCGTACATTTTTTGAAGAATGGAAATAAGCTGTCAATGAAAATAAGTTGTCAACTATTTTGAAATAAACAATATACATGTGACGCCCCGAGTCCGATGTGCCAGGCATCTACCAGTTATTCGCCATCATTGCCATGTCTTTTCTTGCGTGTTGCATCTTTCCATGTCATCATGTGCATTGCATCATCATGTTTGCAAACCTTGCATCCGCCCGGGTCTCCCAGTTCTTTCTGTTGTCCGTTCTGAGCCCAGACACACTTGCACGCGCCCGCGGCACGTCCGAAATAGTACTTTATAAGTGTCCGGAAAATGTTCTCGAAATGGGTTGCAAGTTGGCATGCGGTGTTGTTATGTTGTCAGTAGGCCGCCTGCCAAGTTTCATCGCATTTGAAGTTTGTTTGATGCCCCAACGGATAGCTATAGAGGCAGTATAGCCGGTCTTTTCGTCGGACATTTTCGGTCTCTGGAAACCATGCCGGGCTGCATCTCTCCCCTCTCTTCTCAGCCCATATCTCTCTAGCACAACCCACCTGCAGCCAACCTACCCCCCTCGCGCCCGGAACCGTCCGATCGGCATCGGAGGGTCCAGAAAACCCCCTAGACCCGAACCCTAGCAAAATCTACTATATATAGACCCCTAGTCCATTTTCGGACTAATCCTAGTCTAAACCCTACCCCTAGCCTCCCCTAACCCTCAGCCACCACCACCTCCCACCTCTGCCTCGTTTTCTATGTCGGCCAAGTCCTCCGCCGCCACTTGTTGTGCCTCCATTAGCCCCGCCGCCACCTGACCGCACCCTCCTCCAACCCGCGTGTGCCACGCGTCTCGGCAGACCTCGCACCGCCGCGGGACCGCCAGGACCCGCATCAGGACCTGGGAAGCCCATCAGGGCCCGAGCGCTCCGCTGTGGTCGCCCGAACGCTCTGCCTCTTGATAAGTCTCCAACGTATCTATAATTTTTTATTGCTCCATGCTATATTACCTACTGTTTTGGACTATATTGCGCTTTATTTTCCACTTTTATATTTTTTTGGGACTAACCTATTAACCGGAGGCCCAGCCCAGAATTGCTATTTTTGGCCTATTTCCGTGTTTCGGAGAAACAGAATATCAAACGGAGTCCAAAAAGAATGAAACCTTCGGGAACACGATTTTCTCATCAGATAAGACCCAGGAGACTTGGACCCTCCGTCAAGAAAGCCACGAGGCGGTCATGAGGGTGGAGGGCGCCCCCCCTAGGGCGCGCCCCCTGCCTCGTGGACCCCTCGAAGCTCCACCGACGTACTCCTTCCTCCTATATATACCTACGTACCCCCAAACGATCAGATACGGAGCCAAAAACCTAATTCCACAACCGCAACTTTCTGTATCCACGAGATCCCATCTTGGGGCCTGTTTCGGAGCTCCGCCGGAGGGGGCATCGATTACAGAGGGCTTCTACATCATCATCCAAGCCCCTCCGATGAAGTGTGAGTAGTTTACTTCAGACCTACGGGTCCATAGTTAGTAGCTAGATGGCTTCTTCTCTCTTTTTGGATCTCAATACAATGTTCTCCCCCTCTCTCGTGGAGATCTATTCGATGCAATCTTCTTTTTGCGGTGTGTTTGTTGAGACCGATGAATTGTGGGTTTATGATCCAATCTATCTATGAATAATATTTGAATCTTCTCTGAATTCTTTTATGTATGATTGGTTATCTTTGCAAGTCTCTTCGAATTATCAGTTTGGTTTGGCCTACTAGATTGGTTTTTTCTTGCCATGGGAGAAGTGCTTAGCTTTGGGTTCGATCTTGCGGTGTCCTTTCCCAGTGACAGAAGGGGCAGCAAGGCACATATTGTATTGTTGCCATCGAGGATAACAAGATGGGTTTTTTTTATCATATTGCATGAAACTATCCCTCTACATCATGTCATCTTGCTTAAGGCGTTACTCTGTTTTTAACTTAATACTCTAGATGCGTGCTAGATAGTGGTCGATGAGTGGAGTAATAGTAGTAGATGCAGGCAGGAGTCGGTCTACTTGTCTCGGACGTGATGCCTATATACATGATCATACCTAGATATTCTCATAACTATGCTCAATTCTGTCAATTGCTCAACAGTAATTTGTTCACCCACCGTAGAATACTTATGCTCGTGAGAGAAGCCACTAGTGAAACCTATGGCCCCCGGGTCTCTTTCTCATCATATCAATCTCCATCACTTTATTATTGCTTTGCTTTTTTACTTTGCCTTTTACTTTTCACTTTGCATCTCTATACCAAAAATACCAAAAATATTATTTATCATCTGTATCAGATCTCACTTTCGTAAGTGACCGTGAAGGGATTGACAACCCCTAAGGGCGTTGGTTGCGTTGAGCTATTGTTTTTCTGTAGGTACGAGGGACTCGCGCATAGCCTCCTACTGGATTGATACCTTGGTTCTCAAAAACTGAGGGAAATACTTACGCTACTTTGCTGCATCATCCTCTCCTCTTCGAGGAAATCCAACGCAGTGCTCAAGAGGTAGCAAGAAGAATTTCTGGCGCCGTTGCCGGGGAGTCTGCGCAAAAGTCAACATACCAAGTACCCATCACAATCCCTATCTCCCGCATTACATTATTTGCCTCTCATTTGCCTCTCATTTTCCTCTCCCCCACTTCACCCTTGCTGTTTTATTCACCCTCTCTCTCTCTATCCTCCCTCTCTATTTGCCTCTTTTGCCCGTTTGCTTTTTGTTTGCTCGTGTGTCAGTTTGCTAGCTTGTCGTTATGTCAAGTCCTTTACCTTCTGCCCCTATGTCTGAAATTGGGGAAATTATCGTCGATATGGACAATAAAAATATCATGAAAAATTCTGATGCTCCTGCTAAAGAACCTACCATCTTTCATACAAAAAAATTCCGTGTTGGTAGTGGTAATATTATTGGAAAAGGAGTTATTCAAGATTTCTTTACTTGTGCCGATGCTTTACCTTCTATGGGAAGTTCTATCCTTCATAGAACTAATAGTTTTGCGGATGCTATTTCCATGCTTGTAGTTGAACTTGAAAGACAATTCATGCACATACATCCTTCCATACAAAGGATTTTTCTGGAATTTTCTAATATTGAGCATTTTTCTGTTAAACGTGTCACTACTATCTTTTTGGCACATGAGTTTAGATTCATAATAAAAGAAGCCAAAGAAATCTTTGCGCATTATAGGGTGGACGCTTGCCGTCCTCCCATAGAGGCTATCCTCTTTGATCAAGAAGAAATAATGCGTTTTCAATCTCTAGACTATGTTGCTTTCAATGAAAATCTTAGAAAAAGGGTTCCTACCAATGTTTTAGTTGATAGAATTTATGAACTTAATGATGATTTGGCTATTTGAAATAATGAACTAGGATATTCTCTTGAATATAGGCTCACAAAGTTCTATCAAAAGAATGCTTATAATGATGAATTGGTTGTGCACTATAAAGGACCAAAGGAGGAACCTGTACCTCCCAAGGTTGATATTGGGGACTTTTGTCCCGTTAAATTTAGCCCTTTTGATTACTTTTGCTTGCCTCAAAGAAAACTTGCTGCCGAACATAGAGAATATGAAATGAGTTTTAATAATCTATCTTACTATTATGGCAATACCTAGATCTATTCTTGCTTGTTATGCCTAGCTAGGGGCATTAAACGATAGCGCTTGTTGGGAGGCAACCCAATTTTATTTTTATTCCTTAATTTTTGATACTGTTTAGTAATAAATAAATTATTTAGCCTCTGTTTTGGTTGTGTTTTTTTGTGTTTAATTAGTGTTTGTGCCAAGTAGAACCGTTCGGAAGACTTGGGGAAAGTCTTGTTGAACTTGCTGTAGAAAACAGAAACTTTAGCGCTCACGAGAACTGCTGCCATTTTTATTTTGAGAGTGCTATTTAGTTAATTATTTTTTCAGATGATTAATAGATAAATTTATCACGTCCAGCAATTTATTTTAGAATCTTTTGGGTTCCAGATCTTGCGCTAGCTACAGATTACTACAGACTGTTCTGTTTTTGACAGATTCTGTTTTTCGTGTGTTGTTTGCTTATTTTGATGAATCTATGGCTAGTAAAATAGTTTATAAACCATATAGAAGTTGTAATACAGTATGTTTAACACCAATATAAATAAATAATGATTTAATTACAGTACCTTGAAGTGGTCTTTTGTTTTCTTTCGCTAACGGAGCTCACGAGATTTTCTACTTTAAGTTTTCTGTTGTGAAGTTTTCAAGTTTTGGGTAAAGATTTGATGGATTATGGAACAAGGAGTGGCAAGAGCCTAAGCTTGGGGATGCCCATGGCACCCCCAATATAACCTAAGGACACCTAAAAGCCAAAGCTTGGGGATTCCCCGGAAGGCATCCCTCTTTCGTCTACTTCTATCGGTAACTTTACTTGGAGCTATATTTTTATTCACCACATGATATGTGTTTTGCTTGGAGCGTCTTTTATGATTTGAGTGTTTTCTTGTTAGTCTACCACAATCATCCTTGCTGTACACACCTTTTGGGAGAGCCACACATAATGCAATTTGATAGAATACTCTCTGTGCTTCACTTATATCTTTTGAGCTCTATAGTTTTACTCTAGTGCTTCACTTATATCTTTTGAGTTTTATAGTTTTGCTCTAGTGCTTCACTTATATCTTTTAGATCACGGTGGTGGATTTGTTTTATAGAAACTATTGATCTCTCATGCTTCACTTAGATTATTTTGAGAGTCTTAATGACATGGTAATTTGCTTAATAATAATATGCTTGGTATTCAAGATTTGTAAAACTTTCTTTTGAGTGCGTTGATTACTAAGAAGAAAAATTGATGCTTGATAATTGTTTTGAGATATGAGGATGGTGATATTAGAGTCATGCTAGTTGAGTAGTTGTGAATTTGAGAAATGCTTGTGTTAACGTTTGGGATTCCCGTAGCATGCACGTATGGTGAACCGTTATGTGATGAAGTCGGAGCATGATTTATTTATTGATTGTCTTCCTTACGAGTGGCGGTCGGGACGAGCGATGGTCTTTTCCTACCAATCTATCCCCTAGGAGCATGCACGTAATATTTTGCTTTGATAACTTCTAGATTTTTGCAATAAGTTTATGAGTTCCTTTTGACTAATGTTGAGTCCATGGATTATACACACTTTCCTTCCTTCCACCATTGCTAGCCTCTGTAATACCATGCACTTTTCGCCGGTATCATACACCCACCAAATACCTTCCTCAAAACAGCCACCATACCTACCTATCATGGCATTTCCATAGCCATTCCGAGATATATTTCCATGCAACTTTCCGCCGTTCCGTTCATTATGACACGCTCCATCATTGTCATATTGCTAGCATGATCATATAGTTGACATCGTATTTGTGGCAAAACCACCGTTCATAATTCTTTCATACATGTCACTCTTGATTCATTGCATATCCCGGTACACCGCCGGAGGCATTCATATAGAGTCATATTTTGTTCTAAGTATTGAGTTGTAATTGTTGAGTTGTAAGAAAAATAAAAAGTGTGATGATCATCATTTTTAGAGCATTGTCCCAAGTGAGGAAAGGATGATGGAGACTATGATTCCCCCACAAGTCGGGATGAGACTCCGGACGAAAAAAAGAGGCCATAAAAAAAGAGAAGGCCCAAACAAAAAAATGAGAGAAAAAGAGAGAAGGGACAATGTTACTATCCTTTTACCACATTTGTGCTTCAAATTAGCACCATGATCTTCATGATAGAGAGTCTCTCATTCTGTCACTTTCATATACTAGTGGGATTTTTTCATTATAGAACTTGGCTTGTATATTCCAATGATGGGCTTCCTCAAAATGCCCTAGGTCTTCATGAGCAAGCGAGTTGGATGCACACCCACTTAGTTTCTTTTGTTGAGCTTTCATATACATATAGCTCTAGTGCGTCCGTTGCATGGCAATCCCTACTCACTCACATTGATATCTATTGATGGGCATTTCCATAGCTCGTTGATACACCTAGTTGATGTGAGACTATCTTCCCCTCCTTTTGTCTTCTCCACAACCACCATTCTATTCCACATATAGTGCTATATCCATGGCTCACGCTCATGTATTGTGTGAAGATCGAATTTTTTTGAAAATGTAAAAAGTATGAAACAATTGCTTGGCTTGTCATCGGGGTTGTGCATGATTTAAATACTTTGTGTGGTGAAGATAGAGCATAGCCAGACTATATGATTTTGTAGGGATAGCTTTCTTTGGCCATGTTATTTTGAGAAGACATAATTGCTTTGTTAGTATGCTTGAAGTATTATTATTTTTATGTCAACATGAACTTTTGTCTTGAATCTTTTGAATCTGAATATTCATACCACAATTAAGAAGATTTACATTGAAATTATGCCAAGTAGCACTTCGCATCAAAAATTCTATTTTTATCATTTACCTACTCGAGGACGAGTAGGAATTAAGCTTGGGGATGCTTGATACGTCTCCAACGTATCTATAATTTTTGATTGCTGCATGCTATATTACCTATTGTTTTGGACTATATTGGGCTTTATTTTCCACTTTTATATTATTTTTGGGACTAACCTATTAACCGGAGGCCCAACCCAGAATTGCTGTTTTTGCCTATTTCAGTGTTTCGGAGAAACAGAATATCAAACGGGGTCCAAACAGAATGAAACTTTCGGGAACGCGATTTTCTCATCAGATAAGACCCATGGGACTTGGACCCTCCGTCAAGAAAGCCACGAGGCGGTCACGAGGTTGGAGGGCGCCCCCCTAGGGCGCGCCCCTGCCTCGTGGGCCCCTCGAAGCTCCACCGACGTACTCCTTCCTCCTATATATACCTACGTACCCCCAAACGATCATATACGGAGCCAAAAACCTAATTCCACCGCCGCAACTTTCTGTATCCACGAGATCCCATCTTGGGGCCTGTTCCGGAGCTCCGCCGAAGGGGGCATCGATTACAAAGGGCTTCTACATCATCATCCAAGCCCCTCCGATGAAGTGTGAGTAGTTTACTTCAGACCTACGGGTCCATAGTTAGTAGCTAGATGGCTTCTTCTCTCTTTTTGGATCTCAATACAATGTTCACCCCCTCTCTCGTGGAGATCTATTCGATGTAATCTTCTTTTTGCGGTGTGTTTGTTGAGACCGGTGAATTGTGGGTTTATGATCCAGTCTATCTATGAATAATATTTGAATCTTCTCTGAATTCTTTTATGTATGATTGGTTATCTTTGCAAGTCTCTTCGAATTATCAGTTTGGTTTGGCCTACTCGATTGGTTTTTTCTTGCCATGGGAGAAGTGCTTAGCTTTGGGTTCGATCTTGCGGTGTCCTTTCCCAGTGACAGAAGGGGCAGCAAGGCACGTATTGTATTGTTGCCATCGAGGATAACAAGATGGGGTTTTTATCATATTGCATGAAACTATCCCTCTACATCATGTCATCTTGCTTAAGGCATTACTCTGTTTTTAACTTAATACTCTAGATGCATGCTGGATAGCGGTCGATGAGTGGAGTAATAGTAGTAGATGCAGGCAGGAGTCGGTCTACTTGTCTCGGACGTGATGCCTATATACATGATCATACCTAGATATTCTGATAACTATGCTCAATTCTGTCAATTGCTCAACAGTAATTTGTTCACCCACCGTAGAATACTTATGCTCTTGAGAGAAGCCACTAGTGAAACGTATGGCGCCTAGGTCTCTTTCTCATCATATCAATCTCCATCACTTTATTATTGCTTTGCTTTTTTACTTTGCCTTTTACTTTTCACTTTGCATCTCTATACCAAAATATTATTTATCATCTCTATCAGATCTCACTTTCGTAAGTGACCGTGAAGGGATTGACAACCCCTAAGCGCGTTGGTTGCGTTGAGCTATTGTTTTTGTGTAGGTACGAGGGACTCGCGCGTAGCCTCCTACTAGATTGATACCTTGCTTCTCAAAAACTGAGGGAAATACTTACGCTACTTTGCTGCATCATCTTCTCCTCTTCGGGGAAATCCAACGCAGTGCTCAAGAGGTAGCACCTCCCCGCGGCTCCCTGAAGCTCGCTCGCACCACCGCGTTGCCCCTGCCGGCCTCCTCCCGCCGGAGTCACCGTCGGCGACCACCTCCGCTCAGGTGCTCCGCCCCGCCGCCACCAAGCTCTGCCGGACTCCACAGCTTCCAGATCTGGCGAGCCCGACCTCAACCCCGCCTCCAAGTCCTGCCGGCTCCATCTACCGCGTCATCACCAGATCTGCAAGGCCGCGCACAGATCCGCCGGTCCCCGGCCGCCCCGCCGTCGGCTGCCGCGTAGCCGACTCGCCAGAGACGCCCCGCCGCTACATCGCCGCTGCTGGCCCCGATCAAGCCAGATCAGGAGGAGTACGACTGCGTGGGGCTCGGCCCAGCTCCATCCCCCGCCGGGCCCGCTCCAGCTGGCCCGCTTCCCCGGCCCAGCCACTTCTCCTCCGACCGGGCCGAAGCCCATGGGTGAGCTTCCCCGCATTGCCCCCTCTATCGGCACAACATGTGTGGTTTCAGCCCATAGTTGTTTTTTTTCTGTGCACTGCGAATTTGTCCATTTATCCAGAGAGTGCGGTTTTACAGAAAAAACCCTCCATGTTCATGCATATAATAACTCATGAACCATGCATCATATTAAAATGTTTTATATATGTAAAATGCTTAGAATTTTGTCTAGTTTCATAATATGCAACTCTCATCCATGTTTAAATTGTTGTTTGTATTAATTTGCATATTGCCATGTTAAAATGATTTAATTCATAACGAATTAACCGTAGCTCGGTTTTAAATAAACTTTATATGCAAATGGGGTAGAAAAATGCCTAGTTTAATATGGTGCACTCATCCTGCATGTTTAACAACTCTAAAATATGGCTTAGGGAAGAACAATACCAAATTCATAATATGCATATGGGGATTTTCCGGAATTGTTGTTTGTTGTTTCCGGCCTCATTTAAACTTGCCTAAATAGTTAGTTTAATTATGCTTCACCTCTTGCCATGTTTACCAACATTTAATATTGTTGAGTACCTAAACGGGAGAGAACTAAATAAATGAATGTGGTGTTTCGTCAATATGCAACTCGTTGCATATTGAGCTCCACTTAACTTGTAGTTTTGTTTGTGCACTTTGCCATGCCATGTTTCATTAAATCAGACATGCATCATACTTGGTTGTGCATCATGCCATGTTTATGTGATGGTTGTTTACTATGTTGCTTGCTTCTTTCCGGGTTGCTTCTCTAGTTAGCTTTGATTTTGTTCCGGAGTTGTGAGGATTCGTTCGACTACGTCTGTTTGCCTTCTTGATGGACTCGTTCTTCTTCCTTGCGGGATCTCAGGCAAGATGACCATTACCCTCGATAACACTTCTATCTTTGCTTGCTAGTTGTTCGTTCTATCGCTATGTCGCGCTTCCTACCACTTGTTTATCATGCCTCCCATATTGCCATGTCAAGCCTCTAACCCACCTTCCTAACAAACCGTTATTTGGCTATATTACCGCTTTTTCTCAGCCCCTCTTATAGCGTTGCTAGTTGCAGGTGAAGTTGAAGTTTGTTCCATGTTGGAACATGGATATGTTGGGATATCACAATATCTCTTATTTTAATTAATTCATCTATATACTTGGTTAAGGGTGGAAGGCTCGGCCTTATGCCTGGTGTTTTGTTCCACTCTTGCCGCCCTAGTTTCTGTCATACCGGTGTTATGTTCCTTAATTTTGCGTTCCTTACGTGGTTGGGGTTATGGGACCCCCTTGACAGTTCGCTTTGAATAAAACTCCTCTAGCAAAGCCCAACCTTGGTTTTACATTTTCCTAACAACCTATAACTTTCCCTTGGGTTCCGCGGACCCGAGGGTCATCTTTATTTTAACCCCCTCGAGCCAGTGCTCCTCTGAGTGTTGGTCCAAACTAGAGCCCTTTGCAGCGCCACCTCGGGGAAACTTGAGGGATGGTTTTAGTTGTACGGATTGCTCATCCGGTGTGCCCTGAGAACAATATATGTGCAGCTCCTATCAGGATTTGTCGGCACATTCGAGCGGCTTTGCTGGTCTTGTTTTACCATTGTTGAAATGTCTTGTAATAGGGATTTCGAGACTAATCGGGTCTTTCCGGGGGAAGGAATATCCTTCGTTCATCATGAGAGCTTGTGATGGGCTAAGTTGGGACACCCTGCAGGCTATAAACTTTCGAGAGCCGTGCCCGCGGTTATGTGGCAGATGGGAATTTGTTAATATCCCGTTGTAGAGAACTTGACACTTGACTTAACTAAAATGCATCAACCGCGTGTGTAGCCGTGATGGTCTCTTTTTATCCTCGATGGAAACAATACAATACGTGTCGTTTCCCTTTCTGTCAATGGGATCGAGCACCGCAAGATTGAACCCAAGGCTAAGCACTTCTCCCATTGCAAGAAAGATCAATCTAGTAGGCCAAACCAAACTGATAATTCGAAGAGACTTGCAAAGATAAACCAATCATACATAAAAGAATTCAGATAAGAATCAAATATTGTTCATAGACAAACTTGATCATAAACCCACATTCATCGGATCTCGACAAACACACCGCAAAAGAAGATTACATCGAATAGATCTCCAAGAAGATCGAGGAGAACTTTGTATTGAGATCCAAAGAGAGAGAAGAAGCCATCTAGATAATAACTATGGACCCGAAGGTCTGAAGTAAACTACTCACACATCACCGGAGAGGCCATGGAGTTGATGTAGAGGCCCTCCGTGATCATTTCCCCTCCGAAGGAGCTCCGGAAAAGGCCCCA
Organism: Triticum monococcum; assembly: GCA_034509565.1. Classification (NCBI taxonomy): domain Eukaryota; kingdom Viridiplantae; phylum Streptophyta; class Magnoliopsida; order Poales; family Poaceae; genus Triticum; species Triticum monococcum. The sequence goes on from CM067846.1 coordinate 67,106,136, forward strand.
AGATGGGATCTCTCGGGTACAGAAGGTTGCGGCGGTGGAATTAGGTTTTCGTGGTGCTCCTGGATGTTTGGGGGGTACGTGGATATATATATAGGAGGAAGAAGTACGTCAGTGGAGCAACGAGGGGCCCACGAGGGTGGAGGGCGTGCCCAGGGCGGGTAGGCACGCCCCCTGCCTCATGGCCTCCTTGATTGTTTCTTGACGCCCACTCCAAGTCTCCTGGATCATGTTTGTTGAGAAAATCATGTTCCCGAAGGTTTCTTTCTGTTTGGACTCCGTTTGATATTCCTTTTCGGTGAAACTCTAAAATAGGCAAAAAAAACAGCAATTTGGGCTGGGCCTCCGGTTAGTAGGTTAGTCCCAAATATGATATAAAAGTGTAAAATAAAGCCCATTAACATCCAGAATAGATAATATAATAGCATGGAGAAATCAAAAATTATAGATACGGTGGAGACGTATCAATAATTCAGAAAACTGACAAAAAATTACTATTTTTGCTTTATTTAATATAAATAACAGAAAGTAAAAAGAGGGTACACAGAGTTGTGTTTTCTAACTTCATCCATCTCATGCTCATCAAAAGGAATCCATTAACAAGGTTGATCAAGTCTTGTTAACAAACTCATTCCGAATAACATGGAACCGGAGAAATTTCGAATAACACTAGGTTACCTCAATGGGGATATGCACATCCCCAACAATAAGAATATCACATTTCTTCTTGACAGTAGGAAGAGGGAATTCAAAACCTCCAATAGTGATTGTTGAAAATTTTCCAATAAAATTGATACTGTGGACTTGAGGTTGTTTCCTCGGAAAGTGTACCGTATGCTCATTACCATTAACATGAAAAGTGGCATTGCCTTTGGTGCAATCAATAACATCCCCTGCAGTATTCAAAAAGGGTCATCCAAGAATAATAGACATACTATCATCCTCGGGAATATCAGGAATAACAAAGTCCGTTAAAATAGTAACGTTTGCAACCACAACAGGAACATCCTCACAAATACCGACATGTATAGCAGTTGATTTATCAGCCATTTGCAAAGATATTTCATTAGGTGTCAACTTATTCAAATCAAGTCTACGATATAAAGAGAGAGGCATAACACTAACACCTGCTCCAAGATCACATAAAGCAGTTTTAACATAGTTTCTTTTAATGGAGCATGGTATAGTTGGTACTCCTGGATCTCCAAGTTTCTTTGGTATTCCACCCTTAAAAGTATAATTAGCAAGCATGGTGGAAATTTCAGCTTCCGGCATCTTTATCTTGTTAGTAACAATTTCCTTCATATACTTAGCATAAGGGTTCATTTTAAGCATATCAGTCACACACATACGCAAAAAGATAGGTCTAATCATTTCAGCAAAGCGCTCAAAATCCTCATCATCCTTTTTCTTGGATGGTTTAGGAGGAAAAGGCACAGGTTTCTGAACCCATGGTTCTCTTTCTTTACCGTGCTTCCTAGCAAAAAAGTCTGTCTTATCATAACATTGATTCTTTAATTGTGGGTTATCAAGATCAACAACATGTTCAATCTCTACATCATTATCATTACTAGGTTGAGCAGTTTCTTCATCCGTAACATAACCCTTAGGAACAATAGGCAATTCATATCTAGGGGGAGAATCTTCATCATCAATTTCATCAATATTATCAGTTTCAATTTCATTCTCTCTAGCCCTAGCAAGTTGTTCATCAAGGAATTCACCTAGTTGCATAGTAGTATCAAGCATAGAAGTAGTTTCATCATAAGTATCATGCAAAGCAGAAGTGGCATCATCAATATCATGCGACCTATCAAAATCAATAGCATGTGTAGGTGTCACAAGTTTACTCATAACAGAAGGTGAATCAAGTGCAGAGCTAGATGGCAGCTCCTTACCTCCCCTCGTAGTTGAGGGATAGATCTTGGTTCTTTGATCTTTCAAGTCCTTCATAATGATAAGCGGATATAAATCCCAAGTGACTCAAAGAATAGAGCTATGCTCCCCGGCAACGGCGTCAGAAAATGTTCTTGATAACCCACAAGTATAGGGGATCACAATAGTTTTCGAGGGTAGAGTATTCAACCCACATTTATTGATTCCACACAAGGGGAGCCAGAGAATATTCTCAAGTATTAGCAGCTGAGTTGTCAATTCAACCGCACCTGGAAACTTAATATCTATAGCAAGGTATTTAGTAGCAACGTAATATGATAATAGTGGTAACGGTAGCAAAGTAATATTTTTGGGTTTTGTAGTGATTGTAACAGTAGCAACGGAAAAGTAAATAACCGAAGAACAATATAGGAAAAGCTCGTAGGCATTGGATCGGTGATGGAGAATTATGCCAGATGCGATCGATCATGTAACAGTCATAACATAGGGTGACACAGAACTAGCTCCAGTTCATCAATGTAATGTAGGCATGTATTCCGAATATAGTCATATGTGCTTATGGAAAAGAACTTGGATGACATCTTTTGTCCTACCCTCCCGTGGCAGCGGGGTCCTAATTGAAACTAAGGGATATTAAGGCCTCCTTTTAATAGAGTACCAGACCAAAGCATTAACACATAGTGAATACATGAACTCCTCAAACTACGGCCATCACTGGTAAGTATCCCGATTATTGTTACTTCGGGGTTAACGGATCATAACACATAATAGGTGACTATAGACTTGCAAGATAGGATCAAGAACTCTCATATATTGATGAAAACATAATAGGTTCAGATCTGAAATCATGGCACTCGGGCCCTAGTGACAAGCATTAAGCATAGCAAAGTCATAGCAACATTAATCTTAGAACATAGTGGATACTAGGGATCAAACCCTAACAAAACCAACTCGATTACATGATAAAGCTCATCCAACCCATCACCGTCCAGCAAGCCTATGATGGAATTACTCACGCACGGCGGTGAGCATCATGAAATTGGTGATGGAGAAAGGTTGATGATGACGATGGCGACGGATGCCCCTCTTCGGAGCCCCGAACGGACTCCAGATCAGCCCTCCCGAGAGAGTTTAGGGCTTGGTGGCGGCTCTGTATCGTAAAACACGATGAATCCTTGTCCCTGGTTTTTTTCTCCCCGAAAGTGAATATATGGAGTCAAGGTTGAGGTCGGTGGAGCATCAGGGGGCCCACGAGGCAAGGGGCGCGTCCAGGGGGTAGGGCGCGCCCCCACCCTCGTGGACAGGGTGTGGGCCCCCTGACATGGATCTTTCTTCTAGTATTTTTTGTATATTCCAAAAATAATCTCCGTTGATTTTCAGGTCATTCCGAGAACTTTTATTTCTGCACAAAAATAACACCATGGCAATTCTGCTGAAAACAACGTCAGTCCGGGTTAGTTCCATTCAAATCATTCAAGTTAGAGTCCAAAACAAGGGTAAAAGTGTTTGGAAAAGTAGATACAACAGAGACATATCAGAGTGTTGTCCACGTACCCTCGTAGACTGTAAGCGGAAGTGTTATGACAGCGCGATTGATCTAGTCGCACGTCTTCATGATCGACCGATCCTGGTACCGAAAGTACGACACCTCCGTGATCTGCACACGTTCGGCTCGGTGACGTCCCATGAACTCTCGATCCAGCTGAATGTCGAGGGAGAGCTTCGTCAGCACGACGGCATGATGACGGTGAAGATGATGCTACCGTCACAGGGCTTCGCCTAAGCACTACGTTGATATGATCGAGGTAGATTATGGTGGAGGGGGGCACCGCACATGGCTAAGGGATCAATGATCAACTTGTGTGTCTATGGGGTGCCCCCTGGCCACGTATATAAAGGATGGAGGGAGGAGGAGGCCGGCCCACATAGGGCGTGCCCAAAGTGTGGAGTCCTACTAGGACTCCCTAGTCCTACTAGGACTCCCTAGTCCTAGTAGGATTCCACCTCCTTCATGGAATAGGAAGAAAGGAAGGGAGAAGGAGAAGGAAGGAAGGGGCGCCCCTTTCCCTAGTCCAATTTGGACCAGTCCATGTGGAATGGGCGCGGACACCCTTGAGGCCTTTCTCTCCTTTCTCGTATGTCCCATTAAGGCCCATTACGAATTCTCGTAACTCTCGGTACTCCAAAAAATACCCGAATCACTCGGAACCTTTCCGATGTCCCAATATAGCCTTCCAATATATCGATCTTTACGTCTCGACCATTTTGAGACTCCTAGTCATGTCCCTGATCTCATCCGGGACTCTGAACAAACTTCGGACATCAAAACACATAACTCATAATACAAATCATCACATAACGTTAAGCATGTGGACCCTACGGGTTCCAGAACTATGTAGACATGACTGAGACTCATCTCCGGTCAATAACCAATAGCGGAACCTGGATGCTCATATTGGCTCCTACATATTCTACGAAGATCTTTATCGGTCAAACTGCATAACTACATACGTTGTTCCCTTTGTCATCGGTATGTTACTTGCCCGAGATTCGATCTTGGTATCCTCATACCTAGTTCAATCTCGTTACCGGCAAGTCTCTTTACTCATTTCGTAATGCATCATCCTGCAACTAACTCATTAGTCACAATGCTTGCAGGGCTTATAGTGATGTGCATTACCGAGAGGGCCCAGAGATACCTGTCTGGTACACGGAGTGACAAATACTAATCTTGATCTATGCCAGCTCAACAAACTGTTGGGGAACATAGCAGAATTTTAAAATTTTCTACGCATCACCAAGATCAGTCTAAGGAGTAATCTAGCAACGAGGGGAAGGAGAGTGCATCTACATATCCTTGTAGATCACTAAGCGGAAGCGTTCAAGTGAGCGGGGCTGATGGAGTCGTACTCGTCGTGATCCAAATCACCGATGATCCTAGTGCCGAACGGACGACACCTCCGCGTTCAACACACGTACAGCCCAGTGACGTCTCCTACGCCTTGATCCAGCAAGGGGAGAAGGAGAGGTTGGGGAAGACTCCATCCAGCAGCAGCACGACGGCGTGGTGGTGGTAGAGGAGCGCGGGACTCCTGCAGGGCTTCACCAAGCACTACGAGAGACGAGGAGGAAGAGGGGTAGGGCTGCGCCAATAGGGGAAGGACTTCATATGTTGGGATGCCCCTTTGCCTCCACTATATATACGGGGAGAGGGAGGGCTGTTCCCCCACCTAGGGTTTCCACCCTAGGGGTGGCGGTAGCCCCAATCCCCATCTGGGCTGGCGGCCAAGTGGGGGGGGGGAGAGGGAGGCGCACTAGGCATGGGCCTTAGGGCCCATCTGCCCTTAGGGTTTGCCCCCTCTTCTCCCTAGGCGCATGGGCCTTGGTGGGGAGGCGCCCCAGCCCACCTAGGGGCTGGTCCCTTCTCACACTTGGCCCATGTATGCCTCCGGGGCCCATGGCCCCTCCCGGTGGACCCCCGGACCCCTCCGGTGGTCCCGGTACAGTACCGGTGATGCCACACTTCTGGTGGCCAAAACCATACTTCCTATATATCAATCTTTACCTCCGGACCATTCCGGAACTCCTCGTGATGTCTGGGATCTTATCCGGGCTCCGAAAAACATTCGGTAACCACATACATACTTTCCCTATAACCCTAGCGTCATCGAACCTTAAGTGTGTAGACCCTACGGGCTCGGGAGTCATGCAGACATGGCCGAGACAACTCTCCAGTCAATAACCAACAGCGGGATCTGGATACCCATTTTGGCTCCCACATGCTCCACGATGACCTCATCGGATGAACCACGATGTCAAGGATTCAATCAATCCCATATTCACATTGTGCACATTATGATGATGTCCTACCGAGTGGGCCCAGAGATACCTCACCGTTACACGGAGTGACAAATCCCAGTCTCGATTCGTGCCAACGCAACAGACACTTTCGGAGATACCTATAGTGAACCTTTATAGCCACCCAGTTACGTTGTGACGTTTGGCACACCCAAAGCACTCCTACGGTATCCGGGAGTTGCACAATCTCATGGTCTAAGGAAATGATACTTGACATTAGAAAAGCTTTAGCAAATGAACTACACGATCTTGTGCTAGGCTTAGGATTGGGTCTTGTCCATCACATCATTCTCCTAATGATGTGATCCCGTTATCAATGACAACCAATGCCCATGGTCAGGAAACCATAACCATCTATTGATCAACGAGCTAGTCAACTAGAGGCTTACTAGGGACATGGTGTTGTCTATGTATCCACACATGTATCTGAGTTTCCTATCAATACAATTCTAGCATGGATAATAAATGATTATCATGAACAATGAAATATAATAATAATAACTAATTTATTATTGCCTCTAGGGCATATTTCCAACAGTCTCCCACTTGCACTAGAGTCAATAATCTAGTTCACATCGCCATGTGATTAACACTCACAGGTCACATCGCCAGGTGACCAACATCTAAAGAGTTTACTAGAGTCACTAATCTAGTTCACATCACTATGTGATTAATACTCAATGAGTTCTGGGTTTGATCATGTTATGCTTGTGAGAGAGGTTGTAGTCAATGGGTCTTGCCATATTCAGATCCCTATGTATTTCGCAAAACTTTACGTCATATCGTAGATGCTGCTACCACGTTCCACTTGGAGCTATTCCAAATTGTTGCTCCATTATACGTATCCGGTATCTCTACTCAGAGCTATCCGGATAGGTGTTAAGCTTGCATCAACGTAACTCTTTACGTCGAACTCTTTATCACCTCCATAACCGAGAAACATTTCCTTATTCCTCTAAGGACAATTTTGACCGCTATCTGGTGATCCAGTCCTAGATCACCTTTGTACCCTCTTGCCAGACATGTGGCAAGGCACACATCAGGTGCGGTACTCAGCATGGCATACCGTATAGAGCCTATGACAAGAGCATAGGGGATGACCTTCGTCCTTCCTCTTTCTTCTGCCGTGGTCAAGCTTTGAGTCTTACTCAACTTCACACCTTACAACTCAGGCAAGAACCCCTTCTTTGACTGATCTATTTTGAACTCCTTCAAAAACATGTCAAGGTGTGCGTTCTTTGAAAGTATCATCAGGCGTCTTGATCTATCTCTATAGATCCTGATGCCCAATATGTAAGCAGCTTTATCCAGGTCTTCCTTTGAAAAACACTCTTCAAACAACCGTTTATGCTTTCCAGAAATTATTTCGGATCTACAAGATGTCATCCACATATACTTATCAGAAATGTTGTAGTGCTCCCACTCACTTTCTTGTAAATACAAGTTTCTAGCAAACATTGTATAAAAACTAAAAGCTTTGATCACTCCATCAAAACATATATTCTGATTCCGAGATGCTTGCTCTAGTCCACAGAAGGATTGCTGGAGCCAGCATACCTTTTAGCATCCTTAGGATGACAAAACCTTTTATTGTATCACATACAACTTTTCTTACGAAAACTTGGTAAGAAAACTTGTTTTGACATCCATCTGTAAGATTTCATAATCGAAAAATACAGCTAGTGCTAACATGATTCCGACAGACTTAAGCATTGCTACGGGTGAGAAATTCTCATCGTAGTCAACTCCTTGAACTTGTGAAAAGACTCTTTCCCACAAGTCGAGCTTCATAGACGGTAACATTACTGCCCACGTCCGTCTTCTTCTTAAAGATCCATTTATCTCAATGGCTTGCCGATCATCGGGCAAGTCCACCAAAGTCCATACTTTGTTCTGATATATGGATCCTATCTTGGATTTCATGGCTTCTAACCATTTGTCGGAATACGGGCCCACCATCGCTTCTCCATAGCTCGTAGGTTTATTGTTGTCTAACAACATGATATCTAAGACAGGATTACCGTACCACTTAGGAGTAGTACATATCCTTGTCGACCTACGAGGTTCGATAGCAACTTGATCCGAAGCTTTATGATCACTATCATTAACTTCCTGTTCAACAGATGTAGGCTCCACAGAAAACATCTTTCTGTGTTGCATTACTCTCTGGTTGGAATAAAGGTTAGACAACCTCATCAAGTTCTATCTTCCTCCCACTCAATTCTTTCGAGAGAAATTCCTTCTCGAGAAAGGACCCGTTCTTAGTGACAAACAATTTGCCCTCGGATCTTAGATAGAAGGTATACCCAACTATCACTTTTGGGTATCCTATGAAGATGTGTTTGTCCGCTTTGGGTTCGAGCTTCTCCGGCTGAAGCCTTAAGCATCATAGCCCCAAACATTAAGAAATGACAACTTTGGTTTCTTGCCAAACCAATGTTCATACGACATCGTCTCAATGGACTTATATGGTGTCCTTTCTAAAGTGAATGCAGCTGTCTCTAATGCATAACCTCAAAATAATAGTGGTAGATCGGTAAGAGACATCATAGATCGCACCATATCTCATAAGGTTCGATTACGACGTCCGGACACACCATTACCTTGTGGTGTTCCAGGTGGCTTCAACTGCGAAACAATTCCACAATGTCTTAAGTGATTGCCAAACTCATAACTCAGAAAATCCCCTTTTGATCAGATTGTAGGAACATGATCTTATTGTTATGATGATTCTTAACTTCACTCTGAAATCGCTTGAACTTTTCAAACGTTTCAGACTTGTGCTTCATTAAGTAGATATACCTATATCTACCCAAATCGTCAGCGAAGATGAGAAAATAGCAATATCCACCGCACGCTTCAATTCTCATTGGATCACACGCATCAGCATGCATGATTTCCAACAAGTCACTTGCTCGTTTCATTGTACCTAAAAACGGGGTCTTAGTCATCCTTCCCATGAGGCATGGCTCGCATGTGTCAAGTGATTCAAAATCAAGTGACTCCAAACATCCATCGACATGGAGTTTCTTCATGCATCTTACGCCAATATGACCTAAGCGGTAGTGCCACGAGAACGTGGTACTATCATTATTAACTCTACATCTTTTGGCGTGAACATGTGTATTACCACGACCGAGATTCAATGAACCATTCACATAGGGTGCATGACCATGAAAGGTATTATTCATGTAAATAGAATAACCATTATCCTCTAATTGAAATGAATAACCGTATGATCTAATCATATTCATGCTCAACGTAGACACCTAATAACATTTATCTAGGTTCAATACTAATCCCGAAGGCATATGGAGCGTGCGATGGTGATCTCATCAACTTTGGAAACACTTCCAACACACATCGTTACCTCGCCCTTAGCCAGTCTCTGTTTAGTCCGTAGTTTTTGCGTCAAGTCAATAACCGGTATCCAATACCCAGGTGCTACCAGGAGTACTAGTGAGGTACACATTAATAACACGTATATACTTTGTTGAAGTTGCCACCCTTCTTATCTACCATGCATTTGGGGTAATTCCGCTACCAGTGACCGTTCCCCTTATAATAGAAGCACTTAGTCTCGGGTTTGGGTTCAAACTTGGGTTCCTTCACTGGAGCGGCAACTGGTTTGCCATTCATGAAGTTTCCCTTCTGGCCCTTGCCCTTCTTGAAACCAGTGGTCTTGTTAAACAATCAACACTTTATGGTCCTTCTTGATTACTACCTTTTGCGGTCTTAAGCACCGTGAACAGCTCCGGGATCAACTCCATCCCTTGCATGTCATAGTTCATCACGAAGATCTAGTAGCTTAGTGATAGTGGCTAGAGAACTCTATCAATCACTATCTTATCTGGAAGTTTAACTCCCACTTGATTTAAGTGATTGTAGCACCCAGAAATTCTGAGCACATGCTCACTAGCTGAGCTATTCTCCTCCATCTTGTTGGCAAAAGAATCTGTCAGAGGTCTCACACCTCTCAACACGGGCATGAGCCTGAAATCCCAATTTCAGCTCTTGGAACATCTCATATGTTCTTTGGCGTTCAAAACGTCATTGGAATCCCGATTTTAAGCCGTAAAGTATGGTGCACTAAACTATCAAGTAGTCATCAGGATGTGTCTATCAGGTGTTCACAACATCCACAGACGACGTTGTAGGGGTTTGCACATTGAGCGGTGCATCAAAGACGTAAGCCTTCTGTGTAGCAGTGAGGACACTCCTCGGACTACGGACCCAGTCCACATCATTGCTTACAATATCTTTCAACTTGGTCTTTCTCTAGGAACGTATTGAAACAGGGAGCTACAACGTGAGCTATTTATCTACAACATATTTGCAATGACAATTTAGACTATGTTCATGATAATTGAGTTCATCTAATCAAATTAATTTAATGAACTCCCACTTAGATAGACATCCCTCTAGTCATCTAAGTGAAACATGATCCGAATCGACTAGGCCGTGTCCGATCATCACATGAGACGGACTAGTCAACATCGGTGAACATCTTCATGTTGATCGTATCTTCTATACGACTCATGCTCGACCTTTCGGTCTTCCGTTTTCCGAGGCCATGTCTGTACATGCTAGGCTCGTCAAGTCAACCTAACTGTATTGCGTGTGTAAATCTGGCTTACACCCGTTGTATTCGAACGTTAGAATCTATCACACCCGATCATCACGTGGTGCTTCGAAACAACGAACCTTCGCAATGGTGCACAGTTAGGGGGAACACTTTTCTTGAAATTTTAGTGAGGGATCATCTTATTTAAGCTACCGTCGTTCTAAGAAAATAAGATGTAAAACATGATAAACATCACATGCAATCAAATAGTGACATGATATGGCCAATATCATTTTGCTCCTTTTGATCTCCATCTTCGGGGCTCCATGATCATCGTTGTCACCGGCATGACACCATGATCTCCATCATCGTTTCTTCTTGAAGTTGTCGCGTCATCTATTACTTCTACTACTATGGCTAACGCTTTATCAATAAAGTAAAGTAATTACATGACGTTTATGTTGACACGCAGGTCATAAATAAATTAAGACAACTCCTATGGCTCCTGCCGGTTGTCATACTCATCGACATGCAAGTCGTGATTCCTATTACAAGAACATGATCAATCTCATACATCACATATATCATTCATCACATCCTTTTGGCCATATCACATCACAAGGCATATGCTACAAAAACAAGTTAGACGTCCTCTAATTGTTGTTGCAAGTTTTTACGTGGCTGCTATAGGTTTCTAGCAAGAACGTTTATTACCTACGCCAAAACCATAACGTGATATACCAATTTCTATTTACCCTTCACAAGGACCCTTTTCATCGAATCCGATCCGACTAAAGTGGGAGAGACAGACACCCGCTAGCCACCTTATGCAACTAGTGCATGTCAGTCGGTGGAACCAGTCTCACGTAAGTGTACGTGTAAGGTCGGCCCAGGCCGCTTCATCCCACGATGCCGTCAAATCAAGATAAGAATAGTAACGACAAGTAAATTGACAAAATCGACGCCCACAACAACTTGTGTTCTACTCGTGCATAGAAACTACGCATAAACCTGGCTCTGATACCACCGTTGGGGAACGTAGCAGAATTTTAAAATTTTCTATGCATCACCAAGATCAATCTATGGAGTAATCTAGCAACGAGGGAAAGGAGAGTGCATCTACATACCCTTGTAGATCACTAAGTGGAAGCGTTCAAGTGAACGGGGTTGATGGAGTCGTACTCGTCGTGATCCAAATCACCGACGATCCTAGTGCCGAACGGACGACACCTCCGCGTTCAACACACGTACAGCCCGGTGACGTCTCCTACGCCTTGATCCAGCAAGGGGAGAAGGAGAGGTTGGGGAAGACTCCATCCAGCAGCAGCACGATGGCGTGGTGGTGGTGGAGGAGCGCGGGACTCCAGCAGGGCTTCGCCAAGCACTACGAGAGACGAGGAGGAAGAGGGGTAGGGCTGCGCCAACAGGGGAAGGATTTCATATGTTGGGATACCCCTTTGCCTCCACTATATATTGGGGGAGAGGGAGGGCTGCGCCCCCACCTAGGGTTTCCACCCTAGGGGTGGCGGCAGCCCCAGTCCCCATCTGGGGTGGCGGCCAAGTGGGGGGGAGAGGGAGGTGCACCAGGCATGGGCCTTAGGGCCCATCTGCCCTTAGGGTTTGCCCCCTCTTCTCCCTAGCCGCATGGGCCTTGGTGGGGAGGCGCCCCAGCCCACCTAGGGGCTGGTCCCTTCTCACACTTGGCCCATGTATGCCTCCGGGGCCCGTGGCCCCTCCCGGTGGACCCCCGGACCCCTCCGGTGGTCCCGGTACACTACCGGTGATGCCCGGAACACTTCCGGTGGCCAAAACCATACTTCCTATATATCAATCTTTACCTCCGGACCATTCTGGAACTCCTCGTGATGTCTGGGATCTTATCCGGGACTCCGAACAACATTTGGTAACCGCGTACATACTTTCCCTATAACCCTAGCGTCATCGAACCTTAAGTGTGTAGACCCTACGGGCTCGGGAGTCATGCAGACATGGCCGAGACAACTCTCCGGTCAATAACCAACAGCGGGATCTGGATACCCATGTTGGCTCCCACATGCTCCACGATGATCTCATCGGATGAACCACGATGTCAAGGATTGAATCAATCCCGTATTCAATTCCCTTTGTCTAGCGGTACGATACTTGCCCGAGATTCGATCATCGGTATCCCGATACCTTGTTCAATCTCGTTACCGGCAAGTCTCTTTACTCATTCCGTAACACGGCATCCCGTGATCAACTCCTTGATCACACTGTGCACATTATGATGATGTCCTACCGAGGTGGCCCAGAGATACCTCTCCGTTACACGGAGTGACAAATCCCAGTCTTGATTCGTGCCAACCCAACAGACACTTTCAGAGATACCTGTAGTGAACCTTTATAGCCACCCAGTTACGTTGTGACGTTTGGCACACCCAAAGCACTCCTACGGTATCCGGGAGTTGCACAATCTCATGGTCTAAGGAAATGATACTTGACATTAGAAAAGCTTTAGCAAACAAACTACACGATCTTGTGCTAGGCTTAGGATTGGGTCTTGTCCAACACATCATTCTCCTAATGATGTGATCCCGTTATCAACGACAACCAATGCCCATGGTCAGGAAACCGTAACCATCTATTGATCAACGAGCTAGTCAACTAGAGGCTTACTAGGGACATGGTGTTGTCTATGTATCCACACATGTATCTAAGTTTCGTATCAATACAATTCTAGCATGGATAATAAAGAATTATCATGAACAATGAAATATAATAATATTAACTAATTTAAATATGCCTCTAGGGCATATTTCCAACACAAACACCATCAGAGACACCTGTAGAGCATCTTTACAATCACCCAGTTACATTGTGATGTTTGATAGCACATAAGGTGTTCCTCTGGTATTCGGGAGTTGCATAATCTCATAGTCCGAGGAACATGTATAAGTCATGCAGAAATCAGTGGCAATGAAACTGTAACGATCATCGTGCTAAGCTAATGGATGGGTCAAGTCAATCACATCATTCTCTAATGATGTGATCCCGCTTATCAAATGACAACTCTTTGTCCATGGCTAGGAAACTTAACCATCTTTGATTAACACGCTAGTCAAGTAGAGGCATACTAGTGACACACTGTTTGTCTATGTATTCACACATGTACTAAGTTTCCGGTTAATACAATTATAGCATGGATAATAAACATTAATCATGATATAAGGAAATACAAATAACAACTTTATTATTGCCTCTAGGGCATATTTCCTTCAGTCTCCCACTTGCACTAGAGCCAATAATCTAGTTCACCTCGTCATGTGATTTAACACCAATACTTCACATCTTTATGTGATTAGTTCACATCTCCATGTGACTAACACCCAAAGGGTTTACAGTCAATAATCTAGTTCACATCGCTATGTGATTCACACCCAAAATGTGATCATGTTTTGCTTGTGAGAGAAATTTAGTCGAGGGGTCTGCCACATACAGAGCCGTATGTATTTTGCAAATTTTCTATGTCTACAATGCTTTGCATGGAGCTACTCTAGCTAGTTGCTGCCACTTCCAATATGTATCTAGATCGAGACTTAGTGTCATCCAGATTGGTGTCAAAGCTTGCATCGATGTAACTCTTTGTCACCCCCATAACCGAGAAACATTTGCTTATTCCACTAAGGATATTTCTGACCGATGTCCAGTGATCCACTCCTGGATCACTATTGTACCCTCTTGCCAAACTTATGGTGAGGTACACAATAGGTCTGGTACACAACATAGCATATTTTATAGAACCTATGACTGAGGCATAGGGAATGACTATTCATTCTCTCTCTATTTTCTACCGTGGTCGGGTTTTGAGTCTTTACTCAACTTCACACCTTGCAACACAGGCAAGAACTCCTTCTTTGACTGTTCTATTTTGAACTACTTCAAAATCTTGTCAAGGTATGTACTCCTTGAAAATATATCAAGCGTCTTGATCTATCTTTATAGATCTTGATGCTCAATATGTAAGTAGTTTCACTGAGGTCTTTCTTTGAAAAACTCCTTTCAAACACTCATTTCTGCTTTCCAGAAAATTCTACATTATTTCTGATCAACAATATGTCATTCACATATACTTATCAGAAATGTTGTAGTGCTCCCACTCACTTTCTTCTAAATACAGGCTTCACTGCAAGTCTGTATAAAACCATATGCTTTGATCACTTTATCAAAGCACATATTCCAACTCCGAGATGCTTGCACCAGTCCATAGATGGATCGCTGGAGCTTGCTCACTTTGTTAGCACATTTAGGATTGACAAAAGCTTCTGGTTGCATCATATATAACTCTTCTTTAAGAAATCCATTAAGGAATGTAGTTTTGACATCTATTTGCCAGATTTCATAAAATACGACAACTTCTAACATGATTCGAATAGACTTTTAAGCATCGATATGAGTGAGAAATCTCATTGTAGTCAATACCTTGATCTTGTCGAAAAAAATTTCGCGACAATTCGAGATTTGTAGACAATAACACTACTATCAGAGTCCGTCTTCCTCTTGAAGATCCATTTATTCTCAATGACTCACCGATCATCGGGCAAGTCAATCAAAGTCCATACTTTGTTCTCATACATAGACCCCATCTCAGATTTCATGGCCTCAAGCCATTTTTGCGGAAACTGGGCTCATCATCGCTTCCTCATAGTTCGTAGGTTCGTCATGGTCTACTAACATGACTTCCTGAATAGGATTACCGTACCACTCTGGTGCGGACTGTACTCTGGTTGATCTACGAGGTTCGGTAGTAACTTGATGTGAAGTTTCATGATCATCATCATTAGCTTCCTCACTAATTGGTGTAGGAATCACTAGAACTGATTTATATGATGAACTACTTTCCAATTTGGGAGAAGGTACAATTACCTCATCAAGTTCTACTTTCCTCCCACTTACTTCTTTCGAGAGAAACTCCTTCTCTAGAAAGGATTCATTCTTAGCAACAAAATATCTTGCCTTCAGATCTGTGATAGAAGGTGTACCCAATAGTTTCTTTTGGGTATCCTATGAAGACGCACTACTCCGATTTGAGTTCGAGCTTATCAGTTTGAAAATTTTCACATAAGCATCGCAACCTCAAACTTTAAGAAACGATAGCTTTGGTTTCTTTCCAAACCATAACTCATACGGTGTCATCTCAACGGATTTAGATGGTGCCCCATTTAACGCGAATGCAGCTGTCTCTAATGCATAACCCCAAAACGATAGTGGTAAATCGATAAGAGACATCATAGATCGCACCATATCCAACAAAGTACGATTACAACGTTCGGACATACCATTATGCTGTGGTGTTCCTGATGGCGTGAGTTGCGAAACTATTCCACATTGTTTCAAATGAAGACCAAACTCGTAACTCAAATATTTGCCTCCGCGATCAGATCATAGAAACTTCATTTTCTTGTTACGATGATTTTCCACTTCACTCTGAAATTCTTTGAACTTTTCAAATGTTTCAGACTTATGTTTCATTAAGTAGATATACCCATATCTTCTCAAGTCATCTGTGAAGGTCAGAAAATAACGATACCCGCCGCGAGCCTCAACACTTATCGGATCACATACATCAGTATGTATTATTTCCAATAAGTAAGTTGCTCGCTCCATTGTTCCGGAGAAAGGAGTCTTAGTCATCTTGCCCATGAGTCATGGTTCAAGCATCAAGTGATTCCAAAAGTCCATCAGCACAGAGTTTCTTCATGCGCTTTACACCAATATGACCTGAACGGCAGTGCACAAATAGGTTGCACTATCATTATTAACTTTGCATCTTTTGGCTTCAATATTATGAATATGTGTATCACTACGATCAAGATTCAGTAAACCATTCACCTTGGGTCTATGACCACAAAAGGTTTTATTCATGTAAATAGAATAACAATTATTCTTTGACTTAAATGAATAACCGTATTGCAATAAACATGATCCAATCATGTTATGCTCAATGGAAACACCAAATAACATTTATTTTAGGTTCAACACTAATCTTGAAGGTAAAGGGAGAGTGCTATGGTGATCTTATAAACCTTGGAATCATTTCCAACACACATCGTCACCTAGTTCTCAACTAGTCTTTGTTTATTTTGCAACTCCCGTTTCGAGTTACTACTCTTAGCAACTGAACTAGTATCAAATACCGAGGGGTTTGCTATAAACACTAGTAAAGTACACATCAATAATAAGTATATCAAATATACCTTTGTTCACTTTGCCATCCTTCTTATCCGCCAAGTATCTAGGGCAGTTACACTTCCAGGGACCATTTCCTTTGTAGTAGAAGCAATCAGTTTTAGGCTTGGGCCTAGCTTTGGGCTTCTTCATGGGAGTGGCAACTTGCTTTCCATTCTTCTTGAAGTTCCCTTTCTTTACCTTGCCCTTTTACTTGAAACTAGTGGTCTTGTCAACCATCAACACTTGATGCCTTTTCTTGATTTCTACCTTCACCGATTTCAGCATCGCGAAGAGCTTTGGGAATCGTTTCCGTTATCCCTTGCATATTATAGTTCATCACGAAGTTCTAGTAACTTGGTTATAGTGACTAGAGAACTTTGTTAATCACTATCTTATCAGGAAGATTAACTCCCACTAGATTCAAGTGATTGTACTACTCAGACATTCTGAGCACATGCTCACTCGTTGAGCTATTCTCCTCCATCTTGTAGGCAAAGTTGTTGGGTTCTATGGTAGGGTGCGTCAACTGCAAATTAAATTTTCCTACGCGCAGAACAACCAAGAACATGCTACGGGAGATGGATCACAGTTCGTTACCACTAGAAGCGCAGTGCCGTGCAGCGGAAGAATTGGGGCAGCGCGTCCGCATGGATCGTCTCCTCCTCGTCCGATCTCCCTCGTACAGCCGGTAGTCGGTTCCCATGTACAGGTTCGCCGGAGCGGTACAAGTGCACCGCCTCTAACGGTATCCACGCGTGCAGGAGGAACGTCGTGCGGCGGACTGCTAGGTCCGATCACACAACCGGCGGCGAGTGGAGGTGTCTATTCGCAACACATGCAAACCCTAGTGACAGCGCCGAAGCGATCAACCGCGTGAGTGTGCGGCACCTCCACTTTATATAGGCGTCCGTCGCAGGCTCAACACTTGGGCCTCACATGGACCCAAAAGCCCATAAGTCTACTTGGCCACAATCCGAATACAGCTCGGATCACATCCAACCAGTGTCCTCGGATCCGACCTCGTAGGTTCCTTCCCTTAAGCGCGCGACCTAAGGGGTCAAGCCGGCTTGGTCGCAGTTCGTATCACCTCTGAACTACACAATTGGTAGCGGCCTCTAGCAAGGCATGCCGAACACCAAACAGACTATGAAGCTGGTTAGGCGAACCTGTACATCATACTTCCATTCCTTTTGCCACACGATATATGTTGTCGGGCTCAAGGCGAGTCTGTCATCCTTGTGCTAGCCCGACCTCTTTCTCGTTCTAGTGATGCCGACCACAAACCGGATTATCTCATAATCCCTGTCGCATGGCCATGCTTATCCTGGTCGGATCACACGAGGGGCCCAGAGTATATCTCTCCTGATCGGAGGGGCAAGTCCCATCTTGCTCGACCACGTCTCGCACCATGGTTCTGGACAAACCCGAAACCTACCTTTATAACTACCCAGTTATGGAGTAGCGTTTGGTCATCCCAAAGCAAGTATGTCACCATCCCGAGTGCATCCGTCAGCTCAGGTCTTAGGACATAGAACATATGTTGTACTAGAGACTCAGATATGACATATCACTGCGTCTCATAGTTGGGTCTGTCCGACTCAGACCTTATCTCGACTCGGATCCGACTACGTCAAATCCGACCATATCCTTCCAAGTCCATATTATCCGGTTAGCATCCAATGCTCCATGGCTAGTGAGACCAAGCCATCGATCGTGTAATATGCTAGTCTAGTTGGTTGCGCGTCCACACAGCCCTTTCGACGAGGGACCTTTCAGGATAGTCATCATACAATGCATAGTCCCACAAACAAGTCACGTACTTGCTGATACACATCATTGATAATGTCCAAGGACCATCTTTATTCATAAACACATAGGAAATATCATCATACATGATTGCCTCTAGGGCATACCTCCAACAGTCTCCCACTTGCACTAGAGTCAATCAAATAGACATCGAACGCCCATAGCTCTAATGTGCCCCTCATGCTTGGGTTGTGGAAGCAGCTTAGTTAACGGATCTGCAACATTTGCATCCGTGTGAATTTTGCACAACTCTACATCACCACTCTTTATGATCTTTCGTATCAGGTGATATTTCCGATCTATATGTGTGACCTTGTGGCGATTCCTCGGCTCCTTGGCTTGTGCGATGGCACCAGAATTATCACAATAAAGGTCCAATGGTTTTACCGAGGCTGGGAAAAATACCAAGATCATCTAGAAAGTTCCGGATCCAAACACCTTCCTTTGCAGCTTCACAAGCCGCAATGTATTTGGCTTCTGTAGTAGAATCGGCCACCATATCTTGCTTGGAACACATCCAGCTCACTGCTCCTCCGTTCATGATGTACACGAATCTGGACTGTGATCGACAATCATCTCTGTCGGTTTAGAAACTAGCATCGGTGTAACCCCTTACGATGAGCTCTTCCTCACCTCCATAAACTAGGAATGAGGGAGTCCTGGATTAGGGGGTCTCCGGACAGCCGGACTATATCCTTTGGCCGGACTGTTGGACTATGAAGATACAAGATTGAAGACTTCGTCCCGTGTCCGGATGGGACTTTCCTTGGCATGGAAGGCAAGCTTGGCAATAAGGATATGTAGATCTCCTCCATTGTAACCGACTCTGTGTAACCCTAGCCCCCTCCGATGTCTATATAAACCGGAGGATTTAGTCCGTTGGACAACATACAATCATACCATAGGCTAGCTTCTAGGGTTTAGCCTCTACGATCTCGTGGTAGATCAATTCTTGTAATACTCATGTCATTAATATCAATCAAGCAGGACGTAGGGTATTACCTCCATCAAGAGGGCCCAAACCTGGGTAAACATCGTGTCCCCTGCCTCCTGTTACCATCCGCCTTAGACGCACAGTTCGGGACCCCCTACCCGAGATCTGCCGGTTTTGACACCGACATTGGTGCTTTCATTGAGAGTTCCACTATGCCGTCACCATAAGGCTCGATGGCCCCTTCGATCATCGGTAACGATGCGGTCCAGGGTGAGGTTTTCCTCCCCGGACAGATCTTTGTATTCGGCGGCTTCGCACTGCGGGCCAATTCGCTTGGCCATTTGGAGCAGATCAAGAGCTACACCCCTGGCCATCAGGTCAGGTTCGGAAACTTAAACTACACTGCCAACATCCGCGGAGACTTGATCTTCGACGGATTCGAGCCCATGTCAGGTGCGCCGCACAATCACGACGAGTATGACGTAACTCTGCCGTCGGACAATGTTCGGGAGATCGCATCTGCAACTACTCGGGCCTTCAATCGGGAGCAAATTGCGCCATCCGAGGACGGAGGGATAGACCCCGCCATGGAGGCCACACTCTTAGTGGCGATGGAGCCGGATACTGAATTCACCCCTTACGAGAGCCGTGTCGCCGAACCACTGGATTCGTCTCCGGCCGCCTGCATCCCTGCCTATCGAATCCGACTGGGCGCCGATCATGGAGTTCACCTCCGCGGATATCTTTCAGCACTCGCCTTTCGGCGATTTGCTAAATTCATTAAGGTCTCTCTCCTTGTAAGGGCTAAATTCATTAAGCCCTCCAGAGCAGGTAGCAGATGGAGAATCAGAGAAGGACAATTACATGCATCTCTCCGAAGATGAGGTGAGCCTCGGCGACGAAGAATTTATCGTGCCTGAGGATCCCGTCGAGCAGGAGCGCTTCAAGCGCCGGCTTATGGCCACATCAAATAGCCTGAAGAAAAAGAAACAACAGCTTCAAGCTGATCAAGACTTGCTACAGATAGATGGACCGAAGTCCTTGCAGCCGAGGAATACGAACTCGAGCGCCCCTCCAAGAGTTACCCAAAGCGCATGTTGCTACCTCACCTCGAGGAGGAAGCATTGAAACCTCCATCACCAGTGTATGATGCGGCTGACCGGCCACCGCGTGGCCGAGCCAGAGAGGCGTTTCAGCCTGAAGTTCAGCCTGCACCCCGCCGCCACTCAATCAAAAATACCAAGGCCCGGGGTAACAACGGGACCTGCGAGACGTATTGGACAGCAGGGCAAAACATGCAAGGTCAATATATGGGTCACGGGGGCACGTGCCAACGCGGGACGACGACCGTCGCGCCGGATACACTAACAGTAAATCCGGCCAGGCCGAATACAGTAGACAAGACTCATATGAACTGCGTCGGGATATAGTCCGGCAAAGAGGCGCCGCACACCCCCTATGCTTCACTGATGAAGTTATGGATCATGAATTCCAGAAGGGTTTTAAACCCGTAAATATCGAATCGTATGATGGTACAACAGATCCCGCTGTATGGATTGAGGATTTCCTCCTTCACATCCACATGGCTCGCGGTGATGATCTACATGCCATCAAGTACCTCCCACTAAAACTCAAAGGACCAGCTCGGCATTGGCTGAATAGCTTGCCAGCAAACTCCGTCGACAGTTGGGAGGATTTGGAAGATGCATTCCTTGACAACTTCCAGGACACTTATGTGCGACCATCGGATGCTGATGACTTGAGCCATATAACTCAGCAGCCAGGGGAATCGGAAAGGTAATTCTAGACACGGTTCCTAACTAAGAAAACCCAAATTGTCGAATGTCCGGATGCAGAAGCCTAAGCGGCATTCAAGCATAACATCCGTGACGAGTGGCTTGCCCGGCACCTCGGCTAGGAGAAGCCGAAGTCTATGGCAGCCCTCATGACACTCATGACCCGCTTTTGCGCGGGCGAGGATAGCTGGCTGGCTCACAGCAACAACACATCAAGGAATCCGGGTACTCCGGATACCAAAGATGCCAACAGCAGACCACATCGTAACAGACAAAAGCGCCACAACAACGGCGATAACACCGATGATACGACAGTCAATGCCGGATTCAGAGGCTCTAGATCCGGTCAGCGGAAAAAGCCATTCAAAAGAAGTACTCCGGGCCCGTCCAGTTTGGATCGCATACTGGATTGCTCGTGTCAAATCCACGGCACCCCCGATAAGCCAGCCAATCACACTAACAGAGAATGTCCGGTGTTCAAGCAGGCCAGCAAGTTAAATGCCGAAAACAAGGACAAGGGGCTGCATAGTGATGACGAGGAGGAGCCCCGGCCGTCGAACACGGGAGGACAGAAGAGGTTCCCCCCACAAGTGAAGACGGTGAACATGATATACGCAACCCACATTCCCAAGAGGGAACGGAAGCGTGCACTAAGGGGCATCTATGCGATGGAGCCCGTCGCCGCAAAGTTCAACCCATGGTCGGCTTGTCCGATCACCTTTGATCGCAGGGACCACCCCACTAGTATCCGTCATGGCGGATCCACCGCACTGGTCCTAGACCCCATCATCGATGGATTTCACCTCACTCGAGTCCTTATGCACGGCGGCAGCATCCTGAACCTGCTCTATCAGGATACAGTGCGCAAAATGGGTATAGATCCCTCGAGGATCAAACCCACCAAAACCACCTTTAAGGGCGTCATCCCAGGTGTAGAGGCCCATTGCACGGGCTCAATCACACTGGAAGTGGTCTTCGGATCTCTGGACAACTTCCGAAGCGAGGAGTTAGTCTTTGATATCGTCCCGTTCCGCAGCGCTATCACGCACTGCTCGGGCGAACCGCATTTGCAAAATTCAATGCGATACCGCATTACGCATACCTCAAGCTCAAGATGCCAGGACCTAGGGGGGTCATAACAGTCAATGGAAACACAGAACGCTCGCTCCGCACGGAAGAGCACACTACAGCCCTCACAGCAGAGGCACAAAGCAACCTTTTAAGGCAAACCACCAATTCGGCGATACAGCCCCCGGACACCATCAAGCGAGTCCGGAGTAAACTACAACAGGATCGCCTGGCACGTTCAGAGCTCGCCTAGCAATTCGGCCCCCGTCCCAGTCCCAGTCAAGCGATGAAATCCGTGTCGCGCGTACATAATTACGCACTGAAAATACCATGGGCATAGGCGGGGGCACGATCAGGGCACGTCCCGCAATGCGGCTTAACCGCCCTAGGGGCTGTATACCTTTATCATTTTTCTCTTTTAGGACCTAACTCTCTGAACGTCGTTTCCGGCAGTACGATTGCTGGACACATTACGGGAAGGAACAACCAAGGAGGCAAGAAGCAAAGATGTACACGGGAACCCCCAGGTAGTCTCTAATAATAACCGTTATACCCGCTTTCTACTATTCATACGCAGCTTGCCCTTGGATAGGACATGTCAAATAGTCCTATTTTCTGCTTATTGCACTACTTGTATCAGTATGCTTCGACGTATTATTCAAACACCAATGCATAGCATTAGTCTATTATTGCATTGTTCATCCCTTTTTTCTTATATGTTCATATACGACAACTTGGATCCGTACATTCTGGTACGGTCAGTATGCCAGGGGCTTTCGTTTACCCCATAATATGGCGTGAGAAGTCCGAACACTTTTGACAGTGCGGCACCCCAAACTTATAGCATTATATGCATCAGCTCCAAATCATGTCTTGGGTCAATAGTTGTGTTTGCCCGGCTCCCATGCTTTGGTACCTTACGTTCCGCTATATCAGCTAAGGTAGCGCTGGGAGAACTACTGCGATTGTGTCCCGGTTCTTCCGGACGAGCACCTCAGTAGAGAAAGCCGAAAACTGACTGTCATGATAGGGAGAGAGTTGGTCGCTGTTCGAGAGGTCTCAAGTCCTTAAAGACTTTTTCCGCTTCGGGCAAGGAGTCGGCCTTGCCCGACTTAGGCGTGTATAGCGCCCCAAATTCGGCCTTCCGAATACTAGGGGCTTCGCCAAAATTTAAAATTGTAGACTTCTATGGCTAAGTGAGAGTGATAAAGCCTTATAGTCCGATTGCCTGGTTCGTTGTGCTGAACACCTCCCTCCAAGGACCCAAAATTGGGATAAAGAGTGCTCAGGTTTATCCCGAATACCCTAGTACTAGTTACATGGGGGCAGAAGCCGACGACTGGCCAACTCTCAGATTTTATAAACGGCCGCATAGAAGGTAATATTTTAAATTAAAACAGCGTTGCATAGCGCAAATGAACTCGTTTCACATTACAGGATCACATGAGAATGTTCATTCAAAAATTACATCCCTGGCACATTCATCAGCCACAAGGCGGGAACCCTTCAGGACACTCACATAATACATTTCGGGGCAGCGATGCTCCTTGCCCTCCGGCGACCCCTCCTTCACCAGCTTCACGGCGTCTAGCTTCACCCAATGCACCTTCGCCCGGGCAAAAGCCCTGCGTGCACCCTCGATGCAGACGGACCGCTTTATGACTTCAAGCCGTGGGCAGGCATCCACAAGCCGCCTCACCAGACTGAAGTAGCTGCCGGGCAGGGGCTCGCCAGGCCATATCCGGACTATAAGACCCTTCATGGCCTGTTCGGCCGCCTTGTGGAGCTCGACCAATTGCTTCAGCTGGTCGCTCAAGGGCATTGGGTCTTCGGTCCTAGTATACTGAGACCAGAACAACTTTTCCGTCGAGCTCCCCTCCTCAGCTCGGTAAAACTCCGCGGCATCCAGTACACTGCGGGGAAGATCTGCGAACGCTCCTGGAGAGCTCCAAACTCGGGTAAGTAAAAGGAAAGTTTCCTTCACATGCTTGCTTTGCATAATGAATGCCTTACCCGCTGCTATCTTCTTCACCGCATCCATCTCCTGAAGGGCCTTGTGGGCTTCAGCCGTGGCGCTCCGTGCGCTTTCGAACGCCTTCGCAAGCTCGGACTCTCACGTCTTAGAGTCAAGCTACAAGGACTCGTGTTTTTTGGCGAGAGCCTCGAGCTCTTGCTACACCTCGCCTACTCGGGCTTCTTGCTTTTCCCGCTCAATGCGCTCCTTGGCCGCTTTGTCTTCAGCCTCGGACAACGCCTTCTTCAGGGTCGCCACTTCGGTCGTGGCCCCTGGCAAATTCATGATGCTCCTATTACTTCACAACCGAACTTCTTTTAAAATTTATAGACAAGGTATTGCTTACCTTTGCTCTCCTCGAGCTTCCTCTTGGTAAGGCCGAGCTCATTCTCGGACCGCTCCAGGTCCTGCTTCAGTGCAGAGACCTTCGCAGTACGTGCGGTAGCGGCCAACAGTGAAGCCTGCACATACACATAGACATATTCTGATTAGACTCCTGGGTCATCCTTTGATCCTCTATTCGGCCTTTCTTCGCGAACGTCGAACAGAGCATCAGGGGCTACTATCTATGCGGTAATATTTTCTTATATTTTGATTGCTTACCTCAAAGCCTGTTAGGAGGCTGGAGCAAGCTTCGGTCAGTCCGTTTTTGGTGGACTGAACTTTCTCGATCACCGCACTCATGATAGTGTGGTGCTCTTCGTCGATGGAAGCGCTGTGAAGCACTTCCAGCAAGTTGTCCGGTGCCTTTGGTTGGATAGAGGACACCAGCACGGGCGGCTTGCCCCCCTTAACGGGGGATCGCTTGCCGGAGTCCGGAACCGCCGAAGGTTTCGGGGCAGTATTCGGCTGGGGCCGAACTTGGAGCCCATGGGAGTCTTGCTCCCTTTGCGCCCAGGGCCCAGAAGGTCGCCTTGAGGCACCCCCAGGACTACCTCCCCTCGGCTCGGTGCCTTTCGGGACAACACGTTGCTACCTCTTGAGCACTGCATTGGATTTCCCCGAAGAGGAGAGGATGATGCAGCAAAGTAGCGTAAGTATTTCCCTCAGTTTTTGAGAACCAAGGTATCAATCCAATAGGAGGCTATGCGCGAGTCCCTCGTACCTACACAAAAATAACAACTCAACGCAACCAACGTGCTTAGGGGTTGTCAATCCCTTCACGGTCACTTACAAAAGTGAGATCTGATAGAGATGATAAATAATATTTTTGGTATTTTTGGTATAGAGATGCAAAGTGAAAAGTAAAAGGCAAAGTAAAAAAGCAAAGCAATAATAAAGTGATGGAGATTAATATGATGAAAAAGAGACCCGGGGGCCATAGGTTTCACTAGTGGCTTCTCTCAAGAGCATAAGTATTCTACGGTGGGTGAACAAATTACTATTGAGCAATTGACAGAATTGAGCATAGTTATGAGAATATCTAGGTATGATCATGTATATAGGCATCACGTCCGAAACAAGTAGACCGACTCCTGCCTGCATCTACTACTATTACTCCACTCATCGACCGCTATCCAACATGCATCTAGAGTATTAAGTTAAAAACAGTGTAATGCCTTAAGCAAGATGACATGATGTAGAGGGATAGTTTCATGCAATATGATAAAAAACCATCTTGTTATCCTTGATGGCAACGATACAATACGTGCCTTGGTGCCCCTTCTGTCACTAGGAAAGGACACCGCAAGATCGAACCCAAAGCTAAGCACTTCTCCCATGGCAAAAACAACCAATCTAGTAGGCCAAACCAAACTGATAATTTGAAGAGACTTGCAAAGATAACCAATCATACATAAAAGAATTCAGAGAATATTCAAATATTATTCATAGATAGACTTGATCATAAACCCACAATTCATCGGTCTCAACAAACACATCGCAAAAAGAAGATTACATCGAATAGATCTCCACGAGAGAGGGGGAGAACATTGCATTGAGATCCAAAAAGAGAGAAGAAGCCATCTAGCTACTAACTATGGACCCATAGGTCTGAAGTAAACTACTCACACTTCATCGGAGGGGCTTGGATGATGATGTAGAAGCCCTCCATGATTGATGCCCCCTCCGGCGGAGCTCCGGAACAGGCCCCTAGATGGGATCTCGTGGATACAGGAAGTTGCGGCGGTGGAATTAGGTTTTTTGGCTCTGTATCTGATCGTTTGGGGGTACGTGGATATATATAGGAGGAAGAAGTACGTCGGTGGAGCAACAGGGGGCCACGAGGGTGGAGGGCGCGCCTGGGGGGAGGCGCGCCCCCCTACCTCGTTGCCTCCTGTTAATTGGCCTGACGTAGGGTCCAAGTCTCCTGGGTTGTATTTGGTGAGAAAATCACGTTCCCAAAGGTTTCATTCCGTTTGGACTCCGTTCGATATTCCTTTTCTTCGAAACCCTAAAACAGGCAAAAAAACAGCAAGTCTGGGCTGGGCCTCCGGTTAATAGGTTAGTCCCAAAAAATAATATAAAAGTGGATAATAAAGCCCAATAATGTCCAAAACAGTAGATAATATAGCATGGAGCAATCAAAAATTATAGATACGTTGGAGACGTATCAAGCATCCCCAAGCTTAATTCCTGCTCGTCCTCGAGTAGGTAAATGATAAAAACAGAATTTTTAATGCGGACTGCTACTTGGCATAATTTCAATGTAAATCTTCTTAATTGTGGTATGAATATTCAGATTTAAAAGATTCAAGACAAAAGTTCATGTTGACATAAAAATAATAATACTATAAGCATACTAACAAAGCAATTATGTCTTCTCAAAATAACATGGCCAAAGAAAGCTATCCCTCCAAAATCATATAGTCTGGCTATGCTCTATCTTCACCACACAAAGTATTTAAATCGTGCACAACCCCGATGACAAGCCAAGCAATTGTTTCATACTTTTGACATTTTCAAAACTTTTTCGATCTTCATGCAATACATGAGCGTGAGTCATGGATATAGCACTATATGTGTAATAGAATGGTGGTTGTGGAGAAGACAAAAAAGTAAGATAGTCTCACATCAACTAGGCGTATCAACGAGCTATGGAGATGCCCATCAATAGATATCAATGTGAGTGAGTAGGGATTGCCATGCAACAGATGCACTAGAGCTATAAGTATATGAAAGCTCAACAAAAGAAACTAAGTGGGTGTGCATCCAACTCGCTTGCTCACAAAGACCTAGGGCATTTTGAGGAAGCCCATCATTGGAATATACAAGCCAAGTTCTATAATGAAAAATTCCCACGAGTATATGAAAGTAACAGAATGAGTGACTCTCTATCATGAAGATCATGGTGCTACTTTGAAGCACAAGTTCGGTAAAAGGATAGTAACATTGTCCCTTCTATCTTTTTCTCTCATTTTTTTGGGCCTTTCTCTTTTTTTATGGCCTCTTTTTTTTCCTTTTTCGTCCGGAGTCTCATCCCGACTTGTGGTGGAATCATAGTCTCCATCATCCTTTCCTCACTTGGGACAATGCTTTAAAAATGATGATCATCACACTTTTTATTTTTCTTACAACTCAAAAATTACAACTCAATACTTAGAACAAAATATGACTCTATATGAATGCCTCCGGCGGTGTAGCAAAATATGCAATGAATCAAGACTGACATGTATGAAAGAATTATGAAAGGTGGCTTTGCCACAAATACAATGTCAACTACATGATCATGCTAGCACTATGACAATGATGGAGCGTGTCATAATGAACGAAACGGTGGAAAGTTGCATGAAAATATATCTCGGAATGTCTATGGAAACGCCATGATAGGTAGGTATGGTGGCTGCTTTGAGGAAGGTATTTGGTGGGTGTATGATACCGGCAAAAAGTGCGTGGTATTAGAGAGGCTAGCAATGGTGGAAGGAAGGAAAGTGCGTATAATCCATGGGCACAACATTAGTCATAAAGAACTCATATACTTATTGCAAAAATCTAGAAGTTGTCAAAGCAAAGTATTACGCGCATGCTCCTAGGGGGATAGATTGGTAGGAAAAGACCATCGCTCGTCCCCGACCGCCACTCATAAGGAAGACAATCAATAAATAAATCATGCTCCGACTTCATCACATAATGGTTCACCATACGTGCATGCTACGGGAATCACAAACTTTAACACAAGCATTTCTCAAATTCACAACTACTCAACTAGCATAACTGTAATATCACCATCCTCATATCTCAAAACAATTATCAAGCATCAATTTTTTTTCTTAGTATTCAACGCACTCAAAAAGAAAGTTTTACAAATCTTGATTACCAAGCATATTTATTATTAAGAAAATTACCATGCTATTAAGACTCTCAAAATAATCTAAGTGAAGCATGAGATATCAATAGTTTCTATAAAACAAATCCACCACCGTGCTCTAAAAGATATAAGTGAAGCACTAGAGCAAAATTATATAACTCAAAAGATATAAGTGAAGCACATAGAGTATTCTATCAAATTCCAAATTATGTATGGCTCTCTAAAAAGGTGTGTACAGCAAGGATGATTGTGGTAGACTAACAATCAAAGACTCAAATCATAAAAGACACTCCAAACAAAACACATATCATGTGGTGAATAAAAATATAGCTCCAAGTGAAGTTACCGATAGAAGTAGACGAAAGAGGGGATGCCTTCTGGGGCATCCCCAAGCTTTGGCTTTTAGGTGTCCTTAGATTATCTTGGGGGTGCCATGGGCATCCCCAAGCTTAGGCTCTTGCCACTCCTTGTTCCATAATCCATCAAATCTTTACCCAAAACTTGAAAACTTCACAACACAAAACTTAAAGTAGAAAATCTCGTGAGCTCCGTTAGCGAAAGAACACAAAAGACCACTTCAAGGTACTGTAAAGAAATCATTATTTATTTATATTGGTGTTATTTACCTACTGTATTCCAACTTCTCTATGGTTCATAAACTATTTTACTAGCCATAGATTCATTAAAATAAGCAAACAACACACGAAAAACAGAATCTGTCAAAAACAGAACAGTATGTAGTAATTTGTAGCTAGCGCAAGTTCTGGAACCCCAAAAATTCTAAAATAAATTGCTGGACGTGAGAAATTTATCTATTAATCATCTGAAAAAATAATTAACTAAATATCACTCTCCAAATAAAAATGACAGCTGTTCTCGTGAGCGCTAAAGTTTCTGTTTTTCACAGCAAGTTCAGTAAGACTTTCCCCAAGTCTTCCCAACGGTTCTACTTGGCACAAACACTAATTAAACACAAAAAAACACAACAAAAACAGAGGCTAAATAATTTATTTATAACAGGAGCAAAAAGCAAGGAATAAAAATAAAATTGGGTTGCCTCCCAACAAGCGCTATCGTTTAACGCTCTTAGCTAGGCATAACAAGCAAGAATTGATCTAGGTATTGCCATCTTTGGTAGGCAATCCATAAGTGGCTCTCATGATAGATTCATATGGTAATTTTATTTTATTTCTAGGGATGTGTTCCATGCCCTTTTTTAATGGAAATTGGAATCTAATATTCCCTTCCTTCATATCAATAACGCTCTATACGCGTTGTTACCAAAATTGTTCCTACCAAAAAAATTCACATCCATAGATTCATTATTATTCTCAATCAAAGTAGACAAGGGCACATCATTAGGATCATAAGAAACACTCTTATTAGCAAATAATTTCATAAGTTCATCCATCTTTGCACTCAAAACATTAATTTCTTCTATCGCACGCACCTTTTTATTAGTAGATCTTTCAGTATGCCATTGAGAATAATTAACCATAATATTATCTAGGAGTTTAGTAGCTTCTCCTAAAGTGATTTCCATAAAAGTGCCTCCCGCGGCCGAATCTAAAAGATTTCTAGAAGAAAAAATCAATCCGGCATAAATTTTTTGTATAATCATCCACAAATTTAAACCATGAGTAGGGCAATTATGTATCATTAATTTCATTCTCTCCCAAGCTTGTGCAACATGTTCATGATCAAGTTGCTTAAAATTCATAATATCGTTTCTAAGAGATATGATCTTAGCGGGAGGAATATACTTAGAGATAAAAGCATCTTTGCACTTGTTCCATGAATCAATACTATTTTTAGGCAAAGATGAAAACCAAGCTTTAGCACGATCTCTAAGCGAAAAAGGAAATAGCTTCAATTTAACAATATCATTATCGACATCTTTCTTATTTTGCATGTCACACAAATCAAAGAAGCTATTAAGATGGGTAGCGGTATCTTCACTAGGAAGGCCGGAGAACGGATCTTTCATGACAAGATTCAGCAAAGCAGTATTAATTTCACAAGGTTCAGCATCGGTAAGAGGAGCAATCGGAGTGCTAAGGAAATCGTTGTTGTTGGTATTGGTGAAGTCACACAATTTAGTATTATCTTGAGCCATCGTGACAAACAAGCAAACTAACACACAAGCAAACAAAAGGCGAACGGGCAGATAGAGAGAGAGGGGGAGGATAGAGAGAGAGAAGGCGAGTAAAACGGCAAGGGTGAATTGGGGGGAGAGGAAAACGAGAGGCAAATGGCAAATAATGTAATGCGGGAGATAGGGATTGTGATGGGTACTTGGTATGTTGACTTTTGCGCAGACTCCCCGTCAACGGCGCCAAAAATTCCTCTTGCTACCTCTTGAGCACTGTGTTGGATTTCCCCGAAGAGGAGAGGATGATGCAGCAAAGTAGCGTAAGTATCTCCCTCAGTTTTTGAGAACCAAGGTATCAATCCAGTTGGAGGCTACGCTCGAGTCCCTCGTACCTACACAAAAACACTAGCTCAACGCAACCAACGCGCTTAGGGGTTGTCAATCCCTTCATGGTCACTTACCAAAGTGAGATCTGATAGAGATGATAAATAATATTTTGGTATAGAGATGCAAAGTGAAAAGTAAAAGGCAAAGTAAAAAAAGCAAAGCAATAATAAAGTGATGGAGATTAATATGATGAAAAAGTGACCCGGGGCCATAGGTTTCACTAGTGGCTTCTCTCAAGAGCATAAGTATTCTACGGTGGGTGAACAAATTACTATTGAGCAATTGAAAGAATTGAGCATAGTTATGAGAATATCTAGGTATGATCATGTATATAGGCATCACGTCCGAAACAAGTAGACCGACTCCTGCCTGCATCTACTACTATTACTCCACTCATCGACCGCTATCCAGCATGCATCTAGAGTATTAAGTTAAAAACAGAGTAACGCCTTAAGCAAGATGACATGATGTAGAGAGATAAATTCATGCAATATGATAAAAAAACATCTTGTTATCCTCGATGGCAATGATACAATACGTGCCTTGCTGCCCCTTCTGTCACTAGGAAAGGCACCGCAAGATCGAACCCAAAGCTAAGCACTTCTCCCATGGCAAGAACAACCAATCTAGTAGGCCAAACCAAATGGATAATTCGAAGAGACTTGCAAATATAACCAATCATACATAAAAGAATTCAGAGAAGATTCAAATATTATTCATAGATAGACTTGATCATAAACCCACAATTCATCGGTCTCAACAAACACACTGGAAAAAGAAGATTACATCGAATAGATCTCCGCGAGACAGGGGGAGAACATTGTATTGAGATCCAAAAAGAGAGAAGAAGCCATCTAGCAACTAACTATGGACCCGTAGGTCTGAAGTAAACTACTCACACTTCATCGGAGGGGCTTGGATGATGATGTAGAAGCCCTCCGTGATCGATGCCCCCTCCGGCGGAGCTCGGGAAGAGGCCCCAAGATGGGATCTCGTGGATACAGAAAGTTGCGGCGGTGGAATTAGGTTTTTTGGCTCCGCATCTGATCGTTTGGGGGTATGTGGATATATATAGGAGGAAGAAGTACGTCGGTGGAGCAACAGGGGGCCGACGAGGGTGGAGGGCGCGCCTGGGGGGGGGGGGGGGGGGCAGGCGCGCTCCCCTACCTCGTGGCCTCCTGTTAATTGGCTTGACGTAGGGTCCAAGTCTGCTGAGTTGTATTCGGTGACAAAATCACGTTCCCGAAGGTTTCATTGCGTTTGGACTCCGTTTCATATTCCTTTTCTTCGAAACCCTAAAACAGGCAAAAAACAACAATTCTGGGCTGGGCCTCTGGTTAATAGGTTAGTCCCGAAAAATAATATAAAAGTGGATAATAAAGCCCAATAATGTCCAAAACAATAGATAATGTAGCATGGAGCAATCAAAAATTATAGATACGTTGGAGACATATCACACCTCGACGTTGTCCATAGGGCAAGGGGTGGAGGCGGTTGGAAGTGAATCACTATTCATATCCGATGAGTCCAATGAACCGTCCGACGAATCTACGTCGAGATGAGCTCGGGACGAACTGCATAATCATATGCGGCGTAATGAGAAACAGTGCAATAAAACATACCATGAATTACGGTGTCCGGATACTTACAACTTCGCCAGGGGCTTCCCCCGGGGAAACCATTCGTCGCTAGTGTAGGCGGCCATCGTGGAGCAGTCCGGAAGGAGGGTCCTTCCCTTCTTGGACCCTTCAGCCTCCCCAATTGGGTCGGCCTTCCTTTTCTTGTCCCTCCGGCGGGGGGGGGGGGAGAACTTTCCTCCTCCTACTCCTTGTTTTCGTGGGAGGAGTGCGTGTCGGAGTCATCAGACGATGAGTCCAATACAACCTTGCGCCGGAGACCCTTTCGGGTCCCCGTTGCCTTCTTCTTGGTCTTATTCACCGGCACCTCGTAAGGTGCCGGAGCCAGCATCTCTGTTAGGAGAGCATCTGTAGGATCTTCAGGCAGGGGGCTGGGCAATCGAGCTCCTCCGCTGTCTTTATCCAGTCCTGTTAATGACATGGAAGCTTAGATCCCGCACATAATTTAACTGGGGCAAATAAATACCCTATGAAATATCAAAACTTATCGGATTGGCATGGCACTTTGCGCTGAGTACGTGGTCCTCAGTGAGGGAAGGAGGTAACTCGACGCCCTTGAACAGCACCCTCCAGACGTCCTTGTGCGTCATGTCATAGAGCTCTCGCAACGTCTGGTACTTGGCCGGGTCGAACTCCCACAAATTGAATGCCCGTCGTTGACACGGGAGAATCCGGCGGAAGAGCATGACCTGGACCACGTTGACGAGCTTGATTTTCTTGGTCATCATGTTCCTGATGCAGGTCTGGAGTCCGGTCAGCTCTACCAGGGAACCCCATGACAGGCCCTTCTCTTTCCAGGAAGTGAGCCACGTGGGGATTCCGGGTCGAAATTTGGGGGCCGCCACCCAGTTGGTGTCGTGCGGCTCGATGATGTAGAACCACCCCGATTGCCACCCCTTTATGGTCTCCACATAGGAGCCTTCAAGCCAGGTGACGTTAGGCATTTTTCCCACCATGGCGCCTATGCACTCTGCTTGCTGGCCAACCGGCACCTTCGGTTTGACATTGGAGGTCTTCAGCCACAAGCTGAAATGGGGCCTGATGCGGAGGAAGGCCTCACACACGACGATAAACGCCGAGATGTTGAGGATGAAATTGGGGGCCAGATCATGAAAATCCAGCCCGTAGTAGAACATGAGTCCGTGGACAAACGGGTGGAGGGGAAATCCTAGTCCGCGGACGAAGTGGGTAAGAAAAACTACCCTCTCATGGGGTTCGGGCGTAGGAATGATCGGCCCTGCATCTGGCAGCCGGTGTGCGATATCCGCAGCCAGATATCCGGCTTCCCGTAACTTTGTGATGTTCTCCTCCATGACGGAGGAGACCATCCACTTGCCTCCCGCTCCGGACATGCTTGGAGTGGTTTGAGAAGAAAGACGCGAACTTGGGCGCTGGAGCTCGAGTGTGCGAGAATGGGTAAGCAAGGGGGAAGAAGGCGTGGGTGAAAAGAGTGAATCCTAATCCCATTATAAGGGTGGAAGAGCTGATGCGCCTCCCCACTCGCCTGGTAAAACCTCTTATTCCCCAAGCGTCATAATTGATGGTGTGGTTGGTTTAGCCACAAATGTATTGATGAGAATCCCGTGATAAGGGGACATGATCTCTGCTTCGACAAGACGTGCCAAGGAAACCACCTCACGATGTGTGTAGTAGCTGGTTGGGAAAAACGGTTCGAATAATGACCGGGCCATGGCGTGATGTCATGTTGTCAAACGTGTCAGCAGCTTAGATCTGTGGAAATATTATTCTCTCTACGGTGGTATGTGGAACTTGTTTTGCAGAGCCGGTCACTACCCTTGTTTTCAAAATCTTCTATGGAGTATTCGGAGGAGGAACCTGCCTTGCAATGCCGAAGACAAAACTGCGCGCCGGACTCATCGTCATTGAAGTCTGGTTCAGGGGCTACTGAGGGAGTCCTGGATTAGGGGGTCTCCGGACAGCCGGACTATATCCTTTGGTTGGACTGTTGGACTATGAAGATACAAGATTGAAGATTTCGTCCTGTGTCCGGATGGGACTTTCCTTGGCGTGGAAAGCAAGCTTGCCAATACGGATATGTAGATCTCCTCCCTTGTAACCGACTCTGTGTAACCCTAGCCCCCTCCGGTGTCTATATAAACCGGAGGGTTTAGTCCGTAGGACAACATACAATCATACCATAGGCTAGCTTCTAGGGTTTAGCCTCTACGATCTTGTGGTAGATCAACTCTTGTAATAATCATATCATCAATATCAATCAAGTAGGACGTAGGGTATTACCTCCATCAAGAGGGCCCGAACCTGGGTAAACATCGTGTCCCCTCCCTCCTGTTACCATCCACCTTAGACGCACAGTTCGGGACCCCCTACCCGAGATCTGCCAGTTTTGACACCGACAAGGAACATCTCTTTAGTCCTTTTCAGGTACTTCAAAATAGTCTTTACCGCTGCCCAGTGACTCTCACCTGGGTTGGCTTGGTATCTACTTGTTAGGCTTATTGCAAAAGCAACATCATGCCGTGTACATATCATGGCATACATGATGGATCCAATTGACGAGGCATACGGAATCCAACTCATCCTACTTCGCTCATCAGATGTCGAAGGACTCTGAGTCTCTCTTAGCCTTATACCATGTCAGACAGGCAAGAACCCTTTCTTGGCCTCACTCATGTTGAACCGCTTCAACACTTTATCTATGTACATGCTTTGGCTCAAGCCAAGCAGCCTCCTCGATCTATCTCTATAGATCTTGATGCCTAAAATGTAAACTGCCTCACCAAGGTCCTTCATTGAAAACTTGCCATTCAATGATTCCTTGACCGAGTTCAGCATCGAAACATCATTTCCGATCAGTAGTATGTCATCCTCATATAAGATCAAAAACACTATCGAGCTCCCACTTAACTTCTGGTATAAACAAGAGTCCTCTTCGCTTTTGATGAAGCCGAAACCAGTGGCGACCTCATCAAATCAAATGTT
This sequence comes from Triticum monococcum, assembly GCA_034509565.1. Classification (NCBI taxonomy): domain Eukaryota; kingdom Viridiplantae; phylum Streptophyta; class Magnoliopsida; order Poales; family Poaceae; genus Triticum; species Triticum monococcum. Next base: position 67,141,599 of record CM067846.1, read on the forward strand.
CCAGCTCCGAGATGCTTGCCTCAACCCATAAATGGATCTCTTGAGATTGCATATCTTACTAGTGCTAGTCAGATCAACAAAACCCTCGGGTTGTATCATATACATGTCCTCGGTTAAATTTCTGTGAAGGAAAGCCGTCTTGACATCCATTTGCCATATCTCGTAATCGAAATATGCAGCTATAGCTAGTACGATCCTCACCGACTTCAGCATCGCTACCGGCGAGTAAGTCTCGTCATAGTCAATTCCATGAACTTGTCCATAACCCTTAGCGACAAGCCGAGCTTTGTGGATCTGAACATTTCCATCCACATCGGTTTTCTTCTTAAAGACCCATTTGCAACCAATGGCTGTTACGCCACGCGGCGGATCAACCAAGTCCCAAACTTGATTCTCATCCATGGAATTTAACTCGGATCTCATGGCCTCCAGCCATGCCTCGGAATCTGGGCTCACCATCGCTTCCGCATACGTGGCCGGCTCATCACTTTCTAGCAACAATACATCACGCACTCTGTGCAATACTTCCGACTCTGTGGTTCCGGTGCCGCTTCCACTACGGGTTCCCTGACTGACTCCGGTATGATCTCATCACCAGCTGAGCCATCCCCGAGTGGTCCTCGAATTTCTTTAAGTCGGACCGTCCTCCCACTGGCCTCCCGACTGAGAAACTCTTTCTCAAGGAAAACCCCGTTCCGAGCAACAAACACTTTGTTCTCTTCCCGGTTGTAGAAGCCATATCCCAAGGTTTCCCTCGGATATCCCATGAATATGCATTTATCCGACTTGGGTGTATGCTTGTCTGACATAAGTTTCTTGACAAATGCTTCAATCTTTAGAAAAGATAAACTGGGACTCTTCCCGGTCGACATCTCATGTGGTGTCTTGTCTACGGATTTTGATGGTACCCTATTAAGTGTGAAAGCTGCAGTTTCTAGAGCATATCCCCAGAATGACAAGGGTAAATCCGACTTGCTCATCATAGATAGAACCATGTCGAACAAGGTACGATTCCTCCGTTCCGATACGCCATTTATCTGTGGCGTACCCGGAGGTGTGAGCTAAGGTACTATACCTCTGCTTTTCTGATGATCATCAAACTCCTGGCTCATGTACTCACCTCCACGATCAGATCGTAGAAGTTTTATAGTCTTGCCGAGCTTATTCTCAACCTCGTTTTGAAACTCTTTGAACTTTTCAAAAGTCTCCAACTTGTGCCTCATCAAATAGATATAACCATATCTACTCAAGTCGTCGGTAAAAGTCATGAAGTACTGATAGCCACCTCTGGCAGTTGTGCTCATTGGTCCACACACATCACTATGTATCAGTTCCAACAGCTCGGATGCCCTCTCACAACTCTTTGCGAAAGGAGACTTAGTCATCTTGCCGAGCAAGCATGATTCGCATGTCTCGAACGACCCAAAGTCGGTCGAAGTTAGGAGTCCATGATCATGGAGCTTCTTCATGCATTTTAGACTAATGTGTCCAAGCCGAGAATGCCAGAAGTATGTCGAATTTATCTCATTAGGCTTATGCCTCTTGACATTCATGTTATAGACCGGTTCCTGTTCTAGAATCAATATAAATAACCCATCAACAATGAGTGCATAGCCGTGGAACATACCATTCAAATAAATTGAACAACCATTGTACTTTAAATTGAATTCATAATCCTGACTCATCAAGCATGAGGCAGAAATAATGTTCTGACTAAGTGCAGGAAAGTAATAACAATTATTCAATTCCAAAATAAATCCAGAAGGAAGCTGGAGCTGCATCGTGCCGACCTCCAACGCAACAACTCTTGCTTTGTTGCCGACCCTGATGTCAATCTCCCCTTGCGCCACACGCCTAGTTCTTACCAGCCCCTACATCGAGTTGCAAATGTGAACAACTGATCCGGTATCAAATACCCAAGAGCTGCTTGGTATGTCAGCAAGGTAAATGTCTATAACATATGCAACAAGTGTACCTTTGCCTGAAGCAGCATTCCCGGCCTTCTTGCCATGCTCTGCAAGCCACTTGCTACAGTTCCTCTTCCAGTGACCAGTTTCCTTGCAATGATAGCAAGTGGTCTTTGAGTCCGGTCCAGACTTCAGCGCAGCGGCGGAGGTTACCGTCTCCGTGCCCTTTGCCTTAGCCTTTTTCTTGGACCAACTCTTCTTGAACTTAGCCGATTTCTGCACCATCAACACTTAATGCGTGCCTTTCTTAATATCCTGCTCTGCCACTTTGAGCATCCCATGTGATTCAGTGAGCTTCTTATCCATGCCATGCATACGATAGTTCGAGAACGTCCCATAGCTGGGCAGAAGAGAACCCGGAACTGCATCAGTAGCCAGCTCATCCAAGAGCGGGAAGCCCAACCAATCCAAAGCTTGCACATATCCGATCATCTTGATCACATGCGGGCTTAGAGGATCACCTTCCTTCAGCTTACAATCCATTAAGGATCGCCAGACGTTGAACCTTTTGGTCCTAGCCTGCACCTGAAACATGCTCTTGAGACTCTCGATCATATCAAAAGCCCCAACGTCTTCGAAATGCTGCCGCAAATCGGGCTCCATACAAGCCAGCATGAGGCAGCTGATCTTGTTTGATTCATCAACGAGTTTCTAGTAGGCATTCTTGGTTGTGGTAGTAGCATTATTAGCAGGTTCCTCTGGAAACGGATCCTCTAGAACATGTTCCTTTTTATCATGCTTGAGAACAATTCTCAAATTTCTATACCAGGTAGTAAAGTTTGTTCCATTCAGTTTATCCTTTTCCAGAATTGATTTCAATGCAAAGTTGGGTTGAGCAGGTCGTGCCATTGATCTACAACAGAAAATATGCAATCACTAAGCAATGTGTTTATGTAGAGTAATTCTAGCCTTAAAGAGAAATACTCCCACTGAAGTCAGCATCCCTCCGCAAACTCTCAGTGATTCAGGATCCGACTAGCACATGCGACTAATGAGCTTTAGCATCACTGCTAGACAACATGTCTATCCGGTAAGCAACTCCTTGCTAATCGTATCTCTATATGACTCCTGTCGGTCGGGTAGGTATCTCATACCCCGGCTCCCAACCTCTTTTGCCACAAGGCCCAAAACCGTTTTGATAGCCTTGTCAAGTTAACCTAATGCAGTGCATGTCCGTGCCCGACACGAACCCTTCAGTTCAAGGACACCTAGCAGCACCCCAATTTTATGAGCCCACTACTAGACATACTTGACGTGCAAAGGTGCAACATCGGGAATGGCAATTTACTTGATATTCATGAGGGATCTTTCTACCATTCTAACATGCATAGAAACAAAGAAGCATAACAATCACAAGTAAAACATATATTGTGAAATAGTATGGCTCCTTCATGGATGTTCTTCCAGGTCAGCTCCAACTTCGATGACCATCTAGAAACTCCATCTTCTTTGTCACGCCGGGCCGCCAAGCCGCCAACCCGATCTCTGTTATCCAAATACTACAACTAGTAATGGATTTTATATAGTCATAAGTCGACACGCAGGTCATTATACAATAAAATGACAGCACTTTGGCTCCTGTCGGCTGACAAACATGACACGCAGGCCATGTATAAATTACACACATGCATCACATACACATGAGCCATACTATTCACATCAAACCTGCAAAACAAAGTTACGCATAGAATCGCATTCTACCGATTTTGAGTGATCATGTACGAAATACAAGGCGCTACACACACGGCGGTCCGATCACGTTTTCGGGAATCACAGATAACATCTGAACTCCGATCACGCCGAATTTTCCGATCTGACCGATCTTATCGATCATCGCGAGCCCGATTCGGATTTACGTTTCACTGTTAACCCCAATGGCCGATACCGACCGTTAGGGATAGGTTGTGTCACGACCTCATTGATACCGATCATCAGAAAACATAGCCACATCAATCCCCATGTGCAGTTGATCTCATCAACCGTGCACACAGCCGATCTTATCAACGACAACGGATCTCATCCATCGCCTCCGCATATCTAATATGCATACGGTCTGAATCCAAATCCTATAGCAGAGGCTCTGATACCACTGTTGGGTTCTACGGTAGGGTGCATCGACTGCAAATTAAAATTTTCCTATGCGCAGAACAACCAAGAACATGCTACGGGAGATGGATCATAGTTCGTTACCACTAGACGCGAGTGTCGTGCAGCGGAAGAAGAGTTGGGCAGCGCGTCTGCGTGGATCGTCTCCTTCTCGTCCGATCTCCCTCGTACAGCCGGTAGTCGGTTCCCACGTACAGGTTCGCCAGAGCGGTGCAAGTGCACCGCCTCTAACGGTATCCACACGTGCAGGAGGAACATCGTGCGTTGGACTGCTATGTCATATCACACAACCGGCGACGAGTGGAGGTGTCTATTCGCAACACATGCAAACCCTAGTGACAGCGCCGAAGCGATCAACCGCGTGAGTGTGCGGCACCTCCACTTTATATAGGCGTTCGTCGCAGGCTCAACACTTGGGCCTCACACGGACCCTAAAGCCCATAAGTCTACTCGGCCAAAATCCGAATACAGCTCGGATCACATCCGACCAGTGTCCCCGGATCCGACCTCGTAGGTTCCTTCCCTTAACCGCGTGAACCCTTAGGTTCAAGCCGGCTTGGTCGCAGTTCGGATCACCTCCGAACTGCACAGTTGGTAGCGGCCTCTAGCAAGGCATGTCGAACACCAAACAGACTATGAAGCTGGTTAGGCGAACCTGTACATCATACTTCCATTCCTTTTGCCACACGATATATGTTGTCGGGCTCAAGGCGAGTCTGTCATCCTTGTGCTAGCCCGACCTCTTTCTCGTTCTAGTTATGCTGACCACAAACCAGATTATCTCATAATCCTTGTCGCATGGCCATGCTTATCCTGGTCGGATCACACGAGGGGCCCAGAGTATATCTCTCCTGATCGGAGGGGCAAATCCCATCTTGCTCGACCATGTCTCGCAGCATGGTTCTGAACAAACCCGAAACCTACCTTTATAACTACCCAGTTACGGAGTAGCGTTTGGTCGTCCCAAAACAAGTCTGTCACCATCCCGAGTACATGCATTAGCTCAGGTCTTAGGACATAGAACATATGTTGTACTAGAGACTCACAGATGACATATCCCTGCGTCTCATAGTTGGGTCTGTCTGACTCAGACCTTATCTTGACTCGGATCCAACTACGTCGAATCCGACCAGATCCTTCCAAGTCCATATTATCTGGTTAGCATCCAATGCTCTATGGCTAGTGAGACCAAGCCATCGACCGTGTCATATGCTAGTCTAGTTGGCTGCGCGCCCACCCAACCCTTTCAACTAGGGACCTTTTAGGACAGTCATCATACAATGCATAGTCCCACAAACAAGTCAAGTACTTGCTGATACACATCATTGATAATGTCCAATTACTATCTTTATTCATAAACACATAGGAAATATCATCATACATGATTGCCTCTAGGGCATATCTCCAACAAAAGTACTGTCAGAGGTCTCATACCTCTTGACACAGGCATGCGTATGAGATACCATTTTCAACTCTTGGAACATCTTATATGCTCCGTGGCGTTCAAAACATTTTTGAAGTCCCGGTTCTAAGCCGTAAAGCATGGTGCACTAAACTATCAAGTAGTCATCATATCGAGCTTGTCAAACGTTCATAACGTCTGCATCTGCTCCTGCAATAGGTCTGTCACCTAGCGGTGCATCAAGGACATAATTCTTCTGCGCAGCAATGATGATAATCCTTAGATCATGAACCTAGTCCGCATCATTGCTACTATCATCTTTCAACATAGTTATTCTCTAGGAACATATCAAAAATAAACGGGGAGCTACATCGCGAGCTATTGATCTACAACATAGTTATGCAAATACTATCAGAACTAAGTTCATGATAAATTAAAGTTCAATTAATCATATTACTTAAGAACTCCCACTTAGATAGACATCCCTCTAGTCTTCTAAATGATCACGTGATCCAAATCAACTAAACCATGTCCGATCATCACGTGAGATGGAGTAGTTTTCAATGGTGAACATCACTATGTTGATCATATCTAGTATATGATTCACGCTCGACCTTTCGGTCTCCAGTGTTCCGAGGCCATATCTGCATATGCTAGGCTCGCCAAGTTTAACCCGAGTATTCTGCGTGTGCAAAACTGGCTTGCACCCGTTGTATGTGAACATAGAGCTTATCACACCCGATCATCACGTGGTGTCTCTGCACGACGAACTTTCGCAACGGTGCATACTCAGGGAGAACACTTGTACCTTGAAATTTAGAGAGAGATCATCTTGTAATGCTACCGTCGAACTAAGCAAAATAAGATGCATAAAGGATAAACATCACGTGCAATCAAAATATGTGACATGATATGGCCATGATCATCTTGCGCCTTTGATTTCCATCTCCAAAGTACCGTCATGATCTCTATCGTCACCGGCATGACACCATGATCTCCATCATCTTGATCTCTATCAACATGTCATCACATGGTCGCCTCGCCATCTATTGCTCTTGCAATTATTGCTATCGCATAGCGATAAAATAAAGCAATTATTTGGCGCTTGCATCTTATGCAATAAAGAGACAACCATAAGGCTTCTGCCAGTTGCCGATAACTTCAACAAAACATGATCATCTCATACAACAACTTATATCTCATCACGTCTTGACCATATCACATCACAACAAGCCCTGCAAAAACAAGTTAGACGTCCTCTACTTTGTTGTTGCAAGTTTTACGTGGTTGCTACGGGCTGAGCAAGAGTCGTTCTTACCTACGCATCAAAAACCACAACGTGATATAGTGATTGCTTTTTGATCTTCAGAAAGAACCCTGTTCATTGAATTTGATTCAACTAAAGTTGGAGAAATGGACACCCACTAGCCACCTGTGTGCGAAGCACGTCGGTAGAACCAGTCTCGCGTAAGCGTACACATAATGTCGGTCTGAGCCGCTTCATCCAACAATACCGCTGAATCAAGAATCAATTAGTGACGGTAAGCAATATGTATATACCCAAGCCCACAACTCCTTTGTGTTCTACTCGTGCATATAACATCTACGCATAGACCTAGCTCGGATGCCACTGTTGGGGAACGCAGTAATTTCAAAAAAAATCCTACGCACACACAAGATCATGGTGATGCATAGCAACGAGAGGGGAAGAGTGTTGTCCATGTACCCTCGTAGACCGTAAGCGGAAGCGTTATGACAACGCGGTTGTTGTAGTCGTACGTCTTCACGATTGACCGATCCTAGTACCGAAAGTACATCACCTCCATGATCTGCACACGTTTGGCTCGGTGACGTCCCACGAACTCTCGATCCAGCTGAGTGTCGAGGGAGAGCTTCGTCAGCACGACGGCGTGATGACGGTGAAGATGATGGTACCGACGCAGGGCTTCGCCTAAGCACTACGATAACATGATCGAAGTGGATTATGGTGGAGGGGGGCACCGCACACGGCCAAGGGATCAACGATCAACTTGTGTGTCTATGGGGTGCCTCCTGGCCACACACATATAAAGGAGGGAGGGAGGAGGAGGCCGGCCCTCATAGGGAGCACCCAAAGTGTGGAGTCCTACTAGGACTCCCTAGTCCTAGTAGGATTCCACCTCCTTCATGGAATAGGAAAAAGGGAAGGGAGAAGGAGAAGGAAGGAAGGGGGCACCCCCTTTCCCTAGTGCAATTCGGACCAGCCATGGGGAAGGTGTGTGGCAACCCTTGAGGCCTTTCTCTCCTTTCCCGTATGGCCCATTAAGGCCCAATACGAATTCCCGTAACTCTTCGGTACTCCGAAAAATACCCGAATCACTCGAAACCTTTACGATGTCCGAATATAGCCTTCCAATATATCGATCTTTATGTCTCGACCATTTCGAGACTCCTCGTCATGTCGCTGATCTCATCCGGGACTCCGAACAAACTTCGGCCATCAAATCACATAACTCATAATACAAATCGTCACAGAACATTAAGCGTGTGGACCCTACGGGTTCGAGAACTATGTAGACATGACCGAGACTCTTCTCCGGTCGATAAAAAATAGCGGAACCTGGACGCTCATATTGGCTCCTATATATTCTACGAAGATCTTTATCGGTCAAACCGCATAACAACATACGTTGTTCCCTTTGTCATCGGTATGTTACTTGCCCGAGATTCAATCGTCGGTATCCTCATACCTAGTTCAATCTCGTTACCGGCAAGTCTCTTTACTCGTTCCGTAATGCATCATCCCTCAACTAACTCATTAGTCACGATGCTTGCAAGGCTTATAGTGATGTGCATTACCGAGAGGGCCTAGATATACCTCGCCGATACACGGAGTGACAAATCCTAATCTTGATCTATGCCAACTCAACAAACACCATCATAGAAACCTGTAGAGCATCTTTATAATCACCCAGTTACGTTGTGACGTTTGATAGCACATAAGGTGTTCCTCCGGTATTTGGGAGTTGCATAATCTCATAGTCTGAGGAACATGTATAAGTCATGAAGAAAGCAGTAGCAATGAAACTATAACAATCATCGTGCTAAGCTAACGGATGGGTCAAGTCAATCAAATCATTCTCTAATGATGTGATTCCGCTTATCAAATGACAACTCTTTGTCCATGGCTAGGAAACTTAACCATCTTTGATTAACGAGCTAGTCAAGTATAAGCATACTAGTGACACTCTATTTGTCTATGTATTCACACATGTACTAAGTTTCCGGTTAATACAATTCTAGCATAAATAATAAACATTTATCATGATATAAGGAAATATAAATAACAACTTTATTATTGCCTCTAGGACATACTTCCTTCAGTGTCATCTTCACGATCACCAAGATCGAAGGTGACATGCATACCCTCCTGAATCGCTTTGCATAGTGTTTCCCAATTCGAGTAACCGAAATGGGAGTAGGTCACCACATTGTATAGCTTTACACGAAAATCATAACCATGATGGGTCATGAGGTTAACTCTCTTTGTCTCCATATTCTCGTGATCTCTGGAATTCAGCTTCTCCAAGACATAACCTCTTGCACGGCAGGGGATGCACTAGTCGAATTGTAAAAAAGCAGAATACACGTTGATGAAGCGCAGAAGGTCTCGTCGAGCTTAACAGTGAAGCGACGGCCGTCTTCCAGGTGAGGCAGGCTTTTGCATAGACCCCGGTCGTCGCCGCAGTAGTCGTACTCAGGGACCCTTTCATCGTCAGACATTTCCTATGTTCATAATTCAAAGATTAAACTTATGAATTTCAATATATGTACTACAAAAACTAAATTTGATCATTAATATTCATCACGGGCTGACTTTCGGTCTATGGAGTCTTCCTTGAAAACTCTCATCTCACGTGGTGTATATGGTGGGCACTCCCGCTCTGATATATTTGACCATCGGTGATGGTAGCTCCTCCCTTCGTTCCCGAGTGCATTAGACAAGATTGTCTAGCACACGGGAACGAAGAAGAAGAGACCCCCACGACAACAGTCAGGATTCTTCATCTCTGACATTTGTGACCGCCGATGATGGTCGTTCTTCTCTTCCTTCTTGTGCATTACCAAAAGGTCTATCACGAGAAAGAAGAGGAAGAACGACCCCCACGACAACAGTCGGCATTCTTCTTCTCTCATATATGGTGGACACTCCCTCACTGTTTTTTGACTGTCATGTATGGAGCCCCAACAGACTTAAGTCAACCCAAAATGTCGTTTAATGCTCTTTTCGGCAAACTCAAGGCACTCAATATTTCCTACATTCTATCACAAGCCATGCTAAAATTCACGTAACAATCCAGCATGACCTTTGCTAAAAAGGACATATCAAGCACCTGAAATTTTTTGAAACGGAAATTAATCAACACTCCAGCAAAACATAGGCCACTCGTAGGTGTTCCCTACAAACATAGGCCACTTGGGCAAGCACATGTCCTATTTGAGCAACACTAGATATACATGTTTATATCTACATCATATCTGAGCAACACTAGCTAGTACACAACACTAGATATATATGTTTACTCACTATAGACGATGGCTGTCGAGGATGCGGGTGTCGTCGGTGATCTTCTGGGCGTCGTCAACCAGCTCGTCGTTGATATACCCTATGCCACACATGAGCATAAACACATGACCATTCAAACTTGGCACTCATTCACAATGGTTCAATGTACAAACTAGGTCTCTCTCTCTCTCTCTAAATTTGGCATAACTAAATACCCTAGTTTTACTCTATTCAACACTTACTAAAAATTTCTATTACTATAATTGCTATACCTAAAATTTTCTTACAACAAACTTCTATTACTAAATGTGATACCTAAAAATTTCTCATATAGCATTCCAATACATTTCTATATTGAAAATTTTCTACACATAAAAATTTCTATTACTAGTTATAATCTCTACCAACTAAGTGTCCAATACATGTTTCTACCAACTAATTTTTTAACTAATTAAGTAAGTAGAAAGTATTAAGTTAACTAATTTCTGTTACTAATTTTTTTCCTAAACATTCAAGGGAGGAACAGGTAGGGATGAGCGAGGGAGGTGGAGGGAGGAGGACGGCGAGGCAAGGAGGGAGGTGACCGGGAGGGAGGAGGCAGGAGGGAGGAGGATGAACGAGGTAGGGAGGGAGGAGGCCATAGTGAGGGATTGGAGGGAAGGAGATGGAGGAGGACAGACGAGGTAGGTCGGAGAGGTAGGAGGCAGGAGGGAGAGGGATGAAGAGAGGTGGGAGGAGGATGAGGAGGGAGGGAGGACATACCTCGATGTAGGAGCAGCAGGAGCGCGGGCGATCTCTTCCGATGGTGGCGGGCGACGGCGTTGTGGCCTCGGGAGAGAGTGGAGAGGGAGAGTGAGGGTCGGACGCGCGGAGGAAGACGATAAGTTTGGTTTAGTAGTAGTGTGGTTTAGGGACATGCGCTACTACTACTGGTCGTAACAGTAGCGTCGGCTATTAATCCGCGCTGCTGCTATGTTGGGCCGGCCATGTGGCCAAGTTCAAACTTAGTAGTAGCGCCCTAAACTAAAAATGCGCTACTACTACTTTGTTAGCAGCAACATGGTTTGCAGAAGGGCGCTATTACTATATCTAGCCTGTCGGCAATGGTGTGGCAATTATAGTAGTAGCACGATTTCACCTTGCCGCGCTGCTACTATCCACATAGCAGTAGCGCCTCCTTTTAGACAGCGCTATTGACAATATTCTGTGTATAAGGTTTTCCTTAGTAGTGGTTGGTGCAAATATGTGCTACTTGTGAGCTGCGTTGGGATTTTCTTGAAGAGGAGATGATGATGCAGTACACTAGAGATAAGTATTTCCCTCAGTTATGAAACCAAGGTTATCAATCTAGTAGGAGAATGAAGCAACACTTTGTAAACACCACCTGCACACGAACAACAAATACTTGCAATCCAACGCATAGAGTGGTTGTCAATCCCTCAACGGTATTGAGAAAGATTGAATTACATAGGTTTTGATAAATAGATCTAACAAAAATACAAAATAAAATAAAATTACAGCAAGGTATTTTTGGTTTTAATATATGATAGAGAATAGACCCCGGGGCCATAGACTAGAGGCTTCTCTCGAGAACGGTGGGTAAACAAATTACTCTTGGGCAATTAACGAAAAAGCAAATAATTATGACGATATCCAAGGCAATGATCATGTATATAGGCATCACGTCCAAGATTAGTAGACCGACTCCTGCCTGCATGTACTACTATTACTCCACACATCGACCGCTATCCAACATGCATCTAGTGTATTAAGTTCATGGGAAAACGAAGTAATGCTTTGAGCAAGATGACATGATGTAGACAAGATAAACTCCCGTATGAATAAACCACATCTTGTTACCCTTAATAGCAACGATACATGCGTGTCATGTCTCTTCCTGTCACTGAAATTGAGCACCACAAGATCGAACCCATCACAAAGCACATCTTCCCATGGCAAGATAAATCAATCTAGTTGGCCAAATCAAACCAATAAATCGGAGAAGAAATACAAGTCTATAACAATCGTGTATAAAAGAGTTCAGAGAAAACTCAAATAATATTTATGGATAGATCTGATCATAAACTCATAATTCATCGGATCCCAACAAACACACCGTAAAAAGTCATTACATCAAATAGATCTCTAAGAACATTGAGGAGAACATTGTATTGAAGATAAAAAAGAGAGAAGATGACATCGAGCTACTAACTACGGACCCGTAGGTTTGTGGTAAACTACTCACGCATCATCGGAGGGGCAGCAAGGATGACGAAGTACCCCTGCGTGATCATTTCCCCCTCCGGCAGAATGCCAGAAAAGGCCTCTAGATAGGATCTCGTGGTTCTGGAACTTGCGGTGGTGGAAAAAGTATTTTGTGGACTCCCCTGAGGGTTTTGCGATTTTAGAGTATTTATAGAGGCGGAGGTAGGTGAAAATGATTCCCGTGGGTCCCAATACCCACCAGGGCGCGCCAGAGGCCCCTAGTGGGCCCCACTTACATCTTCTCATGGCCTCCAGAAGCTTCTAGGATCTATTATCACCAGAAAAAATCTCGAAAAACTTTCGTGGCATTTGGACTTCGTTTGTGTAACGTCCCAACACCGATGCGCCCGATGTCTTCCGTTCATTCGCCGTCGTTGCCATGTCATTCGCTTGCGTGTTGCACCTTGTCATGTCATCATGTGCATTTCATCTGCATTTTTTCAAAACTTGCATTCGTTCGGGTCTCCCAGTTCTCTCCATTGTTTGTTCTGAGTCCAACTACACTCGCACACGCCCGCGGCACCTCCGAAATATTATTTTATAAGTGGGATAAAAATGTTCTCGGAATGAGTTGTAAGTTGGCATGCAGTCTTGTTTATTTGTCGGTAGACCGCCTGCCAAATTTCATCGCATTTGGAGTCTGTTTGATGCCCCATTGGATAACTATAGCGACACTATAGCCGGTCTATTCGTCGGACGTTTTCAGCATTCAAAAACTTATCGCCGGGCCTCTCTCTCCTCTCTCCCACAGCCCACGGCCTTCTACACAGCCCACAACCAGCCCACTAACCTCCCCCTCCGTCTGGAACTGTTGGATCACGGCCGAGGGCTCTGAAATGCTTCAAATCCCCCCAAACCCGTACTGATATACTGCAAAGTAAAAAACAAGCAAAATAGCAACTGGCACTGTGCACTAAGTTAATAGGTTAGTCCGGTAAAATGATATAAAGTTTCTTGTAAATGTATATAAAACATGCAAGATTGATAATATAATAGCATGGAACAGTAAAAATATTATTGATATGTTGAAGACGTATCAATATGGTCGTTGCTGTAATTCGTTAATTGTCATTTTGATTGCTTCGGTTATTTTCCTTTTTTCATGCTTAGGCATAGCTTTGATTTTTTACGACTTTGCTATTTGCCGGCGTGTTTATTTGTGGTTGTCCCTTAACATTGACTGTGTGCATCCTAACTATGCAGAGACCACGTGTGTGCTCATTTTGTTTGTATCCGCTTTATACTTTGTTTTGAGTCAATAAAATCCATCATTTGGCGAAAAAATGAGCAGAAAGCATGCAAAATGGACATGTATGACACTATGATAATAAGAGCATAAAGGATGGTAGCTTGAGTGGAAAACAAACTGGTATGCAACATACATAGTTTAACTTGCAAAATTCATACAACAAGATTAGGTCTCCGAAAGCAGGTTTTTCTTAACATGTCAATGCCGAGGGTGAACTACTCCAAATTCCATAACAATGCACGAACGCATTGATTTAAGCTTACATGCCCATTCAATCAAAACTAAGCACTCTCAAATGAAATTAGGACTTCAGATTTCATAATAGTATGCAATAATTGACAATAACACATCTCTTAATAGTCTAAGCTACAATATAATTCATATTTCCAACCATTAAAAGATATTGATACATACATAGTTTAATGTGTGGCATGTTCTTGTTGACTGTTGTTTCATGCTCAATTAGAAATGAAATCAAGCCTTTCTACAAATTCAAGATTCAACAAGCAAATTTAAATTGAACATAACATATCCCAGATTTTTTTTCCCAAACTATGATTGAGGAAGTGCATCAGCACATCGTGATAAATTCAAACTCCTAACGAGATTCCCCCAAAATTAGAGTTCGGGAGCAAGCTACCACCACCCAATTCCTATTCCTCCAAAACAACCCTTACCTTACAATTTTGTGAGACCCGCAAAGCAAAACTAAATGAGCGTTGCCACTTTTTCTAACTAAGAAATGAGCACTACCATTCTCGTTAAAGTAGTTCCAAAAATAAGTAAAAACTAAGAATATCTGAATACTAATATGGGGAGGATGGGTGACATGAACAAGAGATACTTTTTTTCTCCTTTCCTTCTTAAGCTCGTTATAAATACAAGTAACAGGGACATGAATTCAAAAGTAATGAACAACACAAGAAGTTTGCCATCTTACCATACATATAGCTTTAGAAGAAATTGCCAACATCTAAGCTTAACTTCAGATTCCACGATGGAATATAATAGCTGATGATAACAGGGTACCAGAACATTCTAGGTCACGACAATCATAGTTCTATTCACCTTCTGTAAGATACTGATCCATCTAAAGTTAAAGGACATAACATTGTGTCATGTAAACCATCCGTCAGATTCCAAATTGTGATTAAGCGAGTGCATCAGCAAAGCATGGTATACCCAAACCTCTCATAGCATGCCTCCAAAATAGATCTTATCCGACAATTGAGACATACGACAAATTATAAACATGAGTCTAGGCAATCTCTTTGTAATAAGGGACATTTGAATACTCTTCGATGGAGAGAATGAGTGACATGAAAATAATCGTTTTCCTTCGCTTTCTTCATGAGCTCCATATAAGTACAAGTAAATCCCACAAATTTGGCGGATCCACAATTTGAGGTCGGCAGCGGCAATGGATCTAGATCGAGTTTTTTGCAGGTGCTCTGGTGGCTATTAGGGGCAGATTCAGTGGCACGATCTTTGAGGCCATGACTATTGGTGGTGCTCCTGCTGTTTCGAATTTTTCCACAATGCATCTGCTTCATATTCTCTGTAAAATGCAAACTGCTTGAATTTCTATTAAAATGGAAATTGCTTCAACTACTGTCTTCGTAGATGAAGTGGTATGGTGTGTACTTCGGGAGGTATCCAGAAGTCTACTGTTCATGAAAAACATGCCATGAACATGTGGATGTTATAAGAACAACTACTATAATGGTTTTAAGAGTAGGGAAGAGGCAGATGATGATTACTCCAAGTTCGTGGTCAAAGAGAAGAGTAATCATGAAGTAGGAAAGGGTGCAAGTCAGATCATGTTGAGTACGTTGAAGAACTTTATAATCTTTGTCCAATTCATTGTCATTGTGGTGTTGCTGTTATGTTGTGTCAGGTTAGTACATTGGGTTGAATGCTAGTCTTTCCGGCATCATTATTTTCACTTCTCTACTTTATCTTCTCTATAAAATGCAAACTAGTTTCACTTCTAAGCAAAGTACTAGTGTATAGCTGCTACTTGGATTTAGCTCGCATAAAGAAATTGTCTCAAGAAAAATTGGGCCAAATTTGAATTTTGGGAGAGCTAAAGAGATGACACATAAAGAAAGAGACATGTACAACACTTGCTTGTGGGCCTTCTGAGAACCTACACCAACAACTCAATGAAGGGGAAGAGGGTGGTAACTAAGTATGCGTGTCATAACTAATTCTATATATTGAATATAACGCTATACAAACATTTTAGAGAAAATTAAGCTATGTTAAGTATTACGTGGTTCAAGATATTGGGTTTTGTGAACACATTTTGTGATA
The DNA here is from genome assembly GCA_034509565.1 of Triticum monococcum. NCBI lineage: Eukaryota > Viridiplantae > Streptophyta > Magnoliopsida > Poales > Poaceae > Triticum > Triticum monococcum. The sequence continues at coordinate 67,157,450 of CM067846.1, forward strand.
AAAAATGTAATAGTGTTTCATCTTTTATGTTGACTAGACAACAAAAATAGGCTCATGTGGGTATGTAATTCACTTGTTTGATGTCAAGCTATTGCCTGTTTATCAAGAAAGATAGAGCAACCGCAAGAAGAAGCAATGGACAGTCAGATGTCATGTGTCCTAGCCTCCTAGGCCTTTTTTCTCGATAGTGCTTGACGGTACTTTAGGAGATTTTTCGAATATGACTTGCGTAGAAATAAGAAGTTGTCAACGTGGTCGGACGTGTATGAAATTCCTAAAGATATATGTTAGATATGATTAGTGCCAAACCATTAGACTATCTAATGTCCTGGTGCAATGTACGGGCAATAGCTAGTTAGCGAAACTCCAACGTCATGCATCAAAATGCCCGTAGATGTCTGGACCGTGTGGTCCGGATACTTTTGGACATCCGACGACGTGCATCAAATGTCCGCGAGACGTCCAGAATTGCAGAAAACGGAAGCAGAGCTGGGGGAGGTTTGCGGGCATCAGAACCTCCTCCACATATGCCCCTTGACACCCCCTACTCACCCGAAAAACCCACATGAAGCCCCGATTTTATCGCTCCGTGCGTCCCCCTTGCTCTTTATAACATATTCACCATCGAAAAACTCATGATCAACTTTAGAATGATCTGGTTGAGCATTTGTGTGTGATTTAGGGGAGAACTAAAAATGCATCTGAATAAGTTGAATTCAAATTTGAACTATTTTATTGGAAAACTTCATGTCCGGGTTGTAATATTTATATTTGAATTATTGTTGCATTAGACTAATTGCACGACATGATCACATATGGAAGATGGTATTTATCTTTAATTGTGTTGAGTGCTTGGGATATAGAAAGAAATATGACGAACATTTGATGCATCGGGTTGAAAGGTCACCCCCTAGCAACCGTCCGCGGACACGTCCAGACGTGTCCGAGGACGTTTTGTGTGTTCGTTTTAATGCACGACGTTGGAGTTACCCTTAACATAGCATATTAGAGATAGAAATAGAGATGGTGTGAACTAACATGTGGTTGGATGGTTAGGAGGACAATGGCATTCTCAACCCATCAGAGATTCAAGTCCTAGACTTGACACCGCTCGCATTTTCCTAAATTTATTTCAGGCCTTCTAGCGATATGTGTTTAGTGGGAGGAGATTTTCCCTTCGACTGTGAAAACGTATGTGGGGACTTCATCGGTCTCAATATGATGTGCCGGTTCAGTCTCTCGAATGAGCTCACACGGATAAAATGTGCGTGTATACTTTCATAAGGATAAATGTATGTTTATATGTATGTGCGTGTGTATCCGCCTGTGTTAAGAAAAAAGAAATAGAATTGATTTCGATGTAAAGATGCATGTTTGAGACGCCTTTGGTCCCGCGCGTCACACCTACGCAGTAGTGCCTAGTTTTTTTTGCGAGAAATTTTTTAATCTATTCATCTTACATCATGGCAATACAACAAACACAAAAAATAATAAAAATTACATTCAGGTCCATAGACCACCTAGCGACGACTACAAGCACTGAAGCGAACGAAAGACGCGCTGCCTCATCGCCCCTTCCTCGCCGGAGCCGGACAAAACTTCTTGTGGGTAGACAGTCGGGAAGTCGTTATACTAAGGTCTCATAAAACCAGCGCAGCAGAATAACAACCGCCGCCGATAAAGAGTAGCGTAGATCAGAAGGATCCAACCTGAAAAAACACAAACATAGACAAACTACGAGCAGATCCACCAATGATAGATCCGCCGAAGACACATCTCCACCCGCCCACTGATGATGCTAGACACACCACCGTAATATGGGCTAGATGTGGAGAACCTTGTTCCATCTTCAGCGAGCCGTCGCCATGTCGTCTTTTTGATCAGGACACGAACCCTTATAAAAATTGAAAAAACATCGAAAAACGCAGTAGTGCCTAGTTGCCCTCGTGTCACTCCCTGTAGCCGTACCTCCGGTAGACAAGTTGTGCACTTCACATGCAGTTTGCGAGCTTGGTCGGTCGTCTCGTCCGGTCGATTCTCAGAGATCTTGTGTTTCAAAAGAAAAATCCATCGCTGCATGTGCGGTTCACCATCGCACGCAATCCTCGCTTCCGGCGTGGAAAATCCACCAAAAATGACCTGTCGACTCATCAAACAAGACAAAACTAAAAAAGATACTATTTCCATAAAGAAATATAAGAGTGTCAACTCATCGATAAGAGAGGGAGTACTAATCAAGATGCGCGCGCGAGAACGGACGTCGGATGAAAGCGGCGGTCGTATTATTGCCTGCTGTACAAACAGACATACTGTGTTTTTTTAGTACTAATGTACAAACATATTTTCCGGATAAATATGTCTGGTATGTGATGGGAAATACCTCTTAGTTCCTGGGTGTGTGTATAGCTATACACCCAGGAATTTTATAAATATATAAAAAAAGTCAAAATAGTTCAGAAGTTTTTTTGAATAAACTTTGACTTTTTTATTTTGCACTAGTATATGACTTTTCGCCAACAAAAACGCACAGTCAACTTCAGAGAGAAAAATATTTTTGTCAAAATATTGTGAATAGTGTCTTGTATATAGCAATAATCTTTGTTTTTCGCCTCTGAAGTCAAGGCTGGGTTTTTATTGGTGAAAAATTACATACTAGTGCAAAAGAAAAGGTCAAGTTTATTCAAAAAACTTCTGAACCTTTTTGACCTTTTTGTAATTACTAATTTTTTTCCATTTAGACCCAGGAACCAAACGTCGATGCCCGGTATGTGATGGAGTATATTACAACCTCTGATGTTTTTTGATTTTGTGTAGGGCATAAAAACCGTCTTATATTTTGTCACGGAAGGATGCCCGGAGTATAATTTTGTTTGGTACATTAGTTTCATTGCATGCCTGTCTTCTTCTTCTTTTTTTGAAATAACGCATGCCTGTCTTCAACCCTGATAGATCATCATAGGAGAACCAAGGTGACGTCTCTATGCTTGCCAAATTGCACGGGAAAAGTCCAGTGTCCAGATAATGACAAGAAGTCGTGTCAAGTTATTTTCTTAGCTGATTGGGATCGGGTTAGAAAAGATAGGGAGGAAGTGAGCGAAGTCACGGTTCACGAACGACCATCGGTGAAAGAGTGAAAGTGACTGCAAAATATTGCAATTTTTTTTAAAGAATTACCGCAACAAAATTACAAACATACACGTCTCTTACCACAGCAAGTTAGGCACCAACACGTGTTTTTTTTACCTATTCTCTCTCTTCCTTGCTTTTTTTTACCTAGCTACCTACTCTCTTATTTGCATTGTTTGAAGAAGAGACTTTTTTTTTACTACTTGCACGACTGGAAATTACGTACTACGCAAAAAATAATTTAAACCTCGTTGAGCTCCTCCCCGTTGAACTGGTACACGTCGCTCTTGCTGACGGCGACGAAGAGCGGCTCCTTCTTCCTGGTGGCCAGCCCGAAGGTCTCCTCCACGCTCACGTCCTCGGCGCGGACGCCGGCGGGCAGCGCCCACTCGAAGTGGTACAGCAGGCTGGCCAGCGACACCTGCACGGTGGCCAGCGCGAACGTGTACCCCGGGCACCCCCTCCGCCCGCCGCCGAACGGCAGCAGCTTGTAGTCCGGGTCCTTGAGGTCGATCTCGCCGCCGGCGCCGGCCACCTCGAACCGCTCCGGCGAGTACTCCAGCGGCTCCTCCCAGATCTCCGGGTCCCGGCCCATGGCGAAGGTGTTGATGAAGACGCGGGTCTTGGCCGGGATTTCGTAGCCGCCCAGCGTGCACGCGGCCACCGTCTCCCGCGGCACCAGCAGCGGCACCGCCGGGTGCAGTCGGAACGTCTCCTTGATGATGGCCCGCATGTAGTGGAGCTCCGCCAGATCCGACTCCTCCACCCGGCCCTTGCCGCCCACCACCCGCCGGACCTCCTCCTGCGCCTTTTGAAGGATGCGCGGGTGGCGCACCAGCTCCGTCATCACCCACTCCAGCGTCGCGAACGTCGTGTCCGTGCCGGCGACGAACATGTCCTGGAAGGAAACCACGCCATAGTGAATAATATTGGTGAGCAGATCAGAACCAACGACAAATTGTAAGACTCGAACACAAAAAATATTGGAGCTACAAAGATCATTCGTTAATCGTTAGTGCATGTCTCTATCCATAGCTGCCCTATCATATTTTTCTCCTGGCGATCGAGAAAGGATGAGTGGCCTTACCAGGACGAGGGCTTTGAGGTTGTCGTCGGTGAGCGGGACCTCGAGGTCGGGCGACTTCTGGACGCGGAGGAGCACGTCCACGAAGTCCTCGTCGCGGTCGCCGGGGAGGCGCTGGTGCTTGCCGCTCACGTGCTCCTCGACGATGTCGTCGCAGACCTCGCGGAGGTCGGCGAGGCAGCTCTTCAGCCGCCGGCGGAGGCCCGTGACGGTGCTCGCGAAGGGCTCGAGCTCCGGGAAGAAGTCCCCGATGGTGAACCCGGCGAAGAGGTCCTGGGCCTCAGCGAGCACGGCGGCGAGCTTGTCATCCTTGCCGTGCGGGAAGCGGCGGCCGAAGGCGACGCGGCAGAGCACGTCGTTGGCGAGGTTGAGGAAGCACTCGCTGAGGTCAACGGGCGTCCCCGGCGCGGTGTTCTTGGTGAGGTGCGCGAGCAGGCGGCGCAGCTCCTTGCCCCGGACGCTGCCGTAGGTGGCGACGCGGCGCGCCGAGAGGAGCTCGGAGACGACCACCCGCCGCGCCATGCGGTGGTACGGCCCGGCCGGTGCGAAGGTCACGTCGGAGCACCCGAACGAGAGGAACTGGCCGGAGAGGAGGTGGGGGCGGGACGCCATGGCCGCGTCGTTGGAGGTGAGCGCGGCGCGGGCCAGGTCGGGCTTGGAGATCACCACGGCCGGGACGCTGCCGAGCCGGAGCCGGAGCAGCGGGGCGCGCATGGTCTTTGCCAGCTCCGCCAGCGCGTGGTGGGGCATGTCCGTCAGCAGGTGGAGGTGGCCGATCACGGGCCACCCCGGCGGCGCCGGCGGGAGCCGCTGCCTCGGCGACCGGCTCCGCGTCGCGTGGTAGACGTACGCGGCCGAGAGGACGAAGAGGGCGATGGACACGTAGGAGACAAGGTTGAGCTCCATCTCCATGATGCGATTAGATTATCTCCTTGTTGCCTCTCTCTGCTAGGTAGAGGGCTTGAGATATGGAATGGTTTATGGTTATGTGTGTGCCTGTGGTGCTTTTTATAGTGTCATCAGCGTGATCTGACCGGATGCTGGCGACAAAAAGCATCTAACCATGAGACTTTGCGTTTGCGTCGTCGGAACAGGCCATACAATCCACGTTTCCGCGTTCCGTCGGGACGGCAGCCCCCACCGACAAGCGGCCCGACGATCGTCACCTTTTACGTTTCATAATTCAAATATCATGCAGAATTTGGCCATCTCCTGGTTGTTGCGCCCGGGCACGACTGCTTTTTTTTTAAATAGAAAATTGTATTAATTAAGTAGAGAAAACATAGTTCGTACAATCATGCAAGACCTCGCTCAACACACAGGTTAGCACCACCGGTAGAAAAAGAGGCTTCCGTCCAGCCCCATTAGTCGCGAAACTGTAGGAACCGCGACTAATGAAGTCTTTAGTCGCGGTTCGGCAGACGAACCGCGACCAAATGCTTGGGCTCAGGGCGCTCGGTGGCCAGCTGGTGCACGTGAGGGGCTTTAGTCGCGGTTGGCCAGGCCAACCGCGACTAAAGCTCCTCCCCTATATATACCAGTTCAGCACACTCACTTAGCCATTTGGTGCCACTTCTCTTCGCAAGCTTCACAAGGGGGTGTAGGTTTGCTTTTGGTTCCTCTTATGCACACAAGGTGTTTGATGAAATGCCCCAAGAGCGTGAAACAAACATGATATGAAGTGTTGGAGCCACACTTGAGGTTCCTCATTTATTTTTTCCTCCTCGATCGCGGTTACCAACTTGAACCTTTCATGCATGTGTGTCATTGATAAAATATGCATGTGTGTTGTTCATTGTTTAATTTCTATTGTTTATAGCTAGTTAGTTTAACAAATGCATGATGATTAATTATATATTTTATATTATAATGATGCAGATGAATCGGCAATGGATGTACGGTAACCGACTCTCCCGCGAGTTCACTACGGGTTTGAAAGATTTCCTCGTAATGGCTAATGCGAACAAGCAGAAGGGTTTTGTTATCTGTCCATGTGTTGACTGTAAGAATCAGAAGGGTTACTCTTCCTCAAGAGAAGTTCACCTGCACCTGCTTCGGCACGGTTTCATGCCAAGCTATAATTGTTGGACCAAGCATGGAGAAAGAAGGGTTATAATGGAAGAAGATGAAGAAGGGGATGATTTCATCGATGAAAGCTATCTTGCTCATTTCGGTGATACTTTCATGGAGGATGCTGAAGGTGAAGGGGAAGGTGAAGGTGAAGAAGAGGCACGTGATGAGACCGTTGATGATCTTGGTCGGACCATTGCTGATGCACGGAGACGCTGCGAAACTGAAAAGGAGAGGGAGAATTTGGATCGCATGTTAGAGGATCACAGAAAGTCGTTGTACCCCGGATGCGATGATGGTCTGAAAATGCTGGGCTGCACACTGGATTTGCTGAAATGGAAGGCACAGGCAGGTGTAGCTGACTCGGCATTTGAAAACTTGCTGAAAATGTTGAAGAATATGTTTCCAAAGAATAACGAGTTGCCCGCCAGTACGTACGAAGCAAAGAAGGTTGTCTGCCCTCTAGGTTTAGAGGTTCTGAAGATACATGCATGCATCAACGACTGCATCCTCTACCGCGGTGAATACGAGAATTTGAATGAATGCCCGGTATGCACTGCATTGCGTTATAAGATCAGAGGCGATGACCCTGGTGACGATGTTGAGGGCGAGAAACCCAGGAAGAGGGTTCCCGCGAAGGTGATGTGGTATGCTCCTATAATATCACGGTTGAAACGTCTGTTCAGGAACAAAGAGCATGCCAAGTTGTTGCGATGGCACAAAGAGGACCGTAAGTCGGACGGGGAGTTGAGACACACCGCAGATGGAACGCAATGGAGAAAGATCGACAGAGAGTTCAAAGATTTTACAGTTGACGCAAGGAACATAAGATTTGGTCTAAGTACAGATGGCATGAATCCTTTTGACGAGCAGAGCTCCAGCCATAGCACCTGGCCCGTGACTCTATGCATCTACAACCTTCCTCCTTGGTTGTGCATGAAGCGAAAGTTCATTATGATGCCAGTGCTCATCCAAGGTCCGAAGCAACCCGGCAACGACATCGATATGTATCTAAGGCCATTAGTTGATGAACTTTTACAGCTGTGGGGCAGACCTGGTGTCCGTGTGTGGGATGAGCACAAAGAAGAGGAATTTGACCTACGAGCGTTGCTTTTCGTAACCATCAACGATTGGCCTGCTCTTAGTAACCTTTCGGGACTGTCAAATAAGGGATACAATGCATGCACGCACTGCTTACATGAGACTGAAAGTGTACATTTGCCAAATTGTAAGAAGAACGTGTACCTTGGGCATCGTCGATTTCTTCCGAAAATTCATCCAGTAAGAAAGAAAGGCAAGCATTACAACGGCAAGGCAGATCACCGGCCGAAGCCTGCGGAACGCACTGGTGCTGAGGTATTTGATATGGTCAAGGATTTGAAAGTCATCTTTGGAAAGGGTCCTGGCGGACAATCAGTTCCGAAGGGAGCTGACGGGCACGCAGCCATGTGGAAGAAGAAATCTATATTCTGGGAGCTAGAATATTGGAAAGTCCTAGAAGTCCGCTCTGCAATCGACGTGATGCACGTTACGAAGAATATTTGCGTGAACCTCCTAAGCTTCTTGGGCGTGTATGGGAAGACAAATGATACAAAGGAAGCACGGCAGGACCAGCAACATTTGAAAGACCCTGATGACCGTCATCCGGAATGGTTTCAAGGTCGTGCCAGCTACGCTCTGACCAAAGAAGAGAAGGTCATCTTTTTTGAATGCCTGAGCAGTATGAAGGTCCCATCTGGATTCTCGTCCAATATAAAGGGAATAATAAACATGGCGGAGAAAAAGTTACAAAACCTGAAGTCTCACGACTGCCACGTGATTATGACGCAATTGCTTCCGATTGCTTTGAGGGGGCTCCTGCCGGAAAATGTTCGAGTAGCCATTGTGAAGCTATGTGCATTCCTCAATGCAATCTCTCAGAAGGTAATCAATCCAGAAGTTCTACCACGGTTACAGAACGGTGTGATCCAATGTCTTGTCAGTTTCGAGTTGGTGTTCCCGCCATCCTTCTTCAATATTATGACGCACCTCCTGGTTCACCTAGTCGAAGAGATTTTCATTCTCGGTCCTGTATTTCTACACAATATGTTCCCCTTCGAGAGGTTCATGGGAGTATTAAAGAAATATGTTCGTAACCGTGCTAGGCCAGAAGGAAGCATCGCCAAGGGCTATGGAAATGAGGAGGTAATTAAGTTTTGTGTTGACTTTGTTCCTGACCTTAAGCCGATTGGTCTTCCTCGATCGCGGCACGAGGGGAGACTAAGTGGAAAAGGCACGATCGGAAGGAAATCAACGATATGTATGGACGGCCATTCTCTGACTGAAGCACACCACACTGTACTGACCAATTCCAGCTTGGTGGCTCCGTACTTTGAGAAACACAAGAATATTTTACGCTCGGACAACCCGGGGAAGCCTGAATCCTGGATTAGGAAGGCCCACATGGAGACTTTCGGCAGTTGGTTGAGAAAACATTTAATGAATGATAATGATGTTGTAGATCAGCTGTACATGTTGGCCAAGACACCATCTTCGACTATAACGACTTTCCAAGGGTACGAGATAAATGGGAATACATTTTACACGATCGCCCAAGATAAAAAGAGCACCAACCAAAACAGTGGTGTCCGCTTTGATGCAGCAACCGAGAATGGGCAAAAGGTCACATATTATGGTTACATAGAGGAGATATGGGAACTTGACTATGGACCCTCCTTTAAGGTCCCTTTGTTCCGGTGCAAATGGTTCAAGCTAACAGGAGGTGGGGTAAAGGTGGACCAGCAATACGGAATGACAATGGTGGATTTCAACAATCTTGGTTACCTTGACGAACCATTCGTCCTAGCGAAAGATGTCGCTCAGGTTTTCTATGTGAAGGACATGAGTAGCAAACCGAGGAAACGGAAAGATAAGAAAACGATCAGTACATCATGCGATGATCCAAAGCGCCACATTGTTCTTTCAGGGAAAAGAAACATCGTGGGAGTGGAGGACAAGACAGACATGTCAGAAGATTATAATATGTTTGCTGAAATTCCACCCTTCAAAGTGAACACCGACCCAAGCATTAAGTTAAATGATGAGGATGCTTCATGGATACGGCACAATCATAAGCAAGCAGGGACACAAGGGAAGAAATGATGTGTAATAATTTATTGTACCAAACTTTGTTGAATGGATCATGTGAATTATATTACCCGTGATGTGTTTGGTGTCCATTTTCGAATGATTCGAGATACCACTGATGATACATGAAATTTGGAGTGATTTAGTCATACTCCTGCCTAGGCGTATAATATGCATACTCGTAGTCTTCATAGCCGCCGTCGTCGTCGCTGCTGTCGTCGCCTTCTAAGTTGCCGCCGTCGTCGTCGCTGTCGTCGGGCGGCGCTCGTGGCTCGAACTGAGGGTAGCGCAGGCGGGGGATATCGCCGGCCGTGATGTAGTCCATGACGCTCTGCAGAGTCCGGCCGTACCACCATAGCTGACGGCCGGCCTCGTGGAAGTTCCCAGGAGGCAGACCGTCCTCCTCATACCTGGCGAGCGCCCTCTCACGCCGATTGATGAAGAAGGCGTCCCAAGTATGCTGGTTATCGGGATGCCAGCGGGGATTCATCCGCTGCTCCGGCGTGAGGTCGAGGTAGTAGTGGTTCGTGATGGCCGCCCGGCGCGCAGTACCCTGAGGGACGGGAGGGACCGGCACGCCGCCGGCGCTTATGCTCTAGCCGGTGGGGACGCGGTAGCCCGGTGGACAAGGGTAGTTCGAGGCGCAAAGCTCCTCCACCTGCTGGTAGGTTAGAGTGGGTGCGGTGGAAGCCATGAGAGAGTGATGAGAGATTGTAGAGATGTGATAATGCTGGGCAAGCCGGGCTACATATATGTAGTGAGAAATGGCGGGAAAAATGGGAGCGGGAAGACAGGAGGCGGGAAGAAAGTGGCGGGAAGAAAGAGGCGGGAAGACAGGGAAGAAATGGCAGGAAGAAGAGGAATCCAGAGCTGGTCATCTAACCTTTAGTCCCGGCTGGTTGGTGCAACCGGGACTAAATGTGGTTTTTGTGTCATCTGAGAAAACTGTCGGTGGGATAAGGACGTTTGGGTAAGCTTTAGTCCCGGCTGGAGGGTGCAACCGTGACTAAAGCTGTCGGCAGCATAAGGACGCGTGGGTAGCGCACGACGCCCTGTCGGAGGAACAAGACAAAGCAGAAGCGGCGCCGTGCCTATAAAAGGAGCATCGATACGCGGGAAGATAGAGGCGTGAAGAAATGGCGGGAAGACATAGGCGGGAAAGAACTGGCGGGAAGACTGGCCGGGAAGAACTTGTGGGAAGACAGAGGCGGCCGGGAAGAACTTCTCTGAATTTTTTGATATATTATTTGTATTTTTAGAATTTTGAAATGAATTAGTTCTATTTTTCTTTATTTTTTGATATATTATTTGTATTTTTTACATATTGAATTGAATTAGTTTTATTTTTCTGAATTTTTTGATATATTATTTGTATTTTTAACATTTTGAATTGAATTAGTTTTATTTTTCTTAATTTTTTGATATATTATTTGTATTTTTAGAATTTTGAATTGAATTAGTTTTATTTTTCTGAATTTTTTGATATAATATTTGTGTTTTTAACATATTGAATTGAATTAGTTCTATTTTTCTGAATTTTTTGATATATTATTTGTATTTTTAAGATTTTGAATTGAATTAGTTTTATTTTTCTGAATTTTTTGATATAATATTTGTGTTTTTAACATATTGAATTGAATTAGTTCTATTTTTCTGAATTTTTTGATATATTATTTGTATTTTTAAAATATTGAATTAAATTAGTTTTATTTTTCTTAATTTTTTGATATATTATTTGTATTTTTAAGATTTTGAATTGAATTAGTTTTATTTTTCTGAAAAATACCTTTAGTCGCTTTGGTCTGGCCAACCGCGACTAAAGGTCGTTGCGCGCGGGAAAAAAAACCCTTTAGTCGCGGGTCGCCTCCCCAACCGCGACTAAAGGGGGGGCTATAAATACAATGGCCCGACGCTTCCATATTTCGTCTTCTCCGATTCTCTGCCGCCGTCGCCCTCGCCCTCGCCCTCGCCCTCGCTCGACGCCGCCCGCCGTCGCCCTCGCCCTCGCTCGACGCCGCCCTCGACGCCGCCCGCCGTCGCCGTCGCCGTCGCGCCCTCGCCCTCGCTCGACGCCGCCCTCGCCGTCGACGCCGCCCGACGTCGCGCTCGCCCCTCCGGTTGGTCTGGCCTCCCTCGCCCACCGCCCGCGCCGCCTCGCTCGCCCGCCCAACGCCGCCGGCCCGCCACGGGAGAGGCTCACCGGAGCCCTCGCGCCCTCCGGTGAAGTGCCCCCCTGGCCCACTTTGACCAGTCAACTGGGACTATTGACTGTTGACTGGGACTAAAAGTTAAATCAGAATATTAAAAAATGAACCAAAACTTTGAAAATTAATAGAAAATAAACCGTAACTCGGATGGGAAAACTCTGTACATGAAAGTTGCTCAGAACGACGAGACGAATCCGGATACGCAGCCCGTTCGTCCATCACGCATCCCTAGCATAGCGAACACGCAACTTTCCCCCTCCGACCCATCTATCTGAAAACGCGAAACACCGGGAATACTTTCCCGGATGTTTCCCCCCTTCACCGGTACCACCTCGTACCGCGTTATGGTACACCTAGCAAATAAAAAACTTGCCATGATGAATTACTAAAATTTGCCATGGTTCATACAAAAATGTGTAAACCGTCTCCCACCCCTTCCTCGCCCCCTCCTTTTGCCACCGCCCTTTCGCCACCGCCACCGCCCCCCTTCTTCACTTAATTAATTTGTTTTACTACATGTTTTCAGGACTGACATAATGGCGGACGATAGAGCTGACCCGATTATGGGCAACTATGATCCGGACGGTGAAGCACATATGTTCGGCATCATAAACGGCGATATTCTATATGTGCCGACCGGACAAGAAGAAGATGATGTCTCTTCTTATCTGAACCTTGACGGTGAAGATGAAGGGCGCCGTCAGCAAGATGATGCCGAACAAACGTCGATAAACGACGATCTTCAAATGGAAGTAGCAACCACCTCCGGCGCCGAGGTATATATATACATTGAGCCTCTGGTGATACAAACTAACTGATTTGAATAAATATGTGTGTACTAACGCGCGCGACTCTCTTTCTTATTTTAGCCCTCAGCCGGATCGTCGAAACAATCAAGTACGTCGTCAAAGCGTGGCGCAACCAAGACGATGAAACAAGGAGAAACATGCACCATCGAGGTTGTCGACAGTGCAACCGGCAGGCCGCTGGAGCCCCGCAAGAACGCCACCAAGTTTGTCAACCAATGCGGAGCCGTTGTTAGAGACAACGTCTCGATCACCGTCCAGGAGTGGAATGAGCCAAAGAAGGCACGAATTGCTGGTTTCACTTTTGTCGATAAGAGAACAAAAAAAGATTGCTTCAAGAAGCTTATGGAACATTTTGTTCTACCTCCGGAATACAACAAATTCGATGAGGAGGGTAACAAGATTGAGGAAAACAAGGAGAGGAGGAGGCTAGTCAAACAGTTCGCTCTTCATAAGATGGCCGACGCATTCCGGAAATTCAAGCAAAATCTAGCCCGTGACTTTGTCAAGCAGAACAAGACTCCGGATTTCAAAGGACAATATGAGAAACTGAAACATGATTGGCCAGAATTTGTGAAGCAAAAGAAATCGGAGCAGTTCATTGAAATATCGAAAAAAAATAAGGAAAATGCGGCTAAGAAGGAGTGCAATCATATTATGGGGCCAGCAGGGTATCGCCTTTGGGTGCCTAGGTTGGAGAAGATGGAGAACGAGCTGAGGGCGCGAGGAATCCGTCCAGGTACGAAGGGATGGGACCCAAGGGCCAAAAGCTGGTGGTACGGGCATGGGGGAACGCTGAACCCGGAGACAGGGGAGTGTGTTTACCGGGGCAAAATAATTAAACCCACCCAAGCCCTTATTGACGCAATGAGGGATGCTCAAGAGGGGAAGATCAAGTTCAACAGAGAGAACGACGCACTGACAAAAGCCCTCGGGAATACTGAACACGGAGGACGTGTACGAGGCATGGGGCACATTCCGTGGAAAATAGGGTTCCCCCAGAACGATGACCCGCACGGTTACAGAAGCCGTAAGAGAAAGATGGATCGGGAAGCAGATGTTGTGGCGCGGTTGGCATCGGAAATGGATGTGATGAAGAAAACCGTGAGTGTACTAGTAGCCGAAAGAGATGCAGCTCGGGCGCAGCATGAAGATCATCCAGCGGATCTCGGAAGCCAGCAGCGGAGAAGCAGCGTGGCTTCCACGGAGGCCCCACCGGCTGGTGCAGATGCACCGACGATCGAAATTACTGCACCGGAGCCTCTGGTGGTCGAAATTACTGCACCGGAGCCTCCTCGCTACCCCGTGGACGATATAAAGGAGATGAAAGAATGTCATCTGTATTATCCTATCGGGAACATGTCCATGAAGGTAGCCATCGGCAGTGCTTTACCATGTTTACCTGGAGCACTCCACCACAACAACCCCATTCAAGATGGCTATGCTCGTGTCATGGTGGAGGACGTAGTCCAAGGGTTTGAGGACCTGGAGATTGACATTGCTACACCTGAAGGGGAGAAAAGACTTGGAGATGTCAAGCGCCATTTCATTCTATGGCAAAAGAAGTTTATCAAGTTTCCAGGCGAGGCGCCAAGGACAACAAGTCCACCCCCCTACGATGGTGGTGGTGGCGGTGGCGGTGGTGGTGGTGGTGGTGGTGGTGGCAGTTCACCTACACCTCCGTCACGTCAGCCGACGCCCCTTAGTCCACAACGTCCGGCGGGTGATCAGACGCCGCCCCCCAGTCCTCGTCCGGCGGGTGATCAGCCGACGCCCCCCAGTCCACAACGTCCGGCGGGTGATCAGACGCCGCCCCCCAGTCCTCGTCCGGCGGGTGATCAGACGCCGCCCCCAATCCACCTCCGGTAAAGAAGCAGAAGCAGTCCTGGATTATTAACCCGGACCCTTATGTACCTAAGACCACAAAGGTACCGGAGCCATCACTGAAGCCTCTCCCTCCAAGGCCTTGGGAACGTAGTGCCGAGGAAACTGCCGTGGCCGCGGCTGCTGATCATGACAAATGGAAGGCGGACTGCAAGAAGAAAAGAGAGCCCGAGCCCAAGCCAGTATTTTCTGATGAGCAAAAGAAGTGGGCTAAGTCATTTTTGAGCACACCGTCCCAAGCCGCGAAGAATCTGCCTGACGACTATGCACGTGAACTTCGTAGGCAGGCACTCATGTTGAAGGAGAGAAAGAGCGGGCGGAGAACCAGGAGAACAAAGCCTTGGAGGAGGCCGAGAAAACGGAATTAGAAAGTAAAAAAAAGCGGGAAACGAGTTGCCCAGCTCGGGGAACAAAGTAAACAATCGATTGCCCTGCTTATAGTGAAAGCCGCCGGTCCGGATGACCCCGATATCATAGCAGCTGCGGCAGCACATGGATTGACTATAACGAGTGCCAGAGAACAAGCGGCCAACTTAGGTATTACTCTTCGTGAACTGTTAGGCCTTGATGAGGCGCCAGTGAAGGAGGTAGTAATTACATATGTGAAGAATGGGCCTCTCGTCGAGCCTGCGCGGGAAAAGGATCTACCTCCACAAATGAAAGGTCTGCTGAAATGGTACAAGGGTTACATAAAAAATAAGAACGCCAAAGAATATATTTATGCGGAAGTTAGATATGAGCATCACTTCAAACATTACTATGTACAAATTCATCTGAGTGAATTGTTCCAGCTTTTCAATCTGCGCGAGCTCGACAAATCTATCATCAGTTGCTACGTTCTGTAAGTGATTTATTTCTACCCCATCTCATTCATATTGCCTGCACTATATATATGTCCTAACTATATTGTTGTGTCCGCTATTATACATGCAGAATGAAGATTAAGGAATGCAGAGTAAGGAACATCCATGATGTTGGGTTCATTGACCCACACATCGTTAATGAATATGTGTTGGAGCATCACCCCGCCGACATGGAGGCAGACCTGTGGCAGTTTCTTACAAAGCAGGAACTCAAAAGTGATATTCTATTTCCTTACCATTTTGGGTGAGTGTTTCTGTCTTGAGCACATTCTCTTTTGTTTACTCCATGCATGGTATGTGGCCGGCTAATCGATGAGTTATGCATGACGTACTGTGCATGTATCGTGTCCGCAGGTTCCACTGGATTCTGCTAGTAATTAAAGTTGACACCTCAGAATGTCTCGTCCACGACTCTCTGAATAAGGATCCAAAGCTTTGGGGCGGCATGAGAAGAATGCTGCAGAAGTAATTATTTTCATTCATTTGCGCTCTATATCGATCGGCCTATTTCGTTCATTTCCTAATATCAAGTAACTAATAACTCTCTTGTTCATTTAATTTTCTTTGCCTCGTAGGGTTTGGAGACGGTTCGTAGATACAAAGGTCGGTGAATTCAAAAAAGAGTTAGAATTCAAAAGGTCAAAGGCTAAGAATGCTGGGGATATTCAGCCAGCGGGGACCAATCTATGTGGATACTATGTCTGTGAGATGATCCGGAGATACACCTCTGAGCGGGTTCCGAGTGATACCAATGCTCAGAGGAATAACCTCCGGATGATGCTTAGTCCAGAAGCTCGCTTCCGACCACTTCAAGAGGAACTAGCTGGATGGTTCAGCAGGGAAGTCCTCCATCGTAAAGGAGAACACCATTACGAGGACGTAGAACTTTATATGCATTAAATTATGTATGGAAACTTGTTCAAAATTGTATATGGTCATCCGATGATATTGAATATATATTGTATATTCCTCTTGAATTCTTTTTGGTTCTAATTTCAAATTTGTTTGAAATTGTACATTCATATGCATGTATGTAGTACCGTAGAATATGTGAAACTCCTTCAAAATTAAAATAAAGCACAAAAGAAATAAAACAATACAAATTAAACAGAAAACAGGTTTAGGGGGGGGGGGGCTAAAACCCTAAACCTGTGGCGGCCTTTAGTCACGGTTGGCCAGAAGAACCGCGACTAAAGGTCCTCCGCCCCGACGGCCGCCTGGCGCCCACGTGGACGGGCCTTTAGTCGCGGTTCTTAAGCAACCGCGACTAAAGTGGGGGTCCTTTAGTCGCGCCTATTTGGTCGCGGTTGCGCAACCGCGACTAATGGCAGTTGCGAACCGCGACCAAAGGCCCTTTTTCCAGCAGTGCACTGTGTCTTACATAACCCCATCATACAACTCTCTACGCCTCAACTGGGAAGACTATAAGCTCACCTAATTTTCTTTTTATCTACTTTACCAACTCTAACTTCTCTATTCCCTTTCATGGCTTGAAACTCCTTTGCAATTGTTCCAACCTCCGATCTATCAATAGACGAGAGGATGAGCGTCTTTGTCACCGAGCTGCAATCCGTCTCGATGATTAAGGGTAGATCCGTCCCGGACATTGCCATCCGTAGTCCTTCTAGGCAAGCCATGGCTTCCGCGCCGTCCGCTCCATTGCACCGCGGTATATAATCCCAAACTAATAAGATAACTCTTTCATCATGGTCTCGAATCACAGCTCCCCAGGCTCCGCTCCTACTTTCCTCCCAAAAACTTCCATCAACATTGACCTTGGCCCATCTGAGCTCTGGCTTTTTTCATCCTTTTTCCTTTGTCATAGACCTTTGCGAGGTCTAATTTGTATGCACAATATTTTCCTTTTGCTTCAGAACTTTTCTGGATGCTATAGATATATTCAAATGCAATCAGAGCGTTGTCCGTAATCATTCACCCTGGAATGAAGGCACTGTGCGTTGGGGCTATCAAATCATGGAGCAGTGGTCTTAATCTATTTACCAAACATTTTGAAACAATTTTGCACACTACATTGCATAGGCTAATAGGCCTATAGTATTTTAGGGAGCTCAGGTTTTTCTTCTTCGGTATTAGCATAACAGTATTATTAACTCCTTCCGACATGACGCATGAACTGAAGAACTCTTTTACTGCCTTGATTACCTCATTTTTCAGAGTACCCCAATGCCTTTGATAAGATCTCGCATGAAACCCATCTGCACCGGCACAAGCCGTCAGTCGGTCCATCCATAGCGCGTGTTAAAGTGTGGTGTTTCACACAAGTGATGCATTAATCGAACCACATCATAGTTTCGATGGTTGTTCTGTTGCCTATCCCTCTTTACTTATATTTTTTTATGATAATACATGTCTCATTTATATCATAAGAAACATTGTACAAGTCACGTACATATTGACCTGACAAAACTAAACAAATAGCAGAACGCTAGCCTTTGCACAAAGGAACACCGGCCAAGTAGTAAAACTACGAACAAGACTGAAGAAACCTCAGAGCTTGACACCAACGCGTGTCACATGCCTCTGGCACTACATCAGCCACCAAAGGAAAAAAATGACGGATCACCTTCACACCCGAGCTTGATGCGGCTCCATCGCTGATATGGAGCTTTGCGGACCTCCAAGGTGGCTCGTCAAGGCAAAACCATTACCATTGACCAAATCAGACTGGAGCAACACCCTGGACATGCCATCGAACTCCAGATCTGGCAACCCCACACGACTAAGACGTTGAAGGAGGAAACCATACCTGCCATCCACGTACCACGAACCCAGCACATGATCCACCATCTTCCAAATGTCGTCGATGCAAACGACAATCCACATCCGCTCTTGGACTACCTCCCAAGCTCCGCGCTGGCACTGGAGCAAACGTTGTCGCAACAATGGAGCCCGAGGACACAAGTCCACCACAAGGATGCCGCCACTGCTGTACCACCCTCGCTTGAACAGGCTGGATTCCAAATCCATCCCCAACCATAGGACCGATCGTCTTGTCGGAGTAGGATATGAAGAAACTTTGTTGAGCGCCGCCATCGTCGTCACCGGAGACAAGACGATGAACAACCTAAAAACTAAGCAACGTTGACCTAAAACTATCCACACGCATGGATCCGGCGACCCTCCTCGCCACCGAGAGCCATCAGAGGGCGGCGGCGAAAAAAGCGCTCCGCGAGGGCATGCGAGATCGCCTTTCTTTCCTCCGCTAGAGTTATAACATCCCAAATTTTCAATTTGGAATGTTATACATTAGATCATCAAGCATATCATATTTTCTTGCATTTTGGTTGATCCTAGAAATTTCACGCAACTCAAGGACCCTCGGAGAGAGTTGGAGATTTCGTCATTTTCATATTTGAGTTCTTCTCAAATTTGGAAAAGAGGATCATTGGATTTGTCGGAGTTTATTTGCCTTTTATTTGGATAGGGAAAATGCGAGTTTTCAAAATTTGCATTCTAGGTCCCGAGAAAAGTTCATTTTGTTCGACTCATTTTTAGGAGTCGGGGAAATTTACTTTAGAATTTTTGAAGTTCGTTTAGATGTTCTTTTATTTGTTTTTTCTGCGCGCGTAACCGTTTTTAAAAAAAATCCCGCAGCGACCCTGGGAAAAAGGCCTAGCCGGCCGGGCCAGGCTCCCGCGCCGCGCGCCAGCAGGCAGGCGCCAAGCCGCCGCCGCCCTAGGAGTCCTAGTAGGACTCCGTTTGCTTTTTTTAGGACTCCCTCTCCTTCTCTTTTTTCTTGTCCCCTCCCCCAAGCAAACCCTCTCCCTTCACCTATATAAATACTCACCCCCCCCCTCTAAACCCACATCAAACCAAGCCCCAAGCCCTCCACCGCGCCCTCACCCCGCGCCCTTGCGCCGCCGCGCCGCCCTTGTGCCCCGCCGCCGCCGCCCTACATCGCCGCCGCCGGAGCCCCCGCTCGCCAGAACCTCGCCGAGGTTGCCCCGCGTCTCTTTTTCTTTCCTCGGTTCGGTTTTTCTTATAAACCGTTCCGGTTCTTTTCTTTTCTTCCGATTCGTTTTCTTTTGTTCTTTGTTTCGGTTTTCTTTTCCGAAACCCTAGATCGGTTCCATTTTCTTTTCCAGTTTAGTTGCCTAGAGACCGTTCGCCGGACCGTTCGTCTTAACGAGCGTGATCACCGGATTATTCCTAGGTTAACGAACGTCCGTTCGTTTAACCGTTCTTCTTTTTCTTTTCGTCGGATTTATTCCGCGATCGCGATCTCAGATCCGATCTTCGTTCTAGTCTATCTTCTCGCTCGTTTATCAGAATCAGGTGATTCAAGCGCCTGGAGTTTCGTTTCGAAACCGCCGATCCGACTAATCAACTTAAACAAGCTTTTGCTACTGTAAAACTTGACCTAGTTTCAACTTGCTAGAACCGAGTTGTTTTCTTCCGCCGTTTGTTTTCGGTTTCTTTGTTCGGTTCTTTCTCTCTTTGCAACCGGAGTTCTTAAGTTGAACTACTGGTTCGATCTCTTGTTCGAGTTTTACCTGTGCATTAGATGAGTACTTATCGTATGCTTGTTGTTTGTCTGCGATAGATTACCCGGATTGCGCCGCCTGTTACTTCGAATCTCTAGGACTCGCGGATCATCAGCAAGGCAAGTAACACTTTGATCATACCTTTTCTACAACTCAGTTTTATTGCATTAGATCAATCCTCACACATTGCATGATTAGGATCTAATTAAATTGTGGGATGGGAAGTAGATGAGGTAGTACCTATTACCTGTTTATTATGAAACCTTTGGGAGTTACTTCTACGTTTGCTTATTATGCCATGCTATGTTAGTAGACGTGGATTGGGTGAGTGATATCCATGACAGATGTAAGATTGAAAATTTTAATTGTTTATCTAAGGTGGAAACTTAAACACACATTTGGGTGGATTGAGACACCTGATGTCTATCAGGACTTGCCTGTTTTTTTTCTGGACCGCCACCCAGGCTCAAAGGGATCATAAGATCTTTCATGCTAAATACTTACGTGTGCAGCCACAAGCCAATATGGGCTCTGGCATAGTTGACTAAGTCGTGCGAACTCTTACAGGGTAGACTAGCAGATGTAGGGGAAAGTAGGTGTACCGGTCTATCCATCGTAAGGTGCTAGCGCTTCTGAAAGACTGTGTCTTGGTCATCCGTTTCTCAAACACTAGTAGTGCGAGAAATCCAACGGAGGCGATCGAGTCTTGTGGGGAAAAGTGCGCAAACCTCTCCAGAGTGTAATGAACTAATCATGATTAGCCGTGTCCCCGGTTATGGACATCTTGAGTATCTAGTACTTGAATATCATGTGAATCTCATCATGTTACTTCTGAATTAATATTGTTGTGTTATTGACGACTACTTTTAATTGGGATTGAGAATGCTTTCAACCATTCTCAATGTTTAACAACCACCATGATAGTTAACTAAATTTATTCCTTTGCAGTAGGGAAAAACTGGCTTTATGCAAAACAGTAACCATAGAGCTTTCCACCGGCCAATTATGCATATAGTATAGTTTTTTCATTCCATTACTCTCTATGTGTTACTTTGCCAGCATATTCCATGTGCTGGCCCGTTTTGGGCTGCAACGTTAATGTTGCAGACTTTTCAGACGACGATTAAGGTGCTTTTAGGTCGTGGTTCTATACTCAGTGATGCCGTTGGAGTTGATGGACCCATTTAACTTCCAAGTCTTCCGCTGTTATCGACATTAGATGGCCTTAAGCCATATTTATTGTAATAAGTTCTCTTTTGAGACATCAATGTAATAAGTGTGTGATTGCCACTCTGCTATAAATCCTTCGAAGTACTGTGTGGTGTCAGCATTACTGATCCAAGGATGACACCGGAGCACAGTAGACTTGATCCATTCGGGTCGGGTTGCTACAGAGATGGTATCAGAGCACACGCTGACTGTAGGAAACGACCACTAAGTTAAAGCCATAGATCACTATTCTCTCCTCATTTTCTAACTCCTCATCTTTTCCACTCTTTAGGATGAAGGACGCGAAGATTAAGTACGTTCAACCGGATGAAGGCACACCTTTTGAATTTCACTTGAAGGAAGTCACCAAATACCTAAACATTGGATTACCAAGTTTCACGGGAACTTTCAACGCCACTTTGCCTGAAGAGGAGCGCTGGAAGATTCAAGCTCACGTTCCAGGAAGGACATTCGCGCCAATCACGAAGCCCATAGATAGTGTTTTCAATGCACCAACGTGGAGTCTAGGAAAGAGCATGGCAGCCCATATCACCATAGGACGCATTGGAGAAGTTTATCAAGAAGACCTCAAGGACACTATCTACCAGATTTGCGGATGCCGAGATGAACAATGGGAGTTAGTCAGCACCAAGAAGGATAGATCCATTGCATCATTCATCCAGGAGTTAAACCAGCACATTCAACACCACGAGAACCAGATGTGCAATGATATGATAGAGTTGAAGAATGCGAAGACAAGGATCATCGAGCTAGAAGGAGAACTGAAGGCTACACGCAAGGACTACATGGAGGAGATAGTAGCTCTAGCAAGACACAACTGCGATCTTAAGCAAGAGATTGAAGAACTCAAGACGGAGTTAGCATCCAGGAAGGAAGACATGTACGTCGCATGTCCAGACAACTACATCATCATCGACGACACCAATTCGGATCCAAGTGAACCCGAATTTGAAGACGAAGCTGGAGCGGACATCATGGAGTCTTCCGCCGGTTCAAATTTTTAGATGACCACCAAATATTAGTAGTATTCCCCCATGTAAACATTATAGTTCGAGCACTTTTGCGATAGCTAGATCGATTGTATGCCCTTGTTTGATTGAATGAAGTGATTTTGTGTGAATTTGCTCATGTGCATTGGAGTAGTGTTTTCTCTTTAGACCTCACTCTATTCTTATTTCTCATCTTTTCTAAACCCTCAGATGCCTCCGAGACGTGACAATGGATTTCCACCGGAGCTCACTCAGTTGATCCAGCAGCAGAATCAATTGATGCAGATGTTAGTTCAGAATCAGCAAAACAACAACAACAACAACAACCCACCACCACCACCGCCACCTGTTGACCACTTAGCCCGTTTCCTTAGGCTAAATCCGCTGGTGTTTTCCAGTAGCATCGAGCCGATAGTAGCAGACGATTGGCTCCGCAAGATAGGAAGGGAGTTGACCACTGCAGGATGCACAGATGGTGAGAAAGTGAAGTTTGCCGCACATCAGTTAGAAGGACCCGCGGCAGCATGGTCGGAGAATTTCACAGCCACCTTCCCAGTTGACACCGTCACATGGGATCAGTTCCAGCAAGCTTTCCGCACTGCGCATGTTTCAGCAGGAGCTATGGCCATGAAGAAGCGTGAGTTTCGCAACTTACGCCAAGGAGGAAGGACAGTTGGCCAGTACGTTGATGATTTCAGCAAGTTAGCACGTTATGCCCCAGATGACGTTGCTATGGATGCAACCAAGCAGGAGAAGTTTCTGGAAGGACTGAATGATGAGTTGAGTATGCAGTTGATGGTAGCAAGTTTCAACAACTACCAGGAGTTGGTAGATCGTGCCATCATGATTGAAGGGAAGCAACAACAGATTGAGAACCGCAAAAGGAAGTATGGACGGGGGAAGTATAACTCTGGAGCCCAGCAGAAGCCCCGTTTTACCCCTAAATCGGGATTTCAGTTTCAGCATACCCATGGAGGAGGTAGTTCGCACAACCACAATGGCCACAAGAATGGTAATGGGAATGGAGGAAGCAACGGCCAGAACCGGACCACCCCATCAACCCCATCCAAGAGAGACCTGAGTCAAGTCACCTGTTTCAAGTGTTCCAAGACCGGACATTATGCCAATGAATGTCCTGAAGGCCAGAATGGAAATGGCAATGGAAGCTCAGGGAAGAAGCCGAACCCTTTCAATAGGGGACAGGTGAACCACGTTAACGTGGAGGAGGTTGAAGATCAACCTGATGCAGTAATCGGTAAGTTTTTGGTTAAGTCATTTACCGCACTCGTTCTTTTCGATACTGGTGCATCACATTCATACATATCAAGGGGATTTGTGGAAAAATATAGCCTGCCCACTAGGATTCTTAAAACACCTATGCTAGTAAGTTCGCCAGGAGCAGAGTACATGGCCAATCAAGGATGCTTTCAAGTGCCATTAAGCATAGGAAGGCATGTTTTCCCAACAGATTTAATTATTCTGGAGTCCCAGGGTTTGGATGTAATCCTCGGTATGGATTGGTTGTCGATGTATGAAGGAAACATCGATTGTGCTAGTAAGACAATTTTGCTCACAACGCCCGAAGGAAGAAGGATGAAGTATGTATCCCGGCATGTGCCAAAAATTGCCTAACAGGAGTTGTGCAGGAGGAAGTACCAGTGGTGAAGGATTACCCTGATGTATTTCTGGAAGAGTTGCCAGGCATGCCACCAGATAGAGACATTGAGTTTTTGATTAGGTTGTTGCCAGGTACAGGCCCAATATCAAAGAGACCATACCGGATGCCTGCAAAGGATTTGGTAGAAATTAAGAATCAGATTAAGGAGTTACTGGAGAAAGGTTACATTCGCCCAAGTTCTTCGCCTTGGGGATCACCCGTACTTCTAGTGGAGAAGAAGGATGGATCATTACGGATGGTTGTTGATTACCATGGATTGAACAAAGTAACAATAAAAAACAAGTACCCACTGCCAATGATTAATGATCTGTTTGATCGTTTGCAAGGAGCTAAAGTGTTTTCCAAGATCGATTTGCGATCAGGATACCACCAGTTGAAGATTCGAGAGCAGGACATACCTAAGACAGCATTCACCACAAGATATGGATTGTATGAGTATACCGTTATGTCATTCGGATTGACTAACGCGCCTGCCTATTTTATGAACCTGATGAACAAAGTGTTTATGGAGTTTTTTGATAAGTTCATCGTAGTGTTCATTGATGATATCCCGGTTTATTCAAGGAATGAAGAAGAGCATAAGGAACATTTGCGTTTGGTATTGGAGGAACTAAGGGAACATCAGTTATATGCCAAATTCAGCAAATGTGAGTTTTGGTTGAAGGAAGTAGGATTCCTCGTACATGTTATATCCGGAGAAGGGATAGCAGTTGACCCCACAAAGGTTGAGACCGTAACCGAATGGGAGGCACCAACGACAGTTGGGGAGATCCGGAGTTTTCTTGGACTCGCAGGATACTACCGGAGATTCATTGAAAACTTTTCAAAGATTGCAAAGCCTATGACGGAGTTGTTGAAGAAGGATACTAAGTTCAAATGGACTGAGGAGTGTGAGGCTAGTTTCCAGGAGTTGAAGAAACGTTTGGTTACCTCACCAGTGTTGATTTTGCCAGATCAGACCAAGGATTATGAGGTGTATTGCCATGCTTCACGTCGAGGACTTGGAGCAGTGCTTATGCAGGAAGGGAGAGTTGTTTCGTATGCTTCACGACAACTGAAACCTCATGAGTTGAATTACGCCACCCATGATTTGGAGTTAGCAGCCGTAGTGCATGCATTGAAGACATGGAGACATTTTCTCATTGGAAATCATTGTGAGGTGTACACGGATCACAAGAGTTTGAAGTACATTTTCACGCAGAAGGAGTTGAATCTCAGACAAAGGAGATGGTTGGAGCTCATCAAGGATTATGATATGAGATTGCATTACCATCCCGGAAAAGCTAATGTAGTAGCTGACGCATTGAGCCGTAAGAGCCATGTAAATACGTTGATGACGGGAGAAATACCCAAGGAGTTATCAGAAAACCTTCGTGAACTAAGTTTAGAAATAGTTCCGAAAGGCTATGTAGCAGCATTGGAGATTTAGTCAACATTGATGGATAAAATCAGAGAAGCACAGAAATCTGACAAGGAGATTGCTTCTATAAAGGAGAAACTAAGCAAAGGAAAAGTAAAGGGATTTCGTGAGGATGAGCACGATACCCTATGGTTTGAGGACCGTGTTTATGTGCCAAATGACCCGAAGATCAGGAAGTTGATTCTACAAGAGGCGCATGATTCACCCTATTCGATTCACCCAGGAAATACCAAGATGTATTTGGATTTGAAGGAGACATTCTGGTGGACCGGAATGAAGAAGGATATTGCAGCATATGTAGTAGTTTGTGACGTATGTCATAGAGTAAAGGCAGAGCATCAGAAACCAGCCGGATTGTTACAACCATTGCCGATACCCGAATGGAAGTGGGATAAGATAGGCATGGATTTTATCACAGGACTATCCAGGACGAAGGCTGGATATGACTCGATATGGGTAGTAGTTGATCGTTTGACGAAGGTAGCACATTTCATTGCAGTTAAGACCACTTACACCAGTGCTAAGTTGGCAAAGATATACATGACTAGGATCATTTGTTTGCATGGAGTTCCGAGGAGTATTGTATCAGACAGAGGAACCCAATTTACCTCAAAGTTTTGGAATCAGTTGCATGAAACTTTGGGAACTAGGCTAGAGTTCAGCACCGCTTTTCATCCGCAGACAGATGGACAGACCGAGAGAGTCAATTAGATTTTGGAAGATATGCTGAGAGCTTGTGCACTAGATTATGGAGTTGGGACGATAACTTGGCGTATGCGGAGTTTTCTTATAACAACAGTTACCAAACCAGTTTGAAGATGGCACCTTTCGAAGCTTTATACGGAAGGAGGTGCAGGACACCGTTGTCATGGGACGAAGTTGGAGATCGTCAGTTCTTTGGACCAGATTTGATTAAGGAGTCTGAACAGAAGGTGAAGTTGATTCGCGATAGGCTCAAGGTAGCCCAGTCCAGGCAGAAGAGCTACACAGATTCTAAATGCAAGGAGACAGTTTACGAAACCGGAGACAGAGTTTATCTCCGAGTATCCCCACTTCAAGGAGTTAAGCGCTTTGGAGTTAAGGGAAAATTAGCACCGCGTTTCGTTGGACCGTATAAGATCTTGCAACGTATGGGAGAAGTCGCGTATAAGTTGGAATTACCAGAGGGACTGTCAGGAGTTCATGACGTATTCCATGTTTCTCAGCTGAAGAAATGTCATGCCGAGATGGCGGAGGTACCGTTAAGAGATACAGTGCCGCTTGAAGCAATTCAGTTGAAGGACGACTTAACGTATGAAGAGAAACTAGTCAAGATTCTCGAGTATGCCAGCAGAGTTACCCGTAGCAAGGTTATCAAGTTTTGCAAAGTTCAGTGGAACCACCACTCAGAGGATGAAGCCACCTGGGAGAGAGAAGAAGATTTGCTCAAGGACCACCCTCACCTATTTTCTAGCCAACCCGAATCTTGAGGGCGAGATTCACCATAAGGGGGGTAGGTTTGTAAAATCCCGCAGCGCCCCTGGGCCAAAGGCCCAGCCGGCTGGGCCAGGCTCCCGCGCCGCGCGCTAGCAGGCAGGCGCCAAGCCGCCGCCGCCCTAGGAGTCCTAGTAGGACTCCGTTTGCTTTTTTTAGGACTCCTTCTCCTTCTCTTTTTTCTTGTCCCCTCCCCCAAGCAAACCCTTTCCCCTCACCTATATAAATACTCACCCCCTCTAAACCCACATCAAACCAAGCCCCAAGCCCTCCACCGCGCCCTCACCCCGCGCCCTTGCGCCGCCGTGCCGCCCTTGTGCCCCCCCCCCCCGCCGCCGCCCCTTTGCCGCACCGCCGCCGCCCTACATCGCCGCCGCCGGAGCCCCCGCTCGCCGGAACCTCGCCGAGGTTGCCCCGCGTCTCTTTTTCTTTCCTCGGTTCGGTTTTTCTTATAAACTGTTCCGGTTCTTTTCTTTTCTTCCGATTCGTTTTTTTCGTTCTTTGTTTCGGTTTTCTTTTCCGGAACCCTAGATCGGTTCAGTTTTCTTTTCCGGTTTAGTTGCCTAGAGACCGTTCGCCGGACCGTTTTTCTTAACGAGCGTGATCACCGGATTATTCCTAGGTTAACGAACGTCCATTCGTTTAACCGTTCTTCTTTTTCTTTTCGTCGGATTTATTCCGCGATCGCGATCTCAGATCCGATCTTTGTTCTAGTCTATGTTCTCGCTCGTTTATCAGAATCAGGTGATTCAAGCGCCTGGAGTTTCGTTTCAAAACCGCCGATCCGACTAATCAACTTAAACGAGCTTTTGCTACTGTAAAACTTGACCTAGTTTCAACTTGCTAGAACCGAGTTGTTTTCTTCCGCCGTTTGTTTTCGGTTTCTTTGTTCGGTTCTTTCTCTCTTTGCAACCGGAGTTCTTAAGTTGAACTAATGGTTCGATATCTTGTTCGAGTTTTACCTGTGCATTAGATGAGTACTTATTGTATGCTTGTTGTTTGTCTGCGATAGATTACCCGGATTGCGCCGCCTGTTACTTCGAATCTCTAGGACTCGCGGATCATCAGCAAGGCAAGTAACACTTTGATCATACCTTTTCTACAACCCAGTTTTATTGCATTAGATCAATCCTCACACATTGCATGATTAGGATCTAATTAAATTGTGGGATGAGAAATAGATGAGGTAGTACCTATTAACTGTTTATTATGAAACCTTTGGGAGTTACTTCTACGTTTGCTTATTATGCCATGCTATGCTAGTAGACGTGGATTGGGTGAGTGATATCCATGACAGATGTGAGATTGAAAATTTTAATGGTTTATCTAAGGTGGCAACTTAAACACACATCTGGGTGGACTGAGGCACCTGATGTCTATCAGGACTTGCCTGTTTTTTTTTCTGGACCGCCACCCAGGCTCAAAAGGATCATAAGATCTTTCATGCTAAATACTTACGTGTGCAGCCACAAGCCAATATGGGCTCTGGCATAGTTGACTAAGTCGTGCGAACTCTTACAGGGTAGACTAGCAGATGTGCTGACCCGTTTCGGGCTGCAACGTTAATATTGCAGACTTTTCAGACGACGATTAAGGTGCTTTTAGGTCGTGGTTCTATACTCAGTGATGCCGTTAGAGTTGATGGACCCATTTATCTTCCAAGTCTTCCGCTGTTATCGACATTAGATGGCCTTAAGCCATATTTATTGTAATAAGTTCTTTTTTGAGACATCGATGTAATAAGTGTGTGATTGCCACTCTACTATAAATCCTTCGAAGTACTGTGTGGTGTCAGCATTACTAATCCAGAGATGACACCGGAGCACAGTAGACTTGATCCATTCGGGTCGGGTCGCTACAAGAGTGTTGTATCTGGTTTGCGTATTCGCGGGTGTAAGGTTGTGTGCAAAAATGCTACACACCTATGTAACTCTTTTACGCATGCTACGTAATCTTCCTTCCGCCTAACTAAACGCCTCCCCCCCCCCCCCCTTGATTTTCAGGGTGGGCCCTATGCCTCAATTAATATCCAGTTAAACACTGCCATGTCGCCCGTTACGTAAGATACGTAACAACCAGCCCGTAGATGTAGCATTGCTCGTTGGTGTGCACGTGTTTTGGGGGCTGGTGTCACCCTTGTCTTCTCTTAAAAACTTAGGTGGTGCTGTGTTTTGCTGTATGAATATGATTATTGGTTTCTTTAATGAAATCGGGGGAAGGATCCCTTTCATTCAAAAAAAAAGTTTTATAATGCTGCTTAGCTTGATCAAACATCTAGTGGGATAACCAAAGCAGGGACACTTGTATTGTACAATCAGGACATCGTAAATATTATTAGAGTATATATAATTGTGTTTAAGGCAGAAATGTCACGATACAATACATTATGAAATACATATACAATGTGCAACAACAAGGACAAGGATTACGTACATATCTTTATTGTTTTGATACATATCAATATCTTTTTTTCCACACTTTATCTAGGTTGTGTTGTTTGTTTTCGCACTTGTGTTCTTTTCTACGCTTGTGTTGAAATTTCTTATGTGGCTATCTAAGCTTGTGTTTTGTGAATTGATACTAGCTGCATATATGAATGAGTTGTGTGACGAACACTTGAATAGATGATAAAAGTATGAATTGCCAAATATATCCATTATTTGGCATGCATCACAGGGACTCTACTGACAAGCAAACTAGGGAGGCCCATCAATGAATATTAGTCCTCCACTAAAGCCCTTAGATGGTAAGAACTATCGTAGTGTCAGAAGTGATCTTATATTTTGAGACGTAGAGAGTATTAATTTCAGGTGCTTTGTTCGTGCACACATTTTACATAAATATTTTATGTGCTTACTTAGGACTTGTACAATAGTCATTCTGTCCGAAATTATTTATCGCTCAAATGGATGTATCAGACGAAGAGAATAGTTGTCTATAAGAGATGTTGCATCGGAATTTTTCGTAACGTGTGTGAATGAAAAAAAAAAGAGGGGAGGGAAATGCTAAACAACATCCTTGACTCTCAGACGACGGACGTGTGCGCGTTAACATCACAAGGTAGCAGCAAGCAAAACTGTACAAGTGGTTGTTACAGCGTCCAGATACAGTAGGCAGCAGTACTCCACCTCGGAATGGGGAGAGGGCCCCGGTTTATCTCTCGATGTTTTTCTTCTTCTCCGCCGAGGAAGCGATCAAGCGAGGGACTGCGATGGTCGACGGCGCGGCCGTGGAGGGGCAGGCGGATGGTCAGCCACGGAGCTCGCCTCACGATTTTTCGTTTTGATGAGAGGCACTCGAGAACTGGCCAGACCGAAGCGAAGCTAGCTCGCTCACGTACGGGGCTCACCTCACGGACCGGGCCGTCTTTTTCCTTTCTTTTCAAGAAGATAATACCCTTCGCGTGTGGAATGTGTGGCTTGGCATGCATCACATCAATACCGCTGCTTGGATGACGAGGGGCTCGGTGAAGCAATGGTGGACCGGGAACATTCATATTCGTAGCAAATTCCTCAAGGCGCTTGCTTCGCTGATGATGCTCATCTCCTGAGAGATTTGGTCGGAGCGCAATGCTAGAATCTTCCGCAACACGGCCTCTCCTTCGGTGGTCCTTATTAACAGGATTAAAGAGGAGTTGTTTCTTTGGGCTACGGCGGGCGCCAAGCACTTGAGTATTGTAATGGCGTGAGAGTAGTTCTTTATTTTCTTGTCGCGATGTGGCATTGTCTAAACCTTCTTCCTTAATTAATGAAATGGCAAATCTTTTACCTTGTTTAAAAAAAAAGACATGCACGTACGTACGTGCCGCTTGAGGATTGGCCGGACGACCAAGCTAGCTAGGTAGCTGGCTGGAGTAGTACACGTGTAGTGCGCAGCGCAGCGGTTGATTTGACCCGGCGTACGTACGTGCGGCTTGTTAACTGGCTGGTGCGGCGTAGCTATGAGACAACACAACGAGAAATGATTAAAACGCCCCGCTCAAAATTTGTTTTGTTTAGAACACAAAGCATTCGAACCTAAACTTGATTTGTCTTGCAAAAGAAAAGAAAGAAGAGAACGGGGCAGTAGCCCAGTGGCCGGGATCAGAGTGGTACACCCGGCGACCAGAGTTCCACTTCTGTGTGGAGCGAATATATCTGGGATTCTCACCAAGGATACGTGGAATAAGCCAGCTATTCCGTATGATGCCGTGGTCACAAAAATATTTTTATCGCGCGGCAAGCGTGATAAGCGCGCAGAACCAAAGCCAATCAGCGATACAAAAAAGAAAAGAAAGAAGCTTCATTTGTCAGCCAGGTCTACATTCAGTGTTTCGGTCTGGGTAACGCGCACGAGGCCGCAGCCATTGGTACAACAGTTGCAGTTGGGCATGCATGGCCTGTAGAGGAATCAAAGGTGTTGTTGAACCTTTTGCGGTTTGGAATTTACTTAATACTTTTATAATAAGGAGGCTTTCAGTGAGTACTAATTAATTAAGCCTGCGTGTACAGGCCAGATGCCATTGCCCAAGTCAGAGAGGTATATATCCTCCTGACCTTGTTCAGACGGGAAATAGCACGCAGGACAGTTTGCATCTGCACGCAGCTTTGACCCAAATTGTACTAAGATCAAATATTTCGTGCGCGGTGTCTCTTTATTTTGAATGTAGAGAAAACAAGATAGTACTGTCTCTGTACCTGAATATAAGACGTTTTCGTAGGTTAAACTAGTTTATTATAAAAATGTCTTACATTTTAATATGGGGGAAGTAGTAGCTACGGCAAATCCCGGTAACAAATCGCCCTAAATTATCTTCTGTAGTGGTTATGATCGATGTCAGGGGCTTGTGCTACATCGAGAATGCGTCTGCATTTACATATTTTTTTACTTCTCATCTGCTTGCAAGCATGAAATATTCCATATGACTGTGTTTTTATTTTATTTTTGCGGGGCATATGACTGTTACTCTTTGAAGGAGTCAATAGGTCTCTCGATGTAACTTTTGAAGTAGTATAAAGTTTACTTGTTCTAAAGCCTGAAGCCTGAGGAACTTCCTAGACAAAGAAAAAGTTTGAACCAAAGATGATACTTTTTTCACTAGGCAAAATGTAAGTTACTAGTACTACACAACACCGTGACTCGCAGGGCGTCGAACAGCAGGGAGATATTGCCGGATGCCAAGTCCTACAACTTTGCTGGATGCATGCTACATACTTTCTCTGTAAACTAATATAAAAGTGTTTAGATCACTATTTAATGATCTAAACGCTTTTATATTAATTTACAGAAGGAGTAATTGTTAAGATGAAAAGGAAAGAGATGAACACATCATAGCATACTCAAAACCACAACCGTACTGTTTGACCTCACCAAAAGCTCTACCAGCTTTATTAAAAAAAATGCTCCACCAGCTGCATGTATAGTGCACAATTCTGGAGGTAGCTGGTCAGCTACGGCCTACGGGGCTGGCTCCAACCGTTTTCTTTTTGAGACATCAGACTCGTGCTCGACTTGAGGATTACCGGAACAACAACCCTTGATTTGATTACTCAAAAAAAAAAACCTTGAATTGACCAGCCATTTTTCTGTTGTAACGGATTCCGGGGCGGACACGAGGGCACCAGGTAAGAGGTACTCCCTCTGTTTTAAAATAAATGATTCAACTTTATATTAAAGTTAGTATAAAATTGGATCATCTATTTCAAAAAAGAGGGAGTAGGTAGGTGTGATGCGACGGGAAATGTATGTTAAACCACAAAGCATGTCCGACAAATCCCTAATTCTTGCATTAATTGCATGAAGGAAAGCAAATGGCTAGCGTCTTCGTTTCAAAAGAAAAGGAAAGCAAATGTGTATCGGGACATGGCCTGTAGCGGAATGAAGGTTCGCCACAAACACAAGCCGGCTGGCCAACTCGTCGACTCTTACACACGTGCGTGTATATACTCACCAGACGCGTGTCATGCGAACATAAGGGTCTACGTGAGTCCTTGCAAAATACAATACGTTCGAGGATGCCAAGAAACAAAATTGCTACACCTACGTACAACTTCTACCTAACCTAGGTAATCCCTTTCCCCATTAATCAAACAGCCCCCCTTTCAAGGGTGAACCCGCGTCCCCAACTAAGGGTCAATAAAACTTGCCAAATCAGCTCATAAGTAACAAACATTACATAGATGTAGCATTGCGGGAACCAACCTATGGTTTTGGATGGTTAGAGGGTAGTGGCATCTCAGCGTATCGGGGATTAAATCCTGATGCTCGCATTTATTGCTGAATTTATTTCAGCCTACGGTTACTTTGTATATATATGAACGCTTGCGTCTGTATTGTGTTCAAAAAAATATGTAGCATTGCTCAACAAGAAAGGTCTGCGTGAATCTTACTCTGTGAACTTCCAATAATGATTCCTAATTAAGTCTACGTGTACACGCTTTATTATTCTGATGACAGCAAAACGGGAGTGGCTTCACGAAGACAAGTCCCGGCGCTAATTTGGAAAACATTCGAACCTAAACTCGATTTGTCTCTCGAAAAAAAAAAGCTTCATTTGTCAACCATGTCAACATGTAGTGTTTCGGTCCGGATAACGTGCATGAGACTCGCAGCCGGTGGTTGGTCGCGCAACACGTACAGATGGAGGTGGCCGCCGCCATCTATTGGTGCAACAGTTGGACATGCATGTTCTGTAGACAAGCTACCAACCATTTGACTATTACACACGTCCGTGCGCTACTCGTCAGATTCGTGCCCAACTGCTCATGCAAACGTAAGGTCGACGTGAGTCATTGCAAACGGCGTCGTGAAGGGGAGGAGCGGTAACCTTCCTGAGACACGAGCTGTGACTGTTAGAAGAGAGAGAGAGGGGGGTTTGCTGGAATTGTTCATTTGTATTGCTTGAGCCTCGTGGGGTATAGGAGTACATGATCTATTTGAAGTACAAGGCATGGTAAAATAATATCCTACGCTATCTTGGCTTTTCCAATAATCACGATACATAATATCCCTTGCAGTCACAACGGCAACAACGCGGACGGTGAGACTGGAGAAGAATCCGAAGGCAAGCCGATGGACACTCCTCCCACAGTTGTAACGGGCGATGCATCGCGGAGTCGTGGCTGGAGTGAAAACCGACGGGGTTGCTCAAGCATGGCGGTAGCTCTTTGTGCCGTTTGTCGAGGTAACCGAGAGAGTAGGTGGTGTAGCTGTAGTCGAGGTAGCCATGCGAAGAACGCCATGGTCGATGTCGAGGAAGGCGCGCGTGGATCGGGAAGAAGAGCGGCGGCGGCGGCCTGAGAAGGCGACGGCGGCTAGGTCAGAAGCGCGACGGCAGTGTTCGAAGTAGGCGAGGAAGAACCCGACAGCATGACGAAGACCTGTGCGGACGGTGCCGTTCCCGTGCCAGGAGGCGACGCGACGCATACCACTTGAAGTCGACGCGCGTGGACGGCGGTGGACCGCCGGCCGCAGCGCTACGGCCCAAACGAGCGACGCAACGGCAGCAGGCAGGTCGGGGCGACGGCGGGGAAGGCCTCAAGGCGATTGAAGGAATCGTGTGCCACGCTCACTACGGCCCGATGAGGGACGCAGCGGCAGCGCGAGGGTCGGTGCAGCCTCGTGGACGGCCTGAGCGGACGACCTCGGTGCGGCGATTAACCGCGGGCCGGGGCATTATGGACCGAAGGGGCGATGCAGCAGCAGCGCGCGATGTGGTTTAATCACGGAAACAACTTTAAGGCGGCGACGGGACCACGTGCCGCGGGGCTACGGCCTGAAGGAACGACGCAGCAGTGACGAGGATCAGTGCAGCCACGGGAAGAACCACATAGCAACAGCGCGACGGCCCAATAAGACGACACAACGCCAGTCCGTTGCTCAATCGCTGAAGAGCCATGTAAACCTGACGGTGATCTTCAGTAAATCCGGCGGAGACATGCATCAGTTGATTAGACCGGACGAGGTGCATCTCACGGACGAACAGGGCAGGAGCGCAACCGGGAAAGGACACGAGATTTGCATGAAGGCTGAGCTGAAGCGTGACAAGAGGAGAAGCCTCCACCTGCACATATGCATCACGTACGAGCTGCCAACATAGCATGCACAGGCACATAGCGCGTCTGGGACGCGGCCACGGAAACAGTATGGATCGAATCTGTACCTGGCGCTCAAGCAATCCCACGTCCGCATGTGACGCAGTAGTGGCTACTGACCGCACGGCGTGCACGCGAGTCAGCACAAGACCCGGCCGGGCGGCCGCCGCGTGCTCGCGCACGACGTCATCCAGTCCGGAGAGGATGAAGATGTCGATCAAGTAGACACGGGCTGTGGATGACGGATGGCGATGGACCACGCAAACCGATCTATGGAGTGGAAAACAAAAAAGAACTCCAATTAATTGATCGGCGAGAAAAAAAACCCGAAACAAGGATCAGAAAAAAGACTCTCTAAGACAACCGATCAACATGATCGGCGGACAAACCCTAGGTACGGGTCGCGCGGCCCCCGACGGCGGTCATGAAGGCCGACCGCCCCGGGGGCAGCGCACGGAGCTGAAGTGTTCGGCGGCGGCTAGGATTGGATCGGTTAGGCTGATAGCATGTTAGAAGAGAGAGAGGGGTTTGGTGGAATTGTTCATTATATTGCTTGAGCCTCGTGGGCATATAAATAGAAGTACATGATCTATTTAGAGTACAAAACAAAGTAGAATAACATCCTATGCTATCTTGGCTTTCCTAATAATCACGATACTCAACAGTGACGACCTATCGTGCATTACTCTTCCTCTCTGTCGCCGGCGCCCGCGGACATCGGCTTTGGGGTCGTCGCGGCGGGGCGCAGACTCGATGATGTCCTCCTTGTCGCCGGTCTTGTCAAACACCGCTTCGGCCGCGTCGTCGCTCTCTTTGTAGGCGGCCGCCACCTACTGGCGGTACCGCCAGCCGGTGAGGCGGATCTCCCGGGCGAAGGGGTAGGACTTGAGTAACGCCTCCTGCTCTACTAGGTCCGTATCCGGTGCGACTGCCCTGCCGGCGGCGAGCTGCTCCTTCGCCTGCAAGAAAGTGGTTGTTGTAGGTGGCGTTGGCCTGCGCCCCCCGGAACTGCTCCTCCCGCTCTTCCCGCACCACGTCCATGTAATGGGCACGGGCCTCGCCGATGGTCATGGTGTAATACACCGGCGAGGGTCGCGCTAGTTCGTCGTCGGCAATCGTCCTCTGGCTGTCTGCCGGCAGCAATGGCGACCACCTCCTTCTTCTGGTCCGACGTCGGCCTGTCCCAGGGAGTTTTGGCTGGGGACGAATCCATGATTGGAGTGGTGCGGAGAGGGATCAGAGGCGAATTACTGTGGCTATGGCCGGGGCAGCGGTTTATATATCGATGGTGGGCGGCAAATGAATGGACGGGCAGCGTCGGAGGAGATGCCTCGACAACCATGTGCCATCAATGTGGACGGCAAATAGACGGACGGGCGCCCGTCGTGTCATGCGCGCAGCACTCGCCTGCACTGGAATGCGGCGCGGTCGGCGCAATCTCGGCCGGTGCGCCGCTTCAATGCCGGCGCTAGTGAGCGGCCGCATCCGTTCTGACCTGGCATGAATGCGGGCGCTGACCGAAATGCGCGGGAGGGCGGAGTTGGCCAGGGCGGTTAGAAGCGGGAGTAGGGCCGGTCCGAACTCCCGCAAAGCCCTCCTCACCATCTTTGTCTTCGGTTTACGGAAGAAATTAGGTTCGAACCGTGTCGTGGACCGATGCAGGACCGCATCGGATGGCTTTCGTGGTTCGGAGAATGCAGTTCGGACGGTTGCGGAAGATTTAGAGTGGAGATGCCCTAAGAGTGGTATATATCCTCATGGTCTTGTTCAGACGGTGAATAGCACATAAGAGACTTTGCATATTTTTCTGTTTCTTTGCGGTGTGTAGGAGACTTTGCATTGCATGCATGTTTGACCGAAATAGTATTAAGACCAAATATGTCGCGCTGTGCCTTCATTTTGAGCGTAGAAAAAACAAGATAGCAGTAGCGTCACTATGACAAACCCCGGCAACAAATCGCCCTAAATTCTCCTCTGTAGTGTTTATGATCAATGTCAGGAGCTCGTGCTACATCTAGAATGCGTTGCATTTTTTTTCTTCACTTTTCATCTGCTTGCAAGCGCGAAATCTTCCATATGACTGGATTACTCTTCCCCCCTAAAAATAAAAAAGACTGGATTACTCTTTGAAGAAGTCAATAGATCTCTTAACGTAACTTTTGAGTAGTTTAAAGTTTACCTGTTCTAAAGTATGAAGTCTGAGGAACTTCCTAGACAGACATAAAAAAAAGTCTGAACCAAAGATGACACTTTGGTCAGTAGACAAAAATAAATTACTACACAGCACCGTGACTCGCAGGGCGTCGAACAGCTTGGTGGATGCCAAGTCCTACAACTTTGGTGGGTGCATGCTAAATTGCTAGTTGTAGTTGAAAAGCAAAGAAATGGACACACCCTTCTTAGTAATACTCGAAACCGCAACCATTTGGATGCGAAATCAAGCACACAGTACTGTTTGACCCCACGAATTTTCTTTTGAAACGAATAATCGGCCAGACTAAAAGCTCTAGCTCTCTCACTCGATGGGTTTTCTTTTCGTAACACAAGACTTGGGCTCCACTTGAGGATTGACCGGACCAAGCTGCCTCTCGCTTGCTATCCGCGTGTGCAGCGCACAACTCTTGATTTGACCAGCCGTTGTTCTGTTGTAAGTATTCAGGGACGGACACGAGGGAGAAGGTACTCCCTCACAAGTTAAGTTGCTAATTTTACTATTTTAATATAAACTATATAACATAAAAATTATAACATTTGAAAATAGAATATCTAAAGTTATATTGATATATTTTTTATAATATATGACTTATATTATGTTGGTCAAATTGATGATCTAAGAATACGCGCACCCTTTTAAACTTAGAGAGAGGGAGTAGGTAGTATGATGCGATGGAAAATGTTTAAACCACAAAGCATGTCCGACAAAAGCCCCAAATTTTCCATTAATCGCACGCAGGAAAGCAAATGCGTACCGGGACATTGCCTCTGGCGGAATGGAAGGTTCGCCACAAACACGAGCAGCTGGCCAACGCGTCGCCTATTACACACGTGCGTGTACTGCGTACTTGTCGGATGCGTGATCATGCGAACGTAATGGTCTACGTGAGTCCTTGCAAATACTACGTTCGAGGATGTGAAGAAAGGCCTACATGAATCTTATATGCTGTTTGGAAAATTCTTTTTAACTTCTAATAATGGTCCCTAATTAAGTCTACGTGTACGCGATCTATTTTATTATCCTGACAGAAAAACGGGAGTGGCATCACCAAGACAAGCCCCGGCATCAATTTGGAAAATTATTTTTAACTTCTAATGATGGTTCCTAATTGACTTCGGACAGCCATCCGGCCAAGCCTCCACTATATTATTCTGTCATGTTGGTTCAGACAGTGACGGTACGTAGGAGACCTGAATTTGCATTGCATGCATGCATGCTTGACCGAAATAGTAAGATCAAATGTCCTACTGTGCGTTAATTTGAACGTAGAATTAGCAAAACCGGACTAGCATCACGAAGACCAATCCCGGCAACAAATCGCCCAAAATTCTCTTCTGTCGGGGTTGTGCATGGCAGTCCGCAGACATCGTCTTCTACGCTTGCTTCCACTGTCGGGGGAGTATGCTACAAGCCTACATCTTGAATGCATCTGGACTGTTTTCTTCTTCTTCTTTTCTTCTGCTTGCGAGCGGTGAAATTTTCCATTGACTGGAATACTCTTTGAAGGAGTCAATCCATCTCTCTTTTTTTTTGCGGGGCGAGTCAATCCATCCCTTGATGTAACTTTCGGA
The DNA here is from genome assembly GCA_034509565.1 of Triticum monococcum. Lineage (NCBI taxonomy): Eukaryota > Viridiplantae > Streptophyta > Magnoliopsida > Poales > Poaceae > Triticum > Triticum monococcum. The sequence goes on from CM067846.1 coordinate 67,195,769, forward strand.
TTAGGTTAAAGTTTACTTGTTCTAAAGTCTGGACTACGCCGGAAGAGAAGAAGTGTGAGAGCCAGTTCTTTTGGCTCAATTCTGAGAAGAACGGAAGGGGAGGCGCGGAGGAAGAGCTCGCCAGCGGTAAGGCTTGCCGGTGGCGCGGGGAGCAAGGGCAGAGCAGATCGGGTGTAGAGCACCTCACCTCTGTCTGCGTGTGTGGCTGCGCTACGTATTTGTCAAAAAGCGCGCTCATGCGAACGTACTACAATTTGGAGCAAAAGTTCGAGGAGAGAAAAGGCGTTGGCCCTTTTGTGGTTTGGAATTTACGTACTACTTTTACAACAAGGAGACTTTTTTTAGGAATAACAAGGAGACTTCCAATGAGTCCTAATTAAATTCTTTTTGAGTCTACGATCGCCAAGGAGTCGTTTCTAATTAATAAGTCTACGTGTACAGGCCAGACACCATTGCCCAAGTCAGAGAGGTATATCCTCCTGACCTTGTTCAGACGGTAATTCCGGATCCCGGTCAGGACCGATCTCTTATCCCGTCGGCGAGGAACCCTAGCTAGCTACTCTCTCTCTCTAAAAAAAAAGACCTTGTTCAGACGGTAAATAACACGTAGGAGACTTTGCATTTGCATGCACGTTTGACCGAAATGGCAAGATACAATACTGTATCTCGATGTGCGTTTATTTTGAACCTAGAAAAAACAAAACAGGAGCAGTATCATCACGATAACAAATCCCGGCAACACATCGCCCAAAATTCTCTTCTGTCGTGGGCATGATTAACGCCAGGGGTCTGTGCCACATCTAGAATGCGTCTGCACTTTTTTTTTTTTACTTTTCATCTGCTTGCAAGCGTGAAATCTTCCATGGATTGGACTACTCTTGGACGAAGTCAATCCATATCTTCATGTAAGTTTTGGAGTAGTTTAAGGTTTACTTGTTCTAAAGTCTGAACTTTTGCTCCAAACATGCATGCATGAATTACCGTGACTCGCAGGGCGTCGAACAGCAGAGAATGGTTGGTGGCTACCAAGTCCTACAACTTTGGTGGATGCATGCTAATTGTAAAGCTGAAAAGGAAAGAAATGAACACATCACAGTATTACTCAAAACCACAACCATTTGGATACAAAGTCAAGCATACTACAATACTGTTTGACCTCATGAATTTTCTTTTGAAATAAATAATCGGCCAGACCAAAAGTGTTGGAAATATGAGCAATTTACCGAATGATTTTATTAACAGAAATACTAGATAAAGCATGACTAATATAGTAGAGATAAAACAAGTCATGCGTTCGGACAGAGAGAAGGTAAAGAGCATCTGCATATATGAACTTGAACTAAATACATTTAGAACAGACACTAGATGAAGTAGAACCTAACACATGTAGGACGGAAAGTAGAGCAAAGAACTGTGTCATGACATCTAACAGAAAAAGGAAGAACACGTACGGGACAGCAGCAGTGGAAGTGCTGGACTTAGGGTCGGTGTCCTCGCCTGCCATGTCTTCGAGGAGATCGTGGACGTCGGGGAAGAAGTCGTCGTCGGGGAACTAGTCATTGGCGACCGGATCGTCCGTGATGAAGCAACCAGTAGTCGCGCTGAGCGCTCCCCAAAAACCTTATCACCCTTCTTCCGTAAAAGACTCAAAAGGTGCGGTTTCAGAGGCCTACTATCCCAACCTGCGGTGCACGCCGCAAGCCGGGATGGGGAAGATCGTAGCAGCAGCGCAGTGCTCAGGAACTTGTGGCGAGAGGAGGAAGAGGTTCTGGTGTGTCTCTCTGGGAGGAGCGACCTCCCTTTTATAGGCGCACGAGAAGGAGGCGAGAGGGCAGCGACGGGAGGCGAAACGAACAGCCAGCAGCCGAAGGGCTGCACCGTTCACATTCGAACTCCACTTTCGCAAAAATCTTTTCAGCTTCCGTGTGACCTTTCGTATATCACTGGTAGAAAAAGGGCCTGTAGTCCCAGTTCGTAAGGGCCTTTTGTCCCGGTTCTGGAACCGGGACTAAAGGGTCGGTACTAATGCCCTGTCCCTTTAGTCCCGGTTCAATCCAGAACCGGGACAGATGGGCCTCCACGTGGCCTGTGCGCGGAGTCCAGGCAGGAGACCCTTTGGTCTCGGTTGGTGGCACCAACCGGGACCAATAGGCATCCACGCGTGAGCATTTCTGTGGCTGGGGTTTTGTTTTTTTTTGAAAGGGGGGGGGGGGTTGGGGGTTTTGGGGGGTTAATTTAGGTGTTTCATATATTGTGTTAGGTAGCTATAATTAATAGAGAGAAATGTCCTCTCTTATGTCCGTGCTTGGTCGACGCTACGTACTATACATACGTATAGAGAGGACTAGACACGCTAGCTAGCTAGTAAGCAAACGAAGGAAACAGAAGATCGTCATAAACATATATGCATACAGAGAGAAGTGATATCGACCACCTCTCCTTCTCCGAGAGATTGGTCGAACAACAAGTTCTCATACATCTATCCGACACTACCGGCTACATATATACAATAATTATCTCTTACAAATATAATCATACGGACTCATGGTCCACATAGTATTCTCCGTCTTCAGCGATCACGTGGTCAAGAAAGAATGCCGCCAATTCTTCTTGAATTGCTCGCATGCGAGCTGGTGCTAGGAGTTCATCCTGCTTCCGAAACATCTAATTTGAAGAAGGGGGTCAATACATATATATATGAATGAATGAAACTCAACACAGATGATGGTAATAAAATAAAATTGTGAATGTTTTTATTTACGTACTTCATATTGTTCGTCAGAGTACCCGCCCCGCTCACATGTCGTGTGGCGGATGGACTCGCAGATGTAGTATCCACAGAAATCATTCCCTTGTTCCTGCCACAACCACTTTACAAGAAATAGAGGTCAATCAAACTGATAAGCAAGAATGCTAAATGGTATTGATGAAACTAGCGCTTGAATCACTAGCTAGGAGATGCGCGGAACATGCTACTATAGTACTTACTTTCGGGTGTCTAAATTCCAGCTCCTTCGGCAGTCCCGGAACTTTTCTGATGAATTTTCTCCAAACCCCGCCGGACAAAGAAAACAATTACTTGATATCAGGAAATAAACAAAGTTGCTGATATGGTGGATAATGATCGATTTAACTTACTTCTTGAGGATTTCAGTCATGTCCGCATACTTCTGGGGATCTTTTCGTTTAGAGTCCAAGACAGTTACTACTCCCCGCTCAAGCCTAATCTCTAGGAGAATATAGTGGTACCTGCGCACGCATGCATAACTCATCAATTATATTACTATAACCCGGACTAATATATAAGGGAAACCGAATATGCACAAGACAGTAACACTCACTTAAAGTTGCAAGGAAAGAGTATTATATCTTTGTTTTTTTGAATGATCGTAGCAAGTTGGCCTCGGTATCTTCAGGACGATGTTCAACCTCAGTTGCATCTATGAGATATGTGTTAACGAACCCAATATCACTGATTTGTCTTTTTCTTCAATTCGGCGATCTTCAATCTGCATAATATAGTGAGGATAATTATAAATACATGCAATGAAAGAGATGAGCTATATAGAGAGACTTAATGACAGAAGTAGTAGTACTTACAGACAGTAGCAGGTGACCGTTGTTTTATCGAGGGCCAATTGATTGAAAAACTGATAGAACTCCTCAAATGGAATAGGCAACAGTTCAATTCCAACGAGGTCATGCTCCAGTTTAACTCTCGCATACAAAGTAGTCCTCCCCCCAGACTCTCTGCAGATTTTCAAGTACCAATCATGTAATCTTCGCATCATCGTTGTTAAAGATTTTTCATCTTTGACGAGAGGCTTACCATACTCGTATCTGTGTATCTGCACCTCCATGGGATCATAATGTACATCGTCGGGCAGGTAATCGTCAACATTGCAATAACGGGCACCATCCTCGGATCGACGATGTCGCTAGGCACCTTGAGCGGGGGGCATGATTGCTTCGCTTGTTCGCCAAGCTGGGCAATTTGTTTCCCAGCTGCTCGTCGTTCTTTCAGCCTTTGATCACTGACTGTACTTCCCGACCGCTCCACTTCGGCCCATGTCTTTGCAATAATGCGCTCATAGTTGCCTTTCGGCGGAGACTTGGGTGGTTTTGCCAGGGTAGCCAGAGTGCGCTTCACTTTCACCGGATCTACCTTCTCCTGCGGAGGTGGATGTCTCTTTGCTTTCAACCCTTTAAACTAGTCATCCACTTCGGTTCGCGCGATCTTCGCGTTCTCCTCCGGGGTCCTCTCGTATGGTAACTTCTGTGGACTCTTCAGAGAAGGACCGAATCTGTATGTCCTCCCGCCTCTGGTTGTACTGCTAGACGCTGGCCGAGCAGACGGAGCGGTTGTCTTCTTTACTTGCTTACGAGGCGAAGGAGAAGGACTACGACGCGTCGGAGCAGCTGCCGGAGCGGCGGCGGGTCTCTTCCGCCCTTGCTGATGAGGCGGAGAAGGAGGAGGCTGGCTGCTCGGGCGCGCCGGCGCAAGCGGAGAAGGAGGCGGAGTGCCGCCACGCGCCGGAGAAGGAGCCGGACGAGGGCCCTGATTGTCACTCGCCGGAGGAGGAGGAGGCGGTGGAGGAGGCGGAGTGCCCTGACTCGCCGGAGGAGGAGGAGGAGGCGGAGGCGTCCAGTTCGGAAGGTTGATGAGCTCCTTCCGCCGTAGGCATGGAGTCTTCAGAGCAGACCCCAGCCGAGTCTCCCCTTCACCGGTAGGGTGGTCAAGCTGGAGGTCCTCAAATCCCTTCGTTATTTCATCCACCATCACCCTAGCATATCCTTCTGGAATCGGCCGGCAATGAAAAGTTGTGCCGGGTTCAGTAGGATAAACAGAGCCAACAGCCGCCTTGACCTTCAAATTCATCAATTGCGTCATAAGGTGGCAATTTTGAGACTCCACGATAGCATCCACGGGATAGCTGGCAGGAGCCGTCAAGGCATGCTCCGGCTGAAGCAGCTCGGTGGAAGCCACGCTGCTTCTGCGCTGAGATGGCAGGGTAGCTTCGGGGGAAGCTTCGACAGTACGTTTGCTGCGATTTGCTTCTCGTTCCTCTATCGCGTCTACCCTTGCTTGCAGCGCCTGCATTTGGGTCTGCTGCACTTTTTTCCTCCTCTCATGGGATTTGTAACCGCCTGTGTCCGGAAACCCAACCTTCCACGGAATGGAGCCTGGCGTGCCTCGTGTTCGTCCAGGGTGCTCAGGATTCCCGAGGGCCATTGTGAGCTCGTCGTTCTCTCTGTCTGGAAAGAACGTCCTTCCTGCGCTGCTTCGATATACTGCTTAAGCTTCCTGACTGGTATGTCCATTTGATCGTTCGTCCCAATGCACTTCCCTATTACAGGGTCCAAGGTTCCGCCAGCCCCGAAGAACCAAGTCCGACAACGGTCTAGCCAGTTAATTGTCTCTGGTTCGATCCCTTTATCAACCAGATCATTCTCAGTCTTGGCCCACTTAGGCCGGGCTACGAGGTAGCCACCTAACCCGGTGCGATGGTGAAGCTTCTTCTTCGCAGCATTTTGCTTGTTTGTCGCCGACATCTTCTTACTCTTTTCCGATGTCTTGTGGGCCATAAATGCGGGCCAGTGATCTCTGATCTTCTCATATCTGCCCTTGAATTCTGGTGTCTCATTATTTTCGACAAACTTATTCATCTCTTTCTTCCACCTCCTGAATAGTTCTGCCATCCTCTTAAGAGCAAAAGACTTGATTAATTGCTCTTTAACTAGGTTCTGCGGATTATCCTCTGGCGGTAGGGTGAAATTTGACTTCAGCTCAGTCCAAAGATCAATTTTTTGCATATCATTGACATAAGACACCTCAGGGTCTTCTGTACCCGGCTTAAACCATTGCTGGATGCTTATCGGGATCTTGTCCCTAACCAGAACCCCGCACTGAACAACAAATGCGTTCTTTGTTCGGATGGGTTCAATCGGTTGGCCGTCGGGCGCGATTGCTATGATCTCAAACCTTTCATCCGAGCTCAACTTTTTCTTCGGGCCTCGTCTCTTTACCGAAGTTGTGCTCGATCCGGAGGGCTAGAAAAAAGAACAAAGACTTAATTAATATGTGTACATACCAAAACAATGAATGCATCAATCAGCTAGTCAGCACAGGCTTAACTAATATATATACCTGGCCGGACTCGGTTCGGTCACCGGAGCCGTCATCACGGTCTCCTTCTTGCATCGGCATTGGGCCACTGGAGCCATCCTCATGTTCTTCTTCTTGCACCGGCATTAGGTCACCATAGCCAGCTTCTTCACCCTCTCCTTCCAGACCATCGGTGTCGTTGAGAAACAACGAGATGGCATCACTTCCTTCTGCGATTATGTCCCTCAACAACGCTTCTTTTGCTTCGTCACGGGCGGTGTCCATAGTTTCTACAAATATTTACAACATGGCAATTATTATTCAAACATGACAGATGGATATATTAGTGGCAAACGTAGAACTAGCTACCTAATCATAGTAAGGAATCATATATATATTAATTAGTGGCCTCGACGCTGCTTCTCTAGGGTTTGGGGTAGCCTCGACAACGCTTCAAGGGTTTGGGGTGGCCTCGAGAACGCTTCAAGGAGGGGGTAATATCGACCCCCCCCCACATGTTGAAGCTATCGGGAGGGGGTATATATCGACAACGAGGACACTACATCTATGTGCCTCGACTACCCTCGTTCCCGATAAAAAAAAGAGGAAGAAGAAGAAAAAAAGAGGAGAAGAAAGAATAGAGGAGAAGAACTCCTCTATTCTTTCTTCTCCTCTTTTTTTCTTCTTCCTCTTCTTTTTTTATCCTGTTCTTCCTCTCATGTTCGAGAGCATCGCCGAGGGGTCGGGAGGTTGCCTAGTGTCAAAGGATTCAACAAAACCATGTCTTCATCATTAGGCGAAAGTAACATGTGCATGATGGTACGAAGCTCTCCAAAGTTATTTTGGAACGGAGTCCTAGATAGGATAATTCGCTTTTTGGTACAAAGTTCAGCAAGAACCTTCCAAATATCGTTATTTGGAAGGCCTTTGCTGAAATTCATACAAAAAGGCAAATTATCCTATCCGGGACACCATTCCAAAATAATTTTGGAGGACTTCGTCATGCCTTGGTTACTTCTGGCTAATGATGAAGCCATGGATTTCTTCAATACTTTGACACTAGGAAACCTCTCTCGACCCCTCGGCGATCCTCGACCCCTCGAACCCTCGACGACCCTGGAACCCTCGACCCCTCGGCGATCCTCTTCTTCCTCTCATGTTCGAGAGGATCGCCGAGGGGTCGGGAGGTTGCCTAGTGTCAAAGGATTCAACAAAACCATGTCTTCATCATTAGGCGAAAGTAACATGTGCATGATGGTACGAAGCTCTCCAAAGTTATTTTGGAACGGAGTCCTAGATAGGATAATTCGCTTTTTGGTACAAAGTTCAGCAAGAACCTTCCAAATATCGTTATTTGGAAGGCCTTTGCTGAAATTCATACAAAAAGGCAAATTATCCTATCCGGGACACCATTCCAAAATAATTTTGGAGGAGTTCTTCATGCCTTGATTACTTCTGGCTAATGATAAAGCCATGGATTTCTTCAATACTTTGACACTAGGAAACCTCTCTCGACCCCTCGGCGATCCTCGACCCCTCGAACCCTCGACGACCCTGGAACCCTCGACCCCTCGGCGATCCTCTTCTTCCTCTCATGTTCGAGAGGATCGCCGAGGGGTCGGGAGGTTGCCTAGTGTCAAAGGATTCAACAAAACCATGTCTTCATCATTAGGCGAAAGTAACATGTGCATGATGGTACGAAGCTCTCCAAAGTTATTTTGGAACGGAGTCCTAGATAGGATAATTCGCTTTTTGGTACAAAGTTTAGCAAGAACCTTCCAAATATCGTTATTTGGAAGGCCTTTGCTGAAATTCATACAAAAAGGCAAATTATCCTATCCAGGACACCATTCCAAAATAACTTTGGAGGACTTCGCCATGCCCTGATTACTTCCGGCTAATGATGAAGCCATGGATTTCTTCAACACTTTGACACTAGGAAACCTCTCTCGACCCCTCGAACCCTCGATGACCCTGGAACCCTCGACCCCTAGACGACCCTGAAATAAAAAGAGGAGAAGATCGAAGAAAAAAAAGAAGAAAAAAAAGAAGAAAAAAAAGAGGAGAAGAAGAAAGGAATAGAGGAGAAGAAGAGAAAATAGAATATTCTATTTTCTCTTCTTCTTCTCTATTCCTTTCTTCTTCTCCACTTCTTTTTTTTCTTTTTCTTATTTTCCCCTTCTTCCTCTCCTCTTCTTCTCCTTTCTTCCTCTTCTTATTTTCCTTTTTCCTCTCCTTCTTTTTCTTCTTCTTCCTTCTTTCTAGCTAGATATATAAAACTTTTCTAAAAATGTAACTTTTGCATATATACATGGAAAAAATTGTTATCGGGGAGGGAGTATATCGACCCCCCTCGACCCTCTTTTACTTCTTCTTCCTTCTTCCTTCTTCCTCTTTTCTTCTCCAACACAAAACACATCTCATCTCATCTCATTTCATCCAAAAATAATTCTTTGCATATGAACATACATACATTTACTTTTTTTTCTTAAATGTTACATATGAACATTTTCTCAAATGAGCATATGAACATTTTTTTTAAATATTAATGAGCATATGAACATACATATCAACAAAAAATAGACCTTTTTCTTGGTAACAAAAAAAAATGCAAAAACGAGCATTATATATACAACATATACAGAGCATTATACAGTGAACATACATACATACATACATACATACATACATGTTGGAAATATACCCTAGAGGCAATAATAAATTGGTTATTATTATATTTCCTTGTTCTTGATAATCGTTTATTATCCATGCTAGAATTGTATTGATAGGAAACTCAGATACATGTGTGGATACATAGACAACACCATGTCCCTAGTAAGCCTCTAGTTGACTAGTTCGTCGATCAATAGATGGTTACGGTTTCCTGACCATGGACATTGGATGTCGTTGATAACGGGATCACATCATTAGGAGAATGATGTGATGGACAAGACCCAATCCTAAGCCTAGCACAAGAGCATGTAGTTCGTATGCTAAAGCTTTTCTAATGTCAAGTATCATTTCCTTAGACCATGAGATTGTGCAACTCCCGGATACCGTAGGAGTGCTTTGGGTGTGCCAAACGTCACAACGTAAAAGGGTGGCTATAAAGGTACACTACAGGTATCTCCGAAAGTGTCTGTTGGGTTGGCACGAATCGAGACTGGGATTTGTCACTCCGTGTAAACGGAGAGGTATCTCTGGGCCCACTCGGTAGGACATCATCATAATGTGCACAATGTGATCAAGGAGTTGATCACGGGATGATGTGTTACGGAACACGTAAAGAGACTTGCTGGTAACGAGATTGAACAAGGTATCGGGATACCGACGATCGAATCTCGGGCAAGTATCGTATCGATAGACAAAGGGAATTGTATACAGAATTGATTAAGTCCTTGACATCGTGGTTCATCCGTTGAGATCATCGTGGAGCATGTGGGAGCCAACATGAGTATCCAGATCTCGCTGTTGGTTATTGACCGGAGAACGTCTCGGTCATGTCTGCATGGTTCCCGAACCCGTAGGGTCTACACACTTAAGGTTCGATGACGCTAGGGTTAAAAGGAATAGATATACGTGGTTACCGAATGTTGTTCGGAGTCCCGGATGAGATCCCGGACGTCACGAGGAGTTCCAGAATGGTCCGGAGGTAAAGATTTGTATATGGGAAGTCCTGTTTTGGTCACCGAAAAAGTTTCGGGTTTTATCGGTAACGTACCGGGACCACCGGGAGGGTCCCGGGGGTCCACCAAGTGGGGCCACAAGCCCCGAAGGGCTGCATGGGCCAAGTGTGGGAGGGGACCAGCCCCAGGTGGGCTGGTGCGCCCCCCACCAAGGCCCAAGGCGCCTCCAAGAGGGGAAGGGGGCAAACCCTAGGGCAGATGGGCCCCAAGGCCCACCCCAGGTGCGCCTCCCCCTCTCCCCCTTGTGGCCGCCACCCAGATGGGATCTGGGGGCTGCCGCCACCCCTAGGGAGGGAACCCTTGGTGGGGGCGCAGCCCCTCCCCTTCCCCTATATATATACTTGAGGTTTGGGCTGCCCAATACACACGAGTTCCTCTCCTTCTTGGCGCAGCCCTACCCCTCTCTTTCTCCTCATATCTCGCGGTGCTTGGCGAAGCCCTCCTGGATCACCACGCCCCTCCACCACCACCATGCCGTTGTGCTGCTGCTGGATGGAGTCTTCCTCAACCCCTCCCTCTCTCCTTGCTAGATCAAGGCATGGGAGACGCCACCGGGCTGTACGTGTGTTGAACGCGGAGGTGCCGTCCGTTCGATACTAGGATCTCCGGTGATTTGGATCACGACGAGTACGACTCCTTCAACCCCATTCTCTTGAACGCTTCCGCTTAGCGATCTACAAGGGTATGTAGATGCACTCTCCTTCCCCTCGTTGCTGGTTTCTCCATAGATAGATCTTGGTGACACGTAGGAAAATTTTGAATTTCTGCTACGTTCCCCAACAATACATACATATAGTGAGCATATACATGAGAATTATATGGCGACGGCGACGATGGTTGGCGGTGGCGCGCGCTTACGGATGACGTGCGGGGACGGCAATGAGAAGGAAAAGGGGAGGAGGCAGGGGCTCACAACGCGGGGAGGGGTCGAGGTCGCCGGCCGGAATCGGTGCGGGCGACGATGACGGCGTCGGCGGGGGCGGCGGGCGGCTTCAGGGCGGCCTGGCGGCGAGGGGGCAGGGGCGACGACGGGGGCGTGCGGACGGCGTTGGGGCGGCGCGCGGACGGCGCCTGGGCGGCGGGCGGCGTCGGGGTAGCGGATCGACATCGATCTGGGCAGCCTGGCGGCGTCGATGAGCTCGGCGTCGTCGGGCGGGCTGGGGGGCAACTGGCGATGAGTTCGTCAAATTTTCCCTAGTGCTACTTATATACCCAGGCCTTTGGTCCCGGTTCGTGGCACAAACCGGGACTAAAGGGGGCATTGGTCTCGATTGGTGGCACCAACCGGGACCATAGGTCTCTTTTCAGCAACCGAAAGGGTGGGAAGCAGAGGCCTATGGTCCCGGTTGGTGGCACCAACCGGGACTAAAGGGGGGCATTGGTCATGGTTGGTTCCCCCCTTTAGTCCCGGTTGGTGCCACCAACCGGGACCAATGGCCTTGTGCTGCCCCGCGCCCAAAAGTTTAGTCCCACCTCGCTAGTTGAGAGGGCTTGAGAGTGGTTTATAAGCACTGCTGCACCCACCCTCCCGAGCTCCTCTCAACTGCAGGCTTTCGGGCCTAATCTGTCAATGCAATGCCTGTGGGCCTACTGGGCCTGCTGCGAGCCTGAATCCTGGCCCATGGTAGGGTTTCTAGTCGTATTCAGGCCGTGGTGGCCCAGTAGGTGGCATTTTTTTGTTTTTTGTTGCTTTATTTATTTTCTTTTGTTTTTTGCTTTATTTTTTAATTCTTTATGCTTTTAGTTTTAGAAAAATTATAAACTTTTTGTTAATGCCATTAGTTTTCAAATTTGAAAACACTTTTTTAGTTTTTTTGTTTTCTTTGTTGCTTTATTTATTTTATTTTGTGATTAACTTTACTATAAAAGTAGTTTTTTCTTGTTTTTTTGATTTGTTTTTTGCATTATTTATTTTCTTTTTTTTTTTGCTTTAATTTTTAATTTTGTTTGCTTTTAGGTTAGCAAAATTATAAACTTTCTGTTAGTGCCATTAGTTTTAGAAAAATTATAAACTTTCTGTTAGTGCCATTAGTTTTCAAATTTGAAAACACTTTTTTAGTTATTTTGTTTTCTTTGTTGCTTTATTTATTTTATTTTCTGATTAACTTTACTATAAAAATAGTTTTTTTCCTATTTTTTTGATTTGTTTTTTGCATTATTTATTTTCTTTTGTTTTTTTGCTTTAATTGTTAATTCTGTTTGCTTTTAGGTTAGCAAAATTATAAACTTTCTGTTAGTGCCATTAGTTTTACAAAAATTATAAACTTTCTGTTAGTGCCATTAGTTTTCAAATTTGAAAACACTTTTTTAGTTATTTTGTTTTCTTTGTTGCTTTATTTATTTTATTTTCTGATTAACTTTACTATAAAAATAGTTTTTCCTTTTTTTTATTTGTTTTTTGCATTATTTATTTTCTTTTGTTTTTTGCTTTAATTTTTAATTCTGTTTGCTTTTAGGTTAGCAAAATTATAAACTTTCTGTTAGTGCCATTAGTTTTAGAAAAATTATAAACTTTCTGTTAGTGCCATCAGTTTTCAAATTGGAAAACACTTTTTTAGTTATTTTGTTTTCTTTGTTGCTTTATTTTATTTTATTTTCTGATTAACTTTACTATAAAAATAGTTTTTTCCTATTTTTTGATTTGTTTTTTGCATTATTTATTTTCTTTTGTTTTTTGCTTCAATTTTTAATTCTGTTTGCTTTTAGGTTAGCAAAATTATAAACTTTCTGTTAGTGCCATTAGTTTTAGAAAAATTATAAACTTTCTGTTAGTGCCATTAGTTTTCAAATTTGAATAGTTAAAATTTGAATTCTTTGAAAATTGTTTGAATCACAAGTTTGTGATTAACTTACTAAAAAAATGAAAATAGATGCGCTTATAGAGAAAATTCAACCTAAATTCCTATTAAATTTGTATGAATTTCAGAGAAATTCACTATGAATTTAGGTTAAACTTTTCTCTATTAGGGCATCTATTTTCACTTTGAGAGGAGCTCAATAAGGCAGAGAGGGAAGGGCTTATAAACCGGTGTGAGCCCCCTTCGGTTGGCGAGGTGGGACTAAACTCTGCCCGCAACGAGGACCAACCCTTTAGTCCCGGTTTGTGGCACAAACCGGGACTAATGGTCATGGGCCAGGGGCGAGGAGCAAAATTATAAACTTTCTGTTAGTGCCATTAGTTTTAGAAAGTTGAAAGTTGGCATGGGCCAGGGACTAATGGTCATGGTATTACGAGGGACGAACCATAAGACATGAAAGCATTTCAAATGAACTCTGAAAAAGTTGAAAGTTGGGATGGTATCATAATTTCACCCACATAGCATGTGCATGTACAAAACGGACAATGGTAGCATGTTCGTGTGTTACAAAGTTGCGGGAGAAAGTCTTCACTTTTTCTTCGCTTGTGTCATTTGCTTATTGCGCCGTAACCATGGATAATCTTCATTGTTTATCAGGATGCTTGGGTCAGCCTTGACATTCAAGGGAGGAATTTCATGAAACTTTTCATAATCTTCAGACATGTCTGTCTTGCCGTCCACTCCCAGGATGTCCCTTTTTCCTGAAAGAACTATGTGGCGCTTTGGCTCATCGTATGATGTATTCGCTTCCTTATCTTTTCTTTTTCTCGGTTTGGTAGACATGTCCTTCACATAGATAACCTGTGCCACATCATTGGCTAGGACGAACGGTTCGTCAATGTACCCAAGATTTTTCAGATCCACTGTTGTCATTCCGTACTGTGGGTCTACCTGTACCCCGCCGCCTAACAGATTGACCCATTTGCACTTAAACAAAGGGACCTTAAAATCAGGTCTGTAGTCAAGTTCCCATATGTCCACTATGTAACCATAATATGTGTCCTTTCCGCTCTCGGTTGCTGCATCAAAGCGGAAACCGCTGTTTTGGTTGGTGCTCTTTTGATCTTGGGCGATCGTGTAAAATGTATTCCCATTTATCTCGTATCCTTTGTAAGTCAATACAGTCAAAGATGGTCCGCTGGACACAGGGCCGGTCCTGAGTTTTCGGGGGCCCGGGGCGAATCTAGAACTCGGGGCCCTTTAGTATCAACAAGGACATAATAATCAATATGTCTATATATGAGATGTACCAAACATTATTTCATGTGCACTGAAAGGCAGTACTCATATCAAATTACATATGCACATCTTAGAAATTTCTTACAACATTCTGCGATGCATCATTGTCAATCTCATCTAGTAATTGTAGTTGCTGGATGCATGCCTTTTACTAGGTGACATGAGGTGCTGAAATTTAAAGAAATAATTGGTAATTCAAAACTAGCTGGAACATACAAAAATACTAAATCAGTTAATAAAATCTTACCGATTGTAAAGTCGAGCGCTCATAAATTACAAGTGCATAAAGCCCAATAATATGTCACTTAACAGTGTCCAGTCATTCGATGATCGTCAATGTCCTGTTGTAATAATCATAACACGGTCATGATCCGTAACTTTGTAGAAATCACTAAGGCATAGGCTTGTAGGCTACCTTTTCTGCTGGATTCGTGTGTGGCCGCATGGACAGCGGAGACTGCCGATTGCCACTGGCCGTTCCCGTGCCCTCCTCGCTGCTCTTCGATCTGTTCCTAGCGGCCGCAGCGGCTGCAGGCGCTACAAGGACGAGAGGTGATGGAGTCAAACTTAGGGATAAGTCCATGTGGTTGTCAAAGGCGATGGCATCGCTAGGTGATCTGGGATTAGGTAAAACAGAAGGCAATCAGACCAATCAGGCGAGAAATCATTCTGTCCCGTGCCATCTGCGAGCGTCGTGCGACTCGTACGCGCGTGATGGGGGCTGGAATCTTGGACATTCAGTTATATCCAATTGCTATTTTGACCAGGCCAGGTTCAACACGACAACACATACAACATTGCATTATTTTTCTTCTCTAACATGCTTAATCTATATTAAGTGCACGTACCTGGGGGGCCCCTCTGTTCTCGGGGCCCGGGGCGGTCGCCCCCCTGCCCCCCCATCAGGACCGGGCCTGCCTGGACAACAAGTACAACTCATCACAAACAATGTTGTCACCTCTGAGACGTGTTTCCAACCAACTGCTGAAAGTCCTGATGTGTTCACATGTAATCCAGTCGTCGCACTGCTCCGGGTGTTTGGAGCGCAGACTGTTCTTGTGTTCATCGACATACGGGGTCACCAAGGTAGAGTTCTGTAGAACTGTGTAGTGTGCTTGAGACCAAGAATATCCGTCCCTGCATATTATTGAGTCTCTTCCAAGAGTGCCTTTTCCAGTCAGTCTCCCCTCATACCGCGATTTAGGGAGACCTATCTTCTTAAGGCCAGGAATGAAGTCAACACAAAACCCGATAACATCCTCTGTTTGATGGCCCATGGAGATGCTTCCTTCTGGCCTAGTGCGGTTACAGACATATTTCTTTAGGACTCCCATGAACCTCTCAAAGGGGAACATATTGTGTAGAAATACGGGCCCCAGGATGACAATCTCGTCGACTAGATACACTAGGACGTGCGTCATGATATTGAAGAAGGATGGTGGGAACACCAGCTTGAAACTGACAAGACATTGCGCCACATCACTCCTTGGCCTTGGTACCATTTCTGGATCGATCACCTTCTGAGAGATTGCATTGAGGAATGCACATAGCTTCACAATGGCTAATTGGACGTTTTCCGGTAGAAGTCCCCTCAATGCAACCGGAAGCAGTTGCGTCATAATCACGTGGCAGTCATGAGACTTTAGGTTGTGAAACTTTTTCTCTGGCATATTTATTATTCCCTTTATATTCGACAAGAAGCCAGTCGTGACCTTCATACTGAGCAGGCATTCAAAGAAGATTTCTTTCTCTTCTTTCGTAAGAGCGTAGCTGGCAGGACCTTTATACTGCTTCGGAGGCATGCCGTCTTTTTCGTGCAAATGTTGCAGGTCCTCCCGTGCCTCAGGTGTATCTTTTGTCTTCCCATACACGCCCAAGAAGCCTACCAGGTTCACGCAAAGGTTCTTCGTCACGTGCATCACATCGATTGAGGAGCGGACCTCTAGGTCTTTCCAGTATGGTAGGTCCCAAAATATAGATTTCTTCTTCCACATGGGTGCGTGTCCCTCAGCATCATTCAGAACAGCTAGTCCACCGGGACCCTTTCCAAAGATTACGTAGTGTAAATCATTGACCATAGCAAGCACGTGATCACCGGTGCGCATGGCGGGCTTCTTCCGGTGATCTGCCTTGCCTTTGAAATGCTTGCCTTTCTTTCGACATTGATGGTTGGTCAGAAGAAATCGACGATGGCCCAGGTACACATTCTTCCTGCATTTGTCTAGGTATATACTTTCAGTGTCATCTAAACAGTGCGTGCATGTGTGGTATCCTTTGTTTGTCTGTCCTGAAAGGTTACTGAGAACGGGCCAATCGTTGATGGTCACGAACAGCAACGCCTTAAGGTTAAATTCCTCCTGTCTGTGCTCATCCCACGTACGTACACCGTTTCCATTCCACAGCTATAAAAGTTCTTCAACTAATGGCCTTAGGTACACATCAATTTCGTTGCCGGGTTGCTTAGGGCCTTGGATGAGAACTGGCATCATAATGAACTTCCGCTTCATGCACATCCAAGGAGGAAGGTTATACATACATAGAGTCACGGGCCAGGTGCTGTGATTGCTGCTCTGCTCCCCGAAAGGATTAATGCCATCCGCGCTTAAAGCAAACCATACATTCCTTGGGTCCTTTGCAAACTCATCCCAGTACTTTCTCTCGATTTTTCTCCACTGCGACCCGTCAGCGGGTGCTCTCAACTTCCCATCTTTCTTTCGGTTCTCACTGTGCCATCGCATCAACTTGGCATGCTCTTTGTTTCTGAACAGACGTTTCAACCGTGGTATTATAGGAGCATACCACATCACCTTCGCAGGAACCCTCTTCCTGGGGGCTCGCCGTCAACATCACCAGGGTCATCTCGTCTGATCTTATACCGGGCATGCGTTCAGATCCTTGTATGCACCGCGGTAGAGGATGCAGTCATTAGGGCATGCATGTATCTTCTCCACCTCCAATCCTAGAGGACATACGACCTTCTTTGCTGCGTATGTACTGTCGGGCAATTCGTTATCCTTTGGAAGCTTCTTCTTCAATATTTTCAGTAGTTTCTCAAATCCTTTGTCAGCTACAGCATTCTCTGCCTTCCACTGCAGCAATTCCAGTACGGTACCGAGCTTTGTGTTGCCATCTTCGCAATTGGGGTACAACTCTTTTTTGTGATCCTCTAACATGTGATCGAACTTCAGCTTCTCCTTTTCACTTTCGCATTGCGTCCTTGCATCGACAATGACCCGGCGGAGATCACAATCATCGGGCACATCGTCTAGTTCCTCTTGATCTTCAGCAGCTTCACCCGTTGCAGCATCATTGGACACATCGTCTGGTTCCTCTTGATCTTCACCAGCCCCCCCTCCCGTTGCAGCATCACCGTATTCAGGGGGCACATAGTTGTCATCGTACTCTTCTTCTTCTTCGTCTTCCATCATAACCCCTATTTCTCCGTGCCTCGTCCAAACATTATAGTGTGGCATGAAACCCTTGTAAAGCAGGTGGGAGTGAAGGATTTTCCAGTTAGAGTAAGACCTCGTATTCCCACATTCAGTGCATGGACAACACATAAAACCATTCTGCTTGTTTGCCTCAGCCACTTCAAGAAACTCATGCACGCCCTTAATGTACTCGCGGGTGTGTCTGTCACCGTACATCCATTGCCGGTTCATCTGCGTGCATTATATATAATTAAGTGTCCAAATTAATAGAAGTTCATCATCACATTAAAACCAAAGTGCATACATAGTTCTCATCTAACAACATATAGCTCTTCAGAGCATCTAATTAATTAAACCATACATTGAAACTATGTAAAACATTTCAATGCGAAAACAAATGCGATCATAATCGCAACCAAGGTAACAATTGATCCAGCGGCATAATGATACCAAGCCTCGGTATCAATGGCATATTTTCTAATCTTTCTAATCTTCAAGCGCATTGCATCCATCTTGATCTTGTGATCATCGACGACATCCGCAACATGCAACTGCAATATCATCTTCTCCTCCTCATTTTTTTTATTTTTTCCTTCAACAAATTGTTTTCTTCTTCAACTAAATTTAACCTCTCGACAATAGGGTTGGTTGGCATTTCCGATTCACATACATCCTACATAAATAATATCTATGTCACGTTGGTCGGCATAATTTTCATAAACAATAAATGAACCAATAGTTATAAAGATAATATATATACCACATCGGAATCATGCATAGACAGGACGAGGGCCGACGGGGGCGGATACCAAAACCATCGCACTATATAAGATGCAATAATAAAAGTAAGAAAATAATACAAGTATCTATGTAAACATGCAAGTAAGAATATTTTTCCTTTCAGAAAGAAGATAAAACAAGAGGCTCACCACGGTGGTGCCGGCGATGAGCTTGGCGCGGGTGATCGACGGCGGTGAAGACGGGGACGGGCGTGACGGACCGCTAAACCTAGACAAATATTATGGAAAATGGAGCTTGGAGGTCGAGCTTGGAGAGGAGAAAGCTTAAGTAGTGTGGCTCGGGCATTCCATCGAACACCTTGTGTGCATAGAAGGTGAGCTAGAGCACCACCAAGCCCTCTCCCCCTCGACCAGAGAAAAACAGAGCACTGGGGTGCTCTGCTCGCGAGCGAGGGGTATATATAGGCACCTCATTGGTCCCGGTTGGTGGCATGAGCCGGGATTAAAGGGGAGCCTTTGGTCCCGGTTCAAGCCACCAACCGGGACCAATGGTGGTGGGCCAGGAGCGAGGCCCATTGGTCCCGGTTCATCCCACCAACCGGGACCGAAAGGTCCAGATGAACCGGGACCAATGGCCCACATGGACCGGCCGCCCCCCTGGGCTCATGAACCGGGACCAATGCCCACATTGGTCCCGGTTTTGGACTGAACCGGGACTAATGGGCTGAGCCGGCCTGGACCAAAGCCCTGTTTTCTACTAGTGTACCCATAGTGCGTGGCAAAAATTTAGATTCGACTCGGCTCATTCCCACAACCCGCGGCACGGCGCGTCGTGACGAGGCGGGCGGCGGAGAGGAGCGCGTGTGGATATCCCTCTTGTTCTCATACTCGTACAAGTGGGGAAAGAACCTCCCTTATAAAGAGGTCCAACTCCCACTAAACTAGCAATGTGGCAGTAAACTTTAGTAATATCCCTTGGCTTGCACAAATGGGCTAAGTGGGCCTCTAATATTTATTTGGAATTTTTGAAATAGTTATTGAGCTGTCCAAAATAGATTAAATTCCAGCAAAAAGCTCTAGCTCGCTAGCTACCTGCATGCATGTATGGTGCACAACTCTGGAGGCAGCTGGTCAGCTACAGAGCTCACTCCACGGGTTTTCTTTTCGAAACACAAGACTTGGACTCCACTTGAGGATTGACCAGACCAAGCTGGCAGTGCATGCGCAGTGCACAACTCTTGGTTTGACCAGACATTTTTCTATCGTACGGGTTCAGGGACGGACACGAGGGTGGTGGTAGGTAGGTGTGATGTGAGAAGACGTCTACTATTACCTCCATTTCAGTTTACAAGTCCTATGCGCATATCTAGGTTATCAATTTTACCACCCTAATATAAACTATATAACACAAAATTATATCATTTGAAAATAGAACATCTGAAGGTTATATTAGTAGTTACTTTAATTTTAATCCATATCTAAACTGACCCATTTTATACGTGTCTGGCTACGTTGTTAGGGTTAGGGTTTGGCGACTAGCGGGCAACCGTGCATAGCCACCTGATTCTTCACGGGAGCGATATGAGTCTATGGAATCGGATGGATTTGGGATTGGATTCGTCTACGTTTGTCTCCAAGATGATACATGCCAACCAGGGCAACCGAGTTGGGCAGGAGGAGGATTATCGGAAGAGTGATATAAGTAGCGCACCGCCGCCAGATGGGAAGCGACCTTGCAGAGCTTTTGTGAACCCACACGTTGATCCCGGTCCAGGCATAGCTGAATGTCTACCGTGAAACCGTGCGATGTCATTTGCTGGCGATGGGGGTGATCAACGGGGGGCCGGTGAGGATCCTACCCATCCGAAATCGTTTGGCAGAGGCGCGCTGGTGGCCGCGAGGCGGAGAGAGTTCAGGACGGACGGAGTGGGTCGTTGGGAGGAACAGAGAAACTCTCATGGGGTGTCTCCTTAGGGCCTAGCGGAACCAGAGGTGGATCTGGATGGAGAGTTGGGCATGGATGATGATGCTTTCCTGGAGCTTGACCCAGAGGAAGATGAAGTGCTTGCACCACCGGCGCCATGGCGCCTTCTGGCACGGTATGTGAACCAGAGAAGGCCCAATATGGAGGGCCTGACGGACCACCTCCATGCAGTATGGCAGATTCGGTCTGGGTTGAACTTTGCCCCGATCAGGAAGAACTGGTATGTAATTACACTAGGATCTCAAGGTGACTTCGATTTTGTAGCAAGGGGAGGGCCATGGATATATCACGGCAATGTACTTCTCGTTGCGCCTTTTAAAGGAAACGCAAGGCCATCTGAGTGTGTGCTTGAAGCAGTTCCAGTATGGGTGAGATTCTATAATGTTCCATGGGACAAACAAACAACAGCTTATAGCTGGAGAATTGGTAAACTACTGGGGAATGTTCTTGTAGTGGATGCGGATGATTCGGGTATGAGCGTTAGAGAGTTCCTCAGGAGTCAGGATTCGTATTGAGCTGCTGTTAAACCGTAGATTGCAGATGCAGGTTGCTGTTGGGATTAAAGGGAGTGATGAGGAGCCAGAAAAATATGAGCTGAGATATGAAAGAGTTCCACATTATTGCTTCTGGTGTGGATTCATCGGACATGCCATGAGTGCAGTTTTTTATAGCTCGAGCTCCACGGGACCTACTATCTTATCCGTTCATTCTGCAACACTCTGCATAGAGATATGTGCTATGTGAGCAGTCATTGCCAGTAATTAACACAAGAAGGATAGTACAGCACCCCACCCGAGACCAGACGTTGTATAAAATAAATGGACTGATCCCCTAGGTGAACAGTAATTTATGTAGGCCTGCAAAGGCTAGTCTACTCTACTGCATGCACATCTATCTCCCTTCATGCCTAGTCCTCTCTCCTCACGTCTTCTTTTTTTCTCTCAGGCCTCATTCGGTTTGAAGGATTTTTGTAGAAAAAACATAGGAACAAGGATTTTGAAGGAAATTTTCTTATATATGCATTCGGTTTGTAGAAAATGCGTACAGGAATTTCATAGGAATACTACTCATTTCCTGTGTTTTCGGAGGGAACTACACATCCACTCAAAGCTCATTTTGCACGTAGGAACGAGGCAAGTCAAATCCTTAGAATGGCAAGTGCCATCCTATCAAATTCCTATACTACTCCTAATTCCTACGTTTTGATTTTCTCCAAACCGAATGAGCCCTCAAAAAATCTGACTCGAGTTCTCACTCGGTAAGAATTGTGTACTTTGAGAAATTGAAGGAAGAGAGAGGGATTGTGAGAGAAAACTCTAGTTTTTTAGGAAGTGAGATCTCAACTCTTCTTTGCGTGAGATAGATGAAGTAAATCATCACGGAACTTTTTTCTGACACCAATTTACTTTACAATGTTTTGTTACATCAAATCTATTGGTTCTTTTATCCATGGTTTCAGCATTTACTAAGACGGTACAAAATTCTGCAATTGCAATCTGGACAGTTTGATGTTTCGTGCATAATCTGCTAGCATGTTAAAATAAAAATCTGCATGCATGTGCAGTGTGTGAGCATGCACTCTCTATGTGTTGTCACTTCAAACGTGAACAGCCTAGACCTACAGCCGTGCGCAGACCTGCCAGCTTTATCTTTGCATGCTGCGACCTCTCTTCTTGTTACTGTTCAGATAGCCAGGCCTTTTCAGACTAATCAGTATGTAGCGGCGCAGATAAGGGGCACTGTGTAGGACGAGCTACAAAGAAACTTTGCGGACATGATGATACTGAATGTGATAAAAAGAGGATGGGTATGCCAAAGAAAGGATACGATGATCGCTTGCGCTGCTCACCATTAAGGAAATATGCACAACGCTCGGCTAGTATTCCAGCTGGGGTCAAACCGGCGATGGCTCGGGGCCTAGACTTATCTACTACTAGCACGGGTTTTGCCGAGAGTGGCGTCGCAGAGGCCGAGCATCAGGCAGCTCGTTATCTGCGTCGTGGGAACGTGCTATGCGATTCAATCATGGCAGGCTTTTTCGAGTTATACGTGGCAATATACACGCACTGGAATAGTGCAACCGTATCCGCTTTGCCCATTGCCAGGACCAGCAGCCCAGATATAATTGATGGGCTGCTTGATGTCGGGCTGTTCCATAAGGTTGGCCTGGTTTCGAAATAGCACAGGCCTGGCCTGTCCCATCTACTGATGTTGCAGCGGCAATAACTGCTGCTCTGGCCCAAATGTAACTCCCTGTGAAACCAGTTTTCCCCTCTGTTCGTTCCCCTCCCTTTGGAACGAGCTGAAGCAATGGAGTCCATCGCGAATCCGGCACATCCCCACCCCAGGTGCGTCTATCTGTGATGTGTGCCTACTATTGGGGGTGGTATCTATTTTCGTTTTCCTCATGAACTCGGTGATTTGTGCCCGCAGTTGGTCGGCGGGCACCTTTGGCGGAGCTGCTCCTGTTCCAGATGCCGCTTCTGGTTCAGATGCAGGGGCCTTGCGGGAAAGCGTCGATGGGTGTGCGAAGATGGCGGGGGAGAACGCTACCGGCGACAGCGCTTATGATGTGTGCTCAGAGGCAACCTCCGGGTGGACCAGAAGGTACACTGAAATCTATTCCGTCAGCAATCCATTAGTCTTGAATCTCACACAGAAACTGAATTTTGCATAACAGCTACGTAGGTTAAGACGGTGCTATTTATTCTTTGAAAAGGATAGTTGAAAAATGTGAGATGTTACTGCTGGGGAAGAGAAAAATAGATTTGACTATATTGACAATAAAGTTGCTCAGATTTGTAATCTCGTAAATTGCCTGCGTGCATACATGTAGTTGGCTGTTATTTTGGTAGTTGGTCCACCCAATGGTTCTATGAGGAATTCTCATCTGGTTAGCAGAAATTAGTATACTAAAAAACTAAGTTATTGAAAATGTACAACAAAACGAAACGTTCATTACAGTTACTTACATTTTTTAATTTCTCTAAGCATTCTGTGCATGCTAATTTTTTATGAAGGGTTCGGATTGGGAAGGCGCCAGCAGAGAGGGAGCCAAACCCGGATAGAAAATCTGCTCTAGAACTTGCACTTAGAGCTTATGCTGAAAAACAGGACGGTGTTGTAGTCAAACCAGTTATTGGAACTTCATTCGATTCAGTTGATGAGGGATTCCAATTCTACAACCTGTATTCTTGGGAGGTTGGGTTTGGCGTGCGGTTGGCAAAGAGCAGGTTAAATGTCGATCGGAGGAAGTGCATGCAGGAGATAGTTTGTGCTTGCGCGGTTAGTAACTGCACCCCATTGCTGTAGTGCTAACAATCAGTTGTAGATTTCTTGCAGGCTAAAAGTTTGGTACATAACTTCATGTTAATTGGCTTTGTAGGGTGCACCGCTCAAGGAGAACAGCAGGTCTATCAGGACAGGATGCACAGCTATGATCAGGTTCCTGAGATCAACGGATCATGGATGGTACATCTGTGAGCACAAGGCAGATCATAACCACCAACTGTCACTGACCTGTGGCGAGAAAATGCATTGGAAGTCTCATAAACACATTGACAAGTACACGAAGGATCTGATTAAGCAGCTCCGTGAGAACAATGTCAGCCTAGGGAAGGTGTACAACATTATTGGTAGTTTCTTTGGAGTTGCTGAAAATGTGCCATTCACAAAGAGGTCTCTTCAAAATCTTTGTAGAAAAATGAATAAGGAGCAATCAGATGGGGATGCCAGAAAAACAACGGAGATATTGGCAGAAATGAAAGCTAATGATCCAGAATTCAACTATGCAGTGCAAGTTGACGAGGAGAGCCGTATCAAGACATTGATGTGGGTGACCGGGCGTGGATGTGACCAATACCGTTGCTTCGGTGATGTTATCACCTTTGACACCACGTACCGCACCAACTTATACGACATGCCATTTGGCTTGTTTATTGGGGTGAACAACCATTTCCAAAGCATAATATTTGGTGGAGTGATGGTTCGAGATGAGAAAGTCAACACATTCAAGTGGGTCTTCAGAGAGTTCGTCCGCATGGTTGGAGGAAAACACCCAAGGACTATACTAACAGGTGAGTGCCGTAGTACAAGTAGTACTGTTGCAAGCTTTGGCATTTGGAATTTCTCACGATTTCTGTTCATTTTGCAGACCAAGCGAGGTCAATGGAAATAGCAATTGAGGAGGAGCTACCGAATAGAGTACATAGGTGGTGCAAATGGCATGTCCTGCGGAAGGTGAAGGAATTGATGGGGCCTCTATGGTCGAAGAAGTCGGACTTCAAGAACGAATTCCACAAGCTAGTGCACCACATGATAACGAAAGATGAGTTTGAATCAGGATGGAATCTCATGCTCGACAAGTATAGTTTGAAAAAGCATCCTTTCCTAACTCAGGTATATGAGGTGCGCCATAAGTGGGCGAAACCACATTTTATGGGCGTGTTCTGCGCGAAGATGACTAGCACCCAACGCAGTGAGAGTGGGAACCATCTCCTAAAAGGGTATGTACCGCTAGGGTGCCCCATGCATCTATTCCTCAGGCAATTCGAGAAGTTGCAGTTTGACAGGGAATCAGAGGAGAGTTATCAGGAAAAAAGGACCTCCGTTGTAAGTCTATCATGACTGCCCTCGGTTACATGTTGATGCCACTTTATTTACTAATGAAATTTGTCTAACTCTGGTTGCAGGGCGGTGTTGTTCTGAAGTTAAACATCCCTTTGGAGAGACACGCTAGCAAGGTTTATACTCGTACAATGTTCGAATAGTTTGGCGATGCTCTATACAAATCCTGGACGTATGTTCTTGAAGAGCTTGAACGGGGCAAAGTGTATGTCTTGACACATCGGGACACAGCAACGCGTGAGAAGTGGAGCAAGGTGGACTATAAAGTCATTGTCCATGAAAACAATTCCTTCTTCGCATGCGAGTGTGGCAGTTTCGAGCATGCTGGGATGATATGCTGCCATGCACTTAAGGTATGTCCGATAGCATGTCCTAAATGTTACATGCAGCCCGAATATAGAAGTGTATCAGGAAAGTCAATTTCATTCAGTAAAACATGTACAATATGCAGGTGATGGTGCACCTGGATATTGCAGAGGTACCGGAGAAGCACATTGTTAAACGATGGACAAAGAATGCAAGGGATGTTCTTCCAGAGCATCTGTTGAGGTACCAAAAAGATCAAGGCCCACCGAAGCAGACCACATACAGGCACACCAAGATGTATTTCAAGGCCCTCGAGTGTGTGCAGTTGGGTGACAGCAATGTTAACTGCTATGAAGTATTCATGGCTATGATGAACCAAGTTAGTGATACCCTACTGCCATTGAGCTTAGTCAAAGATGGCATGGGACTGGCGGAGCGTGAAGCAGCCCAGGTTGCAGATCAGGAAGTGGAGAGGCTAGCACCGCCATAGACCAGCTATGTCATGCCTGATCTGAATGAGGATGTCAACGTTCAGCCATCAAATTCTTCTTGCGTTGGGGAACCCACATGCAAACGACAATTAGGAAGGCCAACCACAAGCAGGGACAAGCCCCCCTACGAATCTCATGTCAAAAGATCGCGATTTTGCTCAATTTGTAGGCTACAGGGACACAAGAGCACGACCTGCCCTAAACATGCTGGAGTTCCGAAAGCGCCTCGGAAATTGCGAAAGTGTTCGAGATGCGGCGTTCTGGGCCACCGGAAGAATGTATGTGACAAAGCGATGGAACAGTTCGAGCCTCGCTTCCTGTGACGCCATGGTCCTTTTGTCGAATTATGAATTAGTGCTGGTGTATGTGGCCAGCCTAGAATTATCTAGCTATTAAAATTTGTACCCTTGACGACTTATTTCCCTTCAATGTAATATTTGAAGATTTGGTACTATGAATTCTCAATCAGTTCTATTTGTTGCGAAGTGGTTTCACTACTTACACGACTGTCCGGTTCGAAATTCCATGGAAAAATCGAGGGGCGCTGAAGAAAGATAAATGTTTGCTCAGGAACAATAAATTTGGGCCAGCATTTCGAATGTGTGCATTTAATCTTTTTGTATACATGTAGTCATCATATTTTCTATGTGTAGAATATAAAATATGTGTCTATGCGTGTACTTTATTATTCGAATTTTTTCCGATATTTGAAAACAGTTTGATTACTTAGAAAAATACATAGCGCTACAAAACTCTGCCGACACCATGTTTTCTGGGCCGGCATCATTAGAGATGACTATCGTTGGGCTTGAAGTTTGATTTGTGTGAAGCCCATAGAGCATGGACGGGGGAAGTAAAAAAACAAGCACGGATGTAAACATACACGTGCCGTTAAAAATAATGCAACTCCACACCTATTGGCTTGGTAAATGCATGCAGCAAAAAAATGCGAAGGAGTTTGTGTACAAGATGGAAGTGGGCTAAATCTAGGGTGATGGGCTAATGTGCAGCCCAATAAGAAAATTGCCCTCTTGTAATGCTATGAAACGAAAGTTTCCGTGGGTGCTATAGATGGACTGCTATTTTCCTTGGAAATGGTTGTTTTTTTCTTGCTAATTATTGTTTTGGATAACAGTATAACACAGTCCAACAGTTTTTGAGGTTTAATGGTGGTGAATGATGTTGGCACACCGATGGTCAATGGAATTTTGGACCCCCCCTTCATTTGTTGCAATGTGACTTTACTGGATAGAATGATTGTTTTCCGTCGATGCATTGTTGGATAATAATAAAAATTTGTCATCTTTCAAAGGATCGATTTGTATCAAACAAAAAAAATGTCTGTCCTACATATTCATAAGTTGGGTGACCCACGCGCTTCCGGCACATGAATAGATTACGATTTCGGTATGTAACTTTTGGCCGACCCGTGCATGCGATTCGTTTGCACTATGTACTAAAGAGCCCTGGCAGGAATGTATTTGGTCAATTTTAAGTGGAACTCAAAGGGTTTGACATATGACAAAGGGGGGGGGGGGGGAGTGGTAATGTAGTGTTATAATGGAGAAAATGGTTTTTCCGCTCTTAGCGGTGGTGGACGAATTAAGTTGTCCGTTTGTTTTTGGACTGATGGTTGTTTTCGATAGAAAGGAGGTTACCTTCACTATGGTGGTGGATAAGCGTGTAAACTTGTGCCTCGGAATGGGAAAAATGTTGGTGCCCCTACGCCATTCAGCAAATAAACCTGCCAACGGTTGGTTTTTGGAGGATACTTATGGCTAGACAGGAACAATTTGGGTGCTCCTCGACAACACAAGAACAATTCGTGACTAGAGTCAAAAAGTATAAAGTCCTTCAGAAGAAGTTCCCTATTTAATGGTGGTTAGCTTCGCTACAATGCTGGACAACCATCTGTAGAAGTACCTCTGATGTGATCGTAAGTTGGGTACCCCTCGAACTACCGGCACATGAATATTTTTACGATTTGGGATCTATCTACGGGGAGGCCTGTTAATGTGATTTGTGCAAACTATGTAAAAAGAGAGTCAGATTAAACATGAAAATCGAGGAAAAAACCCGTCGAAACATATTTGGTATCTTATACTGTAGCTCACTTGGTTTGCCCTATGACCCGTCGCAACATATTTGGTAACTTATATTGTGGAGTGGTGATCTATTGGTCTAAGTGAGAATACGATTTTCCCGATTGAACGGTGGTGTACCCTATATGAACGAGCTTGTAAACAAGCAAGAGATATTGTTGTTCAAAATGATCTACTTCAGTGAGACCCCACGTGTAAGAAAACAAGAAGGATAAGGTCAGTCGGACCATATTTGGTCCTGGTATATTGGTGCACCCTCTTTTGAAGCATGACGGTTGACCGCACTTTCGAAGCATGATGGTGGACCCCTCTTTCGAAGCTTGACGGTGCAAAACTAGCTAGTAACAGGTAAATCGAGCCCACCGATTGTGGAAACAACTTTAAGAGTTTGGTTAGCTATCTAGTGTCGGTCGTTAGCTCTATGCCCCTCCGTCTATAGGCAAGTTCGGAAGACCCCATGGGAGTAGTATGAAAAAATAGTCGTTGAATGTTTGGAAATGACTTTGGCGACCTCTGGCGCATCATTCAGGGGAGAAAGTTGTTTGCCTACTAGAACTACGCCTCTTGTGTTGTCGTAAGTTCGGTGCCCCTGCGCCTTTCGTCATGATGCCTTGCGGATGTCACTATTGGTGGGACCATGCACAATATGCATATCCCCCAGGGCTACAAATACGCCTCTTGTGTTGTCGTAAGTTCAGATTTCTGAAAGTTGTATAATACCTATATGAACGGTGGTGTACCCTGTAAGAACGATCTTCATCAGAAGCAAGAAAGGTAGTTGTTGGTGAGACCCCACGTGTAAGATAACAAGACGACTAAGGTTAGTCGGGCTATGTTTGGTTCTGGTATGTTGGTGCACCCTCTTTTCAAGCTTGCTAAACTTGCAAGTAAATGGGAAAATAGAGCATACTGATTTCAGGCGGCCTCTTTACCAGTTTGGTAAGCCCTCTAGTGCTGGTCATTAGTTCTATGTGTTGGGGAACGTAGTAATTTCGAAAATTTTCCTACGCACACTTAAGATCATGGTGATGCATAGCAACGAGGGGGAGAGTCTGATCTACGTACCCTTGTAGATCGCAACGGAAGCGTTGACACAACGTAGAGGAAGTAGTCGTACGTCTTCTTCCCGATCCGACCGATCCAAGCACCGTTACTCCGGCACCTCTGAGTTCTTAGCACACGTTCAGCTCGATGACGATCCTCGGGCTCCGATCCAGCAAAGCGTCGAGGAAGAGTTCCGTCAGCACGAAGGCATGATGACGATCTTGATGTACTACCGTCGCAGGGCTTCGCCTAAGCTCTACAACGATATGACCGAGGTGGAATTTGGTGGCAGGGGGCACCGCACACGGCTAAGGAACGATCAACAATGATCAACTTGTGTCTATGGGGTGCCCCTGCCCCCGTATATAAAGGAGCAGGGGGAGGGGTTCGGCCGGCTAGGGAGAGGGGCGCGGGAGGAGTCCTACTCCTACCGGGAGTAGGACTCCCCCCCAATCCTATTCCTAATAGGATTCTTCCAAAGGGAAGAGAGAAAGAGGGGGCCGGTCCCTTCTCCTAGTCCTAATAGGACTAGGGAAGGGGGGGGGGGGGGGCGCTGCCCTTGTGGGCAGCCCCTTTCACTTTTCCACTAAGGCCCAATAGGCCCATTTGCCTCCCGGGGGGTTCCGGTAACCCTCCCGGTATTCCGGTAAAATCCCGATTTCATCCGGAACACTTCCGATGTCCAAACATAGGCTTCCAATATATCAATCTTTACGTCTCGACCATTTCGAGACTCCTCGTCATGTCCGTGATCACACCCGGGACTCCGAACAACCTTCGGTACATCAAAATGCATAAACTCATAATAACTGTCATCGTAACGTTAAGCGTGCGGACCCTACGGTTTGAGAACAATGTAGACATGACCGAGACATGTCTCCGGTCAATAACCAATAGCGGGACCTGGATGCCCATATTGGCTCCTACATATTATACGAAGATCTTTATCGGTCAGACCGCATAACAACATACGTTGTTCCCTTTGTCATCGGTATGTTACTTGCCCGAGATTCGATCGTCGGTATCCAATACCTAGTTCAATCTCGTTACTGGCAAGTCTCTTTACTCGTTCCGTAATACATCATCTCATAACTAACATCTTAGTTATTATGCTTGCAAGGCTTATGTGATGTGTATTACCGAGAGGGCCCAGAGATACCTCTCCGACAATCGGAGTGACAAACCCTAATCTCGAAATACGCCAACCCAACATCCACCATTGGAGACACCTGTAGTACTCCTTTATAATCACCCAGTTACGTTGTGACGTTTGGTAGTACCCAAAGTGTTCCTCCGGTAAACGGGAGTTGCATAATCTCATAGTTATAGGAACATGTATAAGTCATGAAGAAAGCAATAGCAACATACTAAACGATCGGGTGCTAAGCTAATGGAATGGGTCATGTCAATCAGATCATTCAACTAATGATGTGACCTCGTTAATCAAATAACAACTCTTTGTTCATGGTTAGGAAACATAACCATCTTTGATTAACGATCTAGTCAAGTAGAGGCATACTAGTGACACTCTGTTGGTTCTATGTATTCACACATGTATTATGTTTCCGGTTAATACAATTCTAGCATGAATAATAAACATTTATCATGATATAAGGAAATAAATAATAACTTTATTATTGCCTCTAGGGCATATTTCCTTCAGTCTCCCACTTGCACTAGAGTCAATAATCTAGATTACACAGTAATGATTCTAACACCCATGGAGCCTTGGTGCTGATCATGTTTTGCTCGTGGAAGAGGCTTAGTCAACGGGTCTGCAACATTCAGATCCGTATGTATCTTGCAAATCTCTATGTCTCCCACCTGGACTAAATCCCGGATGGAGTTGAAGCGTATCTTGATGTGTTTGGTCCTTTTGTGAAATCTGGATTCCTTTGCCAAAGCAATTGCACCAGTATTGTCACAAAAGATTTTCATTGGACCCGATGCTCTAGGGATGACACCTAGATCGGATATGAACTCCTTCATCCAGACTCCTTCGTTCGCTGCTTCCGAAGCAGCTATGTACTCCGCTTCACATGTAGATCCCGCTACGACGCTTTGTTTAGAACTGCACCAACTGATAGCTCCACCGTTTAAAGTAAACACGTATCCGGTTTGCGATTTAGAATCGTCCGGATCAGTGTCAAAGCTTGCATCAACGTAACCTCTTACGGTGAGCTCTTTGTCACCTCCATATACGAGAAACATATCCTTAGTCCTCTTCAGGTATTTCAGGATGTTCTTGACCGCTGTCCAGTGATCCACTCCTGGATTACTTTGGTACTTCCCTGCTAAACTTATAGCAAGGCACACATCAGGTCTGGTACACAGCATTGCATACATGATAGAGCCTATGGCTGAAGCATAGGGAACATCTTTCATTTTCTCTCTATCTTCTGCAGTGGTCGGGCGTTGAGTCTGACTCAACTTCACACCTTGTAACACAGGCAAGAACCCTTTCTTTGCTTGATCCATTTTGAACTTCTTCAAAATCTTGTCAAGGTATGTGCTTTGTGAAAGTCCAATTAAGCGTCTTGATCTATCTCTATAGATCTTTATGCCTAATATGTAAGCAGCTTCCCCGAGGTCTTTCATCGAAAAACTTTTATTCAAGTATCCCTTTATGCTATCCAGAAATTCTATATCATTTCCAATCAGCAATATGTCATCCACATATAATATCAGAAATGCTACAGAGCTCCCACTCACTTTCTTGTAAATATAGGCTTCTCCAAAAGTCTGTATAAAGCAAAATGCTTTGATCACACTATCAAAGCGTTTATTCCAACTCCGAGATGCTTGCACCAGTCCATAAATGGATCGCTGGAGTTTGCATACTTTGTTAGCTCCCTTTGGATCGACAAAACCTTCTGGTTGCATCATATACAACTCTTCTTCCAGAAATCCATTCAGGAATGCAGTTTTGACATCCATCTGCCATATTTCATAATCATAAAATGCGGCAATTGCTAACATGATTCTGACGGATTTAAGCATCGCTACGGGTGAGAAGGTCTCATCGTAGTCAACCCCTTGAACTTGTCGAAAACCTTTTGCGACAAGTCGAGCTTTATAGACAGTAATGTTACCGTCAGCGTCAGTCTTTTTCTTGAAGATCCATTTATTCTCAATTGCTTGCCGATCATCGGGCAAGTCAACCAAAGTCCATACTTTGTTCTCATACATGGATCCCATCTCAGATTTCATTGCCTCAAGCCACTTTGCGGAATCTGGGCTCACCATCGCTTCTTCATAGTTCGTAGGTTCATCATGATCTAGTAGCATGACTTCCAGAACTGGATTACCGTACCACTCTGGTGCGGATCTCACTCTGGTTGATCTACGTGGTTCAGTAGTATCTTGTCCTGAAGCTTCATGATCATCATCATTAGCTTCCTCACTAATTGGTATAGGTGTCGCAGAAACAGTTTTCTGTGATGCACTATTTTCCAATAAGGGAGCAGGTACAGTTACCTCGTCAAGTTCTACTTTCCTCCCACTCACTTCTTTCGAGAGAAACTCCTTCTCTAGAAATGATCCATTCTTAGCAACGAATGTCTTGCCTTCGGATCTGTGATAGAAGGTATACCCGACAGTTTCCTTTGGGTATCCTATGAAGACACATTTCTCCGCTTTGGGTTCGAGCTTATCAGGTTGAAGCTTTTTCACATAAGCATCGCAGCCCCAAACTTTAAGAAACGACAACTTTGGTTTCTTGCCAAACCATAGTTCATAAGGCGTCGTCTCAACGGATTTTGATGGTGCCCTATTTAACGTGAATGCGGCCGTCTCTAAAGCATAACCCCAAAACAATAGCGGTAAATCAGTAAGAGACATCATAGATCGCACCATATCTAGTAAAGTACGATTACGACGTTCGGACACACCATTACGCTGTGGTGTTCCGGGTGGCGTGAGTTGCGAAACTATTCCACAATTTTTCAAATGTACACCAAACTCGTAACTCAAATATTTTCCTCCACGATCAGATCGTAGAAACTTTATTTTCTTGTTACGATGATTTTCAACTTCACTCTAAAATTCCTTGAACTTTTCAAATGTTTCAGACTTATGTTTCATTAAGTAGATATACCCATATCTGCTTAAATCATCTGTGAAGGTGAGAAAATAACGGTATCCGCCACGAGCCTCAATATTCATCAGACCACATACATCGGTATGTATGATTTCCAATAAATCTGTTGCTCTCTCCATAGTACCGGAGAACGGTGTTTTAGTCATCTTGCCTATGAGGCACGGTTCGCAAGTACCAAGTGATTCATAATCAAGTGGTTCCAAAAGCCCATCAGTATGGAGTTTCTTCATGCGCTTTACACCGATATGACCTAAACGGCAGTGCCACAAATAAGTTGCACTATCATTATCAACTCTGCATCTTTTGGCTTCTACATTATGAATATGTGTATCACTACTATCGAGATTCAACAAGAATAGACCACTCTTCAAAGGTGCATGACCATAAAAGATATTACTCATATAAATAGAACAACCATTATTCTCTGATTTAAATGAATAACCGTCTCGCATTAAACAAGATCCAGATATAATGTTCATGCTCAACGCTGGCACCAAATAACAATTATTTAGGTCTAATATTAATCCCGAAGGTAGATGTAGAGGTAGCGTGCCGACCGCGATCACATCGACTTTGGAACCGTTTCCCACGCGCATCGTCACCTCGTCCTTTGCTAGCGTCCGCTTATTCCGTAGTCCCTGTTTCGAGTTGCAAATATTAGCAACAGAACCAGTATCAAATACCCAGGTGCTACTGCGAGCTCTAGTAAGGTACACATCAATAACATGTATATCACATATACCTTTGTTCACCTTGCCATCCTTCTTATCCGCCAAATACTTGGGGCAGTTCCGCTTCCAGTGACCAGTCTGCTTGCAGTAGAAGCACTCAGTTTCAGGCTTAGGTCCAGACTTGGGTTTCTTCTCCTGAGCAGCAACTTGCTTGCTGTTCTTCTTGAAGTTCCCCTTCTTCTTCCCTTTGCCCTTTTTCTTGAAACTAGTGGTCTTGTTGACCATCAATACTTGATGCTCCTTCTTGATTTCTACCTCCGCAGCTTTCAGCATTGCGAAGAGCTCGGGAATAGTCTTGTTCATCCCTTGCATATTATAGTTCATCACGAAGCTCTTGTAGCTTGGTGGCAGTGATTGGAGAATTCTGTCAATGACGCAATCATCTGGAAGATTAACTCCCATCTGAATCAAGTGATTATTATACCCAGACATTTTGAGTATATGCTCACTGACAGAACTGTTCTCCTCCATCTTGCAGCTATAGAACTTATTGGAGACTTCATATCTCTCAATTCGGGCATTTGCTTGAAATATTAACTTCAACTCCTGGAACATCTCATATGCTCCATGATGTTCAAAACATCGTTGAAGTCCCGATTCTAAGCCGTAAAGCATGGCACACTGAACTATCGAGTAGTCATCAGCTTTGCTCTGCCAGACGTTCATAACATCTGGCGTTGCTCCAGCAGCAGGCCTGGCGCCCAACGGTGCTTCCAGGACGTAATTCTTCTGTGCAGCAATGAGGATAATCCTCAGGTTACGGACCCAGTCCGTGTAATTGCTACCATCATCTTTCAACTTTGCTTTCTCAAGGAACGCATTAAAATTCAACGGAACAACAACACGTGCCATCTATCTACAATTAACATAAACAAGCAAGATGCTATCAGGTACTAAGTTCATGATAAGTTTAAGTTCAGTTAATCAAATTACTTAGGAAATCCCACTTAGATAGACATCCCTCTAATCCTCTAAGTGATCACGTGATCCAAATCAACTAAACCATAACCAATCATCACGTGATATGGAGTAGTTTTCAATGGTGAACATCGTCATGTTGATCATATCTACTATATGATTCACGCTCGACCTTTCGGTCTCTGTGTTCCGAGGCCATATCTGCATATGCTAGGCTCGTCAAGTTTAACCTGAGTATTCTGCGTGTGCAAAACTGGCTTGCACCCGTTGTAGATGGATGTAGAGCTTATCACACCCGATCATCACGTGGTGTCTGGGCACGACGAACTTTGGCAAGGGTGCATACTCAGGGAGAACACTTCTTGATAATTTAGTGAGAGATCATCTTATAATGCTACCGTCAATCAAAGCAAGATAAGATGCATAAAAGGATAAACATCACATGCAATCAATATAAGTGATATGATATGGCCATCATCATCTTGTGCTTGTGATCTCCATCTCCGAAGCACCGTCATGATCACCATCGTCACCGGCGCGACACCTTGATCTCCATCGTAGCATCGTTGTCGTCTCGCCAATCTTATGCTTCCACGACTATCACTACCGCTTAGTAATAAAGTAAAGCATTACATCGCGATTGCATTGCATACAATAAAGCGACAACCATATGGCTCCTGCCAGTTGCCGATAACTTGGTTACAAAACATGATCATCTCATACAATAAAATCAGCATCATGCCTTGACCATATCACATCACAACATGCCCTGCAAAAACAAGTTAGACGTTCTCTACTTTGTTGTTGCAAGTTTTACGTGGCTGCTACGGGCTTAAGTAAGAACTCATCTCACCTACGCATCAAAACCACAACGATAGTTTGTCAAATAGACTCCGTTTTAACCTTCTCAAGGACCGGGCGTAGCCACACTTGGTTCAACTAAAGTTGGAGAGACAGTCTTCCGCAAGCCATCTGTGTGCATAGCACGTCGAGGGAACCGGTCTCGCGTAAGAGTACGCGTAAGGTTGGTCCGGATCGTCTCGTCCAACAATACCGCCGAACCAAAGTATGACATGCTGGTAGGCAGTATGACTTGTATCGCCCACAACTCACTTGTGTTCTACTCGTGCGGTTGGTGGAATAATTAAGGTGTCCGTTAGTTTTTGGATTGATGGTAGATTCCGATACAAAGGTGGTTACCTTCACGATGGTGGCGGATCATCGTGTAAACTTGTGCCTCGAAATGGGCAAAATGTTAGTGCCCCTACGCCGTTTAGCAACTAACCCTACGAACGGTTGGTGTTTGGAGGATACTTATGACTAGAGAGGAACAATGTGGGTGCTCCTCGACAAGACAATAACAATTCGTGACTGGAGCCAAATAATAGAACGTATTTCAAAACATGTTTCCTACATAATTGTGGTTACCTTCTCTACAATGTTGGACAACCATCTGCAGAAGTACCTTCGACGTGATCGTAAGTTGGGTACCCCTCGTCCTACAGGCACATGAATAGTCCCTCAATGTGGGAGTGCGGCGTTGCAGAGGCCGGGCTCCATTGAGCCCGTTTTGCCGAAAAAAATTCAAAATATACTTAAAAGTTTCAAAAAATATCAATTTTTTTATACAAATACATATGCATGTTTGTCAAGTAGGTAAAAAGTTTCATCATGTAATTCAGTTATTTGCGTGCTACACAAAAAAGATAAATATCTGACATAAAAACAACAAAGATATAGCCTATATTAATCTGTGTATTTATCTTTTTCATATACACTACATGAAAACATATATGTTCATGAAATTTCATACGTGTATAATACAAATACACATGTATGTATAGAATTTTTTTCAGATTTTTTCAATGTGTGAAAATAGTATTTTCGCTGAAAAAAATAAAGACCTATGTGGAGCTCGGTCTCTGCAATGCCTTTTCGCTCAATGTGGGATCTATCTACGGGGAGGCCTGTTAATGTGATTTGTGTACACTAGAAACGTCCAAATTCTTCCATTGATTCGCATCATCAATAATCCTACTAAAAACAATAAAAGTTGAATAGTTTCTTATTTGCTATGTGAGTCGGACCCCTTGTAAAAATGTGAAATAGACGAATGCCATATGGAATGGTGCAAAATGATTTGCGTACCCTTGGGAAAAAAATTCTTGCGGGTTTAAATGTCTTGGTATTGTTAGAATTGATGGATTCTAATTGGGGATAAGAATTCATGAAATTTGAAAGAAAGTAAAAGATTAGTTAAAGAAAAAAAAGCAAATTGTAAGGAAAATATCGCCCGCTTACAAGCAACGCTGAGCCGTGTGGGGAGGAGGAGCTCGGCGAGTGAGCTCGTGCGCGCGTTCTTGCCGCGGGCTCTTGGTACAATGCGTGTCGGATGGTGGTGGGAACCCATGCAGTGGGACAGTAGACCAACTCTCCCATGTGTGCACTGCCATGTCTGGTGGTGTTGAATACGTGATTTGACAAGACGTACCGGTCCAGCCGGTCAGAGGGACTTGCTTGCGGCCCAGCTTGGCTACGAATAAAAGGAGGGGCTATGATGTGTGACAACTCGTGCATGAGGTACATCTCAGCACACCTGTCCTGGGAAAATGATGTTTGGTTGCTGCAGCGCACCTTCCCCGGGCAAATGATGTTTCGCCGCTGCTGGGATTCTCACGCTCACTGGATTGCATTGCATTGATTCCGGATCTATGACGTGTCTCACTTTTTTAGGCGTGTTGAAGTTTCCTCCCCGTGCCTAGCCCAGCTAGGGTGGCCATTAGCAGCGGCCGCAGTGCATGAGACGTAGTAAAAAGATTGGTTTCCGATTTACTACACTCGAAGAGATTTCACCCAAGAAAATGGGCGGGCTTTTTTTTCCGAAATTCAAATATTCAAACTTTCAAAACTGCAGTTAGTGCGGAGGAGCGTGGTTGCCTGTTGGCTCTATTTAAACTCTGGGCGGGATTCGTTCCAAAATCAACACACTGGGCTCATTTTCGTATATCCTTGCGTAGCAATGCCTCCTAGTCTAGAGTCCAGTGCCACCTTCTCCGTTCTGGCCAGCAACACTGCGTCCAGCCTGATCGACCATGCCCAGGAGGTAGGTTCCTCTCAAACTTAGCTGTATTTTCATTTTCCATGTGGTAGTCACTTAACATGAAGATCTCACACTTCCTGCACTTAACCACTTCTTTAGCATGCCGTTGAACCAGCTCAGGACGACCACCATGGTCAATCAGCTTTGTCTTCAGATACAGCTGTGTTAACCGTTGTGGACGAGGTTAAATATTTCCCAATTAATCTAGTAGTACATATGTGGTGTGGTGTTTAATCTAATTTCGTCCACACTATCCCAAACAGCTTAGCGTGCATGGGCAGGGTCCCGCTGAAGTACACCTGGCGGAAATGGAACCTGGTGCTAATGTGCATGTGAGCTCACTTGCTTAGTCAATTAACTACTAATGAATGCGTACTAATGTCTTGGTCACATATTCTATAGGTTGCGCTTGTGTTTGGGATAAATGAGCCGGGACCCTAGATGGAGCCGGTGACTTTGACCCAGCAAGACCGATCACCGACAAGATGGTGGCCACGGAGTTTTCCATCGGGGACCGTGGATTGGGCACTGGTGCAGCATCGATCCTCGATGGCGAGGAGGACGAAGTACAGAGCCCACTTGCCAAGCGTCCTAGACAAGACAAGCCGTAGATTTTATGCGCTCGATATGAGATGGAATAATGTGGCTTCGGCGGTCCCAGCCTATGATGCTAGCACGCGTGCATGGCACGTGCCGGTCGTTGTCTTCTCTTAGTGCTTTTCTAATTGTATGGCTCTTCCTAATGATAAGTCATCTGTATCATGCAAATGTAGTAGATTCCTTAGTTTGGCACTTATCAAGTATTGTAATCAGGCTGGCAAGGGAACAATTATTGCCAATGGCGTAGTTTCAGTTAGATTGACAATGAAATTTGTGCACACATGTTTCCCGGCCTTTATAAAGAAATCTTCTAATTTTGTAGCCGCTTGAAAAATATTATTTGGCTAATCACATGCAACGGTTGTTTGTTTGTGGTTGGTTAACAAGATATGTGCTGTCAGCATCTGAACATGAACCATTGGTTAAAACCACGTAGTTGCATGCATAATCGGGTTTATGGCACAGATAGTTGTGCTCCCGTATATGCATGCTGGTGGGCCTGTGTTGTCAGCACGCATGCAAACCACCCGTGTTCTGATTGCCCTATTGTTTGACACGTATTGATTTGCTTTTGCATGCAAGATTTCTCTCCTAGTTAATATCTGTCACGGTGTAATGTGCAAGCACTCCCCCGTGGTAGAAAACGAAACACATTTACACCGGCCTGGTGGTTTTACCCACCACGAAGCATCATCGAGAAAGGGGATAGAGGTAAAGCACTGTTCTTCTTCTCCTGTACCTTCGCTCCCCATTTTCCTTTGCCCCCTTGATGTTTCCTAGCCTTTCGCTGATAGTTGGGCTTATGTTTTTCCCATCTCCTTCGCCTGCATAGGTGTCCTCCTCGGTGCACGCACATGGGCCGTCCTCGCGGCTCTGCTTTCGGTGGAGGTGGTGGACGGAAGCCTTCTCCGCTGCGCGCGTTGCTGTGGGAGGCGAATGCTATCGAGCAACAGGACGCAGCTCGTGCAGCTGCATCTACGAGCACGGCGCCGCCAACAAAGACAACGCTCCACACCGCGTTCAGCCTCCTGGCACTGCAAACACTCTCAGGTGCATGGAACCAATTCCTCAATGGCATCGCCTCAGATCTGGGTATGGGTGGACTGGCAAAAATCCCTGATCTTGGCAATATAAGTAGGCTATTTTCAGTGTTTACTATGAGTAGGATAGATCCTGAGACCATGAATATGGACATGGGTGACAACCAGTTTGTGCAAGTAGACGAGCAGCTCATCCAGAAAATTATAGGTGTTAGTGCTGAGGGTAGGACAATCGACATCCACGGTTCGGCATGCCAGCCGGACTGCGAGGCTTTGCTTGCAAAGCTGCATGCACTGCTTGACACCGGTGTAGCTGGGGCTATGAACATCCCTGTTGCAAAAGTGAGGAAAATACTACATACGGCTAGTCTGAAGCCGACGACGGCTGCGGAAAAAGCCGATGAGACGCCTCGGATCAAGGCCGCCTACACAATAGTTGCTGGCGCGCAGTTTCTTCTTCCTAGGGGTCGTAATGCTAAGATCCCAAACGAGCTCCTTGCCATTGCCACAAAACCCAGTGAGCTCGGGGGGTACAACTACGCACGGTACGTCGTCGACGGGCTGCGTGAAGGTGCACGCAAGATCAGGGGCGATCTGCGACTCAACCCATCACAAATCCATCTCCACGGATGCCAGCTAGTTCCTCAGGTGTGTTCGAATCCAATCCATGAAGTATCGTGTCTGGCTTGTGGATTTTTCTGTATTTGATTTTCACAATTTGTGAAGCTGGTACTGATCTTTCCGTTGACTCCATGCTAGATAATATGGTGTGACTACCACGAACATGGACTTGAAGCAATGGTAGGCCTGCCAGAGCCCAGGGTTGAACATTACGGGGCCACCCAGCTAAAGGACATGATCAAGAAGCATTCCCCCACTGCAACACTCTTGTCAGGGATTGAGGTAAAAGAAACTTGAATCGTATTGTTCGTCCATGTGGATATTTATTTGTACCGAAACATCCTATAAGACCTCGGTTGTTGACATTTGTAGGATAGTGATGGTTCACAATCGCCACCGGTTGTTGTTCTTTCAAGCTCTACGGCTACTAGCCAAGGTGCAGCTGGAGGAACGCCTAACATTCAAGCCGGGGTTCCCCTTGGTGCCATCCCGGAAGACAAGGTATGATTTCGGTCATGTGATCTTCTGAATGGTTGTGTTTTCTTCCCGTTCATGTATGAGTGAGTAACTAAACATACTGTGCCATCTCTTGATAGCTCGTTGGTTTGATGAGAAGTACACTAGGCTTCTACTCAAATCGGCTAGATCGGGTAGATGCTAACAGCGAAACAAAGATAGCCGGTGTTGCGAAGTAGATGGGTGCTCGGAAGGAAGATGCAATAAAGGAGATTAGAGCGGCTTGTATTGCTAGAAGGAAGAAGGATATGCAAGAAACTTTTCAGTTTTTCGTTGCTGAGGTGGCAAAAACTTTAGTTCATGCACCTGTTCCTATTCACCAAGCGCCGCCGGTGGATGGAGTGGCTCCTGATCCCCCATTGGTTCCAAGTGCAACAGGTATACCTCGTTTGCCAATGAACATCATTGTCTACTATCAGCAGATCAAAAGCCTTTCAATTTACCATGCTTATGTTGAAAACCCATCACAATAAGAGTGTGTTGTTTTCTAAAAAAATCTAACACAATGGTAGAAGCTTTTATGTAGTACCACTCGGTCGTATGCCGACTGATGTGCATATTATGTTGATGATTATGATTTCAAGACTGTTTCTTAGTGAGCATTCATATTAAAAATGCATGAGCATACTCAAATGCATGACCGACAAGCCCCCTTTCCGAATGAACAATATTAATCTACATTGCGCTGGCATTTTTCCATCTCACGCAATAGAAAGTGGCGACTATGGCCCACTCTAACCTAAGGAAAATGCAATTTACATCCTTAAGTTCATGAAAACTCCTTTGTACTACGTTTATTTGCTAAGTACTCAAGCTTATTTCTTGACAAATGTTCGTCTGCTCTGTACACAGGTACTCCAGACACAACTCCTGTTCCCCGTGCATCAGGTATTCACTCCTTGGCAGTCATTCCACATTTAAGAAAACCTAGATGAATAATGAGCTTCTTGCTTATCATATATGCCCTTGTAATCAAGACACGAGAAAAATATTGCAATTCCGAAACCATCGTATTGTACATTAAGTCCTTTCTTATTGGCTAAAAAATGTCATAGATAGACAGAGATTTCAGGAAGGATTCAGCAGTTGAGTGATCTGGTTATCCTGGGGAATTCGGAACGGTACCCGCATTCTAGGTCTAGGACTTCGAGTTCCCTTTAGAAGCAGTTTTCCTCTTCTTCAATCTCGAATCCCGAAGGGGAGGCTCTAGTTGCCAAGTAAGAAAAGATCTCGGTAGTTCAATTCATGCACGTGAAAGCTTATCTGCCAGATACAGATGATACTTGCCACTACTTGACCGAAACTGGGACTTGAGGAGGAATGAAATTCTAAGGGAAATCAATCATATGTACATGTTATGAAAATGTGATGGTATCAAAATTCAGCAGTAGAACTTCCTGATGCCCTTTGTCGAACAAAGAACCCATATGACATATACAGATTATCATCAACATGTTGTGTCAAATTTGATATTTTCAAGCCTAGGGTAGCCACTGTTTCACGCACCACATGCTAAGAAAGAAATGTTGTGATCTAATACTGCTAAATACACGGTCTAAACTTTAGTACTTATATCTTGTTCTGCCGCATACGTAGGTGTTGCAGATGGGCCAAATGTTGCAGCTGCTTTAGGTAAGAACCAAATGGCGAGCATTTCACATTTAATCACTTATGCTTGTTCCTCCCAGCAAATCCTGTTGCATTTTCCATAATTTCGTACATCGAACAAATGGTCTGAGTAGCACAATAATCCTTTTTGTAAATAACTGCTTAGAACTGGACTGCATTATGCTTCGGGTAGCTGACCCATCACATGTTAATTTGTGTGAAAGTTCTCATAATGTCATTTCTTTTGTATTGTTTTCGTATATGCCCTGAAAATGTCATTGCTTCACGGGTTCCATGTAGAATTTAGATATACCCTGTGTCGAACAGAGCTCCGATGGATATATAACGGTTACATGAAGCATGTTTTGAATTTGTTGTTTCCAAACAAAGGTTGCTAGACTTTCAACAGCATATGCTTCCAAAAAATTGATGCAATCTTTTAATTCTAGTTACTCGATGGGAACCTTGTTACTGATATATTGTCATGCCATGTACATAGGTGTTGTAGCTCCACCAAGTGTTGTATGTGCTTCAGGTAAACAATAGTGGGCGGCCATTCCACACTCCGGAAACCCTATCAATTTTCCCATAATTAAAAATATATAGACCGAGAGGCAGAGTAATATCTAGTTAGGAAACTGCTTACAACTGAATGTGTCTTGCAATTGTTTATTTCTCGGCACAATTAGTATGTGCTAGATGTTCCAGCTTTTCCATGTAAACACCAATTGTGGCCCATTTCACATGTCATCATAGATGCTGCATCGAAACTAAATGTACCTTCCTAATGTCTATTTCTTAGCACGATTAGTACATAGTGATTTTGAATTAGCATTGTCCATTGCACATTTCAAGACCTGTGTCCGCTGCTATCTCCTTAAGTGACATAAACAAAGAAAGAGATGTCATTTGGAAAAAAGGATAATCTATACGAAAAGTACTGCACAACTCTGAAAGATAAGTGCTTTGAGTCTTTGTGCTTTCGAATTGGCAGTGTGCAACCCCCAACAACTGATAGTCAGATTGATCTTATTTCATATATCCAAAACTCGTGCTGCATACTTCACCACAAACCATAGCACTGGACTTGTGCACATTATAGACTTGAAGCTCCAGTGCATTGTTACATTATCTGAATAAGAAATTTATTCATGTATCTTTTTGACATGACAGTGGTGTCAATTGTATGCAGTTGTTGAAGATTTGGCAGCTAGTTCCAGGGCGGCTGGAGAGGCTATCCTTTCAGCCAACCCGCAAGAGGCAATCCTTTGCAGTTCCAGTATTCCAAGTAATATACCTATACGCACACAAAAGTGGAATATTTTTTCCCAGTTTATTTACTTGCTTACAGATAGTGTCTTGGTTCATGCTGCGCAGATCCGGCAATTCAAGCACTACCAGTGACACAAGACAAGGAGATGGTTGAAGATGCCAAGGGAAAGGCCACGGCTCATCCGCATCCAACTGGTAAGTGATCCGAGTTGGGGGCGGGGGGGGGGGGGGTGGTCGGGTAATATGTTAGATGATTGT
The DNA here is from genome assembly GCA_034509565.1 of Triticum monococcum. Lineage (NCBI taxonomy): Eukaryota > Viridiplantae > Streptophyta > Magnoliopsida > Poales > Poaceae > Triticum > Triticum monococcum. Next base: position 67,239,145 of record CM067846.1, read on the forward strand.
TCCTTTGGGTATTAATCTAACACTCTGTCCCTGAAGGTGAGTTGCCTCAAGACAAGAGGCAAAAATCTATGGAATTCTTGCTGTCGGGGCCAGCACCGTGTATGATCGACAAGGCACCACCCTACAGACTCACAGAAGGTGCTTCCATGTGCCACCATTCTACAATGCAGGGCCGTTAATTTGTCTTAACAAGTTGTTTTTCCGTGTAGACACTACTATAGGGGTCAGCAATGTCGACCCGTTGGTGTTTTCTCTTACGCAACCAGGACATGTTGCTAGGTACACCACACTGCGTATTAAGCGCCTACGTCTCCCGATAGTGCACGAATCAGTGGGTTCTGACCCGACACCACTAGGTACAATCCTGCCATAAGTGGTGGTTCTATTGTCTGCCGACGTGTGTACAACTTGCAATAACTGATGCACATCTTCCAACTTCCTTGCAGCTGTGGTGGAGCCATCTCATATTGCCGAGGAAGCATCAATTCAGTTTGGATTCTCTCCATTCGAGCTCGAGCTGACACATAGGAGTTACCCAGCCATCCTGAGCCTAAGTTTCTATGAGGATGTGAAAATGCTGACCTCTGGACCAGTCCTAAGCAGGTGTGTTTGATAAATCTAGAAATCTATAATATATGATAGGCATATATAATCTTTAGATTCAGCACCTAGAATAGTACACTGACTTCGATGCATATTACTCACTTCTTCTCTTTCCCATGTGCAGTACCTGGTTCAAGCATGACACACCGACGCCTTTGGAGATTGATGGGCACAAGATGAAACACCAGTTTGACATTGATGGCGAAATGACGTACCGTGGGATGGATGCCAAGGTTTGTGAGTTCAACGAGTCGGAGGTACTGATGATGGTGGGATTTGATGATCCAGTGTGGAGAGGGCTAGCTTCGCTAGATGCCGCTGTAAGTGTGCGAACCACTAGACTATGCTTGTTTTCTGCTCTAGGATAACAACTCACACATTTCTATTGCCTCTCCAGATATACATGTCTAACTTGCCAAATGAAGAGTCTAGTGCAATGCTTGGATCTTTGTTTAACACTGGAAACCTGGGTTACCAGATGAGATCTTGCAGACTGGTACGTCTATTAATCTTGCTCTCTCCTTATCCAGTTATGATGCTATACCTAACATCTATGTGAACTCTCTCCCCAGATCATGGCTCCTATCTTGATGAGCGATGAATGGTCCTTGTATGCTTTTGATAGGAAGTTCAAGCGTCTCAATGTGCTTGATCCAATGTACACTGATTAGGGGAGCCAGACTTACATAAAGAAGCATCTTGAGACCATTGGGTGCATGTTGAGGGGGTTGATGGCTGTTGGTTCTATTCTAGAGGATGGCTGGGCAATGAATTGCGAAGAGTGGACTGTTCACTTCAACAAGAATATGCACATCCCTTGCAAAAGGTACTTTACTAACCATAAGGCTACTGCACTCAATTGTTTCTGCAATTTACTACAAGCACTGTCATGTTAAACTTGAAAAATGTTTTCGTCAGTGGCCAGAGCCCAGGTTACATCATGTACTATGCAGAGTACTTCGATGGTTTTGCACTAGACCAAGACATCCCTGATGTATGTTTAGATACTAATCTCGATGAACAAGTCTCTATGTGCATGTTTTTCTGAACTAACATGGAATATGGTGTGCCTTCTATACAGGCTGGGCTAAAGACATTCAGGAAGAAAATGTTGTATCAAGTGATGTCCACGAAAGGGAACAAGGCTAAGCGCCCTGGGATCATGGAGCAGTGCGATTAGGTTGTTCTGGTGCAGATGATTCAGCAAAATGGCGATCGTTTCCTTGATCGACAATTCCTTGGAATGTGTCCACGATCTGGCTGATTGCTGAATTATGAACTATCCCTCTATTAAGCTCAACTATAGCTAGGCATGGATTGTAATAGCTAAGTATGAGACAATTATTACTTAGTTGCTGAAGGCCAACTCTGCTAGAGAATGGCTTGGTTTGTAATAATATCAGACCAGTACCTACGTAGACAAACATGCCGCGAAAGCGTCCTGATGTGCCATGCAACCTGGATCTTCAATTATGAAATGCTTTGGCTAAGAACGGGCACAAATTCCTATGATTTGACATGACTGCATTGGTTGAGCCCCAACAGCTATGTGCAACTTAAGCTTAGTCGGTTGTAATGTTGTTTCTTGCTTTGTAATGCAGTGAGTGAATTTTAGCCTATGATTCAGTGCTTACCGAGCTACCTCCAGTGGGGAAAATGGCTCAGCTTCAAAAAATGACCGTTGGCATTGTTGGAACCCAACGGCTATGCACTATGCATTTACTACCTCCTCCATGTGTTGGCCTGTATAACACTGTCGATTGCCTATCCAGCCATCCTTCTCAACTCATTCTCTTCTTCCATCCTGTCTTGGCCATGGCATCCAGTGGTTCATCCTCCTCGCAAGCTAGTTCTAGAGCTCCACCAATGAGATCACCAATACGCTACCATTTCAGGCCCTTGGAGTACTACCCAGAGACTTTGTGCAACTGCAAGATCAAGAAGAAAGCAGCCATGTGGATATCGTGGAGCGACGACAACCCATGCAGGCGCTACAAGACTTGCGCCAGATCAAGGGTAATCATTCATCTGATCCTAAACATTCAAATTCCTGGTCACAATGTCTGCACTAACCTATCTTGTGGGGTGTCATTTCTTAGTCCGGAGGGTGCAGGTTCTTCGAGTGGCACGATGCCGCCGTCACTAATCCGTTCTTGAAGCAGTGCCTCATCAATCTAAGGGACAAAGTTTGGAGCCTGGAGGGGGAAAACGAACTACTACAGGGCATGGTGGCTACAGGAGAAGGACGGGAGGCGCAGCTACATGATCATCTGCACCGAGCGACAATGGCGCATCAGTCTGAAGTGCAGCTGCGTCATAAGGAATCAGACATGTTCAAGGCAACAATCGACAACCTCACCAAGAGGATGGGGGAGATGAACAAGGATAGCTCCTCCACAAGACCAAGAATGTTTGTGCTCGTCTTGCTATGCCTCCTGGCATGTGTGTTGTATTTCAAATCGCCCTGAAGCTATTCAGGGCCGACCTGGCATGTGTGTTGTATCTCAACTCGGCAATTCCACCAAACATGAGAAATCTAGATAGTACATTAAGATATTCTAAAAAGACCAACTAAGCTTTAGTCGTGATAAGATTACAGGGCAAAGCTTCTCTCAGCAAGTCACAAAATGCATAAAGAGTTCTTGATTGCTTGGAATGCATCTTGGGGCAGCAGAGACCAAACATGAGAACTCTAGATAGTACTTCAGATGTTCTAAGAAAACCAACTAAGCTTTGGTCATGATAACATTACAACGCAAAGCTGCTCACAGCAAGTCACAGTATGTAGAACGAGTTCTTGATTGCTTGCAATGCATCTTGGGGCAACAGAGATTCATTCCCTTCTAGACGCATCAACTCGAACAGCATTATCTGCTTGTGTATCTTCATGTTCTCTTGTTTGTTTCTTCAAAAGTTAGTCCATGCCAACAACATATAATGACAATTTCGGAATGAAGTGTGGAGATGGATCACATACTCGCGTTAGCAGAATGACTAATTTGTCACCGTCGTAGTTCTTAGCAAAGAAAATGCTACACAGACCTGATTCGTGCCTACATTTTCACAAAATTCCAATGGTTAAGCAAAATTCTAAAAAGTCTGGTATCTTTCCACTGTATGAGTATATCAATCTGACAAACACATACCTTGATACCTTCTCCACCATTAATATGGGAAATGATCTACTCCAACCACCAGCGGTGCATATCCAAGATGAAAAGAAATGGTTGATACACCGGAAAAGTGCCGCATGCAGCTTGTTAGAGACATAAGTGTGCATCTTCACGCGCCTAGTGCTATAGCCGAATGGTCCTACCGCGGGGTCTAGTACAATTATTTTCTTCTTGACCATGTCAAAAGAATATAGTGCCCATCCATCTTCCAGTATTGCCAGAATATACCACTACATTGAACACGAGTGGCCGAGAGGACGTCAGTAATCTAGTCATAATAGCAATAATGTTTGGGACATCCAAGTACCTACGGACTGTGGCGGCTTACCATGAGGCACGATGCAGGGTTTGTTTCAGCAATCCCAGTGGTGAACTCCTTCTGCACTGAATGTACACAAACAGGATCGGCATTGGACATCACCGTGGTCTGCCACACATAAACAAAAGTGAGGGATCGAGTTAAAACAAATCGACTGGGCGTGTAAACAGATGATATAGCAAGTCATGCTGGGACACCTACAGCAAAATCCGGGCCAAGGAATTTTCGCCAAACCATGCCCATTGGCTCCTTAGAGAAAAGCTGGTCTATTTGCCCCAAACGTCTCATCAACACAACACCCATTTCATGGCTGAGGGGTTCCTGTCCCGTGAGTTGGTGCTGGAGATGGATTCCAGAAAGAGAGACCATCCTAGGCTTGGCATGCAAAATCCATGTCCTACAGTGTAGAAACAAACAAATAGTCACAACCATCTCTTTAGCATGCATGTGGGTTTCAATCGTAGCCATAATGTACTCTGGTATATTTGCGAGCATACCTGTCTAGTTGTACTGATGTTGCTCGCGAGAACTAGTCCTGTATCGCAGTCAGGACAGTTGGCGAGGGAGGCGCAGGTAGTGAACCAACGGCCCATGGTTCACGCGCAATGGTTGTTACAGGGAGTGCAGTCCGGACCGCTTCTGCTTCTATAGTTGTTCCAAATAGTACAAAGCTAGCAGCTGGGCGCAACTCTGCATAGTATGTTACCAACAGTGCAGTTAGATCATCGTAAAAGTTGTACACACTCCTCGCAATTTTAGCCTCATCACGGTCTAAGTTGAGTGGGTCGTTTTTGGGTGTCCCATCTTTAACATAGTCAAACTGTGGCTGATCCACACATATCTTCTTGTTCGAGACTAATGTCCCATAGCTTGTTCCAATGCTCATGGGAGTGACCCTCTTGTGCGCTTGACCGGCGTGGGCAGCTGAGCTTTCTGCAAAATAGACAAAAAGGGATTCAGCAAGCCTGTAGCCTGTGTACATTCATGTGGCGATCATGGTCGTACCTCCGCATCCAGATAAGGTGTCAGGTTGACCTCCTGTTTTCCTTGTTGCAGGTGTCTGGTAGTTGATATCAGCTGCATCTTGCATCTCAGGTACAACGTTGTTGGTAGTGGGGGCTCCTTGCATCTTCAGTATGCATTGCTTGCGTCCAGCCGACTTGCAACATGTGCAGTTGTCCGCAATGCAAGCGACCAGCTTGTCCGCGAAGTTAAACTTTGATGATTGAAATGCTTGCCGTAATTCTGCAGCATTTGCTAACCCTCTAGCGTTCTGTTCTCGGAGCAGGATGCCTAGCTTCTCACCGGACTATGAAGACAATCAATTTGTTAGTGGGAGTTGATTCATAAAAATGGTGAACCACCATAGCACTACCTATCTGTAGTTAGTTCTGAAATATAATTAGGGGGGGACTCACAATGCTAGGATGATTGGTCCTCAAATGGTTCGAAAAATCCTGCGGCCCAAGTTTCGCATAGCTAGCACGGAGCAACGGAGTGCACGGGCCTGCAACTATTTTGGTCGCAGTCGATGGTACTGCTACGTAGCTTGCAACCGCCCTGCGTCCATTGCCTTTGCCCAGTACTGTGGATGGCCTGACGTGAAAAAAATACCAGACTCTCTGCAGATTTTTAAGTACCAATCATGTAATCTTCGCATCATCATTGTTAAAGATTTTTCATCTTTGACGAGAGGCTTCCCGTACTCGTATCTATGTATCTGCACCTCCATGGGATCATAATGTACATCGTCGGGCAGGTAATCGTCAACATTGCAATAACAGGCACCATCCTCGGATCGACGATGTCGCTAGGCACCTTGAGCGGGGGGCACGATTGCTTCGCTTGTTCGCCGAGCTGGGCAATTTGTTTCCCAGCTGCTCATCGTTCTTTCAGCCTTTGATAACTGACTGTACTTCCGGACCGCTCCACTTCGGCCCATGTCTTTGCAATAATGCGCTCATAGTTGCCTTTCGGCGGAGACTTGGGTGGTTTTGCCAGGGCAGGCAGAGTGCACTTCACTTTCACCGGATCTACCTTCTCCTCCGGAGGTGGATGTCTCTTTGCTTTCAACCCTTTAAACTAGCCATCCACTTCGGTTCGTGCGATCTTCACGTTCTCCTCCGGGGTCCTCTCGTATGGTAACTTCTGTGGACTCTTCAGAGAAGGACCGAATCTGTATGTCCTCCCGCCTCTGGTTGTACTACTAGATGCCGGCCGAGCAGACAGAGCGGTTGTCTTCTTTACTTGCTTACGAGGCGAAGGAGAAGGACTACGATGTGCCGGAGCAGCTACCGGAGCGGCGGCGGGTCTCTTCCGCCCTTGCTGATGAGGCGGAGAAGGAGGAGGCTGGATGCTCGGGCGCACCGGCGCAGGCAGAGAAGGAGGCGGAGTGCCGCCACGTGCCGATGAAGGAGCCGGACGAGGGCCCTGATCGTCACACGCCAGAGGAGGAGGTGGTGGAGGAGGCGGAGTGCCCTGACTCGCCGGAGGAGGAGGAGGCGGAGGCGTCCAGTTCAGAAGGTCGATGAGCTCCTTCCGCCGTAGGCATGGAGTCTTCAGAACAGACCCCAGCCGAGTCTCCCCTTCACCAGTAGGGTGGTCAAGCTGGAGGTCCTCAAATCCCTCCGTTATTTCATCCACCATCACCCTAGCATATCCTTCTGGAATCGGCCGGCAGTGAAAAGTTGTGCCGGGTTCAGTAGGATAAACAGAGCCAACAGCTGCCTTGACCTTCAAATTCATCAATTGCGTCATAAGGTGGCAATTTTGAGACTCCGTGATAGCATCCATGGGATAGCAGGTAGGAGCCATCAAGGCATGCTCCGGCTGAAGCAGCTCGGTCGAAGCCACGCTGCTTCTACGCTGAGATGGCGGGGTAGCTTCGGGGGAAGCTTCGACAGTACATTTGCTGCGATTTGCTTCTCGTTCCTCTATCACGTCTACCCTTGCTTGTAGCGCCTGCATTTGGGTCTGCTGCACTTTTTTTCTCCTCTCATGGGATTTGTAACCGCCTGCGTCCGGAAACCCAACCTTCCACGGAATGGAGCCTGGCGTGCCTCGTGTCCGTCCAGGGTGCTCAGGATTCCCGAGGGCCATTGTGAGCTCGTCGTTCTCTCTATCTGGAAAGAACGTCCCTTCCTGCGCTGCTTCGATATACTGCTTAAGCTTCCTGACTGGTATGTCCATTTGATCGTTCGTCCAAATAAACTTCCCTATTACAGGGTCCAAGGTTCCGCCAGCCCCGAAGGACCAAGTCCGGCAACGGTCTGGCCAGTTAATTGTCTCTGGTTTGATCCCTTTATCAACCAGATCCTTCTCAGTCTTGGACCACTTAGGCCGGGCTACGAGGTTGCCACCTGACCCCGTGTGATGGTGAAGCTTCTTCTTCGCCGCATTTTGCTTGTTTGTCGCTGACATCTTCTTACTCTTTTCCGATGTCTTGTGGGCCACAAATGCGGGGCAGTGATCTCTGATCTTCTCATATCTGCCCTTGAATTCTGGTGTCTCATTATTTTCGACAAACTTATTCGGCTCTTTCTTCCACCTCCTGAATAGTTCTGCCATCCTCTTAAGAGCAAAAGACTTGATTAATTGCTCTTTAACTGGGTTCTGCGGATTATCCTCTGGCGATAGGGTGAAATTTCACTTCAGCTTAGTCCAAAGATCATTTTTTGCATATCATTGACATAAGACACCTCAGGGTCTTCTGTACCCGGCTTAAACCATTGCTGGATGCTTCTCGGGATCTTGTCCCTAACCAGAACCCCGCACTGAGCAACAAATGCGTTCTTTGTTCGGATGGGTTCAATCGGTTGGCCATCGGGCGCAATTGCTATGATCTCAAACCTTTCATCCGAGCTCAACTTTTTCTTCGGGCCTCGTCTCTTTACTGAAGTTGTGCTCGATCCAGAGGGCTAGAAAAAAGAACAAAGACTTAATTAATATGTGTCCATACCAAAACAATGAATGCATCAATCAGCTAGTCAGCACAGGCTTAACTAATATATATACCTGGCCGGACTCGGTTCGGTCACCGGAGCCGTCATCACGGTCTCCTTCTTGCACCGGCATTGGGTCACGGGAGCCATCCTCATGTTCTTCTTCTTGCACCGGCATTAGGTCACCGTAGCCAGCTTCTTCACCCTCTCCTTCCAGACCATCGGTGTCGTTGAGAAACAACGAGACGGCATCACTTCCTTCTGCGATTATGTCCCTCAACAACGCTTCTTTTGCTTCGTCTCGGGCGGTGTCCATAGTTTCTACAAATATTTACAACATGGCAATTATTATTCAAACATGATAGATGGATATATTAGTGGCAAACGTAGAACTAGCTACCTAATCATAGTAAGGAATCATATATATTAATTAGTGGCCTCGACGCTTCTTCTCTAGAGTTTGGGGTGGCCTCGACAACGCTTCAAGGAGGGGGTAATATCGACCCCCCCCCACATGTTGAAGCTATCGGGAGGGGGTATATATCTACAACGAGGACACTACATCTATGTCCCTCGACGACCCTCGTTCCCGATAAAAAAAGAGGAAGAAGAAGAAAAAAAGAGGAGAAGAAAGAATAGAGGAGAAGAACTCCTCTATTCTTTCTTCTCTCTTTTTTTCTTCTTCCTCTTATTTTTTTATCCTCTTCTTCCTCTCATGTTCGAGAGCATCGCCGAGGGGTCGGGAGGTTGCCTAGTGTCAAAGGATTCAACAAAACCATGTCTTCATCATTAGGCGAAAGTAACATGTGCATGATGGTACGAAGCTCTCCAAAGTTATTTTGGAACGGAGTCCTAGATAGGATAATTCACTTTTTGGTACAAAGTTCAGCAAGAACCTTCCAAATATCGTTATTTGGAAGGCCTTTGCTGAAATTCATACAAAAAGGCAAATTATCCTATCCGGGACACCATTCCAAAATAATTTTGGAGGACTTCGTCATGCCCTGGTTACTTCTGGCTAATGATGAAGCCATATGGATTTCTTCAATACTTTGACACTAGGAAACCTCTCTCGACCCCTCGGCGATCCTCGACCCCTCGAACCCTTGACGACCCTGGAACCCTCGACCCCTCGGCGATCCTCTTCCTCTCATGTTCGAGAGGATCGCCGAGGTGTCGGGAGGTTGCCTAATGTCAAAGGATTCCACAAAACAATGTCTTCATCATTAGGCGAAAGTAACATGTGCATGATGGTACGAAGCTCTCCAAAGTTATTTTGGAACGGAGTCCTAGATAGGATAATTCGCTTTTTGGTACAAAGTTCAGCAAGAACCTTCCAAATATCGTTATTTGGAAGGCCTTTGCTGAAATTCATACAAAAAGGCAAATTATCCTATCCGGGACACCATTCCAAAATAAGTTTGGAGGACTTCGTCATGCCCTGGTTACTTCCGGCTAATGATGAAGCCATGGATTTCTTCAATACTTTGACACTAGGAAACCTCTCTCGACCCCTCGGCGATCCTCGACCCCTCGAACCCTCGACGACCCTAGAACCCTCGACCCCTCAGCGATCCTCTTCTTCCTCTCATGTTTGAGAGGATCGCCGAGGGGTCGGGAGGTTGCCTAGTGTCAAAGGATTCAACAAAACCATGCCTTCATCATTAGGCAAAAGTAACATGTGCATGATGGTACGAAGCTCTCCAAAGTTATTTTGGAACGGAGTCCTAGATAGGATAATTCGCTTTTTGGTACAAAGTTCAGCAAGAACCTTCCAAATATCGTTATTTGGAAGGCCTTTGCTGAAATTCATACAAAAAGGCAAATTATCCTATCCGGGACACCATTCCAAAATAATTTTGGAGGACTTCGTCATGCCCTAGTTAATTCCGGCTAATGATGAAGCCATGGATTTCTTCAATACTTTGACACTAGGAAACCTCTCTCGACCCCTCGGCGATTGTCGACCCCTCGAACCCTCGACGACCCTGGAACCCTCGACCCCTCGGCGATCCTCTTCTTCCTCTCATGTTCGAGAGGATCGCCGAGGGGTCGGGAGGTTTCCTAGTGTCAAAGGATTCAACAAAACCATGTCTTCATCATTAGGCGAAAGTAACATGTGCATGATGGTACGAGGCTCTCCAAAGTTATTTTGGAACGGAGTCCTAGATAGGATAATTCGCTTTTTGGTACAAAGTTCAGCAAGAACCTTCCAAATATCGTTATTTGGAAGGCCTTTGCTGAAATTCATACAAAAAGGCAAATTATCCTATCCAGGACACCATTCCAAAATAACTTTGGAGGACTTCGCCATGCCCTGGTTACTTCCGGCTAATGATGAAGCCATGGATTTCTTCAATACTTTGACACTAGGAAACCTCTCTCGACCCCTCGGCGATCCTCGACCCCTCGAACCCTCGACGACCCTGGAACCCTCGACCCCTAGACGACCCTGAAATAAAAAGAGGAGAAGAAGAAACGAATATCTAGAGGAGAAGATCGAAGAAAAAAAAGAAGAAAAAAAAGAGGAGAAGAAGAAAGGAATAGAGGAGAAGAAGAGAAAATAGAATATATTCTATTTTCTCTTCTTCTCCTCTATTCCTTTCTTCTTCTTCTCCTCTTTTTTTTTCTTTTTCTTATTTATTTTTCCCCTTCTTCCTCTCCTCTTCTTCTCCTTTCTTCCTCTTCTTATTTTCCTTTTTCCTCTCCTTCTTTTTCTTCTTCTTCCTTCTTTCTAGCTAGATATATAAAACTTTTCTAAAAATGTAACTTTTGCATATATACATGGAAAAAATTGTTATCGGGGAGGGAGTATATCGACCCCCCTCGACCCTCTTTTACTTCTTCTTCCTTCTTCCTCTTTTCTTCTCCAACACAAAACACATCTCATCTCATCTCATTTCATCCAAAAATAATTCTTTGCATATGAACATACATACATTTACTTTTCTTCTTAAATGTTACATATGAACATTTTCTCAAATGAGCATATGAACATTTTTTTAAATATTAATGAGCATATGAACATACATATCAACAAAAAATAGACCTTTTTCTTGGTAACAAAAAAAATGCAAAAACGAGCATTATATATACAACATATACAGAGCATTATACAGTGAACGTACATACATACATACATACATACATACATACATACATACATACATACATGTTGGAAATATGCCCTAGAGGCAATAATAAATTGGTTATTATTATATTTCCTTGTTCTTGATAATCGTTTATTATCCATGCTAGAATTGTATTGATAGGAAACTCAGATACATGTGTGGATACATAGACAACACCATGTCCCTAGTAAGCCTCTAGTTGACTAGCTCGTTGATCAATAGATGGTTACGGTTTCTTGACCATGGACATTGGATGTCGTTGATAACGGGATCACATCATTAGGAGAATGATGTGATGGACAAGACCCAATCCTAAGCCTAGCACAAGATCATGTAGTTCGTATGCTAAAGCTTTTCTAATGTCAAGTATCATTTCCTTAGACCATGAGATTGTGCAATTCCCGGATACCGTAGGAGTGCTTTGGGTGTGCCAAACGTCACAACGTAAAAGGGTGGCCATAAAGGTACACTACAGGTATCTCCGAAAGTGTCTGTTGGGTTGGCACGAATCGAGACTGGGATTTGTCACTCCGTGTAAACGGAGAAGTATCTCTGAGCCCACTCGGTAGGACATCATCATAATGTGCACAATGTGATCAAGGAGTTGATCATGGGATGATGTGTTACAGAACGCGTAAAGAGACTTGCCGGTAACGAGATTGAACAAGGTATCGGGATACCGACGATCGAATCTCGGGCAAGTATCGTATTGATAGACAAAGGGAATTGTATACAGAATTGATTAAGTCCTTGACATCGTGGTTCATCCGATGAGATCATCGTGGAGCATGTGGGAGCCAACATGGGTATCCAGATCCCTCTGTTGGTTATTGACCGGAGAACGTCTCGGTCATGTCTGCATGGTTGCCGAACCTGTAGGGTCTACACACTTAAGGTTCGATGATGCTAGGGTTATAAGGAATAGATATACGTGGTTACCGAATGTTGTTCGGAGTCCCGGATGAGATCCCGGACGTCACGAGGAGTTCCAGAATGGTCCGGAGGTAAAGATTTATATATGGGAAGTCCTGTTTTGGTCACCGGAAAAGTTTCGGGTTTTATCTGTAACGTACCGGGACCACCGGGAGGGTCCCGGGGGTCCACCAAGTGGGGCACAAGCCCCGGAGGACTGCATGGGCCAAGTGTGGGAGGGGACCAGCCCCAGGTGGGCTGGTGCGCTCCCACCAAGGCCCAAGGCACCTCCAAGAGGGGAAGTGGGCAAACCCTAGGGCAGATGGGCCCTAAGGCCCACCCCAGGTGCGCCTCCCCTTCTCCCCCTTGTGGCCGCCACCCAGATGGGATCTGGGGGCTGCCGCCACCCCTAGGGAGGGAACCCTAGGTGGCGGCGCAGCCCCTCCCCTTCCCCTATATATACTTGAGGTTTGGGCTGCCCAATACACACGAGTTCCTCTCCCTCTTGGCGCAGCCCTACCCCTCTCTTTCTCCTCATATCTCGCGGTGCTTGGCGAAGCCCTCCTGGATCACCATGCTCCTCCTCCACCACCACGCCGTTGTGCTGCTGCTGGATGGAGTCTTCCTCAACCTCTCCCTCTCTCCTTGCTGGATCAAGGCATGGGAGACGCCACCGGGCTGTACGTGTGTTGAACGCGGAGGTGCCGTCCGTTCGGCACTAGGATCTCCGGTGATTTGGATCACGGCGAGTATGACTCCTTCAACCCCGTTCTCTTGAACACTTCCGCTTAGCGATCTACAAGGGTATGTAGATGCACTCTCCTTCCCCTCGTTGCTGGTTTCTCCATAGATAGATCTTGGTGACACGTAGGAAAATTTTGAATTTCTGCTACGTTCCCCAACAATACATACATACAGTGATCATATACGTGAGAATTATACGGCGACGGCGACGATGGTTGGCGGTGGCGCGCGCTTACAGATGACGTGCGGGGATGGCAATGAGAAAGAAAAGGGGAGGAGGCAGGGGCTCACAGTGCGGGGAGGGGTCGAGGTCGCCGGCCGGAATCGGTGCGGGTGACGATGACGGCGTCGGCGAGGGCGGCGGGCGGCTTTGGGGCGGCCTGGCGGCGAGGGGGCAGGGGTGACGACGGGGGCGCGCGGACGGCATCGGGGCGGCGCTCGGACGGCGCCTGGGCGGCGGGCGGCGTCGGGGCAGCGGATCAGCGTCGATCTGGGCAGCCTGGCGGCGTCGATGAGCTCGGCGTCGTCGGGCGGGCCGGGGGGCAACTGGCGATGAGTTCGTCAAATTTTCCCAAGTGCTACTTATATACCAGGCCTTTGGTCCCGGTTCGTGGCACAAACCGGGACTAAAGGGGGCATTGGTCTCGGTTGGTGGCACCAACCGGGACCATAGGTCTCTTTTCAGCAGCCGAAAGGGTGGGAAGGAGAGGCCTATGGTCCCGGTTGGTGGCACCAACCGGGACTAAAGGGGGGCATTAGTCACGGTTGGTTCCCCCCTTCAGTCCCGGTTGGTGCCACCAACCAGGACCAATGGCCTTGTGCTACCCCGCGCCCAAAAGTTTAGTCCCACCTCGCTAGTTGAGAGGGCTCGAGAGTGGTTTATAAGCGCTGCTGCGCCCACCCTCCCGAGCTCCTCTCAACTGCAGGCTTTCGGGCCTAATCTGTCAATGCAATGCGTGTGGGCCTACTGGGCCTGCTGCGGGCCTGAATCCTGGCCCATGGTAGGGTTTCTAGTCGTATTCAGGCCGTGGTGGCCCAGTAGGTGGATTTTTTTTGTTTTTTTGTTGCTTTATTTATTTTCTTTTGTTTTTTGCTTTGTTTTTTAATTCTTTATGCTTTTAGTTTTAGAAAAATTATAAACTTTTTGTTAATGCCATTAGTTTTCAAATTTGAAAACACTTTTTTAGTTTTTTTGTTTTCTTTGTTGCTTTATTTATTTTATTTTGCGATTAACTTTACTATAAAAATAGTTTTTCCTGTTTTTTTGATTTGTTTTTTGCATTATTTATTTTCTTTTGTTTTTTGCTTTAATTTTTAATTCTATTTGCTTTTAGGTTAGCAAAATTATAAACTTTCTGTTAGTGCCATTAGTTTTACAAAAATTATAAACTTTCTGTTAGTGCCATTAGTTTTCAAATTTGAAAACACTTTTTTAGTTATTTTGTTTTCTTTGTTGCTTTATTTATTTTATTTTCTGATTAACTTTACTATAAAAATAGTTTTTCCTATTTTTTTGATTTGTTTTTTGCATTATTTATTTTCTTTTGTTTTTTGCTTTAATTTTTAATTCTGTTTGCTTTTAGGTTAGCAAAATTATAAACTTTCTGTTACTGCCATTAGTTTTACAAAAATTAAAAACTTTCTGTTAGTGACATTAGTTTTCAAATTTGAAAACACTTTTTTAGTTATTTTGTTTTCTTTGTTGCTTTATTTATTTTATTTTCTGATTAACTTTACTATAAAAATAGTTTTTCCTTTTTTTTTGATTTGTTTTTTGCATTATTTATTTTCTTTTGTTTTTGCTTTAATTTTTAATTCTGTTTGCTTTTAGGTTAGCAAAATTATAAACTTTCTGTTAGTGCGATTAGTTTTAGAAAAATTATAAACTTTCTGTTAGTGCCATTAGTTTTCAAATTTGAAAACACTTTTTTAGTTATTTTGTTTTCTTTGTTGCTTTATTTATTTTATTTTCTGATTAACTTTACTATAAAAATAGTTTTTTCCTATTTTTTGATTTGTTTTTTGCATTATTTATTTTCTTTTGTTTTTTGCTTTAATTTTTAATTCTGTTTGCTTTTAGGTTAGCAAAATTATAAACTTTCTGTTAGTGCCATTAGTTTTAGAAAAATTATAAACTTTCTGTTAGTGCCATTAGTTTTCAAATTTGAATAGTTAAAATTTGAATTCTTTGAAAATTGTTTGAATCACAAGTTTGTGATTAACTTACTAAAAAAATGAAAATAGATGCGCTTATAGAGAAAATTCAACCTAAATTCCTAGTAAATTTGTATGAATTTCAGAGAGTGAAGGGCTTATAAACCGGTGTGAGCCCCCTTCGGTTGGCGAGGTGGGACTAAACTCTGCCCGCAACGAGGACCAACCCTTTAGTCCCGGTTTGTGGCACAAACTGGGACTAATGGTCATGGGCCAGGGGCGAGGAGCAAAATTATAAACTTTCTATTAGTGCCATTAGTTTTAGAAAGTTGAAAGTTGAAAGTTGGCATGGGCCAGGGACTAATGGTCATGGTATTACGAGGGCCGAACCATAAGACATGAAAGCATTTCAAATGAACTCTGAAAAAGTTGAAAGTTGGGATGGTATCATAATTTCACCCACATAGCATGTGCATGTACAAAACGGACAATGGTAGCATGTTCGTGTGTTACAAAGTTGCGGGAGAAAGTCTTCACTTTTTCTTCGCTTGTGTCATTTGCTTATTGCGCCGTAACCATGGATAATCTTCATTGTTTATCAGGATGCTTGGGTCAGCCTTGATATTCAAGGGAGGAATTTCATGAAACTTTTCATAATCTTCAGACATGTCTGTCTTGCCGTCCACTCCCAGGATGTCCCTTTTTCCTGAAAGAACTATGTGGCGCTTTGGCTCATCGTATGATGTATTCGCTTCCTTATCTTTTCTTTTTCTTGGTTTGGTAGACATGTCCTTCACATAGATAACCTGTGCCACATCATTGGCTAGGACGAACGGTTCGTCAGTGTACCCAAGATTTTTCAGATCCACTGTTGTCATTCCGTACTATGGGTCTACCTGTACCCCACCGCCTAACAGATTGACCCATTTGCACTTAAACAAAGGGACCTTAAAATCAGGTCCGTAGTCAAGTTCCCATATGTCCACTATGTAACCATAATATGTGTCCTTTCCGCTCTCGGTTGCTGCATCAAAGCGGACACCGCTGTTTTGGTTGGTGCTCTTTTGATCTTGGGCGATCGTGTAAAATTTATTCCCATTTATCTCGTATCCTTTGTAAGTCAATACAGTCAAAGATGGTCCCCTGGACACAGGGCCGGTCCTGAGTTTTCGGGTGCCCGGGGCGAATCTAGAACTCGGGGCCCTTTAGTATCAACAAGGACATAATAATCAGTATGTCTATATATGAGATGTACCAAACATTATTTCATGTGCACTGAAAGGCAGTACTCATATCAAATTACATATGCACATCTTAGAAATTTCTTACAACATTCTGCGATGCATCATTATCAATCTCATCTAGTAATTGTAGTTGCTGGATGCATGCCTTTTACTAGGTGACATGAGGTGCTAAAATTTAAAGAAATAATTGGTAATTCAAAACTAGCTGGAACATACAAAAATACTAAATTAGTTAATAAAATCTTACTGATTGTAAAGTCGAGCGCTCATAAATTACAAGTGCATAAAGCCCAATAATATGTCACTTAACAGTGTCCAGTCAGTCGATGATCGTCAATGTCCTGTTGTAATAATCATAACACGGTCATGATCTGTAACTTTGTAGAAATCACTAAGGCATAGGCTTGTAGGCTACCTTTTCTGCTGGATTCGTGTGTGGCCGCATGGACAGCGGAGACTGCCGATTGCCACTGGCCATTCCCGTGCCCTCCTCGCTGCTGTTCGATCTATTCCTAGCGGCCGCAGCGGCTGCAGGCACTACGAGGACGAGAGGTGATGGAGTGAAAACTTAGGGATAAGTCCATGCGGTTGTCAAAGGCGATGGCGTCGCTGGATGATCTGGGATTAGGTAAAACAGAAGGCAATCAGACCAATCAGGCGAGAAATCATTCTGTCCCGTGCCATCTGCGAGCGTCGTGCGACTCGTACGCGCGTGACGGGGGATGGAATCTTGGACGTTCAGTTATATCCAATTGCTATTTTGACCAGGCCAGGTTCAACACGACAACACATACAACATTGCATTATTTTTCTTCTCTAACAGGCTTAATCTATATTAAGTGCACGTACCTGGGGGGCCCCTCTGTTCTGGGGGCCCGGGGCGGTCGCCCCCCTGCCCCCCCATCAGGACCGGGCCTGCCTGGACAACAAGTACAACTCATCACAAATAGTGTTGTCACCTCTGGGACGTGTTTCCAACCAACTGCTGAAAGTCCTGATGTGTTCACATGTAATCCAGTCGTCGCACTGCTCCGGGTGTTTGGAGCGCAGACTGTTCTTGTGTTCATCGACATACGGGGTCACCAAGGTAGAGTTCTGTAGAACTGTGTAGTGTGCTTGAGACCAAGAATATCCGTCCCTGCATATTATTGAGTCTCTTCCAAGAGTGCCTTTTCCAGTCAGTCTCCCCTCATACCGCGATTTAGGGAGACCTTTCTTCTTAAGGCCAGGAATGAAGTCAACACAAAACCCGATAACATCCTCTGTTTGATGGCCCATGGAGATGCTTCCTTCTGGCCTAGCAGGGTTACGGACATATTTCTTTAGGACTCCCATGAACCTCTCAAAGGGGAACATATTGTGTAGAAATACGGGCCCCAGGATGACAATCTCGTCGACTAGATACACTAGGACGTGCGTCATGATATTGAAGAAGGATGGTGGGAACACCAGGTCGAAACTGACAAGACATTGCGCCACATCACTCCTTAGCCTTGGTACGATTTCTGGATCGATCACCTTCTGAGAGATTGCATTGAGGAATGCACATAGCTTCACAATGGCTAATCGGACGTTTTCCGGTAGAAGCCCCCTCAATGCAACCGGAAGCAGTTGCGTCATAGTCACATGGCAGTCATGAGACTTTAGGTTCTGAAACTTTTTCTCTGGCATATTTATTATTCCCTTTATATTCGACGAGAAGCCAGTCGTGACCTTCATACTGAGCAGGCATTCAAAGAAGATTTCTTTCTCTTCTTTCGTAAGAGCGTAGCTGGCAGGACCTTTATACTGCTTCAGAGGCATGCCGTCTTTTTCGTGCAAACGTTGCAGGTCCTCCCATGCCTCAGGTGTATCTTTTGTCTTCCCATACACGCCCAAGAAGCCTAGCAGGTTCGCACAAAGGTTCTTCATCACGTGCATCACATCGATTGAGGAGCGGACCTCTAGGTCTTTCCAGTAGGGTAGGTCCCAAAATATAGATTTCTTCTTCCACATGGGTGCATGTCCCTCAGCGTCATTCAGAACAGCTATTCCACCGGGACCCTTTCCAAAGATTACGTAGTGTAAATCATTGATCATAGCAAGCACGTGATCACCGGTGCGCATGGCGGGCTTCTTCCGGTGATCTGCCTCGCCTTTGAAATGCTTGCCTTTCTTTCGACATTGATGGTTGGTCGGAAGAAGTCGACGATGGCCCAGGTACACATTCTTCTTGCATTTGTCTAGGTATATACTTTCAGTGTCATCTAAACAGTGCGTGCATGTGTGGTATCCTTTGTTTGTCTGTCCTGAAAGGTTACTGAGAGCGGGCCAATCATTGATGGTCACGAACAGCAACGCCTTAAGGTTAAATTCCTCCTGTCTGTGCTCATCCCATGTACGTACACCGTTTCCATTCCACAGCTGTAAAAGTTCTTCAACTAATGGCCTTAGGTACACATCAATTTCGTTGCCGGGTTGCTTAGGGCCTTGGATGAGAACTGGCATCATAATGAACTTCCGCTTCATGCACATCCAAGGAGGAAGGTTATACATACATAGAGTCACGGGCCAGGTGTTGTGATTGCTGCTCTGCTCCCCAAAAGGATTAATGCCATCCGCGCTTAAAGCAAACCATACATTCGTTGGGTCCTTTGCAAACTCATCCCAGTACTTTCTCTCGATTTTTCTCCACTGCGACCCGTCAACGGGTGCTCTCAACTTCCCATCTTTCTTTCAGTTCTCACTGTGCCATCGCATCAACTTGGCATGCTCTTCGTTTCTGAACAGACATTTCAACCATGGTATTATAGGAGCATACCACATCACCTTCGTAGGAAGGGCTCGCCGTCAACATCACCAGGGTCATCTCGTCTGATCTTATACCGCAATGCACTGCATACCGGGCATGTGTTCAGATCCTTGTATGCACCGCGGTAGAGGATGCAGTCATTAGGGCATGCATGTATCTTCTCCACCTCCAATCCTAGAGGGCATACGACCTTCTTTGCTGCGTATGTACTGTCGGGTAATTCGTTATCCTTTGGAAGCTTCTTCTTCAATATTTTTAGTAGTTTCTCAAATCCTTTGTCAGCCACAGCATTCTCTACCTTCCACTGCAGCAATTCCAGTATGGTACCGAGCTTTGTGTTGCCATCCTCGCAATTGGGGTACAACCCTTTTTTGTGATCCTCTAACATGCGATCGAACTTCAGCTTCTCCTTTTCACTTTCGCATTGCGTCCTTGCATCGACAACGACCCGGCGGAGATCACAATCATCGGGCACATCATCTGGTTCCTCTTGATCTTCAGCAGCTTCACCCGTTGCAGCATCATTGGACACATCGTCTGGTTCCTCTTGATCTTCACCAGCTCCCCCCGTTGCAGCATCACCGTATTCAGGGGGCACATAGTTGTCATCGTACTCTTCTTCTTCGTCGTCTTCCATCATAACCCCTATTTCTCCGTGCCTCGTCCAAACATTATAGTGTGGCATGAAACCCTTGTAAAGCAGGTGGGAGTGAAGGATTTTCCGGTTAGAGTAAGACCTCATATTCCCACATTCAGTGCATGGACAACACATAAAACCATTCTGCTTGTTTGCCTCAGCCGCTTCGAGAAACTCATGCACGCCCTTAATGTACTCGCGGGTGTGTCTGTCACCGTACATCCATTGCCGGTTCATCTGCGTGCATTATATATAATTAAGTGTCGAAATTAATAGAAGTTCATCATCACATTAAAACCGAAGTGCATACATAGTTCTCATCTAACAACATATAGCTCTTTAGAGCATCTAATTAATTAAACCATACATTGAAACTATGTAAAACATTTCAATGCGAAAACAAATGCAATCATAATCGCAACCAAGGTAACAATTGATCCAGCGGCATAATGATACCAAGCCTCGGTATCAATGGCATATTTTCTAATCTTTCTAATCTTCAAGCGCATTGCATCCATCATGATCTTGTGATCATCGACGACATCCGCAACATGCAACTGGAATATCATCTTCTCCTCCTCAATTTTTTTATTTTTTCCTTCAACAAATTGTTTTCTTCTTCAACTAAATTTAACCTCTCGACAATAGGGTTGGTTGGCATTTCCGATTCACATACATCCTACATAAATAATATCTATGTCACATTGGTCGGCATAATTTTCATAAATAATAAATGAACCAATAGTTATAAAGATAATATATATACCACATCTGAATCATGCATAGACAGGACGAGGGCCGACGGGGGCGGATACCAAAACCATCGCACTATATAAGATGCCATAATAAAAGTAAGAAAATAATACAAGTATCTATGTAAACATGCAAGTAAGAATATTTTTCCTTTCAGAAAGAAAATAAAACAAGAGGCTCACCACGGTGGTGCCGGCGATGAGCTCGGTGCGGGTGATCGACGGCGGTGAAGACGGGGACGGGGCGTGACGGACTGCTAAACCTAGACAAATATTATGGAAAATGGAGCTTGGAGGTCGAGCTTGGAGAGGAGAAAGCTTAAGTAGTGTGGCTCGGGCATTCCATCGAACACCTTGTGTGCATAGAAGGTGAGCAAGAGCACCACCAAGCCCTCTCCCCCTCGGCCAGAGAAAAACAGAGCACTGGGGTGCTCTGCTCGCGAGCGAGGGGTATATATAGGCACCTCATTGGTCCCGGTTGGTGGCATGAGCCGGGACTAAAGGGGAGCCTTTGGTCCCGGTTCAAGCCACCAACCGGGACCAATGGTGGTGGGCCAGGAGCGAGGCCCATTGGTCCCGGTTCATCCCACCAACCGGGACCAAAAGGTCCAGATGAACCGGGACCAATGGCCTACGTGGCCCGGCCGGCCCCCTGGGCTCACGAACCGGGACCAATGCCCACATTGGTCCCGGTTCTGGACTGAACCGGGACTAATGGGCTGAGCCGGCCTGGACCAAAGCCCTGTTTTCTACTAGTGTACCCATAGTGCGTGGCAAAAATTTAGATTCGGCTCGGCTCATTCCCGCAACCCGCGGCGCGGCGCGTCGTGACGAGGCGGGCGGCGGCGAGGAGCGCGTGTGGATATCCCTCTTGTTCTCATACTCGTACAAGTGGGGAAAGAACCTCCCTTATAAAGAGGTCCAACTCCCACTAAACTAGCAATGTGGCACTAAACTTTAGTAGTATCCCTTGGCTTGCACAAATGGGCTAAGTGGGCCTCTAAGATTTATTAGGAATTTCTGAAATAGTTATTGAGCTATCCAAAACAGATTAAATTCCAGCAAAAAGCTCTAGCTCGCTAGCTACCTGCATGCATGTATGGTGCACAACTCTGGAGGCAGCTGGTCAGCTACGGAGCTCACTCCACGGGTTTTCTTTTCGAAACACAAGACTTGGACTCCACTTGAGGATTGACCAGACCAAGCTGGCAGTGCATGCGCAGTGTACAACTCTTGGTTTGACCAGACATTTTTCTATCATACGGGTTCAGGGACGGACACGAGGGTGGTGGTAGGTAGGTGTGATGTGAGGGAAGACGTCTACTATTACCTCCGTTTCAGTTTACAAGTCCTATGCGTATATCTAGGTTATCAATTTTATCACCCTAATATAAACTATATAACACAAAATTATATCGTTTGAAAATAGAACATCTGAAGTTTATATTAGTAGTTACTTTAATTTTAATCCATATCTAAACTGACCCATTTTATACCTGTCTGGCTACGTTGTTAGGGTTAGGGTTTGGCGACTAGCGGGCAACCATGCATAGCCAGCTGATTCTTCACGGGAGCGATAGGAGTCTATGGAATCGGATGGATTTGGGATTGGATTCGTCTACGTTTGTCTCCAAGATGATACATGCCAACCAGGGCAACCGAGTTGGGCATGAGGAGGATTATCGGAAGAGTGATATAAGTAGCGCACCGCCGCCAGACGGGAAGCAACCTTGCAGAGCTTTTGTGAACCCACACGTTGATCCCGGTCCAGGCATAGCTGAATGTCTACCGCGATACCGTGCGATGTCATTTGCTGGCGATGGGGGTGATCAACGGGGGGCCGGTAAGGATCCTACCCATCCGAAATCGTTTGGCAGAGGCGCGCTGGTGGCCGCGAGGCGGAGAGAGTTCAGGACGGACGGAGAGGGTCGTCGGGAGGAATAGAGCAACTATCATGGGGTGTCTCCTCAGGGCCTAGCAGAACCAGAGGTGCATCTGGAAGGAGAGTTGGACATGGATGATGATGCTTTCCTGGAGCTTGACCCTAAGGAAGATGAAGTGCTTGCACCGCCGGCGCCATGGCGCCTTCTGGCACGGTATGTGAACCAGAGAAGGCCCAATATGGAGGGCCTGACGGACCACCTCCATGCAGTATGGCAGATTCGGTCCAGGCTGAACTTTGCCCCGATCAGGAAGAACTGGTATGTAATTACACTAGGATCTCAAGGTGACTTCGATTTTGTAGCAAGGGGAGGGCCATGGATATATCACGGCAATGTACTTCTCGTTGCGCCTTTTAAAGGAAACGCAAGGCCATCTGAGTCTGTGCTTGAAGCAGTTCCAGTATGGGTGAGATTCTATAATGTTCCATGGGACAAACAAACAACAGCTTATGGCTGGAGAATTGGTAAACTACTGGGGAATGTGCTTGAAGTGGATGCAGATGATTCGGGTATGAGCGTCAGAGAGTTCCTCAGGAGTCAGGATTCGTATTGAGCTGCTGTTAAACCATAGATTGCAGATGCAGGTTGCTGTTGGGATTAAAGGGAGTAATGAGGAGCCAGAAAAATATGAGCTGAGATATGAAAGAGTTCCACATTATTGCTTCTGGTGTGGATTCATCGGACATGACATGAGTGCAGTTTTTTATAGCTCGAGCTCCACGGGACCTACTATCTTATCCGTTCATTCTGCAACACTCTGCATAGAGATATGTGCTATGTGAGCAGTCATTGCCAGTAATTAGCACAAGAAGGACAGTACAGCACCCCACCCGAGACCAGACGTTGTATAAAATAAATGGACGGATCCCCTAGGTGAACATTAATTTATGTAGGCCTGCAAAGGCTAGTCTACTCTACTACATGCACATCTATCTCCCTTCATGCCTAGTCCTCTCTCCTCACGTCTTCTTTTTTTCTCTCAGGCCTCATTCGGTTTGAAGGAATTTTGTAGAAAAAACATGGGAACAAGGTTTTCGAAGGAAATTTTCTTATATATGCATTCGGTTTGTAGAAAATGCGTACAGGAATTTCATAGGAATACTACTCATTTCCTGTGTTTTTGGAGGAAACTACACATCCACTCAAAGCTCATTTTGCGCGTAGGAACGAGGCAAGTCAAATCCTTACAATGGCAAGTGCCATCCTATCAAATTCCTATACTACTCCTAATTCTTATGTTTTGATTTTCTCCAAACCGAATGATCCCTCAAAAAATCTGACCCGAGTTCTCACTCGGTAAGAATTGTGTACTTTGAGAAATTGAAGAAAGAGAGAGGGATTGTGAGAGAAAACTCTAGTTTTTTAGGAAGTGAGATCTCAACTCTTCTTTGCGTGAGATAGATGAAGTAAATCATCACGGAACTTTTTTCTGACACCAATTTACTTTACAATATTTTGTTACATCAAATCTATTGGTTCTTTTATCCATGGTTTCAGCATTTACTAAGACGGTACAAAATTCTGCAATTGCAATCTGGACAGTTTGATGTTTCGTGCATAATCTGCTAGCATGTTAAAATAAAAATCTGCATGCATGTGCAGCGTGTGAGCATGCACTCTCTATGTGTTGTCACTTCAAACGTGAACAACCTAGACCTACAGCCATGCGCAGACCTGCCAGCTTTATCTCTGCATGCTGCGACCTCTCTTCTTGCTACTGTTCAGATAGCCACGCCTTTTCAAACTAATTACTCTGTAGCGGCGCAGATAAAGGGCACTGTGATGGACGAGCTACAAAGAAACTTTGCGGACATGATGATACTGAATGTGATAAAAAGAGGATGGGTATGCCAAAGAAAGGATACAATGATCGCTTGCGCTGCTCACCATTATGGAAATATGCACAATGCTCAGCTAGTATTCTAGCTGGGGTCAAACCGGCGATGGCTCGGGGCCTAGACTTATCTACTACTAGCACGGGTTCTGCCGAGAGTGGCGTCGCAGAGGCCGAGCATCAGGCAGCTCGTTATCTGCGTCGTGGGAACGTGCTATGTGATTCAATCATGGCAGGCTTTTTCGAGTTATACGTGGCAATATACACACACTGGAATAGTGCAACCGTATCCGCTTTGCCCATTACCAGGACCAGCAGCCCAGATATAATTGATGGGCTGCTTGATGTCGGGTTGTTCCATAAGGTTGGCCTGGTTTCGAAATAGCACAGGCCTGGCCTGTCCCATCTACTAATATTGCAGCGGAAATAACTGCTGCTCTGGCCCAAACGCAACTCCCTGTGAAACCAGTTTTCCCCTCTGTTCGTTCCCCTCCCTTTGGAACGAGCTGAAGCAATGGAGTCCATGGCGAATCCGGCACATCCCCACCCCAGGTGCGTCTATCTGTGATGTGTGCCTACTATTGGGGGTGGTATCTGTTTTCGTTTTCCTCATGAACTCGGTGATTTGTGCCCGCAGTTGGTCGGCGGGCAGCTTTGGCGGAGCTGCTCCTGTTCTAGATGCCGCTTCTGGTTCAGATGCAGGGGCCTTGCGGGAAAGCGTCGATGGGTGTGCGAAGACAGCGGGGGAGAACGCTACGGCGACAGCGCTTATGATGTGTGCTCGGAGGCAACCTCCGGGTGGACCAGAAGGTACACTGAAATCTATTCCGTCAGCAATCCATTAGTCTTGAATCTCACACAGAAACTGAATTTTGCATAACAGCTACGTAGGTTAAGATGGTGCTATTTATTCTTTGAAAAGGATAGTTGAAAAATGTGAGATGTTACTGCTGGGGAAGAGAAAAATAGATTTGACTATATAGACAATAAAGTTGCTCAGATTTGTAATCTCGTAAATTGCCTGCGTGCATACATGTAGTTGGCTGTTATTTTGGTAGTTGGTCCACCCAATGGTTCTATGAGGAATTCTCATCTGGTTAGCAGAAATTAGTATACTAAAAAACTAAGTTATTGAAAATGTACAACAAAACGAAACGTTCATTACAGTTACTTACATTTTTTAATTTCTCTAAGCATTCTGTGCATGCTAATTTTTTATGAAGGGTTCGGATTGGGAAGGCGCCAGCAGAGAGGGAGCCAAACCCGGATAGAAAATCTGCTCTAGAACTTGCACTTAGAGCTTATGCTGAAAAACGGGACGGTGTTGTAGTCAAACCAGTTATTGGAACTTCATTCGATTCGGTTGATGAGGGATTCCAATTCTACAACCTGTATTCTTGGGAGGTTGGGTTTGGCGTGCGGTTGGCAAAGAGTAGGTTAAATGTCGATCGGAGGAAGTGCATGCAGGAGATAGTTTGTGCTTGCGCGGTTAGTAACTGCACCCCATTGCTGTAGTGCTGACAATCAGTTGTAGATTTCTTGCAGGCTAAAAGTTTGGTACATAACTTCATGTTAATTGGCTTTGTAGGGTGCACCACTCAAGGAGAACAACAGGTCTATCAGGACAGGATGCACAGCTATGATCAGGTTCCTGAGATCAACGGATCATGGATGGTACATCTGTGAGCACAAGGCAGATCATAACCACCAACTGTCACTGACCTGTGGCGAGAAAATGCATTGGAAGTCTCATAAACACATTGACAAGTACACGAAGGATCTGATTAAGCAGCTCCGTGAGAACAATGTCAGCCTAGGGATGGTGTATAGCATTATTGGTAGTTTCTTTGGAGTTGCTGAAAATGTGCCATTCACAAAGAGGTCTCTTAAAAATCTTTGTAGAAAAATGAATAAGGAGCAATCAGATGGGGATGCCACAAAAACAATGGAGATATTGGCAGAAATGAAAGCTAATGATCTGGAATTCAACTATGCAGTGCAAGTTGATGAGGAGAGCCGTATCAAGACATTGATGTGGGTGACCGGGCGTGGATGTGACCAATACCGTTGCTTTGGTGATGTTATCACCTTTGACACCACGTGCTGCACCAACTTATACGACATGCCATTTGGCTTGTTTGTTGGGGTGAACAACCATTTCCAAATCATAATATTTGGTGGAGTGATGGTTCGAGATGAGAAAGTCGACACATTCAAGTGGGTCTTTAGAGAGTTCGTCCGCATGGTTGGAGGAAAACACCCAAGGACTATACTGACAGGTGCGTGCCGTAGTACAAGTAGTACTGTTGCAAGCTTTGGCATTTGGAATTTCTCACGATTTCTATTCATTTTGCAGACCAAGCGAGGTCAATGGAAATAGCAATTGAGGAGGAGCTACCGAATACAGTACATAGGTGGTGCAAATGGCATGTCCTGCGGAAGGCGAAGGAATCGATGGGGCCTCTATGGTCGAAGAAGTCGGACTTCAAGAACGAATTCCACAAGCTAGTGCACCACATGATAACGAAAGATGAGTTTGAATCAGGATGGAATCTCATGCTCGAAAAGTATAGTTTGAAAAAGCATCCTTTCCTAACTCAGGTATATGAGGTGGGCCATAAGTGGGCGAAACCATATTTTATGGGCGTGTTCTGCGTGAAGATGACTAGCACCCAACGCAATGAGAGTGCGAACCATCTCCTAAAAGGGTATGTACCGCCAGGGTGCCCCATGCATCTATTCCTCAGGCAATTCGAGAAGTTGCAGTTCGACAGGGAATCAGAGGAGAGTTATTAGGAAAAAAGGACCTCCGTTGTAAGTCTATCATGACTGCCCTCGGTTACATGTTGATGCCACTTTATTTACTAATGAAATTTGTCTAACTCTGGTTGCAGGGCGGCGTTGTTCTGAAGTTAAACATCCCTTTGGAGAGACACGCTAGCAAGGTTTATACTCGTACAATGTTCGAACAGTTTGGCGATGCTCTATACAAATCCTGGACGTATGTTCTTGAAGAGCTTGAACAGGGCAAAGTGTATGTCTGGACACATCGGGACGCAGCAACGCGTGAGAAGTGGAGCAAGGTGGACTATAAAGTCATTGTCCATGAAAACAATTCCTTCTTCGCATGCGAGTGTGGCAGTTTCGACCATGCTGGGATGATATGCTGCCATGCACTTAAGGTATGTCCGATAGCATGTCCTAAATGTTACATGCAGCCCGAATATAGAAGTGTATCAGGAAAGTCAATTTCATTTAGTAAAACATGTACAATATGCAGGTGATGGTGCACCTGGATATTGCAGAGGGACCGGAGAAGCACATTGTTAAACGACGGACAAAGAATGCAAGGGATGTTCTTCCAGAGCATCTATTGAGGTACCAAAAAGATCAAGGCCCACCAAAGCAGACCACATACAGGCACACCAAGATGTATTTCAAGGCCCTCGAGTGTGTGCAGTTGGGTGACAGCAATGTTAACTGCTATGAAGTATTCATGGCTATGATGAACCAAGTTAGTGATACCCTACTGCCATTGAGCTTAGTCAAAGATGGCATGGGACTGGCGGAGCGTGAAGCAGCCCAGGTTGCAGATCAAGAAATGGAGAGGCTAGCACCGCCACAGACCAGCTATGTCGTGCCTGATCTGAATGAGGATGTCAACGTTCAGCCATCAAATTCTTCTTGCGTTGGGGAACCCACACGCAAACGACAATTAGGAAGGCCAACCACAAGCAGGGACAAGCCCCCCTATGAATCTCATGTCAAAAGATCGCGATTTTGCTCGATTTGTAGGCTATAGGGACACAAGAGCACGACCTGCCCTAAACGTGCTGGAGTTCCGAAAGCGCCTCGGAAATTGCCAAAGTGGTCGAGATGCGGCGTTCTGGGCCACCGGAAGAATGTATGTGACAAAGCGATGGAACAGTTCGAGCCTCGCTTCCTATGACGCCATGGTCCTTTTGTCGAATTATGAATTAGTGCTGGTGTATGTGGCCAGCCTAGAATTATCTAGCTATTAAAATTTGTACCCTTGACGACTTATTTCCCTTCAATGTAATATTTGAAGATTTGGTACTATGAACTCTCAATCAGTTCTATTTGTTGCGAAGTGGTTTCACTACTTACACGACTGTCCGGTTCGAAATTCCATGGAAAAATCGAGGGGCGCTGAAGAAAGATAAATGTTTGCCCAGGAACAACAAATTTGGGCCAGCATTTCGAATGTGTGCATTTAATCTGTTTGTATACATGTAGTCATCGTATTTTCTATGTGTAGAATATAAAATATGTGTTTGTGCGTGTACTTCATTATCCGAATTTTTTACGATATTTGAAAACAGTTTGATTACTTAGGAAAATACATAGCGCTACAAAACTCTGCCGGCACCATGTTTTCTAGGCCGGCATCATTAGAGATGACTATCGTTGGGCTTGCAGTTTGATTTGTGTGAAGCCCATAGAGCATGGACGGGGGAAGTAAAAAAACGAGCACGGATGTAAACATACACGTGCCGTTAAAAATAATGCAACTCCACACCTATTGGCTTGGTAAATGCATGGACCAAAAAAATGCGAAGGAGTTTGTGTACACGATGGAAGTGGGCTAAATCTAGGTTGATGGGCTAATGTGCAGCCCAATAAGAAAATTGCCCTCTCGTAATGCTATGAAACGAAAGTTTCCATGGGTGCTATAGATGGACTGCTGTTTTCCTTGGAAATGGTTGTTTTTTTCTTGCTAATTATTGTTTTGGATAACAGTATAACACAGTCCAACAGTTTTTGAGGTTTAATGGTGGTGAATGATGTTGGCACACCGGTGGTCAATGGAATTTTGGACCCCCCTTCATTTGTTGCAATGTGACTTTACTGGATAGAATGATTGTTTTCCGTCGATGCATTGTTGGATAATAATAAAAATTTGTCATCTTTCAAAGGATCGGTTTGTATCAAACAAAAAAAATGTCCGTCCTACATATTCATAAGTTGGGTGCCCCACGCGCTTCCGGCACATGAATAGATTACGATTTCGGTATGTAACTTTTGGCCGACCCGTGCATGTGATTCGTTTGCACTATGTACTAAAGAGCCCTTGCAGGAACGTATTTGGTCAATTTTAAGTGGAACTCAAAGGGTTTGACATATGACAAAAGGGGGGGAGTGGTAATGTAGTGTTATAATGGAGAAAATGGTTTTTCCGCTCTTAGCGGTGGTGGACGAATTAAGTTGTCAGTTTGTTTTTGGACTGATGGTTGTTTTCGATAGAAAGGAGGTTACCTTCACTATGGTGGTGGATAAGCGTGTAAACTTGTGCCTCGGAATGGGAAAAATGTTGGTGCCCCTACGCCATTCAGCAAATAAACCTTCCAACAGTTGGTTTTTGGAGGATACTTATGGCTAGACTGGAACAATTTGGGTACTCCTCGACAACACAAGAACAATTCGTGACTAGAGTCAAAAAGTATAAAGTCCTTCAAAAGAAGTTCCCTATTTAATGGTGGTTAGCTTCGCTACAATGCTGGACAACCATCTGCAGAAGTACCTCTGATGTGATCGTAAGTTGGGTACCCCTCGGCCTACCGGCACATGAATATTTTTACGATTTGGGATCTATCTACGGGGAGGCCTATTAATGTGATTTGTGCAAACTATGTAAAAAGAGAGTCAGATTAAACATGAAAATCAAGGAAAAAACCCGTCGAAACATATTTGGTATCTTATACTGTAGCTCACTTGGTTTGCCCTATGACCCGTCGCAACATATTTGGTAACTTATACTGTGGAGTGGTGATCTATTGGTTTAAGTGAGAATACGATTTTCCTGATTGAACGGTGGTGTACCCTATATGAACGAGCTTGTAAACAAGCAAGAGCTATTGTTGTTTGAAATGATCTACTTCAGTGAGACCCCACGTGTAAGAAAACAAGAAGGATAAGGTCAGTCGGACCATATTTGGTCCTGGTATATTGGTGCACCCTCTTTTGAAGCATGACGGTTGACCGCACTTTCGAAGCATGATGGTGGACCCCTCTTTCGAAGCTTGACGGTGCAAAACTAGCTAGTAATCGGTAAATCGAGCCCACCGATTGTGGAAACAACTTTAAGAGTTTGGTTGGCTATCTAGTGTCGGTCGTTAGCTCTATGCCCCTCTGTCTATAGGCAAGTTCGGAAGACCCCATGGGAGTAGTATGAAAAAAATAGTCGTTGAATGTTTGGAAATGACTTTGGCGACCTCTGGCGCATCATTCAGGGGAGAAAGTTGTTTGCCTACTAGAACTACGCCTCTTGTGTTGTCGTAAGTTCGGTGCCCCTGCGCCTTTCGTCACGATGCCTTGCGAATGTCACTATTGGTGGGACCATGCACAATATGCATATCCCCCAGGGCTACAAATACGCCTCTTGTGTTGTCGTAAGTTCAGATTTCTGAAAGTTGTATAATACCTATATGAACGGAGGTGTATCCTGTAAGAACGATCTTCATCAGAAGCAAGAAAGGTAGTTGTTCCATATGTTCCATTCGAGTGAGACCCCACGTGTAAGATAACAAGACGACTAAGGTTAGTCGTGCCATGTTTGGTTCTGGTATGTTGGTGCACCCTCTTTTCAAGCTTGCTAAACTAGCTAGTAAATGGGAAAATAGAGCATACTGATTTCAGGCGGCCTCTTTACCAGTTTGGTAAGCCCTCTAGTGCTGGTCATTAGTTCTATGCCCCTCCGGCTATCGGCGTATGCAGAGGTCCAGGTGAGGTAACCTTCGCTACAATGTTGGACAACCATATGAAGAATTACCTCTGATGTGATCGTAAGTTGGCCACCCCCCGTCCTAACGGGACATGAATAGTTTTATGATTGGGGACCTAACTATGGGTTTGACATGTTTGGTTAGGGACCTATCTACGGGAATAGTTTTAAGAGTTTGGTTGGCTCTATAGAGCTGGTCGTTAGCTCTGCGCCCCTCCGTCTATAATATGATTTGTCTACAGTATGTGAGATTTGACTACGGGGTGGCCTGGTAATATCAGTTCACTAAAATTTGTGGTACAAGGCTGGCTATTGACCTGGCATAACTATGGTGCAAGAAGTAGTGTGATAATTTTTTGGTACAATGCTGGACAACCATCTGCGTAAGTACCTCCGATGTGATTGTGAGTTGGGTACCCCTAGTCAGCTGTTCGGGGGTCAGCTTTGGGATTTTCCTGATCGACCCCTACTAGTGTATTAACCTACAAAAAATGAAGATTGCAATTCGCCAATTTAACGGATCTATCCTCTTCTACTAACTTTACAACATGGAGGGAAATTTTGAAGACCAAAGATGGCAACTACTAAGCATAGTCAAAATGCAAATCGGCAGGTTGGTTTGCTTCTCTCCAAGTAAGTTTGGTGCCCCACGCGCTTCCGGCACATGAATAGATTACGATTTCGGTATGTAACTTTTGGCCGACCCGTTCATGCGAATTGTTTGCACTATGTAATAAGAGAATTTCCAGGGATGTATTTGGTCCACTTTAAGTGGAGCTCAAAGTGTTTGACATTTGACCAAGTGGGGGAGTGGTGATGTAGTGTTATAATGGAGAAAATGGTTTTTCCGCTCTGAGCAGTTGGTGGAATAATTAAGGTGTCCGTTAGTTTTTGGATTGATGGTAGATTCCGATACAAAGGTGGTTTCAGTTGGTGGAATAATTAAGGTGTCCGTTAGTTTTTGGATTGATGGTAGATTCCGATACAAAGGTGGTTACCTTCACGATGGTGGCGGATCATCGTGTAAACTTGTGCCTCGAAATGGGCAAAATGTTAGTGCCCCTACGCCGTTTAGCAACTAACCCTGCGAACGATTGGTGTTTGGAGGATACTTATGACTAGAGAGGAACAATGTGGGTGCTCCTCGACAAGACAATAACAATTCGTGACTGGAGCCAAATAATAGAACGTATTTCAAAACATGTTCCCTACATAATTGTGGTTACCTTCTCTACAATGTTGGACAACCATCTGCAAAAGTACCTTCGACGTGATCGTAAGTTGGGTACCCCTCGTCCTACATGCACGTGAATAGTCCCTCAATGTGGGAGTGCGGCATTGCAGAGGCCGGGCTCCATTGAGCCCGTTTTGCCAAAAAAAATTCAAAATATACTTAAAAGTTTCAAAAAATATCAATTTTTTATACAAATACATATGCATGTTTGTCAAGTAGGTAAAAAGTTTCATCATGTAATTCAGTTATTTGCGTGCTACACAAAAAAGATAAATATCTGACATAAAAACAACAAAGATATAGCCTATATTAATCTGTGTATTTACCTTTTTCATATACACTACATGAAAACATATATGTTCATGAAATTTCATACGTGTATAATACAAATACACATGTATGTATAGACTTTTTTTCAGATTTTTGCTATGTGTGAAAATAGTATTTTCGCTGAAAAAAATAAAGACCTATGTGGAGCTCGGTCTCTGCAATGCTTTTTCGCTCAATGTGGGATCTATCTACGGGGAGGCCTGTTAATGTGATTTGTGTACACTAGGTACGTCCAAATTCTTCCATTGATTCGCATCATCAATAATCCTACTAAACACAATAAAAGTTGAATAGTTTCTTATTTGCTATGTGACTCGGACCCCTTGTAGAAATGTGAAATAGACGAATGCCATATGGAATGGTGCAAAATGATTTGCGTACCCTTGGAAAAAAAATTCTTGCGGGTTTAAATGTCTTGGTATTGTTAGAATTGATGGATTCTAATTGGGGATAAGAATTCATGAAATTTGAAAGAAAGTAAAAGATTAGTTAAAGAAAAAAAAGCAAATTGTAAGGAAAATATCGCCCGCTTACAAGCAACGCTGAGCCATGTGGGGAGGAGGAGCTCGGCGAGTGAGCTCATGCGCGCGTTCTTGTCGCGGGCTCTTGGTACGATGTGTGTCGGATGGTGGTGGGAACCCATGCAGTGGGACAGTAGACCAACTCTCCCATGTGTGCACTGCCATGTCTGGTGGTATTGAATACGTGATCCAGCCGGTCAGAGGGGCTTGCTCGCGGCCCAGCTGGGCTACGAATAAAGGACGGGCTACGATGTGTGACAACTCGTGCATGAGGTACATCTTGGCACACCTGTCCTGGGAAAATGATGTTTGATTGCTGCAGCGCACCTTCCCCAGGCAAATGATACTTCGCCGCTGCTGGGATTCTCACGCTCACTGGATTGTATTGCATTGATTCCGGATCTATGACGTGTCTCACTTTTTTAGGCGTGTTGAAGTTTCCTCCCCGTGCCCAGCCCAGCTAGGGTGGCCATTAGCAGCGGCCGCAGTGCATGAGACGTAGTAAAAAGACTGGTTTCCGATTTACTGCACTCGAAGAGATTTCACCCA
Source organism: Triticum monococcum (assembly GCA_034509565.1). NCBI lineage: Eukaryota > Viridiplantae > Streptophyta > Magnoliopsida > Poales > Poaceae > Triticum > Triticum monococcum. The sequence goes on from CM067846.1 coordinate 67,272,699, forward strand.
AGAAAATGGGCGGGCATTTTTTCTGAAATTCAAATATTCAAACTTTCAAAGCTGCAGTTAGTGCGGAGGAGCATGGTTGCCCGTTGGCTCTATTTAAACGCTGGCCGGGATTCGTTCCAAAATCAAAGCGGGCAGGGTCCCGCTGAAGTACACCTGGCGGAAATGGAACCTGGTGCTAATGTGCATGTGAGCTCACTTGCTTAGTCAATTAACTACTGATGAATGCGTACTAATGTCTTGGTCACATATTCTATAGGTTGCGCTTGTGTTTTGGATAAATGACTCGGTGGTGTTGGAGGGAGCCGGTGACTTTGACCCAGCAAGACCGATCACCGACCACGGAGTTTTCCATCGGGGACCATGGATCGGGCACTGGTGCAGCATCGATCCTCGATGGCGAGGAGGACGAAGTACAGAGCCCACTTGCCAAGCGTCCTAGACAAGACAAGCCGTAGATTTTATGCGCTCGATATGAGATGGAATAATGTGGCTTCGGCGGTCCTAGCCTATGTTGCTAGCACGCGTGCACGGCACATGCCGGTCGTTGTCTTCTCTTAGTGCTTTTCTAATTGTATGGCTCTTCCTAATGATAAGTCATTTGTATCGTGCAAATGTAGTAGATTCCTTCGTTTGGTACTTATCAAGTATTGTAATCAGGCTGGCAAGGGAACAATTATTGCCAATGGCGTAGTTTCAGTTAGATTGAGAATGAAATTTGTGCACACATGTTTCCCGGCCTTTATAAAGAAATCTTCTAATTTTGTAGCCGCTTGAAAAATATTATTTGGCTAAGCACATGCAACGGCTATTTGTTTGTGGTTGGTTAACAAGATATGTGATGTCAGCATCTGAACATGAACCATTGGTTAAAACCACGTAGTTGCATGCATAATCGGGTTTATGGCACAGATAGTTGTGCTTCTGTATATCGATGCCTGGTGGGCCTGTGTTGTCAGCACGCATGCAAACCACCCGTGTTCTAATTGCCCTATTGTTTGACACGTACTGATTTGCTTTGCATGCAAGATTTCTCTCCTAGTTAATATCTGTCATGGTGTAATGTGCTATCGGTTGGACTATAAAAGTGCAAGCACTCCCCCGTGGTTAGAAACGAAACACATTTACACCGGCCTGGTGGTTTTACCCACCGCGAAGCATCATCGAGAAAGGGGATAGAGGTAAAGCACTGTTCTTCTCCTGTACCTTTGCTCCCCATTTTCCATTGCCCCCTTGATGTTTCCTAGCCTTTCGCTGATAGTTGGGCTTATGTTTTTCCCATCTCATTCGCCTGCACAGGTGTCCTCCTCGGTGCACGGACATGGGCCGTCCTCGCGGCTCTGCTTTCGGTGGAGGTGGTGGACGGAAGCCTTCTCCGCTGTGCGCGTTGCTGTGGGAGGTGAATGCTATCGAGCAACAGGCCGCAGGTCGTGCAGCTGCATCTACGAGCACGGCGCCGCCAACAAAGACAACGCTCCACACCGCGTTCAGCCTCCCGGCACTGCAAACACTCTCAGGTGCATGGAACCAATTCCTCAATGGCATCGCCTCAGATCTGGGTATGGGTGGACTGGCAAAAATCCCTGATCTTAGCAATATCAGTAGGATATTTTCAGTGTTTACTATGAGTAGGATAGATCCTGAGACCATGAAGATGGACATGGGTGACAACCAGTTTGTGCAAGTAGACGAGCAGCTCATCTAGAAAATTATAGGTGTTAGTGCTGAGGGTAGGACAATCGACATCCACGGTTCGGCATGCCAGCCGAACCGCGAGGCTTTTCTTGCAAAGCTGCATGCACTACTTGACACCGGTGTAGCTGGGGCTATGAACATCCCTGTTGCAAAAGTGAGGAAAATACTACATACGGCTAGTCTGAAGCCGATGACGGCTGCGGAAAAAGCCGATGAGACGCCTCGGATCAAGGCCGCCTACACAATAGTTGCTGGCGCGCAGTTTCTTCTTCCTAGGGGTCGTAATGCTAAGATCCCAAACGAGCTCCTTGCCATTGCCACAAAACCCAGTGAGCTCGGGGGGTACAACTACGCACAGTACGTCGTCGACGGGCTGCGTGAAGGTGCACGCAAGATCAGGGGCGATCTGCGACTCAACCCATCACAAATCCATCTCCACGGATGCCAGCTAGTTCCTCAGGTGTGTTCGAATCCAATCCATGAAGTACCGTGTCTGGCTTGTGGATTTTTCTGTATTTGATTTTCACAATTTGTGAAGCTGGTACTGATCTTTCCGTTGACTCCATGCTAGATAATATGGTGTGACTACCACGAACATGGACTTGAAGCAATGGCAGGCCTGCCAGAGCCTAGGGTTGCACATTACGGGGCCACCCAGCTAAAGGACATGATCAAGAAGCATTCCCCCGCTGCAACACTCTTGTCAGGGATTGAGGTAAAAGAAACTTGAATCGTATTGTTCGTCCATGTGGATATTTATTTGTACAAACATCCTATAAGACCTCGGTTGTTGACATTTGCAGGATAGTGATGGTTCACAATCGCCACCGGTTGTTCTTTCAAGCTCTATGGCTACTAGCCAAGGTGCAGCTGGAGGAACGCCTAACATTCAAGCCGGGGTTCCCCTTGGTGCCATCCCGGAAGACAAGGAATGATTTCGGTCATGTGATCTTCTGAATGGTTGTGTTTTCTTCCCGTTCATGTATGAGTGAGTAACTAAACATACTATGCCATCTCTTGATAGCTCCTTGGTGTGATGAGAAGTACACTAGGCTTCTACTCAAATCTGCTAGATCGGGCAGATGCTGACAGCGAAACAAAGATAGCCGGTGTTGCGAAGCAGATGGATGCTCGGAAGGAAGATGCAATAAAGGAGATTAGAGCGGCTTGTATTGCTAGAAGGAAGAAGGATATGCAAGAAACTTTTCAGTTTTTCGTTGCTGAGGTGGCAAAAACTTCAGTTCATGCACCTGTTCCTATTCGCCAAGCGCCGCCGGTGGATGGAGTGGCTCCTGATCCCCCATTGGTTCCAAGTCCAACAGGTATACCTCGTTTGCCAATGAACATCATTGTCTACTATTAGCAGATCAAAAGCCTTTCAATTTACCATGCTTATGTTGAAAACCCATCACAATAGGAGTGTGTTGTTTTCTAAAAAAAATCTGACACAATGGTAGAAGCTTTTATGTAGTACCACTCGGTCGTATGCCGACTGATGTGCATATTATGTTGATGATTATGATTTCAAGACTGTTTCTTAGTGAGCATTCATATTCAAAATGCATGAGCATACTCAAATGCATGACCGACAAGCCCCCTTTCCGAATGAACAATATTAATCTACATTGCGCTGGCATTTTTCCATCTCACGCAATAGAAAGTGGCGACTATGGCCCCCTCTGACCGAAGGAAAATGCAATTTACATCCTTAAGTTCATGAAAACTCCTTTGTACTATGTTTATTTGCTAAGTACTCAAGCTTATTTCTTGACAAATGTTCGTCTGCTCTGTACACAGGTACTCCAGACACAACTCCTGTTCCCCGTGCATCAGGTATTCACTCCTTGGCAGTCATTCCACATTTAAGAAAACCTAGATGAATAATGAGCTTCTTGCTTATCATATATCCCCTTGTAATCAAGACACGAGAAAAATATTGCAATTCTGAAACCATCGTATTGTACATTAAGTCCTTTGTTATTGGCTAAAAAATGTCATAGATAGACAGAGATTTCAGGAAGGATTCAGCAGTTGAGTGATCTGGTTATCCTGGGGAATCCGGAACGGTACCCGCATTCTAGGTCTAGGACTTCGAGTTCCCTTTAGAAGCAGTTTTCCTCTTCTTCAATCTCGAATCCCGAAGGGGAGGCTCTAGTTGCCAAGTAAGAAAAGATCTCGGTAGTTCAATTCATGCATGTGAAAGCTTATCTGCCAGATACAGATGATACTTGCCACTACTTGACCGAAACTGGGACTTGAGGAGGAATGAATTCTAAGGGAAATCAATCATATGTACATGTTCTGAAAATGTGATGGTATCGAAATTCAGCAGTAGAACTTCCTGATGCCCTTTGTCGAACAAAGAACCCATATGACATATACAGATTATCATCAACATGTTGTGTCAAATTTGATATTTTCAAGCCTAGGGTAGCCACTGTTTCACTCACCACATGCTAAGAAAGAAATGTTGTGATCTAATACTGCTAAATACACGGTCTAAACTTTAGTACTTATATCTTGTTCTGCCGTATACGTAGGTGTTGTAGATGGGCCAAATGTTGCAGCTGCTTTAGGTAAGAACCAAATGGCGAGCATTTCACATTTAATCACTTATGCTTGTTCCTCCCGGCGAATCCTGTTGCATTTTCCATAATTTCGTACATCAAACAAATGGTCTGAGTAGCACAATGATCCTTTTTGTAAATAACTGCTTAGAACTGGACTGCATTATGCTTCGGGTAGCTGACCCGTCACATGTTAATTTGTGTGAAAGTTCTCAGAATGTCATTTCTTTTGTATTGTTTTCGTATATGCCCTGACAATGTCATTGCTTCACGGGTTACATGTAGAATTTAGATATACCCTGTGTCGAATAGAGCTCCCATGGAGATATAACGGTTACATGAAGCATGTTTTGAATTTGTTGTTTCCAAACAAAGGTTGCTAGACTTTCAACAGCATATGCTTCAAAAAAATTGATGTAATCTTTTAATTCTAGTTACTCGATGGGAACCTTGTTACTGATAGATTTTCATGCCATGTACATAGGTGTTGCAGCTCCACCAAGTGTCGTATGTGCTTCAGGTAAACAATAGTGGGCGGCCATTCCACACTCCGGAAACCCTATCGATTTTCCCATAATTAAAAAAATATATAGACCGAGAGGCAGAGTAATATTTAGTTAGGAAACTGCTTACAACTGAATGTGTCTTGCAATTGTTTATTTCTCGGCACAATTAGTATGTGCTAAATGTTCCAGCTTTTCCATGTAAACACCAATTGGCGCCCATTTCACATGTCATCACAGATGCTGCATCGAAACTAAATGTTCCTTCCTAATGTCTATTTCTTAGCACGATTAGTACATAGTGATTTTGAATTAGCATTGTCCATTGCACATTTCAAGACCTGTGTCCGCTGCTATCTCCTTAAGTGACATAAACAAAGAAAGAGATGTCATTTGGAAAAAAGGATAATCTATACGAAAAGTACTGCACAAATCTGAAAGATAAGTGCTTTGAGTCTATGTGCTTCCGAATTGGCAGTGTGCAACCCCCAACAACTGATAGTCAGATTGATCTTATTTCATATATCCAAAACTCGTGCTGCACACTTCACCACAAACCGTAGCACTGGACTTGTGCACATTATAGACTTGAAGCTCCAGTGCATTGTTACAGTATCTGAATAAGAAATTTATTCATGTATCTTTTTGACATGACAGTGGTGTCAATTGTATGCAGTTGTTGCAGATTTGGCAGCTAGTTCCAGGGCGGCTGGAGAGGCTATCCTTTCAGCCAGCCCGCAAGAGGCAATCCCTAGCAGTTCCAGTATTCCAAGTACTATACCTATACACACACCAAAGTGGAATATTTTTTCCCAGTTTATTTACTTGCTTACAGATAGTGTTTTGGTTCATGCTGCACAGATCCGGCAATTCAAGCACTACCAGTGACACAAGACAAGGAGATGGTTGAAGATGCCAAGGGAAAGGTCGCGGCTCATCCGCATCCAACTGGTAAGTGATCCGAGTTCGGGGGGTGGGGTGGGGGGGGTGGTCGGGTAATATGTTAGATGATTGTTCCTTTGGGTATTAATCTAACACTCTGTCCCTGAAGGTGAGTTGCCTCAAGACAAGAGGCACAAATCTATGGAATTCTTGCTGTCGGGGCCAGCATCGTGTATGATCGACAAGGCACCACCCTACAGACTCATAGAAGGTGCTTCCATGTGCCACCATTCTACAATGCAGGGTCGTTAATTTGTCTTACAAGATGAACTAACAAGTCGTTTTTCCGTGTAGACACTACTATAAGGGTCAGCAATGTCGACCCGTTGGTGTTTTCTCTTACGCAACCAGGACATGTTGCTAGGTGCACCACACTGCGTAACAAGCGCTTACGTCTCCCGACAGTGCACGAATTAGTGGGTTCTGACCCGACACCACTAGGTACAATCCTGCCATAAGTTGTGGTTCTATTGTCTGCCGACGTGTGTGCAACTTGCAATAACTGATGCACATCTTCCAACTTCCTTGCAGCTGTGGTGGAGCCATCTCATATTGCCGAGGGAGCATCAATTCAGTTTGGATTCTCTCCATTCGAGCTCGAGCTGACACATAGGAGTTACCCAGCCATCCTGAGCCTAAGTTTCTATGAGGATGTGAAAATGCTGACCTCTGGACCAGTCCTAAGCAGGTGTGTTTGATAAATCTAGAAATCTATAATATATGATAGGCATATATAATCTTTAGATTCAGCACCTAGAATAATACATTGACTTCGATGCATATTACTCACTTCTTCTCTTTCCCATGTGCAGTACCTGGTTCAAGCATGACACACCGACGCCTTTGGAGATTGATGGGCACACGATGAAACACCAGTTTGACATTGATGGTGAAATGACGTACCGTGGGATGGATGCCAGGGTTCGTGAGTTCAACGAGTCGGAGGTACTGATGATGGTGGGATTTGATGATCCAGTGTGGAGAGGGCTAGCTTCGCCAGATGCCGCTGTAAGTGTGCGAACCACTAGACTATGCTTGTTTTCTGCTCTAGGATAACAACTCACACATTTCATTGCCTCTCTAGATATACATGTCTAACTTGCCAAATGAAGAGTCTAGTGCAATGCTTGGATCTTTGTTTAACACTGGAAACCTAGGTTACCAGATGAGATCTTGCAGACTGGTACGTCTATTATTCTTGCTCTCTCCTTATCCAGTTATGATGATATACCTAACATCTGTGTGAACTCTCTCCCCAGATCATGGCTCCTATCTTGATGAGCGATGAATGGTCCTTGTATGCTTTTGATAGGAATTTCAAGCGTCTCAATGTGCTTGATCCAATGTACACTGATCAGGGGAGCCAGACTTACAAAAAGAAGCATCTTGAGACCATTGGGTACATGTTGAGGGGGTTGATGGCTGTTGGTTCTATTCTAGAGGATGGCTGGGCAATGAATTGCGAAGGGTGGACTGTTCACTTCAACAGGAATATGCACATCCCTTGCAAAAGGTACTTTACTAACCATAAGGCTACTGCACTCAATTGTTTCTGCAATTTACTACAAGCACTGTCATGTTAAACTTGAAAAATGTTTTTGGCAGTGGCCAGAGCCCAGGTTACATCATGTACTATGCAGAGTACTTCGATGGTTTTGCACTAGACCAAGACATCCCTGATGTATGTTTAGATACTAATCTCGATGAACAAGTCTCTATGTGCATGTTTTTTTTGAACTAACATGGAATATGGTGTGCCTTCTATACAGGCTGGGCTAAAGACATTCAGGAAGAAAATGTTGTATCAAGTGATGTCCATGAAAGGGAACAAGGCTAAGCGCCCTGGGATCATGGAGCAGTGCGATTAGGTTGTTCTGGTGCAGATGATTCAGCAAAATGGCGATCGTTTCCTTCACCGACAATTCCTGGGAATGTGTCCACGATCTGGCTGATTGCTGAATTATGAACTATCCCTCTATTAAGCTCAACTATAGCTGGGCATGGATTGTAATAGCTAAGTATGAGACAATTATTACTTAGTTGCTGAAGGCCAACTCTGCTAGAGAATGGCTTGGTTTGTAATAATATCAGACCAGTACCTACGTAGACAAACATGCCGCGAAAGCGTCCTGATGTGCCATGCAACCTGGATCTTCAATTATGAAATGCTTTGGCTAAGAACGGGCACAAATTCCTGTGATTTGACATGACTGCATTGGTTGAGCCCCAACGGCTATGTGCAACTTAAGCTTAGTCGGTTGTAATGTTGTTTCTTGCTTTGTAATGCAGTGAGTGAATTTTAGCCTATGATTCAGTGCTTACCGAGCTACCTCAAGTGGGGAAAATGGCTCAGCTTCAAAAAATGACCGTTGGCATTGTTGGAACCCAACGGCTATGCACTATGCATTTACTACCTCCTCCATGTGTTGGCCTATATAACACTGTCGATTGCCTATCCAACCATCCTCCTCAACTCATTCTCTTCTTCCATCCTGTCTTGGCCATGGCATCCAGTGGTTCATCCTCCTCGCAAGCTAGCTCTAGAGCTCCACCAATGAGATCACCAATACGCTACCATTTCAAGCCCTTGGAGTACTACCCAGAGACTTTGTGCAACTGCAAGATCAAGAAGAAAGCAGCCATGTGGATATCGTGGAGCGACGACAACCCATGCAGGCGCTACAAGACTTGCGCCAGATCAAGGGTAATCATTCATCCGATTCTAAGCGTTCAAATTCCTGGTCACAGCGTCTGCACTAACCTATCTTGTGGGGTGTCATTTCTTAGTCCGGAGGGTGCAGGTTCTTCGAGTGGCACGACGCCGCCGTCACTAATCCGTTCTTGAAGCAGTGCCTCATCGATCTAAGGGACAAAGTTTGGAGCCTGGAGGGGGAAAACGAACTACTACAGGGCATGGTGGCTACAGGAGAAGGACGGGAGGCGCAACTACGTGATCATCTGCACCGAGCGACAATGGCGCATCAGTCTGAAGTGCAGCTGCGTCATAAGGAATCAGACATGTTCAAGGCGACAATCGACAACCTCACCAAGAGGATGGGGGAGATGAACAAGGATAGCTCCTCCACAAGACCAAGAATGTTTGTGCTCGTCTTGCTATGCCTCCTGGCATGTGTTTTGTATTTCAAATCGCCCTGAAGCTATTCAGGGCCAGCCTGGCATGTGTGGTATCTCAATTCAGCCTGAAACTACTCAGGGCCATCACGGTGTGTGTGTGTGTGTTGTATTAAAATTATCCCTGATGCTTATCAGGGGCGTCCAACTATGTAGCATTTAATCTCCAGTGCTAACTATTCCAGGAAATAGACTATCTAAATAATGCCAATTGCATGTTTCTCGACAGCATAGCACACAAAAAAACTTGTCCCCACAACCAACGCGATATTTCTCTAATTTATATCAGAAAGCGATTCCACCAAACATGAGAAATCTAGATAGTACATTAAGATATTCTAAAAAGACCAACTAAGCTTTAGTCGTGATAAGATTACAGGGCAAAGCTTCTCTCAGCAAGTCACAGAATGCATAAAGAGTTCTTGCTTGCTTGGAATGCATCTTGGGGCAGCAGAGGCCAAACATGAGAAGTCTAGATAGTACTTCAGATGTTCTAAGAAAACCAACTAAGCTTTGGTCATGATAACATTACAACGCAAAGCTGCTCACAGCAAGTCACAGTATGCAGAAAGAGTTCTTGATTGCTTGCAATGCATCTTGGGATAACAGAGATTCATTCCCTTCTAGACGCATCAACTCGAACAGCATTATCTGCTTGTGTATCTTCATGTTCTCCTGTTTGTTTCTTCAAAAGTTAGTCCATGCCAACAACATATAATGACAATTTTGGAATGAAGGGTGGAGATGGATCACATACTCGCTTTAGCGGAATGACTAATTTGTCACCGTCGTAGTTGTTAGCAAAGAAAATGCTACACAGACCTGATTCGTGCCTACATTTTCACAAAATTCCAATGGTTAAGCAAAATTCTAAAAAGTCTGGTATCTTTCCACTGTATGAGTATATCAATCTGACAAACACATACCTTGATACCTTCTCCACCATTAATATTGGAAATGATCTACTCCAACCACCAGCGGTGCATATCCAAGATGAAAAGAAATGGTTGATACACCGGAAAAGTGCCGCATGCAGCTTGTCTGAGACATAAGTGTGCATCTTCACGCGCCTAGTGCTATAGCCGAATGGTCCTACCGCCGGGTCTAGTACAATTATTTTCTTCTTGACCATGTCAAAAGAATATAGTGCCGATCCATCTTCCAGTATTGCCAGAATATACCACTACATTGAACACGAGTGGCCGAGAGGACGTCAGTAATCTAGTCATAATAGCAATAATGTTTGGGACATCCAAGTACCTACGGACTGTGGCGGCTTACCATGAGGCACGATGCAGGGTTTGTTTCAGCAATCCCAGTGGTGAACTCCTTCTGCACTGAATGTACACAAACAGGATCGGCATTGGACATCACCGTGGTCTGCCACACATAAACAAAAGTGAGGGATCGAGTTAAAACAAATCGACTGGGCGTGTAAACAGATGATATAGCAAGTCATGCTGGGACACCTACAGCAAAATCCGGGTCGAGGAATTTTCGCCAAACCATGCCCATTGGCTCCTTAGAGAAAAGCTGGTCTATTTGCCCCAAACTTCTCATCAACACAACACCCATTTCATGGCTGAGGGGTTCCTGTCCCGTGAGTTGGTGCTGGAGATGGATTCCAAAAAGAGAGACCATCCTAGGCTTGGCATGCAAAATCCATGTCCTGGAGTGTAGAAACAAACAAATAGTCACGACCATCTCTTTAGCATGCATGTGGGTTTCAATCATAGCCATAATGTACTCTCGTATATTTGCGAGCATACCTGTCTAGTTGTACTGATGTTGCTCGCGAGAACCAGTCCTGTATCGTAGTCAGGACAGTTGGCGAGGGAGGCGCAGGTAGTGAACCAGCGACCCATGGTTCACGCGCAATGGTTGTTACAGGGAGTGCAGTCCGGACCGCTTCTGCTTCTATAGTTGTTCCAAATAGTACAAAGCTAGCAGCTGGGCGCAACTCTGCATAGTATGTTACCAACAGTGCAGTAAGATCATCGTAAAAGTTGTACACACTCCTCGCAATTTCAGCCTCATCACAGTCTAGGTTGAGTGGGTCGTTTTTCGGTGTCCCATCTTTAACATAGTCAAACTGTGGCTGATCCACACATATCTTCTTGTTCGAGACTAATGTCCCATAGCTTGTTCCAATGCTCATGGGAGTGACCCTCTTGTGCGCTTGACCGGCGTGGGCAGCTGAGCTTTCTGCAAAATAGACAAAAAGGGATTCAGCAAGCCTGTAGCCTGTGTACATTCATGTGGCGATCATGGTCGTACCTCCGCATCCAGATAAGGTGTCAGGTTGACCTCCTGTTTTCCTTGTTACAGGTGTCTGGTAGTTGATATCAGCTGCATCTTGCATCTCAGGTACAACGTTGTTGGTAGTGGGGGCTCCTTGCATCTTCAGTATGCATTGCTTACGGCCAGCCGACTTGCAACATGTGCAGTTGTCCGCAATGCAAGCGACCAGCTTGTTCGCAAAGTTGAACATTGATGATTGAAATGCCTACCATAATTCTGCAGCATTTGCTAACCCTCTAGTGTTCTGTTCTCGGAGCAGGATGCCTAGCTTCTCACCAGACTATGAAGACAATCAATTTGTTAGTGGGAGTTGATTCATAAAAATGGTGAACCACCATAGCCACTACCTATCTGTAGTTAGTTCTGAAATATAATTAGGGGGGGACTCACAATGCTAGGATGATTGGTCCTCAAATGGTTCGAAAAATCCTGCGGCCCAAGTTTCGCATAGCTAGCACGGAGCAACAGAGTGCACGGGCCTGCAACTATTTTGGTCGCAGTCAATGGTACTGCTACGTAGCTTGCAACCGCCCTGCGTCCATTGCCTTTGCCCTGTACTGTGGATGGCCTGACCTGAAAAAAATACCAAACTAATCAGTATCATGTGCCAGTCGTGATACCTGCAAAATTACAGCAAATGATGCATATACTTACTACTGCCCCATGGAAAGAAATCTCGCCCCCGCCTATATTAACTGAGACCTTCTCGACCATCTTCTTCACAGACTCGTAGTCGTACAACCCAATCCGAGGATGCTCATCACTGGATTTGGAAAGCTCACCCAAGTCCAAGTGGTCAAGAACAAAAACCTGCATGCATTTTTTAAAGACAAAAGGAAAGAGTTGTCAGGTTCCCCAAAACGGTGAACAATTTGTATGAAATGTGGTCTTCCGTGTCATCTGGTAAAAACTTGCCTGGAGTAAAAGATGGCAGCCAACTATATGTATGGTGGGAATCCGCTTGCTCACATCACCTTTGAATTTCCTAACTGCTGAAAGCAAGTGTTTCACCACATAACCGCACCAATTCCATTGTCCGGCTTCATCCATATTGTTTAAGGCAGCCCAAAAATCAATAGTTATGTAGTCGTGCTTGGCGGACGGCGCTAGGACATGACCAACGACAAAAACGACCAATGCAATCTTGAAACAATCTTTTTCAATCTTACTGGACTCCTTGGATATTTCCTTCAGCAGCATAAATTCTGCTGCCTTGAGGCTGTGGGTTCCTTTGTCACTGAACATGGCAATGGCACGAGTATACTCAATGCATGCTTCAGATGGATCAAGTCCTTCAGCGGTTATCTGTTTCTGCCCACAAGGCAATCCAAACACAGAGTGGACTGATTGGTCTGACAAAACTAGTGAACCTTGTGACTCTAGGTTTAAGACTGAAGCATTAGGATCTAACCTATCCATAAGATATGCACTGTACTTCAGATTGATCTTCTGCCATGACTTCAGATCTAACATTCCATCAAAACAAATTTCTTTTGCAAGCTCCCGTTTGAACATGCTAAAGTCGGACAAAACAGAGCACACTTTGATAACCGACAATCGCGAACATATTGAAGGTGAGCCAGCCGCGCCTAGTGAATCTGGTGACATTTCCTCCTCACTATCTAAATCCCCGGGGGAAGGATCGCTCATACTCTGCTGAATCTCAACTGTTCGGATTTCTTCAGCTCCTACTTCCATTGGGTAGGATCTAATCAACCTAGTGTCAACCAAAAAGGACTGGCCTATCAGAAAATCATGCCTAGATTATGTGAAGAATTGTAGTCGCCTACTGGCCGTGGTTGGATTGGGCAGTACCACGATTCGACAGATGTGGAGGGAGGATTTTGAAGACCGCCCTGCCCAGCTTCATGCCAGAGCTTCACAACGCTGGTATCTCATCCAGGGAGAAAACTTCTGCGCGTTGGGGAAGATGGATGCGTGGTTGTCTCCTCCGCTAGCTCCCTACACGGCTGGAGTAAATGCCATGATGTTGTTTGATGCGTGTGGTGGAGCAGTGACTTGACTGCCCTGAATCAATCCGCCAAGAATTTAACACGGGCCCATCGCATGCAGCAAAAAGTATCAATATGATATTGTGCCAGTCGTCTCACACGTCCAAATCCTGTTGCAACTGTGGCTATCATGGGCGACTCTCTGACCTGTGCTGCTAGCATATTTCTCTCTTTTAAAAACAAATCCTCTAATTGATCACACTAACCCATGAAATTAACAGCAATGTTCATTAGGCATCACGTACAAAGCCCTAGATCCTCTATTTCCCCTTCTGATCACTATCTTTTGTTTTCTGTAAATGTGCGTCAACGATTTTAAAAAATTATACCAAACTCATAAATTAGTTATAAAACAACATACAAGTTCCCAGATGGAAATAAACGCGACCGACTGTTCTAAAAGAACAAGAATTAGTTGTTTTCCTTCTTAGGGTTTCTCTATTTTTCACATAGCTTATCTCCAAAAAAATTGTTCAAACCTTAAACTATTTGTGAACCTGTTAAATTGTGATCCAAATTATACTGTGTTGGACTAGACGTAGTACAACTGGTGTGGGCCTTTGCGTTGACGTCGACGCGTACGAGTACAACTCGTTTACTTGTCCTCCAAGGACTCTCATGTATTGCCCTCATATATACCCCATGTAGTCGCACCTCAGACGGGATGTCGTCTCGTGCTTGTAATACTCCTCCTCATAGTGATTACGCCTTCGTGCGTCCGTGGTTTTCTCCCGCAAGGGTTTCCACGTAAAATCTGTGTCTCTTTGTCTCGTTTATTTCTCGTTATTATCTAACAAGTGGTATACAGAGCCAAGTTTACAGATATGAGATTCGAGACGAGAGATTAGGGTTACGGCCGCCGCGCGCGTCCGACCGATCCGTCGAATCCGACTGGATTTTCTGCAGCCGCGAGACCGACAAGTTTTTCCATTGCGCTGCGATCCGCTGTCCGAGATCGATTAGTGCTAGGATTCAAGTCCCGAGGCTGCCCCTTCACGTGGTCAAGCCAACCGCCACAAATTGTCAAGCCAAATCGGGAGGAGCGATCTACACATTGCCAAATCCGCCGAGCCGCCACTGCACATACTGGCTCAAGGACCGAGGCTGCTCTCGATCGTGACCTGAAGCCAGTACTAGTTGCACTTCACGTGACGTGAGGCTGTGCTAGTTCAGTTTTTTGTTCTTCGGTAGATTGGTCTGCTACGTCCACTGCCTATACTACCAGGTGCTATCTGTTTTAGTTCTTTGATCCGCATATTAAATTCTGTTAAGGATTTTTCTACCGCCTTGTACTACTTTGTGTACACAGCTTTATCTGCTCATGGCTTCCATGAAGTATGATTTTCCGCTGCTGGATCGTGACACAAGGTTTACCCTATGGCAAGTCAAGATGCGGGCGTTGTTGGCACAGGCCGACTATGATGTAGCACTGGATAGTTTTGGGAAGAAGCGAATTGAGGACTGGACTGCTGAGGAGAAAAGAATTGATTGTAAGGCTTTGTCACAAATTCAACTCCATTTGCATAATAATATTTTTGCAGGAAGTTTTGAGCGAGAAAACTGCTGCCGCTCTATGGTTAAAGCTAGAAGGGATTTGCATGACTAAAGATCTCACCAGCAAGATGCATCTGAAGCAAAAATTATTCCTGCACAGGTTACCCGAGGGAGGTAATGTTTTGAATCATATTTCAGAATTTAAAGAGATCATATCCGATCTAGCTGCAATGGAGGTTAAGTATGAAGAGGAAGATACTGCTTTAATGTTACTTTGTTCATTGCCAAGTTCTTATACCAATTTTAGAGACACCATATTATACAGTCGTGATACTCTCACACTTAATGAAGTTTATCAAGCTTTGAACTCTAAGGAGAAGATGAAACTAATGGTGCCTCATGATAGTTCAAGTTCATCCCAAGCAGAGGGATTATCTGTTCGTGGCAGGACAAAGGTGAAGAACTCCAATAATGGAAATAGAGGCAAAAGTAAAAACGTCTACAGGGGCCGGTCACAATCCAGAGACAAGAAATATTGCAGATATTGCAAGAGAGACGGGCATGACATCTCAGAGTGTTTCAAGTTGCAGAACAAGGAAAAGAGAAAAGGTAACAAACAAGGTGAAAATTCTGCTAACGTTGCTCGTGAGGATAGTTCTGATGATGCTCTTGTCGTTATTGCTGGATGTGCTGAGACCAATGATGAGTGGGTACTTGATACTGCATGTACTTTTCATATGTGTCCACATAGAGATTGGTTTAATACTTTTGATTCCACTATGTCTGCTGGTTCCGTTTTGGGTTTTGATAATTCACCATGCAAGATTGAAGGCATAGGTTCTATTCGAATCAAGATGTTTGATGGCATAATCAGAACTTTGACAGATGTTCGGTATATTCCGAAGATGAAGAGAAATCTTATTTCTATGAGTGCCCTTGATGCAAAGGGATACAAGTATTCAGGTGGAGATAGTGTTTTGAAAGTCACCAAAGGTTCCCTTGTTGTGATGAAAGGTGACTTAAGTTCGACCAATGGTCTTTATTACCTTCGAGGTTCTACAGTTTCAGGTAACGCTACTCCAGTTGTTTCAAAGAATTATGATTGTGATGCTGCTAACCTTTGGCATATGCGTCTTGGACATATGAGTGAACTTGGTTTGGCAGAGTTAAATAAGAGAGGTCTTCTTGATGTATATGAACCTGGTAAACTGAAATTTTGTGAGCATTGTATCTTCAGCAAACACAAGAGGGTGAAGTTCAATACTTCGGTTCATACAACTGAAGGTATTCTTGATTATGTGCATTCTGATTTATGGGGGCCATCTCGCAAGAAGTCACTAGGTGGTGCTAGTTACATGCTGACTATTATTGATGATTATTCGAGAAAAGTATGGCCTTATTTCTTGAAGCATAAATATGAAGCATTCTCAGTATTTAAGGAGTGGAAGATTATGATTGAGAGACAAACTGAAAAGAAGGTAAAAATACTTCGCACTGATAATGGTATGGAATTCTGTTCTAAGCAATTTAAGAATTATTGCAAGTCTGAAGGCATTGTCAGACATTACACCGTTCCTTATACTCCTCAACAAAATGGTGTTGCTGAGCGCATGAACAGGACCATTATTTCCAGAGCCCGTTGCATGTTGTCCAATGCAGGTTTGCATAGGCGTTTTTGGGCTGAGGCCGCTTCCACTGCTTGTTATCTCATTAACCGTTCACCATCTATTGCTCTTAATAAGAAAACTCCAATTGAGGTATGGTCTGGTTCACCTGCTGATTATTCAGAGTTGAGAGTTTTTGGTTGCACTGCTTATGCTCATGTTGATAATGGAAAGTTGGAGCCTGTTAAGTGCATCTTTCTTGGTTATAAGTCTGGTGTTAAAGGTTTTAAATTATGGAATCCTGAAACCCAAAAGGTTGTTATTAGCAGAAATGTTATCTTTAATGAATCTGCTATGCTACATGATGTTTCATCTACTAATGTTCCCGTTGAGAGTGAACAGCAGCCTATTGTTCAGGAGCCTACTGTTCAGGTGGAGCATGTTATTGATTCAGGTGATACATCTGGTAATGAAATTGTTGATGCACATGATGAACCCGTTGTTAATGATGATAATATCACTCCCACTCCAAATCAGCCTATTGTTCCACCCAGTTGAAATCTTGCACGTGACAGAGTTAGACGGGGTACTAACAAACCTGACAGGTTAATTGAACAGTGCAATATTGTTTCTTTTGCTTTATCTGTTGTAGAAGAAATTGAAGGTAATGCTGAACCTTCTTCATATTCTGAGGCTATTATTTCTGGTGATAGTAATAAGTGGATGACTGCTATGCATGATGAGATGGAATCACTTGAAAAGAATGGCACTTGGGATTTAGTAAGATTACCTAGAGAGAAGAAACCTATTCGTTGCAAGTGGGTTTTCAAGAGGAAAGAAGGTGTTTCTCCTAATGATGAGACAAGATATAAAGCAAGGTTAGTTGCTAAAGGTTACAGTCAGATTCCAGGTATTGACTATAACGAAGTCTTTTCTCCTGTTGTGAAGCATAGCTCTATTCGCACTTTACTCAGTATTGTTGCCATGCATGATCTTGAGCTTGAACAATTGGATGTTAAAAATGCATTCTTACATGGATAATTAGAAGAGGATATTTATATGGAACAACCTGAAGGTTTTGTTATTCCTGGAAAAGAAAAGCTTGTTTGTAAGTTAAAGAAATCTCTTTATGGATTGAAGCAATCCCCGAGACAGTGGTACAAGAGATTTGACACCTTTATGCTCTCTCAAGGTTTCAAAAGGTCTAATTATGATAGTTGTGTTTATTTGAAAATTGTCAAAGGTTCAACTATTTATTTGCTCCTTTATGTTGATGATATGCTTATTGCTGCAAAGAGTATGTCAGAGATTAATGAACTAAAGAAGCAATTGAGTAATGAATTTGAGATGAAGGATTTGGGTGCAGCAAAGAAAATACTTGGCATGGAAATATCCAGAGATAGACCATCTGGAAAAGTGTATCTCAGTCAGAAGGGATATATTGATAAAGTTCTTCATCGTTCAATATGCATAATGCCAAGCCGGTGAGTACTCCGTTAGCTGCACACTTTAAATTATCATCAGCTTTATGTCCTAAGTCAGATGTAGATATTGAGTACATGTCTAGAGTTCCCTATTCAAGTGCAGTTGGTTCACTTATGTATGCCATGGTTTGTTCTCGTCCGGATTTATCATATGCATTGAGTGTTGTCAGTAGATACATGGCTAATCCTGGAAAAGAGCATTGGAGAGCAGTTCAGTGGATTTTCAGATACCTGCATGGTACTTCTAATGCTTATTTACAGTTTGGGAAAACTAGAGATGGACTTGTTGGTTTTGTTGATTCTGATTTTGCTGGTGATTTGGATAAGAGAAGATCACTCACAGGTTATGTTTTCACCATTGGTGGTTGTGCTGTGAGTTGGAGAGCAACTTTGCAGTCTATTGTGGCTTGTTCCACTACTGATGCCGAGTATATGGCTATTTCTGAGTCATGCAAAGAAGCTATCTGGTTGAGAGGTTTGTACACTGAGCTTTGTGGAGATTCATCTTGCCCTACCATATTTTCTGACAGTCAAAGTGCCATATATCTTACAAAGAATCCAATGTATCATGAGAGGACAAAGCACATTGATGTCAGATTTCATTATATTCGAGATGTTGTTGCTGAAGGCGATTTGAAGGTATGCAAGATAAGTACTCATGATAATCCTGCTGATATGATGACAAAGCCAGTTCCGACCAATAAGTTTGAGCTTTGCTCAGACTTAGTTGGTATTTCTCACTAGTCCTATGGACTTTGACGGACAAGGTGTTTAAACTGATTTGGATGGAGTTATTTACTTTCTTCGACTACTGAAGGGAATTTGGATCAAGGTGGAGATTGTTAAATTGTGATCCAAATTATACTGTGTTGGACTAGACGTAGTACAACTGGTGTGGGCCTTTGCGTTGACGTCGACGCGTACGAGTACAACTCGTTTACTTGTCCTCCAAGGACTCTCATGTATTGCCCTCATATATACCCCATGTAGTCGCACCTCAGACGGGCTGTCGTCTCGTGCTTGTAATACTCCTCCTCATAGTGATTGCGCCTTCGTGCGTCCGTGGTTTTCTCCCGCAAGGGTTTCCACGTAAAATCTGTGTCTCTTTGTCTCGTTTATTTCTCGTTATTATCTAACAGAACCAACGATCATCTGCATATCCATGATTAGAGTTCTACCAAGAGATGGTTCTACATGTAACCTCCTCCATGATTCTTAGTGCAACCTGCAAACCCATCAAATCCATCAAATGACTAGTACCCCACGAGCCCCACACACGGTGGCCCATGTTGGAGGTATAGATGCTGCTCCGCCCATGTACCGTGCTGTCCATCCACTTGCGGGCTGCTGAGGAATCCGGTGAAATACGGGTGCACGTTCGGTCCTAGCTAATCAAATACGACTGACAACACATATCATGATGCTGTCTCGGCGGGCTTGATACCGAGCTGCCTGGAGACCGGCCTCCGCATCATTTTATCGGGGTTCTGCCAACCTTCGGAGTGCACCTCT
This sequence comes from Triticum monococcum, assembly GCA_034509565.1. Taxonomy (NCBI): domain Eukaryota; kingdom Viridiplantae; phylum Streptophyta; class Magnoliopsida; order Poales; family Poaceae; genus Triticum; species Triticum monococcum. The sequence continues at coordinate 67,291,942 of CM067846.1, forward strand.
TGGTAGGAGTAGTAGACGCCAATACAACTTGGGAAGCTGGATGCCTGAAAGAGTTGACGCTAGAGATGGTTTTGAAGAGAAGGAGAATAATGGTGATTCTGAAATTGATGCGGAGTTGGCTAGGCAAGTGCGAGCTATGCAGATGCAGATCGTTACTAATAGTGCAGAAGTAAGTACTGGCCGTGGTCGTGGCGGCCGGCAGCCAAAAGCAGCAGGGCGAGGACGAGATAGAATTCCTGTGCCAATTCCGTTAGCTGTCAAACCGCCTCTCCCGGGCTTCATGCACTCGTCGGACATGATTCCAGCTATGCGTTGGTTCAACTCCTTGGTTATTCCTTTCGGGTCAGTTGATGCTGCTATGTCTGATGCGGATTCGGTGCTAGGGAAGAGGGCTGCTGAACAGAATAGGAATGAGAATGTGGAGTTGGAGGGTGCCATAATTGCTATAAGTCAAGCTAGTGCAGGAGATGGTGGTAAGGCTAAGAAAGGTAAATTCAGGGGATTCCAGACAGACATACGTGGAGAACAGGGGGACATGGAGAAGGATGCAAGGATTGACACGGAGGAAACCAGCCTTGGGGCCGCTGGTAAACTGACGGGGCCATATGTGGTGCCCTGTTAGGAGCAATGAATTGCCTGAGTTGGAATTGTCGAGGAATCAGGGGCGCCTCGACAGTTCGTGATCTCATCATCCTCGTCCAAACTCATCGTCCGCATATAGTCTTTTTGTGTGAAACTCGGCAACAGCCTGATAAGGTCCATCGTCTGTGTTCTCGTTTAGGCCTTCATGGTTTTTCTGGTGTCGATAGTAATGGCCAAAGTGGTGGCCTAGCGTTGTTTTGGAATGATCAGTTGTCAGTGGAGATTAAAGATAAGAATGAAAGAATAATTGATGCTTATGTGCTTGCTTCTCCCTCTGATCCATTGTGGCATCTCACATGCGTGTATGGTGAACCCAGAACTGAAAATCGCCATCGTATGTGGTCTATTCTGTCTGACTTACGTTCTACCAGTGATCTTCCATGGATGCTCATGGGAGATTTTAATGAAGCACTTTGGCAGTGTGAGCACTTGTTGGTCACTCCGAGACTAGCTAGTCAAGTGGCAGCGTTCACGGAAGTGGTACAAGACTGTGATCTTCATGACTTGGGGTTCTCGGGTGTGCCGTTTACATATGATAATAAGAGGATAGGCAGAACAAAGGTCAAGGTCCGGATCGATCGAGCCCTTGCGGATGACAGATGGAGAGATATTTTTCTGATGCTATTGTGGTCCACCTAGTATCCCCATGTTCTGACCATCTCCCCATCCTTGTGAAGCTACAGGAAGAGGAGTTCACACCGCTAAAGAAGAAGGCAAGGCAATATGAAATTTTTTGGGAATGGGCGGGTGAGCTACTGGAGCTTATTGAACAAGCATGGGTGGTGGCGAAAGTCAATGGTGACCTTGCCTCGATCACGGCAGGTCTTAGCCATGTCATGAATGAGCTGCAAGGATGGAGTCGTAAGAACTTCAGAAATGTTCCGCGGGAGGTCGAGCACACACGGAAAAAACTTGATCACTTGATGCGCACCAATGGCAACTAGCTAGAGATCCGTCGTCTCTCGGATAGTATGAAGGAGTTACTGTATAAGGAAGAACTCTTATGGCTGCAGCGGTCGAGGATTTCATGGCTGAAAGATGGGGACCGTAATACGAAGTTTTTCCATAACAAATCTGTATGGCGAGCCCGTAAGAATAAAATCAAGAAACTAAAAGATGAGGACGGTACATGGCAGACAATACCCTCGGTTATGGAACTAATGGCCACCTCTTTCTTTAAGGATCTTTTTACTAGAGACTCGTCATTACAGGATGATGAGATAATTAATCTTGTTGAGAGAAAAGTAACAAATAATATGAATGAGGAGTTGTGTAAGGAATTTTCAGAGAAAGAAATATCGGACACTTTGTTCCAGATTGGCCCCTTAAAGGCCCCGGGACCGGATGGTTTTTCGGCGCGCTTTTATCAAAGAAATTGGGCAGTTTTGAAGGAGAAAGTTGTGGCAGCGGTGAGGTTATTCTTTGCTACTTGAAATATGCCTGCTGAAACAAATTCTACTTCAATTGTTCTGATTCCAAAGTCTGATCAGCCGGAGTCCCTGAAAGACTTTAGACCCATATAAGTTTGTGTTCAGTGCTTTACAAAATCGTAGCTAAATGTCTAGTGAATAGATTGGGGCCAATTCTTGGTGATATCATATCGCCGAACCAAAGTACGTTTGTTCTGGATGTATGATTACGGATAATGCGCTCCTGGCATTTGAATGCTTCCATACTATTGAACATAGTAAGAAGGAGACGGAGACCTTCTGTGCTTACAAGCTAGACCTTTTAAAGGCGTATGACAGGCTTGACTGGGATTTTCTCAGAAGTACAATGCAGAGTTTGGGTTTCGCTCAACGGTGGATAGACTGGATAATGTCTTGTGTCACCTCGGTGAGCTATTCCCTGAAATTCAATGGAACCCTACTTGATTCGTTCACCCCAACCAGAGGTCTTCGCCAAGGTGATCCATTATCTCCGTTCATTTTTTTATTTGTTGCTGATGGTCTTTCTTCCCTCCTGTAACGAGAAGCTCGCCATGGAACTGTTACAGCAATCAAGGTCTGTAGAAGGGCGCCTGGTATATCACATTTACTATTCGCTGATTACTCATTGTTGTTTTTCAAAGCTGAGCCTGACCAAGCAACTAGAGTGAAGAAGGTTTTGGAAATTTATGCAATGGGTACTGGGCAGTTTATCAATCCACAAAAGTGCTCAATCCTTTTAGCCCGGCATGTCCAGCAGCGGTACAAGAGAATATTAAGGAAATTTTACACATATCCCAAGTTACATTTGAGGCAAGATATTTGGGCCTCCCAACTCCGGAAGGTCGTATGAGCAGAGGTAAACAGAAAACTTTGGAAGAGAAACTTGCAAAAGCGCTTATGGAGTGGGGCGAGAATCACTTGTCAATGGGTGGAAAGGAAAGTAAGATAAAAGCCATTGCTCAAGCTCTTCCAGTTTACATAATGAGTGTCTTTAAAGTCCCTGCCGGACTGTCTGATGACCTCACTTAAATGATACGTCGGTTTTGGTGGGGTGCCGAAAACGGGAAATGAAAAACACACTAGATTGGACAGGATATCATGCTGCGTCCCAAGGCGAGAGGTGGTATGGGTTTCAAGGATCTTAGACTATTCAACCAAGCGCTTCTTGCGCGTCAAGCCTGGCGTTTGATCCAATACCCGGACAGTTTATGCGCACAAGTTTTACGAGCCAAGTATTACCCTGAGGGTGTCATTACTGATACCGTGTTTACAGGTAACGGATCAATAACTTGGCAGGCTATTGAGCATGGACTCGAGCTGGTCAAACAAGGGTATATATGGCGAGTAGGGAATGGGGCAAGTATCCGTGATTGGAGAGATCCCTGGATCCCTAGAGGACCGACCTGTAGGCCGATCACTCCCAAGCGTAGATGTAGACTTAAATGGGTTGCAGATTTTTTGGTGGCTGATGGGGCATGGAATGTTCCATTACTCAGGCAACATTTTTTCCAGGTTGACGTAGATGAGATTCTGAAAGTCAAGGCCTCGAGAAGAATGAACGATGACTGTATTCTCTGGTACCCGGATAAGCACGGAATTTTCTCAGTCAAGTCGGCTTATAACATGGCTCGTGATAGAGTTATGGATGTGCAGGGTGTAGGTGAATCAAGTGTTCGACCATATGGTTCAAGACTGGCGTGGAAAATGTTATGGAGTTGTGGTGCTCCTCCAAAGGTGTGTGTGTTTGCATGGAAGGCAGCAAGGGGAGCGTTGGCTACAAAGGAAAATAAAAGACATAGACAATTGGAGCATGATGGGATTTGTACCATATGCGGTCAGGAAACAGAGTCAAATTTTCATGCGCTAGTTCGATGCCCACATACTCGTAACTTATGGACTGCCATGAGATCAGTATGGGACCTTCCAGCTGATGATCTTCTCAAAGGTACAGAACCAGAATGGTTGCTGGTGTGTATTCAGCAGCTCAATGAGACACAAAGGATGTTGTTCCTCATGTTATTATGGCGTATATGGCATGTCCGTAATGAACTTACCCATAACAAGCCAATCATCCTGGTTGAGGCCTCGAAGAAATTCCTATGCAGCTATATGGAATCGTTGCTACTGATTAAACAACACCGGGAGGTGCATGTGTTGAAGGGTAAACAGGTTGTTATTTTCTCAGGCCACGCAAGTCATAAGGGAGCTAGAACGACGCCAGTAGAGATTGTAAACTGGATTCCCCCATCATGTGGTGTTGCCAAGCTAAACATCGACGGATCCTTCGTCCAAGTGGACGGAACGGCGGGCGCTGGTATGATACTCAGAGTCCACAAAGGTACGGTAATTTATGCAGCTTGCAGGTCGCTCTTGAACTGCTCGGGTGCTCTTGAGGCTGAGCTTGCAGCGTGTGATGAGGGCCTACGACTGGCACTACACTGGACTCAACTACCGCTTCAGGTGGAAACGGATTGCTCCGAAATCATCAAGCTGCTTAACTCTAGTCCTACATATCGCTCTAGTAACATGTATCTGGTGACTGAGATCGCTGAGATGGCGAAGGAACGACCTGTATATTTCCGAAAAATTTGTAGATCACAAAATAATGCTGCTCATTCTATGGCAGCTCTAGGTCGTAGTCACCAACGCACTGCTTGTTGGTTAGCAAACTCCCCAAAGGAGATTAGTATTATTATTTCAAACGATTGTAAGGCCCTGGTTGATTAAATGATATGCTTTTCCCCGCAAAAAAGAAGAAGAACTTTATATTGGTATATTTTTGTAATATATGACTTGTATTAGGTTGGTCAAATTGACGAGCTAAGGGTGTGCGCACGCCCTGTAAACTGAGAGAAAGGTAGTACAAAGCATGCCCGACAAAACCCTAATTCTTGCATTGATTACATGCAAGAAAGCAAATGTGTGCCGGAACATGGCCTGTAGCGGAACACAAGCTCGCCAATGCGTCGACTTTACACATGTGCTTGTACTATACTCGTTGGATGTGTGCTTATGCGAACGTAAGGGTCTACCTTTGAGGCTAAATTTTGTGTTTTGACCCTTTTCTGAAAGAAACATATTCGAGATCCGACCTTAGTTTAAAATTTTATTTGAGATCTGACCCTTTTACTACTGTCAGGGTCCATTGCGGTATGGTATAACAGCCTACCATCAAAGTCCCTAGCGGTAGGGTTGCATGCTTTATCGGCAAATACTTCTAAATATTGAACACAGTACGTGCTCGTGCCTACCACCAAGCACCTTGGCTGTAGGGTTATACAGCCTACGGCCAGTCTGTTTGGCGGTAGAGATGTTTCCTACCATCAATGTCTCTGGCGGTACGCTGTTACACCCTACCGTCATGGACCCTGGCGGTAGCAAAAGGATCATATCTCGAATTTTTTTCGAACTAGGGTCAGATCTCGAATAAGTTTCAGAAAATGGTCAAAACACGAAAATTTACCTCTACCTAAGTCTTTGTAAATATGTACGTTCGAGGATGTGATGAAAGGTCTACGAGAATCTTATGCTGTTTGGAAAATTATTTTTCACTTCTAATAATGGTTCCTAATTAACTTCGGACAGCAATCCAAGCCTGCACTGTATATTATTCCATGATGTTGGTTCATACGGTAACGGTACGCAGGAGACCTTAATTCGCATTGCTTACATGCTTGACCGAAATAGGAAGATCAACGGTGATTGTGCGTTGATTTGAATGTAGAATTAGCAAAATGGGGGTCCCGGCAACAAATCGCCCGAACTTCTCTTCTGTCGGGGTTATGCATGGCAGTCCCGGACATCATCGTATCACGATGACTAGAATGCATCGTCATCATATTTACTACTTTCTTTGTTTTATAATGTAGGACATTTTTTTGACTCTAGATGTAGAGTAAAAAAGCCATATATTATAGGACAGAGGCAGTATTTTACTTCACTTTTGTTTGGGAGCGGTGAAATTTTCCGTTGACTGTACACTCCTTGAAGGAGTCAATCCATCTCGGGATGTAACTTTTGGATCAGGTAACAGTTTACTTGTTCTGGAGTCTGGACTACACCAGAAGATAAAATGTCCGAACTAAAGATGATGATTTTATTAACCGCCTCTCGCAGGGCATCGAACAACACGGGAAATTTGGTGGATGCCAAGTCCTTCTTCAGTTTTTCAGATACGTGGGGGGATGGGATGCGCGAGGGGAAGGCCGCCGCCGTGCCACCATCTCCCCCCTCCTCCGCCGTCACCAGAGGGCGCCGCCGCCACCATCTCCCCCCTCCTCCTCCGCCACCAGAGGGCGCCGCTACCACCGTTGTCCAGGGAGTGGAGGGGATGAGGAGCTTGGGAAGGAGGCTGTAGGGGAGGGGAGAAGATTTAGGGTTGGAGACGAGGGAACGGGGACGAAGGAGGAGAAAGCGGACGGGCGCGGGGCTCACCACGGCCTGCACGTCGAGCGCGGTGGTTTTTTCCCTCGCGTGGTGCGCTGCGCCCTGGCTGTTTTTTTCCCACACGCGGCGCGGTGTGGTGGTTTGCGCTCGAGGCATCGGTTGTGAATACGAGTCCTTGAGGCTTTATTTTTTTACTTCTAATGGAGCAGTTGGTAGTCTTCGCCGGTCAATTTTCGTTCTAATAAAGACGGTCTTTTTTCGTCCGTTTTTTTGCTGGTTAATTTTCGTCCCCCTCCCACCACCGCGACTCACGACGTAGAAAAAAAACCGACAAAAAACACTCCCGCCGATCCCTCGAGGGCACAGGCTGATCCTCTCGATCCACGATGCGACCTCTCCCTCTGCTCGCGCTCCGGCACCGCCCCCATCTCCCACTCCGGCGCCGCCCCTACAGCTCCGCTGGCCTGACCCCTTCTTCGGGCGCGTCGGCAGCAGCAGATCCACCTCTCCACTCCATATGGCGACAGTGCTCCAGACCCCCGCCCCCACGCCCGGCTGCTGCTAGGGTATCTTACCCTCGATGCCCCGCCGCAACCTCTCCTTGCTTTCCTCCACCCCCGCCCCACTGTTCGCCCTCTCATGTTTCGATCTGGAAAGCGGGAGAGGATGAACTGATCTCAAAATACGGGTGCCGAGATGGATTTGGATCTCAAGGTGGGGAGGCCAATGTAGCAGCCGCTAGCGCGTCGAGCTCTGCAGGTACTCCTGGTGTGTGTGGGTAGGAAGGTACCTGCAGTAGATGGCCTTCTTCATTGTTTGCCCCCTGTCTGCCTCCCTACACCGAGATCCATCTGCTCCGGGCCATGACTGAGAACCAGCGATGCTGCCAAGTAATTTCTAAAACACCTGGTAGGGCGTTCATGTTCATCTCCCTGAGCCCCGTTTTTGGTCGAGGGATCCCGATTCGGGGTGACCCAACACTGGCCGTCCAGAATATTCAGTCTCCGATTTTAACGTAACCCAATTCTTTTCCAGGTCCAGATTGATTTGTCGAGGGTTAAATTTCTCTGATTATTCAAAGGAGCGCAGGGGCATCATGTATCAGTGAGGTACTGAAAACACTGATGTACTCCATTGGAGGTACGAACAATGTTAATTGATGGAGTTTGCCTGCAGGCATTATTGTCGGTTCCATGCAATTACATTCTGCAGAAACTTCAGCGAGGAGCACGCAGTGCAGGATGCAGACGTCGCGAGTACGCAGCTTAGTTATTGTGCATTCCGCTTCATACAATCGTTGTAGAATATGTCTCTACTAATGCTGCTGTGTTTTGAACATTCCCAGTTGCACATGGTTCATGTATTGCTAGATCGACAACAAGTCCCTCAGCCTACCTTTACGACATTACAAGGAGTCAAGTTGAACCTGATATATTAGTGATGACATTGCAATCCAGAACCTAGATCGCCACTTTTGAACCTACCATTGATCAGGCTTGAATTTTCCATGGTTGTAAATCGAGACTCTGGAACTTCAATTTTGAGGAGTTATTTTTCTGCACCCACACCTTGAGGCTGTTGTTCGTCCGCCTCTTGACTTCGTAGTGACCAGCATCCATTCTACAGGTGAACGGACTTCAATTCAAGGAGTTATTTTTCTGTGCCCAGCAAGTGCCAGCTTCATTCAATTTTCGTAAGTAGGAGTGGAGATCAAAGGGTTGTGCGGTCCGTCAAGGGTCGTACGGGAGAAATATTGGAGCCCCCTGCTGTACCGCGTTGCTGCCGCACCGGGAGGGCGTGAAGATAAAGTTTCAGGGCCGCAGCTGGAGAGAGCGGCGACGCCCAAATAATCACGTGTCGAATGCTAAATGTAACACTTCATTTTTTTTATGTTCATATAACCAACCGATGCAAATTGAGATGGACTTCTTGAACTATGTACTCCTGATGATTGTTCATTACTATGTTTCCCAGTTGAGTTTTGGACCCTTGTGATTTTATTTTTCTTTCAGCTAGGCGCCTACAGATCAACAACATGCATGCATCCGCAGCTACATTACATTTGTAATTTTCAGGGAGATCTTCTTTTTTCATTAATTCTCATGGAGATCGAATTATGTGATATTGTGCTATTGGCAGAGACATTGCAATCTTATATTTGCCCAAAAATTAGCAAGGTGCGTTCTCTATTCCCCTCTATTTTTCAAGTTAATGCCTAATATCCCACCACTTTACATTTTCTATCTGCTGAATCATTCATCTGCTCAATCAAGAAGCACCTTCATGTTATTTTGGGCAATCTGAATCGGCCATCTGTCTATTATGGCTGCACATTAATGTTTGCTACATATGTTATATGTAGATTGGTTTACATGAATACAGAGTAGCACTACATGTATATTGATGGAGAAACTATTGGTCAGCTATGCATTTGAAGTGTAGGCTATTATTCTCATATTTTTGGCTTCGATTCTCAAGTGCGAGGATTACTTCTCTACTAATGATATTTGGTCATTTGTCCAAGTTTAAATGTGTAGGCTACAATATGTATGTTTTTCCATTGTAAAAGTTATCTGTCACAAAAAACTAAAAACACATGGTTTCTTAGTTGCCAGTCTATATCTCAAATGCTTTTTGATTTTTACGTTTTGATAAATGCATTGTCGATGATAATTATTCTTTCTAAGTAACCTCCTTAATTTTTAAGCTAACAAGGCAAAAATGTCTACTGTTCAGGATAAACCAGAAATTGCGACAAAGAGTTGGTAAGTGCTTTCACAACTGCTACAGTTCTAAACCAATGTTGTGTTCTACAGTATTATATTCTTGGAAAAGAATTCCGTCATTTATTTATTTCTTTGTTATTGATGTAATGTTCAACTGATTATAGAAATGGTTTTTTTATGTTGACTACAATCATGAATGAAGGAAAATGTTTATGATAATGTACTGCAAATTGGCTTCTTGCTTGATGATCCTAACCAAGAAGACTTTGATAGCGCCATTGGCTTTTTATATGTGCCAATAAAATTAGCAGGCCGATGCAGCTCCGGGCTATTGATAATGGAGTTTCAGGATCCTTCCTCTGAGCACCCACTCACGGAAGAATCAGCAGCGCGCCACGCAGATGGAACCTGACCGAGATCACGGGATGCTTCCTTACAGGGCTCACCAAGATTGATATTCTGAACTTTTTTGTAAACAAAGTGAAGAGTGGGACATGATCTACACTTGTGCTAATATAAAATATACAGTACTTGTTTAGGTGCAGGTTTTGTTTTAACATTCCAATTGTTATTTATCCTTTTGTCGCTGAAAAATCTTTACTAATGATGACATTCATTTTATTTCTTCTAGATGTATCTCGATCCACTATGTCCAATCATAAGGTGAAAATGGCGGCACAACAGCCCGGAGGAGACGGCGGTGAGCCCCCCTCCTCCAACTGAGCAATCCACCAGGCGACGGCACGAACGACCTTCATCTCTAGATGCTTCCCTGCACACCAATGAGATTCACGCCGATAATCTTGACTCCTGACCAATGTCCTTCAGGCCTGAAGTCCCTGTAGTACCCAAGGTCGAGTGATCACTGCTGCGCCTCGCTGTGTCCTGACTCCTGACTGATGTCCTTCAGCCTCCGGTAGCTCATTCACTTTTTAGTGTTCCATCTCCTCCTGTCAAGGTTTAATGTTCTTGTACTATTTTCTGAGACATGGTCACAGTTTCTTTTTGCATAATTTTTTTTAAAGAAATCAAAAATATTGTTATGTAATGTTTAGTATCTCTTTGTACCTCTGATTTATGCACCAAACTAGAGGGGGCCATGAAGGCATGGATGTTCAATATTTTTTCCAATAATATATGGTGAAAAACAATTTGATTTTCGTATACTTGTGTCTTTCATGTTCACTTGGTCCATTAGTTTATTTTTTCTTGAACTTCTATTTGGAAGGACGCAAATTGATCAGATGTAACCATCTCCACATCTCAGTGCCAGACTATTGTTACATTGGCACATATTATTCTGATATGTAATATTCTGAATAATAATTTGATTATGTCCAAGTGAACAGTAGAAGAATTATCTGTCAGTGCATAGAGTATTTTTGACTTTCACCATCGAGTCTTTGTAGGTAAGTTGTATTTATTTAATGTACTGACACCTGCATATTTGATATGAAATGCAGTAAGGGCCAGAACTAATTAATGTTCTCATAATGCTATCATAATGGTATGCTTTCTCGTCTGTACTGGTAATTGTTCAGACATAAATGCATTATGATCATGGGAGAACAATACTCGTATGAATTGATTACCCTCCTGGTGAGTAATATTTTATTCTAAGTATTTAGTTGCCTGCAAAATAATTCTGTAATAGACATCTAACTGCATGTTGTTGTGTGACCTGCATCTAAGCTGAGAACAGAAATAGCAAACTGCTTGAAACTCGGCGTCTTTATATTTGCCCTCATTTGTTGAGGTTCAGTTTCACAAATTAGACACACTATGGACCTGATAGCGTTTTTCTTTTAGTTTAGGAATCCATACAACCTGGAGAAACTGCGTCATTTGAGCACAAGAACATCTAAGGTCTAAACAGATGTACTGTTGATTCTGCTACATTCAGCAACCTGATGAACGCCTCAAGGTAATGAATGTTTTTTAGGAGCCATCTTGTTTCTTTATTTTGGTTATTTGACTGATTCTAGACCTTGGTCACTTGATGACAAACACACACACACGCACACGCGCGCAGTACTTGTAGGCGAGTTCAGCATGACATTCCTGATCATATGTTGGTTTGTGCATTTCATTATTAGTTAGACTACCATATCCCAAGTGTATATTTTTTATTGCCGAAACAAGTATAGAAATGCTCTGCGTTAGCATCCAAAAGGAGTTTTACAGTCTATGACATTTGCCACTCAGAAAAACTAAAACATTTCACTACAAGGCCATCCAATATTTTTGAATTAGTGACTGTAAGTAAACATTTGGGCTGATGTTGTTATTTATATAAGTATGACCAAGTTATTCATCTTGGCCCCTGGAATAATTGAACCAAGAACAAGTACCTTACGAAGTTGTTATTATTATGCTACACGAGTACAATATTTCTTTAGCTTATACTATACAGTTGTGACAATTTTTTGACTCCCATTGCAACAGACGGTTATCCTTATATATTTTCACAATCTTCAGATTTGGAGGGTGAGATGCTACATCAGTACAGCTTCAAGCTATCTTGCTTCTTTGTGAGGGAACCAATCAACTAACCGAATGAAACAATTTCAGCATTCCATTTCTTTAGGACAATTGCAGGAAGGAAGTCTAAAATTGATGCACCAGAGCAGCTTGATGCTTTTCCTAATCTTGATGTACCTATCCCTTTCTTTAGGACAATTGCAGCAAGAAAGTAGGAGGAAGAAGAAATGCAGGCGACCTCATGAAAGCCAATAACAAAGATCCACAGGTGAGCAATGTTGGCTCCTCTGCTGCTGCACTGCAGATATATTTATTTTCTAGATATATTTTCTTTTTTGCAATTTCTGTTGTTTTGCTTACTACAAGTAACATGGAGATGTCATATGATATTGTTCAGTTTGTGAAATGCAGAAGTGAGAGGAGGATTGCAAGTACTACTTTGTAACAGTTCCAAAGAACTGACCGTGCTCTGAATTTAAGCCTATCTAAAGCAAAAAATGAATGTTAGACCTCCTGTAACATGGTGAGGGCACTCAAGTCCTGAGCTTGCTACGTAAAATTATTTGCCACTTATATTTTGGATTTAAAAGTGTGAAGTATACATATACTATTTTCAATATCTGACTCTTTTTATATATCTAATGGAAATTAAGTGATGGCATGGTATGCAGACATGAACTAGGGTCATTGCTCTGTTCCTAAGATACAATGGGTTGTTTATTCATTCAAATTGCATCTACCAGTGATGGTTCCAGTTTTTGTGTCCCATCTCCTTTTGGAGGCCTACTTCATATTCTAATTTGAATACTGTCCATTCATGCTTTTAGGAAGTGGATGAAATGCTAAGATGGATTAAATATTGAACTGAGAAAATATAGGTTTGAGATTCTTTTTACTGAAATATATTTGCAATGTAGAAGGATTCATTAAATAAATACCTAATTAGAATATGCAGGGTTTACATATATTTTGCAAATCGGAGGACACTCTCTCTGCCTTTAGATGTAGGGTTATTAGGTTAATTTTCTTGCAAGGAAAAATATGATCTTCAACGCAGGAAGGCATGGATTCAGTGGCAAAAACTTTGATTAGGATGCGGCCCTTTAGGAAGGAAGGCATGGATTCAATGGCAAAAAATTTGGTCGGGATGCAGCTCTTTAGGCAAGATGGCATAGATCCACAGCAAGAACATCAATGAAGCAAGAACATCAATCAGGATGGATTCAACCAGTGTGCTAGATCGTTGGATGACATAATACAGTTATGATGTGGGTCGAAGGTGGTACTCTAGCTCCAACCAAACTCCGGCTCATCCGACCTCCAGTTTAGGTTCACTATTCATCAATTTTAGTGCTACATATTCCTATTTGGATTATACTTGGTGCATAAAATTAATGAATCGTGAAAAAAAATTGTTTGATAGGGCCTCAGTCTGTTTGTAATCAGATATAACCATCTGATCCATGATTGTTCTTGGGCATCATATTTCAAAATATTCTTTTTTTGGATTTTGTGAAGGTTGTAGATAACAAGCCGGTGGGAGCTAATAGTTCAGTTAGACCCTGCATTTTCTTGACCTTTTTCCTGTCAGGTAAATAAATTACCATGGTACTTTTCTAATGCGATTTGTAAAGTTTTGCCAATCCGGTGAGCATATGAGACTGGAATATTGGGTCCACTCTCAGGAACTAAACCGCTTACTGATTACTTCTCCGGCTGTTATTCACGTGAAAATAGCATAAGTTTTCTTATCTAACTTCATTTGATTTTGTAATGAGGGGGAGATTCAATATCAAGATTATGATTTGGCATAAGTGAGATGACATACAAGCGAGTTTAATTCCTGAGTGAAATAGCAGCAGTTTTCGCTGCACCCCGACTCCACTTACGCGGCCTTCGGTTCTCCCCTCACCCTCCCTCCCTATGTCAGAAAGGGAGATAGCCACTACGAAACAAGACTCCTCCCTCTCGATGGCGGTGGCGGATCCGCACGATGGGAGGGGACCAGGGGGAGAGTGGGGCGGTTGGCAGGGCACTTCTCCTTGCCGGTCCGTGAGGAAGTACGTTATGAAGGAAAGAGGGCACCATGATGAAGATGAGGTGGGCGTCATCCGGGTTTAAAGAAGAGGGCTTCTGAAATGTCCTGCCATGGCGGAAACCGAGCGGGAAGGGAGGCTCCGACAAGAAAAGGGCAGGGTGTGACGTGGGCTAGGATTTTTTTTGTGTTGGGCCTGTGTGTTGGAGATACAATGACAAATAGTACGGACAGCCACATTTTTTCCTCGCATATGATTTGGTTTTGGTGAAGCTTGGAATGTTTATATGGTTGAATTTTTCGGATTCCAGGGTTCAACCATTTGATGTCCTTGCACACCCGGACATATGGGAAGAAATGATCTTGGACCTTGGAGACAATCTTAAATTTTCTTGATTTATTTCTGTGTATTGTAGCCCGTAGCAACGCACGGGCGTTCTACTAGTATGTTAGATTTCTAACTTTCTACTGTACTTACCTAAACAACCGTGTGACCCCTTTCAGATATCCCTACGCATACGTTTAAGACCAACCTCTGTTATCTTGCTTGACTCATGGTGATCCATGGCTACAAAAGAAGGACGGGAGGCGCAGCTACATGATTATCTGCACCGAGCGACAATGGCGCATCAGTCTGAAGTGCAGCTGCGTCATAAGGAATCAGACATGTTCAAGGCGACAACCGACAACCTCACCAAGAGGATGGGGGAGATGAACAAGGATAGCTCCTCCACAAGACCAAGAATGTTTGTGCTCGTCTTGCTATGCCTCCTGGCATGTGTGTTGTATTTCAAATCGCCCTGAAGCTATTCAGGGCCGGCCTGGCATGTGTGTTGTATCTCAATTCGGCCTGAAACTACTCAGGGCCATCATGGTGTGTGTGTGTGTGTGTTGTATTACAATTATCCCCGACGCTTATCAGGGGCGTCCAACTATGTAGCATTTAATCTCTAGTTCTAACTATTCCAGGAAATAGACTATCTAAATAATCCCAATTGCATGTTTCTCGACAGCATAGCACACAAAAAAACTTGTCCCCACAACCAGCGTGATATTTCTCTAATTTATATCAGAAAGCGATTCCACCAAACATGAGAAATCTAGATAGTACATTAAGATATTCTAAAAAGACCAACTAAGCTTTAGTCGTGATAAGATTACAGGGCAAAGCTTCTCTCAGCAAGTCACAAAATGCATAAAGAGTTATTGATTGCTTGGAATGCATCTTGGGGCAGCAGAGACCAAACATGAGAACTCTAGATAGTACTTCAGATGTTCTAAGAAAACCAACTAAGCTTTGGTCATGATAACATTACAACGCAAAGCTGCTCACAGCAAGTCACAGTATGCAGAACGAGTTCTTGATTACTTGCAATGCATCTTGGGGCAACAGAGATTCACTCCCTTCTAGACGCATCAACTCGAACAGCATTATCTGCTTGTGTATCTT
The DNA here is from genome assembly GCA_034509565.1 of Triticum monococcum. Taxonomy (NCBI): domain Eukaryota; kingdom Viridiplantae; phylum Streptophyta; class Magnoliopsida; order Poales; family Poaceae; genus Triticum; species Triticum monococcum. Next base: position 67,307,092 of record CM067846.1, read on the forward strand.
CATGTTCTCCTGTTTGTTTCTTCAAAAGTTAGTCCATGCCAACAACATATAATGACAATTTCAGAATGAAGTGTGGAGATGGATCACATACTCGCATTAGCAGAATGACTAATTTGTCACCGTCGTAGTTCTTAGCAAAGAAAATGCTACACAGACCTGATTCGTGCCTACATTTTCACAAAATTCCAATGATTAAGCAAAATTCTAAAAAGTCTGGTATCTTTCCACTGTATGAGTATATCAATGTGACAAACACATACCTTGATACCTTCTCCACCATTAATATGGGAAATGATCTACTCCAACCATCAGCGGTGCATATCCAAGATGAAAAGAAATGGTTGATACACCGGAAAAGTGCCGCATGCAGCTTGTTTGAGACATAAGTGTGCATCTTCGCGCGCCTAGTGCTGTAGCCGAATGGTCCTACCGCCGGGTCTAGTACAATTATTTTCTTCTTGACCATGTCAAAAGAATATAGTGCCCATCCATCTTCCAATATTGCCAGAATATACCACTACATTGAACACGAGTGGCCGAGAGGACATCAGTAATCTGGTCATAATAGCAATAATGTTTGGGACATCCAAGTACCTACGGACTGTGGCGGCTTACCATGCGGCACGATGCAGGGTTTGTTTCAGCAATCCCAGTGGTGAACTCCTTCTGCACTGAATGTACGCAAACAGGATCGGCATTGGACAGCACCGTGGTCTGCCACACATAAACAAAAGCGAGGGATCGAGTTAAAACAAATCGACTGGGCGTGTAAACAGATGATATAGCAAGTCATGCTGGGACACCTACAGCAAAATCCGGGTCGAGGAATTTTCGCCAAACCATGCCCATTGGCTCCTTAGAGAAAAGCTGGTCTATTTGCCCCAAACGTCTCATCAACACAACACCCATTTCATGGCTGAGGGGTTCCTGTCCCGTGAGTTGGTGCTGGTGATGGATTCCAGAAAGAGAGACCATCCTAGGCTTGGCATGCAAAATCCATGTCCTACAGTAGAAACAAACAAATAGTCACAACCATCTCTTTAGCATGCATGTGGGTTTCAATCGTAGCCATAATGTACTCTGGTATATTTGCGAGCATACCTGTCTAGTTGTACTGATGTTGCTCGCGAGAACCAGTCCTGTATCGCAGTCAGGACAGTTGGCGAGGGAGGCGCAGGTAGTGAACCAATGGCCCATGGTTCACGCGCAATGGTTGTTACAGGGAGTGCAGTCCGGACCGCTTGTGCTTCTATAGTTGTTCCAAATAGTACAAAGCTAGCAGCTGGGCGCAACTCTGCATAGTATGTTACCAACAGTGCAGTTAGATCATCGTAAAAGTTGTACACACTCCTCGCAATTTCAGCCTCATCACAGTTTAGGTTGAGTGGGTCGTTTTTGGGTGTCCCATCTTTAACATAGTCAAACTGTGGCTGATCCACACATATCTTCTTGTTCGAGACTAATGTCCCATAGCTTGTTCCAATGCTCATGGGAGTGACCCTCTTGTGTGCTTGACCGGCGTGGGCAGCTGAGCTTTCTGCAAAATAGACAAAAAGGGATTCAGCAAGCCTGTAGCCTGTGTACATTCATGTGGCGATCATGGTCGTACCTCCGCATCCAGATAAGGTGTCAGGTTGACCTCCTGTTTTCCTTGTTGCAGGTGTCTGGTAGTTGATATCAGCTGCATCTTGCATCTCAGGTACAACGTTGTTGGTAGTGGGGCTCCTTGCATCTTCAGTATGCATTGCTTGCGGCCAGCCGACTTGCAACATGTGCAGTTGTCCGCAATGCAAGCGACCAGCTTGTCCTCAAAGTTAAATATTGATGATTGAAATGCCTGCCGTAATTCTGCAGCATTTGCTAACCCTCTAGCATTCTGTTCTCGGAGCAGGATGCCTAGCTTCTCACCGGACTATGAAGACAATCAATTTGTTAGTGGGAGTTGATTCATAAAAATGGTGAACCACCATAGCACTACCTATCTAGTTAGTTCTGAAATATAATTAGGGGGGGACTCACAATGCTAGGATGATTGGTCCTCAAATGGTTCGAAAAATCCTGCGGCCCAAGTTTCGCATAGCTAGCACGGAGCAACGGAGTGCACGGGCCTGCAACTATTTTGGTCGCAGTCGATGGTACTGCTACGTAGCTTGCAACCGCCCTACGTCCATTGCCTTTGCCCAGTACTCTGGATGGCCCGACCTGAAAAAAATACCAGACTCTCTGCAGATTTTCAAGTACCAATCATGTAATCTTCGCATCATCGTTGTTAAAGATTTTTCATCTTTGACGAGAGGCTTCCCGTACTCGTATCTGTGTATCTGCACCTCCATGGGATCATAATGTACATCGTCGGGCAGGTAATCGTCAACATTGCAATAACAGGCACCATCCTCGGATCGACGATGTCGCTAGGCACCTTGAGCGGGGGCACGATTGCTTTGCTTGTTCGCCGAGCTGGGCAATTTGTTTCCCAGCTGCTCGTCGTTCTTTCAGCCTTTGATAACTGACTATACTTCCCGACCGCTCCACTTCGGCCCATGTCTTTGCAATAATGCGCTCATAGTTGCCTTTCGGCGGAGACTTGGGTGGTTTTGCCAGGGCAGGCAGAGTGCAGTTCACTTTCACCGGATCTACCTTCTCCTTCGGAGGTGGATGTCTCTTTGCTTTCAACCCTTTAAACTAGTCATCCACTTCGGTTCGCGCGATCTTCGCGTTCTCCTCCGGGGTCCTCTCGTATGGTAACTTCTGTGGACTCTTCAGAGAAGGACCGAATCTGTATGTCCTCCCGCCTCTGGTTGTACTACTAGATGCCGGCCGAGCAGACAGAGCGGTTGTCTTCTTTACTTGCTTACGAGGCGAAGGAGAAGGACTACGACGTGCCGGAGCAGCTACCGGAGCGGCGGCGGGTCTCTTCCGCCCTTGCTGATGAGGCGGAGAAGGAGGAGGCTGGATGCTCGGGCATACCGGCGCAGGCGGAGAAGGAGGCGGAGTGCCGCCACGTGCCGGAGAAGGAGCCGGACGAGGGCCCTGATCGTCACTCGCCGGAGGAGGAGGTGGTGGAGGAGGCGGAGTGCCCTGACTTGTCGGAGGAGGAGGAGGAGGCGGAGGCGTCCAGTTCAGAAGGTTGATGAGCTCCTTCCGCCGTAGGCATGGAGTCTTCAGAGCAGACCCTAGCCGAGTCTCCCCTTCACCAGTAGGGTGGTCAAGCTGGAGGTCCTCAAATCCCTCCGTTATTTCATCCACCATCACCCTAGCATATCCTTCTGGAATCGGCCGGCAGTGAAAAGTTGTGCCGGGTTCAGTAGGATAAACAGAGCCAACAGCTGCCTTGACCTTCAAATTCATCAATTGCGTCATAAGGTGGCAATTTTGAGACTCCGTGATAGCATCCATGGGATAGCTGGCAAGAGCCGTCAAGGCATGCTCCGGCTGAAGCAGCTCGGTGGAAGCCACACTGCTTCTACGCTGAGATGGCGGGGTAGCTTCGGGGGAAGCTTCGACAGTACATTTGCTGCGATTTGCTTCTCATTCCTCTATCGCGTCTACCCTTGCTTGTAGCGCCTGCATTTGGGTCTGCTGCACTTTTTTCCTCCTCTCATGGGATTTGTAACCGCCTGCGTCCGGAAACCCAACCTTCCACGGAATGGAGCCTGGCGTGCCTCGTGTCCGTCCAGGGTGCTCAGGATTCCCGAGGGCCATTGTGAGCTCGTCGTTCTCTCTGTCTGGAAAGAACGTCCCTTCCTGCGCTGCTTCAATATACTGCTTAAGCTTCCTGACTGGTATGTCCATTTGATCGTTCGTCCAAATAAACTTCCCTATTACAGGGTCCAAGGTTCCGCCAGCCCTGAAGGACCAAGTCCGGCAACGGTCTGGCCAGTTAATTGTCTCTGGTTTGATCCCTTTATCAACCAGATCATTCTCAGTCTTGGACCACTTAGGCCGGGCTACGAGGTAGCCACCTGACCCCGTGCGATGGTGAAGCTTCTTCTTCGCAGCATTTTGCTTGTTTGTCGCCGACATCTTCTTACTCTTTTCCGATGTCTTGTGGGCCACAAATGCGGGGCAGTGATCTCTGATCTTCTCATATCTGCCCTTGAATTCTGGTGTCTCATTATTTTCGACAAACTTATTCAGCTCTTTCTTCCACCTCCTGAATAGTTTTGCCATCCTCTTAAGAGCAAAAGACTTGATTAATTGCTCTTTAACTGGGTTATGCGGATTATCCTCTGGCGATAGGGTGAAATTTCACTTCAGCTTGGTCCAAAGATCATTTTTTGCATATCATTGACATAAGACACCTCAGGGTCTTCTGTACCCGGCTTAAACCATTGCTGGATGCTTATCGGGATCTTGTCCCTAACCAGAACCCTGCACTGAGCAACAAATGCGTTCTTTGTTCGGATGGGTTCAATCGGTTGGCCATCGGGCGCGATTGCTATGATCTCAAACCTTTCATCCGAGCTAAACTTTTTCTTCGGGCCTCGTCTCTTTACTGAAGTTGTGCTCGATCCGGAGGGCAAGAAAAAAGAACAAAGACTTAATTAATATGTGTCCATACCAAAACAATGAATGCATCAATCAGCTAGTCAGCACAGGCTTAACTAATATATATACCTGGCTGGACTCGGTTCGGTCACCGGAGCCGTCATCACGGTCTCCTTCTTGCACCGGCATTGGGTCACTGGAGCCATCCTCATGTTCTTCTTCTTGCACCGGCATTAGGTCACCGTAGCCAGCTTCTTCACCCTCTCCTTCCAGACCATCGGTGTCGTTGAGAAACAACGAGACGGCATCACTTCCTTCTGCGATTATGTCCCTCAACAACGCTTCTTTTGCTTCGTCTCGGGCGGTGTCCATAGTTTCTACAAATATTTACAGCATGGCAATTATTATTCAAACATGACAGATGGATATATTAGTGGCAAACGTAGAACTAGCTACCTAATCATAGTAAGGAATCATATATATTAATTAGTGGCCTCGACGCTTCTTCTCTAGGGTTTGGGGTGGCCTCGACAACGCTTCAAGGAGGGGGTAATATCGACCCCCCCCCACATGTTGAAGCTATCGGGAGGGGGTATATATCTACAACGAGGACACTACATCTATTTTCCTCGACGACCCTCGTTCCCGATAAAAAAAAGAGGAAGAAGAAGAAAAAAAAGAGGAGAAGAAAGAATAGAGGAGAAGAACTCCTCTATTCTTTCTTCTCTCTTTTTTTTCTTCTTCCTCTTCTTTTTTTATCCTCTTCTTCCTCTCATGTTCGAGAGCATCGCCGAGGGGTCGGGAGGTTGCCTAGTGTCAAAGGATTCAACAAAACCATGTCTTCATCATTAGGCGAAAGTAACATGTGCATGATGGTACGAAGCTCTCCAAAGTTATTTTGGAACGGAGTGCTAGATAGGATAATTCACTTTTTGGTACAAAGTTCAGCAAGAACCTTCCAAATATCGTTATTTGGAAGGCCTTTGCTGAAATTCATACAAAAAGGCAAATTATCCTATCCGGGACACCATTCCAAAATAAGTTTGGAGGACTTCGTCATGCCCTGGTTACTTCCGGCTAATGATGAAGCCATGGATTTCTTCAATACTTTGACACTAGGAAACCTCTCTCGACCCCTCGGCGATCCTCGACCCCTCGAACCCTCGACGACCCTGGAACCCTCGACCCCTCGGCGATCCTCTTCTTCCTCTCATGTTCGAGAGGATCGCCGAGGGGTCGGGAGGTTGCCTAGTGTCAAAGGATTCAACAAAACCATGCCTTCATCATTAGGCAAAAGTAACATGTGCATGATGGTACGAAGCTCTCCAAAGTTATTTTGGAACGGAGTCCTAGATAGGATAATTCGCTTTTTGGTACAAAGTTCAGCAAGAACCTTCCAAATATCATTATTTGGAAGGCCTTTGCTGAAATTCATACAAAAAGGCAAATTATCCTATCCGGGAAACCATTCCAAAATAATTCTGGAGGACTTCGTCATGCCCTAGTTACTTCCGGCTAATGATGAAGCCATGGATTTCTTCAATACTTTGACACTAGGAAACCTCTCTCGACCCCTCGGCGATTGTCGACCCCTCGAACCCTCGACGAACCTGGAACCCTCGACCCCTCGGTGATCCTCTTCTTCCTCTCATGTTCGAGAGGATCGCCGAGGGGTCGGGAGGTTGCCTAGTGTCAAAGGATTCAACAAAACCATGTCTTCATCATTAGGCGAAAGTAACATGTGCATGATGGTACGAGGCTCTCCAAAGTTATTTTGGAACGGAGTCCTAGATAGGATAATTCGCTTTTTGGTACAAAGTTCAGCAAGAACCTTCCAAATATCGTTATTTGGAAGGCCTTTGCTGAAATTCATACAAAAAGGCAAATTATCCTATCCAGGACACCATTCCAAAATAACTTTGGAGGACTTCGCCATGCCCTAGTTACTTCCGGCTAATGATGAAGCCATGGATTTCTTCAATACTTTGACACTAGGAAACCTCTCTCGACCCCTCAAACCCTCGACGACCCTGGAACCCTCGACCCCTAGACGACCCTGAAATAAAAAGAGGAGAAGAAGAAAGGAATATCTAGAGGAGAAGATCGAAGAAAAAAAGAAGAAAAAAAAGAGGAGAAGAAGAAAGGAATAGAGGAGAAGAAGAGAAAATAGAATATATTCTATTTTCTCTTCTTCTCCTCTATTCCTTTCTTCTTCTTCTCCTCTTTTTTTTTCTTTTTCTTATTTATTTTTCCCCTTCTTCCTCTCCTCTTCTTCTCCTTTCTTCCTCTTCTTATTTTCCTTTTTCCTCTCCTTCTTTTTCTTATTCTTCCTTCTTTCTAGCTAGATATATAAAACTTTTCTAAAAATGTAACTTTTGCATATATACATGGAAAAATTGTTATCGGGGAGGGAGTATATCGATCCCCCCTCGACCCTCTTTTACATCTTCTTCCTTCTTCCTCTTTTCTTCTCCAACACAAAACACATCTCATCTCATCTCATTTCATCCAAAAATAATTCTTTGCATATGAACATACATACATTTACTTTTTTTCTTAAATGTTACATATGAACATTTTCTCAAATGAGCATATGAACATTTTTTTAAATATTAATGAGCATATGAACATACATATCAACAAAAAATAGACCTTTTTCTTGGTAACAAAAAAATGCAAAAAACGAGCATTATATATACAACATATACAGAGCATTATATAGTGAACATACATACATACATACATACATACATACATACATACATACATACATACATACATACATACATACATACATACATGTTGGAAATATGCCCTAGAGGCAATAATAAATTGGTTATTATTATATTTCCTTGTTCTTGATAATCGTTTATTATCCATGCTAGAATTTTATTGATAGGAAACTCAGATACATGTGTGGATACATAGACAACACCATGTCCCTAGTAAGCCTCTAGTTGACTAGCTCGTTGATCAATAGATGGTTACGGTTTCTTGACCATGGACATTGGATGTCGTTGATAACGGGATCACATCATTAGGAGAATGATGTGATGGACAAGACCCAATCCTAAGCCTAGCACAAGATCATGTAGTTCGTATGCTAAAGCTTTTCTAATGTCAAGTATCATTTCCTTAGACCATGAGATTGTGCAACTCCCGGATACCGTAGGAGTGCTTTGGGTGTGCCAAACGTCACAATGTAAAAGGGTGGCTATAAAGGTACACTACAGGTATCTCCGAAAGTGTTTGTTGGGTTGGCACGAATCGAGACTGGGATTTGTCACTCCGTGTAAACGGAGAGGTATCTCTGGGCCCACTCGGTAGGACATCATCATAATGTGCACAATGTGATCAAGGACTTGATCATGGGATGATGTGTTACGGAACGCGTAAAGAGACTTGCCGGTAACGAGATTGAACAAGGTATCGGGATACCGACGATCGAATCTCGGGCAAGTATCGTATCGATAGACAAAGGGAATTGTATACAGAATTGATTAAGTCCTTGACATCGTGGTTCATCCGATGAGATCATCGTGGAGCATGTGGGAGCCAACATGGGTATCCAGATCCCTCTATTGGTTATTGACCGGAGAACGTCTCGATCATGTCTGCATGGTTCCCGAACCCGTAGGGTCTACACATTTAAGGTTCGATGATGCTAGGGTTATAAGGAATAGATATACGTGGTTACCGAATGTTGTTTGGAGTCCCGGATGAGATCCCGGACGTCACGAGGAGTTCCAGAATGGTCCGGAGGTAAAGATTTATATATGGGAAGTCCTGTTTTGGTCACCGGAAAAGTTTCGGGTTTTATCGGTAACGTACCGGGACCACCGGGAGGGTCCCGGGGGTCCACCAAGTGGGGCACAAGCCCCGGAGGGCTGTATGGGCCAAGTGTGGGAGGGGACCAGCCCCAGGTGGGCTGGTGCGCCCCCCACCAAGGTCCAAGGCACCTCCAAGAGGGGAAGTGGGCAAACCCTAGGGCAGATGGGCCCTAAGGCCCACCCCAGGTGCGCCTCCCCCTCTCCCCCTTGTGGCCGCCACCCCTAGGGAGGGAACCCTAGGTGGCGGCGCAGCCCCTCCCCTTCCCCTATATATACTTGAGGTTTGGGCTGCCCAATACACACGAGTTCCTCTCCTTCTTGGCGCAGCCCTACCCCTCTCTTTCTCCTCATATCTCGCGGTGCTTGGCGAAGCCCTCCTGGATCACCACGCTCCTCCACCACCACCACGCCGTTGTGCTGCTGCTGGATGGAGTCTTCCTCAACCTCTCCCTCTCTCCTTGCTGGATCAAGGCATGGGAGACGCCACCGGGCTGTACGTGTGTTGAACGCGGAGGTGCCGTCCGTTCGGCACTAGGATCTTCGGTGATTTGGATCACGGCGAGTACGACTCCTTCAACCTCGTTCTCTTGAACGCTTCCGCTTAGCGATCTACAAGGGTATGTAGATGCACTCTCCTTCCCCTCGTTGCTGGTTTCTCCATAGATAGATCTTGGTGACACGTAGGAAAATTTTGAATTTCTGCTACGTTCCCCAACAATACATACATACAGTGAGCATATACATGAGAATTATACGGCGACGACGACGATGGTTGGCGGTGGCGCGCGCTTATAGATGACGTGCGGGGACGGCAATGAGAAGGAAAAGGGGAGGAGGCAGGGGCTCACAGTGCGGGGAGGGGTCGAGGTCGCCGGCCGGAATCGGTGCGGGTGACGATGACGGCGTCGGCGAGGGCGGCGGGCGGCTTCGGGGCGGCCTGGCGGCGAGGGGGCAGGGGCGACGACGGGGGCGCGCTGACGGTGTCGGGGCGGCGCTCGGACGGCGCCTGGGCGGCGGGCGGCGTCGGGGCAGCGGATCGGCGTCGATCTAGGCAGCCTGGTGGCGTCGATGAGCTCGGCGTCGTCGGGCGGGCCGGGGGGCAACTGGCGATGAGTTCGTCAAATTTTCCCAAGTGCTACTTATATACCCAGGCCTTTGGTCCCGGTTCGTGGCACAAACCGGGACTAAAGGGGGCATTGGTCTCGGTTGGTGGCACCAACCGGGACCATAGGTCTCTTTTCAGCAGCTGAAAGGGTGGGAAGGAGAGGCCTATGGTCCCGGTTGGTGGCACCAACCAGGACTAAAGGGGGGCATTGGTCACGGTTGGTTCCCCCCTTCAGTCCCGGTTGGTGCCACCAACCAGGACCAATGGCCTTGTGCTACCCCGCGCCCAAAAGTTTAGTCCCACCTCGCTAGTTGAGAGGGCTCGGGAGTGGTTTATAAGCGCTGCTGCGCCCACCCTCCCGAGCTCCTCTCAAGTGCAGGCTTTCGGGCCTAATCTGTCAATGCAATGCGTGTGGGCCTACTGGGCCTGCTGCGGGCCTGAATCCTGGCCCATGGTAGGGTTTCTAGTCGTATTCAGGCCGTGGTGGCCCAGTAGGTGGCATTTTTTTGTTTTTTTGTTGCTTTATTTATTTTCTTTTGTTTTTTGCTTTATTTTTTAATTCTTTATGCTTTTAGTTTTAGAAAAATTATAAACTTTTTGTTAATGCCATTAGTTTTCAAATTTGAAAACAGTTTTTTTGTTTTCTTTGTTGCTTTATTTATTTTATTTTATGATTAACTTTACTAAAAAAATAGTTTTTCCTGTTTTTTGATTTGTTTTTTGCATTATTTATTTTCTTTTGTTTTTTGCTTTAATTTTTAATTCTATTTGCTTTTAGGTTAGCAAAATTATAAACTTTCTGTTAGTGCCATTAGTTTTCAAATTTGAAAACACTTTTTTAGTTATTTTGTTTACTTTGTTGCTTTATTTATTTTATTTTCTGATTAACTTTACTATAAAAATAGTTTTTCCTATTTTTTGATTTGTTTTTTGCATTATTTCTTTTCTTTTGTTTTTTGCTTTAATTTTTAATTCTGTTTGCTTTTAGGTTAGCAAAATTATAAACTTTCTATTAGTGCCATTAGTTTTACAAAAATTATACACTTTCTGTTAGTGACATTAGTTTTCAAATTTGAAAACACTTTTTTAGTTATTTTGTTTTCTTTGTTGCTTTATTTACTTTATTTTCTGATTAACTTTACTATAAAAATAGTTTTTCCTGTTTTTTTGATTTGTTTTTTTGCATTATTTATTTTCTTTTGTTTTTGCTTTAATTTTTAATTCTGTTTGCTTTTAGGTTAGCAAAATTATAAACTTTCTGTTAGTGCGATTAGTTTTAGAAAAATTATAAACTTTCTGTTAGTGCCATTAGTTTTCAAATTTGAAAACACTTTTTTAGTTATTTTGTTTTCTTTGTTGCTTTATTTATTTTATTTTCTGATTAACTTTACTATAAAAATAGTTTTTTCCTGTTTTTTTGATTTTTTTTGCATTATTTGTTTTCTTTTGTTTTTTGCTTTAATTTTTAATTCTGTTTGCTTTTAGGTTAGCAAAATTATTAACTTTCTGTTAGTGCCATTAGCTTTAGAAAAATTATAAACTTTCTGTTAGTGCCATTAGTTTTCAAATTTGAATAGTTAAAATTTGAATTCTTTGAAAATTGTTTGAATCACAAGTTTGTGATTAACTTACTAAAAAAATGAAAATAGATGCGCTTATAGAGAAAATTCAACCTAAATTCCTAGTAAATTTGTATGAATTTCAGAGAAATTCACTATGAATTTAGGTTAAACTTTTCTCTATTAGGGCATCTATTTTCACTTTGAGAGGAGCTCAATAAGGCAGAGAGTGAAGGGCTTATAAACCGGTGTGAGCCCCCTTCGGTTGGCGAGGTGGTACTAAACTCTGCCCGCAACGAGGACCAACCCTTTAGTCCCGGTTTGTGGCACAAACCGGGACTAATGGTCATGGGCCAGGGGCGAGGAGCAAAATTATAAACTTTCTGTTAGTGCCATTAGTTTTAGAAAGTTGAAAGTTGGCATGGGCCAGGGACTAATGGTCATGGTATTACGAGGGCCGAACCATAAGACATGAAAGCATTTCAAATGAACTCTGAAAAAGTTGAAAGTTGGGATGGTATCATAATTTCACCCACATAGCATGTGCATGTACAAAACGGACAATGGTAGCATGTTCGTGTGTTACAAAGTTGCGGGAGAAAGTCTTCACTTTTTCTTCGCTTGTGTCATTTGCTTATTGCGCCGTAACGATGGATAATCTTCATTGTTTATCAGGATGCTTGGGTCAGCCTTGATATTCAAGGGAGGAATTTCATGAAACTTTTCATAATCTTCAGACATGTCTGTCTTGCCGTCCACTCCCAGGACGTCCCTTTTTCCTGAAAGAACTATGTGGCGCTTTGGCTCATCGTATGATGTATTCGCTTCCTTATCTTTTCTTTTTCTTGGTTTGGTAGACATGTCCTTCACATAGATAACCTGTGCCACATCATTGGCTAGGACGAACGGTTCGTCAGTGTACCCAAGATTTTTCAGATCCACTGTTGTCATTCCGTACTGTGGGTCTACCTGTACCCCACCGCCTAACAGATTGACCCATTTGCACTTAAACAAAGGGACCTTAAAATCAGGTCCGTAGTCAAGTTCCCATATGTCCACTATGTAACCATAATATGTGTCCTTTCCGCTCTCGGTTGCTGCATCAAAGCGGACACCGCTGTTTTGGTTGGTGCTCTTTTGATCTTGGGCGATCGTGTAAAATTTATTCTCATTTATCTCGTATCCTTTGTAAGTCAATACAGTCAAAGATGGTCCCCTGGACACAGGGCCGGTCCTGAGTTTTCGGGTGCCCGGGGCGAATCTAGAACTCGGGGCCCTTTAGTATCAACAAGGACATAATAATCAATATGTCTATATATGAGATGTACCAAACATTATTTCATGTGCACTGAAAGGCAGTACTCATATCAAATTACATATGCACATCTTAGAAATTTCTTACAACATTCTGCGATGCATCATTATCAATCTCATCTAGTAATTGTAGTTGCTGGATGCATGCCTTTTACTAGGTGACATGAGGTGCTGAAATTTAAAGAAATAATTGGTAATTCAAAACTAGCTGGAACATACAAAAATACTAAATCAGTTAATAAAATCTTACCGATTGTAAAGTCGAGCGCTCATAAATTACAAGTGCATAAAGCCCAATAATATGTCACTTAACAGTGTCGAGTCAGTCGATGATCGTCAATGTCCTGTTGTAATAATCATAACACGGTCATGATCTGTAACTTTGTAGAAATCACTAAGGCATAGGCTTGTAGGCTACCTTTTCTGCTGGATTCGTGTGTGGCCGCATGGACAGCGGAGACTGCCGATTGCCACCGGCCGTTCCCGTGCCCTCCTCGCTGATGTTCGATCTATTCCTAGCGGCCGCAGCGGCTGCAGGCACTACGAGGACGAGAGGTGATGGAGTCAAACTTAGGGATAAGTCCATGCGGTTGTCAAAGGCGATGGCGTCGCTAGGTGATCTGGGATTAGGTAAAACAGAAGGCAATCAGACCAATCAGGCGAGAAATCATTCTGTCCCGTGCCATCTGCGAGCGTCGTGCGACTCGTACGCGCGTGATGGGGGATGGAATCTTGGACGTTCAGTTATATCCAATTGCTATTTTGACCAGGCCAGGTTCAACACGACAACACATACAACATTGCATTATTTTTCTTCTCTAACAGGCTTAATCTATATTAAGTGCACGTACCTGGGGGGCCCCTCTGTTCTGGGGGCCCGGGGCGGTCGCCCCCCTGCCCCCCCATCAGGACCGGGCCTGCCTGGACAACAAGTACAACTCATCACAAATAGTGTTGTCACCTCTGGGACGTGTTTCCAACCAACTGCTGAAAGTCCTGATGTGTTCACATGTAATCCAGTCGTCGCACTGCTCCGGGTGTTTGGAGCGCAGACTGTTCTTGTGTTCATCGACATACGGGGTCACCAAGGTAGAGTTCTGTAGAACTGTGTAGTGTGCTTGAGACCAAGAATATCCGTCCCTGCATATTATTGAGTCTCTTCCAAGAGTGCCTTTTCCAGTCAGTCTCCCCTCATACCGCGATTTAGGGAGACCTTTCTTCTTAAGGCCAGGAATGAAGTCAACACAAAACCCGATAACATCCTCTGTTTGATGGCCCATGGAGATGCTTCCTTCTGGCCTAGCACGGTTACGGACATATTTCTTTAGGACTCCCATGAACCTCTCAAAGGGGAACATATTGTGTAGAAATACGGGCCCCAGGATGACAATCTCGTCGACTAGATACACTAGGACGTGCGTCATGATATTGAAGAAGGATGGTGGGAACACCAGCTTGAAACTGACAAGACATTGCGCCACATCACTCCTTAGCCTTGGTATGATTTCTGGATCGATCACCTTCTGAGAGATTGCATTGAGGAATGCACATAGCTTCACAATGGCTAATCGGACGTTTTCCGATAGAAGCCCCCTCAATGCAACCGGAAGCAGTTGCGTCATAATCACGTGGCAGTCATGAGACTTTAGGTTCTGAAACTTTTTCTCTGGCATAGTTATTATTCCCTTTATATTCGACGAAAAGCCAGTCGTGACCTTCATACTGAGCAGGCATTCAAAGAAGATTTCTTTCTCTTCTTTCGTAAGAGCGTAGCTGGCAGGACCTTTATACTGCTTCGGAGGCATGCCGTCTTTTTCGTGCAAACGTTGCAGGTCCTCCCATGCCTCAGGTGTATCTTTTGTCTTCCCATACACGCCCAAGAAGCCTAGCAGGTTCACACAAAGGTTCTTCATCACGTGCATCACATCGATTGAGGAGCGGACCTCTAGGTCTTTCCAGTAGGGTAGGTCCCAAAATATAGATTTCTTCTTCCACATGGGTGCGTGTCCCTCAGCGTCATTCAGAACAGCTAGTCCACCGGGACCCTTTCCAAAGATTACATAGTGTAAATCATTGACCATAGCAAGCACGTGATCACTGGTGCGCATGGCGGGCTTCTTCCGGTGATCTGCCTCGCCTTTGAAATGCTTGCCTTTCTTTCGACATTGATGGTTGGTCGGAAGAAGTCGACGATGGCCCAGGTACACATTCTTCTTGCATTTGTCTAGGTATATACTTTCAATGTCATCTAAACAGTGCGTGCATGTGTGGTATCCTTTATTTGTCTGTCCTGAAAGGTTACTGAGAGCGGGCCAATCGTTGATGGTCACGAACAACAACGCCTTAAGGTTAAATTCCTCCTGTCTGTGCTCATCCCATGTACGTACACCGTTTCCATTCCACAGCTGTAAAAGTTCTTCAACTAATGGCCTTAGGTACACATCAATTTCGTTGCCGGGTTGCTTAGGGCCTTGGATGAGAACTGGCATCATAATGAACTTCCGCTACATGCACATCCAAGGAGGAAGGTTATACATACATAGAGTCACGGGCCAGGTGCTGTGATTGCTGCTCTGCTCCCCAAAAGGATTAATGCCATCCGCGCTTAAAGCAAACCATACATTCGTTGGGTCCTTTGCAAACTCATCCCAGTACTTTCTCTCGATTTTTCTCCACTGCGACCCGTCAGCGGGTGCTCTCAACTTCCCATCTTTCTTTCGGTTCTCACTGTGCCATCGCATCAACTTGGCATGCTCTTCGTTTCTGAACAGACATTTCAACCATGGTATTATAGGAGCATACCACATCACCTTCGCAGGAACCCTCTTCCCGGGGGGCTCGCCGTCAACATCACCAGGGTCATCTCGTCTGATCTTATACCGCAATGCACTGCATACCGGGCATGTGTTCAGATCCTTGTATGCACCGCGGTAGAGGATGCAGTCATTAGGGCATGCATGTATCTTCTCCACCTCCAATCCTAGAGGGCATACGACCTTCTTTGCTGCGTATGTACTGTCGGGCAATTCGTTATCCTTTGGAAGCTTCTTCTTCAATATTTTCAGTAGTTTCTCAAATCCTTTGTCAGCCACAGCATTCTCTACCTTCCACTGCAGCAATTCCAGTATGGTACCGAGCTTTGTGTTGCCATCTTCGCAATTGGGGTACAACCCTTTTTTGTGATCCTCTAACATGCGATCGAACTTCAGCTTCTCCTTTTCACTTTCGCATTGCGTCCTTGCATCGACAACGACCCGGCGGAGATCACAATCATCGGGCACATCGTCTGGTTCCTCTTGATCTTCAGCAGCTTCACCCGTTGCAGCATCATTGGACACATCGTCTGGTTCCTCTTGATCTTCACCAGCTCCCCCCGTTGCAGCATCACCGTATTCAGGGGGCACATAGTTGTCATCGTACTCTTCTTCTTCGTTGTCTTCCATCATAACCCCTATTTCTCCGTGCCTCGTCCAAACATTATAGTGTGGCATGAAACCCTTGTAAAGCAGGTGGGAGTGAAGGATTTTCCGGTTAGAGTAAGACCTCGTATTCCCACATTCAGTGCATGGACAACATATAAAACCATTCTGCTTGTTTGCCTCAGCCGCTTCGAGAAACTCATGCACGCCCTTAATGTACTCGCGGGTGTGTCTGTCACCGTACATCCATTGCCGGTTCATCTTCGTGCATTATATATAATTAAGTGTCCAAATTAATAGAAGTTCATCATCACATTAAAACCAAAGTGCATACATAGTTCTCATCTAACAACATATAGCTCTTTAGAGCATCTAATTAATTAAACCATACATTGAAACTATGTAAAACATTTAAATGCGAAAACAAATGCGATCATAATCGTAACCAAGGTAACAATTGATCCAGCGGCATAATGATACCAAGCCTCGGTATCAATGGCATATTTTCTAATCTTTCTAATCTTCAAGCGCATTGCATCCAGCATGATCTTGTGATCATCGACGACATCCGCAACATGCAACTGCAATATCATCTTCTCCTCCTCAATTTTTTTATTTTTTCCTTCAACAAATTGTTTTCTTCTTCAACTAAATTTAACCTCTCGACAATAGGGTTGGTTGGCATTTCCGATTCACATACATCCTACATAAATAATATCTATGTCACGTTGGTCGGCATAATTTTCATAAATAATAAATGAACCAATAGTTATAAAGATAATATATATACCACATCCGAATCATGCATAGATAGGACGAGGGCCGACGGGGGCGGATACCAAAACCATCGCACTATATAAGATGCCATAATAAAAGTAAGAAAATAATACAAGTATCTATGTAAACATGCAAGTATGAATATTTTTCCTTTCAGAAAGAAGATAAAACAAGAGGCTCACCACGGTGGTGCCGGCGATGAGCTCGGCGCGGGTGATCGACGGCGGTGAAGACGGGGACGGGGCGTGACGGACTGCTAAACCTAGACAAATATTATGGAAAATGGAGCTTGGAGGTCGAGCTTGGAGAGGAGAAAGCTTAAGTAGTGTGGCTCGGGCATTCCATCGAACACCTTGTGTGCATAGAAGGTGAGCAAGAGCACCACCAAGCCCTCTCCCCCTCGGCCAGAGAAAAACAGAGCACTGGGGTGCTCTGCTCGCGAGCGAGGGGTATATATAGGCACCTCATTGGTCCCGGTTGGTGGCATGAGCCGGGACTAAAGGGGAGCCTTTGGTCCCGGTTCAAGCCACCAACCGGGACCAATGGTGGTGGGCCAGGAGCGAGGCCCATTGGTCCCGGTTCATCCCACCAACCGGGACCAAAAGGTCCAGTTGAACCGGGACCAATGGCCCACGTGGCCCGGCCGGCCCCCTGGGCTCACGAACCGGGACCAATGCCCACATTGGTCCCGGTTCTGGACTGAACCGGGACTAATGGGCTGAGCCGGCCTGGACCAAAGCCCTGTTTTCTACTAGTGTACCCATAGTGCGTGGCAAAAATTTAGATTCGGCTCGGCTCATTCCCGCAACCCGCGGCGCGGCGCGTCGTGACGAGGCGGGCGGCGGCGAGGAGCGCGTGTGGATATCCCTCTTGTTCTCATACTCGTACAAGTGGGGAAAGAACCTCCCTTATAAAGAGGTCCAACTCCCACTAAACTAGCAATGTGGCACTAAACTTTAGTAGTATCCCTTGGCTTGCACAATGGGCTAAGTGGGCCTCTAAGATTTATTAGGAATTTCTGAAATAGTTATTGAGCTATCCAAAACAGATTAAATTCCAGCAAAAAGCTCTAGCTCGCTAGCTACCTGCATGCATGTATGGTGCACAACTCTGGAGGCAGCTGGTCAGCTACGGAGCTCACTGCACGGGTTTTCTTTTCGAAACACAAGACTTGGACTCCACTTGAGGATTGACTAGACCAAGCTGGCAGTGCATGCGCAGTGCACAACTCTTGGTTTGACCAGACATTTTTCTATCGTACGGGTTCAGGGACGGACACGAGGGTGGCGGTAGGTAGGTGTGATGTGAGGGAAGACGTCTACTATTACCTCCGTTTCAGTTTACAAGTCCTATGCGTATATCTAGGTTATCAATTTTATCACCCTAATATAAACTATATAACACAAAATTATATCGTTTGAAAATAGAACATCTGAAGTTTACATTAGTAGTTACTTAAATTTTAATCCATATCTAAACTGACCCATTTTATACCTGTCTGGCTACGTTGTTAGGGTTAGGGTTTGGCGACTAGCGGGCAACCGTGCATAGCCAGCTGATTGTTCACGGGAGCGATATGAGTCTATGGAATCGGATGGATTTGGGATTGGATTTGTCTACGTTTGTCTCCAAGATGATACATGCCAACCAGGGCAACCGAGTTGGGCATGAGGAGGATTATCGGAAGAGTGATATAAGTAGCGCACCGCCGCCAGACGGGAAGCAACCTTGCAGAGCTTTTGTGAACCCACACGTTGATCCCGGTCCAGGCATAGCTGAATGTCTACTGCGATGTCGTTTGCTGGCGATGGGGGTGATCAACGGGGGGCCGGTGAGGATCCTACCCATCCGAAATCGTTTGGCAGAGGCGCGCTGGTGGCCGCGAGGCGGAGAGAGTTCAGGACGGACGGAGAGGGTCGTCGGGAGGAACAGAGCAACTATCATGGGGTGTCTCCTCAGGGCCTAGCGAAACCAGAGGTGCATCTGGAAGGAGAGTTGGACATGGATGATGATGCTTTCCTGGAGCTTGACCCTAAGGAAGATGAAGTGCTTGCACCGCCGGCGCCATGGCGCCTTCTGGCACGGTATGTGAACCAGAGAAGGCCCAATATGGAGGGCCTGACGGACCACCTCCATGCAGTATGGCAGATTCGGTCCAGGCTGAACTTTGCCCCGATCAGGAAGAACTGGTATGTAATTACACTAGGATCTCAAGGTGACTTCGATTTTGTAGCAAGGGGAGGGCCATGGATATATCACGGCAATGTACTTCTCGTTGCGCCTTTTAAAGGAAACGCAAGGCCATCTGAGTCTGTGCTTGAAGCAGTTCCAGTATGGGTGAGATTCTATAAGGTTCCATGGGACAAACAAACAACAGCTTATGGCTGGAGAATTGGTAAACTACTGGGGAATGTGCTTGAAGTGGATGCAGATGATTCGGGTATGAGCGTTAGAGAGTTCCTCAGGAGTCAGGATTCGTATTGAGCTGCTGTTAAACCATAGATTGCAGATGCAGGTTGCTGTTGGGATTAAAGGGAGTAATGAGGAGCCAGAAAAATATGAGCTGAGATATGAAAGAGTTCCACATTATTGCTTCTGGTGTGGATTCATCGGACATGACATGAGTGCAGTTTTTTATAGGTCGAGCTCCACGGGACCTACTATCTTATCCGTTCATTCTGCAACACTCTGCATAGAGATATGTGCTATGTGAGCAGTCATTGCCAGTAATTAGCACAAGAAGGACAGTACAGCACCCCACCCGAGACCAGACGTTGTATAAAATAAATGGACTGATCCCCTAGGTGAACAGTAATTTATGTAGGCCTGCAAAGGCTAGTCTACTCTACTACATGCACATCTATCTCCCTTCATGCCTAGTCCTCTCTCCTCACGTCTTCTTTTTTTCTCTCAGGCCTCATTCGGTTTGAAGGATTTTTGTAGAAAAAACATAGGAACAAGGTTTTCAAAGGAAATTTTCTTATATATGCATTCGGTTTGTAGAAAATGCGTACAGGAATTTCATAGGAATACTACTCATTTCCTGTGTTTTTGGAGGAAACTACACATCCACTCAAAGCTCATTTTGCGCGTAGGAACGAGGCAAGTCAAATCCTTAGAATGGAAAGTGCCATCCTATCAAATTCCTATACTACTCCTAATTCCTATGTTTTGATTTTCTCCAAACCGAATGATCCCTCAAAAAATCTGACTCGAGTTCTCACTCGGTAAGAATTGTGTACTTTGAGAAATTGAAGAAAGAGAGAGGGATTGTGAGAGAAAACTCTAGTTTTTTAGGAAATGAGATCTCAACTCTTCTTTGCGTGAGATAGATGAAGTAAATCATCACGGAACTTTTTTCTGACACCAATTTACTTTACAATATTTTGTTACATCAAATCTATTGGTTCTTTTATCCATGGTTTCAGCATTTACTAAGACGGTACAAAATTCTGCAATTGCAATCTAGACAGTTTGATGTTTCGTGCATAATCTGCTAGCATGTTAAAATAAAAATCTGCATGCATGTGCAGCGTGTGAGCATGCACTCTCTATGTGTTGTCACTTCAAACGTGAACAACCTAGACCTACAGCCATGCGCAGACCTGCCAGCTTTATCTCTGCATGCTGCGACCTCTCTTCTTGCTACTGTTCAGATAGCCACGCCTTTTCAGACTAATTACTCTGTAGCGGCGCAGATAAAGGGCACTGTGAAGGACGAGCTACAAAGAAACTTTGCGGACATGATGATACTGAATGTGATAAAAAGAGGATGGGTATGCCAAAGAAAGGATACGATGATTGCTTGTGCTGCTCACCATTAAGGAAATATGCACAACGCTCGGCTAGTATTCTAGCTGGGGTCAAACCGGCGATGGCTCGGGGCCTAGACTTATCTACTACTAGCACGGGTTCTGCCGAGAGTGGCGTCGCAGAGGCCGAGCATCAGGCTGCTCGTTATCTGCGTCGTGGGAACGTGCTATGTGATTCAATCATGGCAGGCTTTTTCGAGTTATACATGGCAATATACACGCACTGGAATAGTGCAACCGTACCCGCTTTGCCCATTACCACGACCAGCAGCCCAGATATAATTGATGGGCTGCTTGATGTCGGGCTGTTCCATAAGGTTGGCCTGGTTTCGAAATAGCACAGGCCTGGCCTGTCCCATCTACTGATATTGCAGCGGAAATAACTGCTGCTCTGCCCAAACGCAACTCCCTGTGAAACCAGTTTTCCCCTCTGTTCATTCCCCTCCCTTTGGAACGAGCTGAAGCAATGGAGTCCATGGCGAATCCGGCACATCCCCACCCCAGGTGCGTCTATCTGTGATGTGTGCCTACTATTGGGGGTGGTATCTATTTTCGTTTTCCTCATGAACTCGGTGATTTGTGCCCGCAGTTGGTCGGCGGGCAGCTTTGGCGGAGATGGTCCTGTTCTAGATTCCGCTTCTGGTTTAGATGCAGGGGCCTTGAGGGAAAGCGTCGATGGGTGTATGAAGACGGTGGGGGAGAATGCTACCGGCGACAACGCTTATGATGTGTGTTCGGAGGCAACCTCTGGGTGGACCAGAAGGTACACTGAAATCTATTCTGTCAGCAATCCATTAGTCTTGAATCTCACACAGAAACTGAATTTTGCATAACAGCTATGTAGGTTAAGATGGTGCTATTTATTCTTTGAAAAGGATAGTTGAAAAATGTGAGATGTTACTGCTGGGGAAGAGAAAAATAGATTTGACTATATAGACAATAAAGTTGCTCAGATTTGTAATCTCGTAAATTGCCTGCGTGCATACATGTAGTTGGCTGTTATTTTGGTAGTTGGTCCACCCAATGGTTCTATGAGGAATTCTCATCTGGTTAGCAGAAATTAGTATACTAAAAAACTAAGTTATTGAAAATGTACAACAAAACGAAATGTTCATTACAGTTACTTACATTTTTTAATTTCTCTAAGCATTCTGTGCATGCTAATTTTTTATGAAGGGTTCGGATTCGGAAGGCGCCAGCAGAGAGGGAGCCAAACCCGGATAGAAAATCTGCTCTAGAACTTGCACTTAGAGCTTATGCTGAAAAACAGGACGGTGTTGTAGTCAAACCAGTTATTGGAACTTCATTCGATTCGGTTGATGAGGGATTCCAATTCTACAACCTGTATTCTTGGGAGGTTGGGTTTGGCGTGCGGTTGGCAAAGAGCAGGTTAAATGTCGATCGGAGGAAGTGCATGCAGGAGATAGTTTGTGCTTGCGCGGTTAGTAACTGCACCCCATTGCTGTAGTGCTGACAATCAGTTGTAGATTTCTTGCAGGCTAAAAGTTTGGTACATAACTTCATGTTAATTGGCTTTGTAGGGTGCACCGCTCAAGGAGAACAATAGGTCTATCAGGACAGGATGCAGAGCTATGATCAGGTTCCTCAGATCAACGGATCATGGATGGTACATCTGTGAGCACAAGGCAGATCATAACCACCAACTGTCACTGACCTATGGCGAGAAAATGCATTGGAAGTCTCATAAACACATTGACAAGTACACGAAGGATCTGATTAAGCAGCTCCATGAGAACAATGTCAGCCTGGGGAAGGTGTACAACATTATTGGTAGTTTCTTTGGAGTTGCTGAAAATGTGCCATTCACAAAGAGGTCTCTTAAAAATCTTTGTAGAAAAATGAATAAGGAGCAATCAGATGGGGATGCCACAAAAACAATGGAGATATTGGCAGAAATGAAAGCTAATGATCCAGAATTCAACTATGCAGTGCAACTTGATGAGGAGAGCCGTATCAAGACATTGAATTGGGTGACCGGGCGTGGATGTGACCAATACCGTTGCTTTGGTGATGTTATCACCTTTGACACCACGTACTGCACCAACTTATACGACATGCCATTTGGCTTGTTTGTTGGGGTGAACAACCATTTCCAAAGCATAATATTTGGTGGAGTGATGGTTCGAGATGAGAAAGTCGACACATTCAAGTGGGTCTTTAGAGAGTTCGTCCGCATGGTTGGAGGAAAACACCCAAGGACTATACTGACAGGTGAGTGCCGTAGTACAAGTAGTACTGTTGCAAGCTTTGGCATTTGGAATTTCTCACGATTTCTGTTCATTTTGCAGACCAAGCGAGGTCAATGGAAATAGCAATTGAGGAGGAGCTACCGAATACAGTACATAGGTGGTGCAAATGGCATGTCCTGCGGAAGGCGAAGGAATCGATGGGGCCTCTATGGTCGAAGAAGTCGGACTTCAAGAACGAATTCCACAAGCTAGTGCACCACATGATAACGAAAGATGAGTTTGAATCAGGATGGAATCTCATGCTCGACAAGTATAGTTTGAAAAAGCATCCTTTCCTAACTCAGGTATATGAGGTGCGCCATAAGTGGGCGAAACCATATTTTATGGGCGTGTTCTGCGTGAAGATGACTAGCACCCAACGCAATGAGAGTGCGAACCATCTCCTAAAAGGGTATGTACCGCCAGGGTGCCCCATGCATCTATTCCTCAGGCAATTCGAGAAGTTGCAGTTCGACAGGGAATCAGAGGAGAGTTATCAGGAAAAAAGGACCTCCGTTGTAAGTCTATCATGACTGCCCTCGGTTACATGTTGATGCCACTTTATTTACTAATGAAATTTGTCTAACTCTGGTTGCAGGGCGGCGTTGTTCTGAAGTTAAACATCCCTTTGGAGAGACACGCTAGCAAGGTTTATACTCGTACAATGTTCGAACAGTTTGGCGATGCTCTATACAAATCCTGGACGTATGTTCTTGAAGAGCTTGAACAGGGCAAAGTGTATGTCTTGACACATCGGGACGCAGCAACGCGTGAGAAGTGGAGCAAGGTGGACTATAAAGTCATTGTCCATGAAAACAATTCCTTCTTCGCATGCGAGTGTGGCAGTTTCGAGCATGCTGGGATGATATGCTGCCATGCACTTAAGGTATGTCCGATAGCATGTCCTAAATGTTACATGCAGCCCGAATATAGAAGTGTATTAGGAAAGTCAATTTCATTCAGTAAAACATGTACAATATGCAGGTGATGGTGCACCTGGATATTGCAGAGGTACCGGAGAAGCACATTGTTAAACGACGGACAAAGAATGCAAGGGATGTTCTTCAGAGCATCTGTTGAGGTACCAAAAAGATCAAGGCCCACCAAAGCAGACCACATACAGGCACACCAAGATGTATTTCAAGGCCCTCGAGTGTGTGAAGTTGGGTGACAGCAATGTTAACTGCTATGAAGTATTCATGGCTATGATGAACCAAGTTAGTGATACCCTACTGCCATTGAGCTTAGTCAAAGATGGCATGGGACTGGCGGAGCGTGAAGCAGCCCAGGTTGCAGATCAAGAAATGGAGAGGCTAGCACCGCCACAGACCAGCTATGTCGTGCCTGATCTGAATGAGGATGTCAACGTTCAGCCATCAAATTCTTCTTGCGTTGGGGAGCCCACACGCAAACGACAATTAGGAAGGCCAACCACAAGCAGGGACAAGCCCCCCTACGAATCTCATGTCAAAAGATCGCGATTTTTCTCGATTTGTAGGCTATAGGGACACAAGAGCACAACCTACCCTAAACGTGCTGGAGTTCCGAAAGCGCCTCGGAAATTGCCAAGGTGGTCGAGATGCGGCGTTCTGGGCCACCGGAAGAATGTATGTGACAAAGCGATGGAACAGTTCGAGCCTCGCTTCCTGTGACGCCATGGTCCTTTTGTCGAATTATGAATTAGTGCTTGTGTATGTGGCCAGCCTAGAATCATCTAGCTATTAAAATTTGTACCCTTGACAACTTATTTCCCTTCAATGTAATATTTGAAGATTTGGTACTATGAACTCTCAATCAGTTCTATTTGTTGCGAAGTGGTTTCACTACTTACATGACTGTCCGGTTCGAAATTCCATGGAAAAATCGAGGGGCCCTGAAGAAAGATAAATGTTTGCCCAAGAACAACAAATTTGGGCCAGCATTTCGAATGTGTGCATTTAATCTTTTTGTATACATGTAGTCATCGTATTTTCTATGTGTAGAATATAAAATATGTGTTTATGCGTGTACTTTATTATCCGAATTTTTTTCGATATTTGAAAAGAGTTTGATTACTTAGGAAAATACATAGCGCTACAAAACTCTGCCGGCACCATGTTTTCTAGGCCGGCATCATTAGAGATGACTATCGTTGGGCTTGCAGTTTGATTTGTGTGAAGCCCATAGAGCATGGACGGGGGAAGTAAAAAACGAGCACGGATGTAAACATACACGTGCTGTTAAAAATAATGCAACTCCACACCTATTGGCTTGGTAAATGCATGGACCAAAAAATGCGAAGGAGTTTGTGTACACGATGGAAGTGGGCTAAATCTAGGTTGATGGGCTAATGTGCAGCCCAATAAGAAAATTGCCCTCTCGTAATGCTATGAAACGAAAGTTTCCATGGGTGCTATAGATGGACTGCTGTTTTCCTTGGAAATGGTTGTTTTTTTCTTGCTAATTATTGTTTTGGATAACAGTATAACACAGTCCAACAGTTTTTGAGGTTTAATGGTGGTGAATGATGTTGGCACACCGGTGGTCAATGGAATTTTGGACCCCCCTTCATTTGTTGCAATGTGACTTTACTGGATAGAATGATTGTTTTCCGTCGATGCCTTGTTGGATAATAATAAAAATTTGTCATCTTTCAAAGGATCGGTTTGTATCAAACAAAAAAAATGTCCGTCCTACATATTCATAAGTTGGGTGCCCCACGCGCTTCCGGCACATGAATAGATTACGATTTCGGTATGTAACTTTTGGCCGGCCCGTGCATGCGATTCATTTGCACTATGTACTAAAGAGCCCTTGCAGGAATGTGTTTGGTCAATTTTAAGTGGAACTCAAAGGGTTTGACATATGACAAAAGGGGGAGAGTGGTAATGTAGTGTTATAATGGAGAAAATGGTTTTTCCGCTCTTAGCGGTGGTGGACGAATTAAGTTGTCCGTTTGTTTTTGGACTGATGGTTGTTTTCGATAGAAAGGAGGTTACCTTCACTATGGTGGTGGATAAGCGTGTAAACTTGTGCCTCGGAATGGGAAAAATGTTGGTGCCCCTACCCCATTCAGCAAATAAACCTGCCAACAGTTGGTTTTTGGAGGATACTTATGGCTAGACAGGAACAATTTGGGTGCTCCTCGACAACACAAGAACAATTCGTGACTAGAGTCAAAAAGTATAAAGTCCTTCAGAAGAAGTTCCCTATTTAATGGTGGTTAGCTTCGCTACAATGCTGGACAACCATCTGTAGAAGTACCTCTGATGTGATCGTAAGTTGGGTACCCCTCGGCCTACCGGCACATGAATATCTTTACGATTTGGGATCTATCTACGGGGAGGCCTATTAATGTGATTTGTGCAAACTATGTAAAAAGAGAGTCAGATTAAACATGAAAATCAAGGAAAAAACCCGTCGAAACATATTTGGTATCTTATACTGTAGCTCACTTGGTTTGCCCTATGACCCGTCGCAACATATTTGGTAACTTATACTGTGGAGTGGTGATCTATTGGTTTAAGTGAGAATACGATTTTCCTGATTGAACGGTGGTGTACCCTATATGAACGAGCTTGTAAACAAGCAAGAGCTATTGTTGTTCGAAATGATCTACTTCAGTGAGACCCCACGTGTAAGAAAACAAGAAGGATAAGGTCAGTCGGACCATATTTGGTCCTGGTATATTGGTGCACCCTCTTTTGAAGCATGACGGTTGACCGCACTTTCGAAGCATGATGGTGGACCCCTCTTTCGAAGCTTGACGGTGCAAAACTAGCTAGTAACCGGTAAATCGAGCCCACCGATTGTGGAAACAACTTTAAGAGTTTAGTTGGCTATCTAGTGTCGGTCGTTAGCTCTATGCCCCTCCGTCTATAGGCAAGTTCGGAAGACCCCATGGGAGTAGTATGAAAAAAATAGTCGTTGAATGTTTGGAAATGACTTTGGCGACCGCAGTGCATGAGACGTAGTAAAAAGACTGGTTTCCGATTTACTGCACTCGAAGAGATTTCACCCAAGAAAATGGGCGGGCTTTTTTTTCTGAAATTCAAATATTCAAACTTTCAAAGCTGCAGTTAGTGCGGAGGAGCATGGTTGCCCGTTGGCTCTATTTAAACTCTGGGCGGGATTCGTTCCAAAATCAACACACGGCTCATTTTCGTATATCCTTGCGTAGCAATGCCTCCTAGTCTAGAGTCCAGTGCCACCGTCTCCGTTTTGGCCAGCAACACTGCGTCCAGCCTGATCGACCATGCCCAGGAGGTAGGTTCCTCTCAAACTTAGCTGTGTTTTCATTTTCCTTGTGGTAGTCACTTAACATGAAGATCTCACACTTCCTGCACTTAACTACTTCTTTAGCATGCCGTTGAACCAGCTCAGGACGACCACCATGGTCAATCAGCTTTGTCTTCAGATACAGCTGTGTTAACCATTGTGGACGAGTTTAAATATTTCCCAATTAATCTAGTAGTACATATGTGGTGTGGTGTTTAATCTAATTTCGTCCACACTATCCAAAACAGCTTAGCGTGCATGGGCAGGGTCCCGCTGAAGTACACCTGGCGGAAATGGAACCTGGTGCTAATGTGCATGTGAGCTCACTTGCTTAGTCAATTAACTACTGATGAATGCGTACTAATGTCTTGGTAACATATTCTATAGGTTGCGCTTGTGTTTGGGATAAATGACTCGGTGGTGTTGGAGGGAGCCGGTGACTTTGACCCAGCAAGACCGATCACCAACAAGATGGTGGCCACGGAGTTTTCCATCGGGGACCATGGATCGGGCACTGGTGCAGCATCGATCCTCGATGGCGAGGAGGACGAAGTACAGAGCCCACTTGCCAAGCGTCCTAGACAAGACAAGCCGTAGATTTTATGCGCTCGATATGAGATGGAATAATGTGGCTTCGGCGGTCCTAGCCTATGTTGCTAGCGCGCGTGCACGGCACATGCCGGTCGTTGTCTTCTCTTAGTGCTTTTCTAATTGTATGGCTCTTCCTAATGATAAGTCATCTGTATCATGCAAATGTAGTAGATTCCTTCGTTTGGTACCTATCAAGTATTGTAATCAGGCTGGCAAGGGAACAATTATTGCCAATGGCGTAGTTTCAGTTAGAATGACAATGAAATTTGTGCACACATGTTTCCCGGCCTTTATAAAGAAATCTTCTAATTTTGTAGCCACTTGAAAAATATTATTTGGCTAAGCACATGCAACGGCTGTTTGTTTGTGGTTGGTTAACAAGATATGTGCTGTCAGCATCTGAACATGAACCATTGGTTAAAACCACGTAGTTGCATGCATAATCGGGTTTATGGCACAGATAGTTGTGCTCCACGTAGTTGCATGCAAACCACTCGTGTTCTAATTGCCCTATTGTTTGACACGTACTGATTTGCTTTGCATGCAAGATTTCTCTCCTAGTTAATATCTGTCATGGTGTAATGTGCTATCGGTTGGACTATAAAAGTGCAAGCACTCCCCCGTGGTAGAAAACGAAACACATTTACACTGGCATCATCGAGAAAGGGGATAGAGGTAAAGCACTGTTCTTCTCCTGTACCTTCGCTCCCCATTTTCCTTTGCCCCCTTGATGTTTCCTAGCCTTTCGCTGATAGTTGGGCTTATGTTTTTCCCATCTCCTTCGCCTGCACAGGTGTCCTCCTCGGTGCACGGACATGGGCCGTCCTCGCGGCTCTGCTTTCGGTGGAGGTGGTGGACGGAAGCCTTCTCCGCTGCGCGCGTTGCTGTGGGAGGCGAATGCTATCGAGCAACAGGCCGCAGGTCATGCAGCTGCATCTACGAGCACGGCGCCGCCAACAAAGACAACGCTCCACACCGCGTTCAGCCTCCCGGCACTGCAAACACTCTCAGGTGCATGGAACCAATTCCTCAATGGCATCGCCTCAGATCTATGTATGGGTGGACTGGCAAAAATCCCTGATCTTAGCAATATCAGTCGGCTATTTTCAGTGTTTACTATGAGTAGGATAGATCCTGAGACCATGAAGATGGACATGGGTGACAACCAGTTTGTGCAAGTAGACGAGCAGCTCATCTAGAAAATTATAGGTGTTAGTGCTGAGGGTAGGACAATCGACAGCCACGGTTCGGCATGCCAGCCGGACCGCGAGGCTTTTCTTTCAAAGCTGCATGCACTATTGACACCGGTGTAGCTGGGGCTATGAACATCCCTGTTGCAAAAGTGAGGAAAATACTACATACGGCTAGTCTGAAGCCGATGACGGCTGCGGAAAAAGCCGCTGAGACGCCTCGGATCAAGGCCGCCTACACAATAGTTGCTGGCGCGCAGTTTCTTCTTC
This sequence comes from Triticum monococcum, assembly GCA_034509565.1. Lineage (NCBI taxonomy): Eukaryota > Viridiplantae > Streptophyta > Magnoliopsida > Poales > Poaceae > Triticum > Triticum monococcum. The sequence continues at coordinate 67,335,953 of CM067846.1, forward strand.
CTAGGGGTCGTAATGCTAAGATCCCAAACGAGCTCCTTGCCATTGCCACAAAACTCAGTGAGCTCGGGGGGTACAACTACGCACAGTATGTCGTCGACGGGCTGCGTGAAGGTGCACGCAAGATCAGGGGCGATCTGCGACTCAACCCATCACAAATCCATCTCCACGGATGCCAGCTAGTTCCTCAGGTGTGTTCGAATCCAATCCATGAAGTACCGTGTCTGGCTTGTGGATTTTTCTGTATTTGATTTTCACAATTTGTGAAGCTGGTACTGATCTTTCCGTTGACTCCATGCTAGATAATATGGTGTGACTACCACGAACATGGACTTGAAGCAATGGCAGGCCTGCCAGAACCTAGGGTTGCACATTACGGGGCCACCCAGCTAAAGGACATGATCAAGAAGCATTCCCCCGCTGCAACACTCTCGTCAGGGATTGAGGTAAAAGAAACTTGAATCGTATTGTTCATCCATGTGGATATTTATTTGTACCGAAACATCCTATAAGACCTCGGTTGTTGACATTTGCAGGATAGTGATGGTTCACAATCGCCACCGGTTGTTGTTCTTTCAAGCTCTACGGCTACTAGCCAAGGTGCAGCTGGAGGAACGCCTAACATTCAAGCCGGGGTTCCCCTTGGTGCCATCCCGGAAGACAAGGTATGATTTCGGTCATGTGATCTTCTGAATGGTTGTGTTTTCTTCCCGTTCATGTATGAGTGAGTAACTAAACATACTATGCCATCTCTTGATAGCTCCTTGGTGTGATGAGAAGTACACTAGGCTTCTACTCAAATCTGCTAGATCGGGCAGATGCTGACAGTGAAACAAAGATAGCCGGTGTTGCGAAGCAGATGGATGCTCGGAAGGAAGATGTAATAAAGGAGATTAGAGCGGCTTGTATTGCTAGAAGGAAGAAGGATATGCAAGAAACTTTTCAGTTTTTCGTTGCTGAGGTGGCAAAAACTTCAGTTCATGCACCTGTTCCTATTCGCCAAGCGCCGCCGGTGGATGGAGTGGCTCCTGATCCCCCATTGGTTCCAAGTGCAACAGGTATACCTCGTTTGCCAATGAACATCATTGTCTACTATTAGCAGATCAAAATCCTTTCAATTTACCATGCTTATGTTGAAAACCCATCACAATAGGAGTGTGTTGTTTTCTAAAAAAAATCTGACACAATGGTAGAAGCTTTTATGTAGTACCACTCGGTCGTATGCCGACTGATGTGCATATTATGTTGATGATTATGATTTCAAGACTGTTTCTTAGTGAGCATTCATATTAAAAATGCATGAGCATACTCAAATGCATGACCGACAAGCCCCCTTTCCGAATGAACAATATTAATCTACATTGCGCTGGCATTTTTCCATCTCACGCAATAGAAAGTGGCGACTATGGCCCACTCCGACCTAAGGAAAATGCAATTTACATCCTTAAGTTCATGAAAACTCCTTTGTACTACGTTTATTTGCTAAGTACTCAAGCTTATTTCTTGACAAATGTTCGTCTGCTCTGTACACAGGTACTCCAGACACAACTCCTGTTCCCTGTGCATCAGGTATTCACTCCTTGGCAGTCATTCCACATTTAAGAAAACCTAGATGAATAATGAGCTTCTTGCTTATCATATATCCCCTTGTAATCAAGACACGAGAAAAATATTGCAATTCTGAAACCATCGTATTGTACATTAAGTCCTTTGTTATTGGCTAAAAAATGTCATAGATAGACAGAGATTTCAGGAAGGATTCAGCAGTTGAGTGATCTGGTTATCCTGGGGAATCCGGAACGGTACCCGCATTCTAGGTCTAGGACTTCGAGTTCCCTTTAGAAGCAGTTTTCCTCTTCTTCAATCTCGAATCCCGAAGGGGAGGCTCTAGTTGCCAAGTAAGAAAAGATCTCGGTAGTTCAATTCATGCATGTGAAAGCTTATCTGCCAGATACAGATGATACTTGCCACTACTTGACCGAAACTGGGACTTGAGGAGGAATGAAATTCTAAGGGAAATCAATCATATGTACATGTTATGAAAATGTGATGGTATCGAAATTCAGCAGTAGAACTTCCTGATGCCCTTTGTCGAACAAAGAACCCATATGACATATACAGATTATCATCAACATGTTGTGTCAAATTTGATATTTTCAAGCCTAGGGTAGCCACTGTTTCACTCACCACGTGCTAAGAAAGAAATGTTGTGATCTAATACTGCTAAATACACGGTCTAAACTTTAGTACTTATATCTTGTTCTGCCGTATACGTAGGTGTTGCAGATGGGCCAAATGTTGCAGCTGCTTTAGGTAAGAACCAAATGGCGAGCATTTCACATTTAATCACTTATGCTTGTTCCTCCCGGCGAATCCTGTTGCATTTTCCATAATTTCGTACATCAAACAAATGGTCTGAGTAGCACAATGATCCTTTTTGTAAATAACTGCTTAGAACTGGACTGCATTATGCTTCGGGTAGCTGACCCGTCACATGTTAATTTGTGTGAAAGTTCTCAGAATGTCATTTCTTTTGTATTGTTTTCGTATATGCCCTGACAATGTCATTGCTTCACGGGTTACATGTAGAATTTAGATATACCCTGTGTCGAATAGAGCTCCCATGGAGATATAACGGTTACATGAAGCATGTTTTGAATTTGTTGTTTCCAAACAAAGGTTGCTAGACTTTCAACAGCATATGCTTCCAAAAAATTGTTGTAATCTTTTAATTCTAGTTACTCGATGGGAACCTTGTTACTGATATATTTTCATGCCATGTACATAGGTGTTGCAGCTCCACCAAGTGTCGTATGTGCTTCAGGTAAACAATAGTGGGCGGTCATTCCACACTCCGGAAACCCTATCGATTTTCCCATAATTAAAAAATATATAGACCGAGAGGCAGAGTAATATCTAGTTAGGAAACTGCTTACAACTGAATGTGTCTTGCAATTGTTTATTTCTCGGCACAATTAGTATGTGCTAAATGTTCCAGCTTTTCCATGTAAACACCAATTGGCGCCCATTTCACATGTCATCACAGATGTTGCATCGAAACTAAATGTTCCTTCCTAATGTCTATTTCTTAGCACGATTAGTACATAGTGATTTTGAATTAGCATTGTCCATTGCACATTTCAAGACCTGTGTCCGCTGCTATCTCCTTAAGTGACATAAACAAAGAAAGAGATGTCATTTGGAAAAAAGGATAATCTATACGAAAAGTACTGCACAAATCTGAAAGATAAGTGCTTTGAGTCTATGTGCTTCCGAATTGGCAGTGTGCAACCCCCAACAACTGATAGTCAGATTGATCTTATTTCATATATCCAAAACTCGTGCTGCACACTTCACCACAAACCGTAGCACTGGACTTGTGCACATTATAGACTTGAAGCTCCAGTGCATTGTTACAGTATCTGAATAAGAAATTTATTCATGTATCTTTTTGACATGACAGTGGTGTCAATTGTATGCAGTTGTTGCAGATTTGGCAGCTAGTTCCAGGGCGGCTGGAGAGGCTATCCTTTCAGCCAGCCCGCAAGAGGCAATCCCTAGCAGTTCCAGTATTCCAAGTACTATACCTATACACACACCAAAGTGGAATATTTTTTCCCAGTTTATTTACTTGCTTACAGATAGTGTTTTGGTTCATGCTGCACAGATCCGGCAATTCAAGCACTACCAGTGACACAAGACAAGGAGATGGTTGAAGATGCCAAGGGAAAGGTCGCGGCTCATCCGCATCCAACTGGTAAGTGATCCGAGTTCGGGGGGTGGGGTGGGGGGGGGTGGTCGGGTAATATGTTAGATGATTGTTCCTTTGGGTATTAATCTAACACTCTGTCCCTGAAGGTGAGTTGCCTCAAGACAAGAGGCACAAATCTATGGAATTCTTGCTGTCGGGGCCAGCATCGTGTATGATCGACAAGGCACCACCCTACAGACTCATAGAAGGTGCTTCCATGTGCCACCATTCTACAATGCAGGGCCGTTAATTTGTCTTACAAGATGAACTAACAAGTCGTTTTTCCGTGTAGACACTACTATAAGGGTCAGCAATGTCGACCCGTTGGTGTTTTCTCTTACGCAACCAGGACATGTTGCTAGGTGCACCACACTGCGTAACAAGCGCTTACGTCTCCCGACAGTGCACGAATTAGTGGGTTCTGACCCGACACCACTAGGTACAATCCTGCCATAAGTTGTGGTTCTATTGTCTGCCGACGTGTGTGCAACTTGCAATAACTGATGCACATCTTCCAACTTCCTTGCAGCTGTGGTGGAGCCATCTCATATTGCCGAGGGAGCATCAATTCAGTTTGGATTCTCTCCATTCGAGCTCGAGCTGACACATAGGAGTTACCCAGCCATCCTGAGCCTAAGTTTCTATGAGGATGTGAAAATGCTGACCTCTGGACCAGTCCTAAGCAGGTGTGTTTGATAAATCTAGAAATCTATAATATATGATAGGCATATATAATCTTTAGATTCAGCACCTAGAATAATACATTGACTTCGATGCATATTACTCACTTCTTCTCTTTCCCATGTGCAGTACCTGGTTCAAGCATGACACACCGACGCCTTTGGAGATTGATGGGCACACGATGAAACACCAGTTTGACATTGATGGCGAAATGACGTACCGTGGGATGGATGCCAGGGTTCGTGAGTTCAACGAGTCGGAGGTACTGATGATGGTGGGATTTGATGATCCAGTGTGGAGAGGGCTAGCTTCGCCAGATGCCGCTGTAAGTGTGCGAACCACTAGACTATGCTTGTTTTCTGCTCTAGGATAACAACTCACACATTTCATTGCCTCTCTAGATATACATGTCTAACTTGCCAAATGAAGAGTCTAGTGCAATGCTTGGATCTTTGTTTAACACTGGAAACCTAGGTTACCAGATGAGATCTTGCAGACTGGTACGTCTATTATTCTTGCTCTCTCCTTATCCAGTTATGATGCTATACCTAACATCTGTGTGAACTCTCTCCCCAGATCATGGCTCCTATCTTGATGAGCGATGAATGGTCCTTGTATGCTTTTGATAGGAATTTCAAGCGTCTCAATGTGCTTGATCCAATGTACACTGATCAGGGGAGCCAGACTTACAAAAAGAAGCATCTTGAGACCATTGGGTACATGTTGAGGGGGTTGATGGCTGTTGGTTCTATTCTAGAGGATGGCTGGGCAATGAATTGCGAAGGGTGGACTGTTCACTTCAACAGGAATATGCACATCCCTTGCAAAAGGTACTTTACTAACCATAAGGCTACTGCACTCAATTGTTTCTGCAATTTACTACAAGCACTGTCATGTTAAACTTGAAAAATGTTTTTGGCAGTGGCCAGAGCCCAGGTTACATCATGTACTATGCAGAGTACTTCGATGGTTTTGCACTAGACCAAGACATCCCTGATGTATGTTTAGATACTAATCTCGATGAACAAGTCTCTATGTGCATGTTTTTTTGAACTAACATGGAATATGGTGTGCCTTCTATACAGGCTGGGCTAAAGACATTCAGGAAGAAAATGTTGTATCAAGTGATGTCCACGAAAGGGAACAAGGCTAAGCGCTCTGGGATCATGGAGCAGTGCGATTAGGTTGTTCTGGTGCAGATGATTCAGCAAAATGGCGATCGTTTCCTTCACCGACAATTCCTGGGAATGTGTCCACGATCTGGCTGATTGCTGAATTATGAACTATCCCTCTATTAAGCTCAACTATAGCTGGGCATGGATTGTAATAGCTAAGTATGAGACAATTATTACTTAGTTGCTGAAGGCCAACTCTGCTAGAGAATGGCTTGGTTTGTAATAATATCAGACCAGTACCTACGTAGACAAACATGCCGCGAAAGCGTCCTGATGTGCCATGCAACCTGGATCTTCAATTATGAAATGCTTTGGCTAAGAACGGGCACAAATTCCTGTGATTTGACATGACTGCATTGGTTGAGCCCCAACGGCTATGTGCAACTTAAGCTTAGTCGGTTGTAATGTTGTTTCTTGCTTTGTAATGCAGTGAGTGAATTTTACCCTATGATTCAGTGCTTACCGAGCTACCTCAAGTGGGGAAAATGGCTCAGCTTCAAAAAATGACCGTTGGCATTGTTGGAACCCAACGGCTATGCACTATGCATTTACTACCTCCTCCATGTGTTGGCCTATATAACACTGTCGATTGCCTATCCAACCATCCTCCTCAACTCATTCTCTTCTTCCATCCTGTCTTGGCCATGGCATCCAGTGGTTCATCCTCCTCGCAAGCTAGCTCTAGAGCTCCACCAATGAGATCACCAATACGCTACCATTTCAAGCCCTTGGAGTACTACCCAGAGACTTTGTGCAACTGCAAGATCAAGAAGAAAGCAGCCATGTGGATATCGTGGAGCGACGACAACCCATGCAGGCGCTACAAGACTTGCGCCAGATCAAGGGTAATCATTCATCCGATTCTAAGCGTTCAAATTCCTGGTCACAGCGTCTGCACTAACCTATCTTGTGGGGTGTCATTTCTTAGTCCGGAGGGTGCAGGTTCTTCGAGTGGCACGACGCCGCCGTCACTAATCCGTTCTTGAAGCAGTGCCTCATCGATCTAAGGGACAAAGTTTGGAGCCTGGAGGGGGAAAACGAACTACTACAGGGCATGGTGGCTACAGGAGAAGGACGGGAGGCGCAACTACGTGATCATCTGCACCGAGCGACAATGGCGCATCAGTCTGAAGTGCAGCTGCGTCATAAGGAATCAGACATGTTCAAGGCGACAATCGACAACCTCACCAAGAGGATGGGGGAGATGAACAAGGATAGCTCCTCCACAAGACCAAGAATGTTTGTGCTCGTCTTGCTATGCCTCCTGGCATGTGTTTTGTATTTCAAATCGCCCTGAAGCTATTCAGGGCCAGCCTGGCATGTGTGGTATCTCAATTCAGCCTGAAACTACTCAGGGCCATCACGGTGTGTGTGTGTGTGTTGTATTAAAATTATCCCTGATGCTTATCAGGGGCGTCCAACTATGTAGCATTTAATCTCCAGTGCTAACTATTCCAGGAAATAGACTATCTAAATAATGCCAATTGCATGTTTCTCGACAGCATAGCACACAAAAAAACTTGTCCCCACAACCAACGCGATATTTCTCTAATTTATATCAGAAAGCGATTCCACCAAACATGAGAAATCTAGATAGTACATTAAGATATTCTAAAAAGACCAACTAAGCTTTAGTCGTGATAAGATTACAGGGCAAAGCTTCTCTCAGCAAGTCACAGAATGCATAAAGAGTTCTTGCTTGCTTGGAATGCATCTTGGGGCAGCAGAGGCCAAACATGAGAAGTCTAGATAGTACTTCAGATGTTCTAAGAAAACCAACTAAGCTTTGGTCATGATAACATTACAACGCAAAGCTGCTCACAGCAAGTCACAGTATGCAGAAAGAGTTCTTGATTGCTTGCAATGCATCTTGGGATAACAGAGATTCATTCCCTTCTAGACGCATCAACTCGAACAGCATTATCTGCTTGTGTATCTTCATGTTCTCCTGTTTGTTTCTTCAAAAGTTAGTCCATGCCAACAACATATAATGACAATTTTGGAATGAAGGGTGGAGATGGATCACATACTCGCTTTAGCGGAATGACTAATTTGTCACCGTCGTAGTTGTTAGCAAAGAAAATGCTACACAGACCTGATTCGTGCCTACATTTTCACAAAATTCCAATGGTTAAGCAAAATTCTAAAAAGTCTGGTATCTTTCCACTGTATGAGTATATCAATCTGACAAACACATACCTTGATACCTTCTCCACCATTAATATTGGAAATGATCTACTCCAACCACCAGCGGTGCATATCCAAGATGAAAAGAAATGGTTGATACACCGGAAAAGTGCCGCATGCAGCTTGTCTGAGACATAAGTGTGCATCTTCACGCGCCTAGTGCTATAGCCGAATGGTCCTACCGCCGGGTCTAGTACAATTATTTTCTTCTTGACCATGTCAAAAGAATATAGTGCCGATCCATCTTCCAGTATTGCCAGAATATACCACTACATTGAACACGAGTGGCCGAGAGGACGTCAGTAATCTAGTCATAATAGCAATAATGTTTGGGACATCCAAGTACCTACGGACTGTGGCGGCTTACCATGAGGCACGATGCAGGGTTTGTTTCAGCAATCCCAGTGGTGAACTCCTTCTGCACTGAATGTACACAAACAGGATCGGCATTGGACATCACCGTGGTCTGCCACACATAAACAAAAGTGAGGGATCGAGTTAAAACAAATCGACTGGGCGTGTAAACAGATGATATAGCAAGTCATGCTGGGACACCTACAGCAAAATCCGGGTCGAGGAATTTTCGCCAAACCATGCCCATTGGCTCCTTAGAGAAAAGCTGGTCTATTTGCCCCAAACTTCTCATCAACACAACACCCATTTCATGGCTGAGGGGTTCCTGTCCCGTGAGTTGGTGCTGGAGATGGATTCCAAAAAGAGAGACCATCCTAGGCTTGGCATGCAAAATCCATGTCCTGGAGTGTAGAAACAAACAAATAGTCACGACCATCTCTTTAGCATGCATGTGGGTTTCAATCATAGCCATAATGTACTCTCGTATATTTGCGAGCATACCTGTCTAGTTGTACTGATGTTGCTCGCGAGAACCAGTCCTGTATCGTAGTCAGGACAGTTGGCGAGGGAGGCGCAGGTAGTGAACCAGCGACCCATGGTTCACGCGCAATGGTTGTTACAGGGAGTGCAGTCCGGACCGCTTCTGCTTCTATAGTTGTTCCAAATAGTACAAAGCTAGCAGCTGGGCGCAACTCTGCATAGTATGTTACCAACAGTGCAGTAAGATCATCGTAAAAGTTGTACACACTCCTCGCAATTTCAGCCTCATCACAGTCTAGGTTGAGTGGGTCGTTTTTCGGTGTCCCATCTTTAACATAGTCAAACTGTGGCTGATCCACACATATCTTCTTGTTCGAGACTAATGTCCCATAGCTTGTTCCAATGCTCATGGGAGTGACCCTCTTGTGCGCTTGACCGGCGTGGGCAGCTGAGCTTTCTGCAAAATAGACAAAAAGGGATTCAGCAAGCCTGTAGCCTGTGTACATTCATGTGGCGATCATGGTCGTACCTCCGCATCCAGATAAGGTGTCAGGTTGACCTCCTGTTTTCCTTGTTACAGGTGTCTGGTAGTTGATATCAGCTGCATCTTGCATCTCAGGTACAACGTTGTTGGTAGTGGGGGCTCCTTGCATCTTCAGTATGCATTGCTTACGGCCAGCCGACTTGCAACATGTGCAGTTGTCCGCAATGCAAGCGACCAGCTTGTTCGCAAAGTTGAACATTGATGATTGAAATGCCTACCATAATTCTGCAGCATTTGCTAACCCTCTAGTGTTCTGTTCTCAGAGCAGGATGCCTAGCTTCTCACCAGACTATGAAGACAATCAATTTGTTAGTGGGAGTTGATTCATAAAAATGGTGAACCACCATAGCCACTACCTATCTGTAGTTAGTTCTGAAATATAATTAGGGGGGGACTCACAATGCTAGGATGATTGGTCCTCAAATGGTTCGAAAAATCCTGCGGCCCAAGTTTCGCATAGCTAGCACGGAGCAACAGAGTGCACGGGCCTGCAACTATTTTGGTCGCAGTCAATGGTACTGCTACGTAGCTTGCAACCGCCCTGCGTCCATTGCCTTTGCCCTGTACTGTGGATGGCCTGACCTGAAAAAAATACCAAACTAATCAGTATCATGTGCCAGTCGTGATACCTGCAAAATTACAGCAAATGATGCATATACTTACTACTGCCCCATGGAAAGAAATCTCGCCCCCGCCTATATTAACTGAGACCTTCTCGACCATCTTCTTCACAGACTCGTAGTCGTACAACCCAATCCGAGGATGCTCATCACTGGATTTGGAAAGCTCACCCAAGTCCAAGTGGTCAAGAACAAAAACCTGCATGCATTTTTTAAAGACAAAAGGAAAGAGTTGTCAGGTTCCCCAAAACGGTGAACAATTTGTATGAAATGTGGTCTTCCGTGTCATCTGGTAAAAACTTGCCTGGAGTAAAAGATGGCAGCCAACTATATGTATGGTGGGAATCCGCTTGCTCACATCACCTTTGAATTTCCTAACTGCTGAAAGCAAGTGTTTCACCACATAACCGCACCAATTCCATTGTCCGGCTTCATCCATATTGTTTAAGGCAGCCCAAAAATCAATAGTTATGTAGTCGTGCTTGGCGGACGGCGCTAGGACATGACCAACGACAAAAACGACCAATGCAATCTTGAAACAATCTTTTTCAATCTTACTGGACTCCTTGGATATTTCCTTCAGCAGCATAAATTCTGCTGCCTTGAGGCTGTGGGTTCCTTTGTCACTGAACATGGCAATGGCACGAGTATACTCAATGCATGCTTCAGATGGATCAAGTCCTTCAGCGGTTATCTGTTTCTGCCCACAAGGCAATCCAAACACAGAGTGGACTGATTGGTCTGACAAAACTAGTGAACCTTGTGACTCCAGGTTTAAGACTGAAGCATTAGGATCTAACCTATCCATAAGATATGCACTGTACTTCAGATTGATCTTCTGCCATGACTTCAGATCTAACATTCCATCAAAACAAATTTCTTTTGCAAGCTCCCGTTTGAACATGCTAAAGTCGGACAAAACAGAGCACACTTTGATAACCGACAATCGCGAACATATTGAAGGTGAGCCAGCCGCGCCTAGTGAATCTGGTGACATTTCCTCCTCACTATCTAAATCCCCGGGGGAAGGATCGCTCATACTCTGCTGAATCTCAACTGTTCGGATTTCTTCAGCTCCTACTTCCATTGGGTAGGATCTAATCAACCTAGTGTCAACCAAAAAGGACTGGCCTATCAGAAAATCATGCCTAGATTATGTGAAGAATTGTAGTCGCCTACTGGCCGTGGTTGGATTGGGCAGTACCACGATTCGACAGATGTGGAGGGAGGATTTTGAAGACCGCCCTGCCCAGCTTCATGCCAGAGCTTCACAACGCTGGTATCTCATCCAGGGAGAAAACTTCTGCGCGTTGGGGAAGATGGATGCGTGGTTGTCTCCTCCGCTAGCTCCCTACACGGCTGGAGTAAATGCCATGATGTTGTTTGATGCGTGTGGTGGAGCAGTGACTTGACTGCCCTGAATCAATCCGCCAAGAATTTAACACGGGCCCATCGCATGCAGCAAAAAGTATCAATATGATATTGTGCCAGTCGTCTCACACGTCCAAATCCTGTTGCAACTGTGGCTATCATGGGCGACTCTCTGACCTGTGCTGCTAGCATATTTCTCTCTTTTAAAAACAAATCCTCTAATTGATCACACTAACCCATGAAATTAACAGCAATGTTCATTAGGCATCACGTACAAAGCCCTAGATCCTCTATTTCCCCTTCTGATCACTATCTTTTGTTTTCTGTAAATGTGCGTCAACGATTTTAAAAAATTATACCAAACTCATAAATTAGTTATAAAACAACATACAAGTTCCCAGATGGAAATAAACGCGACCGACTGTTCTAAAAGAACAAGAATTAGTTGTTTTCCTTCTTAGGGTTTCTCTATTTTTCACATAGCTTATCTCCAAAAAAATTGTTCAAACCTTAAACTATTTGTGAACCTGTTAAATTGTGATCCAAATTATACTGTGTTGGACTAGACGTAGTACAACTGGTGTGGGCCTTTGCGTTGACGTCGACGCGTACGAGTACAACTCGTTTACTTGTCCTCCAAGGACTCTCATGTATTGCCCTCATATATACCCCATGTAGTCGCACCTCAGACGGGATGTCGTCTCGTGCTTGTAATACTCCTCCTCATAGTGATTGCGCCTTCGTGCGTCCGTGGTTTTCTCCCGCAAGGGTTTCCACGTAAAATCTGTGTCTCTTTGTCTCGTTTATTTCTCGTTATTATCTAACAAGTGGTATACAGAGCCAAGTTTACAGATATGAGATTCGAGACGAGAGATTAGGGTTACGGCCGCCGCGCGCGTCCGACCGATCCGTCGAATCCGACTGGATTTTCTGCAGCCGCGAGACCGACAAGTTTTTCCATTGCGCTGCGATCCGCTGTCCGAGATCGATTAGTGCTAGGATTCAAGTCCCGAGGCTGCCCCTTCACGTGGTCAAGCCAACCGCCACAAATTGTCAAGCCAAATCGGGAGGAGCGATCTACACATTGCCAAATCCGCCGAGCCGCCACTGCACATACTGGCTCAAGGACCGAGGCTGCTCTCGATCGTGACCTGAAGCCAGTACTAGTTGCACTTCACGTGACGTGAGGCTGTGCTAGTTCAGTTTTTTGTTCTTCGGTAGATTGGTCTGCTACGTCCACTGCCTATACTACCAGGTGCTATCTGTTTTAGTTCTTTGATCCGCATATTAAATTCTGTTAAGGATTTTTCTACCGCCTTGTACTACTTTGTGTACACAGCTTTATCTGCTCATGGCTTCCATGAAGTATGATTTTCCGCTGCTGGATCGTGACACAAGGTTTACCCTATGGCAAGTCAAGATGCGGGCGTTGTTGGCACAGGCCGACTATGATGTAGCACTGGATAGTTTTGGGAAGAAGCGAATTGAGGACTGGACTGCTGAGGAGAAAAGAATTGATTGTAAGGCTTTGTCACAAATTCAACTCCATTTGCATAATAATATTTTTGCAGGAAGTTTTGAGCGAGAAAACTGCTGCCGCTCTATGGTTAAAGCTAGAAGGGATTTGCATGACTAAAGATCTCACCAGCAAGATGCATCTGAAGCAAAAATTATTCCTGCACAGGTTACCCGAGGGAGGTAATGTTTTGAATCATATTTCAGAATTTAAAGAGATCATATCCGATCTAGCTGCAATGGAGGTTAAGTATGAAGAGGAAGATACTGCTTTAATGTTACTTTGTTCATTGCCAAGTTCTTATACCAATTTTAGAGACACCATATTATACAGTCGTGATACTCTCACACTTAATGAAGTTTATCAAGCTTTGAACTCTAAGGAGAAGATGAAACTAATGGTGCCTCATGATAGTTCAAGTTCATCCCAAGCAGAGGGATTATCTGTTCGTGGCAGGACAAAGGTGAAGAACTCCAATAATGGAAATAGAGGCAAAAGTAAAAACGTCTACAGGGGCCGGTCACAATCCAGAGACAAGAAATATTGCAGATATTGCAAGAGAGACGGGCATGACATCTCAGAGTGTTTCAAGTTGCAGAACAAGGAAAAGAGAAAAGGTAACAAACAAGGTGAAAATTCTGCTAACGTTGCTCGTGAGGATAGTTCTGATGATGCTCTTGTCGTTATTGCTGGATGTGCTGAGACCAATGATGAGTGGGTACTTGATACTGCATGTACTTTTCATATGTGTCCACATAGAGATTGGTTTAATACTTTTGATTCCACTATGTCTGCTGGTTCCGTTTTGGGTTTTGATAATTCACCATGCAAGATTGAAGGCATAGGTTCTATTCGAATCAAGATGTTTGATGGCATAATCAGAACTTTGACAGATGTTCGGTATATTCCGAAGATGAAGAGAAATCTTATTTCTATGAGTGCCCTTGATGCAAAGGGATACAAGTATTCAGGTGGAGATAGTGTTTTGAAAGTCACCAAAGGTTCCCTTGTTGTGATGAAAGGTGACTTAAGTTCGACCAATGGTCTTTATTACCTTCGAGGTTCTACAGTTTCAGGTAACGCTACTCCAGTTGTTTCAAAGAATTATGATTGTGATGCTGCTAACCTTTGGCATATGCGTCTTGGACATATGAGTGAACTTGGTTTGGCAGAGTTAAATAAGAGAGGTCTTCTTGATGTATATGAACCTGGTAAACTGAAATTTTGTGAGCATTGTATCTTCAGCAAACACAAGAGGGTGAAGTTCAATACTTCGGTTCATACAACTGAAGGTATTCTTGATTATGTGCATTCTGATTTATGGGGGCCATCTCGCAAGAAGTCACTAGGTGGTGCTAGTTACATGCTGACTATTATTGATGATTATTCGAGAAAAGTATGGCCTTATTTCTTGAAGCATAAATATGAAGCATTCTCAGTATTTAAGGAGTGGAAGATTATGATTGAGAGACAAACTGAAAAGAAGGTAAAAATACTTCGCACTGATAATGGTATGGAATTCTGTTCTAAGCAATTTAAGAATTATTGCAAGTCTGAAGGCATTGTCAGACATTACACCGTTCCTTATACTCCTCAACAAAATGGTGTTGCTGAGCGCATGAACAGGACCATTATTTCCAGAGCCCGTTGCATGTTGTCCAATGCAGGTTTGCATAGGCGTTTTTGGGCTGAGGCCGCTTCCACTGCTTGTTATCTCATTAACCGTTCACCATCTATTGCTCTTAATAAGAAAACTCCAATTGAGGTATGGTCTGGTTCACCTGCTGATTATTCAGAGTTGAGAGTTTTTGGTTGCACTGCTTATGCTCATGTTGATAATGGAAAGTTGGAGCCTGTTAAGTGCATCTTTCTTGGTTATAAGTCTGGTGTTAAAGGTTTTAAATTATGGAATCCTGAAACCCAAAAGGTTGTTATTAGCAGAAATGTTATCTTTAATGAATCTGCTATGCTACATGATGTTTCATCTACTAATGTTCCCGTTGAGAGTGAACAGCAGCCTATTGTTCAGGAGCCTACTGTTCAGGTGGAGCATGTTATTGATTCAGGTGATACATCTGGTAATGAAATTGTTGATGCACATGATGAACCCGTTGTTAATGATGATAATATCACTCCCACTCCAAATCAGCCTATTGTTCCACCCAGTTGAAATCTTGCACGTGACAGAGTTAGACGGGGTACTAACAAACCTGACAGGTTAATTGAACAGTGCAATATTGTTTCTTTTGCTTTATCTGTTGTAGAAGAAATTGAAGGTAATGCTGAACCTTCTTCATATTCTGAGGCTATTATTTCTGGTGATAGTAATAAGTGGATGACTGCTATGCATGATGAGATGGAATCACTTGAAAAGAATGGCACTTGGGATTTAGTAAGATTACCTAGAGAGAAGAAACCTATTCGTTGCAAGTGGGTTTTCAAGAGGAAAGAAGGTGTTTCTCCTAATGATGAGACAAGATATAAAGCAAGGTTAGTTGCTAAAGGTTACAGTCAGATTCCAGGTATTGACTATAACGAAGTCTTTTCTCCTGTTGTGAAGCATAGCTCTATTCGCACTTTACTCAGTATTGTTGCCATGCATGATCTTGAGCTTGAACAATTGGATGTTAAAAATGCATTCTTACATGGATAATTAGAAGAGGATATTTATATGGAACAACCTGAAGGTTTTGTTATTCCTGGAAAAGAAAAGCTTGTTTGTAAGTTAAAGAAATCTCTTTATGGATTGAAGCAATCCCCGAGACAGTGGTACAAGAGATTTGACACCTTTATGCTCTCTCAAGGTTTCAAAAGGTCTAATTATGATAGTTGTGTTTATTTGAAAATTGTCAAAGGTTCAACTATTTATTTGCTCCTTTATGTTGATGATATGCTTATTGCTGCAAAGAGTATGTCAGAGATTAATGAACTAAAGAAGCAATTGAGTAATGAATTTGAGATGAAGGATTTGGGTGCAGCAAAGAAAATACTTGGCATGGAAATATCCAGAGATAGACCATCTGGAAAAGTGTATCTCAGTCAGAAGGGATATATTGATAAAGTTCTTCATCGTTCAATATGCATAATGCCAAGCCGGTGAGTACTCCGTTAGCTGCACACTTTAAATTATCATCAGCTTTATGTCCTAAGTCAGATGTAGATATTGAGTACATGTCTAGAGTTCCCTATTCAAGTGCAGTTGGTTCACTTATGTATGCCATGGTTTGTTCTCGTCCGGATTTATCATATGCATTGAGTGTTGTCAGTAGATACATGGCTAATCCTGGAAAAGAGCATTGGAGAGCAGTTCAGTGGATTTTCAGATACCTGCATGGTACTTCTAATGCTTATTTACAGTTTGGGAAAACTAGAGATGGACTTGTTGGTTTTGTTGATTCTGATTTTGCTGGTGATTTGGATAAGAGAAGATCACTCACAGGTTATGTTTTCACCATTGGTGGTTGTGCTGTGAGTTGGAGAGCAACTTTGCAGTCTATTGTGGCTTGTTCCACTACTGATGCCGAGTATATGGCTATTTCTGAGTCATGCAAAGAAGCTATCTGGTTGAGAGGTTTGTACACTGAGCTTTGTGGAGATTCATCTTGCCCTACCATATTTTCTGACAGTCAAAGTGCCATATATCTTACAAAGAATCCAATGTATCATGAGAGGACAAAGCACATTGATGTCAGATTTCATTATATTCGAGATGTTGTTGCTGAAGGCGATTTGAAGGTATGCAAGATAAGTACTCATGATAATCCTGCTGATATGATGACAAAGCCAGTTCCGACCAATAAGTTTGAGCTTTGCTCAGACTTAGTTGGTATTTCTCACTAGTCCTATGGACTTTGACGGACAAGGTGTTTAAACTGATTTGGATGGAGTTATTTACTTTCTTCGACTACTGAAGGGAATTTGGATCAAGGTGGAGATTGTTAAATTGTGATCCAAATTATACTGTGTTGGACTAGACGTAGTACAACTGGTGTGGGCCTTTGCGTTGACGTCGACGCGTACGAGTACAACTCGTTTACTTGTCCTCCAAGGACTCTCATGTATTGCCCTCATATATACCCCATGTAGTCGCACCTCAGACGGGCTGTCGTCTCGTGCTTGTAATACTCCTCCTCATAGTGATTGCGCCTTCGTGCGTCCGTGGTTTTCTCCCGCAAGGGTTTCCACGTAAAATCTGTGTCTCTTTGTCTCGTTTATTTCTCGTTATTATCTAACAGAACCAACGATCATCTGCATATCCATGATTAGAGTTCTACCAAGAGATGGTTCTACATGTAACCTCCTCCATGATTCTTAGTGCAACCTGCAAACCCATCAAATCCATCAAATGACTAGTACCCCACGAGCCCCACACACGGTGGCCCATGTTGGAGGTATAGATGCTGCTCCGCCCATGTACCGTGCTGTCCATCCACTTGCGGGCTGCTGAGGAATCCGGTGAAATACGGGTGCGCGTTCGGTCCTAGCTAATCAAATACGACTGACAACACATATCACGATGCTGTCTCGGCGGGCTTGATACCGAGCTGCCTGGAGACCGGCCTCCGCATCGTTTTATCGGGGTTCTGCCAACCTTCGGAGTGCACCTCTTGGTAGGAGTAGTAGACGCCAATACAACTTGGGAAGCTGGATGCCTGAAAGAGTTGACGCTAGAGATGGTTTTGAAGAGAAGGAGAATAATGGTGATTCTGAAATTGATGCGGAGTTGGCTAGGCAAGTGCGAGCTATGCAGATGCAGATCGTTACTAATAGTGCAGAAGTAAGTACTGGCCGTGGTCGTGGCGGCCGGCAGCCAAAAGCAGCAGGGCGAGGACGAGATAGAATTCCTGTGCCAATTCCGTTAGCTGTCAAACCGCCTCTCCCGGGCTTCATGCACTCGTCGGACATGATTCCAGCTATGCGTTGGTTCAACTCCTTGGTTATTCCTTTCGGGTCAGTTGATGCTGCTATGTCCGATGCGGATTCGGTGCTAGGGAAGAGGGCTGCTGAACAGAATAGGAATGAGAATGTGGAGTTGGAGGGTGCCATAATTGCTATAAGTCAAGCTAGTGCAGGAGATGGTGGTAAGGCTAAGAAAGGTAAATTCAGGGGATTCCAGACAGACATACGTGGAGAACAGGGGGACATGGAGAAGGATGCAAGGATTGACACGGAGGCAACCAGCCTTGGGGCCGCTGGTAAACTGACGGGGCCATATGTGGTGCCCTGTTAGGAGCAATGAATTGCCTGAGTTGGAATTGTCGAGGAATCAGGGGCGCCTCGACAGTTCGTGATCTCATCATCCTCGTCCAAACTCATCGTCCGCATATAGTCTTTTTGTGTGAAACTCGGCAAAAGTCTGATAAGGTCCATCGTCTGTGTTCTCGTTTAGGCCTTCATGGTTTTTCTGGTGTCGATAGTAATGGCCAAAGTGGTGGCCTAGCGTTGTTTTGGAATGATCAGTTGTCAGTGGAGATTAAAGATAAGAATGAAAGAATAATTGATGCTTATGTGCTTGCTTCTCCCTCTGATCCATTGTGGCATCTCACATGCGTGTATGGTGAACCCAGAACTGAAAATCGCCATCGTATGTGGTCTATTCTGTCTGACTTACGTTCTACCAGTGATCTTCCATGGATGCTCATGGGAGATTTTAATGAAGCACTTTGGCAGTGTGAGCACTTGTTGGTCACTCCGAGACTAGCTAGTCAAGTGGCAGCGTTCACGGAAGTGGTACAAGACTGTGATCTTCATGACTTGGGGTTCTCGGGTGTGCCGTTTACATATGATAATAAGAGGATAGGCAGAACAAAGGTCAAGGTCCGGATCGATCGAGCCCTTGCGGATGACAGATGGAGAGATATTTTTCTGATGCTATTGTGGTCCACCTAGTATCCCCATGTTCTGACCATCTCCCCATCCTTGTGAAGCTACAGGAAGAGGAGTTCACACCGCTAAAGAAGAAGGCAAGGCAATATGAAATTTTTTGGGAATGGGCGGGTGAGCTACTGGAGCTTATTGAACAAGCATGGGTGGTGGCGAAAGTCAATGGTGACCTTGCCTCGATCACGGCAGGTCTTAGCCATGTCATGAATGAGCTGCAAGGATGGAGTCGTAAGAACTTCAGAAATGTTCCGCGGGAGGTCGAGCACACACGGAAAAAACTTGATCACTTGATGCGCACCAATGGCAACTAGCTAGAGATCCGTCGTCTCTCGGATAGTATGAAGGAGTTACTGTATAAGGAAGAACTCTTATGGCTGCAGCGGTCGAGGATTTCATGGCTGAAAGATGGGGACCGTAATACGAAGTTTTTCCATAACAAATCTGTATGGCGAGCCCGTAAGAATAAAATCAAGAAACTAAAAGATGAGGACGGTACATGGCAGACAATACCCTCGGTTATGGAACTAATGGCCACCTCTTTCTTTAAGGATCTTTTTACTAGAGACCCGTCATTACAGGATGATGAGATAATTAATCTTGTTGAGAGAAAAGTAACAAATAATATGAATGAGGAGTTGTGTAAGGAATTTTCAGAGAAAGAAATATCGGACACTTTGTTCCAGATTGGCCCCTTAAAGGCCCCGGGACCGGATGGTTTTTCGGCGCGCTTTTATCAAAGAAATTGGGCAGTTTTGAAGGAGAAAGTTGTGGCAGCGGTGAGGTTATTCTTTGCTACTTGAAATATGCCTGCTGAAACAAATTCTACTTCAATTGTTCTGATTCCAAATTCTGATCAGCCGGAGTCCCTGAAAGACTTTAGACCCATATAAGTTTGTGTTCAGTGCTTTACAAAATCGTAGCTAAATGTCTAGTGAATAGATTGGGGCCAATTCTTGGTGATATCATATCGCCGAACCAAAGTACGTTTGTTCTGGATGTATGATTACGGATAATGCGCTCCTGGCATTTGAATGCTTCCATACTATTGAACATAGTAAGAAGGAGACGGAGACCTTCTGTGCTTACAAGCTAGACCTTTCAAAGGCGTATGACAGGCTTGACTGGGATTTTCTCAGAAGTACAATGCAGAGTTTGGGTTTCGCTCAACGGTGGATAGACTGGATAATGTCTTGTGTCACCTCGGTGAGCTATTCCCTGAAATTCAATGGAACCCTACTTGATTCGTTCACCCCAACCAGAGGTCTTCGCCAAGGTGATCCATTATCTCCGTTCATTTTTTTATTTGTTGCTGATGGTCTTTCTTCCCTCCTGTAACGAGAAGCTCGCCATGGAACTGTTACAGCAATCAAGGTCTGTAGAAGGGCGCCTGGTATATCACATTTACTATTCGCTGATTACTCATTGTTGTTTTTCAAAGCTGAGCCTGACCAAGCAACTAGAGTGAAGAAGGTTTTGGAAATTTATGCAATGGGTACTGGGCAGTTTATCAATCCACAAAAGTGCTCAATCCTTTTAGCCCGGCATGTCCAGCAGCGGTACAAGAGAATATTAAGGAAATTTTACACATATCCCAAGTTACATTTGAGGCAAGATATTTGGGCCTCCCAACTCCGGAAGGTCGTATGAGCAGAGGTAAACAGAAAACTTTGGAAGAGAAACTTGCAAAAGCGCTTATGGAGTGGGGCGAGAATCACTTGTCAATGGGTGGAAAGGAAAGTAAGATAAAAGCCATTGCTCAAGCTCTTCCAGTTTACATAATGAGTGTCTTTAAAGTCCCTGCCGGACTGTCTGATGACCTCACTTAAATGATACGTCGGTTTTGGTGGGGTGCCGAAAACGGGAAATGAAAAACACACTAGATTGGACAGGATATCATGCTGCGTCCCAAGGCGAGAGGTGGTATGGGTTTCAAGGATCTTAGACTATTCAACCAAGCGCTTCTTGCGCGTCAAGCCTGGCGTTTGATCCAATACCCGGACAGTTTATGCGCACAAGTTTTACGAGCCAAGTATTACCCTGAGGGTGTCATTACTGATACCGTGTTTACAGGTAACGGATCAACAACTTGGCAGGCTATTGAGCATGGACTCGAGCTGGTCAAACAAGGGTATATATGGCGAGTAGGGAATGGGGCAAGTATCCGTGATTGGAGAGATCCCTGGATCCCTAGAGGACCGACCTGTAGGCCGATCACTCCCAAGCGTAGATGTAGACTTAAATGGGTTGCAGATTTTTTGGTGGCTGATGGGGCATGGAATGTTCCATTACTCAGGCAACATTTTTTCCAGGTTGACGTAGATGAGATTCTGAAAGTCAAGGCCTCGAGAAGAATGAACGATGACTGTATTCTCTGGTACCCGGATAAGCACGGAATTTTCTCAGTCAAGTCGGCTTATAACATGGCTCGTGATAGAGTTATGGATGTGCAGGGTGTAGGTGAATCAAGTGTTCGACCATATGGTTCAAGACTGGCGTGGAAAATGTTATGGAGTTGTGGTGCTCCTCCAAAGGTGTGTGTGTTTGCATGGAAGGCAGCAAGGGGAGCGTTGGCTACAAAGGAAAATAAAAGACATAGACAATTGGAGCATGATGGGATTTGTACCATATGCGGTCAGGAAACAGAGTCAAATTTTCATGCGCTAGTTCGATGCCCACATACTCGTAACTTATGGACTGCCATGAGATCAGTATGGGACCTTCCAGCTGATGATCTTCTCAAAGGTACAGAACCAGAATGGTTGCTGGTGTGTATTCAGCAGCTCAATGAGACACAAAGGATGTTGTTCCTCATGTTATTATGGCGTATATGGCATGTCCGTAATGAACTTACCCATAACAAGCCAATCATCCTGGTTGAGGCCTCGAAGAAATTCCTATGCAGCTATATGGAATCGTTGCTACTCATTAAACAACACCGGGAGGTGCATGTGTTGAAGGGTAAACAGGTTGTTATTTTCTCAGGCCACGCAAGTCATAAGGGAGCTAGAACGACGCCAGTAGAGATTGTAAACTGGATTCCCCCATCATGTGGTGTTGCCAAGCTAAACATCGACGGATCCTTCGTCCAAGTGGACGGAACGGCGGGCGCTGGTATGATACTCAGAGTCCACAAAGGTACGGTAATTTATGCAGCTTGCAGGTCGCTCTTGAACTGCTCGGGTGCTCTTGAGGCTGAGCTTGCAGCGTGTGATGAGGGCCTACGACTGGCACTACACTGGACTCAACTACCGCTTCAGATGGAAACGGATTGCTCCGAAATCATCAAGCTGCTTAACTCTAGTCCTACATATCGCTCTAGTAACATGTATCTGGTGACTGAGATCGCTGAGATGGCGAAGGAACGACCTGTATATTTCCGAAAAATTTGTAGATCACAAAATAATGCTGCTCATTCTATGGCAGCTCTAGGTCGTAGTCACCAACGCACTGCTTGTTGGTTAGCAAACTCCCCAAAGGAGATTAGTATTATTATTTCAAACGATTGTAAGGCCCTGGTTGATTAAATGATATGCTTTTCCCCGCAAAAAAGAAGAAGAACTTTATATTGGTATATTTTTGTAATATATGACTTGTATTAGGTTGGTCAAATTGACGAGCTAAGGGTGTGCGCACGCCCTGTAAACTGAGAGAAAGGTAGTACAAAGCATGCCCGACAAAACCCTAATTCTTGCATTGATTACATGCAAGAAAGCAAATGTGTGCCGGAACATGGCCTGTAGCGGAACACAAGCTCGCCAATGCGTCGACTTTACACATGTGCGTGTACTATACTCGTTGGATGTGTGCTTATGCGAACGTAAGGGTCTACCTTTGAGGCTAAATTTTGTGTTTTGACCCTTTTCTGAAAGAAACATATTCGAGATCCGACCTTAGTTTAAAATTTTATTTGAGATCTGACCCTTTTACTACTGTCAGGGTCCATTGCGGTATGGTATAACAGCCTACCATCAAAGTCCCTAGCGGTAGGGTTGCATGCTTTATCGCAAAATACTTCTAAATATTGAACACAGTACGTGCTCGTGCCTACCACCAAGCACCTTGGCTGTAGGGTTATACAGCCTACGGCCAGTCTGTTTGGCGGTAGAGATGTTTCCTACCATCAATGTCTCTGGCGGTACGCTGTTACACCCTACCGTCATGGACCCTGGCGGTAGCAAAAGGATCATATCTCGAATTTTTTTCGAACTAGGGTCAGATCTCGAATAAGTTTCAGAAAATGGTCAAAACACGAAAATTTACCTCTACCTAAGTCTTTGTAAATATGTACGTTCGAGGATGTGATGAAAGGTCTACGAGAATCTTATGCTGTTTGGAAAATTATTTTTCACTTCTAATAATGGTTCCTAATTAACTTCGGACAGCAATCCAAGCCTGCACTGTATATTATTCCATGATGTTGGTTCATACGGTAACGGTACGCAGGAGACCTTAATTCGCATTGCTTACATGCTTGACCGAAATAGGAAGATCAACGGTGATTGTGCGTTGATTTGAACGTAGAATTAGCAAAATGGGGGTCCCGGCAACAAATCGCCCGAACTTCTCTTCTGTCGGGGTTATGCATGGCAGTCCCGGACATCATCGTATCACGATGACTAGAATGCATCGTCATCATATTTACTACTTTCTTTGTTTTATAATGTAGGACATTTTTTTGACTCTAGATGTAGAGTAAAAAAGCCATATATTATAGGACAGAGGCAGTATTTTACTTCACTTTTGTTTGGGAGCGGTGAAATTTTCCGTTGACTGTACACTCCTTGAAGGAGTCAATCCATCTCGGGATGTAACTTTTGGATCAGGTAACAGTTTACTTGTTCTGGAGTCTGGACTACACCAGAAGATAAAATGTCCGAACTGAAGATGATGATTTTATTAACCGCCTCTCGCAGGGCATCGAACAACACGGGAAATTTGGTGGATGCCAAGTCCTTCTTCAGTTTTTCAGATACGTGGGGGAATGGGATGCGCGAGGGGAAGGCCGCCGCCGTGCCACCATCTCCCCCCTCCTCCGCCGTCACCAGAGGGCGCCGCCGCCACCATCTCCCCCCTCCTCCTCTGCCACCAGAGGGCGCCGCTACCACCGTTGTCCAGGGAGTGGAGGGGATGAGGAGCTTGGGAAGGAGGCTGTAGGGGAGGGGAGAAGATTTAGGGTTGGAGACGAGGGAACGGGGACGAAGGAGGAGAAAGCGGACGGGCGCGGGGCTCACCACGGCCTGCACGTCGAGCGCGGTGGTTTTTTCCCTCGCGTGGTGCGCTGCGCCCTGGCTGTTTTTTTCCCACACGCGGCGCGGTGTGGTGGTTTGCGCTCGAGGCATCGGTTGTGAATACGAGTCCTTGAGGCTTTATTTTTTACTTCTAATGGAGCAGTTGGTAGTCTTCGCCGGTCAATTTTCGTTCTAATAAAGACGGTCTTTTTTCGTCCGTTTTTTTGCTGGTTAATTTTCGTCCCCCTCCCACCACCGCGACTCACGACGTAGAAAAAAAACCGACAAAAAACACTCCCGCCGATCCCTCGAGGGCACAGGCTGATCCTCTCGATCCACGATGCGACCTCTCCCTCTGCTCGCGCTCCGGCACCGCCCCCATCTCCCACTCCGGCGCCGCCCCTACAGCTCCGCTGGCCTGACCCCTTCTTCGGGCGCGTCGGCAGCAGCAGATCCACCTCTCCACTCCATATGGCGACAGTGCTCCAGACCCCCGCCCCCACGCCCGGCTGCTGCTAGGGTATCTTACCCTCGATGCCCCGCCGCAACCTCTCCTTGCTTTCCTCCACCCCCGCCCCACTGTTCGCCCTCTCATGTTTCGATCTGGAAAGCGGGAGAGGATGAACTGATCTCAAAATACGGGTGCCGAGATGGATTTGGATCTCAAGGTGGGGAGGCCAATGTAGCAGCCGCTAGCGCGTCGAGCTCTGCAGGTACTCCTGGTGTGTGTGGGTAGGAAGGTACCTGCAGTAGATGGCCTTCTTCATTGTTTGCCCCCTGTCTGCCTCCCTACACCGAGATCCATCTGCTCCGGGCCATGACTGAGAACCAGCGATGCTGCCAAGTAATTTCTAAAACACCTGGTAGGGCGTTCATGTTCATCTCCCTGAGCCCCGTTTTTGGTCGAGGGATCCCGATTCGGGGTGACCCAACACTGGCCGTCCAGAATATTCAGTCTCCGATTTTAACGTAACCCAATTCTTTTCCAGGTCCAGATTGATTTGTCGAGGGTTAAATTTCTCTGATTATTCAAAGGAGCGCAGGGGCATCATGTATCAGTGAGGTACTGAAAACACTGATGTACTCCATTGGAGGTACGAACAATGTTAATTGATGGAGTTTGCCTGCAGGCATTATTGTCGGTTCCATGCAATTACATTCTGCAGAAACTTCAGCGAGGAGCACGCAGTGCAGGATGCAGACGTCGCGAGTACGCAGCTTAGTTATTGTGCATTCCGCTTCATACAATCGTTGTAGAATATGTCTCTACTAATGCTGCTGTGTTTTGAACATTCCCAGTTGCACATGGTTCATGTATTGCTAGATCGACAACAAGTCCCTCAGCCTACCTTTACGACATTACAAGGAGTCAAGTTGAACCTGATATATTAGTGATGACATTGCAATCCAGAACCTAGATCGCCACTTTTGAACCTACCATTGATCAGGCTTGAATTTTCCATGGTTGTAAATCGAGACTCTGGAACTTCAATTTTGAGGAGTTATTTTTCTGCACCCACACCTTGAGGCTGTTGTTCGTCCGCCTCTTGACTTCGTAGTGACCAGCATCCATTCTACAGGTGAACGGACTTCAATTCAAGGAGTTATTTTTCTGTGCCCAGCAAGTGCCAGCTTCATTCAATTTTCGTAAGTAGGAGTGGAGATCAAAGGGTTGTGCGGTCCGTCAAGGGTCGTACGGGAGAAATATTGGAGCCCCCTGCTGTACCGCGTTGCTGCCGCACCGGGAGGGCGTGAAGATAAAGTTTCAGGGCCGCAGCTGGAGAGAGCGGCGACGCCCAAATAATCACGTGTCGAATGCTAAATGTAACACTTCATTTTTTTTATGTTCATATAACCAACCGATGCAAATTGAGATGGACTTCTTGAACTATGTACTCCTGATGATTGTTCATTACTATGTTTCCCAGTTGAGTTTTGGACCCTTGTGATTTTATTTTTCTTTCAGCTAGGCGCCTACAGATCAACAACATGCATGCATCCGCAGCTACATTACATTTGTAATTTTCAGGGAGATCTTCTTTTTTCATTAATTCTCATGGAGATCGAATTATGTGATATTGTGCTATTGGCAGAGACATTGCAATCTTATATTTGCCCAAAAATTAGCAAGGTGCGTTCTCTATTCCCCTCTATTTTTCAAGTTAATGCCTAATATCCCACCACTTTACATTTTCTATCTGCTGAATCATTCATCTGCTCAATCAAGAAGCACCTTCATGTTATTTTGGGCAATCTGAATCGGCCATCTGTCTATTATGGCTGCACATTAATGTTTGCTACATATGTTATATGTAGATTGGTTTACATGAATACAGAGTAGCACTACATGTATATTGATGGAGAAACTATTGGTCAGCTATGCATTTGAAGTGTAGGCTATTATTCTCATATTTTTGGCTTCGATTCTCAAGTGCGAGGATTACTTCTCTACTAATGATATTTGGTCATTTGTCCAAGTTTAAATGTGTAGGCTACAATATGTATGTTTTTCCATTGTAAAAGTTATCTGTCACAAAAAACTAAAAACACATGGTTTCTTAGTTGCCAGTCTATATCTCAAATGCTTTTTGATTTTTACGTTTTGATAAATGCATTGTCGATGATAATTATTCTTTCTAAGTAACCTCCTTAATTTTTAAGCTAACAAGGCAAAAATGTCTACTGTTCAGGATAAACCAGAAATTGCGACAAAGAGTTGGTAAGTGCTTTCACAACTGCTACAGTTCTAAACCAATGTTGTGTTCTACAGTATTATATTCTTGGAAAAGAATTCCGTCATTTATTTATTTCTTTGTTATTGATGTAATGTTCAACTGATTATAGAAATGGTTTTTTTATGTTGACTACAATCATGAATGAAGGAAAATGTTTATGATAATGTACTGCAAATTGGCTTCTTGCTTGATGATCCTAACCAAGAAGACTTTGATAGCGCCATTGGCTTTTTATATGTGCCAATAAAATTAGCAGGCCGATGCAGCTCCGGGCTATTGATAATGGAGTTTCAGGATCCTTCCTCTGAGCACCCACTCACGGAAGAATCAGCAGCGCGCCACGCAGATGGAACCTGACCGAGATCACGGGATGCTTCCTTACAGGGCTCACCAAGATTGATATTCTGAACTTTTTTGCAAACAAAGTGAAGAGTGGGACATGATCTACACTTGTGCTAATATAAAATATACAGTACTTGTTTAGGTGCAGGTTTTGTTTTAACATTCCAATTGTTATTTATCCTTTTGTCGCTGAAAAATCTTTACTAATGATGACATTCATTTTATTTCTTCTAGATGTATCTCGATCCACTATGTCCAATCATAAGGTGAAAATGGCGGCACAACAGCCCGGAGGAGACGGCGGTGAGCCCCCCTCCTCCAACTGAGCAATCCACCAGGCGACGGCACGAACGACCTTCATCTCTAGATGCTTCCCTGCACACCAATGAGATTCACGCCGATAATCTTGACTCCTGACCAATGTCCTTCAGGCCTGAAGTCCCTGTAGTACCCAAGGTCGAGTGATCACTGCTGCGCCTCGCTGTGTCCTGACTCCTGACTGATGTCCTTCAGCCTCCGGTAGCTCATTCACTTTTTAGTGTTCCATCTCCTCCTGTCAAGGTTTAATGTTCTTGTACTATTTTCTGAGACATGGTCACAGTTTCTTTTTGCATAATTTTTTTTAAAGAAATCAAAAATATTGTTATGTAATGTTTAGTATCTCTTTGTACCTCTGATTTATGCACCAAACTAGAGGGGGCCATGAAGGCATGGATGTTCAATATTTTTTCCAATAATATATGGTGAAAAACAATTTGATTTTCGTATACTTGTGTCTTTCATGTTCACTTGGTCCATTAGTTTATTTTTTCTTGAACTTCTATTTGGAAGGACGCAAATTGATCAGATGTAACCATCTCCACATCTCAGTGCCAGACTATTGTTACATTGGCACATATTATTCTGATATGTAATATTCTGAATAATAATTTGATTATGTCCAAGTGAACAGTAGAAGAATTATCTGTTAGTGCATAGAGTATTTTTGACTTTCACCATCGAGTCTTTGTAGGTAAGTTGTATTTATTTAATGTACTGACACCTGCATATTTGATATGAAATGCAGTAAGGGCCAGAACTAATTAATGTTCTCATAATGCTATCATAATGGTATGCTTTCTCGTCTGTACTGGTAATTGTTCAGACATAAATGCATTATGATCATGGGAGAACAATACTCGTATGAATTGATTACCCTCCTGGTGAGTAATATTTTATTCTAAGTATTTAGTTGCCTGCAAAATAATTCTGTAATAGACATCTAACTGCATGTTGTTGTGTGACCTGCATCTAAGCTGAGAACAGAAATAGCAAACTGCTTGAAACTCGGCGTCTTTATATTTGCCCTCATTTGTTGAGGTTCAGTTTCACAAATTAGACACACTATGGACCTGATAGCGTTTTTCTTTTAGTTTAGGAATCCATACAACCTGGAGAAACTGCGTCATTTGAGCACAAGAACATCTAAGGTCTAAACAGATGTACTGTTGATTCTGCTACATTCAGCAACCTGATGAACGCCTCAAGGTAATGAATGTTTTTTAGGAGCCATCTTGTTTCTTTATTTTGGTTATTTGACTGATTCTAGACCTTGGTCACTTGATGACAAACACACACACACGCACACGCGCGCAGTACTTGTAGGCGAGTTCGGCATGACATTCCTGATCATATGTTGGTTTGTGCATTTCATTATTAGTTAGACTACCATATCCCAAGTGTATATTTTTTATTGCCGAAACAAGTATAGAAATGCTCTGCGTTAGCATCCAAAAGGAGTTTTACAGTCTATGACATTTGCCACTCAGAAAAACTAAAACATTTCACTACAAGGCCATCCAATATTTTTGAATTAGTGACTGTAAGTAAACATTTGGGCTGATGTTGTTATTTATATAAGTATGACCAAGTTATTCATCTTGGCCCCTGGAATAATTGAACCAAGAACAAGTACCTTACGAAGTTGTTATTATTATGCTACACGAGTACAATATTTCTTTAGCTTATACTATACAGTTGTGACAATTTTTTGACTCCCATTGCAACAGACGGTTATCCTTATATATTTTCACAATCTTCAGATTTGGAGGGTGAGATGCTACAGCAGTACAGCTTCAAGCTATCTTGCTTCTTTGTGAGGGAACCAATCAACTAACCGAATGAAACAATTTCAGCATTCCATTTCTTTAGGACAATTGCAGGAAGGAAGTCTAAAATTGATGCACCAGAGCAGCTTGATGCTTTTCCTAATCTTGATGTACCTATCCCTTTCTTTAGGACAATTGCAGCAAGAAAGTAGGAGGAAGAAGAAATGCAGGCGACCTCATGAAAGCCAATAACAAAGATCCACAGGTGAGCAATGTTGGCTCCTCTGCTGCTGCACTGCAGATATATTTATTTTCTAGATATATTTTCTTTTTTGCAATTTCTGTTGTTTTGCTTACTACAAGTAACATGGAGATGTCATATGATATTGTTCAGTTTGTGAAATGCAGAAGTGAGAGGAGGATTGCAAGTACTACTTTGTAACAGTTCCAAAGAACTGACCGTGCTCTGAATTTAAGCCTATCTAAAGCAAAAAATGAATGTTAGACCTCCTGTAACATGGTGAGGGCACTCAAGTCCTGAGCTTGCTACGTAAAATTATTTGCCACTTATATTTTGGATTTAAAAGTGTGAAGTATACATATACTATTTTCAATATCTGACTCTTTTTATATATCTAATGGAAATTAAGTGATGGCATGGTATGCAGACATGAACTAGGGTCATTGCTCTGTTCCTAAGATACAATGGGTTGTTTATTCATTCAAATTGCATCTACCAGTGATGGTTCCAGTTTTTGTGTCCCATCTCCTTTTGGAGGCCTACTTCATATTCTAATTTGAATACTGTCCATTCATGCTTTTAGGAAGTGGATGAAATGCTAAGATGGATTAAATATTGAACTGAGAAAATATAGGTTTGAGATTCTTTTTACTGAAATATATTTGCAATGTAGAAGGATTCATTAAATAAATACCTAATTAGAATATGCAGGGTTTACATATATTTTGCAAATCGGAGGACACTCTCTCTGCCTTTAGATGTAGGGTTATTAGGTTAATTTTCTTGCAAGGAAAAATATGATCTTCAACGCAGGAAGGCATGGATTCAGTGGCAAAAACTTTGATTAGGATGCGGCCCTTTAGGAAGGAAGGCATGGATTCAATGGCAAAAAATTTGGTCGGGATGCAGCTCTTTAGGCAAGATGGCATAGATCCACAGCAAGAACATCAATGAAGCAAGAACATCAATCAGGATGGATTCAACCAGTGTGCTAGATCGTTGGATGACATAATACAGTTATGATGTGGGTCGAAGGTGGTACTCTAGCTCCAACCAAACTCCGGCTCATCCGACCTCCAGTTTAGGTTCACTATTCATCAATTTTAGTGCTACATATTCCTATTTGGATTATACTTGGTGCATAAAATTAATGAATCGTGAAAAAAAATTGTTTGATAGGGCCTCAGTCTGTTTGTAATCAGATATAACCATCTGATCCATGATTGTTCTTGGGCATCATATTTCAAAATATTCTTTTTTTGGATTTTGTGAAGGTTGTAGATAACAAGCCGGTGGGAGCTAATAGTTCAGTTAGACCCTGCATTTTCTTGACCTTTTTCCTGTCAGGTAAATAAATTACCATGGTACTTTTCTAATGCGATTTGTAAAGTTTTGCCAATCCGGTGAGCATATGAGACTGGAATATTGGGTCCACTCTCAGGAACTAAACCGCTTACTGATTACTTCTCCGGCTGTTATTCACGTGAAAATAGCATAAGTTTTCTTATCTAACTTCATTTGATTTTGTAATGAGGGGGAGATTCAATATCAAGATTATGATTTGGCATAAGTGAGATGACATACAAGCGAGTTTAATTCCTGAGTGAAATAGCAGCAGTTTTCGCTGCACCCCGACTCCACTTACGCGGCCTTCGGTTCTCCCCTCACCCTCCCTCCCTATGTCAGAAAGGGAGATAGCCACTACGAAACAAGACTCCTCCCTCTCGATGGCGGTGGCGGATCCGCACGATGGGAGGGGACCAGGGGGAGAGTGGGGCGGTTGGCAGGGCACTTCTCCTTGCCGGTCCGTGAGGAAGTACGTTATGAAGGAAAGAGGGCACCATGATGAAGATGAGGTGGGCGTCATCCGGGTTTAAAGAAGAGGGCTTCTGAAATGTCCTGCCATGGCGGAAACCGAGCGGGAAGGGAGGCTCCGACAAGAAAAGGGCAGGGTGTGACGTGGGCTAGGATTTTTTTTGTGTTGGGCCTGTGTGTTGGAGATACAATGACAAATAGTACGGACAGCCACATTTTTTCCTCGCATATGATTTGGTTTTGGTGAAGCTTGGAATGTTTATATGGTTGAATTTTTCGGATTCCAGGGTTCAACCATTTGATGTCCTTGCACACCCGGACATATGGGAAGAAATGATCTTGGACCTTGGAGACAATCTTAAATTTTCTTGATTTATTTCTGTGTATTGTAGCCCGTAGCAACGCACGGGCGTTCTACTAGTATGTTAGATTTCTAACTTTCTACTGTACTTACCTAAACAACCGTGTGACCCCTTTCAGATATCCCTACGCATACGTTTAAGACCAACCTCTGTTATCTTGCTTGACTCATGGTGATCCATGGCTACAAAAGAAGGACGGGAGGCGCAGCTACATGATTATCTGCACCGAGCGACAATGGCGCATCAGTCTGAAGTGCAGCTGCGTCATAAGGAATCAGACATGTTCAAGGCGACAACCGACAACCTCACCAAGAGGATGGGGGAGATGAACAAGGATAGCTCCTCCACAAGACCAAGAATGTTTGTGCTCGTCTTGCTATGCCTCCTGGCATGTGTGTTGTATTTCAAATCGCCCTGAAGCTATTCAGGGCCGGCCTGGCATGTGTGTTGTATCTCAATTCGGCCTGAAACTACTCAGGGCCATCATGGTGTGTGTGTGTGTGTTGTATTACAATTATCCCCGACGCTTATCAGGGGCGTCCAACTATGTAGCATTTAATCTCTAGTTCTAACTATTCCAGGAAATAGACTATCTAAATAATCCCAATTGCATGTTTCTCGACAGCATAGCACACAAAAAAACTTGTCCCCACAACCAGCGTGATATTTCTCTAATTTATATCAGAAAGCGATTCCACCAAACATGAGAAATCTAGATAGTACATTAAGATATTCTAAAAAGACCAACTAAGCTTTAGTCGTGATAAGATTACAGGGCAAAGCTTCTCTCAGCAAGTCACAAAATGCATAAAGAGTTATTGATTGCTTGGAATGCATCTTGGGGCAGCAGAGACCAAACATGAGAACTCTAGATAGTACTTCAGATGTTCTAAGAAAACCAACTAAGCTTTGGTCATGATAACATTACAACGCAAAGCTGCTCACAGCAAGTCACAGTATGCAGAACGAGTTCTTGATTACTTGCAATGCATCTTGGGGCAACAGAGATTCACTCCCTTCTAGACGCATCAACTCGAACAGCATTATCTGCTTGTGTATCTTCATGTTCTCCTGTTTGTTTCTTCAAAAGTTAGTCCATGCCAACAACATATAATGACAATTTCAGAATGAAGTGTGGAGATGGATCACATACTCGCATTAGCAGAATGACTAATTTGTCACCGTCGTAGTTCTTAGCAAAGAAAATGCTACACAGACCTGATTCGTGCCTACATTTTCACAAAATTCCAATGGTTAAGCAAAATTCTAAAAAGTCTGGTATCTTTCCACTGTATGAGTATATCAATGTGACAAACACATACCTTGATACCTTCTCCACCATTAATATGGGAAATGATCTACTCCAACCATCAGCGGTGCATATCCAAGATGAAAAGAAATGTTTGATACACCGGAAAAGTGCCGCATGCAGCTTGTTTGAGACATAAGTGTGCATCTTCGCGCGCCTAGTGCTGTAGCCGAATGGTCCTACCGCCGGGTCTAGTACAATTATTTTCTTCTTGACCATGTCAAAAGAATATAGTGCCCATCCATCTTCCAATATTGCCAGAATATACCACTACATTGAACACGAGTGGCCGAGAGGACATCAGTAATCTAGTCATAATAGCAATAATGTTTGGGACATCCAAGTACCTACGGACTGTGGCGGCTTACCATGCGGCACGATGCAGGGTTTGTTTCAGCAATCCCAGTGGTGAACTCCTTCTGCACTGAATGTACGCAAACAGGATCGGCATTGGACAGCACCGTGGTCTGCCACACATAAACAAAAGCGAGGGATCGAGTTAAAACAAATCGACTGGGCGTGTAAACAGATGATATAGCAAGTCATGCTGGGACACCTACAGCAAAATCCGGGTCGAGGAATTTTCGCCAAACCATGCCCATTGGCTCCTTAGAGAAAAGCTGGTCTATTTGCCCCAAACGTCTCATCAACACAACACCCATTTCATGGCTGAGGGGTTCCTGTCCCGTGAGTTGGTGCTGGAGATGGATTCCAGAAAGAGAGACCATCCTAGGCTTGGCATGCAAAATCCATGTCCTACAGTAGAAACAAACAAATAGTCACAACCATCTCTTTAGCATGCATGTGGGTTTCAATCGTAGCCATAATGTACTCTGGTATATTTGCGAGCATACCTGTCTAGTTGTACTGATGTTGCTCGCGAGAACCAGTCCTGTATCGCAGTCAGGACAGTTGGCGAGGGAGGCGCAGGTAGTGAACCAATGGCCCATGGTTCACGCGCAATGGTTGTTACAGGGAGTGCAGTCCGGACCGCTTGTGCTTCTATAGTTGTTCCAAATAGTACAAAGCTAGCAGCTGGGCGCAACTCTGCATAGTATGTTACCAACAGTGCAGTTAGATCATCGTAAAAGTTGTACACACTCCTCGCAATTTCAGCCTCATCACAGTTTAGGTTGAGTGGGTCGTTTTTGGGTGTCCCATCTTTAACATAGTCAAACTGTGGCTGATCCACACATATCTTCTTGTTCGAGACTAATGTCCCATAGCTTGTTCCAATGCTCATGGGAGTGACCCTCTTGTGTGCTTGACCGGCGTGGGCAGCTGAGCTTTCTGCAAAATAGACAAAAAGGGATTCAGCAAGCCTGTAGCCTGTGTACATTCATGTGGCGATCATGGTCGTACCTCCGCATCCAGATAAGGTGTCAGGTTGACCTCCTGTTTTCCTTGTTGCAGGTGTCTGGTAGTTGATATCAGCTGCATCTTGCATCTCAGGTACAACGTTGTTGGTAGTGGGGCTCCTTGCATCTTCAGTATGCATTGCTTGCGGCCAGCCGACTTGCAACATGTGCAGTTGTCCGCAATGCAAGCGACCAGCTTGTCCTCAAAGTTAAATATTGATGATTGAAATGCCTGCCGTAATTCTGCAGCATTTGCTAACCCTCTAGCATTCTTTTCTCGGAGCAGGATGCCTAGCTTCTCACCGGACTATGAAGACAATCAATTTGTTAGTGGGAGTTGATTCATAAAAATGGTGAACCACCATAGCACTACCTATCTAGTTAGTTCTGAAATATAATTAGGGGGGGACTCACAATGCTAGGATGATTGGTCCTCAAATGGTTCGAAAAATCCTGCGGCCCAAGTTTCGCATAGCTAGCACGGAGCAACGGAGTGCACGGGCCTGCAACTATTTTGGTCGCAGTCGATGGTACTGCTACGTAGCTTGCAACCGCCCTACGTCCATTGCCTTTGCCCAGTACTCTGGATGGCCCGACCTGAAAAAAATACCAGACTCTCTGCAGATTTTCAAGTACCAATCATGTAATCTTCGCATCATCGTTGTTAAAGATTTTTCATCTTTGACGAGAGGCTTCCCATACTCGTATCTGTGTATCTGCACCTCCATGGGATCATAATGTACATCGTCGGGCAGGTAATCGTCAACATTGCAATAACAGGCACCATCCTCGGATCGACGATGTCGCTAGGCACCTTGAGCGGGGGCATGATTGCTTTGCTTGTTCGCCGAGCTGGGCAATTTGTTTCCCAGCTGCTCGTCGTTCTTTCAGCCTTTGATAACTGACTATACTTCCCGACCGCTCCACTTCGGCCCATGTCTTTGCAATAATGCGCTCATAGTTGCCTTTCGGCGGAGACTTGGGTGGTTTTGCCAGGGCAGGCAGAGTGCAGTTCACTTTCACCGGATCTACCTTCTCCTTCGGAGGTGGATGTCTCTTTGCTTTCAACCCTTTAAACTAGTCATCCACTTCGGTTCGCGCGATCTTCGCGTTCTCCTCCGGGGTCCTCTCGTATGGTAACTTCTGTGGACTCTTCAGAGAAGGACCGAATCTGTATGTCCTCCCGCCTCTGGTTGTACTACTAGATGCCGGCCGAGCAGACAGAGCGGTTGTCTTCTTTACTTGCTTACGAGGCGAAGGAGAAGGACTACGACGTGCCGGAGCAGCTACCGGAGCGGCGGCGGGTCTCTTCCGCCCTTGCTGATGAGGCGGAGAAGGAGGAGGCTGGATGCTCGGGCATACCGGCGCAGGCGGAGAAGGAGGCGGAGTGCCGCCACGTGCCGGAGAAGGAGCCGGACGAGGGCCCTGATCGTCACTCGCCGGAGGAGGAGGTGGTGGAGGAGGCGGAGTGCCCTGACTTGTCGGAGGAGGAGGAGGAGGCGGAGGCGTCCAGTTCAGAAGGTTGATGAGCTCCTTCCGCCGTAGGCATGGAGTCTTCAGAGCAGACCCTAGCCGAGTCTCCCCTTCACCAGTAGGGTGGTCAAGCTGGAGGTCCTCAAATCCCTCCGTTATTTCATCCACCATCACCCTAGCATATCCTTCTGGAATCGGCCGGCAGTGAAAAGTTGTGCCGGGTTCAGTAGGATAAACAGAGCCAACAGCTGCCTTGACCTTCAAATTCATCAATTGCGTCATAAGGTGGCAATTTTGAGACTCCGTGATAGCATCCATGGGATAGCTGGCAAGAGCCGTCAAGGCATGCTCCGGCTGAAGCAGCTCGGTGGAAGCCACACTGCTTCTACGCTGAGATGGCGGGGTAGCTTCGGGGGAAGCTTCGACAGTACATTTGCTGCGATTTGCTTCTCGTTCCTCTATCGCGTCTACCCTTGCTTGTAGCACCTGCATTTGGGTCTGCTGCACTTTTTTCCTCCTCTCATGGGATTTGTAACCGCCTGCGTCCGGAAACCCAACCTTCCACGGAATGGAGCCTGGCGTGCCTCGTGTCCGTCCAGGGTGCTCAGGATTCCCGAGGGCCATTGTGAGCTCGTCGTTCTCTCTGTCTGGAAAGAACGTCCCTTCCTGCGCTGCTTCAATATACTGCTTAAGCTTCCTGACTGGTATGTCCATTTGATCGTTCGTCCAAATAAACTTCCCTATTACAGGGTCCAAGGTTCCGCCAGCCCTGAAGGACCAAGTCCGGCAACGGTTTGGCCAGTTAATTGTCTCTGGTTTGATCCCTTTATCAACCAGATCATTCTCAGTCTTGGACCACTTAGGCCGGGCTACGAGGTAGCCACCTGACCCCGTGCGATGGTGAAGCTTCTTCTTCGCAGCATTTTGCTTGTTTGTCGCCGACATCTTCTTACTCTTTTCCGATGTCTTGTGGGCCACAAATGCGGGGCAGTGATCTCTGATCTTCTCATATCTGCCCTTGAATTCTGGTGTCTCATTATTTTCGACAAACTTATTCAGCTCTTTCTTCCACCTCCTGAATAGTTCTGCCATCCTCTTAAGAGCAAAAGACTTGATTAATTGCTCTTTAACTGGGTTATGCGGATTATCCTCTGGCGATAGGGTGAAATTTCACTTCAGCTTGGTCCAAAGATCATTTTTTGCATATCATTGACATAAGACACCTCAGGGTCTTCTGTACCCGGCTTAAACCATTGCTGGATGCTTATCGGGATCTTGTCCCTAACCAGAACCCCGCACTGAGCAACAAATGCGTTCTTTGTTCGGATGGGTTCAATCGGTTGGCCATCGGGCGCGATTGCTATGATCTCAAACCTTTCATCCGAGCTAAACTTTTTCTTCGGGCCTCGTCTCTTTACTGAAGTTGTGCTCGATCCGGAGGGCAAGAAAAAAGAACAAAGACTTAATTAATATGTGTCCATACCAAAACAATGAATGCATCAATCAGCTAGTCAGCACAGGCTTAACTAATATATATACTTGGCTGGACTCGGTTCGGTCACCGGAGCCGTCATCACGGTCTCCTTCTTGCACCGGCATTGGGTCACTGGAGCCATCCTCATGTTCTTCTTCTTGCACCGGCATTAGGTCACCGTAGCCAGCTTCTTCACCCTCTCCTTCCAGACCATCGGTGTCGTTGAGAAACAACGAGACGGCATCACTTCCTTCTGCGATTATGTCCCTCAACAACGCTTCTTTTGCTTCGTCTCGGGCGGTGTCCATAGTTTCTACAAATATTTACAGCATGGCAATTATTATTCAAACATGACAGATGGATATATTAGTGGCAAACGTAGAACTAGCTACCTAATCATAGTAAGGAATCATATATATTAATTAGTGGCCTCGACGCTTCTTCTCTAGGGTTTGGGGTGGCCTCGACAACGCTTCAAGGAGGGGGTAATATCGACCCCCCCCCACATGTTGAAGCTATCGGGAGGGGGTATATATCTACAACGAGGACACTACATCTATTTTCCTCGACGACCCTCGTTCCCGATAAAAAAAAGAGGAAGAAGAAGAAAAAAAAGAGGAGAAGAAAGAATAGAGGAGAAGAACTCCTCTATTCTTTCTTCTCTCTTTTTTTTCTTCTTCCTCTTCTTTTTTTATCCTCTTCTTCCTCTCATGTTCGAGAGCATCGCCGAGGGGTCGGGAGGTTGCCTAGTGTCAAAGGATTCAACAAAACCATGTCTTCATCATTAGGCGAAAGTAACATGTGCATGATGGTACGAAGCTCTCCAAAGTTATTTTGGAACGGAGTGCTAGATAGGATAATTCACTTTTTGGTACAAAGTTCAGCAAGAACCTTCCAAATATCGTTATTTGGAAGGCCTTTGCTGAAATTCATACAAAAAGGCAAATTATCCTATCCGGGACACCATTCCAAAATAAGTTTGGAGGACTTCGTCATGCCCTGGTTACTTCCGGCTAATGATGAAGCCATGGATTTCTTCAATACTTTGACACTAGGAAACCTCTCTCGACCCCTCGGCGATCCTCGACCCCTCGAACCCTCGACGACCCTGGAACCCTCGACCCCTCGGCGATCCTCTTCTTCCTCTCATGTTCGAGAGGATCGCCGAGGGGTCGGGAGGTTGCCTAGTGTCAAAGGATTCAACAAAACCATGCCTTCATCATTAGGCAAAAGTAACATGTGCATGATGGTACGAAGCTCTCCAAAGTTATTTTGGAACGGAGTCCTAGATAGGATAATTCGCTTTTTGGTACAAAGTTCAGCAAGAACCTTCCAAATATCATTATTTGGAAGGCCTTTGCTGAAATTCATACAAAAAGGCAAATTATCCTATCCGGGAAACCATTCCAAAATAATTTTGGAGGACTTCGTCATGCCCTAGTTACTTCCGGCTAATGATGAAGCCATGGATTTCTTCAATACTTTGACACTAGGAAACCTCTCTCGACCCCTCGGCGATTGTCGACCCCTCGAACCCTCGACGAACCTGGAACCCTCGACCCCTCGGTGATCCTCTTCTTCCTCTCATGTTCGAGAGGATCGCCGAGGGGTCGGGAGGTTGCCTAGTGTCAAAGGATTCAACAAAACCATGTCTTCATCATTAGGCGAAAGTAACATGTGCATGATGGTACGAGGCTCTCCAAAGTTATTTTGGAACGGAGTCCTAGATAGGATAATTCGCTTTTTGGTACAAAGTTCAGCAAGAACCTTTCAAATATCGTTATTTGGAAGGCCTTTGCTGAAATTCATACAAAAAGGCAAATTATCCTATCCAGGACACCATTCCAAAATAACTTTGGAGGACTTCGCCATGCCCTGGTTACTTCCGGCTAATGATGAAGCCATGGATTTCTTCAATACTTTGACACTAGGAAACCTCTCTCGACCCCTCAAACCCTCGACGACCCTGGAACCCTCGACCCCTAGACGACCCTGAAATAAAAAGAGGAGAAGAAGAAAGGAATATCTAGAGGAGAAGATCGAAGAAAAAAAGAAGAAAAAAAAGAGGAGAAGAAGAAAGGAATAGAGGAGAAGAAGAGAAAATAGAATATATTCTATTTTCTCTTCTTCTCCTCTATTCCTTTCTTCTTCTTCTCCTCTTTTTTTTTCTTTTTCTTATTTATTTTTCCCCTTCTTCCTCTCCTCTTCTTCTCCTTTCTTCCTCTTCTTATTTTCCTTTTTCCTCTCCTTCTTTTTCTTATTCTTCCTTCTTTCTAGCTAGATATATAAAACTTTTCTAAAAATGTAACTTTTGCATATATACATGGAAAAATTGTTATCGGGGAGGGAGTATATCGATCCCCCCTCGACCCTCTTTTACATCTTCTTCCTTCTTCCTCTTCTCTTCTCCAACACAAAACACATCTCATCTCATCTCATTTCATCCAAAAATAATTCTTTGCATATGAACATACATACATTTACTTTTTTTCTTAAATGTTACATATGAACATTTTCTCAAATGAGCATATGAACATTTTTTTAAATATTAATGAGCATATGAACATACATATCAACAAAAAATAGACCTTTTTCTTGGTAACAAAAAAATGCAAAAAACGAGCATTATATATACAACATATACAGAGCATTATATAGTGAACATACATACATACATACATACATACATACATACATACATACATACATACATACATACATACATACATACATACATGTTGGAAATATGCCCTAGAGGCAATAATAAATTGGTTATTATTATATTTCCTTGTTCTTGATAATCGTTTATTATCCATGCTAGAATTTTATTGATAGGAAACTCAGATACATGTGTGGATACATAGACAACACCATGTCCCTAGTAAGCCTCTAGTTGACTAGCTCGTTGATCAATAGATGGTTACGGTTTCTTGACCATGGACATTGGATGTCGTTGATAACGGGATCACATCATTAGGAGAATGATGTGATGGACAAGACCCAATCCTAAGCCTAGCACAAGATCATGTAGTTCGTATGCTAAAGCTTTTCTAATGTCAAGTATCATTTCCTTAGACCATGAGATTGTGCAACTCCCGGATACCGTAGGAGTGCTTTGGGTGTGCCAAACGTCACAATGTAAAAGGGTGGCTATAAAGGTACACTACAGGTATCTCCGAAAGTGTTTGTTGGGTTGGCACGAATCGAGACTGGGATTTGTCACTCCATGTAAACGGAGAGGTATCTCTGGGCCCACTCGGTAGGACATCATCATAATGTGCACAATGTGATCAAGGACTTGATCATGGGATGATGTGTTACGGAACGCGTAAAGAGACTTGCCGGTAACGAGATTGAACAAGGTATCGGGATACCGACGATCGAATCTCGGGCAAGTATCGTATCGATAGACAAAGGGAATTGTATACAGAATTGATTAAGTCCTTGACATCGTGGTTCATCCGATGAGATCATCGTGGAGCATGTGGGAGCCAACATGGGTATCCAGATCCCTCTATTGGTTATTGACCGGAGAACGTCTCGATCATGTCTGCATGGTTCCCGAACCCGTAGGGTCTACACATTTAAGGTTCGATGATGCTAGGGTTATAAGGAATAGATATACGTGGTTACCGAATGTTGTTTGGAGTCCCGGATGAGATCCCGGACGTCACGAGGAGTTCCAGAATGGTCCGGAGGTAAAGATTTATATATGGGAAGTCCTGTTTTGGTCACCGGAAAAGTTTCGGGTTTTATCGGTAACGTACCGGGACCACCGGGAGGGTCCCGGGGGTCCACCAAGTGGGGCACAAGCCCCGGAGGGCTGTATGGGCCAAGTGTGGGAGGGGACCAGCCCCAGGTGGGCTGGTGCGCCCCCCACCAAGGTCCAAGGCACCTCCAAGAGGGGAAGTGGGCAAACCCTAGGGCAGATGGGCCCTAAGGCCCACCCCAGGTGCGCCTCCCCCTCTCCCCCTTGTGGCCGCCACCCAGATGGGATCTGGGGGCTGCCGCCACCCCTAGGGAGGGAACCCTAGGTGGCGGCGCAGCCCCTCCCCTTCCCCTATATATACTTGAGGTTTGGGCTGCCCAATACACACGAGTTCCTCTCCTTCTTGGCGCAGCCCTACCCCTCTCTTTCTCCTCATATCTCGCGGTGCTTGGCGAAGCCCTCCTGGATCACCACGCTCCTCCACCACCACCACGCCGTTGTGCTGCTGCTGGATGGAGTCTTCCTCAACCTCTCCCTCTCTCCTTGCTGGATCAAGGCATGGGAGACGCCACCGGGCTGTACGTGTGTTGAACGCGGAGGTGCCGTCCGTTCGGCACTAGGATCTTCGGTGATTTGGATCACGGCGAGTACGACTCCTTCAACCCCGTTCTCTTGAACGCTTCCGCTTAGCGATCTACAAGGGTATGTAGATGCACTCTCCTTCCCCTCGTTGCTGGTTTCTCCATAGATAGATCTTGGTGACACGTAGGAAAATTTTGAATTTCTGCTACGTTCCCCAACAATACATACATACAGTGAGCATATACATGAGAATTATACGGCGACGACGACGATGGTTGGCGGTGGCGCGCGCTTATAGATGACGTGCGGGGACGGCAATGAGAAGGAAAAGGGGAGGAGGCAGGGGCTCACAGTGCGGGGAGGGGTCGAGGTCGCCGGCCGGAATCGGTGCGGGTGACGATGACGGCGTCGGCGAGGGCGGCGGGCGGCTTCGGGGCGGCCTGGCGGCGAGGGGGCAGGGGCGACGACGGGGGCGCGCTGACGGCGTCGGGGCGGCGCTCGGACGGCGCCTGGGCGGCGGGCGGCGTCGGGGCAGCGGATCGGCGTCGATCTAGGCAGCCTGGTGGCGTCGATGAGCTCGGCGTCGTCGGGCGGGCCGGGGGGCAACTGGCGATGAGTTCGTCAAATTTTCCCAAGTGCTACTTATATACCCAGGCCTTTGGTCCCGGTTCGTGGCACAAACCGGGACTAAAGGGGGCATTGGTCTCGGTTGGTGGCACCAACCGGGACCATAGGTCTCTTTTCAGCAGCTGAAAGGGTGGGAAGGAGAGGCCTATGGTCCCGGTTGGTGGCACCAACCAGGACTAAAGGGGGGCATTGGTCACGGTTGGTTCCCCCCTTCAGTCCCGGTTGGTGCCACCAACCAGGACCAATGGCCTTGTGCTACCCCGCGCCCAAAAGTTTAGTCCCACCTCGCTAGTTGAGAGGGCTCGGGAGTGGTTTATAAGCGCTGCTGCGCCCACCCTCCCGAGCTCCTCTCAAGTGCAGGCTTTCGGGCCTAATCTGTCAATGCAATGCGTGTGGGCCTACTGGGCCTGCTGCGGGCCTGAATCCTGGCCCATGGTAGGGTTTCTAGTCGTATTCAGGCCGTGGTGGCCCAGTAGGTGGCATTTTTTTGTTTTTTTGTTGCTTTATTTATTTTCTTTTGTTTTTTGCTTTATTTTTTAATTCTTTATGCTTTTAGTTTTAGAAAAATTATAAACTTTTTGTTAATGCCATTAGTTTTCAAATTTGAAAACAGTTTTTTTGTTTTCTTTGTTGCTTTATTTATTTTATTTTATGATTAACTTTACTAAAAAAATAGTTTTTCCTGTTTTTGATTTGTTTTTTGCATTATTTATTTTCTTTTGTTTTTTGCTTTAATTTTTAATTCTATTTGCTTTTAGGTTAGCAAAATTATAAACTTTCTGTTAGTGCCATTAGTTTTCAAATTTGAAAACACTTTTTTAGTTATTTTGTTTACTTTGTTGCTTTATTTATTTTATTTTCTGATTAACTTTACTATAAAAATAGTTTTTCCTATTTTTTGATTTGTTTTTTGCATTATTTCTTTTCTTTTGTTTTTTGCTTTAATTTTTAATTCTGTTTGCTTTTAGGTTAGCAAAATTATAAACTTTCTATTAGTGCCA
Source organism: Triticum monococcum (assembly GCA_034509565.1). Taxonomy (NCBI): domain Eukaryota; kingdom Viridiplantae; phylum Streptophyta; class Magnoliopsida; order Poales; family Poaceae; genus Triticum; species Triticum monococcum. The sequence continues at coordinate 67,378,855 of CM067846.1, forward strand.
TTAGTTTTACAAAAATTATACACTTTCTGTTAGTGACATTAGTTTTCAAATTTGAAAACACTTTTTTAGTTATTTTGTTTTCTTTGTTGCTTTATTTACTTTATTTTCTGATTAACTTTACTATAAAAATAGTTTTTCCTGTTTTTTTGATTTGTTTTTTTGCATTATTTATTTTCTTTTGTTTTTGCTTTAATTTTTAATTCTGTTTGCTTTTAGGTTAGCAAAATTATAAACTTTCTGTTAGTGCAATTAGTTTTAGAAAAATTATAAACTTTCTGTTAGTGCCATTAGTTTTCAAATTTGAAAACACTTTTTTAGTTATTTTGTTTTCTTTGTTGCTTTATTTATTTTATTTTCTGATTAACTTTACTATAAAAATAGTTTTTTCCTGTTTTTTTTGATTTTTTTTGCATTATTTGTTTTCTTTTGTTTTTTGCTTTAATTTTTAATTCTGTTTGCTTTTAGGTTAGCAAAATTATTAACTTTCTGTTAGTGCCATTAGCTTTAGAAAAATTATAAACTTTCTGTTAGTGCCATTAGTTTTCAAATTTGAATAGTTAAAATTTGAATTCTTTGAAAATTGTTTGAATCACAAGTTTGTGATTAACTTACTAAAAAAATGAAAATAGATGCGCTTATAGAGAAAATTCAACCTAAATTCCTAGTAAATTTGTATGAATTTCAGAGAAATTCACTATGAATTTAGGTTAAACTTTTCTCTATTAGGGCATCTATTTTCACTTTGAGAGGAGCTCAATAAGGCAGAGAGTGAAGGGCTTATAAACCGGTGTGAGCCCCCTTCGGTTGGCGAGGTGGTACTAAACTCTGCCCGCAACGAGGACCAACCCTTTAGTCCCGGTTTGTGGCACAAACCGGGACTAATGGTCATGGGCCAGGGGCGAGGAGCAAAATTATAAACTTTCTGTTAGTGCCATTAGTTTTAGAAAGTTGAAAGTTGGCATGGGCCAGGGACTAATGGTCATGGTATTACGAGGGCCGAACCATAAGACATGAAAGCATTTCAAATGAACTCTGAAAAAGTTGAAAGTTGGGATGGTATCATAATTTCACCCACATAGCATGTGCATGTACAAAACGGACAATGGTAGCATGTTCGTGTGTTACAAAGTTGCGGGAGAAAGTCTTCACTTTTTCTTCGCTTGTGTCATTTGCTTATTGCGCCGTAACGATGGATAATCTTCATTGTTTATCAGGATGCTTGGGTCAGCCTTGATATTCAAGGGAGGAATTTCATGAAACTTTTCATAATCTTCAGACATGTCTGTCTTGCCGTCCACTCCCAGGACGTCCCTTTTTCCTGAAAGAACTATGTGGCGCTTTGGCTCATCGTATGATGTATTCGCTTCCTTATCTTTTCTTTTTCTTGGTTTGGTAGACATGTCCTTCACATAGATAACCTGTGCCACATCATTGGCTAGGACGAACGGTTCGTCAGTGTACCCAAGATTTTTCAGATCCACTGTTGTCATTCCGTACTGTGGGTCTACCTGTACCCCACCGCCTAACAGATTGACCCATTTGCACTTAAACAAAGGGACCTTAAAATCAGGTCCGTAGTCAAGTTCCCATATGTCCACTATGTAACCATAATATGTGTCCTTTCCGCTCTCGGTTGCTGCATCAAAGCGGACACCGCTGTTTTGGTTGGTGCTCTTTTGATCTTGGGCGATCGTGTAAAATTTATTCTCATTTATCTCGTATCCTTTGTAAGTCAATACAGTCAAAGATGGTCCCCTGGACATAGGGCCGGTCCTGAGTTTTCGGGTGCCCGGGGCGAATCTAGAACTCGGGGCCCTTTAGTATCAACAAGGACATAATAATCAATATGTCTATATATGAGATGTACCAAACATTATTTCATGTGCACTGAAAGGCAGTACTCATATCAAATTACATATGCACATCTTAGAAATTTCTTACAACATTCTGCGATGCATCATTATCAATCTCATCTAGTAATTGTAGTTGCTGGATGCATGCCTTTTACTAGGTGACATGAGGTGCTGAAATTTAAAGAAATAATTGGTAATTCAAAACTAGCTGGAACATACAAAAATACTAAATCAGTTAATAAAATCTTACCGATTGTAAAGTCGAGCGCTCATAAATTACAAGTGCATAAAGCCCAATAATATGTCACTTAACAGTGTCGAGTCAGTCGATGATCGTCAATGTCCTGTTGTAATAATCATAACACGGTCATGATCTGTAACTTTGTAGAAATCACTAAGGCATAGGCTTGTAGGCTACCTTTTCTGCTGGATTCGTGTGTGGCCGCATGGACAGCGGAGACTGCCGATTGCCACCGGCCGTTCCCATGCCCTCCTCGCTGATGTTCGATCTATTCCTAGCGGCCGCAGCGGCTGCAGGCACTACGAGGACGAGAGGTGATGGAGTCAAACTTAGGGATAAGTCCATGCGGTTGTCAAAGGCGATGGCGTCGCTAGGTGATCTGGGATTAGGTAAAACAGAAGGCAATCAGACCAATCAGGCGAGAAATCATTCTGTCCCGTGCCATCTGCGAGCGTCGTGCGACTCGTACGCGCGTGATGGGGGATGGAATCTTGGACGTTCAGTTATATCCAATTGCTATTTTGACCAGGCCAGGTTCAACACGACAACACATACAACATTGCATTATTTTTCTTCTCTAACAGGCTTAATCTATATTAAGTGCACGTACCTGGGGGGCCCCTCTGTTCTGGGGGCCCGGGGCGGTCGCCCCCCTGCCCCCCCATCAGGACCGGGCCTGCCTGGACAACAAGTACAACTCATCACAAATAGTGTTGTCACCTCTGGGACGTGTTTCCAACCAACTGCTGAAAGTCCTGATGTGTTCACATGTAATCCAGTCGTCGCACTGCTCCGGGTGTTTGGAGCGCAGACTGTTCTTGTGTTCATCGACATACGGGGTCACCAAGGTAGAGTTCTGTAGAACTGTGTAGTGTGCTTGAGACCAAGAATATCCGTCCCTGCATATTATTGAGTCTCTTCCAAGAGTGCCTTTTCCAGTCAGTCTCCCCTCATACCGCGATTTAGGGAGACCTTTCTTCTTAAGGCCAGGAATGAAGTCAACACAAAACCCGATAACATCCTCTGTTTGATGGCCCATGGAGATGCTTCCTTCTGGCCTAGCACGGTTACGGACATATTTCTTTAGGACTCCCATGAACCTCTCAAAGGGGAACATATTGTGTAGAAATACGGGCCCCAGGATGACAATCTCGTCGACTAGATACACTAGGACGTGCGTCATGATATTGAAGAAGGATGGTGGGAACACCAGCTTGAAACTGACAAGACATTGCGCCACATCACTCCTTAGCCTTGGTATGATTTCTGGATCGATCACCTTCTGAGAGATTGCATTGAGGAATGCACATAGCTTCACAATGGCTAATCGGACGTTTTCCGATAGAAGCCCCCTCAATGCAACCGGAAGCAGTTGCGTCATAATCACGTGGCAGTCATGAGACTTTAGGTTCTGAAACTTTTTCTCTGGCATAGTTATTATTCCCTTTATATTCGACGAAAAGCCAGTCGTGACCTTCATACTGAGCAGGCATTCAAAGAAGATTTCTTTCTCTTCTTTCGTAAGAGCGTAGCTGGCAGGACCTTTATACTGCTTCGGAGGCATGCCGTCTTTTTCGTGCAAACGTTGCAGGTCCTCCCATGCCTCAGGTGTATCTTTTGTCTTCCCATACACGCCCAAGAAGCCTAGCAGGTTCACACAAAGGTTCTTCATCACGTGCATCACATCGATTGAGGAGCGGACCTCTAGGTCTTTCCAGTAGGGTAGGTCCCAAAATATAGATTTCTTCTTCCACATGGGTGCGTGTCCCTCAGCGTCATTCAGAACAGCTAGTCCACCGGGACCCTTTCCAAAGATTACGTAGTGTAAATCATTGACCATAGCAAGCACGTGATCACTGGTGCGCATGGCGGGCTTCTTCCGGTGATCTGCCTCGCCTTTGAAATGCTTGCCTTTCTTTCGACATTGATGGTTGGTCGGAAGAAGTCGACGATGGCCCAGGTACACATTCTTCTTGCATTTGTCTAGGTATATACTTTCAGTGTCATCTAAACAGTGCGTGCATGTGTGGTATCCTTTATTTGTCTGTCCTGAAAGGTTACTGAGAGCGGGCCAATCGTTGATGGTCACGAACAACAACGCCTTAAGGTTAAATTCCTCCTGTCTGTGCTCATCCCATGTACGTACACCGTTTCCATTCCACAGCTGTAAAAGTTCTTCAACTAATGGCCTTAGGTACACATCAATTTCGTTGCCGGGTTGCTTAGGGCCTTGGATGAGAACTGGCATCATAATGAACTTCCGCTACATGCACATCCAAGGAGGAAGGTTATACATACATAGAGTCACGGGCCAGGTGCTGTGATTGCTGCTCTGCTCCCCAAAAGGATTAATGCCATCCGCGCTTAAAGCAAACCATACATTCGTTGGGTCCTTTACAAACTCATCCCAGTACTTTCTCTCGATTTTTCTCCACTGCGACCCGTCAGCGGGTGCTCTCAACTTCCCATCTTTCTTTCGGTTCTCACTGTGCCATCGCATCAACTTGGCATGCTCTTCGTTTCTGAACAGACATTTCAACCATGGTATTATAGGAGCATACCACATCACCTTCGCAGGAACCCTCTTCCCGGGGGGCTCGCCGTCAACATCACCAGGGTCATCTCGTCTGATCTTATACCGCAATGCACTGCATACCGGGCATGTGTTCAGATCCTTGTATGCACCGCGGTAGAGGATGCAGTCATTAGGGCATGCATGTATCTTCTCCACCTCCAATCCTAGAGGGCATACGACCTTCTTTGCTGCGTATGTACTGTCGGGCAATTCGTTATCCTTTGGAAGCTTCTTCTTCAATATTTTCAGTAGTTTCTCAAATCCTTTGTCAGCCACAGCATTCTCTACCTTCCACTGCAGCAATTCCAGTATGGTACCGAGCTTTGTGTTGCCATCTTCGCAATTGGGGTACAACCCTTTTTTGTGATCCTCTAACATGCGATCGAACTTCAGCTTCTCCTTTTCACTTTCGCATTGCGTCCTTGCATCGACAACGACCCGGCGGAGATCACAATCATCGGGCACATCGTCTGGTTCCTCTTGATCTTCAGCAGCTTCACCCGTTGCAGCATCATTGGACACATCGTCTGGTTCCTCTTGATCTTCACCAGCTCCCCCCGTTGCAGCATCACCGTATTCAGGGGGCACATAGTTGTCATCGTACTCTTCTTCTTCGTCGTCTTCCATCATAACCCCTATTTCTCCGTGCCTCGTCCAAACATTATAGTGTGGCATGAAACCCTTGTAAAGCAGGTGGGAGTGAAGGATTTTCCGGTTAGAGTAAGACCTCGTATTCCCACATTCAGTGCATGGACAACATATAAAACCATTCTGCTTGTTTGCCTCAGCCGCTTCGAGAAACTCATGCACGCCCTTAATGTACTCGCGGGTGTGTCTGTCACCGTACATCCATTGCCGGTTCATCTTCGTGCATTATATATAATTAAGTGTCCAAATTAATAGAAGTTCATCATCACATTAAAACCAAAGTGCATACATAGTTCTCATCTAACAACATATAGCTCTTTAGAGCATCTAATTAATTAAACCATACATTGAAACTATGTAAAACATTTAAATGCGAAAACAAATGCGATCATAATCGTAACCAAGGTAACAATTGATCCAGCGGCATAATGATACCAAGCCTCGGTATCAATGGCATATTTTCTAATCTTTCTAATCTTCAAGCGCATTGCATCCAGCATGATCTTGTGATCATCGACGACATCCGCAACATGCAACTGCAATATCATCTTCTCCTCCTCAATTTTTTTATTTTTTCCTTCAACAAATTGTTTTCTTCTTCAACTAAATTTAACCTCTCGACAATAGGGTTGGTTGGCATTTCCGATTCACATACATCCTACATAAATAATATCTATGTCACGTTGGTCGGCATAATTTTCATAAATAATAAATGAACCAATAGTTATAAAGATAATATATATACCACATCCGAATCATGCATAGATAGGACGAGGGCCGACGGGGGCGGATACCAAAACCATCGCACTATATAAGATGCCATAATAAAAGTAAGAAAATAATACAAGTATCTATGTAAACATGCAAGTATGAATATTTTTCCTTTCAGAAAGAAGATAAAACAAGAGGCTCACCACGGTGGTGCCGGCGATGAGCTCGGCGCGGGTGATCGACGGCGGTGAAGACGGGGACGGGGCGTGACGGACTGCTAAACCTAGACAAATATTATGGAAAATGGAGCTTGGAGGTCGAGCTTGGAGAGGAGAAAGCTTAAGTAGTGTGGCTCGGGCATTCCATCGAACACCTTGTGTGCATAGAAGGTGAGCAAGAGCACCACCAAGCCCTCTCCCCCTCGGCCAGAGAAAAACAGAGCACTGGGGTGCTCTGCTCGCGAGCGAGGGGTATATATAGGCACCTCATTGGTCCCGGTTGGTGGCATGAGCCGGGACTAAAGGGGAGCCTTTGGTCCCGGTTCAAGCCACCAACCGGGACCAATGGTGGTGGGCCAGGAGCGAGGCCCATTGGTCCCGGTTCATCCCACCAACCGGGACCAAAAGGTCCAGTTGAACCGGGACCAATGGCCCACGTGGCCCGGCCGGCCCCCTGGGCTCACGAACCGGGACCAATGCCCACATTGGTCCCGGTTCTGGACTGAACCGGGACTAATGGGCTGAGCCGGCCTGGACCAAAGCCCTGTTTTCTACTAGTGTACCCATAGTGCGTGGCAAAAATTTAGATTCGGCTCGGCTCATTCCCGCAACCCGCGGCGCGGCGCGTCGTGACGAGGCGGGCGGCGGCGAGGAGCGCGTGTGGATATCCCTCTTGTTCTCATACTCGTACAAGTGGGGAAAGAACCTCCCTTATAAAGAGGTCCAACTCCCACTAAACTAGCAATGTGGCACTAAACTTTAGTAGTATCCCTTGGCTTGCACAATGGGCTAAGTGGGCCTCTAAGATTTATTAGGAATTTCTGAAATAGTTATTGAGCTATCCAAAACAGATTAAATTCCAGCAAAAAGCTCTAGCTCGCTAGCTACCTGCATGCATGTATGGTGCACAACTCTGGAGGCAGCTGGTCAGCTACGGAGCTCACTCCACGGGTTTTCTTTTCGAAACACAAGACTTGGACTCCACTTGAGGATTGACCAGACCAAGCTGGCAGTGCATGCGCAGTGCACAACTCTTGGTTTGACCAGACATTTTTCTATCGTACGGGTTCAGGGACGGACACGAGGGTGGTGGTAGGTAGGTGTGATGTGAGGGAAGACGTCTACTATTACCTCCGTTTCAGTTTACAAGTCCTATGCGTATATCTAGGTTATCAATTTTATCACCCTAATATAAACTATATAACACAAAATTATATCGTTTGAAAATAGAACATCTGAAGTTTATATTAGTAGTTACTTAAATTTTAATCCATATCTAAACTGACCCATTTTATACCTGTCTGGCTACGTTGTTAGGGTTAGGGTTTGGCGACTAGCGGGCAACCGTGCATAGCCAGCTGATTGTTCACGGGAGCGATATGAGTCTATGGAATCGGATGGATTTGGGATTGGATTTGTCTACGTTTGTCTCCAAGATGATACATGCCAACCAGGGCAACCGAGTTGGGCATGAGGAGGATTATCGGAAGAGTGATATAAGTAGCGCACCGCCGCCAGACGGGAAGCAACCTTGCAGAGCTTTTGTGAACCCACACGTTGATCCCGGTCCAGGCATAGCTGAATGTCTACTGCGATGTCGTTTGCTGGCGATGGGGGTGATCAACGGGGGGCCGGTGAGGATCCTACCCATCCGAAATCGTTTGGCAGAGGCGCGCTGGTGGCCGCGAGGCGGAGAGAGTTCAGGACGGACAGAGAGGGTCATCGGGAGGAACAGAGAAACTATCATGGGGTGTCTCCTCAGGGCCTAGCGAAACCAGAGGTGCATCTGGAAGGAGAGTTGGACATGGATGATGATGCTTTCCTGGAGCTTGACCCTAAGGAAGATGAAGTGCTTGCACCGCCGGCGCCATGGCGCCTTCTGGCACGGTATGTGAACCAGAGAAGGCCCAATATGGAGGGCCTGACGGACCACCTCCATGCAGTATGGCAGATTCGGTCCAGGCTGAACTTTGCCCCGATCAGGAAGAACTGGTATGTAATTACACTAGGATCTCAAGGTGACTTCGATTTTGTAGCAAGGGGAGGGCCATGGATATATCACGGCAATGTACTTCTCGTTGCGCCTTTTAAAGGAAACGCAAGGCCATCTGAGTCTGTGCTTGAAGCAGTTCCAGTATGGGTGAGATTCTATAAGGTTCCATGGGACAAACAAACAACAGCTTATGGCTGGAGAATTGGTAAACTACTGGGGAATGTGCTTGAAGTGGATGCAGATGATTCGGGTATGAGCGTTAGAGAGTTCCTCAGGAGTCAGGATTCGTATTGAGCTGCTGTTAAACCATAGATTGCAGATGCAGGTTGCTGTTGGGATTAAAGGGAGTAATGAGGAGCCAGAAAAATATGAGCTGAGATATGAAAGAGTTCCACATTATTGCTTCTGGTGTGGATTCATCGGACATGACATGAGTGCAGTTTTTTATAGGTCGAGCTCCACGGGACCTACTATCTTATCCGTTCATTCTGCAACACTCTGCATAGAGATATGTGCTATGTGAGCAGTCATTGCCAGTAATTAGCCCAAGAAGGACAGTACAGCACCCCACCCGAGACCAGACGTTGTATAAAATAAATGGACTGATCCCCTAGGTGAACAGTAATTTATGTAGGCCTGCAAAGGCTAGTCTACTCTACTACATGCACATCTATCTCCCTTCATGCCTAGTCCTCTCTCCTCACGTCTTCTTTTTTTCTCTCAGGCCTCATTCGGTTTGAAGGATTTTTGTAGAAAAAACATAGGAACAAGGTTTTCAAAGGAAATTTTCTTATATATGCATTCGGTTTGTAGAAAATGCGTACAGGAATTTCATAGGAATACTACTCATTTCCTGTGTTTTTGGAGGAAACTACACATCCACTCAAAGCTCATTTTGCGCGTAGGAACGAGGCAAGTCAAATCCTTAGAATGGAAAGTGCCATCCTATCAAATTCCTATACTACTCCTAATTCCTATGTTTTGATTTTCTCCAAACCGAATGATCCCTCAAAAAATCTGACTCGAGTTCTCACTCGGTAAGAATTGTGTACTTTGAGAAATTGAAGAAAGAGAGAGGGATTGTGAGAGAAAACTCTAGTTTTTTAGGAAATGAGATCTCAACTCTTCTTTGCGTGAGATAGATGAAGTAAATCATCATGGAACTTTTTTCTGACACCAATTTACTTTACAATATTTTGTTACATCAAATCTATTGGTTCTTTTATCCATGGTTTCAGCATTTACTAAGACGGTACAAAATTCTGCAATTGCAATCTAGACAGTTTGATGTTTCGTGCATAATCTGCTAGCATGTTAAAATAAAAATCTGCATGCATGTGCAGCGTGTGAGCATGCACTCTCTATGTGTTGTCACTTCAAACGTGAACAACCTAGACCTACAGCCATGCGCAGACCTGCCAGCTTTATCTCTGCATGCTGCGACCTCTCTTCTTGCTACTGTTCAGATAGCCACGCCTTTTCAGACTAATTACTCTGTAGCGGCGCAGATAAAGGGCACTATGAAGGACGAGCTACAAAGAAACTTTGCGGACATGATGATACTGAATGTGATAAAAAGAGGATGGGTATGCCAAAGAAAGGATACGATGATTGCTTGTGCTGCTCACCATTAAGGAAATATGCACAACGCTCGGCTAGTATTCTAGCTGGGGTCAAACCGGCGATGGCTCGGGGCCTAGACTTATCTACTACTAGCACGGGTTCTGCCGAGAGTGGCGTCGCAGAGGCCGAGCATCAGGCTGCTCGTTATCTGCGTCGTGGGAACGTGCTATGTGATTCAATCATGGCAGGCTTTTTCGAGTTATACATGGCAATATACACGCACTGGAATAGTGCAACCGTATCCGCTTTGCCCATTACCACGACCAGCAGCCCAGATATAATTGATGGGCTGCTTGATGTCGGGCTGTTCCATAAGGTTGGCCTGGTTTCGAAATAGCACAGGCCTGGCCTGTCCCATCTACTGATATTGCAGCGGAAATAACTGCTGCTCTGCCCAAACGCAACTCCCTGTGAAACCAGTTTTCCCCTCTGTTCATTCCCCTCCCTTTGGAACGAGCTGAAGCAATGGAGTCCATGGCGAATCCGGCACATCCCCACCCCAGGTGCGTCTATCTGCGATGTGTGCCTACTATTGGGGGTGGTATCTATTTTCGTTTTCCTCATGAACTCGGTGATTTGTGCCCGCAGTTGGTCGGCGGGCAGCTTTGGCGGAGATGGTCCTGTTCTAGATTCCGCTTCTGGTTTAGATGCAGGGGCCTTGAGGGAAAGCGTCGATGGGTGTATGAAGACGGTGGGGGAGAACGCTACCGGCGACAACGCTTATGATGTGTGCTCGGAGGCAACCTCTGGGTGGACCAGAAGGTACACTGAAATCTATTCTGTCAGCAATCCATTAGTCTTGAATCTCACACAGAAACTGAATTTTGCATAACAGCTATGTAGGTTAAGATGGTGCTATTTATTCTTTGAAAAGGATAGTTGAAAAATGTGAGATGTTACTGCTGGGGAAGAGAAAAATAGATTTTACTATATAGAAAATAAAGTTGCTCAGATTTGTAATCTCGTAAATTGCCTGCGTGCATACATGTAGTTGGCTGTTATTTTGGTAGTTGGTCCACCCAATGGTTCTATGAGGAATTCTCATCTGGTTAGCAGAAATTAGTATACTAAAAAACTAAGTTATTGAAAATGTACAACAAAACGAAACGTTCATTACAGTTACTTACATTTTTTAATTTCTCTAAGCATTCTGTGCATGCTAATTTTTTATGAAGGGTTCGGATTCGGAAGGCGCCAGCAGAGAGGGAGCCAAACCCGGATAGAAAATCTGCTCTAGAACTTGCACTTAGAGCTTATGCTGAAAAACAGGACGGTGTTGTAGTCAAACCAGTTATTGGAACTTCATTCGATTCGGTTGATGAGGGATTCCAATTCTACAACCTGTATTCTTGGGAGGTTGGGTTTGGCGTGCGGTTGGCAAAGAGCAGGTTAAATGTCGATCGGAGGAAGTGCATGCAGGAGATAGTTTGTGCTTGCGCGGTTAGTAACTGCACCCCATTGCTGTAGTGCTGACAATCAGTTGTAGATTTCTTGCAGGCTAAAAGTTTGGTACATAACTTCATGTTAATTGGCTTTGTAGGGTGCACCGCTCAAGGAGAACAACAGGTCTATCAGGACAGGATGCAGAGCTATGATCAGGTTCCTAAGATCAACGGATCATGGATGGTACATCTGTGAGCACAAGGCAGATCATAACCACCAACTGTCACTGACCTATGGCGAGAAAATGCATTGGAAGTCTCATAAACACATTGACAAGTACACGAAGGATCTGATTAAGCAGCTCCATGAGAACAATGTCAGCCTGGGGAAGGTGTACAACATTATTGGTAGTTTCTTTGGAGTTGCTGAAAATGTGCCATTCACAAAGAGGTCTCTTAAAAATCTTTGTAGAAAAATGAATAAGGAGCAATCAGATGGGGATGCCACAAAAACAATGGAGATATTGGCAGAAATGAAAGCTAATGATCCGGAATTCAACTATGCAGTGCAACTTGATGAGGAGAGCCGTATCAAGACATTGAATTGGGTGACCGGGCGTGGATGTGACCAATACCGTTGCTTTGGTGATGTTATCACCTTTGACACCACGTACTGCACCAACTTATACGACATGCCATTTGGCTTGTTTGTTGGGGTGAACAACCATTTCCAAAGCATAATATTTGGTGGAGTGATGGTTCGAGATGAGAAAGTCGACACATTCAAGTGGGTCTTTAGAGAGTTCGTCCGCATGGTTGGAGGAAAACACCCAAGGACTATACTGACAGGTGAGTGCCGTAGTACAAGTAGTACTGTTGCAAGCTTTGGCATTTGGAATTTCTCACGATTTCTGTTCATTTTGCAGACCAAGCGAGGTCAATGGAAATAGCAATTGAGGAGGAGCTACCGAATACAGTACATAGGTGGTGCAAATGGCATGTCCTGCGGAAGGCGAAGGAATCGATGGGGCCTCTATGGTCGAAGAAGTCGGACTTCAAGAACGAATTCCACAAGCTAGTGCACCACATGATAACGAAAGATGAGTTTGAATCAGGATGGAATCTCATGCTCGACAAGTATAGTTTGAAAAAGCATCCTTTCCTAACTCAGGTATATGAGGTGCGCCATAAGTGGGCGAAACCATATTTTATGGGCGTGTTCTGCGTGAAGATGACTAGCACCCAACGCAATGAGAGTGCGAACCATCTCCTAAAAGGGTATGTACCGCCAGGGTGCCCCATGCATCTATTCCTCAGGCAATTCGAGAAGTTGCAGTTCGACAGGGAATCAGAGGAGAGTTATCAGGAAAAAAGGACCTCCGTTGTAAGTCTATCATGACTGCCCTCGGTTACATGTTGATGCCACTTTATTTACTAATGAAATTTGTCTAACTCTGGTTGCAGGGCGGCGTTGTTCTGAAGTTAAACATCCCTTTGGAGAGACACGCTAGCAAGGTTTATACTCGTACAATGTTCGAACAGTTTGGCGATGCTCTATACAAATCCTGGACGTATGTTCTTGAAGAGCTTGAACAGGGCAAAGTGTATGTCTTGACACATCGGGACGCAGCAACGCGTGAGAAGTGGAGCAAGGTGGACTATAAAGTCATTGTCCATGAAAACAATTCCTTCTTCGCATGCGAGTGTGGCAGTTTCGAGCATGCTGGGATGATATGCTGCCATGCACTTAAGGTATGTCCGATAGCATGTCCTAAATGTTACATGCAGCCCGAATATAGAAGTGTATTAGGAAAGTCAATTTCATTCAGTAAAACATGTACAATATGCAGGTGATGGTGCACCTGGATATTGCAGAGGTACCGGAGAAGCACATTGTTAAACGACGGACAAAGAATGCAAGGGATGTTCTTCAGAGCATCTGTTGAGGTACCAAAAAGATCAAGGCCCACCAAAGCAGACCACATACAGGCACACCAAGATGTATTTCAAGGCCCTCGAGTGTGTGAAGTTGGGTGACAGCAATGTTAACTGCTATGAAGTATTCATGGCTATGATGAACCAAGTTAGTGATACCCTACTGCCATTGAGCTTAGTCAAAGATGGCATGGGACTGGCGGAGCGTGAAGCAGCCCAGGTTGCAGATCAAGAAATGGAGAGGCTAGCACCGCCATAGACCAGCTATGTCGTGCCTGATCTGAATGAGGATGTCAACGTTCAGCCATCAAATTCTTCTTGCGTTGGGGAGCCCACACGCAAACGACAATTAGGAAGGCCAACCACAAGCAGGGACAAGCCCCCCTACGAATCTCATGTCAAAAGATCGCGATTTTGCTCGATTTGTAGGCTATAGGGACACAAGAGCACAACCTACCCTAAACGTGCTGGAGTTCCGAAAGCGCCTCGGAAATTGCCAAGGTGGTCGAGATGCGGCGTTCTGGGCCACCGGAAGAATGTATGTGACAAAGCGATGGAACAGTTCGAGCCTCGCTTCCTGTGACGCCATGGTCCTTTTGTCGAATTATGAATTAGTGCTTGTGTATGTGGCCAGCCTAGAATCATCTAGCTATTAAAATTTGTACCCTTGACAACTTATTTCCCTTCAATGTAATATTTGAAGATTTGGTACTATGAACTCTCAATCAGTTCTATTTGTTGCGAAGTGGTTTCACTACTTACATGACTGTCCGGTTCGAAATTCCATGGAAAAATCGAGGGGCCCTGAAGAAAGATAAATGTTTGCCCAAGAACAACAAATTTGGGCCAGCATTTCGAATGTGTGCATTTAATCTTTTTGTATACATGTAGTCATCGTATTTTCTATGTGTAGAATATAAAATATGTGTTTATGCGTGTACTTTATTATCCGAATTTTTTCCGATATTTGAAAAGAGTTTGATTACTTAGGAAAATACATAGCGCTACAAAACTCTGCCGGCACCATGTTTTCTAGGCCGGCATCATTAGAGATGACTATCGTTGGGCTTGCAGTTTGATTTGTGTGAAGCCCATAGAGCATGGACGGGGGAAGTAAAAAACGAGCACGGATGTAAACATACACGTGCTGTTAAAAATAATGCAACTCCACACCTATTGGCTTGGTAAATGCATGGACCAAAAAATGCGAAGGAGTTTGTGTACACGATGGAAGTGGGCTAAATCTAGGTTGATGGGCTAATGTGCAGCCCAATAAGAAAATTGCCCTCTCGTAATGCTATGAAACGAAAGTTTCCATGGGTGCTATAGATGGACTGCTGTTTTCCTTGGAAATGGTTGTTTTTTTCTTGCTAATTATTGTTTTGGATAACAGTATAACACAGTCCAACAGTTTTTGAGGTTTAATGGTGGTGAATGATGTTGGCACACCGGTGGTCAATGGAATTTTGGACCCCCCTTCATTTGTTGCAATGTGACTTTACTGGATAGAATGATTGTTTTCCGTCGATGCCTTGTTGGATAATAATAAAAATTTGTCATCTTTCAAAGGATCGGTTTGTATCAAACAAAAAAAATGTCCGTCCTACATATTCATAAGTTGGGTGCCCCACGCGCTTCCGGCACATGAATAGATTACGATTTCGGTATGTAACTTTTGGCCGGCCCGTGCATGCGATTCATTTGCACTATGTACTAAAGAGCCCTTGCAGGAATGTGTTTGGTCAATTTTAAGTGGAACTCAAAGGGTTTGACATATGACAAAAGGGGGAGAGTGGTAATGTAGTGTTATAATGGAGAAAATGGTTTTTCCGCTCTTAGCGGTGGTGGACGAATTAAGTTGTCCGTTTGTTTTTGGACTGATGGTTGTTTTCGATAGAAAGGAGGTTACCTTCACTATGGTGGTGGATAAGCGTGTAAACTTGTGCCTCGGAATGGGAAAAATGTTGGTGCCCCTACCCCATTCAGCAAATAAACCTGCCAACAGTTGGTTTTTGGAGGATACTTATGGCTAGACAGGAACAATTTGGGTGCTCCTCGACAACACAAGAACAATTCGTGACTAGAGTCAAAAAGTATAAAGTCCTTCAGAAGAAGTTCCCTATTTAATGGTGGTTAGCTTCGCTACAATGCTGGACAACCATCTGTAGAAGTACCTCTGATGTGATCGTAAGTTGGGTACCCCTCGGCCTACCGGCACATGAATATCTTTACGATTTGGGATCTATCTACGGGGAGGCCTATTAATGTGATTTGTGCAAACTATGTAAAAAGAGAGTCAGATTAAACATGAAAATCAAGGAAAAAACCCGTCGAAACATATTTGGTATCTTATACTGTAGCTCACTTGGTTTGCCCTATGACCCGTCGCAACATATTTGGTAACTTATACTGTGGAGTGGTGATCTATTGGTTTAAGTGAGAATACGATTTTCCTGATTGAACGGTGGTGTACCCTATATGAACGAGCTTGTAAACAAGCAAGAGCTATTGTTGTTCGAAATGATCTACTTCAGTGAGACCCCACGTGTAAGAAAACAAGAAGGATAAGGTCAGTCGGACCATATTTGGTCCTGGTATATTGGTGCACCCTCTTTTGAAGCATGACGGTTGACCGCACTTTCGAAGCATGATGGTGGACCCCTCTTTCGAAGCTTGACGGTGCAAAACTAGCTAGTAACCGGTAAATCGAGCCCACCGATTGTGGAAACAACTTTAAGAGTTTAGTTGGCTATCTAGTGTCGGTCGTTAGCTCTATGCCCCTCCGTCTATAGGCAAGTTCGGAAGACCCCATGGGAGTAGTATGAAAAAAATAGTCGTTGAATGTTTGGAAATGACTTTGGCGACCGCAGTGCATGAGACGTAGTAAAAAGACTGGTTTCCGATTTACTGCACTCGAAGAGATTTCACCCAAGAAAATGGGCGGGCTTTTTTTTCTGAAATTCAAATATTCAAACTTTCAAAGCTGCAGTTAGTGCGGAGGAGCATGGTTGCCCGTTGGCTCTATTTAAACTCTGGGCGGGATTCGTTCCAAAATCAACACACGGCTCATTTTCGTATATCCTTGCGTAGCAATGCCTCCTAGTCTAGAGTCCAGTGCCACCGTCTCCGTTTTGGCCAGCAACACTGCGTCCAGCCTGATCGACCATGCCCAGGAGGTAGGTTCCTCTCAAACTTAGCTGTGTTTTCATTTTCCTTGTGGTAGTCACTTAACATGAAGATCTCACACTTCCTGCACTTAACTACTTCTTTAGCATGCCGTTGAACCAGCTCAGGACGACCACCATGGTCAATCAGCTTTGTCTTCAGATACAGCTGTGTTAACCGTTGTGGACGAGTTTAAATATTTCCCAATTAATCTAGTAGTACATATGTGGTGTTGTGTTTAATCTAATTTCGTCCACACTATCCAAAACAGCTTAGCGTGCATGGGCAGGGTCCCGCTGAAGTACACCTGGCGGAAATGGAACCTGGTGCTAATGTGCATGTGAGCTCACTTGCTTAGTCAATTAACTACTGATGAATGCGTACTAATGTCTTGGTAACATATTCTATAGGTTGCGCTTGTGTTTGGGATAAATGACTCGGTGGTGTTGGAGGGAGCCGGTGACTTTGACCCAGCAAGACCGATCACCAACAAGATGGTGGCCACGGAGTTTTCCATCGGGGACCATGGATCGGGCACTGGTGCAGCATCGATCCTCGATGGCGAGGAGGACGAAGTACAGAGCCCACTTGCCAAGCGTCCTAGACAAGACAAGCCGTAGATTTTATGCGCTCGATATGAGATGGAATAATGTGGCTTCGGCGGTCCTAGCCTATGTTGCTAGCGCGCGTGCACGGCACATGCCGGTCGTTGTCTTCTCTTAGTGCTTTTCTAATTGTATGGCTCTTCCTAATGATAAGTCATCTATATCATGCAAATGTAGTAGATTCCTTCGTTTGGTACCTATCAAGTATTGTAATCAGGCTGGCAAGGGAACAATTATTGCCAATGGCGTAGTTTCAGTTAGAATGACAATGAAATTTGTGCACACATGTTTCCCGGCCTTTATAAAGAAATCTTCTAATTTTGTAGCCACTTGAAAAATATTATTTGGCTAAGCACATGCAACGGCTGTTTGTTTGTGGTTGGTTAACAAGATATGTGCTGTCAGCATCTGAACATGAACCATTGGTTAAAACCACGTAGTTGCATGCATAATCGGGTTTATGGCACAGATAGTTGTGCTCCACGTAGTTGCATGCAAACCACTCGTGTTCTAATTGCCCTATTGTTTGACACGTACTGATTTGCTTTGCATGCAAGATTTCTCTCCTAGTTAATATCTGTCATGGTGTAATGTGCTATCGGTTGGACTATAAAAGTGCAAGCACTCCCCCGTGGTAGAAAACGAAACACATTTACACTGGCATCATCGAGAAAGGGGATAGAGGTAAAGCACTGTTCTTCTCCTGTACCTTCGCTCCCCATTTTCCTTTGCCCCCTTGATGTTTCCTAGCCTTTCGCTGATAGTTGGGCTTATGTTTTTCCCATCTCCTTCGCCTGCACAGGTGTCCTCCTCGGTGCACGGACATGGGCCGTCCTCGCGGCTCTGCTTTCGGTGGAGGTGGTGGACGGAAGCCTTCTCCGCTGCGCGCGTTGCTGTGGGAGGCGAATGCTATCGAGCAACAGGCCGCAGGTCGTGCAGCTGCATCTACGAGCACGGCGCCGCCAACAAAGACAACGCTCCACACCGCGTTCAGCCTCCCGGCACTGCAAACACTCTCAGGTGCATGGAACCAATTCCTCAATGGCATCGCCTCAGATCTATGTATGGGTGGACTGGCAAAAATCCCTGATCTTAGCAATATCAGTCGGCTATTTTCAGTGTTTACTATGAGTAGGATAGATCCTGAGACCATGAAGATGGACATGGGTGACAACCAGTTTGTGCAAGTAGACGAGCAGCTCATCTAGAAAATTATAGGTGTTAGTGCTGAGGGTAGGACAATCGACAGCCACGGTTCGGCATGCCAGCCGGACCGCGAGGCTTTTCTTTCAAAGCTGCATGCACTATTGACACCGGTGTAGCTGGGGCTATGAACATCCCTGTTGCAAAAGTGAGGAAAATACTACATACGGCTAGTCTGAAGCCGATGACGGCTGCGGAAAAAGCCGCTGAGACGCCTCGGATCAAGGCCGCCTACACAATAGTTGCTGGCGCGCAGTTTCTTCTTCCTAGGGGTCGTAATGCTAAGATCCCAAACGAGCTCCTTGCCATTGCCACAAAACTCAGTGAGCTCGGGGGGTACAACTACGCACAGTATGTCGTCGACGGGCTGCGTGAAGGTGCACGCAAGATCAGGGGCGATCTGCGACTCAACCCATCACAAATCCATCTCCACGGATGCCAGCTAGTTCCTCAGGTGTGTTCGAATCCAATCCATGAAGTACCGTGTCTGGCTTGTGGATTTTTCTGTATTTGATTTTCACAATTTGTGAAGCTGGTACTGATCTTTCCGTTGACTCCATGCTAGATAATATGGTGTGACTACCACGAACATGGACTTGAAGCAATGGCAGGCCTGCCAGAACCTAGGGTTGCACATTACGGGGCCACCCAGCTAAAGGACATGATCAAGAAGCATTCCCCCGCTGCAACACTCTCGTCAGGGATTGAGGTAAAAGAAACTTGAATCGTATTGTTCATCCATGTGGATATTTATTTGTACCGAAACATCCTATAAGACCTCGGTTGTTGACATTTGCAGGATAGTGATGGTTCACAATCGCCACCGGTTGTTGTTCTTTCAAGCTCTACGGCTACTAGCCAAGGTGCAGCTGGAGGAACGCCTAACATTCAAGCCGGGGTTCCCCTTGGTGCCATCCCGGAAGACAAGGTATGATTTCGGTCATGTGATCTTCTGAATGGTTGTGTTTTCTTCCCGTTCATGTATGAGTGAGTAACTAAACATACTATGCCATCTCTTGATAGCTCCTTGGTGTGATGAGAAGTACACTAGGCTTCTACTCAAATCTGCTAGATCGGGCAGATGCTGACAGTGAAACAAAGATAGCCGGTGTTGCGAAGCAGATGGATGCTCGGAAGGAAGATGTAATAAAGGAGATTAGAGCGGCTTGTATTGCTAGAAGGAAGAAGGATATGCAAGAAACTTTTCAGTTTTTCGTTGCTGAGGTGGCAAAAACTTCAGTTCATGCACCTGTTCCTATTCGCCAAGCGCCGCCGGTGGATGGAGTGGCTCCTGATCCCCCATTGGTTCCAAGTGCAACAGGTATACCTCGTTTGCCAATGAACATCATTGTCTACTATTAGCAGATCAAAATCCTTTCAATTTACCATGCTTATGTTGAAAACCCATCACAATAGGAGTGTGTTGTTTTCTAAAAAAAATCTGACACAATGGTAGAAGCTTTTATGTAGTACCACTCGGTCGTATGCCGACTGATGTGCATATTATGTTGATGATTATGATTTCAAGACTGTTTCTTAGTGAGCATTCATATTAAAAATGCATGAGCATACTCAAATGCATGACCGACAAGCCCCCTTTCCGAATGAACAATATTAATCTACATTGCGCTGGCATTTTTCCATCTCACGCAATAGAAAGTGGCGACTATGGCCCACTCTGACCTAAGGAAAATGCAATTTACATCCTTAAGTTCATGAAAACTCCTTTGTACTACGTTTATTTGCTAAGTACTCAAGCTTATTTCTTGACAAATGTTCGTCTGCTCTGTACACAGGTACTCCAGACACAACTCCTGTTCCCTGTGCATCAGGTATTCACTCCTTGGCAGTCATTCCACATTTAAGAAAACCTAGATGAATAATGAGCTTCTTGCTTATCATATATCCCCTTGTAATCAAGACACGAGAAAAATATTGCAATTCTGAAACCATCGTATTGTACATTAAGTCCTTTGTTATTGGCTAAAAAATGTCATAGATAGACAGAGATTTCAGGAAGGATTCAGCAGTTGAGTGATCTGGTTATCCTGGGGAATCCGGAACGGTACCCGCATTCTAGGTCTAGGACTTCGAGTTCCCTTTAGAAGCAGTTTTCCTCTTCTTCAATCTCGAATCCCGAAGGGGAGGCTCTAGTTGCCAAGTAAGAAAAGATCTCGGTAGTTCAATTCATGCATGTGAAAGCTTATCTGCCAGATACAGATGATACTTGCCACTACTTGACCGAAACTGGGACTTGAGGAGGAATGAAATTCTAAGGGAAATCAATCATATGTACATGTTATGAAAATGTGATGGTATCGAAATTCAGCAGTAGAACTTCCTGATGCCCTTTGTCGAACAAAGAACCCATATGACATATACAGATTATCATCAACATGTTGTGTCAAATTTGATATTTTCAAGCCTAGGGTAGCCACTGTTTCACTCACCACGTGCTAAGAAAGAAATGTTGTGATCTAATACTGCTAAATACACGGTCTAAACTTTAGTACTTATATCTTGTTCTGCCGTATACGTAGGTGTTGCAGATGGGCCAAATGTTGCAGCTGCTTTAGGTAAGAACCAAATGGCGAGCATTTCACATTTAATCACTTATGCTTGTTCCTCCCGGCGAATCCTGTTGCATTTTCCATAATTTCGTACATCAAACAAATGGCCTGAGTAGCACAATGATCCTTTTTGTAAATAACTGCTTAGAACTGGACTGCATTATGCTTCGGGTAGCTGACCCGTCACATGTTAATTTGTGTGAAAGTTCTCAGAATGTCATTTCTTTTGTATTGTTTTCGTATATGCCCTGACAATGTCATTGCTTCACGGGTTACATGTAGAATTTAGATATACCCTGTGTTGAATAGAGCTCCCATGGAGATATAACGGTTACATGAAGCATGTTTTGAATTTGTTGTTTCCAAACAAAGGTTGCTAGACTTTCAACAGCATATGCTTCCAAAAAATTGTTGTAATCTTTTAATTCTAGTTACTCGATGGGAACCTTGTTACTGATATATTTTCATGCCATGTACATAGGTGTTGCAGCTCCACCAAGTGTCGTATGTGCTTCAGGTAAACAATAGTGGGCGGTCATTCCACACTCCGGAAACCCTATCGATTTTCCCATAATTAAAAAAATATATAGACCGAGAGGCAGAGTAATATCTAGTTAGGAAACTGCTTACAACTGAATGTGTCTTGCAATTGTTTATTTCTCGGCACAATTAGTATGTGCTAAATGTTCCAGCTTTTCCATGTAAACACCAATTGGCGCCCATTTCACATGTCATCGAAGATGCTGCATCGAAACTAAATGTACCTTCCTAATGTCTATTTTTAGCACGATTAGTACATAGTGATTTTGAATTAGCATTGTCCATTGCACATTTCAAGACCTGTGTCCGCTGCTATCTCCTTAAGTGACATAAACAAAGAAAGAGATGTCATTTGGAAAAAAGGATAATCTATACGAAAAGTACTGCACAAATCTGAAAGATAAGTGCTTTGAGTCTATGTGCTTTCGAATTGGCAGTGTGCAACCCCCAACAACTGATAGTCAGATTGATCTTATTTCATATATCTAAAACTCGTGCTGCACACTTCACCACAAACCGTAGCACTGGACTTGTGCACATTATAGACTTGAAGCTCCAGTGCATTGTTACAGTATCTGAATAAGAAATTTATTCATGTATCTTTTTGACATGATAGTGGTGTCAATTGTATGCAGTTGTTGCAGATTTGGCAGCTAGTTCCAGGGCGGCTGCAGAGGCTATCCTTTCAGCCAGCCCGCAAGAGGCAATCCCTA
Organism: Triticum monococcum; assembly: GCA_034509565.1. Lineage (NCBI taxonomy): Eukaryota > Viridiplantae > Streptophyta > Magnoliopsida > Poales > Poaceae > Triticum > Triticum monococcum. The sequence goes on from CM067846.1 coordinate 67,400,830, forward strand.
GCAGTTCCAGTATTCCAAGTACTATACCTATACACACACCAAAGTGGAATATTTTTTGCCAGTTTATTTACTTGCTTACAGATAGTGTTTTGGTTCATGCTGCACAGATCCGGCAATTCAAGCACTACCAGTGACACAAGATAAGGAGATGGTTGAAGATGCCAAGGGAAAGGTCGCGGCTCATCCGCATCCAACCGGTAAGTGATCCGAGTTCGGGGGGTGGGGGGGGGGGTGGTCGGGTAATATGTTAGATGATTGTTCCTTTGTGTATTAATCTAACACCCTGTCCCTGAAGGTGAGTTGCCTCAAGACAAGAGGCACAAATCTATGGAATTCTTGCTGTCGGGGCCAGCATCGTGTATGATCGACAAGGCACCACCCTACAGACTCACGGAAGGTGCTTCCATGTGCCACCATTCTACAATGCAGGGCCGTTAATTTGTCTTACAAGATGAACTAACAAGTCGTTTTTCCGTGTAGACACTACCATAAGGGTCAGCAATGTCGACCCGTTGGTGTTTTCTCTTACACAACCAGGACATGTTGCTAGGTGCACCACACTGCGTAACAAGCGCCTACGTCTCCCGACAGTGCACGAATCAGTGGGTTCTGACCCGACACCACTAGGTACAATCCTGCCATAAGTTGTGGTTCTATTGTCTGCCGACGTGTGTGCAACTTGCATCAATTCAGTTTGGATTCTCTCCATTCGAGCTCGAGCTGACACATAGGAGTTACCCAGCCATCCTGAGCCTAAGTTTCTATGAGGATGTGAAAATGCTGACCTCTGGACCAGTCCTAAGCAGGTGTGTTTGATAAATCTAGGAATCTATAATATATGATAGGCATATATAATCTTTAGATTCAGCACCTAGAATAGTACATTGACTTCGATGCATATTACTCACTTCTTCTCTTTCCCATGTGCAGTACCTGGTTCAAGCATGACACACCGACGCCTTTGGAGATTGATGGGCACAAGATGAAACACCAGTTTGACATTGATGGCGAAATGACGTACCGTGGGATGGATGCCAAGGTTCGTGAGTTCAACGAGTCGGAGGTACTGATGATGGTGGGATTTGATGATCCAGTGTGGAGAGGGCTAGCTTCGCCAGATGCCGCTGTAAGTGTGCGAACCACTAGACTATGCTTGTTTTCTGCTCTAGGATAACAACTCACACATTTCATTGCCTCTCCAGATATACATGTCTAACTTGCCAAATGAAGAGTCTAGTGCAATGCTTGGATCTTTGTTTAACACTGGAAACCTGGGTTACCAGATGAGATCTTGCAGACTGGTACGTCTATTATTCTTGCTCTCTCCTTATCCAGTTATGATGCTATACCTAACATCTGTGTGAACTCTCTCCCCAGATCATGGCTCCTATCTTGATGAGCGATGAATGGTCCTTGTATGCTTTTGATAGGAATTTCAAGCATCTCAATGTGCTTGATCCAATGTACACTGATCAGGGGAGCCAGACTTACAAAAAGAAGCATCTTGAGACCATTGGGTACATGTTGAGGGGGTTGATGGCTGTTGGTTCTATTCTAGAGGATGGCTGGGCAATGAATTGCGAAGAGTGGACTGTTCACTTCAACAGGAATATGCACATCCCTTGCAAAAGGTACTTTACTAACCATAAGGCTACTGCACTCAATTGTTTCTGCAATTTACTACAAGCACTGTCATGTTAAACTTGAAAAATGTTTTTGGCAGTGGCCAGAGCCCAGGTTACATCATGTACTATGCAGAGTACTTCGATGGTTTTGCACTAGACCAAGACATCCCTGATGTATGTTTAGATACTAATCTCGATGAACAAGTCTCTATGTGCATGTTTTTTTGAACTAACATGGAATATGGTGTGCCTTCTATACAGGCTGGGCTAAAGACATTCAGGAAGAAAATGTTGTATCAAGTGATGTCCACGAAAGGGAACAAGGCTAAGCGCTCTGGGATCATGGAGCAGTGCGATTAGGTTGTTCTGGTGCAGATGATTCAGCAAAATGGCGATCGTTTCCTTCACCGACAATTCCTGGGAATGTGTCCACGATCTGGCTGATTGCTGAATTATGAACTATCCCTCTATTAAGCTCAACTATAGCTGGGCATGGATTGTAATAGCTAAGTATGAGACAATTATTACTTAGTTGCTGAAGGCCAACTCTGCTAGAGAATGGCTTGGTTTGTAATAATATCAGACCAGTACCTACGTAGACAAACATGCCGCGAAAGCGTCCTGATGTGCCATGCAACCTGGATCTTCAATTATGAAATGCTTTGGCTAAGAACGGGCACAAATTCCTGTGATTTGACATGACTGCATTGGTTGAGCCCCAACGGCTATGTGCAACTTAAGCTTAGTCGGTTGTAATGTTGTTTCTTGCTTTGTAATGCAGTGAGTGAATTTTAGCCTATGATTCAGTGCTTACCGAGCTACCTCAAGTGGGGAAAATGGCTCAGCTTCAAAAAATGACCGTTGGCATTGTTGGAACCCAACGGCTATGCACTATGCATTTACTACCTCCTCCATGTGTTGGCCTATATAACACTGTCGATTGCCTATCCAGCCATCCTCCTCAACTCATTCTCTTCTTCCATCCTGTCTTGGCCATGGCATCCAGTGGTTCATCCTCCTCGCAAGCTAGCTCTAGAGCTCCACCAATGAGATCACCAATACGCTACCGTTTCAGGCCCTTGGAGTACTACCCAGAGACTTTGTGCAACTGCAAGATCAAGAAGAAAGCAGCCATGTGGATATCATGGAGCGACGACAACCCATGCAGGCGCTACAAGACTTGCGCCAGATCAAGGGTAATCATTCATCCGATTCTAAGCGTTCAAATTCCTGGTCACAGCGTCTGCACTAACCTATCTTGTGGGGTGTCATTTCTTAGTCCGGAGGGTGCAGGTTCTTCGAGTGGCACGACGCCACCGTCACTAATCCGTTCTTGAAGCAGTGCCTCATCGATCTAAGGGACAAAGTTTGGAGCCTGGAGGGGGAAAACAAACTACTACAGGGCATGGTGGCTACAGGAGAAGGATGGGAGGCGCAGCTACGTGATCATCTGCACCGAGCGACAATGGCGCATCAGTCTGAAGTGCAGCTGTGTCATAAGGAATCAGACAAGTTCAAGGCGACAATCGACAACCTCACCAAGAGGATGGGGGAGATGAACAAGGATAGCTCCTCCACAAGACCAAGAATGTTTGTGCTCGTCTTGCTATGCCTCCTGGCATGTGTTTTGTATTTCAAATCGCCCTGAAGCTATTCCGGGCCAGCCTGGCATGTGTGGTATCTCAATTCGGCCTGAAACTACTCAGGGCCATCACGGTGTGTGTGTGTGTGTGTGTGTGTGTGTTGTATTAAAATTATCCCTGACGCTTATCAGGGGCGTCCAACTATGTAGCATTTAATCTCCAGTGCTAACTATTCCAGGAAATAGACTATCTAAATAATCCCAATTGCATGTTTCTCGACAGCATAGCACACAAAAAAACTTGTCCCCACAACCAACGTGATATTTCTCTAATTTATATCAGAAAGCGATTCCACCAAACATGAGAAATCTAGATAGTACATTAAGATATTCTAAAAAGACCAACTAAGCTTTAGTCGTGATAAGATTACAGGGCAAAGCTTCTCTCAGCAAGTCACAGAATGCATAAAGAGTTCTTGATTGCTTGGAATGCATCTTGGGGCAGCAGAGGCCAAACATGAGAACTCTAGATAGTACTTCAGATGTTCTAAGAAAACCAACTAAGCTTTGGTCATGATAACATTACAACGCAAAGCTGCTCACAGCAAGTCACAGTATGCAGAAAGAGTTCTTGATTGCTTGCAATGCATCTTGGGGCAACAGAGATTCATTCCCTTCTAGACGCATCAACTCGACCAGCATTATCTGCTTGTGTATCTTCATGTTCTCCTGTTTGTTTCTTCAAAAGTTAGTCCATGCCAACAACATATAATGACAATTTTGGAATAAAGGGTGGAGATGGATCACATACTCGCTTTAGCGGAATGACTAATTTGTCACCGTCGTAGTTGTTAGCAAAGAAAATGCTACACAGACCTGATTCGTGCCTACATTTTCACAAAATTCCAATGGTTAAGCAAAATTCTAAAAAGTCTGGTATCTTTCCACTGTATGAGTATATCAATCTGACAAACACATACCTTGATACCTTCTCCACCATTAATATGGGAAATGATCTACTCCAACCACCAGCGGTGCATATCCAAGATGAAAAGAAATGGTTGATACACCGGAAAAGTGTCGCATGCAGCTTGTCTGAGACATAAGTGTGCATCTTCACGCGCCTAGTGCTATAGCCGAATGGTCCTACCGCGGGGTCTAGTACAATTATTTTCTTCTTGACCATGTCAAAAGAATATAGTGCCCATCCATCTTCCAGTATTGCCAGAATATACCACTACATTGAACACGAGTGGCCGAGAGGACATCAGTAATCTAGTCATAATAGCAATAATGTTTGGGACATCCAAGTACCTACGGACTGTGGCGGCTTACCATGAGGCACGATGCAGGGTTTGTTTCAGCAATCCCAGTGGTGAACTCCTTCTGCACTGAATGTACACAAACAGGATCGGCATTGGACATCACCGTGGTCTGCCACACATAAACAAAAGTGAGGGATCGAGTTAAAACAAATCGACTGGGCGTGTAAACAGATGATATAGCAAGTCATGCTGGGACACCTACAGCAAAATCCGGGTCGAGGAATTTTCGCCAAACCATGCCCATTGGCTCCTTAGAGAAAAGCTGGTCTATTTGCCCCAAACGTCTCATCAACACAACACCCATTTCATGGCTGAGGGGTTCCTGTCCCGTGAGTTGGTGCTGGAGATGGATTCCAGAAAGAGAGACCATCCTAGGCTTGGCATGCAAAATCCATGTCCTGCAGTGTAGAAACAAACAAATAGTCACAACCATCTCTTTAGCATGCATGTGGGTTTCAATCATAGCCATAATGTACTCTCGTATATTTGCGAGCATACCTGTCTAGTTGTACTGATGTTGCTCGCGAGAACCAGTCCTGTATCGTAGTCAGGACAGTTGGCGAGGGAGGCGCATGTAGTGAACCAGCGGCCCATGGTTCACGCGCAATGGTTGTTACAGGGAGTGCAGTCCGGACCGCTTCTGCTTCTATAGTTGTTCCAAATAGTACAAAGCTAGCAGCTGGGCGCAACTCTGCATAGTATGTTACCAACAGTGCAGTAAGATCATCGTAAAAGTTGTACACACTCCTCGCAATTTCAGCCTCATCACAGTCTAGGTTGAGTGGGTCGTTTTTCGGTGTCCCATCTTTAACATAGTCAAACTGTGGCTGATCCACACATATCTTCTTGTTCGAGACTAATGTCCCATAGCTTGTTCCAATGCTCATGGGAGTGACCCTCTTGTGCGCTTGACCGGATAGTTTTGGGAAGAAGCGAATTGAGGACTGGACTGCTGAGGAGAAAAGAATTGATTGTAAGGCTTTGTCACAAATTCAACTCCATTTGCATAATAATATTTTGCAGGAAGTTTTGAGCGAGAAAACTGCCGCCGCTCTATGGTTAAAGCTGGAAGGGATTTGCATGACTAAAGATCTCACCAGCAAGATGCATCTGAAGCAAAAATTATTCCTGCACAGGTTACCCGAGGGAGGTAATGTTTTGAATCATATTTCAGAATTTAAAGAGATCATATCCAATCTAGCTGCAATGGAGGTTAAGTATGAAGAGGAAGATACTGCTTTAATGTTACTTTGTTCATTGCCAAGTTCTTATACCAATTTTAGAGACACCATATTATACAGTCATGATACTCTCACACTTAATGAAGTTTATGAAGCATTGAACTCTAAGGAGAAGATGAAACTAATGGTGCCTCATGATAGTTCAAGTTCATCCCAAGCAAAGGGATTATCTGTTCGTGGCAGGACAAAGGAGAAGAACTCCAATAATGGAAATAGAGGCAAAAGTAAAAACGGCTACAGGGGCCGGTCACAATCCAGAGACAAGAAATATTGCAGATATTGCAAGAGAGACGGACATGACATCTCAGAGTGTTTCAAGTTGCAGAACAAGGAAAAGAGAAAAGGTAACAAACAAGGTGAAAATTCTGCTAACGTTGCTCGTGAGGATAGTTCTGATGATGCTCTTGTCGTTATTGCTGGATGTGCTGAGACCAATGATGAGTGGGTACTTGATACTGCATGTACTTTTCATATGTGTCCACATAGAGATTGGTTTAATACTTTTGATTCCACTATGTCTGTTGGTTCCGTTTTGGGTTTTGATAATTCACCATGCAAGATTGAAGGCATAGGTTCTATTTGAATCAAGATGTTTGATGGCATAATCAGAACTTTGACAGATGTTCGGTATATTCCGAAGATGAAGAGAAATCTTATTTCTATGAGTGCCCTTGATGCAAAGGGATACAAGTATTCAGGTGGAGATAGTGTTTTGAAAGTCACCAAAGGTTCCCTTGTTGTGATGAAAGGTGACTTAAGTTCGACCAATGGTCTTTATTACCTTTGAGGTTCTACAGTTTCAGGTAACGCTACTCCAGTTGTTTCAAAGAATTATGATTGTGATGCTGCTAACCTTTGGCATATGCGTCTTGGACATATGAGTGAACTTGGTTTGGCAGAGTTAAATAAGAGAGGTCTTCTTGATGTATATGAACCTGGTAAACTGAAATTTTGTGAGCATTGTATCTTCAGCAAACACAAGAGGGTGAAGTTCAATACTTCGGTTCATACAACTGAAGGTATTCTTGATTATGTGCATTCTGATTTATGGGGGCCATCTCGCAAGAAGTCACTAGGTGGTGCTAGTTACATGCTGACTATTATTGATGATTATTCGAGAAAAGTATGGCCTTATTTCTTGAAGCATAAATATGAAGCATTTTCAGTATTGAAGGAGTGGAAGATTATGATTGAGAGACAAACTGAAAAGGAGGTAAAAATACTTCGCACTGATAATGGTATGGAATTCTGTTCTAAGCAATTTAAGAATTATTGCAAGTCTGAAGGCATTGTCAGACATTACACCGTTCCTTATACTCCTCAACAAAACGGTGTTGCTGAGCGCATGAACAGGACCATTATTTCCAGAGCCCGTTGCATGTTGTCCAATGCAGGTTTGCATAGGCGTTTTTGGGCTGAGGCCGCTTCCACTGCTTGTTATCTCATTAACCGTTCACCATCTATTGCTCTTAATAAGAAAACTCCAATTGAGGTATGGTCTGGTTCACCTGCTGATTATTCAGAGTTGAGAGTTTTTGGTTGCACTGCTTATGCTCATGTTGATAATGGAAAGTTGGAGCCTAGGGCTGTTAAGTGCATCTTTCTTGGTTATAAGTCTGGTGTTAAAGGTTTTAAATTATGGAATCCTGAAACCCAGAAGGTTGTTATTAGCAGAAATGTTATCTTTAATGAATCTGCTATGTTACATGATGTTTCATCTACTAATATTCCCGTTGAGAGTGAACAGCAGCCTATTGTTCAGGAGCCTACTGTTCAGGTGGAGCATGTTATTGATTCAGGTGATACATCTGGTGCTGAAATTGTTGATGCACATGATGAACCCGTCGTTAATGATGATAATATCACTCCCACTCCAAATCAGCCTATTGTTCCACCCAGTTGGAATCTTGCACGTGACAGAGTTAGACGGGGTACTAACAAACCTGACAGGTTAATTGAAGAGTGCAATATTGTTTCTTTTGCTTTATCTGTTGCAGAAGAAATTGAAGGTAATTCTGAACCTTCTTCATATTCCGAGGCTATTATTTCTGTTGATAGTAATAAGTGGATGACTGCTATGCATGATGAGATGGAATCACTTGAAAAGAATGGCACTTGGGATTTAGTAAGATTACCTAGAGAGAAGAAACCTATTCGTTGCAAGTGGGTTTTCAAGAGGAAAGAAGGTGTTTCTCCTAATGATGAGACAAGATATAAAGCAAGGTTAGTTGCTAAAGGTTACAGTCAGATTTCAGGTATTGACTATAACGAAGTCTTTTCTCCTGTTGTGAAGCATAGCTCTATTCGCACTTTACTCAGTATTGTTGCCATGCATGATCTTGAGCTTGAACAATTGGATGTTAAAACTGCATTCTTACATGGAGAATTAGAAGAGGATATTTATATGGAACAACCTGAAGGTTTTGTTATTCCTGGAAAAGAAAAGCTTGTTTGTAAGTTAAAGAAATCTCTTTATGGATTGAAACAATCCCCGAGACAGTGGTACAAGAGATTTGACACCTTTATGCTCTCTCAAGGTTTCAAAAGGTCTAATTATGATAGTTGTGTTTATTTGAAAATTGTCAAAAGTTCAACTATTTATTTGCTCCTTTGTGTTGATGATATGCTTATTGCTGCAAAGGGTATGTCAGAGATTAATGAACTAAAGAAGCAATTGAGTAATGAATTTGAGATGAAGGATTTGGGTGCAGCAAAGAAAATACTTGGCATGGAAATATCCAGAGATAGACCATCTGGAAAAGTGTATCTCAGTCAGAAGGGATATATTGATAAAGTTCTTCGTCGTTTTAATATGCATAATGCCAAGCCGGTGAGTACTCCGTTAGCTGCACACTTTAAATTATCATCAGCTTTATGTCCTAAGTCAGATGTAGATATTGAGTACATGTCTAGAGTTCCCTATTCAAGTGCAGTTGGTTCACTTATGTATGCCATGGTTTGTTCTCGTCCGGATTTATCATATGCATTGAGTGTTGTCAGTAGATACATGGCTAATCCTGGAAAAGAGCATTGGAGAGCAGTTCAGTGGATTTTCAGATACCTGCGTGGTACTTCTAATGCTTATTTACAGTTTGGGAAAACTAGAGATGGACTTGTTGGTTTTGTTGATTCTGATTTTGCTGGTGATTTGGATAAGAGAAGATCACTCACAGGTTATGTTTTCACCATTGGTGGTTGTGCTGTGAGTTGGAGAGCAACTTTGCAGTCTATTGTGGCTTGTTCCAGTACTGATGCCGAGTATATGGCTAATTCTGAGTCATGCAAACAAGCTATCTGGTTGAGAGGTTTGTACACTGAGCTTTGTGGAGATTCATCTTGCCCTACCATATTTTCTGACAGTCAAAGTGTCATATATCTTACAAAGAATCCAATGTATCATGAGAGGACAAAGCACATTGATGTCAGATTTCATTATATTCGAGATGTTGTTGCTGAAGGCGGTTTGAAGGTATGCAAGATAAGTACTCATGATAATCCTGCTGATATGATGACAAAGCCAGTTCCGACCAATAAGTTTGAGCTTTGCTCAGACTTAGTTGGTATTTCTCACTAGTCCTATGGACTTTGACGCACAAGGTGTTTAAACTGATTTGGATGGAGTTATTTACTTTCTTCGACTACTGAAGGGAATTTGGATCAAGGTGGAGATTGTTAAATTGTGATCCAAATTATACTGTGTTGGACTAGACGTAGTACAGCTCGTGTGGGCCTTTGCGTTGACGTCGACGCGTACGAGTACAACTCGTTTACTTGTCCTCCAAGGACTCTCATGTATTGCCCTCATATATACTCCATGTAGTCGCACCTCAGACGGGCTGTCGTCTCGTGCTTGTAATACTCCTCCTCATGGTGATTGCGCCTTCGTGCGTCCGTGGTTTTCTCCCGCAAGGGTTTCCACGTAAAATCTGTGTCTCTTTGTCTCGTTTATTTCTCGTTATTATCTAACAGAACCAACGATTATCTGCATATCCGTGATTAGAGTTCTACCAAGAGATGGTTCTACATGTAACCTCCTCCATGATTCTTAGGGAAACCTGCAAACCCATCAAATCCATCAAATGACTAGTACCCCACGAGCCCCACACACGGTGGCCCATGTTGGAGGTATAGATGCTGCTCCGCCCATGTACCGTGCTGTCCATCCACTTGCGGGCTGCTGAGGAATACGGTGAAATACGGGTGCGCATTTGGTCCTAGCTAATCAAATACGACTGACAACACATATCACGATGCTATCTCGGCGGGCTTGATACCGAGCTGCCTGGAGACCGGCCTCCGCATCGTTTTATCGGGGTTCTGCCAACCTTTGGAGTGCACCTCTTGGTAGGAGTAGTAGACGCCAATACAACTTGGGAAGCTGGATGCCTGAAAGAGTTGATGCTAGAGATGGTTTTGAAGAGAAGGAGAATAATGGTGATTCTGAAATTGATGCGGAGTTGGCTAGGCAAGTGCGAGCTATGCAGATGCAGATCGTTACTAATAGTGCAGAAGTAAGTACTGGCCGTGGTCGTGGCGGCCGGCAGCCAAAAGCAGCAGGGCGAGGACGAGATAGAATTCCTGTGCCAATTCCGTTAGCTGTCAAACCGCCTCTCCCGGGCTTCATGCACTCGTCGGACATGATTCCAGCTATGCGTGGGTTCAGCTCCTTGGTTATTCCTTTCGGGTCAGTTGATGCTGCTATGTCTGATGCCGATTCGGTGCTAGGGAAGAGGGCTGCTGAACAGAATAGGAATGAGAATGTGGAGTTGGAGGGTGCCATAATTGCTATAAGTCAAGCTAGTGCAGGAGATGGTGGTAAGGCTAAGAAAGGTAAATTCAGGGGATTCCAGACAGACATACATGGAGAACAGAGGGACATGGAGAAGGATGCAACGATTGACACGGAGGCAACCAGCCTTGGGGCCGCTGGTAAACTGACGGGGCCATATGTGCTGCCCTGTTAGGAGCAATGAATTGCCTGAGTTGGAATTGTCGAGGAATCAGGGGCGCCTCGACAGTTCGTGATCTCATCATCCTCGTCCAAACTCATCGTCCGCATATAGTCTTTTTGTGTGAAACTAGGCAAAAGTCTGATAAGGTCCGTCGTCTGTGTTCTCGTTTAGGCCTTCGTGGTTTTTCTGGTGTCGATAGTAATGGTCAAAGTGGTGGCCTAGCGTTGTTTTGGAATGATCAGTTGTCAGTGGAGATTAAAGATAAGAATGAAAGAATAATTGATGCTTATGTGCTTGCTTCTCCCTCTGATCCATTGTGGCATCTCACATGCGTGTATGGTGAACCCAGAACTGAAAATCGCCATCGTATGTGGTCTATTCTGTCTGACTTACGTTCTACCAGTGATCTTCCATGGATGCTCATGGGAGATTTTAACGAAGCACTTTGGCAGTGTGAGCACTTGTCGGTCACTCCGAGACCAGCTAGTCAAGTGGCAGCGTTCACGGAAGTGGTACAAGACTGTGATCTTCATGACTTGGGGTTCTTGGGTGTGCCGTTTACATATGATAATAAGAGGATAGGCAGAACAAATGTCAAGGTCCGGATCGATCGAGCCCTTGCGGATGACAGATGGAGAGATATTTTTCTGATGCTATTGTGGTCCACCTAGTATCCCCATGTTCTGACCATCTCCCCATCCTTGTGAAGCTACAGGAAGAGGAGTTCACACCGCTAAAGAAGAAGGCAAGGCAATATGAAATTTTTTGGGAACGGGCGGGTGAGCTACTGGAGCTTATTGAACAAGCATGGGTGGTGGCGAAAGTCAATGGTGACCTTGCCTCGATCACGGCAGGTCTCAGCCATGTCATGAATGAGCTGCAAGGATGGAGTCGTAAGAACTTAAGAAATGTTCCGCGGGAGGTCGAGCACACACAGAAAAAACTTGATCACCTGATGCGCACCAATGGCAACTAGCTAGAGATCCGTCGTCTCTCGGATAGTATGAAGGAGTTACTGTATAAGGAAGAACTCTTATGGCAGCAGCGGTCGAGGATTTCATGGCTGAAAGATGGGGACCGTAATACGAAGTTTTTCCATAGCAAATCTGTATGGCGAGCCCGTAAGAATAAAATCAAGAAACTAAAAGATGAGGACGGTACATGGCAGACAATACCCTCGGTTATGGAACTAATGGCCACCTCTTTCTTTAAGGATCTTTTTACTAGAGACCCGTCATTACAGGATGATGAGATAATTAATCTTGTTGAGAGAAAAGTAACAAATAATATGAATGAGGAGTTGTGTAAGGAATTTTCAGAGAAAGAAATATCGGACGCTTTGTTCCAGATTGGCCCCTTAAAGGCCCCGGGACCGGATGGTTTTTCGGCGCGCTTTTATCAAAGAAATTGGGCAGTTTTGAAGGAGAAAGTTGTGGCAGCGGTGAGGTTATTCTTTGCTACTTGAAATATGCCTGCTGAAACAAATTCTACTTCAATTGTTCTGATTCCAAAGTCTGATCAGCCGGAGTCCCTGAAAGACTTTAGACCCATATAAGTTTGTGTTCAGTGCTTTACAAAATCGTAGCTAAATGTCTAGTGAATAGATTGCGGCCAATTCTTGGTGATATCATATCGCCGAACCAAAGTACGTTTGTTTCTGGATGTATGATTATGGATAATGCGCTCCTGGCATTTGAATGCTTCCATACTATTGAACATAGTAAGAAGGAGACGGAGACCTTCTGTGCATACAAGCTAGACCTTTCAAAGGCGTATGACAGGCTTGACTGGGATTTTCTCAGAAGTACAATGCAGAGTTTGGGTTTCGCTCAACGGTGGATAGACTGGATAATGTCTTGTGTCACCTCAGTGAGCTATTCCCTGAAATTCAATGGAACCCTACTTGATTCGTTCACCCCAACCAGAGGTCTTCGCCAAGGTGATCCATTATCTCCGTTCATTTTTTTATTTGTTGCTGATGGTCTTTCTTCCCTCCTGTAACGAGAAGCTCGCCATGGAACTGTTACAGCAATCAAGGTCTGTAGAAGGGCGCCTGATATATCACATTTACTATTCGCTGATTACTCATTGTTGTTTTTCAAAGCTGAGCCTGACCAAGCAACTAGAGTGAAGAAGGTTTTGGAAATTTATGCAATGGGTACTGGGCAGTTTATCAATCCACAAAAGTGCTCAATCCTTTTAGCCCGGCATGTCCAGCAGCGGTACAAGAGAATATTAAGGAAATTTTACACATATCCCAAGTTACATTTGAGGCAAGATATTTGGGCCTCCCAACTCCAGAAGGTCGTATGAGCAGAGGTAAACATAAAACTTTGGAAGAGAAACTTGCAAAAGCGCTTATGGAGTGGGGCGAGAATCACTTGTCAACGGGTGCAAAGGAAAGTAAGATAAAAGCCATTGCTCAAGCTCTTCCAGTTTACATAATGAGTGTCTTTAAAGTCCCTGCCGGACTATCTGATGACCTCACTAAAATGATACGTCGGTTTTGGTGGGGTGCCGAAAACGGGAAACGAAAAACACACTAGATTGGACAGGATATCATGCTGCGTCCCAAGGCGAGAGGTGGTATGGGTTTCAAGGATCTTAGACTATTCAACCAAGCGCTTCTTGCGCGTCAAGCCTGGCGTTTGATCCAATACCCGGACAGTTTATGCGCACAAGTTTTACGAGCCAAGTATTACCCTGAGGGTGTCATTACTGATACCGTGTTTACAGGTAACTGATCAACAACTTGGCAGGCTATTGAGCATGGACTCGAGCTGGTCAAACAAGGGTATATATGGTGAGTAGGGAATGGGGCAAGTATCCGTGTTTGGAGAGATCCCTGGATCCCTAGAGGACCGACCTGTAGGCCGATCACTCCCAAGCGTAGATGTAGACTTAAATGGGTTGCAGATTTTTTGGTGGCTGATGGGGCATGGAATGTTCCATTACTCAGGCAACATTTTTTCCAGGTTGACGTAGATGAGATTCTGAAAGTCAAGGCCTCGAGAAGAATGAACGATGACTGTATTCTCTGGTACCCGGATAAGCACGGAATTTTCTCAGTCAAGTCGGCTTATAACATGGCTCGTGATAGAGTTATGGATGTGCAGGGTGTAGGTGAATCAAGTGTTCAACCATATGGTTCAAGACTGGCGTGGAAAATGTTATGGAGTTGTGGTGCTCCTCCAAAGGTGTGTGTGTTTGCATGGAAGGCAGCAAGGGGAGCGTTGGCTACAAAGGAAAATAAACGACATAGACAATTGGAGCATGATGGGATTTGTACCATATGCGGTCAGGAAATAGAGTCAAATTTTCATGCGCTGGTTCGATGCCCACATACTCGTAACTTATGGACTGCCATGAGATCGGTATGGGACCTTCCAGCTGATGATCTTCTCAAAGGTACAGAACCAAAATGGTTGTTGTTGTGTATTCAGCAGCTCAATGAGACACAAAGGATGTTGTTCCTCATGTTATTATGGCGTATATGGCATGTCCGTAATGAACTTACCCATAACAAGCCAATCATCCTGGTTGAGGCCTCGAAGAAATTCCTATGCAGCTATATGGAATCGTTGCTACTGATTAAACAACACCGGGAGGTGGATGTGTTGAAGGGTAAACAGGTTGTTATTTTCTCAGGCCAGGCAAGTCATAAGGGAGCTACAACGACGCCAGTAGAGATTGTAAACTGGATTCCCCCATCATGTGGTGTTGCCAAGCTAAACATCGACGGATCCTTCGTCCAAGTGGACGGAACGGCGGGCGCTGGTATGATACTCAGAGTCCACAAAGGTACGGTAATTTATGCAGCTTGCAGGTCGCTCTTGAACTGCTCGGGTGCTCTTGAGGCTGAGCTTGCAGCGTGTGATGAGGGCCTACGACTGGCACTACACTGGACTCAACTACCGCTTCAGGTGGAAACGGATTGCTCCGAAATCATCAAGCTGCTTAACTCTAGTCCTACATATCGCTCTAGTAACATGTATCAGGTGACTGAGATCGCTGAGATGGCGAAGGAACGACCTGTACATTTCCGAAAAATTTGTAGATCACAAAATAAGGCTGCTCATTCTATGGCAGCTCTAGGTCGTAGTCACCAACGCACTGCTTGTTGGTTAGCAAACTCCCCAAAGGAGATTAGTATTATTATTTCAAACGATTGTAAGGCCCTGGTTGATTAAATGATATGCTTTTCCCCGCAAAAAAAGAAGAACTTTATATTGGTATATTTTTGTAATATATGACTTGTATTAGGTTGGTCAAATTGATGATCTAAGGGTGCGCGCACGTCCTGTAAACGAAGAGAAAGGTAATACAAAGCATGCCCGACAAAACCCTAATTCTTGCATTGATTACATGCAAGAAAGCAAATGTGTGCCGGAACATGGCCTGTAGCGGAACACAAGCTCGCCAATGCGTCGACTTTACACATGTGCGTGTACTATACTCGTTGGATGTGTGCTTATGCGAACGTAAGGGTCTACCTTTGAGGCTAAATTTTGTGTTTTGACCCTTTTCTGAAAGAAACATATTCGAGATCCGACCTTAGTTTAAATTTTTATTCGAGATCTGACCCTTTTACTACTGTCAGGGTCCATTGCGGTATGGTATAACAGCCTACCGTCAAAGTCCCTAGCGGTAGGGTTGCATGCTTTATCGCAAAATACTTCTAAATATTGAACACAGTACGTGCTCGTGCCTACCATCAAGCACCTTGGCTGTAGGGTTGTACAGCCTACGGCCAGTCTGTTTCGCGGTAGAGATGTTTCCTACCGTCAATGTCTCTGGCGGTACGCTGTTACACCCTACCGTCATGGACCCTGGCGGTAGCAAAAGGATCATATCTCGAATTTTTTTCGAACTAGGGTCAGATCTCGAATAAGTTTTAGAAAATGGTCAAAACACGAAAATTTACCTCTACCTAAGTCTTTGTAAATATGCACGTTCGAGGATGTGATGAAAGGTCTACGAGAATCTTATGCTGTTTGGAAAATTATTTTTCACTTCTAATAATGGTTCCTAATTAACTTCGGACAGCAATCCAAGCCTGCACTGTATATTATTCCATGATGTTGGTTCATACGGTAACGGTACGCAGGAGACCTTAATTCGCATTGCTTGCATGCTTGACCGAAATAGGAAGATCAACGGTGATTGTGCGTTGATTTGAACGTAGAATTAGCAAAATGGGAGTCCCGGCATCAAATCGCCCGAACTTCTCTTCTGTCGGGGTTATGCATGGCAGTCCCCGGACATCATCGTATCACGATGACTAGAATGCATCGTCATCATATTTACTACTTCCTTTGTCTTATAATGTAGGACATTTTTTTGACTCTAGATGTAGAGTAAAAAAGTCATATATTATAGGACAGAGGCAGTATTTTACTTCACTTTTGTTTGGGAGCGGTGAAATTTTCCGTTGACTGTACACTCCTTGAAGGAGTCAATCCATCTCGGGATGTAACTTTTGGATCAGGTAACAGTTTACTTGTTCTGGAGTCTGGACTACACCAAAAGATAAAATGTCCGAACTGAAGATGATGATTTTATTAACCGTCTCTCGCAGGGCATCGAACAGCACGGGAAATTTGGTAGATGCCAAGTCCTTCTTCAGTTTTTCAGATACGTGGGGGGATGGGATGTGCGAGGGGAAGGCCGCCGCCGTGCCACCATCTCCCCCCTCCTCCGCCGCCACCAGAGGGCGCCGCCGCCACCATCTCCCCCCTCCTCCTCCGCCACAAGAGGGCGCCGCTGCCACCGTTGTCCAGGGAGTGGACGGGATGAGGAGCTTGGGAAGGAGGCTGTAGGGGAGGGGGAGAAGATTTAGGGTTGGAGACGAGGGAACAGGGACGAAGGAGGAGAAAGCGACGGGCGCGGGGCTCACCACGGCCTGCACGTCGAGCGCGGTGGTTTTTTCCCTCGCATGGTGCGCTGCGCCCTGGCTGTTTTTTCCCACACGCGGCGCGGTGTGGTGGTTTGCGCTCGAGGCATCGGTTGTGACTACGAGTCCTTGAGGCTTTATTTCTACTTCTAATGGAGCAGTTGGTAGTCTTCGCCGGTCAATTTTCGTTTTAATAAAGACGGTCTTTTTTCGTCCCTTTTTTTGCTGGTTAATTTTCGTCCCCCTCCCACCACCGCAACTCACGCACGTAGAAAAAAAACCGACAAAAAACACTCCCGCCGATCCCTCGAGGGCACAGGCTGATCCTCTCGATCCACGATGCGACCTCTCCCTCTGCTCGCGCTCCGGCACCGCCCCCATCTCCCACTCCGGCGCTGCCCCTACAGCTCCGCTGGCCCGACCCCTTCTTCGGGCGCGTCGGCAGGAGCAGATCCACCTCTCCACTCCATATCGCGACAGTGCTCCAGACCCCCACCCCACGCCCGGCCGCTGCAACCCCGCCGCAACCTCTCCTTGCTTTTCTCCACCCCCGCCCCACTGTTCGCCCTCTCATGTTTCGATCTGGAAAGCGGGAGAGGATGAGCTGATCTCAAAATACGGGTGCCGAGATGGATTTGGATCTCAAGGTGGGGAGGCCAACGTAGCAGCCGCTAGCGCGTCGAGCTCTGCAGGTACTCCTGGTGTGTGTGGGTAGGAAGGTACCTGCAGTAGATGGCCTTCTTCATTGTTTGCCCCCTGTCTGCCTCCCTACACCGAGATCCATCTTCTCCGGGCCATGACTGAGAACCAGCGATGCTGCCAAGTAATTTCTAAAACACCTGGTAGGGCGTTCATGTTCATCTCCCTGAGCCCCGTTTTTGGTCGAGGGATCCCGATTCGGGGTGACCCAACACTGGCCGTCCAGAATATTCAGTCTCAGATTTTAACGTAACCCAATTCTTTTCCAGGTCCAGATTGATTTGTCGAGGGTTAAATTTCTCTGATTATTCAAAGGAGCGCAGGGGCATCATGTATCAGTGAGGTACTGAAAACACTGATGTACTCCATTGGAGGTACGAACAATGTTAATTGATGGAGTTTGCCTGCAGGCATTATTGTCGGTTCCATGCAGTTACATTCTGCAGAAACTTCAACGAGGAGCACGCAGTGCAGGATGCAGACGTCGCGAGTACGTAGCTTAGTTATTGTGCATTCCGCTTCATACAATCCTTGTAGAATATGTCTCTACTAATGCTGCTGTGTTTTGAACATTCCCAGTTGCACATGGTTCATGTATTGCTAGATCGACAACAAGTCCCTCAGCCTACCTTTACGACATTACAAGGAGTCAAGTTGAACCTGATATATTAGTGATGACATTGCAATCCAGAACCTAGATCGCCACTTTTGAACCTACCATTGATCAGGCTTGAATTTGCCATGGCTGTAAATCGCCACTCTGGAACTTCAATTTTGAGGAGTTATTTTTCTGCACCCACACCTTGAGGCTGTTGTTCGTCCGCCTCTTGACTTCGTAGTGACCAGCATCCATTCTACAGGTTAACGGACTTCAATTCAAGGAGTTATTTTTCTATGCCCAGCAAGTGCCAGCTTCATTTAATTTTCGTAAGTAGGAGTGGAGATCAAAGGGTTGTGCGGTCCGTCAAGGGTCGTAGGGGAGAAATATTGGAGCCCCCTGCTGTACCGCGTTGCTGCCGCACCGGGAGGGCGTGAAGATAAAGTTTCAGGGCCGCAGCTGGAGAGAGCGGCGACGCCCAAATAATCACGTGTCGAATGCTAAATGTAACACTTCATTTTTTTTATGTTCATATAACCAACCGATGCAAATTGAGATGGACTTCTTGAACTATGTACTCCTGATGATTTTTCATTGCTATGTTTCCCAGTTGAGTTTTGGACCCTTGTGATTTTATTTTTCTTTCAGCTAGGCGCCTACAGATCAACAACATGCATGCATCCGCAGCTACATTACATTTGTAATTTTTAGGGAGATCTTCTTTTTTCATTAATTCTCATGGAGATCGTATTATGTGATATTGTGCTATTGGCAGAGACATTGCAATCTTATATTTGCCCAAAAATTAGCAAGGTGCGTTCTCTATTCCCCTCTATTTTTCAAGTTAATGCCTAATATCCCACCACTTTACATTTTCTATCTGCTGAATCATTCATCTGCTCAATCAAGAAGCACCTTCCTGTTATTTTGGGCAATCTGAATCGGCCATCTGTCTATTATGGCTGCACATTAATGTTTTCTACATATGTTATATGTAGATTGGTTTACATGAATACAGAGTAGCACTACATGTATATTGATGGAGAAACTATTGGTCAGCTATGCATTTGAAGTGTAGGCTATTATTCTCATATTTTTGGCTTCGATTCTCAAGTGCGAGGATTACTTCTCTACTAATGATATTTGGCCATTTGTCCAAGTTTAAATGTGTAGGCTACAATATGTATGTTTTGCCATTGTAAAAGTTATCTGTCACAAAAAACTAAAAACACATGGTTTCTTAGTTGCCAGTCTATATCTCAAATGCTTTTTGATTTTTACGTTTTGATAAATGCATTGTCGATGATAATTATTCTTTCTAAGTAACCTCCTTAATTTTTAAGCTAACAAGGCAAAAAATGTCTACTGTTCAGGATAAACCAGAAATTGCGACAAAGAGTTGGTAAGTGCTTTCACAACTGCTACAGTTCTAAACCAATGTTGTGTTCTACAGTATTATATTCTTGGAAAAGAATTCCGTCATTTATTTATTTCTTTGTTATTGATGTAATGTTCAACTGATTATAGAAATGGTTTTTTTATGTTGACTACAATCATGAATGAAGGAAAATGTTTATGATAATGTACTGCAAATTGGCTTCTTGCTTGATGATCCTAACCAAGAAGACTTTGATAGCGCCATTGGCTTTTTATATGTGCCAATAAAATTAGCAGGCCGATGCAGCTCCGGGCTATTGATAATGGAGTTTCAGGATCCTTCCTCTGAGCACCCACACACGGAAGAATCAGCAGCGCGCCACGCAGATGGAACCTGACCGAGATCACGGGATGCTTCCTTACAGGGCTCACCAAGATTGATATTCTGAACTTTTTTGTAAACAAAGTGAAGAGTGGGACATGATCTACACTTGTGCTAATATAAAATATACAGTACTTGTTTAGGTGCAGGTTTTGTTTTAACATTCCAATTGTTGTTTATCCTTTTGTCGCTGAAAAATCTTTACTAATGATGACATTCATTTTATTTCTTCTAGATGTATCTCGATCCACTATGTCCAATCATAAGGTGAAAATAGCGGCACAACAGCCCGGAGGAGACGGCGGTGAGCCCCCCTCCTCCAACTGAGCAATCCACCAGGCGGCGGCACGAACGACCTTCATCTCTAGATGCTTCCCTGCACACCAATGAGATTCACGCCGATAATCTTGACTCCTGACCAATGTCCTTCAGGCCTGACGTCCCTGTAGTACCCAAGGTCGAGTGATCACTGCTGCGCCTCGCTGTGTCCTGACTCCTGACTGATGTCCTTCAGCCTCCGGTAGCTCATTCACTTTTTAGTGTTCCATCTCCTCCTGTCAAGGTTTAATGTTCTTGTACTATTTTCTGAGACATGGTCACAGTTTCTTTTTGCATAATTTTTTTAAAGAAATCAAAAATATTGTTATGTAATGTTTAGTATCTCTTTGTACCTCTGATTTATGCACCAAACTAGAGGGGGCCATGAAGGCATGGATGTTCAATATTCTTTTCCAATAATATATGGTGAAAAACAATTTGATTTTCGTATACTTGTGTCTTTCATGTTCACTTGGTCCATTAGTTTATTTTTTCTTGAACTTCTATTTGGAAGGACGCAAATTGATCAGATGTAACCATCTCTGTTGGAAATATGCCCTAGAGGCAATAATAAAAGCATTATTATTATATTTCCTTGTTCATGGTAATTGTCTTTATTCATGCTATAATTGTGTTATCCGGAAATCGTAATACATGTGTGAATAACAGACACCAACATGTCCCTAGTAAGCCTCTAATTAACTAGCTCGTTGATCAACAGATAGTCATAGTTTCCTGGCTATGGACATTGAATGTCATTGATAACGAGATCACATCATTAAGAGAATGATGTGATGGACAAGACCCAATCATAAACATAGCATAAAGATCGTATAGTTCGTCTGCTAGAGTTTTGCAATGTCAAGTATCTTTTCCTTAGACCATGAGACCGTGTAACTCCCGGATACCGTAGGAGTACTTTGGGTGTGCCAAACGTCACAACGTAACTGGGTGACTATAAAGGTAGACTACGGGTATCTCCGAAAGTATCTATTGGGTTGACACGGATCAAGACTGGGATTTGTCACTCCGTATGACGGAGAGGTATCACTGGGCCCACTCGGTAATGCATCATCATAATGAGCTCAAAGTGACCAAGTGTCTGGTCACGGGATCATGCATTACAGTATGAGTAAAGGGACTTGCTGGTAACGAGATTGAACGAGGTATTGGGATACCCACGATCGAATCTCGGGCAAGTAATATATCGATTGACAAAGGGAATTGCATACGGGGTTGATTGAATCCTCGACATCGTGGTTCATCCGATGAGATCATCGTGGAGCATGTGGGAACCAACATGGGTATCCAGATCCCGCTGTTGGTTATTGACCGGAGAGTCGTCTCGGTCATGTCTACATGTCTCCCGAACCAGTAGGGTCTACACACTTAAGGTTCGGTGACGCTAGGGTTGTGAAGATATGTATATGCAGTAACCCGAATGTTGTTCGGGGTCCCGTATGAGATCCCGGACGTCACGAGGAGTTCCGGAATGGTCCGGAGGTAAAGAATTATATATAGGAAGTGCTGTTTCGGCCATCGGGACAAGTTTCGGGATTACCGGTATTGTACAGGGATCACCGGAGGGGTCCCGGGGGTCCACCGGGTGGGGCCACCTATCCCGGAGGGCCCCGTGGGCTGAAGTGGGAAGGAACCCAGCCCTTAGTGGGCTGGGGCGCCACCCCTAAGGGGCCCATGCGCCTAGGGTTAGGGGAAACCCTAAAGGGGGGCGCCCCCTTGACTTGGGGGGCAAGCCCCCCACCCTTGGCCGCCGCCCCCCCTTAGGAGATCCATCTCCTAGGGCCGGCGCCCCCCCCCCCCTTGGCACCCCTATATATAGTGGGGGAGAGGAGGGACATTGGCCTACGGCTTTTGGGGCTTCCCTCTCTCCCTGTTACATCTCCCTCCTGCGTAGTATAGGCGAAGCCCTGCTGCTGTGACGCCCTGCATCCACCACCACGCCGTCGTGCTGCTGGATCATCACCAACCTCTCCTTCCCCCTTGCTGGATCAAGAAGGAGGAGACGTCTCCCGTCCCGTACGTGTGTTGAACGCGGAGGTGCCGTCCGTTCGGCACTCGGTCATCGGTGATTTGGATCACGTCGTGTTCGACTACATCATCCCCGTTCGTTGAACGCTTCCGCACGCGATCTACAAAGGTATGTAGATGCATCTCATGACTCGTTGCTAGATGGATCTTGGTGAAACGAGTAGGAAATTTTTTGTTTTCTGCAACGTTCCCCAACAATCTCCACATCTCAGTGCCAGACTATTGTTACATTGGCACATATTATTCTGATATGTAATATTCTGAATAATAATTTTCTTATGTCCAAGTGAACAGTAGAAGAATTATCTGTCAGTGCATAGAGTTTTTTTGACTTTCACCATCGAGTCTTTGTAGGTAAGTTGTATTTATTTAATGTACTGACACCTGCATATTTGATATGAAATGCAGTAAGGGCCAGAACTAATTGATGTTCTCATAATGCTATCATAATGGTATGCTTTCTCATCTGTACTGGTAATTGTTCAGACATAAATGCATTATGATCATGGGAGAACAATACTCGTATGAATTGATTACCCTCCTGGTGAGTAATATTTTATTCTAAGTATTTAGTTGCCTGCAAAATAATTCTGTAATAGACATCTAACTGCATGTTGTTGTGTGACCTGCATCTAAGCTGAGAACAGAAACAGCAAACTGCTTGAAACTCGGCGTCTTTATATTTGCCCTCATTTGTTGAGGTTCAGTTTCACAAATTAGACACACTATGGACCTGATAGCGTTTTTCTTTTAGTTTAGGAATCCATACAACCTGGAGAAACTGCGTCATTTGAGCACAAGAACGTCTAAGGTCTAAACAGATGTACTGTTGATTCTGCTACATTCAGCAACCTGATGAACGCCTCAAGGTAATGAATGTTTTTTAGGAGCCATCTTGTTTCTTTATTTTGGTTGTTTGACTGATTCTAGACCTTGGTCACTTGATGACAAACACACACACACGCACACACGCACACGCGTGCAGTACTTGTAGGCGAGTTCAGCATGACATTCCTGATCATATGTTGGTTTGTGCATTTCGTTATTAGTTAGACTACCATATCCCAAGTGTATATTTTTTATTGCCGAAACAAGTATAGAAATGCTCTGCGTTAGCATCCAAAAGGAGTTTTACAGTCTATGACATTTGCCACTCAGAAAAACTAAAAAATTTCACTACAAGGCCATCCAATATTTTTGAATTAGTGACTGTAAGTAAACATTTGGGCTGATGTTGTTATTTATATAAGTATGACCAAGTTATTCATCTTGGCACCTGGAATAATTGAACCAAGAACAAGTACCTTACGAAGTTGTTATTATTATGCTACACGAGTACAATATTTCTTTAGCTTATACTATACCGTTGTGACAATTTTTTGACTCCCATTGCAACAGACGGTTATCCTTATATATTTTCACAATCTTCAGATTTGGAGGGTGAGATGCTACAGCAGTACAGCTTCAAGCTATCTTGCTTCTTTGTGAGGGAACCAATCAACTAACCGAATGAAACAATTTCAGCATTCCATTTCTTTAGGACAATTGCAGGAAGGAAGTCTAAAATTGATGCACCAGAGCAGCTTGATGCTTTTCCTAATCTTGATGTACCTATCCCTTTCTTTAGGACAATTGCAGCAAGAAAGTAGGAGGAAGAAGAAATGCAGGCGACCTCATGAAAGCCAATAACAAAGATCCACAGGTGAGCAATGTTGGCTCCTCTGCTGCTGCACTGCAGATATATTTATTTTCTAGATATATTTTCTTTTTTGCAATTTCTGTTGTTTTGCTTACTACAAGTAACATGGAGATGTCATATGATATTGTTCAGTTTGTGAAATGCAGAAGTGAGAGGAGGATTGCAAGTACTACTTTGTAACAGTTCCAAAGAACTGACCGTGCTCTGAATTTAAGCCTATCTAAAGCAAAAAATGAATGTTAGATCTCCTGTAACATGGTGAGGGCACTCAAGTCCTGAGCTTGCTACGTAAAATTATTTGCCACTTATATTTTGGATTTAAAAGTATGAAGTATACATATACTATTTTCAATATCTGACTCTTTTTATATATCTAATGGAAATTAAGTGATGGCACGGTATGCAGACATGAACTAGGGTCATTGCTCTGTTCCTAAGATACAATGGGTTGTTTATTCATTCAAATTGCATCTACCAGTGATGGTTCCAGTTTTTGTGTCCCATCTCCTTTTGGAGGCCTACTTCATATTCTAATTTGAATACTGTCCATTCATGCTTTTAGGAAGCGGATGAAATGCTAAGATGGATTAAATATTGAACTGAGAAAATATAGGTTTGAGATTCTTTTTACTGAAATATATTTGCAATGTAGAAGGATTCATTAAATAAATACCTAATTAGAATATGCAGGGTTTACATATATTTTGCAAATCGGAGGACACTCTCTCTGCCTTTAGATGTAGGGTTATTAGGTTAATTTTCTTGCAAGGAAAAATATGATCTTCAACGCAGGAAGGCATGGATTCAGTGGCAAAAACTTCAATTAGGATGCGGCCCTTTAGGAAGGAAGGCATGGATTCAATGGCAAAAAATTTGGTCGGGATGCAGCTCTTTAGGCAAGATGGCATAGATCCACAGCAAGAACATCAATGAAGCAAGAACATCAATCAGGATGGATTCAACCAGTGTGCTAGATCGTTGGATGACATAATACGGTTATGATGTGGGTCGAAGGTGGTACTCTAGCTCCAACCAAACTCCAGCTCATCCGACCTCCAGTTTAGGTTCACTATTCATCAATTTTAGTGCTACGTATTCCTATTTGGATTATACTTGGTGCATAAAATTAATGAATCGTGAAAAAAAATTGTTTGATAGGGCCTCAGTCTGTTTGTAATCAGATATAACCATCTGATCCATGATTGTTCTTGGGCATCATATTTCAAAATATTCTTTTTTTGGATTTTGTAAAGGTTGTAGATAACAAGCCGGTGGGAGCTAATAGTTCAGTTAGACCCTGCATTTTCTTGACCTTTTTCCTGTCGGGTAAGTAAATTACCATGGTACTTTTCTAATGCGATTTGTAAAGTTTTGCCAATCCGGTGAGCATATGAGACTGGAATATTGGGTCCACTCTCAGGAACTAAACCGCTTACTGATTACTTCTCCGGCTGTTATTCACGTGAAAATAGCATAAGTTTTCTTATCTAACTTCATTTGATTTTGTAATGAGGGGGAGATTCAATATCAAGATTATGATTTGGCATAAGTGAGATGACATAAGCGAGTTTAATTCCTGAGTGAAATAGCAGCAGTTTTCGCTGCACCCCGACTCCACTTACGCGGCCTTTGGTTCTCCCCTCACCCTCCTTCCCTATGTCAGAAAGGGAGAGAGCCACTAAGAAACAAGACTCCTGCCTCTCGATGGCGGTGGCGGATCCGCACGATGGGAGGGGACTAGGGGGAGAGTGGGGCGGTTGGCAGGGCACTTCTCCTTGCCGGTCTGTGAGGAAGTATGTTATGAAGGAAAGAGGGCACCATGATGAAGATGAGGTCGGCGTCATCCGGGTTTAAAGAAGAGGACTTCTGAAATGTCCTGCCATGGCGGAAACCGAGCGGGAAGGGAGGCTCCGACAAGAAAAGGGAAGGGTGTGACGTGGGCTAGGATTTTTTTTGTGTTGGGCCCGTATGTTGGAGATACAATGACAAATAGTACGGACAGCCACATTTTTTCCTCGCATATGATTTGGTTTTGGTGAAGCTTGGAATGTTTAGATGGTTGAATTTTGCGGATTCCAGGGTTCAACCATTTGATGTCCTTGCACACCCGGACATATGGGAAGAAATGATCTTGGACCTTGGAACAATCTTAAATTTTTCTTGATTTATTTCTGTGTATTGTAGCCCGTAGTAACGCACGGGCGTTCTACTAGTATGTTATATTTCTAACTTTCTACTATACTTACCTAAACAACCGTGTGACCCCTTTCAGATATCCCTACGCATACGTTTAAGACCAACCTTTGTTATCTTGCTTGACTCATGGTGATCCATGTTCTTGAAGACATAGTATTTCGCTAGAAAGGAGCTGTGAACCCAGCCTTTCTCGTGTCGAAGAATTAAGCAATTTTTCATTAAGTTTAATCTAAAAAACTTAGAGAAAACATGATTATTAGAATAGAGATGATGATTGATTCAAGTATCATAATGACGTAACTAGTCATGCAATCGGGTACATAAAGATGAACACCATATCCATATCGATTGCTTGCATAAAATATCCAGAGGAGCTGCAATATGAGTTGGGGGACTTAATTAGAAGGCAGTATCTCAGAGAGGAAGGTATTCATAACGACAAGGCCCCGGGTCATGGCATAATCACGCTGCAAAAGTCTGGGGTGGGATAAAGCTGGCACGATAATTCGGATTGATTTTCATCCGCACTTATCAGCAAAAAACATTAAGGTGGACTGCACTATGATACTTGGACCTCCACTCTTCAAGCAAACCTTGCGGCCCCGCTGGCAAGATCTAAACAATTCTGCAACACTTGTACCCAAACTCCTTTTCACACAAATCTTGCTGGCAAGACCTACAAATTCTGCACAATCTTCAAGATTAAATAATTAATTAATCCAAGACATCATCAACACTTCAAAAGGATAAGAAAATATTAGAGTACACACAGCCATGATGATACACCTCTTGTTTTACATAGTTTATGCTGATAATTTTTATTGAGAATTTACGTTGTATTATACACGCATCAAAGACGGAGTTGTAGAAAAAAGAAGGATCTGACTATGTCACATCTAGATATGAGATAATACCTCACATCTAAATTAACTTTGTCATCTGTTTGTGGCCCCCTCCACTTGTTTTCTTTGTATCTTTTAAACAGTACATAAACAAGAAAGCTACCATAATTCACGTACAGCTACACGCTAAAACAAGTTTGGTTGTGGCCATTCAAAAAAGAAAAAGCTACCCATGGGCGCTACTGTAGATTAATCAAGGTGCTTGCTTGTGTGCTTGGTTTGAGGCTAGCTTTGCACGTACGAGCGAACGGCAGGGAACTCTAAATATTTTTTGAAAAAAAGAAAACACATTTTAAAATTTCAAATATCTTCTACAAATTGTGTTTATTTTTTTATGAAAGAACAAATGTTTAGTTTTTTGAACATATTTTGAATTTTGAACAAAATTTTGATTCCAATTTTCTTTGAGAAACACAAACATTTTTTATTTTGTCTTTTTTAAAGTTTTAATTCCGACCATGTAACACCCCGGATATGACTTTCCATATTTATAACTCCGACCCTTGCCTTTTCCGGAGATGCGATATGAGTTTTCCTTCGTGATTGGATTTTGTCTTTAATTTGCATTTTGTCCATGTCATCATGTGCATCACATTTGCATACGTGTTCCTCTCATACATCCGAGCTTTTTTCCGTTGTCCGTTTTGCAATCCGACACTCCCTCATGCACCCGGCGTCCCCCTTTTGTGTCTTTTCGTGAGCGGGTATTAAACTTTCTCGGAATGGACCAAGATTTGCCAAGTGGCCTTGGTACACCACTGGTAGACCGTCTGTCAAGTTTCGTGCCATTTGGAGTCCGTTTGATACTCCAACGATTAATCAGGGAACCGTAGAGGCCCCGTGTGTGTTGCAGCCCAACACCCCTCCAAGTCAACTCACAAACCTATCCACCCCCCCCCCCCCATCCTATCGGTCGTTCGATCACGATCGCGTGACAGAAAACTACACCTCATTTGGACACTCCTACCTCCTCCTACCTATAAAAGGCCTTCCCCGTTCAAAATCGCAGACTAAACCCTAGATCCACTCCTCCACCGCGCATCCGGACGCGTCCGTGCCGCGCCAAACACGTCCACCGCCGCCGCCACGTCGCTTCGACCAATGAGGGGTCGCCACATCAGCGCCACCGCCTCCCTCCTCCACCCCTGCGCCGCCACGTCGCCCATGCCACCGTCCCCACTGCGCGGCCCTACGGAACCCAGATCCGGCCCGCGTGAGGCCAAACCGGGCCTGACGGAGCCCGCGTCCCCGCCGTCCTACCACCTCGCCGCCGGCATGTTGCTCCGCCGCCTCGCCGCCTGCTTCTCCGCCCGACAAACTCCACCGCCGCCCGCCGGAGCGCTCCGCCGCTTAGCGCCGCCGCCAACCGCCTGCTTCCCCTCCGCACGCACCTACGACCGACTGAGCTGCCACGCGCCCTTGCTCCTCCGCCACGCAACCACCCGCCTCGCAGGAGTAGCATCTCCACCTCGCCCTGCCTCACCTCCCTCGCCGCTCTGCTTCGGATCCAGTGGATCCCGGACCCGCGCCGCCCTGCCGAGCTCCTTTGCCATCGCCCACCCGTCCCGCGCCCCCGGCAGCCTTGCCGGAGCTGTGCTAGGGGCCGCCACCGCCGCCCTGTCCGCGGTCGGGGACAACCCCGACGCCACGTGGGCCCCGTGCGCCGGTCCATCTCCGTCGGTCTGCCTCGCCTCCTCTCCATTCTGGGCTAGGCCCATGGTGAGCAGTCTACTATCCTTCGCCCGGTGCACCCCGTAGCTATCCAGCACTCACTCTTTTTTTCCTGAAATCCACCAAGTCCTTTTTCTGTTAAGTTTTAAGCCCTGTACATTATGCCATAACTTGTTGCATGCTGCTCCGTTTCGTGCGTATAATATATCAAAATGTCCATCATGATGTGCTCTTCATTTTGTTCCATTGTGACATACTTGTTTGAGTCCATCCTGATGCCCAAATACTCGATACAAGAGTGCTATAAAATGTTCGGTGATGATTCTTATCAGATTATGAGCATTTGTCATTTTTGCCATGATTGATGTGTGCTGCATATGGGCATGAGCTCTACATGTGTTTTGGGCTATGCCATGCCATCTTTACAGGGGTGTATGCCATGTAATTTTATGATCTTTATGGTGACTAGCACAAGCATGCAAAGTAGCTCGCGTAATATTACTGATTTCAGAGACTTAGAATTTCACTAAGTCATTGCTCTGCTGTTATTTTTATGCCATGTGTTCATATTGCTATAGAGAGATCCATACTTCTTTTTGAGTATGTTCAGTAAGGATGATTTTGACATATGGTTATGCTCTGTCCATCCATGTCCCTATTTGCATTTATGGAGTGCCCTAGCATGTTTAAATCTTGATCTACTTTTGCTATAAAATGTTTCTGGCAGATTGTTTACATGTTCATCAATTTTGCCATGGATGTTGTAGTTGATCCATGCATGCTATGAAATTGCTATTGCCTTGGTTAGCCTTTTGAACATGTCTTCTTGCTGATGCTATGCTTATCTTGTCATGCAATGCATTGTATTGAGTGAATCAAGCTCGCAAAGAGGCCTTCATAATTCTGTTTATGCCATGTCCAGTTTTCTGCTAAGTCTGAATCTGTTAACGGAACTTGCTATGTTTACATGGGTGCCATCATATCTTCTGATCCTTTTTGGCTTATGGTCAGTAAGGAACTTTTGCTCTATGCTTTGAGTAGATTCATGCCATGCCTTGTATTGCTATGATATGATCCTGTAGCATGTTGTTTACTTGCTCTAAACATGTCTTCCTGATGTTAATTCCTGGCATGTTATTTTCACTAAGTCTGTGATGCTGATATCTTTTGCACTTTTTTCATGCTTGTTTGAACCTGCTCTTATGTGTTTTAGCCGTAGCTCAGTGTTCATCTTTTGTCAAGCACCTTGAGTAGATCACTTCCATGTGCTTTGTTGCAATGTTGGAGTGCAGTAGCTTAGTTTCTTGTTGCATTCTAGATGGCATCGTGCTATTAATCGCATAATTGTGCCATTATTGCTTTGCTTGCCATTTGCAAACCGTGCATCTGATTTCGGTGATCTTTATATCGATTTCGACCGAAATCAACTCATCTTTCCAGTAGCACACTTGGTTTGCCAAGTTGATGCCTTAATCAATCTTTCCCTTCTGAAGCACGCATATGCATTGCATATCACATCCCGCATGTCATGCCATGTTTTGCATCATGTTGCTTGCGCATTGCACTGTGGTTGACTGTGGTTTCCTTTGCTTGTGCTCTTGCCTTGGGTAGAGCCGGGAGACGAGTACGTGTTCGAGGAACCCGTTGAGTACGCTTACGAGGATCAAGCTTTCGTCAACTTTGAGAACTTTGTAGGCAAGATGACCATACCCTCGAAATCACTTCTATCTTTGCTTGCTAGTTGCTCGCTCTATTGCTATTCCGCGATACCTACCACTTGCTGCATCATGCCTCCCATATTGCCATGTCAAGCCTCTAACCCACCTTTTCTAGCAAACCGTTGTTTGGCTATGTTAATGCTTTGCTCAGCCCCTCTTATAGCGTTGTTAGTTGCAGGTGAAGATTGGAGTTTGTTCCTTGTTGGAACATGTTTAATGTTTGGGACATCACAATATATATTATTTACTTTAATGCATCTATATACTTGGTAAAGGGTGGAAGGCTCGACCTTATGCCTGGTATTTTGTTCCACTCTTGCCGCCCTAGTTTCCGTCATACCGGTGTTATGTTCCTTGATTTTGCGTTTACGCGGTTGGGTTATAATGGGAACCCCTTGACAGTTCGCCTTGAATAAAACTCCTCCAGCAAGGCCCAACCTTGGTTTTACCATTTGCCACCTAGCCTTTTTCCCTTGGGTTCTGCAGATTCAAGGGTCATCTTTATTTTAACCCCCCGGGCCAGTGCTTGTCTAAGTGTTGGTCCGAACCTGTCAGCAGCCGGTGGCCACCAGGGGTAAATCTGGGCTGGACTCCCCTTGAACTAAAGATAGAACCACTAAATCCAAGAAAATAGTTCACTTATGAATATGATTATTTACTCCACCAACAAACATGACTGTGTTCCGTGTGAGAAAATTTACAATGGGTCAGAAATCAAATGTCTACCTTAGACAAAAAAATGCTCAAGCCCTAGACCATGTATTGGCAGCTTTGTCTCACACATGAGCTTATTTTCAGCAACTACATGATATAGAGGGAATCACTTCAATTAGTGGAAATTCCCTATGTTTTGACTCAAGTGTATATTCATGTATATGTGTCTGTAATAATAAAGTACGGTATGTTTTCGTATGCTAATGGTGGAGTGAACTTAGCTACTTAAGCAAAGAATTTCAGCTCAACGGTTACGGTGATTATTGAGTAAATAAAATATAAATGTACATAAACGATATACTTCCGACAATAGATCTATGTTCTAGGCATATTAATTATACTCAAAAATCCATCCTATTACCTCTGGCAAAACTCCAGGTTTGAACATAGATATAATAATAGCTTTCTCAGTTGGTGGTTTCTCGGCATCTCAAACGTGGTAACATCCAAGGTGCGCACCTTGATGATCAATAATGCCTTGAAAAACCTGAGTTGAACACTGAAACCACCCATGAGGGCTTCCACATCATTTCTGAATCAGCATTGTATTTGGAGCAACGTTTAGAACAGAACAAAGTTATAATCTGAATTAGTGGAACTTTAATATGCCATTGTGGCCATAATATATACTCACCTGTTGGTAGAAGATATGGATTTATAGTGCTATGAAATTTGAATAATCTTGGGCCTTCTTGTTGACAATATTAAAATATTTAAACGGTATGCTTAAAAAGTAAATACAACAAACGGGAGACTTGACCAAACGTTCCGACAAACCAAAATAACAGTGTTTCCTTTGCAAATAGCTACTGGAGAAATGAAAAAGTAACACATCTATTCTAGATGTCCTTGAACCAACCGACAAATGAGATGAATTAGTGACATGTAGACACTGATTTTATAATTTTTTGTGAGCAATATTAGAAATACTCAACAGGTAGTCAAAATAAATCGTACCTTCTCTGGTAAATAATTTATGTGCAACATGCACCACCATAATGAGCAGATGAAGAAAGCTAATACTTCAAGTAAATGAATAAGTAAAAGAAATTAAGCTGAATGTGAGGTCCTGCATAAGAATGGGCTCAATGATAAGTTAGCATGAAGGAAGTGAGTTTGTAACACAAGATAAATTAAATCAGTTGACGAAAAGTAGAGAGCTAAGCACGTGTAATTTAAAAAAAGAGTAAACACACACACTAAAATTCAAAGCCTTCACCTTACTCAGTTGGATTTATAGGAAAATATGAATCAATTGATGTATTTATAGTAGTATTGTCGTTCTATAATGACTGAGAATAATATGAACATAATAATTTTGCTGTAAAGAACACACGTTGGTGACCTTGTGCTCGAAATTCCTATCAACTGGGTGACTTTCTGGTTGCACTGGAATACTACTTGGAATGTCGAAAGTACAAAACCAAACCAGTAGAGTACCATGGTTATAAGAGTATCCAAGATAAAGGGGACGGAATGGTTTGTACCAGTGGATGCCATGGGGAGAGTAGTAGGGACCCTTTTGCCTTGCTGACTCGTTTGTGTAGGGGCAAACCTTAGGTCACAGCGAACGATCCTTCCTTAAGGCTGGAGCCCTACACAGCCACGAAAGTGGAGACCATCCCCCGCTGCATCGAAGTCCTTCCCTTCCCCGGTGCATCGGCTGCCTGATATTGGAGTAGTGGATCCCCTCGTCACTGTCGATCTGAGAGTGGATCCCCTCCCTATTAAAACTGACTGGAGAATGAGGACAACGACCACTCATGACGGCACTAAGAATCATGAACACAAAGCCGAGGCGGCATGATTTATCGGACATGACCCTATCGCTCGACCGAGTCGCCTCTTTTTGAATCCAGTGTGGTTGCCGTCGGAATCGTCACGTTCGATCGCCAGCCGCCAGGCGGGGGCAGGAGCGTGAGACCTTGCGAATGAAACGAGGGTCAATAATTCCTGTCCTATTTCTATTTCTTGCTTCGCGTACGGGAGGGTGCTACAGGCCCATTAGGCCCAATTTAATGGGAGACGATCAAAAAAGTGACCGGAGCAGCAGCCCAATATAGTTAGCGATCATTAATAGCGATCGAAGACAGATTACATGCAATTCACACCTAATCTGATGGACAAGAATGCTCAAAAGCGAGGATTGAACGACTAGGGACGCTGATGGCCTGAGAGGGCAGGGAATGTGCTCAGTTTTAATGTATCTAAATATCTTATTTACGTTAATGCACATATATACTTGGTAAAGGGTGGAAGGCTCGGCCTTATGCCTGGTGTTTTGTTCCATTCTTGCCGCCCTAGTTTCCGTCATACCGATATTATGTTACTTGATTTTGCGTTCCTTACGCGGTTGGGTTATAATGGTAACCCCTTGACAGTTCGCCCTGAATAAAACTCCTCCAGCAAGGCCCAACCTTGGTTTTACCATTTGCCACCTAAGCCTTTTTCCCTTGGGTTCTGCAGACTCAAGGGTCATCTTTATTTTAAACCCCCGGGTCAGTGCTCCTCTGAGTGTTGGTCCAACTTGTCAGCCGGCGGTGGCCACCAGGGGCAACTCTAGGCTGGCCTACCGGAAGTTTGGACAATCCGGTTTACCCTAAGAACGAGATATGTGCAGCTCCTATCGGGATTTGTCGGCACATTCGGGCGGCTTTGCTGGTCTTGTTTTACCATTGACGAAATGTCTTGTAACCGAGATTCCGAGTCTGATCGGGTCGTCCTGGGAGAAGGAAAATTCTTCTTTGACCGTGATAGCCTGTGATGGGCTAAGTTGGGACACCCCTGCAGGGTTTTGAATTTTCGAGAGCCATGCCCGCGGTTATGGGCAGATGGGAATTTGTTAATATTCGGTTGTAGAAAACCTGACACTTAACTTAATTAAAATGCATCAACCGCGCGTGTAGCCGTGATGGTCTCTTTTCGGTGGAGTCCGGGAAGTGAACACGGGTCTTGTGTTATGCTTGAACGTAAGTAGTTTCAGGATCACTTCTTGATCACTTCTAGTTCACGACCGTGCTTTGCTTCTCTTCTCGCTCTTATTTGCGTATGTTAGCCACCATACATGCTAGTTCTTGCTGCACCTCCACCTCACTACCTTTTCCTACCCATAAGCTTAAATAGTTTTGATCGCGAGGGTGTGAGATTGCTAAGTCCCAGTGACTCACATATACTTCGAAACAGTTGCAGGTGCCGATGTTATCAGTGTAGGTGACGCAACCCAGCTCAAGTGGGAGCTAGATGAAGATCGTGTCTGTTGTGTTGTTTCGTTTCTAGTTGATCAGTAGTGGAGCCCAGTCAGGGCGATCGGCGACCTAGCATTAGGGGTTGTCTTCTTTTATTTTGGTTCCGTAGTCGGACCTTAATTGTATTATGGATGATGTAATGCTATATTTATGTATTGTGTGAAGTGGCGATTGTAAGCCAACTCTTTATCCCTTTCTTATTCAGTACATGGGATGTGTAAAGATTATCCCTCTTGCGACATGCCTACTATGAGGTTATGCCTCTAAGTCATGCTCCGACACGTGGGAGATATAGCCGCATCGTGGTTGTTATAGACCATTATTTAGAAAATGTGAACAATTATTGAAATTCTGATTTTTTTTAAATGAATAGTTTTTTTAAAAAGACATTGGACATTTTGAGGAAGCCCATCATTGGAATATACAAGCCAAGTTCTATAATGTAAAATTTCTACTAGTATATGAAAGTGAAAACATAGGAGACTCTCTATCATGAAGATCATGGTGCTACTTTGAAGCACAAGTGTGGTAAAAGGATAGTAGCATTGTCCCTTCTCTCTCTTTTGTTGGGCCTTCTCTTTTTTATGTCCTTTCTATTTTTTCCGTCTGGAGTCTCATCCCGACTTGTGGGGAAATCATAATCTCCATCATCCTTTACTCACTTGGGACAATGCTCTAATAATGATGATAATCACACTTTTATTTACTTACAACTCAAAAATTACAACTCGATACTAGAACAAAATATGCCTCTATGTGAATGCCTCCGGCGGTGTACCAGGATGTGCAATGACTCAAGAGTGACATGTATGAAAGAATTATGAACATGACTTTGCTAAAAATACGATGTCAACTACATGATCATGCAAAGCAATATGACAATGATGTAACGTGCCATAAAAAACGGAACGGTGGTAAGTTGCATGGCAATATATCTCGGAATGGTTATGGAAATGCCATAATAGGTAGGTATGGTGGCTGTTTTGAGGGAGGTATGAGGTGGGTGTATGGTACCGGCTAAAGTTGCGCGGTACTAGAGAGGCTAGCAATGGTGGAAGGGTGAGAGTGTGTATAATCCATGGACTCAACATTAGTCATAAGACTCACATACTTATTGCAAAAATCTATTAATTATTGAAACAAAGTACTATGCGCATGCTCCTAGGGGGATAGATTGGTAGGAAAAGACCATCGCTCGTCCCCGACCGCCACTCATAAGGAAGACAATCAATAGATAAAAAATGCTCCGACTTCATCACATAATGGTTCATCATACGTGCATGCTACGGGAATCACAAACTTTAGAACAAGTATTTCTCAAATTCACAACTATTCAACTAGAATGACTCTAATATCACCATCTTCATATCTCAAAACAATCATCAAGTATCAAACTTCTCATAGTATTCAATGCACTTTTTATGATAATTTTTATTATACCCATCTTGGATGCCTATCATATTAGAACTAATTTTATAGCCAAAACAAATTACCATGCTGTTTTAAAATACTATCAAAATAATATAAGTGAAGCATGAGAGATCAATGGTTTCTATAAAATAAAACCACCACTGGGCTCTAAAAAGATATAAGTGAAGCACTAGAGAAAAATTATCTAGCTCAAAAGATATAAGTGAAGCATATAGAGTATTCTAATAAATTTGATTCATGTGTGTATCTCCAAAAGGTGTGTACAACAAGGATGATTGTGGTAAACTAAAAATAAAAGACTCAAATCATACTAGACGCTCCAAGCAAAACAGATATCATGTGGTGAATAAAAATATAGTCTCAAGTAAAGTTACCGATAGACGAAGACGAAAGAGGGGATGCCTTCCGGGGCATCCTCAAGCTTAGGCTTTTGGTTGTCCTTGAATTTTACCTTGGTGTTCCTTGGGCATCCCGAAGCTTAGGATCTTGCCACTCCTTATTCCAAAATCCATCAAATCTTTACCCAAAACTTGAAAACTTTACAACACAAAACTCAACAGAAAATCTCATGAGCTCTGTTAGTATAAGAAAACAAACCACCACTTCAATGTACTGTAATGACTAATGAACTCATTCTTTATTTATATTTGTGTTAAACCTACTGTATTCCAACTTCTTTATGATTCATACCCCCCGATGCTAGCCATAGATTCATCAAAATAAGCAAACAACACACGAAAAACAAAATCTGTCAAAAACAGAATAGTCTGTAGTAATCTGTAGGTTTCGAATACTTATGTAAGCCCAAAAATTCTGAAATAAATTGCTGGATGTGAGGAATTTGTCTATTAATCATCTGCAAAAATAATCAACCTAATTTCACTCTCCAGTAAAAAATGGCAGCTAATCTCGTGAGCGCTAAGGTTTCTGTTTTTTACAACAAGATCGCAAAGACTTCCCTCAAGTCTTTCCGAAGGTTCTACTTGGCACAAACACTAATTAAAAACATAAAACCACATCTAAATAGAAGCTAGATGAATTATTTATTACTAAATAGGAACAAAAACAAGAAACGAAAATAAAATTGGTTTGCCTCCCAACAAGCGCTATCGTTTAACGCCCCTAGATAGGCATAAAAACAAGGATAGATTTAGGTATTGTCATCTTTGGTGTGCAATCCATATGTGGCTCTCATAATAGATTCATAAGGTAGTTTAATTTTCTTCCTAGGAAAGTGTTACATGCCTTTCCTTAACAGAAATTGGAATCTAATATTCCCTTCTTTCATATCAATAACTGCACCGGTTGTACTAAGGAAAGGTCTACCAAGAATAATAGGACATGTAGGATTGCAATCTATAAAAAGAACAATGAAATCTACGGGCACATATTTCCTATTTTCAACAATAATAACATTATTAATCCTTCCCATAGATTTCTTAATAGTAGAATCCGCATGATGCAAATTTAAAGAACAGTCATCAAATTCACGAAAACCTAACACATCACACAAAGTTTTTAGAATCGTGGAAACACTAGCACCCAAATCACATAAAGCAAAGCATTCATGATCTTTAATTTTAATTTTAATAGTAGGTTCCCACTCATCATAGAGTTTTCTATGAATAGAAACTTCTAAGTCAAGCTTTTCTTCATAATATTGCATTAAAGCATCAACGATATGTTTGGTAAAGGCTTTATTTTGACTATAAGCATGAGGAGAATTTAACACGGATTGCAACAAGGAAATACAATCTATCAAAGAGCAATTATCATAATTAAATTCCTTGAAATCCAAAATAGTGGGTTCATTGATATGTAAAGTTTTGACCTCTTCAATCCCACTTTTACCAATTTTTGCATCAAGATCTAAAAACTCTGAATCATTGGGACGCCTTTTAACTAAAGTTGACTCATCTCCAGTCCCATCATTATCAAGATTCATATTGCAAAACAAAGATTTAATAGGAGACACATCAATCACTTTTAGATCTTCATCCTTACTATCATGGAAACTAGAAGAACACGCTTTTATAAAGCAATATTTTTTTAGGACGCATCCTAGCAGTTCTTTCTTTGCACTCATCAATGAAAATTCTCATGGCTTTGAGAGACTCATTGATATCATGCCTAGCTGAATAGATCTAAGTTTCAAAGAATCAACATCAAGAGAAATTCTATCCACATTCCTAGCCAACTCATCAATCTTAGGCAATTTTTCTTCAAGCAAAGCATTGATTTTTTTTTGCGAAATCATAAATTCTTTAACACCAGTCTCAAAATCAGAGGGCATCTTGTTAAAATTTCCATAAGAGTTGTTGTAGGAATTACCATAATTATTAGATGAATTACTAGGAAATGGCTTAGGATTAAAGTTTCCTCGATACGCGTTGTTACCAAAATTGTTCCTACCAACAAAATTCACATCCATAGATTCATTATTATTCTCAATCAAAGTAGACAAAGGCATATCATTAGGATCAGAAGAAATACTCTTATTAGCAAACAATTTCATAATTTCATCCATCTTTTCACTCAAAATATTAATTTCTTCTATAGCATGAACCTTCTTGCTAGTAGATCTTTCGGTGTGCCGTTGAGAATATTTAACCATAATATTATCTAGGAGTTTAGTAGCTTCTCCTAAAGTGGTTTACATAAAAATGCCTCCCGCGGCCGAATCTAAAATATTTCTAGAAGCAAAATTCAATCCAGCATAAAAAATTTGTATGATCATCCATAAATTCAAACCATGTGCAGGGCAATTACGTATCATTAATTTCATCCTATCGCAAGCTTGTGCAACATGCTCATGATCAAGTTGCTTAAAATTCATAATATCGTTTCTAAGAGAGATGATCTTAGTGGGAGGAAAATACATAGAGATAAAAGCATCTTTGCACTTATTCCATGAATGAATACAATTTTTAGGCAAAGAGGAAAACCAAGTTTTAGCACGATCTCTAAGTATTTGCCTCAGTTTTTGAGAACGAAGGTATCAATCCAGTAGGAGGTAACACGCAAGTCACCTAGTACCCGCACAAACAAACAAGAACCTCGCAACCAACGCGACAAAGGGGTTGTCAATCCCTTCACGGTCACTTACGAAAGTGAGATCTGATAGAGTAATAAGATAAATGTTTTTGGTATTTTTATGATATAGATTGGAAAATAAATATTGCAAAATAAACGGTAATAGAAATAGCAAGTTGATATGAAAAGAATATGATGGAAGATAGACCCGGGGGCCATAGGTTTCACTAGTGGCTTCTCTCAAGATAGCAAATTCTACGGTGGGTGAACAAATTACTGTCAAGCAATTGATAGAAAAGCGAATACTTATGAGAATATCTAGGCATGCTCACGTATATAGGCATCACGTCCGCGACAAGTAGACCGAAACGATTCTGCATCTACTACTATTACTCCACACATCGACTGCTATCCAGCATGCATCTAGAGTATTAAGTTCATAAGAACAGAGTAACGCATTAGGCAAGATGAAGGGATAAACTCAAGTAATATAATATAAACCCCATCTTTTTATCCTCAATGGCAACAATGCAATATGTGCCTTGCTGCCCCTGCTGTCACTGGGAAAGGACATCGCAAGATTGAATCCAAAGCTAAGCACTTCTCCCATTGCAAAAAAGATCAATCTAGTAGGCCAAACCAAACTGATAATTCGAAAAGACTTGCAAAGATACTTAAATCATGCATAAAAGATTTCAGAGAAGAATCAAATATTGTTCATAGATAATCTTGATCATAAACCTGTTGGAAATATGCCCTAGAGGCAATAATAAATTGATTATTATTATATTTCCTTGTTCATGATAATCGTTTATTATCGATGCTAGAATTGTATTGAGAGGAAACTCAGATACATGTGTGGATACATAGACAACACCATGTCCCTGGTAAGCCTCTAGTTGGCTAGCTCGTTGATCAATAGATGGTCATGGTTTCCTGACCATGGACATTGGATGTCGTTGATAACGGGATCACATCATTAGGAGAATGATGTGATGGACAAGACCCAATCCTGAGCCTAGCACAAGATCATCTAGTTCGTATGCTAAAGCTTTTCTAATGTCAAGTATCATTTCCTTAGACCATGAGATTGTGCAACTCCCGGATACCGTAGGAGTGCTTTGGGTGTGCCAAACGTCACAACATAACTGGGTGGCTATAAAGGTACACTACAAGTATCTCCGAAAGTGTTTGTTGGGTTGGAACGAATCGAGACTGGGATTTGTCACTCCGTGTAAACGGAGAGGTATCTCTGGGCCCACTCGGTAGGACATCATCATAATGTGCACAATGTGACCAAGGAGTCGATCACGGGATGATGTGTTACGGAACGAGTAAAGAGACTTGCCGGTAACGAGATTGAACAAGGACGATCGAATCTCGGGCAAGTATCGTACCGATGGACAAAGGGAATTGCATACGGGATTGATTAAGTCCTTGACATCGTGGTTCATCCGATGAGATCATCGTGGAACATGTGGGAGCCAACATGGGTATCCAGATCCCGCTGTTGGTTATTGACCGGAGAGTCATCTCGGTCATGTCTGCATGTCTCCCGAACCCGTAGGGTCTACACACTTAAGGTTCGATGATGCTAGGGTTATAAAGGAAGTTTGTATGTGGTTACCGAATGTTGTTCGGAGTCCCGGATGAGATCCCGGACATCACGAGGAGTTCCGGAATGGTCCAGAGGTAAAGATTTATATATGGGAAGTCCTGTTTTGGTCACCGGAAAAGTTTCGGGTTTTATCGGTAACGTACCGGGACCACCGGGAGGGTCCCGGGGGTCCACCAAGTGGGGCCACAAGCCCCGGAGGGCAGCATGGGCCAAGTGTGGGAGGGGACCAGCCCCAGGTGGGCTGGTGCGCCCCCCCACCGAGGCCCAAGGCGCAAGGAAGAGGGGAAGGGGGCAAACCCTAGGGCAGATGGGCCCTAAGGCCCACCCTGGTGCGCCTCCCCCTCTCCCCTTCCCTTGGCCGCCCCTAGATGGGATCTAGGGGGCTGCCGCCACCCCTAGGGAGGGAACCCTAGGTGGGGGCGCAGTCCCTCCCCTCCTCCTATATATAGTTGAGGTTTGGGCTGCCCAATACACATGAGTTCCTCTCTTTCTTGGCGCAGCCCTATCCCTCTCTTTCTCCTCATATCTTGCGGTGCTTGGCGAAGCCCTGCCGGAGTACCACGCTCCTCCACCACCACCACGCCGTCGTGCTGCTGCTGGATGGAGTCTTC
Source organism: Triticum monococcum (assembly GCA_034509565.1). NCBI lineage: Eukaryota > Viridiplantae > Streptophyta > Magnoliopsida > Poales > Poaceae > Triticum > Triticum monococcum. The sequence goes on from CM067846.1 coordinate 67,441,709, forward strand.
CTCAACCTCTCCCTCTCTCCTTGCTGGATCAAGGCATGAGAGACGTCGTCGGGCTGTACGTGTGTTGAACGCGGCAATATTAGGAAAAGGCCTACTAATGGCGCACCAGTTTTGCCTACTAATGGCGCATCACTGGTGCGCCATTACTAGCACGCCATTAGTAATTTTTACTAATGGCGCACCACTGGTGTGCCATTAGTATCTGGTATACTAATGGCGCACCACTGGTGCGCCATTAGTATAGGCCACGGTGTGCCATTAGTATAGGCCACTGGTGCGCCATTAGTATTTTTGAATTTTGAAGGCGGGAAAATAGTAGTGGCGCACCGTCTAACCCCCACCGTGCGCCATTACTATTTTTGAATTTTGAATTTGGATCTGGATCGTGATTTTTTGCCCATTTTTTGCTAGTTTTTTTGCTCGTTTTTTGGCACGATATTATTTCAAATTTTGTTCCTGTTGTTGGATCTTGTACGTTCTTTTGTCGTGTTCTTTTGCCGGAGAGGAGTTCGCCGGAGAGGAGGAGGAGGAGGTCACCGGAGAGGCGCTCACCTACATCGCCGGAGAGGAGGAGGAGGTCGCCGGAGAGGAGTTCACCGAAGCATCGGAGAGGAGGAAGGAGAAACCATGAGGGAATGGGAGGAGAGGAGGGAGGAGGAGTTCACCGAAGCATCGGAGAGGAGGAAGGAGAAACCATGAGGGAATGGGAGGAGAGGAGGGAGGAGGAGCTCACCGGAGAGGAGGGAGGAGAAATCATGAGGGGAGGGGAGGAGAGGAGGGAGGAGGAGGTTCCCGGAGAGGAGGATGTCGCCGGAGAGGAAGAGGAGGAGGTCGCCGGAGAGGAGGAGGAGGAGGTAGCCGGAGAGGAGAAGGAGGTCGCCGGAGAGGAGGAGAAGGAGGTCGCCGGAGAGGAGGAGATGGAGTGGAGGAGAGGAGGAGATGGAGTGGAGGAGAGGAGGAGATGGAGTGGAGGAGAGGAGATGGAGTGGAGGAGAGGAGAGGAGGAGATGGAATGGAGGAGAGGTGGACTGGAGGAGGTGCGCCCAGCCATGTATATGACATAGTAATGGCGCACCGTGGGCAGGTGCGCCATTACTAACTTTTTTTTATTCTTTGATTTATTTTGAATTTTGAAGGCGGGAAGATACTAATGGCGCACCATGGGCAGGTGCGCCATTAGTAACTTTTTTTTTATTTTTTTGACTAATTTTGATTTTTGAAGGCGGGAAGATACTAATGGCGCACCACGGGCAGGTGCGCCATTAGTAACTTTTTTTTATTTTGTTGACTTATTTTGAATTTTGAAGGCGGGAAGATACTAATGGCGCACCACGGGCAGGTGCGCCATTAGTAACTTTTTTTTATTTTGTTGACTTATTTTGAATTTTGAAGGCGGGAAGATACTAATGGCGCACCATGGGCTGGTGCGCCATTAGTAAGTTTGAATTATTTTGAAGTTTTTTGCCTCTCCAGATCTTAAAAGCCCCGTATCTTTTTTTCTGTTAGGTTTTTGAGGATTTAAAAAATGTTTAACAGGGTTCCCCGTTAAATTTGGATGTAACTTTTTGAGTAGATGATTTTTCATATAAAAAACTTTTTCATCCGAGTTAGTATGCAAAAGTTATGCCCATTTTTACAAATTCTCGAGAGATTTTGCAAATGAAGTCGAAATTCATATTTGCAAATTTTCCCAACAACTAGACCACATATCACATGGGAAACTTATTTTCTTTTTATTTTTTTGACATTTTCATCATTTTCTTTTATTTTTTTAAAAACTGAAAAGGCGATCCACGGGGGGGGGGGGGGGGGGGGGGGGTGCATTCGGTGGAAGTGGTGGCCAAGTTACTAATGGCGCACCGTGGCATGTTGCGCCATTACTAGTTCAACTAGTAATGGCGCACCACTCCCATGGTGCGCCATTAGTAGTTTTGAAAAAAAATAAAAAATTTCAAAAAAAAAATTTACTAATGGCGCACCGTGGGTGTGGTGCGCCATTACTAGTTCAACTAGTAATGGACTAGTAATGGCGCACCACTCCCATGGTGCGCCATTAGTAGTTTTTAAAAAAATTTATATTTTTTTTACTAATGGCGCACCGTGGATGTGGTGCGCTATTAGTATTTGGACACTAATGGCGTACCAACACATGGTGCGCCATTAGTATATAGTAATGGCGCACCACATGTCTGGTACGCCATTAGTGTCAATTCCATCTATAGCCCTTTTCCTAGTAGTGCGGAGGTGCCGTCCGTTCGGCACTAGGATCTCCGGTGATTTGGATCACGACGAGTACGACTCCATCAACCCCGTTCACTTGAACGCTTCCGCTTAGCGATCTACAAGGGTATGTAGATGCACTCTCCTTCCCTCGTTGTTGGTTTCTCCACAGATTGATCTTGGTGACACGTAGGAAAATTTTGAATTTTTGCTACGTTCTCCAACAGTGGCGTCATGAGCTAGGTCTATTGCGTAGATTCTATGCACGAGTGGAACACAAAGTAGTTGTGGGCGTTGATTTTGTTCAATATGCTTACAGTTACTAGTCCAATCTTGATTCGGCGGCATTGTGGGATGAAGCGGCCCGGACTGACCTTACACGTACTCTTACGTGAAACTGGTTCCACCGACTGACATGCACTAGTTGCATAAGGTGGCTAGCGGGTGTCTGTCTCTCTCACTTTAGTCGGATCGGATTCGATGAAAAGGGTACTTATGAAGGGTAAATAGCAATTGGCATATCACGTTGTGGTTTTTGCGTAGGTAAGAAACGTTCTTGCTAGAAACCCATAGCAGCCACGTAAAACATGCAAACAACAATTAGAGGACGTCTAACTTGTTTTTGCAGGGTATGCTATGTGATGTGATATGGCCAAGAATAATGTGATGAATGATATGTGATGTATGAGATTGATCATGTTCTTGTAATAGGAATCACGACTTGCATGTCGATGAGTATGACAACCGGCAGGAGCCATAGGAGTTGTCTTAATTTATTTATGACCTGCGTGTCAACATAAACGTCATGTAATTACTTTACTTTATTGCTAACCGTTAGCTGTAGTAGTAGAAGTAATAGTTGGCGAGACAACTTCATGAAGACACAATGATGGAGATCATGGTGTCATGCCGGTGACAAGATGATCATGGAGCCCCAAGATGGAGATCAAAGGAGCTATATGATATTGGCCATATCATGTCACTATTATTTGATTGCATGTGATGTTTATCATGTTTATACATCTTATTTGCTTAGAACGGCGGTAGTAAATAAGATGATCCCTCATTAAAATTTCAAGAAAGTGTTCCCCCTAACTGTGCACCGTTGCGAAAGTTCGTCGTTTCGAAGCACCACGTGATGATCGGGTGTGATAGATTCTTACGTTCACATACAATGGGTGTAAGCCAGATTTACACACGCAAAACACTTAGGTTGACTTGACGAGCCTAGCATGTACAGACATGGCCTCGGAACACAAGAGACCGAAAGGTCGAGCATGAGTCGTATAGAAGATACGATCAACATGAAGATGTTCACCGATGTTGACTAGTCCGTCTCACGTGATGATCGGACACGGCCTAGTTGACTCGAATCATGTAATCACTTAGATGACTAGAGGGATGTCTATCTGAGTGGGAGTTCATAAGATGAACTTGTTTATCCTGAACATAGTCAAAAGGATTTTACAAATTATGTCGTAGCTCGCGCTTTAGTTCTACTGTTTAGATATGTTCCTAGAGAAAAATTAGTTGAAAGTTGATAGTAGCAATTATGCGGACTAGGTCCGTAAACTGAGGATTGTCCTCATTGCTTCATAGAAGGCTTGTGTCCTTAATGCACCGCTCAGTGTGCTGAACCTCGAACGTTGTCTGTGGATGTTGCGAACATCTGACATACACATTTTGATAACTATGTGATAGTTCAGTTAAACGGTTTAGAGTTGAGGCACCGAAGACGTTTTGAAACGTCGCGAAACATATGAGATGTTTCGAGGGCTGAAATTGGGATTTCAGGCTCGTGCCCACGTCAAGAGGTATAATACCTCCGACGATTTTCTTAGCCTGCAAACTAAGGGAGAAAAGCTCAATTGTTGAGCTTGTGCTCAGATTGTCTGAGTACAACAATCATTTGAATCGAGTGGGAGTTGATCTTCCAGATGAGATAGTGATGTTTCTTCGAATTCATTACCACCAAGATGCTAGAGCTTCGTGATGAACTATGATATATCAGGGATATATATGATGATCCTTGAGATATTCGTGATGTTTGACACCACAAAAGTAGAAATCAAGAAGGAGCATCAATTGTTGATGGTTGGTGAAACCACTAGTTTCAACAAGGGCAAGGGCAAGAAGGGGTACTTCATGAAATGGCAATTCAGCTGCTGCTCTAGTGAAGAAACCCAAGGTTGAACCCAAACCCGAGACTAAGTGCTTATGTAATAAGAGGAACAGCCATTGGAGCATAATTACCCTAGATACTTGGTAGATGAGAAGGCTGGCAAGGTCGATAGAAGTATATTGGATATTCATTGTGTTAATGTGTACTTTACTAGTACTCCTACTCGGACCATGGTATTAGATACCGGTTCAGTTGCTAAGTGTTAGTAACTCGAAACAAAAGGCTACGGAATAAACGGAGACTAGCTAAAAGGTGAGATGACGATATGTGTTGGAAGTATTTCCAAGGTTCGCCAAATATCGTATGCTCCCTCTACCATCGAGATTGGTATTAAAACCTAAATAATAGTTATTTGGTGTTTGCGTTGAGCATAGACATGATTGGATTACGTCTATCACGATAAGGTTATTCATTTAAGGAGAATAATGGTTACTCTGTTTATTCGAATAATACCTTCAATGGTCTTACACCTAAAATGAATGGTTTATTGAATCTCGATCGTAGTGATACGCATGTTCATGCCAAAAGATATAAGATAGTAATGATAGTACCACCTACTTGTGGCACTGCCACTTAAGTCATATTGGTATAAAACACATGAAGAAGCTCCATGTTGATGGATCTTTGGACTCACTCATTTTTGAAAGGATTGAGACATGCGAACCATGTTTGTTGGTAGATATGCATGAAGAAACTCTATATAGATGGATCGTTTGGACTCACTTGATTTTGAATCACTTGAGACATGCAAATCATACCACATGGGCAAGATGACTGAAAGCCTCGTTTTCAGTAAAATGGAACTAGAAAGCAACTTGTTGGAAGTAATACATTTTGATGTGTGCAGTCCAGTGAGTGCTGAGGCATGTAGTGGATATCGTTATGTTCTTACTGCACAGATGATTTGAGTAGATGTTGAGTATATTTACTTGATGAATCACGAGTCTGAATTATTGAAAGGTTCAAGTAATTTCAGGGTGAAGTTGAAAGATCGTTGTGACAAGAGGATAAGATATCTATGATATGATCATAGAGATGAATATCTGAATTACGAGTTTGGCACAGAATTAAGACATTGTGGAAATTGTTTCACAACTAATACAGCCTGGAACACCATAGTGTGATGGTGTGTCCGAACATCATAACTGCACCCTATTGGATATGATGCATACCATGATGTCTCTTATCAAATTACCACGATAGTTTATGGGTTAGGCATTAGAGACAACCACATTCACTTTAAATAGGGCACCACGTAATTCCGATGAGATGACACTGTATGAACTATGGTTTAGAGAAACCTAAGCTGTCATTTCTTAAAAGTTTGGGGCTGCGATGCTTATGTGAAAAAGTTTTAGGCTGATAAGCTCGAACCCAAAGCGGATAAATGCATCTTCATAGGACACCCAAAACAGTTGGGTATACCTCCTGTCTCAGATCCGAAAGCAATAAGGGATTGTTTCTAGAATCGGGTCCTTTCTCGAGGAAAAGTTTCTCTCGAAAGAATTGAGTGGGAGGATGGTGGAGACTTGATGAGGTTATTGAACCGTCTCTTCAACTAGTGTGTGGCAGGGCACATGGAGTTGTTCCTGTGGCACCTACACCAATTGAAGTGGAAGCTTATGATAGTGATCATGAAACTTCAGATCAAGTCACTACCAAACCTCGTGGGATGACAAGGATGCGTACTACTTCAGAGTGGTACGTAATCCTATCTTGGAAGTCATGTTGCTAGACAACAATGAACCTACGAGCTATGAAGAAGCGATGGTGGGCTTGGATTCCAAAATGGCTCGAAGCCATATAATCCGAGAGAGGATCCATATATGAAAACAAAGTGTAGACTTTGGAAGAACTACTTGATGGTCGTAAGGCTGTTAGGTACATATGGATTTTAAAAGGAAGACGGACAATGATGGTAAGTATCACCATTAAGAAAGCTCGACTTGTCGTTAAGATGTTTTCCGACAAGTTCAAGGAGTTGACTACGATGAGACTTTCTCACTCGTAGCGATGCTAAGAGTCTGTTGGAATTATATTAGCGATTACTGCATTATTTATGAAATCTTGCAGATAGGATATCAAAACATTGTTTCCTCGACGTTTTTTTTAGGAAAGGTTGTATGTGATACAACCAGAAGGTTTTGTCAATCCTGAAAGATGCTAACAAGTATGCAAAGCTCCAGCAATCCTTCTAAGGACTGGAGTAAGCATCTCGGAGTTGGAATGTATGCTTTGATGATCAAAGTTTTGGGTGTATACAAAGTTTATGAGAAACTTGTATTTCCAAAGAAGTGAGTGGGAGCACTATAGAATTTCTGATGAGTATATGTTGTTAACATATTGTTGATCGGAAATGATGTAGAATTTTTGGAAAGCATGCAGATTTATTTGAAAAGTGTTTTTCAATGGAAAGCCTGGATTAAGCTACTTGAACATTGAGCATCAAGATCTATAAGGATAGATCAAAACGCTTAATGGTACTTTCAAATGAGCACATACCTTGACATGATCTTGAAGGTGTTCAAGATGGATCAGTCAAAGAAGGAGTTCTTGCCTGAGTTGTAAGGTATGAAGTTAAGACTTAAAGCTCGACCACGACAGAAGAAAGAGGAAGGACGAAGGTCGTCCCCTATGCTTTTGTCATAGGCTCTCTACAGTATGCTATGTTGTGTGCCGCGCCTGAAGTGTGCCTTGCCATGAGTCAGTCAAGGGGTACAAGAGTGATCCAAGAATGGATTACAGGACAACGGTCAAAGTTATCCTTAGTAACTAGTGGACTAAGGAATTTTCTCGATTATGGAGGTGGTAAAAGAGTTCGTCGTAAAGGGTTACGCCGATGCAAACTTTGACACTAATCCAGATTATTCTGAGTAGTAGACTGGATCCGTATAGTAGAACAGTTATTTGGAATAGCTCCAAATAGAACGTGGTGGCTGCATCTAGGAGATGACATAGAGATTTGTAAAGAACACACGGATCTGAAAGATTCAGACCCGTTGACTAAAACATCTCTCACAAGCATAACATGATCAAACCCAGAACTCATCGAGTGTTAATCACATGGTAATGTGAACTAGATTATTGACTCTAGTAAACTCTTGGGTGTTAGTCACATGGGGATGTGACCTTGAGTGTTTATCACATACCGATGTGAACTGGATTATTGACTCTAGTGCAAGTGGGAGACTGTTGGAAATATGCCCTAGAGGCAATAATAAATTGATTATTATTATATTTCCTTGTTCATGATAATCGTTTATTATCCATGCTAGAATTGTATTGATAGGAAACTCAGATACATGTGTGGATACATAGACAACACCATGTCCCTGGTAAGCCTCTAGTTGACTAGCTCGTTGATCAATAGATGGTCACGGTTTCCTGACCATGGACATTGGATGTCGTTGATAACGGGATCACATCATTAGGAGAATGATGTGATGGACAAGACCCAATCCTAAGCCTAGCACAAGATCATGTAGTTCGTATGCTAAAGCTTTTCTACTGTCAAGTATCATTTCCTTAGACCATGAGATTGTGCAACTCTCGGATACCGTAGGAGTGCTTTGGGTGTGCCAAACGTCATAACGTAACTGGGTGGCTATAAAGGTACACTACAGGTATCTCCGAAAGTGTCTGTTGGGTTGGCACGAATCGAGACTGGGATTTGTCACTCCGTGTAAACGGAGAGGTATCTCTGGGCCCACTCGGTAGGACATCATCATAATGTGCACAATGTGACCAAGGAGTTGATCACAGGATGATGTGTTACGGAATGAGTAAAGAGACTTGCCGGTAACGAGATTGAACAAGGTATCGGGATACCGATGATCGAATCTCGGGCAAGTATCATACCGATGGACAAAGGGAATTGCATACGGGATTGATTAAGTCCTTGACATCGTGGTTCATCCGATGAGATCATCATGGAACATGTGGGAGCCAACATGGGTATCTAGATCCCGCTGTTGGTTATTGACCGGAGAGTCATCTCGGTCATGTCTGCATGTCTCCCGAACCCGTAGGGTCTACACACTTAAGGTTCGATGACGCTAGGGTTATAAAGGAAGTTTGTATGTGGTTACCGAATGTTGTTCGGAGTCCCGGATGAGATCCCGGACGTCACGAGGAGTTCCGGAATGGTCTGGAGGTAAAGATTTATATATGGGAAGTCCTGTTTTGGTCACCGGAAAAGTTTCGGGTTTTATCGGTAACGTACCGGGACCACCAGGAGGGTCCTAGGGGTCCACCAAGTGGGGCCAAAAGCCCCAGAGGGCAGCATGGGCCAAGTGTGGGAGGGGACCAGCCCCAGGTGGCTGGTGCGCCCCCCCCCCCCCCCCACCGAGGCCCAAGGCGCAAGGAAGAGGGGAAGGAGGCAAACCCTAGGGCAGATGGGCCCTAAGGCCCACCCTGGTGCGCCTCCCCCTCTCCCCTCCCCTTGGCCGCCCCTAGATGGGATCTAGGGGGCTGCCGCCACCCCTAAGGAGGGAACCCTAGGTGGGGGCGCAGCCCCTCCCCTCCCCCTATATATAGTTGAGGTTTGGGCTGCCCAATACACATGAGTTCCTCTCTTTCTTGGCGCAGCCCTATCCCTCTCTTTCTCCTCATATCTTGCGGTGCTTGGCGAAGCCCTGCCGGAGTACCACGCTCCTCCACCACCACCACGCCATCGTGCTGCTGCTGGATGGAGTCTTCCTCAACCTCTCCCTCTCTACTTGCTGGATCAAGGCATGGGAGACGTCGTCGGGCTGTACGTGTGTTGAACGCGGAGGTGCCGTCCGTTCGGCACTAGGATCTCCGGTGATTTGGATCACGACGAGTACGACTCCATCAACCCCGTTCACTTGAACGCTTCCGCTTAGCGATCTACAAGGGTATGTAGATGCACTCTCCTTCCCTCGTTGCTGGTTTCTCCATAGATTGATCTTGGTGACACGTAGGAAAATTTTGAATTTCTGCTACGTTCCCCAACAAAACCCACAATTCAACGGATCTCGACAAACACACCGCAAAAAGAATTACATCGAATAGATCTCCAAGAGAATCGAGGAGAACTTTGTATTGAGATCGAAAGAGAGAGAAGAAGCCATCTAGCTAATAACTATGGACCCAAAGTTCTATGGTAAACTACTCACACATCATTGGAGAGGCTATGGTGTTGATGTAGAAGCCCTCCGTGATCGATTCCCCCTCCGGAAGAACGCCGGAAAAGGCCCCAAGATGGGATCTCACGGGTACAGAAGGTTGCGGCGATGCAAATAGGGTTTCGTGGTGCTCCGGGATGTTTTCGGGGTATATGGGTATATATAGGTGGAGGAAGTACGTCGGTGGAGCTGCGAGGGGCCCACGAGGGTGGGGCCGCGCCTACCCCCCTCGGCGCGCCCTCCTGCCTCGTGGCCTCCTCGCTTCTTTCTCGACGTCCACTCCAAGTCTCCCGGATCACGTTCATTCCAAAAATAACTCTGCTGAAGGTTTCATTCCGTTTGATATTTCTTTTCTGCAAAACACTGAAATAGGCAAAAAAACAGCAATTTGCACTGGGCCTTTGGTTAATAGGTTAGTCCCAAAAATAATATAAAAAGGTATATTAAAGCTCATTAAACATCCAAAACAGATAATATAATAGCATGGAACAATCAAAAATTATAGATACGTTGGAGACATATCATAGGGTCCGCACGCTTAACGTTCGGTGACGATCGGTATTATGAGTTTATGTGTTTTGATAAACCGAAGGTTGTTCGGAGTCCCGGATGTGATCACGGGCATGACGAGGAGTCTCGAAATGATCGAGACATAAAGATCGATATATTGGAAGCCTATGTTTGAACATCGGAAATGTTCCGAATGATTTCGGGCATATACCGGAGTACCGGGGGGGTTACCGGAACCCTCCGGGGAGTATATGAGCCCTAATGGGCTTTAGTGGAGAGAGAGAGGGGCAGCCAGGGCAGGCCGCACGCCCCCTCCCCCTCTAGTCCGAATTGGACTGGGAAAGGGGGGGCGGCGCTCCCCCCCCCTTTCCTTCCTCCCTCTCTCCCCCTTCCTTCTCTCCTAGTCCAACTAGGGAAGGGGGGAATCCTACTCGCGGAGGGAGTAGGACTCCTCCAGGGCACTCCATAGAGGGCCGGCCCTCCCCCCTCCTCCACTCCTTTATATACGGGGGAGTGGGGCACCCCATAGACACACAAGTTGATCATTGATCTCTTAGCCGTGTGCGGTGCCCCCCTCCATCATAATCCACCTCGGTCATATCGTAGCGGTGCTTAGGCGAAGCCCTGTTCTGGTAGCATCATCATCATTGTCATCACGCCGTCATGCTGACGAAGCTCTCCCTTGACACTCTGCTGGATCGTGAGTTTGTGGGACGTCACCGAGCCGAACATGTGCAGATCGCGGAGGTGTCGTACTTTTGGTACTAGGATCGGTCGATCGTGAAGACGTACGACTACATCAACTGTGTTGTCATAACGCTTCCACTTACGGTCTACGAGGGTACGTAAACAACACTGTCCCCTCTTGTTGCTATGCATCATCATGATCTTGCGTGTGTGTAGGATTTTTTTTGAAATTACTGCGTTCTCCAACAGTGTATCTACACCTAGGAGCCAAAATGTCACTCTCGGAGGAAGGTCTATGTGAATCTTACGTTGTTAACTTCCAATAATGGTTCCTAAGAGTATCTATAGCTGGACCTTTCAAACCGCCTCATATGCCCAGGCGGGCTGCCCGGTCACTGCTCGGTCACGTTTTTTCTACCTAGACGGATGCCTCTAACGGGTCTCAAATGCATGTGCTGACCGGCACCCTCATATGCAGCCCATATATCGGGCGAATATGGGGGCGCCCGGGCACGCCTGGACACACCCGCGATGTCGGACTCGGCCCATCCTGGCCCACCCGACCCCACATATATTCGTCGCCATCCCCTTGCCGGAGCAAACCCTAGCCACTTCACTCCACTCCACTCCCCTCCCATCCACCACCCGTGCTCGTCTCCGGCATGGCAGGTAGCGGATTGGACTCCGACCACTCCGGATTCGTCGACTAGGGTGTCATCCCGTGCGGGTTGGAGGAGGCAATGGCAGTCCGCATTGCACTTCGCCACTCCCGGGAGAACAGCGCCCGGCCGACGGACGGATCTGTCCGCCGCGACTCCGTAGTGTCGTCTCACCAGGCGCTTGGGTCCTCTGGTGCTAAATCCTCGCGATCCCGGTGGGAACACCTCTCCTTCCCATCGCCGGTCGAGAAGAGTATGAGTCCCACCGCGACCGGGCGGCCCGCTGTGGGAAGGAGAGGATAAGGGCCGCCGAGGCCCGTATCGAGGTGGAAATGATGGCGGCAGAGGCGGCTGATGTGGCGGCGGGGGCGGCTGCAGACAAGGAAGCCATCCGCGTCCACATTGTGAAGAAACAACAGCGGAGGAACACGCGCGCCCTCACACAAATAGCAGAACCGGGCGGTCCCTGCCATGGCCGGACTTCCACCAAAGGAGGAGAAGGAAGACAGCTACTGCGAGGACAACTCCGGCGACGAGCACATCCGGCTCGATCTGTACTGTGTCTTCGACCGGTACTTCCGCAAGAAGGGCGGCAAGGGCGCCGAGAAGGGCAAGGGCAACCATGGATGAACTCCACCATAGCCAAACATGCCAAATTTTCGTAGTCCAATAGCATGTAGTTTAGTACTGATGGAGTAGCCGGACGATGTGTGTGCATCGACTTAGTTGCATGAGTTTTGTATGGATTTGAGATATGATATTTGAGATGTCCGGATATCAACGCCATTATTTGAGGGATGATCGATCAATGCCCACAGACGCGCCCAGACGCGTACACGGGAATTTGAGTGGCTGGATTTGCTAAATCCGGCTGTAGATGTTCTAATTAAGTCTATGTGCGCGCTTTATTATTCTGACAGCAAAACGGGAGTGGCTTCACGAAGGCAAGTCCCGGCGTTAATTTGGAAAGCATTCGAACCTAAACTCGATTTGTCTCTTGAAAAAGAGAAGCTTTATTTATCAACAAGGTCAACGTGTAGTGTTTATGTCCGGATAACACGCACGAGACCACGAATGGAGGCGGCCGCCGCCATTAATTGGTGCAACAATTGGACATGCATGTCCTGTAGAGGAATGCCGATCCGATACAAACATAAGCTACCAACCATTTGACTATTACACAAGTCCGTGAGCTACTCGTCAGATTCGTGCTCAACTGCCCATGCGAACGCAAGGGTCGACGTGAGTCTTTGCAAATATGTTCGAGGATGTCAAGGAAAGGCGTTGATCCTTTTGCGGTTTGGAATTTACTCTTTTTGGTACAAAGAGACTTTCAATGATTCCTAATTAATAATTGAGTCTACGAGTACAGGCCAGATGCCGTTGGCTTAAGGGCATCTTTAACGGCAACTCGGAAATTTTCTCCCGCATCCGTCCGCAGACAGGGGGAGTTATCGGCGTCCGTTTTCCATATCCAACCATGAACCCCGAGAACTGAAACTTTACCGTCTACAATTCCACCTCGGCACTCTCCGGCTCCATCTTCGAAGGCTCGGGAAGTGAAGTTGTCCACCTCTACATCGCCGTCAAGCGACTAATCGGCCGACGAAGTTGAGCCCATCAAACTTGGCGTCGACAGGGAGGGGAAAAGCGGGGGCCTTCCTAGGACACGAGTGGTGGCGATCTACCATGCACTACTATGCCTCTCTGTCGGTGGCACCCGCGGACGCCGGCTTCGCGATCGTCACGGCGGGGCGCGGACTCGGCGATGTCTTCCTCCTCCTCGTCGGTCTCGCCGAACACCGCTCCGCCCGCGTCGTCGCTCTCCTTGTAGGCGTCCGCCACCTCAGCAACACGCTAGTGATATCGCTAGCAGGCGAGGCGGATCTCGCGGGCGTAGCAGCAAGACTTGAGCAGCACCTCCTGCTCTGCTAGGTCCACATTTGGTGCGACCGCCCTGCCAGTGGAGAGCTGCTCCTTGGCCTGCACGTGCTCCTAGAGGGGGTGGTTGTTGTCGGCGGCGTTGGCCTGCGCACCTCGGAACTGCTCCTCCCGCACCATGTCCATGTAATGCATATGGGCCTCGCCGATGGTCATGGTGCAATGCACCGGCGAGGGTGGCGCGGAGGCAGAGGGTGGCATCGGTTCGTTGTCGGCAGTCGTCCTTCAGCTGCCTGCTGGCCTGCTCGATTTCGTTGCCCGATCAATTCCGCTACACGCGTCTCGGGCGATCCGTCAATCCAGATTTTGCTGCAACCGCAAGACGCGGAGACCCACAAATTTTGTGCTGCTGATTCGTGATCGATTCCTAGGCGGACACACACATCCGCGCCGCCGTCGTCAAATCGCTGGCTATAAAGGACAACAACGTGTACTGCATGTACACGTGCGTCAGCTTCTGAACCAGCCGCTGCTCGGCTGCTAGGTGTTCATCGCGGTCATGTGTTTCTGTCCACGTACAAGCTCCAGTCTAGAGGAGAAGCAGTATGTCCATCTACTAATCGAGTTGTCGCTGCTACGTACTGCTTCACGTCAAATCAATAGCGATCAGTGCTAGTACTATTCACATCACGTGGAGACCAAGGCTGATTGCTAGTTCAATATTTTGGACTTATTCATCGCTAATTGCTAGCCAACCGCTGCTGCGTTACCGAAACCTCCTCCTGCTGCCGTCCAACCGCGCCGATCGTCGTCGTCAGACCAGCAATGACGTCATCAGGCTCGTCCGCCACGGCCTTTGCCGTCCCGCCGCCGGCGCCCTACGGCGCGGCCCTGCCGCCATACGGGGCGGCCGCCACTTACAACACGCCCGTTTTCACGTACAGGATTCCTACGTTCGGGACATACGTGACTCCGTCCGCATCCACGTACGGGTCTATGCTTGTGTACAAGTCTCCCGGGTCTTGGTGGGGGTCGTCAGCGGACCAACACTCGTCGGTAGCAGCCAGATGGCGCCCAGCATCTGCATCATCTGTCAGCGGGCTCGCAGTTTTTTTCGGGAGGCCATCCGACCTACCCGGCACCGCAATTGCAGCCGGGGCTGTATGGAGCGTACCCACCGCCGCCGTTGAGCGGCGGCTACGGCTTCCTCATGGCGTCTCCGTCCCCCTCGCCGGCCCTGCCAACGGTGCCCTGGGACCCAGTGCTCCTCACCGGGCTGCATACCGCTCCTACGCCGAATAACTACACTGGAGGTGATGATTGGTACATAGACACCTATAACGCCCTCGATGCGGCTATATCTCCCACGTGTCGAAGCACGACTTAGAGACATAATCGCATTGAAAGCAATGTCGCAAGTGAGATAATCTTCACACAACCCATGTAATACAATAGGGGAAAAAGATACATAGTTGGCTTACAATCGCCACTTCACATAATTACATGAATAAAGCATTACAACATCCAAATACAACCAAGGTCCGACTACGGAACCAAAATAAAAGAAGAACCCCAAAAGCGACACGGTCCCCGATCGACCCCAACTGGGCTCCACTACTGATCAACTAGCACGGAAACAACACAAAGGACAAGATCTTCATCGAGCTCCTCCTGAGCTTGGTTGCATCATCTGCTCGGACTCATCGGCACCTGCAAGCTAGTTTTGGAAGTATCTGTGAGTCACGCGGACTCAGCAATCTCGCACCCTCGCGATCAAGACTATTTAAGCTTATGGGTAAGGTAAAGGTATGAGGTGGAGCTGCAGCAAGCGACTAGCATATATGGTGGCTAAACATACGCAAAAGAGAGCGAGAAGAGAAGGCAAAGCACGGTCGAGAAAGTATGATCAAGAAGTGATCCTAAAACCACCTATGTCAAGCATAACTCCAACAACCGTGTTCACTTCACGGACTCCGCCGGAAAGAGACCGTCACGGTTACTCACGCGGTTGATGTGTTTTAATTAAGATCAACTTTAGGTTTTCTATAACCGAACATTAACAAATTCCCATCTGCCCATAACCGCGGGCACGGCTTTCGAAAGTTCAAA
Source organism: Triticum monococcum (assembly GCA_034509565.1). NCBI lineage: Eukaryota > Viridiplantae > Streptophyta > Magnoliopsida > Poales > Poaceae > Triticum > Triticum monococcum. The sequence goes on from CM067846.1 coordinate 67,457,104, forward strand.
TCCCTACAGTGTGTCCCAACTTAGCCCATGACAAGCTCTCATGGTCAACGAAGGAATAGACCTCCTCCCGAGACATTCCGATCAGACTCGGTATCCCGGTACTCCAAGACATCCTCGACAATGGTAAAACAAGTCCAGCAAGACCGCCCGATGCGCCGACATCCTAATAGGAGCTGCACATATCTCGTTCTCAGGGCAACACCGGATGAACACTACGTACAGCTAAAACCAGCCCTCAAGTTTCCCCGAGGTGGCGCCGCAAGTGGCTCTAGTTCGGACCAACACTTAGACATGCACTGGCCCGAGGGGGGTTAAAATAAGATGACCCTCGGGATGCGTGACTCCCAAGGGAAAAAGGCTAGGGGCGAATGGTAAAGCCAAGGTTGGGCCTTGCTGGAGGAGTTTTATTCAAAGCGAATTGTCAAGGGGTTCCCATTATAACCCAGCCGCATAAGGAACGCAAAATCCGGAAACATAACACCGATATGACGGAAACTAGGGCACCAAGAGTGGAACAAAACACCAGGCATAAAGGCCGAGCCTTCCACCCTTTACCAAGTATATAGATGCATTAATTAAATAAGATATATTGTGATATCGCAACAAGTAAACATGTTCTAACTAGGAACAACATCTCCATGTTCCAACAAGGAACAAACTTCAATCTTCACCTGCAACTAACAACGCTATAAGAGGGGCTGAGCAAAGTGATAACATAGCCAAACAACGGTTTGCTAGGACAAGGTGGGTTAGAGGCTTGGTTCAACAATATGGGAGGCATGATAAGCAAGTGGTAGGTATCACAGCATAGGCATAGCAAAAGAGCGAGCATCTAGCAAAGCAAAGATAGTAGTAATTTCGAGGGTATGATCATCTTGCCTGAAATTCCGCAAGGAAGAAGAACGAGTCCATGAAGAAGACAACCGGACGTAGACGAACGAATGCTCACAAACGCGACGTTACCGGAACCAACCCGAAGAAGCAACACCAGAAAGGAGCAAACAACATAGTAAACAACTATCACACGATCATGGCATGATGCACAACAAGTATGATGCATGTCCGGTTTAATGATACATGGCATGACAAAGTGAACAAACAATCCTACAAATTAAGTGGAGCTCATTATGCAACGGAGTTGCATATTGAAGAAACACCACAACAAGTTGTTTAGTTCGATCTTGTTTATGTACCCAACAATATTAAATGTTGTTAAACATGGACAGAGGGTGAAGCAAAGTAAACTAACTATTTAGGCAAGTTTAAATGAGGCCGGAAACAACAAACAACAATTCCGGTAATTCCCCATATGCATATATTAGGTTTGGTACTGTTCTGCCCTAAACCATATTTTAGAGTTGTTAAACATGCAAAGTAAGGCCACCATGTTAAACTAGGCATAATTCTACCCCATTTACATATATAATTTATTTAATTCAGAGCTACGGTTATTTAGTTATGAATTAAATCATTTTAACATGGCATAGGGGCAAATATATGCAAACAGCATTTTAAACATTTTGAGCATGGATGAAAGTTGCAAATTATGAAACTAGACAAAATTCTAAGCAAGTTTCATATATAATTATTTAGATCCGATGCACGGTTGTGAAGTTATTAAATGCATGATCAACAAGGGCTTTTCTGTAAAACAGAAAACCTGTGGAAATTAGCTAAAATTCGCAGCAACGGAAAAAAATACTGCAGGCCGAAACTGGGGCGGACTGGGCCTCACATTGGGCCTTGACGCCGGCTGCTAGGCTCGGCTCGCTGGATCTGGTCCACGCGTGAAATGCTGGGGCTGGCGGTCGAGAGGGTCAGCGAGGCAGATTCGGTCAACGAAGGTAGGCGAGGCGAGCGCTCCCTGATCCGTCGTTTCTGAAGACGAAAAGGACGCCAAGCCCGGCGTGGAGCGCCGGCGAGATGCGGGCGAGGGGCAACGCGGTCCTGGGCGACCGGATCTGGCCGGGAACGGGCTTGGACGGCACCGGGCTTGAGGAGGCCGAGGCTCTATGGCAGCATCCATGGCCGGGTGGCGCTGTTCGTTCCTGCAGAGGCACGAGAGAGAGAGAGAGAGGGTGCAAGCTGTGAGAGAGGGGAAAGGGAGGAAGAGATTGTAGGACGGCGGTGGAGGCGCAGGTCTGTTCCAGCGGCGTCGAGGAAGGCTAGCACCGCAAGAGAGCAAGGGCTCCTCTTGCTGTTCGGGAACGAAGGCGGCTGCAGGCACTCGGGCTCCTCTCGCGCGAGGAGACGAGGTCGAGCGGTCCTGCTCAGGGTCCCCAGCGGGCGCACCGCGAGCGCGCGGGGATGGTGGCGACGATGCGGGGTCGAGGGGCTCCTCCCCTCGATCCAATCGAGAGCGAGGGATTAGGGAGGAGCACGAGAGGTGGCTGGGGATCGAGAGTGGAGGCGGTGTGGTGATCCAGGAGGTGCTCGGTGGTTGGCCTGGTTTGCAAATCGAGGAGGGGGATCGACTGGATGAATGGATCGGGAGGAGATGAAGCTGGTTGGCTGCGGGTGAGATCCCGATGGGGATTTGGGGAATAAGTGCGGCGGCGGCAGGGACAAGTGCCTAGAAGTTAGGGTTTGGCTAGTTTAGGTAGGGTTTCATCTGCTATAAATAGCAACTAGGAATTGGGTAGGCGCTATCACGTCCCTACGATCGCAATCGGACGATTGCGGATAAAATAGCTAGGGAGTCCAATTAACAAAACGGAGATGTTTCGTAGATGTTTGGGGATGATCCGGACACAACGGTGACGACTGCTCGGGTCGGGTCCGGGACAATTTTCGGACGCACGATGGGGTTTGATGCACTGAGCAGAGAGGGTTTCGGACCGTGCAGTCGCATCCGACAACCTCGGAATCGAAAAGGGGAAGCAGGATGGACTAGGTGGGTTGTGGCGAGACTGCGAGGGGGAGAAGAGAGAGAGAGGGCCCGGCATCTGTTTCCGGAGAACGAAAACGTCCGACGTTAGACCGACTACTATTGCCGCTATATTTAACGGTTGGGCCATCAAACGAGCTCCGAATGCGATGAAACTTGGCAGGCGACCTACTAACAACATAACAACACCACATGCCAACTTTCAACCCATTCCGTGAACATTTTCCGGCCACTTATAAAATAATATTTCGGACGTGCCGCGGACGCGTGCAAGTGTGTCTGGGCTCAGAATGGACAATGGACGAAACGAGGAGACCGGGACGGATGCAAGTTTTGAAAACATGATGATGCAATGCACATGATGACATGACAAAGATGCAACACGCGAGCGAATGACAAGCCAACAACAGCAAATAACTGGAGGACACCTGGCACATCGGTCTCGGTGCGTTACAACACCGGTGCTACGGCTCACTTGTTTGCTCATTCTGATAACCTTGCCTCCTTCACTCCTGTCTTCACCGACCGCCGCATCATTGTCGGCGACGGTTCCACACTTCCTATCACACATGTTGGGCACACTTTTTTTCCTTCTACTTCTACTCCATTATCTTTATCTAACATACTTGTGTCACCTCATCTTATTAAGAATCTCATTTTCGTTTGTTGTTTCACTCGTGAAAATCCTGTTACCGTTGAATTTGACGAGTTTGGTTTTTGTGTCAAAGACGCCCGCACTAGGATGATACTTCATCGATGTGACAGCCTTGACGAGCTCTATCCGGTGCACTCGCCTTCATCCACCACCACCGCATCGGTTGCTCTCTCCGCTGGCGTCGATCTCTGGCACGCTCGCTTGGGTCATCCCAACCCCGTCACACTTCATCATATTCTTAGGAGTTTCAGTTTTAGTTGCAATAAGATCGAGGATCACACTTTTCATGCCTGTCGAGGTGGCAAACATGTTCGCCTGCCGTTTACTCCTTCCACCAACATTGCTTCTTTTTCTTTTCAGTTGATTTATAGTGATGTGTGGACTTCTCCGGTTCCTAGTAACTCGAGCTATTTATATTATCCGGTCATTCTTGATGACTATTCGCATTATGTGTGGACTTTTCCTTTGCGAAAGTCGGATGCACTCTCTACCTTGACGGCCTTTTACTCCTATGTCCACACGCAGTTTGGGCATCCCATCCTTGCGCTTCAGACAGACAATGGAAAAGAGTTTGACACCGTTGCTTTCCGCACCATTTTGTCGCATCACGGCATAGTTTTCCGCCTCACATGCCCATACACTTCACAGAAGAACGGTCGAGCCGAACGCGTCCTTCGCACTCTGAATAACTGTGTTCGCACGCTCCTGTTTCATGCCAATGTGCCGCCTCGTTTCTGGCCGGACACACTCGCCACTGCATCACTTCTTCTTAAAATTAGACCATGCCGCCCACGGTGGAACTACGCACCTCACCATCTTCTCTTTGGTACGCCCCCGTCTTATGATGACTTGCGTATTTTTGGATGCCTTTGCTATCACAGCACTGCCGACACTACTTCTCACAAGCTTGCACCTCGATCTGTCGCTTGCATCTTCATCGGCTATCCCTCCAACTCCAAGGTATATCGGTGCTACGATCCCGTCTCCCACTGTGTGTTCACTTCCCAGCACGTTTACTTTGATAAGCATGTGTTTCTGTTTCACCAGGTACCCCCGGTTGTTCCTCCCGCCACTGGTGACGCGGGCTCCTCGACGCCTCTTCCAGGGCGCTCGCGCGCCTCTCTTTGCCCGCCCTGGCTTTGAGGTGCGCCCCCCGCATGCGGCGCCTCCTACAGCCGCGGCGCTAGCGCCCCCGGCGCCCCCGACGTTGGCCCCAGCGGCCCCCGCGATGCCCCCGACGTTGGCCCCCGCGGCGCCCCCGACGTTGGCCCCTACGGCTCCAGCGGCCTCCGTGGCCTCCCGGTGCCCCCGGTGCCCGCGGCCCCCTCGGCGTCCCCGGCGCCTGTGGCCGGTCCGGTCACCCGCGCCCGTACGGGTGTTTTTTGCCCGAGCTCGCGCTACGCCTCGGATGACTACGTCCATGCGGCGTCCACCTCTGAGCCGTCGCCGTTGCTATCCTCCGTTCGAGCCGCTCTTCGTGACCCGCTCTGGATGGCTGCGATGCAAGAGGAGTTTGACGCTCTGTTGCGCAACCGAACGTGGCAGCTTGTTCCCCGTCCCCAGCACGCCAACGTGATTACCGGGAAGTGGGTCTTTAAACCCAAGCTCCGTCCTGATGGTACCCTTGATCGCTACAAAGTGTGCTGGGTCGTTCGTGGCTTCCGACAGCGTGCTGGCATCGACTTCACCGACACTTTTGCGTCGGTCGTCAAGCCCGGCACGATACGCACGGTTCTCCACCTTGCGGTCTCTCGTGCTTGGCCGGTGCACCAGATGGACGTCTCCAATGCCTTCCTCCATGGTCACCTCGAGGAGCAGGTCTTCTGCCAGCAGCCCACCGGGTTTGTTGACCCGACACTTCCCGACCACGTGTGCCTGCTTTCGCGGTCCTTGTACGGACTCAAGCAGGCTCCGCGCGCTTGGTACCAGCGCATCGTGGCATTTATCCACCAGCTTGGGTTCCGCTCTACCCGCTCGGACGCCTCGCTCTTCGTCTATCATCAGGGCTCTAACACGGCCTACTTGCTGCTCTATGTCGAGGACATCATCCTGACGGCATGTACGGCTGGTCACCTCAGTCAGCTCACGGCTTATCTTCGCGCTGAGTTCGCCATCAAGGACTTGGGTCCTTTGCACTACTTCCTCGGTCTCGAGGTGGTGGGCCGTCCGGATGGCTTCTTCCTTCATCAGCGGAAGTACGCTCACGAGCTCCTCAAGCGCGCCGACATGCTTAACTGCAGGCCCGCTGCTACGCTTGTTGATACGAAGGCCAAGCTTTCTGACTCGGATGGTTCTCCTGCTTCGGATGTTGCTTTCTATCGGTCTATCGTTGGTGCTCTCCAGTACCTCACTCTGACTCGACCGGAGATCCAGTATGCCGTGCAGCAGGTGTGTCTTCATATGCATGCTCCTCGAGACGTTCACTGGGCTGCCGTCAAGTGGATTCTCCGCTATATCTGTGGCACTATGGATCTTGGCGTCACGCTTCACGCTACCGCCGACACTGCCCTCACTGCCTATTCCTATGCAGACTGGGCGGGCTGCCCTGACACTCGCCGCTCCACTTCGGGCTATTGTGTCTATCTTGGACCCTCACTCATCTCGTCACTACTAGGAAAAAGCCTAGTAGTAGCACGGGTTAAAACCTAGCAGTAGCGCGGGTGCTTGCGCTACTACTACGACGCTACAGCTAACTAGTAGTAGTAGCGCGGTGCATCACGCGCTACTAGTACGTGTGTTAGTAGTAGCGCGTGTCTGTGAACTACCCGCGCTACTACTATCAGTTTGAAAAACCAAAAAAAATCTCGACCCCATGACGCGCGCACGTTGGCCGGGAGCAAGGAGATCTCGGCCATGACGCGTGCCTCGTGGAAGCCGTCGAGGGCGGTCGTGGAGGCCAGCCCGGTGTGGACCGGGAGCTAGAGGACCTGCATCTTGGCATCGTCCGTGGGGAGCAGCATGTCGCGGCGGTCGTCGCCGTTGAGGTCGGCGACAAGCGGCGGCGGGAGCGGTCCATGTCGTGCTTGATCAGGAACCCGTCATCCGACAGGTGGTACCACGCCTCCCGGACGAGAAGTCGCCCTCGTGCTGCCGGAGGAGGAGGGGATGGGTCAACTAGCATTCCGGATTGAATCAGAGAGGGAGGACGAGGGCTGACCTGGAGCAAGAAGAAGACGGTGAAGGCGACGAGGAGGAGGATGCCGAGGTCGCGCTTCCGCATCTTGGCGGCGGCGAGGAGCTCCGGGGACCGCCCACCGGAGGGATCTCGGAGAGGGAGAGGGTGACTGCCACCGCTGGAGTATGAGGGAGAGACGAGGAAAGTGAGAGAGGGGGAAAATGAGGGAGAGAGGAGGGATTCGGCTGAGGATGCGGGGATTTCACCTACCTCGTACTTAATAGTAGCGAGGGGTATAAAACCGCTCTACTACTAAGTTGATAGTAGTAGCGCGAGTTTGTACCCCTCGCTACTACTATGGCATGTCCCGGGAGGGCATGGTAGAGATCGCTTAGTAGTAGCGAGGGTTAAAAACCCGCGCTACTAGTATCAACTTAGTAGTAGCGAGGGGTAAAAACCCGCGCTACTAGTAAGTAGCAGTAGCGAGGGTTTAGAACCCTCGCTACTAGTAAGCGTCTGCCTATAAGCTTTTCCCTAGTAGTGCGTGATCGTCCAAGCGGCAGCCTACAGTCTCTCGTTTCAGTGCTGAGGCTGAGTATTGTGCGGTGGCCAATGCCGTGCCGAGTGTTCGTGACTTCGCCAGCTGCTTCAGGAGCTCTCTTGCCCTGTTGACCGTGCCACAGTGGTCTACTGCGACAACGTCTCGGCGGTCTACCTCTTCGCTAACCCGGTGCACCATCGACGGACCAAACATATTGAGTTGGATATTCATTTTCTTCGGGAACAGGTGGCCCTTGGCCATATTCACGTTTTACACGTCCCTACTTCTCAACAATTTGCCGATATCATGATCAAGGGCTTGCCTACGGGGTCATTTGAGAAGTTCCGTTTCAGTCTTTGCGTCAGCCGCGGTGCCGCTTCGACTGTGGTGGGGGGGGGGGGGGGGTGTTGAGTATATGTGTTATGTGCATATTGTGTATTGGTCCCGCCTCCTAGTCTCTTGTATAGTTGAGGTCCGTGATCCATCTTTGTAGTACATCATATATACGTGCCTATGCACGAAGAGCAATACATTATACAATTCACATATTCTACAGTAAAGATTCAGGGATGGACACAAGGGAGTAGGTAGGTAGGTATGATGCGATGGAAAATGTTTAAACCACAAAGCATGTCCGACAAAAGCCCTAATTTTTCCATTAATCGCACGCAGGAAAGCAATGCGTAGCGGGACATTGCCTCTGGCGGAATGGAAGGTTCGCCACAAACACGAGCTGGCCAACGCGTCGCCTCTTACACACGCGCGTGTACTGCGTACTCGCCGGATGCGTGATCATGGGAACGTAAGGGTCTACGTGAGTCCTGGCAAATACTACGTTCGAGGATGCCAAGGAAGGTCTACGTGAATCTTATTCTGTTTGGAAAATTCTTTTTAACTTCTATAAATAATGGCTCCTAATTAGGTCTACGTGTACGCGCTTTATTATTCTGACAGCAAAACGGGAGTAGCATCACCAAGACAAGCCCCGGCATCAATTTGGAAAATTATTTTTAACTTCTAATGATGGTTCCTAATTGACTCCGGACAGCCATCCGGCCAAGTCTCCACTAAATTATTCTGTCATGTTGGTTCAGACAGTGACGGTACGTAGGAGACCTGAATTTGCATTGCATGTATGCTGACCGAAATAGTAAGATCAAATGTCCTACTGCTGTGCGTTGATTTGAACGTAGAATTAGCAGAACGGGAGTAGCATTGTTGAAAATATGTTACTACGAGATTTAATCCGAATAAACAGAATATAAATCATGACCACAGCAGCAGAGATTAAACTAATCATGCGAACTAGCATAGCAGATGAACATATCACATCTAGGGCACATACTAGAAACATGAATTCTACCACGATCTCGAACAAGAAGGATAGAATCACATACGGTGCAGCGGGTGCAGCACCGCCGGCGTTGATGTTGTCGCCCATGTCGTCGAGGATGAGGTTGCCGAGGTCGGGGAAGAAGTCGTCGTTCGCGAAGTCGTCGCTGCCAGCAGTCGCGCGAGTGCGCTCCCCAAAAACCTGATCGCCCCTCTCCCGTACAGGATCACGAGAGGCGGGGTTCCGGAGGCCTGCTGTCCCTTTTTGCGGTGCACGCCGGAAGGAGGGATGGAGAAGACTAGCTTGGCGGCGCAATGATCTGGAACGGTGATGGGAAACCATACGAAGCGGCGGCTAGGGTAGACGTCTGCCTGACTATATATATTGCGGGCCGGGTCGTCACGATCCAAAAGAATCGGAAACGGTTCAGTAATTAACGCGTCCATTAATTATTAATTAATGACTCATTAATTTTCCCATGCAGCAAAAATATAGACAACGTGCATAGCTCTGTCCTCGGCTCGGCTCAATCCCGCAACCCGCGGCGCGTCATGACGAGCGAGGAGGAGGAGCGCGCGTGTAGGTCTCCTCTTCTCATGCTCATACAAGTGGTAGAAGAGCTCACCTTATAAAGAGGTGCAACTCTCTCTCAACTTCCAATGTGGGACTAAACTTTAGCCTCACTCACTCCACTCACATGTGTGCATGAATGGGCCAAGAGAATTTCAGAATTTTAGTTGCGCTTTGGGCCAAAGGCCTACTAGCAAAATTCCAACAATCCCCCACAAAGTCTCATTGGCACATCTCATCATTTAGTTCCAAAACATTGTTTTATATATCGGTGCTTAGTGGAGACTGTGAAGTTGAACTTCCACTTAGAAATTTATGCTACACTAAATCACAACTTGAATAGTGGACTATGCCTTGAACTACAAGTTTTCTGTGAAACTAGTTTCACACAAATTCTTGACCGATACTGGGCTGCCGCAAGGCTTCCCCGCGGGTGGAGCGTATACGTCATACTCCAGGGCCTTTCATGAATTTATTAGAGAACACCCAATTCTCACAGACTGCGACGTTGATAGTCAAATTCATATAGGTGTGTTCCTCAGAAGATGTTCTGCAGGACAACATCTCTGCTTACCCGAATAAGCCACTTGGAACACATTAAGATAATTATCAACCTGCCATGCAGATCAGGAGAGTATTGCATCTTTACGGAGTGGGATCATTAATATAGGGATACTCTCCTCCCAGCTGACCAACAGCTTGTCTCCCACTTCTACTTCACGGGATCTCCGATCAGATAGAGTGGGTTACCACTATGGACAACTCATGCGGTGGGTCTCAAACCCATCTCCATCGATGCATTATCTACCACATTACGTGATAGACCCTTTGTGAAGGGATCTGCCAAGTTTTTCGACGTTTGGATATAATCCAACCTAATAACTCCGGAGTTCCTCAATTTTCTGACAGATTTTAGTCTCCTCTTCACATGCCTTGAGGACTTCATATTGTCCTTAGAACTGTTTATCTTGACGATCACAGTTTGATTATCACAGTTCATCAGGATAGGGGGTATTGGTTTTTCAACCATACGTAAGTCCATCAAGAGTTCACGAAGCCACTCTGCTTCAACAGTGGCAGTGTCTAATGCTGTGAGTTCTGCTTCCATAGTTGACCTCGTTAAGATGGTCTGCTTGCAAGACTTCCAGGAAACAGCGCCACCACCAAGTGTAAAAACATAACCACTTGTGGCCTTAATCTCATCAGCATCAGATATCCAGTTTGAGTCACTATAACCCTCCAGTACCCTTGGATACCCGGTGTAGTGAATCCCATAGCTAGTGGTGCCTTTCAAATAGCGCATAACTCTCTCAAGCGCATGCCAATGATCATCTCCCGGTTTTGACACAAACCGACTCAGCTTGCTCACAGCAAAAGAGATGTCAGGCCTCGTGGCACTCGCCAAATACATAAGCGAGCCAATAATCTGAGAATACCTCAGTTGATCTCTAGCAATCCGTCGATTCTTTCGAAGCAACACACTAGCATCATATGGAGTTGGAGAAGGCGTGCAGTCGCTATACCCAAAACGACTCAAGACCTTTTCCACATAATGAGACTGAAGCAGTGTGATCCCACCATTCTCATCTCTCAACAGCTTGATGTTTAAGATAACATCAGCTACTCCTAGATCCTTCATCTCAAAACAGCGAGATAAGAAATCCTTAACCTCCTTGATTAAATCAAGTTTGGTTCCAAAGATCAATATGTCATCGATATACAGACAAAGAATAACTCCTTCGTCCCCACCATAGCGATAGTACACGCACTTGTCACCATCGTTTACTACAAAGCCGGCAGCAGTTAATGTTCTTTCGAACTTCTCATGCCACTCCTTAGGAGCTTGTTTAAGGCCATATAAAGACTTTAATAACTTGCACACCTTTCCTTCCTGACCAGGTACTACAAAACCATCTGGCTGATCCATGTAAATTTCCTCCTTCAACTCTCCATTAAGGAAAGCCGTCTTAACGTCCATTTGATGAACGAGAAGACCATGTGAGGCAGCCAGTGATAGTAGCACCTGAATTGTGGTCAGTCTAGCCACGGGTGAGTAAGTATCAAAGAAGTCTTCACCTTCTTTCTGGGTATAACCCTTGGCCACAAGCCGTGCCTTGTACTTTTCAATCGTACCATCAGGTCTAAGCTTCTTCTTGAACACCCACTTACATCCTACAGGTTTGCACCCATATGGACGGTCAGTGATCTCCCAGGTACCGTTAGCTAAGATGGAATCCATCTCGCTACGTACAGCTTCCTTCCAGTAGTCAGCATCAGGAGATGCATAGGCTTCTGAAATAGTCCTGGGTGTGTCATCCACGAGGTACACAATGAAATCATCACCAAAAAACTTTGCAGTCCTCTGTCTCTTACTCCTCACAGGAGTTCCATTGTTACCCTCAACAGGATTCTCAACGTGTTCCATCGCAATGGTGGGTTCAGGAATTACAGTGAATTCCTCACTAGATGGAGTAGGTATCTCCTGATTTGATGAACTCGACATATCCTTCATAGGAAATATGTCCTCAAAGAAAGTTGCATCATTTGATTCCATAATCGTACCAACATGCATGTCAGATACCTCAGATTTTATTATCAAAAATCTATAGCCGATGCTATGAAAAGCATAGCCCAGAAGAACACAATCCACGGTTTTTGGTCCAAGCTTGCGCTTCTTGGGAATTGGTATATTGACTTTCGCCAAACAACCCCAAGTACGTAGGTAAGAGAGTTTTAACCTTTTCCTTTCCCATTCCTCAAATGGAGTCATGGTCTTATGCTTTGCGGGAACTCGGTTTAGGACATGACACGCAGTCATTAGCGCCTCCCCCCACCATTCCTTGGATAGACCCGAAGTGTCTAACATGGTGTTAACCATATCAGTTAGAGTTCGGTTCTTTCTTTCGGCTACCCCATTTGACTGGGGTGAGTAGGGAGGCGTCCTCTCATGGATTATACCATGTTCCGCACAAAACAGATCAAATTCATTGGAAAAATACTCTCCACCACGATCGGACCTAAGCCGTTTAATTTTCCGATCAAGTTGGTTCTCTGCTTCAGCTTTATAGTTTTTGAAGAAAGTCAAAGACTCATCTTTTGATTTCAGAAGATACACATAACAATATCTAGTGGAGTCATCAATCAACGTCATGAAGTATCTCTTTCCACCTTTTGTCAACACGCCATTCATCTCACAAAGGTCAGAATGTATAAGCTCTAGTGGCGCCAAGTCTCTTGCCTCTGCAGTCTTATGGGACTTGCGAGGTTGCTTAGCTTGCACACATACTTGGCACTTGGAACCTTTGACAGTAGAGATTTTCAGAATTAAATTCATATTGGCTAACCGCGTCATGCAACCAAAGTTAATATGACAGAGTCGTGAATGCCAAATATCAGACTCATTATTGTGGCAAACATTATTAATAACTTTAGTGCAAATATCTGACAAAGATAGGCGGAACAAGCCTCCGCACTCATAGCCTTTTCCAACAAATTGTCCACACTTAGAAATTACAACTTTATTGGATTCGAAAACCAACTTAAAACCATCTCGACATAAACGGGAACCGCTAACGAGATTTTTATTAATGGACGGCACATGATGAACGTTCTCCAGGCGCACAGTCTTCCCCGAAGTAAACTTCAGATCGACCGTACCAACACCTCGAACGATGGCATGTGACCCGTTCCCCATCAGCACGGGTGAAGTCCCTGTTGCCTGGTAAGAAGAAAACATGGAGGCGTCAGCACAAACATGTACATTGGCACCGGTGTCAATTAACCAATCAGGGGATTGAAATACTGAAAGGATGGTAGGAAAACATTAGCGGACTTGCCGCTCTTCTCATGTTCGCGCTCCTCAAAGCGGTTAGGACACTTTGGAGCCCAGTGATTAGGATCACCGCAGACATGGCAAAGTCCCTTCCCCTTCTTATGAGAATTCTTCTTGAAGTTGGTAGAATGTGATGGCTTGTTCTTTGTATCAAACTTGCCTTTGCCCTGAGTTTTGTTCTTATTGTTTTTGTACTTGTTGGGCTGGGAGTTCTTCTTCTGTACCATGTGAGCACTAGAACCTCCCTCAGCAACTCGAGCACGTGTGTCCTTTGCTCTCGCCTTCTCTTCAACGTCAAGAGTACCAATGAGATCCGCAACGGAAAACTCCTGTCTCTTGTGTTTCAGGGAAGTAGCAAAATTGTTCCACGAAGGTGGAAGCTTGGCAATGATGCCTCCGGCAACAAATTTGTCCGGTAACACACACTTGAAGTACTCAAGTTCTTTTGCGAGCGACTGTATCTCATGAGCCTGCTGTACAACAGGGCGCTCATCAGTCATCTTGTAGTCATAGAATTGCTCCATGACGTACAACTCGCTGCCGGCGTCCGAGGCACCAAACTTGGCCTCGAGCGCAGCCCACATGTCCTTGCCATTGTCAAACGACATATACGAATCCACAATGGAGTCATCAAGAACACTCAGAAGAGCGCCTTTAAAGAGGGTATCGATCTTCTCAAAAGCTTCCAGCTGTGCTGGATTAAGATCGCCCTCAGGCTTGCCCTTGGTGGCATCATAGCAGCCCATGGTCTGAAACCAGTAGACTGCTCTCGTGCGCCACCTCTTATATTGCGCACCCTTAAAGGCAGGCGGTTTCAGATGCGCAGCAAAACCACTCGGAGTAAATTGCCTATAATCAGGTTTTTGGATTGTTGAAAATATGAGCAAGTTACTACGAGATTTAATCCGAATAAACAGAATATAAATCATGACCACAGCAGCAGAGATTAAACTAATCATGCGAACTAGCATAGCACATGAACATATCACATCTAGGGCACATACTAGAAACATGAATTCTACCACGATCTCGAACAGGAAGGATAGAATCACATATGGTGCAGCGGGTGCAGCACCGCCGGCGTTGATGTTGTCGCCCATGTCGTCGAGGATGAGGTTGCCGAGGTCGGGGAAGAAGTCGTCGTTCGCGAAGTCGTCGCTGCCAGCAGTCGCGCGAGTGCGCTCCCCAAAAACCTGATCGCCCCTCTCCCGTACAGGATCATGAGAGGCGGGGTTCCGGAGGCCTGCTGTCCCTTCTTGCGGTGCACGCCGGAAGGAGGGATGGAGAAGACTAGCTTGGCGGCGCAATGATCTGGAACGGTGATGGGAAACCATACGAAGCGGCGGCTAGGGTAGACGTCTGCCTGACTATATATATTGCGGGCCTGGTCGTCACGATCCAAAAGAATCGGAAACGGTTCAGTAATTAACGCGTCCATTAATTATTAATTAATGACTCATTAATTTTCCCATGCAGCAAAAATATAGACAACGTGCATAGCTCTGTCCTTGGCTCGGCTCAATCCCGCAACCCGCGGCGCGTCGTGACGAGGCGTGGCGTGGCGAGGCGAGCGGGGAGGAGGAGCGCGCGTGTAGGTCTCCTCTTCTCATGCTCATACAAGTGGTAGAAGAGCTCACCTTATAAAGAGGTGCAACTCTCTCTCAACTTCCAATGTGGGACTAAACTTTAGCCTCACTCACTCCACTCACATGTGTGCATGAATGGGCCAAGAGAATTTCAGAATTTTAGTTGGGCTTTGGGCCAAAGGCCTACTAGCAAAATTCCAACAAGCATCACGAAGACCAGTCCCGGCAACAAATTGCCCAAAATTCTCTTCTGTCGGGGTTGTGCATGGCAGTCCGCAGACATCGTCTAATACGCTTGCTTCCACTGTCGGGGGTACATCTTTTTTTTGTGAGATGTCGGGGGTACATCTTGAATGCATCTGCACTGTTTTTTCTTCTTCTTTTCTTCTGCTTGCGAGCAGTGAATTTTTTCATTGACTGGACTACTCTTTGAAGCAGTCAATCCATCTCTTGATGTAACTTTTGGATTAGGTTAAAGTTTACCTGTTCTAAAGTCTGGACTACACCGGAAGAGAAGAAGTCTCATAGCCCGTTCTTTTGGCTCGATTATGAAGAATCACTGTCCGGGGAATCAAAATCACAAAAGAACTCATCTCAGCCTTAGGAATCACGCGGCGCGGCTCATCAAGCCGGAGGTGTCCACGAAGGTCTGTGCAGCGCTGACAACGAGGTGTGTCGGTGTCAAAACCGGCGGATCTCGGGTAGTGGGTCCCGAACTGTGCGTCTAGGCCGGATGGTAATAGGAGACAGGGAACACGATGTTTTACCCAGGTTCGGGCCCTTTCGATGGAGGTAAAACCCTACGTCCTTCTTGATTAATATTGATGATATGGGTACTACAAGAGTAGATTTACCACGAGATCAAGGAGGCTAAACCCTAGAAGCTAGCCTACGGTATGATTGTTGTATATGGAGTTGATGAAGTTGTCCTACGGACTAAAACCCTCCGGTTTATATAGACACCGGATAGGGTTATGGTTACATCGAGTCGGTTACAATGGTAGGAGATCTTGAATATCCGCATCGCCAAGCTTGCCTTCCACGCCAAGGAAAGTCCCATCCGGACATGGGGCGTAGTCTTCAATCTTGTATCTTCATAGTCCTGGAGTCCGGCTGAAGGTATAGTCCGGCTACCTGAACACCCCCTAATCCAGGACTTCCTCAGTAGCCCCTGAACCAGGCTTCAATGACGACGAGTCCGGCGCGCAAATTGTCTTCGGCATTGCAAGGCGGGTTCCTCCTCCAAGTCCTTCATAGAAGATTGTAAACACCAAGAGTAGTGTCCGGCTTTGCAAAATAAGCTTCCACATATTGCCATAGAGAGAATAATATTAACACAAATCAAATCTGCTGACGTATTCCGCAGTGCGCCATCACACTACGGCCAAGTCCTTTACCCGAATCGTTTTTACTTTTCCACCTCAGCGTGTTTTGCGAGGCGGTTTCCTTGGCACGTCTTGTCAAAGCAGAGATCGTGTACCCCCCTTTACATGATTCTCATCAATACGGACGTGGGTACCCAACCGCGCCACTTATCACGGCGCTTGGGAAGCAAGCGAGTTTTACTAGGCAGGTGGGGACGCACAACCGCATCCGCCCATATAAGAGGATAAGGATCCACCTTCTTACCTACGCCTTCTTCCTCCTTTGCCTATCCATCTCCTGTGCACTCAAGCTCCAGCGCCCAAGCCCGCACTTCCCACCTCAACCTTCTCCAGCAATGTACGGAGCGGGAGGCAAGTGGATGGTCTCCTCCGTCACGGAGGGCCAACTCAAAAAGCTAAGGAAGGCCGGATACTTGTCCAAGGACATCGCGCATCGGCTTCCCGAGGAGGGGCAGCTTCTCCCCACCCCAAGGCCCCATGAGAGGGTAGTGTTTCTCCCCCACTTCCTCCGCGGACTGAGTTTTTCACTCCACACATTTGTCTGGGGGCTCATGTTCTACTACGGCCTGGATTTCCACGATCTGGCCCCGAACTTCATCCTCAACATCTCGGCGTTTATCGTCGTGTGCGAGGCTTTTCTCCGCGTCCGCCCCCATTTCGGCCTCTGGCTCAAGACCTTCAACGTCAAGCCCAAGGTGGTGCGCGGCAGCCAAGCGGAGTGCGGAGGCGCCATGGCGGGCAAGATGGCCAGCGTCCTATGGTTCGAGGGCTCTTTCGTGGAGACCCTAAAGGGACGGCAATCCGGTTGGTTTTATATCATCGAGCCGCGCGATCCGAAATGGACCGCAGCCCTCGAGTTCCGATCCGGACCCCCACATGGCTTATGTCCTGGAAAGAGATGGGCCCGTCGTGGGGTAACGAAAAAGAGGTGACCGGATTGCAAACATGCATCCAGTTCCTGGTGAACAAGCCAGTCCGGCTTGTTAACGTAATCCAGGTTATGCTCGTCCGCCGGATCCTCCCGTGCCAACAACGGGATTTTAATCAGTGGGAGTTCGACCCGGCGCAGCATCAAACCCTCAACAGGCTCTTCGACACGACATACGAAGAGGCCTGGAAGATGCTATTCAAGGGAGCCGAGGCTCCCGCATCCGCTTCCGAGGACCGCGGATACAGCTCACAGCGTCATGCTAACGAGGTAAGCCATCTACACCTTTTACATGATGTTTAAGCTTTTTTCATAGTTTGACTCTATGCGGGATGTAAACTCCCTTACCTTTGACAGGCTTGGCGGGCGATATCCGGACCGATTAACTGTCCGGCTCCGCTGCCCGAAGACCCAGCCCCAGCTCTACTAGTGAAGCTGCTGGTTCTGGCGCCTTATGTGGTGCCGGAGAAGAAGGCCAAGAAGAAGAAGACCACGGGGACTCGAAAGAGTGCCCGCAACATGGTGGTGTCGGACTCGTCATCTGACGAGTCCGAGACGCCCTCCTCCCATGAAAACGAGGAGGAGGAAGAAGAAACCTCTCCCCCTCCAGCGGGGGAAGGAAAGAAAAGGAAGGCCGCCCCAACGGGGGAGGCCGAAGGGTCCAGGAAGAGGAAGACCCCTCCGCCGGACTACTCCCTCGATGCCGAAGAGGACGAAGAGGAGTGGACAGACAGGGCCAAGCTTCCAGCGAAATCGTAAGTTTGGATATCAGAGTAACTCATGACGTTCCTTTGTCGCACAACTTTCCCTAATGTCGAATATAATTATGCAGCCCGCCCCGGACCGGACTCGACGAGTCGTCGAGCGGCTCCCTGAATTCATCGGACGTGAACTCCGTTCCACCCGCTGTCTCCCCCCGCACCGCGGACGACGCCGAAGTGGCGTCATGACGAGCTCCGGGGCAGGAGGAGGTGGTCCCGGAGGAGCCGCAAGGCGACCTCCCGGACTCCAAGAGTAAATGGGACAAGACCCCGAGGGCTCCAAGTCCGGCTTTGAGCCGGACACCGCACCGGGATCTACAATAGTTCCGGTCTGCGGTAGGCGAACTCCTTCCAAGAGGAATAAGCCTTCTAAGCCGGCAGTCTCCGTCCAACCGGAGATGCCGGACAATCTGCTGGAGGTGCTTGACGGCGCCTCCATCGACGAGGAGCACCGTACTATTATGAGTACGGTGATCCAGAAGGTTCAGTCCGCCAAGAGCGGAATGAGTGAAGCTTGCGCTAGCCTTCTAACAGGCTTCGAGGTAAGTAAAAAATACGTAAAAATATAACTGCATAGACAGTAGCCCCTGATGCTCTGTTTGGCGTTCGGAAAGAAAAGCCGAATAGAGGATCTATTAAATTTTGCTGGAGTCTAACAACAAAGAGTCAATATGCGTATGCAGGCTTCGCTGCTAGCCACCGCTGCACTGACTGCGGAGGTGGGTGCCCTGAAACAGGGCCTCGAGCGAACCGAGCAAGAGCTCGGCCTTGCCAAACGGCAGCTCGAGGAGAAAGAAGGTAAGAAATACCTTACAGAAAAAGTGCCTATAGAAAGGCTTGATTGCAAAAAATAACAGGATTGTACTGCTTATTATAGGGGCCACGACTGAGGTGGCGACCCTCAAGCAGGCACTGTCCGAGGCCGAAAAGAAAACGGCCGCGGAGTGCTCCGAGCGAGAGAAACTTGAGGGCCAGCTTGGCGAGGTGCAGCAGGAGCTTCAGGCTCTCATGAAAAAACATGAGAGTTTGGAGCTTGAGTCCAAGACGCAATCATCCGAGCTCGCAGCGGCCCTTGAGACTGCCAAGTCCGCCAAGGCCAAAGCCCAAAAGGCCCTCCAAGAGTTGGAGGAGATGAAAAGATAGCGGCGGGTAAGGCTTTCTTTATGCAAAGCAGAAGTATAAAAGTAAAGTACTTGTTACTTACCCGAATCCGTAGCTCTCCAGGGGCATTCGCAGATCTTCCCCGCAGCGTATCCGACGCCGCCGCATTCTACCGAGCCGAAGAGGGCAGCTCGATGGAGAAGGTGTTCTGGTCTCAGTATGCTGAGGCCGGACACCCTGTGCCCTTGAGCGACCAGCTGAAACAGCTGGTCGAGCTCCGCAAGGTGGCCGAACAAGCCATGAAGGGCTTCATAGTTCCGCTGTGGCCCGGAGAGGCCCTGCCTGGGAGCTACTTAGGGCTGGTGCGGCGACTGGTGGAGGCCTGTCCAAGGCTCGAGGTTATCAAGCGCTCCGTCTGCATCGAAGGTGCCCGTAGGGCCCTTGCCCGTGCAAAGGTGCACTGGGGTAAGCTGGACGGTGAGAAGCTTGTGAGGGACGGGCCGCCGCCGGGGAAGGAGCATCGCAAGCCCGAGAACTACTATAAGGATGTTCTTGCGGGTGCCCGCCTTGTGGCGGATGAATGTACCAAGGATGTAATTTTTGAATGAACTTGCTCGTGTTTATCCTGTGCGCTGAAAACTTGTTCATATGTGCTAAGCAATGCTTGTTGAATTTAAAATATTACTTTCTGTGCGGCCGTTTATCAAAAAATTGAGAGATGGCCAGTCGTCGACTTCTGCCCCCATGCCACTAGTGCCGGGGTGTTCGGGATAAACCTGAGGGCTCTTTTTCCCATAGTTGGGTCCTTCGAGGGAGGCGCTCAGCACAACGAACCAGGCAATCATACTATAATGCTTGAACACTCTCACTTAGCCATAGAACTCTATAATTTTAA
The DNA here is from genome assembly GCA_034509565.1 of Triticum monococcum. Classification (NCBI taxonomy): domain Eukaryota; kingdom Viridiplantae; phylum Streptophyta; class Magnoliopsida; order Poales; family Poaceae; genus Triticum; species Triticum monococcum. The sequence continues at coordinate 67,476,693 of CM067846.1, forward strand.
ATTTCGGCGAAGCCCCTAGTTTGGAAGACCGAGTTCGGGGCGCTATCCATGCCTTGGCCGGACAAAGCCAGCTCCTCGCTCGAAGCGGCATAAGCCTTTAGGGACTCGAAAAACCTCTCGAACAGCGACTGGTCTCTCGCCACATCATGACAGTCAGTTTTAGCTTTCTCCACTGAGGTGCTTAATCCAGCTCAACCGGGGCACAATCGCAGTGGTTCTCCTAGTGCTACCTTAGCCGATATAGCGGAACGTAAGGCACCAAAACATAGGAGCCGGGCAAACCCAACTATTGACCCAAATCATGATTCGGAGCCGATGCATATAGTGCTATAAGTTCGGGGTGCCGCACTTGTGAAAGTGTACGGACTTCTCACGCCATATTTATGGGTACTAAAGCCCATGGCGTATTTTGCCGTACCACAGTGTACGGGTGCAACATGTCATAAACATATATATGAAAAGAAAATAATGCAAAAAATAGACAGAGAGCTATGCATTGTTTATATAGAGGCTATTTATCAAAGCCGAACGATACAAATAGTGCGGTAAGCAAAAGATATTGGACTATTTAGTATGTCCTGGCCAGGGGCAGGCCGCAGAATTGTATTTAAAACAGGTATACCGATCGTAACAGAGACCACCTGGGAGTTCCATAATGCGGCATGGCTTGTCTGCCTCCCTGGATCTTGCATCGTTTGTGCGGCAGTCGAATTGCCGAACAGGTCGTCCGAAGTGTGGAGTCCTGAAAGTAAGAGAAAATTAAAAAAAGAATCCGGCAGCCCCTAGTACGTTTTAAGCCGTATTTTGGGCGTGCCGTTATTGTGCCCCTTCCCCTGTGCCCATGGTATTTCAAGGGTGTAGTTATGTACGCGAGGTACTGGTTTCGCTATGTCGCGAGAGCTGGGGTTGGGGCCGCATTGCTACGCTTGCTTAAAGTGTGCCAGGCGGTCCTGTTGTGGGTTACTCCGGGCGCTCTTGGCAGTGTCTGCCTCTTTAACGGCCGGACTGGAGAATTGCCTAAAAAGGCTACTTTGTACTTCCGCTGCGAGAGCCGCCGTGTGCTCCTCCGTATGGAGGGAGCGTTCGGTGTTTCCGTTGGCCGTGATTACTCCTCGAGGGCCTGGCATCTTGAGCTTGAGATATGCGTAGTGCGGCACCGCGTTGAACTTTGCGAATGCGGTTCGTCCGAGCAGGGCGTGATAGCCACTGCGAAACGGGACTATATTCGAAGATTAACTCTTCGCTTCGGAAATTATTCGGGGATCCGAAGACCACGTTAAGTGTTACTGAGCCTGTACAGTTGGCTTCTACACCTGGTATAACGCCTTTAAAGGTCGTTTTTGTGGGCTTAATCCTTGAGGGATCTATGCCCATTTTCCGCACTATATCCTGATAAAGCAGGTTCAGGCTACTGCCGCCGTCCATGAGGACTCTTGTGAGATGAAATCCGTCAATGATTGGGTCGATAACCAATGCGATGAAGCCACCGTGACGGATGCTAGTGGGATGGTCCCTTCGATCAAAAGTGATCGGGCAGGAGGACCATGAGTTGAACTTTGGGGCGACTGGCTCCATCGCGTATACGTCCCGTAGCGCACGCTTCCGCTCCCGCTTGGGAATGTGGGTTGCGTATATCATGTTCACCGTCCTCACTTGTGGGGGAAAGCCCTTCTGTCCATTGTTGTTCGGCGGCTTGGGCTCCTCCTCGTCGTCGCTGTGCAGCCCCTTGTCTTTGTTTTCGGCTCTCATCTTGCCTGCCTGCTTGAACACCCAACAATCTCTGTTAGTGTGATTGGCTGGCCTTTCGGGGGTGCCATGTATCTGGCACAAGCGGTCGAGTATTCGGTCCAAACTGGACAGGCCCTGAGTATTCTTTTTGAACGGCTTTTTCCGCTGACCGGATTTATAGCCTTTGAATCCGGCATTGACTGTCGTGTCTTCATTGCTGTCGCTGCTAACGCGGCGTTTTTGCTTATTCCGACGTGTCCTGCCACTTTTGTCCTTGATATCCGAATTACTAGGGTTCTTTGATAAGTTGTTACTACGAGCTAGCCAGCTGTCTTCTCCCGCACAAAAGCGGGTCATGAGTGTCGTGAGGGCTGCCATAGATTTCGGCTTTTCCTGTCCCAGGTACCGGGCAAGCCACTCATCGAGGATGTTATGTTTGAAGGCTGCTAGGGCCTCTGCGTCCGGACAGTCGACTATCTGGTTTTTCTTTGTTAGGAACCGTGTCTAGAATTGTCTGGCCGATTCCTCTGGCTGCTGAATTATGTGGCTTAAGTCGTCGGCATCCGGTGGTCGCATGTAAGTGCCCTAGAAGTTGTCGAGGAATGCGGCTTCCAGGTCCTCCCAAGAACCGATTGAGTCTACTGGCAAGCTGTTAAGCCAATGCCGGGCCGGTCCTTTAAGTTTGAGCGGGAGGTATTTGATGGTGTGTAGATCATCGCCGCGTGCCATGTGGATGTGAAGGAGATAATCCTCGATCCATACCGCCGGATCTGTTGTGCCATCGTACGATTCGATGTTTACGGGTTTGAAACCCTCTGGGATTTTATGATCCATTACTTCATTCGTGAAGCATAGCGGGTGTGCGGCGCCTCTGTACTGGGCTATATCACGACGCAGCTCGGAAGAGCTATGTCTGTTGTGTTTGGCCCGGCCGGATTTGTTGTATCCGGAGTGAAGATCATCGTCACGTCCTGTAGGGTGCCTGCGCGATCCGTAGATTGATCTTGTTTGTCTTGCCTTGTCCTCCAGTACGTCTCGCAGGTCTGGCGCATTTTCCCGTGCCTTAGTTGAGCGGCGTCGGGGCATGGCTTGGGTGGAGGGCCGAGAGACCTCTCTGTCATGGCCGCGAGGTGGCCGGTCTGCCATGTCATGCGCTGGTGATGTAGGTGCTTCCTCCTCTGATCGGGGTAGCGGCCTGCGCTTTGGGTAACTCTTGGAGGGGCGTTCGAGTTCATACTCTTCGGCCGCAAGGACTTCAGTCCATCTGTCAGCTAGCAAATCTTGGGCAGCTCTAAGCTGCTGCTGCTTTTTCTTGAGGCTGCTTGCCGTGGCTAAAAGCCTGCGTCTAAAACGCACTTGTTCGGCAGGGTCTGATGGTATGACGAATTCGTCGTCATCGAGGCTTGCCTCGTCTTCGGAGGGAGGCATATAGTTATCATCCTCAACCTCTTGGTCTTCCGCTCTCTCATGAGGGCTGGCTTCTCCATCTTCCTGTGCCGAATCTTGCTGAGGTGGGTGTTCTTCGGCGCTATCCGGGGTAGTATTATCTCCCGTGCCGGAATCACCGTTTTTGCTTTGGCGGGATTTAGAGCGGCGCCGCTGACGCCGGCGCTTTGGCTGTTTCTTGGGGGTGTCATCCCCCACTTTTCCATCGCCATCTCCATCTTTTGGAGTATCCACCATATATATGTCATATGACGAGGTGACCTTCCAGTGCCCTACAGGTGCTGGTTCCTGTTCGTCTCCGACATCGTCGTCCATACCGTCGATGTCTTCGGAGCCGAAGTCAAGCATGTCGGTTAAATCGTCGACAGTGGCTACAAAGTGGGCGGTGGGTGGGCTTTGAATTTCTTCATCGTCCGCATCCCATCCTCGCTGACCGTAATCCGGCCAGGGCTCTCGTAATAAAGAGAGAGACTTAAGAGAATTCAGGATGACGCCAAAAGGCGAGTGCTGAAAGATGTCTGCGGCGGTGAACTCCATTATCGGCGCCCAATCGGATTCGATCGGCAGGGGCGCGAGGGGTTCGGAGTCCGGAGAGGAGTCCGGATCCTTGGAGTCACGGATCATGCAGAGTGCGGGGCTAGCGTTCGGCTCGATCGCCTTAGAGATCGCAGCCCCCGAGGTGACGTCCAACCGCTCGTCCTCGATTGGCGCAATAGGCTCCGAGTTAGAGGTCAAAACCGATGCGTGAGCGGCCTCCAGGACACTGTCCGGAGGCAGAGCTAGATCATGCCCCTCGAGATAGTGCGGCGCGCTTGGCCGTGGCTCGAACCCGTCGAAGATCAAGTCTCCACGGATGTCAGCCGTGTAGTTTAAGTTTCCAAACCTGACTTGATGGCCAGGGGCATAATTTTCGATCTGCTCCAAGTGGCCAAGAGAATTGGCCCGCAGAGCGAAGCCGCCGAAGACGAAGATCTGTCCGGGGAGAAAAGTCTCACCCTGGACCGCATCGTTGTTGATGATCAAAGGAGCCATCGGACCTAACGGCGACGACACAGAGGAACTCTCAATGAAAGCACCAATGTCGGTGTCAAAACCGGCGGATCTCCGGTAGGGGGTCCCGAACTGTGCGTCTAGGCCGGATGGTAACAGGAGACAGGGAACACGATGTTTTACCCAGGTTCGGGCCCTCTCGATGGAGGTAAAACCCTATGTCCTGCTTGATTAATATTGATGATATGGGTAGTACAAGAGTAGATCTACCACGAGATTAAGGAGGCTAAACCCTAGAAGCTAGCCTACGGTATGATTGTTGTACATGGAGTTGATGAAGTTGTCCTATGGACTAAAACCCTCCGGTTTATTTAGACACCGGATAGGGTCAGGGTTACATAGAGTCGGTTACAATGGTAGGAGATCTTGAATATCCGCATCGCCAAGCTTGCCTTCCACGCCAAGGAAAGTCCCATCCGGACACGGGACTGGCCGAACACCCCCTAATCCAGGACTCCCTTAAGGTGGATGAGCTGCTGCTCGCATCCATAGCAGACACGGGGCTGGCCGAGCTCCTGCCCTTGCCATGGCAGCGGGGCTGGTTGTGGCCGAAGGAAGGGAAGCCGCGGAGGAGGAGCTCACAACTGGTAAGGCATGCCGGAGGCGCGGGGAGCAGCGGGCGAGCATATCCGGCGTGGGGCACCTCATCTGTGGCTGTGCTACGTACTCGTGAAAAGGCACGCTTAGAGTATGGTTAATAATACAGCCAATGGTCGGCTATAAGAAGTTGTCATGTTATCTACAGTCAGCCTCTTAGCCGGCATGTACAATATAAGTTTTAAACATGTACTAGTTTATCAATAGTTTGCCCACCTTACATCCTCACAAAGCGTCTTGGGTCTCATGTTGCAGTTGGCTACTAATCAAGAGCATGTTTCTCTCTCTCTCTCCTCCAACTAAGCAAAGATATATTATTCTGTTCCTTATAGCGTGCTTATGTCAGTCTATTATACTTGCTCTTATGTGCACGTACTACAATTTAGAGCAAGTTCGAGGATGTCAAGAAAAGGCGTTGGCCCTTTTACGGTTTGGAATTTGTACTACTTTTACAACAAGGAGAGCTTTTTTGTTGCGGAACAACAAGAAGACTTTCAATGAGTCCTAATTAATTTATTCTTTCGAGTCTATGGGTCCTAATTAATTAAGGCCCTGTTTGGAATCCACCTGCTCCACAAAATACTAGGAGTTGTGGAGCGAGGATACAGCGACTCCGCGTCTTACAACCGTAACTCCACCCGCTCTGGGAGTGGAGCTGTGGAGTCGGAGGTAATCCGAACAGGGCGTAAGTTTACATGTACAGGCCAGACACTATTGCCGAAGTCAGAGAGGTATATATCCTCCTGACCTTGTTCAGACGGTACAGGCCAGACACCATTGCCGAAGACTTTGCATTTGCATGCACGTTTGACCGAAATGGCAAGATAAAATACTGTATCTCGCTGTGCGTTTATTTTGAACCTAGAAAAAACAAAACAGGAGCAGTATCATCACGATAACAAATCCCGGCAACACATCGCCCAAAATTCTCTTCTGTCGTGGTCATGATTAACGCCAGGGTCTGTGCCACATCTAGAATGCGTCTGCATTTTTTTTTATACTTTTCATCTGCTTGCAAGCGTGAAATCTTCCATGGACTGGACTACTCTTGGAAGAAGTCAATCCATATCTTCATGTAACTTTTGGAGTAGTTTAAGGTTTACTTGTTCTAAAGTCTGAACTTCCTAGAAAGAAAGAAAAAGTCTGAACCAAAGATGGTTGGTGGCTATTTTATACTACTTCATCCATTCCTAAATATTTGTCTTTCCGAAGATTTCAACAAGTGACTACATACCGAATAAAATGAGTAATCTACACTGGAAAATATATCTATATATACATTCATATGTAGTAGTCTATTTAAAATTTTTAAAAAAGACAAATATTTAGGAACCGAGGGAGTATTACTAAACAAAAATAATTTAGTACACAACACCGTGCATGCATGAATTACCGTGACTCGCAGGGCGTCGAACAGCAGAGAATGGTTGGTGGCTGCCAAGTCCTACAACTTTGGTGGATGCATGCTAGCTAATTGTAAAGCTAAAAAGGAAAGAAATGAACACATCACAGTATACTCAAAACCACAACCATTTGGATACAAAGTCAAGCATACTACAATCAGGGCCGGTCCTGAGATTTTGGAGGCCCGGGGCAAGACTAAAAGTCGGGGCCCTTAATATGGATGTCATAATATAAAAATGAATATACATATATATGAAATATTGATCGATAACACTTAAATGCATCTAAATCAGTATGCATATAAAATAATTTATACATATTACCTTAAAGATTTCTTCTAACAATCCTCAATGCAAAGTCAATTATGATGGGGTCGATGTTAATATCATCCAATAATTTCTTCTCAATGCATAATGTTGCCAAATCATTTATCCTCTCTGAACCATTGTTTACTTCAGATAGTTCTTCAGTAATTTCAACTTTGTAAGCTAGTCACATGCATAGTAAATAAGATGTGGTAGGCAATGAGATATTAGGATAACAAACAACTTCTTGGACATGCTCGAAAATCTCCATAGCAGACATTACACCATCTGACAAAGTTAATTTTATAATCTTCAAGTAAAAAATAAGAGAAAGTTTCTGCAAATTTTGTGCGACACTCTTCGAGTTCAATATCATGCAATGATTTCAGAGTGCCCGAGCTCAATAATAATCCGAATATATATCTTTAATCACCACGAGTTCTTTAAATCTACCTTTCAAAGAAGTGATCGCCATATCAACCAAAATAAAAGAAATATACTCTTGAAAAGCCTTCTTAATTTCTAGGGTTTCTTCTTGATAATCACTTTCATCATAAATATTTCCGCACTGTGATTGTACCAAGTCAGCCGCAACTTTCTTTTTCTTTTTTTAGTCGCTACCAGATGGATATTTTCTTCCGGACGCCATGATAAGACACAATGTCGAAAATAAATATAAAAAAATACACCAACTGACAATTGTTGAACAGTGCCGATGTGTTGGTTGTTCATCTAGGAGACTAGGAAATAGAAACCGCAATATGAATATAAGATATAAAATATACCTCAGAGGATCGAATTGTCGATGGATGGAGAGCAAACCGAGGTTGCGCCCGCCGTCGGGGAATTGAAATCGGCGGACGACCTGACTGAATTAGGAAGAAAAATCAATTTAGGGGAAAAGGGGAAAAAGCACCACGTGCACAGTCGCGATTAGCCAAGAGACAAGGGTCAGCGGCCGGCCGCTGGTAAATTGGAAAGTGCAGCGTGAATGCGTGTGTGATGAATGGAAAGGGGTCAATCAGTTCCTTCTTTTTCTACGTGCATGTACTAACCTAAGGAACGAATCGGAAGGGGTCAATATGTTCCTTCTTTTTCTACGTGCATGTACTAAATGAAACGAATCTATCGCTGGCTCATCCTGCGTGACTCTAGCTGCGTGCGTACGCTCTGTTGGGCCATAGACGTCTAGGGCGTGTTTAGTTGCCCGCATGTAGCCCAATCAGGCCCGTGCGGGATGTGTGCGGCCTGTTTGGTTGGCTAGGCTGCATGTGGTTTGAGGCCATCACGAACATCAAAGCAGCCCGCAGTCTGGCCCGGCGGGAACTGCTGAATCGGTAGTTTCTCGCGAGCCTGGCCGGGCGCGGCCACGCGTGCAGGGCAGTTGCACGCCTCGGGCAGCGCGGGAGAAGAAGGCGACGTCTCATTACTCGCCCCCACTCTCATGTCATCGCCCAGGCGCACTGTTCCCACCGCTCCCTCTCTCTCCCTCGCCGCCCCTCCCTCTCCTCTGCTCCGATGGCTCCGCCACGCCCACCGCCGCCCTCTGACCTCGGTCGACCAGCGCATCTCCAGCATCCAGGAGTGCTGGCTGGCCGGGCTCCTGAACTCGGGCCGCGAGCTGGCCTCAGCGCTGCGGGCGCCGTCCCCCATCCGCTGCCGGCCTCCACGAGTGCCGGCCAATGCGGTGACGGCCGCTCCTGCTCCGTCGCTGATTCCGGACCTGGTGGTCCTGGGCTCGGCACCGGCGCCGTCGACGGAGCCGCCCCTTGTTGGGACACCATTGGCCTCGGGGGTTTTCTTGACCCCCGTCTGAGGGTTTTCTCCGGTCGGTGGGCCGTCCTTCTCGACCTCCGGCGTGGCGTTCAGCACGGGGCCGATGCCGCAGGCCATCACCGGGGCCGGCTCGTCCTCTACTCCGCCGCCTCTATCGTTCCCGCCGGGGTTTTCACCCCGGCCTTGGTTCGCCGCGGCTGCGCGTGCTTCGGTGAGTCAAATCCCCAACAACCTTGCTCCTAGATGTAGATTAGCGGTTAATTTCTTAGGCATGTGCTAGGATTGATAGGATTCTAGCAGATCCGATTGGATGCGATCCCAATCGGATCCAATCGGACTGATCTGTTCTTGTTTTATACAGTGCGTGTGCTACTGCTTGTGTTCATGCTAGAATGCTAGTAGCTGTGTTACATGCTAGATTCATGTTCATGCTAGATTCATGTTCATGCTAGTGCGAGTGCTACTACATGCTAGATTTGTGCTACATGCTAGTAGCTGTGTTCATGCTAGAATCATGTTCATGTTGAGTGATGAATCCTAGAATCATGTTGACTGATGGCATGTTCATGTTAGGATCATGTCCTTGTTTCATGTTGCATGTTGAAGCTAGGGTTTGTGCCATGAGTGGATGTTATACGTGCATGTAGTAGGACCATTTTAGGATGGTCCCAAATCTGCATGGCTGCACATGGGTGCTATTGGCACTTGCTGTTGCTATTTTGAGATGTTTTCTTGTTTAGGATAGTGCAGTGATCAGTGCCAGTTACAGCAAAGAAGATGCCATTGACCAGTGACTTGCCCAACAACAAGTGCCATTGATAAGTGGCATTTGCCCCTAGGCAAATGCCACTTATCAGTGGCACTTGCTGTTGGGCAAAATGGCACTTATCAATGGCACTTGCTATTGGGCAAGTCACTGATCAGTGTCATTGATCAGTGCCATTTGCACTACAGCAAGTAGATTAGTGCTCTTGCCCAACACCAAGTGCCACTGATCATTGCCATTTGGCCATGAGCACATGCCACTGATCAGTGGCACTTGCTGTTGGGCATTCTAGCATTCATCACCGATCAGTGGCACTGATCAGTGGCACTTGCTGTTGGGTAAGTCCACTGATCAGTGGCACTTGCTGTTGGGCAAGTCCACTGATCAGTGCCACCGATCAGTGGCATTTGCTTGCTTGCTTGCTTGCTTTGTTTGATACTAATACTTGTCATGTTGTCTGACAAGATACTGAAGACTGACTGGGATGTGGCGGGTGGAGGAGCTCAGGTCGTGGCCGGAGCCCCACGAACAGGTGGCTCAGGACGGTGGACCTGCCTGGCAGGATCGCCTTCATGAGCGTGCCTCGTTCAAGGGGACGATCTCCGAGGCAGGGCCACGAGGAGGGGGCCAGGGAGCCGATGAGATTCTACCAGCGGATCAAGGACAACGAGGACCTTGCCATACTCGTCGTCCCTCCCAAGTTCGTGGAGGTGATGAACACCTGGCTGGTTATCCAGCGGCTCGCGCGCGTGGTCAGGCTGTCGGCGAACAAGAGGTGCGTGTTCTGGGTGCAGGTCCAGAACTTCGAGGGGCACATGGTGCTTGGCCGGGGCTGGAACTACTTCTGCCGCTGCCACAAGATTGTCCCCGGCGACCTCGTCGCGACCTCATCATTGTGCGCATCTCCGGACTCGGACTGAAGGTTCAGATATACAACCACGACTCGTCAATGATGTGCAGGTATCGTTGCGGCAGGCACAACTGCCTTGGTGGCATCGAGCATGCTATGTAGTTAAGTTAAGTCAAGTGTTAGTGGAGAACTTTTAGGGTGTGTGGCGATACTTGTGCTGGGAACATGTTCATATTTTGGCCAGGAGCAGCACCCTGGCACAGCAGGGAAGGAGGATGCCCCTTCTCTTATTCTAGACTATGCTATCTAGTTAAGTAGTTTGCTATTTAAAGTTTGTTGTCATTACATTGCTTGCTTTGTTTGATCTTGCTGTTGTGATGTTGTTGTTGTGTTGATCATGTGTGGTGGTAAGGCCGCTACATTTGAATGGGGTGAGCAGAACACAAACGATGTTTGCAACCAAACAGCTGAAGTTTGCATCTGCACACATCCTAAGCACAAATGCGAGCAACCAAACAACAGGGGGGTAAGTGCCTCTCGATGCGATGCAGGCAACCAAACAGGTTGCATCTGCTGCATATGAGGTTGTTTTTCAGCAACCAAGCTCGCTGGAGATGGACATGCAATGCAGGCACTATATCAAATGGCAACCAAACATGCCCCTACTGTATGTGTATACCGGGGAGGGGCCCCTCGATTTTGGGGGCCCGAGGCGGCCGCCCCCCTGCCCCTCCCCAGGGCCGGCCCTGACTACAATACTGTTTGACCTCATGAATTTTTTTTTGAAACAAATAATCGGCCAGACCAAAAGCTCTAGCTCGCTCGCTAGCTAGCTACCTGCATGTATAGTGCGCCACTCTGGAGGCAGCTGGTCAGCTAAGGAGCCCACTTCAGGGAAGTGCATGGATGAACCCAGGTACATATGAGCACACTTTAGAAAACACATTTCTAAATGCTAAAAAAATCCAAAAAAGGCGGCATGGGTACATATTCATGTTCTATGTGCGTGCATAAATTTTCACGGAAAAATAACTTTTTTGTGACATGTGCAAAAAAGACAAAAACATTTGTCGTGAAACGCTATTTAGAAGCACAGAAATTTGTCTTTTTTGCGAAGACAAAATAAGAACATATTTTTGCACAAAACTTTGAGTTGCGCACACACGTTTATGAACATGTATGCATGGAATTTTCTTTTGATTTTTTTAAGATTTTAAAACATACTTAAAATGCAATTTTTAACAAGTGGGTGCAGATGCCCCTGGTTCAGATCGTGCCCACTCGCGCACTCCACGGGTTTTCTTTTTGAAACACAAGACTTGGGCTCCACTTGAGGATTGACCGGACCAAGCTGGCAGTGCAATCGTACGGATTCAGGGACGGACACGAGAGTAGTGGTAGGTAGGTGTGATGTGAGGGAAGACATCTACTACAAAGGATGCCCGAAAAAACCCTAATTCTTGCATTGATTACATGCAAGAAAGCAAATGTGTGCCGGAACATGGCCTGTAGCGGAACACAGGCTGGCCAACGCGTCGACTTTACACACGTGCGTGTACTATACTCGTTGGATGCGTGCTCATGCGAACGTAAGGGTCTACCTCTTAGGTTAAATTTTGTGTTTTGACCCTTTTCTGAAAAAAACATATTTGAGATCTGACCCTAGTTTGATTTTTTTTTCGAGATCTGACCCTTTTGATACCGCCAGAGTCCATTGTGGTAGGGTATTACAGCCTACCGTCAAGGTCCCTGGCGGTAGGGTTTCATGCCATACCGCAAAATACTTCTAAGTATTGAACACCGTGCGTGCTCGTATGTTGGCTGTAGGGTTGTATAGGCTACCGCCAGTCTGTTTGGCGGTAGAGATGTTTCCTAGCTGCCGCCAATGTCCCTGGTGGTACACTGTTACACCCTACAACCATGGACCCTGTCGGTAGCAAAAAGGTCAGATCTTAAAAAAAATTCAAACTAGGGTTAGATCTTGAATAGGTTTTAAAAAAAGTCAAAACACGAAAATTTACCTCTACCTAAGTCCTTGCAAATATTGTACGTTCGAGAATGTGATGAAAGGTCTACGTGAACCTATGCTGTTTGGAAAATTATTTTTCACTTTTAATAATGGTTCCTAATTAACTTCGGACAGCCAGGAGGGTGATCCGTTGAAAGGGAAAACCGTTATCAGCTTTGATCGCATGTTACATAATATGCCAGTTATCAGCTTTGATCGCATGTTACATAATATGCCAGCTAGGAGGGTGGAACCCTCGCCCTCTTGGGCGCCCCCTCCTGATGGCTGGGTGAAACTTAACTCGGATGGGTCTTATTGTGCTGAGAATGCAGGAGCTGGCATGGTCCTGTGTGACTCTCAGGGAGCCATTATATTTTCTACTTGCAGGACCTTCTTCTCGTGCCGTGAAGCTCTCGAGGCAGAGCTGGGCGCGTGCATGGAAGGCTTATCCCTAGCGATCCAGAGAAGCGACCTTCCGATCATCATTGAGATGGACTCACTTGTGGCAGTCAAGATGATCAAAGGACGAGAACAAGATAGGTCGATTTATGCTTCCTTAGTTAAGGAGATTAGATTTCTCATGTCACTTCGTGAATGTTGTATTACTCATGTTAGCCGCCATGTTAATAAGGTTAGTGATAGCTTGGCAAATTTTACACGCATAGAGGGAAGAACAATGACTTGGCTAGGATCTGGTCTCTCTGTTGCGGTAGAACTAGCAGCGGCTGATTGTAATCTTCTTGGTGGTTGAGTAATAATACAAATTTCACTCGCAAAAAAAAACTTCGGACAGCAATCCAAGCCTGGACTGTATATTATTCCGTGATGTTGGTTCAGACGGTAACGGTACTCAGGAGACCTTAATTCGCATTGCATGCATGCTTGACCGAAATAGGAAGATCAACGGTGACTGTGCGTTGATTTGAACATAGAATTAGCAAAATGGGAGTCCCGGCAGCAAATCGCCCGAACTTATCTTCTGTCGGGGTTATGCATGGCAGTCCTCGGACATCACCGTATCATGATGACTAGAATGCATTGTCATCATATTTACTACTTCCTTTGTCCCATGATGTAGGATTTTTTTTTACTTTAGATGTAGAGTCAAAAAAACGTCCTACATTATAAGACGGAGGCAGTATTTTACTTCTCTTTTGTTTGGAAGCGGTGAAATTTTCCGTTGACTGGACACTCCTTGAAGGAGTCAATCCATCTCTTGATGTAACTTTTGGATCAGGTTACAGTTTACTTGTTCTGGAGTCTGGACTACACCAGAAGATACAATGTCCGAACTAAAGATGATGATTTTATTAACCGTGTCTCGCAGGGCGTCGAACAGCGCGGAAAATTTGGTGGATGCAAAGTCCTTCTTCAGTTTTTCGGATATTTCTAACTTTCTACTGTACTTACCTAAACAACCGTGTGACCCCTTTCAGATATCCGTACGCATACGTTTAAGACCAACCTGTGTTATCTTGCTTGACTCATGGTGATCCATGTTCTTGAAGACATAGTATTTCACTAGAAAGGAGCTGTGAACCCAGCCTTGCTCGTGTCGAAGAATTAAGCAAATTTTCATTAAGTTTAATCTAAAAAACTTAGAGAAAACATGATTATCAGAATAGAGATGATGATTGATTCAAGTATCATAATGACGTAACTAGTCATGCAATCGGGTACATAAAGATGAACATCATATCCATATCGATTGCTTGCATAAAATATCCAGAGGAGCTGCAACATGAGTTGGGGGACTTAATTAGAAGGCAGTATCTCAGAGAGGAAGGTATTCATAACGACAAGGCCCCGGGTCATGGCATAATCACGCTGCAAAAGTCTGGGGTGGGATAGAGCTGGCACGAATAACTCGGATTGATTTTCATCTGCACTTATCAACAAAAAAACATTAAGGTGGACTGCACTATGATACTTGGACCTCCACTCTTCAAGCAAACCTTGCTGCCCCGCTGGCAAGATCTAAACAATTCTGCAACACTTGTACCCAAACTCCTCTTCACACAAACCTTGCTGGCAAGACCTACAAATTCTGGAGAATGGATCCCCTCCCTCCCTCCTCCCTCGCCTCCTTCTCCCCCTCCTCCCCTCCCTGCCCTAGCCGTCCCGCTCCCCGCCCTGACCCGCTGGCCGGTGCCCGGTCATCCCCCTCTCCGCTTGCAGGTGCTCTCTCTCTCCCCTCCCTGGCTCCCCGCGGGTGGGGTTCTCCCCTCTGTCTTCACCGCTGCCGGTGGTCGGATCTCGTTTCTGGGCCCTTGCGTCTGATGAGGAGGATTCGCGGTCGTCGGTCCCTTCCCCCTATGGTCCCGTGCCTTGTGCTGGGGGGGGGGATGGTGCCTTCCGCCGCTCCTCGTCCCCGCAAGTTCGCTCCTGGTGGCCGGGGCCGGTCGGTGGCCGCGTCCTCGTCGGTCGATGGCTGGATTCGGATCTCTCGGCGGCGGCGTAAGTCTGGTAAGTTTGCTGTTGCGTCACCTGATCTCGTTGTCCTGGGCAGTGCGCCTGATGGGGAGCTTGGTGGCCTCCCATCACCCTCTCCTGCAGCCTCTGCGGCGGCCTCGTCGCCGGCGGCGGCGACGGCGGGGTCGCTGGTGGCATCGTGTAACCTAGATCTCGATTTCTCCGCGGTGGCCATCGGTCCGCGGGACGTCCCCTCGGGTGGGCTTGATGGGCCTTGCGGTTTGCCGTTGCCCAGTGGGCCTGCCTCTCCTCCCCCTCTTTCGTCGGTGGCAGATTTTCCCCCTCTGGTCCCGTCCGTCCCAGTTGGGCCCATCGTCCGGGTTCCTGCTCCTCAACCTTCTTTGGCCCATGTGGCGAGTCGGGCCCAGGTGGGCACGGCTCGGACGGGCTATTTATGGATCCCCCGCGGCTCTTCCTCCCCTTTGCTAGGGTTTCCGGCTTCCGCTTCCGATCTGCGCCGTCACCGTCTTCCCATTCGTCGCCTCATTAGATCCTCCCCACCTCCACCCCTCCTCCTTCCTTTTGCTGTGGTGCTATCCATGGACAAGTCGCGGGGCTCTTCCTGCGAGGCGCTCTCGGGCAGCAAGCGACGCCGTGAGGACTCTCCTTCCTCCGCGGTGGATCTGGAGCTCGAGGCTTCGCTCCGTTCCAAGTTGGAGGCAGGACAGGCGGCGCGCGAGCAGGTGGCTCGTGCCGCGAGGCTCGGGCTTCGGGTCCGGAGTGGTCGCAGCGCTCGGAGAGGGTTGGTGTGCCTGGATCCGGCCCGCGGGGCTCTGGATCTGGCCATTCTCTCTCTCCGGTGCTGGACCCGTGGGAGGCGGCGGTGGCCTCTGGCGATGGTGTTTCTTCGTCTTCTGCCTCCCTTCCTGCTCCGGGAGTGGGCCGCGGTCCATCTGCTCCGTCGCGCCCTCCTCCTCCTCCTTGCTCTGTTGGGGTTGGTGCTAGTGCTCGTCCGCCGCCTCGGTCCTTCGTGGGGCCGGCGCGTCGGCCGCCCGGTCCGGCCTCTGGGCCCCCCCCCTTTTCCGGGGATGGGGGATGGGATCGTTCCTCCTCCTCCGTCGCTTCCGCAATCCCGCCCGTCCTCTGCTTCCCATAACAACCCCTCGGCGCTCACCTGCTTCTCTTGTCACAGGCCTGGCCATTTCCAGTCTCGCTGCACCAACCCTCCTTTTTGCCTGATCTGTCGCTCTGATGGTCACCTCACGGTCAACTGCATGGCTAGGCAGAAACCTCCCGCGGTCATCCAGTTCGGCTCGGGCCTCCCCGGTTGCGCCTTTTTCGCCTTCGACGGTGACCTGCCTGTCCGAGAGGTGGCACCTGCTCTGTCTAATGCTGTGATTGTTACGGTCAAGGATCAAAAGATTTCGCCCCAAATTCTTCTGGAAGGGCTTCGCATTTGGGATGAGGCTGGATGGGACAAGCAAGTTGTGCAGATATCTGAATTTGAGTTCTCTGTGGTGTTTCCCTCCAAAGAATGTTTGCGGATGATTGCCTCATGCGCTAGCTTCACCTTGCCCCTCAATCAATTGGTGGTTTCTGTTAAAGCGGCTTCTTGTAGTGGTACGACAGTTGGTCCTCTCTCTCAAGTCTGGGTTTTGATTGACGATTTGCCTGCTGGTCTCCGTTCGTCTGCTTTTCTCATGTTTTCGGGGTTCTGATTGGGAAGCCCATCAAGGTGGATGAAGACTCTCTGAACAAGGTTGGCCCTGCTAGGATGAAGGTTTGGTGTGTGGATCCTGAACGGGTTCATGGCTCGATTGATATCTTCCCTTCTCCCAATGGTATTAAGCTTCAGGTGCGGGTGGAGGGGGTGGCTGCTTTTCAGACTCCACCCCCCCCCTCCTCCCCCTTCTAACCCTTCGGACAAGCATGATAAGGAGGGGGACGGATCTCTGGATGGCCCTAATCAGAGCCATGGGTCTAACCTTCGCTTCACCCAATCTGAATGGGATGGTTTGGCAGATTCTGAATGTGAGTTGTTTCAATCCCAAGCTCCCTCTGGTGTTGCTCCTCGTGATGATTCGGTGATCCCGTCTGCTGCTCCCAATGTCCCTATTGCTGGTGCTGATATGTCGAAGTTCCCACCCTGCTCTGCTACCCCCGTTTCTGGTGCTTGCTCCAATCTTCCTGTCCGCCTGCTCTCCCCCACTCGATCGGGAATTGAAGATCTTCCGGCCTCCCCGGCTCGCGATGTGGTGGAATCCCAGTCCCTCCGGAAGAAGAAATCCTCAGTGCGCAAATTCTCGGCTAAGAGCCGGAACTCGTCGGGCTCGAAGCACTCCATGACGGGGTTTTGTCGGCGTCTTGATCAAGATTTGGTATCTATGTCCCGTTCGGGTCCCCATGTTGGCTCTCCTGCTGCGCGGTCGCCTGTGATTCAATCCCCTGTGTCCACGGCTCGCAAAGGAAGGCGGGTGGCGAATTCAGGTGTTTCTGTCCTGGAGCGGGCTGAAAAGCGGGCTGCGGCGAAGGATCTCCCTCCCCCAGGTACATCTCCCGTTCCCTCTGTTGTTGCTTCTCCGGTTCGGTTGGTTCTACCTTCTCTTTCGGATGATCATCTTTTAAATATTATGTCGGATGTGGGGGTGGTGGTTGATTCGTCTATTGGTTCTCCTAGTTCTCTTCTTGCTATTATTCGGGCTAACGAGATGGCTCAGGCTGCCATTGCCAAAGCCAAAGAGGTCGTTGCCTCTCAGGTAGGGGCTTCTAGTAGTGGTCCGGTCGTGGACGCGGGCGCTGGTAGTGGCCAGCCCCAATCCAACTTGTCTAAAAGGGGCACCAATAAGCGTGCTAAACCCTGCGTGGCCCCTTGCAGGTCGAGCCTTCGAATCAAGAATCTTTCTTATAAATGAGGGCGTTATTCTGGAATATTAGGGGGTTCGGTGCTAGGGGGCACCGTGACCAACTTAAAGATCTGGTTCGTTCTAACTCTATTGACTTTGTGGGGCTGGTAAAAACCTTCAAGGAATCCTTCTCCCCTAATGACTTTTCTGCTATTGTGGGCATGGACAAATTTAATTGGAAATTTTTACCTGCTTCGGGGCACTCTGGCGGGATCTTGATAGGCTCCAATAAAGATATTTTTGATTTTGTTGCTTTTGATCATGGGATGTTTTGGGCCAGTGTTGTTCTCTCTCATAAAGCTCAGAATACTCTTTGTGAGTTTATCATCACTATGGGCCTGCGGACCATTCCTTGTCGCCTTTATTTCTTAATGAACTTTCGTTGAAGATCGATGCTTGTAATTTACCGATGGTTATCGGGGGAGACTTTAACCTTCTGCGGTGCCCTAATGACAAAAGTAATGATAACTTCTCCTGGCCGCTGGCTAATGCCTTTAACGACTTCATTAGTGCCAATGCTATTCGTGAGCTGCCTCGGGGGGGGGGGGGGGGGGGAGCTCGTTATACCTGGTCCAATCATCAGTCAATCCCTATTAGATCAGTGCTTGACAGAGCTTCCTTTGTCCCAGGTGGGATTCCTTGTTCCTAGGGCCTCTCTTTACGCCAAATGCATTATCGGTTTCGATCATACCCCCTTAATTCTTAACGATGGTTCCATTAGCCTCAGGCCTCCGGCTAGATTTCAATTTGACGCCTCCTGGTTGGCTGTTGATGGCTTTGTCGATATGGTTGCGGCGAAGATCTCCCTTTCTCTATCATCCAATGCTCGCTCCTTTGGGCCTTTGGATGATTGGCATTCGTGTTCCTATAACCTGCGTAAATTCCTCAGAGGTTGGTCTCGTAATCGTGCGGCGGAGGATCGTCGCACCAAATCTTTCCTCGAAGACCAAATCTTGTCGCTGGATCATGCGGCTAATTCTATTGGGCTCTCTGACGATGGTTGGGCAGTTCGTTATAATCTGGAGGCTGCTTTAATACAGTTACACCATCAGGCTGAGATTTATTGGCGTCAACGGGGTACTCTAAACTTGACTCTAAAAGGCGACTCCCCTACGGCGTATTTCTTTGCGATCGCGAATGGCAGGCGTAGACGATGTGGTATTAATAGTCTGCTCATTAATGGTGTGCGATCTTCGGAGCAGTCTGTTATTATGGCTCATGTGGTGGATTTCTTCTCTTCGTTGTTGGGGGCTAAACCTCCATCGGGCTTCTCCATTTCTCCCTCCCTTTGGAACTTAGGTCTTAAAATCTCACCCGAGGAGAATGCCTCTTTGATGATCCCTCTTTCTGATCAGGAAATTTGGGATGTTGTTAACACTGCCAATCCTAATGCTGCTTCTGGGCCAGACGACTTCTCTATTCCTTTCTTTCGGAAATTCTAGCCCCAGTTGAAACATCTGGTTTGTAATGTTATCCAGGGCTTCTGTCTTGGTACTGTCGATATCTCCCGCCTGAACTATGCAGTGATAACCCTGATCCCCAAGGTTAAGGGTGCTGATGTTATTTCCCAATTCCGTCCTATTGCTTTGATTAACAACTTCGCCAAATTCCCGGCTAAAGGCTTTGCGAATCGTTTGTCGCCGGTTGCTCATAGAGTTATTAGTCCTTATCAATCTGCTTTCATCAAAGGGCGTTTCATCCTTGATGGTATCCTATCCCTTCATGAGATTGTTCACGATCTTCACGCTCGGAGAGCTAAAGCGGTTATCCTTAAGCTAGACTTTGAGAAAGCCTATGACTCCGTTAGCTGGCCCTTCCTCAAGCAGGTCCTTCTTGCTAAAGGTTTCGACGGTGCTTATGTTCATCGTATCATGCAGTTGGTCTCGGGTGGCCATACTGCCGTTTCGGTTAATGGTTTTGTTAGCAATTTCTTCGCCAATGGTAGGGGCCTTCGCCAAGGGGATCCTGCTTCCCCTGTTCTTTTTAATTTTGTGGCCGACGCCTTCTCGTGCATGCTTTCCAGGGCGGCCCATTGTGGGCACATTGCTCCTGTGGTCTCTCATTTACTCCCGGAGGGTGTTTCCCACTTGCAATATGCGGATGATACAATTATCTTGGTGGAGCTGGATGACACCTGCATTGCCAATCTTAAATTCATCATGTTGTGTTTCGTAGCTGTTTCGGGTCTTAAGATTAATTTCGCTAAAAGTGAGGTCCTGGTGACGGGTGTGGATGAGGCGGAAGCCTGGCGGGTTGCCAGGCTTCTGAACTGTTCTTTGGGTTCCTTTCCCTTTAAATATCTAGGCCTTCCTATCTCTCCTGGCGTGCTCCATGCTAAAGATTTCGCTCCGGCGGTCGCTAAAGTGGGGAACAGGGTGCTCCCTTGGAGAGGCAGATATAATACCAATGCTGGCAAAGTTGCTCTAATTAACTCCTGCTTATCCTCTCTCCCCATGTTTCTTATGGGCTTCTATCTTCTTACGGATGGCATGCATGCTGGCTTCGACAAACATAGGGGAGCCTTCTACTGGAATTCCGCGGATAACAAACGGAAATATAGGCTGGTCAAGTGGCAGCATATGTGTAAGCCTAAAAACCGTGGGGGTTAGGTATTATTAATACTCCGGTGATGAACATTTGTTTGCTTATCAAGTGGTGGTGGAAAATTTTAACTAGTGGGTCTGACTCGCTTTGGTTCTCGATTCTTAAGGCTAAATACTTCCCACATTCCAACCCGCTGTTTGCCACCGCGAGGCGCGGCTCTCAATTTTGGAAATCCCTTGTCAAAGTCAGACCTATTTTCCTAGAACATGTTAAATTTAATGTTGGTAATGGGATGGCAGTCCGCTTTTGGTTGGACTGGTGGTCGGGGGATGCCCCCTCGCTGAGAGTTTTCCGGTTTTGTTCTCTTACTGTCCTAATCTGGGTATCTCTATCGCGGAGGTGGCGGCTAATAACTGGGATTTGGCCTTTCGTCGGGCCCTATCTCCTGAAGAGTTG
Organism: Triticum monococcum; assembly: GCA_034509565.1. Taxonomy (NCBI): domain Eukaryota; kingdom Viridiplantae; phylum Streptophyta; class Magnoliopsida; order Poales; family Poaceae; genus Triticum; species Triticum monococcum. The sequence goes on from CM067846.1 coordinate 67,496,938, forward strand.
GAAGATTGGCAAAGTCTCTCTGCCCTCTTCCCCGTGCTCTCGGAGTCGGCCGATTCTGTAGTCTGGCCTCATTCGGCCTCAGGTAGATTTACGGTCAAGTCGCTTTATTCTAGACTTATTGGTGGTACTCCTTCGACCAGATTCTCTTGTGTTTGGAAGTCCAAAGTTCCTCCTAAGATTAAAATTTTCCTTTGGCAAGCCTTTCGTGGTCGCCTGCCGGCTGCTGACCAGATTAAAAAGTGCAATGGGCCTGGCTCGGATTTCTGTCATCTATGTGGGGCCTTGGAGAACTCTGATCACATCTTTTTCAATTGCTTGCTGGCCAAGCTGGTTTGGTGCTGTGTCAGATCTTGGCTTCAGGTCTCTTGGAACCCCTCCTCTTTCTCCGATATTCGAACCCTAGCCAAAGCTTTGGTTGGGGTCACCAAGAGGGTGTTTTGGGTTGGCCTGGGTGCCTTATGTTGGGCTCTGTGGACCGTTAGGAATAAATTTACTATTGAGCATATCTTCCCATCTAAGCCTACTGACGTTCTTTTCAAATCATGTATATTATTGCAGCAGTGGAGATCATTGACTAAGGAGGTTGATCGGGATGCCCTGGACCTGCTCATCGACAAAATCCGGGCTTCGGCATCTCACATCTCCGGACGGGATCCTGTCGTCTAATCCTGGTGGTGCTGTTTGCGGAGTTTAGGTCTCACTCCTTTCTGGCCTGCGCGCCGTGTATGGCAGTTGCCTGTATCCATCCTTCCTTGGCTACTCTTATATACTTTTCGTTCCGTGCGCTGTGTGCGTTCTCCTCGTTAACTGGTCTCTTTCCTGTTTGATCTCGTGACGCTGCCATGTGGCTTATTTATAAAGTCGGGCTCTGGCCTTTTCTCTAAAAAAAGACCTACAAATTCTGCACAATCTTCAAGATTAAATAATTAATTAATCCAAGACATCATCAACACTTCAAAAGGATAAGAAAATATTAGAGTACACACAGCCATGATGATACACCTCTTGTTTTACGTAGTTTATGCTGATAATTTTTTATAGGGAATTTATGTTGTATTATACACGCATCAAAGACGGAGCTGTAGAAAAAAGAAGGACCCGACTATATCACATCTAGATATGAGATAATACCTCACATCTAAATTGACTTTGTCATCTGTTTGTGGCCCCCTCCACTTGTTTTCTTTGTATCTTTTAAACAGTATATAAACAAGAAAGCTACTATGATTCACGTACAGCTACACGCTAAAACAAGTTTGGTTGTGGCCGTTCAAAAAAGAAAAAGCTACGCATGTGCGCTACTGTAGATTAATGAAGGTGCTTGCTTGTGTGCTTGGTTTGAGGCTAGCTTTGCACGTACGAGCGAACGGCGGGCAACTTCAAATATTTTTCTAGAAAAGAAAACACATTTTAAAATTTCAAATATCTTCTACAAATTGTGTTTATTTTTTGAAGAAAGAACAAATGCTTAGTTTTTCGAACATATTTTGAATTTGAACAAAATTTTGATTCAAAATTTCTTTGAAAAACACAAACATATTTTATTTTGTCTTTTTAAAGTTTTAATTCCGACCATTATTTAGAAAATGTGAACAATTATTGAAATTCTGATTTTTTAAATGAATAGTTTTTTAAAAAGACATTGGACGCTTTTCAAAATTTGTAACTTTTTGAAAAAAATAATAATAAATAATCAAGTAGACCAGTTGCATGTTAATGATGAACTCGCAAATAGGACAAAAAAAGTGTCGGCCCAGTTATGAGCTGGTTGTGGATTTGCAACTCGGATAAAAAAAGTCGAGCCCAATAGTTAAGGACTTGCAATTGCGTTAAACAAAATGTTGTCCAGCTGCAAGTCAAGGATGGACTTTCAACTCGGGAAAAAACATAATCAAGGATCGCGTTGCATGTCAATGGGGAACTCACAACAGGTTAAAAATGGTCGGCCCTAGTTGTGAGTCGATGGTCGACTTGCAACTACGACAAAAAAGAAAGATCAAAGGTCACAGTTCTGTGTAGATGGTTGACTTGGAACTGGTAGAAAAAAGGGCCAGACCCAGTTGCGAGTCGATAGTTGACTTGCAACTGAGACCTAAAAAGGTCGAACCCCCAGTCGTGAGTTGAGGGTGGACTTGCAATTGGGAAAAAACAAAAGGTCGGCTCCTAGCTACAAGTCGAGGGTGGGATTGTAGCTGGGACAAAAAAAAGCCGGTCCCCAGTTGTGAGTCAAGGATGGACTTGCAACTGGAAGAAAAAAAATTATCGAGGCCCAGTTGCGAGCTTGCAACTGCGACAAAAAAAGATCCGGTCCTAGTTGTGAGTCGAAGGTGGACTTACAATTAGGACAAAAAAGGTCGGGTCCGAGTTGCGAGTAAAAAATGGACTTGCAACTGGGACAGAAAAGCATGGGCCCCGGTTGCGAGTCGAGGGTGGACTTGCAATTGAGACAAAAAAAGTCGGACCCCAGTTGCGAGTCGTGGATGAACTTGCAACTGGGTCAAAAAAGGTTGGACCCCAGTTGCGAGTCGAGGGTGGACTTGCAACTGGGACAAAAACAAACTATGAGCCCAATTTTGCCTCGATGGTGAACTTACAACTAGGACTACACAAAATTATGATACCGGTTGCGAGTCCATGAGGGACTTGCAATTGAGAGAACTATAAACTATGAGTCCTAGCTGCGAGTCAAGGTTGGAGTTGCAACTGAGATGAAAAATCAACTATAGTTCCCCTTGAATTTCAATGACTTTTAACTCTAGTTTAAGGAAGGTTTTCAAGAAAATATTGGAGGAAAAAAACTACACATGAATTGGGCCGGATGAAAAGGAAAAATAGAACAAAGAAACTATAAAAAAAATGTAAATATGATATGCACAAAACAAAAACGAGACAAGACAAAGAAAAAGAAGAAACAATAAAAACGTTGACAAGTTGCACATGATGGGCCACTGGGCCTCTCGAACAACACCATGCTTTTGACAGAAAAATCTTATAGTCACAGTTGAAAAGTTAAAAAATATGCTTAAAATGCAATCTAAAAATAAAAGGAAAAACTGCTGATAAAAAGAATGGGATGTGAGTGGTACTGAGTAGAGAGTGCCGAACATGAACAAAAGACATGAGAAAAGACGTGCTCGCTCTACCATTCAATTGGGGAGCTCCTAATTGGCGCTGCGGGCACCAGTTCCCCTAGTTGGCGCCCACGCACCATCTCCCCATGGGCCGGCCCATATAGGGATGGGTTCGCTCCTGGTGGTTCCCTCCGTCGCTGGGGTGTTCGCTCCATCGATCGATCGTTGGTGTTTCCGTCGCTGGGTGTTCGCTCCATCGATCGCGTTTACAGGTCTGTACACTTAAGAAAACAGTCAACCGTTGATATTATGAAAAAAATCGCAAAAAAAAAGTGAATTAAAAAATGTTCACTGACTTTGAAAAACAGTTCATCATTTTCTACAAAACATTCGTGCAATTTTAAGAAAAGTTCATCAAATTTGAAAAAGTTCATGCAATTTTTAAAAAAGTTCATCAAATTTGAGAAAAAATCATCAAATCTGAAAAAAGTTCATCGGATTTGAAAAGAAGTTCATCAATTTTGAAAAAAGTTCATCGAATTTGAAAAAGTTCATCGGATTTGAAAAAAAGTTCATTGGATCTGAAAAAAGTTCATCGACATTGAAAAGGAATTCGTCGACTTTGAAAAAAGTTTACAGAAGTTGTAAAAGGTTGAGAAAAAAAACAAAGTGGAGTAGACAATAGAATAAGAGACTGAAGTATATTTACCCAAATACGTTCGTGGTCGGGTGGCTAGAACCTAGCTCTCGCAGCGAAGTGGTTCCTGGTTTGAACCCTCTGTCATGCACTTTTTTACGTTTTCCTATAAACATAAAAAAAAAACGGGACGAGCCCAGCTAATGCGGCTGCAGACGCCGGTTAGCAGAAACAGTAATAACCGGCATTTCCTAAACGGCGCCCGCTGCGCCCTTTTCTTCGATTTCCTCAAACGGACGCACACCCGCCGGCGCTGCGATGGGCCGGCCCGTTAGATTTTTTTTCCTGTTGAAACTGCAGGAAAAAATAATGTGCGCAAGCGAGGGATCGAACACGGGATCGATCAATTAACAGAGCAGCGCCCTCACCACCACGATAACAACGCACTTATGATCGCAGACTTCCTTCTTTCCTTTTTATTCTTTTCTAGATCGTTCCCTGGTCAACTTCTGGGCGTGTTTTTTTTCTTGTTCCTTTTTCACTTTTCTTTTCTCATTTACCTTTCTTTTTTTTTTCTTTCCTTAAATGCGCGAACGTTTTATCAAAATAAATGAACTTTTTCAAATTTAATGAAATTTTATAAAAATCGATGAACTTTTTTCATTGATGAACTTTTTTCAAATTCGATGAACTTTTTTTCAAAATCGATGAACTCTTTTTAATTTTTGTGAACTGTTTTAAAAACTTATGAACTAGTTTTCAAAATCGATGAACATGTTTCAAATTTGATGAACTTGTTTCAAATTCAATGAACATTTTTTTAATTGACGAACTTTTTTCAAATTCGTTGAACTGTTTTCAAATTCGGTGAACTTTTTTCAAAACCAATGAACTTTTTTTAATTTTTGTGAACTGTTTTAAAAACTTATGAAGTAGTTTTCAAAATCGATGTACCTTTTGCAAATTCAATGAACATTTTTTTAAATAGACGAACTTTTTTCAAATTCGTTGAACTGTTTTCAATTTCGATGAACCTTTTTCCAAACCTATGAACTTTTTTTTATTTTTGTGAACTGTTTTAAAAACTTATGAACTAGTTTTCCAAATCGATGAACATTTTCAAATTTGGTGAACTTTTTTCTAAAATCGACGAACTTTTTTCAAATCCGATGAACTTTTTTTCAAAACGGATGAACTTTTTTCAATTTTTGTGAACTTTTTTAAAATTTGATGAACTAGTTTTCAAAATCGCTGAACTTGTTTTTCAAAATCAATCAACTTTTCAACTAATTTCCAGATTTTTTACGTTAAATGTTTCACTAAACGAATGATTAAGTAGCACTTTTTCGTACTTGTAGAACAACAAAGTTTGTGTGGTGTAGTGGTACTTGCTGCAGAGCGAGAAGGACGTGCGATCCTGAGTTCGAAACCCAGCATTCGCGCTTTTTCTCACGTTTTTTTGGCGACATGCTTCGCTGTGATCGATTGAAACCCTCTCCTGGGCCGGCCCAGTATCGTGACGCTTCGAGCGCCACAATTCAAAACCGGCGCTGAGGGCGCCGATTAGGAGCTCCCGTAATAACCGGCTCCTGCAGCGCCAAATAGGGATTGCCATTCAATTCTCCTGGCAGCCCACTGAGAAAAAAAAGAAAAAGAAGCATCTCTCTCTACACATACCGGGCCCAAATACAGACAAAGAATAGGCCCAGACGAAAAAAAGAAGCAGCCCAGATTGAGGCCAAAACTACAAAAACTAAGACGCTGCACGCACACGGAAACAGCGAAACAACTAGCGATCATAAAATTCATATGAATGAACCAATCACAAAACAACTAGCAATCACATCTAAATTCAACCGTTGGGCTTAGATGTGAGATAAGTATTTCATATCTAGATGAGAAATAACAAAACTGAAAAAATACCTCATGTCATGACTGCACCGAGCAATGAGCTGTGTGCATGAGAAAATTTTACGATCGATCTTTGTATCTATGTGTGGACTATAGTTGCATCGTTCTGGCTGCTCCGGTTGATCCAGTAATCCTGTACCTGATCACATGTGCAGCCCGCGAGCTATGCAACACACACATAGAAAGCCTTACTCCGACCGATTCTTTTTTATTACAGAAGAGGTATGAGCTTTATAAATAAATTCATCAGGCAGCGTTTACCACAAACAGACAACCACAAACGAAATCACATGCATAGACAACGCGTCTTTGGGTTCCGTGGTGGATGGTGTGGGGGCGGTGGCTCCGGTCCATCGGCTAATCTGGCCGACGCGTCTGGATCCGTGCGTGCGGCCTTCCACGAGCGGTGCCGCGGGGCTGGCGGCTGCTGGGTCTTGCTGTGCACGGCCGGGGCTGGCCTTGGTTCTTGCCGACCAGAGGGGTCGGGGATCCAGACGCGGGGCCTCCATTCTGGCGCCTCAAGGCGCGGTGGTGGCTGCCGCTCAGCAGCGAGGTGGCGGCTCGCTGCTGGGAGCTTAGGTTGTGTGCAGCAGACAGAGGGTTGGGCGTGGAAGGACGGCTTCTTGCCTTGTGTGCATCAGATCTGGTCTCCGGCAGGCACGCAGTGGCGCGCGTGGTGTGTGTCAGCACGACTGATGTATGGATGCACCTGGTAGCTCGGAACCATGGTGGTTCTTGGCCTCGGGCAGTGTTCCTCTGCTCTTTGCTGGCATGGTGCTCGGCAAGGCACGGCGGCTCGCGCTACGTTTGGTGGCCCTGCGTCCGGACGACCCATGGTGGATCTGGCATCTAGTGCTGAAGTTTGGCCGTTGGTGGTCGACGTGAGGTGCGGTTGGCTGCGGCGGTTCATGGTGCTTCCTCGTCAATGGATGGACTCGATGCAATGGTCTAGATCTGGCTATGTGCGGCGATGGCGGCGCTGCAATGGCCCTTCATGGTGGTGTAGGTGAGCAACCATTGTCGCTCAACCGGCTCATCGAGAGGTTGTCAGATCAACTTTGGAGAAAGCCTTGCTACGTCTAGAGCCGGCGATGGCGACACCTGTGGGCGCCACTAATCTTCTTGGAGACATCGTTCTCATGTTGTTTTACCCTCTTTGCTGCCCCCCCGGGGGAAACCCCTAGTCCAAGTTCTCCTGGTACGGATGATGGCGGTGCTACCAGCGTCACAGCCCTTCTTGAAGGCATCATCTTGGGGTTTGCATGGTTGTTGTGCTTGTGTTGCTTGCTGCGGAGAAGGTGGTGGTGGTGGTGCCGCCGCTTGGGGTCGACGGTGGCTGTTTGGCGGTGTTCTTTGGGGTTCAGTGGCGGTACCTTTGGTGCCGCAGAGCAGCCATCTGTTTTCCCCTTATGAAGGAGTCTCGCCTTAGTTGCTCTGCATACTCATGACTCTCCCATGGTTGACCATGTGTTGCGGCGAGCTTTGTGCTCTTGGTGATGTCTCGGTTCATCTTTGCTCATTGATGGCGCAAGTTGCCTCCCCAACTTGCTAATCGTCCCAAGTTTCCCATGGCGGAGCTCCCAGTCAAGGTTCGTGTTCATGGCACTCATTGATTGTCGATGCTCCTGAGCTGTGCCGTGGGGCTCGGTACGCAGGCTAGTGAAGTGCGTTAGGTTCCTTGCAAAGTTCTGGTATTGTGTTCCCTTGACGACACCCCACATCTACTTGTCTTTCATGGCGTTGGCCCTATGTCTGCTAGCTAGCTAGGTGTGTGATACGTCTACAACGTATCTATAATTTTTGATTGTTCCATGCTATTATATTATCTGTTTTGGATGTTAATGGGCTTATTTATACACTTTTATATTATCTTTGGGACTAACCTACTAACCCAAGGCCCAGTGCAAATTGCTGTTTTTTTGCCTATTTCAGTGTTTCGCAGAAAAGGAATATAAAACGGAATCCAAATGGAATAAAACCTTCGGGGGAGTTATTTTTGGAACAAACGTGATCCAGGGGACTTGGAGTGGACGTCAAGCAACCAACGAGGAGGCCACGAGGCAGGGGGTGCGCCTACCCCCTGGGCGCGCCCTCCCCCCTCGTGGCTCCACCGACCTACTTCTTCCTCCTATATACCCCGAAAACATCCAGGAGCACCACGAAATCCTATTTCCACCGCCGCAACCTTCTGTACCCAAGAGATCCCATCTTGGGGCCTTTTCCGGAGCTCTGTCGAAGGGGGGGGGTCGATCACGGAGGGCCTCTACGTCAACTCCATGGCCCCTCCGATGATGTGTGAGTAGTTTACTTTAGACCTTCGGGTCCATAGTTATTAGCTAGATGGCTTCTTCTCTCTCTTTGGATCTCAATACAATGTTCTCCTCGATCTTCTTGGAGATCTATTTGATGTAACTCTTTTTGCGGTGTGTTTGTTGAGATCCGATGAATTGTGGGTTTATGATCAAGTTTATCTATGAACAATATTTGATTCTTCTCTGAAATCTTTTATGTGTGATTGGTTATCTTTACAAGTCTCTTTGAATTATCAGTTTGGTTTGGCCTACTAGATTGATCTTTCTTGCATGGGAGAAGTGATTAGCTTTAGGTTCAATTTCGTGGTGTCCTTTCCTAGTGACAGCAAGGCACGTATTGTATTGTTGCCATCGAGGATAAAAAGATGGGGTTTATATCATATTACTTGAGTTTATCCCTCTACATCATGTCATCTTGCCTAATGCATTACTCTGTTCTTATGAACTTAATACTCTAGATGCATGCTGGATAGTGGTCGATGTGTGGAGTAATAGTAGTGAAGGAAATATGCCCTAGAGGCAATAATAAAGTTATTATTTATTTCCTTATATCATGATAAATTTTTGTTATTCATGCTAGAATTGTATTAACCGGAAACATAATACATGTGTGAATACATAGACAAACAGAGTGTCACTAGTATGCCTCTACTTGACTAGCTCGTTGATCGAAGATAGTTATGTTTCCTAACCATAGACATGAGTTGTCATTTGATTAACGGGATCATATCATTAGGAGAATGATGTGATTGACTTGACCCATTCCGTTAGCATATCACTTAATCGTTTAGTTTGTTGCTATTGCTTTCTTCATGACTTATACATGTTCCTATGACTATGAGATTATGCAACTCCCGTTTACCGGAGGAACACTTTGTGTGCCACCAAATGTCACAATGTAACTGGGTGATTATAAAAGTGCTCTACAGGTGTCTCCGAAGGTACTTGTTGGCTTGGCGTATTTCGAGATTAGGATTTGTCACTCCGATTGTCGGAGAGGTATCTCTGGGCGCACTCGGGAATGCACATCACTATAAGCCTTGCAAGCATTGCAACTAATGAGTTAGTTTCGGGATGATGTATTACAGAACGAGTAAAGATACTTACCGGTAACGAGATTGAACTAGGTATTGAGATACCGACGATCGAATCTCGGGCAAGTAACATACCGATGACAAAGGGAACAACATATGTTGTTATGCGGTTTGACCGATAAAGATCTTCATAGAATATGTAGGAGCCAATATGAGCATCCAGGTTCCGCTATTGGTTATTGACCGGAGACGTGTCTCGGTCATATCTACATAGTTCTCGAACCCGTAGGGTCCGCACGCTTAAAGTTCGATCACATCCGGGACTCCGAACAACCTTCGGTACATCAAAATGCATAAACTCATAATAACTGTCATCATAACGTTAAGCGTGCGTACCCTACGGTTCGAGAACAATGTAGACATGACCGAGACACGTCTCCGGTCAATAACCAATAGCGGGACCTGGATTCCCATATTGGCTCCTACATATTCTACGAAGATCTTTATCGGTCAGACCGCATAACAACATACGTTGTTCCCTTTGTCATCGATATGTTACTTGCCCGAGATTCGATCGTCGGTATCCAATACCTAGTTCAATCTCGTTACCGGCAAGTCTCTTTACTCGTTCCGTAATACAACATCCCGCAACTAACTCATTAGTTGCAATGCTTGCAAGGCTTTAAGTGATGTGCATTACCAAGAGGGCCCAGAGATACCTCTCCGACAATCGGAGTGACAAATCCTAATCTCGAAATACGCCAACCCAACATATACCTTTGGAGACACCTGTAGTACTCCTTTATAATCACCCAGTTACGTTGTGAAGTTTGGTAGTACCCAAAGTGTTCCTCCGGTAAACGGGAGTTGCATAATCTCATAGTCATAGGAACATGTATAAGTCATGAAGAAAGCAATAGCAACATACTAAACGATCGGGTGCTAAGCTAATGGAATGGGTCATGTCAATCAGATCATTCATCTAATGATGTGATCCCATTAATCAAATAACAACTCTTTGTCCATGGTTAGGAAACATAACCATTTTTGATTAACGAGCTAGTCAAGTAGAGGCATACTAGTGACACTCTGTTTGTCTATGTATTCACACATGTATTATGTTTCCGGTTAATACAATTCTAGCATGAATAATAAATATTTATCATGATATAAGGAAATAAATAATAACTTTATTATTGCCTCTAGGGCATATTTCCTTCAGTATCCCACTTGCACTAGAGTCAATAATCTAGATCACATCTCCATGTGATTAACATCGATAGTTCACATCATCATGTGATTAACACCCATAGTTCACATCGCCATGTGACCAACACCCAAAGGGTTTACTAGATTCAGTAATCTAGTTCACATCGCTATGTGATTAACACCCAAAGAGTACTAAGGTGTGATCATGTTTTGCTTGTGAGAGAATCCTAGTCAACGGGTCTGCCACATTCAGATCCACATGTATTTTGCAAATTTCTATGTCAACAATGCTCTGCATGGAGCTACTCTAGCTAATTGCTCCCACTTTCAATATGTATCTAGACCAAGACTTGGAGTCATCTAGATTAGTGTCAAAACTTGCATCGGCGTAACCCTTTACGACGAACCTTTTTATCACGTCCATAATCGAGAAACATATCCTTATTTCACTAAGGATAATTCTGACCGCTGTCCAGTGATATACTCCTAGATCACTATTGTATTCCCTTGCCAAATCAGTGCAGGGTATACAATAGATCTGGTATACAGCATGACATACTTTATAAAACCTATGGCCAAGGCATAGGGAATGACTTTCATTCTCTTTCTATCTTCTGCCGTGGTCGGGCTTTGAGTCTTACTCAACTTCACACCTTATAATACAGGCAAGAACTCTTTCTTTGACTGCTCCATTTTGAACTACTTCAAAATCTTGTCAAGGTATGTACTCATTGAAAAAACTTATCGGGCGTCTTGATCTATCTCTATAGATCTTGAAGCTCAATATGTAAGCAGCTTCACCGAAGTCTTTCTTTGAAAAACTCCTTTCAAACACTCCTTTATGCTTTACAGAATAATTCTACATTATTTCCGATCAACAATATGTCATTCACATATACTTATCAGAAATGTTGTAGTGCTCCCACTCACTTTCTTGTAAACACAGGCTTCACCGCAAGTCTGTATAAAACTATATGCTTTGATCAACTCATCAAAGCGTATATTCCAATTCCGAGATGCTTGTACCAGTCCACAGATGGATCGCTGGAGCTTGCACATTTTGTTAGCACCTTTCGGATTGACAAAACCTTCTGTTGCATAATATACAACTCTTCTTTAATAAATCCATTAAGGAATGCAGTTTTGTTTATCCATTTGCCAGATTTCATAAAATGCGGCAATTACTAACATGATTCGGATAGACTCAAGCATAGATACGAGTGAGAAGCTCTCATCGTAGTCAACACCTTGAACTTGTCGAAAACCTTTTTGCGACAATCCTAGCTTTGTAGATAGTAACACTACTATCAGCGTTCGTCTTCCTCTTGAAGATCCATTTATTCTCAATTGCTTGCCGATCATCGGGCAAGTCAACCAAAGTCCAAACTTTGTTCTCATACATGGATCATATCTCAGATTTCATGGCCTCAAACCATTTCGCGGAATCTGGGCTCATCATCGCTTCCTCATAGTTCGTAGGTTCGTCATGGTCAAGTAACATGACCTCCAGAACAGGATTACTGTACCACTCTGATGCAGATCTCACTCTGGTTTACCTACGAGATTCTGTAGTAACTTGACCTGAAGTTACATGATCATCATCATTAGCTTCCTCACTAATTGGTGTAGTAGTCACAAGAACAGATTTTTGTGATGAACTACTTTCCAATAAGGTAGAAGGTACAATTACCTTATCAAGTTTTCTACTTTCCTCCCACTCACTTCTTTCAAGAGAAACTCCTTCTCTAGAAAGGATCCATTATAAGCAACGAATGTCTTGCCTTAGGATCTGTGATAGAAGGTGTACCCAACAGTCTCCTTTGGGTATCCTATGAAGACATATTTCTCCGATTTGGGTTTGAGCTTATCAGGATGAAACTTTTTCTCATAAGCATCGCAACCCCAAACTTCAAGAAACGACAACTTTGGTTTCTTGCCAAACCATAGTTCATAAGGCGTCGTCTCGACGGATATAGATGGTGCCCCTTTTTAACGTGAATGCAGCTGTCTCTAATGCATGACCCCAAAAATGATAGTGGTAAATCAGTAAGAAACATCATAGATTGCACTATATCCAATAAAGTACGGTTATGACGTTCGGACACACCATTATGCTGTGGTGTTCCAGGTGGCGTGAGTAGTGAAACTATTTCACATTGTTTTAACTGAAGACCAAACTCGTAACTCAAATACTCTTTTCCACGATCAGATCGTAGAAACTTTATTTTCTTGTTACGATGATTTTCCACTTCACTCTGAAATTATATGAACTTTTCAAATGTTTCGGACTTCTATTTCACTAAGTAGATATACCCATATCTGCTCAAATCATCTGTGAAGGTCAGAAAATAATGATACCCGCTGCAAGCCTTAAATATTCATCGGACCACATACATCAGTATGTATGATTTCCAACAAATCTGTTGCTTGCTCCATTGTTCCGGAGAACGGCGTTTTAGTCATCTTGCCCAAAAGGCATGGTTCGCAAGCATCAAGTGATTCATAATCAAGTGATTCCGAAAGCCCATCAGCATGGAGTTTCTTCATGCGCTTTATACCAATATGACCTAAACGGCAGTGCCACAAATAAGTTGCACTATCATTATTAACTTTGCATATTTTGGTTTCAATATTATGAATATGTGTATCACTACGATCGAGATCCAAAGAACTTGTTTCATTGGGTGTATGACCATCGAAGGTTTTATTCATGTAAACAGAACAACAATTATTCTCCGACTTTAATGAATAACCGTATTGCAATAAACATGATCAAATCATATTCATGCTCAACGCAAAAACCAAATAACACTTATTTAAGTTCAACACTAATCCTGAAAGTATAGGGGAGTGTGCGATGATGATCATATCAATCTTGGAACTACTTCCAACACACATCGTCACTTCACCCTTAACTAGTCTCTGTTTATTCTGCAACTCCTGTTTCGATTTACTACTCTTAGCAACTGAACCAATATCAAATACTGAGGGGTTGCTATAAACACTAGTAAAGCACACATCAATAACATGTATATCAAATATACTTTTGTTCACTTTGCCATCCTTCTTATCCGCCAAATACTTGGGGCAGTTCCGCTTCCAGTGACCAGTCCCTTTGCAGTAGAAGCACTTAGTCTCAGGCTTAGGACCAGACTTGGGCTTCTTCACTTGAGCAGCAACTTGCTTGCCGTTCTTCTTGAAGTTCCCCTTCTTCCCTTTTGCCCTTTTCTTCAAACTAGTGGTCTTGTCAACCATCAACACTTGATGTTTTTCTTGATTTCTACCTTCATCGATTTCAGCATCACGAAGAGCTTGGGAATCGTTTCCATTATCCCTTGCATATCATAGTTCATCATGAAGTTCTACTAACTTGGTGATGGTGACTAGAGAATTCTGTCAATCACTATCTGTTGGGGAACGTAGTAATTTCAAAATTTTCCTACGCACACGCAAGATCATGGTGATGCATAGCAACGAGGGGGAGAGTCTGATCTACGTACCCTTGTAGATCGCAACGGAAGCGTTGACACAACGTAGAGGAAGTAGTCGTACGTCTTCTTCCCGATCCGACCGATCCAAGCACCGTTACTCCGGCACCTCCGAGTTCTTAGCACACGTACAGCTCGATGACGATCCCCGGGCTCCGATCCAGCAAAGCTTCGGGGAGGATTTCCGTCAGCACAACGGCGTGGTGACGATCTTGATGTTCTACCGACGCAGGGCTTCGCCTAAGCACTACAACGATATGATCGAGGTGGAATATGGTGGCAGGGGGCACCGCACACGGCTAAGGAATGATCTCAATGATCAACTTGTGTGTCTAGAGGTGCCCCCTGCCCCCGTATATAAAGGATCCAAGGGGGAGGGCTGGCCGGCCAAGGAGGAAGGCGCAGGAGGAGTCCTACTCCTACCGGGAGTAGGACTCCCCCCTCAATCCTATTCCTAATAGGATTCCGAGAGAGAGAGAGAGAGAGAGAGAGAGAGAGAAGGGGGCCGGCCACCTCTCCTAGTCCTAATAGGACTAGGGGAGGGGGGAGGCGCACAGCCCACCTTGGGCTGCCCCTTTCACCTTTCCACCAAGGCCCAACAAGGCCCATATGGTTCCCGGGGGGTTCCGGTAACCTCCCGGTAATCCGGTAAAATCCCGATTTCACCCGGAACACTTCCGATGTCCAAACATAGGCTTCCAATATATCAATCTTTATGTCTCGACCATTTCAAGACTCCTCGTCATGTCCGTGATCACATCCGGGACTCCGAACAACCTTCCGTACATCAAAATGCATAAACTCATAATAACTGTCATCGTAACATTAAGCGTGCGGACCCTATGGTTCGAGAACAATGTAGACATGACCGAGACACGTCTTCGGTCAATAACCAATAGCGGGACCTGGATGCCCATATTGGCTCCTACATATTCTACGAAGATCTTTATCGGTCAGACCGCATAACAACATACGTTGTTCCCTTTGTCATCGGTATGTTACTTGCCCGAGATTCAATCGTCGGTATCCAATACCTAGTTCAATCTCGTTACCGGCAAGTCTCTTTACTCGTTCTGTAATACATCATCTCGCAACTAACTCATTAGTTGCAATGCTTGCAAGGCTTGTGTAATGTGCATTACCGAGAGGGCCCAGAGATACCTCTCCGACAATCGGAGTGACAAATCCTAATCTCGAAATACGCCAACCCAACATCTACCATTGGAGACAGATGTAGTACTCCTTTATAATCACCCAATTACGTTGTGACATTTGGTAGCACCCAAAGTGTTCCTCCGGCAAACGGGAGTTGCATAATCTCATAGTCATAGGAACATGTATAAGTCATGAAGAAAGCAATAGCAACATACTAAACGATCGAGTGCTAAGATAATGAAATGGGTCATGTCAATCAGATCATTCAACTAATGATGTGACCTCGTTAATCAAATAACAACACATTGTTCATGGTCAGGAAACTTAACCATCTTTGATTAACGAGCTAGTCAAGTAGAGGCATACTAGTGACACTCTGTTTGTCTATGTATTCACACATGTATTATGTTTCCGGTTAATACAATTCTAGCATGAATAATAAACATTTATCATGATATAAGGAAATAAATAATAACTTTATTATTGCCTCTAGGGCATATTTCCTTCAGTCTCCCACTTGCACTAGAGTCAATAATCTAGATTACACAGTAATGATTCTAACACCCATGGAGCCTTGGTGTTGATCATGTTTTGCTCGTGGAAGAGGCTTAGTCAACGGGTCTGCAACATTCAGATCCGTATGTATCTTGCAAATCTCTATGTCTCCCACCTGGACTAGATCCCGGATGGAATTGAAGCGTCTCTTGATGTGTTTGGTCCTTTTGTGAAATCTGTATTCCTTTGCCAAAGCAATTGCACCAGTATTGTCACAAAAGATTTTCATTGGACCCGATGCACTAGGTATTACACCTAGATCGGATATGAACTCCTTCATCCAGACTCCTTCATTCACTGCTTCCGAAGCAGCTATGTACTC
This sequence comes from Triticum monococcum, assembly GCA_034509565.1. NCBI lineage: Eukaryota > Viridiplantae > Streptophyta > Magnoliopsida > Poales > Poaceae > Triticum > Triticum monococcum. Next base: position 67,512,632 of record CM067846.1, read on the forward strand.
CGCTTCACATGTAGATCCCGCTACGACGCTTTGTTTAGAACTGCACCAACTGACAGCTCCACCGTTTAAAGTAAACACGTATCCTGTTTGCGATTTAGAATCGTCCGGATCAGTGTCAAAGCTTGCATCAACGTAACCTCTTACGGTGAGCTCTTTGTCACCTCCATATACGAGAAACATATCCTTAGTCCTTTTCAGGTATTTCAGGATGTTCTTGACCGCTGTCCAGTGATCCACTCCTGGATTACTTTGGCACCTCCCTGCTAAACTTATAGCAAGGCACACATCAGGTCTGGTACACAGCATTGCATACATGATAGAGCCTATGGCTGAAGCATAGGGAACATCTTTCATTTTTTCTCTATCTTCTGCAGTGGTCGGGCATTGAGTCTGACTCAACTTCACACCTTGTAACACACGCAAGAACCCTTTCTTTGCTTGATCCATTTTGAACTTCTTCAAAATCTTGTCAAGGTATGTGCTTTGTGAAAGTCCAATTAAGCATCTTGATCTATCTCTATAGATCTTAATGCCCAATATATAAGCAGCTTCACCGAGGTCTTTCATTGAAAAACTCTTATTCAAGTATCCCTTTATGCTATCCAGAAATTCTATATCATTTCCAATCAGCAATATGTCATCCACATATAATATCAGAAATGCTACAGAGCTCCCACTCACTTTCTTGTAAATACAGGCTTCTCCAAAAGTCTGTATATAGCCAAATGCTTTGATCACACTATCAAAGCGTTTATTCCAACTCCGAGATGCTTGCACCAGTCCATAAATGGATCGCTGGAGTTTGCACACTTTGTTAGCTCCCTTTGGATCGACAAAACCTTCCGGTTGCATCATATACAACTCTTCTTCTAGAAATCCATTCAGGAATGCAGTTTTGACATCCATCTGCCATATTTCATAATCATAAAACGCGGCAATTGCTAACATGATTCGGACAGACTTAAGCATCGCTACGGGTGAGAAGGTCTCATCGTAGTCAACCCCTTGAACTTGTCGAAAACCTTTTGCAACAAGTCGAGCTTTATAGACAGTAACATTACCGTCAGCGTCAGTCTTTTTCTTGAAGATCCATTTATTCTCAATTGCTTGCCGATCATCGGGCAATTCAACCAAAGTCCATACTTTGTTCTCATACATGGATCCCATCTCAGATTTCATGGCTTCAAGCCACTTTGCGGAATCTGGGCTCACCATCGCTTCTTCATAGTTCGTAGGTTCATCATGATCTAGTAGCATGACTTCCAGAACTGGATTACCGTACCACTCTGGCACGGATCTTGCTCTGGTTGATCTACGAGGTTCAGTAGTATCTTGTTCTGAAGTTTCATGATCATTATCATTAACTTCCTCACTTATTGGTGTAGGTGTCGCAGAAACAGTTTTCTGTGATGTACTACTTTCTAATAAGGGAGCGGGTACAGTTACCTCATCAAGTTCTACTTTCCTCCCACTCACTTCTTTCGAGAGAATCTCCTTCTCAAGAAAGTTTCCGAATTTAGCAACAAAAGTCTTGCCTTCGGATCTGTGATAGAAGGTGTATCCAATAGTTTCCTTTGGATATCCTATGAAGACACATTTCTCCGATTTGGGTTCGAGCTTATCAGGTTGAAGCTTTTTCACATAAGCATCGCAACCCCAAACTTTCAGAAACGACAACTTTGGTTTCTTGCCAAACCATAGTTCATAAGGCGTCGTCTCAATGGATTTTGATGGTGCCCTATTTAACGTGAATGCGGCCGTCTCTAGAGCGTATCCCCAAAACGATAGCGGTAAATCAGTAAGAGACATCATAGATCGCACCATATCTAGTAAAGTACGATTACGACGTTCGGACACACCATTACGCTCTGGTGTTCCGGGTGGCGTGAGTTGCGAAACTATTCCATAAATTTTCAAATGTACACCAAACTCGTAACTCAAATATTCTCCTCCACGATCAGATCGTAGAAACTTTATTTTCTTGTTACGGTGATTTTCCACTTCACTCTGAAATTCTTCGAACTTTTCAAATGTTTCAGACTTATGTTTCATTAAGTAGATATACCCATATCTGCTTAAATCATCTGTGAAGGTGAGAAAATAACGATATCCGCCACGAGCCTCAATATTCATCGGACCGCATACATCTGTATGTATGATTTCCAACAAATCTGTTGCTCTCTCCATAGTACCGGAGAACGGTGTTTTAGTCATCTTGCCCATGCGGCACGGTTCGCAAGTACCAAGTGATTCATAATCAAGTGGTTCCAAAAGTCCATCAGTATGGAGTTTCTTCATGCGCTTTACACCGATATGACCTAAACGGCAGTGCCACAAATAGGTTGCACTATCATTATCAACTCTGCATCTTTTGGCTTCTACATTATGAATATGTATATCTCTACTATCAAGATTTAACAAGAATAGACCACTCTTTAAGGGTGCATGACCATAAAAGATATTACTCATATAAATAGAACAGCCATTATTCTCTGATTTAAATGAATAACCGTCTCGCATTAAACAAGATCCAGATATAATGTTCATGCTCAACGCTGGCACCAAATAACAATTATTTAGGTCTAATATTAATCCCGAAGGTAGATGTAGAGGTAGCGTGCCGACCGCGATCACATCGACTTTGGAACCGTTTCCCACGCGCATCGTCACCTCGTCCTTAGCTAATCTTTGCTTAATCCGTAGTCCCTGTTTCGAGTTGCAAATATTAGCAACAGAACCAGTATCAAATACCCAGGTGCTACTGCGAGCATTAGTAAGGTACACATCAATAACATGTATATCACATATACCTTTGTTCACCTTGCCATCCTTCTTATCCGCCAAATACTTGGGGCAGTTCCGCTTCCGGTGACCAGTCTGCTTGCAGTAGAAGCACTCAGTTTCAGGCTTAGGTCCAGGCTTGGGCTTCTTTTCCTGAGCAGCAACTTGCTTGCTGTTCTTCTTGAAGTTCCCCTTCTTCTTCCCTTTGCCCTTTTTCTTGAAACTAGTGGTCTTGTTAACCATCAACACTTGATGCTCCTTCTTGATTTCTACCTCCGCAGCTTTTAGCATTGCGAAGAGCTCGGGAATAGTCTTGTTCATCCCTTGCATATTATAGTTCATCACGAAGCTCTTGTAGCTTGGTGGCAGTGATTGGAGAATTCTGTCAATGACGCAATCATCTGGAAGATTAACTCCCATCTAAATCAAGTGATTGTTATACCCAGACATTTTGAGTATATGCTCACTGACAGAACTGTTCTCCTCCATCTTGCAGCTATAGAACTTATTGGAGACTTCATATCTCTCAATCCGGGCATTTTCTTGAAATATTAACTTCAACTCCTGGAACATCTCATATGCTCCATGACGTTCAAAACGTCGTTGAAGTCCCGATTCTAAGCCGTAAAGCATGGCACACTGAACTATCGAGTAGTCATCAGCTTTGCTCTGCCGGACGTTCATAACATCTGGTGTTGCTCCAGCAGCAGGCCTGGCACCCAGCGGTGCTTCCAGGACGTAATTCTTCTGTGCAGCAATGAGCATAATCCTCAAGTTACGGACCCAGTCCGTGTAATTGCTACCATCATCTTTCAACTTTGCTTTCTCAAGGAACGCATTAAAATTCAACGGAACAACAGCATGAGCCATCTATCTACAATCAACATAAACAAGCAAGATACTATCAGGTACTAAGTTCATGATAAATTTAAGTTCAATTTATCATATTACTTAAGAACTCCCACTTAGATAGACATCCCTCTAATCCTCTAAGTGATCACGTGATCCAAATCAACTAAACCATGTCCGATCATCACGTGAGATGGAGTAGTTTCATCGGTGAACATCATTATGTTGATCATATCTACTATATGCTTCATGCTCGACCTTTCGATCTCCGTGTTCTGAGGCCATATCTGTATATGCTTGGCTCGTCAAGTATAACCTGAGTATTCCGCGTGTGCAACTGTTTTGCACCCGTTGTATTTGAACGTAGAGCCTATCACACCCGATCATCACGTGGTGTCTCAGCACGAAGAACTTTCGCAACGGTGCATACTCAGGGAGAACACTTCTTGATAATTTAGTGAGAGATCATCTTATAATGCTACCGTCAATCAAAGCAAGATAAGATGCATAAAAGATAAACATCACATGCAATCAATATAAGTGATATGATATGGCCATCATCATCTTGTGCTTGTGATCTCCATCTCCGAAGCACCGTCATGATCACCATCGTCACCGGCGCGACACCTTGATTTCCATCGTAGCATCGTTGTCGTCTCGCCAATCTTATGCTTCCACGACTATCACTACCGCTTAGTAATAAAGTAAAGCATTACATCGCGATTGCATTGCATACAATAAAGCGACAACCATATGGCTCCTGCCAGTTGCCGATAACTTGGTTACAAAACATGATCATCTCATACAATAAAATTTAGCATCATGCCTTGACCATATCACATCACAACATGCCCTGCAAAAACAAGTTAGACGTCCTCTACTTTGTTGTTGCAAGTTTTACGTGGCTGCTACGGGCTTTAAGTAAGAACCAATCTCACCTACGCATCAAAACCACAACGATAGTTTGTCAAATAGACTCCGTTTTAACCTTCTCAAGGACCGGGCATAGCCACACTCGGTTCAACTAAAGTTGGAGAGACAGTCGCCCGCAAGCCATCTATGTGCAAAGCACGTCGAGGGAACCGGTCTCGCGTAAGCGTACGCGTAAGGTTGGTCCGGGTCGTCTCGTCCAACAATACCGCCGAACCAAAGTATGACATGCTGGTAGGCAGTATGACTTATATCGTCGACAACTCACTTGTGTTCTACTCGTGCACATAACATCAAACCATAAAACCAGGCTCGGATGCCACTGTTGGGGAACGTAGTAATTTCAAAATTTTCCTACGCACACGCAAGATCATGGTGATGCATAGCAACGAGGGGGAGAGTCTGATCTACGTACCCTTGTAGATCGCAACGGAAGCGTTGACACAACGTAGAGGAAGTAGTCGTACGTCTTCTTCCCGATCCGACCGATCCAAGCACCGTTACTCCGGCACCTCCGAGTTCTTAGCACACGTACAGCTCGATGACGATCCCCGGGCTCCGATCCAGCAAAGCTTCGGGGAGGAGTTCCGTCAGCACAACGGCGTGGTGACGATCTTGATGTTCTACCGACGCAGGGCTTCGCCTAAGCACTACAACGATATGATCGAGGTGGAATATGGTGGCAGGGGGCACCGCACACGGCTAAGGAACGATCTCAATGATCAACTTGTGTGTCTAGAGGTGCCCCTGCCCCCGTATATAAAGGATCCAAGGGGGAGGGCTGGCCGGCCAAGGAGGAGGGCGCAGGAGGAGTCCTACTCCTACCGGGAGTAGGACTCCCCCCCTCAATCCTATTCCTAATAGGACTCCTCGAGAGAGAGAGAGAGAGAGAGAGAGAGAGAGAGAGAGAGAGAGAGAGAGAGAGAGAGAGAAGGGGGCCGGCCACCTCTCCTAGTCCTAATAGGTCTAGGGGAGGGGGGAGGCGCGCAGCCCACCTTGGGCTGCCCCTTTCACCTTTCCACCAAGGCCCAACAAGGCCCATATGGTTCCCGGGGGGTTCCGGTAACCTCCCGGTAATCCGGTAAAATCCCGATTTCACCCGGAACACTTCCGATTTCCAAACATAGGCTTCCAATATATCAATCTTTATGTCTCGACCATTCCGAGACTCCTCGTCATGTCTGTGATCACATCCGGGGCTCCGAACAACCTTCGGTACATCAAAATGCATAAACTCATAATAACTGTCATCGTAACATTAAGCGTGCGGACCCTACGGTTCGAGAACAATGTAGACATGACCAAGACACGTCTCCGGTCAATAACCAATAGCGGGACCTGGATGCCCATATTGGCTCCTACATATTCTACGAAGATCTTTATCGGTCAGACCGCATAACAACATACGTTGTTCCCTTTGTCATCGGTATGTTACTTGCCCGAGATTCGATCGTCGGTATCCAATACCTAGTTCAATCTCGTTACCGGCAAGTCTCTTTACTCATTCTGTAATACATCATCTCGCAACTAACTCATTAGTTGCAATGCTTGCAAGGCTTGTGTAATGTGCATTACCGAAAGGGCCCAGAGATACCTCTCCGACAATCAGAGTGACAAATCCTAATCTCGAAATACGCCAACCCAACATCTACCATTGGAGACACCTGTAGTACTCCTTTATAATCACCCAGTTACGTTGTGACGTTTGGTAGCACCCAAAGTGTTCCTCCGACAAACGGGAGTTGCATAATCTCATAGTCATAGGAACATGTATAAGTCATGAATAAAGCAATAGCAACATACTAAACGATCGAGTGCTAAGCTAATGAAATGGGTCATGTCAATCAGATCATTCAACTAATGATGTGACCTCGTTAATCAAATAACAACACATTGTTCATGGTCAGGAAACTTAACCATCTTTGATTAACAAGCTAGTCAAGTAGAGGCATACTAGTGACACTCTGTTTGTCTATGTATTCGCACATGTATTATGTTTCCGGTTAATACAATTCTAGCATGAATAATAAACATTTATCATGATATAAGGAAATAAATAATAACTTTATTATTTCCTCTAGGGCATATTTCCTTCACTATCTTATCTGGAAGATTAACTCCCACTTGATTCAAGCGATTGTAGTACCCAGACAATCTGAGCACATGCTCACTAGTTGAGCGATTCTCCTCCATCTTTTAGCTATAGAACTTGTTGGAGACTTCATATCTCTCAACTCGGGTATTTGCTTGAAATATTAACTTCAACTCCTGGAACATCTCATATGGTCCATGACGTTCAAAATGTCTTTGAAGTCCCGATTCTAAGCCATTAAGCATGGTGCACTAAACTATCAAGTAGTCATCTTATTGAGCTAGCCAAATGTTCATATCGTCTGCATCTGCTCCTGCAATAGGTCTGTCACCTAGCGGTGCATCAAGGACATAATTTTTCTGTGTAGCAATGAGGATAAACCTCAGATCACGGATCCAATCCGTATCATTGCTACTAACATCTTTCAACACAATTTTCTCTAGGAACATATCAAAATAAACATATGAAAGCAACAACGCGAGCTATTGATCTTCAACATAGATATGCTAATACTACCAGGACTAAGTTCATGATAAATTAAAGTTCAATTAATCATATTACTTAAGAACTCCCACTTAGATAGACATCCCTCTAATCCTCTAAGTGATCACGTGATCCAAATCAACTAAACCATAACCGATCATCACGTGAGATGGAGTAGTTTTCAATGGTGAACATCGTTATGTTGATCATATCTACTATATGATTCACGCTCGACCTTTCGGTCTCCGTGTTCCGAGGCCATATCTGCATATGCTAGGCTCGTCAAGTTTAACCTGAGTATTCTGCGTGTGCAAAACTGGCTTGCACCCGTTGTAGATGGACATAGAGCTTATCACACCCGATCATCACATGGTGTCTGGGCACGACGAACTTTGGCAACGGTGCATACTCAGGGAGAACACTTCTTGATAATTTAGTGAGAGATCATCTTATAATGCTACCGTCAATCAAAGCAAGATAAGATGCATAAAAAAGATAAACATCACATGCAATCAATATAAGTGATATGATATGGCCATCATCATCTTGTGCTTGTGATCTCCATCTCCGAAGCACCGTCATGATCACCATCGTCACCAGCGCGACACCTTGATCTCCATCGTAGCATCGTGGTCGTCTCGCTAATCTTATGCTTCCACGACTATCACTACCGCTTAGTAATAAAGTAAAGCATTACATCGCGATTGCATTGCATACAATAAAGCGACAACCATATGGCTCCTGCCAGTTGCCGATAACTCGATTACAAAACATGATCATCTCATACAATAAAATTTAGCATCATGCCTTGACCATATCACATCACAACATGCCCTGCAAAAACAAGTTAGACGTCCTCTACTTTGTTGTTGCAAGTTTTACGTGGCTGCTACGGGCTTTAAGTAAGAACCAATCTCACCTACGCATCAAAACCACAACGATAGTTTGTCAAATAGACTCCGTTTTAACCTTCTCAAGGACCGGGCATAGCCACACTCGGTTCAACTAAAGTTGGAGAGACAGTCGCCCGCAAGCCATCTATGTGCAAAGCACGTCGAGGGAACCGGTCTCGCGTAAGCGTACGCGTAAGGTTGGTCCGGGTCGTCTCGTCCAACAATACCGCCGAACCAAAGTATGACATGCCGATAGGCAGTATGACTTATATCGTCCACAACTCACTTGTGTTCTACTCGTGCATATAACATCAAAGCATAAAACCTAGGCTCGGATGCCACTATTGGAGAACGTAGTAATTTCAAAAATTTTCCTACGCACACGCAAGATCATGGTGATGCATAGAAACGAGGGGGAGAGTCTGATCTACGTACCCTTGTAGATCGCAATGGAACCGTTGACACAATGTAGAGGAAGTAGTCGTACGTCTTCTTCCCGATCCGACCGATCCAAGCACCGTTACTCCGGCACCTCCGAGTTCTTAGCACACGTACAGCTCGATGACGATCCCCGGGCTCCGATCCAGCAAAGCTTCAGGGAGGAGTTCTGCCAGCACGACGGCGTGGTGACGATCTTGATGTTCTACTGTCGCAGGGCTTCGCCTAAGCACCGCTACAATACGACTGAGGTGGAATATGGTGGCAGGGGGCACCGCACACGGCTAAGGAACGATCACGTGGATCAACTTGTGTGTCTAGAGGTGCCCCCTACCCATGTATATAAAGGAGCCAAGGGGGAGGGGTGCGCCGGCCAGGGAGAGGGCGCAGGAGGAGTCCTACTCCCACCGGGAGTAGGACTCCCCCCCAATCCTAGTTGGACTAGGTTTCCCAAAGGGGGAAAAAGAGAGAGGGGGGCCGGCCCCTTCTCCTAGTCCTAATAGGACTAAGGGAAGGGGGCGCGCGGCCACCTATGGGCTGCCCCTTTTCTCCTTTCCACTAAGGCCCATGAAGGCCCATATGGCTCCCGGGGGGCTCCGGTAACCTCCCGGTAATCCGGTAAAATCCCGATTTCACCCGGAACACTTCCGATATCCAAATATAGGCTTACAATATATCAATCTTTATGTCTCGACCATTTCGAGACTCCTCGTCATGCCCGTGATTACATCCGGGACTCCGAACAACCTTGGGTACATCAAAATGCATAAACTCATAATAACTGTCATCGTAACGTTAAGCGTGCGGACCCTACGGTTCGAGAACAACGTAGACATGACCGAGACAAGTCTCCAGTCAATAACCAATAGCGGGACCAGGATGCCCATATTGGCTCCTACATATTCTACGAAGATCTTTATCGGTCAGACCGCATAACAACATACGTTGTTCCCTTTGTCATCGGTATGTTACTTGCCCGAGATTCGATCGTCAGTATCCAATACCTAGTTCAATCTCGTTACCGGCAAGTCTCTTTACTCGTTCTGTAATACAACATCCCGCAACTAACTCATTAGTTGCAATGCTTGCAAGGCTTTAAGTGATGTGCATTACCGAGAGGGCCCAGAGATACCTCTCCGACAATCGGAGTGACAAATCCTAATCTCGAAATACGCCAACCCAACATATACCTTTGGAGACACCTGTAGTACTCCTTTATAATCACCCAGTTACGTTGTGACGTTTGGTAGTACCCAAAGTGTTCCTCCGGTAAACGGGAGTTGCATAATCTCATACTCATAGGAACATGTATAAGTCATGAAGAAAGCAATAGCAACATACTAAACGATCGGGTGCTAAGCTAATGGAATGGGTCATGTCAATCAGATCATTCATCTAATGATGTGATCCCATTAATCAAATAACAACTCTTTTGTCCATGGTTAGGAAACATAACCATCTTTGATTAACGAGCTAGTCAAGTAGAGGCATACTAGTGACACTCTGTTTGTCTATGTATTCACACATGTATTATGTTTCCGGTTAATACAATTCTAGCATGAATAATAAATATTTATCATGATATAAGGAAATAAATAATAACTTTATTATTGCCTCTAGGGCATATTTCCTTCACTACGTCCATCTACAATGGGTGTAAGCCAGTTTTGCACATGCAGAATACTCAGGTTAAACTTGACGAGCCTATCATATGCAGATATGGCCTCGGAACACTGAGACCGAAAGGTCGAGCGTGAATCATATAGTAGATATGATCAACATATTGATGTTCACCACCGAAAACTACTCCATTTCACGTGATGATCGGTTATGGTTTAGTTGATTTGGATCACGTGATCACTTAGAAGATTAGAGGGATGTCTTTCTAAGTGGGAGTTCTTAAGTAATATGATTAATTAAACTTAAATTTATCATGAACTTAGTCCTGGTAGTATTAGCATATCTATGTTGTAGATCAATAGCTCGCGTTGTTGCTTCCCTATGTTTTATATGTGTTCCTAGAGAAAACTAAGTTGAAAGATGTTAGTAGCAATGATGTGGATTGGATCCGTGATCTGAGATTTATCCTCATTGCTGCATAGAAGAATTATGTCCTTAATGCACCGCTAGGTGACAGACCTATTGCAGGAGCAGATGCAGACGTCATGAACGTTTGGCTAGCTTGACTACTTGATAGTTTAGTGCACCATGCTTAACAGCCTAGAATCGGGACTTCAAAGACGTTTGGAACGTCATGGATCATATGGATGTTCCAGGAGTTGAAGTTAATATTTCAAGCAAATACCCGAGTTGAGAGACATGAAGTCTCCAACAAGTTCTATAGCTAAAAGATGGAGGAGAATAGCTCAAGCAGTGAGCATGTGTTCAGATTGTCTGGGTACTATAATCGCTTGAATCAAGTGGGAGTTAATCTTCCAGATAAAATAGTGATTGACAGAATTCTCTAGTCACCATCACCAAGTTAGTAGAACTTCATGATGAACCATAGTATGCAAGGGATGATGAAAACGATTCCCGAGCTTTTCATGATGACGAAATCGATGAAAGTAGAAATCAAGAAAGAGCATCAAGTATTGATGATTAACAAGACCACTAGTTTCAAGAAAAAGGGCAAAGGGAAGAAGGGGAACTTCAAGAAGAACGGCAAGCAAGTTGCTGCTCAAGTGAAGAAGCCCAAGTCTGGTCCTAAGCCTGAGACTAAGTGCTTCTACTGCAAAGGGACTGGTCACTAGAAGAGGAACTGCCCCAAGTATTTGGCAGATAAGAAGGATGGCAAAGTGAACAAAGGTATATTTGATATACAGATTATTGATGTGTATTTTAATAGTGTTCTTGGCAACCCCTCGGTACTTGATACTGGTTCAGTTGCTAAGAGTAGTAACTCGAAACGGGAGTTGCATAATGAACATAGACTAGTTAAGGGTGAAGTGACGACGTGTGTTGAAAGTGGTTTCAAGATTGATATGATCATCATCGCACACTCCCTATACTTTTGGGATTAGTGTTGAACCTAAATAAGTGTTATTTGGTGTTTGCGTTGAGCATGAATATGATTTGATCATGTTTATTGCAATACAGTTATTCATTTAAGTAAGAGAATAAATTGTTGTTTTGTTTACATGAATAAAACCTTATATGGTTACACACCCAATGAAAATGGTTTGTTGGATCTCGATCGTAGTGATACACATATTCATAATATTGAAACCAAAAGATGCAAAGTTAATAATGATAGTGCAACTTATTTGTGGCACTGCCGTTTAGGTCATACTGGTGTAAAGCGCATGAAGAAAATCCATGCTGATGGGCTTTTGGAATCACCTAATTATGAATCAGTTGATGCTTGCGAACCATGCCTCATGGGCAAGATGACTAAGACTTCGTTCTCTGGAACAATGGAGCGAGCAAGAGATTTGTTGGAAATCATACATACTGATGTATGTGGTCCGATGAATATTGAGGCTCGCGGCAGGTATCATTATTTTCTGATCTTCACAGATGATTTGAGCAGATATGAGTATATCTACTTGATGAAACACAAGTCTGAAACATTTGAAAAGTTCAAAGAATTTCAGAGTGAAGTGAAGAATCATCATAACAAAAATAAAAGTTTCTACGATATGATCGCAGAAGTAAAATATTTGAGTTACGAGTTTGGCCTTCAGTTAAAAACAATGTGAAATAGTTTCACTACTCATGCCACCTGGAACACCATAGTGTAATGGTGTGTCCGAATGTCATAACCGTACTTTATTAAATATGGTGCGATCTATGATGTCTCTTACCGATCTACCACTATCGTTTTGGGGTTATACATTAGAGACAGATGCATTCACGTTAAATAGGGCACCATCTAAATCCGTTGAGACGACACTGTATGAACTATGGTTTGGCAAGAAACCTAAGCTGTCGTTTCTTAAAGTTTGAGGTTGCAATGCTCATGTGAAAAAGTTTCAACCTAATAAGCTCAAACCCAAATCGGAGAAGTGCGTCTTCATAGGATACCCAAAAGATAATGTTGGGTACACCTTCTATCACAGATCCGAAGGCAAGATATTCATTGCTTTGAATGGATCCTTTCTAGAGAAGGAGTTTCTCTCGAAAGAAGTGAGTGAGAGGAAAGTAGAACTTGATGAGGTAACTGTACCTGCTCCCTTATTGGAAAGTAGTTCATCACAGAAATCTGTTCCTGTGACTACTACACCAATTAGTGAGGAAGCTAATGATGATGATCATGTAACTTCAGATCAAGTTACTACTGAACCTCGTAGGTAAACCAGAGTGAGATCCGCACCAGAGTGGTACGGTAATCCTATTCTGGAGGTCATGTTACTTGACCATGACGAGCCTACGAACTATGAGGAAGCATGATGAGCCCAGATTCCGCGAAATAGCTTGAGGCCATGAAATCTGAGATGAGATCCATGTATGAGAACAAAGTATTGACTTTGATTGACTTGCCCAAAGATCGGTGAGCCATTGAGATTAAAGGGATCTTCAAGAGGAAGACGGACGTTGATAGTAGTGTTACTATCTACAAAGCTAGAATTGTCGCAAAAGGTTTTTGACAAGTTCAAGGTGTTGACTACGATGAGAGTTTCTCACTCGTATCTATGCTTAAGTCTGTCCGAATCATGTTAGCAATTGCCACGTTTTATGAAGTCTGGCAAATGGATAAACAAAACTACATTCCTTAATGGATTTATTAAAGAAGAGTTGTATATGATGCAATAAGAAAGTTTTGTCAATCCTAAAGGTGCTAACAAAATATGCAAGCTCCAGCGATCCATCTATGGACTGGTGCAAGCATCTCGGAGTAGGAATATACACTTTGATAAGTTGATCAAAGCATATAGTTTTATATAGACTTGCAGTGAAGCCTGTATTTACAAGAAAGTGAGTGGGAGCACTACGACATTTCTGATAAGTATATGTGAATGACATATTGTTGATCGGAGATAATGTAGAATTATTCTGCAAAGTATAAAGGAGTGTTTGAAAGGAGTTTTTCAAAGAAAGACCTCGGTGAAGCTGCTTATATTTGAGCACCAAGATCTATAGAAATAGATCAAGACGCTTGATAAGTTTTTCAATAAGTACATACCTTGACAAGATTTTGAAATAGTTCAAAATGGAATAGCCAAAACGTGATATCATTTGTTCTAAGAAAATCCACTCTACCCTGTCATATGCCTTCATCATATCCAACTTAACCGCACACAATGGTTTCTTCCTCTTCCTTTTCCTGATTGCATGAACACTCTCATACGCCACAAGCACGTTATCCAAACATGTACTATGAATTTGCTGGTCCCTTTGGAGATTTTTTAATTTATCTTGCCTAATTAAGGTGCTGATTTTTGAATTTAAAATTTTGTTTGGTTCATCATAAAATAAAGAAAGAAAATATCTACTGATTGTAGTCGATGATGGTTATGCACTACTTTTAGGTGTAGTCCAAAAATATCATATGTGATCACTAATAAAGGCAAGTGAATATAGTTATATACGATAGTATTTTTCTACTCAAAAATCACAAGCTAGACATAGTACTACCTCCGTTCCAGTTTAGAAGGTACGGTTAAATTTGCATGCGTTTCCACAATAGAAAAGGTTTAGGGCGCATTGCATTTATTTTTAGTAGCTAATTAGTACTCCGATATACTATTTCTACTAGCTAAGTGTCCGTGCGTTGCCACGGACTAACAAATATATATATGCGAAGAGAAAATTCATGTGACATGAGAGTCAAAGGGCATTTTTATGGGATGATATCGCATGGTCATGATCTAGTAGGTTCATACATCTCGTCATTGTCTTTCTTCCACACTCCATGTCTGAGCTACCACGCGACACTCGACTTTCTTCTCCCACCATGCATGCTTTTATCTCCTATTTCTCCTACCTCTACCTTGCACGACAGTACTAAGTTTCTTGTCCAACTATCATAATCTTCCCCGGTAGGGCACCCCTTAGATTATTGCTGACTTGTACATATTGCAAATAAGATCAACGAAAATGGATACTAAATTTCTGATGAGAAATGAGAATTCAGGGCAATATCTTCCCAAGAAAATAATAATTCCAAGACAATCTTTTTATACCTTCTGTCAACATTGAGACACACATTTCACACAATAAGCATGCAATGATGTTGATACTTGATTAATTGTCAATATATGTCTACAGTAAAGATAACTTTACTCAAAACCGCCTACCTTAGCCAAATCAACAAATCTCTCTCATTAATGCAATTTTCTTTAGGAAACAAATAATAGATTCTTTCCTACCTTAGCCAAATCAACGGATCTCTTTCATTAATGCAATTTGCTTTAGCAAAAAAATAATAGATTCTTTCCTACCTTAGCCAAATCAACGGATCTCTCCCATTAATGCAATTTGCTTTAGGAAACAAATAATAGATTCTTTCCTACCTTAGCCAAATCAACAGATCTCTCTCATTAATGCAATTTTCTTTAGGAACAAATAATAGATTCTTTCCTACCTTAGCCAAATCAACGGATCTCTTTCATTAATGCAATTTGCTTTAGAAAACAAATAATAGATTCTTTCCTACCTTAGCCAAATCAATGGATCTCTCCCATTAATGCAATTTGCTTTAGGAAACAAATAATAGATTCTTTCCTACCTTAGCCAAATCAATGGATCTCTCCCATTAATGCAATTTGCTTTAGTAAACAAATAATAGATTCTTTCCTACCTTAGCCAAATCAACGGATCTCTCTCATTAATGCAATTTTCTTTAGGAAACAAATAATAGATTCTTTCCTACCTTAGCCAAATCAACGGATCTCTTTCATTAATGCAATTTGCTTTAGAAAACAAATAATAGATTCTTTCCTACCTTAGCCAAATCAACGGATCTCTCCCATTAATGCAATTTGCTTTAGGAAACAAATAATAGATTCTTTCCTACCTTAACCAAATCAACGGATCTCTCTCATTAATGCAATTTTTCTTTAGGAAACAAATAATAGATTCTTTCCTACCTTAGCCAAATCAACGGATCTCTTCCATTAATGCAATTTGCTTTAGCAAACAAATAATAGATTCTTTCCTACCTTAGCCAAATCAAAGGATCTCTCCCCGGTTCGCTGGGCGCGTTTCGGTGGGTGGGCGTGGGGGTGGGGGTAATTTGATGGAAAAACCCGGTTGAAAATAAACTGGTTGAAACCGGTTGAAAATAAACGGATCCTGTCCCACTCTTCACTTTCTTTACAATAAACTTCAGAATAGCAATCTTGGCGAGTGATCTCGACGGGGTTCAATCGGCGTGGCGCGCCGCTCATTCTTCCAGGAGTGGGTGCTGAGAGGAAGGATCCCAAACCTCCATTGTCAATCGGCCGGAGCTGCATCGTCCTTTGGATCAGAGCGTGGACAGGATCAAGACGGTAGGGTTTGAGGAATTTGTAGGACGTGAGGGTTTATGATTGGCAGCACGAGAACTCACCCATATCTTGGCAGACGGCAGGCCCGAGGTGCGGTCGTGTTCATGCTTCGGGAGATGCCACGTGCTGTCCTCGCCGCCATCAGCGACACCACCGCCATCGCCTGTTGCCACCACTTCAGCGCCACGAGCGTGGGACCGAGGGACGAATGGAAGGGAAGGAAGTGAATTGACGTACCTATGTTTGGTATATATCACACGAGGAATCAAAACTGGATGCACGTGAAAGCATAGAGATGGGAGAGGAGGACAGAGGAAGGGAAGGGCAAGAGGAACCTGAGGATGTGCGATGAAGGAGCGATGCCAAAACATCACAAAGGGGGGCCCGTAGCTCGTCACGTAGCGCGGCCGCCTCATTGCCGGCTGCCACCCCGCCCTACCGCCTCCGTGCGCAGGTTCCGTTCGTGGAGCTGAGGAGCGCATGACCTGCCTTCACCGCGGCCTGGTCCTCCCCACTATCGTGAAGCTCGCCCACATCGCCGCCCCAATTGCTCAGGATGACGGATGAAGATCCTGCAACAGCGACGTGGGTGAGGGATGCAGCCGACGATGGAGGGATGATTTTCGTGGCTAAACCCTCCCTATCAAAATAACTACTTAAAGAAGGCAAAGATCGATGCATTAGGAAAATTAGGATTTGGAATTGATTGTCATAAAATAAAATTTTATTAATTGACAACGTGCTATCGGTACCTGCCCGTTTATAACATGTCTAGTTAGGAAACTTTGGAAAAGTTAGGAAAGTTTTTATTGTGAAGGTAAAAAAATCAATTTGAGGAGATATGGTGGTGGGATATGAGACGAAAATAAACCGGACGAAAATAAACCAGACGAAATATAACCAGACGAAAATAAACCGTGGACGCAATCCTACCAACTGCTCCATTAGGAGTAGAGATATGTATGCGTAGTGTGAATGCTATTTTTTAGCACATCTCATAACCAATAGATAACCACCTAGGTCCCAGAGAATTTTAAAGTGCGCCTTCTAAACCGTGACGGAGGGAGTAACTTATTTTTATGGACGCTGCGTTTCAGTGCCCGAGCCCAACTGCTCCTGTTATCCTCGAGCTATGCTATGTGGATCCGTGAAAGGTGATTTGACTGTTGTCGTGTGGGCGCTGGAAAATTGCTCGTGAGCGAGAAATACGGTATGTCACAGTGGTCTACGGTGCGGTCCCCCGAGCGATGCGCGCTGGACGTTTCAAATTTGCTGGGTGACTCCGTCAAGACCTCTATCTGTTCCGTGGCTCAGCCGGTTTGTATGGAGAAGAGCCGTAGCACATAATATATGTACAGGTTATTAGGATTTTTTTAGGGACACAGGTTATTAGGATTAATGCGAGCTGTGGCATAGAAAGAAAAACGACCCTGCATGGACTACAACAATATCTTGTGGATCTAGCGCTGGGGTCTTTAAAAAACGTTAGAGAAAGTGGTTGTAGTCCGCGGCAGCGACGGAGAATCACCGGCGTGCGATGGCGGACAACGGGTTTGAGTCCCTGGTGGTCGGAGCATGCTCCCGTACGTGCTGGCACGCAGATTGGACATGCCAGTTAAAACAAAGATTGTAGGTAATTAATACTCCCTCTGTCCTAAATTATAAGAACGTTTTTAACACTACACTAGTATAAAAAATATTCTTATATTATGAGACGGATGAAGTAATACTTAAGATACTATCAAAACTGGCATCCATCGCCCGGCGACAGGTCTAGCTTCCATTGTCTGTGGGGCTCGATGATGCGTTCGTTCAGTCAACCACAAGGATTAATTAATAATTGACAGGAGTACATGACAAAATGCTCAATGACTGATTAGTAGACCTAAGTAGTCAAGCATCGCCGACCAGGAGAGCTCGCACGTTTGTTAACGGTGGTGCATGGCAATGGGGGACAGAGGAGTAGCCCTGTAAGTAAAACAAAAAATGTTGCTTGAGTAGCTCTGCTTGTTTTCTAGTGCTTGTGATCCGGTTCATGCACATGCAGCAGAAGATGCACACGAAAGTTCATCGTGTTTTTGGAGAGATGACGAGTGTTAACTGGGGAAGTTCATTGACTTGCTTGCATGGCTGATGATTATCCATCCATAATCCATGGAAACAGGGCAACAGTTCGAGGGGCACATCATTTGGAAGTAGCTAAGATGCATATTTTCTTAACTGATCATTCATGGGAGAAGTATCCGTAAGCCAACACGACGACGCCTCAACCAATTAGTCTCTGCTTGTTTGGTAGCATGGTGATTCAGTTCATGCACATAGCAAGGATGATCGGCTCAAAGCCCACACTGGAAACTGCAAAAAAAAAAAATGTTGAGATCTTCATGCTTTGGATGTGGCATGGATACATACATCTCAGATGAGTGAACTTAACTGGGAAGTGCATTGTACTTGCACGGATGCATGATTATGATTCTTAGGTGTCTCATCAGATAAATGTGGGAATATGTAGAACACAATCTGCTCTTTCAGGAATTCAGAAATTTACCAAACAAAGCTACATCTTATATGAAGAGCACCATGGTTTTAACTGTGCAACGGATTGTACTAATTAAGTTTCGACCAATGATTCCTTCATCTTAGCATCAACCATGAAACACATTAATATTCAAGCCTTGGTTTTTGCATACTGCTAGGGAGACAGACAGAAAGAAGAGGCAGAATGCAGTTTCAGATAGTACATGGTAGCCTGGAAATTTACACATAGGTTAACAAAAATTTCTTCATTCCATGTATACACATGGGCGTTGTATGATTAATACCTTGCCTTCGAAATAGTTTCGACTTGCATCCGAGTAAGGCAAAAACATTATCATTGCATGGGAAAATCTGCTAGCGTCACGAGGAGATCAGATGATCTCCGTGGGTATTCAGGCCTTCAAGGACCTGCAGTGCATCCTGGAGACCTGGACAGATCTGAAACCGTCTCTTTCCAAACATTCTGCAAGCTTGGCCTGTTGATACACGTCAAATCATCATCAACATTAGAGTTCAAACAAGATTATTTTACTGTACAGAATACCGAATTATAGGGCTCGTTTCTAGTGGAGAGTGATATGTTGAGATTGAAGGCAAAAAGGCTTGTGGCTCCTGCGGGTTAGAAGATACTTGTCCTGGAACTCGAAGAAATTGCACAGGCCGGCTAGAGAAAGGGAGAAGGAAGCAAGAAGATCTGGTTGCTAGCGAACGAAATGATTAACATACTAAATGACTGGTGGAGAAGATGAGCTGCTGCTCCTAATGTCGACACTTCAGTCGATTTGGTGGGAGGGGGCGAAGAAGGAGATCGAAGTAACCTGGGGCGAGCCAAGAAGGGAAACGATAGGGGAGACTGGAGAGGCGGTCCAGCAAGGCCCAGAAACAAAGAGGGGCCGTCTTGCGTTGTTCTGGACTGGGATGGCTGCAACGTTACCCATATGTATTAAATGCGCGGACCCGGGTCAGATTTCACCCCAATACGCATAAAGTATACATATGGAATACAAGATACTTCACAGATCTTGAAACGAATGAATGCACGTAATAACAGGACCATCTGAGCTTGGGCTCAGAAATGAGTTTTCGCTTATTTTGGTTTCTGTTTGTTCATACTTGCGAAAATACCTTTTGAAGCAATATTATGGAGCTGCCCCATTGCTAGAAACTAATATCATTTTGCTTCTATACTTGCAGTTGTGCAACTATTTACTGAATGAAAACTTCACTCCCGCGTCATGTCAATTTCTAGCTTGCAAAATTAAATCACTTATCAATACATCTTCCTTTGACAGACGCTCATGTTTACGAAATCTTATTTAATATTCATGTGTATACAAACTGTGATGTTCAATGGTCTATGACAATATGATTAATCTTCAAAATACAAATTGCAAAGCCGCTGATATGTTTAGTGTATGCTTAACCGCATGCCAATTTCTTGCAAACAACCAAAAAGAGACCAATGCTCTCTTTGTATGCTTAAGAAACAACTTTCTAATGATTATGTTGAGCACTTGGAAGCCTACTAAATGTCCTGTAGTAACGCGCAGGGTACCCGTCTAGTTTCTAGAATTTAGGCATATAGTTGGTCGTAGAGAGAAGATCGGCAAGCAACGTTTTGCATATATATTCACTGTAAGTGTCCACTACATCTTTGACTGTTCATACAATGGTTGTTAGATCTGGCATAAATAGTATTCATTGCAATATTACAAGATGTACTAATATTCCAGTATGCCGCATTTCTTGCTTAATGTTGCCCACGAATAGGAAATAAAGAGTAATGTATGCAGTATTACTTTGTAGTTTGTAGTGGTTTACTCTGCTTTTCTACGTTGCAAAAGGGACAACGCTTGTTTGGGATACTTGCAGTTTACTCTGCCCATTCTACGTGCACTAATAAGACCCATTGGTAGATTCAGGTTGGATGGTAGGACGACTAGAGAATGCCTCAGGAGAGGGTGTCCATCAAGCACTATTAAAGATATTCGAAAAGGAACTGTAAGTGCCCATGCTATTTAGAAGAGTGAGAGTTTTCCAGTATGGAAGCGTGACTAATCTGGCATATTTTTCTGCTTCCTGGATTCTGTTTGTTTCTAAATAAGAACAATTTTCACATTTCATTGTTAAGTGATCAGTCTGGCGGGGAGGGGGAATACCAGTGCCTCTGCTCCAGTTAGTAGTTTAGGTTAGGGCTTTTTAGTCCTCGCAGGTGGGGTGCTCAGGCGGATGGCGGCGCTACTTCTTCGAGTTTGTCTTCCGGACTTCGATCCTCCTTGAATTCGTCCATCCGGATCTAGTCGGCAAAGCTCCGGCATAGATTCATGTCGTCTCTTTGGGGTGGTAAGGTTAGGGTTTCTCGTCTTGTAGCGAGTTTGATGTCAGCTGCTTCAGATCTATGCGAGGGTTCAACGATAACGAATGCAGCTCCAGGGCACTGCCCTTAAGGGCCCGGCTGTCATTGACAAGATCAAGCCGGCTCCGGTAGGCACTACGGGCCTACTATGACGAGCCAAAAAATGTCATTGAATAGCTAATAACGTCACAAATTACCCCCCAGTGACATTTTATGGGCGTCACGAGCATCGTCACGAAATCCCCGTCACAGATTACTCCTAGTGACGACGCAAGCGCAAAAACGTCATTGAAATGGGGACCTTCGGTGACGTTATATAGAACGTCATCGACTTGCTACTTCCATGACAGTCGATGAATGTCACATGTTAGGAGAAAATATGCCATATTGTACCATGTCCAGTGATGAAGCAACATCACTGAATTTATGCCACGTCAACGCCTGAGCGGCTGTCCCACTAGTTACTATGAATTATCAAATCCACTATATTCCAAATGCATATCACAATAAGTATTTAATTCACATAAGATTATCTAAACAATTTAAAGAGGCAAATCACATCAGAAGTTGATATGAAATAAAAGTCATATTATATATGAAATCGTCTTAGCTTAATCATTCTTTAAACAGGAATGATGGTAAAAAAGTAACACTGACTCAAGTTTGACACATACAGTAGAGAAAGATGAAAACTAATAATTAACTAAAGACCACATGTGTTGTCCCAATGATTGGAATGTATGATTCAGCAACTATCTTTCCATCACGGAAGGATGGCATTCATGCACAATCAGGTTTGGACCAGAACTGTTGAGTTGCTCGAGCCCTCAAGAGGAAACCAATAAGATTATCCGTCTCTTGCTGCTTCTTTGCCCGGGATTCATTCTTCTCTTGTTGTCCCTTCTTTAGAGCATCCAACTCTTCTTGTTGCTTCTTTTGTATATCTTCAAATGCTCTCTCTTGTGCTTCAAGTCTTGCGGCTAACTCCTCCCAATGCCTATAAATAGACAAAACACAACAATGTTGCATCTTAATGAGATGAAAACAGACAAGATAAAGGGTACAAGAATGCCACTAAGAACCCTACAATCTATCGAATGATGAATTTGAAATATAAAAGTACATTATTAAATGTCAAGGCAAGCATGTCGATGGGCCAATGAAACAGTAAACCTACGAATAACGTATAATGTTTATAAATATGCATACCAAGAGCTTGATTACAGGAAGCATCACCAATAAGATGTCAAGTCAACAACCCAGGTTTAAAGAAGCAACTATGCTAGGACGACACATAACAAATGAACAAAACATATTTGATTTTGGATTAAAAACCATGCATTAAAACCGTGCAACAAACAATGTATTACTCATTACAAGCATTTTTATGCCACTTTGGCTGATTGGATAAGGATCATACCATACATAAATAGCAAAGCACTCCTTAGTCTAACTTTCGCTATAGGAACTAAAGATGAATGTCTTATTCGCACACATTTGTGTTTTCATTTTCAGTATCATGAATGAAATGGGCACACAAAAGCAAGCAAAAAGAAATAATGATAACACAAAAAGAAACAAGATAATTACCTGCCATTTGCATCTCTTGCGTCTTTATCTTTCTGTTCAATTCTTTCTTCTAGAACTTGGATCTTTGTTGATGATGTTGAGCTCCCAGACCTGCCAGGTCTTGAGGTATACCTCATGCTCATACTTCACATAACACATGAGAAAAATATAAAACGGGCTACATAACAGCCTGATGCGGCATGTACGGATGTACCATCGATAGATAACATGGACTCGATTAATAAGTGAGTATTTTTCCTCTTGAACATAATTGAATAGCCCTCGTTGTCATCAGAACAAGGAGCATATGCAAGTTTCCTCTTGCCGTGACTTCTTTAAGGCATCAACAGTTGTTTCGGTCCTTTGTCCATCCCTACTTCTTAAAATATGACTTGCATCATTATCAAGCAGAGGGTTAGAATTTGCAACACAAATATTAACATATTAGTAACAGAAGATATTGGTCCCTATAAAGCTTAAAGTTGTAGTTCAAAGTTAAAATTTGCTGATAATGGTAGTCGGATAAAATGTGGCATACAATGTATTGCGAAGAGAAACTGCAAGCGACATGCACAACAATATCAAATGAACCGATTCAAAGCAAACATAATTAATTGATATAACCTCAGTTTTGGACAAGGCTGCAATCAGCTAATCAGTTAATGAATCCAACTAAGAACAGATAAATACATAACCAACTTTGCACAAAAACATATACCTCTTGGCTAGTTAGAATATAAATTCAATACTTGCTTACTTTGTCAACAAAACGTAACTAGTATTCAGAATTATTAAGAAAGTCACATGCCTTTTCTATTGAGAACACCGCCAACTACAAAAAGGAAAAAATGCAGAGAAGCAGACTGAGTTAATTCGACCACGCCGGATACCACTGGCAGCCATGCACCTTCAACAACAAAGTAACTTACATATAGGTTCAATTAACAATTCATGGCCATGTAAAATAAATAAATAATCAGACCTTTCAAGTATACCTTCCTGTGGCTAGCTAGGAGACCTGCTCCCTATTGAGTGCGGAAGTCCGTAAGTTCAGCAACAACATGGCACCAAGGCGCCTCGAGAATTTGTTTTACCTCATTAACACCAAGCACACTACATTAGTAGGGAATAGAGCACTACCCACTGTATGACAAATCAATCATCACAACTCTGCCTACATGGAACATCAAATATTGTACAACTACTTGTTGCCGATTAGAAACCACAGTTAAGGCACCAGGCAGCGGTAAGCTTAGATGAGCAACTAGCAAAAAAGGCCTCTCCAGAATTAGGCACATCAAAGTAATATATGGAAAAAATAATGCAAAAAACATTGAGATGCAATGCCTGAAGCTGCAAAAGATGACAGGGACTGGAACTGAATGAACTGCCAAAATAGGTACCAGCTTATGGTATCAACACAAACTAAATGAATTCCTCTTAAATTTGTTTGGAACTGGACCTTAAACAATGCAGCCATTTTACATGTTAATATGTACTTTCCTAGTGCACACATGAATGTGATAAAGTAGCTAACTTAGAATGCAAATACAGGTTGCACTAGAATTTTATATTTCTCAAAGCGATGATAGTAAAACTGATGTGTTGCACAAACAAACTACTGTAATATTTCTCAAAAAGTGCCCCAAATCTATATAACACAAATTCTAACAGTATGAATTCCTTATTAACTAGTAAAGTAAATTAGTTCGTCAGTTTCAGATCACCTAGTTCATCAGTAGATCAAAACTTCAAAAATTCACTAGATATCCTACAGAAAAAAGGAAATACATAGATAAAAGTCAGGGTGCTCGTCGTTGTAGAGGCGGCCGGTGACCCCTACATCTGCCGACCATGCGAGGCCCTTGACGGCGGATCCGACGGTGAGGCGGGCATTGGGTGGCCATGGAGGATGGTCGTCCTCATGGCGGTGGTGGCCGATCCAGTTGCCGTTGAGGTTGGCCTTGCTGACCGTGGTGGCTGACGACGACGACGACTAGACGCCGGGAGGCGCGGGAGCACGTGAAGGAGGTGTCCGTCATGGCAGGGCTGCACCTCTACTCCCACTGCGGTGGACGCTGGAGGAGGACCATGAAGGTGGTGAAGCGGGTGTCAACGAGCTGGGTGGGCTAGCCGCGTTCGGGGGCGCAACATCGGGGAGGAAACACGGCAACGAAGATCACGCCATGGACGAGTGATCCGACAGTGTCGGGATGAGCAGGCGCCCGGAGGGCTCCTCCTGCCGTGCCCGACTGCCTGCAGCGGTGGTGGCACTACAGTGGCTTTCTTCGGGGTATCAATGGCGATGGTTGTTTTTTATACGAAAAGGCAGGGCCACTGCTTTGCATTGCGTATAGAAGAAATAAACAGTTATAAACACAAGATTAGAGAAGGAGGATTGGGGTTAAAGATACATCAGAAGTACATCAGTCTGGTTCTAGGGGGCGCTCTATAAGAGCCATTGCACGCTTACGCCCAGCGTCAACCCAGTCCTTTGCTTTGACCTGAATCTTCAGAAATAGTTGTGTGGGGTGACAAGAAATATTTCTGAATGTTCTATCATTTCTTTCTTTCCAGAGGTTCCACCAAACCAGGGACAAAATTGATCTCCAAGATTTCGCTCTTTCCTTTCCCATGGAAGCATTTGTTCGCTGCCACCAGCTAACTAGGGAATCGTCATGAACTGCCGCCATAGCCAGGGTCATGTTCAGCTTGCAGAGTGTCAGGTGCCAAACTTCCTTCGCAAAAGAGCAAGAAGTAAGCAGGTGGGCAGCAGTTTCAGGCTTTTGTAGACATAGCAGACACAACGGATTATGGGGCCACCCTCGCCTAGCAAGGTTATCCGCCGTTAGACATCGATCTTGAGCAGCCAGCCAGACGAAGAACTGACATTTGGGAGGGGCATCCGAGCTCCATGCCAGCTTCGCATAAGGTGGCCTAATGTTGGCAGTAAGAGTGGCAGTGTACGCCGAGCTGGAGGAAAACTGACCATCGTTTGTCCATCTCCAAGTTAGTGAATCATCTTGAGTGTGAGTGAGTTGGATCGGCTGCAACTCATTCCAAAGGTTCATGAATTGCGCGATGGCCTCTTGAGTTAAGTTTCCCTTGAAGTGCCTCATCCACTTTCCATCAGCAAGAGCACACCTAACGGATATTGCTTTGACCGTGCATTGGTTGTAAAGATCCGGGAACCTCCTGGAAAAGCTCTCTCTTTGATGCCAAGGGTCAGTCCAGAATTTTGTGTTTGAGCCGTTTCCAATGTTAATCTGCACCGACGCCTCAAAGAGGGATCTAACTGAGGTGTTGATTGGTAAAGGCAAGCCGTGCCATGGTCGACTAGGTTCCATCCATGATAGCCAAAGCCATCTACATCTCATTGCCTCACTTTTTTGGGTTAGACAGGGGATACCAAGCCCTCCAAGCTTCTTGGGCAAGCAAACCTGTTTCCAATTGACTAAACATTTGCCACCAGTAGCCTCATCTTTATTAGCCCAGAGGAATCCTCTGCAACCCTTGTCAAACTTTTTGACCACCCATCTAGGGGGCTCAATTGCCAATATCTGAAATACAGAAAGAGCATATAAAACAGAGGTGATGAGAGCCAGTCTGCCAGCAGTGGGGAGCATTAATTTGATCCAGCCCGAGGTGTTGCGTTTGAGCTTGTCAAAGATAGGTTGATAGTGAATTTTCTGGAGTCTTGCATAGCTTAGAGGAATCCCAAGGTATGTGATAGGGAACTCCTTGATTGGGCATTGAAGGATCATGGCTAGCTCTTGGATGTCAATGTTATCACACCAGATGTGGCAAAAATTGCTTTTGCTGAAGTTAGTCCATAGGCCGGTTGCATTACCGAACACTTCCAAAATCTTCTTTACCGCTGTGATTTCGTGTGTGTTGGGCTTGACAAAAATCATCACATCTCAGCATAAAGGGAGGCTCGTAATGTTGGTAGGTTTCTTCCAAAGGGGGGCAATACTTGGGTAGTGACGACAGCCCTCAACAAAGCATCCAGAATATCCAAAACTAGCACAAACAGAAGTGGAGACATTGGATCGCCCTGCCTAAGGCCCTTATGGTGCTTAATTATGTCAGTTAACTCCCCATTGACTAGGACTCTGGTTGAAGACGAGGCAAGCATGGAAGCGATCCAGTTCCTCCAGGTTTGGCTAAACCCCTTGGCTAGAAGGACCTCCAGCAAGAACTCCCAAGAGACGCTATCAAAGGCCTTATCGATGTCCAGCTTGAGCATAATGGAAGGGATTTTCTTCAGGTATAGGGATCTGACCATGCCTTTGACAAACATAAAGTTGTCGTGAATTTCTCTTCCTTTGATGAAAGCACTTTGTGAAGGCAACACCAGTTCCTTCAACCTTGGTTGGAGTCTACGTGCAAGAATTTTCATGATTAGCTTTGCGAAGAAGGTGAGCAGACTTATAGGCCTATAATCCTTGGCTTCAGCTGCATCGGCCCTTTTCCTGATTAGAATCAAAGTGGCATTATTCAGGCTGGCAAGGTTTGCATTGTTCATCCCCTCAAACGCTTTGATTGCAAGCATTAAATCATTCTTTATGATATCCCAGCACTTCTGAAAAAATAATGCGGTGTAACCATCGGGGCCGGGAGCTTTTCTGGGGTTCAAGTCCATAACTGCAGCTCTGACTTCATCTTCAGAGAAGGGCCCGTCAATGCTGCTTAGATCAATTGGGGATATGCCGAGAGCAGCAAAATTTATGCAGTAGCCTCTTTGAGCTTTGGAACCCATAACCGAGGAGAAATGCTCCCAAACAGCCTGCAATTTATCTTCTTGAGCTGTCACTACTACTCCTTTGTGCAATAAATTGAGCACAAAATTTTTTTGGCGTCTAGCCGAAGGTTTGGCTTGGAAGAAGGAAGTGTTGGCATCTCCATCTCTCAACCAGTCGATTCTAGAGCGTTGTCTGCTGTGAGCACGCTGAACTACAGCTATACCAAGCAAATTCATCTTCAAGGCTGCCCTTAAATATCTCTCACCCTCAGACAGATCCCTTTCATCTAGGGCACCGTCCAGCCGACCAATAAGCTCACTGGAGATTGCTGCACGAAGCTTGAGATCGCCCATGTGAGAAGCACTCCACTTTCTTAAGGCTCTGGCCATTCTCGTGAGCTTGCAATGCAGCCGTAGATATGGATTCGAGCAATTGGTTGGCTGCGCCCAACAGTCAATCACCAACTGATTGAACCCTTCAAACTTCACCCAATAATTATCAAATCTGAAATGCCTCGGAGGCTGGAAGGAAACATCAGTGGAGAGTAGTAACGGACAATGATCAGAGAGATCTGTGGCAAGGGCAGCAAGTAAACAGCAAGGGTGTGCTGTCATCCACAGATCATTATAGAGCACCCTGTCCAGCTTCACTTTAGTAGCAATTTGTTGTTCGTTGGTCCAAGTATATTTTCTGCCGTGGAGGTACATGTCTCTAAGCTCAAGTTCATTGATGAATCTTCTGAAAGCTGCCATCAATCTTCGATTTAAATTCCGGTTGTTCTTTTCTGAGGCATCAGCAATAAGGTTGAAGTCACCACTGAATATACAAGGTAAGCTGGAATGAGATAATGGTCTCAAATCATCAAGGAAACTCAGTTTATCTGCATCAGACTGAGGTCCGTAGACCGTGACTAATCTGAACTTAGTAGCTGACAGTCTCCAACAACAATCCACGGCAATAAAAGATTCATGCTGAGCAAGGAGGTTCACATCTACCACATCTGGATCCCAAGCAACAATTATACCACCTCTAGTTCCCAAAGCAGGTTCAAACAGGAACTCGGTGTATTTCAGACCACAAACTTGGCTAATGATCAAACTGTCAACATCTGCTAGCTTCGACTCTTGCAGGCAAACAATCGCTGGACTGTGCAACAACACAACATTTTTTACAAGTCCGCGGCGAGCAAGGTTGTTAAGCCCTCTTACGTTCCATACTAAGATATTTGAGCTAATCATAAGAAACTCAATCGACAGATATAACAGCAGTAGAGAGAAACAGAACCACATCAGGCACGCCGCCCCTTTCGGGTGTTCCTCACAGAGGCCGACTTGGCCAGGGCAGAGAGGGCTTCGATTTGCTTGTCACTCAGCGGCTCCTTGAAGGTAAGCTTGTACCTCTGGAGGGTCTCCTCCTCTTCTTCCTCTCCGGGCTCGGCAATGGCGAGCCCCCTCTTTCCGACAAGGACGCGTCGGGCAAGCCGCAGTGAAGTGTTTCCCCCTCCAGTGATAGCCTCCTTCCTTCCCTGCAGTCTATGGCTTCGCCTGGTCGCCGTTGCTGGCGGTCGCCGGGCAGGCTTTTTCTTGGTGAGTGGCGGAGGGGATCTGGGTCCAGCAAGAAGCGGTGTAGAAACATGGGAAGTCATGCGGGAGAGAAACTGCTGGATGGGGTGAGATGGCGATGCTGGGTCAATGGTCGGCCGAGCGCTCGGGTCAATGGCATCGGATCCGTTGGCAGCGGGGCTGAGGTCCAGATTCAGACCATGGGCCGAAGGGATCTTAGCAGAGCCCATCTGGGCGGTAGAGAAGCTCGGCCTAGTACGCAGGCCGGGCTCCGGCACCCCAAGAGGCTGTAGCTGGGCCACAGATACGTTAGGGGTCTTCAAGAGCGCTTCGGGGCTACGGTTGACCAGGGGAGGCGACTGGTCTTGGGTAGCGCATGCAGCAGGCGGCAGCATCACGGGAGGCGACAGGGCACCTAGCTCCACCCCTGTCGACAGCGCAGGAGCAGCAGTGGAAAGGCGTAGTTCACAATCCAAAGAAGCAGGAGCCTCGCGCAAGGAGCTTATCATTGGCAGGGCAAGCTGCCGCTGAGCCCTGTCTCTCTGTATGGTGACCAAGGTAGCTCCAGGAGCATGCTGCTCCTGTGTTGGCTCCGGCTGGGGCAGCTCCATCATGTGGCCACGGGGTGCCGCCGCGTTGTCACCTGCCGAGGAGACGGCGTCAACACGCGCACTGACCAATGGCTGGGCATGTGTGGTTTCGACGGCCACCGCGCTGACGACGTTAGGGCTGGGAGCTTGCATTGACACCGTGATTGGCGCGCCGCCGTCCGCATCGCAGGCGCGTTGCCGGCCGCCACCTCCACCGCCCCGTCCATTAGCCCGACATCGCTCACAGACGGGCCTTGACTGCGTCTGTTGGTAGTGCCTGTAGTCATCGTCGGCGAAACCATGCGCCCAGGGCATGGGGTGCTCTTCTAGAGGCGGGCCATCGCCCGTGTCGTCATGCTCGTCGTGATCATCGCGAGGTCCCGCATGCCTCGCCGCCCCTGCCGGCCTGGCCTGGTAGTAGGCCACTGAATCCAAGTGAACTAGGACCTAGTAGTGGAGCAGCCGCGGGATGTGGTCGGTGCAGGCGCAAGTGTCGTCCATGCCACCCTCTTCCGAGAAGCCCACCGGCGTAGAGGAATGCGCTAGCGGGTTAGAGCATGGCCTTGGCTCGCCGCGCACCGTCAACATGGCGACCGTGGGCACCTCCTCCAGGTCCTCGACCCACGCCGTGGCCACAAAGTAGGAGAGGTCTTCCTTGTCAAGCGTCTCGGTGGCGATGCCGTAGATGAGGCACTCCGGCAGCATCCTCTGGACTCTGTTGATGGACCAGGCATGCGGCAGCAGGTCCTCTAGGAAGAGGCGCACACTATAGCGGTTGGCGTGCGAGGAGGCGAAGGAGAGGCCAGTCCAACGCCGCACGAGGATGGGGACGCCATGGAAGTGCAGCATGTTCTTTTCGGCGACGGCACGGAACCACCGGTTGCTGAAGAAGCGGACGAAGAAGCCGTCCTGGTAGAGGGACACCTGGAACGCGGAGGGAGGCAGCTCCAGGAACTCCATGGTGATGCTCTCCGCAATGTTCCCAGGCAGAAGGCTGGGGCGCGTGCCGGCGATGATGAGCATGAGGGCGGACCCCCGGAGCCGTGCCTCCTCGGCCTCCATCTCCACATCATGATCGATGAGGCACTTCGTCCTCCTCGCCCTGCGAGCGGCCACGACAAGGAGGTCGCAAGAATCCATGGCAGGCGTCGCCGCAGCAGCAGGCTCCAGCGCCGCGGGAACAGCAGCACCAGCGACGGGGAAGGGCGGTGGGAAACAAAGGCGCGAGTGGACCGGGGCGCGGGTGGACACCGGGTGCTCCGGCGGGAAAACCAGCCGGGAGAGAACCGTAGGCTGAGCACGGTGGCGTGGAGGAGGTGGAGGTGAATTATTGAGCTCGGAGAGGGGCACGCGGGGCAGGTGTTTGCGGCGGCAGAAACGAGCAGTGTGCCGCTCTCGGAGGCAATGGAGGCAGCGAGTTGGGTTGCAGCAAGCGGCCACCTTGTGATTCTTGTCAAGGCATCTGAAGCGGCGGCCGAGGAGGTCGAGTTTATAGCCGTCTACGCCATTACTGCCGGCCGCAGAGGAGCGTTGGTGTGTCTTGAATGCATCCGCTTGAGAAGGAAGCGCGCTCCCATGCCGTCCGGACTTGCGACCGACCACTTGCCATCCCCCAGAATCAGGCATGGCGTGGGGTGGTGTGGTGCAACCAGGCTCATGAATGCGTGGTGCCGGCGCATGCACGAACTGGGAGGGCGGTTGGGTGCCAGACGATGGCGGCACCACAACCAACGAAAGCAACCGTGGCCCCGCCGGCGTGGTCTGAGCGCCCGCCGCTGGCCTGCCAGGAGGCATCCTGACCACCTCAGCGAAGGACGCTCGCCTCAGCAACCGAGGAGAGGACAGAGGGGTGCCATCAATGTCGGAGGCCGGCTCGGAGAGAGAAACGCGCTCCCCAGATTCAACCGATCTGGGGGAGTAACTCGGTCCGCCTACCTCGAAACAGGACCGCGATGGTGGGGAGGTGGCTGCCATGGCCGGAGTGGAGCAAGGCAGGGGAAAGCCGGTGGAGACCTGCACCTGGGTGGCACAAGCACGGCCACGCCGCGGCCAAAGGTGGTCGGCGGCGCGAGGACTGGAGGTGCTGAACTGCTTTGTGTATTATTGGATTAGTTTGGTTCGGTCTGGACACAAACTCGGTCTATGGCGATGGTTGTTGCATAGATGGTGGGGGCGGCGGAGGTGGACGGGGGTGGGAGCGAGGGAGAGGAGCGGCGGAGGGGATTGGAAGATTGGATCGGGATTAAGAAGGGAAGAGGACGGCGCCAGATGGGAAAACGAGGATTAGGGTCAGCCACCGTATAGCTAAAACAAATGGGCTTCGCTCCAAAAAAATTGAAATTTCCATTCTCTGCGCCCCGGAGGGCAAATCAATTCTCCCTATAAAAAACTGGTGGCTTTGACACGCTTACATAAAAAAACTGTGGGGGGTTTTTAAACACAAAAAAGGTCATTTTGACACGTATAATGTACATGTATAATCTTATCAAAAAAATAAAATGGCATGTACCACCATGTAAGTGTATAGTCTATAAAAGAAGTAAAAAGGATGTGCCACGTACCATGTGTGTATAATCTGATTAAAAAATTAAAGACCAAGTAATAGACACCAGATGTGTACAACTGCACCACCATATTCATCGGCTCACGAACACCACCAATAAGCTTTTCTCTAACCACTAATTATTTATATTAGATTGGTATATTAGACTGAACAAAATAATTTCATCGTTCAATAACTTATGAACAAACTATGGCGGGTCCAACTACCAGCATTGAGCCATTGACACACGGGACCCATAAAGTACTCTGACGCATGGGTCCTACTGCTCAATAACCGAAGCAGCTACGACGGACCCCATTGCTAGTAGTTACACGATAAAAAATGAGCATCACACATTTGTAATAATCGGTGACTGTAGTGGGTTCATCACGGAAATTACCAAAACGTCATACAAAATGACAGCCTGGTGGCACTCAACGGCTCACATGATTCAATGCCATAGCCGTCACTAACATAGAGTAATTGGTGACGCGACCTCCAGGACATCACACATTAGATACTTTTGTGATGTTGTCAACCACCGTCACAAGGATTTTCGTCACAGTATCTCAATTTTCTTGTAGTGAGGAGAGTGGCGACAGCGGCGCGTTAGCGGCTCGTATTAGGCGTCTAGGACAAACTCTCCCCTCCAAACTTCACCAGCGAGCCCGTGGATGTGCCTACACTCTGCCTGCCGCTTGGGCGGCCGGTGGAGGGGAGGGGAATCCCGGAGCCTCTGTTCCGGTTAGTAGTTTAGGTTAGGGCTTTTTAGTCCTCGCAAGCACGGTGCTCGGGCGGATGGCAGCCCTACTTCTTCGAGTTTGTCTTCCAGGCTTCGATCCTCCTTGAATTTGTCCGTCTCGATGTAGTCGGCGGAGCTCTGGTGTAGATTCCCGCCATCTCTTTGGGGCAGTAAGGTTAGGGTTTCTCATCTTGTGGAAAGATTTGATGTTAGGTGCTTTAGATCTATGCGAGGGTTCAAGAGCGATGACTGCGACTCCTGTGCACTAGCCCTTAAGGGCCCGTGCACGAAGACTTCCTGGTTGTCATAGACAAGTTCAAGCCGGCTCCGGGAGGGGAGCGGCGATAGCGGCGCGTCAACGACTTGTTCGGGTGTAGCGACCCGACCTCAGACGGTCAAGTCTTTGTGCTTAAGTGTCTTCCCTGGATCGGTATGCTGACACACACAGTACTCAAGGATTTATAACAGAGGTAAATCACATGTATAAAGTAACGCAAATACTATTACCTCAATCCAAATACCGGAAGTAATAAGGTTGTGGATTCCCATCAACACCAACGGCAAAGTTGAGTGTAGAAATCATAACCCTAACGTATCACATGCTCGTCGTAAGAATCCTGCAACATGAGACGCTGCAGCCACAAAGGGTCAGTACATTGAATGTACTGGCAAATTCACACCATAGGATAATGATGAATAAATGCTATAACTACATGCATTTTTGGCTGGTGGAAAAGCTCTATGGGTATAATGTTTTTGCGAAAAGCCAATTTTTCCCTACTGCAAAGGAATATATTTTATTTAACTACAAGGTTGGTTGAAAAAATTGAGAAGGTAAACCCCCTCTCAATCCCAATTAAAAGTAAACATTAACAACCCAACAAATTATTTAAGTAACTTGATGAGATCAATATGATAATCGAAGACCCAGATACTCAAGATATCCATAACCGGGGACATGGCTAATCATGATTAGTTTGTACACTCTGCAGAGGTTTGTGCACTTTTCCCCACAAGACCCGATCTCCTCCGTTGGTTTTCTCACACTACACGATGGTTGAGAAATGGATGACCGACACACAATCTTTCAAAAGCGTTAACACCTTACGATGGGTAGACCGGTACACCTACATCCCCTATATCTGCTAGTCTACCACCGTAAGAGTTCACACAACTTAATCAACTATGCTAGAGCCCATAATAGTTTGTGGCTGCACACGGAAGTTTCTAGCATGAATAATCTTATGATCCCTTTGAGCCTGGGTGGCAGTCCATAGGAGAATCACACGGTACCCCGGGATTTCCAAAAATACAGCCAATCACTGGGTTCCCCAGGTGCCTCAATCCACCCAGATGTGTATTAAAATTGCCACCTTAAGTTGAACCATTAAGTAAACAATCTCACATCTGTCATGAATTCACTCAAACCCAATCCACGTCTACGAGCATAGCATGGAAATATAAGCATAACGTAATAGTAACTCCTGAGGTTTGAATGCAGAGTAATAGGTTCCCACCTCATCAACTACTTCCCAATACCCACATGTTAGCAATCCTACTCATGCAATGTTTGAGGGTGAAACTAATGCATAAAAACTAGGTATGAAAGGGATATGATCAAAGTGTGAACTTGCCTGTACTGTTGATGAAGATGATTCACACTCAAAACTCTTGATAGTTCTACTCGTCACACTCCGGTCAATCTATCGTAAGCAATCAATAGTAACCACACATAAGCAATCACTCAAAAGGTCGGAAAGAACAAAAAAGACAAATTGGAAAACATCAAAACCAAATAACTCTTGCAACATAAAACAATTTCTAACAGCACCAAAATTATGTGTATTTGGCCTTATCAGAAAGTTTAGGTCAAGAGCTTTAATATGCAAAAGGAATCAACTCAAACGGAGTTATAAAACTCGAGTTATGATCGAACATAGTTTGAAATCAAATCTGATCTATTTCAAATTTTAAAATTTCAAAAACATGTTTAAGTTGTTTTACTGGATAGAGGAGATCATAACAAAGAAGTGGGCGTTGGTTTCGTTGGATTTGGACTAATGAGTAAACAATAGTGATCGCTTGAAAATCAGGGGCTAATCTGTAAATAAAATATTCACAAACGAGTCCCTAGCAAAAAACTAAAATAAAAGAAAAAGACTAAATAGCGGACGTTCGTTACCGATCGCCAACGAGCGAAAATCGTTCACCCAAACCCTAGCTAATGAATGCTCGCAAAAGTAACTAACCTAAAATATAAAAACCGATCTAAAAGAAAAACCGGTATTCTGATCACGGGATCAGAATATATAAACACTATTCTGATCACGGGATCAGAATAATATTCTGATCACAACCTGACCTGCCCCGCTAGTACTACGATAAATTTCCCTGTGAACTAGGTTGAACTTCCGCGAACATTGCACAAATGGGTCTTGCGATATACCGTTGGAAAGCTATGGACCCCAATATCATGACCCAACTTAAATTTTTGGCAAAATATAAGCGGTTTAAGAGCAGTTTTGAAAACTGTTTTTTCTTCGCACAAAAAACATAAATCATATTTTCAATCGCATTTCTAAACCGTTTATCAGAATGAGGCATATAATATGGCGTTGGAGAGCTGCTGCAAAACCGCTCCTTCCACATGTTGAAAGTTTTCTCTAATTCCCTATGGTTAAAGAGTAATTTGAAAAAACATAAAATTTCGTAAACCGAACAGCTGAGTTCATTTTTTCGATGTCATTTCTAAATGGCTAATCCAATGGAGGCATATGATACGGTGTTGGAAAGCTTATGAAAATGCGCTACTTTTTCATCTTGAAAGTTTTTTTCTAATTTTGAATGGTTTAAGAGTAATTTAGAAAATGGTCCAAGTCCTACCGAGTTCGTATTTTCGATTTAATTTTTTAACCGTGCATCCGAATGCAGCAAATGATATGGCGTTAGAAATCTTGAAGAAATGCGAAACTTTTTTGTATGTATTGTTTCTCCTAATTCATTACGGTTTTATGTCAGTTTTGAAAATGGTTAAAAACGTATTTTTGCCATAATTTCTACAAAGTTTATCGGAATGGGGCAAATAATATACCGCTGAAAAGCTACAGAAAATGCAAAACTTTTTCATGTTGATGGTTTTCTCTGAATCCTGGTTGTTTTCAAGTAATTTCGAAAATGGCGGGATCATTCGTTCTGCCTTTATCGCGAAACAGATTCTTCGAAAATGCACCGCGTGAAGAACCTGAACTTCTCGGCGCGTGTACCTGAACTTCACTCTGTTTTTCACGTGATTTTTTTGCTCGTAGGTCTCCATCCACTGCTCGTAACTCTCCATCCATTCACCGGAATTGAGCAGGTGATATACCGATGGAAAGCTGCTGCAAGCACGCAAGTTTCTCGTGTTGATCATCTTTTCATACTCGCGACGATTTTAAAAGTTTTTCATCTCAAATTCATTCACTATAGAAGTCGAACTTCCTGCTATTTTCACGTTGAACTTCTTTGACGTATTTTCTTTTGTAATTTCCTCATCCATTCGTTAGTGTTACACAAATAATATTCCTTTTGTACAAACCTCTCTAACAATAATTTTTTTACTTTCTTCCATCGAGGACTTGAACTTATAACAACAAAAAATTTAGTATTTGCTTCTTTATTCTTTTTAATACCAAATGCACATTGTGTTGTACGTGGACTTCTCGCAGTTATCAATCCGAACTTCTCTAGGTTACGTGAAAATATTTTGTTTTTTATGAATATTAATATGAAATTCCTAATTTTTAATGAATTTTTGCGCTCTATTTTTCAAAGTTGAACTTCTTGTTATTTTATTTTTGAACTCCTTGTTTCCATTGTTTAATAACGAGGAAAATCTGAGTTTTCTATAATCATCGAACTTCTCCATCTTTTTAATATGGACTTCCTGGTTTTATTTTCTTAATCTTTTTTATGAAATTTTGAAGCGCTGTATTATTAAAAGTTGAAACTTCTTGTTATTTAATTTTTGAACTTCTTGTTTTCATTTCTTAACAAATCTGAGTTTTTTATATACTTCGAACTTCTCTGTTTTTTTGAATTGAACTTCTTAGTCTTATTCTTAGAAAAAATATGTTTTCAAAGAAGCATCAAACATTTTTTTAAATTGAACCTCACACATTTTATTTTTCCTAGGTATGGAAAGAATTTGAGTTTCCTGTAAACATCAAACTACTCCTTTTATTTTAATTTGAACTTCTTTAATATTATACTTTAGTGACGAAGAGAAAACTGTTTTTTATAAATATTGAGGGCCTGTTCTGAACCTCTCCGAGCTTCCCAAACTCCACAAAATCAGCTTCTGGAGCTAGCTTCAAACTCCACCTGGCGATTAGCAAACCGTTCGGCACGGTCATAGCTTCGCCCAGAGATTTGGCCCAGTTGGGGAGGTTGTAGGCCTGTTCCGCGCTGGTATAGGCCCGCTGGAAACAGCCCAGCTCGGGAGTAGCCCACTGGAGGACCTTGTTTGACGCTGGTATAGGACCATTGGAAACAGTCCAGATTAGGAGCAGCTGCCATGGGTGGACCTTGGGAAGAAGAAGGGCAGCTCGGGGTGGTCTTCTGGATGGGAACCGATCGGGATGGCCCTATATATGTCGAATCCGACGGTGGAGCGGAGTGCCGGCCGACTGAGGGGTGGATCCGACTATGGCGGCGGTGGAAGGTTAGGTCGAGGGAGGGAGACGAGCGCAACGATTCAAACACGAGCGTGGCCTGTCGACTTGGGAAGCTGGCTCTCCGAAGCATTTTCTTTAGCGGTGGCAGTCTCGTTGTAAATATGGGCAACTCCAGTTTCTCGTTTTTCTGGAGCTGGGCTTTCCGGGCTTCACGATTTTACACGTGAGTGGGGATTAGCTTCTCAAATCTAGCTTCTTCTCAAATAAATGTTCGGGACAGCTTCACATGAGAAGTTTTAGAAGTTAGAAGCTGGAGAAGATCAGAACATGCCCTGAACTTCTCTATTTTTACAATTTGGACTTCATGGTTTATTTGAAATACTTTCTTTTTCCATTTGAAAATCTAAATACACGGTGACCCTCTTTCAGAAGAACTTTTGAACTTTCCCGGGCCGAGCACTTGAACTTCTACCAACAAAACTTTTAGACTTTGCCCTTTTATTGTAATTTTCTAATATGAAACACACACCATGCAGTACGTGAACTTCTGACAGGTATCACTTTGGATTTCTTTTTTGTTTCTCGTTAGTAATGGAAAAAATCTGAGTTTTTATAGACATCGATCCGCTCTAACTTTTTACAAAACAAAATTATAGTTTTTTTCCACTTTCTATGATTTATTTTTTTGTATCGCGACATTTTTAGCCATTTTTTGTTGTCAGTGAAATGGCCTGGACAATCCTTTTTATTTCATTGATGATTTTCTTCACGATATGGTACATGTGAACTTGTGAATTTATAAAACATGAACTTCACATTTATATCTAAAACATGAATTTCTAAAACATAACGGTTTAGCTTTTTAGAAATATACTTTGGGGCGTATATAATCGTCAGTTTTGAATTATTTTGAATACAAGATCAAATTATTTTGAACTTCTTGGTTGTCGTTTTTAGAAAGATGAATAACTATTTTTAAACTCCATCGCTCGTTATTTAAGTTTAACCACAAAGCATAATTTACCCACACCATGATTCAAATGATCAAATAGGCAAAATCAGGGAAAGAAATACACGATTACGTTCCAAGGAAAAGCATCAATAGTAGCAGCACTAGCAATCACACAGGCTACCTATGGATGGATACCATGCACACACACCACACGCATCACAACACACAAGGAACGCATAGCGCGCTAGCACATCACGCGCAAGCACACGGCCATGCTCACACGCACGAAGCATAATGCACGCACACCTTCAGGCAGGCAGCTACATGCTAGAGAAGGGGCAACCCCAGACATGTTGAGGCACTGGCGGGAGGACGACCGACAACCTGGGCACATGGTCAATGATCAGCAGCTGGCACGCATATGAAGTTTCCTTCCATGCGTGTATCGGTGGAACTGCTGTTAATTCTTTTGTTGAACTGACACAGAAGAATTGCCTCAAATCTTTTTGGAAATACACTGAAGAAAGGATGCAGTTTTTTTTGCAAGAAGTGTCGTCCTCACTCTGACGACGCATCCCCATATGTATTATTGGAGGATAGAGTGATTGGGAGGTGGCCGCTAGCGATGTACCAAGCTCGGGGACAAAGTAGCTCACCGGAGCAGCACCACCTCCCACGTTCTAGCATCCGCTGGATCCGGCCTAAGAATTCCTTGACGCAGTAGGTAGCCGAGTATGACAACGCCGGTGCTGGAGGAGAGAATCTCGTCGTCGTCATCCTTTGCTTTTTGGGCAGTACGTCGAGGGATGGGGCTGAACTATTGGCCGGACCCGTGGATCTCACCGGTCCTGACCAGATCCGTGTAGGGGGGTGGCTGCGGGGGGTGGTTGACGCCGCGCCGGCTGTAGGTGGTGGACCTCAGTTGCAGCGGCGCGCGGCCAGGTGCAGGTCGGGACTCCTCCCAGCTGCAGGTCGAGACCTCCCCCATCTGCAGGTTGGACGAAGGGATGGCGAGACGGTGGTTGGTTGGGAGGCGAGGTGCATGGGGTGGGGAGGCAGCGGTTGGCCGGAGGGCCCGCAGGGAGGTCAAGGAGGTCGCCGTCTCTAATGGCCATGGCGGGCTCCTCTGCTGATGACGCCACCGTCGCCGGAAGAGAAGCTGGGCGAGGCCGGGGGCAGCTTAGGTGGCAGGGAAAGCGCGGCGGCGTACCAAAGGTAGATGGCGAGGCCGCGCGCCGGCGCTTGGTGGTTGCTGGCGGTGGCGGGATCGGTCCCGGGTGGATCCAGGGGATGAGGAGGCCCGGTGGCCGGATCCAGAGGTGGAGACAGCCCGGCGGCCGGATCCGGGGGCTGAGGCTGCGCGGAGGTCGGATATGGGGGCGGGGCAGGGGCGAGGCAGGGGCGGCCATGGTTGCCGGTGGTTGTGTGCGGGGGAAGGTGGAATCGGGGTGGGATAGAGCAGGGCGGAAGAAGGTGGGCTGCGTTTTTTTTTCTTTGTCGCTTCCGGTTCGGAAGTTCGGGATGATCTCATCAGCCCTATATAGGGGCGTTGTGATCCAAATAACTATTTGATCTTGGGATCAGAATAGTTTTACTCTCTCTCTCTCTCTCTCTCTCTATATATATATATATATATAAAACCGAAGAAAAACCGGGGAAGGGTTTTATAGCGGTTTATACCGGTTCACCAAATAAAACCGGCGGTGGCGGTGAACGGATTCCGGCGAGGGCCGCGCGGCTCCAGCGAGGTGTGGGTGAAGGTGGCTGCGCGGGGCGGCGCGGGGAAGTGCGTCGGCGCGGCAAAGCAAGATGCGGCGGCGGCGCGATGCGATGCGAGGGCGGCGATGCGGCGAGAGGCGGGCGAGGTTAGGAGAGAGAGGCGGGGGCCTAGGGCGGCGGCTTTATAGGGAAGGGGCGGAGGAGGCCTTGGAGGAGGGGGCAAAGGAGGCTGGAGGCGGCACGGCGTCCATGGCGGCGGCGGTTGGCGTGCGGGAGCCGGAGTCCGGGCGGAGGTCGGGGACGACGCGGTGCGGGCTGGGCTTGGCCTGGAAACTGGGCCGGCCTAGTCGGGGGCCTAGAATTTTTTTAAAGATTTTACACACAAACAAAAGTAAATAAAACAAAATAAACAAAAATACTATATAGGCATATAATATATCAAAATTTTCAAAAAAATATTTCCTACAACCTGAACATTTTTCTAGAGTCGAATAAAATCCACATAAATTCAAATAAAGCAAGGAGTGCTACTGTTGCAATAAGACCTAATAAAAATCATTAAAAAACCAAAATGATTTCATTTTCTATTGTAGGGAATCATGTTACCCTATTTTCCATATATTTTTATTTTGGATAATTTTTTCGAATAAAATCCAAATAACTCCAAATTGAAAATAAATTCAAAAGGACTTTGAATTTAATTCTTTTAAAACTTCCAACTCATATTTCATATTTTTTGAAGAAGTCATATTATCTTCTCTCGTGAAAATCATTGAGTTGCTTAAAGTTTCTGAATTTGAAAATAGTTCCAAATGAAATTTCAAATATTTTCAAATACCCTCTTCATTTATTTAAATGGAAGAAGTCATGTCATCTTCACTCTATGGTTTTGTATTTGAAAAGAATTTGAATTCATGGAGATCAAAATGCAAAATGAAAGTTTGGGAAAGTCCTTTTATTCCCTCTCATTTAACTTTCAAAAGGCTTCAAATAACACTCACCTTCAGTCAATCAATCACACAACAATCAAAAAATCAATCAAATCTATCTATTTATTATAACATTCCAAAATTTAGAATTTTGGAATGTTACAAACCTACCACCCTTAAAATGAATCTTGTCCTCGAGATTCGGAGAGGATAGAAAGAAATAGGTTAGGTTTGGGGGTCTTCTCAAAATCCATTGATCGTCGGAAGGGTCTGGGGTGCTACCACCCTTAGAAAGATGGTTACGCTTCCATCAAAACTTATATATTCCATCCTTTTTGTTGACAGGGCCAGTCTTCTCAGATCTTCAATATAATTCCTTATCGGGCTCTTCCGGTAGCGGCATAACCTTTTCCTCAATTCTCATGTCCTTTCATCTTGGTACGGTCTTCCTGTGGCTGGATCTTCTTATCTCACGGGTCTGGCGCCAATACTAAACAACTATTGATATCTCATGGCGGTTAACAATTTATGGTTTCTCCTACAGGGAATGGGTCTGGGCTTGAACCTCACCGTATATCCTATGATTGGCAAAAGCTGCCGTGTACAAGGGAAAAATTCTTATACCATTCTAAGCTTTAAACAAGGTTTAATATCGTTGTCTCTCTACTATAGGTAAGTCACCCAGATTTACCATCCCGTATAGCAAGGCGAATAATAAGAGTAAGTCGGTATGGTGATCAATCCATCCCGCACCCAAATCATTACCCTATATATGGTTTAGTGAATCTCATATTCTAACACTCGGTCATCCTCACAAGCATTGCAGAATTTCTCTTGTCGACGAACCAAGTTCGGATAAATCCATTGATTCTGCAAGCCAAACAAACATCTATCGTTTCTTCACAACTCTCAGGTTTTGCGTAAACTCCTATAAGATCGTCTGTCGATAAGGTCGTAAGTTCTTCCAGGGTTTTTCCTTCAGCAAGAATGTGCTTGCTTATTGGCAGGTCCTGGGGCATGTGGGTTATGGCCAATCTTATCACTTGTAATCCTTGAACACATCATGTGGGCAACTGCTCATTATCCCAACATCCAACTTCCAGCTTCCTAGCATACTTAAAATTCATCCAATTGTATTGTCTCCCTTCCTTCTAATTGTGCCAAACTAAAACGTGATTACTCAAACTCATCATGGAGTTGCAATTGCTCCATATTACCAACATTTTACCTCCTTTACATCCAATAATACTCCATACCTTCATACTCTTGGGGTATCCCACATATCGAGATAAAATTCGTACTTATGAAGTCCACTCCGTGGAACAATCATTATCCTTTCCAGGGGTCAAGGGTCCTCACAGGGTACTACCACACTTAAAATACACAAACTCATCCATAGACCATATTTCTCGTATCTTCGAAAATGGTAAAAATCTTTCTTCATAGAGTAACTACTCAAAAATCCAAATCAGTACCAACGATGCTAACTTTATTGATTCTCAAATTCTTACAATCTCTTGCATTTCCATTACATACCTCAACTCAACACCTCAATATAAAAGAAAAATGTTCTCACTGCTATACTTCTCACAGACACAACTAATTACCACAAGTCTCCTTCTCCTTGGGACAATCTCTGGCAAAGTGCCCTGCTTCATTACAACGAAAACATAATACTTCTGACAAGTCCCAAGGTTTCCTTGTGATTACATAGCCTCCTTGGGTCCTTGGCTTCCTTTTTGGGCAACTGTTGAGGTAGTGCCCTGACTCCTTGCACCTGAAACAGGTGATATGACTTAGGTCCTTCCTGGTATCCAATCTACTTCTCTTCCTGGACCTTTCCATTCCAATCATGGCTTCTATTTCTTGCGGGTCATACTCTACTTCCTCCGTCGGGAATTCTACTAGATCCCCATTCATACAACTCTGGGAGATGTGTCCTTCTTCTCCACATGAATAGCATGACTTGGTGTAGGGTTTAATTGGGTCTTCTTCGGGTGTGCCCTCCACCTCTTCCTTCATCACGGGTTCTTCTAAAATTTCTATGAGGGATCCTTTCTTTACTTCTTTCTTCTGCTGGATGGTTCGTTGTACCATGGGGTAAATGTGACACTGAGCAGGGTAGTGGGTAGTCCCTTCATACAAGAAACAAGTGATCTGCCTAGTTGGGCATTCTTCAGCTGGGTGACTTTCTTCACAATTTGGGCATTCATCCTTGTGTTCCTTATGGTTGTGTCCTATTTCTCCACAAAGCTTGCATGCACAAGACTTCCTTGTATCATTTCCATAAGGCTTCAATTCCTAGGACACGAGCCGAGGCTTTAGCAAAGTCAACTTAAATTCTTTCCAAGTGGTTACTCCTTGCCATCCGTTGATGGATTGGTACATCCTCCACCAAGTAGCAGCACCTCTTTCAAAGCACTGAAGAGCATGCTGGACCATATCCTTACCGACTATAGGGTTGTTCTCCATATGATCCTCCATGTTCTGAATCCATCGGTCTGTCTCCAATTGACTCATCGGTCCAAAGAATACAAGCTTATCTCCATTCATCCTCTATTGGGTCCATAGATTTGGGGTGAGATAAGAGAGATCGAGAGGGATGCACACAAAACAAACAAAAGTTTTGAAAAAGAAGATTTTATTTGTGGTTGTCAGGAAAAACATCAAACAAATGACAACTCACAAATGTCGCATCTGA
The DNA here is from genome assembly GCA_034509565.1 of Triticum monococcum. NCBI lineage: Eukaryota > Viridiplantae > Streptophyta > Magnoliopsida > Poales > Poaceae > Triticum > Triticum monococcum. Next base: position 67,556,125 of record CM067846.1, read on the forward strand.
CGTAGGTATAAAGGGGGTTTGGTCTTCTATAGGTCAATAAATCTTCAAAAATCGCCAAACTCTTCAAGTCTTATTCATGTCTTTGATAGCTTCCTCTGATCGTGCTTGACCTTCTCAAGTTCTTTTGCCAGATCATCTCTGTTGTTGCAAAGTCTATCGTGACATCCTTTAATATTTCTGGAGTTGCGTTCCAAACTTTTGGGTTTCAACACCCATGGCATGAGCCATGGTTCTACTACCCTTCAGTTCCTGACAAATCTCCGGTATCTCGAGGTTGTAGCTCCTCCAGCTTGGCTACTTTCAGCTTCTGGTTCCTGAGTTCGTCACGAAATGCTTCCTTGTCTAATACGGCTTCCTGGAGCTCCATCTTAAAATTCTCGATGTACTACTCTAGATCCTGGTGATACACCGGCTAAGGTTAAAACTTCATATTTTGCTGATAGATGCTCCATCAGCCTTCTACCATCCAATCATTCCGAAGAAATGCATGCTTAGCTCAGCTCGGTGTGGCGATGACATCACGGATAACCGTGTTTCTGCCCTTGGCATTGCCATGAGCTATCTTCCATAGTTGATATCTCCTTCCTTAGGGTTTTCTTGACAAAACTTTGAGTTCTCATGCTCCATGTTCTGGTCTTTCTCCGATACACCTTGATCTCAAGTATTGACAGCTTCCATAGTCTGAAAAATTCCAATAGGGTAGCCTTCCTAGGTCATACAAATCTAGAAATTCTACAGGGCCTTCAAATTCTCCTAGTCTTCAGAGTCTTCAACTGTTGCAGTTTCCATTATTATAATACACAGTAAAATCCTCTTCATTCCGATGTGGTCTTAGTGGTCCGATATCTTGTACTTCTTGGAGTGGTCTCATCAGCCAAATCTTCGAGTGGTCAAAAGGGGAAAAGGGGTATAGTCTCACTAAAAGAGAATATTTGAATAAGCTCAGAAGAGAAGAGAGGTAAAAAGATCCTTTTGAAAATGAAGTTGTAGAGAAAAATCTTTCCTATGGGCTTGCCAGTTTCTAGGGGTCACGTCCTATAGTCAACATGTGCTCTAATACCATCTTGTAGCGACCCGACCTCAGACGGTCAAGTCTCTGTGCTTAAGTCTCATCCTTGGATCAGTATGCTGACACACACAATACTCTAGGATTTATAACAAAGGTAAATCACATGTATAAAGTAATGTAAATACTATTACGTCAATCCAAATAGCGGAAGTAACAAGGTTGTGGATTCCTGTCGGTGTCAAAACCGGCGGATCTCGGGTAGGGGGTCCCGAACTATGCATCTAGGCCAGATGGTAATAGGAGGCAGGGGACACGATGTTTTACCCAGGTTCGGGCCCTCTTGATGGAGGTAAAACCCTACGTCCTGCTTCATTAATATTGATGATATGGGTAGTACAAGAGTAGATCTACCACGAGATCAGAGAGGCTAAACCCTAGAAGCTAGCCTATGGTATGATTGTTGTTCGTCCTACGGACTAAAACTCTCCAGTTTATATAGACACCGGAGAGGGCTAGGGTTACACAGAGTCGGTTACAATGGTAGGAGATCTACATATCCGTATCGCCAAGCTTGCCTTCGATGCCAAGGAAAGTCCCTTCCGGACACGGGACGAAGTCTTCCATCTTGTATCTTCATAGTCCAGGAGTCCGGCCGAAGGTATAGTCCGGCCATCCGGACACCCCCTAATCCAGGACTCCCTCAGTAGCCCCTGAACCAGGCTTCAATGACGACGAGTCCGGCACGTAGATTGTCTTCGGCATTGCAAGGCGGGTTCCTCCTCCAAGTACTTCATAGAAGATTTTGAACACAAAGGTAGTGTCCAGCTCTGCAAAATAAGTTTCCACATATTGCCATAGAGAGAATAATATTTACAAAAATCTAATCTCCTGACGTATTCCGTAGCGTGACATCACACCACGACCAAGTCTTTATTCGAATCATTTTATTGTCCCACCTCAGCGTGTTTAGCGAGGCGGTTTCCTTGGCACGTCTTGTTAAAGCAGAGATCGTGTCCCCTTATTCTGGGATTCTCATCAATACGGGTGTGGGTAACCCAACCGTGCCATTGACTACGGCGCTTGGGAGATAAGCAAGTTTTACCAGACTGGTGGGGGCGCATAGTCGCGTCCGCCCATATAAGGGGATAAGGATCCACCTTTTCATCCACGCCTTCTTCCTCCTTTGCATATCCATTTCCTCGCACTCAAGCTCCAGCGCCCAAGTCCGCACACCCCACCTCAACCTTCTCCAGCCATGTCCAGAGCGGGAGGCAAGTGGATGGTCTCCTCCATCACGGAGGGACACATCAAAAGACTGAGGAAGTCCGGATACTTGTCTAACGACATTGCGCACCGGCTTCCCGAAGAGGGGCAGCTCATCCCCACCCCTAGGCCCAATGAGAGGGTGGTGTTCCTCCCCCATTTCCTCCGTGGGCTGGGCTTCCCTCTCCACCCATTTGTTCGAGGGCTCATGTTCTACTATGGCATGGATTTACACGATCTGGCCCCGAACTTTGTCCTCAACATCTCGGCGTTTATCGTCGTGTGTGAGGCTTTCTTCCGCATCCGCCCCCATTTCGGCCTATGGCTCAAGACTTTCAATGTCAAGCTGAAGGTGGTGCGCGGCACCCAAGCGGAGTGCGGAGGCGCCATGGTGGGCAAGATGCCCAACGTCCTATGGTTCGAGGGCTCCTTCGTGGAATCCCTAAAGGGGTGGCAGTCAGGGTGGTTTTACATCACCGAGCCGCGCGACCCTGAATGGGTCGCAGCCCCCGAGTTCCGATCCCGACCCCCTACGCAGCTCGCCTCCTGGAAAGAGACGGGCCTGTCGTGGGGTAAAAAAGGAGAGCTGACCGGACTCCAAACATGCGTCCAAACCCTGGTGGACAGGAAGCTCAAACTTGTCAATGTAGTCCAGGTTATGCTCATCCGCCGGATCCTCCCGTGTCAACAATGGGCTTTCAACCTGTGGGAGTTTGACCCGGCGTGGGACCGAACTCTGAGCAGGCTCTTCGACACGACGTACGAAGATGCCTGGAAGGTGCTTTTCAAGGGCGCCGAGGCCCCCGCATCCGCTACCGAGGATCGCGGATTCAGCATGCAGCGTCACGCTCGTGCGGTAAGCTATTTTCACCTTTTACAGGGTATTAGTTTTTCATAGTTTGACTCCATGCGGGATCTAAGCTCCCTTACCTTTGACAGGATTAGCAGGAGACGTCCGGACAGATCAACTATCCGACACCTTTGCCCAAAGGCCCAGCGGACGCTCGCTTGGCAAAGCTGCTGGTTCCGGCACCCTAGGTGGTGCCGGAGAAGAAGGCCAAGAAGAAGGCCACGGGGACTCGAAAGAGTGCCCAGCGCCAGGAGGTGTCGGATTCATCATCCGACGACTCCAAGGCGCACTCCTCCCATGAAGACGAGGAGGAGGAAGAAGAGACCTCTCCCCCCCAGCGGGGGGAGGGAAGAAAAGGAAGGCCGCCCCAACCGGGGAGGCCAAAGGGTCCAAGAGGGGGAAGACCCCTCCTCCAGACTACTCCACCAACACCGACGACGGCGAAGAGGAGTGGCCGCACATGGCCAAGCCCCTGGCAAAATAGTAAGTATCCGGATACCAGAGTGATTCATAGTATTCCCCCATTGCACAACTTTTCCTTATGTTGAACATGATTGTGTAGTCCGCCCAAGGCCGGGCTCGACGAGTCGTCGAGCGGCTCCCTGGACTCGTCGGATGTGAATTCGCTTTCGACGGCTTCCTCCCCCCACCCTACGGACGGCGCCGAGGTGGCGTCCCAACAGGTTCCAAGCCAGGAGGAGGTGGTCCTAGAGGCGCCGCAAGGCAACCTCCTGGATTCCAGGCGTAAAGGGGATAGAACCCCCAAGGGCTCCAAGTCCGGCCTTGAGCCGGACACCGCGTCGGAACCTTCAACGGTTTCGGACTCCGGTAGGCAGCCTCCTTCCAAGAGGAGCAAGCCTACCGAGCCAGTGACCTCCGTCCAATCGGAGGCACCGGACAATTTGCTGGAGACGCTTAACGGCGCCTCCATCGACGAGGAGCACCGCACTATTATGAGTGTGGTGATCCAGAAGGTTCAGTCCACCAAGAGCGGACTGACTGAAGCCTGTGCCAGCCTTCTAACAGGCTTTGAGGTAAGTAAAGAATATGTAAAAATATTACCGCATAGACAATAGCCCCTGATGCTCTGTTCGGTGTTCGGAAAGAAAAGCCGAATAGAGGATCTAATAACATTCGTAGGAGTCTAACATAATCAAGTCAATATGCGTATGCAGGCTTCGCTGCTGGCCTCTGCCGCACTGACTGCGGAGGTGGATACGCTGAAGCAGAACCTCGAGCGGTCCGAGCAAGAGCTCGGCCTAGCCAAGCAGCAGCTCGAGGAGAAGGAAGGTAAGAAATACCTTATTGAAATATGTGAAAGGTGCAATTGCAAAAGGTGACAGGATTAACGCGGCTATTGTAGGGGCCACAACTGAGGTGGCGACCCTTAAGCGAGCGCTGTCTGAGGCCGAAAAGAGGGCGGCCATGGAGCGCACCGAGCGGGAGAAGCATGAGACGCAGGTTGGCGAGGTGCGGAAGAGCTCCAGGCTCTCATGAAAAAACATGAGAGTTTGGAGCTTGACTCGAAGACGCGAGAGTTTGAGCTTGCGGCAGCCATTAAAGATGCCAAGTCTGCCAAGGCCGAAGCTCAGAAGGCCCTCCAGGAGGTTGAGGCAATAGAAAAGATAGCGGCGGGTAAGGCATTCTTTATGCAAAGCAAGCACGTAAAAGTGAATTACTTGTCACTTACCCGAATCCGGAGCTCTCCAGGAGCTTTCGCAGACTTGCCCTGTAGCGTGTCGAATGCCGCCGCCTTCTACCGAGCCGAGGAGGGAAGCTCGATGGAGAAGGTGTTCTGGTCTCAGTATGCTGAGGCCGAACACCCGGTGCCCTTAAGCGTCCAGCTGAAACAGCTGGTCGAGCTCCATAAGGTGGCCGAACAGGCCATGAAGGGCCTCATAGTCCGGCTGTGGCCTGGAGAGGCCATGCCTGGGAGCTACTTCGGGCTGGTGAGGCGGCTGGTGGAGGCCTGTCCAAGGCTCAAAGTCATCACGCGCTCCATATGCATTGAGGGTGCCCGTAGGGCGCTTGCCCGTGCGAAGGTGCACTGGGGCAAGCTGGATGCTGAGAAGGTTGTGAAGGATGGGCCAGCACCGAGCAAGGAGAATCGCAAGCCCGAGATGTATTATGAGGGCGTTCTGAAGGGTGCCCGCCTTGTGGCGGATGAATGTTCCATGGATGTAATTTTTCAGTAAACTCGCTCGTTTTGTCCTGTGCGCTGAAAACTTGTTCATGTGCGCTAAGCAATGCTTTTTGAATTTAAAATATTACCTTGTGTGCGGCCATTTATCAAATTTGAGAGATGGCGAGTTGTCGGCTTCTGCCCCCATGGCACGAGTGCTGGGGTGTTCGGGATAAACATGAGCGCTCTTTTTCCCATTCTTTGGTCCTTCGAGGGAGGCGCTCAACACAACGAACAAGGCAATCAGACTATAATGCTTGAACACTCTCACTTAGCCATAGAATTCTATAATTTTAAATTTTGGTGAAGCCCCTAGTGTTCGGAAGACCGAGTTCAGGGTGCTATCCACGCATAGGCCGGACAAAAGCCGACTCCTCTCTCTAAGCGGCATAAGTCTTTAGGGACTCGAAAACCTCTCAAACAGCGACCAGCTCTCGCCTCATCATGACGATCAGTTTTAGCTTTCTCTACTGAGGTGCTTAGCCCAGCTCAACTGGGGCACAATCGCAGTAGTTCTCCTAGTGCTACCTTAGCCGATATAACGGAACGTAAGGTGCCAAAACATAGGAGCTGGGCAAACCCAACTATTGACCCAAGACATGATTCGGAGCCGATGCATATAATGCTATAAGTTCGGGGTGCTGCACTTGTGAAAGTGTCCGGACTTCTCACACCGTATTCTGGGGTACTTAAGCCCCTGGCGTATTGGCCGTACCAAAGTGTACGGGTGCAACATGTCATTAATGAACATATATTCGTAAAAAGGTAATGCAATAATAGACAGAAGCTATGCATTGTTTATTTAAAAAAGCTGCGATCAAAGCAGAATGATACAAGTAGTGCAATAAGCAAAAGATGGGACTATCAAATATTTCCTTTCCAGGGGCGAGCTGCGGAATGTTATGCGAAACAGGTATATTGCTCGTTATAGAGACCACCTTAGAGTTTCGTAGTGCGGCGTAGCTTTCTGCTTCCCTGGTTGTATCGTTTGTGCGGCAATTGTACTGTCGGACAAGCCTTCCGAAGAATGGAGTCCTGAAAATAAGAGAAAATTAAGAAATCGGCAGCCCCTAGTGCGGTTTAAGCCGCGTTTCGGGCGTGCCATGATGGTGCCCCTCCCCCTGTGCCCATGGTATTTCCAGAGCATAGTTATGTACGCGCAGCACTGGTTTTGCAAGTTCGCGAGGGCTGGGGTTGGGGCTGCATTGTTAGGCTTGCTCTAAATGTGCCGGGCGGTCTTGGCGTAGGTTACTCCGGGCGCGCTTGACGGTGTCCAGACGTTTAATGGCCGGACTAGAGAATTGCCTTGAGAGGCTGCTTTGTACTTCCTCTGCGATAGCCGCCGTATGCTCCTCCGGTCGGAGAGAGCGTTCGGTGTTTCCATTGACCGTGATGACGCCTCAAGGGCCTGACATGTTGAGCTTGAGGTATGCATAATGCGGCACCGCATTGAACTTGGCAAATGCGGTTCGCCCGAGCAGTGCGTGATAGCCACTGCGGAATGGGACTATGTCGAAGATTAACTCCTCGCTTCGGAAATTATCCGGAGATCCAAAGACCACTTCAAGTGTAGTTGAGCCTGTATAGTTGGCTTCTACACCTGGTATGACGCCTTTAAAGGTCGTTCTGGTGGGTTTAATCCTCGAGGGATCGATGCCCATTTTCCGCACTATATCCTGATAAAGCAGGTTCAGGCTGCTGCCGCCGTCCATAAGGACTCTAGTGAGGTGAAATCCGTCAATAATTGGGTCTAGTACCAATGCGGTGAATCCGCCATAACAGATGCTAGTGGGGTGGTCCCTTCGATCAAAAGTGATCGGGCAGGAAGACCATGGGTTGAACTTTGGGGCGACTGGCTCCATCGCGTATACGTCCCTTAGCACACGCTTCCGCTCCCTCTTGGGGACGTGGGTTGCGTATATCATGTTCACCGTCCGCACTTGTGGGGGAAAACCTTTCTGTCCACTATTGTTCGGCGGCCGGGGCTCCTCCTCGTCATCGCTATGCAGCCCCTTGTCTCTGCTTTCGGCATTTAACTTCCCTGCCTGCTTGAACACCCAACAATCCCTGTTGGTGTGATTGGCTGGTTTTTCAGGGGTGCCATGTATCTGGCATGAGCGGTCGAGTATTCTGTCCAAACTGGACGGGCCCGGAGTATTTCTTTTGAATTGCTTTTTCCGCTGACTGGGTTTAGAGCATCTGAATCCGGCATTAACTGCCGTATACTCAGCGTTGTCGCTGTTAATGCGGCGCTTTTGCTTGTTGCGACGCAACCTGCCACTGCTGTCCTTGGTATCCGAATTACCAGGGCTCTTGGTCATGTTATTGCTACGAGCTAGCCAGCTGTCTTCTCCTGCGCAAAAGCGGGTCATAAGTGTCGTGAGGGCTGCCATAGATTTCGGCTTTTCTTGTCCTAGGTGCCGTGCAAGCTACTCGTCGCGGATATGCTTGAAGGCTACTGGGGCCTCTGCGTCCGGACAGTCGACAATTTGATTTTTCTTGGTTAGGAACCATGTCCAGAATTGTCTGGCCGATTCCTCTGGCTGCTGAATTATGTGGCTTATGTCATTGGCGTCTAGTGGTCACACATAAGTGCCCTTGAAATTGTCAAGGAATGCGGCTTCCAGGTCCTCCCAACAACCAATTGATTCTGCTGGCAAGCTGTTAAGCCAGTGCCGAGCTGGTCCTTTAAGCTTGAGTGGGAGGTATTTGATGGCGTGTAGGTCATCACCGCGGGCCATGTGGATATGAAGGAGATAGTCCTCGATCCATACCGCAGGATCTGTTGTGCCATCATATGATTCGATGTTCACGGGTTTGAAACCCTCGAGGATTTGATGATCCATTACTTCATCTGTGAAGCATAGTGGGTGTGCGTCGCCTCTGTATTGGGCTACATCACGACGCAGCTCAAACGAGCTTTGTCTACTGTGTTTGGCCCGACCGGATTTACTGTATCCGGCGTGACGAGTACCGTCTCGTGCCGTGGGCCGCCCACGTGATCCGTAGATCGATCTTGTTTGCCTTGCCTTGTCCTCCAATATATCTCGCAGGTCTGGTGCATTTTCCCATGCCTTGGTATTTTTTTGAGCGGCGCCGGGGTGCGACTTGAGTGGAGGGCCGAAAGGCCTCTCTGTCGCGGCCACGGGGTGGCCGGTCAGCCGCATCATGCACTGGTGATGTAGGTTTAAGTACTTCCTCCTCTAATTGGGGTAGCAACCTGCGCTTTGGGTAGCTCTTGGAGGGGCGTTCGAGTTCATACTCTTTGGCCGCAAGGACTTCAGTCCATCTGTCGGCTAGCAAATCTTGATCAGCTCTAAGCTGTTGCTGTTTTTTCTTGAAGCTACTCGCCGTGGCCATAAGCCTGCGTTTGAAACACTCTTGTTCGACGGGATCCGCTGGCACGACAAATTCGTCGTCGTCGAGGCTTGCCTCGTCTTCGGAGGGAGGCATATAATTATCGTCCTCGACCTCTCTGTCTGTCGCTCTCTCATGAGGGCTGGCTTCTCTATCCTCCTGTGCTGAATCTTGCTGGAGGTGGTTGTCTTCGGCACTGTCCGGGGTGTTATTATCTCCTGTGCCGGAATCACCGTTTTTGTTTTGGTAGGATTTAGAGCGGCGCCGTTGACGCCGGTGGTTAGGCTGCTTCTTGGAGGGTTCATCCTCCGCTGTTCCATCGCCATTGCCTTCTTTTGGGATGTATACCATGTATATATCATACGACGAGGTGGCTTTCCAGTGCCCTATAGGCGCTGGTTCTTGATCGTCTCCTGCATCAGCGTCCATACCGCCGATGTCTTTGGAGTCGAAGTCGAGCATGTCGGTTAAATCACCGATAGTGGCTACGAAGTGGGTGGTGGGTGGGCTTTGAATTTCTTCATCATCCGCATCCCAACCTTGCTGACCATAGTCCGGCCAGGGCTCTCTTGACAAAGAACGAGACTTTAGTGAATTCAGAATATCGCCAAAGGGCGAGTGCTGAAAGATGTCCACGGCGGTGAACTCCATGATCGGCGCCCAATCGGGTTCGATCGGTCGGGGCGTGGAGGGCTCGGAGTCTGGAGAGGAGTCCGGTTCCTCGGAGTCACGGGCTTCGTAGAGAATAGGGCTGGTGTTCGGCTTGATCGCCATAGAGATTGCAGCCCTCGAGGCGATGTCTAACCACCCATCCTCGGTTGGTGTGATTGTGACTCCCCAAAATTTTGGCCTTGTTTTATTAATTAAAATTTTGCCAGGAGATTTAAACTTTCACTTTCTGGATCTTTCTTTTGGATTTCAGAACCATTCTTTCTTGGTTATTATGGAGTTTTACCCCAAGTGAAAATTTTCCAAATATATTGGAACTTGTTACCCTCTCAAGAAAACTTTTCTTTTATCTATGGGATTAATTGTATAATTATTTTTTCTGATCTTCATTTCTTTAAAAATGGCTTCCCATGGTTTTAGGGTCCCATTTGTACTACAACCCTTTTATAAATTCATCTGAAATTCCAACCAAATTTTGGAGAGGTCATGTGATGTTTTTGAATCACTTTTATGCAAAAATATATTTCATTCTTTGGATATTTTGAGCTCTACACCAAGTTTTCAAATCTGGTCCAGAGAGCAATTTTGCACTACAACCTATTCAAATATTTCTTTGAAGCTTCCACCAAAATTACGGGATGTTAATAGGAGTATTTCATTGAACATTAAGCAAAAAACCCTGGATGTTCTTTGAAAAATTTGAGTGAATCAACCTCTTTTTCATTCTGGTCCATCATGGTGATTTGTACATCAACCACCTTTTAACTTGCCCTTTTAGCTATGATTCCTTTTCCTACTTATAGCCCATGCTACAAAACCCTTAAGTCCAGGAGGTTGGACTCATTAGAGCACTTTTGGTTCATGAAATTATCTTCTTTTCCTTCTGTCCAGAACTGGAGTTTTGCAAAACTTACACTAACAAGTTTGAGCTTTTGGCAAACTAACCTCACCACCCTCTGTATCATCTAAAGAGACCCCAATCTGGAAATTTGGGCCACCCCAAGAGTTACCTAGATGCCCATGGCATTTTGTCAAACACCCTGTGAGCATGGCCAGTTTGGGCATGAACTTTGGGTTTGCATTGTGATCTTGATCAACTGACCCAGTAACCATGTCCACTAAGCTCCTAGCTACTCCTAACCTAGGTCTGCTAATTGCCAGCCTCACCCAAGCTCTGTGGCATGCATTGGCATTTCGTCAAGAAGCTAGCATGCGTGCTCTAGGCGCGCCCAGAGCGCACGTTTTGCACGCGCGCGCACTGAGCCGCCGCGTCGCACGGCTGCCTCCCCGCGCCCGCTCTGGCCACTCCCCACTCATAGCCAGCGCCCCGACTTCTCCCTCACCGCAGAGCCACCTGGACCCCTCCTCCTGGCGCCCCACAGCGCCACCGATGCTAGCCGCCGACGGCCGCAGCAGGGCTCTGCCATGGACGGCGCCGCCCGAACCACACCAGCACGCCAGCTCGCTCGTGGAACAGCTCGACCTCATCCGCAAGGCCGTCCGCTAGTGCTCATCGTCGCCATGTCACCTGCAGCAACAGAACGGCGGTCGCTGACGAGCTTATCCACGGCCGCCGCAAAACTGACCTCGTTGCACTATAAAAGGAGGCCCCCAAGCTCGTCTAAGCCGTCAGGCAGCCACATACTATCCTCCAATTGACCCCCATAGCCAGAGAACGATGGGAGGAGGTCTTCTTCCTCACCTCCTACGGGTTCGGCTACCGCCATGCTCTGGTCCAATTCGTCGCGAGCAGACTCTCCCCCGCCCATCCAGCGACACCACTCGACTCCCCTCAACCTAGCGGAGCTGCCCAACCTCTCATATGCGATCGGGAACCACCGTAGCCCCAAACCCCCATTGCTCCTGAAGCCTCCTCCGCCACGAAGCTCACCGCCAGCAACTCCCTCCACCCCCGATGACCCAACGACCACCGGGAGGACCGCCCCGGTCTTGCGAATCCATCCCGAACCTCTGGAGCCCGCGGGGAGCCGCCGTTCGCTGGCGTTGATCACCGGAGCCTCGCCTCCATTCGGGCAGAGGAAGAGGAGGGAGAGTGGACTGGTCAAACCTGACCAGTGGGCCCCCTGGACCCACTGTCAGGGACCCAGCCCCGCCTCCACATGTTTTAGGTGGAAGCGCAAACCCTCCAGTACGTATCCCCTGCTACGAAAGCGTATTCCTTTTTGAAACGTTTTCTTTTCTGTTTTATTTTAAAAACAGAATTTGACCAAAACTTTGACTGGCTATAACTTTTTAAATATAAATCCAAATGACTTGATTCTTTTTCTGTTGTTTACCAAATATTGTCTAGTTTATTTTCATATTTATTTCAAAAAATTTCCAAACAACTTTTTGTACTGTTTTTAAAGTATGTGTTAATTCAAATTTATTTAAAATAGGATTTGTTGGAGAGAGGAGAAAACTTTCAAAAGTTTTGGAGAGCACCTCACCTCTCCACACCTTGAAGGCAAGCATTTCTGAACTCAGGCATAATATTATCGTGTGTTGTTTGATACAGTACAACACCACCGTGACACGGAGTATCCGTTATGTGTTTGTGAGGATATGATCATACTTGCATACTGATGATCTCATGCTATTGGAGCTTGATATGTTGCGATAGTAATCATTTTCACATGCCTTTTATGCCTACCGGAAGGAAGCCGAGAAAGTCTCTGTCTTGGGTAGACACGAGCTTATCTCTGGTTCCCCGTAGGGACGTTTGTGTCCGGGATGGCAGGATGAGGTATGATGAGTGGTGATACTGTCTGTTGGTTTGAGAAATATTTGTTATACTAATCATGCAGGAAATACTTAAGCCTCCTGAGTCGGCCGTAGATCGAGTCTTGTTCTAGCAACCGCCACACTTATTTCGTGCTGCCACTTGTCCCTGCCGCAGGTAGAGTATGGTTCAGTAATTTGTCAACCCCTGTCCTAGCACACACCGTACAGAGAGGCCATGGTGGAAGATACCGGCTGCATCCGGTAGGCATGCCACCTGGTCCGGGGGCATGGGTGTTTCCGGTTGGGACCGAGAGGGGAGGCCACCCCTTAGAGCGCGCGATAGAAATTTGATCCCATGCTACGCGAGGTTGTAGCCTCCCCACTTAGAGTTTTGCTTAACTGGTGTCTGGGTGATTCCAGACACGAGTAAAGTTAAGCTGGTGTGTGCAAGTCAGGCGTGTTTTCGACTAAAAGACCGTAGATGGAATTAGTTCCGATGGACTAAAGAAATCTGTTACTCGTGGGTAAAGAGTACACCCTCTGCAGAGATATTATACCTATTCGAATAACCGTGTCCATGGTTAAGGACTACAGTCTGGGATGGGTCAAGTGTCGGTCTTAGTGTCGTTCTTTGGAGGAGAAACTACTAAACCAGAACATTGATTATGACTTGTGGTATATGATGGTTATGATTATCATTATTGTGGACTAACCATTTGTATTAATTGAAATAATGAATATCCCTGGGACGGTTCTACCTCCTGGATATTCACTATGATTATGTTTATATATATAAGCCCTTTATGTGGTGTCACATAGACGCCCGACTATGGCATGCTTGTTATTCCTTTTATATATAAGCCCTGTATGAGGTGTCGCTTAGACGCCCGACTGTGGCAAGCTTGTTATTCCTTTTATATACAAGCCCTTTATGTGGTGTCGCACAGACGCCCGACTGAGGCATGCTTTATATTATTATCCTTTCGAGGCGTCGCTTCAGACACCCGATCGGTGCTCTTTATTTCATCCCTCGGGTTGTTGTTCATGTTCTATATCATTAACTTGTTGGTGTGCACCATATGTCTGATTTCGTGATTGACGTAGTGATCATGGCATACTTCAGGGCATGATTATCATTTGCTATATTATACCTGTGTTCTTAATGTTTGCGAGTACATTCAAAGTACTCACTGGCTTGTCCCTGGCTATTGTCTTGGCAAGATCTCTTGCGTGGAGAGGAGCGTTGTGATGACAGCCCCGGAACCTACGCAATGTTGATAAAAGCCTCGCGAAGATAGGAGTTATCCTGGTCAGCTGTTCCTGTGGGAAATGGAGTCCCATAGACGCTGGTGATCCGCAAACCGCTTCCGCCTTCAGCCATTAGAAACCAATTGTTGTACCCATAGGCCAGAATGGTCTTGTACTTCCTATTTTGTATTTTGCTTGGAGTTTCTGTAACAAGTTGGTGTCTCATCAGCTAACAGTAATCCTGGGCTGGTGAGCACAAGGGCCGCTTTTGGGAAATTAATATCCTGAAAATCCGGTCCTGACAGTGATCGGCTCTGAGCTAGGGGTCGGAGCGGACACATGTGCGGCCTCCAGGGCACTGTTCGGTGGCAGAGCTAAATCATGCCCATCGTGACAGTGCTGTGCGCTCGGCTGTGGCTCGAATCCGTCAAAGATCAAGTCTCCGCGGATGTCGGCCGTGTAGTTCAAACTTCCAAATCTGACCTGATGGCCAGGGGCATAGCTTTCGATCTGCTCCAGATGACAAAGCGAATTGGCCCGCAGTGCAAAGCCGCTGAATACGAAGATTTGTCCGGGGAGAAAAGTTTCACCCTGGATCGCATCGCTGTTGATGAGCGAAGAAGCCATCGGGCCTAAAAGTGACGACACAGAGGAACTCTCAATGAAAGCACCAATGTCAGTGTCAAAACCGGCGGATCTTGGGTAGGGGGTCCCGAACTGTGCGTCTAGGCCGGATGGTAACAAGAGGCAGGGGACACGATGTTTTACCCAGGTTCAGGCCCTCTTGATGGAGGTAAAACCCTACGTCCTGCTTGATTAATATTGATGATATGGGTAGTACAAGAGTAGATCTACCACGAGATCAGAGAGTCTAAACCCTAGAAGCTCTCCGGTCCAGAGAGGGCTAGGGTTACACAGAGTCGGTTACAATGGTAGGAGATCTACATATCCGTATCGCCAAGCTTGCCTTCCACGCCAAGGAAAGTCCCTTCCGGACACGGGACGAAGTCTTCAATCTTGTATCTTCATAGTCCAGGAGTCCGGCCGAAGGTATAGTCCGTCCATCCGGACACCCCCTAATCCAGGACTCCCTCAATTCCCATCAACACCAACGGCAAAGTTGAGTGTAGAAATCGTAACCCTAACGTATCGCTTACTCGTCGTAAGAATCCCGCAACATGAGACATTGCAGCCACAAAGGGTCAGTACACTGAATGTACTGGCAAATTCACAGCATAGGATAATGATGAATAAAGGCTATAACTACATGCATTTTTGGCTGGTGGAAAAGCTCTATGGGTATAATGTTTTTGCGAAAAGCCAATTTTTCCCTACTGCAAAGGAATATATTTTATTAAACTACAAGGTTGGTTGAAAATATTGAGGAGGTAAACCCCCTCTCAATCCCAATTAAAAGTAAACATTAACAACCCAAAAATTATTTAAGTAACGTGATGAGATGAATATGATAATCCAAGAACCAGATACTCAAGATGTCCATAACCGGGGAACCGGCTAATCATAATTAGTTTGTACACTCTGCAGAGGTTTGTGCACTTTTCCCCACAAGACTCGATCTCCTCCGTTTGTTTTCTCACACTACATGATGTTTGAGAAACGGATGACCGAGACAGAGTCTTTCAGAAGCGTTAGCACTTTACGATGGGTAGACCGGTACACCTACATCCCCTACATCTTCTAGTCTACCACCGTAAGAGTTCACACAACTTAATCAACTATGCTAGAGCCCATAATAGCTTGTGGCTGCACACGGAAGTTTCTAGCGTGAATAATATTATGATCCCTTCGAGCCTGGGTGGTAGTCCATAGGAGAATCACACGGTACCCCGGGATTTCCAAAAATCCAGGCAATCACTGGGTTCCCTAGGTGCCTCAATCCACCTAGATGTGTATTAAACTTGCCACCTTAAGTTGAACCATTAAGTAAACAATCTCACATCTGTCATGAATTCACTCAAACCCAATCCACCTCTACGAGCATATCATGGCAATATAAGCATAATGCAATAGTAACTCCTGAGGTTTGAATGCAGGGCAATAGGTTCCTACCTCATCAACTACCTCCCAATACCCACATGTTATCAATCCTACTCATGCAATGTTTGAGGGTGAAACTAATGCATAAAAACTGTGTATGAAAGGGATATGATCAAAGTGCGAACTTGCCTGTACTATTGATGAAGATGATTCACACTCAAAACTCTTCATAGTTCTACTCGTCACACTCTGGTCAATCTATCGCAAGCAATCAATAGTAACCACACATAAGCAATCACTCAAAAGGTCGGAAAGAACGAAAAAGACAAATTGGAAAACATCAAAACCAAATAACTCTTGCAACATAAAACAATTTCTAACAGTACCAAAATCATGTGTATTTTTCCTTATCATAAAGTTTATATCAAGAGCTTTAATATGTAAAAAGAATCAACTCAAACGGAGTTATAAAACTTGAGTTATGATCAAACGAAGTTTGAATTCAAATATGATCTAATTCAAATTTTAAAATTTCAAAAACATGTTTAAGTTGTTTTACTGGATAGAGGAGATCATGACGAAGAAGTGGGCGTTGGTTTCGTTGGATTTGGACTAACGAGTAAAAAGTAGTGATCGTTTGAAAATCAGGGGCTAATTTGTAAATAAAATATTCACAAACGAGTCCCTGGCAGAAAACTAAAATAAAAGAAGAAGACTAAATAGCGGACGTTCGTTACCGATCGCTAACGAGAGAAAATCGTTCGCTCCCGAACCCTAGTTAATGAATGCTCGCAAAAATAACTAACCTAAAATATAAAAACCGATCTAAAAGAAAAACCGATATATATATATAACCGAAGAAAAACCGGGGAAGGGTTTTATAGCGGTTTATACTGGTTCACCAAATAAAACCAGTGGCGGCGGCGAACGGATTCCGGTGAGGGCGGCGCGGGGAAGTGCGGCGGCGGCGTGGCGAAGCGAGATGCGGCGACGGCGCGAAGCGGTGCGAGGGCGGCGGTGCGGCGAGAGGCGGGCGAGGCGAGGAGAGAGAGGCAAGGGCCTGGGGCGGCGACTTTATAGGGTAGGGGCGGAGCAGGCCTTGGAGGAGGGGGCAGAGGAGGCCGGAGGCGGCACGATGTCCATGGCGGCGACGGTTGGCGTGCGGGAGCCGGAGTCTGGTCGGAGGTCGGGGGCGACGCGGTGCGGGCTGGGCTTGGCCTAGAAACTGGGCCGGCCCAGTCGGGGGCCTAGAAGTTTTTTTAAAGATTTTCCAGACAAACAAAAGTAAATAAAACAAAATAAACAGGAATACTATATAGGCATATAATATATCAAAATTTTCAAAAAAAGATTTCCTACAACCTGAACATTTTTCTAGAGTCAAATAAAATCCACATTAATTCAAATAAAGCAAGGAGTGCTACTGTTGCAATAAAACCTAATAAAAATCATTTAAAAAAACCAAAATGATTTCAAATTTATTTCTCTCCAATTTTCTATTGTAGGGAATCATGTTACCCTATTTCCATATATTTTTATTTTGGAGAAAAATATTTTGAATAAAATCCAAATAACTCCAAATTGAAAATAAATTCAAAAGGACTTTCAATTTAATTCTTTTAAAACTTCCAACTCATATTTCATTTTTTGAAGAAGTCATATTATCTTCTCTCGTGAAAATCATTGAGTTGCTTAAAGTTTCTGAATTTGAAAATAGTTCCAAATGAAATTCAAATGTATTCAAATGCCCTTTTCATTTATTTAAATGGAAGAAGTCATGTCATCTTCTCTCTAGGGTTTTGTATTTGAAAAGAATTTGAATTCATGGAGATCAAAATGCAAAATGAAAGTTTGGGAAAGTCCTTTTATTCCGTGTCATTTAACTTTCAAAAGGTTTCAAATAACACTCACCTTCAGTCAATCAATCACACAACAATCAGAAAATCCATCAAATCTATCTATTTATTATAATATTCCAAAATTTAGAATTTTGGGATGTTACATCGGGCGGCAATAGTGGTTGTTTGGGGGTCTTGGAATCTCAATGTAATGTTTATTATGTTCGAGATGCTTTGTAGTTGTACTGAACTTTGTAAATATACCTGGATCATTGTCGCAAAAAGAATTCTGTGAAGAATAAGTAGAGATATCGTATCCCATGGTTATGTCAAGGTAATTTTTATTAGAACTTCCGATTAGCATTGGCCGCTGAAATCTGCTACATAAACATACGTCAGTAACCATTCAGCAGTATGCACAAAAAGTTTTAAACTATTTCATGGTGCTATGACTTTCACAGTCTTCATTCTATATATGTTGGTTGCTTGAGGAACACAGCCAACCAAACATCATAGATTGATGCCCTTGTTTCACAAGCAGTTGGCCCTAGGTACTAAATATGGTTTAAATTTGTAATAAACACCTTCCATTACAATGATGAGTGACGCACATTAATTTGTTTCACAAACAACTTGCATGTAGAAGAACTACAATTTAAACTATAATGTGTGCCACTCATCATTGTAAACTATAATATGCATAAAAGACGTTCCTTCTTCTTTTTGATGCATATATTGATTTTTTTGCAGGTTGATACAAAAATATACTCTTAATTTGTTGACGTGCCTTCTCTAACTTGGGACAGATTTATGCCAGAAACTTTATATGATTGGAAGTAATAAAACCTCTACCTTTTGGAACTATAATCCTTCTTTTATCTTCCATAGCGTGTATGAAAGTATGTGCGTTGTGCAAGGCATCACCACTATCCTTTTGGTTTTTGGAAGACTAATTTGTAATGAATTGTGCCATTATGGTTTGATGAATTCTCTACAGGAATCAAGTATGCTTGATGATGTAAGTTAGTTGATGGTCTTGGGACACTTACTAGATTTTTCGAATTTATCAGGAGGTTGACAATAACAGTTGGCTTCACACTTCTCACTAAAATCAATTGATTCAGGTAACAAACTTGTTTGCATGTTTTGGTCTCTTTACTGGCTATCTTATTCAAGATCATATTTATTCTAATGGCTACTTCTAGAAGGCCAACTTTCTGGGTTTAGTTACTAGATCCTACACTGCAGTTTCTCCTTCCTATTTTGTTGACAACTTAACACCTAGCTCATATATCTTGCAGGTTCTTTGGCAGCCTATGAATGCACTAGGAAAGCACTAGAAGTTTTTCCTTCCATGAATGTAACTAGTTTACCCTCTAATCAAGATTACTAGTAACATACTTATGCCGATGTCAAATTAAATCAAGGACATAACATGACAGTGACACGAGACCACCAATTTGGTGACGGTTCTGGTAATAAATCAAGTGAAAAGTATATGTACTTCACATGGCTTCTCACATGGAGAGGACTGAGAAAAATAAAATGCATTTCTATAAGAATGCACTGAAATGGAACATATCCCTCAACTCATGAATTAGGTGCACTAAATGTTTATTTAAGAACTACATCGGTAAGAAGAAATACATGTAGAAGGAACAGCTCCATATGACCATGCATCTAGTATCAAAGATTAGTAAACCGGGTATGTTTTTCTAGAGCTTGAAGTGAAGATGTATAATATAGAAGAAAATTTGGCCTAACACACACTCTTTCAAAATAGAGGTTGAAACGTCCAGCCCCTACATCAATATGATGCACACAACCATAAACTTACCAAATTCAGAAGATATATAGGTTACTTCTGTCACCAAGTAAACATACATAACTAAAGGAACAAATGATCAAGTGCATAGATTAACACAAATTGGACATAGATTCATGCTGTTCACATTTAGAACTGGTAGCGAGGACATAAAAGTTGACAAAAGATAAAGACAACGGTTCATCATAAATGGCTGCCACACATAAATAGTTGAGTAGGGAAAGGGTCTATCCAAAAAGAGACTTAGGATGCAACTTTTCTGCATCAAATCTTGGACATAAGCATATGCTAGCCAAAGGTGACAATAGGGTGCTTCCCAATCTCCCATAGTCTTACTCCTGAAAAATGGAACAGAAAGTTAAGAGTGTTGAAAAGACTATCAACCTCAGACTGGACATGCAATATGCAAAGGCTTACCTTTTATCCCTATATAGAGGGTGTGAACCCCTTATAAAAATTCGCCACACATGGGAATGCCATCGAAGCTCCAGAGGTCCATGTTTACAACGACATCCTGAGGTACATCAAAATTCAGAAGGCTATCGATCGGCTCGTCCACTTCATCATCCATAAGAAACCTTGGCCAAGCATCGAAATCGACACCATTGTTCTCCATAACTTGAGGCACCACTAAGTTGTAGGTGTTACTCTGGGCAAGTGCAGATTCAGCTCCTTCAGGAATCACAACTGAGTTATAGGCGTTACTCTGGGCAAGTGCATATTCTGCTCCTTCAGTAATGGTAGAAATTGGAGCAATGGATGGTATATCTAGATTCTTGGTGTTGTAATCCCACTCCAAGTCAGAGAAGCTAAAGGAGTTGATTCCTTGGTCAGAGTACTGATTCATAACAGAGGCTTCAACAGGGCCATCAGAGTTCATTACAGGAACAAATGACAGGTTGTCTGGCAGAGCAAGTGGCTGGTTTGATGCAAAGTTAGCAGATGGGTAGATGAAATCATTTGGGTTGGCAAGGTTGTTGACTGATGGCATGACAGAAGGTTCCGATGCCACGCTTAGCTTTGGTGCTTTAGGAGCACCAGGGCGAGCACGACGCTTCTGAGGAACTATTGGTTCCTTTGGAAAGTTAACCTTGGCCTTGTTGCCACGGATCCTGCGTGATTCAACATCGTAAGCTCTTGCAGCTTCTTCAGCACTGTTGAAAGTACCAAGCCAGACACGTGCACCCTTGCTTGGATCTCTGATTTCTGCAGCCCACTTACCCCAGGGGCGCTGACGAATACCCCTGAATTGACTCTTTCTCTTCCTTTTTGCTGAAGGACCATCAAAACCTATAGTAGTCATGGTGCTTAAGTCATCTGAAGATCAACGTCAATGCTAAGAGGGATCAACATGCAAAAAAAATTTCCACAAAATTAAATAATTTCATCACGGACATGAGTTTATATGTAAAAATATGATGATGACAATGAATAATGAACCATGATGGGTCAAGTTTAGGTGAAAGCATTGGTCAACCACAAAACAAACGAAATAAAATAAAATGAAATCACAAATTAATAAATAAGAAAATATAGGGTCCTGATAAACAAGACCTCATGTTAGACCTCTGACATCATTCTATAATTGCATTATAGACGAAACCAAGTATAGAACAATCCTCACAGATAACTACAACCACCTAACAAGGAAACAATTTAGGAGGACAAGGCCTCTAAGCAAAATAGAGAAATTTGGGCCTTTTCGTGGATTTACTACCCCTTTTGACTAAATGGTAAGCTTATGAATCACCATCGAAGGTCTAGAAAATTATAAGTCATAAGATCAACAACTTCATAACCAAAATCGCTTCTCTGAAAGAAAGGGACAGTGTCAAAAACAGCCTACCAACCGACCACAACAGACAAATGGAAAAAGCCTAACCCTTCACCCAATTAAACTTTTTGATAGCACATCCAATCCAAAATCGCTGCACAAACAGAAGTAACACCGCCCAAACATAGCCTTCCAATAGCAACCCCTAAACAATTTCTCTTCCTACCAAATCAAATGATCAAACCTTTTCCGAACCAATCACACAATCTCCTGGTACAACAACCAATCACTAAAAGGTAATGATACGTAGATTAAAAACTAGTCCAAGCGACCCAGGTCTGATACCTTGGGAGAGGGAACTCTTGGCGGCGGCAAAGGACTTGATCTTGACGACCTCGTTGTCGTCATCCTTCTCATCCACCCTAGTGAGCCCGAGCTCCACATCGGAGTCCCCAGAGTCAACCTCGAACACTTCGAGTTCGGCCTCGAAATCCTCCTCGTTGTCGTCCATGCGGGGTCCCATGCGCCCACCAAGCCCTGTGAAGCGTCGGCCCCCTTTGCTGCCATGCCGGGGCTTCTTCTTCTCGGGACATAGAGCCGCCTTCGTCACTTTCCGCGTCACCGTGGGAACCTTGACGTCCGCGAGGGACGCTCCACCACACATGATGGCCGCTGGTACCTCGCCGAATTCGTCGTCAGGGGGGGGGTCGCCGGAATTGGTAAATTGGTAACTTTTTTATTGAAGCGGGGTAGAAGTTGTGGGTTGGCAAGTGGGTATGAGGCGAGTCCCTATATACACGATGGCCATGTGAAGGCAAGAGGGGGCTTGCGGTGGGTCCCACACGCCAGCGAGGGACCGCGCGGCCGGTGGAAGGCACGAGGAAGGTTCCGAACGAGCATTTCTACCCAGGAAAATCTTGCGCGTTGGCCCCTTGGGAGAAGTGATTTCTGGTATTGCCCTTGGGGAATTAATGGATGAATGTACGTTTCACTTTCTTCCATTGGAGGCAAGCAAACATTTATTAGCTCAAGATTAATTATTGTACTACAAACCTATAGTATGAGTGTACTACTACTGTCGTATACTCTCTGTCTGGGTTTACTGGATGGGTTCATCCAATCGAACATTTAACCAAAAATCTTCTTATAAATGATTATGTGTAATGCAGAGATTTTTGCAAATCACTCATAGCTAGTTACACCATTTATTAGCTCAAGATTGTACTCCACACCTATATAAGAATGTACTACTACTATCGTACTCCTCCTATCTGGCTTTAGTGCACAGATTCATCTAACAGAACTTTTAAACAATATCTTCTCATAAATGATTGTGTGTAATTCTAAGATCCTTGAAAAATAACTCATAGCTATTTACTTCATTTATTATCTCAAGATTGTACTATGCACCTCTAGTATTTACGTATTATTACTGTTATACTCCCTTTGTCTAGGTTTATTGGATTGGTTCATCCCACCAAATGTTTGACCAATATCTTCTCTTAAATGATTACTGTAACTCTATGATTCTTGTAAGTTACTCATAGTTACTTACTCCATTGTTCTCAGTGAAAAGGAAAGTTGCTCTAATAGCATGTGCTTCATGTGCAATCATTTGCATTATTACATGGTAGTTATGTGAATTGTAAGTTAGAATTACAACGTTCTCATCACTTCTTGATCTAACCATGTATATGGAGATCTAGCATTTCTTTTAAACTACCATGGCATCAACCTCACTTAAAGTTCAACCAATATCTCCTTATAAATGACTACGTAACTCTATGATCATTGTAAACCACACATTGTCGGTATTAAAATCAGCTGATCTTGGGTAGGGGGTCCTGTTGGGGATATAGCTTCGAGGTGTGAGCCGCCCAGGAGGGGTGGGGTTACACCATTGCTGGTTTAATATGAAGAAGGTTCAAGAAGGCCCAAGGTGTGAAGATGGCGGCTCATGGAAGCAGGCCTGGGGTGTTGGGGAACGCAGTAATTTCAAAATTTTCCTACGCACACGCAAGATCCATCTATGTGATGCATAGCGACGAGCGGGGAAGAGTATGTCTACGTATCCTCGTTGACCAAAAGCGGAAGCATTATGAAATGCGGTTGATGTAGTCGAACGTCTTCGCGATCCAACCGATCAAGTACTGAACGCACGGCACCTCCACGATCTGCACACATTCAGCTCGGTGATGTCCCTCATACTCTTGATCCAATTGAGGCCGAGCGAGAGTTTTGTCAGCATAACGGTGTGATGACGGTGATGATGAAGTTACCGACGCATGGCTTCACCTAAGCATTACAACGATATGACCGAGGTGGAAATCTATGGAGGGGGGCACTGCACACGGCTAAACAATCAACTTGTGTGTATGGGGTGCCCCGTTCGCCCGTATATAAAGGAGTGGAGGAGGGGAGGGCCGACCCTCATAGGGCGCGCCCAAGGGGGGAGTCCTACTCCCAGTAGGAGTAGGTTTCCCCCCTTCCTAGTAGGAGTAGGAGATGAAGGAAGAGGGAGAGAGAGGGAAGGAAACGGGGGGCTAGCCTCCCACCCAATTCGGATTGGGCTGTGGGGCGCCCTCCACCTGGCCACCTCCTCCTCTTTCCCACTAAGGCCAAATAAGGCCCATTGACTCCCCGGGGGGTTCCGGTAACCCCCTAGTACTCCGGTAAATGCGCGAACTCATCCGGAACCATTCCGATGTCTAAACATAGCCTTCCAATATATCGATCTTTATGTGTCGACCATTTTGAGACTCATCGTCATGTCCGTGATCGCATCCGGGACTCCGAACTACCTTCGGTACATCAAAACACATAAACTCATAATACCGATCACCATCGAACGTTAAGCGTGCGGACCCTATGGGTTTGAGAACTATCTAGACATGACCGATACTCATCTCCGGTCAATATTGGGTCCCACATATTCTACGAAGATCTTTATCGGTCAAACCGCATAACAACATACATTGTTCCCTTTGTCATCAATATGTTACTTGCCCGAGATTTGATCGTCGGTATCTCAATACCTAGTTCAGTCTCGTTACCAACAAGTCTCTTTACTCGTTCTGTAATGCATCATCCCATGACTAACTCATTAGTCACATTGCTTGCAAGGCTTATAGTGATTTGCATTACCGAGACGGCCCAGAGATACCTCTCCGAGACACGGAGTGACAAATCCTAATCTTGATTTATGCTAACTCAACAAACACCATCGGAGACACTTATAGAGCATCTTTATAGTCACCCAGTTACGTTGTGATGTTTGATACCACACTAAGTGTTCCTCCAGTATTCGGGAGTTGCATAATCTCATAGTCATAGGAACATGTATAAGTTATGGAGAAAGCAATAGAAATAAACTAAACGATCATAGTGCTAAGCTAACAGATGGGTCTTGTCCATCATATCATTCCCTAATGATGTGATCCCATTCATCAAATGACAACACATGTCTATGGTCAGGAAACTTAACCATCTTTGATTAACGAGCTAGTCTAGTAGAGGCATACTAGGGACACTCTGTTTTGTCTATGTATTCACACATGTACTAAGTTTTCGGTTAATATTATTCTAGCATGAATAATAAACATTTATCATGATATAAGGAAATATAAATGACAACTTTATTATTGCCTCTAGGGCATATTTTCTTCAGCCTCCCACTTGCACTAGAGTCAATAATCTAGTTCACCTCGCCATGTGATTTAACACCAATAGTTAACATCGTGATGTGATTAATACCCTATAATTCACATCGCCATGTGACCAATACCCAAAGGGTTTACTAGAGTCAATAGTCTAGTTCACATCTCCATGTGATTAACACCCAAAGAGTACTAAGGTGTGATCATGTTTTGCTTGTGAAAGACGTTTAGTCAATGGGTCTAGCATATTCACATCCGTATGTATTTGCAAATTTCTATGTCTACAATGATCTGCACAGAGCTAATCTAGCTAATTGCTCCCACTTTCAATATGTATCCATATTGAGAGTCAGAGTCATCCGGATCGGTGTAAAAGCTTGCATCGACGTAACTCCTTACGATGAACTCTTTATCACCTACATAACCGAGAAATATCTCCCGAGTCTTCTAAGGATAATTTTGACCGATGTCCAGTGATCTACTCCTAGATCACTATTGTACTCCCTTGCCAAAATCATGCTAAGGTATACAATAGATCTGGTACACAGCATAGCATACTTTATAGAACCTATGACTGAGGCATCAGGAATGACTTTTCATTCTCTTTATATTTTCTGAAGTGGTCGGGTTTTCGGTCTTTACTCAACTTCACACCTTGCAACACAGGAAAAAAACTCCTTCTTTGACTGTTCCATTTTGAACTACTTCAAAAACTTGTCAAGGTATGTACTTATTGAAAAATTTATCAAGCGTCTTGATCTATCACTATATGTAAGAAGCTTCACCAAGGTCTTTCATTGAAAAAATTCTTATCCAAGTATCCTTTTATGCTATCCAGAAATTCAGTATCATTTCTGATCAAAAATATGTCATCCACATATAATATCAGAAATGCTACAGAGCTCCCACTCACTTTCTTGTAAATACAGGCTTCTCCAAAAGTCTGTATAAAACTATACGCTTTGATCAACTCATCAAAGCGTATATTCCAACTCCGAGATGCTTGCACCAGTCCATAGATGGATCGCTGGAGCTTGCACACTTTGTTAGCACCTTTAGGATTGACAAAACCTTCTGGTTGCATCATATACAACTATTCTTTAATAAATCCATTAAGGAATGTAGTTTTGATATCCATTTGCCAGATTTCATAAAATGCGGCAACTGCTAACATGATTCGGACAGACTTTTAAGCATCGATGCGAGTGAGAAAATCTCATCGTAGTCAACACCTTGAACTTATCGAACCTTTTATGACAATTCGAGCTTTGTAGATAGTAACAGTACTATCAGCGTCCGTCTTCCTCTTGAAGATCCATTTATTCTGAACGGCTCACTGATCATCGGGCAAGTCAATCAAAGTCCATACTTTGTTCTCATACATGGATCCCATCTCAGATTTCATGGCCTTAGGCCATTTCGAAGAATCTTGGCTCATCATCGCTTCCTCATAGTTCGTAGGTTCATCATGGTCCAGTAACATGACTTCCAGAATAGGATTACCGTACCACTCTCATGCGGAACTTACTCTGGGTGACCTACAAGGTTTGGTAGTAACTTGATCTAAAGTTTCATGATCATCATCATTAACTTCCTCACTAATTGGTGTAGGCATTACTGGAACTGATTTCTGTGATGAACTACTTTCCAATTCGGGAGAAGCTACATTTACCTCATCAAGTTCTACTTTCCTCCCACTCACTTCTTTCGAGAGAAACTCCTTCTTTAGAAAGGATCCACTCTTAGCAACGAATATCTTGCCTTAGGATCTGTGATAGAAGGTGTAGCCAACAATTTATTTTGGGTATCCTATGAAGACGCACTTCTCCAATTTGGGTTCGAGCTTATCAGGTTGAAGCTTTTTCACATAAGCATCATAGCCCAAAACTTTTAAGAAACGACAGCTTAGGTTTCTTGCTAAACCATAGTTCATATGGTGTCATCTCAATAAATTTATATGGTGCCCTATTTGATGTGAATGCAGCTGTCTCTAATGCATAACCCCAAAACGATAGTGGTAAATCGGTAAGAGACATCATAGATCGCACCATATCCAATAAAGTACGGTTACAATGTTCAGACACACCATTATGCTATGGTGTTCCAGGTGACGTGAGTTGTGACACTATTCCACATTGTTTCAAATGAAGACCAAACTCCCCCCCGCAAAAAAAATGAAGACCAAACTCATAACTCAAATATTCACCTCCACGATTAGATCATAGAAAATTTATTTTCTTGTCACGATGATTTTCCACTTCACTCTGAAATTCTTTGAACTTTTCAAATGTTTCAGACTTGTGTTTCATTAAGTAGATATACTCATATCTGCTCAAATCATCTGTGAAGGTCAGAAAATAATGATACCCGCCGCGAGCCTCAACATTCATCGGACTGCATACATCAGTATGTATTATTTCCAATAAGTTAGTTGCTCGCTCCATTGTTTCGGAGAACGGAGTCTTAGTCATGTTGCCCATAAGGCATGGTTCGCAACCATCAAGTGATTCATAATCAAGTGATTCCAAAAGTCCATCAGCATGGAGTTTCTTCATGCGCTTTACACCAATATGACCTAAACGGCAGTGTCAAAAATAAGTTGCACTATCATTTTTAACCTCGCATCTTTTGACTTCAATATTATGAATATGTGTATTACTACGATCGAGATTGAATAAAACATTCACCTTGGGTGTATGACCATATAAGGTTTTGTTCATGTAAACATGATAACAATTATTGTTTGACTTAAATGAATAACCATATTGCAATAAACATGATCCAATCATTTTATGCTCAATGAAAACACCAAATAACATTTATCTTAGGTTCAACACTAACCCCGAAGGTAAAAGGAGTGTGCAATGGTGATCTTATCGACCTTGGAATCATTTCCAACACACATCGTCACCTTGCCCTTAACTAGTCTATGTTCATTTTGCAACTCCTGTTTCGAGTTACTAATCTTAGCAACTAAACCCATATCAAATACCCTGGGGTTACTATGAACACCAGTAAAGTACATATCAATAACATGTATACCAAATATACTTTTGTTCACTTTGCCATCCTTCTTATCCGCCAAGTATTTGGGGTAGTTCCGCTTCCAGTGACCATTCCCTTTGTAGTAGAAGCACTCAGTTTCAGGCTTTAGGTGTAGCTTTGGGCTTGTTTACGGGAGTGGCAACTTGCTTGCCATTCTTCTTGAAGTTCCCTTTCTTTCCTTTGCCCTTTTACTTGAAACTAGTGGTCTTATTAACCATCAACACTTGATGCTTTTTCTTGATTTCTACCTTCGTCAATTTCAGCATCGCGAAGAGCCTGGGAATCGTTTCCGTTATCCCTTGCATATTATAGTTCATCATGAACTTCTAGTAACTTGGTGATAGTGACTAGAGAACTCTGTCAATCACTATCTTATCTGGAAGATTAACTCCCACTTGATTCAAGTGACTGTAGTACCCAGACAATCCGAGCACATGCTCACTGGTTGAGCTATTATCTTCCATCTTGTAGGCAAAGTACTGTCAGAGGTCTCATACCTCTTGACACGGGCATGAGTCTGAAATACTAATTTCAACTCTTGGAACATCTTATATGCTCCGTGGCGTTCAAAACGTTTTTGAAGTCCCGGTTCTAAGCCGTAAAGCATGGCACACTAAACTATCAAGTAGTCATCATACCGAGCTTGCCAAACATTCATAATGTCTGCATTTGCTCCTGCAATAGTTCTGTCACCTAGCGGTGCATCAATGACATAATTCTTCTGTGCAGCAATGAGGATAATCCTTAGATCACGGAGCTAGTCCGCATCATTGCTACTAACATCTTTCAACATAGTTCTCTCTAGGAACATACCATAAATAAAACGGGGAAGCTATACACGAGCATTTGATCTACAACATAGATATGCAAATACTATCAGGACTAAGTTCATGATAAATTTCAGTTCAATTAATCATATTACTTAAGAACTCCCACTTAGATAGACATCCCTCTAGTCATCTAAATGATCACGTGATCCATATCAACTAGACCATGTCCGATCATCACGTGAGATGGAGAAGTTTTCAATGGTGAACATCCCTATGTTGATCATATCTACTATATGAT
This sequence comes from Triticum monococcum, assembly GCA_034509565.1. Classification (NCBI taxonomy): domain Eukaryota; kingdom Viridiplantae; phylum Streptophyta; class Magnoliopsida; order Poales; family Poaceae; genus Triticum; species Triticum monococcum. Next base: position 67,584,631 of record CM067846.1, read on the forward strand.
TCACGATCGACCTTTCGGTCTCAATGTTTCGAGGCCATATCTTCATATGCTAGGCTCGTCAAGTTTAACCCAAGTATTCTGCTTGTGCAAAACTGGCTTCCACCCGTTGTATGTGAACGTAGAGCTTATCACACCCGATCATCACGTGGTGTCTCAGCACGACAAACTGTAGCAACGGTGCATACTCAGGGAGAACACTTGTACCTTGAAATTTAGTCAGAGATCACCTTATAATGCTACCGCCGTACTAAGAAAAATAAGATGCAGAAAGGATAAACATCACATGCAATCAAATAAGTGATATGATATGGCCATCATCATCTTGTGCCTTTGATCTCCATCTCCAAAGCACTGTCATGATCACCATCGTCACCGGCTTAACACCTTGATCTCCATCAAAGCATCATTGTTGTCTCGCCAACTATTGTTCCACGACTATCGCTACCACTTAGTGATAAAGTAAAGCAATTACATGGCGATTGCATTTCATACAATAAAGCGACAACCATATGGCTCCTGCTAGTTGCCGATAACTGTGTTACAAAACATGATCATCTCCTAGAACAGTTTATATAATCACGTCTTGACCATATCACATCACAACATGCCCTGCAAAAACAAGTTAGACGTCCTCTACTTTGTTGCTTGCAAGTTTTACGTGGCTTCTACGGGCTTCTTGCAAGAATCGTTCTTACCTACGCATCAAAACCACAACGTAGTATAGTTATTGTTTTTGATCTTCAGAAAGAACCCTTTTCATTGAAACCGATTCAACTAAACTTGGAGAAACACACAGCCACTAGCCACCTGTGTGTGAAACATGTCGGGTAGAACCAGTCTCGTGTAAGCGTAAGCGTAATGTCGGTCTGAGCCGCTTCATCCAACAAGACCGCTGAATCAAGAATCAACTAGTGACGGCAAGCAATATGTATATACCCACGCCCACAACTCCTTTGTGTTCTACTCGTGCATATAACATCTATGCATAGACCTGGCTTGGATGCCACTATTGGGGAACGCAGTAATTTCAAAATTTTCCTACGCACACGCATGATCCATCTAGGTGAAGCATAGCAACAACACGCATGACCTGGCTCGGATGTCACTATTACAGATGCCAAGGCCGAAGCCCAGAAGGCCCTCCAGGAGGTTGAGGCAATAAAAAAGATAGCGGCGGGTAAGGCATTCTTTATGCAAAGCAAGCACGTAAAAGTGAATTACTTGTCACTTACCCGAATCTGGAGCTCTCGAGGAGCATTCGCAGACTTGCCCCGTAGCATGTCGGATGCTGCCGCCTTCTACCGAGCCGAGGACGGAAGCTCGACGGAGAAGGTGTTCTGGTCTCTGTATGCTGAGGCCGAACACCCGGTGCCCTTAAGCGACCAGCTGAAACAGCTGGTCGAGCTCCATAAGGTGGCCGAACAGGCCATGAAGGGCCTCATAGTCCAGCTGTGGCCTGGAGAGGCCATGCCTGGGAGCTACTTTGGGCTGGTGAGGCGGCTGGTGGAGGCCTGTCCAAGGCTCGAAGTCATCAAGCGCTCCGTTTGCATCGAGGGTGCCCCTAGGGCGCTTGCCCGTGCGAAGGTGCACTAGGGCAAGCTGGATGTTGAGAAGCTTGTGAAGGACGGGCCACCGCCGATCAAGGAGAATCACAAGCCCGAGATGTATTATGAGGGCGTTCTGAAGGGTGCCCGCCTTGTGGCGGATGAATGTTCCATGGATGTAATTTTTCAGTAAACTCGCTTGTTTTGTCCCGTGCGCTGAAAACTTGTTCATGTGCACTAAGCAATGCTTTTTGAATTTAAAATATTTCCTTCTGTGCGGCCGTTTATCAAATTTGAGAGATGGCGAGTCGTCGGCTTCTGCCCCCATGGCACGAGTGCTGGTGTGTTCGGGATAAACATGAGCTCTCTTTTTCCCATTCTTGGGTCCTTCGAGGGAGGCGCTCAACACAACGAACAAGGCAATCGGATTATAATGCTTGAACACTCTCACTTAGCCATAGAATTCTATAATTTTAAATTTCGGTGAAGCCCCTAGTGTTCGGAAGACCGAGTTCGGGGCGCTATCCACGCCTAGGCCGGACAAAAGCCGACTCCTCGCTCTAAGCGGCATAAGTCTTTAGGGACTCGAAAACTTCTCGAACAGCGACCAGCTCTCGCCTCATCATGACGGTCAGTTTTAGCTTTCTCTACTGAGGTGCTTAGCCCAGCTCAATTGGGGCACAATCGTAGTAGTTCTCCTAGTGCTACCTTAGCCGATATAACGGAACGTAAGGTACCAAAACGTAGGAGCTAGGCAAACCCAACTATTGACCCCAGACATGATTCGGAGCCGATGCATTTAATGCTATAAGTTCGGGGTGCCGCACTTGTGAATGTGTTCGGACTTCTCACACCGTATTGTGGGGTACTTAAGCCCCTGGCGTATTGGCCGTACCAAAGTGTACGGGTGCAATATGTCATTAATGAACATATATTCGTAAAAAAAAGGTAATGCAATAATAGACGGAAGCTATGCATTGTTTATTTAAAAAAGCTGCGATCAAAGAAGAACGATACAAGTAGTGCAATAAGCAAAAGATGGGACTATCAAATATGTCCTCTCCAGGGGCGAGCTATGGAATGTTATGCGAAACAGGTATATTGCTCGTTATAGAGACCACCTTAGAGTTGCGTAGTGCGGCGTAGCTTTCTGCTTCCATGGTTGTATCGTTTGTGCAGCAATTGTACTGCCGGACAAGTCTTCCGAAAAATGGAGCCCTAAAAATAAGAGAAAATTAAGAAATCGGCAGCCCCTGGTGCGGTTTAAGCCGCGTTTCGGGCGTGCCGTGATGGTCCCCCTCCCCCTATGCCCATGGTATTTCCAGAGCGTAGTTATGTATGCGCAGCACTGGTTTCGCAAGTTCGCGAGGGCTGGGGTTGGGGCCGCATTGTTACGCTTGCTCTGAACGTGCCGGGCGGTCTTGGTGTAGGTTACTCCGGGCGCGCTTGACGGTGTCCAGACGTTTAATGGCCGGACTAGAGAATTGCCTTGAGAGGCTGCTTTGTACTTCCGCTGCGATAGCCGCCGTATGCTCCTCCGTTCGGAGAGAGCGTTTGGTGTTTCCATTGACCGTGATGACGCCTCGAGGGCCTGGCCTCTTGAGCTTGAGGTATGCGTAATGCGGCACCACATTGAACTTGGAAAATGCGGTTCGCCCGAGCAGTGCGTGATATCCACTGCGGAACGGGACTATGTCGAAGATTAACTCCTCGCTTCGGAAATTATCCGGATATCCGAAGACCACTTCAAGTGTAACTGTGCCTGTACAGTTGGCTTCTACATCCTGGTATGACGCCTTTAAAGGTCGTTTTGGTGGGTTTAATCCTTGAGGGATCGATGCCCATTTTCCGCACTGTATCCTGATAAAGCAGGTTCAGGCTGCCGCCGCCGTCCATAAGGACTCTAGTGAGGTGAAATCCGTCAATAATTGGGTCTAGAACCAATGCGGCGAATCCGCCATGACGGATGCTAGTGGGGTGGTCCCTTCGATCAAAAGTGATCGGGCAGGAAGACCATGGGTTGAACTTTGGGGCGACTGGCTCCATCGCGTATACGTCCCTTAGCACACGCTTCCGCTCCCTCTTGGGGACGTGGGTTGCGTATATCATGTTCACCGTCCGCACTTGTGGGGGAAAACCTTTCTGTCCACTGTTGTTCAGCGGCCGGGGCTCCTCCTCGTCATCGCTATGCAGCCCCTTGTCTCTGATTTCGGCATTTAACTTCCCTGCCTGCTTGAACACCCAACAATCCCTGTTGGTGTGATTGGCTGGTTTTTCGGGGGTGCCATGTATCTGGCATGAGCGGTCCAGTATTCTGTCCAAACTGGATGGGCCCGGAGTATTTCTTTTGAGTTGCTTTTTCCGCTGTCCGGGTTTAGAGCCTCTGAATCCGGCATTAACTGTCGTATCCTCAGCGTTGTCGCTGTTAATGTGGCGCTTTTGCTTGTTGCGACGCGACCTGCCACTGCTGTCCTTGGTATCCGAATTACCAATGCTCTTGGTCATGTTATTGCTGCGAGCTAGCCAGCTCTCTTCTCCCGCACAAAAGCGGGTCATAAGTGTCGTGAGGGCTGCCATAGATTTCGGCTTTTCCTGTCCTAGCTGCCGTGCAAGCCACTCGTCGCGGATATTATGCTTGAAGGCTGCTAGGGCCTCTGCGTCCGGACAGTCGACAATTTGATTTTTCTTGGTTAGGAACCGTGTCCATAATTGTCTGACCGATTCCTCTGGCTGCTGAATTATGTGGCTTAGGTCATCGGCGTCTAGTGGTCGGACATAAGTGCCCTTGAAATTGACGAGGAATGCGGCTTCCAGGTCCTCCCAACAACCAATTGATTCTGCTGGCAAGCTGTTAAGCCAATGCCGAGCTGGTCCTTTAAGCTTGAGTGGGAGGTATTTGATGGCGTGTAGGTCATCACCGCGGGCCATGTGGATATGAAGGAGATAGTCCTCGATCCATACCGCAGGATCTTTTGTGCCATCGTATGATTCGATGTTCACGGGTTTGAAACCCTCGAGGATTTGATGATCCATTACTTCATCTGTGAAGCATAGTGGGTGTGCGGCGCCTCTGTATTGGGCTACATCACGACGCAACTCAAACGAGCTTTGTCTACTGTGTTCGGCCCGGCTGGATTTACTGTATCCGGCGTGACGAGTACCGTCTCGTGCCGTGGGGCGCCCACGTGATCCGTAGATCGATCTTGTTTTCCTTGCCTTGTCCTCCAATATATCTCGCAGGTCTGGCGCATTTTCCCATGCCTTGGTATTTTTTGAGTAGCGCGAGGGTGCGACTTGAGTGGAGGGCCGAGAGGCCTCTTTGTCGCGACCACGGGGTGGCCGGTCGGCCGCATCATGCGCTGGTGATGTAGGTTAAAGTGCTTCCTCCTCTAATTGGGATAGCAACCTGCACTTTTGGTAGCTCTTGGAGGGGCGTCCGAGTTCATACTCTTCGGCCGCAAGGACTTCAGTCCATCTGTCGGCTAGCAAATCTTGATTAGCTCTAAGCTGTTGCTGTTTTTTCTTGAGGCTACTCGTCGTGGCCATAAGCCTGCGTTTGAAACGCTATTGTTCGACGGGATCCTCTAGCACGACAAATTCGTCGTCGTCGAGGCTTGCCTCGTCTTCGGAGGGAGGCATATAATTATCATCCTCGACCTCTCGTTCTGCCGCTCTCTCATGAGGGCTGGCTTCTCTATCCTCCTGTGGTGAATCTTGCTGGAGGTGGTTGTCTTCGGCACTGTCCGGGGTGTTATTATCTCCCGTGCCGGAATCACCGATTTTGTTTTGGCAGGATTTAGAGCGGCGCCGCTGACGCCGGCGGTTAGGCTGCTTCTTGGAGGGGTCATCCTCCGCTGTTCCATCGCCATTGCCTTCTTTTGGGATGTCTACCATGTATATATCATACGACGAGGTGGCCTTCCAGTGCCCTATAGGCGCTGGTTCTTGATCATCTCCTGCATCGGCGTCCATACCTTCGATGTCTTCAGAGTCGAAGTCGAGCATGTTGGTTATATCACCGACAGTGGCTACGAAGTGGGTGGTGGGTGGGCTTTGAATTTCTTCATCATCCGCATCCCAACCTTGCTGACCATAGTCCGGCCAGGGCTCTCCTGACAAAGAGAGAGACTTTAGTGAATTCAGAATATCACCGAAGGGCGAGTGCTGAAAGATGTCCGCGGCGGTGAACTCCATGATCGGCGCCCAATCGGGTTCGATCGGTCGGGGCACGGAGGGCTCGGAGTCTTTAGAGGAGTCCGGCTCCTCAGAGTCACGGGCTTTGCAGAGAATAGGGCTGGTGTTCGGCTCGATCGCCGTAGAGATTGCAGCCCCCGAGGCGGTGTCTAACCACCCATCCTCGGTTGGTGTGATTGTGACACCCCAAAATTTTGGCCTTGTTTTAGGGCCCCATTTGTACTACAACCCTTTTATAAATTCATCTGAAATTCCAACCAAATTTTGGAGAGGTCATGTGATGTTTTTGAATCACTTTTATGCAAAAATATATTTCATTCTTTGGATATTTTGAGCTCTACACCAAGTTTTCAAATCTGGCCCAGAGAGCAATTTTGCACTACAACCTATTCAAATATTTCTTTGAAGCTTCCACCAAAATTATGGGATGTTAATAGGAGTATTTCATTCAACATTAAGCAAAAAAACATGGATGTTCTTTGAAAATTTTGATTGAATCAACCTCTTTTTCATTCTGGTCCAGCATGGTGATTTGTACAGCAACCACCTTTTAACTTGCCCTTTTAGCCATGATTCCTTTTCCTACTTATAGCCCATGCTACAAAACCCTTTAGTCCAGGAGGTTGGACTCATTGGAGCACTTTTTGTTCATGAAATTATGTTCTTTTCCTTCTGTCCAGAACTGGAGTTTTGCAAAACTTACACTAACAAGTTTGAGCTTTTGGCAAACTAGCCTCACCACCCTTTGTATCATCTAAAGAGACCCCAATCTGGAAATTTGGGCCACCCCAAGAGTTACCTAGATGCCCATGGCATTTTGTCAAACACCCTGTGAGCATGGCCAGTTTGGGCATGAACTTTGGGTTTGCATTGTGATCTTGATCCACTGACCCAGTAACCATGTCCACTAAGCTCCTAGCTACTCCTAACCTAGGTCTGCTAATTGCCAGCCTCACCCAAGCTCAGTGGAATGCATTGGCATTTCGTCAAGCAGCTAGCATGCGTGCTCTGGGCGCGCCCAGAGCGCACGTTTTGCACGCGCGCGCACCGAGCCGCTGTGTCGCATGGCTGCCTCCCCGCGCCTGCTCTGGCCACTCCCCACTCGCGGCCAGCGCCCCGACTTCTCCCTCATCGCAGAGCCGCCTGGACCCCTTCTCCTGGCGCCCCACAGCGCCACCGACGCTAGCCGCCGACGGCCGCAGCAGGGCTCTGCCATGGACGGCGCCGCCCGAACCACACCAGTGCGCCAGCTCGCTCGTGGAACAGCCCGACCTCATCCGCAAGGCCGTCCGCTAGCGCTCGTCGTCGCCACGTCGCCTGCAGCAACAGAACGGCGGTCGCCGATGAGCTTATCCACGGCCGCCGCAAAACCGACCTCGTTGCACTATAAAAGGAGGCCCCCAAGCTCGTCTAAGCCCTCAGGTAGCCCCATACTATCCTCCAAGTGACCCCCATAGCCAGAGAACGACGGGAGGAGGTCGTCTTCCTCACCTCCGACGGGTTCGGCCGCCGCCATGCTCTGGTCCAATTCATCGCCAGCAGACCCTCCCCCGCCCATCCAGCGACACCACTCGACTCCCCTCAACCTAGCGGAGCTGCCCAGCCTCTCATATGCGATCGGGACCAACGTAGCCCCAAACCCCCATTGCTCCCGAAGCCTCCTCCGCCGCGAAGCTCACCGCCGGCGACTCCCTCCACCCCCGTCGACCCAATGACCACCGGGAGGACCACCCCGGTCTTGCGAATCCATCCCGACCCTCTGGAGCCCGCGGGGAGCCGCCGTTTGCCAGCGTTGATCGCCGGAGCCTCGCCTCCGTTCGGGCAGAGGAAGAGGAGGGAGAGAGGACCGGTCAAACCTGACTAGTGGGACCCCTAGACCCACTGTCAGTGACCCAGCCCCGCCTCCACGTGTTTTAAGTGGAAGCGCAAACCCTCCAGTACGTCTCCCCTGCTACGAAAGCGTATTCCTTTTTGAAACGTTTTCTTTTCTGTTTTATTTTAAAAACAGAATTTGACCAAAACTTTGACTGGCTATAACTTTTTAAATATAAATCCAAATGACTTGATTCTTTTTCTGTTGTTTACCAAATATTGTCTAGTTTATTTTCATATTTATTTCAAAAAATTTCCAAACAACTTTTTGTACTGTTTTTAAAGTATGTGTTAATTCAAATTTATTTAAAATAGGATTTGTTGGAGAGAGGAGAAAACTTTCAAAAGTTTTGGAGAGCACCTCACCTCTCCACACCTTGAAGGCAAGCATTTCTGAACACAGGCATAATATTATCGTGTGTTGTTTGATACAGTACAACACCACCGTGACACGGAGTATCCATTATGTGTTTGTGAGGATATGATCATACTGTTGGGGAACGTAGCAGAAATTCAAAATTTTCTACGCATCACCAAGATCAATCTATGGAGTAATCTAGCAATGAGGGGAAGGAGAGTGCATCTACATACCCTTGTAGATCGCTAAGCGGAAGCGCTCAAGAGAACGGGGTTGAAGGAGTCGTACTCGTCGTGATCCAAATCACCGGAGATCCTAGTGCCGAACGGACGGCACCTCCGCGTTCAACACACATACAGCCCGACGACGTCTCCCATGCCTTGATCCAGCAAGGAGAGAGGGAGAGGTTGAGGAAGACTCCATCCAGCTGCAGCACGATGGCATGGTGGTGGTGGAGGAGCGTGGTGATCCAACAGGGCTTCGCCAAGCACCGCGAGATGTGAGGAGAAAGAGAGGGGTAGGGCTGCGCCAAGAAGGAGAGGAACTCGGGCGTCTTGGGCAGCCCAAACCTCAAGTATATACAGGGGGAGGGGAGGGGCTGTGCCCCCACCTACGGTTCCCTCCCTAGGGGTGGCGGCAGCCCCCAGATCCCATCTGGGTGGCGGCCAGGTGGAGGGGAGAGGGAGGCGCACCAGGCATGGGCCCTAAGGCCCATCTGCCCTTAGGGTTTGCCCCCCTCCTCCCCTTAGGCGCGTTGGGCCCTTGTGGGGGGGGGGGGGTGCACCAGCCCACCTGGGGCTGGTCCCCTCCCACACTTGGCCCATGCAGCCCTCCGGGGCCGGTGGCCCCACTTGGTGGACCCCCGGGACCCTCCTGGTGGTCCCGGTACGTTACCGATAAAACCCGAAACTTTTTCGATGACCAAAATAGGACTTCCCATATATAAATCTTTACCTCCGGACCATTCCGGAACTCCTCGTGACGTCCAGGATCTCATCCGCGACTCCAAACAACATTCGATAACCACATACAAACTTCCTTTATAACCCTAGTGTCATCGAACCTTAAGTGTGTAGACCCTACGGGTTTGGGAACCATGCAGACATGACCGAGACGTTCTCCGGTCAGTAACCAACAGCGGGATCTGGATACCCATGTTGGCTCCCACATGCTCCACAATGATCTCATCGGATGAACCACGATGTCAAGGACTTAGTCAATCCCGTATACAATTCCCTTTGTCTATCGGTACGATACTTGCCCGAGATTCGATCATCGGTATCTCGATACCTTGTTCAATCTCGTTACCGGCAAGTCTCTTTACTCGTTCCGTAATACATCATCCCGTGATCAACTCCTTGATCACATTGTGCACATTATGATGATGTCCTACCGAGTGGGCCCAGAGATACCTCTCAGTTTACACGGAGTGACAAATCCCAGTCTCGATTCGTGCCAACCCAACAGACACTTTTGGAGATACCTCTAGTGTACCTTTATAGCCACCCAGTTACGTTGTGACGTTTGGCACACCCAAAGCACTCCTACGGTATCCGGGAGTTGCACAATCTCATGGTCTAAGGAAATGATACTTGACATTAGAAAATCTTTAGGATACGAACTACATGATCTTGTGCTAGGCTTAGGATTGGGTCTTGTCCATCACATCATTCTCCTAATGATTTGATCCCGTTATCAACGACATCCAATGTCCATGGTCAGGAAACCGTAACCATCTATTGATCAACGAGCTAGTCAACTAGAGGCTTACTAGGGACATGGTGTTGTCTATGTATCCACACATGTATCTGAGTTTCCTATCAATACAATTCTAGCATGGATAATAAACGATTATCATGAACAAGGAAATATAAAAATAGCCAATTTATATTGCCTCTAGGGCATATTTCCAACAGTCTCCCACATGCACTAGAGTCGATAATCTAGTTCACATCGATATGTGATTAACACTCAAGGTCACATCCCCATGTGACTAACACCCAAAGAGTTCTGGGTTTGATCATGTTATGCTTGTGAGAGAGGTTTCAGTCAATGGATCTGCAACATTCAGATCCATATGTACTTCGCAAATCCCTATGTCATCTTGTAGATGCAGCTACTACGCTATATTTGGAGCCATTTCAAATAACTGTTCTACTTGGAGCTATTCTAAATTGTTGCTCCATTATATGTATCCGGTATCTCTACTCAGAGCTATCCGGATAGGTGTTAAGCTTGCATCGACGTAACTCTTTACGTCGAACTCTTTATCACCTCCATAACCGAGAAACATATCCTTATTCCTCTAAGGATAATTTAGACCGCTAACTGGTGATCTCCTCCTAGATTACCTGTGTACCCTCTTGCCAGGTATGTGGCAAGGCACACATCATGTGCGGTACTCAGCATGGCATACCGTATAGAGCCAATGACAAAAGCATAGGGGGTGACCTTCGTCCTTCCTCTTTCTTCTGCCGTGGTCGAGCTTTAAGTCTTAACTTCATACCTTCCAACTCAAGCAAGAACTCCTTCTTTGACTGATCCATCTTGAACACCTTCAAGATCATGTCAAGGTATGTGCTCATTTGAAAGTACCATTAAGCGTTTTGATCTATCCTTATAGATCTTGATGCTCAATGTTCAAGTAGCTTAATCTAGGCTTTCCATTGAAAAACACTTTCCAAATAACCCTATATGCTTTCCAGAAATTCTACGTCATTTCCGATCAACAATATGTCAACAACATATACTCATCAGAAATTCTATACTGCTCCCACTCACTTCTTTGGAAATACAAGTTTCTCATAAACTTTGTATAATCTTTGATCATCAAATCAAAGCATACATTCCAACTCCGAAATGCTTACCCCAGTCCTTAGAAGGATTGCTGGAGCTTTGCATACATGTTAGCATCTTTCAGGATTGACAAAACCTTCCAGTTGTATCACATACAACCTTTCCTCAAGAAAAACGTCGAGGAAACAATGTTTTGATATCCTATCTGCAAGATTTCATAAATAATGCAGTAATCGCTAATATACTTCCAACGGACTCTTAGCATCGCTACGAGTGAGAAAGTCTCATCGTAGTCAACTCCTTGAACTTGTCGGAAAACATCTTAACGACAAGTCGAGCTTTCTTAATGGTGATACTTACCATCATTGTCCGTCTTCCTTTTAAAATCCATATGTACTGAACAACCTTACGACCATCGAGCCGTTCCGCCAAAGTCTACACTTTGTTTTCATATATGGATCCTCTCTTGGATTTTATGGCCTCGAGCCATTTTGGAATCCAGGCCCACCATCGCTTCTCCATAGCTCGTAGGTTCATTGTTGTCTAGCAACATGACTTCCAAGACAGGATTACGTACCACTCTGAAGTAGTACGCATCCTTGTCATCGTACGAGGTTTGGTAGTGACTTGATCTGAAGTTTCATGATCACTATCATAAGCTTCCACTTCAATTGGTGTAGGTGCCACAGGAACAACTTCCTGTGCCCTGCCACACACTAGTTGAAGAGATGGTTCAATAACCTCATCAAGTCTCCACCATCCTCCCACTCAATTCTTCCGAGAGAAACTTTTCCTCGAGAAAGGACCCGATTCTAGAAACAATCCCTTATTGCTTTCGGATCCGAGATAGGAGGTATACCCAACTGTTTTGGGGTGTCCTATGAAGATGCATCTATCCACTTTGGGTTCGAGCTTATCAGCCTGAAACTTTTTCACATAAGCGTCGCAGCCCCAAACTTTTAAGAAATGACAGCTTAGGTTTCTCTAAACCATAGTTCATACGGTGTCATCTCATCGGAATTACGTGGTGCCCTGTTTAAAGTGAATGTGGCTGTCTCTAATGCCTAACCCATAAACTATCGTGGTAATTCGATAAGAGACATCATGGTATGCATCATATCCAATAGGGTGCAGTTATGTTGTTCGGACACACCATCACACTATGGTGTTCCAGGCTGTATTAGTTGTGAAACAATTTCCACAATGTCTTAATTCTGTGCCAAACTCGTAATTCAGATATTCATCTCTATGATCATATCATAGATATTTTATCCTCTTGTCACGACGATCTTTCAACTTCACCCTGAAATTACTTGAACCTTTCAATAATCCAGACTCGTGATTCATCAAGTGAATATACTCAACATCTAATCAAATCATCTGTGAAGTAAGAACATAACGATATCCACTACACGCCTCAGCACTCATTGGACTGCACACATCAAAATGTATTACTTCCAACAAGTTGCTTTTTAGTTCCATTTTACTGAAAACGAGGCTTTCAGTCATCTTGCCCATGTGGTATGATTTGCATGTCTCAAGTGATTCAAAATCAAGTGAGTCCAAACGGTCCATTTGCATGGAGTTTCTTCATGCATATACACCAATAGACATGGTTCGCATGTCTCAAACTTTTCAAAATGAGTGAGCCCAAAGATCCATCAACATGGAGCTTCTTCATGCATTTTATACCAATATGACTTATGTGGCAGTGCCACAAGTAGGTGGTACTATCATTACTATCTTATATCTTTTGGCATGAACATGTGTATCACTACGATCGAGATTCAATAAACCATTCATTTTAGGTGCAAGAACATTGAAGGTATTATTCAAATAAACGGAGTAACCATTATTCTCCTTAAATGAATAACCGTATTGCGATAGACATAATCCAATCATGTCTATGCTCAACACAAACACCAAATAACAATTATTTAGGTTTTAACACCAATCTCGATGGTAGAGGGAGCGTACGATATTTGATCAACCATGGAAATACTTCCAACACATATCGTCATCTCACCTTTTAGCTAGTCTCCGTTTATTCCGTAGCCTTTTGTTTCGAGTTACTAACACTTAGCAACCGAACCGGTATCTAATACCCTGGTGCTACCAGGATTACTAGCAAAGTACACATTGTAATGCATATCCAATATACTTCTGTCGACCTTGTCAGCCTTCTCATCTACCAACTATCTAGGCTGGTTCTGCTTCAGTGACTGTTCCCCTTATTACAGAAGCATTTAGTCTCGGGCTTGGGTTCAACTTTGGGTTTCTTCACTAGAACAGCAGCTGATTTGCTGTTTCATGAAGTATCCCTTCTTGCCCTTGCCCTTCTTGAAACTAGTGGTTTCACCAACCATCAACAATTGATGCTCCTTCTTGATTTCTACTTTTGTGGTGTCAAACATCGCATATATCTCAAGGACAATCATATATGTCCCTGATATATTATAGTTCATCACGAAGCTCTAGCAGCTTGGTGGTAATGACTTCGGAGAATTATCACTATTTCATCTGGAAGATCAACTCCCACTTGATTCAAGCGATTGTTATACTTAGACAATCTAAGCACAAGCTCAACAATTGAGGTTTTCTCCCTTAGTTTGCAGGATAAGAAAATCGTCGGAGGTCTTATACCTCTTGACGTGGGCACGAGCCTGAAATCCCAATTTCAGCCCTCGAAACATCTCATATGTTTCGCGACATTTTAAAACGTCTTCGGTGCCTCAACTCTAAACCGTTTAACTGAACTATCATGTAGTTATCAAAATGTGTATGTCGGATGTTCGCAACATCCACAGACGACGTTCGAGGTTCAGCACACTGAGCGTCGCATTAAGGACATAAGCCTTCTATGAAGCAATGAGGACAATCCTTAGTTTACGGACCTAGTCCGCATAATTGCTACTATCTACTTTCAACTAAAATTTCTCTAGGAACATATCTAAAAAGTAGAACAAAAACGCGAGCCACGACATAATTTGCGAAGACCTTTTGACTATGTTCAGGATAATTAAGTTCATCTTATGAACTCCCACTCAGATAGACATCCCTCTAGTCATCTAAGTGATTACATGATCCGAGTCAACTAGGCCGTGTCCGATCATCATGTGAGACGTACTAGTCAACATCGGTGAACATCTTCATGTTGATCGTATCTACCATACGACTCATGCTCGACCTTTCGGTCTCTTGTGTTTCGAGGCCATGTTTGTACATGCTAGGCTCGTCATGTCAACCTAAGTGTTTTGCATGTGTTCCGAGGCCATGTCTGTACATGCTAGGCTCGTCAACACCCGTTGTATTAGAACGTAAGAATCTATCACACCCGATCATCACGTGGTGCTTCGAAACGATGAACTTCCGCAATGGTGCACAGTTAGGGGAACACTTTCTTGAAATTTTAATGAGGGATCATCTTATTTACTACCACTGTTCTAAGCAAATAATATGCAAAAACATGATAAACATCACATGCAATCAAATAGTGACATGATATGGCCAATATCATATTGCTCCTTTTGATCTCCATCTTCGGGGCTCCATGATCATCATCGTCACCGGCATGACACCATGATCTCCATCATCGTGTCTTCATGAAGTTGTCTCGCCAACTATTACTTCTACTACTACAGCTAACGGTTAGCAATAAAGTAAAGTAATCACATGACGTTTATGTTGACACGCAGGTCATAAATAAATTAAGACAACTCCTATGGCTCCTGCCGATTGTCATACTCATCGACATGCAAGTCGTGATTCCTATTACAAGAAGATGATCATCTCATACATCACATATATCATTCATCACATCCTTTGGCCATATCACATCACATAGCATACCCTGCAAAAACAAGTTAGACGTCCTCTAATTGTTGTTTGCATGTTTTACGTGGCTGCTATGGGTTTCTAGCAAGAACGTTTCTTACCTACGCAAAAACCACAACGTGATATGCCAATTGCTATTTACCCTTCATAAGGACCCTTTTCATCGAATCCGATCCGACTAAAGTGGGAGAGACAGACACCCGCTAGCCACCTTATGCAACTAGTGCATGTTAGTCGGTGGAACTAGTCTCACGTAAGAGTACGTGTAAGGTCGGTCCGGACCGCTTCATCCCACGATGCCGCCGAATCAAGATAAGACTAGTAACGGCAAGTAAATTGACAAAATCAACGCCCACAACTGCTTTGTGTTCTACTCGTGCACAGAAACTACGCATAGACCTAGCTCATGATGCCACTATTGGGGAACGTAGCAGAAATTCAAAATTTTCTACGCATCACCAAGATCAATCTATGGAGTAATCTAGCAACGAGGGGAAGGAGAGTGCATCTACATACCCTTGTAGATCGCTAAGCGAAAGCGTTCAAGAGAACGGGGTTGAAGGAGTCGTACTCGTCATGATCCAAATCACCGGCGATCCTAGTGCCGAACGGACGGCACCTCCGCGTTCAACACACGTACAGCCCGACGACGTCTCCCATGCCTTGATCTAGCAAGGAGAGAGGGAGAGGTTGAGGAAGACTCCATCCAGCAGCAGCACAACGGCGTGGTGGTGGTGGAGGAGCGTGGTGATCCAGCAGGGCTTCGCCAAGCACCGCGAGATATGAGGAGAAAGAGAGGGGTAGGGCTGCGCCAAGAAGGAGAGGAACTCGCGCGTCTTGGGCAGCCCAAACCTCAAGTATATATAGGGGGAGGGGAGGGGCTGTGCCCCCACCTAGGGTTCCCTCCCTAGGGGTGGAGGCAGCCCCCAGATCCCATCTGGGTGGCAGCCAGGTGGAGGGGGGAGGGAGGCGCACCAGGCATGGGCCCTAAGGCCCATCTGCCCTTAGGGTTTGCCCCCCTCCTCCCCTTAGGCGCCTTGGGCCCTTGTGGGGGGGCGCACCAGCCCACCTAGGGCTGGTCCCCTCCCACACTTGGCCCATGCAGCCCTCCGGGGCCAGTGGCCCCACTTGGTGGACCCCCGGGACCCTCCTGGTGGTCCCGGTACGTTACCGATAAAACCCGAAACTTTTCCGGTGACCAAAATAGGACTTCCCATATATAAATCTTTACCTCCGGACCATTCCGGAACTCCTCGTGACATCCGGGATCTCATCCGCGACTCCAAACAACATTCGGTAACCACATACAAACTTCCTTTATAACCCTAGCATCATCGAACCTTAAGTGTGTAGACCCTACGGGTTCGTGAACCATGCAGACATGACCGAGACGTTCTCCGGTCAATAACCAACAGCGGTATCTGGATACCCATATTGGCTCCCACATGCTCCATGATGGTCTCATCGGATGAACCACGATGTCAAGGACTTAATCAATCCCGTATACAATTCCCTTTGTCTATCGGTACGATACTTGCCCGAGATTCGATCGTCGGTATCCCGATACCTTGTTCAATCTCGTTACTGGCAAGTCTCTTTACTTGTTCCGTAATACATCATCCCGTGATCAACTCCTTGATCACATTGTGCACATTATGCTGATGTCCTATCAAGTGGGCCCAGAGATACCTCTCCGTTTACACGGAGTGGCAAATCCCAGTCTCGATTCGTGCCAACCCAACAGACACTTTATGAGATACCTGTAGTGTACCTTTATAGCCACCCAGTTACGTTGTGACGTTTGGCACACCCAAAGCACTCCTACGGTATCCGGGAGTTGCACAATCTCATGGTCTAAGGAAATGATACTTGACATTAGAAAAGGTTTAGCATACGAACTACATGATCTTGTGCTAGGCTTAGGATTGGGTCTTGTCCATCACATCATTCTCCTAATGATGTGATCCCATTATCAACGACATCCAATGTCCATGGTCAGGAAACCGTAACCATCTATTGATCAACGAGCTAGTCAACTAGAGGCTTACTAGGGACATGGTGTTGTCTATGTTTCCACACATGTATCTGAGTTTCCTATCAATACAATTCTAGCATGGATAATAAACGATTATCATGAACAAGGAAATGTAATAATAACCAATTTATTATTGCCTCTAGGGCATATTTCCAACACATACTTGCATGATCTCATGCTATTGGAGCTTGATATGTTGCGATAGTAATCTTTTTCACATGCCTTTTATGCCTACCGGAAGGAAGCCGAGAAAGTCTCTGTCTTGGGTAGACACGAGCTTATCTCTGGTTCCCCGTAGGGACGGTTGTGTCCGGGATGGCAGGATGAGGTATGATGAGTGGTGATACTGTCTGCTGGTTTGAAACATATTTGTTATACTAATCATGCAGGAAATACTTAAGCCTCCTGAGTCGGCCGTAGACCGAGTCTTGTTCCAGGAACCCCCACACTTGTTTCGTGCTGCCACTTGTCCCTGCCGCAGGTAGAGTACGGTTCAGTAAGTTGTCAACCCCTGTCCTAGCACACACCATACAGAGAGGCCATGGTGGAAGATACCGGCTGCATCCGGTAGGCATGCCACCTGGTCCGGGGGCATGGGTGTTTCCGGTTGGGACCGAGAGGGGAGGCCACCCCTTAGAGCGCGCGATAGAAATTTGATCCCATGCTACGCGAGGTTGTAGCCTCCCCACTTAGAGTTTGCTTAACAGGTGTCTGGGTGATTCCAGGCATGAGTAAAGTTAAGATGGTGTGTGCAAGTCAGGCGTGTTTTCGACTAAAAGACCGTAGACGGAATTAGTTCCGATGGACTAAAGAAATCCGTTACTCGTGGGTAAAGAGTACACCCTCTGCAGAGATATTATACCTATTCTAATAGCCGTGTCCATGGTTAAGGACTACAGTCTGGGATGGGTCAAGTGTCGGTCTTAGTGTCGGTCTTCGGAGGAGAAACTACTAAACCAGAACATTGATTATGACTTGTGGTATATGATGGTTATGATTATCATTATTGTGGACTAACCATTTGTATTAATTGAAATAATGAATATCCCTGGGACGGTTCTACCTCCTGGATATTCACTATGATTATGTTTATATATATAAGCCCTTTATGTGGTGTCGCACAGACGCCCGACTGTGGCATGCTTGTTATTCTATTTATATATAAGCCCTTTATGAGGTGTCGCTCAGACGCCTGACTGTGGCATTCTTGTTATTCCTTTTATATATAAGCCCTTTATGAGGTGTCGCTCAGACGCCCGACTGTGGCATGCTTGTTATTTCTTTTATATACAAGCCCTTTATGTGGTGTCGCACAGACGCCCGACTGAGGCATGCTTTATATTATTATACTTTCGAGGCATCGCTTCAGACACCCGATCGGTGCTCTTTATTTCTTCCCTCGGGTTGTTGTTCATGTTCTATATGATTAACTTGTTGGTGTGCACCATATGTCTGATTTCGTGATTGACATAGTGATCATGGCATACTTCAGGGCATGATTATCATTTGCTATATTATACATGTGTTCTTAATGTTTGCGAGTACATTCAAAGTACTCACTGGCTCGTCCCAGGCTATTGTCTTGGCCAGATCTCTTGCGTGGAGAGGAGCGTTGTGATGACAGCCCTGGAACCTACGCAATGTTGATAGCAGCCTCACGAAGATAGGAGTTGTCCTGGTCAGTTGTTCCTGTGGGAAATGGAGTCCCTTAGACGCTGGTGGTCCGCAAACCGCTTCCGCCTTCAGCCACTAGAAACCAATTGTTGTACCCATAGGCCAGAATGGTCTTGTACTTCCTATTTTGTATTTTGCTTGGAGTTTCTATAACAAGTTGGTGTCTCATCAGCTAACAATAATCCTGGGGCTAGTGAGCACAAGGGCCGCTTTTGGGAAATTAATATCCCGAAAATCCGGTCCTGACAAACTTGGTATCAGAGCCAGGCTGACCATTGGCTAATACTATCTTAGCCAGGTCGAAAAACCTATCTAAACCAACCCACCAGACCTTAACCAAACCCTGGCCAAGCTTCTCTTGTAAGATAGCCTCATAGTGACCCGACACCTTTTGGCAGTCGGTGCCTAACCTATCAGCCTAACCTGTCAGTCACACGCTAGTGACCGGCCCCTGAATAGTCTTTTTCGCAAGCGTGCGAAGGAAGACTCCATCCCCTTTTTCTATAAAAGGGCACGCTAGCCTCAACCCAGCACAACACAGCCTCTAACCCCAAACCAAGCTAAAATGCTAGGACCCATTGTTTACATGAGACCACAGCAACGAACCTTGGAGGTTTTGTGACCGTGCTAGCAAACCTCACCCGCCGTGCCTTTGCATTAGAAGAGCCCCCAGAATATGTTGTGTACCAAGGGTCCATGAGCGGTGAGAGCCATCAATTTTGGTCCACTGTGCACGTCTATGGTAGGGGTCTATCGCCAGAACGCCCCTACAGGTTCACCGGAAGGACAACTTCCTTTGAGCCACAAGCCATCCAACTAGCGGCTCGAGAAGCTATAGTTCAACTCCGGCACTTGTCGGCCAGAGTTAACTGTCGCTCATTCTACTACTACCCCAGCCGTGACGGGTATGGTAGGCCACCCCAGGTTGCCAACGGAGATCACGAGACGGATCCTGCATTATTGCATCTGGTGCGCTATGTAAGTGCACTAGAGGGACTGTTCGATCAAATCACCCTTGATCTGATCGCAGCTCGTGGAGAACTGATCCGCCGACCCCCAGCAAGAAGGGAAGATGAGCCCGACGCCGACAATCCAGTCGTGCTGTTCGGACAACCGATCGAGACCTTGAGGTCAGCCCCGGCCATCAACCAAGGTGCTTTGATGACCCCAGAAGTGCTTCGTCGCCTTTTGGGAACACACTCCAACGGATTGTGGTCAACAATCCCCGCGATGGTCATCATCTCTACCCCGACCCTGCTGCTCCTCAACCCCCTCCAGCAAACCCCGACGGTGAGGCCAATGGCGAAGCCTCGGCATCCACAAGGCACGCCCGCTTAGACATAAACGAAGTGGACTAAGTCACTCGAGTAGTACCGAGTCTCAGTATATCCACACCCTGTAATTGTGTGATCTTGTATCGCCATATTGGAATACTATCTGCTTGTGCATCCCTATTTTGAATAGTGGCCATGCTTGAGTGCGTTGGTGTACGGCTGTATTTTTAATTCTGGGCGTAACTACCAAAACCAACCCCGACGACACCCACAGTAATGCGTCGCTTTGGCGAGATGTGTGTATCTGTGGCTTTGACCCCGACCCCATAGGGCAGAACCGACAAACTAGTTTCCCTTCATCGCGGTAAATAATCCAGCCCAGTTGCTTTATAAAAGGCCTCCTCATGACCTTGCCGAGTACCCATCATCTTGTGCGCAACCCTCACAACCATTTCTTGCCATGCCGAGCCCTAGCATTTATCTGAGAACCCCAGATGCAACCCCGGGTAGTTTTGTTAAAATATTGTGGGACTTTACCTGCAGTACCATGGGTTCTACCCAGCCACCCCAGTACGAGCTGCTCAAGTCAAGGATCACCTCATCCACCTCGAAATATTGGGCAGTAGTGCACATCCCTCCCGTAAACTCAAACCAAGACCCAACGGAAGTCTCCTTCCTGGGGAAATCTATGCCGACTCCACAGATGGCCATAGAAGCGGCTGCACATGAAGGGCGTGTTCGCCTTAGATTCGCGGTACCCTATGCCAGCGAACGAGGGTATTACTACTTTCCGAGCCATGCAGCACCCGAGGAAGTGACATCTTTTCCCGGTGGATGAATTGAGAGAGACCCAGTACTGGCCAACCTTGTCCAGTATGTCATCGCTCAAGAGCATCTGACCCAGCGAGTGATGGGTTATCTCCAGAGCCTCGTTGATTTAAATCCTCAGATCGCCATTGGCAGACCACTGAGGCCCGACCAGGAGAGACGCGTTCATCGACTGATCAATCCGCTTCCCCCGATAGAAGAAGAGTGCGCCCCAGTACCAGAGACGTTTTCTCGGGACCCTGTCCAGTTGCCATTTTCATTCTAGACGTCACTGCTATGTTCTTTTATTCTCGCATTTAGTTAAGTGTTGTAACTCATGCGTGTTATTCTAAATCTTGTGCGATGAGATGAACATTTGGTTTCAATTGTAGTGAGTAGTTTTTGCCACTGTAAATTTTGATTAACTAATTTTCTCTCGCGAAATACTGGAGTGAGATCTCTTTTCCCTGAGTTGCTGCAGCATATGTCTCCTCACGACATGGATTTTTTATTCACACAGCGCCACGGCAGTAGGCTCACAGCCGCAACCACTCGGACACATACACTACTTGCAACACCACGCAACCGTCTTGCATCTGGCTAATCATCTCCCTAACGCACCACAGTCTCTGAAAGAGAGATTAGTGGATAATCATCCGGGTACGAGTTACCTCCCGCACACCAACAACAGTTAGCACCCAACACCACACCTACTCCTCGTGATCACCGCCACCACGGAGAGCCAACACTCGAGTGGCAGCATCACGACGATCATCGAGGATCATCGCACACAGGAGCATGGAGAGCCCCAGCAATGCCGCCAGCCCTCCGCACATCAGGATCACGTACCAATCCAGCATCGCCTCCGCCATTAAAACCTCGTCTTTAGCTTCTGTAAATGGAAATGGAGGAGGAAGAAGGAGAAGCGAGGCCAGGTGTGAGGAAGAAGAGAGAAGCACCTCGGCCGTTTTATAGCTCGAGCTCGGTGTACGGTGGGCGAAGTCCACCAGCGCCGCTCGTCGCCCGATCGCCAGTGTTCGGAGGCGAATCCGCGAGCAGTGCCGACAGCACGCTGGCCCGCGAGGTGAGTGCACGCTGCACCGGCAGCTAGCGCGCCGCGCACTACCGCGGGTACGGCCTAGATGCCCTATGCGCTAGATGTTGCCGGTGGAGAAAGCGCGGGAAAGCACGCGGGAGAGAGGAAGAAGAGAGAACCAGATGAAGAAGAAGAGACTGACAGTGGGCCCTAGGTCCACCTGTCAGCCAGAGAGAGCATTGTGCCCTCGGGTACGACCAACGTATTTTAAATTTAGAATTTGTTCTAAATTTACTATATCCAGCGTAGAAATCCCTCATTTTCACCTAACCATGGATTTTTTGCACACAGCACCGGTGTTCCACACTGTGGTTTTACACCACTTATTTCCCTCGCACTGTAGCTGCATTTTACCGCATTAGTAAAGTGGTTATTTTTGAAATGGTAGGAGTAATATTTTCAAAACAACTTTTAACAAATCTCGAGGACGAGATTTTTCTTAAGGGGGTAGTATTGTGACACCCCAAAATTTTGGCCTTGTTTTATTAATTAAAATTTTGCCAGGAGATTTGAACTTTCACTTTCTGGATCTTTCTTTTGGATTTCAGAACAATTCTTTCTTTGTTATTATGGAGTTCTACCCCAAGTGAAAACTTTCCAAATATATTGGAACTTGTTACCCTCTCAAGAAAACTTTTCTTTTATCTATGGGATTAATTGTATAATTATTTTTCCTGATCTTCATTTCTTTAAAAATGGCTTCCCATGGTTTTAGGGTCCCATTTGTACTACAAACCTTTTATAAATTCATCTGAAATTCCAACCAAATTTTGGAGAGGTCATGTGATGTTTTTGAATCACTTTTATGCAAAAATATATTTCACTCTTTGGATATTTTGAGCTCTACACCAAGTTTTCAAATCTGGTCCAGAGAGCAATTTTGCACTACAACCTATTCAAATATTTCTTTGAAGCTTCCACCAAAATTATGGGATGTTAATAGGAGTACTTCATTCAACATTAAGCAAAAAACCCCATATGTTCTTTGAAAAATTTGAGTCAATCAACCTCTTTTTCATTCTAGTCCAACATGGTGATTTGTACAGCAACCACCTTTTAAGTTGCCCTTTTAGCTATGATTCCTTTTCCTACTTATAGCCCATGCTACAAAACCCTTAAGTCCAGGAGGTTGGACTTATTGGAGCACTTTTGGTGCATGAAATTATGTTCTTTTCCTTCTGTCCAGAACTGGAGTTTTGCAAAACTTACACTAACAAGTTTGAGCTTTTGGCAAACTAACCTCACCACCCTCTGTATCATCTAAAGAGACCCCAATCTGGAAATTTGGGCCACCCCAAGAGTTACCTAGATGCCCATGGCATTTTGTCAAACACCCTTAGAGCGCGCGGTTGGGACCGAGAGGGGAGGCCACCCCTTAGAGCGCGCGATAGAAATTTGATCCCATGCTACGCGAGGTTGTAGCCTCCCCACATAGAGTTTTGCTTAACAGGTGTCTGGGTGATTCCAGACACGAGTAAAGTTAAGCTGGTGTGTGCAAGTCAGGCGTGTTTTCGACGAAAAGACCGTAGACGGAATCAGTTCCGATGGACTAAAGAAATCCATTACTCATGGGTAAAGAGTACACCCTCTGCAGAGATATTATACCTATTCGAATAGCCGTGTCCATGGTTAAGGACTACAGTCTAGGATGGGTCAAGTGTCGGTCTTAGTGTCGGTCTTCGGAGGAGAAACTACTAAACCAGAACATTGATTATGACTTGTGGTATATGATGGTTATGATTATCATTATTGTGGACTAACCATTTGTATTAATTGAAATAATGGATATCCCTGGGACGGTTCTACCTCCTGGATATTCACTATGATTATGTTTACAAGTCATCAACCCGTGCACCTGCACGGGCTAGCGGTTTAATCTTAAAAATCTCCAAAAATAGTTAGAGCAAATATTAGATCAAATTTTGACACACGAATTTTTAATTATTGTTAGCTAAAAGCATTATTAGAACATATGGTGAATGATGCTTGATTCCTCTAATTAGTTTCTAATCGTATGTATGAAATGCAGTTAATCAAAGTATACATCAGGAATGTTATACTCTTTGTGTCATAATAGTTAAATGTATACTCCTTGGACAAATATAATACAATTCAACATAAACTTAGATAAAAGTTACCGTTTAAAATTTAGGTAAATGAGAGAACACCTACCTATGGAAGTGTAAAAGCATATGAACGCCTAGCATGAGTAAGATAGAAACAATGTCATATTATCTATATGTCCATTATGAGCCAAGGGAATTATAACAAAATGATAGATAAAGAGTTGTTAGACATTAATACACGTTCGGTTTTCCTATATGTCCATTATGTAAATAATGATAGAGCCAAGGGAATTATAACAAAATGCATAGATAAAAAATGGTTTTGTTGGAATATACGCGCTTGTTTGTTGAACATGTTGTTTTGCACATTGATACAGTATCCAACATACACCTTCAAGTTTCAATTTTATAAGTATATAGTACTCATAAGTACATGGAGTAGTATGTAACAAAACGTAAGTTGTTTTATTAAAAAATCTAATGATACTTTGTATTGATGTCATTATATTTTAATACATAAGTATTCAAATTTAATGAACTTTGATTGCACACTTCCTGGGAAGATGTGTCTTTATGAACAAAAAATAGTATAATTGATGAAAACTATATTTTATTGTGTAGTGATAATGTGGATTAATCATAAGGGATGACTTGTACTTTAGTTAATGGGAAAGAATCGAGCAGTATATCAGAACATTATAAAAATAATGCTGATAAAAAAGTGATAATGTTGTATTAGGTACTCTAGTGTAACACATCAAGAGGGGTTCCTACAAATTGAATTTTTTTTGAAGATCTCTGCCTTAGATGGTATACAACAGTGTGACTCTAAATCAGATATTGTTAATCAAGTGAATTTGCTTTCCTTTAAAAATTCATGCAGGTCAAGCATCTTTCTTAAGAAGACTAAGGCATGACCATTCCATTAACATCATGGAATTCATAATATGGTTAACGCAAGCAATATAATGCTATTTCCCACACTCTAGCTAGCGTCAATGGAGCTCCTTACAGTGTCATATATTATCTAGATGAGGTAAACTAAGAGCCAATATTATATGTACGCATGGTCTGGAAATGAGTTTTAGCACTTGCGCAAAACAAATAATATCACTTGACCGATTATGGACATAACATGGACAACTTATGACAGCAACTTGCAGTATAGGCTAAAGAAAACTCAATATATATGCTTTATAATATTATGCCGAGAAAGAAACAGTGTGTGTAGAGACACCACGCAATAACGACCAAATATGCCACCATGTAAGTTGTAGCACTTAAACCATCAACTTTTATCGCAGTATCCACGAACCATAAAATGGATTCCTAATGTGTAAATGAGGCTACGAAGTTCAAATTATATAGGAATGCAAAAGAAACATGATCACTTTAAAGAAGCCTTATGGAAAATAAGACGTAAATTTTGAAATATAATAACCTGAAGTATAAATTCTGCCGAGCTGATTATTTCTTATCAAAATCTGGAATAGCAAAGAAATTATATTAACATAACCACTCTGCTGTCATTAAATGCACCGACAGAAACATGTGTGTTCCAAGAGCTAAACTGTAGTCCTTGGTTGACAACATTCAGGAATATTAGAACGTTGCTAGCGATTAACAATTTAACTTACCTTCTGACATCTTTTGGCACTGCTCATTATCTTGCAAACTAACTTGATGAATAAATTTTCTTTTTTTGACAGGTCAAACGTATACCTCTTCATAGCAAGATAAAAATAAATCAAACGTTTGAGAAAGTGACTGCAGACAACTTCATCCCCAGCAATTATTTAATCAGGATTAAAATATCTCCTATTTGCTATCACGGATGAATGGATTGCTATGCACTGATGTAACAATACATGAGCATAACTGTACGTGTTCGATTGAAATTTCCTCTAGGGAGCAGAGTCAATCTACATGTGTAATATTTTTCCAGAGGCTTAGGGCCGCACACCTCAATCCAAAGCTCAATAGTGTAATAAGCAGATTTTCTATCATCGATCCTTTGCTAGCAGCAAACATGCGTACAAAGCGAGCCATGATAGATTCCTTCATGCGCGCGTCTTGCCGAGCACTCCCGTACATGAACCTGTGAATTGTACGTATCCTCAAACCCCGTACTAATTTCTATCGGCAGGTTCATGTGAAGTTCTCGCCAGAGAATCGAATAAATGTACAGCAAGCCAAATCATCTTCACGTACCTAATTCCACGGCAAGATGTGTGTGTGCTATGCTCCTGAATGAATCGATCAAGCTGCTTATTAGGCTGGCTTTGCACAGCAACGCACGCGTACACAAATCAACTTAGCGATCTAAAACCAATATCTTTGGGAACTTCACTAATCTAAAAACCAATATTTTCAGGAACTCCACTGAAGTACTAAATCACAAAGTAAGGCATGACATCCAATCTGGCTGATAGCACTACCTCGATCAAGTCGTGGCCATGGTTAAACCTTACAATACGGATAAGAGGGATTGGGGCGCTCACCTCATGGCAATATCTTGACCTTCAAGACCATTGGCGCTCGCAGAGATTCGTCGGTTGGGCCTCATATTGGATCGCGCAAACATGAGGAGGAGGAGGAGGAGGACCTGCTATCGAAGAGTACCGCTAGGGATTTGTGCATTATGTGTGCGTGCCTAGTGGGGTAAGATCGAGAGAGGAAGAAGTCCTTGAGGGATGTTCTTTTTTTTACAGGGAGATCTTTTCATCATCACGTGGGACACTGGACAAGGACTCCTAAGATATCTCATCGAACGGTTGAAGTTAATCAATACCAAGATCGGATGGACAATATGTTTAGTTATGAGGATTAACGTGAAGGCTTTATTGGTGCTTCCGATTAGTAAATATAATATATATATATATATATATATATATATATATATATAAGCGCTTTATGTGGTGTCGCACAGACATCCGACTGTGGCATGCTTGTTACTACTTTTATATATAAGCCCTTTATGAGGTGTCGCTTAGACGCCCGACTGTGGCATGCTTATTATTCCTTTTATATATAAGCCCTTTATGAGGTGTCGCTCAGACGCCCGACTATGGCATGCTTGTTATTTCTTTTATATACAAGCCCTTTATGTGGTGTCGCACAAACGCCCGACTGAGGCATGCTTTATATTATTATCCTTTTGAGGCGTCACTTCAGACACCCGATCGGTGCTCTTTATTTCATCCCTCGGGTTGTTGTTCATGTTCTATATGATTAAGTTGTTGGTGTGCACCATATGTCTGATTTCGTGATTGACGTAGTGATCATGGCATACTTCAGGGCATGATTATCATTTGCTATATTATACCTGTGTTTTTAATGTTTGTGAGTACATTCAAAGTACTTACTGGCTTGTCCCTGGCTATTGTCTTGGTCAGATCTCTTGCGTGGAGAGGAGCATTGCGATGACAGCCCCGGAACCTACGCAATGTTGATAGCAGCCTCGCGAAGATAGGAGTTATCCTAGTCAGCTGTTCCTGTGGGAAATGGAGTCCCATAGACGCTAGTGATCCGCAAACCGCTTCCGCCTTCAGCCACTAGAAACCAATTATTGTACCCATAGGCCAGAATGGTCTTGTACATCCTATTTTGTATTTTTCTTGGAGTTTCTGTAACAAGTTGGTGTCTCATCAGCTAACAATAATCCGGGGGCTGGTGAGCACAAGGGCCGCCTTTGGGAAATTAATATCTCGAAAATCTGGTCCTGACAGTGATCGGCTCCGAGCTAGGGGTCGGAGCGGACACAGGTGCGGCCTCCAGGGCACTGTTCAGCGGCAGAGCTAAATCATGCCCATCGTGATAGTGCGGGGCGCTCGGCTATGGCTCGAATCCGTCGAAGATCAAGTCTCCGCGGATGTCGGCCGTGTAGTTCAAACTTCCAAATCTGACCTGATGGCCAGGGGCATAGCTTTCGATCTACTCCAGATGACCAAGCGAATTGGCCCGCAGTGCAAAGCCGCCGAATACGAAGATCTGTCCGGGTAGAAAAGTCTCTCCCTGGATCGCATCGCTGTTGATGATCAGAGAAGCCATTGGGCCTAAAAGTGACGACACAGAGGAACTCTCAATGAAAGCACCAATGTCGGTGTCAAAACTGGCGGATCTTGGGTAGGGGGTCCCGAACTGTGTGTCTAGGCCGGATGGTAACAGGAGGTAGGGGACACGATGTTTTACCCAGGTTCAGGCCCTCTTGATGGAGGTAAAACCCTACGTCCTGCTTGATTAATATTGATGATATGGGTAGTACAAGAGTAGATCTACCATGAGATCAGAGAGGCTAAACCCTAGAAGCTAGCCTATGGTATGATTGTTGTTCGTCCTACGGACTAAAACTCTCCGGTTTATATAGACACCGGAGAGGGCTAGGGTTACACAGAGTCAGTTACAATGGTAGGAGATCCACATATCCGTATCGCCAAGCTTGCCTTCCACGCCAAGGAAAGTCCCTTCCGGACATGGAACGAAGTCTTCAATCTTGTATCTTCATAGTCCAGGAGTCCGGCCGAAGGTATAGTCCGGCCATCCGGACACCCCCTAATCCAGGACTCCCTCAATTCCCATCAACACCAACGGCAAAGTTGAGTGTAGAAATCGTAACCCTAACGTATCACTTACTTGTCGTAAGAATCCCGCAACATGAGACGTTGCAGCCACAAAGGGTCAGTACACTGAATGTACTGTCAAATTCACACCATAGGATAATGATGAATAAAGGCTATAACTACATGCATTTCTGGCTGGTGGAAAAGCTCTAT
Organism: Triticum monococcum; assembly: GCA_034509565.1. Lineage (NCBI taxonomy): Eukaryota > Viridiplantae > Streptophyta > Magnoliopsida > Poales > Poaceae > Triticum > Triticum monococcum. The sequence continues at coordinate 67,612,953 of CM067846.1, forward strand.
GGGTATAATGTTTTTGCGAAAAGCCAATTGTTCCCTACTGCAAAGGAATATATTTTATTAAACTACAAGGTTGGTTGAAAATATTGAGGAGGTAAACCCCCTCTCAATCCCAATTAAAAGTATACATTAACAACCCAACAAATTATTTAAGTAACGTGATGAGATGAATATGATAATCCAAGAACCAGATACTCAAGATGTCCATAACCGGGGACACGGCTAATCATGATTAGTTTGTACACTCTGCACAGGTTTGTGCACTTTTCCCCACAAGACTCGATCTCCTCCGTTGGTTTTCTCGCACTACATGATGTTTGAGAAACGGATGACCGAGACACAGTCTTTCAGAAGCGTTAGCACTTTACGATGGGTAGACCGGTACACCTACATCCCCTACATCTGCTAGTCTACCACCGTAAGAGTTCACACAACTTAATCAACTATGCTAGAGCCCATAAAAGCTTGTGGCTGCACACGAAAGTTTCTATCATGAATAATATTATGATCCCTTTGAGCCTGGGTGACAGTGCATAGGAGAATGACACGGTACCCCGAGATTTCCAAAAGTACAGGCAATCACTGGGTTCCCCAGGTGCCTCAATCCACCCAGATGTGTATTAAAATTGCCACCTTAAGTTGAACCATTAAGTAAACAATCTCACATCTGTCATGAATTCACTCAAACCCAATCCACGTCTATGAGCATATCATGGCAATATAAGCATAACGTAATAGTAACTCCCGAGGTTTGAATGCAGGGCAATAGGTTCCTACCTCGTCAACTACCTCCCAACACCCACATGTTATCAATCCTACTCATGCAATGTTTGAGGGTGAAACTAATGCATAAAAACTGGGTATGAAAGGGATATGATCAAAGTGTGAACTTGCCTGTATTGTTGATGAAGCTGATTCACACTCAAAACTCTTGATAGTTCTACTCGTCACACTCCGGTCAATCTATCGCAAGCAATCAATAGTAACCACACATAAGCAATCACTCAAAAGGCCGGAAAGAACGAAAAAGACAAATTGGAAAACATCAAAACAAAATAACTCTTGCAACATAAAACAATTTCTAACAGTACCAAAATTATGTGTATTTTTCTTTATCATAAAGTTTAGATCAAGAGCTTTAATATGTAAAAAGAATCAACTCAAACGGAGTTATACAACTCGAGTTATGATCAAACGAAGTTTGAATTCAAATCTGATCTAATTCAAATTTTAAAATTTCAAAAACATGTTTAAGTTGTTTTACTAGATAGAGGAGATCATGACGAAGAAGTGGGCGTTGGTTTCGTTGGATTTGGACTAACAAGTAAAAAGTAGTGATCGTCTGAAAATCAGGGGCTAATTTGTAAATAAAATATTCACAAACGAGTCCCTGGCAGAAAACTAAAATAAAAGAAAAAGACTAAATAGCGGACGTTCGTTACTGATCGCTAACGAGCGAAAATCGTTCGCTCCCGAACCCTAGCTAATGAACGCTCGCAAAAATAACTAACCTAAAATATAAAAACCGATCTAAAAGAAAAACCAATATATATATATATATATATATATATATATATATATATATATATATAGGGACTGACTATTCGTCACCCTGGGTGAGGAATAGTTATTCTTCACCCCCCTCTATTTTACCATCAATGCATCGTAATTTTACGTTCCATAAGTTTTGTCTTATTTCCGACGCAAAATGGAACCGTAAAAAAATATATAATTGCCGTAAAAAATATTTTATATTATGTAAAATTACAAATGTAAAAACATAGTCTAAAATACACATAAACTACAAATTTTCTTGTCTTATGACATTTATTTTTATTTTTTATGTCAAATTTTACGTAGTGAATCAATAAGAATGTAACTATTTGAATTTGAAACGTAATTCAATTATGAAATGATCGTAAGATTACCTCGGGTGAAGAATAATTTATTCTGCATCCTGGGTGATGAATAGTAACACTATATATATAAACCAAAGAAAAACCGGGAAGGGTTTTATAGCGGTTTATATCGGTTCACCAAATAAAACCAGCAGCGGCGGCGAACGGATTCCGGCGAGGGCGGCGCGGGGAAGTGCGGCGGCGGCTGCCGGCGAAGTGCAGCGGCGCGGCGAAGTGAGATGCGGCGATGGCACGATGCGGTGCGAGGGTGGCGGTGCGGCCCGAAGCGGGCGAGGCGAGGAGAGAGAGGCGGGGGCCTGGGGCGGCGACATTATAGGGGAGGGGCGGAGGAGGCCTAGGAGGAGGGGGCAGAGGAGGCCGGAGGCGGCACGACGTCCATGGCGGCGGTGGTTGGCGTGCGGGAGCCGAAGTCCGGTCGGAGGTCGGGGGCGACGCGGTGCGGGCTAGGCTTGGCCTAGAAACTGGGCCTGCACAGTCAGGGGCCTAGAAGTTTTTTTAAAGATTTTCCAAACAAACAAAAGTAAATAAAACAAAATAAACAAAAATACTATATAGGCATATAATATATCAAAATTTTCAGAAAAAGATTTCCTACAATCTGAACATTTTTCTAGAGTCGAATAAAATCCACATAAATTCAAATAAAGCAAGTTGTGCTACTGTTGCAATAAAACCTAATAAAAATCATTTAAAAAAACCAAAATGATTTCAAATTTATTTCTCTCCAATTTTCTGTTGTAGGGAATCATGTTACCCTATTTCCATATATTTTTATTTTGGAGAAAAATAATTTGAATAAAATCCAAATAACTCCAAATTGAAAATAAATTCAAAAGGACTTTCAATTTAATTCTTTTAAAACTTCCAACTCATATTTAATTTTTTTGAAGAAGTCATATTATCTTCTCTCGTGAAAATCATTGAGTTGCTTAAAGTTTCTGAATTTGAAAATAGTTCCAAATGAAATTCAAATGTTTTCAAATGCCCTTTTCATTTATTTAAATGGAAGAAGTCATGTCATCTTCTCTCTAGGGTTTTGTATTCACGAAGATCAAAATGCTAAATGAAAGTTTGGGAAAGTCCTTTTATTCCGTCCCATTTAAGTTTCAAAAGGTTTCAAATAACACTCACCTTCAGTCAATCAATCACAGAACAATCAAAAAATCAATCAAATCTATCTATTTGTTATAACATTCCAAAATTTAGAATTTTGGGATGTTACATCGGGCGGCAATAGTGGTTGTTTGGGGGTCTTGGAATCTCAATGTAATGTTTATTATGTTCGAGATGCTTTGTAGTTCTACTGAACTTTGTTAATATACCTGGATCATTGTTGCAAAAAAATTCTGTGAAGAATAAGTAGAGATATCGTATCCCATGGTTATGTCAAGGTAATTTTTATTAGAACTTCCGATTAGCGTTGGCTGCTGAAATCTGCTACATAAACATACGTCAGTAGCCTTTCAGAAGTTGCACCAAAAGTTTTAAACTATTTCATGGTGCTATGACTTTCACAGTCTTCATTCTATATATGTTGGTTGCTTGAGGAACACAGCCAACCGAACATCATAGATTGATGCCCTTGTTTCACAAACAAGTGGCCCTAGGTACTAAATATGGTTTAAATTTGTAATAAACATCTTCCATTACAATGATGAGTGACGCACATTAATTTGTTTCACAAACAACTTGCATGTAGAAGAACTACAATTTAAACTATAATGTGTGCCACTCATCATTGTAAACTATAATATGCATAAAAGACGTTCCTTCTTCTTTTTGATGCATATATTGATTTTTTTTGCAGGTTGATACAAAAATATACTCTTAATTTGTTGACGTGCCTTCTCTAACTTGGGAAAGATTTATGCCAGAAACTTTATATGATTGGAAGTAATAAAACCTCTAACTTTTGGAACTATAATCCTTCTTTTATCTTCCATAGCGTGTCTGAAAGTATGTGCGTTGTGCAAGGCATCACCACTATCCTTTTGGTTTTTGGATGACTAATTTGTAATGAATTGTGCCATTATGCTTTGATGAATTCTCTACAGGAATCAAGTATGCGTGATGATGTAAGTTAGTTGATGGTCTTGGGACACTTACTAGATTTTTCGAATTAATCAGGAGGTTGACAATAACAGTTGGCATCACTCTTCTCACTAAAGATCAATTGATTCAGGTAACAAACTTGTTTGCATGTTTTGGTCTCTTTACTAGCTATCTTATTCCAGGTCATATTTATTCTAATGGCTTCTTCTAGAAGGCCAACTTTCCGGGTTCAGTTATAGATCCTACACTGCAGTTTTTCCTTCCTATTTTGTTGAAAACTTAACACCTAGCTCATATATCTTGCAGGTTCTTTGGCAGCCTATGAATGTAATAGGAAAGCACTAGAAGTTTTTCCTTCCATGAATGTAACTAGTTGACCCTCTAATCAAGATTACTACTAACATACTTATGCCGATGTCAAATTAAATCAAGGACATAACATGACAGTGACACGAGACCACCAATTTGGTGACGGTTCTGGTAATAAATCAAGTGAAAAGTATATGTACTTCACATGGCTTCTCACATGGAGAGGACTAAGAAAAATAAAATGCATTTCTACAAGAATGCACTGAAATGGAACATATCCCTCAACTCATGAATTAGGTGCACTAAATGTTTATTTAAGAACTACATCGGTAAGAAGAAATACATGTAGAAGGAACAGCTCCATATGACCATGCATCTAGTATCAAAGATTAGTAAACCGGGTATGTTTTTCTAGAGCTTGAAGTGAAGGTGTATAATATAGAGGAAAATTTGGCCTAACACACACTCTTTCAAAATAGAGGTTGAAACGTCTAGCCCCTGCATCAATATGATGCACACAACCATAAACTTACCAAATTCAGAAGATATATAGGTTACTTCTGTCACCAATTAAACATACAGAACTAAAGGAAAAAATGATCAAGTGCATAGATTAACACAAATTGGACATAGATTCATGCTGTTCACATTTAGAAATGGTAGCGACGACATAAAAGTTGACAGAAGATAAAGACAACGGTTCATCATAAATGGCTGCCACACATAAATAGTTGAGTAGGGAAAGGGTCTATCCAAAAATAGACTTAGGATGCAACTTTTGTGCATCAAATCTTGGACATAAGCATATGCTAGCCAAAGGTAACAATAGGGTGCTTGCCAATCTCCCATAGTCTTACTCCTGAAAAATGGAACATAAAGTTAAGAGTGTTGAAAAGACTATCAACCTCAGATTGGTCATGCAATATGCAAAGGCTTACCTTTTATCCCTATATAGAGGGTGTGAATCCCTTATAAAAATTCGCCACACATGGGCATGCCATCGAAGCTCCAGAGGTCCATGTTTACAACGACATCCTGAGGTACATCAAAATTCAGAAGGCTATCAATCGGCTCGTCCACTTCATCATCCATAAGAAACCTTGGCCAAGCATCGAACTCGACACCATTGTTCTCCATAACATGAGGCACCACTAAGTTGTAGGTGTTACTCTGGGCAAGTGCAGATTCAGCTCCTTCAGGAATCACAACTTAGTTATAGGCGTTACTCTGGGCAAGTGCATATTCTGCTCCTTCAGTAATGGTAGAAATTGGAGCAATGGATGGTATATCTAGATTCTTGGTGTTGTAATCCCACTCCAAGTCAGAGAAGCTAAAGGGGTTGATTCCCTGGTCAGAGTACTGATTCATAACAGAGGCTTCAATAGGGCCATCAGAGTTCATTACAGGAAGAAATGACAGGTTGTCAGGCAGAGCATGTGGCAGGTTTGATGCAAAGTTAGCAGATGGGTAGATGAAAGCATTTGGGTTGGCAAGGTTGTTGACTGATGGCATGACAGAAGGTTCCGATGCCACGCTTAGCTTTGGTGCTTTAGGAACACCAGGGCGAGCATGACGCTTCTGAGGAACTATTGGTTCCTTTGGAAAGTTAACCTTGGCCTTGTTGCCACGGATCCTGCGTGCTTCAACATCGTAAGCTCTTGCAGCTTCTTCAGCACTGTTGAAAGTACCAAGCCAGACACGTGCACCCTTTCTTGGATCTCTGATTTCAGCAGCCCACTTACCCCAGGGGCGCTGACGAATACCCCTGAATTGACTCTTTCTCTTCCTTTTTGCTGAAGGACCATCAAAACCTGCAGTAGTCATGGTGCTTAAGTCATCTAAAGATCAACGTCAATGCTAAGAGGGATCAACACGCAAAAAATTCTTCCACAAAATTAAATAATTTCATCACGGACATGAGTTTATATGTAAAAATATGATGATGGCAATGAATAATGAACCATGATGGGTCAAGTTTAGGTGAAAGCATTAGTCAACCACAAAACAAACGAAATAAAATAAAATGAAATCACAAATTAATAAATAAGAAAATATAGGGTCCTGATAAACAAGACCTCATGTTAGACCTCTGACATCATTCTATAATTGCATTATAGACGAAACAAAGTCTAGAACAATCCTCACAGATAACTACAACCACCTAACAAGGAAACAATTTAGGAGGACAAGGCCTCTAAGCAAAATAGAGAAATTTGGGCCTTTTCGTGGATTTACTACCCCTTTTGACTAAATGGTAAGCTTATGAATCACCATCGAAGGTCTAGAAAATTATAAGTCATAAGATCAACAACTTAATAACCAAAATCGTTTCTCTGAAAGAAAGGGACAGTGTCAAAAACAGCCTACCAACCAACCACAACAGACAAATGGAAAAAGCCTAACCCTTCACCCAATTAAACTTTTTGATAGCACATCCAATCCAAAATCGCTGCACAAACAGAAGTAACACCGCCCAAACATAGCCTTCCAACAGCAACCCCCACACAATTTCTCTTCCTACCAAGTCAAATGATCAAACCTTTTCCGAACCAATCACACAATCCCCTGGTACAACAACCAATCACTAAAAGGTAATGATACGTAGATTAAAAACTAGTCCAAGTGACCCAGGTCTGATACCTTGGGAGAGGGAACTCTTGGCTGCCATGCCGAGGCTTCTTCTTCTTGGGACATAGAGCCGCCTTCGTCACTTTCCGCGTCACCGTGGGAACCTTGACGTCCGCGAGGGACGCTCCACCACACATGATGGCCGCTGGTACCTCGCCGAAGTCGTCGTCAGGGGGGGGGGGGTCGCCGGAATTGGTAAATTGGTAACTTTTTTATTGAAGCGGGGTAGAAGTTGTGGGTTGGCAAGTGGGTATGAGGCGAGTCCCTATATACACGATGGCCATGTGAAGGCAAGAGGGGGCTTGCAGTGGGTCCCACACGCCAGCGAGGGACCGCACGGCCGGTGGAAGGCACGAGGAAGGTTCCGAACGAGCATTTCTACCCAGGAAAATCTTGCGCGTTGGCCCCTTGGGAGAAGTCATTTCTAGTATTGCCCTTGGGGAATTAATGGATGAATGTACGTTTCACTTTCTTCCATTGGAGGCAAGCAAACATTTATTAGCTCAAGATTAATTATTGTACTACAAACCTATAGTACGAGTGTTTTACTACTGTCGTATACTCTCCGTCTGGGTTTACTGGATGGGTTCATCCAATCGAACATTTAACCAAAAATCTTCTTATAAATGATTATGTGTAATGCAGAGATTTTTGCAAATCACTCATAGCTAGTTACACAATTTATTAGCTCAAGATTGTACTCCACACCTATATAAGAATGTACTACTACTATCGTACTCCTCCTGTCTGGCTTTAGTGCACAGATTCATCTAACCGAACTTTTAAACAATATCTTCTCATAAATGATGTTGTGTAATTCTAAGATCCTTGAAAAATAACTCATAGCTATTTACTTCATTTATTATCTCAAGATTGTACTATGCACCTCTAGTATTTACGTATTATTACTGTTATACTCCCTCTGTCTAGGTTTATTGGATTGGTTCATCCCACCAAATGTTTGACCAATATCTTCTCTTAAATGATTACTGTAACTCTATGATTCTTGTAAGTTACTCATAGTTACTTACTCCATTGTTCTCAGTGAAAAGAAAAGTTTCTCTAATAGCATGTGCTTCATGTGCAATCATTTGCATTATTATATGGTAGTTATGTGAATTATAAGTTAGAATTACAAAGTTCTCATCACTTCTTGATCTAACCATGTATATGGAGATCTAGCATTTCTTTTAAACTACCATGGCATCAACCTCACTTAAAGTTCAACCAATATCTCCTTATACATGACTATGTAACTCTATGATCTTTGTAAACCACACATTGTCGGTATTAAAATCAGCTGATCTCGGGTAGGGGGTCCTGTTGGGGAAATAGCTTCGAGGTGTGACCCGCCCAGGAGGGGTGGGGTTACACCATTGCTGGTTTAATATGAAGAAGGTTCAAGAAGGCCCAAGGTGTGAAGATGGCGGCTCATGGAAGCAGGCCTGGGGTGTTGGGGAACGCAGTAATTTCAAAATTTTCCTACGCACACACAAGATCCATCTAGGTGATGCATAGCAACGAGCAGGGAAGAGTATGTCTACGTATCCTCGTAGACCAAAAGCGGAAGCATTATGAAATGTGGTTGATGTAGTCGAACGTCTTCGCGATCCAACCGATCAAGTACTGAATGCACGGCACCTCCACGATCTGCACACGTTCAGCTCGGTGATGTCCCTCATACTCTTGATCCAGTTGAGGCCGAGCGAGAGTTTTGTCAGCATAACGGCGTGATGACGGTGATGATGAAGTTACCGACGCATGGCTTCACCTAAGCATTACAACGATATGACCGAGGTGGAAATATGTGGAGAGGGGGCACCGCACACGGCTAAACAATCATCTTGTGTGTGTATGGGGTGCCCCCTTCCCCCGTATATAAAGGAGTGGAGGAGGGGAGGGCCGGCCCTCATAGGGCGCGCCCAAGGGGGAGTCCTACTCCCAGTAGGAGTAGGTTTCCCCCCTTCCTAGTAGGAGTAGGAGATAAAGGAAGAGGGAGAGAAAGGGAAGGAAATGGGGTGCTGGCCCCCACCCAATTCGGATTGGGCTGGGGGGGCGCCCTCCACCTGGCCCCATCCTCCTCTCTCCCACTAAGGCCCAATAAGGCCCATTGACTCCCCGGGGGGTTCCGGTAACCCCCTAGTACTCCGGTAAATGCCCGAACTCATCTGGAACCATTCTGATGTCTAAACATAGCCTTCCAATATATTGATCTTTATGTGTCGACCATTTTGAGACCCCTTGTCATCTCCGTGATCACATCCGGGACTCCAAACTACCTTTGGTACATCAAAACACACTCATAATACCGATCGTCATCGAACGTTAAGCGTGCGGACCCTACGGGTTCGAGAACTATGTAGACATGACCGATACTCATCTCCGGTCAATATTGGGTCCCACATATTCTACGAAGATCTTTATCGGTCAAATCGCATAACAACATACATTGTTCCCTTTGTCATCAATATGTTACTTGCGCGAGATTCGATCGTCGGTGTCTCAATACCTAGTTCAGTCTCGTTACCGACAAGTCTCTTTACTCGTTCTGTAATGCATCATCCCATGACTAACTCATTAGTCACATTGCTTGCAAGGCTTATAGTGATTTGCATTACCGAGACGTCCCAGAGATACCTCTTCGACACATGGAGTGACAAATCCTAATCTTGATTTATGCTAACTCAACAAACACCATCGGAGACACCTGTAGAGCATCTGTATAGTCACCCAGTTACGTTGTGATGTTTGATAGCACACTAAGTGTTCCTCCGGTATTCGGGAGTTGCATAATCTCATAGTCATAGGAACATGTATAAGTTATGGAGAAAGCAATAGCAATAAACTAAATGATCATAGTGCTAAGCTAACAGATGGGTCTTGTCCATCATATCATTCCCTAATGATGTGATCCCATTCATCAAATGACAACACATGTCTATGGTCAGGAAACTTAACCATCTTTGATTAACGAGCTAGTCTAGTAGAGGCATACTAGGGACACACTGTTTTGTCTATGTATTCACACATGTACTAAGTTTCCGGTTAATACAATTCTAGCATGAATAATAAACATTTATCATGATATAAGGAAATATAAATGACAACTTTATTATTGCCTCTAGGGCATATTTTCTTCAGCCTCCCACTTGCACTAGAGTCAATAATCTAGTTCACATCGCCATGTGATTTAACACCAATAGTTAACATCGTCATGTGATTAATACCCTATAATTCACATAGCCATGTGACCAATACCCAAAGGGTTTACTAGAGTCAATAGTCTAGTTCAATCTCCATGTGACTAACACCCAAAGAGTACTAAGGTGTGATCATGTTTTGCTTGTGAAAGACATTTAGTCAATGGGTCTGGCATATTCAGATCCATATGTATTTGCAAATTTTTATGTCTACAATGATCTGCACGGAGCTAATCTAGCTAATTGCTCCCACTTTCAATATGTATCCATATTGAGACTCAGAGTCATCCAGATCGGTGCAAAAGCTTGCATCAATGTAACTCCTTACGAGGAACTCTTTATCACCTACATAACCGAGAAATATCTCCTGAGTCTTCTAAGGATAATTTTGACCGATGTCCATTGATCTACTCCTAGATCACTATTGTACAACCTTGCCAAAATCATGCTAAGGTATACAATAGATCTGGTACATAGCATAGCATACTTTATAGAACCTATGACTGAGGCATCAGGAATGACTTTTCATTCTCTTTATATTTTCTGCCATGGTCGGGTTTTCGGTCTTTACTCAACTTCACACCTTGCAACACACGCAAAAACTCCTTCTTTGACTGTTCCATTTTGAACTACTTCCAAAACTTGTCAAGGTATGTACTTATTGAAAAATTTATCAAGCGTCTTGATCTATCACTATATGTAAGAAGCTTCACCAAGGTCTTTCATTGAAAAAAATTCTTATTCAAGTATCCTTTTATGCTATCCAGAAATTCAGTATCATTTCTGATCAAAAATATGTCATCCACATATAATATCAGAAATGCTACAGAGCTCCCACTCACTTTCTTGTAAATACAGACTTCTCCAAAAGTTTGTATAAAACTATACGCTTTGATCAACTCATCAAAGCGTATATTCCAACTCCGAGATGCTTGCACCAGTCCATAGATGGATCGCTGGAGCTTGCACACTTTGTTAGCACCTTTAGGATTGACAAAACCTTCTGGTTGCATCATATACAACTATTCTTTAATAAATCCATTAAGGAATGTAGTTTTGATATCCATTTGCCAGATTTCATAAAATGCGGCAACTGCTAACATGATTCGGACAGACTTTTAAGCATCGATGCGAGTGAGAAAATCTCATCGTAGTCAACACCTTGAACTTATCGAACCTTTTATGACAATTCGAGCTTTGTAGATAGTAACAGTACTATCAGCGTCCGTCTTCCTCTTGAAGATCCATTTATTCTGAACGGCTCACCGATCATCGGGCAAGTCAATCAAAGTCCATACTTTGTTCTCATACATGGATCCCATCTCAGATTTCATGGCCTTAGGCCATTTCGAAGAATCTTGGCTCATCATCGCTTCCTCATAGTTCGTAGGTTCATCATGGTCCAGTAACATGACTTCCAGAACAGGATTACCGTACCACTCTCATGCGGAACTTACTCTGGGTGACCTACAAGGTTTGGTAGTAACTTGATCTAAAGTTTCATGATCATCATCATTAACTTCCTCACTAATTGGTGTAGGCATTACTGGAACTGATTTCTGTGATGAACTACTTTCCAATTCGGGAGAAGCTACATTTACCTCATCAAGTTCTACTTTCCTCCCACTCACTTCTTTCGAGAGAAACTCCTTCTTTAGAAAGGATCCACTCTTAGCAACGAATATCTTGCCTTCGGATATGTGATAGAAGGTGTAGCCAACAATTTATTTTGGGTATCCTATGAAGACGCACTTCTCCAATTTGGGTTCGAGCTTATCAGGTTGAAGCTTTTTCACATAATCATCGTAGCCCCAAACTTTTAAGAAACGACAGCTTAGGTTTCTTGGTACACCATAGTTCATATGGTGTCGTCTCAACGAATTTATATGGTGCCCTATTTGATGTGAATGCAGCTATCTCCAATGCATAACCCCAAAACGATAGTGGTAAATCGGTAAGAGACATCATAGATCGCACCATATCCAATAAAGTACGGTTACAATGTTCGGACAAACCATTACGTTGTGGTGTTCTAGGTGACGTGAGTTGTGACACTATTCCACATTGTTTCAAATGAAGACCAAACTCATAACTCAAATATTCACCTCCACGATTAGATCATAGAAATTTTATTTTCTTGTGATGATGATTTTCCACTTCACTCTGAAATTCTTTGAACTTTTCAAATGTTTCAGACTTGTGTTTCATTAAGTAGATATACTCATATCTGCTCAAATCATCTGTGAAGGTCAGAAAATAATGATACCCGCCGCGAGCCTCAACATTCATCGGACTTCATACATCAGTATGTATTATTTCCAATAAGTTAGTTGCTCGCTCCATTGTTTCGGAGAACGGAGTCTTAGTCATGTTGCCCATAAGGCATGGTTCGCAACCATCAAGTGATTCATAATCAAGTGATTCCAAAAAGTCCATCAGCATGGAGTTTGTTCATGCGCTTTACAGCAATATGACCTAAACGGCAGTGTCAAAAATAAGTTGCACTATCATTTTTAACCTCGCATCTTTTGACTTCAATATTATGAATATGTGTATTACCATGATCGAGATTCAATAAAACATTCACCTTGGGTGTAAGACCATATAAGGTTTTGTTCATGTAAACATGATAACAATTATTGTTTGACTTAAATGAATAACCATATTGCAATAAACATGATCCAATCATTTTATGCTCAATGAAAACACCAAATAACATTTATCTTAGGTTCAACACTAACCCCGAAGGTAAAAGGAGTGTGCAATGGTGATCTTATCGACCTTGGAATCATTTCCAACACACATCGTCACCTTGCCCTTAACTAGTCTATGTTCATTTTGCAACTCCTGTTTCGAGTTACAAATCTTAGCAACTGAACCCATATCAAATACCCTGGGGTTACTATGAACACTAGTAAAGTACATATCAATAACATGTATACTAAATATACTTTTGTTCACTTTGCCATCCTTCTGATCCGCCAAGTATTTGGGGTAGTTCCGCTTCCAGTGACCATTCCCTTTGAAGTAGAAGCACTCAGTTTCAGGCTTTAGGTGTAGCTTTGGGCTTGTTTACAGGAGTGGCAACTTGCTTGCCATTCTGCTTGAACTTCCATTTCTTTCCTTTGACCTTTTACTTGAAACTAGTGGTCTTATTAACCATCAACACTTTCTGCTTTTTCTTGATTTCTACCTTCGCCAATTTCGGCATCGCGAAGAGCCTGGGAATCGTTTCCGTTATCCCTTGCATATTATAGTTCATCATGAAGTTCTAGTAACTTGGTGATAGTGACTAGAGAACTCTGTCAATCACTATCTTATATGGAAGAATAACTCCCACTAGATTCTAGTGACTGTAGTACCCAGACAATCCGAGAACATGCTCACTGGTTCAGCTATTATCCTCCATCTTGTAGGCAAAGTACTGTCAGAGGTCTCATACCTCTCGACACGGGCATGAGTCTGAAATACTAATTTCAACTCTTGGAACATCTTATATGCTCCGTGGCGTTCAAAACGTTTTTGAACTCCCGGTTCTAAGCCATAAAGCATGGCACACTAAACTATGAAGTAGTCATCATACCGAGCTTGCCAAACGTTCATAATGTCTGCATTTGCTCCTGCAATAGTTCTGTCACCTAGCAGTGCATCAATGACATAATTCTTCTGTGCAGCAATGAGGATAATCCTTTGATCACGGAGCTAGTCCGCATCATTGTTACTAACATCTTTCAACATAGTTCTCTCTAGGAACATATCATAAATAAAACGGGGAAGCTATACGCGAGCATTTGATCTACAACATAGATATGCAAATACTATTAGGACAAAGTTCATGATAAATTTCAGTTCAATTAATCATATTACTTAAGAACTCCCGCTTAGATAGACATCCCTCTAGTCATCTAAATGATCACGTGATCCATATCAACTAAACCATGTCTGATCATCACGTGAGATGGAGAAGTTTTCAATGGTGAACATCACTATGTTGATCATATCTACTATATGATTCATGCTCGACCTTTCGGTCTCAATATTCCGAGGCCATATCTGCATATGCTAGGCTCGTCAAGTTTAACCCGAGTATTCTACTTGTGCAAAACTGTCTTGCACCCATTGTATGTGAACGTAGAGCTTATCACACCCGATCATCACGTGGTGTCTCAGCACGACGAACTGTAGCAACGATGCATACTCAGGGAGAACACTTGTACCTTGAAATCTAGTCAGAGATCACCTTATAATGCTACCGCCGTACTAAGAAAAATAAGATGCATAAAGGATAAACATCACATGCAATCAAATAAGTGATATGATATGGCCATCATCATCTTGTGCCTTTGATCTCCATCTCCAAAGCACTGTCATGATCACCATCGTCACCGGCTTAACACCTTGATCTCCATCGAAGCATCGTTGTCGTCTCGCCAACTATTGTTTCACGACTATCTCTACCACTTAGTGATAAAGTAAAGCAATTACATGGCGATTGCATTTCATACAATAAAGCGACAACCATATGGCTCCTGCCAGTTGTCGATAACTGTGTTACAAAACATGATCATCTCATAGAAAAGTTTATATAATCACGTCTTGACCATATCACATCACAACATGCCCTGCAAAAACAAGTTAGACGTCCTCTACTTTGTTGCTTGCAAGTTTTACGTGGCTTCTACGGGCTTCTTTCAAGAACCGTTCTTACCTACGCATCAAAACCACAATGTAGTATAGTTATTGCTTTTGATCTTCAGAAAGAACCCTTTTCATTGAAACCGATTCAACTAAACTTGGAGAAACAGACAACCACTAGCCACCTATGTGTGAAACATGTTGGGTAGAACCAGTCTCATGTAAGCGTAAGCGCAATGTCGGTCTGAGCCGCTTCATCCAACAATACCGTTGAATCAAGAATCAACTAGTGACGGCAAGCAATATGTATATACCCACGCCCACAACTCCTTTGTGTTCTACTCGTGCATATAACATCGACGCATAGACCTAGCTCGGATGCCACTATTGGGGAACGCAGTAATTTCAAAATTTTCCTACGCACACGCATGATCCATCTAGGTGAAGCATAGCAACAACCCGCATGACCTGGCTCGGATGCCACTATTACGGATGCCAAGGCTGAAGCCCAGAAGGCCCTCCAGGAGGTTGAGGCAATAAAAAAGATAGCGGCGGGTAAGGCATTCTTTATGCAAAGCAAGCACGTAAAAGTGAATTACTTGTCACTTACCCGCATCTGGAGCTCTCCAGGATCATTCGCAGACTTGCCCCGTAGCGTGTCGGATGCCGCCGCCTTCTACCGAGACAAGGAGGGAAGCTCGACGGAGAAGGTGTTCTGGTCTCAGTATGCTGAGGCCGAACACCCGGTGCCCTTAAGTGACTAGCTGAAACAGCTGGTCGAGCTCCATAAGGTGGCCGAACAGGCCATGAAGGGCCTCATAGTCCGGCTGTGGCCTAGAGAGGCCATGCCTGGGTGCTACTTTAGGCTGGTGAGGCGGCTAATGGAGGCCTTTCCAAGGCTCGAAGTCATCAAGCGCTCCGTATGCATCGAGGGTGCCCGTAGGGCGCTTGCCCGTGTGAAGGTGCACTGGGGCAAGATGGATGCTGAGAAGCTTGTGAAGGATGGGCCACCACCAAGCAAGGAGAATCGCAAGCCCGCGATGTATTATGAGGGCGTTCTGAAAGGTGCCCGCCTTGTGGCGGATGAATGTTCCATGGATGTAATTTTTCAGTAAACTCGCTCGTTTTGTCCTGTGCGCTGAAAACTTGTTCATGTGCGCTAAGCAATGCTTTTTGAATTTAAAATATTACCTTTTGTGCGGCCGTTTATCAAATTTGAGAGATGGCGAGTCGTCGGCTTTTGCCCCCATGGCACGAGTGCTGGGGTGTTCGGGATAAACATGAGCGTTCTTTTTCCCATTCTTGGGTCCTTCGAGGGAGGCGCTCAACACAACGAACAAGGCAATCAGACTATAATGCTTGAACACTCTCACTTAGCCATAGAATTCTATAATTCGAAATTTCGGCGAAGCCCCTAGTGTTCGGAAGACTGAGTTCAGGGCGCTATCCACGCTTAGGCCGGACAAAAGCCGACTGCTCGCTCTAAGCGGCATAAGTCTTTAAGACTCGAAAACCTCTCGAACAGCGACCAGCTCTCGCCTCATTATGACGGTCAGTTTTAGCTTTCTCTACTGAGGTGCTTAGCCCAGCTCAACTGGGGCACAATCATAGTAGTTCTCCTAGTGCTACCTTAGCCGATATAACGGAACGTAAGGTACCAAAACATAGGAGCTGGGCAAACCCAACTATTGACCCAAGACATGATTCGGAGCCGATGCATATAATGCTATAAGTTTGGGGTGCTGCACTTGTGAAAGTGTTCGGACTTCTCACACCGTATTGTGGGGTACCTAAGCCCCTAGCGTATTGGCCATACCAAAGTGTATGGGTGCAACATGTCATTAATGAACATATATTCGTAAAAAAGGTAATGCAATAATAGACGGAAGCTATGCATTGTTTCTTTAAAAAGTTGTGATCAAAGCAGAATGATACAAGTAGTGCAATAAGCAAAAGATGGGACTATCAAATATGTCCTTTCCAGGGGCGAGCTGCGGAATGTTATGCGAAACAGGTATATTGCTCGTTATAATGACCACCTTAGAGTTCCGTAGTGCGGCGTAGCTTTCTGCTTCCCTGGTTGTATTGTTTGTGCAGCAATTGTACTGCTAGACAAGCCTTCCGAAGAATGGAGTCCTGAAAATAAGAGAAAATTAAGAAATCGGCAGCCCCTAGTGCGGTTTAAGCTGCGTTTCGGGCGTGCCATGATGGTGCCCCTCCCCCTATGCCCATGGTATTTCCAGAGCGTAGTTATGTACGCGCAGCACTGGTTTCGCAAGTTCGCGAGGGCTGGGGTTGGGGCCGCATTGTTACGCTTGCTCTGAACGTGCCGGGCGGTCTTGGTGTAGGTTACTCCGGGCATGCTTGACGGTGTCCAGACGTTTAATAGCCGGACTAGAGAATTGCCTTGAGAGGCTGCTTTGTACTTCCGCTGCGATAGCCGCCGTATGCTCCTCCGTTCGGAGAGAGCGTTCGGTGTTTCTATTGACCGTGATGACGCCTCGAGGGCCTGGCATCTTGAGCTTGAGGTATGCGTAATGCGGCACCGCATTGAACTTGGCAAATGCGGTTCGCCTGAGCAGTGCGTGATAGCCACTGCAGAACGGGACTATGTCGAAGATTAACTCCTCGCTTCGGAAATTATCCGGAGATCTGAAGACCACTTCAAGTGTAACTGAGCCTGTATAGTTGGCTTCTACACCTGGTATGACACCTTTAAAGGTCGTTCTGGTGGGTTTAATCCTCGAGGGATCGATGCCCATTTTCCACACTTTATCCTGATAAAGCAGGTTCAGGCTGCGGCTGCCCTCCATTAGGACTCTAGTGAGGTGAAATCCATCAATAATTGGGTCTAGAACCAATGCGGCGAATCCGCCATGACGGATGCTAGTGGGGTGGTCCCTTCGATCAAAAGTGATCGGGCAGGAAGACCATGGGTTGAACTTTGGGGCGACTGGCTCCATCGCGTATATGTCCCTTAGCACACGTCTCTGCTCCCTCTTGGGGACGAGGGTTGCGTATATCATGTTCACCATCCGCACTTGTGGGGGAAAACCTTTTTGTCCACTATTGTTCGGCGGCCGGGTCTCCTCCTCGTCATTGCTATGCAGCCCCTTGTCTCTGCTTTCGGCATTTAACTTCCCTGCCTGCTTGAACACCCAACAATCCCTGTTGGTGTGATTGGCTGGTTTTTCGGGGGTGCCATGTATCTGGCATGAGCGGTCGAGTATTCTGTCCAAACTGGACGGGCCCGGAGTATTTCTTTTGAATTGCTTTTTCCGCTGACCGGGTTTAGACCCTCTGAATCCGGCATTAACTGCCGTATCCTCAGCGTTGTCGTTGTTAATGCGGTGCTTTTGCTTGTTGCGACGCGACCTGCCACTGATGTCCTTGGTATCCGAATTACCAGCGCTCTTGGTCATGTTATTGCTGCGAGCTAGCCAGCTGTCTTCTCCCGCGCAAAAGCGGGTCATAAGTGTCGTGAGGGCTGCCATAGATTTCGGCTTTTCCTGTCCTAGGTGCCGTGCAAGCCACTCGTCGCAGATATTATGCTTGAAGGCTGCTAGGGCCTCTGCGTCCGGACAGTCGACAATTTGATTTTTCTTGGTTAGGAACCGTGTCCAGAATGTCTGGCCGATTCCTCTGGCTGCTGAATTATGTGGCTTAGGTCAATTGCGTCTGGTGGTCGTACATAAGGGCCCTTGAAATTGTCGAGGAATGCGGCTTCCAGGTCCTCCCAACAACCAATTGATTCTGCTGGCAAACTGTTAAGCCAATGCCGAGCTGGTCCTTTAAGCTTGAGTGGGAGGTATTTGATGGCGTGTAGGTCATCACCGCAGGCCATGTGGATATGCAGGAGATAGTCCTCCATCCATACCGCAAGATCTGTTGTGCCATCGTATGATTCGATGTTCGCGGGTTTGAAACCCTCGGTGATTTGATGATCCATTACTTCATCTGTGAAGCATAGTGGGTGTGCGGTGCCTCTATATTGGGCTACATCATGACACAGCTCAAACGAGCTTTGTCTACTGTGTTCGGCCTGGCCGGATTTACTGTATCCGGCGTGACGAGTACCGTCTCATGCCGTGGGGCACCCACGTGATCCATAGATTGATCTTGTTTGCCTTGCCTTGTCCTCACATATATCTCGCAGGTCTGGCGCATTTTCCCATGCCTTGGTATTTTTTGAGCGGTGCCGGGTGCGACTTGAGTGGAGAGCCGAAAGGCCTCTCTGTCGCGGCCACGGGGTGGCCGGTCGGCCACATCATGCGCTGGTGATGTAGGTTTAAGTGCTTCCTCCTCTAATTGGGGTAGCAACCTACGCTTTGGGTAGCTCTTGGAGGGGCGTTTGAGTTCATACTCTTCGGCCGCAAGGACTTCAGTCCATCTATCGGCTAGCAAATCTTGATCAGCTCTAAGCTGTTGCTGTTTTTTGCTTGAGGCTGCTCGCCGTGGCCATAAGCCTGCGTTTGAAACGCTCTTGTTCAACGGGATCCTCTGGCATGACAAATTCGTCATCGTCGAGGCTTGCCTCGTCTTCGGAGGGAGGCATATAATTATCGTCCTCGACCTCTCTATCTGCCGCTCTCTCATGAGGGCTGGCTTCTCTATCCTCCTGTGCTGAATCTTGCTGGAGGTGGTTGTCTTTGGCACTGTCCGGTGTGTTATTATCTCCCGTGCCGGAATCACCGTTTTTGTTTTCGCGGGATTTAGAGCGGCGCCGCTGACGCCGACGGTTAGGCTGCTTCTTGGAGGGGTCATCCTCGGCCGTTCCATCGCCATTGCCTTCTTTTGGGATGTCTACCATGTATATATCATACGTTGAGGTGGCTTTCCAGTGCCCTATAGGCGCTGGTTCTTGATCGTCTCCTGCATTGGCGTCCATACCATCGATGTCTTCGGAGTCGAAGTCGAGCATGTCGGTTAAATCACCGACAGTGGCTACGAAGTGGGTGGTGGGTGGGCTCTGAATTTCTTCATCATCCGCATCCCAACCTTGCTGACCATAGTCCGGCTAGGGCTCTCCTGACAAAGAGAGAGACTTTAGTGAATTCAGAATATCGCCGAAGGGCGAGTGCTGAAAGATGTCTGCGGCGGTGAACTCCATGATCGGCGCCCAATCGGGTTCGATCGATCGGGGCGCGGGGGGCTCGGAGTCTGGAGATGAGTCCGGCTCCTCTGAGTCACGGGCTTCGCAGAGAATAGAGCTGGTGTTCGGCTTGATCGCTGTAGAGATTGCAGCCCCCGAGGCAATGTCTAACCACCCATCCTCGGTTGGTGTGATTGTGACACCCCAAAATTTTGGCCTTGTTTTATTAATTAAAATTTTGCCAGGAGATTTAAACTTTCACTTTCTGGATCTTTCTTTTGGATTTTAGAACCATTCTTTCTTGGTTATTATGGAGTTTTACCCCAAGTGAAAACTTTCCAAATATATTGGAACTTGTTACCCTCTCAAGAAAACTTTTCTTTTATCAACGGGATTAATTGTATAATTATTTTTTCTCATCTTCATTTCTTTAAAAATGGCTTCCCATGGTTTTAGGGTCCCATTTGTACTACAACCCTTTTATAAATTCATCTGAAATTCCAACCAAATTTTGGAGAGGTCATGTGTTGTTTTTGAATCACTTTTATGCAAAAATATATTTCATTCTTTGGATATTTTGAGCTCTACACCAAGTTTTCAAATCTGGTCCAGAGAGCAATTTTGCACTACAACCTATTCAAATATTTCTTTGAAGCTTCCACCAAAATTATGGGATGGTAATAGGAGTATTTCATTCAACATTAAGCAAACAACCCTGGATGTTCTTTGAAAAATTTGAGTGAATCAACCTCTTTTTCATTCTAGTCCATCATGGTGATTTGTACAGCAACCACCTTTTAACTTGCCCTTTTAGCTATGATTCCTTTTCCTACTTATAGCCCATGCTACAAAACCCTTAAGTCCAGGAGGTTGGATTCATTGGAGCACTTTTGGTTCATGAAATTATGTTCTTTTCCTTCTGTCCAGAACTGGAGTTTTGCAAAACTTACACTAACAAGTTTGAGCTTTTGGCAAACTAACCTCACCACCCTCTGTATCATCTAAAGAGACCCCAATCTGGAAATTTGGGCCACCCCAAGAGTTACCTAGATGCCCATGGCATTTTGTCAAACACCCTGTGAGCATGGCCAGTTTGGGCATGAACTTTCGGTTTGCATTGTGATCTTGATCCACTAACCCAGTAACCATGTCCACTAAGCTCCTAGCTACTCCTAACCTAGGTCTGCTAATTGCCAGCCTCACCCAAGCTCTGTGGCATGCATTGGCATTTCGTCAAGCAGCTAGCGTGCATGCTCTGGGCGTGCCCAGAGCACACGTTTTGCACGCGCGTGCATCGAGCCGCTGCGTCGCATGGCTACCTCCCCGCGCCCGCTCTGGCCACTCCCGACTCACAGCCAGCGCCCCGACTTCTCCCTCACTGCAGAGCCGCCTGGACCCCTCCTCCTGGCGCCCCATAGCGCCACCGACGCTAGCCGCCGACGGCCGCAGTAGGGCTCTATCATGGACGGCGCCGCCCGAACCACACAAGCGCGCCAGCTCGCTCGTGGAACAGCCTGACCTCATCCCCAAGGCCGCCCGCTAGCGGTCGTCGTCGCCACATCGCCTGCAGCAATAGAACGGCGGCCGCCGACGAGCTTATCCATGGCCGCCGCAAAACCGACCTCGTTGCACTATAAAAGGAGGCCCCCAAGCTCGTCTAAGCCCTCAGGCAGCCCCATACTATCCTCCAAGTGACCCCCATAGCCAGAGAACGACGGGAGGAGGTCATCTTCCTCACCTCCGACGGGTTCGGCCGCGGCCATGCTCTGGTCCAATTCGTCGCGAGCAAACCCTCCCCCGCCATCCAGCGACACCACTCGACTCCCCTCAACCTAGCGGAGCTGCCCAGCCTCTCATATGCGATCGAGAACCACCGTAGCCCCAAACCCCCATTGCTCCCGAAGCCTCCTCTGCCGCGAAGCTCACCGCCGGCGACTCCCTCCACCCCCGCCAACCCAACGACCACCGGGAGGACCGCCCTGGTCTTGCGAATCCATCCCGACCCTCTGGAGCCCGCGGGGAGCCGCCGTTCGCCGGTGTTGATCGCTGGAGCCTCGCCTCCGTTCAAGCAGAGGAAGAGGAGGGAGAGAGGACTGGTCAAACCTGACCAGTGGGCCCCCTGGACCCACTGTCAGTGACCCAGCCCCGCCTCCACGTGTTTTAAGTGGAAGCGCAAACCCTCCAGTACGTCTCCCTGCTACGAAAGCGTATTCCTTTTTGAAACATTTTCTTTTCTGTTTTATTTTAAAAATAGAATTTGACCAGAACTTTGACTGGCTATAACTTTTTAAATATAAATCCAAATGACTTGATTCTTTTTCTGTTGTTTACCAAATATTGTCTAGTTTATTTTCATATTTATTTCAAAAAATTTCCAAACAACTTTTTGTATTGTTTTTAAAGTATGTGTTAATTTAAAATTTATTTAAAATAGGATTTGTTGGAGAGAGGAGAAAACTTTCAAAAGTTTTGGAGAGCACCTCACCTCTCCAGACCTTGAAGGCAAGCATTTTTGAACTCAGGCATAATATTATAG
Source organism: Triticum monococcum (assembly GCA_034509565.1). Classification (NCBI taxonomy): domain Eukaryota; kingdom Viridiplantae; phylum Streptophyta; class Magnoliopsida; order Poales; family Poaceae; genus Triticum; species Triticum monococcum. Next base: position 67,635,321 of record CM067846.1, read on the forward strand.
TGTGTTGTTTGATACAGTACAACACCATCGTGACACGGAGTATCCGTTATGTGTTTGTGAGGATATGATCATACTTGCATACTGATGATCTCATGCTATTGGAGCTTGATATGTTGCGATAGTAATCTTTTTCACATGCCTTTTAGGCCTACCGGAAGGAAGCCAAGAAAGTCTCTATCTTGGGTAGACACGAGCTTATCTCTCGTTCCCCGTAGGGACGGTTGTGTCCGGGATGGCAGGATGAGGTATGATGAGTGGTGATACTGTCTGCTGGTTTGAAACATATTTGTTATACTAATCATGCAGGAAATACTTAAGCCTCCTGAGTCGGCCGTAGACCGAGTCTTGTTCCAGCAACCCCCACACCTGTTTCGTGCTGCCACTTGTCCCTGCCGCAGGTAGAGTACGGTTCAGTAAGTTGTCAACCCCTTGAAGTAAATATGCCCTAGAGGCAATAATAAAGTTATTATTTATTTCCTTATATCATGATAAATGTTTATTATTCATGCTAGAATTGTATTAACCGGAAACATAATACATGTGTGAATACATAGACAAACAGAGTGTCACTAGTATGCCTCTACTTGACTAGCTCGTTAATCAAAGATGGTTATGTTTCCTAACCATGAACAAATAGTTGTTATTTCATTAACGGGATCACATCATTAGTTGAATGATCTGATTGACATGACCCATTCCATTAGCTTAGCACCCGATCGTTTAGTATGTTGCTATTGCTTTCTTCATGACTTATACATGTTCCTATGACTATGAGATTATGCAACTCCCGTTTGCCGGAGGAACACTTTGGGTGCTACCAAACGTCACAACGTAACTGGGTGATTATAAAGGAGTACTACAGGTGTCTCCAAAGGTAGATGTTGGGTTGGCGTATTTCCAGATTAGGATTTGTCACTCCGATTGTCGGAGAGGTATCTCTGGGCCCTCTCGGTAATGCACATCACATAAGCCTTGCAAGCACTGCAACTAATATGTTAGTTGTGAGATGATGTATTACGGAACGAGTAAAGAGACTTGCCGGTAATGAGATTGAACTAGGTATTGGATACCGACGATCGAATCTCGGGCAAGTAACATACCGATGACAAAAGGAACAACGTATGTTGTTATGCGGTCTGACCGATAAAGATCTTCGTAGAATATGTAGGAGCCAATATGGGCATCCAGGTCCCGCTATTGGTTATTGACCGGAGACGTGTCTCGGTCATGTCTACATTGTTCTCGAACCGTAGGGTCCGCACGCTTAAGGTTTCGATGACAGTTATATTATGAGTTTATGAGTTTTGATGTACCGAAGGAGTTTGTAGTCCCGGATGAGATCGGGGACATGACGAGGAGTCTCGAAATGGTCGAGACGTAAAGATTGATATATTGGACGACTATATTCGGACTTCGGAAAGGTTCCGAGTGATTCGGGTATTTTTCGGAATACCGGGAGGGTTACCGGAACACCCCGGGAGGCAAATGGGCCTATTGGGCCTTAGTGGAAAAGTGAAAGGGGCTGCCCACAAGGGCTGCACGCCTCCCCCCTTCCCTAGTCCTATTAGGACTAGGAGAAGGGGCCGGCCCCCTCTTTCTCTCTTCCCTTTGGAAGAATCCTATTAGGAATAGGATTGGGGGGGGGGGGGGAGTCCTACTCCCGGTAGGAGTAGGACTCCTCCCGCGCCCCTCTCCCTAGCCGGCCGAACCCCTCCCCCTGCTCCTTTATATACGGGGGAAGGGGGCACCCCATAGACACACAAGTTGATCATTGTTGATCGTTCCTTAGCCGTGTGCGGTGCCCCCTGCCACCAAAATCCACCTCGGTCATATCGTTGTAGAGCTTAGGCAAAGCCCTGCGTCGGTAGTACATCAAGATCGTCATCACGCCGTCGTGCTAACGGAACTCTTCCTCGACGCTTTGCTGGATCGGAGCCCGAGGATCGTCATCGAGCTGAACGTGTGCTAAGAACTCGGAGGTGCCGGAGTAACGGTGCTTGGATCGGTCGGATCGGGAAGAAGACGTACGACTACTTCCTCTACGTTGTGTCAACACTTCCGTTGCGATCTACAAGGGTACGTAGATCAGACTCTCGCCCTCGTTGCTATGCATCACCATGATCTTGCGTGTGCGTAGGAAAATTTTCGAAATTACTACGTTTCCCAACAGTGGCATCCGAGCCTAGGTTTTTATGGTTTGATGTTATTTGCACGAGTAGAACACAAGTGAGTTGTGGGCGATACAAGTCATACTGCCTACCAGCATGTCATACTTTGGTTCGGCGGTATTGTTGGACAAGACGATCCGGACCAACCTTACGCGTACTCTTACGCGAGACCGGTTCCCTCGACGTGATATGCACACAGATGGCTTGCGGAAGACTGTCTCTCCAACTTTAGTTGAACCGAGTGTGGCTACGCCCGGTCCTTGAGAAGGTTAAAACGGAGTCTATTTGACAAACTATCGTTGTGGTTTTTGATGCGTAGGTGAGATGAGTTCTTGCTTAAGCCCGTAGCAGCCACGTAAAACATGCAACAACAAAGTAGAGGACGTCTAACTTGTTTTTGTAGGGCATGTTGTGATGTGATATGGTCAAGACATGATGCTAAATTTTATTGTATGAGATGATCATGTTTTCTAACCAAGTTATCGGCAACTGGCAGGAGCCATATGGTTGTCGCTTTATTGTATGCAATGCAATCGCGATGTAATGCTTTACTTTATTGCTAAGCGGTAGTGATAGTCGTGGAAGCATAAGATTGGCGAGACGACAACGATGCTACGATGGAGATCAAGGTGTCGCGCCGGTGACGATGGTGATCATGACGGTGCTTCGGAGATGGAGATCACAAGCACAAGATGATCATGGCCATATCATATCACTTATATTGATTGCATGTGATGTTTATCTTTTATGCATCTTATCTTGCTTTGATTGACGGTAGCATTATAAGATGATCTCTCACTAAATTATCAAGAAGTGTTCTCCCTGAGTATGCACCATTGCCAAAGTTCGTCGTGCCCAAACACCACGTGATGATCGGGTGTGATAAGTTCTACGTCCATCTACAACGGGTGCAAGCCAGTTTTGCACACGCAGAATACTCAGGTTAAACTTGACGAGCCTAGCATATGCAGATATGGCCTCGGAACACGGAGACCGAAAGGTCGAGCGTGAATCATATAGTAGATATGATCAACATAATGATGTTCACCATTGAAAACTACTCCATCTCACGTGATGATCGGTTATGGTTTAGTTGATTTGGATCACGTGATCACTTAGAGGATTAGAGGGATGTCCATCTAAGTGGGAGTTCTTAAGTAATAGTATTAAATTGAACTTAAATTTATCATGAACTTAGTCCTGGTAGTATTTTGTAAATTATGTTGTAGATCAATAGCTCGCGTTGTTGCTTCCCTGTGTTTATTTTGATATGTTCCTAGAGAAAATTGTGTTGAAAGATGTTAGTAGCAATGATGCGGATTGGATCCGTGATCTGAGGTTTATCCTCATTGCTGCACAGAAGAATTATGTCCTTGATGCACCACTAGGTGACAGACCTATTGCAGGAGCAGATACAGACATTATGAACGTTTGGCTAGCTCAATATGATGACTACTTGATAGTTTAGTGCACCATATGAGATGTTCCAGGAGTTGAAGTTAATATTTCAAGCAAATACCCGAGTTGAGAGATATGAAGTCTCCAACAAGTTCTATAGCTAAATGATGGAGGAGAATCGCTCAACTAGTGAGCATGTTCTCAGATTGTCTGGGTACTACAATCGCTTGAATCAAGTGGGAGTTAATCTTCCAAATAAGATAGTGATTGACATAATTCTCTAGTCACCATCACCAAGTTAGTAGAACTTCGTGATGAACTATAATATGCAAGGGATAACGGAAACAACTCCCAAGCTCTTCGTGATGCTGAAATCAACGAAGGTAAAAATCAAGAAAAACATCAAGTGTTGATGGTTGACAAGACCACTAGTTTCAAGAAAAGGGCAAAGGGAAGAAGGGGAACTTCAAGAAGAACGGCAAGCAAGTTGCTGCTCAAGTGAAGAAGCCCAAGTCTGATCCTAAGCCTGAGACTAAGTGCTTCTACCGTAAAGGGACTGGTCACTTGAAGCGGAACTACCCCAAGTATTTGGCGGATAAGAAGGATGGCAAAGAGAACAAAAGTATATTTGATATACATGTTATTGATGTGTGCTTTACTAGTGTTTATAGCAACCCCTCCGTATTTGATATTGGTTCAGTTGCTAAGATTAGTAACTCGAAACGGGAGTTGTAGAATAAACAGAGACTAGTTAAGGGTGAAGTGACGATGTATGTTGGAAGTGGTTCCAAGATTGATATGATCATCATCGCACACTCCCTATAATTTCGGGATTAGTGTTGAACCTAAATAAGTGTTATTTGGTGTTTGCGTTGAGCATGAATATGATTTGATCATGTTTATTGTAATACGGTTATTCATTTAAGTAAAAGAATAAATTGTTGTTCTGTTTACATGAATAAAACCTTATATGGTTACACACCCAATGAAAATAGTTCGTTGGATCTCGATCGTAGTGATACACATAATCATAATATTGAAACCAAAAGATGCAAAGTTAATAATGATAGTGCAACTTATTTGTAGCACTGCCGTTTAGGTCATATTGGTGTAAAGCGCATGAAGAAACTCCATGATGATGGGCTTTTGGAATCACTTGATTATGAATCAGTTGGTGCTTGCGAACCATGCCTCATGGGCAAGATGACTAAGACTCTGTTCTTCGGAACAATGGAGCGAGCAACAGATTTGTTGGAAATCATACATACTGATGTATGTGGTCCGATGAATATTGAGGCTCGCGACAGGTATCATTATTTTCTGATCTTCATAGATGATTTGAGCAGATATGAGTATATCTACTTGATGAAACATAAGTCTGAAACATTTGAAAAGTTCAAAGAATTTCAGAGTGAAGTGAAAAATCATCATAACAAGAAAATAAAGTTTCTATGATCTGATCGTAGAGAAGAGTATTTGAGTTATGAGTTTGGCCTTCAGTTAAAAACAATGTGAAATAGTTTCACTACTCACGCCACAAGGAACACCATAGTGTAATGGTGTGTCCGAACGTCATAACCGTACTTTATTAGATATAGTGCGATCTATGATGTCTCTTACCGATCTACCACTATCGTTTTGGGGTTATGCATTAGAGACAGCTGCATTCACGTTAAAAAGGGCACCATCTAAGTCCGTTGAGACGACACAATCTGAACTGTGGTTTAGCAAGAAACCAAAGTAGTCGTTTCTTAAAGTTTGGGATTGTGATGCTTATGTGAAAAAGTTTCATCCTGATAAGCTCAACCCCAAATCGGAAAAGTGCATCTTCATAGGATACCCTAAAGAATATGTTGGGTACACCTTCTATCACAGATCCGAAGGCAAGATATTCGTTGCTGAGAATGGATCCTTTCCAGAGAAGGAGTTTTCTCTCAAAAGAAGTGAGTGGGAGGAAAGTAGAAAACTTGATAAGGTAATTGTACCTTCTCCCTTATTGGAAAGTAGTTCATCACAAAAATCTGTTCTTGTGACTGCTACACCAATTAGTGAGGAAGCTAATGATGATGATCATGTAACTTCAGATCAAGTTACTACCGAATCTCGTAGGTAAACCAAAGTGAGAACCGCACCTGAGTGGTACGGTAATCCTGTTCTGGAAGTCATGTTACTAGACCATGACGAACTTGCGAACTATGAGGAAGCGATGATGAGCCCAGATTCCGCGAAACGGTTTGAGGCCATAAAATCTGAGATATGATCCATGTATGAGAACAAAGTTTGGACTTTGGTTGACTTGCCCGATGATCGGCAAGCAATTGAGAATAAATGGATCTTCAAGAGGAAGACGGACGCTGGTAGTAGTGTTACTATCTACAAAGCTAGAATTGTCGCAAAAGGTTTTCGACAAGTTCAAGGTGTTGACTATGATGAGAGCTTCTCACTCGTATATATGCTTGAGTCTGTCCGAATCATGTTAGTAATTGCCGCATTTTATGAAATCTGGCAAACGGATAAACAAAATTGCATTCCTTAATGGATTTATTAAAGAAGAGTTGTATATGATGCAACCAGAAGGTTTTGTCAATCCGAAAGGTGCTAATAAAATGTGCAAGCTCCAGGGATCCATCTGTGGACTGGTGCAAGCATCTCGGAGTTGGAATATACGCTTTGATGAGTTGATCAAAGCATATAGTTTTATACAGACTTGCGGTGAAGCCTGTATTTACAAGAAAGTGAGTGGGAGCACTACAACATTTCTGATAAGTATATGTGAATGACATATTGTTGATCGGAAATAATGTAGAATTATTCTGTAAAGCATAAAGGAGTGTTTGAAAGGAGTTTTTCAAAGAAAGACTTCGGTGAAGCTGCTTACATATTGAGCTTCAAGATCTATAGAGATAGATCAAGACGCTTGATAAGTTTTTCCAATGAGTACATACCTTGACAAGATTTTGAAGTAGTTCAAAATGGAGCAGTTAAAGAAAGAGTTCTTGACTGTATTACAAGGTGTGAAGTTGAGTAAGACTCAAAGCCCGACCACGGCAGAAGATAGAAAGAGAATGAAAGTCATTCCCTATGCCTTGGCCATAGGTTCTATAAAGTATGTCATGCTGTATACCAGATCTATTGTATACCCTGCATTGATTTTGCAAGGGAGTACAATAGTGATCTAGGAGTAGATCACTGGACAGCGGTCAGAATTATCCTTAGTGAAATAAGGATATGTTTCTCGATTATGGACGTGACAAAAAGGTTCGTCGTAAAGGGTTACGTCGATGCAAGTTTTTGACACTGATCCAGATGAATCTAAAGCCTCAATCTGGATACATATTGAAAGTGGGAGCAATTAGCTAGAGTAGCTCCGTGTAGAGCATTGTAGACATAGAACTTGCAAAATACTTACGGATCTGAATGTGACAGACCCGTTGACTAAAATTATCTCACAAGCAAAACATGATCACACCTTAGTACTCTTTGGGTTTTAATCACATAGATATGTGAACTAGATTACTGACTCTGGTAAACCCTTTGAGTGTTGGTCACATGACGATGTGAACTATGGGTGTTAATCACATGGTGATGTAAACTATTGCTGTTAAATCACATGGCGATGTGAACTAGATTATTGACTCTAGTGCAAGTGGGAGACTGAAGGAAATATGCCCTAGAGGCAATAATAAAGTTATTATTTATTTCCTTATATCATGATAAATGTTTATTATTCATGCTAGAATTGTATTAACCGGAAACATAATACATGTGTGAATACATAGACAAACAGAGTGTCACTAGTATGCCTCTACTTGACTAGCTCGTTAATCAAAGATGGTTATGTTTCCTAACCATGAACAAAGAGTTGTTATTTGATTAACGGGATCACATCATTAGTTGAATGATCTGATTGACATGACCTATTCCATTAGCTTAGCACCCAATCGTTTAGTATGTTGCTATTGCTTTCTTCATGACTTATACATGTTCCTATGACTATGAGATTATGCAACTCCCGTTTGCCGGAGGAACACTTTGGGTGCTACCAAACGTCACAACGTAACTGGGTGATTATAAAGGAGTACTACAGGTGTCTCCAAAGGTAGATGTTGGGTTGGCGTATTTCGAGATTAGGATTTGTCACTCCGATTGTCGGAGAGGTATCTCTGGGCCCTCTCGGTAATGCACATCACATAAGCCTTGCAAGCACTGCCACTAATATGTTAGTTGTGAGATGATGTATTACGGAACCAGTAAAGAGACTTGCCGGTAACGAGATTGAACTAGGTATTGGATACCGACGATCGAATCTCGGGTAAGTAACATACCGATGACAAAGGGAACAACGTATGTTGTTATGCGGTCTGACCGATAAAGATCTTCGTAGAATATGTAGGAGCCAATATGGGCATCCAGGCCCCGCTATTGGTTATTTACCGGAGACGTGTCTCGGTCATGTCTACATTGTTCTCGAACCGTAGGGTCCGCACGCTTAAGGTTTCGATGACAGTTATATTATGAGTTTATGAGTTTTGATGTACCGAAGGAGTTCGGAGTCCCGGATGAGATCGGGGACATGACGAGGAGTCTCGAAATGGTCGAGACGTAAAGATCGATATATTGGACGACTATATTCAGACTTCGGAAAGGTTCCGAGTGATTCGGGTATTTTTCGGAATACCGGGAGGGTTACCGGAACCCCCCGGGAGGCAAATGGGCCTATTGGGCCTTAGTGGAAAAGTGAAAGGGGCTGCCCACAAGGGCTGCGCGCCTCCCCCCTTCCCTAGTCCTATTAGGACTAGGAGAAGGGGCCGGCCCCCTCTTTCTCTCTTCCCTTTGAAAGAATCCTATTAGGAATAGGATTGGGGGGGGGGGGAGTCCTACTCCCGGTAGGAGTAGGACTCCTCCCGCGCCCCTCTCCCTAGCCGGCCGAACCCCTCCCCCTGCTCCTTTATATATGGGGGAAGGGGGCACCCCATAGACACACAAGTTGATCATTGTTGATCGTTCCTTAGCCGTGTGCGGTGCCCCCTGCCACCAAAATCCACCTCGGTCATATCGTTGTAGAGCTTAGGCAAAGCCCTGCGTCGGTAGTACATCAAGATCGTCATCACGCCATCGTGCTGACGGAACTCTTCCTCGACGCTTTGCTGGATCGGAGCCCGAGGATCGTCATCGAGCTGAACGTGTGCTAAGAACTCGGAGGTGCCGGAGTAACGGTGCTTGGATCGGTCGGATCGGGAAGAAGACGTACGACTACTTCCTCTATGTTGTGTCAACGCTTCCATTGCGATCTACAAGGGTACGTAGATCAGACTCTCCCCCTCGTTGCTATGCATCACCATGATCTTGCGTGTGCGTAGGAAATTTTCGAAATTACTACGTTTCCCAACACCCCTGTCCTAGCACACAGCGTACAGAGAGGCCATGGTGGAAGATATCGGCTGCATCCGGTAGGCATGCCACCTGGTCCAGGGGCATGGGTGTTCCCGGTTGGGACCGAGAGGGGAGGCCACCCCTTAGAGCACGCGATAGAAATTTGATCCCATGCTACGCGAGGTTGTAGCCTCCCCACTTAGAGTTTTGCTTAACAGGTGTTTGGGTGATTCCAGACACGAGTAAAGTTAAGCTCGCGTGTGCAAGTCAGGCGTGTTTTCGACTAAAAGACCGTAGACGGAATTAGTTCCGATGGACTAAAGAAATCCGTTACTCGTGGGTAAAGAGTACACCCTCTGCAGAGATATTATACCTATTCGAATAGCCGTGTCCATGGTTAAGGACTACAGTCTGGGATGGGTCAAGTGTCGGTCTTAGTGTCGGTCTTTGGAGGAGAAACTACTAAACTAGAACATTGATTATGACTTGTGGTATAAGATGGTTATGATTATCATTATTGTGGACTAACCATTTGTATTAATTGAAATAATGAATATCCCTGGGACGGTTCTACCTCCTGGATATTCAGTATGATTATGTTTATATATATATATATATAAGCCCTTTATGTGGTGTCGCACAAACGCCCGACTATGGCATGCTTGTTATTCCTTTTATATATAAGCCCTTCATGAGGTGTCGCTCAAACGCCCGACTGTGGCATGCTTGTTATTCCTTTTATATATAAGCCCTTTATGTGGTGTCGCTCAGACGCCCGACTGTGGCATGCTTGTTATTTCTTTTATATACAAGCCCTTTATGTGGTGTCGCACAGACGCCCGACTGAGGCATGCTTTATATTATTATCCTTTCGAGGAGTCGCTTCAGACACCCGATCGGTGCTCTTTATTTCATCCCTCGGGTTGTTGTCCATGTTCTATGATTAACTTGTTGGTGTGCACCATATGTATGATTTCATGATTGACGTAGTGATCATGGTATACTTCAGGGCATGATTATCACTTGCTATATTATACTTGTGTTCTTAATGTTTGCGAGTACATTCAAAGTACTCACTGGCTTGTCCCTGGCTATTGTCTTGGCCAGATCTCTTGCGTGGAGAGGAGCGTTTTGATGACAGCCCCGGAACCTACGCAATGTTGATAGCAGCCTCGCGAAGAAAGAAGTTATCCTGGTCAGCTGTTCCTGTTGGAAATGCAGTCCCATAGACGCTGGTGATCCGCAAACCGCTTCTGCCTTCAGCCACTAGAAACCAATTGTTGTACCCATAGGCCAGAATGGTCTCATACTTCCTATTTTGTATTTTGCTTGGAGTTTCTGTAACAAGTTGGCGTCTCATCAACTAACAGTAATCCTGGGGCTGGTGAGCACAAGGGCCGCTTTTGGGAAATTAATATCCCGAAAATCCGGTCCTGATAGTGATCGGCTCCAAGCTAGGGGTCGGAGCGGACACAGGTGCGGCCTCCTGGGCACTATCCGGCGGCAGAGCTAAATCATGCCCATCGTGACAGTGCGGCGCGCTCGGCTGTGGCTCGAATCCGTCGTAGATCAAGTCTCCGCGGATGTCGGCCATGTAGTTCAAACTTCCAAATCTGACCTGATGGCCAAAGGCGTAGCTTTTGATCTGCTCCAGATGACCAAGCGAATTGGCCCGCAGTGCAAAGCTTCCGAATACGAAGATCTGTCCGGGGAGAAAAGTCTCACCCTGGATCGCATCGCTGTTGATGATCGGAGAAGCCATCGGGCCTAAAAGTGACGACACAGAGGAACTCTCAATGAAAGCACCAATGTCGGTGTCAAAACCGGCGGATCTTGGGTAGGGGGTCTTGAACTGTGCGTCTAGGCCGGATGGTAACAGGAGGCAGGGGACACGATGTTTTACCCAGGTTCAGGCCCTCTTGATGGAGGTAAAACCCTACGTCCTGCTTGATTAATATTGATGATATGGGTAGTACAAGAGTAGATCTACCATGAGATCAGAGAGGCTAAACCCTAGAAGCTAGCCTATGGTATGATTGTTGTTCGTCCTACGGACTAAAACTCTCCGGTTTATATAGACACCGGAGAGGGCTAGGGTTACACAGAGTCGGTTACCATGGTAGGAGATCTACATATCCGTATCGCCAAGCTTGCCTTCCACGCCAAGGAAAGTCCCTTCCGAACACGGGACGAAGTCTTCAATTTTGTATCTTCCTAGTCCAGGAGTCCGGCCGAAGGTATAGTCCGGCCATCCAGACATCCCCTAATCCAAGACTCCCTCAATTCCCATCAACACCAACGGCAAAGTTGAGTGTAGAAATCGTAACCCTAACGTATCACTTACTCGTCGTAAGAATCCCGCAACATGAGACGTTGCAGCCACAAAGGGTCAGTACACTGAATGTACTGGCAAATTCACACCATAGGATAATGATGAATAAAGGCTATAACTACATGCATTTTTGGCTGGTGGAAAAACTCTATGGGTATAATGTTTTTGCGAAAAGCCAATTTTTCCCTACTGCAAAGGAATATATTTTATTAAACTACAAGGTTGGTTGAAAATATTGAGGAGGTAAACCCCCTCTCAATCCCAATTAAAAGTAAACATTAACAACCCAACAAATTATTTAAGTAACGTGATGAGATGAATATGATAATCCAAAAACCAGATACTCAAGATGTCCATAACCGGGGACACGGCTAATCATGATTAGTTTGTACACTCCGTAGAGGTTTGTGCACTTTTCCCCGGGATTTCCAAAAATACAGGCAATCACTGGGTTCCCCAGGTGCCTCAATCCACCCAGATGTGTATTAAAATTGCCACCTTAAGTTGAACCATTAAGTAAACAATCTCACATCTGTCATGAATTCACTCAAACCCAATCCACGTCTACGAGCATATCATGGCAATATTAGCATAACGTAATAGTAACTCCCGAGGTTTGAATGCAGGGCAATAGGTTCCTACCTCATCAACTACCTCCCAATAGCCACATGTTATCAATCCTACTCATGCAATGTTTGAGGGTGAAACTAATGCATAAAAACTAGGTATGAAAGGGATATGATCAAAGTGTGAACTTGCCTGTACTGTTGATGAAGCTGATTCACATTCAAAACTCTTGATAGTTCTACTCGTCACACTCCGGTCAATCTATCGCAAGCAATCAATAGTAACCACACATAAGCAATCACTCAAAAGGTCAGAAAGAACGAAAAAGACAAATTGGAAAACATCAAAACCAAATAACTCTTACAACATAAAACAATTTCTAACAGTACCAAAATTATGTGTATTTTTCCTTATCATAAAGTTTAGATCAAGAGCTTTAATATGTAAAAAGAATAACCACAAACGGAGTTATAAAACTCGAGTTATGATCAAACAAACTTTGAATTCAAATCTGATCTAATTCAAATTTTAAAATTTCAAAAACATGTTTAAGTTGTTTTACTGGATAGAGGAGATCATGACGAAGAAGTGGGCGTTGGTTTCGTTGGATTTGGACTAAAGAGTAAAAGGTGGTGATCATTTGAAAATCAGGGGCTCATTTGTAAATAAAATATTCACAAATGAGTCCCTGGCAGAAAACTAAAATAAAAGAAAAAGACTAAATAGCGGACGTTCATTGCCGATCGCTAACGTGCGAAAATCGTTCGCTCCCGAACCCTAGCTAATGAACGCTCGCAAAAATAACTAACCTAAAATATAAAAACCGATCTAAAAGAAAAACCGATATATATATATATATATATATATAAACCGAAGAAAAACCGGGGAAGGGTTTTATAGTGGTTTATACCGGTTCACCAAATAAAACCAGCGGCGGCGAACAGATTCCGGCGAGGGCGGCGCGGGGAAGTGCGGCGGCGGCTGCCGGCGAATTGCGGCGGCGCGGCGAAGCGAGATACGGCGACGGCGCGATGCGGTGCGAGGGCGGCGGTGCGGCGAGAGGCGGGCGAGGCGAGGAGAGAGAGGCGGGGGCCTGGGGCGGAGACTTTATAGGGGAGGGGCGGAGGAGGCCTTGGAGGAGGCGGCAGAGGAGGCCGGAGGCGGCACGACGTCCATGGCGGCGGCGGTTGGCGTGCAGGAGCCGGACTCCGTTTGGAGGTCGGGGGCGACGTGGTGCGGGCTGGGCTTGGCCTAGAAACTGGGCCGGCCCAGTCGGGGGCCTAGAAGTTTTTTTTAAAGATTTTCCATACAAACAAAAGTAAATAAAACAAAATATACAAAAATACTATATAGGCATATAATATATCAAAATTTTCAGAAAAAGATTTCCAACAACCTGAACATTTTTCTAGAGTCAAATAAAACCCACATAAATTCAAATAAAGCAAGGAGTGCTACTGTTGCAATAAAACCTAATAAAAATCATTTAAAAAACCAAAATGATTTCAAATTTATTTCTCTCCAATTTTCTGTTGTAGGGAATCATGTTACCCTATTTCCATATATTTTTATTTTGGAGAAAAATAATTTGAATAAAATCCAAATAACTCCAAATTGAAAATGAATTCAAAAGGACTTTTAATATAATTCTTTTAAAACTTCCAACTCATATTTCATTTTTTTTGAAGAAGTCATATTATCTTCTCTCGTGAAAATCATTGAGTTGCTTAAAGTTTCTGAATTTGAAAATAGTTCCAAATGAAATTCAAATGTTTTCAAATGCCCTTTTCATTTATTTCAATGGAAGAAGTCATGTCATCTTCTCTCTATGGTTTTGTATTTGAAAAGAATTTGAATTCACGGAGATCAAAATGCAAAATGAAAGTTTGGGAAAGTCCTTTTATTCCATCTCATTTAACTTTCAAAAGGTTTCAAATAACACTCACCTTCAGTCAATCAATCACACAACAATCAAAAAATCAATCAAATCTATCTATTTATTATAACATTCCAAAATTTAGAATTTTGGGATGTTACATCGGGCGGCAATAGTGGATGTTCGAGGGTCTTGGAATCTCAATGTAATGTTTATTATGTTCGAGATGCTTTGTAGTTCTACTGAACTTTGTTAATATACCTAGATCATTCTCGCAAAAAAATCTGTGAAGAATAAGTAGAGATATCGTATCCCATGGTTATGTCAAGGTAATTTTTATTAGAACTTCCGATTAGCATTGGTTGCTGAAATCTGCTACATCAAAGTTTTAAACTATTTCATGGTTCTATGACTTTCACAGTCTTCATTCTATATATGTTGGTTGATTGAGGAACACAGCCAACCAAACATCAGAGATTGATGCCCTTGTTTCACAAACAGTTGGCCCTAGGTACTAAATATGGTTTAAATTTGTAATAAACACCTTCCATTACAATGATGAGTGACACACATTAATTTGTTTCACAAACAACTTGCATGTAGAAGAACTACAATTTAAACTATAATGTGTGCCGCTCATCATTGTAAACTATAATATGCATAAAAGACGTTCCTTCTTCTTTTTGATGCATATATTGATTTTTTTGCAGGTTGATACAAAAATATACTCTTAATTTGGTGACGTGCCTTCTCTAACTTGGGAAAGATTTATGCCTGAAACTTTATATGATTGGATGTAATAAAAACTCTACCTTTTGGAACTATAATCCTTCTTTTATCTTCCATAGCGTGTTTGAAAGTATGTGCGTTGTGCAAGGCATCACCACTATTCGTTTGGTTTTTGGAAGACTAATTTGTAATGAATTGTGCCATTATGCTTTGATGAATTCTCTACAGGAATCAAGTATGCTTGATGATGTAAGTTAGTTGATGGTGTTGGGACACTTACTAGATTTTTCGAATTTATCAGGAGGTTGACAATAATAGTTGGCTTCACTCTTCTCACTAAAGATCAATTGATTCAGGTAACAAACTTGTTTGCATGTTTTGGTCTCTTTACTGGCTATCTTATTCAAGATCATATTTATTCTAATGGCTACTTCTAGAAGGACAACTTTCTGGGTTCAATTACTAGATCCTACACTGCAGTTTTCCTTCCTATTTTGTTGACAACTTAACACCTAGCTCATATATCTTGTAGGTTCTTTGGCAGCCTATGAACGTAATAGGAAAGCACTAGAAGTTTTTCCTTCCATGAATGTAACTAGTTGACCCTCTAATCAAGATTACTACTAACATACTTATGCCGATGTCAAATTAAATCAAGGACATAACATGACAGTGACACGAGACCACCAATTTGGTGACGGTTCTGGTAATAAATCAAGTGAAAAGTATATGTATTTCACATGGCTTCTCACATGGAGAGGGCTGAGAAAAATAAAATGCATTTCTATAAGAATGCACTGAAATGGAACATATCCCTCAACTCATGAATTAGGTGCACTAAATGTTTATTTAAGAACTACATCGGTAAGAAGAAAAACCTGTAGAAGGAACAGCTCCATATGACCATGGATCTAGTATCAAAGATTAGTAAACCGGGTATGTTTTTCTAGAGCTTGAAGTGAAGATGTATAATATAGAGGAAAATTTGTCCTAACACACACTCTTTCAAAATAGAGGTTGAAACGTCCAGCCCTTGCATCAATATGATGCACACAACCATAAACTTAACAAATTCAGAAGATATATAGGTTACTTCTGTCACCAATTAAACATACAGAACTAAAGGAAAAAATGATCAAGTGCATAGATTCACACAAATTGGACTTAGATTCATGCTGTTCACATTTAGAAATGGTAGCGACGACATAAAAGTTGACAGAAGATAAAGACAACGGTTCATCATAAATGGCTGCCACACATAAATAGTTGAGTAGGGAAAGGGTCTATCCAAAAAGAGACATAGGATCCAACTTTTCTGCATCAAATCTTGGACATAAGCATATGCTAGCCAAAGGTGACAATAGGGTGCTTCCCAATCTCCCATAGTCTTACTCCTGAAAAATGGAACAGAAAGTTAAGAGTGTTGAAAAGACTATCAACCTCAGACTGGACATGCAATATGCAACGGCTTACCTTTTATCCCTATATAGAGGGTGTGAATCCTTATAAAAATTCGCCACACATGGGCATGCCATTGAAGCTCCAGAGGTCCATGTTGACAATGACATCCTGAGGTACATCAAAATTCAGAAGGCTATCAATCGGCTCGTCCACTTCATCATCCATAAGAAACCTTGGCCAAGCATCGAACTCGACACCATTGTTCTCCATAACATGAGGCACCACTAAGTTGTAGGTGTTACTCTGGGCAAGTGCAGATTCAGCTCCTTCAGGAATCACAACTTAGTTATAGGCGTTACTCTGGGCAAGTGCATATTCTGCTCCTTCAGTAATGGTAGAAATTGGAGCAATGGATGGTATATCTAGATTCTTGGTGTTGTAATCCCACTCCAAGTCAGAGAAGCTAAAGGGGTTGATTCCCTGGTCAGAGTACTGATTCATAACAGAGGCTTCAATAGGGCCATCAGAGTTCATTACAGGAAGAAATGACAGGTTGTCAGGCAGAGCATGTGGCAGGTTTGATGCAAAGTTAGCAGATGGGTAGATGAAAGCATTTGGGTTGGCAAGGTTGTTGACTGATGGCATGACAGAAGGTTCCGATGCCACGCTTAGCTTTGGTGCTTTAGGAACACCAGGGCGAGCACGACGCTTCTGAGGAACTATTGGTTCCTTTGGAAAGTTAACCTTGGCCTTGTTGCCACGGATCCTGCGTGCTTCAACATTGTAAGCTCTTGCAGCTTCTTTAGCACTGTTGAAAGTACCAAGCCAGACTCGTGCACCCTTGTTGGATCTCTGATTTCAGCAGCCCACTTACCCCAGGGGCGCTGTCGAATACCCCTGAATTAACTCTTTCTCTTCCTTTTTGCTGAAGGATCATCAAAACCTATAGTAGTCATGGTGCTTAAGTCATCTGAAGATCAACGTCAATGCTAAGAGGGATCAACACACAAAAAATTCTTCCACAAAAATTAAATAATTTCATCACGGACATGAGTTTATATGTAAAAATATGATGATGTCAATGAATAATGAACCATGATGTGTCAAGTTTAGGTGAAAGCATTAGTCAACCACAAAACAAACGAAATAAAATAAAATGAAATCACAAATTAATAAATAAGAAAATATAGGGTCCTCATAAACAAGACCTCATGTTAGACCTCTGACATCATTCTATAATTGCATTATAGACGAAACCAAGTCTAGAACAATCCTCACTGATAACTACAACCACCTAACAAGGAAACAATTTAGGAGGACAAGGCCTCTAAGCAAAATAGAGAAATTTGGGCCTTTTCGTGGATTTACTACCCCTTTTGACTAAATGGTAAGCTTATGAATCACCATCGAAGGTCTAGAAAATTATAAGTCATAAGATCAACAACTTAATAACCAAAATCGCTTCTCTGAAAGAAAGGGACAGTGTCAAAAACAGCCTACCAACCAACCACAACAGACAAATGGAAAAAGCCTAACCCTTCACCCAATTAAACTTTTGATAGAACATCCAATCCAAAATCGCTGCACAAACAGAAGTAACACCGCCCAAACATAGCCTTCCAACAGCAACCCCTACACAATTTCTCTTCCTTCCAAATCAAATGATCAAACCTTTTCCGAACCAATCACACAATCTCTTGGTACAACAACCAATCACTAAAAGGTAATGATACGTAGATTAAAAACTAGTCCAAGCGACCCAGGTCTGATACCTTGGGAGAGGGAACTCTTGGCGGCGGCAAAGGACTTGATCTTGACGACCTCGTTGTCGTCATCCTTCTCATCCACCCTAGTGCGCCCGAGCTCCACATCGGAGTCCCCTGAGTCAACCTCAAACACTTCGAGTTCGGCCTCGAAATCCTCCTCGTTGTCATCCACGCGGGGTCCCATGCGCCCACCAAGCCCTGTGAAGCGTCGGCCCCCGTTGCTGCCATGTCGGGGCTTCTTCTTCTTGGGACATAGAGCCGCCTTCGTCACTTTCCACGTCACCGTGGGAACCTTGACGTCCGCGAGGGACGCTCCACCACACATGATGGCCGCTGGTACCTTGCTGAAGTCGTCGTCAGGGGGAGGGGGGTCGCCGGAATTGGTAAATTGGTAACTTTTTTTATTGAAGCGGGGTAGAAGTTGTGGGTTGGCAAGTGGGCGTGAGGTGAGTCCCTATATACACGATGGCCATGTGAAGCCAAGAGGGGGCTTGCGGTGGGTCCCACATGCCAGTGAGGGACCGTGCGGCTGGTGGAAGGCACGAGGAAGGTTCCGAAAGAGCATTTCTACCCAGGAAAATCTTGCGCGTTGGACCCTTGGGAGAAGTGATTTCTGGTATTGCCCTTGGGGAATTAATGGATGAATGTACGTTTCACTTTCTTCCATTGGAGGCAAGAAAACATTTATTAGCTCAAGATTAATTGTTGTACTACAAACCTATAGTACGAGTGTACTACTACTGTCGTACACTCTCCGTCTGGGTTTACTGGATGGGTTCATCCAATCGAACATTTAACCAAAAATCTTCTTATAAATGATTATGTGTAATGCAGAGATTTTTGCAAATCACTCATAGCTAGTTACACCATTTATTAGCTCAAGATTGTACTGCACACCTATATAAGAATGCACTACTACTATCGTACTCCTCCCGTCTGGGTTTAGTGCACAGATTCATCTAACCGAACTTTTAAACAATATCTTCTCATAAATGATTGTGTGTAATTCTAAGATCCTTGAAAAATAACTCATAGCTATTTACTTCATTTATTATCTCAAGATTGTACTATGCACCTCTAGTATTTACGTATTATTACTGTTATACTCCCTCTGTCTAGGTTTATTGGATTGGTTCATCCCACCAAATGTTTGACCAATATCTTCTCTTAAATTATTATTGTAACTCTATGATTCTTGTAAGTTACTCATAGTTACTTACTCCATTGTTCTCAGTGAAAAGGAAAGTTGCTCTAATAGCATGTGCTTCATGTGCAATCATTTGCATTATCATATGGTAGTTATGTGAATTATAAGTTAGAATTACAACGTTCTCATCACATTCTTGATCTAACCATGTATATGGAGATCTAGCATTTCTTTTAAACTACCATGGCATCGACCTCACTTAAAGTTCAACCAATATCTCCTTATAAATGACTATGTAACTATATGATCTTTGTAAACCACACATTGTCGGTATTAAAATCAGCTGATCTCGGGTAGGGGGTCCTGTTGGGGATGTAGCTTCGAGGTGTGACCCGCCCAGGAGGGGTGGGGTTACACCATTGGTGGTTTAATGTGAAGAAGGTTCAAGAAGGCCGAAGGTGTGAAGATGGCGGCTCATGGAAGTAGGCCTGGGGTGTTGGAGAACGCAGTAACTTCAAAATTTTCCTACACACACGCAAGATCCATCTAGGTGATGCATAGCAACAAGAGGGGAAGAGTATGTCTACGTATCCTCGTAGACCAAAAGTGGAAGCATTATGAAATGCGGTTGATGTAGTCGAACGTCTTTGCGATCCAACCGATCAAGTACCGAACGCACGGCACCTCCACGATCTGCACACGTTCAGCTCGGTGATGTCCCTCGTATTCTTGATCCAGTTGAGGCCGAGCGAGAGTTTTGTTAGCATAACGGCGTGATGACGGTGATAATGAAGTTACCGACGCATGGCTTCACCTAAGCATTACAACGATATGACCGAGGTGGAAATCTGTGGAGGAGGGCACCACACACGGCTAAACAATCAACTTGTGTGTGTATGGGGTGCCCCTTCCCCTGTATATAAAGGAGTGGAGGAGGGGAGGGCCGGCCCTCATAGGGCGCGCCCAAGGGAGGAGTCCTACTCCCAGTAGGAGCAGGTTTCCCCCCTTCCTAGTAGGAGTAGGAGATGAAGGAAGAGGGAGAGAGAGGGAAGGAAACGGCGGGCTGGCCCCTCACCCAATTCGGATTGGGCTGGGGGGGGGGGCGCCCTCCACCTGGCCGCCTCCTCCTCTCACCCACTAAGGCCCAATAAGGCCCATTGACTCCCCGGGGGGTTCCGGTAACCCCCTAGTACTCCGGTAAATGCCTGAACTCATCCGGAACCATTCCGATGTCTAAACATAGCCTTCCAATATATCGATCTTTATGTGTCGACCATTTTGAGACTCCTCGTCATGTCCGTGATCACATCCGGGACTCCGAACTACCTTCGGTACATCAAAACACATAAACTCATAATACTGATTGTCATCGAACGTTAAGCGTGCGGACCCTACGGGTTCGAGAACTATGTAGACAGGACCGATACTCATCTCCGGTCAATATTGGGTCCCACATATTCTACGAAGATCTTTATCGGTCAAACCGCATAACAACGTACATTGTTCCCTTTGTCATCAATATATTACTTGCCCGAGATTCGATCGTCGGTATCTCAATACCTAGTTCAGTCTCGTTACTGACAAGTCTCTTTACTCGTTCTGTAATGCATCATCCCATGAATAACTCATTAGTCACATTGCTTGCAAGGCTTATAGTGATTTGCATTACCGAGACGGCCCAGAGATACCTCTTCGACACACGGAGTGGCAAATCCTAATCTTGATTTATGCTAACTCAACAAACACCATCGGAGACACCTGTAGAGCATCTTTATAGTCACCCAGTTACGTTGTGATGTTTGATAGCACACTAAGTGTTCCTCCGGTATTCGGGAGTTGCATAATCTCATAGTCATAGGAACATGTATAAGTTATGGAGAAAGCAATAGCAATAAACTAAACGATCATAGTGCTAAGCTAACAGATGGGTCTTGTCCATCATATCATTCCCTAATGATGTGATCCCATTCATCAAATGACAACATATGTCTATGGTCAGGAAACTTAACCATCTTTGATTAACGAGCTAGTCTAGTAGAGGCATACTAGGGACACTCTATTTTGTCTATGTATTCGCACATGTACTAAGTTTTCGGTTAATACAATTCTAGCATGAATAATAAACATTTATCATGATATAAGGAAATATAAATGACAACTTTATTATTGCCTCTAGGGCATATTTTCTTCAGCCTCCCACTTGCACTAGAGTCAATAATCTAGTTCACATCGCCATGTGATTTAACACCAATAGTTAACATCGTCATGTGATTAATACCCTATAATTCACATCGCCATGTGACCAATACCCAAAGGGTTTACTAGAGTCAATAGTCTAGTTCACATCTCCATGTGATTAACACCCAAACAGTACTAAGGTGTGATCATGTTTTGATTGTGAAAGACGTTTAGTCAATGGGACTGGCATATTCAGATCCGTATGTATTTGCAAATTTCTATGTCTACAATGATCTGCATGGAGCTAATCTAGCTAATTGCTCCCACTTTCAATATGTATCCATATTGAGACTTAGAGTCATCCGGATCGGTGTAAAAGCTTGCATCGACGTAACTCCTTACAATGAACTCTTTATCACCTACATAACCGAGAAATATCTCCTGAGTCTTCTAAGGATAATTTTGACCGATGTCCAGTGATCTACTCCTAGATCACTATTGTACTCCCTTGCCAAAATCATGCTAAGGTATACAATAGATCTGGTACACAACATAGCATACTTTATAGAACCTATGACTGAGGCATCATGAATGACTTCTCATTCTCTTTATATTTTCTGCCGTGGTCGGGTTTTCGGTCTTTACTCAAATTCACACCTTGCAACACAGGCAAAAACTCCTTCTTTGACTGTTCCATTTTGAACTACTTCAAAAACTTGTCAAGGTATGTACTTATTAAAAATTTATCAAGCGTCTTGATCTATCTCTATAGATCTTGATGCCCAATATGTAAGAAGCTTCACCAAGGTCTTTCATTGAAATTTTTTCTTATTCAAGTATCCTTTTATGCTATCCATAAATTCAGTATCATTTCTGATAAAAAATATGTCATCCACATATAATATCAGAAATGCTACAGAGTTCCCACTCACTTTCTTGTAAATACAGGCTTCTCCAAAAGTCTGTATAAAACTATACGCTTTGATCAACTCATCAAAGCGTATATTCCAACTCCAAGATGCTTGCACCAGTCCATAGATGGATCGCTGGAGCTTGCACACTTTGTTAGCACCTTTAGGATTGACAAAACCTTCTGGTTGCATCATATACAACTCTTCTTTAATAAATCCATTAAGGAATGTAGTTTTGATATCCATTTTCTAGATTTCATAAAATGCGGCAACTGCTAACATGATTCGGACAGACTTTTAAGCATCGATGCGAGTGAGAAAATCTCATCGTAGTCAACACCTTGAAGTTATCGAACCTTTTACGACAATTCGAGCTTTGTAGATAGTAATAGTACTATCAGCGTCCGTCTTCCTCTTGAAGATCCATTTATTCTGAACGGCTCACCGATCATCGGGCAAGTCAATCAAAGTCCATACTTTGTTCTCATACATGGATCCCATCTCAGATTTCATGGCCTTAGGCCATTTCGAAGAATCTTGGCTCATCATCGCTTCCTCATAGTTCGTAGGTTCATCATGGTCCAGTAACATGACTTCCAGAACAGGATTACCGTACCGCTCTCATGCGGAACTTACTCTTGGTGACCTACAAGGTTTGGTAGTAACTTGATCTGAAGTTTCATGATCATCATCATTAACTTCCTCACTAATTGGTGTAGGCATTACTGGAACTGATTTCTATGATGAACTACTTTCCAATTCGGGAGAAGCTACATTTACCTCATCAAGTTCTACTTTCCTCCCACTCACTTCTTTCGAGAGAAACTCCTTCTTTAGAAAGGATCCACTCTTAGCAACGAATATCTTGCCTTCGGATCTGTGATAGAAGGTGTAGCCAACAATTTATTTTGGGTATCCTATGAAGACGCACTTCTCCAATTTGGGTTCGAGCTTATCAGGTTAAAGCTTTTTCACATAAGCATCGTAGCCCCAAACTTTTAAGAAACGACAGCTTAGGTTTCTTGCTAATCCATAGTTCATATGGTGTCATCTCAACGAATTTATATGGTGCCCTATTTGATGTGAATGCAGCTGTCTCTAATGCATAACCCCAAAACGATAGTGGCAAATCGGTAAGAGACATCATAGATCGCACCATATCCAATAAAGTATGGTTACAACGTTTGGACACACCATTACGCTGTGGTGTTCCAGGTGACGTGAGTTGTGACACTATTCGACATTGTTTCAAATGAAGACCAAACTCATAACTCAAATATTCACCTCCATGATTAGATCATAGAAAATTTATTTTCTTGTGACGATGATTTTCCACTTCACTCTGAAATTCTTTAAACTTTTCAAATGTTTCAGACTTGTGTTTCATTAAGTAGATATACTCATATCTGCTCAAATCTTCTGTGAAGGTCAGAAAATAATGATACCCGCCGCGAGCCTCAACATTCATCGGACTGCATACATCAGTATGTATTATTTCCAATAAGTTAGTTGCTCGCTCCATTGTTCTGGAGAACGGAGTCTTAGTCATGTTGCCCATAAGGCATGGTTCACAACCATCAAGTGATTCCAAAAGTCCATCAGCATGGAGTTTCTTCATGCGCTTTACACCAATATGACCTAAACGGCAGTGTCAAAAATAAGTTGCACTATCATTTTTAACCTCGCATCTTTTGACTTCAATATTATGAATATGTGTATTACTACGATCGAGATTCAATAAACCATTCACCTTGGGTGTATGACCATATAAGGTTTTGTTCATGTAAACATGATAACAATTATTGTTTAACTTAAATGAATAACCATATTGCAATAAACATGATCCAATCATTTTATGCTCAATGAAAACACCAAATAACTTTTATCTTAGGTTTAACACTAACCCCGAAGGTAAAAGGAGTGTGCAATGGTGAGCTTATCGACCTTGGAATCATTTCCAACACACATCATCACCTTGCCCTTAACTAGTCTATGTTCATTTTGCAACTCCTGTTTCGAGTTACTAATCTTAGCAACTGAACCCATATCAAATACCCTGGGGTTACTATGAACACCAGTAAAGTACATATCAATAACATGTATACCAAATATACTTTTGTTCACTTTGCCATCCTTCTTATCCGCTAAGTATTTGGGGTAGTTCCGCTTCTAGTGACCATTCCCTTTGCAGTAGAAGCACTCAGTTTCAGGCTTTAGGTGTAGCTTTGGGCTTGTTTACGGGAGTGGCAACTTGCTTGCCATTCTTCTTGAAGTTCCCTTTCTTTCCTTGGCCCTTTTACTTGAAACTAGTGGTCTTATTAACCATCAACACTTGATGCTTTTTCTTGGTTTCTACCTTCGCCAATTTCAGCATCGGGAAGAGCCTGGGAATCGTATCCGTTATCCCTTGCATATTATAGTTCATCATGAAGTTCTAGTAACTTGGTGATAGTGACTAGAGAGCTCTGTCAATCACTATCTTATCTGGAAGATTAACTCCCACTTGATTCAAGTGACTGTAGTACCCAGACAATCCGAGCACATGCTCACTGGTGGAGCTATTATCCTCCATCTTGTAGACAAAGTACTGTTAGAGGTCTCATACCTCTCGACACGGGCATGACTCTGAAATACTAATTTCATCTCTTGGAACATCTTATATGCTCCGTGGCGTTCAAAACGTTTTTTAAGTCCCGGTTCTAAGACATAAAGCATGGCACACTAAACTATCAAGTAGTCATCATACCGAGCTTGCCAAACGTTCATAATGTCTGCATTTGCTCCTGCAATAGTTCTGTCACCTAGCGGTGCATCAATGACATAATTCTTCTGTGCAGCAATGAGGATAATCCTTAGATCACTGAGCTAGTCCGCATCATTGCTACTAACATCTTTCAACATATTTCTCTCTAGGGACATATCATAAATAAAACGGGGAAGCTATACGCGAGCATTTGCTCTACAACATAGATATGCAAATACGATCAGGACAAAGTTCATGATAATTTTCAGTTCAATTAATCATATTACTTAAGAACTCCCACTTAGATAGACATCCCTCTAGTCATCTAAATGATCACGTGATCCATATCAACTAAACCATGTCCGATCATCACGTGAGATGGAGAAGTTTTCAATGGTGAACATCACTATGTTGATCATATCTACTATATGATTCATGCTCGACCTTTCGGTCTCAATGTTAGGCTCGTCAAGTTTAACCCGAGTATTTTGCTTGTGCAGAACCGGCTTGCACCCGTTGTATGTGAACATAGAGCTTATCACACCCTATCATCACGTGGTGTCTCGGCACGACGAACTATAGCAACGGTGCATACTGGGGGAGAACACTTGTACCTTGAAATTTAGTCAGAGATCACCTTATAATTCTACCAATGTACTAAGAAAAATAAGATGCATAAAGGATAAACATCACATGCAATCAAATAAGTGATATGATATGGCCATCATCATCTTGTGCCTTTGATCTCCATCTCCAAAGCACTGTCATGATCAACATCGTCACCGGCTTAACACCTTGATCTCCATCGAAGCATCATTGTCGTGTCGCCAACTATTGTTCCACAACTATCGCTACCACTTAGTGATAAAGTAAAGCAATTACATGGCGATTGCATTTCATACAATAAAGCGACAACCATATGGCTCCTGCCAGTTGCCGATAACTGTGTTACAAAACATGATCATCTCATACAATAGTTTATATAATCACGTCTTGACCATATCACATCACAACATGCCCTGCAAAAACAAGTTAGACATCCTCTACTTTGTTGCTTGCAAGTTTTACGTGGCTTCTACGGGCTTCTTGCAAGAACCGTTCTTACCTACGCATAAAAACCACAACGTAGTATAGTTATTACCGATTCAACTAAACTTGGAGAAACAGACAGCCACTAGTCACCTGCGTGTGAAACATGTCGGGTAGAACTAGTCTCGTGTAAGCGTAAGCGTAATGTCAGTCTGAGCCGCTTCATCCAACAATACCGCTGAATCAAGAATCAACTAGTGACGGCAAGCAATATGTATATACCCACGCCCACAACTCCTTTGTGTTCTACTCGTGCATATAACATCTACGCATAGACCTGGCTCGGATGCCACTATTGGGGAACACAGTAATTTCAAAATTTTCCTAAGCACACGCATGATCCATCTAGGTGAAGCATAGCAACAAGAGGGGAAGAGTATGTCTACATACCCTCATAGTCCGAAAGTGGAAGCATTATGAAACGCGGTTGATGTAGTCGAACATCTTCATGATCCAACCGATGAAGTACCGAACGCACGGCACCTCCGCGATCTGCACACGTTCAGCTCAGTGACGTCCCTCATACTCTTGATTCAGTTGAGGCTGAGGGAGAGTTTCGTCAGCACGACAGTGTGATGACGATGATGATGAAGTTACCGACGCAGGGCTTTGCCTAAGCACTACAACGATATGACCGAGGTCGAAATCTATGGAGGGGGGCACCGCACACGGCTAAACAGTCAACTTGTGTGTATATGGGGTGCCCCTTTCCCCGTATATAAAGGAGTGGAGGAGGGAGGGCCGGCCCTCATAGGTTGTTCCCAAGGGGGGGAGTCCTACTCCCGGTAGGAGTAGGTTTCCCCCCTTCCTAGTAGGAGTAGGAGATGAAGGAAGAGGGAGAGAGAGGGAAGGAAAGGGGGGGGGCAACCCAATTTGGATTGGGCTTGGGGGGGGGGGGGCTCCACCTGGCCGCCTCCTCCTCTCTCCCACTAAGGTCCAATAAGGCCCATTGACTCCCCGGGGGTTCCGATAACCCCCCGATACTCCGATAAATGCCCGAACTTATCCGGAACCATTCCGATGTCCAAACCTAGCCTTACAATATGTCGATCTTTATGTTCAACCATTTCGAGACTCCTCGTCATGTCTGTGGTCACATCCGGGACTCCAAACTACCTTTGTAGACATGACCGTTAAGCGTGCAGACCTACGGGTTCGAGAACTATGTAGACATGACTGAGGCTCATCTCCGGCCAATAACCAATAGCAGAACCTGGATGCTCATATTGTCTCCCACATATTCTACGGAGATCTTTATTGTTTAAACCGCATAACAACATACGTTGTTCCCTTTGTCATCAATATGTTACTTGCCCAAGATTCGATCGTTGGTATCTCAATACCTAGTTCAATCTCGTTACCGACAAGTCTCTTTACTCGTTCTGTAATGCATCATCCCGTAACTAACTCATTAGTCACATTGCTTGCAATTCTTATAGTGATTTGCAATACCAAGAGGGCCCAGAGATACCTCTGTGACACACGGAGTGACAAATCCTAATCTTGATTTATGCCAACTCAACAAACACCATCGGAGACACCTGTAGAGCATCTTTGTAGTCACCCAGTTACGTTGTGACGTTTGATAGCATACTAAGTGTTCCTCCGGTATTCCGGAGTTGCATAATCTCATAGTCATAGGAACATGTATAAGTTATGGAGAAAGCAATAGTAATAAACTAAACGATCATAGTGCTAAGCTAATAGATGGGTCTTGTCCATCACATCATTCCCTAATGATGTGATCCCGTTCATCAAATGACAACACATGTCTATGGTCAGGAAACTTAGCCATCTTTGATTAATGAGCTAGTCTAGTAGAGGCATACTAGGAACACCCTGTTTTGTCTATGTATTCACATATGTACTAAGTTTTCGGTTAATACAATTCTAGAATGAATAATAAACATTTATCATGATATAAGGAAATATAAATAACAACTTTATTATTGCCTCTAGGGCATATTTCATGCATGGGGAAGGCCTAAGACCTGGGCCTATGATCCACCGTATGATGACTTGCCCTGTAAGGCATGACTAGTTTGAAACTGAGCTGGTCACGCTATACGAACTGGCCGGGACTCTATAAGCCTCCGGGTCTCAACCTGTGTATATAAAGGTGTGACCTGGCGGCGGGTTAACTCAAGAAACAATAGACCGAGAACTAGGTCAAGCGTATTCTCTCCATTGTAATCGAAACTCAAGCAATTAAACTATAAGTAGGACGTAGGCTTTTGCCTCATTGATAGGGGCCAAACCTGGGTCAACTCTTTGTGTCCTTTGTCCCGTTCAACCCCTTCAAGCTAACTGCATTGCGATGGCTCCACACCTAAGTCCTTTTGCTAGGACATCTGCCGTGACAAGTCCACGACAGATGGCGCCCACCGTGGGGCCAGGGCAAGGTGGTTTCCAGTTCTTGAAGGGTAGCTTCTCAGGGATCAAGGGATACGCCATGGGCCGGATGATCAAGAGCCGTAGCGGAAAGATCTACATCAATGATGCTGGCTGGGGTCCCAAGGCCAATTCAATCGAGTACGGGTACCGGGTCCCCTTCGGCGGATTTCACGTCTTCGTCAGCAAAATTGGTGAGTCATAAGCTGAGCCGAACGCCTGCACCGACACCATTGAGTCAGCTCGGCACACGAGACCCGCCAAGGTCCAACCTGCCCGAAAGCGTTCTTTCATTGGCTTTGTTCATGGGGCGGATCTTGAGGAAGGTTATGTGTCTGGTGGAGAGACATCCATCTATTCAGGTGGTGAGTCGTCAACCGGCGAAACCGAGTCGATATTTCAACTTCAAGATGGCAGGCTTGGGGGCTATTCCGATGTTGATAGTATTCCGGAGCCCTATCAACCACCGAGCAAAGCTGTAATCTTCATGGCTGGCATGCAACTAGTGTTACCACTACTGCAGGATGCTGCTAGCGTGACAGTACGATCAGAGACCCTTCGATGAAACTGTGTGTGATGCCATAATCACAAATGATGGTGCAAAAAACCCGTCAAAAAGGTGCAAAACATTTGCGATGGAGGATGCATCAAACACAGTTCAGATTTTAGTGGCGTGTGTGATGAAGGGCATACGGTTCAGTTCGATTAAATATTTGCGATGATGAGGAACAAAAGAAACGGGCAGCCAGATGAAGGTGTGTGCGATGTACAGCATACGGTTCACTCGGATGAACTATTTGTGATTAGGCAACACAAAAGAAACGGTCAGCCAGATCAAAGGTGTGTGCAATATACGGCATGCGGTTCACTCAGATGAACTATTTGCGTTGAGACATGAGAGCAGAAATGGTTCAATATAACAAGATGTTTGTGATACACGGCAAACAGGTATGTAATCAGAAATGTGTGTGAATACCAATAATAACATAAATGGTTCCCTAGTGTGGTCCATGTTCATCTAATCATCATCTCCTTCTTGTGCTAGCTCGATGTTCCTTCTATGCTAAGTTTCGATTAATTGATGGCGTTTTATGAACAAGCCACCGTTTCCCGCCATTTCCTCACTTGTTTCCCGCCACCCAGCGATATTGCGCATTGGCGGCGTGCGACACATGGAGGCAACAAGCGCAGCCTATAGCATATCCACCTTTTCCAAGCATCCCAAACCACCAAAGCGCCGCCTCTGCCATCAACCTCATCGACGAGGAAAACGAGCAAGCGCCACGGCCCGTCGAGGCCGAGGCGCTCCCCAGCACCACGATGGATGATGACGTGATGCGCGTCATCACCAGAGTTGAGCAGACCTTTGCATTGCCGCATGGCGCTTGAGCGCCACGGATCAAGATAGGCATGTCAACACCAACAGGCTGTAGCTCGCCGCACAACATGATCGATGGCGCGTCACAGAGCAAGCTAGGCGCATCCGCGCCGCTAGGCTACGGCCCACCGCACGGCGAGACCATTGGAGCACCGCAGAGCGAGAGGCGCGGCGCGCCGCACAGCAAGAGCGGATCCATCGGTGCTTGCCTGCTATCGACACGGTGTCGCAGCTGGGTACACGTCCGGTCAGTACCCCCATTCCTCGCCAGGAGTGGGCAGAGGCCCTTAGTGCCGTACTTGCACCAGAGGCCGGCCATGCCGTACTTGCACCGGACACCCGCCGCGCCGTTCGCATGGGTGCTGCTGTTCACCTTCTCCATGGCCCGCTGGATGCCAACGTGATGGTCCGTAGGCTCGACCGTCTCCTGGGCCCAGGTGTCCACCTGGGCGCAGTAGAGGAGCATGGCCATCGCATCCTCGAGCTGGTGATATCCGATGAAATAGCCAACTTGGAGCTCGAGATCGCGCTCCAGATGTACCGCGAGCGTGTCGACCGCTTGGACGAATGCCTGCACGAGTTCAGGCAGAGCCAAGAGCTACCGTAGGCAAGGGCTGCTGGTCATGGTCTCATGGACGAGTTTTATTTTGAAAAGTTGTTTCGACGTGGATAGCTATGTATTCACAACAATCATAGTATTGCTTTGTTTATTGTTCTGTTTCAATGTGTGTACTATGTTTTCCATTCTTATATGTTTTGTTTCAATGTGTGTATATACGCTTTCCATTCTGTATATGTGGATGATAACAACTAGAAGCAAATTAGTATACAAAACAGATAGAAAATGGAATTCATAATATATATATATTAAATGTTCATTAGTTCATCACAATATATATATATATATAATATCATCACATATACGTGATGATACTTAACTACTAGGTACAATGCATAAAATTGAAATCGAACAATACTAAAACTAATAATCCCTCCTGGCGCCAGTATTCCACCAGCCCCTCGCCAGCAGCTCCCTGGTGCGCGGCGTCTTCCCAGTGCGGAGGCAGTACTCCGCCTCCTCCGCCTCGCACAGCTTGATGTACCAATTTGCCTCTTGTTGGCGGACGCGCGCGGCCGATCTTGCCATTTCGTTGGGCGCCCACCGGAGCTCCTCGTCGGTGGCACGCTGGAGCTTATCGGCCCACCTCCACGCAGCAACGCGCCTAGCACCTATGACCTTCCTCGCGAAGTACCCGTCTTCGTACAACTCCTCGGCACGACGACGCGCCCGCCCCCAAAGCTCACGGGCTTCACAGGCTGCCTGGTACCTGGTTTCCTCCTCCACCATCTCCTTCTTGAACACCACTTTCCTGGCTTTCTCAGCCGACGACAGCGACTTCCACAGACAAAGATTGTACTGGCCCCAAAACCAATCCAAAGTTGGGGAGTCCGGCGCAACCTTGTCAGGCGGCGCGTAGGGGTCCTCGTCGCTGCTAATCGAGTGAGCGTCCTCGGGGGGCGGCGACTCCTCCTCGGCACATGGGCAGACCGGCGGCGCCATGGCAGAGATTTGAGAGAGGGGGGGGGACGAGCGAGGGGAGGATGTAGATGAGAATGCAGGTGGGACGATGTGAGCAAGATAGTGTTTATTGGCGGCCGGAATCTAGATCGACGGGGACAGTACACACGCCGTTCGCCGGAATTTATGAGTGTTGTATTTTGAATTACACATGATTCCTGTAGCAAAATCCATGTGTGAACCATGTCTGATTAATGATCCCCGCCACTCACCTACCAAATGTCGAGCCGCAAGATAGAGTGCCAATCGTGTGGGGGCCGGTTGTCTTGCCAGATCTTTACATTTTCTTGTTTAAACACCAGATATTTACATCGTCTGACGATTTTTTAACTGAGAGACAAGTACACAAGAATATGATTTTTCAAACCATTATGGTTAGCCGTTGCATGTAGATGTTGTTCAAATTTGAATTACGGTCCTTAAAAGGTTAGGAAATCACTTAAATGTCTTTAAAAGGTCAAATGACCCCTGAAATTTTCCAAATTTTGACATGACAATTGTATTAGTGCACATTAAACATAGAAAAAAATTGAAGGCCGTAAGAGGAAGCTATCTCCCGTTCGTCATGAAACATGCATTGTTCCCTCTGGAACTACGAACCTTCTAGTGAGTTGCTCCGGTTTGTGAGGGGTGTGTGTCCAAACTTTTGTCAAACATGCCAACTTTTTTACCACATCATGTTGGTGGCAACAGATAATTGAAGCAAGGTTTCATGTTTTTCTGATCATTTTTTATTTTTTTGGAATTAAAATGCCATGGCACTCCATGCATGTGTGCCCATGCCTTGAGACCAATATGTTTGAAAATTCCTTCTAATTTACTGCACATGGAATTAACTCGCACACAAGTACACAAAAATATGATTTTTCAAACCGTTATGGTTAGGCGTTGCATGTAGATGTAGTTCAAATTTGAATTACGGTCATTAAATTGTTAGAAAATCACTTAACTGTCTTTAAAAGGTCAAATGACCCCTGAAAGTTTCCAAATTTTCACATGACAGTTGTATTAGTGCACGTTAAATGTACAAAAAAAATTTAAGGCCGTAAGAGGAAGCTATCTCGCGTTCGTCATCAAACATGCATTGTTCCCTCTCAGAACCACGAACCTTCTAGTGAGTTGCTCCTGTTTGTGAGGGGCGTATGTCCAAACTTTCGTCAAACATGCTAATTTTTTACCACATCATCTTGGTGGCATGACATTAAATCAAGCAAGGTTTCATGTTTTTCTGATCATTTTTTAATTTTTTGGAATTAAACTACCATGGCACTCCATGCATGTGTGCCCATGCCTTGAGACCAATATGTTTGAAAATTCATTCTAATTTACTACACATGGAATTAACTGGCACACACGTACACAAAAATATGATTTTTCAAACCGTTATGGTTAGGAGTCGCATGTAGATGTAGTTCAAATTTGAATTACGGTCATTAAATGGCTAGAAAATCACTTAAATGTCTTTAAAAGGTCAAATGACCCCTAAAATTTTCAAAAAATTCACATGATAGTTGTAGTAGTGCACGTTAGAAGTAGAAAAGAAATTGGAGGCCGTAAGAGGAAGCTATCTCCCGTTCGTCATCAAACATGCATTGTTCCCTCTCGGAACCACGAACCTTCTAGTGAGTTGCTCTGGTTTGTGAGGGTGTGTGTCCAAACTTTCGTCAAATAGGCCAATTTTTGACCACATTATCTTTGTGGCATGACATTAAATCAACCAAGGTTTCATGTTTTTCTGATAATTTTTTTAATTTTTTGGAATTTAAATGCGAGCTCACTCCATGCATACATATGCATGTGTCCACGTCGTGAGACCAATATGTTTGAAAATTCCTTCTAATTTAGTGCACATGGAATTAACTTGCACACAAGTACACATATATGATTTTTCAAACCATTTTGTTTAGGCCTTGCATGTAGATGTAGTTCAAATTTGAATTACGGTCATTAAATGGCTAGAAAATCACTTAAATGTCTTTAAAAGGTCAAATGACCCCTAGAATTTAAAAAAAAATCACATTTCAGTTGTAGTAGTGCACGTTAGACGTAGAAAAAATATTGAAGGCTGTAAGAGGATGCTATCTCCCGTTCATCATCAAACATGCATTGTTCCCTCTCGGAACCACGAGCCTTCTAGTGAGTTGCTCCGGTTTGTGAGGGGTGTGTGTCCAAACTTTCGTCAAACATGCCAATTTTTTTACCACATCATCTTGGTGGCATGATATTACATCAACCAAGGTTTCATGTGTTTCTGATATTTTTTGAATTTTTTGGAACCAAAATGCCATGTCATTCCATGCATACATATGCATGTGTCCATGTCGTGAGACAAATATGTTTGAAAATTCCTTCTAATTTACTGCACATGGAATTAACTCGCACACAAGTACACAAATATGATTTGGCAAACCGTTATGGTTAGGCGTTGCACGTAGATGTAGTTCAAATTTGAATTAAATGGCTAGAAAATCACATAAATGTCTTTAAAAGGTCAAATGACCCCTAGAATTTTCCAAATTTTCACATTACAGTTGTAGTAGTGCACGTTAAACATAGAAAAAAATTGGAGGCCGTAAGAGGAAGCTATCTCCTGTTCGTCATCAAACATGCATTGTTCCTTCTCGGAATCACGAGCCTTCTAGCGAGTTGCTCCGGTTTGTGAGGGGTGTGTGTCCAAACTTTAGTCAAACATGCCAAAAAAAATTCCACATCATCCTGGTGCCATGCCATTACATCAACCAAGGTTTCATGTGTTTCTGATATTTTTTAATTTTTGGAATTAAAATGCCATGTCACTCCATGCTTAATGGTGCCATAGCCTTGAGACCAATATGTTTGAAAATTCCTTCCATTTTTTTGACTATATACTGCAAGGCAACAGCCTCACAGCCCTTTATTGAAAAGAAATAGAGAGGTTACAAATTTACAAGCAGAAGAAAGGAAATACTTACAAAGAGGTCTAGGAAAGGGTAGCTATCCAAGAGATTAAGCTATCTTTATATTTACATCTAATTCTATAAGACAAAAGAGAAATGCCATGGATAAAGTTCCTCCTCCAAGATCTAAAGGAAGGCTGCTCATTTCTGAAGATATTCCCATTCCTTTGTGTCCAAATATTCCATGAAG
The DNA here is from genome assembly GCA_034509565.1 of Triticum monococcum. Lineage (NCBI taxonomy): Eukaryota > Viridiplantae > Streptophyta > Magnoliopsida > Poales > Poaceae > Triticum > Triticum monococcum. The sequence goes on from CM067846.1 coordinate 67,669,473, forward strand.
CAGTGAAGACAACCTATATGAAAAAAGGAAGACCAAAATCCCTCCTAGCTGATTGAGCCATCTCATATGTGGTTTGGTTCAGCGAACAGTCCAAGAAATTCCAAGATAGCTCCAAACCCTTTGGCTGAAGTTGCAAGCAAAGAAAAGATGAGCCCGATCTTCATGGGTATCAAAGTGTCATAGCACACATGTGTCATCCTGGATGATCCAGTGTCGGCGCCGCATCATATCCCTGGTATTCAAACGGCCCATTAAAAGAAGCCAACCAAACACCCTAAACTTGAGCGTGCATGCACACTTCCAAATCCATTTGAAAATGGGATCAACCACTAGGTGGGAGAAGCAGGGCTCATAGTAAATCTTTGACTTAAAATCACCAGATTTAGATGGCCATTTCCAAATGTCCTTCCTCTCCTCATCTAGGTTGATCAAAGGCAGCAGGCCTGGAGTTGGGTGAACTCAGTATAGGCCTCTAGCGATAGAGGCAGATGGAAATGATCTGAGGCATCAGGTCGTTCCATAAACTCTTTGACAGTGATCACACCATCAATCACAAATGAAAGGAGCCGTGGGAAACGCTCATGCAATAAGACAACATAATTTCCCAGTTCCCATCGATCGAGCCAAAAAGTACCATGTTTCCTGCATGTACTTATGGAACAGATAGCTTGCAGAAGTTGTTATATAAACGCATGACATCACACCACCAAAAGGAGCCACAACTCTGAGTGCTTTGTGGCGGTGAGGAGGCGTAATAAGTGTCCCAAATTAATGTGACCCAATGCACATCAACCTTGTTAAAGAACTTGAAGAGGTGCTTGAGCAACAAAGTCTCATTTTGAATACCCAAATTAAGAACACCCAGACCACCGTACTTCTTAGGGCGACAGACCAAATCCCAAGCAGCTAATGATTGGCGTGGGTTATCCGTGTTTCCTCTCCACAGACATTGTCGCATGATTCGCTCTATTTGCTGCAATATGCCCTTGGGAAGAGATAGTGTACACAAGTAATAAATTGGCATGGAACACAACACCGATTGCAATAATTCTAGCCTGCTCCCTTTATTCAACAAGCATGAGGATGCAGATAAACAACGCTCAATGCAATCAACCAGAGGCAGCAGATCATAGATTGTAGGTCTAGAAGTTCCCATTGGCAACCCTAGATATGTGAATGGCATGGAACCAACATCACATCCAAGCAAAGTGGCAACCCTAGCGCCCTCCTCGTCACTCATATTGATTGGAATAGGAGAGGATTTACTGGAGTTGACACGCATGCCTATTGACGCCGCAAAAGTGTCAAGCATCTCCTTGAAGGCAATGAGTTGATCGTCGATCGCAGGCAGGACAATTAGGGTGATGTCCGCATATTGGACAATCGGGTAGTCATTGGAGTTGGTTGGGATTGGCAATGTAAGAATGTTCCTGGAACACATATCGTTGACCACAGACTGCAGTAAATCAACCGCAATCACAAACAATAACGGGGATAGAGGATCCCCTTGACGTACGCCCGTTTTGCATACAAAGTGATTACCCAACACTCTGTTTAAGAGCACAACAGAAGATCCCGTAGACAAGATGCTATTAATCCAGCTCGTCCAACGATTGTCAAAACCCTTGCATTGTAAAATTCTGAGAATAACCTCATGATCAATTGTATCAAATGCCTTCGTGAAATCGAGCTTGAGGAGGATGGTGGGTCGCTTCGACTCCTTACATTGATGTATATACTCAAAACACCAAGACAGGCAATCTTGAATAGATCGACATCGAAGAAAACCATATTGATTACGGTGGATGCATTTGAGGATCACTTTCTGGAGAGGATTAGCTAGCAGTTTAGTTAAAAACTTCAAGCATGTGTTGGTCAATGAGATGGGCCGAAAATCGCCAACCACTTCGGGGCTCAGTTTCTTGGGGATAAGAGTAATTAAAGACGTATTAAGACAATCCAAATTGCACTTCCCCTCATAAAACTGCTTGACAAGTTGGATTGGCTAACACTTCTTTAAGAAGAGGCCAGTAAAGCCATTGGGACCAGGTGGACGATCAGCTGGCATGTTCTTAATTACAAACTCGACCTCGGAATCCGTGAATGGTTGAGATAGATCCTCCAGACCATCAACTCGCGCAATTAACGTGTCCAAATCAAATCCCATGTGAATTCCTTTTCCTTGGCCCATACGCTGGTTAAAATCCGACCAAAACATGCCAGCCAACTGTTGGTGATTAGAGATCACCTCACCTACCGATTTCTTGATTGAAGAAATTGTGTTCCTCCGAAACCTTTCACTAGCCATGGCGTGAATTTTTTTTGAATTTTCCCCACCAACTTTAATGCTTCTTATTGTACAACGGTGCTTCCAATAAACAAATTGCCAATGCAAAATATCCTCCAGATGCAATTTCACAATTCGCCTGAAATTAAACTCTGGCCTACTGAAAGGCCTAATCTCCTCCAGCCCATCAAAAATAAAGAATGACTTTGTTGAAATCTGAAATGAGCGCCTTAACTGTTGACAAGTTTAAATGCCATTTCTTGAGGGCATACCGAAGAGCTCTGAATTTAGAAGATATAGTTAAAGCAGTCGAGGATCTACCAACTGACCTATTCCAAACTTGAGCAACACATTCATTAAATACAGGCAAATCAATCCAGTAATTTTCAAAGCGAAAGACCTTAGCCTTAGGAATGGCAGTGGATTTGTCTGGATTGTCGTGGCCTTAATTCTGAAGCGAGTTGCATGAAAATCTTTTGTTTAACAGCGAGTTGTCGCGCTTCAGAATTAAGGCCACGCACATTCCAACATAAAACTTCCTAGTCTTTAAACCCAGACTGATTCATTACAACCCATAAGAGAGTGTAGCAAAAGAAGATCACGCAATGACCTACATGGACTAGCTAAGAAAATCAAAATGACAGAGTTCCAAACATGAAAACATAAATAAAGATAGATGGCGTTTAAAGCGATACACGATAGACTAGAAAGCTGTCTGATGCAACTAATCATCAGAACTCTTGCTGCTAGGGGAGTTAGCTAGATCAGCCACAAGCTTATCCGTGGTTATCTTCTCAGGAGCGACGCGCATGCGAGTCCCAATACGCTGAAGATCTGTAATAGCCATTGGTGGAGGCACTGACGAGCTGCCATCTGAGTGCAGTGTGAGGAGTCTTGTTCTGGCTAGAGCCAGTGTTTGGAGCTGCATGATAGCCGTCGCGTAGCGCGCTGAGACGTGCACTATGGCGAACCTCTGTGTCCACCAAAACTTTAGTAGACTTCGGCTTCTGGCCACGTTTCACAGTCACTTTTGGAGCAGTAGTGAACTCGCAGGACTCAGTGACAGGTTTAGAGAGATCATCAAAGCAGAGAGCCCTTGCAACTGGTCTCTTGACTGGAGATGCACGGCGAGGAATGCAGCAAGAGGAGTCTTCCAGAGGCTGCAGAATGAAGCTGAATTCTGAACCATTGTAACAGAAATCCCAGGATCGCTTAGCCAGCAGGAGGACCCAATTTCAGACTTGAACATAAATTTTGGAATGTCAGCTGTGAAAAGTGAGGGCATTATCATCTGAAAAGTGCACTGCCACTGCATAACTGGGGGAAGAACATGTCCAAATACAGTAAAAACCTGTCCAATATGAAGTGGAGGTTGCATTGGGGCCGCTGGGGGTTGATAGATCACCATATCAGCCATTGGTTCATCATCATTAACAGAAGCATCAGAAAGTTGCAGAATGACTGATTCTTGCGACCGATTCGCATCAACTTGATTTTCTTCAACAAGCTCCTGCTACTCAATGTTCTGCTCATTGTGTGGAACATCCTGATGAGGTTGAACATGATGATGTGCTGGTGGTGGCAGCTCATCTCAACCAATCTCAGGAAACTCAAGCATAACCCAATTGTGGTTATCAAATTGCAGATGCCCAGGGAGAGGATGAGGGTTGCCATTGAAAGGCATATGATCGTCATCCGCTGGCAAAACATCAGCAAAGTCTGCAGAGAAGATATATATCGGAGCAGACCAAGAAATCCGTGCTCCACCAAAGTCTGCATACTCACGATATACTACATCACACGGCACTAAAGTTGTCGCCGGGAAAGAAACATACGCTAGTGTGCGAACAAGCAGAGGATCATCCTGGTGCCAGTGATGAAAACAACCAAAAGTGCTGATTGCATCTGCGATATAATGTGTGCGCCTATAATCCAGAGGTATTCCAACAATCATCACCCAGCCCCGATGAAAACCTTGAGTATCTCTTTAGATAATACCCTCACCATGTGGTACAAATCGAGCAAATCCACCATTGTCTTGTTCGAATGGCGGATGATCTACAAGAGCTTGCCTAGCAACTGGGCTACGGAAACGAAAGAGGCCGACTCCTTGAATCCAAGGTTGAGCATCAAGAATGGCTCAGCCGAGAGTTTTGACAACAAAATCACTGACCATGTTTTTGTAGATGAGAACTTCTTCACGCAGAGGAGCTGGCTCGACGATGGCAATGGCGTAATCTTCATGTTGGCGATCAGGAGCCACAACTGGAGAGAAGAAGGTTTGCGGGAGGCGTCGTGGCCCACCGTCGATGATTTTGAAACCCGGCGGGACGAACTCCGTGGGGTTAAGGGCGAAGTTGGCCATTGCCGGCTGCGATGATGCAATGGATGGCGAGGTAGGATCCGTAGTGGCTGACAGCGGAGGCGGGGTGGGAGGTGGTGGCGAGGTGAGCGGTGTTGGCGAGGTGGGCGGTGGCTCTATGGGCAATGGTGGAAGCGATGGGGTGGCAGGCGTGATGGGACTGGGCAAAGACCCAGGACCGTGAGCTGGGAGGGAAACCGAGGTACCGGGCAAGGATGCTGACCGGCCCGGTGAATCAAGATTGACTCGCGAGACCCACTTGTAAGTCGTGGAAGGCGCAGAGTTAGAGCATCCCTTGGCCCATGTGGCCCAGTCGAAAGCATCTATGGCACCGGACCTGCTCGGTACACGAGCTGGTATGATGCATCATAGATAAACAGTTCTGGCATTTCCAAACATTGAACACAATATCATCAATGAGCACTACAAAAAAATGCACTTCCGTGATGATAGGTGTTTGTCGCAGTAGGTCACGTTTTCTGTCATGCATGTACATCCATGAAAAATTTATGACAGAATCAAGATAGTCATACTTGTGCTGTCGTAGAAGTGTTCTACCAAAATTATCATCACGGAAGTGTCCACTTCCATGACGATATATTGCGTGTCACAAAAGTGCTTTTGTCAAGGGTGACCGACACGTGGCATCCACCATAACGGAACGCCGCTAAGCTATCGGGTCCGGTTTTGGATGCGATAACCCGTTAACAGCCCCAACCAACGGGGATTTTCCACTTGTAAAATCATCATTGGCTGGAGGAAACACGTGTCGGCTCACCGTTGGGACAGATGTCATCCACTCATTGGACCCAAAGCGCCTATGATACGTCGACATGTGGCACGGCCCAATAGAGGCTCATATAGGTTAAAAAGGTCGGCCCAGTCAAAGGCCCGTAGTACTTACTCAGGTACTAGTGGGCCAGCCCAATAACGACCTGCTTAATAAAGGCCCATTTACGGCCCGAGGCCAGATCTGGCCCGTTAATTGTTTGCCGAATATTTGGGCCCATTTACGGCCCGAAGCCAGATCTGGCCCGTTAATTGTTCCCCAAATATTTGGGCCCAATTACAGTCCAGTGACTTTCAGCCTGTTAGAGGACTGATGTACATATGGGCCCATTTCAGCCCGGTGTGACTTTCGGCCTGGTAATGGCCCGTGCTGCCCATGGGCCATATATGGTCCGACAGGACATCAGGCCCACTAACGGCCCGTGATAAAGGTGGCAATAGTTAAGCCCGACATGACTTTGGGCCTGTTAAAGGCTTGTCGCATAATTCGACCCGTTGATGTTTGTACTAAGCTTTCAGCCTCTTAAATGTGACACTCCAAAAATTTTTGATTTGGTTTTCATCAAAAACTTTATTGGATTCTAAAGGAGGACTTTTAAAAATTTCTCTTTCAGAAAATCCTTCCTCTTAAAAACTTCCTTTCACCTTTGGCAAGGATTTCTTTTCCTTTTTAAATTTGGTGTTAAAATTTTGGAAGCTTTTCTTCTGGTTATTTCACTCTCAAACTTATTTATTTTCAAAAAATAAAAAGAAAACCCTAGGAGTTTTGGGACTTCTTTCTTTTTGAAAACACCCATGGTTTTACCATGTCTCCTATAGTAAATCTTCTCCAAATCCACTCCCTCCATCTTTGAACAATCTAAATTCTCTGTCTCAACAAGTCCAAACAAGTTTTGGATTTTAATTCAATTATTTTATCCCCCAAAACATTTCTGCCATTTATTTTGAGCTTAAGTGATTTTCAAAGCAAGTATCACTTTGCCTTTGAATTTTTATCCCAAACCAACTTCCCTGGATTGTCTTTGGTACCCACAACCTAGAACCATCTTGATCCACTCTTCTTCTTTTCAAATATTTCAAATTTCACTCACTGCAAGTTTGGACCAGATTTGCCAAATTTGGTGAAATTCATATCTACACTTCTCCAAAAATTCCACCAAAATTCAGGCAGCCTACTGGAGCAATGAGAGGCCACTCCACCAAGTTTCAGCTCAAGGAAAAATCCCTAGATGCCAAAAACATTCTGTAGAACACCTGAGCTGCACTGTTCTGTGCAAAGTTCAGTAAAATTCAGTTTTTACAGTGTCGATTTCTTCAGAGTTGCAGGCACATGCTCACAGTGCCTTTGGCTCGATGCTCGCAGCCCCTCCCTCTTGTCCGGATGCTGCACACGCGTGCTTGGAGCTTTCCTGGCGTCAGTAGTGCGCTGGCCCGCCCTCGCCGGCGTCTTCTGCGGCGTCGGGACCCCCTGTGGCGGCCGACAGAAGGCACACCACGGCAGAACGCCGTTTTGGCGCCGCCCAAAGCTTCCTGGCCCTCCGCGTGTCCTCATGCATGCCAGCGCACGCCCGTGGCACCCTTGCCGCGGCCCGGCAAGCACGGAACGTGCTCCCTGCCGCCGACGGGCCCGCGCCGCCCCGTTCCGTCGAGCTCGCCCTTAACACCCCATCCAAGCTCGCTTAGCACCTAAATGGAACCGGTGGAACTCCGTGATGACGCCCAACTCCCTAAACCTTCCCGACCAAGCTCTGCGTCGCCGTAACCTTCACCGGAGATCCCCGTTCATGGCCACCGCCTCGGATCGCCTATAAAAAGGACCCCGAGCTCGCTCACGAGACCCACACCTTCACTACACCTCCCCTGGACCCTGCCAAACCACCAGGAGGACCTCGAGGAGGTCTCCTCCCCCAACTCCGGCCGCCTCGCCCCGCCTCGGCCTCCACCTCGATTCACTTCGGTGAGTCCATCTCCGGCGCCCAAACCTCGCCCGTAGCCTTCTCTTACACCCAGTGCCCTAACCCCCACCTCAATTTGATCCTAGCAGCCCTCCTCGGTGATATCCATCAACACCCGAACCACCGTCCACCGGAGTCAAGACCGCCGTCGACGTGGTGCTCACCGGCGACCAACACCACCACCCACCGTTGCGGAAGGACACGGTGAGCACGTTGGTAATCTCCGATCACCCTGCCTCGCCGTGGATCGCCGCCGGCGACCACCGCAGCTCTCGGGCACCGGCGAAATCTGCCGCCCCATTTGAAAATTTTAAACCTGACAGGCGGGACCCGCTGTCAGTCTCTCTATTCTGTCTAAGCGAAGCGTTTTCTGAAAACGCCTTCCGCCAAATACGCCTTCCCTCTGGGCTGGCGTAGTTTCTGCCGAAGCGCTTTCTGTTTTTATAAACTAGCCCCTGGAAACTTTCTGTTTCATTACAGATAAATCCTTGGATTAAAACTCTGATAACTTTTTAACAGAAAGGAATTTTTGAGTGATTCTTTTTCTGTCCTCTTCAGATTTTTGTCTAGTTTTTTATCATATTTATTTGAAAAATATTTGGAATACTTTCTGTGCACCTCTTGGTATTTACGATAGCGCATATATTTTCTTTATACCGTAGATACCGAAGGAGGTGACGGAGCCGCGAACTTCACCGAGCTAGGCTCCGACTACTCTGAACCAGGCAAGCATGTTTGAACTTTTGATATGATGAGTGTCTTGGCATGTTTTGCATTTAGTTAGTTTCGTGGCATGTTGATGAGCATACCGATGAACGTTATTTTTTTATGAATGTTGAGGTAAGTGAGTTCGATGATCCATAAGTGGATGGATGTGAGAATGAAAGGCCATGTGTTGGCATGAGGATGGGTAAGATGACAGTGTTGTAGCTTGTCAGTCTTATGCCAGACTATATGACTTCAGGGACGAACCGTACCGGTCCAGTTCCTCCCATTTCCTTCCCTGTACTACCACATGTTTTCCGCAAGGAATATGGCTTAGTAAGTTGCAAACCACTTTCCTGGTACACACCAAAAGGAGAGGCTGGGATGATGGTTACATGGCCCTGGATTAAAGCCAGTCATCCGGTCAGGGGGTATGGGTGTTTCCGGTTGGGACCGAGAGGGGGGCACCCCTTAGAGCGTGCGTATATAAATTTGATCCCATGCTATTTGAGATTGTGATCTCCCCGTCTCAATAGTTTTTCTTGGACGATGTCTAGGGTGAGTCCTTGCATCGAGAGATAGGATGGGTGTGTACTGGATAGCTGTCTTTTCTTCCGAAAAACCGTAAACGGAACTAGTCCCTCGTGACTGCGGAAATCCGTTGGCTGTGGGAAATTTTTTGTACAAACTCTGCAGAGTCATACACTCCTTGAATCATCTATTCCATGTCCAATTTCGTATCATCTTGGCCTAACAGTATCAGTTTGATGACAGAGACTCCGGTGAATCCCATGAGTGCTAAGCCCGGCTAAATGTTATTCCTGTGGATGGACTAACCTGTTTATTATCATGAATTGAATATTTATTATGAGTATTGTTTACTTGTGACTAAAGCCCTTTCTGTGATGTCGCTTAGACGTCCGACGGTGGCATTTCTTTTAAAGCCCTTTCTGTGATGTCGCTCAGACGACCGACTGTGGCATTTCTTTTAAAGCCCTTTCTGTGATGTCGCTCAGACATCCGACTGTGGCATTTCTTTTAAAGCCCTTTCTGTGATGTCGCTCAGATGTCCGACTGTGGCATTTCTTTTAAAGCATTTTCTGTGATGTCGCTCAGACGTCCGACTGTGGCATTTCTTTTAAAGCCCTTTCTGGGATGTCGCTCAGACGTCCGACTATGGCATTTCTTTTAAAGCCCTTGCTGTGATGTCGCTTAGACATCCGACTGTGGCATTTCTTTTAAAGCCCTTTCTGTGATGTCGCTCAGATGTCCGACTGTGGCATTTCTTTTAAAGCCCTTTCTGTGATGTCGCTCAGACGTCCGACTGTGGCATTTCTTTTAAAGCCCTTTCTGTGATGTCGCTCAGACGTCCGACTGTGGCATTTCTTTTAAAGCCCTTTCTGTGATGTCGCTCAGACGTCCGACTGTGGCATGATCTTCTGTTAGTATTTGTTCACCCTTCGTGGCGTCGCTTGAGACACCCGATCGGTTCTCATTTACATTCTGTTGGGATTTCAGGCGGACTACCGCCGTTTCCCTCGTACTTACTTCGTTGTGCAAATATTATTAGTGTGCATTGGGAAGATTATTCATGACGCATCCATGCATGCATTTGTTATATCTTACGTTCGAACTGTCTTGCGAGTACTTTCAAAGTACTCACTGGCTTGTTGATTTGGCCAGATGCTGACGAAGGCGATCTCATGGATGAAGAGTTCAATAGCGAGTTCGACGCCTAGACGAATCCCAGTCAGTCTCATGCGACCCTGGTCTTGGTCACAGTTTTATACCCGCTTCCGCAACCCGAATAAATTTATCGAGCCTCACCTCGATGCTCGATGAGATGCCAGTTTGAGAGTCGTGTTACCACACTCCCCATTGTGTTATTCCACCACCACCATATCCTCGAGTCAGTAGTATGCCACCACTCCATTGTGTTATATCCGCCATTATGTATAATTATTGGCGCGCTTGTAATAATTCGTTGAGCAGCTCTAGCTCAACTATGTAATATATTCTATGCTACTGGCTTATTGTATCAAGTATTTGTCTACCAGTGAGGAGGATTTTCTCTCATACTGGACTCAAAGATTGGTTTCTCAATAAATATTTTTATTGGAAAACCGGTCGTGACATTAAAGGCCCATGATATCAATGGGCCAACTAAGGCCCGAGATATGTTTCGGCCTGATAACTGCCCATGATATAACTGGGCCCAAAAAGGCCCGATCTACATTTCAGCCTGCTGATGGCCCGTCGACGACTAGTGAAAATTGAGGCCCAATATGCATTTCGGCCTGCTAAAGGCCCATGGTTTCATCTGGGCCGTAACAGTCCAGTACAATATTTAGCCTGTTAATGGCCCAACGCTACCTGGGCCAAACTAAGTGCTGGGTCCACAAAAGGCCCAACTAAAATATAGGCTGGTGTAAGTTGTGGGCCTCGCACAAAGTGTGAAGGCCCCAATCATTCAGGCCCAAGAAAGATGCAGGACGGCCCAATTGTGGCCCGCTAAACACCAGGCCCGTTAGAGGCGAATGTTTCGGCCCGGTTGACTACATCTATTTTTTTCGGATAGCGAATGATGGCAGTAACTAGCAGGAATTAAGAAGAAACCTACACTATACAATTAAGAAATTACGGCATAGTAACTACGGATTTATGGTATATTACATCCATTGGGCATCGAAGTTTGCCACCAGTGATCATAAAGCGCAACGAAGAAGCATATTACAAAAACTGGGCACCATTGCAGTGTAACAAAATAATACTGAACCAAGACCACTTCCAAGACAGTTCAAGAAAGGTTAGCCTTGCGCGGGAACTGCTGCGCAAGCTGCTGAGCAAGACTGTGAGACCGGCCTAGCATGTCGGTCATAGCTTCCAGGTCTAGCTGTTTAGCGATGAGGTTCTCATTGGTGTTCTCCGCAATCTTTCTTAGAGATAGGACTTCAAGTCGAAGTTGAGTTGCAGAATGACTTTCTCCTAGAACTTGGGACAGAAGAAGTCGAACTGATTCAGACAACGAATTCTGTGAGCTTGTCTGACTGCTAGTCTCAAGTAACTTGAACACTACATCAAGACAAGACTTTGGGGTTGCCTCGCTATCTTCAAGATGTTTTGCCTTCTTTGCTCCAATATATGTTGGGTTTGTCGCACAGCCTTCAGCAGACTTATGCATGCCATCAGGCATATCAGCCTGAAACAAAGCAGAGAGATGACAAGTTTTGCACGTGTATAAACAAAGATGATAACTATGTTGTCAATTCCATCCAATTTCAAATTAGAAAATAAAGAGTAAGTTCAAAATATCAATAGCATAATTTGGCAATGTTCATAATGCAAGGAGCTTCACCACACTACTGAATTACCATGTCAACATAACAAGCATAGATGAAGGGAAAAGAAAATCATTGTATCTATTTTGGTTAATGTGCATGGCATGTTGTTCATATCATCAGCCACATCAGTAAGATAAAATAGGAGATGACAAGGTGCAAACGTGGGCTGCTTCACCACACACTGGATTATAGATCCACAAAAACAAGCATACATATAGGGAGTATTGAGTATTGTGCATGGTATGAATAAGGAATTTGGTTTTACAAGTAAAACTTAGAACTTACGGTTCTTGCGAACATGCATTTTGGTAGAAACAGCAAACTAAATAGCAGTAAACGATAGGGAGTACGAGCAAATTAAAGAGCAGTTGAGGATAAAGGCTTTAGAAGGACTGACTTACATTAACAGTTAACACCGGCTTTATAATGTCCTTCCCCATGTCAAGGGAAGGATAACTCAAGAATTTCAACACATAATCTTCTTCATAAGCATTGCCTGTACTCTACATTTTGTAGAGAGTAATTATAGATATTATAATACTAGAAGGGATAGAGGATAATGAAGATAAGCTACGGATTGATGCTGCATAATCAATTACCAATCCTTGGAAGTACAAGCATTACAGGACAAAATGTACTGACAAGAGCAATGGGCTACAATTCTGCACTGGCATTGTCTGTGTATTCTACTTTTTGGTAAGATTAAATATAGATATGATCTTTTTTAGTAAATGGTCGGGGAGGGAGATAAGATGCAGAATGCTACACAATGAACCAATCCCTCTTCCCATAATACAAGAGTGTTTTGAACACTGGTGTACTATACAAAACATTCTTATATTATAGGATGGAGGGAGTAGCTGTTAATGTAAGTACAGTGATAGACGACGTTCAGTCCTTACAAGAGGACTGCAGAGCTAAACCTCTTCAGAAACATTGGGTTGATTCCAAATTTATGTAAGAGTCCATACATATCTTATAATGTCCACCAAATGGACGATAACGAGGCTAACATGTGCAGTGATGCTACATAATCAAACACCTATGAAAGTAAGTATGGTCATACAGGGCAAGAGGTACTCACAAGATAATTGCAGTGTGCAGTATAGTTGCGTGATTCTGTGGTCCCTTGAGAACGAATGTTCTTCTGCTGACAGTTTTCGTACAAGTGAGATGTTAAGGCAAATGCAAAAATGTAGTTCTAATTGTGATGTGATATCATAGATAGTACCTTACGCTGCAGCCGAGACCAGTGTGTAACAAGATTATTCAGTCACCGTCGAATAAATGTAGCACCGGAGACCTTACGGAAATTTCGTTTAGAGGCTTGCCATCGAAGTGCACTTGCCTCAGGTAGGAATGATAGTTCATCAATGAGTGCTTGAAAAGTGCAACCAACCCTTGCTTGCCTTCACAATCCAGTTTGGTCCTCGCCTATTTAAAAGAATGAAATCTTGTGTCTTCTCTCAGCAGAAACATATGCAGTAATGTGAAGGAAATATGCCCTAGAGGCAATAATAAAGTTATTATTTATTTCCTTACATCATGATAAATGTTTATTATTCATGCTAGAATTGTATTAACCGGAAACATAATACATGTGTGAATACATAGACCAACAGAGTGTCACTAGTATGCCTCTACTTGACTAGCTCGTTAATCAAAGATGGTTATGTTTCCTAACCATGAACAAAGAGTTGTTATTTGATTAATGAGGTCACATCATTAGTAGAATGATCTGATTGACATGACCCATTCCATTAGCTTAGCATCCGATCGTTTAGTATGTTGCTATTGCTTTCTTCATGACTTATACATGTTCCTATAACTATGAGATTATGCAACTCCCGTTTACCGGAGGAACACTTTGGGTACTACCAAACGTCATAACGTAACTGGGTGATTATAAAGGAGTACTACAGGTGTCTCCAATGGTAGATGTTGGGTTGGCGTATTTCGAGATTAGGGTTTGTCACTCCGATTGTCGGAGAGGTATCTCTGGGCCCTCTCGGTAATGCACATCACATAAGCCTTGCAAGCACTGCAACTAATATGTTAGTTGTGAGATGATGTATTACGGAACGAGTAAAGAGACTTGCCAGTAACGAGATTGAACTAGGTATTGGATACCGACGATCGAATCTCGGGCAAGTAACATACCGATGACAAAGGGAACAACGTATGTTGTTATGCGGTCTGACCGATAAAGATCTTCGTAGAATATGTAGGAGCCAATATGGGCATCCAGGTCCCGCTATTGGTTATTGACCGGAGACGTGTCTCGGTCATGTCTACATTGTTCTCGAACCGTAGGGTCCGCACGCTTAACGTTACGATGACAGTTATTATGAGTTTATGCATTTTGATGTACCGAAGGTTGTTTGGAGTCCCGGATGAGATCACGGACATGACGAGGAGTCTCGAAATGGTCGAGACGTAAAGATTGATATATTGGAAGCCTATGTTTGGACATAGGAAGTGTTCCGGGTGAAATCGGGATTTTACCGGAATACCGGGAGGGTTACCGGAACCCCCCGGGAGACTAATGGGCCTATTGGGCCTTAGTGGAAAAGAGAAAAAGGGAAGCCCACAAGCTGGCCGGCGCCCCCCCTTTCCCCAAGTCCTAGTAGGACTAGGATAGGGGGCCGGCCCCCCTTCTCTCTCTTTCCCCCCCGGGAGTCCTAATTGGATTAGGATTGGGGGGGAGGAGTCCTACTCCCGGTGGGAGTAGGACTCCCCTGCGCCTCCTCTCCCTGGCCGGCCGGCTCCCCCTCCTCCAACCTTTATATACGGGGGCAGGGGGCACCCTAAGACACACAAGTTGATCCTTGAGATCGTTCCTTAGCCGTGTGCGGTGCCCCCTGCCACCAAATTCCACCTCGATCGTACCGTTACAGTGCTTAGGCGAAGCCCTGCGTCGGTAGTACATCAAGATCGTCATCACGCCGTCATGCTGACGGAACTCTTCCTCGACGCTTTGCTGGATCGGAGCCCGAGGAACGTCATCGAGCTGTACGTGTGCTAAGAACTCGGAGGTGCCGGAGTAACGGTGCTTGGATCGGTCGGATCGGGAAGAAGACGTACGACTACTTCCTCTACGTTGTGTGATCGCTTCCACAGTCGGTCTGCGTTGGTACGTAGACAACACTCTCCCCTCTCGTTGCTGTGCATCACCATGATCTTGCGTGTGCGTAGGAAATTTTTTGAAATTACTGCGTTCCCCAACAGTGGCATCCGAGCCTAGGTTTTATGGTTTGATGTTATTTGCACGAGTAGAACACAAGTGAGTTGTGGGCGATACAAGTCATCCTGCCTACCAGCATGTCATACTTTGGTTCGGCGGTATTGTTGGGTGAGACGATCCGGACCAACCTTACGCGTACTATTACGCGAGACCGGTTCCCTCGACGTGCTTTGCACACAGATGGCTTGCGGAAGACTGTCTCTCCAACTTTAGTTGAACCAAGTGTGACTACGCCCGGTCCTTGAGAAGGTTAAAACGGAGTCTATTTGACGAACTATCGTTGTGGTTTTGATGCGTAGGTGAGATGAGTTCTTACTTAAGCCCGTAGCAGCCACGTAAAACATGCAACAACAAAGTAGAGGACGTCTAACTTGTTTTTGCAGGGTATGTTGTGATGTGATATGGTCAAGGCATGATGCTGATTTTATTGTATGAGATGATCATGTTTTGTAACCGAGTTATCGGCAACTGGCAGGAGCCATATGGTTGTCGCTTTATTGTATGCAATGCAATCGCGATGTAATGCTTTACTTTATTACTAAACGGTAGTGATAGTCGTGGAAGCATAAGATTGGCGAGACGACAACGATGCTACGATGGAGATCAAGGTGTCGCGCCGGTGACGATGGTGATCATGACGGTGCTTCGGAGATGGAGATCACAAGCACAAGATGATGATGGCCATATCATATCACTTATATTGATTGCATGTGACGTTTATCCCTTTTATGCATCTTATCTTGCTTTGATTGACGGTAGCATTATAAGATGATCTCTCACTAAAATTATCAAGAAGTGTTCTCCCTGAGTATGCACCGTTGCCAAAGTTCGTCGTGCCCAGACACCACGTGATGATCGGGTGTGATAAGCTCTACGTCCAAATACAACGGGTGCAAAACAGTTGCACACGCAGAATACTCAGGTTATACTTGACGAGCCAAGCATATACAGATATGGCCTCGGAACACAGAGACCGAAAGGTCGAGCGTGAATCATATAGTAGATATGATCAACATAACGATGTTCACCATTGAAAACTACTCCATCTCACGTGATGATCGGTTATGGTTTAGTTGATTTGGATCACGTGATCACTTAGAAGATTAGAGGGATGTCTATCTAAGTGGGAGTTCCTAAGTAAATTTGATTAACTGAACGTAAACTTATCATGAACTTAGTACCTGATAGTATCTTGCTTGTTTATGTTGATTGTAGATAGATGGCTCGTGCTATTGTTCCGTTGAATTTTAATGCGTTCCTTGAGAAAGCAAAGTTGAAAGATGATGGTAGCAATTACACGGACTGGGTCCGTAACCTGAGGATTATCCTCATTGCTGCACAGAAGAATTACGTCCTGGAAGCACCGCTGGGTGACAGGCCTGCTGCTGGAGCAACGCAAGATGTTATGAACGTCTGGCAGAGCAAAGCTGATGACTACTCAATAGTTCAGTGTGCCATGCTTTACGGCTTAGAATCGGGACTTCAACGACGTTTTGAACGTCATGGAGCATATGAGATGTTCCAAGAGTTGAAGTTAATATTTCAAGCAAATGCCCGAATTGAGAGATATGAAGTCTCCAATAAGTTCTATAGCTGTAAGATGGAGTAGAACAGTTCTGTCAGTGAGCATATACTCAAGATGTCTGGGTATAATAATCACTTGATTCAGATGGGAGTTAATCTTCCAGATGACTGCGTCATTGACAGAATTCTCCAATCACTGCCACCAAGCTACAAGAGCTTCGTGATGAACTATAATATGCAAGGGATGAACAAGACTATTCCCGAGCTCTTCGCAATGCTGAAAGCTGCGGAGGTAGAAATCAAGAAGGAGCATCAAGTGTTGATGGTTAACAAAACCACTAGTTTCAAGAAAAAGGGCAAAGGGAAGAAGAAGGGAAACTTCAAGAAGAACAGCAAGCAAGTTGCTGCTCAGGAGAAGAAACCCAAGTCTGGACCTAAGCCTGAAACTGAGTGCTTCTACTGCAAGCAGACTGGTCACTGGAAGCGGAACTGCCCCAAGTATTTGGCGGATAAGAAGGATGGCAAAGTGAGCAAAGGTATATGTGATATACATGTTATTGATGTGTACCTCACTAGAGCTCGCAGTAGCACCTGGGTATTTGATACTGGTTCTGTTGCTAATATTTGCAACTCGAAACAGGGACTACAGAATAAGCGGACGCTAGCAAAGGACGAGGTGACGATGCGTGTGGGAAACGGTTCCAAAGTCGATGTGATCGCGGTTGGCACGCTACCTCTACATCTACCTTCGGGATTAATATTAGACCTAAATAATTGTTATTTGGTGCCAGCGTTGAGCATGAACATTATATCTGGATCTTGTTTAATGCGAGACGGTTATTCATTTAAATCAGAGAATAATGGTTGTTCTATTTATATGAATAATATCTTTTATGGTCATGCACCCTTGAAGAGTGGTCTATTCTTGTTGAATCTCGAAGATAGTAATACACATATTCATAATGTAGAAGCCAAAAGATGCAAAGTTAATAATGATAGTGCAACTTATTTGTGGCACTGCCGTTTAGGTCATATCGGTGTAAAGCGCATGAAGAAACTCCATACTGATGGGCTTTTGGAACCACTTGATTATGAATCACTTGGTACTTGCGAACCGTGCCTCATAGGCAAGATGACTAAAACACCGTTCTCCGGTACTATGGAGAGAGCAACAGATTTGTTGGAAATCATACATACCGATGTATGTGGTCCGATGAATATTGAGGCTCGTGGCGGATATCGTTATTTTCTCACCTTCACAGATGATTTAAGCAGATATGGGTATATCTACTTAATGAAACATAAGTCTGAAACATTTGAAAAGTTCAAAGAATTTCAGAGTGAGGTTGAAAATCATCGTAACAAGAAAATAAAGTTTCTACGATCTGATCGTGGAGGAGAATATTTGAGTTACGAGTTTGGTGTACATTTGAAAAATTGTGGAATAGTTTCGCAACTCACGCCACCCGGAACACCACAGCGTAATGGTGTGTCCGAACGTCGTAATCGTACTTTACTAAATATGGTGCGATCTATGATGTCTCTTACTGATTTACCGCTATCGTTTTGGGGTTATGCTTTAGAGACGGCCGCATTCACGTTAAACAGGGCACCATCAAAATCCGTTGAGACGACACCTTATGAACTATGGTTTGGCAAGAAACCAAAGTTGTCGTTTCTTAAAGTTTGGGGCTGCGATGCTTATGTGAAAAGGCTTCAACCTGATAAGCTCGAACCCAAATCGGAGAAATGTGTCTTCATAGGATATCCAAAGGAAACTATTGGATACACCTTCTATCACAGATCCGAAGGCAAGACTTTTGTTGCTAAATTCGGAAACTTTCTAGAGAAGGAGTTTCTCTCGAAAGAAGTGAGTGGGAGGAAAGTAGAACTTGACGAGGTAACTATACCTGCTCCCTTATTGGAAAATAGTACATCACAGAAAACTGTTTCTGCGACACCTATACCAATCAGTGAGGAAGCTAATGATGATGATCATGAAGCTTCAGAACAAGATACTACTGAACCACGTAGATCAACCAGAGTGAGATCCGCACCAGAGTGGTACGGTAATCCAGTTCTGGAAGTCATGATGCTAGATCATGATGAACCTACGAACTATGAAGAAGCGATGGTGAGCCCAGATTCCGCAAAGTGGCTTGAGGCCATGAAATCTGAGATGGGATCCATGTATGAAAACAAAGTATAGACTTTGGTTGACTTGCCCGATGATCGGCAAGCAATTGAGAATAAATGGATCTTCAAGAAAAAGACTGACGCTGACGGTAATATGACTGTCTATAAAGCTCGACTTGTCGCGAAAGGTTTTCGGCAAGTTCAAGGAGTTGACTACGATGAGACCTTCTCACCCGTAGCGATGCTTAAGTCCGTCAGAATAATGTTAGCAATTGCCGCATTTTATGATTATGAAATATGGCAGATGGATGTCAAAACTGCATTCCTGAATGGATTTCTGGAAGAAGAGTTGTATATGATACAACCAGAAGGTTTTGTCAATCCAAAGGGAGCTAACAAAGTATGCAAACTCCAGCGATCAATTTATGGACTGGTGCAAGCATCTCGGAGTTGGAATAAACGCTTTGATAGTGTGATCAAAGCATTTGGCTTTATACAGACTTTTGGAGAAGCCTGTATTTACAAGAAAGTGAGTGGGAGCTCTGTACCATTTCTAATATTATATGTGGATGACATATTGCTGATTGGAAATGATATAGAATTTCTGGATAGCATAAAGGGATACTTGAATAAAAGTTTTTCGATGAAAGACCTCGGGGAAGCTGCTTACATATTAGGCATAAAGATCTATAGAGATAGATCAAAACGCTTAATTGGACTTTCACAAAGCACATACCTTGACAAGATTTTGAAGAAGTTCAAAATGGATCAAGCAAAGAAAGGGTTCTTGCCTGTGTTACAAGGTATGAAGTTGAGTAAGACTCAATGCCCGACCAATGCAGAAGATAGAGAGAAAATGAAAGATGTTCCCTATGCTTCAGCCATAGGCTCTATCATGTATGCAATGCTGTGTACCAGACCTAATGTGTGCCTTGCTATAAGTTTAGCAGGGAGGTACCAAAGTAATCCAGGAATGGATCACTGGACAGCGGTCAAGAACATCCTGAAATACCTGAAAAGGACTAAGGATATGTTTCTCGTATATGGAGGTGACAAAGAGCTCACCGTAAGAGGTTACGTTGATGCAAGCTTTGACACTGATCCGGACGATTCTAAATCGCAAACCGGATACGTGTTTACTTTAAACGGTGGAGCCGTCAGTTGGTGCAGTTCTAAACAAAGCGTCGTAGCGGGATCTACATGTGAAGCGGAGTACATAGCTGCTTCGGAAGCGGCAAACGAAGGAGTCTGGATGAAGGAGTTCATATCCGATCTAGGTGTCATACCTAGTGCATCGGGTCCAATGAAAATCTTCTGTGACAATACTGGTGCAATTGCCTTGGCAAAGGAATCCAGATTTCACAAGAGGACCAAACACATCAAGAGACGCTTCAACTCCATCCGGGATTTAGTCCAGGTGGGAGACATAGAGATTTGCAAGATACATACGGATCTGAACGTTGCAGACCCGTTGACTAAGCCTCTTCCACGAGCAAAACATGATCAGCACCAAGGCTCCATGGGTGTTAGAATCATTACAGTGTAATCTAGATTATTGACTCTAGTGCAAGTGGCAGACTGAAGGAAATATGCCCTAGAGGCAATAATAAAGTTATTATTTATTTCCTTACATCATGATAAATGTTTATTATTCATGCTAGAATTGTATTAACCGGAAACATAATACATGTGTGAATACATAGACCAACCGAGTGTCACTAGTATGCCTCTACTTGACTAGCTCGTTAATCAAAGATGGTTATGTTTCCTAACCATGAACAAAGAGTTGTTATTTGATTAACGAGGTCACATCATTAGTAGAATGATCTGATTGACATGACCCATTCCATTAGCTTAGCATCCGATCGTTTAGTATGTTGCTATTGCTTTCTTCTTGACTTATACATGTTCCTATAACTATGAGATTATGCAACTCCCGTTTACCGGAGGAACACTTTGGGTACTACCAAATGTCACAACGTAACTGGGTGATTATAAAGGAGTACTACAGGTGTCTCCAATGGTAGATGTTGGGTTGGCGTATTTCGAGATTAGGGTTTGTCACTCCGATTGCCGGAGAGGTATCTCTGGGCCCTCTCGGTAATGCACATCACATAAGCCTTGCAAGCACTGCAACTAATATATTAGTTGTGAGATGATGTATTACGGAACGAGTAAAGAGACTTGCCAGTAACGAGATTGAACTAGGTATTGGATACCGACGATCGAATCTCGGGCAAGTAACATACCGATGACAAAGGGAACAACGTATGTTGTTATGCGGTCTGACCGATAAAGATCTTCGTAGAATATGTAGGAGCCAATATGGGCATCCAGGTCCCGCTATTGGTTATTGACCGGAGACGTGTCTCGGTCATGTCTACATTGTTCTCGAACCGTAGGGTCCGCACGCTTAACGTTACGATGACAGTTATTATGAGTTTATGCATTTTGATGTACCGAAGGTTGTTTGGAGTCCCGGATGAGATCACGGACATGACGAGGAGTCTCGAAATGGTCGAGACGTAAAGATTGATATATTGGAAGCCTATGTTTGGACATAGGAAGTGTTCCGGGTGAAATCAGGATTTTACCGGAATACCGGGAGGGTTACCGGAACCCCCCGGGAGACTAATGGGCCTATTGGGCCTTAGTGGAAAAGAGAAAAAGGGAAGCCCACAAGCTGGCCGGCGCCCCCCCTTTCCCCAAGTCCTAGTAGGACTAGGATAGGGGGCCGGCCCCCCTTCTCTCTCTTTTCCCCCCGGGAGTCCTAATTGGATTAGGATTGGGGGGAGGAGTCCTACTCCCGGTGGGAGTAGGACTCCCCTGCGCCTCCTCTCCCTGGCCGGCCGGCTCCCCCTCCTCCAACCTTTATATATGGGGGCAGGGGGCACCCCAAGACACACAAGTTGATCCTTGAGATCGTTCCTTAGCCGTGTGCGGTGCCCCCTGCCACCAAATTCCACCTCGATCGTACCGTTATAGTGCTTAGGCGAAGCCCTGCGTCGGTAGTACATCAAGATCGTCATCACGCCGTCGTGCTGACGGAACTCTTCCTCGATGCTTTGCTGGATCGGAGCCCGAGGAACGTCATCGAGCTGTACGTGTGCTAAGAACTCGGAGGTGCCGGAGTAACGGTGCTTGGATCGGTCGGATCGGGAAGAAGACGTACGACTACTTCCTATACGTTGTGTGATCGCTTCCGCAGTCGGTCTGCGTTGGTACGTAGACAACACTCTCCCCTCTCGTTGCTGTGCATCACCATGATCTTGCGTGTGCGTAGGAAATTTTTTGAAATTACTGCGTTCCCCAACATAATGACCATGAATAACATTAGTACATTACTTACGCGTAAGTTGCAGAGGAAGACTCGAAATTTTTCTGTGTCTGCGGTATCATCTTTCCACACAAAGTTTCTGACAACACTATAAGCTTTGTCTTCTAAACTGGGAAGAATTGGAACAAGGGTCCTATTTGCTGCAATTGGGGCTCTCTCTGGTTTGAAAAGGGATTTGGCAACTGGATTTGGTGTACTCTTTGCTGGAATGGGGTTTTTGCGTCATAGAGCTGGTGCTATGTCAACTGGCATAATCATAATGTTTGCTGCAGTTGGGGTCTGCTGAGTTGGGGCATTAGAAATGACCAGTGTAGTAGGGCTAGAGTCTGCTAGAGTTGGGGTGTTTTGTGGGTCCAGTGATATTGCAACTACACCTAATGGGCTATTTGATTTATCAGGTGCCACTACCTTTTCCAAATACTTTGCTTGTGCTCCTCCACCATCAGCAATCGCCCTCTTCCTTTTGAACGTCTGATACAAAAGAACAGCATTTGAATGGATAAATATGGTATGATGACAGATGGAATATGTATTGAAAATGGATAGGCAGGCTGTATTCACATACACGATGTGTAAACTAAGCTAATGGCAGTTCAACAAAGTAGAAGCAATGCAAAGCATCAGTTGCAAGATATGTGCGACAAATATAACCTTAGAAAGTTAGAGCAAGCACCTTGATGGGTGAATAAGATAGGGCCTCTTCCTCTGACTCCTCCACTGGGGAGCTACATTGACTTTGGTCTCCCTCTAGCTCAGAATCACTGTTAGGATCATATTCTAAGCATTAATCTGTAGGTGGAGAGCTTTTGCATTGCATTGCATCCAAACTTGATTTCAGTCCCTTAATGCCAATTTTGACAGCCATGGCATTGTTCTACTTTATTCTTTTCATGCGCGCAAGCTCATAATCATTATGATGTTGTTCAGAATCTGAGATTCATGAAAACATAAAAAGTAGCCAGATTATCTATGGAATGCATTGCGGATTCAACTCGAAGAGTGTCTCCCTATAAACCCCTGCATATGCAAAGTTCACCCCCAACCGTGCTGACCAGACCACACACAGAAATACAAACCCCTTATGTCTCTATAACGGGCGGACACACATTTCAAAACTGAAGTAGGAACATTAGAATTATATGTAATTCGTATTTGAACAAATAAACTAAGGAATTATGAGTGACATAATGTTTAGCTTCAAGGGTGGAGTGTTGGTAGTGCGACACAAAGCAAGTCGGCAGACTGTATTCCATGCAAAAGATCGAAGCCTATGTAAAAGCTGGAAATGACACTTTCTTTGTATACAATGCAGTGTTCGTTGCCCACACATGATGGAAGAGATCACATAGAGAAATACTATTCACTCATGTCTATGGTTGCAGTATTTAGAAACAGGGTGGTCCACCCTAAAAGAATATTGAAAACAAATAAGACAAGGCTAGCATAAATGTAGTGAATCATTCATTTACTTGTGAGCTCACTAGGACAAGTATGCAGAATTGTAACTCAAGTAAGAGACCATCCAAAATCCGAATCAAGAAGTTTGTCTAACACTTATTGTTTGCAACTAATCGACGTGAATAATTGGATATTATATCGAATGAGTAAGAAAGACAAGTAAAATTTTCAACAAACCTGGCTTGCAGTAGTAATCTGGGTCAATGTCACTATGACCAACAATCCAAAATGACTAGTGTCTGTTCCTAGGGCTGGAATTTTGAAAACCCTGTGAAATTTACAGGTACTAAAGATTACCGAAATACATCTGAACCATCAAGTGTAGGTAACACTAAGCACACAACAAACCCTAATGATAGACCTGCGTAATGAGTAATGAATCAATTAGAAAATGGGTGATGAGGAGTGGTTGCTGAGTGTTGAGGACTTATCTCAGGATAAATCGGGTTGGCTTAGTGTGAGCTGCACACCGGAGCCCTGAACGGACTGGGAAGGTAGGCACGGCGGCGCGCCCGGGCAGCGGCGACCCTGTTGGGCGAGTGGCTCCTAACCTCCTCTTAGTCCGGCGTCTCCTCCTAGAGTCATGTCATCCGGGGATGGCAAGTCGCCGGCGAGGCAGGCGGCTGGGGGCGAGTAGAGATCGGAAGCACGCAACAAAACAGAGGGGAATCGGGGCCTAGGACGACCCAATATCCCAGGGTGGGCCAGCCCACCGTGGGCACCCTGTAGAGATACACACCCGAGCGACAAACATGCATTTTCGAAATTAATTTTGGAACATTTAGCTGACCAATTAAACGAATCTGTTTTAATAATATCAGATTCGCATTTGAACAACTAAGCTTGTTTAGCTTGATGGGTCGAGCAGTGTTATTATGACACGAAGCACGTATTCTGATCGTATAGTGATCATAAAGGGGGCAAACCGGAGAAATGATATTTAGCAGCCATTGTTTGCTTCGAACTAAGAACTAAATTCTAAGAGCTGAAAAGAAAGTAGAGTAACCAAGTTAAGATCTATTTTCTCATTGAGATCAAAAAGTTGAGGAGATATGAAGTACCACCTCTTTTGTGGCGCCGTGTAGGCATCGGGGGTACGATGGCTGTCGGTGGCGTTGAAGCAGATCGGCGATGGTAGACGGGTGCATTGGGGGATAAGTCCCATTGCGGTGGAAGAGAAGGTCGTGAAAGTGCAACTACCCTGGGTGGTTTTGGTAATTCCTAACAACATATAACTCATTGAGCTAATGCTACTTAAAGATAAACATTTCAGGAAAGCTCAATGATTGGCATGGCATGGATGAGAAAAGTGGATCCCTCAAAATGGTAAGGACAAAGAATTGGCTCAAGCTCAAAGCTCAGGACCCTACATCTTTTCATTTTAAGTGATCTAAGATCACATTGAGTCCAGAGGAAAAGACAATACTATTAAGAGGGGATGAGGTGTTGCCTAATGACTTGCTTGCTCAAAGTGCTTAGTGATATGCTCCAAAACCCTCAACTACTTTCTCACATCCACATATGTCTCAAACCAAAAGTCAAACTCGTCCCCCACCGAAATTTTCTATCCGGCGCCATCGAGTTCAATTGACATAGCCACTTCCAGAAACCCTAGTCTCTTCGGTCTCACCGATAGGGATCTCAGTCTCATCGAGAAGGGATTGTAATCTCTCTATTTCCCTTCGTAACATTTCGGTCAAACCGAGATGAGCGATCAGTCCCACTGAGATTGCAATGCAAACTCTCTGTTTCCCTTTTGTAACATTTTGGTCCAACCGAGATGAGTGAATCGGTCCCACCGAGTTTGCCTGACCAACTCTCTGTTAGTCCATTACCAAAATCAGTCTCACCAAGTTTGTGTAATTGGTCTCACCGAGATTACGTTATGCCCTAACCCTAACACATGTCGATCCCACCAAAAATCCTAACATTCACATTTTGAACTAAATCGGTCTGACCGAGTTGTATGATTCGGTCCCACCGAGTTTAGTGATTTGTGTGTAATGGTTAGATTTTGTGTGGAGGCTATTTATACCCCTCCACCCACTCTTCATTTATGGAGAGAGCCATCAGAACATGCCTACACTTCCAACATACATTTTCTGAAGAGAGAACCACCTACACTTGTGTTGAGGTCAAGATATTCCACTCCAACCACATAAATCTTGATCTCTAGCCTTCCCCAAGTTGCTTTCCACTCAAATCATCTTTCCACCAAATCCAAATCCTGTGAGAGAGAGTTGAGTGTTGGGGAGACTATCATTTGAAGCACAAGAGCAAGGAGTTCATCATCAACACACCATTTGTTACCTCTTGGAGAGTGGTGTCTCCTAGATTGGTTAGGTGTCACTTGGGAGCCTCCGTCAAGATTGTGGAGTTGAACCAAGGAGTTTGTAAGGGCAAGGAGATCGCCTACTTCGTGAAGATCTACCCGAGTGAGGAAAGTCCTTCGTGGGCGACGGCCATGGTGGGATAGACAAGGTTGCTTCTTCATGGACCCTTCGTGGGTGGAGCCCTCCATGGACTCGCGCAACCGTTAACATTCGTGGGTTGAAGTCTCCATCAACGTGGATGTACGATAGCACCACCTATCGGAACCACGCCAAAAATCTCCATGTCTCCAATTGCGTTTGCACACTCCAAACTCCTCCCTTTACCCTCATATGCAATTGTTTTACTTTCCGCTGCTATATTCTTAGAACTGCATGTGTAGGTTGATTGCTTGACTTGTGCTAAGTTGCTAAAATCTGCCAAGAACTAAAATTGGGAAAAGGCTAGATTTTTATTTGGTCAAGTAGTATAATCACCCCCCTCTAGACATACTTTGGATCCTACAAGTGGTATCAGAGCTTTGGTCTCCATTTGCTTTGATTTCCATAGCTTCTGTTGGTCATAGCCTTGGTTTCATAACCTAGGAGAGTATGGCATCTAGCGAGGGAAATTACCACCGTAGAGGTCCTTACTTTGATGGTACAAATTTTGCTAGTTGGAAGCATAAGATGAAAATGCATATTCTTGGACATAACCCCGTCGTTTGGGCTATTGTGTGTATTGGCTTGCAAGGTGAATTATTCGATGGGAGAGAACCAAACCGTGAAGCTACCGTGGAAGAGTTGAAGATGCTACAATACAATGCTCAAGCTTGTGGTATTCTCTTCAACGGATTATGCCCTGAAGAATTCAACAAAATCAGCCGTCTTGAGAGTGCAAAGGAAATTTGGGATACTTTGATTGATATGCACGAAGGTACCGAATCTATCAAGGAATCCAAATTGGATGTGCTTTAAAGTCATCTTGACAAGTTCAAAATGAGGGATGGTGAAGCCATCGCTGAAATGTACTCTAGGCTTGCTCTCATCACAAATGAGATTGCCGGCTTAGGAAGTGAAGAGATGACCGATAGATTCATCATCAAGAAGATCCTAAGAGCCTTGGATGGAAAATATGATACCGTGTGCACATTGATCCAAATGATGCCCAATTACAAAGATCTCAAGCCAACGAAAGTTATTGGAAGAATTGTTGCTCATGAGATGTCACTCAAGGATAAGGAAGAGCTTCACAACAAGTCAAGTGGTGCTTACAAAGCCTCGTGTGATGCTCCCACATCGCCAAGTGAGAAGCAAACCTTCAATGAAGAATTGAGTCTAATGGTGAAGAACTTCAACAAGTTCTACAAGAGTAGAAGCAAGGAAAGAAGTTCCAAGTCAAGGTCCTACAATGACAAAAGATCTTCTAGTCGTGACCACAATTGCTACAATTGTGGAAGACCCGGACACTATTCCAATGAGTGTACGACTCCCTATAGAAGAAGAGAAGATTCTCCCTACAAAAGAAGGACTAGAAGAGAAGAATCACCATCAAGAGAGAGAAGGAGTAGAGATGATCATTATGAACGAAGACCCTCTCGGAGAAGTAAGGACTCAGAAAGGAAGGACAAGTCATTAAGGAGCTACACAAGAAGAAGACATCAAGCACATGTTGGTGAATGGGTATCCGGTTCCGATTCCGACGATCACTCCGAAAGAAGTTATCACTCTGACTCCGAATTTACTCAAGATCAAGGTGTTGCCGGAGTAGCACTTGTGATAACCAACTCCTACGACATATTTGACTCACCAAACGAAGGAATTGGGAGATGCTTCATGGCTAAACGTCCAAAGGTAACACACCCCGAGTATGTTGATTTCAATAGTGATGAAGATGACTTGCTAGGAGATGATGATTTACTTGTTGACAACTCTAGTTATGAAAACTATGATGAGCTTGCTATTAATCATGATAAATCAAGATAAAATGAATGACAACAATTAGAAGGAGATTGAGCGCCTAACAAAAGAACTAAACACTCTTAAGTTAGCTCATGAAACTACCTTGGAAGATCATCGAGAACTTTTAAAGACTCATGACAAGCTACGCTTTGAAAAGCTCAACCTTGAGCAAGAACGTGAGTTTCTAAAGGCAATCGATGATGATATTCGCAAGAAAAGTTCTTCTTACATTGCCAAGCGTTTACTCTTGTCTACTTACATGCCACAAGTTAAATCTAGCAACAAGAACAAGAAAGATTCTTCATCTAGTAGTAACAATAATCATGCTAAATCCAATGTTGTTGCTTCTAGTAGCTCACTTGATTCCACTAATGATTGTTGAGGGAGTCCTGGATTAGGGGGTCTCTGGACAACCGGACTATCTCCATTGGCCGGACTGTTAGACTATGAAGATGCAAGATTGAA
Source organism: Triticum monococcum (assembly GCA_034509565.1). Classification (NCBI taxonomy): domain Eukaryota; kingdom Viridiplantae; phylum Streptophyta; class Magnoliopsida; order Poales; family Poaceae; genus Triticum; species Triticum monococcum. The sequence continues at coordinate 67,697,347 of CM067846.1, forward strand.
GACTTCGTCTCGTGTCCGGATGGGACTCTACTTGGCGTGGAAGGCAAGCTAGGCAATACGAATATGGATATCTCCTCCTTTGCAACCGACCTTGTGTAACCATAACCCTCTCCGGTGTCTATATAAACCGAAGGGTTTTAGTCCGTAGGACAACAATCACAACATACAATCATACCATAGGCTAGCTTCTAGGTTTTAGCCTCTCTGATCTCGTGGTAGATCTACTCTTGTACTACCCATATCATCAATATTAATCAAGCAGGACGTAGGGTTTTACCTCCATCAAGAGGGCCCGAACCTGGGTAAAACTTCGTGTCGCCTGCCTCTTGTTACCATCCGGCCTAGACGCACAGTTCGGGACACCCACCCGAGATCCGCCGGTTTTGACACCGACATTGGTGCTTTCATTTAGAGTTCCTCTGTGTCGTCGCCGTTAGGCTTGATGGCTCCTACTATCATTGATAGCGATGCGGTCCAGGGTGAGACTTTTCTCCCCGGACAGATCTTCGTATTCGGCGGCTTTGCACTACGGGATAATTCGCTTGGCCATCTGGAGCAGATTGAAAGCTACGCCCCTGGCCATCAGATCGGATTTGGAAGTTTGAACTACACGGCCGACATCCGCGGAGACTTGATCTTTGACGGATTCGAGCCGTAGCCGGGCGCGCCGCACTATCGCGATGGGTATGACCTAGCGTTGCCGCCGAACAGTACCCCAGAGGCCGCGCCTGCATCAGCTCCGACCCTTAGTTTGGAGCCAACTGCGCCAATCGAGGATGGTTGGTTAGACACCACCTCAAGGGCTGCAGTCTCAACGGCGATCGAGCCGAACACCAGCATAATCCTCTACGCAGCCCGTGACTCCAAGGTGCCAGACTCTTTTTCTGACTCTGAACCCCCCGCGCCCCTGCCAATCGAATCCGATTGGGCGCCGGTCATGGAATTCACCGCCGCAGATATTTTTCACCACTCGCCCTTCGGCGACATTCTGAATTCACTAAGGTCTCTCTCTTTGTCAGGAGAGCCCTGGCCGGATTATGGCCAACAGGATTGGGATGCGGATGACGAAGAAATTCTACGCCCACCCACCACCCACTTCATAGCCACCGTCGATGATTTAACCGACATGCTCGACTTCGACTCCGAAGACATCGATGGTATGGCCGATGATGTAGGAGACGAACATGAACCAGCACCTATAGGGCACTGGAAAGCCACCCCGTCATATGACATATACATGGTGGATACACCCAACGAAGGCAATGGCGACGGGATAGCGGAGGATGACCTCTCCAAGAAGCAACCCAAGCGCCGACATTAGCGGCGCCGCTCTAAGTCCCACCAGAGGAAAAGTGGTGATACCGGCATTGGAGATAATAATACCCGGATAGTGCCAAAGACAACAACAATTCCCTCCAGCAAGATTTAGAGTAGGAGGATGAAGGAGCCAGCTCTCTTGAGAGAGCGGCAGATGGAGAGGAGGAGGATGACAATTACATCCCCCCTCCGAAGACGAGGCAAGCCTCGGCGACGATGAATTCACCATTCCAGAGGATCCCGTCGAACAAGAGCGCTTCAAGCGCCGGCTTATGGCCATGGCAAATAGCCTTAAGAAAAAGCAGCAGTAGCTTCAAGCTGATCAAGATCTGCTAGCTGACAAATGGATTGAAGTCCTCGCGGCCGAGGAATATAAACTCGAGCGCCCCTCCAAGAGTTACCCAAGGCGCAGGTTACTACCCCGATTGGAGGAAGAAGCGTATGATACGGCTGATCGGCCACCTCGTGGCCGCGATAGAGAGGCATTCCAGCCAAAAGCTCAGCCTCCACCCCAATGCCATTCAAATAAAAAGGCATGGGGAGATACGCCAGACCTACGAGACATATTGGAGGACAAGGCAAAGCATTCAAGATCGATCTATGGATCACGAGGGAGCACCACTCTATGGGACAACATACGTCACGCCGGATACAGTAAAAGCAAATCCGGCCTAGCCGAACACAGCGGGCAAGACCCATTCGAGCTGCGTCGAGATATAGCCCAATACAGAGGCGCCACACACCCCTTATGCTTCACAGACGAAGTAATGGAACATCAATTCCCAGAAGGTTTCAAACCTGTAAACATTGAATCATACGACAGCACAACAGATCCCGCAGTATGGATTGAGGACTTCCTGCTCCACATCCACATGGCCCGCGGTGATGACTTACACACCATCAAATACCTCCCACTAAAGCTCAAAGGACCAGTGCGGCATTGGCTTAACAGCTTGCCAACGGACTCCATTAGCTGTTGGGAAGATCTGGAAGCCGCATTCCTCGACAACTTTCAGGGCACTTATGTGCGACCACCAGACGTCGATGACTTGAGCCACATAATTCAGCAGCCAGAAGAGTCGGCCAGGCAATTCTAGACTCGGTTCCTTACAAAGAAAAAACAAATTGTCGACTGTCCAGATGCGGAGGCCTTAGCGGCTTTCAAGCACAATAGCCGAGATGAGTGGCTAGCCCGGCACCTTGGTCAGGAAAAGCCGAAATCTATGGCAGCTCTCACGACGCTCATGACCCGCTTTTGTGCAGGAGAAGACTGCTAGCTGGCTCGCAGTAATAAAATATCAAAGAACCATGGTACCTCAGATACCAAGGACGGCAATAGCAGGTCACGTCGCAACAAGCATAAGTGCCGCATTAACAGCGAAAGTGCTAAGGATACGACAGTCAATGCCGGATTCAAAGGCTCTAAACCCGGTCAGCGGAAAAAGCCATTCAAACAAAGTACACTGGGTCCGTCCAGCTTGGACCGTATAATCGATCGCTTGTGTCAAATACACGGCACCCTAGACAAGCTAGCCAATCACACCAACAGGATTGTTGGGTGTTCAAGCAGGCCGGCAAGTTAATTGCCAAAAACAAGGACAAGGGGACGCATAGCAATGACGAGGAGGAGCCCCGATTGCCGCACACTGGAGGACAGAAGAGGTTTCCCCCGCAAGTGCGGACGGTGAACATGATATACGCAACCCACATCCCCAAGAGGGAGCGGAAGTGTGCGCTCATGGACGTATATGCGTTGGAGCCAGTCGCCCCAAAGTTCAACCCTTGGTCCTCCTGCCCGATGACATTCGATCGCAGGGACCACCCACTACTATCCGTCATGGCGGATTCGCCACACTGGTCCTAGACCCAATCATTGACGTATTTCACCTCACTTGAGTCCTTATGGACGGCGGCAGCAGCCTAAACCTGCTTTATCAGGACACAGTGTGCAAAATGGGTATAGACCCCTCAAGGATCAAACCCACAAAAATGACCTTTAAGGGCATCATTCCAGGTGTAGAGGCCCATTGCACAGGCTCAATTACACTGGAAGTGGTCTTCAGATCCCCGGATAACTTCCAAAGCGAAGAGTTAATCTTCAATATAGTCTCGTTCTGCAGTGGTTATCACGCACTGCTCGGGCGAACCGTATTTGCTAGATTCAATGCGGTACGGCATTATGCATACCTCAAGCTCAAGATGCCAGGACCTCGCGGAGTTATTACAGTCAATGGAAACACAGAGCGCTCTCTCCGAACAAAGGAGCACACCGCAACCCTCGCAGCAGAAGCGCAAAGCAGCCTCTCAAGGCAATCAACCAGCTCGGTGTTTCAAAGCCCGGACACCTTCAAGCGTGCTTGGGGCAATCGGCAAATAGACCGCCTGGCGCGATCTGAGCTCGCATAGCAATACGGCGGCCCCCCCAATCCCAGTCCAATGGCGATATTCGTGCCGCACGTACATAATTACGCATTAAAAATACCATGTGCACAGGTGGGGAGGGGGGCACAACTGCGGCACGCCCAAAAACGCGGCCTAAACCGCACTAGGGGCTTCCCATTTGGTTATTTTTCTTTTTCTTTCAGGACCTTAATCTCTGGAAATACTTTTCGGCAGCACTATTGCCGAACACATGATGCAGCAACCAAGGAGGCAGACAACCACGAAATTCCCAGGTTGATTACAGTAACGAGCGAAATATTCGATTTCATACCATTCCTCAGCTTGCCCTTGGAAGGGACATAGTCCTACTCTTTGCGTATCGCACTATCTGTATCACTCTGCTTTAACACATATATATCTATGTGTTCATTAATGACGGCTTGCAACCGTACACTCTGGTACGGCCAATACACCATGGGCTTACATACCCCACAATGCGGTGTGAAAAGTCCGAACACTTTCACAAGTGCGGCACCCCGAACTTATAGCATTATATGCATCATCTCCGAATCATGTCTTTGGTCAAATGTTGGGTTTGCCCGGCTCCTATGTTTTGGTACCCTACATTCCGCTCTATCGGCTAAGGTAGCGCTAGGAGAACTACTGCGATTGTGCCCCGGTTCTGCCGGGCTGAGCACATCAGTAGAGAAAGCTAAAACTGACTGTCATGAGAAGGCGAGAGACTGGTTGCTGTTCGGCGAGGTTTTTCGAGTCCCTAAAGACTTATGCCGCTTAGGGCGAGGGGCCGGCCCTGTCCGGCTTACAGGCGTGTATCGCGCCCCGAATTCGGCCTTCCGAATACCAGGGGCTTCGCTGAAATTTAAAATTATAGAATTCTATGGCTAAGTGAGAGTGATAAAGCATTATTAGTCCGGTTGCCTTGTTCGTTTTGCTGAGCACCTCCCTCGAAGGACCCAAATATGGGAACAATAGTGCTCAGGTTTATCCGGAACACCCCAGCACTCGTGGCATGGGGGCAGAAGTCGAGGACTAGCCATCTCTCAGATTGGATAAACAGCCAAACAGAAGGTAATATTTTAAATTCAAACAAGCATTGCATAGCGCACATGAAACATGTTTTCATAAATACAGGATAACACGAGCATGTTTACTCAAATATTACATCTTTTGAACACTCATCCGCGATAAGACGGGCACCCGGTAGAACACCCTCGTAGTACATCTCGGGGTGGCGGTGCTCCTTGCCCTCTGGCGGCCCCTCCTTGACCAGCTTCACGGCGTCTAGCTTGACCCACTGCAATTTCACATGGGCGAAGGCCCGACATGCACCTTCAATGCAGAAGGGTCGCTTAACGACCTCCAGCCGTGGGCAGGCATCCACAAGCCGCCGCACCAGGCCGAAGAAGCTGTTCAGAAGGGCGTCGCCAGGCCACAGCCGGACTATAAAGCCCTTCATGGCCTGATCAGCCGCCTTATGTAGCTCGACCATCTGCTTCAGCTGGTCGCTCATCGGCACCGGATGTTCGGCCTTAGCATACTGACACCAGAACAACTTCTCCGTCGAGCTTCCGTCCTCGGCCTGATAAAATTGTGCGGCATCGGACACACTGCGGGGCAAATCTGCGAATGCTCCTGAAGAGCTCCGGATCCGGGTAAGTAATCGGTAATTTACTTTTACATGCTTGCTTTGCATATAGAAAGCCATACCCGCCGCTATCTTCTCCATTACGTCGATCTCCTGGAGGGCCTTCTGGGCCTCGGCCTTGGCACTCTTTACACTCTCAAGGGCCGCGGCAAGCTCAGACTCCCGCGTCTTCGAGTCAAGCTCCAATGCCTCGTGCTTCGTCACGACAGCCTGGAGCTCTTGCTGCACCTCGCCCACCCGAGCCTCGTGCTTCTCTCGCTCGGTACGCTCCTTGGCCACTTTATCTTCGGCCTCGGTTAGCGCTTGCTTCAGGGTCGCCACCTCGGTCGTTGCCCCAGGCAAACATACAATACTCCTGTCATTTTGCAATCGCGTCCTTTTTTATATATACATTTCTATAGACAAGGTATTACTTACCCTTGTTCTCCTCGAGCTGCCTCTTGGCAAGGCCGAGCTCTTTCTTGGACCCCTCGAGGTCCTGCTTCAGTATGGCGACCTCCGTAGTTAGTGCGGCGGACGCCAGCAGTGAAGCCTGCATACGCATATTGACATACTTATATTAGACTCCTGCGATATTATTTGATCCTTTGTTCGGATTTTCTTTGTGAACACCGAACAAAGCATCAGGGGCTACTGTCTATGCGGTAATATTTCTACTACATTTTAAAACACTTACCTCAAAGCCTGTTAAAAGGCTGGCACAGGCTTCAGTCAATCCGCTCTTGGCAGACTGAACCTTCTGGATCACCGCACTCATAATAGTGCGGTGCTCCTCGTCGATGGAAGCGCTGCGAAGCGCTTCCAGCAGATTGTCCGGTGCCTCTGGATGGACAGAGGTCACCGGCACAGGCGTCTTGCCCCTCTTAGAAGGAGGCCGCCTGCCCAAGCCCGGAACCGCTGGAGGGTCCGGCACGGTGTTCGGCTGAGGGCCAAACTCGGAGCTCTCGGGGGCCCCGTCCCCTCGGCTCCCGGAGTCCGGAAGGTCGCCTTGAGGCACCTCCGGGACTGTCTCCCCTTGATCCGGCGCCTCTTGAGACAACACCTCGGCGTCATCGGTAGGATGAGGGGAGGTGGCGGCTGGGACTGGATCGCTATCCATGTCCGACGAGCCCAGGGAGCCATCCGATGATACCTCGATATTGGCTCGGGGCGGCCTGCATAATTATGTTTGGTGATTAGGGAAAGCAGTGCGACAAATGAATCCTATGAGTTACTCTGGTATGCGAATACTTACGATCTCCCCGGGGGCATGACCCTGGGCAACCACTCGTCTTTGCCTTCGTCGGTGGCGGTGGAACTGTCCGGAAGGAGAGTCCTTCCCTTCTTGGACCCTCCGGCCTCCCTAGTTGGGGCGGCCTTCCTTTTCTTGTCTCCCCCAGTCGGTGGGGCAGCATCTTCTTCTTCTTCCTCCTCAACTTCGGGGGAAGAGTGCGTCGCAGAGTCATTGGACGATGAGTCGACGACGCCTGGCGTCGGGAACTTTGTCGAGTTCCCTTGGCCTTCTTGGTCTTCTCCGGCACCTTATAAGGGGCCGGAGTCAACATGTTCGCCAAAAGAGCGTCTGCGGGGCCTTCGGGCAAAGGAGCTAGCAGTCGATCTGTCCGGCCATCTTCTGCCAGTCCTGTCAGAGGTACGGGAGTTTAGATCCCGCATAGAGTCAATCTATATGAAAAAATAAGTATCCTGTGAAAGGTAGAGCAGCTTACTGCACTGGCTTGGCGCTTCGCGCTGAATCCGCGATCCTCAGTAATGGGGGGAGGGACGTCGGCACTTTTGAACAGCACCCTCCAGGCGTCTTCGTGAGTCGTGTCGAAGAGCCTGTTCAGAGTTCGGTGCTGCGCCGGATTGAACTCCCACAAGGTGAACTCCTGTTGTTGGCACGAGAGTATCCGGCGGATGAGCATAACCTGGACTATGTTGACAAGCTTGAGCTTCTTGTCCACCATGTTTTGAATACATGTTTGGAGTCCGGTCAGCTCTTTCGAACTACCCCAGGATGCCCTTCTCTTTCCAGTTGGTGAGCCGCATGGGGATGCTAGATCGGAACTCGGGGGCCGCTACCCATGCGGGGTCACGCGGCTCGGTGATATAGAACCACCCCGATTGCCACCCCTTTATGGTTTCCACAAAGGAGCCCTCGAGCCATGTTATGTTGGGCATCTTGCCCACCATGGCGCCTCCGCACTCCGCCTGGCGGCCGCCCACCACCTTCGGCTTGACATTGAAGGTCTTCAGCCATAAGCCGAAGTGGGGCTTGATGCGGAGGAAGGCCTCGCACACGACGATAAACGCCGAAATGTTGAGGACGAAGTTCGGGGCCAGATCGTTGAAATCCAGGCCGTAGTAGAACATGAGCCCCCGGACGAATGGATGGAGAGGGAATCCCAGTCCATGGAGGAAATGGGTGAGTAATACCACCCTCTCATGGGGCCTGGGGTGGGGATGAGCTGCCCCTCATCTGGGAGCCGGTGTGCGATGTCGTCGGGCAGGTATCCGGCTCTCCTCAGTTTCTTGATGTCTCCCTCCGTGACGGGAGAGACCATCCACTTGCCTCCCACTTTGGACATGATTGGAGAAGGTCGAGGTGGGAAGTGTGGACTTGGGCGCTAGAGCTCGAGTGTGTGAGAACGGATGAGCAAAGGAGGAAGAAGGCGTGGATAGAAAGGTGAATCCTTATCCCTTTATATGGGCGGACGAAACTAAGCGTCCCAACTTGCCTGGTAAAACTCGCTTATCCCCCAAGCGCCACAATTGATGGCGCGGTTGGGTTACCCACGCCCGTATTGATGAGAATCCCGTAATAAGGGGACATGATCCCTGCTTTGACAAGACGTGTCGAAAAACTGCCTCGCGTTATGTGGGGGGCTGGTTAAGAGAAACGGTTCGAATAATCACCGGGCCATGACGTAACGTCATGCTGCCAAAACAAGCCAGCAAATTAGATCTGCGAAAATATTATTCTCTCTACGGTGGAATGTGGAACTTATTTTGCAGGGTCGGAAACTATCCTCGTATTCAAATTCTTCTGTGTTGTATTCGGAGAAGGAACCCGCCTTGCAATGCCGAAGACAATACTGCGCGTCGGACTCATCGTCATTGAAGCCTAGTTCAGGGGCTACTGAGGGAGTCTTGGATTAGGGGGTCCGGACAGCCGGACTATCTCCATTGGCCGGACTGTTAGACTATGAAGATGCAAGATTCAAGACTTCATCTCGTGTCCGGATGGGACTCTACTTGGCGTGGAAGGCAAGCTAGGCAATACGAATATGGATATCTCCTCCTTTGTTACCGACCTTGTGTAACCCTAACCCTCAACGGTGTCTATATAAACCGAAGGGTTTTAGTCCATAGAACAACAATCACAACATACAATCATACCATAGGCTAGCTTCTAGGGTTTAGCCTCTCTGATCTCGTGGTAGATCTAGTCTTGTACTACCCATATCATCAATATTAATCAAGTAGGACATAGGGTTTTACCTCCATCAAGAGGGCCCAAACCTGGGTAAAACTTCGTGTCCCCTGCCTCCTATTACCATCTAGCCTAGACGCATAGTTCGGGACCCCCTACCCGAGATCCGCCGGTTTAGACACCGACAATTGTCTTAGACAAGTTAAACTTGAGCAAGAAAATAGCTTATTGAAGGGAATTATAGAGAAAGGTGTTTACAAGAGCCTTGCCGGAAGTAAACAATTTGAGGAAATTGTACGCAAGCAAGGAAGACACCGGAAGAATCAAGGTGTTGGTTTTGAACGAAAGTTCAATGCCAATGGAGTTGAGTGGGAAGAAGTTCAATACCCCAAGACGAAATTTGTTCCTCAACAAGAGAAGTATGATCCTACTTCTTACAAAGGAACACAATCTCAAGATGATCTTCCACCACAAGACCACAAGCAAAAAGGCAAGGACAAGCTTCAAGAGGAGATTGATGCATTTGAAGAAGCTCATAAGGCCTTGGTCAAGTGGGTTCCCAAGACTACATCAAGTTCTACTTCATCAAGTACGACTACAACTCCAAGGATTCCCATCAAGATGGTGTGGATCCCGAAGAAGAAGAACTAGAGAGTTCTTGAGGGTGACTCCGCCAACATACTTCACTCATATCATTTTGGCGAGGACAAGTGCAAACAACTTCCATATGTTGCACTAGTTCAAGGAGTCACAAACCCTCTTGTTGGTAAGACAAGGGACAAGGTAACCTAATGCTTCCATGGACATCATCTTGTGTACACATCACTCTATGTCTATGGATATCCTTGTTTGTTCCTTGTAGGTCTAACCCGTGTAGGTATTGAAAGTGCAACTCATTCCAAAGGATTGCTCCGAATGATCTACATCAACATTGAGCATCCACATCTTCAACACCTACATGAAGTCACCATCGACAAAACCCAAGGTTAGTTCATCCCTCTTAGGGGGGATATCACATCTAGGGGGAGCTTTACTCTAATCAATTGAGCTAAAGCAACTCTAACGGTGTGAACACAACAATGCTTTATGTAAAATTGGTGACCCCACTTGTGCTTAAATGATGAGTATGACCTATGATCAAATGTTCTCATTTGACTCCTAAGTCAATATACTCATATATAGATGACCTAGTCATCGCCAATTGCTTGATAGATGCTAGAGTGTTTGTGCATGCTTTGTCACATATTTCTTTTGCTATCTTATTGTGTGAGCATGTTGGTTGCATATTTTACCCATTCTAGGACATCCATTTGTTGCTTTGATTGTTTGGCCTTTTTCTCTTTTGCCAAATGGATGGACAAGAATGCCTAAGAACTCCCTCTAGCTATCTATGCTTTTCTCGTCTCAAACTCTATTCATGCTACATCACAAAGTTGGATCAAGTCAGATTCGAACCACTCTGTGTGAGGAGCACTCGGAGTTACCGATTCGTCATAGACTTAAACTTCCAAAACCTCTTTGTGCATTTCGGTTTGACCGATTCATCCTTTTCGGTCCTATCGAGATCACTTAGTGGATCTAGGTTTTCAATCTCGGTGCAACCGATTAGAACATTTCAGTCACACCGAGTTGCAGTAACTGCCTACAGTTTTGCATCTCGGTGCCACCGAGTTGTTCCACTCGCTCACACTGACAGGGTCAGGTTATATATACCGACGGGTCAAATTTTGGAAAATTTTCCAAAACCTCTTCACCCGCGCATAACCTACTCTGCTTCTTCAGGTCTCCGGATCATCTTCTCGTCGCCAGCGACCTCCAGCCGCTGGTCTCCGCCGCCGTCAACGACAATCTGCCCCGCCGTTACCACCGTAGGAAGTTCGCTGCCGAACTAGGGTACGAACTTGATCTTTGTGCTAATCCATAACTCTGATTCTTGGCACATTGCTTTGCCATGGTTCTTGCCACGAATAAAATCATCCTATCCAGTGAAAACGTCCCGTATATTAGTTTTGATTTGAAAATTTAGGGTTAGGCCTCCGCCGGATTCATCTCGGACCGACCAAGTTGTACAAATCAGTCTCACCGATTTGGAATAGGCCATTGCACATGCGTTTTCGGTCTGACCGAAAATTGCAAATGGGTGTGACCGAGTTCAATTCTCTATGAAACCTAGTCTCGGTGCCACCGAACTGTGACTCGGTCTGACAAAGTTCACTAGTTTAGGTTCCAAAAACTGCTTCAGTATCACCGAGTTTACAAATCGGTAGATCAAAAATGCTTTCTGTGAAGAACTAAAACTAAGTTTTTTGAGTCAATAGTTTTGCAAAACTCCTGTACTTTGTGATGCTCATCTTCTCTACCTCATCTATAATCTATTAACAGGGTCTGCTGACAGTTTGCTTGCAAGATGTCTGATCAAAGTTATAACCAGAACAAGTCTGAGGAGCAGGTTCAACTAAGTGAGGGCACTAGTCCCTCAAGCTCTTCTGATGATGGAAGCAGGAGCACTCCAAGTAACTTGCCAAAGGTAGCTACAGGGACCAGGAAGAAGAGAACTTCTGATTTAGAGGACGAAGATTATGTGGCCATTGAGGATGAGGCCACATCAAAGAAAAGGGTGTTGAAAGAGGAGTATGGCTCAGCTGCTACAGTCAAGCCTGGGATGCATAAGAAGGCACCAACAAAGAGAATCCCCATGTCTAAGGCCAGAGCATCCACTGCTGAAACCTCCAAGCCGTCTGAAGAGGTTGTTGCAGAAGACAAGAAAAGGAAGGAAAGGGTCAAGAAGACCACTGCCAGAGTGCTTGGCAGATAATCAATTATGAGAGATGAAGAAGAAGAAGAAGAAGAAGAGGATGTTGCACCATCTCCTAAGGCTCAAAAGCTCATGGGAGATGCAATCATATCAGGGGCTACTCCATCTAAGCCCAAAGCTGCTCCCAAGGCAGCTGCTCCAGCTCAGAAGCCCAAGAGAAGCACTAGAAAAATTCGTGCTGAGGAAAAGAACAAGGCCCCAATGCCTGAAGCTACTGAAGAAGATGAAACTCAAGTGCTAAGGAAGCTGAAACTCAAGATACCTGACCACAATGATGCTCACCTTGTGGTAGAAAACATGAAAATCAGGAAGGATGCGGGACTGAGGTTATGGAGATAGTCTGACCCATATGTTGTCAAGAGGAGGACTGCTGTGGACTATAAGTTTCACACCAAGGAACAACAAGATTTTTATGAGACAGTGTTGCTCGACAAGAAGCCCATTGTATGACATGAAATGGGTGGACTGGGAATACATCCAAGAGAATGAAGATCACTATCCATGTGTATATGACAGCTTCAAGGCATGTGGAGTTGACGCCTTTGTGGCCCAGAAGCTCACCAAGTGGAACGATGACCTGATCATGCAGTTCTACTCCACTGCCCATTTCTATCTAGATGGGAAGATCGTTTGGATGTTTGAGGGTACCAGGTACCAATCTTCTGTTGATCAATAGGCTCAGTTGATCAATGCCCCAAAAGAAAGTGAGGATGACTTGGATATTTATGCTGAGAAGAAGAAATACCACAACACAATGGCCAACTTGTACAAAGAGATCCCAGATGCTGCTTTGGATGCACATAAGTTTGGATCTGTCCACTACTTGTTGTCTGGACTTCCTACCATAAACCGGATTCTAAGGCACACACTGCTACCCAAGTCAGGTGATCACAAGATGATCAGAGGACATGCCATAAACTTGCTACACATATTTGATGTCCCACAGAAGTTCAAGGTCATGAGTTTGATTGTTGAGACAATCAAGAGGACTGCTGCTAACCAGAAGAGAAGCTGTGGGTATGCCCCACAAATTCAGGAGCTCATCAACTCAAATATGGGCACAGACACATATCTTTTGGATAAGGAGCACCTGCCCATATACCCTGAATTTGAAGACAACACTGTGGTGATGGATGAAAATGAACCATCTTCAACTCATGCACATGAGAAGAGAGAGAAGGCAAAGGCAGAGAAAGCTGCAAAGATGCCAACTGTTGAAGAGGCATCTCAAGTGTTCTTGAAATCCAAACAAGACCAGCTTGGCTATCTGATCCAATCCACCCTGAGGATTGAGAAGGGCTTGGCCACCCTGACTAAGAACCAGGAGAGTTTGGAGAGGATCGTTGAGCAGAAATTCTATGATCTGGATGTCAAGGTAACTGAGATCCAAACTACAGTTGAGCAACTACAGGAGGAAGTAAAGGAGAAGAAGGGCAAGTCTACCACTGATGCTTTCAAGAGAGTGCCACGAGGTCCAAGGTCTGCTGCAGTTCCCGTGACAGATACTTGAGCTTTAGTGTCAGCACCAGCAGCCACAGCTCCAGTGCCACCTCCAGCACCCACTCCATCAGCTCCAACTACTTCATCGGAAGCCTTCGTCCTTGGAGTTCTCTCTACACCACCTCCCGAAGATCAAGCCTGAGAGTCATTTAGCACTATGCATTTTTGAACTTTTTGGTAACTTGTTGCCAAAGGGGAAGAAAAATGTATAGATCATAGGCTTCGAGGGAGAGTGTTGCTCTTTTTATCTCTCTTGCTATTTTGGTTGACTTCTTTATTGAATGCTTGTGTGATATACTTTATGTCCTTGTGAGATACTTGTTGATCATGTGGTTGATCATATGCTACCCTTAATGTTTGGTTGAATGATGCTATCCTTTATATTCCTTATATGATCATTCACTTGCTTGGTGATGAGTGCATGCTTTTAATCTCTATAATTTTGAGCCCTCCACCAAGATGTATGTGACATGGAAGAGTAACCCATGATCCTCATCGATTGTGCATTTGCATTCAAAACCAATTTTTAAATAATGCACAAATTTAGGGGGAGCTCTTGTCTTATCACATAGTTCTCGAAGCGACGATGTCTATTCAATCTTATTTATAATTTGTCGAAGCTTTGATCTATATGTTGTCATCAATTACCAAAAAGGGGGAGATTGAAAGTGCAACTATCCCTGGGTGGTTTTGGTAATTCCTAAAAACATAAAACTGATTGAGCTAATTCTACTTAAAGATAAACATTCCAGGAAATCTCAATGATTGGCATGGCATGGATGAGAAAAGTGAATCCCTCAAAATGCCAAGGACAAAGAATTGGCTCAAGCTCAAAGCTTAGGACTCTACATCTTTTCATTTTAAGTGATCCAAGATCACATTGAGTCCATTGGAAAAGCCAATACTCTTAAGAGGGGATGACGTGTTGCCTAATGGCTTGCTTTCTCAAAGTGCTTAGTGATATGCTCCAAAACCCTCAACTACTTTCTCACATCCACATATGTCTCAAACCAAAAGTCAAACTCGGCCCCCACCAAAATTTTCAATCTGGCACCACCGAGTTCAGTTGATATAGCCACTGCCAGAAACCCTAGTCTCTTCGGTCTCACCAATAGGGATCTCGGTCTCACTTAGATGGGATTGTAATCTCTCTGTTTCCCTTCGTAACATTTCGGTCAAACCGAGATGAGCCATCAGTCCCACCGAGGTTGCAATGCAAACTCTCTGTTTCCCTTTTGTAACATTTCGGTCCAACCGAGATGAGCGAATCGGTCCCACCGAGTTTGCCTGACCAACTCTCTGTTAGTCCATTACCAAAATTGGTCTCACCGAGTTTGTGTAATCGGTCTCACCAAGATTACGTTATGCCCACACCCTAACAAAATCGGTCCCACCGAGTTGACATGTCGGTCCGACCGAAAATTCTAACGTCTAAATCGGTCTGACCGTGTTTGGTGATTTGTGTGTAACAGTTAGATTTTGTGTGGAGGCTACTTATACCCCTCCACCCACTCTTCATTTATGGATAGAGCCATCAGAACATGCCTACACTTCCAACATACATTTTCTGAAGAGAGAACCACCTACACTTCTATTGAGGTCAAGATATTCCACTCCAACCACATAAATCTTGATCTCTAGCCTTCCCCAAGTTGCTTTCCACTCAAATCATCTTTCCACCAAATCCAAATCCTGTGAGAGAGAGTTGAGTGTTGGGGAGACTATCATTTGAAGCACAAGAGCAAGGAGTTCATCTTCAACACACCATTTGTTACCTCTTGGAGAGTGGTGTCTCCTAGATTGGTTAGGTGTCACTTGGGAGCCTCCATCAAGATTGTGGAGTTGAACCAAGGAGTTTGTAAGGGCAAGGAGATTGCCTACTTCGTGAAGATCTACCCGAGTGAGGCAAGTCCTTCGCGGGCGACGACCATGGTGGGATAGACAAGGTTGCTTCTTCGTGGACCCTTCGTGGGTGGAGCCCTCCGTGGACTCGCGCAACCGTTATTCTTCATGGGTTGAAGTCTCCATCAACGTGGATGTACGATAGCACCACCTATCGCAACCACGCCAAAAATCTCCGTGTCTCTAATTGCGTTGGCACACTCCAAACTCCTCCCTTTACCCTCATATGCAATTGTTTTACTTTCCGCTGCTATACTCTTAGAATTGCATGTGTAGGTTGATTGCTTGACTCGTGCTAAGTTGCTAAAATCTTGCAAGAACTAAAATTGGGAAAAGGCTAGATTTTTATTTGGTCAAGTAATCTAATCACCCCCTCTAGACATACTTTCGATCCTACAGGTCGTGTGAGCGTCCCCGACAAAGAGGACGACGGCGCCGATGAAGCGAGAGGACGTGATGCAAGGCTCTTGGTCCGTCGCCCTGGATGAGAAACGTCCATATGTAGCAGTGGATGACGCGGTCTTTGTAGGCGCTAAGGCATGGTGGAGGAGGGTGGCGATGGATGTGGTGGAGGACGGCAGTGATGGACGTGGTGGAGGACGGCGGCGATGGATGGGGTGGCGGACGGAGGCTGGTATGGGGATGATGTTCTAGCACGGACGGTGTATGAATGGGAAAAATGGAGGGAGAGGTACGGGGAACCATGTTTTCGGGACGCGTCTATCTGAAATATGGGAAAGTTACGAAGTTAGCCCCCGTTTAAAATTTGGATGTCTCATCGGTTGGGGATACGACGGTAATCTCGCATCTCGCCAATATTTGCCCAGAGCGATTTCGGGCGAGGAGAGGGTGGTTGGCGCCCATGGTTGGCGCCCACGGTGTATGAACAGGGCTGACAGGTAGGGCAGTTGTGTCACGTTTGAGTAAGTTACAAACCTGCCCCTATTGAAAATATTTGCCTACATCGATTTCAGCTGAGTCAAGTTTGTTTTCCCGCCCACCGTGTATGAATGGGGAAATGGAGGGAGAAACAGAGGTCATTCGGACGAGCTTGAATCAAATGTGTTTTGCCGCCCATGTTTGGCGCCCACCGTGTCGGAATGGGCTCAAAGGCGGTCGTGTCACGTCTTATTGAAGTTACTATCCTACCCCTATTTAGAGAAGTGGAAATCGGGCCGATGGATTGTCCGTGTAATGGGTAGACAGTAATTTCCATCTCCCAAACACTTGGCTTTGGGCAGCTGACGTGGGAGTGGACATTTTGCCGCTTCTTTCGAATTTTGGGACAATAAGAATCCACCATTACCCTGGCAACTAAATTCGAATCCATTTTGTATTCCTATACGAATCTTTATAAATCATTCTATGTGTTTTTATATATGTTCAAAAGGACGACAAAGATGTATTCCACTGTTATATATGAATATGGTTTACAAATGTCGAGACTCAAATTCAGAAGCTAGAATCCAGCTTAAGGTGAATTCGAATATTTGGAACACTTCATGTCCAACTCAAATGTCACACGCAACATAATGTGTACTCCCATTCAGATATGTACACAAGCGATGTATCAAGATTCAAATACCGAGTGAATCAACCAAGAATGTACAGAACTAACAGACATATAAACACTTATAGAGTATATGTATCAATAATATCAACTAACATACATAAGCCAGGCTGCTGTACTTTTCTTTGCTACAACAACATCCTTTTTTAGCCAAGCTACTACAACATCTTGGCCCTTTCCGATGCGTGCCACTTACGGTCCATCTATACTACTATTATTGATGAATACACATTCAGCCCGATTGGCATATTTGTAGGTCTGACACAACAATCAAAATGAAATGTCTCCAAGTCTTATCAACTAATACAGACTTGTGCTGAAATAAAATTACAAACCAAAAAACAAAAAACAATTATTACATGATCTCTAAAACAAATGGTTTGACTGATTACATGAACACACAACACAAAGGTTATTCAACTATGAAAAGAACATTTCACCTATGATTTACCAAGTGGGAATTTAATTTCCTTTTTTCCTTCAGGACCTTAACAATGTGGTCAGTCTCAGCTTGCTTCATTTTGAAATCCACCAAATATTTAATGGTTGTCTTGAGTACTGCTACTGATTGTGTTGTTTGCTTCCTCAACATGTCAACTTCATCTCTAAGTGCAGAAGCAGAATCTCTTTCTACCACTAGTTTAGCCTCTAGAGCATCATGAGTTGGCAATTCATAATGCACGATTGGGCCGGTGCCACTGCTGTGGGATGATACAACATCCATGGGGACCTCGCTCTTTGATCTTGGGCTAACCTATTTTGCCATTAAAGTTCTGATTGGATTCAGAAAAGTTGAAGTTAGCAAAACATCTCAACTGGGAGTTATAACAGCAAACCAGTTAAACAAACAAGGAATTAAAGAGTTTCAATTCGATGCTAAAAAGTAGTTATTAACATCATTGTAACCTGTTGTTGCAGCAGCAAAGCAGTTAAACAAACAAGTAGCTATTTAAGGTCAGGCAAACAGGTAATTCTTAACAGTAAGTATCAAACACATAGATATGTGCAGTCTATAATTGGATTAACAGGTTGTGGCATTATGTAATCAGTAGCAAACTAAATTAAGCCAAGCAACGTAATTGAACAATTTTGCAATAAGTGGCCAACTAAAATTCCGAGAAGCAGGTAACTGAACTTACGCTAGTTCTTTGTACAGGCACACTACAACTTCTTTTTCGCTTACAAGGTTGTACGAAGGAGTCCATGGCATCAATTGCTTGGATACACGGTCCCAATACTTCTTTCTGCCCACACTGCATTTGTAAGTCGAATGGTTAATCTGGTAAGATGGTGCATCCTTGATATGTTATATGAGGACGTGTAGTCAGACTAGTTGTAGCCACACACATCACACTGGCTTTTACTGTATATTTCATGCGATTACTTTTGGCATATCGACATATAAGCAATCAATAATAGGATGAAAAGACTGGCATCCTTCACATTATTGGCGAGCTCAGTTCATAGAAACAAGCAATTCAACCATTCTATGGGTAAATCAAAAGCGCCACTAGAATATTTTCCACTACCCCTATCATACACGCAAAAAGGAGCGACGCCACCATAGGGGCTGGTATGGGCGGCCGCCTCGGCTGGCTCGAAAGTGTGCACCTAGTTTGAGTCGTCCAGGTTGGCCCAGGCTAGTTTTGTTCGTCCCAACGCACGAACAGGCAATGTAGAAAATGAAGAAAAATGTTTCAATTTGGATAGGCCAATAACATAAGTGCAAGGCATACCCTATAGTCAGCTCGCGGCCCAAACGAGCGCCCCTATATCGATCGACAGCAGGAAAAATCTCAATTCATCCGCTCCAGCCTCCAATCTGGTTTGCTCCTAACCTAGCCACCGCTGGACAAACCGGCACAGCACTTCCTCATGCCCTCGTTGTAGGGCGGTCGCCGGGCTTCAAGCGAACGGTAGGACAAGAAGATGAAGATCCAACCCTGGGTGTAGCCTGCGTGGGAGGCAGCGGCGGCAGTACGGGCATGGCGTCGAGCCTGCACAAACGGACAGTCGCAGCTTGCAAGAGTAGCATGCGCAACGAGAAGGTACATCACATCCCTGATTATATCTAATTCAACTCTTCAATTTCTCGCTAATAGTTAAACCTGATGGTGTTGTAAAACTGCATGTATGTAGGGAATCTATGAGAAAATGAAACTAATTTCTACTTATTTTATAACTCCCCCAATCAATACCGAACTGACTGAATCTGATGTATCTAATCAAGTTTCCGGTGCAAACATCCAAGCTCATGTTGTTCTTGAGCCTGAATTGTCTAATGAACAGACTGCTAATGAAGGATTTGATGCAAATATTTTACATGCTCCTAGTGATGAACATATAGTGTCTAATGAGGCATCTAATGCAAGCATTTTGCAAGCTCCCATTAAGGATTTAGTGTCTAATGATGATCTGCTATGTTGAGAGAGACATAGAGATTTGTAGGCATTGATGACAAGCAAATTATAGTGCATTTTTCATGGCTCGAGGAAACGTCGAGGCCATCTACCAGAAAGTCCCTGTATCATGACAACGTAGCATAAATACTTTTATAATCTGTTGTTTGAAACTATTGGCATACTTGTGCAAGATAGATATTTTGTTATGCAGTTTGCGCATTGGTTATAGGTGCAATTATACTTCGATATATTCAGCGAGAGAACGAATAATTCAAGCAGGTACAGACCATGTTTGTATTCCTTGTACACCATGTTGCATTTTGTGTTTTTTGGTGCTTGCATCATTTAGTGTTTATAATCTGAACTACTTTGGATCATTAGCTAGTTTTCAAAGTGCATGTAGCTTCACATTTCTCAAGTTATGTTGATTTCCGGAGTGCAAGCTAGTGTTTATAATCCAAGCTAGTGTTTATAATCTGAACTACTTTGCATCATTTCTTCGTATTTTTTAAGTTAAATGTTCGCCCCTGGTAACTTGAATTCGTGGATCTGCCACTGCACACAAATCATACACAAATGCCAGTACGAATTAAATGAAATACATGGACTTACGCTAGCTCGTTGTACAGGCTCACTGCAGCTCTGCTTGCGCTTGGAATGTTCCATGTACAAGTCCATGTTACCACTTGCTTGGATGTGCAAGCCTTGTGCTCCTTGCACCCCCCTCTGCATTTTTGACACGGCGAATGGCTGATCAAATAAGAGGAATCGACCTTGCTGTTGTACCGGAGGACAGATACTTACAAGGTTATACGGGTGTGCAGGATGTGTACCAGATCCTGTAGCGCCGTCATGCTTCGCTAAAAAATGGATTTGCTTGTTTCAGATGATATCTCTAGAAGAAATAAGAGTTAAAGTCAAAGTTGGATATGCGTGTAAGCTAAGAGAGCAGTGAAAGGATATCCAAACATCGTCGGAACAGTGCACAAGGGAGTAATGTGTGAATACCTAGTTCGGGCCGGCGTTTGGGCATGCTCGCCTAGCTAGAGTGCGGGTCACTTCAAAGCCGTTGAGGGCGATGCGCTGGCGTTGGCTGGCCGCGCACGGATGCAGATCTTGAGTGGCAGTGGAGCTCTACGATGCGGTGGACGAGACCGTTGGTGAAGCCCCAGCGGCCTCAGGGGGCGGAGGCGCGACGATGTGCTCAGTGAAGTAGCCCCGGTGAGCTGGGAGACGGCGTTGGTGAAGCGCACCTGATGCGGTGGAAGTCGGTATCTGTGAGGCACGTCGGTTGCGGTGGCCGACGTTGTCGGTGGACCACCCGGTGCGGTGGACAAGGGCGTAGATGAGGTAGCTCCGGTGCGGTGGTGAAGCGCGACTGTCGTCTTCGTCGTTGTGGTCCGGCACAGAGGTGGGGAAAGAGATGAGACGAGGGGTGATTCGAACTTTGCTTGGTTTGGCGGCGAATTAGGGATTTGAGCAATCTGGGCGCGAAAGGGGACGATGGAGAAGGGAGATTTTGCAGGGCTGGAATTGGGGCCGCCAGATATTTCAGTCCAAAACGTGGAAGCACGAACTTATTTTGTCGTCGTCCTTTTTTTGGGTGTGGGTGGCTGGATACTACGCGTCCGTCTGACACACGCGACCACCACGACACGACCCTGGTGCGCCTACATTTGAGAATGCAAACGAATCTTCTTTCATGTGAAAACGAATCTGTATGTATTATCATGCCCGTGTTTTCCTTACAATAATTAGTCATTCGAAACGAGATACTATAAATTAATTAATGAGGAGTTATTTGAAAAAAAATCGAACGGTATCCACACTAACATGGATTAGAGTGTGTCACATAATTAGTTATTTGAATTAGAGTGTGTGTCACATAGTGATCTCCAATTCTAATGTGAATTTCGCATTTCACTATATCCATGCTACTTTTAAATATAAATTCATATGTATATGATGAACACCATGGTAGTGAGAAAATTTTTGGATGGATTCAAACATATGACCTACAAAATAGCACAACAAATCGAGTCAATGTCAACTTTTCGAAACCTAGTATGGCACGAATTCGAAATAATTACCCATATGCATGGTCCTCAAATCTTATAATGTACACCAAATTGAAACATCAATATTAAGTCTCATACTATCTACATTCAAATGTTGTTTTTAGCCCCCCCCCCACCACGCCACATACTTCCTGCATCGGTCAATCTTCCTCTCCTAACCACCTTAGGAAGCTATCGGTTTCCAACACACATCCATTCTTTCTCCCCATGTTTCTAGATCTAACTCTCTCAACTACACAACCCCCTTTTTCCACTCTGTTATGAAATGTATTTACCTCATACACCCGCCATTGCACCCCATGCCGAGCTCTCTCTCTCTCTCTCTCCCTCTCCCTCTCATCCTCTCTCGCTAAATACATGCATTGCCTATCTAGCCCCCCAACCTCTCGTGCGCACGCACGCACATTGTCTATCTAGGTCACTCCCTCGAGACTGTCTCACTCTTTCTTCCGCACGGCGGGCCACACTCGCTCAATCTCGCTCTCTTTATCTGAGTCTCGTTTAACCTCGTTTTGTTTCACACACAAATGATATATCTCCCAGTTCGGGCCTCGATCGACACATTCTATACTCTCTCACACAGATTGTCTATCTAGGTTAGTCCATCGAAGCCGCCCCCACTCTTTAGACCTCATGGCGGGCCACGCTCGCCCGCTCTCTCTCTCCCTCTCTCTCCCTCTCTCTCTCTATGTGTGTGTGTGTGTGTCTTGATTGACCTCGCTCTTTCTCAGACAAAAACGATATATCACCATGTTTGAGCCCAATTCGACTTATTCACATTGTATACTCTCTCACGCACATTGTCTATCTAGGTCACTCTCTCCAACCCGTCTCACTCTTTCGATCGCACGACGACCCTATGTGATCGATCGACCTTGCTTCCTCCCACGCACAAAATATATCTACACGTCTGTGACTGGATCATCTCTCAAGCTCTATCTTACATCCGTCACCCTTGCCAAAAGCTCAATCGGACAATATCTCTCCAGGGCATATATATTTGTTCCATGAATGTCGGACAACACTCACTTTGTCTCTCTATCTATATTTCTCTCGATTGACCTCACTTTCTCACGTCGTATCTTCCACACATTGAAGCTACATCTCCATCCCTCGCAAAGCCGGAGCTATTTACATTGCGAGGGGCACTCCAACCTTGAATTAATTTGTGTAGGCATTTATTCCGGTTGGTTTAGATTATATTTTCGTAGCATTCGGCCCACTACTACTCGAAACACCGTTGCAACCCCCGCAACTCCCCTAATTGATTTCCCTCTGGCTCGGTCATCGCTCTCTCGCACGTCCTTTCTCGCCTTCAACGTCGCACCATGGTATTATTGCAAAAAATCTATTGTTCTCTTTAATTATCTTCTATTCTATAATTAAAACAAGAGTCAAACAAGACATCACGTTCGTCCACATATACTATATTATCCTAAGCGTTAATTTTATAGGTTAACGGTTAAGATTTAATAGATATAGCGTTACATACAAATATAGGTGCGTACAACAATTGGGCATGGCACGTAAGAATAGCACGCCACATCTTCCATCAAAGTCATAGTCTGTCTATTAAAAAATATATCCTGGAAATTAGAAGTTAACGTACTTTGGCAATTGTAGAAAGCAAGGATGCCGGCTCGCATAAAAAACGGCTGGCAAACTGCTAAAAAGGCACGGCCATTGGAAAAAAAAGGTCACGGCGGCCAAGTATAAAGGAGTCCGAGTGCCCCGCTGCCAACTCCAGTGAAAAAACACGGCTGCCCAGCAGCTAATTTTTTTTTATCATTGCCCAGCAGCTAATTAAAGAAGGCACGGCTATGTCATGAAGAAGAAAAAAGAAGGGCGTGCCAACCAACCACGTATAGAAAGTCCGGCTGCCACAAGGGAAAAAAGTGTATATTTCAACCTGCAAAAAAAACAAGAAAATATTTTTCCTGGCAAACAAGGGATTGTTTAACTACTTTCATGTGTGATGCAAACCTCTTTACAAAATTGGAATAGTAAGTATAGCAGCATGAAAGAGAAGCGTATTTTTTTTCTGAACATCTATAGACAAACGAATACCTAGTTGTAATGTGAGAAACCGAAATTTTGGGATGTATGATAAATATCTCAGTACAGATATGTGTTACTTGGCTTATGAGTTGTAACATGAAGAAATAATAGTAGTATGTACATCTTCTGAAGTAAAACTAACTACGGAAATAGCTTGTATCTAACCGGTTGTTATTCTACTCTTTTCTTTCTGGTCAACCATCGTGATTCTTGCCAGCAAATAATAGGCATGTCCATAGGGAGAATGGAAAAAGTGTAGTTAGTGTTTAATGGGTAAGCATAACATACTAACACTCGATCCAATTGTAGCTTGAGAACATGCAGGATAAAATAGATAACATAAGCATATTAGTAGAGAGGCTATGAATAGGTTAGGTTGGAATTTTATGACAAACAAATTCAAGGAAGAAAAAAAACAAATTCGGCAGTCTAAGTAAGGTCTGCCTATGAGCGAATATACCTCGCTAAACATAGAAGATCGTCAGCTCAACTGACCAAATTGTAATGTGAAGCATATGGAGATAAACATATAAGATCGTAAGCTCAATTCCCGTTTATGTCATCAAACATGACATATGCACATGTACAGGCAGGAAAACGGAGTCCTGGTTGTTTGAGAGAAGGACATTGCCTAAGCAAACGTCATGAGACCATGGGTCTAATTTGTACCATCTAAAGTTAAATTTTACAAATTCTAAATGATAATTAGTTTCATAGTCTGTGGTTCTAGGCCACAGCACCACCTTTTCTGTTGGCAAATATTATTTGGTTACTGACAACCATATTAAAGAAAAAAAAACAAAAACGAAGCAATGCTCATTGGTTTAGTATTGACCTGGAACTTGGATAGAGCGGCATGCAAGTGTCTGGACAGTATCGCCGGTGTTTGCACCAAGAGGATCGGACTATATCTAACCATCGCTTATCCATGGACAATTTTTTTTATTTCGGTTGCCCTTTTTTAGATCCTATCATCGACAAATCTGACCAGAAAAAGAGAACGCGCTAGTGGATGCCTAGACCTTAGATGAGATCAGCGGAATTGATGTCAAAGCATGGCTTTATGATTTTGCTGTTTCGGCGCTGCTGGGGTGGGTGAAGGCACAGCCTTGGATTTTTCCTCCTTAGCGAATTCCCACTTCACGTGCTCCTTGTACCTCTGCTCTTGGTCTCTCGCATGGCATCGCCGTAGATTCAAGCGGAAGGGCGTGGCCTGCCTTGCGGCAAGGGGTCAAGGCGCTCGAGCAATATGATGCAGTCGAGGCGGCGGCGGCGGTAGTCATCCTCACGCGGTCCATGATGCGGCCCGGCAAGGGGTCGAGGCGCCCGAGCAATATGATGCAGTCGAGGCGGCGGCGGCGGTAGTCATCCTCACGCGGTCCATGATGCGGCGCTGAGACTTCTTGGCGAGGATCCAATCGTCATTCGAGCGGGGCTGTCGGCGGCAGGGACGGCGTTGCCTGTGTAGGACGTAAGGCAGCGTACGACCGGTTCAGCACTGTCATCCTTGAAAGCCGGGATATATTTTCATACATGGCGAAGTGATCGGAGCCGGAACGTCACGTATAGGGAATGTTATCGATCTGTCCGGCTATCTCCGTGTGGTATAGGAAGAGTTGACGAACATTTGGAAACATCTTTGTTTCCTCCTTGCATAGAGTACGTGATAGACTATACTATATGGGTTCCTTGTGCGTGGGCTTAAAAAAACGCTTCCTTCCTTGAGCATCCAATCAATTGGTTCTAGATTTACCCGTGTCTAACAATATTTTTTTCTACAGAACGTATCTAGTAATAGTTTATTTGTACACCATTATTGTTGTACATAACAGTTTTTCTATTTTTCTAGTAATAGTTTACACGTGTTGTTTGCCAGGAAAAATATTTTCTTGTTTTTTTTGCAGGTTGAAATATACACTTTTTTCCCTTGTGGCAGCCGGACTTTCTATACGTGGTTGGTTGGCATGCCCTTCTTTTTTCTTCTTCATGACATAGCCGTGCCTTCTTTAATTAGCTGCTGGGCAGCCATGTTTTTTCACTGGAGTTGGCAGCGGGGCACTCGGACTCCTTTATACTTGGTCGCCGTGACCTTTTTTTTCAATGACCGTGCCTTTTTAGCAGTTTGCCAGCCGTTTTTTATGCGAGCCGGCATCCTTGCTTTCTACAATTGCCAAAGTACGTTAACTTCTAATTTCCAGGACATATTTTTTAATAGAAAGACTATGACTTTGATGGAAGATGTGGCGTGCTATTCTTACGTGCCATGCCCAATTGTTGTACGCACCTATATTTGTATGTAACGCTATATCTATTAAATCTTAACCGTTAATCTATAAAATTAACGCTTAGGATAATAATAGTATATGTGGACGAACATGATGTCTTGTTTGACTCTTATTTTAATTATATAATAGATAGATAGATTGAGCTTACGATCTTATATGTTTATCTCCATATGCTTCACATTACAATTTGGTCAGTTGAGCTGACGATCTTCTATGTTTAGCGAGATATATTCGCTCATAGGCAGATCTTACTTAGACTGCCGAATTTGTTTTTTTTTTCTTCCTTGAATTTGTTTTTCATAAAATTCCAACCTAACCTATTCATAGCCTCTCTACTAATATGCTTATATTTTCTATTTATCCTGCATGTTCTCAAGCTACAACTGGATCGAGTGTTAGTATGTTATGCTTACCCATTAAACACTAACTACACTTTTTCCATTCTCCCTATGGACATGCCTATTATTTGCTGGCAAGAATCACGATGGTTGACCAGAAAGAAAAGAGTAGAATAACAACCGGTTAGATACAAGCTATTTCCGTAGTTAGTTTTACTTCAGAAGATGTACATACTACTATTATTGCTTCATGTTACAAGTCATAAGCCAAGTAACACATATCTGTACTGAGATATTTATCATACATCCCAAAATTTCGGTTTCTCACATTACAACTAGGTATTCGTTTGTCTATAGATGTTCAGAAAAAAAATACGCTTCTCTTTCATGCTGCTATACTTACTATTCCAATTTTGTAAAGAGGTTTGCATCACACATGAAAGTAGTTAAACAATCCCCTACAAGATTTTCTTTCCTTTCTGAAAATTAGCTCTAATGCCATCAAATTTGGCACACCAAATCTCTTCGATTCCACTTCAAACATGTTTAATTTATAAAAGACTTCTACTTTAATTTTCTAACTGTCTGAGCTTCAGGGTAGAGATGAATTTGGAGACAAACAATTTGCCAATTTGTGTATGATTTTTTTTTGTAAAAACTAGATACTTATTGTGTTTGTGATCTCTAATATGTACTATTGAAAAATTATTTTTCTCCCATAAATAAATTTTGCAATAAATGTGCAAATGAACCATTCTTAATTTCTTGAGCTAAGTTCAACATAATAATCCTAGAACATCGCAGTTAATTGGAATTATGTAGATAAAGATGGCAGGTGTACTTTAAATATGGGAATTGGAATAATAAAAAATCCATTGCATTCTTCAAGTTTACAAATAGCTAGATTTGAGAAAATATAAATTTGAAAAAGCTGAAACAAAAGTACAATACAATAAAATGAACCGTTTAATGAGTAGGACATATAAAGTGGGATGTTCTTCAGGTGTACTGGAGGGCTAATGAAATGGTAAATATGAAGAAACCAACATATATGTGCAAGTACCAAATTAGATGCAAGGCATGCATGACGAACTGGAGAAAAGGGAACTAAAAAAATTGCAAGGCATGCATGACATGGCCTAGAAGGACAGTGCATCGATTCCTGTGTGAAACGTGTACTGAGTTGTCTCCTACCAAGGAAACACAATTATGTTTATGCTCCTGAGATAAGTATGCAAGAACATCTAAGTTGTGCCGAATGAACAACGCTATGGAGGAGTGAATGAAAGGTGGATGTTCCCAAAACTACTAACTTTTTTTGAAGGAAGGCTATACACATCGTGATGGTACAAGATATATGAATCCTCAATGATTTGGCTAGGTGTATGACTATGCTCCACCCATACCAATTTCTCACTCATACTTATATTGCAATATGTGGCAAAGGGAAAATAAGAAAAACCACATGAGCATGATGAAAGACGACGAACAAATGTGATAGAGAGAATGTTTCACCAAAATGTGTTATGAAAAATATATAAAACATCTACTAAGACATTTTGTTGTGTTAACTTAAAACTATGGAAGTAAACTAACAATAACATATACACGGCAGAGAGAATGGCACATGATGATGCCAGGGAAAAGTTTTAGTATTTTTACATATTATATAGTAATAATTGCGCATCCTATTCAATAACGTACAACATTATATGATGACACTACCTAAGGACATCTCCCCGTTCAAATATAAACTACCTAACCTTCTATTTAGTAGGCATAGGACACTGGGGGTACTAGAAGTGCAAGATGAAAAGCTGGAGAACTAATAGAAGTCCATGGCCTTACATGCAAGCCATGACTTTAGCAACATTTGTAATTGGTAATCAATATTTACCCTAAATGAAAATATTTCTAACAACTGCAATCATGTTACAAGATGTAGACCTCCACTATAATGATAGGTCACAATAAGACCAATTTTGCAAAGAAAAAAATGTATAACATCACAATATGAAATCTAGCTGCGCAAATGCGCGGGCCACACCGCTAGTTATAAATAAGCTACAAAACTACACACTGATAGTCCACTTGGAATGGAACAAATTTGGACCCATAAATTAAAGTGCTACAAACTACACACCGAGGGGCCTACATGTCATGAAACAAATTTGGACCCATATACAAATTAAAAAATAAAGGACGAGGATCGAGCATGCGACCAGGGCCTTCAAGCCGCACGTCAATAGGCAACATACATAGAACAACAATGTTTGTTGTACCTCCCTTTGTTCATATAATGTTTTTATATTACCACAACCTATTTAATTGATAACATGTAATATTATTTTTAGTATTATTCGCCTTCACTTACTCGTGGGTTCCATGTGTGCTCTCTCTCTCTCCCCCCTTCTGCGTTTAGACGCACGGGCAAACACGAAAAACTCGCGGGCGATGTTGCCGTTGACCATATCTGGACGCATTCATAAGTTACGACACCAGTTTCACGTGCTAGCAGCACTAGTCAGTGTGTGTCACACCCTAGCTAGGTTATGCATTGGAGTGTGCATCATGTTTACATTCATCAGAAATTGAAATAGGGAAAGCAGAACCCCCAGCACCCCCCCCCCTGAAATCAACTAGGGTTTACTAAAAATAAATTCAATGAACCTGAAATGCCCTTCAGATATGTTCACCCTCTTTGCCTTGGGTTAGAACCCTTGGGAAAAATGGTGCATATAATTTTAGGTCAACAAAAGGGGCATTGACTTAAGTCATAAATATTTGAATTTGGGCATTTAAATACTATTAAATAATTCAAATGCTCAAATAATGTTGGAATTATTTTTGGGCCACTGAAATATTTCAGAAAGTGTCCATAAATATTTTCAGCATTTTATTAAATGATTTAGTATTTAAACTAAATCAAAACAGAATAACAGAAATAGAAAAAAAAACACAGAATAAACTAGAAAAGAACAGAGGCTCACCTGGACTTACCTGCCGGCCCAGCACTGTAGCTGGACGGCCCAGCCCACCAGGCCGACGCCAGTCGTCCCCTAGCTGCTGCCAGGAGGACGCCGGGCGTGTGCCCGCCGCGCGCCGGCACGCGCGCGGCCACCGACGGCCACCTCCTGCTTGCCGCGCCTCCCCTCGACGCCTGGACGTCGCTATGGACGCCACGCACCCCCTGGCCCCCTCATATCCCTCTCCCTCGCTCTTCCTCCTCCCCTGTTTCTCTCCCGCGCGACCACCCGAACGCGCCGTCGCCGCCGTTCGCTGCCTTCCGCGCTCCCCGACCCCCTCTCGCCTTCCCGTGTTGCGTGGAAGCTCCGCCACTGTCGCCTACGTCTTCTGCACCGAGCCAAGCGAGCCGAGAAGCCTTGCTTCGTCCTCGGCGTCGTCTTCTTCAACCTCGGGACTGCCGGCCATCTCCGTCAAATTCGCCGTTGCAGAAGCGTCCCCGAGCCCGCTGAGTCCTCCTTCGAGATCGCTGTGAGCTCCCGAGCATTTCCCCCTTCTCCCCGCAGTGATTCTCTTCCCCTAACTAGCCTAGCCACTGGAGCCGTGAGCTCCTCGCCGCCGGCCATGGCGCCGTCGTGGCTACGGCCGTGCAAGCACGCGTCCGAGCGCACCACCGCCTTCAACGCGTCCCCAGGAGCCCGTAGCCATCACCAGCTCCTCCTCCCGTGCACCGCAGCGTCGATTCCGCGAACACCCGAACTCCGGCGGCCGCCAAAGAGCTCGCCGCCGTCAGCTCCGGCCACCCCAGCTGCTGCCGCTTGTCTCTCTGGATGCGCCTCACTCCCAGGAACCCGTAGGAGGAAACCGCGCATCAAATGGTGGCCTGTAGGCGAAACCCGAGCCGTTCCGCCGTGTCTGGCCTCGCCGGCGTCAAGTCGCCGGCAGGTTTGACCCTGCTGGCCAGGGGTTTGACCCCCCTGACTGACTGACGTGTGGGCCAGGCCCCTTTTTAATTAGTGTTAGTTTTAGTTAGTCCTAATTAACTTAATTACGTTAAATAGACACTGACATGTGGGCCCAGGCTCTAATTAACTTTAGTTAGTTAATCAGTCACTGACCAGTGGGTCCCACTGGTCAGGTTTGACCTGGAGGCAACCCTGTTGACCAGCTGACGTCACCCTGACGTCAAGCTGACGCAGTAAATCATTTCTAGTTTAAAAATAATTCAGGAAATTCCAGAAAATACCCAAAACTTTGAAAAATCATAGAAATTCAACCATAACTCCAAATGAGATAAATTATATATGTAAAATTATCAGAAAAATTCAAGGAATCCATCTGTACCATTTTCATGCATGTTTGAACAATGTTTGTCCCCTGTTTTGGACAAAACAAATAAAGGGCATTTAAATAATCATATATGGGTTGGAATTTGAATCTTGTACTCAAACCAACTTCATTTAAATCATAGCTAGTTGCATTAGCTCAAGACACATCCATATTGCCATGTCATAGCATGCATCATATTGTTGCATATCGTCATGTGTTGATTGTGCTCGGTTGTGTTCTTCGTGGTAGGTTCTGCCTCCGAGGATATTCACGAGTATCCAACTGAAGGGCAGTATCCCGTTACCACTCCATCAGGCAAGCAACCATTGATCATTCCGATACAACCCATGTTCTTGCTCCTGCTCTTGTTTACTGCATTAAGACAACACGATTCAAACTGCTGTGTGCTACGGTAGTTGAACCCTTATCCTCTGCATGACCTGTCATTGCCACAGTAACTAGATGAAACCCACTAGCATGTGTAGGAGTTGATTGAGCCATGTTTTGTGATTCCTACCTTGCTATGCCTGCTATGCTTAGAGTTGTGTCAGGTCTGGTTCATCTGGGTGATGGGCTAGAGTGAAATGCTTGTGCCAGTAATATGTGGGATGTGTTGAACATGTTTTGGTAAAGGTATCGATGAGAGGCCATGTAGGAGTACATGGTGGGTTGTTTCATTGAAGCCGTCCCTAAGAACTGAGTTCTGTATGCGTGAATTAAGATTCAGCTACTACCACACATTGGGCCCTGAAATATGACCCCGCTGGACTTACCGACCCCTCTCGCCTCAGTCCAGGAGTTGCAACTAGTTTCTGGTGTTTGTAGGATATGTGTTGGCGGCCGTGCGTAGCGCTGACCCTAGGGGTGGGCTATGTTGCGGTAGATACACCGTGGCACGGTGTACCGAGTCACCCGTTTGGTGTCTCGGGAACCCTGTTCACATCGTTCGGGGCCGTTGAGGACACCCCGGCCGGATTTCCTTGCGGATGGAACCTGAATAGGCGATGACCCTGGACTAGAGACTTGTGAGGTTAGTCAGGTCGTGGTCTACACCCACGTCGGTTTTCGCTTGAAGTCTGCCGAGCACATTTCGTGTGCAGACGCTAAGTGGTGGAAACATGTGTGACGAGGTACACCCCTGCAGGGTATAAAACTATTCGAATAGCCGCGTCCGCGGTAAAGGACTACTTGATTGCATATACAGTTCATAGACAAGTTAATGGATACTACTAAAAGACTCAAGATAAGTGTGAGTACCGAGGATGGCCCCCTCGCAGGATACGAGGGAGGATCCACGGTGGAGTATTGTGATGGTGAGTAGTGGACTCGTGTGCGAAAACTATTTTGCTAAAAGATTCCGTAGGATAGCTTAGCCAAGGGTCAAAGCTGGCTTGCTGCATAAACCCCACCACCTTCTTGAGAATGAGCATGTATAGTAGGTCCTGATGTAAGACTTGCTGAGTACCTTTGTACTCATGTTTGCTTATTTATTGTTTTCAGACGACAACACTGCCCCCTCCGATGGGTTTTACGTAGACCTTGACGTCGACGAGTGACTAGCCACCCAGGTGGTGATCCAGGCCATGGAGGGCCCTGTGTAGATAGACAGGCTTCGAGAAGCCTTCTTTCTTTCTAGAGTCTGTACTCAGACTAGTTGCTTCCGCATGTGCTTGTATGACTGTATGACTTGAGTGTCGGGTCATGTGACCCCTACCTGTATGGATATGTTATGTATGGCTCCCTGGAGCCTTTAAATAAGTACTTGAGTTGTAGAGTTTTGTTGTGATGCCATGTTGTATGTACTCATATCGAGCATATTGTATGTATGATTGAAATGCTTGGTATGAGTGGGATCCGACAATCTAGTTGTTTGTCCTTCGCAGCCTTTCTTATGGGGAAATGTAGTCTAGTGCTCCTCGAGCCATAGTAGTCCGCTACAGCCCGGTTCACCGGAGTCCTTCTAGCCCAGCACTACTGTTCAGGACACTTGACTGGCCGGCATGTGTTTCACTTCGTCCCTATGTCTGTCCCTTCGGGGAAATGTCACGCGGTGATCTCCGGAGTCCTGTCTAGCCTGCTACAGCCCGGGATTCCCAGAGTCCTGTTAGCCCAGTGCTATAGCCCGGAATCACTCGTTGATGACCGACATGTTCGTTGTGAATCATGTATGCCTGTCTCCATAGGTCTGTGCCGCTTTGGGTTCACGACTAGCCATGTCGGCCCGGGTTCTCGGTCATATGGATGCTAGCGACATTGTCATATACGCGAGCCAAAAGGCGCAAACGGTCCCGGGCCATGGTAAGGTGACACCCGTGGGATACCGTGCGTGAGGCCGCAAAGTGATATGAGGTGTTACCGGCTAGATCGATGTGGCTTAGAATCGGGGTCCTGACAGCGTTGGCATCAGAGCCGGACTGCCTGTAGGTTCGTTCAGCCAAACTGGTCGATGTCGAGTCTAGAAATGCTTTAGTTATATGTAAGGGAATTGATTGTGGGAGGGAACGTAAGGTTCTTTTTACTCCTTTATCCTATGCTTCTGATCTGAGTCATTCTCTTCTCATTCAACGTGGGTTAAGGACTAGGCTCTCTTCTTCTATCAGGTTCACGTGTTACTAATCTGTAGTAGCTCATAGTATTATTGTTACGGGTTCCAGTCCAGTTTCTACTATTTTAGTACGTTGCTATTTGAATCAGAACCTTGATATGATGCTGTTGAGCGGTATTGTGAACTGTTGTGGATGTCTCAAATACTTTTCTGAGCATTTACAGCCGTTATGCTGCCCAATTTTCCCTAGGAATTCTGATGTCTTTGTCTTGTGGTTGTGCTTTCAGATGGCCAATCAGTCTCAAAATCAAGTGGTTCGCCTGACCAGGTGCCTCGACGTGCCCGGTCATACTGCTATGTTGGTCCGGGTCATGATCGAGACAGGATACCGTTGGTATCCCGAATACACTGTTGAAGAGCAGTTCCGCGACTTTAATCAAAGCCAGTATTTATGCACCGTCAGGATATTTCCTTCCTATCCTGGATCTACCGAGCCCCTTCACTGTTCCTATGGACTCGGAGTTACCATTGAGATGGCTGTGCAGGATGCTGCCTATTCCATGATGACCATCTTGCGAGTCCGGACTGGCCTGCTTCGGAACACTGACTTCCGTTACATGCCAGCTTCACTTCCGGGAGCGCAGGGGTATCTTCAGGCTATCTATGCTGACTCCACTCAGGAGGACTCATTAACTCGTACCACCGCTGAGATGCTCGAAGATAAGGACCGAGAGAATCGAGCCTTGAGGCTGGAGCTCTTTAATACCCGTGCTGATCATTGGGCCACATTGACTCGGTTTGCACCCGCGGTGCAAGCTGGATGTATGGATACCAGGGATCTGTATCCTGTGAGAGCAGCCCTGCCAGACATGGTGGATTGGCGTGATGTGGGAGGCATCACCCCACCCCTTGGTCCCCGCAGGCCACCGTTTGTTGGTCCAAGACCTTATCCTAGCCCCTATGGTCCACAGGCTCCTCAGGACCGTCTGTTTCCGGATGATCACGTTGAACTTCCAGGCTATGGAGGTGACTTCTATGAGGACTACTACGGAGCTATCTGAGTTAGTAGTAGTACCACTAGTATTGTAGTAGTTGTATCTCCACTGTCCTATGTGACTTGTGGAATACGACTTGGTGTGTAATCGATTCCGGAGGTGTAGACAAATAATGTATAGGGACTCGGAATGCCTCCGATGAGATGTAACGTCTACCTTCATAGTTGTACTGTAGCATGGGCTTGTACTAAACTATGTATGACGAGTATGACTGTTGGTGTATATATGGCAGTTTTATATTACCATGGCATACGAATGAGCATCTCTGCATTCCGCGTTATCCTTTACATTCTGCACTTCCCTGTTAAGTTTGAGCCATCCTTGTCTAAACCGTTGTCTTGTTTCCTTCTAGGATGGTCAACACCCGCGGAAACCCTGCTGCCCCGGAGCAGGGGGAAGCCAATGCAGCTAGAGGTGAAAATTTGCCTCACCCACCTTCCCTGGCCGAAGTAATGCTGGAGGCGGAAAGGAACAAGCGTGAGACCAACCGCCTGCTGGAGCGGATTGAGCAGAACACTGCACGCCACCCACGAAATGACTTGGTGTCAATCAACGACTTTATCAAGCTGTACCCACCAAAGTTTAACCATTCCGTCGAGCCCCTCGACGCGGATGATTGGCTTCGCAGCATCACCCACAAGCTACGTTCTGCCAACGTAGCTGAAGCCGACAAGGTTACATATGCTGTATCATCTTGAGGGCCCCGCTAGCCGTTGGTGGGAAAACTACGAAGTTATGCGCCCGGTCGGCCAAATCACTACCTGGGCTGAGTTCAGCGAGGCTTTCCGTGAGCATCACATTCCGGAAGGTCTCATGGATCGCAAGAGGGAGGAGTTCTGCAACTTCACCCAAGGAAGGCTGACTGTGGATGCATATAGCCGAGAATTTGGGAACCTGGCACGCTATGCTCCTGAAGAGGTTTCTACCGACGCCAAGAAGCAGGCAAGGTTCCGTAAGGGACTTAGCCCTGAGCTTCGCCGCGATCTCCGTCTGCACGAGTGCACATCCTTCCAGAAGCTGGTCAATAAAGCTACCAGTGCTGAGACAGGCCAGACTGATTATGACGCTTCACGCAAGCACTCTCGTGATTTTGGGTCTTCATCCGGCTCTGGAGCTCAGAAGCGCCGGGTGTGGATTCCAAGCACCGCACTGCCACCCAGATTCACCCCGAGGCCATCCTTTGAGGCGCCTCGTCCCAACCAGCAATTTGCACCACCCAAGCCCTATGGTGGCCCCGCTGCTAATGTTGCTCCACGCCCCACTGTGGTAACATGCTTCAAGTGTGGAGAACCGGGTCACTATAGTCGAGAGTGTCCCCAGAACAACCCCAATCAAGCTGGAAAGTACGTTGGCCGTGGTAAGCCCGCGGGAAAGACTTTCTACGCCAAGCCGGCCACTACTGCACGTGGCCATGTCAACTATGTTTCAGCCGAAGAGGCTCATGAGGATCCCAACGTCGTCCTTGGTACGCTCCTTGTTAACTGCCATCCGGCATCTGTTCTTTTCGATACTGGAGCATCTCATTCATTCATATCCGAGAATTATGCTCGGTTGCATAACACGACATTCTGTGACATGCCCACTTCCATGGTAATTCAAACTCCGGGTTCCAAATGGCAAACTTCTAGGGTAAGCCATGGGAACGAAATTCTTGTTGATAGGCTTGTTTTCCTTGCATCTTTAATAGCTCTCAAGTCCTCCGACATCAACATCATCTTGGGTATGGACTGGATGTCGGCTCATTATGCCAAGATCGATTGTGCCACTAGAACCGTTCAACTTACTCATCCCTCGGGCAAGACAGTTAATGTCTTAACTCGAGTGGCCAAGCGCCAACTTTACTCTCTCAATGCCAACCCTCTTCCAGACCTTGAGGACGTTCCGGTAGTCCGAGACTTCCCGGATGTGTTCCCAAAAGAACTGCCAGGTGTTCCACCTGACCGGGATGTCGAGTTTGTGATAGACCTTGTTCCAGGAACCGTTCCAATTGCTAGAAGACCCTACAAGATGGCACCCTTAGAACTAGCCGAGCTTAAGAACCAACTCGATGAGTCCTTGAACAAAGGGTTCATCCGTCCTAGCTCCTCTCCTTGGGCTTGCCCCGTCCTCTTCGTTAAGAAGAAGGATGGAACGGATCGAATGGTTGTGGATTACCGACCTGTCAATCTGGTCACCATCAAGAACAAATACCCGCTTCCCAGGATCAACGACCTGTATGATCAGCTCGCTGGATCCTCAGTCTTCTCCAAGATGGATTTGAGGTTGGGCTACCATCAAATCAAAATCAGAAACGGGGACATTCCCAAAACGGCCTTTGTTACTCGTTATGGCCAATACGAGTACACCGTCATGTCCTTCGGTTTAACCAATGCCCCGGCCACTTTCTCCCGGTTAATGAACTCGGTTTTCATGGAGTACTTGGACAAATTCGTCGTAGTATACCTCGATGACATACTCATCTACTCCAAAAATGAAGAGGAACATGCCGAACATCTAAGGCTGGTATTGATGAAACTTCGAGAGCATCGCCTTTATGCCAAATTCTCCAAGTGTGAATTTTGGTTGTCAGAAGTGACCTATCTAGGCCATGTAATCTCTGGTAAGGGTATTGCTGTCAATCCCGAGCGAGTTCAAGCCGTCCTTGATTGGACTCCACCTGTTTCGGTCAAGCAAGTTCGGAGTTTCCTTGGCCTAGCGAGCTATTGCCGCCGCTTCGTCCAGAATTTCTCCAAGGTTGCTAAACCTCTAACTGAACTCCTCAAGAAAGATAAAAAGTTCGAGTGGACTCCATAGTGCGAGTTCAGTTTTCAGGAACTGAAAAGACGCCTGACATCTGCTCCCGTACTGGTACCACCAGATTTCTCCAAGGACTTTATTATCTATTGCGACGCCTCGCGACAAGGACTAGGTTGCATACTCATGCAAGATCGTCAGGTAATTGCCTATGCTTCACGGCAATTACACCCACATGAGGAAAATTATCCCACACATGATCTAGAGCTTGCAGCTGTAGTCCATGCACTCAAAACCTGGCGACATTACCTCCTCGGTAATCGTTGCGAGATATTCACCGATCACCAAAGCTTGAAATATATCTTCACCCAACCAGATTTGAATCTCAGGCAAAGACGTTGGGTCGAGTTGATCTCGGATTACGACTTAGGAATAACTTACACCCCTGGCAAAGCCAATGTCATGGCCGATGCGCTAAGTCGTAAGTCCTACTGTCACAACCTGCTGTTACAACAAAGTCAACCACTTCTCCATGAGGAATTTCGCAAGCTTAATCTTCACATTGTTCCTCAAGGATTCCTATCTACCCTGGTGGCGAAACCTACCCTTATGGATCAAATCACAGCTGCCCAAAAGCGTGATAAGGGCATATCCCGGATTAAGGAAAACATTGCTAGCGGAGTAGCTAAATGTTTTTCCATGGATGAGCAAGGTGCTGTCTTCTTTGAGAACCACCTGGTGGTTCCCAAGAACCAACATCTACGCCAGATGATCCTTAAGGAAGCTCATGAATCCCCTCTCACCATTCATCCCGGTAGTACTAAAATGTATCAAGACCTACGCCAGAGGTTTTGGTGGACTAGGATGAAGAGGGAAATTGCTCAATACATTGCTAATTGCGACGTTTGTCGACGTGTTAAAGCAGAGCATCAACGGCCTGCTGGCACGCTTCAACCTTTGGCTATTCCTGAATGGAAATGGGACAAAATCAGTATGGATTTCATCACTGGGTTTCCCAGGACCAAGAGGGGAAATAATGCCATCTTCGTCGTGATCGACCGTCTTTCCAAAGTAGCCCATTTTCTACCTGTTCGTGAGAGTATCACCGCTAGCCAGCTAGCTGACTTATACATCTCCCGAATAGTGTCTCTTCATGGTGTCCCATTGGAAATTAACTCAGACCGTGGAAGCCTCTTCACCTCTCGATTTTGGGAAAGTTTCCAAAATGCTATGGGAACTCATCTCTCCTTTAGCACCGCCTTCCACCCTCAATCAAGTGGTCAAGTAGAGCGAGTAAATCAAATTCTGGAAGATATGCTCCGAGCTTCTGTTATCTCGTTCGGAATGAGTTGGGAGAAATGCCTTCCATTCGCGGAGTTTGCCTATAACAATAGCTATCAAGCTAGTTTGGGCAAGGCTCCCTTCGAAGTTCTCTATGGACGAAAATGTCGAACGCCTCTTAACTGGTCAGAAACCGGGGAAAGACAACTCTTTGGCCCGGATATGATTCAGGAAGCAGAAGAGCAGGTTCGCGTTATTCGTGAGAAATTGAAAACGGCCCAATCTCGCCAAAAGAGTCAATATGATCGTAAGCATAAGCCTATGACATTTGAAATTGACGAGAAAGCTTACCTTCGGGTTACCCTGTTAAAGGGAACCCATCGCTTCGGTATCAAAGGCAAATTGGCTCCTCGTTACATTGGACCCTTTCGCATTCTTGCCAAACGAGGAGAAGTTGCCTACCAATTGGAACTACCTCCGCATCTTTCCAGAGTTCACGATGTCTTCCACATTTCGCAACTCAGGCGTTGCTTCGCGGATCCTATCCGTGGAGTGGACCACGAAACGCTTGATTTACAAGATAACCTCTCTTATCGGGAATACCCCGTTCGTATCCTTGATCAAGCCGAGCGTACCACTCGACGTCATAATATCAAGTTTCTCAAGGTTCAATGGTCACACCATTTCGAGGAAGAAGCCACTTGGGAAAGGGAGGATCGTCTTCGACTTGAGTACCCCGCCTTCTTCCCAGATGATCCTAAATCTTGGGACGAGATTCTATTGAGTGGGGGTGAGTTGTCACACCCTAGCTAGGTTATGCATTGGAGTGTGCATCATGTTTACATTCATCAGAAATTGAAATGGGGAAAGCAGAACCCCCAGCACCCCCCTGAAATCAACTAGGGTTTACTAAAAATAAATTCAATGAACCTGAAATGCCCTTCAGATATGTTCACCCTCTTTGCCTTGGGTTAGAACCCTTGGGAAAAATGGTGCATATAATTTTAGGTCAACAAAAGGGGCATTGACTTAATTCATAAATATTTGAATTTGGGCATTTAAATACTATTAAATAATTCAAATGCTCAAATAATGTTGGAATTATTTTTGGGCCACTGAAATATTTCAGAAAGTGTCCATAAATATTTTCAGCATTTTATTAAATGATTTAGTATTTAAACTAAATCAAAACAGAATAACAGAAATAGAAAAAAAAACACAGAATAAACAAGAAAAGAACAGAGGCTCACCTGGACTTACCTGCCGGCCCAGCACTGTAGCTGGACGGCCCAGCCCACCAGGCCGACGCCAGTCGTCCCCTAGCTGCTGCCAGGAGGACGCCGGGCGTGTGCCCGCGGTGCGCCGGCACGCGCGCGGCCACCGACGGCCACCTCCTGCTTGCCGCGCCTCCCCTCGACGCCTGGACATCGCTATGGACGCCACGCACCCCCTGGCCCCCTCATATCCCTCTCCCTCGCTCTTCCTCCTCCCCTGTATCTCTCCCGCGCGACCACCCGAACGCGCCGTCGCCGCCGTTCGCTGCCACCGCGCTCCTCGACCCCCTCTCGCCTTCCCGTGTTGCGTGGAAGCTCCGCCACTGTCGCCTACGTCTTCTGCACCGAGCCAAGCGAGCCGAGAAGCCTTCCTTCGTCCTCAGCGTCGTCTTCTTCAACCTCGGGACCGCCGGCCATCTCCGTCAAATTCGCCGTTGCAGAAGCGTCCCCGAGCCCGCTGAGTCCTCCCTCGAGATCGCTGTGAGCTCCCGAGCATTTACCCCTTCTCCCCGCGGTGATTCTCTTCCCCTAACTAGCCTAGCCACTGGAGCCGTGAGCTCCTCGCCGCCGGCCATGGCGCCGTCGTGGCTACGGCCGTGCAAGCACGCGTCCGAGCGCACCACCGCCTTCAACGCGTCCCCAGGAGCCCGTAGCCATCACCAGCTCCTCCTCCCGTGCACCGCAGCATCGATTCCGCGAACACCCGAACTCCGGCGGCCGCCAAAGAGCTCGCCGCCGTCAGCTCCAGCCACCCCAGCTGCTGCCGCTTGTCTCTCTGGATGCGCCTCACTCCCAGGAACCCGTAGGAGGAAACCGCGCATCAAATGGTGGCCTATAGGCGAAACCCGAGCCGTTCCGCCGTGTCTGGCCTCGCCGGCGTCAAGTCGCCGGCAGGTTTGACCCTGCTGGCCAGGGGTTTGACCCCCCTGACTGACTGATGTGTGGGCCAGGCCCCTTTTTAATTAGTGTTAGTTTTAGTTAGTCCTAATTAACTTAATTACGTTAAATAGACACTGACATGTGGGCCCAGGCTCTAATTAACTTTAGTTAGTTAATCAGTCACTGACCAGTGGGTCCCACTGGTCAGGTTTGACCTGGAGGCAACCCTGTTGACCAGCTGACGTCACCCTGACGTCAAGCTGACGCAGTAAATCATTTCTAGTTTAAAAATAATTCAGGAAATTCCAGAAAATACCCAAAACTTTGAAAAATCATAGAAATTCAACCATAACTCCAAATGAGATAAATTATATATGTAAAATTATCAGAAAAATTCAAGGAATCCATCTGTACCATTTTCATGCATGTTTGAACAATGTTTGTCCCCTGTTTTGGACAAAACAAATAAAGGGCATTTAAATAATCATATATGGGTTGGAATTTGAATCTTGTACTCAAACCAACTTCATTTAAATCATAGCTAGTTGCATTAGCTCAAGACACATCCATATTGCCATGTCATAGCATGCATCATATTGTTGCATATCGTCCTGTGTTGATTGTGCTCGGTTGTGTTCTTCGTGGTAGGTTCTGCCTCCGAGGATATTCACGAGTATCCAACTGAAGGGCAGTATCCCATTACCACTCGATCAGGCAAGCAACCATTGATCATTCCGATACAACCCATGTTCTCGCTGCTGCTCTTGTTTACTGCATTAAGACAACACGATTCAAACTGCTGTGTGCTACGGTAGTTGAACCCTTATCCTCTGCATGACCTGTCATTGCCACAGTAACTAGATGAAACCCACTAGCATGTGTAGGAGTTGATTGAGCCATGTTTTGTGATTCCTACCTTGCTATGCCTGCTATGCTTAGAGTTGTGTCAGGTCTGGTTCATCTGGGTGATGGGCTAGAGTGAAATGCTTGTGCCAGTAATATGTGGGATGTGTTGAACATGTTTTGGTAAAGGTATCGATGAGAGGCCATGTAGGAGTACATGGTGGGTTGTTTCATTGAAGCCGTCCCTAAGAACTGAGTTCTGTATGCGTGAATTAAGATTCAGCTACTACCACACATTGGGCCCTGAAATATGACCCCGCTGGACTTACCGACCCCTCTCGCCTCAGTCCAGGAGTTGCAACTAGTTTCTGGTGTTTGTAGGATATGTGTTGGCGGCCGTGCATAGCGCTGACCCTAGGGGTGGGCTATGTTGCGGTAGATACACCGTGGCACGGTGTACCGAGTCACCCGTTTGGTGTCTCGGGAACCCTGTTCACATCGTTCGGGGCCGTTGAGGACACCCCGGCCGGATTTCCTTGCGGATGGAACCTGAATAGGCGATGACCCTGGACTAGAGACTTGTGAGGTTAGTCAGGTCGTGGTCTACACCCACGTCGGTTTTCGCTTGAAGTCTGCCGAGCACATTTCGTGTGCAGACGCTAAGTGGTGGAAACATGTGTGACGAGGTACACCCCTGCAGGGTATAAAACTATTCGAATAGCCGCGTCCGCGGTAAAGGACTACTTGATTGCATATACAGTTCATAGACAAGTTAATGGATACTACTAAAAGACTCAAGATAAGTGTGAGTACCGAGGATGGCCCCCTCGCAGGATACGAGGGAGGATCCACGGTGGAGTATTGTGATGGTGAGTAGTGGACTCGTGTGCGAAAACTATTTTGCTAAAAGATTCCGTAGGATAGCTTAGCCAAGGGTCAAAGCTGGCTTGCTGCATAAACCCCACCACCTTCTTGAGAATGAGCATGTACAGTAGGTCCTGATGTAAGACTTGCTGAGTACCTTTTTACTCATGTTTGCTTATTTATTGTTTTCAGACGACAACACTGCCCCCTCCGATGGGTTTTACGTAGACCTTGACGTCGACGAGTGACTAGCCACCCAGGTGGTGATCCAGGCCATGGAGGGCCCTGTGTAGATAGACAGGCTTCGAGAAGCCTTCTTTCTTTCTAGAGTCTGTACTTAGACTAGTTGCTTCCGCATGTGCTTGTATGACTGTATGACTTGAGTGTCGGGTCATGTGACCCCTACCTGTA
This sequence comes from Triticum monococcum, assembly GCA_034509565.1. Classification (NCBI taxonomy): domain Eukaryota; kingdom Viridiplantae; phylum Streptophyta; class Magnoliopsida; order Poales; family Poaceae; genus Triticum; species Triticum monococcum. The sequence goes on from CM067846.1 coordinate 67,739,250, forward strand.
TGGATATGTTATGTATGGCTCCCTGGAGCCCTTAAATAAGTACTTGAGTTGTAGAGTTTTGTTGTGATGCCATGTTGTATGTACTCATATCGAGCATATTGTATGTATGATTGAAATGCTTGGTATGAGTGGGATCCGACAATCTAGTTGTTTGTCCTTCGCAGCCTTTCTTATGGGGAAATGTAGTCTAGTGCTCCTCGAGCCATAGTAGTCCGCTACAGCCCGGTTCACCGGAGTCCTGCTAGCCCAGCACTACTGTTCAGGACACTTGACTGGCCGGCATGTGTTTCACTTCGTCCCTATGTCTGTCCCTTCGGGGAAATGTCACGCGGTGATCTCCGGAGTCCTGTCTAGCCTGCTACAGCCCGGGATTCCCGGAGTCCTGTTAGCCCAGTGCTACAGCCCGGAATCACTCGTTGATGACCGACATGTTCGTTGTGAATCATGTATGCCTGTCTCCATAGGTCTGTGCCGCTTTGGGTTCACGACTAGCCATGTCGGCCCGGGTTCTCGGTCATATGGATGCTAGCGACATTGTCATATACGCGAGCCAAAAGGCGCAAACGGTCCCGGGCCATGGTAAGGCGACACCCGTGGGATACCGTGCGTGAGGCCGCAAAGTGATATGAGGTGTTACCGGCTAGATCGATGTGGCTTAGAATCGGGGTCCTGACAGTGTGTACATGCGATGCACGTTAATTTAAAAGTATATTAAGTGCATGCGAATATTAAGTTGGATATTATTTGCGTGTTATTATGTGCTCAGCACTATTTTTGGCATGAAATTAACTGCATGCTAAACGTGTTGAGTGCTTGACATTGAAGCGGTCTAGGTCGTTGGATGACAAGGAATACATGTGGCTTGATGACGTTTTATATTTAATTTGATACGACTCTAGCAGAACATTCAATCGATCAAATCATAGATTTCGTTCAGTCTGACTCCAACTTTAAATTATACGACGATCGATCTAAAATAAACGGAAATGATAAACGTTCGAAAATTTTCCTACGCACATGCAAGATCATGGTGATGCATAGCAACGAGGGGGAGAGTATTGTCTACGTACCAACGCAGACCGACTGCGGAAGCAATCTCACAACGTAGAGGAAGTAGTCGTACGTCTTCTTCCTGATCCGACCGATCCAAGCACCGTTACTCCGGCACCTCCGAGTTCTTAGCACACGTTCAGCTCGATGACGATCCCCGGGCTCCGATCCAGCAAAGCTTCGGGGAGGAGTTCCGTCAGCACGACGGCGTGGTGACGATCTTGATGTACTACCGACGCAGGGCTTCGCCTAAGCACTACAACAGTATGATCGAGGTTGAATTTGGTGGCAGGGGGCACCGCACACGGCTAAGGAACGATCTCAAGGATCAACTTGTGTGTCTTGGGGTGTCCCCTGCCCCCGTATATAAAGGATGGAGGGAGGGAGGCTGGCCGGCCAAAGGAGGGAGGCGCAGGAGGAGTCCTGCTCCTACCGGGAGTAGGACTCCCCCCTCCAATCCTAGTCCAACTAGGAATCCTTAAAGGGGAGATTGAGAGAGGTGGCCGGCCCCTCTCCTAGTCCTAATAGGACTAGGGAGAGGGGGGAGGCGCAGCCCTATGTGGGCTGCCCTCTCACCTTTCCACTAAGGCCCATGTTGGCCCATTTGGCTCCCGGGGGGTTCCGGTAACCCTCCCGGTAATCCGGTAAAATCCCGATTTCACCCGGAACACTTCCGGTGTCCAAACATAGGCTTCCAATATATCAATCTTTACGTCTCGACCATTTCGAGACTCCTTGTCATGTCCGTGATCACATCCGGGACTCCGAACAACCTTCGGTACATCAAAATGCATAAACTCATAATAACTGTCATCGTAACGTTAAGCGTGCGGACCCTACGGTTCGAGAACAATGTAGACATGACCGAGACACGTCTCCGGTCAATAACCAATAGCGGGACCTGGATGCCCATACTGGCTCCTACATATTCTATGAAGATCTTTATCGGTCAGACCGCATAACAACATACGTTGTTCCCTTTGTCATCGGTATGTTACTTGCCCGAGATTCGATCGTCGGTATCCAATACCTAGTTCAATCTCGTTACTGGCAAGTCTCTTTACTCGTTCCGTAATACATCATCTCATAACTAACATCTTAGTTATTATGCTTGCAAGGCTTATGTGATGTGTATTACCGAGAGGGCCCAGAGATACCTCTCCGACAATCGGAGTGACAAACCCTAATCTCGAAATACGCCAACCCAACATCTACCATTGGAGACACTTGTAGTACTCCTTTATAATCACCCAGTTACGTTGTGACGTTTGGTAGTACCCAAAGTGTTCCTCCGGTAAATGGGAGTTGCATAATCTCATAGTCATAGGAACATGTATAAGTCATGAAGAAAGCAATAGCAACATACTAAACGATCGGGTCCTAAGCTAATGGAATGGGTCATGTCAATCAGATCATTCAACTAATGATGTGACCTCGTTAATTAAATAACAACTCTTTGTTCATGGTTAGGAAACATAACCATCTTTGATTAACGAGCTAGTCAAGTAGAGGCATACTAGTGACACTCTGTTTGTCTATGTATTCACACATGTATTATGTTTCCGGTTAATACAATTCTAGCATGAATAATAAACATTTATCATGATATAAGGAAATAAATAATAACTTTATTGTTGCCTCTAGGGCATATTTCCTTCAGTCTCCCACTTGCACTAGAGTCAATAATCTAGTTCACATTGCCATGTGATTTAACAGCAATAGTTCACATCACCATGTGATTAACACCCATAGTTCACATCGTCATGTGACCAACACTCAAAGGGTTTACTAGAGTCAGTAATCTAGTTCACATATCTATGTGATTAACACCCAAAGAGTACTAAGGTGTGATCATGTTTTGCTTGTGAGATAATTTTAGTCAACGGGTCTGTCACATTCAGATCCGTAAGTATTTTGCAAAATTCTTTGTCTATAATGCTCTGCACGGAGCTACTCTAGCTAATTGCTCCCACTTTCAATATGTATCCAGATTGAGACTTTTAGATTCATCTGGATCAGTGTCAAAAACTTGCATCGACGTAACCCTTTACGACGAACCTTTTTGTCACGTCCATAATCGAGAAACATATCCTTATTTCACTAAGGATAATTCTGACCGCTGTCCAGTGATCTACTCCTAGATTACTATTGTACTCCCTTGCCAAATCAGTGCAGGGTATACAATAGATCTGGTACATAGCATGGCATACTTTATAGAACCTATGAATGAGGCATAGGGAATGACTTTCATTCTCTTTCTATCTTCTGCCGTGGTCGGGCTTTGAGTCTTTACTCAACTTCACACCTTGTAATACAGGCAAGAACTCTTTCTTTGACTGCTCCATTTTGAACTACTTCAAAAATCTTGTCAAGGTATGTACTCATTGAAAAAACATATCAAGCGTCTTGATCTATCTCTATAGATCTTGAAGCTCAATATGTAAGCAGCTTCACCGAAGTCTTTCTTTGAAAAACTCCTTTCAAACACTCCTTTATGCTTTACAGAATAATTCTACATTATTTCTGATCAACAATATGTCATCCACATATACTTATCAGAAATGCTATAGTGCTCCCACTCACTTTCTCGTAAATACAGGCTTCACCGCAAGTCTGTATCAAACTATATGCTTTGATCAACTTATCAAAGCGTATATTCCAACTCCGAGATGCTTGCACCAGTCCACAGATGGATCGCTGGAGCTTGTACATTTTGTTAGCACCTTTCGGATTGACAAAACCTTCTAGTTGCATCGTATACAACTCTTCTTTAGCAAATCCATTAAGGAATGCAGTTTTGTTTATTCGTTTGCCAGATTTCATAAAATGCGGCAATTACTAACATGATTCAGACAGACTCAAGCATAGATACGAGTGAGAAGCTCTCATCGTAGTCAACATCTTGAACTTGTCGAAAACCTTTTGCGACAATTCTAGCTTTGTAGATAGTAACACTACTACCAGCGTCCGTCTTCCTCTTGAAGATCCATTTATTCTCAATTGCTTGCCGATCATCGGGCAAGTCAACCAAAGTCCAAACTTTGTTCTCATACATGGATCACATCTCAGATTTCATGGCCTCAAACCATTTCGCGGAATCTGGGCTCATCATCACTTCCTCATAGTTCATAGGTTCGTCATGGTCAAGTAACATAACCTCCAGAACAGGATTACCGTACCACTCTGGTGCGGATCTCACTCTGGTTTACCTACGAGATTCGGTAGTAACTTGATCTGAAGTTACATGATCATCATCATTAGCTTCCTCACTAATTGGTGTAGTAGTCACAAGAACAGATTTTTGTGATGAACTACTTTCCAATAAGGTAGAAGGTACAATTACCTTATCAAGTTTTCTACTTTCCTCCCACTCACTTCTTTCAAGAGAAACTCCTTCTCCAGAAAGTTTCCGAATTTAGCAACAAAAGTCTTGCCTTCGGATCTGTGATAGAAGGTGTATCCAACAGTTTCCTTTGGATATCCTATGAAGATGCACTTCTCCGATTTGAGTTTTGAGCTTATCAGGATGAAACTTTTTCATATAAGGATCGCAACCCCAAACTTTAAGAAACGACAACTTTGGTTTCTTGCCAAACCATAGTTCATAAGGCGTCGTCTCGACGGATATAGATGGTGCCCCTTTTTAACGTGAATGCAGCTGTCTCTAATGCATGACCCCAAAAACAATAGTGGTAAATCGGTAAGAGACATCATAGATTGCACTATATCCAATAAAGTACGGTTATGACGTTCGGACACACCATTATGATGTGGTGTTCCAGGTGGCGTGAGTAGTGAAACTATTTCACATTGTTTTAACTGAAGACCAAACTCGTAACTCAAATATTTGTCTCCGCGATCAGATCGTAGAAACTTTATTTTCTTGTCACGATGTTTTTTACTTCACTCTGAAATTCTTTGAACTTATTCAAATGTTTCGGACTTATGTTTCATCAAGTAGATATACTCATATCTGCTCAAATCATTTGTGAAGATCAGAAAATAATGATACCTGTCACGAGCCTCAATATTCATCGGACAACATACATCAGTATGTATGATTTCCAACAAATCTTTTCTCGCTCCATTGTTCCGGAGAACGGCGTTTTAGTCATCTTGCCCAAAAGGCATGGTTCGCAAGCATCAAGTGATTCATAATCAAGTGATTCCGAGAGCCCATCAGCATGGAGTTTCTTCATGCGCTTTATACCAATATGACCTAAACAGCAGTGCCACAAATAAGTTGCACTATCATTATTAACTTTGCATCTTTTGGTTTCAATATTATGAATATGTGTATTATTAAGATCGAGATCCAATGAACTATTTTCATTGGGTGTGTAACCATATTAGGTTTTATTCATGTAAACAGAACAAAAATTTATTCTCTTACTTAAATGAATAACCGTATTACAATAAACATGATCAAATCATATTCATGTTCAACGCAAACACCAAATAACACTTATTTAGGTTCAACACTAATCCCGAAATTATAGGGAGTGTGCGATGATGATCATATCAATCTTGGAACCACTTCCAACACACATCGTCACTTCACCCTTAACTAGTCCCTGTTTATTCTGCAACTCCCGTTTCGAGTTACTAATCTTAGCAACTGAACTAGTATCAAATACTAAGGGTTTGCTATAAACACTAGTAAAAGTACACATCAATAACATGTATATCAAATATACTTATGTTCACTTTGCCATCCTTCTTATCCGCCAATCACTTGGGGTAGTTCCGCTTCCAGTGACCAGTCCCTTTGCAGTAGAAGCACTTAGTCTCAGGCTTAGGATCAGACTTGGGCTTCTTCACTTGAGCAGCAACTTGCTTGCCGTTCTTCTTGAAGTTCCCCTTCTTCCCTTTGCCCTTTTCTTGAAACTAGTGGTCTTGTCAACCATCAACACTTGATGTTTTTCTTGATTTCTACCTTCGTTGATTTCAGCATCATGAAGAGCTTGGGAGTTGTTTCTGTTATCCCTTGCATATTATAGTTCATCACGAAGTTCTACTAACTTGGTGATGGTGACTAGAGAATTCTGTCAATCACTATCTTATCTGGAAGATTAACTCCCACTTGATTCAAGCGATTGTAGTACCCAGACAATCTGAGCACATGCTCACTAGTTGAGCGATTCTCCTCCATCTTTTAGCTATAGAACTTGTTGGAGACTTCATATCTCTCAACTCGGGTATTTGCTTGAAATATTAACTTCAACTCTTGGAACATCTCATATGGTCCATGACGTTCAAAACGTCTTTGAAGTCCCGATTCTAAGTCATTAAGGATGGTGCACTAAACTATCAAGTAGTCATCGTATTAAGCTAGCCAAATGTTCATAACGTCTGCATCTGCTCCTGCAATAGGTCTGTCACCTAGCGGTGCATCAAGGACATAATTCTTCTGTGCAGCAATGAGGATAAACCTCAGATCACGGATCCAACCCGCATCATTGCTACTAACATCTTTCAGCACAATTTTCTCTAGGAACATATCAAAAATAAACACAGGGAAGCAACAACGCGAGCTATTGATCTACAACATAATTTGCAAAATACTACCAGGACTACGTTCATGTTAAATTTAAGTTCAATTTAATCATATTACTTAAGAACTCCCACTTAGATAGACATCCCTCTAATCTTCTAAGTGATCACGTGATCCAAATCAACTAAACCATAACCGATCATCACGTGAGATGGAGTAGTTTTCAACGGTGAACATCGTCATGTTGATCATATCTACTATATGATTCACGCTCGACCTTTCGGTCTCTGTGTTCCGAGGCCATATCTGCATATGCTAGGCTCGTCAAGTTTAACCTGAGTATTCTGCGTGTGCAAAACTGGCTTGCACCCGTTGTAGATGGACGTAGAGCTTATCACACCCGATCATCACGTGGTGTCTGGGCACGATGAACTTTGGCAACGGTGCATACTCAGGGAGAACACTTCTTGATAATTTAGTGAGAGATCATCTTATAATGCTACCATCAATCAAAGCAAGATAAGATGCATAAAAGATAAACATCACATGCAATCAATATAAGTGATATGATATGGCCATCATCATCTTGTGCTTGTGATCTCCATCTCCGAAGCACCGTCATGATCACCATCGTCACCGGCGCGACACCTTGATCTCCATCGTAGCATCGTTGTCGTCTCGCCAATCTTATGCTTCCACGACTATCACTACCGCTTAGTAATAAAGTAAAGCATTACATCGCGATTGCATTGCATACAATAAAGCGACAACCATATGGCTCCTGCCAGTTGCCGATAACTTGGTTACAAAACATGATCATCTCATACAATAAAATCAGCATCATGCCTTAACCATATCACATCACAACATGCCCTGCAAAAACAAGTTAGACGTCCTCTACTTTGTTGTTGCAAGTTTTACGTGGCTGCTATGGGCTTAAGTAAGAACTCATCTCACCTACGCATCAAAACCACAACGGTAGTTCGTCAAATAGACTCCATTTTAACCTTCTCAAGGACCGGGCGTAGCCACACTTGGTTCAACTAAAGTTGGAGAGACAGTCTTCCACAAGCCATCTGTGTGCATAGCACATCGAGGGAACCGGTCTCGCGTAAGAGTACGCGTAAGGTTGGTCCGGATCGTCTCGTCCAACAATACCGCCGAACCAAAGTATGACATGCTGGTAGGCAGTATGACTTGTATCGCCCACAACTCACTTGTGTTCTACTCGTGCAAATAACATCAAACCATAAAAACCTAGGCTCGGATGCCACTGTTGGGGAACGTAGTAATTTCGAAAATTTTCCTACGCACACGCAAGATCATGGTGATGCATAGCAACGAGGGGGAGAGTATTGTCTACGTACCAACGCAGACCGACTGCGGAAGCGATCTCACAACGTAGAGGAAGTAGTCGTACGTCTTCTTCCTGATCCGACCGATCCAAGCACCGTTACTCCGGCACCTCCGAGTTCTTAGCACACGTTCAGCTCGATGACGATCCCCGGGCTCCGATCCAGCAAAGCTTTGGGGAGGAGTTCCGTCAGCACGACGGCGTGGTGACGATCTTGATGTACTACCGACGCAGGGCTTCGCCTAAGCACTACAACGGTATGATCGAGGTGGAATTTGGTGGCAGGGGGCACCGCACACGGCTAAGGAACGATCTCAAGGATCAACTTGTGTGTCTTGGGGTGTCCCCTGCCCCCGTATATAAAGGATGGAGGGAGGGAGGCTGGTCGGCCAAAGGAGGGAGGCGCAGGAGGAGTCCTACTCCTACCGGGAGTAGGACTCCCCCCTCCAATCCTAGTCCAACTAGGAATCCTTAAAGGGGAGAGAGAGAGAGGTGGCCGGCCCCTCTCCTAGTCCTAATAGGACTAGGGAGAGGGGGGGGAGGCGCAGCCCTATGTGGGCTGCCCTCTCACCTTTCCACTAAGGCCCATGTTGGCCCATTTGGCTCCCGGGGGGTTCCGGTAACCCTCCCGGTAATCCGGTAAAATCCCGATTTCACCCGGAACACTTCCGGTGTCCAAACATAGGCTTCCAATATATCAATCTTTACGTCTCGACCATTTCGAGACTCCTCGTCATGTCCGTGATCACATCCGGGACTCCGAACAACCTTCGGTACATCAAAATGCATAAACTCATAATAACTGTCATCGTAACGTTAAGCGTGCGGACCCTACGGTTCGAGAACAATGTAGACATGACCGAGACACGTCTCCGGTCAATAACCAATAGCGGGACCTGGATGCCCATATTGGCTCCTACATATTCTACGAAGATCTTTATCGGTCAGACCGCATAACAAAATACGTTGTTCCCTTTGTCATCGGTATGTTACTTGCCCGAGATTCGATCGTCGGTATCCAATACCTAGTTCAATCTCGTTACTGGCAAGTATCTTTACTCGTTCCGTAATACATCATCTCATAACTAACATCTTAGTTATTATGCTTGCAAGGCTTATATGATGTGTATTACCGAGAGGGCCCAGAGATACCTCTCCGACAATCGGAGTGACAAACCCTAATCTCGAAATACGCCAACCCAACATCTACCATTGGAGACACTTGTAGTACTCCTTTATAATCACCCAGTTACGTTGTGACGTTTGGTAGTACCCAAAGTGTTCCTCCGGTAAACGGGAGTTGCATAATCTCATAGTCATAGGAACATGTATAAGTCATGAAGAAAGCAATAGCAACATACTAAACGATCAGGTGCTAAGCTAATGGAATGGGTCATGTCAATCAGATCATTCAACTAATGATGTGACCTCGTTAATTAAATAACAACTCTTTGTTCATGGTTAGGAAACATAACCATCTTTGATTAACGAGCTAGTCAAGTAGAGGCATACTAGTGACACTCTGTTTGTCTATGTATTCACACATGTATTATGTTTCCGGTTAATACAATTCTAGCATGAATAATAAACATTTATCATGATATAAGGAAATAAATAATAACTTTATTATTGCCTCTAGGGCATATTTCCTTCAGGCCCTAGCTTCAAGGAAGGCCACAATGTTCTGGATTTCGGTCTCCAGGAGCGAGTCAACTGGCGGGAGGAGGCGACTGGCGTTGGTGCAAGGAAGCGGTCGACGACGGCCATCCATGCCGCTGAGGGGGGCACTGGCACCCGCGTGGGGACATGCACTGTCAATGGCGCGACAGAGACATTCGTGTGCACGGGCACTGGCACGGGCACGCACGTCAGTGCATGCGCAGGCGCATGCGCTGGCACGGGCGTGTGCGTTAGTGCACACGTAGGCACATGCGCTGGCAGGTGCACGGGCGCGTGAAAGTCGGCGGGGACCTCGTGGAACCCCGTGGCATCAAGCTCGGCAACAATGTGCTTCTCCCGACCCATCAATGCCACGGGGATGGACACTGGTGCAGTCGGGGCGACGGGAGCCGGAACGGGTGCGGGGACAGGCGCGGCGTCTTCCCGCAAGGCCAGTTCAAGCTCGTCCCAAAGAGCTTTATATTCTTGAGACTCCGGCTGGGTGTCTTCCTCAGGAAACTGGAAGACTAAGGGCACACCATCGTGATGCGGCATAGCGTACGTTTAGGTCAGGCTGGTTGGAGGCAGACGACAGGAGAATCTCAAAATCGGAGAGGAAGAGAGAAGATTGTAGCGATACCGGATAGTGCGGGGTTGATTTTAAACTATGGTGCCGGCAACATTAAAAGTGGGAGCAGTTGGGACGAAGGTGGGCGGCGCAGCTTGGTCAAAGGGCTCGCCTCCCAGTGAGCCTGCACAGCGGTTTGCTCGCATGCCTCCCTGTCAGCTGGCGCAGCGGTCTGCTCGGACGCCTCCCGTCGACTCACACGCTTGCTCGTACGGCACCTGCCAATGAGAAGCGGGACTCGTGGCGGCACGTAAACGCCCACGGTTTCAATAGTGAAAGCGTTCGCCTTAATGTGGCAGGTCTTTGTTTCAAAATACCTTGGCTCTTCATTTGTACAACTTGTCATAAGCAGCTTGTCTCAAATTGAAGAAAAAACTTACGAAGTAATATTTGTGTCATATCATGTGACCATGCTCAGTTTCAAGAATTTATGGTCACTTTTGGATTTTCTGAAATTAAAGATCCAGGCTTCGAAACAATATCATAACCTGCATCATGCAATAAATTTTCAGGCCATACATCTGTCCTGTTATATTTCTTAAGAAATGATTTGGTCAAACATTTTGCTTAGTTAGACTTCAGACAAGTTATATATGCAGAGCAAAAGGATAATCCCTCCATACCAGTGCATTGCCTGATTTATTAACTCAAGTACTAGGCACGAACAAACGAAAAAACGGGCTCAATTCTGTGCTCATCCTGGTATAGTAGTAGTAGTACTAGGCAACGCAGTTGACGGGTGACCTTGGCGAGCAGCGACCGAGGGAATTGAACCGTGCTCGGCACGGTAGGTAACGTTGTCTAGTTACTTTTTTTGAACACAACGTTGTCTAGTTACTAAAGCATCCCTCCGTTGTTCATCGGTACACTAGTAGAAAACAGGGCTTTGGTCTAGGGCAGTTTTCACATTAGTCCCGGTTCAGTCAAGAACCTGGACTAATGTGAGCATTTATCCCGGTTCGTGCGGCTAAGGCATTAGTCCCGGTTCACCTGGGCCCTTTAGTCCCGGTTCGTGCCACGAACGGGGACTAAAGGGTGCGATGCCCATTAGTCCTTTAGTACCGGTTGGTGCCACCAACCGGTACTAATGGGTTTTGAGGCATTAGTACCGGTTCATGGCACAAACCGGTACTAAAGGTCCCATTTTCAAACTCTCACCCCCCGGACCGCCTTTTCAGTTTTAGAAAAAACAAAAGAAAATGATGGAAATGTCAAAAAAATAAAATAAAATAAGTTTCCCATGTGATATGTGGTCTACTTATTGGGAAAATTTACAAATATGAATTTCGACTTTATTTACAAAATCTCCCAGGAATTTGTAAAATGGGCATAACTTTGGCATACGAACTCGGATTAAAAAGTTTTTTATATGAAAAATCATCTACTCGAAAAGTTACATATGAATTTAATCGGGGGAACCCCGTTAAACATTTTCAAAATCCTCAAAAAACTAACAGAAAAAAAGTTACGGGGCTTTTAAGATCTAGAATGGAAAAAATCGAAAAAATTACTAGTCAAATCTGGTCAAACAATGGTCAAACTAATTATTCTAGAATATTAGTGTTACTAAATAATTATTTTAGTTATTTTGAATTTTGGTCAAATCTGGTCAAACTGTGGTCAAACAATGGTCAAACTAATTATTCAAGAAATATTAGTGTTACTAAATAATTATTGTTTTTTAAAACAATAGTTTCTAACTCAAACAGTGAAATGTGTCACTTCATGCTAGAGCAAAATTCATGAAGGTTAATAGGATTGACATCTTACTATTGTCAGAAAAACAACAAGTGCAGACTTGGAAATGAGAGAGAATAGAACCCGGAAGTTAAGCGTGCTCAGGCTGGGGGAGTGGGAGGATGGGTGACCGTTCGGGAAGTTAGATGATTTGGAATGATGAGGGGTGATTAGAGGATAAATTGAGAAGTGATGAGGGGTGGTGATTACACACTAGAGGTTAAAATAATTCAGAAATTTGAAAATTCAAAAAAAATTTAAAAAAAAATCATAAAATTTCCTTTAGTCCCGGTTGGTGTTACCAACCGGGACTAAAGGTGGAGCTCCACGTGGCCGCGCCCTTTAGTCCCGGTTCGTGTAAGAACCGAGACTAAAGGGGAGAGGCATTAGTACCGACCATTTAGTCCCAGTTCGAAAACCGGGACTAAAGGGCCTTACCAACCGGGACAAAAGCCCCCTTTTCTACTAGTGGTAGTCATTATGGACCGGGGACATGAGGGGAATTTCCTAGGGCTGGAATTCTGGCCGCCAGATATTTCGAATCGAAACACGGAGGCTCGACTGGTTGGGGTTACCTAATGTGCGTACCACGCACGCCGCCAGAAGGACACGAGCCCAATTTTTTTAATATTTTTAGGATCAACACGAGCAAAGGTCTGGCTGGTACGCCGTTGGGTCCTACCATTCGAGAATACGAAAGGAACCTTTTAAGTTGCTGAACGAATCTTTGTGTATTACAATGCCCATATTTTCCTTGCAAATACTAATCTCAACGTGGTAATTTATTTATGACGAGTTGTTGAATTAGAGTTAGTTTGTGATATAGTGATCTCAACGTGGATTTCACATTTCATGGTATCCCTGCTAAGTTTTTCAATGCAAATTCAAATTTAAAAGATGAACAATATGGAGGTGAGAAAACTTTGTATGTATCAAGCATATGACCCCACACACACAGAGACACCCACACACGAACACAACAACAATCCAATAAGTATAGTGCATCTATTTTCCAAACCATGCATGTATGACATGAATTCAAAAATACTCCGTCTGTTCCTAAATATTAGTCTTTTAGAGATTTCAACAAGCGACTACATATAGAGCAAAATGAGTGAATCTACACTCTAAAATATGGCTATATACATCTGTATGTGCCAGTCCACTTGAAATCGCTAAAAAGACTAATATTTAGGAACGAAGGGAGAAAATGTAAGACATGCATGGTCCTCAATTCAATATTTAAAACAAACATGAAACTGAAACATGAATATTAAGTCTAGTACTATAGTACATGCAAATGTTGTGTTTAATTAGGCGGAGCTATGATTGTCGGGGGTCACCCCCTCGACCTTAGATAAAATTGTGAAGCTCTATTTAGGGTTGTTTAGATTATATTTGTCCCCACCCTCCCAACCACCGATTGGTTGTGCACCCCCACCCCTCCTCCCCAGGAGAATATCATGTGCCCCCATACCTTCTATGCTATATGTCGATACGAGTTGCTTGGAGCTTGTAGATCTGAGATATAGCAGCTCACATGATGTCTTAATATTTTTACAGTATACCTTGATGAGTTTGAGAATTGCACACAATTTGTACAAAAACAAATCAGATGCCCTTGGATCCCATATCCAACGACCTCAAAGCTCGTATCAGCGTAGCATCTAAGATGAAGGAGGACATCATATTCTCCTGTATGTAAGAATATCATGTGCTACCACACCTTACATGCTTTGGTGATACAAGCTCTTCGGAGTGGTTGGATTTGTGACCCAATGCCTCCTCGGTGGTTCGAATGGTTTTTTGCGGAAAAGCCCACAAAGAGTTCGGCCACTGCTTACAAGCACAAAGACTGCTCAGATGCCATTGGATCTCAGATCAAACAACCTTGAAACTCGTATCACCGTAGCATCGAAGGTGCAAGAGCACCATATGTTTTCTCGCACGGGAGAATATGAGGTGCTCCCGCACCGTAGATTCTATGGTGATACGAGTTCACGGAGATCTAACGGACCACAGTAGGAGGTTTGAATGTTTTTCCAATATACGGCTGAGAGAGTTTGGCATTGCGCAGAAAGTACAAGTACTACGCATGTGCCATCTGATCACTAATCATACGAACTAGATGCTCATATCACCGTAGCGGGTAATTAAGCTATGGGGAGCACCTAATATGAGCAACGGGGAGCCATTGGATCCAAGATGCAGCAGCACACACAAGGCCTGAATGTTTTATTTGCAAAAAAAACCTTTGGAGAGTTTGGAAATTGCACATAATTACAAAGCTAGTCCCAAGCCATTGGATCTCACTTCCATAAGTGTAAAAACTCATATCACCATAGCATCTCAGTTGCGGGGTGGATGTGATATTCTATACCGCTTTCATTTTTGTTCGTAAACTTGCAAAATACGTGTAACTTGTGCCATTACTTGTCTAACCGCGCAAAGTGTTTGTTCAAAAAACCATCCTACACTGAAATATTGGAACAACACACGGGGGTCCCACTTGTCATTAAATCAAATTTGGACCTAAAACTAACAAATCTGAAAGACGAGATTCGAACTGGCAACCTAGACTACAATGCGTAAGTCGATAGTCTGAAACAACAACGGTTGTTGGCTTTGTCCCATAACTTGATTTTATACAATATTACATTGAGTAGAGTAGAGGGAGTGCCTCGTCTACATGTGCATGACCGTTGACGCACTTACTGGTGGGTCCCTGGTCTGCGACCTCTTTCTTCTCTCCATCGTCTAACCTTTGCATGGGCACACACGAAGAGCAGCGCTAGCTTGCCGTGGTGTTATTACAACTAAAAAAGCTTGGAAAATAGAAGAATCGCCTAGAACAAGAGATGTTGTGGCTGGTCGAGATGGAGCTAACCACACCTATCCTTCGTGCCATGTTAGCATGATGAAGCTATGTGGGTAGTGGTGTGTTTTCGACCGACTGGCTGGGTCCCGAGGTCGAACCATAGGTACTATGTCTGATACAGTAAATTTTTACACGCACATTTTTCCTCCGAGTCGAGACATGGCAGACCCTACCGCATAGTTTCGGGGTCCTCCCGGGTGGTGCACTCATATATTCTTCCTGACGTGGGACGCCCTACCGCATGTTTTCGCCGAAGCAAGTAAATAAATGAGTCATCAAATCACGAAAGACCACTTTTCCCGCCGAGTACATCAGTGAAGCACAGTGGCTAGCTAGTTGGGCTAGTTCGACCGATTAGCTAGGCCGCCGCCACATTTGTTTTTTCACCCCTTATTTTATCTACTTGTCGATAAGTAAATTTAAACATCGACCCCAGCATTGCTCTGGTGTTTGAGTGCGGCAGGATTTTTAATTTTTTGATTGACGGGAGTAGGCGCGATAGGATTTTTAATTTTTTGATTGACGGGAGTAGGCGCGGCAGCAATTAGTCATGATGACTCCGCCTGTAAAATCCACTGCTCCCTGAGGTGAGAAGTCGTCGACAGGTGTTTTACCATGGTGAAAACCAAAAGATTCCCCGCTCCTCGGCTGGCTCCCTCCGCCTTCCCGTAGATTGCATTGCCTTTCACCCGTTTCGCCCCCTACATCACCAACATCGTGCACCTCGAGAAGCAGAGGGACTTCGGTGTTTCTTAGGCACCCTCTACATGGGCATGTCCATGTCTCGACGCAACATGACCGTTGGATCAAACTCTGACGGCGCAGATCAGTCACTGTAGCACAAAGCGTGTGGGTATGTTTGGTTGCATTCTCATCTCAATAGAGTGTGTAAGTCACCTTACGAAAACCAAATAATCCCAAAACACTTAAGCACGGTACATTAACCCGCTCCTCGTTTCTTGTTTTGTGACATATCAACCAATAAGAGATGTGCGCCGCGCATGCTTTCAATGACTTGAGACTAATAAACATGACATGCAGTGGTTAGTTCATTGCATGCAATGCTATTAACAAGCAAAAAGACATTAAGTTTTCTTGTTTTCCTCTCCGCCTTGGTCGCAGTGCACAACGTAAGATGATTTATACACCTAGACGGAGTAGTTGTTTCCTCTTCGTGTATTTGTGTTAACCTACTATTGTGGACTCATGCACCCTTCATGCACTCTGCCAAACACCCAAAAGTGGGTCGAGAAGGGAACTTTTGCTCCCATCCCATGCACCCTTCATACACCCTGCCTAACACTATTCGTGCTTCATATGGTTCATGTTTCGTGGAGTACTGTAGCACTGTACTCTCTGTGCGCTGTAGACCTAGTTTTGTTAACATTGATCTCACCGTTCATTCTCGACTAGACAGTCGAGAAAGCGGTACTATGTTACTACATTACTATTCATATAGTTGACATGCGCACAACATCATTTGTTGTCGTCATATCTTACTACACTAGCAACAAGATTATGTAGTACTGACATATGAACCACTGCACATGCCTAGTAGTAGGAGCACTGTGTATGTTCAAGTGGCTGCCGTGTTTCGCACTCCTCCGTCGTAAGAGTGGAAACGCTTGTTGTAATCATTTTTTCTTCAGAAAAATAGTGGACACGCTCTACCGTGCGGATCCTCCTCCAGCCATGCACTAAATTACTCACTTTTGCCAATGTGTGGGACAGCCAACATCGGGGTCCACCAGCCATGCACTAAATTACTCCGTAATAGAGTGACGGTAGACTACCCCGATCGAGGCGCCGCAGTAATGCCCAATGAGCCGTCAAATCACAAAACCCCCTCCTTTCCAGCAGTAAGTTGGACGGACGAAGCAACCATCATTTCACTCTTCTCTCTCAGCTTCCTCTCTACCCAACCCTCGCATCTCCCTCATCTTGTTCCTCATTTCATCAAGAAAACCCCAACCTACTTCTGCTATTGTTCTTCTCTCCCAAAGAAGGAAGGGTGAGTGCATCAATGCTGTTGATTCTGGCCAAGGCCCGGTCTTGCAACCCCGAGACTGATCATATAACTCCCTCTCTTTTCTTCTTTTGGGTTTGTGATTATGGTTTCTTTTCTTTTATTTCTATTTGACAGTTTCTTGATGGACGCTGGAGCACCGGCCGAAGTGATGTCCATGGCTCTGGCCAAAACCGTCGAGGCTCATGGTACGAACAAGCGCAAGCACCCCGCCGAGACTACCGCAGACAAGCTCAAAGCCATCGCCCTGTCCAGGCCCCCCTCTCCGGGATCCCTCATTAAGCAAGTCCAGGTAATATCTCTTCTTGACGACCTTTTTCTCGATCTTGATCGTGTTTTTTCATCTAACACGCAGTACTAGTACTATTAGTACAACTTTCTAGGTGATCTTGCATATGATTTTTGTGTGCCAAATGACGGTTCTAAATTCCTCTTTTGACCAAAACATGCGAGAGGTTTACACTGATTTCTTATAGGTTACTTTCAACTACTACTCTATGAACATCGACGCTACCTTTGAAGCGGGTATATTTGCCTTAGTAACTTGTGTTATGGATATTGCAAGTAATCCCTCTGCTCTCATGCCTTTGAAGACATGTTCTAGTCATATATGTGGGTATATGTAGTCATATATGGAGTATAATATCGAAAATCATCTTATATTTCTGAACAGAGGTAGTAATAAAATATGGTTTCTGTTTGAATTAGAACCAGGTCTGCGGTGGAGATGAAGTTCTCAAAGTAATGCCGTGTGAACTGGAAGACTTGAGGATGAGTTCTACTGCTAAACTATCCAGCTATTGTGTCCTTGTCGCCACGTGTCCTGAACTAGTGTTTTCCTGTAGCATTGTTGTCAGGCGTGTTCTCGAGGCTGTACTTGACCACAACAATTAACTAGCTATGCCTTCGATTATGAAGGGGGTGGTTCTTGTAGAGCTTCCCAACAAATCTGATGCGGCATGTCTTCATGATCATGTTTATGAGTGGAAAGACCACTCTGTTAGGTTCTCCAAGGTTGACAAGATGGTGATGGTGCATGTAGACATCTCTCACGAAGTCCATGGCCTAGTCAGTTATGCGGGGGTCATCCCGTAGGTCGGTGGCAAGAAATAGTATGCAAAGTTTAATTAGTGCAACTTTGCTTGTATGCAGTAAGTACTATTGTTCAGTACTTGATTTGTGTTTGTGAACCCTGTATTGTTGGTTAGTACTACCGCTTTTGGTGTGTGGTCAGTCCTAAGAATGGTCTATGTTAATGTCTGTCCACTCAATTCAGTCTGTATATTTTGAAGTATCCAGATCATCTTTTTTGTGAGGACGGTTTATCAATTATGGTTACACTCCAATATCTGTATGCATTGCAGGGTTTATCGCACCCACCAGGATTTCCAGCCCCATGGATGTTCGGTCCATACGATTTGTCACGTCCTTTGGACTCTCCTACTTGTGGGAGTAGGCGGGGCCCCTGCATGCCACCTGTAGTTGGATGATCAATCTTCTGTTTAGTACTTCAACATAGTGATTTCCTGGTAAGGATTCACTCCTGTCACATCAAGTAAATGTTATTGATTTACTGTCTAAATCTTATTGATTTAATGTCATGTTTTCTTTCTTTTCCTGCAATTTTACGATGCAAGTTTTGCCATGTGACATTCATCATAGAATAAACCGTTTGGTTTGCTCTACGATGGCTATTTTTGTAGGTTTCACTTCTTATGTCGTTTCAGTAACGAAGGCACCGTCCATCACTTATATTACTGGAAAAAATTGGATCAGTCTGTTGTCTGAGTACAAGCTAAATCCCTATGACGAACTGCAGTTTGGTTTAACAAAAACGCCACAATTAGTCCTGCTCGCGTTTAAAAGAAATGAAGAAAAAAGCTAGATCATGGTCACGAAGCCTAGTCAAATTGGAAAGGTGATCATAGCAGACCAGACACGATCGCCGCTGTCTCGCACATCCGTACCACCTTTAGCAACGGATCGAGCACCGGTAGTTTCTCTAGCACTGACAGCGGTAGCAGCTTAGTATGATCTAGCGGAGGATTGGGCACCGACCATGTCAACAGATCAGGCTGATCTGCCGGAGGATCGGGCATCGACACCGGCACCTGCTCCGACACCGGCACCAGCTCTACAAGGAGCACCATCTCCGGCAGCAGCGGCGGCTTCGGCACCTACACCAACACTAGCACTTGCATCTACTCCGGCCCGTGCAGCGGCAACCGAATGAGCAGTTGCACCGGCAACAGACTGGGCTGCAGTTCGCACTTCATATACCAAAGTCCTTGCAAAAACCGACATGTCCACCTTCTTGGTAAGCATTGGCCGCCCAAGTGTTTCGTTCTTTTTTATTTCCATGTTGTTTCGCATGGTTCACTGTGTTGATCTGAATGTTTGGGTATGTCTTCTTGTTTGCAAATAGAGAATTCCTAGAGTAACGAGGGAGTCGTTCAACAATCCAGGCGACAGCGGCCAAGTTTCTCTTACCATGCGTAGCCTTGGTGTGAATGAACCTGCTCAATATACCTTAAGTACAAAGGATGGTCGCATGATGATTGATGCTAAAGGATGGTCAAGTTTCAAATCTAAATCATATCTTGTGATAGGGGATGATGTCAAAATCAAACTTTCTCAGCAAGGAGAGCTGGTCCACATCAACTTTGAAATTCTTCAGTACTGCCGAACTGATCTATCCATCGAGAGATTTTGATGTAATACTCTAGCATGGTGAAACAAGTGTCCTGTGTGTATAAGTAGTACGATAGTATCATTGATAGAATTTCAACTCTGATTGTTGGTTTGGAACTGTTGTTTGATTTCATTCCAACAACTGTTGTGCTTTATTCAATTTTGTACATTCGCCTTGCGACAGCATCTAAAACCAGCGCCGTACCGACCGCTTGCAATACGAAAAGCGCTGAGATAGAACACATGGCCCCCCAAACATGCAGGCCCACCGACCTGTGGCCCAAAGTACAGAACCGTGAGCATGTCTGAGTATTTCTCAGCTGAACCCCCATAATGCCCGTGCGTTGCACGTAACATCAAGATGCATTTGTATGAGTATTTTATCTTGTGAGAGAAAAGGATGAGCGAGGGAAGGCCATATTTGCAAATGCGGAGAGGTGTGTGGGTACCTTTTTGCAAAATTGCCATAGTTTCCTTCCTATCCGTCAGATATAAATCGGATGGCCTATATTGTAGGATGGCAGGCACACCATCATCACCAACTCGTCTATACTGTGTTAAAAAAGCTATGTTTTTATAATTATATATGTTATATATATTCCCCTTGATTTTTCTTATGTATAAAGTTGTGATATAAAAGATATTTATATTTCTTTACAGAGGGAATATCTCTCTGTCAAAAATATATTTATGTGTAATAACTAGTTACTCCTGTCTTTCTACTTCCTTGAGCTGATATGTGGGGCATCCGACAATGGGATCCACATGCCATATGCACCAAATTAGAGTGCACAACTGCACGGTAGACACACCCTGGTTGTAGCGCCTCATTAATGCCCAATGAGCCGTCAAATCACAAAAAGCCCCACCTTTCCAGCTTTAGCAGTAAGCTGGACGGACGAAGCGGCAATATTTCACTCAGCCTGAATCCCTTCTCCCTTGTCTACTTGTTCAGAGAAAACCCCCGCTCGGCGATTGCATAGGGTTTTCTCATGGAGAACCTGGTATGAATTCTTCATCCATCCACGATAAATTCAAGTCCCTTGGTCACACTCCTAGGATGGCAGCCGCAGCCATTGATGCATTTTTCTTCCTACTGAATCTAGTGGGTTTCATTTGCAGTGCCCAAAGTGCGAGGACCCTAAAGGTTTCTGCGCCCTCAGCGAGACACTTGTTCCTTCTCATCCTAACACAATATTTTAAAACATGCACGGTATGTTCCTAGAATCATCTTTTCTATCCGGGAGGGTGGGGTTTTTTGAACATGATGTCGACTAATTTGGAAATTTGGATTGCTATATTTGGATAAAAGGTACTAGTACCATGGTCAACACTGACATGAAGGAGGAAAGTATTTCTAGATTTGGATATAGGGAATACATTGTGTTCTCATATTATTTTTCCTGTAGTGCATTCCTTGCTCTGCCAGAACACATGTACTCAAGATGCTCGGCCTTGCCATAACTGAATACACCAGTTTAATGATAATAGTGAAGACAAGCCATGGATATAAGTTTCGAGTTGGGTTCATGAACCAAGAAGATCACTGCTTTTTTATAGCCGAACTTGGATAAACTTTCTCAAGTGTTACGGACTGAAAGTTGGCGCACGAATGTTGATGGAAATAGCATAACCTGGTCTCATCTTCACTGCGATCTTCCACCCCGATGTCGGGGGTTGGGTGCGACATATGCCAATGGATGGCTTATCATGGTGGGAGAGAGTAGGACACCGCCGGTGCCTGGAAGCGGGATGAGGCATAGACACGAACGCCGGCGTACTTTACCCAGGTTTGGGGCTCTCCTAGGAGATAATACCCCTGGTCTCCGCATGATCACTAAGGCACTAGTTAGTACAAAGGTGCTCCTCGAGCTGTATGCTAGAGGTAGAAGAAGGCATGCACGCTCTCTCCTTCCTCTAGGTATGAGCCTGGTTCTAACAGGTTCGGAACCCTTTGCATGGGTGCCCTGGGGGGGTTTATATAGGCCCACCCCCCAGGGGTACAATGGTAATTTGGTTGGGTGTAGGTCCCGGCTGTCAGTGTCTCTGGTCGCCGGCCTTTCCGCCGACCGCTGGGGTCCGCCGTCTGATGGGCCCCGCCGGCTGGTCTGGTACGGAGCTGACACGCCACTCCCGCCGCTCGCGGGTCTTGTCAGCTGCTGATTACTGTAGCCGTGTGGCTAATGATGCATGCTTGGTCAGGGGAGCGTGGCTATAGTCCCGCCGACTGGTGGGAGATCACTTTAGCCACTCCCCGTCTTATCTGATAAATGGCGCGTGGAACCCGGGGGAGGAGAGGGCCGCCTTCTAGAGGCCGGCCTTCCCCGGGCCCGACTGGTCAGGCCTTCGCCGCCCTCCGGGCTCTCGCTGCCTGGTAGGGCCTGCCACCTGCAGGCCGTACCGACAGGTCATCGTGGGAACATGACTCCACCTACCACTGGTGACTTCAAGGGAGGAGTGGCAACAGTGCCGCGCCGGGCGGAGATCTCCGCCCATATGGAGCACTTTGGCCACGCCCGGCCCTAGATATGGGGGGGGGAATGGGCTACACTGTAGCCTCACCCTGTCTCATCTTCTTAAATGGGAGTGCAGACTCCGAGGGTGCGGTGGGCCGTCTGCCAGGAGCCGGCCTCTCTGGAGGCTGTCCGTGGGAAGTCAGCCCGTCTTGTAGCCGCCCTCTTGAACTTGGCTGCCTTCCGGCAGCCGGCCGCTTGGGACAGCCGGCCACCAGAAGGCGGGACTTCTTCTTGGTGCCTTTGGGGGGTGCAGCCATCGCTGATGTCTTGAAAGGCTCAGGGACCCGGGTTAGGCTATCCGTGGCCCATTACTCTGATAGTAGTCCCCGAAGATGGTGAGGCGTCGCAGCTCATCAGCCGAGAAGCATCAACATTTTCCTCCTCCGAGAGCCCTGGTCTGAATCCTCGTCCAACTCCCTGCATGCCGAGTGGAGGGAGTTGGCCACCGCTAGTCGGACTCGTCGAAAACTTTGAACGTGACGGCGGGAACCAGGTGGCTTATTAGCAAAGCCTCCAAGCCGCCGCCTGCTGTGGGCATGCCACTTGGCGTCATCCAACCAGGCCAGCCTGCCAGCCCATGCGCGCGGACGTGACAGCAGGCTGGGCCTGCCACTGCCGGGCCTCGGCACGCGAGCGGATCCGCCGCGGCCGAGGCGGCCGGTTGAGCTTCCCCGCAGAGTTACCACGCGTGGTAACTCCAGCAATAACGGGGGGACGTGGGGTCGTGGGCACAGTTAATCCCACAATCCCCACGCTCGCCCCCTCGGCTTCGTAGCCCGATGGCTATAAGTAGGGGGAGGGGAAGCGGCGGAGCACGCGCGCCCTCCTGCCCTTACTCTGTTGGGAACGTAGTAATTTCAAAAAATTTCCTACGCGCACGCAAGATCATGGTGATGCATAGCAACGAGAGGGGAGAGTGTTGTCTACGTACCAACGCAGACCGACTGCGGAAGCGATCACACAAAGGTAGAGGAAGTAGTCGTACGTCTTCCCGATCCGATCGATCCAAGCACCGTTACTCCGGCACCTCCGAGTTCTTAGCACACGTTAAGCTCGATGACGATCCTCGGGCTCCGATCCAGCAAAGCGTCGAGGAAGAGTTCCGTCAGCACGACGGCGTGGTGACGATCTTGATGTACTACCGACGCAGGGCTTCGCCTAAGCAGTGCAACAATATGATGGAGGTGGAATTTGGTGGCAGGGGCACCGCACACGGCTAAGGAACGATCACCAAGGATCAACTTGTGTGTCATGGGGTGCCCCCTTGCCTCCGTATATAAAGGAGCAAGGGGGAGGGGCCGGCCGGCCTAGGAGGAGGCGCGCCAAGGGGAGTCCTATTCCCACCGGGAGTAGGACTCCCTCCTTCCTTGTTGGAGTAAGAGAAGGGGAAAGAGGTGGAGAGGAATAAGGAAAAGGGGGCTGCGCCCCTTGTCCAATTCGGACCAGAGGGGGGGCGCAGGCCTCCTTCCTTTTGGCCTCTCTCCTCTATTCCCGTATGGCCCAATAAGGCCCATATACTCCCCGGCGAATTCCCGTAACTCTCCGGTACTCCGAAAAATACCCGAATCACTCGGAACCTTTCCGAAGTCCGAATATAGTCGTCCAATATATCGATCTTTACGTCTCGACCGTTTCGAGACTCCTCGTCATGTCCCCGATCTCATCCGGGACTCCGAACTCCTTCGGTACATCAAAACTCATAAACTCATAATATAACTGTCATCGAAACCTTAAGCGTGCGGACCTTACGGTTCGAGAAAAATGTAGACATGAGCGAGACACGTCTCCGGTCAATAACCAATAGCGCGACCTGGATGCCCATATTGGCTCCTACATATTCTACGAAGATCTTTATCGGTCAGACCGCATAACAACATACGTTGTTCCCTTTGTCATCGGTATGTTACTTGCCCGAGATTCGATCATCGGTATCCAATACCTAGTTCAATCTCATTACCGGCAAGTCTCTTTACTCGTTCCGTAATACATCATCTCGCAACTAACTCATTAGTCACAATGCTTGCAAGGCTTATGTGATGTGTATTACCGAGAGGGCCCAGAGATACCTCTCCGACAATCGGAGTGACAAATCCTAATCTCGAAATACGCCAACCCAACATCTAGCTTTGGAGACACCTGTAGTACTCCTTTATAATCACCCAGTTATGTTGTGTCGTTTGGTAGTACCCAAAGTGTTCCTCCGGTAAACGGGAGTTGCATAATCTCATAGTCATAGGAACATGTATAAGTCATGAAGAAAGCAATAGCAACATACTAAACGATCGGGTGCTAAGATAATGGAATGGGTCATGTCAATCAGATCATTCAACTAATGATGTGACCTCGTTAATCAAATAACAACTCTTTTGTCCATGGTTAGGAAACATAACCATCTTTGATTAACGAGCTAGTCAAGTAGAGGCATACTAGTGACACTCTGTTTGTCTATGTATTCACACATGTATTATGTTTTCGGTTAATACAATTCTAGCATGAATAATAAACATTTATCATGATATAAGGAAATAAATAATAACTTTATTATTGCCTCTAGGGCATATTTTCTTCAGTCTCCCACTTGCACTAGAGTCAATAATCTAGATCACATCACCATGTGATTAACATCGATAGTTCACATCATCATTTTATTAACACCCATAGTTCACATCGCCATGTGACCAACACCCAAAGGGTTTACTAGATTCAGTAATCTAGTTCACATCGCTATGTGATTAACACCCAAAGAGTACTAAGGTGTGATCATGTTTTGCTTGTGAGAGAATCTTAGTCAATGGGTCTGCCACATTCAGATCCACATGTATTTTGCAAATTTCTATGTCAACAATGCTCTGCATGGAGCTACTCTAGCTAATTGCTCCCACTTTCAATATGTATCTAGACCGAGACTTAGAGTCATCTAGATTAGTGTCAAAACTTGCATCGGCGTAACCCTTTACGACGAACCTTTTTATCACGTCCATAATCGAGGAACATATCCTTATTTAACTAAGGATAATTCTGACCGCTGTCCAGTGATCTACTCCTAGATCACTATTGTACTCCCTTGCCAAATCAGTGCAGGGTATACAATAGATCTGGTATACAGCATGACATACTTTATAGAACCTATGGCCAAGGCATAGGGAATGACTTTCATTCTCTTTCTATCTTCTGCCGTGGTCGGGTTTTGAGTCTTACTCAACTTCACACCTTATAATACAGGCAAGAACTCTTTCTTTGACTGCTCCATTTTGAACTACTTCAAACTCTTGTCAAGGTATGTACTCATTGAAAAAACTTATCAAGCGTCTTGATCTATCTCTATAGATCTTGAAGCTCAATATGTAAGCAGCTTCACCGAAGTCTTTCTTTGAAAAACTCCTTTCAAACACTCCTTTATGCTTTATAGAATAATTCTACATTATTTCCGATCTATAATATGTCATTCACATATACTTATCAGAAATGTTGTAGTGCTCCCACTCACTTTCTTGTAAATACAGGCTTCACCGCAAGTCTGTATAAAACTATATGCTTTGATCAACTTATCAAAGCGTATATTCCAACTCCGAGATGCTTGCACCAGTCCACAGATGGATCGCTGGAGCTTGCACATTTTGTTAGCACCTTTCGGATTGACAAAACCTTCTGGTTGCATCATATACAACTCTTCTTTAATAAATCCATTAAGGAATGCAGTTTTGTTTATCCGTTTGCCAGATTTCATAAAATGCGGCAATTACTAACATGATTCGGACAGACTCAAGCATAGATACGAGTGAGAAGCTCTCATCGTAGTCAACACCTTGAACTTGTTGAAAACCTTTTGCGACAATTCTAGCTTTGTAGATAGTAACACTACTATCAGCGTCCGTCTTCCTCTTGAAGATTCATTTATTCTCAATTGCTTGCGATCATCGGGCAAGTCAACAAAAGTCCAAACTTTGTTCTCATACATGGATCATATCTCAGATTTCATGGCCTCAAACCATTTCGCGGAATCCGGGCTCATCATCGCTTCCTCATAGTTCGTAGGTTCGTCATGGTCAAGTAACATGACCTCCAGAACAGGATTACCGTACCACTCTGGTGCGGATCTCACTCTGGTTTACCTACGAGATTCGGTAGTAACTTGATCTGAAGTTACATGATCATCATCATTAGCTTCCTCACTAATTGGTGTAGTAGTCACAAGAACAGATTTTTGTGATGAACTACTTTCCAATAAGGTAGAAGGTACAATTACCTTATCAAGTTTTCTACTTTCCTCCCACTCACTTCTTTCAAGAGAAACTCCTTCTCTAGAAAGGATCCATTATAAGCAACGAATGTCTTGCCTTAGGATCTGTGATAGAAGGTGTACCCAACAGTCTCCTTTGGGTATCCTATGAAGACATATTTCTCCGATTTGGGTTTGAGCTTATCAGGATGAAACTTTTTCTCATAAGCATCGCAACCCCAAACTTCAAGAAACGACAACTTTGGTTTCTTGCCAAACCATAGTTCATAAGGCGTCGTCTCGAAGGATATAGATGGTGCCCCTTTTTAATGTGAATGCAGCTATCTCTAATGCATGACCCCAAAAACGATAGTGGTAAATCGGCAAGAAACATCATAGATTGCACTATATCCAATAAAGTACGGTTATGACGTTCGGACACACCATTATGATGTGGTGTTCCACGTGGCGTGAGTAGTGAAACTATTTCACATTGTTTTAACTGAAGACCAAACTCATAACTCAAATACTCTTTTCCACGAACAGATCATAGAAACTTTATTTTCTTGTTACGATGATTTTCCACTTCACTCTGAAATTATATGAACTTTTCAAATGTATCAGACTTCTATTTCATTAAGTAGATATACCCATATCTGCTCAAATCATCTGTGAAGGTTAGAAAATAATGATACCTGCTGCAAGCCTTAAATATTCATCGGACCACATACATCAGTATGTATGATTTCCAACAAATCTGTTGCTTGCTCCATTGTTCCGGAGAACGGCGTTTTAGTCATCTTGCCCAAAAGGCATGGTTCGCAAGCATCAAGTGATTCATAATCAAGTGATTCCGAAAGCCCATCAGCATGGATTTTCTTCATGCGCTTTATACCAATATGACCTAAAAGGCAGTGCCACAAATAAGTTGCACTATCATTATTAACTTTGCATCTTTTGGTTTCAATATTATGAATATGTGTATCACTACGATCGAAATCCAACGAACTTGTTTCATTGGGTGTATGACCATCGAAGGTTTTATTCATGTAAACAGAACAACAATTATTCTCTGACTTTAATGAATAACCGTATTGCAATAAACATGATCAAATCATATTCATGCTCAACGCAAAAAGCAAATAACAATTATTAAAGTTCAACACTAATCCCGAAAGTATAGGGGAGTGTGCGATGATGATCATATCAATCTTGGAACTACTTCCAACACACATCGTCACTTCACCCTTAACTAGTCTTTGTTTATTCTGCAACTCCTGTTTCGAGTTACTACTCTTAGCAACTGAACCAATATCAAATACTGAGGGGTTGCTATAAACACTAGTAAAGCACACATCAATAACATGTATATCAAATATACTTTTGTTCACTTTGCCATCCTTCTTATCCGCCAAATACTTGGGGCAGTTCCGCTTCTAGTGACCAGTCCCTTTGCAGTAGAAGCACTTAGTCTCAGGCTTAGGACCAGACTTGGGCTTCTTCACTTGAGCAGCAACTTGCTTGCCGTTCTTCTTGAAGTTCCCCTTCTTCCCTTTTGCCCTTTTCTTTAAACTAGTGGTCTTGTCAACCATCAACACTTGATGTTTTTTCTTGATTTCTACCTTCATCGATTTCAGCATCACGAAGAGCTTGGGAATCGTTTCCGTTATCCCTTGCATATCATAGTTCATCATGAAGTTCTACTAACTTGGTGATGGTGACTAGAGAATTCTTTCAATCACTATCTTATCTGGAAGATTAACTCCCACTTGATTCAAGCGATTGTAGTACCCAGACAATCTGAGCACATGCTCACTAGTTGAGCGATTCTCCTCCATCTTTTAGCTATAGAACTTGTTGGAGACTTCATATCTCTCAACTCGGGTATTTGCTTGAAATATTAACTTCAACTCCTGGAACATATCATATGGTCCATGACGTTCAAAACGTCTTTGAAGTCCCGATTCTAAGCCATTAAGCATGGTGCACTAAACTATCAAGTAGTCATCATATTGAGCTAGCCAAACATTCATAACGTCTGCATCTGCTCCTGCAATAGGTCTGTCACCTAGCGGTGCATCAAGGACATAATTTTTCTGTGAAGCAATGAGGATAAACCTCAGATCACGGATCCAATCCGTATCATTGCTACTAACATCTTTCAACACAATTTTCTCTACGAACATATCAAAATAAACATATGAAAGCAACAACGCGAGCTATTGATCTTCAACATAGATATGCTAATACTACCAGGACTAAGTTCATGATAAATTAAAGTTCAATTAATCATATTACTTAAGAACTCCCACTTAGATAGACATCCCTCTAATCCTCTAAGTGATCACGTGATCCAAATCAACAAAACCATAACCGATCATCACGTGAGATGGAGTAGTTTTCAATGGTGAACATTGTTATGTTGATCATATCTACTATATGATTCACGCTCGACCTTTCGGTCTCTGTGTTCCGAGGCCATATCTGCATATGCTAGGCTCGTCAAGTTTAACCTGAGTATTCTGCGTGTGCAAAACTGGCTTGCACCCGTTGTAAATGGACGTAGAGCTTATCACACCCGATCATCACGTGGTGTCTGGGCACGACGAACTTCGGCAACGGTGCATACTCAGGGAGAACACATCTTGATAATTTAGAGAGAGATCATCTTATAATGCTACCGTCAATCAAAGCAAGATAAGATGCATAAAAGGATAAACATCACATGCAATCAATATAAGTGATATGATATGGCCATCATCATCTTGTGCTTGTGATCTCCATCTCCGAAGCACCGTCATGATCACCATCGTCACCGGCACGACACCTTGATCTCCATCGTAGCATCGTTGTCGTCTCGCCAATCTTATGCTTCCACGACTATCACTACCTCTTAGTAATAAAGTAAAGCATTACATCGCGATTGCATTGCATACAATAAAGAGACAACCATATGGCTCCTGCCAGTTGCCGATAACTTGGTTACAAAACATGATCATCTCATACAATAAAATTTAGCATCATGCCTTGACCATATCACATCACAACATGCCCTGCAAAAACAAGTTAGACGTCCTCTACTTTGTTGTTGCATGTTTTACATGGCTGCTACGGGCTTAAGTAAGAACCAATCTCACCTATGCATGATAACCACAACGATAGTTTGTCAAATAGACTCTGTTTTAACCTTCTCAAGGACCGGGCGTAGCCACACTTGGTTCAACTAAAGTTGGAGAGACTGTCGCCCGCAAGCCATCTATGTGCAAAGCACGTCAAGGGAACCGGTCTCGCGTAAGCGTACGCGTAAGGTTGGTCCGGGTCGTCTCGTCCAACAATACCGCCGAACCAAAGTATGACATGCTGGTAGGCAGTATGACTTGTATCGCCCACAACTCACTTGTGTTCTACTCGTGCAATTAACATCAAACCATAAAACCTAGGCTCTGATGCCACTGTTGGGAACGTAGTAATTTCAAAAAAAATTCCTACGCGCACGCAAGATCATGGTGATGCATAGCAACGAGAGGGGAGAGTGTTGTCTACGTACCAACGCAGACCGACTGCGGAAGCGATCACACAACGTAGATGAAGTAGTCGTACGTCTTCCCGATCCGACCGATCCAAGCACCGTTACTCCGGCGCCTCCGAGTTCTTAGCACACGTTCAGCTCGATGACGATCCTCGGGCTCCGATCCAGCAAAGCGTCGAGGAAGAGTTCCGTCAGCACGACGGCGTGGTGACGATCTTGATGTACTACCGACGCAGGGCTTCGCCTAAGCATTGCAACAATATGATCGAGGTGGAATTTGGTGGCAGGGGGCACCGCACACGGCTAAGGAACGATCACCAAGGATCAACTTGTGTGTCATGGGGTGCCCCCTTGCCTCCGTATATAAAGGAGCAAGGGGGAGGGGCCGGCCGGCCTAGGAGGAGGCGCGCCAAGGGGAGTCCTATTCCCACTGGGAGTAGGACTCCCTCCTTCCTTGTTGGAGTAGGAGAAGGGGAAAGAGGTGGAGAGGAATAAGGAAAAGGGGGCTGCGCCCCTTGTCCAATTCGGACCAGAGGGGGGGCGCAGGCCTCCTTCCTTTTGGCCTCTCTCCTCTATTCCCGTATGGCCCAATAAGGCCCATATACTCCCCGGCGAATTCCCGTAACTCTCCGGTACTCCGAAAAATACCCGAATCACTCGGAACCTTTCCGAAGTCCGAATATAGTCGTCCAATATATCGATCTTTACGTCTCGACCGTTTCGAGACTCCTCGTCATGTCCCCGATCTCATCCGGGACTCCGAACTCCTTCGGTACATCAAAACTCATAAACTCATAATATAACTGTCATCGAAACCTTAAGCGTGCGGACCCTATGGTTCGAGAACAATATAGACATGACCGAGACACGTCTCCGGTCAATAACCAATAGCGCGACCTGGATGCCCATATTGGCTCCTACATATTCTACGAAGATCTTTATCGGCCAGACCGCATAACAACATACATTGTTTCCTTTGTCATCGGTATGTTACTTGCCCGAGATTCGATCGTCGGTATCCAATACCTAGTTCAATCTCGTTACCGGCAAGTCTCTTTACTCGTTCCGTAATACATCATCTCGCAACTAACTCATTAGTCACAATGCTTGCAAGGCTTATGTGATGTGTATTACCGAGAGGGCCCAGAGATACCTCTCCGACAATCGGAGTGACAAATCCTAATCTCGAAGTACGCCAACCCAACATCTAGCTTTGGAGACACCTGTAGTACTCCTTTATAATCACCCAGTTACGTTGTGACGTTTGGTAGTACCCAAAGTGTTCCTCCGGTAAACGGGAGTTGCATAATCTCATAGTCATAGGAACATGTATAAGTCATGAAGAAAGCAATAGCAACATACTAAACGATCGGGTGCTAAGATAATGGAATGGGTCATGTCAATCAGATCATTCAACTAATGATGTGACCTCGTTAATCAAATAACAACTCTTTTGTCCATGGTTAGGAAACATAACCATCTTTGATTAACGAGCTAGTCAAGTAGAGGCATACTAGTGACACTCTGTTTGTCTATGTATTCACACATGTATTATGTTTCCGGTTAATACAATTCTAGCATGAATAATAAACATTTATCATGATATAAGGAAATAAATAATAACTTTATTATTGCCTCTAGGGCATATTTCCTTCATACTCTTGCCTCTTTCTTCCTCCTCTCGCCGCAGCGCTCTCGAGCTCGACCGGAGTTCCGTCGCCGCCCGTTTTCGTCGAGACCTTCCGCCCCGGGCCCTTCTTAGCCTTGCTTCGATCCCCAGCTCCCCGGCGGCGCCATTTGCCTCATTGAGCCTTCCATGGCGCGGGAGCGGGGAGGAGACTGGGACGGGTCGAACGTCAATGACGACCACATCACCTTCCTCCGCGACACGCGGCGCCTCCTCGGCGTGGGCTTTGTGAAGGCGCGCGCGCCTCCTGAGGGGGAGATCTCGCCAGCGCCGATGGAAGGCGATCGGGTCGTCTTCCAATCGCACTTCATTTGCGGCTTCGGCCTGTCGGCGAGCTTCTTCCTCCGGTCATTCGTCGACTTCTATCATCTCCAACCTCACCACATCACGCCCAACACCGTGATGCTTCTCTCCGCCTTTGTCACAATGTGTGAAGGCTACCTCGGCATCCTTCCCACCATCAAGTTGTGGGGAGCGTTCTTCTACACCAAGTTGGGCACCTCCGTCCGGGAGGTGGCTGCCCAGTGCGGCGCCTTCGTCACCGTGCGCCGTCCTTCTCCAAGGAACGCCTTCCCCGCCATCAAGCTGCCACAGTCGGTCAAGATGTGGCAGCAATCTTACTTCTATGTGGAGAACGTCAACCCGGCCGTCGACTTCATCAACCTGCCGGCCTACGAAGCCGGCCCACCGGCTGAGCCTCGGGCAAACTGGGTTACAAGCCGAAGTTGGTGTCACCAAACGGCGCCGCTACCATCAGCCGACTCCGGGTGCTGGTCGAAGCCGAAGGCCTCAGAGCGTCAGACTTGCTGGTCGCCTTTGTTGCACACCGGGTTCTCCCGCTCCAAGGCCAACCTCACTTGATCTGTAGGATGAGCAGGCACCACGACCCGTGCCGGCTGCCGAGGTGGCGAACTTGGTGAACGAGCAGACGTATTCCCGCGCGGACCTGCCACATGCCGTAAGCTCTTCAATCTTTCCCTCTTCCGTGTTTTATCTTGATTCCGCCTTGTTGATTTGACCGGCCCGCCTCTTGCGTTTCGAAACAGATCTTCATGTCTGAGGCGACGACCATCGTTGTGGGGGCGGGGGGCCCCTACCAACCGGACCGATCTGTAAGCGACATGGACGACCCCGACTTGGGGGGGCAGACTTGGAAGATGATGCCACAGGCGGCGTCTATGGAGCAGGTGGCTCCGAAGAAGAAGTCGGCGTCGAGTCGTGGCCGGACTACTTCGAGGAGGAAGAAGAGGAGCCGCGCCCTTCACGAGGTGTCGGCAAGGCGGACGCAGGCCCCTCCGCTGAGCCGTCTGGCCGAGGCGGTACGCGAAAGCGTAAGCAGGGCACTGCCTTGTTCGGCCTCGCGCCAAAGAAGGCCAAGAATCAGACTGCCACTACCAGGCGGAAGGAGGCCGCCGCGAAGGTGCCTCCCATGGTGTCGGCGTAAGCATCTTATTTCTCATGTCTTCCTTTCTTACTGATTCCATCTGAGTGCCCTCTCCTTGACTTTTTGACTAAGGGCTCCGCTCTCACTCGAGAAGTCGTCTGCCGCCTCCGTTATCGGGTCGGCGGCCTCCACCACCAGCCGGCGAATCAATCCCACGGTCGACCTCCGGGAGGCGCGGGAGCGCAACGCGCGTGAGGTGTGCGAGGAGCAGGAAGCCGCCCACTGGGAGAAGGCGGAGGCCGCCGCGCTGAAGAAACTGGCAGAGGCCAAGGCCGATGCTGCCGCAAAGAAGCGGCTTGAGGAAGCCGCGCGCCGCCAGGAGCTGGTCTTTGTCGTTCCTCTAAACTCCATGCCGATACCACCAGAATTTGTGGCGCCGACAAGGAGTGCCGACGGTGACCACCCGGTCATGGAGAGGGAGGGCGGCGACGTCGCCATGCTGGACCTAGTCGTGCCTTCAGCACCGCCAGCCGATGGAGCGCAGGACAAGCAGCCTACCGACCCGCCAGTGCCACTAGCCGGCAATGAGATGGTAACGGGCCCAACTCCTGAGGTCCACGCACCATCACGCCACCGGTTTGCAAAGGCGTCTTCGGCACCGCAACCGCTGGAAGTCGGTGTCGCGAGCTCATCGATCCCGGACGCCGAGGCGACCAGCACCGCGCCCGCCGACTGGGGGCAAGGAGGCGGGAAGGGCCCCTTGAACCAGGCGATCCTGGACGTCCAAGGCAAGCTTCGAGCTGAATCGGATGCCCTAAAGCGGTGCAACCAGGCGTTCCTGGAGTCACGAGCATCCATCCGGGTATGCTTCTTCGTCTTTGACTCTTGAATTTCTTTACTTCTTTGTGCGGGCGCGCCAGCACACCCGCTTAGCGTAGTCCCTGAGCTTCTGGCCGGCTGCCGAGTAGGCGGCTCAGAGCTTTTAGTTTGGCGAGCTCTGAGTACTAACTTCATCTATTGTCTTCATTATAGGACTATCAACCTCTGTGCCGTTGCCTTCAACCCTGACATCCAAGAGCTGGACCGGAGGGCCGTCGACTTGTCGGAGAGCCGGAGTAAGTCCTGGTTTTTCTTTCTCTGCGGGGGCGCGCTGGCGCACCCACGGGTTGTAGTCCCCAAGATTCGGGCCGACTGCTGAGCAGTTGGGCCGGTTCTTCCCGACAACTATTCTTCTTTTCCGTTGGCCGCTGACGCCTTTTCTTTTGTCCCTTCTTGCAGAGGCCAATGCTGCCCATGAAGTAGCAGCTTGGTGAAGCCGAGACCGCCTAGCGCGTCAAGGAGGAGGAGGAGTGCAGCAAGCTGGCCGAAGAGCGTGACCGGCTAGCCACGTAGCTGGCGGAGCAAGCAGGGTTCCTCAAGACGGCTCAGAAAGAGGCAGAGGCGAAGGAGTCCGGTCTCCTTGCCGAGTTCGAGACCAATCGCTCCGCCTGGACTGATAAGGAGGCCATGCTGACTGCCGGCTTTTGCGAGATCGAAGAAATGGTTGATAGTAAGCTTCTTCCTTCTTCTTTCTTTGATTTGTGGGCTGCTGACCAGGCCGACCTCTAGCTTCCGGCTTCTGCCTCATTTGCTTTCTGCTCGTGCAGACTTCTTCCCTGGCCACTCCGGCGCTGCCAACTAGGCCATCGAGGCCTATCATGAGGAATGGAGGGAGGAAGGAGCGCAGATTGCTGCCGACGCCCCCCGATCCCTTAGTGAGCAGCTTCTCAATATCCAGGCCCGCCTTCGGCCGGCTCATCGGATGTTGTGCTGCCGTCAGCGCGTTGGAGCCCACGCGATCTCCGCCCTGTGTCCAAACATGCCGGCTCCGCGCACTCCCAGCCGGACCGCCGACTGGTTGGAAGTGGGGGCCGACCATCTTGAGGCTTGGAAGGGCTCCTCGGCCCGGGCTGGCGCATGTTGGGCCTTAGAGTTTGTCAAGGCGTGGTACCCTGGGCTAGATCTAGCCCAGCTGACCACATTTTGACAGGAGGCCCAGGAGGAGCTGGTGGCGGTGGAGCGTGATCTCACCAAGCGGGCGGCGGCGATCACCGAGTACACCAACACGAACGTCTTTGTTCCGGAGCTGGCTGAGAATGGTGCCGAGGCGCCACCATAGTGGTTTGGGCTGAACCCGGAGGATGGCGAGGACTCCGTCGAAGTGATTGACTCCAGCGACGAGGGAGAAGACGAGGAGGAGGAGGAAGGTGAGGAGGAAGCGCCAGAGGTTGGAGCGAACGGCCAGCCTCAGCTCGACCGTGCCTCCAGCAACGAGCCACGCCAGAGCGAGCCGACTTCTGCTGAAGGCAACCAAGTGGAGACTGACCAGCCGGCCGCTCCACCAACCGCCACCACCGACACCGTTCCACCGAACCCGTCTGCTGCTCCCTAGGCTGCCAATTTATCTTTGTTTTTACCTGCTTATCTGTCTCGACAAACTTTATTAGCTGCGCACAATTCCACACGCGGGGTGTATTTCAAACTTCTGTTGAATGTTGGCCAAGGGCCTTTTGTTATGTAAATATTTTTGCCGAGTTCTATCTCTTCTTACTTCCTGCTCCGTCGCCTTTTTCCTTTGCCGCCCTCCCTCAGTTGCCGTCTTACCATCTGGACAACCGCTCTACGGACTGTGGCTGGGTCAAGTACTTAGCCACTTTGGGAAGGCAAGTACTTAGCTACTTTAGGAAGGCAATTTAAGAATTTAAGAAGAAGCCAGCTGGACGGCTGCGCGCCAGCCGGTCGGTGAGGCGTGCGGGGGGGGGGGGGCTTGAACTATGCACATGCTTTTGGGTCCTTATCCATTTTTCATGTGGGAACCCTTTCCTGCCTTTGACTCCTGCCTACCGGGTAGCCGCTTTGCGAGCTATGGCTTTGGCACGAGAGGGCTTAAGTGCCAACACATTACTTGTCCGGTTGATGGAAGCATTTCATAGTACAAGGCGGCAAGCCCCCGGGTTGACTGGTCGACCCCGGTGCCAGGCGGACTAACACATTCATAGGCATAATACTTATCATATAGATAAAGGGGGGAAGTCCCCGGGCTTCTACTCGGGGGACCCGGAGTCTTCATACTTAATACAAAAGTTGGCTTGGTACATACTGTGTTAACTGTAAAACTTTCGGAGGAGGTTTGCATTCCATGGTCGTTCCGTCTCCTTGCCAGAGTCATCTCTTTTGCGTGCTCGAGGCTTCTGAGCATCGATCAGGTAGTAGGAGTCGTTGCCCAACACCTTGCTGATGATGAAGGGGCCTTCCCAAGGTGTCGAGAGCTTGTGCTGGCCGGCTGTTTGCTAGATCAGCTGGAGCACAAGGTCTCCCTCTTGGAAGGATCTTGGCTTGACCTTCTGGTTGTAGTACCGGCATAGACTCTATTGGTAGATGGTGGACCGGTAGAGTGCCAGCAGCCGGCCCTCTTCCAGTAGATCGACGCCGTCTTCTCGTGCATCTTTTGCCTCTTCTTTGGTGTACATGGTGACTCGAGGGGAGTCGAATGCTAAGTCCGTCGAATGACGGCTTCGGCACCATAGACGAGGAAGAAGGGTGTGAAGCCGGTTGACTTGTTCGGAGTTGTGCGTAGGCTCGATAGGACGGACAGCAGCTCGTCGAGCCAACAGCCGGCCGAGCGCTCCAAAGGCTCGACCAGTCGGGGCTTGATGATGAACAAAATGAGGCCATTTACCCGCTCCACTTGGCCGTTTGACTACGGGTGGGCAACGGACACTAGGTCCATTCGGATGCCATGTGTCGCGCAGAAACGAGCCAAGGCGCCTTTGGAAAAGTTTGTGCCGTTGTCGGTGATGATGCTGTGTGGTATGCCATACCGGATGGTGATGTCGGTGATGAAAGTCACAGCAGTCGGACCATTCAACTTCTTGATTGGTTTTGCTTTTATCCACTTGGTGAACTTTTCCACCGCGACAAGCAGATGAGTCATGCCACTGCGTGCTGTCTTGAGTGGTCCCACCATATCCAGCCCCCAAACAGCGAAGGGCCAGGCAATGCAGATGGTCTTGAGTGCAGAAGCCGGCTGATGAGACTTAGAGTGAACCTTCTGGCACCATTTGCATTTCTGGACCAAGCCTTTTGCGTCCTCTAGAGCAGTCGGCTAGAAAAACCCATGGCGGAAAGCTTTGGCGACAAAGCTCTTGAAGCCGCGTGGTGGCCACACTCACCTTGGTGGATATCATTGAGGATTGCCTGACCTTGCTCTGGCTCTATGCAGCGCTGGTACACGCCCGTGACACTACGCCTCACAAGTTGTGTGTTGACAATGGTGTACACTGTTGCCCGACGTTGGACTTACCGAGCTGAGATCTGATGAGTCGGCAGCTCTTTGTTCACCAGAAAGTTGAGGATGGGCTGCTCCCATCAAGGTGCTGCGCCCATCATGGTGCTGCTATTTCTTCGACTGCCAGGGCTGCAACTTGCACGGTGGCGGTTGCGACGGAGGCAGCGGGTTGGAGTCGGCTGCCGCTTGCTGAATTGATGAAGTCCCCGGGCCGACTGCTGCAGTCCCCGGGCCGGGCCCTGAAGTCCCCAGGCCGGGTGCGGCTGCCGCAGTCCCCGGGCCGCCTATCGAGTTCCCCGCGTCGGCTGCTGGGGTCCCTATGTCGGATCCGACTGCTTCAGGAAGAGCCGGTACGAAGATGGAATCTGACTCTCGCGATGGGTTGACAGACGGCTTAAGAAAGCGTTGCAGGGCGACGCCGGCTGGTATTGCTTGTCGGGTGGAGCCGATTCGTGCCAAGGCATCTTCTTGCTCATTGTCATTTCTTGGCACATGTAGGAACTCACACCCTTCAAAGTATCCACTGAGTTGATGGACGAGGAAGCGGTAGTTTGCCATGTTTGTATCTTTCGCGTCCCAGTCGCCTGACGACTGCTGGACCACTAAGTCAGAGTCTCCATAACACAGGATTCGGCGAATGCCGATTTCCTTGGCAAGTCGGAGCCCGTGAATGATTGCTTCTTATTCAGCAACGTTGTTGGTGGCAGCAAAGTGGATTTGCAGCACATATCTGAGCTTGTCGCCTTTGGGAGAGGTGAGGACGATGCCGGCTCCCAAACCGATGCGCATCTTGGAACCATCAAAGTGCATCCGCCAATGGGTGGAGTCTGGTGCCGGCGGCGGTTACTGGGTCTCGGCCCAATCGACGAGGAAGTCGGCCAGTGCTTGTGACTTGACAGCGGTGCGAGGCTGCTAGTAGATGGTATAGGAACCAAATCTGTGGCCCATTTGGCCACTCGGCCCGAAGCATCTCGGCTTCCAATGATCTCAGCAAGAGGAGCAGTGCAGAAAACAGTGATTGGGTGCTCCTGGAAGTATGGCTTCAGCTTCTTGGCGGCGAAGTGTACACCGTAACACATCTTCTGATAGTGCGGGTAGTTCTGCTTGGAGGCGGACAACACTTCACTCAGGTAATACACCGGCCTCTGGACTGGTAGTGCTTTGCCTTCTTCTTTGCGTTCCACAACTATGACTGTGCTGACCACCCGGCTGGTGGCGGCGATGTAGAGAAGCATGTGCTCCTTAGCAGTCAGGGCCGCCAGGACAGGCGGAGTGGTCAGCATCTTCTTGAGCTGGAGAAACGCTTCATCTGCCTTGTCGTTCCACTCGAAAAAAGTGGTCTTCTTCATGAGCTGGTATAGGGGAAGAGCCTTCTCGCCCAGCCGACTGATGAAACGGCTAATGGAAGCCAAGCAGCTAGTGAATTTCTGCACGTCCAGTAGTCGGGTGGGCACCTCCATCCTCTCGATGGCCTTGATCTTCATAGGGTTACACTCTATGCCGCGCTTTGAGACCAGGAAGCCAAGAAGCTGGCCGGCTAGTACTCCAAAGACGCATTTCTCCGGGTTGAGCTTGATCTGAAATCCGCGCAAGTTTTCAAAGGTCTCCTTGAGGTCGTCTAGAAGCGTTCCATGCTTCTCCGTCTTCACCACAACATCGTGCATGTTGACATGCGCGTTTTTGCCAAGTTGCTTGAGGAGACACTTCTGCATGAAACGCTGGAACATGGCGCCGGCATTTCTCAAGCCGAACGTCATCGTTAGGTAACAGAAGGCTCCGAATGGCGTGATGAAGGCGGTCTTCATCCTGTCGGCCGGGCTCAACTTGATCTAATGATATCCTGAGTATGCATCCAAAAAGCTCAGCAGCCCGCATCCGACTGTGGAGTCAATTACTTGGTCGATTCTTGGCAAATCAAATGGGTCTATGGGGCAAGCTTTGTTGAGCCTGGTATAATCAATACACATGCGCCACTGCTTATTCTTCTTCAGGGCGAGGACTGGGTTGGCTAACCATTCGGGAAAGAACACTTCCATGATGAAGCCGACTGCTAGAAGCCGGGCTATTTCTTCTCCAACAACTCTTCTCTTCTCCTCTGACAAGCGGCGCAAGGGCTGCCTGACTGTCTTAGCATCAGGTCGGACATGTAGCTTGTGCTCGGCGAAATCCGTCGGAACACCTAGCATGTCCTTGGGAGACCATGCAATGATGTCCCGATTCTCACAGAGGAAATCGACAAGCTCGCTTTCCTATTTG
Source organism: Triticum monococcum (assembly GCA_034509565.1). Taxonomy (NCBI): domain Eukaryota; kingdom Viridiplantae; phylum Streptophyta; class Magnoliopsida; order Poales; family Poaceae; genus Triticum; species Triticum monococcum. The sequence goes on from CM067846.1 coordinate 67,778,685, forward strand.
CTGTCAAGGTTTACACCTATGACAGCGTGCCTTTCTGGGTGCTCCGAGTCCAAGGGTATCTTCTTTGTTTCTTTGGCCGGTTTGAAAGAACCCTCGGCTTCCGACTCCTTGGGGTCGGGTGACATCTTTGGTAGCTTGCCCGCCATTGCCACAACCCGGTCAAGGAGTCGCTTCTCAGCCACGATCACGAGGGACTCGGCCAGCCGGCTGTTGTCTGCCATGTAGGCGGATTACTTCTTGTAGTCCCCAGTTATGGTTAAGATTACCTTGGTGCTCGGCATCTTCATCTTGAGGTAGGCATAGTGGGGGACCACCATGAACTTGGCCAAAGCAGGCCGGCCAAGTAGTGCATGATAAGGGCTCTCAAGGTCCACCACCTCAAACCAGACTAGCTCTAGGTGAAAGTGCTCTTTGTTTCCTAAGAGGATGTCAATTTGAGTCTTGCCGATTGGTGAGCAGGAAAGGCTAGGAACTATGCCATGGAACACAGTCCGGCTGGGCTGAAGCTGCCTCTCTTTTATTCCTAACTTCTCCATAGTGTCTTAGTACAGGATGTAGATGCTGCTACTACCGTCTATTAGGACTCGGGAAAAGCGAGCAGCCTGCCTCTCTATGGCAAAAGTGGCATCCAAAACCAGTGCATAAGAACCGGGATTTGGCATCACCTTTGGGTGGTCAGCTCTACTCCAGCGGATGGGCTTCTCAGACCAATGCATAAACTTGGGGGTCTATGATGCGATTGCATTTACTTCTTGTTGTCACCGCCATCTGCTGTGCCTATCGTCGGCCACACTGGTGAACACGACATAAGCTCCATGCTTTTCAGGGTATTCATCTTGTATGACGCCGACTGGCCGAACCGCCGCCTGCTGTGGAGGAGGAGGCGGCGGGCCAGCAGGCGGAGGAGGCGGGAGCCCATCACCCTTGGCGATACGGGAGAGCCAGTGGCACTTCCGAGTGGTGTGGTTGGACAGCTTTGCTCCATTGTGGAATTTGAAGGGCGCATCCAGAGTCTGCTCATACGAGAAGAAGGGCAACCAGTTGGTCTTGCCACCCTTCTGACGCTTGGGTGGAGGCTGCCCTTCTGGTTGCCAATCTTCGACTGTTGCCACCTATCGGCTGGTGGCAGCCGGCAGCGTGGCCTTGCGCTTGTTTTCATTCGGTTGCTGGCGCCGACCGGTGTCGCCAGCCAGAGTCCGAGGAGCTTGAGGAGCCACTTTGCGAGATGTATTGACTTTAATCTCTGCCTTCATGGAGGAGTCGGCTGTAGCATACTTGTCTGCTATGATCAGCGGTTCATCGAGGGTCGCCCGCTCGTCGCAGAGAAGCCGGTGTTTGAGGAGGGTGCCTTCTCGGCACCCGACAGTGAAGTACTCTATGGCCTGGACCTCGTGCACGCCCTCGCAGGAGTTGCGCAACTCGGCCCAGCGTGTGAGGTAGTCACGAGTCGACTCGTTGGGGCCTTGGACGCATAAGGAGAGCTGGCGAGGCTTGGGCAGCCATTTTTAAGTGCTGGTGAAGTTGCGGATGAAGGATTCAGTGAAATCAACCCAGTTGTTGATGCCACGGGGCTTCAAGCTGTTCAGCCACGTACGGGTTGTGCCCTGTAGCATGAGCGGAACGTACTCAACGACAACACGCTTGTTGCCATTGGCGATGCTGACGGTTGTGGAGTAGTCAACCAGCCAGTCCTCCGGCTTCACGGAGCCGGTGTACTTGGGCGTATCTCTCGGGAGCATGAACACTTTGGGAAAGGGCTCATCTCGGATGCGGGGGCCAAAACAAGGCGGACCCAGCTCATCTTCCTCTTCTATTGCCGGGGATCGGTTGAGGCGGTCGATCCAGTGGCGGGCGTCGTTCTCTCCGACTCCTTCTCGATGACCGAGACGGCCGCCGAGTGTTGGGTGGTCAACAGGCGGAGGGGAGATGCACCTTTCCCTACGGGGAGGGGAAGGCGGACAGTCGTCTCGCTGCCACACAGTTCTTGGGCGGCCGTCTTGGTCGCGCTCGATGGTGATGCGAGTCCAGCTGCGGCTAGCATTCGGCTCCTTGTCTCTCCTATTGCAGACGCCACCAGTCGTTGTCCGGGATGTCGCGCCTTGGTCCCGGAGAGGAGGTGGATCATCGTTTCGCCGGTTGAGCGCCTTAGTGTGGCAACCGGCCTCTTGCTGCTCAGCAGCCGCGTCAAGGAGTTGCTGGACGTGCTCCGTCATGTGGCGGCGCTCTGCGCCCTCGAGCTTGTCTAGCTCATCTGCTGTCGCCTAGGCAGCTCGTATATTCTCTGCATGTGTGGCGTAGACGGGATGATCTGTCCCAAACATGCTGGCGACGGTTGCGCCACGCTGCCGGATCGGGCCCATGCGGCTAGGCCCACCAGGAGCCAGCGTGACGCCAACATCACGGTCCATCTCACGCTGGTAGGCCTCCGAAAGGTGTCTTATGCTGGCCAGCCGGTTGGCGCTCTCGACGAGCTGGACACGACGTGCCTCCAGTGTCTCTGCGTCAGCATCCTCCGGGATGGGCATGGCCAGGTCTTGCATCGCCGCCTGCAACGGATCCTGGCCACCTCCGCCACAGTGCTCGCCGTGGCTGATAACGAGTACCTCCGTGATGGTACTGCCACCGCTGTCCGCATCAGGAAGCAGTTTGTCATAAACCATCACGTTGGTGGGGAACGCGTTAAGCGACGCCGTGTCGGAGTCGACAAGCATCGGGTCGGTGGAGCCAACTGACTCCAAGTCCGCAGCAGGCTTGCTGGCGACGTGGAGCTAATCGAAGAGGCTGACAACGCGGCTTTGAGGGCCTTCTGTGCCCGCGTCAGACGCGGGCTTGTCGGAGACGCAGATCTCGCCTACAAGGTCGGCGAGGCAGCTCGCCGCACAGGAGATCTCCGCGCCGTGCAGCGCGTCGGCGCAGACGCCGTCTGGCGTGCCGGGCTGGCTGCGCTCGCCAGGAAGGAACAAGGTTCCCGTCCAGAACAGGTCTCCGGGAGACGGTGCACCTTGCCCCATGGTGGGTGCCATATGTCGGGGGTTAGGTGCGACATATGCCAATGAATGGCTTATCATGGTGGGAGCGAGTAGAAACTCCCTGGTGCCAGAAGTGGGATGACGCGCAGACACAAACACCGGCGTACTTCACCCAGGTTCGGGACTCTCCTAGGAGATAACACCCCTAGACCTGCTCTGCGGGGTCTACGCATGATCACTAAGGCACTAGTGAGTACAAAGGTGCTCCTCGAGCTGTATGCTAGAGGTAGAAGAAGGCATGCACGCTCTCTCCTTCCTCTAGGTATGAGTCTAGTTCTAACAGGTTCGGAACCCTTCGCATGGGTGCCCTGGGGGTTTATATAGGCCCACCCCCCAGGGGTACATTGGTAATTCGGCCGGGTGTAGGTCCCGGCTGTCAGTATCTCTGGTTGCCGGCCTCTCCGTCGACCGCTGGGGTCCGCCGCCTAGTGGTCCCCGCTGGCTGGTCTGGTACAAAGCCGACAGGCCGCTCCCGCCGCTCGCGGGTCTTGCCAGCTACCGATTACGGTAGCCGTGTGTCTAATGGCGCATGCTTAGTCAGGGGAGCGTGGTTACAGTCCCACCGACTGGTGGGAGATCACTGTAGCCACTCCCTGTCTTATTTGATTAATGGTGCGTGGAGCCCGAGGGAGGAGAGGGCCGCCTGCTAGAGGCCGGCCTCCCCCGGGTCCGACTGGTCAGGACTTCACCGCCCTTCCAGACTCTCCCTACCTGGTAGGGCCCGCCGCCTGCAGGCCATACCGACAGGTCATCATGGGAACAGGATTCCGCCTGCCACTGGTGACGTCAAAGGAGGAGGGGCGACAGTGCCGCGTCGGGCAGAGATCTCCGCCTGTACGCCGCACTGTGGCCACGCCCGGCCCTGGATATGGGGGGGTGGGCTACAATGTAGCCCCACCTAGTCTCATCTTCTTAAATGGGAGCACAGACTCCGAGGGCGCGGTGGGCCGTCTGCCAGGAGCCGGCCACTCTGGAGGCTTCCCGCGGGAAGTCAGCCCGTCTTGTAGCCGCCCTCTTGAACTCGGCCGCCTTCCGGCAGCCGGCCGCTTGGGACAGCTGGCCACCAGAAGGCGGCACTTCTTCTTGGTGGCTTTGAGGGGCGCAGCCAGCCTCGATGTCTTGAAAGGCTCAGGGACCCGGGTTAGGCTACCCGTGGCCCATTACTCCGACACCCGACATCGTTCCAATTGTTCATCCATGTTAGTTTTGTATTTGGTTCTTGTTTGTTGCCTCGATTACTTCTTAATCCACCTATTCTGTCTAATTGATCACAATTTAACTTTAGAAGTAGCAACGAATCTCTCACGAAGATGCTAGTTCTAACTAATATTTTCTTATAATTGGTGGCAAATGTAGGTTTTTTTTAGAGTTAAGCAGGCTGCTTGTTTGTTATTCTGTAACAACTCGGCTGTTACTGATGGCACTGAAGTTGACTGGGACGAAATCCACAAGTTCCTACACTTTATTGATCGTCTTGAGGTCCTTGTGGAGCGTTTCAATGGTGGAAGGCCACGTGGGATATGTGTGCCACTGCTGCACCCGTTGAACATGTCCAACTGTGTCGAGAAACTTATGGTATGAGCTATTTTCTGTTATATATGTTCTTCATAAACTATTGCTTATACACAGTTTTACAGCTGTGATATCTTGGAACTGAAACTGCCCAGTTCTATTGTTCCTATACAGATGCTTGACCATGGTCGGGTCAGACTTGCGCTTGGTCACAACATGATGTTTATGTCGACCTACTCCATTCCCCTTGGAGGTGAAAAGATACTTATTCATGGGTGGTCTCAAATAATGAAGGCCCGTCCATCTTGGAGAATAGGATAGAAGATTATGTTCCTGCTTTTCCATGGATCTAAAGTGAATATCCTGTTTATTGACCACATTGCGAGATGAAGCCGCTTTCAGTAGGTTGTGGATGCGCGGGGTGGCGGCTGGGCCTTGTCCTAGGGCTTGGCAGCCTCACCCTTGGTTAACTATAGGCAAAGTAGCACTGTTCGAGGCGCGCTTTGTATAGTTGAAGCTGTATAAGTACTCATAATGCTTTCAACTATGGTTGTTAAGTGCCCCTGCTAGTTTCAGTTAAGGTTGTTAAGTACTCCTGCTGCTTTTGCAGTCTGTCGTGTTTCTTCAGTCCTGTCTTCCTCCAGCCGCCAAAACCAAACCAGCGCCGGCGGGGCCGCCTGCTTCCGCCTCCCATGGCTGGCTGCGCCTCAGCGCACGCATCGCCGCCCCACCATCTCCTAAATCGTTAACGCCGACATTCGAGGCCTCGCCGTCGTCCTCCGCGCCCTGTGGTGTGCTCGCCGCGGCGCCGCCCTCTCACGTTATCAACATGGTCAACAAACAACAGGAATCGGCAGAAGTACGTGGAGAGGATGACATTAGGGCCCACCATGTCAGCGTATGGAAAAATAAAATGCTTCCTCCTAGTGTTTTCCTCACATCTGGGACCCACGACATTGTGAGCATATATAGTCAATAGACAAGAGAACAACACAAGATCGGCTGACACCTGGGACGTAGCAGCTTGAGCAGTATTTTTTTGTTATTGTTGAGACGAAGTAGGGTTTGAACTGGGTTGTGGCTCGTCTAGCCCAGGTTTATATTTTATGTTCACCATGTGACCAGCCCAGCTATTTTTTTCTTTGTGAAAATGAGCCCAGATTATTTTTTCTGAAGAATACTCAGTCTAGGCCTACTTATTTTTCTACGCCCTAATGGCTGCAACTCTTTCAAGGCACTTGCAAATCTTGAATGTAATATGAAATGGGCTGTAAATATAAAAACAGATGACAAATTGGCAATTACTTTATAATTTCTGCATTTTTTCACATTTTCAGATTCGTATTTCACTGGGCATTAACCTAATTTAAATATATCTTCAAAGTACTTTAAATCTGGCTTGACATTTCGGTATTAAAAATAGTTTGGAACCCACAAAAATATGAAAAATTGGCCCTGTCCAACCAAAAAAACGGACTGCAATAAATTGCATAAGAAGTCGCAATGAGCTACATATAAATTATTAAAAAAAGAGGGAATGGTCTGACTTATGGGCCTATTTTGTTGACGCGTATGCAAGATGTTTTAGTTATTATATACGTCAACAAACGATTCTAGTAGACGTAACCGTTGGATGTCAATCCAACGGCCGTCGTGTTTCTTCAATCTCTGATCTTCTTGCTCTAGCCGCCAAATCCAGCGCCGGCAAGACCTCCTGCTCGCGCCTCCCGTGCAGGCCTCACCGCCCCCTACTACTCCCACCACTGGCCAGGTGTAACTCCCACGATGCGGCTCTATCTCCCACGTGTCGGAGCACGATTTAGAGGCATAACCGCATGGTAGGCATGTCGCAAGAGGGGTAATCTTTACACATCCCATGTACTGAATAAGAAAGGGATAAGAATTGGCTTACAATCGCCACTTCACACAATACATAAATATAGCATACATCATCCAGAATACAATCAAGGTCCGACTACGGAACCAAAATAAAGAAAGACAACTCCAAATGCTAGATCCCCGATCGCCCCAACTAGGCTCCTCTACTGGTCATCCATAAAGGACACATAGTAACGTCCCGAATCCTCGTCGAACTCCCACTTGAGTTCAGCAGTGTCCCCTGCACTGGCATTTGAAGGAAATATGCCCTAGAGGCAATAATAAAGTTATTATTTATTTCCTTATATCATGATAAAGGTTTATTATTCATGCTAGAATTGTATTAACCGGAAACATGATACATGTGTGAATATATAGACAAACAGAGTGTCACTAGTATGCCTCTACTTGACTAGCTCGTTAATCAAAGATGGTTATGTTTCCTAACCATGGACAAAGAGTTGTCATTTGATTAACGGGATCACATCATTGGTTGAATGATCTGATTGACATGACCCATTCCATTAGCTTAGCACCCGATCGTTTAGTATGTTGCTATTGCTTTCTTCATGACTTATACATGTTCCTATGACTATGAGATTATGTAACTCCCGTGTGCCGGAGGAACACTTTGTGTGCTACCAAACATCACAACGTAACTGGGTGATTATAAAGGTTCTCTACAGGTGTCTCCAAAGGTACATGTTGGGTTGACGTATTTTGAGATTAGGATTTGTCACTCCGATCGTCCGAGAGGTATCTCTGGGCCCTCTCGGTAATGCACATCACTTAAGCCTTGCAAGCATTGCAGCTAATAAGTTAGTTGCGAGATGATGTATTACGGAACGAGTAAAGAGACTTGCTGGTAGCGAGATTGAACTAGGTATTGGATACCGACGATCGAATCTCGGGCAAGTAACATACTGATGACAAAGGGAACAACGTATGTAGTTATGCGGTCTGACCGATAAAGATCTTCGTAGAATATGTAGGAGCCAATATGGGCATCCAAGTCCCGCTATTGGTTATTGACCGGAGACATGTTTCGGTCATGTCTACATTGTTCTCGAACCATAGGGTCCGCACGCTTAAAGTTACGATGACAGTTTCATTATGAGTTTATGTATTTTGATGTACCGAAGGTTGTTCGGAGTCCTGGATCTGATCACGGACATGACGAGGAGTCTCGAAATGGCTGAGACATAAAGATCGATATATTGGAAGCCTATATTTGGACATCGGAATCATTCCGGGTGAAATCAGCATTTTACCAGAGTACCGGGGGTTACCGGAACCCCCCGGGGGGTTATTGGGCCTACATGGGCCTTGAGGGAGAAGAGAAAAGGAGGCAGGAGGTGGCCGCGCGCCCCTCCCCTTCCTAGTCCGAATAGGACAAGGGAAGGGGGGCGGCGCCCCCCCCCCCTTTCCTTCCCCTCTTCCTCCACTTTCCCCCCTTCTCCTTCTCCAACTAGGAAACAAGGGAGTCCTACTCCCGGTGGCAGTAGGACTCCCCCCTGGCGCGCCTCTCATTGGCCGGCCGCCCCCTCCCCTTGGCTCCTTTATATACGGGGGCAGGGGGCACCCTAGGACACACAGGTTGATCTTCGTGATTGTTCCTTAGCCGTGTGCGGTGCCCCCTTCCACGATATTACACCTCGATCATATTGTAGCGGTGCTTAGGCGAAGCCCTGCGACGGTTAAACATCAAGATCGTCACCACACTGTCGTGCTGACGAAACTCCTCCCCGAAGCTTTGCTAGATCGGAGCCGGGGTGCGTCATCGAGCTGTACGTGTGTGAAGAACTCGGAGGTGCCGGAGTAACGGCGCTTGGATCGGTTGGACTGGGAAGACGTACGACTACTTCCTCTATGTTGCGTCAATGCTTCCGCTTCAGTCTACAAGGGTACGTAGACAACACTCTCCCCTCTCGTTGCAATGCATCACCATGATCTTGCGTGTGCGTAGGAATTTTTTTGAAATTACTACGTTCCCCAACAGTGGTATCAGAGCCTAGGTTTTATGGTTTGATGTTATATGCACGAGTAGAACACAAGTGAGTTGTGGGCGATATAAATCATACTGCCTACCAGCATGTCATACTTTGGTTCGGCGGTATTGTTGGATGAAGCGGCCCGGACCGACATTACGCGTACACTTACGCAAGACTGGTTCTACCACCGTGCTTTGCACATAGGTGGCTAGCGGGTGTCAGTTTCTCCAACTTTAGTTGAACCGAGTGTGGCTACGCCCGGTCCTTGCGAAGGTTAAAACGGCATCAAATTGACAAACTATCGTTGTGGTTTTGATGCGTAGGTAAGATTGGTTCTTGCTCAAGCCCATAGCAGCCATGTAAAACTTGCAACAAACAAAGTAGAGGACGTCTAACTTGTTTTTGCAGGGCATGTTGAGATGTGATATGGTCAAGACATGATGCTAAAATTTTATTGTATGAGATGATCATGTTTTGTAACTGAGTTATCGGCAACTGGCAGGAGCCATATAGTTGTCGCTTTATTGTATGCAATGCAATCGCCCTGTAATGCTTTACTTTATCACTAAGCGGTAGTGATAGTCGTAGAAGCATAGGATTGGCGAGACGACAACGATGCTACGATGGATATCAAGGTGTCGCGCCGGTGACGATGGTGATCATGACGGTGCTTTGGAGATGGAGATCACAAGCACAAGATTATGATGGCCATATCATATCACTTATATTGATTGCATGTGATGTTTATCTTTTATGCATCTTATCTTGCTTTGATTGATGGTAGCATTATAAGATGATCTCTCACTAAATTATCAAGAAGTGTTCTCCCTGAGTATGCACCGTTGCCAAAGTTCGTCGTGCCCAGACACCACGTGATGATCGGGTGTGATAAGCTCTACGTCCATCTATAACGGGTGCAAGCCAGTTTTGCACACGCAGAATACTCAGGTTAAACTTGACGAGCCTAGCATATGCAGATATGGCCTCGGAACACGGAGACCGAAAGGTCGAGCGAGAATCATATAGTAGATATGATCATCATAATGATGTTCACCATTGAAAACTAATCCATTTCACGTGATGATCGGTTATGGTTTAGTTGATTTGGATCACGTGATCACTTAGAGGATTAGAGGGATGTCTATCTAAGTGGGAGTTCTTAAGTAATATGACTAATTGAACTTAAATTTATCATGAACTTAGTACCTGATAGTATCTTGCTTATGTATGTTTGATTGTAGATAGATGGCCCGTGCTGTTGTTCCGTTAAATTTTAATGCGTTCCTTGAGAAAGCAAAGTTCAAAGATGATGGTAGCAATTACACGGACTGGGTCCATAACTTGAGGATTACCCTCATTGCTGCACAGAAGAATTACGTCCTGGAAGCACCGCTGGGTGCCAGGCCTGCTGCTGGAGCAACACCAGATGTTATGAACGTCTGGCAGAGCAAAGCTGATGACTACTCGATAGTTCAGTGTGCCATGCTTTACGGCTTAGAATCGGGACTTCAACGACGTTTTGAACGTCATGGAGCATATGAGATGTTCCAGGAGTTGAAGTTAATATTTCAAGAAAATGCCCGGATTGAGAGATATGAAGTCTCCAATAAGTTCTATAGCTGCAAGATGGAGGAGAACAGTTCTGTCAGTGAGTATATACTCAAAATGTCTGGGTATAATAATCACTTGATTCAGATGGGAGTTAATCTTCCAGATGATTGCGTCATTGACAGAATTCTCCAATCACTGCCACCAAGCTACAAGCGCTTTGTGATGAACTATAATATTCAAGGGATGAATAAGACTATTCCCAAGCTCTTCGCAATGCTGAAAGCTGCGGAGGTAGAAATCAAAAAGGAGCATCAAGTGTTGATGGTCAACAAGACCACAAGTTTCAAGGAAAAGGGCAAAGGGAAGAAGAAAGGGAACTTCAAGAAGAACAGCAAGCAAGTTGCTGCTCAAGAGAAGAAACCCAAGTCTGGACCTAAGCCTGAAACTGAGTGCTTCTACTGCAAGCAGACTGGTCACTGGAAGCGGAACTGCCCCAAGTATTTGGCGGATAAGAAGGATGGCAAGGTAAACAAAGGTATATGTGATATACATGTTATTGATGTGTATCTTACTAGAGCTCATAGTAGCACCTGGGTATTTGATACTGGTTCTGTTGCTAATATTTGCAACTTGAAACAGGGACTACGGATTAAGCGAACACTGGCAAAGGACGAGGTGACGATGCACGTGGGAAATGGTTCCAAAGTCGATGTGATCGCGGTCGGCACGCTACCTCTACATCTACCTTCGGGATTAGTATTAGACCTAAATAATTGTTATTTGGTGCCAGCGTTGAGCATGAACATTATATGCGGATCTTGTTTGATGCGAGATGGTTATTCATTTAAATCAGAGAATAATGGTTGTTCTATTTATATGAGTAATATATTTTATGGTCATGCACCCTTGAAGAGTGGTCTATTTCTGATCTCGATAGTAGCGATACACATATTCATAATGTTGAAGCCAAAAGATGCAGAGTTGATAATGATAGTGCAACTTATTTGTGGCACTGCCGTTTAGGTCATATCGGTGTAAAGAGCATGAAGAAACTCCATACTGATGGACTTTTGGAACCACTTGATTATGAATCACTTGGTACTTGCGAACCGTGCCTCATGGGCAAGATGACTAAAACGCCGTTCTCCGGTACATACAGATGTATGTGGTCCGATGAATATTGAGGCCCGTGGCGGATATCGTTATTTTCTCACCTTCACAGATGACTTAAGCAGATATGGGTATATCAACTTAATGAAACATAAGTCTGAAACATTTGAAAAGTTCAAAGAATTTCAGAGTGAAGTTGAAAATCATCGTAACAAGAAAATAAAGTTTCTACGATCTGATCATGGAGGAGAATATTTGAGTTACGAGTTTGGTGTACATTTGAAACAATGCGGAATAGTTTCGCAACTCACGCCACCCGGAACACCGCAGCGTAATGGTGTGTCCGAACGTCGTAATCGTACTTTACTAGATATGGTGCGATCTATGATGTCTCTTACTGATTTACCGCTATCGTTTTGGGGTTATGCTTTAGAGACAGCCGCATTCACGTTAAATAGGGCACCATCAAAATCCGTTGAAACAACGCCTTATGAACTATGGTTTGGCAAGAAACCAAAGTTGTCATTTCTTAAAGTTTGGGGCTGCGATGCTTATGTGAAAAAGCTTCAACCTGATAAGCTCGAACCCAAATCGGAGAAATGTGTCTTCATAGGATACCCAAAGGAGACTGTTGGGTGCACCTTCTATCATAGATCCGAAGGCAAGAGATTCGTTGCTAAGAATGGATCCTTTCTAGAGAAGGAGTTTCTCTCAAAAGAAGTGAGTGGGAGGAAAGTAGAACTTGACGAGGTAATTGTACCTGCTCCCTTATTGGAAAGTAGTACATCACGGAAAAATGTTTCTGTGACACCTACACCAATTAGTGAGGAAGCTAATGATAATGATCATGAAACTTCAGAACAAGATACTACTGAACCTCGTAGATCAACCAGAGTAAGATCCGCACTAGAGTGGTACGGTAATCCTGTTCTGGAAATCATGCTACTAGATCATGATGAACCTACGAACTATGAAGAAGCGATGGTGAGCCCAGATTCCGCAAAATGGCTTGAGGCCATGAAATCTGAGATGGGATCCATGTATGAGAACAAAGTATGGACTTTGGTTGACTTGCCCGATGATCGGCAAGCAATTGAGAATAAATGGATCTTCAAGAAGAAGACTGACGCTGACGGTAATATTACTGTCTACAAAGCTCGACTTGTCGCAAAAGGTTTTCGACAAGTTCAAGGGGTTGACTATGATGAGACCTTCTCACCCGTAGTGATGCTTAAGTTTGTCCGAATCATGTTAGCAATTGCCGCATTTTATGATTATGAAATTTGGCAGATGGATGTCAAAACTGCATTCCTGGATGGATTTCTGGAAGAAGAGTTGTATATGATGCAACCAGAAGGTTTTGTCGATCCAAAGGGAGCTAACAAAGTGTGCAAGCTCCAGCGATCCATTTATGGACTGGTGCAAGCCTCTCGGAGTTGGAATAAATGCTTTGACAGTGTGATCAAAGCATTTGGTTTTATACAGACTTTTGTATAAGCCTGTATTTACAAGAAAGTGAGTGGGAGCTCTGTAGCATTTCTGATATTATATGTGGATGACATATTACTGATTGGAAATGATATAGAATTTCTGGATAGCATAAAGGGATACTTGAATAAGAGTTTTTCAATGAAAGACCTCGGTGAAGCTGCTTACATATTAGGAATAAAGATCAATAGAGATAGATCAAGACGCTTAATTGGACTTTCACAAAGCACATACCTTGACAAGATTTTGAAGAAGTTCAAAATGGATCAAGCAAAGAAAGGGTTCTTGCCTGTGTTACAAGGTGTGAAGTTGAGTCAGACTCAATGCCCGACCACTGCAGAAGATAGAGAGAAAATGAAAGATGTTCCCTATGCTTCAGCCATAGGCTCTATCATGTATGCAATGTTGTGTAGCAGACCTGATGTGTGCCTTGCTATAAGTTTAGCAGGGAGGTACCAAAGTAATCCAGGAGTGGATCACTGGACAGCGGTCAAGAACATCCTGAAATACCTGAAAAGGACTAAGGATATGTTTCTCATATATGGAGGTGACAAAGAGCTCATCGTAAACGGTTACGTTGATGCAAGCTTTGACACTGATCCGGACGATTCTAAATCACAAACCGGATACGTGTTTACATTAAATGGTGGAGCTGTCAGTTGGTGCAGTTCTAAACAAAGAGTCGTGGCGGGATCTACATGTGAAGCGGAGTACATAGCTGCTTCAGAAGCAGCAAACAAAGGAGTCTGGATGAAGGAGTTCATATCCGATCTAGGTGTCATACCTAGTGCATTGGGTCCAATGAAAATCTTTTGTGACAATACTGGTGCAATTGCCTTGGCAAAGGAATCCAGATTTCACAAGAGAACCAAACACATCAAAAGACGCTTCAATTCCATCCGGGATCTAGTCCAGGTGGGAGACATAGAGATTTGCAAGATACATACGGAGCTGAATGTAGCAGACCCGTTGACTAAGCCTCTTCCACGAGCAAAACATGATCAGCACCAAAGCTCCATGGGTGTTAGAATCATTACTGTGTAATCTAGATTATTGACTCTAGTGCAAGCGGGAGACTGAAGGAAATATGCCCTAGAGGCAATAATAAAGTTATTATTTATTTCCTTATATCATGATAAAGGTTTATTATTCATGCTAGAATTGTATTAACCGGAAACATAATACATGTGTGAATATATAGACAAACAGAGTGTCACTAGTATGCCTCTACTTGACTAGCTCGTTAATCAAAGATGGTTATGTTTCCTAACCATGGACAAAGAGTTGTCATTTGATTAATGGGATCACATCATTGGTTGAATGATCTGATTGACATGATCCATTCCATTAGCTTAGCGCCCGATCGTTTAGTATGTTGCTATTGCTTTCTTCATGACTTATACATGTTCCTATGACTATGAGATTATGTAACTCCCGTGTGCCGGAGGAACACTTTGTGTGCTACCAAACGTCACAATGTAACTGGGTGATTATAAAGGTGCTCTACAGGTGTCTCCAAAGGTACATGTTGGGTTGACGTATTTCGAGATTAGGATTTGTCACTCCGATTGTCGGAGAGGTATCTCTGGGCCCTCTCGGTAATGCACATCACTTAAGCCTTGCAAGCATTGCAGCTAATAAGTTAGTTGCGAGATGATGTATTACGGAACGAGTAAGGAGACTTGCCGGTAACGAGATTGAACTAGGTATTGGATACCGACGATCGAATCTCGGGCAAGTAACATACCGATGACAAAGGGAACAACGTATGTAGTTATGCGGCCTGACCGATAAAGATCTTCGTAGAATATGTAGGAGCCAATATGGGCATGTAGGTCCCGCTATTGGTTATTGACCAGAGACGTGTATTGGTCATGTCTACATTGTTCTTTAACCGTAGGGTCTGCACGCTTAAAGTTACGATGACAGTTTCATTATGAGTTTATGTATTTTGATGTACCGAAGGTTGTTCGGAGTCCCGGATGTGATCACGGACATGACGAGGAGTCTCGAAATGGTCGAGACATAAAGATCGATATATTGGAAGCCTATATTTGGACATCGGAATCGTTCCGGGTGAAATCGACATTTTACCGGAGTACCCGGCGTTACCGGAACCCCCCGGGGGGTTATTGGGCCTACATGGGCCTTGAGGGAGAAGAGAGAAGGAGGCAGGAGGTGGCCACGTGCCCCTCCCCTTCCTAGTCCGAATAGGACAAGGGAAGGGGGGCGGTGCCCCCCATTTCCTTCCCCTCTTCCTCCACTTTCCCCCCTTCTCCTTCTCCAACTAGGAAAGAAGGGAGTCCTACTCAGTAGGACTCCCCCCTGGTGCGCCTCTCCTTGGCCCTCCGCCCCCTCCCCTTGGCTCCTTTATATACGGGGGCAGGGGGGCACCCTAGGACACACAGGTTGATCTTCGTGATCGTTCCTTAGCCGTGTGCGGTGCCCCCTTCCATGATATTACACCTCGATCATATTGTAGCGGTGCTTAGGCGAAGCCCTATGAGAGTTAAACATCAAGATAGTCACCACGCCGTCGTGCTGACGAAACTCCTCCCCGAAGATTTGCTGGATCGGAGCCCGGGGTGCGTCATCGAGCTGTACGTGTGTGAAGAACTCGGAGGTGCCGGAGTAACGGTGCTTGGATCGGTTGGACCGGGAAGACGTATGACTACTTCCTCTATGTTGCGTCAACGCTTCCGCTTTAGTCTACAAGGGTACGTAGACAACACTCTCCCCTCTCGTTGCTATGCATCACCATGATCTTGCGTGTGCGTAGGAATTTTTTTTGAAATTACTACGTTCCCCAACTGCATCATCGGCACCTTCATCTGTTTTGGAAGTATCTGTGAGTCACGGGGACTCAGCAATCTCACACCCTCGCGATCAAGACTATTTAAGCTTAAAGGTAGGGAAAAGGGGTAGTGAGGTGGAGCTGCAGCAAGCACTAGCATATAAGGTGGCTAACTTACGAAAATGAGAGCGAGAAGAGAAGCAAAGCATGGTCGAGAAACTAATAATGATCAAGAAGTGATCCTGAGCCTACTTCCATTCAAGCATAACACAAGACTGTGTTCTCTTCCTGGACTCCGCCGAAAAGAGACCATCACGGCTACACACGTGGTTGATTCATTTTAATTAAGTTAACGGTCAAGTTTTCTACAACCGGATATTAACAAATTCCCATTTGCCCATAACTGCGGGCACGACTTTTGAAAGTTCAAAACCCTGCAGGGGTGTCCCAACTTAGCCCATCACAAGCTCTCACGATCAATGAACGATATTCCTTCTCCCAGGACGACCCAATCAGACTCGGAATCCCGGTTACAAGACATTTCGACAATGGTAAAACAAGACCAGCAAAGCCACCCGAATGTGCCGACAAATCCCGATAGGAGGTTCACATATCTCGTTCTCAAGGCACACCGGATAAGCAATCCGTACAACTAAAACCAACCCTCAAGTTTCCCTGAGGTGGCGCTGCAAGGGGCTCTAGTTTGGACCAACACTCAGAGGAGCACTGGCCCGGGGGGGTTAAAATAAAGATGACCCTTGAGTCCGCAGAACCCAAGGGAAAAAGTCCTAGGTGGCAAATGGTAAAACCAAGGTTGGGCCTTGCTGGAGGAGTTTTATTCAAGGCGAACTGTCAAGGGGTTCCCATTATAACCCAACCGTGTAAGGAAAGCAAAATCAAGGAACATAACACCGATATGACGGAAACTAGGACGGCAAGAGTGGAACAAAACACCAAACATAAGGCCGAGCCTTCCACCCTTTACCAAGTATATAGATGCATTAAAGTAAACAAGTTATAATAATGATATCCCAAAAATAACCATGTTCCAACAAGGAACAAACTCCATCTTCACCTGCAACTAGCAACGTTATAAGAGGGGCTGAGCAAAGCGGTAACATAGCCAAACAACGGTTTGCTAGGAAAAGGTGGGTTAGAGGCTTGACGTGGCAATATGGGAGTCATGATATAGCAAGTGGTAGATATCACGGCATAGCAATAGAGCGAGCAACTAGCAAGCAAAGATAGAAGTGATTTCGAGGGTATGGTCATCTTGCCTGCAAAGTTCTCCGAGTTGACGAA
Source organism: Triticum monococcum (assembly GCA_034509565.1). Classification (NCBI taxonomy): domain Eukaryota; kingdom Viridiplantae; phylum Streptophyta; class Magnoliopsida; order Poales; family Poaceae; genus Triticum; species Triticum monococcum. Next base: position 67,795,340 of record CM067846.1, read on the forward strand.
AACTTGATCCTCGTAAGCATACTCAACGGGTTCCTCGATCATGCACTGGTCTCCCGGCTCTACCCAAGGCAAGAACACAAGCAAAGGAAACAACAATCTACCATGGTGCAATGCGCAAGCAACATGATGCAAAACATGGCATGATATGCGAGACGTGATATGCAATGCATATGCGTGCTCCAAAAGGAAAAGATTGAACCAGGCATCAACATGGCAAACCAAGTGCGCCGCTGGAAAGATGAGTTGATTTTGGTCGAAATTGATATAAAGATCATCGGAATCGGATGCACGATTTGCAAATGGCAAGCAAAACAAGAATGGCACAATTCTACGATTAACAGCACGATGCCATCTAGAATGCAACAAGAGACTAAGCTACTGCACTCCAACATAACAACAAAGCACATGGCAGTGATCTACTCAAGATGCATGACAAAAGATGAACACTGAGCTACGGCTAAATCACACAAGAATAGGTTCAAACAAGCATGGTGAAAGTGCAAAAGATATCAGCTTTACAGAGTTAGTGAAAATACTAACATGTTAGGAATTAACATCAGGAAGCAATGTTTAGAGCAAGCAACCAACATGCTACAGGAACATATCATAGCAAACAAAGGCATGGCATGAATCTACTCAAAGCATAGAACTAAAGTCTCTCAATAATCAAGAGCCAAAAAGGCACAAAAGATAATATGGCACCCATGTAAACATAGAAAGTTTCGTTAACAGATTCAGACTTAGTAGAAAACTGAGCATGGCAAAAACGGAATTATGAAGGCCTCTTTGCGAGCTCGATTCACTCATCACAAGGCATTGCAAGACAATATAAGCATACTACCAGCAAGAAGACATAATCATAAGGCTAACAATGGTAAGAAAAAGTTTATAGCATGCTTGGATCAACTACAACAACCATGGCAAAATTGATTAACATGTAAACAATTTGCCAGGAACATTTTATAGCAAAAGTAGAGGAAGATTAAGTCATGCTAGGGCACTCCATAATTGCAAACAGGGGTAAGGATGGATAGAGCACAACCATATGTCCAAATCATCCTTACTGAAACAACTCAAAAGAAGCATGGAACTCACTGTAGCATCATGGATACATGGCATAAAAATAACAGCAGAGCAATGACTTAGTGAAATTCCAAGTCCCTGAAATCAGCAATATCACGAGAGCTACTTTTTATGCCTGTGCTAGTCACCACATTGATCACAGAAATACATGGAAAGCACCCCTCTAAAGATGGCATGGCATATCTCAAAACACATGTAGAGCTCAAGTCCATATGCAGCACACAACAATTGTAGCAAAAATGACAAATGCTCATACTCTGCTAAGAATCAGCACCTAACATTTTATAGCACTCTTGCATCAATGATTTGGGTATCAAGATGGACTCAAACAAGCATGTCACAATGGAACAAAATGAAAAGCACATCATGGTTAACATTTTGATACATCACACGCAAAAACGAAGCTACGGTCATAGAGTTATGGCATGAAGAACAGGGCATGAAAATATGGGGAAAAGGACTTAGAGAAAATCTCACCTGGCGAGATCTAGGGTTTGACTCGCACGCGAACCAAGGATCGTTGTGGATGTCGCCGGAGATCGCCGCGGTGGCCGGAGAGGTGCGGGGAGGCGTGGATCCATCCGGTCGGCGCCGGATCTCTCCAGAGAGAAGGAAGCGCGGGGCGGCGACGTCCTGGAGCGGAGGGCGGTGGCTGGCGGCGCCCTCGGGCGACGAGGAGACGGTGGCTTCGAGGGTGACTGGCGAGGGTGGCTGTGGCGGTGCGGTGAAGCCCCGGCGGCGCCGGGCGGCGAGGAGGAGGACCGGGCGCGCGGCGGGCGAGGCAGACGCGGGGCGGCGGCGGATGGACCTGGCGGGCCCGCCTCAGGCTCGCAGGCCGGCGGTGGTGGCGGCGGTGGTCTGCCACATGGGAGGATCTGGATGGTGCGCGCGTGGTGGCGGACGCGTCCGGCGGACGCGGACATGTCCGGCGGTGCGGGAGGAGCGGGGCTAGGGTTTGGACCCGGATTTTTGGACGGGGAGGACATATTTATACCTAGAAGAGGTGGGAGTGTCCAAATGGAGTGTAGTTTTCGACCATGCGATCGTGATCCGACGATGGAGGACATCGGATAGGTTTGGATGGGTTATTGGGCCACTTTGGAGGAGTGTTGGGCTGCAACACACACGAGGATTTTACGGTTCACCGGTTAACCGTTGGAGTATCAAACGGACTCCAAATAGCACGAAACTTGACAGGTGGTCTACCGGTGGAGTACCAAGGCTGCTTCGCAAATCTCGATCCATTCTGAGAAAGTTTAACACCCGCACACGAAAAGAGGCAAAAGGGGTACGCCGGAGGACGTGGGAGTGTCGGGTTGCAAAACGGACAACGGGGAGAAAGCTCGGATGCATGAGATGAACATGTATGCAAATGAGATGCACATGATGACATGATGTGAAATGCATGACATGGACAAAATGCAAAACGAAGACAAAACCCAACCACGAGGGAATCTCATAACTTAGAGCCGAAAATGGCGAGAGTTACACCAGGGGTGTTACACCAGGGCATCCCTCTACTCACCCACACCCCCTGTTATTCTGCGGCGACGGCAGCCTCATGCCGCAGCCGAACCAGTGAACCCTCATACTCCTCTCCGCGTGGGGATACACTGCCGCGTCTTCCCTAGCTCCGCGTCGTCCCCTTCCTAGGCCTCACCGTCGTCCACCGCCCTGGTGCTCTCGGCGCGGCGTGGTCAACGTGGTCAAGGAACGACTTCCATCGGAAGAGTACTTTCGTGGAGAGGCTGACAGCTAGGTCCACGGCAGCCGCAAGGAAGTGCCTCCTTATTACGCGGAAAATAATTATTCCTCCACCTGACAACAGGGACCCACCGGACGGGCCACCGTATTTGGTGAAAAAACATTTCCCCCTGACTGTTGGGACCCACCAGACGGGCCACCGTATTTCGTGAAAAAAACACCCCCCCCCCCCCCCGCTGTCAGCTCGAACCCACCGAAAGTGCCTCCTTATTACGCACAAAAAATGAATACTCCCCCTGCTAGTTGGGAACCAACTTGGTGGGAGGCTGACTTGTGGGCCTACTAAGATGACGGGGACGGAGTGCTTTGTCAACTTAGTCAATATGAACGATTCTAGCTCAAGTGACCGTACGATGTCAATCCAACGGCCGTAGTGCTTCTTCAACCTCTGGTCTTCTTGCTCCAGCCGCCCAAACCAGCCGGTCATGCCTCATGCTCCTGCCTCCCGTGGCCGGCTGCGATGCGGCGGAGGCCTCACCGCCCCCTACTACTCCCACCGCTGGCCAGGCCATCCCTCTACTCACCCACAACTCCTGTTATTCTACGGCGACAACAGCCTCACACCGCAGCGAACCAGTGAACCCTCGTACTCCTCTATGCATGGGCATCCACTGCCGCGTCTTCCCCGGCTCCGCGTCATCCCCTTCCTAGGCCTCACCGTCGTCCACTGCCCTGGTGCTCTCAGCGCGGCGTGGTCAACATGGTCAAGGAACGGCTTCCATCAGATGTGGACTATACGTGGAGAGGCTGACAGCTGGGTCCACGGCCGCAGCAAGGAAGTGCTTCCTTATTACGCGCAAAATAATTATTCCTCCACCTGACAGCGGGGACCACCGGACGGGCCACCGTATTTCATGAAAAAAATGTTTCCCTCTGACTGCTGGGACCCACCAGCTACATCTTCGCACACAAGGAAGTGCTTCCGGGCAAAAAAATGATTCGCCCCCCTGACTGCTAGGACCCACCAGCTACATCTTCGCAGGCAAGGAGTTGCCTGACAGTCGAGACCCACCTGGTCAAAGCGTACATAGCGTTGTCAATCTGGTCGCGAACGTGTATGCACATACTGGTCGATGTAGAGGCACGCACGTGTCGTAGTAGAGGCGCACACGTAGCATGTACACGAACATACAACGGCCAGTGTGCAAGAAAGAAAATACGGCCACATAGGTACGTACGGGCAGGGTCTCGAACGCCTACTCGCGCATACGTACGGTCAGGGCTCATGTACATGGCTGGGTCAGAAAGGAGAAACAACGTCGCCGTCATGTTCATGGGGAGCCAACCGGCTGGGTCGGAACGGAATGCATCGTCGTGTTCATCGGGAGGGCTTGCATAGAGTAGCCGATGGAAACGAGGCCTGGCGTACCGTAGAACGGAGGAAACGGCCTTGTGTTCGACCGGCCATGTTCGAAATGGGATCCTATTCATCGGGAGGGGTCAGGCGTACCGCAAAATGGAGGAAACGGACCTCCTACGGTCGAAACGGCGGTCTTGTTGATCGGGAGGGGTGTGGCGTACCGCAAAACGGATGAAACGGACTTGTGTTGGAGCGCTATGGTCAAAACGGGGGTCCTGTTCATTGGGAGGGGTGTGGCGTACCGCAAAACGGGACTCCATGGGATACTGTTCATCTCCACCATCGACCCCCTCTAGCCTCCATGGGCTACTGTTCATCCACTGTCGACCTCCTCCAGCCTCCAGCTACGACTGTTCATCCACGGGCTCCTGTTCATCCAGCCTCCACCACGCGCTACTCCACCGGCTACTGTTCAACCAGCCATGTCCACGGGCTCATGTTCAACCACCCCTCCACGGGCTACTGTTCATCCTGCCCTCCACCGTCTACTGTTCATCCTGCCCTCCATGGGGTGGTCCTGTTCATCCTGCCCTCCACGGGGTCCTGTTCATCCAGCCCCAACCGGCTCGATCGATTGGGGTCATGTTCATCCAGAGGCAACACCACGGGGTCCTGTTCATCCACCCCCACCGGGAACTGTTCATCCACCCCCCCCCCAGCAACGCTCACTGCTCATCCAGAGGCAACATCGATCGGCTTTAGTTAGCAGCAGTAGCAAAGGAATTGCTCGATCGGGTTCAGTTAACAGCCATCGATCGCTCGGGTTCGGTAACGCGTAGCCTGCAGTGCAATCGCTCGGGTTCAGTTAGAGCCCAACGCTTCACTCGGGTTCAGTTAGATACCAATGCCTCGCACACACACATACGTATGAGAGAAACGCGCATCGCTCGGCCCCGACCACCCACCATAACTGGGGACTCCCCGATATTTTCCACGCCCTCACTACTACCACGGTTTTTTCCGTCATGGACGGCACAAAGAATGTCATGCAGCTGCATCTCCAGCCCGACCAGGACGAAAAGCCCATTTTCTTTCATGATTTTTTGTCGTAGAAGTAGGACCCCACCACATCTATGATGATACTGTGTTTTGTCATAATTATTGTCATGAGTATGACAGAAAAAAAATTGTGGCCCAAAATGTCATAGATTTGTCTTTTTTTTATAGTGGAGGTCATTAACCCTTGCAGAATCCACATAAGAGTTCGGCAGTTGGACGTCCATAACAACCTGAGAATATTTTCCAATCGTGGAAACATAATTATCCAAGAGAGCAACTGGTGGTTGGGCCGCAGGTTCGGCCATAGAAACGCCACGGGGGGCCGGCGAGCCATGTTGGGTCGATGAGACCGGTGTAACGCAACCACTTGACACGATGTCGTGTGTCACCTACAACTCGTTACGTAAACAGATCGGGACAGTTCCGGATAGGACGGCAGTATTCTTGGCAGGGATGTTGATCGTTCCGAAAGAGATGGGTTGTGTCGCCACCGTCCACTGAAGGTTGGTCACCGGCGGTGATGGCAAGATCACTTTCTCACGCGGGTTAACACCGTAGCCAACCTCAGAAACCGTATCAACACAGAGTTGTGTAGCTAGATATCTATACCCCTTACAAACTGGATACCACTGAAATGTGGCAAAGGAGAGTTTCTTCCCCATAGATGAACCTGATCTAAGAGAAGACTTTGATGGTGGTCTATGCATAGCAATCATGCCCATAGTAGCACGCTTTTTGGAGGGACTAACCAGAATCCACTCAGCGTCACATTCTTTTTTCCAGATCTCTAACTCACGTTTCTAATTGGGAGCACCATTCCCCCAAAGATGAAAATAACATTTGAAATGCGGACATGCAAACGATCTCAACTGGAGGATGTAGAGGCCAACTTGCTTGCAGGAGACAATAAATAAAAATACCTTGTCATTGATGAGTTGGAACGACAAATCAATGGCTGATCCCCCAATTGCTAATTCCAAGGCAGCTGCCACTGAATCTTCATTAAGATGGAAATCATGTCAGCTAAAAGACACAACCATAATGAAATGGCTCGTGTCATCTGTGGGATGGTCAGATCTCCCACAAGAAATGAAAACCTTATCCGCAAAGATGGAGCCCGCTGAGAAATCCAAATCCAAAGTTGATCCACCAGAAGTACCCATATGAGATGGGTATAGACATGTAGATTAGAGGACGCCGGAGTAGATGAGCGGGGAAGACCCACAATTCACTGGCTAGAAGTGTAGATTGTTGGAAAACCTTGGCCATGGGAGGGGAGGGTGGGTGGGTGGGAGGGGAGCTGCACATGGAATTAAATCACACACAAGTACACAAAATATGAGTTTTCAAACCATTATGGTTAGTTGTTGCGTGTACATGTAGTTCAAATTTCAATTATGGTCATTAAATGGCTAGAAAATCACTTAAATGTCTTAAAAGGTCAAATGACCCCTGAAATTTTCCAAAATTTGACATGAAAGTTGTATTAGTACTACAAAATTTCTTGTACATTTAAAACACCATCCGTTTCCACTGTACTCAAAATTCATCTTTCACAGCTAATAAAAACTATCTACAACATCACACACAGTTATTTCCTAGGAATCGTTTGCGATGAAAATATCTGGGTCTATTTAAGTCTCCCTCCTTAAGCTTCGCCGGCTCGTCTGCTCCAATGCCGGCAACCCCTGAATCCAAAAATCCCGACCCCCATTCACGCACCCCCTTGCAAAGATGACACCATGGAAACGCTTTGTGAAGGCCTGTACGATTGCCGCGTCCCCCCCCCCCGAGCATCGTCGCTTGCGCCGATAGCACGACCGCCTACGCCGAGCGTGCCGCTGCATCCGCATTTAGCGTAGCCGCTTCCGCCGAGAGGGCGTCTGTGACAGCCGATAGGGCAGCTGCAGCAGCCAAGACGGCTGCAGCTGCTGCTGCGACGGCGGCTGCAAACTCCGAGAGCGATCGAGCTGTCGCCCATGCCACTGATGTCGCCCTAACGCGGGTCGAGGCCATCCACGCCAAGATATTCCAGGCCACCTTGGACTCCAGCATGCAACCCATGTCTGAAAAGGCGGCGGTGGCCATGGAGCACCTGCTTCCTCATGAGGTCGTCGAGCGGGAGCTGAAGATGCAGGAGGCGGCGGAGATCGAGGAGAGCCGGGAGGAGGAGTTGCGCGTGGCCGAGGTCGAGGTAGAGAAGAGTCTGTCCATCGAGGAATTGGCGGTGTATTACCAACGTGAGCTCTGGCGCAGCCACTACTACGAGTACAACAACCTTGAGGGCAGTGCCAAGGACGAGGTCACAGTCGACTTCAGCATGGGGGACGTGGAGTCCACCAACGGCGGCATGTCGCCAGGACAAGTCATCAACGTCTCATCTCACACCGGCGATGCATAGGCCGGTGCGACGGCGGATTTGTTAAAGTTATGCATACTTAGGCTTTGTTTTTAATGCTGGTCTTTTGTTAGAGCAATGTTTATGTCAACCGGCTCTGTTTAATTACTAAATTTGCTCGATTCAGTAAGTGTGGCCTGTCTGCTGTATGCTTTTTTGTGTGCCCAAATTAGCAAGCAATCTTAAATTATGCAATGACATACCTGGGGAAATTTCAACCAAAATTCGAATTCTCAAACTCATCCCATGCGCGTAAAGCAGAAGAATTGTTTGTGATGCACACAATCGTTCAAAGTGAATGGTCCGGCGGCACCGCGCACAAAGTTTCCCTCCACATTTCCAAAATTTTGGCCTACCGCCAAAATATCTACCCCCGCCCCCTTCCCCCCTTCCCCACCCGCTTTTCTCCCCAACCACAAGTCACATTTCCCATGTTTCCTCCTTCCTTCCTTCCTTCCTTGCTAAGCTATAGCCGCTTCCTCGCTCTCGCCGTCTCGCATCCTACCGCCGGGGTCGCCATGGTCTTTTTCAATGACCACTCCAACAGTTCCTCCTCTGGTGACTACTCCTTCACCTCCCGGGTATGCCTGTCTTCTCTCTCTCTCAGGCTATGACTTGGAATGAGGATTTTTACCCGGAGGTGAATTTGAGTCATTTCTTCCTCTTGTAGCCCCTTAAGACCATTAGTGGCAACGAATGGAGCGGGGTGGCTGAAGATCTATCTACTTATTAGCACCATCAATCTCCATGCATGAAGCTAGTTGCGTTTGATTCTGTGGATAGTGGGAGGAAGTTTCTGGCATGTGCAGAGAAGGTTAGACCCTCTTTCGTTGTTACAAATCATTTGTTAGCTGTGATTCAGACACTGTCACGGTCTCAACCCATTCATACCACGCCTTCAACCCAACGCATCCTAAGATAGTGTCACAGTATGTACCTAGTATCTTGAATTGTTGCCATCTCATCAGCGATGCCATTAGAAAATTATTTGGCACCGCTTCAGCAGTTTGGGCAGCCAACTTTGGTCCACACATCTGATCAGCCAAGCAGTAAAATACTAAATCTTTATGGCACGAAGGAACTGGGCATCGGAGCTACTACATGCTTCGGAATTCGGGTCCCTAATTTTTTTCTGCTGCATCGGCTCGCAAGTGCAGGGCACCGGTGCGAGATGTAGCAACAGTTGTCTTTGCCCCAGTTTTGGCATACATGGTGGACAACCTTAGTGCTATTAGTTCTATTCACTAAATTTGTGCATGTACACACCTGTTAGTATCAATGTCATCCAAACACTGTCGCTATGTTGTTGCAGTTATATTTACCTTCCTCATAAAATGTTCAATTTGTTATTTATTGGACATGAGTAAGAACTTGTAGCGTCTTTGTAGTTAATTATAGCTTCTGATGTTCCAGAATTTGGTTGTTGTCTCAGTACCAATTATTTCATTTGCACATGGATATTTTTAAGAAGATATGTCAGAATTAACATGTTTCTTTAGTTTTTCAAAATAAGCATCGGTGATTTTCTATGTTTCTATAAACCCATTTCCCCTACAATTGTTACTGATCTAGTTTTATATATTATAGGATGAACGGAAGTGTTCTTACTTGGAGTGAGTTGATCAAGAGTGGCCATAGTCTTTGAAGGTGTGCCTAGCGAAGCTCTGGAGCATATATGAGGAAGAGAACACACGTAGGCTTAGAGAAAGTGTTGACAACGCTGAAGCATATTTCAAGATGCGGGATAAAAGGTTAAAGGTGGAGAATGAGCTCAGATTTTTTAAATCATACTTTCATAAGGTGGTGTTGGCGAAGGAGGAAGCACTTTCCAAGTTGGCCCGTGCAAAACGGGTTCTTACTAAACAGAAAGCAAAGGTGGATAAGACAAGCCTGGATGATCTCGATTAGGGAAATGAATATATTGTTCTTATGAAGTTGAACTAGCTATATGTTGTACTGTGCTGTTTTCATGTAGCTATCGTACTATGATATTATAATTTATTTATGTGCCTAATATGAAATTGGCAAGCAGTTTTTCGATATGAAATGTGAATGTGCGTAATACTGGAATTATTAATTGTAAACTAATAAACCTATTAAATGTGTCATGGACCTTTGCAAACGGTTCTAGTAGTAAAAGCACTTGCGAGGGATAGCCCAATGCCACAGAGTTTTCTTCATCAAATCGTGTGTGATATAATTGATGAAAGCAAACATTTAACCATGGCAAACCATGTGTGATAGTTACACCTTTCACACACCAGCCTACACATAAAACTGTGTGGGATGTATGTACGAACGGAAACGTGTTCCCTGGATTAACTATGTGGGATGTACATAAGAACGGAAACATATTCCTTGGATTGACTGTGTGTCATATACATACGAACGGAAATGTTTTTCCGGGATTCACCATGTGGGATGTACCTACCTACGGAAATGATTTTCTTAGATTACCGTGTGGGATGTACATACCTACGGAAATGATTGGGATTTGATGCCTCGCCCGATCGCACATGGCCCCAGCCTGTGTCCCAGGAGGGCCAATCCTCGACGACTTCTGGGTCATGTGGGAAGGACACCCTATCGCACACACTCACGGTTCCAAATGCCATCACGGAAAGGGGTTAAAACCGTTTGTTTAGGACCAACGCGTACCAGTGTACAATCGTCAACCGCTGCAGCCATGACGTCCAGTTCAACTGCTACTGCAACGGCTAGTGTGAACGGTTCTGCATGTCCGCCGGCCCAAGTCTTATCTGAACTCCTGGATGCTTTGGCGACGCTCCTAGTTGCAGAGGTGACTCCGACAACTCAAATGGAGCATAATGCGGAGGTTGCAAAATTGCGAGATGAGGTGTCCAAGGCCCGAGAGGATATGAAGGCAGAAAATGTGAGGATGTCCTTAGAGCGAGCTTCCCTGGAGGCCGAGTCACATCGGATAAGGGCAGAGGCCTTTTGTTTGAGCTTGCACCAAAACCAGTCAAATGTTGTTCTATGAAGGAGACACTAGAGCCGTCTACCTCCGCAGTTTGAGGCGATGAATCTTTTCAGTACACCTGGGGCAGGACCAAGTAACCCGCCTGGTGTGACTCGGACTGCTGAGGCACCTGTGACCGGGGCGACGGCTCAACCTCATATGACCGGCCCACCATGTATGGACTTGAACCTGCCATAGCGAGTGCTAACACCCCCGGGTCATTATTCCATCCCACTAGATAATATGATTGCCGCAGCTTCTCGGCTGGTGGCTCTTCCTCTGGAAGGTGAGTCTTCCGCTGCGGTTGAGACCCGGAACGCCATGGAACTTCTTCAGACGGCGGTGGCTCAATAGGCGGCTTACTCATATAGCCGTGAGCGAATTCACTCAACTCCACGCCACAGCCAAAGTTATAGCTAGCGCATTGAATCGCCGGCGGTTTCCAGTAGCGCGCGACATCGTAACCAGCCCCGTGGGCATGACCCGCCGCGTGATGATAACAATGTTCATGCCCTTGTGGATAAGGTTAGGGCATGTCAAGTGGCAGAGCTGGCGGCTCAATTAGCGGCTCATCAGTGGCTTCAGTTGAATCCTTCGGAGTCTGTGGAGGCAGGGATAACTTCCAGGACGGTGGGTGTGCCATCCGTAGTACCGGCTCTTTGCAATGAGCATTTGCCTAAGGAATTCCAGCGCCCTCGAAAGGTGCCCAATTACACAGCTGATCAACCTCCTGGGGCTTGGATTGAGAGCTATGAGCTGGCTATGGAGATGCTAGATGTTAATGATGTTGTGTGCATCAAGTACTTCACCATGATGCTGGATGGGCCGGCTCAAACCTGGTTGAAGGGATTACCCGCCAATTCTATAAATTCATTTGCTGAGTTGAAAGCGTTCTTTATTCAGAATTTTAAAGACACAAGTAAGCATCCCCTGTCGATCATCGATCTGGATGCATGTGTACAGCGAGAGGATGAATCAACTGACCACTGGGTTTGCCGGGTTTCAGCCATGATCCACTCATTGGATAACATCAATGTCGGCTCTGCTATTCTAATTCTGGAGAAAAAATGCCATTTCACCCCTCTCAAGCAGAAGTTAGGGCGGCTTAAACGTCACAACAATGACATGGGAGAGCTCATCGCGGCTCTCATCAAATATGCCAACTTAGACAATACTACAGACATCGGGTCTGATGAGGAGAAGTCCAGCAAAGGGAAGAGGAACGCTAATGGAAAAGAACAACAACAAAATATGACAGGATATAATTGATACGTCTCCAACATATCTATAATTTTTTATTGCTCCATGATATATTATCTACTGTTTTAGACATTATTGGGCTTCGTTTTCCACATTTATAATATTTTTGGGACTAACCTATTAACCATAGGCCCAGCCCAGAATTGTTGTTTTGCCTGTTCTAGGGTTTCGAAGAAAAGGAATATCAAACGGAGTCCAAACGTAATGAAACCTTTAGAAACGTGATTTTCTCATCAGATAAGATCCAGGAGACTTGGACCCTCCGTCAAGAAAGCCACGAGGTCCTCCCGAGGGTAGGGGCGCCCTCTAGGGCGCGCCCCCTACCTCGTGGGCCCCTCGAAGCTCCACTGACGTACTTCTTCCTCCTATATATATCCACGTACTCCCAAATGATCAGGGAAGGAGCAAAAAACCTAATTCCACCGCCCCAACTTTCTGTATCCATGAGATCCCATCTTGGGGCCTGTTCTGGAGCTCCGCCGAAGGAGGCATCGATCACGGAGGGCTTCTACATCATCATTCAAGCCCCTCCGATGAAGCGTGAGTAGTTTACTTCAGACCTACAGATCCATAGCTAGTAGCTAGATGGCTTCTTCTCTCTTTTTGGATCTCAATACAATGTTCTCCCCCTCTCTCGTGGAGATCTATTCGATGTAATCTTCTTTTTGCAGTGTGTTTGTTGAGATCGATGAATTGTGGGTTTATGATCAAGTCTATCTATGAATAATATTTGAATCTTCTCTGAATTCTTTTATGTATGATTGGTTATCTTTGCAAGCCTCTTCGAATTATCAGTTTGGTTTGGCCTACTAGATTGGTTGTTCTTGCCATGGGAGAAGTGCTTAGCTTTGGGTTCAACCTCACGGTGTCCTTTCCAAGCGACAGAAGGGGCAGCAAGGCACGTATTGTATTGTTGCCATCGAGGATAACAAGATGGGGTTTTATCATATTGAATGAAACTATCCCTCTACATCATGTCATCTTGCTTAAGGCGTTACTCTGTTTTTAACTTGATACTCTAGATGCATGCTGGATAGCGGTCGATGAGTGGAGTAATAGTAGTAGATGCAGAATCGTTTCGGTCCACTTGTCTCGGACGTGATGCCTATATACATGATCATACCTAGATATGCTCATAACGATGCTCAATTCTGTCAATTGCTCAACAGTAATTTGTTCACCCACCGTAGAATACTTATGCTCTTCAGAAAAGCCACTAGTGAAACCTATGGCCCCCGGGTCTCTTTCTCATCATATCAATCTCCACCACTTTACTATTGCTTTGCTTTTACTTTATTTACTTTGCATCTCTATACCAAAAATACCAAAAAAATATTATTTATCATCTCTATCAGATCTCACTTTCGTAAGTGACCGTGAAGGGATTGACAACCCCTAAGCGCGTTGGTTGCGTTGAGCTATTGTTTTTATGTAGGTACGAGGGACTCGAGCATAGCCTCCTACGGGATTGATACCTTGGTTCTCAAAAACTAAGGAAAATACTTACGCTACTTTGCTGCATCATCCCTTCCTCTTCGGGGAAATCCAAGGCAGTGCTCAAGAGCTAGCAAGAAGGATTTCTGGCGCCGTTGCCGGGGAGTCTGCGCAAAAGTCAACATACCAAGTACCCATCACAATCCCTATCTCCTGCATTACATTATTTGCCATTTGCCTCTCATTTTCCTCTCCCCCACTTCACCCTTGCCGTTTTATTCGCCTCTCTCTCTCTCTCTCTATCTGCCTCTTTTGCCCGTTTGCTCTTGTTTGCTCGTGTGTTAGTTTGCTTGCTTGTCGCTATGGCTAGTTTTTTACCTTCTGCCTCTATGTCTGAAATTGGGGATACCATTGTCGATAATAATTTTGATGCCCCTACTAAAGAACCCACTATCTCACATATAAAAAGATTTCGTGTTGGTAGCGGTAATATTGTTGGAAAAGGAGTTATTCAAGATTTATTTACTTGTGCCTGCGCTTTACCTTCTATGGGTAGTTCTATTCTTCATAGAAATAGTAGTCTTGCGGACGCTATTGCCATGCTTGTAATTGAACTTGAGAGGCAATTCATGCACTTGCATCCTTCTATACAAAGGATTTTCCTAGAATGTTCTAATATTGAGCATTCTTCTGTTAAGCGTGCCGTTACTATCTTTTTGGCTCATGAGTTTTGATTCATAATTAAAGAGGCCAAATAAATCTTTGCGCATTATAGGGTGGATGCTTGCCGTCCTCCCATAGAGACTATCCTCTTTGATCAAGAAGAAATAATGCGTTTTCAATCTCTAGACTATGTTGCTTTCAATGAAAATCTTAGAAAAAGGGTTCCTACCAATGTTTTAGTTGACAGAATTTATGAACTTAATGATGATTTAGCTATTCGAGATAATGAATTGGGATATTCTCTTGAATATAGTCTCACAAAGTTCTATCAGAAGAATGCTTATAATGATGAATTGGTTGTGCAATATGAAGGAACAAAGGAGGAACCTATACCTCCCAAGGTTGATCTTGGAGACTTTTGTCCCAACAAATTTAGCCCTTTTGATTACTTTTGCTTGACTAAAAGAAAACTTGCTACTGAACATAGAGAATATGAAATGAGTTTTAACAATCTATCTTACTATTATGGCAATACCTAGATCTATTCTTGCTTGTTATGCCTAGCTAGGGGGGTTAAACGATAGCGCTTGTTGGGAGGCAACCCAATTTTATTTTTATTCCTTGCTTTTTGATCCTGTTTAGTAATAAATAAAATATATATCCTTTGTTTTGGTTGTGTTTTTTGTGTTTAATTAGTGTTTGTGCCAAGTAGAACCGTTGGGAAGACTTGGGGAAAGTCTTGTTGAACTTGCTGTAAAAATAGAAACTTTAGCGCTCACGAGAACTGCTGCCATTTTTATTTGGAGAGTGATATTTAGTTAATTATTTTTGCAGACGATTAATAGATAAATTCCTCAGGTCCACCAATTTATTTGAGAATTTTATGAGTTCCATAAGTATACATTTGATCCAGATTACTACAGACTATTCTGTTTTTGACAGATTCTGTTTTTCATGTGTTGTTTACTTATTTTGATGAATCTATGGCTAGTAAAAGAGTTTATAAACCATAGAGAAGTTGGAATACAGTAGGTTTAACACCAATATAAATAAATAATGAGTTAATTACAGTACCTTGAAGTGGTGATTTATTTTCTTATACTAACTTATCTCACGAGTCCTTGTTGAGTTTTGTGTGGACGAAGCTTTTGAGATTTAGGGAGACCGTGATATGAGAGGAAATAAGGAGACACAAAAGCTCAAGCTTGGGGATGCCCAAGGCACCCCAAGATAATATTTCAATAAGTATCAAGTGTCTAACCTTGGGGATGCCCCGGTTGGCATCCCACCTTTCTTCTTCAAGAACTATCAGTTAGTATCGGTTGATCCTTAGTTTTTGCTTCTTCACATGATGTTTGCCATTCTTAGAATGTCATTTTATTTTGTGTTGCTTGCTGTTTGAATAAAATACCAGTATCTGAAATTATTAAATGTTAGAGAGTCTTCACATAGTTGCATAATTATTCGACTACTCATTGATCTTCACTTATATCTTTCAGAGTAGTTTCTTGTTTGCTCTGGTGCTTCACTTACATCTTTTAGAGCATGGTGGTAGTTTTATTTTGAAGAAATAGATGAACTCTCATGCTTCAGTTAGATTATTTTGAGAGTCTTAAATAGCATGGTAATTTTCTTAAATAATCCTAATATGCTAGGTATACAAGATTAGTAAAAAACTTTCATATAGAGTATTGAATACCAAGAGAAGTTTGATGCTTTGATGATTGTTTTGAGATATGGAGGTAATAATATCAAAGTTATGATAGTTGAATAGTTGTGAATTTGAGAAATGCTTGTGTTGAAGTTTGCAAGTCCCATAGCATGCACGCATGGTAAACGTTGTGTAACAAGTTTGAAACATGAGGTGTTATTTGATTGTCCTTCTTATGAGTGGCGGTCGGGGACGAGCGATGGTCTTTTCCTAGCAATCTATCCCCCTAGGAGCATGCGCGTAGTACCGAGGTTTTTGATGACTTGTAGATTTTTGCAATAAGTATGTGAGTTATTTATGACTAATGTTGAGTCCATGGATTATACGCACTCTCACCCTTCCATCCTTGCTAGCCTCTTCGGTACCGTGCATTGCCCTTTCTCACATTGAGAGTTGGCGCAAACTTCACCGGTGCATCCAAACCCCGTTATATGATACGCTCTTTCACACATAAACCTCCTTATATCTTCCTCAAAACAGCCACCATACCTACCTATTATGGCATTTCCATAGCCATTCCGAGACATATTGCCATGCAACTTTCCACCATTCCGTTTATCATGACACATTCATCATTGTCATATTGCTTTGCATGATCATGTAGTTGACATCGTATTTGTGGCAAAGCCACCGTTCGTAATTTTTCATACATGTCACTGTTGATTCATCGCAATCCTGGTACACCGCCGGAGGCATTCATATAGAGTCATATTTTGTTCTAAGAATCGAGTTGTAATTCATGAGTTGTAAGTAAGTAAAAGTGTGATGATCATCATTATTAGAGCATTGTCCCAGTGAGGAAAGGATGATGGAGACTATGATTCCCCCCAAGTCGGGATGAGACTCCGGACGAAAAAAAAGAGGCCATAAAAAAGGGAGAAAGGCCCAAATAAAAAAATGTGAGAAAAGAGAGAAGGGAAAATGTTACTATCCTTTTACCACACTTGTGCTTCAAAGTAGCACCATGATCTTCATGATATAGAGTCTCTCATTATGTCACTTTCATATACTAGTGGGAATTTTTCATTATAGAACTTGGCTTGTATATTCCAATGATGGGCTTCCTCAAAATGCCCTAGGTCTTCGTGAGCAAGCGAGTTGGATGCACACCCACTTAGTTTCTTTTGAGCTTTCATATACTTATAACTCTAGTGCATCCGTTGCATGGCAATCCCTACTCACTCACATTGATATCTATTGATGGGCATTTCCACAGCCCATTGATACGCCTAGTTGATGTGAGACTATCTTCTCCCTTTTTGTCTTCTCCACAACCACCATTCTATTCCACCTATAGTGCTATATCCATGGCTCACGCTCATGTATTGCATGAAGATCGAAAAAGTTTTAAAAATGTCAAAAGTATGAAACAATTGCTTGGCTTGTCATCGGGGTTGTGCATGATTTATATACTTTGTGTGGTGAAGATAGAGCATAGCCAGACTATACGATTTTGTAGGGATAACTTTCTTTGGCCTTGATATTTTGAGAAGACATAATTGCTTTGTTAGTATGCTTGAAGTATTATTATTTTTATATCAATATGAACTTTTGTCTTGAATCTTCAAATCTGAATATTCATACCACAATTAAGAAGATTTGCATTGAAATTATGCCAAGTAGCACTCCGCATCAACAATTCTGTTTTTATCATTTACCTACTCAAGGACGAGCAGGAATTAAGCTTGGGGATGCTTGATACGTCTCCAACGTATCTATAATTTTTGATTCCTCCATGCTATATTATCTACTGTTTTAGACATTATTGGGCTTTATTTTCCACTTTTATATTATTTTTGGGACTAACCTGTTAACCGGAGGCCCAGCCCAGAATTGCTATTTTTTTGCCTGTTTTAGGGTTTCGAAGAAAAGGAATATCAAACGGAGTCCAAATGGAATGAAACCTTCGGAAACATGATTTTCTCATCAGATAAGATCCAGGAGACTTGGACCCTCCATCAAGAAAGCCATGAGGTGCTCACGAGGGTAGGGGCGCCCCCCTAGGGCGTGCCCCCTGCCTCGTGGGCCCCTCAAAGCTCCACCGACGTACTTGTTCCTCCTATATATATCCACGTACCCCCAAACGATTGGGGACGGAGCAAAAAACCTAATTCCACTGCCGCAACTTTCTGTATCCACGAGATCCCATCTTGGGGCCTGTTCCGGAGCTCCGCCGGAGGAGGAATCGATCATGGAGGGCTTCTACATCATCATCCAAGCCCCTCCGATGAAGTGTGAGTAGTTTACCTCAGACCTACGGGTCCATAGCTAGTAGCTAGATGGCTTCTTCTCTCTTTTTGGATCTCAATACAATGTTCTCCCCCTCTCTCGTGGAGATCTATTCGATGTAATCTTCTTTTTGCGGTGTGTTTGTTGAGATCGATGAATTGTGGGTTTATGATCAAGTCTATCTATGAATAATATTTGAATCTTCTCTGAATTCTTTTATGTATGATTGGTTATCTTTGCAAGTCCCTTCGAATTATCAGTTTGGTTTGGCCTCCTAGATTGGTTGTTCTTGCCATGGGAGAAGTGCTTAGCTTTGGGTTCAATCTCGCGGTGTCCTTTCCAAGCGACAGAAGGGGCAGCAAGGCACGTATTGTATTGTTGCCATCGAGGATAACAAGATGGGGTTTTTATCATATTGCATGAAACTATCCCCCTACATCATGTCATCTTGCTTAACGCATTACTCTGTTTTTAACTTGATACTCTAGATGCTTGCTGGATAGCGGTCGATGAGTGGAGTAATAGTAGTAGATGTAGAATCGTTTCGGTCTACTTGTCTCGGACGTGATGCCTATATACATGATCATACCTAGATATTCTCATAACAATGCTCAATTCTGTCAATTGCTCAACAGTAATTTGTTCACCCACCGTAGAATACTTATGCTCTTGAGAGAAGCCACTAGTGAAACCTATGGCCCCCGGGTCTCTTTCTCATCATATCAATCTCCATCACTTTACTATTGCTTTGCTTTTACTTTATTTACTAATTGTGACGCCCAGATATTTAAGCTACAGAAATTCCATGTTAATGATGCCACATCACCGCGGTTACTGTTGTTGATCTTGCGATGGTTCAAAAAAACGATTCAAATTCAAATTTAAAATAAAGTCAAAGGATAAAAGTCTTCAAACTTTAAAACTAAAAAAAATGTTCGCATTGTTCAATATTTCCCCTGATCATTTGTCATGTTGAACCCAACCTTATTTGACCCTCCAATTAAACCCTAGGAATTTATAAAGTGGTCCAACGGCAAATACAATGGCCTTTTCAAAATAAGCAAATATTTATACAATTCCAATTGACCTCAAACTTTGTATGTCATTCCAAAATATTGTGAAGTATTTAAGTGACAAGTTTCACGATGAATAAAATTCAATTGGTATTTTAAGGAAGTGCAAAACTATGGTGAATAAAAGAAATCAGAGAAAAAAAAGAAGCAGACAAATAAACAAATGGGGGGAAACCTAACTACTGTGCACTTAAAGCCCAAAGGGGCAGTAGCTAGCCCAGCCCACCTCTAGTCTCCTTCAACCATTGCGCTGGAGGAAGAGCACTCGTTCAAGTCACTAATGCACACGCGTCATCCATCTCGTGGTTCTCCCCCTTGGATAAGAGCCTCCCCGCGACCCCCGACGAACCCTAGCCTCCCTATTCTCTCTCTCCCGTTCGCCCCATTCCTCTGTTCATTGTTCGAGCTCCGGGTTGCCACCACATCGTCGATCCCACGGCCACCAGCCTTCCCTCATCACGCCAAGACCTCCAGGAGCTTCGCCATCGTCGTATCCTTCGACTACATCCATCAGTTTGAGTCGGGCCTTCGTCAAGCTTCGGGATCGAGCCTTCTCCCCGTCGGACACCATCGCCATCTCGTCACCGTCCCGCGATCTCCGGCCCGCCTCCGGCCTCCCTGACCACGCCTATGTGCTCGCAGTAAGGACCTCTTACAAATCCCCATGTTTTCCCCTTCAAATCCATCACCATAGATGCTGTCCCACGCGCGTTGCCGCTCACTATGGCCGAATCTCGTCCGCGCGCGCACGCTCGCATAATCCTACTGCTCGTGGTTGTGCTACTGCTCCTTAGTGCTAGCTGCTACTGCTTAGCACTAGATGCTGCTTTACTGCTCTTTTGCCGCCGCTGCTTGCTAGAACTGCTGCCCGCTTTGCCGAGCCCCGCGATTGCCTCTGTTGCGGCCCGCGTTGCTTGCCGCCCAGCTGCAGCTGCTGCCGCCGGCGCCCGCCCACTGCCGCCGCGCGCGCCCCGCCTCCACCAGCCTTCGCTGCCGAGCCCCGCCCGCTGCGTCTCCCCTGGCCGCTCGCCCAGCTCGCCGTGCTCGCCGGCTGCCGGTCGCACCTGTCGTACGTGCCCTGCCTCGCCTTCGCTTGTGACTCCCCCTGGCGGCGCCTCGAGCGTCCCTCCCGCGGCCGGGCCACTCCCTCCCGCGCGGCTGCCGCCCCTTGTGCCGGGGCCGCTGTAGCCTGGGGCCGCGCCGTGCTCCCCTCTACGCGTTGTGCGCCAGCCGCCGATGCCTGCGTGCGTTCGTGCGTGCCCAAGCACAGCCTTGGCCTCTGTCGGCCTCGGTCACTGCCCAGTGGGGCCGACCCCTTCAAAAAGAGTAAATAAAACAAATATTAGTGAAATAATAAATTAGTTTAGTTAATTAATTATTTAGGCTAATTAGTCTAACTACCCTATGACAGTGGCCCCCTCACTTGAATACCCTGTTACAATAAATGATAAGTCATTGTGTCAATGACATGTAGGCCCCGCTAACCCTTTTGACCAGTCAATATTGACTGGTCAAGTGCTGAGTGTGCATGCTGACTGGGCCCCCTGGCCAACTGTCATACACTCTGGCTATTTTAGCACTAGGTGACAAAACTTTATTCTGTTTATTATTCGAATTAAACAATTTCAGGAATTCTAGAAAATTATTAAAACTTTGAAAAATCATATAAATTAATCCGTAACTCGGATGAAAATACTTTGTACATGAAAGTTGCTCGGAACGACGAGACGAATCCGGACACGCAACCCGTTCGTCCGCCACGCATCCCTAGCATAGCGAACACGCAACTTTCCCCCTCCGGTTCATCTGTCCGAAAACGCGAAACATTTTCCCGGATGTTTCCCCCTTCACCGGTATCACCTCATACCGCGTTAGGGCGCACCTAGCATCACGCCTTGCTTTGTCGTGCTTCGTTATGCATCTGTTTGCATTGTATTCACTATTTATTCCCCCCTCTTCTTCCGCTAGACACCGAGACCGACGCCGCTGCTACCCAGTACGACTACGGAGTTGAGGACCCCTCTCTCTTGCTAGAGCAACCAGGCAAGCCCCGCCTTGATCACCAGATATCGCCCACTCTCCTCTATATTTCTTGCATTAGAGTAGTGTAGCATGTTACTGCTTTCCGTTAAACCTATACTGCTGCATAGCCTGTCCTTACTACTACTGTTGTTACCTTTACCTGCTATCCTACTGCTTAGTATAGGATGGTAGTGTTTCATCAGTGGCCCTACACTCTTGTCCGTCATCCATGCTATACGATCAGGCCGTGATCACTCGGGAGTTGATCACGGGTATATACTTGTACTTTCTACATGATACATGTGATGACTAAAGTCAGGTTGGCTCGGGGAGTACCCGCGAGTGATTCACGGATTGGGGGCTGAAAGGACCTTTGTCCCGACGGCCCTCTGGGTGGATCCTTGTGGCGGAGCGACAGGGCAGGTTGAGACCACCTAGGAGAGAGGTGGGCCTGGCCCTTGTCGGCATTCGCGGTGTCTTCAAGATAACACGTTTAACGAGATCTTGGTATTTGATCTGAGTTTGGCTACTGGCCTATATGCACTAACCATCTACGCGGGGACAGTTATGGGCACTCGACGTCGTGGTATCAGCCGAAGCCTTCGTGACGTCAGCGACTGAGCGGCGCGCGCCGGGTTGGACCGCGTAATGCAACTTCCTTTGTAATGGAGGTTGCTAGGTCTGCTCACCGGCCGCGTTCGCAACGTGCAGGTGTGCAAAGGGTGATGGGCCCAGACCCCTGCGCCATAGGATTTAGACCGGCGTGTTGACCTCTCTGTTGTGCCTAGATAGGGTTGCGACGTGTTGATCTTCCGAGGCCGGGCATGACCTAGAAAAGTGTGTCCGGCCAAATGGGATCGAGCGTGTTGGGTTATGTGGTGCACCCCTGCAGGGAAGTTAATCTATTCGAATAGCCGTGATCTTCGGTAAAGGGACGACTTGGAGTTGTACCTTGACCTTATGACAACTAGAACCCGATACTTAATAAAACACACCCTTCCAAGTGCCAGATACAACCGGTGATCGCTCTCTCACAGGGCGACGAGGGGAGGATCATCGGTTAGGGTTATGCTATGCGATGCTACTTGGAGGACCTCAGTCTACTCTCTTCTACATGCTGCAAGACGGAGGCTGCCAGAAGCGTAGTCTTCGACAGGATTAATTATCCCCCTCTTATTCTGGCATTCTGCAGTTCAGTCCACATATGATACCCTTATTCCATTTGATACTCATGCATATGTAGTGTAGCTCCTTGCTTGCGAGTACTTTGGATGAGTACTCATGGTTGCTTTCTCCTTCTTTTCCCTCTATCCCTTCTACCTGGTTGTCGCAACCAGATGTTGGAGCCCAGGAGCTAGACGCCACCGTCGACGACGACTCCTACTACACCGGAGGTGCCTACTACTACGTGCTACCCGCTGACGACGACCAGGAGTAGTTAGGAGGATCCCAGGCAGGAGGCCTGCGCCTCTTTCGATCTGTATCCCAGTTTGTGCTAGCCATCTTATGGCAAATTGTTTAACTTATGTCTATACTCAGATATTGTTGCTTCTGTTGACTCGTCTATGATCAAGCTCTTGTATTCGAGCCCTCGAGGCCCCTGGCTTGTAATATGATGCTTGTATGACTTATTTTATTTGTAGAGTTGTGTTGTGCTATCTTCCCGTGAGTCCCTGATCTTTATCATACACGTTTGCGTGTATGATTAGTGTATGATTAAATCGGGGGTGTCACACTTTGCATCTCTATACCAAAAATACCAAAAAACTATTATTTATCATCTCTATCAGATCTCACTTTCGTAAGTGACCGTGAAGGGATTGACAACCCCTAAGCGCGTTGGTTGCATTGAGCTATTGTTTTTGTGTAGGTACGAGGGACTCGAGCGTAGCCTCCTACTGGATTGATACCTTGGTTCTCAAAAACTAAGGGAAACACTTACGCTACTTTGCTGCATCATCCCTTCCTCTTCGGGGAAATCCAATGCAGTGCTCAAGAGGTAGCAATAATCAAGGCAATAACTGTAACCGCAAGCGAACTGATGGCAGGTTAGATTTTGTGGCCAATACCAACACACAGAATAATAATCAACTTCATAAGGGAAAACCACCTCAATTTGGAGGGCCAAAGTTCAACCTTAAGGCGATGTTGAACCATCCTTACCCAAAGCACAGTTTTCCGAATAGACCATCGACTCATATGTGGAAAGATTGTTTTATCATGAAGGAATATAAGAACTCTGACTTTCATCAGGACCATAATAATATTAACGGCCTGCACGGCGGGTCAGGATCCGGCTCACACGGGCCCGACTTTAGAGGTGGTGGCTCAAATTCCGGATATCAAGGTCAGGGCAATCAGGTCAATTATAACTAGTAGCCCAGTCAGGGTAACCAGCAACAACAGTAAGGGTATCAGAGTAATCCAAAGCAGCTTAATGATGACCAATATCATGTTTTCACCATAAGTCTGTGCAAGCGAGATCGGAAGGTTCATAAACGAGCGGTCAGCGCAGTTGAGCCGGCAGTGCCTCGATACTTATGATGGTCAGATCAGAAAATTGTATGGAGCCATGAGGATCACCCGCCTTGGGTTGAAAATCTGGGACAGCTGACATTAGTGGTAGCCCCTTAGGTTGGAGGTTACAAGTTCACTAAGGTGCTTATGGACGGAGGCAACAGTATCAATAGCCTTTATTATGATACTTTTCGCTGTATGAATTTTGTCGGTGTTCTGGGAACGGGGGTCCCCAGACTTGCCTGCCTGCGGCCCACGGCGTGGCTCTGCGAGCGGGCCCGTATGGCCCATCTTAACCAACAAGCACTCAAGACCTTCGCGAGGGGCCAAGCCTCGCGAGGCGGATGACACAAGACCTCCTCGGGAGCGTCCTCACCAGGCTGGCTCGCGAGGGCAAAGACGTCAAGGCAAGGCAAACCTCGTGAAGTTTCAATGACGTGAGCCATGACGATCAAGATCAAGCAGGCGCCAGGTGGGCACCATCGCGCACAGTGTCTTTTTTCCTCTTTGGTGCTAAGGAAGCAAGCGTAGGCGCGGAGTACTGAGGCATCAAGCAAAGGTTTCCATATTAGTGCAATGAGACCAAGACCAGCAGGACGGCAAGACGGAGGTCACCATGGAGCCCAAGGCGGCGTCACCACCAGAACCTTTTGCAGGCGAAGACTGCTTTTGTCAGGATAAGCTGTACTAGTTGTCCCCTTTCAAATTAGCCGTTGTTGGCTCCCTTCCCGCTCAATATTTGGGGAGAGGACCAGGGCCTCTATAAATAGAATTAGGAGGCAACTGGTCTGGAACCGGTCTGGAACTCATTCAGCTCATCCTCACACCCACCAAGCACAAGAACACCTTGCCTCAGGAGGCTGTTCTTCCCCTTGTACTGTTCATCCTCAGCCCAAGAGGCAATCGACCACACCACAGTGGAGTAGGGTATTACACCACAACGGTGGCCCGAACCAGTATAAATCTTGTGTTCTTTGTGTTGTGAGTTCGTCGAGTTAGCCCTTGAGAACTTAGCGAAGCTGGTACGTGGATTGGTAGGGGGAGATATTCGCGTGCACCCCAGTGTTTGAACTTGAGGGTTTTTTTGGAACCCGAGATCCGACATTTGTTGCGCCAGGTAGGGGTGCGCCGAAGTTTCCCTTCTGTCGCTCCATGTACCGTTGCTCTATCATCTCCATGGCGAATGCTCACCGTGCTCGTGCTGAGCGCCGGGCTGCCCTTGCCGCCTGCATTGCTCAGATGGCTCCCATCAGTGGGCCACCCCATGGTTCTCCGTCGCCTGCCGCCACCGGCCCGGCGGGGAACGAGCAGCAAGCATCCTCGTGTTGGGGAACGTAGTAATTTAGAAAATTTTCCTACGCACACGCAAGATCATGGTGATGCATAGCAATGAGAGGGGAGAGTGTTGTCTACGTACCAACGCAGACCGACTGCGGAAGCGATCACACAACGTAGAGGAAGTAGTCGTACGTCTTCTTCCCGATCCGACCGATCCAAGCACCGTTACTCCGGCACCTCCGAGTTCTTAGCACGCGTTCAGCTCGATGACGATCCTCGGGCTCCGATCCAGCAAAGCGTCGAGGAAGAGTTCCGTCAGCACGACGGCGTGGTGACAATCTTGATGTACTACCGACGCAGGGCTTCGCCTAAGCACTACAACGGTATGATCGAGGTGGAATTTGGTGGCAGGGGGCACCGCACACGGCTAAGGAACGATCTCAAGGATCAACTTGTGTGTCTTGGGGTGTCCCCTTCCCCCGTATATAAAGGTTGGAGGGAGGGGGGCCGGCCGGCCAGAGAGAGGGAGGCGCAGGAGGAGTCCTACTCCTACCGGGAGTAGGACTCCCCCCTCCAATCCTAGTCCAACTAGGAATCCTTTAAAGGGGAGAGAGAGAGAGGTGGCCGGCCCCTCTCCTAGTCCTAATAGGACTAGGGAGAGGGGGGGAGGCGCAGCCCTATGTGGGCTTCCCTCTCACCTTTCCACTAAGGCCCATGTTGGCCCATTTGGCTCCCGGGGGGTTCCGGTAACCCTCCCGGTAATCCGGTAAAATCCCGATTTCACCCGGAACACTTCCGATGTCCAAACATAGGCTTCCAATATATCAATCTTTACGTCTCGACCATTTCGAGACTCCTCGTCATGTCCGTGATCTCATCCGGGACTCCGAACAACCTTCGGTACATCAAAATGCATAAACTCATAATAACTGTCATCGTAACGTTAAGCGCGCGGACCCTACGGTTCGAGAACAATGTAGACATGACCGAGACACGTCTCCGGTCAATAACCAATAGCGGGACCTGGATGCCCATATTAGCTCCTACATATTCTACGAAGATCTTTATCGGTCAGACCGCATAACAACATACGTTGTTCCCTTTGTCACCGGTATGTTACTTGCCCGAGATTCGATCGTCGGTATCCAATACCTAGTTCAATCTCGTTACCGGCAAGTCTCTTTACTCGTTCCGTAATACATCATCTCACAACTAACATATTAGTTGCAGTGCTTGCAAGGCTTATGTGATGTGCATTACCGAGAGGGCCCAGAGATACCTCTCCGACAATCGGAGTGACAAACCCTAATCTCGAAATACGCCAACCCAACATCTACCATTGGAGACACCTGTAGTACTCCTTTATAATCACCCAGTTACGTTGTGACGTTTGGTAGTACCCAAAGTGTTCCTCCGGTAAACGGGAGTTGCATAATCTCATAGTTATAGGAACATGTATAAGTCATGAAGAAAGCAATAGCAGCATACTAAACGATCGGGTGCTAAGCTAATGGAATGGGTCATGTCAATCAGATCATTCTACTAATGATGTGACCTCGTTAATCAAATAACAACTCTTTGTTCATGGTTAGGAAACATAACCATCTTTGATTAACGAGCTAGTCAAGTAGAGGCATACTAGTGACACTCTGTTGGTCTATGTATTCACACATGTATTATGTTTCCGGTTAATACAATTCTAGCATGAATAATAAACATTTATCATGATATAAGGAAATAAATAATAACTTTATTATTGCCTCTAGGGCATATTTCCTTCAGTCTCCCACTTGCACTAGAGTCAATAATCTAGTTCACATCGCCATGTGATTTAACAGCAATAGTTCACATCACCATGTGATTAACACCCATAGTTCACATCGTCATGTGACCAACACTCAAAGGGTTTACTAGAGTCAGTAATCTAGTTCACATCTCTATGTGATTAATACCCAAAGAGTACCAAGGTGTGATCATGTTTTGCTTGTGAGATAATTTTAGTCAACGGGTCTGTCACATTCAGATCCGTAAGTATTTTGCTATGTCTACAATGCTCTACACGGAGCTACTCTAGCTAATTGCTCCCACTTTCAATATCCAGATTGAGACTTTAGATTCATCTGGATCAGTGTCAAAAACTTGCATCGACGTAACCCTTTACGACGAACCTTTTTGTCACGTCCATAATCGAGAAACATATCCTTATTTCACTAAGGATAATTCTGACCGTTGTCCAGTGATCTACTCCTAGATCACTATTGTACTCCCTTGCCAAATCAGTGCAGGGTATACAATAGATCTGGTACACAGCATGGCATACTTTATAGAACCTATGAATGAGGCATAGGGAATGACTTTCATTCTCTTTCTATCTTCTGCCGTGGTCGGGCTTTGAGTCTTTACTCAACTTCACACCTTGTAACACAGGCAAGAAACTTTTTCTTTGACTGTTCCATTTTGAACTACTTCAAAATCTTGTCAAGGTATGTACTTATTGAAAAACTTATCAAGCGTCTTGATCTATCTCTATAGATCTTGATGCTCAATATGTAAGCAGCTTTACCAAAGTCTTTCTTTGAAAAACTCCTTTCAAACACTCCTTTTATGCTTTACAGAATAATTCTACATTATTTCCGATCAACAATATGTCATTCACATATACTTATCAGAAATGCTGTAGTGCTCCCACTCACTTTCTCGTAAATACAGGCTTCACCGCAAGTCTGTATAAAACTATATGCTTTGATCAACTTATCAAAGCGTATATTCCAACTCCGAGATGCTTGCACCAGTCCACAGATGGATCGCTGGAGCTTGCACATTTTGTTAGCACTTTTCGGATTGACAAAACCTTCTAGTTGCATCGTATACAACTCTTCTTTAGCAAATCCATTAAGGAATGCAGTTTTGTTTATCCATTTGCCAGATTTCATAAAATGCGGCAATTGCTAACATGATTCGGACAGACTTTAAGCATAGATACGAGTGAGAAAATCTCATCGTAGTCAACACCTTGAACTTGTCGAAAACATTTTGCGACAATTCTAGCTTTGTAGATAGTAACACTACTATCAGCGTCCGTCTTCCTCTTGAAGATCCATTTATTTTCTATGGCTTGCCGATCATCGGGCAAGTTAACCAAAGTCCATACTTTGTTCTCATACATCGATCATATCTCAGATTTCATGGCTTCAAGCCACTTTGCGGAATCTGGGCTCACCATCGCTTCTTCATAGTTCGTAGGATCATCATGATCTAGTAGCATGACTTCCAGAATAGGATTACCGTACCACTCTGGCTCGGATCTTACTCTGGTTGATCTACGAGGTTCAGTAGTGTCTTGTTCTGAAGTTTCATGATCATCATCATTAGCTTCCTCACTAACTGGTGTAGGTGTCACAGAAACATTTTTCTGTGATGTACTACTTTCCAATAAGGGAGCAGGTACAGTTACCTCGTCAAGTTCTACTTTCCTCCCACTCACTTCTTTCAAGAGAAACTCCTTCTCTAGAAAGTTTCCGAATTTTAGCAACAAAAGTCTTGCCTTCGGATCTGTGATAGAAGGTGTATCCAATAGTTTCCTTTGGATATCCTATGAAGACGCACTTCTCTGATTTGAGTTTGAGCTTATCAGGATGAAACTTTTTCATATAAGCATCGCAACCCCAAATTTTTAAGAAACGACAGCTTAGGTTTCTTGCCAAACCATAGTTCACACGGTGTCGTCTCAACGGATTTAGATGGTGCCCTATTTAACGTGAATGCAGTTGTCTCTAATGCATAACCCCAAAACGATAGTGGTAGATCGGTAAGATACATCATAGATTGCACTATATCCAATAAAGTACGGTTATGACGTTCGGACACACCATTATGCTGTGGTGTTCCATGTGGCATGATTTTGTGAAACTATTCCACATTGTTTTAATTGAAGACCAAACTCGTAACTCAAATATTTTACCTCTGCGATCATATCGTAGAAACTTTTATTTTCTTGTCACGATGATTTTCCACTTCACTCTGAAATTCTTTGAACTTTTCAAATGTTTCAGACTTATGTTTCATCAAGTAGATATACTCATATCTGCTCAAATCATCTGTGAAGATCAGAAAATAATGATACCTGTCGCGAGCCTCAATATTCATCGGACCACATACATCAGTATGTATGATTTCCAATAAATCTTTTCTCGCTCCATTGTTCCGGAGAACGGCGTTTTAGTCATCTTGCCCAAAAGGCATGGTTCGCAAGCATCAAGTGATTCATAATCAAGTGATTCCGAAAGCCCATCATCATGGAGTTTCTTCATGCGCTTTATACCAATATGACCTAAACAGCAGTGCCACAAATAAGTTGCACTATCATTATTAACTTTGCATCTTTTGGTTTCAATATTATGAATATGTGTATTATTAAGATCGAGATCCAATGAACTATTTTCATTGGGTGTGTAACCATATAAGGTTTTATTCATGTAAACAGAACAACAGTTTATTCTTTTACTTAAATGAATAACCGTATTACAATAAACATGATCAAATCATATTCATGCTCAACGCAAAAACCAAATAACACTTATTTAAGTTCAACACTAATCCCGAAAGTATAGGGGAGTGTGCGATGATGATCATATCAATCTTGGAACCACTTCCAACACACATCGTCACTTCACCCTTAACTAGTCTCTGTTTATTCTGCAACTCCCGTTTCGAGTTACTAATCTTAGCAACTGAACTAGCATCAAATACTAAGGGGTTGCTATAAACACTAGTAAAGTACACAACAATAACATGTATATCAAATATACTTATGTTCACTTTGCCATCCTTCTTATCCGCCAATCATTTGGGGTAGTTCCACTTCCAGTGACCAGTCCCTTTGTAGTAGAAGCACTTAGTCTCAGGCTTAGGATCAGACTTGGGCTTCTTCACTTGAGCAACAACTTGCTTGCCGTTCTTCTTGAAGTTCCCCTTCTTCCCTTTGCCCTTTTCTTGAAACTAGTGGTCTTGTCAACCATCAACACTTGATGTTTTTCTTGATTTCTACCTTCGTTGATTTCAGCATCACGAAGAGCTTGGGAGTTGTTTCCGTTATCCCTTGCATATTATAGTTCATCACGAAGTTCTACTAACTTGGTGATGGTGACTAGAGAATTCTGTCAATCACTATCTTATCTGGAAGATTAACTCCCACTTGATTCAAGTGATTGTAGTACCCAGACAATCTGAGCACATGCTCACTAGTTGAGCGATTCTCCTCCATCTTTTATCTATAGAACTTGTTGGAGACTTCATATCTCTCAACTCGGGTATTTGCTTGAAATATTAACTTCAACTCCTGGAACATCTCATATGGTCCATGACGTTCAAAACGTCTTTGAAGTCCCGATTCTAAGCCGTTAAGCATGGTGCACTAAACTATCAAGTAGTCATCATATTGGGCTAGCCAAACGTTCATAACGTCTGCATCTGCTCCTGCAATAGGTCCATCACCTAGCGGTGCATCAAGGACATAATTCTTCTGTGCAGCAATGAGGATAAACCTCAGATCACGGATCCAATCCGTATCATTGCTACTAACATCTTTCAACACAATTTTCTCTAGGAACATATCAAAATAAACATATGAAAGCAACAACGCGAGCTGTTGATCTTCAACATAGATATGCTAATACTATCAGGACTAAGTTCATGATAAATTAAAGTTCAATTAATCATATTACTTAAGAACTCCCACTTAGATAGACATCCCTCTAATCCTCTAAGTGATCACGTGATCCAAATCAACTAAACCATAACCGATCATCACGTGAGATGGAGTAGTTTTCAATGGTGAACATCGTCATGTTGATCGTATCTACTATATGATTCACGCTTGACCTTTCGGTCTCTGTGTTCCGAGGCCATATCTGTATATGCTTGGCTCGTCAAGTATAACCTAAGTATTCCGCGTGTGCAACTGTTTTGCACCCGTTGTATTTGAACGTAGAGCCTATCACACCCGATCATCACGTGGTGTCTCAGCACGAAGAACTTTTGCAACGGTGCATACTCAGGGAGAACACTTCTTGATAATTTAGTGAGAGATCATCTTATAATGCTACCGTCAATCAAAGCAAGATAAGATGCATAAAAGGATAAACATCACATGCAATCAATATAAGTGATATGATATGGCCATCATCATCTTGTGCTTTGTGATCTCCATCTCCGAAGCAGCGTCATGATCACCATCGTCACCGGCGCGACACCTTGATCTCCATCGTAGCATCGTTGTCGTCTCGCCAATCTTATGCTTCCACGACTATCACTACCGCTTAGTAATAAAGTAAAGCATTACATCGCGATTGCATTGCATACAATAAAGCGACAACCATATGGCTCCTGCCAGTTGCCGATAACTCGGTTACAAAACATGATCATCTCATACAATAAAATCAGCATCATGCCTTGACCATATCACATCACAACATGCCCTGCAAAAACAAGTTAGACGTCCTCTACTTTGTTGTTGCAAGTTTTACGTGGCTGCTACGGGCTTAAGTAAGAACTCATCTCACCTACGCATCAAAACCACAACGATAGTTCGTCAAATAGACTCCGTTTTAACCTTCTCAAGGACCGGGCGTAGTCACCCTTGGTTCAACTAAAGTTGGAGAGACAGTCTTCCGCAAGCCATCTATGTGCAAAGCACGTCGAGGGAACCGGTCTCGCGTAAGAGTACGCGTAAGGTTGGTCCGGATCGCCTCGTCCAACAATACCGCCGAACCAAAGTATGACATGCTGGTAGGCAGTATGACTTGTATCGCCCACAACTCACTTGTGTTCTACTCGTGCAAATAACATCAAACCATAAAAAACCTAGGCTCGGATGCCACTGTTGGGGAACGTAGTAATTTCGAAAATTTTCCTACGCACACGCAAGATCATGGTGATGCATAGCAACGAGAGGGGAGAGTGTTGTCTACGTACCAACGCAGACCGACTGTGGAAGCGATCACACAACGTAGAGGAAGTAGTCGTACGTCTTCTTCCCGATCCGACCGATCCAAGCACCGTTACTCCGGCACCTCCGAGTTCTTAGCACACGTTCAGCTCGATGACGATCCTCGGGCTCCGATCCAGCAAAGCGTCGAGGAAGAGTTCCGTCAGCACGACGGCGTGGTGACGATCTTGATGTACTACCGATCGCAGGGCTTCGCCTAAGCACTACAACGGTATGATCGAGGTGGAATTTGGTGGCAGGGGGCACCGCACACGGCTAAGGAACGATCTCAAGGATCAACTTGTGTGTCTTGGGGTGTCCCCTGCCCCCGTATATAAAGGTTGGAGGGAGGGGGGCTGGCCGGCCAGAGAGAGGGAGGCGCAGGAGGAGTCCTACTCCTACCGGGAGTAGGACTCCCCCCTCCAATCCTAGTCCAACTAGGAATCCTTTAAAGGGGAGGGAGAGAGAGGTGGCCGGCCCCTCTCCTAGTCCTAATAGGACTAGGGAGAGGGGGGAGGCGCAGCCCTATGTGGGCTGCCCTCTCACCTTTCCACTAAGGCCCATGTTGGCCCATTTGGCTCCCGGGGGGTTCCGGTAACCCTCCCGGTAATCCGGTAAAATCCCGATTTCACCCGGAACACTTCCGATGTCCAAACATAGGCTTCCAATATATCAATCTTTACGTCTCGACCATTTCGAGACTCCTCGTCATGTCCGTGATCTCATCCGGGACTCCGAACAACCTTCGGTACATCAAAATGCATAAACTCATAATAACTGTCATCGTAACGTTAAGCGCGCGGACCCTACGGTTTGAGAACAATGTAGACATGACCGAGACACGTCTCCGGTCAATAACCAATAGCGGGACCTGGATGCCCATATTAGCTCCTACATATTCTACGAAGATCTTTATCAGTCAGACCGCATAACAACATACGTTGTTCCCTTTGTCATCGGTATGTTACTTGCCCGAGATTCGATCGTCGGTATCCAATACCTAGTTCAATCTCGTTACCGGCAAGTCTCTTTACTCGTTCCATAATACATCATATCACAACTAACATATTAGTTGCAGTGCTTGCAAGGCTTATGTGATGTGCATTACCGAGAGGGCCCAGAGATACCTCTCCGACAATCGGAGTGACAAACCCTAATCTCGAAATACGCCAACCCAACATCTACCATTGGAGACACCTGTAGTACTCCTTTATAATCACCCAGTTACGTTGTGATGTTTGGTAGTACCCAAAGTGTTCCTCTGGTAAACGGGAGTTGCATAATCTCATAGTTATAGGAACATGTATAAGTCATGAAGAAAGCAATAGCAACATACTAAACGATCGGGTGCTAAGCTAATGGAATGGGTCATGTCAATCAGATCATTCTACTAATGATGTGACCTCGTTAATCAAATAACAACTCTTTGTTCATGGTTAGGAAACATAACCATCTTTGATTAAAGAGCTAGTCAAGTAGAGGCATACTAGTGACACTCTGTTGGTCTATGTATTCACACATGTATTATGTTTCCGGTTAATACAATTCTAGCATGAATAATAAACATTTATCATGATATAAGGAAATAAATAATAACTTTATTATTGCCTCTAGGGCATATTTCCTTCACCTCGCTGCACCGCTCGGTGCGGTGGGATGGCCGCACCCCCACTCCATCGCTGACCCCCGATTGTTCGTCATCCCACGCTCATCGCGCTCCCGTGGATGCGCAGGCTGCTCTGTGCTTGGCGCGCGAGCTCCTGCGCTACCTCCCAGTCGATGACCTCTACGAGGACTGGCTCGACAGCATCGCCGAGCTTGTCAGCACCGCAGGGGGCTCCCCTGCGCCATCCCTCTCGCTGCCTCGCCTTCCGCCGGCCACGGGCAGTGTAGCCCATGGAGCGCTTCAACCACCTCTGCCCCAAGACGGAGTCTTAGCGCCCAGGCACGCGGCCCCACGGCGCGACCTGCCGCGTCCGGCGCCCGCACAAGAAGAAAGAACCTACCAAGAAGTCCCTCGGCCGCGAGAAAATGCTCGGTCGTTCCTTGCGCCACCACAGCAAGACCGCATGCCGCCTGCGGTGGCGGTGCGCGGACACCATCAAGGACAAGTTCTCCACTAGCGCAGAGTCCCGGTTACCACGGCAGGCTGTCGCGCCTTCACCCCTGAGCTGCGTAGCGTTGCTTGGCCGGGCTAGTTCAAGATGGATCTGCCTCCTCGCTATGACGGCACCCCGACCCTATGGAGCTCCTGTAGCTCTACGAGCTGAGCATCGAGGTGGCCAATGGCGACGAGAAAGTCATGGCGAACTGGTTCCCCATGGCTCTCAAGGATGGTGCCAGCTCCTGGCTCCTGAACCTACCTCCAGGCTCGATCTCCTCCTGGAACGAGATGCGCGATCGTTTCATTGCCAACTTCCAGGGCACTCGCGCCCGCCCACCGGCTGTTGGTAACCTACGCCGCATCAAGCAACAACCAGGAGAGACCCTCCAGAAGTACATCCAGTGCTTCAACAACGTTCGCCTCAAGATCCCCAAGGTGACGGACGAGGCCATCATCTCTGCGTTCTCCGATGGCGTCCGCGACGTCAAGATGAAGGAGGAGCTCGCCATCCATGAGGAGCTGTGCAGGTCTCTGGAGTTGTTCAACCTGGCGACCAAGTGCGCAAGAGCTGAGGAGGGGCATCTCTCCCTCCTCGAGCTCCCGGCTGCGGAGCCGGAGGAGAAGAAAGCCAAGGCCAAAGACGCGAAGCACAAGGGAGCAGACGTGCTCATGGCAGAGCCGGACACAAAGCGTGGCAGGGACCTGCCCGAGTCATCCAAGAGCAGCCGACCGTTCTGCGCTTTCCATAACCTGCATAGCCACAACACTAGTGACTATCAAGAGTTCAGAGCCATTCGAGAAGGACGCTTCGGTCGACGCCCCGAGCACAACGACCGGGGCTACGGACAAGGAGGAGGACGTGGTGCCGGACGCTGGGATGACCGTTGTCCGTGCCAGGAGTGGCGCGACGGGCCTCATGAGGACCACTGGCAGGATCAGTCTCGCGAGGGCACCTGGAGGGATCAGTCTCGTGAGGATCGTCCTTAGGGAAACCCCGGTCTCCCTCCACTACTGCCACCACCAAGAAGGAATGACGACCACCATCAGGACGAGGGGGCCGGGGGCTTCCAGGAGCCGCATGCCATCTCCTGCATCTTGGGCGGAGCTCAAGCCCCAGCCTCACAGCGTATCTTCAAATAATTCGCTCGTGAAGTGAATGCAGTCCACCCCAAGCTCGAGGCCACGCGCCCGCTCAGATGGTCCAAGTGAGTCATCATGTTCAGCTCGGCAGATCAGCTCAAGTGCGCGACTACCGCCGGCGCCCTCCGGATGCTCTGTTCACCAGTCATTAGCAATGTGCAAGTTACCAAGACTCTTATCGATGGCGGCGCAGGGCTCAACGTCATGTCCATCGACACGTTCGACAACCACCAAGTGCCGTATGATCAGCTTCAGCCCACCAAGCGTTTCTCAAGAGTGACCGACGGCTCCACCACCCCGATCGGGTAGGTCCGCCTCTCCGTCACCTTCGGACAGCGCGACAACTACCGCACCGAGCTCATCGACTTCGACGTCGCCCACATCCGTCTGCCATACAATGCCATCCTCGGGTATCCGGCCCTGGCCAAGTTCACGGCTGTGACGCACCACGGCTACAACATCCTCAAGATGCCAGGAAGCGGCGGGATCATCACAGTCCCTTGTGAAGAAAGAGATGCGGTGTGCTCCCTCGAGCACGCCTTCCAAGCAGCGTTAATCGAAGACCCCAGCGACAATGCTGCTCGGTACCCTCATGAGGTTGTCCCCAAGATGAAGAAGCAGCTACTCCGTACCGGGCCTCAGGAGGGCAGCGCCGCGACTGGCACCTCATCAGGATCAGCGCCCGCACCTGGGAAGGTGCGCCCGGCGCCCTCCTTGGC
The DNA here is from genome assembly GCA_034509565.1 of Triticum monococcum. Lineage (NCBI taxonomy): Eukaryota > Viridiplantae > Streptophyta > Magnoliopsida > Poales > Poaceae > Triticum > Triticum monococcum. Next base: position 67,831,059 of record CM067846.1, read on the forward strand.
CAGGGCATGGGGGCTCTCTTCTGGAGGGCCTCTGACCTTGCAAACGTCACGAGGGAGGCGCTCGGGCACCACTTGGAGGCATGTCTCGCGGCACGTCTCCCTCAGGAGGACTCTGGGCAAGGAGCACCCGGCGCTCAGGAGTTCATCACCAAGGTATCTCAGGAGCTTCAGGAAGCAAGAGCAATACGCGGTGACCACTGCCCACCTGGCATTGCTCCCCTCCCAGGCGAGGGTGGTGAGCTGTGCGTCTGCATCGACATACTAGGGCTCAACCGAGCCACATCTCAGGAGCGATTCTGGCCTTCACGTATCGGGTGCTGCAAAGGTCCACCTCACAACTACATTCGTATGCCATTCGTCCTGCCGAGCATGGCTGCTGCCTTCTAGCGCAACCTGTGGAGCGTCATGGCGGGTCAGGAGGCCAGGCACCACGCAGTCCTGGCGGAGATGGCGACGGTCCTCAAGGAACCGCCTGGACACCCAGAGCATCTCGAGGCTCAGGGCCCCGGTGGCTTGATAACCCACAAGTATAGGGGATCAATTGTAGCCTCTTTCTATAAGTAAGAGTGTCGAACCCAATGAGGAGCTAAAGGTAGAACAAATATTCCCTCAAGTTCTATCGACCACCGATACAGCTCTATGCACGATTAGTGTTCGCTTTACCTAGAACAAGTATGAAACTAGAAGTAGTTTGTAGGTGTTTTTGGATAGGTTTGCAAGATAATAAAGAGTACGTAAATAAAAGTAGGGGCTATTTAGATAAAGACACAACTAAGGTAGTTTTAGTAAAGAGCTTTTTGTTGCGAGAAAGTTATTTGTCCCTAGGCAATCAATAACTAGACCGATAATCATTATTGCAATTTTATTTGAGGGAGAGGCATAAGCTAACATACTTTCTCTACTTGGATCATACACACTTATGATTGGAACTCTAGCAAGCATCTGCTAGTGCTAAAGATCATTAAGGTAAAACCCAACCATACCATTGAAGTGTCAAGTCCTCTTTATCCCATACGCAAACAACCTACTTACTCTGGTTTGTGCTTCTGTCACTCACAACACCCACCAAAAGCAAATCATGAACATATTGCAAACCCTACAGCGGGAATCCATCATGCTTGCGTGACACGGAGAGCACCATAGGACAACACCAATAATAAAACATGCAACTCAAACCAATCACGATCATCAATTAACCCATAGGACAAAATGGATCTACTCAAACATCATAGGATAGCCATACATCATTGGGAAATAATGTATAGCGTTGAGCACCATGTTTAAATAGAGATTATAGTGGGTAAAAGAGGGTTTATACCGCTGCATAGAGGGGGGAAGAGTTGCTGATGATGGCGGTGAAGTTGTTGGTGAAGACTGCGGTGATGATGATGGCCCCCCGGTGGCACTACGGCGCCACCAGAAGCGAGGGGGAGAGAGCCCCCCTCCTTCTTCTTCTTCCTTGACCTCCTCCCTAGATGGGAGAAGGGTTTCCCCTCTGGTCCATGATCTCCATGGCGTAGGAGGGGTGAGAGCCCCTTCGAGATTGGATTTGTCTCTCTCTGTTTCTACGTTCTCTCTGCCTGCCCTTTCACCGTTTTGTATATATATGGAGATCCGTAACTCCGATTGGACTGAAACCTTCTCCAAGATTTTTCCTGAAAATTAGCTTTCTTCCGGCAAAAGAAGAGCATTAACCGCCTTATGGGGGGCCCACGAGGGTCAGGGGCGCGCCCCCTGCCTCGTGCCTCCCTCGGGCACCGTCTCGCGTTGATTTTCGTGCCATATTCTCCAAATATTCCAAAAATATTCTCCATGCGTTTTTATCCCGTTTGGATTCCGTTTGATATGGTGTTTCTGCGATACATAAAACATGCAACAAACAGGAACTGGCATTGGGCACTGGATCAATATGTTAGTCCCAAAAATAGTATAAAAAGTTGCCAAAAGTATATGAAAGTTGTAGAATATTGGCATGGAACAATAAACAAATTATGGATACGACGGAGACGTATCATGGCTCGTGAGGGGCAACCCCTTCGCCGCGTACCTTCAGCTGCCTCAACACCCCTTCATCAACAGAACAGGTGACACCTTCCAAGTTTGTTTAGCTGGGAGCGCCCCTAGGGCTGCATCATTCCCAGGTCGCGTGGGTCCGTCCCTGTGGCATGTATCCCTTCTTTATTATATCTTTAGCATACCTTGCCGGGGTGCCCCTCGGGCTGCATCATCCCCAAGCCGCTCGGGCCTGACCCAGTGGCACGTATTGTTCATGCATTTACCTGAGCTAGGTTGCCTTTCATGCTTAATCTATCTATGACTATCATCTGCTTGATTGTTGCCCATCGCGGGAGCCGTGCACTGGTCGTCTTTCTTCAAGACCCTTCACATGAGAGGGTTAGGCAAGGCGTCTGTTCTCGGGCCTGTCCCTGCAGCGTCGACAAATCCAACGGCCAAGCTCTGTCTGGCGGGCTGGCCCCGTTCACGTCACATCCTGGGGCCGTTGGTGCTTGGCTTTGTCACGCGATAACTGTAGGAGATTCGTTCAGCGCAGGTTGTCTGACCACCTCGCAGGACCAACACAGCGAGCAAGAATCAAGACCAGGCACAACCCGCCTTGAGGTAGGGCCTCGTGAGTCCTGCGCTGGCTCACGAGTGCCCAGGCACACCTCGTCTAGCCCTGTCGTGCAAGCCACGTGTCAGGGCGGGGCTGTACACGCCCCGGGGGCTCTCCGCAGTAGGGAGTCCCCTCCCACGTACTAGCGGAAGCACCATGCTCCGCGCTGGCAGTCGTCACTGCCGAGGAGCGGCTATGCCCGTGCAAGTGCGGAAGCGCCATGGTCCGTCCTGGTGATAAACAACTGAGGGCGGCCTCACGGCCGTATCAACCTCAGGGAACCTCTGGACTCGGTGTTTGGCCTCATCGCAACGCCTCCCCTCGGGAGAGCCACGCGAGGGGGCTGGGCACGGGGGCTGCGCTCGGGTCACGCCCAAGCGTACGCCACCCCGCTAGGTCCCTCGGACCTAGTCGTCGCGCGCCCCTCCCGAGCCCAGCCTCGACGAGGACAAAGGTATGAAGGTTGTTTGAACGTCAAGGGGGATTCCTGAGCATCGCGACTCAGGAGCCTAACTTACCACGTAGCCCCTCACTCCTTGGTCCGTCCTGGTCTCCGGTCGGCCCAACGGCGGTTGAGGTATGCGCGGGGTCGGGCCCTTCCGACGTAGAACACAAGACCTACCATTGCATCTCCTTTCCACAAGCTGTTTGCGCGTCAAGGGGGACTCCTAAGCATCGCGACTCAGGAGCCTAAATGGTCACGTAGCCCCTCACTTGGGTCCGTCCTGGTCTCCGGTCGGTCCAACGGCGGTTGAAGTATGCGCGGGGCCGGGCTCTGCCGACATAGAACATAAAGCAAATAGGAAGAAAATCGCAAAATATCAAAGCAAATATTACAAGACATATTGTTCTCCTTATACCACACACAAGTTTAAACACCTCCACGAGGCACGCTACATTTTGCAGCAGTTTCAACAGGAAAGGAGCCGCAAGCCAGTCATCCCTCGATACTGCCGGCAGCTGCAAGAGGTGCGCCCTCCTGGGTGGCGTCGCCTTCACCTCCACCACCGGTCAAAGGCGCGGGGGCGAAGGCGTCGAACTTATCCTGCAGGGCTTCCACCTGACCTTTCATGGCTACGGCGGCGGCCGAGCTCACTCGAGGGCCAGGACCTGAGGACACAGAGCATGAAGGAGAGTGTGGAGAAGGGGGGAGGCTCGCATGGGCCTGGCTTAGCTATGTTTCGGGTGCCTATGCACGAATCTGGCGCATCATGAGGAATCAACTCCGGACCGTCAAGATAAGTCCCCAGCCTGGGTTGGCTAAACCGCTAAGGACTAAGAACCATACTAACTGCAGCCCTGCTGCAGCAACATCACCCCCCTGTCTTACCTCTCGACGGCTGCTTGAGCGCTAAAGGGGACCTCCTGAGTATCGCGCCTCAAGAACTCTTACTCAACCTCGGGCCGCTCACCTCCTGGCCTTGACCACGGCACGCGACCTGGCATACCAACGACGGCTGCAGCCTGCCTGGGGACCGGGACCTATCACCATAGAGCCCCAAGTAGTCACGAGGTCAGAAAGGGAGACCGAGCTGAAGCAGGACTCGCGCTCGCGCAAGTTCATAATAAGGACAATAGTGACAAGAGGCATTACAAAACCTTTACACACCCCCACGGGGCATTTCTTGATTCCTGGCAGGGAAGAAAGGGCAAGAACTTAGGGAATCCTAACTACAAGTGCCCCTGTGGATGACGCCATCATCAACAATGGCCACCAGAGGCCGGCGCCAACCTCATCCAGATCAGCAGCGGCGGCGGCCTAATGCTGTAGCCCTGCTCCGGGCACGCTGAGAGCTTGGGGGCACGTAGCTGTCATCGCTCGTCTCTGGAGTCTCGTAAAGCTCGGGAGAGTCGCTGGACCACCAGGAGTCGCCGCTATCGCTGGAGGAGCTACAGGCGAGGCCTGCGGCAGGACCAGTGCCCGCCGCTATGCCGTCCTGGCGACCTATTTTAGGGAAGCACTCTAGGTGGCAACCTTCCTCATCGAAGACCTTGCAGAAGAGCATGGAGGCGCCGTCATACTCAAAGATCACGAGGGCCCCCTCTGCGCGGTAGACTCGGGCAATCTCGCCCCAGCCTCGGGTCATTAAGATCCTCCCGGAGGCAACGACTTCAACTTCCGCTCCAGTCACCAGGGTGTCGCAGTCGGCGTGCTGCAACCAAAGCTCGAGGGGCCCCCTTGGCAGCATCTCTGTAGAAAAGAAGGAAGGGAAGCGAATCCAAGTGCTCGGGGGCATCGGCGCCCACAACACGAACTCGCACAAGGAGTCTGCAGCATGGACCCCTAGGGCGACGGCGTGCGCCTCCGCGGCACGGTGGCCACGGCCCTGGAGCGGGCGGCGGCGCTCATCGCTCCTCCCTCCGGACTCATCAGCGTGAGCATTCAAGGGCAACGGGTACCTAGGAGGCGGCCTCTCATACCAAGGTCGCGACACCACCGGCCTCACGACCATCTCGAGGTGATGATACCTCCTCTTCTTCGACGGGAGAAGCTCGGGCTCATTGAGGGGAGCCTTGCCCTTCTCTGCGGCCGAGAACCTTCGAATCGGCACCATGACTGCACCAGCAAGGAGTGGAGCAAGGAAGGAGAAGAAGCGGGAGAGGAAGAGGAGAGACGGATGATGGGGCTCCGCCCCCACCTCCCATTTATAGCCAAGGGGAGGCCACCCGCCGGCCTCCGTGATCTAAGGTAATAATTATGGTTTTTCCTTGCATGCAGTAGGGACTCATCAAGTCGGGTAGTTGCCGAGGCTGCATGGGGAAGCGGAGACGCCCACGTCAAATCAACCGCCACGCGTCGACCAAGGCCGCGGGCTATTGGGGCCCGTGGTGCTCCGCGCTTGACCTTTGGCTTCGCCTCGAAGATAAGCCCGAGCGTGCCTTGGGCCCAGGGGCTACTGTCGGCATTCTGGGAACGGGGGTCCCCAGACTTGCCTGCCTACGGCCCACGGCGTGGCTCTGCGAGCGGGCCCGTACGGCCCATCTTCACCAACAAGCACTCAAGACCCTCGCGAGGGGCCAAGCCTCGCGAGGCGGACGACACAAGACCTCCTCGGGGCCGTCCTCACCAGGCTGGCTCGCGAGGGGCGGAGATTTCAAGGCAAGGCAAACCTCGCGAGGTTTCAATGCCATGACGATCAAGATCAGGCAGGCGCCAGCGCACACAATGTCCTTGTTTCCTCTTTGGTTCTAAGGAAGCCAGCGCAGATGCGGAGTACCGAGGCATCAAGCAAAGGTTTCCATATAGTGCAACAAGACCAAGACCAGCAGGACGACAAGACGGAGGTCACCATGGAGCCCAAGGCGGCGTCACCACCAGAGCCTTTTGCGGGCGAAGACTGCTTTTGTCAGGATAAGCTGTACTAGTTGTCCCCTTTTAAATTGGCCATTGCTGGCTCCCTTCTCGCTCAATATTTGGGGATAGGACCAGGGCATCTATAAATAGGATTAGCCACCATAGTTGGAGGCAACTGGTTTGGAACTGGTCTGGAACTCATTCAGCTCATCCTCACACCCACCAAGCACAAGAACACCTGGCCTCAGGAGGCTGTTCTTCCCCTTGTACTATTCATCCTCAGCCCAAGAGGCCATCCACTTACATCAAGAAAAAGGACTGGACCGGCGAAAGATTATAGGATCCACGGATACAACACCAACTCGGAATCAAGTTTGTTGATCGAGGTGGAACGATATGACAAGGAAGATTGACATAAGTTCAGCTCATCGTAAAAATTGTGCTCCAAGAAGAAGGGGCAGGTAGCACAATTAAAATTAGTACGATAATAATGTAGCCAATCAGTCTAGGAATGACATGACAGAGTATTAAACTCGTAAGCAACAAAATTACTTTAGAGTTATTGAATCGGAGTGTGCTATCGATTCACTTATCGGTGTCCTTGAGTGACTTAACAACTCAGACCCAGGAAAATTGGAATCAATGAGAATATAGTACTTGATGCAGAACTCATCAGAAGTTATGCAATTCCATGATAATCTCGAGATACCAGGGTGGTAATACTCGACGACGGACCAAAGTAGAGGTTGGACTGGGGTATTGCTCTATAGAGGATAAGTGCTTAAACTTGCCCGAGAAATGGTATTTAAAGGAGAACATGGTCGGAACCACGATTGCAAAAGGCCAGATCCTAGATATAAGATGAACTTATACCCAGGGAATAATTAATTTAAGAGAAGCTTTAATGATAAGATCTACATCGTGTCCATGGGCATGAACACCAAGTTCAAGGTCGACTCCCACTTCTTCAATGCATAACCTTTCATTCACTACTCTATTAAAGATGATTTGAGTGCGAAGACCTACGTGGTGAATTACTAGAGGAGTATGAATGTTTAAAAACTTCCGGGTTCACACAAATTAAGGAAGGCATAAGTTCAACCCATCGGGGCAACTTAGAAACATATACCACAAGCTTCGAGAGTAATTATCACCAACTCGAAAGCAGAGCATGGTTGGCCAATTCAGAGAATATGATTTACCAATGGAATCATCCATTAGGGAAATAACTTCTCAGATGATAATTCAACAAATGATCTGACGGTCCATAACGGAGCTGATGTGAGTATCGGCTCCCAACCAGAGGAAATGCAAAGACATTGGATTATAGAAGCAACCGACTAATTAAATGCTCAAATGCCAAGGAATTATGATTTCCAAGTCAAGGGATCAGGAGCAAAAACTCTGATTAAGGAAGGGTAAGCTGAATAGACTTAGGGATACAATCAACGGCAATTTGATTGGTTGAGAACCAGCTCTTGTTCAAAATGACATCTGAGCCAGAATGATGAATTCTAGGATTCGTCTAAGGATTACAAGCAATCGCAACATATTGAATCGACGGACCTAAAATGATGCCAATAAGATTACTTATGGGATTAACCATAATACAAGCCAGCAAGAATTTCAAGAGCAATAAGCTGCTGAGGATTTTCCGAAGATTGAATAGTATTTCGAAGACCCTTCTAAAACACATGAACAACTGGGGATGAGCGATACTCGGTAAGTGAGAGGAATTATTCGTAGGGGTATTCATGTGGCAAAGAACTACAGGGAGTAGGCACAAAGTATTCTCGGAACAATAGAGAGAATTTCAGTGTATCTTGTAATAACAAGATCAACTAGGGATGAATGTATGAATGACAAATGTAGGTAGTTATCCATAAGGATACATCGGTGGTAGGGAATTGTAAAAGCGATGGCACATTATCTCGAGAGAACATCATAGGGTGTCTTTCGAATCTTTTGGTGAAACAAGCGATCGTTCGGACTGTGGGGCCTTCCGGGAGAAAGTATTTACGAGAACATAGAGTTAGATTTAGCAAGATCATTAACCCGAATAGGAGAGAAATTTGAGTCCCAGAGTATAGATGAGGAGTAAAAGATCCTAATACCACCCAACGGCGACGTGGGCCCATGGGCCGTCCAGCCATGTTAGTAAAATAGTTTTCATCGACTAGACTCAACTTCGGCCAAGGAGTTTCAAAGGGAGTTCCTACAGGCAGTCGGCTCTGATACCAACTTGTGACACCCCTGATTTGACTGTACACTAATCATGCACGCAAATGTGTACGATCAAGATCAAGGACTCATGGGAAGATATCACAACACAAACACTAGACACAAATTAAAATAAAACAAGCTTTATATTACTAGCCAGGGGCCTCGAGGGCTCGAATACATAAGCTCGAATACACAAGAGTCAGTGGAAGCAATAATATCTGAGTACAAACAAAAGTTAAACAAGTTTGCCTTTAGAAGGCTAGCACAAAAGTAGCAACGATCGAAAAGGCAAGGCCTCCTGCCTGGGACATCCTAACTACTCCTCGAAGTCGAACTCCGCGTAGAACCACCCTCGGGATCCTCTGGCTCCTGGACTCCATCATATGATTGCAGTAACTGGGAAAAGGGGAAAAAGAAGTAGGAAAGCAACCGTGAGTACTCATCCAAAGTACTCGCAAGCAGGGATCTACACTACATATGCATTGGTATCAATGAAATGGGTAGTATCTATGGACTGAACTGCAGAATACCAAAATAAGAGGGGGATAGCTAGTCCTATCGAAGACTACGCTTCTGGTAGCCTCCATCTTGAAGCAGTAGAAGAGAGTAGATGGTAAGTTAACCAAGTATCATCGCATAGCATAATCCTACCCGGGGATCCTCCCCTCGTCGCCCTGTGAGAGAGCGATCACCAGGTTGTATCTGGCACTTGGAAGGGTGTATTTTATTAAGTATCCGGTTATAGTTGTCATAATGTCAAGGTACAACTCTGGGTCATCCTTTTACTGAGGGACATGGCTATTCGAATAGATAAACTTCTCTGCAGGGGTGCACCACATTTCCCAACACGCTCGGTCCCCTTTGGCCGGACATACTTTCCTGGGTCATGCCCGGCCTCGGAAGATCAACACGTCGCAGCCCTACCTAGGCACAAGAGAGAGGTCACCACGCCGGTCTAAATCCTATGCGGGCAGGGGTCTGGGCCCATCGCGCATTGCACACTTCCACGTTGCGAGGGCGGTCGAGAGCAGACTTAGCAACCTCCATTTCCAAGGAAGTTGCATTATGCGGTCCAACCCGGCGCGCGCCGCTCAGTCGCTGATGTCAAGAAGGCTTCGGCTCATACCACGACGTCGAGTGCCCATAACTATTCCCGCGTAGTTGGTTAGTGCGTATAGGCCAGTGTCCAGACTCAAATCAAATACCCAAATCTCATTAAGCGTGTTAATTGAATTAACCGCGGACGCCGACCAGGGCTAGGCCCACCTTTCTCCTGGGTGGTATCAACCTGCCCTGTCACTCCACCACAAAGTAACAGTCGGGGCCGTCGGGAACCTAGGCCCACCACTACCTAGATGGAACCACCTGCCCCTTCAACCCCCACATCGGAATCACTTGCGGGTACTCTACGAGCCGACCCGACTATAGTCACCACATGTATCACATATTATGTATATAAGTATATACCCGTGATCTCCTTCCAAGTGATCACGGCCCGATAGTATAGCATGGCAGATGGACAAGAATGTAGGGCCACTGATGGAATACTAGCATCCTATACTAAGCATTTAGGATTACAGGTAAAGGTAACAACAGTAGTAGCAAGGACAAGCTATGCATCAGAATAGCATTAACCGAAAACAGTAACATGCTACACTACTCTAATGCAAGCAGTATGGAGAAGAAATAGGTGATATCTGGTGATCAAGGGGGGCTTGCCTGGTTGCTCTGGCAAGAAGGAGGGGTCATGTTCGATGTAGTCGAACACACGGACATTGGCAGCGGTCTTAGAGTCCACCGGAAAGAAGTAACGGAGGGGGAACACAATAAATAACAGAGCAACCAAATTTAACACAAAGCAAGACACGACAATACGTTGTGCTAGGGGTGACCTAACGCAGGGATAGGTGATACCGGTGAAGGTGGGAACATCCAAGAAAGTATTCCCGGTGTTTGGCATATTCTGACAACCGAACCGGAGGGGAAAGGTTGTAGCGACGTGTGGCCAATGAACGGATTCGTCTCGTCGTTCTGAGCAACTTTCATGTACAAAGTTTTTCCATCCGACGAACGGTTTATCTTCTATTAATTTTCAAAGTTTTATTAATATTCTGTAATTCCTGGCTTCAATATTAATTCGAAAGTACACCTAAAATACTAGACGCACCCGGTCCAGTGAAACCAGCAGTGCATCTGAGGATGACTGTGGGCCCTGTTGACTGCGTAGTGAGCAGTCAACGTTGACCTGTTGACTAGTCAAATGTGAACAGTGTATGTGGGTCTCAATCGTCACAGACCCATTTTAATTAATAGAATCTTGACTAACTTTAAATAGCTTAATTAGGGGGGTTGGGGCAAAACTAATTAGGGCCTTCCTAATTAACAGGGGGTAGGGCACATGTGCTAGTGGCCCAAATCGGCCTTTGGTGAGGCTGTGCCCCCGCATGCACGTACTCGTAGAGTACGGCGCCGGCGGTCATGGTGCTGGCCTTGGAAAGGCACGGCGTAGGGGGCCCTAGCAGGCCCAGGAGGAGGTGGGCGTGCCGGCCGAGGCGGACACAGCCGCAAGCGGTGGGGCGCACGGACGGGGGGAGGGGCTGCGGCGGCCTCCGGCGATGTGCTAGGCAAGCGAGGCGGCCAGTGCAGCAGCGGGCCGTGGCGGTAGGAGCGAGCGGCGGAAGGAGGAGAAGGAGGGCGGGGGTGCGCGGTCTCGGGCGGGGTCAGTGCGGTATAACGCGGGTAGTAGCTGGTAGCGGTGACTAGAGTAGTAATCAGCAGCAGTAGCTAGTGCAGCCGACGGGCAGGAGCGACAGAGAGCAATGGTGGTGGCACGCAGCACACGGAACATCAGCAACAGTAGCGGGCGAGCAAGGCACGGCCCGGGCAGCCAATGGTGCGCGCGGGCACGGGCGGATGCATCGAGTACAGAATCCGGGCGCGGCCACGGCGTGCGGTTGTGGACAGGCACGCGATGAGCTTCGGCCATGGCGGCCTTGGCGGGTGGTGGCGGCTATGGCGACCAATCGACTTAGGGGAGAGGGAGGTCCCGGAGAGAAGCTCACCATGAGCGCGACGACGAGGTCGGGGATGGTCGGAGCAGTGTAGATCAATGACGAGAAGACGGCGGCCGAATGCGAAGAAGATCGGCAATGGCGAGCTTGACGACGCCCCGACTTGAATTGAAGCCCGGAACGAACGAAGACGGCCACGCTGGACCTCCTGGACGTGCTCCAGAGCAACCGCGTCGACAGCGGCCGCGGTAATGACGGTGAGGAGCTCGGTTACCGTGGAGATCACGTGTTTCAGATCGAGCAGAAGGGGATGAGGGCGTTCGGGTGAGTGCGGGGAGGAGGATCTGGGGCGAGAGGGGGGGAGTGGGGTTGCTAGGGTTTGTCACTGGGTCGGGGGCACCTCGTAGACGAGGGGGGCGTGGATGGCCGGCACCTGGCCGGGGCGCCATGGATGGCCTCCATGATCTCCCTCGGCTCCTGTAGCGGGGAGGGGGATGAGTTAGGCTGGCTGGATGTGTTATAGTTAAATGGGCCACGATGCCCAGTAGGTTTAGTTTGTTTTTACCGCACCCTTTTATCTTTTCTGTTTATTATTTTTAGCCTCTATTTTGCATTTTCTTTTAGTACCAAATCAGTTTTGTTCTGAACAAAACTTGGTACATAATTCTAACACAATATATTGAGATGGGACAAAAGGTTTGGGGTCAAAAGGAGTTTTCTAACCATTTTTAGAAATGGAAAAGGCCAATTTAATTCTGCTGGACCACTAAATTAATTCCCAGGGGCATTTTGGGAATTCAAATGAGGCTGGTTTCAACAGAACAATGACCAAGAGAATTTTAGGATAATTTGAACATTTTAGTTTTACTATTCGAAGAAATAAATATTTAACTTGCATTTTGAATTGGGTTTCAATCACGGGGCAATTTAGCTCAGTAATCAAGGTGACTTGGCATCATTAGTGTGGAGTTACTGAAGAATGATTCTCAGGGTGTTACAAGGCAAAGCTAGTAGTAGCTCGGTGCAAGCATGGGGAAGGTGCCATGGAACACAACACAAACAACCACGAGGGACAGGCGCCAGGAAACCGCGGAGCACAGTGTGCGGCAGCAATGAGAAATGGTGCGGGAAGGTCGATGACAAGCTTTGTCAAAGGCTGATGACAGATGCCCAAGTAGGAAAATGTTCAGAGAGGAAAACAATCAGAGAGAATTAATAGCCATAGCCTGAAGATGACACTTTAGAGGAAAATGACATTGCCTTAATCCTTCTCATGAAGGAACTGCGCGAGCGAGCTAGCGGACATAGTTGGACTACAGGACGGTCACAGTTGGACGAAGAACTCATGGGCCGCATCGAGCATCCACCCAGTGGGGCAGCCGGGAAGTTGGGGTAGGCGGCGACGTAGGGAGGCAGGAGGCTGGCAGCGTGCTTGGGATCGCCGGGACGTGGGGAGGCAGGAGGCCGGTGGCGTGCTTGGGCTCGCCGGGACGTGGATGCAGGGCACTGGATCCTGGCCGCGAGCAGCAGCGCCAGGCTATACGTGGGTGACGGCATCGGAGATGGGGTGCAGGGCGTCGGGTGCGGGGTGCTGGATCTCGCCCGGCGGTGTGGGAGGCACGGGATCCCAGTGGAGGTCGGCGGCGAGGCAACGGCAGGAAGACGGCACGCCCCCGCGGGAGAAGGCTGCGGGCAGGGGCGTGGAAGGAGACCGGTGGCGGGTCCGTGAGAGGAGGAAGGCGCGCGGCCGTGAGAAAGGGGCAGCTGCAGGGCCACGGAAGGAGGCCGGTGGCCAGCGGCAGCGGGAGGAAGGCCGGGTACGGCGGGGGAGGAAGGCGGGCCTCGGGGATTGGTGCGTGGGAGGCTAGTGGTGGCGATGGGGGACCGTCGTGAGGTTGGGCGGGGACGGTGGGGGTTTTGGGTGGGCCGGTCGCTGATACGTCCATTTGTATCATGCTTCTATATTGATATTTATTGCATTATGGGTTGTTGTTACATATTATGTCACAATACTTATGCCTATTCTCTCTTATTTTACAAGGTTTACATGAAGAGGGGGAATGCCGGCAGCTGGAATTCTAGTATGGCGAAGGAGCAAATATTAGAGACCTATCCTGCACATCTCTGAACTCCATGGGAATTATTTTCAGAATATATAAAAAATATTGGGTGAAAGAAGTATCAGAGGGGGCCACCCACCGTCCACGATGGTGGGGGCGCGGCCCCTACCTCGTGGGCCCTTTGGTGGCCCTCCGATGCCCATCTTTGGCTATATGGAGTCTTTCGTCAAGGAAAAAAAATCATAAGAAAGCTCATGGGACGAAACTCCGCCGCCACGAGGCGGAACCTTGGCGGAACCAATCTAGGGCTCCGACGGAGCTGTTCTGCCAGGGAAACTTCCCTCCGGGGGGGGGGGGGGAATCATCACCAACGATCCTCTCATCGGGAAAGGGTCAATATCCATCAACATCTTCACCAGTACCATCTCATCTCAAACCCTAGTTCATATCTTGTATCCAATCTTTGTATCCAAACCTCAGATTGGTACCTGTGGGTTGCTAGTAGTGTTTTTAACTCCTTGTCATTGATGCTAGTTGGTTTACTTGGTGGAAGATCATATGTTCAGATCCATTATGCATATTAATACTCCTCCAATTATGAACATGAATATGCTTTGTGAGTAGTTACGTTTGTTCCTGGGGACATGGGAGAAGTCTTGCTATAAGTAGTCATATGAATTTGGTATTCGTTCGATATTTTGATGAGATGTATGTTATCATCCCTCTAGTGGTGTCATGTGAACGTCGACTACATGACACGTCACCATTGTTTGGGCCAAGAGGAAGGCATTGGGAAGTAATAAGTAGATGATGGGTTTCTAGAGTGACAGAATCTTAAATCCTAGTTTATGAGTTGCTTCGTAAGGGGCAGATTTGGATCCATATGTTTCATGCTATGGTTAGATTTACCTTAATACTTCTGTTGTAGTTGCGGATGCTTGCAATAGGGGTTAATCATAAGTGGTATGCTTGTCCAAGTAAGGGCAGTACCCAAGCACCGATCCACCCACATATCAAATTATCAAAGTACCGAACGTGAAACATATGAGCGCGATGAAAACTAGCTTGATGATAATTCCCAATTGTCCTCGGGAGCGCTTTCCTTTATATAAGAGTTTTTCCAGGCTTGTACTTTGCTACAAAAAGGATTGGCCCATCTTGTTGCACCTTATTTATTTTCATTACTTGTTACTCATTACAAATTACCTAATCACAAAACTATCCGTTACCGATAATTTCAGTGCTTGCAGAGAATACCTTGCTGAAAACCGCTTATCATGTCCTTCTGCTCCTCGTTGGGTTCGACACTCTTACTTATCGAAAAGGCTATGATAGATCCCCTACACTTGTGGGTCATCAAGACTCTTTTCAGGCGCCGTTTCCAGGGAGTGAAGCGCCTTTGGTAGGTGGAATTTGGTAAGGAAAAATTTATATAGTGTGCAGAAATTTACTGTCACTTGTTACTATGGAACATAATCCTTTGAGGGGCTTGTTCGGGGTATCTTCACCCCGACAAGTAGAGCAAAGAGTTTCTCCTCAATCTACTTAACCTACTGAAAATGTTTACTTTGAAATTCCTTCGGGTATGATAGAGAAACTGCTAGCTAATCCTTTCACAGGTGACGGAACATTACATCCCGATTTGCACCTAATCTATGTGGATGAAGTTTGTGGATTATTTAAGCTTGCAGGCATGCCCGAGGATGTTATCAAGAAGAAGGTCTTCCCTTTACCTTTGAAGGGAGATGCATTGGCATGGTTTAGGCTATGTGATGATATTGGATCATGGAACTACCAACGATTGAAATTGGAATTTCATCAGAAGTTTTATCCTATGCATATTGTTCATCGTGATCGTAATTATATATATAATTTTTGGCCTCGCGATGGATAAAGCATCGCTCAAGCTTGGGGGAGGCTTAAGTCAATGTTAGATTCATGCCCCAATCATGAGCTCTCAAAACAAAGGATTATTCAAAAAAATTATGCTCGGCTTTCTCTCAGTAATCGCTCCATGCTCGATACTTCTTGTAGTGGATCTTTTATGATGAAGACTACTGAGTTCAAATGGGATTTATTGGAAAGAATTAAACACAACTCTGAAGATTGGGACCTCGACGAAGCTAAGGAGTCAGGTATAACACCTAAGTTTGATTGTGTTAAATCTTTTATGGATACCGATGCTTTCCATGAATTTAGCACTAAATATGGACTTGACTCTGAGATAGTAGCTTCTTTCTCTGAGAAGTGGTTTAAATATAATCCTCCCATTGAAGTAAAAGTAGTTGCACATATTAAAGTTGAAGAAAAGACTATCACTTATAATGATCATGTTGTTGCTACTGCTTATATTGAGAAACCACCTTTCCTTGTTAGAATAAAGGATCATGCTAAAGCTTCAACTGTGGTTAACAAAAGTAATATTAAGACACCTAAACCCCCTGAGCAAATTAAAGTTAAACGTAGTGTTGCTATGATTAAAGATCTCTTGGCCAATAATATTGATGGGCATGTTATTTACTTCTGCAATGAATCTACTAGAATCGCTAGACCTGATACTAGAAATAAACATAGACCTGTTGTAGGCATGCCTGTTATTTCTGTTAAAATAGGAGATCATTGCTATCATGGCTTATGTGATATGGGTGCTAGTGCAAGTGCAATACCTCATTCCTTATACAAAGAAATTATGCGTGATATTGCACCTGCTGAGATAGAAGAGATTGATGTTACAATTAAGCTTGCCAATTGAGATACTATTTCACCAGTTGGGATTGTTAGAGATGTTGAAGTCTTCTGTGGGAAAGTTAAATATCCTGTTGATTTTCTTGTTCTTGGTTCCCCAAAAGATGACTTTTTTCCCATTATACTTGGTAGACCCTTCTTGAATACTATTAATGCTAAGATAGACTACAATAAGGATATTGTTTCTATTGGTTTAGGGGATATGTCTCATGAGTTTAATTTTGCTAAATTTGGTAGACAACCCCATGATAAAGAATTGACTAGTAAAGATGAAATTATTTGTCTTGCTTCTATTGTCGTGCCTCCTAGTGATCCTTTAGAACAATATTTGCTAGATCATGGAAATGATATGTTTATGAATGAAAGAAGGGAAATAGATGAAGTATTCTTTAAACAGGGACCTATTTTGAAACACAACCTGCCTGTTGAAATCCTAGGGGATCCTCCTCCACCTAAGAGTGATCCCGTGTTTGAGCTTAAACCTTTACCTGATACTCTCAAATATGCTTATCTTGATGAGAAAGAGATATATCCTGTTATTATTAGTGCTAACCTTTCAGAGCATGAAGAAAAGAAATTATTGAAAACTCTGAAGAAGCACTCTGCTACTATTGGATATACTCTTGATGATCTTAAGGGCATTAGTCCCACTCTATGCTAGCACAAAATAAAACTGGAGAAAGACGCTAAACCAGTTGTTGATCACCAACGAAGGTTAAATCCTAAGATGAAAGAAGTGGTAAGAAAGGAAATACTAAAACTTCTAGAGGCAGGTATAATTTATCCCGTTGCTGATAGTCAGTGGGTAAGTCATGTCCATTGTGTCCCTAAGTAGGGAGGTATTACTGTTGTTCCTAATGATAAAAATGAATTGATCCCACAAAGAATTGTTACAGGTTATAGAATGGTAATTGGTTTCCGCAAACTAAATAAAGCTACTGAAAAGGATCATTACCCGTTACCTTTTATTGATCAAATGCTAGAAATATTATCCAAACATACACAGTTTTTCTTTCTAGATGGTTATTCTGGTTTCTCTCAAATTCATGTATCAAAGGAGGATCAAGAAAAGATAACTTTCACTTGCCCTTTCGGTACCTTTGCTTATAGATGTATGCCTTTTGGTTTATGTAATGCACCTACTACCTTTCAAACATGTATGACTGCTATATTCTCTGACTTTCGTGAAAAGATTGTTGAGGTAATCATGGATGATTTCTCCATTTATGGAACTTCTTTTGATGATTGCTTAAGCAACCTTGATCGAGTTTTGCAGAGATGTGAAGAAACTAATCTTGTCTTGAATTGGGAGAAATGCCACTTTATGGTCAATGATGTTATCGTCTTGGAGCATAAAATTTCTGAAAGAGGTATTGAAGTTGATAAAGCTAAAGTTGATGCTATTGAAAATATGCCATGTCCTAAGGATATTAAAGGTATAAGAAGTTTCCTTGGTCATGCCGGTTTTTATAGGAGGTTCATGAAGGACTTCTCTAAAATTTCTCGGCCTCTGACTAATCTCTTATAAAAAGATGTTCCTTTTGTCTTTGATGATGATTGTGTAGAAGCATTTGAAATACTTAAAAAGCTTTGGTTTCTGCACCTATTGCTCATCCTCCTGATTGGAATTTACCATTTGAAATCATGTGTGATGCTAGTGATTATGCTGTAGGGGCTGTTCTAGGACAAAGAGTTGATAAGAAATTAAATGTTATCCAATATGCTAGTAAAACTCTAGACAGTGCTGAAAGAAATTATGCTACTACTGAAAAAGAATTTTTAGCAGTTGTATTTGCTTGTGATAAGTTCAGACCTTATATTGTTGATTCTAAAGTAACTGTTCACACTGATCATGCTGCTATTAAATATCTTATGGAAAAGAAAGATGCTAAACCTAGACTTATTAGATGGGTTCTCTTGCTACAAGAATTTGATTTGCATATTATTGATAGAAAGGGAGCTAAGAACCCCGTTGCAGAAAACTTGTCTAGTTTAGAGAATGTTCCTGATGACCCACTACCTATTAATGATAGCTTTCCCGACGAACAATTAGCTATCATAAATGCCTCTCGTACTCCTCCATGGTATGCTGATTATGCTAATTATATTGTTGCTAGGTTTACACCACCTAGTTTCACATACCAGCAAAAGAAAAGTTCTTCTATGATTTAAGACATTACTTCTGGGATGACGCACATCTTTATAAAGAAGGAGTAGATGGTGTTATTAGACGTTGTGTACTTGAGCACGAACAGGAACAGATCCTACGCAAGTGCCACTCCGAGGCTTATGGAGAACACCATGCTGGAGATAGAACTGCACATAAGGCATTGCAATCCGGTTTTTATTGGCCTACTCTCTTCAAGGATGCCCGTAAGTTTGTTTTGTCTTGTGATGAATGCCAAAGAATTGGTAATATTAGTAGATGTCAAGAAATGCCTATGAATTATGCACTTGTTATTGAACCATTTGATGTTTGGGGCTTTGTTTATATGGGACCGTTTCCTTCATCTAATGGGTATACTCATATTTTAGTTGCTGTTGATTACCTTACTAAGTGGGTAGAAGCTATTCCAACTAGTAGTGTTGATCATAACACCTCTATTAAGATGTTTAAAGAAGTTAATTTTTTGAGGTTTGGAGTCCCTAGATACTTAATGACTAATGGCGGTTCACATTTTATTCATGGTGCTTTCCGTAAAATGCTTGCTAAGTATGATGTTAATCACACCAGTCTAGTGGTCAAGTAGAACTTAGCAATAGAGAACTTAAATTAATTTTGCAAAAGACTGTCAATAGATCTAGAAAAAATTGGTCCAAGAAACTTGATGATGCATTATGGGCCTATAGAACTGCATAATCCTATGGGTATGTCTCCATATAAAATGGTTTATGGTAAAGCATGTCACTTACCTCTTGAATTAGAACATAAGGCATATTGGGCTATTAAAGAACTCAACTATGACTTCAAACTTGCCGGTGAGAAGAGGCTTTTTGACATCAGCTCACTTGATGAATGGAGAACCCGGGCCTACGAGAATGCCAAATTGTTTAAAGCAAAAGTTAAAAGATGGCATGATAAAAGGATACAAAAGCGTGAGTTTAATGTACGTGATTATGTATTGCTATACAACTCTCGTTTAAGATTTTTTGCAGGCAAACTTCTCTCTAAATGGGAAGGTCCTTACGTCATCGAGGAGGTCTATCGTTCCGGTGCCATAAAAATCAACAAATTCGATGGCACAAATCCAAGGGTGGTAAACGGTCAAAGAATCAAACATTATATCTCAGATAATCCCATAAATATTGAAACTAATGTTATTGAAACCGTAACCCCGGAGGAATACATAAGGGATACTTTCCAGAATGTTTAAGACTCCAAAAAGTAATAGGTACATGGTACGGTAAGTAAACCGACTTCAAAATAGTTATAATGGCAATTTTTCTCTGTTTTGGAATATTAAGAAAATAGGAAAAATAAGAAGTAGTCCAGGAAGGACACGAGGCGTCCACGAGGGTGGATGGCGCGCCCTACCCCCTGGGTGCGCCCCCTGCCTCGTGGGCACCTCGTGTGCTCTCTGGACTCCGTTTTCTTGCACGATACTTCTTTTGGTCGGTAAAATTTCACTACATAATCTCCCGAAGGTTTTGACCACCGTATCACGCAAATATCTTCTGTCTTTGTTTAGAGCTGTTTTTCTGACAGATCTAGATCGCCATGGCGTCTTCAAATGCCCCCAAGGACAAGTTCTTCAAGAAGGTCATCAACCCCTACCTCGCGGAGGTGCTACAACACCCTCAAACCATTGAGATGCATGAGGGGTTGCTGCATATCCGTGATGCTGAGGGACCAAGGAAGATCGGAAGCGTGGAAACAAGGCTTGAGGCATTGGAGCAACAAGTTTTCAAGTGCCTGGGGATGGTGGAATGTGGACTCAACTCCAATCATATAATGATCATGGAGTTCACCATAAACCACAAGCTAGATGACAAGAACATTGGGGAGGCCATCTTCAAGCTTCACGAGAAAAATCGAGCGCCTCCAAGCCCAGATCTATGACCTGCAAAACCAAAACTGTGAGTATGAATGTAGATTCTGAAGGAAATATGCCCTAGAGGCAATAATAAAGTTATTATTTATTTCCTTATATCATGATAAATGTTTATTATTCATGCTAGAATTGTATTAACCGGAAACATAATACATGTGTGAATACATAGACCAACAGAGTGTCACTAGTATGCCTCTACTTGACTAGCTCGTTAATCAAAGATGGTTATGTTTCCTAACCATGAACAAAGAGTTGTTATTTGATTAACGAGGTCACATCATTAGTTGAATGATCTGATTGACATGACCCATTCCATTAGCTTAGCACCCGATCGTTTAGTATGTTGCTATTGCTTTCTTCATGACTTATACATGTTCCTATAACTATGAGATTATGCAACTCCCGTTTACCGGAGGAACACTTTGGGTACTACCAAACGTCACAACGTAACTGGGTGATTATAAAGGAGTACTACAGGTGTCTCCAATGGTAGATGTTGGGTTGGCGTATTTCGAGATTAGGGTTTGTCACTCCGATTGTCGGAGAGGTATCTCTGGGCCCTCTCGGTAATGCACATCACATAAGCCTTGCAAGCACTGTAACTAATATGTTAGTTGTGAGATGATGTATTACGGAACGAGTAAAGAGACTTGCCGGTAACGAGATTGAACTAGGTATTGGATACCGACGATCGAATCTCGGGCAAGTAACATACCGATGACAAAGGGAACAACGTATGTTGTTATGCGGTCTGACCGATAAAGATCTTCGTAGAATATGTAGGAGCCAATATGGGCATCCAGGTCCCGCTATTGGTTATTGACCGGAGATGTGTCTCGGTCATGTCTACATTGTTCTCGAACCGTAGGGTCCGCACGCTTAACGTTACGATGACAGTTATTATGAGTTTATGCATTTTGATGTACCGAAGGTTGTTCAGAGTCCCGGATGAGATCACGGACATGACGAGGAGTCTCGAAATGGTCGAGACGTAAAGATTGATATATTGGAAGCCTATGTTTGGACATCGGAAGTGTTCCGGGTGAAATCGGGATTTTACCGGATTACCGGGAAGGTTACCGGAACCCCCCGGGAGCCAAATGGGCCAACATGGGCCTTAGTGGAAAGGTGAGAGGGCAGCCCATGTAGGGCTGCGCCTCCCCCCCTCTCCCTAGTCCTATTAGGACTAGGAGAGGGGCCGGCCACCTCTCTCTCTCTCTCCTTTAAAGGATTCCTAGTTGGACTAGGATTGGAGACCTCCCGCGCCTCCCTCTCTTTGGCCGGCCAGCCCCCCTCCCTCCAACCTTTATATACAGGGGCAGGGGACACCCCAAGACACACAAGTTGATCCTTGAGATCGTTCCTTAGCCGTGTGCGGTGCCCCCTGCCACCAAATTCCACCTCGATCATACCGTTGTAGTGCTTAGGCGAAGCCCTGCGTCGGTAGTACATCAAGATCGTCACCATGCCGTTGTGCTGACGGAACTCTTCCTCGACGCTTTGCTGGATCGGAGCCCGAGGATCGTCATCGAGCTGAACGTGTGCTAAGAACTCGGAGGTGCCAGAGTAACGGTGCTTGGATCGGTCGGATCGGGAAGAAGACGTACGACTACTTCCTCTACGTTGTGTGATCGCTTCCGCAGTCGGTCTGCGTTGGTACGTAGACAACACTCTCCCCTCTCGTTGCTATGCATCACCATGATCTTGCATGTGCGTAGGAAAATTTTCGAAATTACTACGTTCCCCAACAGTGGTATCAGAGCCTAGGTTTTATGGTTTGATGTTATTTGCACGAGTAGAACACAAGTGAGTTGTGGGCGATACAAGTCATACTGCCTACCAGCGTGTCATACTTTGGTTCGGCGGTATTGTTGGGTGAGACGATCCGGACCAACCTTACGCGTACTCTTACGCGAGACCGGTTCCCTCGACGTGCTTTGCACATAGATGGCTTGCGGAAGACTGTCTCTCCAACTTTAGTTGAACCAAGTGTGACTACGCCCGGTCCTTGAGAAGGTTAAAACGGAGTCTATTTGACGAACTATCGTTGTGGTTTTGATGCGTAGGTGAGATGAGTTCTTACTTAAGCCCGTAGCAGCCACATAAAACTTGCAACAACAAAGTAGAGGATGTCTAACTTGTTTTTGCAGGGCATGTTGTGATGTGATATGGTCAAGGCATGATGCTGATTTTATTGTATGAGATGATCATGTTTTGTAACCGAGTTATTGGCAACTGGCAGGAGCCATATGGTTGTCGCTTTATTGTATGCAATGCAATCGCGATGTAATGCTTTACTTTATTACTAAGCGGTAGTGATAGTCGTGGAAGCATAAGATTGGCGAGACGACAACGATGCTACGATGGAGATCAAGGTGGCGCGCCGGTGACGATGGTGATCATGACGGTGCTTCGGAGATGGAGATCACAAGCACAAGATGATGATGGCCATATCATATCACTTATATTGATTGCATGTGATGTTTATCCTTTTATGCATCTTATCTTGCTTTGATTGACGGTAGCATTATAAGATGATCTCTCACTAAATTATCAAGAAGTGTTCTCCCTGAGTATGCACCGTTGCCAAAGTTCGTCGTGCCCAGACACCACGTGATGATCGGGTGTGATAAGCTCTACGTCCATCTACAACGGGTGCAAGCCAGTTTTGCACACGCAGAATACTCAGGTTATACTTGACGAGCCTAGCATATGCAGATATGGCCTCGGAACATAGAGACCGAAAGGTCGAGCGTGAATCATATAGTAGATATGATCAACATGACGATGTTCACCATTGAAAACTACTCCATCTCACGTGATGATCGGTTATGGTTTAGTTGATTTGGATCACGTGATCACTTAGAGGATTAGAGGGATGTCTATCTAAGTGGGAGTTCCTAAGTAATTTGATTAACTGAACTTAAACTTATCATGAACTTAGTACTTGATAGTATCTTGCTTGTTTATGTTGATTGTAGATAGATGGCTCGTGCTGTTGTTCCATTGAATTTTAATGCGTTCCTTGAGAAAGCAAAGTTGAAAGATGATGGTAGCAATTACACGGACTGGGTCCGTAACCTGAGGATTATCATCATTGCTGCACAGAAGAATTACGTCCTGGAAGCACCGCTGGGTGCCAGGCCTGCTGCTGGAGCAACGCCAGATGTTATGAACGTCTGGCAGAGCAAAGCTGATGACTACTCGATAGTTCAGTGTGCCATGCTTTACGGCTTAGAATCGGGACTTCAACGACGTTTTGAACGTCATGGAGCATATGAGATGTTCCAGGAGTTGAAGTTAATATTTCAAGCAAATGCCCGAATTGAGAGATATGAAGTCTCCAATAAGTTCTATAGCTGCAAGATGGAGGAGAACAGTTCTGTCAGTGAGCATATACTCAAACTGTCTGGGTATAATAATCACTTGATTCAGATGGGAGTTAATCTTCCAGATGATTGCGTCATTGACAGAATTCTCCAATCACTGCCACCAAGCTACAAGAGCTTCGTGATGAACTATAATATGCAAGGGATGAACAAGACTATTCCCGAGCTCTTCGCAATGCTGAAAGCTGCGGAGGTAGAAATCAAGAAGGAGCATCAAGTGTTGATGGTTAACAAAACCACTGGTTTCAAGAAAAAGGGCAAAGGAAAGAAGAAGGGGAACTTCAAGAAGAACAACAAGCAAGTTGCTGCTCAGGAGAAGAAACCCAAGTCTGGACCTAAGCCTGAAACTGAGTGCTTCTACTGCAAGCAGACTGGTCACTGGAAGCGGAACTGCCCCAAGTATTTGGCAGATAAGAAGGATGGCAAGGTGAACAAAGGTATATGTGATATACATGTTATTGATGTGTACCTTACTAGAGCTCGCAGTAGCACCTAGGTATTTGATACTGGTTCTGTTGCTAATATTTGCAACTCGAAACAGGGACTACGGAATAAGCGGACGCTAGCAAAGGACGAGGTGACGATGCGCGTGGGAAACGGTTCCAAAGTCGATGTGATCGCGGTCGGCATGCTACCTCTACATCTACCTTCGGGATTAATATTAGACCTAAATAATTGTTATTTGGTGCCAGCGTTGAGCATGAACATTATATCTGGATCTTGTTTGATGCGAGACGGTTATTCATTTAAATCAGAGAATAATGGTTGTTCTATTTATATGAGTAATATCTTTTATGGTCATGCACCCTTGAAAAGTGGTCTATTCTTATTGAATCTCGATAGTAGTGATACACATATTCATAATGTAGAAACCAAAAGATGCAGAGTTGATAATGATGGTGCAACTTATTTGTGGCACTGCCGTTTAGGTCATATCGGTGTAAAGCGCATGAAGAAACTCCATACTGATGGGCTTTTGGAACCACTTGATTATGAATCACTTGGTACTTGCGAACCGTGCCTCATAGGCAAGATGACTAAAACACCGTTCTCCGGTACTATGGAGAGAGCAACAGATTTATTGGAAATCATACATACCGATGTATGTGGTCCGATGAATATTGAGGCTCGTGGCGGATATCGTTATTTTCTCACCTTCACAGATGATTTAAGCAGATATGGGTATATCTACTTAATGAAACATAAGTCTGAAACATTTGAAAAGTTCAAGGAATTTCAGAGTGAAGTTGAAAATCATCGTAACAAGAAAATAAAGTTTCTACGATCTGATCGTGGAGGAGAATATTTGAGTTACGAGTTTGGTATACATTTGAAAAATTGTGGAATAGTTTCGCAACTCACGCCACCCGGAACACCACAGCGTAATGGTGTGTCCGAACGTCGTAATCGTACTTTACTAGATATGGTGCGATCTATGATGTCTCTTACTGATTTACCGCTATCGTTTTGGGGTTATGCTTTAGAGACGGCCGCATTCACGTTAAATAGGGCACCATCAAAATCCGTTGAGACGATGCCTTATGAACTATGGTTTGGCAAGAAACCAAAGTTGTCGTTTCTTAAAGTTTGGGGCTGCGATGCTTATGTGAAAAAGCTTCAACCTGATAAGCTCGAACCCAAAGCGGAGAAATGTGTCTTCATAGGATACCCAAAGGAAACTGTTGGGTATACCTTCTATCACAGATCCGAAGGCAAGACATTCATTGCTAAGAATGGATCATTTCTAGAGAAGGAGTTTCTCTCGAAAGAAGTGAGTGGGAGGAAAGTAGAACTTGACGAGGTAACTGTACCTGCTCCCTTATTGGAAAATAGTACATCACAGAAAACTGTTTCTGCGACGCCTATACCAATCAGTGAGGAAGCTAATGATGATGATCATGAAACTTCAGGGCAAGATGCTACTGAACCACGTAGATCAACCAGAGTGAGATCCGCACCAGAGTGGTACGGTAATCCAGTTCTGGAAGTCATGCTACTAGATCATGATGAACCTACGAACTATGAAGAAGCGATGGTGAGCCCAGATTCCGCAAAGTGGCTTGAGGCCATGAAATCTGAGATGGGATCCATGTATGAGAACAAAGTATGGACTTTGGTTGACTTGCCCGATGATCGGCAAGCAATTGAGAATAAATGGATCTTCAAGAAAAAGACTGACGCTGTCGGTAATGTTACTGTCTATAAAGCTCGACTTGTCGCAAAAGGTTTTCGACAAGTTCAAGGGGTTGACTATGCTGAGACCTTCTCACCCGTAGCGATGCTTAAGTCCGTCAGAATTATGTTAGCAATTGCTGCGTTTTATGATTATGAAATATGGCAAATGGATGTCAAAACTGCATTCCTGAATGGATTTCTTGAAGAAGAGTTGTATATGATGCAACCAGAAGGTTTTGTCGATCCGAAGGGAGCTAACAAAGTGTGCAAACTCCAGCGATCCATTTATGGACTGGTGCAAGCATCTCGGAGTTGGAATAAACGCTTTGATAATGTGATCAAAGCATTTGGCTTTATACAGACTTTTGGAGAAGCCTGTATTTACAAGAAAGTGAGTGGGAGCTCTGTAGCATTTCTGATATTATATGTGGATGACATATTGCTGATTGGAAATGATATAGAATTTCTGGATAGCATAAAGGGATACTTGAATAAAAGTTTTTCGATGAAAGACCTCGGCGAAGCTGCTTACATATTAGGCATAAAAATCTATAGAGATAGATCAAAACGCTTAATTGGACTTTCACAAAGCACATACCTTGACAAGATTTTGAAGAAGTTCAAAATGGATCAAGCAAAGAAAGGGTTCTTGCCTGTGTTACAAGGTGTGAAGTTGAGTCAGACTCAATGCCCGACCACTGCAGAAGATAGAGAGAAAATGAAAGATGTTCCCTATGCTTCAGCCATAGGCTCTATCATGTATGCAATGCTGTGTACCAGACCTGATGTGTGCCTTGCTATAAGTTTAGCAGGGAGGTACCAAAGTATTCCAGGAGTGGATCACTGGACAGCGGTCAAGAACATCCTGAAATACCTGAAAAGGACTAAGGATATGTTTCTCATATATGGAGGTGACAAAGAGCTCACCGTAAGAGGTTACGTTGATGCAAGCTTTGACACTGATCCGGACGATTCTAAATCGCAAACCGGATACGTGTTTACTTTAAATGGTGGAGCTGTCAGTTGGTGCAGTTCTAAACAAAGCGTTGTAGCGGGATCTACATGTGAAGCGGAGTACATAGCTGCTTCGGAAGCAGTAAACGAAGGAGTCTGGATGAAGGAGTTCATATCCGATCTAGGTGTCATACCTAGTGCATCGGGTCCAATGAAAATCTTCTGTGACAATACTGGTGCAATTGCCTTGGCAAAGGAATCCAGATTTCACAAAAGAACCAAGCACATCAAAAGACGCTTCAACTCCATCCGGGATTTAGTCCAGGTGGGAGACATAGAGATTTGCAAGATACATACGGATCTGAATGTTGCAGACCCGTTGACTAAGCCTCTTCCACGAGCAAAACATGATCAGCACCAAGGCTCCATGGGTGTTAGAATCATTACTGTGTAATCTAGATTATTGACTCTAGTGCAAGTGGGAGATTGAAGGAAATATGCCCTAGAGGCAATAATAAAGTTATTATTTATTTCCTTATATCATGATAAATGTTTATTATTCATGCTAGAATTGTATTAACCGGAAACATAATACATGTGTGAATACATAGACCAACAGAGTGTCACTAGTATGCCTCTACTTGACTAGCTCGTTAATCAAAGATGGTTATGTTTCCTAACCATGAACAAAGAGTTGTTATTTGATTAACGAGGTCACATCATTCGTTGAATGATCTGATTGACATTACCCATTCCATTAGCTTAGCACCCGATCGTTTAGTATGTTGCTATTGCTTTCTTCATGACTTATACATGTTCCTATAACTATGAGATTATGCAACTCCCGTTTACCGGAGGAACACTTTGGGTACTACCAAACGTCACAACGTAACTGGGTGATTATAAAGGAGTACTAAAGGTGTCTCCAATGGTAGATGTTGGGTTGGCGTATTTCGAGATTAGGGTTTGTCACTCCGATTGTCGGAGAGGTATCTCTGGGCCCTCTCGGTAATGCACATCACATAAGCCTTGCAAGCACTGTAACTAATATGTTAGTTGTGAGATGATGTATTACGGAACGAGTAAAGAGACTTGCCGGTAACGAGATTGAACTAGGTATTGGATACCGACGATCGAATCTCGGGCAAGTAACATACCGATGACAAAGGGAACAACGTATGTTGTTATGCGGTCTGACCGATAAAGATCTTCGTAGAATATGTAGGAGACAATATGGGCATCCAGGTCCCGCTATTGGTTATTGACCGGAGACGTGTCTCGGTCATGTCTACATTGTTCTCGAACCGTAGGGTCCGCACGCTTAACATTACGATGACAGTTATTATGAGTTTATGCATTTTGATGTACCGAAGGTTGCTCGGAGTCCCGGATGAGATCACGGACATGACGAGGAGTCTCGAAATGGTCGAGACGTAAAGATTGATATATTGGAAGCCTATGTTTGGACATTGGAAGTGTTCCGGGTGAAATCGGGATTTTACCGGATTACCGGGAGGGTTACTGGAACCCCCCGGGAGCCAAATGGGCCAACATGGGCCTTAGTGGAAAGGTGAGAGGGCAGCCCACATAGGGCTGCGCCTCGCCCCCTCTCCCTAGTCCTATTAGGACTAGGAGAGGGGCCGGCCACCTCTCTCTCTCTCTCCTTTAAAGGATTCCTAGTTGGACTAGGATTGGAGGGGGGAGTCCTACTCCCGGTAGGAGTAGGACACCTCCTGCGCCTCCCTCTCTTTGGCCGGCCAGCCCCCCTCCCTCCAACCTTTATATACGGGGGCAGGGGACACCCCAAGACACACAAGTTGATCCTTGAGATCGTTCCTTAGCCGTGTGCGGTGCCCCCTGCCACCAAATTCCACCTCTATCATACCGTTGTAGTGCTTAGGCGAAGCCCTGCGTCGGTAGTACATCAAGATCGTCACCATGCCGTTGTGCTGACGGAACTCTTCCTCGACGCTTTGCTGGATCGGAGCCCGAGGATCGTCATCGAGCTGAACGTGTGCTAAGAACTCGGAGGTGCTGGAGTAACGGTGCTTGGATCGGTCGGATCGGGAAGAAGACGTACGACTACTTCCTCTACGTTGTGTGATCGCTTCCGCAGTCGGTCTGCGTTGGTACGTAGACAACACTCTCCCCTCTCGTTGCTATGCATCACCATGATCTTGCATGTGCGTAGGAAATTTTTTGAAATTACTACGTTCCCCAACAGATTTAAGAGGATGGGTTTGGCTGCAGATCTGAGGATCCTTGAGACTCGATCATCCTTCTATGATGGTGAGCATATGCCTTGGAAGATGGACGACAAGCCTACATCATCAACAACTCCATCATCACCACCCCGAAGAAGGAGACATAAACACATGGGTATGGGCACTCCCCTTGGCAACTGCCAAGCTGAGGGCATCTCCAGCCATTCGGCCCCCAGGGCGCCTAAATAGAGCAGCCTGGGGCGTGCCAGCGCTAGTTCGGCCCTTGGGGGCGACCTAGCTCCCAGTCACGCCCCCAAGCGCCGGCCCTAGGATGCGGGAAATTTGAACTAGGTCGTTCCCGCTCACAAAAGACGCCACAAATCCGGCGATCGGACGTAGTCTGGCGTTACAAAAAACAGAGAGCCGCACGCCGCAAGTTCGCGTGCGCAACGAATCACTCGGCGGGGTCGGCTCCAGGCGTTGGCGGAGTCAGCGTGCGCGGGCTCGGCGGTGTCGGAGCTGCTTCGGTGCTGGGCTGTGTCGGCGCGGCTTCGGTACTGCTGGGCGGCGATGTAGAGGCGTCGTTCGGGCATGGCGTCTGTGTGGCCGTGGGCGCGGGAGCTGGCGTTGTCGGCGTTGCCGTCTGCATCTGGTTCAGGATGAGGTCACGCTCCGCCATGTACCACGCCCTGAGCTGCTCGTCGTTGCTCTGGAGCATGTCCTCCCCGCCCATCAGAAAAGCCATGTCGGTGTTCCTCTTCTTCGCGGCGACGTTCGTCTGGAGCAGGTCGACGTTGGTCCGAAGCAGGTCAAGCTTGATGGCGCTGTTCGTCATCAGCAACGACCACCGCGCCTCGGTCTTCTCTTCACGTAGGATGGCCCAGGCCTGGGCGTCGGCGAGGCAATGCTCGATGGACTCCTGCACTCGCGCGGTTGCCGCGTCGGCGTTTTTCCCCTTCTTTGCCAATTTGTGGCCGTTCGGCCGCCCCTCTGACGCGCCCGGAGTCGTCGCGTCCGGCTTGTATGTCTCCTTGGCCTTGTCAAGGGAACGTCAGACTTCCGCCCTCTTCTCGCACTTGTCAATGCGCTTGTAGACGTGGAGGTACTTGAAGTCGGTGTCGAGGTTGTCGCGCCGATACATGGTGAACATGCACAACAACTGCGCAGAGGAACAAACAGGGTGAGGGCGGTGGGCGTAGACGACGAAGAGATGCGGGCGAACGGCGTGCGTACTTGATCCTCAACGCTGGCGCCGCTCTCCGGGCGAGCCGCGACCTCCTCGACAATTCCATGCCATTTGTTGCATGCCCCCTGGATATGCCCCCAATGGTTCGCCATCGCCTTGGAGCCGCGCTGCATGTAGACGCCTTTGAAGTAGGGGTCGACGAGCTTCCGCTCGTCGAACTCGGCCTTGATGCGGTCCCAGTACGTCTCGAAGCTCTGGTTCGTGCCGGTGGTCGGGTCAAGGCAGACGACTTTCCATGCTTCAGCGAGGCATTCCTCCTCCTTGGACGTCCACTTGATGCGCGGTTCGCCTGGCCTAGCCGCCCGCTTCTTCTTCTAGCGCCCCTTTGTCGGATCAGGAGCCGGCTCTTCCTCCTCCTCCTCCTCCTCCTCCTCCTCCTCGGGTTCCTGCGCTTCGTGCGCGTCCTCGCCATAGACGTAGCCGAGCTCAGCCTCCATGCCGCCGCTGAGATCCACTACCTCGGGAGACGCGGCGGCCGCGGTCGATCCTGTCGCGATGATGTCGTCCATGTTCGCTCCTGTGTCGTCGATGTCGCTGAGGTGCGAGAAGGGCAGCGGTTCACGGTGGAGATGGGGCGTCGGTGTGGACGCGTAGGTGGGTGGCGAGTAGTTGTATGGAGGGTACTGCACACCGACGAAGGCGGGCGAGGGTGTGCGCGTCGCGGGGTGGCCATGGGGGAAGGTCACGTTTGGGTTGAACCCACCGTGCGCGTCGCCGTCGGCGTAGCCGGGCGACGACGATCCCCATGGAGATCCGACGCCTTACTGTCCCTAGGGCGCGTACTGGGAGTGGCTGACGACGGGTGGATTCATCATCCCCGCGTGGTCGACCGATGAGGAGGACGCCGCCGCGCGCACCGCGTTGTCGCGGGCCTTCTTGGCGATGGCCCTGTTCCGCCGGTCGGCGGTGACTGCGTCACGTCACTGAACTTCCGCCCTCCACTCGCCATTCGACATGCCCGGTGGCTTCAATGGCGGCGCCCTCGGTTTCCTCTGCTTTGGCTGGGCCATGGTGCCAGTCGTGGTTGCCGCCGCGCGCGGCATGGTGTACTTCTTCGGCGGCACGGTGGCGACTTGAAGGCGAGCGGGAGGGGGTTTGGCGGGAGAAAGGGAGGGAATGGCGGGAGGAAGGCGAGCGAGCGGGAGGGATGCGAGGGAAAATCGTCAAGAAATGGCGGGAAAAGGCCTTCGGGTCGCTGCCAGGGCGGACCCACGTGCCTTTTTCGCTTGTGCCGGCTCCCCAAGCGCCCCAGGGCGCCGGGTTCGGCCTGGGTCCGCCGGCACCGTTTTGGCCCGAGCCGGCGAAAAACGGGCTTCTGGGGGCGCGACTGGGCCGTTTTTTTGGCGCCGGCGCGGAAAAAACGCCTGGGGAGGGCCTGTTGCGGGCGCGGCTGGAGATGCTCTTAGGGGAGTTCCCCGGTATCGTATCACCAGCACTTTCATCTTTAACATTTTTCTTAGTTCGATCCTTTTGGTAATTTCTTGATCTAGTAGAATAAAGTTTTAGTATGATCTAGTTGTGAGTTTTTCTTTATGATTCTTTGATGTAATCGAGTCCGGGAGCTTTATATAATAAAGATTAGTGTTGAGTCAAGGGCTTGATTATTTTGCTATGATCTTGAGTGAATAGAATAAAAGAGAAAGAAATAAAAAGATCATGTGGATCTTATGGAGAGTAATGACTTCACATATAAAGAGTATGATGAATAAAAATTATTGAGAGTTGACCAACATAGTTTTGGTCATCGTTGCAATTAATAGGAAGTAATAAAGAAATAGAGGTTTTCACATATAAATATACTATCTTGGACATCTTTTATGATTGTGAGCACTCATTAAAGTATGATATGCTAAAGAGTTGACGTTGGACAAGGAAGACAACATAATGGGTTATGTTTTCTTGCATCTAAGATAAATTATATTGTCATGGATCATCCAACATGTTGTGCTTGCCTTTCCCTCTCATGCTAGCCAAATTCTTTGCACCAAGTAGAGATACTACTTGTGCTTGCAAATTTCCTTAAACCCAGTTTGGCCATGAGAGTCCACCATATCTACCTATGGATTGAGTAAGATCCTTCAAGTAAGTTGTCATCATTGCAAGCAATAAGAATTGCTCTCTAAATATGTATGATTTATTGGTGCGGAGAAAATAAGCTTTATACGATCTTGTGATGTGGAAGAAATAAAAGCGACAGACTGCATAATAAAGGTCCATATCACAAGTGGCAATATAAAGTGATATTCTTTCGCATTAAGATTTTGTGCATCCAACCATAAAAGTACATGACAACCTCTGCTTCCCTATACGAAGGGCCTATCTTTTATGCTTGTCATATACTTCATGCAAGAGTCACTGTGATCTTCACCTTTCCCTTTTACATTTTATCCTTTGGCAAGCACAATGCATTGGAAAGATCCAAGTATATATAACTAATTGGATGTGAGTTTTCATGAACTATTATTGTTAACACTACCCTTGAGGTAAAAAGTTGGGTGGCAAAACTATAAGCCCCTATCTTTCTCTGTGTCCGATTTAAACTTCATAACCATAAATATCGCGTGAGTGTTAGCAATTGTGATAGACTAAATGATGGTTGTGTATGTGGACTTGCTGAAAAGCTCTTATTGACTCTTTCCGATGTTATGATAAATTGCAATTGCTTCAATGACTGAGATTATAGTTTGTTAGTTTTCAATGAAGTTTCTGATTCATGCTTGAGTATGTGAATGAATTATTACTATATCATAAAAGATCGTATGACAATATATATATATATATGTGTGTGTGTGTGTGTGTGTTGTTGTTGTTGTTGTTCCAAGAATTATCATGATGCCCTCATGTCCTTATTTTATTTTTATCGACACCTCTATCCCTAAATATGTGGACATATTTTTTGATTTCAGCTTTCTCTTGAGGACAAGCGAGGTCTAAGCTTGGGGGAGTTGATACGTCCATTTTGCATCATGGTTATATATCAATATTTATTGCATTATGGGCTGTTATTACACATTATGTCACAATACTTATGCCGTTTCTCTCTTATTTTACAAGGTTTACATGAAGAGGGGGAATGCCGGCAGCTGGAATTCTGGGCTCGAAATGGAGCAAATATTAGAGACCTATCCTGCACATCTCCAAAAGTCTCAAAACTCCACGGGGATTATTTTCAGAATGTATAAAAAATATTGGGCGAAAGAAGTACCAAAGGGGGGCCACCCACCGTCCATGAGGGCGGGGGCACGCCCTACCCCCCTAGACGAGCCCCCTGCCTCGTGGGCCCCCTGGTGGCCCTCCAATGCCCATCTTTGGCTATATGGAAAAAATCATAAGCAAGCTCACGGGACGAAACTCCGCTGCCACGAGGCGGAACCAATATAGGGCTCCGGCGGAGCTATTCTGCCGGGAAACTTCCCTCCGAGAGGGGGAAATCATCACCGATGACCCTCTCATCGGGAGGGGGTCAATCTCCATCAACATCTTCACCAGAACCATCTCATCTCAAACCCTAGTTCATCTCTTGTATCCAATCTTTGTATCCAAACCTCATATTGGTACCTGTGGATTGCTAGTAGTGTTGATTACTCCTTGTAGTTGATGCTAGTTGGTTTACTTAGTGGAAGATCATATGTTCAGATCCATTAAGCATATTAATACCCCTTTGATTATGAACATGAATATGCTTTGTGAGTAGTTATGTTTGTTCCTGAGGACATGGGAGAAGTCTTTCTATAAGAAGTCATGTGAATTTGGTATTCATTCGATATTTTGACGAGATGTATGTTGTCATCCCTCTAGTGGTGTGATGTGAACGTTGACTACATGAGACTTCACCATTGTTTGGGCCTAGAGGAAGGCATTGGGAAATAATAAGTAGATGATGGGTTGCTAGAGTGATAGAAGCTTAAACCCTAGTTTATGAGTTGCTTCGTAAGGGGCTGATTTGGATCCATATGTTTCATGCTATGGTTAGGTTTACCTTAATACTTCTATTGTAGTTGCGGATGCTTGCAATAGGCGTTAATCATAAGTGGGATGCTTGTCCAAGTAAGGGCAGTACCCAAGCACTGGTCCACCCACATATCAAATTATCAAAGTACCGAATGCGAATCATGTGAGCGTGATGAAAACTAGCTTCACGATAATTCCCATGTGTCCTTGGGAGCACTTTACTTTATATAAGGGTTTGTACAGGCTTGTCCTTTGCTAAAAAAGGATTGGGCCATCTTGCTGCACCTTATTTAATTTCATTACTTGTTTCTCGTTACAAATTGCCTTATCACAAAACTATCAGTTGCCGACAATTTCAGTGCTTGCAGAGAATACCTTGCTAAAAACGGCTTATCATTTCCTTCTGCTCCTCGTTGGGTTCGACACTCTTACTTATCGAAAAGGCTATGATAGATCCCCTACACTTGTGGATCATCAGTCCGAGGGGTGGGGGTGGTAGGGTGGGCCGATCATCGCTCGACATTGTTTCTTGTAGGATGGATCTCAGGAACACCTCGGTCGCTCCCTATATAGGGGCATTGTGATCCAAATAGTTATTCTAATACGGGGATTAGAATAGTGCTACTCTATATATATTCACTGTAAGTTTTCACTACATCTTTGATTATTCATAGAAGGGTGGTTAGATCTGGCATAAATAGTATTCATTGCAAGATTATGAGAAGTACTAATATTCCAATATGCCAATTTGTTTGCTTAATGTTGCCCACTAATAGGAAATAATTAGTAATGTATGTAGTATTACTTTGTAGTGGTTTACTCTGCTGTTCCAGGAAAATATGGTTATGTATGTATGTATGTATGTATGTATTAGTACTTCGTAGTGATTTACTCGGCTTTTCTAGCTTGCAAAAGGCAACACTTGTTTGGGCTACTTGCAGTTTACTATGCTCATTCTACGTGCACTAATAGGACATATTGGTACATTGTGGTTGGATGGCAGGGGGGCTAGAGAATGCCCATGTTGTTTAGAAGAGTGAGAGTTTTCCAGTGTGCAAGCGTGACTAATCTGACATATTTTTCTGCTTCCTGGATTCTGGAATCACATGCATCATATTATGTTCGTTTGTTTCTAAACAAGACAAAATTCACATTTGCATTGTTAGGTGATTAGTCCGCCAAGAAAAAGAAGTCAAGATATCATATCCCATTGTTATGTCAAGGTAATTATTTTTAGAACTTCTAATTAACATTAGCTGCTAAAATCTGGTATATAGACGTAGATCAATAACCTTTCAGCAGTCCGGCACCAAAAGTTCTGGATTATTTCAAGGTGCTCTGACTCTCACAATCTTCATTCGGCACGTGTTAGTTGCTTGAGGGACACACCCAACTGAAAATCATAGATTGATGCCCTTTTTTCACAAGTAGTTGGCCCTAGGTACTAAATATAGTTTAAACTTGTAATAAACATCTTCCATTACAATAATGAGGGCGCATAAGCAAGCACTCTACTTTTACATGCATATTAATTTGTTTTTGTTGGTTGATATAAAAATATACTCTTAATCTGTAGACGTGTCTTCTCTGACTTGGGAAAGATTTATGTCAGAAACTTTATATTATTTGAAGTAATAAACGTCTACCTTTTGGAACTATAATCCTTCGTTTATCTATATACTTCCATAGCAAGTCTAAAAGTATGTGTGTTGTTCAAGACATCACCACAATCCTTTTGGTTATGAGAGATTGATTTGTCATGAATTCTGCTATTATGCTCTGATGAATGCTCTATAGGAATCAAGCTTGGTTGAAGATGTAAGTTAGTTGATGGTCTTGTCACACTTACTATATGTTTTGAATTTATCAGGAGGTCAACAATAACAGTTGGCTTCACTCCTCTCACTGAAGATCAATTAATTCAGTAACAAACTTGTTTGCATGTGTTGGTATCTTTACTGGCTATCTTATTCAAGGTCATCTTTATTCTAATCGTTACTTCCAGAAGGCCAGCTTTCGGGTTCAATTACTAGATCCTGCACTGTAGTTTTCCCATACCATTTTGTCGACAACTTTAAACATAGTTAATATATATTTTCAGGTTCTCTGTCATCCCATGAATGCAATAGGAAGGCACTAGAAGTTGTTCAAATAGAATGATGTTAGCCTATGATTTGATCGCATCTGATGTTTTGATTAAAGAATTCCTTTTTTGATGATTATAACCATAAATATGACATAACAATGGAAAATAGCGCAGCAGCGAAGCACGCATTTGCTTCTAGTAACTAGTAATCCTTCACAAACACTAATTCCTATACTAACAAAAACTAGCAAACCTAATGTACTATGGACTCAGACTTCACAACTTTCCATGCCATGTACATCCACAGAACTAGTTGGCCCTCCAATCAAGATTACTCTTAGTGTCAAAACCGGCGAATCTCGAGTAGGGGGTCCCGAACTGTGCGTCTAAGGCGGATGGTAACAGGAGGCAGGGGACACGATGTTTTACCCAGGTTCGGGCCCTCTTGATGGAGGTAAAACCCTACGTCCTGCTTGATTGATATTGATGATATGGGTAGTACAAGAGTAGATGTACCACGAGATCAAGGGGGCTAAACCCTAGAAGCTAGCCTATGGTATGATTGTTCTATCTATTATCTATCGACTAGCCTGGCCTCGGTTTATATAATGCACCAGAGGCCTGGGATAACAAGAGTCCTAGCCGAATATGCCGGTGGGAAGGAGTCCTTGTCTTGATCGCCAAGTCTTGTGGAATATTCCTTGTATGCGGAAGCTCTCCGAACTAGCCCATGAGTATACGGCCATGGGGGTCCTCGGCCCAATCTAATAGATCAGGAGATGACGTGGTGAGTACCCCCTAGTCCAGGACACCGTCAGTAGCCCCCTGAACCGGTCTTCAAGTTAGGGACGCTCCTCGATTCTTCCGAACTGTTCTTCATCTTCGGTCGTCGATCTTGAAAACTGGTTCAACAAATCTTCTTTATCTTCGATCTTGAGGATCGCCGAAATGAATTCGACAAGTTTATACATCGGGTATCCGACGAGCCCCTTTAGGTTTCCGGCCTCTATCAATGCCTTGTTATTTTTATGCCACACCTCGGGTTTGAAATTGTTCCCGGGAGTCAGTGTCCTCCCGCGTCCGAGCTCTAACGCCGGACTGTATTCGAGGTATCTTTTGCAGCCGAGCACCAATGTCGGACCGCTTCCCAGCTCTAACGCCGGAATGTATCCGAGCTCCAACGCCGGACTATGTATCCGAGCTCCAACGCCGGACTATGTATCCAAGCTCCAACGCCGGACTATATCCGAGGTATCATATCACCTTGGTTCAAAAAAGTTTGAAGGAGTTTAGCCGAGCTTAACGCCGGAAATGCCCTCTACGGAGCCATCCACTAGCGCCCGAGCTTTATGCCGGACTACTTCCGAGGTGGTGCACCACCCCGAATGTGGGCCGATTTTTGTGAATATTTTTTGTTGGTGCAATTTATTCTCTGCCGAGATATATAGCCAGTAGCCCTCAAGATGTGTATCGGTCTAAAACCCGAGATGCACCTGAAGGATGACGTAAGACTGCTGATCCTAGTAGCCGCTGAGACTCAGGTTGATTTGCAAAATCGGCCTGAGGATCAAGTCCAAGCTCGGCAGAATACTTCGGGACACTAAAAGCGGCATGCTCAGTCCTCGAGACTCAGGTTGGGTGCGGCCGACCAACCTGAGGATCAAAATCTCCTCGGAAACTATATTGCACATAAAATTTTCTGCATTGGACAAGCAATGCAGTAGCCGCCGAGACACTGGTCGGGTGGCAACACCAGATCAGGGGATCGATGTGCCACTTTAATATTTGTAAATAATAAGCCCGAAGCCCAGTAGCCCCCGAGGCTTAATGCGGGCACGGGTGGCCGAATTAAGGATCAATATCCATAGTAAGATCACAAATTATGTGTAATGACTCTATGTATCCAAGTACTTTACGTCATTAATGCTCAGATCCGCATTGTACAAAACTTTGTTAACCGACCATCGGCTTCCACCTACTCAGCCAGTAGCCGAGGAGTGTTTGTCCTACTTTATAAAACATTTATGAGGGCAAAGATTTACAACAAACAAGGCAATCTGGCCATACGGTTTTATAAACAAAGGTACACAGAGAGTTATATTACTATTTAACAAAAGAAATGTCTTCCAAAGAAAATAGTCCCGCTATCGGTTCCTTTCTTTGGGTTGTCATGCTAAGCATGATCATTAAACCTCAGCTCTAATGCAAGAGCAAAATATTGAGGATTTAGTTTGGGCGGCCAGTTAATAGCCCCCGGTAGTGTTTGGCGACAGTCGGGGTCAAGCCGTAAACACTTCGACCAATGTTATGAACGGCCCGTCATTTAACATAGTCATCGGATCGCTGACCAGTTTACGCTTATTGTGACAGTCAGTTTTCGGCTTTCTCCACTGAGGTGCTTAACCATGTGAGCTGGAAGCACAATCGCAGTGCTTCTCCCTTTGCACGCCTAGCCGAACAAAATGGAACGTAGGAAGCAAGTGCAGGAGCCGGGCAACCCAACTATTGACCGAAGACACAATTCGAAACCGATGCATATATAGCAATATCTGAGAATGTTTTTGCCGAATCCCTAAAGGTGTCCGGCATTGCACTGCGAGACTAATGCTGGAAAAGCACAAATAGTTTAAAAATGCCAAAAAGCTTGGAAAACCAAGAAACGTTAGTAAAAACATGGCGTCCGAACAAGATCAAGTGTTCGGTGCCAATCCGAAAATTAGCCTTAGAAAAAAGAAGTGCTTCTATCGTGCTTTAACATGATACATCCTATCTCAAGACTTCGAGCGGGTCAGCCTACGGCTTCAACCTCCTATCCCGAGGGCGGAGTACTTCTCATTAGGCCAGTTTAGCAAACTAAACTCTAGCGGCTTTGAGAGAGAAATTAGGCTCCCCGGCTAGTGACCGCACACTCACGTCGAAAAAAGGAGTGATAAATTATAATAATAAAACTTTGCGACGACTAAGAAGAAGAACACTTATTATAAAATGGCTCAAATAAACTAAAGAGCCCCCAAGTGACTTGAGTAAAAGAATGATTCCATGTACCGAAGTACTTATATCATATCTATGTTCAGCCGAACTTTAAGCGCGTCTTAACCGACCGTCGGCTTCTCCCTCTTTGGTCAAGGACCGAAAAGTGTGATGTACTCCATCTGTCGAGAATATCGACGGTGTTTCCAATAACCAGGCAATCAGGCCATAAGGCTTTAACAGACAAAGCGCGCTCAGGGAACTTATGCTATATTACTGCAAAGTGTAAGAAGCATCATCGAAGAAAATAGTACCCCCACCGATACCTTTCTTCGGTGCTCATTGTTATTATGAGACTTGTGCAATAGATTTTTTGTACTCATGAGCTCCGTTGTGTGCCGACCATCATTGAAAACAATAAGAGCGCTAGCTTTCGGCTTCACCCAGTCTGAGGTCCGGCTCGGGTGACCCGATCGTGACAATCGTGGAGGTGCTCCCTTTACTCCCTAGCCGAACAATCGGGAACGTAGGGGTAAACACAGGAGCGAGGCAACCCAGCTTGCAAATCGCTTAAGTCAATATGGTGCATATTGTGGCGTAATACACGAACAAGGAACGAAGCCGTACAACTATAATTATATGCAAGCGGAAAAGCTTCATAAAGGAAGCCCCCAAGTAAACGGGGTATTTGAATTTATGCGTCACAAACAAAGTTTGGACAAGGAAATTTTTACAAGCAACTTTTTTCCAAAAAAGTATAATTCTTGGTCGAACCGAACACAAGTTAGAAATTAAAGCTTTGAGCATGAAAGCGACTTAGCTGGTTAATGTGTTCGTTATTGATGACGCGGTCCGAGCTTGATGCAGGGCAAGGTTCCATCCCCCAAGCCGGTCCCGAGGTGGTGGAGTGGAGAGCTCGACACGCCGAAGTGGTGACATAGCACGGTCAATGCAGACCGGCAGAGTGACGACGAAGTCCCCGGATCATTTTCCTGTGCACAAAAAATAGTGCAAACCGGAGATAATAGTAATAATGATAATTAAAAAAATGTTGCATAATAAATAATTTATGCAAAGTGAGGAATAGAAGAAATATGGCCTGGCGCCGAAGTCAATGTCGATGCAGGGCGTCGGGGTGATGTAGTAAAGGCGTGGCAAAGCCTGAATTCACAGGTCGGTCCGAGCTCCGAATGCGGCGTTCGCCGGACTATGTATGGAAACTGATCAAACCACCACGCGACCGTCGTTAATGCGGTCACCATTTGATAGACCTGTGTACATATCATGGACAAACCAGAGTAATAATTCCTTGGGAAAAATGAACCCAAACAAGCAAAAAATACTGGGATTAATAGCACCTGGTTTATTTGTTGTAGCAATATGAAGGAACGTGATTCCCAAAATTAGGACTCGCTCCACACACCCATTGCCTGATGGGCGATAAAATGACGGCATGGCAATGCTGGTAAAGGTTGACTCGCCGAGGCAAAGCCCTCGGCCCAGTTAACGTGACGGAGCTGGTCGGCTAGTGACGCCGAAGCGTCCAGAGTAGGTTGATGAAGAGATGGCGAAGCCCCCGGTCTAGCCGAGATGTCGAAGCCTCGACGTCAGCCGATGAGTCGAAGTAGGTCGGCATGATGGACACGAGCTTGAAGAAGCAATAGTGTGGCCCTGTCGATGCAGGTCGTGACGTGATCGATGCCGGCTTGATGAAGCGACCCTGCGGCGATGCCGGTATGCCCGCTCCGCGTAATCTGTGGGGTGGCGATGTTGATGATGATTTATCCTTCGCGATGCCGGACTCTTGTTCGGCTTGCCGAAATGATGATCCAAAGAAGGTGAGCTCGTCTAAAGTGACGACGTGTCTAGCGTAGGTCGGCAGCCATGGAGTAATATTGCCGGACTGGTTTGACACCAGCATGATGTTGAAGATCATGTTCAAAAGATCATAAAGTTAGTGGGGTGTGTTCGGGAACAAAACACAATACCCCATACAAAACTTTCTTCAAAAGGGATGTCCGAAATCCCGTTCATAAAAAAGATGAACTCGGGTCGGATTCGTTTTCGCGCAGAAAACAGATCCGAAAAGTGATGCACTAATCGGAAGGTTTCCGGAGTTTGGATGGTCGGATCGAGCTGAAATTTTGAGAGGTGGTAGATAGAGGAATTCTGCAGCCGATCAACGGTTGGATCTTCCAAAGGAAGTCCGAGCTAGAAGCTGGACACCACGCCCTAAACTCATCCAAATTCCCAACCAGATTTGACAGGGCTCCAGTATATCGTGGATTGCCAGAGATTCCTCCTTCGGAACTCGACGAAATTTTCCAGGGTTGTTATAGACCCAATTCCGCACAATTCCACCAAAGCGATCGTCAAAGCGATTCTCGAGGAGGTGGTGGCGGCAGATACGAGTTCGCTGTCCAAAAAAAAAACAGCATGGTCACTTGAGGGCAATGTTGAAGTTGAGCCCCCGAGCTCCATAGATAATTCCTCCGTGATCTTGATCTTGATAGAGATCGGAGTTGATGTTTGATGAAGGGCCTCGTGCGAACATGGTGATCCGAACACGGGGCACAATTCTTGGTCGAACCAAGGTGACCAGTCGAACTGGTGACGAAGATGCCGAAATCGCAGTTGATTTGCAGGCGAGCCATCGATCCTTTTGTCGATCACACAGCGGAACTCTCAATGAAAGCACCAATGTCGGTGTAAAAACCAGCGGATCTCGGGTAGGGGGTCTCGCACTATGCGTCTAAGGCGGATGCTAACAGGAGGCAGGGGACACGATGTTTACCCAGGTTCGGGCCCTCTTGATGGAGGTAAAACCCTATGTCCTGCTTGATTGATATTGATGATATGGGTAGTACAAGAGTAGATCTACCACGAGATCAAGGAGGCTAAACCCTAGAAGCTAGCCTATGGTATGATTGTTGTATCTATTATCTATCGACTGGCCTGGCCTCGGTTTATATAATGCACCAGAGGCCTAAGATAACAAGAGTCCTAGCCGAATATGCCGGTGGGGAGGAGTCCTTGTCTTGATCGCCAAGTCTTGTGGAATATTCCTTGTATGCGGCAGCTATCCGAACTAGCCCATGAGTATACGGCCATGGGGGTCCTCGGCCCAATCTAATAGATCGGGAGATGACGTGGTGAGTACCCCCTAGTCCAGGACACCGTCAATTACCACTAACATACTTATGCCGGCGTCCAATCAAATCAAGGGCGTAACATGACAGTGACATGAGACCACCAATTTGGTGAAGGTTCTGGTAATAAATCAAGTGAAAAGTGTGTGATTCACATGGCTTCTCACCTGGAGAGGGACTGAGGAAAATAAAATGCATTTCTATAAGAATGCACTCAAATGGAAAATCCCTCCACTCATGAATTAGCCGCACTAAATGTTTAGTAAGAACTACATCGGTGAGAGGAACTACATGTAGAAAGAACGACTCCATATGATCACGCATCTAGTATCGAAGATTAGTAAATCTCACATATTTTGCCATAGCTTGAAATGAAGAGGTATAATATAGATGACAGGTTGGCTTAACACACACTTTTTCAAAAAAGAGATTGAAACGTCCAGCCCTTGCATCCATAGGATACACGCACAACCATAATTTACCACACGTCTACAACAGAAATTGTGCAAGTAGCCAGGCAAATCCATATGTAATAGATAAAATTATGCTCAGAAATAAGATATGTTGGTTACTTCTATCACCAATTAAAGGAAAAAACGACCAGGTGCACAGATTAAAGCAAATTGGACACAGATCCATGATGTTCACATTCAGAAATGGTAGTGACGATATAAAAGTTGAGAAAATATAAAGACAACGGTTCCTCACAAATGGCTGCCACATAGAGACAATCAACTGGGGAAAGGGTCGATTACAAAACACACTCGGGATGCAATATTTTTGGATCTAAGCTTGAACATAGGCATATGCTAGCCGAAGGTGACAATATAGTGCTTCCCAATCTCCATAATCTTATTCCTGAAACATGGAACACAATGTTCAGAGTGATGAAAATATTATCAACATTAGACTAAACATGCAATATGCAAAGGCTTACCCTTTGTCCCTATAGATAAGGTTTGAATCCCTTAGACAAATTCGCCACACATGGGCATGTCATCAGAACTCCAAATGTCCATGTTGCCACTGACGTCCTGAGGCACATCAAAATTCAAAAGGCTATCAATCGGCTTGACCACGCCATCATCCATAAGAAGTGTCGCCCATGCCACGATATCGATATCATTGTTCTCCATAGCATGAGGCATTGTTGAGTTGTAGGTGTTACTCTGGACGAGCGCAGCAGATTCGGCTCCTTCAGCAATCACCAATGAGTTGTAGGGGTTACTCTGGACAAGTGTAGATTCTACTCCATCAGCGATGGTAGAAATGGGAGTAGTGGATGATATATCTGGAGTCTTGGTGTCATAATTCCAACCCAAGTCAAAGTATCCAAAGGAGTTGCTTCCCTGGTCAGAGTGCAGATTCATAACAGAGGCTTCAACAGGTCCATCAGAGTTCATTGCTGGAACAAATGACACGTTCTCATGCAGAGCAAGTGGCT
The DNA here is from genome assembly GCA_034509565.1 of Triticum monococcum. Classification (NCBI taxonomy): domain Eukaryota; kingdom Viridiplantae; phylum Streptophyta; class Magnoliopsida; order Poales; family Poaceae; genus Triticum; species Triticum monococcum. The sequence continues at coordinate 67,874,627 of CM067846.1, forward strand.
GGTTTGAGGCAAAGTCAGCAGATGGGTAGATGAAAGCATTTGGGTTGGCAAGGTTGTTGACTACTGGTATGGCAGTAGGTTCCCATGATGCCCTTAGCTTGGGTGCTTTAGGAGCAGGACGGCGAGTACGACGCTTCTGAGGAACTGTTGGTTCCTCTGGAAAGTTAACGTTTGCCTTGTTGCCATAGATCCTGCGTGCTTCAACATCATAAGCTCTTGCAGCAGCTTCGGCACTTTTGAAAGTACCAAGCCAAACACGGACACCCTTGCTAGGATCTCTGATTTCAGCAGCCCACTTACCCCAGGGGCGCTGACGGATACCCCTGAATTTGTTCTTTCTCTCCCTTTTTGCTGAAGGACCACCAAAACCGGCATTAGTTATGGTGCTTAAATGATCAGAATTGGAAGATCAATGTAAATGCTAAGAGGGACCAACACGCACAAACTTCTCCCACAAAAAGTAAATAATTTCATCATGGATATGAATTTATATGTAAAATATGACGATGGAAAACAATTAAAATAAAGCCACAACTTAATAAGGAAAATCGAGGGTCCTCATAAATTGACCTCATGTTATGGACCTTTGACACCATTCTACAATTATTAATCTACAAATTGCATTATAGATGATGCAGAATCAATGATATTTTTTCAGCTAGACTCAATGATTAGTAGAATAATCTTTTAGACTGATAAATGAACCAAGTCTAGAACAATCCTCGCACACACCTAAAACCATCACAAGGAAAAATTCAATAGAGAAATACGTCTAAGCAAAACGGAAAAATCAGACCCTTTCTGCGGATTTACTACCCCTTTTGACTAAACGGTGAGCTTATGGACCACCATCGAAGGTCACGAAAAGTATAAATCAAAAAATCAACAACATAACAACCAAAATAGCTTCTGTGAAAGAAAGGGACAATGTTGGAAACATCCTACCAACCGAATACAATAGACAAATGGAAGAACCTAACCCTTCATTCAAATCACTTCATGATAGCACATCCGATCCAAACACCGCCCAAACATAGCCTTCCAACAGGAACCCCAACACAATTTGTCCTTCCTACCTAATCGAAGGACCAAACAGTTTCCGAACCAATCAAACAATCACTTGGTACAACACTCAATCGCAAAAGGTAAAGATACACAGATTCAAAACTAATCCAGGCAACCCAGGGCTGATACCTTGGGAGAGGTACTGCCTCTTGAGAGCAGCGACGGGCTTTATTTCGATCACCTCCTCATCGTCATCCTTCTCATCCACCCCACTATGACCGAGATCTAGATCGGAGTCCTCGGAGTCGGCCTCGAAGTTTTCATAGTCGGCCTCGAAGTCCCCACTATCCCCTGGTCGGGGCATCTTCTTCTTGGGCCGTAGAGTCGCCTCTTTCACCTTCTGCATCACTGTCGAAACCTCGAGGTCCATGAGGGATGCTCCGCCATACATGACGGCTGATGGTACCTCGTCGTAGTCGTCGCCGGGGGGGGGGGAGGGGCCTTCACGGAATTGGTAAATGGGGCAGATTTTTTAGTTAAGCTGGGTAGCAGGTGTGGGTTGGCAAGTGGGGGCAAGGCCAGTCTACTAGATATGCGGGAGCCGCGTGACAGCGCGAGGGGCCATGTGGTGGGACCCATGTGTCAGCGAGGGTCCACGCTGCGAATGGAAGGCACGACACAGGTTCTGAATGAGCATTTCTACTCGGGGAAATTTTGCGTGTTGGACCCTTGGGGGAAGTGGTATTTCTGGTATTTCCCTTGGGGAATGGATGGTTGTATGTATGTTTGACTTTCTATATTTGGACGCAGGCCAAGAATTATTAGCTCAAGAATGTTGTACTACACACTTGTAGTACAAGTGTACTACAACTGTCGGACACTCCCCCTCCGGGTTTATTGGACGGGTTCATCCAACTGAACATTTAACCAAAATTCTTTTCATAAATGATTGTGTGTAATGTTCAGATTTTTTCAAATCACTCATACACTACTAGGAAAAGAGCTAAAGATGAAATTGACACTAATGGCGCACCAGAGAAGTGGTGCGCCACTACTATTTACTAATGGCGCACCACGTGAAGATATGCCATTAGTGTGTAAGACACTAATGGCGCACCGGGCACAAGGTGCGCCACTAGTAACAAAATGTTTTTTTAATTTTTTCAAACATACTAATGGCGCATCAGGGCAAAGTGCGCCATTAGTAGTTAGAACTACTAATGGCGCACCAACCGTTGAGTGCGCCACTACAGTATTCTTTTTTTTTACTTTTTGGCAAAACTACTAATGGCGCACCGTCGCATAGTGCGCCATTACTAGTTCAAACTAGTAATGGCGCACTGTGCCACGGTGCGCCATTAGTATAAAAATTATTTTTAATACTTTTTTGCAAAACTACTAATGGCGCATGTATGTGTGGTGCACCGTTCCCTGCTCCACCGCCGCTGACGAGCACCCCCCGCACCCGCCCCCGCTCCACCACCGCCGACGAGCACCCCCCGCACCCGCCCCCGCTCCACCGCCACCGACGAGCACCCCCCGCACCCTTCCCCGCTCCACCGCCGTTGACGAGCACCCCCCGCACCCTCCCCCGCTCCACCGCCGCCGACGAGCACCCCCCGCACCCGCCCCCGCTCCACCGCCGCTGACGAGCACCCCCCGCACCCTCCCCCGCTCCACCGCCGCCGACGAGCACCCCCCGCACCCGCCCCCGCTCCACCGCCACCGACGAGCACCCCCCGCACCCTCCCCCGCTCCACCGCCACCGACGAGCACCCCCCGCACCCTCCCCCGCTCCACCGCCGCCGACGAGCCACCGCATATATGTTACACCCAAAAGCATATAAAGTTTGTCAAATTTTGAGCTATGGATATTTAGTTATGATTTAAACAAGTTTGAACATATTTAAACACAAATAAATATCAAACAACATTTTAAATGTTCTTAACATGGCAACAAACTGCATGTTATTTTTCTACATGAAATTCTGAGCATCTAGCATATGTGACATGTTATATTTGGATGCATGCATAAAAAGATATGTGCAAATAAAAAAATGCATAAAAACAAAAATTGGGGAGCGTGGGAATCGAACCCAGGACCTCCCAGTGTGTGTGCTGCGTGCTGACCAGTCGGGCTAGTGTGTGTGTTCTGTCTCGGATACGGTTAGGTGGAATATAACCTGAGTGCTCGAACGGTAATAAAAAATTTGTACTAATGGCACACCTGAGGGTGGTGCGCCATTGCTGTCATCGTACTTATGGCGCACCAGGGGGAGGTGCGCCTTTGCTAACCCTCCCCCCACTCCACCTGTTCCCCTCTGGACTCTCTCCCTCCCCCACTTGACCTAACCTTGCCTCAGCCGCCCACACGCCCCCGCCGCCTCCCTCTCCCCTTCGCCGCCTCCCCCCTGAGCCCCGCCTCCCCCCTAGCGCCGCTCCCTCGCCTCAGAGTCGCCCCGCCCCGAGTTCCACCGGGAGAGGAGGCCCCACGTCCACTTGGAGAGGAGGCCCGCGACCTCCCCGCCGTCTATCCCCGCCTCCCCCAAGCTCGCCGTCTCCGCTCTGGCCACCACCTCATCATGGTCAGGTAACCCTCCTCCCTCTGCATCTCTTCTCCTCTCTTCCTCCTCTCCTCCCTCCCGGCCATGCCCTCTTCTTCTCTCTTTTGCTAGGTTTAGGTCAAATCCCTCTCGAATTTAGGTCAAATTAGGTTCAAAAAATTGTGGGAGTAGTGCCTAGCAAACAAGAATAATTAGTACTCCATGTGCATTGGAGTACTTGGTACCTGCAAGATTTGGACACACTGAAAAAATGCACTGGACACACTGAAGAAAATTTTTGTGTCCAGTAAGATTAGAGAAAAATTTGTGCTAATGGTGTGTTGGTAGAACGCGCAATTTTTGTTAGTTCGTTGCCATGTCATGATAGGACATTCAGTTGTTTCTGTTGTTCACAATGCTCTGAATTTGTGTGCCAAAGAGAGTTTTCTCTGAATTTGTTGTTCACAATGCTCTAATGGTTTGTCAGTGAATGGTGGTGCAATGGTGGCCTCTGTTTCAAATATTTCAGCAATTACTTGACCATAAATAAAAAAGAAGATTTGGGGATGGTAACTGATGTGTGGTTTCTATTAAATTTAAAATAGTGAGGGTGTCATTTTCATCCATTCATCTCTTTCTCTATCTTGTCTAAAAGTTATGTTGACAATATTGCTGCATTTTCTAGAACAGCCACCACACTATAATATTTCATAAGATGATGATATAGTTAAGAATATTACTTAAGGTATGCTTCTGAATATTGTTGTCCACAATGTCTTCTTGCCAAACTCTTATCCATTTAGGAGCCATGGTCATAAGCAGTCTGCTTGAGGGTGGTCTTCCACAACATATGGAATTTATCCATCTAATGTAGTCAATAGATGTTGTCAAGTGATTGTGTCATGGTTTTGGTTCTGTTTTTAAAAAGGAAAGCCAGTTGTTCAGGCTTCAAGAAAATATTTTCTCAGAATATTACTGCTAAGCCCAAGCTTGTTAATCATGTAACTTGAGAAAATTATTGGAGTTGATCAAATTCAGCCATTATAATGTTTGATGCCTGCATCGACACTTCTCGGTACTGCATGCGGTTGTTATAGTTGAGTGTCAAAAGTAGAGGTTAACTTTAACATGATTCGCTAGTGCTTTCATCACTTGTGTGGTGATTGTCTTGGTCCTTCTCATTTTGGTCATGGCATTCTTGAGGTGCTGATGTGTCTGAGAGCATGAACCATGATCAGGTTGAGTTCAGATTTCATTAGATTAGATGGATTATCAGAACATGACGTGGTTTTCCACTTAGCTATCTGAATTGAGAAAAAACATAGCTTTTGCTGTCTCTGAGGCAAAACTTGCTACTCCATATACAACTAATACTACTACTAGACAAGATACTACTCCATATACTACTAATACTACTACTGTATTTCATTTCAAAGTTCAAAATGCTGGTACTGAGATTTTCATTTCCAATGAGTGATGTTTTTCCTAGCAGTAGAAAAAACATAGCAACTTCTCTGATGTTATAAAGTTGTTCTTATATGGGTGAAACTTCACTTGATTTTAGGCTAGTGTAGGGTGTTGCTTCTTCTGTATGGGCCAACTATGTCACAAATAAATTGTTCCTTCTTCTGTATTTGACAAGTAATGACTTGCAAAGATGATGATCATCTTGCTAGTTTGCTGGGTTTTGTCCCCGAGAGGCCCTCGAGTTTGCCGGAATGTCGATTAACTTCCGTTCCGGCAAATTCGGGTACTCCATATGTCCTATTTTCAGCAAAGGTCATGCTGAAATTTTCCATGAATGTTAGCATGACTTTGCTAAAAATAGGACATATGGGGTACTTGCGACTAATGTTGATTATCTTGTGCTCAAAATTTATGCTGCTATAATGTTGTAAGGGTACTAATTGGTCTCTTCTACTGCTTATCAGAGATGGGGGGAAGCAGCCACCGCCGCTCTGCCTCACCGGAGTACGAGTTGGATGCTTTCGAGTTCTTCACTATCATACTTTCTTCTTCAGTATCATCCACGAGGCAGGTATATAAAACGAGAGATCTCCCCTTCACCCATCTCGTTATGATAACTCTGTTGTTTGCTACATCACTCCTTGTCCCAAATTGCATAGGCTGCCTGACACTTTTATGAAGATGCTGGGTGAAGATCTACCAGATAATGTGAAGCTCCGACAGGCCGGCAGCGGGGTTCGCAGGCTGTGGGACGTGGAGTTGGTGATCGAGGAGGGCCACATGTACCTGTGCCGTGGCTGGGAGAAGTTCTACAGTGCCTACGACCTGCGGACCGGGTACTTTCTTCTCTTGAGGTACGACGATGACGCCACAATGCTCATCGTGCAGGTTTTCAACAAGTCTATGTGTCGCATGTGCTGAAGACGAAGATGCCAGTGCGTTCTGCCTCTTCTTATTCCTCCATATTTGGCTTTGTCTCACATCGATTGTTAACGGTCATTGTTGCATTTGGACAGGCAATGGGAGCAGCAGCAGCGACACTGGCTACAGCCAAAGCAGGAGCGATTATGGCTGTAGCAAAAGCAACAGCGATTCTGGCCTTAGCGAAAGCAGCAGCGATTCTGGCAGCAGCGAAGACAACAAGAAGGATGATCCGGACTGGAGTGGGGGAGAAGAGGAGCAGAGTGGGGATGAGGAGCTGCAGGATGACGATGGGCATCAGGCTGAGGATGACCTAGCGCTGGTGGTGGCTGACCAAGGGCAAGAGATGGTGGTGGCTGACCAGGTGCAAGAGATGGTGGTGGCTGACCATGGGCAAGAGATGGTGGTGGCTGACCATGGGCAAGAGATGGTGGTGGCTAACCATGGGCAAGAGATGGTGGTGGTTGAGGGTGGCCTCGCGATGGTAGTGGTGCCTGACAATTACCACGCACCGGCGGTGGCGTCGGTGATCCCACAGCTGGGTGACATGACCACGCCAATTGTGGTAGAAGACTACATCCCACAGCTGCCTCCACCGCCTCGCCGCTCTTGGCGCATCAGGCTGAGGAAGGAGAAGGAGAAGAACAATGAGAACTGAACTATGTCAGGTATGTCAGATCTCCAAAACGATATATATATATACTTAGTTACCTATTTATCTCTAATATGCTTAGTTTCCTATAGGTTAGCTCCAAAATTACTTATGTTAGCACAAAATGACCAAGTTTACATAATAAGCTTATAGTCTTCGTCTTATTCTTCTTCTTATCCAAAATGACATATGTTTGCTTCATTTTACCTAAGTTGGCTCTAATATGCTAACTTAGAGCTTATATGCTTAGTTTCCTATAGGTTAGCTCCAAAATTACTTATGTTAGCACAAAATGATCAAGTTTACATAATAAGCTTATAGTCTTCTTCCTATTCTTCTTCTTATCCAAAATGACATAGGTTAGCTTCATTTTACCTAAGTTGGCTCTAATATGCTAACTTAGAGCTTATATGCTTAGTTTCCTATAGGTTAGCCCCACAATTACTTATGTTAGCACAAAATGATCAAGTTTACATAATAAGCTTATAGTCTTCTTCTTATTCTTCTTCTTATCCAAAATGACATAGGTTAGCTTCATTTTACTTAAGTTGGCTCTAATATGCTAACTTAGAGCTTATATGCTTAGTTTCCTATAGGTTAGCTCCAAAATTACTTATGTTAGCACAAAATGATCAAGTTTACATAATAAGCTTATAGTCTTCTTCTTATTCTTCTTCTAGTCTTCTTCTTCTTCTTCTTCTTCTTCTCTTCTTCTTCTTCTTCTTCTAACTTCTTGTTTATCATTTTGCAGATTTGATTTAATTCATGGAAGCTTGCATGGATGGAGTGCTTCTTTTCCATTTGTGTTTTTTATTTTGTATCAATGTGAAACTTTTGTGAATTGATGGATAACGGTGTTGAATGAACATTGTGAAACTTTTGTAATATGTAACGATGGAACTATGTGTTGGCTATGTATGTATATATGATGAAACTTGTGTGTTGGATATGATCTGGTGGACGCAGGTAACATTGTTACATATGGCCCCTGTATGTAAGCTAAGCAGATCTGTGTTGTATGTTATCTCTAATACTTTTTAACCTGTGAAAATATCATAAATGAAAAAAAATCCCTAATATTCATACTAGTGGCACACCACACAAGACACTAATGGCGCACTGTTATAATCACACTAATGGCGCATCACCCAACAGTGCGCCATTAGTATGCCAAAGCACATGGTTAAATATGGCCCCCTGGGAGGCATACTAATGGCGCATGGTGTTCTATACTAATGGTGCACTGCTCTGTGCGCCATTAGTATACCAGATACTAATGGCGCGGTAAGAAATACTAGTGGCGTGATACTAATGGCGCACCAGCAGTGCGCCATTAGTGGGCAAAACTGGTGCGCCATTACTAGCCCTTTTCTTGGTAGTGATAGCGGGTTATGCCATTTATTAGCTCAAGATTGTACTACACACTTGTAGTATGACTGTGCTACTACCGGCGTACTCCTCCCATCCGAATTTATTGGATAGATTCATCCAACCAAACTTTTAACCAATATCTTCTCATAAATGATTGTATGTACTCCCTCCGGTCATTTTTAGTTTGCATATAAGATTTTCCTAAAGTCAAGCCTCGTAAAGTTTGACCAACTTTATAGAAAAAATACCAACATTTCACAATGTGAAATCAATACCAGTAGATGCGTTATGACTTAGCATTTCATATTGTATAATTTTACCATGGTAGATGTTGATGTATAATTTTAGCAAGTGTAGGTTGGAAAGTGGGGGCTTTGCTCTAGCCTACGACATGATCATAGCTAACACCCTCTTTAGAAAGAGAGAATCACATCTGGTGACTTTTAGTAGTGGCCAACACTATTGCCAGAATGATTTCATGCTCTCGAGAAGCGAAGATAGGCATGCGTGCCTAGATTGTAAGGTGATACCTAGAGAGAGTGTTGTCCCTCAGCATAAGCTAGTGGTTGCTGACTTCCTCTTGTGGATTCATGTCCAGTGGGATAAGCGTGCCAAAGTTGCTAGAATGAAGTGGTGGAAGCTCATGGGGGAGGTAGCTCAGGCGTCCAAGGAGTGGGTCATTAGGGAGGGCCCTTGGGAGGAAGGAGGGGATGCAGACAATGTGTGGATGAGGATGGTGACTCGCATTCGTAAGGTGGACTCGGAGGAGTTCGGAGTGTCTAGGCGAAGGAGAAGCGAAGCTAAGAATACCTGGTGGTGGAATGATTTTTTCAAACGCCTATGCCTAGATAAGAGTGCAGACAACATAGAGAAGTACAAGATGGCGAAGAAGGCTACCAAGCGAGCTATCAGTGAAGCAAGGGGTTGGGTGTATGAGGACCTCTACCAACGGTTAGGCACGAAGGGAGGCGAAAGGGACATCTATAAGATGTCCAAGATCCAAGAGAGGAAGACGAGGGATGTTGGGCCAGTCAAATGCATCAAGGACGGAGTAGACCAACTCCTGGTGAAGGACGAGGAGAATAAGCATAGATGGCGGGAGCCCTTTGACAAGTTGTTCAATGGGGAGAATGGGAGTTCTACCATTGAACTAGACGACTCCTTTGGTGAGACTAACATGCATTTTGTGCGGCGAATCCAGGAATCTGAGGTCAAGGAGGCCCTGGAAAAGATGAAAGGAGGTAAGGCGATGGGCCCTGATTGTATCCCCATTGAGGTGTGGAAAGGCCTTAGGGACATAGCGATAGTATGGCTAACCAAGCTTTTCAAACTCATTTTTCGGGCAAACAAGATGCCAGAAAAATGGAGACGGAGTATATTAGTACCAATATTCAAGAACAAGGGGTATGCTCGGAGTTGTACTAATTATCGTGGAACTAAGATGACGAGCCATAAAATGAAGCTATGGGAGAGGGTCATTGAGCACCGCTTAAGAAGGATGACAAGCGTGATAAAAAAATCAAGTTTGGTTTCATGCCTGGGAGGTCGACCATGGAAGCCATCTTCTTGGTACAACAACTTATGGAGAGATACATGGAGCAAAAGAAGGACTTGCATGTGGTGTTCATTGACTTGGAGAAGCCTATGATAAGATACCGCGAAATGTTATGTGGTGTGCCATGGAGAAACACAAAGTCCCATCAATGTACATTACCATTATCAAGGACATGTACGATAATGTTCTGACAAGTGTTCGAACAAGTGATGTCGACACTGATGACTTCCCGGTTAAGATAGGACTACATCAGGGGTTAGCTTGAGCCCTTACCTTTTTTTTCCTTTGTGATGGATGAGGTCACAAGGGATATACAAAGACATATCCCATGGTGTATGCTCTTTGTGGATGATGTGGTGCTAGTTGACGATAGTCGGACAGGGGTTGATAGGAAGTTAGAGTTATGGAGACAGACCATGGAATCGAAAGGTCTTAGGCTTAGTAAAACTAAAACTGAGTACATTGTGTGCAGTTTCAGTACTACTAGGCACAAGGAGGAGGAGGTTAGCCTTGATGGGCATGTGGTGCCTCAAAAGGACACCTTTCGATATTTGGGGTCAATGCTGCAGAAGGATGGGGGTATCGATGAAGATGTGAATCATCAAATCAGCCGGATGGATGAAGTGGCGCCAAGCTTCTGGCATTCTCTGTGATAAGAGAGTGCCACAAAAGCTAAAAGGGAAGTTCTATAGGATGGCGGTTTGACCTGCAATGTTGTATGGCGCTGAGTGTTGGCTGACTAAAAGGCGGCATGTTCAACAGCTATGTGTGGCGGAGATGCGTATGTTGAGATGGATGTGCGGCCACACAAGGATCGAGTCTGGAATGATTATATACAAGATAGAGTTGGGGTAGCACCAATTGAAGAGAATCTTGTTCAACATCGTTTGAGATGGTTTGGGCATATTCAGCGCAGGCCTACAGAATCTCCATTGTATAGCGGACAGCTAAAGCGTGCGGAGAATGTCAACATAGGTCGGGCTAGACCGAATTGGATGTGGGAGGAGTGCGTAAAGAGAGATTTGAAGGATTTGAGTATCACCTAAGAACTAGCGATGGACAGGGGTGCGTGGAAGCTTGCTATACATGTTCCCGAACCATGAGTTTGATCGTGAGATCTTATGGGTTTCACCTCTAGCCTACCCCAACTTGTTTGGGACTAAAGGCTTTGTTGTTGTTGTTGTTGTTTTTGTTGGTTGATGTTGATGTTTTTTCATATAAATATGGTCAAACTTTGTGAAGTTTGACTTCAGACAATTCTTATATGTAGAGTAAAAAGGACCAGGGGAGTAATTCTAAGATTCTTCCAAATAAATCACAGTTATTTACTTCATTCATTTTGTCAAGATTGTACTACACACCTCTTTTATAAATGTATTATTACTGTCATACTCCTCTCGTCCGGGTTTATTGGACGGGTTCATCTAACCGAATGTTTACCCAATATCTTCTTATAGATGAGTGTGTGTAACTCTAAGATTATTGTAATTTACTCATAGTTAGTCCATTGTTCTCGAAGAAAAGTAAAGTTGCTCCATTAAGTTAGTAGCATGTACTTCATGTGTAATCATTAGCATTATTATATGGTAGTTATATGAATTATAAGTTAGCATTATAACATTCTTGATTAACCTTGTATATGGAGATCTAGTATTTCTTTTAAACTAACATGACATTGACCTTACTTAATATTCAACCAATATCTCCTTATAAATGGCTATGTAACTCTATGATCCTTGTAAATCACACATATCTACCTACCCATGTTGAGTTACTATCATGTATGTGCAATCATTAGCATTATTATACGGATAGCTTATGAATTCGAATGAACATTGCAGCTTTTTCATAATATGTTCATGATCTAACCCTGTATATAGAGATTTAAAAAATGTAAACTAACATGGCAATGCTACTTCTTGACTTTGTGTGTCTTACTTGACACCGAGAAGAAATAATTTGAGAGTAGTTTTGATTCTTTTGAGAGGATGTGGCTGACTGATGCATGAACAAAGCAACAACTCTCGACCAAAACATAGAATTTGTGTACAAAATCTGCAACTCAGTTTCTTATACTCAAATAGCATAAAATTGCGTAAACCGTACATAGATTTTTTTTATAATATCCAAGAATTTTTAATATATTAGGTGGTTTACAACCTTGTATCCGGGCTAACAATGGCAAAAAGTAACTTCAGAGCAATCCTTTTGGGTTGGTGATGCATAAATTATGCAACAGATCAACACGTAAATTCATGTCAACACTCTACTTAGACAGATAAAAGGAGCGTAAATCGTGTGAGATCGAAAAGTGTAGATCGCATGAAACCAGAAAACGTAAGAGTATAAAGCACGTGAAAATAGAAAATTACTCTTGCGGGCAGGCTTATCTGCTATGGTGCTACCTATAGCCCAGGGAGGAGTTATATTCACACTAGGCAATGGGCCTACTGTGGTTCACTACAATATGATACACATGCGTGCATGGACGTCACACCCGGACACATCCAATGGCTTGGGTCCTACCTCCGCCTTCGGCTATGATCTAAGCATATATTGAGAGCTTTAACAACATAACAAATATTTTACCCCGTCAAAAAATTAACCAAAAGCAGTTTCAAACTTATGTGTCCTACCTAAAATTAAGAAAATGTGATACTACCGTATATCCTACAATAGACAAGGACAAAAGGTAATTGTAATACGTGTATTAAAACCAGCTCAGTGACGTGGGGCAATACCTTTATAGAGGGACCTCTTGATGGCAGTGAATGGATTGATCTCGGTGACCTCGAACTCCTCGAAGTCCACATCATCATCCTCCATCCCGAGACTGACCCCAAACCCGTCAAGCCGCATGGAGCGTCGGCCCCCACCGCCACCCCACCGAAGCTTCTTCTTCTCAGGCCACAACGTTGTCAGCGTCACCCTCTAGGTCACCGTCGGCGTCTTGAGGTCCGTGAGGATTGTGACGTCGCAAATGGCCGCTAGTACCTCGTCGTAGTCCATGGGGGAAGGAGCCTCACCTGAATTGCTAAATAGACAAAGGTTTAATGAAGTGGTGGACGAGTGTATATGTGGGCAGGTGGAGACGATCGAGGACTGTCCCCTATATACACGGTGGTCGCGTGACAGCGCCTCCCCAGACAAGGGGGCGTGTTGTAGGGCCCATGCATCAGTGAGGGACCGCATGCACTACAAAAAAAATACATTTCCGTGATGATACATGTTTGTCACAATAGGTCACATTGTCTGTCATGCATGTACATCCATGACGATTTTATGACAGAATCAAGATAGTCATACATGTGCTATCGCAGAAGTGTTCCATGACATTACCAAAATTATCATCACGGAAGTGTCCACTTCCATGACGATAAATCGCGCGTCATAATCAAGGGTGACCGACATGTGGCATCCACCGTAACGGGTCGCCGTTAAGCTATTGGGTTCCGATTTGGATTTGATAACTCGTTAACAGCCCGGACCAATGGCGATTTTCCACGTGTAAAATTCTCATTTGCCGATGAACCACGTGTCGGCTCAGCGTTGGGACAGATGTCAACCGTCCATTTGGCAAGAATCGCCAATGAAACGTTGACATGTGGGACGGCCCAATAGATGCCCATATAGGTCTAAAAGCCGGCCCAGGAACAGGCCCACAAGATTTTGTCAGATCTAATGGGCTGGCCCGTTAACAGCCTAACATTTTGTGGACCAAATTATAGCCCACATCAGATACGGGCTGTTAAATGACTACAATATTCTGGGCTAGTTTACGGCACATGTCATATCCGGCACGTTAATAGCCTGCAATAGTTTAGGCCAAATTACGGTCCACACCCGATCCTGTGTGTTAACTGACTTTTATTTCTTTGGTCAAATTACGGCCCATAACATATACGACCCTTTTAACAGCTACTGTGCCATTGGGCCCATTGGCGGCCTGATTTGGTCTTCGGCCTCTTAATGGCCCATTTAACAGTTCGGCCCGATACTAGTTTTGGCCTATTAGCGGCCCTGTCTATATATGGGCCTCTTTCGGCCCAGTTTCACTTTCGGCCATTTAAAGGCCCGAGTTGCACCTGGGCCTAATTATGATCCGTAGTTACTTTCGGCCTCTTAACGGCCCGTAGTCTTCATGGATAAATTATAGCCCAAATTGCCTATTGGCCCGTTAAAGGCCCTTGAGAGTGTAGGGCCTAATTTAGGCCCGTTATACTTCCGGCCTGCTTGCCGCCCGTCATGTAATTGGGTCAGCCAAGGCCCCAAAACATTTCAATCTGTTAAAAGCCTATTTAATTTTCGGGCCCAATTAAGGTGAGTGGTTTACTCGGCCTTTTAAAGGCCCGAAACTAATAGTGGGCCAGATTAAGAGTAGACCAAACTAATGACCCAAGATGATTGTAGGCCCATGGTTTGGCCCATACTAGCGATTAGCGACCGGCCAGTTTTAGTACAGAAATTATTATTTTATAAACCTAACATATTGGCTCATTGCGCACCGATTGAAGATGACAACCTTTTCTCAGAGCGACGATAATAGAAACAACAAACAAATTACAACATCGTGACGAAGAATAAACCTAGACTATACAACAAAGAAATTATAGCATATTACATCCCCTGGGCATGAAAGTTTGCCGCAAGTGATAATAAAGGGCAACCAAACAGCAGATTACATAAACTGGGCAGGTCGCCACTAGTGGAAGTAAACAGGCAGACAAAATAATAGACTTAACCGACAGCACTTCAACATAGTTCAAGAAAGGTTAGCCTCGCCCAGGAGCTGCAGTGCAAGCAGCTTAGCAACCTGATGAGACTGCGCTTCTTTTGCACTCATATCGACCAACTTAAGTTGCATAGCATCAATAAACGTCCTGTACTTATGGTTAATCTTGCATAGAGATTGGAGTTCCAATCGGATTTGAGTGGAAGCATGTACTTCTGCTTGAATTTCAGACTGAAGAAGTCGAACAGATTCAGGCAGCGACTTCATCGAGCTTGTGTCACTGAGTAAGTTCGACACTACATCAATATGTGACTTCGTGGATGTATCCCTACCCTCAAGATGTGTTGCCTTCTCCTCTGGAATATGTGTTAGAGGGACAAACAATGGGTTCGTCTCACTATCATTGTGGCAGTTCTTCCTAGCAGCAGTGTTGTCACCCTGAAAGAGAAACAAGTAGGTAGATAACAGGTTTTGCACGTATAAGCATCGACGCTGTCAATTCATCTTATTTCTTTGTCAGAAATAAAGAGACACGGTTTAAAATAGCATTAACATAGTAGGCATTGTTCATAGTTAAGAAGGCAGGAAATGGCATTGTGGAGGAGCTGCCAGCTTCACCAGACCACTGGATTACAGATCAAGAACACAAGCATAGATGTAGTTCTAAACAACATATAAGCATGAATGGTGAGTGTATTGTCAATTTATACCATTTCATATTGGTAAATAAAGAGACACGGTTTAAATAACATTAATATAATATGGCATTGTTCATAGTTGAGACATAGAAGGATAGGAGATTGTGCTGTTGTTGGTAGTCTTACCACACCACTGGATTACAGATCAAGTACACAAGCATACACATAGTGCTAAAGAAGATAACTTGCTATGTTTAGTTTAATTTACATGGTACAAATAAGGAACTAGGTTGTACAACTAAAGACTGAAATTGAGAACGACAAACTTATGTTTATGTACTTCTACTTTATAAACTTTGAACAAGCAATTTGATGCAAACAACAAAAATAAACAACATTTGCACTCACAGCTATCCAAATATACATAACAAATTTGAAGGCTCGAGGAGGACAAACTTACATTAGTAGTGAAGACAGGCTCTATAAAGGCCTTGTACATATTGATGGGGGGCAATTCAAGAAGTTTACCGTACACTCTTCTTCAAGAGTATTGCCTTTATTCTACATTTTGTTAAGAGTAAATATAGATGTGAAAATATAGGAACAAATGGCAATTATTTAACTTAAGATGCAGAGTACAAATGTAAATACAGCATACAGGCAGAAGGCACTGACAAGAACAATGCGGAGCTAAACTTCTTCAGTAACATTGGTTTTATTCAATATTTTGGCAAGAGTGAATGTACATCTGATGTGTGGAAAAATGTAGGACAATGGAAAATAAGCTACAAAGTGTACATGAAGAACTAACTAACAAATATATGTACAGTGATGAAGGACAACAGATACTTACAAGAACAGTGCATAACTAAAAGCATTGGGTTTATTCTACATTAATTTAAGCATTAATATAGATATGATAATTTGGAGGAAAGAGTGGATAAGCAAGCTATAATGCACAATGATGTCACATAATCCACCAGGTATGAATGTAAGGATAGCAAGAGGACAATAGGTACTCACAAGAGCAAAGTAGCGACCTGCATAGTTGTGATATCCTAGATTTTGTGACGCTAGTTCTATCGCCAATATACATTGGGTGCTATGTGATTTCTCCGGTAGCACCACCTTTTTTGGGACTTTGCTTGTACTCCTTCAGGTTCTGCAATCACCCTCTTCCTTTTGGATGTCTGAAACACAAGAACGGCATTTGAATGGAAAAACATGGTATGACGACAAATGGAATGGGTGTTGATAATGGATGTGCATGGCATCTTCACATATATCATGAGTAAACTAAGCAAATGGTGGTGCAATGAAGCAAAAGAAATGCAAGACACATTATGCAAGATATGTGCAACCAATAAAACCTTGCCCTATTAGAACAGGCACCTTATTAGGTGAACAGGATAGGCCATCTGCCTTTGACTCCTTGAGCTCAGAATAGTCATTAGGATCATATTCTGAATACGAATCTATAGGTCGGGAGCATGTGGGTTTCATTGCGTCCACAATGGACCTCAATCCCTTGATGCCAAGTTTGCTACCCATTGAACTGTTCCGCAATATTCTTCTGATGTGCGCATTCTTATATTCATTGTGATTATGTACAATATCTGTAAAGCATGAAACGCAAATAGTAGTGAGATTAGCTTTGTAATGCAGAGGATATTGTAATATAATGGAGGCTCCCTGTAAACCCTTGTGTGTTATCACTGGATTCTGGTGAGAGAGCCCATGTGTGATGTAATATGGTGAGTAGATTAATATAATCTGTCACAACTACACAAAAAATAGGCTCCCTATTGGGAGCCCCAGATGTATGGATAGTTGGCAGATGATAGGTTCATAATATACCATATAGAAGGTTTATTGCCAAACCATGATAACGAGAGCACAGAGCCAGTAGGCAGATCGTAGTGTAGATAATAGGGGTACACCATAATCACCATAAATAAATCGGGAAACCGGAACTGGATGGAAAACACAGGGTTTTGCCGCTACTAATGTGCAGCCTATCAATCACCTATAGGCAAACTGTCTTCATCTCAAGGCGCACAACTGTTACTATCAGTTTATTCTATCAAAGACCGCGCGACTCCCACTATTTCCTGAGTATTATAGCAGACCAACTCGAAGTGTGTAATCATTTAGCAGAACCGGACCTATAGAGCTGCCGACTGCAGATGTCCCTGCTCCCCTTCCTAACAAGGAACATACTGTGCTTACTAAAGAAGAATATAAGGGGAAGCATATTATTGCCCACCCATGATGAATCAGAGCACCCAAAGAAATGCAATTCCATGATGTCTCTCTATATGTGGCCATATGCATTTGGAAACTCAATTGGGAGCATTAGCTAACCAATTAAATGTGTGTCTGTTAGCTAATGTCAGTATCATATCACATTCATATTTAAAGAACCTTAGGACGTATGACTGGTGTGTTATTTAGCTTTGAAGGGTGGACAGCTGCTAGTAGGACACAAAGCACCTACGTAGATCGTAGTGTAGACATAATGGGAAAACCCTAAGCATCAGGAGTAAAATTAGGACATTGGAACTTGTTGGAATATATGTGCTAGTATTGCCGATACGGCTAGAATTGCTTCGGATACCAGCTCTCTTCAATTGAAGGTGTGGTACTATTAATATCAGTGTAACTCTCAAAGACGACATAACTCCCCACATTTCCTTGCTAATCTTATAGGATTCAAGTGGGCAGGCCACTACAATTCCTATTCCTATGTTTACAAAATCCAACGAATCAAAGAGGCTCGAAGAGTTGAAAGTGTCCATCACAACCGACCGAATAGACCTCTGCACTGCAAATGTCCCTGCTCGTCTTCACTACAAGGAACATACTATACTACTATCATACTCCCTCCGTTCCAAAATATAAGTCTTTTTAGAGATTTCAACTATGGATCACATAGAGATGTATACAGATACATTTTAGAGTGTAGTTTCACTCACTTTGCTCCATATGTAGTCCATGGTGGAATCTATACAAAGACTTGTATTTAGGAATGGAGAGAGAACTTATTAAAGAAGAACGGAAGAGGAACATGCTAAAGAAGAGCAAGCGGTTTTTGGATAATAAAATGTTCATTGTGCAGTGCCCACACATGATGAACCAGAGCGCATTAAGAATGCAACTCCCTGATGTCTCTCTATATGTGGTGCACGTGCTTTTCGAAAGTAAAGTAGGAGCATTAGCTGACCAATTAAACGTTATATGTTTTAGTAATATCAGCATCATATCAGATTCATATTTGAGCAACAAGTTTGGAATTATGAGTGGCACGTTGTTTAGCTTGATGGATTTAGGAGCAGTGCTAAGCAGCTATGATGATGGTACTAAATATAAAGGCATGTCTGCATGCAAGTCGCGTGACTTTTGTCATTTGGGTCAGTCGACCATTTCAGGCGGTTGGATGAAGATCCTACGTCTCCTAACCCTTCTTCTTCCTCTTCTCTGATTCTTCTCATACCGAACACCGCAGGGGCCGCTGGTCGAACCACCGCCCTCCACCCTCCCCTGAACCACCCCCACCGCATGTGTTCTTCCGCCACCCCAACCCCCACCCCCACCCGCGTCGAGTTTTCTTCGTTCGACGAGGCCCCACCACCACCCCCCACAACCACCGTCGCCATCTGAGCCCCTTCCTTCGCACCAGCGAACTCTGGCGAGCTCTCAAAAATCGACTAACCCAATTTTGAAATTTAGTCTACTGACATTTAACTAGTGTGGAATATAAAAGGGGAAAATCATAAGCATTGCGAGTATAGTGTTGAGCGTTGCCGGTGTCAAAATCGGTGGATCTCGGGTAGGGGGTCCCGAACTGTGCGTCTAGGATCGATGGTACAGGAGACAGGGGACACGATGTTTACCCAGGTTCGGGCCCTCTCTATGGAGGTAATACCCTACTTCCTGCTTGATTGATCTTGATGAATATGAGTATTACAAGAGTTGATCTACCACGAGATCGTAATGGCTAAACCCTAGAAACCTAGCCTATGTGAATATGGTAATGAGTATATGTGGTGTCCTTTCCGGACTATCCCCTTCGGTTTATATAGACACCAAGGGGATCTACGGTTTACATGGAGTCGATTACATAAGAAGGAATCTTCGGTCGCCAAGCTTGCCTTCCACGCCAAGTAGTGTTCAATCTGGACACGAATATGGTCTTCGATCTTCACAGCCCATCAGTCCGGCCCATGGATAACAGGCCGGACGCCCGAGGACCCCTTAGTCCAGGACTCTCTCGGTAGCCCCTGAACCTGGGTTCTATGACAAGGAGTCCGGCGGACAGATTTGTCGTCGGCATTGCAAGGCGGGTTCCCTCCTTCCAAACTCCGAAATAGTCTTCGGACGAAGTAAATATATCCGGACCTGTGTATATAGTTGTAGAGAATATAATATCCCATGAGCCCAACTTGTTGATAACCGTTCATGACATCGTATCATGTCTGCCCGATTAATATTTCCAGCCGTCAGCTAGCGAGCCGCCCCACGTCTCGGGGTGCGGTTTTATTGTCATGTCTTGTCAAGGTAGAGATCGTGTCCCTTTATTTATGGGATTTGGATTAATGCAGGCATGGGTAACCCAACCGTCCCCTGGGTACAACTCCTTGGTGGTAGGTAAGTTTAGAGACCCTGGGGGAGACGCCCAGTATTCAGGGCCTTTATATAAAGACCTAGTCTTGTCTTCTTCCCTTGCACTTGCTCCTTCCTCAACCCCAGCCACCCCAAGTTCCAACCCTCGGGTCCCAATCGCCACCAGCCCTAGTCATGTCCGGATCCAACTATCAGGTCTGGTGGGTGGCTTCTTCTGTCATAGAGGAGGATATTGTGAAGCTCCACGTAGCGAGGTGTCTGACCCCGGAAATCTTTCATCGGCTTCCGGCACAGTGGCATGTCATACCGACCCCCAGATCTGGTGAGAGGGTAGTATTTGTATCCCTCTTTCTTCACAAACTAGGGTTCGCGCTCAACCCCTTCGTCCGGGGGCCCATGTTCTACTATGGGTTAGATTTTCACGATCTGGCCCCGGACTCTATTCTCCTCATCTCGACATTTATCGTCACGTGTGAGGCCTTACTCCAGACTCCTCTGCACTTAGGTTTGTGGCTCAAGACCTTTGATGTGAGGCCGAAGATGGCAGAGGAGGAGCAGGCAGAGTGCGGCAACGTCATAATAGGCAAGCTGGCCGGCGTGGTTTGGCCCGAAGGATCTTTCGCCAAATCTTACGACCTATGGCAGCAGGGATGGTTTTATATCAACGAGCCATGGGGCCCCAAGTGGGCGGCTACACTTGTGTTCCGACCCAGCCCTCCTATTCAGCTAGCTTGATGGGTCCATAAGGGATTGGACTGGGGATCCGTCAATGAAGTGAAGACTCTGCAAAGTCGCATCCGAAGCCTTACCGAGAAGGGCATCGATCTTGTGAACGTCGTTCAAATAATGCTAGTCCGCTGGATCCTGCCATGTCAGTGGCGGCCTATTCGTATGTGGGAGTTTAACCCAGAAGGGCGGCGGACTCTACAGCACTTCTTCGGCACTACGCATGAAGGAATGTGGAAATTATATTTCGGGGAACGAGAACAATAGTCGGACACCACTGAAGATGTTGGCCTTGACTGCAATCATCCGGACACTCGAGTAGGTACTCGATATCTGAGCACCTTCCATTCAGGCATCTCTTAACAAGATACTAAACAATCCGTCCCTATACCGGACTGGATAAAGAAAGCGGTGCTAATCTGGTGTCCGGCGCCTCTTCCTGAGGCCCTGTGACCGCCCTGCTGACAAGAATGCTGATTCCGACACCGTACCAGGCGGCTGTGTTCGGGGAAACCGAAATCCTTTTGCCTAAGGATAAAAGTGTAGATGGAGCCCTTGAAGGCAAGAAGAGGGCCGCCTCCGAAGATCAGGAGGGGAAGCCTTCCAAGAGAGAAAAAACACCATCATCGAGCGGCTTGGGTCGGGCGAGCGATGATGAGGACAAACCTCGAGGCAAACCGTAAGCGAGGATGGGTCACTTTAACGCACTCATTCTTTTCCTATTAGTGAAGTAATGATCCGATATATGTTCGTCCACACAGGTTAACGCCTGGTGCTTCTCAATCGTGCTCCTCCTAGGGAGATCTTCTTCCAGAGATCATGGAGAGTGACACGCCTTCTCCGGCCCCATCGCCAAATAGGGGGGATCATATCGAGGTATCGTCCCGAAGGGCTCCTCCCGAACACCAAGTAGTACAAGAAACGAAGAAGGTGTTACCCGAAGGCGGTGCCTCTGTCACTCGGGGTTCCGGGATCAAGACTGGTGTCCCTGAACCGTCCGGTTTACAGCCGGAGACGATTCTAGAGGCAAGTAAGCGGGTTCCTTCACAGGAATGCCGTACTCCAGCAGCGGCTTCCGAAGACCCACGAGCACTGGAAATGCTGACGGGCTTGCTACGACGTGCATCCATTTCAGAAGAGCACCGTACCTTGATGGCTGCGGTGGTCGAAAGGGTTCTATCCACGAAGAGTGGATTGAACAAGGCCTTCACAAGCCTTCTAAGAGGTTTTGAGGTTTGCGATGTAGTTTTGTCTATTGAATTTTATTGACAGAATGCACCTGTTGTATATGCAGTAGCCCCTGAGACTCGGATTGTCTTTCGAAGGAAGCGATCGGAGGATCAAAGAGATGTGCTCAGGTATTAACCTTGGTTTACTTTGAAATACAAGCTACTTCTCCTCCTGTGGCTGCCCGGAATACGGAAGTGGCTGAACTGCAGCGAAAGCTGGACATTGCGGAGGATGACATTGCATTGATCAATAGGCGTCTTGACGACTCGCAAGGTATGTATTTCGAGCATTCTTTACATCCATGTGCTTGACGCGGGAAACAACTTTATATGAAATGTGCATGAACTGCAGATGGTGCTGCCACCGTGGAGACTCTTCGGGCGGAGCTAGTCCGGGCCAAGGAGCGGGCCCGGCTTAGTGATGCTGGTGCTGAAGGGGCGTAGGTTGAACTGAAGGCCGAACAAGCTGCGCGATGCCTGGGCGGGGAGAAGGTATCCATGATGACACTCGCTTTGGAGAATGCTACTGGCCGCTGCGAATTTCTTAAGAAGGAGAGTAAAGCCTTAACGGCTGAACTGGACAAGGCCCGACATGCGGCAAGAGAAGTGTGATCAGAGTCCAGAGCACTCCGTGAGGAGGTTCGGCAGGCGAAAGAGATAGTGGTTGGAAAACCTTTTCTGCTGCAGACTAAGTTTGGCGACCCGTACTATGCTGAGCTGAACCAAGCGTGGAGTTCTCTGAACGAGTATTTGGACTTGTTGAAGAGTTTTTCCGATGCAGCGCGGGATTACCAAGCACGAGCTGGATATGCAATGGAGAAGCTTTTTTTATCACAGTTCGATGCGTCGAAGCGGCCGCTGCTGCTTAATGAACTGATGTCCCAATGGGCCGAACTTCATAGGGTATCTGGCGTTGCCATGAAGGATGTTATAATCCGGTTGTGGCCAACTGAGCCTGCGCCGAGTAGCTATTTCGGTTTGGTGCAGAAGCTTGTCGATGTGGTGCCGCGAATCGATGCAGCGAAGCGATCGGCATGCGTTGAAGGTGCACGAACGGCCCTTGCCTGAGTCAAGACATTCTGGGGAAAGATGAAGGCCATCAACATCACAACAAAGGGTCCGCCCGAGGGCAAGGACCGCTCGGGATTGGGGCGTTATTTTGAAGACGTCCTGGAGGCTGCCCGCTTGATAGAGGGTCAATGCTCGAAAAACATAATGTTCGAGTGAGGTGTATGATGATTGTAAAAGACAACTTTGTAGTTAATCTATTTATGTTTTGCTCGAAAAGTTTGAATTCCTCCTGTGCGGTCGTTTTAATATAATCTAAAAGTTTTCTAGTCATCGGCTTCAGCCGCCTCGTAGGAAGTACGGGGGTGTTCGGAAAAGAAGTTAATCACTCTTTATCCAACGTCTTGGTCCATGAAGGAGGTGATAATGCAGCGAACCAGGCAATCGGACTATAAGGCGTTAACACTTTCACTTAACCATAGGACACTACAAGAAATATGTCAACTTGTGACCTTCTGTTAGTGACCCTGGAAGAATTGGTCATAGATCTATGACCATTTTAGACCAATTGGTCAAAAGTTGTTCGGGGGGCTCCAAAACCTAAACTGTAACGACCATTTTGGTCAGAAAGGTCGTAATTTCCTTACACGAAATGGTCATAAAGCAGATAGCATTGGTCTGCTGCCTTATTTCTAGCTGATCATGACCAATATAGATGGTCATAACCTTGTAAATTGTGGTGGGTTGCTATGACTAGGCGCCACCTCATCAGTTTTGCCTATGTGTCATGTCCATGTGGCAGTTTTTGCCTTGGTTGTGAAGCAACCTATATTTCTGTCATTCCCAAAATTCCCAAAAAAATATCATAAATTCTTTGGGTCATATCTTCATCCAATATGTGAAAATCCTTCCTTGCCTAGTTCAAAACTAATTCAACAATATTCATTTTCCTATTCTTTCCACGACAGCACTTTATGAAGGAAGTGCTATTTATATATTCTTTATTGCCCTCGGAATTTTTGGGCACTCTTTCCTATCCAAATCATTACCGCATGACAAAATTCAGCTCCACTTGCCTAGCAAATCTTCCTCGGCAAATTTCCAAAGTTTTTGTCCACCTAGAAGCATTATGAAGGAAGTACCTTTTTTATATATATCCAAATGACATGAAATTTATACAGTTTCTTCATATGCCCAAATTATCACCCTTCTCCAAATTGCAGCTCAGGAAAATTATCTATGGGAGCCCAGGTTCAATTTATATTTTATGGCCAAATTGGCACGTTGCAAAGCAAGTGTTATATAGACCCCTCCTATTAACCTCAAACTCTTTGGGCACTCTTCCATACCCAAATCATTGCCACATGATAATATTCAGCTCCATTTTCCTAGTCAATCTTTCTCAGGAAATTTTCAAAGTTTCTACCTCGAGAGAAGCTTTGTGAAGTAAGTACTAGCTAGGCTTACCCAAATGATCTGAAAATCTACCAAGGCATAACCATACCTATGTAACTTATCTACACCAAATTTGAGCTCATTTCATTCATCCAATTTCTCTCACTAGTTTTCCCCAGTTTCAGTCCATAGAAGAGCATTGTGAAGGAAGTACCACTTTGGCACGTCCAAATGGTATCAATTTTCTACGGTGCTTTCCAATGCCCAAATAACCATCCTCCACCAAATGTTAGCTCAATCCATTCATTATTTTGAGCCCAGCTTCAACATTCATATTTCTGTCTAGTGTGGTACTTTGCAAAGCAAGTACCACATAGGATCCTCCTTTTGATCTGAAAATTTGCGAAGACATTCTTCTTAGTAGATGATCATCCTCAGCAAAAACTCACGCCCATTGGCCGTGTGCATTTCCCGTACCGCTAATCAAACACTTGGCTGCTAATTCATATTTGAGCATCGATCGGTCTCCTCGTGAGAATCTTATGTTGTAATTTTCTTCCTAGAACCTACCTAGGGAGTGCCCAACCCACTAGACATGCCTAGGATGCCCAGAACACATGGCAATGCCACGGTCACGCGATGACCACGCGTCGGGCATGCGAGTTTACGCGCTCTAGAGTTGGGGGCCTTGGCCACCGCCCAAACCTCGATGTATCGCCATCAAACCATGTATTTATGATTAAATAGGTAGTTATTTAACTATAAATGATTTTTGGAAAAAATAAATAGTAAACTATGAGGCAGGTGCAGTTCAAATTTGACCCGCTTCCTACTGGATCGGCGGGAATTTGTCTTTTTCACCAGAGGTGGATCAAAACTTTTGACGCCCAACAATTTTGTCAATTGTGCATTAAATATGGCCTAGTATTTTATAAAAATGATTTGGTCCAATTTTGCAACAATTATTTGGGAGGTCGTTCACAAAAAAACCTCCTTTTGGGCACTCAAAAAATGGAAAATGGTTTTTTCGTCCAAAGAAAATGAAAAATTCCTTAGGCAACATTGTTTGCCATTCCAATATGCACCCTTGTGCACAATATGAGATCATTTGAACAAACTATGCCATAGATGTGGCCATAAGATTGATCATTTGGCTTGAAAGCCATTGATCTCCACACGTGATAGCTCGTTTCTGAGAACACTTTTTTAAAATAATTGCCGTATTACAAGTTTATTATTTTTCCTAAGAACTTGGCCACATATAATGACACAATGCGAAGGTTTCCCAATTTTTTGTTTTTTTTAATTTTTTATGCCCGTTTCAAAATGCGGTCAAAACGGTGGGAATGACCGTTCCTAACTAGTGGTTGAATCTTGGAATTTTTTTGGTGTTTCTATGATTAAATAGATACTTATGTACCTAGAAATGATTTTTGGAAAAAATGAAGAGCAAACTACAAGGCAGCTACAGTTCAAATTTGACCCGCTTCCAGCTGAATCGGCGGAAATCTGTATTTTTCATGAGAGGTGGATCAAAACTTTTTACACCCAACCATTTGGTCAATTGTGCATGAAAAATGGCCTAGTATTTTAGAAAAATGATTTGGTCCAATTTTGCAAGAATTATTTGGTAGGTCCTTCACAAAAAAACCTCATTTGGGGCACTGGGAAAGTGGAAAATGAATTTTCCATGCACAAAAAATGAAAACTTCCTTAGGCAACATTGTTTGCCATTCCAAGATGCACCCTTCTGCACAATATGAGATCATTTGAACAAACTATGCCATGAATGTGGCCATAAGATTGACCATTTGGCTTGAAAGCCATGAATCGTCACGCATGACAGCTCATTTCTGAGAAGACTTTTTAAAAATAATTTCCGTATTACAAGTTTATTATTTTTCCTAGAAACTTGGTCACATATAATGACACAGTGCGAAGGTTTTCCAATTTTTTTATTTTTTTGAATTTTTCATGCCCGTTTCAAAATGCGGTCAAAACGGCGGGCATGACCGTTCCTAGCTAGTGGTTGAATCTTGAATTTTTTTATGTTTCTCTGATTAAATAGATACTTATGTACCTAGAAATGATTTTTGGAAAAAATAAATAGCAAACTATGAGGCAGCTATAGTTCAAATTTGACCCGCTTCCAACTGAATCGGCAGAAATTTGTCTTTTTCACGAGAGGTGGATCAAAACTTTTTACACCCAACCATTTGGTAAATTGTTCATTAAATATGGCCTAGTATTTTATAAAATTGATTTGGTCCAATTTTTCAACAATTACTTGGGAGGTCCTTCACAAAAAACCTCCTTTTGGTTACTCGGAAAATGGAAAATTGTTTTTTCGTCCAAAGAAAACGAAAACTTCCTTAGACAACTTTGTTTCCCATTCCAATATGCACCCTTGTGCACAATATGAGATCATTTGAACAAACTATGCCATGAATGTGGCCATAAGATTGATCATTTGGCTTGAAAGCCATTGATCTCCACACGTGATAGCTCGTTTCTGAGAACACTTTTTTATAATAATTGTCGTATTACAAGTTTGTTATTTTTTCTAGGAACTTGGCCACATATGATGACACAATGCGAAGGTTTCCCAATTTTTTGATTTTTCTTGAATTTTTTATGCCTGTTTCAAAATGCGGTCAAAAGGGCAGGCTTAACCGTTCCTAGCTAGTGGTTGAATCTTGAAAAACTTTTGATGTTTTTATAATTAAATACATACTTATGTAGCTAGAAATGATTTTTTGAAAAAATAAATAGCAAGCTATGAGGCAGCTGCAGTTCAAATTTGACCCGCTTCCTACTGGATCGGCGGGAATTTGTCTTTTTCACCAGAGGTGGATCAAAACTTTTGACGCCCAACAATTTTGTCAATTGTGCATTAAATATGGCTTAGTATTTTATAAAATTGATTTGGTCCAATTTTGCAACAATTATTTGGGAGGTCGTTCACAAAAAAACCTGCTTTTGGGCACTCGAAAAATGCAAAATGGTTTTTTCGTCCAAAGAAAATGAAAACTTCCTTAGGCAACATTGCTTGCCATTCCAATATGCACCCTTGTGCACAATATGAGATCATTTGAACAAACTATGCCATAGATGTGGCCATAAGATTGATCATTTGGCTTGAAAGCCATTGATCTCCACACGTGATAGCTCGTTTCTGAAAACACTTTTTTTAAAATAATTGTCGTATTACAAGTTTATTATTTTTCCTAAGAACTTGGCCACATATAATGACACAATGCGAAGGTTTCCCAGTTTTTTGATTTTTTTGATTTTTTTATGCCCGTTTCAAAATGCGGTCAAAACGGTGGGAATGACCGTTCCTAACTAGTGGTTGAATCTTGGAATTTTTTTGGTGTTTCTATGATTAAATAGATACTTATGTACCTAGAAATGATTTTTGGAAAAAATGAAGAGCAAAATACAAGGCAGCTACAATTCAAATTTGACCCGCTTCCAGCTGAATCGGCGGAAATCTGTCTTTTCCATGAGAGGTGGATCAAAACTTTTTACACCCAACCATTTGGTCAATTGTGCATGAAATATGGCCTAGTATTTTAGAAAAATGATTTGGTCCAATTTTGCAAGAATTATTTGGTAGGTCCTTCACAAAAAAACTTCATTTGGGGCACTCGGAAAGTGGAAAATGAATTTTCCATGCACAGAAAATGAAAACTTCCTTAGGCAACATTGTTTGCCATTCCAAGATGCACCCTTTTGCACAATATAAGATCATTTGAACAAACTATGCCATGAATGTGGCCATAAGATTGACCATTTGGCTTGAAAGCCATGAATCGTCACGCATGACAGCTCATTTCTGAGAAGACTTTTTAAAAATAATTTCCGTATTACAATTTTATTATTTTTCCTAGAAACTTGGTCACATATAATTACACAATGCGAAGCTTTTCCAATTTTTTGATTTTTTTGAATTTTTCATGCCCGTTTCAAAATGCCGTCAAAACGGCGGGCATGACCGTTCCTAGCTAGTGGTTGAATCTTGAATTTTTTTTATGTTTCTATTATTAAATAGATACTTATGTACCTACAAATGATTTTTGGAAAAAATAAATAGCAAACTATGAGGAAGCTACTGTTCAAATTTGACCCGCTTCCAACTGAATCGGCAGAAATTTGTCTTTTTCACGAGAGGTGGATCAAAACTTTTTACACCCAACCATTTGGTCAATTGTTCATTAAATATGGCCTAGTATTTTATAAAATTGATTTGGTCCAATTTTTCAACAATTATTTGGGAGGTCCTTCACAAAAAAACCTCCTTTTGGTTACTCGGAAAATGGAAAATTGTTTTTTCGTCCAAAGAAAACGAAAACTTCCTTAGACAACATTGTTTCCCATTCCAATATGCACCCTTGTGCACAATATGAGATCATTTGAACAAACTATTCCATGAATGTGGCCATAAGATTGATCATTTGGCTTGAAAGCCATTGATCTCCACACGTGATAGCTCGTTTCTGAGAACACTTATTTATAATAATTGTCGTATTACAAGTTTGTTATTTTTTCTGGGAACTTGGCCACATATGATGACACAATGCGAAGGTTTCCCAATTTTTTATTTATCTTGAATTGTTTATGCCTGTTTCAAAATGCGGTCAAAAGGGCAGGCTTAACCGTTCCTAGCTAGTGGTTGAATCTTGGAAAACTTTTGATGTTTTTCTAATTAAATACATACTTATGTACCTAGAAATGATTTTTTGAAAAAATAAATAGCAAACTATGAGGCAGGTGCAGTTCAAATTTGACCCGCTTCCTACTGGATCGGCGGGAATTTGTCTTTTTCACCAGAGGTGGATCAAAACTTTTGACGCCCAACAATTTTGTCAATTGTGCATTAAATATGGCCTAGTATTTTATAAAAATGATTTGGTCCAATTTTGCAACAATTATTTGGGAGGTCGTTCACAAAAAAACCTCCTTTTGGGCACTCGAAAAATGCAAAATGGTTTTTTCGTCCAAAGAAAATGAAAACTTCCTTAGGCAACATTGCTTGCCATTCCAATATGCACCCTTGTGCACAATATGAGATCATTTGAACAAACTATGCCATAGATGTGGCCATAAGATTGATCATTTGGCTTGAAAGCCATTAATCTCCACACGTGATAGCTCGTTTCTGAAAACACTTTTTTAAAAATAATTGTCGTATTACAAGTTTATTATTTTTCCTAAGAACTTGGCCACATATAATGACACAATGCGAAGGTTTCCCAGTTTTTTGATTTTTTTGATTTTTTTATGCCCGTTTCAAAATGCGGTCAAAATGGTGGGAATGACCGTTCCTAACTAGTGGTTGAATCTTGGAATTTTTTTGGTGTTTCTATGATTAAATAGATACTTATGTACCTAGAAATGATTTTTGGAAAAAATGAAGAGCAAAATACAAGGCAGCTACAGTTCAAATTTGACCCGCTTCCAGCTGAATCGGCGGAAATCTGTCTTTTCCATGAGAGGTGGATCAAAACTTTTTACACCCAACCATTTGGTCAATTGTGCATGAAATATGGCCTAGTATTTTAGAAAAATGATTTGGTCCAATTTTGCAAGAATTATTTGGTAGGTCCTTCACAAAAAAACCTCATTTGGGGCACTCGGAAAGTGGAAAATGAATTTTCCATGCACAGAAAATGAAAACTTCCTTAGGCAACATTGTTTGCCATTCCAAGATGCACCCTTTTGCACAATATGAGATCATTTGAACAAACTATGCCATGAATGTGGCCATAAGATTGACCATTTGGCTTGAAAGCCATGAATCGTCACGCATGACAGCTCATTTCTGAGAAGACTTTTTAAAAATAATTTCCGTATTACAATTTTATTATTTTTCCTAGAAACTTGGTCACATATAATTACACAATGCGAAACTTTTCCAATTTTTTGATTTTTTTGAATTTTTCATGCCCGTTTCAAAATGCCGTCAAAACTGCGGGCATGACCGTTCCTAGCTAGTGGTTGAATCTTGAATTTTTTTTATGTTTCTATGATTAAATAGATACTTATGTACCTAGAAATGATTTTTGGAAAAAATAAATAGCAAACTATGAGGAAGCTACTGTTCAAATTTGACCCGCTTCCAACTAAATCGGCAGAAATTTGTCTTTTTCACGAGAGGTGGATCAAAACTTTTTACACCCAACCATTTGGTCAATTGTTCATTAAATATGGCCTAGTATTTTATAAAATTGATTTGGTCCAATTTTTCAACAATTATTTGGGAGGTCCTTCACAAAAAAACCTCCTTTTGGTTACTCGAAAAATGGAAAATGGTTTTTTCGTCCAAAGAAAACGAAAACTTCCTTAGACAACATTGTTTCCCATTCCAATATGCACCCTTGTGCACAATATGAGATCATTTGAACAAACTATTCCATGAATGTGGCCATAAGATTGATCATTTGGCTTGAAAGCCATTGATCTCCACACGTGATAGCTCGTTTCTGAGAACACTTATTTATAATAATTGTCGTATTACAAGTTTGTTATTTTTTCTGGGAACTTGGCCACATATGATGACACAATGCGAAGGTTTCCCAATTTTTTATTTATCTTGAATTGTTTATGCCTGTTTCAAAATGCGGTCAAAAGGGCAGGCTTAACCGTTCCTAGCTAGTAGTTGAATCTTGGAAAACTTTTGATGTTTTTCTAATTAAATACATACTTATGTACCTAGAAATGATTTTTTGAAAAAATAAATAGCAAACTATGAGGCAGCTGCAGTTCAAATTTGACCCGCTTCCTACTGGATCGGCGGGAATTTGTCTTTTTCACCAGAGGTGGATCAAAACTTTTGACGCCCAACAATTTTGTCAATTGTGCATTAAATATGGCTTAGTATTTTATAAAAATGATTTGGTCCAATTTTGCAACAATTATTTGGGAGGTCGTTCACAAAAAAACCTCCTTTTGGGCACTCGAAAAATGCAAAATGGTTTTTTCGTCCAAAGAAAATGAAAACTTCCTTAGGCAACATTGCTTGCCATTCCAATATGCACCCTTGTGCACAATATGAGATCATTTGAACAAACTATGCCATAGATGTGGCCATAAGATTGATCATTTGGCTTGAAAGCCATTGATCTCCACACGTGATAGCTCGTTTCTGAAAACACTTTTTTTAAAATAATTGTCGTATTACAAGTTTATTATTTTTCCTAAGAACTTGGCCACATATAATGACACAATGCGAAGGTTTCCCAGTTTTTTGATTTTTTTATGCCCGTTTCAAAATGCGGTCAAAACGGTGGGAATGACCGTTCCTAACTAGTGGTTGAATCTTGGAATTTTTTTGGTGTTTCTATGATTAAATAGATACTTATGTACCTAGAAATGATTTTTGGAAAAAATGAAGAGCAAAATACAAGGCAGCTACAGTTCAAATTTGACCCGCTTCCAGCTGAATCGGCGGAAATCTGTCTTTTCCATGAGAGGTGGATCAAAACTTTTTACACCCAACCATTTGGTCAATTGTGCATGAAATATGGCCTAGTATTTTAGAAAAACGATTTGGTCCAATTTTGCAAGAATTATTTGGTAGGTCCTTCACAAAAAAACCTCATTTGGGGCACTCGGAAAGTGGAAAATGAATTTTCCATGCACAGAAAATGAAAACTTCCTTAGGCAACATTGTTTGCCATTCCAAGATGCACCCTTTTGCACAATATGAGATCATTTGAACAAACTATGCCATGAATGTGGCCATAAGATTGACCATTTGGCTTGAAAGCCATGAATCGTCACGCATGACAGCTCATCTCTGAGAAGACTTTTTAAAAATAATTTCCGTATTACAATTTTATTATTTTTCCTAGAAACTTGGTCACATATAATGACACAATGCGAAGCTTTTCCAATTTTTTGATTTTTTTGAATTTTTCATGCCCGTTTTAAAATGCGGTCAAAACTGCGGGCATGACCGTTCCTAGCTAGTGGTTGAATCTTGAATTTTTTTTATGTTTCTATGATTAAATAGATACTTATGTACCTAGAAATGATTTTTGGAAAAAATAAATAGCAAACTATGAGGAAGCTACTGTTCAAATTTGACCCGCTTCCAACTAAATCGGCAGAAATTTGTCTTTTTCACGAGAGGTGGATCAAAACTTTTTACACCCAACCATTTGGTCAATTGTTCATTAAATATGGCCTAGTATTTTATAAAATTGATTTGGTCCAATTTTTCAACAATTATTTGGGAGGTCCTTCACAAAAAAACCTCCTTTTGGTTACTCGAAAAATGGAAAATGGTTTTTTCGTCCAAAGAAAACGAAAACTTCCTTAGACAACATTGTTTCCCATTCCAATATGCACCCTTGTGCACAATATGAGATCATTTGAACAAACTATTCCATGAATGTGGCCATAAGATTGATCATTTGGCTTGAAAGCCATTGATCTCCACACGTGATAGCTCGTTTCTGAGAACACTTATTTATAATAATTGTCGTATTACAAGTTTGTTATTTTTTCTGGGAACTTGGCCACATATGATGACACAATGCGAAGGTTTCCCAATTTTTTATTTATCTTGAATTGTTTATGCCTGTTTCAAAATGCGGTCAAAAGGGCAGGCTTAACCGTTCCTAGCTAGTGGTTGAATCTTGGAAAACTTTTGATGTTTTTCTAATTAAATACATACTTATGTACCTAGAAATGATTTTTTGAAAAAATAAATAGCAAACTATGAGGCAGCTGCAGTTCAAATTTGACCCGCTTCCTACTGGATCGGCGGGAATTTGTCTTTTTCACCAGAGGTGGATCAAAACTTTTGACGCCCAACAATTTTGTCAATTGTGCATTAAATATGGCTTAGTATTTTATAAAAATGATTTGGTCCAATTTTGCAACAATTATTTGGGAGGTCGTTCACAAAAAAACCTCCTTTTGGGCACTCGAAAAATGCAAAATGGTTTTTTCGTCCAAAGAAAATGAAAACTTCCTTAGGCAACATTGCTTGCCATTCCAATATGCACCCTTGTGCACAATATGAGATCATTTGAACAAACTATGCCATAGATGTGGCCATAAGATTGATCATTTGGCTTGAAAGCCATTGATCTCCACACGTGCTAGCTCGTTTCTGAAAACACTTTTTTTAAAATAATTGCCGTATTACAAGTTTATTATTTTTCCTAAGAACTTGGCCACATATAATGACACAATGCGAAGGTTTCCCAGTTTTTTGATTTTTTTGATTTTTTTATGCCCGTTTCAAAATGCGGTCAAAACGGTGGGAATGACCGTTCCTAACTAGTGGTTGAATCTTGGAATTTTTTTGGTGTTTCTATGATTAAATAGATACTTATGTACCTAGAAATGATTTTTGGAAAAAATGAAGAGCAAAATACAAGGCAGCTACAATTCAAATTTGACCCGCTTCCAGCTGAATCGGCGGAAATCTGTCTTTTCCATGAGAGGTGGATCAAAACTTTTTACACCCAACCATTTGGTCAATTGTGCATGAAATATGGCCTAGTATTTTAGAAAAACGATTTGGTCCAATTTTGCAAGAATTATTTGGTAGGTCCTTCACAAAAAAACCTCATTTGGGGCACTCGGAAAGTGGAAAATGAATTTTCCATGCACAGAAAATGAAAACTTCCTTAGGCAACATTGTTTGCCATTCCAA
Source organism: Triticum monococcum (assembly GCA_034509565.1). Lineage (NCBI taxonomy): Eukaryota > Viridiplantae > Streptophyta > Magnoliopsida > Poales > Poaceae > Triticum > Triticum monococcum. Next base: position 67,908,165 of record CM067846.1, read on the forward strand.
GATGCACCCTTTTGCACAATATGAGATCATTTGAACAAACTATGCCATGAATGTGGCCATAAGATTGACCATTTGGCTTGAAAGCCATGAATCGTCACGCATGACAGCTCATCTCTGAGAAGACTTTTTAAAAATAATTTCCGTATTACAATTTTATTATTTTTCCTAGAAACTTGGTCACATATAATGACACAATGCGAAGCTTTTCCAATTTTTTGATTTTTTTGAATTTTTCATGCCCGTTTCAAAATGCGGTCAAAACTGCGGGCATGACCGTTCCTAGCTAGTGGTTGAATCTTGAATTTTTTTTATGTTTCTATGATTAAATAGATACTTATGTACCTAGAAATGATTTTTGGAAAAAATAAATAGCAAACTATGAGGCAGCTACTGTTCAAATTTGACCCGCTTCCAACTGAATCGGCAGAAATTTGTCTTTTTCACGAGAGGTGGATCAAAACTTTTTACACCCAACCATTTGGTCAATTGTTCATTAAATATGGCCTAGTATTTTATAAAATTGATTTGGTCCAATTTTTCAACAATTATTTGGGAGGTCCTTCACAAAAAAACCTCCTTTTGGTTACTCGGAAAATGGAAAATTGTTTTTTCGTCCAAAGAAAACGAAAACTTCCTTAGACAACATTGTTTCCCATTCCAATATGCACCCTTGTGCACAATATGAGATCATTTGAACAAACTATTCCATGAATGTGGCCATAAGATTGATCATTTGGCTTGAAAGCCATTGATCTCCACACGTGATAGCTCGTTTCTGAGAACACTTATTTATAATAATTGTCGTATTACAAGTTTGTTATTTTTTCTGGGAACTTGGCCACATATGATGACACAATGCGAAGGTTTCCCAATTTTTTATTTATCTTGAATTGTTTATGCCTGTTTCAAAATGCGGTCAAAAGGGCAGGCTTAACCGTTCCTAGCTAGTAGTTGAATCTTGGAAAACTTTTGATGTTTTTCTAATTAAATACATACTTATGTACCTAGAAATGATTTTTTGAAAAAATAAATAGCAAACTATGAGGCAGCTGCAGTTCAAATTTGACCCGCTTCCTACTGGATCGGCGGGAATTTGTCTTTTTCACCAGAGGTGGATCAAAACTTTTGACGCCCAACAATTTTGTCAATTGTGCATTAAATATGGCTTAGTATTTTATAAAAATGATTTGGTCCAATTTTGCAACAATTATTTGGGAGGTCGTTCACAAAAAAACCTCCTTTTGGGCACTCGAAAAATGCAAAATGGTTTTTTCGTCCAAAGAAAATGAAAACTTCCTTAGGCAACATTGCTTGCCATTCCAATATGCACCCTTGTGCACAATATGAGATCATTTGAACAAACTATGCCATAGATGTGGCCATAAGATTGATCATTTGGCTTGAAAGCCATTGATCTCCACACGTGATAGCTCGTTTCTGAAAACACTTTTTTTAAAATAATTGTCGTATTACAAGTTTATTATTTTTCCTAAGAACTTGGCCACATATAATGACACAATGCGAAGGTTTCCCAGTTTTTTGATTTTTTTATGCCCGTTTCAAAATGCGGTCAAAACGGTGGGAATGACCGTTCCTAACTAGTGGTTGAATCTTGGAATTTTTTTGGTGTTTCTATGATTAAATAGATACTTATGTACCTAGAAATGATTTTTGGAAAAAATGAAGAGCAAAATACAAGGCAGCTACAGTTCAAATTTGACCCGCTTCCAGCTGAATCGGCGGAAATCTGTCTTTTCCATGAGAGGTGGATCAAAACTTTTTACACCCAACCATTTGGTCAATTGTGCATGAAATATGGCCTAGTATTTTAGAAAAACGATTTGGTCCAATTTTGCAAGAATTATTTGGTAGGTCCTTCACAAAAAAACCTCATTTGGGGCACTCGGAAAGTGGAAAATGAATTTTCCATGCACAGAAAATGAAAACTTCCTTAGGCAACATTGTTTGCCATTCCAAGATGCACCCTTTTGCACAATATGAGATCATTTGAACAAACTATGCCATGAATGTGGCCATAAGATTGACCATTTGGCTTGAAAGCCATGAATCGTCACGCATGACAGCTCATCTCTGAGAAGACTTTTTAAAAATAATTTCCGTATTACAATTTTATTATTTTTCCTAGAAACTTGGTCACATATAATGACACAATGCGAAGCTTTTCCAATTTTTTGATTTTTTTGAATTTTTCATGCCCGTTTTAAAATGCGGTCAAAACTGCGGGCATGACCGTTCCTAGCTAGTGGTTGAATCTTGAATTTTTTTTATGTTTCTATGATTAAATAGATACTTATGTACCTAGAAATGATTTTTGGAAAAAATAAATAGCAAACTATGAGGCAGCTACTGTTCAAATTTGACCCGCTTCCAACTGAATCGGCAGAAATTTGTCTTTTTCACGAGAGGTGGATCAAAACTTTTTACACCCAACCATTTGGTCAATTGTTCATTAAATATGGCCTAGTATTTTATAAAATTGATTTGGTCCAATTTTTCAACAATTATTTGGGAGGTCCTTCACAAAAAAAACCTCCTTTTGGTTACTCGAAAAATGGAAAATGGTTTTTTCGTCCAAAGAAAACGAAAACTTCCTTAGACAACATTGTTTCCCATTCCAATATGCACCCTTGTGCACAATATGAGATCATTTGAACAAACTATGCCATGAATGTGGCCATAAGATTGATCATTTGGCTTGAAAGCCATTGATCTCCACACGTGATAGCTCGTTTCTGAGAACACTTATTTATAATAATTGTCGTATTACAAGTTTGTTATTTTTTCTGGGAACTTGGCCACATATGATGACACAATGCGAAGGTTTCCCAATTTTTTTATTTTTCTTGAATTGTTTATGCCTGTTTCAAAATGCGGTCAAAAGGGCAGGCTTAACCGTTCCTAGCTAGTGGTTGAATCTTGGAAAACTTTTGATGTTTTTCTAATTAAATACATACTTATGTACCTAGAAATGATTTTTTGAAAAAATAAATAGCAAACTATGAGGCAGCTGCAGTTCAAATTTGACCCGCTTCCAACTGAATCGGCGGAAATTTATCTTTTTCACGAGAGGTGGATCAAAACTTTTTATACCCAACGATTTGGTCAATTGTGCAATAAATATGGTCTAGTATTTTAGAAAAATGATTTGGTCCAATTTTGTAACAATTATTTGGGAGGTCCTTCACAAAAAACTCCTTTTAGGCACTCACAAATGAAAAAATAATTTAAAAGAACTCATTTCTCGTAACTCTAAAAAAATTTGTCTTATTTCAATTTATCATTATTCTGGAAAACTATAGTCAAATTTGCTGACACAATGAGAAGTTTTTTTTCAAATTTTCAGGTCATAATAAAATAGCTAGCATGCTTTAGCACCTTACTTTTAGTCAATTACGACCAATTTAAATGGTCAAAATATCATACTTGTATACTGCGTTCTGATTGGTCCAGGGGCCTTCCACGCGGATTATGGATAAACCACCGTCGGATCCTCCTGGATCCAACGGCCCTCACCTCACCCTCTCACGGTCTCACCCACCCACCACGAGCTACCCCTAAAAAAACCCACCGCACACCACTCCTCTCTCTCCCCGCGCAGTGAACCCTGGCGCTCTCACCCTCTCCCTCCCTCTGGATCCACCGCCGCCGCACACAGCTCATCCTTCTGGATCCACCGCCGCCCCCCAACCCCACTCCCTCCCTCTGGATCTCGACACGCGACCGCCCCCACCCCACTCCTCCGCCGTTCCCCACACACTCTCACCGCTCGCAGACCCCCACCCTCGCGGATCCAACACGCCGGCACCCATTCCGCCACCCCCGCCGTCGCTGCCCCTTCCTCCCCCAGCCTCGACCACCCCGCTTCCGCCACCCCTGCCCGCTCCACCTAATCCACTGCTGGCCCCGATGCCATGGCGGATGCCGACAGCAGTAGCAACCCGCTGCTTGCCGACTTCTGCTTGCCGCCCTTCGACCGCGTCGAGCCTGTGCAGCTCTCTATCTCTTCCATTCCTATTGGATTTCGGGTTCCGGCAGACCCTTGAGGTTCGAACACTGGGGTGCGCGCGGAGATTTCGCCTCCTGTCTATCTGCACCCCACCGCCACGCTAGGATTTAAACTATGGGAAGAACAGCACAAGAGACACAGGGTTTATACTGGTTCGGGCCACCGTTGTGGTGTAATACCCTACTCTAGTGTCTGGTGTGGTGGGTTGCCTCTTGGGCTGATGATGGTGAACAATAAAAGGAAGAACATCCTCGCGATGTTCTGGTCTTGGCTGAGGCGATGAACTGCTAGGAGGAGTTCAGCCACCTTTCTCTCTCTCTCTCTGCTTCCAATCAGCCGACCCCTTGCCATGTGGGTGGCCAGTCCTATTTATAGAGGCCCTGGTCCTCTTCCCCAATATCGAGCGGGAAGGGAGCCAACAATGGCGGGCTAATTTCAAAGGGGACAACAAGTATCAGCTATCCTGACAAAAGTAGTCTTCGTCTGCGCAAAGCTCTGGTGATGACGCCGTCTTGGGCTCCACGGTGACCTCCGTCTCGTAGTCCTCCTGGTCTTGGTCTCGTTGCACCGAAATGGCAACATTTGCCTGATGCCTCGGTACTCCGCGGCTGCACTTGCCCCCTTTGCACCAAAGAGGAAAGGAGGATGCTGCGCGGGTTGGCACCCGCCTGGCGCCCTGAGTCGTCATGGCTTGCGTCACGGGCGCCTCGTGAGGTACCCCGCCTTGATCTTTCCGCCTCCTTGTGAGCCTACCTGACGAGGCCGTGCCTGAGGAAGCTCCGCGTCGTCCGCCCCGCGAGGCTTGGCCCCTCGCGAGGGTCTTGGGTTTGTGTTGGTGAAGATGGGCCGTGCTGGGCTCCCCTTTGGGCCATGCCGCAGGCCGCAGGCAGGCAAGTCTGGGGCCCCCCAGGCCCAAGGCGCGCCCGGACTTGGCCATGCAAGGAGGCGGAAGGGCAAGAGCGAAGCATCACGGGCCCTAACAGCCTGCGGCCTTAGGCGCTGCGTGGTAGTTGATTGGACGTGGGCGTATCCACTTCCCCATGGCGCCTCGGCAACTGCACTGATTGGACAAGTCCCTGCATGCAAAACGGGTCATGATTACCTGCAATCGTGGAGGTCGGCGGTTGGCCTCCGCCGGCTATAAGTACGGAATGGCGTGCGCCCTTCCGGTTCATCTCCCCTTGCTTCTCCTTCTTCTTCATGGCCCCGTCGAGGAGGTTCTCGGCCGCGGAGAAGGGGAAGGCTTGCCAGGCAGAGCATGCCTCTCCCCCGCCCAAGCGCGGCCGAGGGCGCCCCCGCAAACATCCTGTGGCCACCACGGTAGCTCCCCGCGGCCGCGGAGACACTTTCCAGTGCGGTGGCGGGCGGATTGCTACGGCCGGGGGGTGCGCTCCGGCTGCGCGTCCCCCTATGCCGCGCTTTCGCACTGCAGAGGTGCTGCCGGAGTTCGTCGTGTGGTCGGCGGAGCCGACCAGCACCCGGCTTCCACTTCCTCGCTTCCTCCTTGGCGAGCTCCCGGCCGGCGCCCAGGGCGGCCTCTGGCTTCAGGCTGACGGCTGCTGCAGTCGGGCCTCATGGGTTTCACTGGAGGTCTTCGCAGTCGGGAGCCTAGCCTTGGCCCGCGGTTGGCAGACGTTTGCCCGCGCGCGTGGCCTGGGCTGTCGGTGCACCCTACACTTCAGGTTCGACGGTGACGCCACCCTCTACGTGAGGGTCTTGGGGAAGATGGTCGCTGCGCAGGGTGTTGCCCCGAGGGCGACGACCGCGGCTGGGAACCCGGCTCCGGATGATGGAGAGGACGACGCTCGCGGGGCTGGCGGCGCTCAGGGTTCCTCAAGCTTCTCTGGTTCTTCTTCAGGCGGCGACTCTTCTAGTGGTGGCCGCAGTCAGCCCCCACACCGTCGTATCTGCTTGGGAGGTGGTAGCGTGTCCGCCCACCGTCGCGCCCTGGTGAAGCACGAGAGGGAGTCCGCCTGATCTCCGGAGGCAGCTCGGGCTTCCCTGCGGGCCGGTGCGAGGTGAGCCGCACCAGATTTGTTCTTTCTCTTCCCTTTTCCTGCGTAAAAAGGACAGTAGTGTCGTGCCCCGCGGGGGTGTGTACGGGTTATTGCTATTAATTATCGCTTTGCTTTCTTTATTGTACCTTCCGGCTATGTGCCCGCGCGTGGATGGTTCCCGGCCCCAGCCGTGGGGGCGACCGACCCAGGCCCTGTGTTTGTGTTGCGGTGCCCGAGGGGCACGGACTGGAGGGGTGCTCCTGCAAGGGGCCCAGGTCGCGAACCCTTTGAATGACTAGGAGAGGAACACTCACGAGGGCGCTTGGCTCCTCCCCTCGCGAGGCCTTGCACAAGAGAAATCGAGGCAGGAGAGTGAAAAGCCGAAGAACCGCAAGCCAAAGACGGCAACAACTTCAATAAGACTTCAAATGAAGAGGAACAAGCCAACTGCGGAAAGCAAATGAAAAGTCACGTCCGGCACCTAGTCTAGGCTTCGACGTCTTCTCACCAGCGCGGAGCTAAGTGCTACCACTGGGTGTGGGAGGGAGCCCCAGTGCCTGAGGCCGGTGCTCCTGAGACTCCGGGGCGTGTACAGCCCCAACTCATTATTACGTGAGAGTGTCACGGGCGGCGAGCTTCACAGGCGTGGGCCTTCTTCACAGGCTCCGGGCCTTTTCCAAAACGCGATAGCTTCACAGGCATTCGCCTTGCTTCACGGGCTCCAGGCCTTTTCGGAAACGCAATAGCTTCACATGCATTCGCCTTGCTTCATAGGCTCCGGGCCTTTTCCAAAACGCGATAGCTTCACAGGCTCCGGGCCTTTTCCAAAACGCGATAGCTTCACATGCATTCGCCTTGCTTCACAGGCTCCGAGCCTTTTCCAAAATGCGATAGCTTCACAGGCATTCGCCTTGCTTCATAGGCTACGGGCCTTTTTAGGGGTAGAACCACCGGAGGTGCTGGATGTTCCATGCGTTCTGGACCGGCACCCCCTCCTGAGTCTCCAAGCGCGCGGAGCCGGGCCTGGAAACATGAACAACCTTGAACGGGCCCTCCCACATGGGAGAGAGCTTGTGCAGTCCCTCCCTGGAGAGAACCCGCCTGAGCACGAGGTCTCCTACCTCAATAGTCCTGGGGCGGATGTTGCAGCAGTGATATCGCCGCAGTGCTTGTTGGTACCTCGCCGCTCGCAGCGCGGCTTCGTGGCGACGCTCCTCCTCCAGCATGAGGTCCATCCCCCGCATGGCGTCTTGCTGCGCCTCGTCGAACGCCAGGACCCACGTGGAGCGACGTCTGACCTCGTGAGGGAGGACTAATTCCGCTCCGTAGACCAGGAAGAACAGGGTCTCTCTAGTCGGCTTGGTCGCGGTGGTGCGGATGGACCACAACACGGACTGCAGCTCGTTGTACCAACCTCTGCTGCAAGCCTCCAGCTTCTTCTTGAACGTCCGGGTCTTGAGGCCCCTCGGGACCTCTGCGTTGGCTCGCTCGGCCTGGCCGTTGCTTCGGGGGTGCGCCACTGAAGCGTAGCATATCTGCGTTCCAAGGTTAGCACAGTATGTTTTGAAGAGGTTACTGGTGAACTGCGAACTGTTGTCCGTGATGATGCGATTCGGCACCCCGAACCAGCTCACGATACCCTTGATGAACTTGACTGTGGAACATGCAGGAATGGTGCGGACAGCCTCCACTTCAGCCCACTTGGTGAACTTGTCCACGGCAACGTAAAGGTAGCGGTAGCCCCCTAGCGCCCAAGGAAATGGACCCAAGATGTCGAGCCCCCAGACTGCGAATGGCCATGAAAGGGGGATAGTCTGCAAGCCCCCTGCCGGCTGATGGATCTGCTTGGCGTGGAACTGGCAGGCCTCACAAGCTTTCACTAGTTCAACGGTGTCATTGAGCGCGGTGGGCCAATAAAACCCACTGCAGAATGCCTTGCCAACGAGGATCCGTGATGATGAATGATGTCCGTAGTCTCCGCCGTGTATATCTTCTAGTAGTTCCTTCCCTTGCGCCCTGGAGACGCAGCGCAGGGATACATCGTTTGGTCGCTTTCGGTAGAGCTCTCCATCTTTGATGCAGTATGCCATGGCCTGGCGCGCCACTCGCTCTGCTTCCTCCTCCTTCTCCGGTAGGGTCCCTTGCTTTAAGTAGCTCCGGAGCTCCGTGATCCAACATCCCTCCTGAGGTTCCATTGTCAGGAGCAGGCGTGCTCCCAAGGCCGGGCAACAAGCGAGAGCTCCTGAGGCAGGTGGCTGAGGGAGCTCCTCCCTGGGCTAAGCCGTGTTTGATAATGACGGTAAGGCTGAAGGCTTGAAGAGCCGCTCCTCGAAAACGCCAGGCTCCTGAGGTAACCACCTCGACGCGCGTTTGGCGATGTCATCGGCTTCCTGATTGGTGCCACGGGGCACATGCTGCAACTCCAACCCCCAGAACTGCTTCTCCATCATGCGGACCTCTGCAAGGTAGGCCTGCATGTGCTCATCCTTCGGCTCGTACACCTTGTTGGAGAAATTGACAAGGAGCTGCGAATCGCCCTTGATGGTGAGGCGTTTCACCCCCAGGGCAGTTGCGGCCTTCAAGCCTGCTATTAAACCTTCATACTCCGCTATGTTGTTGGAGACCTTTTCACCTTGCTGGAAACAAAGCTGCACGGCGTAATAGAGCTTGTCCTGGGTGGGCGATATAAGCACCGCCCCAGCCCCTGCGCCGTGTCTGGAGAACGCCCCATCGAAGTACATGACCCAGCCTTCTGGCGCCTCGCTTCTCGGGGACAGGGACCGATCCTCGTCGGCCTTGAGGCCTGGCGCCTCCGTCCATTCTGCCACAAAATCCGCCAATGATGCTCCCTTTATGACTCTGGTCGTGCTGAATTCGAGCTGAAATGCTTGCAGCTCTATGTTCCACTTAGTGACCCTTCCAGCTGAATTGGGGCTCCTGAGCACCCTCTCCAGGGGGTATGACGAGACGACCTTGATGGGGTGACCCTGAAAATAGTGCCGCAGCTTGGGCGAGGCCACCAGTAGCGCGAGGAGGAGTTTCTGAGGCATAGGGTACCGCGCCCTTGCATCCCGTAACACTGTGCTGATGAAGTACACTGGGTGCTCAACAAGGTGGAGTGTGTCAGTGCTGGTGGCTCCCTTTGGAGACCATGGTGCCTCTTGAGACAATGAGGCCTCCTGAGACTGGCCATCTGGGGGAGGGGCCTCTTCCGCCTCTGGTGCACCCCTTTGCGGCGGCTGATCCTCCTCAGCCGCTGTGGCGGTTTCTGTGGGCCTTCCTCGTACTAGTTCCGCCTTGTCCCGGGCTGCTGTCGCGGTTTTGATTCGACGCTCCTCTCTGACTGCCACCAGGGCTGCGCTGGCGGAGTAGGGAGTGGCGGCGAGGTAAAGCACCAGGGGCTCTTGAGGGCGTGGAGCCACCATGACCGATGGACTGGTCAGGTATTTCTTGAGATCCTAGAATGCCTTGTCGGCCTCTTCAGTCCACTCGAAGGGCCCCTTTTTCTTCATTAGCTGGAAGAAGGGTAGAGCTCGCTTCCCCAACTTGAAGATGAAGCACCCTAGCGCGGTCACGCGCCCCGTGAGCTTCTGCATTTCTCTAAGGGTCTTTGGCGGGCTCATGTCTTCCACTGCCTTAACCTTCTCCGGGTTAGCCTCGATGCCTCGGCGAGACACGAGGAAACCCAAGATCTTGCCCGAGGGGACTCTGAACACACACTTCTCTAGGTTGAGCCATAGGTTCACTGCGTTGAGGCTCGCGAAGGTTTCCTCCAGGTCTTGTATCAAGGTCCTGGCCTCTTGAGATTTTACCACGATGTCATCGACGTAAGCTTCAACATTCTTCCCGAGCTGCGGGCCCAAGGTGATATGCATCAGCCGCTGAAAGGTCGCCCCTGCATTACGCAGCCCGAATGGCATGCAGGTGTAGCAGTACACCCCACACGGGGTTAGGAAGGCTGTCTTCTCGACGTCTTCTACCACCATCTTGATCTAGTGATACCCAGAGAAGGCATCCAGGAAGCATAACAGGTCGCATTCCACAGTGGAATCGACGATCTGGTCAATGCGGCGGAGCGGGAATGGATCTTGCGGGCACGCTTTGTTGAGGTTGGTGAAGTCGACACACATGCGTTCCTTCCCTCCCTTCTTCGGCACAACGACAGGGTTGGCCAACCAATATGGGTATCGGACCTAGCGAATGACCCCAGCGGCCTCTAATTTGCAGGTCTCTTGGACGATGAAGGCCTGCTTTTGTGTGGACTGCCGCCTGGCCTTCTGCTTCATAGGGCGCACGTTGGGGCACACGTTGAGGTGATGCTCGATTACACTCCTGGGGATCCCTACCAACTGGTCTGGCTCCCAAGCGAATACCTTCTTATTTGCGCGCAGGAACCCGACCAGGGCCTCCTCCTGCTCGGGTTTGAGGTGGGCGCCTATGGTGAAAGTGGCGTTGGTGGACCCGTCCTCATCGACGAGTATCTGCTTGGTTTCTCCCTTGTCCTGGGTGAACAACTGCTTCTTCTTGGCGGGCGCAGCCCCCTTGGGCTCGGGGGCCTCCAAGTCGGCGGGCTGTGCCGACGCCGCTGTGTTGAAGACGAGCTTGAGCACCCACAGAGCGTCACCGGTGTCCCCGTGCACGGCGAGGACACCGCTGCTCCTGGGCATCTTCATGAGGTTGTACGTCGGGTGCGTCGCGTCCATGAACTGGGCCAGCGCTGGGTAGCCGAGGATGGCTTTGTAGGGAAGGCCGATGGGGGAGAAGTCGAAGTCGACTAGCTCCGTGCGGAAGTTGTCGTAGGTGCCGAATGTCATTGGGAGCCGGATCTGTCCCAAGGAGCTGGACGGCCTGCCCCCAACGCCTGAGAAGGACCGGCTGGGCTGCAGCCGTTCCAGGGGTATGCAGAGGAGGTTGAAGGCCTCGACTGAGAGCACGCTGAGGCCCGCCCCGCCATCGATGAGAGTTCTGGTGATGGCCACCTGGCAGATGGTGGGGGTGCACAGCATGGGGAGCGCACCCGAGCAGGCCGAGTTGGAGGGGTGGTCCTCCGGGCTGAAGCTCAGGCCGGTCTCGGGCGCCGCCCGATCCAGGGGAGCGCCCTGCCGCGTGGAAGCGGCGCTGACCCAGCGGATGAATGGCTTGACGTGGTAACTTGTAGGTGGCGCCTGCGAGCCGCCCAAGAGGGCCACGACGACTGGGGTTTTGGTGTAGCACGATAGGCGGGGGAGAGGTTGTGGGGCTCCATGGGCGCGCGGAGCGCGTGGGACGAAGAACCAGCTGAGGTGAGCGAAGGAGTTGCGGTGCAGCCGTCTTGCCGCACGGACGGATGCTGGGACGATGCTTGCTACTCGTCCCCTACCGGGCCGGTGGCGGCGTTGACGGCAGGTGACGGGGAACGGCGAGGACGCCCGCCAACAGGGGCCGTCTGGGCGACGCGGGAAGCGAGGGCGGCCCGGCGCTCCACGCGGGCCCAACGAGCGCTAGACATGAGTGTGATGGTCGGAGGAGAACGGGGTGGTGGGAGACGAATTCCGGCGCACCCCTACCTGGCGCGCCAAATGTCGGATTTCGGGTTCCGGCAGACCCTTGAGGTTCGAACACTGGGGTGCGCGCGGAGATTTCGCCTCCTGTCTACCTGTACCCCACCGCCACGCTAGGATCTAAACTATGGGAAGAACAGCACAAGAGACACAGGGTTTATACTGGTTCGGGCCACCGTTATGGTGTAATACCCTACTCCAGTGTGTGGTGTGGTGGATTGCCTCTTGGGCTGATGATGGTGAACAATACAAGGAAGAACAGCCTCCCGAGGGTCTGTTCTTGGCTGAGGTGATGAACTGCTGGGAGGAGTTCAACCAGCTTTCTCTCTCTCTCTCTCTGCTTCCAATCAGCCGACCCCTTGCCATGTGGGTGGCCAGTCCTAATTATAGAAGCCCTGGTCCTCTTCCCAAATATCGAGCGGGAAGGGAGCCAACAATGGCAGGCTAATTTCAAAGGGGACAGCAAGTATCAGCTATCCTGACAAAAGTAGTCTTCGTCTGCGCAAAGCTCTGGTGATGACGCCGTCTTGGGCTCCATGGTGACCTCCGTCTTATAGTCCTCCTGGTCTTGGTCTCGTTGTACCGAAATGGCAACCTTTGCATGATGCCTCGGTACTCCGCGGCTTCGCTTGCCCCCTTTGCACCAAAGAGGAAAGGAGGACGCTGCGCGGGCTGGCACCTGCCTGGCGCCCTGAGTCATCATGGCTTGCGTCACGGGTGCCTCGTGAGGTACCCTGCCTTGATCTCTCCGCCTCCTCGTGAGCCTGCCTGACGAGGCCGTGCCTGAGGAAGCTCCGCGTCATCCGCCCCGCGAGGCTTGGCCCCTCGCGAGGGTCTTGGGTTTGTGTTGGCGAAGATGGGCTGTGCTGGGCCCCCCTTTGGGCCACGCCGCAGGCCGCAGGCAGGCAAGTCTAGGAACCCCTGTTCCCAGAGCACCGACAATTCCCTCCCCGATTCTCGCCCATCCCACGGCGCCATCGCCGCCGCCCACCACCCCCACCCCGGCGACTCAGCTGCGTCCCTCCACTCCATCTCCTGCTCCTCAAATCCCTCCCTCACTTCCTCACCTCATGTTCTCTCCCTCCCAGATCCAGGATGCCATGGGCGGGATGGCCTCTTCCTCCCCTGCGCCGACGCCATGCAGATGTGGTTGGCCGTGAGCCCAGCCACCTCCTTGCAGCCGCATCATTCGGATCTGGCCAGCGGCCGAGGAGAAGGTGGTGGTTGAAGAGGTCCCGGTGAGATTGGACGCGCCCAAGGGCGCGGGGACGAACGCGGACGGCTGACGCGTCCATCCAGGCGACGTCGACCCCATTGTACCCCAGCGCGGCCCGAATCGGCTGTCAGGCTGCGGCGAGGACTGCGACGCTGAGGGCTACGAGTGCAGGGCGGATGGCTGCGAGGAATGCGAGTGGTGGAGGCTGCACTTCTACTGGAGCCACGCTGGCAACCGCCCGACGCACTTCTCCCTCGTCGCCGGTGACTATTTCATGGACCATATGGTATGGATTCAGCGTTGCTCCCTTTCTCTCTTCATTCCAATGTCTATCTGTCGGTGTGTCGTTGCTACCGAGGTGATGGGAACCCCACTCCACTCAATGGACATTTTATTTGGTTGCTGTCTGAATTTCCCACAAACATTGAAACTTATGTCTCTAAGTAACATGGATGGACGCGTCAAATTGCCAAATTGCCAATGAAATGCAAACTGCACTCTACTGACTGACTGAGTTCATAACTATTGATACTTCCTTTGTAGTGAGCTGGTGTGTAGCATCCACTATCCTGTAGAAGTCTAGCCTTGGGAGTGTGCTTACATTCTGTTCTTAGACGCCAAATTTTCTCCCATCATTTTGCACGATGGGTTACATTCTGTGCAGCATCCACTATCATGTAGAATCTCTGGTTGTTTCATGATGCTAGTCCGCACTTACATTATGGGGATGGTATCTGGATTTGTCAGATTTGAGCCATTTATCTGGTTATTCTTAAGTCAATGTATCTAAGTTTCGTTTTCTTACTACCGTTCTCAAGCAGCATTATTCAAGTTTCACTGCTTGAACTTCTTGTATACCGTTGTTTTACCTAACTACCTTGTGGCTAGTAGTATCATGTATCCGTACTGTAGCAGTGAACACTGCATAATTTTGCGTTAAATGTAGTGAGGTCACACTATTTACTCAACTCTCTAAATGATGCTAGACGCTGTTATATTGGCATTTCTTTGAATCGCACAAATCCACCAATTTCTGGACCTTTAGATGCTAGGGCAGAAACATCGGTCCGAAAGGAAGCACCCTGCCAGCAATTCCACCAAGGTAAAAGCACCAACCAACCCAACTATAATTTTATTTAGTACACACACAGCACAGGCAGTACAACTGTTAGTCGAAACCTGAATTACCCTACTGTCTGGCTACCTTGACTACATTAACAATGTCATTCTTGGTGCTGCAGCAGAAGTGCAAGTCGTCGAGCCTGAAGGACATGAGCCCGGACGCATCGAGGCAGCCGTTGTCCCCCTTGCAGCCAAACTCCCCAGACTGCAGGGTGCACAAGAAGTGAACCCAGCCGGCCGTTTCAAAGTGAACTGAGCAATCCACCCTTTATGCATTTGGGCTGCTTGCCTCATCTGACTAACTTGCTGGGATAATAATTTACTTAGTTCTTGTCGGTAGAACCTCGGTCATGTAGCCTACATTTTCCATTTTCGTCTTCCTGTTGGTATTTGTCTGTGTCTATCATGATCCTTTCATGAGAAAAATTAGGAGTGTTATCTTGGTAACGCCACACATCCCATCTCCTTTCCCCTGCAATCTAGTCTAGTTTAAGATATCCATTTCTTTGTCTGCTCTTGTGAGCTCTTCCCATTGGGAAACTTGGCTAGCTTTCCATATAAGTTGAAGAACTATACTATTATCCACTGCTTTTAATCAACTGATGATGCATATTCAGTTTGGCTGATTTTGTTACATACATACATACATGGCTTTTTTTTTGTCAACTCAACTGTGATGTCATTGTTGCTGCTCTGTAGAACTTTTGTATGTTTAGAGCATGCATCCTAATTGTCAATCTCGAGTCTGCACTTCTGTATGTTTTTGATGTCAAACACTTATGCATGACTAATTGTTAAGTTGATACAATTTCTTTGGTAGACAAGCTTGGAAACTTAGACTACAGACTGTTAAGCTGCTACTGATTTAGACTACAGATTTTTTAATCTTAGACTACTGGTTTATCTATGTTCCATATCATGGATTTGACCTGTACCATGCATTACACATGTGTTGATACAATCATATAGCTTATCTGATCAAACAATCCGTTCATGTTATCTTTACCTACTACTCTTATACCTTACCAAAACAAAAATAATTCTTACTAGGAGTAGTTCTTTTTGTTCAGATTCTGTATTTATTACTGTTGACATATTGTCGTGATTTACTTTTTGTACTGAATAGCTCTTTCTGATATTCCCAGGTTTTAGCAATCAGCCGTAGCTCTTTCATCATAGGTGCATGATGCAACAGAGGACAAGCGTTTCATGTCCAACCAAGGTGCATGGTGCTCGCAATTGACGAACAGAGGGTTTCCGACGTCGGCTACACAAGCTACCACTGTGAGCTCCTCCCTTTCCTCTACTACAACCATGCTCTATTAGGATGTGGCTGAAACCATTGGATGGCCTTCTTGGATATGTTTTGCTGCTATCTAGAATTAGTACTTGTCCCATTTTTTGTTTGTTTGCTGGACATGTTATGGTTCAAGGGTTGATGATGTCTACTAGATAGTTTGCTAGCTATATACCTATTGTTGATTGATGCTCTTGTAGATAGTACATAGTTTGCTAGCTATCTAGTGTTCTTGTGGTTCTGCGAAGATGCATCACAAACATCTGGTGTCCTGATCTAAAATTGGTCTCTTAAATATCTAGGTCTTTGAAGTTGGCTGAATCTATTGCTTTATTATATATTTGGTCCATAAATCTACGTTTCTATGAAATCTCTTTCAATATTTTTTTGAAGGTCTGTACTAGTCTAATGCTGGTAGCCTATCTGTTCACTCTTTTACAGGAGGTCTATGAAATTTGAAGTTCGAAGCCGGATAGCCCTACTCAGCAAAGAGTCGCCTCTTTTGTTTGACTGTAATAGACTGTAAATATTATTATATTATAATAGTAGGCATATTTCGGATGTAATAGACTATGTACAGATTGTAGTAGACTTAGTGTTAGTTGATGAACTACATTTGTAATGTTCTGTTTGAAATATTGATTATGTATGTGATTTGAAAACGTGTGGCATGGAAACCTGACCTGTGGGACCCATTTATGAAAATAATTTGAGCATTTTTGAAATTTCTGTCAAGTGGGCCCAATGTGTGAGATGATGACAAGTGGGACCAGCTCCAAAATATAATAGCCCAAACAATGTTAAAAGGCCATGGCCCAGAAATAAATAAAATCCTGAATTGTTGGGCCAGACCCATGTAGCTGACCAAAATTAAAAGGAAAAAAAATCATAAAAAGGATGATTCTTGTTGGGCTCGACCTATGTAAAACACCGAATCGGACCGGGCTGATTCTTGTGCCACATCAGCTTGCCACGCTGGATGCCTATGTGGCCTGGGGAGGTTGCTAGTGACCAAAACGCCACAGTAGACGTATTTTGGTCATAAACGTCTTCGACCATTCCAGATGAAAGGTCGCTATAGTCAGTTTATGACCGCCAGCTTTTGACCTTCTGTTTTTGGTCACATAAAGGTCGCAAATGAAAAACCATGACCTTTCAGTGACCAATAGTGGTGGTCACAAGTTGACATATTTCTTGTAGTGGGAGTTTTATGGTGGGGCTATGACATAGCCCCTGGTGTGTATGCGGTGTGTGGTGCCTTACATATCTGATCTTAAAAAGATCCCTCGTGTTACATGGAGAATCGCTAAAGATTCCAATAAGTCGTCAAGTGGTTGACCAGTCTCGCCGCATCATGACAGTCAGTTTTCGGCTTTCTCTACTGAGGTGCTCATCCGGTCTAGGCCAGGGCACAATCGCAGTAGTTCTCCCTTTACTATCCTAGCTGATAGAGCGGAACGTAGGGTAGCAAACACAGGAGCCGGGCAACCCAACTATTGACGAAAGACAATGATTCAGAGTTGATGGATATAAGGGCAAACTTGCGACGCCGAAGTACGCTATAGAGATGTTCGGACTTATACTGGCAGCTCATCCATTCCCATGCCGAGCCCCTGGCAGGGTATGCCGAGGTGTATCTGCAGAGCAGTCGTTAAGGCCATGCTTATTGTTGAAAAAGTATGAAAGATCGGTTCGGATGAGACTTACTGAGGACGGAGCGATGTGCCAAAGATAAATTTATGTATATATATAATAAAAAAAGAAACCGCGAACCCGGCTATTTGACATGCTCGGGGTCGGGATCAGAGGAAAGAGGGCATAGTACAGGCTCGTACTAAAGAGTGTGGTCCACAAATAGTTATTTTGGACCTCCTGTCGCACGTCTCACTACAAAAAAAGACACATCCGTGACATTTTGGGCCGAACAAAAAAAAATTCTATCATACATATGACACTTCTATGACGATAATAGTGACAAAACCCGGTATCACCATAGATGTGGTGGGCTCCTACTTCTATGACAAAAATCATGACAGAAAATGGGCTTTTCATCCTGGCGGGCCGGAGACGCAGCTGCATGACATTTGGGTCGTCCATGACGGAAAAAACCGTGGTAGAAGCGAGGGGGGGGGGGGAATTTCAGGGAGTTCCCAGTTACGATGGGAGGTCGGGGCCGAGCGATGCGTGGCATTGGCTCTAACTGAACCCGAGCGATTGCACTGCAGGCTACGCGTTACTGAACCCGAGCGATCGATCGATGGCTGTTAACTGAACCCGATCGAGCGATTCCTTCGCTACTGCTGCTAACTGAAGCCGATCAATGCTGGCTCTGGATGAACAGTGAGCGTTGCGGGGGGTTTGGATGAACAGTTCCCGGTGGGGGTGGATGAACAGGACCCCGTGGTGTTGCCTCTGGATGAACAGGATCCCGATCGATCGAGTCGGTTGGGGCTGGATGAACAGGACCCCGTGGAGGGCTGGATGAACAGGACCACCCCGTGGAGGGCAGGATGAATAGTAGCCCATGGAGGGGTGGTTGAACAGGAGCCCGTGGAGAGGGTTGGTTGAACAGTAGCCGGTGGATGAACAGTCATAGGTGGAGGCTGGAGGAGGCCGACGGTGGATGAGCAGTAGCTCGTGAAGGCTGGAGGGGGTCGACGGTGGAGATGAACAGTATCCCGTGGAGTCCTGTTTTGCGGTACGCCACACCCCTCCTGATGAACAGGACCCCCGTTTCGACCGTAGCGCTCCAACACAAGTCGATTTTGTCTGTTTTGCGGTACGCCACACCCCTCCCGATCAACAGGACCCCCGTTTCGACTGTAGGAGGTCTGTTTCCTCCATTTTGCGGTACGCCAGACCCCTCCCGATGAACAGGATCCCGTTTCGAACATGGTCGGTCGAACACAAGGTCGTTTCCTCCGTTTAGCGGTACGCCAGGCCTCGTTTCAATCGCCTGTTCCGTCCAAGCCCTCCCGATGAACACGACCAGGCATTCCGTTCCGACCCAGCCGGTTGGCTCCCACGCGTTCCGTTGCCTCCCCATGAACACGAGCATTCCGTTGCCTCCCCATGAACACGATGCATTCCATTGCCTCCCCGTGAACATGACGACGGCGTTGTTTCTCTGTTCCGACCCAGCCATGTACACGAGCCCTGGCCGTACGTATGCGCGAGTAGGCGTTCGAGACCCCGCACGTATGTACACATACGTGGCCATATTTTCTTTCTTGCACCCTGGCCGTCGTACGTACGTGTACATGCTACGTGCGCTCCTCTACTATGGCACGTGCGCGCCTCTACATCCACTACTATATATGTATGTACACGTTCGCGACCAGAATGACAATGCTACGTACGCTTCGACCAGGTGGGTCCCGACTGTCAGGCACTTCTTTGCGTGCAAAGATGTAGCTGGTGGGTCCCAGCAGTCAGGGGCAAACATTTTTTCACGAAATACGGTGGCCCGTCCGGTGGGTCCCCGCTGTCAGGTGGAGGAATAATTATTTTGCACGTAATAAGGAGGCACTTCCTTGCTGCGGCCGTGGACCCAGCTGTCAGCCTCTCCACGTACAGTCCACGTCCGATGGAAGCCGTTCCTTGACCACGTTGACCACGCCGCGCCGAGAGCACCAGGGCGGTGGACGACGGCGAGGCCTAGGAAGGGGACGACGCGGAGCCGGGGAAGACGCGGCAGTAGATGCCCACGCGTAGAGGAGTACGAGGGTTCACTGGTTAGCTGCGGTGTGAGGCTGCCGTCGCCGCAGAATAATAGGGGGTGTGGGTGAGTAGAGGGGTGGCCTGGCCAGCGGTGGGAGTAGTAGGGGGCGGTGAGGCCTCCTCCGCATCGCAGCCGGCCACGGGAGGCAGGAGCACGAGGCGCGACCGGCGCTGGTTTGGGCGGCTGGAGCAAGAAGACTAGAGGTTGAAGAAGCACTACGGCCGTTGGATGGACATCGTACGGTCACTCGAGCTAGAATCGTGCATATTGACTAAGTTGACAAAGCCCTCCATCCCCGTCAACTTAGTAGGCCCACAAGTCAGCCTCCCACCAAGGTGGGTCCCAGCTAGCAAGGGGTATTCCTTTTTTTGTGCGTAATAAGGAGGCACTTCCGGTGGGTCCGAGCTGACAGCAGGGGGAATATTTTTTCACGAAATACGGTGGCCCGTCGGGTGGGTCCCAGGAGTCAGGGGGAAATGTGTTTTTCGTGATATACTGGTGGGCGTCTGGTGGGTCCCTTCTGTCAGGTGGAGGAATAATTATTTTCCGCGTAATAAGGAGGCACATCCTTGCGGCTGCCGTGGACCCAGCTGTCAGCCTCTCCACGTACAGTATTCTTCCGATGGAATTCAATCGTTGACCACATTGACGACGCCGTGCCGACAGCACCACGGCGGTGGATGACGGCGAGGCCTAGGAAGAGGACGACGCAGAGCCGGGCAAGACGCCGCAGTGGATGCCCACGCGGAGAGGAGTACGAGGGCTCACTGGTTCGGCTGCGCTGCCGTCGCCACAGAATAACAGGGGGTGTGTGTGAGTGGAGTGGAGGGATGGCCTGGCTAGTGGTGGGAGTAGTATGGGGGCGGTGAGGCCTCCGCGGCAGCACAGCCGGCCACGGGAAGCAGGAGCAGGTGGCACGACCGGCGCTACTTTGGGCGGCTGGAGCAAGAAGACCAGAAGTTGAAGAAGCACTACGGCCGTTGGATGGACATCATACGGTCAGTCGAGCTAGAATCGTGCATATGGACTAAGTTGACAAAGCCCTTCGTCCTTGTCAACTTAGTAGGCCCACTATACTGGGTCCCAGCTAGCAGGGGGTATTCATTTTTTGTGCGTAATAAGAAGGCACGTCCTTGCGTGTGAAGATATAGCTGGTGGGTCCAAGCTGTCAGCGGTGGTAACGTTTTTTTCGCGAAATACAGAGGCCGTTTCGGTGGGTCCCAGATGTCAGTTGGAGGAAATCATTATTTTGCGCGTAATATGGAGGCATTTCCTTGCGTGCGGCCGTGGACCCAGCTGTCAGCCTCTCCATGTATAGTCCACTTCAGATGCATGTCGTTCATTGACCATGCTGACCACGCCACTCCGAGAGCACCAGGGCGGTGGACGACGGCGAGGCCTAGGAAGGGAACAACACGGAGGTAGGGAAGACTCAGCCGTTGTTTTTGTTTCCCACGCGGAGGGGAATACCACTACAACATGACCCCTCCTATAGCAACGCAATTTTCCGTATCTAAAAGTCTATATATGCGTTGCTAGTGCCTTTACCAAGGGATTGGGATGCATAGCCTTATCCAGTGTTGCTAGCGCATAATGCAACGCTTATATTTTCGTTGGTAAAAGGGACTGTTGGAAGACTACAACACATAAAACAGACTTCTACAACACTTTTATACATTGTTGCTTAATGTACAGGAACCAAAATCTTCATTCCTTGGCAATGAAGAATTTTCAACACTTCAAGAGTTAATAATTATATTGCTAACAATTAAGTTAATGCTCCCATGCAATGGTGATGATTATTTATTTCAAGTGAACAAATAAATAACAGAATATACTCACAGGAGGAACAAATCATATATTTGATAAAAATGTTGGATTACAATAGTGGATATTAGAGGAGAACATCATCCAAATGTGATGCATAATCCAATTATTTTCCTGACAGCAAAAGTTAAACTGAAAGGATCCATCAACATCCATACAACTTAAATAAAACCTAACCGAAGAACATCATCCCTACAACTTAACTAAAACTGTAAGCATCCACACTACAAAAAAATACACTTCCGTGATGATACGTGTTTGTCATAGTAGGTCGCTTTTTTGTCATGCATGTACATCCATGACAAATTTATGACAGAATCAAGATAGTCATACATGTGCTGTCGTAGAAGTGTTCCATGACATTACCAAAATTATCATCATAATGGGCCGGCCTAGCTAAAGGCCCATGAGATTTTGCGGACCATAATGGGCTGGCCCAGCTAAAGGCCCACAAGATTTCGCGGGCCATAATGGGCCGGCCCAGGTAAAGGCCCTCAAGATTTTTGTGTGCCATAATAGGCCGGCCCAGGTAAAGGCCCACAAAATTCTTGCGGATCATAATAGGCCAGCCCAGCTAAAGGCCCACGAGATTTCACCGACATTAATGGGCCGACCCAGGTGTAGGCCCACAAGATTTTGAGGACCTTAGTAGGCCGGCCCATTAACTGGC
This sequence comes from Triticum monococcum, assembly GCA_034509565.1. Lineage (NCBI taxonomy): Eukaryota > Viridiplantae > Streptophyta > Magnoliopsida > Poales > Poaceae > Triticum > Triticum monococcum. Next base: position 67,929,582 of record CM067846.1, read on the forward strand.
TGCCATGTTTTGGGCCAAATGCCGGCCCATATTTGATACGGTCTATTAATGGCCTGCCATGCTCCGGGCCTAATAGTGGCCCATATGAGATCCGGCCCGTTAAAAGCCTACCACGTTCTGGGCCAAATTACGGCCCAGATCAGGCACGGTCCTTTAAGAGGTTTTGGGCCTAATTATGGCCTGAGGTAGTCCTGGATTAGGGGGTCCCCGGACGGCCGGACTATAACCTTTAGCCGGACTGTTGGACTATGAAGATACACGATTGAAGACTTTGTCTCGTGTCTGGATGGGACTCTACTTGGCGTGGAAGGCAAGCTAGGCAGTACGGATATGGATATCTCCTCCTTTGTAACCGACCTTGAGGAACCCTAACCCTCTCTGGTGTTTATATAAACCGGAGGGTTTTATTCCGTAGGACACAACAACGACAACATACAATCATACCATAGGCTAGCTTCTAGGGTTTAGCCTCTCTGATCTCATGGTAGATCTACTCTTGTAATACCCATATCATCAATATTAATCAAGCAGGACGTAGGGTTTTATCTCCATCAAGAGGGCCGGAACCTGGGTAAAACATCGTGTTCCCTGCCTCATGTTACCATCCGCCTTAGACGCACAGTTCGGGACCCCCTACCCGAGATCCGCCGGTTTTGACACCGACATTAGTGCTTTCATTGAGAGTTCCTCTGTGTCATCGCCATTAGGCTTGATGGCTCCTACTATCATCGATAGCGATGCAGTCCAGGGTGAGACTTTCCTCCCTGGACAGATCTTTGTGTTCGGCGGCTTTGCACTGTGGGCCAATTCGCTTGGCCATCTGGAGCAGATTGAAAGCTACGCCCCTGGCCACCAGGTTAGGTTTGGAAGCTTAAACTACATGGCCGACGTCCGCGGAGACTTGATCTTCGACGGATTCGAGACTCTGCCTTGTGCGTCACGCGGTCATGATGAGTACAGTTTAGCTCTACCATCAGACGGTGTTCAGGAGACCGCACCGGTAGCCGCTCCGACCCTCAATTCGGAGCCAGTTGCGCCGTCCATGGACGGGTGGATGGACCCCACCATGGAGGCCTTACCCTCAGCGGCAATCGATTCGAACATCGACCTTACCTTGGACGAGAGCCGTATTGTTAAACTGCAGGATCTTTCTCCGGCCACGGACTCCGAACCGCCTGCGCCCGTTCCTATCGAATCCGATTGGGCGCCGATCATGGAGTTTACCTCCGCGGATATCTTTCAGCACTCGCCCTTCGGCGACATACTGAACTCATTAAGGTATCTCTCCTTGTCAGGAGGATCCTGGCTGAACTATGTCCGGCTGGACTGGGATGCGGACGACGAAGAAATTCACGGCCCACCCACCACCCATTTAGTAGCCACTTTCGATGACTTCACCGACATGCTCGACTTCGACTCCGAAGACATCTACGGTATGGACAACGATGCGGGAGACGTAGAGCAACCACTGCCCATAGGGCACTGGACAGCCACCTCATCATACGATATATACATGGTGGATACACCCAAAGAAGGCAATGGCGACGAGACAGCAGAGGATGACCCCTCCAAGAAGCAACCCAAACGCCGACGTCAGCGGCGCCGCTCTATGTCCCGCCAAAGAAAAAGTGGTGATACCGGCACAGGAGGTAATAACACTCCGGATAGTGTCGAAGATAACAATAACCCCCTCCAGCAAGAGTTAGAGCAGGAGGATGGAAGAGCCAGCCCTCCTAAGAGAGCGGCAGATGGAGAAGCGGAGGATGATAATTACATGCCCCCTTTCGAAGACGAGGCAAGCCTCGGCGATCACGAAATCACTACTAGGAAAAGGGCTGTAGATAGGATTGATACTAATGGCGCACCAGGGAAGCAGTGCACCACTACTATATACTAATGGCGCACCTGTTGGTGATGCGCCATTAGTGTGGAAGACACTAATGGCGCACCAGAAACAGGGTGCGCCACTAGTATTAATTTTTTTTCCATTTTTCCATACATACTAATGGCGCATCAGGTAGAAAATGCGCCATTACTAGTTCTAACTAGTAATGGCGCACCTAGCAGAGAGTGCGCCATTACTATAATTTTTTTCTTATTCTTTTTTTTTGCAAAACTACTAATGGCGCACTGTTTCACAGTGCGCCATTACTAGTTTAAACTAGTAATGGCGCACTATTAGACTGTGCGCCATTAGTATATATATTTATATTTTTTACTTTTTTGCAAAACTTGTAATGGCGCACCACCTGCCAGTGCGCCATTAGTAACCAGGGTTACTAATGGAGCATTTCCTTGTGGTGCGCCATTAGTAACCTGGGACCCCAACAAGATATTTTGGACAGACCCACACCTACCCACTCACTTTCCCCACTTCATTCCCTCCACCTCCTTCTCCAAGATTTCGGCTGCCTCCTCCTCCTCACCCCATTTGCACCATAGATTCATCAAAATTAAGTGGTGAAATTAACTTTTTTTGATAGGTAAGTAAGGGGAAAGCTATCTTCATGATGTAGATCTACTGTTTTTTTCTCCCTAGCTCGCTCCAACAACGTGCACATGCACTTTTTGTGGCCTAGCTAGATCTATGTATGTTTGTGGTGTTGCATGTGTTTGTGGTGTTGCATATATGTTTGTGTTTGAAGGTACCGGTATTTGAAATGCGATAGTTGCCAATATTTTGCCGGAATGTTTTGATTCATTTCTGTTTCGGCGAGAATTTTGGCACTATGCATTCTTTTTGGTCCTATTTTTGGGGAAGGTCATGCCAAATTTTTTCTTGGTTCTAAAATATTGTTTTGCTCTACCCCGCAGGCGACCATGGTCCGCACGATGACTGAAGGCATCGTGAATAGGTTTTTGAGCTCCGCAAAGGCCGAGATGCTTCAAAAGAATGAGACGGAGATAAGATGTCCATGTCGAAGATGCAAGCTGAAGAGCCTTATTGTGGACCCGGATTCCGGGCAGGTGCAGGACCACCTGCTCTTGCGTGGTTTCATGGATGGCTATCGGTGGTAAGGTGATGAAGATGACTATGAAGTCGTCCATGGCCGGGGCCGGGCAAGAAATGAGGAAGGGCAACAAGACAAGTACCACCGCGGCAAGGGCGGGCGAGAAGACGAAGAATCTCCAGGACATGATCACGACGGTGATGCTGTACACAGTCATCATGTAGAAGATGTCGTACATGATGATGAGGAAGATCAAGACGAAGGGCACGATCATGAAGATGAAGATGCCAGAGCAGACGACGATGGAGGCTGGGTGCAGGACCCTCATATTCAAGAGCTGCTTCTCAAGCAGACGGATAACGCAAGAGCTGCCACCCGAGAGAAAGCCAAGCTGGATCAACTGGAGATAGACGCGATTACTCCATTGTATGAAGGATGCATGCCCGAGGATATCCGCCTGAAAGTAATGCTCATGGCTCTGGAGATGAAGGTAAAACACAAAATGACCGACGCATGCTTCGACGAGAACATGTCATTCTGGCACGAACGTCTTCCCAAGGGGAACAAGTGCCCGACCAGTTTCGAGGAGGCAAAGAAAATCGTGTGTCCTTTGGATTTACCGCACGTGAAATACCATGTGTGCATGAAAAATTGTATCATTTATCGGGACAAGCATGCGGAGTCTACCATATGTCCGGTGTGCGGTGTCACTCGATACAAGAAGAGGAAGAATGCTCCTCGAAAATCGGTGTGGTACTTTCCGATCACTCCTCGTCTGTAGCGGTATTTTGTAGACCCTAATGTAGCAAAGCTCCTGCATTCGCACGCGGATAGGGAGGAGAAGAAGCGGGAAGATGACGGAAATGATCCGGAGATAAATAAAAAAGACAAGATGCTGAGTCACCCTAAGGATGCGAGCTAGTGGCAAGCGTTGAACTTCGAATACCCAGAATTTGGGAAGGATCCAAGGAACATCATGCTGGGCGCGAGCAGCGATGGAGAAAATCCGTTTGGCAGCCAGAGAAGCACACATAGCACCTGGCATGTGTTTGTGTGGATGTACAACCTTCCCCCCTGGTTGTGCATGAAGAGGAAGTACATTCACATGAGTATGCTAATTGAAGGGCCGAAACAACCAGGGAACGACATCAATCTGTATCTGGGCTGCTAAAGGAGGAGCTACACACGCTGTGGAAAACGCCAGCCAATACGTGGGACGCCGCAGAGAAAGAATATTTCCCTATGAGAGCCGCACTGCTCACGACGGTGCATGACTATCTCGGTTACGGATATCTTGCGGGGCAGGTAGTCCACGGATTTTCTGGATGCATAAGGTGCATGGATGACACAACATATCGCCAGCTAGATAGAGATCCTGGGTCTTCAAAAACCGTGTTCATGGGACATCGAAGGTGGCTTCGCGACGATGACCCTTGGAGGAAACGCAAGGATTTGTTCGATGGTGAAATCGAACCCCGAAAACGCCCGTGTATGAGGAGCGGCGAGGAAATAGACGAGCTGTTGAAAAATTGGAAAGACTGCCCTCTGCTGGGAAAGAAGCGAAAGGCGCCAGAGCCGCTGCTGAAGGTATGGAAAACGAGGTCTGTTTTCTAGGACTTGCCGTACTAGAAGATCCACCGTGTGCCTCACAGCCTTGATGTCATGCATATCACGAAGAATGTGTGCGAGAGTCTGCTTGGTACCCTGCTCAACATGCCAGAGAGGACCAAAGATGGGACGAAAGCAAGGGCAGACTTGAAATCAATGGGCATCAGGAAGGAGCTTCACGCTAATGATGATGATGATGATGATGATGAGGTGAAAGTCGTTGCAAAGGCAAAAAGTCCAAGAAGACCGGAAATGACTACCCTCCAGCGTGCTTCACTCTAAGTCAGGAGGAGATCAGGCAGTTTTTCACCTGCCTCCTAGGAGTAACACTTCCTTACGGTTACGCGGGGAAGATAAGCAGATACCTAGACCCAGCGAAGCAGAAGTTCAGCGGAATGAAGTCTCACGACTGTCACGTGCTGATGACGCAAATACTTCCAGTTGCAATCCGTGGGATCATGGACGCGCACGTCCGTGAAATGCTATTTGGCCTATGCAAATTTTTCGACGTCATCTCTCGGAAGTCGATTGGCGTGACGCAACTCAGAAGGCTACAGGAAGAGATCATGGTGATACTATGCGAGCTTGAGATGTACTTCCCACCCGCATTCTTCGACGTTATGGCGCATCTGCTGGTCCATATCGTGGAGGATATCATCCAACTCGGGCCGACGTTCCTGCACAGCATGATGCCGTTCGAAAGGATGAATGGTGTCATTAAAGGATACGTTCGCAACATGTCATGTCTAGAGGGAAGTATAGCCAGGGGCTTTCTGACCGAAGAGTGCATCTCCTACTGCACGAATTATCTAGGCATCGAGAACCCCGTTGGTCTGCCCGTTAACAGGCACCTCGGCAGGCTCGCTGGATGGGGTCGCCGTGAGGGTCGCCGCGAAATGCATGTCGACTTCGAGGGTCGACTCGCCAACTTTGAAAGAGCAAACCTAGTCGCGCTACAACACATAGACGTGGTCGATCCTTGGGTGGTAGAGCACAAAACCTTTATTGAGAAGACATACAATGACCGAGGCCAACAGAGGACGGACGAAGATATACTCAAAGAGCACAACTCATGTTTCACGCGTTGGTTCAAGCAGAAGCTTCTGTCGTACCCTTTACATGTGGATTCTTCCACAGAAGAACAACTCATATTCGCCTTGTCACAGGGCGCCGAGCACAACCTGATGACTTATGAGGCGTACGATATCACCGGCTACACATTCTACAGCGAGGACAAGGACATGAAGAGCGATGGTTATCAGAACTCCGGGGTAACGATGGAATCCTACACCGGTAACGACAAGGACAGATACTATGGAAGGATCGAGGAGATCTGGGAGCTGAGCTACGCTAGAGAGAAGGTCCCGATGTTTCGTGTCAGATGGGCCAAGAGCGTCCTAAAAGAAGACCAGTATTTCACCACCATGGTTATACCTGAAGCCAAATCCAAGACCGCGGGCGCAAACGTCACTGCGAAAAATGAGCCATGGGTACTGGCTTCCCAAGTGGACCAATGCTTCTTCATTACCGACCCGTCAAAGCCCAGTCGTGTTGTCGTGAGGAGAGGCAAAAGGAAGATCATCGGAATGGATGGAGTAGCCAATGAGCAAGACTTCGACAAGTATGGCGACCCAAAGATCGAACATGACGACGATGATGAAGTAGCAGCATACACCACAAGAAGATGCAGGACCACCCTACCTAAAGGACGTCCGTTCCACAGAAGAACTCCATTTGCGAAAAAGAAGGGCAAGAAGATTATGAACAGATAGCTAGCTTAGATTGACTGTATTTAAATCGTAGTCTTCATTTCTCGATTGTAATTCATGGGCACTTTTTGATATCATGAATATTTTTAAATTTCATGGGCACTTTTTGAATTCATGAATATTTTTTCAAATTTGATGATATTTTTTCATATTCAATATGAAAAAATATTGAATATTCATGAGGACACTCGATCTCGATCCCCCTCCCTCTCGATAGCTATCCCCCTCGCCGCCGAGCACCCCCCGCACCCTCCCCCGGCCCGCTCCACCACCGCCGCCGACCCTCTGCACCCTCCCCCGGCGCGCTTCACCGCCGCCGCCGACCCTCCGCACCCTCCCCCAGCCCGCTCCACCACCGCCGCCGACACCCCGCATCCTCCCCCACTTTTTGATGATATTTTTAATTAAAAAATTTGATGATATTTTCAAATAACAAATTTTATGATATTTTCAAATAACAAATTTGATGATATTTAAAAAAAATTGATGATATCTTCTGTTCTAGTCCTCATGAAAATAACAAATTTGATAAAAACAAATTATTAGATGCAACAAGAAATAATGAAAAAAAAGTTACTAATGGCGCACCAGAGGAGGGTGCGCCATTGCTATCAGAAAAAAAAGTTACTAATGGCACACGAGAGGAGGGTGCGCCATTACTAACATTCCCCCTCTAGCTGGATACCCCTTCGCCCGATCCCCCCTTCCCTCTCCCTCGCCAGATCCCCCTTCCCTCCCCCGCCACACCCGCTCCGACGACCCCCGCGCCCGCTCCACACCCGCTCCGGCTCCCCCGCGCCCGTTCCGACGACCCCCGCGCCCGCTGCACACCCTAGCACCTCCCCACTTCCCCTCCCCTCGCGCTGCTTCACCCGACTAGGTTGTCCCCGTCACCGCATCGTCCCCTCGACCACCATCGTCCCCGCACCCCACCAAGGAGTCCAGGAGCTCTGCATTGTTATTCTACATCATCTACGGCCAGCCGTTCGAGCTCGACGACTCTGCATCGTGCGGATCGAGGTCTTGTTCCACCTCCGGCCACCGCGGCCTCACCGTCGATCCGCGTCACCTCGTCAACCCCGGCCCCGCATGAGCTCGCCATCATCTTCCTCTCGGTGAGCTGCACCAGTTCCCCTCCCCCCCTTTGATTTCGTCTTCCTCTCTGTCAGTGTAGCTAGCTGTTACTAAACTCGCCATAGGGCCGACCTTGTTTGTTTAAGAGCAGATTTATACTTCTTCTAGAAAAGAAACCTGAACAAAAATGATATGTGCTTAATAGCAAAATTATATATGGCAGTTGGTTAAAACTCAATTTCATGACACATTCCAGGAGATTTGTTTGCTTTTATGTGAAACATACATGTATGTAACTATGTGCTCATGTTAATTTCTTAGTTTATGAAAAGGTAATTATGTAACAAAGTAACTGTGGCACACATAGGTAAACAGGAAATAGCATCACACTTGAGCTAGTAAAATTTGAGAAAACTCCTAGGACATCAATGACAAAGAACCACAACTGCAGCAAGCAAAGACATATCTGGTGCTTCATAACAGCTAGCAACTCATATCTGTCTTTATTATTCTGCAAATTCATTTTATACATTCCTTTGTTTCCAGACAAATGATTTGAAGCGATGATGATCCCAATGGCATATTATTAGTGGCTATTTGGCTATCGGAAAAGCAAGAGACACTAAGAACGATCTGCATATTGTTTGCTGAGTTTTGGAGAACATACTGTATTCACTGTAAGAAATAATTATGGAAACATCACTCATTTTTTTCATGGCCTGGCAAGCATGTAGGAGTTCTCACTTGTTTTAGAAAACCCGCATATAGCTCTCACTTATTCCAGTAGATCCATGGAACTGTTAGGCATTTGTTCGTTATTGGTTGTAATTTTTTGGTCTATGAGTGGACATAACAGTACACTGCGCTATCCATGTAGTGAGATGAAGATGTTTGGTCAGAGAACAAGGCTATAGTGATCAATGCATATGACACATGTTTCATGTATCAGTAGAGTAATTTGTACAGTCACACCAACTGCTTCACTAATTGAACACATGCTTTGCTTGTGTGTTCCTGCTGCTTGACAAATTGAACACCTGTTGTTGCTACTGTGGGACAATGTTCCTTCTTTTCTTCCTGATGTTGCTATTTCCATTGAAGTACTCACATGTGTTCTAGATGAGCTGCTGCTAGTTAGTTCCCCTTAGACTACATTCTAGATTGCATAGCATAACTCCAGAATTTTGTCATTGCACACCTGCTGCTAGTTAGTTCTGTAGATACTTAAAACACATATCACATGTCAGGTTTTATTCGGTATATTAAATCCTATGAAATTATCAAAGTGGGTTGTACTATGTTGGACAGAATTTTATGTTTGGACATGGGTGAATGTAACCAGACTTATACTCTCAGATTTTTTCATAGTTGATGGTGTGAGGACCATATGGTTTGTGGCCTTTTCATCCATATGAAAGTAGAGATACATTGTGGTGCTAGTTTGCTGGGTTTTTTCTCCGACCATTGTGTCGTGATGAATTTGCAGGTACCCCGAGAGGCCCTTGAGTTTGCCGGAATGTCGATTAACTTCCGCTCCGGCAAATTCGGGTACTCCATATGTCCTATTTTTAGCAAAGATCATGCTGAAATTTTCCGTGAATTTTAGCATGACTTTGCTAAAAATAGGACATATCGGGTACTTGCGACTAATGCATGGGCCGGGGTATCTTAGTACTTAGTTAAGTAGGATCAACTGCCGCGCCATTCTTGCTGCATTAAACCATAGGTGGCAATAGAGCCAAGTGATTAGTGCCATGTGATTAGGACCAACCTAGGGTGCCTCAGCATCGATAAACCCTAAATGATGAAAACTTAACTTGGCTGCCCCGGATGCCTCGGTGTCGATGAGAACCTAAATGATGTACGCTTAGGCTTTTAGGGTGCCTCGGCGTCGACAAACCCTAAATGATGAAACCTTAGGCTTTTAGGGTGCCTCGGTGTCGACAAACCCTAAATGATGAGACCATGATCTTGTTCCTTGACAATAACCAACTTTTTGACCAAACTTTTTTCCTCTATAGAGCGAAACATGGCCCACAACAATGAGGCCGGTGGTTCGGGCGGCAAGCAATTCTGGGAGCTGTCCCAGGATATGTCGTCATCATCATCGGACGACGAAAGTCTCCCGGCGGAGTGCGACTGGTGCCACGACAATCGAGGTCTGTGCGACATGCCTCACCTGGACGATGATCGGTGCTTCAGCATTAAGCTCGAGGAGACCTTCAAAGTTGAAATGGTACACAACGACGACAAGTGTTATTTTCATAATTAAGCATGACTTCAACTATTTCAACGTGTAATTTTCATCTTTTACAATTCGAGTATAGCTTATCCCATGCCATGCAAGACGCTATGTCTTGGAGAGGATGGATTTTGAAGACCATGAAATTTCTGAAACAAAGAAAATTCACCTAAGGACTCATCACGATGTGGACTTTGAAGTAAATCTATATAATTCTGAGAGCGTAACCCATTTTGGTTGCAAAAATTGGGAAGCATTTTGAAAGATGTATGGTTTTGATGAGGGTATGCTTCTCACCATGGATCTTGGTAATCCTGACATCAACCAAGACAACATGGACATTTGGGTCCTTGTTGATACGCCTCCATTTCTACCGCTATGTGAGTTTCTCAAACATAGTTATTAGCTAATTTATATTGTTTATTTCAAAATAGTTGATAGCTTATTTCCATTGACATCTTATTTTTATTATTCAAAGAATGTGCGGGAGATGGTAGACAAAACCCACTACACCGATGGCTCCGAATTAACAACTTACAAGGAGAAAAATCATCTAGTCGGATTTTGTACTGACATTGAAAATTACATTATCCACAAACAAACTCCTCAACATTATGGTAAATACATGCCACTAGTGCATGTGTTCAACTACGGTAACTACCATGGAGATACCCTGGTAAGATTTTTATTATTACGACATCCGTGCATCTTTTGCATACTTCTAAAACTAGTACATCATTGCTAACTATGACGTTATTACTATGTTTTTCAACAGATAATCCCAGAGAATTGTGTGCCTCATATGATGTATCTGAAAGGTAGTGTTAATGTTTTGAACATACAACCAGGTCATCCTACGAATCTCAACTGTCCATACCAGATTTCTAAAAGAAGTGGAGATGTGAAAATCAAAGGATGGAAAAAATGTATGGACAGTCGTAAGGAGCTTCTTGGAAGCAAAAGGAAGCAAAGCGCAAGAATTGGAGACAGGATGTTCTCCATTCTCCATAATGGACAGTCGGGGTCTATATTGTTTTATGCTATTTTAGATTAAATAGGGTATTTAGGTCCTGCCTAATACTGATGATCATGTGCTGATGAACAATTAAGTAGGGTTGGTTCGAAGACTATCAAGATGATGATCGTATGACTTGTTATGAATAACGAGTAGAAGTTGTATGATGATGATTAGTAGGACTTGTTAGGATTAGTATTACTTCCAACAAACTCGATACTCGCAGTCTTGAGACTTGTAATGTTTTATCTTTGTTCGGTCTTTTGAATTCGGAGACTAATATGATGAATTGTATTCAGAGACTAATCTTCTATTGTATTCGATGAATCTGATGTTGCTGTCTATATTCTGTCTAATAATATATTTTATATTCTGTCTAATAATATATTTTATAACCCGCGCAAAAATCAGAAAAGGAAAAAAACCAAATATTCATACTAATGGCGCATCACCACCAGGTGCGCCATTAGTATGCCAAAGGATACTAATGGCGCATCAATAGTGAATGTGCCATTAGTATGACAAAGCCATGCTTACCTATGGCCCCCCGGGAGGCACACTAATGGCGCATGTTGTTACATACTAATGGCGCACTAGCTGGTGCGCCATCAGTATACCAGATACTAATGGCGCACTAGTGGTGCGCCATTAGTAAAAATTACTAGTGGCGTGCTACTAATGGCGCACCGGTGATGCGCTATTAGTAGGCAAAACTGGTGCGCCATTAGTAGGCCTTTTCCTAGTAGTGAATCGCCATGCCAGAGGATCCCGTCGAACAAGAGTGCTTCAAACGCCGGCTTATGGCCACGGCAAATAGCCTTAAGAAAAAGCAGCAGCATCTTCAAGCCGATCAAGATCTGCTAGCTGACAGATGGACTGAAGTCCTCGCGGCCGAGGAATATAAACTCGAGCGCCCCTCCAAGAGTTACCCAAAATGCAGGTTGCTACCTTGACTGGAGGAAGAAGCATATGACGTGGCTGACCGGCCACCTCGTGGCCGTGATAGAGAGGCAGTCCAGCCAAAAACTTAGCCCGCACCCTGACGCCATTCAAATAAAAAAGCATGGGGAAACACACCAGACATGCGAGACGTATTGGAGGACAAAGCAAAACATGCAAGATCGATCTACGGATCACGAGGGCGCACCACTATGTGAGACGATAAACGTCACGCCGGATATAGTAAAAGTAAATCCGGCCGGGCCGAACATAGCAGGCAAGACCCATTCGAGCTGCGTCGCGATATAGCCCAATACAGAGGCGCCGCACATCCCTTATGCTTCACAGACGAAGTAGTGGATCACCAAATCCCAGAAGGTTTCAAACCTGTAAATATTGAATCATATGACGGCACAACAGATCCTGCGGTATGGATCAAGGATTACCTCCTCCACATCCACATGGCCCGCGGTGATGACTTACACGCCATCAAATACCTCCCACTAAAGCTCAAAGGACCAGCGCGGCATTGGCTTAACAGCCTGCCAGCAGAGTGCATTAGTTGTTGGGATGATCTGGAAGCCGCATTCCTCGACAACTTTCAGGGCACTTATGTGCGACCACCAAACGCCGATGACTTGAGCCACATAATTCAGCAGCCAGAAGAATCGGCCAGGCAATTCTGGACTCGGTTCCTACCAAAGAAAAATCAAATCATTGATTGCCCGGGTGCAGAGGCCTTAGCAGCTTTCAAACACAACATTCACGACGAGTGGCCAGCCCGACACCTTGGTCAGGAAAAGCCGAAATCTATGGCAGCCCTCATGACACTCATGACCCTCTTTTGTGTGGGAGAAGACGGCTGGCTGGCTCACAGTAACAACATGTCAAAGAACCATGGTACTTCGGATACCAAGGACGGCGATAGAAGGTCATGTCGCAACAAACATAAGCGCTGCATTAACAGCGATAATACTGAAGATACGGCAGGAAATGCCGGATTCAAAGGCTCTAAACCCGGTCAGCGGAAAAAGCCATTCAAAAGAAGCACTCCGGGCCTGTCCAGTTTGGACTTTATACTCGATTGCTCGTGTCAAATACACGGCACCCCCGACAAGCCAGCCAACCACACCAACAGGGATTGTTGGATGTTCAAGCAGGCCGGCAAGTTAATTGCCGAAGACAAAGATAAGGGGCCACATAGCGATGACGAGGAAGAGCCCCGGCAGCCGAACACCGGAGGACAGAAGAGGTTCCCCCCCACAAGTGCGGACGGTGAACATGATATACGCAACCCACATCCCCAAGAGGGAGCGGAAGTGTGCGCTCAGGGATGTATATGTGTTGGAGCTAGTCGCCCCAAAGTTCAACCCATGGTCCTCCTGTCCGATCACCTTCGATCGCAGGGACCACCCCACTATTATCCGTCATGGCGGATTTGCCGCACTGATCCTAGACCCAATCATTGACGGATTTCACCTCACTCGAGTCCTTATGGATGGCGGCAGCAGCCTAAACCTGCTTTATCAGGACATAGTGCGCAAAATGGGTAAAGACCCCTCAAGGATCAAACCAACAAAAACGACCTTTAAAGGCGTCATTCCAGGTGTAGAGGCCCATTGCACAGGCTCAATTACACTGGAAGTGGTCTTCGGATCCCCGGATAACTTCCGAAGTGAAGAATTAATCTTCGATATAGTCCCGTTCCGCAGTGGTTATCATGCACTGCTCGGGCGACCCACATTTGCGAGATTCAATGCGGTACCACATTATGCATACCTCAAGCTCAAGATGTCAGGACCTCGTGGGGTTATTACAGTTAATGGAAAAACGGAGCGCTCTCTATGAACGGAGGAGCACACCGCGGCCCTCGCAGCAGAAGCGAAAGCAGCCTCTCAAGGCAATCCACCAGTTCTGCGTTTCAAGACCCAGACACCTTCAAGCGCGCTCAGAGTAATCCAACTAGACTGCCTAGCACGATCTGAGCTCATGTAGCAATGCGGCCCCCACCCCAGTCCCAGCCAAACGGCGAAATCCATGCCATGTGTACATAATTACACATTAAAAATACCATGGGCATAGGTGGGGAGGGGGCACTAGGGGCTTCCCGTTTCGTTATTCTTCTCTTTCAGGACTTTAATCTCTGGAAAGCTTGTCTGACAGCATAATTGCCGAACACATGATGCAGCAACCAAGAGAGGCAGAAAGCTACCTCACATGATGGAACTCCCTGGTGGATTACGATAACGAGTGAAATATTTGTTTTAATACTATTCCTCAGCTTGCCCTTGGAAGGGACATAGTCCTACTTTTTGCTTATCGCATTATCTGTATCATTCTGCTTTAACGCACCTTTTTGAATAAACAACGCATAACATTACGACTATTAGTGCATTATATATATATATGTTTATTAATGACACCCTGCAACCGTACACTTTAGTACGGCCAACACACTAGGGGCTTAAGTACCCCACAATTTGGTGTGAGAAGTCCGAACACTTTCACAAGTGCGGCACCCCGAACTTATAGCATTATATGCATCAGCTCTGAATCATGTCTTTGGTCAAATGTTGGGTTTGCCCGGCTCCTATGTTTTGGTACATTATGTTCCGCTCTATCGGCTAAGGTAGCGCTAGGAGAACTACTGCGATTGTGCCCCGGTTCTGCTGGGCTAAGCACCTCAGTAGAGAAAGGTAAAACTGACTGTCATGATAAGGCGAGAGACTGGTCGCTGTTCGGCGAGGTTGTGAGTCCCTAAAGACTTATGCCGCTTAGAGCGAGGAGCCGGTCCTAACCGGCTTAAAGGCGTGTATCGCGCCCCAAATTCGGCCTTCCGAATACCAGGGGCTTCGCCAAAATGTAAAATTATAGAATTCTATGGCTAAGTGAGAGTGATAAAGCATTATTAGTCCGGTTGCCTTGTTCGCTGTGCTAAGCACCTCCCTCGAAGGACCCAAACATGGGAACAAGAGTGCTCAGGTTTATCCCGAACACCCCAGCACTCGCGGCATGGGGCAGAAGCTGAGGATTAGCCATCTCTCAGATTGGATAAACAGCCAAACAGAAGGTAATATTTTAAATTCAAACAAGCATTGCATAGCGCATATGAAACAAGTTTTCATCATACAGGATCACATGAGCAAGTTTACTCAAATATTACATCCTTTGAACATTCGTCCGCTACAATACGGGCACCCTTCAGGACACCCTCATAATAAATTTCGGGGGTGCGATGCTCCTTGCCCTGTGGCGGTCCCTCCTTGATCAGCTTCACAGCGTCTAGCTTGGCCCATTGCACCTTCACGTAGGCGAAAGCCGGGCGTGCACCTTCGATGCAGACAGACCGCTTGACGACCTCCAGCCGTGGGCAGGTGTCAACAAGCCGCCTCACCAGGCCGAAGTAGCTGTTCGGAAGGGCGTCGCCAGGCCATAGCCGGACTATAAAGCCCTTCATGGCCTATTCGGCCGCTTTGTGTAGCTCGACCAGCTGCTTCAGCTGGTCGCTCATAGGCACCGGGTGTTCGGTCCCAGTATACTGAGACCAGAACAACTTCTCCATTGAGCTTCCCTCCTCGCCCTAGTAAAATTGTGCGGCATCTGACATGCTGCGGGGCAAATCTGCGAATGCTCCTGGAGAGCTCCAGATTCGGGTAAGTAACAGGTAATTTACTTTCACATGCTCGCTTTGCATATAGTATGCCTTACCCGCTGCTATCTTCCTCATCGCATCAATCTCCTAGAGGGCCTTTTGGGCTTCGGCCTTGGCACTCTTTGCGCTCCCAAGGGCCGCGACAAGCTCAGACTCTCGTGTCTTCGAGTCAAGCTCCAACGCCTTGTGCTTCGCCACGAGAGCCTGGAGCTCTTGCTGCACCTTGCCCACCCGAGCCTCTTGCCTTTCCCGCTCGGTGCTCTCCTTAGCCGGTAGCCGCTTTGTCTTCGCCTAGGATAGCGCATGCTTCAGGGTCGCCACCTCGGTCGTGGCCCCTGGCAAACATACGATGATCCTGTCATTTTGCAATCGCGTCTTCTTTTATATATACATATCCATAGACAGGGTATTACTTACCTTTGTTCTCCTCGAGCTGCCTCTTGGCAAGGCCGAGCTCGCCCTTGGACCCTTTAAGGTCCTACTTCAGTACGGCGACCTCCGCAGTCAGTGCGGCAGATGCCAGCAGCGAAGCCTGCATACACATATTGACATACTTATATTAGACTCCTGCGATGTTGTTTGATCCTCTGTTCGGCTTTTCTTTGTGAACACCGAACAGAGCATCAGGGGCTACTGTCTATGCGGTAATATTTTTCCTATATTTTAATACTTACCGTAAAGCCTGTTAGAACGCTGCCACAGGCTTCAGTCAATCAGCTCTTGGCGGACTGAACCTTCTGGACCACCGCACTCATAATAGTACGGTGCTCCTCGTTGATGGAAGCGCTGCGAAGCACTTCCAGCAGATTGTCTGACGCCTCTGGATGGACAGAGGTCACCGGCACAGGAGTCTTGCCCCTCTTGGGACGAGGCCGCCTGCCCGAGTCCGGAACCACTGGAGGTTCCGGTGCGGTGTTCGGCTGAGGGCCGAACTCGGAGCCCTCAGGGGCCTCGTCCCCTCTGCCCCCGGAGTCCGGAAGGTCGCCTTGAGGGCATCCAGGACTGTCTCCCCTCGACCCGGTACCTCTTGAGACAATACCTCAGCATCGTCCGCAGGGCAAGGGGAGGTGGCGGTCGGATGTGGATCGCTATCCATATCCGACGAGCCTAGGGAGCCATCCGATGATACATCGCTACGGGCTCGTGGCGGCCTGCATAATCATATTCGGTGTTAGGAGAAGTAGTGCGCAAAAGGATACTATGAGTCACTCTGGTGTCCGAATACTTACGACCTCCCCAGGGGCTTGGCCCTGGGTAACCACTCTTCTTCGCCTTCGGCGGCGGTGGTGGAACTGTCCGAAAGGAGAGTCCTTCCCTTCTTGGACCCTCCGGCCTCCCCAGTTGGGGCGGCCTTCCTTTTCTTATCTCCCCCAACTTAAGGGGGAGCATCTTCTCCTTCCTCCTCGTCTTCGGGGGAGGAGTGTGCCGCAGAGTCATCGGACGGTGAGTCCGATGACGCCTGGCGCCGGGAACTCTTTCGGGTTCCCTTGGCCTTCTTGGTCTTCTCCGGCACCTTGTAAGGAGCCGGAGTCAGCATCTCCGTCAGGACAGCGCTCGCAGTGTCTTCAGGAAAAGGGGCCGGACAGTTAATCTGCTCCGACGTCTCCACCCATTCCTGTCAAAGGCATGGAGATCAGACCCCGCACATGATTAAGCTAGGTGAAATAAATATCCTACGGGATGTATTGAACTCACCGAACGCGCTAGGCGCTTTGCGCTTAGCCCGCGGTCCCCGGCGAGAGGAGGAGGGACCTCAGCGCCCTTGAACAGCACCTTCCAGACGTCCTGGTGCGTCGTATCGAAGAGCTCACTCAGAGTCTGGTGCTAGGCCGGGTCGAACTCCCACAAGTTAAAATCCCGTTGTTGAGACGGGAGGATCCGGCGGATGAGCATGACCTGGACTATGTTGACAAGCTTGAGCTTCTTGCTTGCCATACTCCAGATACATTTCTGGATTCCATCCAGCTCCACCGATGAACCCCACGACAAGCCCTTCTCTTTCCTGGAAGTGAGCCATGTAGGGAATCTGGATCGAAACTCGGGGGCTGCCGCCCATTTGGCGTCATGCGACTCGGTGATGTAGAACCACGCCGATTGCCACCCCTTTATGGTCTCCACAAAGGAGCCTTCAAGCCATATAACATTGGGCATCTTTCCCACCATGGCTCCGCCGCATTCTACTTGTTGGCCTCCCACCACCTTCGGCTTGATATTAAAGGTCTTTAACCACAGGCGGAAGTGGGGCCGGATGCGGAGGAAAGCCTCACACACGATGATGAACGCCGAAATGTTGAGGACGAAGTTCGGGGCCAGATCATGAAAGTCCAGCCCGTAGTAGAACATGAGACCACGGACGAATGGATGGAGGGGAAACCCCAGTCCGCGGAGGAAGTGGTGGAGGAAAACTACCCTCTCGTGAGGTTCCGGGGTAGGGACGATCTGCCCCGCGGCGGGCAGCCGATGCGCGATATTTGCGGCTAAGTATCCGGCTCCGCATAGCTTCTTGATATGTCCCTCAGTAACGGAGGAAGCCATCCATTTGCCTTCCGCTCCAGACACGTTTGGAGAAGGTTGAGGGAAAGGATGTGCACTTGGGTGTTGGAGCTCGAGTGTGCGAAAATGGATAAGCAAGGGAGGAAGAAGGCGTGGATGAAAAGGTGAATCCTTATCCCTTTATATGGCGGACGAAACTATGCGCCCCCACTAGCCTGGTAATACTCGCTTATCCCCCAAGCGTCGTAATCAATGGCGCGGTTGGGTTACCCACGCCCGTATTGATGAGAATCCCATAATAAGGGGACACGATCTCTCCTTTGACAAGACGTGTCAAAAAACTGCGTCGCGTTATGTGCGGGGCTAGTTAAAGGAAACAGTTAGAATAATCACCGGGCCATGACATAATGTCGTGTTGCCAAAACAAGTCAGCAACCTAGATTTGTGAAAATATTATTCTCTCTATGGTGGTATGTGGAACTTATTTTGCAGGGTCGGACACTATCCTCGTATTCAAATTCTTCTGTGATGTATTCGGAGGAGGAACCCGCATTGCAATGCCGAAGACAATACTGCGCGCCGGACTCATCATCATTGAAAGCCTGGTTCAGCGGCTACTGAGGGAGTCTTGGATTAGGGGGTGAGGGAATCATGGATTAGGGGGTGTCCGGATGGCCGGACTATACCTTCAGCCGGACTCCTGGACTATGAAGATACAAGATTGAAGACTTCGTCCCGTGTCCGGAAGGGACTTTCCTTGGCGTGGAAGGCAAGCTTGGCGATACGGATATGTAGATCTCCTACCATTGTGACCGACTTTGTGTAACCCTAACCCTCTCCGGTGTCTATATAAACTGGAGGGTTTTAGTTCATAGGACAACATACAGAACAACAATCATGCCATAAGCTAGCTTCTAGGGTTTAGCCTCTCCGATCTTGTGGTAGATCTACTCTTGTACTACCCATATCATCAATATTAATCAAGCAGGACGTAGGGTTTTACCTCCATCAAGAGGGCTCGAACCTGGGTAAAACTTCTTGTCACTTGCCTCCTGTTACCATCCGGCCTAGACGCACAGTTCAGGACCCCCTACCTGAGATCCGCCGGTTTTGACACCGACATTGGTGCTTTCATTGAGAGTTCCTCTGTGTCGTCGCCATCAGGAAGGATGCCTCGCCCCATCTTTAAAGACGGCGCCGTTGCTAAGGGAGCTTTGGCTGTCGGCCAAACCCTCCGTCTAGGTGGTTTTCTTATGACCGCCTGTTCGGCTTCTGCGCCGATGATGACCTCTCGAGCCATCGAAAACAATCTTCATGTCAGCTCGGAACTCGCCGAGCAGTTAGATCCAATGGAGCTCTCCTCCATAAACGAGATCTTGGATCGCATCGCCGCCCTGGGAGTCGCTACGGATTACGACCAGATTGGGCCTAGACCCGATCTGAGAGAGATTAACTCTCCCCAAGTCACCCATCACGTTGTCATGGTAGAGGGACAGTGTGGCGACCCTTCATCTATCTTAAGGACTAGCTACGTCCGGATTCCCGATCCCTCCAAGCCGGATACCCGCGGAGGGGAGGATATCACTCAAGACCTGAACTTAGAGTCAGGCGATGGGCTGGATTCATTGGACAATATCCAGGAATCCAAATTTTCGAGTTCGGAAATTCCTCGACCTCTGAGCCTCAGATTGGGTGAGGCTTCGGATTTAATTCCACCCACCCACCCGAACATAAGCGATCTATCCCAAATCAGGCAAGAGCCCAATGAAACAGTACATCATTACTGGGCCAGATTCCTCCTGGTTAGGAACAGGATAAGGGACTACCGCGAAGAAGACACAATCTCAATCTTCTGCAATAATTGCACGGACAAGGGAATCCTCAACGCCATAAGTCGCCGTGATATTACACGCTTCGCTGACTTAGCGTCCATTGTACGGAAGTACTGTGCGATGGAAAGCGCCTGGAAAACCGAAATAAAATTTTGGGACGATCCGGCCCTGAATACAAACCCAATCCGAAATAAAAGGGTACATCATCGCCAGACACACGGGTCAAACACCAAAAAGCAAAAACCCTCTACAGGGCATGGAACCGTACTGGAAGGATGGTTTAATGGACCCTGTAAAATTCACAGTACAAAGGACGCCACACCAACCCACAGCCTTAGAGCATGTTGCATACTCCGGCAGGTGGCCAAAATTGGCAAAGATCTCCTAATTCCGAAGGCCACAGAAAGCCACCCCAAAGACACCAATACGGTATTAACAGTCTTCGAGACTTTCGCATCAAATAATATGCGAAAAAGGACACTCCGCAGCCTTGCCGAAGTCTACCAAGTAGCAACAATAAACCCATGGAGTGACACGACTATTACCTTTAACGCCAGTGATGAACCTAAATTCCGAACAGCCCCAGCACCAGCCGCATTGGTCCTCAGTCCAATAGTGGACGGCTTTTGTCTTACTAAGGTACTCATGGACGGCGGCAGCAGATTGAACCTCATTTATGAGGAAACCCTTCAAAAAATGGAAATAGACTGGAACCACATTGAGCGAAGCAGCACAACCTTTAGAGGAATAATCCCCAGTCGGGAAGCGCGATGTACAGGAAAAATCACACTAGATGTGGTGTTCTGCACGCCGGATAATTACAGGTCCAAAGAGGTCACGTTCCACGTGGCTCCATTCAGAAGCGGTTATCACGCTCTGCTAGGGCGGGAAGCGTTTACAATCTTCCAAGCAATACCCCATTTCGGGTACATGAAGCTCAACATGCCCGGGCCTAACGGGATCATCACCCTCGCTAGTGATCCGGACATAGCACTCTGCGCCGAAAACAAGATAGCTGCACTGGCCCTTGAGGCACTATCTGAAGCCCTACTGGCTGAGGAACTGACTGCATTGCGCTCCACGGTGAATAGGGATTATGTGGTACTCGACAAAAGATCCAAGTCCACCTCCTTTAAACCGGCGGACGAAATAGTCAAATTCTTGGTCCATCCAACGGACCCCAATAAAACAGCTTCCATCGGGGCACAGTTAAACCCTGATGTAGACCCCGCACTGCGAGAGTTCCTACAAGAGAACTGGGACATTTTTGCCTGGCACCCTTCAGACATGCCAGGAATCCCACGTAGGCTGGCCGAGCACAGCTTAAATATCCTAAAAGGATTCAAATCTGTCAAACAAGCTCTTCGGTGTTTTTCCGAACCTAAGAGACAGGCCATGGGAGAGGAGCTAGCAAAGCTATTGGAGGCCAGATTCATCAGAGATATAAAACATCCGGACTGGCTTACAAACCTGGTGATGGTACCAAAGAAGGACAAATCCTGGCGCCTGTGCGTTGATTTTAAAGACCATAACAAGGCTTGCCCAAAGGATCCCTTCCCCCTCCCCCGCATCAATCAAATTATCGACGCTACCGCAGGACACGATTCGTTGTGTTTCCTCGATGCATATTCCGGCTACCATCAAATCAAGATGGCAGAATCAGACCAAGCCGCAACGGCATTTATCACACCATATGGCCCATTCTGCTTCAACACAATGCCCTTCGGGCTCAAAAACGCCGGCGCAACATATCAGCGCATGATTCAGACATGTCTGGCAAACCAGATCGGCAAAACAGTGGAGGCATATGTAGATGATGTGGTCGTCAAAACAAGACATGTCGAATCTCTAGTAGACGACTTGAGGCACACATTTGATAACCTCCGAACATACAACATCAAGCTCAACCCGAAAAAATGCGTTTTCGATGTCCCAGCCAGAAAGCTCTTGGGCTTCATTGTATCCAGTAGAGGAATTGAAGCAAATCCAGCCAAGATCCGAGCTCTATCACAATTGGATATCCCAAAGGACCTCAAACAAATACAAAAGTTAACCGGATGTGTGGCGGCTCTAAGCCGCTTTATCTCCCGCTTGGGAGAAAAGGCCCTACCCCTTTACCGCCTCCTTCGGCGCACCGAACACTTCGAATGGACGGATGTAGCCACGGCTGGACTCGACGAAATAAAAGCCATATTGGCAACAAACCCAGTCCTGGCCGCGCCAAACATTGGCGAACCAATGCTATTATACATTGCAGCAACACATCAGGTTGTAAGCATAGTGCTCGTCGTCGAACGAGAAACGGACGGACAAAAATTCCCCCTTCAAAAGCCGGTCTATTATGTGTCCACTGTCCTCACTCCGTGCAAATCACGGTACCCGCATTATCAAAAGATTGCTTACACGGTATTCATGGCATCCCGGAAGCTACGACACTACTTTCAAGAGTGTTCAATAACAGTAGCCTCGGAAGTACCACTTAACGATATTATAAACAACCGTGACGCAACGGGCCGGATTGCAAAATGGGCCAATGAGCTCCTCCCGTTCGACATAACTTATAAGGCACGGCGAGCCATCAAGTCGCAAGTTTTGGCCAACTTCGTCGCAGAATGGACGGAGGCCGAACTCCCTAAAGAGTACGGCACATATTCAAATTGGATCATGCATTTCGACGGCTCCAAGATGTTGGCCGAACTAGGGGCTGGCGTCGTTTTGACGTCCCCACAGGAGACACGCTTCAATACGTACTCCAAATTATGTACACAGACTCCAACAATGCAGGGAATATGAGGCCCTTTTACATGGTCTCCGGATGGCAGTATCCATGGGCATTCAACGCCTAGAGGTGCACGGGGAATCGAACCTCACAATATCCCAAATAAATGGAGACTTCGATGCCAAGGATCCAAAAATGGCAGCTTACCGCAACGCCGTCCTAAAAATGTAAGCTCGGTTCGAAGGGCTTGAATTTCACCATATAGCCCGGGAAAATAATCAGGCGGCAGATGTCCTGGCACGCATCGGCGCAAAACACGATGTAGTCCCCCCCAACATCTTCTTGGAAAGGTTGTTCAAGCCATCCGTAGTATGGGAAGGGGAGCCGCACAATAACAGCCCAGACCCAACCGCACTGCCCGACACCGAACATTCTGACACAATCGGAGGCTCTGCCAAATGAAATAACACCTTCAGCCCACGTAATAATGGTCGTCATCGCCCCGTGGACAGAACCATTCCTCGCCTACCTTACTAGGAAGGAACTCCCTGAGGAACAAAATGAGGCACGCTGCATAGTGCGGCGATCCAAAGCCTACAAAGTCCACGAGGGAGAGCTTTATAAGAAAAGCACTACCGGAGTCCTTCAAAGGTGCATCTCCGAAGAGGAAGGGTGGAACCTTCTGGCTGAAATTCATGCCGGACTCGGCGGTCATCACGCTGCAGCTCGGTCCCTTGTAAGCAAGGCCTTCCGTACAGGCTTTTATTGGCCGACGGCCTGGGCAGACGCCCAAGACTTAGTCCAACGATGCGTCGGTCGCCAGCTCTTTGCAAACCAAAGCCATATGCCACCCACCGCCCTCCAAACTATCCCCATCACTTGGCCCTTCGCGGTCTGGGGGCTTGACATGGTTGGACCCCTTAAAGGCGGAACCCACAAGCAAAAATACTTACTGGTCATGGTGGATAAGTTCACCAAATGGATAGAAGCCAAGCCTGTTAAGACGGCTGAATCCGGGCCGGTGATAGACTTTATATCCGGGGTTGTAGACCGTTACGGCGTCCCCCATAGCATCATCACTGATAACGGCACGAACTTTACGGCCGACGAGGTAAAACTCTAGTGCAAAAACATGGGCATCAAGCTCGATTATGCTTCCGTCTATCACCCACAAACTAACGGCCAGGTCGAACATGCAAATGGTCTTATCATGAGCGGCATCAAACCCAGATTAGTGCGGTCCCTCAAGGAACCTAACATGCACTGGGTAGAGGAGCTCGACTCCGTACTCTAGGGGCTGCGGACCACGCCGAATCGCACCACCGGATACACACCATTCTTTATTATGTACGGCGCAGAGGCAGTTTTGCCTTGCGACATAATTCATGACTCACCTCAAGTGCGCATGTATGAAGAAAGAGAAGCCGAGCTCGATCGGCAGGATAGTTTGGACGCATTGGAGGAGGAGCGTGACGTGGCAAAAGCCCGCTCCGCATTCTATCAATAGCAGGCTCGAAGATACCAAAGCAGAGAAGTACGGGCCAAAAATTACAACGTTGGTGAATTAGTTCTACGCCTGCCGGACAAGAAAAAGGACAAACTCAAGCCCAAGTGGGAAGGTCCCTTCATAATTGACCAATTCCTTACTGGTGGAGCGTACCGCCAGCGAGATGCATCGGATAACCGACTCGAGCCAAACCCATGGAACGCAGCCCGTCTCCGAAGATTCCATGCCTAGCGCCGGACTCTGTGTTCGTCTCCTTCCTCTGTCCATTTTTTATATACTGTCTGTCTTACATTTCTCTCCTTCTCCCCTTCCTTTCTCTTATAGCCTTTAAAGACTGATCAAATGATGTGCTATTCGCACTCATTAAACCTGGGGGCTTCTTTTAACAGAAGCTTATTTATACGGGCTTCATGCCCAACACATGTGTTACACTTACGCATGTACCTTTTATTTCACCATTATATGCATCGATATGACTTAAGTTTTCGCCAAGCTGGGTTGCCTGGCTCCTGTGCTTACCCCTACATTCCCGATTATTCGGCTACGCGGTAAAGGGAGCACCTTTGTGATTGTTACTGTCGGATCAGCCGGATGTGTACCTCAGACTAGGTGAAGTCGAAAGCTAGCGTTCTTAAGGGAATATTCGGTCGGTGACCTAAAAGATGATCTTTTCACTTATTTATTTATGCGCCCCCAGATGCTTTTTCCCACGTCTTTTTCGCAGAATGGGCATGCACTTTAGGGCATGCCTCCCAGGGAAAGGAACCCCTAACGGAACTATTCTCCCTGGAAGATGTTTCTTCCTAACCATGTAATATAACATAACTAGTCGGGCACTTGTCTGTTCACGCACTAATGACCCCTACGCCTGGTCTCCATGCATTCCCCGGTTCTTATATAACCGCAGGGGAATTCGGACACACTCCGGACCGTCAGGTCCCGAGGCTGAAGCGAAAAGGTCGGCCATGACGAATGATCTACAATCCGGCTAGAAGGCATTATAAATGTCAATTAAATTACATAGTCATTCTGGCTGATTGTATTCCTCTTCAATACCATCTAACAGGCTGTCTAATTTACAGTCCTGCTGGGAATACTTTGCGGCCAATTCTACTTGGCCGTATACTAAGCTTACAGGGATCTCCTTCCCATCGGGTCCCACAGCACCGACCTCGGCCATGTGGCTGGGGTCAGCCTTTGTGTACCGCGTCTTCACCATGGCCCAGGCCTCCCTAGCGCCTTGACGGCAGGCCGATATCTTCCACAATCGGAAGCGCCGCATTGCTCCCATTAGCTTCTCCACAAGCTCTCCAAGACCTTCGGGCATGGAGATGGATGGCCACAAGGCCTGGGCGACGCCTTGCATCACCTGCCGAACTCGCTCGAGCAGTTGCTAGAGCTCGGGAAGAAAGTCTGTAGGATCGAAAGTATATCTAGAGGGGGGTGATTAGACTACTTGACCAAATAAAAACTTAACCTTTTCCCAATTTTAGTTCTTGTTAGATTTTAGCTATTTTAGGACAAGTCAAGCAATCATCACACAATTCAAGCAAGCATGCAAAGAGTATATTGGCAGCGGAAAGTAAAGCATGCAACTTGCAAGAATGTAAAGGGAAGGGTTTGGAGAATTCAAACGCAATTGGAGACACGGATGTTTTTCCTGTGGTTCGGATAGGTGGTGTTATCTTACATCCACGTTGATGGAGACTTCAGTCCACGGAGGGCTCCACCCACGAAGGGTCCACGAAGAAGAAACCTTGTCTATCCCACCATGGCCATCGCCCACGAAGGACTTGCCTCACTAATGGTAGATCTTCACGAAGTAGGCGATCTCCTTGCCCTTACAAACTCCTTGGTTCAACTCCACAATCTTGTCGGAGGCTCCCAAGTGACACCTAGCCAATCTAGGAGGCACCACTCTCCAAGAAGTAATAAGTGGTGTGTTGATGATGAACTCCTTGCTCTTGTGCTTCAATTGATAGTTTCCCCAACACTCAATTCTCTCTCACAGGATTTGGATTTGGTGGAAAGAAGATTTGAGTGGAAAGCAACTTGGGGAAGGTTAGAGATCAAGATTCATGTGGTAGGAATGGAATATCTTGG
Organism: Triticum monococcum; assembly: GCA_034509565.1. Lineage (NCBI taxonomy): Eukaryota > Viridiplantae > Streptophyta > Magnoliopsida > Poales > Poaceae > Triticum > Triticum monococcum. The sequence continues at coordinate 67,955,486 of CM067846.1, forward strand.
CCTCAACACATGAGTAGGTGGTTCCCTCTTAGAACATATGAGTTGGAAGTGTAGATGTGTTCTGATGACTCTCTCCACAAGTGAAGAGGAGGTGGCGGGGTATATATATATAGCCTCCACACAAAATCCAACCGTTACACACAATTTACCAATCTCGGTGGGACCGAATCAACAAACTCGGTCGGACCGAAATAGTAAACCTAGTGACCGTTACAGATTCTCGGTGGGACTAACATGCAACTCGGTAGGACCGATATGGTTAGGGTTAGGGCATAACGTAATCTCGGTGAGACCGATTACACAAACTCGGTGAGACCGATTTGGTAATAAGCTAACTAGAGGGTTGTTCAGGCAAACTCGGTGGGACCGATTCGCTCTTCTCGGTGAGACCGAAATGTTACGAAAAGGAAATAGTGAGTTTACATTGCAATCTCGGTGGGACCGATCCGCTCTTTCGGTGAGACTGAAAAGTTACGAAAAGGAAACAGAGAAATTGTAATCCCATCTCGGTGAGACCGAGATCCCTATCGGTAGAACCGATTTGCTTAGGGTTTGGCAATGGCTATGACAAGTGAAACTCGGTGGCGCCGGGTTGAAAGAATCGGTAGGGCCGAGTTTGGCTTTGGGTTTAGGTCAAATGTGGATATGGGAAAGTAGCTGAGGATTTTGGAGCATATCATTAAGCACATGAAGCATGAGGCTCATTAAGCAACACCTCATCCCTCCTTGATAGTATTGGCTTTTCCTATGGTCTCAATGTGATCTTGGACCACTAAAATGTAAAATGAAGAGTCTTTAGCATATGAGCTATAGCCAATCCTTTGTCCTTAGCATTTTGAGGGTTCCACTTTCACCATCCATGCCATGCCAATCATTGAGCTTTCCTGAAATGATCATCTTGGAATAGCATTAGCTCAATGAGCTATATGTTGTTATGAATTACGAAAACCACCTAGGGATAGTTGCACTTTCAATCTCCCCCTTTTTGGTAATTGATGACAACATATAGATCAAAGCTTCAACAAATAATAATAAGAATGAAATATATTGTCGCTTTGAGAAGTATGTGATAAGTACGAGCTCCCCCTAAATTTGTGCATATTTAAAATTTGCTTTGGACTGCAAATGCATAAGGAGTTAGAATCATGGGTTACTCTTCCATGTCACATACATCTTGGTGGAGCGCTCAAAAAGATAAGAATGAAATACATGCACTCATCACCAAAGAAAGTGAATGATCACATAAGATAGATAAGATATATCAAGCATGCATAAGTGTAGCTTATGATCAAACACATGATCATCAATGTCTCACAAGCATATCAAAGTATCTCAACCAAAAGCAAACAAAGTTTGAAAAACCACTAAATAAAGCAGAGAGAATAAAAGCAACACACTCTCTCTCTCTCTCGAAGCCTATGATCTATACATTTTTCTCCCCCTTTGGCAACAAGTTACCAAAAAGTTCCTAGAAAATGCATAGTGCTAGATCGACTCTCAGGCTTGATCTTCTGGTGGTGGTGGAGTCTGGATCACTCCAAGGATGAAGGCTTCTATAGACGTGGTTGGAGCTGGAGCTGAAGTAGATGCTGGAGCTGGTTGGGCCGGTGCTATGGCTGGAGCTGAGGTGGTGGCTCTAGTGTCAGGAACTGGCACTGCAGTCGACCTCTAAGCTCGAGGCACTCTGGCAAATGCATCAGTTGTAGTCTTCCCTCTCCTCTCCTGCATGTCATCTTGAAGTTGCTCCACTGCAGACTGAATCTCTGTTACTTTGACATCCATGTCATAGAACTTTTGTTCTATGATCCTCTCTAAGCTCACCTGATTCTGAGTGAGGGTGGCCAGTCCTTTCTCAATCCTCAGTGTGGATGCAATTAAGTAACTAAGCTGCTCCTGCTTGGTTTTCAAGAAATACTCAGGTGCCTCCTCTTGAGTTGGCATCTTGGCAGCTTTCTCCTTTCTTGCCTTCTCCTTTTGTGCTTGTGCATGGGCTGATGATGGTTCATCCTTGTTCATCACAACTTGATTATCCTCAAAGTCTGGATGAATAGGAAAATGTTCCTTGTCCAATAAGTATATGCCTGTGCCCATCTTGGAGTTAATTAGCTCCTGGATCTGAGGGGCATAACCATAGCTCCTCTTCTGATCTGCTGCAGTTATCTTGATTGTTTCTACCATGAGGCTCATGACTTTGAACTTTTGTGGCACATCAAAGATATGAAGCAAATTTATTGCATTGCCTCTGATCATCTTGTGATCACCTCACTTGGGCAATAAGGTGTGCCTAAGGATCCAGTTAATGGTTGGCAGCCTTGACAGAAGATAATGTACTGAGCCAAACTTGAACGTATCAAGTGCCTTGTTTGGGATCTCCTTGTACATGTTGGACATGGAATTGTGATCCATCTTCTTCTTGGCATATATGTCCATGTCATCTTCATTTTCCTCTGGGGCATTGATGAGTTGTGCCCACTCAGCAACTGTTGACTGATACCTTGTACCTTCAGACATCCATGTAATCCTTCCATCTGGGTAGAAGTGTGCTGTGGAGTAGAATTGGATGATCAGCTCTTCATTCCACTTTGTGAGCTTCTGCCCAACAAAGTCAGCTACTCCACAAGCCTTGAAGCTGTCTTGCACTCCAGGATAGTGCTCTTCATTGTCCTTGATGTACTCCCAATCAACCCATCTCATGTCACAAACAATGGGCTTCTTATCAAGCAAAACTGTCTCATAGAAGTCCTGGTGTTCCTTAGTGTGGAACCTATAGTCAACAGCAGTACTTCTCCTTGAAGCATATGGATCTGCTTCTCTCCACTTCCTTAGCCCTGAGTCTCTTCTGATTTTCATGTCCTCAGCCACAGGATGAGCATCATTGTGGTCTGGGATCTTGGGATTTAGCTTCGTCAGAACTTGGCCTTCCTCTTCTTCTGTGGTGTCAGGCACTAGGGCCTTGTTCTTTTCAGCAGCTAGTATGCTCCTTGTGTTCCTCTTTGGAGCTGTCTTGGCCTTTGATGCAGCCTTGGGTGCTTCCTTGGGCTTGGATGCAGTAGCCCCTGATCTTATAGCATCACCCATCAGCTTTTGTGCCTTGGGTGCTGGTGCAGCAACCTCTTCTTCCTCTTCCTCTTCCTCTTCCTCTTCAGAATCTCTCATGATTGAGGATCTCCCAAGCACTCTAGCAGTGGTCTTTTTGATCCTCTCCTTCCTCTTCTTCCCTTCTGCAGCATCCTCTTTGGGTTCAGATCCCAAAGGAACTTGAGTAGATGCTCTGGCCTTAGACATTGGAATTCTCTTTGCAGGAACCTTTTGCTTCATGCCTGGCTTGGTGGCAGCAGCAGTGCTACATTCCTTCTTAACCACTTTCTTGGAAGTGGCTTCTTCTTCTGCCACATAGTCCTCATCCTCTGATTCTGAGGTTCTTTTCTTCCTTTGTCTGGTGGCAGCTTTTGGCAAGTTACTGGGAGTTCTCCTGCTGCCTTCATCAGAGGAACTAGAGGGACTAGTGCCCTCACTCATGTGCACTTGCTGCTTTGACAGGTTTTGGCTATCACTCTGATCTGACATGATGAACAAGCTGACTACTGACCCTGTGAACAGTTTATAGATGAGGTAGAGTGGATGAGCATCACAAAATGCAGAGATTTTTGCAAAAGAATGATTCAAACTCTTAGTTTTAGTTTCCCACAGAAATCATTTCGGATCTACCGATTTTTAAACTTGGTGATACCGAAGCAGTTTTGGAACCTAAACTAGTGAACTCGGTCAGACCGAGTCATAGTTTGGTGGCACCGAGACTGCTAGGGTTTCACAAAGTTCCAAAATCGGTCACACCGATTAGTAATTCTCGGTCAGACCGAGTCTCACTTGTGCAATGGCATGAGCCAAATCAGTGGGACCGAGTTTTTCAACTCGGTGGGTCCGAGATGGTTTTGGCGGAAACCTAACCCTAAAGTTTTCGAATCAATCCTATTCTACGAACGCATCGACTGGATAGGAGTGTTTCAATCGTGGCTAGAAACAATAAGATCACAATGTGTTAGGAATCAGATTGGGGATAGCACAAAGATCGAGTCCATAACCTAGTTCGGCGGAGACTCGCTACGGCGGCAACGGCGGGGTTGAATTCCGTTGACGGCGATCGAGACCAGCGACTGGAGGCGGCTGGCGCCGAGGAGACGATCCGGAGACCATGTTGGCAGAGCGAGCTATCGCGCGGGCGAAGGGGTTCGGAGAAATTTCCAAATTTTTGCCCGTGCCTATATATAGCCTGACCCTGTCGGTGTGACCGAGTGGAAAAACTCGGTGGCACCGAGATGCAAAACTGTATACAGTTATTGCAACTCGGTGTGACCGAATGGTTCAAATCGGTTGCATCGAGATCGAAAATTCAGATCAACTTAATGATCTCGGTAGGACCGAACGTAGGATATCAGTCAGACCAAGAATCACAAAGTGGTTTTGGAAGTTGAAGTCTATGACGAATCGGGGACTCCGAGTGCTCCTCACACAGAGTGGTTCGAACCTGACTTGATCAAATTTTGTGATGTAGCATGAATAGAGTTTGAGACGAGAAAAGCATAGATAGCTAGAGGAGGTTCTTAGGCATTCTTGTCCATCCACTTGGCAAATGGAAATAAAACCAAACAATCAAAACAACAAGTGAATGTCCTCGAATGAGTAAAATATGCAACCAACATGCTCACACAATAAAATGGCAATTGAAATATGTGACAAAGCATGCACAACCAATTCTAGCATCTATCAAGCAATTGGCGATGACTAGGTCATCTATATATGAGTATATTGACTTAGGAGTCAAGTGAGAACACTTGATCATAGGTCATACTCATCGTTTAAGCTCAAGTGGGGTTACCACTTTTACATAAAGCATTATTGTGTTCACATCTTTAGAGTTGCTTTAGCTCAAGTCTTAGAGTAAAGCTCCCCCTAGATGTGATATCCCCCCTAAGAGGGATGAACTAACCTTGGGTTTTGTCGATGATGACTTCATGTAGATGTTGAAGATGTGGATGGTCAATGTTGATGTAGATCACTTGGAGCTATCCATTTGAGTGAATTGCACTTTCAATACCTACATGGGTTAGTCCCACAAGGAACAAACAAGGATATCCATGGACATAGAGTGATGCACACACAAGATGATGTCCATGAAAACTTTTAGGTTACCTTGTCCCTTGTCTTACCAACAAGAGGGTTTGTGAATCCTTGAACTAGTGCAAGATGTGGAAGTTGATTGCATTTGTTCTTGCCAAAATGATAAGAGTGAAGTATGTTGGCGGAGTCACCCTCAAGAACTCTCTAGTTCTTCTTCTTTTGGATCCACACCATCTTGATGGGAATCCTTGGAGTTGTAGTCATACTTGATAAAGTGGAACTTGAAGTGGTCTTGGGAATCCACCTGACTAAGGTCTTAGGAGCTTCTTCAAATGCATCAATTTCCTCTTGAAGCTTGTCCTTGCCTTTTTGCTTGTAGTCTTGTGGTGGAAGATCATCTTGAACTTGTGTCCCCTTGAAGGAAGTAGGATCATGCTTCTCTTGTTGAGGAACAAACTTTGTCTTGGGGTATTGATCTTCTTCCCACTCAACTCCATTGGCATTGAACTTTCGTTCAAAACCAACACCTTGATTCTTCCGGTGCCTTCCTTGCTTGCGCACAATTTCCTCGAATTGCTTACTCCTGGCAAGGCTTTTGTACACTCCTTTCTCTATAATTCCCTTCAATAAGCTATTTTCTTGCTCAAGTGTAACTTGGCTAAGAGAATCATTAGTGGAATCAAGAGAACTACTAGAAGCAACAATATTGGATTTAGCATGATCATTGTTACTACTAGAGGAAGAATCTTTCTTGTTCTTGTTACTAGACTTGATTTGAGGCATGTAAGTGGATAAGAGTAAACGCTTGGCAATGTAAGAAGAACTTTTCTTGCGGAGATCATCATTGATTGCCTTTAAAAACTCATGCTCTTGCTAAAGATTGAGCTTTTCAAAGCGTAATTTCTCATGAGCTCTTAAAAGTTCTCGATGATCTTCGAAGATAGTTTCATGAGCTAAATTAAGAGTGTTTAGTTCTTTAGTTAGAGCCTCAATCTTCTCCTTATCATTGTCATTCGTTTTATCTTGATTAGCATGATTTATTGACGTTTCATCATAGTATTCATCACTAGAGTTGTCAACAAGTAAATCATCATCACCTAACAAGTCATCTTCATCACTATTAAAATCAACATACTCGGGGTGTGTTACCTTAGGACCTTTGGCCATGAAGCATCTTCCAATTCCTTAATTTGGTGAGTCAAATATATCATAGGAGTTTGTTGGCACAAGTGCTAGACCGGCAAAACCTTCATCTTGAGTATATTCGGAATCGGAGTGATAACTTCTCTCGGAGTGGTTGTCTGAGTAGGAGTCGGATACCCATTCACCAACATGAGCTTGATGTCTTCGTTTTGTGTAGCTCCTTGATGATTTTCCTTCCTTTCTGAATCCTTGCTTCTTCTTGAGTGTCTTCGTTCATAACGATCATCTCTACTCCTTCTCTCTCTTGGTGGTGATTCTTCTCTTTTGCTTCTTCTTTTTGGAGAGTCTTCTCTTCTCTTGTAGGGAGCCGTACACTCATTGAAATAGTGTCCAGGTCTTCCATAATTGTAGCAGTTTCGCTCTCGACTAGAAGATCTTTTGTCATTGTAGGACCTTGACTTGGAGCTTCTATCTTTGCTTCTACTCTTGTAGAACTTGTTGAAGTTTTTCACCATTAAGCTCAATTCTTCATTGAAGTTTTGTTTCTCACTTGATGATGTAGGGGCTTCACATGAGGCTTTGTAGGCACCACTTGATTTGTTGTGAAGTTCCTCTTTATCCTTAAGTGGCATCTCATGAGCAACAATTCTTCCAATTACCTCCGTTGGCTTGAGATCTTTGTAATTGGGCATCATTTGGATCAATGTGCACACGGTATCATATTTTCCATCCAAGGCTCTTAGAACCTTCTTGATGATAAATCTATCGGTCATCTCTTCACTTCCTAAGCCGGCAATCTCATTTGTGATGAGAGCAAGCCTAGAGTACATTTCAGCGACACCTTCACCATCCTTCATTTTGAACTTGTCAAGTTGACTTTGAAGCACATCCAATTTGGATTCCTTGACGGAGTCGGTACCTTCGTGCATATCAATCAAAGTGTCCCAAATTTCCTTTGCATTCTCAAGACGGCTGATTTTGTTGAATTCTTCGGGGCACAATCCGTTGAAGAGAATATCACAAGGTTGAGCATTGTATTGCAACATCTTCAACTCATCCGCGGTAGCTTCACGGTTTGGTTCTCTCCCATCAAAGAAGTCACCTTGCAAACCAACACACACAGTAGCCCAAACAGCGGGTTTATGTCCAGGAATATGCATTTTCATTTTATGCTTCCAACTAGCAAAATTAGTACCATCAAAGTAAGGACCTCTACGGTGATAATTTCCCTCTCTATACGCCATACTCTCCTAGGTTGTGAAACCAAGGGTATGACCACCAAAAGCTATGGAACTCAAAGCAAATGGAGACCAAGGCTCTGATACCACTTGTAGGATCGAAAGTATGTCTAGAGGGGGGTGATTAGACTACTTGACCAAATAAAAACTTAACCTTTTCCCAATTTTAGTTCTTGTCAGATTTTAGCTATTTTAGGACAAGTCAAGCAATCATCACACAATTCAAGCAAGCATGCAAAGAGTATATTGGCAGCGGAAAGTAAAGCATGCAACTTGCAAGAATGAAAAGGGAAGGGTTTGGAGAATTCAAACGCAATTGGAGACGCGGATGTTTTTCCCGTGGTTCGGATAGGTGGTGCTATCCTACATCCACGTTGATGGGGACTTCAACCCACGAAGGGTAACAGTTGCGCGAGTCCACGGAGGGCTCCACCCACGAAGGGTCCACGAAGAAGCAACCTTGTCTATCCCACCATGGCCATTACCCACGAAGGACTTGCCTCACTAGCGGTAGATCTTCACGAAGTAGGCGATCTCCTTGCCCTTACAAACTCCTTGGTTCAACTCCACAATCTTGTCGGAGGCTCCCAAGTGACACCTAGCCAATCTAGGAGACACCACTCTCCAAGAAGTAACAAATGGTGTGTTGATGATGAACTCCTTGCTCTTGTGCTTCAAATGATAGTCTCCCCAACACTCAATTCTCTCTCACATGATTTGGATTTGGTGGAAAGAAGATTTGAGTGGAAAGCAACTTGGGGAAGGCTAGAGATCAAGATTCATGTGGTAGGAATGGAATATCTTGGCCTCAACACATGAGTAGGTCATTCTCTCTCAAAACATATGAGTTGGAAGTGTAGATGTGTTCTGATGGCTCTCTCCACGAGTGAAGAGGAGGTGGAGGGGTATATATGTAGCCTCCACACAAAATCCAACCGTTACACACAATTTACCAATCTCGGTGGGACCGAATCAACAAACTCGGTCGGACCGAAATAGTAAACCTAGTGACCGTTAGAGATTTTCGGTGGGACTGACATGCAACTCGGTAGGACCGATATGGTTAGGGTTAGGGCATAACATAATCTTGGTGAGACCAATTACACAAACTCGATGAGACCGATTTGGCAATAAGCTAACCAGAGGGTTGGTCAGGCAAACTCGGTGGGACTGATTTGCTCTTCTCGGTGAGACCGAAATGTTACGAAAAGGAAACAGAGAGTTTACATTGCAATCTCAGTGGGACCGATCCGCTCTTTCGGTGACACTGAAAAGTTACCAAAAGGAAACAGAGAAATTGCAATCCCATCTCGGTGAGACCGAGATCCCTATTGGTAGATCCGATTTGCTTGGGGTTTGGCAATGGCTATGACAAGTGAAACTCGGTGGCGCCGGGTTGAAAGAATCGGTAGGGCCGAGTTTGGCTTTGGGTTTAGGTCAAATGTGGATATGGGAAAGTAGCTGAGAATTTTGGAGCATATCATTAAGCACATGAAGCAAGAGGCTCATCCAGCAACACCTCATCCCTCCTTGATAGTATTGGCTTTTCCTATGGACTCAATGTGATCTTGGACCACTAAAATGTAAAATGAAGAGTCTTGAGCATATGAGGTAGAGCCAATCCTTTGTCCTTAGCATTTTGAGGGTTCCACTTTCACCATCCATGCCATGCCAATCATTTAGCTATCCTGAAATGATCATCTTGGAATAGCATTAGCTCAATGAGCTATATGTTGTTATGAATTACCAATACCACCTAGGGATAGTTGCACTTTCAAGGTCACCCGTAGAACCGGGCATCTCCTCTGCAGGACGACCTGTTAGCACACCTACAGACATTACTCTGTTAGTCGACTTCCCCGCCGACCTTTTTTTCAAAGGTTTGTTCAAGCACTTACTAAATATGCCACACTGAAGCCGCTGATTCTCCTTAATGGAGTCTGACAGCTGGGCACGAACATCTTTCAGGTCGACCCCCAGCTTGGTGTTGGCATCTTGGAGATCGTTCTTCTCCCGCCTCACCTTTGTTAGCACCTTCTCACCAGCCTTCAGGTAGAATAGGAGTTGTTGCCTTTCCGGACTCAATCCGGCGCCATCTGCAATTTCATTTGTCAGATTCGCACCCATGTCGTGCTTCGCAAAATACTTATCTTTCGAAGTGTATATTACTAGAGGGGGTCTCCTTGGGCTCCCCTGCCGCGGCTAGTGCGGCCTCAAGTTGGGCTTTGCACTCTTCCAGCTCCTGGGACAGTAGGGAATTCTTTTCTGTAAGAACCTGCATAACAAATGATCCTTAAATCAGTTATTCTAACTGTTTCAAGTCTCGGGGGCTACTGGTATATATATATATATATATATATATATATATATATATATAATTACCAAAATTTTCTTACCCGTATGTCTTTTACATATTGCTCCGTGGCTCTGGCTAGACCATTTTGAGCGGCACGGAGGTACGCATCTCCCGAATTGAAGGCATGTAATTCCTCTCGGGAGAAACAAACGTCGCAAAGAACCGTCCGGCGACGCATGTGGTTCATGGCACTCTCCGCCTCAGAGTGGGTGGCAGACAACCCGTCCACATCCTCTGTCGAAGGAGCGTCCAGTGCGCGCCTTGTGTTCGCCTCCGCCTCCGGACCAGGCTTTGGAGCCTGGCTGGTGGAGGCGCGATTGGCAGCCTCTTCGGATATAGTCCGGCGAGATCTCTTTGTCCTGAAGAGAGCACGAGTGTTAATCTGCCTTGAAGGTATAACACCTGGGATAAGGGGCGCGCCATACCTTTGCGATGACGCCTCGGTCCGGACTGCACCTCTTTTCTGCCCACGAGGCCCTGCGGCCCCTCATTGGCTTGTCGCCGCAGGTTCGGCCTCCCATCTCAAAAACCTCCCCTGCAAAGCTCGGTTGTAATCAGGAAACTAAAAACACGAGAGGGCGGACGCCTACTCGGGGTATTGGGACTTCGATCTCAGTTACCTGGGAGGCCGGGATTAGCCCTGGGTAATCGGCCGTAATGGCCACCAAGGCGTTGTACTTGCTCAATTGATGGAACATTCCATCAATCAGCTCCACAGATAAGTCTGGATCCTCTTGAGAGGCCGGGTCGAGGGACCGTCCTGGGTCCTCGGGTTGTGGAGGAGGGTTCTTTATTTCTTTAACAGCCTGGCGCAGTTCCTGCATTGAAGTCGTTAGCCTGAATATTTAACAATGGGAATGTAAAACGGATGGGCAAGTAAATGTGACCACTTACCCAGCTTGGGGGATTGTACATAGAAAATCCACCCTGTGGGTTGACACGGAGAAATTCCTCCTCTTCTCCCTTGTACAAAGCGGACAAGGTCTTTGCTAGGGCCGCAGCCGAATCCGGTCCCTTACGGCCGTAGCGGGTGGCGTCGTCCTCCCTGTTGAAATCCCACATGGGGTGGCCTCTATACTGTAGCGGTTGCACCCCTCGCATGATGCATGCGGCCATGACCCCGATCATGGTTAGTCCGGAATGAGCTAACAATCTTATCCGACCCATTAGGTAAAGGACGTCCTTGTCACTCTCCCTCTGAGGGCTCCGTGGATGCCAACTTAGGCGCTTCTTCAGTGGAGAACTGTCGAACTCAGGGAGGCCGATCTGGATAGGATCCGGCAGCGGGACGTCCTCTATGTAAAACCATTCCGAAGGCTAGTCCTCGGGCGCCTTCTTTGGGGTTCCGGAGAGATATCCGGTCCCGGCGATGCGCCACACTTCGGCTCCGCCCACTTGATATATTGACCCCTTCTGAGAATGGGGCACAAGGCAGAATAGCTCTTTCCACAGCCCGAAATGATCCTCAACACCCAAAAACAGCTCACGGAGGGCTACGAAGCCCGTGATATGCAATATGGAGGCAGGTGTAAGATTGTGTAGCTGGAGGCCATAGAACTCCAGGAGCCCCCGCAGAAACGGATGGATTGGAAATCCAAGCCCTCTTATTAAATAAGGGACGAGGCATACCCGCTCTCCTTTGGAGGGATTAGGGGCACTCTCCGCTTGCTCTCCGCCATTATAGATGGCAAGACCGGCTCGAACCGGGACCATATAGGCCGGGGGGAGAAATCCCTTGGTCTGGAGCGTCACTAGCTCGCTATGCGAGATGGAGCATCTCTCCCAATATCCAGGCTGAGAGCTGGAAGGGCGAAAGGAGGAGTTGCGACGGCTGGCCATGGTGGTATGGACCTTTGTCGGATGCGCTCTGATGAACACTCGCGAAGGGAAGAAGGTGTGGTTTGGATCTAAATCCTCGTCCCCTTAAAGGGGCGGCTCATTTACGCGGCTAGGGGTGTGGATGTAAAAACACTCCTTTTCATATTTGTTTGACACATGGGAGATGGCCATTATTGGGCGTAGAAGCCAAGGAGCGCAACATTTACAAGAAACCGTACTTTATTCAATAGGTACACGGAATTTGGAGGAGAACCCGCCTTGAAATGCCGAAGACAATCTGCGCGCTGGAATCATCGTCATTGAAGCCTGGTTTGGGGGCTACTGAGGGAATCCTCCATTAGGGGGTGTCCGGATGGCCGGACTATACCTTCAGCCGGACTCCTGGACTATGAAGATACAAGATTGAAGACTTTGTCCCGTGTCCGGAAGGGACTTTCCTTGGCGTGGAAGGCAAGCTTGGCGATACGGATATGTAGATCTCCTACCATTGTAACCGACTTTGTGTAACCCTAACCCTCTCCGGTATCTATATAAACTGGAGGGTTTTAGTCCGTAGGACAACATACAGAACGACAATCATACCATAGGCTAGCTTCTAGGGTTTAGCCTCTCCGATCTCGTGGTAGATCTACTCTTGTACTACCCATATCATCAATATTAATCAAGCAGGACATAGGGTTTTACCTCCATCAAGAGGGCCCGAACCTGGGTAAAACTTCGTGTCCCTTGCCTCCTGTTACCATCCGGCCTAGACGCACAGTTCGGGACCCCCTACCCGAGATCCGCCGGTTTTGACACCGATAGGGGGTCTCCGGACGGCCAGACTATAACCTTTGGCTGGACTATTGGACTATGAAGATACGAGATTGAAGACTTCGTCTCGTGTCCGGATGGGACTCTACTTGGCGTGGAAGGCAAGCTAGGCAGTACAGATATGAATATCTCCTCCTTTGTAACCGACCTTGTGTAACCCTAACCCTCTCCGGTGTCTATATAAACCGGAGGATTTTAGTCTGTAGGACACAACAATGACAACATACAATCATACCATAGGCTAGCTTCTAGGGTTTAGCCTCTCTGATCTCGTGGTAGATCTACTCTTGTAATACCCATATCATCAATATTAATCAAGCAGGACATAGGGTTTTTCCTCCATCAAGAGGGCCCGAACCTGGGTAAAACATCGTGTTCCCTACCTCCTGTTACCATCCGCCTTAGACGCACAGTTCGGGACCCCCTACCCGAGATCCGCCGGTTTTGACACCGACATGGCCCATATCAGATTCGGCCCGTCAACTGGACACTATGTTTTTGGGCCCACTTGCTAAAGGCCCACTTAGTAATTCGGCCTCATATTAGTTTTGGGCCTGCTAAGGGCCCGTTTAACATTTCGGCCCTATATTAATTTCAGCCTGTTAGAAGCCCGTCATATAGTTGGGCCTAACTACGGCCCGGTTTGCATCCGGCCTGCTCGCAGCCGATATCTGATTGGGCCAAACAAGGACCGAGACAATTTTTCGGCCTGTTAAAAGCCTGTGATTTGATTCGCACAATCATGGGCCGGGGTTCATTTCGGGCTGCTGCCGGCCCGTGAGCTGATCGGCACGTTTTAGGCCCAACCTACATCGTGATTGCATGACGGCCCGATTATGTATCGTAATTTTATGGTTTGGCCGGTTTACTGTGAAGACAGGATATATGTACAGTAAAATAACTGCAGCATCGTGAATAAGAAAAAACCTATACTATACAATAAAGAAATTACGGCATATTACATCCACTAGGCATCAAAGTTCTCCACTATGATAATAAAGCACAAGCAGATAGCTGATTACATACACTGGGCATCAAAGATCGCCACCAGTGCAAATAGACATGCCGACAAAATAATATACAAAACCGACAGCACTTCAATAGAGTTCAAGAAAGGTTAGCCCTGCTGGAGAGCAGCAGCGCAAGCAGCTGAGCAAGATGATGAGATTGCGCTTGTTCAACACTTATATCTTCCTCACTCTGAAAGATAAACAAGCAGACAGATGACAGGTTTTGCACATAAAAGTATCAGTGCTGACAATTCAGCACATTTCTTACTGATGAATAAAGTGACACAATTTAAATTTGCATTAATATGGTATTGTTCAGGTCAAGACATGGCAGGAAATGACATTGTGAAGGATTTGGAAGCTTCACGACACCACTGGATTACAGATCAAGAACTCATAAGTATCAATGGTTAGTGTGCTGTCAATTTATACCATTTCAGATTGGCAAATAAAGAGACGGTTTAAATAATAGTAGAAGGATATGACATTTTTCATAGTTAAGACATTGCAGAATATGACATTGTGCTGTAGTGGGTAGGTTCACCACACCACTGGATTACAGATGAAGAACAGAAGCATACATGCAGTGCAAAAGAAGATCACTTGCTCTGTATAGTTTAATTTAGATGGTATGAAGAAGGAACTTGGTTGTACAACTGAAAACTTAAATTGAGAAAGGACGAACTTTTTTTATGAACTACATATAATAAACTTTAAACAAGCAATTTGATGCAAACACCAAAAATAAACATCTGTTGCAGTCATGCCTAACCAAATATATACAACAAAGTTTGAAGGCTTGAGATGGACAAACTTACATTATTGGTGACGACAGGCTTTATAAAGGCCTTGTCCATGCTGATGGGGGGGGGGCAATTCAAGAAGTTTACCATAGAATCTTCTTCAAAAGCATTGCCTTTATTCTACATTTTGTTAAGAGTAAATATAGATGTGATAATATACGAAAAAAATGGAGAATATTTAAGATAAGATGAAGAGTGATGCTACATAACCAAGTAGCTATAAATGTAAGTGCGGCGATACAGGCAAAAGGTACAGCCAAGAGCAATGCACAGCTAAACTTCTTCAGTACCAACCTTATGGTAAGAGTAAATATAGATCTGATGTGTAGAAAATGGAGGGCAAAGGAAAATAAGCTGCAGAGTGATGGTACATGAACAACTACCTGTCATTGTAAGTACACTGATAAAGGACAGCATGTACTTACAAGAACAATGCAGAGCTAAAAAAACATTGGCATTGGATATATTCTACACTAATGTAACCATTCATATAGATCAGATAATTTGGAGCGAACGATTGATAAGCAAGCTATCATGCATACTGCTGTCACATAATGAACCAGGTATGTATGCAAGTACAGTGATACAGGACAATAGGTACTAACAAGAGCAAAGCAGCGGGCAGCATATTTGCGATATCCTGTCGTTCTTGTCAAATCGGAATTCTTCTTCGAGCGGATTTCCTGCAAAAAAGATCCATAAGGCACATGCGGAAAAGTAGAAGTTAAAATTGTCATGTGATTTCATAGATAGTACCTCATCCTGGAACGAGACCGGTGCATAACAAGGTTTTTCCATTCAATGTCTTCTCAATTTAGCACAGGAGACTTCACCAGAAATTCGTTTATAGACTTGCCATCAAAGTGTGATTTCCTCAGGTAACACCGATACTGCTGCAATGCTTCCTTGAAAAGCACAAGCAAGCTTTGGTCGTCGTGACTATCCAGATTGACCCTCACCTAGTTACAACAATGTAATGTAAATCATTGATGTGTTCAATCAGCAGAAAACAGGAAAATAATAGCCATGAATAATAGCACTTACACGTAAGTTGGACAGGAAGATGTGAAAATGGTGTTTGTCTTCACAATAATCTTCCCATGATGGGAATATATGCACATAGTCCCTAACAACATTGAAAGCATTGTCTTTTAAACTGGGAATAAATGGAATGGGGTTCCGATCTACAGGAATTGGCCGTCTCTGCAGTTGGGATAGGTCTTCGGCCGGTGGACTTGCTGTACTTTTTGATGGAGTGGGATTTTTCTGTGGTACAGATGGTGCTATGGCAAATGAAATCGGTATACCTTTTGCTGGAGTACAGGTCCTGTGTGGTGGGGCTAGTGGTGTGGCCAGTGAAGTATGGGTACAGTTTGCTGGAGTCGGTCCTACGTTTTGTGTCACTGGTTGTACAGCCAATATAAGTGGGGTGCTGTCTGATTGCTCCGGCACCACCACGTTTTTCAAGGACTTTGCTGGAGCTCCTTCAGGTTCGGCAATCACCCTCTTCCTTTTTGATGTCTGATGCACAAGAACAACATTTGAGTGGAAAAACATGGTATGATGGCAGATGGAATATGTATTGATAATGGATGGGCATGGCATCTCGACAGATATGATGAGTAAACTAAGTAGATGGCGGTGCAACAAAGTAGAAGAAATGCAAGAAAACATATGCAAGATACCCGCAATCAATAAAACATTGCCAAATTAGAACAGGCACCTTAATGGGTGAACAGGACAGGCCATCTGCCTTTGACTCCTCGAGGTTAGAATAGTCATTAGGATGATATTCTGAACAAGAATCAACGGGTGGGGAGCATATGAGTTTCATTGCATCCAGAATGGCACTCAATGCCTTGGTGCCAATTTTGTAAGTCATTGCAGTGTTTAGCTTCAAGAGTGGACTGCTGCTAGTGCGACACAAAGCAACTACACAGATCATAGTGTAGATATAACGGGAAAACCTTAAGCATCAGAGTAAAATCAGCAAAGTGGAACTTGCTGGAATATATGTGCTAGTATTGCCGATACACCTAGAAAGGCTTCGGATACCAGCTCTCTTCAAGTGAAGGTGCGGTACTGTTAATACCAATGTAACTCTCGAAGGCAACACAGCTCCCCGCATTTCCTTGCTATTCTTATAGGATTCAAGTGGGCAAGCCACTACAAATCCTATTCCAATGTTTACAAGATCCTACGAATCAAAGAGGCTCAAAAGTGTCCATCACAACCGACCGTATAGACCTCTACACTGCAAAATGTCCCTGCTCATCTTCAGTACAAGGGACATACTGTACTACTATCGTACTCCCTCTGTTCCAAAATATAAGTCTTGGTAGAGATTTCCACTATGGATCACATACAGACGTATCCAGGTACATTTTAGAGTGTAGATTCACTCATTTTTCTCCATATACAGTCCATGGTGGAATCTATACAAAGACTTGTATTTAGGAATGGAGAGAGTACATATTAAAGAAGAACGGAAGAGGAACATGGTAAAGAAGAGCAAGCAGATTTTGGATAATAAAATGTTGGTTGCGCAGTGCTCACACATGATGAACCAGAGCGCATTAAGAATGCAACTCCTAGCTGTCTCTCGACCATTTCAGGCGGTTGGATGAAGATCCTACGTCTCTTAACCCTTCTTCTTCCTCGTCTCTGATTCTTCCCATACAGAACACTGCACGGGCCGCCGGCTGGACCACCGGCCCCCATCGCCTGTGTTCCTCCGCCACCCCCACCCCCACCCCCACCCCAACCCCCACCCGCGTCGAGTTTTCTTCATTCGGCGAGGCCCACAACCACCCGAGCCCCTTCGATCGCACCGGCGAACTCCGGCGAGCTCTGAAAAATCGACTGACCCAATTTTGAAATTTAGTATACTGTGATTTACTAGTGTGGAATATAAAAGGGGAAAACCATAAGCATTGCGAGTATGGTGTTGAGTGTGCCATGGTGGATATGAAGGTGCAAACCGGACAAAGGCAACTTTGCAACCAAGACAAGAAATCAGAGTAAAGTAGTGGCGATCTATTTTCTTGCTGCGATAAATAAGTTGAGCAGATACGAAAGAGTACCGCCTCTGATGCGGCGCCGTGTAGGCATCTGCTGAGAATTTGACGGTGCTGCGGTAGCAATGGCTGTCGGTGGCGTGGAAGCAGATCTACGAGGGTAGACGGTGGCGGTGGGGCGCGGTGGACGAGACGGTCGTAGGAGCGGCGCCGGTAAGGTGGACGACGGCGGGGATGAAGCGAGAGGACGGGATGCAAGGATCTCGGTCCGAAGCCGTGGATGAGGGAGGTCAATCTCTTGTAATGGACGGCGGTGTCGGGGTATCAGCTCCGGCATGGTGGAGGAGGACGGTGGTGGATGGGGTGGCGGACGGCGGCGGACGGAGGAGGGTGGGGTGGAGAGGGTGTTTTGGCGCCCACAGAGTACGAATGGGGAAAAGGGAGGTAGAGAGGAAGGGGGAACCATGTATTCAGGGCGCACTTGTCTCAAATGCAAGGAAATTTACAAACTTAGCCCCCGTTTCAAATTTCTACTACATCACAGCAACACTAATCGGTCGGGGATAGGACGGTAATCTCGCATACACCGAATATTTGCCGGCGAGAGTTTGTTTTTGGCGCCCACCGTGTATGAATATGAATCGGGGAGGGAGTCGATTTCAGCCGAGGACACACTGTGTTTTGGCTCCCACCGTGTATCAATCCGGGTGAGAGGCGGTTACGTCACGTTTGGGTGAAATTACAAACCTACCCCTATCGAAACCTATCAAAATCCAGCATATAGGCTTTGCGTGGTAGGGATAGGCAGCAGTGATTTCCATCTCGCGGATTTTGGTTCCGAGCGGTTACTGCGACTTTCCTCGCTTCGTTCAAATTTTGCAGAGTGCACGTTACCGTGCCAACTCAATTCGAATCCCGTTTGTATTCTATTTTTTTCGGGCGGGATCCATTTTCAATTGGAATTACAACCTATATACATCATTTTTTATATATACTTTCAAAAGCACAACACCATTTACACATAAATATGGTTTACAAATGGCATGATCTCAGATTCATAAGGTTGTATCCATCAATATGGATTTTCAAATATTTGAAACCACTTTATGTTGAAATCCAATGTATGCATTCCTCGCTAACTGTCTCCAATTAATGTGTGTCTCATGCGGGTTGTTTTTACTTCTCAAACATGTATAATGTGTTTCACACACGCAACATATAGTGTAATCCCGTTTAGACATTAATTGCATATAAACCATGCATGGTTTGTAATTGAAGAATCTATGGATCACCAATATTGATGAACTATATAACATTACACGTGTGCCCAAATTCAAATGAATATGCATGTTTGATACACCAATTTGCGTTATGATATTATCGATGTCGTGATCTCCAGTTTAAATATTTGAATCCCCTTTAATCCAGATATTCGTCTCATATAGCTATCACTCATGCTTATATAGGACTATCTCTCTGGACATATACGCGTTCATCGTCTCTCAGGTATCTCTCGTGCTACCTGTATGTCGACAATGATCTTTTATCTTTGTAACACACTGACGGTACTCTCTCCCTCGACCTTCATCACTCTATCTCTCTCTAAGTATATCTCGCTCCCTGCTATGTGCCTCTAACTATGATTCTCCATGTGGAATCTCTTTCTCTCACACAAACACAAAACTTTGTCTCCCGGGGTCTCATTTCTCTCTACTATTCCCATGCGTGCCACTCGCACACCCCTCATACAGAGATGTCTTTCACTCCTTAGATATGAGAACCTACGACTCTTCCTCATCAATATCTCTTTCTCACACACAAACACAAACTCTGTCTCCCAGGGTCTCATATTTCTCCATTGTTCTCTTGTATGTCGCTCACACACACCCTCTCTCCCTAGAGATATCTTGCGTTCCCTCGTATGTCTCTGTAGCTATCACTCTCGTTGTGAAATATCTTTCTCTCTCGCAGACATAAAACTCCGTCTCTCTGGATCTCATTTCTCTCTGATATCTGTTTGTATGTGACTCACACGCACCCTCTCTCTATCTCTCTCACACCCACACACATAACCCAGCCTTCTGATCCACTCGACTCCTATCACTAACACACACTAGCTAGCATCTCTATCTTTCTATTTATCTGTTTCTCCATCAACCTTCTTTCTCGCCCTCACTCTTGATTCCTATCACGCACACTACATATGTTTCTCTCTACATGCAGTCAAGTGCCCTCTCACACACATATATAACTTCACCCTTTGAACCACCCGACGGTCATCTCCAACACCCAAACTAGCGGATGTCCCTCTAGCTAGCATCTCCATCTCTGTATCTATCTGTAGTTTCTCCGTCAACATTTCTTTCTCTCACGGAGTCTTGCTTCCTATCACCCACACTATATATGTCTCTCCATACATATGCATTTATAGGTTGGTCTATTTTGCACAATCGTTGCGCCTCACTCCCTCTGCTCTCCATAGATGCATGCTCCAGCCCACGCCAATATCTCTTAAAGACAAAAACACATGCTCATTTGTCGGGACTTCTTCCATGCATTCTCACATGCATGCATATTGTCATACCGATCCGTCTCTCCCATGTCGTTGATCTTATGACTTATGTCTTCTTTCTTTTATCTCGATCATGCACGCGCGCACACACACACACACACATCCCACGTATACATGTATACCTCTCACACATGCACGTTCAAGGTCTCTATGTCTCCATACGTAGTTAATTACCCTCAATCCTAACGCCACATCGAATCGTTCTCCTTTTTTGTGCACATAACTTCCGCCTGGATGGGGAAAACACATACTCACACTTAACAATCTCCTTCTAGCTACCCCCCCCCCCCCCATCGCCTCTCACTCTTCCCCTATATCCCCGAAACCACTAAGACCATCCCTTAGTTTAATTCCCGCCTGCATGTACCATCGATATATAGTAGTCTTCCTCGGTGTCTCTCAAACAAACACGTTCTCTCGAAGTCGACTCCTCTCACGCGCACACACCTTCTCTCCCCTCTCTACGGGCATTTTCTCTCTCGCACCCCATCATTGGTGGCCTCTGCCATACACATCACCTCTCTACGATGAAAGCCATGCACACTTAAATTATATCCGCCACAGAGGACCCCGCGACACACACACACACACGCACCCCCCCGCCCCGAACACACACACTAAGACTCCATCTCTCTCTCTCACACACACACACAAACACACACACACACACGCAAGCACGCACCCCCCCCCACACACACATACACACACTAAGACTCCATCTCTCTCCCTCTCTCACACACACACAAACTAAGACTCCATCTCTCTCTCTCCTCTCTCTCTCACACACACACACTGTAACGCCCCAGATATTACTTTCCCAATTCGTACTCCAACTCATGCCGTTTCCGGCGTTAAGTTATATTTATTCCTCGGGTTCGGGTTTTTGTCTCCGTGTGTTGTTTTCGTTTTCGTGCATCTCATATCATGTCATCACGTGCATTGCATTTGCATACATGTTCATCTCATGCATTCGAGCATTTTCCCCGTTGTCCGTTTTGCATTCCGGCGCTTCGTTCTCCTCCGGTGGCCATTTCTAGCTTTCTTTCGTGTGTGGGGATTAAACATTTCCGGATTGGACCGAGACTTGCCATGCAGCCTTGGTTTACTACCGGTAGACCGCCTGTCAAGTTTCGGGTCATTTGGACTTCGTTTGATACTCCAACGATTAACCGAGGGACCGAAAAGGCCTCGTGTGTGTTGCAGCCCAACACCCAGTTGGGGAACGTAGTAATTTCGAAAATTTTCCTACGCACACGCAAGATCATGGTGATGCACAGCAACGAGAGGGGAGAGTGTTGTCTACGTACCAACGCAGACCGACTGCGGAAGCGATCACACAACGTAGAGGAAGTAGTCGTACGTCTTCTTCCCGATCCGACCGATCCAAGCACCGTTACTCCGGCACCTCCGAGTTCTTAGCACACGTTCAGCTCGATGACGATCCTCGGGCTCCGATCCAGCAAAGCGTCGAGGAAGAGTTCCGTCAGCACGACGGCGTGGTGACGATCTTGATGTACTACCGACGCAGGGCTTCGCCTAAGCACTACAACGGTATGATCGAGGTGGAATTTGGTGGCAGGGGGCACCGCACACGGCTAAGGAACGATCTCAAGGATCAACTTGTGTGTCTTGGGGTGTCCCCTGCCCCCGTATATAAAGGTTGGAGGAAGGGGGCCTGGCCGGCCAGAGAGAGGGAGGCGCAGGAGGAGTCCTACTCCTACCGGGAGTAGGACTCCCCCCTCCAATCCTAGTCCAACTAGGAATCCTTTAAAGGAGAGAGAGAGAGAGGTGGCCGGCCCCTCTCCTAGTCCTAATAGGACTAGGGAGAGGGGGGAGGCGCAGCCCTATGTGGGCTGCCCTCTCACCTTTCCACTAAGGCCCATGTTGGCCCATTTGGCTCCCGGGGGTTTCCGGTAACCCTCCCGGTAATCCGGTAAAATCCCGATTTCACCCGGAACACTTCCGATGTCCAAACATAGGCTTCCAATATATCAATCTTTACGTCTCGACCATTTCGAGACTCCTCATCATGTCCGAGATCTCACCCGGGACTCCGAACAACCTTCGGTACATCAAAATGCATAAACTCATAATAACTGTCATCGTAACGTTAAGCGTGCGGACCCTATGGTTCGAGAACAATGTAGACATGACCGAGACACGTCTCCGGTCAATAACCAATAGCGGGACCTGGATGCCCATATTGGCTCTTACATATTCCACGAAGATCTTTATCGGTCAGACCGCATAACAACATACGTTGTTCCCTTTGTCATCGGTATGTTACTTGCCCGAGATTCGATCGTCGGTATCCAATACCTAGTTCAATCTCGTTACTGGCAAGTCTCTTTACTCGTTCCGTAATACATCATCTCATAACTAACATCTTAGTTATTATGCTTCCAAGGCTTATGTGATGTGTATTACCGAGAAGGCCCAGAGATACCTCTCCGACAATCGGAGTGACAGACCCTAATCTCGAAGTACGCCAACCCAACATCTACCATTGGAGACACCTGTAGTACTCCTTTATAATCACCCAGTTACATTGTGACGTTTGGTAGTACCCAAAGTGTTCCTCCGGTAAACGGGAGTTGCATAATCTCATAGTTATAGGAACATGCATAAGTCATGAAGAAAGCAATAGCAACATACTAAACGATCGGGTGCTAAGCTAATGGAATGGGTCATGTCAATCAGATCATTCAACTAATGATGTGACCTCGTTAATCAAATAACAACTCTTTGTTCATGGTTAGGAAACATAACCATCTTTGATTAACGAGCTAGTCAAGTAGAGGCATACTAGTGACACTCTGTTGGTCTATGTATTCACACATGTATTATGTTTCCGGTTAATACAATTCTAGCATGAATAATAAACATTTAACATGATATAAGGAAATAAATAATAACTTTATTATTGCCTCTAGGGCATATTTCCTTCAGTCTCCCACTTGCACTAGAGTCAATAATCTAGATCACATCACCATGTGATTAACATCGATAGTTCACATCATCATGTGACCAATACCCAAAGGGTTTACTAGATTCAGTAATCTAGTTCACATCGCTATGTGATTAACACCCAAAGAGTACTAAGGTGTGATCATGTTTTGCTTGTGAGAGAATCTTTAGTCAACGGGTCTGCCACATTCAGATCCACATGTATTTTTCAAATTTCTATGTCAACAATGCTCTGCATGGAGCTACTCTAGCTAATTTCTCCCACTTTCAATATATATATCTAGACCGAGACTTAGAGTCATCTAGATTAGTGTCAAAACTTGCATCGGCGTAACCCTTTACGACGAACCTTTTGTCACGTCCATAACCGAGAAACATATCCTTATTTCACTAAGGATAATTCTGACCGCTGTCTAGTGATCTACTCCTATATCACTATTGTACTCCCTTGCCAAAATTAGTGTAGGGTATACAATGGATCTGGTACACAGCATGGCATACTTTATAGAACCTATGGCCAAGGCACAGGGAATGACTTTCATTCTCTTTCTATCTTCTGCCGTGGTCGGATTTTGAGTCTTACTCAATTTCACACCTTGTAACACAGGCAAGAACTCTTTCTTTGACTGCTCCATTTTGAACTACTTCAAAAATCTTGTCAAGGTATGTACTCATTGAAAAAAAACTTATCAAGCGTCTTGATCTATCTCTATAGATCTTGAAGCTCAATATGTAAGCAGCTTCACCGAAGTCTTTCTTTGAAAAACTCCTTTCAAACACTCCTTTATGCTTTACAGAATAATTCTACATTATTTCCGATCAACAATATGTCATTCACATATACTTATCAGAAATGTTGTAGTGCTCCCACTCACTTTCTTGTAAATACAGGCTTCACCGCAAGTCTGTATAAAACTATATGCTTTGATCAACTTATCAAAGCGTATATTCCAACTCCGAGATGCTTGCACCAGTCCACAGATGGATAGCTGGTGCTTGCATATTTTTGTTAGCACCTTTTGGATTGACAAAACCTTCTAGTTGCATCACATACAACTCTTCTTTAATAAATCCATTAAGGAACGCAGTTTTGTTTATCCATTTGCCAGATTTCATAAAATGCGGCAATTGCTAACATGATTCGGACAGACTTAAGCATAGATACGAGTGAGAAAAACTCATCGTAGTCAACACCTTGAACTTGTCGAAAACTTTTGCGACAATTCTAGCTTTGTAGATAGTAACACTACTATCAGCGTCCGTCTTCCTCTTGAAGACCCATTTATTTTCTATGGCTTGCCGATCATCGGGCAAATCCATCAAAGTCCATACTTTGTTCTCATACATGGATCATATCTCAGATTTCATGGCTTCAAGCCACTTTGCGGAATCTGGGCTCACCATCGCTTCTTCATAGTTCGTAGGCTCGTCATTGTCAAGTAACATGACCTCCAGAACAGGATTACCGTACCACTCTGGTGCGGTTCTCACTCTGGTTTACCTACGAGATTCGGTAGTAACTTGATCTGAAGTTACATGATCATCATCATTAGCTTCCTCACTAATTGGTGTAGTTATCACAGGAACAGATTTCTGTGATGAACTACTTTCCAATAAGGGAGAAGGTACAATTACCTTATCAAGTTCTACTTTCTTCCCACTCACTTCTTTCGAGAGAAACTCCTTCTCCAGAAAGTTTCCGAATTTAGCAACAAAAGTCTTGCCTTCGGATCTGTGATAGAAGGTGTATCCAATAGTTTCCTTTGGATATCCTATGAAGATGCACTTCTCCGATTTGAGTTTTGAGCTTATCAGGATGAAACCTTTTCATATAAGCATCGCAACTCCAAATTTTAAGAAACGACAACTTTGGTTTCTTGCTAAACCATAGTTCAGATTGTGTCGTCTCAACGGATTTAGATGGTGCCCTATTTAACGTGAATGCAGCTGTCTCTAATGCATAACCCCAAAACGATAGTGGTAGATCGGTAAGATACATCATAGATTGCACTATATCCAATAAAGTACGGTTATGACGTTTGGACACACCATTATGTTGTGGTGTTCCAAGTGGCGTGCGTAGTGAAACTATTTCACATTGTTTTTAACTGAGGACGAAACTCGTAACTCAAATATTTGTCTCCGCGATCAGATCGTAGAAACTTTATTTTCTTGTCACGATGATTTTTCACTTCACTCTGAAATTCTTGGAACTTTTCAAATGTTTCAGACTTATGTTTCATCAAGTAGATATACTCATATCTGCTTAAATCATCTGTGAAGATCAGAAAATAATGATACCTGTCGCGAGCCTCAATATTCATCGGACCACATACATCAGTATGTATGATTTCCAACAAATCTGTTGCTCGCTCCATTGTTCCGAAGAACGGCGTTTTAGTCATCTTGCCCAAAAGGCATGGTTCGCAAGCATCAAGTGATTCATAATCAAGTGATTCCGAAAGCCCATCAGCATGGAGTTTCTTCATGCGCTTTATACCAATATGACCTAAACGGCAGTGCCACAAATAAGTTGCACTATCATTATTAACTTTGCATCTTTTGGTTTCAATATGTGTATCACTATGATCGAGATCCAACGAACTTGTTTCATTGGGTGTATGACCATCGAAGGTTTTATTCATGTAAACAGAACAACAATTATTCTCTGATTTTAATGAATAACCATATTGCAGTAAACATGATCAAATCATATTCATGCTCAATGCAAACACCAAATAACACTTATTTAGGTTCAACACTAATCCCGAAATTGTGGGGAGTGTGCGATGATGATCATATCAATCTTGGAACCACTTCCAACACACATCGTCACTTCACCCTTAACTAGTCTCTGTTTATTCTGCAACTCCCGTTTCGAGTTACTAATCTTAGCAACTGAACTAATATCAAATACTGAGGGTTTGCTATAAACACTAGTAAAGTACACATCAATAACATGTATATCAAATATACTTATGTTCACTTTGCCATCCTTCTTATCCGCCAATCACTTGGGGTAGTTCCGCTTCTAGTGACCAGTCCCTTTGCGATAGAAGCACTTAGTCTCAGGCTTAGGACCAGACTTGAGTTTCTTCACATGAGTAGCAACTTTCTTGCCGTTCTTTTGAAGTTCCCCTTCTTCCCTTTGCTCTTTTCTTGAAACTAGTGATCTTGTCAACCATCAACACTTGATGTTTTTCTTGATTTCTACCTTCGTTGATTTCAGCATCACGAAGAGCTTGGGAGTTGTTTCCGTTATCCCTCGCATATCATAGTTCATCACGAACTTCTACTAACTTGGTGATGGTGACTAGAGAATTCTGTCAATCACTATCTTATCTGGAAGATTAACTCCCACTTGATTCAAGCGATTGCAGTACCCAGACAATCTGAGCATATGCTCACTAGTTGAGCGATTCTCCTCCATCTTTTAGCTATAGAACTTGTTGGAGACTTCATATCTCTCAACTCGGGTATTTGCTTGAAATATTAACTTCAACTCCTGGAACATCTCATATGGTCCATGACGTTCAAAACGTCTTTGAAGTCCCGATTCTAAGCCATTAAGCATGGTGCACTAAACTATCAAGTAGTCATCATATTGAGCTAGCCAAACGTTCATAACGTCCGCATCTGCTCCTGCAATAGGTCTGTCACCTAGCGGTGCATCAAGGACATAATTCTTCTGTGCAGCAATGAGGATAAACCTCAGATCACGGATCCAATCCGCATCATTGCTACTAACATCTTTCAACACAATTTTCTCTAGGAACATATCAAAATAAACACAGGGAAGCAACAACGCGAGCTATTGATCTACAACATGATTTGCAAAATACTACCAGGACTAAGTTCATGATAAATTTAAGTTCAATTTAATCATATTACTGAAGAACTCCCACTTAGATAGACATCCCTCTAATCCTCTAAGTGATCACGTGATCCAAATCAACTAAACCATAACCGATCATCACGTGAGATGGAGTAGTTTTCAATGGTGAACATCGTTATGTTGATCATATCTACTATATGATTCACGCTCGACCTTTCGGTCTCCGTGTTCCGAGGCCATATCTGTATATGCTTGGCTCGTCAAGTATAACCTGAGTATTCTGCGTGTGCAACTGTTTTGCACCCGTTGTATTTGAACGTAGAGCTTATCACACCCGATCATCACGTGGTGTCTGGGCACGAAGAACTTTGGCAACGGTGCATACTCAGGGAGAACACTTCTTGATAATTTAGTGAGAGATCATCTTATAATGCTACCGTCAATCAAAGCAAGATAAGATGCATAAAAGGATAAACATCACATGCAATCAATATAAGTGATATGATATGGCCATCATCATCTTGTGCTTGTGATCTCCATCTCCGAAGCACCGTCATGATCTCCATCGTCACCGGCGCGACACCTTGATCTCCATCGTAGCATCGTTGTCGTCTCGCCAATCTTATGCTTCCACGACTATCACTACCGCTTAGTAATAAAGTAAAGCATTACATCACGATTGCATTGCATACAATAAAGCGACAACCATATGGCTCCTGCCGGTTGCCGATAACTCGGTTACAAAACATGATCATCTCATACAATAAAATCAGCATCATGTCTTGACCATATCACATCACAACATGCCCTGCAAAAACAAGTTAGACGTCCTCTACTTTGTTGTTGCAAGTTTTACGTGGCTGCTACGGGCTTAAGTAAGAACTCATCTCACCTACGCATCAAAACCACAACGATAGTTCGTCAAATAGACTCCGTTTTAACCTTCTCAAGGACCGGGCGTAGTCCCACTTGGTTCAACTAAAGTTGGAGAGACAGTCTTCCGCAAGCCATCTATGTGCAAAGCACGTCGACGGAACCGGTCTCGCGTAAGAGTACGCGTAAGGTTGGTCTGGATCGTCTCACCCAACAATACCGCCGAACCAAAGTATGACATGCTGGTAGGCAGTATGACTTGTATCGCCCACAACTCACTTGTGTTCTACTCGTGCAAATAACATCAAACCATAAAACCTAGGCTCGGATGCCACTGTTGGGGAATGTAGTAATTTCGAAAAATTTCCTACGCACACGCAAGATCATGGTGATGCACAGCAACGAGAGGGGAGAGTGTTGTCTACGTACCAACGCAGACCGACTGCGGAAGCGATCACACAACGTAGAGGAAGTAGTCGTACGTCTTCTTCCCGATCCGACCGATCCAAGCACCGTTACTCCGGCACCTCCGAGTTCTTAGCACACGTTCAGCTCGATGACGATCCTCGGGCTCCGATCCAGCAAAGCATCGAGGAAGAGTTCCGTCAGCATGACGGCGTGGTGACGATCTTGATGTACTACCGACGCAGGGCTTCGCCTAAGCACTACAACGGTATGATCGAGGTGGAATTCGGTGGCAGGGGGCATCGCACACGGCTAAGGAACGATCTCAAGGATCAACTTGTGTGTCTTGGGGTGTCCCCTGCCCCCGTATATAAAGGTTGGAGGAAGGGGGGCTGGCCGGCCAGAGAGAGGGAGGCGCAGGAGGAGTCCTACTCCTACCGGGAGTAGGACTCCCCCCTCCAATCCTAGTCCAACTAGGAATCCTTTAAAGGAGAGAGAGAGAGGTGGCCGGCCCCTCTCCTATTCCTAATAGGACTAGGGAGAGGGGGGGAGGCGCAGCCCTATGTGGGCTGCCCTCTCACCTTTCCACTAAGGCCCATGTTGGCCCATTTGGCTCCCAGGGGTTTCCGGTAACCCTCCCGGTAATCCGGTAAAATCCCGATTTCACCCGGAACACTTCCGATGTCCAAACATAGGCTTCCAATATATCAATCTTTACGTCTCGGCCATTTCGAGACTCCTCGTCATGTCCGAGATCTCATCCGGGACTCCGAACAACCTTCGGTACATCAAAATGCATAAACTCATAATAACTGTCATTGTAACGTTAAGCGTGCGGACCCTACGGTTCGAGAACAATGTAGACATGACCGAGACACGTCTCCGGTCAATAACCAATAGCAGGACCTGGATGCCCATATTGGCTCTTACATATTCCACGAAGATCTTTATCGGTCAGACCGCATAACAACATACGTTGTTCCCTTTGTCATCGGTATGTTACTTGCCCGAGATTCGATCGTCGGTATCCAATACCTAGTTCAATCTCGTTACTGGCAAGTCTCTTTACTCGTTCCGTAATACATCATCTCATAACTAACATCTTAGTTATTATGCTTGCAAGGCTTATGTGATGTGTATTACCGAGAGGGCCCAGAGATACCTCTCCGACAATCGGAGTGACAAACCCTAATCTCGAAATACGCCAACCCAACATCTACCATTGGAGACACCTGTAGTACTCCTTTATAATCACCCAGTTACGTTGTGACGTTTGGTAGTACCCAAAGTGTTCCTCCGGTAAATGGGAGTTGCATAATCTCATAGTTATAGGAACATGCATAAGTCATGAAGAAAGCAATAGCAACATACTAAACGATCGGGTGCTAAGCTAATGGAATGGGTCATGTCAATCAGATCATTCAACTAATGATGTGACCTCGTTAATCAAATAACAACTCTTTGTTCATGGTTAGGAAACATAACCATCTTTGATTAACGAGCTAGTCAAGTAGAGGCATACTAGTGACACTCTGTTGGTCTATGTATTCACACATGTATTATGTTTCCGGTTAATACAATTCTAGCATGAATAATAAACATTTATCATGATATAAGGAAATAAATAATAACTTTATTATTGCCTCCCCCATTCCAAATTTGCGGAGTCCCTCCCCCCTAACCCTAGATCAATTCGCCTCTGCCGACGGACGTGTCCGCCCCCGGCCGGACAGCGTCCGCCGCTCGCCTCCTCCAACCGGACGCCGCCACGTGGGCGTGCGCCCACATCCCCGCCGCCAGGCCCGGGAGGCCCGTGGCCGGCCCCCCGAGGCCCACGCCGCCGCCTGGCTCCCTCAGCGCCCCCGCCGCCTTCTTCCTCCTCGCCGGTGGCCGGCGCCGCCGCGCGCGCCCTTGCGGGCCGGCGCCCGAAGCGCCCCGCCGGACCACCGCCGCCTCCGCCCGCAGCCACCGCGCCACCGCGCCGGGCGCCACCCTCCCCGGCGAGACTCCGGCGAGCCTCAAGTCCCAGCTCCGGCGGACCTCGTTTTCTGCGCTGATGAACAGTACCTGCTACAGTGATTTCAGATCTGAGATCTGAGATATTTTGAGACGGTTGACTTTTATCCCCTAACCCTAATTTTTCGTGCTATGGTTGACTGCTCATATCTCCGCATCCGTAGCTCCGTTTTGGACATATGATATATCAAAATCTTCGTCTCGATGAGTACATCAGTTCATTCCATTGCATCATTTGCATTTGAGTTCATCTTGATGCCCAAAATGCTGTTAGAAGGAGGCATCGTGAGTTAAATTGCAGATCCGTTAGCTCATCATTGACTTTTGTCATTTTTGCCATGATTATTGTGTCCATGATATGCCTGTGACCCTTTGGGATGAATTTTTAAGCATTTTGTCTTATTTCTAGAGGTACCACCCATGCATTTTAGGATGTGTGTGGTGTCTTGTGCAAGCTTGCAAAGAGGGGTACCTGAGATTGCTGATTTCAGGGACTTAGTGATTTTCACTAAGTCTGGGATGTTTTAGTTCATGATGCCATATGTCCAGCTTGTTTCCTAGTGATCCGTGCCTCTTTTGAGGATGATCAGTAAGAGTGATTTGTTAATCTTGTTATGCTCTATCCATCCATGTCTTTACTTGTTATGTTGGAGCACCCTAGGTTGACTCAATCGAGCTCAACTTTTGCATCGTTGTTCATTTGGGGCAGATCGTGAACTCTTTTGCGATTTTGCCGGTGCTATTGCTAGTGATCCGTGCATGCTATGCCATTGTTCTTGCCATATCTAGCTAGCATTTTGTGCCTTCTTTATGGATATATGCTTGTCTTGCCATGACTTGCACCGTAGTGAGTGCATCGAGCTCATTTACATGCCTCCGTGAGTCATAATTTCAGCATATGCCTCAGTTTTCACTAAGTCTGAAAACTGATTGTGTTTCATTTATGTTCGTGTGCTCGTTAGAGTATTTTGTGAACCCTTTTGGCCCCAGGTCATTTTGGGTGTTTTGTGAAGCTTGTTGAGTAGCTCCATGCCATGCTCTTACTTGCCATGTGCAGGTTATGTTTCATGTTGTTCTGCTGCTCCGAAGAGAGCATCGTGGTCTGAAATTTCAGACTAGCGTTAATTTCGCTAAGTCTGAGATCTGTTTTGCTTATTCAGTTTTGCCATGCTTGTTTGAACCCCTTAATGGATGAATTTGCCTATGGCTCAGTCCTAGTGATTTGTTAAACATCTTGTGTACATCCCTGCCATGCATTTTGTTTTCATGTTTGGTGGCTGTAGCATGTTCATTTCGTTGCATTTAGGAGCCTACTTGCTGTAAATCGCAGATCGGTTCGTTTCGTAAAACGCTTGCCATTTCCAAACCGTAGCTCCGATGCCTATGATCTTTATATCGTTTTCAGGGGATTTCTTCCCCTCTATCCAGTGGCACACTTGGTTATCCAAGTTGAGGCCAGGTTCATGCATTTCCTGTCACGTCTTGCATTTTGCATCCCGCATCGCATCCCGCATAGCATACCATCTTTGCATCTTATTGGCTGCCCTTGCACGTGGTTGATTGTATCCTTGTTGCTTGTTTGTGTTGTTGGGTAGAGCCGGGAGACGAGTTCGCTAACGAGGAGCCAGTTGAGTTTGCTTTTGAGGATCCAGTCAACTCTGACAACTGTGCAGGCAAGATGATCATACCCTCGAAATCACTATTATCTTTGCTATGCTAGTTTGCTCGCTCTTTTGCTATGCCATTGCTACGATGCCTACCACTTGCTTGTCAGCCTCCCAATTGCCATGATTGAGCCTCTAACCCACCTTTGTCCTAGCAAACCGTTGATTGGCTATGTTACTGCTTTGCTCAGCCCCCCCCCTTCTTTTAGCGTTGTTAGTTGCAGGTGAAGATTGGAGCCGTTCCTTGTTGGAACATTTATTTACTTGTTGGGATATCATTATATTGCCATGTTATCTTAATGCATCTATATACTTGGTAAAGGGTGGAAGGCTCGGCCTCTCGCCTAGTGTTTTGTTCCACTCTTGCCGCCCTAGTTTCCGTCATATCGGTGTTATGTTCCCGGATTGTTGCATCCCTTACGCGGTTGGGCTATAATGGGAACCCCTTGATAGTTCGCCTTAATTAAAGCTTTTCCAGCAATGCCCAACATTGGTTTTACCATTTGCCACATAGCCTCTTTTCCCTTGGGTTTCCGGAGCCCGAGGGTCATCTTATTTAACCCCCCCCCCCCCCCGGGGCCAGTGCTCCTCTGAGTGTTGGTCCCACCGAGCGATGTCCGGGGCTACCAGGGGCAACTCTGGGCTGGCCTACCCGACGTCTGGCTCATCTGAGTGTGCCCTGAGAACGAGATATGTCCAGCTCCTATCGGGATTTGTCGGCACATTCGGGCGGTGTTGCTGGACTTGTTTTAACCTGTCGAATCATCTTGTTGTACCGAGATACCGAGTCTGATCGGTGTGTCTTGGGTGGAGGTCTATTCCTTCGTTGATCGTGAGAGCTTGTTATGGGCTAAGTTGGGACCCCCCTGCAGGGATTGATCTTTCGAAAGCCGTGCCCGCGGTTATGGGCAGATGGGAATTTGTTAATGTTCGGTTGTAGATAACTTGAACCTTAATTAATTAAAATGAATCAACTGAGTGTGTTGCCGTGATGGCCTCTTCTCGGCGGAGTCTGGGAAGTGGACACAGTGTTGGAGTTATGTTTGCGCAGGTTACTCTCTAGTTTCTCGCTCGTGCTTTGCCTCCTCTTCTCGCTCTCTTTTGCGAATAAGTTAGCCACCATATATGCTAGTCGCTTGCTGCAGCTCCACTTATACATTACCCCCTTTCCTACCTATTAAGCTTAAATAGTCTTGATCGCGAGGGTGCGAGATTGCTGAGTCCCTGTGGCTCACAGGTTACTATTACACCAGATGCAGGGACAGATGATACAGCTCCAGATGGCGCGCTCGAGCTCAAGTGGGAGTACGACAAGGACTCTCAGCATTACTATGTGTCTTTTCCTGATGATCAGTAGTGGTGCCTATTCGGGGTTAGATTCAGGGCCTTGTCGCATGTTGGGGGTCTTTTCTATTTTGGCGCCGTAGTCGGGCCATGAGTGAATTGTATGATGAATGTTATTTATGTACTCTGATGTGACGTGGCGAGTGTAAGCCAACTATGTTATCCCTCTTTATTATTATATTACATGGGATGTTTGTGATGATTACCCGACTTGCGACATATGCCCTCAATGCGATTATGCCTCTAAGTCGTGCCTCGACACATGGGAGATATATTCACACTTGGAGAACTTGGCGTAGAACTGATGTTCCCTGAGCTTGTCAAGAACCAAACGCAAGTGCTTGGCATGATCTTCCTTGTTCTTCGAGAAAACCAGAATGTCGTCGAGATAGACCAAAACGAAGTCATTGGTGTAGGGGTTGAAGATGAAGTTCATCATGCGAGAGAACGTCGGAGGAGCGTTGGCGAGGCCAAAAGACATGACAGTGTATTCATATGACCCATAGCTTGTCCTGAACACCGTCTTGGGAATATCTTGCTCACGAATGCGAATTTGATGATAACCCATACGGAGATCGAGCTTGGAGAACACTTGGGCACCCTTGAGTTGTTCGAACAACTCATTAATGTTGGGAAGTGGGTATTTGTTCTTGATGGTCTTCTTGTTCAATGGACGATAATCAACACAAAGTCGGTCCGTTCCATCCTTCTTCTTCACAAAAAGAACACCACAACGCCACGGAGAAGTACTAGGCCGAATGAGACCCATTCTTTCTTGAACATCGAGTTGTTTCTTCAACTCCTTCAACTCTTTGGGGCCGAGCTTGTAGGGACGTTTGCACACAGGTTCCGTACCGGGCTCAAGTTTAACAACAAATTCAACCGGCTGGTGCGGAGGCATGCCAGGGAGTTCTTCTGGGAAGACGTCTTGATACTCACAAACAACCGGAATCTGCGAAATAGCATCCAATTCACCCTTCTCATTGAGAGAAAACAACCGGATGGTATTATCCCGAGCAGCAAAGACAATGACATCTTCAGACGAATGAGTCAGTTGAATCTGCCTGGCTGCACAATCGAGGTGAGCCTTGTGTTTAGAGAGCCAGTCCATCCCAAGAATAAGATCGATATCAGAATTACCAAGAACCACCGGAGAAGAGAGAAACTTGTAATCACCCAATTTGATAAAAATATCCGAAACAATAGCGCTTGCATTCATGAATTTGCCCGGAGAAACAACAGACAACTGTCTAGGAAAATCTTGCAAAGGCAACTCATGCTTAGAAACAAATGGCCTCGAGATGAAACAATGCGATGCACCCGTATCAAAAAGAACTTTTGCAGGAATATCATTAACAGGAAGGTTACCCATGATGACATCTGACGAATCCTCTGCCTGAGCTGCGTTCATCAAGTTGACCTTGGCGGACTTGGAGTTATGCTTGACCACAGCTGTACTTGCCGATCTGACAGGAGGAGGAGGAGGAAGACGCCTCTGGTTGAAACACTTGTTGGCGTAGTGACCCTTTTGTTGGCACTTGTTGCACGTGACCTCAGAAAGCGGACGGTGGTACGGAGCACTCGATCTTGGAGCTTGAGACGAAGTCTTGTTCTGAAAGCCTGGGTTGGGTGGGTGGGATGAACCACTGCCACCTTTGCTCTTCTGCTGATATGGCTGACGGAACGGAGGAGGAGGAAGCCAATACTTCTGCTGCTTGGCCACTTGAGTAGAGGAAGAAGGCGTAGTGTCTCTGACTCGCTTCCTGGAAGCATCACACCTCAACTGAGCAGCCTCTTGCTTCAGTGCCATGTTGTAGAACTCATCGTATCTCAGCGGCTCAAAGAGGACAAGAGCGAGCTGAATTTCTTCACGGAGACCACCCCTGAATTGATAGATCATGCTCTTCTCATCAGGAACATCCTGCTTGGCAAAACGGGCGAGCTTCTGGAACAACTTGTTGTAGTCATAGACAGACAAAGAGCCTTGCTTCAGATTGCGGAATTCCTCACGTTTGCTTTCAGTCACACTTTGAGGGATGTGATGAGCTCAGAAATCACGACAGAAA
This sequence comes from Triticum monococcum, assembly GCA_034509565.1. NCBI lineage: Eukaryota > Viridiplantae > Streptophyta > Magnoliopsida > Poales > Poaceae > Triticum > Triticum monococcum. The sequence goes on from CM067846.1 coordinate 67,990,565, forward strand.
TCATCCCAAGTGATCAAACGTCCACCTCTGGAATCCTGGTACTGCTGGAACCACTCTGCGGCCTGATCTTTGAGCTGGAAAGAAGCGAACTTGACGAAATCTTCAGGTCTGACGTTGCTGCATTCAAAATGCTTGCCCAGATCGACTAGCCAATCGTCGGCATCGGTAGCTTCAACACAGTTGCTGAACGTCTTTGGACCATTTGCGAGGAACTGGTTTAGAGTAGCATAATGGTTCTGATTGTTGCCTTGATTCCCTTGACTGCCTTGATTCCGCTCTTGGAGGAATTGCATGATCAATTGTGTATTTGCATTAGTAGCAGCCATCATAGCTTGCCAAGCTTCCGAAGGAGGCGGAGGTGGCGGCGGATCAGGGTTCGGAGTCGTGCGCGTTGGAGGAGCCATCCTGAAGAGGTTGACCACCATTAGCACACAAATAGACAAATATTGAAGGTGAATCCAACGGAATGAAAATTGCAACATAAAGTCTTCACATCCGAACAAAATGAACGAATGCGCTTCTCCTGAAGTGGTCACATCTTCCTAAATTGCGAAGCCACGAAGAATCAGGTAGAATGGGTACATCAACGAGGGATGGAATCAACATATGACGTCGAAGCAACTCGAATATGTCAACTCAAAATAAAACCAAGGATTGGCTTGCGGAATAAGCCGGAACAAACATATGATAGAAATTTCGTCCGAAGTTTTCGTGGTGGGACCTACACGGGCTCGATCGTACAGCACCATCATGTACAAGGTAGTGCACATGACATACGAAGCGTCCCCGAGTCAGCATAGCCAAGGACTCTTTAAGACACAACGAGACCACTGTAAAATCAACCGTGAATAGGCGAACCACTAGACGTCGAACCCCAATTTCATATTATACATCCGTCGGAAGGATATCCTAAGAGCTACTTGAATTCCCACCTATGAAACTCCCGAAACTTTCCGGTTATGCAATCAGGTGTTGGGGATACAGGGGAAGCATAATATCTCACCCAAGCTAGCAAATCCTACATCCAGCTGTATCCATCCTTCAACACATAACCAAGAAACCTTCGGAAACCATCTACCTCAACCTTCGAAAAGCATCCGTTATACAAGTTATGGTGATACTCCCGAACTCCCGCCCCAGTACTGGGTGGCGTCGAGGTTATCTCACCAACGAACGGCATAAAGGAGATTTTTGATGTCGCGCACATATCTCAAGTATACCAGAATTGCAACGATAAAATTATGATGACAACACCTCAGAGCTCAACTCCCCGGGACACTTCCACTAAACCCCTGACAGGAGGCACCAAGACAGTATTCTCATCATAAGCCATCGGAACAAAACCAAGATACTCGCGTGATCCTAAAAAAAATTTTAGTGAAATTTGAGAAGAGAAGAGTCAAAACTCTACGTCTGGATGCCTTACCAGAGCGGTGAGGAGACTGGGAAGTAAAATGAATTCCTAAGCTCTCCGATATATAATTCCTAAGGACTCAAAACATTTTTCTAGACACAACTCGGCTGCTAAAAACGATCAAGCAATGGGGCTCCTAAGGTCGGGGAAGGCTCTGATTACCAACTTGTAACTCCTTGGATGCGACTATATCTCCCACGTGTCGAGGCACGACTTAGAGGCATAATCGCATTGAAGGCATATGTCACAAATCGGGTAATCATCACAAACATCCCATGTAATATAATAATAAAGAGGGATAACATAGTTGGCTTACACTCGCCACGTCACATCAGAGTACATAAATAACATCCATCATACAATTCACTCATGGACCGACTACGGCGCCAAAATAGAAAAGACCCCCAACATGCGACAAGGCCCTGAATCTAACCCCGAATAGGCACCACTACTTATCATCAGGAAAAGACACATAGTAACGCTGAGAGTCCTTGTCGTACTCCCACTTGAGCTCGAGCGCGCCATCTGGAGCTGTATCATCTGTCCCTGCATCTGGTGTAATAGTAATCTGTGAGCCACAGGGACTCAGCAATCTCGCACCCTCGCCATCAAGACTATTTAAGCTTAATAGGTAGGAAAGGGGGTAATGTATAAGTGGAGCTGCAGCAAGCGACTAGCATATATGGTGGCTAACTTATTCGCAAAAGAGAGCGAGAAGAGGAGGCAAAGCACGAGCGAGAAACTAGAGAGTAACCTGCGCAAACATAACTCCAACACCGTGTCCACTTCCCGGACTCCGCCGAGAAGAGGCCATCACGGCAACACACTCAGTTGATTCATTTTAATTAATTAAGGTTCAAGTTATCTACAACCGGACATTAACAAATTCCCATCTGCCCATAACTGTGGGCACGGCTTTCGAAAGATCAATCCCTGCAGGGGGGGTCCCAACTTAGCCCATAACAAGCTCTCACGATCAACGAAGGAATAGACCTCCACCCAAGACACACCGATCTGACTCGGTATCTTGGTACAACAAGATGATTCGACAGGTTAAAACAAGTCCAGCAACACCGCCCGAATGTGCCGACAAATCCCGATAGGAGCTGCACATATCTCGTACTCAGGGCACACTCAGATGAGCCAGACGTCGGGTAGGCCAGCCCAGAGTTGCCACTGGTAGCCCCGGACATCGCTCGGTGGGACCAACACTCGGAGGAGCACTGGCCCGGGGGGTTAAAATAAGATGACCCTCGGGCTCCGGAAACCCAAGGGAAAAGAGGCTATGTGGCAAATGGTAAAACCAATGTTGGGCATTGCTGGAAAAGCTTTAATGAAGGCGAACTATCAAGGGGTTCCCATTATAGCCCAACCGCGTAAGGGACGCAACAATCCGGGAACATAACACCGATATGACGGAAACTAGGGCGGCAAGAGTGGAACAAAACACTAGGCGAGAGGCCGAGCCTTCCACCCTTTACCAAGTATATAGATGCATTAAGATAACATGGCAATATAATGATATCCCAACAAGTAAATAAATGTTCCAACAAGGAACGGCTCCAATCTTCACCTACAACTAACAACGCTAAAAGAAGGGGGGGCTGAGCAAAGCGGTAACATAGCCAATCAACGGTTTGCTAGGACAAAGGTGGGTTAGAGGCTCAATCATGGCAATTGGGAGGCTGACAAGCAAGTGGTAGGCAACGTAGCAATGGCATAGCAAAAGAGCGAGCAAACTAGCATAGCAAAGATAGTAGTGATTTCGAGGGTATGATCATCTTGCCTGCACAGTTTTCAGAGTTGACTGGATCCTCAAAAGCAAACTCAACGGGCTCCTCGTTAGCAAACTCGTCTCCCGGCTCTACCCAACAACACAAACAAGCAACAAGGGTACAATCAACCACGTGCAAGGGCAACCAATAAGATGCAAAGATGGTATGCTATGCGAGATGCGATGCGGGATGCAAAATGCAAGACGTGACAGGAAATGCTTGAACCTGGCCTCAACTTGGATAACCAAGTGTGCCACTGGATAGAGGGGAAGAAATCCCCTGAAAACGACATAAAGATCATACGAATCGGAGCTACAGTTTGGAAATGGCAAGCGTTTTACGAAAGGAACCGATCTGCGATTTACAGCAAGTAGGCTCCTAAATGCAACGAAATGAACATGCTACAGCCACCAAACATGAAAACAAAATGCATGGAAGGGATGTACACAAGATGCTTAACAAATCACTAGGACTGAGCCATAGGCAAATTCATCCATTAAGGGGTTCAAACAAGCATGGCAAAACTGAATAAGCAAAACAGATCTCATACTTAGCGAAATTAACGCTAGTCTGAAATTTCAGACCACGATGCTCTCTTCGGAGTAGCAGAACAACATGAAACATAACCTGCACATGGCAAGTAAGAGCTTGGTATGGAGCTACTCAACAAGCTTAACAAAACACCCAAAATGACCTGGGGCCAAAAGGGTTCACAAAATACTCTAACGAGCACACGAACATAGATGAAACACAATCAGTTTTCAGACTTGGTGAAAACTGAGGCATGCTGAAATTATGACTCACGGAGGCATGTAAACGAGCTCGATGCACTCACTGCGGCGCAAGTCATGGCAAGGCAATCATATATCCATAAAGAAGGCACAAACTGCTAGCTATACATGGCAAGAACAATGGCATAGCATGCACGGATCACTAGCAATAGCACCGGCAAAATCGCAAAAGAGTTCACGATCTGCCCCAAATGAACAACGATGCAAAAGTTGAGCTCGATTGACTCAACCTAGGGTGCTCCAACATAACAAGTAAAGACATGGATGGATAGAGCATAACAAGATTAACAAATCACTCTTACTGATCATCCTCAAGAGAGGCATGGATCACTAGGAAACAAGCTGGACACATGGCATCATGAACTAAAACATCCCAGACTTAGTGAAAATCACTAAGTCCCTAAAATCAGCAATCTCAGGTACCCCTCTTTGCAAGCTTGCACAAGAAACCACACACATCCTAAAAATGCATGGGTGGCACCTCTGGAAAGAAGACAAAATTCTTAAAAATTCATCCCAAAGGGTCACAGGCATATCATGCACACAATAATCATGGAAAAAATGACAAAAGTCAATGATGAGCTAACGGATCTGCAATTTAACTCACGATGCCTCCTTCTAACAGCATTTTGGGCATCAAGATGAACTCAAATGCAAATGATGCAATGGAATGAAATGATGTACTCGTCGAGACGAAGATTTTGATATATTATATGTCCAAAACGGAGCTACGGATGCGAGATATGAGCAGTCAATCATAGCACGAAAAATTAGGGTTAGGGGATAAAAGTCAACCGTCTCAAAATATCTCAGATCTCAGATCTGAAATCACTGTAGCAGGTACTGTTCATCGGCGCGGAAAACGAGGTCCGCCGGAGCTGGGACTTGAGGCTCGCCGGAGTCTCGCCGGGGAAGGAGATGAGGGGCCGGGGCCCGGATCCGTTGGTCGCCGGGGAGGGTGGCGCCCGGCGCGGTGGCGCGGTGGCCTGCTGGTGGAGGCGGCGGTGGTCCGGCGGGGCGCTTCGGGCGCCGGACGGCAAGGGCGCGTGCGGCGGCGCGGTGGCGCCGTCCACCGGCGAGGAGGAAGAAGGTGGCGGGGGCGCTGAGGGAGCCAGGCGGCGGCGTGGGCCTCGGGGGCCGGCCACGAGCCTCCTGGGCCTGGCGGCGGGGATGTGGGCGCACGCCCACGTGGCGGCGTCCGGTTGGAGGAGGCGAGCGACGGACGCTGTCCGGCCGGGGGCGGACACGTCCGTCGGCGGAGGCGAATTGATCTAGGGTTAGGGGGGAGGGACTCCGCGAATTTGGAATGGGGGGTGTATATATAGGCATAAGTGGAGCTAGGAGAGTCCAAATGAGGTGCGGTTTTTGCCCACGCGATCCTGATCGAACGACCGAGACGATGGAGCAGAGTTTGGTGGGTTTTGGGCCAAATTGGAGGGGTGTTGGGCTGCAACACACACGAGGCCTTTTCGGTCCCTCGGTTAACCGTTGGAGTATCAAACGAAGTCCAAATGACCCGAAACTTGACAGGCGGTCTACCGTTAGTAAACCAAGGCCGTATGGCAAGTCTCTGTCCAATCCGGAAATGTTTAATCCCCACACACGAAAGAAAGCTAGAAATGGCCACTGGAGGAGAACGAAGCGCCGGAATGCAAAACGGACAACGGGGAAAATGCTCGAATGCATGAGATGAACATGTATGCAAATGCAATGCACGTGATGACATGATATGAGATGCATGAAAACGAAAACAACACACGGAGACAAAAACCCGAACCCGAGGAATAAATATAACTTAACACCGGAAACGGCAAGAGTTGGAGTACAAATTGGGAAAGTAATATCTGGGGCGTTACAACACTCCACCACTACAAAAAGATCTCGTCCCGACATCTAGGACTGAAAGAACTCCGGGTACTCAGAACGGAGGTGATCCTCTCCTTCCCCGGCGGGTGTGTCCGGGGCGTTACAAGTTGGTATCAGAGCCGACCCTCGCGGTTACACGGATGGTTGCGGAAAGGTGCGTGGTCATGTTGTTCATGATGTTTGTGACCCGTCATGGCACCCGGCATGGCACATGTACCGGACTGGAAGCACAGACGTTTGTGCCAAGAGGGAATGTTCCTATGGCCCGACGAGGACGTCGGTTCCTCTGGGTGGGGGTGTATGTGATAGCCTGGCTTATTAGGGATGATAGACTACTCATATCAATAAGGAATTATGTGATAGCCTGGCTTATTAGGTATGATAGACTACTCATATCAATAAGGAATTCCTTCTTTTCCAGGAGCCCATTCAGACAGAACTCCAAAGTTAAGCGTGCTCAGCTTGGAGTAGTGTCAGGATGGGTGACCGACCAGGAAGTTGCTCCCGGGTGCGCACGAGTGAGGACAAAGTGCGCAGAAAAGACTAGTATTGATCTGTGGGGCCAGTCTAGATCCCGCCAGGAATAACGACCACCAGCGGGTGTATCCGGGGCGTTACACACACACTAAGACTCCATCTCACACACACATGCTCTAGGCGGAGCATTTGTTCCTACCACCCTTCATCCAACCTTACCCGTATGATAAACAATCACCTTTATTTACTTGCATAGCATGGACAAATTCCACTTTACTTTAGTAGTCAGCAAACTTATCATCTGTACCCTTGTAAAGAAACGAGTTGGTGGTGATGGTGTGCCTGCCATCTTGTAATACAGACCGTATGATCTATATCTGAGGATAGAAAGCAAACTATGATAATTTTACAAAAGATACCGGCACCTCTCTCCACATCATTATCTCTCACAACCTCATTGCTCAGCAATTAAAGAAGGAATAAGTCTCTGGAACAATCTAGCATGCATGGTGGCCGCTGCCGCCTGCCGACGCCGTCCACCCCCATGCCTCCACCCATTCTGACCACCAGTCACCACCACACTCCACTCCTCCTCGCCTTATCTCTCATCTTTCATTTTTTTCGATGACATTCTCGAGATACCAGTTTTTGGATAAAATTCTTGAGATATCACTAGTTTTTACACATGGGATTACTCCTGCATGGGTCAATCACAACAGGTGTTCTGTAAAAAATGCATATTGATGTTCCGTGCAATGCACGAGAATCTTGCTTGTAGTTATATAACGCAAATCACGAGCAGGAAGTGACATTTTTTTTGACACAACCACATTAACATGGCCACGTAAATCACTAGCTAAAGTAAATACCATTATACTTATATCCCGATGCAAAAGGTTGAGTACATGTCCGAAGAGTAGAGTCGCACACACGCACTCTGTCTCTCAGAATCTCTCTCGCACACACACCAGTTACGTGATGCCCACTTAAGCAGACACGTATGTTACAATTTGTGCACCTGCGGGTAGACGTGATGCTGCGCATTTATATAAGCCGGAAGGCGAACCCAAAGAGTAGTTGCATTCATTCCCCTCCCGCCGCCTCTTCTCTGGTCGCGCCGCCCAGTAGCCATGGTCCGGCCAAAGGTAACAACATACGCCATACTCCCGCCGAAGTGGCGCTTTAATATGGAAATTTTAGTGGTCATGCATCCATCATTTTGTGCTAGCACTCCTATATAAGGGTTGACCGGTCGCTTCCCGCGGACGTGCGCGGGCGGTGGAAGAGGAAGGAGAAGGGAAGCGGGCTGTGGAGTAACATTTTTACCACAATTTCTTAGGAAACTGAGTGCAATAATTGAGTAGTTTTGCAAACTACCAGTACTACACCTGAAACGATTCAAAACCTATACTCCCTTGCCAGCGCGCGCTTCCCGCATGAAACAGTCAGCGTCCCCCTGGAGCGTCAGTGCCACATTAATGCCTGGCCACAACGGAGGCGACCTCTCACAAGCGCCGGCTTTGAAGTGGCACGACGGTCGAGAGAGCGCCGCTTCCCGGTGCACGCGACTGCTCCACGTCGAGACTGGCCATAGGCCCTGTTTGGATCCATGGATTAGAGTTAGTTTGAGCTAGTTGGGGCTCAAATAGCCCTAAACTATCCAAGCATGAGGGTTTAAATTGGAGCAAGTTGCACCGAACCCACCAAAAAAATGATCCCACCCAAGAGGTGCTAACTGGAGATAGTTCTCATTGGGACCACTAAAAAATCACTTTTCTCTCTCCATGAAATGCATTTATTATCAATCTAACCCTGTGACCCAAACACCTCTTTGGCTACAGTTAGTTCAGGGTTAGTCATGAGTTAGTCTAACCTCTAGCTAAGTTAGAGTATCAAACAGGAGGAGTATAGGACATGCAAGTTGCTCAAAGCATACAACCAAATTCGTACGTGAAAGGATTTTTTTTCTTTTTTGAAAACGGAACGTGAAAGGAATTTTTTTTAGAATGCTCTTGGCATGTCGCTAACATGTGATAGTTAACCGACCTCAATAGACGACAGAAACGCTAGCCCGCCGCACTTTGATAGAGACGAGGAGGGAGAAGCGATACAGGCTGCTGGATTACTACAGATAGGTGTCAAGCCAAGAAATATGGTGATAGCGTGGGTTAGCCATGTACTAGTATGATACTACACTGGGCTGCCGTGTTTCGTACTCTTCTAGTCCACTGTGGAGATGATTGGTTAATTTTATATCGCTGAATAATATTAAATATTATGAGTGCAGACGCTCCACCACGAGGTTCCTTGCTCCTTCTTGGTCGTCCGGAATCTATGTTCTTCCACTCCATTTTTTAAGTGAGCTTTGTTCATCCTTTTGCCAACACGTGAGACATCTAGCATCAAGGTGCACGTGTTATGCAAGGATAGTTCCATCTATATGAAGAACACGTGGGACTGGAACTACGAGACGAACATGTACCCATGAGTGGACGTACGAACCTGAGTAATGTAGCGCAGTAAGTGAAGTAGAAAGGCACAAATGATATGAACATGCGTGGCATATAGGGTGTGTTTGGTTGCGTTCTCGTCTCAGCATAGTTGTTCCCTCTTCATGCATGCTCAACTCAACACCCCTCTTCATGCATGCTGTTAGTGTATTTGTGCTAAACTAGTGTGGACTCATGCACCCTCCATACACTCTACCAAACACCCAAAAGTAGGTCGAGAAGGGAACTCTTGGCGGCATTTGTCTCTTACTACGTACTACCACTAAATGTTGTATGTGCAATGCACGGTGATGTTATGGAGTACGTGCCTAAGTACTCTACTACTACTATATTAGTTGGAGGCACATACTAACTTTTATATTTGTTTACGTGTATGCCCCGAGACCTTCCAACTAGGCGTGTCTTTGTCTCCAGGTCGCACTTTGTATCGTTCATACCACTAAGTACTACTACGTGTGGTCTCTGACCTAGAAGTGGAAGAAGTGGAGATGCTCTACCATGCTGTTTTTTTACGCTGGGCTCTACCATGCTGTTCATGTCCCACTCCTTTCGCTGACGTGTGGGACATCCAGCATGTGCCGTGTTTGGCACCCTTCGTCGTAAGAGTTGAAACGCTAGCATTCATCAGAAATAAAAAATAATTATAAATCGGCAGTGATACTATTTTTTGCGAACCAATCAGCAGTGATACTATACCACGCGGTTTCCTTGCTCCTCGATATCGGAAAGAATACTTCTGTTCGCCAACATGTGGGAGTCGACCATCCTGGTCCACTTGCCATGCACGCAGAACTCCAAGGGAGTGACCCAGGTTGTTGCGCCGCAGTAACAATGACTAATGAGCTGTCAAATCACAGGCCCACTTCCCACTTTGAAGTTTCTTGGATGAAGGAACCATCATGACTTCGTTGAATTCCGCTTCTTGAAGAAAACTATTGTACCAGCAGTACTGCTAGCTACAGTAGTTACTCCAACAGAGGCCTCCTTTCATTCATAGGATAGGAATATGAAAATCATAGGAAGTGAGATGACATGCATCTCAATTACTATAGAGAAAGAGATGACATTTGATGCTTAGGATAGGAATTTTTCTGTTTAGTCTAGGCCAATGTACTGGTACCTTGCTCTAAAAACTACAGTAGTAACTAGTAGTACTGGTACATGCTCGTACTCAGACACACACACACACTAACTACTAGTACTACTACTTCTCACATGCTGGCCAGACGCCGTCGTTCTCCTTCCCGGCTTTGTCGGCGACACCCCACCGTGCTTGGATCTCCGCCGACCTCTCCACAGCAGCGGGTGCGTCCTTTTCTTTCTTGCGGCGGCAGGCCTCTCTTTTCTTGAGTGCTTTCTGACTTCTCCACTTCCTCTGTGCAGCTTTGGCCGCCTCTTGCTCTACCGCCCATTCGTCCTTGGCATCTTCAAATTCCTCCCACATAGTTGTGAGGTCGCGAGTGGCGATGAACTCGGCACGGCAGGATGCCATCGCTTCCCTACCATTTTGTGTGCGGTTGTGGGCGGCGAGGAACTCGGCGCGGCGGGATGCCATCGCTTCCTTACCGGTTAATGTGCGGCGCGGTGGCATGAACGACGCTTGGTTAGAGCTCTGGGTGGAGTGGCCGGACAACCGTATAGTGCATTGGTTTGTCAAGAGCTCAAGGAGAGAAGACGAAGCAAATTTGGATCCCCCTTCAATCCTGGTCATTTATTACCGAGTAAAATGCATTGGCAGTCATCGAACTTGTCTTGATAGCTCACTTTGATCGTTGTATACGAGATATGGTGATTATACGGTCACTGGCTCAGCATATATCTTCGTATTTGTCTGGTTGACCAGTCAAACAATCCGCACGCGCCTCATCAGCTCGTGTTCTTTATCTATCTACTCGGGCCTACCTGTCAATGGAGAAAGAAATACTGTAAAAACCAAAATTATGCTAGAGTCCGGACCACTTCCGGAGCCCGCTCTCACCGCCGTGGCCCCTCAAGACGCCAGCTGCCCACCGCATGTATGCATAGCAAGTAGTACTCCTTATGTGGAGGAGAGAGAGGCATTGACAAAGTCAAGGAGTGGGCTCTACAAGAGCCCGTCTCTACACGTGCTCCTAGGTATAAAAATAATAATTCTAAAAAAGGCATAAAAAAGAATTGTGTCTGAAAAAAAGAAAGGTAAAAAACATTTGAGAGGAAATAGATAGAGAGAAAGTGAGAAAAAGCTGTAACCTGGGCATTACATGAGGAAGGAGGGAGTGGTGCACATGCCAAGTTCACTGGGCTTCCGTGTTTCACACTCCTCCGTCGTAACAGTGGAGACAATAGCTTTCATCAAAAATAAACAATGAATACTTGTTGCTCGTCCTCTATATCGGAAAGAATACTTTCATTCACCGACATGTGGGACGTCGACCATCCTGGTCCACCTGCCATGCACAAAATTATCCTGGTCTACCCCAGTCGTATCGCAGGCCCAACCTTTCCCACTGTAAGTTGTTCGGACGAAGGAACCATCATGACTTCGTTGAATTCCGCTTCTTCAAGAAAACTTATTATACCCGCAATACTGCTACCACACGCGAAGACTGGACGACACTGTACCACGTCATATCACTGAAACCCACTAGGGCAAACTAGCCCGCCTAGGTCATCTATTTTGGAACGAAGGGAGTACGTCTCTGCACTGCTATGATTTTGTCTTCCACGTCATATCACTGAAACCCACTAGGCCAAACTAGCCCGCCTAGGTCATCGATTGCTAAGCCTAGAATTTTAGGAGCTAGGGCTATTGGTCGATCGACGAGGGATAAGTATAAGCGTACCACGAGCTCATCAGCCCCAACGTTTCTCTTCGGTGAGTGTTTTGCAAGTACTATAGCTCGCACACTAGCTAGCCTAGTAACACCAAGAATCATCAAACAAGCCCTGCTGATATGATAAACAGTTCAAACTTACATCTAATCATGCCATATATTACATCAAAAGCTGGTGAGGATACATCTGTTTCCATAACTCGGAGAGGGTTCACATGATTCATCGCATGATTCACTATCAAACAAAATTAGCAAGATCCGCCCACACAAGACAGTGAACTAGCCCTAAGATGGTTTGATAACACACATCGTTCTGGTAATTAAACACAGGGCAATGCAAACTACCCTGAAGGATTAGCCCGACCAACTATTTCTTGTCATCGATCTCTCGGGCAATGACCACAGCACGGACAGCGGCATGGGAATCGATTTCTGGGGCGATGTCTGCAGGACTGACTGTGACATCGGAATTGATCTCTGAGGCAATGTCCATAGGATGGACAGCGGCATCGGAATCGATCTCCGGGGCAATGCCAACAGGACGGGCCACGACATCGAATCATCAAGGACGTCCAGCAGCACCTGCACAACCCTAACATATTAGCAAGCACATTGCAAATAATCAAAAACCACAACTATGGTAATAAGCCATTATTTTTTACCTTGTGCAGCTCACCGGGGGATCTCATCCCTTCGGGGGCCATCTCCTCGTCCTCGATGGGGGCCATCACCTTGCCAGGGGAATACTGCTTCTCAACGGTGACTATCTCCTCAAACTCGGTCTTGAGCCTCACATAGGTGGCAATCAGAGTTCCTGGGGTAGGCACGGTGGGGCCCTTGCCGTTCTTCCAACTTCCTTTGAGGAGTTTGTCCGCCAACGTCCTCAACTCTTTGGCCAATGCTTGTTTCTTGGAGTTCTTCGTCTCCATGGGTTGGCCCGCCAACATGGTCAACTCTTTGGTCGGTGCTCGCTTCCTGGAGATCGCTATCTCCAGTGGGTTGTCCGCCGGCAACTCTTTGCCTAGTGCTCCAGGATCCATCAATGAACTGACAAACAAAAAGCAATTGAAAGGAAACCACAATCGCAATAAAAACGGGAAAAGAATAGAATGTGAGAATCGGTCGGTGCTTCGCAAAAAGAAGATTCTTGGAATGAAAATATAGCAGCATAACTGATTCGCCCACCTTTCCTTCGTTGGTACAAAAGAAAAATGGCAGAAGTGAGTAGCCTGGAGCTTCCCTTTCTGAAGAAAGGGCTTGAACTAGCATTCCAGTGAAATGATGGTTGCTTCGTCCAGTCCAACTTGGAGGCCACCTTACCACTGCTGGTAAAGGTGTGGGTTTTGTGATATGACGGGTCATGACGGCCACACCGGGGTTACAGGTGAGTCTCGACTGTAGCACCGCGCTGTGATTTGGTGGATGGCACGCGGGCCCGGATGCTTTGAAATGTCCCGCATGTAGATAGAGCGGCTAGTCATATAGGAGTGCTCAATATTGTGCACCGTGACCAAGGCGGAGAGGAAAATGAGAGAACTACATAATTAATGCATGAGTTTAATTAGGGTAGTTTTGTAAAGTACGAGATACATTCCTCCAATCGCAAAATGCCTTGGTTCATGAGATTTGAGATTTGAGCCCTATAAACCGGAAGGGAGGGAGTACTGCACACGGTGTAGTCTAGTCACTTGTTTAAATATCTAGAAAGTCAAATACTCATTTCCGGTTTACAGGGCTATACTACTCCCTCCGTCTAGGTGTTTAAGTCATCCTAGACTAGCCATAGTGGGAGTAACTTAGCTAGTAACATAGCGCACTCCAAGAATTTTTTGCTTATGTGGCAAGTAATTAATGAGAGGTGGTAACATAATATGTTACTGTAACATAGCGCTTTTCAAGATAAGATGAGTCTACAAGCTAATAAATGAAGCCATCTAAAATACTACCATTATGTGACTTTGCATTATGAAGGTAGTAATTTAGGCTAGTGTCATATGCATGACACTAGTCTAAGTTACTCCCCACTATGACCAGCCTTACGAAAACCAAATAGTCCCAAAACACTTAGGCGCGGTGCATTAACTTCTACCTTGTTTCTTGTTTCTTGACATATCAACCAATAAGAGATGAGAGGTGTGCATGCTTTTAATGACTTGCAATGGCTAGTTCATTGCATGCAATGCTATTAATTAGCAAATAAACATTGGTGACCCCGGGAGGAAACGGTGCTAAGCGCGTGGACCTATGCAGAATGAGTATCAACCAATGGATAATGGAGTTTAATTGTTAAACAATAGCAATTTTGTCTCATGCAAGAGCCTGGCTAGTACTCCAAGGAACCGCACCACGCGAGCATTCGCAACTGCCACGTACGGGTTGGGCTTGGCTCTTCACCTCTTCGAGAAGACGAACAATAATGATTACTCCTACTTCTACAGTATCGAATGCATTGCTGCATGTCCGTCCACCTTGTGCAGGAGGGATAGCGAAAGCTTCAACTTACTGCTCCTGCCTTTGCGTCCATGACAGGTGGGCCCAACAAGTGGTTGGCCCTCCTGTCATGCAGCCAAAGGCAGGTGCAGTTAAGGCACCGGAGCTCAGTCTGCGAGGGAGTGGGCGTTGTAGTAATGAAATTTCTCGGTCTTGTATGAGTTGACGAAGATTGGGGTTGCTTGCTTGCTAGGGTTGCTCACTACGTATATATAGGCCGGAGCCTCCGCGCTTGCTTGCTAGGGTTGCTCTATTCACACACTCTCATCCTCTCCAGATTTAAACAAGATAGGGGTAGTAACACCGTCTTTCTCCCTTCAAAAAACACTTGCTTTCTATCCTCACCGCTGGTTACAGATCCGGACGTATCCCCCTCCGCCGGTGAAGGGGGGAGGGGCAGCGTTTAGGCCGTCGTCGATAGCGAGGGAGGAGACCCACTGCCGGCCGCACCGTTATCTCTGGCCAAGCGCCGGCGCGGGAGGTCCTCCGATCCCATCGTCGTTGCCTGTGGGCGGATTCGGCCTCCCGCCGCCCACCTATCCACATCCCGACTACCTTCAGGTATATCTTCGTTCGAAACCGCCTTAGCTCTACTTCCCCAGCTCGCTACGTCGCTGCATGTGCATCATTTTCTACCTCTCAGCCCCTCTCGATCGGATGGTCCAACGTCAGATATATTTTTTTTCTATTGTTAGAGGTAAAGCTACTTCGTGGAGTCGAATCTTGTACTCCCTCCGTCCGAAAATACTTGTCATTGAAATGGATGTATCTAGATGTATTTTAGTTCTAGACACATCCATTTTGATGACAAGTAATTCTGGACGGAGGGAGTACATGGTTCAAACAAGAAATAAAGTGGGGGTGGGGGAATTTAGTATGTACATCCAGTGGCGGAGCTAGCACAGGATCATTGGGAGGGGCAATGGCAAAATATGGCTTTATGAAGGGGTAAATGTCCCTATTTTTCTCAGTCTATGCCATCTTAAAAAAATCTTCACAAAAGCTACCAGGTTTGGGGGGGCCACAGCCCCCTCAGCCATACACATAGCTCCGCCTGTGTGTACATCGGACTTGGTACAAACAGGAAGGAAAGGGGCTAAAAGTAGTACAGACTGGTCATCCAACCGATCTCTTGGTCGAAAAGGGAAATATAGGGGTAACGCTGTACACAGTGGTATGACCAGGACTAGATTTGCTATCCACACATAGGAGTAGGTGGCTAGAGTGAACAGAAATGGGACCAACCCAGATATGTTTCTTGGATGTTTGTTTCTCGGGGCAACAAACTATGAATCACCACTTTATGCCCCTGTTTACGTACATGGTGCTGGACTGCTGGTGCACCCACTATTATAAGCCATGACAAGTTTAGCCAAATGTTTTTGCCTGTAATTGTTTGAGACTCTGACTGTTTCCTCTGTGCCTTTTTGTGCAAACAGGGATATCCAATTCACCTGGTTGCTTTTGTGACCTTTTGGTGCACTGCACAAAACTCTTCTTAAAAGAAGTGACTTTTGTGTTGTTTAACTGGAATGTCAAAATGGAACAGTTGGTTCATTTTGGTGGAACTGCACAAAGGGAGATCTGTGTTCCAATCCTCATCATCCATATTGGCGCCATAACCTTCCTTTAGGTAAGAATGATATTTAATGCATGTGTTCATCTCTATTTTCCGACTACCATGAGAAAATAATGTTGTTTTTTACTAGTACACTTGTACTCCCTCACTCACATAATCAATTCTGAATTAGCAGGCCAATCATGTACTGGGTTTCACCAACTGGTGAGGAGAAAGAGAAACAGAGCATGAAGAAGAAGAAGAAGAAGAATAAACAGTGCCAAGGCGATCTTGCTGAAGCCAGAGGCCTCAGTCAAGGCCATTCAAGGGCTCCGGCAACAACTACCATACATGTGAGACGTTCCTCCAAGGAGCCCTTCCACTTCTGCTATCTCACTTAATTAATTAGGAGTACTTAAGTACCACTAATTTATTACTACCTAATTTTCCTGTTGGAGTTAAACAAATCTTTGGTAGGACCCTATGCTGAATCATGTACGTGTTTGTCTATGGAGGTGAATCATGTGGTGGAGCAGGGAGGGAATATTATTAGTGTCATGACATAATAGTGTTCTTGTTTTACATGTCAATTTATTGCCATTGGTTCAATGAGGCAATGTTTTGCGTATTGTCCATCATGAATTTGATGCTACTGGTTGAGTAATATGCTAATGTCTTCCTATCCTTTCTCACTAAGCTAATGAAGGTTTCACCTTGTTCCTACTTGTGCAAACAGGGACCATGTTGTGCCAATCATACATTAAATGGAACTACACAAGACAATACAATGAACTGTATCCCAACCAGTGCTTTAACTCTGCTGGAAGTTCTTGATAATCTTTCGATATAATCTCAGCACTGGTAAACAAGAGTGATTTCAACCATACATTTGAAGTGCACAAAAATATATACTATTGTGTGATTCCAGTGAGTGCTTTATCATCTCTTATGGGACTACATGAATAAACTTTTTTTCTCAGGTTGGTACGGGCCTAAGGCCTTCATCCATATTAGTTTGATGTCATCTCTATTTGTATCGTGCTACTGTCATGAGAAACTCCTTTATCTTTGCACGTTAAAGTTTTGCAACCTATGATAAATGGCAATGCAGTGTTGAGTTGAGCTAATTGGCACTGATTAAATAAACTAATACCTCTCTTTAAGCAAGACTACTATGTTGCTAACTTTACCCATTAAGATAATGAGGGTGCTTCTATTTGTTAGTGTATGTTTCATAAACTAGTCCCACTATTACACTAATCTCACTCTCTCAATATATGTGCCAACAGGGATGCTCGATTTTGGTGGAACTGCACAAAAACTTTGGGTGCTTCATTGCCTCGATAGCTTCCATCCTTTCCTGTCAGTTGCTAAACTCCGCATGATTTCTTCCTTTGCTGTCAGTCGCTTGGCTTATCTCGGCTTCTAGTCAAAGGAAATAGTAATTGATATGCTACCTCACACAGGTTGGTACTGGTCTTTATCCTAATTATTGTGCCTGTCATATGTATTGGTAATTTGGTATTGTGCTACTGTTTGCCGATTTCATAAAGGAGTAATTTGGAGCCTGAACTCGCAGGAAAATCATTACATCAGGTGATTTCAGTAGAACTGCACAAAATGATCAGATGGACAGGTACTTATGCTGCTGCTATGTACTCCAAAGTTCACTCAGACAAGCATCGATGTTGACAAGAAGTGCCTATATTCATTCAAGTATCAACCGGCGTCAACCAATTATCAAACTCCAAGTGTTAGGAGAGTGAACGCCAAAAACATTGCTTGGTGCATAACCCAGAAGAACGCAGTCCAGTCTTTGGTCCCAACTTGTGCCTTTTGGTTATCGGCACATATGGTAGCGAACTATATGGCATGGAGTCTAAAGATTCCAGACAAGTTGGTTGACGCGTATATTCATCTGGCACTTAATCAGTCTGCACGCCAAGGATGCTCCATTTCAATTGAACTACACAAAAAAATTAGGTGGCTCATTTTCTCAACCGCCTCCTTTCTTGTCTTCAATGTAGAATTTTGGCGAGATACAAGACCAAGATGACCCAGTAAACTGGTTGGATGAAAGTAGTGGCCAAGTTTCTCAAACCTCCCTGGGCACAAGGCCACTATTTGAGGGTAAACCTAAAAGCAAAGTTCAGATTGTCTGTGCTGCCTCTTATGTACTCGAAAGTTTACTCGTACAAGAACTAATTTTAGCAAGAAGTACCTCCGATTGAACACCATTTACCAGTCTGTACCCTAGGTAATTATAGTTCGTCCATGGATCATATTGGTTGTGATCTCAATCATTTGGATGCATAAACATACTAAACATGCGTATATCTGAATCTTTTTGTAAATATGTATGAATATTGTCGTGTGATCTATCAATCATTTGGATGCATAGATATGCTGAGCTTGTGTATATATGAACCTTTTGAGTTGTTGATTGTGAATGTTGGCTATGGATATGAACGTGTCCTGTGAACCTAAGTTTGATATGAATGTTTACCTTTTCTGTTGTATTTGTCTCTGAACTTGTTGGTATGCCTAATGTGGGGTATAAAATGCAGGTCTCTTATAAAAGTAATGTCGTGTCCAATTTATGTTTTCCCTTCTAACCACCGTGGCTGTGCTGCCGCGCACCCAAACCAGTGAAGTTTCCCACTCCTCTCCATCTGCGACTCCACTGCAGCTTAATAAATAGTAACATCTTCGGTTTTAGCCCGGTTTTCCGTAGATTAACCAGGCAATTCTCTTCTTCTTAATTAATCGACAAGGTGATTCTTTTGCCTATGTTTCGAAAAAAATAGTAACGTCTAACTGAGCCAGTTAGTTAGATGCGTACACTTGGTGTAGTAGGATCTTTATTTAGTTTGATGCATACACTTGTTCTTTTTTGGTAGACCTTTTGTAATGATGGCTGATGTTTGGTTTGGAAGAGAGAGCTGCGTCTTCACTCTTCTGGCCTGCTTACTGCTTCTGTTGCACTCCCAGCCCTGGTTGCTGCTGCTGTTTCAATGTACAATCAGTAGTATATTTCTTCTATTGGTTGAATGAATGTGTTGTTAGAATGACAAACACAATGTTTTGGAAGTCGTTGCACGGTTTGATCCTTTAGTGCCCCGTACCGTACGTAGTGCATACTATTTATCATACGGAACACTTTTTTTTGAAACTCGGAACACATTTTCCACTTGTTGATAACATGCAGCCCACTGATGAAGGCCCAATAGAGAAGCCCATAATTAACTGGAAGAGAGGCTCTCACATGAATCCGTCCTAGGTACATGCTCATGGTCCCCTAAACATAAAAAAATAAATAAATAAATAAATAAATAAAGCTAAATGCTCATGCACCAGTTCTTTGGGAAAATAGGTAGCCCAGTATTTCTTTTTGAAGAATACCCAAGCTAGGCCTATTTGTTTTCTCCGAACTACTGGGCTGCAAATCTTTCAAGACGAGGAGGGATGCATTCCGGCCTGGCTTAAGAGTATGGTCAATGTCTGTTAAAAGTAATATCAAAAGGGGTTGAAAATTCCAAAAAAATTATAGCAAATGAGATATAAGTTTATTTTTTTTGTTTTTGTTCTTCACTGATATCTTATACGTATTTCATTTGATTTAACATGACATAGTACTAATTTATTTCTAAATTTGTTTTAGTATGGCTATTAATTTTTGGATTAAGAATATTTCGTTCCCCAACAAAAATTTGCGAATTTTCAAAATTTCCCACATATTTAGTTAATTTTTTGACCCTGGTACTGACCAGAAAATGGCCAGCAATTCTAAAAATGGAAAATGAGCTGCAATAAATTCCATATGAATTAGAAAATAAGTAAAAATTATAAAAATAATAGCAAATGGGCTGTACACGCCACAGATTTCGAGGCTGACTTTTTTACGCAAGGCTTTGTCAGTGAACACACGATTTTAGCAGCAGTTAGTGTTGGATGTCCATCCAACGGCCGACGTGCTTCTTCAATCTCTGATCTTCCTGCTCCAGCCGCCTAAACTAGCGTCGGCGGGACTGCTTGCTCCCTCCTCTTGTGGCCCGATGTGATGCCGCGCAGGCTTCCCCGGCCCACCCAACTCCCTTCGCTGGCCTGGCCGCACGCAATCAACTGTCTCCCTATTACGCGAAAAAAAATGATTAGTCCCACTGACATCTGGGGTGCACCGGTTGGGAGGCTGACCTGTGGGCCTACTAAGTTGACGTGTACGCGGGGCTTGTCAACTTAGTCAACAAACGATTCTAGCAGCAGTAACTGTTGGATCTGAATCGAACGGTCATGCTGCTTCTTCAATCCCTGCTCTTCTTGCACCAGCCGCCCAAACCAGCGCCGGGAAGACCGCCTGCTCCTGCCTCCAGTGGCCGGATGTGCTGCCGATGAGGCATCATCGCCCCCTACTACTCCCACCACTAGCCAGGCCCTGCGGCGACGGCAGCCTCACACCGCAGCCGAACCAGTGAACCCTCGTACTCCTCTCTGTGTGGGCATCCACTGTTGCGTCTTCCCCGGCTCCACGTCGTCCCCTTCCTAGGCCTCGCCGTCATCCACCGCCTTGGTGCTCTTGGCGCGGCGTGGTCAACGTGATCAACGACATTCCATCGGAAGAGTACTGTACGTGGAGAGGCTGACAGCTGGGTCCACGACCACAGCCCAATTTTTTTGTGATTTGCCAAGTAAGTTGCTTTGTCAGGCCTGTTGGGCTGCAAATCTTTCAAGACGGGGAGAGCTTTCATTCGGCTGGCCGAGAAAATGGCCCATCAGTAATGAGAAATGGGTTGTACATTTTTAAAACACATCAAACCGGCAATTAGTTTCAAATATCTTTTCTTCATTTCGAGATTTGAAATTACATTAATTTTTATGCGTGGAGAATTTGTTGGATTTTATATTGATATACATTTATTTTTAAAATCAGTTTGAATGTGTCAAAATTTCAGGATTAAAAACAGTTCAAACCGCATCGAAATATGCAAAATTTCGTATAATTTTTTAACCGTGGCCACAATATGGGCTGTAATGCTAAGAATATGGGATCCAAAAAAACCTTAATAATTAGAAAATGGGCTGTAAATTATTAGAAATAATGGCAGATGGGTTGTATGTTGTTTACCATAGATTTGAGGCTTTTATAAAAAAAGGTTGATGCACAAGCAGTGAATGTTGGATGGCCATCCAACGGCCGTCGTGCTTCTTCAATCTCTGCTCTTCCTGCTCCAGCCGCTCAAACAGGCGCCGGCGGGACTGCCTGCTCCCTCCTCCCCGCGGCCGGATGTGCTGCCGCGCAGGCCTCACCGCCCTTCTACTCACCCACACCTGCTGTTATTCTCCGGCGACGGCAGACGAACCAGTAAACCCTCATACAGTCGTACTCCCCTCCGCGTGGGAAACAACTGCCGAGTCTTCCCTGCCTCTGTGTCATTCCCTTCCTAGGCCTCGCCGTCGTCCACCGCCCTGGTGCTCTCGGCGCGGCCTGGTCAACATGGTCAACGACCGACATGCATCTGAAATGGACTGTACGTGGAGAGGCCGACAGCTGGGTCCATGGCAGCACGCAAGGAAATGCCTCCTTATTACACGCAAAATAATGATTCCTCCACCTGACATCAGGGACCCACCGAAAGGGCCTATGTATTTTACGAAACAAACATTACCGTTGCTGACAGCTCGGACCCACGAGCTATATCTTCGCACGCAAGGAAGCGGCTCCTTATTACGCTCAAAAAATGAATACCCCCTGCTAGCCGGGACCCACCTTCGTGGGAGGCTAACTTGTGGGCCTACTAAGTTGACGGGGACGGAGGGCTTTGTCAACTTAGTCAATATGCACGATTCTAGCTCCAGTGACCGTACGATGTCCATCCAACGGCCGTACTGCTTCTTCAATCTCTGGTCTTCTTGCTCTAGCCGCCCAAACCAGTGCCGGTTGTGCCTCATGCTCCTGCCTCCCGTGGCCGGCTGCGATGCGGCGGAGGCCTCACCGCCCCCCCCCCCCACTACTCCCACCGCTGGCCAGGCCATCCCTCTACTCACCCACACCCCCTGTTATTCTGCGGCGACGGCAGCCTCACACCGCAGCGAACCAGTGAACCCTCGTACTCCTCTACGCGTGGGCATCCACTGCCGCGTCTTCCCCGGCTCCACGTCGTCCCCTTCCTAGGCCTCGCCGTCGTCCATCACCCTGGTACTCTCGGCGCGGCGTGGTCAACGTGGTCAAGGAACGGCTTCCATCGGATGTGGACTATACGTGGAGAGGCTGACAGCTGGGTCCACGGCCGCAGCAAGGAAGTGCCTCCTTATTACGTGCAAAATAATTATTCCTCCACCTGACAGCAGGACCCATCGAACGGGCCACCGTATTTTGGGAAAAAAAACATTTCCCCCTGACTGCTGGGACCCACCAGCTACATCTTCGCACGCAAGGAAGTGCCTGACAGTCGGGACCCACCTGGTCGAAGCGTACGTAGCGTTGTCATTCTAGTCGCGAACGTGTACGTACATAATGGTCGATGTAGAGGTGCGCACGTGCCGTAGTAGAGGCGCGCACGTGTCGTAGTAGAGGCGCGCACGTAGCATTTACACGTACGTACAGCGGCAGGGTGCAAGAAAGAAAATACGGCCACGTATGTGTACATACGTGCGGGGTCTCGAACGCCTACTCGCGCATACGTATGGCCAGGGCTCGTGTACATGGCTGGGTCGGAACGGAGAAACAGCATCGTCATCGTGTTCATGGGGAGGCAACGGAATGCGTCGTGTTCATCGGGAGGCAACGGAATGTGTCGTGTTCATTGGGAGGGCTTGGACGGAACAGGCGATGGAAACGAGGCCTGGCGTACCACAGAACGGAGGAAACGGCCTTGTGTTCGACCGGCCACATTCAAAACGGGATCCTGTTCATCGCGAGGGGTCTGGCGTACTGCAAAATGGAGGAAACGGACCTCCTACGATCGAAACGGGGGTCCTGTTCATCAGGCGGGGTGTGGCGTACCGCAGAACGGAGGAAACGGACTTGTGTTGGAGCGCTACGGTCGAAACGGGGGTCCTGTTCATCGGGAGGGGTGTGGCGTACCGCAAAACGAGACTCCACGGGATACGGTTCATCTCCACCGTCGACCCCCTCCAGCCTCCACGAGCTACTGTTCATCCACCGTCGACCTCCTCCAGCCTCCACCTATGACTTTTCATCCACGAGCTCCGGTTCATCCAGCCTCCACCGCGCGCTACTCCACCGGCTACTGTTCAACCAGCCCTCTCCACGGGCTCCTGTTCAACCACCCCTCCACGGGCTACTGTTCATCATGCCCTCCACCGTCTACTATTCATCCTGCCCTCCACGGGGTGGTCCTGTTCATCCAGCCCCAACCGGCTCGATCGATCGGGGTCCTGTTCATCCAGAGGCAACACCACGGGGTCCTGTTCATCCACCCCCACCAGAACTGTTCATCCAACCCCCCCCCCCCCCCCCCCGTGCGCAACGCTCACTGTTCATCCAGAGGCAGCATCGATCGGCTTCAATTAGTAGCAGTAGCGAAGGAATCGCTCGGTCGGATTCAGTTAACAGCCATCGATCGATCGCTCAGGTTCAGTAACGCGTAGCCTGCAGTGCAATCGCTCGGGTTCAGTTAGAGCCCAATGCCTCGCTCGGGTTCAGTTAGAGCCAACGCCTTGCACACATGCGTGTACGTGTATGAGAGAAATGCGCATCGCTCGGCCCCCGACCTCCCACCGTAACTGGGAACTCCCCAAAAAATTTCCTCCCCCTCGCTTCTACCACGGTTTTTTCCGTCATGGACGGCCCAAAGAATGTCATGCAGCTGTGTCTCCGACCCGCCCAGGACGAAAAGCCCATTTTCTGTCATGATTTTTTGTCATAGAAGTAGGAGCCCACCACATCTATGATGATACCGGGTTTTGTCACAATTATCGTCATAGAAGTGCCATATGTATGACAGGAAAAAAATTCGTTCGGCCCAAAATGTCACGGATGTGTCTTTTTTTGTAGTGCCATCTTCATCATCATGATCAGGAACATCATCATCATCATTGCAGTATACTTGCCATGCACCCATATAATCATCCATTTATCTTTTTCATCTACGGACACAAAAACAAAATTAATTGTTAACAAAAAAATGAATTGACATGATGCAAGTAGGAATAGAGGCAGGATATTAGTCGCGTACAAAGGTTGAAGGCCATGCAATCTTTGTTTTGTCTACATTACCAAGAGTATTGCAGTTTGCAACTCTATACGAAATATCAAGTCTTCACAAGTGCCATATTGACATGCACTTCCCAAAATTGATTTGTAAGTTCAACACCATCAAGTTCAAATTTAAGAACACAACTTACAACAGTAGCAAGAGATATGTCTCCGTTATGATTTTCCAGGCTCTTCGGGAATACTTTAGATCATGCATGTTAGAGAAAATCAAAGTTATCAATGGAACGAAAGGAAAGAACTCGTAAAGGAATTACAAAAGCTTCATAAATGCTATTATAGTCCCTCCATATGGAAGATGAAACGAGAATAGTCCTAAGTAAGGCTGCTGAAACTACACAATCAAAATTCTGTTTGTACCTCGATCAAACACCAACATATTGGAAATGCCAGATTGTTCAGGTCAATCACCAATGAACAATTACGTAGCTCCATCTTTAAAAAAGAATATTGACATAAATCAGACAAGCAGATTAAATTCAGTTAAATTCCCTTATAATATCGCAACATGGGTGAAATGTCAACAGTTGCATAATTGCATGAAGAAAGCAATTGGCGCAAATGGTGTATATGCATGTTCTGACCGAATACAAACCTGTAGGCAATGACCTTATGCTTACTCCTATTTTTATATATTGGACCTATTCAATAATATGTCCACATCACAATCCAACCATCCAAGTGCTGATCCATTAATAGTATGCACCAAATAACTCACCCGTTGATCAGGAAGTGTCATCCAAATATGAATATTTGGCATTAAAAGTGATGAAGAATGAACCTGAACTCCTACACCTGACTTTGGAGGGGCCAGAGTTTGGTCAGGGCTACACACATAACCATCATACCACATCATAAGTGCAAGCAGGGCTCAATCCTTGTGTCATGGGGTAATCGAGAAGATTGTTTGAATTGAAGAGCAGGAACATGACAACAATAAAACCTACTGCCAAACAGCGTCATAAACCTCTTACTGGCACCATATTCATTGACGCTATATAAGCCACCTGAAAAACATTTGCCAGCACTTAGATGGATTAGGAGTCTCATTTATAAAAGTCAGATAATTCACAAAGTGTGTGAAGATTCAAATTCATTTTCTTCTAGTGTATCAACCATAACTACAATAGCATGAATCTCGACTCTCTTTTTTTCCTGGTAATCTGGACTTTTTTCAGTATGCCCAAATTGTAAACAAAATTAAACACCAAGAAACAAAAATAGACATGGAAACGAACTTAATACTATGAAAAGAGGGCTAAGCCGGTTGTTTGAGACCTGCTGTGTGAGAACACATGCCTATGCATCACGTTTATGTTCAAAGAAACTTGTCACACAATCAGAATCTCCCATAGTAATTATCTCGCGATTGGAACCTTAGCATAATTAATCTCACCCCTGGTCTCTCAGCTCTTCGCCATCAATGATACTATATACAGCTGGGCAAAAGGAGAATCTGAGCATGTTCATGGCCGTACCTTGGATTGGCCGTTGTTGCAAGGGAGCGGTGACGAGGGGCGGTGCGCTGGGATGCAGGGTCACAGGGGAGCGGTGACGACGGGCAATGCACCAGGATGCAGGGTGACAGGGAAGTGGTGAAGAAGGGAGGCGCGTCGTACCTTGGATTCACCGTTGGTTGCAAGGGAGCGGTGACAAGGGATGGCGCACCGGGATGCAGGGTCGCCGGAGAGTTGAGATGAGGGACGGCACACCTGGATGGAGGTTCGCAGGGGAGTGTTGAGGAGCAGCGCGCGACAAAGGGTCGCAAGGGAGTGGTGAGGGACGGCACGCCGGGAGAGGGGATCCCAGGGGAAAGTGATGTGCGGCAACTGACGAGGGGCGGCGGCCGGCGTGGGAGGTCAGGAGAGGAACAAGGGAGGCTGGGGACTGGGAGCGACCTAAAGTTATCCAGAAAGCCAACTTGGGCTGGGATAGACAAGAGGCTGCATTGGGCTTTACTTGGAGTTGTGCCCCGGTTCAAATCTATGTACTAAAATGGGATCACCAGTTGCCAGTCTGCAATTCTACAACGCATATGCTACAATGCTTTATATGCGTATCTCTTGTAAATTTTGCGACACATAGTCAAAACGTTGTAGATTACTTGTTGCTTTATAGAGGGTATCCTTGTAGTGTACGAGGGTTTACTGGTTCGTCTGCCGTCGCCGGAGAATAACAGCAGGTGTTGGTGAGTAGAGGGATGGCTAGGCCAGCGATGGGAGTACGGTGGGCGGTGAGGCCTGCGCGGCAGCACACCCGGCCGCGGGGAAGAGGGAGCAGGCAGTCTCGCTGGTGCTCGTTTGAGCGGCTGGAGTAGGAAGAGCAGAGATTGAAGAAGCACGACGGTCGTTGGATGGACATCCAACAGTATACAGGCCATCTGTGGAAAGCCTCAAATCAATGGAAAACAGCATACGGCCCATCTGCCATTATTTCAAATAATTTACAGCCCATTTGCTAATTCTTACGGGTTTGTTTGAAGCTCATATTCTTTATGTTAGCATTACAGCCCATATTGTGGCCACGGTTAAAAAATTATACGAAATTTTGCATATGTCGGTGCGGTCTGAACTATTTTTAATCCCGAAATTTCGAGTCACATTCAGACTGATTTTAAAAATAAATGTATATCAATATAAAATCCAATAAATTGTCCATGCATAAAAATAAATGCAATTTAAAATCTCAAAATTAAAAAAAGATATTAGAAAATAATTGCCGGTTTGATGTGTTTTAAAAATGTACAGCCCATTTCTCATTACTGATAGGCCATTTTCTCGGCCAGCCGAATGAAGCTCTCCTCGTCTTGAAAGATTTGCAGCCCAACAGGCCTGATAAAGCGACTTACTTGAGAAATCACAAAAGAACTAGGCTAGCCATTTTCAGAAAGAAAAAAAAACTACTGGGCTAGTCTGTGGTAAACATAAAAGAAAAGGCTGTCTAGACAGGCCAGAGTGTCCCGCACAGCCCAGTTGACACCCTGCTTCCGTCTCAAAAACAAATTAGATAAATGCCACTCCAATTATGGCGATTCATAAAAATGCCACTGTAATTTCCAAACTTTGAAAAATGCCACTGCAATTTTTGCAAACTTTGAAAAACGCCACTGCAGTTTGCAAACTTTGAAAAACGCCACTCCAGACTTCGAAAAATGCCACTAGAAATGGCATGAAATGGCATTTTTCAAAGTTTGGAAATTGTAGTGGCATTTCTCAGATACACCAGATTTGGAGTGGCATTTATCAAATTAACCCAAAACAAAAATAAATGGACGAGCTGCTGGGTCCCTGGTGTCAGCCGCTCGTTGTGCAAGTCTCTCGTTTATTGACTACGTTGACAATGGCATGGGACCCAGATGTCAGAAATCCACTAGGAGGAGCCATTTTTTATTGGCTTGAAATAAGGAGGCACTTGCTTGCGTACTTCCATGACCTTGGTGGGTCCCTGCTATCATCCTCTCCACGTACAATCATCTCCTGATTGTGTACGCATCAACTTGCTAGGCCCACAAGTCAGCCTCTAAACCGTGGAGGACAAATACAACCCATTTAAAAAATAACAGCCCATTCCATACGTTCAAACGGAAAGTTCAACATTCAGAGCAAAGTAACATGTCTGATCCACATATAGAGTACTGAACTTCCACGTTGACAACCATCATAGCCAAGTTAACTATCTACTCCCACTAACACTCTAGTAGCGTACAAGTACTAACTTACTCTTAGCTAACTAGACGATGCCATCCGCCATCTGCTGTCCATACTAAACGCCAGCACCGGCATCCTCTGCCTCGCCTCGGACTTGCTAGAGGTGCGATAGGGTGCGTTGCTCGCGCGCGTTGGCCCTTTCTATGCCGGTGTGGTCCACCGAAGCTTCGGCTTCCAAGCAGGAAACCCACTTGACGAGCTGGTCGTAAAAATCGGCGTCGCGAACGCGTGCGTGCCCGACAGCCGGCCTCCACGTAGTTGGCCTAGTTGCGGGCACTCTGCTCGCGACTCAGGGCGTCGGTGCGCTGCTGCTCCATGTCCTGCTGGCGGCGCAAAACAGCGATACGCTGCTCCTCCGCCAGGCGGTCGTGCTCCAATAACTCCTGCTCCTCCGCCATGCGGTCGTGCTCCAACAACTCCTCGATCTCCGCGTTGCCATCTAAAGACAGATAGAATGCTTCCTCCCTCCGTCTGCCTTCCGGTGAAAACCCGAACACTAGTTCTGGCGGTGACCGCCTCCGGCGTCGCCTACCGCGGACGAGCGGGGGCATGGCGGACATGGCGAGCAACGTCGGGCCGGTGGGGGCTTATGAGGATATGGCGAGTTGGGTCACGGTGCCACCTGAGAAGGCCGGGAAACAGTACTTATAGGCGGAAGGTAGCGCGGCGGTCATCAGAATTTAATGCATAATGGCTTAGCGCGCCAGCTTGCCATGGAAAACTAGAGAAACTGAAATTATGACTGTGTCGTCCCGTCCGGTCTGGGTCACACGCCGGCATGGCGGTCAAATGAGTGCACTCGAATCATCTCCGTCCTTGTCAATAATGATTCCATGGATTTAAAGCATATCTTTTTCGCATCAGTTAGCTTCCTTAATTACGGTCGGCTGCATGCAGGCACTCAGAATCGCTCGCAGGTAGTACGCGAAGCAGCATGCAACGAGTCGCAGCCGAGGGCACGCATGCAGCCACTTAAATTGCTGGAATTAATTAGGCTTAAACTTCTGCATGCCGTTAATTATTGCCATGCCTTGGTCTTGCTGCTTTGCTCACGGGACAAATAAATCCCAGACGGAGGGAGTACCTTGGTTGGTGAGAGGTTTGAATTCAGCCCTGCAAACCAGAAAGGAGGTACTAGTACGTGCGTGATCCGCTATTTATTCGTGTAGGATCGAGTAGGTCGTTTCTTGAATTGAGCCCTGCAAACCAGAAAGGAGGTAGTACGTGTGTGATCTGCTATTTATCCGTGTAGGATCGATAGTGTAGCTTGTCAGTTTCTTCAGAGGTAGGCATTTTTATCCGTGTAGGATCGATAGTGTAGCTTGTCAGTTTCTTCAGAGGTAGGCATTTTTATTCAAAAAACTGCCACTTCGCATCTTGCGTCGCAAATAAAACTGCCAGGAGCGCTGTCAGATTTCGGGTTCCGGCAAACCCTTGAGGTTCGAACACTGGGGTGCGCGTGGAGATCTCTCCCCCACCGATCTACGTCCAATCTCCTCGCGTGATTTGAGCTGGAAACAACGAACAACACAAGGGACACAAGATTTATATTGGTTCAGGCCATCGTTGTGGTGTAATACCCTACTAAAGAGTGTGGTGTGGTGGATTGCCTCAGGGGCTGATGAGGATCAGTACAAAAGGAAGAACAGCCTCGCGAGAGGTGTTCTTGAGCCGGTGCGATGAACTGCTAGGGTGAGTTCAATCGCCTCTCTCTCTGCTAGGGTTCTACCAGATCTCTAGCCGCCCCTCTACTCTGTGGTGGCTAGCTCTATTTATAGAGGCCCTGGGCCTCTCCCCAAATAATGAGCGGGAAGGGTGCCAACAATTGGCCACTTTGAAGGGGAACATGTAGTACAAGTTATCCTAACCAAAGGTGGTCTTCGGCTGCCAAAAGTACTGGTGATGACACCGTCTTGGGCTCCACAGTGACCTCCGTCCTGCCGCTCTGCTGGTCTTGGTCTCGTTGCACCGGAATGGCAACCTTTGCCTGATGCCTTGGCATGTGCTTGCCCCCTTTGCACCAAAGGGGAAACAAGGACACTGCACAGGCCGGCGCCCGCCTAGTCTCGATCGTCATGGCTTGCGTCACGGGTTCCTCGTGAGGTACCCCTACCTTGATCTCCCAACCTCCTCGCGAGCCTGCCTGATGAGGCTGCTTCTGAGGAAGCATCCAGTCATCCACCCCGCGAGGCTTGGCCCCTCGCAAGGGTCTTGAGCTTGAGCTGATGAAGATGGGCTGCGCTGGGCCCCCACTTGAGCCACGCCGCAGGCCACAGGCAGGCAAGTCTGGGGACCCCCGTTCCCAGAACGCCGACAGTAGCCCCCGGGCCCAAGGCGCGCTCGGGCTTGGCCTAGCAGGAAAGCGAAGGGGCAAGCACGAAGCGCCGCGGGCCCTAACAGCCTGCGGCCTTGGGCGCCACGTGGCGGTCGATTGGACATGGGCGACTGCGCTTCCTCACGACGCCTCGGCGACCGCACGACTTGATAAGCCCCTGCATGCAGAGAAACCGGTCATGATTACCTGCGATCATGGTGCACGGCAGTTGGCCTCCTCCGGCTATAAGTAAGGGGCTGGGCGAGCCCCTTCGGCCCGTCCCTTCTTGTTGTTCCTTTCCTTCTTCTCGATTCACTCGCTGCTCCCATGGCTCCAAAGAGACTCTCGGCCGCAAAGAAAGGAAAGGCCCCTCAGGCTAGGCCTGACTCCCCCCAGCCAAGCGCGGCCGAGGCCGCCCTCGCAAGTATACCACAGTCCCCGTGGTGGCTTCCCGCGGCCATGGAGGCGGTTCCCGGTGCGGTGGTGAGCGTCCGGTTGCCGATGGGGGGCACGCCGTGGGTGTGCGCCCCCCTAGGCCACGCTTTCGCTCTGCGGAGGTGCTGCCGGAGTTCGTCGTGTGGTCGGCGGACCCATCCAGCACCAGGCTCCAACTCCCCCGTTTCTTCGTAGATGAACTGCCGACCAGCGCCCAGTGAGGCTTCTGGCTCCAGGCAGACGGATGCTGCAGCAGGGCCTCCTGGGCGTCGCTGGAGGTCTCCATTTCTGGGAATGGGGCTCTGACATGCGGCTGGCAGACGTTTTCCCGCGCGCGCGGCCTGAGCCGGTGGTGCACCCTGTACTTCAAGTTTGATGGCGACGCCACCCTCTACGTGAGGGTGTTCGGGGAAGACGATTGTCGTGCCGAGTGTTCCCTGAAGACGACGACCGTGGCCGCCTGCCCAGCCCCGGCACTGACCAGGATGAAGATGGCGACTGGCGTACAGGAGGAGATGCTCGGGGTTCACTGAGCTTCGGCGACCCCCTCTCAGGCAGCAGCTCCTCCAGCGGGGCCGTGACCAGCCTCCTCGCTGTCGCGCCCGCCTGGGTGAAGGTAGCGGGTCAGCCCGCCGTTGCGCCCGGGTGAAGCGAGAGGAGGGATCCGCCTGAGCCCCAAGAGTAGCTCGAGCCTTTGTTGTGGGTTGGCGCAGGACGAATCGCGCTCGTTTTGTTTTCTTTCTTATCCTGCGCAAAAATAGAAAGTAATGTAGGGCCCCGCGGGGGCGTATTAGAACTGCTGTTGTTTAACCATCGCGTTGTTTCTGCTATTTCTGCACCGTGTTTTTGCGCTGCGCACCCATGTGCGGGAACTATTTTAGCTCAGTGGGGCTTGGCACGGTCCTCGCCTCTCGAGGCCGTGGCCTCCTCGTGCACTTCGTGCCCTGCAAGGATCACTAGGAGAGGTAACTTACGGTTTTAGTTGTGGGGGCGATCGGCCCAGGTCCTGCGCTCGTGTCGCGATGCCCGTGGGGCACGGACTGGGAGGGGTGCTCCCGCAGAGGACTCGGATAGGAAAGCTCCAAACGATCAGGGCAGAAAACTCTCGCGAGGGCGCCCGCGAACCACCCTCGTGAGACTTGTGCGGGAGAAAACGAGGCGAGCGAGCGAGAAAGACAAAGAGTCACAAGCCAGGAACGTCAACAACTCCAATAAAACTTCAAACGGGGATAAACAAGCCAACTACAGAAAGCAAATGGGAAAGCTGCGTACGGCACCTATTCTAGTCTTCGATGTCTTCTCACCAGCGCGGAGCTAAGTGCTGCCACTGGGCGTGGGCGGGAGCCCCCGAGGCCCGAGGACGGCACTCCGGAGACTCCGGGACGTGTACAACCCCACTCATTATTACGTGAGAGTATCACGGGCGGCGAGCTTCATAGGCATTGGCCTTCTTCACAGGCACTGGGCCTTTCTCGAAATGTGGCAGCTTCACAGGCATTTGCCTTCTTCACAGGCACCGAGCCTTTCCCAAAACGCAGCTTCACAGGCATTCGCCTTCTTCACAGGCACCAGGCCTTTTCCAAAATGCAGCGGCTTCACAGGCATTCGCCTTCTTCACAGGCACCGGGCCTTTTCCAAAACGCAGCGGCTTCACAGGCATTCACCTTCTTCACAGGCATCGGGCCTTTTCCAAAATGCAGCAGCTTCACAGGCATTCGCCTTCTTCACAGGCACCGTGCCTTTTCCTAGGCGCTAGGCCTCGCTCAGGGACAGAACCTCCGGAGATGTTGAATGTTCCACGCATTCTGGATGGGTACCCCCTCCATGGTCTCCAAGCGCGCGGAGCCAGGCCTGGAGACATGAACAACCTTGAACAGGCCCTCCCACATGGGAGAGAGCTTGTGCAGCCCCTCCCTGGAGAGAACCCGTCTGAGTACGAGATCCCCTACCTCAAGAGTTCTGGGGCGGATGTTGCGGCAGTGGTATCGTCGCGGCGCCTATTGATACCTTGCCGCTCGTAGCGCGGCTTCTCGACGGCGTTCCTCCCCCAGCACAAGATCCGTCCCCCGCATGGCGTCCTGCTGCGTCTCATCGAACGCCAGGACCCGTGCAGAGCGATGCCTGACCTCGTGAGGGAGGACAGCCTCTTCTCCGTAGACGAGGAAGAACGGGGTCTCGCCAGTCGGCTTGGTCGCAGTTGTGCGGATTGACCACAGCATAGACTGGAGCTCGTCATACCAGCCCCTGTCGCAGGCCTGTAGCTTCTTCTTGAAGGTCCTGGCTTCGAGGCCCCTCAGGACCTTCGCGTTGGCCCGCTCGGCCTGGCCGTTGCTCCGGGGGGTGCTACCGAAGCGTAGCATATCTGTGTTCCAAGGTTAGCACTGTACGTTTTGAAGAGATTACTGGTGAACTACGAACCATTGTCGGTGATGATGCGGTTGGGCAACCCAAATCGGCTCACGAGGCCCTTGATGAATTTGACCGCAGAGCCTGCCGAGATTGTGCGGTCGGCTTCCACCTTAGCCCACTTGGTGAATTTGTCCACGGCGACGTAGAGGTAGCGATAGCCCCCTGGTGCCCGAGGAAACGGGCCCAGAATGTCCAGCCCCCAAACAGCGAATGGCCATGAGAGGGGTATAGTCTGTAGACCCCCCGCAGGTTGATGGATCTGCTTAGCGTGAAACTGGCAGGCCTCACAAGCCTTCACAAGCTCAACGGCGTCGTTGAGCGCCGTGGGCCAGTAGAATCCATTGCGGAACACCTTGCCGACGAGGGTCTGCGACGATGAGTGGTGCCCGCAGTCTCCGCCGTGTATGTCCGCCAGTAGCTCCTTCCCTTGCTCTCGGGAGATGCAGCGTAGGGACATGTCATTTGGTCGCTTCCTGTAGAGCTCTCCATCCCTGATGCAATAAGCCGTGGCCTGCCGCGCCACACGCTCCGCTTCCTCCTCATTCTCTGGCAGAGTCCCTTGCATCAGGTAGTTCTTGAGCTCCGGGATCCAACACCCTTCCTGAGGCTCTAACGCCAGGAGCAGGCGTGCCCCTGAGGCTGGGCCGTAGACCGGGGCTCCTGAGGGAGCTCCTCCCTTGGTTGCGTTGTGCTTGATAGTGGCGGCACTGCTGAGGGTTTGAAGAGCCGCTTCCCGAAGACGCCAGGCTCCAGAGGCAGCCGCCTGGACGCCCTCTTGGCAATGTCGTCGGCCTCCTGATTGGTGCCGCGAGGCACATGCTGCAACTCCAGCCCCCATAACTGTTTCTCCATCTTGTGAACCTCAGCGAGGTAGGCTTCCATGTGCTCATCCTTTGGCTCGTATATCTTGTTGGAGAAGTTGACGAGGAGCTGCGAATCACCCTTGATGACGAGGCGCTTAACCCCTAAGGAAATTGTGGCCTTCAAGCCTGCTATTAGGCCTTCGTACTCCGCTATGTTGTTGGAGACCTTTTCTCTGTGCTGGAAGCAGAGTTGTACGGCGTAATAGAGTTTGTCCTGGGTAGGGGACACAAGCACTGCGCCAGCTCCCGCATCGTGTTGGGAGAACGCCCCATCGAAGTACATGACCCAGCCGTCCGGTGCTTCACTTCCCAGGGAAAGTGATCGGTCTTCGCCTGCCTCGAGACCCGGCGCTTCTGCCCATTCTGCCACGAAATCTGCAAGTGCGGCTCCCTTGATAACTCTGGTCGTGCTGAATTCTAGCTAAAATGCCTGTAGCTCAATGTTCCATTCAGCGACCCTTCCAGCTGAGTTGGGGTCCTGAGCACTCTTTCCAAGGGGTATGCTGAGACGACTTTGATGGGATGTCGTTGGAAGTAGTGGCGCAGCTTGCGCGAGTCCACTAATAGCGCGAGCAGGAGTTTTTGAGGCATGGGATACCATGCCCTTGCGTCCCGTAGCACCGTGCTGACGAAGTACACTGGATGCTTGATGAGGTTGAGGGTGTTGGCGCAGCTTGCGTCCTCCAGAGGTCGAGGCATCTCCTGAGATGACGGAGCTCCCAGTGCGTGGTCACCTGAAGAGGCCTCTCCTGCTCCGGGTGCGTTCTCCTGTTGTGGCTGTTCCTTTCCGGCTGTAGTTGCGGCCATCACGAGGCCCTCCTGGCTCTGCTTTGCTTCAGCTCGGATGGTCAATGCGGCCTTGGCACAGCGCTCCTCCCTGACCGCCACCAGGGCCGCGCTGGCGGAGTAGGGGGTGGCCGCAAGGTAGAGCACCAGGGGCTCCCGAGGACGCGGAGCTACCATCACTGGCGGACTGGTAAGGTACCTCTTGAGGTCTTGGAATGCCTTGTCGGCCTCTTCAGTCCATTTGAAGGGGCCATTTTTCTTCATCAGCTTGAAGAAGGGCAGCGCTCATTCCCCCAGCTTGGAGATGAAGCGCCCTAGCGTAGTCACACGCCCGATGAGCTTCTGCATTTCTCTGAGGGTCCTCGGCAGGCTCATGTCTTCGACTGCCTTGACCTTCTCTGGGTTGGCCTCGATGCCCCTGTGGGATACAAGGAAACCCAGGAGCTTGCCCGAGGGAACTCAAAATACGCACCTTTCCAGGTTGAGCCGTAGGTCCACTTCGTTGAGGCTTGCAAAGGTTTCTTCCAGGTCCTGTATCAGGGTTCTTGCCTCACGAGACTTCACCACAATGTCATCGACGTAAGCTTCAGCGTTCCTCCCGAGCTGTCGGCCTAAGGCGATGTGCATCAGCCGTTGAAAGGTCGCGCCTGCGTTGCGCAGCCCAAACGGCATGCACGTATAGCAGTACACCCCACACGGGGTCAGGAAAGCCGTCTTCTCCACGTCTTCTACCGCCATCTTGATCTGGTGATAGCCCGAGAAGGCATCCAGGAAGCACAATAGGTCACACTCTGCGGTGGAGTCAACTATCTGGTCGATGCGGGGGAGCGGAAATGGATCCTGCGGGCAGGCCTTGTTGAGGTTTGTGAAGTCAACGCACATGTGCTCTTTTCCTCCCTTCTTGGGCACAACGACCGGATTAGCCAGCTAATCAGGGTAGCAGACCTCGCGAATAACCCATGCCGCCTCTAGCTTCCGGGTCTCTTGAACAATGAAAGCCTGTTTCTCAGTAGACTGCCGCCTTGCCTTCTGCTTCACGGGGCGCACATTGGGGCACACGTTGAGGTGATGCTCAATCACTTCCCTTGGGACCCCTGCTAACTGATCTGGTTCCCACGCGAACACCTTCTTGTTCGCGCGCAGGAACCCGATCAGGGCCTTCTCCTGCTCGGGCTCAAGGTTGGCCCCTATGGTGAAGGTGGCGCCAGTGGACCCGTCCTCGTCGACTGGTACCTGCTTGGTTTCCGCCTTGTCTTGGGTGAACAGCTGCTTCTTTTTAGCCGGCATAGCCCCCTTGGGCTCAAGGGTGTCGGTGCTAGTGGGCTGCGCCACCGCGGCCGCCCTGAAAACAAGCCGGAGCACCTGCAGCGCATCCCTTGTGTCTCCTGACACAGTGAGGACGCCGCTGCTCCCGGGCATCTTCATGAGGTTGTACGCCGGGTGAGTTGCTACCATGAACCGAGCCAAGGCCGGATAGCCGAGGATGGCGTTGTAGGGGAGGCCGATGGGGGCGATGTCGAAGTCGATCAGCTCCGTGCGGAAGTTGTCGCGAGTGCCGAAGGTTAATGGGAGGCGGATATGTCCCAGGGAGGCGGTGGAACCGGCTCCGACGCCCGAGAAAGGCATGCTGGATTGGAGCCGCTCCAGCGGCACGTGGAGGAGACTGAAGGCCTCCACCGAGAGCACATTGAGGCCGGCACCACCGTCGATGAGGGTCCTGGTGACGCCCACCTGGCAGATGGTGGGGGTGCATAGCATCGGGAGCGCACCCGAACCAATGGGGTTGAAGGGGTGGTCCTCCAAGTCGAAGGTTAGATCGGCCTCGGGCGCCACCCAGCCCGGGGGGCTTCTCGGCGCTTGGAGGTGGTGCTAATCTGGCGGGCGAACGGCTTGACGTGATGACTCGAGGGTGGTGCTTGGGAGCCACCCAGGAGAGCTGCGACGACGGGCGGCGCTGGAGCGGCGAAACGGGCGAGGAAGAGGTCGTGCAGCTCCTCCGAGGAGGTGACAGAGGATGTCGGCAGGTGGAGGAGCCACACGCGCGGGATGCCAGTGAGGGCCATGGGTAACCAGTTGGCCATCACCCGATCGTCTCCCTCGGCTCTGAGGACGGCCTCCTCGTACGCGAGCAGGAAAATCATCGGGTCCGGCGGCTGTCGTAGCGCGGCGGCATCTCGGGCCTGAACTTGCGCGGCCACTGCACCTGTCGCAAGGCGGGGGCTAAGGCCCAGAGCCCCCTGGCCCTAGTGTCGGCATCCGTTGCTAGAGCGGGCGGCGCATTGTCCGCCATGTGGGCGGGATGCGATGTCGGGGGAGAGCGGGTCGTCAGGAGGGAGCACTCGGGCGCACCCCTACCTGGCATGCTAAATGTCGGATTTTGGGTTCCGGCAGACCCTTGAGGTTCAAACACTGGGGTGCGCACGGAGATCTCTCCCCCACCGATCTACGTCCAATCTCCTCACATGATTTGAGCTGGAAACAACGAACAACACAAGGGACACAAGATTTATACTGGTTCGGGCCACCGTAGTGGTGTAATACCCTACTCCAGTGTGTGGTGTGGTGGATTGCCTCATGGCCTGCTGAGGATCAGTACAAAAGGAAGAACAGCCTCGCAAGAGGTGTTCTTGAGCCGGTGCGATGAACTACTAGGGTGAGTTCAATCACCTCTCTCTCTGCTAGGGTTCTACCAGATCTCTAGCCGCCCCTCTACTCTGTGGTGGCTAGCTCTATTTATAGAGGCCCTGGGCCTCTCCCCAAATAATGAGCGGGAAGGGCGCCAACAATTGGCCACTTTGAAGGGGAACATGTAGTACAAGTTATCCTGACCAAAGGTGGTCTTCGGCTGCCAAAAGTACTAGTGATGACACCGTCTTGGGCTCCATGGTGACCTCTGTCCTGCCGCTCTGCTGGTCTTGGTCTCGTTGCACCGGAATGGCAACCTTTGCCTGATGCCTTGGCCTGTGCTTGCCCCCTCAGCACCAAAGGGGAAACAAGGACACTGCGCGAGCCTGCGCCCTCCTGGCGCCCGCCTGGTCTCGATCGTCATGGCTTGCGTCACGGGTTCCTCGTGAGGTACCCCTGCCTTGATCTCTCCACCTCCTCGCGAGCCTGCCTGATGAGGCTGCTTCTGAGGAAGCTTCCTGTCGTCCGCCCCGCGAGGCTTGGCCCCTCGTGAGGGTCTTGAGCTTGAGGTGATGAAGATGGGCCGCGCTGGGCCCCCACTTGAGCCACGCCGCAGGCCGCAGGCAGGCAAGTCTGGGGACCCCCGTTCCCAGAACGCCGACAAGCGCATTTATAGGCTAGCTAGTGATCGATCAGTAACTTGTAAACACTGAGCGAACAGAAATAAGTAACTGTTAATGCATCTCAATGATTCACAGATCATATACAAATATGTAGCTCAAAAAGCAAAGATCAGCCACTTCGGATCTTGCATCGTGACTAAAACTAACTAGTACGATTCCCATACATAAGATCAACATGTTAATGCACCTCAATGATTCATAGATCATATACAAATATGTAGCTCCAAAAGCAAAGATCTAGAAAAAACATTTGTTCTTCCTACTAACATGGATGCTTCTCTTGGCCAACATTCAGTATAGACTGAAAGACAAATTTGTTTGTGAAGTCTACAATTCCTCTTGCAAACGTATGTGGTTTCACCAACAGCTAGAACCATGAGAATGAACCACACATGATGGAGGAACATCCACTGCAATATGATTTGGTCTTCTCTCGATCACACGGTGAGACTATTTTCGGAATACAAACTTTAACTTAGGCAAAATGATCCCCATTGTATAATCAGACCAAAGCAATGAAGCACCTAGTGTTGGCCAATAAATAGTACAGTACTACTTTTCTGCAGTCCATGAAGTGACTATCCAATCTTTCTGTGTCTATTTTTAAATGGCACTGCATGCAGTGACTATACTATTCTCTTGTGTAGTTCAACCAAAATTGCGGGCACTTTGTTTGTTTGCCAAATAGCAACGGGCAGACATCTCTGTCTGCACAAATATCAAGCAGCTAGTAAACATATACCACACCTTGTATTTTCGGTTTAAACATGTCTCTTTCGCTTAGCATCTGTCATGTTCTGCACTGGACAATCTGATACAGTTATGTTTTGCCCTGGACAATTTCATACTGAATTGATTTGCTGGTTCAGAGCAGAAATATAGCGCCTATTCTTCATCAGACCAAGGATATCCATGTTCACAGTGATGGAAGAGGTGAAATCGATACAAACGAAATTGAGCATCCAATCATTGAATCATGTCCTGCACCTGCAATGTAGGTCCACCCTGCCAATAAATTCACATGCAAACCACTAGTATTACTGTCTAATGACAGTACAAAAAGAGTAGCAAGATAATAGTAAACCATGTACCTTCGTAATGAACAGCTCATAGTGCCACCAATTGGATATAAAGGTTTGGAAAAAAAACATGCTCCTAATGTTGAACCAGTTGGACTTTTTGTGTAGTTCCACTAAAATCGAGCATCCCTGTTTGCATAGATATTGAAAGTGTGATTACTCTAAAAGTGGCACTAGTTGAAGCATAGACTCAGAAATATAAGCATTCCAATTTCTTAATTTGAAAAGGTAGCAAGACTATTTCTAACCACCTGTTTGAAGGAATAAATAAAGCAACAGCGGCTGATGTCAGGAAGGCATACATAGTTTTTTCTGGAAAAGTGAGCCATTCTTGACCTTTCCTCTTCTTTTAAGCAAATTTTGTGCAGTTCTACTAAAATAAAATGTCATCACCGCCTTGACAATTCAGTGACACTGTACAAAAGGAAATGACTTAACATTATGTCATGATGTCAGGTATGTGGTCGACAGGCATTAGAGACAAACATACAGACCTCCTCAAGAGAACAGCCGGAGGAGGTGCCCACTCTTGACCTTTCCTCTTGTCTTCATAATTGTCTGTGCAGTTTAACCAAAATAAAATGACATCAGCGCCTTGGCATTTTGGTGACACTGTACAAAAAATTAACTTATCTCATGAAAGTGAGGTATGTAATCTATAAGCATTAAAAGTGCCAAAATCTGAAGGTAGTAACAAGTTTCATCGTTGGTATACTAGCTGTGCAACAGCATTAGAATGCCTTA
This sequence comes from Triticum monococcum, assembly GCA_034509565.1. Taxonomy (NCBI): domain Eukaryota; kingdom Viridiplantae; phylum Streptophyta; class Magnoliopsida; order Poales; family Poaceae; genus Triticum; species Triticum monococcum. The sequence continues at coordinate 68,030,137 of CM067846.1, forward strand.
GCTGAAAAATCTTTAATACATCCACAATCAACAGCTAACCCTGAAATAATCCAGTGACATTAAATGGCATTGCTTAAATTTATGGGTGGCATTAGACTGAGAGCAGCATTAGTTAAATGTGGCGTCACTTTAGTAGTAGCATTGCTTGACTTGACTGCTGGCATTATACTAACAGCAAAAAAAGTGGCAATAAGAGCATGGGAGGCCCATTCGGACAGTGGGCGCACCAGTACGATGTACCTCCAGGGACGCAGAGTGGTGAGGGAGGTATGGTTGCCTAGAGCAACAAATATCCAGGCAGCATATGTGGATTACGACCCATTTTTGTTCTCTTTAGCCACCTTTTTCCTATGTGAGGACAACAAACCGATCGACCTGGTCATTCTCTATTGCGTTGTCATGCCTTTATACCCTTCTTCAACCAAGAGACACGAGACTCGTTCCTTAGCTACTGATTTTCCCCTTTTCAACCTAGATGCGGGTTCGATGCCTACTCTCTTGGACAGTACAGTCTCCCTTCCTTTCCTTATTCAACCCAGACATGGATTAGTCTGCATGAAGTAGGGTTTCCTTTAATAGTGCAAATTATGGTTTTCGTCTGCGTGGCCAGCAGAGCAGAGGATAGCAAATTGGGAAGATGGTGGAGTGGAAAAAGATCCACATGCAACGACGTGGCAGATGGGGCAATAGAACAAGGTTATGGTTCGAAAAGAGGTAGCATACCTGAGGGTCGGCGGGAAGTGGCTTCGCTCGTGGTCGTCATCCTCCACACACACTATGGCAACAAGCCTGGGGACGGAGGCCATCCCGCGCGGGCGCTAGGTCTGAGAGGACGGCCTTGTCGTCAGTGCGTGACCTCGCTCGCCGACGACGAGTGCGTCAACGCTGCACATCCTTTTCTTCCCCGATGGATCTACGACCACTGGTGAGGAGGGAGAGAGGGGCCGTCTTTTTCAGATCTGGAGAGAGAGTGGTAGTGTGAGAAGCAAGTGGGCAGCCCTTAGCAAGAAAGCGCTCAAGCTCCAGCCTATATATCTTTTTTATACTACTAGTACTTGAGGTGGAGTAGTGGTAGAGTATTTTCTCTGTGTACAGTACTAGTTAGTCGTTCTTCAAAACTAATCGGCACGCCATTAAAAAAATAAAGGTCGATAACTAATGCGGCACCTCGGGCCAACGCGGCCAGATCGCATTTTGCACGAGAAATTACACACCATGTTTCGTTGACATGTGGTCCCGTTCCAACATATCAATGAGACGACGGTGTGTAGTAGGAGTATTTCGGAACGGACGTGTAGGCCAGGGCACCTCTTCGTGAACCGTGGCAAACTCGCAACCATCCACCGACTCTTCTCCTTTCCCTCTCGATTTGGAACTGTTGTCGCACGCTCTTCCTCTCCCTCCTCCATTTTCCTTCAGCCCTTCACCCTTTCTTCTGCCATTGTTCGATCGTATTCTCCATGGAGGGAACAGGCCGGAAAAGACCCCGTTATTCTTGCCCCGATCTAAAAGATGATGTGGTGGAGGAACTCATTGATCGGTGCGACGTCATCACCACGGCTAGCATGGCAGGTTCGTTCAAGCCCATTCTCGACTCAACTAATAACATCATTACAAAGAACCCAAGAGTCAAGGAGCGGTTTGATCTCCCCTATCTTCTTCGTCGTGACCCTGATGACTGGCGCCGGCACGACGGAGGCCTCGCCATGTGCCAATTGATGCCACTTGACAATGATACATATGATGTTAAGATGCCATCGCTTGAGGGCAAGGCTTGGGCGGGCGCAAATGGAGATTGGGTTGTTTACATTGGGTCCAACTGCGAGTGGGAACTTGTGAATGTGTACACTCGTGACCGGGTTCCACTTCCAAAAATCTCAGCAGACTACCCAGAGGTTGAGCACACCGGTATTGTACGCACGTTCAAATACGATCATGGTGACTGTCTTCTACGGAAGATAGCAATTTTTCGAGTTCCCAACCGCTCTTGGAATTACAACAACTATCAAGTTGTTGCTATCTTCGACAAGCTTGTTGCCGTCCTTCGTGGTTCGACTCGATGGATATTGCTCAAAAATCAGTTTATGTACACGGATGAGTACTGTGATGCAATTCAATATGAGGGCCTTGTGTTTGCTGCCACCACTCGTGGCACTGTTTTTGCATGGGATCCTCGTAGTTTTGGTACATTTGTTTTCCACCGTAATTATAATTGTTTCATCCACATGCATGCGGGTTAGCAAGTTTCCCTTTACTAATTAACCTTCTTCTTGTGTTTCCAAGGTCCTGTGAACATCCCACCACCTATACTTGAAAATTTTTATAACCAAGGGGGAGATGACGATGGTGATGATCATGAGCATGAGGACGAGCAGAACCCATATACTCAGTGGCGCCTGGCAACTAATTCGGATGGATCACCTCTTCTTGTGTGTATACAGCCCACTGATGATGTTACTACTAAGGATGCAGGTGTAGTCTCCCATGGTCGCACTCTCTGGACCTATTCCAACACCCATTGCATGGTATTCGGGATGGATACTAGTGTGCTAGCGCCAACTCCTTCTCCATGGTACAGAATTGATAGTCTTGGAGAAAACTCGCTCTTCCTTGGACAAAACTATCCGGTTATGGTGAAAGGCGATCCAACTACTATTGATGCAACGTTAACAGTACGATTTATGAGAAGCAACTGTGTCTATACCTCGGACATTTGGGTGGTTCCCTACCCTGGTACTGATATAGTAGGCCGCTTCAGCCTGGATGATCAGTCCTCCTTTGGTTTCCGGATCGACAATCGATGGCCCGTCCCAGAGAATCACTTGTGGTTCAAAGCAATCATTTCCAATGCCGAGGAATGGTTGAGTTGAAGTTCATTTCATTGCTTGTTATTTGTTGTGTGGTGAAAACTTTAGTATTTATAATGTATCCTCGTTGACAATGAGGGTTGATGACCTGTTGTATGTAATAAAATGATATGCCTGTGATAAACTTACTAAATTTATGAATGGCTTTCGAGTCGCTTCTCTGAGTGAGTGGTGCGACGAGGCAAAAAAATATTTTCCAAATACATAATTGTACGTGCATTGCAACAGGTTATCGGATGAGGCCAATCAACAATAGTAGTACACTATTTGTACTAGCTTCACATGCTTCGCGTGTCAGGCGGGTGTTTTTACTGTAGCCATATGTTAATGTGTTCACTGTACGTAACCAGCATCTCGAATCCTCGATACTAGTACTATATAGTAGGAGTAAGTAGTAGGAGTAGTAGGGTGGCATGGGCCAGAACAAGCATTCACGTCCAGGAGTATGGCACACGCCACCACCACGACATCCATCTGACACCATATTATTTCTTGGAGTCCGTGCTAGAGCAATCTCTTCAACCTCGTCGTTTCCCTAACTTCAGCCATCGCGTGGCGGGCGAGGTGGGGGTTTGCCGATAGTCAGTTTCCTTAACTGCGGTCCCACTTGTAAGGCCAACTCCAACGCACGACCTCAAACGCACCTCCGTTTGGCACGAACTCCGACGATAATTTTGACTAGAAAAGCAAGACCAAAGAAAACAAGAACCACAAGAATACATTTTACTACTCCTGTAAGTTGGATTAGTGCCTTCTCGATGCATTCATTGTTGATCTGCGGAGGCTCGATCTTGCATCTGTGCTAGCTAAAAGTGATAGAACATCTACTAAATTGCTCTCTATCAATATATGGATGTACTCTTCTTCCCAATACAAAAACTTGCATCCATTCTACTCCCTTCGTTGCACAATACATGCCTTCTATTTGTCAAAATATATATGTATCTAGACATGTCTTAGTATATAGGTACATCCATTTTTGGACAAATGGAAGTCAAGTATTTTGGAATGGAGGGAGTACACAATAAAAAATTTAAGTTAGCACAACTAGTCTAATCTGAGAGCAGAACCGAAGATTTGGTCGGGTTCTTCCTTCTTTTGCCAACACGTGGGACATCCAGCATCCAGGTCGTGTCATGAAAGAAAATAGAGTGGTAGTTGAAGCCACGAGATGTGCATCTTGGGTTAAACTGTAAATAGAATCTTACTACTCTTGAGTAACTCCAAAAGCGGCCATCGAAGATCTTTATTGGATTTGTTTTTCATCACCAGCACGTCGAGGTGAAAGATGTGCAAGTTCAGTGGGTCCTCTTGCGTTTTCACTGACACATGGGGCCGCATGTGAGCAAACAGATGATGGGCTCTGTGCGTCCGCTAGCTGGCTGAGAAAAGAGATAGAGGAGGGCTGAGCACGGACTGCGGGAAATTTGTTCTACGTACCTCGATATAGGCTCGATATATTGGGGTGGCATGGGCCATAACTAGCATTCACGTCTAGCAGTACGGCACACGCCACCCGCACGAGCCCCATCCGACACCAATTTTCTTGGAGTTTGTGCTACAGCCATCTCTTCTCCCTCCTGTTTTCTCAGCCATCGCGCGGTGGGCGGGGTGGGGGTTTGCCGATAGTCGGTTTGCTCAACTGCGGTCCCACTTGTAAGTGAAAATGCAACACCGCATGCATTCCCGCTTGAGCGGCGTGCCGGACCAACCGTGTGGGGGTGCGACGTGAATACGGCAGGCTTTTCCTTTGAACTCGTAACTTGTAAAATTTGGTTCTGCTCCATGGCGCGACCGATAGATAGAAAATAACGATTTTGCTTAGAGTAATGAGAAGTTTGGTTCTGGCGCCGTTCATGCATGGAGTACGTACGAAAATTATGAAGTTGATGCGAAAGGTAAGATAATTACTGTAGTATCACATACTACTTACATGGATTTGACAGAAAGATAAAATACATACGGATCCATCAACGTTCAACGACATCCTCATGCCCTGGTGCGCCGGGTCACCAACCGACGTGTGAGGAGCAGCGGCGTTGGCGGTGAGCTCAACGTGCTTCTGAACAGTCCCGTCCAAGGTTGCCCTGCGCTCCAAGAAGGCCAGCGTCCTATCGTCCTCCTCTTGCATGTAGTAGTCCTTGTGGATGATTTGCACGTAGACGTGGGTGATTATGTCGATGGTGTCTTGCTACGCCAGGCGCTTCACGGCGAGTGCGACCTCGAGGTGGACATTCTCCGGCGCGACGGCAGGCAGTCGCAGGGCCACCAGTGCATCGAAGAGGTTGTTACCATAGTGGCCATTGAGGGTGGTGGGCATCGCAGAGCCTGGGCGCGTCGGCTGGAGGCTTACGTCAAAGTCGTCCGCAAGCTTCTTAACGACAGTGAACTTGTCGAGGAAACCGACGAGGACCTCGTCGAACAAGGAGACGAAGTTGTCATCCAAGCGGCCCCTCGCCCTGGCGGCCTTAAGCAATACTACCTGGAGACGTTCCTCGGTGCCGGGCTGCAGGCCGGCGTCGTGGACCATCTGGCACAGCCGGCTGATGCTCGCGCTCATCGCCTCCATGGGTCTAGCGTAGCTTCTAGTCAACTGATCTTGCGATTCGAGTGATCACTCAGCCCTTGGTTAACGTGCGTAGGTGCGTAGGATTTCGTACTACTCCTCGGCCCTCTACTGCACCTGCCTTTGGTTGTATGATAGGTGGGCCAGCCACCCCTTGGGGCCACGTGTCATTCACCCAAAGGCAGTTGCCGTAAGTCAATGAAGCTGCGTCCCTGTCGGGACCCCGATCCCAAGTCACACCGATCTAGCATGTAACACGTCATATCACTTTGCGGCCTCACGCACGGTATTCCCACGGGTGCCACCTTACCTGGCCCGGGACCGTTTGCGCATTTTGGCTCACGTATATGACAGTGTCGCTAGCATCCATATGACAGAGAACCCGGGCCGACATGGCTAGTCGCGAACCCAAAGCGGCACGGACCTATGGAGACAGGCATACATGAATCGCATCGAACATGTCGGTCATCAACGAGTGATTCCGGGCTGTAGCACTGGGCTAACAGGACTCTGGGGATCCCGGGCTGTAGCAGGCTAGGCAGGACTCCGAAGATCACCATGTGACATTTCCCCGAAGGGACAGACATAGGGACGAAGTGAAACACATGCCGGCCAGTCAAGTGTCCTGAACAGTAGTACTGGGCTAGCAGGACTCCGGTGAACCGGGCTGTAGCGGACTACTATGGCTCGAGGAATACTAGACTACATTTCCCCATAAGAAAGGCTGCGAAGGATAAACAACTAGATTGTCGGATCCCACACATAGCAATGCACGTTACATGTACGCATAACATGCATGTATGTGCGGTACATCATGGCATCACAACATAACTCAAACTCATATAGATAAGGGCCCAGAAGAGCCACATAGCATAAATACAAACAGGGGTCACATGACCCATCATTCAGAGCATACAAGCAACAAGCGGAATCATTACATGTCTGAGTACAGACAACTACAAAAGAAAAAGACTAAGAAGCCTGACTAACACGACCCTCCCAAGGGTACAAGATCGTAGCTGGGATACAAGCTACTCGTCGAAGCCACTAGTGTAACCAACTGCAAAACATAAATAAGCAAACGTGAGTACAAAGGTACTCAGCAAGTCTTACTTCAGAACTATCTACATATGCATCATTATCAACAAAGGGGGGGTGGAGTTTAACAGCAGCAAGCCAGCTTTGACCCAATGGCTAATCTATACTACGAATATCAGAAACTTCTTTGAGGTGAGAAGACGCACACGAGTCCACAAATTCACCATATCAATACTCCACTATGGATCCGTTCCCGTCTCCCTTCGAGAAGGCCATCCATAGCACTCATGCTTATCTTGCGTATTTTAGAGTATCCACTTCAAATTGTCTATGTACTATATAAGTTCTCCAAGTTTCCATATCCGAGGAAAACGGCTATTCGAATAGATAATATTGACCCTGCAAGGGTGTACGTCTTCACACACGCTCTCGCCACTTATAGCCCCGTACACGTCATGTACCTCGGCAACCTTCAAGCGGAAACCGGGCGAGGGTGTCGGCCACGACCTGACTAACCACACAAGTCTCTCGTCCAGGTTTATCGCCTATTCGGGTTCCATCCGCAAGGAGATCCGGCCGGGGTGTCGCTCATGGCCCCAAACGATGTGTGCAGGGTTCCCAAGCCCACCATCCGGGTGCCACTTGGTACACCGTGCCACCATGCCTAGTCTGTCCCAAGCCTGTCCCATCGGACACCACCTGGTAGACAAGTAGAACTACCTACAAACGCCAGAAACTAGTTGCAACTCCTGGACAGAGATCAAGTGGATTAGTAAGTCGAGAGGGGCCGGATAACCGGAACCCAATGTGTGGTAGTAACTGGACTTGGATAACATACACAGAACTCAGTGCTTAAGGACGGTTCCAATGACACAACCCACCATGAACTCCTACATGGCCTCTCATCGCTACCTTTACCAAAACGTGTTCACACACTTAGCCCTTACCGGTAGGACATGTTCACCACTCCGATTCATTCCCGATGAATCAGACCTGACACAACTCTAAGCATAGCTGGCATAAAGAAAACAAGCATGGATGAGCAGGCACATCAAGGCTCAAGCAACTCCTACTCATGCTAGTGGGTTTCAACTATTTACTGTGGCAATGACAGGTCATGCAGAGGAATGGGTTCAGCTACCGCAGCAGAAAGTAGCAGTTTGAATCGTTGTTGTCCTAATGCAGTAAAAGGAGCAGGAGCGAGAGAGTGGGACTTTATCGAGATGCTCAAGGGGGTTTGCTTGCCTGATAGATCCACGAAGAAGCACTGCTCCTCAGACAGGTACTCGGGACACCTTCCGGAGTAGAACCTATCAAGAGGGAACGGTGCCGGCAATCAATAAACAACCATATGCAATAATATGATGCATGAAGGTAACATTCAAAAATGCTATGATTTGCCCTAATGCATCTAGCATCAATTTGGTTGAAGTCCATATGAACCAAGGGTTCATATGCAAACCCTAATTTAAGTATATAACATGCCATTATTATGTTTTCACTTATACAGTAGGTATAAGTTGGTTTTTCATGCATGAAACTGGCATAAATGGATTCCTTGCATTTTTTTGATAATTTTTCATATATAATTTATTTGATTTGGAGTTACGGTTGAATTACTATGAATTTTTGAAGTTTTAACTATTTTCTGGAATTTCCTGATTTAAGTTAATACCAGAAATCAATTATTGCGTCAGCTCTACGTCAGCATGACGTAAGCGAGTCAACGGGCTGACCAGGTCAAACCTGACGTGTGGGGTCCACACGTAAGTGACTTAGTTAGTTGACAGGGGTTATTAAACTAATCTAATTAAAGGATTAGGATGCCAGGGCCCACTGTCAGCGTCAGGGATTAGTTAAACAGGGATTAATTAGTCGTTAAACTAATCCTAATTAAAACTTAACAGGGCCGGGCCCACATGTCATTGACAGAGAGGGGAGAGGTCAACGGTTGTGGGGGTCAGACCGGTCAACCCGCCGGCGTTTAGCCGCCGGCGAGGCAGAACGCGGCGGAGGCCTCGGATTTGGTCCTCCGGTGACCATTTAGGCGGCGGAGGCCACCTACGCGACGCCCAGGCTCGCGCGCATCCGGTGGGACACGTGGGAGGCCGTGGGGTGGCCGGAGACGACCGCGGCGAGGTCATCCGCGGCGGCCGGAGCACGGCTACGGGAGGGAGTAGGCTGCGGGGCACGGGAAGGCCACCCGAGGGGCTCTGTGGCACCCTCGTGGCACCAGGAGCATGATGGGGTGCTCGGTTTGGGTGGAGGCGGGCCAAGACGACGGCGGTGACATGGACGGCGGCGAAGCGCTACGGCCATGGCGGGGAACGATGCTACGGTGTGCGAGCGGCTAATTGGAGAAGGGGAAATGGTGGCGGGGCTCACCGCGGATCCGATGGAGGCGTCAGAGAGCTCGGGGGAGGTCCACGGCAACGAATTGCAGCGGCGGACGGCGGAGGCCGAGGAGGAAGACGATGGCGATGGCGGCGATGCAGGCCGTCCGGAGGTGCGTGGCTTGACGAAGAGGTAGCCGGCGATGTGGCGGAGCTCCTGGGCGCAGCGGCAGGGCGAGGGGTGGCCGGTGGCCGCGGTGGCGCTCGGCTGCGCTCGGTGGCGCTGTGGGGAGAGGACAGAGGAGGGGGGAGGAGCGAGAGGGAGTGAGAGGGGGTCGGGGAGATGCGTGGCGACGCGAGGGAAGAGCCAGGGCGACGACGAGGGAAGCAGGAGGTGGCGGGGCGATGTGGCTAGCGCGCGGCGTCGTGCCCGGCTTCTCCTCTGCCTACTGGCAAGAGGTAGAAGACGGGGCTGCCCCTGGTGGGCTGGGCCGCCAGGTGGGCTGGCCAGCTGGGCCAAAGGTAAGGCCAGGTAAGCCTTTTTCCTCTTCTGTTTTTCTTTTTCTATTTCTGACATTTGTTTTGTATTTAAAGAAATGTTAAAACATTTCCATAAATGTTGAAAATAATCGTGGCATCTAGATATAATATTCTAGAGGCCCTCACCAAATCCCAACATTTTTGGAGCTATTAAAATATTTATATAATTTAAACAGCTCCAATTCAAATATTTAAGCATTGATTCAAAAATCCAAAATGGGAAGGAAAAATGTGCATCACCTCTGGTTGTTGTTCCCAACATTTTCCAAAGGCCATGAACATTTTTGAAAAGCATTTTGGGTTCATTGAAATTCCACTTTTAATTTGAACCTATTTGAATTGCTTTGGTGCTAGGGTTTGCAACTTCCCCATTTCAATTTTATTTGAAAAATTAAACACGATGCACAAAGCAAGCCAAGGACCATACCAAACTAGGGATGTGACAACTCGCCCCCACTCGAAGAAATCTCGTCCCGAGATTCAGGAGTTGGCGGAAAGAAAGCAGGGTACTCAAGTCGAAGACGATCTTCTCGCTCCCAAGTAGCTTCTCTCTCGGTATGATTAGACCATTGAACCTTGAGAAACTTGATGTTATGACGTCGAGTGACACGCTCTGCTTGATCCAGAATGTGAATGGGGTACTCTCGATAAGTGAGGTTATCTTGGAGATCAAGCGTTTCGTGGTCCACTCCACGGATGGGATCCGAGAAGCAACGCCTGAGTTGAGAGACGTGGAAAACATCGTGAACTCGAGAAACATGTGGGGGTAGTTCCAACTGGTAGGCAACCTCTCCTCGTTTAGCGAGAATGCGAAAAGGACCGATGTAACGAGGAGCCAACTTGCCCTTGATACCGAAACGATGGGTACCCTTCAAAGGGGTAACCCGAAGATAAGCCTTGTCGCCAACTTCATAAGCCACTTCCTTATGACGACGGTCATACTGGCTCTTTTGACGAGATTGGGCTGTTTTCAAATTCTCACGAATGATGCGAACTTGCACTTCTGCCTCCTGGATCATATCCGGTCCAAAGAATTGTCTTTCACCGGTTTCTGACCAGTTCAAAGGTGTTCGACATCTTCGTCCATACAGGATCTCAAAGGGTGCTTTCTTAAGACTGGATTGGTAGCTATTATTATAAGCAAACTCGGCAAAGGGAAGACATTTCTCCCAATCCATACCGAATGACATAACGCAAGCTCTAAGCATGTCTTCGAGAATTTGGTTGACCCTTTCCACCTGACCACTTGATTGAGGGTGGAAAGCGGTACTGAAAGAAAGATGGGTGCCCATGGCAGTTTGGAAACTTTCCCAGAAATGAGAGGTGAAAAGACTGCCACGGTCTGAATTGATCTCTAGTGGAACACCATGGAGTGACACTATTCGGGAGATATATAAGTCAGCGAGCTGACTAGCAGTGATACTCTCTCGAACAGGTAGGAAGTGAGCCACTTTGGAAAGACGATCGATGACTACGAAGATAGCATTATTTCCTTTCTTGGTCCTGGGAAAGCCGGTGATGAAGTCCATACCAACTTTGTCCCATTTCCACTCGGGAATAGCTAAAGGTTGAAGGGTGCCAGCAGGTCTTTGATGCTCTGCCTTAACGCAACGACAAACGTCACAGTTGGCAATATACTGAGCGATTTCTCTCTTCATCCTAGTCCACCAGAACCTCTGGCGTAGGTCCTGATACATCTTTGTACTACCGGGATGAATCGTGAGAGGGGATTCATGGGCCTCCTTAAGGATCAGTTGCTGCATCTGTTGACATTTGGGAACCACCAAACGGTTACCAAAGTAAACAACACCTCGTTCATCCATGGAGAAACAACCATCAACTCCCTTGGAAATATTCTTCTTGATCCGGGAGATTCCCGTATCATGCTTCTGAGCCTCTACGATCTGATCCGTAAGGGTAGGTTTCGCCACCAAGGTAGAAAGGAAACCATGAGGAGCTATGTGAAGGTTAAGCTTACAGAATTCCTCATGGAGGGGCGGTTGATAATGTTGCAACATGAGGTTGTTGCAATAGGATTTACGACTTAAAGCATCAGCCATGACATTGGCTTTGCCTAGGGTGTAGGTGATTCCTAAGTCGTAATCCGAGATCAACTCCAACCAACGTCTCTGTCTGAGATTCAGATCCGGTTGGGTGAAGATATACTTGAGACTCTGATGGTCGGTGTAGATTTCGCAACGGTTACCAAGAAGGTAATGTCACCAGGTCTTAAGTGCATAGACTACGGCTGCAAGCTCCAGATCATGTGTAGGATAATTTTCCTCATGTGGATGCAACTGTCGAGATGCATAGGCAATCACATGACGATCCTGCATAAGAATGCAACCTAGTCCTTGACGCGAAGCATCGCAATTTTTAACAAAGTCTTTAGTGAAATCCGGTGGCACGAGTATGGGCGCAGAAGTCAGGCGTCTTTTCAGTTCCTGAAAACTGTGCTCACACTGTGGGGTCCACTCAAACCTTTTATCTTTCTTGAGAAGCTCCGTGAGGGGTTTGGCTACTTTGGAGAAGTTTTCAACGAAGCGGCGACAATAACTGGCTAGACCGAGGAAACTCCTAACTTGTTTGACTGTTTCGGGTGGAGTCCAATCGAGAACGGCTTTGACTCTCTCGGGATTTACAGCAATGCCCTTACCGGAGATCACGTGGCCTAAATAGGTTACTTCTGGCAACCAAAATTCACACTTGGAGAACTTGGCGTAAAGGCGGTGTGCTCTGAGTTTTTCTAGCACAAGTCTAAGATGTTCGGCATGCTCTTCCTCGTTCTTCGAGTATATAAGGATATCATCGAGATAAACCACGATGAACTTATCTAAGTACTCCATAAAGATCGAGTTCATCAAGCGGGAGAAAGTAGCTGGAGCATTGGTTAGGCCGAAAGACATCACGGTGTACTCGTATTGACCATAACGAGTGACAAAGGCCGTTTTGGAGATGTCCCCATTTCTGATCTTGATTTGGTGGTAGCCTAACCTCAAATCCATCTTGGAAAAGACTGAGGATCCAGCGAGCTGATCATATAGGTCGTTGATCCTGGGGAGCGGATACTTGTTCTTTATCGTGACCAAATTAACGGGACGATAATCTACAACCATCCGGTCCGTACCATCCTTCTTCTTGACGAAGAGAACGGGGCAAGCCCAGGGAGAAGAACTAGGACGGATGAAACCCTTTTGCAAGGATTCATCGAGTTGTTTCTTAAGCTCGGCTAACTCCAAAGGTGCCATCTTGTATGGTCTTCTAGAGATTGGAACAGTACCTGGGTTAAGTTCTATGACAAACTCTACATCTCTGTCAGGTGGGACACCTGGCAGTTCTTCTGGAAAGACATCCGGGAAGTCACGGACTACCGGAATATCTTCAAGGTCTGGAAGAGGGCTGGCATTAAGAGAATAGAGTTGACGCCTTGCAACTCTAGTGGAGACAGTGACTATTTTGCCAGATGGATGTGTAAGTTGAACAGATCTGGTGTAACAATCGATCTTGGCATGATGAGCTGTCATCCAGTCCATACCCAAGATGATGTTAATATCTGAGGACTTGAGAGATATCAAAGAAGCAAGGAAAACCAGTCTATCAACAAGGATTTCATTACCATGGCTTACCTTGGAGGTTTGCCATTTGGAACCAGGAGTCTGGATTATTAATGGAGTTGGCATATCACAAAATGACATGTCGTGCATCCGAGCGTAACCTTCAGATATGAAGGAGTGGGATGCTCCGGTATCAAACAGAACTGAAGCTGGGTGACAATTGACAAGAAGTGTACCTAGTACGACATCGGGATCATCTTGAACTTCTGAAACGGAGACATGGTGCACACATGCTCGTTCAATGGAGGCTGGCTTGGTACTGATCATCTTGACTGATGGCTTTTCACGGCCAACAGACCTCTCAGACGGGGGTGGAGCATAACTGGACTGAGGGCAGGCACGTCCATAGTGTCCTGGTTCTCCGCAGGTAAAGCAAGTTCCTGAGGTAAGACGTGGACCTACGTTGGCAAGTGGTACTCTAATAGGCCTGAGTGGAGCATGTTGCTGAGTTGGGTGAGGCGCCACATAGGATGGCCTCGGTGCATATCGAGGTGGAAGGGCCGAGTTCGGAATCCAAATCCGTCGCTTCTGAGAGCCAGAGCGGGAGGAAGAACCTGGATCACGGTTGTGCTTACGAGACTCCTCGTAAGTGAGTTGAGCTGTCTCTGCATTAATGGCCTTGTTCACAAGAGCTTGGAAAGTATCACAATGATGCAGGTGGAGATCACGACGCAACTTAGGGTGGAGACCCTTCCGGAACCTAGCCTGCTTCTTAGCGTCCGTGGACACTTCTTCTGTAGCATAGCGGGCGAGGTTTCCAAACTCCCTACTCTAAGCATCAACAGGCAGCTTACCCTGGGTAAAATTACAGAACTCCTCCCTCTTGCGGTCAAAGAGAGCCTGAGGAATGTGGTGCTCACGAAAAGCCTCGGTGAAATCTCTCTAGGTAGGAATCTGACCAGCTGGAAGCATAGTTTCAAAGCTCTGCCACCAAATACTAGCAGGTCCTTCCAGGTGATAAGTAGCATAGGTGACCTTGTCACTCTCAACGACGTTCGCAGAATGCAACTTGTGAGTGATGCTTCGGAGCCAGTCATCCGCATCGAGTGGCTCAATGGAATGATGGAAGGTGGGTGGTTTCAGACCAATGAAGTCGGTGATGGAAACCAACTTCTTACGCTGATGTGCGGTGTTCTGCTCAATCTGTGCCAGCAAGCGGTTAGTCTCACTCTTGTTCCTCTCGGATGCTAACAAGAACTCTGCCACCAAAGGCTGGTCAGGAGGATCCTCGTCCCTACCATCTCCATGGTTCTTGCTATGAGCAACTGAAGCTCGGTTAGCAAACGACATCCTGACACAGAAACCAAAGAAACAAGGATGGAATTAGCATCGACCTAGGGATGCGGAAAGTAATGCAAAAGCATTGGAAAGTCTTGAAATCTTGGGACAATTTCGGCAGCATAACGACTGTAAATGCTCAAAAGGATTGTTTGAGACATTCATCAAAGGAATAGCATAATCCGTCAGCATCATAATATCAAGGTTATGGGTCAAACTGAGGACACACATAAGTAGTAGAACTGTATTGAGACACAACCCAACAATCCTAAGACTTTACGGTTTAGTAACACGTCATCCTGAGAGATAGAGGAGAAGCCTAGGCCTTAACCCTCGTAGAAAAGAAGAGGCTGACTCAGAAAGAATGACATGAGGTAAAGGAGTAAAAGAGCCTTACGTTCCCTTCCACAATCAATTCCCTTATGTAACTAAAGCATTTCTAAACTCAACTTCGACCAGTTGGCTTGGCAATCCTACAGTCAGTCAGGCTCTGATACCAAGTCTGTCGGGACCCTGATCCCAAGTCACACCGATCTAGCATGTAACACGTCATATCACTTTGCGGCCTCACGCACGGTATTCCCACGGGTGCCACCTTACCTGGCCCGGGACCGTTTGCGCATTTTGGCTCACGTATATGACAGTGTCGCTAGCATCCATATGACAGAGAACCCGGGCCGACATGGCTAGCCGTGAACCCAAAGCGGCACGGACCTATGGAGACAGGCATACATGAATCGCATCGAACATGTCGGTCATCAACGAGTGATTCCGGGCTGTAGCACTGGGCTAACAAGACTCCGGGGATCCCGGGCTGTAGCAGGCTAGGCAGGACTCCGGAGATCACCATGTGACATTTCCCCGAAGGGACAGACATAGGGACGAAGTGAAACACATGCCGGCCAGTCAAGTGTCCTGAACAGTAGTACTGGGCTAGCAGGACTCCGGTGAACCGGGCTGTAGCGGACTACTATGGCTCGAGGAATACTAGACTACATTTCCCCATAAGAAAGGCTGCGAAGGATAAACAACTAGATTGTCGGATCCCACACATAGCAATACACGTTACACGTACGCATAACATGCATGTATGTGCCGTACATCATGGCATCACAACATAACTCAAACTCATATAGATAAGGGCCCAGAAGAGCCACATAGCATAAATACAAACAGGGGTCACATGACCCATCATTCAGAGCATACAAGCAACAAGCGGAATCATTACATGTCTGAGTACAGATAACTACAAAAGAAAAAGACTAAGAAGCCTGACTAACACGACCCTCCCAAGGGTACAAGATCGTAGCTGGGATACAAGCTACTCGTCGAAGCCACTAGTGTAACCAACTGCAAAACATAATTAAGCAAACGTGAGTACAAAGGTACTCAGCAAGTCTTACTTTAGAACTATCTACATATGCATCATTATCAACAAAGGGGGGATGGAGTTTAACAGCAGCAAGCCAGCTTTGACCCAATGGCTAATCTATACTACGAATATCAGAAACTTCTTTGAGGTGAGAAGACGCACACGAGTCCACAAATTCACCATATCAATACTCCACTATGGATCCGTTCCCGTCTCCCTTCGAGAAGGCCATCCATAGCACTCACGCTTATCTTGCGTATTTTAGAGTATCCACTTCAAATTGTCTATGTACTATATAAGTTCTCCAAGTTTCCATATCCGAGGAAAACGGCTATTCGAATAGATAATATTGACCCTGCAGGGGTGTACTTCTTCACACACGCTCTCGCCACTTATAGCCCCGTACACGTCATGTACCTCGGCAACCTTCAAGCGGAAACCGGGCGAGGGTGTCGGCCACGACCTGACTAACCACACAAGTCTCTCGTCCAGGTTTATCGCCTATTCGGGTTCCATCCGCAAGGAGATCCGGCCGGGGTGTCGCTCACGGCCCCAAACGATGTGTGCAGGGTTCCCAAGCCCACCATCCGGGTGCCACTTGGTACACCGTGCCACCATGCCTAGTCTGTCCCAAGCCTGTCCCGTCGGACACCACCTGGTAGACAAGTAGCACTACCTACAAACGCCAGAAACTAGTTGCAACTCCTGGACAGAGATCAAGTGGATTAGTAAGTCGAGAGGGGCCGGATAACCGGAACCCAATGTGTGGTAGTAACTGGACTTGGATAACATACACAGAACTCAGTGCTTAAGGACGGTTCCAATGACACAACCCACCATGAACTCCTACATGGCCTCTCATCGCTACCTTTATCAAAACGTGTTCACACACTTAGCCCTTACCGGTAGGACATGTTCACCACTCCGATTCATTCCCGATGAATCAGACCTGACACAACTCTAAGCATAGCTGGCATAAAGAAAACAAGCATGGATGAGCAGGCACATCAAGGCTCAAGCAACTCCTACTCATGCTAGTGGGTTTCAACTATTTACTGTGGCAATGACAGGTCATGCAGAGGAATGGGTTCAGCTACCGCAGCAGAAAGTAGCAGTTTGAATCGTTGTTGTCCTAATGCAGTAAAAGGAGCAGGAGCGAGAGAGTGGGACTTTATCGAGATGCTCAAGGGGGTTTGCTTGCCTGATAGATCCACGAAGAAGCACTGCTCCTCAGACAGGTACTCGGGACACCTTCCGGAGTAGAACCTATCGAGAGGGAACGGTGCCGGCAATCAATAAACAACCATATGCAACAATATGATGCATGAAGGTAACATTCAAAAATGCTATGATTTGCCCTAATGCATCTAGCATCAATTTGGTTGAAGTCCATATGAACCAAGGGTTCATATGCAAATCCTAATTTAAGTATATAACATGCCATTATTACGTTTTCACTTATACAGTAGGTATAAGTTGGTTTTTCATGCATGAAACTGGCATAAATGGATTCCTTGCATTTTTCTGATAATTTTTCATATATAATTTATTTGATTTGGAGTTACGGTTGAATTACTATGAATTTTTGAAGTTTTAACTATTTTCTGGAATTTCCTGATTTAAGTTAATACCAGAAATCAATTATTGCGTCAGCTCTACATCAGCATGACGTAAGCGAGTCAACGGGCTGACCAGGTCAAACCTGACGTGTGGGGTCCACACGTAAGTGACTTAGTTAGTTGACAGGGGTTATTAAACTAATCTAATTAAAGGATTAGGATGCCAGGGCCCACTGTCAGCGTTAGGGATTAGTTAAATAGGGATTAATTAGTCGTTAAACTAATCCTAATTAAAACTTAACAGGGCCGGGCCCACATGTCATTGACAGAGAGGGGAGAGGTCAACGGTTGTGGGGGTCAGACCGGTCAACCCGCCGGCGTTTAGCCGCCGGCGAGGCAGAACGCGGCGGAGGCCTCGGATTTGGTCCTCCGGTGACCATTTAGGCGGCGGAGGCCACCTACGCGACGCCCAGGCTCGCGCGCATCTGGTGGGACACGTGGGAGGCCGTGGGGTGGCCGGAGACGACCGCGGCGAGGTCATCCGCGGCGGCCGGAGCACGGCTACGGGAGGGAGTAGGCTGCGGGGCACGGGAAGGCCACCCGAGGGGCTCTGTGGCACCCTCGTGGCACCAGGAGCATGATGGGGTGCTCGGTTTGGGTGGAGGCGGGCCAAGACGACGGCGGTGACATGGACGGCGGCGAAGCGCTACGGCCATGGCGGGGAACGATGCTACGGTGCGCGAGCGGCTAATTGGAGAAGGGGAAATGGTGGCGGGGCTCACCGCGGATCCGATGGAGGCGTCAGAGAGCTCGGGGGAGGTCCACGGCAACGAATTGCAGCGGCGGACGGCGGAGGCCGAGGAGGAAGACGATGGCGATGGCGGCGATGCAGGCCGTCCGGAGGTGCGTGGCTCGACGAAGAGGTAGCCGGCGATGTGGCGGAGCTCCTGGGCGCAGCGGCAGGGCGAGGGGTGGCCGGTGGCCGCGGTGGCGCTCGGCTGCGCTCGGTGGCGCTGCGGGGAGAGGACAGAGGAGGGGGGAGGAGCAAGAGGGAGTGAGAGGGGGTCGGGGAGATGCGTGGCAACGCGAGGGAAGAGCCAGGGCGACGACGAGGGAAGCAGGAGGTGGCGGGGCGACGTGGCCAGCGCGCGGCGTCGTGCCCGGCTTCTCCTCTGCCTACTGGCAAGAGGTAGAAGACGGGGCTGCCCCTGGTGGGCTGGGCCACCAGGTGGGCTGGCCAGCTGGGCCAAAGGTAAGGCCAGGTAAGCCTTTTTCCTCTTCTGTTTTTCTTTTTCTATTTCTGACATTTGTTTTGTATTTAAAGAAATGTTAAAACATTTCCATAAATGTTGAAAATAATCGTGGCATCTAGATATAATATTCTAGAGGCCCTCACCAAATCCCAACATTTTTGGAGCTATTAAAATATTTATATAATTTAAACAGCTCCAATTCAAATATTTAAGCATTGATTCAAAAATCCAAAATGGGAAGGAAAAATGTGCATCACCTCTGGTTGTTGTTCCCAACATTTTCCAAAGACCATGAACATTTTTTAAAAGCATTTTGGGTTCATTGAAATTCCACTTTTAATTTGAACCTATTTGAATTGCTTTGGTGCTAGGGTTTGCAACTTCCCCATTTCAATTTTATTTGAAAAATTAAACACGATGCACAAAGCAAGCCAAGGACCATACCAAATTAGGGATGTGACAGTCCCCCTCTGTGCTGGTGCAGTATAGTCATCTCACCGGACCTCTAGTTGGGGCCAAACGAGAGAAGTTTGATGTTTACTGGTTTATTGGTCCCCTTTGCATTTTGCGCCAAGTTTTGACCTTTGATTTAACTAATAAAATGTTAATGCATGTAAACAAAAATGTTGTGTAAGTCACCTTACGAAAACCAAATAATCCCAAAATACTTAGGCACGGTGCATTATCTCGCTCCTTGTTTCTTATTTCGTGACATATCAACCAATGAGAGATGTGGGCCGTGCATGCTTTCAATGACTTGAGACTACCAAACATGGCATGAAGTGTTTAGTTCATTGCATGTATTCCTATTAGTACTCTAGTTAGGAGTAGCAAAAAAACATTAAGTTCTCTCGCCAATAGGAATAAAACACCATGTATTTATTTACAGAGGGAGTAGTACATTTTTGGTGACATGCATTACTAGATATTGCTAGTCAAATTATAAAATCCCGATGGACGTGGTAGTACTCCTAAATCCAGACGGTGGTGCTACTAGTACTAGTAGTAGTACTACCAATGTAGTAGTAGGAGTACTAGCACTGTACT
Organism: Triticum monococcum; assembly: GCA_034509565.1. NCBI lineage: Eukaryota > Viridiplantae > Streptophyta > Magnoliopsida > Poales > Poaceae > Triticum > Triticum monococcum. The sequence continues at coordinate 68,049,604 of CM067846.1, forward strand.
ACCCATTGGTCAAATTATTGCGTGCTGCTCCTCACAGTGAAGTGACAAGACCCTACGCCGGAGATGACACCTGAGTATAGGCGCCGTGTTCGGCATACCATAGTCAGCCTCACCGTCTACAGACACTATCATCATGGTTGTAGAGCTAGCCTGCTTACAACTAGCCCTGTTCGACATAATTTCCCGTGCGTAGATGCCCGTGCATTCCACGGAACACCAAGATTGGGGGTGGACGGCTCCGGTAGCGGCCATCGCGCCAGATTTTTCCACAGCCTTCTACTCCTAGATGTGGTGGGGAGGAGATGAGGCTGATTGTGAGAGACAAGGAGTTGTTTGTAAATAGGGAACAAGTGCGGGCATCTTTTTGCAAAAATGGAGAAGCTTGGTTTGTATGCGTCAGATCTAGATCCGACGGCTATTGGTGAAAGATGGGAGGCACAACATCATGACCAACTCAGGACCTGTTTGATTCGCAGGATTTTGAAAACACAGGAATAGGACACGGCAATATTACAAGTTTCAAACTGATATTACAAATGTTAGGAGTAATGCTGCACCTACGAAGAGGGAATTACTAGGAAGTTTGTGTAAGAACTTTCGTTACTTTAGGTGGATGCAGCATTATCGTACAAACTAAAATCCACCGCCCTGACAAGTCACTAATGGGCAAATAAGTTTTCGAGTCTCTGGCCACTTGATGTTTCAAAAACAAATTCAGCTTCTGCGGAGACTTTGTCATTTAGTCTTAGACACTTGTGGTGATCAGCACGCCATTCATTATTGCGCCAGAGAACGCCAAACCTCATTACCTTGAGCACACTTGCCCACAGAACAAAGAACCTGGCCAATTTAATCTCAGATGTGCTGCCTCGGTAGTCGATTAAATCAATTTCTGTAAGATGGAGATCAAGGCATTCGATGAGATTGTTATAGTGCAACACATTTTTCACTTTTGGGTCTTTTTATCTACAAAAGAAGAGAACATATTAGAGCAGCTGGCTGCATAAGATTGCCGTGTCATCAAGAGGTACCAATATCATTCGCTCATACGATAGGGTTGGCTGGCTAGTGATATTTTTTCACTCTCTCTCTCTCTCTCTCTCTTTGTGTGTGTGTGTGTGTGTGTGTGTGTGTGTTTGTGTGTGTGTGTTTCCTCTCATTTAACTAGGAGCACGTGAAGAGCTTGGGCATTTGTTGCCTTCCACTATGTGGCTGATGCCATATTTCACAAAAGTATGCCACATAACACGCATCGATGTCAAATCAAAAGATTTTGCCACCGCTCTCGCGATGTGAGAGAGTTGGCACCGCTATGCACACAGACCCATATGTATAAACAAATCGATCAAACCAACTACACCAGCCTCTCACTCTCCCAAACAAGTGTTTTTATTGCCTCATTCCTCTCTCTCTCCCACGCAGTGTTTCTTCATTGCGTGAGTTAATTTGGCACCGGAGCAAAGTAGGTGATCCAGATTGGGACACCAGGTGAGCAATGGAGGGGCATCGATGCCAAATGCATCACAGGTGAATTTGGCATATGATTTGGCCTACATAGCCCACTTTTGTAATACTACCTCGTATTTAGTATAAAATTTTGACCATAGATTTACCTAAGAAAATGCCAATGCATGTCACTAAAAATTACACCATTTGAAATTATGTTCAAATACGAATCCAATGATATAGTTCTTAGTGACATGCATTAACATTTTGTCAGTTAAATATATGGTCAAATTTTGATGCTACAAAATTGGAAGAGTAAACCAGGACGGAGGTAGTACTTGCTCTTAGGGTAACCATAGAGTTACTGGAGTATTCTAAGTTACTTTCCACTATGACTAGCCTAGGCTACTATAGTAGTACAGCATAAAAAGATGCAGGTGATCATGTGAGAAAAAATACTAAAAACATTTCTTTCGGTGCAGTGTGTAGATGCAGTTTTGAACACTACACTTGTCATCATAATTTGGTTTCAACTTACTAGCGTGCGGGGTGCTACCCCGAGTGGTTTCAACTTTGTTTACTTCACCGCGTGTCAGATGGGCCTCTAGTTTACTTATTTTCACCCACTGCCACATGGGCCAGCACACGAAGATATAGAACACGAGCTGACAAGGCAGCATGTGGATTGGTTGACCGGTCAACTAAACAATATACGGAGCTATACGCTAACACAGTGAGCGTATAATCCGTCAGTATAGAGAGTTCGAGTGAGAGGGGAGGCCCGTGAGAGATAGCAGAGAGAGAAAGAAAGAGCTACTCCCTCTGTTCGATAAAGTAGTTCCAACATTTTTTTAAGTCAAACTTTTGAAACTTTGACCAAGTTTATAAAGAAATTACTTATATCTACAATACCAAAGATAAATGATAGTATGAAGTAAGTACATGTTGTGATGAATCTAATGATCGTTCCAGATGTAAATGTTTTTCTCCACATATACCTGGTCAAACGTTTCTGAGGTTTGACTCTTCAAAACATCCACAGAAATATTTTACATCTCATGTCCACACCAGGCAGTACCGGCCATCAAGGCATGAGGGTCAGGTCACGAACCAAACTGACCAATAAAGTTTGAGAGAGATTGAGGAGCCCCGATAAGGCTGAGTGGTGCGTCAGATAGCTGAGAGGGGGAAATAGATATTCCATCTGCTCGATAATGCAGTGCATGTAAAAAATTTAGAAGTCAAACTTTGGAAACTTTGATTAGGTTTACGCAAATGTTATTTATATCTACAATACCAAAGATACATCATACAAAACTACATCTCATGGTGAATCTAATGGTATATGTTTGTCGTACTAGATGTAATTCTTTTTCTCCACATACATGGTCAAACTTTGTGATGTTTGACTTTTTGATAAATCTATATGTTATGGACCAAGGAGAGTGCCTCAGTCGAGACAGATCAAGTGCGTGTGAAGGAGAATGAGTAAGTGTGCAAAAAGAGTATGTGTGTGAAAGAGAAAGTGACAACAAACGATAAATTAGAGAGAGTGTGTGTGTTTTTTTCGTTTCTTATGCGAACATATCACGCATGCATCTCCGAGATGGAAAAGCGAGGCGAGGAGATACAAGAAGATAGCTAGTGTGTGATTGTTTGCAACGGAGAGAGACACCCCTGTAGCACATGTCCAATAGAGGTGTGGCCAACAAGGAACAAAGGTCAAGAGGGACACATGGATGGCATGGACGCATGGGGAGGGAGAGAGGGTGTGTTTGTGATAGAGAGATCCCGTCGAGATCGTGAGGGGACTTTATGGGTGGGAGATCGAGGGAGTGCGTGCGCGATAGAAAGATGCCCCGAGAGAAATCGAGATAGACCATGCACATGTTTGTGATGGAGACTAAGATTAGCTAGTCATATACATATAGGGGGGACTGCGTGTGCCTATAATTGAGTGAGAGACCATCATACTTGGCTAGCTGGGCATGAGATTGTGTGTGTGTGTGGGTGTGAGATGGAGAGAGAACGAGGGGGAGAGATAGAGTTTTAGATGGGCCTATCGAGTGCGAGTGAGATATGTATGTTGTATGTGTGACCCGGGTGGATGGAGAGTTTGAGAGAGGGGGGAAGAGCTCCGAGATGACATAGTGGTGCGTGAGAGAGTTACAGGCAAAGAGCCAAGGAATATGTGTGCGTATGATGAGTGCACCCAAGATATCTAGCTTGGACTAGCTAGAGTATCATAGATAGTGTGCGAGAGAGACCTATAGATGGTGTATATATGCATGCGAACTAGAAAGACCCCACCCACACACACAAAGAGAGAGAGAGACGGAGAGAAAGGGAGAGGGACAAACAAGGTTTTTGTGTCGGATGCGTGCGACAGAATTGAAGATTGTTGGCGAGAGAGAGAGAGAGAGAGAGAGAGAGAGAGAGAGAACAGGAGTCCGGGAGAGGGGGAGGTCGCGTTTTATGCATCAAAGACTGATATAAACCATGTCTCGATATAAACTTGCATTCAAATATTTAAATTGGAGAACATGTTGTCTGCAATCCACACATGAACGGATATATGCATATATCAAACAAGTTCATTAATTTGACTTTCAGCATGTTCATGGAGTACTATAATACTGTACAACATGCTACTCGATTGAGGTGTTCAATTTTGGATTTAGTTCACTATTTTGACCTATTGAACGAGCTATTTCATTGAATCGAGATATTTCATTTTGGGTTTGATTCGCGTTTTTGAGTGGGTCAACTATTTGTCATATAGTAAATCGCTAGCAACGAGCATGTAAAAACACATTACTCCCGAGCATCATCTCTCCATCTAAAAAAGAAGTGGCAAGCTAATATTTCAAAATTTGATCCGAATCGACTTGGTAAGGTAGACGTGGATGCTCGTTCTCCCAAAATTATAACGAACCGTTAAACATCCTCTCTGCTCGGTGGAATTCGCCCGAGCAAATAAATGGGAGACGCGAAATTCCCGTCCTATGTGGGACACGTATCAATTGGCCCGTTGTACATCAAGGGTAGGTTCATAACTTCATCCAAGCGCGCCTTCTCCTCGGCCGAAATGACATGTGCCGAATAATTCATAAACCATGGTAGGCAAAACACGCTCTCCTCGCCCGAAATAGCTCGCGCCCACTATTTCAAAACACGCTCTCCTCGCCCGAAATCGCTCGCGCCCACTATAGTTCAAAACACGCCCTCCTCGCCCGAAATCGCTCTCGCCCAGAGAAGCAAAGTTACTCTACTATCCCCGACCCTCAGTACACAGACCCAAGCCGAGAAGCCTATAGGCAAGGGTAGAACTGTAACTCCCCTCACATTTCAGACAAATGCGTCCGTAAGACATGGTTCCACTCCCCTCCCAATTTCCCCCGCCCACCCCCATTCATACCTCGTGGGTGCCAAATCACCTTCTCCCCGGGAAGCTCCCTTCTCCCGAGCCGCGAAACCTCAGCCCCACCTCCATGGCGCCCCCACCGCACCAATTTCACAGCCGCCCTCCTCCCTAATGCCAGAGACGTTGTCCATTTACCGTCGTGCACTGGGCCGTGTGCCTCTTACTCCGTGCTGCTGGTGCTGCCTTGACAACGGCCGCGTGAACCGTACCGGAGCCGATTCACCCCCGCTATTGTTCACGACGCCGGAGCGGCTCCAACTTTGGATCCGTCCAGAGTCCTGGCGCTGCTTTGGCGTAGCCGTCGACCGTCGCGACATCGCTCTTTCCCTGTCGCCGGTCGCCACCCCAACCGCGCCGGCCTCACCGACTCGACAGGTGGACCTGCCTACTTCACCATGCTGCCAGATAGGTCGCACCCTCATCTCAAATCACTTTATTTAGGCGTCAGTTGTCTGAATTTTTATTCTGGGCCAATCGATTTGCAATGGGAAGCAGCACCCCTCGAGGCGGCGGAGCTCCTAGGCTGTCGGTTGGCTGGTGTCTAACGTAAGGGCGCGGGGCCACAAGTTCGCTGTGGAAGAAGCGCTTAGATGGCTATCTTTTAGAGTTGCGTGGGTTGAAGGTACTACCGCCGCCGGATCTGGATGACGGGGAGTCTTTGTCGATTGGCCCGGGGGCGGCGCAACCACGGCAGTGCGTTGGGGCGGGGAGCGGGGTTTTGGCCGGGGCCACGGACGGTGAAGGAAGGCTGCTCTGCCGTTGGTCGCTGGCTCTTCAGGGAAGATTCCGAACAGTGTCAGCCGGGAGGCACAAGACGGCCAGCCATCCAGCGTAGATCGGACAGTACCAAAATAAAATAAAATCGTGTGACCCCAATTTAGTCTTCAGTCAACAGACGTGTGACCACTCTCGTACCTTGCTATTGATCTCTTAGTGTATTTCTTCAGATCAAAGAGATATGTCGTTCTTAACATTATGCGTTATCTGCATCTTCAGACACACCGTCTTCCGACTCACCGCAGCTGCTCCAACAAGGGAAGCATACACCAGAAGGGAGCTATAGTCCCCACTCAATAGTTCCCTACATCGAATGCGCGTGCCCGACATGCACAGCCACAACAACTGCAGGGCCATCGACAAGTCAGCACATGATGCTCACTCCTATGGATGGCAGCCAGATAGGTTGTTGTAACACCCCGGATAAGATTTACCCAATTTGTAATCCAACTCTTGTCGTTTCCGGCTTTAAGTTATTTATTTTCTCAGGTTCGGGTTTTTGTCTCCGTGTGTTGTTTTCGTTGTCATGCATCTCATATCATGTCATCATGTGCATTGCATTTGCATACGTGTTCATCTCATGCATTCGAGCATTTTCCCCGTTGTCCGTTTTGCATTCCGGCGCTTCGTTCTCCTCCGGTGGTCATTTCTAGCCTTCTTTCGTGTTTGGGGATTAAACATTTCCGGATTGGACCGAGACTTGTCATGCGGCCTTGGTTTACTACCGGTAGACCGCCTGTCAAGTTTCGTACCATTTGGACTTTGTTTGATGCTCCAACAGTTAACCGAGGGACCGAAAAGGCCTCGTGTGTGTTGCAGCCCAACACCCCTCCATTTTGGCCCAAAACCCACCAAACTCTGCTCCATCATCTAGAGCGTTTGATCACGATCGCGTGGCCAAAAACCGCACCTCATTTGGACTCTCCTAGCTCCCTCTATGCCTATTTAAACACCCCCCTCGATAATCCCAGATCCCCTCTCGAAACCCTAAAAATTCATCTCTCCGCCTCACCGGACGTGTCCGGCCCGCGCCGGACAGAGTCCGCCGCCAACCGCGCAGCGCCACGTGGCAACCGCCGCCGCCGCCGCCTCTGAGGCCCGCACGGCCCGCGCAGGGCCCCCGCGAGCCCGAAGCTCCTCGCCGCCCGACCCCGCCGCCAAGTTCGCCTCGCCGCCGCCTTCTCCAACTCCGGCGCGCCTCGCCGCCGCTCGCCGCCTCCTCCGCCTCGCCCGCCGACACCGGCCGCCGCTCGCCGCCTCCTCCGCCTCGCCCGTCATCGCCGGCCACCGCGGCCTCGCCCAAGCCTCTCCACCGCCCGGCGCCCTCCCCGAGCTCCGGCCTCCTCCTCTCCCTCGTCTCCGGCGGTCCGCGGCGTCACCAGCCACCGCATCCATCAACTCTGGCGACCTAGGCAATTCCGGCGAGCTTTGGTGAACAGTGCGCTACAGTGCAGATCTCAGATCTGAAATATCCCGCGGTTGACTTTTTCCTCAGAAACCCTAATTTTCTTGCCTAATTTGACCTGCTATATCTCTGCATCCGTAGCTCCGATTCATGCATATAGCATATCAAAATGTTCGTCTCAGAGAGTACATCATTTCATTCCATTACATTATTTTCATTAGAGTTCATCTTGTTGCCCGAAATGCTATTAGAAGAGGGCTTCGTGAGTTAATTGTCAGATCTGCTAGTTCATCTTAGACTTTTGTCATTTTTGCCATGATTGTTGTGTGCATGATATGCCCATGAGTTCTACATATGTTTTGTTAGGGGTTTTGTCATCTTTCCAGAGGTGCAACCCATGTATTTTTGTGATGTGTGTGGTGCTTAGTGCAAGATTGCAAAGTGAGGCACCCGGTAAATCTGTTTTCATTGACTTAGTAGTTTCACTAAGTCCTGGGATTGTTTAGTTCATGATGCCATATGTTCATGTTGTTTCCTAGTGATCCGTGCCTCTTTTGAGGATGATCAGTATAGGAGTTTTGTTAATATTGTAGTGCTCTATCCATCCATGTCTTTGTTTGCATATATGGAGCACCCTAGCTTGAGTCAATCGCGCTCTACTTTTGCTTCGTTGTGAATCTGGGAAGATCGCCAACTTGTTTGCGATTTTGCCAATGTTATTGAAGTTGATTCGTGCATGCTATGCCATTGTTCTTGCCATGTCTAGCTTGTATTTTGTGCCTTCTTAATGGATGTATGCTTGTCTTGCCATGACTTGCTCCGTAGTGAGTGCATCGAGCTCGTAAACATGCCTTCGTGAGTTATGTTTCAGCATGTCCCAGTTTTCACTAAGTCTGAAAACTGATTATGTTTTTGCTACGTTCGTGTGCTTGTTAGTATATTTTGTGATCCCTTTTGGCTCAAGGTCACTAAGGGACTTTTGTTAAGCTTGTTGAGTAGCTCCATGCCATGTCTTTCTTTGTCATGTTCAGGTCCTGTAGCATGTTGTTTTGTTGCTCCGAAGAGGGCTATATGATCCGAAATTCCAGACAAGTGTTAATTTCACTAAGTCTGAGATCTGTTTTACCATTTGCGTTTTTGCCATGCTTGTTTGAACCTCTTAATAGATGAATTGGCCGTAGTCAGTGCTAGACTTTTGTTAAGCATCTTGAATGCATCCCTGCCATGTATTTTGATGCCATGTTTGAGTGTTGTAGCATGTTCATCTCATTGCATTTAGATGCCTACTTGTTGTAAATCGCACACCGGTGTCATATTTGAATCGCTTGCCATTTCCAAACCGTAACTCCGATTCCGGTGATCTTCATATCATTTTCAAGAGATTTCATCCCATCTTTCCAGTGGCACACTTGGTTTTCCAAGTTGAGGTCAGGTTCATGCTTTTCCTGCCATATCTTGCATATGCATCTCGCATAGCATATCATCTTTGCATCGTGTTGTTTGAGTTTGCACGTGGTTGATCGTGTCCTTGTTGCTTGTTTGTCTTGTTTGGGTAGAGCCGGGAGACGAGTTCGCTAACGAGGAGCCCGTTGAGTTTGCTTTCGAGGATCCAGTCAACTCTGACAACTTTGTAGGCAAGATGATCATACCCTCAAAATCACTACTATCTTTGCTATGCTAGTTTGCTCGCTCTTTTGCTATGCCAATGCTACGATGCCTACCATTTGCTTGTCAGCCTCCCAAATTGCCATATTCAGCCTCTAACCCACCATGTCCTGGCAAACCATTGATTGGCTATGTTACCGCTTTGCTCAGCCCCTCTTATAGCGTTGCTAGTTGCAGGTGAAGATTGGAGACCGTTCCTTGTTGGAACATTTATTTACTTGTTGGGATATCATTATATTGCCATGTTATCTTAATGCATCTATATACTTGGTAAGGTTGGAAGGCTCGGCCTCTCGCCTAGTGTTTTGTTCCACTCTTGCCGCCCTAGTTTCCGTCATATCGGTGTTATGTTCCCGGATTTTTGCGTTCCTTACGCGGTTGGGTTATAATGGGAACCCCTTGATAGTTCGCCTTGATTAAAGCTTTTCCAGCAATGCCCAACATTGGTTTTACCATTTGCCACCTAGCCTCTTTTTCCCTTGGGTTTCCGGAGCCCGAGGGTCATCTTATTTTAACCCCCCCCCCCCCCCCCGGGGCCAGTGCTCCTCTGAGTGTTGGTCCAACCGAGCGATGTCCGGGGCTACCAGGGGCAACTCTGGGCTAGCCTACCCGACGTCTTGCTCATCTGGTGTGCCCTGAGAACGAGATATGTGCAGCTCCTATCGGGATTTGTCAGCACATCTGGGTGGTGTTGCTGGTCTTGTTTTAACCTGTCGAAATGTCTTGTTGTACCGGGATACCGAGTCTGATCGGAATGTCTCGGGTGGAGGTCTATTCCTTCTTTGACCGTGAGAGCTTGTCATGGGCTAAGTTGGGACTCCCCTGCAGGAATTGAACATTCGAAAGCCGTGCCTGCAGTTATGGGCAGATTGGAATTTGTTAATGTCCGGTTGTAGATAACTTGAACCTTAATTCAATTAAAATGAATCAACTGAGTGTGTTACCGTGATGGCCTCTTCTCGGCGGAGTCCGGGAAGTGGACACGGTGTTGGAGTAATGCTTGCGCAGGTTGTTCCTCTAGCTTCTCGCTCGCGCTTTGCCTCCTCTTCTCGCTCTCCTTTGCGAATAAGTTAGCCACCATATATGCTAGTAGCTTGCTGCAGTTCCACATATATTTACCTTACCCTTCCTATTAAGCTTAAATAGTCTTGATCGCGAGGGTGCGAGATTGCTGAGTCCCTGTGGCTCATAGATTACTATTACACCAGATGCAGGGCCAGATGATACAGCTCCAGATGGTGCGCTTGAGCTCAAGTGGGAGTACGGCGAGGACTCTCGGCGTTACTATGTTTCTTTTCCGGAAGATCAGTAGTGGTGCCCAGTTGGGGTGATCGGGACCATGTCGCTTGTTGGGTTGTCTTTTATTTTGGCGCCGTAGTTGGGCCATGAGTGTTTGGATGATGTATGTTATTTATGTACTTGATTGACGTGGCGAGTGTAAGCCAACTATGTTATCCCCTTTTCATTATCTATATTACATGGGATGTTTGTGATGATTACCCGACTTGCGACATATGCCTTCAATGTGATTATGCTTCTAAGTCGTGCCTCGACACGTGGGAGATATAGTCGCATCAAGGGTGTTACAAGTTGGTAATCAGAGCCTTCCCCGACCTTAGGAGCCCCCACTGATTGATCGTTTTTAGCGGCCGAGTTGTGTCTAGAAAAATGTTTTGAGTCATTTAGGAATTATATATCGGAGAGTTTAGGAATTCTTTTTACTTCCCAGTCTCCTCATCGCTCTGGTAAGGCATCCTGGCGTAGAGTTTTGACTCTTCTCTTCCCAAATTTCACTAAAAAAATTTAGGATCACGCGGGTATCTTGGAATCGTTCCGATGGTTTTATGATGAGAACATTGTCTTGGTGCCTCCTGTCAGGGGTTTAGTGGAAGTGACCTGGGGAGTTGAGCTCTGAGGTGTTGCCATCATAATGTTATCGTTGCAGTTCTGGAATACCTGAGTTTAGTACGCCGACATCGAAAATCTCTTTTATGCAGTTCGTTGGTGAGATAACCTCGACGCCACCCAGTACTGGGGCGGGAGTTAGGGAGTATCGCCATAACTTGCATAACGGATGCTTTTCGAAGGTTGAGGTAGATGGTTTCCGAAGTTTTTCTTGGTTATGTGTTGAAGGATGGATACAGCTGGATGTAGGATTTGCTAGTTTGGGTGAGATATTATGCTTCCCCTGTATCCCCAACACCTGATTGCATAACCGGAAAGGTTCGGGAGTTTCATAGGTGGGAATTCTAGTAGCTCTAGCTCTTCTTCCACGGATATTGGTTTGAGATTGGGATTTCTTACCGATTATTCGTTCTTGATCCGTACCTTGTTGTTTAACTTCTTCTACCTAATTCCACGTGGCTTCTCAATTTATGGATATGTGACCATTTCAAGAGGAATGCATTCGTTCATTTTTTTGGATGTGAAGACTTTATGTTGCAATTTTCATTCAATTGGTTTCAGCTTCATTTATCTGTCTATGTGCTAACGGTGGTCAACCTCTTCAGGATGGCTCCCGCTAAGAGCACCAGTCAGAACCAGAATCAAGATCCGCCACCACCTCCACCTCCTCCGGAGGAATGGCAAGCGGTGATGGCCGCAACCAATGCAAACACGCAGTGGATCATGCAAATCCTCCAAGAGCGAAATCAAGGCAGTCAAGGGAATCAAGGCAACAATCAGAACCACTTTGCTACACTGAACTAGTTCCTTGCTAATGGGCCGAAGACGTTCAGCAATTGTGTTGAGGCAACCGATGTTGACGATTGGCTTGTGGATCTGTGTAAGCATTTTGAATGCAACAACGTCAGGCCTGAAGATTTCGTCAAGTTCGCTTCCTTCCAACTCAAAGATCAAGCTGCAGAATGGTTCCTGCAGTACAAGGATTCCAGAGGTGGACGTCTGATCACTTGGGATGATTTTCGTCGAGATTTCCGAGCTCATCACATCCCTCGGAGTGTGACTGAAAGTAAGCGTGAGGAATTCCGCAACTTGAAGCAAGGCTCTTTGTCTGTCTATGACTACAACAAGTTGTTCCAGAAGCTCGCCCGCTTTGCCAAGCAGGACGTACCTGATGAGAAGAGCATGATATACCAGTTCAGGGGTGGTCTCAGAGAAGAAATTCAGCTCGCTCTTATTCTCTTTGAGCCGTTGAGGTACGATGAGTTCTACAACATGGCACTGAAGCAAGAGGCTGCTCAGTTGAGGTGTGATGCTTCCAAGAAGCGAGTCAGAGATGCTACTCCTTCTTCCTCTACTCAAGTGGCCAACCAGCAAAAGTATTGGCTTCCTCCTCCTCCGTTTCGTGAGCCATATCAGAAGAGCAAAGGTGCAGTGGTTCTTCCCACCCACCCAACCCTGGCTTTCAGAACAAGACTTCGTCGCAAGCTCCAAGATCGAGTGCTCCGTACCACCATCCGCTTTCAGAGGTCACGTGCAACAAGTGCCAACAGAAGGGTCACTATGCCAACAAGTGTTTCAACTAGAGGCGTCTTCCTCCTCCTCCTCCTGTCAGATCAGCAAGTACAGCTGTGGTCAAGCATAACCCCAAGTCTGCCAAGGTCAACTTGTTGAATGCAGCTCAGGCAGAGGACTCGCCAGATGTGATTATGGGTAACCTTCCTGTTAATGACATTCCCGCAAGAGTTCTTTTTGACACTGGTGCATCTTTATCATTTTTATTGAAGCCTTTTGCATCCATGCATGATGTGCATACTATTGATTTGCCTAAGCCGATAGCGGTCTCGTCTCCGGGTTTGTTCATGAACACCAAAATGATGGCTCTGGAAGTTACTATCACGTTGGGCGACTACAAGTTCCTTTCTTCCCCAATGGTTCTTCGTAACTCAGATATTGATCTTATTCTCGGAATGGATTGGCTTTCTAAGCACAAGGCGCATCTCGATTGTGCAGCCAGACAGATTCAATTGATTCATTTGTCTGAGGATGTAATTGTCTTTGCCGCTCGGGATAATACCATCCGGTTGTTTTCTCTCAATGAGAAGGGTGAATTGGATGCTATCTCGCAAATTCCAGTCGTTTGCGAATATCAAGACGTCTTTCCAGAAGAGCTCCCAGGAATGCCTCCGCACCAGCCAGTTGAATTCGCTATTGATCTTGAGCCTGGTACGGAACCTGTGTGCAGGCATCCTTACAAGCTCGGACCTGAAGAGTTGAAGGAGCTGAAGAAACAACTCGATATTCAAGAAAGAATGGGTCTCATCCGGCCTAGTTCTTCTCTGTGGGGTTGTGGTGTTCTTTTTGTGAAGAAGAAGGATGGAACGGACCGACTTTGTGTTGATTATCGTCCATTGAACAAGAAGACCATCAAGAACAAATACCCACTTCCCAACATCAATGAGCTATTCGAACAACTCAAGGGTGCCAAAGTATTCTCCAAGCTTGATCTCCGTATGGGTTATCATCAGATTCGAATCCGTGAGCAAGATATTCCCAAGACGGCTTTCAGGACAAGCTATGGGTCATATGAATACACTGTCATGTCTTTTGGCCTCGTCAACGCTCCTCCGACGTTCTCCCGCATGATGAACTTCATCTTCAACCCCTACACCAATGATTTCGTGTTGGTCTATCTCGACGACATTCTGGTTTTCTCGAAGAACAAGGAAGATCATGCCAAGCATTTGCGTTATGTTCTTGACAAGCTGAGGGAACACCAGTTCTACGCCAAGTTCTCCAAGTGTGAATTTTGGCTTGATGAGGTTCTTTATCTTGGTCATATCATCTCTGCCAAGGGCATTGCCGTGAATCCTGAGAAGGTGTCTGCAATTGTGAATTGGGAACCTCCTCAGAACGTGAAGCAACTCTGTAGCTTCCTCGGTCTCGCAAGCTACTACCGAAGATTCGTTGAAAACTTTTCTAAGATCGCGAAGCCTCTCTCGAATCTTCTTCAGAAGCACGTCAAGTACGTTTGGTCTCCGGAGTGTGACATTGCTTTCAACTCTTTGAAAAAGAAATTGATCACTGCTCCAGTTCTGACACCGCCTGATGAATCCAAGCCGTACGAGGTCTTTTGTGATGCCTCTCTCCAAGGTCTTGGTGCAGTATTGATGCAAGAGAAGAAAGTTGTTGCTTATACCTCTCGCCAGTTGAAGCCTAATGAGAAGAACTACCCCACTCATGATCTCGAGTTGGCGGCAGTTGTGCATGCTCTTTTGACTTGGAGACATCTTCTATTGGGAAGAAAAGTGGACATTTTCACTGATCACAAGAGTCTCAAGTACATCTTCACTCAGCCTAATCTCAACCTCAGGCAAACTCGATGGGTCGAAATGATTCAAGAGTATAATTCGGGTATCGAGTATACTCCAGGCAAGGCCAATGTGATTGCTGACGCTTTGAGCAGGAAAGCGTATTGCAACAGTCTGATTCTCAAGCCATATCAACCCGAGCTTTGTGAAGCTTTCCGCAAACTTAATCTGCAAATTGTTCCTCAAGGTTTCCTCGCCAACCATCAAGTCTCTCCTACCTTGGAAGACCAGATTCGCCAAGCCCAGCTTCTTGATGCTATGGTGAAGAAGGTGAAGATTGGGATTGCCAAGAGTCAACCCAAGTACAAGTGCTACCGCCTTGATGACAAGGACACTCTCTTCTTCGAGGATCGAATTGTTGTACCCAAAGGTGAACTTCGTAAAGTGATCATGAACGAGGCTCACAATTCTTTCCTCTCCATCCACCCTGGGAGCACGAAGATGTATCAGGATCTTAAGCAAGCTTATTGGTGGACTCGAATGAAGCGCGAGATTGCTCAATTCGTGAATGAATGTGATGTCCGTAGAAGAGTGAAGGCAAAACACCAAAGGCCAGCTGGTCTCCTACAACCTCTTGCCATTCCAGAATGGAAGTTTGACCACATTGAAATGGACTTCGTGACTGGGTTTCCAAAGTCCAAGCGTGGCAATGATGCTATATTCGTTGTCATTGACAAACTCACCAAAGTGGCTCATTTTCTGCCTATCAAAGAGTCGATCACTGCAGCTCCATTGGCGGAACTCTACACCTCTCGAATTGTCTCTCTGCATGGTATTCCTTAGGTGATCTCTTCAGACTGTGGCAGCATCTTTACCTCCAAGTTTTGGGATTCTTTTCAGAAGGCCATGGGCACCAACATCCGCTTCAGCACTGCTTTCCATCCTCAAACAAGCGGTCAAGTCGAGCGTGTCAACCAAATTCTTGAAGATATGCTCAGGGCTTGTGTGATCTCCTTCGGCATGAAGTGGGAGGATTGTCTTCCTTATGCTGAATTCTCATACAACAATAGTTTTCAAGCAAGTTCGGGCAAGGCCCCATTTGAAATTCTGTATGGCAGAAAGTGTCGTACCCCTCTCAACTGGTCTGAAACCGGTGAACGTCAGCTACTGGGTAATGACTTAATCACAGAGGCAGAAGAAATGTGCAAAGTCATTTGTGATAACCTCAAAGCGGCCCAATCCCGCCAGAAGAGCTACTATGATAGTAAGCACCGTGATTTGGCTTTCGAGATCGGAGATCATGTTTACCTCCGTGTCTCTCCTATGAAAGGGAATCGTCGCTTCGGTATCAAAGGGAAGCTTGCCCCTAGATACATGGAACCTTTCAAGATTGTCAACAAGAGAGGCGACCTCGCCTATCAACTCGAGCTTCCTTCAAACTTTGCAAATGTTCATGATGTGTTCCATGTCTCTCAGCTCCGAAAGTGCTTCAAGACGCCTGACCACACCGTCAACTTCGAGGACATTGAGCTCCAAGAAGATCTCTCCTATCGTGAGCACCCAGTTGCAATCCTTGAAGAGACTGAACGCAGGACTTGCAACAAGTCGATCAAATTTCTCAAAGTCAAGTGGTCACACCATTCCGACCGTGAAGCTACCTGGGAACGCGAGGATCACCTCCGTTCTGAGTACTCGGCGTTCTTTCAGTCCTAGATCTCGGGACGAGATCTTTTCGTAGTGGTGGAGTGTTGTAACACCCCGGATATGATTTACCCAATTTGTAATCCAACTCTTGTTGTTTCCGGCTTTAAGTTATATATTTTCTCGGGTTTGGGTTTTTGTCTCCGTGTGTTGTTATCGTTGTCATGCATCTCATATCATGTCATCATGTGCATTGCATTTGCATACGTGTTCATCTCATGCATTCGAGCATTTTCCCCGTTGTCCGTTTTGCATTCCGGCGCTTCGTTCTCCTCCGGTGGTCATCTCTAGCTTTCTTTCGTGTTTGGGGATTAAACATTTCCGGATTGGACCGAGACTTGTCATGCGGCCTTGGTTTACTACCGGTAGACCGCCTGTCAAGTTTCGTACCATTTGGACTTCGTTTGATGCTCCAACGGTTAACCGAGGGGCCGAAAAGGCCTCGTGTGTGTTGCAGCCCAACACCCCTCCATTTTGGCCCAAAACCCACCAAACTCTTCTCCATCATCTAGAGAGTTCGATCACGATCGCGTGGCCGAAAACCGCACCTCATTTGGACTCTCCTAGCTCCCTCTATGCCTATTTAAACACCCCCCCTCGATAATCCCGGATCCCCTCTCGAAACCCTAAAAATTCATCTCTCCGCCGCACCGGACGTGTCCGGCCCACGCCCGACAAAGTCCGCCGCCAACCGCGCAGCGCCATGTGGCAACCGCCACCGCCGCCGCCTCTGAGGCCTGCCCGGCCCGCGCAGGGCCCCCACGAGCCCGAAGCTCCTCGCCGCCCGACCCCGCCGCCAAGTTCGCCTCGCCGCCGCCTTCTCCAACTCCGGCGCACCCCGCCGTCGCTCGCCGCCTCCTCCGCCTCGCCCGCCGACGCCGGCCGCCGCTCGCCGCCTCCTTCGCCTCACCCGTCGTCGCCGGCCACCGCGGCCTCGCCCGAGCCTCTCCACCGCCCGGCGCCCTCCCCGAGCTCCGGCCTCCTCCTCTCCCTCGTCTCCGGCGGTCCGCGACGTCCCCGGCCACCGCATCCATCAACTCCGGCGACCTAGGCGATTCCGGCGAGCTTCGGTGAACAGTGCGCTACAGTGCAGATCTCAGATCTGAAATATCCCGCGGTTGACTTTTTCCTCAGAAACCCTAATTTTCTTGCCTACTTTGACCTGCTATATCTCTGCATCCGTAGCTCCGATTCATGCATATAGCATATCAAAATGTTCGTCTCAGAGAGTACATCATTTCATTCCATTGCATCATTTTCATTAGAGTTTATCTTGATGCCCGAAATGCTGTTAGAAGAGGGCTTCGTGAGTTAATTGTCAGATCTGCTAGTTCATCTTAGACTTTTTTCATTTTTGCCATGATTGTTGTATGCATGATATGCCCATGAGTTCTACATATGTTTTGTTAAGGGTTTTGTCATCTTTCCAGAGGTGCAACCCATGTATTTTTGTGATGTGTGTGGTGCTTAGTGCAAGATTGCAAAGTGAGGCACCCGGTAAATCTGTTTTCATGGACTTAGTAGTTTCACTAAGTCTTGGGATTGTTTAGTTCATTATGCCATATGTTCATGTTGTTTCCTAGTGATCCGTGCCTCTTTTGAGGATGATCAGTATAGGAGTTTTGTTAATATTGTAGTGCTCTATCCATACATGTCTTTGTTTGCATATATGGAGCACCCTAGCTTGAGTCAATCGAGCTCTACTTTTGCTTCGTTGTGAATCTGGGAAGATCATCAACTTGTTTGCGATTTTGCCGATGTTATTGAAGTTGATTCCTGCATGCTATGCCATTGTTCTTGCCATGTCTAGCTTGTATTTTGTGCCTTCTTAATGGATGTATGCTCTTCTTGCCATGACTTGCTCCATAGTGAGTGCATCGAGCTCGTAAACATGCCTTCGTGAGTTATGTTTCAGCATGTCCCAGTTTTCACTAAGTCTGAAAACTGATTATGTTTTTGCTACGTTCGTGTGCTTGTTAGTATATTTTGTGATCCCTTTTGGCTCAAGGTCACTAAGGGACTTTTGTTAAGCTTGTTGAGTAGCTCCATGCCATGTCTTTCTTTGTCATGTTCAGGTCCTGTAGCATGTTGTTTTGTTGCTCCGAAGAGGGCTATATGATCTGAAATTCTAGACAAGTGTTAATTTCACTAAGTCTGAGATCTGTTTTACCATTTGCGTTTTTGCCATGCTTGTTTGAACCTCTTAATGGATGAATTGGCCGTAGCTCAGTGCTAGACTTTTGTTAAGCATCTTGAATGCATCCCTTCCATGTATTTTGATGCCATGTTTGAGTGTTGTAGCATGTTCATCTCATTGCATTTAGATGCCTACTTGTTGTAAATCGCAGACCGGTGTCATATTTGAATCGCTTGCCATTTCCAAACTGTAACTCCGATTCCGGTGATCTTCATATTGTTTTCAAGCAATTTCATCCCATCTTTCCAGTGGCACACTTGGTTTTCCAAGTTGAGGCCAGGTTCATGCTTTTCCTGCCATATCTTGCAGATGCATCCCGCATAGCATATCATCTTTGCATCGTGTTGTTTGAGTTTGCACGTGGTTGATCATGTCCTTGTTGCTTGTTTGTCTTGTTTGGGTAGAGCTGGGAGACGAGTTCGCTAACGAGGAGCCCGTTGAGTTTGCTTTCGAGGATCCAGTCAACTCTGACAACTTTGCAGGCAAGATGATCATACCCTCGAAATCACTACTATCTTTGCTATGCTAGTTTGCTCGCTCTTTTGCTATGCCAATGCTACGATGCCTACCATTTGCTTGTCAGCCTCCCAAATTGCCATATTCAGCCTCTAACCCACCATGTCCTGGCAAACCGTTGATTGGCTATGTTACCGCTTTGCTCAGCCCCTCTTATAGCGTTGCTAGTTGCAGGTGAAGATTGGAGACTGTTCCTTGTTGGAACATTTATTTACTTGTTGGGATATCATTATATTGCCATGTTATCTTAATGCATCTATATACTTGGTAAAGGGTGGAAGGCTTGGCCTCTCGCCTAGTGTTTTGTTCCACTCTTGCCGCCCTAGTTTCCGTCATATCGGTGTTATGTTCCCGGATTTTTGCGTTCCTTACGCGGTTGGGTTATAATGGGAACCCCTTGATAGTTCGCCTTGATTAAAGCTTTTCCAGCAATGCCCAACATTGGTTTTACCATTTGCCACCTAGCCTCTTTTTACCTTGGGTTTCCGGAGCCCGAGGGTCATCTTATTTTAACCCCCCCCCCCCCGGGGGCCAGTGCTCCTTTGAGTGTTTGTCCAACCGAGCGATGTCCGGGGCTACCAGGGGCAACTCTGGGCTAGCCTACCCGACGTCTTGCTCATCCGGTGTGCCCTGAGAATGAGATATGTGCAGCTCCTATCGGGATTTGTCGGCACATCTGGGTGGTGTTGCTGGTCTTGTTTTAACCTGTCGAAATGTCTTGTTGTACCGGGATACCGAGTCTGATCGGAATGTCTCGGGTGGAGGTCTATTCCTTCGTTGACCATGAGAGCTTGTCATGGGCTAAGTTGGGACTCCCCTGCAGGGATTGAACTTTAGAAAGACGTGCCCGCAGTTATGGGTAGATGGGAATTTGTTAATGTCTGGTTGTAGATAACTTGAACCTTAATTCAATTAAAATGAATCAACTGAGTGTGTTACCGTGATGGCCTCTTCTCAGCGGAGTCCGGGAAGTGGACACGGTGTTGGAGTAATGCTTGCGCAGGTTGTTCCTCTAGCTTCTCGCTCGCGCTTTGCCTCCTCTTCTCGCTCTCCTTTGCGAATAAGTTAGCCACCATATATGCTAGTAGCTTGCTGCAGGTCCACATATATTTACCTTACCCTTCCTATTAAGCTTAAATAGTCTTGATCGCGAGGGTGCGAGATTGCTGAGTCCCTGTGGCTCACAGATTACTATTACACCAGATGCAGGGCCAGATGATACAGCTCCAGATGGCGCGCTTGAGCTCAAGTAGGACTACGACAAGGACTCTAAGTGTTACTATGTTTCTTTTCCGGATGATCAGTAGTGGTGCCCAGTTGGGGTGTTCGGGACCATGTCGCTTGTTGGGTTGTCTTTTATTTTGGCGCCGTAGTCGGGCCATGAGTGTTTGGATGATGTATGTTATTTATGTACTTGATTGACGTGGCGAGTGTAAGCCAACTATGTTATCCCCTTTTCATTATCTATATTACATGGGATGTTTGTGATGATTACCCGACTTGTGACATATGCCTTCAATGCGATTATGCCTCTAAGTCGTGCCTCGACACATGGGAGATATAGTCGCATCAAGGGTGTTACAGTTATACCCTCATCTTACTTGTGTGCAACAGTTATGGCTTTGTTATTCATCTAAGCGTGGAAAATAGATCATCACATTTCACTGTATATTCATTCTGATCTCTTACGTGTCTTGTTCATGAGTTAACGTTGTTCCATAGTTCAGCTAAGATACTTGTTCTTTAGGTAACACTGTTCCATAGTTATCACCCATCAGCCAATGCTATCCCACAGGCTGGTGATTATAGTATTATACCACTTCTAGTATTTCCTATGTTGTTCTTTAATACTTTTGTGTGCCATCTAGTTAATCTCGAGTACAAACGATACATATTTTGTAGCTTTCATCTATGTTCTCCCTTTAGTTTGTGAGACTTGTTGCTGCTAGTTAACCCCAATCCTACTATTTATGTCGTCTCCTGCATGCACTCATTACATAAATCTAACTACTAGTTGTCTTCCATGCATGTCAGATATAATTGCACACACTAATATATCCACAAGAACCTCACGGAGCAATGTAAAGGCCAATAAACATGATGTCAATGATACCCAATATGATGGAACATGTAAAGGCCGTTCTTCAGAAGACTTGCAGAAAGATGATGAATCCTCTTCACCCCACAAGGTCATTGCTCTAACTTGGCCTATGATATGGGTACAACATGCATATAATGTCCTGGAGTGTATCTACTCTGTTGCAATGCCATGTGCTTAGCATGCTGATCATGCATGTAAATATGTCATACCTTCCTGTTTTTCAGTACCTATTCCATTCATGATAACACGTTTTCAAATTCAAGTATTGTCATTCTACTCTATCGCAATGCCATCTGCTTAATTTGGACATCATGCTTCTGAATATCTTATGCATTGTTATTCATCAGTATGTACTTCATCTGTCTACCATACCATGTTTTTTTACATTGAAGTGTTGTTCTAGTGCTCTGTTGCAATGCCATCTTATTTTCCCAATCATACACGTGTATGTTGCCTTAGTTATTTCTGTACGTATTCCGCTAGCATACAGTTTTAAATTCAACTAGTGTTTTTTTTGCTGTGTTGTCCTGTCGTATCCCTAGCTCTTACACCATACTCCCTCCGTCCGGATTACATGTTGCCGAAATGGATAAGAAGGATGTATCTAGAACTGAAATACGCCTAGACCCATCCATTTTTTTCTGGATGGAGGGAATACATGTCAATATGTCATGCCTTTCTATTCTTTAGTACCTATTCCATCTCTCTGTTGCCGCATGTTTTATAATTAAAGCACCATTCTTCTATACAAGGCATGCAAGGGGAAGACGACTATGTTAGAATCTGAAGGGTTACAAACAAGGCCTTTGCAAAAGATCCGAACGCCAGGAGATAATAAACCAACTCCAGTTTTTATAGATACTGCTCCAGCATAGAGAAACCCAACTCCTACTGATAATAAGGAGATTCCAGTGGCCAAAGAACTAGTCCGCTCCAGTCCAGCAAAAATATGTCAACTCAATTCTAAGAATCGTGTGCGTATCCTTGCATCATGAAATTTTATAGCATGCTGGTCATATTTTCTACATGTTTCTTACCCATCTCTCTTTTAGAAAATAAGCTTAACAGATAGAAGATTTTCTGCAATGGTATAATTTATGAGGAAAGATTCTTGCAGAATTTTCTGTGCTCCAATGTAGATGTAAGTACCTGTTGTATATCACTATATTTTTACATCAGCATGCATTTTGTTAATCGGCGTGAATCCAACCTTTATTTGATATAAATTTAGTTGTAGCAAAATGTATGATTAAAGGCCACAATGTTGATTTTTGCAAGGAAAACTGCCTGGTAGTTTTGCATCCTGAGCTGCATGAGTGTACTATCTCATATCAGTGGGTTTGAATACTTTGGTTCTGCAGTGGGTTTTTCAGTGTTTTTTCTTACTGTGTTGTCCTGTCGTATCCCTAGCTCTTACATAATACTCCCTCCATCCGGATTAAATGACGCAGAAATGGATAAAACTGGATGTATCTAGAACTGAAATACGCCTAGACCCATCCATTTATTTCCGGATGGAGTGAATACATGTCAATATGTCATGCCTTTCTATTCTTCAGTACCTATTCCATCTTTGGTGTAGCATGTTTTATAACTGAATCGCCATTCTTCTATATAAGGCATGCAAGGGGAAGACGGCTATGTTAGAATCTGAAGGGTTACAAACCAGGTCTTTGCAAAAGATCCAAACGCCAGGAGATAATAAACCAACTCCATTTTTCATAGATACTGCTCCAGCACAGAGAAACCCAACTCCCACTGATAATAAGCAGATTCCAGTGGCCAAAGAACTAGTCCGCTCCACTCCAGCAAAAGAATGTCAACTCCATTCTAAGAAGCGTGTGCGTATCCTCGCATCATGAAATTTTATAGCATTCTGATCATATTTTCTACATGTTTCTTACCTGTCTCTCTTTCAGAAAATAAGGTTAAACGATAAAGACTTCCTCCACTGGGATCGTACTCGAGGAAAATATCTTGGGGATTCTCTGTGCTCCAGTGCTGATGTAAGTACCTGTTGTATATCACTATATTTTTACATCAGCATGTATTTTGTTAATCGGCGTGAATCTAACCTTTATCTGATCTAAAATTAGTTGTATCAAAATGTTAAAGGCGTCAATGTTGATTTTTGTAAGGAAAACTGCCTGGTAGTTTTGCATACTGAGCTGCATGAATGTGCTATCTCATATCATGCACATTACTGAATTGTAGTGCTTCTCTGGTTCCCCATTCATTCATTGTGTCAATGTTGCTTTCGTATTACCTTACCTGGCTGATGATAGCTGTGCCATATTGTGTTAATTTGGTGTAGGCTAGTTGCCCAAACGTTCGTTGTGTCAATTTGGCTTTCCTATTATCTAACTTGGCCAATGATAGCAATGCTAGTGTGTTAATTTTGTGCAGGCTGCTGAAGATAAGAAGACAAACTCTGAAAACAGCAAGGCAACCCCATTGTTTCTTTCCAGTAAATCTAGGCCAGGTAATATGGCAATAACTCATGATTAATCTGTTTGGTTCTCGTCCTAATTTATGTTATGATGCAATGGTCAAGACACTCTCCACTATCAATAATACAGGTCTGCCAAAATCGCCATCTGAATCTGTTCAGTATCCTCTGTCTCGAATGCAACGGAATAAATGTATGTTTGTGAACCAATTAATGGCTAAAGCAATCATGGAAATGGTGGATGAATCAGAGGTGCAGAGTCGTGCGACACAACAACTGATCAATGTTTTCAGAGACAGTGTGGCAAAGCAGCAAGAACTTGCCCACATGCTTATGGGCGTCATCTGTGCTGAGGTTGCAGATTGTGACGTTGTAGATGGTTAGGTTCCGCTCATTTATTTGCACTGGCATCAATCTTTGATTGCCTAGTGGATGTAATTTCCTGTAATATATTCTGGATGTGCAACGTTATTCCCTGTATGTCGTACCTTTGCTCGTCGTAATGGGCTCAAATTATCTAATTTGGCCTAAAGACATGAACGAACTTTAGTGGGCCCATTAAGTTAATGGGTCGTTACTAGGCCGAAGTTAATGGTCGGCCCTCTTACCTCCCGGGTCGTTAACAGGCCGACATTGAAGCGGGCAACAGGTGGCCCCAATTTATTTCACAGGTCATTAACAGACCGTTACTAAGTTTGGGCTGCATATGGCCCAACTATACTGTAGACCTTTAGCAGGCCGACAGAGATAGCGGGCTTGTATTGGACCATGAAGAGCATGGGCCGCTAAGAGGCCGAAAGTCAGGTCGTATTGTAAACGGCCCAACTGTGTTGTGGGCCTTTAGCAGGCCGAAAGAGAAACCGGGCTGGTATTGGACCATGAAGGGCATGGGCCATTAAGAGGCCAAAACTAAGGTCCGACTACAAATGGCCCAACTCATTTATGGTCCGTTAACAGGCCGAAAGGCACACAGGGCTGGGAATTGGCCCAACACTTAAATGGGTTGCTAAAATGCCAAAACTCAGGTTCGACTACAATTGGCCCAACTGATTTATGGGCCGTCAACAGGCTGAAAGTGACACCGGGCCAGAAATTGGCCCAACACTTAAATGGGCCGCTAAAAGGCCGAAACTCGGGTCTGACTACAAATGGCCCATCAGATTTATGGGCCATCAACAGGCTGAAAGAAACACCAGGCCGGAAATTAGCCCAACATTTAAATGGGTCGCTAAAAGGCTGAAAGATGTACATCCTGAAAATTGGCCCATCCATTAAATGGGCCGTTAACAGGCCGAAATCTCATCGGGCTGATATTGAGCCCAAATATATAGTGGGCTGTTAACGGGCTCGAACTGACGATGGGCTGCAATGGTGTCAAATCTTTAACGGGCCGAATTGGCACATCTCGTATGGGCCATGGGCTTAAATGGACCTGACACAAGTAGGCCTTATATGGGCCGGCCTGCTAATTTTTATTGGGCCGGCCTTTTTCACCGGAATGGGCCACTGTTGGTTCATGCCACGTGTCGACCTATCATAGGCGCCTCCTGTCCAATGACTGGATGACATCTGTCCCAACGATGAGCCGACACATGTTTCCTCTAGCCAATGATGATTTTACACGTGGAAAATCCCCATTGGTCGGGGCTGTTAACGGGTTATCGGATCCAAAACCCAACCTGATAGCTTAACGGTGTTCCGTTATGGTGGATGCCACATGTCGGTCACCCTTGACGAAAGCACTTCTGTGACGCGCGATTTATCGTCATGGAAGTGGACACTTCCATGATGATAATTTTGGTGATGTCATGGAACACTTCTACGACAGCACAGGTATGACTATCTTGATTCTATCATAAATTTGTCATGGATGTACATGCATTACAAAAAAAGCGACCTATTGTGACAAACACGTATCATCACGGAAGTGTATTTTTTGTAGTGTCTGCGTCGCCTGTCCTCGGGGAGAGGAATCCTTAACAGAAGTAGCCCCTTAGGTGAGCATACGGATCCGAACTCCGATAGAGTCTGTTGTAGATGCTGCCCAGCTGGTCACCTGTTCTTTAGGGATGATACAGAAAAATAAGGTAAACAGATAAAAAACGTTACGGGACTGCTTGTAGGGTGGTCTGTATTATGCTTCCGCCGATGCCCATGGTATCTTGAGTGCGTAGTGATGTGCGCGTGGTGCAAATTTTGCTAGTACGGTATGTGGGTGGCGGAAGACGAACTGCTACTTGCGTTCTGGGAGTGGTCAAACATTGGAGGGGAACTGTTTCTGGCCCCTGGCGTTCTGCTGGTGTCGTGGTTTTGTCACGGCAGATGTCCTAGAGAAAGGACTTAGTCGTGGAGCCATCGCGACGGGTTAGCTTGAAGGGGTTAAAGCGGACACAGGGACGCAAGAGGGTTTATACTAGTTCGGCCCCTTCAATGAAGGTAAAAGCCTACGTCTAGTTGTGATGGAATTGATGGGGTTTCGATGACTAGGGAGCAAACAAGCTTCGCCTATGTCTCGAGTTGTTGTCTGTTGTCCCTAAACCGCCGCTGGGTCGTCCCCTTATATACACGGGTGACACCCGTCGGTTCACAGAGTCCCAACACCGGTCGATATTCGTATCCGGGTTGTTCTCTCCTTATTCCTAACTTACAATACAAGTTTATATACAAATCCCGGTTTACAGCTACAAGTCTTGAACCGACTACGGGCCTTAGGCCCTCATCTGCCTTCTTGGGCTTTATCACTTCTGGAACTACTGATGAAGTTGACCCGGCCCAGATAGGCCGATTTACGCCCAGCAGTAATATCCCCAACATTAGGCCCCAGATTGATTTGAACGGGTTCATGTCAATCCTTTAACAAAAACTTCATCTTCAATGTCTTCTCATAAATTGGTAAACCGCCATGATGTCATCTTCTCTGATTACTGTAAACCGGAGTGACGTCACCTGTCATAACGAAGATATCCATTATGCTTCTTTGTTTAATATATCTGCGGAAATCGAGGCGACAGCTCCGTTTCGTGGCCACTTGATTGTCGCACCTGACACATGTCTTTTTTCCTTATAAATAGGACCGAAGGGTCATTTCCTTTCTCTTTCCCTTCTTCCCCTTCTGCTTCATGTTCCTCGCATTGCCCCGGCTTCAGAGCTCCGCCGCCACCGTCGACCTCTGCCTCAACCTCGGCCGCTACATCAACCTGAATGCACCAGAGCACCGCGGCAACCTTCCGCGTCTTCCTTAACTCTGGTAAACCTTCTGATCTTCTCAACTCAGATCTGTTCTAGGGTTTCATGTTCTTGCAGTGTTCATCACCTATTCGTGTTCATACACTAACCCTGGATGCATCTGCGAACCTCTGCTTTGTATAACGGTAGCTGTTAGTATCCGCTTTTAGTTTCATGCCCTAGACCATAGATCTCACATATATTTCTGCCCATTGATTCAACGTTGTTCTGCCTTGAGCTTTTGAATATTTTTCTTATTTCTGAACTTGCTTCAGATCCAACGCTGTAAAGAAATCGTGTGAAATCTGTTTCTGCACACTTATCCATCCGCCATCTCAGCTGTCTCCATGCGTAGATCAGGCGGTTTAACCTTGTAGAAAAAATTTACCAACCCGGTATATATCATTAGTCCCCTAGTTGAACCGCCAGATGTTGTTGCTTCATAAACTCCGTTTTAGATAGATATGTCCTCGGTTTAACATTACGCATACCAATGTACCTTGATCAATGCATTTTTGAACCGGGATCTTCTACCTTGTAGATTTCCTCATGGCCAAGCAAGTATATGAGTGCAATTGGGTTCCTTCTCGCGTCACAGAGGCTCAACTTGACGATCTAGTCCTGATTGGCACTTTAGGCAGCAAAGATACCATCCATTGGAGGGCTCCTGGCAAAGAATGCCCTCCCACACCTCAAGAAGGAGAGGTCGTTGTTTTCATAGATCACCTAGCCCGGGGCTTTAAGCCGCCCGGTTCTAAATTTTACCGGGATGTTTTAGCCGATTTCCAACTCCATCCACAAGACACTGGCCCCAACTCTGTTACAAATATGTGTCACTTCCAAGTGCTCTGTGAGGTGTTCTTTCAAGAGGAGCCCACAGTGGAATTGTTCAGAGACCTTTTCCATCTAAACCGCCGTACTGAGTTTACTGATGGCTCTAATACAGAGTTGGGTGGCGTGGCGATTCAGAAAAGGAAAGAGGTCACATACCCTCACGCCAAACTGCACAGCCACCCCAAAGAGTGGAATCAGACATGGTTCTACTGCAAAGACACCTCCCTTGCTGGTGAGAATCCCTTGCCTGGCTTTCATCCGGAGCGGCTCAGCAATACACACCCTTTTCCTCAAAGATTGACTGCCCAGGAGAGAAGCAAATATGCTCCTCAACTATCAAAGCTCAGAGCCTTTATGGCCAACGGTTTAACAGGGGTTGATCTCGCTCGCTGTTGGATATCATGGAGCATACTGCCCCTTAGTCGGCGCTCCGGTTTGATGTGCGAGTATACTGACAGTGTTGATGACCCACTACGACATTCCAAAATCCAGCTTTCCGATGAAGAAATCACAGAGGTTGTGAATAAGATGCTGACTGAACCGGAACACGTCTGTGCTAGAACCGGCCTGCTTCCCTTCTGTGCCACCAACAAACCGCCAGCTGTAAGACTTTGATTTTTCTCTTTGCTGAATCTGTTGTTGATATGTCTAGTCATTGTTTAATATCAGTGTCTGTGCAATCAGGGCAATGATCCGTTTTGGAGCAAGAAACTGTCACAGGAGAAACTAGAAAAACCAGACAAACCGGAGAGAGCAACTCGGCAAAAGACTAAAGCTGTAAAGAAGACTTCCCACAGGAAAAGAACCACAGCATCTTCTAATCCGACCCCTGATGATGATGTGGATAATCCGGACTTTGAGGTAGAACTTGACTCACTTGGTTTATTTTTCATACGTCTTATTGATGATGATACTTGTCAGGATGATGCCGAAGCCAGCCACGCGGATGTTACAGAGGTAATTATTCTCTCTTCCGATTCAGAAACTTTGCCTTCACAAAAAATCCGTCAGGAAAACTAGAAAGTTAAATTTTCTCATCCTCTTGCTTATTTGGATCCTAAATTTCTTATGAAGACCCAACAACACGAAGCTCGTCGCACAACCCGGCACAGCGGCCAGGTAGTTACCTCCGTCGGTTTACCGAACAGTCCGGTTCGGAAACGCCATTCAAAGGTCTCTAATTTGCTTGTCAGTGCTTGTACTGAAGCGGGCTGCTTTCGTCAACCTCTTAATCCGTATGACTCCGATTACCAGGTTACTTCCCACTCATCTTCTGGCGAGTCATCGGCTACTCAGCTCCCACCGCTCAAAACGGTGCTCGGGTAAGCTATACTTATTGTGATATTTACAGTACATCGCCTTAGAACATATGTTGTATTTGATTTTGTTATTCTTCTCAGGGCCAAACCTAGGCCAAGCAAGAAGGCCCTCCTGGATAAAGCGGCCGATTAAGATGTCGTTCTTGAACCAGGCAAGACACCCAATCTTGACGCGGCTATGCCTGAGGATATACCCAACAATCCACCGTAGCAAAACGATGATCTTATTGCTGAAGAGAGACCTACTGATGCCTCAGGTCCTGTCAATCAGCCTGCAGGTTCCATCCGGATTGAAAACTCCACCGGTCCAGCAAAACCTACTAACAAGCCAACAGCCCCAATGCAAACCGGTGGTACCCAGGATGATGAGGTTGTCATTACTGGCACTGGCCATACTGAGCCAAGCAATCCTGTCGCTTTGTCCAAACATTCTGCCAAGGAAGAATTTGCTGCCTTTGGCAAAGGCAAGTGGAACGCTGATCTGACGACTTACGCTGCTCTGAACAACCAAGATATCCATTCCGGCTACCTGAACCGGTTGTATACCAGTCGCGACTATGAAGCCGGTCTGGTTAATATGATGAAAGATAAATATGAGGTAACTTCCATATGCCCCTTCCTGCTTGTATGCTTCAATTCTTGCTGATTCTCCTAGCCCCCAAGGGTCGGTTTGTAATCTTCTTTCAAACCGGGACTTACTAATGTAAACCTTAATGCTTTGAAATTCGCTAATGTAGCCCCCAAGGGCCGGTTCAACTTAGCATAGTTAAACCGGTACTTTAAGTAATTGAAATTGCCGCATCAGAATATATATGAGCAAATAGCCATTAGCCCCCAAGTGCCAAGTTGAATAGTTGTATTGATCTTGGGACTTTGTAAGCAATTGAAAGATGAAGATCAAATATGCATTAGCCCCCAAGTGCCAAGTGCATGACTTGTTATGTGGTTGGTACTTCAATCCTTGTACCGTTTTGTTGAAGCATATAACTGTCTGCATGCAGGCTGAGCTGAAGACAAAAGAAAAACAAATCGCCGACCTCCAAGCAAACCTGAAAACCCAACAAGCTGAAACCTCCAAAGCAAAAGAGGAATTAGCTAGCGCTTTAAGCGCCATGGAGCAGCTTAAGGAGAGCTTCAAGAAGAAGCAGGCGGATTGGGCCACTGAAAAGTCCACGTTAATCAAACGAGCAGAGGATGCCGAGGCTGCACTAAAACCGGTGGCGGATGAACTGACCAGTATAAAGCGGCACGTGCATACTATGACCACTGCTATCTTTGGTAAGCCAGTTTGACTTCTGAATTGACTCGGCCTTCTTCCAGAGCTGCCGGTTTAACCCTTATGATATTTCAGGGACCCGCACTGGTCACTTGGGTTCAGATGTGCGGAAAAATTGAAAGCCATCTACACGTTGGTCGAACAGCTGTATACTGGCGCACAGCGGATCATCTGTACCACATCTCACAACAAACCGGCGCCCACTTTGATTCAAGATACCCTGATGAAACTGTCGGTGCTTCCCGCCCGGGTTGAAGAGCTGAAGAAATCTGCTGCTCGAACCGGTGCGATCAATGCCTTAATGCGGGCAAAAGCCTGGCTGCCGGATTTTGATCCTATTGAAGCGGCTCAGGGCTATCCCAGCTTGAAAGAAGATGGGTTAGAATTTAGTGAAGCGGATCAGCGAGCCATAAACCGGGAGGTGCGTCCGCTAGCTTGTCAACTGGTTGAAGAAGCAGACTTGTCTCATTATCAAGCTCAATATGATAATCAGAACAAGCGAATAGCTGCCCCAATTCATGAGTCAGAAAATCTTATCCCTCCAATCCGTAAGCACACTTACGCTCCCGATATTGACCCGTCATTGTTGATCCATGATGAAGCTGTTTTTCAAGCATTAATGGGAATCGACTGGACAACTGTTGATTTCCAGCCACTGGGTAGAGAAACGGAGGCTGAAGCGGCGCAGGATGACCCACAACCATCAGGCCAGGCTGGTGACCAGGCTTGAACCGGAAGCCGGTTTTGAAACTTCCTCTCCTTTGCAAAAAATAATGATATTATTATGGGCACCGTGTTGCCTTGTAATAGACTAGCTGATACTTTTGATGTTGATATGCCTTCGTGCGTAATTTGTTCTTCCTGTGGTGATGAACTTTCCAAAGCGCTTTCTGCAATAAAAAACTCTTCAAGTGCCACCGCGGTTGTACCGTCTGGCGGAATATGATGTCTGCATATATGAAGTCAAAACATCCAAAAAATTCTTAAGTATATGACCAAATTTTTGCGATACATAATACCTGCCATCGTTGAGCATGAAGTTGGCTTGGCCAATCTTGAAGCGGAGTTTTGCAAACCCACACTGTTGGAGGAGATAACAGCTCCTGTATATACGGGTTATAATAAACACCGTGTTACTCCATAAGAGGATGTTAACAACAAGGATCAAACCGGGCAAATAGTCTCTGGATTGACGTGAACTGTGTTCCGTCAATTGATTGGTTAAAAAACTTTGTCGGTTTAAAAAACGTAATAAAAAGCAAAAAAAACCTTCAAAAAAAAGTATATAGAAAATGCAAAGACAAAACCGTTGCAAAAAAAAGGTTTATTTGAGCTGATCAGATGGTGTTACCATGGCCGAACACGACCAAGCTCCCGTTAGGTGTAACTATGGCTCTAGTCAGCCAGGTCCCCAAATGAAACCGTGGCATTTATGACGATCAAGTGGCATGGTCATGATTCGGGTTCGACCAAGCCCCCAAGTGATTCTGTGGCCTTAGGCCGATCAAGAGGCATGACTGGTTCAGACATGACCAAGTCCCCAAGTGATCTGGTGGCTCTCGCCTATCAAGAGGCATGGTATTGGTTTGGACACGACCAAACCCCCAAGTGATATAACATGATGTTTTTTAAAAAGCGAACTCAAGGGGTAAACCGGAGGCCGCTTTAGAGCAACTCCGTGTAACCTCACATGATGTAAAAGAACAGATACCCCGCTTTAGCTGAGGCACCGGTTTATTATATTTAATCATAATATATACATTGTCGTAATATGTACATAAGTATAGCCAATGGCTCAGGTATAGTAAGGCCAAACATGAGCTATGTTCCACGGCCTGTTGGTCTCCTCCTCGGATGTGCGTGAGTCTTTATGCTCTCGAATATCAATCAGATAGTACGACCCATTGTGCAGATTCTTGCTGACCACGAAAGGCCCCTCCCAAGGTGGGGATAGCTTATGCATATCAGTCTGATCTTGGATGGGCCGAAGCACCAAATCTCCTTCCTGAAAGGTTCTGGTTCTGACTCGGCGACTGTGATAACGACGAAGATCCTGCTGGTAAATCGCCGATCGGGCGGCTGCGATGTCACGCTCTTCATCCAACCGGTCCAAAGCATCTTGCCGTGCTGTCTTGTTGTCTGCTTCAATAAAAGCCATCACACGAGGTGAATCATGACGGATATCACTGGGGAGAACCGCCTCTGCTCCATACACTATAGGAAACAGCTAATTTGCCATCAGGGGGCGCCTTTGCCGCAACTTTTCGTTGGACAGACGGCAAAGAAAGGGTTTGCCGTCATTAGCAGACGGCAAAGAAACCTAGACGGTAAAATAGAATTTGCCGTCTGCGAAAAAAAACACAGACGGCAAAGAGCTCACTTTGCCATCTGCAAACCAAAACACAGACGGCAAAATACTTTGCGGTCTTCGTTTTTTTCTACAGACGGCAAAATGAGCACTTTGCCGTTTGTAGAAAAAAACAAAGACGGTAAAGTACTTTGCCGTCTGTAAAAAAATATCCAAGACGGCAAAGAGAAAGCACAGCTCGCGGATCAACTAGCGGATTGATGACATGGCAGCGATCCAACACCGTCCGCTCCTCATGTGCACGATCCACACCACCCATTACCCACATGCCTGCACAACCACCCACCACACCACCTGCCATGCAGGGACGCAGTCCACACACACCCATGTGTCGTCTCCCTTAGGGCATGTACAATGGTGCTATCTTAGGGGTGCCACGTATAATAAATGATGAGGTGGAGAAGAGAGAACTCATAAAAAAAGGCTTGTCTTCTCTTATTTAAGATAAGATAAGAGATGATCTCTTAGCACAATATGTCTCACCACATTTTTAGGAATTGCTAGTTATTGAAGATAAGGCTAAGAGATGACCCATTGTAAACATTTTTCTTTGTCATCTCTAAATTACATGCAAAACTTAAAATAAGACTATCTTATCAACCATTGTACATGCCCTTATCCTCTCACACACGCACCAGCCACCAACCACCCACGCACACACAATGCCACCAGCCACCAACCACCCACGCACACACATGCAACCAGCCACCAACCACCCATGCCCACGGAGAGCGGAGCGGACGGCGACTGGCGCCTGGCTAGACGGCGAGCGGAGCGGACGGCGACTGGCGCCAGGGAGCACGGTGGCCGGCGAGCGGAGCGGACGGCGGCCGGTGCGCGGGAGCATGGCGGCCGGCGCGCGGGAGCATGGCTTGGCAGCGGCACGGGCTAGGGCAGCAGCTGCCGCGTCGGAGCGTGGCTGGGCTGCGGCGGCCACGGGGGAGCGCGGCGGGGCCACAGCGCGGGCGTATGTGGCCGGGCGCCGGCACGGCGAGCAGGGCCTGGCGACCGCGGGATCCTCTTCCCCATCCTGCCGCGGACCTCCCCTCCTCTGCGCTCATGCTCGACGACCTCGTCTACATCGTCTATGGACGGGTTGTGGCCATGGCAGGGGAACGGAGCCATCCACCTCCCTGGCCCCTTGCGCGCTGGTGGCGCGGACCTCGACCTCCCCGGCGGCGTGGAGTCAACCACCTCCCGGCGGCGCTTGCGCTGCAAGGGCCAATTGCCCAGTTCGTCAAATAGAGTAGTTTTTTTTAGAAGAATAGAGTTTGCTTGTTCGTGGATGAGTGAGTGATGGTGGATATATACTGTAAATGGGCTAGTTCTATCATGTAAAATCCATTCGTTCATCATTGATTTTTATACTGGTTGTTGTGAAATTGCTATGAAAGATTTTGCGTACGCCTTCGACCATGTACGGCCTCTGCACCTGCAATGTTGGTTCATATATTTTTTAAATAATAAAAAATTCTTTGCCGTCTGGGATATATGAGGCTGATGGCAAAGATGTAGTCTAGCTGGCAGCAAAGATGGTTTTCTTTGCTGTCTGCTTTTACTGGGCTTGGCGGTAAAGACAGAGTTGGCAGACGGCAAAGTCTTTGCCGTCTTCCCGATGAAAAGCTGACGGCAAAGTATTCTTTGCTGACTTATCTTTGTCGTCTGAGTTTGCCGTCTGCTTCCTGACGGCAAAATCTTTTCCGTCTGGATTTGGGTCTTTGCCGTCTGGATTCATAGACGGCAAATTACCCGTTTCCTGTAGTGATAAACAATGAAGAATGGTGTGTATCATGTTGATCTGTTGGGTGTTGTATTGATGCTCCATAACACAGATGGTAATTCTTCTACCCAACAACCCGGCGTTCTCTGCAAAGGAACCATGAGCCGGGGCTTCATGCCTCTCAAGATCTCTTGATTAGCTCTTTCTGCTTGATCATTGGAATGTGGATGTGCCACTGATGAAACGTCGAGCCGGATGTGCTCCCGTTCGCAGAACTCTTTCATAGCACCTTTGGACAAATTGGTACCATTATTTGTGATAATACTGTGCGGAAAGCCAAACTGGAAAATCACCTTTTTGATGAACTGAACCGCCATGGCCGCATCACACTTGCTAACAGGTTCTGCCTCCACCCACTTTGTAAACTTGTCAGCCGCCACCAGGAGGTGGGTCTTCTTATCTTTGGACCTTTTGAAAGGCCCAACCATATCCAGCCCCCAAGTCGCAAATGGTCAAGTAATTGGAATCATTCTCAATTCTTGAGCCGGTACATGAGCACGTCTTGAAAACCTTTGGCAACCATCACATCGTCTGACCAGATCCTCCGCATCAGCATGAGCAGTTAACCAATAGAAGCCATGGCGAAACGCTTTAGCCACCAGAGACTTTGAACCGGCGTGGTGACCACAATCTCCTTCATGGATCTCACGCAAAATTTAACGGCCTTCTTCAGGAGACACGCAGCGTTGGAAAGCTCCTAACACACTGCAATGATGTAACTCACCGTTGATAATAGCCATGGACTTGGATCGCCGGATTATCTGCCGGGCCAGAATCTCATCCTCTAGCAACTCGCCCCGGTTCTTGTACGCTAGGTAAGGAAGCGTCCAATTCGGAATAACATGAAGAGCTGCCACCAATTGAGCCTCCGGATCAGGAATAGCCAAATCCTCTTCACCAGGGATTTTGACCGACGGGTTGTGCAGCACATCCAGAAAAACATTGGGCGGGACCGGTTTGCGCTGAGAGCCCAGCCGGCTTAAAGCGTCCGCTGCTTCATTTTTCCGCCGGTCCACGTGGTCCACCTGATAGCCTTTGAAATAACCTACAACAGTATCCACCTCACGACGATATGCTGCCATGAGTGGGTCCTTGGAGTCCCAAGTGCCAGACACTTGCTGAGCCACAAGGTCCGAGTCACCGAAGCACTTAACTCGACTTAGATTCATCTCCTTAGCCATCCGAAGACCATGGAGCAAGGCTTCATACTCAGCTGCATTGTTAGTACAAGGGAACATTAAGCGGAGAACATAACAAAACTTATCACCTCGTGGGGAAGTTAATACGACTCCAGCCCCCAAGCCTTCCAACTGCCTGGATCCGTCAAAATGGATGGTCCAATACGTGTGATCCGGCTTTTCTTCAGGTGCTTGCATTTCCGTCCAGTCATTGATGAAATCAACAAGTGCTTGAGACTTAACCGCTGTCCGAGGCACATACTTCAAACCATACGGCCCCAGCTCTATAGCCCACTTTGCAATCCGGCCAGTTGCTTCTCGGTTCTGGATGATATCTCCCAAAGGAGCAGAACTGACCATCGTAATTGGGTGCCCTTGGAAGTATTGTTTAAGCTTCTGGCTTGCCATAAAAACTCCATACACCAGCTTCTGCCAATGCGGATACCTTTGCTTGCACTCGATTAGTACCTCGCTGATATAATAGACCGGACGTTGAACCGGATGCTCCTTACCTGCCTCCTTTCGTTCCACCACAATAGCCACGCTGACTGCCCAAACATTGGCAGCAACATATAGCAGCAACGGCTCCTTGTCAATGGGAGCGGCGAGCACCGGCGGATTGGCCAATTGCCGCTTTATGTCCTCAAACGCTTCATCAGCGGCGGAACTCCAGACAAACTGATCCGTCTTTTTCAACATCTGATACAAAGGGATTGCCTTCTCACCAAGACGACTGATAAACTGGCTTAATGCCGCAATCCGGCCGGCCAGTCATTGAACATCATTGATACACTTTGGTTTAGCCAGGGAGGTGATGGCCGTGATCTTCTCCGGATTAGCCTCAATTCCCCTGTTGGACACCAGAAAACCCAATAGCTTGCCCGCCGGTACACCAAAAACACACTTGTCCGGATTAAGCATCATCTTGTACGTCCTCGGGTTATCAAAAGTTTCCTTCAAATCATCAATCAAAGTCTCCTTCTCCCTAGACTTAACCATGATATCATCCACATAAGCATGTACATTACGGCCAATCTGCTTGTGAAGACAATTTTGTACACACCGTTGATAAGTTGCCTGGGCACTCTTGAGCCCGAAGGGCATAGACACATAGCAGAAGGCTCCAAAGGGAGTTATAAATGCCGTCTTCTCATGGTCCTTAACTTCCATTTTGATCTGATGATAGCCATAATATGCATCCAAAAAACTTAAACGCTCACAACCCGTCGTAGCATCAATAATTTGATCAATACGGGGGAGGGCAAAAGGATCTGCTGGACAAGCTTTATTAAGATCTGTGTAATCCACACACATGCGCTAGGTGCTGTTTTTCTTGAGGACCAGTACCGAATTGGCAAGCCACTCAGGGTGAAAAACTTCAACAATAAAGCCAGCGGCTAAGAGCCTGGCTACCACTTCTCCAATCACCTTGCGTCTTTCTTCGTTAAACCGGCGGAGGAACTATTTCACCGGTTTATATTTAGGATCCACATTAAGGGTGTGCTCAGCGAGTTGCCTTAGTACACCTGGCATGTCAGAGGGCTTCCATGCAAAAATGTCCCGATTCTCACGGATGAACTCGATGAGCGCTCTTTCCTATTTCAGATCCAAGTTGGCACTAATGCTGAACTGCTTGGACGAATCGCCAGGTATGAAGTCAACAAGCTTAGTTTCTGCTGCCAATTTGAACTTCAGGGCCAGATCATGCTCCGTAGTTGGCTTTTTTAACGGAGTCATGTCCGCCGGATCAACATTGTCCTTATAGTACTTTAACTCCTCGGTGGCACAAACTGACTCTGCATAAGCCGCATCTCCTTCCTCGCACTCCAAAGCGATTTTGCGGCTTCCGTGAACCGTTATTGTCCCCCTGTGACCCGGCATCTTGAGCTGCAAATACACATAACAGGGTCGTGCCATAAACTTGGCGTAAGCCGGTCGCCCAAACAGGGCGTGATATGGACTCTGGATTTTCACCACTTCAAACGTCAATGTCTCCGACCTGGAATCATGGTCATCCCCAAAGGCCACTTCCAGAGCTATCTTACCAACGGGATACGCTGATCTGCCAGGCACTGCACCGTGGAATACTGTATTAGACGGTTTGAGATTCTTATCTGTTAGTCCCATACGACGGAAGGTCTCATAGTATAGGATGTTAATGTTGCTCCCTCCATCCATGAGCACCTTGGTGAACTTGTAACCTCCCACCTGAGGCGCCACCACCAGAGCCAACTGACCCGGATTATCGACCTGGGGAGGGTGATCCTCTCTGCTCCATATGATGGTCTGTTCAGACCAACGTAGATAACGGGGTATGGCCGGTTCAACAGAGTTGACCGCCCGCCTCTGAACCTTCCGGTCTCGCTTGTCCAAGCTAGTGGTGAAGACATGGTACTGCCCACTACTCAGCTGCTTTGGGTTGCTCTGGTAACCTGATTGTTGCTGCTGTTGGTTGTAACCACCCTGGTTGTTCAGACTATTTTGACCATTATGTCCGCCCGGATTACCATTGAATCCTGAACCGGAACTTCCTCCACCGTAACCCGGCCCGAATCCTGAGCCACCGCCAGATTCGTGATCATACTGGAAATTATTAGAATTCTTGAACTCCTGCATAATAAAGCAATCCTTCCAAAGGTGGTTTGCTGGCGCCTCCTTCGTCCCATGTTTTGGACAGGGCTGGCTTAGCAGATAGTTTAGGCGGTTTGGGTTAGGGTTGAGTGCTCCATTACGATTTTTCGGTCTACCCTTGCGTCGCTGGCCATTGTCCTGTGCGTTGGTATTAGCCACAAAGTCCATGTTACCATCCGCTTTACGCTTGCCTCCACCACCATTGCCTGCCCAGTGATGCTGCTGACCTTTGGAGCTGCTATTCTTCTTCCCTTTTCCTGTATTGTCATCATCAGATTTGGGATCCTTTGTACTATCAGAGTCAGCATATTTCACCAAAGCGGCCATGAGGGTCCCCATGTAGGTGCAATGACGCTTCATCCGTCCCAACTTTAGCTTCAGGGGCCCAAACCGGTAGTTACCTGCTAGGGTTAATACTGCGGTGTCGGCGTTGATGCGGTCTGAGGAGTGCAACACTTGTGAAACCCAGCGCACCCAATGAGTCGTTGATTCTCCTTCCTCCTGGATGCATGCAGCTAAGTCTACTATCGACATAGGCTGTTTACAGGTATCCTTGAAATTGCTGATAAACTGGGCTCGTAACTAGGCCCATGAACTGATAGAATTAGCCGGCAAGCTTTTTAACCAAGTATGGGTCGTTCCTTC
The DNA here is from genome assembly GCA_034509565.1 of Triticum monococcum. Taxonomy (NCBI): domain Eukaryota; kingdom Viridiplantae; phylum Streptophyta; class Magnoliopsida; order Poales; family Poaceae; genus Triticum; species Triticum monococcum. Next base: position 68,087,754 of record CM067846.1, read on the forward strand.
AAGCATCATGGTGAAGTATTTCGCACACGCCATGTCATCCACATCAAGCATCTCCATGGCCATCTCATAGCTCTCCACCCATGTCTCTGGAGGTTGATCCGCCGTGTAATTCGGTACCTTGCGTGGGCCATTGAAATCCTTGGGCAGGCGCACGTTGCGTAAAGCGGGGATAAGGCAAGGCACCCCCAAAGAACTAGAAGTAACACCAGGTTCAGTCAAGGTGGTTGGATGAACCGGCGTGAGCTGCCGAGCCTGATGTTGTGCGGCTAACTCGGCCTCCCTGCGCGCGCGGGCCCGGTCCACCACTCCTTGAGCGTTATCAGCACCACCCGCCGGGTTGTTGTCATGGGGTGCCCCACGTCGTTCATTACTCGACACTGCTAGTTCATCCATATGTCTGCTATAGCTCCGGCTTGGACGGGGGGTCGAGTGGATCCGGTCGCGGCTGTACGAGTACGCTTCCTGTTGGGCCAAAGCTGTCCTCAGAAGTTCCTTGACCCGTCGCGTCTCTACTGCCTGCGGCGAGTCACCTTCAATTGGAATGGCCTCCAGCCATGCAGCAGCGGCAACAAGATTGTCCATTGGGTTGGAGTAGTGACCCGGAGGTGTTAAAGCAGCCTGAGGTATAACGGTGTTTTGACGAGGCGGGTCCATCTGACGAGGCTGAACCGGTGCACCGGTCCCAGGGGCTTCTGCCCGGTTTCCCTCCAGTGGATTGCCGGCTCTTGGTCCTGGAGTATTGAAAAGGTCTCTGGCCACGAAAACTGGAGGTAAACGGGATCGGTGCTTCCTCCTCATGACTTCATGCGATGCGCTCTGGTCCAACATAAGCTGGTAGTCCTGTGCGTCTAAAGCGGCCTGCTCTGCGGCCATCCTGGCGTCCTCAGCCGCCAGATCCGCCTTGGCCTGGGTGATCTGTTCCTTTACCTTTGCAATCTCCGCGTTGTGAATGTCCTGATCCAGTGGATTAACCTCCACCACAAGCACAGCCAACGCATCAAATAGTTCTGATAGAACCTGAGCCGGCGGGCGCACAGGGCCTCCTGCCCCGGCAGCCGTCACCGCTGCTGAACCGGGGATCGTTGCCGCAGCTGTCGAAGAATGAAGCACTGCTTGTGTTCCGGCCATGAATATTCCAACCCGGTTGGGCAGATCAGAGGGGTCCAGAATACTGTCGCCATTGGAACAGCTCCCAATCCGGCCATCTTGTAGCTGATAAAGAGATTCGGTTTCTCCGGTCGAAGACTCGTTACCGGAACAAACAACGGTCGCACTGCGAAATTCCGATCCGTCCTCATAACTTCCTCCATGGATGACTCCCACGAAGGCATGCTTCATGGCCGGTTTAACCCGGGCGGATCACGCCCGCTGAGCCGTCTCGACGAGGTCGGTGCAGATGTCCGGCTCAGGGCCCGGTTCACCGATCTTGCCAATGAAAACGTGAATGCTACCAAAGGGGACCCGGTACCCGTACTCAATTGAGCCGGCCTCGGGGCCCCAGCCTGCGTCGTCGATGTAGAGCTTGCCGCGACGACTCTTAGTCATCCGGCCTACAGTGTAGCCCTCAAGTCCTTCAAAGCGGCCCTCCAAGAACCGGAAACCATCGTGCAATAGCCCCACGGCGGGCGCCAACTGTCGTGGTTTTGTCACGGCAGATGTCCTAGAGAAAGGACTTAGTCATGGAGCCATCGCGACGGGTTAGCTTGAAGGGGTTAAAGCGGACACAGGGACGCAAGAGGGATTATACTAGTTCGGCCCCTTCAATGAAGGTAAAAGCCTGCGTCTAGTTGTGATGGAATTGATGGGGTTTCGATGACTAGGGAGCAAACAAGCTTCGCCTATGTCTCGAGTTGTTGTCTGTTGTCCCTAAACCGCCGCCGGGTCGTCCCCTTATATACACGGGTGACACCCGTCGGTTCACAGAGTCCCAACACCGGTCGATATTCGTATCCGGGTTGGTCTCTCCTTATTCCTAACTTACAATACAAGTTTATATACAAATCCCGGTTTACAGCTACAAGTCTTGAACCGACTACGGGCCTTAGGCCCTCATCTGCCTTCTTGGGCTTTATCACTTCTGGAACTACTGATGAAGTTGACCCGGCCCAGATAGGCCGGTTTACGCCCAGCAGTAATATCCCCAACAGCTGGCGAGCTGATCCGTCGTCTTTATCGCCTGGTGGCCTCCTCCCCTTGTGGTTAGTGTTAAGCTTGCCTGCCTACTTGAAGACCCAACAATTTTGGTTGGTATGATTTGCTGGCCTATCAGGGTGACCGTGTATCTGACAAGGTCGATCCAATATCCTTTCAAGGGTGGATGGTCCATCCTGGTTTGCCTTTAGTGGCTTCTTTCGTTGACCGGGCTTCGGATTGTGAAATCCGGCGTTCACTGCTGTGTCGCATATATTACTAAGATTGTTGTGTTCGGTTCGTCGTGGCTTGCCGTTGTCATCTCGGATTTCGGAAGTGCCCGGGCCATTGGCATCGTTGCTTTTACGAGTAAGCCAATTGTCTTCTCCCACACAGAAGCGGGTCATTAGAGCGGTAAGGGCTAACATGGATTTGGGTCCTTCCTGGCCGAGGTGACGCGCTAGCCATTCATCCCGGATGCTATGTCTGAAGGCCGCAAGGTCTTCTGCGTCCGGACAGTCGACAATTTGGTTCTTTTTGACTAAGAACCTGGTCCAGAGCTCCCTGGCTGACTCGCCGGGCTCCTGGACAATGTGACTTAAGTCATCGACGTATAATGGCCGGACATATGTTCCTTGGAAGTTGTCTCAAAAGGCGTCTTCCAAATCTTCCCATTTGCCAATAGAATTTTCTAGCAAATTGTTTAGCCAGTATCGAGCTGGCCCTTTAAGCTTGATAGGTAGGTATTTAATGGTGTGGAGGTCGTCTCCACGGGCCATGTGAATATGGAGGAGGTAATCCTCCATCCATACCGCGGGATCTGTTGTTCCATCGTATGATTCGATGTCAATGGGTTTAAACCCGTCTGGAAATTCATGCTCCATTACTTTGTTAGTGAAGCAGAGGGGGTGTGCGGATCCTCTATGTTGGGCCACACTATGAAGCACCTCCGGCGGGATCCTTTTATGGTGCTCAGACCGGGCATGGTCGGCTTTATAGCGTCCGAATAGGCAACCATCATCGTCAGCCGAGGTATATCTTCGTGATCTGTACATTGATCTTGTGCGTCCTGCTCTACCCTCCGTGTCTTGGTTGATATCGCGGGTATTTCCCCGAGCTGTTTTGTTTTGACGGCCGGATGGGTTGGTATGGTGCTCTGCTTGGGCTGCTGCTTTGTCTGGACCGAATTGTGGTCGGCCCGCCGCATTGTTCGATGTTTGTATGGGTTCCATCGCTCTCTCATCGCGTTGAGGGAGCCACCTATTCTTGGGGTGGCTTTTGACTGGGCTGCTAAGGCCGTATTCTTCGGCGGCCAAGACCTCAGTCCATCTATCATTGAGCAAATATTGGCTTGCTTGAAGTTGGAGCTGCTTCTTTCTTAGGCTCCTTGCAGTGGCTACAAGCTGGCATTTAAAGCGCTCCTGCTCGAGAGGTTCCTTGGGCATGATAAAATCCTCATTGCCGAGGATCTCCTCTTCCTCGAAGAGTGGGAGATAATTGTTTTCCTCCGAGTCCCCATATGTGGTCTATCCATCAGTGTTGTCTTGCCCGCCTTCCTGTTCATCCTGCTCGGATTCTACCTCAACAGGGTCTTTGTTGTCCGGGGTATCGTCTTCTCTGGTGCTGGCAGTGTTTACTCTTGGGCGATGTGATCTAATGTGCCGGTGTCCGGGCTGTGTACCAGGCGGTTTATTCTCGACCGGGTCCTCCTTGTCATTGTCGAGAGTGCCGTAAGGTGTGTCTATCATACACACATCATACCAGGAAGTGGTCATCTCGTGTAGAGCGGGTAGTAAGCTCTGGCCTTGCCCCTCATCGTCGTCCACACCGCCGATGTCTTCAGAGCGGGGGTCGGGCGTGTTGGTTAGGTCTTCAACAGTGTCTACAAAGTGGGTGGCGGGTGGGAAACAAAATTCTCCATCATCCGCCGAAAGTTTGAACCAAACATAGTTCGGCGACGGGTCGTCTGCCAGGGATAGGTTTTTTAGCGAGTTTAGCATGTCACCCATGGGCGAGTGTTGGAAGATATCTGCGGCGCTGAACTTGAAGATCGATAACCGATCAAGTTCGATATACGCGGGCTCGCAGGGTTCAGAGTTCGACATCGGAGGCGAGTCCGAGGTTCCGTTGATGCATATACCGTATGAAGTGGAATCTGTGTGCGGCTCCAGCACCGCAGAATCGGTAGCCCCCGTGATGGGGTCGAGCTTCCCATCTTCAGGCGACTTGATCTACTCCGGATTTAAGGCCAGAGCTGCTACAGGAGCTATCTCCTGGATGCGGCCCGATGACAGGTTTAAGCCATTTTCATCGAGGCGATGGGGAGTGGTTGTCGCGGTCTCGAATCCGTTGAAGATCAAATCTCCACGGACGTCCGCGATGTAATTCAGGCTTCTGAATCTGACCTGATGGCCAGGGGCGTAACTGCCGATCTGCTCCAGATGGCCAAATGAGTTGGCCCGCAGTATGAAGCCACCGAATACGAAAATCTGTCCGGGGAGGAAGGTTTCTCCCTGGACAACGTCATTACTGATGATTGAAGGGGCCTTCGAGCCTTCTGTTGACGGCATAGTGGAACTCTCAATGAAAGCACCAATGTCGGTGTCAAAACCGGCGGATCTCAGGTAGGAGTTCCCGAACTGTGCGTCTAGGATCGATGGTACAGGAGATGGGGGACACGATGTTTACCCAGGTTCGGGCCCTCTCTATGGAGGTAATACCCTACTTCCTGCTTGATTGATCTTGATGAATATGAGTATTACAAAAGTTGATCTACCACGAGATCGTAATGGCTAAACCCTAGAAGCCTAGCCTATGTGAATATGGTAATGAGTATATGTGGTGTCCTTTCCGGACTATCCCCTTCGGTTTATATAGACACCGAGGGGATCTACGGTTTACATGGAGTCGGTTACATAAGAAGGAATCTCCGGTCGCTAAGCTTGCCTTCCACGCCAAGTAGTGTCCAATCCGGACACGAGTATGGTCTTCGATCTTCACAGCCCATCAGTCCGGCCCATGGATAACAGGCCGGACGCCCGAGGACCCCTTAGTCCAGGACTCGCTCAAGCGTGCCATGGCGGATCTAAAGGTGCAAACCAGACAAAGTCAACTTCACAACCAATGTTTGCTTTCAACTAAGAAGTGATGGACAAGAAATCAGAGTAAAGCAGTGGTGATCTATTTTCTTGCTGCGATAAATAAGTTGAGCAGATACGAAAGAGTATCGCCTCTGGTATGGCGTTATGTATGCATCGGCTGATAATTCCACAGTGTTGTGGTAGCGATCACTGTCGGCGGCGTGGAAGCAGATCTAGGAGGGTAGATGGTGGCGGCGGGGGAAATATCCTGGTGTGATGGACGAGCGGCCGTAGGAGCGGCATCGGCATGGTGGACGACGGTGGGGATGAATCGAGAGGGTGGGATACAAGGATCCCGGTCCGAAGCCGTGGATGAGAGAGGTCGATCTCTTGTAATGGACAACGGCGGCGGGGTATCAGCTCCGGCATGGTGGAGGAGGACGGTGGTGGATGGGGTGGCGGACTGAGGAGGCTAGGGTGGAGAGGGTGTTTTGGTGCCCACGGAGTAAGAATGGGGAAATGGAGGGAGAGAGGAAGGGGGAACCATGTCTTTAGGGCGCGCTTGTCTCAAATGCGAGGAAATTTACAAACTTAGCCCCCGTTTAAAATTTCCTACATCACAACAGTATTAGTCGGTTGGGGATAGGACGGTAATCTCGCATACACCGAATATTTGCTGACGAGAGTTTGTTTTGGCGCCCATCGTGTATGAATCGGGGAGGGAGTCGATTTCGGACGCGGAGACACTTTGTTTTGGTGCCCACTGTGTATGAATCCGGGTGAGAGGCGGTTATGTCACGATTGAGTGAAATTACAAACCTACCCCTATCGAAACCTATAGAAATCGAGCCGATAGGCTTTGCATGTCATGGATACGCAGTAATTTCCATCTCGCAAATTTTGGTTTCGGGCGGTTACTGCAACTTTCCCTACTTCGTTCAAATTTTTGCACAGCAAGAGTGCACGTTTACCGTGCCAACTCAATTCGAATCTAGTTTGTATTCTATTTTTGTTCGGGCAGGATCCATTATTGATTGGAACAAAATTCTATATACATCATTTTTTATATATACTTTCAAAAGCACAACACCCTTTATACATAAATATGGTTTACAAATGGCATGATCTCAGATTCATAAGGCTGGATCTATCTTAATTTGGATTTTCAAATATTTGAAACCACTTTATGTTGAAATCCAATGTATGCATTCCTCACTAATTGTCTCCAATTAATGTGTGTTTCATGCGTTTTTTTACTTCTCAAACATGTGATACGTTGGAGACGTATGAATCATATGTGTAGATCCTTTATGCATACTAATACCCCTCTGATTATGAACATGAATATGCTTTGTGAGTAGTTACGTTTGTTCCTGAGGACCTGGGAGAAGTCTTCTATAAGTAGTCATGTGAATTTGGTATTCGTTCGATATTTTGATGAGATGTATGTTGTCTTTCCTCTTGTGGTGTCATGTGAACGTCGACTACATGAAACTTCACCATTGTTTGGGCCTAGAGGAAGGCATTGGGGAGTAAAAAGTAGATGATGGGTTGCTAGAGTGACAGAAGCTTAAACCCTAGTTTATGAGTTGCTTCGTAAGGGGCTGATTTGGATCCATATGTTTCATGTTATGGTTAGGTTTACCTTAATACTTCTTTTGTAGTTGCGGATTCTTGCAAGAGGGGTTAATCATAAGTGGGATGCTTGTACAAGGAAGGACAGTACCCAAGCACCGGTCCACCCACATTTCAAATTATCAAAGTACCGAACGCGAATCATATGAACATGATGAAAACTAGCTTGACGATAATTCCCATGTGTCCTCGGGAGCGCTTTCCATTATATAAGAGTTTGTCCAGGCTTGTCCTTTGCTACAAAAATGATTGGGCCATCTTGCTACACCTTATTTACTTTTATTACTTGTTACCCGTTACAAATAACCTTATCACAAAACTATCTCTTACCGATACTTTTCCAAACACTTTTGCCCTTGTTTTGGAATCTAACTTGCATGATTTGAATGGAACTAACTCGGACTGACGCTGTTTTCAACAGAATTACCATGGTGTTATTTATGTGCAGGAGAAAACGTTCTCGGAATGACCTGAAACTTCACAGAGCCACTTTTCAAAAAATAAGAAAAATACCTGCCAAAGATGAAGGCCAGGGGGCCCACCACCTTGCCATGAGGGTGGGGGCGCGCCCCCTACCTCGTGGGCCCCCTGTTGCCTCTCCGACTCTAACTCCACCTCCATATATTGAGTTTCGGGGAGAAAAAAATCAGAGAGAAAAATCATCGCATTTTACGATACAGAGCCGCCGCCAAGCCCTAAAACCTCTCGGGAGGGCTGATCTGGAGTCCGTTCGGGGCTCCGGAGAGGGGAATCCGTCGCCATCATCGTCATCATCAACCATCCTCCATCACCAATTTCATGATGCTCACCACCGTGCGTGAGTAATTCCATCATAGGCTTGCTGGACGGTGATGGGTTGGATGGGATCTATCATGTAATCGAGTTAGTTTTGTTAGGGTTTGATCCCTAGTGTCCACTATGTTCTGAGATTGATGTTGCTATGACTTTTCTATGCTTAATGCTTGTCACTAGGGCCCGAGTGCCATGATTTCAGATCTGAACCTATTATGTTTTCATCAATATATGAGTGTTCTTGATCCTATCTTGCAAGTCTATAGTCACCTATTATGTGTTATGATCCGTTAACCCCGAAGTGACAATAATCGGGATACTTACCGGTGATGACCGTAGTTTGAGGAGTTCATGTATTCACTATGTGTTAATGCTTTGTTCCGGTTCTCTATTAAAAGGAGGCCTTAATATCCCTTAGTTTCCGTAAGGACCCCGCTGCCACGGGAGGTAGGACAAAAGATGTCATGCAAGTTCTTTTCCATAACCACGTATGACTATATTCGGAATACATGCCTACATTATATCAATGAACTGGAGCTAGTTCTGTGTCACCCTAGGTTATGACTATTACATGATGAACCGCATCCGGCATAATTCTCCATCACTAATCCATTTCCTACGAGCTTTCCATATATTGTTCTTTGCTTATTTACTTTCTCGTTGCTATTGCTATCATCACTACAAAATACCAAAAACATTACTTTTACTACTGTTACCTTTTGCTACCATTATCGCCACTATCATATTACTTTTCTACTAAATACTTCGCTGCAGATATTAAGTTTCTAGGTGTGGCTGAATTGACAACTCAGCTGCTAATACTTGAGAATATTCTTTGGCTCCCCTTGTCGAATCAATAAATTTGGGTTGAATAGTCTACCCTCGAAAACTGTTGCGATCCCCTATACTTGTGGGTTATCAAGACTATTTTCTGGCGCCGTTGCCGGGGAGCATAGCTCTATTATTTGAGTCACTTGGGATATATATCTGCTTATCATTATGAAGAACTTGAGAGATCCAAAACCCAAGATCTATCCCTCAACTACGAGGGGAGGTAAGGAACTTGCATCTAGCTCTGCACTTGATTCACCTTCTGTTTTGAGTAAGCTTGCGACACTTACACCTACTTCTGCTATTCGTTCTGATATGCCACATGTTATTGATGATGCCACTTCTGCTATGCAAGATACTTATGATGATCCCCGATCTTAGTATTGTTAGGAGTGTTGTGTTAGGAGACAAATCATATAATTTGGGAGCCATTGTTGCACGTAGGTTGCATCTTAATAGACTTAATGGAGATTTCTTTGGTGGAATTTATGCAACCCGCATAGCTAATTTTCTTGGTATAGCCATACGCGAAGATGATATTGAGTTACCTCCTGCTTGTCTAGATTTTAATGCTATGGATCACCACCAGTTTGTCGAGAGGAACGAATCACCTCTCTAGTATCGACTAATCTTTGACAGAAGCCGTGCTGTCCGTATTACCCTCCCTGCTCCTGCCTTCTTTGATTATCAGGCAAGAGGAGGATATACTATTACCAGAGAGGAGGCAGATGAGTATGAGAGGAGAGAGGAGGCCGCTCGGCGCCACGCTGCAGCTCAGCAGGCGATAGCCGCCGCATCGCAGTACGACCCCAACAACTATTATGGATATCCGCCAGGCCAGCGGTGGCCATAGACCAACTTAGGCCAAAAGCCTAAGCTTGGGGGAGTATGTATTTCCCACCGACATTACATTTATGTTCACACACTCATTGCTAGATGTCGGTGCTCATACTTTTTCATTGTATCATCCATGCTAGTTTATTTTCCTTTTTATGCTTTCTTCTTGTGTGTTTAATAAACCTTAATAAAAACCAAAAAAAATAGTTGTAGCTTTTAGTTAGTTTACTCTCCATGCTTGTAGAAGTAATTAAAAAGAAAACCCAAAACATTTCCTGTTCTTCTTTTGCTTGTTGGGAGCTTTCCGTGTAAATAGTTTTATTTCTTTTCTTTTGGGGTCGATAGGAGAAGACCATAATTAAATTGTTGAAGTGGCTCTTATATGCATTATTGTTGATCTGACAGAAGAGCCCATATTGCCTTGTCCTCTCCTATTTATTGAATGCCTGCAGATTCCAGCTTAGTCCAATGCACGTGCACTATTATTATTGTTCACATCGTTCGGTCGTGCAAGTGAAAGGCAATTATGATGTTATATGATGGATTGGCTGAGATGAGAAAAGCTGGTATGAACTCGACCTCTTTTGTTTTTGTAAATATGATTAATTCATCGTTCCTGATTCAGCCTATTATGAATAAACATGTTTGCAATGACAATTAGAGATCATAGTTTCTTGTGCCATGCTTGATTAGCTATGAGTTATAATGGTTTCCCTTGCATGCGAACATGCTATTAAAATGGTTATGATGTGGTATGATAGGGTGGTATCCTTCTCTGAATGATTTAAGTGACTTGACTTGACGCATGTTCACGCATATAGTTGAAACAAAATCAACATAGCCTTCACGATATTTATGTTCATGGTGGATTATATCCTACTCATGCTTGCATCCGGTGTTGATTAATTTTAATGCATGTTCATGACTGTTGTTGCTCTCTAGATGGTCGCTTCCCAGTCTTCTGCTAGCCTTCACCTGCACTAAGCGGGAATACTGCTTGTGCATCCAAATCCCTTGAACCACAAAGTTATTCCACATGAGTCCACTATACCTACCTATATACGGTATCTACCTGCCGTTCCAAGTAAATTTGTATGTGCCAAACTCTAAACCTTCATATAAATATCCTGTTTTGTATGCTCGAATAGCTCATCTATCAACTAGGGTTGTCTGTATCTTCCATGTTAGGTGGGTTTTCTCAAGAGGAGTGGACTCCGCTCCTCACTCACGAGATAAATGGCTGGTCACCGGGATGCCCAGTCCCATGCTTTATGCAAACTAAATCAAAATAATTGCAAACGAAACTCCCCCTGGGACTCTTGTTAGTTGGAGGCACTCATTGTTTCGAGCAAGCCATGGATTGATGCTTGTTGGTGGAAGGGGGAGTATAAACTTTACCATTCTATTTGGGAACCGCCTGTAATGTGTGTAGCATGGAAGATATTGCCATCTCTTGGTTGTTATGTTGACAGTGAAAGTATACCGCTCAAAATATTATTCACCTCTGTTTCAAAACCGAGCTCTGGCACCTCTACAAATCCCTGCTTACCTCTCCGAAGGGCCTATCTATTTACTTTTATGCTGAGTCATCATCCTCTTATTAAAAAGCACCAGTTGGAGAGCACCGCTGTCATTTGCATTCATTACTGTTAGTTTACATTGAGTATGACTTGACTGGATCTCTTTTACCATGAATTACAATGTCTAGTCAGTCCTTGGTCTTTAAAGGTGTTCTGCATTTATGTTTTGCGGTCTCAGAAAGGGCTAGCGAGATACCACCTTGTTATATCATATTATGATTGTTTTGAGAAAGTGTTGTCATCCGAGATTTATTATTATGGCTCGCTAGTTGATTATGCTATTGATATGAGTAAACTTGAGACCTATGCGTTATTGCAAATGTGGTTAGTTATAATCTTTGCTGAAAACTTGAATGTTGGCTTTACATATTTACAATAACAAGAGCAAACAGAGTTTGTAAAAGTTTTTCTTTATCACTTTCAGTTTGTCAACTGAATTGCTTGAGGACAAGCAAAGGTTTAAGCTTGGGGGAGTTGATACGTCTCCAACGTATCTACTTTTCCAAACACTTTTGCCCCTGTTTTGGACTCTAACTTGCATGATTTGAATGGAACTAACCCGGACTGACGCTGTTTTCAGTAGAATTACCATGGTGTTATTTATGTGCAGGAGCAAACGTTCTTGGACTGACCTGAAACTTCACGGAGCCACTTTTCAGAAAATAAGAAAAATACCTGCCAAAGAAGAAGGCCAGGGGGCCCACCACCTTGCCACGAGGGTGGGGGCGCGCCTGCCCCCTAGGGCGCGCCCCTACCTCGTGGGCCCCCTGTTGCCTCTCTGACTCCAACTCCACCTCCATATATTGAGTTTTGGGGAGAAAAAAATCAAAGAGAAGAAATCATTGCGTTTTACAATACGGACCCGTTGCCAAGCCCTAAAACCTCTCGGAAGGGCTGATCTGGAGTCCGTTCGGGGCTCCGGAGAGGGGAATCCGTCGCCATCGTCATCATCAACCATCCTCCATCACCAATTTCATGATGCTCACCACCGTGCGTGAGTAATTCCATCGTAGGCTTGCTGGACGGTGATGGGTTGGATGGGATCTATCATGTAATCGAGTTAGTTTTGTTAGAGTTTGATCCGTAGTGTCCACTATGTTCTGAGATTGATGTTGCTATGACTTTGCTATGCTTAATGCTTGTCACTAGGGCCCGAGTGCCATGATTTCAGATCTGAACTTATTATGTTTTCATCAACATATGAGTGTTCTTGATCCTATCTTGCAAGTCTATAGTCACCTATTATGTTTTATGATCCATTAACCCCGAAGTGACAATAATCGGGATACTTACCGGTGATGACCGTAGTTTGAGGAGTTCATGTATTCACTATGTGTTAATGCTTTGTTCCGGTTCTCTATTAAAAGGAGGCCTTAATATCCCTTAGTTTCCGTAAGGACACCGCTGCCACGGGAGGGTAGGACAAAAGATGACATGCAAGTTCTTTTCCGTAAGCACATATGACTATATTCGGAATACATGCCTACATTATATCAATGAACTGGAGCTAGTTCTGTGTCACCCTAGGTTATGACTGTTACATGATGAACCGCATCCGGCATAATTCTCCATCACTGATCCATTGCCTACGAGCTTTCCATATATTGTTCTTCGCTTATTTACTTTCCTGTTGCTATTGCTATCATCACTACAAAATACCAAAAACATTACTTTTACTACTGTTACCTTTTGCTACCATTATCGCCACTATCATATTACTTTGCTACTAAATACTTCGCTGCAGATATTAAGTTTCCAGGTGTGGTTGAGTTGACAACTCAGCTGCTAATACTCGAGAATATTCTTTGGCTCCCCTTGTGTTGAATCAATAAATTTGGGTTGAATACTCTACCCTCGAAAACTGTTGCGATCCCCTATACTTGTGGGTTATCAAGACTATTTTCTGGCGCCGTTGCCGGGGAGCATAGCTCTATTCTTTGAGTCACTTGGGATATATATCTGCTTATCATTATGAAGAACTTGAGAGATCCAAAACCCAAGATCTATCCCTCAACTACGAGGGGAGGTAAGGAACTGCCATCTAGCTCTGCACTTGATTCACCTTCTGTTTTGAGTAAGCTTGTGACACCTACACCTGCTTCTGCTATTCGTTCTGATATGTCGCATGTTATTGTTGATGCCACTTCTGCTATGCATGATACTTATGATGAAACTACCTCTATGCCTGATACTACTATGCCACTTAGTGATTTTCTCGATGAAGAACTTGTTGGGGCTAGAGAGATTGAAAATATTGAATCTGATGATACTGATGAAAGTGATGATGAAGAATCACTTGTTATTCCTAAGGGTTATGTCTTTGATCAAGAAGCTTCCTTAGCTATTTTAGCGTGCCAAAATAGAACTGAACTCAAAAGATTATTAGCTAAATGGAGTTAGCAATCTTTAAATGCTAGAATGAAACCTGACCCTACTTTTGCTACTTCACCTATCTTTGTTACTGATAAGGATTATGAATTCTCTATTGATCCTGATATAATTACTTTGGTTGAATCTGATTCTTTCATGGTTATGAATCTGAAACTGTTGTGGCACATCTTACTAAATTGAATGATATAGCTACCCTGTTCACTAAAGATGAGAGAACTCGTTACTTTTATATCCTTGAAATATTTCCGTTCTCACTAAAGGGTGATGCTAAGATATGGTTTAATTCTCTTGATCCTAGTTGTGTGCGTAGTCCCCAGGATATGATTTATTACTTCTCTGCTAAATATTTCCCTGCTCATAAGAAACAAGCTGCTTTAAGAGATATATATAATTTTGTGCAAATTGAAGAAGAGAGTCTCCCACAAGCTTGGGGGAGGCTTCTCCAATTACTTAATGCTTTGCCTGATCATCCTCTTAAGAAAAATGAAATACTTGATATCTTTTATAATGGACTAATCGATGCCTCCAGAGATTACATGGATAGTTGTACTGGTTCTGTTTCCAGGGAAAGAACACCGGATGAAGCTGAAATTCTATTGAATAATATGTTGACAAATGAAAATAATTGGACACCTCCAGAGCCAATTCCTGAGCCTATTCCTAAACCAACTCCGAAGAAGAGGGGTATTCTATTTCTCAGTCCTGAAGATATGCAAGAGGCAAATAAATCTATGAAAGAGAAATGTATTAAAGCTAAAGATGTTAAGAATTTACCTCCTATTGAAGAAGTACATGGTCTTAATTTACCTCCTGTTGAAGACACATATAATCTTAATCCTTTACCTATTGAAGAAACTCATGGTCTTGATAACCCGACACAGGTAGTAAAGGTAAATTCTCTCTATAGATATGATAAAGCTGAAATCCCATTTACTAAATTTGCTAGCCCTTGCTTAGATGAGTTTGATAAATTTATGGCGAAGCAAGAAGATTTTAATGCTTATTTTGGTAGACAATTGAAATACAATTCAAATATGCTTCTTGGGTGATTATATGGCTAATGTTAAAGGTGAACTTAAACTTATTAGTAAACATGCTTCTATGGTTACCACTCAAGTAGAACAAGTACTTAAAGCTCAAAATGATTTGCTCAATGAATTGAATAGTAAGGACAATGATAATGCCGTTAGAGTGGCTACTAGAACTGGTAGAATGACTCGGGAACCTTTGTATCCTAAAGTCCACCCTAAGAGAATTGAGCAAGATTCTCAGAGAAATAATATAGATGCACCTAGTCCTCCTAAAAGGAAGAAAAAGAAAAAATGATAGGACTTTGCATGCTTCTAGTGATCATATTGTTGAAACACCCGAGAATCCAAATGATATTTCTATTTCTGATGTTGAAACTCAATCTGGTAATGAACCTGAAACTGGTGGTAATGTTAATAATAATGTTCATAATGATGCCCAACCTAGTAATGATAATGATATAGAAATTGAACCTGTTGTTGATCTTGATAACCCACAATCAAAGAATCAACGTTATGATAAAAAGACTTTGTTGCTAGGAAACATGGTAAAGAAAGAGAGCCTTGGGTTCAGAAACCCATGCATTTTCCTCCCAAACCATCCATGAAAAAGGATGATGAGGATTTTGAGTGCTTTGCTGAAATGATTAGACCTATCTTTTTGCGTATGCGATTAACTGGTATGCTCAAAACCAATCCTTATGCTAAGTACATAAAAGATATTATTACAAATAAAAGAAAGATACCGAAAGCTGAAATTTCCACCATGCTTGCTAATTATACTTTTAAGGGTGGAATACCAAAGAAACTTGGAGATCCAGGAGTACCCACTATACCATGCTCCATTAAAAGAAACTATGTTAAAACTGCTTTATGTGATCTTGGAGCCGGTGTTAGTGTTATGCCTCTCTCTTTATATCATGGACTTGATTTGAATAAGTTGACACCTACTAAAATATCTTTGCAAATGGCTGATAAATCAACTGCTATACCTGTCGGTATCTGTGAGGATGTGCCTAATGTAGTTGCAAACATTACTATTTTAACGGACTTTGTTATTCTTGATATTCCCGAGGACGATAGTATGTCTATTATTCTTGGAAGACCCTTTTTGAATACTGCAGGGGCTGTTATTGATTGCACTAAAGGCAATGTCACTTTTCATGTAATGGCAATGAGCATACAGTACACTTTCCGAGGAAACAACCTCAAGTTCATAGTATCAACTCTATTGGGAAAATTCCATCAATTATATTTGGAGGTTTTGAATTTCCTCTTCCTACTGTCAAGAAGAAATATGATATTCTTATTATTGGGGATGTGCATATCCCCGTTGAGGTAACATAGTGTTATTCGAAATTTCTTCGGTTCCATGTTATTCGGAATGAGTTCGTTAACAAGACTTCGTCAACCTTATTAGAGGATTCCTTTTGATGATCATGAGATGGATGAAACTAGAAGGCACAACCTTCTGTACCCTCCTTTTACTTTTTGTTATTTATATTAAATAAAATAAAAATAAATATTTTTCTCTCTGTTATCTGATTATCCATGCAATATAAAAATACCTCGAAAATAAAAGTTCTCCAAATGCCCTGAAATTTAAATATGATTTTTTCTAGAATATTTGAGGATTTATGGAACTGAGAACACACCAGGGGGGTCAACCACCTGCCCACGAGGGTGGAGGGCGCGCCCCCTGCCTCATGGGCCCACGGTGGCCCTCCTCCACTTATTCCTGCACCCACACACTTCATCTTCCTCCCCCAAACACGAATAACCAGCTCAAGCACGAGTTCTGGCTCATTTTGCTGCCATTTTCGATCTCCTTGCTCAAAGCACCTCTCACAAAACTGCTTGGGGAGATTGTTCCTTGGTATGTAACTCCTCCATTGATCCAATTAGTTTTTGTTCTAGTGCCTTATTCATTGCAAATTTGTGTTGCTTAGGTGACCCTGTTCTTGAGCTTGCATGTCAAATTTATATGGTCAAAAGTAGTTTTGATGCATGATATAGGCCCTAGGCACTTGTAGGAGTAGTTGCTATCAATATTATTGAGTTTGGTTTACTTTTACTTTGAAGTTACTAAAAAAATTCAGAATTTTTTAGAGGAAGAAATATGCTTAGGAAAATGTTCCAAGGTGGTTCTTCAAGGAAGCAAGGACCAAGGCTTGCAATGCGTGATGCTGATGAAGAGCCACCAAGAGACACTCTAGTGCATCCTTGTGAATGGCCTTCTGAGAACTTTATGGATCGAGCGGGAATTAAGGAAGAATTTAACACATATTTGTGTAACGCTGATCTTGTGAGCTTCGAGGAAGAGAAGTGCAGCCAGTATCACTATCTCACCAGTACCTTTATGAGGAGGTTTGAATTTTCAACTTCACGTAATTCTCCAACTGTCCTGATTGATCTTTATGATAAATCTTACACTATGGACTTAGAGAATTTCACCACTGCTTGCAAACTTCCACAATGGGGTAGTATAAGGGATCCTCGCAAATCTAAATTTAGAGATTTTCTTGCTAGAATAACAGTGGGAGAATCTAGAGATATTACACAAGCTACCATAGGGAGCATTCACTTTCCTGCTATACATTATTTTTGTAGTGACCAGACCTCAAACAGTCTGATCTCTGTGCTCCGGTGTCATCCCTGGATCAGTAATGCTGACACCACACAGTACTCGGAGAATTTATAATAGAGTAGCAATCACACACTTATTACATCGAGTGTCTCAATAGAGATCTTAATACAATAAATATGGCTTAAGGCCATCTAATAACGATAACAGCGGAAGGCTTGGAAGATAAGTGAGTCCATCAACTCCAACGGCATCACTGAGTATAGAACCATGACCTAAAACTCCTTAGTCGTTGTCTGAAAAGTCTGCAACATTAACGTTGCAGCCCGAAACGGGTCAGCACATGGGATATGCTGGCAATGTAACACATAGAGAGTAATGGAATGGAACAGCTATACTATATGCATGTTTGGCTGGTGGAAAGCTCTATGGTTATAGTTTTGCGTAAAGCCAATTTTTCCCTACTGCAAAGGAATAAATTTATTTAACTATCATGGTAGTTGTTAAACATTGAGAATGGCTGACAGCATTCTCAATCCCAATTAAGCATCATCATTAAACATAACCCAATAAAATTAATTTAGAGTAACATGTTGAGATTCACATGATAATCCAGGTACTAGATACTCAAGATGTCCATAACCGGGGACACGGCTAATCATGATTAGTTTATTACACTCTGCAGAGGTTTGTGCACTTTTCCCCACAAGACTCAATCGCCTCCGTTGGGTTTCTCGCACTACAGGGTGTTTGAGAAGACGGATGACCGAGACATAGTCTTTCAGAAGCGCTAGCACCTTACGATCGGGTAGACCGTACCACCTACATCCCCTACATCTGCTAGTCTACCACTGTAAGAGTTCGCACGATTTAGTCAACTATGCTAGAGCCCATAATAGCTTGTGGCTGCACACGGAAGTTTCTAGTATGAATAGTCTCATGATCCGTTTGAGCCTGGGTGGCGGTCCAAAAGAAAACAGGCAAGTCCTGGAATACCCAGGTGCCTCAATCCACCCAGATGTGTGTTTAAGTTGCCACCTTAGATAAACCATTAATTAACCAAACTCACATCTGTCATGGATATCACTCGCCCAATCCACGTCTACTAGCATAGCATGGCATAATAAGCAAACGTAGAAGTAACTCCCAAAGGTTTGATAATAAATAGGTAATAAGTACTACCTCAACTACTTCCCATCCCACAATTTAATTAGATCCTAATCATGCAATGTGTGAGGATTGATCTAATGCAATAAAACTAGGTAGTAGGAAAGGTATGATCAAAGTGTTACTTGCCTTGCTGATGATCCGGGAAACCTAGAGATTCGAAGTAACAAGCGGCGCACTCCGGGTATTCTATCACAGACAAACAAACAAACATACAATAATTACTCATCTAATGCACATGTAAAACTCAAATAAGAGATCTAACTAGAAGGTTCAACTTAAGAACTCCGGTTGGCGAAAAGAATCAAATCGAACAAAGCAACGAAAGTCAAACGGCGAAAGAAAAACAACTTCGTTCTACTAATCTGGATCTAGGGCAATTTTTACAGTAGCAAAATCTTGTTTAAGCTGGTTAAACGGATAGAGGGTTTCAAGACGAAACTCCAGGCGCTTGAATCGCCGGATTCCGATAAACGAGCGAAAAGTTATACTAAAACGAAAATCGGATCAGGAATCGCGATCAGATAAATCGCGGATTCAATCCGAGAAAAAGAAAAAACGACGAACGCTCGCTAAATTAAATAAACCGGAGGAACCGATCTATTTAAAAAAATCTGAAACTAAAAAAAAGGGCGGAAAAACCGAAGGTTTTTTTTTTAAACCGACGGCGCGGATTACAAGGTGAGGCGAACCTCGGGCGGCGTGCGGGCGAGGCGGCGGCGGCGGCTCCGGCAACAGCGTGCGGCGGCGGGCGGCGGCGGCGCGTGCGGCGGCGGCGGCGCGCGGGCGGGGCGGCGCGGGTGCGGGGCTGAGGCGGCGGCGGGCTAGGGTTTGCCCCGGGTGGGCTGCCCGGCTTATAAATCCCTGGCGGGCCGGAGTCCTAGTCGGACACGGCCCGTAGGTCGGTTCGTTTTTTTTATTACGCGCAGAAGAAAAATAAAAAGAAATACTAAACGGACTCCAAAAATTCTGAAATAAATTTTCATGGGCTTCTAAAATCAAGCCGCACAAGGTGAACATTTATTTGGGACCTAAATGCAATTTTGAAAAACGCACATTTTTCCTAAATTCAAATAAAATAACGAAAAACTCCGAAATAAAATCTTATTTGGTTTTATTATTTAATCCTCAATATTTCTTTATTTTGGGAAAGTCATTTTATTACCTCTTTCATATTTTTGTAATAGAAATAATTGATGATAAAATAAATAAAATCAAATGATTCTATTCTCAAAATTTGAGAAGACTCAAATATGAAAATAACGAAATCCCCAACTCTCTCCGTGGGTCATTGAGTTGCGTAGAATTTCTAGGATCAACCAAAATGCAAAATAAAATATGGTATGCAATGATGATCTAATGTATAACATTCCAAATTGGAAATTTGGGATGTTACAAACCTACCCCCCTTAAGATGAATCTCGCCCTCGAGATTCGGGTTGGCTAGAAAATAGGTGAGGGTGGTCCTTGAGCAAATCTTCCTCTCGTTCCCAGGTGGCTTCATCCTCTGTGTGGTGGCTCCACTGAACTTTGCAAAACTTGATAACCTTGCTGCGGGTGACTCGATTGGCAAACTCAAGAATCTTAATTGGTTTCTCCTCATAGGTCAAATCGTTATCCAACTGAATAGTTTCCAATGGCACGGTGTCTCTCAACGGTATGTCAGCCATCTCCGCGTGACACTTCTTCAACTGAGAAACGTGGAACACATCATGAACTCCTGACAATCCTTCGGGCAATTCCAACTTGTAGCCACTTCTCCCATACGCTACAAAACTCGATATGGTCCTACAAATCGTGGCGCTAACTTCCCTTTAACTCCAAAACGCTTTGTTCCCCGAAGTGGAGATACTCGAAGATAAGCTCTATCTCCGACTTCGTAAACTGTCTCCTTGCATTTAGAATCTGCATAACTCTTATGTCTGGACTGGGCTACCTTGAGCCTATCGCGAATCAACTTCACCTTCTGTTCAGACTCTTTAATCAAGTCAGGTCCAAACAACTGGCGGTCTCCAACTTCGTCCCACGACAACGGTGTCCTGCACCTCCTTCCGTACAAGGCTTCGAAAGGGGCCATCTTTAAACTGGCTTGGTAACGGTTCTTGTAAGAGAACTCTGCATATGGCAAATTATCGTCCCAACTAGATCCGTAATCTAGCGCACAAGCTCTCAACATATCCTCCAAAATCTGATTGACTCTCTCGGTCTGTCCATCTGTCTGTGGATGAAAAGTTGTACTGAATTCTAGCCTGGTATCCAAAGTTTCATGCAACTGCTTCCAGAACTTTGAGGTAAACTGGGTTCCTCTATCTGATACGATACTCCTTGGAACTCCATGCAAACATACGATCCTGGTCATGTATATCTTTGCCAACTTAGCACTGGTGTAAGTGGTCTTTACCGGGATGAAATGAGCTACTTTCGTCAATCGATCAACTACAACCCAAATCGAGTCATAGCCTGAACGAGTCCTGGGCAATCCCATGATAAAATCCATGCCTAGCTTATCCCACTTTCACTCGGGTATCGGCAATGGTTGTAACAATCCTGCTGGCTTCTGATGCTCTGCCTTTACTCTCTGACATACATCACAAACTGCTACATACTCCGCAATATCCTTCTTCATTCCGGTCCACCAGAAAATATCCTTCAGATCCAAATACATTTTGGTATTTCCTGGGTGAATGGAATGCGATGAGTCGTGTGCCTCTTGCAAAATCAACTTCCTGATCTCCGGGTCATTGGGCACGTAAACGCGGTCTTCAAACCATAGGGTATCGTGCTCATCCTCACAAAATCCCTTAGCTTTTCCTTTGCTAAGTTTCTCCTTTATAGAGGCAATCTCTTTGTCGGTCTTCTGAGCTTCCCTGATTCTATCCATCAAGGTTGACTGAATCTCCAATGCTGCTACATAGCCTCTCGGAACTATTTCCAAACATAGTTCACGAAGATTTTCTGCTAACTCCTTGGGTATTTCTCCCGTCATTAACGTATTGACGTGGCTCTTACGGCTTAAGGCGTCAGCTACTATATTAGCCTTTCCGGGATGGTATTGCAATCTCATATCATAATCCTTGATGAGCTCCAACCATCTCCTTTGTCTGAGATTCAACTCCTTCTGTGTGAAAATGTACTTCAAACTCTTATGATCCGTGTACACGTCACAATGATTTCCAATGAGGAAATGCCTCCATGTTTTCAAAGCATGCACTACGGCTGCTAACTCTAAATCATGTGTGGCATAATTCAACTCATGAGGTTTCAGTTGTCTTGAGGCATATGAAACAACTCTCCCTTCCTGCATAAGCACTGCTCCAAGTCCTCGACGTGAAGCGTCGCAATACACCTCATAATCTTTGGTCTGGTTTGGCAAAATCAACACTGGTGAGGTAACCAAACGTTTCTTCAACTCCTGGAAACTAGCCTCACATTCCTCCGTCCGTATGAACTTGGTATCTTTCTTTAACAACTCGGTCATAGGCTTCGCAATCTTTGAGAAATTCTCAATAAATCTCCGGTAGTATCCTGCGAGTCCAAGAAAACTCCGGATCTCTCCAACTGTTGTTGGGGCTTCCCACTTGGTCACGGTATCAACTTTAGTGGGATCAACTGCTATACCTTCTCCAGATATAACGTGTCCGAGGAATCCTACTTCCTTCAACCAAAACTCACAGTTGCTGAACTTGGCATATAATTGATGTTCTCTGAGCTTTCCAAGGACCAAACGCAAATGCTCCTTATGCTCCTCTTCATTCTTCGAATAAACCAGGATATCATCAATGAACACTACGACGAACTTATCCAAAAATTCCATAAACACTTTGTTCATCATGTTCATAAAATAGGCAGGTGCGTTAGTCAGGCCAAATGACATAACGGTATACTCGTACAGCCCATACCTGGTGGTAAAAGCTGTCTTAGGAATATCCTCTTCTTGAATCTTCAACTGGTGGTATCCTGATCGCAGATCGATCTTGGAAAATACCTTAGCTCCTTGCAATCGATCAAACAGATCATTAATCATTGGTAGTGGGTACTTGTTCTTGATTGTTACTTCATTCAATCCTTGATAATCAATAACCATCCTTAACGATCCATCCTTCTTCTCCACTAGAAGTACTGGCGATCCCCAAGGCAAAGAACTTGGGCAAATATATCCCTTATCCAGTAACTCCTTAATCTGCTTCTTAATTTCCACCAAATCCTTTGTTGGCATCCTATATGGTCTCTTTGATATTGGCCCTGTGCCTGGCAATAGCTCAATCAAAAACTCAATATATCTATCCGGTGGCATGCCTGGCAACTCCTCTGGAAATACTTCAGGGAAATCCCTTACCACTGGTACTTCCTCCTGCACAACTCCTGTTAGGCAATTTACTTGAGTCCTCTTTGGCACATGTCGGGATACATACTTGATCCTTCTCCCTTCTGGGGTGGTAAGCAAAATTGACTTACTAGCACATTCAATATTCCCTTCATACTTTGATAACCAATCCATGCCTAAGATCACATCCAATCCTTGGGATTCCAATACTATTAGGTCTGAGGGAAAAACATAGTTACCAATCCTTAATGGTAACCGATCACACGATAGACTAGCCACATACTCTGCTCCAGGCGAGGTTACTAACATGGGGGACCTAAGGGCTTGGGTTGGTAGGTTATACTTATCCACAAATCCCCTTGAGATGTATGAATGCGATGCACCAGTATCAAAAAGAACGAGTGTAGTAAATGACTTAACCAAAAACTTACCTATTACTGCATCAGGCTGAGCTTCAACCTCCTCCACGCTAACGTGGTTCACCTGTCCCCTGTTGAAAGGGTTCGGCTTCTTCCCAGAACTTCCATTGCCATTTTGGCCTTTAGGACATTCATTGGAATAATGTCCGGTCTTCTGACACTTAAAGCAAGTGACTTGGCTCAGGTCCTTCTTGGCTGGGGTTGATGGGTTGGTGCGATTTTGGCCGTTGCTTCCTCCATTGCCATTACCATTCTTGGTGCCATTGTGATTGTGCGAGCTACCTCCTCCATGGGTATGCTGAAAAATGTCCTCCCGGTCTAGGGGTAAAACGTGGCTTCTGCTGAGCTCTTAAATTGTACTTTCCTTGTCCATACTTCCTCTTGTGGTTCTCAATTTGCTGCTGCTTCCCTTCAATCATAAGAGCACGATCTACCAACTCCTGGTAGTTGTTGAAGGTGGCTACCATCAACTGCATGCTCAACTCATTATTCAGTCCTTCCAGAAACTTCTCCTACTTAGCTGCATCCGTAGCGACGTCATCTGGGGCATAACGTGCTAACTTACTAAAGTCCTCCACATACTGGCCAACTGTCCGTCCTCCTTGGCGCAAGTTGCGAAACTCACGTTTCTTCATGGCCATAGCTCCTGCTGAAACATGTGCAATACGAAAAGCCTGCTGAAATTGGTCCCATGTGACAGTGTCGACAAGGAAAGTGGCTGTGAAATTCTCCCACCATGATGCTGCGGGTCCTTCAAGCTGATGTGCGGCAAACTTCACCTTCTCCGCATCCGTGCATCTTGCTGTGGTCAACTCTCTAGCTGTCTTGCGGAGCCAATCATCTGCTACTATCGGCTCGGTGCTACTGGAAAACACCGGCAGATTCAGCCTAAGAAAACGGGCTAAGTGATCAACAGGTGGTGGTGGTGGTGGTGGTGGGTTGTTGTTGTTGTTCCCCTGATTCTGATTCTGGACTAGCAACTGCGTCAATGTGTTCTACTGCTGGATCAACTGGGTGAGCTCTGGTGGAAAGGCAAATCCGGGGTCACGTCTCGGAGGCATCTGAGGGTTTTAGAAAAGATGAGATGTAAGAATAGAGGGGGTCTAAAGAGAAAACACTACCCATATGCACATGAGGCAAAAGCAAACAATTCACTTCATTCAATCAAACAAGGGCATACAATCGATCTAACTATCGCAAAAGTGCTCGGACTACTATATTTACATGGTGGACTACTACTACTGATGAGGTGGTCTACTATAAATATTCTTCGGTTGCAGACTCCATGATATCTGCTCCAGCTTCATCAACATAGTCATCATCGCTACTATCTGGATCCGAGTCGGTGTCGTCGATGATGATGTAGTCTTCCGGGCTAATCTCCTTGGGTTCTTCGTCTTCCTCTACTGGCGTAGGGCCTCCCATAAATATTCCAATCTTCTTGATTAGGTCGTCATTCTTCTCCACCAATACTTCAATCTCCTCTTCATAATCTTCACGTGTAGCCTTGAGGTCTTCTTCCAGTTCCTTGATTCTAGTCTTAGCCTTCTTCAGATCTATCATGTCGGCGCACATCTGGTTCTCCTGTCGTCGAATGTGCTGGTTTAGCTCCTGGATAAAAGCTGCGATTGATCTATCCTTCCTGGTGCTGATCATCTCCCAGTGTTCATCTTGGCGCCCACAAATCTGGCAGATAGTATCCTTGAGATCCTTGCGGTAGACTTCTCCAATACGTCCCATGGCGATGTGAGCTGCCATGCTCTTTCCTAAATTCCAAGTTGGTGCATCAAAAGAAAACTCTATGGGCTCAGTGACTGGCATGAACGTCCTTCCTGGAACTTGAACTTGAATCATCCAGCGCTCTTCTTCAGGTAAAGTGGCGTTGTAGGTTCCGGTGAAGCTTGGTACTCCTATGTTCAGGTATCTAGTGACTTCCTTCAAGTGACGTCCAAAAGGTGTATCTTCATCCGGTTGCGTAAACTTGTTCCTTGCATCCGCCATCCTAAAAGAGTAGAAAAGATGAGAGAAGAGAAGAGAGTGAATAGTGATCTAGGTTTTTTAGCTTAGTGGTCGTGTCCTACAGTCAGCGTGTGCTCTGATACCATCTCTGTAGCGACCAGACCTCAAACAGTCTGATCTCTGTGCTCCGGTGTCATCCCTGGATCAGTAATGCTGACACGACACAGTACTCGGAGGATTTATAACAGAGTAGCAATCACACACTTATTACATCGAGTGTCTCAATAGAGATCTTAATACAATAAATATGGCTTAAGGCCATCTAATAACGATAACAGCGGAAGGCTTGGAAGATAAGTGAGTCCATCAACTCCAACGGCATCACTGAGTATAGAACCACGACCTAAAACTCCTTAGTTGTCGTCTGAAAAGTCTGCAACATTAACGTTGCAGCCCGAAACGGGTCAACACATGGAATATGCTGGCAATGTAACACATAGAGAGTAATGGAATGGAACAGCTATACTATATGCATGTTTGGCTGGTGGAAAGCTCTATGGTTACAGTTTTGCGTAAAGCCAATTTTTCCCTACTGCAAAGGAATAAATTTATTTAACTATCATGGTAGTTGTTAAACATTGAGAATGGCTGACAGCATTCTCAATCCCAATTAAGCATCATCATTAAACATAACCCAATAAAATTAATTTAGAGTAACATGTTGAGATTCACATGATAATCCAGGTACAAGATACTCAAGATGTCCATAACCGGGGACACGACTAATCATGATTAGTTTATTACACTCTGCAGAGGTTTGTGCACTTTTCCCCATAAGACTCGATCGCCTCCGTTGGGTTTCTCGCACTACAGGGTGTTTGAGAAGACGGATGACCGAGACATAGTCTTTCAGAAGCGCTAGCACCTTACGATCGGGTAGACCGTACCACCTACATCCCCTACATCTGCTAGTCTACCACTGTAAGAGTTCGCACGACTTAGTCAACTATGCTAGAGCCCATAATAACTTGTGGCTGCACACTGAAGTTTCTAGTATGAATAGTCTCATGATCCGTTTGAGCCTGGGTGGCGGTCCAAAAGAAAACAGGCAAGTCCTGGAATACCCAGGTGCCTCAATCCACCCAGATGTGTGTTTAAGTTGCCACCTTAGATAAACCATTAATTAACCAAACTCACATCTGTCATGGATATCACTCACCCAATCCACGTCTACTAGC
Source organism: Triticum monococcum (assembly GCA_034509565.1). Lineage (NCBI taxonomy): Eukaryota > Viridiplantae > Streptophyta > Magnoliopsida > Poales > Poaceae > Triticum > Triticum monococcum. Next base: position 68,113,749 of record CM067846.1, read on the forward strand.
ATAGCATGGCATAATAAGCAAACGTAGAAGTAACTCCCAAAGGTTTGATAATAAATAGGTAAATGGTACTACCTCAACTACTTCCCATCCCACAATTTAATTAGATCCTAATCATGCAGTGTGTGAGGATTGATCTAATGCAATAAAACTGGGTAGTAGGAAAGGTATGATCAAAGTGTTACTTGCCTTGCTGACGATCCGGGAAACCTAGAGATTCGAAGTAACAAGCGGCGCACTCCGGGTATTCTATCACAGACAAACAAACAAACATACAATAAGTACTCATCTAATGCACAGGTAAAACTCAAATAAGAGATCTAACCAGAAGGTTCAACTTAAGAACTCCGGTTGGCAAAAAGAATCAAATCGAACGAAGCAACGAAAGTCAAACGGCGAAAGAAAACAACTTCGTTCTACTAATCTGGATCTAGGGCAATTTTTACAGTAGCAAAATCTTGTTTAAGTTGGTTAAACGGATAGAGGGTTTCAAGACGAAACTTCAGGCGCTTGAATCGTCGGATTCCGATAAACGAGCGAAAAGTTATACTAAAACGAAATCGGATCAGGAATCGCGATCAGATAAATCGCGGATTCAATCCGAGAAAAAGAAAAAACGACGAACGCTCGCTAAATTAAATAAACCGGAGGAACCGATCTATTTAAAAAAATCGAAATTAAAAAAAACTGACGACGCGGATTACAAGGTGAGGCGAACTTCGGGCGGCGTGCGGGCGAGGCGGCGGCGGCGGCGGCGATGGCGTGCGGCGGTGGCGCGTGCGGCGGCGGGCGGTCGGGGCGGCGCGGGTGCGGGGCTGAGGCGGCGGCGGTCTAGGGTTTGCCCCGGGTGGGCTGCCCCGGCTTATAAAGCCCTGGCGGGCCGGAGTCCTAGTCAGACACGGCCCGTAGGTCGGTTCGTTTTTTTTTTAATTACGCGCAGAAGAAAAATAAAAAGAAATACTAAACGGACTTCAAAAATTCCGAAATAAATTTTCGCGGGCTTCTAAAATCAAGCCTCACAAGGTGAACATTTATTTGGGACCTAAATGCAATTTTGAAAAACGCACATTTTTCCTAAATTCAAATAAAATAACGAAAAACTCCGAAGTAAAATCTTATTTGGTTTTATTATTTAATCCTCAATATTTCTTTATTTTGGGAAAGTCATTTTATTCCCTCTCTCATATTTTTGTAATAGAAATAATTGATGATAAAATAAATAAAATCAAATGATCCTATTCTCAAAATTTGAGAAGACTCAAATATGAAAATAACGAAATCCCCAACTCTCTCCGTGGGTCATTGAGTTGCGTAGAATTTCTAGGATCAACCAAAATGCAAAATAAAATATGATATGCAAAGATGATCTAATGTATAACATTCCAAATTGGAAATTTGGGATGTTACAATTTTGCTCTCTTCATAGGTAGATGCATTAATGGTAAAGATGAGGCATGTCACATGTGTGTCCTCGATCTTAGTATTCTTAGGAGTGTTGTGTTAGGAGACAAATCATATAATTTGGGAGCCATTGTTGCACGTAGGTTGCATCTTAATAGACTTAATGGAGATATCTTTGGTGGAATTTATGCAACCCGCATAGCTAATTTTTCTTGGTATAGCCATACGCGAAGATGATATTGAATCACCTCCTGCTTATCTAGATTTTAATGCTATGGTTCACCACCAGTTTGTCGAGAGGAACGAATCACCTCCCCAGTATCGACTAATCTTTGACAGACGCCGTGTTGTCCATATTACTCTCCCTTCTCCTGCCTTCTTTGATTATCAGGCAAGGAGGATATACTATTACCAAAGAGGATGCAGATGAGTACGAGAGAAGAGAGGAGGCCGCTCGTCGCCACGCTGCAGCTCAGCAGGAGATAGCGCCGCATCGCGGTACGACCCCAACTACTATTATGGATATCTGCCAGGCCAGCCGTGGCCATAGACCAACTTAGGCCAAAAGCCTAAGCTTGGGGAGTACGTATTTCCCACCAACATTACATTTATGTTCACACACTCATTGCTAGATGTCGGTGCTCATACTTTTTCATTGTATCATCCATGCTAGTTTATTTTCCTTTTTATGCTTTCTTCTTGTGTGTTCAATAAACCTTAAGAAAAACCAAAAAAAATTAGTTGTAGCTTTTAGTTAGTTTACTTTCCATGCTTGTAGAAGTAATTAAAAAGAAAACCCAAAAACATTTCTTGTTCTTCTTTTGCTTGTTGGAAGCTTTCCTGTGTAAATAGTTTTATTTTTTTTCTTTTCTTTGGGGATCGATAGGAGAAGACCATGATTAAATTGTTGAAGTGGCTCTTATATGCATTATTATTGATCTAACAAAAGAGCCCATATTGCCTTGTCTTCTCCCGTTTATTGAATGCGTGCAGATTTCAGGTTAGTCCAATGCACGTGCAATATTATTATTATTCACATCATTTGGTCGTGCAAGTGAAAGGCAATTATGATGTTATATGATGGATTGGCTGAGATGAGAAAAGTTGGTATGAACTCGACCTCTTTTGTTTTTGTAAATATGATTAGTTCATCAGTCCTGATTCAGCCTATTATGAATAAACATGTTTGCAATGACAATTAGATATCATAGTTTCTTGTGCCATGCTTGATTAGCTATGAGTTATAATGGTTTACCTTGCGTGCCAACATGCTATTAAAATGGTTATGATGTGGTATGATAGGGTGGTATCCTCCTCTGAATGATTTAAGTGACTTGACTTGGCGCATGTTCGCGCATGTAGTTGAAACAAAATCAACATAGCCTTCACGATATTTATGTTCATGGTGGATTATATCCTACTCATGCTTGCATTCGGTGTTGATTAATTTTAATGCATGTTCATGACTGTTGTCGCTCTCTAGCTGGTCGCTTCCCAGTCTTTTGCTAGCCTTCACCTATACTAAGCGGGAATACTACTTGTGCATCCAACTCCATAAACCCCAAAGTTATTCCATATGAGTCCACCATACCTACCTATATACGGTATCTACCTGCCGTTCAAAGTAAATTTGTATGTGCCAAACTCTAAACCTTCAAATACATATCTTGTTTTGTATGCTCGAATAGCTCATGTATCAACTAGGGCTGTCTGTATCTTCCATGTTAGGCGGGTTATTCTCAAGAGGAGTGGACTCCGCTCCTCACTCACGAGATAAATGGCTGGTCACCGGGATGCCAAGTCCCATGCTTTATGCAAACTAAATCATAATAATTGCAAACAAAACTCCCCCTGGGACTCTTGTTAGTTGGAGGCACTCGTTGTTTCGAGCAAGCCATGGATTGATGCTTGTTGGTGGAAGGGGAGTATAAACTTTACCATTCTGTTTGGGAACCGCCTATAATGTGTGTATCATGGAAGATATTGCCATCTCTTGGTTGTTATGTTGACAGTGAAAGTATACCGCTCAAAATATTATTCACCTCTGTTTCAAAACCGAGTTCTGGCACCTCTACAAATCCCCGCTTCCCTCTCTGAAGGGCCTATCTATTTACTTTTATGCTGAGTCATCATCCTCTTATTAAAAAGCACCAGTTGGAGAGCACTGTTGTCATTTGCATTCATTACTGTTAGTTTACATTGAGTATGACTTGATTGGATCTCTTTTACCATGAATTACAATGTCTAGTCAGTCCTTGGTCTTTAAAGGTGTTCTGCATTTATGTTTTGCGGTCTCAGAAAGGGCTAGCGAGATACCACCTTGTTATATCATATTATGATTGTTTTGAGAAAGTGCTGTCATCCGAGATTTATTATTATGGCTCGCTAGTTGATTATGCTATTGATATGAGTAAACTAGAGACCTATGCGTTATTGCAAATGTGGTTAGTTATAATCTTTGCTGAAAACATGAATGTTGGCTTTACATATTTACAACAACAAGAGCAAACAGAGTTTGTAAAAGTTTTTCTTTATCACTTTTAGTTTGTCAACTGAATTGCTTGAGGACAAGCAAAGGTTTAAGCTTGGGGGACTTGATACATCTCCAATGTATCTACTTTTCCAAACACTTTTGCCCTTGTTTTGGACTCTAACTTGCATGATTTGAATGGAACTAACCCGGACTGACGCTGTTTTCAGCAGAATTACCATGGTGTTATTTATGTGCAGGAGCAAACGTTCTCGGAATGACCTAAAACTTCACGGAGCCATTTTTCAGAAAATAAGAAAAATACCTGCCAAAGATGAAGGCCAGGGGGCCCACCACCTTGCCACGAGGGTGGGGGCGCACCTGCCCCCCTAGGGCGCGCCCCCTACCTCATGGGCCCCCTGTTGCCTCTTCGACTCCAACTCCACCTCCATATATTGAGTTTCGGTGAGAAAAAAAATCAGAGAGAAGAAATCATCGCGTTTTACGATATGGAGCCGCCGCCAAGCCCTAAAACCTCTCGGGAGGGCTGATCTGGAGTCCGTTCGGGGCTCCGGAGAGGGGAATCCATCGCCATCGTCATCATCAACCATCCTCCATCACCAATTTCATGATGCTCACCGCCATGCGTGAGTAATTCCATCGTAGGCTTGCTGGACGGTGATGGGTTGGATGGGATCTATCATGTAATCGAGTTAGTTTTGTTAGGGTTTGATCCCTAGTGTCCACTATGTTCTAAGATTGATGTTGCTATGACTTTGCTATGCTTAATGCTTGTCACTAGGGCCCGAGTGCCATGATTTCATATCTGAACCTATTATGTTTTCATCAATATATGAGTGTTCTTGATCCTATCTTGCAAGTCTATAGTCACCTATTATGTTTTATGATCCGTTAACCCCGAAGTGACAATAATTGAGATACTTACCGGTGATGACCGTAGTTTGAGGAGTTCATGTATTCACTATGTGTTAATGCTTTGTTCCGGTTCTCTATTAAAAGGAGTCCTTAATATCCCTTAGTTTCCGTAAGGACCCCGCTGCCACGGGAGGGTAGGACAAAAGATATCATGCAAGTTCTATTCCATAAGCACGTATGACTATATTCGGAATACATGCCTACATTATATCAATGAACTGGAGCTAGTTCTGTGTCACCCTAGGTTATGACTGTTACATGATGAACGCATCCGGCATAATTCTCCATCACTGATCCATTGCCTACGAGCTTTCCATATATTGTTCTTCGCTTATTTACTTTCCCATTGCTATTGCTATCATCACTACAAAATACCAAAAACATTACTTTTACTACTGTTACCTTTTGCTACCATTATCGCCACTATCATATTACTTTGCTACTAAATACTTCGCTGCAGATATTAAGTTTCCAGGTGTGGCTGAATTGACAACTCAGCTGCTAATACTTGAGAATATTCTTTGGTTCCCCTTGTGTCGAATCAATAAATTTGGGTTGAATACTCTACCCTCGAAAACTGTTGCGATCCCCTATACTTGTGGGTTATCAATGATCTTCCACCAAATAAACCAATTAGCATCAACTAAAAGGAGTAATCAACACTACTAGCAACCCACAGGTACCAATCTGAGGTTTTGAGACAAAGATTGGATACAAGAGATGAACTAGGGTTTGAGAGGAGATGGTGTTGGTGAAGATGTTGATGGAGATTGACCCCCTCCCGATGAGAGGATCGATGGTGATGATTTCCCCCTCCCGGAGGGAAGTTTCCCCAGCAGAACAACTCTGCCGGAGCCTTAGATTGGTTCCGCCAAGGTTCCGCCTCGTGGCGGCGGAGTTTCGTCCCGTAAGCTTGCTTATAATTTTTTTTCCAGGATGAAAGACTCCATATAGCCAAAGATGGGCATCAGAGGGTTGCCAGGGGGGCCACGAGGCAGGGGATAGGGCGCGCCCCCACCCTCGTGGATGGTGGGTGGCCCCCTCTGATACTTCTTTCGCCCAATATTTTTTATTTATTCTGAAATGTGCTCCCATGAAATTTCAGGACTTTTGGAGATGTGCAGAATAGGTCTCTAATATTTGCTTATTTTCCAGCCGAGAATTCCAGCTGCCGGCATTCTCCCTCTTCATGTAAACCTTGTAAAATAAGAGAGAATAGGCATAAGTATTGTGACATAATGTGTAATAACAGTCCATAATGCAATAAATTTAAATATAAAAGCATGATGCAAAATGGATGTACCAGGGACGGGGGAGTATGCAAGTATAATGATGTAAGTATTGTCAAATGTAGTGAAATTGAATTCATAATTGCCATGTAAATTTCAACGAAGAGAAAAGGGTAGGACACTTATAAAAAGATGAAAGAAAGTTATAGTTGACATGTAGTGTGGTCAATGGTTGCCATGTGCTTTGTTTACAATTTGCCATGCAATCATAACGTATATCTAGTTATACTTTCTCTGATGTGAGATTTCTCTGGTAGTTGCCGTAGAAACCATATGGAAAAATCCAGTTCCAGGACAGACAACGTGTGCTGCAGTTGCCATGTAGAAGATGCTATATTTAAAATGTGCAATCCAACACGTTTGACGTGTGTAATCCAACAAGTTTATCATATGTAATATAGTATGTTTGCTATGTGGAATCAACAAGATTTGCCATGTATGATGCACTAGATTTTCCACGTGTGGTCCACTAGATTTGCCATATGTGATCTAATTTTTTGCAAATGAGAAGGAGAGACAAGAATGGAGTAAGAACAATCAAACAAAAAATTAAAGGAACAAGGTTTGGGATGATGAACATGCTAACAACGGAAAACACAGCTATCATAACTTATGCAAGTATGTGACACAAAAAGAAACTGCCAGATTTGAAAAATGTGTAAATTCTATAGATTTGTCATGCATAATCAACTAACTTGACCATGTGTAAACTACTTCCTCCATAAAGAAATATAAAAGCATTTAGATCGCTAAAGCAGGTGCGCGTCCTTGCTTTCTCTGGCTGGCTGTGGTGGCAGGGGGAGGACCAGGCGTGCCTGCGCGCTGGACAAGGTTTCTGGAAGCGACGACCTTGGGTTGCAGCTTATGGTGGAGGATCTGGCCGTCTTTTGCTGGGCGGTGTGGCTTCGTCCCCAGATCCGGAGCGGCGGAAGCTCGGTGAGCGCTCTCGTCAGTGGGAGATGTCGCCGGCCATGTTCCTTCTCGGTTTCAAGATCCAACTCTGAGGAGTTGGTGGCTACTACGGCTCAACAACGCCATCTGGCAAGGGGCTTCTTCACCTCCAAGGACAAGACATCTGCAGCAAGCTGTTCTCCCATCGGCCATTCCGGCGCCGGCGATGGATTCAGCTGTGTTGCGGTTGCAATGAACACGAAGAAGATAAGGGACCTGGGTGTAGTTTCTTATTTCTTCAGGGTCCTCTTCGTAGTTTTGGTGGGGTCTGTTGTTTCCTGTTCCCTGTCTTTGCTTATGTATTCTCTCGGATGTGTATTGTCTGTTTCCTTAACATGAATACAGCGTAGCGTATGCCTTCGGGTGTATGTTTTCAAAAAAAAAAAGCGGCAAATAGGGATTTCCCTCGCGAAACGTTCGCTCGATAAGATTCCCCCTAACGGCCCCACCGCCCAACAACAGGCCAAGGCCCAGTACCTCTGAGTCTCTCTGACGGCCCATCCGGAACCCTGACGGGCTGGCCCCATGCGAGCCCTCCTACCCTCTCGTCTTCGGTCTTGGAGCACAAGATGAACGCCGCACCGCACCACGCCAACAAAAGGAGGAAAACATACGGTCCAGCTGCCGGCATTCTCCCTCTTCATGTAAACCTTGTAAAATAAGAGAGAATAGGCATAAGTATTGTGACATAATGTGTAATAACAGTCCATAATGCAATAAATTTAAATATAAAAGCATGATGCAAAATGGATGTACCAGGGACGGGGGAGTATGCAAGTATAATGATGTAAGTATTGTCAAATGTAGTGAAATTGAATTCATAATTGCCATGTAAATTTCAACGAAGAGAAAAGGGTAGGACACTTATAAAAAGATGAAAGAAAGTTATAGTTGACATGTAGTGTGGTCAATGGTTGCCATGTGCTTTGTTTACAATTTGCCATGCAATCATAACGTATATCTAGTTATACTTTCTCTGGTAGTTGCCGTAGAAACCATATGGAAAAATCCAGTTCCAGGACAGACAACGTGTGCTGCAGTTGCCATGTAGAAGATGCTATATTTAAAATGTGCAATCCAACACGTTTGACGTGTGTAATCCAACAGGTTTACCATATGTAATATAGTATGTTTGCCATGTGGAATTAGCTAGATTTGCCATGTATGATGCACTAGATTTTCCACGTGTGGTCCACTAGATTTGCCATATGTGATCTAATTTTTTGCAAATGAGAAGGAGAGACAAGAATGGAGTAAGAACAATCAAACAAAAAATTAAAGGAACAAGGTTTGGGATGATAAACATGCTAACAACGGGAAACACAGCTGCCATAACTTATGCAGGTATGTGACACAAAAAGAAACTGCCAGATTTGAAAAATGTGTAAATTCTATAGATTTGCCATGCATAATCAACTAGCTTGACCATGTGTAAACTACTTCCTCCGTAAAGAAATATAAGAGTATTTAGATCGCTAAAGCAGGTGCGCGTCCTTGCTTTCTCTGGCTGGCCGTGGTGGCAGGGGAAGGACCAGGCGTGCCTGCGCGCTGGACAAGGTTTCTGGAAGCGACGACCTTGGGTTGCAGCTTATGGTGGAGGATCTGGCCGTCTTTTGCTGGGCGGTGTGGCTTCGTCCCCAGATCCGGAGCGGCGGAAGCTCGGTGAGCGCTCTCGTCAGTGGGAGATGTCGCCGGCCATGTTCCTTCTCGGTTTCAAGATCCAACTCTGAGGAGTTGGTGGCTACTACGGCTCAACAACGCCATCTGGCAAGGGGCTTCTTCACCTCCAAGGACAAGACATCTGCAGCAAGCTGTTCTCCCATCGGCCATTCCGGCGCCGGCGATGGATTCAGCTGTGTTGCGGTTGCAATGAACACGAAGAAGATAAGGGACCTGGGTGTAGTTTCTTATTTCTTCAGGGTCCTCTTCGTAGTTTTGGTGGGGTCTGTTGTTTCCTGTTCCCTGTCTTTGCTTATGTATTCTCTCGGATGTGTATTGTCTGTTTCCTTAACATGAATACAGCGTAGCGTATGCCTTCGGGTGTATGTTTTTAAAAAAAAAGAGAGAGCGGCAAATAGGGATTTCCCTCGCGAAACATTCGCTCGATAAGATTCCCCCTAACGGCCCCACCGCCCAACAACAGGCCAAGGCCCAGTACCTCTGAGTCTCTCTGACGGCCCATCCGGAACCCTGACGGGCTGGCCCCACGCGAGCCCTCCTACCCTCTCGTCTTCGGTCTTGGAGCACAAGATGAACGCCGCACCGCACCACGCCAACAAAAGGAGGAAAACATACGGTCCAGCTGCCGGCATTCTCCCTCTTCATGTAAACCTTGTAAAATAAGAGAGAATAGGCATAAGTATTGTGACATAATGTGTAATAACAGTCCATAATGCAATAAATTTAAATATAAAAGCATGATGCAAAATGGATGTACCAGGGACGGGGGAGTATGCAAGTATAATGATGTAAGTATTGTCAAATGTAGTGAAATTGAATTCATAATTGCCATGTAAATTTCAACGAAGAGAAAAGGGTAGGACACTTATAAAAAGATGAAAGAAAGTTATAGTTGACATGTAGTGTGGTCAATGGTTGCCATGTGCTTTGTTTACAATTTGCCATGCAATCATAACGTATATCTAGTTATACTTTCTCTGGTAGTTGCCGTAGAAACCATATGGAAAAATCCAGTTCCAGGACAGACAACGTGTGCTGCAGTTGCCATGTAGAAGATGCTATATTTAAAATGTGCAATCCAACACGTTTGACGTGTGTAATCCAACAGGTTTACCATATGTAATATAGTATGTTTGCCATGTGGAATTAGCTAGATTTGCCATGTATGATGCACTAGATTTTCCACGTGTGGTCCACTAGATTTGCCATATGTGATCTAATTTTTTGCAAATGAGAAGGAGAGACAAGAATGGAGTAAGAACAATCAAACAAAAAATTAAAGGAACAAGGTTTGGGATGATAAACATGCTAACAACGGGAAACACAGCTGCCATAACTTATGCAGGTATGTGACACAAAAAGAAACTGCCAGATTTGAAAAATGTGTAAATTCTATAGATTTGCCATGCATAATCAACTAGCTTGACCATGTGTAAACTACTTCCTCCGTAAAGAAATATAAGAGTATTTAGATCGCTAAAGCAGGTGCGCGTCCTTGCTTTCTCTGGCTGGCCGTGGTGGCAGGGGAAGGACCAGGCGTGCCTGCGCGCTGGACAAGGTTTCTGGAAGCGACGACCTTGGGTTGCAGCTTATGGTGGAGGATCTGGCCGTCTTTTGCTGGGCGGTGTGGCTTCGTCCCCAGATCCGGAGCGGCGGAAGCTCGGTGAGCGCTCTCGTCAGTGGGAGATGTCGCCGGCCATGTTCCTTCTCGGTTTCAAGATCCAACTCTGAGGAGTTGGTGGCTACTACGGCTCAACAACGCCATCTGGCAAGGGGCTTCTTCACCTCCAAGGACAAGACATCTGCAGCAAGCTGTTCTCCCATCGGCCATTCCGGCGCCGGCGATGGATTCAGCTGTGTTGCGGTTGCAATGAACACGAAGAAGATAAGGGACCTGGGTGTAGTTTCTTATTTCTTCAGGGTCCTCTTCGTAGTTTTGGTGGGGTTTGTTGTTTCCTGTTCCCTGTCTTTGCTTATGTATTCTCTCGGATGTGTATTGTCTGTTTCCTTAACATGAATACAGCGTAGCGTATGCCTTCGGGTGTATGTTTTCAAAAAAAAAAAAGAGCGGCAAATAGGGATTTCCCTCGCGAAACGTTCGCTCGATAAGATTCCCCCTAACGGCCCCACCGCCCAACAACAGGCCAAGGCCCAGTACCTCTGAGTCTCTCTGACGGCCCATCCGGAACCCTGACGGGCTGGCCCCACGCGAGCCCTCCTACCCTCTCGTCTTCGGTCTTGGAGCACAAGATGAACGCCGCACCGCACCACGCCAACAAAAGGAGGAAAACAGCACGCCCGAACCCTACTACTGCTACGGGCACGCACCACTAGCACACCCCGCATCGTCGCCGGATCGGAAGAGCAGGGGGGAGAGCCGAGGAGGAAGAAGCCCGAGGATGTTCCGCAACCAGTACGACACCGATGTCACCACCTGGAGCCCGCAGGGGCGGCTGTTCCAGGTGGAGTACGCCATGGAGGCGGTGAAGCAGGGCTCGGCCTGCGTCGGCCTCCGCTCCGCCACCCACGCCGTCCTCGCCGCCGCCAACAAGTCCGCCAACGAGCTTTCCTCGCACCAGCGCAAGGTCTTCCGCGTCGCCGACCACGCCGGGGTCGCGCTCGCCGGCCTCACCGCCGACGGCCGCGTCCTCTCCCGCTTCCTCCGCAACGAGTGCATCAACCACGCCTTCGTCTACGACGCGCCGCTCCCCGTCTCCAGGCTCGCGCTCCGCCTCGCCGACAAGGCGCAGGTCCGTCCCCGTCTCCCGTCCCGATCCCCTTTTCGTTTTTTCCTGCCCCGATCTGCTCGCGCGCTTAGGGTTTCGTGCCGGAGGGGTCAGATCTGGTGCGGGAGATGCGTGGTTTCGTGCGTGGTGGGGTAATCCCAGCTACGATCTATGCTGGTAACTAGGGTTTTCATTCATGGCGAAGTCGCGGGGAGCACGATCCAGTGGTACAAATGGTTACGATTTTGACGATTTCGCTAGTGGTGAGGGTCAGGACCCACCCTACAATTTAGTTATGTGGAGTGTTATTATGGTGCTTGATTTCTTATGCTCTGTTTTAGAATTGTGCAGCAACTGAGAACTGTGGTGGTATCAGAGTTTCCCTCTGATGAGTCCTCCCAGCTTAATAACTGATACTATACAAAGCCTGAATCTGAAGGTCTGTAGTTGTCCCCATTGAGCTGACTCTTGGGATTTAGTACGGTATAAACACTGTCTTATGTGTACTAGGTGTAATCGCGCTCTGCACTGCGCTTGAATATTATGGTATGGATGTGCTCCACTGAATGAGCATACTATGTCATGCGTAAAAATTGTCATCCGAAAAACTGGGATGAAGAAACTCGAACCGAGAGCTCTTGATTTGAATGAAAAACAATTATAGGATGCTAATAGTACATATATAAACATTGATGTTGTAAACCTAGTTTAGTTGATAGTCATCTATGGACCAACATCTCCACCACCTAGCATAAACCACAGCTGCAGATCGATCCTGTGGCGCTGCAACCTGTCCACGAAGGTGCAGGCCCCTGCTGATGCCGGCTGCGGGCTCTCATCCCGTCTGTACGCACCCCTTTAGCTCCTTAAGGTTTGCCCATGTTTCCTGCGATCAGCAAATCTGAATTTCTGTTGCCTATTTGGTTGCAGCTAGAGTTTGTGGTTTGTTTCGTCTGTCAATTTTATTTTACCTTTCCTGGTTACCATGTTCGGTACACTCATCCTTGCAAAAGAGAAATGTATGGTACCTTCAGTTTGTTATTATGTCCTACAGGTCTTCGTTTTTTCTCCTCTTGTCTTGCTAGCAAAGCCTATAACAGATATTATAGCAAGATTTTAATTTGGGATGCATGCCATCTATCATTACATGGGCATGAGGAACAACATTTTATACATGAAAGTTTCCTTCTACAACATTTGCTTTACCTTCAGAATTTATACGCCTTAAGAAAAGCAATGTTGTCGCTGAGGGAAAACATGTTTTTGAGAAATTAACAATATGCTTTAAGATCACTTTGCCTGAAATTTCTTCTAAGAAATGCTATCATTGCCAAATGATGTAACATACCTAGTGTGTGGCTGGTTAGAGCTTATTACAAGATATCAACTATAAACTAACACATGTTCTAGCATTCCATATGTCACCTATGCAAAGAACATATCCAATCCTCTATAGTCCACTTCCAATTAACAGGTACCTCAATCCTCTATAGCTTATTACACACTTTTAGTGATTGGAGTTGTCAATCAAATCCTAAACTCTACAACTGAGTGCCAAATAAAATTTAAAATTTCCTGTCCTAATTCAGAGAGAGAGAGAGAGAGAGAGGGAGAGAGGGAGGCAAGACTAAAACCAGGGAGGGAGGGATTTCTCTAAGTCACTCAGTTACTGGTTAATCTCATGATTCTAGTCTAGTATTAGCAATCAAATCATTGCCGTCAAGCCAGCATGTGTGTAAGAATATTTTTATCTGAAGAACATGTTTCCACCGCTATCCATTTATCTTCACATCTTGTGGTGGGTTATGTATTGACAATGTACTTTAACGTTTCAGGTTTGCACACAGCGTTCATGGAAGAGGCCCTATGGTGTCGGCCTCCTTGTTGCGGGTCTAGATGAGTCTGGAGCCCATCTCTACTACAACTGCCCCAGTGGGAACTACTTTGAGTACCAGGCATTCGCCATTGGCTCCCGCTCCCAGGCAGCGAAGACTTACCTCGAACGCAGATTCGAGAAATTCAACGCCTACACCCCGGACGAGCTCATCAAGGATGCGCTCTCAGCCATAAAGGAGACCCTCCAAGGTGAGAAGCTGACCAGCTCCAACTGCACCATTGCCATTGTCGGCAGAACGGAGGATGGCACCGTCGAGCCCTTCTCCATGATTGACTCCAAGAGGATCCAGGAAATCATCGACTCCATGGAGGCCGCCGACGAAGCGCCAGCGGCCGACGCGCCTGCTGAATCAAGCTCGATGCAGGAGGACAGGGGCGATGCGCCTGCGGCAGGGGATGCCCCAGCAGCGGATGAGCCGGCAGCACCGGACGCACCGGCGCCCATGGACATCTAGGCGTCTTCTGATGATCTATACATGTCATGTCCGTCCACCCCCATTGCCGCAGCGCTATTCAGAGTTTCAAAAAGACTAGACTGTTGTTTTAGAAATGTTGCCATCCATTGTGTGTACTCTTTGCTTCTGTGCCACTACAGCTTTGTGGTGCCTGCGTCTGGACTGATTGATTTTTATCTATCATGTGATGATGTCGCGGACAGAATCGTCTGGTTGGGGGAACAGATTTACGTTTTATTTATCATAAAATCCTGCTACCTGTTGAGTGTTTGCTGTTTTGTTTTCTGGATACTTTGGAAATTGAACAAACTCAGGGACGAGGACAATTTCCGCAATGAAAATGAAGAACAATCTAGCAATAGCAAAATTCAGACTTGGGAATTGGTTTGTCGAATATTAGTTGGTACTGTACTTGGCACTATAGCCGCACATTGGCAATGAATAGTAGATCACCTGTGCTAGCAATGCAGGCCGTGCGGGTTCTCGTCGAACCCCCTAGTGCAGTACGAGTGTTAAAAAACTTCAAGAGACAGAGATGCTGCTATCTCCCGTTGTGTGCTGGAGCTTGCATCACCAGGCCATCAAAGTCCAAGCGAGATGTTCTGACTATATAACCTGGTCGCTTGAGGGTCATAAAACGTTTTCGGAGAGTGTAAATGGTGAATATATATGCTCGGTGCATTCTGATCTGTTTAACTCAATCATCAACACTATGTGTTTGAATGAGATTCATATGAGTGGAGGAACCTACACTTGGTCTAATAATCAAGCACACCCCACCTTAGAGAAACTGGATCGTGTGCTTATGAGCAATGATTGGGAAGACATGTTTCCTTTTGTTAACATGAAGAAACTCGTTAGGGAGGTCTCTGACCATAATGCTCTCCTTTTGTACTCTGATAATCATGTTATTAGAGCTCCACAAAAGAGAGAGTTTAGATTCGAGCTGAGTTGGTTAAAATCTGAGGAGTTTGTCCCTCTAGTTAACAGGATTTGGAACCAAAAAGTGAATACTACCGATCCTATTGATATTTTGAATATCAAATTGAAAAGATTTAAGAAATTTTCCAAAGATTGGGGATCAAACAAATTTGGTCATGAGAAGAAAAGGAAACAGGAGATAAGAGACGAACTTGCATTTATTGAAAAATTGGAAGAAGATGGTAATATTGACCATGAAATGTGTGGTAGGAAGATGGACCTCCTAGTGGAGTTGAATGAAATACTTATTAATGAGGAGCTGTTTTTGTTGCAACAGTCTAAAGAGAGATGGTTGCTTGGGGGGGACCGTAACACGGCGTATTACCAAAAAATAGCCAACGGAAATAAACGTAAAAACACTATTCATTCTCTTAATGTTGGGGATACGGTGATCGAAGGAACAGAGAAGCTCCTGGAACATGCTACTGACTTTTATAAAAGTCTTTTTGGGCCAGCTCAGGGGAATATGTTTCATCTTGACCCTGATAGCTGGGGAGCGGAGGAGAAGCTGAATGAGCTAGATAACAAGAATCTTAATAGGCCTTTCACGGAAGAGGAAGTGAAAGAGGCTTTATTTTCCATGAAAAGTAACAGGGCTCCGGGTCCGGATAATATACCTGCTGAATTCTACCAGCATTGTTGGGATGTAGTTAAAGAGGACATAATGAAACTGTTCACTGCCTTTCATGCGGGAGAGCTCGACGTTAGTAGGCTGAACTATGGCATCATAACTTTGTTGCCAAAAGTCAATGGGGCTAACAAAATCCAGTAATTTAGACCCATCTGTTTATTGAGATGTCCTTACAAATTGATTACTAAGGTGCTCGATAACAGAGTTGTACCTTTTGCTGAAAAGTTATTCAGCAGACACCAGAATGCGTTTATTAAGCATAGAAATATCATGGATGGGGTGTTGTCTTTGCATGAGATTTTGCATCACACTTCCATCAAATAAAGAGTAGGCATTGTTCTTAAGCTCGACTTCGAGAAAGCATATGACAAAGTGAATTGGGATTTTATGTTGGAATGTCTTGAGATGAGAGGGTTCGGTATCACTTGGTGTAAGTGGATCAAAAGTGTCCTGACTGGTGGCACTGTCAGTGTTAAGTTGAATAATGTCATGGGACCTTACTTCAAAAGCTTTTAGGGGGTCAGACAAGGAGATCCTGTGTCGCCATTCCTCTTCAACATAGCGGTTGAGTGTTTATCTAAGATGGTGTTATTAGCGCAAAAAAACAATTTAATTACTGGGCTGGCGCCAGATCTTATTGAAAACGGTATGGCCATTCTGCAATATGCACATGATACGGTCTTGTGTATTGATCATGACCTAGATAAGGCAGTAAATATGAAATTGCTGCTGTACATCTTTGAGCTCATGTCTGGGCTCAATATCAATTTCCAAAAAAGTGAAATTCTATGTGTGGGGGGAGATGATGATATCCTTAAAACATACGCTGAAATGTTTGATTGCCAAATAGGGCACTTTCCCATGAAATATCTGGGAGTGCCAGTGACCTTTTCATCCTTGCGAGTTGCTGACTGGGATTTTCTGGAATCCAGATACATTCAAAAGTGTGACTCTGGATTGGGGGGGAATGCCTCATCCGGAGGACGCCTGACACTGCTAAATGCTAATATTTCTAGCATTGCGTTTTATTATATGGCCATGTTTCTTCTCTCCAAAACTATACTTGCTAGGATTGACAGGTGTAGAAGGAGATTTTTCTGGCACGTGACCCAGAATAAAAAGCAATATTATCTTATCAAATGGACTAGAATATGCAGATCTAAGAATAAAGGAGGGCTGGGTGTAAAAGATTTACACAAACAGAACCCCAGCTTACTTACTAATGTTGGGGAACGCAGTAATTTCGAAAATTTTCCTACGCACACGCAAGATCATGGTGATGCACAGCAACGAGAGGGGAGAGTGTTGTCTACGTACCAACGCAGACCGACTGCGGAAGCGATCACACAACGTAGAGGAAGTAGTCGTACGTCTTCTTCCCGATCCGACCGATCCAAGCACCGTTACTCCGGCACCTCCGAGTTCTTAGCACACGTTCAGCTCGATGACGATCCTCGGGCTCCGATCCAGCAAAGCATCGAGGAAGAGTTCCGTCAGCACGACGGCGTGGTGACGATCTTGATGTACTACCGACGCAGGGCTTCGCCTAAGCACTACAACGGTATGATCGAGGTGGAATATGGTGGCAGGGGGCACCGCACACGGCTAAGGAACGATCTCAAGGATCAACTTGTGTCTTGGGGTGTCCCCTTCCCCCGTATATAAAGGTTGGAGGGAGGGGGGCTGGCCGGCCAGAGAGAGGGAGGCGCAGGAGGAGTCCTACTCCTACCGGGAGTAGGACTCCCCCCTCCAATCCTATTCCAACTAGGACTCTCAAGGGGGAAAGGAGAGAGAGGGGGGCCGGCCCCTTCTCCTAGTCCTACTAGGACTTGGGGAAGGGGGGGGGCGCGGCCAGCTGTGGGCTGCCCCTTTTCTCTTTTCCACTAAGGCCCAATAGGCCCATTAGTCTCCCGGGGGGTTCCGGTAACCCTCCCGGTATTCCGGTAAAATCCCGATTTTACCCGGAACACTTCCGATGTCCAAACATAGGCTTCCAATATATCAATCTTTACGTCTCGACCATTTCGAGACTCCTCGTCATGTCCGTGATCTCATCCGGGACTCCGAACAACCTTCGGTACATCAGAATGCATAAACTCATAATAACTGTCATCGTAACGTTAAGCGTGCGGACCCTACGGTTCGAGAACAATGTAGACATGACCGAGACACGTCTCCGGTCAATAACCAATAGCGGGACCTGGATGCCCATATTGGCTCCTACATATTCTACGAAGATCTTTATCGGTCAGACCGCATAACAACATACGTTGTTCCCTTTGTCATCGGTATGTTACTTGCCTGAGATTCGATCGTCGGTATCCAATACCTAGTTCAATCTCGTTACCGGCAAGTCTCTTTACTCGTTCCGTAATACATCATCTCACAACTAACATATTAGTTGCAGTGCTTGCAAGGCTTATGTGATGTGCATTACCGAGAGGGCCCAGAGATACCTCTCCGACAATCGGAGTGACAAACCCTAATCTCGAAATACACCAACCCAACATCTACCATTGGAGACACCTGTAGTACTCCTTTATAATCACCCAGTTACGTTGTGACGTTTGGTAGTACCCAAAGTGTTCCTCCGGTAAACGGGAGTTGCATAATCTCATAGTTATAGGAACATGTATAAGTCATGAAGAAAGCAATAGCAACATACTAAACGATCGGGTGCTAAGCTAATGGAATGGGTCATGTCAATCAGATCATTCAACTAATGATGTGACCTCGTTAATCAAATAACAACTCTTTGTTTATGGTTAGGAAACATAACCATCTTTGATTAACGAGCTAGTCAAGTAGAGGCATACTAGTGACACTCTGTTGGTCTATGTATTCACACACATGTATTATGTTTCCGGTTAATACAATTCTAGCATGAATAATAAACATTTATCATGATATAAGGAAATAAATAACAACTTTATTATTGCCTCTAGGGCATATTTCCTTCAGTCTCCCACTTGCACTAGAGTCAATAATCTAGTTTACACAGTAATGATTCTAACACCCATGGAGCCTTGGTGCTGATCATGTTTTGCTCGTGGAAGAGGCTTAGTCAACGGGTCTGCAACATTCAGATCCGTATGTATCTTGCAAATCTCTATGTCTCCCACCTGGACTAAATCCCGGATGGAGTTGAAGCGTCTCTTGATGTGTTTGGTTCTTTTGTGAAATCTGGATTCCTTTGCCAAGGCAATTGCACCAGTATTGTCACAGAAGATTTTCATTGGACCCGATGCACTAGGTATGACACCTAGATCGGATATGAACTCCTTCATCCAGACTCCTTCGTTTGCTGCTTCCAAAGCAGCTATGTACTCCGCTTCACATGTAGATCCCGCTACGACGCTTTGTTTAGAACTGCACCAACTGACAGCTCCACCGTTTAAAGTAAACACGTATCCGGTTTGCGATTTAGAATCGTCTGGATCAGTGTCAAAGCTTGCATCAACGTAACCTCTTACGGTGAGCTCTTTGTCACCTCCATATATGAGAAACATATCCTTAGTCCTTTTCAGGTATTTCAGGATGTTCTTGACCGCTGTCCAGTGATCCATTCCTGGATTACTTTGGTACCTCCCTGCTAAACTTATAGCAAGGCACACATTAGGTCTGGTACACAGCATTGCATACATGATAGAGCCTATGGCTGAAGCATAGGGAACATCTTTCATTTTCTCTCTATCTTCTGCAGTGGTCGGGCATTGAGTCCGACTCAACTTCACACCTTGTAACACAGGCAAGAACCCTTTCTTTGCTTGATCCATTTTGAACTTCTTCAAAATTTTGTCAAGGTATGTGCATTGTGAAAGTCCAATTAAGCGTTTTGATCTATCTCTATAGATCTTTATGCCTAATATGTAAGCAGCTTCCCCGAGGTCTTTCATCGAAAAACTTTTATTCAAGTATCCCTTTATGCTATCCAGAAATTCTATATCATTTCCAATTAGCAATATGTCATCCACATATAATATCAGAAATGCTATAGAGCTCCCACTCACTTTCTTGTAAATACAGGCTTCTCCAAAAGTCTGTATAAAGCCAAATGCTTTGATCACACTATCAAAGCGTTTATTCCAACTCCGAGATGCTTGCACCAGTCCATAAATGGATCGCTGGAGTTTGCATACTTTGTTAGCTCCCTTCGGATCGACAAAACCTTCTGGTTGCATCATATACAACTCTTCTTCCAGAAATCCATTCAGGAATGCAGTTTTGACATCCATCTGCCATATTTCATAATCATAAAATGCGGCAATTGCTAACATAATTCTGACGGACTTAAGCATCGCTACGGGTGAGAAGGTCTCATCGTAGTCAACCCCTTGAACTTGTCGAAAACCTTTCGCGACAAGTCGAGCTTTATAGACAGTAATATTACCGTCAGCGTCAGTCTTTTTCTTGAAGATCCATTTATTCTCAATTGCTTGCCGATCATCGGGCAAGTCAACCAAAGTCCATACTTTGTTTTCATACATGGATCCCATCTCAGATTTCATGGCCTCAAGCCACTTTCCGGAATCTGGGCTCACCATCGCTTCTTCATAGTTCATAGGTTCATCATGATCTAATAGCATGACTTCCAGAACTGGATTACCGTACCACTCTAGTGCGGATCTCACTCTGGTTGATCTACGTGGTTCAGTAGTATCTTGTCCTGAAGCTTCATGATCATCATCATTAGCTTCCTCACTGATTGGTATAGGTGTCGCAGAAACAGTTTTCTGTGATGTACTATTTTCCAATAAGGGAGCAGGTACAGTTACCTCGTCAAGTTCTACTTTCCTCCCACTCACTTCTTTCGAGAGAAACTCCTTCTCTAGAAAGTTTCCGAATTTAGCAACAAAAGTCTTGCCTTCGGATCTGTGATAGAAGGTGTATCCAATAGTTTCCTTTGGATATCCTATGAAGACACATTTCTCCGATTTGGGTTCGAGTTTATCAGGTTGAAGCTTTTTCACATAAGCATCGCAGCCCCAAACTTTAAGAAACGACAACTTTGGTTTCTTGCCAAACCATAGTTCATAAGGTGTCGTCTCAACGGATTTTGATGGTGCCCTATTTAATGTGAATGCAGCCGTCTCTAAAGCATAACCCCAAAACGATAGCGGTAAATCAGTAAGAGACATCATAGATCGCACCATATCTAGTAAAGTACGATTACGACGTTCGGACACACCATTACGCTGTGGTGTTCCGGGTGGCGTGAGTTGCGAAACTATTCCACAATTTTTCAAATGTACACCAAACTCGTAACTCAAATATTCTCCTCCACTATCAGATCGTAGAAACTTTATTTTCTTGTTACGATGATTTTCAACCTCACTCTGAAATTCTTTGAACTTTTCAAATGTTTCAGACTTATGTTTCATTAAGTAGATATACCCATATCTGCTTAAATCATCTGTGAAGGTGAGAAAATAACGATATCCGCCACGAGCCTCAATATTCATCGGACCACATACATCGGTATGTATGATTTCCAATAAATCTGTTGCTCTCTCCATAGTACCGGAGAACGGTGTTTTAGTCATCTTGCCTATGAGGCACGGTTCGCAAGTACCAAGTGATTCATAATCAAGTGGTTCCAAAAGCCCATCAGTATGGAGTTTCTTCACGCGCTTTACACCGATATGACCTAAACGGCAGTGCCACAAATAAGTTGCACTATCATTATTAACTTTGCATCTTTTGGCTTCTACATTATGAATATGTGTATCACTACTATCGAGATTCAACAAGAATAGACCACTCTTCAAAGGTGCATGACCATAAAAGATATTACTCATATAAATAGAACAACCATTATTCTCTGATTTAAATGAATAACCGTCTCGCATCAAACAAGATCCAGATATAATGTTCATGCTCAACGCTGGCACCAAATAACAATTATTTAGGTCTAATATTAATCCCGAAGGTAGATGTAGAGGTAGCGTGCCGACCGCGATCACATCGACTTTGGAACCGTTTCCCACGCGCATCGTCACCTCGTCCTTTGCTAGCGTCCACTTATTCCATAGTCCCTGTTTCGAGTTGCAAATATTAGCAACAGAACCAGTATCAAATACCCAGGTGCTACTGCGAGCTCTAGTAAGGTACACATCAATAACATGTATATCACATATACCTTTGTTCACTTTGCCATCCTTCTTATCCGCCAAATACTTGGGGCAGTTCCGCTTCCAGTGACCAGTCTGCTTGCAGTAGAAGCACTCAGTTTCAGGCTTAGGTCCAGATTTGGGTTTCTTCTCCTGAGCAGCAACTTGCTTGCTGTTCTTCTTTAAGTTTCCCTTCTTCTTCCCTTTGCCCTTTTTCTTGAAACTAGTGGTTTTGCTAACCATCAACACTTGATGCTCCTTCTTGATTTCTACCTCCGCAGCTCTCAGCATTGCGAAGAGCTCGGGAATAGTCTTGTTCATCCCTTGCATATTATAGTTCATCACGAAGCTCTTGTAGCTTGGTGGCAGTGATTGGAGAATTCTGTCAATGACGCAGTCATCTGGAAGATTAACTCCCATCTGAATCAAGTGATTATTATACCCAGACATTTTGAGTATATGCTCACTGACAGAACTATTCTCCTCCATCTTGCAGCTATAGAACTTATTGGAGACTTCATATCTCTCAATTCGGGCATTTGCTTGAAATATTAACTTCAACTCCTGGAACATCTCATATGCTCCATGACGTTCAAAACGTCGTTGAAGTCCCGATTCTAAGCCGTAAAGCATGGCACACTGAACTATCGAGTAGTCATCAGCTTTGCTCTGCCAGACGTTCATAACATCTGGCGTTGCTCCAGCAGCAGGCCTGTCACCCAGCGGTGCTTCCAGGACGTAATTCTTCTGTGCAGCAATGAGGATAATCCTCAGGTTACGGACCCAGTCCGTGTAATTGCTACCATCATCTTTCAACTTTGCTTTCTCAAGGAACGCATTAAAATTTAACGGAACAACAGCACGAGCCATCTATCTACAATCAACATAAACAAGCAAGATACTATCAGGTACTAAGTTCATGATAAGTTTAAGTTCACTTAATCTTATTACTTAAGAACTCCCACTTAGATAGACATCCCTCTAATCCTCTAAGTGATCACGTGATCCAAATCAACTAAACCATAACCGATCATCACATGAGATGGAGTAGTTTTCAATGGTGAACATCGTTATGTTGATCATATCTACTATATGATTCACGCTCGACCTTTCGGTCTCCGTGTTCCGAGGCCATATCTGTATATGCTTGGCTCGTCAAGTATAACCTGAGTATTCTGCGTGTGCAACTGTTTTGCACCCGTTGTATTTGGACGTAGAGCTTATCACACCCGATCATCACGTGGTGTCTGGGCACGACGAACTTTGGCAACGGTGCATACTCAGGGAGAACACTTCTTGATAATTTAGTGAGAGATCATCTTATAATGCTACCGTCAATCAAAGCAAGATAAGATGCATAAAAGGATAAACATCACATGCAATCAATATAAGTGATATGATATGGCCATCATCATCTTGTGCTTGTGATCTCCATCTCCGAAGCACCGTCATGATCACCATCGTCACCGGCGCGACACCTTGATCTCCATCGTAGCATCGTTGTCGTCTCGCCAATCTTATGCTTCCACGACTATCACTACCGCTTAGTAATAAAGTAAAGCATTACATCGCGATTGCATTGCATACAATAAAGCAACAACCATATGGCTCCTGCCAGTTGCCGATAACTCGGTTACAAAACATGATCATCTCATACAATAAAATCAGCATCATGCCTTGACCATATCACATCACAACATGCCCTACAAAAACAAGTTAGACGTCCTCTACTTTGTTGTTGCAAGTTTTACATGGCTGCTACGGGCTTAAGTAAGAACTCATCTCACCTACGCATCAAAACCACAACGATAGTTCGTCAAATAGACTCCGTTTTAACCTTCTCAAGGACCGGGCGTAGTCACACTTGGTTCAACTAAAGTTGGAGAGACAGTCTTCCGCAAGCCATCTATGTGCAAAGCACGTCGAGGGAACCGGTCTTGCGTAAGAGTACGCGTAAGGTTGGTCCGGATCGTCTCACCCAACAATACCGCCGAACCGAAGTATGACATGCTGGTAGGCAGTATGACTTGTATCGCCCACAACTCACTTGTGTTCTACTCGTGCAAATAACATCAAACCATAAAAACCTAGGCTCGGATGCCACTGTTGGGGAACGCGGTAATTTCGAAAATTTTCCTACGCACACGCAAGATCATGGTGATGCACAGCAACGAGAGGGGAGAGTGTTGTCTACGTACCAACGCAGACCGACTGCGGAAGCGATCACACAACGTAGAGGAAGTAGTCGTACGTCTTCTTCCCGATCCGACCGATCCAAGCACCGTTACTCCGGCACCTCCGAGTTCTTAGCACACGTTCAGCTCGATGACGATCCTCGGGCTCCGATCCAGCAAAGCGTCGAGGAAGAGTTCCGTCAGCACGACAGCGTGGTGACGATCTTGATGTACTACCGACGCAGGGCTTCGCCTAAGCACTACAACGGTATGATCGAGGTGGAATATGGTGGCAGGGGGCACCGCACACGGCTAAGGAACGATCTCAAGGATCAACTTGTGTCTTGGGGTGTCCCCTTCCCCCGTATATAAAGGTTGGAGGGAGGGGGGCTGGCCGGCCAGAGAGAGGGAGGCGCAGGAGGAGTCCTACTCCTACCGGGAGTAGGACTCCCCCCTCCAATCCTATTCCAACTAGGACTCTCAAGGGGGAAAGGAGAGAGAGGGGGGCCGGCCCCTTATCCTAGTCCTACTAGGACTTGGGGAAGGGGGGGGGCGCGGCCAGCTGTGGGCTGCCCCTTTTCTCTTTTCCACTAAGGCCCAATAGGCCCATTAGTCTCCCGGGGGGTTCCGGTAACCCTCCGGGTATTCCGGTAAAATCCCGATTTTACCCGGAACACTTCCGATGTCCAAACATAGGCTTCCAATATATCAATCTTTACGTCTCGACCATTTCGAGACTCCTCGTCATGTCCGTGATCTCATCCGAGACTCCGAACAACCTTCGGTACATCAGAATGCATAAACTCATAATAACTGTCATCGTAACATTAAGCGTGCGGACCCTACGGTTCGAGAACAATGTAGACATGACCGAGACACGTCTCCGGTCAATAACCAATAGCGGGACCTGGATGCCCATATTGGCTCCTACATATTCTACGAAGATCTTTATCGGTCAGACCGCATAACAACATACGTTGTTCTCTTTGTCATCGGTATGTTACTTGCCTGAGATTTGATCGTCGGTATCCAATACCTAGTTCAATCTCGTTACCGGCAAGTCTCTTTACTCGTTCTGTAATACATCATCTCACAACTAACATATTAGTTGTAGTGCTTGCAAGGCTTATGTGATGTGCATTACCGAGAGGGCCCAGAGATACCTCTCCGACAATCGGAGTGACAAACCCTAATCTCGAAATACGCCAACCCAACATCTACCATTGGAGACACCTGTAGTACTCCTTTATAATCACCCAGTTACGTTGTGACGTTTGGTAGTACCCAAAGTGTTCCTCCGGTAAACGGGAGTTGCATAATCTCATAGTTATAGGAACATGTATAAGTCATGAAGAAAGCAATAGCAACATACTAAACGATCGGGTGCTAAGCTAATGGAATGGGTCATGTCAATCAGATCATTCAACTAATGATGTGACCTCGTTAATCAAATAACAACTCTTTGTTTATGGTTAGGAAACATAACCATCTTTGATTAACGAGCTAGTCAAGTAGAGGCATACTAGTGACACTCTGTTGGTCTATGTATTCACACACATGTATTATGTTTCCGGTTAATACAATTCTAGCATGAATAATAAACATTTATCATGATATAAGGAAATAAATAACAACTTTATTATTGCCTCTAGGGCATATTTCCTTCAGTCTCCCACTTGCACTAGAGTCAATAATCTAGTTTACACAGTAATGATTCTAACACCCATGGAGCCTTGGTGCTGATCATGTTTTGCTCATGGAAGAGGCTTAGTCAACGGGTCTGCAACATTCAGATCCGTATGTATCTTGCAAATCTCTATGTCTCCCACCTGGACTAAATCCCGGATGGAGTTGAAGCGTCTCTTGATGTGTTTGGTTCTTTTGTGAAATCTGGATTCCTTTGCCAAGGCAATTGCACCAGTATTGTCACAGAAGATTTTCATTGGACCCGATGCACTAGGTATGACACCTAGATCGGATATGAACTCCTTCATCCAGACTCCTTCGTTTGCTGCTTCCGAAGCAGCTATGTACTCCGCTTCACATGTAGATCCCGCTACGACGCTTTGTTTAGAACTGCACCAACTGACAGCTCCACCGTTTAAAGTAAACACGTATCCGGTTTGCGATTTAGAATCGTCTGGATCAGTGTCAAAGCTTGCATCAACGTAACCTCTTACGGTGAGCTCTTTGTCACCTCCATATATGAGAAACATATCCTTAGTCCTTTTCAGGTATTTCAGGATGTTCTTGACCGCTGTCCAGTGATCCATTTCTGGATTACTTTGGTACCTCCCTGCTAAACTTATAGCAAGGCACACATCAGGTCTGGTACACAGCATTGCATACATGATAGAGCCTATGGCTGAAGCATAGGGAACATCTTTCATTTTCTCTCTATCTTCTGCAGTGGTCGGGCATTGAGTCTGACTCAACTTCACACCTTGTAACACAGGCAAGAACCCTTTCTTTGCTTGATCCATTTTGAACTTCTTCAAAATTTTGTCAAGGTATGTGCATTGTGAAAGTCCAATTAAGCGTTTTGATCTATCTCTATAGATCTTTATGCCTAATATGTAAGCAGCTTCCCCGAGGTCTTTCATCGAAAAACTTTTATTCAAGTATCCCTTTATGCTATCCAGAAATTCTATATCATTTCCAATTAGCAATATGTCATCCACATATAATATCAGAAATGCTATAGAGCTCCCACTCACTTTCTTGTAAATACAGGCTTCTCCAAAAGTCTGTATAAAGCCAAATGCTTTGATCACACTATCAAAACGTTTATTCCAACTCCGAGATGCTTGCACCAGTCCATAAATGGATCGCTGGAGTTTGCATACTTTGTTAGCTCCCTTCGGATCGACAAAACCTTCTGGTTGCATCATATACAACTCTTCTTCCAGAAATCCATTCAGGAATGCAGTTTTGACATCCATCTGCCATATTTCATAATCATAAAATGCGGCAATTGCTAACATAATTCTGACGGACTTAAGCATCGCTACGGGTGAGAAGGTCTCATCGTAGTCAACCCCTTGAACTTGTCGAAAACCTTTCGCGACAAGTCGAGCTTTATAGACAGTAATATTACCGTCAGCGTCAGTCTTTTTCTTGAAGATCCATTTATTCTCAATTGCTTGCCGATCATCGGGCAAGTCAACCAAAGTCCATACTTTGTTTTCATACATGGATCCCATCTCAGATTCCATGGCCTCAAGCCACTTTCCGGAATCTGGGCTCACCATCGCTTCTTCATAGTTCGTAGGTTCATCATGATCTAGTAGCATGACTTCCAGAACTGGATTACCGTACCACTCTGGTGCGGATCTCACTCTGGTTGATCTACGTGGTTCAGTAGTATCTTGTCCTGAAGCTTCATGATCATCATCATTAGCTTCCTCACTGATTGGTATAGGTGTCGCAGAAACAGTTTTCTGTGATGTACTATTTTCCAATAAGGGAGCAGGTACAGTTACCTCGTCAAGTTCTACTTTCCTCCCACTCACTTCTTTCGAGAGAAACTCCTTCTCTAGAAAGTTTCCGAATTTAGCAACAAAAGTCTTGCCTTCGGATCTGTGATAGAAGGTGTATCCAATAGTTTCCTTTGGATATCCTATGAAGACACATTTCTCCGATTTGGGTTCGAGTTTATCAGGTTGAAGCTTTTTCACATAAGCATCGCAGCCCCAAACTTTAAGAAACGACAACTTTGGTTTCTTGCCAAACCATAGTTCATAAGGTGTCGTCTCAACGGATTTTGATGGTGCCCTATTTAACGTGAATGCGGCCATCTCTAAAGCATAACCCCAAAACGATAGCGGTAAATCAGTAAGAGACATCATAGATCGCACCATATCTAGTAAAGTACGATTACGACGTTTGGACACACCATTACGCTGTGGTGTTCCGGGTGGCGTGAGTTGCGAAACTATTCCACAATTTTTCAAATGTACACCAAACTCGTAACTCAAATATTCTCCTCCACGATCAGATCGTAGAAACTTTATTTTCTTGTTACGATGATTTTCAACCTCACTCTGAAATTCTTTGAACTTTTCAAATGTTTCAGACTTATGTTTCATTAAGTAGATATACCCATATCTGCTTAAATCATCTGTGAAGGTGAGAAAATAACGATATCCGCCACGAGCCTCAATATTCATCGGACCACATACATCGGTATGTATGATTTCCAATAAATCTGTTGCTCTCTCCATAGTACCGGAGAACGGTGTTTTAGTCATCTTGCCTATGAGGCACGGTTCGCAAGTACCAAGTGATTCATAATCAAGTGGTTCCAAAAGCCCATCAGTATGGAGTTTCTTCACGCGCTTTATACCGATATGACCTAAACGGCAGTGCCACAAATAAGTTGCACTATCATTATTAACTTTGCATCTTTTGGCTTCTACATTATGAATATGTGTATCACTACTATCGAGATTCAACAAGAATAGACCACTCTTCAAAGGTGCATGACCATAAAAGATATTACTCATATAAATAGAACAACCATTATTCTCTAATTTAAATGAATAACCGTCTCGCATCAAACAAGATCCAGATATAATGTTCATGCTCAACGCTGGCACCAAATAACAATTATTTAGGTCTAATATTAATCCCGAAGGTAGATGTAGAGGTAGCGTGCCGACCGCGATCACATCGACTTTGGAACCGTTTCCCACGCGCATCGTCACCTCGTCCTTTGCTAGCGTCCGCTTATTCCATAGTCCCTGTTTCGAGTTGCAAATATTAGCAACAGAACCAGTATCAAATACCCAGGTGCTACTGCGAGCTCTAGTAAGGTACACATCAATAACATGTATATCACATATACCTTTGTTCACTTTGCCATCCTTCTTATCCGCCAAATACTTGGGGCGGTTCCGCTTCCAGTGACCAGTCTGCTTGCAGTAGAAGCACTCAGTTTCAGGCTTAGGTCCAGATTTGGGTTTCTTCTCCTGAGCAGCAACTTGCTTGCTGTTCTTCTTTAAGTTTCCCTTCTTCTTCCCTTTGCCCTTTTTCTTGAAACTAGTGGTTTTCCTAACCATCAACACTTGATGCTCCTTCTTGATTTCTACCTCCGCAGCTCTCAGCATTGCGAAGAGCTCGGGAATAGTCTTGTTCATCCCTTGCATATTATAGTTCATCACGAAGCTCTTGTAGCTTGGTGGCAGTGATTGGAGAATTCTTTCAATGACGCAGTCATCTGGAAGATTAACTCCCATCTGAATCAAGTGATTATTATACCCAGACATTTCGAGTATATGCTCACTGACAGAACTGTTCTCCTCCATCTTGCAGCTATAGAACTTATTGGAGACTTCATATCTCTCAATTCGGGCATTTGCTTGAAATATTAACTTCAACTCCTGGAACATCTCATATGCTCCATGACGTTCAAAACGTCGTTGAAGTCCCAATTCTAAGCCGTAAAGCATGGCACACTGAACTATCGAGTAGTCATCAGCTTTGCTCTGCCAGACGTTCATAACATCTGGCGTTGCTCCAGCAGCAGGCCTGTCACCCAGCGGTGCTTCCAGGACGTAATTCTTCTGTGCAGCAATGAGGATAATCCTCAGGTTACGGACCCAGTCCGTGTAATTGCTACCATCATCTTTCAACTTTGCTTTCTCAAGGAACGCATTAAAATTTAACGGAACAACAGCACGAGCCATCTATCTACAATCAACATAAACAAGCAAGATACTATCAGGTACTAAGTTCATGATAAGTTTAAGTTCAGTTAATCAAATTACTTAAGAACTCCCACTTAGATAGACATCCCTCTAATCCTCTAAGTGATCACGTGATCCAAATCAACTAAACCATAACCGATCATCACGTGAGATGGAGTAGTTTTCAATGGTGAACATCGTTATGTTGATCATATCTACTATATGATTCACGCTCGACCTTTCGGTCTCCGTGTTCCGAGGCCATATCTGTATATTCTTGGCTCGTCAAGTATAACCTGAGTATTCTGCGTGTGCAACTGTTTTGCACCCGTTGTATTTGGACGTAGAGCTTATCACACCCGATCATCACGTGGTGTCTGGGCACGACGAACTTTGGCAACGGTGCATACTCAGGGAGAACACTTCTTGATAATTTAGTGAGAGATCATCTTATAATGCTACCGTCAATCAAAGCAAGATAAGATGCATAAAAGGATAAACATCACATGCAATCAATATAAGTGATATGATATGGCCATCATCATCTTGTGCTTGTGATCTCCATCTCCGAAGCACCGTCATGATCACCATCGTCACCGGCGCGACACCTTGATCTCCATCGTAGCATCGTTGTCGTCTCGCCAATCTTATGCTTCCACGACTATCACTACCGCTTAGTAATAAAGTAAAGCATTACATCGCGATTGCATTGCATACAATAAAGCGACAACCATATGGCTCCTGCCAGTTGCCGATAACTCGGTTACAAAACATGATCATCTCATACAATAAAATCAGCATCATGCCTTGACCATATCACATCACAACATGCCCTGCAAAAACAAGTTAGACGTCCTCTACTTTGTTGTTGCAAGTTTTACGTGGCTGCTACGGGCTTAAGTAAGAACTCATCTCACCTACGCATCAAAACCACAACGATAGTTCGTCAAATAGACTCCGTTTTAACCTTCTCAAGGACCGGGCGTAGTCACACTTGGTTCAACTAAAGTTGGAGAGACAGTCTTCCGCAAGCCATCTATGTGCAAAGCACGTCGAGGGAACCGGTCTCGCGTAAGAGTACGCGTAAGGTTGGTCCGGATCGTCTCACCCAACAATACCGCCGAACCAAAGTATGACATGCTGGTAGGCAGTATGACTTGTATCGCCCACAACTCACTTGTGTTCTACTCGTGCAAATAACATCAAACCATAAAAACCTAGGCTCGGATGCCACTGTTGGGGAACGCGGTAATTTCGAAAATTTTCCTACGCACACGCAAGATCATGGTGATGCACAGCAACGAGAGGGGAGAGTGTTGTCTACGTACCAACGCAGACCGACTGCGGAAGCGATCACACAACGTAGAGGAAGTAGTCGTACGTCTTCTTCCCGATCCGACCGATCCAAGCACCGTTACTCCGGCACCTCCGAGTTCTTAGCACACGTTCAGCTCGATGACGATCCTCGGGCTCCGATCCAGCAAAGCGTCGAGGAAGAGTTCCGTCAGCACGACGGCGTGGTGACGATCTTGATGTACTACCGACGCAGGGCTTCGCCTAAGCACTACACCAGTATGATCGAGGTGGAATATGGTGGCAGGGGGCACCGCACACGGCTAAGGAACGATCTCAAGGATCAACTTGTGTCTTGGGGTGTCCCCTGCCCCCGTATATAAAGGTTGGAGGGAGGGGGGCTGGCCGGCCAGAGAGAGGGAGGCGCAGGAGGAGTCCTACTCCTACCGGGAGTAGGACTCCCCCCTCCAATCCTATTCCAACTAGGACTCTCAAGGGGGAAAGGAGAGAGAGGGGGGCCGGCCCCTTCTCCTAGTCCTACTAGGACTTGGGGAAGGGGGGGGGCGCGGCCAGCTGTGGGCTGCCCCTTTTCTCTTTTCCACTAAGGCCCAATAGGCCCATTAGTCTCCCGGGGGGTTCCGGTAACCCTCCCGGTATTCCGGTAAAATCCCGATTTTACCCGGAACACTTCCGATGTCCAAACATAGGCTTCCAATATATCAATCTTTACGTCTCGACCATTTCGAGACTCCTCGTCATGTCCGTGATCTCATCCGGGACTCCAAACAACCTTCGGTACATCAGAATGCATAAACTCATAATAACTGTCATCGTAACGTTAAGCGTGCGGACCCTACGGTTCGAGAACAATGTAGACATGACCGAGACACGTCTCCGGTCAATAACCAATAGCGGGACCTGGATGCCCATATTGGCTCCTACATATTCTACGAAGATCTTTATCGGTCAGACCGCATAACAACATACGTTGTTCCCTTTGTCATCGGTATGTTACTTGCCTGAGATTCGATCGTCGGTATCCAATACCTAGTTCAATCTCGTTACCGGCAAGTCTCTTTACTCGTTCCTTAATACATCATCTCACAACTAACATATTAGTTGCAGTGCTTGCAAGGCTTATGTGATGTGCATTGCCGAGAGGGCCCAGAGATACCTCTCCGACAATCGGAGTGACAAACCCTAATCTCGAAATACGCCAACCCAACATCTACCATTGGAGACACCTGTAGTACTCCTTTATAATCACCCAGTTACGTTGTGACGTTTGGTAGTACCCAAAGTGTTCCTCCGGTAAACGGGAGTTGCATAATCTCATAGTTATAGGAACATGTATAAGTCATGAAGAAAGCAATAGCAACATACTAAACGATCGGGTGCTAAGCTAATGGAATGGGTCATGTCAATCAGATCATTCAACTAATGATGTGACCTTGTTAATCAAATAACAACTCTTTGTTTATGGTTAGGAAACATAACCATCTTTGATTAACGAGCTAGTCAAGTAGAGGCATACTAGTGACACTCTGTTGGTCTATGTATTCACACACATGTATTATGTTTCCGGTTAATACAATTCTAGCATGAATAATAAACATTTATCATGATATAAGGAAATAAATAACAACTTTATTATTGCCTCTAGGGCATATTTCCTTCAGTCTCCCACTTGCACTAGAGTCAATAATCTAGTTTACACAGTAATGGTTCTAACACCCATGGAGCCTTGGTGCTGATCATGTTTTGCTCGTGGAAGAGGCTTAGTCAACGGGTCTGCAACATTCAGATCCGTATGTATCTTGCAAATCTCTATGTCTCCCACCTGGACTAAATCCCGGATGGAGTTGAAGCGTCTCTTGATGTGTTTGGTTCTTTTGTGAAATCTGGATTCCTTTGCCAAGGCAATTGCACCAGTATTGTCACAGAAGATTTTCATTGGACCCGATGCACTAGGTATGACACCTAGATCGGATATGAACTCCTTCATCCAGACTCCTTCGTTTGCTGCTTCCGAAGCAGCTATGTACTCCGCTTCACATGTAGATCCCGCTACGACGCTTTGTTTAGAACTGCACCAACTGACAGCTCCACCGTTTAAAGTAAACACGTATCCGGTTTGCGATTTAGAATCGTCCGGATCAGTGTCAAAGCTTGCATCAACGTAACCTCTTACGATGAGCTCTTTGTCACCTCCATATACGAGAAACATATCCTTAGTCCTTTTCAGGTATTTCAGGATGTTCTTGACCGCTGTCCAGTGATCCATTCCTGGATTACTTTGGTACCTCACTGCTAAACTTATAGCAAGGCACACATCAGGTCTGGTACACAGCATTGCATACATGATAGAGCCTATGGCTGAAGCATAGGGAACATCTTTCATTTTCTCTCTATCTTCTGCAGTGGTCGGGCATTGAGTCTGACTCAACTTCACACCTTGTAACACAGGCAAGAACCCTTTCTTTGCTTGATCCATTTTGAACTTCTTCAAAATTTTGTCAAGGTATGTGCATTGTGAAAGTCCAATTAAGCGTTTTGATCTATCTCCATAGATCTTTATGCCTAATATGTAAGCAGCTTCCCCGAGGTCTTTCATCGAAAAACTTTTATTCAAGTATCCCTTTATGCTATCCAGAAATTCTATATCATTTCCAATTAGCAATATGTCATCCACATATAATATCAGAAATGCTATAGAGCTCCCACTCACTTTCTTGTAAATACAGGCTTCTCCAAAAGTCTGTATAAAGCCAAATGCTTTGATCACACTATCAAAGCGTTTATTCCAACTCCGAGATGCTTGCACCAGTCCATAAATGGATCGCTGGAGTTTGCATACTTTGTTAGCTCCCTTCGGATCGACAAAACCTTCTGGTTGCATCATATACAACTCTTCTTCCAGAAATCTATTCAGGAATGCAGTTTTGACATCCATCTGCCATATTTCATAATCATAAAATGCGGCAATTGCTAACATAATTCTGACGGACTTAAGCATCGCTACGGGTGAGAAGGTCTCATCGTAGTCAACCCCTTGAACTTGTCGAAAACCTTTCGCGACAAGTCGAGCTTTATAGACAGTAATATTACCGTCAGCGTCAGTCTTTTTCTTGAAGATCCATTTATTCTCAATTGCTTGCCGATCATCGGGCAAGTCAACCAAAGTCCATACTTTGTTTTCATACATGGATCCCATCTCAGATTTCATGGCCTCAAGCCACTTTCCGGAATCTGGGCTCACCATCGCTTCTTCATAGTTCGTAGGTTCATCATGATCTAGTAGCATGACTTCCAGAACTGGATTACCGTACCACTCTGGTGCGGATCTCACTCTGGTTGATCTACGTGGTTCAGTAGTATCTTGTCCTGAAGCTTCATGATCATCATCATTAGCTTCCTCACTGATTGGTATAGGTGTCGCAGAAACAGTTTTCTGTGATGTACTATTTTCCAATAAGGGAGCAGGTACAGTTACCTCGTCAAGTTCTACTTTCCTCCCACTCACTTCTTTCGAGAGAAACTCCTTCTCTAGAAAGTTTCCGAATTTAGCAACAAAAGTCTTGCCTTCGGATCTGTGATAGAAGGTGTATCCAATAGTTTCCTTTGGATATCCTATGAAGACACATTTCTCCGATTTGGGTTCGAGTTTATCAGGTTGAAGCTTTTTCACATAAGCATCGCAGCCCCAAACTTTAAGAAACGACAACTTTGGTTTCTTGCCAAACCATAGTTCATAAGGTGTCGTCTCAACGGATTTTGATGGTGCCCTATTTAATGTGAATGCGGCCGTCTCTAAAGCATAACCCCAAAACGATAGCGGTAAATCAGTAAGAGACATCATAGATCGCACCATATCTAGTAAAGTGCGATTACGACGTTAGGACACACCATTACGCTGTGGTGTTCCGGGTGGCGTGAGTTGCGAAACTATTCCACAATTTTTCAAATGTACACCA
This sequence comes from Triticum monococcum, assembly GCA_034509565.1. Classification (NCBI taxonomy): domain Eukaryota; kingdom Viridiplantae; phylum Streptophyta; class Magnoliopsida; order Poales; family Poaceae; genus Triticum; species Triticum monococcum. Next base: position 68,148,400 of record CM067846.1, read on the forward strand.
AACTCGTAACTCAAATATTCTCCTCCACGATCAGATCGTAGAAACTTTATTTTCTTGTTACGATGATTTTCAACCTCACTCTGAAATTCTTTGAACTTTTCAAATGTTTCAGACTTATGTTTCATTAAGTAGATATACCCATATCTGCTTAAATCATCTGTGAAGGTGAGAAAATAACGATATCCGCCACGAGCCTCAATATTCATCGGACCACATACATCGGTATGTATGATTTCCAATAAATCTGTTGCTCTCTCCATAGTACCGGAGAACGGTGTTTTAGTCATCTTGCCTATGAGGCACGGTTCGCAAGTACCAAGTGATTCATAATCAAGTGGTTCCAAAAGCCCATCAGTATGGAGTTTCTTCATGCGCTTTACACCGATATGACCTAAACGGCAGTGCCACAAATAAGTTGCACTATCATTATTAACTTTGCATCTTTTGGCTTCTACATTATGAATATGTGTATCACTACTATCGAGATTCAACAAGAATAGACCACTCTTCAAAGGTGCACGACCATAAAAGATATTACTCATATAAATAGAACAACCATTATTCTCTGATTTAAATGAATAACCGTCTCGCATCAAACAAGATCCAGATATAATGTTCATGCTCAAAGCTGGCACCAAATAACAATTATTTAGGTCTAATATTAATCCCGAAGGTAGATGTAGAGGTAGCGTGCCGACCGCGATCACATCGACTTTGGAACCGTTTCCCACGCGCATCGTCACCTCGTCCTTTGCTAGCGTCCGCTTATTCCATAGTCCCTGTTTCGAGTTGCAAATATTAGCAACAGAACCAGTATCAAATACCCAGGTGCTACTGCGAGCTCTAGTAAGGTACACATCAATAACATGTATATCACATATACCTTTGTTCACTTTGCCATCCTTCTTATCCGCCAAATACTTGGGGCAGTTCCGCTTCCAGTGACCAGTCTGCTTGCAGTAGAAGCACTCAGTTTCAGGCTTAGGTCCAGATTTGGGTTTCTTCTCCTGAGCAGCAACTTGCTTGCTGTTCTTCTTTAAGTTTCCCTTCTTCTTCCCTTTGCCCTTTTTCTTGAAACTAGTGGTTTTGCTAACCATCAACACTTGATGCTCCTTCTTGATTTCTACCTCCGCAGCTCTCAGCATTGCGAAGAGCTCGGGAATAGTCTTGTTCATCCCTTGCATATTATAGTTCATCACGAAGCTCTTGTAGCTTGGTGGCAGTGATTGGAGAATTCTGTCAATGACGCAGTCATCTGGAAGATTAACTCCCATCTGAATCAAGTGATTATTATACCCAGACATTTTGAGTATATGCTCACTGACAGAACTATTCTCCTCCATCTTGCAGCTATAGAACTTATTGGAGACTTCATATCTCTCAATTCGGGCATTTGCTTGAAATATTAACTTCAACTCCTGGAACATCTCATATGCTCCATGACGTTCAAAACGTCGTTGAAGTCCCGATTCTAAGCCGTAAAGCATGGCACACTGAACTATCGAGTAGTCATCAGCTTTGCTCTGCCAGACGTTCATAACATCTGGCGTTGCTCCAGCAGCAGGCCTGTCACCCAGCGGTGCTTCCAGGACGTAATTCTTCTGTGCAGCAATGAGGATAATCCTCAGGTTACGGACCCAGTCCGTGTAATTGCTACCATCATCTTTCAACTTTGCTTTCTCAAGGAACGCATTAAAATTTAACGGAACAACAGCACGAGCCATCTATCTACAATCAACATAAACAAGCAAGATACTATCAGGTACTAAGTTCATGATAAGTTTAAGTTCAGTTAATCAAATTACTTAAGAACTCCCACTTAGATAGACATCCCTCTAATCCTCTAAGTGATCACGTGATCCAAATCAACTAAACCATAACCGATCATCACGTGAGATGGAGTAGTTTTCAATGGTGAACATCGTTATGTTGATCATATCTACTATATGATTCACGCTCGACCTTTCGGTCTCCGTGTTCCGAGGCCATATCTGTATATGCTTGGCTCGTCAAGTATAACCTGAGTATTCTGCGTGTGCAACTGTTTTGCACCCGTTGTATTTGGACGTAGAGCTTATCACACCCGATCATCACGTGGTGTCTGGGCACGACGAACTTTGGCAACGGTGCATACTCAGGGAGAACACTTCTTGATAATTTAGTGAGAGATCATCTTATAATGCTACCGTCAATCAAAGCAAGATAAGATGCATAAAAGGATAAACATCACATGCAATCAATATAAGTGATATGATATGGCCATCATCATCTTGTGTGCTTGTGATCTCCATCTCCGAAGCACCGTCATGATCACCATCGTCACCGGCGCGACACCTTGATCTCCATCGTAGCATCGTTGTCGTCTCGCCAATCTTATGCTTCCACGACTATCACTACCACTTAGTAATAAAGTAAAGCATTACATCGCGATTGCATTGCATACAATAAAGCGACAACCATATGGCTCCTGCCAGTTGCCGATAACTCGGTTACAAAACATGATCATCTCATACAATAAAATCAGCATCATGCCTTGACCATATCACATCACAACATGCCCTGCAAAAACAAGTTAGACGTCCTCTACTTTGTTGTTGCAAGTTTTACGTGGCTGCTACGGGCTTAAGTAAGAACTCATCTCACCTACGCATCAAAACCACAACGATAGTTCGTCAAATAGACTCCGTTTTAACCTTCTCAAGGACCGGGCGTAGTCACACTTGGTTCAACTAAAGTTGGAGAGACAGTCTTCCGCAAGCCATCTATGTGCAAAGCACGTCGAGGGAACCGGTCTCGCGTAAGAGTACGCGTAAGGTTGGTCCGGATCGTCTCACCCAACAATACCGCCGAACCGAAGTATGACATGCTGGTAGGCAGTATGACTTGTATCGCCCACAACTCACTTGTGTTCTACTCGTGCAAATAACATCAAACCATAAAAACCTAGGCTCGGATGCCACTGTTGGGGAACGCGGTAATTTCGAAAATTTTCCTACGCACACGCAAGATCATGGTGATGCACAGCAACGAGAGGGGAGAGTGTTGTCTATGTACCAACGCAGACCGACTGCGGAAGCGATCACACAACATAGAGGAAGTAGTCGTACGTCTTCTTCCCGATCCGACCGATCCAAGCACCGTTACTCCGGCACCTCCGAGTTCTTAGCACACGTTCAGCTCGATGACGATCCTCGGGCTCCGATCCAGCAAAGCGTCGAGGAAGAGTTCCGTCAGCACGACGGCGTGGTGACGATCTTGATGTACTACCGACGCAGGGCTTCGCCTAAGCACTACAACGGTATGATCGAGGTGGAATATGGTGGCAGGGGGCACCGCACACGGCTAAGGAACGATCTCAAGGATCAACTTGTGTCTTGGGGTGTCCCCTGCCCCCGTATATAAAGGTTGGAGGGAGGGGGGCTGGCCGGCCAGAGAGAGGGAGGCGCAGGAGGAGTCCTACTCCTACCGGGAGTAGGACTCCCCCCTCCAATCCTATTCCAACTAGGACTCTCAAGGGGGAAAGGAGAGAGAGGGGGGCCGGCCCCTTCTCCTAGTCCTACTAGGACTTGGGGAAGGGGGGGGGGGCGCGGCCAGCTGTGGGCTGCCCCTTTTCTCTTTTCCACTAAGGCCCAATAGGCCCATTAGTCTCCCGGGGGGTTCCGGTAACCCTCCCGGTATTCCGGTAAAATCCCGATTTTACCCGGAACACTTCCGATGTCCAAACATAGGCTTCCAATATATCAATCTTTACGTCTCGACCATTTCGAGACTCCTCGTCATGTCCGTGATCTCATCCGGGACTCCGAACAACCTTCGGTACATCAGAATGCATAAACTCATAATAACTGTCATCGTAACGTTAAGCGTGCGGACCCTACGGTTCGAGAACAATGTAGACATGACCGAGACACGTCTCCGGTCAATAACCAATAGCGGGACCTGGATGCCCATATTGGCTCCTACATATTCTACGAAGATCTTTATCGGTCAGACCGCATAACAACATACGTTGTTCCCTTTGTCATCGGTATGTTACTTGCCTGAGATTCGATCGTCGGTATCCAATACCTAGTTCAATCTCGTTACCGGCAAGTCTCTTTACTCGTTCCGTAATACATCATCTCACAACTAACATATTAGTTGCAGTGCTTGCAAGGCTTATGTGATGTGCATTACCGAGAGGGCCCAGAGATACCTCTCCGACAATCGGAGTCACAAACCCTAATCTCGAAATACGCCAACCCAACATCTACCATTGGAGACACCTGTAGTACTCCTTTATAATCACCCAGTTACGTTGTGACGTTTGGTAGTACCCAAAGTGTTCCTCCGGTAAACGGGAGTTGCATAATCTCATAGTTATAGGAACATGTATAAGTCATGAAGAAAGCAATAGCAACATACTAAACGATCGGGTGCTAAGCTAATGGAATGGGTCATGTCAATCAGATCATTCAACTAATGATGTGACCTCGTTAATCAAATAACAACTCTTTGTTTATGGTTAGGAAACATAACCATCTTTGATTAACGAGCTAGTCAAGTAGAGGCATACTAGTGACACTCTGTTGGTCTATGTATTCACACATATGTATTATGTTTCCGGTTAATACAACTCTAGCATGAATAATAAACATTTATCATGATATAAGGAAATAAATAACAACTTTATTATTGCCTCTAGGGCATATTTCCTTCAGTCTCCCACTTGCACTAGAGTCAATAATCTAGTTTACACAGTAATGATTCTAACACCCATGGAGCCTTGGTGCTGATCATGTTTTGCTCGTGGAAGAGGCTTAGTCAACGGGTCTGCAACATTCAGATCCGTATGTATCTTGCAAATCTCTATGTCTCCCACCTGGACTAAATCCCGGATGGAGTTGAAGCGTCTCTTGATGTGTTTGGTTCTTTTGTGAAATCTGGATTCCTTTGCCAAGGCAATTGCACCAGTATTGTCACAGAAGATTTTCATTGGACCCGATGCACTAGGTATGACACCTATATCGGATATGAACTCCTTCATCCAGACTCCTTCGTTTGCTGCTTCCGAAGCAGCTATGTACTCCGCTTCACATGTAGATCCCGCTACGACGCTTTGTTTAGAACTGCACCAACTGACAGCTCCACCGTTTAAAGTAAACACGTATCCGGTTTGCGATTTAGAATCGTCCGGATCAGTGTCAAAGCTTGCATCAACGTAACCTCTTACGATGAGCTCTTTGTCACCTCCATATACGAGAAACATATCCTTAGTCCTTTTCAGGTATTTCAGGATGTTCTTGACCGCTGTCCAGTGATCCATTCCTGGATTACTTTGGTACCTCACTGCTAAACTTATAGCAAGGCACACATCAGGTCTGGTACACAGCATTGCATACATGATAGAGCCTATGGCTGAAGCATAGGGAACATCTTTCATTTTCTCTCTATCTTCTGCAGTGGTCGGGCATTGAGTCTGACTCAACTTCACACCTTGTAACACAGGCAAGAACCCTTTCTTTGCTTGATCCATTTTGAACTTCTTCAAAATTTTGTCAAGGTATGTGCATTGTGAAAGTCCAATTAAGCGTTTTGATCTATCTCCATAGATCTTTATGCCTAATATGTAAGCAGCTTCCCCGAGGTCTTTCATCGAAAAACTTTTATTCAAGTATCCCTTTATGCTATCCAGAAATTCTATATCATTTCCAATTAGCAATATGTCATCCACATATAATATCAGAAATGCTATAGAGCTCCCACTCACTTTCTTGTAAATACAGGCTTCTCCAAAAGTCTGTATAAAGCCAAATGCTTTGATCACACTATCAAAGCGTTTATTCCAACTCCGAGATGCTTGCACCAGTCCATAAATGGATCGCTGGAGTTTGCATACTTTGTTAGCTCCCTTCGGATCGACAAAACCTTCTGGTTGCATCATATACAACTCTTCTTCCAGAAATCTATTCAGGAATGCAGTTTTGACATCCATCTGCCATATTTCATAATCATAAAATGCGGCAATTGCTAACATAATTCTGACGGACTTAAGCATCGCTACGGGTGAGAAGGTCTCATCGTAGTCAACCCCTTGAACTTGTCGAAAACCTTTCGCGACAAGTCGAGCTTTATAGACAGTAATATTACCGTCAGCATCAGTCTTTTTCTTGAAGATCCATTTATTCTCAATTGCTTGCCGATCATCGGGCAAGTCAACCAAAGTCCATACTTTGTTTTCATACATGGATCCCATCTCAGATTTCATGGCCTCAAGCCACTTTCCGGAATCTGGGCTCACCATCGCTTCTTCATAGTTCGTAGGTTCATCATGATCTAGTAGCATGACTTCCAGAACTGGATTACCGTACCACTCTGGTGCGGATCTCACTCTGGTTGATCTACGTGGTTCAGTAGTATCTTGTCCTGAAGCTTCATGATCATCATCATTAGCTTCCTCACTGATTGGTATAGGTGTCGCAGAAACAGTTTTCTGTGATGTACTATTTTCCAATAAGGGAGCAGGTACAGTTACCTCGTCAAGTTCTACTTTCCTCCCACTCACTTCTTTCGAGAGAAACTCCTTCTCTAGAAAGTTTCCGAATTTAGCAACAAAAGTCTTGCCTTCGGATCTGTGATAGAAGGTGTATCCAATAGTTTCCTTTGGATATCCTATGAAGACACATTTCTCCGATTTGGGTTCGAGTTTATCAGGTTGAAGCTTTTTCACATAAGCATCGCAGCCCCAAACTTTAAGAAACGACAACTTTGGTTTCTTGCCAAACCATAGTTCATAAGGTGTCGTCTCAACGGATTTTGATGGTGCCCTATTTAACGTGAATGCGGCCATCTCTAAAGCATAACCCCAAAACGATAGCGGTAAATCAGTAAGAGACATCATAGATCGCACCATATCTAGTAAAGTACGATTACGACGTTCGGACACACCATTACGCTGTGGTGTTCCGGGTGGCGTGAGTTGCGAAACTATTCCACAATTTTTCAAATGTACACCAAACTCGTAACTCAAATATTCTCCTCCACGATCAGATCGTAGAAACTTTATTTTCTTGTTACGATGATTTTCAACCTCACTCTGAAATTCTTTGAACTTTTCAAATGTTTCAGACTTATGTTTCATTAAGTAGATATACCCATATCTGCTTAAATCATCTGTGAAGGTGAGAAAATAACGATATCCGCCACGAGCCTCAATATTCATCGGACCACATACATCGGTATGTATGATTTCCAATAAATCTGTTGCTCTCTCCATAGTACCGGAGAACGGTGTTTTAGTCATCTTGCCTATGAGGCACGGTTCGCAAGTACCAAGTGATTCATAATCAAGTGGTTCCAAAAGCCCATCAGTATGGAGTTTCTTCACGCGCTTTATACCGATATGACCTAAACGGCAGTGCCACAAATAAGTTGCACTATCATTATTAACTTTGCATCTTTTGGCTTCTACATTATGAATATGTGTATCACTACTATCGAGATTCAACAAGAATAGACCACTCTTCAAAGGTGCATGACCATAAAAGATATTACTCATATAAATAGAACAACCATTATTCTCTAATTTAAATGAATAACCGTCTCGCATCAAACAAGATCCAGATATAATGTTCATGCTCAACGCTGGCACCAAATAACAATTATTTAGGTCTAATATTAATCCCGAAGGTAGATGTAGAGGTAGCGTGCCGACCGCGATCACATCGACTTTGGAACCGTTTCCCACGCGCATCGTCACCTCGTCCTTTGCTAGCGTCCGCTTATTCCATAGTCCCTGTTTCGAGTTGCAAATATTAGCAACAGAACCAGTATCAAATACCCAGGTGCTACTGCGAGCTCTAGTAAGGTACACATCAATAACATGTATATCACATATACCTTTGTTCACTTTGCCATCCTTCTTATCCGCCAAATACTTGGGGCGGTTCCGCTTCCAGTGACCAGTCTGCTTGCAGTAGAAGCACTCAGTTTCAGGCTTAGGTCCAGATTTGGGTTTCTTCTCCTGAGCAGCAACTTGCTTGCTGTTCTTCTTTAAGTTTCCCTTCTTCTTCCCTTTGCCCTTTTTCTTGAAACTAGTGGTTTTCCTAACCATCAACACTTGATGCTCCTTCTTGATTTCTACCTCCGCAGCTCTCAGCATTGCGAAGAGCTCGGGAATAGTCTTGTTCATCCCTTGCATATTATAGTTCATCACGAAGCTCTTGTAGCTTGGTGGCAGTGATTGGAGAATTCTTTCAATGACGCAGTCATCTGGAAGATTAACTCCCATCTGAATCAAGTGATTATTATACCCAGACATTTCGAGTATATGCTCACTGACAGAACTGTTCTCCTCCATCTTGCAGCTATAGAACTTATTGGAGACTTCATATCTCTCAATTCGGGCATTTGCTTGAAATATTAACTTCAACTCCTGGAACATCTCATATGCTCCATGACGTTCAAAACGTCGTTGAAGTCCCAATTCTAAGCCGTAAAGCATGGCACACTGAACTATCGAGTAGTCATCAGCTTTGCTCTGCCAGACGTTCATAACATCTGGCGTTGCTCCAGCAGCAGGCCTGTCACCCAGCGGTGCTTCCAGGACGTAATTCTTCTGTGCAGCAATGAGGATAATCCTCAGGTTACGGACCCAGTCCGTGTAATTGCTACCATCATCTTTCAACTTTGCTTTCTCAAGGAACGCATTAAAATTTAACGGAACAACAGCACGAGCCATCTATCTACAATCAACATAAACAAGCAAGATACTATCAGGTACTAAGTTCATGATAAGTTTAAGTTCAGTTAATCAAATTACTTAAGAACTCCCACTTAGATAGACATCCCTCTAATCCTCTAAGTGATCACGTGATCCAAATCAACTAAACCATAACCGATCATCACGTGAGATGGAGTAGTTTTCAATGGTGAACATCGTTATGTTGATCATATCTACTATATGATTCACGCTCGACCTTTCGGTCTCCGTGTTCCGAGGCCATATCTGTATATTCTTGGCTCGTCAAGTATAACCTGAGTATTCTGCGTGTGCAACTGTTTTGCACCCGTTGTATTTGGACGTAGAGCTTATCACACCCGATCATCACGTGGTGTCTGGGCACGACGAACTTTGGCAACGGTGCATACTCAGGGAGAACACTTCTTGATAATTTAGTGAGAGATCATCTTATAATGCTACCGTCAATCAAAGCAAGATAAGATGCATAAAAGGATAAACATCACATGCAATCAATATAAGTGATATGATATGGCCATCATCATCTTGTGCTTGTGATCTCCATCTCCGAAGCACCGTCATGATCACCATCGTCACCGGCGCGACACCTTGATCTCCATCGTAGCATCGTTGTCGTCTCGCCAATCTTATGCTTCCACGACTATCACTACCGCTTAGTAATAAAGTAAAGCATTACATCGCGATTGCATTGCATACAATAAAGCGACAACCATATGGCTCCTGCCAGTTGCCGATAACTCGGTTACAAAACATGATCATCTCATACAATAAAATCAGCATCATGCCTTGACCATATCACATCACAACATGCCCTGCAAAAACAAGTTAGACGTCCTCTACTTTGTTGTTGCAAGTTTTACGTGGCTGCTACGGGCTTAAGTAAGAACTCATCTCACCTACGCATCAAAACCACAACGATAGTTCGTCAAATAGACTCCGTTTTAACCTTCTCAAGGACCGGGCGTAGTCACACTTGGTTCAACTAAAGTTGGAGAGACAGTCTTCCGCAAGCCATCTATGTGCAAAGCACGTCGAGGGAACCGGTCTCGCGTAAGAGTACGCGTAAGGTTGGTCCGGATCGTCTCACCCAACAATACCGCCGAACCAAAGTATGACATGCTGGTAGGCAGTATGACTTGTATCGCCCACAACTCACTTGTGTTCTACTCGTGCAAATAACATCAAACCATAAAAACCTAGGCTCGGATGCCACTGTTGGGGAACGCGGTAATTTCGAAAATTTTCCTACGCACACGCAAGATCATGGTGATGCACAGCAACGAGAGGGGAGAGTGTTGTCTACGTACCAACGCAGACCGACTGCGGAAGCGATCACACAATGTAGAGGAAGTAGTCGTACGTCTTCTTCCCGATCCGACCGATCCAAGCACCGTTACTCCGGCACCTCCGAGTTCTTAGCACACGTTCAGCTCGATGACGATCCTCGGGCTCCGATCCAGCAAAGCGTCGAGGAAGAGTTCCGTCAGCACGACGGCGTGGTGACGATCTTGATGTACTACCGACGCAGGGCTTCGCCTAAGCACTACACCAGTATGATCGAGGTGGAATATGGTGGCAGGGGGCACCGCACACGGCTAAGGAACGATCTCAAGGATCAACTTGTGTCTTGGGGTGTCCCCTGCCCCCGTATATAAAGGTTGGAGGGAGGGGGGCTGGCCGGCCAGAGAGAGGGAGGCGCAGGAGGAGTCCTACTCCTACCGGGAGTAGGACTCCCCCCTCCAATCCTATTCCAACTAGGACTCTCAAGGGGGAAAGGAGAGAGAGGGGGGCCGGCCCCTTCTCCTAGTCCTACTAGGACTTGGGGAAGGGGGGGGGGCGCGGCCAGCTGTGGGCTGCCCCTTTTCTCTTTTCCACTAAGGCCCAATAGGCCCATTAGTCTCCCGGGGGGTTCCGGTAACCCTCCCGGTATTCCGGTAAAATCCCGATTTTACCCGGAACACTTCCGATGTCCAAACATAGGCTTCCAATATATCAATCTTTACGTCTCGACCATTTCGAGACTCCTCGTCATGTCCGTGATCTCATCCGGGACTCCAAACAACCTTCGGTACATCAGAATGCATAAACTCATAATAACTGTCATCGTAACGTTAAGCGTGCGGACCCTACGGTTCGAGAACAATGTAGACATGACCGAGACACGTCTCCGGTCAATAACCAATAGCGGGACCTGGATGCCCATATTGGCTCCTACATATTCTACGAAGATCTTTATCGGTCAGACCGCATAACAACATACGTTGTTCCCTTTGTCATCGGTATGTTACTTGCCTGAGATTCGATCGTCGGTATCCAATACCTAGTTCAATCTCGTTACCGGCAAGTCTCTTTACTCGTTCCTTAATACATCATCTCACAACTAACATATTAGTTGCAGTGCTTGCAAGGCTTATGTGATGTGCATTGCCGAGAGGGCCCAGAGATACCTCTCCGACAATCGGAGTGACAAACCCTAATCTCGAAATACGCCAACCCAACATCTACCATTGGAGACACCTGTAGTACTCCTTTATAATCACCCAGTTACGTTGTGACGTTTGGTAGTACCCAAAGTGTTCCTCCGGTAAACGGGAGTTGCATAATCTCATAGTTATAGGAACATGTATAAGTCATGAAGAAAGCAATAGCAACATACTAAACGATCGGGTGCTAAGCTAATGGAATGGGTCATGTCAATCAGATCATTCAACTAATGATGTGACCTTGTTAATCAAATAACAACTCTTTGTTTATGGTTAGGAAACATAACCATCTTTGATTAACGAGCTAGTCAAGTAGAGGCATACTAGTGACACTCTGTTGGTCTATGTATTCACACACATGTATTATGTTTCCGGTTAATACAATTCTAGCATGAATAATAAACATTTATCATGATATAAGGAAATAAATAACAACTTTATTATTGCCTCTAGGGCATATTTCCTTCAGTCTCCCACTTGCACTAGAGTCAATAATCTAGTTTACACAGTAATGGTTCTAACACCCATGGAGCCTTGGTGCTGATCATGTTTTGCTCGTGGAAGAGGCTTAGTCAACGGGTCTGCAACATTCAGATCCGTATGTATCTTGCAAATCTCTATGTCTCCCACCTGGACTAAATCCCGGATGGAGTTGAAGCGTCTCTTGATGTGTTTGGTTCTTTTGTGAAATCTGGATTCCTTTGCCAAGGCAATTGCACCAGTATTGTCACAGAAGATTTTCATTGGACCCGATGCACTAGGTATGACACCTAGATCGGATATGAACTCCTTCATCCAGACTCCTTCGTTTGCTGCTTCCGAAGCAGCTATGTACTCCGCTTCACATGTAGATCCCGCTACGACGCTTTGTTTAGAACTGCACCAACTGACAGCTCCACCATTTAAAGTAAACACGTATCCGGTTTGCGATTTAGAATCGTCCGGATCAGTGTCAAAGCTTGCATCAACGTAACCTCTTACGGTGAGCTCTTTGTCACCTCCATATACGAGAAACATATCCTTAGTCCTTTTCAGGTATTTCAGGATGTTCTTGACCGCTGTCCAGTGATCCATTCCTGGATTACTTTGGTACCTCACTGCTAAACTTATAGCAAGGCACACATCAGGTCTGGTACACAGCATTGCATACATGATAGAGCCTATGGCTGAAGCATAGGGAACATCTTTCATTTTCTCTCTATCTTCTGCAGTGGTCGGGCATTGAGTCTGACTCAACTTCACACCTTGTAACACAGGCAAGAACCCTTTCTTTGCTTGATCCATTTTGAACTTCTTCAAAATTTTGTCAAGGTATGTGCATTGTGAAAGTCCAATTAAGCGTTTTGATCTATCTCCATAGATCTTTATGCCTAATATGTAAGCAGCTTCCCCGAGGTCTTTCATCGAAAAACTTTTATTCAAGTATCCCTTTATGCTATCCAGAAATTCTATATCATTTCCAATTAGCAATATGTCATCCACATATAATATCAGAAATGCTATAGAGCTCCCACTCACTTTCTTGTAAATACAGGCTTCTCCAAAAGTCTGTATAAAGCCAAATGCTTTGATCACACTATCAAAGCGTTTATTCCAACTCCGAGATGCTTGCACCAGTCCATAAATGGATCGCTGGAGTTTGCATACTTTGTTAGCTCCCTTCGGATCGACAAAACCTTCTGGTTGCATCATATACAACTCTTCTTCCAGAAATCTATTCAGGAATGCAGTTTTGACATCCATCTGCCATATTTCATAATCATAAAATGCGGCAATTGCTAACATAATTCTGACGGACTTAAGCATCGCTACGGGTGAGAAGGTCTCATCGTAGTCAACCCCTTGAACTTGTCGAAAACCTTTCGCGACAAGTCGAGCTTTATAGACAGTAATATTACCGTCAGCGTCAGTCTTTTTCTTGAAGATCCATTTATTCTCAATTGCTTGCCGATCATCGGGCAAGTCAACCAAAGTCCATACTTTGTTTTCATACATGGATCCCATCTCAGATTTCATGGCCTCAAGCCACTTTCCGGAATCTGGGCTCACCATCGCTTCTTCATAGTTCGTAGGTTCATCATGATCTAGTAGCATGACTTCCAGAACTGGATTACCGTACCACTCTGGTGCGGATCTCACTCTGGTTGATCTACGTGGTTCAGTAGTATCTTGTCCTGAAGCTTCATGATCATCATCATTAGCTTCCTCACTGATTGGTATAGGTGTCGCAGAAACAGTTTTCTGTGATGTACTATTTTCCAATAAGGGAGCAGGTACAGTTACCTCGTCAAGTTCTACTTTCCTCCCACTCACTTCTTTCGAGAGAAACTCCTTCTCTAGAAAGTTTCCGAATTTAGCAACAAAAGTCTTGCCTTCGGATCTGTGATAGAAGGTGTATCCAATAGTTTCCTTTGGATATCCTATGAAGACACATTTCTCCGATTTGGGTTCGAGTTTATCAGGTTGAAGCTTTTTCACATAAGCATCGCAGCCCCAAACTTTAAGAAACGACAACTTTGGTTTCTTGCCAAACCATAGTTCATAAGGTGTCGTCTCAACGGATTTTGATGGTGCCCTATTTAATGTGAATGCGGCCGTCTCTAAAGCATAACCCCAAAACGATAGCGGTAAATCAGTAAGAGACATCATAGATCGCACCATATCTAGTAAAGTGCGATTACGACGTTAGGACACACCATTACGCTGTGGTGTTCCGGGTGGCGTGAGTTGCGAAACTATTCCACAATTTTTCAAATGTACACCAAACTCGTAACTCAAATATTCTCCTCCACGATCAGATCGTAGAAACTTTATTTTCTTGTTACGATGATTTTCAACCTCACTCTGAAATTCTTTGAACTTTTCAAATGTTTCAGACTTATGTTTCATTAAGTAGATATACCCATATCTGCTTAAATCATCTGTGAAGGTGAGAAAATAACGATATCCGCCACGAGCCTCAATATTCATCGGACCACATACATCGGTATGTATGATTTCCAATAAATCTGTTGCTCTCTCCATAGTACCGGAGAACGGTGTTTTAGTCATCTTGCCTATGAGGCACGGTTCGCAAGTACCAAGTGATTCATAATCAAGTGGTTCCAAAAGCCCATCAGTATGGAGTTTCTTCATGCGCTTTACACCGATATGACCTAAACGGCAGTGCCACAAATAAGTTGCACTATCATTATTAACTTTGCATCTTTTGGCTTCTACATTATGAATATGTGTATCACTACTATCGAGATTCAACAAGAATAGACCACTCTTCAAAGGTGCACGACCATAAAAGATATTACTCATATAAATAGAACAACCATTATTCTCTGATTTAAATGAATAACCGTCTCGCATCAAACAAGATCCAGATATAATGTTCATGCTCAAAGCTGGCACCAAATAACAATTATTTAGGTCTAATATTAATCCCGAAGGTAGATGTAGAGGTAGCGTGCCGACCGCGATCACATCGACTTTGGAACCGTTTCCCACGCGCATCGTCACCTCGTCCTTTGCTAGCGTCCGCTTATTCCATAGTCCCTGTTTCGAGTTGCAAATATTAGCAACAGAACCAGTATCAAATACCCAGGTGCTACTGCGAGCTCTAGTAAGGTACACATCAATAACATGTATATCACATATACCTTTGTTCACTTTGCCATCCTTCTTATCCGCCAAATACTTGGGGCAGTTCCGCTTCCAGTGACCAGTCTGCTTGCAGTAGAAGCACTCAGTTTCAGGCTTAGGTCCAGATTTGGGTTTCTTCTCCTGAGCAGCAACTTGCTTGCTGTTCTTCTTTAAGTTTCCCTTCTTCTTCCCTTTGCCCTTTTTCTTGAAACTAGTGGTTTTGCTAACCATCAACACTTGATGCTCCTTCTTGATTTCTACCTCCGCAGCTCTCAGCATTGCGAAGAGCTCGGGAATAGTCTTGTTCATCCCTTGCATATTATAGTTCATCACGAAGCTCTTGTAGCTTGGTGGCAGTGATTGGAGAATTCTGTCAATGACGCAGTCATCTGGAAGATTAACTCCCATCTGAATCAAGTGATTATTATACCCAGACATTTTGAGTATATGCTCACTGACAGAACTATTCTCCTCCATCTTGCAGCTATAGAACTTATTGGAGACTTCATATCTCTCAATTCGGGCATTTGCTTGAAATATTAACTTCAACTCCTGGAACATCTCATATGCTCCATGACGTTCAAAACGTCGTTGAAGTCCCGATTCTAAGCCGTAAAGCATGGCACACTGAACTATCGAGTAGTCATCAGCTTTGCTCTGCCAGACGTTCATAACATCTGGCGTTGCTCCAGCAGCAGGCCTGTCACCCAGCGGTGCTTCCAGGACGTAATTCTTCTGTGCAGCAATGAGGATAATCCTCAGGTTACGGACCCAGTCCGTGTAATTGCTACCATCATCTTTCAACTTTGCTTTCTCAAGGAACGCATTAAAATTTAACGGAACAACAGCACGAGCCATCTATCTACAATCAAC
The DNA here is from genome assembly GCA_034509565.1 of Triticum monococcum. Classification (NCBI taxonomy): domain Eukaryota; kingdom Viridiplantae; phylum Streptophyta; class Magnoliopsida; order Poales; family Poaceae; genus Triticum; species Triticum monococcum. The sequence goes on from CM067846.1 coordinate 68,164,126, forward strand.
ATAAACAAGCAAGATACTATCAGGTACTAAGTTCATGATAAGTTTAAGTTCAGTTAATCAAATTACTTAAGAACTCCCACTTAGATAGACATCCCTCTAATCCTCTAAGTGATCACGTGATCCAAATCAACTAAACCATAACCGATCATCACGTGAGATGGAGTAGTTTTCAATGGTGAACATCGTTATGTTGATCATATCTACTATATGATTCACGCTCGACCTTTCGGTCTCCATGTTCCGAGGCCATATCTGTATATGCTTGGCTCGTCAAGTATAACCTGAGTATTCTGCGTGTGCAACTGTTTTGCACCCGTTGTATTTGGACGTAGAGCTTATCACACCCGATCATCACGTGGTGTCTGGGCACGACGAACTTTGGCAACGGTGCATACTCAGGGAGAACACTTCTTGATAATTTAGTGAGAGATCATCTTATAATGCTACCGTCAATCAAAGCAAGATAAGATGCATAAAAGGATAAACATCACATGCAATCAATATAAGTGATATGATATGGCCATCATCATCTTGTGTGCTTGTGATCTCCATCTCCGAAGCACCGTCATGATCACCATCGTCACCGGCGCGACACCTTGATCTCCATCGTAGCATCGTTGTCGTCTCGCCAATCTTATGCTTCCACGACTATCACTACCACTTAGTAATAAAGTAAAGCATTACATCGCGATTGCATTGCATACAATAAAGCGACAACCATATGGCTCCTGCCAGTTGCCGATAACTCGGTTACAAAACATGATCATCTCATACAATAAAATCAGCATCATGCCTTGACCATATCACATCACAACATGCCCTGCAAAAACAAGTTAGACGTCCTCTACTTTGTTGTTGCAAGTTTTACGTGGCTGCTACGGGCTTAAGTAAGAACTCATCTCACCTACGCATCAAAACCACAACGATAGTTCGTCAAATAGACTCCGTTTTAACCTTCTCAAGGACCGGGCGTAGTCACACTTGGTTCAACTAAAGTTGGAGAGACAGTCTTCCGCAAGCCATCTATGTGCAAAGCACGTCGAGGGAACCGGTCTCGCGTAAGAGTACGCGTAAGGTTGGTCCGGATCGTCTCACCCAACAATACCGCCGAACCGAAGTATGACATGCTGGTAGGCAGTATGACTTGTATCGCCCACAACTCACTTGTGTTCTACTCGTGCAAATAACATCAAACCATAAAAACCTAGGCTCGGATGCCACTGTTGGGGAACGCGGTAATTTCGAAAATTTTCCTACGCACACGCAAGATCATGGTGATGCACAGCAACGAGAGGGGAGAGTGTTGTCTATGTACCAACGCAGACCGACTGCGGAAGCGATCACACAACATAGAGGAAGTAGTCGTACGTCTTCTTCCCGATCCGACCGATCCAAGCACCGTTACTCCGGCACCTCCGAGTTCTTAGCACACGTTCAGCTCGATGACGATCCTCGGGCTCCGATCCAGCAAAGCGTCGAGGAAGAGTTCCGTCAGCACGACGGCGTGGTGACGATCTTGATGTACTACCGACGCAGGGCTTCGCCTAAGCACTACAACGGTATGATCGAGGTGGAATATGGTGGCAGGGGGCACCGCACACGGCTAAGGAACGATCTCAAGGATCAACTTGTGTCTTGGGGTGTCCCCTGCCCCCGTATATAAAGGTTGGAGGGAGGGGGGCTGGCCGGCCAGAGAGAGGGAGGCGCAGGAGGAGTCCTACTCCTACCGGGAGTAGGACTCCCCCCTCCAATCCTATTCCAACTAGGACTCTCAAGGGGGAAAGGAGAGAGAGGGGGGCCGGCCCCTTCTCCTAGTCCTACTAGGACTTGGGGAAGGGGGGGGGGCGCGGCCAGCTGTGGGCTGCCCCTTTTCTCTTTTCCACTAAGGCCCAATAGGCCCATTAGTCTCCCGGGGGGTTCCGGTAACCCTCCCGGTATTCCGGTAAAATCCCGATTTTACCCGGAACACTTCCGATGTCCAAACATAGGCTTCCAATATATCAATCTTTACGTCTCGACCATTTCGAGACTCCTCGTCATGTCCGTGATCTCATCCGGGACTCCGAACAACCTTCGGTACATCAGAATGCATAAACTCATAATAACTGTCATCGTAACGTTAAGCGTGCGGACCCTACGGTTCGAGAACAATGTAGACATGACCGAGACACGTCTCCGGTCAATAACCAATAGCGGGACCTGGATGCCCATATTGGCTCCTACATATTCTACGAAGATCTTTATCGGTCAGACCGCATAACAACATACGTTGTTCCCTTTGTCATCGGTATGTTACTTGCCTGAGATTCGATCGTCGGTATCCAATACCTAGTTCAATCTCGTTACCGGCAAGTCTCTTTACTCGTTCCGTAATACATCATCTCACAACTAACATATTAGTTGCAGTGCTTGCAAGGCTTATGTGATGTGCATTACCGAGAGGGCCCAGAGATACCTCTCCGACAATCGGAGTCACAAACCCTAATCTCGAAATACGCCAACCCAACATCTACCATTGGAGACACCTGTAGTACTCCTTTATAATCACCCAGTTACGTTGTGACGTTTGGTAGTACCCAAAGTGTTCCTCCGGTAAACGGGAGTTGCATAATCTCATAGTTATAGGAACATGTATAAGTCATGAAGAAAGCAATAGCAACATACTAAACGATCGGGTGCTAAGCTAATGGAATGGGTCATGTCAATCAGATCATTCAACTAATGATGTGACCTCGTTAATCAAATAACAACTCTTTGTTTATGGTTAGGAAACATAACCATCTTTGATTAACGAGCTAGTCAAGTAGAGGCATACTAGTGACACTCTGTTGGTCTATGTATTCACACATATGTATTATGTTTCCGGTTAATACAACTCTAGCATGAATAATAAACATTTATCATGATATAAGGAAATAAATAACAACTTTATTATTGCCTCTAGGGCATATTTCCTTCAGTCTCCCACTTGCACTAGAGTCAATAATCTAGTTTACACAGTAATGATTCTAACACCCATGGAGCCTTGGTGCTGATCATGTTTTGCTCGTGGAAGAGGCTTAGTCAACGGGTCTGCAACATTCAGATCCGTATGTATCTTGCAAATCTCTATGTCTCCCACCTGGACTAAATCCCGGATGGAGTTGAAGCGTCTCTTGATGTGTTTGGTTCTTTTGTGAAATCTGGATTCCTTTGCCAAGGCAATTGCACCAGTATTGTCACAGAAGATTTTCATTGGACCCGATGCACTAGGTATGACACCTATATCGGATATGAACTCCTTCATCCAGACTCCTTCGTTTGCTGCTTCCGAAGCAGCTATGTACTCCGCTTCACATGTAGATCCCGCTACGACGCTTTGTTTAGAACTGCACCAACTGACAGCTCCACCGTTTAAAGTAAACACGTATCCGGTTTGCGATTTAGAATCGTCCGGATCAGTGTCAAAGCTTGCATCAACGTAACCTCTTACGATGAGCTCTTTGTCACCTCCATATACGAGAAACATATCCTTAGTCCTTTTCAGGTATTTCAGGATGTTCTTGACCGCTGTCCAGTGATCCATTCCTGGATTACTTTGGTACCTCACTGCTAAACTTATAGCAAGGCACACATCAGGTCTGGTACACAGCATTGCATACATGATAGAGCCTATGGCTGAAGCATAGGGAACATCTTTCATTTTCTCTCTATCTTCTGCAGTGGTCGGGCATTGAGTCTGACTCAACTTCACACCTTGTAACACAGGCAAGAACCCTTTCTTTGCTTGATCCATTTTGAACTTCTTCAAAATTTTGTCAAGGTATGTGCATTGTGAAAGTCCAATTAAGCGTTTTGATCTATCTCCATAGATCTTTATGCCTAATATGTAAGCAGCTTCCCCGAGGTCTTTCATCGAAAAACTTTTATTCAAGTATCCCTTTATGCTATCCAGAAATTCTATATCATTTCCAATTAGCAATATGTCATCCACATATAATATCAGAAATGCTATAGAGCTCCCACTCACTTTCTTGTAAATACAGGCTTCTCCAAAAGTCTGTATAAAGCCAAATGCTTTGATCACACTATCAAAGCGTTTATTCCAACTCCGAGATGCTTGCACCAGTCCATAAATGGATCGCTGGAGTTTGCATACTTTGTTAGCTCCCTTCGGATCGACAAAACCTTCTGGTTGCATCATATACAACTCTTCTTCCAGAAATCTATTCAGGAATGCAGTTTTGACATCCATCTGCCATATTTCATAATCATAAAATGCGGCAATTGCTAACATAATTCTGACGGACTTAAGCATCGCTACGGGTGAGAAGGTCTCATCGTAGTCAACCCCTTGAACTTGTCGAAAACCTTTCGCGACAAGTCGAGCTTTATAGACAGTAATATTACCGTCAGCATCAGTCTTTTTCTTGAAGATCCATTTATTCTCAATTGCTTGCCGATCATCGGGCAAGTCAACCAAAGTCCATACTTTGTTTTCATACATGGATCCCATCTCAGATTTCATGGCCTCAAGCCACTTTCCGGAATCTGGGCTCACCATCGCTTCTTCATAGTTCGTAGGTTCATCATGATCTAGTAGCATGACTTCCAGAACTGGATTACCGTACCACTCTGGTGCGGATCTCACTCTGGTTGATCTACGTGGTTCAGTAGTATCTTGTCCTGAAGCTTCATGATCATCATCATTAGCTTCCTCACTGATTGGTATAGGTGTCGCAGAAACAGTTTTCTGTGATGTACTATTTTCCAATAAGGGAGCAGGTACAGTTACCTCGTCAAGTTCTACTTTCCTCCCACTCACTTCTTTCGAGAGAAACTCCTTCTCTAGAAAGTTTCCGAATTTAGCAACAAAAGTCTTGCCTTCGGATCTGTGATAGAAGGTGTATCCAATAGTTTCCTTTGGATATCCTATGAAGACACATTTCTCCGATTTGGGTTCGAGTTTATCAGGTTGAAGCTTTTTCACATAAGCATCGCAGCCCCAAACTTTAAAAAACGACAACTTTGGTTTCTTGCCAAACCATAGTTCATAAGGTGTCGTCTCAACGGATTTTGATGGTGCCCTATTTAATGTGAATGCGGCCGTCTCTAAAGCATAACCCCAAAACGATAGCGGTAAATCAGTAAGAGACATCATAGATCGCACCATATCTAGTAAAGTGCGATTACGACGTTCGGACACACCATTACGCTGTGGTGTTCCGGGTGGCGTGAGTTGCGAAACTATTCCACAATTTTTCAAATGTACACCAAACTCGTAACTCAAATATTCTCCTCCACGATCAGATCGTAGAAACTTTATTTTCTTGTTACGATGATTTTCAACCTCACTCTGAAATTCTTTGAACTTTTCAAATGTTTCAGACTTATGTTTCATTAAGTAGATATACCCATATCTGCTTAAATCATCTGTGAAGGTGAGAAAATAACGATATCCGCCACGAGCCTCAATATTCATCGGACCACATACATCGGTATGTATGATTTCCAATAAATCTGTTGCTCTCTCCATAGTACCGGAGAACGGTGTTTTAGTCATCTTGCCTATGAGGCACGGTTCGCAAGTACCAAGTGATTCATAATCAAGTGGTTCCAAAAGCCCATCAGTATGGAGTTTCTTCATGCGCTTTACACCGATATGACCTAAACGGCAGTGCCACAAATAAGTTGCACTATCATTATTAACTTTGCATCTTTTGGCTTCTACATTATGAATATGTGTATCACTACTATCGAGATTCAACAAGAATAGACCACTCTTCAAAGGTGCATGACCATAAAAGATATTACTCATATAAATAGAACAACCATTATTCTCTGATTTAAATGAATAACCGTCTCGCATCAAACAAGATCCAGATATAATGTTCATGCTCAAAGCTGGCACCAAATAACAATTATTTAGGTCTAATATTAATCCCGAAGGTAGATGTAGAGGTAGCGTGCCGACCGCGATCACATCGACTTTGGAACCGTTTCCCACGCGCATCGTCACCTCGTCCTTTGCTAGCGTCCGCTTATTCCATAGTCCCTGTTTCGAGTTGCAAATATTAGCAACAGAACCAATATCAAATACCCAGGTGCTACTGCGAGCTCTAGTAAGGTACACATCAATAACATGTATATCACATATACCTTTGTTCACTTTGCCATCCTTCTTATCCGCCAAATACTTGGGGCAGTTCCGCTTCCAGTGACCAGTCTGCTTGCAGTAGAAGCACTCAGTTTCAGGCTTAGGTCCAGATTTGGGTTTCTTCTCCTGAGCAGCAACTTGCTTGCTGTTCTTCTTTAAGTTTCCCTTCTTCTTCCCTTTGCCCTTTTTCTTGAAACTAGTGGTTTTGCTAACCATCAACACTTGATGCTCCTTCTTGATTTCTACCTCCGCAGCTCTCAGCATTGCGAAGAGCTCGGGAATAGTCTTGTTCATCCCTTGCATATTATAGTTCATCACGAAGCTCTTGTAGCTTGGTGGCAGTGATTGGAGAATTCTGTCAATGACGCAGTCATCTGGAAGATTAACTCCCATCTGAATCAAGTGATTATTATACCCAGACATTTTGAGTATATGCTCACTGACAGAACTATTCTCCTCCATCTTGCAGCTATAGAACTTATTGGAGACTTCATATCTCTCAATTCGGGCATTTGCTTGAAATATTAACTTCAACTCCTGGAACATCTCATATGCTCCATGACGTTCAAAACGTCGTTGAAGTCCCGATTCTAAGCCGTAAAGCATGGCACACTGAACTATCGAGTAGTCATCAGCTTTGCTCTGCCAGACGTTCATAACATCTGGCGTTGCTCCAGCAGCAGGCCTGTCACCCAGCGGTGCTTCCAGGACGTAATTCTTCTGTGCAGCAATGAGGATAATCCTCAGGTTACGGACCCAGTCCGTGTAATTGCTACCATCATCTTTCAACTTTGCTTTCTCAAGGAACGCATTAAAATTTAACGGAACAACAGCACGAGCCATCTATCTACAATCAACATAAACAAGCAAGATACTATCAGGTACTAAGTTCATGATAAGTTTAAGTTCAGTTAATCAAATTACTTAAGAACTCCCACTTAGATAGACATCCCTCTAATCCTCTAAGTGATCACGTGATCCAAATCAACTAAACCATAACCGATCATCACGTGAGCTGGAGTAGTTTTCAATGGTGAACATCGTTATGTTGATCATATCTACTATATGATTCACGCTCGACCTTTCGGTCTCCGTGTTCCGAGGCCATATCTGTATATGCTTGGCTCGTCAAGTATAACCTGAGTATTCTGCGTGTGCAACTGTTTTGCACCCGTTGTATTTGGACGTAGAGCTTATCACACCCGATCATCACGTGGTGTCTGGGCACGACGAACTTTGGCAACGGTGCATACTCAGGGAGAACACTTCTTGATAATTTAGTGAGAGATCATCTTATAATGCTACCGTCAATCAAAGCAAGATAAGATGCATAAAAGGATAAACATCACATGCAATCAATATAAGTGATATGATATGGCCATCATCATCTTGTGTGCTTGTGATCTCCATCTCCGAAGCACCGTCATGATCACCATCGTCACCGGCGCGACACCTTGATCTCCATCGTAGCATCGTTGTCGTCTCGCCAATCTTATGCTTCCACGACTATCACTACCACTTAGTAATAAAGTAAAGCATTACATCGCGATTGCATTGCATACAATAAAGCGACAACCATATGGCTCCTGCCAGTTGCCGATAACTCGGTTACAAAACATGATCATCTCATACAATAAAATCAGCATCATGCCTTGACCATATCACATCACAACATGCCCTGCAAAAACAAGTTAGACGTCCTCTACTTTGTTGTTGCAAGTTTTACGTGGCTGCTACGGGCTTAAGTAAGAACTCATCTCACCTACGCATCAAAACCACAACGATAGTTCGTCAAATAGACTCCGTTTTAACCTTCTCAAGGACCGGGCGTAGTCACACTTGGTTCAACTAAAGTTGGAGAGACAGTCTTCCGCAAGCCATCTATGTGCAAAGCACGTCGAGGGAACCGGTCTCGCGTAAGAGTACGCGTAAGGTTGGTCCGGATCGTCTCACCCAACAATACCGCCGAACCGAAGTATGACATGCTGGTAGGCAGTATGACTTGTATCGCCCACAACTCACTTGTGTTCTACTCGTGCAAATAACATCAAACCATAAAAACCTAGGCTCGGATGCCACTGTTGGGGAACGCGGTAATTTCGAAAAATTTCCTACGCACACGCAAGATCATGGTGATGCACAGCAACGAGAGGGGAGAGTGTTGTCTATGTACCAACGCAGACCGACTGCGGAAGCGATCACACAACATAGAGGAAGTAGTCGTACGTCTTCTTCCCGATCCGACCGATCCAAGCACCGTTACTCCGGCACCTCCGAGTTCTTAGCACACGTTCAGCTCGATGACGATCCTCGGGCTCCGATCCAGCAAAGCGTCGAGGAAGAGTTCCGTCAGCACGACGGCGTGGTGACGATCTTGATGTACTACCGACGCAGGGCTTCGCCTAAGCACTACAACGGTATGATCGAGGTGGAATATGGTGGCAGGGGGCACCGCACACGGCTAAGGAACGATCTCAAGGATCAACTTGTGTCTTGGGGTGTCCCCTGCCCCCGTATATAAAGGTTGGAGGGAGGGGGGCTGGCCGGCCAGAGAGAGGGAGGCGCAGGAGGAGTCCTACTCCTACCGGGAGTAGGACTCCCCCCTCCAATCCTATTCCAACTAGGACTCTCAAGGGGGAAAGGAGAGAGAGGGGGGCCGGCCCCTTCTCCTAGTCCTACTAGGACTTGGGGAAGGGGGGGGGGGCGCGGCCAGCTGTGGGCTGCCCCTTTTCTCTTTTCCACTAAGGCCCAATAGGCCCATTAGTCTCTCGGGGGGTTCCGGTAACCCTCCCGGTATTCCGGTAAAATCCCGATTTTACCCGGAACACTTCCGATGTCCAAACATAGGCTTCCAATATATCAATCTTTACGTCTCGACCATTTCGAGACTCCTCGTCATGTCCGTGATCTCATCCGGGACTCCGAACAACCTTCGGTACATCAGAATGCATAAACTCATAATAACTGTCATCGTAACGTTAAGCATGCGGACCCTACGGTTCGAGAACAATGTAGACATGACCGAGACACGTCTCCGGTCAATAACCAATAGCGGGACCTGGATGCCCATATTGGCTCCTACATATTCTACGAAGATCTTTATTGGTCAGACCGCATAACAACATACGTTGTTCCCTTTCTCATCGGTATGTTACTTGCCTGAGATTCGATCGTCGGTATCCAATACCTAGTTCAATCTCGTTACCAGCAAGTCTCTTTACTCGTTCCGTAATACATCATCTCACAACTAACATATTAGTTGCAGTGCTTGCAAGGCTTATGTGATGTGCATTACCGAGAGGGCCCAGAGATACCTCTCCGACAATCGGAGTGACAAACCCTAATCTTGAAATACGCCAACCCAACATCTACCATTGGAGACACCTGTAGTACTCCTTTATAATCACCCAGTTACGTTGTGACGTTTGGTAGTACCCAAAGTGTTCCTCCGGTAAACAGGAGTTGCATAATCTCATAGTTATAGGAACATGTATAAGTCATGAAGAAAGCAATAGCAACATACTAAACGATCGGGTGCTAAGCTAATGGAATGGGTCATGTCAATCAGATCATTCAACTAATGATGTGACCTCGTTAATCAAATAACAACTCTTTGTTTATGGTTAGGAAACATAACCATCTTTGATTAACGAGCTAGTCAAGTAGAGGCATACTAGTGACACTCTGTTGGTCTATGTATTCACACACATGTATTATGTTTCCGGTTAATACAATTCTAGCATGAATAATAAACATTTATCATGATATAAGGAAATAAATAACAACTTTATTATTGCCTCTAGGGCATATTTCCTTCAACTAAATGGTGGTGGAAACTAGAAACTAAATCTGGCCTTTGGCAAGATATTGTGAAAGCTAAGTATTTTAAGAGGGCCACAGTGGCTAGTATTAAAATGAAAAGCAATGATTCTCCATGCTGGAAGGCCATTATGAAGGTGAAATATCTTTATATGGCCGGGAGAAGAGTGATTATACAATCTGGGGATGTTGCTAGGTTGTGGATTGATCCCATTGGGAACAACACACCTCTGGCGGAACAATTTCCTCGCTTATTCTCCATCTGTAACTTCTCTGAGTGCACAGTGGCTCAGTGCTTAAATGCTGATCCCTCCTCTTTCTTTAGAAGGAGATTGAGTAATGAACTCAGTGATCAATGGATGAGAGTGAGTGAAATGGCTAGAGAAGCCTGTGTTTCAGAGGCATCTGATGTGGTTAGATGGGGCCTGGGAGGGAAATCCTCCTTTACTACTAAATCAGTTTACTCTTTCTTGGAGAGGAACATTGCTGGGTGTGATTTTAGATGGATCTGGAATGCCAGAATACCTTTGAAGATACAAATATTCTTGTGGTAGCTGTTTCAGGACGCTGTCCTAACAAGGGAAGTGATGAAACATCGAGGGTGGAAAGGAAATCCTAAATGTTCCTTTTGTGTTGGGCGAGAAACTGCTCAACACTTGTTCTTTACATGTCCTGTTGCCAGGGTGACCTGGAGGACGGTGGCATGCATGTTTGGCATCCCCTTGTGCCCCGACAACATTTGGCAAGCTTATGCATGGTGCTATGCGTTCTTCCCTGGTGGGGATAAATTTTATACAGCAGGGATTGCTGCTGTTTGCTGGGCAATCTGGTCCTGTCGTAATAGAGCTACCTTTGAATTTAAACCCCTTACAAACCTGTTTGAATGTATTTTTTTCTGCTTGTGCCTTAATATGCTACCGGGCAGGACTGATGAAGCAAGATGAAGCGGCTACCATGAGGGGCGGGGCAGAGATGCTGAAAGAAAACGCGTCGATGATGATGAGAATCTGCGCGGCGAACCAAGATGAGGCGGCGTGTTGATCCGCTGGAGATGCTGCTACATGGCTCATAAAGTAGCTCTGTGTTGCTTCCCCTTACGTGGTTTTGAACTTTGTTGCTCTGCTGAGTGCGAGCTTTATGTCTTGTGTTCTTTTGGGGCTTTAGGCCTTGGATGTTAGATACTGTGTTTAGGTGTCGTCGGGTTTTCGCCCCGCGGTGAGTAATCTCGATGGCGAGTGCTCACAGTGGGTTTCCCGGCGATGCGTTGGACTCGCTTCCCCTTTTCTCCTTTTCTTTGGACTGCTGTATTTCCGTTATGTTGCAGTAATGGAAAGGGGTAATGCCCGGTTCAAAAAAAAGATGGTGAATATATATGCATAAACAGGCCGTAGTCGCCGCTTGGTATTTTCTAAGTGCACGAGGGTTTGGCGCACACGACTGCCTCATATGTGTGGGAAGGATACGAGGGTCCGCGGACACTCCAACACATAAGACCAATTTGAGGGGTTTGGTTGGATGATTTTTTTTCTCTCTTGTCTAAGCAGTGATCATGCTGTTCAGCGGAGAGTTTGAGAAGGATTTGTGGGCTCTGGCTGTAAATGCTCGTAGGATTTTGCAAATGAGACTAGGCAAATCTTGGACTTATGCAGACGAATTCTGCATGATATCGCATATCACTTCATCCATTCATATCATCCAAGTGCAGTGGATGGTTGGATTTGCCGTCGCCTGGCTGTCGTGCATACTGAATCGTCTGCCCAGCAGTTTCGACAAATCTTTTGTAGCAGGCAGGCGTAGTGCCCTCCCTCAGCCGTACAATGAAGGAGGCACATTACATCGGACCGGCGAATTTACTGGCTACTTTTTTTTGAGGGGTAAAGCCTATTCTTTATTGATCAAAGTCCACAATGAGTGGGATTTTGTTTACATCATGTGGTTGGCCAAACCATACATGACGCCCATGGCCTAAATTCAAAGCGTATCTAGCTAACTTATGAGCTTTCATATTACATTCACGACCTTCATGAATGAAACTACAAGAAAAATTGATGGACCGAAGCTTGATCTCATTGATAATTGCGCCATGCCTTCCCTGCGCACCTCGATTGATGTCTTGGACTACCCCTTTTGCATCTGAGGACACTACAAAGCGCTGTAAGAGGAGGTCATCAGCAATGCAAAGTGCCTCCCTGCACGCCAATGCTTCCAGCGTCATTGGGTCATCTACGCCTTGCACCACCAGTGCACTGCTGCGTAGATAGTTTCCTGCTGAGTCACGACATACTACTCCAGCAGAACCCCCCAGGCCTGTCCTCACTGCTGCATCAACATGGACCTTGGCGTAAGTTGCTGGTGGGGCTCGTGGTCGGGTACGCCTGTTTCTTTCCACATGTGTCCTTGGAGCCCCTTCCGGTTTGCTTTCCTTTATTTGATCAAGCTCCCCTATGAACCTTGTTGTGAACGAGTACAACGATTGTGGGCTCTGGAAGATCCCTTCATGAATGGCCTTTCTTCTGGACGTCCAGATTGCCCATAGCGTGACTGTCAGTTTAACAAAAAGGACATGTGATAACGTTTCCATCTGTGCAAACAACCAGTGTTTTGCGTTGGGTTCCATATTTACTACAAGTGACTGCCCAATTTCATTCTCTACTAAAGCCCAAACACACCTGGATGTCGTACACTCAAGTAGGGACTGTCGCCATGAATCCGGTGATCCACATAATCCGCATGTCGAGGAGTCGGACATGTGTCGATGAGACCGAACATCTTCGGTTGGTAGGGATTGTTTTGAGAGCCGCCACAGAAACATACAGATTTTCCCGGGAACTTGGGTCCTCCATAGTGTTTTCCACTCCTTCTCTTCCTCCCTTGCGCCTGACGAACCTGCGTGACCATCCAGCCAGGCTTCCCGGCGTTGCCTCGTCGCTACAAGCATATTGTATGCTGATCTCACATTGAAAAGACCATTTTTCTCAAAATGCCAAGCCCAGAAATCTGACATGTTGCGGGTGCATAGGGGTATGCTGGTTATTACTTTGGCATCAAACGGCAAGAAGACTTGTCGGACCTTCTGTATGTTCCATGTGGCTGTCGTTGCATTGATGATTTCTGAGACGAATTGGGGAGGATTCACTGTCAAGCAGCCATAAGGGCGAAGCATTTCACTTCGCGGAAGCCAATTTTCTGTCCAGATTTTGGTGCTTTCTCCGTTGCCTATTCTCTTAATGATTCCCTGCTTTAGTATGTCTCGGCCTTCTACTAAGGATCTCCATATTTGGCTCGGGTGGGATCCCAAAGTAGCTTCCAAAATTGTCAAGTTAGGATAGTATACAGCTTTCAAAATGCGAGCACTCAAAGATTCAGGGTTTTGTAATAAACGCCATGCTTGCCTGGCTAGCATAGCAAGATTAAAAAGCTCAAAATCCTTAAAACCCAAACCTCCCATGCTTTTTGGTTGAGTCATATCCTTTCAGGATACCCAATGTGGTTTGCGTTTGCCTTCCTTGCTGCCCCACCAAAACTTTCTTATGAGTATATTCAGTTTCTCACACAACCCTCTCGGCAGCTTGAAGCATGACATGGAGTACACTGGCACCGCTTGAGCACCCGCCTTAACCAAAACCTCTTTTTCAGCGGTGGAAAGTGATTTTTCAATCCATCCTTGGATCCTACTCCACAATCGATCCTTTAAATACTTGAAAGCACCATTTTTTAAGGAACCAATGTCAGAAGACATCCTCAAATATTTTCCATTCAAGGTCTCATTTGGAACATTCAGCATAACCTTTATCTCGTTGCGAGTCGATTCCGGAACCCCTTTACTGGCTACTGTACAGACAGCACATTACAGGCACAGCCGTACGGCGCGTGGCCCATGTGCGCCATTACTCGCCGCCCAGCCCATTTACGGGTACCACGCGCACGCTGACATGCGGGCCCCACGTGCCAGCAGAGTCGCTGTAACTGTGAGCGCATGCGCGTGCCATTAAAATTAAAATCGTCGGCCGGCTCGTGCTCTCTCCCCCATCGCCACTGACGCGGAGCCGCAGCGGAACAGCCATGGCGATGGCGGCCTGCTCCGTCCGCCTCCTCGCCGCCGCCGCGCACCGTCGGGGCGCGGCCGCGTTCCTCCACTCGCCGCGGCGGCCCGTCGCGTGCTCCCTCTCGTTCCCGCGCGGCCACGGCGGCATCCGCAGCCGCGCCGGCCTCTCCTCCATCTCCCTCCCCGCCTCCGCCTCCTCCGCGCAGGGCCACGCGCCCTTCAACCTCCTCCCACCGGACTCCGAGCCCTTCATCCAGTGGGACGCCCTGCCTCCGCAGGACGCCTCCGCGGGCGGCGCGGGGGCAGGCGGAAGGGAGGAGGGCCCCGCGCTGGTGGTGCTGCTGGGCTGGCTCGGCGCGCGGCAGAAGCACCTGCGGAGGTACGCGGACCTCTACCGCGACCGCGGGGTCGGGTCCGTGCGGTTCGTGGTGCCCGTCCGCGAGATCCTGGGGCTCGATCTCGGCCGCCGCGTCGAGCGCAGGGTCGCCGACCTCTCGGCGGAGATCGCCGCCTGGTGCGACGCCGACCGCAGCCGCACGCTCCTCTTCCACACCTTCAGCAACACCGGCTGGCTCGCGTACGGGAACGCCAAACCATCCTCCCTCTTTTTTAAGCTCTTCGATTCTCTGTAGGATGTGGAGTGTTAAAATCTGAAAGGAAAAACAGGTTGATAACGCAATTTAGTTAGGCACCTATGCACATTGACATGGGGGCGCTTGCACTTGGTGCCGCATGTTTTAGTTGTGGCATTGTGGTTTCCTACACGAGGCTGGTGGCTTAAACGTGCTTGGTTGATCCAGTAGGCGTGCCATTATCGAAGAGATCTTGAGTTAGAGTAGGAGCATGCTTTGCTCGTGCAATAATGTGGGATCTGTTGCTAGTTTGGAGGAACCAACAAGTTGTTGTGCCAGCAACCCAACATACTTTGGAGAAACTCTCCATTTCCTCTTTGGTTTGTATAACATTATAAGTACAATTAAATCTCCTAAAAAAATAACCACCGTTCATAATCTAGGAGAAATGGCAAGGTAAATAGTAATAACTAAATTCAGGTAAGATCGGATTTTGTGCTATGAAATACTCCCCACCAGCAATTTATCGCTAACGCCTTTTATCTATGTACTTACAGAGAGATTAGTTTGTTCTGGTAGAAATCGGAGGCTTTAAATCTGGGTAAAACAAGTTGATAACACATTCTAGGTAGGCACCTTTGCATGGATTGCCCCTTAGGTTCCACACTGACATGGGGCGCTTGCCCTTGGTGCCACATGTTTCTGCTGTGACAAGTTGGCTTGCTACATGAGCTTGGTGGATAAAACGTGCTTCATGAATTGAGTAGGTGTGTTATTATCAAAGAGAACCCTGTTTAGAGGAGGCGTACTGTTTGTACGTGCGCGGGTACAAGGGCTGTTGCTAGTTGGGGAAACCAGAGGGACTCTCTTTTTGCTGCTTGTGTTTTGTTTAATTGCTTAGTTTAATGCCTTTGTTCTTTCCTTGCACTTGTACTCACAGTAGGGCTGATCCTATCCTACTGTTATTGTCCAAAAGAGAATACATAATATATCCTTCTGGGAGATCTTTGGATGAGTAGGTTGAATAAAACAGAGTGGGGATCTGATAACAGCATGGTTATAGACTATACTCAAGTTTCTATGGTTGATTTGGTAAATCTTGCCTGTTCTGTCAGTGGTGTTAAATTTTGCTCACTGAGCTTCAATATTCAATGTCCAATAGTTCTGTCTGATAACAGCATCGTTGCATGTTGTTAAGGATACTTTTAAATATTAATCTTACTTAAAACTCAACTGGAATTAGAGCTTTGCTTTGTCCATCTCTTTAACATGATGCCCATGGCTTTAAATTTACCGTGGATATAACACTTTTTTGTTTTTATTTTATTTTCAGGTATGGTGCGGTACTTGAGAATCTACAATCAAGAGCTGATATAATTGAGAGGATAAAGGGATGTATCGTAGACTCAGCGCCAGTTCTAGAGATTAGACCAGAGGTTTGTATATCTTGCTTGAAATAAGCTTTCAATTGGTAGTGATAAATGCTGAATCCCCTTCTTCCATTTTGGCCTGTGGGAAATTTGTGTCTGGAACATTTCGTTGCAAGTAATATACTACTATTTCACCAGAAAAACTTGTATACTTGGAGTTTCTCATGTGTACCCTAAACTCAGGTCTGGGCTGCTGGTTTCTCTGCTGCCATGCTGAAGAAAAGTAGTTCTTTAACAGGACCTTCAGCTGACTCCCCTGATGGATCTACATTGAATGGTGCCTTGAACAAAGTTACTTCTGTCTCAGAGTTAACGAAACCATCATGGGGTGAAACTTTTCTTCTTTCAACCCTTCAAAAGTTCTTTGAGATTGTCCTTCACCTACCTGATGTAAACCAGTAAGTCCATTCACCATTAATAATACTGCTTCGGTTACATGGTATTTAAAGCTCACATTTCTGTCTGTAGTAAAGTCGGCCAAGGCATATGCAATGAAATAAAGTTACAATGGGTGTTCTTTTAGCAGTGAGATTATGTACTCTAACTAATCCACGCAGTCATATCTAAACATTATAAAGAAAATTAATAGCTTATTCAGTGTCAAGAAACTAAGGATATATGCTTTCCCATTACCAGTTTTTGTATGTGCATCCTGAAACTTAGGTTATCTGGATGGCAAGATACATATTTGCATTATTTTGTATTGTTCATTGTTGGGATGGCTTGTTGACCCTTCTAGTCTGGAATCTACATGCAGCCTAAAATCATCATTAGGTACCCATAGCCATACCATGACTCAATTCCTATAATAAAGGGCCCACATCATTTCATTTTTTTAGTATTTGCTTCTTACATCCACCTGCCCTTGGAGAGTTGGAGGATTGGATTGAGGAGAATATTATATTGTAATTTGTAGTAAAAACTTCGTGTGTTCTGTCCAGTTACTTACCTTTTGAGATTGATGTTGCTGGTTTCCTGTTTCTTCTTAAGCTGTTCTCTGGCAAATATCCTAAGTTCCCAACGCGTAAAAGCCTACTAGATGACTAATATCTCGTGTGCAACCTGCATCTGCATGTTTGTCCAGTTGTTCTCCATTTTCGTCCTTACTGTATGGTTAAACTAGTGCATGGTTATAGTTCATTTTCGTAGACGCATCTTTAATTCATCTCGTACCCTTTTACCATGCATTTCAAAATGACCGGCTCTCATCTCCAAATATATTGGCCACAGAAACACCAGATGCGTCTTCATATTCTGATATTTATCTGCCCCTTCTGATCATGTTCAGGAGAATGCACAAGGTCCTCTCGGTTCTTTCAGATAAGCAGCCGCCCTGCCCCCAGTTCTACCTGTACAGCTCCGCCGACAGAGTGATCCCTGCTGAATGCGTAGAGAGCTTCATCAACATGCAGAGATCACTCGGGTTGAGCGTCTCAGCACATAATTTTGTCTCGTCGCCACATGTGGACCACTACAGGAGCTTCCCTCATCTGTACTCTGCCAAGATTGACGAGTTCCTGAAGGTCTGTTCCCCAGTTAGTGTATGATGATGAATCGACGATTAATCTTGCTGAAGATCTATTCCCCACTTAGAGATGAGTTGATGGTTAGTCTTTTGACCAACACGGTGGTTGAAGATTCTAGTGAAAATTTGATCGGTTTTGTATTTTTTAGCATACGTAGCGCGCGTACGGTGTAGGATGCTTCTACATGGGTGTTTGAAGAGGGGTCATATCGCCGCATTGTCAAGCATCCATGTGAGCTCCATATACTCAAACTCAAGCAACTCTTTGTAGGTACGTGATGATCGAACTGTCTATTCCTTTTGGGGGAATTGTATTGTCCATTCTTGGGATAATCTTAGTATATGTTAAGCACAGGTGCCTAGTTAAGCATCTTATCTACTCTGCAAGGCAAGAAAAAGCTGTTTTCTTTTGTCAATGATTATGTAATAACGAGATGATGCTAGTTTTTTCTTGATGAAATCGCATATAATTTTTGCTGAGGTGAAAGACATAGATAATTGCATTGTCCCATAAGGTAAAAACCAAGCTCTTAGAAGTTAGAACATTTGTCAAAGTTTGCCATAAAAATTTTGAACATCTTTTAAATGTTTTTCGAGTTACTGTTCATCCTAGCTCATTTGAGCTCAGGTGTAGAAAGTGACTTTCGCCATGGCAGCACAAATATTATATACTTTTTTTTCTTATTCATTTATCATTATGCGTGGAGACAATACATACTTTTGTGACCACAGTACGGGCATTATGCCCAGGATCGATCTGGTAGCTAGTACGAGTATCATATTCCATGGCATGTGTTGTTAATTCGAAACTCCAATTAGTATGGAGAGTATTTGTATAAGCTGCATTCGTATGCATGCATCCTTCGTCTTGCTTGGCGGAGGGGCTGCCATCTTCTACTCACGCATCTCCTCCTGCACGAAAAATACAAAGAAAAAACAGTGAATAAGTTAGGAGCCTAGCTCTACGTTGCAGGTAACCGAAGATCCTAGTGATGATGCGGCCGGTTTGATCACCTGGATAGGCAGAGATCAGGCGGAGGGCGCCGGGCACACGTACAGCGGCGGCACGGCGCCGGCGTTGGCGCAGCTGGCCATGAGGTTCCTGGGCGGCGTGAAGCCGCAGACGTCGCGGATGAGGGCGAGCGCGCGGTTGACGGGGATGCCGACGGCGATGGCCCGCTCCAGGGTGTGGTTGAAGATGTGGCACAGGCACGCGGGCTGGTCTCGGACGATGGTGCCCAGGCCCTTGCAGCACCCCGCGGGCGCCTTGGACGTGCCCGCGTCCCTGAAGAAGGCCAGGCACGGGCTCAGCTCCAGCAGCGACCCCATGCACGTCGCCGACACGTCCACCTCCGCCGACGGCCTCGGGATGGCGGGCTCCGACGCCGGCCTCGAGTTGATGGGTCCCGACGGCCTCGAGAAGATGGACTTGGGCTCCGACGTGATGCTCTTCTTCGCCGCGTCGGCCGCCGTGGCGACGGCGAGGGCCAGCAGCAGGAGGAGGACGGAGGCGGCGCAGGTCTTACCGGACGACGCCATTGTGCTTGACTTCGCCGGAAGGGTTTAAGCCAAGCACGTACGTGTATGATTAGTGAGTTTGGCTTGCGAGTCTTGGATGGGCTTAGAGATGCTCACTGGTCCATCTATTTATAGTCAAGGTCTCAAGGAGAGGGCCAGGGCGCAACCATCTGTGAGTTTGTTTCATGGTTAGTTCCATGCACGGATCTTGCGAGCAACACGAAGATGGCATGAATTGCCGAGACGAGATGCGACGCATTTCTAACTCTGGCCGTCTTACCTACAACATAGTTTAAAAGATTAATTTCGAGCTCTAATGTTGCATAGCGATGAACAAAATGCGTACCGGCAAAATAAACTTCTAGAGAGAAAAATGCACGCGGTGTGCATGCATGCTGTTTCAAGGGATTGTTTGGGGGGTGCATGAGACAAGTGATCATCGATGGTGGTGGTGTTGCACATGAAAACACCAGTTCACCAGGTGCAGGTTGTTGGTATCGAACTGTCAACGAGAAACAAGGTTCCAGACAGAGACATAGGCACAGACCTGAGGGCCGGGTGGTTCTTCAATTGTTAAAAATTCAAATATTAAAAGAAAGAGAGGGAAATTCTTTGTTTTTGCCATTCGATATTTTGCCATCTTTTCTTATTCCACTCTACATTTTGACATTTCACTTTTGCCATTCTTTACTTTTGGTTGTCATTCCGTGGCAAAAGCAAAATAATTTCATTTTATTTTTGCCACTCTTAGCTTTTGAAATATATCACAATTGTCATTTGAAATTTTTTGCATTTGCTATATTTTAGGTGTTTGGAATTTTTTGTTGCGTTAGTCCATTTGTGGGTCGTCCAATTCTATGCTAAGATTTGTGTTGGGATGTGTTGCTCCTTTGCGTTTATTCTCTTTCTTTTTGTTGATATGTCTTATCTTATCGTGTCCGATTCAGCGAAACCCACTTATCCTTCGCCCACTCAACCCGCATTTTCTTATCCACGCATCTCCTCTCCTCCGCTCTCTAGTCTCTTCAGTTTCTTTGATTTCCAGTCACTCCACTCTCTTGCTGGTCTCCTCTCCATCACATATTTCAGCAAGGTTTCATCTTTTCTCCTGCATTTTGTTCATTTATTGCCCCCTTTTGTCATTTCTCCTTCATCCCTCCCATATTTTTTTTGTATGTTCTGTTCTGTGGTCTCGATTATTCCAGGGTTTTGAGATGTGGCGTTTTTCTGCTGGTTATCTTCTTTGAAGATTCGAGATAGTTCTTGGAAGTGTGGATTCAGTGCTTGTGTGGATTTAGTTATGTGAAGGGTTTGTTGGTGAGCTTTTCAGAAACCCTAGCTTCCCTCGCCCCCTCCCCTACTCCTCGTCCTCGGCTCTTTCCACTGGCATCAGTTTGCTCCTTCCTCCATTGTATGTTGATTCTCTGTATTGTACATGAATATCTGATTTATATTATTGTTTGTGATGTATTAGTGATTGTTTATTTCGGTTTGTCTGGTTATCCTAGCTTATTTTAGTTATTTTATTTTTATTAGTATTGATAGTTGCTGCTTTTCCTTTTTCATTCTTGTTGTGTATTTATGTTATGATTAATCTACTGTGTGGTATGTAGTTGTTTCTTGTTTTGTGATTTTATTTTTGGTATCTAGATATAATTTGTTGTTCTCCTTTTAATGATTGAACTCCTTATGTTTTAAATGTAGTATTTAGTGTACTATTTTAAAATATTTTTAATTGTGTATTGATAGTCTGGTTTCATCATTATCCTGGAAGTAGCTATATTGTAACACCCACAATGTGGCTATATCTCTCACGTGTCGGGGCACGACTTAGAGGCATAGCCGCATGGTAGATTTATCGCAAGAGGGGTAATATTCACACAACCGCATGTACTGAATAAGAAAGGGATAAATAGTTGGCTTACAATCTCCACTTCACACAAATAACAAGTTAACATACACCACCCAGAGTACAATCAAAGGTCCGACAACGGAACCAAAATAAAGGAAGACAACCCCAAATGCTAGATCCTCGATCGTCCCAACTGAGCTCCAGTACTGATCATCCAGAAAAGACACATAACAACGACCAAGATCTTCATCGAGCTCCCACTTGAGCTCGGTTGCGTCACCTGCATATCATCGGCACCTGCAACTGTTTGGAAGTATCCGTGAGTCACGAGGACTCAGCAATCTCACACCCGCGAGATCAAGACTATTTAAGCTTATGGGTAGGATAAGGTAATGAGGTGGAGCTGCAACAAGCGCTAAGAAAATACGGTGGCTAACATACGCAAATAAGAGCGAGAAGAGAAGCAACGGAACAGTCGAGAACTTAGAAGTGATCTTGAAACTACTTACGTTTAAGCATAACACAAGACCGTGTTCACTTCCCGGACTCCGCCGAAAAGAGACCATCACGACTACACACGTGGTTGATGCATTTTAATCAAGTCAAGTGTCAAGTTCTCTACAACCGGATATTAACAAATTCCCATCTGCCACATAACCGCGGGCACGGCTCTCAAAAGTTTATACCCTGCAGGGGTGTCCCAACTTAGCCCATCATAAGCTCTCACGGTCAACGAAGGATATTCCTTCTCCCAGGAAGACCCGATCATGCTCGGAATCCCAGTTACAAGACTTTTCGACAATGGTAAAACAAGACCAGCAAGACCACCCGACTGTGCCGACAAATCCCGATAGGAGCGGCACATATCTCGTTCTCAGGGCACACCGGATTGTCCAAACTTCCGGTAGGCCAGCCCAGAATTGCCCCTGGTGGCCACCGGCGGTTGACAGGTTGGACCAACACTCAGAGGAGCACTGGCTCGGGGGTTTAAAATAAAGATGACCCTTGCGTCTGCAGAACCGAAGGGAAAAAGGCTTAGGTGGCAAATGTTAAAACCAAGGTTGGGCCTTGCTGGAGGAGTTTTATTCAAAGCGAACTGTCAAGGGGGTCTCATTCCCCCAACCGCGTAAGGAACGCAAAATCAAGAAACATAACACCGATATGACGGAAACTAGGGCGGCAAGAGTGGAACAAAACACCAGGCAAAAGGCCGAGCCTTCCACCCTTTACCAAGTATATAGATGCATTAAAGTAAATAAGAGAAAATAATGATATCCCAACAATATCCATGTTCCAACATGGAACAAACTTCATCTTCACCTGCACCTAGCAACGCTATAAGAGGGGCTGAGCTAAAGCGGTAAGATAGCCAAACAACGGTTTGCTAGGAAGGTGGGTTAGAGGCTTGACATGGTAAAATGGGAGGCATGATAAAAAAGTGGTAGGTAGCGCGACATAGCGATAGAACGAACAACTAGCAAGTAAAGATAGAAGTGATTTATAGGGTATGGTCATCTTGCCTGAGATCCCGCAAGGAAGAAGAATGAGTCCATGAAGAAGACGAACCAACATAATCGAACGGATCCTCACAAACGCAACGTAACGAAAACTATCGAGAAGAAGCACAACTGGAAAGAAGCAAACAACATGGTAAACCAACAATCATAAACATGGCATGATGCACAACCAATGATGATGCATGTCCGGTTTAATGAGGCATGGCATGGCAAAGTGCAACAAACAATACTACAAGTTAAGTGGAGCTTATTGACAGAACTTCACAACAGTTATTTAGTTCGCTCTCGTTTATGTATCCAACAATATTAAATGTTGTTAAACATGGCAAGAGGTGAAGCATAAGTAAACTAACTATTTAGGCAAGTTTAAATGAGGTCGGAAATAACAAACAACAATTCCGGAAAATCCCCATATGCAAATTTGAGAGTTGGTACTGTTCTGCCCTAAACCATATTTTAGAGTTTTTAAACATACAAATTAATGCCACCATGTTAAGCTAGACATTTTTCTACCCCAATTAACATATAAAGTCTGTTAAGTTTGGAGCTACGGCTATTTAGTTATGAAATAAATCATTTTAACATGGCAATATGCAAATTATATGCAAACATTATTTAAACATTTTTAACATAGATGAAAGTGGCATATTATGAAACTAGACAAAATTTTAAGCATTTTACATATATAAAACATTTTAATATGATGCACGGTTCATGAGTTATTAAATGCATGAAGCTTAGGGGGTTTTCTGCAAAACTGTTATTCTCTAGATAATTGATAAAATCGCCAGAACGAAAAAACAATGATGCAGGCCAAATCTGGTGGGCACTGTGGGGCTCACCATGGGCCTCGGCCCAGTCGATGGAGCTGGCTGCAGGCTGCGAGAGCGGCTGGGTCGAAGGAGAGGAGAAGATGGGCCGACTCGGTTCGATGGGGAGGAGCGCTAGCCACGCATCCCATGTGACAGCGGTGTCAACGCGCGGCGACGCACTGGCGTGGATCGAGGCAGGGGCATCTTCCTCCTACTCGAAGCAGAGCAGGGGAAGGATGCGCGGCGGCCGGGAACGGGTTCGGGGCGGCGGATCCGACCGCGGACGGGACTTCGGCAGTGGCAGGAACTCGAGGTGGCGGCCATGGCGTCGTTCCTGTACCTGAGAGAGAGAGAGAGAGAGAGAGAGAGAGCATGAGAGAAAGACAGGGATGGGAAGGAGAAGGAAGAAGCAGGGGAAGAGGAGGTCAGGAGGAAGGGATCCAGCGCTGGCTGGCTCCGATGGCCCGTCGGAGCAGCGAGCGACGGCTGTAGGCGATGGGAAAGTATGTGGCGGCGCGAGTCCTGCTGGAGCTTGGGGTAGCTCATGAAGGAAATATGCCATAGAGGCAATGATAAAGTTATTATTTATTTCCTTATATCATGATAACTGTTTATTATTCATGCTAGAATTGTATTAACCAGAAACTTAATACATGTGCGAATACATAGACAAACAATGTCACTAGTTTGCCTCTACTTGACTAGCTCGTTGAATCAATGATGGTTATGTTTCCTAACCATAGACATGAGTTGTCATTTGATTAACGGGATCACATCATTAGGAGAATGATGTGATTGACTTAACCCATTGCGTTAGCTTAGCACTTGATCGTTTTAGTTTACTGCTATTGCTTTTTTTATGACTTATACATGTTCCTATGACTATGAGATTATGCAACTCCCAATTATCGGAGGAACACGTTGTGTGCTACCAAACGTCACAACGTAACTGGGTGATTATAAAGGTGCTCTACAGGTGTCTCCGATGGTACTTGTTGAGTCGGCATAAATCGAGATTAGGATTTGCCACTCCGATTGTCGGAGAGGTATCTCTGGGCCCTCTCGGTAATGCACATCACTATAAGCCTTGCAAGCAATGCAACTAATGAGTTAGTTGCGGGATGATGCATTACGGTACGAGTAAAGAGACTTGCTGGTAACGAGATTGAGCTAGGTATTGAGATACCGACGATCGAATCTCGGGCAAGTAACATACCGATGACAAAGGGAACAACGTATCTTGTTATGCGGTTTGACCGATAAAGATCTTCGTAGAATATGTAGGAACCAATATAAGCATACAGGTTCCGTTATTGGTTATTGACCGGAGACATGTCTCGATCATGTCTACATAGTTCTCGACCCCGTAGTGTCGGGGATATACTCCATGGTATGACCCGGCCGGATATATGACCCGGACGGACTTGGCGTTTCATTGGTAACCCGCCAAAGGATTGGCGACTCACGTGTGTGGCGGTTCACTGATGTAGCGACTCACGAGCCTAAAGACTCATTGGTGACCCGACAGGTGTTTTAGATGGATGACAAGGCCCAAGGCCTAGAAGGCCGGCTCATGTTATGATGAGCCGAATTAAGAGGAAAGATCTAAGGAATATTCTCCTACAAAGAAAGCAAGACCAGAACTCCACTTGTAATAGAGTAATCCTAATCCTACTAGGACTAGTCATGTAACCCGCCCCTTCAACATATATAAGAAGGGGCAGAGCACCCCAAAAGGACAAGAAACAATCTCTAGGGCTAGGCACAAAGGGGAGCCGGTTTTTGCGGCGACTCTCTCATGAGTATAATGAGATCTAGCCACAAACAACATGTAGGGCTATTACTGGACGATATTTCCCGGGGACCGAAGCTGCCTAAATTCTTGTCTTGTGTTGCGTCTCTCGATTCCGCTCAACTCCTCTCAAGTTACTACAAAGATCCGTTAGCCTTACGACTAAGTCCTCACACTAGGACATCTAATCCACGACAGTTGGCGCCCATTGTAGGACTGACGCATGATGATGTTGAGTTCTTGAAGGAATTTTCTCTCAGGGATCGAGAAGATTACGATTAGCCAAATGAAGAAACGGCACGAAAGAATCGCGCAGGATAACCCGCCTACGAGGTTTTGGGTCAGAAGAAGTTAGAGTTCCGTGCGCGCCGCCGCACACAACCTGTGGATCCGCCAGTCCGAGTAAATACAATTTCCGCCGATGCGGACCGGAAAGACCGAGACCGACTCAAGACCTAGTACAGTTCAGATTTGTTATTTCATCTACGATTAAAAGCCGGCACCTCCGAGATTAATTGGAAGATGTTAAGTGCTACTATCAGATCATCATCATTACAAGATTAAAAAAGGAAAATTGCAGCGCGGCGCGCCGAGGCTGCAGGCATTTTGAGCGCTCCACTCACGAGGCTGGGGTTTGTATGTTATTGTCAAAGAACAGTGTGTGCACACGCTGGTACTTCAATCAGTCCTCCATGTGAGATTACAAAAAAGAACAGGCGGAAAGGTCACCTGGAGACATCAGGCTACAGCCATGGTCTCCGCTCCGAACCGTCGACGTTTCTAGCAACATCGACGTCGCAGCCCTCTACTACTTCTAGTCGCCGTCTCCCCACGCCTCTGCGCGTCGTCGTTGCCTGTTCCAAACCGCAGCTGCGCCCGAGCCGCTGCGGACGCGACCCGCTGCCGGCTCAGCCTGCAGGCTCCACCGCGCTGGCTCACCACCACATGCGTCTGCCGGCTCGCTGCCACCACGTCACGAGCCCCCTATGTTGTGGCCGATGTCAAACCGTCACACAGCTGAGCCGTCGTAGGCCTACCTTGTTTTTCGACCCGCCGGATTCAGTCACCGCGGTTCTGCTCACCGGCCTCCGTCGTTGCTTCCGCGGCTTTGCCCGAGCCATTTTTTCACTGCCAGGGACTCGCCTCATCGACCTGCCACTGCATTGCTGGTTTTATTCCGTTCTGTCGAGATGGTCTGTTGAGAAGAGAAAAGTTGGTTCAATCCAATCATAGTACAGTACGCCTACATTCTACAGCCACTGCAAGCCGGAATCGATCCAGCTACTTGTGTGCTTGGCTGCTTGCTAGCTAAGTAGCTAGCTAGCTTTCTAGATCAACTCCGGTTCTGAAGAAATACAGAAAAAGGACGGGTGATAAACAGCCAAAGGTGGAGTCACTTTGACTCATCACAAAGGACCGGAAGATGCTTCATATTTTCTGAGCCAAGCTCTGAAGCTATATGGATCAAGAGAGAATTCAGCGACAGTTCTGAATATTCGCAGCTGCTGATCGTCTGTTGTTCGTTCGAGACAGATCAGGTGATGTCCATCTAAAGTTTATTTTAAACACATATTGTTTTTATCAAAGAATAATTACTTAGTCTATGATATTTTTTTGCATGATCATTATTCCTTAAAAATGGTGTTGCAAAAGAGGCGTAAGCAAATATTATTTTTGCACTAGTGCTCATCCTGCGCAGGTTGTCGCCCCCGGTACATCAACACACGCGATTGACTTATTGTCCGCCCCCGCGGCCGATTCTCCCGCCCGCGCCGGCTTACAACGCCACAGGCGACTCGCCCGTTCGCTCTCGCGGCCGGTTCATGTGTCCACGCCGGCTTACAACGCCATGGCCGACTCCTCCGTCTGCTACCGCAGCCGGCTCAACTGCGATTGATTTTAGCTTCGCCGTGGTAATCATCAACTCCGCGGTGGATAACTACTGGCCTGATGTATCAGGTGAAATCCATCCAATATATTTTTATATTACATATTGCTTTCTTTAAAAGAGCAATTACACTGGTTTGCAAGTTCTCTAATGCAGGGCAAGTTATCAACTGCAAAAGGGACTATTGTATCATTAAACTGTTGAATGGCTCACACCGATTTATATTGCGGTCAAATAGGAAGAATCTCAAGCCAACTCTTTGAGTCGTCTTAAGACTCGAGCGCTACGATGACATGGTTCAGTAAATGTTGCCGGTGTAAAGGCCGTCAGAAAATTTCCGGCTCAAAATGAATAATTCCGGTTTACAATCTGGCTCAAGGAAAATCTGTCTCCCACAAAGCTCTGAAGCTTTCAATATCCGGCTCAACGCCTGGTTCAAGACGAATTCATTACTCACAAGTTTGAGTTCTCAGAAAAATTAAAGGGACCAAAGAGAGTCTGTTGCAAAGCACAACTCAAACATAGGTACCCTGCTTCAAAAGACCATTGGGGGCGGATTGTATCTGAATCTAGCTTAACCCCTTTTGGTTCCAACTTTGATCGTATTTGAATCAGAGTCGTTAAAAAAGTCTCAAGGTCATTTGGGGGCTTCCTGTTCAAACATAGGTCGTATTCGAATCAAAGAGAACATAGCTGTCGGTACCCTCTTAATCGGCGCAATGCCAAACCCACTAGGGGGCTTCTTGATCGTATTCGAATCATAGCTTAACCCCTTTTGGGTCTGACTTTGATCGTATTCGAATCAGAGCCGTTAAAAAAACTCTCAAGGTCATTTGGGGGCTTCCTGTTCAAACATAGGTCTTATTCGAACCAAAGAGAACATAGCTGTCGGTACCCTCTCGATCGGCGCAACACCAAAACCACTAGGGGGCTTCATGATCGTATTCGAATCCTAGCTTAACCCCTTTTGGTCCGGTTTGCTGATCATATTCGAATCAGAAGCCTCATTTTTTCTTTGTTTGGCTTAAGTTTTTTTGAAAACAATCTTTGGTTTTGTCTTGAGACCTTTTTGTTCATATCTGAAGCATATATGTGGTTTCGATTAACCCGGCTTGACTTTGGATGATAAGTCGCCATATATGACAATCATAAACATTTGGAAGTTTTGGCTTCTAAAGATTGGGTTATCACCCTTACTGCACAAGTATCCTAAACCGGCAGTACGATTCAATATCATAGGAACCGGTTTTCCAAACCGGATTATATTATTCAAATTTTTAATAGCCAACATGGCTGGATTTTTATTATGGTTATCAATAGCCAATATTATGATGGAGGTCTTCAAAGTCGCTTTAGCGCAATGGTTATTATTTTATTAATGGACATGATTTATTTTTACAACGGAGGGAATAGTCCCGACTCGCTGCAGGCTTACGACCCGGCACTTGGGGGCTACATTATTCAAATTAAGATTACATCAAATATGCAAGTCCCATGTCACTGCCAGCATGCACCATGGCACTTGGGGGCTAATGTAAAGTCATTTTTTGACCAACTTATTGAAGACCCGACTCATCCCATTGTAATGAGCCGGCCCTTGGGGGCTACACGTTGCTGCTCAAGTTTACATGATCATATTTACAAAGTCCCTGCTCATTATTACATAATGACCCGGCCCTTGGGGGCTACACTGGTTGAAATTTTTATGAGCATAAGGCAATTACAAGTCCCAGGTTGCTGCAAGCATGACAACCCGACACTTGGGGGCTACAGGTGATATGCATATAAGGGAGGAATAACTTCAAATTCTCAGTTTTGAGCAAATCAGGTATTATATTATTATCAAAGAAATCTGCAAACTTTATGACCCGGCGTCATCATAAGATTAACCCGGCATCAACAACAATTACATGACCCGGCATCATTTGTTTATAACCCGACAATTTTGGCAATCATAAATCGGCAAGTTCTACATCTTCAAGCCGGCTGAATATCAGTTGAATATTTGAAGACCAATATTTTTGTCAAGTCAGAGCATTGAAGACCGACTCAAATGGATTCTTTATTTACAATATTTCTTCTACAAGCAAGTTGATTATGAAGCCGGCCTATTGACCCGGATTTTCTAGAAGGAGGAAATGACAAGGACTTAAGGATGATCAGGTGCCAGCTTACAAGAATATTTAACGCGGATCACAACCTGTCAAATTTGCTCTTGTGTTTATATTGCAGATTAGTTTAACATGGATAAATCCAAATTAAACTGGGGGCTAATGTAACACCCCGGATGTAATTTACCTTATATGTACTCCAACTCTTGCCGTTTCCGGCGCTAAGTTATTTTATTTCCTCGGGTTCGGGTTTTTGTCTCTGTGTGTTATTGTCCTTGTCATGCATCTCATATCATGTCATCATGTGCTTTGCATTCGCATACGTGTTCGTCTCATGCATCCGAGCATTTTCCCCGTTGTCCGTTTTGCATTCCGGCGCTCCTATCTCCTCCGGTGGTCCTTTCTACCTTCTGTTCGTGTGTGGGGGTTAAACATTTCTAGATTGGACCGATACTTGTCATGCGGCGTTGGTTTACTACCGGTAGACCGCCTGTCAAGTTTCGTGCCATTTGGACTTCGTTTGATGCTCCAACGGTTAACCGAGGGACCGAGAAGGCCTCGCGTGTGTTGCAGCCCAACACCCTTCCATTCTGGCCCAAAACCCTCTCCATCAACTAGAGCGTTCGATCACGATCGCGTGGCCGAAAACCGCACCTCATTTGGACTCTCCTAGCTCCCTCTACCTATAAATATAGATCCCCTCCTCGAAATCTCGGTTGAAACCCTAGAAAGCCACACCCGCCGCCGACGGACATGTCCAGCTCCCGCCGGACAACTTCGCGCCGCCGCCCGCAGCCTATGGGCGCCTGACGCATGGCATCGCCACCGCGCCCCGCCGCGGCCCGCTCGGGCCCGCCACCGGCCCCCGCGGCCCATCCGCCTCCCCGCCGCCCGACAGTTGCCGCACCGCCTCCCCGCCTGTTGCGCCGCCGCCCGGAGATCCGCACCGGCCACCGCCGCCATTCGCCGCCGTCCAGCCGGCGCTGTCGCCGCCCGGCGTCCCGCGCGCCGCCCAGCGCCGTGGGCGCCGCCCCGCCGACAACCTCGCCCCGACCGGCCTCCTCCACGCCTACTCCGACCTTGCCCCGCCGGCCGCTTCTACTCCGGCGATCCCCGACGTTTCCGGCGAACAGGAGCTCGAATCCGGCGATCTCCTCGATCCGCGCGCTGGCCAGATCTGGATCTAAGATAGTTCCTCTCGGTTGACTTTTGCCCCAAACCCTAATTATTTTGCGTTTTTCATCATGTCGTAACTCCGCATCCGTAGCTCCGTTTTGGGCGTGTAGCATATCAAAATGTTCGCCTCAGAGAGCACATCATTTCATCTCATTGCATCATTTTCATTTGAGCTCATCTTGATGCCCGAAATGCTGTAGGAAGAGAGCTATTTGAGATAATTGTCAGATCTGCTGCACCAAATAGCTATTTGTCATTTTTGCCATGATTAATGTGTGCATGATATGTTCCTGAGTTCTACATGAGTTTTGTTATATGCCATGCCATCTTTACAGAGGTGCCTACCATGTATTTTTGTGATATGTGTGGTGACTAGCACAAGCTTGCAAAGTAGTGCATTCGTTAATGCTGATTTCAGGGACTTAGAATTTCTCTCTGTCCTTGATCTGTTTTTATCAATATGCCATATGTTCATATTGTTTCGTAGTGATCCGTGCCTCTTTTGAGGATGATCAGTAAGGATGATTTGTTAATCTTGTGGTGCTCTATCCATCCATGTCTTTGTTTGCAATTATGGAGCATCCTAGCTTGAGTCAATTGAGCTCTACGTTTGCTATTTCGTGAATCCTGGCAGATTGTTTACTTGTTAGCAATTTTGCTGAGGATGTTGTTGTTGATCCGTGCATGCTATGTTGTTGTTCTTGCCATGTCTAGCTTCTATGATATGTATTCTTGATGGGTGTATGCTTAGTTTGTCATGCCTTGCTTTGTAGTGAGTGCATCGAGCTCGTAAACATGCCTACCCGTTAACATATTTGCATGCTCCAGTTTTTCTCTAAGCCTGTAATCTGATTATGTTTTGCCATGTTCACATGCTTGCAATTGTATGTTATGATCCCTTTTGGCTCAAGGTCACTAAGGGACTTTTGTTAAGCTCTTTGAGTAGCTTCATGTCATGCCTTGCTTTGCCATGTTAAGTTCCTGTAGCATATAGTTTTCATGCTCCAAAGTGTGCTATCTGATCTGAAATTCCAGACTGGTGTTAATTTCACTAAGTCTGAAACCTGTTTACCATTTGCATTTTTGCCATGCTTGTTTGAACCTGTTAATGGATGAATTGGCCATAGCTCAGTGTTCATCTTTCGTCAAGAATTATGAGTGGATCCCTGCCATGTATTTTGTTGCCATGTTTGAGTGTTGTAGCATATTTATCTTGATGCATTTAGATGGCTACTTGCTGTTTATCGCAGACCGGTGCCATATTTGTTTTGCTTGCCATTTCCAAATCGTGCATCCGATTCCGGTGTTCTTTATATCGATTTCAACCGAAATCACCTCACCTTTCCAGTGGCACTCTTGGATTTCCATGTTGAGGCCAGGTTCAATCATTCCTTGCCAAATCTTGCATATGCATCACATATCGCATCCCGCATAGCATACCATGTTTCATGTGTTTGAGCTTTGCACGTGGTTGATTGTGTTCCTTTTGCTTGTTTGTCTTGTTTGGGTAGAGCCGGGAGATGAGTTCGCTAACGAGGAGCCCGTTGAGTTTTCTTTCGAGGATCCAGTCAACTCTGACAACTTTGCAGGCAGGTGATCATACCCTCGAAATCACTTCTATCTTTGCTTTGCTAAATGCTCGCTCTTTTGCTATGCCTATGCTACTATGCCTACCACTTGCTTATCATGCCTCCCAAATTGCTATGTCAAACCTCTAACCCACCATGTCCTAGCAAACCGTTGATTGGCTATGTTACCGCTTTGCTCAGCACCTCTTATAGCATTGCTAGTTGCAGGTGAAGATTGGAGACCGTTCCTTGTTGGAACATTATTTTCTTGTTGGGATATCACTATATTATCTTGTTATCTTAATGCATCTATATACTTGGTAAAGGTTGGAAGGCTCGGCCTTTTGCCTAGTGTTTTGTTCCACTCTTGCCGCCCTAGTTTCCGTCATATCGGTGTTATGTTCCCGGATTTTGCGTTCCTTATGCGGTTGGGTGATAATGGGAACCCCTTGACAGTTCGCCTTGAATAAAACTCCTCCAGCAATGCCCAACCTTGGTTTTACCATTTGCCACCTAGCCTCTTTTTCCCTTGGGTTTCCGGAGCCCGAGGGTCATCTTTATTTAAACCCCCCCTGGGCCAGTGCTCCTCTGAGTGTTGGTCCGACCGAGCAGACTGCGGGGCCACCTTGGGGCAACTTGAGGTTTGGTTTTACTCGTAGGATGTCTCATCTGAGTGTGCCCTAAGAACGAGATATGTGCAGCTCCTATCAGGATTTGTCGGCACATTCGGGCGGTGTTGCTGGATCTGTTTTACCTTGTCGAAGTTGTCTTGTAGAACCGGGATGCCGAGTCTGACCGGAATGTCTCGGCAGAAGGTTTATCCTTCGTTGACCGTGAGAGCTTGTGATGGGCTAAGTTGGGACTCCCCTGCAGGGATTTGAACTTTTGAAAGCCGTGCCCGCGGTTATGGGCAGATGGGAATTTGTTAATGTCCGGTTGTAGATAACTTGAACCTTAACTTAATTAAAATGAATCAACTATGTGTGTTGCCGTGATGGTCTCTTCTCGGCGGAGTCCGAGAAGTGAACACGGTGTTGGAGTAATATTTGTCATAGGTTGTTCTCTAGTTCTTCGTTCGTGCTTTGCCTCCTCTTCTCGCTCTCTTTTGCGAACAGGTTAGCCACCATATATGCTAGTCGCTTGCTGCAGCTCCACATATTACCTTGCCTTACCTATAAGCTTAAATAGTCTTGACCGCGAGGGTGCGAGATTGCTGAGTCCCCGTGACTCATAGATTACTTCCAAACCAGATGCAGGGACCGATGACTCCGTTCCAGATGATGCGCTTGAGCTCAAGTGGGAGTTCGACGAAGACTCACACCGTTACTTTTTTTCTTTCCCTGATGATCAGTAGTGGTGCCCAGTTGGGGCGATCGGGACCATGTCGCTTGTTGGGGTTGATCTTTTATATTGGTACCGTAGTCGGACCATGAGTGTATTGGATGATGTAATGTTATTTATGTATTTGTGTGACGTGGCGAGTGTAAGCCAACTATGTACCTTTCCCCTTATATTCTATTTACATGGGTTGTTGTGAAGATTACCTTACTTGCGACATTGCTTTCAATGCGGTTATGCCTCTAAGTCATGCTTCGACATGTAGGAGATACAGCCGCATCGAGGGCATTACAAGTTGGTAATCAGAGCCTTCCCCGACCTTAGGAGCCCCCCTACTTGATCGAATTAGCTGACGAGTTGAGTCTAGAAAAATGTTTTGAGTCATTTAGGAATTATATATCGGAGAGTTTAGGAATTCTTTTTACTCCCCAGTCCCTTCATCGCTCAGGTAAGGCATCCTGACGTAGAGTTTTGACTCTTCTCTTCTCAAATTTCACTAAATATTTTTTTAGGATCACGCGGGTATCTTGGAATCGTTCCGATTGATTTGTGACGAGAACATTGTTCTTGGTGCCTCCTTTCATTTAGGGTTGTGGCAGTGTCCCGGGGAGTTGAGCTCTGAGGTGTTGTCGTCACAATTTTATCGTTGCAGTTCTGGAATACCTGAGTTTAGTTTCGCCAACATCAAAAATCTCTTTTATGCAGTTGTTGGTGAGATAACCTCGACGCCACCCAGTACTGGGGCGCGAGTTCGGGAGTATTGCCATAACTTGTATAACGGATGCTTTTCGAAGGTTGAGGTAGAAGATTTCCAAAGTTTTCTCGGTTATGTGTTGAAGGATGGATACAGCTGGATGTAGGATTTGCTAGATTTGGGTGAGATATTATGCTTCCCCTGTATCCCCAACACCTGATTGCATAACCGGAAAGGTTCGGGAGTTTCATAGGTGGGAATTCTTGTAGCTCTAGTTCTTCTTCCACGGATATTTGGTTTGAGATTGGGTGATCCTTACCGAGTATTCGTTCTTGTTCCATACCTTGTTGATTTTATTTCTTCTACCTAAATTCTAAGTGGCTTCTCAATTTATGGATATGTGACCATTTCAATTGGAATGCATTCGTTCATTTCGTTCGGATGCGAAGACTATATGTTGCAATTTCAACCCGCTTGATTCAACTTTAATATTTGTCTATCAATGTGCTAATGGATGTCAACCTGTTCAGGATGGCTCCTCCAACACGCACAACTCTGAATCCTGATCCGCCACCACCACCTCCACCTCCGGAGGCATGGCAAGCTGTGATGGCCGCTACCAATGCAAACACGCAGTTGATCATGCACATTCTTCAAGAGCGCAACCAAGCGAACCAAGGCAACCAGGGCAACAATCACAATCACTTTGCTACACTCAACCAGTTCCTTGCTAACCAGCCAAAGACTTTCAGCAATTGTGTTGAGGCAACTGATGCTGACGATTGGCTCATGGACTTGTGCAAGCATTTCGAGTGCAGTAACGTCAGGCCTGAGGACTTTGTCAAGTTCGCTTCCTTCCAACTCAAAGACCAAGATGCATAATGGGTTCAGCAGTACAAAGATTCCGGAGGAGGCCGTGTGATTACCTGGGATGAATACCGTCAAGACTTCAAAGCTCATCATATTCCTCAGAGTGTGGTTGAAAGCAAGCATGAGGAATTCCGCAACCTGAAGCAGGGCTCTATGTCTGTCTATGACTACAACAAGATTTTTCAGAAGCTCGCCCGCTTTGCTAAGCAGGATGTCCCTGACGAGAAGAGCATGATATACCAGTTCAGGGGTGGTCTCAGAGAAGAAATCCAGCTAGCTCTCGTTCTCTTTGAGCCCAGGAGGTACGATGAGTTTTACAACATGGCATTGAAGCAAGAGGCTGCTCAACTGAAGTGTGATGCTTCCAAGAAGCGAGTCAGAGATGCTACTCCTTCTTCCTCTACTCAAGTGGCTAAGCAGCAGAAGTATTGGCTTCCTCCTCCTCCGTTCCGTCAGCCGTATCAACAGAAGAGCAAAGGCGGCAGTGGATCTTCCCACCCACCCAACCCTGGCTTTTAGAACAAGACTTCGTCTCAAGCTCCAAGATCGAGTGCTCCGTATCACCGTCCGCTTTCAGAGGTCACGTGCAACAAGTGCCAATAGAAGGGTCACTATGCCAACAAATGCTTCAATCAGAGGTGCCTCCCTCCTCCTCCTCCTGTGAGATCGGCAAGTACAGCTGTGGTCAAGCATAACCCCAAGCACGCCAAGGTCAACTTGATGAATGAAGCTCAGGCAGATGACTCGTCAGATGTCATCATGGGTAACCTTCCTGTTAACGATGTTCCCGCAAAAGTACTTTTTGATACTGGTGCATCGCATTCTTTCTTGTCATGCCCATTTGCATCGAAGCACAATGTTGATACTGAGGTTATGTCCAAAGTCATGCAAGTTGTTTCTCCCGGCAAGCTTTTGACTTCTAGTTTAGTTGCTCCCGATGTCTCTATCACGTTGGGCGACTACAAGTTCCTGTCCTCTCCGGTGGTTCTTGGTAACTCAGATATTGATCTTATTCTCGGAATGGATTGGCTTTCTAAGCACAAGGCGCATCTTGATTGTGCAGCCAGGCAAATTCAATTGACTCATTCGTCTGAGGATGTAATTGTCTTTGCCGCTCGTGATGATACCATCCGTCTGTTTTCTCTCAATGAGAAGGGTGAACTGGATGCCATCTCTCAAATTCCAGTCATTTGTGAATATCAAGACGTCTTTCCAGAAGAGCTTCCAGGAATGCCTCCGCACCGGCTAGTTGAATTCGTCATCGATCTTGAGCCTGGCATGGAACCGGTTTGCAAACGTCCTTACAAGCTCGAACCTGAAGAGTTGAAGGAGCTGAAGAAGCAACTCGATATTCAAGAGTGAATGGGTCTCATCCGACCTAGTTCTTCTCCGTGGGGTTGTGGAGTTCTTTTTGTGAAGAAGAAGGATGGAACGGATCGACTTTGTGTTGACTACCGTCCATTGAACAAGAAGACTATCAAGAACAAGTACCCACTTCCCAACATCAATGAGCTATTCGAACAACTCAAAGGTGCCCAAGTATTCTCCAAGCTCGATCTCCGTATGGGTTATCACCAGATTCGAATCCGTGAGCAAGATATTCCCAAGACGGCTTTCAGAACAAGCTATGGTTCATATGAATACACTGTCATGTCTTTTGGCCTCGTCAACGCTCCTCCGACTTTCTCTCGCATGATGAACTTCATCTTCAACGCCTACACAAATGACTTCGTTTTGGTCTATCTTGACGACATTCTGGTCTTTTCGAAGAACAAGGAAGATCATGCCAAGCACTTGCGTTTGGTGCTCGATAAGCTCAGAGAACATCAGTTCTACGCCAAGTTCTCAAAGTGCGAGTTTTGGCTCGATGAGGTTCTATATCTTGGGCATATCATCTCTGCCAAGGGCATAGCGGTGAATCCTGAGAAGGTTTTTGCAATTGTGAATTGGGAACCACCTCAGAACGTGAAGCAACTTCGCAGCTTCCTTGGTCTCGCAAGCTACTGTCGAAGGTTCGTGGAGAACTTTTCAAAGATCGCGAAGCCGCTTTCAAACCTTCTCCAGAAGCACGTCAAGTACGTTTGGTCTCCGAAATGTGACATCGCTTTCAACACTTTGAAAGAGAAATTGGTCACTGCTCCAGTTCTGACCCTCCTGATGAATCCAAACCGTTCGAGGTCTTTTGCGATGCCTCTCTTCAAGGTCTTGGTGCAGTGTTGATGCAAGAGAAGAAAGTTGTGGTTTATACCTCTCGCCAGTTGAAGCCCAACGAGAAGAACTACCCCACTCATGACCTCGAGTTGGCGGCAGTTGTGCATGCTCTTTTGACTTGGAGACATCTCTTATTGGGAAGAAAAGTGGACATTTTCACTGACCACAAGAGTCTCAAGTACATCTTCACTCAGCCTAATCTCAACCTCAGGCAGACTCGTTGGGTCGAAATGATTCAAGAGTATAATCCGAGTATCGAGTATACTCCAGGCAAGGCCAATGTGATTGCTGACGCTTTGAGCAAGAAGGCATACTGCAACAGTCTGATTCTCAAGCCTTACCAACCCGAGCTTTGTGAAGCTTTCCGCAAACTCAATCTGCAAGTTGTTCCTCAAGGTTTCCTCGCCAACCTTCAAGTCTCTCCTACTTTGGAAGATAAGATTCGCGAGGCTCAACTTCTTGATGCTATGGTGAAGAAGGTGAAGATTGGGATTGCCAAGAGTCAATCCAAGTACAAGTGCTACCGCCTTGATGACAAGGATACTCTCTTCTTCGAGGATCGTATTGTTGTGCCCAAAGGTGACCTTCGTAAAGTTATCATGAATGAGGCGCACAATTCACTCCTCTCCATCCACCCTGGGACTACAAAGATGTATTAGGACCTCAAGCAGGCTTATTGGTGGACTCGAATGAAGCGCGAGATTGCTCAGTTCGTGAATGAATGTGATGTCTGTAGAAGAGTGAAGGCAGAACACCAAAGGCCAACTGGTCTCCTCCAACCTCTTGCCATTCCAGAATGGAAGTTTGACCACATTGAGATGGACTTTGTGACGGGGT
Source organism: Triticum monococcum (assembly GCA_034509565.1). Lineage (NCBI taxonomy): Eukaryota > Viridiplantae > Streptophyta > Magnoliopsida > Poales > Poaceae > Triticum > Triticum monococcum. Next base: position 68,201,837 of record CM067846.1, read on the forward strand.
TTCCAAAGTCCAAGCGTGGCAATGGTGCTATATTCGTTGTCATCGACAAACTCACTAAAGTGGCTCACTTTCTGCCTATCAAAGAGTCGATCACTGTAGCTCAATTGGCGGAGCTGTATACCTCTCGAATTGTCTCTCTGCACGGCATTCCACAGGTGATCTCTTCAGACCGTGGCAGCATCTTTACCTCCAAGTTTTGGGATTCTTTTCAGAAGGCCATGGGCACCAACATCCGCTTCAGCACAGCTTTCCATCCTCAAACTAGCGGTCAAGTCGAGCGTGTCAATCAGATTCTTGAAGATATGCTCAGGGCTTGCGTTATCTCCTTCGGTATGAAGTGGGAAGATTGTCTTCCATACGCCGAATTCTCCTACAACAACAGTTTTCAAGCAAGTCCGGGCAAGGCCCCATTCGAAATTCTGTATGGCAGGAAGTGCCGTACTCCTCTTAACTGGTCAGAAACCGGTGAACGTCAACTTCTTGGAAATGACTTGATCACAGAGGCAGAGGACATGTGCAAAGTCATTCGTGATAACCTCAAAGTAGCGCAATCGCGCCAAAAGAGTTACTATGATAGTAAGCACCGTGATTTGGCTTTCGAGATCGGAGATCATGTTTACCTCCGCGTCTCTCCAATGAAAGGTACTCGTCGTTTCGGTATCAAAGGGAAGCTTGCCCCTAGATACGTGGGTCCTTTCAAAATCGTCAGCAAGAGAGGCGATCTCGCCTATCAACTCGAGCTTCCTTCAAACTTTGCAAATGTGCACGACGTGTTCCATGTCTCTCAGCTCCGCAAGTGCTTCAAGACTCCTGACCGCACCATCAACTTCGAAGACACTAATCTTCAAGAAGATCTCTCTTATCGTGAGCACCCCGTTGCTATTCTTGAAGAGACTGAATGCAAGACTCGCAATAAGTCCATCAAATTCCTCAAAGTCAAGTGATCACACCATTCCGACCGTGAAGCCACCTGGGAACGCGAGGATCACCTCCGCTGAGTACCCCGCGTTCTTCCAGTCCTAGATCTCGGGACGAGATCCTATCGTAGTGGTGGAGTGTTGTAACACCCCGGATGTAGTTTACCTTATATGTACTCCAACTCTTGCCGTTTCCGGCGCTAAGTTATTTTATTTTCTCGGGTTCGGGTTTTTGTCTCCGTGTGTTGTTGTCCTTGTCATGCATCTCATATCATGTCATCATGTGCTTTGCATTCGCATACGTGTTCGTCTCATGCATCCGAGCATTTTCCCCGTTGTCCGTTTTGCATTCCGGCGCTCCTATCTCCTCCAGTGGTCCTTTCTACCTTCTTTTCATGTGTCGGGGTTAAACATTTCCGGACTGGACCGAGACTTGTCATGCGGCCTTGGTTTACTACCAGTAGACCGCCTGTCAAGTTTCGTGCCATTTGGACTTTGTTTGATGCTCCAACGGTTAACCGAGGGACCGAGAAGGCCTCGCGTGTGTTGCAGCCCAACACCCTTCCATTCTGGCCCAAAACCCACCAAAACTCTCTCCATCATCTAGAGCATTCGATCACGACCGCGTGGCCGAAAACCACACCTCATTTGGACTCTCCTAGCTCCCTCTACCTATAAATATAGATCGCCTCCTCGAAATCTCGGTTGAAACCCTAGAAAGCCACACGCGCCGCCGACGGACATGTCCAGCTCCCGCCGGACAACTTCGCGCCGCCGCCCGCAGCCTATGGGCGCCTGACGTGTGGCATCGCCACCGCGCCCCGTCGCGGCCCGCTCGGGCCTGCCGCCGGCACCCGCGGTCCATCCGCCTTCCCGCCGCCCGACAGTTGCCGCGCCGCTTCCCTGTCTGTTGCGCCGCCGCCCGGAGATCCGCACCGGCCACCGCCGCCATTCGCCGCCGTCCAGCCGCCGCCGTCGCCGCCCGGCGTCCTGCGCGCCGCCCCGCGCCGTGGGCGCCGCCCCGCTGACAACCTCGCCCCGGCCGGCCTCCTCCACGCCTACTCCAACCTCGCCCCGCCGGCCACTTCTACTCCGACGATCCCCGACGTTTCCGGCGAACAGGAGCTCGAATCCGGCGATCTCCTCGATCCGCGCGCCGGCCAGATCTGGATCTGAGATAGTTCCTCTCGGTTGACTTTTGCCCCAAATCCTAATTATTTTGCGTTTTTCAGCATGTCGTAACTCCGCATCCGTAGCTCCGTTTTGGGTGTGTAGCATATCAGAATGTTCGGCTCAGAGAGCACATAATTTCATCTTATTGCATCATTTTCATTTGAGCTCATCTTGATGCCCGAAATGCTGTAGTAAGAGAGCTATTTGAGATAATTGTCAGATCTGCTGCACCAAATAGCTATTTTTCATTTTTGCCATGATTAATGTGTGCATGATATGTTCCTGAGTTCTACATGAGTTTTGTTATATGCCATGCCATCTTTACAGAGGTGCCTACCATGTATTTTTGTGATATGTGTGGTGACTAGCACAAGCTTGCAAAGTAGTGCATTCGTTAATGCTGATTTCAGGGACTTAGAATTTCTCTATGTCCTTGATCTGTTTTTATCAATATGCCATATGTTCATGTTGTTTCCTAGTGACCCATGCCTCTTTTTAGGATGATCAGTAAGGATGATTTGTTAATCTTGTGCTGCTCTATCCATCCATGTCTTTTTTTGCAATTATGGAGTGTCCTAGCTTGAGTCAATCGAGCTCTACTTTTGCTATTTCGTGAATCCTGGCAGATTGTTTACTTGTTAGTGATTTTGCCGAGGATGTTGTTGTTGATCCGTGCATGCTATGTTGTTGTTCTTGCCATGTCTAGCTTCTATGATATGTATTCTTGATGGGTGTATGCTTAGTTTGTCTTGCCTTGCTCTGTAGTGAGTGCATCGAGCTCGTAAACATGCCTACCCATTAACATATTTGCATGCTCCAGTTTTTCTCTAAGTCTGTAATCTGATTATGTTTTTGCCATGTTCACATGCTTGCAATTGTATTTTATGATCTCTTTTGGCTCAAGGTCACTAAGGGACTTTTGTTAAGCTCTTTGCGTAGCTTCATGTCATGCCTTGCTTTGCCATGTTAAGTTCCTGTAGCATATAGTTTTCATGCTCCAAAGTGTGCTACCTGATCTGAAATTCCAGACTGGTGTCAATTTCACAAAGTCTGAAACCTGTTTACCATTTGCATTTTTGCCATGCTTGTTTGAACCTGTTAATGGATGAATTGGCCGTAGCTCAGTGTTCATCTTTTGTCAAGCATTATGAGTGGATCCCTGCCATGTATTTTTTTGCCATGTTTGAGTGCTGTAGCATATTTATCTTGATGCATTTAGATGGATACTTGTTGTTTATCGCAGACCGGTGCCATATTTGTTTTGCTTGCCATTTCCAAACCGTGCATCCGATTCCGGTGTTCTTTATATCAATTTCAACCGAAATCACCTCACCTTTACAGTGGCACTCTTGGATTTCCAAGTTGAGGCCAGGTTCAATCATTCCATGCCAAATCTTGCATATGCATCACATATCGCATCTCGCATAGCATACCATGTTTGCATCATGTGTTTGAGCTTTGCACGTGGTTGATTGTGTTCCTTTTGCTTGCTTGTCTTATTTGGGTAGAGCCGGGAGATGAGTTCACTAACGAGGAGCCCGTTGAGTTTGCTTTTGAGGATCCAGTCAACTCTGACAACTTTGCAAGCAAGATGATCATACCATCGAAATCACTTCTATCTTTGCTTTGCTAGATGCTCGCTCTTTTGCTATGCCTATGCTACTATATCTACCATTTTCTTATCATGCCTCCCAAATTGCCATGTCAAACCTCTATCCCACCATGTCCTAGCAAACCGTTGATTGGCTATGTTACCGCTTTGCTCAGCCCCTCTTATAGCGTTGCTAGTTGCAGGTGAAGATTGGAGACCGTTCCTTGTTGGAACAATATTTTTTCTTGTTGGGATATCACTATATTATCTTGTTATCTTAATGCATCTATATACTTGGTAAAGGGTGAAAGGCTCGGCCTTTTGCCTAGTGTTTTGTTCCACTCTTGCCGCCCTAGTTTCCGTCATATCGGTGTTATGTTCCTGGATTTTGCATTCCTTACGCGGTTGGGTGATAATGGGAACCCCTTGACAGTTCGCCTTGAATAAAACTCCTCCAGCAATGCCCAACCTTGGTTTTACCACTTGCCACCTAGTCTCTTTTTCCCTTGGGTTTCCGGAGTCCGAGGGTCATCTTTATTTAAACCCCCCTGGGCTAGTGCTCCTTTGAGTGTTGGTCCGACCGAGCAGACTGCGGGGCCACCTCGGGGCAACTTGAGGTTTGGTTTTACTCGTAGGATGTCTCATCTGAGTGTGCCCTGAGAACGAGATATGTGCAGCTCCTATCGGGATTTGTCGGCACATTCAGGTGGTGTTGCTGGATCTGTTTTACCTTGTCGAAGTTGTCTTGTAGAATCGGGATGCCGAGTCTGATCGGAATGTCTCAGGAGAAGGTTTATCCTTCGTTGACCGTGAGAGCTTGTGATGGGCTAAGTTGGGACTCCCCTGCAGGGATTTGAACTTTCAAAAGCCGTGCCCACGGTTATGGGCAGATGGGAATTTGTTAATGTCTGGTTGTAGATAACTTGAACCTTAACTTAATTAAAATGAATCAACTGCGTGTGTTGCCATGATGGTCTCTTCTCGGCGGAGTCCGAGAAGTGAACACGGTGTTGGAGTAATGTTTGTCGTAGGTTGTTCTCTAATTCTTCGTTCGTGCTTTGCCTCCTCTTCTCGCTCTCTTTTGTGAACAGGTTAGCCACCATATATGCTAGTCGCTTGCTGCAGCTCCACATATTACCTTGCCTTACCTATAAGCTTAAATAGTCTTGATCGCGAGGGTGCGAGATTGCTGAGTCCCCGTGACTCACAGATTACTTCCAAACCAGATGCAGGGACCGATGACTCCATTCTAGATGATGCGCTTGAGCTCAAGTGGGAGTTCGACGAAGACTCACACCGTTACTATGTGTCTTTCCCTGATGATCAGTAGTGGTGCCCAGTTGGGGCGATCGGGGCCATGTCGCTTGTTGGGGTTGATCTTTTATATTGGTACCGTAGTCGGACCATGAGTGTATTGGATGATGTAATGTTATTTATGTATTTGTGTGACGTGGCGAGTGTAAGCCAACTATGTACCTTTCCCCTTATATTCTATTTACATGGGTTGTTGTGAAGATTACCTTACTTGCGACATTGCTTTCAATGCGGTTATGCCTCTAAGTCGTGCTTCGACACGTAGGAGATATAGCCGCATCGAGGGCGTTACAGCTAATGTCGGAGATATACCCCGCGGTATGACCCTGCCGGACTTGGCATTTCATTGGTAACCCGCTAGAGGATTGGCGACTCACGTGTCTGGCGGTTCACTGGTGTAACGACTCATGAGCCTGAAGACTCATTGGTGACCCGGCGGGTGTTTCAGATGGATGACCCAAGGCCCAGAAGGCCGGCTCATGTTATGATGGGCCGGATTAAGAGGAAAGACATAAGGAATATTCTCCTACAAAGGAAGCAAGACTAGGACTCCACTTGTAATAGAGTAATGCTAATCCTACTAGGGCTAGTCATGTAACCTGCCCCTTGAACATATATAAGGAGGGGCAGGGCACCCAAAGAGGGACAAGAAACAATCTCTGGGGCTAGACACAAAGGGGGAGCCGGTTTATGCGGCGACTCTCTCATGAGCATAATGAGATCTAGCCACAAACAGCATGTAGGTCTATTACCGGACGATGTTTCCCGGGGTCCGAAGCTGTCTAAATCCTTGTCTTGTGTTACGTCTCTCGATTCCGCTCAACTCCTCTCAAGCTACTACGAAGATGCATTGGCCTCACGACTAAGTCCTCACACTAGGACATCTACCGTGACAATCCACAACACGTAGGGTCCGCATGCTTAAAGTTCTGTGACAATCGGTATTATGAGTTTATATGATTTGATGTACCGAAGGTAGTTCGGAGTACCGGATATGATCACGGACATGACGAGGAGTCTCGAAATGGTCGAGACATAAAGATTGATATATTGGACAACTATATTCGGATACCGGAAGTGTTCCGGGTGATTTCGGAGAAAACCGGAGTGCCGGAGGGTTACCTGAACCCCCCGGGAGAAGTAATGGGCCACATGGGCCTTAGTGAGAGAGAGAGGGCCGGCCAGGGCAGGCCGCGCGCCCCCTCCCCCTCTGGTCCGAATTGGACTAGGGAAGGGGGGGGCCTTTCCTTCTCCCTCTCCTCCTTCCTTTCCCCCTCCTAGTAGGAGTAGGAAAGGTGAGTCCTACTCATACTAGAAGGAGGACTCCTCCTCCTGGCGTGCCCTGCAAGGGCCGGCTGGCCTCTCCCCTTGCTCCTTTATATACGGGGGCAGGGGCACCCTAGAACACACAAGTTGATCATTGATCTTTCTTAGCCGTGTGCGGTGCCCCCTCCACCATAATCCACCTTGGTCATTTCGTAGCGGTGCTTAGGCGAAGCCCTGCGTCGGTAGCTTAATCAACACCGTCACCACGCCATCGTGCCGACGAAGCTCTTCCCCGAAGCTCTACTGGATCGTGAGTTCGCGAGATGTCACCGAGCTGAACGTGTGCTGAATGCGGAGGTGCCGTACCTTCGGTTCTAAGGATTGGTCGATCGTGAAGACGTACGAATACATCAACCACGTTGTCATAACGCTTCCGCTTACGGTCTATGAGTGTACGTAGACAAAACTCTCCCCTCTCGTTGCTATGCATCACCATGATCTTGCGTGTGCGTACGAAAATTTTGAAATTACTACGTTCCCCAATAGTGGCATGCGAGCCGGGTTTATGCATAGATGTTCTATGCACAAGTAGAACACAAAGGAGTTGTGGGCATGGGTATATACATATTGCTTGCCGTCACTAGTTGATTCTTGATTCAGCGGCATTGTTGGATGAAGCGGCCCAGACCGACATTGCGCGTACGCTTATGCGAGACTGGTTCTACCGACGTGCTTCACACACAGGTGGCTAGTGGGTGTCTATTTCTCCAGCTTTAGTTGAATCGGATTCAATGAACATGGTTCTTTCTGAAGATCAAAAAGCAATCACTATACCTCATTGTGGTTTTTGATGCATAGGTAAGAACGGTTCTTGCTCAGCCTGTAGCAGCCACGTAAAACTTGCAACAACAAAGTAGAGGACGTCTAACTTGTTTTTGCAAGGCATGTTGTGATATGGTATGGTCAAGACGTGATGAGATATAAATTGTTGTATGAGATGATCATGTTTTGTTTAAGTTATCGGCAACTGGCGGGAGCCTTATGGTTGTCTCTTTGTTGCATAAGATGCAAGCACCATATAATTTCTTTACTTTATCGCTATGCGATAGCAATAGTTGGTGAGACGACCATGTGATGACACGTTGATAGAGATCAAGATGATGAAGATCATGGTGTCATGCCAGTGACGATAGAGATCATGACGGTACTTTGGAGATGAAGATCAAAGGCGCAAGATGATCATGGCCATATCATGTCACATATTTTGATTGCATGTGATGTTTATCCTTTATGCATCTTATTCTGCTTGATTGACGGTAGCATTATAAGATGATCTCTCACTAAATTTCAAGGTACAAGTGTTCTCCCTGAGTATGCACCGTTGCCAAAGTTCGTCGTGCCGAGACACCATGTGATGATCGGGTGTGATAAGATCTACGTTCATATACAACAGGTGCAAGCCAGTTTTGCACACACAAAAATACTCAGGTTAAACTTGACAAGCCTAGCATATGAAGATATGGCCTCGGAACACTAAGACCGAAAGGTCGAGCGTGAATCATATAGTAGATAATGATCAACATAGTGATGTTCACCATTGAAAACTACTCCATTTCACATGATGATCGGTCATGGTTTAGTTGATTTGGATCACGTGATCACTTAGATGATTAGAGGGATGTCTATCTAAGTGGAAGTTCTTAAATATGATTAATTGAACTTTAATTTATCATGAACTTAGTCCTGATAGTATTTGCATAACTATGTTGTAGATCAATAGCTCGCAATGTAGCTCCCCGTTTATTTTGATATGTTCCTAGAGAAAAACTAAACGATGTTAGTAGAAATGATGCGGATTGGATCCGTGATCTGAGGATTATCCTCATTGCTGCAAAGAAAAATTATGTCCTTGATGCACCGCTAGGTGATAGACCGATTGCAGGAGCAGATGCAAACATTATGAACGTTTGGCAAGCTCGATATGATGACTACTTGATAGTTTAGTGCACCATGCTTTACGGATTAGAATCGGGGCTTCAAAGACGTTTTGAACGCCACGGGGGATATGAGATGTTCCAAGAGTTGAAATTAGTATTTCAGACTCATGGCCATGTCGAAAGGTATGAGACCTTTGACAACCACTTTGCCTACAATATGGAGGAGAATAGCTCAACGAGTGAGCATGTGCTCAGAATGTCGGAATACTACAATCACTTGAATCAAGTGGGAGTTAATATTCCCAATAATATAGTGATTGACAGAGTTCTCTAGTCACTATCACCAAGTTACTAGAACTTCGTGATGAACTATAATATGCAAGGGATAATGGAAACGATTCCCAAAGCTCTTCGCGATGCTGAAATCGGCGAAGGTAGAAATCAAGAAAAAGCATCAAGTGTTGATGGTTGACAAGACCACTAGTTTTAAGTAAAAGGGCAAGGGAAAGAAAGGGAACTTTAAGAAGAATGGCAAGCAAGTTGCCACTCCCATGAAGAAGCCCAAAGCTAGACCCAAGCCTGAAACTGAGTGCTTCTACTGCAAAGGAAATGGTCACTGGAAGTGGAATTGCCCTAGATATTTGGCGGATAAGAAGGATGACAAAGTGAACAAAGGTATATTTGATATACATGTTATTGATGTGTATTTTACTAGTGTTTATAGCAACCCCTCAGTATTTGATACTAGTTCAGTTGCTAAAGATTAGTAACTCGAAACAGGAGTTGCAGAATGAATAGAGACTAGTTAAGGGTGAAGTGACGATGTGTGTTGGAAGTGGTTCCAAGATTGATATGATCATCATCACACACTCCCTATACTTTCGGGATTAGTGTTGAACCTAAATAAATGTTATTTGGTGTTTGCGTGAATATGATTTGATCATGTTTATGGCAATACGGTTATTCATTTAAAGTCGGAGAATAATTATTGTTCTGTTTACATGAATAAAACCTTCAATGGTCATACACCCAAGGTGAATGGTTTATTGAATCTCGATCGTAGTGATACATATATTCATAATATTGAAGCCAAAAGATGCAAAGTTAATAATGATAGTGCAACTTATTCGTGGCACTGCCGTTTAGGTCATATTCGTGTAAAGCGCATGAAGAAACTCCATGCCGTTGGGATTTTGGAATCACTTGATTATTAATCATTTGATGCTTGCAAACCATGCCTCATGGGAAAGATGACTAAAACTCCGTTCTCTGGAACAATGGAGCAAGCAACTGACTTATTGGAAATAATACATACTGACGTATGCAATCCGATGAGTGTTGAGGCTCGCGGCGGGTATCGCTATTTTCTGACCTTCACATATGATTTGAGAAGATATGAGTATATATACTTGATGAAACATAAGTCTGAAATATTTGAAAAGTTCAAAGAATTTCAGAGTGAAGTGGAAAATCATAGTAACAAGAAAATAAAGTTTCTGCGATCTGATCGTGGAGGAGAATATTTGAGTTACGAGTTTGGTCTTCATTTGAAACAATGCAGAATAGTTTCGCAACTCACGCCACCTGGAACACCACAGCGTAATGGTGTGTCCGAACGTCATAACTGTACTTTATTAGATATGGTGCAATCTATGATGTCTCTTACCGATTTATCACTATCATGTTGGGGTTATGCATTAGAGACAGCTGCATTCACGTTAAATAGGGCACCATCTAAATCCGTTGAGATGACACCGTATGAACTATGGTTTGGCAAGAAACCAAAGCTGTCATTTCTTAAAGTTTGGTGTTGTGATGCTTATGTGAAAAAGTTTCAGCCAGATAAGCACAAACCTAAATCGGAAAAGTGCGTCTTCATAGGATACCCAAAAGAAACTATTGGGTACACCTTCTATCACTGACCCGAAAGGCAATATCTTTGTTGCTAAGAGTGGATCCTTTCCAGAGAAGAAGTTTCTCTCAAAAGAAGTGAGTGGGAGGAATGTAGAACTTGATGAGGTAATTGTACCTTCTCCCGAATTGGAAAGTAGTTCATCACAGAAATCAGTTCTAGTGACTCCTACACCAATTAGCAAGGAAGATAATGATGACGATCATGTAACTTTAGATCAAGTTACTACCGAACCTCGTAGGTTAACCAGAGTGAGATCCACACTAGAGTAATACGAAAATCCTGTTCTGGAGGTCATGTTCTTAACCATGATGAACCTACGAACTATGAGGAAGCGATGATGAGCCCAGCTACAAGAAATATGTCAACTTGTGACCTTGACTATTGGTCACTGAAAGGTCATTGTTTTTCATTTGCGACCTTTTTGTGACCAAAAACAGAAGGTCAAAAGCTGGCGGTCGTAAACTGAAATTAACGACCTTCTCTGTGAGAAGGTCGTAGACGTTTACGACCAAAATATGCCTATTGTTTTGTTTTGGTCACTAGCAGCCTCCCCAGACCACGTAGGCATCCAGTGTGGCAAGCTGATGTGGCACAAGAATCAGCCCGGTCCGATTCGGTGTTTTACATGGGCCGATCCCAACAATTCAGCCTTCTTATATATTTTTTCGGTCAATTTTTTATCGGCTTCATGGGCCAGCCCCAACAATTCAGCCTTGTTAGTTTTTGAGATTCATGCAATTTTTTTGGCCCTCGAGATTTTTACAGTCCATTTCTTTTTTGTAAGACTTTTCATTTCATTTTTGAAATTGTTCGATGCTTGTTGGTATGTGGCCTGTTTCAGCCCAATTATTTGTCCAGTTTGGCCCAAGAAGACTTTAGCTTGTCGGATCCACGGGTTCCGGCAGACCCTTAAGGTTCGAACACTGGGGTGCACGCGGAGATCACGCTTTCTACCTTCCCGTCTCACAAAGATCTAAACTACTAAAAGAACTGCACGAGAGACACAAGGTTTATACTGGTTCGGGCCACCGTTGTGGTGTAATACCCTACTCCAGTGTGTGGTGGGTGGATTGCCTCTTGGGGCTGATGATGATGAACAATACAAGGAAGAACAGCCTCGCGAGGGTCTGTTCTTGGCTGGGGGGATGAACTGCTAGGAGGAGTTCAGTCACCCTTCTCTCTCTCTCTTGCTCACTCTCTCTCTGCTTGCGAACCGAATGAACAAATGAACCCCACCGAACTGAACTGACCCCTTGCTACGTGGGTGGCCGGTCCTATTTATAGGCAAAGGCCCCGGGCCTCTTCCCAAATATTGAGCGGGAAGGGCGCCAACAATTGGCCAATTCGAAGGGGAACATCTAGTACACTTATCCTGACTAAAGTTGGTCTTCGCCTGCGAAAGGCTCTGCGGTGACGCCGTGCTGGGCTCCATGGTGACCTCCGTCTCGTAGTCCTCCTGGTCTTGGTCTCGTTGCACCGAAATGGCAACCTTTGCCTGACGCCTCGGTACTCCGTGGCTGCGCTTGCCCCCTTTGCACCAAAGAGGAAAGAAGGACGCTGCACGCGTTGGCGCCCGCCTGGCACCCTCGATCGTCATGGCTTGCGTCATGGGCACCTCGCGAGGCACCCTGCCTTGATTTCTCCGCCTCCTCGCGAGCCAGCCTGAGGAGGCTGCGCCTGAGGAAGCTCCGTGTCGTCCGCCTCGCGAGGCTTGGACCCTCGCGAGGGTCTTGAGTCTTGTGTTGATGAAGATGGGCCATGCTGGGCCTCCTTTGAGCCACGCCGCAGGCCGCAGGCAGGCAAGTCTGGGGACCCCCGTTCCCAGAACGCCGACAGTAGCCCCCGGTCCCAAGGCGCGCATGGGCTTGGCCGTGCCGAGAGGCGAAAGGGCAAGGGCGAAGCGCCGCGGGCCCTAACAGCCTGTGGCCTCGGGCGCCGCGTGGCGGTTGATTGGACGCGAGTGCTTCAGCAACCGCGCAGGTTGGTAAAGGAGCAGCATCTGCCCAGACTTCGCCTTTTGCTCTCTCCGGTCGCTGCTCAGATCCCCTTTCTTGCGCCTTCCCTTTCTTCCTCCAAACTCCTAGATCTACTCCAGCTGCGCAACCTAGGAAGCCATGGCGCCTCACCAGCCTCCGGCCAAAGCTTGGTATTCTCCTGCTCTGGACTTGCCGAATGTGTCCAAGGCGAGCCTTGCCCGGCTGCGCCGGATGGCGGGGGCGCAGGGCATAAACGGGACGGAGGTGTTCAAGACCAGCTCCGCCACCCCTGAGGGCCGAGGGAGCACCTTTTATCCTCTCTTTGCAAGCTCCATTGCTGCGGGCCTGGTGCCTCCCTTCTCCGAGTTCTTCTTCTCTGTCCTCCGCCATTACAACTTGCAGGCTCTGCATCTCCACCCCAACTCTGTCCTTCTTCTAGCGATCTTCGCTTACTACTGCGAGGCCCACGTAGGGGTGCAGCCTTCGATGGCCTTGCTGCGCCACTACTTCTCCCTCCGGGTCACCGGCGGCTCTCTTTCTGCGTGCGCGGGCTTCATCGCGTATGGCGGCACCATTGCCATCTCGAATCCCGGGAAGAGGATTGAGGGCTTCAGGAGCAAGTGGGTCTTGGCAGATGCCGGGCGCATCCACCCTCGGCTGATCTTGCCTGCGGGGCAGCCCGTGAGCTCCAGCGACTGGTGCCGAGCGGAGCTCACGGACCCCCCCGTGAAACTGGTGTTGGAGAAGATGGACACGGACCTGAGGCCGTCCAACATGGTGGCGGCGAAGTTGGCCAGTGCATCGCTGCTGAAGGAGTTCCTGGAGCACCAGCTGGCTCCACTCCGGCGGTACTCTCCTCCAATGTGGAGGCCTCATCCGAGCCCCGAGGCTGTGGACGAAGAGGATGTGACCGCGGTTCTCCAATCTCTGGTCGGGGGCAAGGTGACAAGGTTGAAGGGCGCTCCCAAGCCCTTGTTCCTTCGCGACGACTGGAAGCAGGTGGTGAAGTCCATGCCTGTTTTTAATGGGGACGGGCTCGTGCCTGTGGCGGCTTCCGAAGGACCGGTGGATGTGCCCTCCGGCGACTCCAGCAAGGAGGAGGATGAAGAGGAGCGGGGAGAGGGGCCCAACTCTGGGGCAACCAATGGAGAGTCGAGGGCTCCCCTCCCCCGGCACAGGTCCCGCACTCTCCGCCTTTCGCCGAGCGATGATGATGATGATGATGATGATGATGACGTTCTGGGTAGCGGGAGCTCGCCCACGATCCCGGAGAGGGGCAGGACCGGGTCGATCCCCCGCGGGTCCGTCCTGACTCCAGGGCGTACCGTGGACGTGCCTTCTACTTCTGAGGTCGACCCTTCCAGCCGGCTGTCAGGCTTCAAGTTGGGCCGGAGGCTGCCCGAGCTCACCCGCGATGACCCGTAAGTGCTTGATCCTTGATCTTTTGTTTCTTGTTCCGCCGACGAGGCTTGATGATTGCTTCTCTTGAATAGGCTGGCGCCGGTGGCGAAGAAGCCGAAGGGAGCCCCCGAGGCCCCATCTGCGGCGACACCTCCGCCTGCGAGGGAGGGAGATCGTGACGCGCGGGCCTCTCCTGCCCGCTCATCCTTGCGAGGCTTGGCTGAGCTGGCTGGGGCGAGCCCAGCCCCCATGGCTCCAACGACTCCCGAGGCGCCCTCGTCTGGCGCCGCTGCTACGGCTGTGGAGGCGCAGCGAACTCCGCCTCGGGACACTGCGGCCCCGCCACCGCTACTTTCTCCTCCCATTCCACTGACCGTTGCTTCCCCGGCTCCTCCTGTTGTCTTGGGGCGCACCGATGTTTCTCCGCCTCCTTCTTCCATCTTGGAGTGTGCCGTTGCTGAACTGGACCGGCCGCGGCAGGATCTTCTCAGTGCCGACCCTCGCCTGGTGGCCGGGCGCCTGGAACTGGCTTCGTGGTGGATTCGTTCTGATGCTTCGATTTGGGCGGCGTTGGTTCAGGCCTCAACAGCCTGTGACGGAGAGAGGGAGGCCACCCTCGAGGCGAAGGCTACCCGAGACGCGGCCCTGGGAGAGGTGGTTGAAGTCCGCGGTCGTTGCAAGGCGCTGGAGGACGAGCTGCAAGGCCTGCGGGGCCAGCTCGCGAAGGAGGTTCGTCTTCGCCAGGAACAAGAAGAAGGCATGAAGGCTCGCGAGGCGGCCATCGAGGGCCGGGAGGCCAAGCTCAAGAAGCGCCGCGACCATCTAAGTGCGCTAGGGGAGGAGCTGGAGGCGACGAGGGTTGAGCTGGACAGCAAGGCCAAGGTTCTTGCCGAGGATCGCGTGGCCTTCGCGGACATGGAGAAAGATGCCCGCGCTTCGCTAAAGACGCTTTACGAGAGCGGCCTGGACAGCCCGCTAGCCGGTGACGGTGACGGCCCCGCCAAGCTGCTTCCTTTCCTGGTTAAGGCCCTTGGGGACGTCGCCCTTGGCATCGGCCCCATGGCCGAGGCTGAGGTGCGCATCCTGTCTTCTGCTGCGCTGACGTGAGTCTTCGCCCACATCTACCTTCATGATCCCAACGCCGACCTCGACGGCCTGCTGGAACCGGTGAGCGGCGAGGGTGCTGCCGCCGCTGTCGAAGACGTGAAGGGGCGCACGGTGGCGCTGCTGGGGAAGTTCCGGGCCTTCAGCACCAAGCCAAAGCAAGGCGCTGCCGGCCCTGCTGCTCCACGAGGCGAAGCCACTCCGCACAGCTTCACCGCCGACAAGTGACTCCGTTCCATCCCTGTTCTTCTTTCAATTCCTGCACATGCATCACACCTCGGGGAGGCATTTAAACTTGCATTTGGTATTGAGACGACAGTATGGACTGTAATATTTGCTTTTAAATTCCTTGAATTTTATGTCTTTCTTCCCTACTTGCTTGTGTTCTGCGCCGGCAGAGCCCGGCCCCGCGCGTGCCTCACCCAGCATTAGCCCCGACCGGAAACCAGGACAGGACCAAAGGAGTGAGGGGCTACGTGACAAGTTAGGCTCCTGAGTCGCGATGCTCAGGAGTCCCCCTTGGCGTGTGAACAACAAGTAGGGAGGCGCAATGTAGGTGTATCTTCTGTTCTACGTTTGCAGAGCCCGGCCTCACCCAGCATAGCCTTTCGGAACTAAGGAGTGAGGGGCTACGGGACCAGTTAGGCTCCTGAGTCGCGATGCTTAGGAGCCCCCCTTGACGCGCAAACAGCGGGCGATGAGGTGCAATGTAAGCGGGGCTACCGTTCTACGTCTACAGAGCCCGGCCCCGCGCGTACCTCACCCAGCATAGCCTTTCGGAACTAAGGAGTGAGGGGCTACGGGACCAGTTAGGCCCCTGAGTCGCGATGCTCAGGGGTCCCCCTTGACGCGCAAATGGCCTTCATACCTTGGCTCCGCTCGGGGAGAGACGCGCGACGAACCAGGCCCGAGGGGCCTGGCTGGGCGGCGTACGTCTGGGCGTGACCCATTCGTAGCCCCCGTGCCTAGCCCCCTCACGCGGCACTCCCGAGGGGAGGCGTTGCGATGAGGCCAGCCACTAAGCTCTGGGCTCCCTGAGGTTAATGCGGCCCGGAGGCCACCCCCAGTTGTTTATCACCAGCGCGGAGCATAGCGCTTCCGTATGTGTACAGGCATAGCCGCTCCTCGGCAGTGTCGTCAGCCAGTGCGGAGCATGGTGCTTCCACTGGTACGTGGGAGGCGGCTCCCCTCCGGGAGGAGCCCCCGGGGCGTGTAGGGCTAGGTGAGGTGTATCTGGGCACCTGTGAGCCAGCGCGGGACTCACGAGGCCCTACCTCTAGGCGGGTTGCGCCTGGCACTGGGCCGTATCTTGAGATGTGTCCCTGCAAAATTTAGTTAGATGCCGGTACTCTACGTCCTCGGGTCCCGGCCCTCGAGCTTGTCTCAGCCGTCGCTGGTATGCCAGGTCGCGATGCCGTGGACAAGGCCAGAGGGTGAGGGCTGGAGAGCCAGTAAGAGCCCTGAGTCGCGATGCTCAGGCACCCCCTCTTTAACGTGCAAGTGGCCGACATGGAGAAGAAAGGATGCCGCGGACAGGCATCAAGCAATCAAGCGTGATAGGCAATGCATAGTTGGAAATAAATGCGAGGGAGATACACGCCGCTGGGCCTAGCCCGAGCGGCTTGGGGATGATGCAGCCCGAGGGGCGCCCCCAACAAGGCGAACTATCGACCGAAAAATAAAAGGGGATACATGCCGCAGGGACGGACCCACGCGGCCTGGGAGTGATGCAACCCTAGGAGGGTGCTCCCAGCTGGGAATGAAGCTTGAAAGATGTCACCTGAGGATGTCGTCGGCGAAGTGGAGTTGGTGAAGCAGACTCGATGGGCTGCGGAAGCCGATCCTCATGAGCCCCCAAGCCCCGGGGCCTCGGGAGGCTCCGGAGGCACTGGTGACTCCTCGCGAGCTCTCTTCATCTCCGCCAAGGCCGCGGAACGCCTGTCTTCCTGAGCCTCCATGATGCCCCTCGTGAGGCGCTGGTACGCTGCAGCCATGCTCGGCAGGCCGTAAGGCATGCGAACATAGCTGTGGGGTGGACCCCCGCAGCGCCCCACTCGCGAGGGCCAGAGACGCTCCATCGTGGCGATCTGATTGAGTCCTGGTACGTCGACGCAGACGTGCAGCCCGCCATCCTCGCCTGGATATGGGGCCACAGCTGGTAGACGGCGGCAACCTCTCATGACCCTTGACTCCTGTAGTTCTTGAATGGCCTCGTTAACGAACTCCTGTTGGTCTGACCTTCCTTGCCCGACTCCTTCTCGAGGGAAACGTGCTTCGAAGCACGCCTCCACATGGTGCCCAAGCGCCTCCCTCGTGACCCTGGCTAGGTCGGTGGCCCTCCAGGTGAGAGCCCCCGAGCCCTGCCTGAGGAGGGCGCCGGGCGCGCTTTCCTATGCGATGGAAGGGGGGTCCCCCTGGGCGGACACGGGCCCTGAGGGGCCTGCCTCCTGAGGGGCTGAGCCTGACGACGTCTTCTTCTTCTTGGGAGTGGTCTCAGGAAGCCTCCTGCTTCCGCGATCTGGGTCTTCTAGCGACGCGGCCTGAAAGGCTCGCTCCAGGGAACACACTGCATCCTTCTCTTCATAGGGCACCGTGATGACGCCGCCACTTCCTGGCATCTTGAGGACGTTGTAGCCGTGGTGAGTCACGGCCATGAACTTGGCCAGCGCTGGGTATCCGAGGATGGCATTGTACGGCAGGCGGATGTGGGCGACATCAAAGTCGATGAGCTCGGTGCGGTAGTTGCTGCGAGCCCCGAAGGTGACAGGGAGGTGGACCTGCCCGATCGGGACTGTGGAACCGTCGGTGATTCCGGAGAAAGGATTGGTTGGCTGAAGCTGGTCGTAGGGCACTTGGAGATTGTTGAACGTTTCCACAGATAGGACGTTGAGCCCTGCCCCGCCATCGATGAGGGTCTTGGCGACTAGCATGTTGCTGATGACTGGGGAGCAAAGCATCGGGAGGACTCTTGCCATGGCCGCGCACTTGAGCTGGTCCACTGAGCTGAATGTGATGGCACACGCCGACCACCTGAGGGGGCGCGTTGCTTCGAGCTTGGGGAGAACTGCATTCACTTCGCGGGCAAACTGCTTGAAGATACGTTGAGAGGTTGGGGCTTGAGCTCCGCCCAGGATGTAGGCGATTGCGCGCGGCTCTTGGAAGCCCCCAGCCCCCTCGCCTTGATGGCGGTCTTCGTTCCTCCTTGGCTGAGGCGGCAGCGGAGGTAGGCCTGCGTTGCCATGAGGGCGATCCTCACGACACTGATCCCTCTAGTCTCCCTCGCGAGGCAGGTCCCGCCAGCGGTCCTCGCGAGGCTGGTCGCGCCACCCATGGCGCGGGCCGCGATCTTCCCAGCGTCCTGGGTTTCTTCCTCCTCCTCGGCCGTAGCCCCGGTCAGCACGGTCAGGGCGACGGCCGATCCTTCCTTCTCGCACGGTGTGGAGTTCTTGACATTCGTTGGTGTTGTGGGTGTGGTGGTTGTGGTACACGCAGTACCGGCTGCCTCTGGAGGGTTTGGGCAGATCCTTGCCCTGCTTGGTGTCTGGTTCTGCCGCGAGTACGGCAGCCCCCTTGCGCTTCACATCCTTGGCCTTGGGCTTCTTCTCTTCTGGGTCCGCGGCAGGCAGCTCGAGGAGGGAGAGACGTCCCTCCTTAGCCCTGGCGCACTTGTTCGCCAAGTTGAACAGCTCCAGGGAGGTGCAGCGGTCTTCATGCATCGCCAGCTCCTCCTTCATCTTGACGTCGCGCACGCCATCGGAGAAAGCCGAGATAATGGCTTCCTCGGATACCTTGGGGATCTTGAGGCGCGTGCTGTTGAAGCGCTGGATGTACTTTTGCAGGGTTTCTCCGGGTTGTTGCTTGATGCGGCGCATGTCGCTCACGGCGGGTGGCCGGTCGCGGGTACCTTGGAAGTTGGCGATGAATTGGGTGCGCATCTGGTCCCAGGAGGAGATCGTGCCCGGAGCCAGATTCAGGAGCCAGGTTCGAGCTCCTTCCTTGAGCGCCATGGG
Source organism: Triticum monococcum (assembly GCA_034509565.1). Classification (NCBI taxonomy): domain Eukaryota; kingdom Viridiplantae; phylum Streptophyta; class Magnoliopsida; order Poales; family Poaceae; genus Triticum; species Triticum monococcum. The sequence continues at coordinate 68,220,441 of CM067846.1, forward strand.
GAACCAGTTCGCCATGACCTTTTCATCCCCGCTGGGAGCCTCGATGCCCAGCTCATAGAGCTGGAGGAACTCTGCGGGATCAGTTGTGTCGTCGTAGCGAGGAGGCAGGTCTGGCTTGAACTTGCCGGGCCACGTGACGCTACGCAGCTCAGTGGTGTAGGCACGGCAGCCTGCGATGGCCACGAAAGGCTTCGGCTGGTGGAGAGCTTGGTCTTGAGGGTCCCCACGCGCTGCAGCTAGGAGCAGAGCGGGGTCTTGGCGTGCCGGAGCTGGAGCAGGGTCGCAGCATGCCGGAGCAGGGAGCGCCCTGGCAGCTCCTTGCGGGCGAGGGACTTCTTGGCAGCTCCGTTCTTGTTGCGCTGGCACCTGACGGAGCGGGTTCCGCCCAGGGGCCACGTGCCTTGGAGCCATGGCATCTTCTTGGAGAGGAGGCGGCTGGTGCGCCTCTGGAGCTTCGTTGCCCGCGCGGGGCGGGGTGTGGCGCAGAGGAACGGACAGCGCGGAAGAGCCCCCTGCAACGCGGACAAGCTCGGCGATGCGGTTGAGCCACTCTTCGTAGACGTCGTCGATGGGGCGGTAGCGCAGGAGCTCGTTTGTCGCGAGGAGTGCAGCTCGAGCCTCCAAGGGTGCGCGGAGCGCGTGGGACGAAGAGCCAGCTGGTGCGAGCGATGGAGTAGCGGTGCGGCCGTCTTGGCGCATGGATGGATGCTGAGACAACGCTTGCTGCTCGCCCCCCGCCGGGCCGGTGGCGGCGTTGACGGCAGGCGACGGGGAACGACGAGGACGCCCGTCGACGGGGACCGTCTGGGCGGCGCGAGAAGCGATGGCGGCCCGGTGCTCGGCGCGGGCCCGACGAGCGTCGGACATGGATGCGACAGTCGGAAAAGAGCGGAGTGGTGGAAGACAGATTCCGGCGCACCCCTACCTGGTGCGCCAAAATGTCGGATCCACGGGTTCCGGCAGACCCTTAAGGTTCGAACACTGGGGTGCGCGCGGAGATCACGCCTTCTACCTCCCCGTCTCACAAAGATCTAAACTACTAAAAGAACTGCACGAGAGACACAAGGTTTATACTGGTTCGGGCCACCGTTGTGGTGTAATACCCTACTCCAGTGTGTGGTGGGTGGATTGCCTCTTGGGGCTGATGATGATGAACAATACAAGGAAGAACAGCCTCGCGAGGGTCTGTTCTTGGCTGGGGGGATGAACTACTAGGAGGAGTTCAGTCACCCTTCTCTCTCTCTCTCTCTCTCTGCTTGCGAACCGAATGAACCAATGAACCCCACCGAACCGAACCGACCCCTTGCTACGTGGGTGACCGGTCCTATTTATAGGCAAAGGCCCGGGGCCTCTTCCCAAATATTGAGCGGGAATGGCGCCAACAATTGGCCAATTTGAAGGGGAACATCTAGTACACTTATCCTGACTAAAGTTGGTCTTCGCCTGCGAAAGGCTCTACGGTGACGCCGTGCTGGGCTCCATGATGACCTCCGTCTCATAGTCCGCCTGGTCTTGGTCTCGTTGCACCGAAATGGCAACCTTTGCCTGACGCCTTGGTACTCCGCGGCTGCGCTTGCCCCCTTTGCACCAAAGAGGAAAGAAGGACGCTGCGCGCTAGCGCCCGCCTGGCACCCTCGATCGTCATGGCTTGCGTCATGGGCACCTCGCGAGGCACCCCGCCTTGATTTCTCCGCCTCCTCATGAGCCAGCCTGAGGAGGCTGCGCCTGAGGAAGCTCCGTGTCGTCCGCCTCGCGAGGCTTGGCCCCTCGCGAGGGTCTTGAGTCTTGTGTTGATGAAGATGGGCCATGCTGGGCCTCCTTTGAGCCACGCCGCAGGCCGCAGGCAGGCAAGTCTGGGGACCGCCGTTCACAGAACACCGACATAGCCCAATCACACACATACATCCAACATTATTTCATTCAAATTAGGAAAACTCCCAGGTTTACATAACACAAAAAGAAAATATCTCCCAGGTTTACATAACACAAAAAATCATCTCAGGAATACATTTCCTTACACAGGAATATACAATAAGAAAATGATGGCACATCTGCTACTATCATAACAACACAATGTACTTTTTTTAACGGAACAGTACAATGGATTTCATTGCTCTCTCTTATGCGACATGCTCCAGCTGCCACAACTTGCCATCCTACAATGAGAGAGATATAACATTAGTGGAGCAAACTGTTGTCCAGGCACATTAGTTTTATGAGAAAACTGATCCATGAAGCAAGACAAGAACACATTCTGCGCAACTTTTATAACACAATTTGGATTAAACAACAGATTATGCTTAGCTAACTTAGAAACAAGTACTGCCTATGATGCATGTCTATCTATGTGCATTGCATTTTACTTTGTTCAAAAGTAGAAACTACATGTCCATTTTTCCAGGTTTGAAGCTACAAATCTGAAAGATAAAGTATAAGTTAACTGAATTGTGTTTTTTAGATAATAACTGAATAGTGTGCAGTAGAATGAATGTTTCATAATAAACAACTAGTGTTTGTGATGAAAACTTGACATTACAATAAAACCACTAGCAAGGCTTTTTTTGAGCCTAAATAAAGGATACTGCCTATTGAATTCTACAACAAACAGGTCAACTTCTGTAGTTCTAGAATTGCCACGAAATATGTTCTAGTATGCCTGAATATTCATCAACTCTTGTCATCGTATGAAAATAAAACCAGTGAACAGCACATCGTATTTGGATGCTATCTATACTAGTATGGAATGATGCCAGGTAAGACGATCTCAGGGAGGTGCAAAGTTGTTTAGAAAGGAAAGCACATTTGACTGAAGTACCAATTTTCAGAGTTTGCATAGCACCATGAACAGGCAGCTGTAAATTACTAAATGTTGCCACACTAGAATGTTTTCCAGAAAGAATGATACGAGGCAAGCGGCGTCCATTACCGATGATCTCGCCGAGGTGCATGGAGATGGAGTTGAGCTGGGCCACAGGTCTTCTAGGCATATGTTGTTCACCTGATCACCACCTCCCTGTATGCCACACACACACACACTACAAGTTAGATTACATACAGACAGATTGTGTTTCTAATGCATACATACCACTAACAGAGACCGTGGTGTTCTAGGATGATGCATAGTCCATCTAACTAATCAATATCATATATGATGCAGAGTCCTCCAGATGATGGAATACCTTTCAAAGTGAGGCATCCTTAGAATACTAGGTTGTTCTGATGCTATATAAAATAGCATAAAAAACTAAGGTAATCATCCTAATCGAGGCAGCAGGGAAAAGGACGTGTGAGCAGGACATGTATGCACATTTTGAAAAGAATGAACAAAGCCAACTAAAATCTGTGTGCATTAAAACTTGTGGGAAATTTGGTCAATCACATGAACAGGGCCTTTATGCACATTTTTCTCTACCAGTAGTCCAGTACCAGTAGAAAGACAACAGATCAGCAGTATCATTTTAAAAAACTTTGTTGTCAGGTTGCTGTTAGCTTTCTGCTCTGATTCAAGTTAACTTGGCACCTGTAAGATTTTTAAACACGTACTGTGGCTTCACACTAACTTGGGAGTAACCCATGAGGTTTGAAAGATCCAGAGTTAACAATCAACTCTGATTCAAATTCAGATTTAAGATTAGAAAATTTACATCATGATTTCTGTTTACATGCATGCATGATTCGTTCAATTTTTTGAAGTATAAGCGAAGATCCAGCATGTCTTAAGCAAGAGGAAGCATGTCTTAAGGAAGAAGAAACAAAACAGAATAGAAGAGATACCACATGGTTACTTGCTCACTCCATCGACCTCATCCGTTTATCTTTCATTTCTATGATGAAAGTAGACTTGGGGTTATATGGTTTGAAACTCTGAATCAAGTGGCCAACAAGTGGCTGCTAGATGAGCCAATCAGTAATCGTGTCCGAGTCATTGATACTCATGTCAGTCGATCTATGAAATCCTACAGCATTCACACTACGTGTCAACATCCACTATGTTGAGCAGTTCACATTATCTTTGCACCTTGTGGCCAAATATCACATTGAGAGGTTCAATCTTTGCACCTCGTGGGTCAAATCAATTTTATAAAATATTAGAACATATTTAATGCACAATTGACCAAATAGTTGGGTGTCAAAAGTTTCGAATCACCTCTGGTGAAAAACATAAATTTCCGCCAATTCAGCTCGAAGTGGGTCAAATTTGAACTGCAGCTGCCTCATAGTTTGCTTTTTATTTTTTCCAAAAATTATTTCTAGGTACATAAGTATCTATTTAATCAGAGAAATATCAAAAGTTTTCCAAGATTCAACCACTAGCTAGGAAAGGTCAAGCCCGCGATTTTGACCGCATTTTGAAACGGGCAATAAAAATTAAAAAAATCAAAAAATTGGAAAACCTTCGCATTATGTCATTATATGTGACCAAGTTACCAGGAAAAATAATAAACTTGTAATACGAAAATTATTTTAAAAAAATGTTCTCGGAAATGAGCTATCATGCGCGAAGATTCATGGCTTTCAAGCCAAATGATCAATTTTATGGCCACGTTCATGGCATAGTTTGTTCAAATGATCTCATATTGTGCACAAAGGTGCATATTGGAATTCCAAACAATGTTGCCTAAGGGACTTTTTATTTTCTTTGCACGGAAAATTCATTTTCCATTTTCTGAGTGCCCGAATTGAGTTCTTTTTGTGAAGGACCTACCATATATTTGTTGCAAAATTGGACGAAATCATTTTTCTAAAATACTAGGCCATATTTGATTCACAATTGACCAAATGGTTGGGTTTCAAAAGCCTTGATCCACCTCTGGCGAAAAGACAAATTCCCGCCGATTCAGTAGGAAGCGGGTCAAATTTGAACTGCAGCTGCCTCATAGTTTGCTCCTTATTTTTTCAAAAAATCATTTCTAGATACATAAATATCTATTTAATCAGAGAAACATCAAAAGTTTTCCAAGATTCAACCACTAGCTAGGAACGGTCAAACCCGCTGTTTTGATCAAAATTCGAAACGGGCATAAAAAACTAAAAAAAATCAAAAAAAGGAAAACCTTCATATTGTGTCATTATATGTGAACAAGTTTCCAGGAAAAATAACAAAGTTGTAATACGACAATTATTTTAAAAAATGTTCTCAGAAATGAGCTATCATGCGTGAAGATTCATGGCTTTCAAGCCAAATGATCAATCTTATGGCCATATTCATGATATAGTTTGTTCAAATGATCTCATATTGTGCACAAGGGTGCATATTGGAATTCCAAACAATGTTGCCTAAGGGAATTTTTATTTTCTTTGCACGGAAAATTCATTTTCCATTTTCCGAGTGCTCGAATTGAGTTCTTTTTGTGAAGGACCTACCATATATTTGTTGCAAAATTGGACCAAATCATTTTTCTAAAATACTAGGCCATATTTGATTCACAATTGACCAAATGGTTGGGTGTCAAAAGCCTTGATCCACCTCTGGTGAAAAAGACAAATTCCCACCGATTCAGTAGGAAGCGGGTCAAATTTGAACTGCAGCTGCCTCATAGTTTGCTCTTTATTTTTTTTCAAAAAATCATTTCTAGATACATAAGTATCTATTTAATCAGAGAAACATCAAAAGTTTTCCAAGATTCAACCACTAGCTAGGAACGGTCAAACCCGCCGTTTTCATCGCATTTCGAAACGGGCATAAAAAATTCAAAAAATCAAAAAATTGGAAACCCTTCGCATTGTGTCATTATATGTGACCAAGTTTCCAGGAAAAATAACAAAATTTTAATACGGCAATTATTTTTAAAAAGTGTTCTCAGAAATGAGCTATCATGCGTGAAGATTCATGGCTTTCAAGCCAAATGATCAATCTTATGGCCACATTCATGACATAGTTTGTTCAAATGATCTCATATTGTGCACAAGGGTGCATATTAGAATTCCAAACAATGTTTCCTAAGGGACTTTTTATTTTCTTTGCACGGAAAATTCATTTTCCATTTTCCGAGTGCCCGAATTGAGTTCTTTTTGTGAAGGACCTACCATATATTTGTTGCAAAATTGGACCAAATCATTTTTCTAAAATACTAGGCCATATTTGATTCACAATTGACCAAATGGTTGGGTGTCAAAAGCCTTGATCCACCTCTGGTGAAAAAGACAAATTATCGCCGATTTAGTAGGAAGCGGGTCAAATTTGAACTGCAGCTGCCTTATGGTTTGCTCTTTATTTTTTCAAAAAATAATTTCTAGATACATAAGTATCTATTTAATCAGAGAAACATCAAAACTTTTCCAAGATTCAACCACTAGCTAGGAATGGTCAAACCAGCCGTTTTCATCGCATTTCGAAACAGGCATAAAAATTAAAAAAAATCAAAAAATTGAGAAACCTTCGCATTGTGTCATTATATGTGACCAAGTTTCCAGAAAAAATAACAAACTTGTAATACGGCAATTATTTTAAAAAAGTGTTCTCAGAAATGAGCTATCATGCGTGAAGATTCAGGGCTTTCAAGCTAAATGATCAAACTTATGGCCATATTCATGGCATAGTTTGTTCAAATGATCTCATATTGTGCACAAGGGTGCATCTTGGAATTCCAAACAATGTTGCCTAATCGAGTTTTCGTTTTCTTTGCACGGAAAATTCATTTTCCATTTTTTGAATGCCCAAAATGAGTTTTTTTGCGAAGGAGCTACCATATATTTGTTGCAAAATTGGAACAAATCATTTTTATAAAATATTAGGCCATATTTAATGCATAATTGAGAAAATGGTTTGGTGTCAAAAGTTTTTATCCACCACTTGTGAAAAAGACAATTTTCTGCCGATTTAGTAGGAAGCGGTTCAATTTTGAACTGCATCTACCTTATTGTTTGCTCTTTATTTGTTCCAAAAATCATTTATAGTTACATAAGTATCTATTTGATCATAAATACATTGTTTGGTGGTGATACGTCGAGGTTTAGATGTGGCCCAGGGCCCCAACTCCAAAGCGCGTAAACTCGCATGCCTGCCGCGTGGTCACCGCGTGACCTTGGTGTTGACATGCGTTCTGGGAGGCCTAGGAATATCTAGTGGGTTGGTCACTCCCCAGGTAGGTGCTAGGAAGAAAATTACAAAAGAAGAATCTCACGAGGAGACTGACCTATGCTCAAAGATGAATTAGCAGCCCAGTGTTTGATTAGCAGTACGGGAAATGCACATGGCCAATGGGCGTGAGTTTTGGCTGAGGATGATCATCTAATAAGGAGAATGTCTTCACAAATTTTTAGCTCAAAAGGAGGATCCTAGGTGGTACTTGCTTTGCAAAGTACCACGCTGGACAAAAATATGAATGTTGAAGCTGGGCTCAAAATAATGAATGGATTGAGCTGAAATTTGGTCGAGGATGGTTATTTGGGCATAGGAAAGCATTGTAGAAAATTGATACCATTTGGACATTTCAAAGTAGTACTTCCTTCACAATGCTCTTCTATGGACAGAAACTTGGGAAAACTAGTGAGAGAGATTGGATGAATGAAATAAGCTCAAAACTGGTGTAGGCAAGTTACATAGGTATGGTCATGCGCTGGTAAATTTTCAGATCATTTGGGTAAGCCTAGCTAGTACTTACTTCACAAAGCTTCTCTCGAGGTAGAAACTTTGGAAATTTCCTGAGAAAGATTTATTAGGAAAATTGAGCTGAATATTATCATGTGGTAATGATTTGGGTATGGAAGAGTGCCCAAAAAGTTTGAGGGTAATAGGAGGGGTCTAGATAACACTTGCTTTGCAACGTGCCAATTTGGCCATAAAATATAAATTGAACCTGGGCTCACATAGATGATTTGACTGAGCTGCAATTTGGAGGAGGGTGATAATTTGGGCATATGAAGGAACTGTATAAATTTCATGTCATTTCGATATATAAAAAAGGTACTTCCTTCACAATGCTTCTAGGTGGACAAAAACTTTGGAAATTTGCCGAGGAAGATTTGCTAGTCAAAAGGAGCTGAATTTTGTCATGCGGTAATGACTTGGATAGGAAAGAGTGCCCAAAAATTCCGAGGGCAATCAAGAATATATAAATAGCACTTCCTTCATAAAGTGCTGTTGTGAACAGAATAGGAAAATGAATATTGTTGAATTAGTTTTGAACTAGGCAAGGAAAGATTTTTACATATTAAATGAAGATATGACCCAAAGAATTTATGAATTTTTTTTGGGAATTTTGGAATGACAGAAATATAGGTTGCTTCACAACCTAGGGCAAAAATTGACACATGGACATGACACATAGGCAAAACTGATGAGGTGGCGCCAAGTCATACCAATCCACCACAATTTACAAGGTTATGACCATCTATATTGGTCATGATCAGCTAGAAATAAGGTAGCGGACTAGTGCTGTCTGCTTTATGACCATTTCATGTAAGGAAATTACGACCTTTCTGACCAAAATGGTCGCAATGGTTTAGGGTTTGGAGCCCCCCGAACAACTTTTGACCAATTGGTCTCAAATGGTCATAGATCTATGAACAATTCTTCCAGGGTCACTGACAGAAGGTCACTAGTTGACATATTTCTTGTAGTGAGATTCCGCGAAATGGCTTGAGGCCATGAAATCCGAGATGAGATCCATGTATGAGAACAAAGTGTGGACTTTGGTTGACTTGCCCGATGATCGGCAAGTCATTGAGAATAAGTGGATCTTCAAGAGGAAGACGAACGCTGATAGTAGTATTACTATCTACAAAACTTGAATTGTCGCAAAATGTTTTCGACAAGATGAAGGTGTTGACTACGATGAGATTTTTTCACTCGTATCGATGCTTAAAAGTCTGTCCGAATCATGTTAGCAGTTGCCGCATTTTATGAAATCTGGCAAATGGATAAACAAAACTGCATTCCTTAATGGACTTATTAAAGAAGAGTTGTATATGATGCAACAAGAAAGTTTTGTCAATCCTAAAGGTGCTAACAAAATATGCAAGCTCCAGCGATCCATCTATGGACTGGTGCAAGCATCACGGAGTTGGAATGTACGCTTTGATAGTATGATCAAAGCATATAGTTTTATACATACTTGTGGTGAAGCCTGCATTTACAAGAAAGTGAGTGGGAGCACTACAACATTTCTGATAAGTATATGTGAATGACATATTGTTGATCGAAAATAATGTAGAAATTTCTGGAAAGTATAAAGGAGTGTTTGAAAGGAGTTTTTCAAAGAAAGACCTCGGTGAAGCTACTTACATATTGAGCATCAAGATCTATATAGATAGATGAAGATGCTTGATATATTTTCAATGAGTACATACCTTGACAAGATTTTGAAGTAGTTCAAAATGGAAAAGTCAAAGAAGGAGTTCTTGCCTGTGTTGCAAGGTGGCAAGTTGAGTAAAGACTCAAAACCCGACCACGGCAGAAAATAGAAAGAGAATAAAAAGTCATTCCCTATGCCTCAGTCATAGGTTCTATAAAGTATGCTATGCTATTTACCAATCCTATTGTATACCTTAGCATGATTCTGGCAAGGGAGTACAATAGTGATCTAGGAGTAGATCACTGGACATCGCTCAAAATTATCCTTAGAGGACTAAGGAAATATTTCTCAGTTATGGAGGTGATAAAAGAGTTCGTCTTAAAGAGTTACGTCGATGTAAGATTTTGACACCGATCTAGAAGACTCTAAGTCTCGATCTAGATACAAAGTGGGAGCAATTAGCTAGAGTAGCTCTGAGCAAAGCATTGTAGACATAGAAAAATTGCAAAATACATACGGACCTGAATGTTGCAGACCCGTAGACTAAACTTTTCTCACAAGCAAAACATGATTACTCTTTGGGTGTTAATCACATAGTAATGTGAACTAGATTATTGACTCTAGTAAACCCTTTGGGTATTAGTCACATGGAGATGTGAACTAATCACATAAAGATGTGAACTATATTATTGACTCTAGTGCAAGTGAGAGACTGAAGGAAATATGCCCTAGAGGCAATAATAAAGTTATTATTTATTTCCTTATATCATGATAAATGTTTATTATTCATGCTAGAATTGTATTAACTGGAAACTTAGTACATGTGTGAATACATAGACAAACAAAGTGTCACTAGTTTGCCTCTACTTGACTAGCTCGTTGAATCAATGATGGTTATGTTTCCTAACCATAGACATGAGTTGTCATTTGATTAACGGGATTAGATCAATAGGAGAATGATGTGATTGACTTGACCCATTCCGTTAGCTTAGCACCTGATCATTTTAGTTTACTGCTATTGCTTTCTTCATGACTTATACATGTTCCTATGACTATGAGATTATGCAACTCCCGATTACCGGAGGAACACTTTGTGTGCTACCAAACGGCACAACATAACTCGGTGATTATAAAGGTGCTCTATAGGTGTCTCTGATGGTACTTGTTGAGTTGGCATAGATCGAGGTTAGAATTTGTCACTCCGATTGTCGGAGAGGTATCTCTGGGCCCTCTCGGTAATGCACATCACTATAAGCCTTGCAAGCAATGCAACTAATGAGTTAGTTGCAGGATGATGCATTATGGAACGAGTAAAGAGACTTGCCGGTAACGAGATTGAGCTAGGTATTGAGATACCGATGATCGAATCTCGGGCAAGTAACATACCGATGACAAAGGGAACAACGTATGTTGTTATGCGGTTTGACCGATAAAGATCTTCGTAGAATATGTAGGAACCAATACGCGCATCCAGGTTCCGCTATTGGTTATTGACCGGAGACATGTCTCGGTCATGTCTACATAGTTCTCGAACCCATAGGGTCCGCACGCTTAAAGTTTTATGACGATCAATATTATGAGTTTATGTGATTCGATGTACCGAAGGTAGTTCAGAGTCCCGGATATGATCACAGACATGACGAGGAGTCTTGAAATGGTCGAGACATAAAGATTGATATATTGGACGACTATATTCGGATACCGGAAGTGTTCCGGGTGATTTCAGAGAAAACCGGAGTGCCGGAGGGTTACCGGAACCCCCGGGGAGAAGTAATGGGCCACATGGGCCTTAGTGGAGAGAGAGAGGGCCGGCCAGGGCAGGCCGCGCGCCCCCTCCCCCTCTGGTCCGAATTGGACTAGGGAAGGGGGGGAGGGGGAGGGCGCCCCCTTTCCTTCTCCCTCTCCTCCTTCCTTTCCCCTTCCTAGTAGGAGTAGGAAAGGGGAGTCCTACTCCTACTAGGAGGAGGACTCCTACTCCTGGTGCGCCTTGCAGGGGCCGGCCGGCCTCCCCTTGCTCCTTTATATACGGGGACAGGGGGCACCCTAGAACACACAAGTTGATCATTGATCTTTCTTAGCCATGTGCGGTGCCCCCCTCCACCATAATCTAGCTTGGTCATATCATAGCGGTGCTTAGGCGAAGCTGTGCGTTGGTAGCTTCATCAGCCATGTCACCATGCATTCGTGCTGACGCGGCTCTTCCCCGAAGCTCTACTGGATCGTGAATTCACAGGACGTCACCAAGCTGAACGTGTGCTGAACACGGAGGTGCCGTACATTCGGTACTGAGGATTGGTCGATCATGAAGACGTACAACTACATTATCTGCGTTGTCATAACGCTTCCGCTTACGATCTACGAGGGTACGTAGACAACACTGTCCCCTCTCGTTGCTATGCATCACCATGATCTTGCTTGTGCATAGGCAATTTTTGAAATTACTATGTTCCCCAACAGCTCATGGCAGTGCCCGTCTGCAACGACGGGGCTGACGAGGTTGTCGGGGACGCCGACGTCTTGCAGGCGTGGAGGCGATGGAGCTCGAGGGGAGGCTTGGACGTGAAGGAGCAGGGCGCGGGGTCCTGTGGAGGCGCGCACATGAGGAGCTCGGGAAGGGTGCCATGACGCTGATGTGCTCTGATGTGAGGAGGCAGAGGGCGGGGGTGCTGCTGCTGTTGTCACCGACGGTGGCGAGCTTCGGCTCGAGGAGAAGGCCGAAGTGCTTGGGGACAGAAGGGAGGGCGCGCGAGGGTGGCTGCGGTGGTTGGTTGGGTACGGAGAACAAGGTGAAGGTGGCGGCATGATTTGGTGGGGATCTAGATTGGGAGGAGGTGGTGAATCCAGAGGTGAGCGAGTTGTGCACTGGTTGGTTTGGAGCGGATCCTGATGGGAGAAGGTGGGTGGCGGCGCAGCGATGGGACAGGAGGAGGATTTGATGGATGGATGGGATAGGGCTAGGGTTAGACTAGATTAGGATTAGGGGTCTTTATATAGGGAAAGGAAGGGGTATTTGGATCATCCGATCAGGAATGGGCGGTCGAGAATAAAAGTTTAGGAGGTCGAATTAAGAAAACGGAGATGTTTTATAGATGTCAGGGGATGATCCGGACCCAACGGTAACGACTGCCCGGGTCGGGTTCGGGATAGCTTTCGGACGCGCGCGAGGGGTTTGACTATTGTGTAAAGAGGGTTGGGCTGAGATGAGAGGGGAAGGAGTGCAGCCCGACAACTGTTTCCGGAGACCGAAAACGTCCGACATTAGACTGCCAGCGGTGCCGCTATAGTTATCCGTTGGGGCGTCAAACGGACTCCGAATGCGATGAAACTTGGCAGGCGGCCTACCGACAACATAACAACACCGCATGCCAACTTTCAACCCATTCCGAGAACATTTTTTGGCCACTTATAAAATAATATTTCGGACGTGCCATGGGTGCGTGCAAGTGTGTCTAGGCTCAGAACGGACAACAGAGAGAACTGGAGGAACCCGAACGGATGCAAGTTTTGAAAACATGATGATGCAATGCACATGATGACATGGAAAGATGCAACACACAAGCAAAAGACATGGCAACGACGGCGAAAAACTGGAAGACACCTGGCGCATCGGACTCGGGGCGTCACATATATCCCGTGGTGTTTGCCAAAACTTTGACCGCCCTGGTGTTGTGTTGCGCGTGCAACATAGTTTCTTCACCGTGGCTTTGCCTCATTGTTATGACCATTGTCCGGTTTGATTAGTGTTTTCTTTCTCCTTCATTTAAATTTTTATTTCTAGTTCTTTTATGATTTATTATTTATCTTTATAGTTAATAGTCCTTGTTCTTTGTTTTTCATTAGTTGTGCAAGGGGAACGTATCTGGTGCACCGGAGCAATTGGTGCTACTGGTGCACCGGAACCCGTTGCACATTAAAAAATGTTTGAAAAATCCGGAAAAAAATTTAGTGCATCAACACAATATCAATGTATCTTGTCAGTAGAATTCAAAACATTGCGCGATATACAAAAAGACAAATTTGGCATCAATGTGCTAATGGGCCAAAACTGAAGCCCAACTTGTGTTATGTACTATTCAATGTCAAATTTGTCATTTTTGTATCTTGCGCAATGTTTCAAATTTTGATTTGAAATTTTTTGACAACATACTTTGATTTTTGTGTCAATGCATTAAATTTTTTCTGATTTTTTTGAACATTATTTAATGTGCAACGGGAGACCGGTGCACCGGTAGCACCAATTGCCTCGGTGCACCAGATACATCCCTGTTGTGTAAGTATTGTCTAAGTCGTGTGTATGTATCAGGTTATATGCTTGTTGTTAGGTTCTAGCTGTTATCATCCTAGATTTAATTTTATTGCTAGTTTTGTAAAAGCTACTCTCTCCCCTCCTGTTGGTCAGCTATTACTTAGGTTAGCATGTTTTGCTCTTGTGATTTAACTTTTTTTACTCTTGCTATTTGGTGTTTGCTTATCTATTATTTTACCAATGACTTGCTCTTTTGTTATTATATAGTGTATATTTTTTTTTGCTTATTTTCTATTTGGAATTTTTTGCAGTATGCCCCATGCTATTGTAGGCAACAATTCTTGATTCTATTTGCTGGTCGGAAGCTTACTGCTTTTGAAGATGAGGGGAAAGATTGCAAGTCAGTTATGAAGTAAAGTTTACTAATGTGGATTGCAGGTCTAAGTCTCATGGTCGTAGGTGGAAGAAGTTGATTGATGACTATGATCTTTGTTATCGCGATTTCATTACTTAATTTGCTTGGTGGTGATCTTCATATTGATGGTAGTCTGAGGTTGAAAGATTCTCGTGGTGGTCAAGTTCCTTTGCCCACGTCTAGTGTTCGTATCCCCTTTTGCTTATGTTTCCACTCTATGTGTGCTTTTCTGTGAAGTTTATCAAGTATTATGCTATTGATTTATTCAGATGCATGGTTATTTTTAGTAGTTAAGGTCGTTGCTTATCATGATGTTGAGCAAGTATATTATGTGTAATGTGCAACTTTTTGTTATTTTAGAATATCATGAGTTCTTTGCAATTTTTTGTAAGGTTGAAAGATTCTCATGGTGGTCAACTTTAGTATATAAGTATATTCTGAGCAAGTATACCATGCATGGGTTATTAGATTTCCTGAAGGTTGTCTGTCCCCACTGATATGTTCCCCACTTGGAGATGAGTTGATGATTAGTCTTTTGACCAACATGGTGGTTGAAGATTCTAGCGAAAATTTGATCGGTTTTGTATTTTTGTGTGTAGATAGTGCACGTACGGTGTAGAATGCTTCTACATGGGTGTTTGAAGAGGGATAATATCGCCGCATCGGCAAGCATCCATGTGAGTGCTCCGTCTACTCAAACTAAAGCAACTCTTTGTAAGTACGTGATTATCGAACTGTCTATTCCTTTTGGGGGAATTGAATTGCCCATTCTTGGGATAATCTTATATGTTAGCACAGGTGCCTAGTTAAGCATGTGATCGAAGTGACTTTTCCGCCGCAAAAAAGAAAAAAAAATGATGCTAGTCTTTTCTTGACGAAGCCGCATATAGTTTTTACTGAGTTGAAAGACATAGATAACTGCACTGTCCCATAAGGTAAAACCATGACAGCACAAGTAAATATATAATACTTTTGTGTTTCTTATATATATTGATCATTATGCGTCGATACAGTACATACTTCTGTAACCACAGTGTGCCCAGGATCGATCTGGTAGCTAGTAGTATCATATCCATTTCATGTGTTGCTAATTCGAAACTCCACTTAGTATGGAGTATCTATGATCTGCATTCGTATGCATCCTTCGTCTTAGTTGGAAGAGGGGTTGCCATCTTTTACTAACGCATCTCCTCCTGCACCAAAATATAAAGAAGAAAACAGTGAATTAGTTAGAAGCCTAGCTCTACGTCGCACGTAATCGAAGCTCATAGTGATCATACGGCCGGTTTGATCACCTGGGTTGACAGATACCAGGCGATTCAGGCCGAGGGCGCCGGGCACACGTACAGCGGCGGCACGCCGCCGTTGTCGCTGCAGCTGCTCATGAGGTCCTGCGGCAGCGTGAGGCCGCAGACGTCGCCCATGAGGGCGAGCGCGCGGTCGACGGGGATGTCAACGCCGATGGCCCGCTCCAGGGTGCGGTTGAAGATGTGGCACAGGCACGCGGGCTGGTCTCGGACGATGGTGCCCAGGCCCTTGCAGCACCCCGCGGGCGCCTTGGACGTGCCCGCGTCCCTGAAGAAGGCCAGGCACGGGCTCAGCTCCAGCAGCGACCCCATGCACGTCGCCGACACGTCCACCGCCGACGGCATCGGGATGGTGGGCTCCGACGCGATGATGTGCTTCGCCGCCGGCCTCGGGAAGATGGCTCCCGACGGCCTCGAGAAGATGGACTTGGGCTCCGACGCGATGCTCTTCTTCGCCGCGTCGGCCGCCGCGGCGACGGCGAGGGCCAGCAGCAGGAGGAGGACGGAGGCGGCGCAGGGCTTGCTGGACGACGCCATTGCACTTGACTTCGCCGGAAGGGCTTAAGCTAAGCACGTACGTGGATGATTAGCGAGTTTGGCTTGCGAGTCTTGGATGGGCTTAGAGATGCTCACTGGTCCATCTATTTATAGTCAAGGTCTCAGGGAGAGGGCCAGGGCGCAACCATCTGTGAGTTTGTTTCATGGTTAGTTCCATGCACGGGTCTTGCGAGCAACACGAAGATGGCATGAATTGCCGAGACGAGACACGACACATTTCTAACTCTGGCCGTCTTACCTACTGCAACATAGTCTAAAAGATTAATTTCGAACAAAAGAAACTTCTAGAGAGAGAAATGCATGCGGTGAGCATGCATGCTGTTTCAAGGGATTGTTTTGGGGGTGCATGAGACAAGTGATGAGCGGTGGTGGTGGTGTTGCACATGGAAACGCCAGTTTTCACCAGGTTCAGGTTGTTGGTATCAAACTGTCAACGAGAAACAAGCTTCCAGGCAGAGAGATATGCACAGACGTGAAGGCCGGGCGGTTCTTCAATTGTTAAAAATCCAAATGTTAAAAAGAAGTGGATACACTAGTAGAAAACAGGGCTTTGGTTCAGGCCGGGTCAGCCCATTAGTTCCGGTTCAGTCCAGAACCGGGACCAATGGGGGCATTGGTCCCGGTTTGTGAGCCCAGGGGGCCGGCCGGGCCATGTGGGCCATTGGTCCCGGTTCATCTAGACATTTTGGTCCCGGTTAGTGGGATGAACCGGGACCAATGGGCCTCGCTCCTGGCCCACAACCATTGGTCCCGGTTCGTGCCTCAAACCGGGACTAAAGATTAGACCTTTAGTCCCGGTTTGAGGCACGAACCGGGACTAATGGGGTTGAGACCTTTAGTGTGGTCAAACAGTGGGCAAACTGTGGTCAAATAATGGTCAAACTAATTATTCTAGAATATTAGTGTTACTAAATAATTATTTCAGTTATTTCAATTTTGGTCAAATCTGGTCAAACTATGGTCAAACAATGGTCAAACTAATTATTCAAGAAATATTAGTGTTACTAAATAATTATTGTTTTTTAAAACAATAGTTTCAAAATAAAACTATGAAATGTGTCACTTCATGCTCAAGCAAAATTTCTGAAGGTTAATAGGATTGACATCTTAGTATTGTCAGGAAAACAACAAGTGCAGACTTGGAGCGAGGGAGAATAGAACCCGGAAGTTAAGCGTGCTCAGGCTGGGGGAGTGGGCGGATGGGTGACTAAAGGTGGAGCTCCACGTGGCCGCGCCCTTTAGTCCCGGTTCTGGATTGAACCGGGACTAAAGGGAAAGGCATTAGTACCGATCCTTTAGTCCCGGTTCCAGAACCAGGACTGAAGGCCCTTATGAAC
The DNA here is from genome assembly GCA_034509565.1 of Triticum monococcum. Classification (NCBI taxonomy): domain Eukaryota; kingdom Viridiplantae; phylum Streptophyta; class Magnoliopsida; order Poales; family Poaceae; genus Triticum; species Triticum monococcum. The sequence continues at coordinate 68,237,540 of CM067846.1, forward strand.
CGGGACTGAAGGCCCTTTTTCTACTAGTGAGTATGGATAGCACCAATAGTATAGCAATTATCATATTCTTCCAAGCAAGTGCCAAAAAGATTTTTAAGATCATAAGAAGTATCATCACAACAAGCAATAGGCATAACGAGATCGTCATTCACTACATCATCTTCCACAATTATATTTTCATGAGGCACAACAGTAATAGGAGTAGCATTATTTGGGAGAGACATCTTTTTACCTCTCTTCCTTTTTCTTTTCTTCTTCTTCACCACATCATGTGTGGGTTCAATCCTCTTTTTGGAGCTCCTTATTAATGAGATTGGTTGAATAGAAGGCTCGTCCTCGTTACCTGATTCATCATAAGAAATAATAGGAGGATATTGGGAAGTCTCTTCCTTTCGTTAGTATTCTCTTCATCTTCTATTTGTTTTCTTTTCTTTATGTAATTGGCAATATAAATATTTTCAATATAATTCAGTACACAATACATATAAATTTCCTCTAGATCAAAACCAAGAAGTTTATCACGGGCAAATACTAGAAGATAGTTAGTTATACGTTTCATTTCTTCATAACCCATAAGCAAACTAAGTTCATTATGATGTGCAAGAGAAATCAAGTCATCACAATTTTTGGAAACGATTAGATCATGAAACAATTTGGATCGGATGGTTAAATGACCACGTTCATTGCAAAGTTCACAAGTATGGCCAATAAAATTTAAATTTTCAGCACAAACATCTAGCCTTTCTTGCAACCATTTAGCTTCTAAGTACTTATGCCTCTTGAAAAATCTATCTTTCCTAATTGGTGTGTACTTGCAAACTCTATGCACTCCACAAAAATCAACATGCTTATAAGAGACATTCTCATCATGACTAGTGCAATCATCATTAGTACTATGGATATTCAAAGAGTTCATACTAATAACATTCCAATCATTCTCATCATTCAAAGATTTAGTGCCAAATATTTTAATGCATTCTTCTTCTAACACTTTGGCACAATTTTCCTTTCCATCATACTCGCAAAAGATATTAAAAAGATGAAGTGTATGAGGCAAACTCAATTCCATTTTTTTGTAGTTTTCTTTTATAAACTAAACTAGTGCTAAAACAAGAAACTAAAAGATTCGATTGCAACATCTAAATATATACCTTCAAGCGCTAACCTCCCCGGCAATGGCTCCAGAAAAGAGCTTGATGTCTACTACACAACCTTCTTCTTGTAGATGTTGTTGGGCCTCCAAGTGCAGAGGTTTGTAGGCCAGTAGCAAATTTCCCTCAAGTGGATGACCTAAGGTTTATCAATCCTTAGGAGGCATAGGATGAAGATGGTCTCTCTCAAGCAACCCTGCAACCAAATAACAAAAAGTCTCTTGTGTCCCCAACACACCCAATACAATGGTAAGTTGTATAGGTGCACTAGTTCAGGGAAGAGATGGTGATACAAGTGCAATATGGATAGTAGATAAAGGTTTTTGTAATCTGAAAATATAAAAACTGCAAGGTAACTAATGATAAAAGTGAGCACAAACGGTATTGCAATGCTAGGAAACAAGGCCTAGGGTTCATACTTTCACTAGTGCAAGTTCTCTCAACAGTAATAACATAATTGGATCATATAACTATACCTCAACATGCAACAAAGAGTCACTCCAAAGTCACTAATAGCGGAGAACAAACGAAGAGATTATGGTAGGGTACGAAACCACCTCAAAGTTATCCTTTCTGATCGATCTATTCAAGAGTCCGTAGTAAAATAACACGAAGCTATTCTTTCCGTTCAATCTATCTGTCACACCCACGATGCGGCTATATTTCCCACGTGTCGGAGCACGACTTAGAGGCATAACCGCATTGTTGGCATGTCGCAAGAGGGGTAATCTTTACACATCCCATGTACTGAATAAGAAAGAGATAAAGAGTTGGCTTACAATCGCCACTTCACACAATACATGAATATAGCATTACATGATCCATCATACAATCAAGGTCCGACTATGGAACAAAAATAAAAGAAGACTACCCCTAATGCTAGATCCCCGATCACCCCGACTGGGCTCCACTACTGATCAACTGGAAACAAAACAACACAATGCACATGATCTTCATCGAGCTCCTCCTTGAGCTCGGTTGCGTCACCTACACGGTATCATCGGTACCTGCAAACTGGTGTTGGAAGTAATCTGTGAGTCACGGGGACTCAGCAATCTCACACCCTCACGATCAAGACTATTTAAGCTTATGTGTAGGAAAAGGGGGTAGTGAGGTGGAGCTGCAGCAGCACTAGCATATATGGTGGCTAACTTACGCAAAAGAGAGCGAGAAGAGAAGCAAAGCACGGTCGTAAACTAGAAGTGATCAAGAAGTGATCCTGAAACTACTTACGTTCAAGCATAACTCCAACACCGTGTTCACTTCCCGGACCCCGCCGAGAAGAGACCATCACGACTACACACGCGGTTGATGCATTTTAATTAAGTTAAGTGTCAAGTTTTCTACAACCGGACATTAACAAATTCCCACCTGCCCATAACCACGGGCACAACTTTCGAAAGTTCAAAAACCAGCATGGGTGTCCCAACTTAGCCCATCACAAGCTCTCACGGTCAACGAAGGATATTCCTTCTCCCAGGAAGACCCGATCAGACTCGGAATCCAGGTTGCAAGACATTTCGACAATGGTAAAACAAGACCAGCAAAGCCGCCCGATGCGCCGACATCCTGATAGGAGCTGCACATATCTCGTTCTCAGGGCAACACCGGATTGTCCAAGATTCCGGTAGGCCAGCCCAGATCTGCCCCTGGTGGCCACCGGCTGCTGACAAGTTCGGACCAACACTTATACAAGCACTGGCCCACGGGGGGTTAAAATAAAGATGACCCTTGAGTCTGCAGAACCCAAGGGAAAAAGGCTAGGTGGCAAATGGTAAAACCAAGGTTGGGCCTTGCTGGAGGAGTTTTATTCAAAGCGAACTGTCAAGGGGTTCCCATTATAACCCAACTGCGTAAGGAACGCAAAATCAAGGAACATAACACTGGTATGACGGAAAACTAGGGCGGCAAGAGTGGAAAAAACACCAGGCATAAGGCCGAGCCTTCCACCCTTTACCAAGTATATAGGTGCATTAATTAATATAAGAGATATTGTGATATCCCAAAAAATATCCATGTTCCAACATGGAACAAACTCCAAACTTCACCTGCAACTAACAACGCTATAAGAGGGGCTGAGCAAAGCGATAACATAGCCAAACAACAGTTTGCTAGGACAAGGTGGGTTAGAGGTTTGACATGGCAATATGGGAGGCATGATATAGCAAGTGGTAGGTATCGCGGCATAGGCATAGCAATAGAACGAGCAACTAGCAAGCAAAGATAGAAGTGATTTCGAGGGTATGGTCATCTTGCCTGCAAAGATCTCCGAGAAGACGAAAGCTTGATCCTCGTAAGCGTACTCAACGGGTTCCTCGATCACGTACTCGTCTCACGGCTCTACCCAAGGCAAGAACGCAAGCAAAGGAAACCACAATCAACCATAGTGCAATGCGCAAGCAACATGATGCAAAACATGGCATGACATGCAGGATGTGATATGCAATGCATATGCGAGCTCCGGAAGGAAAAGATTGAACCATGCCTCAACTTGGCAAACCAAGAGTGCCGCTGGAAAGATGAGATGATTTTGGTCGAAATCGATATAAAGACCACCGAAATCGTATGCACGGTTTGCAAATGGCAAGCAAAACAATAATGGCTCAATTCTGCGATTAACAACACGATGCCATCTAGAATGCAACAAGAAACTAAGCTATTGCACCCGAACATAGCAACAAAGCACATTGCAGTGATCTACTCAAGATGCTTGACAAAAGATGAACACTAAGATACGGCTAAATCACACAATAGCAGGTTCAAACAAGCATGGCAAAATAGCAAAAGATAACAACATCACAGACTTTGTGAAAATACTAACATGTCAGGAATTAACATTAGGAAGCAATGTTTAGAGCAAGATAACAACATGCTACAGGATCAGATCATGGCAAAGCAAGGCATGGCATGAAACTAGTCAAAGCATATAACAGAAGTCCCTTACTGACCATAAGCCAAAAAGGATCAGAAGATATGATGGCACCCATGTAAACATAGCAAGTTTCGTTAACAGATTCAGACTTTGCAGAAAACTAGACATGGCATCAACAGAATTATGAAGGCATGTTTGCGAGCTCGATGCACTCAACACAAGGCATTGCATGACAAACTAAGCATACTACCAGCAAGAAGACATGATAATGAAGCCAAGCAAAGCAAGAACAAACTCATAGCATGCATGGATCAACTACAACAACCTTGGCAAAATTGATTAACACGTAAACAATCTGCCAGGAACATTTTATAGCAAAAGTAGAGCAAGATTAAGTCATGCTAGGGCACTCCATAAATGCAAGCAGAGACATGGATGGATAGAGCACAACCATATCTCAAAATCATCCTTACTGAACATACTCAAAAGAGGCATGGATCTCTCTGTAGCAACATGAATACATGACATAAAAATAACAGCAGGGAAATGACAGTGAAATTCTAAGTCTCTGAAATCAGCAACATCACAAGAGCTACTTTGCATGCTTGTGCTAGTCACCACATTGATCACAAAAATACATGGCATACACCCCTGTAAAGATGGCATGGCATATAACAAAACACATGTAGAGCTCATGCCCATATGCAGCACACAATAATCATGGCAAAAATGACAAATGCTCATAATCTGATAAGAATCAGGAACTAACATTCTATAGCACTCTTTCATCAGCAGTTTGGGCATCAAGATGGACTCAAACAAGCATGGTGCAATGGAACAAAATGAAGAGGACAACCTGATGAACATTTTGATATATGGCACACCCAAAACGGAGCTATGGATGCGGAGTTATGGCATGATGAAGGATGCGTAAAAATATGCGGGGAAAAGACTTGGTGGAATTTTCACCTTGCGAAAGGTCAACGTGGGATGAGACGGAGCTGGACGGGGGGATCCGGGTCGCGGGACGGCGTTTGGTTCGTCAATGTGGTGGATCAAATCCATCTTCCATAGATCCGGCGACGAGGATTCCGGCGACTCCGGCGAGGGCACGAAAGCCGAGGTGACCTCGTGCAGCATGGCGGCAGAGAGACGGGGACCCGGCCGGGACCGGTGGAGGAGAACCAAGCCGGCGACTCCGGCGGTCACCGCAACTCCGGCGACGGAGGAGCACGGGAATAGCCCGGGTCGGAGGTGGAGCAGGAGGCCACGGCGGCAGGGACGCGGAGGCGCGGAGCTGCGAGGAGCTGCGGCGGCGCTGAACGAGGTGGTGGTGGTGAGGCATGGGGTCCGGCGAGACGGTGATGGTGAGGCGGCGGGGTAGGCGCGCGCCGGCGGCCGGCGGCGAGGCGCGAGGCGGCGCGGGGGAGGCCCGGGCGGCGCAGATCCAGGCTCCCGCGGGCTCGGGTGGCGGCGGCGAATGGGCCGGCTGAGGGCCTCGCGGGCTCGGCGGCGGGGACGGCGGGCGCAGTACAGGTGGCGCGATGCCACTGGCCAGGAGCGGCGGCCCTGCTGATGTGGCAGCGCGCGATTTGTCGGAGCGATGTGTCCGACGGACACGTCCGATGCGGTTGGACATGTCTGGCGGCGCAAGGAGGAAGGCGCTAGGGTTTGTACTGCGCGAAAAATCGGGGAAGATCACATATATATAGGTAGAGGGAGCTAGGAGAGTCCAAATGAGGTGCGGTTTTCGACCACGCGATCGTGATCGAACGACCGAGATGATGGAGTGGGTTTGGATGGGTTATGGGCCACTTTGGAGGGGTGTTGGGCTGCAACACACATGAAGCCTTTATGGTTCCCCGGTTCACCGTTGGAGTATCAAACAGACTCCAAATGGCACGAAACTTGACAGGCGGTCTACCGGTAGTGAACCAATGCCGCTTGGCAAATCTCGGTCCAATCCGAGAAGGTTCAACACCCGCACACGAAATGAGGCAAAAGGAGGACGCCGGATGACATAGGAGTGCCGGAATGCAAAACGGACAACGGGGAAAATGCTCGGATGCATGAGACGAACATGTATGCAAATGAGATGCACATGATGACATGATATGAAATGCATGACACGCAAATAAATGACAAGGCAACAACAGCGAATAACTGGAAGACACCGGGCGCAACGGTCTCGGGGCGTTACACTATCATAGAGTCCGTACTAGAATAACACCTTAAGACACAAATCAACCAAAACCCTAATGTCACCTAGATACTCCAATGTCACCTCAAGTATCTGTGGGTATGATTATATGATATGCATCACGCAATCTCATATTCATCTATTCAACCAACACAAAGAACTTCAAAGAGTGCCCCAAAGTTCCTACCGGAGAGTCAAGACGAAAATGTGTGCCAACCCCTATGCATAGGTTCATGGGTGGAACCCGCAAGTTGATCACCAAAACATACATCAAGTGGATCAATAGAATACCCCATTGTCACCATGGGTATCCCACGCAAGACATACATCAAGTGTTCTCAAATCCTTAAAGACTCAATCCGATAAGATAACTTCAAAGGGAAAACTCAATCCATTACAAGAGAGTAGAGGGCACTACTAGGAAAAGGGCTATAGATGGAAATGACACTAATGGCGCACCAGACATGTGGTGCGCCATTACTATATACTAATGGCGAACCATCTGTGGGTGCGCCATTAGTGTGGAAGACACTAATGGCGCACCAGGCACACGGTGCGCCACTAGTAAAAAATGTTTTTTTTCATTTTTTCAAACATACTAATGACGCATCCGGGCAGAGTGCGCCATTAGTAGTTAGAACTACTAATGGCGCACCAGCCGTAGAGTGCGCCACTACTGTATTTTTTTTTTTACTTTTTTGCAAAACTACTAATGGCGCACCGTTGCATAGTGCGCCATTACTAGTTTAAACTGGTAATGGGCACTTTTTTTTTACTTTTTGATATCATGAATATTTTTAAATTTCATGGGCACTTTCTGAATTCACGAATATTTTTTCAAATTTGATGATATTTTTTCATATTCCATATGAAAAAAATATTGAATATTCATGAGGACACTCGATCTCGATCCCCCTCCCTCTCGATAGCTATCCCCCTCGCCGCCGAGCACCCCCCCCCCCCGCACCCTCCCCCTACTCCACCGCCGCCGACGACCCCCCACACCCTCCCCCGCTCCACCGCCGCCGATGACCCACCGCACCCTCCCCCGCTCCACCGCCGCCGACGACCCCCCGCACCCTCCCCCGCACCTTCCCCCGCTCCACCGCCGCCGCCGATGATATTTTCAAATAACAAATTTGATGATATTTTTAAAAAAATTATTACTATTTTTATAAAAAATTATTACCGTTTCATATTGAGATTCATTTTCTAAAAAATAATTATAAAAAATTGTAGACTACAATTGTTGTTAAACAACAATTATTACTGTTTTTATAAAAAAATATTACATTTTCATATTCATATTCATTTATTAAAAAATAATAATAATAAATATACTAATGGCGCACCGGCCTGGTGGTGCGCCATTGCTATCTAAAAAAAGATTTCTAATGGCGCACCGGCGGTGGGTGCGCCATTGCTATCTAAAAAAGATTTCTAATGGTGCACCGACGGGTGGTGCGCCATTAGTAAGCTTCCCCCTATAGCTAAGTCCTCCCTCTCCCTCGCCAGAGATCCCCTTTCGTCCCTCTCCCCCTCGCCAGACCCACGACGCCGCCGCCCCGACCCCCGCCGGACTCCACCCCCGCCGCCCACGCGCCCTCGCGCCCCCACCCCCGCCGCCCCACCCCCGCCGCCCCCACCGCCCCCACGCCCCCGCGCCCCCACCCCTGCCGCCCCGACCCTCAACGTCTTCGCCTACCTCCTCGCCGTCGGCGCCGAGCAGCGACGCAGCACCGTACGCCCCCCGACCCTCCTCCTCCCCTTCCCCTCCTCCTCCTCCCCTTGCCCCCCGCCTGCGCCGGGGCTGACGGCCCCTTCTCTGTCTCACAGGGCAAGGTCTCCGGCACCTCTACGACACCGACGCCTCCACCGTCTAGGGCGTCTGCGCCTTCTTCCACCTCCGGCCACCGCGGCCTCACCGTCGATCCCCGCACGAGCTCGCCATCGTCTTCCTCTCGGTGAGCTGCACCGGTTCCCTTTCCCCCCTTTTTGTTAACTGAACATTGTCAGGTTTAGGTTCTGTTAACTGAAAAAGTTTAGATTCAGAAACATTGTTGGACTGATAGGAAGTTTGTTGAACAGAGCAATCTACACCTGTAATTTCTACTGTTATGCCTCTGTTGATTGTGATCTCTGCACATGTTTAATGTCTATGCTGTTGTGCAGCTGTTATGTGTGTCTATGTCGGTGAGCTTGTGTTATGCATTTCTGCGTTTTGATGTCCCCCCTTACCTTAGTTTTTTCATCTCACTGGTCCTTTTCATTGTATTGGTCCTTTTCATTTTTGTCAAAGAGGCCCCGAGTTCTCTCTTCACTTGTGTGGTGATTGTCTTTGTCCTTTTCATTTTTGTCATGGCATTCTTGAGGTGCTGATGTGTCTGAGGGCATGAACCATGATCAAGTTGAGTTCAGATTTCATTAGATTAGATGGATTATCATGCCTTGTGTCCTGATAGTTGGATATTTGAGTAGTATTGTCAACAGTAATAACTTTTACATCTTTGCATTGCTTCCAAGAGTAACAACAGGTGCTTATGACACCTTTAGGAGATCTACTCATCTCTAATCATGCTACTCAAGGATAGGAACCGTAGGCATCTCTATATATTTTTTCAGTGTCCTTTATTGGTGGTTCTATGATGTAGTCCAGATGAAACCAATTGCATGCATTGAGAAATAGAGTATTAAAACAGGACTTGACGTGGTTTTCCACTTAGCTATCTGAATTGAGAAAAAACATAGCTTTTGCGGTCTCTGAGGCAAAACTTGCTACTCCATATACAACTAATACTACTCCATATACTACTAATACTACTACTGTATTTCATTTCAAAGTTCAAAATTCTGGTACTGAGATTTTCATTTCCAATGAGTGATGTTTTTCCTAGCAGTAGAAAAAACATAGCAACTTCTCTGTTTTTATGAAGTTGTTCTTATATGGGTGAAACTTCACTTGTTTTTAGGCTAGTGCAGGGTGTTGCTTCTTCTGTATGGGCCAACTATGTCACAAATAAATTGTTCCTTCTTCTGTATTTGACAAGTAATGACTTTTAAATACGATGATCATCTTGCTAGTTTGCTGGGTTTTGTCTCTGACCATTGTGTCATGATGAATTTGCAGGTACCCCGAGAGGCCCTTGAGTTTGCCGGAATGTCGATTAACTTCTGTTCCGGCAAATTCGGGTACTCCATATGTCCTATTTTTAGCAAAGGCCATGCCAAAATGTTCCGTGAATTTTAGCATGACTTTGCTAAAAATAGGACATATGGGGTACTTGCGACTAATGCATGCATCGGCGTCGACAAAAGCTAAATGATGAAAGCTTAGGATTTTAGGGTGCCTCGATGTCGACAAACCCTAAATGATAAAACCTTGGCTTTTAGGGTGCCTCAGTGTCGATAAGAACCTAAATGATGAAAGCTTAGGCTTTTAGGGTGCCTCAGCGTCGACAAACCCTAAATGATAAAAGCTTAGCTTTTAGGATGCCTCGGTGTCAACAAACCCTAAATGATGTAGTTTTGAATTATGAACGTAGGATATGTCGTCATCATCATCGGACGATGAAAGTCTCCCGGCGGAGTGCGACTGGTGCCACGGCAATCGAGGTCTGCGCGACATGCCTCACCTGGACGATGATCAGCGTTTCAGCATTAAGCTCGAGGAGACCTTCGAAGTTGAAATGGTACACAACGACGACAAGTGTTATTTTCATAATTAAGCATGACTTCAACTATTTCAACGTGTAATTTTCATCTTTTACAATTCGAGTATAGCTTATCCCATGCCATGCAAGACGCTATGTCTTGGAGAGGATGGACTTTGAAGACCATGAAATTTCTGAAACAAAGAAAATTCACCTAAGGACTCATCACGATGTGGACTTTGAAGTAAATCTATATAATTCTGAGAGCATAACCCATTTTGGTTGCAAAAATTGGGAAGCATTTTGCAAGATGTATGATTTTGATGAGGGTATGCTTATCACCATGGATCTTGGTAATCCTGACATCAACCAAGACAATATGGACATTTGGGTCCTTGTTGATACGCCTCCAGTTCTACCGCTATGTGAGTTTCTCAAACATAGTTATTAGCTAATTTATATTGTTTATTTCAAAATACTTGACAGCTTATTTCCATTGACAGCTTATTTTTATTGTTCAAAGAATGTGCGGGAGATGGTAGACAAAACCCAGATAACTATCATTGCTAACATCTGTGCATCTTTTGCATACTTCTAAAACTAGTACATCACTGCTAACTATGAAGTTATTACTATGTTTTTCAACAGATAATCCCAGAGAATTGTGTGCCTCATATGATGTATCAGAAAGGTAGTGTTAATGTTTTGAACATACAGCTAGGTCGTCCTACGAATGTCAACTGTCCATACGAGATTTCTAAAAGAAGTGGAGACATGAAAATCAAAGGATGGAAAAAATGTATGGACAGTCGTAAGGAGCTTCTTGGAAGCAAAAGGAAGCGAAGCGCAAGAATTGGAGACAGGATGTTCTCCATTCTCCATAATGGAGAGTCAGGGTCTATATTGTTTTATCCTATTTTAGCTTAAATAGGGTATTTAGGTCCTGCCTAGTACTGATGATCATGTGCTAAGAACAATTAAGTAGGGTTGGTTCGATGACTATCAAGATGATGATCGTATGACTTGTTATGAATAACGAGTAGAAGTTGTATGATGATGATTAGTAGGACTTCTTAGGATTAGTATTACTTCCGACAAACTCGATACTCGCGGTCTCGAGACTTGTAATGTTTTATCTTTGTTCAGTCTTTTGAATTCGGAGACTAATATGATGAATTGTATTCGGAGACTAATCTTCTATTGTATTCGATGAATCTGCTGTTGCTGTGTGCTACTGTCTATATTCAGTCAAATAATATATTTTGTAACCTGTGCAAAAATTAGAAAAGTAAAAAAAATAAAAGCTAATATTCATACTAATGGCGCATCACTACAGAGTGCGCCATTAGTATGCCAAGTATACTAATGGCGCATCCATCCGCAGTGCGCCATTAGTGTGCCAAAGCACATGGTTAAATATGGCCTTGTGAGGCATACTAATGGCGCATGGTGTTATATACTAATGGCGCATTGGGTGGTGCGCCATTAGTAATAAATACTAGTGGCGTGATACTAATGGCGCACCAGTGATGCGCCATTAGTAGGCAAAACTGGTGCGCCATTAGTAGGCCTTTTCCTAGTAGTGGGGGGAGAAACATCGTAAGATCCAACTATAATAGCAAAGCTCGCGATACATCAAGATCGTACCACCTCACGAACACAAGAGAGAGAGAGATCAAACACATAACTAATGGTACGTACCCTCAGCCCCGAGGGAGAACTACTCCCTCCTTGTCATGGAGAGCGCCGGGATGATGAAGATGGCCACCGGTGAGGGGTTCCCCCTCCGACAAGGTGCCGGAACGGGTCTAGATTGGTTTTCGGTGGCTACGGAGGCTTCTGGCGGCAGAACTCCCGATCTGTTCTGCTCCCCGATGTTTTTAGGGTATATGGGTATATATGGGAGGAAGAAGTACGTCGGTGGATCTCCGGGCTGTCCACGAGGCAGGGGCGCGCCCCCCACCCTCGTGGGCAGCTCGGGACTCTCCTGGTCCATTTCCGATTCTCCGTGGGCTTCTTCTGGTCCAAAAATAAGTTCTGTGAAGTTTCAGGTCAATTGGACTCCGTTTGATTTTCCTTTTTGCGATACTCTAAAACAAGGAAAAACAGAAACTGGCACTGGCACTGGGCTCTGGGTTAATAGGTTAGTCCCAAAAATAATATAAAAGTGTATAATAAAGCCCATAAACATCCAAAATAGATAATATAATAGCATGGAACAATAAAAATTTATAGATACGTTGGAGACATATCACTTGCTGCTTAGCAGCCGCGTCAAGGAGCCGCTGGACGCATTTCGACATGTGGCGATGCTCGTCGCCCTCGAGCTTGTCTAGCTCATCTGCAGCCGCCTGGGAAGCTCGTATGTTCTCTGCAGGCGTGGCGTAGTCGGGACGATCTATCCCGAACATGCTGGCGATCGTCTCGCCATGCTGCCGGATCGGGCCAATGCGGCTAGGCCCACCAGGAGCCGGCGTGCTGCCGACGGCACGATCCATCTCATGCTGGTAGGCCTCCGAAAGGCGTCTCATGCTGGCCAGCCGATTGGTGCTTTCGATGAGCTGGACACGGCGCGCCTCCAGCGTCTCCGCGTCGGCGTCTTTCGGGATGGGCGCGGTCAGGTCTTGCATCGCCGCCTGAAATGTATCCTGGCCACCTCCGCCAGAGTGCTCGCCGTGGCTGATGACGAGCACCTCCATGATGGTCTTGCCTCCGCTGTCCGCGCAAGGAAGGGTTCGTCGTAGATCACCACGTTGGTGGGGAACATGTCAAGCGACACCGTGTCGGAGTCGACAAGCATCGGGTCGATGGAGCCAACCGACCCCAAGTCCACAGGAGGCTCGCTGGCGACGTGGAGCTGATCGAGGAGGCTGACGAGGCGGCTCTCGGGGCCTTCTGTGCCCGCATCATACGCGGGCTCATCGGAGAGGCGAATCTCGTTAACTAGATCGGTGAGGCAGCTAGCCGCACAGGTGACCTCCGCGCCATGCAGCGCGTCGGCGCAGACGCTGTTTGGCGTGACGGGCTGGTGCGCTCGCCAGGAAGGAACAAGGTTCCCGTCCAGAATAGGTCTCCGGGAGACGGTGCACCTCGCCTCACGGTGGGCGCCAAATGTCGGGGGTTGGGTGCGAGATATTCCAATGGATGGCTTATCATAGTGGGAGCAAGTAGAATGTCGCCGGTGCCTGGAAGCGGGATGAGGCGTAGACACGAACGTCGGCGCAATTTACCCAGGTTCGGGGCTCTCCTAGGAGATAACACTCCTAGTCCTACTCTGTGGGGCCTCCGCATGATCACTAAGGCACTAGTGAGTACAATGGTGCTCCTCAAGCTGTATGCGAGAGGTAGGAGAAGGCAAGCATGCTCCTCCTTCCTCTAGGTATGAGTCTAGTTCTAACAGGTTGGGAACCCTTTGCATGGGTGCCCTGGGGAGTTTATATAGGCCTACCCCCCAGGGGTAATATGGTAATCCGACCGGGTGTAGGTCCCGGCTATCAGTGTCTCTTTGGTCACCGGCTGCTGGGGCCCGCCGCTTGGTGGGCCCCGCCGACTGGTCTGGTACGGAGCCGACAGGCCGCTCCCACCGCTCGCGGGTCTTGCCGGCTGCTGATTACTATAGCCGCGATGCTAATGACTCATGCTTGGTCAAGGGAGCGTGGCTACAGTCCCGCCGCCTAGTGGGAGATCACTGTAGCTACTCCGAGTCTCATCTGGTTTATGGTGCACGGGCCCTGAGGAAGGAACGAGCCGCCTGCCGGGAGCCGGCCTCCCTCAGGTCCGACTGGTCAGGCTTCCGCCGTCTTCCAAGCTCTCGCTGCCTAGTAGGGCCCACCACCTGCAGGCCGTACCGACATGTCATCGTGGGAACAGGGCTCCGTCTGCCAGCAGTGACGTCAGGGATGGAGTGGCAATAGTGCCACGCCGGGCAGAGATCTCCGCCTGTACGGAGCACTGTGGCCACGCCCGACCCTGGATATGGGGGTGATGGGCTACGCTGTAGCCTTACCCTGTCTTGTCTTCTTAATGGGAGCACAGACTCTGAGGGTGCCACGACCTGCCGGCTAGGAGCCGGCCTCTCCGGAGGCCGCCAGCAAGAAGTCGGCCCATCTTGGAGCCGCCTTCTTGAGCTTAGCCGCCTTCTGGCAGTCGGCCGCTTGGGACAGCTGGTCGCCAGAAGGCGGCGCTTCTTCTTGGTGTCTTGAGGGGCGCAGCCAGCCCCATATCTTGAAAGGCTCAGGGACTCGGGTTAGGCTACCCGTGGCCCATTACTCCGACAGAGGTCGTCGAAAAAACAGGGATGTTCTACGAAGAAGGACAAATGTTGCGGGAAGACGTCCGAACACGTGTAGCTGCTCAGCGTGTCGACCTGAAGCCTTTCACTAAGCTCGGGGACTATCTCCCTGACTTGGATGGATGGCACGACATGGAGTGATTGTCAATATATGACAATGTGTCCGTTTAGTCTATACTATCTGTATGACGAAACTTTGAATTATGCACGACGAAACTTTATTTGTGATGTAATTAAACAGTCCTGCTCGACTAGTGAAGATCACTCTAGTTAGGGAATGTTGGGTACGATGAACTTTGTTATTTATGCTTATGATATGTTGCTTCTATTTTTGCAAAGTCTGTCTCTTTCTGTTTCTCAACTATATATGTTGCATATCATCAACTCATGTGACGATGCAGGTGTATAGATCATCGATGGCAAAGAAGTGCTACACCAGGAGTATACAACGAGTGGCCGGAATGTCAGGCCCAGGTGTACCGGTTTTCGGTTTCCGAGCGACAGCCAGTAGTTAGTTTAGGTTCATGCAAAGTGATAGCTCTTCTCGCGTATATCATTGTTTACATGGATGACGATGTAGTTGCAAGTAATCGAGATTTGTATCTCTATTTTCGAGATGATGACAAGAGACCACTTTGTGTTGGATGATGATTATGATGATGACATGATTTGATGAGACTATTTGTATGTATATGCTATGATTACATTTGTATGTGTATCATATGCTAAAGATTATTGTATAAATCCTATTCAAATACAAAACAAATATGCAGAAAAAAACAACTAAAATTAGCAGTAGCAAGTGGAGAAAAGTTAGCAGCATCGCCACAGTAGCAGTAGCACGTCCAAGCAAAGCACGCTAGAGCTATTAGCAATAGCGAGCTTCCACGAAGCGCACTGCTGCTACACTTGTATAGCAGTAGCACGAGTGTGCACGCGCTACTGCTATGATTAGTTGTAGCGCCTTATTAGTAGCGCCGGTCCCCGCGCTATTGATATACCTAGAACCCGCGATGCTGCTAGCCTTTTCCCTAGTAGTGAAGACACACTTCTCTGATTTGGGTTCGAGCTTATCAGGCTGGAGCCTTTTGACAAAAGTGTCGCAACCCCAAACATTAAGAAATGACAGCTTAGGTTTCTTGCCAAACCACAGTTCATACGGTGTCGTCTCTACGGATTTAGACATTGCCCTATTTAACATGAATGCAACTGTCTCTAATGCATAACCCCAGAATGATAGTGGTAAATCGGTAAGAGACATCATAGATCGCACCATATCTAATAAAGTATGGTGTTCCAGGTGGCGTGAGTTGTGAAACTATTCCACATTGTTTTCAATGAAGGCCAAGCTCGTAACTCAAATATTCTCCTCTGCGATCAGATCATAGAAACTTTATTTTCTTGTTACAATGATTCTCCACTTCACTCTGAAATTCTTTGAACTTTTCAAATGTTTTGGACTTGTGTTTCATTAAGTGGATATACCCATATATTATTAAATCATCTATGAAGGTTAGGAAATAACGATACCCGCCGCGTGCCTCAACACTCATTGGACCGCATACATCGGTATGTTTTATTTCCAATAAGTCATTGGCTCGCTCCATTGTTCTGGAGAACGGAGTTTTGGTCATCTTTCCCATGAGGCATGGTTTGCAAGTATCAAATGACTCATGATCAAGTGATTCCAAAAGTCCATCTGCATGGAGTTTCTTCATGCGCTTTACACCAATATGACCTAAATGGCAGTGCCACAAATATGTTGCAGTACCATTATCAACTTTGCATCTTTTGGCATCAATATTATGAATATGTGTATCACCACAATCAAGATTCATCAAAAATAGTCCACTCTTCACGGGCACATGACCATAAAAGATATTACGTATATTAATAGAACAACCATTATTCTCTGATTTAAATGAATAACCATCTCGCACTAAACAAGATCTAGATATAATGTTCATGCTCAACGCTGGCACGAAATAACAACTATTCAGGTATAAACTAATCCCGAAGGTAGATGTAGAGGTAGCGTGCCGATGGCGATCGCATCGACCTTGGAACCATTCCCGACGCGCACCATCACCTCGTCCTTAGCCAATCTTTGTTTAATCCGTAGCTCCTGTTTCGAGTTACAAATATGAGCAACTGAACAAGTATAAAATACCCAAGAGCTACTACGAGCATTAGTAAGGTACACATCAATAACATGTATATCAAATATACCTTTCTTCACCTTGCCATCCTTCTTATCCGCCAAATACTTGGGGCAGTTTCGCTTCCAGTGACCAATTCCTTTGCGGTAGAAGCACTCAGTTTCAGGCTTAGGTCCAGCTTTGGGGTTCTTCTCGGGAGTGGCAACTTACTTGCCATTCTTCTTGAAGTTCCCCTTCATTCCCTTGCCCCTTTTCTTGAAACTAGTGGTCTTGTTAACCATCAACACTGGATGCTCCTTCTTGATTTCTACCTCCACAGCTTTGAGCATTGCGAAGAGCTCGGGAATTGTATTTGCCATCCCTTCCATATTATAGTTCATCATGAAGCCTTTATAGCTTGGTGGCGGTGATTGAAGAACTCTGTCAATAACAGTATCATCTGGAAGATTAACTCCCAGCTGAGTCAAGTGATTATGATACCCAGACATTTTGAGTATGTGTTCACTGACAGAACTGTTCTCCTCCATCTTGCAGCTATAGAACTTGTTGGAGACTTCATATCTCTCACCTCGGGCATTTGCTTGAAATATTAACTTCAACTCCTGGAACATCTCATATGCTCCATGACTTTCAAAACGTCTTTGAAGTCCCCATTCTTAGCCGTAAAGCATGGCACACTGAACTATCGAGTAGTCATCAGGTCGAGCTTGCCAGACGTTCAAAACATCAGCATCTGCTCCTGCAACAGGCCTTTCACCTGGCAGTGCATCAAGGATATAATTCTTCTGTGTAGCAATGAGGATAATCCTCAAGTTACAAACTAATACGTCTCCGACGTATCTATAATTTTTGATTGTTCCATGCTGTTATATTATCATTCTTGGATTTTTTACAATCATTTTATATCATTTTTTTGGTACTAACCTATTGACATAGTGCCCAGTGCAAGTTGTTGTTTTTACTTGTTTTTTACATCGCAGAAAATCAATATCAAATGGAGTCCAAACACAGCGAAACTTTTTATGGATCTTTTATGGACCAGAAGACACCTAATGGGCCGGAGAAGCACCTGGGGGGGTGCCCCGAGGGGGGAAACCCACCAAGGCGCGCCCAGGTGGGTTGTGCCCACCTCGGTGGCCTCCCGCACCGCCTGTTTGCTCTATAAATACCCCAACATTCCAGAAACCCTAGGGGAGTCAACGAAAATCAATTCCAGCCGCCGGAAGTTCCATAAACACCAGATCCAATCTAGACACCATCACAGAGGGGTTCATCATCCCCATTGGTGCCTCTCCGATGATGCGTGAGTAGTCTTTTGTAGACCTTCAGGTCCGTAGTTAGTAGCTAGATGGCTTCCTCTCTCTCTCTCTCTCTCTCTCTCTCTCTCTCTTTCTCTCTTTCTCTCTCTCTCTCTCTCTCTCTCTCTCTCTCTCTCTCTCTTGATTCTTAATACAATGGTCTCTTGGAGATCCATATGATGTAACTCTTTTTGCGGTGTGTTTGTTGCAATCCGATGAACTTTGAGTTTATGATCAGAACTATGTTTTTATCCATGAAAGTTATTTGAGTCTTTTGACCTTTCATATGGATGATTACTTATAGCCTCGTATTTCTTCTCCGATATTTGGGTTTTGCTTGGCTAACTTGATCTATTTATCTTGCAATGGGAATAGGTGCTTTATGATGGGTTCAATCTTATGGTCCTTGATCCCAGTGACAGAAGGGGAACCGACACGTATATATCGTTGCTATTAAGGATAACAAGATGGGGTCTATTTCTACATAAATAGATCTTGTCTACATCATGTCATCGTTCTTATTGCATTACTCTATTTCTCCATGAACTTAATACACTAGATGCATGCTGGATAGCGGTCGATGTGTGGAGTAATAGTAGTAGATGCAGGCAGGAGTCGGTCTACTAATCTTGGACGTGATGCCTATATAATGACCATTGCCTGGATATAGTCATGATTATTTGAAGTTCTATCAATTGCCAAAGAGTAATTTGTTTACCCAATGTTTGCTATTTTTCTTGAGAGATGCCACTAGTGAAACCTACGGCCTCCGGGTCTCTTCTTTATTATATTTGCCTTCACGATCTGTTTTTCTTTGATTTTATTTTCGGATTATTAATCAAAATACCCAAAAATACCTTGCTGCAATTTTTATTTATTTATTTTATCTCCCATTCCGGCGAGATCTATTTATCCAATCTACTACAATTTTAACTATCTTTTTACCCGTGGGGGATTGACAACCTCTCTCTTGCGTTGGGTTGCAAGTATTTGTTCTTTGTGTGCAGGAGCTGTTTATGTGGTGTTGCGTGGTTCTCCTACTGATTCGATAACCTTGGTCTCATCACTGTGGGAAATACCTAATGTTGTTGTGTTGCATCATCCCTTCCTGGGGAAATACCCACGTAGTTCAAGCAAACATCACGGACCCAGTCCGTGTAGTTGCTACCACCATCTTTCAACTTAGCTTTCTCTAGGAACGCATTAAAATTCAGGGGAACGGTAGCACGGGCCTTTGATCTACAACATAGTATGCAATACTATCAGGACTAAGTTCATGATAAATTAAGTTCAATTAATCAAATTACTTAAGAACTCCCACTTATATAGACATCGCTCAAGTCATCTAAATGATACGTGATCCAAATCAACTAAACCATGTCTGATCATCACGTGAGATGGAGTAGTCATCAATGGTGAACATCTCTACGTTGATCATATCTACTATATGATTCACGTTCGACCTTTCGGTCTCCGGTGTTCCGAGGCCATGTCTGTACATGGTAGGCTCATCAAGTTTAACCCAAGTATTCCACGTGTGAAAACTGTCTTGCACCTGTTGTATGTGAATGTAGAGTCTATCACACCTGATCATCAGGTGGTCTCTCAACACAACGAACTATAGCAACGGTGCATACTCAGGGAGAACACTTTTACCTTGAAATTTAGTTAAGTGGTCATCTTATAATGCTACCGCCTGATGCATAAAAAGATAAACATCGCATGCAATCAAAATATGTGACATGATATGGCCATCATCATCTTGTGCTTTTGATCTCCATCTCCAAAGTATCATCATGATCTCCATCGTCATCGGCTCGAGACCTTGATCTCCATCGTAGCGTCATGGTCATCTCGCCAACAATTGCTTCTACAACTATTTATAACGCATAGTGATAAAGTAAAGTAATTACATGGCGTTTGTATTTCATACAATAAAGAGACAACCATAAGGCTCCTGCCGGCGTTCAGTCTCTTCAAGGATTGCAACTGGGTGCTCACGGTAGGAGAGATCTTCTTGGAGCTCAATGTCCTCGAAGTTGACGGTGCGCTCAGGCGTCTTGAAGCACTTACGGAGTTGCGAGACGTGGAACACATCATGAACATTGGCAAAGGTTGCAGGAAGCTCAAGTTGATAGGCGAGGTCGCCTCTCTTGCTGACAATCTTGAAAGGCCCGACGTATCTGGGGGCAAGCTTCCCTTTGATACCGAAGCGACGAGTCCCTTTCATTGGAGAGACGCGGAGGTAGACATGATCTCCGATCTCGAAGGCCAAATCACGGTGCTTGCTGTCATAGTAGCTCTTCTGACGAGATTGGGCTGCTTTGAGGTTATCACGAATGACCTTGCACATATCTTCTGCCTCTGTGATCAGGTCATTACCCAGCAGCTGACGTTCACCGGTTTCAGACCAGTTGAGAGGTGTACGGCACTTCCTACCATATAGAATTTCAAACGGGGCCTTGCCGGAACTTGCTTGGAAACTGTTGTTGTACGAGAATTCAGCATAAGGAAGACAATCCTCCCACTTCATGCCGAAGGAGATAACACAAGCTCTGAGCATATCTTCAAGAATCTGGTTGACACGCTCGACTTGACCGCTTGTTTGAGGATGGAAAGCAGTGCTAAAGCGAATGTTGGTGCCCATGGCCTTCTGAAAAAGAATCCCAAAACTTGGAGGTAAAGATGCTGCCACGGTCTGAAGATATCACTTGAGGAATACTGTGCAGAGAGACAATTCGAGAGGTATAGAGCTCCGCCAATTGAGCTGCAGTGATTGACTCTTTGATAGGCAGGAAATGAGCCACTTTGGTAAGCTTGTCGATGACAACGAATATAGCATCATTGCCACGCTTGGACTTTGGAAACCCAGTCACGAAGTCCATTTCAATGTGGTCAAACTTCCATTCTGGAATGGCAAGAGGTTGGAGGAGACCTGCTGGCCTTTGGTGTTCTGCCTTCACTCTTCTGCAGACATCACATTCATTCACGAATTGAGTGATCTCGCGCTTCATTCGAGTCCACCAATAAGTTTGCTTCAGATCTTGATACATCTTCGTGCTCCCAGGGTGGATGGAGAGGAGAGAGTTGTGAGCCTCATTCATGATCACTTTACGAAGTTCACCTTTGGGCACAACAATTCGATCCTCGAAGAAGAGAGTGTCCTTGTCATCAAGTCGGTAGCACTTGTACTTGGACTTACTCTTTGCAATACCAATCTTCACCTTTTTCACCATAGCATCAAGAAGCTGGGCTTGGCGAATCTGGTCTTCCAAGGTAGGAGAAACTTGAAGGTTGGCGAGGAAACCTTGAGGAACAACTTGCAGATTAAGTTTGCGGAAAGCTTCACAAAGCTCGGGTTGATAAGGCTTGAGAATCAGACTATTGCAATATGCTTTTCTGCTCAAAGCGTCAGCAATCACATTAGCCTTGCCTGGAGTATACTCGATACTCGGATTGTACTCTTGAATCATTTCGACCCATCGTGTCTGCCTGAGGTTGAGATTAGGCTGAGTGAAGATGTACTCGAGACTCTTGTGATTAGTGAATATGTCCACTTTCATTCCCAAGAGAAGATGTCTCCAAGTCAACAATGCGTGCACAACTGCCGCCAACTCGAGATCATGAGTGGGGTAGTTCTTCTCATTAGGCTTCAACTGGCGAGAGGTATAAGCAACAACTTTCTTCTCTTGCATCAGTACAACACCTAGACCTTGGAGAGAGGCATCACAAAAGACCTCGTACGGCTTGGTTTCATCAGGCGGAGTTAGAACTGGAGCAGTGATCAATTTCTCTTTCAAAGCGTTGAAAGCAACATCACACTCCGGAGACCAAACGTACTTGACGTGCTTCTGAAGAAGATTTGAGAGAGGCTTCGTGATCTTGGATAAGTTTTCAACGAATCTTCGGCAATAACTTGCAAGACCGAGGAAGCTACGGAGTTGCTTCACATTCTGAGGAGGTTCCCAATTAACAATTGCGGACACCTTCTCAGGATCCACGGAAATGCCCTTGGCAGAGATAATATGACCAAGATAAAGAACCTCATCGAGCCAAAACTCACACTTGGAGAACTTGCGTAGAATTGATGTTCCCTGAGCTTGTCAAGAACCAAACGCAAGTGTTTGGCATGATCTTCCTTGTTCTTCGAGAAAACCAGGATGTCGTCGAGATAGACCAAAACAAAGTCGTTGGTGTAGGGGTTGAAGATGAAGTTCATCATGCGAGAGAACGTCGGAGGAGCATTGGCGAGGCCAAAAGACATAACCGTGTATTCATATGACCCATAGCTTGTTCTGAACGCCGTCTTTGGAATATCTTGCTCATGAATGCGAATTTGGTGATAACCCATACGGAGGTCAAGCTTGGAGAATACTTGGGCGCCCTTGAGTTGTTCAAACAGCTCATTGATGTTGGGAAGTGGATATTTGTTCTTGATGGTCTTCTTGTTCAATGGACGATAATCAACACAAAGTCGGTCCGTTCCATCCTTATTCTTCACAAAAAGAACACCACAACCCCACGGAGAAGTACTAGGCCGAATGAGACCCATTCTTTCTTGAACATCGAGTTGTTTCTTCAACTCCTTCAACTCTTCGGGGCCGAGCTTGTAAGGCCGTTTGCACACAGGTTCCGTACCGGGCTCAAGTTCAATAACAAATTCAACCGGCCGGTTTGGAGGCATGCCTGGGAGTTCTTCAGGGAAGACATCTTGATACTCACAAACAACTGGAATCTGTGAAATAGCATCCAATTCACCCTTCTCATTGAGAGAGAACAACCGGATGGTATTATCCCGAGCAGCAAAGACAATCACTTCCTCAGACGAATGAGTCAGTTGAATCTGCTTGGCCGCACAATCAAGCTGAGCTTTATGTTTAGAGAGCCAGTCCATCCCAAGAATAAGATCGATATCAGAATTACCAAGAACCGTTGGAGAAGCCAAGAACTTGAAATCACCCAACATGATAGAAATATCCGGAGCAATGGAGTTAGCCTGCATGTGCTTACCAGGAGAGACGGCTGCTAATGGACTAGGCAAAATTTGCTGAGCCAAACCATGCCTAGATGTGAATGGCCTTGAAATGAAACAATGCGAAGCACCCGTGTCAAAAAGAACTTTTGCAGGAATATCATTAACAGGAAGGTTACCCATGATGACATCTGAAGAATCCTCTGCCTGAGCTGCGTTCATCAAGTTGACCTTGGCGGACTTGGGGTTATGCTTGACCACAGCTGTACTTGCCGATCTGACAGGAGGAGGAGGAGGAAGACGCCTCTGGTTGAAACACTTGTTGGCATAGTGACCCTTCTGTTGGCACTTGTTGCATGTGACCTCTGAGAGCGGATGGTGGTACGGAGCACTCGATCTTGAAGCTTGAGACGAAGTCTTGTTCTGAAAGCCTGGGTTGGGTGGGTGGGATGAACCACTGCCACCTTTGCTCTTCTGCTGATACGGCTGACAGAACGGAGGAGGAGGAAGCCAATACTTCTGCTGCTTGGCCACTTGAGTAGAGGAAGAAGGCGTAGTGTCTCTGACTCGCTTCCTGGAAGCATCACACCTTAGCTGAGCAGCCTCTTGCTTCAGTGCCATGTTGTAGAACTCATCGTATCTCAGCGGCTCGAAGAGGACAAGAGCGAGCTGAATTTCTTCACGAAGACCACCCCTGAACTGATAGATCATGCTCTTCTCATCAGGAATATCCTGCTTGGCAAAATGGGCGAGCTTCTGGAACAACTTGTTGTAGTCATAGACAGACAAAGAGCCTTGCTTCAGATTGCGGAATTCTTCAAGTTTGCTTTTAGTCACACATTGAGGAATGTGATGAGCTCGGAAATCACGACGGAAATCATCCCAAGTGATCAAACGTCCACCTCTGGAATCCCGGTACTGCTGAAACCACTCTGCGGCCTGATCCTTGAGCTGGAAAGACGCGAAATTGACGAAATCTTCAGGTCTGACGTTGCTACATTCAAAATGCTTGCCCAGATCGACTAACCAATCATCAGCATCGGTAGCCTCAACGCAGTTACTGAACGTCTTTGGACCATTTGCGAGGAACTGATTCAGAGTTGCAAATTGGTTCTGGTTGTTGCCTTGATTTCCTTGACTGCTTTGATTCCGCTCTTGGATGATTTGCATGATCAGCTGAGTATTTGCATTAGTAGCAGCCATCACAGCTTGCCATGCTTCCGGAGGAGGCGGAGGTGGTGGAGGATCTTGATTCTGGTTCTGACTGGTGCTCTTAGCGGGAGCCATCCTGAAGAGGTTGACCACCGTTAGCACACAAATAGAGAAATATTGAAGGTGAAACCAATGGAATGAAAATTGCAACATAAAGTCTTCACATCCAAACAAAATGAACGAATGCACTTCTCTTGAAGTGGTCACATATTCCTAAATTGCAAAGCCACGAAGAATCAGGTAGAAGAGGTACATCAACGAGGGATGGAATCAACATATGACGTCGAAGAATAACAAATACCACAACTCGAAATAAAACCAAGGGTTGGCTTGCGGAATAAGCCGGAACAAACACATGATAGAAATTTCGTCCGAAGTGTTCATGGTAGGACCTACACGGGCTCGACCGTACAACACTATCATGTACAAGGCAGTGCACATGACATACGAAGCGTCCCCGAGTCAGCATAGCCAAGGACTCTTTAAGACACAAGGAGACCACTGTAAAATCGACCGTGAATAGGCGAACCACTAGACGTCGAACCCTAATTTCATATCACACATCTGTTGGAAAGATATCCTAAGGCTACTTGAATTCCCACCTATGGAACTCCCGAAACTTTTCGGTTATGCAATCAGGTGTTGGGGATACAGGGGAAGCATAATATCTCACCCAAGCTAGCAAATCCTACATCCAGCTGCATCCATCCTTCAACACATAACCAAGAAACCTTCGGAAACCATCTATCTCAACCTTCGAAAAGCATCCGTTATACAAGTTATGGCGATACTCCCGAACTCCCGCCCCAGTACTGGGTGGCGTCGAGGTTATCTCACCAACGAACTGCATAAAGGAGATTTTCGATGTCGCGCACATATCTCAAGTATACCAGAATTGCAACGATAGAATTATGATGACAACACCTCAGAGCTCAACTCCCCGGGACACTTCCACTAAACCCCTGACAGGAGGCACCAAGACAGTATTCTCATCATAAGCCATCGGAACAAAACTAAGATACTCGTGTGATCCTAATTTTTTTTAGTGAAATTTGAGAAGAGAAGAGTCAAAACTCTACGTCAGGATGCCTTACCAGAGCGATGAGGAGACTGGGAAGTAAAAAGAATTCCTAAGCTCTCCGATATATAATTCCTAAGGACTCAAAACATTTTTCTAGACACAACTCGGCTGCTAAAAACGATCAAGCAATGGGGCTCCTAAGGTCGGGGAAGGCTCTGATTACCAACTTGTAAAGCCCCCGATGCGGCTATGTCTCCCACGTGTCGAGGCATGACTTAGAGACATAGGCGCATTGAAAGCAATGTCGCAAGTCGGGAATCATTACACAACCCATGTACATATATAATATAAAGGGGAATAATAGCATAGTTGGCTTACACTCGCCACGTCACATCAAAGTACATAAATAACATCCATCATACAATCACTCATGGATCGACTATGGCGCCAAAATAGAAAAGACCCCCAGCAAGCGACTAGGACCTGGATCTAACCCCGAATAGGCATCCCTACTGATCATCAAGAAAAGACACATAGTAACGCTGAGAGTCCTCGTCGTACTCCCACTTCAGCTCGAGCGCGCCATCCGGAGAAGTATCATCGGTCCCTGCATCTGGTGTAATAGTAATCTGTGAGCCACAAAGGACTCAGCAATCTCGCACCCTCGCGATCAAGACTATTTAAGCTTAATAGGTAGGAAAGGGGTAATGTAAGTGGAGCTGCAGCAAGCGACTAGCATATATGGTGGCTAACTTATTTGCAAAGGAGAGCGAGAAGAGGAGGCAAAGCACGAGCGGAAAACTATATAGAGCAGCCTACGCAAACATAACTCCAACGCCGTGTCCACTTCCCGGACTCCGCCGAGAAGAGGCCATCACGGCAACACACGTAGTTGATTCTTTTTAATTATTTAAGGTTCAAGTTATCTACAACCGGACATTAACAAATTCCCATCTGCCCATAACCGCGGGCACGGCTTTCGAAAGATCAATCCCTGCAGGGGGGTCCCAACTTAGCCCATAACAAGCTCTCACGGTCAACGAAGGAATAGACCTCCACCCAGGACCCACCGATCAGACTCGGTATCCCGGTACAACAAGATGATTCGACATGTCAAAACTAGTCCAGCAACACCGCCCGAATGTGCCGACAAATCCCGATAGGAGCTGTATCCAGCAACATTATTTTTGAATGAATACATTCATGTAATCCCGTCCTGTATGATGAAAACAAGGCTTGATATGTAATATAATGCTTTGTTGTTTTTTATTTAAAGTTTTACCTCATGTGCGGCCGTTTCATCAAATCTGAGAGTTGGCCAGTCATCGGCTTCGGCCCCCATGTAGGTAGTATGAGGGTGTCTGAGATGAATCTAAACACTCTTTATCCAAGAGTTTGGTCCTTAAAGGGCGTGTGTAGCGCAACAAACCAGGCAATCATACTATGTGGCTTTATTACCCTCACTTAGCCATAGGAGTTTGACAATGAAAATATAGGCGCAGCCGATATCCTCTACTGAAAAGGTCGAAGAGGATGGTCGTGGGTAGAATGGACAAGACTCATCAAAAGTCACATCCCTAGAAATACGCATCCGTCGACCGATAGGATCCCAACACCGATAACCCTTATGTTCATCACTGTAGCCTAGAAAAACACACTCGATAGACTGAGCGGTTAATTTGGTGCGTTCTCGGGGGGGAGGAGAACATAAAAAACACAACCAAACAACCGAAGAGCAGAATAATCAGGAGAATGATCAGAAAGACGCTCTAGAGGAATACCTCCCTGTAGAGCAGATGAGGGTTGAATGTTTATGAGATATGTGGCAGTGGAGACAGCCTCAGCCTAGAAATGAGGTGGAAGAGAGGCGGAAATCATCATCGCATGAGCTGTCTCAAGAAGGTGACGATGCCTGTGCTCAGCCACGCCATTTTGAGCGTGAGCACCAGGACAAGAGAACTGAGTAAGAGTACCCTGCTCAGCAAGAAAACCACGCAACATTTTGGAGATATACTCGCCAGCATAATCAGCACGAAACACGTGGATAGGTATAGAGAACTGAGTGTGGACCATGGCGGCAAACCACTTATAAATAGAGAGAACCTCGCTATGAGAAGACATGAAGTAAAGCCAAGTGTAGCGAGAGAAATCATCTATAAAAATAATATAGTAGCGATGGCCCCCTTTAGAAGAGAAGGGAGCCGGACCCCACACATCTGAATGTACTAAATCAAAAGGGCGCTGAGACACTGACTCGCTAGTAGGATAAGGTAACTGAACTTGTTTACCAAGCCTACAACCCTGACACTGCAAGGAGACATCTCCTGAGACAGGCCCCATAAGACCACAACAAACTAAAGACGATAGTCGAGAACCACAAAGGTGACCAAGTCGATGATGCCACTGCTGGAAGGAGCTGGTAGCTGAAGCGACGAAGGCAGATGGACTGGCGAGTGTGGTGGTAGCAAAAGGAACATTAAGCCAGTCCAACTCCCAAAGCCCTTGAGAATCATGGCGGCACTGGCCTGCCCCAACCAGAGCCTTCGTGTGGCGATCCTGGATAGTGCAAGAATCAACGTCAAGAATGACACGACAACCAGAATCAGTAAGCTGACCCGCAAAAAATAGGTTCATGGTCAGGCGAGGCACATGAGAAACATTTGGAACATAAAATGAAGAACTGGCAAGAGTGCCTCGACTCGCAACAGGAAGAGGAGTGCCATCAGCAGTAAGAACATTAATAGGAAAATCGAGAGATCTACGAGAGGACAAGATAGAAGACTCGAAGGACATATGAAATGAAGCTCCAGAATCCAGAACCCATGGGGATGTACCTGATTGTGTAGACAGTGGTCGCTCAGCACTAGAAGCACGAGTCACAGAGCCTGCAGTAATTGTCGAAGAACCTGAAGCAGCAAGTAGACGCTTGAGCATCACAATATCTTGCTCAGTCAAGGAGATAGTAGACGGCGTCGAGGAAGAAGCACGAGTCCCATAAAAAGAATTGCGCTCCCTATTACGCATATCACGCTTCTTCTTGAAGAAATCATACTCGGGGTGACCATCCCTATTGCAGTAGTCACAATGAGTACGAGGACGAGAGCGGCCTTCATGAGAGCGGGCCTCATTACCCGGAGGAGTGGGTATTAGCGGCGGAGCACTGTAGCGAGAAGACACTGGTGGAGTAGCAGCTCGAGCACCAAGCACAGAGGGAATCTGAAGCAAGCCAACACCATGAAGGCGAGTCTCCTCAGCACGAAGCTCAGAAAGCACCTCAGAAATAGGAACACGGCCACGAGCAAACAACTGAGCACGTCGAGGCTCAAACTCCCCACGAAGCCGTGACAAGAACTCATAGACGCGCTGAAACTCCAAGTCTGACCTCATAGTCTGGCAACACGGGCAAGTGCCACAAATAGTAGTGTGAAGGGAGTCAAGCTGGCTCCAGATAGCAGAACTCTGAGTGTAGAACTCATCAATAGTGGAGTCTCCCTACTGAAGAGCATGCGCCTGACGGACCATAGACAAGTAGAGAGCATCACCAGAGGGTTGATAGCGTTGACAGAGATGAGTCCACATCTCAAAGACAGTACCGAGGCCTATAAACTCAGAAGCAAA
The DNA here is from genome assembly GCA_034509565.1 of Triticum monococcum. NCBI lineage: Eukaryota > Viridiplantae > Streptophyta > Magnoliopsida > Poales > Poaceae > Triticum > Triticum monococcum. Next base: position 68,265,984 of record CM067846.1, read on the forward strand.
CTGAGGCAAACCACTGGAAGTGAGAACAGTCGCAGCACGAGCATCATCGTCACACCACTGAGTGTAAGCAGCTAGATCGTCACGATAAACAGAAAGAGCCTTTGAATAATCCAAGACCTCCTAGTCATAAGTGGCAGCTGCATCATCAGCAGCAACCGTGGCTGCAGCCCTATCAGCATCAGAAGCATCTGCATCAGGAGCTAGTGGCGTCGGCGGTGGGGTAGGAGCCACAGGAGGCACTGGGCGCGGAGGACAGGGTACCTCACCAGAAAGAACACCCCACAGATGAATGCCACGCATGTGAATGCGCATAAAGGCAACGAACTCGGAATAGTTAGCCCCATCGAATATCACTAGGCAGCGCGGGATGGCAACATAGCCAGATGATGCCAAAGACATGGTGCTCCTTTTCTGTCACAAAGACTCAACTAGCCAAGGTGAGAGCAACCAGAACCAGCAGCAGATCAATGAGACAAAAACAAAAGGCAAGCCGACTGAGGCAGGCCAAACACGGCGGCCCACACTAGCCCAAGGCAGCGATCGATCTGGACTTAAACAGCAGCAGTTTCACACGCACGCACGCGAGCGCCCGGAGAAGCCAGCAGCGACTCGGAGAGGGCGGAGCCGTACGGGCGGCCATCGGTGGCGGCCGGCGGACGGGGCCGAAGGAGCGCCGGGCGGCGACCGGAAGTGCAGACTCCGATGGGCGGCGGCCAGAAGAGCAGCCCCCGATGGGCGGCGAGCGGCGACCGGAAGACGAGCCGAGCGGAGGCCGGACAAGATCCAACAGCAGTTGACAGAGAAAGCCGGCGGCGGAGATCAGGTTGGTGGTGGCTGGAGACTCGAATCAACGATCCGATCGATCCGACCTACAGCAGCAGAAGGAGCGGTCTGGATCGTGCACGGCAGGTTGTATGTGCTGCGGCAGCATGGGAGGAGGGAGGCAGCAGCGATGTGAACAACACAGCCAGGATGTGGATCGGAAGGGTAAGTTGTGATACCCAGAGAAAAAATTCCCTAACCTATGCTCATGATACCATGTTGATGTTAGGAGAATAGCAACTTATATTATTAGGAGGCCAATGCCAACATATATACACATACAAGAGGATGCCAAAAGGCTACAAGAGCATGCCAAGAGACTAGAATACAAAAGGCCAAAAGACATCACTTAATATAACTCTAACAAGCCATAGGAGTTTGACAATGAAAATATAGGCGTAGCCCCTAGTATCCAGACTAGGGTGTTTGTAAACACGTGATCGGATAAGAACCAATTCGTTGCATAATGCGGGTAAAATCGCTAAAGATTTGAAACCTTCGAAGAGCTGACCGGCTCACGCTACATCATGATAGTCAGTTTTCGGCTTTCTCTACCGAGGTGCTCATCCGGATAAACCAGGAGACAATCACAGTAGTTCTCCCTTTACTACCCTAGCCGATATAGCGGAACGTAACGTAGTAAGCACAGGAGCCGGGCAACCCAACTATTGACCAAATACATGATTCGGAGCCAATGCATATAATGCTAATTTCGGGGTGCCGAACTATACTGTAAAAGTGTTCGGACTTGTTGCCATAGTGTGGGGCGCAATAAAGCCCCTGGCGGATTACGGCGTACCAAGGTGTACGGATGCAATGCAAATTAAAATAGTGAAAAAAATAAAAAAATAAAAAGAAGCTAGTGCCACACATGTTGGGCCGCAAACTGTTTCCATTATAATCTCAATTAATATGTCAGAGCGTAATTGAACAAAAAGTGCGAGAAGCAACAATGGCTAATTAACATGCCAAGACCAAGGAGGAGCTGCGTACGGGTCCTGAAAACAGGTAGAGTGATCGCCATGAAGGACATCTAGAGATTCCCCCACACGTCTGTGCTACTTGCCACCTTGGTATGTCCGTCCTTCGAAAGGGCTGATTATGAGGTCGGTGAGAGGGGCCCATGGAAAGGAAACCTGAAGAGGAAAAAAAGAAAGAAAAAGTGAAAGTATCTGTGTCTAGGGGAGGTCAAGCCTTATTATGGATCACAATCTAGTTATGCCTCCGTCTATGCCCATGGTATTTTGAGTGCGTAGTTATGTACGCGCGGTGCGAACGCTGCCACTTGGTGTGGTCTGGGACGAAGGACGAATTTCTAGTTGAGCTCTTGATGAGCTGGGCTGTCTTGGCGTATGGTAGTCCGGACTCGTTTGACGGTGTCCGGGAGTATGGCTGCCGAATTAAGGTTCTGCTTGCGGAGGCCGCTCTATACTTCTGCTGCCAAGGCGGCGGTGTGGTCCTTGGTACAAAGGGAGCGCTCCGTATTTCCATTGACTGTTATGACGCCGCGTGGTCCGGGAATCTTGAGCTTGAGATAAGCATAGTGCGGCACCGCATTGAATCGGGCAAACACAGTTCGTCCGAGCAGTGCGTGATAGCCACTACGAAAGTGGATGATATCGAAGATTAACTCCTCGCTTCGGAAGTTGTCCGGAGATCCAAAGACGACTTCCTGTGTGATTGAGCCTAAGCAGCGGGCCTCTACACCTAGTATAACTCCTTTAAAGGTCGTGTTGGTGGGCTTGATCCTTGATGGATCGATGTCGGCCGTCTTGCACACTGTATCCTGGTAAAGGAGGTTGAGGCTGATGCCGCCATCCATGAGGACTCGTGTGAGGTGAAATCCATCAATTATTGGGTCGAGGATCAGTGTGGCTGACCTGCCATGACGGATACTAGTCATATGATCCCTACGATCGAAAGTGATCAGGCATGACGACCATGGGTTGAATTTTGGGGCGACTGGCTCTATCGCATAGATGTCCCTGAGCGCGCGTTTGCGCTCCCTCTTGGGGGTATGGGTGACGTATATCATGTTCACCGTTTTGATTTGAGGGGGAAACTTCTTCTGTCCCCTTGTGTTCGATGGACAGGGCTCCTCATCTTCGTTCTTGCTTTGCGACCCCTTCTCCTTGTCTTCGGCATTTAACTTGCCGACCTGTTTGAAGACCCAACAACTCCTGTTGGTATGATTAGCTGGTTTATCAGGGGTACCGTGGATCTGACATGGTCGATCGAGTATGCGGTCCAGGCTGGAAGGGCCCTGATTATTTCTTTTATACGTCTTCTTCCACTGACCGGACTTGGAGCCACTGAATCCGGCGTTGACCGCCGTGTCATCAGTATTATCATCATTGCTTCGACGCTTATGTCTGTTGCTGAAGGAAATATGCCCTAGAGGCAATAATAAAGTTATTATTTATTTCCTTATATCATGATAAATGTTTATTATTTATGCTAGAATTGTATTAACCGGAAACATAATACATGTGTGAATACATAGACCAACAGAGTGTCACTAGTATACCTCTACTTGACTAGCTCGTTAATCAAAGATGGTTATGTTTCCTAACCATGAACAAAGAGTTGTTATTTGATTAAACGAGGTCACATCATTAGTTGAATGATCTGATTGACATGACCCATTCCATTAGCTTAGCACCCGATCGTTTAGTATGTTGCTATTGCTTTCTTCATGACTTATACATGTTCCTATAACTATGAGATTATGCAACTCCCGTTTACCAGAGGAACACTTTGGGTACTACCAAACGTCACAACGTAACTGGGTGATTATAAAGGAGTACTACAGGTGTCTCCAATGGTAGATGTTGGGTTGGCGTATTTCGAGATTAGGGTTTGTCACTCCGATTGTCGGAGAGGTATCTCTGGGCCCTCTCGGTAATGCACATCACATAAGCCTTGCAAGCACTGCAACTAATATGTTAGTTGTGAGATGATGTATTACGGAACGAGTAAAGAGACTTGCCGGTAACGAGATTGAACTAGGTATTGGATACCGACGATCGAATCTTGGGCAAGTAACATACCGATGACAAAGGGAACAACGTATGTTGTTATGCGGTCTGACCGATAAAGATCTTCGTAGAATATGTAGGAGCCAATATGGGCATCCAGGTCCCGCTATTGGTTATTGACCGGAGACGTGTCTCGGTCATGTCTACATTGTTCTCGAACCGTAGGGTCCGCACGCTTAACGTTACGATGACAGTTATTATGAGTTTATGCATTTTGATGTACCGAAGGTTGTTCGGAGTCCCGGATGAGATCACGGACATGACGAGGAGTCTCGAAATGGTCGAGACGTAAAGATTGATATATTGGAAGCCTATGTTTGGACATCGGAAGTGTTCCCGGTGAAATCGGGATTTTACCGGATTACCGGGAGGGTTACCGGAACCCCCCGGGAGCCAAATGGGCCAACATGGGCCTTAGTGGAAAGGTGAGAGGGCAGCCCACATAGGGCTGCGCCTTCCCCCCTCTCCCTAGTCCTATTAGGACTAGGAGAGGGGCCCGCCACCTCTCTCTTTCTCCCCTTTAAAGGATTCCTAGTTGGACTAGGATTGGAGGGGGGAGTCCTACTCCCGGTAGGAGTAGGACTCCTCCTGCGCCTCCCTCTCTTTGGCCGGCCAGCCCCCCTCCCTCCAACCTTTATATACGGGGGCAGGGGACACCCCAAGACACACAAGTTGATCCTTGAGATCGTTCCTTAGCCGTGTGCGGTGCCCCCTGCCACCAAATTCCACCTCGATCGTACCGTTACAGTGCTTAGGCGAAGCCCTGCGTTGGTAGTACATCAAGATCGTCATCACGCTGTCGTGCTGACGGAACTCTTCCTCAACGCTTTGCTGGATCGGAGCCCGAGGAACGTCATCGAGCTGTACGTGTGCTAAGAACTCGGAGGTGCTGGAGTAACGGTGCTTGGATCGGTCGGATCGGGAAGAAGACGTACGACTACTTCCTCTATGTTGTGTGATCGCTTCCGCAGTCGGTCTACGTTGGTACGTAGACAACACTCTCCCCTCTCGTTGCTGTGCATCACCATGATCTTGCGTGTGCGTAGGAAATTTTTTGAAATTACTGCGTTCCCCAACAGTGGCATCCGAGCCTTGGTTTTTATGGTTTGATGTTATTTGCACGAGTAGAACACAAGTGAGTTGTGGGCGATACAAGTCATACTGCCTACCAGCATGTCATACTTTGGTTCGGCGGTATTGTTGGACGAGACGATCCGGACCAACCTTACGCGTACTCTTACGCGAGACCGGTTCCCTCGACGTGCTTTGCACACAGATGGCTTGCGGAAGACTGTCTCTCCAACTTTAGTTGAACCAAGTGTGACTACGCCCGGTCCTTGAGAAGGTTAAAACGGAGTCTATTTGACGAACTATCGTTGTGGTTTTGATGCGTAGGTGAGATGAGTTCTTACTTAAGCCCATAGCAGCCACGTAAAACTTGCAACAACAAAGTAGAGGACGTCTAACTTGTTTTTGCAGGGTATGTTGTGATGTGATATGGTCAAGGCATGATACTGATTTTATTGTATGAGATGATCATGTTTTGTAACCGAGTTATCGGCAACTGGCAGGAGCCATATGGTTGTCGCCTTATTGTATGCAATGCAATCGCGATGTAATGCTTTACTTTATTACTAAGCGGTAGTGATAGTCGTGGAAGCATAAGATTGGCGAGACGACAACGATGCTACGATGGAGATCAAGGTGTCGCGCCGGTGACGATGGTGATCATGACGGTGCTTCGGAGATGGAGATCACAAGCACAAGATGATGATGGCCATATCATATCACTTACATTGATTGCATGTGATGTTTATCCTTTTATGCATCTTATCTTGCTTTGATTGACGGTAGCATTATAAGATGATCTCTCACTAAATTATCAAGAAGTGTTCTCCCTGAGTATGCACCGTTGCCAAAGTTCGTCGTGCCCAGACACCACGTGATGATCGGGTGTGATAAGCTCTACGTCCAAATACAACGGGTGCAAAACAGTTGCACACGCAGAATACTCAGGTTATACTTGACGAGCCAAGCATATACAGATATGGCCTCGGAACACGGAGACCGAAAGGTCGAGCGTGAATCATATAGTATATATGATCAACATGACGATGTTCACCATTGAAAACTACTCCATCTCACGTGATGATCGGTTATGGTTTAGTTGATTTGGATCACGTGATCACTTAGAGGATTAGAGGGATATCTATCTAAGTGGGAGTTCTTAAGTAATATGATTAATTGAACTTAAATTTATCATGAACTTAGTCCTGGTAGTATGTTGCAAATTATGTTGTAGATCAATAGCTCGCGTTGTTGCTTCCCTGTGTTTATTTTGATATGTTCCTAGAGAAAATTGTGTTGAAAGATGTTAGTAGCAATGATGCGGATTGGATCCATGATCTGAGGTTTATCCTCATTGCTGCACAGAAGAATTATGTCCTTGATGCACTGCTAGGTGACAGACCTATTGCAGGAGCAAATGCAGACGTTATGAACGTTTGGCTAGCTCAATATGATGACTACTTGATAGTTTAAGTGCACCATGCTTAATGGCTTAGAATCGGGACTTCAAAGACGTTTTGAACGTCATGGACCATATGAGATGTTCCAGGAGTTGAAGTTAATATTTCAAGCAAATACCCGAGTTGAGAGATATGAAGTCTCCAACAAGTTCTATAGCTAAAAGATGGAGGAGAATCGCTCAACTAGTGAGCATGTGCTCAGATTGTCTGGGTACTACAATCGCTTGAATCAAGTGGGAGTTAATCTTCCAGATAAGATAGTGATTGACAGAATTCTCTAGTCACCATCACCAAGTTAGTAGAACTTCGTGACGAACTATAATATGCAAGGGATAACAGAAACAACTCCCAAGCTCTTCGTGATGCTGAAATCAACGAAGGTAGAAATCAAGAAAAACATCAAGTGTTGATGGTTGACAAGACCACTAGTTTCAAGAAAAGGGCAAAGGGAAGAAGGGGAACTTCAAGAAGAACGGCAAGCAAGTTGCTGCTCAAGTGAAGAAGCCCAAGTCTGATCCTAAGCCTGAGACTAAGTGCTTCTACTACAAAGGGACTGGTCACTGGAAGCGGAACTACCCCAAGTGATTGGCGGATAAGAAGGATGGCAAAGTGAACATAAATATATTTGATATACATGTTATTGATGTGTACTTTACTAGTGTTTATAGCAAACCCTTAGTATTTGATACTAGTTCAGTTGCTAAGATTAGTAACTCGAAACGGGAGATGCAGAATAAACAGAGACTAGTTAAGGGTGAAGTGACGATGTGTGTTGGAAGTGGTTCCAAGATTGATATGATCATCATCGCACACTCCCTATACTTTCGGGATTAGTGTTGAACCTAAATAAGTGTTATTTGGTGTTTGCGTTGAGCATGAATATGATTTGATCATGTTTATTGTAATACGGTTATTCATTTAAGTAAAAGAATAAATTGTTGTTCTGTTTACATGAATAAAACCTTATATGGTTACACACCCAATGAAAATAGTTCATTGGATCTCGATCTTAAATAATACACATATTCATAATATTGAAACCAAAAGATGCAAAGTTAATAATGATAGTGCAACTTATTTGTAGCACTGCCGTTTAGGTCATATTGGTGTAAAGCGCATGAAGAAACTCCATGCTGATGGGCTTTCGGAATCACTTGATTATGAATCACTTGATACTTGCGAACCATGCCTTTTGGGCAAGATGACTAAAACGCCGTTCTTCGGAACAATGGAGCGAGCAATAGATTTGTTTGAAATCATACATACTGATGTATGTGGTCTGATGAATATTGAGGCTCACGACAAGTATCATTATTTTCTGATCTTCACAGAGGATTTGAGCAGATATGAGTATATCTACTTGATGAAACATAAGTCTGAAACATTTGAAAAGTTCAAAGAATTTTCAGAGTAAAGTGAAAAATCATCGTAACAAGAAAATAAAGTTTCTACGATCTGATCGCAGAGACAAATATTTGAGTTACGAGTTTGGTCTTCAGTTAAAACAATGTGAAATAGTTTCACTACTCACGCCACCTGGAACACCACAGCACAATGGTGTGTCCGAACGTCGTAATCGTACTTTACTAGATATGGTGCGATCTATGATGTCTCTTACTGATCTACCACTATCGTTTTGGGGTTATGCATTAGAGACAGTTGCATTCACGTTAAATAGGGCACCATCTAAATCCGTTGAGACGACACCGTGTGAACTATGGTTTGGCAAGAAACCTAAGCTGTCGTTTCTTAAAATTTGGGGTTGCGATGCTTATATGAAAAAGTTTCATCCTGATAAGCTCAAACTCAAATCGGAGAAGTGCGTCTTCATAGGATATCCAAAGGAAACTATTGGATACACCTTCTATCACAGATCCGAAGGCAAGACTTTTGTTGCTAAAATTCGGAAACTTTCTGGAGAAGGAGTTTCTCTCGAAAGAAGTGAGTGGGAGGAAAGTAGAACTTGACGAGGTAACTGTACCTGCTCCCTTATTGGAAAGTTGTACATCACAGAAAAATGTTTCTGTGACACCTACACCAGTTAGTGAGGAAGCTAATGATGATGATCATGAAACTTCAGAACAAGACACTACTGAACCTCGTAGATCAACCAGAGTAAGATCCGCGCCAGAGTGGTACGGTAATCCTGTTCTGGAAGTCATGCTAATAGATCATGATGATCCTACGAACTATGAAGAAGCGATGGTGAGCCCAGATTCCGCAAAGTGGCTTGAAGCCATGAAATCCGAGATATGATCCATGTATGAGAACAAAGTATGGACTTTGGTTGACTTGCCCGATGATCGGCAAGCCATAGAAAATAAATGGATCTTCAAGAGGAAGACAGACGCTGATAGTAGTGTTACTATCTACAAAGCTAGAATTGTCGCAAAAGATTTTCGACAAGTTCAAGGTGTTGACTACGATGAGATTTTCTCACTCGTATCTATGCTTAAAGTCTGTCCGAATCATGTTAGTAATTGCCGCATTTTATCTGGCAAATGGATAAACAAAACTGCATTCCTTAATGGATTTGCTAAAGAAGAGTTGTATACGATGCAACTAGAAGGTTTTGTCAATCCGAAAGGTGCTAACAAAATGTGCAAGCTCCAGCGATCCATCTGTGGACTGGTGCAAGCATCTCGGAGTTGGAATATACGCTTTGATAAGTTGATCAAAGCATATAGTTTTATACAGACTTGCGGTGAAGCGTGTATTTACGAGAAAGTGAGTGGGAGCACTACAACATTTCTAATAAGTATATGTGAATGACATATTGTTGATCGGAAATAATGTAGAATTATTCTGTAAAGCATAAAAGGAGTGTTTGAAAGGAGTTTTTCAAAGAAAGACTTCGGTGAAGCTGCTTACATATTGAGCATCAAAGATCTATAGAGATAGATCAAGATGCTTGATAAGTTCTTTCAATAAATACATACCTTGACAAGATTTTGAAGTAGTTCAAAATGGAGCAGTCAAAGAAAAAGTTTCTTGCCTGTGTTACAAGGTGTGAAGTTGAGTAAAGACTCAAAGCCCGACCACGGCAGAAGATAGAAAGAGAATGAAAGTCATTCCCTATGCCTCATTCATAGGTTCTATAAAGTATGCCATGCTGTGTACCAGATCTATTATATACCCTGCACTGATTTGGCGAGGGAGTACAATAGTGATCTAGGAGTAGATCACTGGACAGCGGTCAGAATTATCCCTAGTAAAATAAGGATATGTTTCTCGATTATGGACGTGACAAAAAGGTTCGTCGTAAAGGGTTACGTCGATGCAAGTTTTTGACACTGATCCAGATGAATCTAAAGTCTCAATCTGGATACATATTGAAAGTGGGAGCAACTAGCTAGAGTAGCTCCGTGTAGAGCATTGTAGACATAGAACTTGCAAAATACTTACGGATCTGAATGTGACAGACCCGTTGACTAAAATTATCTTACAAGCAAAACATGATCACACCTTAGTACTCTTTGGGTGTTAATCACATAGATATGTGAACTAGATTACTGACTCTAGTAAACCCTTTGAGTGTTGGTCACATGACGATGTGAACTATGGGTGTTAATCACATGGTGATGTGAACTATTGCTGTTAAATCACATGGCGATGTGAACTAGATTATTGACTCTAGTGCAAGTGGGAGACTGAAGGAAATATGCCCTAGAGGCAATAATAAAGTTATTATTTATTTCCTTATATCATGATAAATGTTTATTATTCATGCTAGAATTGTATTAACCGGAAACATAATACATGTGTGAATACATAGACCAACAGAGTGTCACTAGTATGCCTCTACTTGACTAGCTCGTTAATCAAAGATGGCTATGTTTCCTAACGATGAACAAAGAGTTGTTATTTGATTAAACGAGGTCACATCATTAGTTGAATGATCTGATTGACATGACCCATTCCATTAGCTTAGCACCCGATCGTTTAGTATGTTGCTATTGCTTTCTTCATGACTTATACATGTTCCTATAACTATGAGATTATGCAACTCCCGTTTACCGGAGGAACACTTTGGGTACTACCAAACGTCACAACGTAACTGGGTGATTATAAAGGAGTACTACAGGTGTCTCCAATGGTAGATGTTGGGTTGGCGTATTTCGAGATTAGGGTTTGTCACTCCGATTGTCGGAGAGGTATCTCTGGGCCCTCTCGGTAATGCACATCACATAAGCCTTGCAAGCACTGCAACTAATATGTTAGTTGTGAGATGATGTATTACGGAACGAGTAAAGAGACTTGCCGGTAACGAGATTGAACTAGGTATTGGATACCGACGATCGAATCTTGGGCAAGTAACATACCGATGACAAAGGGAACACCGTATGTTGTTATGCGGTCTGACCGATAAAGATCTTCGTAGAATATGTAGGAGCCAATATGGGCATCCAGGTCCCGCTATTGGTTATTGACCGAAGATGTGTCTCGGTCATGTCTACATTGTTCTCGAACCGTAGGGTCCGCACGCTTAACGTTACGATGACAGTTATTATGAGTTTATGCATTTTGATGTACCGAAGGTTGTTCGGAGTCCCGGATGAGATCACGGACATGACGAGGAGTCTCGAAATGGTCGAGACGTAAAGATTGATATATTGGAAGCCTATGTTTGGACATCGGAAGTGTTCCGGGTGAAATCGGGATTTTACCGGATTACCGGGAGGGTTACCGGAACCCCCCGGGAGCCAAATGGGCCAACATGGGCCTTAGTGGAAAGGTGAGAGGACAGCCCACATAGGGCTGCGCCTCCCCCCCTCTCCCTAGTCCTATTAGGACTAGGAGAGGGGCCGGCCACCTCTCTCTTTCTCCCCTTTAAAGGATTCCTAGTTGGACTAGGATTGGAGGGGGGAGTCCTACTCCCGGTAGGAGTAGGACTCCTCCTGCGCCTCCCTCTCTTTGGCTGGCCAGCCCCCCTCCCTCCAACCTTTATATACGGGGGTAGGGGACACCCCAAGACACACAAGTTGATCCTTGAGATCGTTCCTTAGCCGTGTGCGGTGCCCCCTGCCACCAAATTCCACCTCGATCGTACCGTTACAGTGCTTAGGCGAAGCCCTGCGTCGGTAGTACATCAAGATCGTCATCACGCCGTCGTGCTGACGGAACTCTTCCTCGACGCTTTGCTGGATCGGAGCCCGAGGAACGTCATCGAGCTGTACGTGTGCTAAGAACTCGGAGGTGCTGGAGTAACGGTGCTTGGATCGGTCGGATCGGGAAGAAGACGTACGACTACTTCCTCTACGTTGTGTGATCGCTTCCGCAGTCGGTCTGCGTTGGTACGTAGACAACACTCTCCCCTCTCGTTGCTGTGCATCACCATGATCTTGCGTGTGCGTAGGAAATTTTTTGAAATTACTGCGTTCCCCAACAGTTGCGTCGAGGCTTGTCGTTGCTATTTCTGGCTTCCGAAGTGCCAGGTTCGCTTGTATTATTATTACTATGGGCTAGCCAGCTATCTTTGCCCGTGCAAAAGTGGGTCATAAGTGCCATCAGGGCTGCCATGGACTTCGGCTTCTCTTGGCCGAGGTGTTGGGCAAGCCATTCGTCCCGGATGTTGTGTTTGAAGGCCGCTGGCATTCGGATAGTCGACGATCTGATTCTTTTTAGTTAAGAACCTAGTCCAGAGTTTCCTGCCTGACTCTCCGGGCTGTTGAATTATGTGACTTAAGTCATCAGCATCCGGAGGTCGAACATATGTACCTTGGAAGTTGTCAAGGAAGGCCTCTTCCAAGTCCTCCCAGCTGCCGATGGAGTTTTCAGTCAGACTGTTCAACCAGTGTTGGGATGGTCCTTTGAGTTTTAGTGGGAGGTATTTGATGGCATGGAGATCATCCCCGCGGGCCATATGAATGTGAAGAAGGAAGTCCTCGATCCAGACCGCGGGGTCTGTTGTCCCGTCGTATGATTTGATGTTTATGGGTTTAAACCCTTCTGCAAATTTGTGCTCCATTACTTCGTCGGTGAAGAAAAGTGGGTGAGCGGTGCCTCTACATCGGGCCACGTCGCGACGTAGCTCGGATGGAGTTCGTCTGCGGTTCTCAGCCCGGGCGTGGGAATGACTATTGCGTCCGGCTAGATAGCTGTTATCGCGTGTCGGGCACGTCCCCGTGATCCATAGATCAATCTGTTCTGACCTGCACTGTTGTCCAAGTCCTACCGTATGTCATATGTGTGTCTCCGAGCTGTTTTATCTCTGCCTTTACGGTGAGGTAGGGCAGGCTTGTGTTCGACCTGAGTTACCGCTTTATGCCAACCACGTAATGGTCGGTCAGCCGTATTGCGCGATGATGGTACGGGCTCCAACGCCTCGTCATCGAACTGAGGTAGCAATTTGTGCTTCGGGTAACTTTTGGCTGGGCGCTTGAGGCCATATTCCTCGGCTGCCAAGACATCAGTCCATCTATCATTGAGCAGATCTTGATCAGCTTGAAGCTGCTGTTGTTTCTTTTTCAGGCTCCTTGCAGTGGCTATTAGCTGGCGCTTGAACCGCTCCTGCTCGAGAGGTTCCTCAAGCATGATAAAATACACGGTGCCAAGGCTTGCCTCATCCTCGGAGAGCGGAAGATAATTACTGACCTCTGAGTCTTCGTGCGTGGCCTGTTCATCAAGGCTAACTTGCCCGTCTTCCCGTTCGTCTTGTTCGGAAGTTGCCTCAACGGGGTCTCCGTTGTCTTCGGCACCGTCCGGAGTGTTATCTTCTCCTGTGCCGGTGTTGCTGTCTTTGTTGTGGCGTCACTTAGAGCGGCGCCGCTGGCGCCAGCACTTTGGTTGTATCTCGGGAGGTTTATCCTCAACTGGATCTTCCTTGTCATCACCGCTATTCTCTGTTGGTGCATCCACCATGTATACATTATACGAGGAAGTGGCCGTCCAGCGTCCGGTAAACAGCGGGTTCTGGCTCTCTTCTTCTCCAACATCGTCGTCCATACCATCGATGTCGTCGGAGCCGTAATCGAGCATGTTGGTTAAGTCTTCGACAGTGGCTATTAAGTGGGCGGGGGGTGGGAAGCGAAATTCCCCGTCATCAGCCTCTAGTTTGAACCGGATATAATTCGGTTGTGAGTCCCCCGCTAAGGAGAGTGTTTTTAATGAGTTTAGCACGTCGCCTAAAGGCGAGTGTCGGAAGATGACCGCGGAGATGAATTCAACGATCGATGCCCGATCGAGCTCGTCGTGCGCGGACGCACATGCTTTGGAACCTATAGCTAGAAATGTGTCCGAGGTTCTGGTAACACAGATCTCACTTGAGGTTGGGTCTGTGTGCGGCTCCAACGCCGCTGGGTCTACGGTCTCCGTGGCGGAGTTGAGCCTCCCGTCCTCGGATGGCGTGATCTACTCCGGATCTAGAGTCGGAGCAGTTGCAGGTTCTATCTCCTGGGTGTGGTTTGATGATAGATTTAAGCCATATTCATCATGGTGACAAGGAGCGGCTACTGCCATGGTCTCGAATCCGTCGAAGATCAAGTCTCCGCGGATGTCCGCGACATAGTTCAAGCTTCCAAATCTGACCTGATGGCCAGGGGCATAATAATCGATCTTCTCTAGATGGCCAAGCGAGTTGGCCCGCAGTATGAAGCCGCCAAACATGAAGATCTGTCCGGGGAGGAAGGTTTCTCCCTGGACAATGTTGTTGTGGATGATTGACGGGGACATCGAACCTCTTGACGACGACACATCGGAACTCTCAATGAAAGCACCAATGTCGGTGTCAAAACCGGCGGATCTCGGGTAGGGGGTCCCAAACTGTGCATCTGAGGTTGATGGTAACAAGAGACATGGAACACAATGTTTACCCAGGTTCGGGCCCTCTCGATGGAGGTAAAACCATAAATCCTGCTAGATTAATATTGATGAGTATGGGGGTTACAACAGTTGATCTACCACAAGATCGTAATGGCTAAAACCCTAGAAGTCTAGCCTATCTAATTATGATTGTCCCAATGTAAATACCTCTCCGGTTTATATAAACACCAGAGGGGACTAGGGTTGTACAAAGTCGGTTACATAGAAAGGAAATAGTACATCCGGCCGCCTAGCTTGCCATCCACGCAAAGGAGAGTCTGATACGTCTCCAACGTATCTAAAATTTTTGATTGTTCCGTGCTATATTATATCCTGTTTTGGACATTATTGGGCTTTATTATACACTTTTATATTATTTTTGGGACTAACCTATTAACTGGAGGCCCAGCCCAGAATTGCTGTTTTTTTGCCTATTTCAGAGTTTCGCAGAAAAAGAATATCAAACGGAGTCCAAACGGAATGAAACCTTCGGGAACGTGATTTTCGAAACAAATGTGATCGAGAGGACCTGGACCCTACATCAAGACATCAACCAGGAAGGCATGAGGTAGGGGGCGCGCCTACCCCCCCCCCCCAGGCGCGCCCTCCACCCTTGTGGGGCCCACGTTGCTCCACCGACGTACTTCTTCCTCCTATATATACCTACGTACAGCAAAACTACCAGATACGGAGCCAAAACCCCAATTCCACCGCCATCACTTTTTGTATCCACGAGATCCCATCTTGGGGCCTTTTCTGGAGCTCCATCGGAGGGGGTATCGATCACGGAGGGCTTCTACATCAACGCCATAGCCTCTCCGATGAAGTGTGACTAGTTTACTTCAGACCTTCGGGTCCATAGTTATTAGCTAGACGGCTTCTTCTCTCTTTTTGGATCTCAATACAAAGTTCTCCCCCTCTCTTGTGGAGATCTATTCAATGTAATCTTCTTTTGCGGTGTGTTTGTTGAGACCGATGAATTGTGGATTTATGATCAAGTTTATCTATGAACAATATTTGAGTCTTCTCTGAATTCTTTTATGAATGATTGGTTATCTTTGCAAGTCTCTTCGAATTATCAGTTTGGTTTGGCCTACTAGATTGAACTTTCTTGAAATGGGAGAAGTGCTTAGCTTTGGGTTCAATCTTGCGGTGTCCTTTCCCAGTGACAGTAGGGGCAGCAAGGCACGTATTGTATCGTTGCCATCGAGGATAACAAGATGGGGTTTATATCATATTGCATGAGTTTATCCCTCTACATCATGTCATTTTCCTTAAAGTGTTACTCTGTTCTCTTGAACTTAATACTCTAGATGCATGCTGGATAGCGATCGATGTGTGGAGTAATAGTAGTAGATGCAGGCAGGAGTTGGTCTACTTATCTCGGACATGATGCCTATATACACGATCATACCTAGATATTCTCATAATTATGCTCAATTCTGTCAATTGCTCAACAATAATTTGTTCACCCACCGTAATACTTACGCTCTCGAGAGAAGCCACTAGTGAAACCTATGGCCCCCGGGTCTATTTTCCATCATATTAATCTTCCAATAGGTATTTATTTCCTTTGCCATTTATTTTACTTGCATCTTTATTTCTCTTTATCATAAAAATACCAAAAATATTATCTTATCATATCTATCAGATCTCACTCTCGTAGGTGACCGTGAAGGGATTGACAACCCCTTTATCTCGTTGGTTGCGAGGAGTTTATTTGTTTGTGTAGGTGCGAGGGACTCGTGCGTGGCCTCCTACTGGATTGATACCTTGGTTCTCATAAACGGAGGAAAATACTTACGCTGCTCTCCTGCATCACCCATTCCTCTTCAAGGGAAAACCAACGTAGTGCTCAAGAGGTAGCAAGAAGGATTTCTGGCGCAGTTGCCGGGAAGTCTACGCAAAAGTCAACATACCAAGTACCCATCACAAACCCTTATCTCCCACATTACATTATTTTACATTTGCCTCTCGTTTTCCTCTCCCCAACTTCACCCTTGCCATTTTATTCGCCCTTCTTCTGTTCGTCTTTCCATTTGCTTTGATGTCTTGCTTGGCTCGTTTGGTTGGAATAGTTGTTTATTTACTACTAAACAGAGAACCTAAGATCTATGGATCCTCATCCGCTTGCTAATCTTTTTAAGAGATCCAATTATAATGAACCAATTGCTAGTGAGTTTTGTGCACTAGATTATCTTTATGAGGTTTTGCTTCAAATTCGTGAATCTGAAAAGTGTGATGAATTACTTTATGGAGTGATTCATGATGAATCCTTGAATAAAAAGCATGATTGCAATAATGATAGTATAAATTCTATTAATGTCAATATGCAAAACCCTAAGCTTGGGGATGCTAGTTTTGCTATATCTACTACTTGTTGCAATGATCATGATTGGGGTGATTCTTCTTTTAATCTTGAAAATTTATTTAAGACCCAAGATGAATATGAGATTGATAATAGTGTTTGCAATATTATTGAAAGTGGGTTTGGAAGAGTGTCAACTTTAGATCCCACATATTTGGAGAATGTTCAATCTTGTGAAATTTTTGATAAAAGTAGGTTTGGAGAGGTCATGACTTTAGTTAATGTTAATCCCACTATTTTGGAAGAGTGTCAACTTTGCATGCATGTGGATCGTGTTGAAAATATTTTATGTGATATCTATTTTGTTGAATTTTCTTATGATCCCACATGCAATTCTTATGAGACAGGAAAATATGGTGGTAGAAATTTTCATGTTACTAAATTACCTCTCGTTATGTTGAGATTGCTATTGTTTCTTTCCGCTTCCTTGCATATGCTAGTTTTTGCTTTCCTTGATAATTTGTTTGCCAATAAGATACCTATGCATGGGAAGTATGCTAGACTTAGATGTGTTTGTCATGTGATTTATGATGCGCTCTTTGTGCTTCAATTCTTGTCTTTCATGTGAGCATCACTAAAATTATCAATGCCTAGCTATAAGGCTTTAAAGAAAAGCGCTTGTTGGGAGACAACCCAATATTTTTCCTTGCTTTTATTTAATAAATAATTTATCTAGCCTGTGTTTTGGTTTTGTTTTTTGTGTTTAATTAGTGTTTGTGCCAAGTAGAACCATTGGGAAGACTTGGGGAAAGTCTTTTTGATCTTGCTGTAAAAAAACAGAAACTTTAGCGCCAACGAGAACTGCTGCCATTTTTATTTGGAAAGTGCTATTTATTTAATTATTTTTGAAGATGATTAATAGATAAATTTCTCACGTCCAGAAATTTATTTTAGAATTTTTGGGGTTCCAGATCTTGCGTTAGCTACAGATTACTACAGACTGTTCTGTTTTTGACAGATTCTGTTTTTTGTGTGTTGTTTGCTTATTTTAATGAATCTATGGCAAGTAAAATAGTTTCTAAACCATAGAGAAGTTGAAATACAGTAGGTTTAACACCAATATAAATAAATAATGAGTTCATCACAGTACCTTGAAGTGGTGTTTTGTTTTCTTTAACGGAGATCACGAGATTTTCTACTTTAAGTTTTGTGTTGTGAAGTTTTCAAGTTTTGGGTAAAATATTTGATGGATTATGGAACGAGGAGTGGAAAGAGCCTAAGCTTGGGGATGCCCATGGCACCCCAAGATAATCTAAGGACACCTAAAAGCCAAAGCTTGGGAATGCCCCGGAGGGCATCCCCTCTTTCGTCTACTTCTACCGGTAACTTTACTTGGAGCTATATTTTTATTTACCACCTAATATGTGTTTTCCTTGGAGCGTCTTGTATTATTTGAGTCTTTATTTGTTAGTTTTCCACAATCATCCTTGCTGCACACACCTTTTTTAGAAAGACGTAGATGATTCAGAAATTGTTAGAATACTCTATGTGCTTCACTTATATCTTTTTGAGTTATATAGTTTTTGCTCTAGTGCTTCACTTATATCTTTTAGAGCACGATGGTGGATTTGTTTTATAGAAACTTTTGTTCTATCATGCTTCACTTAGATTATTTTGAGAGTCCTACAAAACAGCATGGTAATTTGCTTTAATTATGTTAGGCATTCAAGATTAATAATAAAATTTTCATATGAGTGTGTTGAATACTATGAAATGTTTGAAACTTGATAATTGTTTTGAGATATGGAGATGGTGATATTAGAGTCGTGCTAGTTGAGTAGTTGTGAATTTGAGAAATGCTTGTGTTGAAGTTTGTGATGACCGTAGCATGCACGTATGGTGAACCGTTATGTTAAGAAGTCAAAGCATGATGTATTTATTGATTTTCCTCCTTATGAGTGGCGGTCGGGGACGAGGGATGGTCTTTTCCTACCTATCTATCCCCCTAGGAGCATGCGCATAGTACTTTGCTTCGATGACTAATAGATTTTTGCAATAAGTATGTGAGTTCTTTATTACTAATGTTGAGTCCATGTATTATACGCACTCTCACCCTTCCACCATTGCTAGCCTCTCTAATACCGCATACCTTTTGCCGGTATCATACACCCACCATATACCTTTCTCAAAACAGCCACCATACCTACCTATCATGGCATTTCCATAGCCATTCCATGATATATTGCCATGCAACTTTCCACCGTTCCGTTTACTATGACGCGCTCCATCATTGTCATATTTCTTTGCATGATCATGTAGTTGACATTTTAGTTGTGGCAAAGCCACCAGTCATAATTCTTTCATATAAGTCACTCATGCATCATTTCTATCCCGGTATACCGCCGGAGGCATTCATATAGAGTCATACTTTGTTCTAGTATCGAGTTGTAATCATTGAGTTGTAAATAAATAGAAGTGTGATGATCATCATTCATAGAGTATTGTCCCAATAAAAAAAGAGAAAGGCCAAATAAAAAAAGGAAGGCCCAAAAAATAGTAAATAAATAAAAAGGGGCAATACTACTATCCTTTTTCCACACTTGTGCTTCAAAGTAGCACCATGATCTTCATGATAGAGAGTCTCCTATTCTATCACTTTCATATACTAGTGGTAATTTTTCATTATAGAACTTGACTTGTATATTCCAACGATGGGCTTCCTCAAAATGCCCTAGGTCTTCATGAGCAAGCAAGTTGGATGCACACCCACTTAGTTCTTTTTGTTGAGCTTTCATATACATATAGCTCTGGTGCTTCCGTTGCATGGCAATCCCTACTCACTCACATTGATATCTATTAATAGGCATCTCCATAGCCCGTAGATACGCCTAGTTGATGTGAGACTATCTTTTCCCTTTTTGTCTTCTCCACAACCACCATTCTATTCCACATATAGTGCTATGTCCATGGCTCACGCTCATGTATTGCATGAAGATTGAAAAAGTTTGAGAACACCAAAAGTATGAAAGAATTGCTTGGCTTGTCATCGGGGTTGTGCATGATTTAAATACTTTGTGTGGTGAAGATGGACCATAGCAAGACTATATGATTTTGTAGGGATAACTTTCTTTGCCCATGTTATTTTGAAGAGACATAATTTCTTAGTTAGTATGCTCGAAGTATTATTATTTCTATGTCAATATTGAACTTTTGTCTTGAATCTTTCGGATCTGAATATTCATACCACAATTAAGAGAATTACATTGAAATTATGCCAAGTAGCATTCCACATCAAAAATTCTGTTTTTATCATTTACCTACTCGAGGACGAGCAAAAATTAAGCTTGGGGATGCTTGATACGTCTCCAACGTATCTATAATTTTTTATTGTTCCGTGCTATATTATATCCTGTTTTGGACATTACTGGGCTTTATTATACACTTTTATATTATTTTTGGGACTAACCTATTAACCGGAGGCCCAGTCCAGAATTGTTGTTTTTTGCCTATTTTAGAGTTTCACAGAAAAAGAATATCAAACGGGGTCCAAACGGAATGAAACCTTCAGGGACGTGATTTTCGGAACAAACGTGATCCAGAGGACTTGGGCCCTACGTCAAGACATCAACCAGGAAGGCACGAGGTAGCGGGCGCGCCTACACCCCCCAGGCGCGCCTACACCCTCGTGGGGCTCACGTTGCTCCACCGACGTACTTCTTCCTCCTATATATACCTATGTACCCCCAAACTACCAGATACGAAGCCAAAACCCTAATTCCACCGCCGTAACTTTCTGTATCCACGAGATCCCATCTTGGGGCCTTTTCCGGATCTCCGCCGGAGGGGGTATCGATCATAGAGGGCTTCTACATCAGCACCATAGCCTCTCCGATGAAGTTTGAGTAGTTTACTTGAGACCTTCGGGTCCATAGTTATTAGCTAGCTGGCTTCTTCTCTCTTTTTGGATCTCAATACAAAGATCTCCCCCTCTCTTGTGGAGATATATTCGATGTAATCTTTTTTGCGGTGTGTTTGTTGAGACCGATGAATTGTGGGTTTATGATCAAGTTTATCTATGAACAATATTTGAGTCTTCTCTGAATTCTTTTATGTATGATTGGTTATGTTTGCAAGTCTCTTCGAATTATTAGTTTGGTTTGGCCTACTAGATTGATCTTTCTTGCAATGGGAGAAGTGCTTAGCTTTGGGTTCAATCTTGTAGTGTCCTTTCCCAGTGACAGTAGGGGCAGCAAGGCACGTATTGTATTGTTGCCATCGAGGATAACAAGATTGGGTGTATATCATATTGCATGAGTTTATCCCTCTACATCATGTCATCTTGCTTAAAGCATTACTCTGTTCTCTTGAACTTAATACTCTAGATGCATGTTGGATAGCGGTCGATGTGTGGAGTAATAGTAGTAGATGCAGGCAGGAGTCGGTCTACTTGTCTCGGACATGATGCCTATATACATGATCATACCTAGATATTCTCATAATTATGCTCAATTCTGTCAATTTCTCAGCAGTAATTTGTTCACCCACAGTAATACTTATGCTCACGAGAGAAGCCACTAGTGAAACCTATGGCCCCGGGTCTATTTTCCGTCATATTAATCTTCCAATACTTAGTTATTTCCTTTGCCATTTATTTTACTTGCATCTTTATTTCTCTTTATCATAAAAATACGAAAAATATTATCTTATCATATCTATCAGATCTCACTGTCATAGGTGACCGTGAAGGGATTGAAAACCCTTTTATCGTGTTGGCTGCGAGGAGTTCATTTGTTTGTGTAGGTGCGAGGGACTCGTGCGTGGCCTCCTACTGGATTGATACCTTGGTTATCAAAAACTGAGGGAAATACTTACGCTACTCTGCTGCATCACCCTTTCCTCTTCAAGGGAAAACCAACGCAGTGCTCAAGAGGTAGCAGAGTCCTATCCGGACACGGGAGAAAGTCTTCTATCTTGTATCTTCATGGCCCAATAGTCCGGTCTATCTCCAACAGGCCGGACATCCGAGGACCCCTTAATCCAGGACTCCCTCAGGGGGCGCCGCACACGGCTAACAATTGTCTGTGGTGTGCTAGGGGCGCCCCCACATATATATAGATGGGAGGGAGAGGGGAGGTAGACAAGGAGGCGCCCAAGTAGGCCAAATCCTACTTGGGGTCTCCCCATGGACGACGCCCCCCTCCTTATCCACCGGAGGGGGGAGGAAAGATGGAGGAGGGAAGGAAGGGGGCGTATCCCCCCTTTCCTTCTCCCTTGCCCTCTTTCCTTCTCCTCTGGTTCGACCCATATGGGGGGCACCAGCCCCTGGTGGCTGGTGTGTTTCCCCTCTTGGCCCATTAGGCTCATATCTTTTGTCGGGGGTGCCCGGAACCCCTTCCAGTGACCCGATATGTACTCGGTACCCTCCGAAACACTTACGGTGTCCGAATACTATCGTCCTATATATCAATCTTTACCTCTCGGCCATTTCAAGACTCCTCTTCATGTCCGTGATCTCATCCGGGACTCCGAACAACATTTGGTCACCAAATCACATAACTCATATAATACAATATCGTCATCGGACGTTAAGCGTGCGAACCCTATGGGTTCGAGAACTATGTAGACATGACCGGGACACCTCTCCGGTCAATAACTAATAGCGGAACCTGGATACCCATATTGGCTCCTACATATTCTACGAATATCTTTATCGGTCGAACCATTATGACAACATATGTTATTCCCTTTGTTTGTTGGTATGTTACTTGCTCGAGATTCGCTCGTCGGTATCTTCATACCTAGTTCAATCTCGTTACCGGCGAGTCTCTTTACTCGTTTCGTAATACATCACCTCGTGACTAACTCCTTAGTTGTTTGCTTGCAAGCTTATGATGTGTATTACCGAGAGGGACCAGAGATACCTCTCGTTACTCGGAGTGGCAAATCCTAATCTCGATCTATGCCCACTCAACAAACATCTTCTACCTATAGAGAATCTTTGTAATCACCCAGTTACGGCGTCACGTTTGGTAGCACACAAGGCATTCCTCCGGTATCTGGGAGTTGCATAATCTCATAGTCGAAGGAATATGTATTTGACATGAAGAAAGCAATAGCAATAAAACTGAACGATCATTATGCTAAGCTAACGGATGGGTCTTTTCCATCACATCATTCTCTTAATGATGTGATCGCGTTATCAAATGACAACTCATGTCCATGGTTAAGAAACCTTAACCATCTTTGATCAACGAGCTAGTCAAGTAGAGGCTCACTTGGGACATAGTGTTTGTCTATGTATTCGCACACGTATTTAAGTGTCCGATCAATACAATTCTAGCATGAATGATAAACATTTATCATGAATAAGTAAATATAAAATAACAACTTTATTATTGCCTCTAGGGCATATTTCATTTAGGTTCTTGTTTGGTGTTTCTCCTTGTGAGACTTGGAGCTTATGGTCATCTTCATGACAAGCTCGAGTTCATCAAAACAGAATTCACATGCATCTTCTATGATGTTTCCGATGTTGGGGTTTTTGCCGGTTCTTCATTCATAGAGGTTTCACATCTCTATATCATAGAGGTCGTTGTTGGATAGTATTTGTCATCATCTATCCAACAAGCTTGAGTTTGCTCATTTCGAAGTTCATTTGCAGAAATTATGGCAGTTCGGGGTTTATTGTATCCATCTGTTTGCTTAGGCTACTTTGAAGCTCACTAGCAGTAGTACCGCCCTGAGCGGCGGTAGTACCTCTTACGCGGTACTTCCGC
Source organism: Triticum monococcum (assembly GCA_034509565.1). Taxonomy (NCBI): domain Eukaryota; kingdom Viridiplantae; phylum Streptophyta; class Magnoliopsida; order Poales; family Poaceae; genus Triticum; species Triticum monococcum. The sequence goes on from CM067846.1 coordinate 68,289,256, forward strand.
GGTCTAGTGTCACAGGCACTACCACTTGTTTTTGGGCTTTTGGACTCGTTTTCTCTTCGGTGGCAATGGGGCGGAAGTTGGGCATGGTAGTACTGTTCTGTATGGTAGCACCTCACCTGCCCAATGGTAGTACTGCTTTGCGGTACTTCCGCGAACGACTACCACCACACTACCGCCTATCTCTTTGGTTCTGTAGTCCCTCACTGCTTCCACGATAGTAGAGCGGTAGTAGAGTGTGGTAGTATCGCTTAGTGTGCTATTTCCGTCCTACCCTCCCTCTACTACCGTTGGCTCTCTGTCTTGAGACACTAAGCGGTAGTACCTCTTGTGAGGATGATAGTACCGCTTCGGCAGCACTACCACACCTGAACTTGCATTCTCTCAGTGCTACACCTAGAACTACTGCCCCAAGTGGTACCGCTCACCTAAGCGGTAGTACTGCTTGTGTGTGGGCTGGGGGCATAACGGTTGGATTTGTCCCCACCTATAAAAGGGGTCTTCTTTCCCAATGAACTTAATCCTTTGAACTTGTGTTCTTCCCCCATTGTTGACCTTCTTCGAGCTTGCTATCTCTCAATCCCTCCAATGATTCTTGCTAGTTCTTGAGGGAAAAGAGAGAGAAGATCTAGATCCACATTTTCATCAATGGCTGTTGCATGTAGTTCTATAGTTTGTTGTCTTCAATCGAGGTGCCTTCATTGAGGGTCTCTTTACGATTTAGAAGTGTGATGGATCATGGTTGTTGCGCGTTATGTATGTTAGTGAGGTTGGCCATGCGGTCAAGGGAAAACCAACGTAGTGCTCAAGAGGTAGCAAGAAGGATTTCTGGCGCAGTTGCCGGGAAGTCTACGCAAAAGTCAACATACCAAGTACCCATCACAAACCCTTATCTCCCACATTACATTATTTTACATTTGCCTCTCGTTTTCCTCTCCCCAACTTCACCCTTGCCATTTTATTCGCCCTTCTTCTGTTCGTCTTTCCATTTGCTTTGATGTCTTGCTTGGCTCGTTTGGTTGGAATAGTTGTTTATTTACTACTAAACAGAGAACCTAAGATCTATGGATCCTCATCCGCTTGCTAATCTTTTTAAGAGATCCAATTATAATGAACCAATTGCTAGTGAGTTTTGTGCACTAGATTATCTTTATGAGGTTTTGCTTCAAATTCGTGAATCTGAAAAGTGTGATGAATTACTTTATGGAGTGATTCATGATGAATCCTTGAATAAAAAGCATGATTGCAATAATGATAGTATAAATTCTATTAATGTCAATATGCAAAACCCTAAGCTTGGGGATGCTAGTTTTGCTATATCTACTACTTGTTGCAATGATCATGATTGGGGTGATTCTTCTTTTAATCTTGAAAATTTATTTAAGACCCAAGATGAATATGAGATTGATAATAGTGTTTGCAATATTATTGAAAGTGGGTTTGGAAGAGTGTCAACTTTAGATCCCACATATTTGGAGAATGTTCAATCTTGTGAAATTTTTGATAAAAGTAGGTTTGGAGAGGTCATGACTTTAGTTAATGTTAATCCCACTATTTTGGAAGAGTGTCAACTTTGCATGCATGTGGATCGTGTTGAAAATATTTTATGTGATATCTATTTTGTTGAATTTTCTTATGATCCCACATGCAATTCTTATGAGACAGGAAAATATGGTGGTAGAAATTTTCATGTTACTAAATTACCTCTCGTTATGTTGAGATTGCTATTGTTTCTTTCCGCTTCCTTGCATATGCTAGTTTTTGCTTTCCTTGATAATTTGTTTGCCAATAAGATACCTATGCATGGGAAGTATGTTAGACTTAGATGTGTTTGTCATGTGATTTATGATGCGCTCTTTGTGCTTCAATTCTTGTCTTTCATGTGAGCATCACTAAAATTATCAATGCCTAGCTATAAGGCTTTAAAGAAAAGCGCTTGTTGGGAGACAACCCAATATTTTTCCTTGCTTTTATTTAATAAATAATTTATCTAGCCTGTGTTTTGGTTTTGTTTTTTGTGTTTAATTAGTGTTTGTGCCAAGTAGAACCATTGGGAAGACTTGGGGAAAGTCTTTTTGATCTTGCTGTAAAAAAACAGAAACTTTAGCGCCAACGAGAACTGCTGCCATTTTTATTTGGAAAGTGCTATTTATTTAATTATTTTTGAAGATGATTAATAGATAAATTTCTCACGTCCAGAAATTTATTTTAGAATTTTTGGGGTTCCAGATCTTGCGTTAGCTACAGATTACTACAGACTGTTCTGTTTTTGACAGATTCTGTTTTTTGTGTGTTGTTTGCTTATTTTAATGAATCTATGGCAAGTAAAATAGTTTCTAAACCATAGAGAAGTTGAAATACAGTAGGTTTAACACCAATATAAATAAATAATGAGTTCATCACAGTACCTTGAAGTGGTGTTTTGTTTTCTTTAACGGAGATCACGAGATTTTCTACTTTAAGTTTTGTGTTGTGAAGTTTTCAAGTTTTGGGTAAAATATTTGATGGATTATGGAACGAGGAGTGGAAAGAGCCTAAGCTTGGGGATGCCCATGGCACCCCAAGATAATCTAAGGACACCTAAAAGCCAAAGCTTGGGAATGCCCCGGAGGGCATCCCCTCTTTCGTCTACTTCTACCGGTAACTTTACTTGGAGCTATATTTTTATTTACCACCTAATATGTGTTTTCCTTGGAGCGTCTTGTATTATTTGAGTCTTTATTTGTTAGTTTTCCACAATCATCCTTGCTGCACACACCTTTTTTAGAAAGACGTAGATGATTCAGAAATTGTTAGAATACTCTATGTGCTTCACTTATATCTTTTTGAGTTATATAGTTTTTGCTCTAGTGCTTCACTTATATCTTTTAGAGCACGATGGTGGATTTGTTTTATAGAAACTTTTGTTCTATCATGCTTCACTTAGATTATTTTGAGAGTCCTACAAAACAGCATGGTAATTTGCTTTAATTATGTTAGGCATTCAAGATTAATAATAAAATTTTCATATGAGTGTGTTGAATACTATGAAATGTTTGAAACTTGATAATTGTTTTGAGATATGGAGATGGTGATATTAGAGTCGTGCTAGTTGAGTAGTTGTGAATTTGAGAAATGCTTGTGTTGAAGTTTGTGATGACCGTAGCATGCACGTATGGTGAACCGTTATGTTAAGAAGTCAAAGCATGATGTATTTATTGATTTTCCTCCTTATGAGTGGCGGTCGGGGACGAGGGATGGTCTTTTCCTACCTATCTATCCCCCTAGGAGCATGCGCATAGTACTTTGCTTCGATGACTAATAGATTTTTGCAATAAGTATGTGAGTTCTTTATTACTAATGTTGAGTCCATGTATTATACGCACTCTCACCCTTCCACCATTGCTAGCCTCTCTAATACCGCATACCTTTTGCCGGTATCATACACCCACCATATACCTTTCTCAAAACAGCCACCATACCTACCTATCATGGCATTTCCATAGCCATTCCATGATATATTGCCATGCAACTTTCCACCGTTCCGTTTACTATGACGCGCTCCATCATTGTCATATTTCTTTGCATGATCATGTAGTTGACATTTTAGTTGTGGCAAAGCCACCAGTCATAATTCTTTCATATAAGTCACTCATGCATCATTTCTATCCCGGTATACCGCCGGAGGCATTCATATAGAGTCATACTTTGTTCTAGTATCGAGTTGTAATCATTGAGTTGTAAATAAATAGAAGTGTGATGATCATCATTCATAGAGTATTGTCCCAATAAAAAAAGAGAAAGGCCAAATAAAAAAAGGAAGGCCCAAAAAATAGTAAATAAATAAAAAGGGGCAATACTACTATCCTTTTTCCACACTTGTGCTTCAAAGTAGCACCATGATCTTCATGATAGAGAGTCTCCTATTCTATCACTTTCATATACTAGTGGTAATTTTTCATTATAGAACTTGACTTGTATATTCCAACGATGGGCTTCCTCAAAATGCCCTAGGTCTTCATGAGCAAGCAAGTTGGATGCACACCCACTTAGTTCTTTTTGTTGAGCTTTCATATACATATAGCTCTGGTGCTTCCGTTGCATGGCAATCCCTACTCACTCACATTGATATCTATTAATAGGCATCTCCATAGCCCGTAGATACACCTAGTTGATGTGAGACTATCTTTTCCCTTTTTGTCTTCTCCACAACCACCATTCTATTCCACATATAGTGCTATGTCCATGGCTCACGCTCATGTATTGCATGAAGATTGAAAAAGTTTGAGAACACCAAAAGTATGAAAGAATTGCTTGGCTTGTCATCGGGGTTGTGCATGATTTAAATACTTTGTGTGGTGAAGATGGACCATAGCAAGACTATATGATTTTGTAGGGATAACTTTCTTTGCCCATGTTATTTTGAAGAGACATAATTTCTTAGTTAGTATGCTCGAAGTATTATTATTTCTATGTCAATATTGAACTTTTGTCTTGAATCTTTCGGATCTGAATATTCATACCACAATTAAGAGAATTACATTGAAATTATGCCAAGTAGCATTCCACATCAAAAATTCTGTTTTTATCATTTACCTACTCGAGGACGAGCAAAAATTAAGCTTGGGGATGCTTGATACGTCTCCAACGTATCTATAATTTTTTATTGTTCCGTGCTATATTATATCCTGTTTTGGACATTACTGGGCTTTATTATACACTTTTATATTATTTTTGGGACTAACCTATTAACCGGAGGCCCAGTCCAGAATTGTTGTTTTTTGCCTATTTTAGAGTTTCACAGAAAAAGAATATCAAACGGGGTCCAAACGGAATGAAACCTTCAGGGACGTGATTTTCGGAACAAACGTGATCCAGAGGACTTGGGCCCTACGTCAAGACATCAACCAGGAAGGCACGAGGTAGCGGGCGCGCCTACACCCCCCAGGCGCGCCTACACCCTCGTGGGGCTCACGTTGCTCCACCGACGTACTTCTTCCTCCTATATATACCTATGTACCCCCAAACTACCAGATACGAAGCCAAAACCCTAATTCCACCGCCGTAACTTTCTGTATCCACGAGATCCCATCTTGGGGCCTTTTCCGGATCTCCGCCGGAGGGGGTATCGATCATAGAGGGCTTCTACATCAGCACCATAGCCTCTCCGATGAAGTTTGAGTAGTTTACTTGAGACCTTCGGGTCCATAGTTATTAGCTAGCTGGCTTCTTCTCTCTTTTTGGATCTCAATACAAAGATCTCCCCCTCTCTTGTGGAGATATATTCGATGTAATCTTTTTTGCGGTGTGTTTGTTGAGACCGATGAATTGTGGGTTTATGATCAAGTTTATCTATGAACAATATTTGAGTCTTCTCTGAATTCTTTTATGTATGATTGGTTATGTTTGCAAGTCTCTTCGAATTATTAGTTTGGTTTGGCCTACTAGATTGATCTTTCTTGCAATGGGAGAAGTGCTTAGCTTTGGGTTCAATCTTGTAGTGTCCTTTCCCAGTGACAGTAGGGGCAGCAAGGCACGTATTGTATTGTTGCCATCGAGGATAACAAGATTGGGTGTATATCATATTGCATGAGTTTATCCCTCTACATCATGTCATCTTGCTTAAAGCATTACTCTGTTCTCTTGAACTTAATACTCTAGATGCATGTTGGATAGCGGTCGATGTGTGGAGTAATAGTAGTAGATGCAGGCAGGAGTCGGTCTACTTGTCTCGGACATGATGCCTATATACATGATCATACCTAGATATTCTCATAATTATGCTCAATTCTGTCAATTTCTCAGCAGTAATTTGTTCACCCACAGTAATACTTATGCTCACGAGAGAAGCCACTAGTGAAACCTATGGCCCCGGGTCTATTTTCCGTCATATTAATCTTCCAATACTTAGTTATTTCCTTTGCCATTTATTTTACTTGCATCTTTATTTCTCTTTATCATAAAAATACGAAAAATATTATCTTATCATATCTATCAGATCTCACTGTCATAGGTGACCGTGAAGGGATTGAAAACCCTTTTATCGTGTTGGCTGCGAGGAGTTCATTTGTTTGTGTAGGTGCGAGGGACTCGTGCGTGGCCTCCTACTGGATTGATACCTTGGTTATCAAAAACTGAGGGAAATACTTACGCTACTCTGCTGCATCACCCTTTCCTCTTCAAGGGAAAACCAACGCAGTGCTCAAGAGGTAGCAGAGTCCTATCCGGACACGGGAGAAAGTCTTCTATCTTGTATCTTCATGGCCCAATAGTCCGGTCTATCTCCAACAGGCCGGACATCCGAGGACCCCTTAATCCAGGACTCCCTCAGGGGGCGCCGCACACGGCTAACAATTGTCTGTGGTGTGCTAGGGGCGCCCCCACATATATATAGATGGGAGGGAGAGGGGAGGTAGACAAGGAGGCGCCCAAGTAGGCCAAATCCTACTTGGGGTCTCCCCATGGACGACGCCCCCCCTCCTTATCCACCGGAGGGGGGAGGAAAGATGGAGGAGGGAAGGAAGGGGGCGTATCCCCCCTTTCCTTCTCCCTTGCCCTCTTTCCTTCTCCTCTGGTTCGACCCATATGGGGGGCACCAGCCCCTGGTGGCTGGTGTGTTTCCCCTCTTGGCCCATTAGGCTCATATCTTTTGTCGGGGGTGCCCGGAACCCCTTCCAGTGACCCGATATGTACTCGGTACCCTCCGAAACACTTACGGTGTCCGAATACTATCGTCCTATATATCAATCTTTACCTCTCGGCCATTTCAAGACTCCTCTTCATGTCCGTGATCTCATCCGGGACTCCGAACAACATTTGGTCACCAAATCACATAACTCATATAATACAATATCGTCATCGGACGTTAAGCGTGCGAACCCTATGGGTTCGAGAACTATGTAGACATGACCGGGACACCTCTCCGGTCAATAACTAATAGCGGAACCTGGATACCCATATTGGCTCCTACATATTCTACGAATATCTTTATCGGTCGAACCATTATGACAACATATGTTATTCCCTTTGTTTGTTGGTATGTTACTTGCTCGAGATTCGCTCGTCGGTATCTTCATACCTAGTTCAATCTCGTTACCGGCGAGTCTCTTTACTCGTTTCGTAATACATCACCTCGTGACTAACTCCTTAGTTGTTTGCTTGCAAGCTTATGATGTGTATTACCGAGAGGGACCAGAGATACCTCTCGTTACTCGGAGTGGCAAATCCTAATCTCGATCTATGCCCACTCAACAAACATCTTCTACCTATAGAGAATCTTTGTAATCACCCAGTTACGGCGTCACGTTTGGTAGCACACAAGGCATTCCTCCGGTATCTGGGAGTTGCATAATCTCATAGTCGAAGGAATATGTATTTGACATGAAGAAAGCAATAGCAATAAAACTGAACGATCATTATGCTAAGCTAACGGATGGGTCTTTTCCATCACATCATTCTCTTAATGATGTGATCGCGTTATCAAATGACAACTCATGTCCATGGTTAAGAAACCTTAACCATCTTTGATCAACGAGCTAGTCAAGTAGAGGCTCACTTGGGACATAGTGTTTGTCTATGTATTCGCACACGTATTTAAGTGTCCGATCAATACAATTCTAGCATGAATGATAAACATTTATCATGAATAAGTAAATATAAAATAACAACTTTATTATTGCCTCTAGGGCATATTTCATTTAGGTTCTTGTTTGGTGTTTCTCCTTGTGAGACTTGGAGCTTATGGTCATCTTCATGACAAGCTCGAGTTCATCAAAACAGAATTCACATGCATCTTCTATGATGTTTCCGATGTTGGGGTTTTTGCCGGTTCTTCATTCATAGAGGTTTCACATCTCTATATCATAGAGGTCGTTGTTGGATAGTATTTGTCATCATCTATCCAACAAGCTTGAGTTTGCTCATTTCGAAGTTCATTTGCAGAAATTATGGCAGTTCGGGGTTTATTGTATCCATCTGTTTGCTTAGGCTACTTTGAAGCTCACTAGCAGTAGTACCGCCCTGAGCGGCGGTAGTACCTCTTACGCGGTACTTCCGCGGTCTAGTGTCACAGGCACTACCACTTGTTTTTGGGCTTTTGGACTCGTTTTCTCTTCGGTGGCAATGGGGCGGAAGTTGGGCATGGTAGTACTGTTCTGTATGGTAGCACCTCACCTGCCCAATGGTAGTACTGCTTTGCGGTACTTCCGCGAACGACTACCACCACACTACCGCCTATCTCTTTGGTTCTGTAGTCCCTCACTGCTTCCACGATAGTAGAGCGGTAGTAGAGTGTGGTAGTATCGCTTAGTGTGCTATTTCCGTCCTACCCTCCCTCTACTACCGTTGGCTCTCTGTCTTGAGACACTAAGCGGTAGTACCTCTTGTGAGGATGATAGTACCGCTTCGGCAGCACTACCACACCTGAACTTGCATTCTCTCAGTGCTACACCTAGAACTACTGCCCCAAGTGGTACCGCTCACCTAAGCGGTAGTACTGCTTGTGTGTGGGCTGGGGGCATAACGGTTGGATTTGTCCCCACCTATAAAAGGGGTCTTCTTTCCCAATGAACTTAATCCTTTGAACTTGTGTTCTTCCCCCATTGTTGACCTTCTTCGAGCTTGCTATCTCTCAATCCCTCCAATGATTCTTGCTAGTTCTTGAGGGAAAAGAGAGAGAAGATCTAGATCCACATTTTCATCAATGGCTGTTGCATGTAGTTCTATAGTTTGTTGTCTTCAATCGAGGTGCCTTCATTGAGGGTCTCTTTACGATTTAGAAGTGTGATGGATCATGGTTGTTGCGCGTTATGTATGTTAGTGAGGTTGGCCATGCGGTCATGGGGTTTCTCGCTTTGCGAGTAGTCTGCATGTGGTCTATACATGTATAGGTTTTCGCCCAGTTTTTTGCTAATTAATTGGGCAATCCTCTTCTTCTCAATTAACCAAAAAGGCAAATCTTTTGCCTCCATTTCAAAAAAAAAGACAAGATCAATTCAGGGGATAATGGTCATTTCATCATGTTTTTGCAGTAGGCGCGGCTGCAACGGCACAACTACCAAATAACCGCATCTCAACCTATTGCAACTGCAATTGTGTAAGTTGGAGCCCAAACAAACACGACAAGGAGAGACTTAGGCCCAGTACTTTTGGCCGATTCTCTCAGAATCTTGCGAATCGATCCTCCACCCAGCTTCTCCCAGAATCTTGTACTCATACTTTTTTTCACAATTGTAGTTGTTCACACCCTAAGTAGCCCGGATTGTAAAGAAATATGGCTTCAAGATTCTGGAAGAAGCTGGGTGAAGGGACAATTCTCAAGATTATGAGAGAATCGGCCAAAAGAACCGGGCTTTATTACATTGAAATATCCTACTGCTAGTTAGAGATCTCAAAAAGGAGCCAATTGACTTCATTATTTCGGTCTCTTGAGAACCAACAAAATTGGCATAGTTATCATTCTTTTCTTTCAACATCTGCATGTTTAGACAATTGAAGAACCACCTGACACTTGACACCAACTACCTAGTGAACTGCTATCATGTGCAATACCATCTCCATCGATCGCCACATGTCTCATGTGCATGCCTAAACCAATCCATTGAAACAGGATGCATGCATACTGCATGCACTTCTTCTTGGTCGAATCGATGCTATATTCGTGAGATTTTTCGTAAAAATTTACACATTTTTCTTGTTTTTTAGTTTTTCTTTCTTATCACTTGATTGTGACTTGATTAAATCTCAGTTGACTCAGACCAAGCCATACCCTTTATTTTACCGATACACACTAATTTGTTCATTGCTCACAACACTAGACCTCGATTAATCTTTAATGAGGAGCAACAAACTACTTCGTCTGATGAGCCAATGCGCATCGAAGGATAAAATTACAGTCCTGCACGCTTAGACGCATGCATGTCGCTCTCCTCCATTTTGTATTTCTGTCGGCACAAAATTGAGTCGTTCTCGCTCTCATAGTATCTTATACTTCCTCTCTCTTTAAATATAAGTTTCTTTTATAGATTCTAATATGAAGCATATATGGAATAAAATGAGTGAATCTGTACCCTAAAATGCGTCTATATATATATCCGTATGTAGTCTATATTAAGATATTGAAAAAGACTCCCACGAAAAAAATTAAAAATACTTATATTTAGAAACGGAGGGAGTAGTTAGAAATGCTTTGATCTCAGCCAGTTCATGCCATCTTCGTGTCGCGTGCAAGGCCCGTGCATCGAACTAACCATGTAACAGACTCACAGGTGGTTGCACCGAGACCCGCCTTGACTATAAATACATGATCAGTGAGCATCTCTAAACCCACCCAAGACTCACAAGCCAAGGTCACTAATCCTAAGTGCTACGTGCTTAACCCTTCCGATCGAAGCCAAGCGCAGTGGCGTCCTCCAGCAAGGCCTGCGCCGCCGCCGCCGCCCTCCTTCTGCTGCTGGCCCTCGCGGTGGCCACGGCGGCCGGCGCATCGAAGCGGAGCATCGCGTCGGAGGCCAACACGAGGCCGGTGGGGAAGGTCATCGTGACGGAGCCCCCGGTCCCGACGTCGGCGCCGGCCAGCGCGGCGAAGTGGAGCATCGCGTCGGAGGCCAACCCAAGGCCGGTAGCGAAGGTCATCGTGACGGAGCCCCCGGTCCCGACGTCGGCGCCGGCCAGCGCGGCGAAAAGGAGCATCGCGTCGGAGGCCAACCCAAGGCCGGTGGGGAAGGTCATCGTCACGGAGCCCCCGGTCCCGACGTCGGCGCCGGTCAGCGCGGCGAAGCGGAGCATCGCGTCGGAGGCCAGCCCGAGGCCGGCGGCGAAGGACATCGTCGTGTCGGAGCCCACCATCCCGAGGCCCGCGGCGGTGGACGTGTCGGCGACGTGCATGGGGTCGCTGCTGGAGCTGAGCCCGTGCCTGGCCTTCTTCAGGGACGCGGGCACGTCCAAGGCGCCGGCGGGGTGCTGCAAGGGCCTGGGCAGCATCGTCCGAGACCAGCCCGCGTGCCTGTGCCACATCTTCAACCGCACCCTGGAGCGTGCCGTCGGCGTCGACATCCCCGTCGATCGCGCGCTTGCCCTCATGGGCGACGTCTGCGGCCTCACGCTGCCGCAGGACCTCATGAGCAGCTGCGGCGACAACGGCGGCGTGCCGCCGCTGTACGTGTGCCCGGCGCCCTCGGCCTGAATCGCCTGATATCTGTCAATCCAGGTGACCAAACCGGCCGCATGATCACTAGGAGCTTCGATTACGTGCAACGTAGAGCTAGGCTTCTAACTAGTTCACTGTTTTCTTCTTTGTATTTTGGTGCAGGAGGAGATGCGTGAGTAAAAGATGGCAGCCCCTCTTGCAAGCAAGACGAAGGATGCATGCATACGAATGCAGCTTATCATAGATACTCCATACTAATTGGAGTTTCGAATTAGCATCACATGGAATGGATATGATACTACTAGCTACCAGATCGATCCTGGGTACACTGTGGTTACGGAAGTATGTACTGTCTCCACGCATAATGATCAATATATAAGAAACAAAAAAGTACTCCCTCCGTTTCTTTTTACTCCGCATATAAAATTTGGTCAAAGTCAAACTACACAAAGTTTGACCAAATTTATATACAAAAGTATGAACATCTACAATATTAAAACTATATAGTATGAAAATACATTTCGTAGTGCATCTGATAACGTTGATTTTATATTGTCAATGTTTATATTTTTTAATATAAAGTTAGTCAAACTTTACAAAGCTTGACTTTGACCAAATTTTATATGTAGACTAAAAAGAAACAGAGAGAGTATTATATATTTACTTGTGCTCTCATGGTTTTACCTTATGGGATAGTGCAATTAATTATCTATGTCTTTCAACTCAGCAAAAATTATATGCGGCTTCGTCAAGAAAAGACTAGCATCATCTTTTTCTTTTTTGCGGGGAAAAGCCACTTCGATCACATGCTTAACTAGGCACCTGTGCTAACATATAAGATTATTCCAAGAATGGACAATACAATTCCCCCAAAAGGAATAGACAGTTCGACCATCACGTACCTACAAATAGGTACTTGAGTTTGAGTAGATGAAACTCTCACATGGATGCTTGCCGATGCGGCGATATTACCCCTCTTCAAGCACCCATGTAGAAGCATCCTACACCGTACGTGCATTATGTATGCTCAAAAATACACAACCGATCAAATTTTCATTAGAATCTTCAACCACCGTGTTGATCAAAAGACCATCAACTCATCTCCAAGTGGAGAACATATCTTCAGCAAGATTAATCGTCAATTCATCATCATACTCTAACTGGGGACAAACCTTCAGGAAATCTAATAACTCATGGTATACTTGCTCAGAATATACTTGATATACTAAAATTGACCAGCATGAGAATCTTTCAACCTTACAAAAAATTGCAAACAACTCATGATATTCTAAAATAACAAAAAATTGCATACTGCACATAATATACTTGCTCAACATCATGATAAACAACAACGTTAACTACTAAAAATAACCATGGATTTGAATAAATCAATAGCATAATACTTGATAAACTTCACAAAAAAGGACACATGAACAGAGTGAAAACATAAGCAAAAGGGATGGGCATAGAACACATACGAACACTAGGCTTGGGCAAAGGAACTTGACCACCACGAAAATCTTTCAGCCCCAGATAACATCAATATGAAGATCATCACCAAGCAAACTAAGTAATGAAATCGCGATAACGAAGATCATAGTCATCAATCAACTTCTTCCACCTAGGACCATGAGACTTACACCTGTGATCCACATCAGTAAGCTTCAATTCATAACTGAGAGTCTCATTCGTTACAAACAAAGGATTGCAATTTTTTCCTCATGTACAAAAGCAGTAAGCTTCTGACCAGCAAATAGAATCAACAATTGTTGCCTGTAGTAGCATGGGACTGAAGGAAATATGCCCTAGAGGCAATAATAAAGTTACTATTTATTTCCTTATATCATGGTAAATGTTTATTATTCATGCTACAATTGTATTAACCGGAAACATAATACATGTGTGAATACATAGACAAACAATATGTCACTAGTATGCCTCTACTTGACTAGCTCGTTGAATCAAAGATGGTTAAGTTTCCTAGCCATAGACATGAGTTGTCATTTGATTAACGAGGTCACATCATTAGAGAATGATGTGATTGACTTGACCCATTCCGTTAGCATAGCACTTGATCGTTTAGTTTGTTGCTATTGCTTTCTTCATGACTTATACATGTTCCTATGACTATGAGATTATGCAACTCCCGTTTACCGGAGGAACACTTTATGTGCTACCAAACGTCACAACGTAACTGGGTGATTATAAAGGTGCTCTACAGGTGTCTCCGAAGGTACTTGTTGGGTTGGCATATTTCGAGATTAGGATTTGTCACTCCGATTGTCGGAGAGGTATCTCTGGGCCCTCTCGGTAATGCACATCACTTAAGCCTTGCAAGCATTGCAACTAATAAGTTAGTTGCGGGATGATGTATTACAGAACGATTAAAGAGACTTGCCGGTAACGAGATTGAACTAGGTACTGAGATACCGACGATCGAATCTCGGGCAAGTAACATACCGATGACAAAGGGAACAACGTATGTTGTTATGCGGTTTGACCGATAAACATCTTCGTAGAATATGTAGGATCCAATATGGGCATCCAGGTCCCGCTATTGGTTATTGACCGGAGAGGTGTCTCGGTCATGTCTACATAGTTCTCGAACCCATAGGGTCCGCACGCTTAACGTTCATTGACGATATAGTACTATATGAGTTATGTATGTTGATGACAGAATGTTGTTCGGAGTCCGAGATGAGATCACGGACATGACGAGGAACTCCGGAATGGTCCGGAGATAAAGTTTGGTATATGGGATAGTAGTGTTTGATCTCCGGAAGGGTTCCGGAATTCACCGGAAGGGGTTCCGGATGTTTCCCGAAATATTTGGGCACGAGAACACTTTATCTGGGCCAAAGGGGAAAGCCCACGAGGCTTTTGGAAAGTGCAAAAGGAATTTTTGCGGAGACCAGAGGCTAGATGCCAAGAACCCTGGCGTCTAGTGGGTAGACACCTGGAACCCTAGCGTCTAGCCCTGGAGTCCGAGAAGGACTCTTGCCTTTCGGGTGAAACCGACTTTGAGGAAGCTTTTACTCCAAGTTTCGACCCCAGGGCTCAACATATGAATAGAGGGGTAGGGCTAGCACCAAAGACACATCAAGAAACACCAAGCCGTGTGCCGGCAGCCCCGTCCCCTCTAGTTTATCCTCTGTCATAGTTTTCGTAGTGCTTAGGCCAAGCCCTACGGAGATTGTTCTTCACCAACACCGTCACCATGCCGTCGTGCTGCCGGAACTCATCTACTACTTCGCCCCTCTTGCTGGATCGAGAAGGCGAGGATGTCACCAAGCCGAACGTGTGCAGAACTCGGAGGTGCCGTGCGTTCGGTACTTGAATCGGTCGAACGTGAAGACGTAGAACTACATCAACCGCATTGATATAATGCTTCCGCGAACGGTCTATGAGGGTATGTAGACAACACTCTCCCCTCTCGTTGCAATGCATCACCATGATCTTGCGTGTGTGTAGGAAATTTTTGAAATTACTACGTTCCCCGACAGTGGCATCCGAGCCTAGGTTTTATGCATTGATGTTGTGCACGAGTAGAACACAAGTGAGTTGTGGGCGATATAAGTCATACTGCTTACCAGCATGTCATACTTTGGTTCGGCGGTATTGTTGGATGAAGCGGCCCGGACCGACATTACGCGTACGCTTACGCAAGACTGGTTCTATCGACGTGCTTTGCACACAGGTGGCTGGCGGCGTCAGTTTCTCCAACTTTAGTTGAACCAAGTGTGGCTACGCCCGTTCCTTGCGAAGGTTAAAACAGCACCAATTTGACAAACTATCATTGTGGTTTTGATGCGTAGGTAAGAACGGTTCTTGCTTAAGCCCGTAGCAGCCACGTAAAACTTGCAACAATAAAGTAGAGGACGTCTAACTTGTTTTTGCAGGGCATGTTGTGATGTGATATGGTCAAGACATGATGCTAAATTTTATTGTATGAGATGATCATGTTTTGTAACCGAGTTATCGGCAACTGGCAGGAGCCATATGGTTGTCGCTTTATTGTATGCAATGCAATTGCGCTGTAATGCTTTACTTTATCACTAAGCGGTAGCGATAGTTGTGAAAGCATAAGATTGGCGAGACAACAACGATGCTACGATGGAGATCAATGTGTCGCGCCGGTGACGATGGTGATCATGACGGTGCTTCGGAGATGGAGATCACAAGCACAAGATGATGATGGCCATATCATATCACTTATATTGATTGCATGTGATGTTTATCTTTTATGCATGTTATCTTTCTTTAATTGACGGTAGCATTATAAGATGATCTCTCACTAAATTTCAAGATAAAAGTGTTCTCCCTGAGTATGCACCGTTGCAAAGTTCGTCGTGCCCAGAAACCACGTGATGATCGGGTGTGATAAGCTCTACGTCCATCTACAACGGGTGCAAGCCAGTTTTTGCACATGCAGAATACTCAGGTTAAACTTGACGAGCCTAGCATATGCAGATATGGACTCGGAACACTGAGACCGAAAGGTCGAGCGTGAATCATATAGTAGATATGATCAACATATTGATGTTCACCATTGAAAGCTACTCCATTTCATGTGATGATCTGTTATGGTTTAGTTGATTTGGATCACGTGATCACTTAGAAGATTAGAGGGATGTCTTTCTAAGTGGGAGTTCTTAAGTAATATGATTAATTGAACTTAAATTTATCATGAACTTAGTACCTGATAGTATTTTGCTTGTCTATGTTGATTTTAGATAGATGGCCCGTGCTGTTGTTCTGTTGAATTTTAATGCGTTCCTTGAGAAAGCAAAGTTGAAAGATGGTGGTAGAAATTACACAGACTGGGTCCGTAACTTGAGGATTATCCTCATTGCTGCACAGAAGAATTATGTCCTGGAAGCACCGCTAAGTGCCAAGCCTGCTGCAGGAGCAACACCAGATGTTATGAACGTTTGGCAGAGCAAAGCTGATGACTACTCGATAGTTCAGTGTGCCATGCTTTACGGCTTAGAACCGGGTCTTCAACGACGTTTTGAACGTCATGGAGCATATGAGATGTTTCAGGAGTTGAAGTTAATATTTCAAGCAAATGCCCGGATTGAGAGATATGAAGTCTCCAATAAGTTCTATAGCTGCAAGATGGAGGAGAATAATTCTGTCAGTGAACATATACTCAAAATGTCTGGGTATCATAATCACTTGACTCAACTGGGAGTTAATCTTCCTGTTGATAGTGTCATTGACAGAGTTCTTCAATCACTGCCACCAAGCTACACGAGCTTCGTGATGAACTATAACATGCAAGGGATGGATAAGACGATTCCCGAGCTCTTCGCAATGCTAAAGACTGCGGAGGTAGAAATCAAGAAGGAGCATCAAGTGTTGATGGTCAATAAGACCGCCAGTTTCAAGAAAAAGGGCAAAGGGAAGAAGAAGGGGAACTTCAAGAAGAACAACGAACAAGTTGCTGCTCAGGAGAAGAAACCCAAATCTGGACCTAAGCCTGAAACTGAGTGCTTCTACTGCAAGCAGACTGGACACTGGAAGCGGAACTTCCCAAGTATTTGGCGGATAGGAAGGATGGCAAGGTGAACAAAGGTATATGTGATATACATGTTATTAATGTGTACCTTACTAGAGCTCGCAGTAGCACCTGGGTATTTGATACTGGTTCTGTTGCTAATATTTGCAACTCGAAACAGGGACTACGGATTAAGCGAACACTGGCAAAGGACGAGGTGACGATGCGCGTGGGAAATGGTTCCAAAGTCGATGTGATCGCGGTCGGCACGCTACCTCTACATCTACCTTCGAGATTAGTTTTAGACCTAAATAATTGTTATTTGGTGCCAGCGTTGAGCATGAACATTATATCTGGATCTTGTTTGATGCGAGAGGGTTATTCATTTAAATCAGAGAATAATGGTTGTTCTATTTATATGAGTAATATCTTTTATGGTTATGCACCCTTGAAGAGTGGTCTATTTTTGATGAATCTCGATAGTAGTGATAAACATATTCATAATGTTGAAGCCAAAAGATGCAGAGTTGATAATGATAATGCAACTTATTTGTGGCACTGCCGTTTAGGTCATATCGGTGTAAAGCGCATGAAGAAACTCCATACTGATGGACTTTTGGAATCACTTGATTATGAATCACTTGGTAGTTACGAACCGTGCCTCATGTGCAAGATGACCAAAACACCGTTCTCCGGTACTATGGAAAGAGCAGCGGATTTGTTGAAAATCATACATACAGATGTATGTGGTCCGATGAATGTTGAGGCTCGTGGCGGATATCGTTATTTTCTCACCTTCACAGATGATTTAAGCGGATATGGGTATATCTACTTAATGAAACATAAATCTGAAACAATTGAAAAGTTCAAAGAATTTCAGAGTGAAGTTGAAAATCATCGTAACAAGAAAATAAAATTTCTACGATCTGATCGTGGAGGAGAATATTTGAGTTACGAGTTTGGTCTACATTTGAAACAAAGCGGAATAGTTTCGCAACTCACGCCACCCGGAACACCACAGCGTAATGGTGTGTCTGAATGTCGTAATCATACCTTACTAGATATGGTGCGATCTATGATGTCTCTTACTGATTTACCGCTATCGTTTTGGGGTTATGCTTTAGAGACGGCCGCATTCATGTTAAATAGGGCACCATCGAAATCTGTTGAGACGACGCCTTATAAACTGTGGTTTGGCAAGAAACCAAAGTTGCCGTTTCTTAAAGTTTGGGGCTGCGATGCTTATGTGAAAAAGCTTCAACCTGATAAGCTCGAACCCAAATCGGAGAAATGTGTCTTCAGGATACCCAAAGGAGACTGTTGGGTACACCTTCTATCACAGATCCGAAGGCAAGACATTCGTTGCCAAGAATGGATCCTTTCTAGAGAAGGAGTTTCTCTCGAAAGAAGTGAGTGGGAGGAAAGTAGAACTTGATGAGGTAACTGTACCTGCTCCCTTATTGGAAAGTAGTTCATCACAGAAACCGGTTTCTGTGACACCTACACAAATTAGTGTGGAAGTTAATGATGATGATCATGGAACTTCAGATCAAGCTATTACTGAACCTCGTAGATCAAACAGAGTAAGATCCACACCAGAGTGGTACGGTAATCCTGTTTTGGAAGTCATGCTACTAGATCATGATGAACCTACGAACTATGAAGAAGCGATGGTGAACCCAGATTCCGCAAAATGGCTAGAAGCCATGAAATCTGAGATGGGATCCATGTATGAGAGCAAAGTGTGGACTTTGGTTGACTTGCCCGTTGATCGGCAAGCAATTGAGAATAAATGGATCTTCAAGAAGAACACCGACGCCGACGGTAATGTTACTATCTACAAAGCTCGACTTGTTGCAAAAGGTTTTCGACAAGTTCAAGGGATTGGCTACGATGAGACCTTCTCACCCGTAGCGATGCTTAAGTCTGTCCGGATCATGTTAGCGATTGCCGCATTTCATGATTATGAAATTTGGCAGATGGATGTCAAACCTGCATTACTGAATGGATTTCTAGAAGAAGAGTTGTATATGATGCAACCAGAAGGTTTTGTCGATCCAAAGGGAGCTAACAAAGTGTGCAAGCTCCAGCGATCCATTTATGGACTGGTGCAAGCCTCTCGGAGTTGGAATAAACGCTTTGATAGTGTGATCAAAGCATTTGGTTTTGTACAGACTTTTGGAGAAGCCTGTATTTACAAGAAAGTGAGTGGGAGCTCTGTAGCATTTCTGATATTATATGTGGATGACATATTACTAATTGGAAATGATATAGAATTTTTCGATAGCATAAAGGGATACTTTAATAAAAGTTTTTTTTATGAAAGACCTCGGTGAAGCTGCTTACATATTGGGCATCAAGATCTATAGGGATAGATCAAGACGCTTAATTGGACTTTCACAGAGCACATACCTTGACAAAGTTTTGAAAAGGTTCAAAATGGATCAAGCAAAGAAAGGGTTCTTGCCTGTGTTACAAGGTGTGAAGTTGAGTAAGACTCAATGCCGGACCACTGCAGAAGATAGAGAGAAGATGAAAGATGTTCCCTATGGTTCAGCCATAGGCTCTATCATGTATGCAATGCTGTGTACCAGACCTGATGTGTGCCTTGCTATAAGTCTAGCAGGGAGGTACCAAAGTAATCCAGGAGTGGATCACTGGACAGCGGTCAAGAACATCCTAAAATACCTGAAAAGGACTAAGGCTATGTTTCTCATTTATGGAGGTGACAAAGAACTCATCGTAAATGGTTACGTTGACGCAAGCTTTGACACTGATCTGGACGATTCTAAATCGCAAACCGGATACGTGTTTATATTAAACAGTGGAGCTGTCAGTTGGTGCAGTTGTAAACAAAGCGTCGTGGCGGGATCTACGTGTGAAGCGGAGTACATAGCTGCTTCAGAAGCAGCAAATGAAGGAGTCTGGATGAAGGAGTTCATATCCGATCTAGGTGTCATACCTAGTGCATCGGGTCCAATGAAAATATTTTGTGACAATACTGGTGCAATTGCCTTGGCAAAGGAATCCAGATTTCACAAGAGAACCAATCACATCAAGAGACACTTCAATTCCATCAGGGATTTTGTCCAGGTGGGAGACATAGAAATTTTCAAGATACATACGGATCTGAATATTGCAGACCCGTTGACTAAGCTTCTTCCACGAGCAAAACATGATCAACACCAAGGCTCCATGGGTGTTAGAATCATTACTGTGTAATCTAGATTATTGACTCTAGTGCAAGTGGGAGACTGAAGGAAATATGCCCTAGAGGTAATAATAAAGTTATTATTTATTTCCTTATATCATGGTAAATGTTTATTATTCATGCTAGAATTGTATTAATCGGAAACATAATACATGTGTGAATACATAGACAAACAGTATGTCACTAGTATGCCTCTACTTGACTAGCTCGTTGAATCAAAGATGGTTAAGTTTCCTAGCCATAGACATGAGTTGTCATTTGATTAACGGGGTCACATCATTAGAGAATGATGTGATTGACTTGACCCATTCCGTTAGCATAGCACTTGATCGTTTAGTTTGTTGCTATTGCTTTCTTCATGACTTATACATGTTCCTATGACTATGAGAATATGCAACTCCCGTTTACCGGAGGAACACTTTGTGTGCTACCAAACGTCACAACATAACTGGGTGGTTATAAAGGTGCTCTACAGGTGTCTCCGAAGGTACTTGTTGGGTTGGCGTATTTCGAGATTAGGATTTGTCACTCCGATTGTCGGAGAGGTATCTCTGGGCCCTCTCGGCAATGCACATCACTTAAGCCTTGCAAGCATTGCAACTAATAAGTTAGTTGCGGGATGATGTATTACGGAACGAGTAAAGAGACTTGCCGGTAACGAGATTGAACTAGGTATTGAGATACCGACAATCGAATCTCGGGCAAGTAACATACCGATGACAAAGGGAACAACGTATGTTGTTATGCGGTCTGGCCGATAAAGATCTTCGTAGAATATGTAGGAGCCAATATGGGCATCCAGGTCCCGCTATTGGTTATTGACCAGAGAGGTGTCTCGGTCATGTCTACATAGTTCTCGAACCCGTAGGGTCCGCATGCTTAACGTTCGTTAATGATATAGTACTATATGAGTTATGTATGTTGATGACCGGATGTTGTTCGGAGTCCGACATGAGATCACGGACATGACGAGGAACTCTGGAATGGTCCGGAGATAAAGTTTGATATATAGGATAGTAGTGTTTGATCTCCGGAAGGGTTCCGGAATTCACTGGAAGGGGTTCCGGATGTTTCCCGAAATGTTTGGGCACGAGAACACTTTATCTGGGCCAAAGGGGAAAGCCCACGAGGCTTTTGGAAAGTGCAAAAGGAAGTTTTGTGGAGACCAGAGGCTAGACGCTAGGAACCCTTGCGTCTAGGGGGTAGACGCCGGGAACCCTGGCGTCTAGCCCTGGAGTCCGAGAAGGACTCTTGCCTTTCGGGTGAAACCGACTTTAAGGAGGCTTTTACACCAAGTTTCGACCCCATGGCTCAACATATAAATAGAGGGGTAGGGCTAGCACCAAATACACATCAAGAAACACCAAGCCGTGTGCCGGCAACCCCGTCCCCTCTAGTTTATCCTCCGTCATAGTTTTCGTAGTGCTTAGGTGAAGCCCTACGGAGATTGTTCTTCACCAACACCGTCACCACGCCGTCGTGCTGCCGGAACTCATCTACTACTTCTCCCCTCTTGCTGGATCGAGAAGGCGAGGACGTCACCGAGCCGGACGTGTGCAGAACTCGGAGGTGCCGTGCGTTCGGTACTTGGATCGGTCGGATGTGAAGACGTACGGCTACATCAACCGCGTTGATATAACGCTTCTGCGAACGGTCTACGAGGGTACGTAGACAACACTCTCCCGTCTCGTTGCTATGCATCACCATGATCTTGCGTGTGTGTAGGAAATTTTTGAAATTACTACGTTCCCCAACTGGGACATACTGCAAAAAAAATTCCAAATAGAAAATAAGCAAAAATATATACACTATATAATAACAAAAGAGCAAGTCATTGTTAAAATAATAGGTGAGCAAGCATCAAACAGACGAGCAACAAAAGTTAAATTACAAGATCAAAACATACTAAACTAAGTAATAGCTGACCAACAGGAGGGGAGAGAGTAGCTTTTACAAAACTAGCAATAAAATTAAATCTAGGATGATAACAGCTAGAACCTAACAACAAGCATATAACCTAATACATACACACAACTTAGACAATACTTGCACAACCAATGCAAAACAAAGAACAAGGACCATTAACTATAAAATAAATAATCAATCATAGAAGAACTAGAAATAAACATTTAAATGAATGAGAAATAAAACACTAATCAAACCGGACAATGGTCATAACAATGGGGCAAAGCCACGGTGAAGAATCTATGTTGCACGCCCAACACAACACCAGAGCAGTCAATGTTGGAAATATGTCATAGAGGCAATAATATTATCATTATATTTCCATTTTCATAACTAAGACTTTATATTTCATGCTATAACCGCTATGATCCTGGACTATGTGATTCTGTGGAAAACTCATATACATGTGTGGAATAATAAACAGTAAAGAATAGGTTCCTAGTCTTGCCTCTAAGACTGGCTCAAGTGTTGTTGATGATCATGTTTTCCGGATCTTAGTATATTGTTAAGTGCAACGATAGTCCGGAAACAACATTGAGAGTATGACGTTAGAAGAAGGATCATATTGAGTCGACCCAGACTTGTTTGTAATAGTTTCAGATAATATCATCTGAAATCAATTGTCATAACACGGAGTGTTAATATGTGTTTTAGTTCCTCAGACCATGAGAGTGTCATAGTCACTTCCTACCGTACGGTGAACATTGGGATGCTCAAACATCATCCGTAACACGGTGATCATAACGACAACTTACAGGTTCATCCGAAAGTTTGACAAGGGAGTAGATAGCTCAAGAGTGGGATTTTCTCCGACGATGGAGATATATTCTTAGGGCCCTCTCGGTGTGATGGCTTCCATCATCGTCTAGCCAGACACAGATGACTACATCAGAGGGATGCCGGAACACTTCAATAAGAAAAAAAGGAAAAAAAACAGTGACGAGGGCAATGGTACAGTGAGCATGTGTATGACTCAGGACGATATCAATGCATCCCAGGTTTTGTAAAGTATCACGAAGCAAAGGGAACATCACATGATAACCGAAGGTTCACTCAAATGTCATTTGTGTAATCATAGGGATCGATATGGACGTCCATGCTTCCGATATCGGCCATTGAAGAAAGGGGTTTCGTCCATGTCTATGTTTTATCAAACCTACAGGGTCACAAGCTTAAGATAATGACGATCTACTGAGTGTTAGCAGTAAGAGAGTATCGAGGATTTATTTGTGGAATTGTTTCATTAATATTCAGAATAGTTTTGATACGAACCGCAAGCATTTCAAGGTCACCGGAAGGGTTTCAAAGTTTATTTGGCAATACCAGATATTCCCGATAAATAATATATAGGTGGAAAATGTCTCCTGTGTTGTTAAATTAATAATAAAAGGCTCTAGAAATTGTTAGGAGGCTTTTATATTAAATTTAATATCAACAGGTCTTAAAAGGCCAAGAGGTGGAAGGCAACCTGGGCCACAAAGGCCCAAGTGGAAGTGGCGCCACCCCCATCCCCTCCCCTTTCCTATAGGGAAGGCCGAATTGGAGTGGGGGGGGGGGGCGTTCCTCCTCCCCTCCCTTGGCTAGCGCCTCAAGGAGGGACTTTCCCTACTTGGTGGGCAGCCCCTCTCTCCCCTTGTAACCTATATATACCTAAGGTATTGTCCCTATTGTGTATACAAGTTTTAGAGCCTCCTCTACTTCCTCTTGAGCCATCACCTCTTTAGTCCCGGTTCATGGCACGAAACGGTACTAGAGGTTCAACACGAACCGGGACTAATGAGTACCGTCCGCCTAGCCATTGGAACCGACACTAATGGTCACATTAGTGCCAGTCCGTAATTGAACCGGGACTAATGAGGTCAACATCAGGTCATTTTTCTACTAGTCTATACCTATACTAATTACAGACTCCCAAGAAATTCCTACGTTAATTAGATTTTATGAGCCGTTAATCTGGTGGGACCAAATTATGACGGTTCAGATCCAATCCCGCATATATCTCTCGAAAAACAAAAAAAATCTCATGGATATCTCTCTCACGAGCCAAAACTCCCTATATCTCACCTTGATGTCTGTGGGATCGAATTTTCTTTTTTTGCGAGGTTGTGGGGCCGAATTATTAATGTTCAGATCCAATCTCTTATGTATATCTCTCAAAAAAGAAAAAGAAAAAATCTCATGGAGATATCACTCACGACCAGAATTTCCCAATCTCTCACGTACGCATCTCTTCCCCACGATCCAACTTTAACAATCTCTGTCTCATCTCCCACGCATAGTTTGAAAGTCCTAGACCTAGCAGGTTTAGATCTAACCTAGCGGTCGTTGTTTCCTTCCATAGCTTCCTGGACCTCCGATCTATTGCAGAACATCGCTCTTCCCTCAGGCTAGAGCAGGTCCAAGGAACGACGCCTGCCAGTTTGGAATCTACATCGCTTGCTCTCCATCTGATCCACCCGTCGCAAGGTACGATACTTCATCGACTGCCCTCTACTGATCTTTCAACTTGACCAGCAGCCCCAGTTTGATAGGATGAAACCGCCTAAATCTGAGTTGTTTCCATGGCACTACATGTACAGGTATTGCCTATTTGTGTGATTTGGAACAGAGGAGACAACGGTCTATGATAGCTCATGGGTTCGTATGGATCCTCTCTAAGACCCTCTCACTGCCTTTCCTTCATGTGCGGCCGCGACACGTCTGATGTAGATATACTTGGAAGATCCCACGTTTTCTCTTAGCCCTGCAGGTAAGAAGCACTGATCTTACGCATATGTTTCTGTGATTTTTGGCTAACCCCCACTCCACGTCCCTCTCATGGTGCAGCTGCTTCCTACAGGCTGCGGGATAACACGCAGACATGGATCCAATGGCAGAACTAAGTTCTGGACTCAATGTCATGGCCTAACCTGTAAGGGGGATGGGCCAACTCCAGCTAAAAGCCACCAAGGCAAGTCCGACAAACTTGATCTTAACTCCTGTTTAATGTTCTTACTTAATCTTACATGTTTCATCAGGATAGTACTTGATGGTTAACTGAAGGAATCACAAGATGAGTAGAATCAGTGAGTCCATATCCTGGATGGTTAGCTTTCTGATGTGCTTAGGTAGATTGGTGATCAGAGAATCCAAACACTGACATTTATATAGTTTTTAAGCCTGGTGCTTTCTTCAAGTAATCAGGTTAAATAGAGGTAAATTTTAGTGAAGTACTGATGAATGAATTAATATGAGTTTTTAACTTGAAAAATCTTCTGCAAGTTCTACTCGCAAGGGTCTTAATTAGGGTAGCAGGATCTGCAGCTTGCCGATTTCTCATTATTGGCTTCCTTCTTGAGCTTCTTGCGTGGACATGCCGGCACCCCGTTGTTGCCAGTATGAGCGGTAATCATTTTGAGCTTCTACAATGGACGTGCCAGCATCCCCTCTTGGTAGGAGCTTCAAATGTGCACCTGACCGGACAGGCCTTCCATCATTTGCAGCAGCATAGCATCAATTTGGTGCACCTCTTTTTTATTTGTGGGAAAGAGTGAATATGTTAGCTAGAAATAGGAGTACAATCCATGTTTATGGCACCGACAATTCCCCGAGGGAAACAATAAACTGCACCTACTCAGCTTTGTATAATAGAACTATTCTGTAAAGCATGTTAGAGATGAAAGAAGCGGCCTCATACAAGTTTGTCCAACTATCTCTTTGGTGTTTCAGTTCAATATGAAAACTGCAATGGCATACAGAATTGTGCGTGATATTAAGACTGTCCAGGGGAAGGAATTAACAACAAAGGGAGAGTGGCAAGAATTCGGGTTGCAATAATACTCAGTTTGGCTTTAAAGATATTGTTAACAGGATCCTTATTGATCAGGGAATGGTTGGGGCTTGCCTAGAAACGAACGTCTTACAATATTTCTTGATTAATTCGTTTTCTTCAGGATACCATAATCAGAGCTAAAGATTATATGTTACCGGTCAATTCTGATCTTGATTGTGCAAATTCAGTAGAGATATACTACTACTGGCTGGCTTAGAAACAAGAAGTGTTATACATAAGCTGAACTGTCGTTCGCCTGAGGAGATGCATGTATGATACCAAGGTTGTAGGAGGTTGCATATGGATGGTGGAACCTTGTCTTGACATAATCTAAAATAAATACACTTACATTCTCTTTCTTTTGTTTGCAGTTTTTACGTGCTACAAGCTTTCTATCTTTAAGTTCTATGGTGGTGCAAGAGCCTAACCTGAAGAAATATAGGCTTATTAGTGAGTATTTTCTTCTTAAATATCATATTTTATTATTTTAGTTAGGTAGATGGATGTGCTTTAGCTACAACAATCACATGCCTCTATACTTATATCATTCTTTGTCTGAACGTAATTGTCCACAGTAATATCTTGACTGGCCAAACATGTATAGGACTGTACCTATTTGAATACAAAATATCCTACAGGCGCCAAAGTAAATAAATAAACATATTACCTCACAAATATGTAAGCCTGGAAAATGAAACAAGTTCTGTGAATTTAAACCCGGGCTTATAATTTGTTGCCCTTCGTGCTGTTTGATAGTTTGTATATTGTCAGAGCTGTAAAACTTCATTTATCCTCATGTAATCCAACAATTCTACTCCTTTGAGCTTTTAACACGAGATATGGACAGGAAGTCAACCAAGCACAAGATATCCTATACATGATATTTTTCCTGATGATTTATTCCTTAGTGAACTAAGGACAAAGTTATCTTCATTGTCTATATGAAACCACTGCATTAGTCTCAGTTCTCGGTGTCTCCAAATATGGGTCCAGCATCCCAGTAAATCTGTAGATGATGGTGGAGTGTGTGGTTTGATATTATCAACCCTCTACTCCAAGGTATATTATATTAAAAAATTGTATTGGAATTAAATTATGCCTGTAAAATAGCACTATCTTACATTATGTACTAAGATGTGTTATTTATTTTAATGGTTCATATTCTAAGTGCAAATTTAATTTAAAATCATGGTCGTTGTGGTTATCCCGCAGCACAAAACATTGAATTAATTTACTAAAGGTTGTGATTTGCCGTGAGCGCATTGTTACTTGCGACCAAATAGCCCAAGGTACATGCAACCTAGCTTCAAACATGTACTCTTTGACTTTTATGATATTTCTTGATCATTATGACTATGCACAAACTGTGACTACATTTGGAGTACATAACGTGAAGCAAATATTTATATTTTTAACACCGAAATGTAACATTTCTTTGGCAATGTTTTATGTTAGTAGCACTAGATAACGTTAGACGGAAAGCCCTACATCAATCAACTTCCAAGGCACTTTCAGGTAAATGACCCAACTACTGCCATCAGATGTATAATCATAAAACCCCTGTATTCTGAATTTACAAGAAAGTTAATGTTTTATAAATGAAAATAATATATATCAGTTTTAATTTCCATAGAAAATAACAAAGCTCTTTGTTTCTGCTTCATACTGTTGTAGGTGTTCAAACATGCATATATTCTATGTGCAACAGTGATTTTCCTCAGTTTTGGAGAAGTCGTGTATTTTAAGTGGCAAGATGTGATCACTCAGTCATGTCCTAATTCTTATTCGTGTCAAACTTCTGACATTCAAGTCAGGTCATGGATATTTCTATGATTAAATGAAAGGTTATTTTAGTGCCACTGTTATTTTTACGCGGATGCTAATTTTCTTTGAGCATCCCATAAAACTATTGGTTATATATTTATATTTATATATCATGTGAAACAGAATTCCTACCAACATTATTTGGCGAAGAACAATCCCAAAGTTGGTGCATGTTTGTTTCATTTGACTTGCTGATATAAGTACACAATACATAAGTAGCATGGCAAATGAAAGGATTTCTTTTGCAATAGATAGATATATGCAGGATTCTAATTTCCTTTTTTTCCTTGCATTGATTTTAAATTGTAGTATTACTATAAGAATTCTTATCTTATATTTTCTGTTAAATCACCGCTCCTATTTCATTTCGATGCATTCTTCATCGGCCATGAATCTTATGGTGTTAATGACATTTTGGTTGTTACAAATTAAATTGCATGTCTTTGGGCTCAATAATATTATTAGCTACTTAGTTGAAGATATTAGTACAAACTCATTGTTAGTGGAGTAAATTGTGGTCCTGGTGAATTATACAAGGTTAGTTGTGCATGTTTTTTTCCTTTTTATCTCATATTTCGTCCAATTAAGAACTTTAGTTGAACCATGTTAAATAGTCTGACTATTTGGTAAGTACATTGCATAGTATTATTCATATATCAAATATTAACAAATACTCGCTCGTGCAATTGCACGGGTTGACGACTAGTGGTTCTAGTTGATCAATTAGAGCTTGACCTAGATCTTGTAATCCTCATAATTACAAGCATAGTGTGGTTCTAATCTCCTCCCTCTGATTCTCCGGCGATGATTAGCTTTGGACGGCGAAGTGCTGCCGGATCGTGAAGATTGTACGCTTGTAACCAAATAGAGAGGTCGTGCTTTCGATCTTCTGTTCGAGGGATCGTTCGTGGACGGTCCACGGATCGTTCATCTATGGTACGACGGACTCCAAGTACGATCAACACTGACTAGTCTACTTCTGTTACACTCTAGAGTAGGTAACGATCGTTGATCCAAGCCTTATATGCATCTTCATATTATTCCTGGGCAATCATACGGCGATTTTTTTTGTTACTACGTTTCCCAACAGTCAAAGTTCTGGCAAACACCGCAAGACATAGCTACCTGCGAGATAATGATGAAATCAGACTATCAATACACAACTAAAACTATATTTTAAAATAGTACACTAAAATACTACATTTAAAACACAAAGAGTTGCGAGTCAACCTGTGGTTGGATGGTTAGAGGGACTGTGGTATCCTCAGGCCACCAAGGTTCAAATCCTGGTGCTCGCATTTATTCCTGGATTTATTTCAGGATTTTCAGTGATGCGCACTCAGTGGGGGGAGACGCTCCCGTCGATGACAAGGTACCTACGGTGACTTCGTAAATGATATGCCGACTCAGTCTTTAGGAGGTGCTCATAGGGGTAGGGTGTGCGTGTGTGCGTTCATACGGGTGAGTGTATGCGCGTATATATGAGCGCTTGTGTCTGTACTAATGTTCAAAAAAAACATAAAGAGATCAATCATTAAAAGGAGAACAACAAAATTATATCTAGATACCAAAAATAAAATACAAAACTAGAAACAACTAGATACCACACAGAAGACTAACCAGAACATAAATACACAACCAACAAGAATGAAATAGAATTAAAAGCGGCAACTATCAATACTAATACTAATACTAATAAAATAATTAAAATCAGCTATGGTAACTAGACAAATCAAAATAACCAATCACTAATACATCACAAACAATAATATAAAGCAGATATTCATGTACAATACAGAGAATCAAGCAAACTGATACCAGTGGAAAGAGCTGAGGACGAGGAGTAGGGGAGGGGGCGGGGGAAGCTAGGTTACTGGAAAGCTCACCAGCAAACCCTTCACAGAACAAAATACACACAAGCACTGAATCCACACCTCACACTACAGGAATCAGCTACTTTACCGTCTGCCACGGCGGACGGCAAAGGCCTTTGCCGTCAGCGGCGGACAGCAAAAGGCTCCGGCAAAGTAGGCTTCGGTAAACAGGTTCTTTGCCGTCTGCGGCGGACGGCAAAGAGAGAGCGGCAGACGGCAAAGACGGCGGATGGCAATAATTGCGCTGTCAGTCCGTTAAGTGGCTAACGGAAGGCCTTTGCCGTCCGCCGCTGACGGCAAAATTTCTAGGGTCTTTGCCGTCCGCCGTATGATGTCATCTACACGTCACTATGTGGCAGGTTCTTTGCTGTCTGCCACTGACGGCAAAGTCTTTGCCGTCTGCCACTGTAGGCAAACTGACCAAATGGGTCAGCTCCCAGGAAGCACAGGTGGACGCCACGTGGCTTCTTTGCCGTCCGTGGCAGACGGCAAAGAGCCCGTTGCCGTCGGTGGCAGACGGCAAAGAGCCTGCATATTGGCTCTTTTTCTGTTTTTTCATATACCCAACCATTTTCACAGCAAATAGATGATACATATATATTTTTCACATGGCAAGTTCACAGCAAACATATGAGATATCCAACACATATAATTTCATCATACATGCATAGTTCCATCAACCATACATAGCAAGTTCGACATACATGCATCCAACCATACATATTACAATAGTGTCATCCTACCATACATGCATAGTTCATAGATACAAAGGAAACATAGTTCATCCAAACAAGCACTCCATCTATGCAAGCTTCCGTGAAGTGATTGAATTCTGCAAAATGGGAAATAAGAAAGTTAGAAGAAGAAGATTAGAAGAAGAAGAAGAATAAAATGAAGAAGAAGAAGAATATATATGACATTTATGAGCTAATTTAGGTGAAATTGATCATTTGTGAGCTAACTTAGGTGAAATGGATCGTTTATGAGCTAACCTAGGTGCAATGGATCGCTTATGAGCAAACTTAGGTAAAATGCATCATTTTAGAGGTAACCTAGGTAAGATGGATCATTTTGGAGCTAACCTAGGTAAAATGGGTCATTTTAGAGCTAACTTCAGTAGAATGGATCATTTATGAGCTAAGTAAGCTTAAATGGATCATGTTAGAACTAACTTAGGTAAAATGGATCGTTTATGAGCTAACTTAGGTAAAATGGATCGTTTTTGAGCTAACTAAGGTGAAATGAATCGTTTTTGAGCTAACTAAGGTGAAGGGCATCATTTTTGAGCTAACTAAGGTGAAATGGATCGTTTTTGAGCTAACTAAGGTGAAATGAATCGTTTTTGAGCTAACTAAGGTAAAATGGATCGTTTTTGAGCTAACTTAGGTGAAATGGATCGTTTTTTAGCAAACTTAGGTGAAATGGATCATTTAAGAGCTAATTTAGGTGAAATGGATCGTTTTTGAGCTAACTAAGGTGAAATGGATCGTTTTTGAGCTAACTAAGGTGAAATGGATCGTTTTTGAGCAAACTTAGGTGAAATGGATCATTTAAGAGCTAATTTAGGCGAAATGGATCGTTTTTGAGCTAACTAAGGTGAAATGGATCGTTTTTGAGCAAACTTAGGTGAAATGGATCATTTAAGAGCTAATTTAGGTGAAATGGATCGTTTTTGAGCAAACTTAGGTGAAATGGATCATTTAAGAGCTAATTTAGGTGAAATGGATCGTTTTTAGCTAACTTAGGTGAAATGGATCGTTTAGGAGCTACTCTAGGTAAATTGGGTCATTTTAGAGCTAACTTGGATAAACTGGATCATTTATAAGCTAACCTAGGTAAGATGGGTCATTTTGGAGCTAAGTTAGGTAAAATGGATCGTCTATGAGCTAACTAAGCTAATTATGCAATTTTTGACATAAGTAAGCTAAGTAAGCTTATTAAGTCATTTTGGTAACTTAGGTAAAATGGATGGTTTTGGAGGTCAGTAAGCTTATTAAGTCATTTTGGAGGAGAAGAAGCTAAGTCTACGTCATTATGGTAAGCATTGGAGGAAATAAAGCTAAGTCTAGGTCTTTATGCATGTGTTAAGCAAAACACTAGATAAACTTACCAAGATCCAGGAGGTGTAGGAGCGGGGTGGCTCGTGTCGGTAGCTGGAGAAGGATCGTGCGATGCTTGTTTGGAGTTACGCTGCACCAAAGATCATTTCCAATGTCTTGTTAGCATGATGACACTCAAATGTTAAGACTAGCAAGTAATGTCCATTCAAATAAAACTCACCGTGGTCCCAGGAGCAATCACTGGCATCGGCGGAGCGGTCTGACCTGTCTTCTCGCACACAGACTGCACATTTGGTTTTGACGACTCAGTCATACTAGTTAGTAATGAGACAAACACTACATGAATGTTTTGGCTAATCTACAGAAGAAACTTACCACAAGGAGCTCGTACATGGCCCTTGCCTGCATGTCATTCCGTGCCCTCTCCTCCTCCACCATCTTTGTCGTCCTCTCCTCCAACTCCCGCTGCCTCTCCGCCGCCTCCGCCAGAAGTTTCTCCGTTCTATCTCTCTCACTCTGTATAGCAGCCTCGCAGCGATGAAACAACTGCACATTTAAAACTACACGATCAACACAATTATATATGATGTTTTTCATAACTAAATCGAAAAATATATGACCTAACTAATAATTCACAAATATATGACCCCATCGGCCTCTGGAAGGCCAAAGAACACCTTAATTTTCGGGAGGTGTCGGTGGTCGGGGTGCCCTGTCGGTGTCGGGGTGCCGTGTCGGGGTCGGGGTCTCGGGGTCAGGGTGCCGGGTCGGGGTCGGGGTGCCGTGTCGGTGTCGGGGTCGGGGTGTCGGGTCCGACTCGCGGTCGGGGTCGGGGTCGGGGTCTCGGGGTCTGGGTGTCGGGTCGGGGTGCCGGGTCGGGGTCGGGGTGCCGTGTCAGTGTCGGGGTCGGGGTGTCGGGTTAGGCCCGGGGTCTCGGGGTCGGGGTGTCGGGTCAGGCTCGGGGTCGGGGTCTCGGGGTCGGGGTGTCTGGTCGGGGTGCCGGGTCGGGGTCGGGGTGCCGTGTCGGTGTCGGGGTAAGGGTGGGTGTGGTGTCAGGGTGTCGGTGTCGGGGTGTCGTGTCGGTGTCGGGGTCGGGGTCTCGGGGTCGGGGTGTCGGGTTGGGGTCGGGGTGCCGTGTCCGTGTCGGGGTCGGGGTGTCGGGTCAGGCTCGGGGTCGGGGTCGGGGTCGGGGTGTCGGGGTCGGGGTCGGGGTCGGGGTGTCGGGGTCGGGGTCTAGGGGTCGGGGTGCCGGGTCGGGGTCGGGGTGCAGTGTCGGGTCGGGGTGCCGTGTCGGGTCGGGGTGCCGTGTCGGGTCGGGGGTTTTTCCTCTTTTTTTCCTTTTCTTCTTCTTCCTTTTCTTCCTTTTCTTCCCTTTTTTCCTTCTTCTTCTTCTTCTTCTTCTTCTTCTTCTTCTTCTTCTTCTTCTTCTTCTTCTTCTTCTTCTTCTTCTTCCTCCTTTCCTTTTTCCTCTTCTTCTTCTCCTCCTCTCCTCTTTTTTCTTCTTCTTTTTCCTCTTCTTCTTTTTTCTTCTCCTCCTCCTCCTCTTCTTCTTCTTCTTCCTCTTCTTCTTCTCCTCCTCTCCTCTTTTTCTCTTCTTCTTCTTTCCTCAAACTAAACTAAACCTAAAACTAAACCTAAAACTAAAACTAAAACTAAATCTAAACTAAACATAAACCTAAAACAAATAAAACAGAAAAAAAGGAAAAAACTAAACTAAAACTAAACTAAAACTAAACCTAAACCTAAAACTAAAACTAAATCTAAACTAAAACTAAAAAGGAAAAAAAACAGAAAAAAAAACAGAAAAAAGGAGGCCGGGGCTCACCTTCTGCAGCGCCGGTGGAGGAGGGGGCGGGGCGGTGGAGGAGTTGGCTGGGGCGCGGGGCGGCCTGGGACGGCGGGGGGCCGGGCCCGGCGCGGTGGGGCGCCGGGGCGGCGGGGGGCTGGGGCGCCCGGGCGGCGGGGGGCCGGGGCGGGGGGGGGGGGGGGGCGACGGGGCGGAGGGGGGCCGGGGCGGCGGCGCGCGGCGGGCAGCGGCAGGGGCAAGAGGCGGCGGCGCGCGGCGGGCGGCGGCGGCGGGGGTGCGTGGTGGGGCGCGGGGCGGGACAAAGTGGTGAGAACAGAGAGGCGGGCGGGGGGCACGGGCCGTTAGATAGTGCCCTCTTTGCCGTCCGCCTCTCTTTGCCGTCCGCCACTTTGCCTCTTTGCCGTCTGCTGGCGGACGGCAAAGAGGTGGCCCGTTAAGTTTTTCCCAAACGGGCGGGGGGTGGGGCCCACCTCTCTCTTTGCCGTTTGCCAGCTGACGACAAAGATTCTTTGCCATCTGCCAGCAGACGGCAAAGAACTGGCGGACGGCAAAGAGCTTCTTTGCCGTCTGCCAGTTCATTGCCGTCTGCTTTTTGGTAGCTGATGGCAAAGAGCTGCTTTGCCGTCAGCTAGCAGATGGCAAAGAGCTGGCAGATGGCAAATTAGCTGATTCCAGTAGTGTCAAAGAACTATATTGAATCTTCAAAGAAGATAACCAGCAAAAAAATGCCACATCTCAAAACCCTAGAATAATCGAGACCACAGAGGAGACCAGCAAGAGTGGAGCGACTGAAGAGCAGAGAAACTGGAGAGACAAGAGAGCAGAGGAGGGGAGATGTGTGGATAAGAAAATGTGGGTTGAGCAGGCGAAGGATAAAAGGGTTTCACTGAACCGGACCCGATAAGGTAAGACATATCAGCAAAAAGAAAGAGAATAAACGCAAAAGAGCAACACATCCAACACGAATCTTAGCATAGAAATTTATGACCCACAAATTAACTGATGCAACAAAAAAATCCAGGCACCTGCAATATAGCAAAACCGATATATAATTAGTACTATATGTTATGATGGGTTGAATCATATGTTATGTGAAAATTCCTTAAATACACTATCTATACCATCAAACTAGTCTAACTAGTCGTCAACCCGTGCAATTACACGGGCGAGTATTTGTTAATATTTGATATATGAATAATACTATGCAATGTACTTACCAAATAGTCAGACTATTTAACATGGTTCAACTAAAGTTCTTAATTGGATGAAATATGAGATAAAAAGGAAAAAAACATGCACAACTAACCTTGTATAATTCACGAGGACCACAATTTACTCCACTAACAATGAGCTTGTACTAATATCTTCAACTAAGTAGCTAATAATATTATTGAGCCGAAAGACATGCAATTTAATTTGTAACAACCAAAATGTCATTAACACCATAAGATTCATGGCCGATGAAGAATGCATCGAAATGAAATAGGAGCGGTGATTTAACAGAAAATATAACATAAGAATTCTTATAGTAATACTACAATTTAAAATCAATGCAAGGAAAAAATGGAAATTAGAATCCTGCATATATCTATCTATTGCAAAAGAAATCCTTTCATTTGCCATGCTACTTATGTATTGTGTACTTATATCAGCAAGTCAAAAGAAACAAACATGCACCAACTTTGGGATTGTTCTTCGCCAGATAATGTTCTACAGCCGGCGCTCGAGATTGTTTCTGCAGCGGCGCCTGATCTACTCCCTTCCCTGCCTTCCCCTCGAGATCCCTCAATGGCGGATCGGGATTGGAACTTTTTGCATCCTATGAAATGGATGTGCGTTTTCAAGATGATAGGGAGGTGGGGAGATGGATCAATGGCTTGATCTACTCGCATCCGTCTCATTGGATGACGATCAGGGACGAAGATGGAGATATTTTGGCCGGACGACATCTCCATGTTGATGAAGAGCTTGCGATCGGTAAGCGTTTAATAATCGATTTTTTCCAGATCGAGGTTCTTGAGTGTGTGCAGGCACCCATGGATTGCGACGAGCAACTTGATGTAGTGGATCTCACGGAGGACGCCGACGAACCCAAGCCTACGCAGCGGGTTGGAGGACGTTTCTGGATTCTTGCTGATGAAGATGAAGACGATGATGATCCACCGGAAACAACGGTCCGGCCACCAACTACGCTTGGCACGACTACATCTACCTCGGTGCCTAAACCTTTGGTGAGTAGTAAGAAATCTGTTTTGTTCGGTACTCCGGTTCCTTCGCAGAAGTCGAAAGTGAAACCATGGAGTGGACCTCTGCCGAAGGAGGGTCCACCGGCTATCACATTATCTGATTTTTTTCGTCCCGAGTGCTGGACGAGAGTGACTCGGAGAAAGAAGAAAGGCGGTCGTATGGTGTCACAGCGATCGCTGGCAGTGGCCGTTGCGTGTGACATTCGGGCGGCTAGATCTGAGTGTTTGAATGCTCTTTTGGGCACAAGTGGGCCGCCTGAGAGTGCTCGCGATGCGGGCCTGGCTAGTACTGGGCTAGAGGCCCAGGGGGCTGGCCAGGTTTGCGTAGCGACGGGTGTGGGCAACGTACATGAGGAGGCCTTGGACCGATCGCCCCTGCATGCACGATCTACCTCCCCCTCTCTCTTCGTTGCAGCTAGGGTTCGCCGTCGCGGGAGGGTAGGCTTCCCTTCGGCTTCCTTGCGCCGTTCCTCCCCAGCTTTCGCTGGCGTTGGACGTCACCCGTCACCTGGTTCCCATCCGGCGGAGATGCCGCCTAAGCCACCTCCGCCGCGGGCTGCGCCGGTGGTGAGGAACCCGGCCGGGGCTGCGGGGGCTGCCGCTACTCCGGCTGCAACTGCTGCCGCACCGGGCCCCGCTCGTGCGGCGCCTCCCCCACGGGTCGTTCCACAGCCGCCTCGGGGAGCACCTCCTCCGCCTCCGGCTAGGGTGGCCCAGCCGCCTAAGGTCGCGCCCCCTCCGCCTCCCCAGCCTAGGGTTGCACCAACACCGCCGCCAAGGGCCGAGCCGCAGCCGACCCAATGGCCGTGGCCGAGGCAGATGGCGGGTGGACGCGGTGGCACTGCCCATGGCACAAACGGCCATGGGGCGGGGGCGTCTGTGGGGGATGACCGTAATCCTCCGCGACGATAGTGGGGCGATGATGGATATGATGCTTATGGCTCTGGGCTGCATCGGGGCTCTTCGTCTACCGGCGGTGGCCGAGGGGATGATGGCAATACCAACCGGGATTTCCATGGACCGCCTGGCAACTTCGTGGAGGGTGCGGTTGGCCCCAATAACCGCTCTATCCGGGGTCGTTTCCGCGGAGGGCGGGCCGGAACAGACGTTTCTATCAGCCAAGACATCCGAAGACGACGGTTGTGACGGAGGTGGCTGACGGTGGATCGAATCTACCGCAGGTGGCGGTGGAGACGGTTCAAGCTCTGGCCGAAGTTACGTTGCCGGAGCCCATGCAGACTGGTGATTCTACATCTGAGCATGGTACGGACAAATCTGAGGCTGATAAGTTGTCCAAGTAGGCGGCAAAGTAGAAGAAGCTCACTTGTTTTTGCTGTGGTGACACGGGACACTTTATGGCTGAGTGCACTACAGAATTATGTGACCTATGCCGGAAACCTAAGAATACCGCTGCCGAGTGTCCTCTTATGCTTGGGTCTAAGCCTTCTGTTCAGATTTACGGGGTCTGCTGCTCGGAGTTGATGTTCTTCGAGTCTCCCACAGTGGCACCTTTGGCACCAGCGGTAGAGACTTCTTTCCCAGGGGTGGTGAAGGTAGTTCATGGACCATTGATCGAGGCGCAAATTATTCAGCAGCTGCGGGAACTCGCTCCGGGTAATTTTCAGTGGTCGTTGCTCAAGCTAAATGACACGTCTTACAAAGTTGATTTTCCGTCTAAGGAGGATCAGGTGCGAATCCTCAAGTTCGGTATGAGCAGGGTTACAGGCACTAGTTTTGTGTTGCAGTTTGATGAGTGGAAAAAGAAGGAGCCGCAGGGCACGCCGTTGAGGCAAATTTGGGTTCGTTTCTCCGGGGCACCATCTGATCCCTTGGATAGCTTCTTGGTGACGTGGAGTTTGGGGTCTTTGATCGGCAAGACTGAACAGGTGGATATGTCATTCACGAGGGCCAGTGGGGTGGCGCGTTTACTGTTTAGTGTTGCTAATATTGAGTTCTTGCCGAACGTGGTGCCCTGGACGTACGATGGTGTTATGTATCAGTTGGACGTTTTGTATGAGGATCCTAATTTGTTCGATGAGTTTGAGGATGTTAACCCTATGGACACGACTGAGGGAGGAGATGCCCCACGGAACCAGGATGATTCGATGGGTGATGATGACAGGGCCAAGGGTCCGGTAGGTCCGTCTGAGTCTACTGATACTGCTCCTATTAGGTCTTCTGGGGTTGCTCCGATGTCCACCTTGCAGCTTGGGTCCTTGGGACCGTTCTCTGCTCCGCCTCGGCTGCGGGGTGTATTTCCGGGTTCCGTGGATCCCGTGGCTCCTCTTTGTGCGCCGGCGGTCCTTGAGTTGGGAGATACCGAGGGGCAGGTGGCCCTTCCCACGTCTCCTACCTCGCTGATGACTACTGTGGATGGTGCTGCGCTTGCGGCTATGGCTACAGGTGACGGGCAGGAGGCCCGGTCCCCCGTGATGCCGACGCCGACGACGCCCATGGAGGACTCGACGCTCTTCCCATCGTCGCCGCGCGCGGGAGGAGGGATGGCCGTGCAGGAGGCCGCCGTCACTCTTTGCCCTGTTGCGGTGGGCGGGTCAGATGACGCGACCGTATCACCGGCTTCCTCTCCGGAGCACCGTGCGCGGGTCTCCCCGGCCCCTGCTGCCGACGGGTCGCCCGTGGACAGGCCGCGGGTGTCGTCGCCGTGCTGCTCTCCTGCCCCGGTGGCTACGGCCCGAGGTGCCGCTGTTGGGGGATGGGCAGGAGGCCTTTCACCTAGCAGAGCTTCACGCGAGGAGGTCATCGCCTTTGGCGGTATCCCGGACCCGGTCTCCCAGGGAGGCGGGTCAGCGGGAGGCTGCACAAGCAGCCAGACGTTGATGATATGCAGCTGAGGTGCGCTTTGAGAGCGGCCAAGCTGGGCGACGTCGAAACCTCCACTGGTATGTCGGTTAATAAGTCGAATTCCATTTTGCATTTTACTGAT
This sequence comes from Triticum monococcum, assembly GCA_034509565.1. Lineage (NCBI taxonomy): Eukaryota > Viridiplantae > Streptophyta > Magnoliopsida > Poales > Poaceae > Triticum > Triticum monococcum. The sequence continues at coordinate 68,327,620 of CM067846.1, forward strand.
GTTGAAATTATTCATAATGCAAATCAAATAGGAGTTTCACTTGGTAAAAATGATATTGAGGTTTCTAGGTCGGTTAATGGCATTCTTGATTTGGAAGCTGATCGTGCGGTAGATATGATCCGTCACATAGCTGTTGTTAAACCTATGAACAATTCAGAGATAGATGCGCTTGGGGTTAGGGTTCTTGATGGCTTGTGTGCCGATCTTGACCCTGCACTACCCGAGACGGAGGAGGACACCATTCCTGAGGTGTCTCTTCATGTAGATGAGCCTGAGGCGATAGAAGCAGAGAATGACTGTGCTCATCAGGATGATGGTCACCTTAAGCCAAAGCGGACGTGGAAACGGAAGTTTTATCCCGTCTCGGCAGCACATAGGAGTGCTAGGATCCGCACTGCAAAAAAATTTCATGATGAATTATGAGAGGCATTTTCTGGAATAGCAGAGGTCTTAGAGACTTGGCTAAAAGAAGATTTCTAGCGGAGGCTTCTCTTGAACATCAGTTAGATTTTATTGCATTGTCTGAGACTGGAAGAAGCAACTTCACTTCTCAATTTCTTGCCACTTTGTCCGGGGGCGGGGGGGGGGGGTAGATTTTGATTGGCATTGCCTCCCCCCTCGAGGAAGATCCGGTGGGGTTCTACTTGGGGTTAAGTGCGAAATGTTGGAAGTTTGGAGTGTAGTTTTGGGGGATTTTTCCATCAAGTTTCGAGTTCGAACTAAGGCAGATGGGTTTGATTGGGCTTTGGTGGCGGTGTATGGAGCTGCGCAACCAGAGCTCGAGCCAGACTTTTTGGCGGATCTGGTTCGTATTTGTGGTAACGAACAACTGCCCCTCTTAGTGGGGGGGGGGGGGGATTTCAACATTATCCGTAGGAAGGAGGAGAATAATAATGACAATTTTGACGGCCGATGGTCGTTTATGTTCAACACGATTATCGAAAGTTTGGATCTCAGAGAGATAGAGCTTTCGGGTAGGAAATTCACTTGGGCTAATTCGTTACCGGTCCTGACGTTTGAGAAACTTGACCATGTCCTAGCAAGTGTCGAATGGGAACAGAAGTTTCCTCTGGTAACCGTGTAGGCATTGACAAGAGGTGTCTCTGATCATACACCGTTACTAGTTAATTCAGGAGTTCAAACTTTTGTGGGCAACAAGAACATTTTCTCGTTTGAACTTGCCTGGTTTGAAAGAGAAGGTTTCCTTGAGTTGTTAGCTCGGGAGTGGGCTAAGGACTCAGGAGGAAGGACGCCTATCGAGCGATGGCAATGCAAGATTCGTCATCTCCGAAGGTTCCTTCGAGGATGGGCTAAGCACACGCATGGTATTTATAAGGCGGAGAAGGAGATACTTCTTCTACTTATTCAAAACCTTGAAGTTAAAGCTGAAACTTCTATCTTGGATCCCAATGAGTTGGAAACAAAGATAGAGGCGGAGATGCGACTTAAACAGCTTCTTCGCGAGGAGGAATTGAAGTGGGCGTTGCGAGCTAAGGTTCGCAAGATAGTACAAGGCGAGGACAATACTCAATTCTTTCATATGATTGCTATTGGGAAGCATCGTAAGAAGAGAATTTTCCATCTAGAACAAGACGAAGGGACGATACTTGGTCAAGACAATCTGAAAGTCTACATTACCAATTATTATAAGCAGTTGTTTGGTCCCCCGGAAGAGAATTTTGTGTCCTTAGACGAGTCTAGGGTTGAGGGTGTTCCTCAACTTGAGAATGCCAAGAATGAGCTCCTGACAGCTCCTTTCTCTGAGAAAGAGGTGTTTGAAGCCATTGCACAAATGGAGAATAATAAGGCTCCAGGACCGGATGGGTTTCCAGCGGAGTTCTACAAAAAGTGCTGGTATTTTATCAAGGGTGATTTGATGCCCATGTTCCAGGAGTTTTTTGAGGGACAGCTTCAGTTGTTTAAGCTGAATTTTGGAACGATAACTCTTCTTCCTAAGAAGACAGACGCGGTTCGCATTGAGCAGTTCAGACCTATATGTTTGCTTAATGTGAGTTTCAAAATATTCACCAAGGTCGGGACGAACACACTTACGCAAATTGCGCACTCTGTGGTTAATCCGTCCCAGACTGCTTTCATGCCTGATAGAAACATCCTTGAAGGGGTTGTTGTCTTGCATGAAACACTCCATGAAATCCACTCAAAAATACTGGATGGCGTAGTTTTTAAAGTGGATTTTGAAAAAGCATATGATAAAGTTAAATGGCCTTTCCTTCAACAAGCTTTGCGTATGAAAGGTTTTGATCCGGCCTGGATAAACCAGATTGATTCCTTTACGCAAAAAGGGAGTGTAGGGATTAAAGTGAATGACGACATAGGTCACTATTTCCAAACTCACAAGGGGCTAAGGCAAGGAGACCCGATGTCACCGATCCTATTTAACATAGTGGCTGATATGCTCACTATCTTGATAGGTCGAGCAAAGGATGCAGGGCAGGTAGGTGGCCTGGTCCCACATCTAGTTGACGGAGGGATTTCCATTCTTCAGTATGCTGATGATACTATCATATTTATGGAGCACGAGTTGGCGAAAGCAAGAAACATGAAGCTGCTGTTATGCTTATTTGAACAATTATCTGGCCTCAAAATTAACTTCCACAAGAGCGACTTGTTTTGCTTTGGAAGAGCAAAGGATGACCAGGACACATATAAACAATTGTTCGGTTGTGAATTGGGCTCTTTACCGTTTACGTACTTAGGTATACACATTCATCATCGTAAGCTGACTAACATTGAGTGGAAATGCATCGAGGATCGCTTTGAAAAGAAACTGAGCTGTTGGAAAGGGAAGCTCAGGTCATACGGAGGACGATTGATTCTGATTAATTCGGTCCTTACCAGTATGCCTATGTTTCTCTTATCCTTTTTCCAGGTTCCGGTGGGAGTTAGGAAAAGGTTAGATTTCTACCGATCTCGATTCTTTTGGCAGAACGACGAGCTCAAACGAAAGTATAGGCTTGCTAAGTGGGATATAATCTGTAGACCGAAGGACCAAGGGGGTCTAGGTATTGAAAATTTGGAAGTCAAAAACATATGTCTCCTTAGCAAGAGGCTATTTAAACTGTCGTCTGAGACGGAAGCTACTTGGGCACAGATTTTGCGTAATAAGTATCTTTATGCCAAAACCTTGGCTCAGGTAAATGTGAGGCCTTCCGACTCACCTTTTTGGAAGGGTTTGATGAGAGTCAAACAACTTTTTTTCAACAAGTCAAAATTTATTGTCGGGAGTGGTGCCACTACGAGGTTTTGGGAGGATACGTGGCTTGGGGAGACTCCCCTTGCACTTCAATATCCTACTTTGTACAACATTGTGCGACGTAGAGAAGCCTATGTTGCAACTGTTCTACAATCCACTCCCCTCAATATTAGTTTTTGGAGGACACTAGTTGGAAATCGTTGGGAGGCCTGGCTCCACCTTGTTAGACGTTTAATGGAGGTCCGGCTGACCCAGCAACCAGATCAGCTGTATTGGAAACTTACGAAGAACGGTGTGTTCTCGGTTAAGTCTATGTATCTGAATGTCATTAACTTCTAGTGTTGTCCCTTCCTCGATTCACATTTGGAGAGTCAAGGTTCCCTTACGTATCAAAGTGTTTATGTGGTTTGTGCATAAACAAATCATTTTGACTAAGGATAACCTGGCAAAACGCAACTGGATGGGCTCATCTAGGTGTAGCTTTTGCGATCATAACGAAAACATCAAACACCTCTTTCTTGATTGTCCGTTGGCTAAGATACTGTGGCGGTCGATTCATATTGCGTTTAATATTAATCATGCCACCTCTATCAACATGTTATTTGGAATATGGCTTGATGGGGTTGATTCCGATACTGCAAGACACATTCGTGTTGGCGTTTGTGCTTTACTTTGGGCAGTATGGAACTGCAGAAATGATTTAGTATTTAACAGATCAACAAACATTCACTTTTTGCAGGTTATCTTCAGGGCCACGGCATTCATCCGTATGTGGTCGCTACTCACTCCGACGGAGGCCAGGGAGCGTTTGGTTACTGCGTCTACCCGATGGGAGATAGTAGCGCGTGTTATTTTCAACCGGGATTGCGGTCATGTAATAGGATAGGCATGTAGTGCTCCTATTGTGTTTGCCAGCCGATTGTGGCTTTGGGTTTTCGCTCTTTCAAGCTTTTTTGTTTATCTTCGCACCTCGATACTTGGCGCTTCTGTTACTGGACTTTATTTTTAATAATATGAGACGTATGCATCTTTCTGATGCAGAGGCTGGGGTAAACTCCCTGTTCGAAAAAAAAATGTTGGTAGGAATTCTGTTTCACATGATATATAAATATAAATATATAACCAATAGTTTTATGGGATGCTCAAAGAAAATTAGCATCCGCGTAAAAATAACAGTGGCACTAAAATAACCTTTCATTTAATCATAGAAATATCCATGACCTGACTTGAATGTCAGAAGTTTGACACGAATAAGAATTAGGACATGACTGAGTGATCACATCTTGCCACTTAAAATACACGACTTCTCCAAAACTGAGGAAAATCACTGTTGCACATAGAATATATGCATGTTTGAACACCTACAACAGTATGAAGCAGAAACAAAGAGCTTTGTTATTTTCTATGGAAATTAAAACTGATATATATTATTTTCATTTATAAAACATTAACTTTCTTGTAAATTCAGAATACAGGGGTTTTATGATTATACATCTGATGGCAGTAGTTGGGTCATTTACCTGAAAGTGCCTTGGAAGTTGATTGATGTAGGGCTTTCCGTCTAACATTATCTAGTGCTACTAACATAAAACATTGCCAAAGAAATGTTACATTTCGGTGTTAAAAATATAAATATTTGCTTCACGTTATGTACTCCAAATGTAGTCACAGTTTGTGCATAGTCATAATGATCAAGAAATATCATAAAAGTCAAAGAGTACATGTTTGAAGCTAGGTTGCATGTACCTTGGGCTATTTGCTTGCAAGTAACAATGCGCTCACGGCAAATCACAACCTTTAGTAAATTAATTCAATGTTTTGTGCTGCGGGATAACCACAACGTCCATGATTTTAAATTAAATTTGCACTTAGAATATGAACCATTAAAATAAATAACACGTCTTAGTACATAATGTAAGATAGCGCTATTTTACAGGCATAATTTAATTCCAATACAATTTTTTAATATAATATACCTTGGAGTAGAGGGTTGATAATATCAAACCACACACTCCACCATCATCTACAGATTTACTGGGATGCTGGACCCATATTTGGAGACACCGAGAACTGAGACTAATGCAGTGGTTTCATATAGACAATGAAGATAACTTTGTCCTTAGTTCACTAAGGAATAAATCATCAGGAAAAATATCATGTATAGGATATCTTGTGCTTGGTTGACTTCCTGTCCATATCTCGTGTTAAAAGCTCAAAGGAGTAGAATTGTTGGATTACATGAGGATAAATGAAGTTTTACAGCTCTGACAATATACAAACTATCAAACAGCACGAAGGGCAACAAATTATAAGCCCGGGTTTAAATTCACAGAACTTGTTTCATTTTCCAGGCTTACATATTTGTGAGGTAATATGTTTATTTATTTACTTTGGCGCCTATAGGATATTTTGTATTCAAATAGGTACAGTCCTATACATGTTTGGCCAGTCAAGATATTACTGTGGACAATTACGTTCAGACAAAGAATGATATAAGTATAGAGGCATGTGATTGTTGTAGCTAAAGCACATCCATCTACCTAACTAAAATAATAAAATATGATATTTAAGAAGAAAATACTCACTAATAAGCCTATATTTCTTCAGGTTAGGCTCTTGCACCACCACATAACTTAAAGATAGAAAGCTTGTAGCACGTAAAAACTGCAAACAAAAGAAAGAGAATGTAAGTGTATTTATTTTAGATTATGTCAAGACAAGGTTCCACCATCCATATGCAACCTCCTACAACCTTGGTATCATACATGCATCTCCTCAGGCGAACGACAGTTCAGCTTATGTATAACACTTCTTGTTTCTAAGCCAGCCAGTAGTAGTATATCTCTACTGAATTTGCACAATCAAGATCAGAATTGACCGGTAACATATAATCTTTAGCTCTGATTATGGTATCCTGAAGAAAACGAATTAATCAAGAAATATTGTAAGACGTTCGTTTCTAGGCAAGCCCCAACCATTCCCTGATCAATAAGGATCCTGTTAACAATATCTTTAAAGCCAAACTGAGTATTATTGCAACCCGAATTCTTGCCACTCTCCCTTTGTTGTTAATTCCTTCCCCTGGACAGTCTTAATATCACGCACAATTCTGTATGCCATTGCAGTTTTCATATTCACGCACAATTCTGTATGCCATGCTTTACAGAATAGTTCTATTATACAAAGCTGAGTAGGTGCAGTTTATTGTTTCCCTCCGGGAATTGTCAGTGCCATAAACATGGATTGTACTCCTATTTCTAGCTAACATATTCACTCTTTCCCACAAATAAAAAAGAGGTGCACCAAATTGATGCTATGCTGCTGCAAATGATGGAAGGCCTGTCCGGTCAGGTGCACATTTGAAGCTCCTACCAAGAGGGGATGCTGGCACGTCCATTGTAGAAGCTCAAAATGATTACCGCTCATACTGGCAACAACGGGGTGCCGGCATGTCCACGCAAGACGCTCAAGAAGGAAGCCAATAATGAGAAATCAGCAAGCTGCAGATCCTGCTACCCTAATTAAGACCCTTGCGAGTAGAACTTGCAGAAGATTTCAAGTTAAAAACTCATATTAATTCATTCATCAGTACTTCACTAAAATTTACCTCTATTTAACCTGATTACTTGAAGAAAGCACCAGGCTTAAAAACTATATAAATGTCAGTGTTTGGATTCTCTGATCACCAATCTACCTAAGCACATCAGAAAGCTAACCATCCAGGATATGGACTCACTGATTCTACTCATCTTGTGATTCCTTCAGTTAACCAACAAGTACTATCCTGATGAAACATGTAAGATTAAGTAAGAACATTAAACAGGAGTTAAGATCAAGTTTGTCGGACTTGCCTTGGTGGCTTTTAGCTGGACTTGGCCCATCCCCCTTACAGGTTAGGCCATGACATTGAGTCCAGAACTTAGTTCTGCCATTGGATCCATGTCTGCGTGTTATCCCGCAGCCTGTAGGAAGCAGTTGCACCATGAGAGGGACGTGGAGTGGGGGTCAGCCAAAAATCACAGAAACATATGCGTAAGATCAGTGCTTCTTACCTGCAGGGCTAAGAGAAAATGTGGGATCTTCCAAGTATATCTACATCAGACGTGTCGTGGCCGCACATGAAGGAAAGGCAGTGAGAGGGTCTTAGAGAGGATCCATACGAACCCATGAGCTATCATAGACCGTTGTCTCCTCTGTTCCAAATCACACAAATAGGCAATACCTGTACATGTAGTGCCATGGAAACAACTCAGATTTACCGAAAAAGGGTTCCCCCCCCCCCCCCCCCGCTTTGTATACAAAGCAACCAACCGAACCATACAGAGATAGGTGCTGGGGCGGAAGCAGCACAAACACGCCCAAAAGAAACGACAGAGAAAGAGCAAAAGAAAAAAATGCCGACAACGGCGGATCAACAAAAACGAAGAGCCTCGCGATCGCTGCGCCCACCGGAATCTACCCCTAGGCTCCAAGACTCCGAAGCACCGGCACCTATCAACACCTCCAAGAAGGATCGTGACGATGACGACGCTGCTGCCAAGGGTTTCCCCTGGTACACGACGAGGCGAGAGGCAGGGTAGCCCCCGACGCCCTCTCGGAAGGTTAGGTGGCACCCTCAGGCGCCACCGCGCCGGTGTCGGCCACGCCGATAGGGGTTTCCCCTGATCCCAACTAGCACCTCGGGCGCTCCGGATCCATCCACCAAACCAACCACCACCCAGCGCCAACGCGATCATGAGGCCCCCACGCCGTCTCACCACGGCACCACGAAATGAGGGCAATGCGGCGAAGGATCAGAGCCGGGACTAGGGCATCAGCACCGTCGGCACGCGGGAGGGCCCCACCTCCACCGTCAGCGACGGTAGCCGTCTGGACGCAATAGCAGGAGCACACCAGGCCCGTGGGCCCACAGGCCCGGCCGAGCCCTCGTGGGCCCGTAAAGCTCCCGCCTTCGCGCTGCTGCCGGCACGCCATCGGCGCCGACGCCCCATATCCGAGCCGCTCCTCCTCCTCACCGCGCCGCAGACAACGAGGCCACGCCGGGGGCCGCCCCGCTAGGACCCAGATGGGGCCCGCCGGGCCCAGATCTGGGCCGGGGGCGCGACGTTGGCCACCCAGCACCACCACGCCGCCCCGCCGCCAAGAAGCAGCGCCGCCACCATGTCTGCCGCCGGCCACCCCGCCGGGTCACCGGACCGCCGCCAAGCCGAGCGACACCGCCACCGCCCCCCTGCCCTGGGCCAGGAGGACGCGCGCGCGGGGAAGGGAGATCCTGCCGCCGCCGGCACCCCCGGGCCGGAGCCGGGGGCGCCCGCCGGCGACGGTAGGAGAGGGGAAGAGCAGAGTGAGGCCGAGTGCAGCGGCGCGGGGGCCGCCCCGGCCGCCTCCCGAGGAGGCGTCGCGAGGGCGGAAGGAGGGGAGGGGGAGGAAGGGCGAGGGAAGGGAGGGCCGGATCCGGGCCGCGCGCCGGCAAGGGCGGCCGGATCCCGCCGGCGACGGGCAGGGGGAGGCGGCGGCGGCTAGGGTTGCGGGGACGGGTGGTTCTTGAAACAACTCAGATTTAGGCGGTTTCATCCTATCAAACTGGGGCTGCTGGTCAAGTTGAATGATCAGTAGAGGGCAGTCGATGGAGTATCGTACCTTGCGACGGGTGGATCAGATGGAGAGCAAGCGATGTAGATTCCAAACTGGCAGGCGTCGTTCCTTGGACCTGCTCTAGCCTGAGGGAAGAGCAATGTTCTGCAATAAATCGAAGGTCCAGGAAGCTATGGAAGGAAACAACGACCGCTAGGTTAGATCTAAACCTGCTAGGTCTAGGACTTTCAAACTATGCGTGGGAGATGAGATAGAGATTGTTAAAGTTGGATCATGGGGAAGAGATGCGTACGTGAGAGATTGGGAAATTCTGGTCGTGAGTGATATCTCCATGAGATTTTTCTTTTTCTTTTTTGAGAGATATACATAAGAGATTGGATCTAAACATTAATAATTCGGCCCCACAACCTCGCAAAAAAAGAAAATTCGATCCCACAGACATCAAGGTATATAGGGAGTTTTGGCTCGTGAGAGAGATATCCATGAGATTTTGTTTTGTTTTTCGAGAGATATATGCGAGATTAGATCTGAACCGTCATAATTTGGTCCCACCAGATTAACATATCATAAAATCTAATTAACGTAGGAATTTCTTGAGAGTCTGTAATTAGTATAGGTATAGATTTCGATAAAAACTGGCTATCTACGGCAAAAAAAAACAATTCTTAATGAAGTTATTTACAGTTAAAATAGTATAATTGGCACTTAAACCCAATCTGCATAACAACATAGGGAAACCTCCACGTTAGTCTTTAGGGATCTCAAAGAGGAGTTGAATAACTTCTCCATTTTGGTCTCGTCAAAGCCAACATAGTTGGCACGCAGATTAAAATGATATATCACTAGTAGGAAAAGGGCCTTCAGTCCTGATTCTGGAACCGGGACTAAAGGGTCGGTACTAATGCCTCTCCCTTTAAGCTTCACCTTTAGTCCCGGTATATAGGGAGTTTTGGCTCGTGAGAGAGATATCCATGAGATTTTGTTTTGTTTTTCGAGAGATATATGCGAGATTAGATCTGAACCGTCATAATTTGGTCCCACCAAATTAACATATCATAAAATCTAATTAACATAGGAATTTCTTGAGAGTCTGTAATTAGTATAGGTATAGATTTCGATAAAAACTGGCTATCTACGGCGAAAAAAACAATTCTTAATGAAGTTATTTACAGTTAAAATAGTATAATTGGCACTTAAACCCAATCTGCATAACAACATAGGGAAACCTCCACGTTAGTCTTTAGGGATCTCAAAGAGGAGTTGAATAACTTCTCCATTTTGGTCTCGTCAAAGCCAACATAGTTGGCACGCAGATTAAAATGATATATCACTAGTAGAAAAAGGGCCTTCAGTCCTGGTTCTGGAACCGGGACTAAAGGGTCGGTACTAATGCCTCTCCCTTTAAGCTTCACCTTTAGTCCCGGACCGGGATTAAAAAAAAATTTATGACTTTTTTTTGAAATTTTTTTTTGAATTTTTTTATTTTCAAATTTCTGAATTTTTTTAACCTCTAGTCTGTAATCATCACCCCTCATCACACTTCTCAATTTATCCTCTAATCACCCCTCATCATTGCAAATCATCTAACTTCCCGAACGGTCACCCATCCTCCCACTCGCCCTGCCTGAGCACGCTTAACTTCCGGGTTCTATTCTCCCTCGCTCCAAGTCTGCACTTGTTGTTTTCCTGACAATACTAAGATGTCAATCCTATTAACCTTCAGGAATTTTGCTTGAGCATGAAGTGACACATTTCATAGTTTTATTTTGAAACTATTGTTTTAAAAAACAATAATTATTTAGTAACACTAATATTTCTTGAATAATTTGTTTGACCATTGTTGACCATAGTTTGACCAGATTTGACCAAAATTGAAATAACTGAAATAATTATTTATTAACACTAATATTGTAGAATAATTAGTTTGACCATTGTTTGACCACAGTTTGCCCACTGTTTGAATTTTTTTCACTCTAGATCTTAAAAGCCCCGTAACTTTTTTCTATTAGGTTTTTGAGGATTTTGAAAATGTTTAACGGGGTTCCCCCAATTAAATTCGGATGTAACTTTTCGAGTAGATTATTTTTCATATAAAAAACTTTTTCATCCGAGTTCGTATGCAAAAATTATGCCCATTTTTACAAATTTCAGAGAGATTTTGCAAATAAAGTCAAAATTCACATTTGCAAATTTTCTCAACAACTAGACCACATATCACATGGGAAACTTATTTTTTTTTATTTTTTTGACATTTTCATCATTTTCTTTTATTTTTTTTAAAATTGAAAAGGCGATCAAGGGGAGGGGGGGGGGGGCGTAGAGTTTGAAAATGGGACCTTTAGTACCGGTTCGTGGCACGAACCGGGACTAAAGGTCTCAACCTCATTAGTCCCGGTTCGTGCCTCAAACCGGGACTAAAGGTCTAATCTTTAGTCCCGGTTTGAGGCACGAACCGGGACCAATGGTTGTGGGCCAGAAGCGAGGCCCATTGGTCCCGATTCAGCCCACCAACCGGGACCAAAAGGTCCAGATGAACCGAAATCAATGGCCCACATGGCCCGGCCGGCCCCTGGGCTCACGAACCGGGACCAATACCCCCATTGGTCCCGGTTCTGGACTGAACCGGGACTAATGGGCTGACCCGGCCTGAATCAAAGCCCCGTTTTCTACTAGTGTATCCACTTCTTTTAACATTTGGATTTTTAACAATTGAAGAACCGCCCGGCCTTCAGGTCTGTGCATATCTCTCTGCCTGGAAGCTTGTTTCTCGTTGACAGTTTGATACCAACAACCTGAACCTGGTGAAAACTGGCGTTTCCATGTGCAACACCACCACCACCGCTCATCACTTGTCTGATGCACCCCCAAAACAATCCCTTGAAACAGCATGCATGCTCACCGCGTGCATTTCTCTCTCTAGAAGTTTCTTTTGTTCGAAATTAATCTTTTAGACTATGTTGCAGTAGGTAAGACGGCCAGAGTTAGAAATGCGTCGTGTCTCGTCTCGGAAATTCATGCCATCTTCGTGTTGCTCGCAAGACCCGTGCATGGAACTAACCATGAAACAAACTCACAGATGGTTGCGCCCGGGCCCTCTCCCTGAGACCTTGACTATAAATAGATGGACCAGTGAGCATCTCTAAGCCCATCCAAGACTCGCAAGCCAAACTCGCTAATCATCCACGTACCTGCTTAGATTAAGCCCTTCCGGCGAAGTCAAGTGCAACGGCGTCGTCCAGCAAGCCCTGCGCCGCCTCCGTCCTCCTCCTGCTGCTGGCCCTCGCCGTCGCCGCGGCGAAGAAGAGCATCGCGTCGGAGCCCAAGTCCATCTTCTCGAGGCCGTCGGGAGCCATCTTCCCGAGGCCGGCGGCGAAGCACATCATCGCGTCGGAGCCCACCATCCCGATTCAGGGTGGACACGGTCCGGGCCGGTCCGGTCCCTGACCGAGCCGCCGTTTGGACCGGCCGCCGGCGGTCCGGACCGGACCGGACCGAGCAGCCTGGCGGTCCTGATTTCTGGGCCCGGACCGACGGCGGGAAAGCCCGGGCCGGACCGAGAGGACCGGCAAGAGGAGATGTGGTAACCATGGCGGCGGCTGCGGGACGAGGAGGAGGTGGTCGTGAGCTTCTACGCGGCGACCATGGACGCAGTGAAGCACGGGAGCGAGCCGTCGCGGCCACGAACGACATACCGGAGGTAGCAGCAACTCGCGCACCGTGGTCGTCCAGCGTGCCGGCGAAGTTCTCGTGCACTATCAAGAACGCGCGCGCCAGGATCTTCCGGGAGGCAGAAGCCCACGACCAGCCCTTTTGTTGTTTTGCCTTAGCGATTTTTTAGCTGCATGCAAATATGGTAACACCTGCATGAGCCCATAAGTTTTTGTGGGCTAGCCTTCCGTGATTAGTGGATCAAGATTGACGTGGAGCTGTGTCCTATTCATGCTCGTAGTGGACGCAGATGACGCGTCAATTTCATTAGTCGTGGGATGAGAACCAGATCTGAGCCCATATTTCTCGTTCTTTCTGTATCTACTCCGTTGAATAAAAGGAAAAGGAAACGGTAGAAAACAACCCAACGGCAGCATGCCATGGGCGCATTATTATCGCTACGTAAAAGGAAACGGCAGCGAGGGGCAAGTCATGAATGGCGCCGCGATTATCGGATCGAACGCCGGCTCTCTTGTTCTTTCTATTCTCTGTTTAACTGAATACAAGGAAAAAAAGGCAGCGCCTGATCTGGGTCTTCTTCTACCTCTTGCCCCTGTCCCTGTGTCAATTGACTGATTGAGTACTTGATTCCGATGAACAGCGCGGTGGGACACGGCCAGGGTATCGCTGGTGGCATGAGGAAGAAGAACGGCCTGCACCTTCGGTCCGCTCGGTCGGACCGGGCAAAGACCGGACCGGACCGAGAAAATTTCGGGCCGAAATTTAGTAACCGGACCGAACAAATTCTTCAGCGGGCCAGGACCGGACGGTCCGGTCCAGAACGGGCCACGAGCGGGCCGAAAAGCCCGCTCGCTCCGTCCAGCCTGAATCCCGATGCCGTCGGCGGTGGACGTGTCGGCGACGTGCATGGGGTCGCTGCTGGAGCTGAGCCCGTGCCTGGCCTTCTTCAGGGACGCGGGCACGTCCAAGGCGCCCGCGGGGTGCTGCAAGGGCCTGGGCACCATCGTCCGAGACCAGCCCGCGTGCCTGTGCCACATCTTCAACCGCACCCTGGAGCGGGCCATCGGCGTTGACATCCCCGTCGACCGCGCGCTCGCCCTCATGGGCGACGTCTGCGGCCTCACGCTGCCGCAGGACCTCATGAGCAGCTGCAGCGACAACGGCGGCGTGCCGCCGCTGTACGTGTGCCCGGCGCCCTCGGCCTGAATCGCCTGGTATCTGTCAACCCAGGTGATCAAACCGGCCGTATGATCACTATGAGCTTCGATTACGTGCGACGTAGAGCTAGGCTTCTAGCTAATTCACTGTTTTCTTCTTTATATTTTGGTGCAGGAGGAGATGCGTTAGTAAAAGATGGCAACCCCTCTTCCAAGTAAGACGAAGGATGCATACGAATGCAGATCATAGATACTCCATACTAAGTGGAGTTTCGAATTAGCAACACATGAAATGGATATGATACTACTAGCTACCAGATCGATCCTGGGTACACTGTGGTTACAGAAGTATGTACTGTATCGACGCATAATGATCAATATATATAAGAAACACAAAAGTATTATATATTTACTTGTGCTGTCATGGTTTTACCTTATGGGACACTGCAGTTATCTATGTCTTTCAACTCAGTAAAAACTATATGCGGCTTCGTCAAGAAAAGACTAGCATCATTTTTTTTCTTTTTTGGGGCGGAAAAGTCACTTCGATCACATGCTTAACTAGGCACCTGTGCTAACATATAAGATTATCCCAAGAATAGACAATTCAATTCCCCCAAAAGGAATAGACAGTTCGATAATCACGTACTTACAAAAAGTTGCTTTAGTTTGAGTAGACGGAGCACTCACATGGATGCTTGCCGATGCGGCGATATTACCCCTCTTCAAACACCCACGTAGAAGCATCCTACACCGTATGTGCACTATCTACACACAAAAATACAAAACCGATCAAATTTTCGCTAGAATCTTCAACCACCATGTTGGTCAAAAGACTAATCATCAACTCATCTCCAAGTGGGGAACATATCAGTGGGGACAGACCTTCAGGAAATCTAATAACCCATGCATGGTATACTTGCTCAGAATATACTTGATATACTAAAGTTGACCACCATGAGAATCTTTCAACCTTACAAAAAATTGCAAAGAACTCATGATACTCTAAAATAACAAAAATTTGCACATTACACATAATATACTTGCTCAACATCATGATAAGCAACGACCTTAACTACTAAAAATAACCATGCATCTGAATAAATCAATAGCATAATACTTGATAAACTTCACAGAAAAGCACACATAGAGTGGAAACATAAGCAAAAGGGGATACGAACACTAGACGTGGGCAAAGGAACTTGACCACCATGAGAATCTTTCAACCTCAGACTACCATCAATATAAAGATCACCACCAAGCAAACTAAGTAATGAAATCGCGATAACAAAGATCATAGTCATCAATCAACTTCTTCCACCTACGACCATGAGACTTAGACCTGCGATCCACATTAGTAAACTTTACTTCATAACTGACTTGCAATCTTTCCCCTCATCTTCAAAAGGAGTAAGCTTCCGACCAGCAAATAGAATCAAGAATTGTTGCCTACAATAGCATGGGGCATACTGCAAAAAATTCCAAATAGAAAATAAGTAAATATATACACTATATAATAACAAAAGAGCAAGTCATTGGTAAAATAATAGATAAGCAAACACCAAATAGCAAGAGTAAAAAAAGTTAAATCACAAGAGCAAAACATGCTAACCTAAGTAATAGCTGACCAACAGGAGGGGAGAGAGTAGCTTTTACAAAACTAGCAATAAAATTAAATCAAGGATGATAACAGCTAGAACCTAACAACAAGCATATAACCTGATACATACACACGACTTAGACAATACTTACACAACAGGGATGTATCTGGTGCACCGAGGCAATTGGTGCTACCGGTGCACCGGTCTCCTGTTGCACATTAAATAATGTTCAAAAAAATCAGAAAAAAATTAATGCATTGACACAAAAATCAAAGTATGTTGTCAAAAAAATTCAAATCAAAATTTGAAACATTGCGCAAGATAAAAAAATGACAAATTTGACATTGAATAGTACATAACACAAGTTGGGCTTCAGTTTTGGCCCATTAGCACATTGATGTCAAATTTGTCTTTTTGTATGTCGCGCAATGTTTTGAATTCTACTGACAAGATACATTGATATTGTGTTGATGCACTAAATTTTTTTCCGGATTTTTCAAACATTTTTGAATGTGCAACGGGTTCCGGTGCACCAGTAGCACCAATTGCTCCGGTGCACCAGATACGTTCCCCTTGCACAACTAATGAAAAACAAAGAACAAGGATTATTAACTATAAAGATAAATAATCAATCATAAAAGAACTAGAAATAAAAATTTAAATGAAGGAGAAAGAAAACACTAATCAAACCGGACAATGGTCATAACAATGAGGCAAAGCCACGGTGAAGAAACTATGTTGCACGCCCAACACAGCACCAGGGCGGTCAAAGTTTTGGCAAACACCACGGGATATATGTGACGCCCCGAGTCCGATGCGCCAGGTGTCTTCCAGTTTTTCGCCGTTGTTGCCATGTCTTTTGCTTGTGTGTTGCATCTTGCCATGTCATCATGTGCATTGCATCATCATGTTTTCAAAACTTGCATCGGTCCGGATTCCTCCAGTTCTCTCTGTTGTCCGTTCTGAGCCTAGACACACTTGCACGCACCCATGGCACGTCCAAAATATTATTTTATAAGTGGCCGAAAAATGTTCTCGGAATGGGTTGAAAGTTGGCATGCGGTGTTGTTATGTTGTCGGTAGGCCGCCTGCCAAGTTTCATCGCATTCGGAGTCCGTTTGACGCCCCAACGGATAACTATAGCAGCACCGCTAGCAGTCTAACGTCAGACGTTTTCGGTCTTCGGAAACAGTTGTCGGGCTGCACTCCTTCCCCTCTCATCTCAGCCCAACCCTCTTTACACAATACTCAAACCCCTCGCGTGCGTCCGAAAGCTATCCCAAACCCGACCCGGGCAGTCGTTACCGTTGGGTCCGGATCATCCCCTGACATCTATAAAACATCTCCGTTTTCTTAATTCGACCTCCTAAACTTTTATTCTCGACCGCCCATTCCCGATCGGATGATCCAAATACCCCTTCCTTTCCCTATATAAAGATCCCTAATCCTAATCTAGTCTAAACCTAGCCCTATCCCATCCATCCATCAAATCCTCCTCCTGTCCCATCGCTGCGCCGCCACCCACCTTCTCCCATCGGGATCCGCTCCAAACCAACCAGTGCACAACTCGCTCACCTCTGGATTCACCAACTCCTCCCAATCTAGATCCCCACCAAATCCCGCCGCCACCTTCACCTTGTTCTCCGTACCCAACCAACCACCGCAGCCACCCTCGCGCGCCCTCCCTTCTGTCCCCAAGCACTTCGGCCTTCTCCTCGAGCCGAAGCTCGCCACCGTCGGTGACAACAGCAGCAGCACCCCCGCCCTCTGCCTCCTCACATCAGAGCACATCAGCGTCATGGCACCCTTCCCGAGCTCCTCCTGTGTGCGCCTCCACAGGACCCCGCGCCCTACTCCTTCATGTCCAAGCCTCCCCTCGAGCTCCATCGCCTCCACGCCTGCAAGACGTCGGCGTCCCCGACAACCTCGTCAGCCCCGTCGTTGCAGACGGGCACCGCCATGAGCTGTTGGGGAACATAGTAATTTCAAAATTTTCCTATGCACAAGCAAGATCATGGTGATGCATAGCAACGAGAGGGGAGAGTGTTGTCTACGTACCCTCGTAGACCGTAAGCGGAAGCGTTATGACAACGCAGTTAATGTAGTTGTACATCTTCATGATCGACCAATCCTCAGTACCGAATGTACGGCACCTCCGTGTTCAGCACACGTTCAGCTTGGTGACGTCCTGTGAATTCACGATCCAGTAGAGCTTCGGGGAAGAGCCGCGTCAGCACGAAGGCATGGTGACGGTGTTGATGAAGCTGCCGACGCATGGCTTCGCCTAAGCACCGCTAGGATATGACCGAGCTAGATTATGGTGGAGGGGGGCACCGCACATGGCTAAGAAAGACCAATGATCAACTTGTGTGTTATAGGGTGCCCCCTGCCCCCGTATATAAAGGAGCAAGGGGAGGCCGTCCGGCCCTTGCAAGGCGCACCCGGAGTAGGAGTCCTCCTCCTAGTAGGAGTAGGACTCCCCTTTCCTACTCCTATTAGGAGGGGGAAAGGAAGGAGGAGAGGGAGAAGGAAAGGGGGGCGCCCTCCCCCCCTTCCCTAGTCCAATTCGGACCAGAGGGGGAGGGGGGCGCGGCCTGCCCTGGCCGGCCCTCTCTCTCTCCACTAAGGCCCATGTGGCCCATTACTTCTCCCCGGGGGTTCCGGTAACCCTCCGGCACTCCGGTTTTCTCTGAAATCACCCGGGACACTTCTGGTATCCGAATATAGTCGTCCAATATATCAATCTTTATGTCTCGACCATTTCAAGACTCATCGTCGTGTCCGTGATCATATCCGGGACTCCGAACTACCTTCGGTACATCAAATCACATAAACTCATAATATTGATCATCATAGAACTTTAAGCATGCAAACCCTATGGGTTCGAGAACTATGTAGACATGACCGAGACATGTCTCCGGTCAATAACCAATAGCGGAACCTGGATGCACGTATTGGTTCCTACATATTCTACGAAGATCTTTATCGGTCAAACTGCATAACAACATACGTTGTTCCCTTTGTCATCGGTATGTTACTTGCCCGAGATTCGATCGTCGGTATCTCAATACCTAGCTCAATCTCATCACCGGCAAGTCTCTTTACTCGTTCCGTAATGCATCATCCTGCAACTAACTCATTACTTGCATTGCTTGCAAGGCTTATAGTGATGTGCATTACCTAGAGGGCCCAGAGATACCTCTCCGACAATCGGAGTGACAAATTCTAATCTCGATCTATGCCAACTCGACAAGTACCATCAGAGACACCTATAGAGCACCTTCATAATCACTGAGTTATGTTGTGATGTTTGGTAGCACACAAAGTGTTCCTCCGGTAATCGGGAGTTGCATAATCTCAAAGTAATAGGAACATGTATAAGTCATGAAGAAAGCAATAGAGTAAACTAAAACGATCAAGTGCTAAGCTAACGGAATGGGTCAAGTCAATCACATCATTCTCCTATTGATGTGATCCCGTTAATCAAATGACAACTCATGTCTATGGTTAGGAAACATAACCATCATTGATTCAACGAGCTAGTCAAGTAGAGGCAAACTAGTGACACTTTGTTTGTCTATGTATTCACACATGTACTAAGTTTCCAGTTAATACATTCTAGCATGAATAATAAACATTTATCATGATATAAGGAAATAAATAATAACTTTATTATTGCCTCTAGGGCATATTTCCCTCAGTCTCTCACTTGCACTAGAGTCAATAATATAGTTCACATCTTTATGTGATTAGTTCACATCTCCATGTGACTAATACCAAAGGGTTTACTTGAGTCAATAATCTAGTTCACATCGCTATGTGATTAACACCCAAAGAGTAATCATGTTTTGCTTGTGAGAGAAGTTTAGTCTACGGGTCTGCAACATTCAGATCCGTATGTATTTTGCAATTTTTCTATGTCTACAATGCTTTGCTCAGAGCTACTCTAGCTAATTGCTCCCACTTTAAATATGTATCTAGATCGAGACTTAGAGTCTTCTAGATCGGTGTCAAAATCTTGCATCGACGTAACTCTTTAAGACGAACTCTTTTATCACCTCCATAACCGAGACATATTTCCTTAGTCCTCTAAGGATAATTCTGACCGATGTCCAGTGATCTACTCCTAGATCACTATTGTACTCCCTTGCCAGAATCATGCTAAGGTATACAATAGGATTGGTAAATAGCATAGCATACTTTATAGAACCTATGACTGAGGCATAGGGAATGACTTTTCATTGTCTTTCTATTTTCTGCCGTGGTCGGGTTTTGAGTCTTTACTCAACTTGCCACCTTGCAACACAGGCAAGAACTCCTTCTTTGACTTTTCCATTTTGAACTACTTCAAAATCTTGTCAAGGTATGTACTCATTGAAAATATATCAAGCGTCTTCATCTATATATATAGATCTTGATGCTCAATATGTAAGTAGCTTCACCGAGGTCTTTCTTTGAAAAACTCCTTTCAAACACTCCTTTATACTTTCCAGAAATTTCTACATTATTTTCAATCAACAATATGTCATTCACATATACTTATCAGAAATGTTGTAGTGCTCCCACTCACTTTCTTGTAAATACAGGCTTCACCACAAGTACGTATAAAACTATATGCTTTGATCATACTATCAAAGCGTACATTCCAACTCCGTGATGCTTGCACCAGTCCATAGATGGATCGCTGGAGCTTGCATATTTTGTTAGCACCTTTAGGATTGACAAAACTTTCTTGTTGCATCATATACAACTCTTCTTTAATAAGTCCATTAAGGAATGCAGTTTTGTTTATCCATTTGCCAGATTTCATAAAATGCGGCAACTGCTAACATGATTCGGACAGACTTTTAAGCATCGATACGAGTGAAAAAATCTCATCGTAGTCAACACCTTCATCTTGTCGAAAACATTTTGCGACAATTCAAGCTTTGTAGATAGTAATACTACTATCAGCCTTCGTCTTCCTCTTGAAGATCCACTTATTCTCAATGGGTTGCCGATCATCGGGCAAGTCAACCAAAGTCAACACTTTGTTCTCATACATGGATCTCATCTCGGATTTCATGGCCTCAAGCCATTTCGTGGAATCTCACTACAAGAAATATGTCAAATCGTGACCTTCTGTCAGTGACCCTCGAAGAATTGTTCATAGATCTATGACCATTTGAGACCAATTGGTCAAAAGTTGTTCGGGGGGCTCCAAACCCTAAACCATTGCGACCATTTTGGTCAGAAAGGTCGTAATTTCCTTACACGAAATGGTCATAAAGCAGACATCACTAGTCCGCTACCTTATTTCTAGCTGATCATGACCAATATAGATGGTCATAACCTTGTAAATTGTGGTGGATTGGTATGACTTGGCGCCACCTCATCAGTTTTGCCTATGTGTCATGTCCATGTGTCAATTTTTTCCCTAGGTTGTGAAGCAACCTATATTTCTGTCATTCCAAAATTCCCAAAAAAATTTCATAAATTCTTTGGGTCATATCTTCATTTAATATGTAAAAATCTTTCCTTGCCTAGTTCAAAACTAATTCAACAATATTCATTTTCCTATTCTGTTCACAACAGCACTTTATGAAGGAAGTGCTATTTATATATTCTTGATTGCCCTCGGAATTTTTGGGCACTCTTTCCTATCCAAGTCATTACCGCATGACAAAATTCAGCTCCTTTTGACTAGCAAATCTTCCTCGGCAAATTTCCAAAGTTTTTGTCCACCTAGAAGCATTGTGAAGGAAGTACCTTTTTTATATATCGAAATGACATGAAATTTATACAGTTCCTTCATATGCCCAAATTATCACCCTCCTCCAAATTGCAGCTCAGTCAAATCATCTATGTGAGCCCAGGTTCAATTTATATTTTATGGCCAAATTGGCACGTTGCAAAGCAAGTGTTATCTAGACCCCTCCTATTACCCTCAAACTTTTTGGGCACTCTTCCATACCCAAATCATTACCACATGATAATATTCAGCTCAATTTTCCTAATAAATCTTTCTCAGGAAATTTCCAAAGTTTCTACCTCGAGAGAAGCTTTGTGAAGTAAGTACTAGCTAGGCTTACCCAAATGATCTGAAAATTTACCAGCGCATGACCATACCTATGTAACTTACCTACACCAGTTTTGAGCTTATTTCATTCATCCAATCTCTCTCACTAGTTTTCCCAAGTTTCTGTCCATAGAAGAGCATTGTGAAGGAAGTACTACTTTGAAATGTCCAAATGGTATCAATTTTCTACAATGCTTTCCTATGCCCAAATAACCATCCTCCACCAAATTTCAGCTCAATCCATTCATTATTTTGAGCCCAGCTTCAACATTCATATTTTTGTCCAGCGTGGTACTTTGCAAAGCAAGTACCACCTAGGATCCTCCTTTTGAGCTAAAAATTTGTGAAGACATTCTCCTTATTAGATGATCATCCTCAGCCAAAACTCACGCCCATTGGCCATGTGCATTTCCCGTACCGCTAATCAAACACTGGGCTGCTAATTCATCTTTGAGCATAGGTCAGTCTCCTCGTGAGATTCTTCTTTTGTAATTTTCTTCCTAGCACCTACCTGGGGAGTGACCAACCCACTAGATATTCCTAGGCCTCCCAGAACGCATGTCAACACCAAGGTCACGCGGTGACCACGCGGCAGGCATGCGAGTTTACGCGCTTTGGAGTTGGGGCCCTGGGCCACATCTAAACCTCGACGTATCACCACCAAACAATGTATTTATGATCAAATAGATACTTATGTAACTATAAATGATTTTCGGAACAAATAAAGAGCAAACAATAAGGTAGATGCAGTTCAAAATTGACCCGCTTCCTACTAAATCAGTAGAAAATTGTCTTTTTCACAAGTGGTGGATAAAAACTTTTGACACCAAACCATTTTGTCAATTATGCATTAAATATGGCCTAATATTTTATAAAAATGATTTGGTCCAATTTTGCAACAAATATATGGTAGCTCCTTCACAAAAAACTCATTTTGGGCATTCAAAAAATGGAAAATGAATTTTCCGTGCAAAGAAAATGAAAACTCGCTTAGGCAACATTGTTTGGAATTCCAAGATGCACCCTTGTGCACAATATGAGATCATTTGAACAAACTATGCCATGACTATGGCCATAAGTTTGATCATTTGGCTTGAAAGCCCTGAATCTTCACGCATGATAGCTCATTTCTGAGAACACTTTTTTAAAATAATTGCCATATTACAAGTTTGTTATTTTTCCTGGAAACTTGGTCACATATAATGACACAATGCGAAGGTTTCCCAATTTTTTGATTTTTTTGAATTTTTTATGTCCGTTTCGAAATGCGATGAAAACGGCGGGTTTGACCGTTCCTAGCTAGTGGTTGAATCTTGGAAAAGTTTTGATGTTTCTCTGATTAAATAGATACTTATGTATCTAGAAATGATTTTTTGAAAAAAATAAAGAGCAAACTATGAGGCAGCTGCAGTTCAAATTTGACCCGCTTCCTACTGAATCGGTGGGAATTTGTCTTTTTCACCAGAGGTGGATCAAGGCTTTTGACACCCAACCATTTGGTCAACTGTGAATCAAATATGGCCTAGTATTTTAGGAAAATGATTTGGTCCAATTTTGCAACAAATATATGGTAGGTCCTTCACAAAAAGAACTCAATTCGGGCACTCGGAAAATGGAAAATGAATTTTCCGTGCAAAGAAAATAAAAATTCCCTTAGGCAACATTGTTTGGAATTCCAATATGCACCCTTGTGCACAATACGACATCATTTGAACAAACTATGCCATGAATATGGCCATAAGATTGATCATTTGGCTTGAAAGCCATGAATCTTCACGCATGATAGCTCATTTCTGAGAACATTTTTTAAAATAATTGCCGTATTACAACTTTGTTATTTTTCCTGGAAACTTGGTCACATATAATGACACAATATGAAGGTTTTCCATTTTTTTAATTTTTTTTAATTTTTTATGCCCGTTTCGAATTTTGATCAAAACAGCGGGTTTGACCGTTCTTAGCTAGTGGTTGAATCTTGGAAAACTTTTGATGTTTCTCTGATTAAATAGATATTTATGTATCTAGAAATGATTTTTTGAAAAAACAAGGAGCAAACTATGAGGCAGCTGCAGTTCAAATTTGACCCGCTTCCTACTGAATCGGCGGGAATTTGTCTTTTTCGCCAGAGGTGGATCAAGGCTTTTGACACCCAACTATTTGGTCAATTGTGAATCAAATATGGCCTAGTATTTTAGAAAAATGATTTGGTCTAATTTTGCAACAAATATATGGTAGGTCCTTCACAAAAAGAACTCAATTCGGGCACTCAGAAAATGGAAAATGAATTTTCCGTGCAAAGAAAATAAAAAGTCCCTTAGGCAACATTGTTTGGAATTCCGATATGCACCCTTGTGCACAATATGAGATCATTTGAACAAACTATGCCATGAACGTGGCCATAAAATTGATCATTTGGCTTGAAAGCCATGAATCTTCGCGCATGATAGCTCATTTCCGAGAACATTTTTTTTAAAATATTTTTTGCATTACAAGTTTATTATTTTTCCTGGTAACTTGGTCACATATAATGACACAATGCGAAGGTTTTCCAATTTTTTTATTTTTTTTATTTTTTATGCCCGTTTCAAAATGCGGTCAAAACCGCTGGCTTGACCGTTCCTAGCTAGTGGTTGAATCTTGGAAAAACTTTTGATGTTTCTTTGATTAAATAGATACTTATGTACCTAGAAATAATTTTTGGAGAAAATAAAGAGCAACCTATGAGGCAGCTGCAGATCAAATTTGACCCGCTTCGAGGTGAATTGGCAGAAATTTATGTTTTTCACCAGAGGTGGTTCGAAACTTTTGACACCCAACTATTTGGTCAATTGTGCATTAAATATGTTCTAATATTTTATAAAACTGATTTGACCCAATTTTGTAACAAATATATGGTAGATCATTCACAAAAAAGACTCATTTTGGGCATTCAAAAAATGGAAAATTGATTACGACCATTTTAGATGGTCATAACGTCATCAAAGCCTGCACTTCGTTTTGATTGGTCTATGGGCATGTCACAGGAATCAAGCATTAGAGACCGTTGGATACTGCTAGATCCAACGGCGCACACCCCTCACCCTCTCCCCACCCACACCCAGCCGGAAGCAGCTTCCTTCACCTACACCACATGCCGTTGAGGACACTCACATGTGGGACTAATTCCTTGCGGGCCCACCTGTCAGTGGGCGAATGCCACCACTCACCCACCACACACCACTCCTCCCCCTCTCCCCCTCTCCCCCGCACACCACTCCTCCCCCACGACCCGAATCCCAAACCCTAACCCCTCTCCCCTCTCCCCCATTGGACTGACGCCGCCACCGCCCCCTACGGCGGCCGATCCCGCCGCGCCCTCCCCTCCCCTCCCACCTCAAGCCGCTCGTCCTTGCCTTCATGGACGACCACTTGCTCCCGCCGTCCGAGCCCACGCGCCTGCTCCTCCTCGCCTTCCCCGCCGACAACCCGCTCCGCGACCACCTCATCGCCACCGCTGCCTCCGCGTTCTCAGTGCCGCTCTCCGACCACTGACAAGATGGAGCCGTACCTCTCCATCTCTCCCATGGCGCCAGATCGAGCCAACGAGGTCAGTCCGCGGCTAGATCTGCCACGGCCACAAAGGGCCTTCCGGATCCGCGCCGTCATCGAGCTTGATCCACGCCCTCCCAGGCACACCATGGCCGACGTCCTCAAGGTAACCCCTTCTCCCACTCGAATTCCCCTTCCCCTTCCCCGGCCCTGATCCTCTCTCTACTTCCTTGTCTGATCCCCTTTTTGGGTTGGATTTGAACCGGCAGGCGACATCGATGACGATGACAAGGAGGAGGAGGAAGACAACCAGGACATGCGCGAACCCACCCCTGGGCCTGACGACCTTAAAGAGGAGATCGCCGAGTCTAACCTCAAGCTCGACCATGACAGCGTCGTCCATCCCGACCATGATGAAGCGCCACAGAAGGTCGTTCCCCTGCTCCCTCCTCTGCCTTCCCCACCTTGTTTACTGCCTTACCACCGAACAAGATGTTCTATTTTCCTTTGTAATTTATATCATCAGTGATCTGCCTGTGTGGCTATGCAGGGCTTAGGCAGGAACTTTCATACAATAATCACTACTCAATGGACTCTATTTGAGTTTATACGTCTAGTTTTAGCACATCTTTAGAGTTTAGGGAGATAATGTGTATCATGCGCTGTTGATATTTGGCCACGAGGTGCAAAGATTGAACCTCTCAATGTGATATTTGGCCACGAGGTGCAAAGATAATGTGAACTGCTCAACATAGTGGATGTTGACGCGTAGTGTGAATGCTGTAGACTCTAAAGCTGTGCTAAACACTCTAATGCTGTAGACTCTAATGCTGCCCCCCTGGGCGCGCTCCTGACCCTCGTGGGCCACCCGTAAGGCGGTTGATGCCCTTATTTCGCCGCAAGAAAGCTAATATCCGGATAGAGATTGTGTTAAAATTTCAGCCCAATCCGAGTTACGGATCTCCGGGAATATAAGAAACGGTGAAAGGGAAGAATCTGAGAACGCAGAAACAGAGAGAGACAGAGAGACAGATCCAATCTCGGAGGGGCTCTCGCCCCTCCCATGTCATGGAGGCCAAGGACCAAAGGGGAAACCCTTCTCCCATCTAGGGAGGAGGTCAAGGAAGAAGAAGACGAAGGGCCCCCCCTCTCCCCTTCTCTTCCAGTGGCGCCGGAATGCTGCCGTGGCCATCATCATCATCACCGCGATCTACACCAACACCTCCGCCATCTTCACCAACATCTCCATCACCTTCCCCCTCTATCTACAACGGTCCACTCTCCCGCAACCCCCTCTACCCTCTACTTGAACATGGTGCTTTATGCTTCATATTATTATCCAATGATGTGTTGCCATCCTATGATGTCTGAGTAGATTTTCATTGTCCTATCGGTGGTTGATGAATTGCTATGATTGATTTAATTTTCTTGTGGTTATGTTGCTGTACTTTTGTGCCCATCATATGATTGCGCGCGTGGATCACACCCTAGGGTTAGTTGTATGTTGATAGGACTATGTATTGGAGGGCAAGTGTGATAGAAACTTCAACCTAGTATAGAAATTGATGCATACAGGATTGAAGGGGGACCAATATATCTTAATGCTATGGTTGTGTTTTACCTTAATGAACATTAGTAGTTGCGGATGCTTGCTAATAGTTCCAATCATAAGTGCATAGAATTCCAAGTCAGGGATGACATGCTAGCAGTGGCCTCTCCCACATAATACTTGCTATCGGTCTAGTGAAGTAGTCAATTGCTTAGGGGAAATTTCGCAACTCCTACCACCACTTTTCCACACTCGCTATATTTACTTTATTGTTTCTTTATCTAAACATCCCCTACTTTTTATTTACGTACTCTTTATTATCTTGCAAACCCATCCAACAACACCTACAAAGTACTTCTAGTTTCATACTAGTTCTAGGTAAAGCGAACGTCAAGCGTGCGTAGAGTTGTATCGGTGGTCGATAGAACTTGAGGGAATATTTGTTCTACCTTTAGCTCCTTGTTGGGTTCGACACTCTTACTTATCGAAAACTTTTGCGATCCCCTACACTTGTGGGTTATCAAGACGTTTTTCTGGCGCCGTTGCCGGGGAGCAATAGCGTGGGGTGAATATTCTCGTGTGTGCTTGTCTGCTTTATCACTAAGTATTTTTTATTTGCTGTTCTTAGTTGTTTTCTATCTTTAGTTATAGGTAGGAAACGCAAAATACCAAAAAAATTAGTTGTACCTACTAAACCAATGGTTGAAGAACCACTCGAAATCTATCACACTGCTAAAGCTTATTACTTGGATCATCTTTGATCCCTATGTGCTCGTGCTGAAACCCCAACTAGCTTAGTTGAGGGCAAATCTTTAGATGAGCATGCTTGTTATGTGCAACACCGAATATCTGATAAAGGGAAAATTTTACTGGGTCAAATTCATCGTTTACAATGCTATGCTTGGAATTTATGCGAAATATATGATATTACTTGTTGTTCTGAAAACCCTAAGAAACACCTTCCCTATCAATGCGAGTTTAGTGATAATGGAATCGTATCTTCATATGCTAAGGGTGTTTATAGTTACTATGATGTTCAACAAATTGAAGAATTTGTTGCTTTTAAGGGTGCTTATGAAATTGCTTCTTTGATTGAAACGTATGATGCTACTCTTTACAAATCTGAAATTTTTTACATACTTAAATATTGCTATGATAATTATGCTTCTAATGCCTATGTTGAACCATATATTGAGGACTACCCCGCTGTCCAAGAAGAGACTAATATTTTGCAGGAGTATATGGAAGAAGAAATTGATGAAACTGTGAGCTCATTGGATGAAAAAGATGAGGAGGAGAGCGAAGAACAAAAGGAGGAAGAGCGGATTAGCTACCCGTGCCCACATTCTAATGAGAGTACCTCTTCAACTCATACATTGTTTAATTTCCCTTCGTGCTTACCGAAGGATGATTGCTATGATGATTGTCATGATCCCGTTGATTCTCTTGAAATACCCTTTTTGATGATGCTTGCTATGCTTGTGGCCAAGATGCAAATATGAATTATGCTTATGGAGATGAACTTGCTATAGTTCCTTATGTTAAACATGAAATTGTTGCTATTGCACCCACACATGATAGTCCTATTATCTTTTTGAATTCTCCAAACTACACTATATCAGAGAAGTTTGCTCTTATTAAGGAATATATTGATGGGTTGCCTTTTACCATTGCACATGATGATTTTGATGAATATAATATGCACGTGCTTGCTGCTCCTACTTGCAATTATTATGAGAGAGGAACTATATCTCCACCTCTCTATATTTCCAATATGATAAAATTGCAAGAAACTGTTTATACTATGCATTGGCCTTTACTTTGTGTGCATGAATTGTTCTTTTATGACATGTCGATGCATAGGAAGAGAGTTAGACTTCGTCATTACATGATATATGTTACCTTGTGCTCACCAGTAAATTACAAATCATTGTTAATTAAAATTGGCTTTGATATACCTTGGGATCCGGGTGGATCCATTACTTGAGCACTATATGCCTAGCTTAAATGGATTTAAGGAAAGCGCTGCCAGGGAGACAACCCGGAAGTTTTAGAGAGTCATTTATTTCTTTTGAGTGCTTTTATATAGTTTTAAAAACAAGAAAAATAAAGAAGGGAACCCAAAACTTTTTCAAAAAGGAAAGCGAAAGTGAGAAAGACAAGCATTGTTGAAGTGGGAGCTAGCCTTGAACTTTGTTCATGCTCATGGAAACTTTGTGAATCTTGATTACAGAAACTTTTCAATAAAAATAATTATCCCCTTGTACAATTCCATTGTATTATAAAAATAATGTGCCAAGGTTTGCCTTTAGGATGTTTACATTTGCTTGATGGTTTGTACGGTGCAGGACAGAAACTTTGGCTGTAGTGCGCGGTTTTACATTTTTAGCTGGAATGTCAAATGGTTCTAATTATTTTTGCACTGTCTTCCTATACAAATATTTTATTTTTCCTAATTTTTGTAGAATTTATCAAGTATCATAATTATGGTGAATGTTCAGATTATTACAGACTGTTCTGTTTTAGACAGATTCTGTTTTTGATGCATAGTTTGCTTGTTTTGATGAAACTATCAATTTATATTAGTGGATTAAGCTATGAAAAAGTTATACTATAGTAGACACAATGAAAAAAAATATGAATTGGTTTGCAAAGTACTTAGAGTAGTGATTTGCTTTATTATACTAACGGATCTTACCGAGTTTTCTGTTGAAGTTTTGTGTGGATGAAGTGTTCGATGATCGAGAAGGTCTCGATGTGAGAAGAAGGAAGAGAGGAAAGAGCTCAAGCTTTGGGATGCCCGAGGCACCCCAAGTAAATATTCAAGGAGACTAAAGCGTCTAAGCTTCGGGATGCCCCGGAAGGCATCCCCTCTTTCTTCAACAAGTATCAGTATGTTTTCGGATTCGTTTCGTTCATGCGATATGTGCAATCTTGGAACGTCTTTTGCATTTAGTTTTCATCTTTATTTTATGCACCATGCTGGTATGAGTTAGTCCTTGGTTGATTTATATAATGCTATTTGCACTTCACTTATATCTTTTGGGTATGGCTTTATAGAATGCTTCATGTGCTTCACTTATATCATTTGAAGTTTGGATTGCATGTTTCTCTTTACATAGACAACCGCCATTTGTAGAATACTCTTTTGCTTCACTTATATTTGGTAGAGCATGGGCATATATTTTGTAGAACGAATTAAACTCTCTTGATTCACTTATATCTATTTAGAGAGATGACAGGAGTTGGTCATTCACATGGTTAGTCATAAAATCCTACATAAAACTTGTAGATCACTGGATATGATATGTTTGATTCCTTGCAATAGTTTTGCGATATAAAGATGGTGATATTAATTAGAGTCATGCTAGTGGGTAGTTGTGGATTAGTAGAAATACTTGTGTTGAGGTTCCTGATTCCCGTAGCATGCACGTATAGTGAACCGTTATGTAAGGAAGTTGGAGCATGAGGTATTTATTGGTTGTCTTCCTTATGAGTGGCGGTCGGGGACGAGCGATGGTCTTTTCCTACCAATCTACCCCCTAGGGGCATGCGTAGTAGTACTTTGCTTTGAGGGCTAATAAACTTTTGCAATAAGTATGTGAGTTCCTTATGACTAATGTTGAGTCCATGGATTATACGCACTCTCACCCTTCCATCATTGCTAGCCTCTCTAGTATCGCGCAACTTTCGCCGGTACCATAAACCCACCATATACCTTCCTCAAAACAGCCACCATACCTACCTATCATGGCATTTCCATAGCCATTCCGAGATATATTGCCATGCAACTTCCATCATCATCATATACATGACTTGAGCATTCATTGTCATATTGCTTTGCATGATCGTAAGATAGCTAGCATGATGTTTTCATGGCTTGTCCGTTTTTTATGTCATTGCTACTCTAGGTCATTGCACATCCCGGTACACCGCCGGAGGCATTCATATAGAGTGATATCTATGTTCTAGTATCGAGTTGTAATATTGAGTTGTAAGTAAATAAAAGTGTGATGATCATCATTATTAGAGCATTGCCTCAGTGAGGAAAGGATGATGGAGACTATGATTCCCCCACAAGTCGGGATGAGACTCCGGACTTCAAAAATAAATAAAAGAGGCCAAGGAAGCCTAAATAAAAAAGAGAGGCCAAAGAAGCCCACCAAAAAAAATAAAAAAACAAAAAAATGAGAGAAAAAGAGAGAAGGGGCATTGTTACTATCCCTTTTCCACACTTGTGCTTCAAAGTAGCACCATGTTCTTCATATAGAGAGTCTCTTGGGTTATCACTTTCACATACCAGTGGGAATTTTCATTATAGAACTTGGCTTGTATATTCCAACGATGGGCTTCCTCAAATGCCCTAGGCCTTCATGAGCAAGCAAGCTGGATGCACACCCACTTAGTTTCAGTTTGAGCTTTCATATAGTTATAGCTCTGGTGCATCCATTGCATGGCAATCCCTACTCACTCACATTGATATCTATTGACGGGCATCTCCATAGCCCGTTGATACGCCTAGTTGATGTGAGACTATCTTCTCCTTTTTGTCTTCTCCACAACTACCATTCTATTCCACCTATAGTGCTATATCCATGGCTCACGCTCATGTATTGCGTGAGGGTTGAAAATGCTGAAGAGCCTTAAAAAGTATGAACCAATTGCTCGGCTTTTCATCGGGGTTGTGCATGATGTGAGTATTTTGTGTGGTGAAGATGGAGCATAGCCAGATTATATGATTTTGTAGGGATAACTTTCTTTGGCCTTGTTATTTTTAAAAGACATGATCACTTTAATAATGGGCTTGAAGTATTATTGTTTTTATGTCAAATGATAGACTATTTCTTTGAATCACTCGTATCTTAATATTCATGCCATGATTAGATATGTGATCAAGATTATGCTAGGTAGCATTCCACATCAAAAATTATCTTTTTATCATTTACCTACTCGAGGACGAGCAGGAATTAAGCTTGGGGATGCTGATACATCTCCGTCGTATCTATAATTTTTGATTGTTCCATGCCAATGTTCTACAACTTTCATATACTTTTGGCGACTTTTTATACTATTTTTGGGACTGACATATTGATCCAGTGCCCAGTGCCAGTTCCTGTTTGTTGCATGTTTTTTGTTTCGCAGAATATCCATATCAAATGGAGTACAAACGGGATAAAATCGACGGAGATTTTTCTTGGAATATATATGATTTTTGGCAAGAAAAATCCACGCGAGACGATGCCCGAGGTGGCCACGAGGCAGGGGGGCGCGCTTGCCCCCCTGGGCGCGCCCCTGACCCTCGTGGGCCACCTATAAGGAGGTTGATACCCTTCTTTTGCCGCGAGAAAGCTAATATTCAGATAGAGATCGTGTTAAAATTTCAGCCCAATCGGAGTTACGGATCTCCAGGAATATAAGAAACGGTGAAAGGGAAGAATCTGAGAACACAGAAACAGAGAGAGACAGAGAGACAGATCCAATCTCGGAGGGGCTCTCGCCCCTCCCATGCCATGGAGGCCAAGGACCAGAGGGGAAACCCTTCTCCCATCTAGGGAGGAAGTCAAGGAAGAAGAAGACGATGGGGCCCCCTCTCCCCTTCTCTTCCGGTGGCGCTGGAACGCTGCCATGGCCATCATCATCATCACCGCGATCTACACCAACACCTCCGCCATCTTCACCAACATCTCCATCACCTTCCCCCTCTATCTACAACGGTCCACTCTCCTGCAACCCGCTGTACCCTCTACTTGAACATGGTGCTTTATGCTTCATATTATTATCCAATGATGTGTTGCCATCCTATGATGTGTGAGTAGATTTTCGTTGTCCTATCGGTGGTTGATGAATTACTATGATTGATTTAATTTTCTTGTGGTTATGTTGCTGTCCTTTGGTGCCCATCATATGATTGCGCGCGTGGATCACACCCTAGGGTTAGTTGTATGTTGATAGGACTATGTATTGGAGAGCCACTACAAGAAATATGTCAACTTATGACCTTGACTATTGGTCACTGAAAGGTCATTGTTTTTCATTTGCGACCTTTTCTGTGAGATGAAATTAACGACCTTTTCTGTGAGAAGGTCGTAGACGTTTACGACCAAAATATGCCTACTGTTTTGTTTTGGTCACTAGCAGCCTCTCCAGGCCACGTAGGCATCCGACGTGGCAATCTGATGTGGCACAAGAATCAGCCCGGTCCAATTCAGTGTTTTACATGGGCCAAGCCCATTAATTCAGCCCATTTATATTTTTTCCTATGAATTTTTTATTAGCTTCATGGACCAAGCCCAACAACCATTTATTCTTTTGGGCCAACCTTTTGTTTTCTGAGCTTCTTCCATTTTTCTAGGCCTCAGCCTTTTTGCGGCCCATTTAACTTTCTAAAATTTTTAAGATGTTTTTCATTTCATTTTTTATCCAATATTGTTTGGGATAAGACCTCTTCCAACCCATCAATATTTTCAGCGCGCTAATTCAAAGGAATGGACAACGAAGAAATAATTCAGTTTTTTTTCAATTTTGCTATCAAAGCAACATTTGTTTCACTGTACATTCATACATTATTTGTTGCAGTTACATCTTCATCACATTGTCTATACATAAGAAGCAGCAACTAAAAGATTGTCATCTATAACAAACGACAGCCAATCAAAAGAAAGATCACCATCACAGCTCCAGCGACTACTAATATACACTACAACTTCCACTTATGTGCAAACCTTCAAGAAGGCCAAACAAAAAAGGAATCGCTGAATATTCAGAGACCACTGCCATGCTGCCGATTGGATTTGGTTGCATCCCTTCCAGTTTGCTAACGGCATCTCTCCAGCAGCATATCTCATAACCTACATAGAGAACATAAACCAGCATAAGAATTTGAAACTTCTACTAATTTGAAACTTCCGGTAAACGATAAACTTGTGGTAAATTAGCAGTGAGGATATTGATTACAATGTCCCTCATAATGGTAGAAGCTCAAATGTGAGACAATATTTCGTAATATATAAGCCTTGGCTACAACTTTCCTCTTAACATGCAGATAAAAAAAGCCACTTATTGCTTATTTCATGCTTCAATTTTTTACTTTCAGTTTTGTTAGGATAATCTGTATGCATAGGCATAGTCCTATATAGAGCCAAACAATCATCTAAGAAAACAAACAAAAGTGGCTGCTGCATGTTGTGTGTATAGTACTATAGCTTCATCTTCAGACCAATCAATGCCAAGTTTCATAGAAAATATGATGATAAGTTGCCCCAAGATTTAGCAAGGTGCGTACCTCCAAGTGGATGAGCCAGCTCCGAGACCCACTCCTTGACCCTCTCCGCAGATGCTCCCGTCGAAGCATACTGCATCATAGCAAGCACAGAAATTCAGAAAACTACAGTTTAAGTAAAACTATAAGAACACAAAATAAAACTACAGTTTCAGTAAAACTATAAATTAGTTTAGATTGTGAGAGCATACATGGAAAGTCAGCACCATCAGCAGTAACCATTAACAAAAGAAAATAAATTATGTCGAGGCTGGAAATAACATCTCTGGAGTAGTTTTAATTGAAGAAAATCTATAGAATACTCCAGTAATTAGAGTACACAGCTAAGATGCTGGAAAGAACATCACACAGGCAGGACAAACTACACCATCTCTGCACTATAGGCAGGAAAAACTACAGGAGTATACAGCTACTCATACAGGAGTACTATGGGCAAGACAAATACAAGAGTAAGATGTTGATCATGCTGGAAAGAACATAACTACTCCAGGTACTACATGAGTACAGGAAAGAACACTACAGGCACCAAAAAATGCATCCATCTCGCTTACAGTATTACAGGAAAGAACACTAAAGCAAGCTCACAAGCCTCACATACAGTAAGTCTTTCCTGTCACAACCAAATTACAGGAAAAATGCATCCATCTCACTTACATATCAAATACAGTTAGTCTTGCTTGGCACCACAAGCACCACCGTCGGCGTCGGCCTGCAAGCACAACATAGGACTGGAACTCTGAATCGAACAACAACTAAAGCAAACCAATCGATCATCGACAGTAAAAGTCTAAAGAAATGTTGATCCTTTTTTCTACTGCTGCTGCTTGGTTGTTACTGAATAAATGTTGAAAACTAAAGAGCTTCGATGGGGCACAGAACCTTGAGGCCCTGTTATGGTGTTGTGTGTGATGAAGATTTTATAGGGTTTCTTTTAGTGGATAACTTAATTTGAGACTGACACATCCAGCTAATGTAAGTGTGGGTAACCAGAAAAATTGAAAAGGGGTAGCCACGCGGGTTTAGTACCTTGGGAGAGGGAGCACCAGCACGTGGAGTCAACAATGATGCAGGACTCGAGGCGCGCCGACGCGACCGCAGTGTGCAGGGGCAACAGTGTCTTGAACGGATTCCTTCAAAGGCAGGCAACCTGCAAACAAATAATTAAGTAGACCAAGACATGTTCATTTCAGAATCGGAATTCACATGATGGAACACAGAGCTAATGTTTGTCATTTGTTGGAAAATGCACAATGAAGGTAGTGACTGGTAATTACAGGAAATTCCAGATTGAGGTGGTGGTGGGATGGGATCCTGGACTCCACATTAGTCCAACTTATGGCAATTATGCCCGACACGTTCTTTTATAATTCTCAATTACTTAGGACTAGAAGCATTTTATTTCATGATATTTCCAGAGAAGCCAGGTCAGCTACTACCAGTTTGAGATTAGTCCATTGGTCATTCCTAATTGTGTTTTGTGGATTGCACCTGCGACTGCCATCACTAGCTTGGAAGCAATACGCACAGCACTTGTAGGATAGGAATCATCTTGGTTGTGTGTTAACAAATTACCTGCAACGCTGGAGCAGGGCCGAGTCGAGCCGGTCCTTGTGGTTGGTGGTGAAGATGAGGATCTGCTCATGGCCACTGCTAGACCAGAGGCTGTCCACCATATTGATCAGTCTGGACAGAGTGACCTCGCAAGGCAACGCACATCTAACTTGGTAAGTGACAATCAATTTGTAAACCACAGGAAATGAATAATAGCTCTGGTAAGGCAACTGCTCTTGTTGGAAAGATCAGATAAACATGGTGAGTTCTTAGATTCAGACTATCACTGGTAGTGTAATTTTCTACTACATAGACATCTACTGAACCAATGGTGAATAATAGCTTATTATAGGCAAAATCATTTGGATAACAGTAACTTGTTCAGATAGCTGGAATCAATTAAGCTGCTTAGGCATCTGTGTACGTGATTGTCTTGCAAAGAATCGATCAAAATCCCAAGCAACAGACTGGGGCTCGATGCCACTAACTACCAAGAACTACAACAACTTCCAAGAACTACAGCATCAGATCTGAAACTCTGTAAAAATGGGAAGAATGGAAGTATACCTTGCTCTTGGTGACGTTGATGGCATGGAACAGGAGAGTGCCGGACTCCTGCATCTGCTTGACGCTGGTGGTGGTCTCCTCGGAGACGCCGACGAGCCTCTCCTCTATCTTGCGGTACTTGTGAGGATGATGGCGAGCACGACGGGGTTGTCGGTGGACTCCGGGTCGGCGACCTTGCCGGACTCCTCGTCGGCCTTGACGTCATGGAGGATGAGCAGCGGGGTTTCGTCGAGGATGAGGTCGGGGCCGCCACCGACGCCCCAGTCGAGGCAGCGCTCGGTGCACCACCAGCACTCCTCGAGTGCAGTGGCTAGGGTTTCGGGCGCGCGCGAGGAAGGAGAGAAGGTTGGAGGGCGCTGTGGCGGTGGGAGGAGGCACTTCCTCCTCCTTTGCCGACGAATCTGGAGGACACGGCCAACCTAGGTCGAGCCAGTCTGGAGGGAAGGGGAGGGGAGGAGCAGATGGTTGGGGGAGCCGGCAGCGGGGTAGAGGGCGGAGTCCCCGGCGGCGACACAGATGTGCTCGGCGGCGGGGCTGGTTTTGGGGGCACATGAGGAGGAAGAGGGGATACCGAGGTGGTGGAGAAGCGCCTGGATGCGGCGGCGGCCTTTGCCTCCCGAAGGCCTCGCGACACGCGGCTGCGCCACATCTCACAGATCGGGGCAGCCCCTGGTGCGCGCGCATGTAGGATTCGGCTGTGGAGCGCGGGTGGGATTGGAGAGGAGGGGATCTCTACCCAGGAAGGGGAGGGGAGGGGAGTGGAGGTGGCGCCGGCGGCGGACTGGATGCGGTCGCCAGCAGCTGGTTCATGGGGATCCAGATCGTGGGGGACGGCGGCGGCGCGTTGGTAACGAGGTGAGGGTGTGTGGTGGGCTGGTTGGTTCGGTTGGTGGTGAGGGAAGGGGAGGGGCGAGAGGAGGGGGCGTGGAGGAGGCCATGAACGACGGCGAGCTCCGCCGGAGGGAGGTGGCGGCGGAGATGGATCTGGAAGGGAGGAGGCGAGCTCTCTCCATCGGGCGAGATAGCGAGGAGACGGGGGATCTGGAATGGGATGGATGGATCTGAAACTGGAAAGAAAGGAGGCGGGGGGTGGATGCAAAATGACCATCTAGGGTTTCGGGGTTGGTGTGGAAGGCTTGAGGACGGCCGTTGGATCCGCGAGCATCCAACGGTGTTTGATGCACGATCCGCGTGATACGTCCATAGACCAATCAGAATGTAGTACGACGTTATGACCAACTAAATTGGTCGTACTTGACTAAAAATAATTTTTGAGTGCCCAAAATGAGTTTATTTTGTGAAGGACCTACAATATATTTATTGCAAAATTGGACCAAATCAATTTTCTAAAATACTAGGCCATATTTAATGCACAATTGACCAAATGGTTGGGTTTCAAAAGTTTTTATCCTCATCTGGTGAAAAAGACAAATTTCCGCCGATTCAGTTGGAAGCGGGTCAAATTTGAACTCTGGCTGCCTCATAGTTTGCTCTTTATTTTTTCCAAAAATCATTTCTAGGTACATAAGTATCTATTTAATCAGAGAAACACCAAAAAAATTACAAGATTCAACCACTAGCTAGGAATGGTCATTCCCGCCGTTTTGACCGCATTTTGAAACGGGCATAAAAAATCAAAAATTGCAAAACCTTCCCATTGTGTCATTATATGTGGCCAAGTTACCAGGAAAAATAATAAACTTAAAATACGACAATTCTTTTTAAAAAGTGTTCTCAGAAATGAGCTATCATGTGTGGAGATCAATGCCTTTCAAGCCAGATGATCAATCTTATGGCCACATTCATGGCATAGTTTGTTCAAATGATCTCATATTGTGCACAAGGGTGCATATTGGAATGGCAAACAATGTTACCTAAGGGAGTTTTCATTTTTTTGCACGGAAAATTCGTTTTCCATTTTTCGAGTGCCCGAAATGAGTTTATTTTGTGAAGGACCTACAATATATTTATTGCAAAATTGGACCAAATCAATTTTCTAAAATACTAGGCCATATTTAATGCACAATTTACCAAATGGTTGGGTGTCAAAAGTTTTTATCCACCTCTGGTGAAAAAGACAAATTTCCGTCGATTTAGTTGGAAACGGGTCAAATTTGAACTGCAGCTGCCATATAGTTTGCTCTTTATTTTTTACAAAAATCATTTCTAGGTACATAAGTATCTATTTAATCAGAGAAACACCAAAAAAATTCCAAGATTCAACCACTAGCTAGGAACGGTCATTCCCGCCGTTTTGACCGCATTTTGAAACGGGCATAAAAAATTCAAAAAAAATCAAAAAAATTGCAAAACCTTCGCATTGTGTCATTATATGTGGCCAAGTTACCAGGAAAAATAATAAACTTGAAATACGGCAATTATTTTAAAAAAGTGTTCTCAGAAATGAGCTATCATGCATGAAGATTCAGGGCTTTCAAGCCAAATGATCAATCTTATGGCCACATTCATGGCATAGTTTGTTTAAATGATCTCATATTGTGCACAAGGGTGCATCTTGGAATTCTAAACAATGTTGCCTAAGGGAGTTTTCATTTTGTTTACACGGAAAATACATTTTCCATTTTCCGAGTGCCCGAAATGAGTTTTTTTTGTGAAGGACCTACCTTATATTTGTTGCAAAATTGGACCAAATCAATTTTCTAAAATACTAGGCCATATTTAATGCACAATTGATAAAATGGTTGGGTGTCAAAAGTTTTGATCCACCTCTGGTGAAAAAGACAAATTCCCGCCGATTCAGTAGGAAGCGGGTCAAATTTGAACGGCAGCTGCCTCATAGTTTACTATTAATTTTTTCCAAAAATCATTTATATTTACATAAGTACCTATTTAATCATAAATACATGGTTTGGTGGCGATACGTCGAGGTTTGGGCGGTGGCCGAGGCCCCCAACTCTAGAGTGCATAAACTCGCATGCCCGCCGCGTGGTCACCGCGTGACCTTGGTGTTGCCATGTGTTCTGGGCAGCCTAGGCATGTCTAGTGGGTTGGGAACTCCCCAGGTAGGTGCTAGGAAGAAAATTACAACATAAGATTCTCATGAGGAGACCGATCAATGCTCAAACATGAATTAGCAGCCAAGTGTTTTATTAGCGGTACGGGAAATGTACATGGCTAATGGGCGTGAGTTTTGGCTGAGGATGATCAGTTACTAAGAAGACCGTCTTCACAAATTTTCAGCTCAAAAGGAGGAGCCTAGGTGGTACTTGCTTTGCAAACTACCACACTGGACATAAATACGAATGTTGAAGCTCGGCACAAAATAATGAATGGATTGAGCTGGCATTTGGTGGAGGATTGTTATTTGGGCAAAGGAAAGCACTTTAGAAAATGGATACTATTTGGACATGCCAAAGTGGTACTTCCTTCACAAACTGTTGTTCTGAAGAGAATAGGAAAAAGAATATTTTTGAATTATTTTTAAACTAGGCAAGGAAGGTTTTTTTTACATATTTGACGAAGATATGACCCAAAGAATTTATGAGATTTTTTTGGGAATTTTGGGAATGACAGAAATATAGGTTGCTTCACAACCTAGGGCAAAAACTGCCACATGGACATGACACATAGGCAAAACTGATGAGGTGGTGCCTAGTCATAGCAACCCACCACAATTTACAAGGTTATGACCATCTATATTGGTCATGATCAGCTAGAAATAAGGCAACAGACCAGTGCTATCTGCTTTATGACCATTTCGTGTAAGGAAATTACGACCTTTCTGACCAAAATGGTCGTTATAGTTTAGGGTTTGGAGCCCCCGAACAGGTTTTGACCAATTGGTCTGAAATGGTCATAGATCTATGACCAATTCTTCCAGGGTCACTGACAGAAGGTCACTAGTTGACATATTTCTTGTAGTGGGCAAGAGTGACAGAAGCTTCAACCTAGCATAGAAATTGATGCATACGGGATTGAAGGGGGACCAATATATCTTAATGCTATGGTTGGGTTTTACCTTAATGAACATTAGTAGTTGCGGATGCTTGCTAATAGTTCCAATCATAAGTGCATAGAATTCCAAGTCAGAGATGACATGCTAGCAGTGGCCTCTCCCACATAATACTTGCTATCGGTCTAGTGAAGTAGTCAATTGCTTAGGGGCAATTTCACAACTCCTACCACCACTTTTCCACACTCGCTATATTTACTTTATTGTTTCTTTATCTAAACAGCCCCTACTTTTTATTTACGTTTTCTTTATTATCTTGCAAACCCATCCAACAACACCTACAAAGTACTTCTAGTTTCATACTTGTTCTAGGTAAAGCGAACGTCAAGCGTGTGGAGAGTTGCATCGGTGGTCGATAGAACTTGAGGGAATATTTGTTCTACCTTTAGCTCCTCGTTGGGTTCAACACTCTTACTTATCAAAAACTATTGCGATCCCCTACACTTGTGGGTTATCACTTCTCGACCGAGCTTTGCTTCTCTTCTCTCTCTCATTTGCGTAAGTTAGCCACCATATATGCCAGTGCTTGCTGCAGATCCACCTCACTACCTTTTCTTGCCCTTAAGCTTAAATAGTCTTGATCGCGAGGGTGTGAGATTGCCGAGTCGCCATGACACACAGATTACTTCCAAAACCAGATGTAGGTGGCGATGATGCCCATGTAGGGGACGCGACCCAACTCAAGTGGTAGTTCGACAAGGATTCGGGACGTTACTATGTTTCCTTTCCGGACGATCAGTAGTGGAGCCCAGTTGGGGCGATCGGGGATCTAGCATTTGGGGTTATCTTTCTTTATTTGGTTCCGTAGTCGGACCTTGATTGTATTCTGGATGATGTAATGCTCTACTTATGTATTGTGTGAAGTGGTGATTGTAAGCCAACTCTTTATCCCTTTCTTATTCAGTACATGGGATGTGTAAAGATTGCCCCTCTTGCGACATGCCTACTATGAGGTTATGCCTCTAAGTCGTGCTCCGGCACGTGGGAGATATAGCCGCATCGTGGGTGTTACAAGTTGGTAATCAGAGCCTTCCCCGACTTAGGAGCCCCCTGCTTGATCGAATCGCTAACGTTGTTGAGTCTAGAAAAATGTTTTGAGTCTTATAGGATTATATATATCAAAGAGTAGGATTCTTTTTACACCTCAGTCCCTTCGTCGCTCTGGTGAGGCCTCCTGATGTAGAGTTTTGACTCTTCTCTCCTCAAATTTCACAAAAAAATGTAGGATCATGCGGGTATCTTGGAATCATTCCGATGATTTTGTGACGAGAACATTGTTCTTGGTTCCTCCTGACATTTAGGGGTTGTGGCAGTGTCCTGGGGAGTTGAGCTCCGAGGTGTTGTCGTCACAATTTTACCGTTGCGGTTCTAGAATACTTGAGTCCGCCGACATCAAAAATCTCCTTTGTGCAGTTGTTGGTGAGATAACCTCGACGCCACCCAGTACTGGGGCGGGAGTTCGGGAGTATTGCCATAACTCGTATAACGAATTCTTTTTGAAGGTTGAGGTAAATGATATCCGAAGGTTTCTTCGTTATGTGTTGAAGGATGGATACAACTGGATGTAGGATCTGCTAGTTTTGGGTGAGGTATTATGCTTCCCCTGTATCCCCAACACCCGATTGTATAACCAGAAAGTTTCGGGAGTTTCATAGGTGGGAATTCTTGTAGCTCGAGTATTTCTTCCCACAGATATTTGGTTTGTGATTGGGTAATCCTTACCAATTATTTGTTCATATCCGTACCTTGTTTTTTTATTCATCTACCTTTATCTAAGTGGCTTCTCAACTTATGGAAGTGCGATCATTTACTTTGGAATTCTTTCGTTCATTCTTGTTCGAATGTTAAGACTATATGTTGCAATTTCGATGCTTTGATTCAGCTTGAATATATGTCTTTCAAGATGCTAACGGATGTCAACCTCTTCAGGATGGCTCCTCCAACGCGTCAGAATCCGGAACCTCCGCCACCACCTCCACCTCCGGAGGCATGGCAAGCTGTCATGGCCGTGACCAACGCCAACACGTAGATGCTTTTGCAACTCTTGCAAGAGCGCAACCAAGAAAATCAAGGCCAAGGCAACAATCAAACTCAGCTTGCTACCCTCAATCAGTTCCTCGCAAACCAGCCGAAGTCCTTCAGTAATTGTGTCGAGGCCACAGACGCTGACGATTGGCTCATGGATATCTGCAAACATTTTGAGTGTAGCAATGTCAGGCCTGAGGTCTTTGTCAAGTTTGCTTCGTTCCAACTCAAAGACCAAGATGCTGAGTGGTATCAACTATACAAAGATTCTAGAGGAGGTCGTGTGATTAACTGGGATGATTTCCGCTGAGAATTCAAAGCTCACCACATTCCTCAAAGTGTTGCTGAGAGTAAGCGCGAGGAGTTCCGCAATCTCAAGCAAGGCAGCATGTCTGTTTACCAATACAACATCCTGTTTCAGAGGCTTGCTCGCTTTGCTAAACAAGACGTCCCTGATGAGAAGATCATGATTTATCAATTCAGAGGTAGCCTTAGAGAAGATCTGCCACGAGAGCCAACCAAGTATGATGATTTCTACAACATGGCACTAAAGCAATAAGCTGCTCAGCTCAAGTGTGATGCATCTAAGAAGAGAGTTAGGGATGCAGCTCCATCTTCTTATTCAACTCAAGTGGCAGCTAAGCAATAGAAGTTCTGGTTGCCTCCTCCTCCTCCGTTCCATCAGCCTTATCAGCAGAAGAGTAAAGGTGGCAATGGATCTTCCCACCCACCCAACCCATGCTATCAGAAGAAAGCTCCGTCCGCTTTCAGAGGTTACTTGCAACAAGTGTCAGCAGAAAGGGCACTATGCAAACAAATGCTTCAACCAGAGGCGCCTTCCGCCTCCTCCTCCTGTGAGGTATGCCAGCAACGCAGTGGTCAAGCATAATCCCAAGCATGCCAAGGTCAACATGATGAACACATCTCAGGCAGAAGACTCTTCAGAAGTGATCATGGGTAACCTTCCAGTTAACTCCATCCCTGCTAGAGTATTATTTGATACTGGTGCATCGCATTCTTTCATGTCATTCCCATTTGCATCGGAGCACAATTTTGACACTAAGGCATTACCTAAAGCATTGCAAGTTGTTTCTCCGGCTAAGCGTTTGAGTTCTAGCATGATGGTTCCGAATGTCGGTATCAAAATGGGCGACTACAAATTTCTGGCTTCTCCAATTGTTCTTGGTGACTCGAATATTGATCTAATTCTCGGCATGGACTGGCTTTCTAAGAACAAGGCTATGCTTGATTGTGCTGCCAAAGAAATTCAATTGACACACTCTTCTGAGGAAGTGATCATCTATGCCACTCGGGATGAAACCATTCGGCTGTTTTCTCTCAATGAGAAGGGCGATTTGAATGCCATCACTCTGATTCCAATCGTTTGTGAATATCAAGAAGTCTTTCCAGAAGAGCTTCCAGGAATGCCTCCTCACCGGCCAGTTGAATTCGTCATCGATCTTGAGCCTGGCACGGAACCTGTTTGCAAACATCCATACAAGCTTGGACCAGAAGAGTTGAAGGAGCTGAAGAAACAACTCGATGAACAAGAGCGTATGGGTCTGATCCAACCGAGTTCTACTCCATGGGGTTGTGGTGTTCTTTTTGTCAAGAAGAAGGATGTAACGGAATGTCTCTCCATCGACTACCGTCCATTGAACAAGA
This sequence comes from Triticum monococcum, assembly GCA_034509565.1. Lineage (NCBI taxonomy): Eukaryota > Viridiplantae > Streptophyta > Magnoliopsida > Poales > Poaceae > Triticum > Triticum monococcum. The sequence goes on from CM067846.1 coordinate 68,371,051, forward strand.
AGGCAATAAAGAACAAGTACCCACTTCCCAACATCAATGAGCTTTCCGAGCAACTTAACGGTGCCCAAGTTTTCTCAAAGCTTGACCTCCGTATGGGTTATCATCAGATTCACATTCGTGAACAAGATATCCCAAAGACAACATTCAGAACAAGCTATGGTTCTTATGAATACATTGTCATGTCCTTCGGCCTTGTCAATGCTCCTCCAACGTTCTCTCGCATGATGAACTTCATCTTCAACCCTTACACAAATGATTTCGTCTTGGTGTATCTCGATGATATTTTGGTCTTTTCCAAGAACAAGGAGGATCATGCCAAGCATTTGAGATTGGTGCTGGACAAACTCAGAGAACATAAATTCTGTGCGAAGTTTTCAAAGTGCAAGTCTTGGCTCAATGAGGTTCTCTACCTTGGGCATATCTGTTGGAAATATGCCCTAGAGGCAATAATAAAAGCATTATTATTATATTTCCTGGTTCATGATAATTGTCTTTATTCATGCTATAATTGTGTTATCCAGAAATCGTAATACATGTGTGAATAACAGACACCAACATGTCCCTAGTAAGCCTCTAGTTGACTAGCTCGTTGATCAACAGATAGTCATGGTTTCCTGGCTATGGACATTGGATGTCATTGATAACGAGATCACATCATTAGGAGAATGATGTGATGGACAAGACCCAATCCTAAACATAGCATAAAGATCGTATAGTTCGTTTGCTAGAGTTTTTCCAATGTCAAGTATCTTTTCCTTAGACCATGAGATCGTGTAACTCCCGGATAGCGTAGGAGTGCTTTGGGTATACCAAACGTCACAACGTAACTGGGTGACTATAAAGGTATACTACGGGTATCTCCGAAAGTGTCTGTTGGGTTGACACGGATCAAGACTGGGATTTGTCACTCCGTATGACGGAGAGGTATCACTGGGCCCACTCGGTAATGCATCATCATAAGGAGCTCAAAGTGACCAAGTGTCTGGTCACGGGATCATGCATTACGGTACGAGTAAAGTGACTTGCCGGTAACGAGATTGAACGAGGTATTGGGATACCGATGATCGAATCTCGGGCAAGTAACATATCGATTGACAAAGGGAATTGCATACGGGGTTGATTGAATCCTCGACATCATGGTTCATCCGATGAGATCATCGTGGAACATGTGGGAGCCAACATGGGTATCCAGATCCCGCTGTTGGTTATTGAACGGAGAGTCGTCTTGGTCATGTCTGCTTGTCTCCCGAACCCGTAGGGTCTACACACTTAAGGTTCGGTGACGCTAGGGTTGTGAAGATATGTATATGCAGTAACCCGAATGTTGTTCGGAGTCCCAGATGAGATCCCGGACGTCACGAGGAGTTCCGGAATGGTCCGGAGGTAAAGAATTATATATAGGAAGTGCTATTTCGGCCATCGGGACAAGTTTCGGGGTCACCGGTATTATACCGGGACCACCGGAAGGGTCACGGGGGTCCACCGGGTGGGGCCACCTATCCCGGAGGGCCCCATGGGCTGAAGTGGGAAGGGACCCAGCCCAAAGTGGGCGGGGGCGCCTCTCCCCTAGGGCCCATGCAGCTAGGGCTTGGGGAAACCCTAAAGGGGGGCACCCCCTTGCTTGGGGGGCAAGCCCCCCACCCCTTGGCCGCCGCCCCCCCCTAGGAGATCCCATCTCCTAGGGCCGGTGCCCCCCTAGCACCCCTATATATAGTGGGGGGGGAGAGGAGGGACTTGATACACCAGCCCTTGGCGCCTCCCTCTCTCCCCGTTACATCTCTCTCTCTCTCGTAGTATAGGCGGAGCCCTGCTACTGTGACGCCCTGCATCCACCACCACGTCGTCGTGCTGCTGGATCTTCATCAACCTCTCCTTCCCCCTTGCTGGATCGGGAAGGAGGAGATGTCATCCGCTCCGTACGTGTGTTGAACGCGGAGGTGCCGTCCGTTCGGCGCTTGGTCATCGGTGATTTGGATCACGTCGTGTTCGACTACTTCATCCCTGTTCTTTGAACGCTTCCGCTCGCGATCTACAATGGTATGTAGATGCATCCGATGACTCGTTGCTAGATGAACTCATAGATGGATCTTGGTGAAACCGTAGGAAATTTTTTGTTTTCTGCAACGTTCCCCAACAATATCATGTTCGCCAAGGGCATTGTTGTTAATCCGGAGAAGGTGTCTGCAATTGTGAATTGGGAACTGCCTTAGAATGTGAAGAAGCTCCATAGTTTCCTTGGGCTCGCAAGCTATTGTCGAAGATTCGTTGAGAATTTCTCTAAGATTGCAAAGCCTCTTTCCAACCTCCTCGAGAAGCATGTGAAGTATATCTGGACGCCTGAATGTGACATCGCTTTCAACACCCTGAAAGAGAAGCTAGTCACAGCTCCTGTTTTGACTCCTCCCGATGAATCCAAACCATTCGAAGTTTTCTATGATGCCTCCCTGCAACGTCTCGGTGCTGTGTTAATGCAAGAGAAGAAAGTTGTGGCCTATACCTCTCGTCAGTTGAAGCCCAATGAAAAGAACTACCCCACTCATGACCTCGAGTTGGCGGTAGTTGTCCATGCTCTTTTAACATGGAGACATCTCTTGTTGGGAAGGAAAGTGGACATCTTCACTGATCATAAGAGCCTCAAGTACATCTTCACTCAGCCCAACCTCAACCTCAGGCAAACTCGTTGGGTCGAAATGATTCAAGAGTATAATCCAAGTATTGAATATACGCCAGGCAAGGCCAATGTCATTGCAGACACGTTGAGCAGGAAGGCTTACTACAACAGCTTAATTCTCAAGCCCTTCCAACCGTATCTTTGTGAAGCTTTCCGCAAATTGAATCTCCAACTTGTTCCTCAAGGCTTTCTGGCCAACCTCCAAGTCTCTCCTACTTTGGAAGATCAAATTCGTGAGGCACAAATTCTTGATGCAATGGTGAAGAAGGTGAAAAATGGGATTGCCAAGAGCCAACCCAAGTACAAGTGCTATCTCCTTGATGACAAAGATACTCTATTCTTTGAGGATCGAATTGTGGTTCCTAAGGGTTATCTACGTAAAGTCATTATGAACGAGGCTCACAATTCTCTCCTATCTATTCATCCTGTAAGTACAAAGATGTACCATGACCTCAAGCAGTCGTATTGGTGGACTCGAATGAAGCGAGAAATTGCTCAGTTCGTGAATGAATGTGATGTATGCAGAAGAGTGAAGGCAGAACACCAACAGCCAACTGGTCTCCTTCAACCTCTTTCCATTCTAGAATGGAAGTTTGACCATATTGAGATGGACTTCGTGATTGGATTTCCCAAGTCCAAGCATGGAAATGATGCTATCTTTGTTGACATCGACAAGCTTACTAAAGTGGCTCATTTTCTTCCTATCAAAGAATCTATCACAGCAGCTCAGTTGTCAGAGCTATATACCTCCAGGATTGTCTCCTTGCACGGCATTCCGCAGTTGATATCTTCAGATCATGGAAGCATCTTCACTTCCAAGTTCTGGGATTCCTTCCAGAAGGCCATGGGCACCAACATTCGCTTCAGCACAGCCTTCCATCCTCAAACTAGTGGACAAGTCGGGCGAGTCAATCAAATTCTTGAAGATATGCTCAAGGCTTGTGTCATTTCTTTCGGTATGAAGTGGGAAGATTGTCTCCTATATGCCGAGTTCTCCTACAACAATAGCTTCCAAGCAAGTTCGGGCAAGGCCCCATTCGAGATTCTCTATGGCAGAAAGTGCTGTACTCCTCTTAATTGTTCAGAGACTGGTGAACACCAACTCCTTGGCAATGACTTAATCACAGAAGCTGAAGAAATGTGTAAAGTCATCCATGAAAATCTCAAAGCCGCACAATCGCGCTAGAAAAGTTGCTATGATAGCAAGCGTCGTGACTTGTCTTTCGAGATCGGAGACCATGTCTACCTCCACGTCTCTCCAATGAAAGGTACTCGTTGCTTCGGTATCAAAGGGAAGCTTGCCCTAGATACGTGGGTCCTTTCAAGATCATTGGCAAAAGAGGCGACCTCGCCTATCAACTTGAGCTTCCGTCCAACTTTGCAAATGTGCACGACGTGTTTCACGTGTCTCAACTTCGCAAGTGCTTCAAGACTCCTGACCGCACCATCAACTTCGAAGAGATTGATATCCAAGAAGACCTGTCATATCATGAGCATCCCGTTACTATTCTTGAAGAACCGAGTGCAAGACTCGCAACAAGTCTATCAAATTCCTGAAAGTGAAGTGGTCACACCATTCCGACCGAGAAGCCACCTGGGAACACGAGGACCACCTCCATTCCGAATATCCAGAGTTCTTTCAGTCATAGATCTCGGGACGAGATCCTTTTGTAGTGGTGGAGTGTTGTAACACCGCGGATGTAACTTACCATATTTGTACTCCAACTCTTGCTATTCTCGGCTCTAAGTTATGAGATTCCCTTCGTGGTTGGGTTTCTCTTTGTTTTGCTTTTGTTCATGTCATCAGGTGCATCTCATTTGCATACGTGTTTGTGTCATGCATCCGAGCATTTTCCCCGTTGTCCGTTTTGCAATCCGGCACTCCTACGTCCTCCGGCGCCCCCTTTTGTCTCTTTTCGTGAGCGGGTGTGAAACATTCTCGGGATGGACTGAGATTGGCCAAGCAGCCTGGGTACACCATCGGTAGACCGCCTGTCTATTTTCGTGCCATTTGGAGTTCGTTTGATACTCCAACGGTTAACCGGGGAACTGGAAAGGCCTTGTGTATGTTGCAGCCCAACACCCCTCCAAAACGGCCCAACAACCCTTCCAAACCTATCCCATGTCCTCCGCCGTCAGATCACGATCGCGTGGCCAAAAACCGCACCTCATTTGGACACTCCCACCTCCTTCTAGGTATAAATATGTGCACCCCTCCTCAAATCCCGGATGAAACCCTAGCGAAACTCCCTCCGCGGCGCCGGACATGTCCGGCCATCGCCGGGCGAAACCACAACCGCACACGCACCACTCCTACGCCGCCACGTGTCCACCGCACCGTCCCTGCCGCCGTGGCCCACAATACCTGAATCGGGCCCGCGGAGCCCGTTCGCCGCCCGCACCTCCCCGCGCCTAGCGCCGCCGCCTCCGCACCCGCCGGCCGCCGCCTCCGCCCTGCTCTAGCCGCCACCGCCGCTCCACTCGCCATCCGGCCGTCGCCCGCCACCTCGTTGCCCGGCCGTCGCCCGACGCTTCGTTGCCCGGCCGTCGCCCACCGCTTCGTTGCCCGGCCGCCGCCCGCCGCCTCACCGCCCCACGTCAAGATCCGGCCGGATCCGGGGAGATCCGGCCCGGACCCGCCTTCTCCAGTGACCTCTATTGCTCCGGGCGCCGTCCCTGCCTACTCCGGCGAGAGATCCGGTCAACCTCGAACCACGTGCCCGTAACCCTAGATCTGAGGTTGACTCCCCTTGTTTTCTCTAAGTCCCTTTTCTGTAGTATTTTTAGGCCCTGTTCATCATGCCATAACTCCTCATCCGTAGATCCGTTTTGCTTGCATGATATATCAAAATGTTCTTCATGATGTGCACTTAATTTTGTTCCATTGTGACCTGCTTGTTTGAGTCCATCTTGATGCCCAAATCATTGATGCAAGAGTGCTATAAAATGTTAGGTGCTGATTCTTAGCAGATTATGAGCTTTTATCATTTTTGTCACATTTGTTGTGTGCTGCATATGGTCATGAGCTCTACATGTGTTTCGGGCTGCCATGCCATCTTTACAGGGGTGTATGCCATGTATTTTTGTGATCAATGTGGTGACTGGCACAAGCATGCAAAGTAGCTCTCGTGATATTGCTGATTTCAGAGACTAAGAATTTGTAGCGACCTGACCCGAATGGATCAAGTCTCTGTGCTTAAGTGTCATCCCTGGATCGGTATGCTGACACACACAGTACTGGAAGGATTTATAACAGAGGTAAATCACATGTAAAAAGTAACATAAATACTATTACCTCAATCCAATATAGCGGAAGCAACAAGGTTGTGGATTCGCATCAACACCAACGGCAAAGTTGAGTGTAGAAATCGTAACCCTAACGTATCACTTACTCGTTGTAAGAAACCTGCAACATGAGACGTTGCAGCCTGAAACGGGTCAGTACATTGAATGTACTGGCAAATTCACACCATAGAGAATAATGATGAACAATGGCTATCACTACATGCATATTTGGCTGGTGGAAAAGCTCTACGGTTATAGTTTTTGCGAAAAGCCAATTTTTCCCTACTGCAAAGGAATAAATATATTTAACTATCATGGTGGTTGTTGAACATTGAGAATGGTTGACAGCATTCTCAATCCCAATTAAGTAACATCATTAAACCCAACAATATTCATTTAAAGTAACGTGATGAGATCAACAGGATAATCCAAGAACTAGATACTCAAGATGTCCATAACTGGGGACACGGCTAACCATGATTAGTTTATTACACTCTGTAGAGGTTTGCGCACTTTTCCCCACAAGACTCGATCGCCTCCGTTGGATTTCTCGCACTACATGGTGTTTGAGAAACGGATGACCGAGACATAGTCTTTCAGAAGCGTTTGCACCTTACGATGGGTAGACCGTACCACCTACAACCCCTACATCTGCTAGTCTACCACTTTAAGAGTTCACACGTCTTAATCAACTATGCTAGAGCCCATAATAGCTTGTGGCTGCACACGGAAGTTTCTAGCATGAATAATCTTATGATCCCTTTGAGCCTGGGTGGCGGTCCAAAAGAAAACAGGCAAGTCCTGATAGAAACCAGGTGCCTCAATCCACCCAGATGTGTATTTAAGTTGCCACCTTAAATAAACCATTAAAATTTATCAAACTCACATCTGTCATGGATATCACTCACCCAATCCACGTCTACTAGCATAGCATAGCATAATAAGCAAACGTAGAAGTAACTCCCAAAGGTTTCATAATAAACAGGTAATAGGTACTACCTCATCTACTTCCCATCCCACAATTTAATTAGATCCTAATCATGCAATGTGTGAAGCTTGATCTAATGCAATAAAACTGGGTTGTAGAAAAGGTATGATCAAAGTGTGAACTTGCCTGCAATGTTGATGACGATGATTCGCACTCAAAATCTTGATAGCTCTACTCGTCACACTTCGGTCAATCTATCGTAAGCAAGCAATAGTAACCAGACATAAGCAATCACTCAAAAGACCAGAAAGATCGAAGAAGTCGATTCGGAAAACATCAAAACCAAGCAAATAGCTCTTGCAACATAAAAATTTTTCTAACAGTACCAAAATTATGTGAATTTGGCCTTATCAGAAAATTTAGGTCAAGAGCTTCGATTTGCAAAAAGAATCAACTCAAACGGAGTTACGGATAAAAAGATATGATCAAAAGAAGTTTGAATTCAAATCTGATCTAATTCAAATTTTACAATTTTTAAAAAAACATGTTTGAGTTGGATTACTGGATAGAGGAGATCATAACGAAGAACTGGGCGTTGGTTTCGTTGGATTTGGACAAACGAGTAAAAAGTTATGGCTATTTGAAAAATCAGGGCCAAGCTGTTTTACGGAAGAAAAAAAATAGCTACGGGCTAGGGTCTAATGTATAAATTCGTAGACTAATTGATAATCTAATTATTTTATCATATTAGTCTAAAATTAATAAACTATGGATGTATAAGAAGAAGAAAAAAAACAAAGAAAGATACCTTTATAAGACAGAGAAAAGACGACTTTGGAGAGAAGAGATAATTTCCAGAAGTCGCACCGGAGAGGAGAAATATATTTTTCTTAAATGAATCTAGTCAAATCAAAATATTGATTTAACCCGAATCGGATGATTTTTGGAGGCTCTATGGGTCTATATTTATTGGTGGAAAAGAGGCTTAGGGGTCAAAGGCTAGGCAATGTGGGACTAAACATAGATGAAAATATACGAAACGGAGAAGAAAAGAGGCGATGGGCCTAAAGGTCTTCGGCCGCGCGCACGCTGCATTTTTTTTTCGGCCGCGCGGTACAGTTTTTTTTACAGAATACGATAAACGGAAAAACAAAAATAAAAATAAAACTTTATATAGGCATATTATATATCAAAATTTTTAGAAAAAGATTTTCTACGACATGAACATTTTTCTAGCATTAAATAAAATTCACACAAATTCTAATAATTCAAAGAGAGCTACTGGTCTATTAAAATCCAACAAAATTCATTTTAAAAATACCAAAATGATTTTCAATTAATTTTTCTCCAATTTTCTATTGTAGGGAATCATGTTACCCTAATTTCCATATATTTTATTTTTGGAGAAAAATAATTTGAATAAAACTCAAATAACTCCAAATTGGAAATAAATTCAAAAAAAATTTGAATTTAATTCTTTGACACTCCCAACTCATATTTCATATAATTTGAAGAAGTCATTTTATCTTCTCTCATGAAAATCATTGAGTTGCATGAAGTTTATGAATTGAAATATTTCCAAATAAAATTCAATTATTTTCAAATACCCTTTCATTTAATTTAAATGGAAGAAGTCATATCATCTTCGCTCAAGGGTTTTGTATTTGAAAATAATTTGAATTCACAAAGATCATAAATGCAAAATGAAAGTTTGGGAAAGTCCTTTTATTCCCTCTCATTTAACTTTCAAAAAGTTTCAAATTCACTCACTTTCAGTGAATCAATCAAACAATCAATCAAATCTATCTATTTATTATAACATTCGAAAATTTAGAAATTTGGGATGTTACAAACCTACCACCCTTAAAATGAATCTCGTCCTCGAGATTCGGAGAGGCTAGCAAGAAATAGGTTAGGGTTTGGGGGTCTCCTCCGAATCCATCGATCGTCACCGGGAGTTTGGGGTGCTACCACCCTTAGAAGCATCGTTACAGTTCCATCAAAACTCATATACGCCATCCTTAATCTTGACAGTGCCGTCTTCTCAGATCTTCCGTATAATTCCTTCTCTGGCTCTTTCGGTAGTGGCATAACCTTTTACTCAATTCTTCTGTCCTTTCCTCTTAGTAAGGTCATTCCGAGATTGGGTCTTCTTTAGCTGACGAGTCTGGCGCCAAAACTAAACGACTATCGATATCTCATGCTGGTCAACAATTTATGGTTTTTCCTGCAGGAAATGGGTCAGGGTTGAACCTCACCATATAACCTACGGTTGGCAACAACTGCCGTGTACAAGGGAAAAATACTTATACCATTCTAAGTTTAAACAGGGTTTTGATCGTCGTCTCTCTACTATAGGTAAGTCACTCAGATTTACCATCCCACATAGCAAGGCGAATAATAAGAGTAAGTCGGTATGGTGATCAATCCATCCCGCACCCAAATCATTACCCTGTATACGGTTTAGCGAATCTCGCATTCTAACACTCGGTCATCCTCACAAGCATTGCAGAATTTCTCTTGTCGATGAACCAGGTTCGGATATATCCATAGATTCTGCAAGCCAGGCAAACATCTATCATTCCTTCACAACTCTCAGGTTTTGCGTTACTCCTATAAAATCGTCTATCGATAAAATCGTAACTTCTACCAGGGTCTTTCCTTCAGCAAGAGTGTGCTTGCTTCTTGGCAGGTCCCGGGGCCTGTGGGTTATGGCCCATCTCATCACTTGCAAACCTTGAACTCATCAGCGGGGCAACGGATCTCTAATCCAACATCCAACTTCCAGCTTTCCTAGTATACTAAAATCCATCTAGTTGTACTGTCTTCCTTTCTTCTGTTGGTACCAAACTAAGACGTGATTACTCAGACTCATCATGGAATTTCCATTGATCCATATTTCCAACATCATACCTCCTTTATATCCAATAGTAATTCATCTCTTCATCCTCGTGGGATATCCTTCATACCGAGATAAAAACTTATACTTATGTAGTCCATATTCCACTTCATGGAACATCATTATCCTTTCCAGGGTCAAGCGTCCTTACAGGGAAATATTGGCCATCTCTGCATGGCACTTCTTCAACTCGGAAACATGAAACACATCATGAACTCCTGACAGTCCTTCGGGTGACTCCAACTTGTTCGCCACTTCTCCCATATGCTCCAAAACTCGGTATGGTCCTACAAATCTCGGGGCTAACTTTCCCTTAACTCCAATCCATTTAACTCCTCGCATAGGGGACACGCGAAGACATGCTCTGTCTCCAATTTCATAGACTACCTTCTTGAGTTTTTGAGTCTACATAACTCTTCTGCCTGGACTGAGCTACCTTCAGTCTATCTCAAATCAACTTAACATTCTCTTCTGACTCCTTGATCACATTTGGTCCAAACAACTAACGGTCTCCAACTTCATCCCACATACTCCTGGGGTATCACACATATCGAGACAAAACTCGTATTCATTTTTTCCGAAATCCACTTAGTGGAGTATCCTTATCTTTTCCAGGGGTCAATGGTTCTTACAGGGTACTACCACCCTTAAAATGCACAAATCTTCCATAGACCATATTTCTCATATCCTCAAAATGGCCAAAATTCTTCTTCATAGAGTAACAACTCATAAAATCCATATTAGTACCAACGATGCTAACTTTATTTATTCTCCAATGATTACAATCTCTCGCTTTTCCATTACATGCCTCAACTCAACACCTCAATAGAAAATAAAATGTTCTCACTTCTACTACTCCATTTCTTTTGTTTCAAACTCAACTATCTAGCACAAGTTTCCTTCTCCTTGGGGCATTCTCTGGCAAAGTGCCCTGCTCCATTACAACTAAAACATATTACTTCTGACAAGTATCGAGGTTTCCTTTTTGGGCAACTGTTGAGGTAGTGCTCTGACTCCTTGCACCTATAATAGGTGATATGACTTAGGTCCTTCCTGGAATCCAATCGGTTTCTCTTTCTGGACCTTTCCATACCAATCATGGCTTCTATTTCCTGTGGGTCATATTCTACTTCCTCTATCGGGAATTCTACTAGATCCCCATTCATACAATTCTAGGAGAGGTGTCCTTCTTCTCCACATGAATAGCAAGACTTGGTGTAGGGTTTAATTGGTTCCTCTTTGGGTGTGTCCTCCACCTCTTTCTTCATCACAGGTTCTTCTAAACCTTCCATGAGGGCTCCTTTCATTGCTTATTCCTTCTGCTGGATGGTTCTTTTGTACCAAGGGGTAAATGTGACACTGAGCAGGGTAGTGGGTAGTCCCTTCACACAAGAAACAAGTGATCTGCCTGGTTGGGCATTCTACAACTGGGTGACTTCCTTCACAATTAGGGCATTCATCCTTGTGTTCTTTATGGGTGTGTCCGATTTCTCCACAAATCTTGCATGCACAAGGTTTCCTTATATCCTTTCCATAAGACTTCAACTTCTGGGACACCAGGTGAGATCTTTGCAGAGTCAACTTTAATTCTCTCCAACTGGTTACTCCTTGCCATCCATTCATGGTTTGGTATATCCTCCACCAAGTAGCAACACCTCTTTCAAAGCACTAAAGAGCATGCTGGGTCATATCATGTCCAACTATAGGGTTATTCTTCATGTGATCCTCCATGTTCTGAATCCATTGGTCCGTCTCCAATTGACTCATCGGTCTAGAAAATATAAGCTCATCTTCATTCATCCTCTATTGGGTCCATGTGGGTTTGGGGTAAGATAAGGGAGATAGAGAGGGATGCACACAATACAAAAAAGTTTTTAAAAGACAAATTTTATTGTGGCTGTCAGAAAAACATCAAACAAATGACAGCTCACAATCGTCGCATCTAACGTAGGTATAAAACAGGGGTTTGGTCTTCTAAGGGTCAATAAACCTTCAAAATCGCCAACTCTTCAAGTCTTGTTTATGTCTCCGATGGCTTCTTCCCATCGTGCTTGTCCTTCTCAAGTTCTTTTGCCAGATCATCTCCATTGACGTGAATTCTCTCATGACATCCTTTAATATTCCGGAGTTGCATTTGAAACTTCTAGGTTTCAACATCCTTGGCCTGAACCATGATCCTGCTGTCCTTCAGTTCCTAACGAATCTCCGGTATCTCGAGGTTGTAGCTCCTCCAGCTTGGCTACTTTCAGCCTTTGGTTCCTGAGTTCTTCACGAAATGCTTCCTTGTCTAATACGGCTTCATGGAGCTCCACCTTAAACTTCTTGATGTAACACTCCAGATCCCGGTGATACACTAGCTAAGGTTAAAACTTCATCTTACTAATAGGTGCTCCATCAGCCTTCTTCCATCAAATCCATTCTGAAGAAAGCATCCTTAACTCAGCACGGTGACAATAACATCAGCGGGCGATGACTTCACGGATAACCGTGTTTCTGCTCTTGTCATTCCCATGAGCTTATCATTTCATAGTTGATATCTCCTGCCTTAGGGTTTTCTTGACAAATCCTTGAGTTCTTAACTCACATGCTCCGGTCTTTCTCCGATACACCTTGATCTCGGGTATTGACAACTTCCATAGTCTGCCAAGTTCCATAAGGGTGGCCTTCCTAGGTCATACAAATCTGGGAATTCTTTAGAGCCTTCAAATTCTACTTGTCTTCGGTCTTCAACCGTTGTAGATTCCATTATTCAGATGCACGAAAAATACTCTTCATTCTGAAGTGGTCTTAGTTGTCTGATATCTTGTACTTCTTGGAGTGGTCTCATCAGTCAAATCTTCGTGTGGTCAAAAGGGGAAAGGGGTATGGTCTCACTAAAGGGAATATTTGAATAAGCTCAGAAGAGAAGAGAGGTAAAAGATCTTTTTGAAAGGGAAAGTTGTAGAGAAAAATCTTTGCTACGGGCTTGCCAATTTCTAGGGTCACGTCCTATAGTCAACATGTGCTCTGATACCATCTTGTAGCGACCTGACCCGAATGGATCAAGTCTCTGTGCTTAAGTGTCATCCCTGGATCAGTATGCTGACACACACAGTACTCAAACGATTTATAACAGAGGTAAATCACATGTAAAAAGTAACGTAAATACTATTACCTCAATCCAATATAGCGGAAGCAACAAGGTTGTGGATTCCCATGAACACCAACGGCAAAGTTGAGTGTAGAAATCGTAACCCTAACGTATCACTTACTCGTTGTAAGAAACCTGCAACATGAGACGTTGCAGCCCGAAACGGGTCAGTACATTGAATGTACTGGCAAATTCACACCATAGAGAATAATGATGAACAATGGCTATCACTACATGCATATTTGGCTGGTGGAAAAGCTCTACGGTTATAGTTTTTGCGAAAAGCCAATTTTTCCCTACTGCAAAGGAATAAATTTATTTAACTATCATGGTGGTTGTTGAACATTGAGAATGGTTGACAGCATTCTCAATCCCAATTAAGTAACATCATTAAACCCAACAATATTCATTTAAAGTAACGTGATGAGATCAATAGGATAATCCAAGAACTGGATACTCAAGATGTCCATAACCGGGGACACGGCTAACCATGATTAGTTTATTACACTCTGTAGAGGTGTGCGCACTTTTCCCCACAAGACTCGATCGCCTCCGTTGGATTTCTCGCACTACATGGTGTTTGAGAAACGGATGACCGAGACATAGTCTTTCAGAAGCGTTTGCACATTACGATGGGTAGACCGTACCACCTACAACCCCTACATCTGCTAGTCCACCACTGTAAGAGTTCACACGTCTTAATCAACTATGCTAGAGCCCATAATAGCTTGTGGCTGCACACGGAAGTTTCTAGCATGAATAATCTTATGATCCCTTTGAGCCTGGGTGGCGGTCCAAAAGAAAACAGGCAAGTCCTGATAGAAACTAGGTGCCTCAACCCACCCAGATGTGTATTTAAGTTGCCACCTTAAATAAACCATTAAAATTTATCAAACTCACATCTGTCATGGATATCACTCACCCAATCCACGTCTACTAGCATAGCATAGCATAATTAGAAAACGTAGAAGTAACTCCCAAAGGTTTCATAATAAACAGGTAATAGGTACTACCTCATCTACTTCCCATCCCACAATTTAATTAGATCCTAATCATGCAATGTGTGAAGCTTGATCTAATGCAATAAAACTGGGTTGTAGAAAAGGTATGATCAAAGTGTGAACATGCCTGCAATGTTGATGACGACGAGTCGCACTCAAAATCTTGATAGCTCTACTCGTCACACTCCGGTCAATCTATCGTAAGCAAGCAATAGTAACCAGACATAAGCAATCACTCAAAAGACCAGAAAGATCGAAGAAGTCGATTCGGAAAACATCAAAACCAAGCAAATAGCTCTTGCAACATAAAACAATTTCTAACAGTACCAAAATTATTTGAATTTGGCCTTATCAGAAAATTTAGGTCAAGAGCTTCGATTTGCAAAAAGAATCAACTCAAACGGAGTTACGGATAAAAAGATATGATCAAAAGAAGTTTGAATTCAAATGTGATCTAATTCAAATTTTACAATTTTAAAAAAACATGTTTGAGTTGGATTACTGGATAGAGGAGATCATAACGAAGAAGTGGGCGTTGGTTTCGTTGGATTTGGACAAACGAGTAAAAAGTTATGGCTATTTGAAAAATCAGGGCCCAACTGTTTTACGGAAGAAAAAAAATAGCTACGGGCTAGGGTCTAATGTATAAATACGTAGACTAATTGATAATCTAATTATTTTATCATATTAGTCTAAAATTAATAAACTACGGATGTATAAGAAGAAGAAAAAAACAAAGAAAGATATCTTTATAAGACAGAGAAAAGACGACTTTGGAGAGAAGAGATAATTTCCACAAGTCGCATGGGAGAGGAGAAATATATTTTTCTTAAATGAATCTAGTCAAACCAAAATATTGATTTAACCCGAATCAGATGATTTTTGGAGGCTCTATGGGTCTATATTTATTGGTGGAAAAGAGGCTTAGGGGTCATAGGCTAGGCAATGTGGGACTAAACGTAGACGAAAATATACGAAACGGAGAAGAAAAGAGGCGATGGGCCTAAAGGTCTTCGGCCGCGCGCACGCTGCATTTTTTTTCGGCCGCGCGGTACAATTTTTTTTACAGAATACGATAAACGGAAAAACGAAAATAAAAATAAAACTTTATATAGGCATATTATATATCAAAATTTTCAGAAAAAGATTTTTCTACGACATGGACATTTTTCTAGCATTAAATAAAATTCACACAAATTCTAATAATTCAAAGAGTGCTACTGGTCTATTAAAATCCAACAAAAATCATTTTAAAAATACCAAAATGATTTCAAATTAATTTTTCTCCAATTTTCTATTGTAGGGAATCATGTTACCCTAATTTCCATATATTTTATTTTTGGAGAAAAATAATTTGAATAAAACTCAAATAACTCCAAATTGGAAATAAATTCAAAAAAATTTGAATTTAATTCTTTGAAACTCCCAACTCATATTTCATATAATTTGAAGAAGTCATTTTATCTTCTCTCATGAAAATTATTGAGTTGCATGAAGTTTATGAATTGAAATATTTCCAAATAAAATTCAATTATTTTCAAATACCCTTTCATTTAATTTAAATGGAAGAAGTCATATCATCTTCGCTCAAGGGTTTTGTATTTGAAAATAATTTGAATTCACGAAGATCATAAATGCAAAATGAAAGTTTGGGAAAGTCCTTTTATTCCCTCTCATTTAACTTTCAAAAAGTTTCAAATTCACTCACTTTCAGTCAATCAATCAAACAATCAATCAAATCTATCTATTTATTATAACATTCCAAAATTTAGAATTTTGGGATGTTACAAACCTACCACCCTTAAAATGAATCTCGTCCTCGAGATTCAGAGAGGCTAGCAAGAAATAGGTTAGGGTTTGGGGGTCTCCTCCGAATCCATCGATCGTCATCGGGAGTTTGGGGTGCTACCACCCTTAGAAGCATCGTTACAGTTCCATCAAAACTCATATACGCCATCCTTATTCTTGACAGTGCCGTCTTCTCAGATCTTCCGTATAATTCCTTCTCTGGCTCTTTCGGTAGTGGCATAACCTTTTCCTCAATTCTTCTGTCCTTTCCTCTTAGTAAGGTTATTCCGAGATTGGGTCTTCTTTAGCTAACGGGTCTGGCGCCAAAACTAAACGACTATCGATATCTCATGGTGGTCAACAATTTATGGTTTCTCCTGCTGGAAATGGGCCTGGGTTGAACCTCACCGTATAACCTACGGTTGGCAACAACTGCCGTGTACAAGGGAAAAATACTTATACCATTCTAAGTTTAAACAGGGTTTTGATCGTCGTCTCTCTACTATAGATAAGTCACTCAGATTTACCAACCCACATAGCAACGCGAATAATAAGAGTAAGTCGGTATGGTGATCAATCCATCCCGCACCCAAATCATTACCCTGTATACGGTTTAGCGAATCTCGCATTCTAACACTCGGTCATCCTCACAAGCATTGCAGAATTTCTCTTGTCGACGAACCAAGTTCGGATATATCCATAGATTCTGCAAGCCAGGCAAACATCTATCGTTCCTTCACAACTCTCAGGTTTTGCGTTACTCCTATAAAATCGTCTATCGATAAAATCGTAACTTCTACCAGGGTCTTTCCTTCAGCAAGAGTGTGCTTGCTTCTTGGCAGGTCCCGGGGCCTGTGGGTTATGGCCCATCTCATCACTTGCAAACCTTGAACTCATCAGCAGGGCAACGAATCTCTAATCCAACATCCAACTTCCAGCTTTCCAAGTATACTAAAATCCATCTAGTTGTATTGTCTTCCTTCCTTCTGTTGGTACCAAACTAAGACGTGATTACTCAGACTCATCATGGAATATCCATTGATCCATATTTCCAACATCATACCTCCTTTATATCCAATAGTAATTCATCTCTTCATCCTCGTGGGATATCCCTCATACCGAGATAAAAACTTATACTTATGGAGTCCATATTCCACTTCATGGAACATCATTATCCTTTCCAGGGTCAAGCGTCCTTAAAGGGAAATATTGGCCATCTCTACTGGTCTATTAAAATCCAACAAAAATCATTTTAAAAATACCAAAATGATTTCAAATTAATTTTTCTCCAATTTTCGATTGTAGGGAATCATGTTACCCTAATTTCCATATATTTTATTTTTGGAGAAAAATAATTTGAATAAAACTCAAATAACTCCAAATTGGAAATAAATTAAAAAAAATTTGAATTTAATTCTTTGAAACTCCCAACTCATATTTCATATAATTTGAAGAAGTCATTTTATCTTCTCTCATGAAAATCATTGAGTTGCATGAAGTTTATGAATTGAAATATTTCCAAATGAAATTCAATTATTTTCAAATACCCTTTCATTTAATTTAAATGGAAGAAGTCATATCATCTTCGCTCAAGGGTTTTGTATTTGAAAATATTTGAATTCACGAAGATCATAAATGCAAAATGAAAGTTTGGGAAAGTCCTTTTATTCCCTCTCATTTAACTTTCAAAAAGTTTCAAATTCAGTCACTTTTAGTCAATCAATCAAACAATCAATCAAATCTATCTATTTATTATAACATTCCAAAATTTAGAATTTTGGGATGTTACAGAATTTCACTAAGTCATTGCTCTGCTGTTATTTTTATGCCATGTATTCATGTTACTACAGTGAGATCCATGCTTCTTTTGAGTATGTTCAGTAAGGATGATTTGGGCATATGGTTGTGCTCTATCCATCCATGCCCCTTATGGCATTTATGGAGTCCCTAGCATGACTTAATCTTGCTCTACTTTTGCTATAAAATGTTCCTGGCAGATTGTTTACATGTTAATCAATTTTGCCAAGGTTGTTGTAGTTGATCCATGCATGCTATGATCTTGTTATTGCCATGGTTAGCTTCTTGAACATGTCGTCTTGACGATGCTATGCTTATCTTGTCATGCAATGGCTTGTGTTGACTGAATCGAGCTCGCGAACATGCCTTCATAACTCTGTTTTGCCATGCTCAGTTTTCTACTAAGTTTGAATCTGTTAACGAAACTTGCTATGTTTACATGGCTGCCATCATATCTTCTGATCCTTTTTGACTCATGGTCACTAAGGGACGTTTGTTCTATGCTTTGAGTATATTCGTGCCAAGCCTTGTTTTCCTATGATATGTTCCTATAGCATGTTGTTATCTTGCTCCAAACATTGCTTCCTGATTTTAATTCCTAACATGTTAGTATTTTCACTAAGTCTATGATGCTGATATCTTTTGCACTTTTGCCATGTTTGTTTGAACCTTCTGTTGTGTGATTTAGCCGCAGCTCAGTGTTCATCTTTTGTTAAGCATCTTGAGTAGATCACTGCCATGTGCTTTGTTGCTATGTTGGAGTGCAGTAGCTTAGTTTCTTGTTGCATGCTAGATGGCATTGTGCTGTTAATCGCAGAATCGTGACATTCTTGTTTTGCTTGCCATTTGCAAAACGTGCATCCGATTCCGGTGATCTTTATATCGATTTCGACCGAAATCAACTCATCTTTCCAGCGGCACACTTGGTTTGGCAAGTTTGTCTTATCTTGTGATGAATGTCAAAGAATTGGTAATATTAGTAGACGTCAAGAAATGCCTATGAACTATTCACTCGTTATTGAACCATTTGATGTTTGGGGCATTGACTATATGGGACCTTTTCCTTCCTCTAATGGATATACACATATTTTAGTTGCTGTTGATTACATTACTAAGTGGGTAGAAGCTATTCCAACTAGTAGTGCTGATCATAACACTTCTATTAAAATGCTTAAAGAAGTTATTTTTCCAAGGTTTGAAGTCCCTGGATATTTAATGACTGATGGTGGTTCACATTTTATTCATGGTGCTTTCCATAAACTGATTGCTAAATATGATGTTAATCATAGAATTGCATCTCCTTATCACCCACAGTCCAGTGGTCAAGTAGAATTGAGTAATAGAGAGCTCAAATTAATTTTGCAAAAGACTGTTAATAGATCTAGAAAAAATTGGTCCAAGAAACTTGATGATGCATTATGGGCCTATAGAACTGTCGGGGGTGCTGATCCCACGGACACCTATGGGACCATGGCGGACCGGGCCCCTTTCGGTTCGGCAGTGGGCAGAGAGAGCACGAAGAGCAGATCGAGGCGAAGCGCACGAGCACGCGATCAGTTTACCCAGGTTCGGGCCGCACGGGTGCGTAAAACCCTACTCCTGCTTTGCGGTTTTATTGATTTCTTGCTCGGGAGCGCTGATTGCTACAGTACACCAGCAGCTAGCTAGACCGAGCGTGAGCGTTCTGTTGGCCGACCCTCTCTATGTTGCGCATGGGCCTCCTTTTATATGCTTAAGGGGTCACCGACAGGTGGCAACATAGATGAGGGTAAAAATGGAAAAAGCGTGGCAGTTGGCACCGCCGCCTACAACAGTGCATCGTACCTAACCCTGACGGCAGGGGACAAGGGCATTAAATGCCTGTCTGCGTCGCCTAGACGGTGCAGAAAGGCACCGCCATGGACGCCTCTGCTTGCCACGATGGCAATCTTGTCACCGCCGCTTGCCACCGTGTACCTCTGGCTACACAGCTTCCCGCCATGTACGCTCTGGAAGGGTCCCAGAGCGACATGTTGGTGGATGTGCTGGAGCGCAGGTATAGAGTGGAGGCTTGACGTGGCAAGTGCCTTGCCGCGGTAATTGTCTTGTCGCGTCCGGGAGCTTGTCGCTCACCGGGCCTTGGTTGGCCTTCCCGGCAAGCTCCTCTTGCCGGGGTCTTGTCTCCTTCCCGACAAGCTCCTCTTGCCGGGGTCTTGGATACTTTGTTCTTGAATGGCTCCAAAGGAACCACGGAGGACCTTGGCGGTCACCCGGCAAGCCTTGCCGCGGGACGCTGCGACTGCCCGTGCACAAGTTCAGGATACTAGGGTACCCCTACTCTAGTAAACCGACAGGAGCCCCCGGGCCTGGGCCATACACGGTGCCAAGCGCTATTGGGCCAGGCCCAAAATAGGGCACGGGCACGCGCGGCCTGGGTTACGCGTATCTCACTCCGCATCCACCGTGCCCTCCCCGCACAGCACGCGTCGAACGCGGCATCGTGGGAGAGATCGTGGGGGGTTTCTTTATTAGGAAAGGCGGAACGTCCGCCCCTCCCCCTTTATGAGCAAGGGGAAGCAGGGGTAGTGCGCCAACTCGCCCCCTTTCCACTCCAATCTCAGAAGCCTCCGCCCCGCGTCCGTCTTCCCAAAGCTAAAAAGAGAGCTGCGCCCTTCCCCCATCGCCACCAGCACCACCAACACCGTGGACCTCCTCCACCACTTCCGCCATGGCTCCGAAAGCCGACAAGGGGAAGGCTGTGAAGTGGACCGAGGCGCAGCGGCTCGCGGCGCTGCGGAAGGAGCGGGCCATCTTCCCCCCAAGCTTGCCGCGAAGGAGCTGAGGGAGTACTACTACCTCTTCTGGTCGACGGAGACGCGGGCTCACCCGAGCACGAAGGTACTCCCAGCCACTGCTCATAAACTGGCTCCGAACGGATATCCCTTCTTCGCCGTGTTCTTCTACTAGGGCTCTGCCCGCCCTTCTCTGAATTCTTTTGCAACATCATGAACACCTATGGCCTCTGCCTCCTTGATTTCACCCCCAATGCCGTTCTGACCATGGCAGTTTTCGCGCACCTTTGCGAAAACTTTGTCGGAGTCCACCAAAATGTAGCCCTTTTCAGCCTATTCTTCATGCCTCGAGTAGAGAGAGGAGAGCCCTTATCTGGTGGGATCGCCTGGATCTCGAGGGCCGGCAAGAAGGATTCTTATTTGGAGGGAGAGTTCCGCGACAAGTGTTGGAGTGGAGGACAGGTATCTCTTCAAGTACTGCAGCGCAGCCTCCGCTTCCGGAGTCCATTTCATTCGACCTACCTTTTTCAAAATTTTGAAAAACGGCAGGGCGCGCTCAGCAGACCGAGAGATAAACCTGCTGAGAGAAGCCACGCAACCGGCAAGTTTTCGTACATCCTTGACGCGCTTTGGTGCTTCGATTTGCTCAATGGCCTTGATCTTGTAGGGATTGGCTTCAATTCCCCGCTGAGACATGAAGAACCTGAGAAGCTTGCCGGAAGGGACTCCAAACACACACTTCTCGGGGTTGAGCTTGAGGTTGATCTTGCGCAGATTTGCAAAGGTCTCGTCTAAATCTTGAATCAGAGTTGCCCTGTCCTTGCTCTTGACCACTATGTCATCCATGTATGCTTCCACATTTCTGTGCATTTGTGGCTCAAGAGCGACACTGACTACTCTTGCAAATGTTGAACCAGCATTCTTTAAACCGAAAGGCATCCGTATGAAACAATACGTGCCACATGGAGTAATGAATGCGGTTTTCTCCTCATCCTCTTCTGCCATGAAGATTTGATGGTATCCTGAGTATGCGTCAAGAAATGAAAGCAAATCACATCCGGCTGTGGAGTCAACAATCTGGTCAATGCGCGGCAAGGGAAATGGGTCTTTGGGACAAGCTTTATTAACATCAGTAAAGTCGATACAAAGCCTCCATTTCCCATTTTCCTTGCGCACGACTATAGGATTGGCCAAACACGTAGGATGGAGCACTCTGACAAGGCCTGCTGCTTCCAATTTCTTGATCTCTTCTGCTATGAATTCTTGGCGCTCCACTGCTTGCTTCCTGACCTTCTGCTTGACGGGCCGTGCATGAGGACAAACGGCAGGATGGTGCTCAATTACTTTCCTGGGAACACCGGAGATGTCAGACGGTTGCCACGCAAACACGTCGACATTCGCCCACAGGAAAGCAATGAGCGCGCTTTCCTATTTGGGGTCAAGAGTGGCACTGATGGTGAAGGTACCACCAGTGCCGTCCTCCTTGGCGGACACTTTCTTGGTCTCTGGCGGAGCTGCCATTGCCTTCTTACACTTGCCGGGGAGCTCGATGGTGCGTCCTCGACGGTAGCGCAGCACTCCGAAGAGGTGCGCTTGCCGGAGTGGGCATCAGAACTCTTGCCGGACTTGGTCTTCTTCTTCCCCGATGTCGGGGGTGCTGATCCCACGGACACCTATGGGACCACGGTGGACCGGGCCCCTTTCGGTTCGGCAGGGGGCGGAGAGAGCACGAAGAGCAGATCGAGGCGAAGCGCACGAGCACGCGATCAGTTTACCCAGGTTCGGGCCGCATGGATGCGTAAAACCCTACTCCTGCTTTGCGGTTGTATTGATTTCTTGCTCGGGAGCACTGATTGCTACAGTACACCAGCAGCTAGCTAGACCGAGCGTGAGCGTTCTGTTGGCCGACCCTCTCTACGTTGCGCATGGGCCTCCTTTTATATGCTTAAGGGGTCACCGACAGGTGGCAACATAGATGAGGGTAAAATGGAAAAGGCGTGGCGGTTGGCACCGCCGCCTACAACAGTGCATCGTACCTAACCCTGACGGCAGGGGACAAGGGCATTAAATGCCTGTCTGCGTCGCCTAGACGGTGCAGAAAGGGACCGCCAGGGACGTCTCTGCTTGCCACGATGGCAATCTTGTCAGCGCCGCTTGCCACCGTGTACCTCTGGCTGCACAGCTTCCCGCCATGTATGCTCTGGAAGGGTCCCAGAGCGACACGTTGGTGGATGTGCTGGAGCGCAGGTACAGAGTGGAGGCTTGACGCGGCAAGTGCCTTGCCGCGGTAATTGTCTTGTCGCGTCCAGGAGCTTGTCGCTCATCGGGCCTTGGTTGGCCTTCCCGGCAAGCTCCTCTTGCCGGGGTCTTGTCTCCTTCCCGACAAGCTCCTCTTTCCGGGGTGTTGGATACTTTGTTCTTGAATGGCTCCAAAGGAACCACGGAGGACCTTGGCGGTCACCCGGCAAGCCTTGCCGCGGGACGCTGCGACTGCCCGTGCACAAGTTCGGGATACTAGGGTACCCCTACTCTAGTACACCGATAGGAGCCCCCGGGCCTGGGCCATACACGGTGCCGAGCGTTGTTGGGCCAGGCCCAAGACAGGGCACGGGCACGCGCGGCCTGGGTTACGCCGTATCTCACTCCGCATCCACCGCGCCCTCCCCGCACGGCACGCGTCGAACGCGGCGTCGTGGGTGAGATCGTGGGCGGTTTCTTTATTAGGAAAGGCGGAACGTCTGCCCCTCCCCCTTTATAAGCAAGGGGAAGTAGGGGTAGTGCGCCCACTCGCCCCCTTTCCACTCCAATCTCAGAAGCCTCCGCCCCGCCTCCGTCTTCCCAAAGCTAAAAAGAGAGCTGCGCCCTGCCCCCCATCGCCACCAGCACCACCAACGCCGTCGACCTCCTCCACCACTTCCGCCATGGCTCCGAAAGCCGACAAGGGGAAGGCTGTGAAGTGGACCGAGGCGCAGCGGCTCACGGTGCTGCGGAAGGAGCGGGCCATCTTCCCCCCAAGCTTGCCGCGAAGGAGCTGAGGGAGTACTACTACCTCTTCTGGTCGACGGAGACGCGGGCTCACCCGAGCACGAAGGTACTCCCAGCCACTGCTCATAAACTGGCTCCGAACGGATATCCCTTCTTCTACTGCGGGCTCTGCCCGCCCTTCTCTGAATTCTTTTGCGACATCATGAACACCTACGGCCTCTGCCTCCTTGATTTCACCCCCAATGCCGTTCTAACCATGGCAGTTTTCGCGCACCTTTGCGAAAACTTTGTCGGAGTCCACCCAAATGTAGCCCTTTTCCGCCACTTCTTCATGCCCCGAGTAGATAGAGGAGAGCCCTTATTTTGCGGGATCGCCTGGATCTCGAGGGCCGGCAAGAAGGATTCTTATTTGGAGGGAGAGTTCCGCGGCAAGTTGGAGGAGTGGAGAGCAGATTGGTGCTGGATTGTCGAGAAGAACCCGCAGCCATTTACCGCCCGGCGCCAAGTAGCAGCAGTACGCGGCAGCGATTGGAGCGACGTGTCCCCGGAAGATGACAGGCTAAGGATTGCCGTCACCAGGATCCAACGCCTCAGGCTTGCCGGACTCACTATAGGCGCCGTTGGCGCAGATTTCCTTCGCCGCCGCATCGCCCCCCTGCAGGAACGGAGGAGGCCCGCCTGGGAGTTCAAGAACGCGACCGATATCATGAGGCTGCGTCCGGGCCTCAACTACAACTTCACTGTCTTGGAGCTCAACGCAATGCTTCAGGAGCTCTTCAAGTATGATGCTGATCATCCCGAAGTATTTAGGTTGCCGCAGGGCGTCGTCCCGTTGTGCAACAACTCTGCGCTTGACCGCATTCGGGCAATGATGCCGCTGTGCGACTCGCATGGTCTTGTGCCAACTTGGCAAGAGCCTGCAGACGAGGTCATGCAGGAATTCTTCGACAACTTGGTAGAAGTGTCGATCCGCCCCGACGAGAAGAATCGCCTTACTCGTGACACCACTGATGCGGAGTTGAAGCGCATCGCCTCCAGGCTGGAAGAAGCGGCGGCAGCCGCAACGGCAGGCGAGTTTGGATTCACCTTGGAGGACGCAGAGGCAGCAAACCGTGCCAAGCGAGAGGAACTTGCTAGCAAGAAAGAGCTTGCCCGGCAAGAGGAGCTTGCCGGCAAGAAAGATCTTGCCGGGCGTGACGCCGAGCCGAGCGAGCCCGCCGAGGATACGAGCGGTTCGTTGGAGATCAACTCCTCTTCCTCCTCATCTTCAGACAGCACGCCGCAAGCAGAGCCTCCATCTCCACCAAGAAGGAGTCTTCGCAAGGTCGGGGACGTGGCGAGGCAGCAGGCGAGTCGACAGTCGCCGCGCCGCGCGACACGCTCCACCGCGGCAAGCACTGTTGCCGCGGGAGTGCCTCACGCTGCTGCGGCAACTGGAGCAGGGTCTTCCCGGACCACTGCTTCTGCTCCCGCGAAGCGGCCAAGGGAACCTACTCCTCTGCCTTCCCTCGCCGGACGCGAGCCAGACTTCGACTTCTCCGCGTTCAGCTCCGACGAAGAAGAAGAAGAAGAAGAGTAAGATTCTCTCATTGTCCTTGTAGTTCTTCAATCCTTGCTGTTTTTGTCTTGCATCTCATTTGCTTCCATCTAAACCCATTCCTTCTTAGGACTCTGGCCCAGAGAGCGGCGAAGAGAGCCAAGGCCCCGGTGATTGTCATCGAGGACGAACACGCCGCGTCAGCAGGGGATGCGCCCGAGATAACTTTGCCGGACCAGGCAACTGATCTCCAGAGCAGCCCCCAGCATAAGTATATGGCTTGTTTTCCGCTGTTGGGCGTGCATGTAGATTCTTGCTTTGCTGATATCCGACTGTTGACTTGTGCAGCAGCAGAGCAGCTCCACCAGGAACGCCCGGAGGCCGCCCCCGAAACGCCAAGGGAGAGTCCTCCGGCAAGGGAGAGGTCCCCGGCAAGGGAGAGCTCTCCGGTAAGGGAGACATCTCCGGCAAGGGAGGGTTCTCCGGCGAGGGACAGCACCAGCGGCCTCCCGACGGCGGAGACCACAACTGCAGATCCTGGCACAGGTAATCTCTTGCTTCAAAATTTCCCTTGGGTTCTTCTTCTTTTGGTCTTCTTTTTTGGATATTTGCTTGACTCTTCTCCCCTTTCCGGCTGTCAGATCCATCTGCTGCAGAGCCGATGGAGACCGAGGCTGCCACCGATGATGCCGTTGCCGCCGAGGAAGCAGCCGGCGCTGACGAGCCCGCCGGCGAAGAGGCCGCCAGGGCTGCCGCCGCAGAAGCAGGCGGGGGGGGGGGGTCTGGCGATCGTACTGACGACCCTGAGGCCGCAGGAGCGGCAGGCGCTGCACCGACCGTCGACCCCTCCGCCGCTGCCGCAGCGCCAGGCTCCGAAGAGCCCCAGCCTGGCGTCTACTTGAAGGCCGGCGAGGACATCTTCATCAACCTCCCCTGGGCGTCAAGTTCCAGGGCGCCAGTCGAAGGAGAGATCTTCGATGGAGAAGTGCTTGCCTCCACCAGGCTGGCGCTCGTTGACGCGCCAAGCAGCAGCAGCGGCGAGCCTGAGGAAGAGCGGCTGCTGCGGAAGCTGGTGTCACTCTACCGCGCCCGGCAAGCCAAGCTGGAATCTCGCGAAGCGCTTGTCGCCAAGGCGGGAGTCGACATCGAGAAGCGTGCGGAGGAGCTCCGGGGTCAAAATCAAGAAGCTCTCTGGTCTTTGGCAGTGGAGCGGGAGCAGCTTGCCGGGGAGCAGAGGGCCTTCCTCCTCGAAAAGGCTGAAGTCGAAGAGCAACAAAGGCTTGCCCTGAGAAGCTGTCCGTGCAGGAGGGCGAGCTGGTGCAGCGGAAAGTTGATCTTGACAGCCACGAGGAGGAGCTTGCCGCGCGCGAGCGAATGCTTGGCGGAGCCCCCAAGCAAGCAGAAGACGCTGCCGCAGCTGCCGAGGCTGCCAAGAAGGAGCTGGAGACGAAGGTGGCGCAGCTGGAGGCCGATCTCAAGGCGGGCGGTGACGAGCTTGCCACGCTCAAGCTTGAGCGGGAGAAGGACGCCAACAGCTACTCGTAGCTGCAGGCCCATCTCACCGAGAAGGGCAAGGAGCTTGACGCCACCGAGGACTCCAATGCAGATCTAGAGTTGAAGCTGATCGCTTTGACCAAGACGCTGGACGGCGCCAAGGAACAGGAGACGGCCCTGAAGGAGGAAGTCAAGGCCGGCAAGGCGCTGCTGGCGAGTGCCGCTGCCGCCCAGAGCACTTTCCGAGAAAATGTGGAGCACTGGATGGAAGGGCTTGTGGGTGTTGCCGCAGACATCGACAAGGAGCTGGCGCAGCTGGGAATGGAGGATCTCGGGTATCCTTCCGACGAGAGCCTCCAACCCAGCGGCAAGCTCACTTTGTTCTTCAAAGGCATGGCGACGGCCCTCCGGCGACTCCGGGAGAGGATCCCGAGGCAGCTGGCCGACGAGTTGCGCAAGATCTATGCGGGAGCTCTTCAGAAGGTGCTGGTGAAGGTGGCCTTCCGCAACCCGGGCCTCAACCTCACCAACGTCCTCAGGTCCTTGCCACCGGATGCTGATCTGGAGGCGCTCAAGACCCTTGTCACACCCATTGTGGAAAGGTGAGCGGAATCAAGAGGGTCGAGGGCGACCGCGTAGATTAGGCCGCCCGTTTTCTTCTTTTCTTGTCGCTGCTAGTCATGTTATGCAAACAATCTGTTAGAGCCGCAACAAGCTATCTTGTAATATAACTTTATTTCAGGTAATGATTGCAATGTTATTTCCTCTACTTGATTCCTTCCTTTGTATGTTTTTGCCCTACGCTTTTAGGGAACTTGCCGGCGCAGGCACCCTTGCTGTGAGCGCTGAGTGCGGAACGTTAGTAGCCTGCTGGCGGTGCTGCTACCGACAAGAAACCTTGTCGCAGCTAGTCGTAGCTCACTTAAGTTGTTGAGCGGACTCGAAACAACAGTAAGGGCGCAACTAGCTACGAGTTGGTTCCTCCGCGCACAGGTTTTCCATACAAAGTACGGTCGTTCGAGGAAGATAACTTAAAAATTTAAAGAAAATCTGATTGCTCAAACTTTGGCAACTTATCTTTTCTGTTGTTTGCTTCCCGGCAAGGTGAAACTTTCTTGAACGAGCCTGGTCCATACCATATCTTCTCTTTTCCCCCCCCGGCAAACTTGTGCGCGAGGGAACCTTCTTTTCCTTGAGAGAAAAAAGAAAAAGGAGAAAAAGACATGGAGCCTTATGGCTCGTCGTTTCTTACCGGGGCAAGTGCTGCACAAGGTGTCAAATAACACATGCAAAATTATAAAAAGCATGAAATCGACAAAGTGTGCGGAGCACATAAGCTTTATGCACGGGATCTGCGCCCGGCTTTGTACAAAGTATTACATGCAACAGCGGCAAGACTTGTACAAAAGGTGGTTGCCAGAACGGGTTCCGGCAACCGCGCCCTACGGGTAAAACTTACGAAGATGCTCAATATTCCAGGAGTTTCTCACTGGTGTGCCATCTTCGGTCTCAAGGCGGACAGCGCCAGGCCTAGTGACTCGTTTCACCCGGTAAGGGCCTTCCCACTTCGGTGTCAACTTGTTGGAATTCTTGGCGGACTGAACGCGCCGAAGAACAAGGTCGCCTTCCTCGAGACTTCTGGCATTAACTTTGCGGCTATGGTAGCGGCGCAAAGCTTGCTGGTAGCGAGCAGCTCGCACAGCAGCCTGAAGACGGTCTTCCTCAAGGAGCAGCGCGCCATCTTGTCGCAGCTGCTCTTGCTCAAGCTCATCGTAAGCGAGCACTCGAGGTGACCCGTATACGAGTTCCGTGGGGAGAACTGCCTCTGCTCCATAGACTAGAGCGAAAGGTGTCTGGCCAGTGGCTCGATTTGGCGTCGTCCTGATCGACCAAAGAACCACCGGCAGCTCCTCGATCCAGTTTCTTCCGCACTTGTGCAGCCTGTCGAAAGTTCTGGTCTTGAGCCCACGCAGCACTTCAGCATTTGCCCTCTCTGCTTAACCGTTGCTTCTCGGGTGAGCAACAGAAGCGAAGCAGACCTTGGCGCCAAGATCTTGGACGTACTGCATGAAGGTGCGGCTCGTAAATTGCGTACCGTTGTCGGTGATCACCCTGTTAGGGATCCCGAAACAGCAAACAATCGACCTGAAGAACTTGACTGCTGACTATGATCTCACCTTCCTCACTGGTTCCACTTCCGGCCACTTTGTGAACTTGTCGATTGCAACGTACAAGTACTCAAAGCCCCCGACTGCTCGGGGAAAGGGGCCGAGGATGTCGAGCCCCCAGACCGAAAATGGCCAGGATAAAGGGATCGTCTAGAGAGCTTGAGCTGGCTGGTGTATCTGTTTGGAATGGAACTGGCACGCTTCACACTTGGTTACTTGTGCAGTTGCATCCTGGAGGGCTGTCGGCCAGAAGAAGGCTTGCCGGAATGCTTTGCCGGCAAGTGCTCTTGTGCCAATGTGGTGACCACATATGCCTCCATGTATCTCTGCCAACAGCTTTTGTCCATCTTCCCGGTGAATACACTTCAATTTCACACCATTCAGTCTTCTTCTGTACAGTGTGCTGTCGACAAACTTGTACATACTTGACTACTGGGCTACTCTTTCCGCTTCTTCTTGCTCTTCGGGAAGCTCTCCTGTCTGAAGGAAATGGACAATCTGCTGTGCCCATGCTGGAGCTTGTGGCTCGACAACAAGGACTAAAGGCATATCTGCTGCTGCGGGAACATCCGCTTCTACAACAAGAGCCCGCGGCTTTGCCGGAGCTTGACGTTCCCCGGCAAGCTTGCCGGAGCAAAACTTGTCGGGAGCGTCTGCTTCAACGGAACAAACCCTAGTGCTTGCCGGAGCAGACTGCTCCTCAGCACTCTTGGTGTTGATCTTGGGGACCTTCTTGGCGGCGGCTTCAGGAAGCTCTGCCGG
The DNA here is from genome assembly GCA_034509565.1 of Triticum monococcum. NCBI lineage: Eukaryota > Viridiplantae > Streptophyta > Magnoliopsida > Poales > Poaceae > Triticum > Triticum monococcum. The sequence goes on from CM067846.1 coordinate 68,400,267, forward strand.
AAAATAGTCATCAGAAATCAACTTCCTCTTCTTGCTCTGTCCAGTTGATGGCGTTACGGACGGTCGAGTCAGCTTAAGCACAAAGATCCCTGGTTCCACAGGTAACTTAAGTGCGGCGCACTTTGACAGGCCATCGGCAGTGTCATTCTGAGCTCTTGGGACATGCTCCATCTGTAGGCCGTCAAAGTGCTCTTCTAGCTTTCTCACTTCGTCAACGTAGGCCTCCATCAACGGACTTTGATAACTCTTGTTCACTTGGCGGACGATAAGATGCAAGTCACCCCTGACAATGAGCTTCTTAATCCCAAGGTCTGCCGCGATCCTGAGACCGGCAAGCAAGCCTTCATACTCTGCAGTATTGTTTGTCGCTTGTTCCTTGGGAAAGTGCATCTGGACTACGTACTTGAGGTGCTCTCCGGTGGGTGCGACAAGCAGCACACCAGCGCCGGCTCCTTGCAGCGAGAAGGCACCGTCAAAGTACATGAGCCACCCTTTGTTTGCCTCCTTGACGGGGATGCTCGTTTCTGGAATTTCTTCATCTGGTGTTGGTGTCCACTCTGCTATGAATTCTGCCAGTGCTCTGCTTTGGATAGTTGAATTACTCTCAAACTTGAGGCCAAAGCTTGACAGTTCCAGTGCTGTAACGCCCCAGATATTACATTCCCAATTTGTACTCCAACTCTTGCTGTTTCCGGCATTAAGTTATATTTATTTCTCGGGTTCGGGTCTTTGTCTCCGTGTGTTGTTTTCGTTTTCGTGTATCTCATATCATGTCATCACGTGCATTGCATTTGCATACATGTTCATCTCATGCATTCGAGCATTTTCCCCGTTGTCCGTTTTGCATTCCGGCGCTTCGTTCTCCTCCGGTGGCCATTTCTAGCTTTGTTTCGTGTGTGGGGATTAAACATTTCCAGATTGGACCGAGACTTGTCATGCGGCCTTGGTTTACTACCGGTAGACCGCCTGTCAAGTTTCGTATCATTTGGACTTCGTTTGATACTCCAATGGTTAACCGAGGGACCGAAAAGGCCTCGTGTGTGTTGCAGCCCAACACCACTCCATTTTGGCCCAAAACCCACCTAACTCTGCTCCATGTCCTAGAGCGTTCGATCACGATCGCGTGGCCGAAAACCGCACCTCATTTGGTCTCTCCTAGCTCCCTCTATGCCTATATATACCCCCTCCATTTCGGATCTCGTCTTCCCCGTCCAAACCCTACCCTGAAAAAAAAACAGTTTTCGTCGCCGACGGACATGTCCGGACCCTAGCCAGACACGTCCGCCGTGCCCCCCTCGCCCACTCATGCGCCGCCACGTGGCAGGACCACATCGCCGCGGCCGCCGGCCCGGGAGGGTCCGAAGCCGGCCCCCGAGGCCCATCTCGCCTCGCCTCGCCGCCCGGTGAAGCCGCCGCCCCGCGCCGCTGTCTTCTACCGTCCGCGCCACCACGACTCCATCGCCAGCAGCCGACATCGTCGCCCGGCCACCGCAGCCACTCGCCGCCTCGCACCTCCGCCAGCCAGCCGCGACGCCGCCGCCTCCGCCGCTCCGGTGGTCGCCGCCCGGAGTCGGCCTCGCCTCCCCTCCGTCTGGCAAGACTCCGGCCGCCACCGCCCATCGTCGCCGGCGAGTGACCTCGCCGGATCCAGCCTCGGGAGGCGCGCCCCGATCCAGATCCGCGGTTGCTACAGTAAACCCTAGTCCGTGGTAGTTTTTTTCACTAAGTCCTTAGGATTTTTAGTTCATATGCACATGTTCGAGGCTTCGTAACTTTGCATCCGTAACTCCGTTTTGGGCATATAATATATCAAAATCTTCGTCTCGACGAGTACATCATTTAATTACATTGCATCATTTTCATTTGAGTTCATATTGATGCCCAAAATTCTGCTAGAAGGAGGCATCGTGAGTTAAATTGCAGATCCGTTAGTTCATCATAGACTTTTGTCATTTTTGCCATGATTATTGTGTGCATGATATGCCTGTGAGACTTTGGGATGAATTGTTAAGCATTTTGTCTTCTTTCCAGAGGTGCCACCTATGCATTTTTAGGATGTGTGTGGTGACTTGTGCAAGCTTGCAAAGAGAGGCACCTGAGAATTCTGTTTTCAGGGACTTAGTGATTTTCACGAAGTCTGGGATATTTTAGTTCATGATGCCATATGTTCAGGTTGTTTCCTAGTGATCCGTGCCTCTTTTGAGGATGATCAGTAAGGGAGTTTTGATATTCATGTTATGCTCTATCCATCCATGTCTTTGTTTACATATGTGGAGTGCTCTAGCTTGAGTCAATCGAGCTCTACTTTTGCTTCGTGGTAAATCTGGGCAGATCGTCAACTTGTTTGCGATTTTGCCGATGCTATTGTTAGTGATCCGTGCATGCTATGCCATTGTTCTTGCCATGTATAGCTAGAATTTTGTGCCTTCTTTATGTATATGTGCTTGCCTTGCCATGACTTGCACCGTAGTGAGTGCATCGAGCTCGTTTACATGCCTTCGTGAGTTAAATTTCAGCATGTCTCAGTTTTCACTAAGTCTGAAAACTGATTGTGTTTCATCTATGTTCGTGTGCTCGTTAGAGTATTTTTGTGAACCCTTTTGGCCCCAGGTCACTTTGGGTGTTTTGATAATCTTGTTGAGTAGCTCCATGCCATGTTCTTACTTGTCATGTTCAGGTTATGTATCATGTTGTTTTGCTGCTCCGAAGAGAGCATCGTGGTCTGAAATTTCAGACTAGTTTTAATTTCACTAAGTCTAAGATCTGTTTTGCTTATTCGTTTTTGCCATGCTTGTTTGAACCTCATAATGGATGAATTCGGCCGTGGCTCAGTGCTAGTGTTTTGATAAGCATCTTGTGTACATCCCTGCCATGTATTTTGTTTTCATGTTTGGTGGCTGTAGCATGTTCATTTCGTTGCATTTAGGAGCCTACTTGCTGTAAATCGCAGACCGGTTCTTTTCGTAAAACGCTTGCCATTTCCAAACCATAGCTCCGATTCCTATGATCTTTATATCGTTTTGAGGTGATTTCATCCCCTCTATCCAGTGGCACACTTGGTTTTCCAAGTTGAGGCCAGGTTCATGAATTTCCTGTCACGTCTTGCATTTTCCATCCCGCATCGCATCCCGCATAGCATACCATCATTGCATCTTATTGCTTGAGTTTGCACGTGGTTGATTGTATCCTTGTTGCTTGTTTGTGTTGTTGGGTAGTGCCGGGAGACGAGTTCGCTAACGAGGAGCCCGCTGAGTTTGCTTTTGAGGATCCAGTCAACTCTGACAACTGTGTAGGCAAGATGATCATACCCTCGAAATCACTACTATATTTGCTATGCTAGTTTGCTCGCTCTTTTGCTTTGCCAATGCTACGATGCCTACCACTTGCTTGTCAGCCTCCCAATTGCCATGTTGAGCCTCTAACCCACCTTTGTCCTAGCAAACCGTTGATTGGCTATGTTACCGCTTTGCTAAGCTCTTCTTATAGCGTTGTTAGTTGCAGGTGACGATTGGAGTCGTTCCTTGTTGGGACATTTTTTTACTTGTTGGGATATCATTATATTGCCATGTTATCTTAATGCATCTATATACTTGGTAAAGGGTGGAAGGCTCGGCCTCTCGCCTAGTGTTTTGTTCCACTCTTGCCGCCCTAGTTTCCGTCATATCGGTGTTATGCTCCCGGATTGTTGCGTCCCTTACGTGGTTGGGCTATAATGGGAACCCCTTGATAGTTTGCCTTGATTAAAGCTTTTCCAGCAATGCCCAACATTGGTTTTACCATTTGCCACCTAGCCTCTTTTTTCTTTGGGTTTCCGGAGCCCGAGGGTCATCTTATTTTAACCCCCCCAGGCCAGTGCTCCTCTGAGTGTTGGTCCAACCGAGCGATGTCCGGGGCTACCAGGGGCAACTCTGGGCTGGCCTACCCGATGTCTTACTCCTCCGGTGTGCCTTGAGAACGAGATATGTGCAGCTCCTATCGGGATTTGTCGGCACATCTGGGTGGTGTTGCTGGATTTGTTTTGACCTGTCGAATCATCTTGTTGTACCGAGATACTGAGTCTGATCGGTGTGTCTTGGGTGGAGGTCTATTCCTTCGTTGACCGTGAGAGCTTGTTATGGGCTAAGTTGGGACCCCCCCTGCAGGGATTGATCTTTCAAAGTCGTGCCACGGTTATGGGCAGATGGGAATTTGTTAATGTCCGGTTGTAGATGACTTGAACCTTAATTAATTAAAATGAATCAACTAAGTGTGTTGCCGTGATGGCCTCTTCTCGGCGGAGTTCGGGAAGCGGACACGGTGTTGGAGTTATGTTTGCGCAGGTTGCTCTCTAGTTCCTCGCTCGCGCCTTGCTCTCTCTTCTCGCTCTCTTTTGCGAATAAGTTAGCCACCATATATGCTAGTCGCTTGCTGCAGCTCCACTTACATTACCCCTTTCCTACCTATTAAGCTTAAATAGTCTTGATCGCGAGGGTGCGAGATTGCTGAGTCCCTGTGTCTCACAGATTACTATTACTCCAGATGCAGGGTCAGATGATACAACTCCAGATGGCGCGCTTGAGCTCAAGTGGGAGTACGACGAGGACTCTCAACGTTACTATGTGTCTTTTCCTGATGATCAGTAGTGGTGCCCAGTTGGGGTGATCGGGACCTATGTCGCTTGTTGGGTTTTATTCTATTTTGGCGCCGTAGTCAGGCCATGAGTGTTCTGTATGATGGATGTTATTTATGTACTTTGATGTGACGTGGCAAGTGTAAGCCAACTATGTACCTCCCCTTTATATTATTTATGACATGGAATGTGTGATGATTTCCCGACTTGCGACATTGCTTTCAATGCGGTTATGCCTCTAAGTCGTGCCTCGACATGTGGGAGATATTGCCGCATCGAGGGCGTTACAAGTGCCCACTCAACAATCCTGCCTGTCGTTTCTGGATTCTACAGTATCCTCTTCAGCGGAAAGCGAGTGACAACTGTGATCTCATGTGCTTGGAAGTAATGGCGCAGCTTTCTCGAGGCCATGAGAAGGCCGAAAAGCAATTTCTGCACACCAGAGTACCTTGACCTAGCCCCCTGCAGAAGGGAACTGACAAAGTAAACTGGGCGCTACACCATTCTCTTCTGCATCTCTTCGCGCACCTGCGCAGATCCATCCTTGTCGGGACCAGAGCTTGTCGGGGACGCCCCCTGCTTGTCGCTGGATGCACTTGCCGCGGTTGCTTGCTCGTCATCTGCCTCCCTCTCTGCCACTAATGCAGCACTAACCACTTGATTGGTTGCCGCTATGTACAGCAGCAACTTCTCTTGTGGCTTAGGTGCGACAAGTGTTGGAGTGGAGGACAGGTATCTCTTCAAGTCCTGCAGCGCAGGCTCCGCGTCCGGAGTCCATTTCATTGGACCTGCCTTTTTCAAAACTTTGAAAAATGGTAGGGCGCGCTCAGCAGACCGAGAGATAAACCTGCTGAGAGCAGCCACGCAACCGGCAAGTTTTCGTACATCCTTGACGCGCTTTGGTGCTTCGATTTGCTCAATGGCCTTGATCTTGTCGGGATTGGCTTCAATTCCCCGCTGAGACACGAAGAACCCGAGAAGCTTGCCGGAAGGGACTCCAAACACACACTTCTCGGGGTTGAGCTTGAGGTTGATCTTGCGCAGATTTGCAAAGGTCTCGTCTAAATCTTGAATCAAAGTTGCCCTGTCCTTGCTCTTGACCACTATGTCATCCATGTATGCTTCCACATTTCTGTGCATTTGTGGCTCAAGAGCGACACTGACTACTCTTGCAAATGTTGAACCAGCATTCTTTAAACTGAAAGGCATCCGTATGAAACAATACATGCCACATGGAGTAATGAATGCGGTTTTCTCCTCATCCTCTTCTGCCATGAAGATTTGATGGTATCCTGAGTATGCGTCAAGAAATGAAAGCAAATCACATCCGGCTGTGGAGTCAACAATCTGGTCAATGCGCAGCAAGGGAAATGGGTCTTTGGGACAAGCTTTATTAACATCAGTAAAGTCGATACAAAGCCTCCATTTCCCATTTGCCTTGCGCACGACTACAGGATTGGCCAACCACGTAGGATGGAGCACTCCTCTGACAAGGCCTGCTGCTTCCAATTTCTTGATCTCTTCTGCTATGAATTCTTGGCGCTCCACTGCTTGCTTCCTGACCTTCTGCTTGACGGGCCGTGCATGAGGACAAACGGCAAGATGGTGCTCAATTACTTTCCTGGGAACACTGGGGATGTCAGACGGTTGCCACGCAAACACGTCGACATTCGCCCGCAGGAAAGCAATGAGCGCGCTTTCCTATTTGGGGTCAAGAGTGGCACTGATGGTGAAGGTACCACCAGTGCCGTCCTCCTTGGCGGACACTTTCTTGGTCTCTGGCGGAGCTGCCATTGCCTTCTTACACTTGTCGGTGGAGCTCGATGGTGCGTCCTCGACGGTAGCGCAGCACTCCGAAGAGTTGCGCTTGCCGGAGTGGGCATCAGAACTCTTGCCGGACTTGGTCTTCTTCTTCCCCCCGGGAGCTTCAGCGGCAAGTGACTTGTGATCTGTTGCGGCTGCTGCTTCCCGGTAGATCTTGTCGGCGCAGATAAGAGCATCCTTCTTGTCGCCAGGGACAGAGATGACGCTTATCGGGCCTGGCATCTTGAGCATGTTGTATGCGTATTGAGAGGCTGCCATGAACTTGGCGAGTGCTGGACGGCCGAGTATCCCATTGTAAGGCAATGGAAAATCGGCAACGTCAAAAGTGACCCTCTCAGTCCTGAAGTTCATCTCGCTGCCAAATGTTTCCGGCAACGTGACCTTCCCCTTCGGCTTGCTCCTTCCCGGGTTGATTCCTTGGAATGTGCCGGTCTCTTCGAGCTCGCTGTCAGGGATCTAGAGTTTCTGGAGTACAGCGGAGGAAATCAGGTTCAAGCCGGCCCCACCGTCAACTAGTATCTTAGTGACCTTGAGGTTGCGGATAGTTGGTGAAACCAACAACGGCAACCACCCGACCGCAGTTGTTCGATCAGGGTGGTCCTCAATATCAAAGATGATAGGCGTGCTGGACCATTTCAGAAGCTTGCGCGATTCGACAGGTGGTTCCGCTGCATTGACTTCCCGCGCCCACTGCTTGAGCTGATGGTGGAAGTATGCAGAGAAGCACCGCCGTCAATGCACAAGACCTCTGTGGCTTTCTGAAACTCCTGCTCACTGGTCTCGACATCATCCATGTCTTCGTCGTTGTCGTTGTCTTCATCCTTGTCGCGGCCGCGGGGAGGTCTGTCTCCTTGCCGCTGCTTGGCCTTGCCGCGGCGTCCTCCCCTGCCGGCACGCTTCTTGCCGGATTCTCCAGCGCCTCCTTGGGCCCTCTCCTTGTCGCGTCGCTCGTACTCAGCTTTTTGCTGCTGGACAAGCTGTTCGACCTTCTTGCAGCTCTGGAGGTCATGGCCCTTGGTGCGGTGGATCTTGCAATACTGCTTGTCGGCGACCGCCACAGCCTGGCAGTTGGCGCATGCGGCAACCTCCTTGCCAGAGCTACCAACTTTGGCTTTCTTGGCGCACCGTCGTTGCCGGACTGCTCAATGACTAGCACCTCTTTGCCTTTCTTCTTCCTGTTATTCCGCCGCCGGTTTTTCTTTGCCGGGGTAGCATCCTCGCTGTCAGATCCTCCTGCTCCAGTATTCTCTCCGGGGAGTTTTCTCCCTTCCTCAGCACGTGCACACTTGTCGGCCAGGGCATATAGCTCACTGACGTCTCTGATCCTGCACATCACCATCTCCTCCCGCATCCTGCGGTTACGCACGTTCTGATGGAACGCGCTGATGACCGCGGTAGGATGGATATCTGGGATGTTGCGCTGCACACGGCTGAATATCTGAATGTACTTCGCAGGGGCTCTCCTTCCTTCTGGGCGAGCAGGTGAAGGTCACTCTCTTGGCCATGAGGTTTGTGGCCGCCTGTAAAGGCGCCGACAAACTGATGGCATAGATCTGCCCAAGAGGATATGGAGTTGTCCGGCAAGTGCATGAGCCAGGACCTGACGTCGGGCTTGAGCACCAGCGGGAAGTAGTTGGCAAGGACCTTGTCGTCTCGCCCCCCGGCAGCTTGCACCGCGATGGTGTAGATGCTGAGGAACTCCGACGGGTGCGACTTGCCGTCGTACTTCTCCGGTATGTCTGGCTTGAAATTCTTCTGGCTGGGCCACTGGACTTGCCGCAGCTCACGGGTAAACACAGGGCAACCTACCGCGTACGGCAAGTCGCCTGGTTCCCCTGGCGCATGCATGTCGACAGAGGGCCCAGCGCGCTGGTCTGATTGACGCCGCGCTTATCTTCGGCGCTCGATGCGAGTACGAGCGTCTTCTTGCTATCGTTCGTCGAGAACTTGGTGCTGATCGCGACGAGCTCGAGGATCCGATGACGCGGTGGAGTCGCTGTCGGGGTGGATCCGGGGAGTCGGTGATCTTGGCCTTCGGGGCGGAGAGTGCACAGTGGTTGCACCCCCACCGGTCTTGTCACCACCGGCTCGCGCCTGGCTGACTTGCCGCGGCAGCGAAGTACTCGGTTGCCGTGGATTGTCGCCGTTGGCGAAGCCGATGAGACTCTGAATGGTGGCCCTCCAGTCGTCGATCTTGTCCGCCGTTGGAGGGTAGTCTAGGAGTAGTTGAGCTCGCGCCAAAGCTTCTGCCGAAGTGGCGGGCGGCGGCGGTGAACGGTGCGAGGAACGAGATATGCTCGGACTTCTAACTACGTTAGAAGGAGCAGGATCTCGCCCTGGCGACCGTGCCCCGCTCGCGCCAGCACGTTGGCGTGCATGCTGGTCCTGAGCACTCCGAGATCCACCAGCTCGATCTTGATCCAGCAAGCGTATGGTACCATGAGTATCATGACGCTGCCGGTCCCGCGCCTCCTGGGATGGGCGCGGTGCGTGTACGAACGCCGAGGTCTTGGAGTATGCGCAGTCGTTGTGGGAGCCGACTGCGCCGCCGATGTGCAGCGCGGCCTTGTCCTTGGACCTAGCAGCACCATGAGATCCCTCGTCGATGCCCGTTCTTCCGCCGGCGTCTACCCCACCAGCCGTTTGCTCCGATGATGGTGGGCTCGGCGCGGAAGGAGCAGCCGCCTCCAAAGCCATCTTCTTCGGCGGCATGTCGATGAAGATGATGAAGATTTGGCTCGTGCAAATGCCGTATCAGGTTCACACAACCTCGACGCACCACTACCTGGCGCGCCAAAGATGCCGGGGGTGCTGATCCCACGGACACCTATGGGACCACGGAGGACCGGGCCCCTTTCGGTTCGGCAGGGGGCGGAGAGAGCACGAAGAGCAGATCGAGGCGAAGCGCACGAGCACGCGATCAGTTTACCCAGGTTCGGGCCGCACGGATGCATAAAACCCTACTCCTGCTTTGCGGTTGTATTGATTTCTTGCTCGGGAGCGCTGATTGCTATAGTACACCAGCAACTAGCTAGACCGAGCGTGAGCGTTCTGTTGGCCGACCCTCTCTACGTTGCGCATGGGCCTCCTTTTATATGCTTAAGGGGTCACCGACAGGTGGCAACGTAGATGAGGGTAAAAATGGAAAAGGCGTGCCGGTTGGCACCGCCGCCTACAACAGTGCATCATACCTAACCCTGACGGCAGGGGACAAGGGCATTAAATGCCTGTCTGCGTCGCCTAGACGGTGCAGAAAGGGATCGCCAGGGACGCCTCTGCTTGCCACGATGGCAATCTTGTCAGCACCGCTTGCCACCGTGTACCTCTAGCTGCACAGCTTCCTTCCACGTACACTCTGGAAGGGTCCCAGAGCGACACGTTGTTGGATGTGCTGGAGCGCAGGTACAGAGTGGAGGCATGACGCGGCAAGTGCCTTGCCGCGGTAATTGTCTTGTCGCGTCCGGGAGCTTGTCGCTCACCGGGCCTTGGTTGGCCTTCCCGGCAAGCTCCTCTTGCCGGGGTCTTGTCTCCTTCCCGACAAGCTCCTCTTGCCGGGGTCTTGGATACTTTGTTCTTGAATGGCTCCAAAGGAACCACGGAGGACCTTGGCGGTCACCCGGCAAGCCTTGCCACGGGACGCTACGACAGCCCGTGCACAAGTTCGGGATACTAGGGTACCCCTACTCTAGTACACCGACAAGAACTGCATATAAAAATCCTATGGTATGTCTCCGCGTAAAATGGTTAATGGAAAAGCATGTCACTTACCTCTCGAACTAGAACGCAGGGCATATTGGGCTATTAAAGAGCTCAATTATGATTTCAAACTTGCCGGTGAGAAGAGGTTATTTGATATTAGCTCACTTGATGAATGGAGAACCCAAACCTATGAAAATGCCAAGTTGTTTAAAGAAAAGATTAAAAGATGGCATGATAAAAGGATACAAAAGCGTGAGTTTAATGTAGGTGATTATGTATTGCTATACAACTCTCGTTTAAGATTTTTTGCAAGAAAACTTCTCTCTAAATGGGAAGGTCCTTATGTTATCGAGGAGGTCTATCGTTCCGGTGCCATAAAAATTAACAACTTTCAAGGCACAAATCCGAAGGTGGTGAACGGTCAAAGAATCAAACATTATATCTCAGGTAATCCTGTAAATGTTGAAACCAATGTTATTGAAACCGTAACCCCGGAGGAATACATAAGGGACACTTTTCGTAACGTTCCAGACTCCGAAAAGGAATAGGTATGTGGTACGGTAAGTAAACCGACTCCAAAACAGTTTTTAAGGCAATATTTCTCCGTTTTGGAATATTTGGAAAAATAGAAAAATAATAAGCAGTCCGGGAAGGACACGAGGGCTCCACGAGGGTGGAGGGCGCGCCCTACCCCCTGGGCGCGCCCCCCTACCTCGTGTGCTCTCCGGACTCCGTTTTCATACACGACACGTATTTTGGTTGGTAAAAATTCATTATATAATCTCCCAGAGGTTTTGACTCCCGTATCACGCAAAAAATCTCCTGTCTTTGTTTCGAGTTGTTTTGTGTCAGGGTTGTCAAGTCCAGGCACAATGTCGTCTCCCTCCTCCTCCAACCATGAGGGCAACGATGTTGGGCTAATGAAGATAGAGCTGAAGAGAGAAGAACCCACAGAGATCCACAAGGATGAAGGGATCAAGAAGGCCATGGAGGACCAAGTTCCGGCAACAGAAGACACCCTTCAACTTGATCACAATCTTCTTACCCCAACAAAAATCGAAGCTTTCAAGATGATTGAGTTAGCTCGTATACAACATAAGTATCTCACACGCAAAAAAATTTTGTTGAAGGAGAACATCATCGCACTCAAGGGCATTATCCCCAAGTTAGAAGACCTTCTACGCTCGATGTGCGACTATCCATCATCAACAACTCCACCTTCTTCACCAACAAAGGAGACATAATCACATGGGTATGGGCACTCCCCTTGGAAATTGCCAAGCTTGGGGGAGTGCCCTGGTAACGTATTACCATCACTTTTATCTTTACCGTTTTCCTTAGTCCGTATCCTTTTGGTAATATCTTGTTCTAGCAGAATAAAAGTTCTTAGTATGATCTAGTTGTGAGTTTTGCTTTATAATCCTTCTATGCAATCGAGTCCGTGAGTTATATAATAAAGATTAGTGTTGAATCAAGGGCTTGATTATTTTGCCATGATCCTAAGGCAATAAAAGAAAAGAGAAAGAAATAAAAAGGAAACAAAGAGATCATGTGAGTCTTATGGAGAGTAATGAGCTCACATAGAAAAAGTATGATGAATAAAAGTTGTTGAGAGTTGACAAACATAGTTTTGGTCATTGTTGCAATTGATAGGAAGTAATAAATAAAGAGAGGCCTTCACATATAAATATACTATCTTGGACATCTTTTATGATTGTTAGCACTCATTAAAATATGACATGCTAAAGAGTTGACGTTGGACAAGGAAGACAATGTAATGGTTATGTTTTATTACATCTGAGATAAATTATATTGTCATGGATCATCCAACATGGCTGAGCCAAATTCATCGCACCAAGTAGAGATACTGCTTGTGCTTCCAAATACCCTTAAACCAGTCTTGCCATGAGAGTCCACCATACCTACCTATGTATTGAGTAAGATCCTCCAAGTAAGTTGTCATCGGTGCAAGCAATAAAAAAATTACTCTCTAAATATGTATGACTTATTAGTGTGGGAGAAATAAGCTTTATACGATCGTGTGATATGGAAGAAATAAAAGGGACAGACGGCATAATAAAGGTCCATATCACAAGAGGCAATATAAAGTGACGTTCTTTCGCATTAAGATTTTGTGCATCCAACCATAAAAGCGCATGACAACCTCTGCTTCCCTCTGCGAAGGGCCTATCTTTTACTTTTATATCCTACCTTGCATAAGAGTCATGGTGATCTTCACCCTTCCTTTTTACATTTTATCCTTTGGCAAGCACAGTATGTTGGAAAGATCCTAGTATATATGGCTAATTAGATGTGAGTTTTCATGAACAATTATTGTTGACATTACCCTTGAGGTAAAACGTTGGGAGGCAAAACTATAAGCCCCTATCTTTCTCTGTGTTCGATTAAAACTGCACACCCATAAGTATTGCGTGAGTGTCAGCAATTGTGAAAGACTATATGATAGTTGAGTATGTGGACATGCTGAAAAGCTCTTATACATTGACTCTTTCCTATGTTATGATAAATTGCAATTGCTCCAATGACCGAGATTATAGTTTGTTTGTTTTCAATGAAGTTTATGATCCATACTTGAAATTGTTATTGAATTATTACTCTAGCATAAGAAATCATATGACAAGAATTATGTAAGTTGTTGTTATAAGAATGATCATGATGCCCTCATGTCCGTATTTTATTTTTATCGACACCTCTATCTCTAAACATGTGGACATATTTTTAGATTTCGGCTTTTCGCTTGAGGACAAGCGAGGTCTAAGCTTGGGGGAGTTGATACGTCCATTTTGCCTCATGCTTTTATATCGATATTTATTGCATTATGGGCTGTTATTACACATTATGTCACAATACTTATGCCCATTCTCTCTTATTTTACAAGGTTTACATAAAGAGGGAGAATGCCGGAATCCGGGATTCTAGGCTCGAAAAGAAGAAAATATTAGAGACCTATTCTGCACAGCTCCAAAAGTCCTGAAACTTCAAGGAAGACGTTTTCAGAATATATTAAAAATACTCAGCGGAAGAGATTCACCAGGGGGGCCACACCCTGCCCACGAGGGTCGGGGGTGCGCCCTACCCCCTGGGCACACCCCCTACCTCGTGGGCCCCCTGGTGGCCCTCCGGTGGCCATCTTCTGCTATATGAAGTCTTTCAATGGGAAAAAAATAAGAAGCCATCTTCTCGGACGAAACTCCGCCGCCACGAGGCGGAGCCTTGGCGGATCCAATCTAGGGCTCCGGCAGAGCTGTTCTGCCGGGGAAACTTCCCTCCCAAAGGGGGAAATCATCGCCATCGTCATCACCAATGCTCCTCTCATTGGGAGAGGACAATCTCCATCAACATCTTCATCAGCACCATCTCCTCTCAAAACCCTAGTTCATATCTTGTATCCAATTCTTGTCTCCAAGTCCGGGATTGGTGCTAGTAGGTTGCTAGTAGTGTTAATTACTCCTTGTAGTTGATGCTAGTTGGTTTATTTGGTGGAAGATCATATGTTCAGATCCTATATCCATATTAATACCCCTCTGATTATGAACATGTTTATGCTTTGTGAGTAGTTACGTTTGTTCCTGAGGACATGGGAGAAGTCTTGCTATTAGTAGTCATGTGAATTTGGTATTCGTTCGATATTTTGATGAGATGTATGTTTGTCTCTCCTCTAGTGGTGTTATGTGAATGTCGACTACATGACACTTCACCATTATTTGGGCCTTGAGGAAGGCATTGGGAAGTAATAAGTAGATGATGGGTTGCTAGAGTGACAGAAGCTTAAACCCTAGTTTATGCGTTGCTTCGTAAGGGGCTGATTTGGATCCATATGTTTCATGCTATGGTTAGGTTTACCTTAATACTTTTGTTGTAGTTGCGGATGCTTGCAATAGAGGTTAATCATAAGTGGGATGCTTGTCCAAGTAAGGACAGTACCCAAGCACCAGTGCACCCACATACCAAATTATCAAAGTACCGAACACGAATCATATGAGCGTGATGAAAACTAGCTTGATGATATTCCCATGTGTCCTCGGGAGCACTTTTCTCTATATAAGAGTTTGTCCAGGCTTGTCCTTTGCTACAAAATGGATTGGGCCACCTTGCTGCACTTTATTTACTTTTGTTACTTGTTGCTTGTTACAAATTATCCTATCACAAAACTATCTGTTACCACTTATTTCAGTACTTGCAGAGAATACCTTGCTGGAACCCGCTTATCATTTCCTTCTGCTCCTCGTTGGGTTCGACACTCTTACTTATCGAAAGGACTAAGGTAGATCCCCTATACTTGTGGGTCATCAATGCCCCCTGCAAGTTCCACAGCGGCGTGAAGCTGTCTAACCACACCACCCAGAAATGCCACTGGCTCACCAGGATCGCCAAGGGTGATGGACTCCCGCCTCCTCCGCCTGCCAGCCCGTCGCCTCCTCCTCCCAGCAGCCGATGGTTTGGCCGGTTGGTGCCATACAAGATGAATACCCTGAAGAGCATGGGGCTTATGTCGTGTTCACCAGGACGATAGGCACAGCAGATGACAACGACAACAAGAAGTAACCCTCGAGTTCATGCATTGGTCTGAGAAGCCCATCAGCTGGAGCAGAGCTGACCACCCGGAGGTGATGCCTAACCCCGGTTCTTATGCCTTGGTTTTGCATGCCACATTCGCCACAGAGAGGCGGGCTGCTCGCTTTTCCCGAGTCCTGATAGATGGCAGTAGCAGCATCAACATCCTGTACCGAGACACTATGGAGAAGTTAGGAATCAAACAGAGGCAGCTTCAGCCCAGTCGGACTGTACTCCATGGCATAGTTCCTGGCCTTTCCTGCTCACCAATCGGCAAGACTCAAATTGACATCCTCTTCGGAGACAAAGAGCACTTTCACCGAGAGCCAGTCTGGTTTGAGGTGGTGGACCTTGAGAGCCCTTATCATGCACTGCTTGGCTGGCCTGCCCTGGCCAAGTTCATGGCGGCCCCCAACTATGCCTACCTCAAGATGAAGATGCCAAGCACCGAGGGAATCCTAACCCTAACTGGGGACTACAAGAAGTCGTCCGCCTGCGCGGCAGACATTAGCCGACTAGCCGAGTCGCTCATGATCACGGCTGAGGAGCGGCTCCTTGACCGGGTTGTGGCAATGGCAGGCAAGCAGAAATGTCACCCAACCACAAGGAGTCGGAAGATGAGGGCTCATTCAAGCCGGCCAAAGAAATAAAGAATATACCCTTGGACCCAGAGCACCCGGAGAGGCATGCTGTCATAGGTGCGAACCTTGACAGCAAATAGGAAAGCGAGCTTGTCAATTTCCTTTGTGAGAATCGGGACATCTTTGCATGGTCTCCAAAGGACATGCGGGTGATCCGACGGATTTTGTCGAGCACAAGCTACATGTCTGACTTGAAGCCAAGCTAGTCAGGCAACCCTTGCGCCGCCTGTCAGAAGAAAAGAGAAGAGTTGTTGGAGTAGAGATAGCCCGACTTCTAGCAGCCGACTTCATCATGGAGGTGTTCTTTCCCGAATGGTTAGCCAACCCAGTCCTTGTGCTGAAGAAGAATAAGCAGTGGCGCATGTGTACTGATTATACCAGCCTCAACAAAGCTTGCCCCAAAGACCCATTTGCTTTGCCAAGAATTGACCAAGTAATTGATTCCACAGCTGGATGCGAGTTGTTGAGCTTTTTGGATGCATACTCAGGGTATCATCAGATCAAGCTGAACCCGACCGATAGGCTGAAGACCACCTTCATCACGCCATTCGGAGCCTTCTGTTACCTGACCATGACGTTCTGCTTGAGAAATGTCGGGGCCATGTTTCAGCGTTGCATGCAAAAGTGTCTCCTCACGCAATTCGGCAGAAACGCCCACGTCTATGTGGACGATGTTGTGGTGAAGGCGGAGAAGCGCGAAACGCTGCTAGAAGACCTCAAGGATACCTTTGAAAACTTGCGCCGATTTCAGATCAAGCTCAACCCGGAGAAATGCGTCTTTGGAGTACCAGCCGGCCAGCTTCTTGGCTTCCTGGTCTCAGAGCGTGGCATAGAGTGCAACCCTGTGAGGATCAAGGCCATTGAGAGGATGGAGGTGCCCACCCGACTGCTAGACGTGCAAAAATTCATCGGCTGCTTGGCATCCATCAACCGTTTCATCAGTTGGCTGGGCGAGAAGGCTCTTCCCCTGTACCAGCTCATGAAGAAGACCACTTTTTCGAGTGGAACGACAAGGCGGATGAAGCTTTTCTCCAGCTCAAGAAGATGTTGACAACTCCGCTTGTCCTGGCGGCTCTGACTACTAAGGAGCCCATGCTTCTCTACATCGCCGCCACCAGTCGGGTGGTCAGCACAGTCATAGTTGTGGAACGCAAGGAAGAAGGCAAAGCACTGCCAGCCCAGAGGCCGGTGTATTACCTGAGTGAAGTGATGTCCGCCTCCAAGAAAAACTACCCGCACTATTAGAAGATGTGCTACGGCGTACACTTCGCCGCCAAGAAGCGGAAGCCATACTTTCAAGAGCACCCAATCACGGTTGTCTACACTACTCCTCTTGCTGAGATCATTGGAAGCCGAGATGCTTCGGGCCGAGTGGCCCAATGGGCCACAAATATCCCCCCCTACAACATCTACTACCAGCCTCGCACCACCATCAAGTCACAAGCACTGGCCGACTTCCTCGTCGACTAGGCCGAGACCCAGTACCTGCCGCCAGCACCAGACTCCACCCATTGGCGGATGCACTTTCATGGTTCCAAGATGCGCACCGGTTTGGGAGCCGGCATCGTCCTCACCTCTCCCAAAGGCGACAAGCTCAGATATGCGTTGGAAATCCACTTTGCCGCCTCCAACAACGTTGTTGAATACGAAGCACTCATTCACGGGCTCCGGCTTGCCAAGGAACATGGCATTTGCCGGATCCTGTGTTCTGGAGGCTCTAACTTGGTGGTCCAGCAGTCGTCAGGCGACTTGGACGCCCAAGATGCAAACATGGCAAGCTACCGCTTCCTCATCCAGCAACTGAGCGGATACTTTGAAGGGTGCGAGTTCCTACTTGTGCCAAAAAATGACAATGGGCGAGAAGATGCCTTGGTATGAATCGGCTCCGCCCGACAAGCAATACCAGCCGGCGTCGCCCTGCAACGCCTCCTTAAGCTGTCTGTCAAACCATCGCCAGAGTCAGATTCCATCTTCGTGTCGGCTCCTCCTGAAGCAGTCGGATCCGACTTGAGGACCTCAGCAGCCGGCGCGAGGAATTCAGCAGGCGGCCTGGAGAGTGCAGCAGCCACACCCGGCCCGGGGACTGCTGCAGTTGGCCCGGGGACTTCATCGACTCAGCAAGCGGCAGCCGACTCCAACCCGTCGCCTCCCGGCACAACCGCCCTCGTGCAAGTTGCAGTTCTGGCAGTCAAAGAAATAGCAGCACCTTCATGGGCGCAGCCCATCCTCAACTCTCTAGTGAACAAAGAGCTGCCGAGTGATGAGATCTCCGCCCGATAGGTCCAACGCCGGGCAGCAGTGTACACCGTTGTCAACAGAGAACTTGTGAGGCGCAGTGTCACTGGTGTGTACCAGCGCTGCATGGAGCTAGAGCAAGGTCAAGCAATCCAAAAAGATATCCACCAAGGCGAGTGTGGCCACCACACGGCTTCAAGAGCACTTGTTGCCAAAGCTTTTCGCCATGGGTTTTTCTGGCCGACTGCTCTAGAAGATGCCAAAGGCTTGGTCCAGAAATGCAAAGGGTGCCAAAAGTTCCGCTCCAAGCCACATCAGCCAGCTTCTGCACTCAAGACCATCCCCATTGCCTGGCCCTTCGCTGTCTGGGGGCTGGATATGCTGGGACCATTCAAGACAGCACGCGGCGGCATGACTCATCTGCTTGTCGCGGGGGACAAGTTCACCAAGTGGATATAAGCAAAACCAATCATGAAGTTGAATGGTCCGACTGCTATGACTTTCATCACCGACATCACCATCCAGTATGGCATGCCACATAGCATCATCACCGAGAACGGCACAAACTTTGCCAAAGGCGCCTTGGCCCATTTCTGCGCGACGCAGGGCATCCGACTGGACTTAGCGTCCGTTGCCCATCCGCAGTCAAACGGCCAAGTGGAGCGAGAAAACGGCCTCATTTTGTCCGGCATCAAGCCCCGACTGGTCGAGCCTCTGGAGCGCTCGGCCGGCTGTTAGCTCGACGAGTTGTCGGCCGTCCTTTGGAGCCTACGCACAATTCCGAACAAATCAACCGGCTTCATGCCCTTCTTCCTCGTCTACGGTGCTGAAGCTGTCATCCAGACAGACACATAATTAGACTCCCCTCGAGTCAGCATGTACACCGAAGACGAGGCAAAAGAAGCACGAGAAGACGGTGTCGATCTACTGGAAGAGGGCCGGCTGCTGGCACTCAGCCAGTCCACCATCTACCAATAGATTCTACGCTGATACTATAGCCGGAAGGTCAAGACAAGATCCTTCCAAGAGGGAGACCTTTTGCTCTGGCTGATCCAGCGAACAGCTGGCCAACACAACTCTCGGCACCTTGGGAAGGCCCCTTCATCATCAGCAAGGTGTTGGGCAACTTCTACAACCTGATCAATGCTCAGAAGCCTCGAGCATGCAAAAGAGACGACTCCAGCAAGGAGACAGAACGGCCATGGAATGTAAACCTCCTCCAAAGGTTTCAAAGTTGATGCAGTATGTACCAAGCCAACTTTTGTATTAAGTATGAAGACTCCGGGTCCCACAAGAAGAAGCTCGGGGACTGCCCTCCTTTATCTATATGATAAGTATTACGCCTATGAATGTGTTAGTCCGCCTGGCGCCGGGTTCGACCACTAGACCCGGGGGCTCGTCGCCTTGTAATATGTAATGCTTCCAGCAGTTGGACAAGTAATGTGTTGGCACTTAAGCCTTCTCCTGCCGAAGCCGTAGCTCGTAGAGCGGCTGTTCGGTAGGCAGGAGTCAAAGGCAGAAAAGGGTGCCCACATGAAAAATGGCTAAGGACCCAAAAGCATGTACATAGTTCAAGCCGGCTCCCCGCCTCGCCGATCGGCTGCTGCATAGCCGGCCGGCCAGCTTCTACTTAACATTGCTAAACGCTCTAGTTGGCTAAGTACTTTCCTTCCCGAAAGTGGCTAAGTACTTGACCCAGCCATAGTCGGCAGAGCGGGTGTTCGGCTGGCAAGACGGCAACTGAGGGAGGGCGGCAAAGGAAAAAGGCCAAGGAGCAGAAAGCAAGAAGAGATAGAACTCGGCAAAAATATTTACATATCAAAAGGCCCTTGGCCAACATTCAACAGAAGTTTGAAATACACCCCGCGGGTGGAATTGTGCGAAGCTAACAAAGCTTGTCGAGACTGATAAGCAGGTAAAAACGAAGATAAATTGGCAGCCTAGGGAGCAGCAGACGGGTTCGGCGGAATGGTGGAGTCGGTGGTGCCGGTTGGTGGAGCGGCCGGCTGGTCAGTCTCCGCTTGGCCGCCTTCAGCGGCAGTCGGCTCGCTCGGGCGTGGCTCATTCCTAGAGGCATGGTCAAGCTGAGGCTGGCCGTCTGCTTCAGCCTCTGGCGCTTCTTCTTCACCTTCCTCATCCTCCTCGTCTTCTCCCTCGTCGCTGTGGTCGATCACTTCGGCCGAGTCATCGCCATGCTCCGGGTTCACCCCGAACCACTCTGGTGGTGCCTCGGCACCATTCTCAGCCAACTCCGGGACGAAGACGCTGGTGTTGGTGTACTCGGCGATCGCCGCCGCCCGCTTGATGAGATCACACTCCACCGCCACCAGCTCTTCCGGGGCCTCCTATCAAAACATGGTCAACTGGGCTAGATCTAGCCCAGGGTACCATGCCTTGACGAACTCCAAGGCTCGGCATGCTCCATCCTGGGCCGAGGAGCCCTTCAAAGCCTCAAGACGGCCGGCTGCCACTTCCAGCCAATCGGCAGTCCGGCAAGGAGTGCGCGGAGCTGGCATGTCTGGCCACAGGGCGGAGATCGCCTGGGCCCCGACACACTGAAGACGACGCCGGCCTGGATGCTGAGAAGTTGCTCACTAAGGGACCGGGGAGCATCGACAGCAATTTGCGCTCCTTCCACCCTCCGTTCCTCGCGATAGGCCTCAATACCCTGGTTGGCGGCGCCAAAGTGGCTAGGGAAGAAGTTTGCTCAATCAGAAAGCGAAAGAGCCAAAGTTAGTGTCGGGACCGGATTTTCGGGGTATTGACTTTCCAGAAAATGGCCCTTATGCTCACCAGCCCCAGGTTTACTGTTAGCTGGCGAGACACAAACTTGATACAAAAATTCCAAGCAAAGTACAAAATATGTCGCACAAGACCATTGTGGCCTATGAGTACAACAAATGGTTTCTAGTGGTTGATGGCGGAAGCGGTTTGTGGATCATCAGTGTCTATGGGACTCCATTTCCCACAGGAACAGCTGACCAGGTCAACTCCTATCTTCTCAAGGCTGCTATCACCGTTGCTTAGTTTCCGGGGCTGTCATCGCAACGCTCCTCTCCATGCAGAAATCTGGCCAAGACAATAGTCAGGGACAAGCCAGTGAGTACTTTGAATGTACTCACAAACATTATGAACACTGGGATAATATAATTGATGATCATGCACTGAAATATTCTATGATCACATCGTCAGTCATAAATAAAACATCTTTTATGCATGCAAGCAGGTTATTTATATGCAACATGAATAAGCAATAATGGAGTGGGAATAAAATGCCGCAGTCGGGCATCTATGCGACACCACATAAAGGGCTTATAAAGTAAATAAATAACAAGCAATGCCACAGTCGGGCGTCTCAGCGACACCACATAAAGGGCTTATAAAGTAAATAAATAACAAACAATGCCACAGTCGGGCGTCTCAGCGACACCACATGAAGGGCTTATAAAGTAAATAAATAACAAGCAATGCCACAGTCGGGCGTCTCAACGACACCACATAAAGGGCTTATAAAATAAATAATCACAATGAATATCCAGGAGGTAGAACCGTCCCAGGGATACTCAATGATATAATGGGTTAGTCCATAATAATAATAATCATAAGCTTCACAAGTCACAAGTCACAATCCAAGTTCTATTTTATCAATTTCTCCTCTGAAGACCGACACTAAGACCAACCCTTGACCCATCCCAGACTGTAATCCTTAACCATGGACGCGGCTATTCGAATAGGTTTAATCTCTGCAGAGGGTGTACTCTTTACCCACGAGTAACGGATTCCTTTAGTCCATCGGGACTAACTCCGTCTACGATCTTTTAATTGAAAACACACCTGACTTGCACACACCAGCATAACTCACCGGTGTCTGGAATCACCCATGACACTTGTCAAGCAAAACTCTAAGTGGGGAGGCTACAACCTCGCGTAGCATGGGATCAAATTTATATCGCGCGCTCTAAGGGGTGGCCTCCTCTCTCGGTCCCAACCGGAAACACCCATGCCCCCTGACCAGGTGGCATGCCTACCGGCTACAACCGATATCTTCCACCATGGCCTCTCTATACGGTGTGTGCTGGAAATGGGTTGACGACTTACTGGACCGTACCCTACTTGTTGTAGAGACAAGTGGTAGTACGAAACAAGTATGGGGGTTACTGGAACAAGACTCGATCGACGATCGACTCAGGAGGTTTATAAATTCCCTGCATGACATGTATAACAAATATATTTCAACCAACAAAATCACCACTCAATATACCTTACCATGCCATACCGGACATAACCGTCCCGACGGAGACCGGCGATACGCTCACGCCTACCCAAGGCAGAGGCTTTCCCGGATTCCTTTCCGGCATGCATACAAGGCACATGAGGATGATTACCATCACAAGTATATTCATTTCCAACAGCAAGGAAATCACTAATATGCCTTCATGCAAAGGATCGTATCACCACATAAAATAACGAGTTTTCGGAAATAAGGTGGTGTTATAATCGTGTCAACCAACACATCAAAATATTATGCCAGGGTTCAGGATGCTTGCCTTCAAGTTGTGGAAAGGCAGGGTGCACTCCAAAACTTTTGAAAGTTTCTCCTCTCTCTTCAAAATCCTATTTAAAATATTTTTGAATCATTATATAGTTTCAAAAACAGTACCAAAAAGTTGTCTGAAATATTTTGAAATAAATCTTAAAATAAACTAGAAAAAATTTGAGGAAGGTAGGAAAAAGAATCAACTCATTTGGAGTTATATTTAAAAAGTTATAGCCAGTCAAAGTTTGGTCAAAATCTGTTATTTAAAATAAAACAGAAAAGAAAACGGTTTGAATATATACGTACACGTCGAAGGCGTACTCTGGAAACGCGCCTCCACTTATCCAGCGTGGACCGTGCGTGGGTCACTGACAGTGGGCCTGCCTGGCCCACTGGTCAGGTTTGACCAGTCGCCCTCCCTCTTCTTCCTCTGCCCGAGCGGGGGCGGGACTCCGACGATCGTCGCCGGTGAACGGCGGGTCCTTGTGGGGAGCTGAGGGCGGGGATGGATCCGCGGATCTAGGGCGATCCTTCCGGTGGTTGTAGGGTCGTCGGGGGTGGAGGGAATCGCCGTCGACGAGCTTGGCGGCGGCCGGTGGCTTCGGGAGCAAAGTGGATTTGTGGCTTCAGTGGCTCTCCGTCGCAGCTGGGGGTCTAGGCGGCTCTGCAAGATGGAGTGGAGTCTGTTGGTGGTGTTAGGAGGGCCGGGGAGGCTCTAGTTGTGGAGAACGGAGCCGGGAGGCGGCGGTGGCCGAACTAGCCGGAGTCGGGGAAGACGGCCTTCCCGGTTCGATTGCTGGCCAAGGGGGGTCCTAGGGAGATGGCTTGAGACTGCTTGTGTGCGGGGACGAGCTCGGGGCTTCCTTTTATAGGCGAGCTAAGGCGGTTCCGCGGCGGCCGTGGATCAGCTCGTCGGCGAACCGTCCTACTGTGCAGCAGGGCGACCTGGCGGCGACGTGTGCTAGGGGACGAGGCTGTGGATGATCTTGAACCGCTCAAGCGGGCAGCTGGCGAGCGCTGGCGGCCTGGGCGGCACCGACCGTGGCAGAGACGCGCTGCGGACGCTGGTGTGCCGCCAAAGGCTCTGACGGCGGTGCTGCAGGGCACCAGGGGCTGCTTCGCGTGTTGCGGTGAGTAGGGGGAGTGCGTGGCGTGGTTCTGCAGTGAGGGCAAACCAGGGGCACGACGCGTTGGCTAGAGCGCGGCACGTGCAAAACGCGTGCTCTGCTCGCGCCCAGAGCATGCACGGAACGTGCTCGACGAAATGCTAATGCATGCTAGGGGGCACTAAACCACAAGAGAGTTAGTAGGGTGGGGTTGTAGGCTAGGGCAAATCCATGGGACATGCTAGTTTGGTCAGGGAATCAGGTACACAAAGCAAACATAAACTCATGCCAAAACTGTCCATGCTCTCTAGGTGTTTGACAAAATGCCACAGGCACCTAGGCATTTCTTGGAGTGGCCAAAATCTCTAGAT
The DNA here is from genome assembly GCA_034509565.1 of Triticum monococcum. Taxonomy (NCBI): domain Eukaryota; kingdom Viridiplantae; phylum Streptophyta; class Magnoliopsida; order Poales; family Poaceae; genus Triticum; species Triticum monococcum. Next base: position 68,423,864 of record CM067846.1, read on the forward strand.
GGTGGTCTCATTAGGTGAAAGAGAGGGTGGTGAGGTTAGTCGGCCAAAAACAAAAACTTGTTAGTGCAAGTTTTGCAAAACTACAATTCTGGACAGGAGACAAATGACATCACTTCCTGAACCAAAAATGATCCAATGGGTGCATGCTCCTGGACTTAGGGGTTTGGTAGGGTTGACTACAAGTAGGAGAAAGCACAAGGTCACTGGAGCAAAAATAAATAGGGTTGCAGTAGAAATCACAAGGCTGGACCAGAATGGAAAAGAGGTTGATTCACTCAAAATCTTCAAAGAACAACACTAGGGTTTTGCATGAAGTTGAATTTCATGCTACCACTGACATCCCATAAATTTGGTGGAGGCTAGAAGGAAATATTTAAATGGGTTGTAGTGCAAAATTGCACTCTGGACTAGAGAAGAAAATTGGGTGTAGAGCTCAAAATATTTCATGAATAAAAGATATTTTTGCATAAAAGTGATTTGAAAACATCACATGACATCTCCAAATTATGGTTGGAATTTTAAGTGAATTTATCAAATGGTTGTAGTTCAAATATGGCCATATAACCTTGAAAAACCATTTTTCAAGAAAATAAAGATCAAGCAAATTAATTAGGGAGAAAATGGTTCAAAAAACAAAAGGGAGCCTAGGAAATAAAAGTTTTAATTTCCTGGAAAAATTTTAATTTATTAAAACAAGGTCAAAATTTTGGGGTATCACAGTTAGAAGACAAGAAGCCGCTTTGGTCAAGCAGCCGGCAGCTCGAAGAAAGAAAAAAGAGGGAAGCTTACGTCAACCATGTCTTCAATCGTGCCAGAGCCGGTAGTCAGCAAAGCCTCCTTGTCGGTCCAGGCGGAGCGTTCGGTCTCGAATTCAGCAAGGAGGCCGGCCTCCTTCTCCTCCGCCTCCTTCTGGGCTTTCTTGAGAAGCTCCGCCTGCTCCGCCAGTTGCGCCACCAGCCGGTCACGCTCATCGGCCAGCTTGTTGCAGTCTTCCTCCTTGGCACGTAGCGTGGTGTTGGCTTCACCCAGCTACTGCTGCAGGGCGGCGTTAGCCTGTGCAAGAAGAGAGAAAGAAAAAGGCATCATCAGCCAACAGAAAAGAAGAACAATTGCTGGGGAGATCCGGACGGACTTCTCAGTAGTCATCCCAAATCTCGGGGACTACAGCCCACGGGTGCGCCAGCGCGCTCCCGCAAGAAAGAAAACAAGGACTTACTCTGGCTCTCCGACAAGTCGATGGCCCGTCGGTCAAGCTCTCGGACGTTAGAGTTGAAGGCGACTGCGCGGAGTTTGTGATAGTCCTATAATGAATATAGCAGATGAAGTTAGTACTCAGAGCTCGCCAATTGAAGTTCCGAGCCGACTTCTCGGCAGCTGGCCCGAAACTGGGGAACTACACCCAGTGGGTGCGCTGGCGCCCCCCCACACAGAAGTATAAGAAATACAAGAATCAAAAATGAAGAAACATACCCGGATGGCCGCTCGCGACTCCAGGAACGCCTGGTTGCACTGCTTCAGGGTGTTGGCTTCGGCACGAAGTTTGCCTTGGATGTCCAGGATTGCCTGGTTCAAAGGGACCGTCCCGCCTCCACGCACCCAGTCGGCGGGCGCGGCGCTGGTCGCCTCGACGTCCGGGATCGAGGAGCTCGCGGCACCGACTTCCAGCGGGCGCGGTGCCGAAGCCACCTTTGCAAGCCGGTGGCGCGATGGTGTGCGGACCTTAGGAGTTGGGCCGGTCACCATCTCGCTTTCGGCTGGTGGCGTTGGCGGGTTGGCCGGCTGCTTGTCCTGTGCTCCCTCGGACGGCTGTGGTGGAGGCACGACTACGTCCGGCATAGCGACGTCGCCGCCTTCCCTCTCCATGATTGGGTGATCGTCGCTGGCACCACCAGTCAGCGCCATAAACTCTGGTGGTGCCGGCACGGACTTCAGGGGGACGACCAATAGCGGCTCCTGGCGGCGTGCGGCTTCTTCAAGCCGCTTCTTCACGGCGGCATCGGCCTCGGCCTCCGCCAGCTTCTTCAGCGCGGCAGCCTCCGCCTTCTTGAGGCGGGCGGCCTCCTGCTCCTCACACACCTCGCGCGCATTTTGTTCCTGCGCCTCCTAGAGGTCGGCTGCAGGATCGATTCGCCGGCTCGTGGTGGAGGCTTACGCCGACCCGATAACGGAGGCGGCAGCCGACTTCTCGAGTGAGAGCGGACCCCTAAGTCAAGAAGACAAGGAGAGGAAGCTCAGATAAAGTCAACAAGAAAGGAGGGCACGAGAAAAGGATACTTACGCCGACACCATACGAGGCACCTTCGGGAGTTTCTGAAATTTGGCCGCCTTCGCAACGGCTTCCTTCCACCTGGTCGCGGCGAATGAGTTCTTGGCCTTCTTCGGCACGCTGCCAAACAATGCGGCGCCCTGTTTACGCTTTCATGTACCGCCTCGGGCGGTCGGCTCGACGGAGGGTCCCACGGCCGCCTTGTCGACGCCTCACGAAAGGCGCGACTCCTCCTCCTCCTCCTCCTCGAAGTCGTCCGGCCACGTCTCGACGCCACCCCCCTCTTCGGAGCCGCCTGCTCCATAGACGCCTCCTGTGGCATCATCTTCCAAGGTGGCCGCCCCCAAGTCGGGGTCGTCCACGTCGCTCACAGCTCTGTCCGGTAAGTAGGGGCCGCCCGTCCCCACGATGGTGGCCGTCGCCAAGGACATGTAGATCTGTTTCAAAAGTAAGAGGCTGACTTGTCGATACAACAAACGGAATCAAGATGAAGCACGGAAGAGGGAAAAGGTTGAAGAGCTTACGGCAGGCAGCGGGTCCGCACGGGAGTATGGCTGCTTGTCGAACTGCCAGGACCCCTCCAGCTTGAGGTCGGAGATCTCGTTCACCATGCTTGCCACCTCGGCAGCCGGCATCTCCTTGGTACTCAGTCGGCACGGGTCGCGGTGCCTGCTCATCCGGCTGATCAAGTGGGCCTTGGAGCGGGTGAACCCGACACGTGACGAAGGCGTAAAGAAGCATCACAGTGTTGGGCGTGATGTGATGAGGTTGGAGATAGTAGAACTCGAGGAACGAGAGGAGGAAGCCGCTCGCCGGCAGGCTGAAGCCGCAGATGAAGTGCGAGCGGAAGACGACATGCTCGCCCTCCCCCGGCGCCGGCGAAATCTCCCCCTCAGGAGGCATGCGCGCCTTCACGTAGCCCACGCCGGGAAGACGCCACGTGTCACGGAGGAAGGCAATGTGGTCGTCGTTGACATTCGACCCATCCCTATCTCCTCCCCGCTCGCGCGCCATGAAGACCTCGATGAAGCAACTAGCACGGCAGGAGAGCTGAGGATCGAAGCAGGGCCAAGATGGCTCGGGGCGAAAGAGCTCGACGGAAATGAGCGGCGGCAGCACTTCGGTGGAGCTCGGGGGCGCTACGGCGAGAGGAGGAAGAAAGAGGCAAGAATGGGGCAGGAGGGCACGCGTGCTCTGCCGCTTCCCCTCCTCCCCCTACTTATAGCCGCCGGGCTATGAAGCCGAGGGGGCGGGCGTGGGATCATGGGATTAACTGTGCCCACGACCCCACGTCCCCACATTTATCACGCGAGTTACGACGCGCAGTAACTCCGTGGAGAAGCTCAACCGACCGCCTCAACCGCAGTGGATCCGCTCGCGTGCCAAGGCCCGGTTGTGACGGGCCCAGCCTGCTGTGGCGTCCCATCACGCATGTGGGCTGGCAGGTTGGCCCGGCTGGCTGAAACCAAGTGGCATGCCCACAGCGGGCGGCGGGCCTGGAGGCTTCGCTGGTACGCCACCTGGTTCCCGCCGTTGCGTTCGAAGTCTTTGGATGAGTCCGTCTAGTCATGGCTGACTCCTTTCGCGCGGCATGCCAGGAGTCGGATGAGGCTTCAGACCAGAGCACTCAAAGAAGGAAACAGCCGAGGCTTCTCGGCTAATCAGCTTCAACGCCTCACCAACTTCGGGGACTACTTTCGGAGTAATGGGCCACAGGTAGCCTAACCCGAGTCCCTGAGCCTTTCAGGACATCGGGGCTGGCTGCACCCCTTAAGACACCAAGAAGAAGCACGGCCTTCTGGCGGCCGGCTGCCAGAAGGCGGCTAAGCTCAAGAAGGCGGCTCCAAGACGGGCCAACTTCTCGCAGACGGCCTCCGGAGAGGCCGGCAGCTCGCGGCGCCCTCAGAGTCTTCGCTCCCATTAAGAAGACAAGATAGGGTAAGGCTACAGCGTAGCCCATCACCCCCGTATCCAGGGCCGGGCATGTCCATAGTGCTCCGTACAGGGAGAGATCTCTGCCGGGCATGGCACTGTTGCCACTCCATCCCCGACGTCACTACTGGCAGGCGGAGCCCTGTTCCCATGACGACCTGTCAGTATGGCCTGTAGATGGTGGGCCCTACTGGGTAGCGAGAGCCCGGGATACGGCGGAAGCCTGACCAGTCGGACCTGAGGGAGGCCGGCTCCCGGCAGGCGGCTCGTTCCTTCCTCAGGGCCCGTGCACCATAAACCAGATGAGACCCGAAGTGGCTACAGTGATCTCCCACCAGGCGGCGGGACTGTAGCCACGCTCCCTTGACCAAGCATGCATCATTAGCATCGCGGCTACAGTAATCAGTAGCCAGCTAGACCCGCGAGCGGCGGGAGCGGCCTGTGGGCTCCGCACCAGACCAGTCGACGGGGCCCACCAAGTGGCGGGCCCTAGTAGCCGGCGGAGAAGCCGGCGACCAGAGACACTTGCAACTGGGACCTACACTCGGCCGGATTACCATTGTACCCCTGGGGGTAGGCATATATAAACCCCCGAGGGCACCCATGCAAAGGGTTCTCAACCTGTTAGAACTAGACTCAAACCTAGAGAAAGGAGGAGCATGCCTGCCTTCTCCTACCTCTCGCATATAGCTCGAGGAGCACCATTGTACTCACTAGTGCCTTGGTGATCATGCGGAGACCCCGCAGAGCAGGACTAGGGGTGTTATCTCCTAGGAGAGCCCCAAACCTGGGTAAAGTGTGCCGGCGTTCGTGTCTACGCCTCATCCCGCTTCTAGGCACTGATGACATTCTACTCGCTCCCACCATGATAAGCCATCCATTGGCATATGTCGCACCCAACCCCCGACAACCTCCTTCATGATGATTTGGGCAAGTTCCCGCTGGATGTGATAGAACTCAGCTCGAAGTCGATGATCCTCTATATCTCCTAAGTTCTTTGCCCATTGCAGAATATGGGCATCGCCGGATGTAGGTGACATGTGAAGGTTCTGTTGATCCTGTCTGTACTCCAGTATCTGGTGTAGGACATAGAATCCATCATTGAGAGAATCACTCGGTTGCTGGATGCAGCAGAAGTCGGTCTTATGGCCGAAGGCGGGCCTGCCGTACTTTTTCTTCTTGTCCTTAACCTCTCCACCTCGTGCGCCGTAGTAAAACATAGCACTATCGATAACATACTTGATGTGGGTGTAATCCTTTTTGTTAATGTTCTTCAATGAGTTCAACTAAAGAGCGTGGGAGTATCGAGGGTAGAGGATGATGAGGACGGCGCGCCCACCGCTGCGCAAAATAAGTACACCTCAAATTAATTAGCCTCCACCGTGCAAATGAATGATTGAAATCAAAGGAAGGATATCCACGCGGATGACTTACATGGGATGATAAGGAACGGGAATCGCCTCCTTGTTCTTATTGGCGAGCATGAAATTGACGATCTATTCCCTCGCGTATTCACAGTGCTTTGCGCAGACTCCCAAGAAGGCCTCATGCATGAAGTACGGGTCAGCGACACAGATATGAGGTATCTGCTCAACCCCGATGAGGTAGTTCATGTGCAAAGCATAAAGGCGGACAAACGCAAAATCCATCTTCTTCAAGTGAAACATGTCGAAGATGTAATCGAATCGAAGGAAGAACTTCTCCGCGGGGAATGTGTCGACGTACGACAATCCCCGCGGCACTTTAACCACGTAGAGTGGGTATCCTGGATTTTTCGAGGCAATGAGGCCTTTCTCTAAACGCAGGACATCATCATGAAGTCTCCTTAAATCGCTGAATCTGGCCCCCAGCGCTGCTTCAGGTAGGATTGGTTGACCGAGGATATGCCATTTTGCCGCACCGGGGATATCTATACGGTCTTGAACCCGAGCCTGCTGAGGCGGCTAGATCACAGAAGCAACTTTTTTGCCTTTCCTCGGTCTCTTCCTAGACTTTTGTACTACCGGAAGGTTGTCCATAATACGTTCAGACTCCGGAGGTGGCAATTCAGGCACCGACTCATGACGCTCAGCCCCTAAGTAGGCGCTAATACAGACATACTCTTCAGTGTCATCGTCATCCTCATCCTCATCTATGGCAATGTCACTAGCGACTAATAGAGTAGGCGAGGTGTTGATGTTCATACCTCACTGCGTGCTCGTGGGTGTGCTCCCGGCCGCCTCCAGACGAAGCAGACTCTTTGGCCACAACAAGACCCACCCATTGCAACAATCACCAAGCCGCCGCGGGGTCTCGTCATCATCCCCCACTAGTAGACATATCTACACCAAGCCGCCGTGGGGTCTCGTCGCCATCTGGATTTTGCATGATCCAATTGAAAACGGCCGGGACCAAGGTAGTAGACATATCTACAAGCACCTGTTTTGCGGCAGCAATCGCTATTGAAACTCTCTCAGATAATTTATTTTCAACCGCAATCTCAACCTTCTTGTCGATGTTTTCTTTAGTTAACCTCTGTCTTTCCTTTCTCTCCTCCGTGGTCTCCAGATAGTACTTCTTCCACGTGGCGCCGTCTCCGACACCGTGCACGCGTCCATACGACGGTCGAGTCTCCACTGGGAGTCCTTTCAATATGTTCAACGCCCGGTTGAATGGAGTGTCCCACTTGGGCCTCGCCAACGCCTCAGACGGCGAGTCGCTTTTGGCGCAATCCTGTGCTGCTCTCTCTACAAAGGCACAAGGATTGTTTACAAATATGACTAACGTGCAGTCGAATTGATCAGAAACTAAAATTACCAGTAGTCTAATGAACTCCTTCATGACCGCGTTCTTCTCGAAAACCTTCTTCACTGGGTCCCAACGGTGCCGGGCCCTGAAGAAGTCACGCTCCCGCGGGACGGTGAACTCCGCCAAGGGGTCTGGGATGCCCAGACTCGCGGCTTCCGCGTCCTCCTTGGCCCATATGGACCTCTTCCCGCCGTAACCACGGTGTAACACCCACAATGCGGCTATATCTCCCACGTATCGGGGCACGACTTTGAGCCATAGCCGCATGGTAGGCATGTCGCAAGAGGGGTAATCTTTACACATCCCATGTACTTAATAAGAAAGGTATAAAGAGTCGGCTTACAATCGCCACTTCACACAATACATAAATAATCCATACAACACCCAAAGTACAATCAAAGGTCCGACTACAGAACCAAAATAAAGGAAGACAACCCCAAATTCTAGATCCCCGATTGCCCCAACTAGGCTCCTCTACTAATCATCCGGAAAAGAAACATAGTAACGGCCCGAATCCTCGTCAAACTCCCACTTGAGTTCGGTAGCGTCCCCTGCACTGGCATCATGGCACCTGCATCTGTTTGGAGGTATCTGTGAGTCACGGGCACTCAGCAATCTCACACCCGTGAGATCAAGACTATTTAAGCTTATGGGTAGGAAAAGGTAGTGAGGCGGAGCTGCACCAAAGCACTAAGCATATATGGTGGCTAACTTACGCAAAAAGAGAGTGAGAAGAGAAGAAAAGCACGGTCGAGAAGCTAATAGTGATCAAGAAGTGATCCTGAAGCTACTTACGTTCAAACATAACACGAGTCCGTGTTCTCTTCCCGGACGCTGCCGAAAAGAGGCCATCACAGCTACACACGCGGTTGATTCATTTTAATTAAGTTAAGTGTCAAGTTTTCTACAACCGGATATTAACAAATTCCCATCTGCCCATAACTGCGGGTACCGCTTTCGAAAGTTCAAAACCCTGCAGGGGTGTCCCAACTTAGCCCATCACAAGCTCTCACGGTCAACGAAGGATATTCCTTCTCCCGGGAAGACCCGATCAGTCTCGGAATCCCGGTTACAAGACATTTCGACAATGGTTAAACAAGACCAGGAAGACCGCCGATGCGCCGACATCCTGATAGGAGTTGTACATATCTCGTTCTCAGGGCAACACCGGATGAACACCACGTACATCTAAAACCAACCCTCACGTTTCCCCGAGGTGGCGTCGCAAGTGGATCTGGTTCGGACCAACACTTAGAGAAGCACTGGCCCGGGGGGTTAAAATAAAGATGACCCTTGAGTCTGCAGAACCCAAGGGAAGGTGGGAGGTTGTTAGGAAAATGTAAAACCAAGGTTGGGCCTTGCTGGAGGAGTTTCATTCAAAGCAAACTATCAAGGGGTTCCTATAACACCCAACCGTGTAAGGGACGCAAAATCAAGGAACATAACACCGGTATGACGGAAACTAGGGCGACAAGAGTGGAACAAAACACCAGGCATAAGCCCAAGCCTTCCACCCTTTACCAAGTATATAGATGCATTAAAGTAAATAAGAGATAATAATGATATCCCAACAAAAATCCATGTTCCAATAAGGAACAAACTTCATCTTCACCTGCAACTAGAAACGCTATAAGAGGGGCTGAACAAAAGCGGTAACATAGCCAAACAACGGTTTGCTAGGAAAGGTGCGTTAGAGGCTTGACATGGCAATATGGGAGGCACGATATAGCAAGTGGTAGGTAGCACGACATAGCAATAGAGCGAATAACTAGCAAGCAAAGATAGAAGTGATTTCGAGGGTATGGTCATCTTGCCTGCAAAGTTCTCAGAGTTGCCGAAAGCTTGATCCTCATTAGCGTACTCAACAGGTTCCTCGATCATGTACTCGTCTCTCGGCTCTACCCAAATCAAGAACACAAGCAAAGGACCAACAATCAAACACGGTGCAATGCACAATCAACATGATGCAAAACATGTCATGATATGCAAGACATGATATGCAATACATATGCGTGCTTCGGAAGGGAAAGAATGATCAAGGCATCAACTTGGCAAACCAAGTGTACCCCTGGAAAGATGAGATGATTTCAGTCGAAATCGATATAAAGATCACCGGAATCGGATGCTTGGTTTGCAAATGGCATGCATAACAATAATGGCACAATTCTGCGATTAACAGCACGATGCCATCTAGAATGCAACAAGAAACTAAGCTACTGCACTCCAACATAGCAATAAAGCATATGGCAGTGATGTACTCAAGATGCTTGACAAAAGATGAACACTGAGCATACCCATATGTCCAAAACACCCTTACTGAATATACTCAAAACAAGCATGGATCTCACTGTAGCATCATGTTTACATGGCATAAAAATAACAGGAGAACAAGGACTTAGCGAAATCCTAAGTCTCTGAAAACAGCAATATCACGAAGCCTAGTTTTCATGCTTGTGCTAGTCACCGCAAAGATCAAAAAAATACATGGCAAGCAGCTTTGTAAAGATGGCATGGCATAGTTCAAAACACATGTAGAGCTCATGCCCATATGATGCACACATCAAATGTGACAAAAATGACAAATCATCATAATCTGATAAGTAACAGCAGGAAACATTTTATAGCACTCTTGCATCAATGATTAGGGCATCAAGATGGACTACAACAAGCATGCCACAATGGAATGAAATGAAGAGCATCTCGCAATGAACATTTTGATATATGAAATGCATGAAACGGAACTACGGTCATGGAGATATGAGGCAATGAACAGGGCATGAAAATGTCACATATTCAGGACTTGGTGGAAAATTAGTTGTGCGGGGAATAGCTATGATGCGCACAGGGCAGGGTTTAGATGGGCGACCCTCACCTCGGGACCGTGGGCCGGCTTGGGGTTGAAGGTGGAAAACCGGGGCGGTCCTGGGTGGCTTAGCCGCGACGGGCACCGACCGAATTGACCGGACCGGGTTCCTCAGTGAACCGGCCGGTTCATTGGTCCACGGCTGTCTCTGGATCGCAGGCGACAAGAGGAGGACGGCCATTGCGAATCCGGCGGCGGGGACGAGGAGGCGATGCGCCAACGAGGTGGAGGGAGGCCGGAGATGGAGGTGCGGGCGGAGGCCAGCGGATCCAGGGCTCCGGCGCCGGGGTGCTGCTGCAGCGAGAAGAGGACGCCGGAGATGGCCGAGACGAGGTGCTGCGGTGGAGAGATGGGCGGATCCGGGGGCGAGGTCGGTGGCTCCGCCCGGATCGGCGGTGGCAGGGCTCCTGCAGGGGAGGTCAACCGGCGGGGAGGGCGAGGCGACGTTGCGTGCTCCAGCGCAGGAGGTCGACGGCTCCGGTGGCCGGCGCGAGGTTGCCGCAGTGAGGCGGTGCACGCCGACGAGGAGCCACGGGGAGCGAGGCGGTTGGCGGCGGCACAAAGATCTGGGCCCGGGCCGGCCGGCCGTGTGCTCCCGGGCCCGCACGGTTGCGGCGGCGGGGAGGAATGGACGACGGGACAGGTGGCGCGCTTGGATTGGCTACAAGGCGGTTGTGGCTGACGTGGCATGCTCGGATTGGCCGGAGTGATGTGGCGGCAGTGGTGGACGCGTCCGACAGCAGACGGACATGTCCGGTGGTGCGAGGAGGAGTGGATCTAGGGTTTGCATCGCAAATTTTCGGAGGGAGACACATATTTATAGGTAGGAGGAGGTAGGAGTGTCCAAATGGAGTGTAGTTTTCGCCTACAAGAACGTGATCCGACGACGAAGGACGTGGAAGTGGTTTAGATGGGTTATTGGGCTGTTTTGGAGGCGTGTTGGGCTGCAACACAAAGATGCCTTCGCGGTAACCCGGTTAACCATTGGAGCATGAAACTGACTCCAAATGGAATGAAATTTGACAGTCGGTCTACCGGTGGTGTACCAAGGCCACTTGGCAAATCTCGGTCCATTCCGAGAACTTTTAACACCCGCTCACGGAAAGAGGCAAGAGGGGTGCGCCGGTGCATGTAGGAGTGTCGGATTGCAAAACGGACAATGGGGAAAATGCTCGGATGCATGAGACGAACACGAATGCAAATGAGATGCACATGATGACATGATATGAAATGCGTGACATGAACAAAATGCAAAACAAAAAACAAAACTCAACCATGAAGGGAAAAACTTATCGCATCTCCGGAAAAGGCAATAATCGGAGTTACAAATATGGAAAGTTGTATCCGGGGCGTGACAACACTCCACCACTACGAGAGGATCTCGTCCTGAGATCTAGGATGGCACCGGAGGGAAATGGAAGAGGAAGAGAAGAGGTGAAACTAAGTTGCTTCTTGGACAAATGAGCTAAACCACAAAACCTTGAGAGGTTAAACCATTTCAAGAAAAGAATACAATGGACATGGACGAAGTTGAAAACACTCCGTTAGAAAAGAGGAACAAGGAAGAAGAAATTCGGGCATCACTCCGGTTGAAAAGTGATAGGAAACTTGATAGGATGAGAAGAACTTGAGCAGAGGGCACACCACTCCAGTTAAATGGATAAGCACGAAAAGAACACGATCCTCACAATTAGAGATGATGAGAGAATGGAGCAACATCACTATGCCTCCGGAAGAACTGAAAGAATGGAATGGAATGAACGGGGGGGGACAAGATCTTGAGAGAGCACGCTTACAAAAATGCTAGAACGGAGTTGTTATGGATTATCAACAATGAAAGGATAAGCTTGATATGGGCTTATGGAATACATCTCAGAATTATGAGGTGACACCCTGCCACTCACGGGAAAAAGATTTGATTAAGAGCTAGAAAAGATAGAAAACTTCTTCCCCCGAGGTGATAAGAAAAAACTTGGATCATAGGTAACCACCATAAGGAGCAACATTCCCAATGGAAGGCTTTAGGTGAAAACTATACCAAGATAACTCCAAGGAAGAAAGTGATAGGTTTAAATATCTCATTCCTGAACTTGTGAATCATGCAACACAAAGACATTGTCAAAATGACAAAACACCATCTCAAAAGATAAAGTAGAAAGAATTGCACTTCGGAATGTAAGATGAAGAATACTTGAGCTCCTCTGAAAAGAATCTCAATGAACACTTCGAGAAGGAATTAAATCCTTAACTAACCGTCATTTAGAGCCTCCATGAAGAACTCCGGTAATAAAAGAATGATCAAACAAAATGAAGGATGAAAAGAATAAGGTTGAAGCCTTGTAATGATTACATGGAGCTTCACGATGATATAATTGAGAGTCTTGGGAACTCCGGGAAAGTATGAAGCACTTGAACCGAGAATGTGATATAATGCACAACTCTAGAAACAAGAAATTATATCACTTGGATGAAACAATAATAAGAATTATGTTACGCGTATCCTTCACCAATTTAAATGGATGACAAGCAACGGATTTGGCATACTACTTATTCTCGTAGAAAGGATTAAGATAGATATAGCGCAAACTTTGAGAAGGTCTTCAACGAACCACCGGTAGGATTTAACTAATGAATAAATTAATATGAAAAAAGGAAGATAAATTCTTGAACGAACCACCGTAAGAATTGAAAAAAGAATGAAGAAAAGATAAAGAACACTGGGAAGAATTAGAGAACGAATGAAGATACTTGAGGGAATTTAGATACATGAGAACGAAGAGATCACAAATTGATTAGAGAATATTTGAATGATGCACCGGTAAGATTTGGAGAACGATAGCTACACGCTGAGAATGAATAATTCAGAGATGATGGGCTCCGTTGAATCAAACTGAAAAGACTCATGAATTGCTCTGGATGGGTGAAAAGAATTCTCACAATCCTAAAAAATTATGAGAGGATGGCATCAATCTTGAACTATGCATCTCTGAGAGAACGGATAAGATATGGAGGAAAAACTCTTCTTCGGTCTTCAAAATCCGAGAATGATGACGAGAACACCACCATGAATTGTTAAGACACTCCAGAATGATTAAAAGAGGAGAGGTTGAGCCAAAGATGAAAAGAATTTGAAAGAGATATTTGAGAAGGCAAATGACTGATGATAATTCATTCTTACATCAACTTTGAAATGAATTTGAGAATAACTCCGGAAAAATAGAAGAGTGCAGTAAGATCCTAGGAAAAGACCTGTGGGATAGGGCCCACTCAAAAGATACACCATTGAAATGGTTTTAAAAGAGAGATTGTAGTGGTTGAGTTAAATGGCTTGAGTAAGATAAGACCTCGAAATAGCTTGAAAGGATTACGAATAGAAACTTGAATCTTTTGGGATATCTGCAGCACTCCAGATAAACATGAATAACAAGAGGTGGATGATTAAGAAGTGCACCGACATGAGAAAACATTTAAAACGAGTAAAGGAATATGATCGAGAAAGCTTGAATTGAATCCACCGGAGGAGAAATAGAACGAACAATGATAAACTTGAAGCTTCCTTAGTATCTTCATGAGAATCACCGGATAAGAACATTGATGGAAAAGAATGGAGAGACTTCCCATCAATAAAAGGATACTTGAATAATAAATCAGAGTCCTTGACGGAAAAGGGTGGGAGGGTGGGAAAAAAATGGCAACTTGGTCGGATGTAATGGATACCATCTAGAAAACTTAGAGTTGATCTTGCGGATGTTGAAATGATCGGATCCACTTGAAGAGAAACACGCCGGCTGAAAAGGATTGACATGACAATCTCGATTATCATGAGGGATTAGTATTCACATAGAAGTATGGGAACACCGCTTAGGAAAAGTATGGAATCAACACTTGACATTGAAGCAACTCGAATACCACAACTCAAAACATAACAAAGGATTGGCTTGCAAAATAAGCTGAAACAAACATATGATAGACCCCATATCGTATCATGTGTCTGTTGGAAAGATATCCTACGTGATACTTGAATTCCCACTTATAAACTCCAGAAACTTTCTGGTTATGCAATCAGGTGTTGGGGATACAGGGGAAGCATAATATTCCACCCAAAACTATCAAATCCTACATCCAGCTGTATCCATCCTTCAACACATAACCAAGAAACCTTCGGAAATCAATTACCTCAACCTTCGAAAAGCATCCGTTATATGAGTTATGGCAATACTCCTGAACTCCCACCCCAGTACTGGGTGGCGTCGAGGTTATCTCACCAACAACTGCATAAAAGAGATTTTCGATGTCGGCGAACTCAGGTATTCCAGAACTGCAACGATAAAATTATGACGACAACACCTCGGAGCTCAACTCCCTAGGGCACTGCCACAACCCCTAAATGTGAGGAGGCACCAAAAACAATGCTCTCGTCACAAAACCATCGGAACGATTACAAGATACCCGCGTGATCCGAAAAAATGTGAAATTTGAGGAGAGAAGAGTCAAAACTTCTACGTCAGGAGGCCTCACCAGAGCGACGAAGGGACTGAGGAGTAAAAAGAATCCTACTCTCTGATATATATAATACTAAGACTCAAAACATTTTCTTCTAGACTCAACAACGTCAGCGATTCGATCAAGCAGGGGGCTCCTAAGCCGGGGAAGGCTCTGATACCAACTTGTAACACCCACAATGCGGCTATATCTCCCACGTGTTGAGGCATGACTTAGAGGCATAGATGCATGGTAGACATGTCGCAAGAGGGGTAATCTTTACACATCCTATGTACTGAATAAGAAAGGGATAAAGAGTCAGCTTACAATCGCCACTTCACACAATACATAAATAATCCATACATCACACAAAGTACAATCAAAGGTCCGACTACGGAACCAAAATAAAGGAAGACGACCCCAAATGCTAGATCCCCGATCGCCCCAACTGGGCTCCTCTACTGATCATTCGGAAAACAAACATAGTAACGGCCCGAATCCTCGTCGAACTCCCATTTGAGTTCGCTAGCGTCCCCTGCACTGGCTTCATCGGCACCTACATCTGTTTGGAGGTATCTGTGAGTCACGGGGACTCAGCAATCTCACACCCGCAAGATCAATACTATTTAAGCTAATGGGTAGGAAAAGGTAGTGAGGTGGAGCTGCAGCAAAGCACTAAGCATATATGGTGGCTAATTTATGCAAAAGAGAGCAAGAAGAGAAGGAAAGCACGGTCGAGAAGCTAACAGTGATCAAGAAGTGATCCTGAAGCTACTTACATTCAAACATAACACGAGACCATGTTCTCTTCCCGGACTCCGTCGAAAAGAGACCATGACAGCTACACATGTGGTTGATTCATTTTAATTAAGTTAAGTGTCAAGTTTTCTACAACCGGATATTAAAAAATTCCCATCTGCCCATAACCACGGGCATGGCTTTCGAAAGTTCAAAACCCTGCAGGGGTGTTCCAACTTAGCCCATCACAAGCTCTCATGGTCAACAAAGGATATTCCTTCTCCCAGGAAAACCCGATCAGTCTCGGAATCCCGGTTACAAGACATTTCGACAATGGTAAAACAAGACCAGCAAGACCGCCCGATGCGCCGACATCTTGATAGGACCTGCACATATCTCGTTCTCAGGGCAACACCGGTTGAACACTACGTACAGCTAAAACCAGCCCCCAAGTTTCGCCGAGGTGGTGCCGCAAGTGGATCTGGTTCGGACCAACACTTAGAGAAGCACTGGCCCGGGGGGTTAAAATAAAGATGACCCTTGAGTCTGCAGAACCCAAGGGAAGGTGATAGGTTATTAGGCAAATGTAAAACCAAGGTTGGGACTTGCTGGAGGTGTTTTATTCAAAGCGAACTGTCAAGGGGTTCCCATAACACCCGACCGTGTAAGAGACGCAAAATCAAGGAACATAACACCGGTATGACGGAAACTAGGGTGGCAAGAGTGGAACAAAACACCAGGCATAAGGCCAAGCCTTCCACCCTTTACCAAGTATATAGATGCGTTAAAGTAAATAAGAGATAATAACGATATCCCAACAAAAATCCGTGTTCCAATAAGGAACAAACTTCATCTTCACCTGCAACTAGAAACACTATAAGAGGGGCTGAGCAAAAGTGGTAACATAGCCAAACAACGGTTTGCTAGGAAAGGTGGGTTAGAGGCTTGACATGGCAATATGGGAGGCATGATATAGCAAGTGGTAGGTAGCACGGCATAGCAATAGAGCGAATAACTAGCAAGAAAAGATAGAAGTGATTTCGAGGGTATGTTCATCTTGCCTGCAAAGTTCTCAGAGTTGCCGAAAGCTTGATCCTCGTTAGCGTACTCAACAGGTTCCTCGATCACGTACTCATCTCCCGGCTCTACCCGAAGCAAGAACACAAGCAAAGTACCAACAATCAAACACGGTGCAATGCACAATCAACATGATGCAAAACATGGCATGATATGCAAGACATGATATGCAATGCATATGCGTGCTTCGGAAGGGAAAGAATGATCAAGGCATCAACTTGGCAAACCAAGTGTGCCGCTGGAAAGATGAGATGATTTCGGTCAAAATCGATATAAAGATCACCGGAATGGGATGCACGGTTTGCAAATGGTAGGCAAAACAAGAATGGCACAATTTTGCGATTAAAAACACGATGCCATCTAGAATGCAACAAGAAACTAAGCTACTTGACTCCAACATAGCAACAAAGCATATGGCAGTGATGTACTCAAGATGCTTGACAAAACATGAACACTAAGCATACCCATATGTCCAAAACACCCTTACCGAATATACTCAAAACAAGCATGGATCTCACTGTAGCATCATGTTTACATGGCATAAAAATAACAGGAGAACAAGGACTTAGCGAAATCCTAAGTCTCTGAAAACAGCAATATCACGAAGCCTAGTTTTCATGCTTGTGCTAGTCACCGCAAAGATCAAAAAAATACATGGCAAGCAGCTTTGTAAAGATGGCATGGCATAGTTCAAAACACATGTAGAGCTCATGCCCATATGATGCACACATCAAATGTGACAAAAATGACAAATCATCATAATCTGATAAGTAACAGCAGGAAACATTTTATAGCACTCTTGCATCAATGACTAGGGCATCAAGATGGACTACAACAAGCATGCCACAATGGAATGAAATGAAAAGCATCTCGCAATGAACATTTTGATATATCAAATGCATGAAACGGAACTACGGTCATGGAAATATGAGGCAATGAACAGGGCATGAAAATGTCACAATTCGGGACTTGGTGGAAAAATAGTTGAGCGGAGAATAGCTATGATGCGCACAGGGCGGGGTTTAGATGGGCGACACTCACCTAGGGCCCGTGGGCCGGCTTGGGGTTGAAGGTGGAAAACCAGGGCGGTCCAGGGCGGCTCACGGGCGATGGACGTAGACCGAGTTGACCAGACCGGGTTGCTCAGCGAACCAGCCGGTTCACCGGTCCACGACGGTCTCTGGATCGCAGGCGGCAAAAGGAGGCCGACCATGGCGACTCCAGCGGCGGGGACGAGGACGCGACGCGCCAGCGAGGTGGAGGGAGGCCGGAGATGGAGGTGTGGGTGGAGGCCAGCAGATCCGGGGCTCCGGCACCGTGGAGCTGCTGCAGCGAGAAGAGGACGCCGGAGATGGCCGGGACGAGGTGCTGCGGCGGAGGGATGGGCGGATCCGGGGGCGAGGTCGGCGGCTCCGCCCGGATCGGCGGCGGCGGGGCTCCAGAGCGGGAGGTCAACCGGCGGGGAGGGCGAGGCGACATGGCGTGCTCCAGCGCGGGAGGTCAACGGCTCTGGTGGCTGGCACGAGGTTGCCGCGGTGAGGCGGCGAACGCCGGCGAGGAGCCGCGGGGAGCGAGACGATTGGCGGTGGCGCACAGATCTGGGACCGGGCGGGCCGGCCATGGGCTGACGGGCCCGCGCGGTTGCGGCGGCGGCGGGGAGGAATGGGCGGCGGGACAGGTGGCGTGCTTGGATTGCCTGCGGAGGCGTTTGTGGCTGACGTGGCATGCTCAGATTGGCTGGAGTGATGTGGCGGCGGTGGTGGACGCGTCCGACGGTAGACGGACATGTCCGGTGGTAAGAGGAGGAGTGGATCTAGGGTTTGCACCGCAAATTTTCGGAGGGAGACACATATTTATAGGTAGGAGAAGGTAGGAGTGTCCAAATGGAGTGTAGTTTTCCCCCACATGATTGTGATCCAACGACAGAGGACACGGAAGTGGTTTAGATGGGTTATTGGGCTGTTTTGGATGGTTGTTGGGCTGCAACACAAAAGAGGCCTTCGCGGTAACCCAGTTAACCGTTGGAGCATCAAACGGCCTCCAAATGGAACGAAAATTGACAGGCGGTCTACCGGTGGTGTACCAAGGCCACTTTGCAAATCTCAGTCCATTCCAAGAACTTTTAACACCCACTAACCAAAAGAGGCAAGAGGGGTGCGCTGGTGCATGTAGGAGTGCCGGATTGCAAAACAGACAACAAGGAAAATGCTCGGATGCATGAGACGAACATGAATACAAATGTGATGCACATGATGACATGATATGAAATGCATGACATGAACAAATTGCAAAACAAGAAACAAAACCCAACCATGAAGGGAAAAACATATCGCATCTCCGAAAAAGGCAAGAGTCGGAGTTACAAATATGGAAACTTGTATCCTGGGCGTTACACACGGCTTCCGAGGTAGTGGCACACAATGTTCTTCTACTGAAGCCCCTTCATATACTCTGACTTTTTTGGCATCTTCAGCCTCGCAAGCCGCCTTGAATATTTCAAAGTGCTCTGTCGTGATTGTCGGATTATCCTTTACAATCTAGGAGTAAGGTTCCTTTTCGTTGACGATCCGATATTTCACCCTTGCTTTCCAGGCGGCCAACTCTTCAGTAAACTTGCTCATGGCGTGTTTGTTTATCTTCTTCATTGCCAGGTCCTTATCTGGATCTTTATAATCCTTTTCATTCCGGCTCGGGAACAAGAATATCTGGTGCAGCTTCTTCAGGAGGGAGGGCCTCATATTATCTATCTTGTTTAGTTTCTCATCGTTAATGGTGGCGGTTGTCCGTATGATGTAGCCAATTTGATTATCGTAGCACGCGCGTGCTTCCTCGGGCGCGTTTGGTTCAAAATTGCTGTCGTCCACCTCCGTGACCACCAGTCTAGTAGTCTTGAGCTTGTTAGGAAGTCGTCGCCTCTTTGCTTTCGGTTCTATACTGGCTATGCTCCCCGAGGCAGCGCCGGTCTCGATGCTGGTTTGAGTCTCAGCGCCGGTCTTGGTTTCAGCGCCGGTCTGTGTGTCAGTCTCAGTCCCCGATGCGACCGGTGGGCCCAGCAACAACATCGGTTGATCGTCGACAAGGCTCAAAAATTGATCTGCCGCCAGGTAGATGTCATCGCAATCACCAGAACCCTGTCCTTCATCGTTTCTAGCCAGGTTTCCTATGATTAAATCTAGTAAATTAATTCTAGACCTAATAAAATGAATAATGACATACAAAAGGCCTATGTTTTGCAGGAATGTTGACTCCTTCCCGGTGCGGCAAATCCCGGGCACTCGATATGTCCTAGTTTGTAGCACAAGTCATGCCGAAATTCACGGAAAATTTCGGCATGACTTTTGCTAAAAAGTGGACAAATCGAGAACCTGAAATTTGCCGGAACGGAAATGAATCAACATCCCAGCAAAACATAGGCCACTCAGCTTCATTTCCTGGAAACAACAAAGCCACTTGGGCACAATCTAACCACTTCAATGAAAAGATATAACATGAGCAAACACTATTGAGGAATTTGCATATAACATGGCCACTTTAATGAAAAGATATAATCAACAATAATGGAATATGCAAAAGAACATCAATGACATATATCGTATAAAAACAATCTTGTTTTTTGTTTACATAGCAACAATTAGTTTAACCAAGTTTTTAAAAAGAAAAACAATTCTGTTTTTAGTTTATAACTAAATGCCACAGCTACTGTTTTTTATTTATAGCTAAATACTTCTTTTTATCTAAAGCTAAAAGTCTAGGAACTCCATTTTCTCTAACCCTTCTGACCTCACCAAAATTTCCACAGCAAGACATTAGTACCTACACCCAATTTCTTAAAAAATATTCAGGTGCATAGTCCAAATAATTCAAATTTCATTTGAACAAAATTTGGAATAGATTCAAGTCCATAGTCGAAATAATTTGTTATATCTAAGTGTGTTTTGTTTATAGCCTCTGTTAATTTAAATCTAAATGCTACTATTATTTACATACCCTCTATTAGTTTAAAGCTAAATGGAATTACTATTTAGGCATTTTCATAAAAAATTGCCCTAGCTAATTTCCTAAAAAAATTGCTAATCATTTTTCCTAAATGCTAAAAAATGCCTACTACCCTAAACAAATATAGGATTCATATGAACACCTATGGTTCATATGAACATCAACACAACATCAACATATATATGAATTACCCTAGCGGAGAGAGAGGAGGGTAGGGAGAGGAGAGGCAGAGCCTTACGGTGGGCAGCAAGGGCAGGTGTCGGTGTCAAAACTGGCGGATCTTGGGTAGGGGGTCCCGAACTGTGCGTCTAGGCCAGATCGTAACAGGAGGCAAGGGACACGAAGTTTTACCCAGGTTCAGGCCCTCTCGATAGAGGTAAAACCCTACTTCCTGCTTGACTAATATTGAAGATATGGGTGTTACAAGAGTAGATCTACCACAAGATCAGAGAGGCTAAACCCTAGAAGCTACCCTATGGTATGATTGTATGTTGTGATTGTTGTCCTACGGACTAAAACCCTCTGGTTTATATAGACACCGGAGAGGGTTAGGGTTACACCAGGTCGGTTACAAAGGAGGAGATATCCATATACGTATTGCCTAGCTTGCCTTCAATCTTGTATCTTCACAGTCTAACAGTCCGGCCAATGGAGATAGTCCGGCTGTCCGGAGACCCCTTAATTCAGGACTCCCTCAGTAGCCCCCGAACCAAGCTTCAATGACGACGAGTCCGGCGCGCATTATTATCCTCGGCATTGCAAGGCGGGTTCCTCTTCAAATTCGGTGTACCTGTCGAAATAATGTCCGGTTCCTAGTGATGGTTTGTACTTCTTGGCTTCTACACCCAATAATGGCTACTTTCCACGTGTCGAGCGAATGTGAAGAGCCAGCGTGTTTTCACATTTACCCCCTAGCTATGTGAATGAGCCATCTATTTAAAAAGACGAGGATTCAGACCAAATCACATCATCCTCCCTTGCCGAGTCTTCATCAAAGCGTACCCGAGAGAGATCCATTCCACCATGGCCGGTCGATGCAGCTCCTCCTCTCGCACCTCTAGTTCCAAGACTGGAGATTGGGAGAGATGTTCCACCCTGCACAACAAATTAGTAATGCTTCAGTCCATGGGATTTCTTCCCCCGGCGTACCTGGTCCCGGTTCGAGCCGGGCTTGTCACTTATAATGGTGGAGAGCAAGCGGAGAGCTGTCCCAATCCCTCCAAGGGAGAGCAGGTATGCCTTGTCCCTTATCTAGTAAGATGGCTCGGATTCCCAATCCATCCGTTTCTCCAAGGGCTTCTAGAGTTCTATGGCCTCCAGGTGCACAACCTTACGCCTGCCTCCCTGCTGCACATCGCGGGATTCGTAGCCCTTTGTGAGTTATTTTTGGGTTCTGAGGGTCATTTCACTCTATGGAAGAAGTTGTTCTACCTTGTGCCCCGTTCTAAGAAGGGATCCATATATCAAGTGGGCGGAGCCGAAGTGTGGCGTATCGCTGGGACCGGATATCTATCCGGGACCCCGAAGAAGACGTCCAAAGACTGGCCTTCCGAATGGTTTTATATAGAAGATGTCCCCCTTCCGGACCCTATTCGGATCGGCCTTCCAGAGTTTGACAACGCCCCTTTGAAGAAGCGCTAGAGCTAGCGTCCATGGGGCCCCCTGGAGGAAGACGACCGAGACATTCTTTATCTGTTGAGCCGGATAAGGTCTTTAGCTCGATCCGGATTGACCATGATCGAGGTCATGGCTATATGCATTATGCGGGGGGGGGGGGGGTGCAGCCGCTCCAGTACAGAGGCCACCCCGTGTGGGACTTCAACGGGGAGGATGACGCCACCCGCCACGGCCGCAAAGGGCCGGGATCGGCTGCTGATCTAATAAAGATCTTGTCTACTTTGTACAAGGGAGAATAGGAGGAGTTCCTCCATATCAACCCGCAGGGCGGATTCTCCTTGTACAATCCTCTGAGCTGGGTAAGCAGAGATTTTTTTTCACCCATCCGTTTAGTATTCCCGTAGTTTAAGTATTCATTCTAGCGATTTCATCGCAGGAGCTGCACCAGGCAGTAAAGGAGATAAACAGCCCTCCTCCACAGCCCGAGGACCCCGGGTGGTCCCTTGACCCGGCCTCCCAAGAGGATCCGGACATATCCGTGGAGCTGATTGATGAGGTTTTCTTACCAAGGGAGTAATGACAATACCTTGGTGGCCATTACAACCGATTACCCTGGGCTAGTTCCAACCTCATAGGGGACAGAGACTGAAATCCCAGCAATTAAAAAGGGGTCCGTCCTTGTGCTTTTTTTTCATTGATGTATAACAATCGTGTCTTGCAGGGGAGGTCCTTGGGGCAGAAGGCCGAGCCTATGACAACTAGCCAACAAGGGGCCGCTAGGCCAGGCAGGCTGAAAAGATTCGCAGTCCGGATTGAGGCACGGGCGCAGCGGTATAGCGCGCCGTCTTTATTGCAAGACATTACTTACAGGGGCATATTAACGCCCATGCCTTATTTTCAGGAGAAAGAGCGCTCGCCGGACTATACCCGGAGAGGCTACCAACCGCGCCTCCACAAGCCAGGCTCCAAGGCCAGACTCAGGGGTGGGAACGAGTACAAGGCATGCACCGGGTGCTCCTCCGACAGAGGATACAGATGGACTGTCCGCCACCCCTTCCGAGGTGGAAAGTGCCATGAACCATAGACGTCACCGGACTGTTCTTCGTGACGCTTGTTTCTCCTAAGAGGCTTTAGATGCCTTCAACTCGGGAGATGCGCACCTCCGTGCCGCTCAAAATGGTCTAGCCAAAGCCACGGAGCAGTATGTAAAAGACATACGGGTGAGAAAATTTGATGATTATATATATGAGTAGCCCCTGAGACTTGAAATAGTTAGGATAACAGATTTAAAGATCATTTGTTATGTAGGTTCTTACAGAAAAGAATACTCAACTGGAAACATATCCGTCAAATGATAAGTATCATATTGGAGTGCGGCTTTATATGCAACTCTGACGAAAAAAATTGCAGATGACGCTGGATTGAATCCGGATAAGCAACAGCTGAAACGCCAGCTGAAGGCTGGTGAGAGCTTGCTTACGAGGGTGAGGCAGGAGAAGAAGAATCTCCAAGATGCCAACACCAAGCTGGGCGTGGAACTGAAAGATGTTCGTGCCCAACTGTCGGACTCTGTTAAGGAGAATTGACGGCTTCGGCGTGGCATATTTGGTAAGTGCTTGAACGAACTTAAAAAGAGTTCGGCGGGGAAGTTGGCTGACAGAGTTATGTCTGTAGGTATGTTAACAGGTCGTCCTACCGAGGAGATGCCTAGGTCGACTGGTGATCTTCTTCCCGAGCTCGCACAGTTGCACAAACGAGTTCGGCAGGTGATGCAAGGCGTTTCCCAGGCCTTGTGGCCATCTGTCTCCCTACCCGAAGGCCTTGGAGAGCTTGTAGAAAAGCTGAAGGGAGCACGACGGCGCTTCCGATTATGGAAGATATCGGCCTGCTGTCAGGGCGCCAGGGAAGCTTGGGTGATGGTGAAGACACGGTACACGAAGGCTGACCCGAACCACATGGCCGAAGTCGGACCTGTGGGGCCTGATGGCAAAGAGATCCCTGTAAATTTAGTGTACGGCCAAGTAGAATTGGCCGCAAAGTATTCCCAACAGGACTGTCGACTAGACAGCCTATTGGATGGCATTGAAGAGGAATTCAACCAGTCAAATTGACTATGTAATTGTAAAGTGACATATATGATGCCTTCTAGCCGGATTGTAGATCGTTTGTCATGGCGGACCTTTTCACTTCAACCTCGGAACCCGACAGTCGGGAGTGTATCCGAATACCCTCTCGGTTATATAAGAACCGGGGCATGCGTGGAGATTAGGCGTAGGGGTCATTAGTGCTTTATCAGACAAGTGCCCAACTAGTTATGTTACATTACATGGGTAGTAAGAAACATCTTCCAGAGAGAATAGTTCGGTTAAGAGTCCCTTTCCCTGGGTACTCATGCTGTGGCGACCCGACCCGAATGGATCAAGTCTACTGTGCTCTGGTGTCATCCCTAGATCAGTAATGCTAACACCACACAGTACTTCGAAGGATTTATAGCAGAGTGGCAATCACACACTTATTACAACAATGTCTCGAAAGAGAACTTATTACAATAATATGGCTTAAGGCCATCTAATATCGTTAACAGCGGAAGACTTGGAAGATAAATGGGTCCATCAACTCCAACGGCATCACTGAGTATAGAACCACGAGCTAAAAGCACCTTAATCATCGTCTGAAAAGTCTGCAACATTAACATTGCAGCCCGAAAACGGGTCAGCACATGGAATATGCTGGCAAAATAACACATAGAGAATGATGGAATGAAACAGCTATACTATATGCATATTTGACTGGTGGAAAGCTCTATGGTTACTGTTTTGCGTAAAGCCAGTTTTTCCCTACTGCAAAGGAATAAATTTATTTAACTATCATGGTGGTTGTTAAACATCGAGAATGGTTGACAGCATTCCGATCCCAATTAAGTGAACAATTAAAACCCAACAATATTAATTAGAAGTAACATGTTGAGATTCACATGATATTCAAGTACTAGATACTCAAGATGTCCATAACCGGGGACACGGCTAATCATGATTAGTTTATTACACTCTGCAGAGGTTTGCGCACTTTTCCCCACAAGACTCGATCGCCTCCGTTGGATTTCTCGCCTACTAGTGTTTGAGAAACGGATGACCGAGACACAGTCTTTCAGAAGCGCTAGCAGCTCACGATGGATAGACCGGTACACCTACTTTCCCCTACATCTGCTAGTCTAGCCTGTAAGAGTTCGCACGACTTAGTCAACTATGCCAGAGCCCATATTGGCTTCTGGCTGCACACGTAAGTATTTAGCATGAAAGATCTTATGATCCCTTTGAGCCTGGGTGGTGGTCCAAAAGAAAACAGGCAAGTCCAGATAGACATCGGGTGCCTCAATCCACCCAGATGTGTGTTTAAGTTGCCACCTTAGATAAACCATTAAAATTATCAATCTCACATCTGTCATGGATATCACTCACCCAATCCACGTCTACTAGCATAGCATGGCATAATAAGCAAACATAGAAGTACTCCCAAAGGTTTCATAATAAACAGGTAATAGGTACTACCTCATCTACTTCCCATCCCACAATTTAATTAGATCCTAATCATGCAATGTGTGAGGATGGATCTAATGCAATAAAACTGGGTTGTAGAAAAGGTATGATCAAAGTGTTACTTGCCTTGCTGATGATCCGCGAGTCCTAGAGATTCGAAGTAACAGGCAGTGCAATCCGGGTAATCTATCGTAGACAAACAACAAGCATACAATAAGTACTCCTCTAATGCACAGGTAAAACTCGAACAAGAGATCGAACCAGATAGTTCAACTTAAGAACTCCGGTTGCAAAGAAAGAACGAACCGAACAAAGCAACGGAAAACAAACGGCAGAAGAAAACAGCTCGGTTCTAGCAAGTTGAAACTAGGTCAAGTTTTACAGTAGCAAAAACTTAGTTAAAGTTGATTAGTTGGAACGGCGGTTTCGAAACGAAACTCCAGGCGCTTGAATCACCTGATTCCGATAAACGAGCGAGAAGATAAACTAGAACAAAGATCGGATCTGAGATCGCGATCACGGAATAAATCCGACGAAAAGAAAAAGAAGAACGGTTAAACGAACGGACGTTCGTTAACCGGGAATAATCCGGTGATCACGTTCGTTAAGAAAAACGGTCCGGCGAACGGTCTCTGGGCAACTAAACCGGAAAAGAAAACGAATCGGAAGAGAAGAAAAGAATCAGAACGGTTTATAAGAAAAACCGAACCGAGGGGATAGGAGAGACGCGGCGCGGCTACCTCGGCGAGGTTCCGGCGAACGGGGCTCCGGCGAACGGCGGTGTAGGGCGGCGGCGTGGGCAAGGGGCGGCGGCGACGGCGGCGTTGGGTGGCGGCGGTGGGGCACTAGGGCGGCGGCGGCGGTGACGCAGGGCGGCGCGGCACGGGGTGAGGGCGGCGGCGGGGCTTGGGGCTTGATGTGGGTTTAGAGGGGGGGGTGCTTGGGTATTTATATCGGTGAGGGGAGAGATTTCTTGGGGGAGGGGACAAGAAATAAGAGAAGGAGAGGAAAGAGGAGATTGGAGTCCTAGTGGGACTCCACTTGGGGGCGGCGGCGGCCTCCTGCGCGCTAGCGCGCGGCGCGGCGATGGCCTGGCCTGGCCAGCCGGCCTGCTGGCTGGGCCTTGGCCCAAGGCGCTGCGAAATTTTATTTTTTTAAATCGGTTACGCGCGCGAAAAAACACAGAAAAGAAAATCTAAACGGACTCCAAAACTTCTAAAGTAAATTTCCCCCGACTCCTAAAAATGAGTCGGACAAAACGAACTTTTCTCGGGACCTAAAATGCAAATTTTTGAAAACGCGCATTTTTCCCTATCCAAATAAAAGGCAAATAAACTCCGACGAATCCAATGATCCTTTCTTCAAAATTTGAGAAGACTCAAATATGAGAATAACGAAATCTCCAACTCTCTCCGAGGATCCTTGAGTTGCGTGAAATTTCTAGGATCAACCAAAATGCAAGAAAATATGATATGCATGATGATCTAGTGTATAACATTCCAAATTGAAAATTTGGGATGTTACAAACCTACCCCCCTTAAGATGAATATCGCCCTCGAGATTCGGGTTGGCTAGAAAATAGGTGAGGGTGGTCCTTGAGCAAATCTTCTTCTCTTTCCCCGGTGGCTTCATCCTCTGAGTGGTGGTTCCACTAAACTTTGCAAAACTTGATAACCTTGCTGTGGGTAACTCTGCTGGCAAACTCGAGAATCTTGACTGGTTTCTCTTCATACGTTAAGTTATCCTTCAACTGAATTGCTTCAAGCGGCACTGTATCTCTTAGCGGTATCTCTGCCATCTCGGCGTGACATTTCTTCAGCTGAGAAACATGGAATACGTCATGAACTCCTGACAGTCCCTCTAGTAATTCCAACTTATAAGCGACTTCTCCCATACGTTGCAAGATCTTATACGGTCCAACGAAACGTGGTGCTAATTTTCCCTTAACTCCAAAGCGCTTAACTCCTCGAAGTGGGGATACTCAGAGATACACTCTGTCTCCGGTTTCGTAAACTGTCTCCTTGCGTTTTGAATCTGCGTAGCTCTTCTGCCTGGACTGGGCTACCTTGAGCCTATCGCGAATCAACTTCACCTTCTGTTCAGACTCCTTAATCAAATCTGGTCCAAAGAACTGACGGTCTCCAACTTCGTCCCATGACAACGGTGTCCTGCACCTCCTTCCGTATAAAGCTTCAAAAGGTGCCATCTTCAAACTGGTTTGGTAACTGTTGTTATAAGAAAACTCCGCATACGGCAAGTTATCGTCCCAACTAGATCCATAATCTAGTGCACAAGCTCTCAGCATATCTTCCAAAATCTGATTGACTCTCTCGGTCTGTCCATCTGTCTGCGGATGAAAAGCGGTGCTGAACTCTAGCCTGGTTCCCAAAGTTTCATGCAACGGATTCCAAAACTTTGAGGTAAATTGGGTTCCTCTGTCTGATACAATACTCCTTGGAACTCCATGCAAACAAATGATCCTAGTCATGTATATCTTTGCCAACTTAGCACTGGTGTAAGTGGTCTTAACTAGAATGAAATGTGCTACCTTCGCCAAACGATCAACTACTACCCATATCGAGTCATATCCTGCCTTCGTCCTGGGTAGTCCTGTGATAAAATCCATGCCTATCTTATCCCACTTCCATTCGGGTATCGGCAATGGTTGCAACAATCCGGCTGGCTTCTGATGTTCTGCCTTCACTCTATGACATACGTCACAAACTGCTACATATGCTGCAATATCCTTCTTCATTCCAGTCCACCAGAATGTCTCCTTCAAATCCAAATACATCTTGGTATTTCCTGGGTGAATCGAATAGGGTGAATCATGTGGCTCTTGTAAAATCAACTTCCTGATCTCCGGGTCATTTGGCACATAAACACGGTCCTCAAACCATAGGGTATCGTGCTCATCCTCACGAAATCCCTTCGCTTTTCCTTTGCTTAGTTTCTCCTTTATAGAAGCAATCTCCTTGTCAGATTTCTGAGCTTCTCTGATTTTATCCATCAATGTTGACTGAATCTCCAATGCTGCTGCATAGTCTTTCGGAACTATCTCTAAACTTAGTTCACGAAGGTTTTCTGATAACTCCTTGGGTATTTCCTTCATTATTAACGTATTGACGTGGCTCTTGCGGCTCAATGTGTCAGCTACTACATTAGCTTTACCGGGATGGTAATGCAATCTCATGTCATAATCCTTGATGAGCTCCAACCATCTCCTTTGTCTGAGATTTAACTCCTTCTGCATGAAAATGTACTTCAAACTCTTGTGATCCGTGTACACCTCACAATGATTTCCAATGAGGAAATGTCTCCATGTATTCAATGCATGCACTACGGCTGCTAACTCCAAATCATGTGTAGCATAATTCAACTCATGGGGTTTTAGTTGTCGTGAGGCATACGAAACAACTCTACCTTCCTGCATAAGCACTGCTCCAAGTCCTCGACATGAAGCGTCGCAATATACCTCATAATCCTTGGTCTGATCTGGCAAAATCAACACTGGCGAGGTAACCAAACGTTTCTTCAACTCCTGGAAACTAGCCTCACACTCCTCAGTCCAATTGAACTTGGTATCCTTCTTCAACAACTCCGTCATAGGCTTCGCAATCTTTGAAAAGTTCTCAATGAATCTCCGGTAGTATCCTGCGAGTCCAAGAAAACTCCGGATCTCTCCAACTGTCGTTTGTGCTTCCCATTCGGTTACTGTCTCAACCTTTGTGGGTTCAACTGCTATCCCTTCTCCGGATATAACGTGTCCGAGGAATCCAACTTCCTTTAACAAAAACTCACATTTGCTAAATTTGGCATATAACTCATGTTCCCTTAGTTTCTCCAAAACCAAACGCAAATGTTCCTTATGCTCTTCTTCATTCTTTGAATAAACCAGGATATCATCAATGAACACTACGACGAACTTATCCAAAAACTCCATAAACACCTTGTTCATCATGTTCATAAAATAGGCAGGCGCGTTAGTCAATCCAAATGACAAAACGGTACACTCATACAGTCCATATCTTTTGGTGAATGTTGTCTTAGGTATGTCCTGCTCTCGAATCTTCAACTGGTGGTACCCTGATCGCAAATCAATCTTGGAAAACACTTTAGCTCCTTGCAAATGATCAAACAGATCATTTATCATTGGCAGTGGGTACTTGTTCTTGATGGTTACTTCATTCAATCCACGGTAATCAACAACCATCCGTAATGATCCATCCTTCTTCTCCACTAGAAGTACGGGTGATCCCCAAGGCGAAGAACTTGGGCGTATGTAACCTTTCTCCAGTAACTCCTTAATCTGATTCTTAATTTCTACCAAATCCTTTGCTGGCATCGGGTATGGTCTCTTTGATATTGGGCCTGTACCTGGCAATAACTCAATCAAAAACTCAATATCTCTATCCGGTGGCATGCCTGGCAACTCTTCCGGAAATACATCAGGAAAATCCTTTACCACTGGTACTTCCTCCTGCACAACTCCTGTTAGGAAATTTACTTGTGTCCTATTTGGCACATGCCGGGATACATACTTGATCCTTCTTCCTTCTGGCGTTGTTAGAAAAATTGTCTTACTGGTGCAATTGATGTTTCCTCCATACATCAACAGCCAATCCATACCGAGAATTACATCCAGACCCTGGGATTCCAGAATAATCAAATCTGTTGGGAAAACATGCCTTCCTATGCTTAATGGCACTTGAAAGCATCCTTGAGTGGCCTTGTATTCTGCTCCTGGCGAACTTACTAACATAGGTGTTTTAAGAATGCTAGTGGGCAGGCTATATTTTTCCACAAATCCCCTTGATATGTATGAATGTGATGCACCAGTATCGAAAAGAACGAGTGCGGTAAATGACTTAACCAAAAACTTGCCGATTACTGCATCAGGCTGATCTTCAACCTCCTCCACATTAATGTGGTTCACCTGTCCCCTATTGAAAGGGTTCGGCTTCTTCCCTGAGCTTCCATTGCCATTCCCATTCTGGCCTTCAGGACATTCATTTGCATAATGTCCGGTCTTGGAACACTTGAAACAGGTGACTTGACTCAGATCTCTCTTGGCTGGGGTTGATGGGGTGGTCCGGTTCTGGCCGTTGCTTCCTCCATTCCCATTACCATTCTTGTGGCCATTGTGGTTGTGTGAACTACCTCCTCCATGGGTATGCTGAAACTGAAATCCCGATTTAGGTGTAAAATGGGGCTTCTGCTGGGCTCCAGAGTTATACTTCCCTTGTCCATACTTCCTCTTGCGGTTCTCAATCTGCTGTTGCTTCCCTTCAATCATGATGGCACGATCTACCAACTCCTGGTAGTTGTTGAAACTTCCTACCATCAAGTGCATGCTTAACTCATCATTCAATCCTTCCAGGAACTTCTCCTGCTTAGTTGCATCCATAGCAATGTCATCTGGGGCATAACGTGCTAACTTGCTGAAGTCGTCAACGTACTGGCCAGCTGTCCTTCCTCCTTGGCGTAAGTTGCGAAACTCATGCTTCTTCATGGCCATAGCTCCTGCTGAAACATGTGTAGTGCGGAAAGCTTGCTGAAACTGATCCAATGTGACTGTGTCAACTGGGAAGGTGGCTGTGAAATTGTCCCACCATGCTGCCGCGGGTCTTTCTAACTGATGTGCGGCAAACTTCACTTTCTCACCATCCGTGCATCCTGCAGTGGTCAACTCCCTTCCTATCTTGCGGAGCCAATCGTCTGCTACTATCGGCGCGATGCTACTAGAAAACACCGGCGGATTCAGCCTAAGGAAACGGGCTAAGTGGTCAACAGTTGGTGGTGGTGGTGGTGGGTTGTTGTTGTTGTGCTGCTGGTTCTGAACTAACAATTGCATCAATTGATTCTGCTGCTGGATCAACTGAGTGAGCTCCGGTGGAAATCCATTGTCACGTCTCGGAGGCATCTGAGGGTTTAGAAAAGAAGAGATATAAGAATAGAATGAGGTCTAAAGAGAAAACACTACCCCAATGCACATGAGCAAAATCACACAAAATCACTTCATTCAATTCAAACAAGGGCTTACAATCGATCTAGCTATCGCAAAAGTGCTCGAACTATAGTGTTTACATGGGGGAAAATGCTACTAATATTTGGTGGTCATCTAGAAATTTGAACCGGTGGAAGACTCCATGATGTCCGCTCCAGCTTCGTCTTCAAAGTCGGGTTCACTTGGATCCGAATCGGTGACGTCGATGATGATGTAGTTATCTGGGCATGCGACGTACGTGTCTTCCTTCCTGGATGCTAACTCCATCTTGAGTTCTTCAATCTCTTGCTTAAGATCGCAGTTGTGTCTTGCTAGAGCTACGATCTCGTCCATGTAGTCCTTGCGTGTAGCCTTCAGTTCTCCTTCTAGCTCGATGATCCTTGCCTTCGCATTCTTCAACTCTATCATATCATTGCACATCTGGTTCTCGTGGCGTCGAATGTGCTGGTTTAACACCTGGATGAATGCTGCAATGGATCTATCCTTCTTGGTGCTGACTAACTCCCATTGTTCATCTCGGCGTCCGCAAATCTGGTAGATAGTGTCCTTGAGGTCTTCTTGATAAACTTCTCCAATGCGTCCTATGGTGATATGGGCTGCCATGCTCTTTCCTAGGCTCCAAGTTGGTGCATTGAAAACACTATCTATGGGCTTCGTGATTGGCGCGAATGTCCTTCCCGGAACGTGAGCTTGAATCTTCCAGCGCTCCTCTTCAGGCAGAGTGGCGTTGAAGGTTCCCGTGAAGCTTGGTAATCCAATGTTTAGGTACTTGGTGACTTCCTTCAAGTGAAATCCAAAAGGTGTGCCTTCATCCGGTTGAGCGTACTTAATCTTCGCGTCCTTCATCCTAAAGAGTAGAAAAGATGAGGAGTTAGAAAATGAGGAGAGAATAGTGATCTATGGCTTTAACATAGTGGTCGTGTCCTACAGTTAGCGTGTGCTCTGATACCATCTCTGTGGCGACCCGACCCGAATGGATCAAGTCTACTGTGCTCCGGTGTCATCCCTGGATCAGTAATGCTGACACCACACAGTACTTCGAAGGATTTATAGCAGAGTGGCAATCACACACTTATTACAACGATGTCTCGAAAGAGAACTTATTACAATAATATGGCTTAAGGCCATCTAATATCGTTAACAGCGGAAGACTTGGAAGATAAATGGGTCCATCAACTCCAACGGCATCACTGAGTATAGAACCACGACCTAAAAGCACCTTAATCGTCGTCTGAAAAGTCTGCAACATTAACGTTGCAGCCCGAAAACGGGTCAGCACATGGAATATACTGGCAAAATAACACATAGAGAATGATGGAATGAAACAGCTATACTATATGCATATTTGGCTGGTGGAAAGCTCTATGGTTACTCTTTTGCGTAAAGCCAGTTTTTCCCTACTGCAAAGGAATAAATTTATTTAACTATCATGGTGGTTGTTAAACATCGAGAATGGTTGACAGCATTCCGATCCCAATTAAGTGAACAATTAAAACCCAACAATATTAATTAGAAGTAACATGTTGAGATTCACATGATATTCAAGTACTAGATACTCAAGATGTCCATAACCGGGGACACGGCTAATCATGATTAGTTTCTTACACTCTGCAGAGGTTTGCGCACTTTTCCCCACAAGACTCAATCGCCTCCGTTGGATTTCTCGCACTACTGGTGTTTGAGAAACGGATGACCGAGACACAGTCTTTCAGAAGCGCTAGCACCTTACGATGGATAGACCAGTATACCTACTTTCCCCTACATCTGCTATTCTACCCTGTAAGAGTTCGCACGACTTAGTCAACTATGCCAGAGCCCATATTGGCTTGTTGCTGCACACGTAAGTATTTAGCATGAAAGATTTTATGATCCCTTTGAGCCTGGGTGGCGGTCCAAAAGAAAACAGGCAAGTCCTAATAGACATCAGGTGCCTCAATCCACCCAGATGTGTGTTTAAGTTGCCACCTTAGATAAACCATTAAAATTATCAATCTCACATCTGTCATGGATATCACTCACCCAATCCATATCTACTAGCATAGCATGGCATAATAAGCTAACGTAGAAGTACTCCCAAAGGTTTCATAATAAACAGGTAATAGGTACTACCTCATCTACTTCCCATCCCACAATTTAATTAGATCCTAATCATGCAATGTGTGAGGATGGATCTAATGCAATAAAACTGGGTTGTTGAAAAGGTATGATCAAAGTGTTACTTGCCTTGCTAATGATCCGTGAGTCCTAGAGATTCGAAGTAACAGGCGGCGCAATCCGGGTAATCTATCGCAGACAAACAACAAGCATACAATAAGTACTCATCTAATGCACAGGTAAAACTTGAACAAGAGATCGAACCAGATAGTTCAACTTAAGAACTCCGGTTGCAAAGAAAGAACGAACCGAACAAAGCAATGGAAAACACACGGCAGAAGAAAACAGCTCGGTTCTAGCAAGTTGAAACTAGGTCAAGTTTTACAGTAGCAAAAACTTAGTTAAGGTTGATTAGTCGGAACGGCAGTTTCGAAATGAAACTCCAGGCGCTTGAATCACCTGATTTCGATAAACGAGCGAGAAGATAAACTAGAATGAAGATCGGATCTGAGATCGCGATTGCGGAATAAATCCGACGAAAAGAAAAAGAAGAGTGGTTAAACAAACGGACGTTTGTTAACCGGGAATAATCCGGTGATCACCTTCGTTAAGACGAACGGTCCAGCGAACGGTCTCTGGGCAACTAAACCGGAAAAGAAAACGAATCGGAAGAGAAGAAAAGAATCGGAACGGTTTATAAGAAAAACTGTACCGAGGGGATAGGAGAGACGCGGCGCGGCTACCTCGGCGAGGTTCCGGCGAACGGGGCTCCGGCGAACGGCAACGTAGGGCGGCGGCGTGGGCAAGGGGCGGCAGCGACGGCGGCGTTGGGTGGTGGTGGCGGGGCACTAGGGCGGCGGCGGCGGTGACGCAGGGCGGTGCGCGGGGTGAGGGCGGCGGCGGGGCTTGGGGCTTGATGTGGGTTTAGAGTGGGGGTGCTTGGGTATTTATATAGGTGAGGGGAGAGATTTCTTGGGGGAGGGGACAAGAAATAAGAGAAGGAGAGGAAAGAGGAGATTGGAGTCCTAGTGGGACTCCACTTGGGGGCGGCGGCGGCCTCCTGCGCGCTGGCGCGCGGCGCGGCGATGGCCTGGCCTGGCCGGCCGGCCTGCTGGCTGGGCCTTGGCGCAAGGCGCTGTGAATTTTTTTTAAATCGGTTACACGCGCGGAAAAACACAGAAAAGAAAATGTAAACGGACTCCAAAACTTCTAAAGTAAATTTTCCCCGACTCCTAAAAATGAGTCGGACTAAACAAACTTTTTCGGGACCTAAAATGCAAATTTTTGAAAACGCGCATTTTTCCCTATCCAAATAAAAGGCAAATAAACTCCGACGAATCCAATGATCCTTTCTTCAAAATTTGAGAAGACTCAAATATGAGAATAACAAAATCTCCAACTCTCTCCGAGGATCCTTGAGTTGCGTGAAATTTCTAGGATCAACCAAAATGCAAGAAAATATGATATGCATGATGATCTAGTGTATAACATTCCAAATTGAAAATTTGCGATGTTACACATGCCCTAAAGTGCATGTCTGGACTGCGACAAGAAGCGCAGTAAAAACGTCTGGGGGCAGATATGGTCAATAAATAAAAGTCATCTTTTGTTCATCGACCGAATATTCTCTTAAGAACGCTAGCTTTCGGCTTCACCCAGTCTGAGGTACACGTCTGGCTTACCCGGCGGTAACAATCGCAGAGGTGCTCCCCTTATGCCCTAGCCGAATTAACGGGGACGTAGGGCAGAAATACAAGAGCCAGGCAACCCAGCTTGGCCAAAACTTAAGTCATATCGATGCATATAATGGTGAAAAAGGTACATGTGGAAGTATAACGCATGTGTTGGGCGTGATGCCAGGTAAATAATTTAAGCTTCTGTGAAAGAAGCCCCCAGGTGTAGATAGTGCGGCTAGCACCTCTGTAATGTACAAGTGAGGCACAAGGTGACCCGTGAAGGTCTAGAGGAATAAAAGAAAGAAAGGGAAACAAGACAGATGACGCATATGCGGAAAATGGACAAAGGGAGGGGACTAACATAAAGTCCAGTGCTAGGCGTAGAATCTTCGGAGCCTGGCTGCGTTCCATGGATTCGGCTCGAGTCGACTAGTCGATGCATCCCACAGTCGATACGCCCCACCGGTCAGAACTTGGTCGATGATGAAGGGACCTTCCCATTTGGGCTCTAGCTTGTTCTTTTTCTTATCTGGCTACCGGAGAACTAGTTCGCCAACGTTATAAATTTTGGCTCGTACTTCTCTTCTTTGGTATCGGCGAGCCTGTTGCTGGTAAAATGCGGAACGGGCTTTGGCTACGTCACGCTCTTCCTCCAAGGTGTCCAAACTGTCCTGCCGATCGAGCTCGGCTTCTCTTTCTTCGTACATGCGCACTCGAGGTGAGTCATGAATTATGTCATAGGGCAGGACTGCCTCTGCACCGTACACCATAAAAAATGGTGTGTATCCGGTACTACGATTTGGCATGGTCCGCAGCCCCCAGAGTACGGAGTCGAGCTCCTCTACCCAGTGCATGCCAGACTCTGTTAAGGAGAGCACTAGTCTGGGTTTAATGCCGCTCATTATAAGAACATTTGCTCGTTCGACTTGACCGTTGGTTTGTGGGTGGTAGACTGAAGCATAATCGAGCTTGATGCCCATTTTGCTGCACCAGAGTTTTACCTCGTCGGCCATGAAGTTTGTGCCGTTGTCAGTGATGATGCTGTTGGGGACGCCGTAGAGATGTACAACCCCGGATATGAAATCTATCACGGGTCCGGATTCGGATGTTTTAACCGGTTTGGCCTCTATCCATTTGGTGAATTTGTCCACCATGACCAATAAGTATTTTTTTCTTGTGGGTTCCACCTTTAAGGGGTCCAACCATGTCAACCCCCAGACCGCAAAGGGCCATGTAATGGGGATTGTTGGCGGTGGGTGGCATATGGCTTTGATTTGCAAAGAGCTGGCAACCGGCGCAATGCTAGACTAAGTCCTGTGCGTCTGCCCGGGCCGTTGGCCAATAGAATCCTATACGGAAGGCCTTACTCACAAGAGCCCGGGCTGCGGTGTGATGACCGCGGAGTCTGGCATGAATTTCTGCCAAAAGGTTCCGTCCTTCCTCTTCGGAGATGCACCGTTGAAGGACTCCGGTAGCTCTTTTTTTGTACAATTCTCCCTCGTGGACCCTGTAGGCCTTTGATCGCCGCACTATGCAGCGTGCCTTATTTTGGTCCTCCGGGAGTTCCTGTCTAGTTAAGTAGGCCAGGAATGGTTCTGTCCACGGGGCAATAATGGCCATTATTTTGCGGTCTGATTGTGTTATTTCGGTGGCGGAGCCTCCGATTGTGTCAGAGAGTTCGGTATCGGGTATTTTGGCCAGGTCCGGACTATTGTTACCGGTGTCCCCTTCCCATGTTACGGATGGCTTGAAAAGCCTTTCCAGAAAAATGTTGGGAGGGACCGCGTCGCGTTTTGCGCCAATGCGGGCGAGGATATACGTCGCCTGATTGTTTTCCCGAGCCACATGGTGAAATTCGAGCCCCTCGAACCGGGCTGACATTTGTAGGATGGCATTGCAACAAGCGGCCATTTTTGGATCCTTGGCATCAAAGTCTCCATTTATTTGAGTTATTGCAAGGTTTGAATCCCCGCGCACCTCTAGGCGTTGAATGCCCATGGATACTGCCATCCGGAGACCATGTAGAAGGGCCTCGTATTCGGCTGCATTGTTGGAGTCCATATACATTATCTGCAGTACGGATTGAACTGTGTCTCCTGTTGGGGACATCAAAACGACGCCGGCCCCTAGGCCAGCCAACATTTTGGAGCCGTCGAAGTGCATGATCCAGTTTGAATATGTGTCGTACTCTTTAGGGAGTTCGGCTTCCGTCCATTCAGCGATGAAGTCAGCCAAAACTTGCGATTTAATAGCTCACTGTGGCTTGTAAGTTATGTCAAATGGGAGGAGCTCAATGGCCCATTTTGCAATCCGACCCATCGCGTCGCGGTTGTTTATAATGTCGTTAAGTGGTACTTCCAAGGCTACCGTTATCGAACACTCTTGAAAGTAGCATCGCGGCTTCCTGGATGTCATAAATACCACATACGCTATCTTTTGATAATGAGGGTACAAAATATTTGCATGGAGTAAGGACAGTAGACACGTAGTAAACCGGCTTTTGAATGGGAAATTTGTGTCCGTCCACTTCTCGCTCGACGACAAGCACTGCGCTTACCACTTGATGAGTTGCCGCTATGTATAATAGCATTGGTTCACCAATGTTTGGCGCGGCCAGGACTGGGTTTGTTGCCAACATGGCTTTTATTTCGTTGAGTCCGACCGTGGCGGTGTCCGTCCACTCGAAGTGTTCGGTGCGCTGGAGGAGGTGATAAAGGGGTAATGCCTTTTCTCCCAAGCGGGAGATAAAGCGGCTTAGAGCCGCCATGCATCTAGTTAGTTTTTGTATTTGTTTGAGGTCTGTTGGGGTAGCCAACTATGACAACAGTCGGATGTTGGCCGGATTAGCTTCAATACCTCTACTGGAGACAATGAATCCCGGGAGCTTTCCTGCTGGTACGCCGAAGACGCATTTTTCCGGATTGAGCTTGATGTCATATGTTCGGAGGTTGTCGAATGTGAGCCTCAAGTCGTCTACTAGAGTTTCAACATGCTTGGTTTTAATGACCACGTCATCCACGTATGCCTCCACTGTTTTGCCGATCTGGTTTGCCAGGCATGTCTGAATCATGCGCTGATATGTTGCACCGGCATTTTTTAGCTCGAAGGGCATTGTGTTGAAGCAGAATGGGCCGTATGGTGTGATGAATGCCGTTGCGGCTTGGTCTGGCTCTGCCATTTTGATTTGGTGGTAGCCGGAATATGCGTCAAGGAAACACAATGAATCGTGTCCTGCGGTAGCGTCGATGATTTGATCGATGCGGGGGAGGGGGAAGGGATCCTTTGGGCAGGCCTTGTTAAGGTCCTTAAAATCGACGCACAAGCGCAAGGATTTGTCCTTCTTTGGTACCATCACCAAGTTTGCTAGCCAGTCTGGATGTTTTATGTCTCTGATGAATCCGGCCTCCAATAGCTTGGCTAGTTCCTCTCCCATGGCTTGTCATTTAGGCTCGGAGAAACATCGAAGAGCCTGCTTGACTGGTTTAAACCATTTAATTGTATTTAGGCTGTGTTCAGCCAGCCTATGTGGGATTCCTGGCATGTCTGAAGGGTGCCAGGAAAAAATAACCCAGTTCTCGCATAGGAACTCTCGCAGTGCGGCCTCAACATCAAGGTTTAATTGTGCCCCGATGGAAGCTATTTTTGTAGGGTCCGTTGGATGGACTTGGAATTTGACTATTTCGTCCGCCGGCTTAAAGGAGGTGGACTTGGATCTTTTATCGAGTATCACGTCGTCCCTGTTCACCATGGAGCGCAGCGCAGTTAGTTCTTCGGCCGCTAGGGCTTTGGATAGTGCCTCAAGGGCCAGTGCAGCTGTCTTATTTTCGGCGCGGAGTGCTATGTCCGGATCACTAACAAGGGTGATGATTCCGTTGGGCCCGGGCATTTTGAGCTTCATGTACCCATAATGGGGTATGGCTTGGAAGATTGTAAACACCTCCCGCCCTAATAGAGCGTGGTATCCGCTGCTGAACGGGGCCACTTGGAATGTAATTTCTTCGGACCTGTAATTATCTGGCGTGCCGAATACCACGTCTAGTGTCATTTTTCCGGCGCAGCGTGCTTCCCGACTGGGGATGATTCCTCTAAAGGTTTTTCTGCTTTGCTTAA
This sequence comes from Triticum monococcum, assembly GCA_034509565.1. Taxonomy (NCBI): domain Eukaryota; kingdom Viridiplantae; phylum Streptophyta; class Magnoliopsida; order Poales; family Poaceae; genus Triticum; species Triticum monococcum. Next base: position 68,463,045 of record CM067846.1, read on the forward strand.
TGCGGCTCCAGTCTATTTCCATCTTTCGAAGAGTTTCCTCATAGATGAGGTTTAATCCACTGCCGCCGTCCATGAGTACCTTGGTGAGTCGAAAGCCGTCCATGATTGGAATGAGGACCAGTGCGGCTGGTACTCGGGCTGTTCGGAATTTAGGTTCGTCACTTGCATTGAAGGTAATAGCCGTGTTGCTCCAGGGATTTGTTTCTGCTATGTGGCAGATTTCGGACGTGTTGCGAAGTGTTCGCTTCCGTCTTTTATTTGACGCAAAGGTCTCGAAGACTGTTAAGACCGTACTGTTGTCCTCGGGGTGGGGCTCTGTGGTTTTTAGGAGGAGTAGATCCTCACCGCTTTTGGCCACCTGCCGGAGTATCCTGCATGCTCTAAGGTTGTGCGTTGGTATCGCATCTGCTGTACTATGAATTTTGCATGGTCTGTTGAGCCATCCCTCCAGTACGGTTCCTTGCCCCGTAGAGGGCTTTTGCTTTTTGGTAGTTAACCCAGGTGTGTTGTGATAATGCACCCTTTTATTTCGGACTTGGTTTGTATTCAGGGCCGGATTATCCCAAAATTTTATTTTGGTTTTCTAGTCGCTTTCCATCGCGCAGTACTTTCACACTATGGACACCAAGTCGGCAAAGCGTGTAATTTCGCGATGACTTGTGGCATTGAGAATTCCCTTGTCCGTGCAGTTATTGCAGAAGAATGAGATTGCATCTTCCTCACGGCAGTCCTTTATCATGTTCTTGACCAGGAGGAATCTGACCCGGTAATGGTGTACTGTTTCTTCGGGCTCTTGCCTAATTTGGGATAGATTGCTTATGTTTGGGTGGGTGGGTGGAATTGAATCCGAATCCTCACCCAATATGAGGCTCAGTGGCCAAGGAGTTTCCGAACTTGAAAGTTTGGATTCTTGGATGTTTTCCGGTAAATCTGGCCCACTGCTTGATTCTGGGTTTAGGCTTTGAGTGACATCCTCCCCTCCGCGGGTATCCGGCTTGGAGGGATCGGGAATCCAGACGTAGCTAGTCCTTAAGATAGATGAAGTTTTGCCGCATTGCTCTTCCACCACTGCAACGTGATGGGTGACCTGGGGAGAGTTAATTTCTCTTAGATCGGGTTTAGGCCTAATCTGATCGTAGTCTGTAGCGACTCCCAGGGCGGTGATACGATCCAAGAGCTCGTTCAGGGAAGAGAGCTCCATTGGATCTAACTGCTCGGCGAGTTCCGAGTTGATGTGAAGATTGCTTTCGATGACCCGAGAAGTCATCGTTGGCGCAGCGGCCGAACAAGCGGTCATAAGAAAACCACCAAGCCGGAGAGTTTGGCCGATAGCTAGGGCTCCCTCAGCGATAGTGCCATCTTTAAAGACGGGATGAGACATCTTTCCTTGTGGCGACGGCACAGCGGAACTCTCAATGAAAGCACCAATGTCGGTGTCAAAACTGGCAATTCTCGGGTAGGGGGTCCCGAACTGTGCATCTAGGCCAGATGGTAACAGGAGGCAAGGGACACGAAGTTTTACCCAGGTTCGGGCCCTCTCGATGGAGGTAAAACCCTACGTCCTTCTTGATTAATATTGAAGATATGGGTGTTACAAGAGTAGATCTACCACGAGATCAGAGAGGCTAAACCCTAGAAGCTAGCCTACGGTATGATTGTATGTTGTGATTGTTGTCCTATGGACTAAAACCCTCCAGTTTATATAGACACCGGAGAGGGTTAGGGTTACACCAGGTCGGTTACAAAGGAGGAGATATCCATACACATATTGCCTAGCTTGCCTTCCACGCCAAGTAGAGTCCCATCCGGACACGAGACGAAGTCTTCAATCTTGTATCTTCATAGTCTAACAGTCCGGCCAATGGAGATAGTACGGCTGTCCGGAGACCCCCTAATCCAGTTCTCCCTCAGCAGGCCCTGGCTCGGGCGGCGGAGGTCCTGGGCGGGCTCGGGCGGCAGCGGTGAGGTCGAGGGCGGCGGCGGTGAGCTCGAGCAAGGTGACGGTGAGGTCGACAACGGCCTCAGGCGGCGGATGTGAGGTCGAGGGCTGCCTCGAGCGGCGGCTGTGTGGTCGAAGGCGGCCTCGGGCGGCGGCGGTGTGGTCGAAGGTGGCAGGGCGACGACGACGATGGAGCAATTGGGGGAGAGGGGGTGTGGAGGGGGAAGGACTTAGCGAAATTTTGAGCCCGCGCGGCCGGCGGTAAAGTCAAACTAGCAGTAGCGCGTTTTGCCAAACGCGCTATAGCTAAGTTAGCTATAGCGTTTTCCAGCGAAACGCGCTACAGCTATTCCTTTTTGTTTTGTTTTTCTTTTTCTTTTTTTCTTTACATTTTCTTTTTTTTCATTTCTCCTCTATTTATTTCTTTCATTTTTATTTACTTTTATACTTATTTTTCTATTTATTTTCTTTTTCATAGCAGTAGCGCTCTACAGCATAAACGCACTACTACAAAGTTTTTAGCAGTAGCGTTCTTCTGGAAGAATCGCTACTACTATTCCTTGCCTACCGGCACCAACGAGGGAATTATAGTAGTAGCGCTTTTCCGCATAGACGTGCTACTGCTACAACAATGGTTGTAGCATGCTTTTGTAACAAGCGCTACTAATAAGTAGCAATAGCGCTGTGTTTTGACCAGCGCTACTGCTATACCTCTGTGTATAAGGTTTTCCCTAGTAGTGCTTCATAGGATACCCTAAGGAAACAATTGGGTACACCGTCTACCACTGATCCAAAGGCAAGATCTTTGTTGCCAAGAACCGAACATTTCTAGAGGAGTTTCTGTCGAAAGAAGTGAGTGGCAGGAAAGTAGAACTTGATGAGGTAATTGTACCTTCTCTATATTTGGAAAGTAGCACATTAGAGAAATCCGTTCGCGTGATGCCTACACCAACTAGGAGGATGCTAATGATGATGATCATTAAACTTTAGATCAAGTTACTACTGGACCTCATAAGTCGAAAAGAGCACATTCCGCACCAGAGTGGTACGGTAATCTTATTCTGGAGGTCATGTCACTAGACCATGGCAAACCTACGAACTATGAAGAAGCTATGATGATCCCAGATTCCGATAAATGGCTTGAGGCCATGAAATCTGAGATATGATCCATGTATGAGAACAAAGTACATACTTTGGTGGACTTGCCCAATGATCGGCAAGCCACTGAGAATAAATGGATCTTCGAGAAGAAGACTAATGTGATGGTAATGTCACCGTCTAAAAAACTCGACTTGTCGCAAAAGGTTTTCGAGAAGTTCAAGGGGTTGACTATGATGAGACCTTCTCACCCGTAGCAATGCATAAGTCTGTCCGAATCATGTTAGCAATTGTCGCATTTTATGATTATGAAATTTGGCAAATGGACGTCAAAATTGCATTCCTTAGTGGATTTCTTAAAGAAGAGTTGTATATTATGCAACTAGAAGGTTTTGTCGATCCTAAAGGTGCTAACAAAGTGTGCAAGCTCCAGCGATCCATCTATGGACTGGTGCAAGCATCTCGGAGTTGGAATTTACGTTTGATGAGGTGATCAAAGCATATGGTTTTATACAGACTTTCGGTGAAGCATGTATTTACAAGAAAGTGAGTGGGAGCTCTATTGCATTTCTGATATTATATGTAGGTGACATTTTATTGATTGGAAATGATATATAATTTGTGGATTGCATAAAAGGATACTTGAATAAGAGTTTTTCACTGAAAGACCTCGGTGAAGCTGCTTATATATTGGACATCAACATCTATAGAGATAGTTCAAGACGCTTAATAGGACTTTCACAAAGCACATACCTTGACAAAGTTTTGAAGAATTTCAAGATGGATCAGTCAAAGAAAGGGTTCTTGCCTATGTTGCAAGGTGTGAAGTTGAGTCAGACTCAAAGCCTGACCACTACAGAAGATAGAGAGAAAATGAAAGTCATTCCCTATGCCTCAGCCATAGGTTCTATCATCTATGCTATGTTGTGTACCGGACCTGATCTGTGCCTTGCCATAAGTTGGGCAGAGAGGTACCAAAGTAATCCAGGACTGGATCACTGGATAGCGGTCAAGAACATCCTGAAGTACCTGAAAAGGACCAAGAATATGTTTCTCATTTATGGAGGTGAGAAAGAGCTCGTCGTAAATGGTTACGTCGATACTAGCTTTGACACTGATCCGGATGACTCTAAATCACAAACCAGATACGTATCTATATTGAATAGTGGAGCTGTCAGTTGGTGAGGTTCTAAGCAAAGCGTCATGGCGGGATCTACGTGTCAGGACCCCGATTCCAAGTCACATCGATCTAGCCAGTAACACCTCATATCACTTTGCGGCCTCACGCACGGTATTTCCACGGGCGTCGCCTTACCATGGCCCGGGACCGTTTGCGCCTTTTGGCTCAGGTATATGATAGTGTCGCTAGCATCCAAATGACGGAGAACCCGGGCCGACAAGGCTGGTCGTGAACCCAAAGCGGCACCAACCTATGGGAACAGGCATACATGAATCGCATCGAGCATGTCGGTCAGCAGCATGTGAATCCGGGCTGTAGCACTGGGTTAACAGGACTCCAGGAACCCGGGCTATAGCAGGCTAGGCAGGACTCCGGATGTCACCGCGTGACATTTCCCCGAAGGGACAGACACAGGAACAAAGTGAAACACATGCCGGCCAGTCAGGTGTCCTGAGCAGTAGTGCTAGGCTAGCAGGACTCTGGTGAACCAGGCTGTAGCGGACTACTATGGCTCATGGAAGCACTAGACTACATTTTCCCACAAGAGAGGCTGCCAAGGATAAACAACTAGATTGTTGGATCCCACACATACCAAGCATTTCAATCATACACACAATATGCTCGATATGTGTAAATACAAAATGGCATCACAACATAACTCTACGACTCAAGTATTTATTAGGCTCCGAGGAGCGAGATATTACAAACATGGGTCTCATGACCCAGCATTCAGAGCATACAAGCAAATAGGCACATGCAGAAGTTTAACATGTCTGAGTACAGACATCTACAAATGAAAAAGGCTGAGAAGCCTAACTATCTACCAGATCCTGCCGAGGGCACAAGATCGTAGCTGAGGTATCAAGCTAAACGTCAAAGTCCACACGGAACTACTAGCGAGACTGACGTCTCTCTGCAAAACATAAAATAGGCAAACATGAGTACAAATGTACCCAGCAAGACTTACATCAGAACTATCTACATATGCATCGGTATCAATAAAGGGGGTGGTGGAGTTTAACTACATCAAGCCAGCTTTGACTCAGTGGCTAACCTGAACTACGACTGCATGCAACTCTTTTTGAGGTGGCGCACACGAGTCCACATATTCACCATTCAATACACCACTATGGATCCGCTCCCATCTCCCTACGAGAAGGCCATCCATAGCACTCACACTTATCTTGCGAGTTTTAGAGCCTCCACTTTCACTTGTCTATGAACTGTTATAGGCAACCCAGAAGTCCTTTACCGCGGACACGGCTATTCGAATAGATCATTTATAACCCTGCCGGGGTGTACTTCTTCACACACGCTCTCGCCACTTACCACCATGTACACGTCGTGTATCTCGGCAACCTTCAAGCAGAAGCCTGGCGAGGGAGTCGGCCACGACCTGACTAACCACACAAGTCTCTAGTCCAGGTTTATCGCCTATTCGGGTTCCATCCGCGAGGAGATCCGGCCGAAGTTTCGCTCACAGCCCCAAACGATGTGTGCAGGGTTCCTCAGACACCAAACGGGCGCCCGGTACACCGTGCCACGGTGTATCTACCGCTTCATAGCCCACCCCTAGGGTCAGCGCTACGCACGGCCGCCAACACATATCCTACAAACAACAGAAACTAGTTGCAACTCCTAGACAGAGGACAAGGGCAATTAATAAGTCGAGAGGGTCCATTGGTTTCGGGCCCAATGCATGGTAGTAGCTGTTCATGGATCACAAACACAGAACTCAGTTCCTAAGAATGGTTCCAATGAGACAACCCACCATGTACTCCTACATGGCCTCTCACCGCTACCTTTACCAAATCGTGTTCACACACTTAGCTCACACATAGTAGGACATGTTCATCACTATTCCAATTCATCCCCAATGAATCAGACCTGGCACAACTCTAAGCAATAGCAGGCATGACAAACAAGCATGAATGAGTAGGCACATCAGGGCTCAAACAACTCCTACTCATGTTAGTGGGTTTCATCTATTTACTGTGGCAATGACAGGTCATGCAGAGGAAAGGGGTTCAACTACCGCAGCATGTAACAGTTGAATCGTTGTTGTCCTAATGCAGTAAAAGAGAGCAGGAGCGAGAGAGTGGGATTGTATCGGAATGAACAAGGGGGTTTTGCTTGCCTGGCACTTCTGAAGATAGTATAGTTCTTCATCGGTGTCATCGAACTCATCGTTGGAACCACGTCTATCGAGAGGGGACAAATACCGGCAAACAAAGAGGAACACAATCAATGCAATGCAACAATTATGATGCATGATAATGTCATGGCAATATGCTGTTGATTGAGCTAATGCAACTAGCAATCATTTTAAATGAAGTTGGTTTGAACCAAGGGTTCAAATTCAAACTCCATATGTGCTTATTTAAATACCAATTATGCAAATTGCCCTGTACAGCAACCCTAGGTTGTTCAAACATGCATGCAAATGCCATAAACATATTCCTTGAATTTTTCTGATAATTTTTCATATATAACTTATTTCATTTGGAGTTACGGCTGATTTACTATGAATTTTTGAAGTTTTGGACAGTTTCTGAATTTTATAAATCATTTCTAATTTATTTAATTCCAGAAAACAAATACCGCGTCAGCATTGAGTTAGCATGACGTCAGCAAGTCAACTGCGGCTGGCCGGGGTCAAACCTGACCAGTGGGGCCCAATGGTCAGTGACCCATTAATTAACCCCGGTCAAAACCTGTGCTGACGGGGTTTGACCCAGCGGTAGGGCCCGCTGTCAGTGGCAGTGAGGTGGCTAATGGTGGGGATTAGTCCTAATGACCATGCCACGTCGGCAGTCGCCGGAGTTTTGCCAGCGGGGACTAAATCCAACGACGGAAATGCCACGGGAAAAATGCTACAGGGGATGGTTTCGGGCGTGGTTTGCGACTATGGGTTGCTGGGCTTCGCGCGCATCCAGGGGTGGCAGAAGATCAAGCTGGGGTTTGCCGGTGTTCACCGAAATGGAGCTCGCGGCGGTGCCGGAGTTCGGCCCCAAGCGGCACGGGGTGCTGTGGTGCAAGTGAGGAGCTTCGAGCGGCAGCGTTGGGTTCGTGGGGACCCACTGAGCTCACGGCAGTGCTCAAGTGTGAGTTGTGGCCGCAGTTACCACGGTGGCGCCATGGATGGCGGCGGTGAGCTTCGGGCTCGACGGATATGACGACTACAGCGGACGTACAGGGAAAAGGAGGGGGGAATCGCTTCAGGGGCTCACGGGGATCACGCAGGGAAGGTCAGCGAGCTCGGGGGAGGCGTCAACGGCGGCTATCCTCGGTGGCCGAGGAGGGGAACGGCGGAGCTGACGGCAACCAGGGCTTCCTGCACCTTCCGCCTTGGTGAGGAGGAAGAGGGGAATGAGGCGGGGCTTCTTGGCGGATCGGTGAGGCGTGGGGTGGCCGGTGGCCGGTGGCCGTGGTAGAGCACGGCGGCGCCCTCTGGTGCGCTCGGGAAGAGAGGGAGAGGGAGCTAGAGGAGGGGAGGAGCTGCGGGCATGAGAGAGAGAGGTCGGGGGGCGCGTGGCGACGCATGGAGGCGTCCAGGGCGTCGGGGACGCATGCAGCTAGGCAGGAGGTGGCTCGGGCGCGTGTGCGCGCACGGCGAGCACACGCTCTGCCTACTGGCCTACAGAGGAAGACGACAGGGGAGGTGCAGGTGGGCTAGGCCGACACAGGGCCAGGTCAGGTGGGCTGCACAGTGCTGGGCCTCGGGGCTGTGGTAAGCGCCAGGTAAAACCTTTCTCTCGACTTTCTGTTTTCTATTTTAGTTACTGTTTTCTATTTGTTTTGATTTAGTTCAAGCACTAAATCATTTTTGCTTCTTCTGATAATTTTTGCAGGGACTGAAAGGAATATTCTAAAGCCCCTCACAAAATAACAGAATTATTGAAGCATTAAATATATTTATAACATATATTTGCTCCAACTCAAATACAATATGAATCAATTCAAAAATCCATAAATGGCCAAGAAATATGCTTATCATTTTTGGTAGGGGTTTTCACCTTTATCATAAATCATGAACATTTTCAAAGGGCATTTTGGTTGAATTTCATTTGCTGCTAGGGTTTATTATCCCCTATTTCAAGTTTAACTGCATTTTAGACATGATGCAACACCAGATGCTAGCACTAAGCATTGCCAGAACTAGGGATGTGACAACTCACCCCTACTAAACAAGAATCTCGTCCCGAGATTCAAGACGTGAGGTAAGAAGACAGAGGGGGCAGAAGCTAACACAGTCTTCATGATCCAACTGTGCTTCTCGAAGATGTTGCTTCATTGCTTCAAATTGATCTTGACATCTTTGCTTTCAAGATCTACATCCAACATGTGGTCAACAGAGCGAGACATGTATACATGCATGGATCATCCTAATGATCACAAGACCAACTCACGGAATGACATGTTGAAACATCTCAAGTTGAGACACCAAACACATCGAGAGGGATGGAAGAACAAACGACGTGGTTTGATTTGGTGGGAAACAATTCCACGCTTAGAAAGATGGTGGATGGTGTCAAGGTGGCGAGGAAATAATTGCCATGGTCCCGTAACGGGGCACCTTGGGAAAGGTGACTCGTTGGACTGTTCCCTTAAGTGGAAAAAAGAATTACTTTTGATCCATAGATCATTGAAACTCTTCATACCAGCTTAAGGCAATTTACAATTGATCGTTTGAAAGAGCTCGAAGAAATGGCATACCCTGAGTAGAATAGATGATGTGGAATACCTTGTTGAAGACAACGCAATGGATGACTTTTGCTGATCACCGGAAATGGATGGGACCCATGGTAAGTCCACCTTTGAAGATGATCCTGGACAACTACTACTAAGGTGCAAGCTAGGAACAAAATGCAAATGCTGGGAATGATTCTGGTAACTGGGGCAAAACTCAATAGTCAAGAGTGTTTCCAATGTTTCAATGGTTATAGAACCATCGAAGAAACTGAGAGCACAAGGATTCCTAAGGAACATGAGCTGGTTTTGCTACAAACATGTGAACACACTGTCCCAGACAAGCATGACCACATAGTAGTCTTATAATAAAACACTACCGAGTCCAAATGAGGATATCGAAGTCCTTGCGTTAGTCTAGCTCTTAAGAAGAATCTTCTTCTCCTTGAACAAATTAATCAGTGGCTTGGTGTTCTAGGGATTCATATAGAATGAAGGTTGCAAGTCTCCAGACCACAGAATACTTCGCATGTATGCATGAATGACTTGGGATGATTCCAGAGGAAGCGAAACGAACTTTCCCAAATTCATGGTGGCAACTTGCTTCAAATGCACGTGAACTAGAGGAAATCACTTCTTATACCAAACATATGCTTCATGAGCTAGCATGAAGAAATGATTTCAAAGTTTCCAACACTAGCTTAATGTTCAACATGAATCATGGATAAGATGGAAATATTGTCGATGGGCTCAACAACAGGTCATCCAGATTTCTGTGAAGACGGAATTCCATAATTAAATGAACAAGGTGATAGCATTGGTCAAACCCAAAAGATATAACGGTGTATGCTTGAGGAAACAACCACGAGTAAGACAACATTACGAACATCGTTGGTTCTGATCTGACTTGACGATAGTCCATATTCAAGTCAAAGTTTTGACAAGGCAATGGATCCAACAACTGATCATGAGGACCAATCGATGGAGATATCATCTTTCTTCAACACACACACACACACACACACAAAAGTTTGATGAGGTGATCAAAGCATATGGTTTTATACAGACTTTCGGTGAAGCATGTATTTACAAGAAAGTGAGTGGGAGCTCTATTGCATTTCTGATATTATATGTAGGTGACATTTTATTGATTGGAAATGATATATAATTTGTGGATTGCATAAAAGGATACTTGAATAAGAGTTTTTCACTGAAAGACCTCGGTGAAGCTGCTTATATATTGGACATCAACATCTATAGAGATAGTTCAAGACGCTTAATAGGACTTTCACAAAGCACATACCTTGACAAAGTTTTGAAGAATTTCAAGATGGATCAGTCAAAGAAAGGGTTCTTGCCTATGTTGCAAGGTGTGAAGTTGAGTCAGACTCAAAGCCTGACCACTACAGAAGATAGAGAGAAAATGAAAGTCATTCCCTATGCCTCAGCCATAGGTTCTATCATCTATGCTATGTTGTGTACCGGACCTGATCTGTGCCTTGCCATAAGTTGGGCAGAGAGGTACCAAAGTAATCCAGGACTGGATCACTGGATAGCGGTCAAGAACATCCTGAAGTACCTGAAAAGGACCAAGAATATGTTTCTCATTTATGGAGGTGAGAAAGAGCTCGTCGTAAATGGTTACGTCGATACTAGCTTTGACACTGATCCGGATGACTCTAAATCACAAACCAGATACGTATCTATATTGAATAGTGGAGCTGTCAGTTGGTGAGGTTCTAAGCAAAGCGTCATGGCGGGATCTACATGTCAGGACCCCGATTCCAAGTCACATCGATCTAGCCAGTAACACCTCATATCACTTTGCGGCCTCACGCACGGTATTTCCACGGGCGTCGCCTTACCATGGCCCGGGACCGTTTGCGCCTTTTGGCTCAGGTATATGATAGTGTCGCTAGCATCCAAATGACGGAGAACCCGGGCCGACAAGGCTGGTCGTGAACCCAAAGCGGCACCAACCTATGGGAACAGGCATACATGAATCGCATCGAGCATGTCGGTCAGCAGCATGTGAATCCGGGCTGTAGCACTGGGTTAACAGGACTCCAGGAACCCGGGCTATAGCAGGCTAGGCAGGACTCCGGATGTCACCGCGTGACATTTCCCCGAAGGGACAGACACAGGAACAAAGTGAAACACATGCCGGCCAGTCAGGTGTCCTGAGCAGTAGTGCTAGGCTAGCAGGACTCTGGTGAACCAGGCTGTAGCGGACTACTATGGCTCATGGAAGCACTAGACTACATTTTCCCACAAGAGAGGCTGCCAAGGATAAACAACTAGATTGTTGGATCCCACACATACCAAGCATTTCAATCATACACACAATATGCTCGATATGTGTAAATACAAAATGGCATCACAACATAACTCTACGACTCAAGTATTTATTAGGCTCCGAGGAGCGAGATATTACAAACATGGGTCTCATGACCCAGCATTCAGAGCATACAAGCAAATAGGCACATGCAGAAGTTTAACATGTCTGAGTACAGACATCTACAAATGAAAAAGGCTGAGAAGCCTAACTATCTACCAGATCCTGCCGAGGGCACAAGATCGTAGCTGAGGTATCAAGCTAAACGTCAAAGTCCACACGGAACTACTAGCGAGACTGACGTCTCTCTGCAAAACATAAAATAGGCAAACATGAGTACAAATGTACCCAGCAAGACTTACATCAGAACTATCTACATATGCATCGGTATCAATAAAGGGGGTGGTGGAGTTTAACTACATCAAGCCAGCTTTGACTCAGTGGCTAACCTGAACTACGACTGCATGCAACTCTTTTTGAGGTGGCGCACACGAGTCCACATATTCACCATTCAATACACCACTATGGATCCGCTCCCATCTCCCTACGAGAAGGCCATCCATAGCACTCACACTTATCTTGCGAGTTTTAGAGCCTCCACTTTCACTTGTCTATGAACTGTTATAGGCAACCCAGAAGTCCTTTACCGCGGACACGGCTATTCGAATAGATCATTTATAACCCTGCCGGGGTGTACTTCTTCACACACGCTCTCGCCACTTACCACCATGTACACGTCGTGTATCTCGGCAACCTTCAAGCAGAAGCCTGGCGAGGGAGTCGGCCACGACCTGACTAACCACACAAGTCTCTAGTCCAGGTTTATCGCCTATTCGGGTTCCATCCGCGAGGAGATCCGGCCGAAGTTTCGCTCACAGCCCCAAACGATGTGTGCAGGGTTCCTCAGACACCAAACGGGCGCCCGGTACACCGTGCCACGGTGTATCTACCGCTTCATAGCCCACCCCTAGGGTCAGCGCTACGCACGGCCGCCAACACATATCCTACAAACAACAGAAACTAGTTGCAACTCCTAGACAGAGGACAAGGGCAATTAATAAGTCGAGAGGGTCCATTGGTTTCGGGCCCAATGCATGGTAGTAGCTGTTCATGGATCACAAACACAGAACTCAGTTCCTAAGAATGGTTCCAATGAGACAACCCACCATGTACTCCTACATGGCCTCTCACCGCTACCTTTACCAAATCGTGTTCACACACTTAGCTCACACATAGTAGGACATGTTCATCACTATTCCAATTCATCCCCAATGAATCAGACCTGGCACAACTCTAAGCAATAGCAGGCATGACAAACAAGCATGAATGAGTAGGCACATCAGGGCTCAAACAACTCCTACTCATGTTAGTGGGTTTCATCTATTTACTGTGGCAATGACAGGTCATGCAGAGGAAAGGGGTTCAACTACCGCAGCATGTAACAGTTGAATCGTTGTTGTCCTAATGCAGTAAAAGAGAGCAGGAGCGAGAGAGTGGGATTGTATCGGAATGAACAAGGGGGTTTTGCTTGCCTGGCACTTCTGAAGATAGTATAGTTCTTCATCGGTGTCATCGAACTCATCGTTGGAACCACGTCTATCGAGAGGGGACAAATACCGGCAAACAAAGAGGAACACAATCAATGCAATGCAACAATTATGATGCATGATAATGTCATGGCAATATGCTGTTGATTGAGCTAATGCAACTAGCAATCATTTTAAATGAAGTTGGTTTGAACCAAGGGTTCAAATTCAAACTCCATATGTGCTTATTTAAATACCAATTATGCAAATTGCCCTGTACAGCAACCCTAGGTTGTTCAAACATGCATGCAAATGCCATAAACATATTCCTTGAATTTTTCTGATAATTTTTCATATATAACTTATTTCATTTGGAGTTACGGCTGATTTACTATGAATTTTTGAAGTTTTGGACAGTTTCTGAATTTTATAAATCATTTCTAATTTATTTAATTCCAGAAAACAAATACCGCGTCAGCATTGAGTTAGCATGACGTCAGCAAGTCAACTGCGGCTGGCCGGGGTCAAACCTGACCAGTGGGGCCCAATGGTCAGTGACCCATTAATTAACCCCGGTCAAAACCTGTGCTGACGGGGTTTGACCCAGCGGTAGGGCCCGCTGTCAGTGGCAGTGAGGTGGCTAATGGTGGGGATTAGTCCTAATGACCATGCCACGTCGGCAGTCGCCGGAGTTTTGCCAGCGGGGACTAAATCCAACGACGGAAATGCCACGGGAAAAATGCTACAGGGGATGGTTTCGGGCGTGGTTTGCGACTATGGGTTGCTGGGCTTCGCGCGCATCCAGGGGTGGCAGAAGATCAAGCTGGGGTTTGCCGGTGTTCACCGAAATGGAGCTCGCGGCGGTGCCGGAGTTCGGCCCCAAGCGGCACGGGGTGCTGTGGTGCAAGTGAGGAGCTTCGAGCGGCAGCGTTGGGTTCGTGGGGACCCACTGAGCTCACGGCAGTGCTCAAGTGTGAGTTGTGGCCGCAGTTACCACGGTGGCGCCATGGATGGCGGCGGTGAGCTTCGGGCTCGACGGATATGACGACTACAGCGGACGTACAGGGAAAAGGAGGGGGGAATCGCTTCAGGGGCTCACGGGGATCACGCAGGGAAGGTCAGCGAGCTCGGGGGAGGCGTCAACGGCGGCTATCCTCGGTGGCCGAGGAGGGGAACGGCGGAGCTGACGGCAACCAGGGCTTCCTGCACCTTCCGCCTTGGTGAGGAGGAAGAGGGGAATGAGGCGGGGCTTCTTGGCGGATCGGTGAGGCGTGGGGTGGCCGGTGGCCGGTGGCCGTGGTAGAGCACGGCGGCGCCCTCTGGTGCGCTCGGGAAGAGAGGGAGAGGGAGCTAGAGGAGGGGAGGAGCTGCGGGCATGAGAGAGAGAGGTCGGGGGGCGCGTGGCGACGCATGGAGGCGTCCAGGGCGTCGGGGACGCATGCAGCTAGGCAGGAGGTGGCTCGGGCGCGTGTGCGCGCACGGCGAGCACACGCTCTGCCTACTGGCCTACAGAGGAAGACGACAGGGGAGGTGCAGGTGGGCTAGGCCGACACAGGGCCAGGTCAGGTGGGCTGCACAGTGCTGGGCCTCGGGGCTGTGGTAAGCGCCAGGTAAAACCTTTCTCTCGACTTTCTGTTTTCTATTTTAGTTACTGTTTTCTATTTGTTTTGATTTAGTTCAAGCACTAAATCATTTTTGCTTCTTCTGATAATTTTTGCAGGGACTGAAAGGAATATTCTAAAGCCCCTCACAAAATAACAGAATTATTGAAGCATTAAATATATTTATAACATATATTTGCTCCAACTCAAATACAATATGAATCAATTCAAAAATCCATAAATGGCCAAGAAATATGCTTATCATTTTTGGTAGGGGTTTTCACCTTTATCATAAATCATGAACATTTTCAAAGGGCATTTTGGTTGAATTTCATTTGCTGCTAGGGTTTATTATCCCCTATTTCAAGTTTAACTGCATTTTAGACATGATGCAACACCAGATGCTAGCACTAAGCATTGCCAGAACTAGGGATGTGACAACTCACCCCTACTAAACAAGAATCTCGTCCCGAGATTCAAGACGTGAGGTAAGAAGACAGAGGGGGCAGAAGCTAACACAGTCTTCATGATCCAACTGTGCTTCTCGAAGATGTTGCTTCATTGCTTCAAATTGATCTTGACATCTTTGCTTTCAAGATCTACATCCAACATGTGGTCAACAGAGCGAGACATGTATACATGCATGGATCATCCTAATGATCACAAGACCAACTCACGGAATGACATGTTGAAACATCTCAAGTTGAGACACCAAACACATCGAGAGGGATGGAAGAACAAACGACGTGGTTTGATTTGGTGGGAAACAATTCCACGCTTAGAAAGATGGTGGATGGTGTCAAGGTGGCGAGGAAATAATTGCCATGGTCCCGTAATGGGGCACCTTGGGAAAGGTGACTCGTTGGACTGTTCCCTTAAGTGGAAAAAAGAATTACTTTTGATCCATAGATCATTGAAACTCTTCATACCAGCTTAAGGCAATTTACAATTGATCGTTTGAAAGAGCTCGAAGAAATGGCATACCCTGAGTAGAATAGATGATGTGGAATACCTTGTTGAAGACAACGCAATGGATGACTTTTGCTGATCACCGGAAATGGATGGGACCCATGGTAAGTCCACCTTTGAAGATGATCCTGGACAACTACTACTAAGGTGCAAGCTAGGAACAAAATGCAAATGCTGGGAATGATTCTGGTAACTGGGGCAAAACTCAATAGTCAAGAGTGTTTCCAATGTTTCAATGGTTATAGAACCATCGAAGAAACTGAGAGCACAAGTATTCCTAAGGAACAACTTCTATAATAAGTCGCACGAAATCCTCATGGAAAAATGGGCAAGATACTATAATGACATATCTTCCGGCTAGGTGTGAAGCCCAGAACATCAACCCTCTCGGGAGCTACATCATAGATCCTAGAAAAGTTCCAACCATCATATCTCCCTGAGATTCAGATCTGGTTGGTAATAGGATATTTCAGACAGCATGTCTGGAAAAGAAAGTTTGCAACACAAACCGACGAGATGACATTGCGAGATTCTTAGAAAATGAACTACGATAGTAAGCTCCAAAACATGAGCTGGTTTTGCTACAAACATGTGAACACACTGTCCCAGACAAGCATGACCACATAGTAGTCTTATAATAAAACACTACCGAGTCCAAATGAGGATATCGAAGTCCTTGCGTTAGTCTAGCTCTTAAGAAGAATCTTCTTCTCCTTGAACAAATTAATCAGTGGCTTGGTGTTCTAGGGATTCATATAGAATGAAGGTTGCAAGTCTCCAGACCACAGAATACTTCGCATGTATGCATGAATGACTTGGGATGATTCCAGAGGAAGCGAAACGAACTTTCCCAAATTCATGGTGGCAACTTGCTTCAAATGCACGTGAACTAGAGGAAATCACTTCTTATACCAAACATATGCTTCATGAGCTAGCATGAAGAAATGATTTCAAAGTTTCCAACACTAGCTTAATGTTCAACATGAATCATGGATAAGATGGAAATATTGTCGATGGGCTCAACAACAGGTCATCCAGATTTCTGTGAAGACGGAATTCCATAATTAAATGAACAAGGTGATAGCATTGGTCAAACCCAAAAGATATAACGGTGTATGCTTGAGGAAACAACCACGAGTAAGACAACATTACGAACATCGTTGGTTCTGATCTGACTTGACGATAGTCCATATTCAAGTCAAAGTTTTGACAAGGCAATGGATCCAACAACTGATCATGAGGACCAATCGATGGAGATATCATCTTTCTTCAACACACACACACACACACACACAAAAGTTATCTCTTTGGAATGAACTAAGTTGGGCAAGCTTTTATCTTCCAACTCTCCAGGTTGTTGTTTAGCTTAACCAACTAGCTCAGGGGTATCCAACACAGATTCTTGGAGAAAGGGGTGGTTTACAAGAAACCAACTTGATCACGAACTCAACCTAGCGGTCAGGTGACAACCTGGTAACACTTCCGAGAAGACATTCGGGAAATCATGAACCACCGATATGTTATTAAGCTCGAGAACAATGATCAAATAAGTAAGGAATTGATTAATCCTAACTCATTGATCGAAGAGTGCACTGGAAATAAGGACTAGGTAGCACAATCTATCTAAGAATGATGATTCAATAACCAACACGCTAAGAATGAGAATATTGTCCATTTACTACCAAGCAACTAGTTGCTAGGAGTATTGATTTCACACATCACGGTTCACTTGTCCGTATTCCGGTTACAACAACATGGAACCAAGGAATGAACAATGATGGCAAGAAGTATCACTAAATCAAGAATTCATAGGAGGTGGTACAATTCTCATGACATTCTTGACATAAGATGGTAATACTCCAGGGTAGAACAAAACAAAAGCTGGATTGGCATTTTGATCAGCGGGATACAACTACTTTGACCCAATCCTAGAAATGGATGAGGTACTTTGACCCATTTCTAGACACAACTTCGACCATTTTGGCTTGGCAATCCTACAGGCAGTCAGGCTCTGATACCAACGCTGTCAGGACCCCGATTCCAAGTCACATCGATCTAGCCGGTAACACCTCATACCACTTTGCGGCCTCACGCATAGTATTTCCACGGGTGTCACCTTACCATGGCCCGGGACCGTTTGCGCCTTTTGGCTCACGTATATGATAGTGTCGCTAGCATCCATATGACAGAGAACCTGGGCCGACATGGCTAGTTGTGAACCCAAAGTGGCACCAACCTATGGGAACAGGAATACATGAATCGCATCGAGCATGTCGGTCAGCAGCGTGTGAATCCGGGCTGTAGCATTGGGCTAGTAGGACTCCGGGAACCCGGGCTGTAGTAGGCTAGGCAGGACTCCGGATGTCACCGCGTGACATTTCCCCAAAGGGACAGACACAGGAACAAAGTGAAACACATGCCGGCCAGTCAAGTGTCCTGAGAAGTAGTGCTGGGCTAGCAGGATTCCGGTGAACCGGGCTGTAGCGGACTACTATGGCTCATGGAAGCACTAGACTACATTTCCCCATAAGAGAGGCTGCCAAGGATAAACAACTAGATTGTCGGATCCCACACATACCAAGCATTTCAATCATACACACAATATGCTCGATATGTGTAAATACAACATGGCATCACAAACATAACTCTACGACTCAAGTATTTATTAGGCTCCAAGGAGCGAGATATTACAAACATGGGTCTCACGACCCAGCATTCAGAGCATACAAGCAAATAGGCACATGCGGAAGCTTAACATGTCTAAGTACAGACATCTACAAATGAAAAAGGCTGAGAAGCCTGACTATCTACCAGATCCTGCCGAGGGCACAAGATCGTAGCTGAGGTATCAAGCTAAACATCGAAGTCCACACGGAACTACTAGCGAGAACGACGTCTCTCTACAAAACATAAAATAAGCAAACGTGAGTACAAATGTACCCAGCAAGACTTACATCAGAACTATCTACATATGCATCGGTATCAATAAAGGGTTTGGTGGAGTTTAACTGCAGCAAGCCAGCTTTGACTCAGTGGCTAACCTGAACTATGACTGTAAGCAACTCTTTTTGAGGTGGCGCACACGAGTCCACATATTCACCATTCAATACACCACTACGGATCCGCTCCCGTCTCCCTACGAGAAGGCCATCCATAGCACTCACACTTATCTTCCGAGTTTTAGAGTATCCACTTTCACTTGTCTATGAACTATTATAGGCTACCCAGAAGTCCTTTACCATGGACACGGCTATTCGAATAGATCATTTATAACCCTGCAGGGGTGTACTTCTTCACACACGCTCTCGCCACTTACCACCATGTACACGTCGTGTATCTCCTCAACCTTCAAGCGGAAGCCTGGCGAGGGAGTCGGCCACGACCTGACTAACCACACAAGTCTCTAGTCCAGGTTTATCGCCTATTCGGGTTCCATCCGCGAGGAGATCCGGCCGGAGTTTCGCTCACAGCCCCAAACGATGTGTGCAGGGTTCCCGAGACACCAAACAGGCGCCCGATACACCGTGCCATGGTGTATCTACCGCATCATAGCCCACCCCTAGGGGGAGCGCTATGCACGGCCGCCAACACATATCCTACAAACACCAAAAACTAGTTGCAACTCCTGGACCGAGGATAAGGGCAGTTAATAAGTCGAGAGGGTCCATTGGTTTCGAGCCCAATGCGTGGTAGTAGCTGTTCATGGATCACAAACACAGAACTCAGTTCCTAAGAACGGTTTCAATGAGACAACCCACCATGTACTCCTACATGGCCTCTCACCGCTACCTTTACCAAATCGTGTTCACACACTTAGCTCACACACAGTAGGACATGTTCATCACTGTTCCAATTCATCCCCGATGAATCAGACCTGGCACAACTCTAAGCAATAGCAGGCATGACAAACAAGCATGAATGAGTAGGCACATCAGGGCTCAAACAACTCCTACTCATGCTAGTGGGTTTCATCTATTTACTGTGGCAATGACAGGTCATGCAGAGGAAAGGGGTTCAACTACCGCAGCATGTAACAGTTGAATCATTGTTGTCCTAATGCAGTAAAAGAGAGCAGGAGCGAGAGAGTGGGATTGTATCGGAATGAACAAGGGGGTTTTGCTTGCCTGGCACTTCTGAAGATAGTATAGTTCTTCATCGGTGTCATCGAACTCATCGTCGGCACCACGTCTATCGAGAGGGGACAAATACCGGCAAACAAAGAGGAACACAAGCAATGCAATGCAACAATTATGATGCATGATAATGTCATGGCAATATGCTGTTGATTGAGCTAATGCAACTAGCAATCATATTAAATGAAGTTGGTTTCAACCAAGGGTTCAAATTCAAACTCCATATGTGCTTATTTAAATGCTAATTATGCAAATTGCCCTGTACAGCAACCCTAAGTTGTTCAAACATGCATGCAAATGCCATAAACATATTCCTTGAATTTTTCTGATAATTTTTCATATATAACTTATTTCATTTGGAATTACGACTGATTTACTATGAATTTTTGAAGTTTTGGACAGTTTCTGAATTTTATAAATCATTTCTGATTTATTTAATTCCAGAAAACAAATACTGCGTCAGCATTGAGTAAGCATGATGTCAGCAAGTCAACTGCGGCTGACCAGGGTCAAACCTGACCAGTGGGGCACACTGATCAGTGACCCATTAATTAACCCCGGTCAAAACCCGTGCTGACGGGGTTTAACCCAGCGATAGGGCCCGCTATCAGTGGCAGTGAGGTGGGTAATGGTGGGGATTAGTCCTAATGACCATGCCACGTCGGCAGTCGCCGGAGTTTCGCCGGCGGGGACCAAATCCGATGACGGAAACGCCATAGGAAAAACGCTACAGGGGATGGTTTCGGGCGTGGTTTGCAGCTATGGGTTGCTTGGCTTCGCGCGCATCCAGGGGTGGCATAAGATTGAGCCGGGGTGGACGGTGTTCACCGGAATGGAGCTCGCGGCGGCGCCGGAGTTTGGCCCCGAGCTGCGCGGGTTGCCGTGGTGCAAGTCAGGAGCTTTGAGCGGCGGCGTTGGGTTCGTGGGGACCCGCTGAGCTCACGGCAGTGCTCAAGTGCGAGTTGTGGCCGCAGTTACCACCGTGGCGCCATGGATGGCGGCGGTGAGCTTCGGGCTCGACGGATATGACGACTACAGCGGCCGTACAGGGAAAAGGAGAGGGGGAATCGGTTCAGGGGCTCGCGGGGATCACGCAGGGAAGGTCAGCGAGCTCGGGGAGGCGTCAACGGCGGCAAATTGACGGCGACTATCCTCGGTGGCCGAGGAGGGGAACGGTGGAGGTGGCGGCAACCAGGGCTTCCGGCGCCTTCTGCCTTGGTGAGGAGGAAGAGGGGAACGAGGCGGGGCTTCTTGGCATGTCGGCGAGGCGTGGGGTGGCCGGTTGTTGTGGTAGAGCACGGCGGCGCCCTCTGGTGCACTTGGGAAGAGAGGGAGAGGGAGCCAGAGGAGGGGAGGAGCTGCGGGCGTGAGAGAGAGAGGTCGGGGGGCGCATGGCGACGCATGGAGGCGTCCAGGCAGGAGGTGGCTCGGGCGTGTGTGTGCGCGCGGCGAGCACACGCTCTACCTACTGGCCTAGGGAGGAAGATGATAGGGGAGGTGGAGGTGGGCTGGTCCGGCACAGGGCCAGGTCAGGTGGGCTACACAACGCTGGGCCTCGGGGTTGTGGTAAGCGCCAGGTAAAACCTTTCTCTCACCTTTCTGTTTTCTATTTTAGTTATTGTTTTCTATTTGTTTCAATTTGTTTTGATTTAGTTCAAGCACTAAATCATTTTTGTTTCTTCTGATAATTTTTGCAGGGACTGAAAGGAATATTCTAAAGCCCCTCACAAAATAACAAAATTATTGAAGCATTAAATATGTTTATAACATATATTTGCTCCAACTCAAATACAATATGAATTAATTCAAAAATCCATAAATGGCCAAGAAATATGCTCATCATTTTTTCCAGGGGTTTTCTCCTTTGTCATAAATCATGAACATTTTTAAAGGGCATTTTGGGGTCTTTGAAAATATTTAAGTTTGAACCTGGTTGATTTTCATTTGCTGCTAGGGTTTATTAACCCCTATTTCAAGTTTAACTGAAATTTTAGACATGATGCAATACCAGATGCTAGCGGAGTACATAGCTGCTTCAGAAGTAGCAAATGAAGGATTCTGGATGAAGGAGTTCATATCCGATCTAGGTGTAATACCTAGTGCATCGGGTCAAATGAAAATCTGTTGTGACAATATTGGAGCAATTGCCTTGGTGAAGGAATCCAGATTTTACAAAAGAACCAAACACATCAAGAGACGCTTCAACTCCATCCATGATCAAGTCAAGGAGGGAGACATAGATATTTGTAAAATACATACGGATCTGAATGTAGCAGACCCGTTGACTATGCCTCTTCCACGAGCAAAACATGATCAGCACCAAAACTCCATTGGTGTTAGAATCATTATAATGTAATCCAGATTATTGACTCTAGTGCAAGTCGGAGACGGAAGGAAATATGCCCTAGAGGCAATAATAAAGTTATTATTTTATATTTCATTATTCATGATAAATGTTTATTATTCATGCTATAATTGTATTGATCGGAAACCTAAATACATGTGTGAATACATAGACAAAAACTATGTCCCTAGTGAGCCTCTACTTGACTAGCTCATTGATCAATGATGGATAAGGTTTCCTAACCATGGACATGAGTTGTCATTTGATGACGGGATCACATCATTAAGAGAATAATGTGATGGACAAGACCCATCCATTAGCTGAGCATAATGATTGTTCAGTTTTATTACTATTGCTTTCTTCATGCCAAATACATATTCCTTCGACTATGAGATTATGCAACTCTCGGATACCAGATGAATGCCTTGTGTGCTATCAAACGTCACAACGAAACTGGGTGATTATAAAGATGCTCTACAGGTATCTCTGAAGGTGTTTGTTGAGGTGGCATAGATCGAGATTAGGATTTGTCACTCCGATTATCAGAGAGGTATCTCTGGGCCCTCTCAGTAATACACATAATAAGCTTGCAAGCAAACGACTAAGGAGTTAGTGACAAGGTGATGTATTAAGGAACGAGTAAAGAGGATTGCCGGTAGCGAGATTGAACTAGGTATGAAGATACCAACGATCAAATCTTGGGCAAGTAACATATAGACAGACAAAGGGAATAATGTATGTTGTCATAATAGTTCGACCGAGAAAGATCTTTGTAGAATATGTAGGAGCCAATATGGGCTTCTAGGTTTTGCTATTGGTTATTGGCCGGAGAGGTGTCTCGGCTATGTCTACATAGTTCTCGAACCCGTAGGGTTTGCACGCTTAACGTTCGATGACGATATTGTATTATATGAGTTATGTGATTTCGTGGCCGAATGTTGTTTGGAGTCCCAGATGAGATCACGGACATGATGAGGAGTCTCAAAATGGTCGATAGGTCAAGGTTGATATATAGGACGATAGTATTCAGACGCTGGAAGTGTTCCGAAGGGTACCAGGTACATATCGAGTCATCAGAAGGGGTTCCGGGCACTCCCGGCAAAAGTTATGGGCCTAATGCGCCAAGAGGGGAAATGCACCACCCACCAGGGGCTGGTGCGCCCCATATGGGCCAAACTAGGAAAGTAAAGTAGGTAAGGGAGAAGGAAAGGGGAGGGATTCGGCGCCCCCTTCCTTCCCTCCTCCCTCCTCTTTGCTTCCCCCTCTGATAGATAAGGAATGGGGCGCCGGCCATGGGTAGACCCAAAGTAGGATTAGGCCTACTTGGGTGCCTCCTTAGCTCCCTCCCCTCTCCCTCCCACCTATATATATATATATATATATATATATATATATATATATATGTGGGGCACCCCTAGAACACCCCAGACAATTGTTAGCCGTGTGCGGTGTCAGTGTCGAAACCGGCGGATCTTGGGTAGGGGGCCCCGAACTGTGCTTCTAGGTCGGATGGTAATAGGAGGCAGGGGACATGATGTTTTACCCCAGTTCGGGCCCTCTTGATGCAGGTAAAACCCTACGTCCTGCTTGATAAATATTGATGATATGGGTAGTACAAGAGTAGATCTACCACGAGATCAGAGAGGCTAAACCCTAGAAGCTAGCCTATGGTATGATTGTTGTTCGTCCTAGGGACTAAAACTCTCCGGTTTATATAGACACCGGAGAGGGATAGGGTTACACAGAGTCGGTTACAATGGTAGGAGATCTACATATCCGTATCGCCAAGCTTGCCTTCCACACCAAGGAAAGTCCCTTCCGGACATGGGACAAAGTCTTCAATCTTGTATCTTCATAGTCTAGGAGTCCGGCCGAAGGTATAGTCCGGCCATCCGGACACCCCCTAATCCAGGACTCCCTCCATAGCCCCTGAACCAGGCTTCAACAACAACGAGTCCGGCACGCGGATTGTCTTCGGCATTGCAAGGCAGGTTCCTCCTCCAAGTACTTCATAGAAGATTTTTAACACAAAGGTAGTGTCCGGCTCTGCAGAATAAGTTTCTACATATTGCCATAGAGAGAATAATATTTACATAAATCTAATCTGCTGACGTATTCCGTAGCGTGACATCACACCACGGCCAAGTCTTTATTCGAATCGTTTTATTGTCCCACCTTAGCGCGTTTAGCGAGGTGGTTTCCTTGGCACGTCTTGTTAAAGCAGAGATCGTGTCCCCTTATTCTGGGATTCTCATCAATACGGGAGTGGGTAACCCAACCGTACCCATTGGTATATTTTCTCGATCAAAGGCGAGTCCTAAACGGTCACGGGGAAGGCCCTTGGTATTCAACCTCTTATAAGGAGACCAAGGCCTTACTCCTTTCTTTCAATCTCAAACGAGTTCGCCCTTCGCCTCGAGTTCCAACACCCAAGGCTCTAGATTTCAGGCACTTCGGACCTTCGACAATGTCCGGTTCCGACCTTCGAGGTCGATGGATGCCCTCCTCCGTCATGGAGGAGGACGTGCTGAAGTTGAGGGAGGCCAGGTTCATGACCGGCGAATTCTCGCATAGGCTGCCTGCTCAAGGGCAGGTCATTCCCACTCCCAAGCCCAGTGAGAGTGTGGTGTTCATGTCTCACTTCCTTCGGGGGCTAGGCTTCCCGACGGATCCCTTCGTGAGGGGGCTCATGTATTATTATGGGCTGGAATTTCACGACTTAGCCCCGGAGTCCATCCTCCATATTTCCTCATTCATCGTCGTGTGTGAAGCCTTCCTCCGTATCACTCCTCACCTCGGACTATGGCTCAAGACTTTCAAAGTAGAGCCGAAGATGATCGAGGGACGGCATGCGGAGTGCGGAGGTGCTTTTATAAGAAAGAATGCTGGTACTGCATGGCCCGAGGGCTCTTTTCAAGAGGAGTCAAGCTTATGGCAGCGAGAATGGTTTTATATTACCGCTCCCAGGGCCCCTAAGTGTGTGGCGCCACCTGCCTTTTGCTCGGGTCCCCCGCCACGACTGGCGTCATGGGTCAATATGGGGCTGGACTGGGGGCCAGCAAAGGACGTGCCCCTGTTGCAGGGCCAGATCCGAGATCTCCTAGAAAGAGACATCAGTCTGGTCATGGTGACGCAGGTTATGTTAATTCGCTGAGTTCTGCCCTGCAAACATCGCCCCCTCCTCCTGTGGGACTTCAACCCGGAGGGACCACGAGTTCTCCAACATTTTCTTAGCATGACGCCCGTGGAGATGTACAAATTGTTCTTCGGACCACAAGTAGTGTGTCCAGATTCTACGGAGGGCGCAGGTCTGAGCTGCAATCGTCCGGATACTCAAGTAAGTAGCCTTGTGCCTGGACTCGCTATCCGTATATTTATCATAAAATTGTCCCTAAAAGAGCTATCCTTTAAACAGGACTGGATAGCGAAAGCAAAGCTAATCAGGTGTCCGGCCCCCCTCCCCGAGACCACGCTGGGTCCCGTGCTAGTCAGGATGTTGGAGGTTGTACCTTCAAAGGGAAACGAGGGAGGGGACAAGGGAGCTATAGCCTCCTCAAAGGAGGTTGTCCGGAAGGGAGGAATCGAAAATTCCTCTCCTCAGGGGAAGAAGAGGACCGCCTCTGAAGACCCGGAGACCATGGCCTTAAAGCGGGGGAAGAAATCTTCGCCAGAGGGTCCTGTGCTGGGGGATAGTTCGGCCGAATTATGCCCTCAAGGGGATCAGCCCTCCACTAAGCCGTAAGTAGAGAGGAGTTTTCTTCTTAAGAAACGCGAGAAATCCCTGCTTTATATCTGAGAAAAGTAATCGAAAATTTACCCTGTAGCTCGGACCTTAGCCCTTCTCAGCAGAGCTCGTCTTCGGGGGATCTTCTTCCGGAGATGATGGAGAGCGGAACGCCTCCCCCTGCCGTACTGCCTTGCGAGGCGGGTGACACTAAGGTATCGTCATGGAGGGTTTCTCCGAATCCGGCGGGGCCGGAAGGTAGTCATATGGCCCCCCAAAGCCCTCCGCGTCCGGCCTTCGAAAAGGGCCATCGGACGAGTCCGGCGCCGTCTGGTGCGTGGTCGGAGGAGCTGAAGGATCTGCTAGGGCGAGCATCTATCTCAGAGGAGCACCGTGCATTGATGGGTACGGTGATAGAGAGGATTTCATCCGCGGAGAGCAAATTGCACGAGGCCGTCAGGAGTTTACTGACAGGTTTTGAGGTACGTGAAATAATGTACCCTTTTTGGACAGTTGCGCATAAATAAGATGTGCCCTGTGTAGATAGTAGCCCCTGAGACTCTCTGTGTTGTCAAAAGTGACAGCGCACATAGGATCATAATCCCAGGTCTAATATGCCGCCTTTATACGTAGGTGGCGAAGTGTCCGGTGGCTAGCCGGACTGATGGATTTGCCGAGCTAAAGCGGTAACTTGACGTGGCATATGCCGACATCGCGCTTGTCAACAAGCGGCTTGACGAGGCACAAGGTTTGTAATTCCTTCGGCGACGCCTGGTAAGAGGAGCTTTATGCCAGTATCTTACAATGTGTGCGCTTGATGCAGATGGTGCTGCTGCCATGGAGAATCTTCGGGCGGAACTTGCCCGAGCCAAGGAGCAAGCGAGGAAAAGTGATGCGGCTGCCGGAAAGGCAATTGAAGAGCTGAAAGCCAAACAGGCTGCTCACTCCCGAAGCAAGTAGGAAATGGCCGAGATGGCCGTGAAGCTAAAGAACGTTGCTGACCATTGCAAGCTTCTTGAAAAAGAAGATCGGGCGGAACAGACGGACCTAAAGAAGGCCGTTGCCGATGCCAAGGATGCTCGCTCTGTGGTGAGAGCTGTGAAGGAGGAGCTGCGTCAGGCCGGAGAAATCGCAGCTGGAAAGCCCTTTATGCTGCGGAGGAAGTTCTGTGATGCTAAACATGCTCCATTAGACCAGATGTGGAGTACGGCGGACACCTATTTGGATTTAGCAGCGAGTGCCACAGATGCGGCCGAGCACTTCCGAGATCAAGAAGATCGCGAAGTAGAAAAGCTCTTCTAGTCGCAGTTCCACAATCCAGAGCATCCATTGTCATTAGCCGATCGTTTGGTCGAATGGGCCGAGCTAAATAGGTTGTCCGGACTCGTCATGAAGTATGTCGTGAGTCATCTGTAGCCAGAGAGACCAGAGCCGAAAAGTTATTTCAACTTGGTGCAGCAGTTCCTTGGTGCGGTGCCGCATATCAATGTGATGAAGAGGTCAGCGTGCATAGAGGGTGCGCAGATGGCTCTTTCCCGTGTCAAGACATACTGGGGGGAAATGGGAACCACCGCTGTTGCATCGCCAGACTCGGATGGAAGCCGAGTACCTGTCGAGCGCTATTTTCAGGAAGTTCTGCAGGGCGCTCGTTTAATAGAGACGCAGTGCTCGAAGGATACTATATTCGAATAGCATGTATTATTGTAAAACAATATTTTGATAAATTGTAGAAGCTTTTTATACTTGTGCCTGCAAGTATTATGATACCTCCTGTGCGGCCGTTTAACATATATGTATATATAATCTGAAAGTTGGCAGTCGTCGGCTTCAGCCCCCACGCACATAATGCGGGGGTGTTCGCAGAAGGCGCATTTTCACACTTGATCCAATGTCTTGGTCCTACAACGGAGGTGATAGCGCAGTGAACTAGGCAATCGGACTATGATGATTTATCACTTTCACTTAGCCATAGGAGTTTGACATTGAGGCTACTTAGATAGCCCCTGGTGGCGCCTGCGCTCGCCCGAGCACGGGGCGCGTATGTGCCTGGCCGGAAAAGGGCCCTTCGTTAATGTGGAGGAATCCTAAAGATTCTGGTATGTCATCGAGTGGTTGACCAGTCTCATGCTATATCCTGACAGTCAGTTTTCGGCTTTCTCTACTGAGGTGCTCGCCTAGCCGAACTGGGGCACAATCGCAGTAGTTCTCCTGGTGCCCCCTTAGCCGATAGAGCGGAACGTAAGGCAGCTAAACACAGGAGCCGGGCAAACCCAACATTTGACCAAAGACATGATTCGGAGCTGATGCATATAAGGCCAAACTCGCGACGCCGAACACTCCCTATGGTATTCGGTCTTTATGAGGGCAGGCGGGATAACGCCCTTAGTAATAAGCCCTTAGTGTCCAGGTACACGCAAAACTCTAACGTGGCCACATGCCAAGACGCCAGCCTACTCCTTGGTTATACCAAGAAACCAGGGGATGTGTATTAACAAGAGACAGTAAAAAAGGATTACGCAGGGTCTTAATCTGAAAAGAATCCTTGGAACGGGTCCCTGCTGTACGTCTGCGCTTGTGTCTCCGTTGTGCCGTATCCTAGACGGGCATAGCATGGTGTTCATCTGTAAAAGAGACGAACTTAGTTTATGAAAGATCGTGACGAACATGAGTTATACTAAATAAACAAAGTATAAATCGAAATGGGTAAAGTTGAGCTTTATTGTCTCTTATTTTATATGCGCGGAGCCCCTAGTACAGGGGTATACGGCTATTGAGCCTTTATCAATTGTATGTTTATGCCAGACTCGCCTAGCTGTGTCCGTGGTCTTGACGACCTGTTTAGATGCTTTGGCTGGTGAAGCCGCTTTATTGTGGGGCTGTCAAGGCAGCCACACTGGTTTCCGCGTGGGAGGAACACTCAATGTTTTCCCTTTAATGAGATGATGCCTCGTGGACCGGGCATCTTAAGCATAAGAGATGCATAATGCGGTATTGCGTTAAAGCGAGCGAAAGCTTCATGTCCCAGCAGTGCTTGATAGCTACTTGAGAATGGGGCGATGTGGAAAGTTAGCTGTTCGCAACGGAAGTTATCGGGGGAGCCGAACATAACTTCTAGCCGGAGAGAACCCATGCAACGGGCATCCGGGCCTGGCGTCTTCGTCCTCAGTTGGTGTGTCGAGCCCCTTCTGTTCGGCGTTGAGCTTGCCGGCTTGCTTGAAAACCCACCAATCTCTGTGGGTATGGTTCACAGGCTTCCCGGGAGTACTGTGTATTTGACATATCTTGTCCAAGATTTTGTTTAAGTTGGATAGCTCGTCCATGTTATCCTTGAGGGGCGGCTTTCTCTGATTCTGCCGTGAGCTTTTGAATCCGGCGTTGACCGCCGTGCTCTTTGGGATGTTTCCCTTATTCCAGCGCAAACTTTGGATGTACTTGGGTCGCTGGTGCTGCATCTTGCCAACCAGCCGTCCTCTCCTGCGTAAAAGTGGGTCATGAGGCTTGTCAATGCGGCCATTGTTCTTGGCTTTTCTTGACCGAGGTGTCTGGCGAGCCATTCGTCTTGAACGTTGTGCTTAAAAGCTGCTAGGGCTTCGGCGTCCGGACAGTCAACTATCTGATTCTTTTTGGTAAGAAATTTGTTCCGGAATTTCCGGGCCGACTCTCCGGGCTATTGAGTTATGTGACTGAGGTCGTCTGCATCCGGAGGGCGGACATAGGTCCCTTGAAAATTTCCCCGGAAAGCATCCTCAAGCTCTTCCCCACTTCCAATGGTGTTTTCGGGAAGGCTTTTGAGCCAATGTCGGGCTGGCCCTGTAAGCTTGAGGGGTAAGTATTTTATGGCGTCGAGGTCATCTCCTCTCGCCATGTGTATGTGGAGGATATAATCCTCGATCCAGACCCCAGGGTCTGTTGTTCCGTCATACGCCTCTATGTTTACGGGCTTGAATCCCGCTGGAAATTCATGGTCTAGCACCTCATCGGTGAAACATAGGGGGTGTGCGGCACCCCTGTATTTGGGTGTGCCGTGATGTTCGGATATTTGTTGTGTTGCATTGCTTACTAGATCTTGCTTTCTTTGCCCGTATATAGATATGGCTGGGCCGTCTTTTTGATGCAATCCTTTGGTGGATCGTGTGCCGGCTTGTGTGCGGCGCCGCTTGCCGCTCCATGCTGGCCATGCGGTCGTCCATCCGACCAGATGGCTTTCCTATTTTTTGACTGCGGGGGCTCTAAGGCCTCCTCGTCAAATTCACGCAGTAGCTTTCACTTTGGATAGCTTTTTGTGCGGCGACTGCCGGCATATTTGTCTGTGGTGTTGTGTACTTTGGTCCATCTGATTCTGAGTGCATCTTCCGCAGTTTTGAACTTCCGCTTGTGCTTTTTGAGGCTATGCATAGTGGAGATGAGCCTTTTGTGGAGGTTCTTCTGCTCTATGAGCTTATCCAGCGTAAGGTTGTCTGGACTGTTGTTTTCGCTGGGGACGGGGTGTTCGGTTTGTTTATCCAAGTTTCCCTGTTCGGACGCTTGCTTGAAGGCATGTTCGTCGTCCGCCGGCTCGTCCTGCTCTATGGCTGGGTCTGTATGGCTACTGTCTCTATCGAGGCGGGGCTTGGAGCTGTGCTTACGTCACCGCTTTGATTGCTTTTCGAGTGAACGATCCCTCGTTGCATCCCTGTGTTCCTCGTCGTTGCTTCCTTTGGGTGTGTCCACCATGTATACATCATGCGATGAGGTGGCTGTCCAGTGCCTTATAGGCGTTGGTTCGTGTTCATCTCCTACATCGTCGTCCATACTGTCGATGTCTTCGGAGTCGAAGTCGAGCACGTCGTTTAAATTATCGACAGTGGCTACGAAGTGGGTGGTGGGTGGGCTTTGAATTTCTTCATCATCCGCATCCCAACCTTGTTGACCATAGTCCGGCCAGGGCTCTCCTGATAAATAGAGAGACTTTAGTGAATTCAGAATATCGCCGAAGGGCGAGTGCTGAAAGATGTCCACAGCGGTGAACTCCAAGATCAGCACCCAATCGGGTTCGATCGGTCGGGGCGCGGAGGGCTCGGAGTCTGGAGAGGAGTCGGTGTTGGGGAACGTAGTAATTTCAAAAAATTTCCTACGCACACGCAAGATCATGGTGATGCATAGCAACGAGGGGGAGAGTGTTGTCTACGTACCAACGCAGACTGACTGCGGAAGCGATCACATAACGTAGAGGAAGTAGTCGTACGTCTTCTTCCCGATCCGACCGATCCAAGCACCGTTACTCTGGCACCTCCGAGTTCTTAGCACACGTTCAGCTCGATGACGATCCTCGGGCTCCGATCCAGTAAAGCGTCGAGGAAGAGTTTCGTCAGCACGACGGCGTGGTGATGATCTTGATGTACTACCGACGCAGGGCTTCGCCTAAGCTCTACAACAATATGACCGAGGTGGAATTTGGTGGCAGGGGGCACCGCACACGGCTAAGGAACGATCAACAATGATCAACTTGTGTGTCTTGGGGTGTCCCCTGCCCCCGTATATAAAGGATGAAAGGGGGGAGGCTGGCCGGCCAAAGGAGGGAGGCGCAGGAGGAGTCCTACTCCTACCGGGAGTAGGACTCCCCCCCCCAATCCTATTCCAACTAGGAATCCTTGGGAAAGAGAGTGAGGGAAAGAGAGAGAGGTGGCCGGCCACCTCTCCTAGTCCTAATAGGACTAGGGGAGGGGGGGAGGTGCGCAGCCCTCCTTGGCAGCCCCTTTCACCTTTCCACAATGGCCCATGTAGGCCCATTTGGCTTCCGGGGGGTTCCGGTAACCCTCCCGGTAATCCGGTAAAATCCTGATTTCACCCGGAACACTTCCGATGTCCAAACATAGGCTTCCAATATATCAATCTTTATGTCTCAACCATTTCGAGACTCCTTGTCATGTCCGTGATCACATCCGGGACTCCGAACAACCTTCGGTACATCAAGATGCATAAACTCATAATAACTGTCATCGTAACGTTAAGCGTGCGGACCCTACGGTTCGAGAACAATGTAGACATGACCGAGACACGTCTCTGGTCAATTAGCAATAGCGGGACCTGGATGCCCATATTGGCTCCTACATATTCTACGAAGATCTTTAACGGTCAGACCGCATAACAACATACGTTGTTCCCTTTGTCATCGGTATGTTACTTGCCCGAGATTCGATCGTCGGTATCCAATACCTAGTTCAATCTCGTTGCTGGCAAGTCTCTTTACTCGTTCCGTAATACATCATCTCATAACTAACATCTTAGTTATTATGCTTGCAAGGCTTATGTGATGTGTATTACCGAGAGGGCCCAGAGATACCTCTCCGACAATCGGAGTGACAAATCCTAATCTCGAAATACGCCAACCCAACATCTACCTTTGGAGACACCTATAATGCTCCTTTATAATCACCCAGTTACGTTGTGACATTTGGTAGCACCCAAAGTGTTCCTCCGGCAAACGGGAGTTGCATAATCTCATAGTCATAGGAACATGTATAAGTCATGAAGAAAGCAATAACAACATACTAAACGATCGTGTGCTAAGCTAATGGAATGGGTCATGTCATTCAGATCATTCAACTAATGATGTGACCTCGTTAATTAAATAACAACTCTTTTGTCCATGGTTAGGAAACATAACCATCTTTGATTAACGAGCTAGTCAAGTAGAGGCATACTAGTGACACTCTGTTTGTCTATGTATTCACACATGTATTATGTTTCCGGTTAATACAATTCTAGCATGAATAATAAACATTTATCATGATATAAGGACATAAATAATAACTTTATTATTGCCTCTAGGGCATATTTCCTTCAGTCTCCCACTTGCACTAGAGTCAATAATCTAGTTCACATCGCCATGTGCTTTAGCAGCAATAGTTCACATCACCATGTGATTAGCACCCATAGTTCACATCGTCATGTGACCAACACTCAAAGGGCTTACTAGAGTCAGTAATCTAGTTCACATCTCTATGTTATTAACACCCAAAGAGTACTAAGGTGTGATCATGTTTTGCTTGTGAGATAATTTTAGTCAACGGGTCTGTCACATTCAGATCCGTAAGTATTTTGCAAAATTCTATGTCTATAATGCTCTGCATGGAGCTACTCTAGCTAATTGCTCCCACTTTTAATATGTATCCAGATTGAGACTTTAGATTCATCTGGATCAGTGTCAAAAACTTGCATCGACGTAACCCTTTACGACGAACCTTTTTGTCACGTCCATAATCGAGAAACATATCCTTATTTCACTAAGGATAATTCTGACCGCTGTCCAGTGATTTACTCCTAGATCACTATTGTACTCCCTTGCCAAATCAGTGCAGGGTATACAATAGATCTGGTACACAGCATGGCATACTTTATAGAACCTATGAATGAGGCATAGGGAATGACTTTCATTCTCTTTCTATCTTCTGCCGTGGTCGGGCTTTGAGTCTTTACTAAACTTCACACCTTGTAACACAGGCAAGAAACTTTTTCTTTGACTGTTCCATTTTGAACTACTTCAAAATCTTGTAAAGGTATGTACTTATTGAAAAACTTATCAAGCGTCTTGATCTATCTCTATAGATCTTGAAGCTCAATATGTAAGCAGCTTTACCGAAGTCTTTCTTTGAAAAACTCCTTTCAAACACTCCTTTTATGCTTTACAGAATAATTCTACATTATTTCCGATCAACAATATGTCATTCACATATACTTATCAGAAATGCTGTAGTGCTCCCACTCACTTTCTCGTAAATACAGGCTTCACCGCAAGTCTGTATAAAACTATATGCTTTGATCAACTTATCAAAGCGTATATTCCAACTCCGAGATGTTTGCACCAGTCCACAGATAGATCGCTGGAGCTTGCATATTCATTTAACACCTTTAGGATTGACAAAACCTTCTAGTTGCATCGTATACAACTC
Source organism: Triticum monococcum (assembly GCA_034509565.1). NCBI lineage: Eukaryota > Viridiplantae > Streptophyta > Magnoliopsida > Poales > Poaceae > Triticum > Triticum monococcum. The sequence continues at coordinate 68,496,514 of CM067846.1, forward strand.
TTCTTTAGCAAATCCATTAAGGAATGCAGTTTTGTTTATCCATTTGCCAGATTTCATAAAATGCGGCAATTGCTAACATGATTCGGACAGACTTACGCATAGATACAAGTGAGAAAATCTCATTGTAGTCAACACCTTGAACTTGTCGAAAACCTTTTGCGACAATTCTAGCTTTGTAGATAGTAACACTACTATCAGCGTCCGTCTTCCTCTTGAAGATCCATTTATTTTCTATGGCTTGCCGATCATCGGGCAAGTCAACCAAAGTCCATACTTTGTTCTCATACATGGATCATATCTCAGATTTCATGGCCTCAAACCATTTCGCGGAATCTGGGCTCATCATCGCTTCCTCATAGTTCGCAAGTTCGTCATGGTCTAGTAACATGACTTCCAGAACAGGATTACCGTACCACGCTGGTGCGGATCTCACTCTGGTTTACCTACAAGATTCGGTACTAACTTGATCTGAAGTTACATGATCATCATCATTAGCTTCCTCACTAATTGGTGTAGTAGTCACAAGAACAGGTTTTGTGATGAACTACTTTCCAATAAGGGAGAAGGTACAATTACCTTATCAAGTTTTCTACTTTCCTCCCACTCACTTCTTTCGAGAAAAACTCCTTCTCTAGAAAGTTTCTGAATTTAGCAACAAAAGTCTTGCCTTCGGATCTGTGATAGAAGGTGTACCCAACATTTTCTTTAGGGTATCCTATGAAGACGCACTTTTACGATTTGGGTTTGAGCTTATCAGGGTGAAACTTTTTCACATAAGCATCACAACCCCAAACTTTAAGAAACGACAACTTTGGTTTCTTGCCAAACCACAGTTCATAAGGCGTCGTTTCAACGGATTTTGATGGTGCCCTATTTAACGTGAATGCAGCTGTCTCTAATGCATAACCCCAAAACGATAGTGGTAGATCGGTAAGATACATCATAGATTGTACTATATCCAATAAAGTACGGTTATGACGTTCGGACACACCATTATGCTGTGGTGTTCCAGGTGGCGTGAGTAGTGAAACTATTTCACATTGTTTTTAACTGAAGGCCAAACTCGTAACTCAAATACTCTTCTGTATGATCAGATCGTAGAAACTTTATTTTCTTGTTACGATGATTTTTCACTTCACTCTAAAATTCTTTGAACTTTTCAAATGTTTCAGACTTATGTTTCATCAAGTAGATATACTCATATCTGCTCAAATCATCTGTGAAGATCAGAAAATAATGATACCTGTCGCGAGCCTCAATATTCATCGGACCACATACATCAGTATGTATGATTTCCAACAAATCTGTTGCTCGCTCCATTGTTCCGAAGAACAGAGTCTTAGTCATCTTGCCCATGAGGCATGGTTCGCAAGCATCAACTGATTCATAATCAAGTGATTCCAAAAACCCATCAGCATGGAGTTTCTTCATGCGCTTTACACCAATATGACCTAAACGGCAGTGCTACAAATAAGTTGCACTATCATTATTAACTTTGCATCTTTTGGTTTCAATATTATGATTATGTGTATCACTACGATCGAGATCCAATGAACTATTTTCATTGGGTGTGTAACCATATAAGGTTTTATTCATGTAAACAGAATAACAATTTATTCTTTTACTTAAATGAATAACCGTATTATAATAAACATGATCAAATCATATTCATGCTCAACGCAAACACCAAATAACACTTATTTAGGTTCAACACTAATCCCGAAAGTATAGGGAGTGTGCGATGATGATCATATCAATCTTGGAACCACTTCCAACACACATCGTCACTTCACCCTTAACTAGTCTCTGTTCATTCTGCAACTCCCGTTTCGAGTTACTACTCTTAGCAACTGAACTAGCATCAAATACTAAGGGGTTGCTATAAACACTAGTAAAGTACACATCAATAACATGTATATCAAATATACTTATGTTCACTTTGCCATCCTTCTTATCCGCGAATCACTTGGGGTAGTTCCGCTTCCAGTGACCAGTCCCTTTGCAGTAGAAGCACTTATTCTCAGGCTTAGGATCAGACTTGGGCTTCTTCACTTGAGCAGCAACTTGCTTGCCGTTCTTCTTGAAGTTCCCCTTCTTCCCTCTGCCCTTTTCTTGAAACTAGTGGTCTTGTCAACCATCAACACTTGATGTTTTTCTTGATTTCTACCTTCGTTGATTTCAGCATCACGAAGAGCTTGGGAGTTGTTTCCGTTATCCCTTGCATATTATAGTTCATCACGAAGTTCTGCTAACTTGGTGATGGTGACTAGAGAATTCTGTCAATCACTATCTTATATGGAAGATTAACTCCCACTTGATTCAAGCAATTGTAGTACCCAGACAATCTGAGCACATGCTCACTAGTTGAGCAATTCTCCTCCATCTTTTAGCTATAGAACTTGTTGGAGACTTCATATCTCTCAACTCGAGTATTTGCTTGAAATATTAACTTCAACTCCTGGAACATCTCATATGGTCCATGACGTTCAAAACGTCTTTGAAGTCCCGATTCTAAGCCATTAAGCATGGTGCACTAAACTATCAAGTAGTCATCATATTGAGCCAGCCAAACGTTCATAACGTCTGCATCTGCTCCTGCAATAGGTCTGTCACCTAGCGGTGTATCAAGGACATAATTCTTCTATGCAGCAATGAGGATAAACCTCAGATCACGGATCCAATCCGCATCATTGCTACTAACATCTTTCAACATAATTTTCTCTAGGAACATATCAAAATAAACACAGGGAAGCAACAACGCGAGCTATTGATCTATAACATAATTTGCAAAATACTACCAGGACTAAGTTCATGATAAATTTAAGTTCAATTCATCATATTACTTAAGAACTCCCACTTAGATAGACATCCCTCTAATCCTCTAAGTGATCACGTGATCCAAATCAACTAAACCATAACCGATCATCACGTGAGATGGAGTAGTTTTCAATGGTGAACATCGTTATGTTGATCATATCTACAATATGATTCACGCTCGACCTTTCGGTCTCCGTGTTCCAAGGCCATATCTGTATATGCTTGGCTCGTCAAGTATAACCTGGGTATTCTGCGTGTGCAACTGTTTTGCACCCGTTGTATTTGAACGTAGAACCTATAACACCCGATCATCACGTGGTGTCTCAGCACGAAGAACTTTCGCAACGGTGCATACTCAGGGAGACCACTTCTTGATAATTTAGTGAGAGATCATCTTATAATGCTACCGTCAATCAAAGCAAAAATAAGATGTATAAAAGATAAACATCATATGCAATCAAAATATGTGACATGATATGGCCATCATCATCTTGCTTCTTTGATCTCCATCTCCAAAGTACTGTCATGATCTCTGTCATCACCGGCATGACACCATGATCTCCATCATCTTGATCTATATCAATGTGTCGTCACACGGTCGTCTCGCCAACTATTGCTCTTGCAACTATTGCTATCGCATAGCGATAAAGTAAAGAAATTATTTGGCGCTTGCATCTTATGCAATAAAGAGACAACCATAAGGCTTTTGCCAGTTGCCGATAACTTCAACAAAACATGATCATCTCATACAACAACTTATATCTCATCACGTCTTGACCATATCATATCACAACATGCCCTGCAAAAACAAGTTAGACGTCCTCTACTTTGTTGTTGCAAGTTTTACGTGGCTGCTACGGGCTTAAGCAAGAACCAATCTCACCTACGCATCAAAACCACAACGATAGTTTGTCAAATAGACTCTGTTTTAACCTTCGCAAGGACCGGGCATAGCCACACTCGGTTCAACTAAAGTTGGAGAAACAGTCACCTGCAAGTCACCTATGTGCAAAGCACATCGGGGAAACTGGTCTCGCGTAAGCGTACGCGTAATGTCGGTCCGGGCCGCTTCATCCAACAACACCGCCGAACCAAAGTATGACATGCTGGTAGGCAGTATGACTTATATCGCCCACAACTCACTTGTGTTCTACTCGTGCATATAACATCAAACCATAAAACCTAGGCTCGGATGCCACTGTTGGGGAACATAGTAATTTCAAAAAAATTCCTACACACACGCAAGATCATGGTGATGCATAGCAACGAGGGGGAGAGTGTTGTCTACGTACCAACGCAGATCAACTGCGGAAGCGATCACATAACGTAGAGGAAGTAGTCGTACGTCTTCTTCCCGATCCGACCGATCCAAGCACCATTACTCCGGCACCTCTGAGTTCTTAGCACACGTTCAGCTCGATGACGATCCTCGGGCTCCGATCCAGCAAAGCGTCGAGGAAGAGTTTCGTCAGCACGACGGCGTGGTGACGATCTTGATGTACTACCGACGCAGGGCTTCGCCTAAGCTCTACAACGATATGACCGAGGTGGAATTTGGTGGCAGGGGGCACCGCACACGGCTAAGGAACGATCAACAATGATCAACTTGTGTGTCTTGGGGTGTCCCCTGCCCCCGTATATAAAGGATGAAAGGGGGGAGGCTGGCCGGCCAAAGGAGGGAGGCGCAGGAGGAGTCCTACTCCTACCGGGAGTAGGACTCCCCCCCAATCCTATTCCAACTAGGAATCCTTGGGAAAAAGAGAGAGGGAAAGAGAGAGAGGTGGCCGGCCACCTCTCCTAGTCCTAATAGGACTAGGGGAGGGGGGAGGCGCGCAGCCCTCCTTGGCAGCCCCTTTCACCTTTCCACAATGGCCCATGTAGGCCCATTTGGCTTCCGGGGGGTTCTGGTAACCCTCCCGGTAATCCGGTAAAATCCCGATTTCACCCGGAACACTTCCGATGTCCAAACATAGGCTTCCAATATATCAATCGTTACGTCTCGACCATTTCGAGACTCCGCATCATGTCCGTGATCACATCCGGGACTCCGAACAACCTTCGGTACATCAAGATGCATAAACTCATAATAACTGTCATCGTAACGTTAAGCGTGCGGACCCTACGGTTCGAGAACAATGTAGACATGACCGAGACACGTCTCTGGTCAATAACCAATAGCGGGACCTGGATGCCCATATTGGCTCCTACATATTCTACGAAGATCTTTATCGGTCAGACCGCATAACAACATACGTTGTTCCCTTTGTCATCGGTATGTTACTTGCCCGAGATTCGATCGTCGGTATCCAATACCTAGTTTAATCTCATTACTGGCAAGTCTCTTTACTCGTTCCGTAATACATCATCTCATAACTAACATCTTAGTTATTATGCTTGCAAGGCTTATGTGATGTGTATTACCGAGAGGGCCCAGAGATACCTCTCCGACAATCGGAGTGACAAATCCTAATCTCGAAATACGCCAACCCAACATCTACCTTTGGAGACACCTGTAATGCTCCTTTATAATCACCCAGTTACGTTGTGACGTTTGGTAGCACCCAAAGTGTTCCTCCGGCAAACGGGAGTTGCATAATCTCATAGTCATAGGAACATGTATAAGTCATGGAGAAAGCAATAGCAACATACTGAACGATCGTGTGCTAAGCTAATGGAATGGGTCATGTCAATCAGATCATTCAACTAATGATGTGACCTCATTAATCAAATAACAACTCTTTTGTCCATGGTTAGGAAACATAACCATCTTTGATTAACGAGCTAGTCAAGTAGAGGCATACTAGTGACACTTTGTTTGTCTATGTATTCACACATGTATTATGTTTCCGGTTAATACAATTCTAGCATGAATAATAAACATTTATCATGATATAAGGAAATAAATAATAACTTTATTATTGCCTCTAGGGCATATTTCCTTCATCCGGGTCCTTGGAGTCATGGGCTTTGCAGAGAATAGGGATGGTGTTCGGCTTGATCACCATAGAGATTGCAGCCCCCGAGGCGGTGTCTAACCACCCATCCTTGATTGGTGTGATCGGCTCCGAGCTAGGGGTCCGAGCGGACACAGGTGCGGCCTCCAAGGCACTGTTCGGCGGTAGAGCTAAATCATGCCCATCGTGACAGTGCGGCGCGCTCGGCTGTGGCTCGAATCCATCGAAGATCGAGTCTCCATGGATGTCGGCCGTGTAGTTCAAACTTCCAAATCTAACCTGATGGCCAGGGGCTTAGCTTTCGATCTGCTCCAGATGGCCAAGCGAATTGGCCGCAGTGCAAAGCCGCCGGATACGAAGATCTGTCCGGGGAGAAAAGTCTCACCCTGGATCGCATCGCTGTTGATGATCGGAGAAGCCATCGGGCCTAAAAGTGACAACACAGAGGAACTCTCAATGAAAGCACCAATGTCGATGTCGAAACCGGCGGATCTCGGGTAGGGGGTCCCGAACTGTGCGTCTAGGTCGGATGGTAACAGGAGGCGGGGGACACGAGGTTTTACCCAGGTTCGGGCCCTCTTGATGGAGGTAAAACCCTACGTCCTGCTTGATAAATATTGATGATATGGGCAGTACAAGAGTAGATCTACCACGAGATCAGAGAGGCTAAACCCTAGAAGCTAGCCTATGGTATGATTGTTGTTCGTCCTATGGACTAAAACTCTCTGGTTTATATAGACACCGTAGAGGGCTGGGGTTACACAGAGTCGGTTACAATGGTAGGAGATCTACATATCCGTATCGCCAAGCTTGCCTTCCACGCTAAGGAAAGTCCAGGAGTCCGGCCGAAGGTATAGTCCGGCTATCCGGACACCACCTTATCCAGGACTCCCTCATGCGGCGCCCCCCTCCACCGTTTACTCCCACGGTCATAGTTTTGTAGTGCTTAGGCGAAGCCCTGCGAGGATCACTTCCCCATCACCGTCACCACGCCATCGTGCTAATGGAACTCATCTACTACCTCGATGTCTTGTTGTATCAAGAAGGCGAGGGACGTCACCGACCTGAACGTGTGTAGAATGCGGAGGTGTCATGTGTTTGGTACTTGATGGGTTGAAGCGCGAAGAAGTTTGACTACATCAACCGCGTTAAGAAACGCTTCCGCTTATCGTCTACGAGGGTACATAGACACACTCTCCCCCTCGTTGCTATGCATCACCATGGATAAATCATTGCGTGTGCGTAGAAAAAATTGTTTTCCATGTAACATTTCCAAACAGAACCAAGAAAGATGATGCAATGATGCAATGGTTTGAGCTCTCTATGAACGATACGATCAAGCTACTAACTTGAGATCCCCCTTAATAGTACGACAATCGATACTATAACCCGGTCTCCCAACTACCGGCATTAGACCTGTTGGGGATATTACCACTGGGTGTAAGCTGGCTAGGAGAGGCCGGGTTATCCCCATAATGAGTTATTATATTTGAAGCCCATGAAGACAAAGACGATGGCGCTATATGAAGGCCCAGGGCCCAAAGGCGGGTTAAGGCCTATAGACATAAACCGACAATGATATGTAAACTTCTGATGTAAGATAGAAAGAGTAGAGACCGAGCCGGACACGTTTATGAGCCGGCCTCGGGATTTTGTAAACCGACGGGCGACAACCTATGTATATAAAGGGACGACCCGGCGGCGGTTTAGGGACAACAAACAATAACTCGAGAGCCAGGCAAAGCGGATTCGCTCCTGGTCATCGAAACCCAAGCAATTCCATCACAACTGGACGTAGGCTTTTACCTTCACCGTAAGGGGCCGAACCAGTATAACTCCTTGCGTCCCTTGTCCGCTTTAACCCCTTTAAGCTAACCCGTAGGGATGGCTCCACGACTAATTCCTTTCACGAGGACATCTGCCGTGACAATTCCACGACAGTTGGCGCCCATCGTGGGGCTATCGCATGATGGTTTTGAGTTCTTGAAGGGCAGCTTTGAAGGACTCAAGGGATACTCGGTGGGCTGGATGACCAAGAGTCATCGCGGCAAGCTCTACATCGACGACGCAGGATGGGGCCCTGAGGACGGCTCGATCGAGTATGGGTACCGGGTCCCCTTTGGCAAGATCGGCGAACCGGGCCCTGAGCTAGACATCTCCACCGACATCATCGAGACTGCTTAGCGCGCAAGACCTGCCCGCGTTCAGCCTACCGTGAAGCGTGCCTTCATGGGAGTCATCCACGAAGTGCAATCTGAGGATAGATGGGTATCTGGTGGTGAAACCGTCGTTTACTCTGATGATGAGTCTTCAACAGGAGAAACCGAGTCGCTATATCAGTTGCATGATGGCCGGATTAGCGGTAGTTCCGATGGCGACAGTATTCCAGACCTCCTTGAACCGCCGAGCCGAGTTGCGATCTTCATGGCTGGTACACAATCGGTGCAGCATTCTTCTACCGCCACAGCAGTGATTTCCGGTTCAGAAGCAGCAACACCAGCCGGAGCAGGGGGCTCTGCACCACCATCGGCTCAGGTTTTGTCTAATTTGTTCGGCACTTTGGCAACGTTGCTGGCAACGGAGGTTGACGCGGCAAACTGGGATTAGCACAGGGCGGAGATTACAAAGGTGAAAGATCAGATAGCTCAAGCTAAGGTGGATCTGGCAGCGGAGAACACCAGGATGGCCGCTGAGCGGGCCGGATTAGAGGCACAGGCCTATCGGCTTATGCTGGACCAGAGTGCGTTAGATGATGACATGAGGATAAGGTACGGATGTCACCTGCCGCCAGTTTACGAAGGAAGAAACCTCTTTAACACACCAGGAGTAGGCACCAGCAACCAGCCAGTGGTAAACCAGGCGGAGGCACCTGGGACAGGGGCACCGGTTCAACCGCGCGTGATGGATCCGCCCCCTCAGCCTCATCAGAACAAAGTCCCATCACGTCACGTCTCAACACCTTTGGGTCATTACTCTAACCCGTTGGATAATATCGTTGCCGCCGCTTCGCGATTGGAAGCTCTCCCGATCGATGGCGAGTCCCCAGTAGCAGTTGATACACGGCAGGCTAGGGAGCTCCTTTAGACGGCCTTGACTCAGCAGCAGGCTTATTCATATAGCCGCGAAAGGATTCATTCTACTCCCCGCCCGAACCGGAGTTACAGCAGGCATATGGATGAACCGGCCGTATCAAGCAGTGCAGGGAATCGTAATCTGCCCCATGGACATAACCCGGCAGGTGGCGGTGGTGATGCTCAGGATGTGGTGGATCGTGCTAGGGCACATCGAGAGGTCGAGTTAGCAGCGCAGCATGAAGCCCACCAACTTACTCCGGTTCGTCCAACAACATCGGTGGAACCAGGGGTTACCTCTAGTTCCTTGGGGGTACCGTGTCTCGTCCCAGTGTTGTGCAATGTACGACTGCCCAAGGATTTCAATGTCCCGCGTAAGGTGCCGAATTACACTGCCGATTTATCCCCCGAGTCATGGGTTGAAAGCTATGAGATGGCACTGGAGATGCTGGATGTGGACAATGCGGCGTGTGCCAAATACTTTACCATGATGTTGGAGGGAACAGCTCGCACATGGTTGGAAAACCTACCGGTTAATTCCATTGGGTCATGGGCTGAGTTAAGGGCCCGGTTTATCTAGAATTTCAAGAATACGTGCAAGCAGCCCATGTCAATTATGGACTTAGCTGCCTGTGTCCAAGAGGAAGGAGAGTCAACAACCCGTTGGGTGCGCCGGGTTTCGGAGATTTTGCATTCATCAGACCGCATCAATGCTGATACAGCAGTTTTAACATTGGAAAGCAATTGTCGGCTTGCACCGCTGAAGTTGAAGTTGGGATGGCTCAAACATCATTGCAATGACATGGGAACACTCATGGCAGCTCCGTTGAAGTATGCCGCCTCTGATAGTACCAAGGACCCCAAGTCTGACAACGACAAGACAGGGAAGGGAAAGAAGAGCGGCAGCACCAAAGGGCAGCAGCATAACCCGGCGGGTCACGGAACAGCGGTAAGCGTAAAGCGGATAGAAGTTTAGATCTTGTGGCCAATACCAATGCCGCAGGACAAGGGCTAGCATCGTAAGGGTAAACCACCCCCATGTGGTGGAGTACCAAGTCCTAATCCGGAGCGCCTGTCTCACCTGTTAAACCAGTCTTGCCCGAAGCACGGATCATGGGATAAGCCGGCCACGCACCTCTGGAAGGATTATTATATTATGCAGGAATTCAAAAATTCAGATTTTTCCGGTATGATGATGGACCGTGCGGCGGTTCAGGCCCCAGATCTCATGGGCCGGGTTATGGTGGAGGCAGTTCTGGTTCAGGTTTTCACGGTAATCAGAGCGGACATGGCAATCAAGGCAATCAGGGCAACCAAGGTGGTTATAATCATCAGGGGAATCAGTAGCAACAGCAGCAGTCGGGTTACCAGAGCAACCCGAAGCAATTGAATAGTGGGCAGTTCCATGTCTTCACCACAAGTCTGTGCAAGCGCGATCAGAAGCTTCATAAAAGGGCAGTGAATTCCGTTGAACCGGCGGTGCCCCGTTACTTGCGCTGGTCTGAACAGCCCATTGTGTGGAGTCAAGAGGATAATCCACCTTGGGTGGATAACCTGGGTCATCTGGCATTAGTGGTGGCACATCAGGTTGGAGGATATAGGTTCACCAAGGTACTCATGGATGGAGGGAGTAGCATCAACATCCATTATTATGAAATCTTTCGTCGTATGGGGTTATCGGATAAGAACCTTAAACCATCAAACACCATTTTTCATGGTGTGGTGCGTGGTAAATCGGCGTATCCTATTGGGAAGATAGCTCTGGAGGTGGCTTTTGGAGATGAGCATAATTCGAGATCAGAAAAATTGACCTTTGAAGTAGTAAAGATCAAGAGCCCATATCATGCCCTGTTTGGACGGCCGTCTTATGCCAAGTTCATGGCAAGTCCCTGTTATGTTTATCTGCAACCCAAGATGCCGGGTCACAAGGGAACTATCATGGTACATGGAAGCCGTAAGATTGCTTTGGAATGTGAAGAAGGTGATGCGGCTTATGCTGAGTCAGTTTGTGCAACAGAAGAGTTGAAGTTCTACAAGGACAATGTTGATCCGACAAATATGACTTCGTTGAAGAAACCAACTACAGAGCATGATCCACCTTTAAAGTTTAAATTAGCTGATGAGACTAAGCTGGTTGACTTTGTTCCGGGCGATTCATATCAACAGTTCAGCATCAACGCTAACTTGGATCCGAAATAGGAAATCGTGCTCATTGAGTTCATCTGTGAGAACCAGGACATCTTTGCATGGAAACCCTCTGACATGGTAGGTGTACCGAGGGAACTCAATGAGCATATTCTCAATATTTATCCCAAGTTTAAACCAGGTAAGCAATTTCTCCGGCGGTTCAATGAAGAAAGACGCAAGGCCATTGGTGAGGAGGTAGCCAGGCTCTTGGCGGCTGGGTTTATCATTGAAGTATTTCATCCTGAGTGGTTAGCTAATCCGGTACTGGTACTTAAGAAGAACGACACTTGGCGTATGTGTGTGGACTACACAGATTTGAACAAGGCTTGTCCGGCAGATCCTTTAGCTCTCCCTCGTATTAATCAAATCATTGATGCTACGGCGGGCTATGAGCGTTTGAGCTTTTTGGATGCATACTCTGGTTACCATCAGATCAAAATGGCAGTTAAGGACTAGGAGAAGACAACTTTTATAACTCCTTTTGGAGCCTTCTGCTATGTGTCTATGCCTTTTGGGCTCAAAACTTCCCAAGCGACTTATCAGCGCTGTTTGCAGAATTGTCTTCATAATCAGATCGGCCGCAATGTTAATGCTTATGTAGATGATATTGTGGTGAAATCCAGGAAGAAGGAGACATTGATACATGACTTGAAGGAGACCCTTTATAACCTTCGGGTTTATAAAATGATGCTTAATCCGGCCAAGTGTGTCTTTGGTGTACCGACAGGAAAGCTCTTGGGCTTTCTGGTGTCTAACAGGGGCATTGAAGCTAATTCGGAGAAAATCAAGGCCATAACCTCTCTGGCTGAACTGAAGTGTATCAATGATGTTCAATGCCTGGCAGGCCGGATTGCAGCCTTGAGCTGGTTTATCAGTTGCCTTGGGGAGAAGGCCATCCCTTTATATCAAATGCTGAAGAAGACGGATGACTTAGTCTGGAGTGATCCCGCCAATGAAGCATTTGAGGACTTAAAGCGGTAGTTAGCCGAGCCGCCGGTCCTTGCTGCTCCTATTGCTAAAGAGCCCTTGTTGTTATATGTGGCTCCTAATGCGCGGGCTGTTAGCATGGCTGTTGTTGTGGAGCGCAAGGAGGCTGGAAAGCAGTATCCGATTCAACGGTCGGTTTATTATATCAGTGAGGTGCTTATCGAGTCTAAGCAGAGGTACCCATATTGGTAGAAGCTGGTGTATGGAGTTTTGATGGCGAACCGGAAGCTCAAGCACTATTTTCAGGGTCATCCTATCACTGTGGTCAGTTCTGCCCCCTTGGGGGATATCATCCAAAATAGAGAAGCAACTGGCCGGATTGCCAAATGGGCAATTGAGCTTGGACCTCACAGGTTAAAATATACGCCTCGCACAACAATCAAATCCCAAGCACTTGTGGACTTCATCAATGATTGGACAGAGTTGCAGGCACCGGAAGAAAAACCAAATAATACTTATTGGACTATTCATTTTGATGGGTCCAGACAGCTGGAAGGCTTGGGGGCTGGAGTCATATTAACTTCCCCACGAGGAGTCTGGCACTTGGGATTCCAAGGATCCACTCATGGCGGTGTATCAACGAGAGATAGACGTAGTAGCTGGTTATTTCAAGGGTTATTAGGTGGACCATATAGACCGGAATAAAACTGAAGCGGCGGACGCTTTAAGTCACTTAGGCTCTCAATGTAAGCCAGTGCCGCCCAATGTCTTCCTGGATGTGCTACATAATCCGTCCGTCAAGATACCTACAGAGGAGGATTTGGTTGTTCCTGGCCCGGAGGCTCAATTGGTGGCGGCTCTCCTTGTTATCCCGGATTGGACAGTCCCATACTTGGCGTACATGAACCGGGGCGAGTTACCAGACGATGAAACTTTGGCCCGGCAGATAATACGGCGATCCAAATCAATGACCATTATCAATGGCGAGTTGCACCATTGCAGCATAACAGGGGCGTTTTAGCATTGTGTATCTCCTCAAGAGGGCTGTGAGATTTTGCGTGAGATCCACGAAGGAGATTGTGGTCACCACGCCGGTTCAAAATCCTTGGTAGCTAAGGCCTTCCGTCACGGTTTTTACTGGTTGACGGCTCATGCTGATGATGAGGATTCGGTAAAGAGGTGTGACAGTTGTCAGAAGTTTGCGGGCCGCGCTCGTGTTCCGAGTCAAGAATTAAGGATGATTCCAATTACTTGGCCGTTTGCAACTTGGGGGCTGGATATGGTTGGCTCGTTTAAGAGGTCCAAGGACAAGAAGACCCACCTGCTGGTGGTGGTTGATAAGTTTACCAAGTGGGTAGAGGCAGAGCCAGTCAATAAGTGTGATGCGGCCACGGCGGTTCAATTCATCAAAAAGGTGATCTTCTGTTTTGGTTTTCCACACAACATCATAACTGATAATGGTACTAATCTGTCCAAGGGTGCTATGGAAGAATTTTGTCAACGTGAGCACATCCAGCTTGACGTATCATCAATGGCTCACCCCCAATCTAATGGTCAAGCAGAGAGAGCCGATCAAGAGATTTTGAGAGGCATCCAGCCCCGGCTTATGGTTCCTTTAAAGCGGACGCCAGGCTATTGGGTGGAGGAGTTACCTTCCGTGTTATGGAGTATCAACACCACACCGAACAGATCTACGGGTTACACTCCCTTCTTCATGGTTTACGAAGCAGAGGCGGTTCTCCCTAGTGACATCCGTCATGACTCGCCCCGTGTGGCAGCTTACATTGAAGCTGATAATGAGAAAGCACGTCAGGACTCATTGGACCTGTTAGATGAGGAGCGTGATCTTGCAGCGGCACATTCGGCGATTTATCAACAAGATCTGCGACGTTATCACAGCCACCGGATTAAGACTAGAACTTTCCAAGAAGGCAATCTGGTGCTCCGGCTCATCCAGGATCAGACTGATATGCACAAGTTGTCCCCACCTTGGGAAGGACCTTTTGTGGTCAGCAAAAATCTGCACAACGGATCATACTACTTTATCGATGTTCGAGAGCATAAAGACTGACGTAAATCGGAGGAGGAGACCCAATGGCCGTGGAATATAGCTCATCTTCGGCCTTACTATACTTAAGCCACATGCTCTTCTTATGTACATAGTTATGATAATGTATATATTATGCTCAATATAAAAACCGGCGCCTCGGCTAAAGCGGGGTATCCATTGTTTTCTTATATCATGTGTGGTTACATGGGGGCTTTTGTTCATAAAGCGGAGTCCGGTTTACCCCTTGATTCAGCTTATACAACTTTATATAAAATCACTTGGGGGCTTGGTCGTACTCGAACCATCGCTACACCTCTTGATCGGTGCAAGGCCACCAGAAAAATCACTTGGGGGCTTGGTCGTATTCAAACCATAGCTACACCTGTTGATCGGCTCAAAGCCAAAAAGAAAATTACTTAGGGGCCAAAGAGAGTGTTGCAAAAGAACAACTCAAACATAGGCACCCACTGAGCACAGCTCAAAATATTGCTTGGGGATTCTTTGCTTCACAATGAACACAGAATCTACACTTGTAATAGGCTATCAAGCCACGGCTTGTAGGCCTGGTGTATACACCTAAAACCCCGGGTTAGCCTGCCTTTTTAAGTAAGCCACTCTGTCCAGGTAAACCTGGTATGACCCGTCGAACTTTTGACAAGTCAATCTCATAGACCCTAAACTTGTCAAAGTTAAAACGACGATTGGTTAAAGATTGAGGTCCATCTAAAAGGCTTTGTAAAATGGTTTAACTCAGCGGCCTGGCAGCCCATTGAAAGCCTCGAATTTGGGGCTTGGCAGCCCATGAAAAGCCTCGACTACAAGTTTTAATATGTTTTTATTTGCAAAGTTTTATCTCCTTTGATGAGATTTATAATGGTTTTGATAAACCGGCGTTCATTAACCCGGTTCAGCTTTCAACTACAAGTTGTCAGCGCATAATCAAGCATAATCCGGCGCTTGTTAACCCGGTGTGGTTTCGCCTACAAGTCGCCATTGTTACATATGGATAATTCGTTGTTTATCATAAACCGATACAACTTTGTCATAAACCGGCACAATGTGGAAGGAGTTATCAGTACTCATGATTGGGGTTGTTGCCATCACTACAAAAATTGGTCAACCAGCATTGTGATTCAATGTCACAGTTGTTATTTGTTTTCATATTTGATTATCTTTTTACAGCTTTGTTTATCAATCCGTAGGCCATATGTTTGGGCATCATGACTCGTCCATCGGTAAACCGCCCGGACACTTTCAAATTTCTTGTATGCAGCAACAATTTAAATAACACCGCTACGGATTATGAACATAATATATCCTAAAGCAAGGTGGATTCGCAGCATCAGGCAAAATAAGTATGCACGATGGCATAGCACACCAAGTGTTTTAAACTAGCCTATTACAAGGCGCTTTAAGTGCCCGAAAGAATAATTGTTTTTGACAAAGTGTGGTAGTACGCAGAAGGCTAAACCGGCCTCCGGATCATGACTTGTCACCAGGCTAGGTTGAAGGTTGTGGATCGCCCTGCGCTGGTGCATCTTCCTCCTCTCTACCCAGTGGCTGGAAGTCAATGGTTGCCCAATTGATTCTAGTTAAGGCTTGGAACACAGCTTCATCACTTATAAGGTTTGAAGGGTCAACATCAGGGGCATAGGTGTGCTTATGGATTGGAGGCATAAGATCTTATTTATCATGTGTTGGCGCAGGAAGTATTTTATAATCAGAGTCATAAACCGGCTGATAGTGAGAGGATCTGTTTCTGCGGCCAATTTGCTCGCTATGGGGTGCATTTCTTTTGTCAGCCTTTGAAGATCATCATTGTTAAACTCTGAGTCATCCTCTTTTATGCTAGGATAGCCTCTGCCGATATCCGACGAGTCAAGATCCGGTATCCATGCCATAGCCCGCATTAGTGCAGTCAGCGCACCTGCCCTTGCACCTGATCTCTTTAACTTGTCCAAAAGGGTAGGCAACATTGACAGTTTCTCAATGGTCTCTGCAGATGGCCCGTTGAGCTTAGCAGTGCTTAGCAGTGCAGATGGCCCGTTGAGCTCTGGAATATAACTGCTCTATCAGAGTATAGGCAGCCTTCAGCTTCATCCGCATGTCAGAGCCCAGGTGGGTAATGCGGGTTCCTGTGTCATTGCAAGCATTAGTAAACCGGCAACCGATGAGATAATGTATATTGCAAAGCTTCAGGTGAGGTACTTACCAAAAATAGCAGAGGTCATGGCATTAATCTGCCACTTTAAACCGGTCAGCTCTTCGACCACCAGTTTAAGGGTTTCCTCTGCATCTTCGGCTCTCTTTTGTAATGTGGCTTTCTCTATGCCCCTATCTGCCTGTTCCTTCTTCAAAGTTTCCTTCAGCTTCTCCATGGCTGCTAAGGCACTGGTCAATTCTTCTTGGGCTTTGGAGGTCTGTGCTTGCTGGGTTTTGATATTTTCTTGAAAGTCAACAATCGAGGCTTCCTTTTTGCTCAGCTCAACCTATAAGAGAAAGACATATTATGATGTATCAGTGACATTTGGAAGTGCCAAGCACATAACAAGTTATACACTTGGCACTTGGGGGCTAATGCCTATTTTCTTGATCATCAGAACTTTTTTACAAGTCCCAAGCATAATACAAGTATTATTCTTGACACTTGGCGGCTAATGTACGTTTTCTCAAAGTAACATTAGTTGAAGTCCCGGTTCAGCTTGGAAAGATAAACCGGACCTTGGGGACTACATAGGTGAAAGTTCAAAGATTACAATGTTAAAGTACTAGTTCATCTTAAAAAGATAAATCGGCCCTTGAAGGATAAGCATGCAAAATTGAGGTATTACAAAGCCCCGGTTTAGATTGGCATCATAAATCGGCCCTTGGGGGCTACTGGAGTTGGTACTTGAAATTAGACATAAGAGAGAAAAGGCTATGTAGTTACCTCATAACGCTCCTTCATCAGATTCACTAAACCGGCTTCGTAGTCACGGTTTGTGTATAGACGGTTTAAAAAACCGGAATGAAGTTCTTGGGCGTTGAGGTGGACGTAGCTTGACAAGTCTAAACTAAATTTACCTTTCCCATAGAAGAAATGTCTTCCTTGGCACTATGCTTTGATAATGCAACAGGATTGCCAGGGATGGTTTGGCCAACACCAGTAATTATAATATCATCTTCCTTGTTGCCAGGAGCCTTTTCTGGAATTGATGATTCATCAGCAGTCTTAGCTAGACTTGAGGGTTTATCATCAGTGGGGACCGGTCTTGCCGGTTTATCAGCATGAACCTCTTGTATCAAGTTCTACTTGTTCAACAAAGTTATGATCTTAAGGTGGCTGAACATCAAGCATGGCATCAGCATTTGCTCCCTCCGGTTCGGAAGTTTTCTTTGATTCAGTAGCCACATTGTCATCGGATGGTTTATCTACCCGGGCTTTCTTGCTGAGTCTGGCCTTGGCTCTGAAAGGAAAAGATATAAAGGTCAGTATAACACGAAAATATAAAGCGTCAAAAGGAGTAAATTTAAAGTGGTTACCCAGGGACAGTCTTAAGAGGAGGGAGCTGTGTGGCCGTTGACTCGCCGGATGATGAAAGAGGCGTTCCCTGATAATTTGAATCGGATGGATTAAGAGGTTGTCAGAAATAACCCGCCTTGGGATAAGTATCGGAAGTATTTGAGACCTTAGATCGACGCTTCTGAACCGGTGTATTTGGGAAACCGAC
Source organism: Triticum monococcum (assembly GCA_034509565.1). NCBI lineage: Eukaryota > Viridiplantae > Streptophyta > Magnoliopsida > Poales > Poaceae > Triticum > Triticum monococcum. The sequence continues at coordinate 68,514,230 of CM067846.1, forward strand.
CGAAGTGACTACTTGGCCGCTGTGCCGGGTTGTGCGGCGAGCTTCGTGTTGCTGCTTCTTCAAAAGAAAGTTTGGGTCCAAGTGAGCTAGGGGGTGAGAAAATCTTACTTTCCGGACTGCTTGACGGATTTTTTTGTGTTGGTAGAGGGTCTGAACTGGAGGAAAGGATAATTACCTCTGCGTCGTCAGCTTGGCTGCCTTCAGCATCATCCTGATATTAATCATTGTCAATGAGGTGTATGAAAAATGAACCAAGAGAGTCAACTTCTACCTCTATGTCCGGATCATCAAGGTCGTCATCAAGGTCTGAACCGATGGGTTCAGCTGCCTTCCTCTTGGCAGGTCTCTAGACAGCCTCCGTCTTAGGTCGAGGAGTCTTAGCCGGTTTATCCTGAGGCTTCTTCTTCCAGAATGGGTCATCACCCTGTTAAAAAGATGGATAGAGGATATAAAAGATTGCACAGTTAAGACTAGTAAGTACAAGCAGGAGTGAGGCAAGTCTTACAGCTGGCGGTTTATTGGAAATGCAGAAGGGACTAAGCCCTGTTTTGCTACAGACAGCCACCGATTCATCCAACATCTTCTTAACAGATTCAGTTACTTCAGCCTCCGTCAGTTGAATATCAATATGTCGTTGAGGATCTTTTAAGTCCCCTGTGTACTGACACATTAAACCGGGGCGACGGCTTAACGGTAAAATACTCCAAGTTATCCAGCAACGAGCAAAATCAACTCCTGTCAAACCATTAGCCATAAAGGCTCTGAGCTTGGCCAGTTGTAGAGCGTATGTGGACTATTCCTTAGCAGTCAGCCATTGTGGAAGTGGATGTGTATTGGTAAGTCGGTGAGCACGATAACCCGACAGAGGGTTTTCATCATCAGGGGAAGTGTCCTTACAGTAGAACCAAGTATGGTTCCAATCTTTAGGATGACTCTGAAGCTTTGCATGAGGAAAATTGGTGTCCTTCCTTTTCTGAATAGAAATGTCGCCAAGTTCGGTGTTGGGCCCGTCTACAAATTTAGTATGACGGTTAAAGTAGAAGAAATCCCAGAACAATTCAACAGTTGGCTCTTCTTGCAGATAGGCCTCAAAGAACACTTGAAAGTGGCAAATATTGGACACAGAGTTAGGACCAATGTCTTGAGGGTGGATCTGGAAGCTGGCAAGCACATCACGGAAAAACTTGGACCCGGGCGGTTTAAAACCACGGCTCATGTGATCAACAAATACCACTACCTCGCCATCCTTGGGGGTAGGAGGATTCTCTCGACCGGGAACTCGCCAGTGGATTTCACTTCATTTGGGTAAAGCGCCAGTTCTGACGCATCCATCTAGCTGCTCTTCAGTAACTTGGGATGGGACCCGGTTACAGGCATAAAATTGTTTGGCCATTTCAAATGAAAAGGTTGGAAAAAGATCAAATGCCGGTTTAAGACTCGTTATTAGCAAGCATAAAGCATAGCAGGTTAAGGAAAAAGCATTCAAGCATGCAAAATTGTTAAACCGGAGTCTGACAATGGAGGAAGTGTAAAGATAAATGAATGGGCGGTTTAAGAGGGGACTAATGGTACCTACCGGATTATCATTTTTCAAAAAGCTAAACCGCCTATATTGGTATGAAAGGTATAGATCTAAAATACCTAAGTAAGGGGAAAACAAGTTGCACAAATTGGTATGATAATTTTAGATCTGTGGTGCGACAGAAAACTAGAATATATTCAGACCTAAACTTCAGGTGCTTAAGCAGTTCATCAGGATCAGATGAGTCTTTCCATATGAAGGGGATGTTCTAATGAAGAAAAAGGAGCTCTAACTACAAAGGAACCGGAAAATATCAAATCTAACTTGCCATTTGCGCTACTAAGAAGAACAGGGAAGAACAGCTCTAGAACTTCGAAGAACCCCGATGAGTACAAACCCTAATGATAAGATCTAGGGTGGAAGGAGAGAAGGCTTACCAGTGTCAAAGGAACAGCGGAGAGGCGCCGCAGCTTTCTGGTACGATTAGGGTGATGCAGCGGCCGTTGTTGGAGCAGATGCGAAGATCTACGGCGGCGGCAGAGCTCCAACGTTCGGGCGACGCGAGGAAGAAGACGATGTGAAGGAGCACAAAGGGAAAAAATGAAAAGGACCCCTTGGCCTTATTTATAAGGTGAATGGATAAGTGACAGGCACGAGAAAAGAGGAGCTTAAAAATGGCATATGTGGCAGCGCTGCTGTCACCTCGATTGTTGGAGACTCATTAATGAAGGCGAGATATTGCAATGTTTAATAACAGGTGACGTCATGGCGGTTTATCATGATCCTGGAAGATGATGTCATGGCGGGTTATGAGACTTACGTGAAGGTACTGAAGAAGAAATTTTCCTAAGTACTGAAGATTGACATGAATCAGTTCAAATCAATCTGGGGCCTAATGTTGGGGATATTACCGCTGGGTGTAAACCGGCTAGGAGAGACCAGGTTATCCCCATAATGAGTTATAATATTTGAAGCCCATGAAGACAAAGACGGTGGCACTTTATGAAGGCCCAGGGCCCAAAGGGGGGTTAAGGCCTATAGACATAAACCGACATTGATATGTAAACTTGTGATGTAAGATAGAAAGGGTAGAGATCGAGCCAGACACATTTATGAGCCGGCCTCGGGATTCTGTAAACCGACGGGCGTCAACCTATGTATATAAAGGGATGACCCGGCGGCGGTTTAGGGACAACAAACAATAACTCGAGAGCCAGGCAAAGCGGATTCGCTACCTGGTCATCGAAACCCAAGCAATTCCATCACAATTGGACGTAGGCTTTTACCTTCACCGTAAGGGCCCGAACCAGTACAACTCCTTTTGTCCCTTGTCCGCTTTAACCCCTTTAAGCTAACCCGTAGCGATGGCTCCACGACTAAGTCCTTTCACGAGGACATCTGCCGTGACAATTCCATGACAAGACCAGTAAAATAGAAAACCTATCATGGCCAAACCTTTTCATTGCACATAGCCCACTTGAACTAGATGATGACGATCTTGACTTCCTCATGTCAGACCACATTTCTTGATTGCATTGGCTCGATGAAGACTAGTTTATTGCTTCCCCATACACTACAAAAGAAATACACTTCGGTGATGATACGTGTTTGTCACAGTAGGTCGCGTTTTTTGTCATGCATGTACATCCATAACAAATTTATGACAGAATCAAGATAGTCATACCTGTGTTGTCGTAGAAGTGTTCCATGACATTACCAAAATTATTATCATGGAAGTGTCCACTTCCATGATGATAAATCACGCGTCACAGAAGTGCTTTCGTCAAGGGTGACCGACACGTGGCATCCACCGTAACAGAATGCCATTAAGCTATCGGGTCGGGTTTTGGATCCGATAACCCGTTAACAGCCCCGACCAATGGGGATTTTCCACGTGTAAAATCATCATTGGCTGGAGGAAACACGTGTCGGCTCACCGTTGGGACAGATGTCATCCGCTCATTGGACCGAAGGCGCCTATGATATGGCGACATGTGGCATGGCCCAACAGAGGCCCATTCATGTGAAAAGGCCGGCCCGTTTGACTTGGTCAAAAGGTGGCGGGTCGGCCCACGGAAAGCCTGTTAACGGCATGTTCGCATATAGCCCATTTATAGCTCGCTAACCCAGGGCCCATTACGCCCTTTCCGAATTAGGCCCAATAGCGTCATATAGGCCGTCCAATATGATTCAGCCTGTGTTAACTTCCGGCCCATGTGTGGCCCATGACTTCTTTCGGCCCATATGAGGACCTTTGTAACCTTGGCCCATTAACGGCCCATGGTGAAACTGGCCCGTAATGAAAAGTGTATCACTTTATACCCATTAATGGTCTGTTATTCCATTGGGCCGTTTCCGGCCCAAGTTATCTTTCGGCCTTCTCAGGGCCCATTGATTCTTGGGCTCATTTGCAGCATTCGGTTACATACGACCCATTACTGTCATTTTTTGCTTGTGGGCCAAATTCAGCCCGTCGTTACCGTCGACCCGTTTGTGGAAAGTTAATACGTTGGGCCGTTTCCATGTCAAAAAAACCCGTTGGGCTATTTTCATAGAGTTATCAAATACGGCCTACTAACGGCCCGGTATGGTCCATGAATAGTACGACCCATGATTGGCGAAATGATGATACGCCCCGTAGAAGGCCCATGGATCCTACGGCCCGTATGAGGCCCATGGATAGTACGGCCCGTAGAACGCCTATGGATCGTATGGCCCGTAGAAGGCCCATGGACCCTACGGCCCATAGAAGGCCCATGGACCCTAAGGCCTGTATAGAAGGCCGATGGATCCTACGGCCGTAGGAAGGCCTATGGATCATACGGCCTGCAGGAGGCCCATGGTTACAACAGTCCGTGTGTTGCCATGATTATTTTGGCCTAGTTACCAAAAATAGGCTATTGTGGCCACTAGAAAAAAACTGAAAAAGAACTGCAGTGAGTACAAGCAAACAACTAAACAACACAATAAGGAAATAAATAAGCAAGCAATTAACACTAGTCTGTTACCGCTATTACACATATTACATCCATTGGGCATCAAAGTTCGCCACCAGTGCAAATATAGGGAACAAAGCAGCACATTACATACACTGACCGTCAAAATTGGCCACCAATGCAAATTAACGCGGCAGCTAAACAAGAGCATAACTGAAACGACTTTAGAAGAGCTCAAGAAACGTTATCCTGTGTATCCACCATGCTGGCAATAAGCTTAGCAAGCTGATTAGCTTTGTCCTGTTTGGCGCTAAAATCCTCCAACGCTTGCTGTTGCACTAGAAAGTATGCATCTGAATGCTCCAGGGATTTTCGCAGTCCTTCCGCTTCTTGTCGCAGCATAGCTGATCGATGTCTTTCAGCTTGTAGTTGAGACTCAAGAAACCAAACTGATTCAGACAGTGAATTTGAATAGCTTGTGCAAGCGGTAGTGGCCAGTAACTCAAACACTAAACCAAGACAGGACTTTGGGGTTGTCTCCCTGTCTTCAAGATAGTCTTCGTTAGTTGTTTTATCAGCTTTGTTGGAGACCAACAAGGATGTGTCACTATCCTGAACCTTATCTGCATTACTTCCTTTACCATTGCTTAATAAGGCACTCTTCCCCAATATTCTGTCAGCATTCTAAAAGAAGAAACAAGCAGACACATAAGAAGTTTAGCATGTACTAGTTTATGAAACTCATTTCGGTGAACCAGTTCATTAGTAAGGTGGACAGGATTAAACTACCAAGTCTTTTATTGCCAAGTACTAGTACATAATAAAAGCATCAAACAAACATATATCTATGTCCTATGGTCACTGCATTGTCTTGCCAAATCAAAATAGAGACACGGTTCAAATCATATCAGTTCAAGATAAAGCAGCGGTGAAAGAATACAAAGCGTGGGAAACTACATGGCACAACAAGATTTCAGATGGGTACCACGGGTCTACATGTACAACAACACTATTGGCTCTGTTGTGATGCTAGTAATGTGCATGATATGAAAGTCAACTGTATACACAATTGAAATTGAAATCAATAGAGCTATTGATAAGAGCAAACCTGTTAAAGAAACATGCGTGAACACACCTATTGTGCCATTGGATTTTCGATTGGATCCTTCAATTTAAAAATAAGTTTGTATGAGTAAATACAGTGATACAAGAGCAAAGCAATCATAGTTAAAAAAGGCATGCCTAAGCAAGCGCTTAAGCGCGCCTAGGCTCTAGGCATTGGCAAAATGCATTGCGCATAACTATGCATAATCTGTGCATAACTGCGCATAAGCATGCGCTTTGGTCAGTAAAGCGCAAGGCGGTGGAAAAACACACAATTAACGCGTAGCGCTTTTTTGAACTATTATAGCAATGGAATCTTAAATTAGAACAGTTGTTCTTCAGGTTTAGGCACTTGTTCTACATGAATAGAGTACAGTAAGACGCAAGAATATAATACTTAAAATAGAAAATGAGCTCATAGACCTAACCACATTCTTGTTTCGGGACCAGTATAGAACAAGGCGTTCCCAATCATCGTCCAGTAAATGTGTCTCAGGAGAACGTAAGGGAATTTGATGAGTTTCTTTGCCGGTGAAGTACGTTTTCTTCAGGTAATTCCGATACTGCCACCAAGCATTCTTGAAGGTAGGAGAGGTATTAGCACAGGTTACATCATCCTGAGTTTCCAAATCGTTCCTTCTCTATAGAGAAAAATGGGAAATTTTGTTGTATTATAACCATCATGGAGGTAGGATGTATGGGCAGAAGCAAAGTAATTGCCATGAATAACATTACTTACACATAACTCCTGGACAAACACCTGCAACTGGCATTTGCCTATATCTTCAGTATAATATTTCCAAGATGGGAAGATACGCACATACGATTTAAGAACATCAAATGCAATAGATGCTAAACTACGACTAGCTGGTTGAGCTTCCTCCACATGAATAGGCGTACTAACTGGTGGAGTTGGGTCTCGCCGTGATAGTACTGGCCCTTTGGGAACTGGAGCTGCCTTACTAACTGCTCTTGTTTGCGAGCTCTGTGGTGGAGATGGTGCTGTGTCAATAGGAACTGGGTTACTATCGGCTGGGGTTGGGGTTAGATTGGGTGAAGCTGGTTCTCTGCCCATCGCAGTAGGGGTGCAATCTGCGAGAGTTTGGGTTATGTGTGGTAGAGCTGGTTCTTGTGCATGTACAACCGGGGTGCTATCTCCACCAAGAGGTAGCACTGTTTTATTTGAAGACCGTGTTTTTAGTCCGCTAGATACTGGCATCACCTACTCCAATTCAAATGGCTGATAAACAGGAAACGTAGTTGAATGTACAGACATTGTATGAGAGACAGATGCAATAAATAGTTTGGAAAAAAGAGGGCATGAAATAGTTGACATGTATATTGTTTAACTAAAACAGATAGCATGACATAATTTCACATATATGATGTCTATCTAAACTGGATAGCATAGCATAACATAATTCAAAGATATGATGAATAACTAAACAGGATCACATGACATAATTCACCTACATGTTATCTAAGTAATCAGGATCGCATCATTTAATTCACATATGTGATTTATATGCTAAACAGAGGACATTCGATATGATGTCTGAACTAAGAACATGGTGTTGAATATTGTGTATATGATATCTAAACTATGCAATGCAAGACACCGTATGCATGATATGAGGAGTATAACTGTGCCAAGTTAGAGCATACACCTCAGTGGTGGAATAGGACTTGTCATATGTCTGTGAATCCATCTCTGAGGAGCTATCGAGATCCAACAAGAGATCTGCTTCGATAGGTAGCACTGTCTGCTCTGAAGGCCTTGTTTTCACTCCAAATTTTTCCATCTCCCACCCAAATGGCTGATTCGAAGGAAGAGTAGTTTAATGTACAAACATTGTTGACAAATGGAAATGTAATGAAGAAAAGGATGGGCAAGATATCATTCAAATATATGATGCCTGGTTAAACAGGGTGGCATTGCACATTTCACATATATTATGGCTGGTTAAAAGACATGAGACTGCATAATTCCCATATATGATATAGAAACTAAACAGGTGGCATTACAGAACATGTCTAAACTAAGCAGATGCATATATGATGTCAAAAGTAGGCACTGCAAGGCAACATGTGCATGATATGACTAACATCATCATGCCAATGTAGAGCAAACACCTTGGGGTAAATAGGAGTGGTCAGCGGCGTCTGAATCCGCCTCAGAACAGATATCTTCCTCTAGATTACAATCTGGAGAGGGGTGGGGAGGGTTTGCCATTGAACCCACCATGGAGTGATGTCTGCATGACATTGTATTACCGTGCAAAACTCTTCTCTTTTTCTCTACATGTTCAGCATGACTGTGTACAATATCTGACATGCATACGAAAAAAATATGGTGAGATTATGTAAGGAGAGCATGCAGAAATTTAGAGTGATGGTAACAACCAGTGGATCGACGTTTTTCCATTGAACCAAAATAGCCCTAATGGATCGGCGTGAATGTATAGTAATAAGTGATGCAACAAGTGTACTACCTCTTTGTCGTAGCCGTGTCGACCTCAGCATCATTGTGTTGGTTGCTGAAGCAGTTGAGGCAGAGGTGGCTGTCGGAGGTGTGGAGGAAGATCTGAGGAATCTGTAGACGACGTCTAGGGCACTGCTCTATTGTGATGGATCGTTCTGTCGTTGGAGCAGCTCCGGTGAGTCGTAAGACGTCAAGGCTGACACAGCACAAGACAAACATCATCAATGTCAAGTGGGATTCTAATAGCATCTCCAATAGATGATGTAAAATTAACATCACCAAAAACCACCTGACTACAACAGATGAGGTAAAAACTGTTGACTCTGAACTTAACTGTTGAAACTGAAATTTACTGTGGAACCTGAATGCTACTGCCGAAACTGAACGCAATGGTAGCAGAGAGGCATTTGATATGTAGTTTAGAGAGGGCCTGCAGTTCATCTTCAACCTGCACCCCCCCCCCCCCCTGAGCCTCCATCCACCACCGGCCGAACCGCCGGCCCCAGCGCCGCCTCGCCGCCTCGAAACAACTAGCCACTGCCGCCCCGGCCAGCCCTCGAGGCCCCCCGCCCCCACCCTGAACCCTGAGATAGATAGTGGGGTACCTCTCCAGCGAGCCACCGTCCCCGCTGTGGGTGGTTCTTCCTTAACTCCGGCGAGCCCCCCCCCCCCCCCCCCCCCCCAACCCCTGAAAATCGAATGACCCAAAAGTCGATTCAGTCGACTGAAGTGTGTCTTAATCGGAGCAGAGCAGCAGCACGAGCGAGGGGGAGAGCAGCAGCAGCAGCTGTGCAAGTGAGCGATCGAGCGAGAGCTGGAGCAGCAGCAGCAGCGCGAGCGAGGGAGCAAGGGCCGGAGCAGCAGCAGCAGATCCGGCTGGTATGGACGCTGCCGCCGAAGGGGCCTCGCACTGGGGGAGAGCTGCCGTGAAGATTTCGCCCGCGGCGCCGGCTTCAAGGTAGCCGCTCCATGGGGGGTGCAGGATGGAGCACCGTTGGCGCCGGGAGGTCGAGTTAAGGAGAAGGTGCGATGCGATGAGTGTACAACCTCTTTGGTGGCACCGAGTAGGCCTCGGCTTCGTCCGAGGAGTCGGTGAGGATGATGTGGTTCTGGTGGACCAGGTTAAGGAGGCGCTGTGGGGATGGAGCGGCCGCGATAGATGAGGCGATCGTCGGAGCAGCTCCTTGGAGGTGGAGGACGGGGCGGCTGAACCGGCGGGACGGCGAGATGGACGACGAATCCTCATCCGGGGAGGTGGACGAGGGACGTCGAGCTGTTGTGGTGGACGACGTCGTCAGGGAAGAGGCTCCGGCTGGGCAGCGGTGACGTGGCGGACGGAGGAGGGTGGGGTTTCGTGGCTGGAGCGGAGAGGTTATGGCGGCCTGGGATTTTGAATGGCGAAAAGGGGGGCGATGGGAGGGGGTGAAGCATGACTTAGGGACGCGCTTGTCCAAAATGTAGGGTGTGTTACAAAATTACCCCCCACCGATTTGAACTAGCGGCCCTTTTGGCTCAGGGTTAGAAGGGGGATTTCGCGTGTCGGGATTTGGTAGTTGGAGGGAGTTTTCGCGCGCGTCGTAATTTTAGGATAGCAAGGCGTGGTTGTGAAGGCGCCAGTTTTGGGAGCACGATATCTGAATTTTTGGGATATAACAAGACGCGGGTTGAATTTTAGGGACAAGCCTAACGTGTAGTAATATTGTACTTGTATGTACCAAATCAATTCGCACTTCCCTCAACCAAAAATAAAACGAAAAAATAAAACTATTCACACCACACAAAGAGAGAGTCTTGCCCCGTTTTACTATACAAATGCTATTCGAAGCTACTCCCTCCTTCCATCTATATAGGGCCTGATGCGTTTTTCGATGCTAACTTTGACCAAATATTAGAGCAATGATATATGACATGCAACTTACACAAAGCACACCGTTAAATACGTCTGTGAAAGGTTCTTTCAATGATATAATTTTCACATTATGCATGTCATGTACTATTAATCTTGTTAATAGTCAAAGGCGGTCTTAAAAATCTGATTACGCCCTTTATAAATGGAAGGAGGGAGTATGAATCCATGTTATGTACGATTAAAAAAATCGCTTGTTGTATAATGCATGTAACCTACTCATACCAACATTTTAGTGCATTCCAAATGTCTATCCTACCGCTGCAATTCGAACTAAATTTGAATTCATTTCTCTATTTCAATAAGAATCTACAATCATGATTGTTGCCAAACTTCAACCATCATAGTTTCCTTGCTATCCACCAGAAATAAATCGGACGGCCTATAATGTAGGATGGCAGGCACACCATCATCAACAACTCCGTTTTTATAAGAGTAGAGATAAAATATATTAAATGTAGTATAACATGTTCATAACCACACCATGTGTATCACCGTTATATATATTCACAAATGCATCGGTTTGAAACACTATGATAAATTCTTTAAATATCTGAATTTGCTTTTTATAATGAAGTATATATGATCTCTATTCGTCTTTTACACCCACACAACCCTCTTATCTTTGTAGCTAGCGCTAACTTTCTCTTGTGCATGCACACGCCCGCATCCCTCTCACCCTCCCTCAGCATTCTCTAGCTCCATCGCGCAAATTCGTCTTTTCACTTTAGGTCATTCACCCACGGTGTGTGTAGGCCCCCCAGCTCCTTCTTTACGGCACACATCGATCGATATGCCTCTCTAGCTAGGTGTGCCTAGCACAAACACAAGCTTCCCCTCTTCTCTTGTCACCGTCCATGCCTCACTCCCACCACTCTTTTCATCATTCTCGTACTCGCACACTCCTCCCCCCTCGATATAGTATGCCTCTCGTACCACCTCCTACATGCATCCCTCTCTCTCTATCCTTCTCCTCGTGCCTCATTTGCTTCTAACACACACGTGCATGTATACCGATCGATCTCCCAACATATACCTAGATCGACTTTAACTACCCCCCCATCGATCGACGTACCTCACAAGTTATGTCTCTCCTTTCTCTAACAAAGGGCGATTGATCCTCCTATGTAGTTATTTCTGCTTACCATAGCCACATCATCCCCCCTCATCATTCATGTGTGCCTCCTGACCCGTCTCTCGCATGCACATGCACAGACAACAAGCTGCCATCTCCTCTCTTATTGATATTGCGGTCGTGCCCCCCGTTTGTCTAGCAAGCCTATCCTACCATTTGTTAGAAGCAACTTCACTACCACCCACTCCAACACTCTAGCTCTGTCTCTCTCCCAACCTTATTCCTCTACTACACATATGCATGGATGCCGATCGATCTCCCTTAATACATGAGGCAGATCGATCTCCTTAATACACGAGGTAGGCCTCTCTCCTCCTCCACACATATACCAGCCATTGTACCTCTATAGTTAATTCGGCCTCCCTCTTCCCCCACCACAAACCGATAGTCGAGCGCGATGGTTTCGAGTTCTTGAAGGGCAGCTTCGATGGACTTAAGGGATACGCTGTGGGCCGGATGACGAAGAGTCGCCGCGGCAAGCTCTACATCGACAATGCAGGATGGGGTCCCAAGGCCGATTCAATCGAATACGGGTATCGGGTCCCCTTTGGTGGGATTCACGTCTTCATCGGCAAGGTCGGTGAACCGGCCCCCGAGCCGGGCACCTACACCGACATCATCGAAACGGCTCGGCGTGCAAGTTCTTCACCGGTTCAGCCTGAGGCAAGGCATGTTTTCGTAGGTGTTGTCCATGGTTCGGGGTACGAGGAGGAACCATTCTCCGACGAAGAAACCATAGCACGCAGCGGTGACGAGTCTTCTAGAGAAACCAAATCGCTTTACCAGTTGCAGGACGGCCGGATTGAGGGAGGATCCGAGGGCAACAGTATTCCGGATTCCCCCGGTCTACCAAACCTGGCCGCCGTCTTCATGGCCGGCACACGACCAGTGCCTCATTCATCTACCGCCGCAGCAATGCTCTCCGGTTCAACGATGGCCACGCCAGCAGGGGCAGGAAGCTCGGCGCCGCCTCTGGCCCAAGTCTTGTCTGATTTGTTTAACGCTCTAGCGGCACTAATGTCCGCGGAGGTAGATGCAGCAGCCAGGGATTAGCACGATGCGGAGATTCTAAAGGTGAAAGATCAGATAGCCCAGGCTAAAGCGGACCTGGCAGTAGAGAATGCCAGGATGGCCACCGAGTGGGCCGAGTTGGAAGCACAGGCTTATCGGATTAGACTGGATCAGAATGCTTCAGAAGAGGTCATGAGAAGAAGCTACCGATCACGTCTCCCATTGGTTTATGAGCCGCAAAATATTTTCAACATGCCAGGTGCAGGAGCTGGTAACCAACCCGCGCCAAACCGGGCGGGGGCACCGGAAGCAGGAGCGCCGGTTCAGCCACGCGCAACAAACCTGCCTCGCTAGAACAACGTTGTATCATCAACGCCGCCCGGGCATTATTCCAACATGTTGGATAATATTGTGGCCGCCTCTTCACGCCTAGCAGTTCTCCCAACCGACGGCGAATCACCAGTTGCAGTGGAAGCGCGTCGGGCCAGGGATCTCCTTCAGACAGCACTGAATCAATAGCAAGCGTATTCACACAGCCGTCAGAGGATTCATTCCACTCCCCTACCAAGCCGGAGTTACAGCAGACGCGTGGAAGACGAACCGGCCGTGTCTAGTAGTGCGCACCACCGACAACATACTCGGATATACCCCACTGCCTCCGTGGAGCCAGGGGTAATGTTCAGTTCCCTAGGGGTACCATGTTTAACTCCCGCATTGCGTAATGTACGATTGCCCAAGGATTTCAAGGGACCTCGTAAGGTTCCAAATTACATCGCCGATTTGCAGCCAGAGGCGTGGGTGGAGAGCTATGAGATGGCAATGGAGATGTTAGATGTGGATGAGGCAGTATGTGCTAAATATTTCACCATGATGCTGGAAGGAACAGCTCGCACTTGGTTGAAGAGCTTGCCAACCAACTCTATCGATTCATGGGCCAAATTAAAGTGCCGGTTTATCCAGAACTTCAAGGATACGTGCAAGCAGCCAATGTCAATTGTAGATCTGACCGCTTGTGTCCAAGAGGAAGGGGAGTCCACGACCCCTTGGGTTAAACGGGTCTCGACGATTTTGCATTCATCAGATCGTATTACTGCAGACACCACAGTATTAATGTTAGAGGGCAATTGCCATTTCAAGCCATTAAAATAGAAGTTGGGAAGGCTCAAACGTCATTGCAATGACATGTCAACACTCATGGCCGCTTTAGTTAAATATGTCGATTCAGATAATACCAAGGATCCGGATTCAGAGGAGGACAAACCGGAGAAGGGAAAGAAGAACGGCGGTGCAAAAGGACAGCACCACAACCAAGGAGGCCATGGGAATAACAGTAAGCGTAAAGCGGATAATTCAGATTTGGTGGCTAACACAAATATGCAGCGTCGCAAAGGTAAACCGCCCCAGCGCGGTATGAATCTGGAGCGTTTGTTAAACCAGCCCTGCCCGAAGCATGGAACCAAGGAGGCCCCTTCCACACATCTTTGGAAGGATTGTCACATAATGAGGGAGTTCAAAAATTCTGATTTATACCGGTATGATCAGGATCCACCGGGCAGTTCAGGCCCAGGTTTCCATGGGGGCGGCGGTTCAAGCTCTGGATTTCAGAACAACCAGGGCCATCAAAACAACCATGGTAATAGCCAGCAGAATAACAAAGGGAATCAGCAATAATCAGGTTACCAGAGTCACCCCAAACAGTTGAACAGCGGACAGTATCATGTATTCACTACTAGCCTGTGCAAGCGGGATCAGAAACTTCACAAGAGGGCAGTCAATACTGTTGAACCGGCTGTACCACATTATGTACGATGGTCGGAGCAACCCATTGTATGGAGCAGAGAGGATCACCCGCCCCGGGTTGACAATCCGGGTCAATTGGCTTTGGTGGTGGCCCCTTAGGTGGGGGGCTATAAGTTTACCAAGGTTCTGATGGATGGAGGGAGCAATATCAACATCCTGTACTATGAGACTTTCCGTCACATGGGATTGACAGATAAAAGTCTTAAACCGTCAAACACTATTTTTCATGGTGTAGTACCAGGTAAATTGGCATACCCTGTGGGAAATATCACTTTGGATGTCGTGTTTGGAGATGAGCTTGATTCTAGGTCTGAGACGTTGACCTTTGAGGTGGTGAAAATCCAGAGTCCATATCACGCGCTATTTGGACGGCCGGATTACGCGAAGTTCATGGCGAGGCCCTGTTATGTTTATCTACAGCTCAAAATGCCGGGTTATAAGGGGACGATCACAGTACATGGGAGTCGAAAGATTGCCTTGGATTGCGAGGAAGGTGAAGCGTCCTATGTTGAATCGGTTTGTGCAACAGAGGAGCTGAAATTCTATAAAGACAATATTGATCCGACGGACATGACACCTCTGAAGAAACCTACGACGGAGCATGACCCGGCCCTGACGTTCAAACCGGCTAATGAGACTAAACTCGTTGACTTCGTCCCTGGTGATTCATCCAAGCAGTTTAGTATCAGTACAAATCTAGATCCGAAATAGGAAAGCGCGCTCGTCGAGTTCATCCATGAGAACCGGGACATCTTTGCATGGAAACCTTTTGACATGCCAGGTGTACCGAGGGAACTCACTGAGCACACTCTAAATATTGATCCTAAGTTTAAACCGGTCAAGCAGTACCTTCACCGTTTTAACAAAGAAAGACGCAAGGCCATCAGTGAAGAGGTAGCTCGGCTACTCGCAGCTGGGTTTATTGTCGAAGTGTTTCATCCCGAATGGTTGGCTATTCCGGTTCTTGTTCTTAAGAAAAATGGCACTTGGCGTATGTGTGTGGACTACACTGATTTGAATAATTCTCCGACGTATTGATCAGATCATTGATGCAACGGCGGGTTGTGAGCGCCTGAGTTTTCTGGATGCTTATTCAGGTTATCATCAGATTAAGATGGCAGTTAAGGACCAGAAGAAGACAGCCTTCATCACTCCCTTTGGAGCCTTCTGCTATGTTTCCATGCCTTTTGGGCTCAAGAGTGCCCAAGCAACCTACCAGCATTGTGTGCAAAATTGTCTTCACAAACAGATCGCGTGTAATGTTCATGCCTATGTGGATGATATTGTGGTAAAATTCAGGAAGCAGGAAACCCTGATAAATGATCTCAAGGAGACGTTCAACAATCTTCGGGTTTACAAGATGATGCTCAACCCGGACAAATGCGTTTTTGGTGTTCCGGCAGGCAAACTCTTGGGTTTTCTTGTGTCTAACAGGGGTATTGAGGCAAATCCGGAAACGATCAAAGCAATCACATCCTTGGCTAAACTGGCGTGTATCAATGATGTTCAGTGTCTGGCGGGCCGGATAGCAGCCCCCAGCCGATTCATCAGCCGTTTGGGAGAGAAGGCGATTCCCCTGTATCAGATGTTGAAGAAAACAGATAAATTCGTCTGGAGTGACGCCGCCAATGCGACGTTCGAGGAGTTGAAGCGACAGCTAGCTGAACCGCCAGTCCTCGCTGCTCTAGTTGATAATGAACCTCTATTCTTGTACGTGGCTACCAATGCCCGAGCGGTCATTGTGGCGATTGTGGTTGAGCGTAAGGAGGCCGGAAAAGAATATCCGGTTCAACAACCAGTTTATTATATCAGTGAAGTACTGATCGAATCAAAGCAAAGATATCCGCATTGGCAGAAGCTACTGTATGGAGTTTTTATGGCAAGTAGGAAACTCAAGCAATATTTTCAAGGTCATCCTATCACAGTGGTCAGTTCTGCTCCCTTGGGCGATATAATCCAGAATAGAGAGGCAACTGGCTGGGTTGCGAAGTGGGCGATCGAGCTTGGTCCCCACGGTTTGAAATATACGCCCCGAATAGCCATCAAATCTCAGGTGCTTGTGGACTTCATCAATGATTGGACCGAGTTACAGGCACCAGAAGAAAAACCGGATAATACATACTGGACAATTCACTTTGATGGATCCAGGCAGTTGGAAGGCTCGGGGCTGGAGTTGTCCTCACGTCCCCTCGAGGAGATAAGATTTGTTATGTTCTCCGCTTAATGTTTCCTTGTACCAACAATGCAGCGGAGTATGAGGCCTTGCTCCACGGTCTTCGTGTAGCTAAGGAAATGAACTTAAGCCGGGTCCGATGCTTTGGAGATTCCGATCTGGTGGCTCAGCAAGTTTCTGGTACTTGGGATTCTAAGGACCCACTCATGGCGGCTTATAGGCGCGAGGTGGATATTGTGGCAGGTCATTTTAAGGGTTATCAAGTGGAGCACATCGACCGGCGCAAGAATGAACCAGCAGATGCTCTAAGCCGGCTGGGATCTCAGCATAAGCCGGTACCACCTAATACCTTTCTAGATATCTTGCATAACCCATCTGTAAAGTTGCCTACAGAGGAGGATTTAGCTGTTCCTGATCCGGAGGCCCAGTTGGTAGCTGTTTTGCATGCCACTCCGGATTGGACGGTTCCATATTTGGCGTATCTGAACCGGGGCGAATTACCAGAAGACGAACTTTTCACCGGGCAGGTAGTCCGGCGGTCCAAGTCTATGGTTGTTCACAATGGTGAGTTGCACTGTTCTAGCGTTTCAGGCGTATTCCAACGTTGTGTTTCTCCTGAAGAAGGACAAGAGATTCTATGGGAAATCCATGAAGGGGATTGCGGTCACCATGCCGGCTCAAAGTCCTTGGTTGCTAAGGCTTTCCAACACGGGATCTATTGGTTGACAGCTCATTCTGATGCGGAAGACTTGGTAAAGCGGTGTGACGCTTGTCAGAAATTTTCACGTCGAGCTCATGTTCCTCCTCTAGAGTTACGTATGATCCCCATCACTTGGCCGTTTGCTACTTGGGGGCTTGATATGGTTGGACCCTTTAAGCATTCTAAGGACAAGAAGACCCACCTGTTGGTGGCAGTTGACAAGTTCACCAAATGGGTTGAAGCGGAGCCCGTCAGTAAATGTGATGCAGCCACGGCGGTTCAATTTATCAAAAATATTATTTTCCGTTTCGGCTTTCCACATAGCATCATCACAGATAATGGTACGAACCTTTCTAAAGGTGAGATGGAGGAGTTCTGCCAACGAGAGCACATCCGGCTTGATATAGCGTCCGTGGCTCACCCCCAGTCTAATGGTCAAGCTGAGAGGGCTAAAAGCACAAGTGCTCCCTAGGTGGTTTTGGTAATTAATGACAACATATCTCTTGTTGGACTAACGTTTCTATCTAGTATGTTTCAGAGAAGTTCAACAATGGAGTGGCATGGACTAAAGGTTGTGGGAAATTCTCCAAGATGCTAAGGATAAAGGATTGGCTAAAGCTTAAATCTCAAGACTCTTCATTTTACATTTTAGTGATCCAAGATCACATTGAGTCCATAGGAAAAGCCAATACTATCAAGGAGGGATGAGGTGTTGCTTAATGAGCCTCTTGCTTCATGTGCTTAATGATATGCTCCAAAATCCTCAGCTACTTTCCCACTTCCAGATATGACCTAAACCTAAGCCAAACTCGGACCTACCGATTCTTTCAACCCGGCGCCACCGAGTTTCACTTGTCATAGCCATTGCCAAACCCTAGCAAATCAGTTCTACCGATAGGGATCTTGGTCTCACTGAGATGGGATTGTAATCTCACTGTGTATGTCCATTGCCAAAATCGGTCTCACCGATCTTGTGCAATCGGTACTACCGAGATTGCAATGCAAACTCTCTGTTTCCTTTTTGTAACTTTTCGGTCTCACCGAAAGAGCAAATCGGTCCCATCGAGTTTGCCTGACCAACTCTCTGGTTAGCTTATTCCCAAATTGGTCTCACCGAGTTTGTGTAATCGGTCTCACCGAGATTACGTTATGCCCTAACCCTAACCATATCGGTCCTACCGAGTTGCATGTCAGTCCCACCGAAAATCTCTAACGGTCAATAGGTATACTATTTCGGTCCGACCGAGTTTGTTGATTCGGTCCCACCGAGATTGGTAAATTGTGTGTAACGGTTGGATTTTGTGTGGAGGCTATATATACCCCTCCACCTCCTATTCACTCGTGGAGAGAGCCATCAGAACACATCTACACTTCAAACTCATATGTTCTGAGAGAGAACCACCTACTCATCTGTTGAGGCCGAGATATTCCATTCCTACCACATGAATCTTGATCTCTAGCCTTCCCCAAGTTGCTTTCCACTCAAATCTTATTTCCACCAAATCCAAATCCTGTGAGAGAGAATTGAGTGTTGGGGAGACTATCATTTGAAGCACAAGAGCAAGGAGTTCATCATCAACACACCATTTGTTAGTTCTTGGAGAGTGGTGTCTCCTAGATTGGCTAGGTGTCACTTGGGAGCCTCCGACAAGATTGTGGAGTTGAACCAAGGAGTTTGTAAGGGCAAGGAGATCGCCTACTTCGTGAAGATCTACCGCTAGTGAGGCAAGTCCTTCGTGGGCGATGGCCATGGTGGGATAGACAAGGTTGCTTCTTCGTGGACCCTTCGTGGGTGGAGCCCTCCGTGGACTCGCGCAACCGTTACCCTTCGTGGGTTGAAGTCTCCATCAACGTGGATGTAGGATAGCACCACCTATCCGAACCACGGGAAAAACATCCGTGTCTCCAATTGCGTTTGAATTCTGCAAACCCTTCCCTTTACATTCTTGCAAGTTGCATGCTTTACTTTCCGCTGCCTATATACTCTTGGCATGATTGCTTGATATGTATTGTGGATGTTGAAATTGTGCCTAAACTCCACTTAAACCGAAAAAGCTTAAAAACTGCAACTTTAGGATTAAGTGTCTAATCACCCCCCCCCCCTCTAGACACATCTACTTCAAGGTCCTACAAGTGGTATCAGAGCTTTGGTCTCCATTGCCTTGGTTTAATCACCATTGGAGGAAGATGGATGTGTCTACTTTAGGGAGTCTTAGACATAGAGTGCCTATTCTTGATGGAGAGTATTTTCATGAGTGGAAAAATGAGATGCTTGTAATTTTCAATCAATATCATTTGAACAAGTATATTGCTAGCCCTTGTGCACCTCATATTGATCCTTTGCATCCTACCCTAGATGAAGATATCGACATAATTCGCAATCTTAGAACTATTGAGCTCATCATTAGAGGATTGCCCAAAAAATTGATTGCTAGTTTTCCTACTCTTAATTGTGCCTATACTATATGGAAATTTCTTGAGGAACGATTTCCCGATTATTCCTTGAAAATTTTGGATGAAATTCTCCATAAATCTATTGCCTTGAGTAAGATGAACTCTAGTGATCCTAGTTATGGTGATTCTCTATTTGAGCTTACCAATCTCAAGCGTGCTAAAGGAGATGTTGTAATCATTATATCCAAAGCTATAAGAATTCATAAAGGTGACCACTTTGATGATCATTTATCTAATGAATTACCCTCTCTAGGAAATGGTGAGTCACAAGATCATGGTGAACATGGATACTATGATGATGATGATAGTGACTTCGATCTTGATGATGCAATGAGACATTTTGGTCTTATGGCAAATCTTCGGGGATATGTGTCAGGAGGAAAGGAATGGGTTCTTGATAGTGGATGTACTGATCATATGACCGGAGATGAAGAGATGTTCCGTGAGCTTGCTGAAAATGACGGCCCTCGAAAATATGTCACCTTTGGTGATAATTCAAAGGGTAAAGTGGTTGGCCTTGGTAAGGTGGCCATCTCACATGATAGTTCCATTCAAAATGTCATGCTCGTTGAATCTCTCAGCTACAACTTACTTTCAGTATCTAGACTTGGTGATTTCGGTTTGAATGTCCTATTTACTGAGGTAGATTGCCAAGTGTTTCATCAAGACAATCATAAAATGGTCTTTACCGGTATACGTAGAGGTGATCTTTACATTGTCGATTTCTCTAAAAAGGCACAACCTAAAACTTGCTTTATTGCTAAATCCTCAAAAGGTTGGTTGTGGCATAGACGACTAGGTCACGTTGGTATGAGAAACCTTGACAAGATTATTAAAGGAAATCATATCCTTGGAGTTAATGATGTCACATTTGATAAGGATAGACTTTGCAGTGCTTGTCAAGCAGGTAAACAAGTTGGAGGAAGGCATCCCGTGAAGAACATCATGACCACAAGGAGGCCACTCGAGCTACTTCATATGCATCTTTTTGGTCCCAACGCCTACAAGAGTCTCGGTGGAAATTCTTTTGGTCTAGTTATAATTGATGATTTTTCAGGATTTACGTGGGTGTTCTTTCTTGATGACAAGTCGCAGGTCCAGAAGATCTTCAAAAACTTTGCTAGGAAGCCCCAAAATCAGTTTGACATGAAGATCAAGAAGGTTCGGAGTGACAACGGAACGGAGTTCAAGAACGCAAATGTGGACACCTTTCTTGACGAAGAAGGGATTTCACACGAGTTCTCGGCTACGTACACACCTCAAAAAAATTGAGTTGTTGAGAGGAAGAACCGGACGCTCATCGAAATGGCGAGAACGATGCTTGATGAGTACAAGACGCCGAAGCACTTTTGGGCAGAAGCGGTTGAGACAGCTTGTCATGCAACAAATCGCTTGTATCTTCACAAGCTACTCGGCAAGACGGCATAGAGCTCCTCACCGGTAACAAACCCCAAGTTGGATACTTTCGAGTATTCGGCTCAAAGTGCTACATTCTTGACAAGCATCGTCGTTCAAAGTTTGCTCCTAAATCTCATGAAGGCTTTCTACTTGGTTATGGCTCAAACTCTCACACTTACCGTGTCTACAACAATTTCACCTAAAAGGTTGAAGAGACGGTAGATGTGAAGTTTGATGAATCTAATGGCTCGCAAGTAGAGCAATTGCCAATCGATGTAGGAGACAAAGACCCTCCAGAAGCAATCCAAGACTTGTCTATTGGCAAAATTCGTCCAACGGAGGTGAAGGAGAGTACCTCGTCCGTCCAAGTGGAAGCTTCTACTTCACGACAAGGTGAACCAAGAATTGATATGGAAGCATCCACAAGTGGGACACACCAAGATGAAGAAGACGAGGAAATGCATCAAGACAAACATCAAAAACCTCCTTCTCCACCAAGACAGGAGAACGACAATGTCAACAATGAAGAAGGCCAAGAAGAAGAACAAGATGAAGAAGATGTTCAACGAAGACCCAAGCAAAATCTCTCACGAGTTCGAGCAAGAATTGCCAAAGATCATCCCGTCGAGCAAATCTACAATGATATTCAAACCGGGAGAATCACTCGCTCAAAAACTCGTTTAGCTAACTTTTGTGAAAACTATTCATTCATCTCTAGCATTGAACCTATGAAGGTTGAAGAAGCATTGGAAGATCCGGATTGGATAAATGCTATGCATGAAGAGCTACACAACTTTGAGAGAAACCAAGTTTGGACATTGGTTGAGAAGCCCGACAACAACCACAACATCATTGGTACCAAATGGGTGTTTCGCAACAAGCAAGATGAAGATGGACAAGTGGTTCTCAACAAAGCACGTCTCGTCGCCCAAGGGTACACACAAGTCGAAGGTATGGACTATGGTGAGACATATGCTCCCGTTGCTAGACTTGAGTCCATTCGCATCTTACTTGCCTATGCTAATCACCATAATATCACCTTGTACCAAATGGACATTAAAACTTCTTTTCTAAATGGTGAAATAGAGGAGGAAGTCTATGTCAAACAACCTCCCGGCTTTATCAATCCTAAGAAACCAAATCATGTTTACAAACTTCACAAAGCTCTTTATGGTCTTAAACAAGCTCCTAGAGCATGGTATAAATGCTTGACCAAGTTCCTTATTGCAAGTGGTTTTGAAATTGGTAAAATTGATTCTACTCTTTTTACTAAAAGGGTTAATGGAGAACTATTTGTATGCCAAATTTATGTTGATGATATCATATTTGGTTCAACTAACCCTCTCTTTAGTGAAAAGTTTGGAAAGCTAATGTCAGAGAAGTTTGAGATGTCTATGATGAGTGAACTCAAATTCTTTCGGTTTGCAAATCAAGCAAACGAAGGAAGGTACATTTGTCTCTCAAACGAACTACACCAAGGACTTATTCAAGAAGTTCAATATGCAAGAATGCAAAGGTATGCCTACACCCATGCCTACTAGTGGACATCTTGATTTGACCAAAGATGGTGAACCGGATGATCAAAAGGTTTATCGCTCTATGATTGGTTCTTTGTTATACCTATGTGCTTCACGTTCCGACATTATGCTAAGTGTGTGCATGTGTGCACGTTATCAAGCTGCTCCTAAAGAATGTCATCTTAAGGCCGTGAAAAGGATAGTGAGATACATAATTCATACACCAAACTTTGGCATTTGGTATCCTAAGAGGTCTTCTTTTGATCTTGTTGGCTATTCCGACTTGGATTATGCCGGAGACAAGGTTGATAGAAAGTCCACTTCGGGTACTTGTCAATTTCTTGGTAGATCTCTTGTGTCTTGGTCTTCCAAGAAACAAAACTCGGTATCCTTATCCACCGCCGAAGCGGAATACATTGCCGCTGGTTCATGTTGTGCTCAATTACTTTGGATGACCCAAACTCTTAAAGATTATGGGATCTATGTGAAACATGTTCCACTGCTTTGTGACAATGAAAGTGCTATCAAAATTGGTCATAATCCTGTACAACATTCTCGAACTAAGCATATTGAAGTTCGTCATCATTTCATTCGAGACCATGTTGCTAAGGGTGACATTGATCTTAAGCATGTTCGCACCGATAAGCAATTAGAGGATATATTTACTAAACCTCTTGATGAGAAAGTGTTTTGCAGGTTGAGAGGTGAATTGAACATTATTGATGCTTCGAACTTGGGGTAGGAACTCCATTGGATACATGCAAGACATGAGCTTATGACTAATCCATGATATATCTCTTATGATGACTATCTTATGTCTTGGATATATTTCTACCTTGCATGTTGTCTAACCCATGTAGGTGCTTGGTTGAATCTAATTCCATGAGATTGCGACTCACTCACATCTTGAGCAATCTCTACATCACCAAGTCTCTACACAATGGTGGTTGAAGACAAGTAAGCACAAAACCATTCAAACATATCCTTTGACAAATTCTATGTTGAGCTTCATGATTTCCATTATAGGATACACAAGTGCTCTTCCTTGCAAGAACTAACCCATGTAGGTAGATGAACTCAAACTCCAAGTGGTAGTCCCAACTCTTGGTGAGCTACATCAACCTTGAGCACCCACACAAGTTCAACTACATGAGCAAGAACCGCACCACCACCCAAGGTATGTTATTCCATCTTAGAGAAGCTTTACTCCAAGACATGAGTCAAAGCAACTCAACAAGATGTGAATACATGAAGATGCTTAAACGAAAAATGGTAACCCCATTTTGAGCTTAAATGATGAGTATGACCTATGATCAAGTGTTCTCACTTGACTCCTAAGTCAATATACTCTAACATAGGTGACTATGTCACCGCCCAACTCTAGATGAAGTTCTCTTGTGTTCTTTTCTGTGTTATTGCATTTGTCTCATGCATATTTATTTTCTTTCAAAAAACATCATCTAGATCTTTCAGTTTCTTCTTTTTCTTTTTGTTTTTGTTCTGCATTCAATTCCTTGCAAATCCTTCAGCTAATTCATTGCAAATCTTTATGAGATCCTACATGTTTAGTGAGCTGAGGTGACAAGTGTTTTTCTCTGTGTTGAACTCGGTTTCACCGACTTGTAGTTTTTGGTCCAACCGAATCTTTTCGGTACCACCGAAACATGACACTCGGTGCCACCGACTTCGTAACAGGAAAAACAGTTTGCCACTTGTTCTATATTTCTTCTGATCCAGCTCTACTCAATGAATCTTGTCCTCTACAAGCATCACAGTTTTATCCATTGCTTGTGCTGAGTCTCAAGGACCAAACCTATACGACGGATTCCAGAAAGCCCTTCTTGGAAATTGATGTCAAAGGGGGAGAGAGAGATCACATCAAAGCTTATCACCTACAAGGGAGAAAGTATTAAGGGGGAGAAAGAGATTTCCAGGGGGAGAGAATACTCAAGGATCCCAGATGCTTGATGTTCAAGAGGAGAGATGTCACATGTCTTTTTGGGGGAAAGACATGTTCATATGTGCTTATTTGCATTAAGTTCTATCCATTTGTATCTTTCAGCTCTGATTTTCTGTTCCCTATCTTCACCCAATATCCCATGTAAGATTCAGGGGGAGCAAGACACCTAAGGGAAAGAAATCAGTCAAATTCATTGCATATCTTTACTCTTGGGGACATGTTGAATCCAATATGGTACCTTGTACTCACTCTCTACATGTCATCCCAGTCTTGGTACTCTTGTGGCTTCTTTGGTTTGCTCTGGCTCGTGGAGGTACCTGTGTTATCTAACCTTGTTCACTAGTAGAAAAAGGGGCTATGGTCCAGGCCGCCTCAGCCCATTAGTCCCGGTTCAGTCTTGAACCGGGACCAATGTGGGCATTGGTCCCGGTTCGTGAGCCCAGAGGGCCAGCCGGGCCACGTGGGCCATTGGTCCCGGTTTGTATGGACCTTTTGGTCCCGGTTGGTGGGCTGAACCGGGACCAAAGGGCCTCCCTCCTGGCCCACCACCATTGGTCCCGGTTGGTGGCATGAACCGGGACCAAAGGCTCCCCTTTAGTCCCGGTTCATGCCACAAACCGGGACCAATGAATTGCCTATATATACCCCCTCGCGCAAGGGCAGAGCACAGTGCTCTGTTTTTTCTGGCCGAGGGGGAGAGGCCTTTGTGGTGCTCTAGCTCACCTCCTATGCACATGAGGTGTTCGATGGAATGCCCGAGCCACACTACTTAAGCTTTCTCCTCTCGAAGCTCGACCTCCAAGCTCCATTTTCCTCGAGATTTGTCTAGATTTAGCGGTCCGTCACGCCCCGTCCCCGTCTTCACCGCCGTCGATCACTCGCGCCGATCTCATCACCGACACCACCGTGGTGAGCCTCTTGTTCTTATCTTCTTTCTGAAAGGAAAAATATTCTTACTTGTGTGTTTAGATAGATACTTGTATCATCTTCTTACATTTATTATTGCATCTTATATAGTGCGATGGTTTTGGTATCCGCCCCCGTCGGCCCTCGTCCTGTCTATGATTCGGATGTGGTATGTATATTATCTTTATAACAATTGGTTCATTTATTGTTTATGAAAATTATGCCGACCAACATGACATAGATTTTATTTATCTAGGATGTATGTGAATCGGAAATGCCAATCGACCCTATTGTCGAGAGATTAAATTTAGTTGAAGAAGAAAACAATTTGTTGAAGGAAAAAATAAAAAAAATTGAGGAGGAGAAGATGATATTGGAGTTGCATGTTGCGGATGTCGTCGATGATCACAAGATCAAGATGGATGCAATGCGCTTGAAGATTAGAAAGATTAGAAAATATGCCATTCATACCGAGGCTTGGTATCATTATGCTGTTGGATCAATTGTTACCTTGGTTGCGATTATGATCGCATTTGTTTTCGCATTGAAATGTGTTACATAGTTTCAATGTATGGTTTAATTAATTAGATGCTCTGGAGAGCTATATGTTGTTAGATGAGAACTATGTATGTACTTTGGTTTTAATGTGATGATGAACTTCTATTAATTTGGACACTTAATTATATATAATGCACGCAGATGAACCGGCAATGGATGTACGGTGACAGACACACCCGCGAGTACATTAAGGGCGTGCATGAGTTTCTCGATCCGGCTGAGGCAAACAAGCAGAATGGTTTTATGTGTTGTCCATGCACTGAATGTGGGAATACGAGGTCTTACTCTAACCGGAAAATCCTTCACTCCCACCTTCTTTACAAGGGTTTCATGCCACACTATAATGTTTGGACGAGGCACAGAGAAATAGGGGTTATGATGGAAGACGGCGAAGAAGAAGAGTACGAGGACAACTATGTGCCCCCTGAATACGGTGATGCTACAACGGGGGGAGCTGGTGAAGATCAAGAGGAACCAGACAATGTGCCCAATGATGCTACCACGGGTGAAGCTGCTGAAGATCAAGAGGAACCAGACGATGTGCCCGATGATGATGATCTCCGCCGGGTCATTGTCGATGCAAGGACGCAATGCATTAGTCAAAAGGAGAAGCTGAAGTTCGATCGCATGTTAGAGGATCACAAAAAAGGGTTATACCCCAATTGCGAAGATGGCAACACAAAGCTCGGTACCGTACTGGAATTGCTGCAGTGGAAGGCAGAGAATGCTGTGGCTGACAAAGGATTTGAGAAGCTACTGAAAATATTGAAGAAGAAGCTTCCAAAGGATAACGAATTGCCCGACAGTACATACGCAGCAAAGAAGGTCGTATGCCCTCTAAGATTGGAGGTGGAGAAGATACATGCATGCCCTAATGACTGCATCCTCTACCGCGGTGCATACAAGGATCTGAACGCATGCCCGGTATGCGGTGCGCTGCGGTATAAGATCAGACGAGATGACCCCGGTGATGTTGACGGCGAGCCCCTCAGGAAGAGGGTCCCTGCAAAGGTGATGTGGTATGCTCCTATAATACCACGGTTGAAACGTCTGTTCAGAAACGAAGAGCATGCCAAGTTGATGCGATGGCACAGTGAGAACCGAAAGAAAGATGGGAAGTTGAGAGCACCCGCTGACGGGTCGCAGTGGAGAAAAATCAGGAGAAAGTACTGGGATGAGTTTGCAAAGGACCCAAGGAATGTATGGTTTGCTTTAAGCGCGGATGGCATTAATCCTTTCGGGGAGCAGAGCAGTAATCACAGCACCTGGCCCGTGACTCTATGTATGTATAACCTTCCTCCTTGGATGTGCATGAAGCGGAAGTTCATTATGATGCCAGTTCTCATCCAAGGCCCTAAGCAACCCGGCAACGAAATTGATGTGTACCTAAGGCCATTAGTTGAAGAACTTTTACAGCTGTGGAATGGAGACGGTGTACGTACGTGGGATGAGCACAGACAGGAGGAATTTAACCTTCAGGCGTTGCTGTTCGTGACCATCAACGATTGGCCCGCTCTCAGTAACCTTTCAGGACAGACAAACAAAGGATACCACGCATGCACGCACTGTTTAGATGACACTGAAAGTATATACCTGGACAAATGCAGGAAGAATGTGTACCTGGGCCATCGTCGATTTCTTCCGACCAACCATCAATGTCGAAAGAAAGGCAGGCATTTCAAAGGCGAGGCAGATCACCGGAAGAAGCCCGCCATGCGCACCGGTGATCATGTGCTTGCTATGGTCAATGATTTACCCTACGTCATCTTTGGAAAGGGTCCCGGTGGACTAGCTGTTCCGAATGACGCTGAGGGACACGCACCCATGTGGAAGAAGAAATCTATATTTTGGGACCTACCCTACTGGAAAGACCTAGAGGTCCGCTCCTCAATCGACGTGATGCACATGACGAAGAACCTTTGCGTGAACCTGCTAGGCTTCTTGGGCGTGTATGGGAAGACAAAAGATACGCCGGAGGCACGGGAGGACCTGCAACGTTTGCATGAAAAAGACGACATGCCTCCGAAGCAGTATAAAGGTCCTGCCAGCTACGCTCTTACGAAAGAAGAGAAAGAAATCTTCTTTGAATGCCTGCTTAGTATGAAGGTCATGACTGGCTTCTCATCGAATATAAAGGGAATAATAAATATGCCAGAGAAAAAGTTTCAGAACCTAAAGTCTCATGACTGCCACGTGATTATGACGCAACTGCTTCCGGTTGCATTGAGGGGGCTTTTACCGGAAAACGTCCGATTAGCCATTGTGAAGCTATGTGCATTCCTCAATGCAATCTCTCAGAAGGTGATCGATCCAGAAATGGTACCAAGGCTAAGGAGTGATGTGGCGCAATGTCTTGTCAGTTTCGAGCTGGTGTTCGCACCATCCTTCTTCAATATCATGATGCACGTCCTAGTTCATCTAGTCGACGAGATTGTCATCCTGGGGCCCGTATTTCTACACAATATATTCCCCTTTGAGAGGTTCATGGGAGTCCTAAAGAAATATGTCCGTAACCGCGCTAGGCCAGAAGGAAGCATCTCCATGGGCCATCAAACAGAGGATGTTATCGGGTTTTGTGTTGACTTCATTCCTGGCCTTAACAAGATAGGTCTCCCTAAATCGCGGTATGAGGGGAGACTGACTGGAAAAGGCACTCTTGGAAGAGACTCAATAATATGCAGGGACGGATATTCTTGGTCTCAAGCACACTACACAGTTCTACAGAACTCTACCTTGGTGACCCCGTATGTCGATGAACACAAGAACAGTCTGCGCTCCAAACACCCGGAGCAATGCGACGACTGGATTACATGTGAACACATCAGGACTTTCAGCAGTTGGTTGGAAACACGTCTCAGAGGTGACAACACTGTTTGTGATGAGTTGTATTTGTTGTACAGGGGACCATCTTTGACTGTATTGAGATAAATGGGAATACATTTTACACGATCGCCCAAGATCAAAAGAGCACCAACCAAAACAGCGGTGTCCGCTTTGATGCAGCAACCGAGAGCGGAAAGGACACATATTATGGTTACATAGTGGACATATGGGAACTTGACTACGGACCTGATTTTAAGGTCCCTTTGTTTAAGTGCAAATGGGTCATTCTGTTTGGCGGCAGCGTACAGGTAGACCCACAGTACGGAATGACAACAGTGGATCTGAAAAATCTTGGGTACACTGACGAACCGTTCGTCCTAGCCAATGATGTGGCACAGGTTATCTATGTGAAGGACATGTCTACCAAACCGAGAAAAAGAAAAGATAAGGAAGCGAATACATCATACGATGAGCCAAAGCGCCACATAGTTCTTTCAGGAAAAAGGGACATCCTGGGAGTGGACGGCAAGACAGACATGTCTGAAGATTATGAAAAGTTTCATGAAATTCCTCCCTTCAATGTCAAGGCTGACCCAAGCATCCTGATAAACAATGAAGATTATCCATGGTTATGGCGCAATAAGCAAATGACACAAGCGAAGAAAAAGTGAAGACTTTCTCCCGCAACTATTATGATGATACCATGCCAACTTTGTAACAGATGATCTTTCGTCCGAAACTCTGATACTTCGAAAGAGATTGTTCGTTTTGTACACGAAGTGCATCCAGTTTTTTCCGTAACCATCTCAACTTTGTTGCACATGCTATGTG
The DNA here is from genome assembly GCA_034509565.1 of Triticum monococcum. Taxonomy (NCBI): domain Eukaryota; kingdom Viridiplantae; phylum Streptophyta; class Magnoliopsida; order Poales; family Poaceae; genus Triticum; species Triticum monococcum. Next base: position 68,543,446 of record CM067846.1, read on the forward strand.
GGTGAAATGATGATACCATGCCAACTTTCAACCTTTTCGGAGTTCATTTGAAATGCTTTTCAATTTCAGGGTCTTATAGCTCAAAAAAATCAATAAATCCATGAAAAATAACAAATGAAGTCAGAAAGGGTTGAAAATTGATGATGTGTCTTTGAATGGTGCATTTTGAACACAGAAAAAATATGGAGTTCAAATAAGTTCAAGAAAATGAAATCCCTTTGTAACAGATGATCTTTCGTCCGAAACCCTGATACTTCGAAAGAGATTGTCCGTTTTGTACACGAAGTGCATCCAGTTTTTGCCGTAACCATATAAACTTTGTTGCACATGATATGTGGGTGAAATGATGATACCATGCCAACTTTCAACCTTTTCGGAGTTCATTTGAAATGCTTTTCAATTTCAGGGTCTTATAGCTCAAAAAAATCAATAAATGCATGAAAAATAACAAATGAAGTCAGAAAGGGTTGAAAATTGATGATGTGTCTTTGAATGGTGCATTTTGAACACAGAAAAAATATGGAGTTCAAATAAGTTCAAGAAAATGAAATCCCTTTGTAACAGATGATCTAACTTCATAGTAAAGTTATTCATAAACTAGCGATTCACATACATTTTAAAACTATAAGTATTTAGTACAAATAAAAAAATAAAAAGCAAAAAATAAAACAAAAGAAGAAAACAAAAAAAATTAAATTATAAGTAAAATAAAACTATAAGTATCACTAAAAAACTGTAAGTAATTAAACTAAAATAAAACTATAATATTCTTCAAATTTTTAAAAATTCAAATTTAAACTATTTAAAATTTAAAACTAATGGCACTAACAGAAAGTTTATAATTTTTGTGACCTAAAAGCAAAAAGAAATCACTAAAAAACTGTAAGTATTTAGTTTTAAGTAGAAATAAAAAATAAATAGAAAAAAATTCTAATTTTATAGTAAAGTTATTCATAAACTAGTGATTCACACAAATTTTTAAAAATTCAAATTTAAACTATTTAAAATTTAAAACTAATGGCACTAATAGAAAGTTTATAATTTTTGTGACCTAAAAGCAAAAAATAAAAAACCAAAAAAATGTAGAAATAAAAAAGAAAAAACAAAAAAAATGCCACCTACTGGGCCTCCACGGCCTGAATACGACTAGAAACCCTACATGGGCCAGGATTCAGGCCCGCAGAAGGCCCAATAGGCCCACAGGCAAAGCAGTGTCAAATTAGGCCCATAGGCCTTCAGTTCGGAGGAGTTCAGGAGGGAGGAGGCAGCAGACCTTATAAACTGGTCTCGGGCGCTCTCAACTAGCGATGTGGGACTAAACTTTTGGACCCGGGGCGCACAAGGGCATTGGTCCCGGTTGGTGGCACCAACCGGGACTAAAGGTGGCATTGGTCATGGTTCGTGGCTCCAACCGTGACCATTGCCACCCTTTAGTCCCGGTTGGTGCCACCAACCGGGAACAATGGGCTTCGCTTCCCGCCCTTTGGGCTGCTGAAAGTTGGCCTTTGGTCCCGGTTCGTGGCTCCAACCGGGACTAAAGGGTGGCATTGGTCCCGGTTGGTGCCATGAACCGGGACCAATGCCCTTGCTATATAACCAGGACTTGTGAAAATTTCACATCTCCCTCGCCTCCCTAGCCAGTTGCCCCCGCCGCCAGGCTGCCCAAATCGCTCGCGCGCTCCTCGTCGCCGTCGCCGCCGCCGGCCGCCATCCCCGTCTCCCCGTCCCCCTGCCCCGCGCCCGAGCCCACGCCGGCCGCCGCCCCGTACCCCTGCCCCGTCCCCGAGCACGCACGGCCGCGCCCCTGCGCCCCGGCCCGCCCCCACCATTGTCGTCGTCGCCGGCGCCCGCCCCCACTGCCGCCCCTGCCTCGACGCCGCCCCTCCTCCCCGTTCGGTCCGGCTCCGGCGACCCCCTTTCCTCCCTGTCCCCTCGATCCTCTTCATATAATTTTTTTTCATATAATTTTTTTTCATATGCATATGTTGATTATATGAATGGATGGATGATGTATATGTTCATTATATGGATGGATGGATGTTCATATGTATGTATGTATGTTATGCAGATTTTTAGAATTTTTTGTGTATGTATGTTATGTTTATATGTATGTATGTATGTTCATATGTATGTATGTTTATGTTCAGATTTTTAGAAAATGTATGTATGTATGTATGTTTATATGTATGTATGTTCAGATTTTTAGAAAATGTATGTATGTATGTTCATATGAAAGAAAAATGTATGTATGTATGTTCATATGCATATGCAAAGAAAATGTATGTTCATATATATGATGATATGTTCAAATGTTTGTATATTCATATGAACAATGAATTAGGCAAAACCTTTACTTTTTTCTAAAATTTATATTTGATCATTATTTAAAAAAAAACAAGCAATACTACTTCATGTATTTTTAAGAAAGGACGAAGAAGAAAAAGAATGAGAGGAAAAAGGAAATAAGAAGAGGAAGAAAGGAGAAGAAGAGTGGAGAGGAAGAAGAGGAGAAATAAATAAGAAGAAGAAAAAAGAAGAAAAAGAAGAGGAGAAGAAGAAAGGAATAGAGGAGAAGAAGAGAAAAATAGAATATATATTCTATTTTCTCTTTTCTCCTCTATTCCTTTCTTCTTCTCCTCTTTTTTTTCTTCTTTTTTTTCTTCGACACGTGGGGGGGGGTCGAGAACGCCGGACATTCATGAGAGAGGCGAGGAAGAAGGGGAAGAAGAGGGAGAAGAAGAGGAGAGGAAGAAGAGGAAGTCTTCTCCTCTATTCTTTCTTCTCTTCTTTTTTCTTCTTCTTCTTCCTCTTTATTTTATCAGGAACGAGGGTCGTCGAGAGGTCGAGGAGCGGTAGAGGAGAAACCCTAAATAGAAAGTATCGTCGGTGTGAGATACATGTACCGTCGGTGTTAGACACTACACCCACATCCCACAAGTGGCGCGGGCTTCGACGCCCACGTCACTTGTGGGACGTGGATGTAGTGTCCGACACCGAAGGCCACATGTATCTCACACCCACGAAACTTGCTAGCTATTTAGGGTTTCCTCTACCGAAAAGAAGAGGAGAAATAAATAAGAAGAAGAAAAAAGAAGAAAAAGAAGAGGAGAAGAAGAAAGGAATAGTGAAGAAAAGAGAAAATAGAATATATTCTATTTTCTCTTCTTCTCCACTATTCATTTCTTCTTCTCCTCTTTTTTTCTTCTTTTCTTCTTCTTCTTCTTCTTCTTCTTCTTCTTCTTCTTAGCCGGAAGTAGAGAGAGGTTTCCTAGTGTCAAAGTATTGAAGAAATCCATGCCTTCATCATTAGCCGGAAGTAAACAGGGCATGTTGGTACGAAGTTCTGCAAAGTTGTTCTGGAATGGAGTCCCGGATAGAATAATCCGCCTTTTGGTACAAATTCAGCAAAGGCCTTCCAAATAGCGATATTCAGAAGGCTCTTGCTGAACTTTGTACCAAAAGGCGGATTATCCTATCTGGGACTCCGTTCTAGAACAACTTTGAAGACCTTCCTACCATCATGCACATGTTACTTTCGCCTAATGATGAAGACATGGTTTTGTTGAATCCTTTGACACTAGGCAACCTCCCGACCCCAAGGCGATCCTCTCGAACATGAGAGGAAGAAGAGGATAAAAAAAGAAGAGGAAGAAGAAGAAAAAAGAGGAGAAGAAAGAATAGAGGAGTTCTTCTCCTCTATTCTTTCTTCTCCTCTTTTTTTCTTCTTCTTCCTCTTTTTTTATCGGGAACGAGGGTCATCGAGGGACATATATAGATGTAGTGTCGTCGTTGTCGATATATACCCCCTCCCGATAGCTTACTATGATTAGGTAGCTAGTTCTATGTTTGGCACTAATATATCCATCTGTCATGTTTGAATAATAATTGCCATGTTGTAAATATTTGTAGAAACTATGGACACCGCCCTAGACGAAGCAAGAAAAGAAGCGTTGTTGAGGGAGATAATCGCAGAAGGAAGTGATGCCGTCTCGTACTATCTCAACGATATCTTCGATGGTCCGGAAGGAGAGGGTGAACAAGCTGGCTACGGTGACCTAATGCCGGTGCAAGAAGAAGAACATGAGGACGGCGCCGGTGACCCAATGTCGGTGCAAGAAGGAGAAAGTGATGACGGCTCCGGTGACCGAACCGAGTCCGGCCAGGTATATATATTAGTTAAGCCTATGCTGACTAGCTGATTGATGCATTCATTGTTTTGGTGTGTACACATATTAATTAAGTCTTTGTTCTTTTTTCTAGCCCTCCGGATCGAGCACAACTTCGGTAAAGAGACGAGGCCCGAAGAAAAAGTTGAGCTCGGATGAAAAGCTTGAGATCACAGCAATCGCGCCCGACGGCCAACCTATTGAACCCCTCCGGACAAAGAGGGCATTTGTTGCTCAGTGCGGGGTTCTGGTTAGGGACAAGATCCCGATAAGCATCCAGCAATGGTTTAAGCCGGCTAAAGAAGACCCTGAGGTGTCTTATGTCAATGATATGCAGAAAAATGATCTTTGGACTGAGCTGAAGTCAAATTTCACCCTACCGCCAGAGGATAATCCAGAGAACCCAATTAAAGAGAAATTAATCAAGTCTTTTTCTCTGAAGAGGATGGCAGATCTATTCAGGAGGTGGAAGAAAGAGCTCAATAGGTTTGTCGATAAAAAAGAGAAACCAGAATTCAAGGGCAGATATGAGAAGATCAGAGATCACTGGCCCGCATTTGTGGCCTACAAGACATCGGAAAAGAGTAAGAAGATGTCGGCGACAAACAAGCAGAATGCCGCGAAGAAGAAGCTTCACCATCGCACGGGGTCAGGTGGCTACCTCGTAGCCCGGCCTAAGTGGTCCAAGGTTGAGAATGATCTGCTTCATAAAGGGATCAGACCAGAGACATATAACTGGCCAGACCGTTGCCGGACTTGGTTCTTCGGGGCTGGCGGAACCTTGGACCCTGAAACAGGGGGATGCATTTGGACGAACGAACAAATGTACATACCAGTCAGTAGGCTTAAGCACTATATCGACGCAGCACAGGAAGGGACGTTCTTTCCAGACAGAGAGCACGACGAGCTCACAATGGCCCTCGGGAATCCTGAGCACCCTGGACGGACACGAGGCACGCCAGGCTCCGTTCCATGGAATGTTGGGTTTCCGGACACAGGCGGTTACAAATCCCATGAGAGGAGGAAAAAAGTGCAGCAGACCGAACTGCAGGCGCTGCATGCAAGGGTACAAGCGATAGAGGAACGAGAAGCAAATTGCAGCAAACGTACTGCCGAAGCCTCCCCCGAAGCTACCCCGCCATCTCAGCGCAGAAGCAGCGTGGCTTCCACCGAGCAGCTTCAGCTGCAGCATGCCTTGACGGCTCCTACCAGCTATCCTGTGGATGCTATAACGGAGTCTCAAAATTGCCACCTTATGACGCAATGGATGAATTTGAAGGTCAAGGCGGCTGTTGGCTCTGTTTATCCTACTGAACCCGGCGCAACTTTTCACTGCATGCCGATTCCAGAAGGATATGCTAGGGTGATGGTGGATGAGATAACGGAGGGATTTGAGGACCTCCAGCTTGACCACCCTACCGGTGAAGGGGAGACTCGGCTGGGGTCTGCTCTGAAGACTCCATGCCTATGGCGGAAGGACCTCATCAACCTTCCGAACTGGACGCCTCCGCCTCCTCCTCCTCCTCCGGCGAGTTAGGGCACTCTGCCTCCTCCACCGCTTCGTCCTCCAGCGAGTGACGATCAGGGCCCTCGGCCGGCTCCTTCTCCGGCGCGTGGCGGCACTCCGCCTCCGTCTCCGCCTGCGCTGACGCGCCCGAGCAGCCAACCTCCTCCTTCTCCGCCTCGTCAGCAAGGGCAGAAGAGACCTGCCGCCGCTCCAGCTGCTCCGGCGGTTCGTAGTCCTTCTCCTCCGCCTCTTAAGCAAGTAAAGAAGACAACCGCTTCGTCTGCTCGGTCAGCGTCTAGCAGTACAACCAGAGGCGGGAGGACATACAGATTCGGTCCTTCTCTAAAGATTCCAGAGAAGTTACCATACGAGAGGACCCAGGAGGAGAACGCCGAGATCGCGCGAGAAGAAGTGAGGAAATTCTTTGAAGGGGTGAAAGCAAAGCAACATCCACCTCCGGAGGAGAAGGTAGATGGGGTGCAAGTGAAGCGCACTCTGGCTGCCCTGACAAAACCACCAAAGTCTGATCCGCCGAAAGGAAACTATGACCGCATTATTGGAAAGGAATTTGCCGAAGCGGAGCGGTCGGGAACTACTGTCAGTGATGAAAGGCTGAAAAAACGATGAGCTGGGAAACAAATTGCCCAGCTCGGCAAACAAGCGAAGCAATCATGCCCCCCGCTCAAGGTGCCTAGCCACAACGTCGCTAATGAACCGAGGATGGTGCTCGGTTATAATAATCTTGCAGATTACCTGCCCGACGAAGTACATTATGAACCCATGGACATGCGGATGCAAAGATATGAGTACGGGAAGCCTCTCGTCAAAGATGAAAGATCTCTATCAACGATGATGCGAAGATTGCATGATTGGTACTTGAAAATCTGCAGAGACTCTGGGGGGAGGAGTACTTTGTATGTGAGAGTTAAAAAGGAGCATGACCTCGTTGGAATTGATCTGTTGCCTGTTCCATTTGAGGAGTTCTATCAGTTTTTCAATCAATTGGCCCTCGATAAAACAAAGATCGCCTGCTACAGTCTGTAAGTAGTACTACTTCTGTCATTAAGTTTCTCTATATAGCTTAGCTCTTTCATTGCATGTATTTATAATCATCCTCACTATATTATGCAGATTGAAGATCGTCGAATTGAAGAAAAGACAAGTCGGTGATATTGGGTTCATTAACACATATCTCATAGATGCAACTGAGGTTAAACTTCATGCCGCAGCTACCGAGGCCAACATGCTACAATCGTTCGTAATAAATCAAAACATGCTACCGTGCCATCAACCGGGACCAAAGGGTCTCCTGACTGGGCTCTGCGCACTGCCCACGTGGATGGGCTTTAGTCCCGGTTCTGGATTGAACCGGGACTAAAGGTGGGAGGTATTAGTACCGACACTTTAGTCCCGGTTCAGGAACCGGGACTAAAGGCCCTTACGAACCGGGACTATAGGCCCTTTTTCTACCAGTGGTTTGTGCAGGTTCATTCCATCCTAAGCCAGCTAAAGACTACAAGGTAAGTGTATGCAATCAAAATCATGAGTATGAGGAATTCTTGCTTATGTACATACTGTTTGCAAGAAGGACTCATGAGCATGAAGGTATTTTACTTGATAATCTTTTGCTCTGACGCATATGGCCAAGATACATGTAACACATTGCCTACTCTGTCATGGTTATGCTCTCACATGCCTCTATATTTCACATTTACATGAGTGCATACATGTAGAGGGAGCCTATGCTTGTTATATTTCCTTCCAAAGCTTTACTTGCTGTTCTTTATATATTTATCTAAAGCTTTGATGTATGTTGCCATCAATTACCAAAAAGGGGGAGATTGAAAGCACAAGTGCTCCCTAGGTGGTTTTGGTAATTAATGACAACATATCTCTTGTTGGACTAACGTTTCTATCTAGTATGTTTCAGATAAGTTCAACAATGGAGTGGCATGGACTAAAGGTTGTGGGAAATTCTCCAAGATGCTAAGGACAAAGGATTGGCTAAAGCTTAAAGCTCAAGACTCTTCATTTTACATTTTAGTGATCCAAGATCACATTGAGTCCATAGGAAAAGCCAATACTATGAAGGAGGGATGAGGTGTTGCTTAATGAGCCTCCTGCTTCATGTGCTTAATGATATGCTCCAAAATCCTTAGCTACTTTCCCACTTCCACATATGACCTAAACCTAAGCCAAACTCAGACCTACCGATTCTTTCAACCCGGCGCCACCGAGTTTCACTTGTCATAGCCATTGCCAAACCCTAGCAAATCGGTTCTACCGATAGGGATCTCGGTCTCACCGAGATGGGATTGTAATCTCACTGTGTATGTCCATTGCCAAAATCGGTCTCACCGATCTTGTGCAATCGGTACTACCGAGATTGCAATGCAAACTCTATGTTTCCTTTTTGTAACTTTTCGGTCTCACCGAAAGAGCAAATCGGTCTCACCGAGTTTGTGTAATCGGTCTCACCGAGATTACGTTATGCCCTAACCCTAACCATATCGGTCCTACCGAGTTGCATGTCAGTCCCACCGAAAATCTCTAACGGTCTCTAGGTTTACTATTTCGGTCCGACCGAGTTTGTTGATTCGGTCACACCGAGATTGGTAAATTGTGTGTAACGGTTGGATTTTGTGTGGAGGCTATATATACCCCTCCACCTCCTCTTCACTCGTGGAGAGAGCCATCAGAACACATCTACACTTCCAACTCATATGTTCTGAGAGAGAACCACCTACTCATGTGTTGAGGCCGAGATATTCAATTCCTACCACATGAATCTTGATCTCTAGCCTTCCCCACGTTGCTTTCCACTGAAATCTTTTTTCCACCAAATCCAAATCCTATGAGAGAGAATTGAGTGTTGGGGATACTATCATTTGAAGCACAAGAGCAAGGAGTTCATCATCAACACACCATTTGTTACTTCTTGGAGAGTGGTGTCTCCTAGATTGGCTAGGTGTCACTTGGGAGCCTCCGACAAGATGTGGAGTTGAACCAAGGAGTTTGTAAGGGCCAGGAGATCGCCTACTTCGTGAAGATCTACCTCTAGTGAGGCAAGTCCTTCGTGGGTGATGGCCATGGTGGGATAGACAAGGTTGCTTCTTCATGGACCCTTTGTGGGTGGAGCCCCCGTGGACTCGCGCAACCGTTACCCTTTGTGGGTTGAAGTCTCCATCAACGTGGATTTAGGATAGCACCACCTATCCGAACCACGGGAAAAACATCTATGTCTCCAATTGCGTTTGAATTCTCCAAACCCTTCCCTTTACATTCTTGCAAGTTGCATGCTTTACTTTCCGCTTCCTATATACTCTTTGCATGCTTGCTTGATATGTATTGTGGATGTTGAAATTGTGTCTAAACTCCACTTAAACCGAAAAAGCTTAAAAACTGCAACTTTAGCATTAAGTGTCTAATCACACCCCCTCTAGACACATCTACTTCAAGGTCCTACAAGGGTGAATCAAGAAATCCTGAAGGGTATCAAGCCTCGGCTCATGGTCCCTTTGAAGCGGACGCCGGGTTGTTGGGTGGAAGAATTACCATCTGTGTTATGGAGCATAAATACCACCCCAAACCGATCTACAGGATATACACCCTTTTTCCTAGTCTATGGGGCTGAGGCTGTCCTCCCAAGTGATATTCGTCACGACTCGCCCCGGGTCGCGAATTATGTTGAAGCAGACAACGAGCAAGCACGCCAAGAGGCACTGGACATGTTAGATGAGAAGCGAGACATGGCTTTGGCTCGGTCGGCGATTTATCAACAAGACCTGCGGCATTATCACAGCCGCCGGGTTAAGACAAGAACCTTTCAAGAAGGCGATTTGGTACTTCGGCTCATTCAAGACCAGACTGATATGCACAAGTTATCCCCACCTTGGGAAGGGCCTTTTGTGGTCAGCAAAATTCTGCACAACGAATCATACTACTCATTGACATTCGAGAAGACTCACGTAGCTCTGAGGAGGAGACCCGGCGGCCATGGAACATAGCTCTCCTACGGCCTTATTACACTTAAAGCCACAGGCTTTTCATATGTACATATTTCAACAATGTATATATTATGATCAATATAATAAACCAGCATCCTTGCTATCAAGTAGGGCCTCCGCCGTTTTTTCCTTCAAATATCTGTTAACTTGGGGGCTTCCTGTTCAAACATAGGTGTATTCACCAAAGAGAACGTAGCGTTACTACCCTCTTGATGCGGCTATCACGCCTTGGGGGCTTCCTGTTCAAACATAGGTGTATTCACCAAAGAGAACATAGTGTTACTACCCTCTTGATGCGGCTATCACGCCACAACCAAGCTTGGGAGCTTCACACCCAAGGGGCCAAAGAGAGTCTTGTTGCTACGCACAACTCAAACATAGGCACCCATTGAGCACAGCTCACAAAGTTACTTGGGGGCTCTTTGCGTCAAGTACCAAAGAGTTTGAAAGGACCCTTGTAGCTGGGTATCGACCCACGGCTTGGAAGCCTGGTGTATTCACCTAAAACCCCGGGTTAACCTGCCTTCATCAAGTAAGCCACTCCTATCCAGGTAATCCTGGCACGACCCTTCAAACGTTTGACAGTTACTCTCATTGAGACCCTGAACTTGTCAAAGTTAAAACAATGATTGGTTAGTTGGAGGGCCATCTTAAAAGGCTTTGCCAAAATGGTTTAACTTAGTGGCCTGGCAGCCCATGAAAAGCCTCGATTTGGGCCTGGCAGCCCTCGAAAAGCCTCGACTATAGTTTTTTGTTTGCTTTTTTGCCAATCTTTTGTTTTTCGTGTGGTCTACGTTAAACCGGAGTTTTTTTAACCCGGCATGGCTTACGGATCTTCTGTTCAAGTATACAATTAAAGGTAATCCGTCATCCTTCAAAACCGGTCTGGCTTTGATGCTTTGTCTCCAGCAATCGGTCGGCGTTCATCACAACCCAGTTCTATATCATATATATACCAACATGGTACGGTGGAGGTTGGGTTTTCACCCTTCTTCAAATCACAATTGGTAAACCGACAGCAATGTTTTATATCACAGGTATGATTTATTATTGCTGCAACCATAGCTGCTTACCAAGTTGGATATTTTGACCCGTCCGATGGTAAACCGCCTGGACAGATTTTCCTTATGCAGACACATGGATTGCATAATATTGTAAAAATACATAAGCCAGTACTAAAATTCTCATGACAAATCAACGCAAGGTGTATCCCAGTGCACGATGGCAACGGATCAAAGTATTTTTACTAGCCTATTACAAGGCGCTTGAAGGCCCAAAATATGGTGTTTCTAGCAGAACAAGGTTTATCGAGCATCACTATGATGGCCGGATCAAGTTTCATTGCCATGTTGATGCGATGTTGATGGGTCATCTGGCGTCAGCTCAGCTTCCTCCTCCCCACCTAGCGGTTGGAAGTTTGTAGTGGTCCAGTCAATCCGGGTTAAGGCCTGAAAGATAGCTTATTCACTGATAAGTGCTGACGGATCAATGTCAGGGGCATAAGTGTGCTTACGGTTTCCTGGAATAAGGTTCTGCGCTTCCGGAATGATAGGGTTAATCCGTTTGTTGTTGGCATCATAATAAGACCGGTGAACCATCAAGTTAGCATCTTCTGCCAGCTGACTCGCTAGAGGACGCATTTCCCTTGTCACTCTTTTAAGGGCTGCATCATCAAAATCTGCCCTGTTTTCTTGTGTGCTTGGAAAGCCTTTGGCAAGGTCAACCGGATCCAAGTCAGCTATCCATGCTTTGGCTCGGGTAAGTGCCAACAAAGCGCCGGCCCTGGCAGCAGATCGCTTCACCTCTTCTAGCTGTGCTGGTACCATGGATAGCCTTGCCAGAGTGTCCTTGATCAGTGTTGGACCCGGATTGTCATAGGATGCTGCGCAGATAACCCGTTGAGCACCGGTGTATAGTTGTTCAAGAAGAGTATATGCTGCTTTCGGCTTCATCCGTACATCTGAGCCCAGATGAGTAATGCGGCTACCTGCAACGGTTTAAGAATTTCATATTTCAACCGGCACCTTGCAAGATGGATATTTCAGATACCTTGCCAGAAGTACTTACCAAATACTGCGGAGGTCATGGCGTTCACTTGACGTTTCAACCCAGAAAGTTCTTCTGCCACCGGTTTAAGAGCAGATTTGGCATCTTCAGCCTGTTTCAGCAATGTGCCCTTCTCAGTGTCCCAATTGGCATGTTCCGTCTTGAATTCTTCCTTTAGTCGTTCCATGGAAGTTAAAGCGGCTCGAAGTTCATCTTTGGCTTTGGAAGATTCTTCTTGATGAGATTTGATACTCTCTTGAAGATTAGCAACCTGCGTTCGTTGATGGTTTATGTCAGCCTGCCAAAATCAAGAGGAGCATTTCAATATTTTATCAAAATTCCCAAGCATACAACTGGTTCTACACTTGGCACTTGGGGGCTAATGCGGATTGCTTCTTTCTTACTACTTATTCAAAGTCCCAAGGATTCATACAAGTTTCAATCCTAGCACTTGGGGGCTAATGTGTATCTGTTCAAACTACTTAACAGTCAACAATGTGCAGTTTGGAAATTCAAAGTCCCGGTTTGTTTTTACAAGCTAAACCGACCCTTGGGGGCTACAGGATACAAGGCAGATAAAATACAAAGATAAGGAGGAAAAGGTTTACCTCATAACGTTCCTTCATCAGATTTACCAAGTCAGCCTCATTGTCTCGGCTTGTATAAAGCCGGTTCAAGAATCCGGAATGAAGATCCTGGGCAAAAAGATTAGCATATTTTGACATATCAGTTTCCGTCTTCTTCTTGCCCATTGAAATAAACTCAACCTTGCCGGTATGTTTTGCCAAGACAACTGGATCGCCCGGAGCGGTATAAGCAGTGCCAGTAATAATAACATCATCGTCTTTGGCTGGGCTTGGCGGATTAGCACTTGACTTCAGTGGATCAGCAACCGAACTTGCAGACATATCATGTGGACTTGAGGTATTCTCATGTATGGCCGGATCAGCTTCCAGCGGATTAGCATTGATAGTTGGCTCTGGCGGGACAAAATCATCCATGAGATTATCAAGATTTTTATCAAGATCCTCAGGAGCTTTCTCCGATTCAACTTCACCGGCAGGGGCACTAGTCTTGGCCTTCTTACTCAAATGAGCTTGAGCACTAATATTAAAACAAAGATTAGCATGGTCAACTGAGTTATGAAAGAGAAGGGAAGACTACACACTTACCCAGGGACGGTTTTCAGTGGAGGCAGCTGAGTGGTTGATGAACCGCCAGACGAATTAGAAGATGCCTGATAATTTGAATCAGATGAATTGAGAGGGCATCGGAAGAAACCTTTCAAAATATAACGTTTTTCAGGAGAACAAGCAACCTCTGCACGACGTTTCTGGTTTGGGGTATGAGGTAAACCGGAAGAAGTGACCTATTAACCACTGTGCCGGGTTGTCCGACGTCCTTCGGTTTGCTGTGTCTTCAAAGAAAGTTTTTGATCCAAATGAGCAACAGGGTGAGAGCATTTCACTTTCCGAACTGCATGGCGAAATCGTTGAACCGGCACAAGTTCTGAGTCAGAAGAAAGACAAATTACCTCAACATGATCTGCGTGGCTGGCCTGCGCATCATCCTGGGAGTAATCATTATCAGTAAAATATATGGATAGAAGTCAAGGGAGTCAAACTTCACCTATACTGAAGCCCAAGGGAACCCAGAAGATGGCGCTTTACGGATGAGGCTTAGAGGCCCGGATCCCGCACGCGATTTAGGGCCCATGATAGTAAACCGCCATGATTGTATAAACTTGCATTGTAAGCTGGGAAAGAAGAGACCGAGGCGGACACTGGTATGAGCCAGCCTCCGGACTCTGTAAACTGGCCGGGGTCCTCCTAAGTATATAAAGGGGTGACCCGGTGGCAGTTTAGGGACAGAAAAACAACAACTCGAAGCCAGACAAAGCGGATTTGCTCCCTGGTCATCGAAACCCCAGCAATACCAATCACAACTAGACGTAGGCTTTTACCTTCGTCGAAGGGGCCGAACTAGTATAAAACTCTCGTGTCCCCTTGTTCGGTTTAACCCCTTCAAGCTAACCCATAGCGATGGCTCCACGACTAAGTCCTTTCATGAGGACATCTGCCGTGACAATTCCACGATAGTATCCATGCCGCAGAGACAAACTGCACATGTCCCATCTCACGTTCCAGTAGGCCAGCCACTCTATATCTTTGACGTGGCACACACAAATTCAATGGCACTCTTTATCGATCGCGCGCGCACACACACACATCATCCCTCTCTTCGATTCTATGGACACCTCAAGATGCATTTGTATGAGTAGTTTATCTTCTGAGAGAAAAGGTTGAATGAGGGAAGGCCTTATTTGTGAACATGGAGAGACGTGTGGGTATATTTTTGCAAAATTGCCATAGTTTCTTTCCTATCTGTTAGATATAAATCCGACGGCCTATATTGCAGGATGGCACGCACACCATCATCACCAACTCTGTTTTCTACTCCCTCCGTCCAAAAATACTTGTCATCAAAATGGATAAAAAGAGATGTATCTAAAACTAAAATATGTCTAGATACATTTCCTTTTATCCATTCTGATGACAAGTATTTCCAGAGGGAGGGGGTATTTGTATTTTGAGAGATTTCAACAAGTGACTATGACCGGACCTTACCAACATACTCAAAAAAGTAGTCCATAATTTTGATGTTACCCTCTTTTCTTGGCGGTGTAGTGCCATCTGGATACCTCATAAATAAATAAAGTACTACATGATACTAATATATGATACATGGCGCAGGAGTACTAAGTACTATTAATACAGTTTTGCTAGAACTCATCTAGATGAGATATAATTTGGTCTCATTCGTCTTTTATAGCCATTGGATGTGATGCTATATAAGATGCGTGTGTGCTGATGTGGGTTGTATTTGTTCATGTGCAACAAACTGACCACTGCATTTCATGTTTGATAGTCTCAAGTCATTAAAAGCATACAAGCCCCACATCTCTTCTAGGTTGATTCCTCTATTTATGTCAAAAAATAAGAAACAACGTGAGAGTTAGGGGGTGTTTGTTTCCAGAGACTTTTTTGTGTAGGGACTAGAAAAAGTCCCTCTTAGAGACTTTTTTATCAAACGGGAGGGACTTTTTAGGGACTAAACTAGGCATTTGGGACAAAATGAAGAAGACTCTCAAGGAGAGTCTTTTTGGGACTTTTCCAACAATGTCCCTCCATGCACCCATTGGCCCGCCACCCCATGGTGTTGTTTAATTGTTCTTTTTCTATATACTAGGGACAACATGGTCATTTAATAACCTCTAGGAAGGGACTATGGACTTTTTAGTCATTGGAAACAAACAGGGAGGGACTTTTTAGAGACTAGGGACTTTTTAGTTGGAACTAGAAAAAGTCCTAGGACTAGAGAACCAAACATCGCCTTAATGCACCACGCCTATGTGTTTACTACTTGGTTTTCGTAAGATGACTCAATACTCACCTAGACGGAGGGAGTATTCGAATTGACAGCGGGCAGTGCAGTTCCCGATACGGCTTTAATGCAGACAAGGGAGGGAGTAGTGGTTCCCGATATGTTGAATGGCCAATGCATCCTCCTTCAATTAATGCATGAGGGAAGTAATGGGAGGAGGTCCGGGAAAAGAGGTTGCATGATGTGAATGCAACGCAGTTTGCCCTCATTGCCCTCATATAAAGGCGCCCCTCCATTCCAATGCATCTACCACATCATACGCACCTAAGCATTTGCCTAAGCACCTACACTAAGCACAAAAGAGCTCACTCCAGACCCATGGTGGCGATGCGCGTGAGCGACCAGCGGTTGCGTCAGATGGTCCACGATGCCGGCCTGCGGCATGGCGCCGAGGATCGTCTCCAGACGGTGTTGGAGACCGGTTGGTGGATGGCCACTGTCGATGCCAACTACGACTCTCAATTGGACCAGATGATCGTTGCCACCAGCAACAAGTTCACTGTCCTCAAGAAGCTCGCGGACGACATCGATGTACTCCTCCAGCCCACGCGCCCGGGCTCCTCATTGCATACCACCCTAATCGGCCTCCATGGTCGGAACCTCTTTCAAGCACTGGTGGCCCTGCGACTCCCCGCCGACGCCACGAAGAATGTCCACCTGGAGGTCGAGCTCGCCGCGAGGCGCCTCGCCCTGCAAGATTCATCGACCTACACATCCACATGTATGAGGAAATAGTGTACATAGGTATCTACAAGGCCAGTGAGGACGCTACAACGTTGGCCTTCCTCAACCGGCTGAAAGCCTTGGATGCCTTTGCTGAGAAGCACCTCGACCTTGCCACAAAAGTCGCCGCTCCTTAGCCACCGGTCGGTGGACCGGCGCACTAAGTTGAGGAGGAGGAGGTCGTACGTTCGTGGATCCATCTTTCTTCTTGCCTTCTGTAACCACCACTGCGATCGCATCATCGTGGCCTTAATTCTTATTGTGCTGTTGCATTCTCGTTCCAGTCAATACCGACATGTGTGATCCCTTTGCTTAATTATATGCATCACTATAACTAGTACTCCATCCGTCAATTTATAAGTTGTGCTTACCTTTTCCATCAACTTCGTGCAACATGCGGGCATCTTGCTAGAAACACTAGAATATGTCTGTATAATCCGTATGTGATAGTCCATTTAAATCTCAAAAAATACAAATATTTAGGTACGGAGGGAGTAATATATTAAGAGTATATCAAAACAATAGTGATTTCTTTCAAGTTTGTGAACAAATACTACTATTCTACTACTTTGGATCCATCGCAATGCACGGGCATATTGCTGGTAAAAGGAAAAGGCATGCCGTGTTCGCGTCGCACCCCCACACGCCTGGGAATCGGGAGTACAACACGGCCCGTCCGGCACGACACATAGCTTAGGGAAGGCGTGTTGCCTAGCATTTTCACTTTCATGTGGGACCTCCATTGAGCAAACCGACACCCCGCCCGCCGCCGGGTTGGAAAACAGAAACGAGGGGAAGATCTAGCTGTAGCACGGAAGCCAAGAAATTTGGTGTCAGACGGGGCTCATTGATAGAGTAGGAGCATTCCGTACTAGTACTACTCCTACTAGTACCAAGTTTGCACTCCTAATACTATATTACTAGTACTACCACTATACAACTAGTAGGTCCATGCACGGCACAACATCGTAGGAACAAAAAACGGGAAGATCTTGTTTTGGATGATTTATCTTTTTTTCAATCAACGTAGTATGAATAATATGATGTGGGGGCACCCATGAAGCTTATGTGGCTTGGTTGCATGGCTACGGAAGGTTAGAGCAAAATAAATAGATAATGTGTTTAGAGTGCACTCCACTAAATAGATATACTTTGGATCCATTGCAACGGACCGACACATCTATATCTATACCCCCCATATAGTGTGTGAAAAAATTTGAAAGTTGGTCGTTGGATGAAGCCAATCCGACGGTACAAAGATGGCAAATCTGAGCACTACTGGCCGTTGGATATCACCCACCAGATTCTGCCACATGTATAATCTAGAACACTTCATGGTTGAACTTAATTCATGACTAACTTTGCCACAACTAAGCTTAGGTAAAGTTATTAGTTCTTCAAAATGAGAGCCACAAGTTGGCAAGCCTAAGGGAATCTTGCCACATTTTTTGTGTGTATGTCATGTGGGGCCTTAGTGTGGCTTGCCTAAGGTGTGGCTTGAACCAAACACTCACCTAAGTTAATCAAACTTGCCTAACCTTACATTCCACCAGATTTTGCCACATGATAGAATCCAGAAAGCTCCACATGTAGAAGCATAATGCACAAACCACCAGAATCTCATGCGTGCAATGCACGTGTACCTTCCTAGTACTAGTTGGTAGTAGTAAGAAACAAATTCCAGTTTTGGCACGAGCTCGTACTACGGGAGCACCACAAGGCCTACCGCAGGAGTTACATTTCCCTCTCGGGGCCCATGGGACCGAACTTCAGTGGCTCAGTGCGCGGCCTATGAGTCAATGACATGCGTACCTTAAATGCGGCTGGCCCACATGTCAATCTCATGGTGGTGGCGTGGTTCTCGACTCACTTGTTCGAGATGACCCGACCGGTGGTGGCATGGTCGTGGCGAGGGTGCCACAGCTGGGCGTCGGGGCGTTATGAGGCGTAGATGGCCACACCGGTGGGTACTACCTGTAGTACATAAGTACTCCAGCTGAGGATTGATGCCCGGGACGAAATGTGTCACAGCCGCTGGATGAAAATTCGATGGTGCGGGAGTATGGATTGGAGCACAGCAGCGGAGCAGGCAAACTGCGTCCAATCGGGTGTGTCTATGGTAGAAAGTTGATGGTCGCCGCAGTTCAGCTGGCCCGCATTTCATGCACACAAAGGCAGAGGAGCGGTGGGGCCAAGAGGGATGAGGGGCACATCGGGGGGGTGAGGATCCCCTGAGGTGAACAATCCTACCATTCTGTCACTGGCATGTGGGACCCATAAGCATGGGTCCCACCTGTCAACGAAGGAAAGGCAGGGCAAGGCAGTGATAGGATTAGATGGCTAGTCTAACTGAAGTAGTAGATGATTATTTAAAGAGGTTTGGAGAATTAGGATTAGATGGCTAGTCTAACTGAAGTAGTAGATGATTATTTAAAGAGGTTAAAACAATGTGAATGCAGTGGGGTTTGGATGCAAATGAAGATGAATGGGAGGTGAAGAAGCCGAGGAGAATAGGTTCCCAATGGAGAAGTAAATGGGAGAAGTGGCGTGAAGGCAATTGATTAGACGGCTAGGTAGACTAAACGAAAAGGCTATGCGGGTAGACTGATGAGTCGTACCTATTCGTGTACGTGCCCATCCTTCCTGATAGGTGGGACCTATGCAAACAGATAAAAAAATGTGTCGTAGTTTTTTTTTGAGCACGTGAGTGGCAGACACAACATTCTCTGGTTAAGTAATACTCCCTCCGTTTAGGTGAGTATAAGTAACCTTATGAAAATCAGGTTTTCCCAAAACCTTTAGGCGTGGAGCATTAACTTCCTACTCAATCCCCTCCCAGCCTCGTTAGCCAGCGTTCTCTTCCTCTGCTGCCGCGTTCTACCTTTCCATTTTTCCTCTTCTCAGGTGTGGAACGATCTGCATGCCGGCCTTGATGCACCAGAATGACCATTGCATGCATCGCGGCAGGGCGTTGATTGGGCATGCACGACAATTTGGTTCTGCTCGCAATATGGATGATACCTGAACGATGAAGTGAACAGGCATGCTAGCACAGGAGACCTATTTCCGCTATACAATACTGGAGTGCTCATGTTCCTACTACTACTAGTAGTAGTACAACTATGGTACACGTGATGGTCAAAATACTATTCATCCGGTCCTCACAGTGAAGTGACAACACCCTGCGCCTAACACTAGTCCAGGCGGCGTGTTCGGGTTACCAAAGTCAGCCTCACCCTATGCACTGTGCAGTCTGTCACTGCTGATGTACAGCACATTAGCGCCTCGCCTAGTCTCCCTCTCTGCTCCCATAGCACCACTCCATCTCCATCTCCTTCTCCGTCTCCGTCTCCATATCCATCTCACTGTGCCCCCCTGTACCGCCGCCTCACTCGCCTCCCTAGTACCACTATTCCATCGCTAGCCGCTCCAGCACCGACATCCTTCTCCCCCGTAAATCAAGCCCCCTTCCAAACTCCACCATGGCCGAACGCGAACCGCGGAGCATCCATATGAGCCACGATTGGAGCAATCTCGCCAGTGACATCCTCGACCTCTGTTGTTCGTGTATGGATATGGTGAGCGCCCTGTGGCTAGCTGCATGCTCGAGGGACATGCACACGGCCATCGTCAAAGCGAGGCCTAAGCTTTTCAAGACACCCTGCTTGCTGCTATCTAGTCTTGCTAGATTGGCTCACCATGATACGGAGGCATGCATGATGCCCCTCGACTTCAATCCGATCTCCATTAGCCAAAACTTCTTTGCAGGTATGTACTGGGTCGTCGTACAACATTTCCCTCGACATTGATCCGATCACCATCGCCCGAAACTTCCTGCAGGTATGTACTGGGTCAGCATGAACTCCCACTGGATGGCTGCCTTCAGAGAAGACAGTAAAAAGTTGGTGCTCGTGAACTTCCAGACCTCCCATGAGATTATCCTTCCTCCATTGGATTATATAGAGTATTACAATCGCGGTCCAAGTCATCTAGACTACTACGTCAGTTGGACAGACCTTGTTTTGTAGAAGATTGTAGAAACATGCACCACACTGTTGGTTTCATCTAACCATACATTAGGGAAGTAAATGTGCATATGGAGAACTCTATATTTGGAAGTAGTGAAATCCTGCAATGCTTACCATGTGTACATACCTATATTCGCCCTTCAGCAATTAATGGCTAGAATAATATCCTCACAAAATTTTTGCCCATAGAACACGAGTATATAACAATGCATGGTCTATTAGTTACCTTGAAGAATTTGTTTGTGAGGACAGAACATGATTACATAACATGCATGAAATGGTAATTTCTTGTGAAGAATCTATTGCGAGATAACATGAGTATAACCATGCATGGCACTTCTATATTTTTGAACCCAGTATACATTTCCCTGTATTTTCCTCCCAGTTCCAACAAGGACATATCAATGTTGTTTCTTGCATTATCCGACTCATACTCTAAACAATGTTGATCTTACATTAACAATGCATGTTCTTTTTTATATGATGTAGTGTCCCTACATTTAATGCCCTTTGTAATCACACCACCTTTGCCAAAAACAGGGAAGCACAACTGGTTCCTCGCTCGATTAGACGATGGCAAAAGACTGATGATCATTCGGACACATGATATGGAAAAGTTATATTGCAAAAACCCCCAATGTATACAAGGACCGTGTAATACGTGAGTATCCTGACAGTGGCTGTTATGTCTATGAGCAGGATACCAGCTTGTTGGGGCCTTTAGGATATTTTAGTTGGAGGCGGGTAAACAGCTTTGGTTCACACTCTCTGTTTCTTGGACTCAATTATCCGATTAACCAGGAGATCACCGTTGGCAAGGACCTTGATGGCAGAGAGGCTCTGTTTGCTATGGAAAAGTGTGTATACACGGCAAGCCCTAAGAGTTCAGGAGCAAATTCCCCTGATTGTCAACGATACAGCCTGTAGCCAAAAGAAGGTGAGAATGACAAAGGCATCCGGATTAACTTTGATCCTTGGATGTCTCAATTACGACATGCGGTGATGTGGTTCAAGCCTTCAGGTTGATAGGTAATTGGGCTGTTGCATCAAAAGGGTGGAGTACTGGTGTCTCCGAATCACTGGTCGCTGAAGCGGGGCTGCAGAATATGATGGTGTTGGATCATCTCTTCGAATGACTTTGTTGTCTTTGCTGCTGGTTCTTGATGGGTAGTTCTTTCTTTTGTTATGCATATTCCTTGTCATTTGTTCATCCTCGTCTATGTCACTCTTCCTATGTAATATTTGCTTCTGTTTAGAATGTCATTCTCGTCTGGATCACGAGAGTCTGAGCGCTGCAGATGGGTGTGTTTTGGTGGTGTAGCAAGACTTCTTATGAACTATCATGTCTTGCTGTTTATGTCAGTAGTAGTCACTAGTGAGTGTTTGAATGTTGTATATATCGTTGTTTCGAACTGTTTATTGTCTCGAATTACTGGTGGGCTAAATGAGGGCATCACCATTCTCTAGTGTTCAGAGTATATCTCCTTTTTTCAAGTTATATAATTTGAGCTCAGTGTATTTTCGATGATGTACACTTGTTTGGGCCAGTGAGGTGTCGTTGAATATGGGCCGAGTAGTAACGCAATGCCAAACAGGTCAATTATGACTCTCAGGTCGGGCTCTCAAAAGATCCTGAAAAAAGGCCAGGCTCTCCAAAAAGAAAGAAGAAGGACTCTTAGGCCAACATGTGGGCGCCACCGGTGTTTTCGTGCGCTTGCGCGCCAAGAGCATATTTGCACGTCGAAGTATGTCCGCCATCTGCTGATTTCTTTGTCAGGTTCCGGACAACTTTCGACTGCAGTTGTGTGTTCGAATCTTCCCGGCGTTTGTTCTGGGATGGCGCGCTGGTGAGCTTTGATCGGTGGCACCCAGGATGGGGCTCGATGCCCTCTGAACTTGAGTTTTTAACAAAGCTTACCTTCCACGGCATGCCTCGACGTGCTTGGAACAGCGAGTCCATGAACAAGCTTATCAACGACCTTGGAGGTGAGCTCGTAAGTATGTTTGTTCCTCCAGACAGCTGCGCTCTAACGGTTATGGCATGGATGAAGAAGCCGTCCACCATACCGAAGGTGATTGGTGTTGAGATACCGGTGCAGGAACCGGGGTTGTACTATTCGTCGCCACCAAGGCCGCTACGGACCACGTTGGGGATGTACCTATATCGAGTGTTCGTGCATGTCGAATAAGTGGTCAATCCATCAATCGAAGTCCTGCCGCCGCCGTTGGTGCCAGGGTCCGTCGACGATGTCCATTACAGGAGTCAACGTTAGACATTCCACGTGTTGCTAGGAACAATGGATGGCACAGGGCCTACTCCATCACGCGGCGGAGGCCACTGCTTCTTTGGGAGAAGAGGCAGGGCTGGCTGCCTGGATGTGCTCTAATTTGAGGTAACAACTGAATCTTGTCAGATACTAGTTAAATCCGAGCTATGGGTGTGAAGCACTGATATGCTAGTACATTTGATTGTGACCTATTCTAATTTTGTACCTGAACTTTTTTTAGAAAGGGATGTACGTCAACTTAATGTGCTAGCAGAAATTATTGTGTTGTCTGTCTGTTTTCTTTGCACAACATTCAAGATATTTCCCCGTCATTGATAAAGATGATGAACCGTTATGTACGACTTCGTTGGTTTCAACATAGCCCTTCCCGTAGCGATCCACTGCTTCCATCCTGATTGTGCCGCCTGTCTGAAATTTGTGTATGCAAGTTCAGTGTGCTATGAAGTTCTATATGATTGTGTCAACTATATAAGTTTTTACTGAGCATCAGTAATGCATATGGCTGAAAGATGTATTTACGAGCATCGACCGATGGGTCTCTCTCTATCTCTCTCTCTCTCTCACACACACACACGCACACACGCGCACATGCACAAGTGGGACCCGTTGAATTATTTATTTGCTCGTGACAGCTTTTAATTAGGTTCCACTGTAATCTAACTTTTTTCTTAAGTTATTAATTGAGCTCAGTGACTTTAAAAAGTTGTACAGAAGCCTTGTTTGGGCCTTTCCGGCATCGCTGAATGTGGGCTGAGTAACCATGTTAGGTTGTACTATACGACATAGGCATTTTTTTCAACGTCAACGATGCAACTGGGCCGACAGTTGTACACAATATCCGGGTCAACTTGTTATTCTCCGCCCCGCTGGGCTGCAAACTTTCCTAGGAGGTATGCATTAGGCTTAACAACAAATGGACTTTAAGAAATAATAAATGGGATGTAATTATAATAACTGGATAGTTACTATGCACCAAACACGTAATTAGTTTGAAAAAATATTATTTTTGGAATTTGAAAATTTTAATTTCATTACTTGTTGCGCGCGCAATATTTCATTGGATTTTAACGTAATACAACTTTATTTTGAAATCATATTTAACCTGACTAGAAATTTTGGATAAAAATATTTCGGATCCCATCAAAATGTGGGAATTTTTTTAATTCTGTTTTGAGCGGTTGTTTGAAATTATTAATCGTTGTCCTAGCTAGAAGTTGGGTTGTACTTTTAACAAACTGTAAATGGGCTGTAGTAAATTCAATTAGAATTAAAAAATGGGTTGTACATTCTTACAAATCGCAAATGGGCTATATGTTCTCTGCCAAATCCGAGTTGTGGGCCTACTAAGTTGACGCGTACCAAGGGCTTTGTCAACTTAGTCAATAAAAATGACTCTAGCTGAAGTGGTCGTACGATGTCCATCCAACGGCCGTAGTGCTTCTTCAACCTCTAGTCTTCTTGCTGCAGCCGCCCAAAGCAGCGTCGGTCGTGTCGCGTGCTCCTGCCACCCGTGGCCGGCTGTGATGCCGCGGAGGCCTCACCGCCCCGTACTACTCCCACCGCTGGCCAGGCCCTTCCTCTACTCACCCACACCCCCTATTATTCTACGGCGACGGCAGCCTCACACCACAGTCGAACAAGTGAACCCTCGTACTCCTCTCCGCACGGGCTTCCACTGCTGTGTCTTCCCTGGCTCCGTGTCGTCCCCTTCCTAGGCCTCGCCGTCGTCCAGACCACCGCCCTGGTGCTCTCGGCGCGGCGTGATCAACGACCAACTTCCATCGGAAGAGTACTGTACGTGGAGAGGCTCACAGCTGGGTCCAGGCAGCCACAAGGAAGTGCCTCCTTATTACGCGCAAAATAATTATTCCTCCACCTGACAGCAGGGACCCACCGGACGGGCCACCTTATTTCGCGAAAAAACGTTTCCCCCTGACTGCTGGGACCCACCGGATAGGCCGGCGTATTTCGTAAAAAAATGTTCCCCCCGTTGTCAGCTCGGATCCACCGGAAGTGCCTCCTTATTATGCACAAAAAATGAATACTCCCCTGCTAGCTGGGATCCACCATGGTGGGAGGCTGACTTGTGGGCCTACTAACTTGACTGGGACGGGGGCCTTTGTTAACTTTAGTCAATATGAACATTCTAGCTCAAGTGACCGTATGATGTCCATCCAACGGCCGTAGTGCTTCTTCAACCTTTGGTCTTCTTGCTCCAGCCGCCCAAAGTAGCGCCGGCCGTGCGGCATGCTCCTGCCTCTCGTGGCCGGCTGTGCTGCCGCGGAGGCCTCACCGCCCTTACTATTCCCACCGATGGCCAGGCCCTGCGGCGACGGCAGCCTCACATCACAGCTGAACCAGTGGACCCTCGTACTCCTCTTCGCGTGGGCTTCCACTGCCGCGTCTTCCCTGGCTCCCCGGTGTCCCCTTCCTAGGCCTCGCCGTCGTCCATCGCCCTGGTGCTCTCGGCGTGGCGTGGTCAAGGAACGACTTCCATCAGACGTGGACTGTACGTGGAGAGGCTGACAGCTGGGTCCACGGCCGCAGCAAGGAAGTGACTCCTTATTACGCGAAAAATAATGATTCCTCCACCTGACAGCTGGGATCCACCGGACGGGCCACTGTATTTTGCGAAAAAAACGTTTCCCCCTGACTGCTGGGACCCACCAGCTACATCTTCGCACGCGAGGATGTGCGTCCAGGCAGAAAAAGCGATTCGCCCCCATGACTGCTAGGACCCACCAGCTACATCTTCGCAGGCAAGGAAGTGCCTGACAGTCGGGACCCACCTGGTCGAAGCATATGTAGCGTTGTCATTCTGGTCGTGAACGTGTATGTACATATATACTGGTGGATGTAGAGGCGCGCACGTGTCGTAGTAGAGGCGCGTACATGTCATACTAGAGGTGCGCACGTAGCATGTACATGTACGTACAGCGGCCAGGGTGCAAGAAAGAAAATACGGCCACGTATGTGTACATATGGGCGGGGTCTCGAACACCTGCTCGCGCATACGTACGGCCAGGGCTCGTGTACAAGGCTGGGATGGAACGGAGAAACAACGTCGTTGTCGTGTTCATGGGGAGGCAACGGAATGCGTCGTGTTCATGGGGAGGCAACGAAATGCGTCGTGTTCATCGGGAGGCAACGGAACGCGTGGGAGCCAACCGGCTGGGTCGGAATGAAATGCGTGGTCGTGTTCATCGGGAGGGCTTGGACGGAACAGGCAGTGGAAATGAGGCCTGGCGTACCGCACAACGGAGGAAACGGGCCTCCTACATTTGGAACGGGGTCCTGTTGATCGGGAGGCGTCTGGCGTACCGCAAAACGGAGGAAACGGACCTCCTACGGTCAAAACGGGGGTCCTATTGATCGGGAGGGGTGTGGCGTACCGCAAAACGGACGAAACGGGCCTCCTACGGTCGAAACTGGGGTCCTGTTGATCGGGAGGGGTGTGGCGTACCGCAAAACGGACGAAACGGGCTTGTGTTGGAGCGCTACAGTCGAAACAGGGGTCCTGTTCATCGGGAGGGGTGTGGCGTACCGCAAAACGGAACTCCACGGGATACTGTTCATCTCCACCGTCGACCTCCTCCAGCCTCCACGGGCTACCGTCGACCTCCTCCAGCCTCCACGGGCTCCTGTTCATCCAGCCTCCACCGCGCGCTACTCCACCGGCTACTGTTCAACCACCCCTCCACGGGCACCCCTCCACCGTCTACTGTTCATCCAGCCCTCCACACCACGGGGTCCTATTCAACCACCCCTCCACGGGCACCCCTCCACCGTCTACTGTTCATCTAGCCCTCCACCACACCACGGGGTCCTGTTCATCCAGAGGCAACGCCACCGCTCACTGTTCATCCACCCCCCCTCGCAACGCTCATTGTTCATCAAATCGATCGGCTTCAGTTAGCAGCAGTAGCGAAGGAATCGCTCGATCGGGTTCAGTTAACAGCCATCGATCGATCGCTCGGGTTCAGTAACATGTAGCCTGCAGTGCAATCTCTCGGGTTCAGTTAGAGCCCAACGCCTCGCTCGGGTTCAGTTAGAGCCAACGCCTCGCACACACGCGCATACGGGTATGAGAGAAACGTGCATCGCTCAGCCCCCGACCTCCCACCGTAACCAGGAACTCCCCGAAATTTTCCTCCCCCTCGCTTCTACCATGGTTTTTTCCGTCATGGACGGCCCAAAGAATGTCATGGAGTTGCGTCTCCGGCCCGCCCAGGACGAAAAGCCCATTTTCTGTCATGATTTTTTGTCATAGAAGTAGGAGCCCACCACATCTATGCTGATACCGGGTTTTGTCACAATTATCGTCATAGAAGTGTCATATGTATGACAGAAAAAAAATTCATTCGGCCCAAAATGTCACGGATGTGTCTTTTTTTTGTAGTGATACCCCACTATGAGTGAGCCACTCTTCGGGACATCTTCACAAGTCCATTGTCACCACAATGGACGGCAAGCTTCAAGCACCTGATCTCTTCATGATGCACCACTTGAAATTGCACACCGCAACATTGATAATGACCACCACTTGATGTCCTCCTCCATGGGTTGTATGAGATCTTCCTCTTGATGCAAGCCCATGGAAACATACCTAACCCCACACAGAACTTTCACGTAGACCATGGGTTAGTACAGAAAGCGTAATGGACAATGCTTACCATACCATGGGATCACTTGATCCCCCTCGGTAGATCTTGTACGCTTTGTGTGTTGATCAACTTGATTCACTCTTTGACTTAGTGTTGATCAACCTAGTATGATGTCTTCTCTATGACCAAAGTTTGGATAATGCCTTGAATAGCACTTTGGTCATCACATAAACTCCTTGAAACCAACACGTGGACTTCAGGAAATGCCTATGGACAAATCCTAAGAATATAACTCAAGGCAACCATTAGTCCATAGAGATTGTCATCAATTACCAAAACCAAACATGGGGCACCACATGTTCTTTCAACAACAATACAAATATGTGTCATTTCCATCTTTTTCACTCGGATGGAGCACCTCAAGATTGAATCCATCACGAAGAACATCTCCCATTGCAAGATATATCAATCTACTTGGCCAAACCAAACGGATAGTCCAGAGAAAATATAAACCTATAACAATCATGCATAAAAGAATTAAAAAATGACTCAATTAATATTCATGGATAATCTGACCAGAAACACAAAATTCATTGGATCCCAACAAACACACCTCAAAAGAAGATTACATCGGATAGAACTCCAAGAAGATCGAGGATAACATGGTATTAAAGATCAAAGAGAGAGAGAGAAGAAGCCATCTAGCCACTAGCTATGGACTCGTAGATCTGTGGTGAACTACTCACGCATCATCAAAAGGGCAGCAAGGATGATGTAGAAGTCCTGCATGATCGATTCCCCCTCCGACAGTACTAGAAAAGGCTTCTAGATGGGATCATGGAAGAACAGAAGCTTGCGGCAGCGGAAAAAGTGTTCGGGTGGCTCTCAGGTGTATTGGAAATATTTGAGAATTTTTAGAGATGGAATTAGGTCAAGATGTGGCATGAGGGGCCCACAAGCCCAGGGGACACCCCCCTAGGCGCACCTGGTGATCTTGTCGCTCCCTCGTGGCTCCTCTGCTCTTCTCCCCGACCTTCTAGGGTCTCTCTTGGTCCAGAAAAAATCATCAAAAAGTTTTGTACCATTTGGAGGGTAGAGTATTCAACTCAAATTTATTGATTCACACAAGGGGAGCCAAAGAATATTTTCAAGTATTAGCAGCTGAGTTGTCAATTCAACCACACCTGAAAGAGTTAATATCTGCAACAAAATATTTAGTAGCAAAGTAGTATGGAAGTAACGACAACAGTGGCAAAAGTAACAGTAGCCGTTTTGTAGCAATCGTAACAGTGGCAACGGAAAAGTAACGGAGCAAAATCAATATGAAACGAGCTCATAGGCAATGGAGCAATGATGGATAATTATGTCGGATGGCATTCATCATGCAATAGTTATAACATAGGGTGACACAAAACTAGCTCCATTTCATTAATATAATGTAGGCATGTATTCCAAATATAGTCATACGTGCTTATGGAAAAGAACTTGCATGACATCTTTTGTCCTACCCTCCCGTGGCAGCGGGGTCTTATTGGAAACTAAGGGATATTAAGGCCTCCTTTTAATAGAGTATCAAACCAAAGCATTAGCACTTAGTGAATACATGAACTCCTCAAACTACGGTCATCACCGGGAAGTGTCGCGACTATTGTCACTCTGGGGTTGCCGGATCAAAACACGTAGTAGGTGACTATAACTTGCAAGATAGGATCACAAACACAAATATATTCATGAAAACATAATAGGTTTAGATCTAAAATCATGGCACTCGGGACCTAGTGACAAGCATTAGGCATAGCAACATCAATCTTAGAACATAGTTGATACTAGGGATCAAACCCTCACAAAACTAACTCGATTACATGGTAAATCTCATCCAACCCATCACTGTCCAACAAGCCTACGATTGGAATTACTCACGCACGGCGGTGAGCATCGTGAAATTGGTGATGGAGGATGGCTGGTGATGATGATGGCGATGATTTCCCCTCTCCGGAGCCCAAAACGGACTCCAGATCTGCCCTCCCGAGGAAGAAAAGGTCTTGGCGGCGGCTCCATATCATAAAACGCGATGAATCCCTCTCTTTGATTTTTTTTCTCCCCGAACATGAATACATGGAGTTGGAGTTTAGGTCAGTGGAGGTCCAGGGGGGCCACAAGGATACAGGGCGCTCCCCCACCCTTGTGGCCAGGGTGTGGGACCCCTTCGGTTGATTCATTCGCCAATATTTTTTATTTATTCCAAAACTAATCTCCGTGAAGTTTCAGGTCATTCTTAGAACTTTTATTTCTGCACAAAAGTAACACCATGGCAATTCTACTAAAAATAGCATCGGTCCGGGTTAGTTCCATTAAAAACATGCAAACTAGAGTCCAAATAAGGGCAAAAGAGTTTGGAAAAGTAGATACGATGGAGATGTGTCAACTCCCCCAAGCCTAGCCCATTGCTTGTCCTCAAGCAATTTAGTTGACAAACTGAAAGTGATAAAGAAAAACTTTTACAAACTCTGTTTGATCTTGTTGTAAATATGTAAAGCCAACATTCAAGTTTTGAGCAAAGATTATGAAGTAACCATATTCACAATAACATTTAGGTCTCACATTTACTCATATCAATGGCATAATCAACTGGCGAGGAATAATAATAAATCTTGGATGACAACACTTTCTCAAAGTAATCATGATATGATATAACAATATGGTCCAGCTAACGTGACGGAGCTGGTCGGCTAGTGACGCCGAAGTCTCCGGAGTAGGTTGATGAAGAGATGGCGAGGCCCCCGGTCCAGCCGAGATGTCGAAGCCTCGATGTCAGCTGATGAGTCGAAGTAGGTCGGCATGATGACACCTACTTGAAGGAGCAATAGTGCGGCCTTGCCGATGCAGGTCGTGACGTGGACAATGTCGGCTTGATGAAGTGACCGTGCGGCGATGCCGGTGTGCCCGCTCCATCTAATCCATGGGGCGGCGATGTTGGTGATGATTTATTCTTCGCGATGTTGAACTCATGTTCGGCTCGCCGAGATGATGATCCGAAGAAGTTGAACTCGGCTCAACAAAGTGACGACGTGTCTAGCGCAGGTCGGCAGCCGTGGAGCAATATTGCCGGACTAGTTTGACACCAACATTTTGGTGAAGATCATGTTTAAAAGATTTTAAAGTTAGTGGGATGTGTTCGGGAACAAAACACAATACCCCATACAAAACTTCCTTCAAAAAGGATGTCCGAAATCCCATTCATAAAAAAGACGAACTCGGGTCGGATTCGTTTTCGCGCAGAAAACAGATCCGAAAAGTGATGCACTAATCGGAAGGTTCCCGAAGTTTGGACGGTTGGATCGAGCTGAAATTTTGAGGCGTGGTAGATATAGGAATTCCGCAGCCGATCAACGGTTGGATCTTCCAAAGCACGTCCGATCTAGAAGCTGGACATCACACTCTAAACTCGTCCAGATTCCCGTCTAGATTTGACAGGGCTCCGGTATATCACGGATACCAGAGATTCCTCCATCGGAACTCGATGAATTTTTCCAGGGTTTTTGTAGACTCAATTCCGCATAATTCCACTGAAGCAATATTTAAAACGACACTCAAGGAGGCGGTGGTGGCGGATACGAGTTCACTGTCCAGAAAAACAGCACGGTCGCTCGAGGGCAATGTTGACGTTGAGCCCCCGGGCTCCCTGGATGATTCCTCCATGATCTTTGTAGAGATCGGAGTTGAAGTTAATGAAGGCCCTTATCCGAACATGACGATCGAAGGTAGAGCACAGTCCTCGGTTCAGCCAAAGTGACTGGCTGAGCCGGTGACGAAGAAGCCGGCGCCGCAGTTGACCTATGAGCGAGCCATTAATCCTTTTGCCGATCACACAGTGGAACTCTCAATGAAAGCACCAATGTCGGTGTCAAAACCGAAGGATCTCAGGTAGGGGGTCCCGAACTGTGCGTCTATGATCGATGGTAACAGGAGGCGGGGGACACGATGTTTACCCAGGTTCGGGCCCTCTCGATGGAGGTAACACCCTACTTCCTGCTTGATTGATCTTGATGATATGAGTATTACAAGAGTTGATCTACCACGAGATCGTAGAGGCTAAACCCTAGAAGCTAGCCTATGGTATGATTGTTGTATATGATCTATCGACTAGCATGGCCTCGGTTTATATAATGCACTAGAGGCCTAGGATAACAAGAGTCCTAGCCGAATACGCCGGTGGGGAGGAGTCCTTGTCTTGATCACCAAGTCTTGTGGAATCTTCCATGTATGCGGTAGCTGTCTGAACTGGCCCATGAGTATACGGCCATGGGGGCCCTCGGCCCAATCTAACAGATCGGGAGATGACGTGGTGAGTACCCCCTAGTCCAGGACACCGTCACCCATTATTAAGTTGAATGGGGTTTTCTCAGGATTATCAAAGTAGTACATAATATCTTTCACATAATGAGCATCGAGGGTTTTAGGAGGTTCCCCATCTCCATGAATAGCAAGTACACTTTTTGGTATTTCGTGTTCCATATCCATAACTGAAGATAGAGAACAACTTAGAACAGCAAATAAAAATTACTTAGTGATAAAGCTAACAAGCACACACGATAATATTCACCCCATGCTATAACTCCCCGGCAACGGTGCCAGAAAAAGGTCTTGATAACCCACAAGTATAGGGGGTCAATTGTAGCCTCTTTTGATAAGTAAGAGTGTCAAACCCAACGAGGAGCTAAAGGTAGAACAAATATTCCCTCAAGTTCTATCGACCACCGATACAACTCTACGCACGCCTAACGTTCGCTTTACCTAGAACAAGTATGAAACTAGAAGTACTTTGTTGGATAGGTTTGCAAGATAATAAAGAGCGCGCAAATAAAAAGTAGGGGTTTTTTAGATAAAGAGACAACTAAGTTAGTTTTAGTAGAGAGCTTGTTGTCACACAAGAAAGTTATTTGTCGCTAGGCAATCGATAACTAGACCGGTAATCATTATTGCAATTTTATTTGAGGGAGAGGCATAAGCTAACATACTTTCTCTTCTTGGATCATATGCACTTATGATTGGAACTCTAGCAAGCATCCGCAACTACTAAAGATCATTTAGGTAAAACCCAACCATAGCATTATAAGGCATCAAGTCCTCTTTACTCCCATACACAAACAACCTACTTACTCGGGTATGTGCTTCTGTCACTCATGCCACCCACCATAAGCAAATCATGAACATATTCCAAACCCTACAGTTGGGATCCCTCACGCTTGCGCGACACGGAGAGCACCATAGGACGGCACCAATAATAAAACATGCAACTCAAACCAATGACGATCATCAATTAATCCACAGGACAAAACGGATCTACTCAAACATCATAGGATAGCCATAGATCATTGGGAAATAATATATATCATTAAGAACCATGTTTAAGTAGAGATTACAGCAGGTAAAAGAGGGGTTACACTGCTGCATAGAGGGGGGAAGAGTTGGTGATGATGGCGGTGAAGTTGTTGGTGTAGATTGTGGTGATGATAATGGCACCGGCGCCATTCCGGCGCCACCAGAAGAGAGGGGGGAGAGCCCCCCTCCTTCTTCTTCTTCCTTGACCTTCTCCCTAGATGGGAGAAGGGTTTCCCCTCTGGTCCAGGGCCTCCATGGTGGCGGAGGGGCGAGAGCCCCTCCGAGACTGGATTTGTCTCTCTGTCTCTCTCTGTTTCTGCATTCCTAGTTCTGCCCTTTCATCGTTTCTTAAATTCCCGAAGATTCGTAACACCGATTGGGCTGAATTTTGTATAAGGTTTTTATCCGGATATTAGCTTTCTTACAGCGAAACAAGGGCACCAACAGCCTTATGGGGTGGCCACGAGGGTTAGGGGCGTGCCTGCCCCCCTGGGGCGCGCCCCCTTGCCTCGTGGGCCCCTCGAGCATCGTCTCGCAGTGATTTCACTTCTCAGAATTCACATATATTCCAAAAAAATCTATGTCAGTTTTTATCCCGTGTGGACTCCGTTTGATATGGATTTTCTATGAAACAAAAAACATGCAACAAACAGGAACTGGCACTGGGCACTGGATCAATATGTTAGTCCCAAAAATAGCATAAAAAGTTGCCAAAAGTATATGAAAGTTGTATAATATTGGCATGGAACAATCAAAAATTATAGATACGATGGTGACGTATCATAGTGCTTAGGCGAAGCCCTGCGCCGGTAACTTCATCATCACCGTCGCCACGTCGTCGTGCTGACGGAACTCTCCTTCGGCCTCAACTGGATCAAGAGCCTGAGGGACGTCACCGAGATGAACGTGTGCAGATCGCGGAGGTGTCGTGCATTCGGTAACTGATCGGTTGGATCGTGAAGACGTTCGACTACATCAACCGCGTTACTCAACACTTCCGCTTTTGGTCTACGAGGGTACGTAGACACACTCTCCCCTCTCATTGCTATGCATCTCCAAGATAGATCTTGCATGATCGTAGAAATTTTTTGAAATACTGTGTTCCCCAACAGTGGCATCCGAGCCAGGTCCATGCGTAGATGTTATATGCACGAGTAGAACACAAAGGAGTTGTGGGCGTGGGTATATACATATTGCTTGTCGTCACTAGTTGTTTCTTGATTCGGCAGTATTGTTGGATGAAGCGGCTCGGACAAACATTACATGACCGCATTCATGAGACTGGTTCTACTGACGTGCTTTGCACACAGGTGGCTGGCGGGTGTCTATTTCTCCAACTTTGGTTGAATCAGATTCAATGAACAGTGTTCTTTCTGAAGATCAAAAACCAATCACTATACCACGTTGTGGTTTTTATACCATAGATAAGAACGATTCTTGCTAAGCCCATAGCAGCCACGTAAAACTTGCAACAACAAAGTAGAGGATGTCTAACTTGTTTTTGCAAGGCATGTTGTGATGTGATATGGCCAAGACGTGATGAGATATAAATTGTTGTATAATATGAACATGTTTTTTTAAGTTGTCGGCAACTGGCAGGAGCCTTATGGTTGTCTCTGTATTGCATAAGATGCAAGCGCCATATAATTGATTTACTTTATCGCTATGCAATAGCAATAGTTGCAAAAGCAATAGTTGGCGAGACGACGATGTGAAAACACGTTGATAAAGATCAAGATGATGGAGATCATGGTGTCATGCCGGTGACGATGGAGATCATGACGGTACTTTGGAGATGGAGATCAAAGGCACAAGATGATGATGGCCATATCATGTCACATATTTTGATTGCATGTGATGTTTATCTTTTATGCATCCTCTTTTGCTTAGTATGACGGTAGCATTATGAGATGATCCCTTACTAAAATTTCAAGGTATAAGTGTTCTCCCTGAGTATGCACCGTTGCGACAGTTCATCGTGCCGAGATATCATGTGATGATCGGGTGTGATAAGCTCTATGTTCACATACAACAGGTGCAAGCCAGTTTTGCACATGCAGAATACTCGGGTTAAACTTGACAAGCCTAGCATATGCGGATATGGCATCGGAACACTGAGACCGAAAGGTCGAGCGTGAATCATATAGTAGATATGATCAACATGGTGATGTTCACCATTGAAAGCTACTCCATCTCGCGTGATGATCGGACATGGTTTAGTTGATATGGATCACGTGATCACTTAGATTATTAGAGGGATGTCTATCTAAGTGGGAGTTCTTAAGTAATATGATTAATTGAACTTAAATTTATCATGAACTTAGTCCTGATAGTATTTGCATATCTATGTTGTAGATCAATTGCTCGCGTATAGCTTCCCACTTTTATTTATGATATATTCCTTGAGAAAACTATGTTGAAAGATGTTAGTAGCAATGATGCAGACTAGCTCTATGATCTGAGAATTATCCTCATTGCTGCATAGAAGAATTATGTCCTGGATGCACCGCTAGGTGACGGACCTATTGTAGGAGCAGATGCAGATGTTATGAACTTTTGGCAAGCTCGATGTGATGACTACTTGACAGTTTAGCGCGGCATGCTTTATGGCTTAGAACCGGGAATTCAAAAAATGATTTGAAATATCACAGAGCATATAAGATGTTCCAAGAGCTGAAATTGGTATTTCAGACTCATGCCCAAGTCGAGAGGTATGAGACCTCTGACAAGTACTTTTCCTACAAGATGGAGGAGAATAGCTCAACCAGTGAGCATGTGCTCAGAATGTCTGAGTACTACAATCGCTTGAATCAAGTGGGAGTTAATCTTCCAGATAAGATAGTGATTGACAGATTTCTCTAGTCACTATTGCCAAGTTACTGGAACTTCGTGATGAACTATAATATGTAAGGGATGACGAAAATGATTCCCGAGCTCTTTGCGATGCTGAAATCAACGAAGGTAGAAATCAAGAAAAGCATCAAGTGTTGATGGTTGACAAGACCACTAGTTTCAAGTAAAAGGGCTAGTGAAAGAAAGGGAACTTCAAGAAGAATGGCAAGCAAGTTGCACTCCCATGAAGAATCCCAAAGCTAGACCCAAGCCTGAAACTAAGTGCTTCTATTGCAAAGGAAATGGTCACTGGAAGCAGAACTACCCCAAATACTTGGTGAATAAGAAGGATGGCAAAGTGAACAAAGGTATATTTGATATACATGTTATAGATGTGTACTTTACTAGTGTTCATAGTAACCCCAGGGTATTTGATACCGGTTTAGTTGCTAAGATTAGCAACTCGAAACGGGAGTTGCAGAATGAACATAGACTAGTTAAAAATGAAGTGACGATGTGTGTGGGAAGTGGTTCCAAGATTGATATGATCATCATCATACACTCCCTATACTTTCGAGATTAGTGTTGGACCAAAATAAATGTTATTTGATGTTTGCGTTGAGCATGAATATGATTGGATCATGTTTATTGCAATATGGTTATTCGTTTAAGTCATAGAATAATTGTTGTTCTGTTTACATGAATAAAACCTTCTATGGTCATACACCCAATATAAATGGTTTATTGAATCTCGATTTTAATGATACACATATTCATAATATTGATGCCAAAATATGCAAAAGTTGATAATGATAGTGCAACATATTTGTGGCACTGCCGTTTAGGTCATATTGGTGTAAAGGGGATGAAGAAACTCCATGCTGATGGGCTTTTGGAATTACTTGATTATGAATCACTTGATGCTTGCGAACCATGCCTCATGGGCAAGATGACTAAGACTTCGTTCTTCGGAACAATGGAGCGAGAAATAGACTTGTTGTCAATAATACATATTGATGTGTGCAGTCCAATGAGTGTTGAGGCTCGCAGCGGGTATCGTTATTTTCTGACCTTCACAGATGATTTGAGCATATATGGGTATATCTACTTAATGAAACACAAGTCTGAAACATTTGAAAAGTTCAAAGAATTTTAGAGTGAAATTGAGAATCATCGTAACAAGAAAATAAAGTTTCTACGATCTGATCGCGCAGACGAATATTTGAGTTACAAATTTGGCCTTCATTTGAAACAATGTGGAATAGTTTCGCAAGTCATGCCACTTGGAACACCACTGCGTAATGGTGTGTTCGAACATCGTAACGTACTTTATTTGATATGGTGCGATCTATGATGTCTCTTACCGATTTACCACTATCATTTTGGGGGTTATGCATTAGAGACAGCTGCATTCACATTAAATAGGGAACCATCTAAATCCGTTGAGATGACACCGTACGAACTATGGTTTTGCAAGAAACCAAAGCTGTCATTTCTTAAAGTTTGGGGTTGCAATGCTTATGTGAAAAGGTTTCGGCCTAATAAGCTCAAACCCAAATAGGAGAAGTGCGTCTTCATAGGATACCCAAAAGGAACTGTTGGGTACACCTTCTATCACAGATTCGAAGGCAAGATATTTGTTGCTAAGAGTGGATCCTTTCTAGAGAAGAAGTTTCTCTCGAAATAAGTGAGTGGGAGGAAAGTAGAACTTGATGAGGTAATTGTACCTTCTTCCGAATTGGAAAGTAGTTCATCACAGAAATCAGTTCTAGTGATGCCTACACTAATTAGTGAGGAAGTTCATGATGATGATCATGAAACTTCAGATCAAGTTACTACCGAACCTCGTAGGTCAATGAGAGTATGTTCTGCACTAGAGTGGTACGGTAATCCTGTTCTAGAAATCATGTTACTAGACCATGATGAACCTATGAACTATGAGGAAGCAATGATGAGCCCAGATTCTGACAGATGGCTTGAGGCCATGAAATCTGAGATGGGATCCATGTATGATAACAAAGTGTGGACTTTGGTTGACTTGCCCGATGATCGGCAAGCCATAGAGAGTAAATAGATCTTCAAGAGGAAGACAGACGTTGATAGTAGTGTTACTATCTATAAAGCTCGAATTGTCGCAAAAAAGGTTTTCGACAAGTTCAAGCTGTTGACTATGATGAGATTTTCTCACTCGTATCGATTCTTAAAGTTTGTCCAAATCTTGTTAGCAATTGCCACATTTTATGAAATCTGGCAAATAGATGTCAAAACTACATTCCTTAATGGATTTCTTAAAGAAGAGTTGTATATGATGCAACAAGAAGGTTTTGTCAATCCTAAAGGTGCTAACAAAGTGTGCAAGCTCCAGCGATCCATCTATGGACTGGTGCAAACATCTCGGAGTTGGAATATACACTTTGATGAGTTGAACAAAGCATATAGTTTTATACAGACTTGCGGTGAAGCTTGTATTTACAAGAAAGTGAGTGGGAGCCCTAAAGCATTTCTGATAAGTATATGTGAATGACATATTGTTGATCGGAAATAACGTAAAATTATCTGGAAAGCATAAAGGAGTGTTTGAAAGGAGTTTTCAAAGAAATACCTTGGTGAAGCTGCTTACATATTGAGCATCGAGATCTATAGAGATAGAACAAGACGCTTGATAAAAAAATTTAATGAGTACATACCTTGAAAAGTTTTTGAAGTAGTTCAAAATGGAACAGTCAAAGAAGGAGTTCTTGCCTGTGTTGCAAGGTGTGAAGTTGAGTAAAGACTCAAAACCCGACCATAGCAGAAAATAGAAAGAGAATAAAAATTCATTCCCTATGCCTCAGTCGTAGGTTCTATAAAGTATGCTATGCTATGTACTAGACCTATTGTGTACCTCACCATGAGTTTGATAAGAGGGTACAATAGTGATCCAGGAGTGGATCACTGAACAGCGGTCAAAATTATCCTTAGTGGAATAAGGAAATGGTTCTTGGTTATGGAGGTGACACAGAGTTCATCATAAGGAGTTGTGTCGATGCAAGCTTTGACACCGATATGGATGACTCTAAGTCTCGATCTAGATAAGGTGGGAGCGATTAGCTAGAGTAGCTCCGTGCAGAGCACTGTAG
Source organism: Triticum monococcum (assembly GCA_034509565.1). Classification (NCBI taxonomy): domain Eukaryota; kingdom Viridiplantae; phylum Streptophyta; class Magnoliopsida; order Poales; family Poaceae; genus Triticum; species Triticum monococcum. The sequence continues at coordinate 68,581,592 of CM067846.1, forward strand.
ACATAGAAAATTTGCAAAATACATGCAGCTCTGAATCTGGCAGACCCGTTGACTAAACTTCTCTCACAAGCAAAACATGATCACTCTTTGGGTGTTAATCACATAGCAATGTGAACTAGATTATTGACTCTAGTAAACCCTTTGGGTATTAGTCACATGGAGATGTGAACTAATAACATAAAGATGTGAACTATTTGTGTTAAATCACATGGCGATGTGAATTAGATTATTAACTCTAGTGCAAGTGGGAGACTGAAGGAAATATGCCCTAGAGTCAATAATAAAGTTGTTATTTATATTTCCTTATATCATGATAAATGTTTATTATTCATGCTAGAATTGTATTAACCTAAAACTTGATAGATGTGTGAATACATAGACAAACAGAGTGTCCCTAGTATGCCTCTACTTGAGTAGCTCGTTAATCAAAGATGGTTAAGTTTCCTAACCATGGACATGTGTTGTCATTTGATGAACAGGATCACATCATTAGAGAATGATGTGATGGACTAGACCCATCCGTTAGCTTAGCACTATGATCATTTAGTTTATTGCTATTGCTTTCTTCATGTCTTATACATGTTCCTATGACTATGAGATAATGAAACTCCCGAATACCGGAGGAACACTTAGTGTGCTATCAAACGTCACAACGTAACTGGGTGATTATAAAGATGCTCTACAGGTGTCTCCGATGGTGTTTGTTGAGTTGGCATAGATCAAGATTAGGATTTGTCACTCCGATTCTCGGAGAGGTATCTCTCAGCCCTCTCAGTAATGCACATCACTATAAGCCTTGCAACCAATGTGACTAATGAGTTAGTTGCGGGATGATGCATTACGGAACGAGTAAAGAGACTTGCCAGTAACGATATTGAACTAGGTATGCTGATACCAACGATCGAACCTCGGGTAAGTAACATACCGATGACAAAGGAACAACGTATGTTGTTATGCGGTTTTATCGATAAAGATCTCCGTAGAATATATAGGAGCCAATATGAGCATCTAGGTTCCGCTATTGGTTATTGATCGGAGATGTGTCTCGATCATGTCTACATAGTTCTCCAACCCGTAGGGTCCGCACGCTTAATGTTCGATGATGATTTGTATTTGGAGTTATGTGATTTGATGTACCGAAGGTTGTTCGGAGTCCCGGATAAGATCACGGACATGAAGAGGAATCTCGAAATGGTCGATATGTACAAATCAATATATTGGAAGGCTATATTCGGACATCAGAAAGGTTCCGAGTGATTCGGGTATTTTTCGGAGTACCGGAGAGTTATGGGAATTCGCCGGGGGAAGTAGTGGGCCTTAATGGGCCATACGGGAAAGGAGAGAAGGGCCTCAAGCGGTGCCCCCCCATGGCAAGTCCGAATTGGACTAGGGAGGGGGCGGCGCCCCCCTCTCTTTCCTTCTCCCTCTCCTACTCCTTCCCTCTCTCCCCTCTTGGAAAAGGAAGGGGATTCCAACTAGGATTGGGAATCCTAGTTGGACTCCCCCTATAGGCACACCCCTTCTAGGCCGGCCTCGTCTTCCCCCCTCCTTTATATATGTGGGCAGGGGGCACCCCAAAGGCACTCAAAGATTTGTCTTAGCCGTGTGCGCTGCCCCCCTCCATAGTTACACACCTCGGTGATATCGTCGTAGTGCTTAGGCGAAGCCCTACACCAGTAACTTCATCATCACCATCGCCATGCCGTCGTGCGAACAGAACTCTCATTCGGTATGAACTAGATCAAGAGCCCAAGGGACGTCACTGAGATGAACGTGTGTAGATCGCGGAGGTGCCGTGCGTTCGGTACTTGATCGGTTGGATCATGAAGACGTTCGACTACATCAACCGCGTTACTCAACGCTTCCGCTTTTGGTCTACGAGGGTACGTAGACATACTCTCCCCTCTCGTTGCTATGCATCTCCTAGATAGATCTTGCGTGATCGTAGGAAACTTTTGAAATATTGTGTGATCAAATTTTTCTATCGTGGGTGGTGATCTCCTAGCATGAAAATGAAAATTTTCCATGAAAGTATTAGTGAGTAGGAGATACTGATCACACTGGTCGTGGAGGAAGTCGATGTGGCCTACATTCTCAGCCAAATAATAGAAATCCTCATAAATTCCGGCCGACTCCAAGAATGCATCACATGGCCATTCACATGGCCGAAGCTCCGCAGTGCAAGGAAGATTGTACTTGGGCTTCTCCTTCTCCTCATTCTCTTTTTCCTTCGAACCCCAGCACAAGGAGCCTCTCAACAATATCCTCATCATTTTCTCCCTCTGAAATTTTTAGTGACTCAAAATAAAAGTGAACCAAACTCAACAAAATTTATGGCAACTACTCCTATAAGTGCCTAAAGTCTATATCATGCATCAAAACTACTTTGGACCATATAAATTTGACATGCAAGCTCAAGAACAAGGTCACTACAACAAAAAAAATTGCAATACATAAAGCACTAGAACAAAAACTAATTGGACCATTGGTGGAGTCACATACCGAAGAACAATGCCCCAAAGCAGTTTTGTGAATGGAGCTTTGAGCAAGGAGATCGAAAATAGCAGCAAAATGAACAAGAACACAAGTTTAGGCTACAGGGTGATTTTTTCTAGGGGAGGACGAAGTGGATGGGTGCTGGAATAAGTGGAGGGGAGCCACGTGGGGCCCACAAGGTCGAGGGGCACGCCCTCCACCCTTGTGGCCCACTGGTGAGGCCCCTGGAGTGTTCTTAGTGCCAGAAATTCTCAAATATTCTATAAAAAACATACTAAATTTTCAGGGCATTTGGAGAACTTTTATTTTCGGGACATTTTTTTATTGCATGGATAATTTAGAAAACAGACACAAAGTACTATTTTTTCTTTATTTAATCTAAAGAACAGAAAGTAAAATTTGTATACAGAGAGTTGTGCTTTCTAAATCCATCCATCTCATGCTCATCAAAAGGAATCCATTAACAAGGTTGATCAAGTCTTATTAATAAACTTCTTTCGAATGACATGAAACCGGAGAATTTTCGAATAACACTAGGTTACCTCAACGGGGATATGCATGTCCCCGACAATAAGAATATCATATTTCTTTTTGATAGTAGGAAGAGGGAATTCAAAACCTCCCAAAGTAATAGTTAAAAATTTTCCAATAGAATTGATTCCTTGCACTTGAGGTGGTTTCTTCGGAAAGTGTACCATATGCTCATTACCATTAACATGAAGAGTGGCATTGCCTTCGTTGCAATCAATAACATCCCCTGCAGTATTCAAAAAGGGTCTACCAAGGATGATCGACATACTGTCGACCTCGGGAATATCAAGAATAACAAAGTCCGTTAAGATAGTAACGTTTGCAACCACAACAGACACATCCTCACAAATACCGATGGGTATAGCTGTTGATTTATCAGCCATTTGCAAAGAAATTTTAGTAGGTGTCAACTTATTCAATTCATGTCTATGATACAAAGTGAAAGGCATAACACTAACACCGACTCCAAGATCACATAAAGCAGTTTTAACATAGTTTCTTTTAATGGAGCATGGTATAGTCGGTACTCCTGGATCTCCAAGTTTCTTTGGTATTCCACCCTTAAAAGTATAGTTAGCAAGCATGGTGGAAATTTCAGCTTCCGGTATCTTTCTTTTATTAGTAACAATATATTTCATATACTTAGCATAAGGAGGCATTTTAAGCATATCAGTCAAACGCATACGCAAAAGATAGGTCTAATCATTTCAGCAAAGCGCTTAAAATCCTCATCATCCTTTTTCTTGGATGGTTTAGGTGGAAAGGGCATGGGTTTCTGAACCCATGGTTCTCTTTCTTTACCATGTTTCTATTGGGGAACGTAGTAATTTCAAAAAAATTCCTACGCACACGCAAGATCATGGTGATGCATAGCAACGAGAGGGGAGAGTGTTGTCTACGTACCAACGCAGACCGACTGCGGAAATGATCACACAACGTAGAGGAAGTAGTCATACGTCTTCTTCCCGATCCGACCGATCCAAGCACCGTTACTCCGGCAACCTCCGAGTTCTTAGCACACGTACAGCTCGATGACCATCCTCGGGCTCCGATCCAGCAAAGCGTCGAGGAAGAGTTCCGTCAGCACGACGGCATGGTGACGATCTTGATGTACTACTGACGCAGGGCTTCGCTTAAGCACTGCAACAATATGATCGAGGTGGAATTTGGTGGCAGGGGGCACCGCACACGGCTAAGGAACGATCACCAAGGATCAACTTGTGTGTCTAGAGGTGCCCCCTGCCCCTGTATATAAAGGAGCCAAGGGGGAGGGGTGCGCCGGCCAGGGAGAGGGCGCAGGAGGAGTCCTACTCCCACCGGGAGTAGGACTCCCCCCCAATCCTAGTTGGACTAGGTTTCCCAAAGGGGGAAAGAGAGAGAGGGGGGCGGCCCCTTCTCCTAGTCCTAATAGGACTAAGGGAAGGGGGGCGCGCGGCCACCTATGGGCTGCCCCTTTTCTCCTTTCCACTAAGGCCCATGAAGGCCCATATGGCTCCCGGGGAGTTCCGGTAACCTCCCGGTAATCCGGTACAATCCTGATTTCACCCTGAACACTTCCGATATCCAAATATAGGCTTCCAATATATCAATATTTATGTCTCGACCATTTCGAGACTCCTCGTCATGTCCGTGATCACATCCGGGACTCCGAACAACCTTCGGTACATCAAAATGCATAAACTCATAATAACTGTCATCGTAACATTAAGTGTGCGGACCCTACGGTTCGAGAACAATGTAGACATGACCGAGACACGTCTCCGGTCAATAACCAATAGCGGGACCTGGATGCCCATATTGGCTCCTACATATTCTATGAAGATCTTTATCGATCAGACCGCATAACAACATACGTTGTTCCCTTTGTCATCGGTATGTTACTTGCCCGAGATTCGATCGTCGGTATCCAATACCTAGTTCAATCTTGTTACTGGCAAGTCTCTTTACTCATTCTGCAGTACATCATCCCGCAACTAACTCATTAGTTGCAATGCTTGCAAGGCTTATGTCATGTGCATTACCGAGAGGGCCCAGAGATACCTCTCCGACAATCGGAGTGACAAATCCTAATCTCGAAATACGCCAACCCAACATCTACCTTTGGAGACACCTGTAGAGCTCCTTTATAATCACCTAGTTACGTTGTGACGTTTGGTAGCACACAAAGTGTTCCTCTGGTAAACGGGAGTTGCATAATCTCATAGTCATAGGAACATGTATAAGTCATGAAGAAAGCAATAGCAACATACTAAACGATCGGGTGCTAAGCTAATGGAATGGGTCATGTCAATCAGATCATTCAACTAATGATGTGACCTCGTTAATCAAATAACAACACTTTGTTCATGGTTAGGAAACATAACCATCTTTGATTAACGAGCTAGTCAAGTAGAGGCATACTAGTGACACTAAGTTTGTCTATGTATTCACACATGTATTATGTTTCCGGTTAATACAATTCTAGCATGAATAATAAACATTTATCATGATATAAGGAAATAAATAATAACTTTATTATTGCCTCCAGGGCTTATTTCCTTCAGTCTCCCACTTGCACTAGAGTCAATAATCTAGATCACATCTCCATGTGATTAACATCGATAGTTCACATCATCATGTGATTAACACCCATAGTTCACATCGCCATGTGACCAACACCCAAAGGGTTTACTAGATTCAGTAATCTAGTTCACATTGCTATGTGATTAACACCCAAAGAGTACTAAGGTGTGATCATGTTTTGCTTGTGAGAGAATCTTAGTCAACGGGTCTGCCACATTCAGATCCACATGTATTTTGCAAATTTCTATGTCAACAATGCTCTGCATGGAGCTACTCTAGCTAATTGCTCCCACTTTCAATATGTATCTAGACCGAGACTTAGAGTCATCTTGATTAGTGTCAAAACTTGCATCGGCGTAACCCTTTACGACGAACCTTTTTATCACGTCCATAATCGAGAAACATATCCTTATTTCACTAAGGATAATTCTGACCGTTGTCCAGTGATCTACTCCTAGATCACTATTGTACTCCCTTGCCAAATCAGTGCAGGGTATACAATAAATCTGGTATACAGCATGACATACTTTATAGAACCTATGGCCAAGGCATAGGGAATGACTTTCATTCTCTTTCTATCTTCTGCCATGGTCGGGCTTTGAGTCTTACTCAACTTCACACCTTATAATACAGGCAAGAACTCTTTCTTTGATTGCTCCATTTTGAACTACTTCAAAATCTTGTCAAGGTATGTACTCATTGAAAAAACTTATCAAGCGTCTTGATCTATCTCTATAGATCTTGAAGCTCAATATGTAAGCAGCTTCACCGAAGTCTTTCTTTGAAAAACTCCTTTCAAACACTCCTTTATGCTTTACAGAATAATTCTACATTATTTCCTATCAACAATATGTCATTCACATATAATTATCAGAAATGTTGTAGTGCTCCCACTCACTTTCTTGTAAATACAGGCTTCACCGCAAGTCTGTATAAAACTATATGCTTTGATCAACTCATCAAAGCATATATTCCAACTCCGAGATGCTTGCACCAGTCCACAGATGGATCGCTGGAGCTTGCACATTTTGTTAGCACCTTTCGGATTGACAAAACCTTCTATTGCATCATATACAACTCTTCTTTAATAAATCCATTAAGGAATGCAGTTTTGTTTATCCATTTGCCAGATTTCATAAAATGCGGCAATTACTAACATGATTCGGACAGACTCAAGCATAGATACGAGTGAGAAGCTCTCATCGTAGTCAACACCTTGAACTTGTCGAAAACCATTTGCGACAATTCTAGCTTTGTAGATAGTAACACTACTATCAGCGTCCGTCTTCCTCTTGAAGATCCATTTATTCTCAATTGCTTGCCGATCATCGGGCAAGTCAACCAAAGTCCAAACTTTGTTCTCATACATGGATCATATCTCAGATTTCATGGCCTCAAACCATTTCGCGGAATCTGGACTCATCATCGCTTCCTCATAGTTCGTAGGTTCGTCATGGTCAAGTAACATGACCTCCAGAATAGGATTACCGTACCACTCTGGTGCGGATCTCACTCTGGTTTACCTACGAGATTCGGTAGTAACTTGATCTGAAGTTACATGATCATCATCATTAGCTTCCTCACTTATTGGTGTAGTAGTCACAAGAACAGATTTTTGTGATGAACTACTTTCCAATAAGGTAGAAGGTACAATTACCTTATCAAGTTTTCTACTTTCCTCCCACTTACTTCTTTCAAGAGAAACTCCTTCTCTAGAAAGGATCCACTATAAGCAACGAATGTCTTGCCTTAGGATCTGTAATAGAAGGTGTACCCAACAGTCTCCTTTGGGTATCCTATGAAGACATATTTCTCCGATTTGGGTTTGAGCTTATCAGGATGAAACTTTTTCTCATAAGCATCGCAACCCCAAACTTCAAGAAACGACAACTTTGGTTTCTTGCCAAACCATAGTTCATAAGGCGTCGTCTCGACGGATATAGATGGTGCCCCTTTTTTAACGTGAATGCACCTGTCTCTAATGCATGACCCCAAAAACGATAGTGGTAAATCGGTAAGAAACATCATAGATTGCACTATATCCAAGAAAGTACGGTTATGACGTTCGGACACACCATTATGCTGTGGTGCTCTAGGTGGCGTGAGTAGTGAAACTATTTCACATTGTTTTAACTAAAGACCAAACTCGTAACTCAAATACTCTTTTCCACGATCAGATCGTAGAAACTTTATTTTCTTGTTACGATGATTTTCCACTTCACTCTGAAATTATATGAACTTTTCAAATGTATCAGACTTCTATTTCATTAAATAGATATACCCATATCTGCTCAAATCATCTGTGAAGGTAAGAAAATAATGATACCCGCTGCAAGCCTTAAATATTCATCGGACCACATACATCAGTATGTATGATTTCCAACAAATCTGTTGCTTGCTCCATTGTTCCGGAGAACGGTGTTTTAGTCATCTTGCCCAAAAGGCATGGTTCGCAAGCATCAAGTGATTCATAATCAAGTGATTCCGAAAGCCCATCAGCATGGAGTTTCTTCATGCGCTTTATACCAATATGACCTAAACGGCAGTGCCACAAATAAGTTGCACTATAATTATTAACTTTGCATCTTTTGGTTTCAATATTATGAATATGTGTATCACTACGATCGAGATCCAACGAACTTGTTTCATTGGGTGTATGACCATCGAAGGTTTTGTTCATGTAAACAGAAAAACAATTATTCTCTGACTTTAATGAATAACCGTATTGCAATAAACATGATCAAATCATATTCATGCTCAACACAAAAACCAAATAACACTTATTGAAGTTCAACACTAATCCCGAAAGTATAGGGGAGTGTGCGATGATGATCATATCAATCTTGGAAGTACTTCCAACACACATCGTCACTTCACCCTTAACTAGTCTCTGTTTATTCTGCAACTCCTGTTTCGAGTTACTACTCTTAGCAACTGAACCAATATCAAATACTGAGGGGTTGCTATAAACACTAGTAAAGCACACATCAATAACATGTATATCAAATATACTTTTGTTCACTTTGCCATCCTTCTTATCCGCCAAATACTTGGGGCAGTTCCGCTTCCAGTGACCAGTCCCTTTGCAGTAGAAGCACTTAGTCTCAGGCTTAGGACCAGACTTGGGCTTCTTCACTTGAGCAGCAACTTGCTTGCCGTTCTTCTTGAAGTTCCCCTTCTTCCCTTTTGCCCTTTTCTTCAAACTAGTGGTCTTGTCAACCATCAACACCTGATGTTTTTCTTGATTTCTACCTTCATCGATTTCAGCATCACGAAGAGCTTGGGAATCGTTTCCGTTATCCCTTGCATATCATAGTTCATCACGAAGTTCTACTAACTTGGTGATGGTGACTAGAGAATTCTGTCAATCACTATCTTATCTGGAAGATTAACTCCCACTTGATTCAAGCGATTGTAGTACCCAGACAATCTGAGCACATGCTCACTAGTTGAGCGATTCTCCTCCATCTTTTAGCTATAGAACTTGTTGGAGACTTCATATCTCTCACCTCGGGTATTTGCTTGAAATATTAACTTCAACTCCTGGAACATCTCATATGGTCCATGACGTTCAAAACATCTTTGAAGTCCCGATTCTAAGCCATTAAGCATGGTGCACTAAACTATCAAGTAGTCATCATATTGAGCTAGCCAAACGTTCATAACGTCTGCATCTGCTCCTGCAATAGGTCTGTCACCTAGCGGTGCATCAAGGACATAATTTTTCTGCGCAGCAATGAGGATAAACCTCAGATCACGGATCCAATCCGTATCATTGCTACTAACATCTTTCAACACAATTTTCTCTAGGAACATATCAAAATAAACATATGAAAGCAACAACGCGAGCTATTGATCTTCAACATAGATATGCTAATACTACCAGGACTAAGTTCATGATAAATTAAAGTTCAATTAATCATATTACTTAAGAACTCCCACTTAGATAGACATCCCTCTAATCCTCTAAGTGATCTCGTGATCCAAATCAACTAAACCATAACCGATCATCACGTGAGATGGAGTAGTTTTCAATGGTGAACATCGTTATGTTGATCATATCTACTATATGATTCACGCTCGACCTTTCGGTCTCCGTGTTCCGAGGCCATATCTGCATATGCTAGGCTCGCCAAGTTTAACCTGAGTATTCCGCGTGTGCAAAACTGGCTTGCACCCGTTGTAGATGGACGTAGAGCTTATCACACCCGATCATCACGTGGTGTCTGGGCACGATGAACTTTGGCAATGGTGCATACTCAGGGAGAACACTTCTTGATAATTTAGTGAGAGATCATCTTATAATGCTACCATCAATCAAAGCAAGATAAGATGCATAAAAGATAAACATCACATGCAATCAAAATATGTGACATGATATGGCCATCATCATCTTGTGCCTTTGATCTCCATCTCCAAAGCATCGTCATGATTTCCATCGTCACCGGCATGACATCATGATCTCCATCATCTTGATCTATATCAATATGTCGTCACATGGTCGTCTCGCCAACTATTGCTCTTGCAACTATTGCTATCGCATAGCGATAAAGTAAAGCAATTATTGGGTGCTTGCATCTTATGCAATAGACAGACAACCATAAGGCTTTTGCCAGTTGCCGATAACTTCAACAAAACATGATCATCTTATACAACAACTTATAACTCATCACGTTTTGACCATATCACATCACAATATGCCCTGCAAAAACAAGTTAGACGTCCTCTACTTTGTTGTTGCAAATTTTACGTGGTTGCTACGGGCTTAGCAAGAACCAATCTTACCTACGCATCAAAACCACAACGATAGTTTGTCAAATAGACTCCGTTTTAACCTTCGCAAGGACCGGGCGTAGCCACACTCGGTTCAACTAAAGTTGGAGAAACAGTCACCCGCAAGTCACCTATGTGCAAAGCACGTCGGGGAAACCGGTCTCACGTAAGCGTACGCGTAATGTCGGTCCGGGCCGCTTCATCCAACAATACCGCCGAACCAAAGTATGACATGCTGGTAGGCAGTATGACTTATATCGCCCACAACTCACTTGTGTTCTACTCATGCATATAACATCAAACCATAAAGCCTAGGCTCGGATGCCACTATTGGGGAACGTAGTAATTTCAAAAAAATTCCTACGCACACGCAAGATCATGGTGATGCATAGCAACGAGAGGGGAGAGTGTTGTCTACGTACCAACGCAGACCGACTGCGGAAGCGATCACACAACGTAGAGGAAGTAGTCGTACGTCTTCTTCCCGATCCGACCGATCCAAGCACCGTTACTCCGGCACCTCCGAGTTCTTAGCACACGTACAGCTCGATGACGATCCTCGGGCTCCAATCCAGCAAAGCGTCGAGGAAGAGTTCCGTCAGCACGACGGCGTGGTGACGATCTTGATGTACTACTGACGCAGGGCTTCGCCTAAGCACTGCAACAATATGATCGAGGTGGAATTTGGTGGCAGGGGGCACCGCACACGGCTAAGGAACGATCACCAAGGATCAACTTGTGTGTCTAGAGGTGCCCCCTGCCCCTATATATAAAGGAGCCAAGGGGGAGGGGTGCGCCGGCCAGGGAGAGGGCGCAGGAGGAGTCCTACTCCCACCGGGAGTAGGACTCCCCCCCCCCCAATCCTAGTTGGACTAGGTTTCCCAAAGGGGGAAAGAGAGAGAGGGGGGGCCGGCCCCTTCTCCTAGTCCTAATAGGACTAAGGGAAGGCGGGGCTTTTCTCCTTTCCACTAAGGACCATGAAGGCCCATATGGCTCCCGGGGGGTTCCGGTAACCTCTCGGTAATCCGGTAAAATCCCGATTTCACCCGGAACACTTCCGATATCCAAATATAGGCTTCCAATATATCAATCTTTATGTCTCGACCATTTCGAGACTCCTCGTCATGTCCGTGATCACATCTGGGACTCCGAACAACCTTCGGTACATCAAAATGCATAAACCCATAATAACTGTCATCGTAACATTAAGCGTGCGGACCCTATGGTTCGAGAACAATGTAGACATGACCGAGACACGTCTCCGGTCAATAACCAATAGCGGGACCTGGATGCCCATATTGGCTCCTACATATTCTACAAAGATCTTTATCGGTCAGACCGCATAACAACATACGTTGTTCCCTTTGTCATCGGTATGTTACTTGCCCGAGATTCGATCGTCGGTATCCAATACCTAGTTCAATCTCGTTACTGGCAAGTCTCTTTACTCATTCCGTAATACATCATCTCACAACTAACATCTTAGTTATAATGCTTGCAAGGCTTGTGTAATGTGTATTACCGAGAGGGCCCAGAGATACCTCTCCGACAATCGGAGTGACAAATCCTATTCTCGAAATACGCCAACGCAACATCTACCATTGGAAACACCTGTAGTACTCCTTTATAATCACCCAGTTACGTTGTGACGTTTGGTAGCACCCAAAGTGTTCCTCCGGCAAACGGGAGTTGCATAATCTCATAGTCATAGGAACATATATAAGTCATGAAGAAAGCAATAGCAACATACTAAACGATCGAGTGCTAAGCTAATGGAATGGGTCATGTCAATCAGATCATTCAACTAATGATGTGACCTCGTTAATCAAATAACAACTCTTTGTTCATGGTTAGGAAACATAACCATCTTTGATTAACGAGCTAGTCAAGTAGAGGCATACTAGTGACACTCTGTTTGTCTATGTATTCACACATGTATTATGTTTCCGGTTAATACAATTCTAGCATGAATAATAAACATTTATCATGATATAAGGAAATAAATAATAACTTTATTATTGCCTCTAGGGCATATTTCCTTCAGTTTCCTAGCAACAAAGTCTCTCTTATCATAACATTGATTCTTTGATTGTGGGTTATCAAGATCAACAACAGGTTCAATCTCTACATCATTATCATTACTGGGTTGAGTGTCAACATGAACATCATTATTAACATTATCACTAGGTTCATGTTCATCACTTGATTATGTCTCAGGATCAGAAATAGAAATATCATTCGGATTCTCATGTGTATCTATAACAGGTTTACTAGAAGCATGCAAAGTCCTATCAGTTTTCTTCTTCTTTTTATTAGAAGGACTAGGTGCATCAGTATTAATTCTCTGAGATTCTTGCTCAACTCTCTTAGGATGGCCCTCGGGATACAAAGGTTCCTGGGTCATTTTACCACCTCTAGTCATAACCCTAACAACATTATCATTGTTCTTACTATTCAACTCATTAAGCAAATCATCATGTGCCTTAAGTACTTGTTCTACTTGAGTTGTAACCCTGGAAGCATGTTTACTAATAAGCTTAAGATCATTAACAGTTCTACTCATATAATCACCCAAGTGGTCAAGCATGTAAGCATTAAGTTTCAATTGTCTACTAACATAAGCATTGAAGTTTTCTTGTTTAACAATAAAATTATCAAACTCATCCAAGCATTGACTAGCAGACTTATTATGAGGAATATCACCTTCATCAAATCTATGGAGAGAGTTTACCTCTACTACCTATGTTGGGTTATTAAGACCATATATTTCTTCAATAGGTGGTAAATTCTTAACATCTTCAGCTTTAATACCTTTTTCTTTCATAGATTTCTTTGCCTCTTGCATATCTTTAGGACTGAGAAATAGAATACCCCTTTTCTCCGGGGTTGGCTTAGAAATTTGTTTAGGAAGTGTCCAATCATTATCATTACTCAATATATTATTCAATAGCAATTTAGATTGCTCAACAGTTCTTTCCCTGAAAACACAACCAGCATAACTATCCAGGCGGTCTCTGGAAGCATCGGTTAGTCCATTATAAAAGATATCAAGTATTTCATTTTTCTTGAGAGGATGCTCAAGAAAAGCATTAAGTAATTGGAGAAGCCTCCCCCAAGCTTGTGGGAGACTCTCTTCTTCAATTTGCACAAAGTTAGATATTTCCCTCAAAGCAACTTGTGTCTTATGAGCGGGGAAATATTTTGCAGAGAAGTAGTAAATCATATCCTGGGGACTACGCACACAACCAGGAGAAGAGAATTAAACCATAACTTAGCATCACCCTTTAATGAGAAAGAAAACAATTTGAGAATATAGTAGTAGCGAATTTTCTCCTCATGAGCAAACAGGGTAGCTATATCATTCAATTTAGTAAGATGTGCCACAACAGTTTCAATTTCATAACCATAGAAAGGATCAGATTGAACCAAAGTAATTATATCAGGATCGATAGAGAATTTATAATCCTTATCAGTAACAAATATAGGTGAAGTAGAAAAATTGGGATCATATTTCATTCTAGCATTCAAGGATTTTTTTTCTTTTAGCTTAGTTAACCGTTTCTTAAGATCCTCTCTATCATTGCAAGCAAAGAAGTCTCTGGCATTTCTTCATCCATAACATAACCATCAAGTACAATAGGCAATTCATATCTAGGGGGAGAATCATAATCTTCAGTTTCAATAATATCATCAGTTTCAGTAATTTCATTCTCTCTAACCCTAGCAAGTTGTTCATCAAGAAATTCACCTAGTGGCAAAGTGTTATCAAGCAGAGAAATAGTTTCATGATACGTCTCCAACGTATCTATAATTTTTGATTGTTCCATGTTATTATATTATCTACTTGGATGTTTTATATGCATTTATATGCTATTTATATGATTTTTGGGACTAACCTATTATCCTAGAGCCCAGTGCTAGTTTCTATATTTTCCTTGTTTTTGAGTTTCACGGAAAAGGAATATCAAACAGATTCCAAACGAGCTGAAAATTTCGGTGATTTTTTATGGACCAGAAGAAGCCCCCGAAGTAAAAGTGTTGGGCCAGAAGTGTCCCGAGCCAACCACAAGGTTGGAGAGCGCGCCCTACCCCCCGGGTGCGTCATCCGTCCTTGCCGCTGCCTCGTGGACCCCCTTGACGTGAGACCGACGCCAAAAATTCCTATAAAACACAAAACCCCTAGAAAGAAACCTAGATCGGGAGTTCCGCCGCCGCAAGCCTATGTATGCACAGAAAACCAATCGGGAGCCCGTTTCGGCAACCTTCCGGAGGGGGAAACCATCACCCGTGGCCATCTTAATCATCCCGATACTCTCCATGACGAGGAGGGAGTAGTTCACCCTCGAGGCTGAGGGTACGTACCAGTAGCTATGTGTTTGATCTATCTCTCTCTCTCTCTTGTGTTCTTGATTTGGCACGATCTTGATGTACCGTGAGCTTTGCTATTATAGTTGGATCTTATGATGTTTCCCCCCCCCCCTCTACCTTCTTGTAATGGATTGAGTTTTCCATTGAAGTTATCTTATCAGATTGATTCTTTAAGGATTTGAGAACACTTGATGTATGTCTTGCATGTGCTTATATGTTGGTGACAATGGGATATTCATGTGATCTACTTGATGTATGTTTTGGTGATCAACTTGCAGGTTCTGTGACCTTGTGAACTTATGCATAGGGGTTGGCACACGTTTTCATCTTGACTCTTCGGTAGAAACTTTGGGGCACTCTTTTAAGTTATTTGCATTGGTCTGAATAGATGAATTTGAGATTGTGTGATGCATATCGTATAATCAAACCTGCGGATACTTGTGGTGACATTGGAGTATCTGGGTGACATTAGGGTTTTGGTTGATGTGTGTCTGAAGGTGTTATTTTAGTACGAACTGTAGGGCTGTGTGTGACACTTATAGGAATAGCCGAATAGATCGATCAGAAAGAATAACTTTGAGGTGGTTTCGTACCCTACAATAATCTCTTCATTTATTCTCCGCTATTAGTGAATTTGGAGTGACTCTTTATTGCACTTTGTGGGATTGTTATATGATCTAATTATGTTATCATTGTTGAGAGAACTTGCACTAGTGAAAGTATGGATCCTAGCTAGGTCTTGTTTCCAAGCATTGCAATATCGTTTTGCTCACTTTTGTTACTTGCTATTGATAGGTCTCCAACGTATCTATAATTTTTTATTGTTCCATGCTGTTATATTATCAATCTTAGATGTTTTATAATCATTTTATAGTCATTTTATATCATTTTTGGTACTAACCTATTGACATAGTGCCAAGTGCTAGTTGCTGTTTTCTGCATGTTTTTTACATCGTAGGAAATCAATATCACACGGAGTCCAAATGCAACAAAACTTTACGGAGATTTTGTTTGGACCAGAAGGAACATAATGGGCCCTGGCTGTGCCTGGGGGTGCTCCGAGGAGAGCACAACCCACCAGGGCATGCCAGGAGGCCCAGGCGCGCCCTGGTGGGTTGTGCCCACCTCGGGTGCCCCCGGACCACCTCTTTGCTCCATAAATACCCCCATATTAGCAAAACCCTAGGGGAGTCGACGAAATATCCATCCAGCTAGATGGCTTCCTCTCTATCTCTCTTGATTCTCAATACAATGGTCTCTTGGAGAGCCATATGATGTAACTCTTTTGCAGTGTGTTTGTTGTGATCGATGAACTTTGAGTTTATGATCAGATCTATCTTTTATATCCATGAATGTATTTGAGTTTCTTTGATCTCTTTTATGCATGATTGCTTATAGCCTCATATTTCTTCTCCGATATTTTGGTTTTGTTTGGCCAACTTGATCTATTTATCTTGGAATGGGAAGAGCTGCTTTGTAGTGGGTTCAGTCTTACGGTGCTTGATCCCAGTGACAAAAGGGGAACCGACATGTACGTATCATTGCTACTAAGGATAAAACGATGGGGTCTATCTCTACATAGATAGATCTTATCTACATCATGTCATCGTTCTTATTGCATTACTCCATTTCTCCATGAACTTAATACACTCCATGCATGCTGGATAGCGGTCGATGTGTGGACTAATAGTAGTAGATGCAGGCAGGAGTTGGTCTACTAATCTTGGACGTGATGCCTATATAATGATCATTGCCTGGATATCGTCATGAGAATTTGAAGTTCTACCAATTGCCCAACAGTAATTTGTTCACCCACCGTTTGCTATTTTTCTTGAGAGAAGCCACTAGTGAAACCTACGGCCCCTGGGTCTCTTTCTCATATATTTGCCTTTGTGATCTATTTTTCCTTTGCTTTTATTTTCAGATCTATTAAACCAAAAATACAAAAATACTTTGCTGCACTTTATTTTATTTGTGATCTATTTATTCAATCTATTACAACTTTCTCCCATCCACGCACCAATTTATGGCATCGTTACCCGAAAGGGATTGACAACACCTTTAACACGTCGGGTTGTGAGTGGTTGTTATTTGTGTGCAGTGGCTGTTTACATTGTGTTGCTTGGTTCTCCTACTGCTTCGATAACCTTGGTTTCATATCTAAGGGAAATACCTACCACCAATGTGCTACATCATCCCTTCCTCTTCGGGGAAATACCGATGTAGCTTCAAGCGACATCAAAAGGAATTTCTAGCACCATTGCCGAGGAGGATCTTCAACATATACCAGCTTCCTAATCACAAATCTCATCTCCTTGCAATTTACATTATTTGCCATATGCCTCTCATTTTCCTCTCCCCCAATTCACAAAAAATTGTCGTTTTATTCATCCCTCTTTTTTTGTTCGTCATTTTCTTGCCGCATCTGTTTTTGAGTGCAATCTTGTTGTGCGGTCATCATGACTCAAGAGAACACCAAGTTATGTGATTTCACAAATACCAACAAGAATGATTTTATCGGCACTCGGATTGCCCCTCCCGCCACTAGTGCGGAGTCTTGTGATATTAATACTGCTTTGTTGAATCTTGTAATGAAAGATCAATTTTCTGGTACTCCTAATGAGGATGTCGCGTCCCATCTTAATACCTTCATGGAATTATGCGATATGCAAAAGAAAAAAGATGTGGACAATGATGTTGTGAATATGAATTTATTTCCGTTTTCTTTGTGTGATTCTGCAAAAGTTTGGTTCTCTTCTTTGCCTCGGAATAGTATCAATTCTTGGAATAAGTGCAAAGATGCTTTTATCACCAAGTATTTTCCGCCCGCAAAAATTATTTCCCTTAGAACACAGATCATGAATTTCACGCAACCTGAACATCACCATGTTGCACAATCTTGCGAAAGGATGAAAATGATGCTAAGGAATTGCCCAACTCATGGTTAAATCTTTGGACGATCATACAAAAATTTTATGCGGGTTTGAATTTGGTTTCTTGTAATCTTTTAGATTCCGCCACGGGTGGTACTTTTATGTAAATTACTTTCGGTGAAGCCACAAAATTGCTTGATAATATTATGGAAAATTATTCGCAATGGCATACCGAAAGAGCTCCTAATAGTAAAAAAGTTAATTTGGTTGAAGAAATTTCTTCTTTGAGTGAAAAAGTTGATGCTCTTATGAAATTGGTTGCTAGTAAAAGTGCTCCTATTGAATTTAATGATATTCCTTTGTCTACCTTGATTGAGCAAAACAGTGATGCCACAGATGTGAATTTTATCTCTCGAAATAATTTCAATAAAAATGCTTATGGAGGTAATTTTAATCCTAGGACTTTTCCTAGTAATTCCTATGAAAATCAATCTTATAATAATAATAGGAACATCTCTGATCTTGAGAACAATATTAAAGAATTTATCAACACGCAAAAAGTTTTCAACACTTCCATAGAAGAAAAGTTGAGTAAGATTGATGATTTTTCTAGAAGTGTTGATAGAATTGCTCATGATGTGGAAAATCTCAAGATGAAATTTTTTGTGCCTAAAGTAGATGAATCAATTAAAGCTATTTATGTTTCTATGGATGAAAGTAATAAAAGAACCGCTATGCTTAGAGCTAAAAGAGAATTTTTAGAAAAAGCATTTTCTAGTGATTTCTTTCGCAAAAGTGATGAAGATCTTAAAATGATTGGTGTTTCTTCTATTGATTCCTCGTTTAGTACAGTTAATATTGATGAAAAAGGGACTGGAGAAGAGTCAACTTTAGCTAGAAGGCGTCCCGATATTTCGGAGGGTGAAAATCTTATTGAGAAAATTGATTAAAGTGGGTTTGAAGAGGTCAAAACTTTACCTGGTGATGTGCCCACTCTTTTGGATTACAAAGACTTTAATTATGATAGTTCCTCTTTGATTGATTGTATTTCTTTGTTGCAATCCATGATAAATTCACCCCATGCTTATGAACAAAATAAAGCTTTTACTAAACATATTGTTGATGCTATGATGAAAGCTTTTGAAGAAAAATTGGAATCAGATGTTTCAATTTCTGGAAAATTGCATGACAAGTGGGAACCTACTATCAAAGTCAAGATTAAAAATTATGAGTGTTTTGCTTTGTGTGACTTGGGTGCTAGTGTTTCTACAATTCCGAAATCTTTATGTGATGTGCTTGGTCTTACCAATCTTGAAGAATGTTCTTTAAATTTGCACTTGGCGGATTCTACTATTAAAAAGCCTATGGGAAGAATTGATGATGTTCTTATTCTTGCAAATAAGAATTATGTGCCCATAGATTTTATTGTTCTTGATATTGATTGCAATCCGTCTTGTCCAATTATTCTTGGTAGACCATTTTTCCGCACTACCGGTGTCGTGATTGATATGAAAGAAGGCAATATTAAGTTCCAATTTCCTTTGAGGAAGGGTATGGAACACTTCCCTATAACAAGAATTAGGCCACCATATGAATCAATCATGAGGGCATCTTATGGATCTCGAACCAAAGATGACAAAACTTAGATCCTTGTTTTATGCCTAGCTAAGGGCGTAAAACTATAGCGCTTGTTGGGAGGCAACCCAATGAATAAAATTTATTTTTTCTTTTTGCTTCCTATTTTCGAGTGTTATCACAACTATGCTACTGTTATAATTATGTTTTGTATGTTTTAGTTAGTGTTTGTGCCAAGTAAAGCCTTTAGGATCTTCTTGGGTGATAGTTGTTTGATCTTGCTAAAAAACAGAAACTTTTATGATTGCGAAAATAATTCCCATTTTTAACTAGGGAGCAATAAAATGCCCATTACTCTTGAGGTAGATCAATATACAAATTGCTCAGGTCGTCCTAATTTTTCAGAATTTTTGGAGTTATATAAGTATTCTGAATACTTAGATTGCTACAAACTCTTCTGTTTTGATAGATTCTGTTTTCTTTGCGTTGTGTGCTTGTTTTGGTGGCTCTATGGATTTCTTTGATGAGTTTTTGCCATAGAAAAGTGGGAATACAGTAGATATAATGCAAGAACAAAATATGAATTGGTTCCATGCAGCACTTATAGTAGTGATTTATTTTCTTATACTAACGGATCTCACGAAGGTTTTGTTGAGTCTTGTGTGATTGAAGTTTTCAAGTTTTGGGTTATCTTACGATGGATGAAGGAATAAGGAGTAGAAGAGCCTAAGCTTGGGGATTCCCTGGCATCCCAAGCTATTATCCAAAAATGAGCAACCAACTAAGCTTGGGGATGCCCCCGAGTGACATCCCCTCTTTATTCTAACGACCATCGGTATTTTACTCGAAGCTATATTTTTATTCGTCGCATACTGTGTGTTTTGCTTGGAGCGTCTTGTATGATATGAGTCTTTGCTTGTTTTATTTTGAGTTTTAAGTCTTGATTCCTTGCTGTACACACCTATTTTAGAGAGCCAAAATTATGTCATGACTTGTTAGAATTCCTCTCTTTGCTTCACTTAAAAATTTATGAGCTATGGACTTGCTCTAGTGCTTCACTTATATCTTTTTGAGCACGGTGCGCTTTAGTATTTTTGAAGAAATTCTCTCTTGCTTCACATAGATTTATTTGAGAGTTAGTAAAATTTTCAAGAAATTCTCTCTTGCTTCACTTAAATTAATTTGAGAGAGAAAAGAAATTGTATGCTCATGATCTTCACTTGTATTTGTTTGAACTTGTCAAAAGCAACACATGAAAATTAGTCCCAAAGTGATAGATATCCAAGGAGGATATAATAAAAACTTTCATGAAGATCATTGGACAAAATGAACTTGATTCTTAGTAACAGTTTTGAGATATGATGATGTGATATGTGAGTTATGTCGATGAGTAATTATGCTTTAGTAAGAATATTGGTGTTAAGGTTTGTGATTCCCTATGCAAGCAAAAAAGTCAATAGTCATGCAATGAAATTATATCCTACTTGTGGTGCATTATTCGGTGTTAATTATACTTAATGCTTGCTTATTAGATTATTCATTTCTTGGTTGGTCGCTTCCAATCTTTTGCTAGCCTTCATTTTGCACTAAGTATGATCTCTACTTGTGCATCCAAAATCCTTTAAACCAGTTTTACCACATGAGTCCACTATATGTACCTATATGTTGTATTCTTTTACCGTTCTAAGCAAATTTGCATGTGCCATCTCTAATTTTCAAAATAAACTTGTCTTTTGTGTGTTCATTTCGCTCACGGAGCGGTGAGGGGTGGCTAATATTTTCCATGCTAGATGTGTTATTCTCACGATGAGTGGTTATTCACTTGTCGTTGCACGAGAGTAAGGCAAAGGTATTAGGGATGCACGGTCCCGAAATGAAAAAAATGAATTTAATTTATGTTGTCAGATAAGAAATTCCTTGGAAAGTGTTGTTATGAAAGGCACCCGTGGATACGGTTAGCCATGGAAAGTGAAAGTATGTTGGAAAAAGGAATAAACTTTATTTTCTGTTTGGGAACCACCTATGATATATCTAGCATGGAAAGTGTTGGGAACTCTAAGTCGTTTTCGTTGGTGGGTTGGATACACCTCCCAAAATGTTTTTACCTCTAATGTTTTCACTTTGAGCTCTGGCACCTCTACAAATCCCTACTTCCCTCTGCGAAGGGCCTTTCTTTTGCTTTATGCATTTTTTATTTTGAATTTGAGTCCCCATCTTCTCTTATAAAAGCACCAACTAGGAGGCAATATGATCGCACTTGAGTATTGGGTGTAGTTAATATGCGAGTGTGTTGCATGATTGGATCAATTATTGAGCGTGATGGGCTAGGGATAACCTATTTTAGCGTTGCTATTTTGAAAGACATGGTTGCTTGTTGATATACTTGAGTATTTAAATTATCATGTCAAAACTAGACTATTGCATTGAACAATATAAAAAGTCCAAATGTCCATGCTATAAAGAAAGAATATGATATGACATGCTAGGCAGCATTCCACATCAAAAATTTTGTTTTTATCACTTCCCTACTCGAGGACGAGTAGGAGTTAAGCTTGGGGATGCTGATACGTCTCCAATGTATCTATAATTTTTATTGTTCCATGTTGTTATATTATCAATCTTGGATGTTTTATAATCATTTTTTGCTACTAACCTATTGACATAGTGCCAAGTGCTAGTTGTTGTTTTCTGCATGTTTTTTACATCGCAGGAAATCAATATCAAATGAGTCCAAATGCAACAAAACTTTACAGAGATTTTTTGGACTAGAAGGAACATAATGGGCCCTGGCTATGCGTGGGGATGCTTCGAGGAGAGCACAACCCGGCAGGGTGCGTTAGGAGGCCCAGGCGCACCCTGGTGGGTTGTGCCCACCTCGGGTGCCCCCCGGACCGCCTCTTTGCTCTATAAATACCCCAATATTCCCAAAATCCTAGGGGAGTCGACGAAATATTCATCCAGCTGCCGCAGAGTCTAGAACCACCAGATCCAATCTAGACACCATATTGGATGGGGTTCACCACCTAAATTGGTGCCTCTCCGATGATGTGTGAGTAGTTCTTTGTAGACCTTCGGGTCCGTAGTTAGTAGCTAGATGGATTTCTCTCTCTCTCTTGATTCTCAATACAATGGTCTCTTGGAGATCCATATGATGTAACGTGTGTTTGTTGGGATCGATGAACTTTGAGTTTATGATCAGATCTATCTTTTTATATCCATGAAAGTATTTGAGTTTCTTTGATCTCTTTTATGCATGATTGCTTATAGCCTCGTATTTCTTCTCCGATATTTGGGTTTTGTTTGGCCAACTTGATCTATTTTTTTACCTAATATTAAAGGACGGAGGCTTTCATAGTTCTCCATACATCATCTATTTATAACCATTGATTTTACGATAACCAATAAATATTGACTGCTGAGATTTAATATTCCTTTTAGCCTTGAGCAAAAGAAAAATAAAAAAAATACTGCACCTGATGGCGTCGAACTGTAGACCTCTTGCTCAATCATAGAGGGCATGACCAGCAAGCTAGGTAATTGTTTTATGTAAAAAGAAGATTCGTTATATAATAAAATAGTACGATCTCACTCTTTTATATACTAAATCCCACAAGTTTTTCTACGAAGTTGCCTAGGAAGTAAGCGAGTTACCTAAGGAATCGTCAAGAAAAAGCGGACCGGTATGGCTGCATGTACCCCAAAAAGGGAGACCTAATATAGAAGTTACATGTTTCGCACATATATTGATGTGTGCTGGTCGAATCTAATTAAAGGGAAGGGGCTGGATTTGTGGGTTTTGATTAAGCAAATTATGAAAACTTTCTGAGGGATGTGCACTAATAAAAGAGGGACATGCACACACCAAATTTGTGCCTGGTAATAAATGGAATTGTGTAACTAAAGATTTCTACGGATGTGCATTCAAATAATAAAATATGAATATGCACAAAACATTATTTGTGATCGGTATAACATACGGAAATTAAGATTTGGCTCCTATTGAACTGAGCTGGCCGCTCGACGGTGAGCACCAAGCCAGTAGAAAAGGTTCAGGAAGAGCACGTATGGTGAATAAGTTGACGGGGTCGATCCGTGCAAGAGACCACCACTAGGGCGTGGTTGAGCCAGCGGCATGTGTGCAATAATTCTAGGTTGTGCTGGCGACATACTTCTCTACATAACGTTCTACCCGATCGACAACTTTCAAGAGCTGGCATGCTCTCATCATGCTCCTCCTTAATTATTTCTTTGTTACCCTAGGATCTTTACTTTGCAGTCTTTGTATTGTATTCATTTTGTTATACAAAAACAGACAAGTTCTACTATTTGTTGACAATGTTTTTTCTATTTAATTTTAAAATTTTAAAATGAACTAATTATCTTAAGTTAGCGTTATGCATCCATGTCATTTGACTAGAAATCATATCCCATATCCTTGACTAGCATCCCAAAAAATTCCGCCCTTGGTTGATCCATCATTTTTTTTTATTTTCGACTAATGTCTCGTGACATATAGTTCCTGTATAGGCTTAATATTTGTTCATGGCAACATGTGTTTTCTCTATAACGAAACACGGATTTGAACCATGCAATCTCTTATGCTGTGGAAATATGAGTTGGACGGAGTAGGGGTAGTAGGAGATAATTTTGTTTTTCCCGTTGCAACGCACAGGCATGTTTGCTAGTATCTTGCAATGGGAAGAGGTGCTTTGTAGTGGGTTCAATCTTACGGTGCTCGATCCCAGTGACCGAAGGGGAACCGACACGTATGTATCATTGCTACTAAGGATAAAACGATGGGGTCTATCTCTACATAGATAGATCTTGTCTACATCATATCATCGTTCTTATTGCATTACTCCGTTTCTCCATGAACTTAATACACTAGATGCATGCTGGATAGTGGTCGATGTGTGGATTAATAGTAGTAGATGCAGGCAGGAGTCGGTCTACTAATCTTTGACGTGATGCATATATAATGATCATTGCCTGGATATCGTCATGAGTATTTGAAGTTCTATCAATTTCCCAACAGTAATTTGTTCACCCACCGTTTGTTATTTTTCTCGAGAGAAGCCACTAGTGAAACCTACGGCCCCCGGGTCTCTTTCTCATATATTTGCCTTTGCGATCAATTTTTCCTTTGCTTTTATTTTCAGATCTATTAAACCAAAAATACGAAAATAATTTGTTGCACTTTATTTTATTTGCGATCTATTTATTCAATCTATTACAACTTTATCTCGTCCATGCACCAATTTCTGGCGCCGTTACCCGAAAGGGATTGACAACCCGTTTAAGATGTCGGGTTGCGAGTGGTTGTTATTTGTGTGCAGGGGCTGTTTACGTTGTGTTGCTTGGTTCTCCTACTGGTTCGGTAACCTTGGTTTCATATGTAAGGGAAATACCTACCGCCGATGTGCTGCATCATCCCTTCCTCTTTGGGGAAATACCGACATAGCTTCACGCGACATCAGCTACGTTGCTATTTTTATATGTTCATATTACAAAAACCTATATCTACCATCCATATTGCGCTTGTATCACCATCTCTTCGCTGAACTAGTGCACCTATACAATTTACCATTGTATTTGGTGTGTTGGGGACATAAGAGACTCGTTGTTATTTGGTTGCAGGGTTGTTTGAGAGAGACAATCTTCATCCTACGCCTCCCATGGATTGATAAACCTTAGGTCATCCACTTGTGGGAATTTTGCTATTGTCCTACAAAACTCTGCGCTTAGAGGCCCAACACGAGTCTACAAGAAGAATGTTGCATAATAGACATTATTTCATCATAAGCATCATGCATAGCAGAAGTGGCATCATCAATAATATGCGACATATCAGAATCAATAGCAAGTGTAGGTGTTGCAAGTTTACTGAAAACAGAAGGAGAATCAAGTGCAGAGCAAGATGGCAATTCCTTACCTCCCCTCGTAGTTGAGGGAAAAATCTTAGTTCTTTGATCTTTCAAATGCCTCATAGTGATCAACAGATATAAATCCCAAGTGACTCAGAGAATAGAGGTATGCTCCCTAGCAACGGCGCCAGGAAAAGGTCTTGATAACCCACAAGTATAGGGGATCACAACAGTTTTCGAGGGTAGAGTATTCAACCAAAATTTATTGATTTGACACAAGGGGAGCCAAAGAATATTCTCAAGTATTAGCAGTTGAGTTGTCAATTCAACCACACCTGAAAGAGTTAACATCTGCAACAAAATATTTAGTAGCAAAGTAGTATGGAAGTAACGACAACAGTGGCAAAAGTAACAGTAGCAGTTTTGTAACAATCGTAATAGTGGCAACGGAAAAGTAACGGAGCAAAGATCAATATGAAACGAGCTCGTAGGCAATGGAGCAATGATGGATAATTATGCCGGATGGCATTAATCATGCAACAATTATAACATAGGGTGACACAAAACTAGCTCCAATTCATCGATATAATGCAGGCATGTATTCCAAATATAGTCATACGTGCTTATGGAAAAGAACTTGCATGACATCTTTTGTCCTACCCTCCCGTGGCTGCGGGGTCCTATTGGAAACTAAGGGATATTAAGGCCTCCTTTTAATAGAGTACCGAACCAAAGCATTAGCACTTAGTGAATACATGAACTCCTCAAACTACGGTCATCACTGGGAAGTGTCCCGACTATTGTCACTCCGGGGTTGCCAGATCATAACACGTAGTAGGTGACTATAACTTGCAAGATAGGATCACAAACACAAATATATTCATGAAAACATAATAGGTTCATGCCTGAAATCATGACACTCTGGCCCTGGTGACAAGCATTAGGCATAGCAAAGTCATAGCAACATCAATCTTAGAACATACACTATAAAAAAAGACACATCCGTGACATTTTGGGCCGAACGAATTTTTTTTGTCATGCTTATGACACATCTATGACGATAATTGTGACAAAATCCGGTATCATCATAGATGTGGTGGGCTCCTACTTCTATGACAAAAAATCATGACAGAAAATGGGCTTTTCGTCCTGGGCGGGCCGGAGACATAGCTGCATGACATTCTTTGGGCCGTCCATGATGGAAAAAAACTATGGTAGAAGCGAGGGCGAGGAAAATATCAGGGAGTTCCCGGTTACGGTGGGTGGTCGGGGGCCGAGCGATGCACGTTTCTCTCGTACACGTACGCGTGTGGGTGCGAGGCATTGGGCTC
Source organism: Triticum monococcum (assembly GCA_034509565.1). NCBI lineage: Eukaryota > Viridiplantae > Streptophyta > Magnoliopsida > Poales > Poaceae > Triticum > Triticum monococcum. The sequence continues at coordinate 68,607,965 of CM067846.1, forward strand.
TAACTGAACCCGAGCGAGGCGTTCACCTACTGCACCTGAGCGATTGCACTACAAGCTACGTGTTATTGAACCCGAGCGATCAATCGATGGCTGTTAACTGAACCCGATCGAGCGATTCCTTCGCCACACTGCTGCTAACTGAAGCCGATCGATGCTGCCTCTGGATGAACAGTGAGCGTTGTTGGGGGGGTTTGGATGAACAGTTCTCGGTGGGGGTTGGATGAACAGGACTCGTGGTGTTGCCGCTGGATGAACAGGACCCCGATCGATCGAGCCGGTTGGGGTGGATGAACAGGCCGCCGTGGAGAGCGGGATTAAGAGGACCCCGTGGAGGGATGGTTGAACAGTAGCCAGTGGAGGGCTGGATGAACAGTAGCCCATGGAGGGGTGGTTGAACAAGACCCCCTGGAGAGGGCTGGTTGAACAATAGCCGGTGGAGGAGCGGTGGAGGCTGGATGAACAGGAGCCCGTGGATGAATAGTCATAGGTGGACGCTAGAGGAGGTCGACGGTGGATGAACAGTAGCATCTGGAGGCTGTTCCTAGTGAATTTGCATGTGCCGGATCCCGTTTCGACCGTGGCCGATCGAACACAAGGCCGTTTCCTCCGTTATGCGGTACATCAGGCCTCGTTTCAATCGGCTGTTCCATCCAAGCCGGTTGGCTCCCGATGAACATGACGTATTCCCTTGCCTCCTGATGAACACGATGCATTCCATTGCCTCCCCATGAACACGAAGACGACGATGCAGGTTCTCCGTTCCGACCCAGCCATGTACACGAGCCGTGGTCGTACGTATGCGCGAGTAGGCGTTTGAGACCCCGCCCATATGTACGTACATGGCCGTTTTTACTTTCTTGCACCCTGGTTGTACGTACGTGTACATGCTACGTGTGCACCTCTACTACGACACATGCACGCCTCTACTACGACACGTAGGGCTGGAATTCGAGCCGAGTCGAGCCAGCTCGACTCGACTCGCTAGAGCTCGTTTCGTTAACGAGCTAGCTCGACTCGACTCGTTATTATTAACGAGCTCAAATCCAAGATTGGCTCGGCTCGTATAAATCGCAAGCTGGCTCGTTTAGCTTGTTAAGCTCGTTAAACATATGAACATAAAACCCTCAAATATTATAAAAATTATTATGTATATATTAAACATATATATCACTAAACAATAGTAATTCCGTTGTAACGCATGAGTCTCCTAGGCAGTTGGGCCTTCAATGGCTAGGCCTTGTGTTGTGCGCCTGGGACATAGGGTGCTGAGTGGCTGATCTTTTTTTATATTAGGAGTGGTTGATCTTTTGTACCGAGCATAACGAGTTACACGAGTACTCATGAGATTGGCTCGTTTAACTTGGTCTATAAAGGATCTTAAACTAAAGCTCAGCTCGGCTCGTTATTCGTCAAGTTCGAGTCGATTCGAGCTGAGTCACGAGCTACTTGTTTAGCTCACGAGCTTCGAGCTTTTTTTCCAGCCCTAACGACACGTGCATGCCTCGACTACGACATGTGCCCTTCCTTACACTGTCACAGTTCATCGCTGTAGCCTGCAAACAGACCGACCGACCGGTATGTACGTACACATTCACGACTAGAATGACAACTCTACGTACACTTCAACCAGATGGGTCCCGACTGTCAGGCACTTCCTTGCGTGCGAAGATGTAGCTGGTGGGTCCTAGCAGTCAGGGGGAAAACGTTTGTTTCGTGAAATACGGTGGCCCGTCTAGTGGGTCCCTACTGTCAGGTGGAGGAATCATTATTTCCGCGTAATAAGGAGGCACTTCCTTGTTGTGGCCGTGGACCCAGCTGTCAGCCTCTCCATGTACAGTAATCTTCCGATGGAAGTCTTTGACCACATTGACCACGCCGCACCGAGAGCACCAAGGCGGTGGATGACGGCAAGGCCTAGGAAGGGGACGACGCAGAGCCGGGGAAAACGCGACAGTGGATGCCCACACGGAGAGGAGTATGATGGTTCACTGGTTTGGCTACGGTGTGAGGCTGTCGTCACTGCAGGGCCTGGCCAGCGGTGGGAATAGTAGGGGTGGTGAGGCCTCCGCGACGGCACCGCCGGCCACGGGAGGCAGGAACATGCGGCACGACTGGCACTGCTTTGGGCGGCTGGAGCAAGAAGACCAGAGGTTGAGGAAGCACTACGGCCGTTGGATGGACATCGTATGGTCACTGGAGCTAGAATCATTCATATTGACTAAGTGGACAAAGCCCTCCGTCCCCGTCAACTTAGTAGGCCCACAAGTCAGCCTCCTTCTATGTTTGGTCCCAGCTAGCAGGGGGAGTATTCATTTTTTTGCGTAATAAGGAGGCACTTCCTTGCGTGTGAAGATATAGCTGGTGGGTCCGACCTGTCAGTGGGGGGAACGTTTTTTCGCGAAATACAGAGGCCCTTCCGGTGGGTCGCATATGTTAGGTGGAGGAATCATTATTTTGCGCAGAATAAGGAGGCATTTCCTTGTGTGCGGCCGTGGACCTAGCTGTCAGCCTCTCCATGTATAGTCCACTTCCAATGGATGTCGTTCGTTGACCACATTAAGCACGGCATGCCGAGAGCACTAGGGCGGTGGATGACGGCGAGGCCTAGGAAGAGAACGACACGGAGCCGGGGAAGACTCGGTAGTGGTTGCCCACGCGGTGGGGAGTACAAGGGTTTACTGGTCTGGCTGCCGTCGCCGGAAAATAACAGGAGGTGTGGATGAGTAGAGGAATGACCTGGCCAGTAATGGAGTAGGGTTGGGCGGTGCGGCCTGTGCGGCAGCACAGTCGGCCACGGGAGGCGGGAGTAGGAAGTCCCACCGCTGCTGGTTTCGGCGGCTAGAGCAAGAAGATCAAATATTGAAGCAGCAGCACGGCCATTGGATTAACATCCAATAGTCACTGCTGCTAGAATCGTTTGTGGACTAAGTTGACAAAGCCTTTCGTACACGTCAACCTAGTAGACCCACAAGTCAGACTCCAAATCTGTCCCAAATAGCATACAGCCCGAAATTTCTAGCCAGATTCAAATTAATTTAAAAACTAAACATACCTTAATTTAAATCCAATGAAATTTTACCTGCATGAAAACAATGAAATTTAAAATATCAAAATCTGAAAGAAAAAAGTATTTTGGAACTAATTGCATGTTTGTTGTATTTTTCATTTTACGGCCCATTTATTATTACTTATAGCCCATTTCTTATTACTTATAGCCCATTTTCTAGGAAGAATGCATCCCTCCTTGTCTTAAAAGATTTCCGGCCCAGCAGGGCATAGAAAAGCAAGTAGGCCTACGTTGGTTATTCTGCAAAAAAAATAGCTGGGCTAGCCATTTTCGAAAAGGAAAAAAACAAATTGGCCTGGTCATGTGCTAAACATATGAAATAAAAGCCTGGGCTAGACGGGCCACAGCTCCCGAACAACCCAGTTGATACCCTTCTCAGTCCCGAAAAAACAAAATTATTGCGTGCGCTGCTGGGTCCCTACTATCATCCTCACCATGTACAATCATCTCCTTATTCCTCTTGGTTGTTGACCATGTTGACAACATCGGAGGGCAGCGCCGTAGTGAGCGAACCAAGGCGGAGGATGATGGTGAGGCCTCGAACGGGAACGAACAGGAGCAGGGGAAGATGCACAGAGTTTTAGGGTGCGATGTGGCCATGATGCGTGCACGGCAGCACAGCCAGCCGTGGGAGGCGGGAGTAGGCGGTCCCGCCGGCACTGGTTTGGCTTTGGCGGCTGGAGGAAGAAGAGACTGAAGAAACACGACAGACGTTGAATGTCAATCCAGCAGTAAAGGTTGGCACAATCGTTTGTTGATTAAGCCGACACCAGGTAGCATACCTTTTTATATATAGGAAGAAAAGAAAAACCAGGCTCGTTCGCCTGATAACATTCCCGAAATTGTGACCGTTCAATCTTGTGTTGGAACTAAAACTACGAGGAAAATGCGTTCGTCTGTCATCCTCCTCCAAGGGAACATTCGCCACATAAGTGACTAGCACCCTTGGTTTTCAACCGAGAGGTCTTGTGTTCGAGTCCCAGGAACTCTCAATTTTTTCCTCCTTTCTTCCTCGCAAAAAAGAAGGAAAATCAAAGACTTGAGAAGGCGTACAGAACAAACTAGTGTACCAGTAAAGAGATGTTGCTTTGTTTTAGAAAAAAAGAGACGTGCTCCTGTAGCTGGTTCGAATCCAAACCTAGACTATGACTATATATGGTGCTATGCTACTCTGCAAGTAATGAAACTGACATATCCAACGTTCGATTCTCCTCTTCTCTACTTACTCTGCCTAGCATCAGAAGCTCTGGCCGCAGCAACCATGTCCACTGGCTACTCGTCCACTCACTCTTCAGCAGGCAACAACCAGATATGCGCCAAGTCGCTACCCGTACCACCGCCTGTGGGTCTCATTACACCCCCGCCGGCACACACACACCGCAGCTGGTTGCTCATCGCTGATGACCCACAAGTATAGGGGATCTATCGTAGTCCTTTCGATAAGTAAGAGTGACAAACCCAATGAGGAGCAAAAGGAAATGATAAGCAGTTTTCAGTAAGGTATTCACTGCAAGCACTAAAATTATCGGTAACGGATAGTTTTGTGATAAGGTAATTTGTAATGGGTAACCAGTAATAAATTTAATAAGGTGCAGCAAGATGGCCCAATCCTTTTGTAGCAAAGGAAAAGCCTGGACAAACTCTTATATAAAGGAAAACACTCCCGAGGACACATGGGAATTATCGTCAAGCTAGTTTATATCATGTTCATATGATTCGCGTTCGTTACTTTGATAATTTGATATGTTGGTGGACCGGTGCTTGGGTACTGCCCTTCCTTGGACAAGCATCCCACTTATGATTAACCCCTCTTGCAAGCGTCCACAACTACAAAAGAAGTATTAAGGTAAACCTAACCATAGCATGAAACATATGGATCCAAATCATCCCCTTACGAAGCAACTCATAAACTAGGGTTTAAGCTTCTGTCACTGTAGCAACCCATCATCTACTTATTACTTCTCAATGCCTTCCTCTAGGCCCAAACAATGGTGAAGTGTCATGTAGTCGATGTTCACATGACACCACTAGAGGATAGACAACATACATCTCATCAAAATATCGAACGAATACCAAATTCACATGACTACTTATAGCAAGAATTCTCCCATGTCCTCAGGAACAAACGTAACTGCTCACAAATCATATTCATGTTCATAATCAGAGGGGTATTAATATGCATAAAGGATCTGAACATATGATCTTCCACCGAATAAACCAACTAGCATCAACTACAAGGAGTAATCAACACTACTAGTAACCCACAGGTACCAATCTGACGCTTTGAGACAAAGATTTGATACAAGAGATGAACTAGGGTTTGAGATGAGATGGTGCTGGTGAAGATGTTGATGGAGATTGACCCCCTCCCACTGAGAGGATCGATGGTGATGATGATGGTGATGATTTTCCCCTCCCGGAGGGTTGTTTCCCCGGCAGAACAGCTCCGCCGGAGCCCTAGATTGGTTCCGCCAAGGTTCCGCCTCGTGGTGGCGGAGTTTTGTCCCATGAGCTTGCTTATGATTTTTTCCAGGGAAAAAGACTTCATATAGACAAAGATGGGCACCGAAGGCCTGCCAGGGGGCCCAGGAGGCAGGGGGCGTGCCCAGGGGGTAGGGCGCGCCCCCCACCCTCGTGGATGGTGGGTGGCCCCCTCGGGTGCTTCCTTCTCCCAATATTTTTTTATTCTGAAATTGACTTCCTGGAGTTTCAGGACTTTTGGAGTTGTGCAGAATAGGTCTCTAATATTTGCTCCTTTTCCAGCCCAGAATTCTAGCTGCCGGCATTCTCCTTCTTCATGTAAACCTTGTTAAATGAGAGAGAATAGGCATAAGTATTGTGACATGATGTGTAATAACAGCCCATAATGCAATAAATATCGATATAAAAGCATGATGCAAAATGGACGTATGAATCGCAACCCGCTGCCATTGGTGTGGTGCCACTGCTGCAAATCACGTAGAGTCATCCATCGCGTCTCAACCACAATCCTCAACCCTGGCCGAGTCTTCTACAAATGCCCGAATCATGGGATAATAATATGTTTAAGTGTTGTTCTGCTGCTTTCAGTTGCTAATTTTTTAATAGTTTGGTTGATGATCTTCCAATTTGATTCGTGCAGAAAAGGGAAGATTCATGTGATTTGTATTTCTGAGAAGTTACTGATGTGGGGGAATGCAACTATGTTGATTATTTGGTTAGCCGAGGAATCCCAATATGAGCAGGTTGGGGTGCTGGACAAGTAACTGAAGGAACGGCATACGAGGAAGATGTAGAGAAGAAGGTTAAAGATGCAGTTCCTCTGATCATGGCCAAGCAACAGCTGCTGAACGGCCTTGACAGCAATGAGGAGATGAAAGATCTTGCGAAGATAATGGGAAAATCGATGTGCTATGTAGGATGATTGTCTATTTATTTGCAGTGTATGTACCGCTCGTGATGTATTCAGTGGCTATGACATGAGCATTTTGCTGAAACTAGTAATGAATGAAATCTGCGTAGCAAGATGGGCATAGTGTTGTGAACATCTAATGATTTCTATTAACGGAAATCGGGGGTATCCCCTTTTGCTCATAAATAAATAAATAGCAGAGGCCCTTTTGGTAATAAATAAATAAATTAGTAGAGGCCCTGTCGGGTCAGCTTTGTTCCCATTCGAAGACGTCGAGCAAATTGTTGTCCAAAAGCAAACTATGTCATCAAATTCAAGTTTCATAGCTAAATATGAGTACAACTAAGCAAAAATGTCATCATGTTTTAGTCGTCATACAATCACCAAACACAAATCAACATACATAACAAGTGATGTTCTCGCAGCAAAATACTAAACAACGCGTTCATCGGGTTTCAGTTGTCATAGCAAACACAATTTCACATAGTAGCTAAAAAATGTCTTCTGAGAGGCAAATACGACAAAAGCAATCTAATCATCATCCACAGCAGCAGCGTCAACATCTTCGCCATGTGTATCAGTCTGAATCGTAGTTCCCCAGAGTGTCATCTTCTTCTTCATCCTCAATGTCCTCGAACGTTGGCTTCTTCTTGATCAACTCTTGTATGTCCATAGCATGACAGGCAATCTTTTCACCAGTGTCATTGACATGATGGTTCTCAAAGATATTAGGAACATGTATGGAATCTTGTACATCAAGAGCAGTGTAAGCATCATCTTGTTGTGCAACTTCATTAAACGAATTCCTCTTCTCAAACCTTTGCAATACTCGCCAGTCATCGCTACATGCAAATGTGCCTTCCAAGAAAAATATCTATGTTGCTTGATTTGCCAGAATAAAAGGCTCGTTGGTCTGGTACGCCGCCTTGACATTGATGGATTTGAAATAATCATCAGATCTGGATTTTGTGATCCTGGAAAACAGGTTATACCAACAATAGCACAACAGAACCACACACTAATGATCCTTGAAACTGGAGATATACTGTAACTGAATAGTTTCTGTTATGTTAGCATACATTTTAGTTGTCTTTCTGTCGTACGTATATGTGCTCATGATGGCACTGTCTTTTGTCTTCCTGCCTTCGTCGCGTGCAAGGGTGTTGTACCGCACATCTCCAACAACACAAGATTCATAATGTCTTACCCGAGTATCAGGCCCATTGCTAGTGTGTAAAGGGAATCATCAACTGCCTGCCCATCCTCCCTCATCTTCTTAACCTATGGTTAGAAAATAGACAAGCTAATCATCTTATGTACTCAATATATTAAAGAACTGACAGTGCAATTCAAAAGCTTACATGGCTCTTGAACCATTTCGCAAATCCTGCCATAATGAGTTTGTCAATGTTTCTTGGGTTTTGTGGCAGTAAATCCTTTTTGTAGATGATGCACAACATAGTGATCGTGTCAAACATCTAAATATGTAAGAATGTGCTACAAGTTTAGTAGATTACGATGTATAAGCTATAGTACTTAGCACTTACTTGATATAAGATAGTATCTCAGGACAGTTATTCAACACATACCAAACCATTTTGTCCAAATCTTTAGGTTTATCCTCCTATCGACTCTTCCCTATAAATCGAACAAAATAATCGAAAACATTGAGCCCGAGATTGTCTTCACCCACCTCTTTGCTAAGCTGATCAGCTCTTTCAATGTATTTTGAGCAGAATGTCAACGCTTCTGTAGCAATGTAGGCCTCTGCAATGGAACCCTCAGGTACAGCTCTATTCCTACCATAGCCCTTGAAAGTGCCTAGCCGCCTTTCAATAGGGTACATCCAGCCATACTGTACTGGACCTCTAAGTAGTGCCTCATCAGGTAGATGAATAGCCAAATGCACCATCACATCAAAGAAGGTTGGGGGATATATCTTATCAATGTCGCATAGGATAGTTGGCATCTTGTCTCTAAGACGCTCCAAAGCATCTATCCTGATATTTCTACTTCAGAGTTCCCTGAAGAATTTTTCCAACTCTGCAACTACTCTATATAAGTCAGGGCGGCCCAATCCTGTAAGGATAACAGGTAAAACCCTTTGAAGTAGGACGTGGCAGTCATGAGTTTTCAACCCTTGTACCTTGTTTCCATCTGCACTGGCTCTCCTTTCAGGGTTAGAAGCAAATCCATGTGGGAATCTCACACGTGACAGGACCTCGCAGAATTCTTTTCTTTTTACCTTGTCCAAGACATACACAGCTGGTGCCATATCCCGGGGTTTACCTTCATCTTCCACCTGCAAATCCTTTCTGATACCCAGGTGTGTCAAATCAATCCTAGATTTTAAGGTATCTTTCGTCTTGCCTTCAATATTAATAAGTGTGCCGATAATGATGTCACATATATTTTTCTCGATGTGCATCACATCAAGATTATGCCGTAGATCCAAATCTTTCCAATACTCCAAGTCCCACAAAGTGGACCTGTGGGTAAACAATAATTTCTCTTCTGCCCTGCCACGCTTCCTTTTCCCACTACCATTACCAGGATGGTTTCCTGGTGTAATATGCCTGGCCTTCTCTAATTCCACTTGCAACTCATCGGCGGTGAACCTCTTTGGCGCATCACAGTTTTCATGCTTTGCATTGAACACATGTCGTCGGTATTTTGTAGGACGCGGCTTGTCCTTGGCAAGGAAATGGCGGTATCCAATGTAACAAATCTTGCTAAGTATTGTATATGACAGCGGATTCCTGGCACAGTGAACACATGCGCTGTAACCATGTGCCATTCGCCCTGACATAGTGCCCAAAGCCGGATAATTATGGATGCACCAAATTATAATAGCACGCAGAAAAAAATCAACTGGTTGGCTACTATATAGGTCTCGAGTAAGAAAACCCCTCCATAGTTGTTGAAGTTCCTCCACAAGAGGCTCCATGAATAAATCAAAATCCTTTCCAAGACTTTTTGGACATGGGATGAGCAAGACCATCATGTAGTTTGATTCTTTGGTGCAGACATTTGAACGCATGTTGTAAGGGATAACAAGCACTGGCCACATGATATGTGTGGCGCTCTGGTGGCCAAATGGGTTAAATCCAACTGAAGCTAAGCCAAGTCTAATGTTTCTCGGGTCAGAAGCAAACTTTCTGTGTTTTTGATTGAAGCTTTTCCACTCACTACCATGAGATGGATGGCTCATTACATTCCGATCTATGTACTCCTGGTTCCTAAAATGCCACAGTACATCCTCTCTTGTTTCAGCATCATGAAACAACCTTTGCAATCTTGGTATAATTGGAAGATGTCTCAGAACATTATGAGGAATCCTCTTCACAGCATCGCCATCTTTCCATATTGATGATTTGCATTTCATGCATTCACTTAAGTTGGCATAATCCTTCCGGAACAGAACACAAATATTCTTACAAACATGGATCATATCATATCCAATTCCAACTGCATGAAGGAAATTCTTCATTTTACTGTAGGTGTGTGGCAACTCAGACGCATCTGGGAAAGATTTAAGGAAAGCAGACAACATCGCATCAAATGATTTGGTGGTCATCCGCTCAGATGTCTTCACCTGAAGAAAGGTGACCATTGCTGAGAATACTGACAGCTTATTTCCTGGGTGACAGCCACGTTGCATTGTTCCAACATGCGGGCCCACCATTTTTCTTCTGCGGGTGAAAGTTCACGAAATGCATAGGCATTTTGTAGCATTGTTTCAATGTTGGTCAAACTCACTAGCTCTGCCACCACCACCTCCTCCTCCTCTTCCACTTGAGCATCAGGAAGATCAAGATGGTGATCTGCTACTTCCACGAAGTCAGTAACATTGACGTTCACAGCTTCACCATGATGAACCCACCTAGTATATGTGACCAACATCCCATACAAGGGTAGATGATTTTGCACAATTGACTGGGGTCTTGTAACTGAATTCATACAACTGCTACACGCGCAGACCACATCACCGTACTCAGCTCTAATAAAGTTCATGAAGTTTTCGACCCCCTCGACATATGCACCGGAGAATCTTCGAGCAGAAGTTATCCAAGTCCTGCCCATCTATTAGAGATACAAATTAGTTCTTTTACTAGATATTACAGGAAAAACATATATGCTTTTTCATGAAGTCCAGAAAAAATACCTAGGTCGATGTCTAAAGCTATGGCAAGATATTTGGACGAGCAGATCTAAGTAACGAAATATATGTAAAGCTAATTCAACAAAGAGATTTGAGTGCTAAATTATGGTAGGCTGCTTCAGCAGTCAACGAGGCCGAGCACACAGCCATCGAACTATCGAAGGGCATCGCAGCAACAAAGATCGAGTATAAAATGGTGTAGAGCTATTTCACCTAACAGATTGGCTACTAGACCATGGCAATCTACGTCACAATAAATATATGGCAGGATATTTTAGCAACTAATTGGGCTTGGCATGCCATCTCAGCTAAGCAGATTGAGTGTAGAACAGGGCAATGAAGCTTCTTAAGCAGAGCATATTGACTGTAAACTACTTCGGCAAACAGTGAGATTAACAGCGTCTATCAGCTAACATTCAGCGCTACACGGACATGCACGGGGCCTCAGTCTAGAATGCATGTACCGTGGGAGAAGCTGGCCGCAGTGTGTCCACGAACGTCGCTAGCGGTGGTGGCGCTGACTGCCGTGCGCCTCCACAAGAATGTCGCCAGCGGTGGCGGCGCGGCTAGAGGACGGTAGTCTACGAGAGCGTACTGTGGGAGTGAGAGGATCGTCTTGCGCCCCTCGACGAACTGCGGTGCCGATGTAGCGACGCGGTGGGGAGGCCAACTTTGGCGGAGCGAATGGAGTGGAGGGGTATGGGGGGAGGGGGTTTGGGGAATATTATTGCTAGTTGGCCGAAGCGCGGTTGAATTTGGGATTTGGGGGGAATTTTTGGGGGGGGGGGCGGTTCGCGCGGTGGGTGGGGGGAGTGTGGCGCATGGTCGGTTTCTCCAAGTGCAGTCCCATGTGTCAGTGAAGAGGCACTCTGAAGCACATTCCGTTTGCGTGAGCCGTGTGCAGGACCGAACGTGTGTGGGGTGCAATGTGACCGCGACAGGGGTGCTATGAGTGTACCGCCTTTTTTCCTTCTAAACTAGGTGCTTCACCCCCTCATAAAAACTTGGTGCTTCGCGCGATCTATCGATACTACTACAAGTAATCCGGTAATCGTGACTAAAACGGCGCGGCCGGGTCTTTTCCCGCGCGATATGCTGGGAGGTTGGCTTAGTTGGGTTTTTTAGGACGAGTAATTCTACACCTACTTAATCCCAATTATGTAATTAACGTAATGTGAAACGTGTGAGCTGTTGATTGTAGATTGGGGGAGGGAGGGGCCCACCACCATGAAAATCAGGGAGGAGAGAGAGGCAATTTACGTTAACCCTTTCTTAGGTTCCCGTAGATGTAGAAAGATGTGAAATGCGTGAATGTGTAGTGGACGTACTATTGGAGTGCCTAAGATAAATTGTGTATGTAGACCCTATGTGTTTATTTACTTCGCATGTTAGCTTTGTCTCGGTTCAATAAAAAGCAGAATTGGTGATGATGGTGTGCCTGCCATCCTGCAATATAGGTCGTACGATCTATATGTAACGGGTAGGAAGGAAATTATGACAATTTACCCGGACTCCTCTCCACATTTGCAGATAAGGCCTTCCCTCATTCATCCTTTTCTCCCACAATATCTTGATGTTCCATGCAATGTACGGGAATCTTGCTAGAACTCCTACAATATACTCTATTATTGTGAAAGTTCATATACACCGGCCGAGATTAATGCAAACACAACAGATTTTCATTGCATTTCAAACTTTTATAGGACAGAAAAATAAAAGAAACATGACCCTAAACCTATTCTACGGTGGCGACCGACGTCCTCCATCTGTGATCTCCATGTACGGGGGCGGGTTCAAGACCCGTGAAGTGAAGGTGCGGTCTTCGGCGAGGAAGAGTAGAACACGAGAGACGGACCGGCCAGTTGGCACACCATGCCCTGTCGCCTCCCATGCCCTACTCATCCTTGGAGGACTCCCCGACCTCGGCGGTGCCGGACGTTGGACGGCGGCAAGTAGGACGCGTGGCTGACGGTGCTCCCGTCGTCGGCCGCCAGCATGGACACCACCTGTGCGGTCGCGTCCGCGTCTGGCTACACTGCTATTGCGCCGCGAGCGGCGACTTGAGCGAGGGCGGCGACCTCGAGCTTCATCCCCGAAGACAAGCTCTCCCGCAGAGTGTTCGCACTCACGGTCATAGCAGATGTGGTGCCAGGTAGCAGGACGATGCGCTATGGTGTGGAGGTTAGCTAGGTGTTGTCGCTTTAAGTAGCGCATTCTCGTGAGGCCATGCGTCCGGGTGCGTCATTAAGTCATGATACGTCTCCAACGTATCTATAATTTTTGATTGTTCCATGCTATTATATTATATGTTTTGGATGTTTATGGGCTTTATTAAACACTTTTATATTATTTTTGGGACTAACCTATTAACCTAGAGCCCAGTGCCAGTTTCTGTTTTTTCCTTGTTTTAGAGTATCACAGAAAAGAAAAATCAAACGGAGTCCAATTGACCTGAAACTTCACGGAACTTATTTTTGGACCAGAAGAAGCCCATGGAGTATCGGAGTTGGACCAGGAGAGTACCGGGCTGCCCACGAGGGTGGGGGCGCGCCCACCCCCCCTGGGCGCGCCCCCTGCCTCGTGGACAGCTCGGAGGTCCACCGATGTACTTCTTCCTCCCATATATACCCATATGCCCTAAAAACTTCGGGGAGCACAACAGATCGGGAGTTCCACTGCCAGAAGCCTCCGTAGCCACCAAAAACCAATATAGACCCGTTTTGGCACCCTGCCGGAGGGGGCAATCCCTCTGCGATGGCCATCTTCATCATCCCGGCGCTCTCCGTGATGAGGAGGGAGTAGTTCTCCCTCAGGGCAGAGGGTATGTACCAGTAGCTATGTGTTTGATCTCTCTCTCTCTCTCTCTCATGTTTTTGAGCTGGTACGATCTTGATGTATCGCGAGCTTTGCTATTATAGTTGGATCTTATGATGTTTTCTCCCCCCTCTACTCTCTTGTAATGGATTGAGTTTCCCCTTTGAAGTTATCTAATCGGATTGAGTCTTTAAAGATTTGAGAACACTTGATGTATGTCTTGCCATGCGTATCTGTGGTGACAATGGGATATCACGTGATTCAATTGATGTATGTTTTGGTGATCAACTTGCGGGTTCCGCCCATGAACCTATGCATAGGGATTGGCACACGTTTTCATCGTCATTCTGCGGTACAAACTTTGGGGCACTTTTTGAGGTTCTATGTGTTGGTTGAAATAGATGAATCTGAGATTGTGTGATGCATATCGTATAACCATACCCACGGATACTTGAGGTGACATTGGAGTATCTAGGTGACATTAGGGTTTTAGTTGATTTGTGTCTTAAGGTGTTATTCTAGTACGAACTCTAGGGCTGTTTGTGACACTTATAGGAATAGCCCAACGGATTGATTGGAAAGAATAACTTTGAGGTGGTTTCGTACCCTACCATAATCTCTTCGTTTTTTCTCCTCTATTAGTGACTTTGGAGTGACTCTTTGTTGCATGTTGAGGGATAGTTATATGATCCAATTATGTTATTATTGTTGAGAGGACTTGCACTAGTGAAAGTATGAACCCTAGGCCTTGTTTCAACGCATTGCAGTACCGTTTACGCTCACTTTTATCATTAGTTACCTTGCTGTTTTTATATTTTCATATTACAAAAACAATTATGTACTATCCATATACCACTCGTATCACCATATCTTCGCCGAACTAGTGCACCTATACAATTTACCATTGTCTTGGGTGTGTTGAGGACACAAGAGACTCTTTGTTATTTGGTTGCAGGGTCACTTGAGAGAGGCCATCTTCATCCTACGCCTCCTACGGATTGATAAACCTTAGGTCATCCACTTGAGGGAAATTTGCTACTGTCTTACAAACCTCTGCACTTGGAGGCCTAACAACGTCTACAAGAAGAAGGTTGTATAGTAGACATCAAGCTCTTTTCTGGCATCGTTGCCGGGGAGGTTAGTGCTTGAAGGTATATTTTTAGATCTTGCAATCGAATCTTTTTGTTTCTTGTTTTAACACTAGTTTAGTTTATAAAAGAAAACTACAAAAAATGGAATGAAGGGTACCTCATATGCTTCATCTTTTTAATATCTATCATGAAAATAAGGATTCCGATAATTGTGCTCAAGTGCTAGAAAATGAATGCATTAGAATGTTTGTCACTAAATATTTGAATGATGAGCATGATTGCAATGTTGTTAGTATGAATTCCTTGAATATCCATGATGCTAATGATATGCAAAGCCACAAACTTGGGGAAGCTATGTTTGATGAAGATGATATTTTTTGTCCCCCAAGTTTTGATGATCAAATTTATTATGATGAAAGCATGCCTTTTACTTATTATGATTATATTGATGAAAGTGGATTTTAATTAGTGTTTGTGCCAAGTAGAACCTTTGGGAAGACTTGGGGAAGTCTTGTTGATCTTGCTGTAAAAACAGAAACTTTAGCGCTCACGAGAATTGCTGGCATTTTTTATTGGAGAGTTCTATTTAGTTAATTATTTTTTCAGATGATTAATAGATAAATTCCTCACGTCCAGAAATTTATTTTAGAATTTTTGGGGTTCCAAAAGTTTGTGTTAGTTACAGATTACTACAGACTGTTCTGTTTTTGACAAATTCTGTTTTTCATGTGTTGTTTACCTATTTTGATGAATCTATGGCTAGTAAAAGAGTTTATAAACCATAGAGAAGTTGGAATAAAGTAGGTTTAACACCAATATAAATAAATAATGAGTTCACAACAGTACCTAAGTGGTGATTTATTTTCTTATACTAACGGAGCTTACGAGTTTTCTTTTAAGTTCTGTGTTGTGAAGTTTTCAAGTTTTGGGTAAAGATTCGATGGATTATGGAATAAGGAGTGGCAAGAGCCTAAGCTTGGGGATGCACAAGGCACCCCAAGGTAATATTCAAGGACAATCAAAAGCCTAAGCTTGGGGATGCCCCGGATGGCATCCCCTCTTTCGTCTTCGTTCATCGGTAACTTTACTTGGAGCTATATTTTATTTACCACATGATATGTGTTTTTCTTGGAGCTTCATTTTATTTTCTTTTGTTTTGCTTTCTGTTTGAATAAAATACCAAGATCTGAAATTATTAAATGTTAGAGAGTCTTCATATAGTTGCATAATTGTTCGACTACTCATTGATCTTCACATATATCTTTCGGAGTAGTTTGTCATTTGCTCTAGTGCTTCACTTATATCTTTTTAGAGCACGGTGGTGGTTTTATTTTGTAGAAATAGATGAACTCTCATGCTTCACTTATATTATGTTGAGATTCTTTAGAACAGCATGGTAATTTGGTTTGGTTATGAAATTAGTCCTAATGTGATGGGCATCCAAGAGGGATATAATAAAAACTTTCATATGAAGTGCATTGAATACTAAGAGGAGTTTGATACTTGATAATTGTTTTGAGATATGGAGATGGTGATATTAGAGTCATGCTAGTTGAGTAGTTGTGAATTTGAGAAATACTTGTGTTGAAGTTTGTGATTCCCGTAGCATGCACGTATGGTGAACCGTTATGTGACGAAGTCGGAGCATGATTTGTTTATTGATTGTCCTCCTTATGGGTGGCGGTCGGGGACGAGCGATGGTCTTTTCCTACCAATCTATCCCCCTAGGAGCATGCGCGTAGTACTTTGTTTCGATAACTAATAGATTTTGGCAATAAGTATGTGAGTTCTTTATGACTAATGTTGAGTCCATGGATTATACGCACTCTCACCCTTCCACCATTGCTAGCCTCTCTAGTACCACGCAACTTTCGTCGGTACCATATACCTTCCTCAAAACAGCCACCATACCTACCTATTATGGCATTTCCATAGCCATTTCGAGATATATTGCCATATAACTTTCCACCGTTCCGCTTATTATGACACGGTCCATCATTGTCATACCACTTTGCATGATCATGTAGTTGACATCGTATTTGTGGCAAAGCCACCATTCATAATTCTTTCATACATGTCACTCATGCATCATTGCACATCTCAATACACCGCCGGAGGCATTCATATAGAGTCATATCTTGTTCTAAGTATCGAGTTGTAATTCTTGAGTTGTAAGTAAATAAAAGTGGATGATCATCATTATTAGAGCATTGTCCCAGTGAGGAAAGGATGATGGAGACTATGATTCTCCCACAAGTCGGGATGAGACTCCGGATGAAAATAAATAAATAAAAGAGGCCAAAGAAGACCAAATAAAAAAAGTGTCCATAAAAAAGAGAAGGCCCAAATAAAAAATAAAAATGAGAAAAAAGAGAGAAGGGGCAATGCTACTATCCTTTTACCACACTTGTGCTTCAAAGTAGCACCATGATCTTCATGATAGAGAGTCTCCTATGTTGTCACTTTCATATACTAGTGGGAATTTTTCATTATAGAACTTGGCTTGTATATTCCAATGATGGGATTCCTCAAAATGCCCTAGGTCTTCGTGAGCAAGCAAGTTGGATGCACACCCACTTGTTTCTTTTGTTGAGCTTTCATACATTTATAGCTCTAGCGCACCCGTTGCATGGCAATCCCTACTCACTCACATTGATATCTATTGATGGGCATCTCCATAGCCTGTTGATACGCCTAGTTGATGTGAGACTGTCTTCTCCTTTTTGTCTTCTCCACAACCACCATTCTATTCCACCTATAGTGCTATGTCCATGGCTCACGCCCATGTATTGCGTGAAGATTGAAAAAGTTTGAGAACACCAAAAGTATGAAACAATTGCTTGGCTTGTCATCGGGGTTGTGCATGATTTAAATATTTTGTGTGGTGAAGATGGAGCATAGCCAGACTATATGATTTTGTAGGGATAGCTTTCTTTGGCCATGTTATTTTGAGAAGACATAATTGCTTTGTTAGTATGCTTGAAGTATTATTATTTTTATGTCAATATTAAACTTTTGTCTTGAATCTTATGGATCTGAATATTCTTGTCACAACAAAGAGAATTACATGGATAAATATGTTAGGTAGCATTCCACATCAAAAATTCTGTTTTTATCATTTACCTACTCGAGGACGAGCAGGAATTAAGCTTGGGGATGCTGATACGTCTCCAACGTATCTATAATTTTTGATTGTTCCATGCTATTATATTATATGTTTTGGATGTTTATGGTCTTTATTAAACACTTCTATATTATTTTTGGGACTAACCTATTAACCTAGAGCCAGTTTCTGTTTTTTCCTTGTTTTAGAGTATCGCAGAAAAGGAAAATCAAACGGAGTCCAATTGACCTGAAACTTCACGGAACTTATTTCTGGACCAGAAGAAGCCCATAGAGTATCAGAGTTGGACCAGGTGAGTCCCAGGCTGCCCACGAGGCTGGGGGTGCACCCACCCCCCTGGGCGCGCCCCCCTGCCTTGTGGACAGCCCGGAGGTCCACCGACGTACTTCTTCCTCCCATATATACCCATATACCCTAAAAACTTTGGGGAGCACAATAGATCGGGAGTTCCACCGACAGAAGCCTCCGTAGCCACCGAAAACCATTCTAGACCCGTTTCGGCACCCTGCCGGAGGGGGCAATCCCTCTCTGGTGGCCATCTTCATCATCTCGGCGCTCTCCATGACGAGGAGGGAGTAGTTTTCCCTCGGGGCTGAGGGTATGTAGCAGTAGCTATGTGTTTGATCTCTCTCTCTCTCTCTCTCTCTCTCTCGTGTTTTTGAGGTGGTACGATCTTGATGTATCGCGAGCTTTGCTATTATAGTTGGATCTTATGATGTTTTCTCCCCCCTCTACTCTCTTGTAATGGATTGAGTTTCCCCTTTGAAGTTATCTTATCGAATTGAGTCTTTAAAGATTTGAGAACACTTGATATATGTCTTGTCGTGCGTATCTGTGGTGACAATGGGATATCGTGATTCACTTGATGTATGTTTTGGTGATCAACTTGCGGGTTCTGCCCATGAACCAATGCATAGGAGTTGGCACACATTTTTGTCGTGATTCTCCGGTAGAAACTTTGGGGCACTCTTTGAGGTTCTATGTGTTGGTTGAAATTGATGAATCTGAGATTGTGTGATGCATATCGTATAATCATACCCACGGATACTTGAGGTGACATTGGAGTATCTAGGTGACATTAGGGTTTTGGTTGATTTGTGTCTTAAGGTGTTATTCTAGTATAAACTCTAGGGCTGTTTGTGACACTTATAGGAATAGCCCAACGGATTGATTGGAAAGAATAACTTTGAGGTGGTTTCGTACCCTACCATAATCTCTTCGTTTGTTCTCCTCTATTAGTGACTTTGGAGTGACTCTTTGTTGCATGTTGAGGGATAGTTATATGATCCAATCATGTTATTATTGTTGAGAGGACTTGCACTAGTTAAAGTATGAACCCTAGGCCTTGTTTCAACGCATTGCAATACCGTTTACGCTCACTTTTATCATTAGTTACCTTGTTGTTTTTATATTTTCATATTACAAAAACAATTATGTACTATCCATATACCACTTGTATCACCATCTCTTCGCCGAACTAGTGCACCTATACAATTTACCATTGTATTGGGTGTGTTGGGGACACAAGAGACTCTTTGTTATTTGGTTGCAGGGTCGCTTGAGAGAGACCATCTTCATCCTATGCCTCCTACGGATTGATAAACCTTAGGTCATCCACTTGAGGGAAATTTGCTACTGTCTTACAAACCTCTGCACTTGGATGCCCAACAACGTCTACAAGAAGAAGGTTGTGTAGTAGACATCGAGTCACTGGAGTTGGTTCCTTGGGCACCAAGCCTCTTAACGACGGCATATGGACGGACGACATGAATGCGGGTAGCTGGGGCCGGCTGGGAATGCACCGCGCGACGGCGCGAGGGACTAGGGTTTTTGGTGTGCCAGGGTAGTCAGATGTGGTCGTGGCAATGTTGGAGATGCCCTTTGCTCACATGCGACCGCATATGTCATTGAAAAAGCAAGACGACTCGGCGTGGTCTCTTAGGTCCTGGGTATGTAGTTGGCCGCGCTACACCACTCCACGGCCGCGTCGCGGCGCATGCGCACTTCGGCGCGCCCTGCATCCTCGACGAGCCAGGTGTTGATCTTCTGGCTGTGCCACGGCGCTAACGCGACACTCGGCACACTGGAACCGATTGTGTCCAACTATGATGAGTGTGTCGCTCACCGCGGTCGTCATGTCCAGAGGCAGTGCTGGAGCTGCGCCACATTGCTGGCCCCCACGACCCACATGAACGGTTACCGGTGGTGTGGAGGTCGTGGGCCAGCTCCTCCATTGGACTAGTGTGCGCCACGTTGTCCCGACAGGTGTGCCCCATATGTCGGTTTCCCTATTTTCCCGGCCATATTCGAGCGTCAGTGCTCCGCGTTGCCCATTAGGCGTAGAACATGTGGTTTTTGTGCCCTGGTTCAAATGTGGTATAGTACCAAGTTGTTACCCTAGCCCCAAGTGTGCTGGTTTTGGGTATGGTACCACTCTTTTTCTTTTCAAGTAGTGAAGTGTAACACTTGATTAAGTAGCCGGATGGTGTGCTAAATGTAGGTGTCTAACTGTTTGAAAGAATAATTGAGGCGTGCCCGGTCCGTGCCCGCATTTAGGGGTCCAACCTACCATGTTTTGGTAGTAGTAACTATACTAGTCCCTGCGTACTCCCTCTGTTTTTATTTACTCTGCATTTTAGCTTTGCTCAAAGTCAAACTTTGTAAACTTTGACAAAGTTTATAGACAGAAATAATAACATATACAATAACAAATTAATACCATTAGATTCATTATTGAATATACTTTCACATCATATAGATTTTCTATAGTAAATGTTCATATTTCTACTCTTACTAGCAAGATGCCCGTGTGTTGCACGTAACATCAAGATGCATTTGTATGAGTAGTTTATCTTGTGAGAGAAAAGGATGAATGAGGGAAGGCCTTATTTGCAAATGCGGAGAGGTGTGTGGGTACCTTTTTGCAAAATTGCCATAGTTTCCTTCCTATCCGTCAGATAAAAATCGGACAGCCTATATTGCAGGATGGCAGGCACACCATCATCACCAACTTTGTCTTTTATAAGAGTCCGTCCAGTTTATATCTGGCGGATAGGAAGGAAACTATGGAAATTTTGCAAAAAGATACCCACAC
This sequence comes from Triticum monococcum, assembly GCA_034509565.1. Lineage (NCBI taxonomy): Eukaryota > Viridiplantae > Streptophyta > Magnoliopsida > Poales > Poaceae > Triticum > Triticum monococcum. Next base: position 68,628,708 of record CM067846.1, read on the forward strand.
CCCTCTCCACATTTCAAATAAGGCCTTCCCTCATTCATCCTTTTCTCCCACAAGATAAACTACTCATACAAATGCATCTTGTTGTTTCGTGCAACGCACGGGCATCTTGCTAGTGTAGATAAAAGGCAGAGTTGGTGATGATGGTGTGCCTGCCATCCTGCAATATAGGTCATCCGATCTATACCTAACGAATAGGACGGAAACTATGACAATTTACCCGCACTCCTCTCCACATTTGCAGATAAGGCCTTCCCTCGTTCATCCTTTTCTCCCACAAGATCTTGATGTTCCGTGCAACGCACAGGAATCTTGCTAGTTTTCTATAAATTTGGTCAAATTTTATGAAGTTTGACTTCAGTCAAACCTAATATGCAGAGTAAATAAAAACAGAGGAGGTATCTTACTCTGTGACCAAGACGGAAGGGAAAACGAGACAACTTATTGTTTATTTGAGCCATTCAAGTATAATCATGTGGCGTTGCTTATTTCTCATTCCTCTCCAACCCTCTTCTCCGTCGATCATGCTGCCCTCCGGTCGAGTCCATCCACCCGCATGCCTCATTTGAATATTCCGTCGAGTATCATTCGCATGTGGGCCTACACCATGCTTCTATTTCCAATGTTGTAATTTGTCCGACATGCATACAAACAAACGGTTTGTTTAAAGTTTCACTTTGCCTCCACTACGTGTCGCTTCTCGTCTTAGTTTTGACATCCCATTCGATTCATGCCCCGACACATTTTGACAAGATCGATTGATGTTGAGAGATCAATTGCGTGTCGTGCAAGGAGATAAAGGTTTGGTTTGTTTCTATGATAGAAATGACCCGCGGGGGGGGGGGGGGGGTCTGTGGGGATCCGAGGGAGTATATTGTACGTTCATAAGCGAAATGAACGTATTGTACCCACCCTAATCCTCTTTCAATCGATCTCTAGATCCTGAGATGAAATCGAGAGAGAACGAGTGGGTGCATGTGTGATACCTAAGGTGGATTCAAAATTTTGAACCGGTGATCATAGCATTTGCAAATCATATATAAAGGGTATTCAATGTTTGTTTCGCTTTTGAACGTACAATAGACTCCCTCCGATCCTTTCTAGTTTACATATAAGTTTTATGTGTAGTCAAAGTATCTCTACTTTGATCAAACTTATAGAAAAAGTATCAACATTCAACAACGCCCAATCGATATTGTTAGATTCGTACATACTCCTAGATTTGTATTCAAACATAGATGCTTTCCAATTTGTTTTCAACCACGTGAATGTGCTTGTTCTCGCGCATGCTCTTCCTACTAGGATTTCGCCACGTATAGCCAGTCCAATAGTAACCATTTTTAAGCTCCCTGCCCAATAGTACTAGTGGAGTACTGACAACATCTATAGTAGAGTATGCAGTGCTCATAGTACTCCCTCCTTCCATTTATATAGGGCCTAAGAGCAAGTATGATAGTGGGCTTATAGCCCGCTTACATGGCACTTTTGCCTATGTGGAGGAGAGAGATGTGAAAAAGTAAGGGGAGTGAGCTCTCATGCAAGAGCCTAGCTATATACGCATTCTAGGTAAATACAATAAATATGAAGAAAGAGATAGAGAGGAGATTGAAAAAAAGTACTAATACAATAGCCAACCTTATTTTTTTGCGGGAAATAGCCAACCTTATAGCCCACACTATTGTATGAGCGCATATAGATGATGGCTATAGATGACATGGCAGTTCCTTATAGCCATCGGCTGGCTATATTATTAACCATGCTCTAATACATTTTTCAAAACCATCATTGACTATTGACAAGATTAATAGTACATGAGATGTATAGTGTGAAAATTATATCATTGGAAGCTTCTTTCACATACGAATTTGACAATATGCTTTGTGTAAGTTGCATGTCATATATTATTACTCTAACATTTGGTCAAAGTTAGCCTTAAAACGCATTAGGCCCTGTATAGTAGATGGAAGGCGGGAGTAGTAGTGGAAGTGGATCCTCTGACGTAGGTATCCCTGGCTTACCCTCGCTTTCGGTCACTTACTGGCGGACCCCATGCTTGCTAGGCCCTGCATGTCAGTTACTCAATGGGTTCGTCCACATCAGGGGATCCTCATCGTAGTACTATACTCCCCCTGTTTTTATTTACTCCGCATAAAATAGAGGGAGTGGTAGTATAAATGACGCGGGCGGGGGAGGGGGAGGGACGTCAGTTTCCTTGCAACCGCTGTCCCACAAGCGAGCGAAAACGCAAGACGAAGCATGTTCCATTCGGTGAGTGACGTGGAGGGTCCAGCATGCCGGGGTGCAATGCGAACGCGACAAGACTAATGTACAGTCAAAACCGATTGACCGGTCGTCATCGGAACCACTATTCACACCAGAACCTTTGTTGCTCGGCCTATGCCAGCCATTGCTACAAAACCAACCTCCTCTCCAGCCCATTCCCCCACCTTTCGATCCCCTAGCCCGCATCAACCGTCCCCTAGTTCACCGGAAAGCCATGGTACGCCGCAAGATCACGTACTACAAGATGTTGACACCGGAGCGCCGCGCAGAAATCGCGGTGGTGGTCGGCGCCACAGACCTCGGTTCCCAAGATCTCTTTGCAGCAGGCCAATCCCCGAGTTCTCTAGAGCTAAGCTGAAGCCAGTCCAATGTTCATGGCGGAGGTCGCGGCGCAGAAGGCCCCCGATGGGTATGAGACGATGGACGTCAACTTCATGCCAGCGTCCGGGTCCCCCATGGTGCAGGCGGACCAACGGTTCAACCTGGCGATACTAAAGGAGGACCGGCAGGCAGAGGCTCAACTCAACATGGAGCGCGCACATGCCGCTGCCATCGAGGCTCTCCTGCAGGTGGAACCGGATGTCGTGGATGTGAACCAAGCAGCAGAGGCTCAACTTGACACGGAGCGTGCGGATGCCGCTGCCATCGATGCCCTCCTGCAGGCGGAACCGGACATCCTGGACTTGAACCGGGCGGCGGAGGCTCAACTCGATGTAGAGCGCGCGGATGCCGCTACAATCGAGGCCTTCCTGCAGGTAGAACTGGACGTCCTGGACTTGAACCGGGCGGCGGAGGCTCAAGTCAACGCGGAGCGCGCGGATGTCGCTGCCATCGAGGCCCTCCTGTAGGCGGAACCGAATGTCCTGGACTTGAACCGGGCAGTGCTCTCATCCGTGCAGAGCGCCCGGACGCTCCGCGTGAATGAGTAGCTGGAGGCCAAGGACAACCACGGTGCAGAGACACACGTCGGCAGCTATGGCTGGTTCGCGCCGGCAGCCAAAGACGACGAGGCTGTCTCGTTCCGCGAGCAGTGATAGTTTTTCTTTATGTTGTTGTTTTTAGGGATCTTTTGCTGTGTAAAAACATATTTTGTTATGTAAGTCGCCTAACTTTCATCATTTGGGTCAGTCTACCATTTCAGGCGGTTGGATGAATATCCTACGTCTCCTAACCCTTCTTCCTCACCTCTTCTTCTTCCCCAACAGACCACCGCACAGGTCGTACGGATCCTCCCCAACATGCGGTTGGATAAACATATTGTATGAACTAAAATCATGTGTCAGTGGTAAGATGGCTGAGTTTGGTTTGTTCACATGCGGTAGCACGTGTCAGCAAGGGTGCGTTCCCTTGGTTGGGTTTGCGGTGTGCAGGAGCGACTGTGCGAGGGTGTGGTGTGACCGCGGCGTGCAGGAGCGATTGTGTGAGGGTGCGGTGCGACCGCGACAGTCGTGCGCAAGTGTACCTCCTTTTCATTTTGAAAACTTTAGACAACCTTGACAAAAATGTGTGGCGAAGTATGGCAATGCAACGCCTAGACCCAAACAGGATACAAGTACGTATGTACTAGGAGTACTAGTGTTAAAAAAGAAAGGCGGGGGTTTCCTTCGCGGGATTAATCAATACAAATCCTTGTTTGACATGTCAATTAATGCGTATTTTTTTCTCCAAAGCCCAAAGAGCTAACCATCTCACTCCTTATCGCTTGATTAATGCAATGCCATGCAAACCAACCTTCTCACTTCCACATGCATGCAAGGGTATATTAATGTCCTAGTTGCTAGTACGAGGCAAACCCCATCAATTTTTCCTCGATTAGTGTCAGTGGCCTTTTGAAAATTGTAATTTTGATATGGTACTGGCCTTGTGTACAAAAATGGAGGTAGTAACTATTTGACTTCCTTCCCCATTGCGGTAACGTCGACGATATCTCGAACGTTGTGGTTTGATGAAGTGCGTTTGACGGAGAACACCATTGTGGGAAACCACGGTAAGTCGTTCGCAAGTGCCGCCTACAAGCCGAGACAACCGCCTTATTTGCATCCAGGAAATCCGTTGAACCAAGGGACGCGTAAATGTACTAGTACTACTAGTACACAATAGCGTCGTCCGTCCAGCTTAGTGCGGTGAGGTGGTTTCTCGAAGAAGACGATGGAGAAGCGGAGTCAACGTAGAGTGAAATGATGGTTGCTTCGTCCGTGCCTTGTGATTTGATGCCTCACTGCTTTGTGATTTGTGATAGAAGGGCCTCTGTGCTCTATACTGTACATGCGTCCAAGCATGGGAGAAAGAGGAGAGACATTGCATTTTTCTATTCCTTCAATCAATCAATCAGGGAGCTTCGGTTCCATCTTTTTGGCTTTGGAAGCACCATCCACAATGGTTCACATCGATGCCAAAAGCTATTTTCACATTTGGCTACACATTGTGGATGCCATTAACCGTACCACTTGGTTTTGCTCCTATGTGCTATCTATGAAAATCTCAATTATATTGATCTAAAAAATTATAGAATCAAGATTAGTAAAAAGGAGGTGATTTTGCCGCGTGGATGGCGGGGAAGGTTTCTTATTTTTAGAGTACATTGGCCTGGCGGTTTGCTAACATGAGGTCCCATGTGTCAGTGCTTTACCAAGCTGATCCGCGTCCCACATGAGGTAGAACAACGGCAGAAGCAACATGTGGTCAACTTGAAGAAGATGAGGGAGAAGCGGATTCAGCAACGAGTGAAATGATGGTTGCTTCATCCTTCCAACTTCTTTTTTAGCATTATAACTTCGTCCCTCCAACATAACTGCGGGAAAGGTGCAGCTTTGTGATTTGACGCCTCATTGCTCATTACTACGCCGGTGCCATGACTGGGGTGCTTCACCCCTGCTCCTCTGCATTGTATTTCGGTATGGCACATGATCCCAGTATCTTGATGTCCCACATGTTGCCGAAAGGGACTAGAACATTTATGAAAGCGAGCGCTCCACTCTTATGACGGAGGAGTACATGACACGGCGGCCTAGTGAACTGTTACTTGTACTGTATAGTACTATAGTTTTGCTGTTTCGCACGATCCATCCATACAAACCCGATTAAACAGGAAAGGGCGGGATTTTCCCCACGTGGTAGATGATACTGGCCATACATTTCAAAGGCAATTTTAATGTATGCAAACTGAATAATTAAGTAACAATATGATATCTAGTAAAACTAAAAAGACATATGATCTATTGTGTTAGAGTGTAGTAGTAGTGTTGTATTGCATAGTTGTTAGATGTAACATGCGAGAACGTGTAGAGATGTAGTTTTGGAGGGCCTATAGAGAGAAAAGCTTAATACGGTCACCGGACTTCAGAATACGCTCATTACGGTCATTGTATACGTTTTGCGGTGATTATACGGTCACTTGCTCACTATTCAGCATCAGATTGCACTCTGCTGACCGGCCAAATAGTCTGTGTGGCACCATGTTGACTAGTTAAATTGATCCGGTTCCGTGTGGGTCCCACATGTCAGTTCGCATAGGAAAAAGGTGAGATAAACACAAATTTGCGCAGGCGCGACAAGACTCTAATCCGTGCGCGGGAACCACCTGGTTGTGTATGTATCTGTCAGGGCATGATGTGTGCGCATGCACATGTAGGTTGAGCACTTGAGCGTGAGAGTGTGTGTTGGTCGTGTGGTGCGTGCATGCATGCGTGCGTGTGTGCGTGTGAGTGTTGTGTGCATGCGTGGTTGCGTGTGTACGTGTGAGTGTTGCGTGCGTGTGTGGTTGCATGTGTTCATGTGAGTGTTGCGTGCATGTAGTTCGTGTGCATGCGTGTGTGTGTATAATCACCACACCAACTCATGTGTGTTAAAACAGACGGCTCAGCATACCAATACAAGGCCACCTTGTCCGTTGTGCCCGCGGTCATGACTTCGAACCACCGTCCAATATTTTTTTGTCGTTTGTTTTCATTCTTACTAGCAAGATGCCCGTGCGTTGCACATAACATCAAGATGCATTTGTATGACTAGTATATCTTGTGAGAGAAAAGTATGAACAAGGGAAGGCCTTATTTGCAAATGTGGAGAGGTGTGCGGGTATCTTTTTTGCAAAATTGCCATAGTTTCCTTCCTATCCGTCAGATATAAGTCGGACGACCTATATTGCAGGATGACAGGCACACCATCATCACCAACTCTGTTTTCTATAAGAGTGTAGAGTAGATACAAGCCGATAGGTGGGCCCAATGGTAGTGAGATAATGTGATGCAACACTAGAGGTGCCACGTGGAACATTTAACTGGTCAACTAGTCGTGTCTTGAGCAAATACAGAGTTATACGGTGAGCCCGTGACTGTATAATAACCACAAAACGTAAATGGTGACCGTAATGAGTGGACTCTAAAGTCCAATGTATGTATCATGCTTTCGCTTCAAATACAATGATCGTCATTGTATATATCACGAGAGAAAGATGAAACATGCATGAATGTGCTAGGGGCGTACTTTTAGAGGACCTGGAGATATTTTGTGTGCGTACGTGAAAGGGGCGTAGAGGGGGTGTATGCGATGGAGAGAGAGATGCTCTTCGTTTCTCTTTATTATGACTAACTTTATATATAGTATAAAAATATAAAAATTCACGGTGCGGAATAAATATCATTGTGGGCACCATGCAATGCAAATTCACGTGCATACTCCTCCATATTACTTTGTAATGTTTTATATATGTAGAAATTCTAAAATAATTTTTTGGCCACACTTTATTCAAAACGAATGTTGTATGCAAAATAAACGTGAAGAGAGGGCTTTTTAGATCAATGGGGTACGTGATGTAACATGTGTGAATGTGTAGTTCATCTATTTGGTAGGGCCTAGAGAGGTATGTGTGTATTACGTATTTGAGAGAGGCATGGATAGAGGGGCCGGCGGAGGGAGCGGGCATGGGAGAGATAGCACGAGAAATGAGAGAGGTCTAGAGAGAGAGATGAATATGATGTCATGGCGAGAGATTCCCTTAAGTGTTTATATGTAAGGGGGAGGGGATAGAGGCACTAGGAGAATTTTTTTTGTGTGGTGTCTGTGTTGGTATGTGTGGGTGTGAGAAGATAACGAGACCTGGGGGTAGAGGGTGTGTCACCGCATGAGGTCCGGTGGGCCGAGGTGAGGCCCTTGGTTCGGTTTCGTTCTGCGCCACATTGGTCGGCCCGTGACGCATTTAGGGAGATCCATGGATGACTAGTTGTACAAGACAAAGATAGCAGAATCGTGAAGGACTCTGTGTCCATTGACAAAGCCGGCTAGGATTTGTAACCCTAGGTCCTCGAACTAAGGTAACCCCTTATCTCTGATATTACTATTCATCCAACCTAACTTTAAGGGTCATCCTACATAAATGCTCTGCTAGAATCATACTCGTCGATTAGGAAGAGAGGTGTGAGACAATGCATGGGAGTCAGGCCTAAAGATAATATGCGTACAGGAGACACGTAGGCAGATCTATGTATATAGAAATGGGTCGATGGGGATTGTGCGTGTGTATGCTTGTGAGAGGAAGACTGCTTGTGATAAAGATTAGTGAAAATAGTCATAAATGGTTACGAGAGGGAGGGAGGGTTATATTGAGAGGATGTCTGCGAGAAAGACACCTCGGGAGAGAGTGGGTGAGTATGTGTGAGAGACCACCGATGGAGAGTGAAACTACACTTAAAAGACTGATGTACACATTGATTAAAGATATAAATTGTATCCAAATATTAGGATGGGATCATGATATTTGCAATTCGTGTAAGGAACGGTCATTGATCCATCAGACATCTAGATTCTATCGAATTTGAGCATGTCTATGTTATTATTCGACATAATTGATCCACACAGTTAGTATTTTGAACTCCAGACAATGCATCGCTTTAGCAATCGAATATAAATGTGAGTATAGTTCATGTTGTGTGTGTAAAGCACATTATACATACGGAAGTTACACAATGAACATTATAAATAGCTAGCTATGAACTAGCATACATTTGAATTCAACTTAAGGTGGTTTAAAAAATTCGAATTCAACATGAAGTCCATTCAATTATTTGAATTCGATATCATGGCATTTGTAAATCATACCTAAATTATGGGGGCACCAATCTTTGCTCTGCTTTTGTACATAATAGCATATATAGTCGTGTACAAAATAGATTCAAATTTAGCTCCTCCATTCCAAAATAATCGTAGTTATAGGATTCTCAAGTGTCAAAATTTCAAAAAGAAGCAGATAATTTAATGAGGTTTTCAAACATACAAGGTCAAATTTAACGTTATCTAATTAGGTCAATCCTCAAAGTTCAAGAGTACTCTAAACGTGAATGCTTCTGTTTCAAAATTTCAAACGAAGCGCCAAAAGAGCCTCTACTCGCCCGAAACCGTGTGAGACCAATGTTTGGTAGAAGGAAATTACTTTTCTAACTTCGACCTGTGAAACCTACTGGCCCGACGTCCAAAGGTCTAAACCGGGGTAGGTTTGTAGCTTCTTCTAGACGCCATGCAACCGCCTCCTAAAAACATGCATACACAATGGCCGCCTAAGCACACATGTGCGCGGCCGAAATCGCTCCCGCCCACTATTTGGGACACCTGGGATTACCATCCTACCCCCGACCCGCAGTAGGTCCAAAATTTAAGAGGGGGCAAAGTTTGTACTTTCCCCAAATTTCAAACAAACGCGTCCCATCTGTTCAAAAAAGCCAAAAACAAGCGCGTCCCAGATCGAAACATGGTTCTCCCTTAGCTCCCCCCCCCCCCCCGTCTGATTCCCCATTCATAATCCGTGGGCGCCAAAGCTACCTCTCCACCAGCCGCAAAACCCCGGTGTCCTCCGTGTGATACCCCGACGTCGTCGTCCACCGCAACCCCAACCGCAATGCCCTCCATGGCTAGTAGTTGAAGCCAAGGCCGAGCTGTCCGTACCCGATCCAGTTCAACCACGCCATCCTGCGCCCCACTGCTGCCGCTCCAACTTCGCCACCGTCCACCGCACCGGAGTTGTTCCTGCTATGCCATCCTTCGCCGCCTCGGATCTGCTTCCCCTCCAGCGCCAGACGGACACCGCAACACAGTCAACAATTTGGCCATGGGTTCGTCCAAGGCTCCACCCTCCTCCAAAACATCGGTTCCCCAGGTAAAAACAAGAAAATCGGCGTGACTTCTGGAGGATGCAGCACTGGCAACAGGAAATGGTACTCCTATTCCCTTATTCACGCAAACCTTACATGTCTACTTGCACGGTATTCATTCCATAGAAGACACTAGTTGACCGCTTCTTCTTGATACTAGATGTTCCTAGTAACTCGCGATGCACAAGGTTTCTCCTCATATACTATTTCACCTTAGCTAGAGGTCCATCGCCCCCCTGGATTTCAATTCTTGGTGAGTTGATTCCCAATTAAAGGAAGCATTCCCCAGCGTAACAGGCGCTATAGTCCGCCTATTACGCCGGGGAAGCAGCGCCTCGGTGTTTATCTTAGGGGCGTGTGGGGCCTAGAGCTGCTGGCGCATGATCTGGAGGTCAGTCGGGATTAAAGGGATGGCCTGGGGGCGCTGCCAAGCACGGCGGTGGTGTGAGGTCGAGGGGAGGGCGGGGTGGCGGAGGCAGGGATCTATGACGGTGGTCGCTGGCGGTTCAAGAAAGATCGTCAACAGTGACTGGCGGGAGGTAGACGAAGGCCATCTGCCTGTTCCTTATAGATCAGACGGTTCACAAAAAAATCGACTAACCTATTTATTTTCAGTCGAATGTTATTTTGATAGGACCACATGTGGTCGTGTGCTAGAGGAGTACCTGTATTTCCCAGCCATCCATGTGCTCATATATTACAAAATCATACATATTAGAATCTAATTTTGTTTCCCATGCAATGTTGTAGAGCTATCATATGTCTCCTGTCATTTATTTTTCAGCCACCTGCTATCTGCTACTTTTACAGTGCACTAGTTCTACACACACTTCACCCATACTCTCACTATTGTGTTTTTATGCAAGGGTATTTCAAACTCTGCTGCCTTGACAGAAGCAGAAAAGAAAAGAGAGAAGTCGCTCCAGCGTGGTACGCGGCTAGGCCAGACACATTTCAGCCTTATAAAGGGTGCAGTGTCAGCAGATGGAGACGGTAAACGTAGCTCTGGAGTTGATGACCTCACTCGTCATAAACCACCATCCCAGGTGCCTGCTTTAACTTCACATTGTCATATGTGGTTGCATGTTGCATATGGTGTCTAGCTTGTATTCTAAAGGCCGAAGTCGGTCTTTATTAAGATAAGGAAAGATATTTTTCACATGAACCACCATCCTGGGAGCACCAGAAGACAAATAGCTAGTCAGGGCACTGATCGAGCCAGTGACAAGCCCAGCACAGACAGGCATCACCTGGAAGCCAACTAAAAAGCCACGATGGTGGTGATACGTCCATTTTGCATCATGTATTCTTACTATTATTTACAATGTTTTTATCCATAATAATGCTTTTTGGAGTAATTCTAATGCCTTTTCTCTCATAATTTGCAAGGAACACACCAAGAGGGAGAATTCCAGCAGCTGGAAATCTGGACCTGGAAAAGCTACGTCAGGCCACCTATTCTGCATATCTCCAAATGGGTTGAAACTTTACGGAGATTTTTTTATGGAATATATAAGAAATATTGGAGCCAATAAGTACCAGAGGGGGCCACCAGGTGGGCACAACCCACCTGGGCATGCCAGGCCCCCCTAGCGCGCCCTGGTGGGTTGTGGCCTCCTCGGCCCACCTCTGGTGCCCATCTTCTGGTATATAAGTGGTTTCGACCTATAAAAAATCACAATAATACTTCTGGGATGGAGCGCCGCCACCTCGAGGTGGAACTTGGGCAGGAGCACTTTTGCCCTCCGGTGGAGTGATTCTGCCGGGGGAACTTCCCTCCCGGAGGGGGAAATTATCATCATCGTCATCACCAACAACTCTCCCATCTTGGCGAGGGCAATCTCCATCAACATCTTCACTAGCACCATCTCATCTCAAACCCTAGTTCATCTCTTATATTCAATCTTGTCACCGGAACTATAGATTGTTGCTAGGGGTGACTAGTAGTGTTGATTACATCTTGTAGTTGACTACTATATGGTTTATTTGGTGGAAGATTATATGTTTAGATCCATTATGCATATTAATACCCCTTTGATCATGAGAATGTTCGTTGTTTGTGAGTAGTTACCTTTGTTATTGAGGTCACGGGATAAATCATGTTGCATGTAATCATGTGAATTTGATATGTGTTCGATATTTTGATAGTATGTATGTTGTGATTCCCTTAGTGGTGTCATGTGAACGTCGAGTACATGACACTTCACCATATTTGGGCCTAAGGGAATGCATTCTGGAGTAGTAAATAGATGGTGGGTTGCGAGAGTGACAGAAACTTAAACCCCAGTTTATGCACTATTTTGTAAGGGACTGATTGGATCCCAGAATTTAATGCTATGGTTAGGATTTTTCCTTAATACTTTTCTTGTAATTGTGGATACTTGCAGGGGGGTTAATCATAAGTAGGAGGTTTGTTCAAGTAATAACAGCACCTAAGCACCGGTCCACCCACATATCAAATTATCAAAGTAGCAAACACAAATCAAACCAATATGATGAAAGTGACTAGATGAAATTCCCGTGTACCCTCAAGAACGCTTTGCTCATTATAAGAAACCGTTTTGGCCTATCCTTTGCCTCAAAAGGATTGGGCTACCTTGCTGCATACTTGTTACAATTATCGTTACTTGCTCGTTACAAATTACCTTGCCATCAAACTTCTCGCTACTTACAATTTCAGCACTTGCAAACACTACCTTACTGAAAACTACTTGTCATTTCCTTCTGCTCCTCGTTGGGTTTGACACTCTTACTTATAGAAAAGATCTAAAATTGATCCCCTATACTTGTGGGTCATCAAGGCTATTTTCTGGCGCCATTGCCGGGGAACGAAGTGGCTTTGGTAAGTGGAATTCGGTAAGGAAACATTTACATAGTGTGCTGAAATTTATTGTCACTTGTTACTATGGAAAACAATCCTTTGAGGGGTATGTCCGGGGTATCTTCACCTCGACCAGAACCACAATTATTTGCGCCTCAACCTACTGCACCTACTGAAAATATTGAATATGAAATTCCTTCGGGTATGATAGAACAACTGCTAGCTAATCCTTATGCAGGAGATGGAACTGAACATCCCGATATGCACTTTATACATGTGGAACAAATTTGTGGGTTGTTTAAGCTTGCAGGTTCACCCAGGGATGAAGTTATGAAAAAGGTTTTCCCTTTATCTTTGAAGTGAAAAGCATTGGCATGGTATAGGCTATGCGATGATATTGGATCATGGAATTGGAATCGTTTGAAATTGGAGTTTCACCAAAAAAATCCTATGCATATAGTTCATCGTGATCGGAACTATATATATAATTTTTGGCCTCGTGAAGGAGAAAGTGTCAATCTAGCTTGGGGGAGGCTTAAGTCAATGTTATATTCATGCCCCAATCATGAGCTCTCAAGACAAATTATTATTCGGAATTTTTATGCTCGGCTTTCTCGTAATGATCAAACCATGTTGGATACTTCTTGTGCTGGTTCTTTTATGAAGAAGACTATTGAATTCTAGTGGGATCTTTTGGAAATAATTAAACGCAACTCTGAAGATTGGGAACTCGAGAAGGTAAAGAGTCGGGTATAAAGCTTAAGTATGATTGTGTTAAATCTTTTATGGATACCGATGCTTTTCAAAAGTTTAGCAGTAAATATGGACTTGACTCTAAGATAGTAGCCTCCTTTTGTGAATCTTTTGCTACTCATGTTGAACTCCCTAAAGAGAAGTGTATTATATATCAACCACCTATTAAAGAATAAATTAAAGAACCGGTATCAGTTAAAGAAGAAACTATACTTTATAATGTTGATCCAGTTGTTCCTACTGCTTATTTTGAGAAACCTCCTTTCCTGTTAGGATAAAGGAACATGCTAAAGTTTGAACTATGGTTAACAAAATCTCTGTTAGAACACCTAAAACACATGAAAAAACTAGAGTTGAACCTAATATTGCTATAGTCAAGGATCTATTGAAATAAGATGTGGATGGGCATGTTATCTACTTCTGTGAAGAAGCTGCTAGAATTACTAAGCCTGATGGAAAAGATAAACATAGACCTGTTGTTGGCATGCCTGTCATTTCAGTTAAAATAGGATATCACTATTATTATTGTTTATGTGATATGGGTGCTAGTGTGAGTGCTATTCCTCACAATTTATATCAAGAAATTAGGAAGGAAATAACACCTGTTGAGATAGAAGACATAGAGTTACTATTAAAGTTGCAAATAGAGACACTATATCACCAGTTGGGATTGTCAAAGATGTTGAAGTCTTGTGTGGGAAAACAAAATATCCTACCGATTTTCTTGTTCTTGGTACTCCACCTGATGACTTCTGTCCCATTATCTTTGGTAGACCTTTCTTGAACACAGTTAATGCTAGGATAGATTGCCAGAAACAAACTATGGAAGTTAGCTTTGGTGATGAGTCTCATGAGTTTAATTTTTCCAAGTTTAGTAGAAATTATCATGAAAAATAATTGCCTAGTAAGGATGAATTCATTGGTCTTGCTTCTATTGTTGTGCCACCTACTGATCCTTTAGAGCAATACTTGCTAGACCATGAGAATGATTTACATATGCATGAAAGAACTGAAATAGATAATATTTTCTTTGAACAACGTCCTCTGCTTAAACACAATTTTCCTATTTAAACTCTTGGAGGTCCTCCTCCACCTAAGGGTGATCCTGTGTTTGAATTAAAACAATTGCCAGACACTTTGAAATATGCTTATCTTGATGAAAAGAAGGTATATCCTGTTATTATTAGTGCTAACCTTTCAGAACACGAAGAAGAAAGATTATTGAAAGTTCTAAGGAAGCACCAGGCTGTGATTGAATATACTCTTGATGATTTAAAGGGCATTAGTCCCACTCTATGTCAGCAAAAAATTAATATGGAACCTGATGCTAAACCAGTTGTTGATCACCAACGTCGGTTGAATCCAAAAATGAAAGAGGTGGTAAGAACGGGAATATTGAAACTTCTGGAAGAAGGTACAATCTATCCTATAGCTGATAGTAGACGGGTAAGTCATGTTCATTTTGTCCCTAAGAAAGGAGATATTACTATTGTTCCTAATGATAAGAATGAACTTATTCCACAAAGAATTATTACAGGTTATAGAATGGTAATTGATTTTAGAAAATTAAATAAAGCAACTAGAAAAGACCGTTACCACTTGCCTTTTATTAATCAAATTCTTGAAAGATTATCTAAGCACACACACTTTTGCTTCCTTGATGGATATTCTGGCTTTTCGCAAATACCTATTTCTCAACCTGATCAAGAAAAGACCACTTTTACTTGTCCTTTTGGAACCTATGCTTATAGACATATGCCTTTTGGTTTATGTAATGCACATGCTACCTTTCAAAGATGTATGATGGCTATATTCTCTGACTTTTGTGAAAAGATTGTTGAGGTTTTCATGGATGACTTCTCTGTTTATGGGAAGTCTTTTGATGATTGTTTAAGCAATCTTGATCGAGTTTTGCAGAGATGTGAACAAACAAATCTTGTCTTGAATTGGGAGAAGTGCCACTTTATGGTGAATGAAGGCATTGTCTTGGGTCACAAAATCTCTGAAAAAGGTATTGAAGTGGACCAAGCTAAGGTTGATGCTATTGAGAAAATGCCATGTCCCAAGGACATTAAAGGTATTCGTAGTTTCCTAGGTCATGCTGGTTTCTATAGGAGATTTATCAAAGACTTCTCTAAAATTCCTAGGCATCTCACTAATATTTTGCAAAAGTACATTCCTTTTGTCTTTGATGATGATTGTTTAGAAGCCTTTGAAACACTCAAGAAAGCTTTAATTACTGCACCTATTGTCCAACCACCTGATTGGAACTTGCCTTTTGAAATTATGTGTGATGCTAGTGATTATGCTGTTGGTGCTATCCTAGGAAGAGTTGATAAGAAATTGAATGTTATTCATTATGCTAGTAAAACTCTAGACAGTGCTCAAAGAAATTATGCTACTAATGAAAAAGAATTCTTAGCAGTGGTGTTTGCTTGTGATAAGTTTAGACCTTATATTGTTGATTCGAGAGTAAATGTTCACACAGACCATGCTGCTATTAAATATCTTATGGAAAAGAAAGATGCTAAACTTAGACTTATTCGTTGGGTTCTCTTGTTACAAGAATTTTATTTGCATATTATTGATAGAAAAGGAGCTGAGAACCCCGTAGCTGATAACTTGTCTAGGCTTGAAAATGTGCTTGATGACTCACTTCCTATTGATGATAGTTTTCCTGATGAGCAGTTAGCTACAATAAATGTTGCTAATGGTACTCCTTGGTATGCTGACTATGCTAATTACATTGTTGCTAAATATTTGCCACCTAGCTTTACGTATCAACAAAAGAAAAAAATTATTCTATGATTTGAGACATTACTTTTGGGATGACCCACATCTTTATAAAGAAGGAGTAGATGGTATTATTAGACGTTGTGTACCTAAGCATGAACGGGGGCAAATCCTACGGAAATGTCACTCCGAGTCTTATGGAGGGCATCATGCTGGAGATAGAACTGCTCACAAGGTATTGCAGTCTGGGTTTTATTGGCCTACTCTCTTCAAGGATGATCCTAAGTTTGTCTCATCTTGTGATGAATGTGAAAGAATAGGTAATATCGGTAAGCACCAAGAAATGCCTATGAATTATTCACTTGCTGTTGAACCATTTGATGTTTGGGGGTTTGATTACATGGGACCTTTTCCTTCCTCTAATGGGTATACTCATATTCTGGTTGTTGTTGATTATGTTACTAAATGGGTAGAAGCTATTCCAACTAGTAGTGCTGATCACCACATCTCTATTAAAATGCTTGAGGAAGTTAATTTTCCCAAGGTTTGGAGTCCCTAGATATTTAATGACTGATGGTGGTTCACACTTTATTCATGGTGCTTTTCGTAAAATGCTTGCCAAGTATGATGTTAACCATAGAATTGCATCACCCTATCATCCTCAGTCTAGTGGTCAAGTTGAACTTAGCAATAGAGAAATAGAATTAATTTTGCAAAAGACTGTCAATAGGTCCAGGAAGAATTGTCTAAGAAATTAGATGATGCACTTTGGGCTTATAGGACAGCATATAAAAATCCTATGGGTATGTCTCCTTATAAAATGGTTTATGGAAAGGCTTGTCATTTGCCTCTTGAGTTAGAACATAAAGCATACTAGACAGTTAAACAACTCAATTATGATTTCAAACTTGCCGGTGAAAAGAGGTTATTTGATATAAGCTCATTAGATGAATGGAGAACCCAAGCATATGAAAATGCAAAGTTATTTAAAGAAAAAGTTAAAAGATGGCATGACAAAAGAATTCAAAAAGATGAGTTTAGAGTCGGACAATATGTTCTTTTGTACAACTCTCATTTCAGAATCTTTGCACGAAAACTCCTCTCCAAATGGGAAGGCCCCTATGTCATCGAGGAGGTTTACCGGTCTGGTGCCATCAAAATAAATAATTCCGAAGGTACTAACCCGAAGGCTGTCAATGGACAACGAATAAATCATTATATCTCAGGTACACCTATTAATGTTGAAAGAAATATTATCCAAACTTTGACACCGGAAGAACACATAAAAGAGTCCTTTCGGAACACTCCAGAATCGTCAAAATAAGGAGGTACATGATACAGTAAGTAAAAGGACTCTAAAAATCTGCAAAACTATATTTTATCAATTTTGGAATATTTTAAAATTTTGAAAATAAAGGAACTCCCAGGAAGCGTCCCCTGGTGGGCACAATACACCAGGGCGCACCAGGCGGCAAGCCTGGCGCCCCCAGGTGGGTTGTGCCCACCTGGGACACCTCATGTACTCCGTTTTTCCTCCATATGCTTGTCCTCCAAGATAAAAAAAATCTATATATACTTCTCGAACCCATTAACCATCATATCACGAAGAAAATCCTCTGTTCTCTTTTCTTGCGGTTCCTAGTCAGATTTGTCAAGCTGGGCATTATGTCTTCCTGTTCCTCCAACCACATGGAAGAAGATGCTTGGCTGATGAAGATCGAGACGAAGAGGGAGGAGCCCACGGACGTTATCAAAGGAGACAAGGGCAAGGAAACTACCCTGGATCCATCCCTGATGGCAACACAAGCACTGTTGGCCGAGAAGGAGGAAGATATCCTTAAACCCTGTCTTACTCACCTTACTCATGCTGAGATTAAAGCTTTTCGTGCTTTTGAAATGGTTCGCATACAAAATAAGTTTCTCACTCACGAAAATATTATGCATCAAGAGCATATCATCTATCTTTGGAGCGTCATCCGTCGGCTGCAGGATCTCTTGGTCCTTAAAGACAAGATCGCTTCATCACCACCATCACTTTCTTCACCACCAACAGAGAACTGAATATCGGGTATGGGCACTCCCCTTGGTGCCGCCAAGCTTGGGGGAGGTGCCCCGGTACCGTATCATCCCACTATCTTTTTACTTTTACTTATCTTAGTTAAATCTTTTGCTTAGAAGAATAAAGTTTAGTTCGATCTTTTCTTCTTTTTGAGTTTGCTTAGTGATCTATCATTGTTATCGTGTGCAAGTTATATAATAAAGTTAGTTTGAGTTTTTTGCTTTCTGTATTTTCATGTTGCTAATAAAGAAAAGAAATAAGAAGGAAAGAAAAAGAGAAAGGAAATAAATAAAAGAAGGGAAATAAGTCAATAAGATTATACACTAATCCTATGGTAGGTGATAGCACCACATAAGGAAAAGTATAGGTAAGAAAATTTTATTAGAGATTGACAAACATAGCATTAGTCAATGATGCAACTCATGAAAGAATTAATAAGGGAAGAGAAGATTCACATATAGATATACTATCCTAGAAATCTTTTGTGATTGTGAGCCCTCATCAAAATATTATATGCCAAAATTGTTGACGTTGGACAAGGAAGACAACATAATGGTTTATGTTTGTTTATATTCACATAGAAGTCATATTGTCATAGATCCATTAACATGTGATGCTTGCCCCCTATCTTTGCTAGCCAAAAATTCTATACTAAGTAGAGATACTACTTGTGCATCCAAAAACCCTTAAGCCCAAATATTTTTCAAGTGTCCACCATACCTATCTAGGGATTGAACAAGATCCCTCAAGTAAGTTGTCATCGGTGCAAAAAGGCAATAAAATTGCTTCTAAATATGTGAGATCTTTTAGTGCAAGAGAAAATTGAGCGTCGCACGAAATTGGATGACAACGAATAAAAGCATCAAACTGCATAATAAAGGTTGTCATCTTAAGGGGTAATGTAACGTGACGTTCTTTTGCACTAAGGGGTTGAGCATGCAAACAAATAAGCGCATCGCAACCTCTGCTTCCCTATGCAAAGGGCCTATCCTTTGCTTTTATGCAAATAGTCAAAGTTTTCCTTCTATTCCTTTTTATTCTCTCTTTTGGCAAGCATCATGTGGTGAGGAAAGATCTAGGCACATATGTCCAGATGAATATAGACAGCACGAGTTATTGTTGTTGACATCACCCTTGAGGTGAGCATGTTGGGAGGCAAAATTATAAGCCCCTATCTTTCTATGTGTCCGATTGAAACGTTTTGCTCATGGGTACAAGGTGAGTGTTAGCAATCATAGAAGACTATATGATGGTTGAGTATGTGGACTTGCTTTAAAGGCTCCGACATGTGACTCTTCTTGAAAAGATGATAAATTGTAGTTGCAAAATTGACTAGGAACATAGTTTGTTGGTTTCTAATAAACTTTTTTGCTTTATACTTCGATTGTGTGATGAACTATTACTTATTCAGAGGAAGTATATGATGAAAGTTCTATGATAAAAGTCCTTTGTTTAATCTTTTTGCTGTTATAATAATCAACATGATGCATTTATGTCCATATTTTGTTTTTATCGACACCTCTCTCTCTCAAAGCATGTGGACATGTTTTTCGATTTCGGTTTTCGCTTGAGGACAAGCGAGGTCCAAGCTTGGGGGAGCTGATACATCCATTTTGCATCATGTATTCTTACTGTTATTTACAATGTTTATATCCATAATAATGCTTTTTGGAGTAATTCTAATGCCTTTTCTCTCATAATTTGCAAGGAACACACCAAGAGGGAGAATTCCAGCAGCTGGAAATCTGGACCTGGAAAAGCTACATCAGGCCACCTATTCTGCACAACTCCAAATGGGCAGAAAATTTATGGAGATTTTTTATGGAATATATAAGAAATATTGGAGCCAATAGGTACTGGAGGGGGCACTAGGTGGGCACAACCCACCTGGGCGCGCCAGGCCCCCCTGGCGCGCCCTGGTGGGTTGTGGCCTCCTTGGCCCACGTCCGGTGCCCATATTCTGGTATATAAGTGGTTTTGACCTAGAAAAAATCACAATAATACTTTCGGGATGGAGCGCCGCCGCCTTGAGGCGGAAATTGGGCAGGAGCACTTTTGCGCTCTGGGGGAGTGATTCTGTCGGGGGAACTTCCCTACTGGAGGAGGAAATCATCGTCATCGTCATCACCAACAACACTCCCATATTGGGGAGGGAAATCTCCATCAACATCTTCACCAGCAACATCTCATCTCAAACCCTAGTTCATCCCTTATATTCAATCTTGTCACCGGAACTATAGATTGTTGCTAGGGGGTGACTAGTAGTGTTGATTACATCCTATAGTTGACTACTATATGGTTTATTTGGTGGAAGCTTATATGTTCAGATCCATTATGCATATTAATACCCCTCTGATCATGAGCATGTTCGTTGTTTGTGAGTAGTTACCTTTGTTCTTGAGGTCACGGGATAAATCATGTTGCAAGTAATCATGTGAATTCGATATGTGTTCGATATTTTGATAGTATGTATGTTGTGATTCCTTAGTGGTGTCATGTGAACGTCGAGTACATGACACTTCACCATATTTGGGCCTAAGGGAATGCATTGTGGAGTAGTAAATAGATGGTGGGTTGCGAGAGTGACAGAAACTTAAACCCCAGTTTATGCAATATTCCGTAAGGGACTGATTGGATCCTACAATTTAATGTTATGGTTAGGATTTATCCTTAATACTTTTCTCGTAGTTGTGGATGCTTGCGGGAGGGTTAATCATAAGTAGGAGGTTTTTTTAAGTAAGAACAACACCTAAGAACCGGTCCACCCACATATCAAATTATCAAAGTAGCGAACACAAATCAAACCAATATGATGGAAGTGACTAGATGAAATTCTCGTGTACCCTCAAGAACGATTTGATCATTATAAGAAACCATTTTGGCCTATCCTTTGCCTCAAAAGGATTGGGCTACCTTGTTGCATACTTTTTACAATTATTGTTACTTGCTCATTACAAATTACCTTGCCATCAAACTTCTTGCTACTTACAATTTCAGCACTTGCAGACACTACCTTACTGAAAACTACTTGTCATTTCCTTCTGCTCCTCATTGGGTTCGACACTCTTACTTGTCGAAAAGAGCTACAATTGATCCCATATACTTGTGGGTCATCAGGTGGCGAAGCAGCTTGCCTCCCACCAGGCTCTCGGGTCCTCGATGATCATGCTCACCACTCCAGCCGGATGTCTAGCTTGTATTGCTTCCAATTTGGTTAAATTGCATCTGCTTGACTTACACATTATACCTTTGAATATGACATGACTTCCTATTTTTGGTAAATACTAGTACATTTGTCTATTAACCATGTTCTTACATCAAACTAATGTTCTTGTGTATCCTTCATCAATCACTTATGGTGAGACAGTCACCCCAGCGGGTTACTTTGAGAAAAGATCCTCTTTCGAAGAATGCAGTGTCAGCCTCCCCACATAATTCTCAAGAAACAGCATGGCTAGATGAAGATAGTGAACATAGCTCTATAGTTGATGACTGCATTTCCCCTACACCGGCATCGCAGGTGCTTTCTCTAACTTGGCAGCGTGATATGTGGCTGCATGTTGCATATGGTGTCTAGACTGTAATTCTTCCAATATGGTTAAATTGCATGTGCTATTCTGCTTAGTTTATCCATTATACCTGTTAATGTGACATGTCTTCCTATTTTTAGTACATAGTACATCTGTCTATTAAGCATGTCCTTACATAAAACTATTGTTTTTTATATCCCGTGTGAATCAATATGACGAGACACCTTTAGTATATGTAGTGCGATATTAGTTGTGTCTTTCATATTATTTATAGCATGCGCTGCTCCTAATTTGTTGAAACGCCATTTATGATGGGACGCTTTTAACTTGGCAAAGTCATATTGGTTGCATCTTTCATGTGGTGTCTAGCTTGCATTGTTTCTTATTTTTTGAAATGGCTTCTGCTTAGTTTACACAAACAGTTGTGAATATGCCATGTCGTCCTATTTTTCGTATGTATTCCATCCTGGTATCATGTGTTTGCCTTACATCAAAGTAGTGATTGTCAGTACCATGCATGAATGAGTTCTAAAGAGTGGATTTTATTTCTTTTTCTTGTTGGTTTTACTTGACAATTCAAAATCAATAAAGCGGAAGGAAAGTAGCAAGGCAGCGGATATAGGTGCTCCTTCCAAATGGAGGGCCTCTACAGATTCTACTCCGCCACCCCCCCCCCCCCCAAAAGATTTGCAAGACAACACATGCATAGACACTCAACGTAGTTGTGTTGATGATGAGCACGTCTCCCCTAGTGCACCATCACAGGTTCTCCCTCTAACTTGGCACTGTTATATGTGGTTGCATGTTATGTATGATGTCTATCTTGTATTGCTTCTAATTTTGTTGAATTCCAGTTGCTTACTTTACACATTATACTTTTGAATAAGACACGTGTTCCTGTTTCTAGAACATACAATATCTGTCTATCACACCATGTTCTTACATCAAAGTACTACTGTTGTGTAACCTGCAACAATCACTTATCATAAGACACGTTTGACTTGGGAGTGTGATATAGGTTACATCTCGCATTCTTTCCTAGCTTGTACTACTTCTAATTTGTTGAAATGGCACTTATGACGAGACAGTTTTAACTTGGTAGAGTGATATTCGTTGCATCTTTCATATGGTGTCTAGCTTTCATTGCTTCTAATTTGTTGAAATCCCTTCTCCTTAGTTTACATATCATAAGCTGTGAATATGCAATGTTGTGAATATGCAATGGCACTAATGATGAGAGACCTTTAACTTGGTAGTGTGATGTTGTTTGCATCTTGCATATGATTTATTTCTTGTACTGCTTCACATTGTTTTAAACGCCATTTATGACGAGACACTGTTAACTTGGCAAAGTGATATTTTTAGCATCTTACATATGGTGTCTACCTTCCATTGCATTGCTTATAATTTAGTGAAATGTCTTCTGCTTAGTTTACACATCATAGTTCTGGTTATCTCATGCCGTCCTGTTTTTCGTACATATTACATCCTCCTATCATGTGGTTGTCTAACATCAAAGTTTAGTTTGTCTGTATCACGCACCAATTTGTTCTGAAGAACTAAATTGTTCTTTGTTTTTCTTGTTGCTTGACTTAAGATGGCCCAGAGAAAGAGGAAGGAACACAGAATGACAGGGAAAAGGAAGCGGAAGAATCCTACAGATTCTGCTGGTACTAATGGTGCAATAGAAGGTCAAAGTCCAGCGGAAAATTGTACAAATAGGGTATCCCGTGCTACACGAGATGCAGAACAAGCCAAACAGAAACCAATAGCTGCCACCAAACAAGCAGAGAGAACCCTAGTTGTTGCAACACCTTCCATAGTACCACCAACTGCACGAGTTACTCGTTGCTCAACTCAGCTAGCAGCACGTTCCCAAGCTCCCTTTCCACCTGACACTACTTCTGAAGCACTCTTGACACAAGACAAGTTGGTAAGATCATATGAACTTTGTGAGCTTCAACGGCAAGAAGGTAGTTGCTGGAGTCAAGTTGCAGTTGCATGCCTCTTTATATGTAGTCTCACAGTTTGATGTACACTAACACTTCCTATGTTCATTGTTGGACTAGCACCTAGGCGCAAGAGGAAACAAACATCAAGGATAATGCTTGATAGGTTAACTAAATCTAGAGGAGGAAGAATGGAGATCCATTTTGAGGCTGGTTTAAAAAGGCCACGTGATGCTACAGAGTCAGCCAAGTTAGTATCAGAGGCAGCGGTTGCCGTTGGGTGTCATGTACGTATCCTCCCAACAAGGATTTAGTACAGGAATGACAAAGACGAAACCCAGTTCAACACCTTCCTCGACCATTTATCTGTAAGTATGGTTATGTATGGAAACTAGTAATATCATCTTGCTATGTCCCATACTTTCTAGGTTGTTGATAATGAGACTCCCATAATTTTAAACAAATGAGGTTCAAGTTGGATAGCCAAGATGATGCAACCAGACAAGCTTGCGCCCATGTTTTCAAGTCTGCTCTGCGACAGTATCGGTGTAACTTGAGAAAACTCACTTTGAAGGCAAGGCTAACAGTGAACTTGCCCAAACATCTCCAGTGGAAAATATATCAGATGAAGACTCGAGAGGCCTCATTAAACAGTAAACACTAGTCTGATCCAAAGTATCAGGTACATTATATATGTGTGATCAGATCACATGTTGAAGTCCTATTTACGCATGTGCCTCACAAATCTATCTTCTTGTAGGTGAACTATTCAAAGAACAAGGCGAGCCGTACGAAAGTGAAATTCTAATAGATGACAGGATCTCGTAGCTATATTGCTCACTGTGAGGCTCTTGTAATTAGCTATTGTTTCACTCTTTTCGCGGTACCATATTATCATATCTATATTGACTTGTTCCAAATGCAGAGGAAAGCCCGCAAGGACCAAAAAGTACCTGAACCAAATGTTGTGGAGATCTTCAAGGACTGTCACACCAGCAAGACAAAGGGCATGACTACACCAGTCAAATCCGTTGTTGTAAGTCCTTAATCCTCATGCCTTTTAACTACTACTTACTCTGACTTGTGCCTTGAACTGCATGGTTTGCAGCCAATGTCTATTACTTTTTTCAATTTTATACACAAGTGTCTTAGCGTATCATTACACCTTACAAGGTTTAAAAGAGAGGAGTGATGTTCCTTTGATCTTGATCTGTAATCTAGTTCCATGCTGGACTTGCCCACATAATGTTACAATTGCCTATTTGTCTGTTCTCAGTTGTTTTGTGATATGAATGATGTCATACTATGCTTCCTGTATTATAAACTTTCTCTTTATCCTTAGCTGCCAATACAATGTGAAGAAATAGACAATACATTAGCCATGATCATGGTCATATGTTTGGAACCTAGTTTTATTATGTACTTTGCAGTAAAATGCAACTAATATTTTACATGGGTTCACTAGAATAAGTTCTGTATATAGACCAAAGCTATTTCGTTTGGTTTTGCTGCCTCCTTAATATGTTCTGTTCTGGTACTATTAATGTAAAAAACTCCACTTTTCAGCAAGCTATGGAAAAAATGGTGGAACTGCCATCTTCTGAAGGTGGCGAGGAAACTATAACCGCAATGTCAGCTCTTGTTGTAGTGGGTCAGTACTTGTCCACTAACAGTGCCAAAAGCACATTCCTATGTAATACTGGGTTGGTTGTTAAGGCAATCTCGTCCAAACTGCCTCATGATCAAGATATGCAAGCTCAAAACAATGTTATATTTGTGCTCCAGACACAAGTCCATTCCCTAACAGAGACCCTTTGTGAAACAAGGGCAAACATTGTTCGATGTCGTCAAGATATGCATGGTTTTGAAACCAGACTATCAGACATTTGCTATGTTGTTCAGGAGCCTAGGAGAAATGAAGGCGAAGGCTATGGTGCTCCATCGGACAATACAGCATGAAAATGTAATAGTCAGGTCAAATGAACTGAGGTTCTGAACTTCTGGTGGTGCATTTATCTACCAGACTATTAACTTTTATGTCAACCTTTTGTTTTATAGTTGTAATTTGTTTTGTTGCGATACAAAATTTGTTCTTAATGGGTAGCCACCGGCTGAAGAAAACAGCAAGCCATTTTTGTATAGTGTAGGGTGTTCCCTATATTTGCACTGGTGGCGATCTTTGATGCCCAGTGGATGTAATCTGTGCAATCGCCTTAATAGCCTAGCGTTAGTTTCGGGCTTATTTATTTCCTAGTCTTCTTTTTCCCTCGTTTTCTAGTGGCCGCAACAACCATGGGCCATATACGGACCGTGGTAACCTTGACCCTGCTACAGGCCGTAGGATCCATGGGCCTCCTATGGGCCGTCGATAAATGGGCCTCCAACAGGGTCGTAGAATCGGTGGGCCTTGGGCCGTCGGATAAATGGGTCTACATGGGCCGTAAACGGGCGTAATTGGTATTGGCCCAGCACGGTAACGGGCCGTTAACAGGCCGGAGGACAGCAAAGGCTTAATTCTGTCACGGCCATAACGGGTCGTTAATGGGCCAGAATACAGGACGGGCTGGAAACGGCACAACGGGTTAACAAGCCATAAACGGGCCGAATTTGGCCAATTAGGGGAACAGGCCAGTAATGGGCCGGAAATAATCGAGGGCCAGAAAGGAGCCCAAGAACGTATGGGCCGTCAGTAGGCCGAAAGCTAACACGGGCTGGAAACGGCCCATGTGAATCATGGGCCGTTAATGGGTACAAAGAAATCTACTGTTCATTATGGGCTAGAGTCACCATGGGCCTCTAAAGGGCCTAAAGATATGAAAGGCCTCATATGGGCCGAAAGACATCATGGGCCATACATGGGCCAAAAGTGAAACGGGCTGGTGTTATATTTGACGGCCCACATGACGTTGTTGGGCCAATTTCGGGTAGGCCCTAACGGGCCGTGAGTTACCTGGCCATAACATGGGCTATTTGCGAAGAGACCATTAACAGGCTTTTCATGGGCTAGCCCGCAAAATTTTGACCAAGTCAAACGGGCCGGCCTTTGTAAGCTAAATGGGCCAGTGGTGGGCCGTCGCACGTGTCGACATATCATAGGCGCCTATCTGACCCACTGACAAGCTGACATGTGTTTCCTCCGGCCAATCTGAATTTTACACGTGGAAAATTCCCATTGGTATGGGCTGTTAACGGGTTATCGGATCCAAAACCGGACCCAATATCTTAACGGTGACCCGTTATGGTGGATGCCACGTGTCGGTCACCCTTGACGAAAGCACTTCTGTGACGCGTGATTTATCGTCATGGAAGTGGACACTTCCGTGATGATAATTTTGGTAATGTCATGGAACACTTCTACGATAGCACAGGTATGACTATCTTGATTCTGTCATAAAATCATCATGGATGTACATGCATGACAGAAAACGTGACCTACTGTGACAAACACATATCATCACGGAAGTGTATTTTTTTTTGTAGTGATAGTGGATACTAGGGATCAAACCCTAACAAAACTAAATAGATTACATGGTAAATCTCATCCAACCCATCACCGTCCAGCAAGTCTACGATGGAATTACTCACGCATGGCGGTGAGCATCATGAAATTGGTGATGGGGGATGGTTGGTGATGACGATGGGGATGATTTCCCCACTTCGGAGCCCAAAATGGACTCCAGATCTGCCCTCCCGAGGAAGAACAGGGCTTGGCGGCGGCTCCGTATCGTAAAACGCGATGAATCCCTCTCTCTAATTTTTTTCTCTCCGAACGTGAATATATGGAGTTGGAGTTTAGGTCGATGGAGGTCCAGGGGCCCACAAGAACAGAGGGCGCGCCCCCCATCCTTGTGGCCAGGGTGTGGGCCCCCTTCAGTTGATTCTTTCGCCAATATTTTTTATTTATTCCAAAACTGATTTCAGTGAAGTTTCAAGTCATTTCGAGAACTTATATTTCTGCACAAAAATAACACCATGGCAATTCTGCTGAAAACAGCATTAGTCTGGGTTAGTTACATTCAAATCATGCAAAATAGACTCCAAAACAAGGGCAAAAGAGTTTGGAAAAGTAGATACAATGGAGACGTATCAAGGATGGGCTGTAGGCGACGATGGCGGTGATTTAAGGCGTCTGGTCCAATCTTCGTTGTATTGGTTAACGGTGGCGAGGCGGAGCTAAAGGACATGGTGGTGAGGCATGGAGAGCATAGTGGCTACATTGGTTGACGTCGGCGCGGCTATGGCGTTCTCGGTCATGGTTGGAGTGCGACCAGAGGAGGGTATAGTGATGCATAGTAGATAGGTTCAAACTGGTGGTATCGTGCTTGTCTCTTTGCGTAGAGCTGGGGATGAAGAAGGCCTTGAAGGCACGAAGAAAGAGCAGGCGCTCTCGGACGCGTCGTCCACTGCCACTAGGTGCGAGGTTGAAGACGGGGTTGCCTGTAGGTAGCCTGGGCAACACAGTGTTGGGCTGCTAGGTAACTTTTTGTCTCTCTTTCTCTCTCTCTCTTTTTATTTATGTCCTTTCCTTTTATCTTTGAATTCCTTTCCATTTATATTTGAATATATTTTATATCAAAAAATTGTCAAACCATCTAGAGAATTATCTGTGAATATGATGGATTTTTACAAAAACATGGACATTTTTATGTGAAGGGATTAACTGAGACGCCGGCCCATGAACCTCACCCGAGCGTCCCCCCCCCCTTCACCACACCACCGTACTAAATGATGGCATTTAGTCCCACATCACCACGCGAGAGGGTCGCCGACCTTCTTAAATAGCAAAGAGGGCCATATGCAATAAACTACTTCTATTGTAATAAGAGCATCAATGCTTGCTTTGTGAAGGAGATGATGATTTGATATTTCATCATCTCTTCATCTCTTTCACAAAGTAAGCATAGATGGTCTTACTGTGATAAAATTATTTTCTTTTTACAAGTGGCTCAAAATTTATCTAATCAAACTAGAGCACATTACTATTACTTTTTATTTTCAAGAAAATCAAAGAAAATTTAAATTTTAGCACAACTATGGGTGTTACCATTGTGAACATTTTTGCCACGGGAATAATATTTTTTGGCATAAAAATTATTATTTCCATTTTTCAAGTGCCAAAAATGGCTTTTTCTGAAATAGTTAAATGAAATAAGTTATGAAATTTGGTCTTTTCATTTTTCATACAAGTTATACCAGATTGGAATCACACTGACCAATTTTCATGAATTTCAAAGTATTTATTGCTATATTTCCAAGATTTACTGGATTTATAGTGAATTATGAGATTTTCCTCAAATTTGAACTACAAGTGTGATGTAGTTTGGTAGTGAAAGTTGAAAAAAATCATTTTATGCTCTAATGTTGGTGGTGGATCTACTTGGGACAAACAAAGTTGAAATTCTGATCCATTTGACATGAATGTTCAACATTTCAAATTTTACCCCATTTTTAAAAAAATCAAAGAAAATGCCCCAAAATTAAAACCCTTGTGCATAAATCCATCTTGTGTGGACTAGTAGGTGGAAAAAAATCATAAACTTGCAATACCACAAGTTTTGAAAAAAAATCACAAAACGACATATCTAGTATGAAGTTGCATGGATTTCAAGGCATATGCCACTCGCCCTGGCCACTTACATGCTATACTCCATGATAACAAGTTAAAATTTGGCACAACTAAGGGTTTTACCATTGTGAACATTGTTGCCACAGGAATAATAATTTTTCAGAATAAAAAATATTATTTCTGTTTCTCAAGTGCTAGAAATGGCTTTTTTGTGTAGGAAGTACATGAAATAAGTTATGAAATTTGTCCTTTTCATTTTTCACACAAGGTATACCACATTGGAAGCCCACTGACCAAGTTTCATGAATTTCAGAGTATTATTGATATACTTTCAAGATTTACTGAATTTATAGTGAATTATGAGATTTTTGCTCAAATTTGAACTACAAGTGTAAAGTAGTTTGTACTGAAGATTGACAAAAATAATTTTATGCTCTAATGTTGGTGGTGGATCCACTTGGGATAACCAAAGTTGAAATTCCGAACTATTTGATATGAATGTTCAACATTTCAAGTTTTACCCCATTTTCAAAAAATGAAAGAAAATGGAAAGGGCCTTAAAAATTAAAATCCTTGTGCATGAAGCCCTCTTGTGTGAACTAGTAGGTGGGAAAAATCATAAACTTGCAATACCATAAGTTTTGAAAAAAAACAACTTTAAAAAATGACCTATCTAGTATGAAGTTATATGGATTTCAAGGCATGTGCCCCTAGCCCTGGCAACTTCCATGCCATACTCCATGATAAAAAGTTAGATTTTGGCACAACTAAGGGTGTTACCATTGTGAACATTGTTGCCACAAGAATAATACTTTTTTGGAATAAAAATATTATTTCCATTTTTCAAGTGCCGGAAATGGCCTTTTTGTGAAGGAAGTACATGAAATAAGTTATGAAACTTGGTGTTTTCATTTTTCATACAAGGTATACCACATTGGAAGCCCACTCATCAAGGTTCATGAATTTCAGAGTATTATTACTATATTTCCAAGATTTACTGAATTTACAGTGAATTATGAGATTTTGCTCAAATTCGAACTACAAGTGTGATGTAGTTTGGTACTGAAAATTTACAAAAATCATTTTATGCTCTAATGTTTGTGGTGCATCCACTTGGGACAACCAAAGTTGAAATTATGAACCATTTGATATGAATGTTCAATATTTCAAGTTTTACCCCATTTTCAGAAAAAACAAAGAAAATGGAAAAATCATCAAAAATTAAAATCCTTGTGCATGAATCCCTCTTGTGTGAACTAGTAGGTGAGAAAATCATAAACTTGCAACACCACAAGTTTTGAAAAGTCAACATTTCAAGTGTGGCCCCATTTTAAGTAAGTTTTGCATGATGTTGTTTTTGGTAAGTTGTGCATGTTGCTATTTTTGGCAAGTTGTGCACGTTGCACTATGTTTGAACATGCAAACCCCACTGAACGTACGAAGTCCAAAACATAGCATATAACTACTAATTAAACACATTGAAATACCACATTGTTTGTGATGATCCACAAGTAAAGGGGATCAATCGTAGTCCTTTTGATAAGTAAGAGTGTCGAACCCAATAAGGAGCAGAAGGAAATGACAAGTGGTTTTCAGCAAGGTATTCTCTGCAAGCACTGAAATTATGAGTAAAGAGTAGTTTGATAGCAAGATAATTTGTGACGAGCAAGTAACAATAATAGTAACAAAAGTGCAGCAAGGTATCCCAATACTTTGGAGGCAAAGGACAGTCCAAAACGGTCTCTTATGATAAGCAAAGTGTTCTTGAGGGTACACGGGAATTTCATCTAGTCACTTTCATCATGTTGGTTTGATTTGTGTTCGCTACTTTGACAATTTGATATGTGGGTGGATCGGTGCTTAGGTGTTGTTCTTACTTTAACAAACCTCCTACTTATGATTAACCCCCTCGCAAGCATCTGCAACTACGATAAAAGTATTAAGAATAAATTTGAACCATAGCATTAAACCTTTGGAACCAAATCAGTCCCTTACGAAATAGCGCATAAACTAGGGTTTAAGCTTCTGCCACTCTCGCAACCCATCATCTAATAACTACTCCACAATGCATTCCCTTACGCCCAAATATGGTGAAGTGTCATGTAGTCGACGTTCACATGACACCACTAAGGGAATCACAACATACATACCATCAAAATATCGAAAACATATAAAATTCACATGATTACTTACAACAAGATTTCTCCCATTACCTCAAGAACAAAAGTAACTACTCACAAATGATAATCATGCTCAAGATCAGAGGGGTATTAAATAGCATATTGGATCTGAACATATAATCTTCCACCAAATAAACCATATAGTAATCAACTATAAGATGTAATCAACACTACTAGTCACCCACAAGTATCAATCTATAGTTTCGGTACAAAGATTGAACACATGAGATGAACTAGGATTTGAGAGGTGATGGTGTTGATGGAGATTTCCCTCCCCAAGATGGGAGAGTTGTTGGTGATGATGATGACAATGATTTCCCCCTCCGGGAGGGAAGTTCCCCCACCAGAATCGCTCCGCCGGAGGGCAAAAGTGCTCCTGCCCAAGTTCCGCCTAGAGACGGCGGCGCTTCATCCCGAAAGTCCTCTTATTTTTTCTAGGTTAAAATGACTTATATACCAGAAGATGGGCACCGGAGGTGGGCTGGGCTAAGCAACCCACCAGGTCGCGCCTGGGGGCCAGGCGCGCCCTGGTGTCTTGTGCTCACCAGGTGGCCCCTCCGGTAGTTATTTGCTCCAGTATTTCTTATTTATTCCATAAAAATTCCTTGTGAAATTTTAGATCATTTGGAGTTGTGCAGAATAGGTAGCCTGACGTAGTTTTCCCAGGTCCAGATTTCCAGCTGCCGGAATTCTCCCTCTTTATGTGAACCTTGCATATTATGAGAGAAAGGGCATTAGAATTACTCCAAAAAGCATTATTATGCATAAAAACATTATAAATAACAGTAGGTAAACATGATGCAAAATGGACGTATCGGTTTGCTATTCAAATGGCATCCACATGTCAGATCCTCAACACTAACTAGAAGGGGCTTGGAGACGCTTAAGATGGCGAGCCAGGCGGCGATGGGAACATTGAGCATTCTGCTCAACCTGCGCTGAGAACTCATGCTGCTCCACCACTATTGGGGCATTCTTGCAGCCAGCCTTGGCCTCCATGGTAACCAACGCTAGATCATTGTCGGCTTTTGCGTCCAAGTGCTCCCGATCAACCATCTGCTCATCCTGGTCATCCAAATTAATCCTGTCTGACTAAGCAGGATGAGTGATGATCCCCACCCCCCCCCCCACCTAATAGCCCTCCTATTGTGGATCCTCGTCCTGTGCAATGATCTCCAACCCACCTGATAGCCCTCCTATTGTGGATCCTCGTCCTGTGCAATGATCTCCAACCCCCCTGATAGCCCTCCTCTTGTGCATCCTCCTATGAGATGATCTGTAAGCCCCCGGTAGCTCTCCTCTTCTTCGTCGTTCTCCTCGTTGCTATCATCCTCCTCCATTACCTCATCGACGGCCTGGATAATACGCAAATTCGCTGGCCTTCCACCTCTGGATTCGGTGAGGAGAGGCGGGAGCGGTATTCGTACCGGCGAGCTCGCTATCGACGATCTGGAGACTCCATCACCTCTGCCATTACCCACGGGACAATCTCAATTGGGACTGCCCCCTTGCCCTTAGGAAGTAACCGCTTCCGCTCGTTCGTAGTCACTTCCAACACCAGGGCCAACAAGTGCATCACGAGAGATTTTGCACTCACAAACCAGGAGCATATCTCCTTGCACTTGGCCAGCAAAAACTCATCCCCGATGCAAAACTAATCCATCGCCCTCTTCTAGCTTGGACCTTCTTGCCATCAATCAAACACCAAATTTGCAAATCAAAGAATTAAAAACGAATTCAATTATTTGGATCAAAATCACCACAAAACAATCTAAAATGGGCTCCATTCAACAAAATCTAATTTTTAGGGCTTTCTATTTCAGAACTAGCTGCCATTAGTACCGCTGGCAGGAATCCAATCCTAAATAGATGTCCATGCTAATTGCAAACTGGAGCAACTCAATGCATGACAATTCAATCGCTCAATCGCCCACTTAATCGACTTATAACCGAATCCTAATCGCTAGGGTTTCGATTAGAACGTACCGTTCAGCCAACGATCTCGAATGGTTCCAGCAATATGGGAGGAAGGATTGCCTGGTAGAACCACTATGTTGCGCCATCGGAACTCAGGCAGATGGTTGGGGTGGCCGGTGGGAATTCTAGGGGGCGCGGCGGCGGCAGTGTGGGGCTGGATGGAGGATGGGACGGCTCACTCGGGCTCATGCTGATTTAGGCAAAAGAAAGTGATAGGTCAACGAGCCAGGTCCCACTCGCCATAAGCGGTCATGGTCACGGCCCACCTGTCATGCACGGCCCTACACTTTAATAACTGAGCAGGTAATGGTCAACTGCTTTGACCAGACAGCAAGGCTTCGTTTGGGTTTAAAACACATATAAATATAGAAATGAAGTGTCATTATGAGTTTAAAACACATATAAAACTACAATATATATAGGACAAAATTTTCCTACCACCAATGATAGTTACCACCACTTGCGTTTTGTATGTTGTATGTAGTATCTATCAAAACCGAGAGTATATATGTGTAGTATGTAGTATATAACGGTACTTAGGTAGTATTAGGAAAAATCCCCGTGCGTTGCAACGGGAGAAAATAAAATAAAATAATCAAACAATTTATGTAATAAATACTTGTGTGTCGAACATCATGGCATGTGGTCTACATTCATATAGCGACGAACATGTGTTCTCCATTCATATAGCGACAAACTGGTCATCTCCGCTACTCCTTCGCCCACATGCAATCGTCATGTGTCCTTAGACGTCATCTCCTAAAGTGACATCTTTCTCTTTACCATTCATTCCACTCTGCTTTCATTATCGACATCGTGTTTGAGCTCATTTTGCAATTTAGAACATATGTTCTTGCCAAGACCAAACAGGGGGATATCATTTATAACTACCAAAATGTATCGAAAAAAGTACAAATTATTGTTGCACATATAACACTGCAGTTAAAAAAAGATTGTAGATGAGTTGGTTACTCCAGTATTGCCCATTATAGGGAAAACACCGGTGAATATCTTCCAGCAGTAAGAACAACATTTCGCATGCCTAAGACATCACTACATGTTATGTTTCTTTAAGCTCGACCCAAAAAATAGAAAATAGGATATTGAGAAAATAAGACCAGGAAATAACAACACTGTTTTTACCACAAAATATATAGAAGTAAGCTACATTATATAGTATTGGCTCATCAAATTCCTCAAAAAATGGATTGGCTCATCAATCTTCTATCATACATCCCACAACGACTTGGGGATTGCACAAGAGAAATCCGTAGTTCTGAAGCTCTCTACACATGTACTGGACAACATCTTGGTCAGCTGGAGATGAATAAGGATAGAATGTCAAAACTTCAAAGGCAGAGGAGTCAAATAAAAAACACAATAAGCTATTGAAACATTGTCATGCAATTTCTTAAATTGTTTCAGCTTACCAAGCCAAGTACTTCCTTAGACTGTATCAGACATATACCACCTACAGTCATCTTCACTCATGTTTCCAGCAGCAACATTTAACCTCCCCGCACTCATAATTGTCAATGATGAATGACAAAAAAAATGTATAGTGTTCTCCAGGAGCTATCACATCCTACTACAAAAGAGCCATCTCCATCACGGTTTGCCAAACAACAAATACATACTCAAATGATCATGTGATATCAATGATGGCTTGCACTACCACCTTGAAAGTCAAATAGTTGAACTGGAGGAACGTAAGGTCTTGAGTATCGCCATGCACCAATTTTGATCTTGGCTCTTTTACAACCCAATCACAAGGAAGATGAAGCAGACGCTGAAAAAAACAACATCCCAGAAGAAAAATGCCATGGTTACGTACATAACGAAAACCCCCCAAAATAGATACATCTAGTAAGATTCCCTACTATTTATCAGAGACACACCAAACAGACATTAGATAAACACTAAAACGTGGAAGACCTATTCAAGAAAAAAAAACCTTACCTCTCTGCAAAAATCTAATTATAGCAGAGGAAATGAGAATCAATATTATCATTTGAGTACCTTCAAGGCAATCTTCTTAAGCTTGTTCATTGCCTGAGCCACCTTCTACTGATCACTATAATATCAAGTGGTCTATCTAGGGCCTTTCCATCTTTTTCAATCCATGGATAATGGTTTGTGTTCCTAAATGAAATAGATTAAGACAACACCAATACTCTCGAAATATACCATATATATAAGACCCTAGTTTTTATTTTCGGTTTGTGATTTTTTTCGCCCCAAGCCGAGATGGCCGAAAAAACTTTCGGCTGAAACTTGACCAAAATTTGACTGAAATATGACTGAAATTAGAGCCAAATTAGACCAAAATGTAAAAAAGATGTGGTCGAAAGGTACTTTCTGCCCCAGGTCGAGATGGCCGAAATTCGGGTTTTTTTTGTGGTGGGGGGGAGGGGGGAGGGATCAAACTTGTGTAGTAGCGATGGCGTCCCATGGATGCAGATCGAGGCCACATGGATGACCTTGGGCACCGACGGGCTGAGCTAGGATATGGGTAACCTCCACTAGGTCCATGATGAAGGAAATATGCCCTAGAGGCAATAATAAAGTTATTATTTATTTCCTTATATCATGATAAATGTTTATTATTCATGCTAGAATTGTATTAACCGGAAACATAATACATGTGTGAATACATAGACAAACTTAGTGTCACTAGTATGCCTCTACTTGACTAGCTCGTTAATCAAAGATGGTTATGTTTCCTAACCATGAACAAAGTGTTGTTATTTGATTAACGAGGTCACATCATTAGTTGAATGATCTGATTGACATGACCCATTCCATTAGCTTAGCACCCGATCGTTTAGTATGTTGCTATTGCTTTCTTCATGACTTATACATGTTCCTATGACTATGAGATTATGCAACTCCCGTTTACCGGACGAACACTTTGTGCTACCAAACGTCACAACGTAACTGGGTGATTATAAAGGAGCTCTACAGGTGTCTCCAAAGGTAGATGTTGGGTTGGCGTATTTCGAGATTAGGATTTGTCACTCCGATTGTCGGAGAGGTATCTCTGGGCCCTCTCGGTAATGCACATTACATGAGCCTTGCAAGCATTGCAACTAATGAGTTAGTTGTGGGATGATGTATTACAGAACGAGTAAAGAGACTTGCCGGTAACAAGATTGAACTAGGTATTGGATACCGACGATCGAATCTCGGGCAAGTAACATACCGATGACAAAGGGAACAACGTATGTTGTTATGCGGTCTGACCGATAAAGATCTTCGTAGAATATGTAGGAGCCAATATGGGCATCCAGGTCCCGCTATTGGTTATTGACCGGAGATTTGTCTCAGTCATGTCTACATTGTTCTCGAACCGTAGGGTCCGCACGCTTAACGTTACGATGACAGTTATTATGAGTTTATGCATTTTGATGTACCAAAGTTAGTTCGGAGTCCCGGATGTGATCACGGACATGACGAGGAGTCTCGAAATGGTCGAGACATAAAGATTGATATATTGGATGACTATATTCGGACACCGGAAGGGTTCTGGAGAAGTATCGGATAAAACGGGAGCACCGGGGGGTTACCGGAACCCCCTGGGGGGTTCATGGGCCTCATGGGCCTAATGTGGAGAAGAGGAAGGGGCTGCTAGGGCAGGCCGCGCGTCCCCTCTCCCCCTAGTCCGAATTGGACAAGGAGGGAGGGGTGGCGCCCCTCCCCCCCTTTTCTATTCTCCCTCCACCTCTCCTAGTTGGACAAGGTTTGGGGGGAGTCCTACTCCCGGTAGGAGTAGGACTCCTCCTGCGCGCCACCATAGGGCCGGCCGCACCCCCCCCCCCCCCCCCCCCCCCGCTTGGATCCTTTATATACGGGGGCAGGGGGCACCTCTACACACACAAGTTGATCCACATGATCGTTCCTTAGCCGTGTGCGGTGCCCCCTGCCACCATATTCCACCTCGATCATATCGTTGTAGTGCTTAGGCGAAGCCCTGCGTCGGTAGAACATCATCATCGTCACCACGCTGTTGTGCTGACGGAACTCATCCCCGAAGCTTTGCTGGATCGGAGCCCGGGGAGCGTCATCGAGCTGTACGTGTGCTAAGAACTCGGAGGTGCCGGAGTAATGGTGCTTGGATCGGTCGGATTGGGAAGACGTACGACTACTTCCTCTATGTTGCGTCAATGCTTCCGTTGCAGTCTACGAAGGGGACGTAGACAACACTCTCCCCTCTCGTTGCTATGCATCACCATGATCTTGCGTGTGCGTAGGAAATTTTTTGAAATTACTGCGTTCCCCAACAGTGGCATCCGAGCCAGGTTTTATGGTTTGATGTTATATGCACGAGTAGAACACAAGTGAGTTGTGGGCAATATAAGTCATACTGCCTACCAGCATGTCATACTTTGGTTCAGCGGTATTGTTGGATGAAGCGGCCCGGGCCGACATTACGCGTACGCTTACGCGAGACCGGTTCTCCCGACGTGCTTTGCACAAAGGTGGCTTGCGGGTGACTGTTTCTCCAACTTTAGTTGAACCAAGTGTGGCTATGCCCGGTCCTTGCGAAGGTTAAAACGGAGTCAAATTGACAAACTATCGTTGTGGTTTTGATGCGTAGGTGAGATTGGTTCTTACTTAAGCCCGTAGCAGCCACGTAAAACTTGCAACAACAAAGTAGAGGACGTCTAACTTGTTTTTGCAGGGCATGTTGTGATGTGATATGGCCAAGACATGATGCTAAATTTTATTGTACGAGATGATCATGTTTTGTAACCGAGTTATCGGCAACTGGCAGGAGCCATATGGTTGTCGCTTTATTGTATGCAATGCAATCGCGATGTAATGCTTTACTTTATCACTAAGCGGTAGCGATAGTCGTGGAAGCATAAGATTGGCGAGACGACAACGATACTACGATGGAGATCAAGGTGTCGCGCCGGTGACGATGGTGATCATGACGGTGCTTCGGAGATGGAGATCACAAGCACAAGATGATGATGGCCATATCATATCACTTATATTGATTGCATGTGATGTTTATCTTTTATGCATCTTATCTTGCTTTGATTGACAGTAGCATTATAAGATGATCTCTCACTAAATTATCAAGAAGTGTTCTCCCTGAGTATGCACCGTTGCGAAAGTTCTTCGTGCTGAGACACCACGTGATGATCGGGTCTGATAGGCTCTACGTTCAAATATAACGGGTGCAAAACAGTTGCACACGTGGAATACTCAGGTTATACTTGACGAGCCAAGCATATACAGATATGGCCTCGGAACACGGAGACCGAAAGTTCGAGCGTGAATCATATAGTAGATATGATCAACACAGTGATGTTCACCAAAGAAACTACTCCATCTCACATGATGATCGGACATGGTTTAGTTGATTTGGATCACGTGATCACTTAGAGGATTAGAGGGATGTCTATCTAAGTGGGAGTTCTTAAGTAATTTGATTAATTGAACTTAAACTTATCATGAACTTAGTACCTGATAGTATCTTGCTTGTTTATATTTGATTGTAGATAGATGGCTCGTGTTGTTGTTCCGTTGAATTTTAATGCGTTCCTTGAGAAAGCAAAGTTGAAAGATGATGGTAGCAATTACACGGACTGGGTCCGTAACTTGAGGATTATCCTCATTGCTGCACAGAAGAATTACGTCCTGGAAGCACCGCTGGGTGCCAGGCCTGCTGCTGGAGCAACACCAGATGTTATGAACATCTGGCAGAGCAAAGCTGATGACTACTCGATAGTTCAGTGTGCCATGCTTTACGGCTTAGAATCGGGACTTCAACGACACTTTGAACGTCATCGAGCATATGAGATGTTCCAGGAGTTGGAGTTAATATTTCAAGCAAATGCCCGGATTGAGAGATATGAAGTCCCCAATAAGTTCTATAGCTGCAAGATGGAGGAGAACAGTTCTGTCAGTGAGCATATACTCAAAATGTCTGGGTATAATAATCACTTGATAAAGATGGGAGTTAATCTTCCAGATGATTGCGTCATTGACAGAATTCTCCAATCACTGCCACCAAGCTACAAGAGCTTCGTGATGAACTATAATATGCAAGGGATGAACAAGACTATTCCCGAGCTCTTCGCAATGCTGAAAGCTGCGGAGGTAGAAATCAAAAAGGACCATCAAGTGTTGATGGTTAACAAGACCACTAGTTTCAAGAAAAAGGGCAAAGGAAAGAAGAAGAGGAACTTCAAGAAGAACGGCAAGCAAGTTGCGACTCAAGAGAAGAAACCCAAGTCTGGACCTAAGCCTGAAACTGAGTGCTTCTACTGCAAGCAGACTGGTCACTGGAAGCGGAACTGCCCCAAGTATTTGGCGGATAAGAAGGATGGCAAGGTGAACAAAGGTATATGTGATATGCAAGTGGGAGACTGAAGGAAATATGCCCTGGAGGCAATAATAAAGTTATTATTTATTTCCTTATATCATGATAAATGTTTATTATTCATGCTAGAATTGTATTAACCGGAAACATAATACATGTGTGAATACATAGACAAACTTAGTGTCACTAGTATGCCTCTACTTGACTAGCTCGTTAATCAAAGATGGTTATGTTTCCTAACCATGAACAAAGTGTTGTTATTTGATTAACGAGGTCACATCATTAGTTGAATGATCTGATTGACATGACCCATTCCATTAGCTTAGCACCCGATCGTTTAGTATGTTGCTATTGCTTTCTGCATGACTTATACATGTTCCTATGACTATGAGATTATGCAACTCCCGTTTACCGGAGGAACACTTTGTGTGCTACCAAACGTCACAACGTAACTAGGTGATTATAAAGGAGCTCTACAGGTGTCTCCAAAGATAGATGTTGGGTTGGCGTATTTCGAGATTAGGATTTGTCACTCCGATTGTCGGAGAGGTATCTCTGGGCCCTCTCGGTAATGCACATTACATAAGCCTTGCAAGCATTGCAACTAATGAGTTAGTTGTGGGATGATGTACTACAGAATGAGTAAAGAGACTTGCCAGTAACAAGATTGAACTAGGTATTGGATACCGATGATCGAATCTCGGGCAAGTAACATACCGATGACAAAGGGAACAATGTATGTTGTTATGCGGTCTGACCGATAAAGATCTTCGTAGAATATGTAGGAGCCAATATGGGCATCCAGGTCCCGCTATTGGTTATTGACCGGAGATTTGTCTCAGTCATGTCTACATTGTTCTCGAAACGTAGGGTCCGCACGCTTAACGTTACGATGACAGTTATTATGAGTTTATGCATTTTGATGTACCGAAGTTAGTTCGGAGTCCAGGATGTGATCACGGACATGACGAGGAGTCTCGAAATGGTCGAGACATAAAGATTGATATATTGGATGACTATATTCGAACACCGGAAGGGTTCCGGAGAAGTATCGGATAAAACCGGAGCACCGGGGGGTTAATGGGCCTCATGGGCCTAATGTGGAGAAGAGGAAGGGGCTGCCAGGGCAGGCCGCGCGCCCCCTCTCCCCCTAGTCCGAATTGGACAAGGAGGGAGGGGCGGCGCCCCCCCCCCCCTTTTCTATTCTCCCTCCACCTCTCCTAGTTGGACAAGGTTTGGGGGGGGTCCTACTCCCGGTAGGAGTAGGACTCCTCCTGCGCGCCACCATAGGGCCGGCCGCACCCCCCCCCCCTTGGATCCTTTATATACGGGGGCAGGGGGCACCTCTACACACACAAGTTGATCCACGTGATCGTTCCTTAGCCGTGTGCGGTGCCCCTGCCACCATATTCCACCTCGATCATATCATTGTAGTGCTTAGGCGAAGCCCTGCGTCGGTAGAACATCATCATCGTCACCACGCCGTTGTGCTGACGGAACTCATCCCCGAAGCTTTGCTGGATCGGAGCCCGGGGAGCGTCATCGAGCTGTACGTGTGCTAAGAACTCGGAGGTGCCGGAGTAACGGTGCTTGGA
Source organism: Triticum monococcum (assembly GCA_034509565.1). Lineage (NCBI taxonomy): Eukaryota > Viridiplantae > Streptophyta > Magnoliopsida > Poales > Poaceae > Triticum > Triticum monococcum. The sequence continues at coordinate 68,669,624 of CM067846.1, forward strand.
TCGGTCGGATCGGGAAGACGTACGACTACTTCATCTACGTTGCGTCAACGCTTCCGTTGCAGTCTACGAAGGGTACGTAGACAACACTCTCCCCTCTCGTTGCTATGCATCACCATGATCTTGCATGTGCATAGGAATTTTTTGAAATTACTGCGTTCCCCAACACATGAGGCATCCTCGTATAGTAAGAGTTTGACCAGAAAATTATAATTTATTTCAGAAGCATAACATCAAGCAGGTTCTGGGCATACCTAACTTGGAATGACAAATATGGATTGTTAGTGAAAATCAATAATCGAGAGAGTACTTTAGAGTTTAGATGTTGCAGATTCATGTATTTGACAGAGAGAGAGAGGGGGAGCTCCCGTGCATGCATCCACCACCTCATTTATTGTTTTGTAGGACCAATGACATCATCAATGTTGGTTTCTCTACTCACTAAGTTTCATTCAAATAAATAGATGTCTAATGTATGTTGGAGTGAAATTTTGATTTACATTCTATTTGCATAATTGTTTTTTTCGACAAGATCTTTAAAATAAGGCTAATATTGAATATATTTTTGGAAATTACTCCCTCCGTTCGGAATTACTTGTCACAAAAATGGATGTATCTATAACTAAAATACATCTAGATACATTCATTTCTTGGATGAGTAATTCCGAACGGAGGGAATAGTTTTTAGACAACTAAATAACCATGCTTCAAACTTGTTTCGTACAATTGTTTTAATTTCATGAAAAATTTTAATAATTGCATTCTATTTCATAAAGAAAAAAATCTAACTATTACACTATGGCTCGCCGTGTTCCATTGTGTATCATAATGTTACATTGTCTGCGAATGTGTATCAAATTGATTCTTCTTAATTTTACAGTGTTTCACCATGTTTCAGAACATGAACTTTCAAACTTGTGAAATACATTCAAAAGTGGGCTCGTTTTAAAGTTCTCGTTGTCATAAACACAAATATGCAAACGGGGCATAGATTATACTTTTGATTCAAAAGATAAAGTAGATTTTAACTTGGAAATAGAATAAAAAAGTGTGGAATGGTGGAGCCTAGCCAGGACAGTATGCTTTCATATGTCAGAGAAAGATGTACTAGTAAGTATCAGCATCATTAAACCATCAATGCATGGCATCAGATCTTCAAGAAAAATCAACGGCTCTTTCATGCACCGTACCTCCCGTGCATGGGAGAATTGCTTTTCTCTATTTGTGGCTCCCTCTTGCGGCTCCTCGTTGATGCTGGTCACCACTTATGTCGAGGCTTGTTTTCCCGAGCGATGTAGGCCGCATGTACGTTCCTCATCTTCTTGCCATGGACTTGGCAGGCCTTCTTGGCTTGTATTTGCACGGCCGCCCGGCAGAAACCTCTCAGGCACGAACTCCATCGGCCTCTCCCACTCCTGCTCGTCTCTGCCCGGCCAACATGAAGTTCACCGAAGCGCCCTTGGGGGTCAGATACCCGCCGACTGCCCGCACGGCCGCCTCGTCGAGCTTCTTTTCGAAGCACATGAGCGCCAGGAGAAAGAACATGGCGTGCCGGAACGCGTCCATGACCAAGACCCCGCCGCGGCCGGGCTCCTGCTCCCGCAGCTTGCCCAGGAGCATGCGCCGCGCTTGGCGCGGGCGCGAACAGGCGGGCACGGGACAGGTGCAGTGTCTCGGAGACGAGGTTGCGCCGCAAGAGGCACTACGCGGGTGCTTGCGCGGCTCCTCCAGGATGATGGCCTTCAGGTACGGTATGCTATGTGTCTCCTCCTTGGTGACGTCCTCGTCTCCATCTCCATCTCCTCTCTATTGCTGCTGCGATTTTGGTGATCTCACGGGAGATGAACAAATAATACGGGGGTTGGGTGGGGGGAGATGGAGGAAAGAGCGAAAAGAATCCACGCCGATTCGACAGGTGTCTGTATTTATTTCTCTGGATTGTTTCTTTTTTCTGCATCGATTTCAGTATGTAGATTGGATCGATACCTTTTCAAAGAGTCCACGTCGATTCAGCAGGTCTTCGTATTTCTTTTCCCAAATAGATTGGATCGATCTTTTTAAAATCTCGGCCATCAATTTTATGATTAACACAAAATTAACGGATATAAAGGATTAACGTATGAAAAACTATGAAAGCTTTCGTCCTTTATTATTAGGTAAAGATAAAGATAAAGATGTATCATATTTTGAGCATACTTTTTTTTGCGTACAAATATGTATGTATTTCACAAATATAACAAAAACTATGGACTCATGTGCAATTTTTTTATGTAACTTGCTATGAAATATTTTACATATAGTATATGAACATATTTAGAATGATAAATTAGTATATATAGTCCACATGGTAGTATACACGGGAAACTATAATAATAAACCATAAATATTACTACCTCCGTTCCTTGATATAAGGTGTATAGGTTTTTGAGAAAAAGTCCGAAATATAAGGTGTATTGCGTTGCACCACTCGTTTGGATAATTTTTTTTAGGGATTTGATTACATTTCCTTATATCATGTAAGCTCCTCTATTTTCTCATGTCAATTAGTCATCTGTAATCTCACTCAAAACTTGTGAAATTTTCCCTTCACGTGCGTTCTTTAATTTCCGTGCCAAAAACTATACACCCTATATCTAGGAACGGAGGGAGTATTATTAAACTATAATAAATATTGTTTGTTGAAAAAGGAAACCATATGAATTTTCCTGAAGGATGAATGATTAGGTGTATCATCTAGCTGTCACTGAAACAAACAAAAAAGAGAGATCATACTTTTTGGCTTCGAAGACAATATTAGACTAAATTAATATTTTTTCTTTTAAATTTCATTCGAACTAGACCAGAAAAAAAATCTACTGTAGTATGTTTCCAATCCTAAAAACCAAATAAACATTACCGTGCAAAAAATAAACATTGTAGGCAAAGTTCTAATAAAATACTTACTCCGTCTTAAAAATAAGTGTCTTACGTTTATACCAACTTCATTAAAGGAAGTGTACTACTGGTATTTCTCAGAGATTCCTCAGATTTTCTTAATCAAAAGTAACTCTGAAAGCTCCGAAAACGAATTTTCAAGGCTGGCCAGAGCCCCAACCCACCCGAGAAGCGTTGGTGGTGAGCGGCGAGTCGTCAGTTCAGTCAAACTTCCATATAAGAAACGGAGCTGCTCCCCTCCACCGCCGCACACGCGAACTAACCCCGCCCCCACCTACCTTCCGTTACACGCTGCCGCTGCGCGCGCGTCGCCATGGTAGCAGCCATGGAGGAGGAAGCGTCCAAAGGGGGCTCAGAGGAAACTTTGGCCGTCGTGAGTCCTGCGGGCCAAGCCACCGTCTCAGGGTCGGGCGACGGCGCGGACCATCAGACCGGCGAACCCGACGCGACGATTACGAGGCCGCCGCCGCCCCGTAGTAATAATTATGGGGCCGTCGTCATCGGCGGCACCTTCGACCGCCTGCACCGCGGCCACCACCTCTTCCTCCAGGTCCGTCCCCCCGCCCGTCCTCTGCTCCGCCTCATGATCTCATCTCGTCGCGCCGGCCGCCGCTGGCAAGCTGAACCCCGTCCGCGCTCCGATCGATCGCCTGCCGTCCTCTCGTTCCGGCATCGTCCGCCTGGCGAATCGATCGCTGCTAGTTCTCTGCTTCTTCCGTGATTCCTTCCGTCTGAATCGCATATTTTCCTCCGTGAATCATAGCAGACTGATAGCAGAGCCATGTGCTATCTCTAGACGGGACAAAAGATAAACACTAAACTGGGCGTGTGATGTGACAACAGGCGGCGGCGGAGCTGGCGAGGGAGCGGATCGTGATCGGCGTCTGCGACGGCCCGATGCTCGCCAAGAAGAAGGTTAGCTCAATCTCCTTCCTCGTTAATTTGTCACCTGCTGCTGTACATTTTCAACCCATTGATCAACTCGCTATAGCGTTCTTTCGATACGTCCAAATTAACTAAGACGCTGATAAATGTCGTGCGCATGGTACGAACACATGACAACTCAGAAAGTTTTTTATGATAGGCTGAGTGATGTGAGAATGACAACTTGAGTGATGTGAGAATGACAACTCACGGAGCGTTTTCTTGGTTGTTTTTTTCTTTTCAAACGGCAACTTTAGTTTACAAAACATGAGGCCGGATTGTTTCGTGCCACACAGACGCCACTTATCATTTGGGTTAACTAATATTACGGGACATAGTAGTACTGCTACAGTGCCGCTGCTGCTTCCCCACCAATTTTTAAATAAAGTTTGAGAAGACGTCTCAACTCGCATGACATGCCAACTACTGTAGCTGACGCTGCTCCACATCTACATGTCCTCCTAGCTGTTGGTCAGCTCTCAGCTCATACCAACCGAATCCACTGTCCCATGCAATGCGAGGAAAACGGGGAAGGATCCGTTCTGTCCCATGCAATGCCACTTGAGTGCATAATTTTGGGGCATTGGAACCCTTAAGAAGTTTTTCTATGTAGCATTTCGTTGCACTATATTACAAAAAACCATGAATTGACTCAAACCTCTTGGAAATAATCATCTGTTCCTAAGGTTCAGTAAGCAGGTAATTTTTGGTAGAAATTCAGCCGTGTATGGTACAAATGAGCATGGTATGTTAATCCGGCACTTACTTTTTTCTATTTCGTACGCTCTTGGAAGCATGCTAATCAAAGTAGGGAGGCCCTAAGCGTGTCACTATCATAAAAAGAATATGTACATTGATAAGTAGTTGAGCAGTACCGTTAGCAAGCAATCTTCCATTCTACGAATACAACCGGGCAACTACACAAAATTCAATGAATGTGGACAGGGTGTTGAAGCTCCATGGGCACCTGACACACACCTCTGGTAGGGTTACTCAATCATTGGTTGAGCTGCATATGTCTACCTCAAAGCATCAATTATTAGTTGAATTGCATACATTCTCTTTGTAAAAGCTGCCTAGCTATTGGTCATGGCATCTAGATTTATTCTAGATAAAATCTGTGTGCATATATCTGATGGCCATCTCTTGTTTTTGGTGGTTCGTTTGCACTTTGCAGTATGGTTACCTGATACAACCAATCGAGACGCGGATGGAAAATGTCAAGGATTATATCAAGGTATCTTTCACCCAATCGTAAAAAGTCTCTTGTTCCTCAGCCTATGTAACACCTGAACTCAGCTCGCTAGATTAATAGGTAGTACTCGCTTATGTATAGCATCAATCTGCATTTTGGTACTAGAAAGTGACAATTACCTGGGCCCTGCTTCTTGCACCATTTTCAGCCAGTAAGCCTGAAATTTAGCTTCGCGTCTTGTCATATATCTGATACATTTCGCTGTCAACTTGCTAGTCTGTCAAGCCGGATCTTGAGGTTCATGTCGAACCAATCATCGACCCTTATGGCCCCTCCATTGTCGATGAGGCTCTGGAGGCGATCGTTGTCAGGTTAGGCTTCTTAATAGCCCGGCTTGCTTCTTTTTTCTAACAGGATTTCTATTTTTCTAGCACGGCGAAGTATCATAAAAACTAATCTCTATTCTCTACACAAGTGTGAAATATTTAATCTGTCATTATTTCCATGCAATTCTCGGACCAGCAAGGAGACATTGCCAGGAGGGCATGCTGTCAACAGGAAGAGGGCCGAGAGAGGCCTCACACAGCTGGAGGTTTGGTTGCAACATCACTAACTATTTGCTCCAGAAAGTACACCTTCTAGGTAGGTCCTGCAAGATGACAAACTGATTTTTCCTATCATTGTCCTAGATTGAGGTGGTGGAACTAGTGCCAGAGAAATCTACAGGAAACAAGATCAGCTCTACAGCATTCAGAAAGATTGAGGCCGAAAAGGCACTGCAGCAGCAAATGCTGGACCAGCAAGAGGAGCAACAAGCAGTTGAGTTGGAGTGCAGGACATAGCCAACCATCCTATCATGTCAAGTTCAGCTGGCAGATTAATGCAATTGCAAATCGTCTACTTACAAGTTCTACTTTACATACAAAAAATGTATATGAAGGAGTAATATATATGCAAAAGGATAGCAGCAGAGCACTTCTTTGGCTCTTGTAAAAATGGGCACCAAGCTTAAGGATTTACACAATTTTCTCAAGACAAGTAAAGATAATGATTAGAAGGTTTCCTGATTCCTAACGTACACTAGGGTAGAAAAGTTTTTTTTTCTAAGATACACCGATTACGACGCAGACGCACCTCATGGGTGGGCACTTCCAAACCAAAAACAGAAATCCAAACTGAACCGTTTTAACCAAAATATAGGTTAAATTGATTTTTGGTTATTCAATTCCGTTTGAAAAATAGACACTACACACTAGTAGAAAACATGGCTTTGGTCCAGGCCTGGCCAGCCCATTAGTTCCGGCTCAGTCATGAACCAGGGCCCATGGAGGCATACGTCCCGGTTCATGTGCCCAGGGGGCCAGCTGGGCCTCGTGGGGCATTGGTCTCGGTTCGTCTGGACCCTTCAGTCTCGGTTCCAGACACGAACCGGGACCAATGGGCCTCGCTCCTGGTCCACAACCATTAGTCCCCTTTGGTCTCGGTTCCAGCCACGAACCGGGACCAATGAGATGCCCATATATACCCCTTCGCCAGCGAGCAGAGTACTCCACACTGCTCAGTTTTTCTGGCCGGCGAGGGGAGAGCTTTGTGGTGCTCTAGCTCATCTCCTATGCACATGAGATGTTCGATGAAATGTCCGGGCCACACTACCTAAGCTTTCTCCTCTCGAAGCTCCTTGTCCAATCTCCATTTTTCTCGAGATTTGTCTAGGTTTGGCGGTCCGTCCTGTCCTGTCCCCGTCCTCACCGCCGTCGATCGCCCATGCCGATCTCGTCGCCGGCACCACCCTGGTGAGCCTCTTGATCTTATCTTTTTTCTAAAAGAAAAAAGTTCTTAAGTGTATGATTTAGATAGATACTCGTGTAATTTTCTTACTTTTATTATTGTTTGTTATTATATAGTGCGATGGTTTTGGTATCCGCCTTCGTCGGCTCTCATCCTGTCTATGATTCGGATGTGGTTTATATTAACTTTTATAACTATTTGGTTCATTTATTGTTTACTAGTACAAATGCCCGTGCGTTACAACAGGCGATATTTTTTGAACATGCTCTATGTGGCATTACACAACACTTCTTATACCCTAATGGCATTTGTCAGGACCTAATTCAGATCCGCGGTCTCATTCGATGAAAGAATAGTTGTGCATGGAATAGTCAAGCTATTTTATTTTTTTTCTTGCCTGCCATTATGTAGAATGAGTCATACTATGGAAACCTAAAAAGCAGGCAACAAAATTACCCATTTACATAATCTAGCAAACTTTAAGCTAGCAATCTTGTGACCACAAGTTTATTATTATGGACATTTGCATTTGTCTACTTCTAATATATGAAAGAATTAAAGTGGTAAGCTATAGCCCATGCCATGCATTTGAGGCGCTGGTGGGTGCTCACTCCTAGGCTGACACGTTGTATGCAAAAAAAATAAAGACTTCTTTTAACTTTCTTTCAAGGATCTGCCGCTGAGGGCCACCGAATAATCTAGAGCACTACCATCGCTCCTTCCCTAATAATCTTGAGAGAGAGAAAGAGATGGAGAGAAAGAGGAGCTCCACTGGAGTCTTTTTTCTCTCCAGTGGCCTTACCTCACCTCCCTCCCCCCCTTCCCGGCCAACCGCTAAGGTCCTGTCCCTCCCAACGTTACCTCCACCCCCATCTTCTCTCCCCAACGCAACGAGAGAGGGGCAGAGAAAAAGGGAATTCATCCTTTTGCCGCCTTCATCCCTCGGCACCGAACAAGCACCATCCATTGCCACCAGCCCTCGTTGTCAGGGGCGGGCCCAGGATTTAAAGAAAGTGTATTCAAAATTTTAATGGTTATTTTAATCCTATAAATTCTTCTTTTTGGCGTATATAATTGATTATAGCACCATTATTTTGGCACCATGTAACACAATGTAATAGAATCATAAAATTGGTCATACTTAGAAACCGTCCAACAGATAGAAAGACTAATAAGTCAACATATCAAACTGACAACATCTTAACATATAGGAGTACAAAAAGGTAGGAAATAGAAAATGATTAGAAAAAAGTTACAAACTATAGGAGAACTATTTTTTATAAATAATGTTTGTTGTAATAATTCCCTAATTTTTAAATATTCCCAAATTGTAATTCAAGTGGAAAACTGCGAATCGTCATGTCTAAACAATTCATAATTCATTTAAAACAAGTTTGTAGTTTTGAAATACTGAAGTAGAAATCCAACTAACCAAGTTAACTTAGTGTTGTAAGTCAATGCTAGACAACTGAAGAAGACGACTATGCGCTGACACCTGCAGATCAAAATTTTAACAGGCAGACGGTTAATATGTTTAGAAACACAAACACATCAAATTATCAATCAGATTTTGAACGACTGAATTGTGACTTTGGAACTGGAAACCTAGAGCCTTCGATGCGGTGATGCCTGATGCTGCCAACTGATGAGATGGGTTAAAGATGAAGCGAAGCTGCAAGGGTTGAGGGATGGATGCCGTCAAATGTTTTCGTCGTCGCCGCACGCCTGCCTGTGCCGCCGTGCGCACGTGCGTTCAGGGGATCGCGATCAGCCCTGCCGCCATGCCCTACTCACGATCCCACGAGTGCGAACAGAATTGGGAGGCGCCGGTTCGTCTCTTGCGATATGCCTCATTAGCGAAGCGCGTGCGGGCTCTGCGTCTTGCTGCAGCGATTTGGGCCACTTGGGCCATGTCGGGGTGGTGAGGAGACCATACAGAGAAGTGGGCTAGTCTTATTTTCGGGCTGAAATCCTTAGCTTTCCTGCATCTATTTCGTTTTCCCCTCAGTACGCATGAAATACACTATATATATAGAACTTTTTTGCCAAATATAATGGGTATTCAACTGAATACCCTTGAATTGTACTGGGCCCGCCCCTGCTCGCTGTTATCGACCACCGATGATCTCTCCCGTCTCTGTTGAACATGTGTACATGTAAGTAGGTCTGGGTTCTGTATACAGTACCTGTAGTATATGTCTCCCTCTATATCTACGTGTATCTTAGGAGACAAGATACCAGTCGCATCCCTTGTACCTATATATATGTGTGCCTAGTGCACGATCAATCAATCATCGATGCACTAAATCATCTCTACATGGTATCTATCGCAAGTCGATCTTCCAGCTTCCGCTAACCCTAGCCGCCGCCTCAGGCCGCCGCCGCCGTCGCGACCTCCCGCCGCCGCCGCCGCCGCCCCAAGCCGCTGCTACCACCCCTCCTCCCCGCGCGCCACCTCCCCACCGCGCGCCTCCACGCCGCGCCGCCCCTTCCCGCCGCGCCGCCTGCCTCCCGTCGCCGCGCCGCTAACCCTAGCCGCGCCGCCACCTCCCTCCCCACGATCTCATCGTCATGTCTTCCAACGCCTCCACCTACTTCAATCCCTTCGCCGTCGACCCTGCCGGGATCTGCGACATCAACGTCCATGCACGCGTCCCCGTTACCCTCGACGCCTCCAACTCCACGTACTTCGCGTGGAAGACGTACTTCACGCCGCTCTTTCGTGAGAACACTCTCGTGGATCACGTGGATGGCACCGTGGACTCCCGCACCATGGTGGACGACGCCGAGTGGACCGCGATCGACGCCACGATCATCCGGTGGTTCTTCACCACCATCTCCAAGGACTTGTTCCACACGGTCGTGAGCGCCGACGACGACGCCCGCGCCATGTGGGTCAAGCTGAACGGCCTCTTCACTGACAACAAACTTCAGCGCCGCATTTTCTTGCAACATGAATTTTTTGACTGTCACCAGGATGACCAGTCCATTGATGACTACTGCGCCGCCTGAAGACGTTGGCGGACGAGCTCCGTGACATTGGAGCCAAGGTGGACGACGACCTCCTCCTCAGCACGCTCACCGCCGGCCTCAACGAGGACTTTGGCAACGCCGCCTCCACCCTCACCTTGATGCCGGAGCCCTCCTTCCCCAAGTTTGTGGCGTACTTGAGGTTGGAGGAGCGTCGGATGAAGGGGGTCAAGAAGCGTGTGCAGCACCACGCCCTCGTCGCCGGCACCTCTCGCGGCACCCCTCCACTGACCGCCCCACCCGCACCGCGCCAGCAGCCGCCGCCACCAGCGCCTCCGGGGTACTTCCCCCTCCCGCCCATGCCTCCCGCCCCTCCCGCTGCCCCCCAGCAGCCGGGTGGCGGGCGCCGCGGCAACCGCCGCGGGGGCGGCCGCAAGCAGCAACAGGCGCCGCGGCGGGGGGGATGGGGGGGCTCGTCAGCAGCAGCAGGTGACTCCTCCATGGACATACGGCACCAACCCGTGGACCGGCATCGTCCACGCGTACTCCATGCCGGTCCCTCGGGCTCCGGCTCCGGGCATCCTTGGGCCCCGCCCGGCGGGTCACCAGGCCCTCTTCGCCGCGCAGAACGCCGCTTCCTACAGTGGCTATGGTGCCCCCCTCCCCCCCCCCCCCGCCGGCGCCCGCCTACGGGTCCGCACCGGCTTATGGCGCCGCTGCCGCGCCGGCCTATGGGGCCGCGCCCGCCTACGGCGCCGCCGCCGCTCCGGCCTTCGGGGCTGCTCCCGCGCCGGCCTATGGAGGGTTCTACCCTCCTCAGGTGCCGCCGCTGTGGGACCCGGCCTTGCTCGCTACATTGCATTCCGCCCCGTCACCGAGCTCCTATGGTGGCGGTGGTGACTGGTACATGGACTCGGGCGCCACTGCTCACATGACTGCTCATCCCGGTAACGGCAAGTGTCGATCTTTGGCATGCCCGTCTTGGTCATCCCAACTCCACCGTTATGCGTCAGATTCTTCAAAGTTTTTCTTTCTCATGCAATAAGGTCGACGATCACACTTGTGAGGCTTGCCGTCTTGGCAAGCACGTTCGTCTTCCCTTTAGCGAGTCTACAAACATTTCCACCTTTCCGTTTCAGTTATTGCATGGTGATGTTTGGACGTCCCCGGTTGCTAGCAACACGGGCTATTTATATTATCTGGTGATATTTGATGATTTTACTCATTATGTGTGGACATTCCCTCTCCGTCGCAAGTCCGACGCTCTTGCCACACTCACCGCTTTTTATTCCTATGTCACCACACAGTTCGGTTGTCCTATTCTCGCCTTGCAAACCGACAACGGCAAGGAGTTTGACAACGTCGCCGTCCGCAATTTACTTGCGTCCCACGGCACCATCTTTCGCCTCACCTGCCCCTACACGTCTCAGCAGAATGGTCGCGTCGAGCGCGTCCTTCGCACGCTTAATGACTGTGTCCGCACGTTGCTCTTCCACTCCTACGTGCCTACTCGGTTCTGGCCAGACGCGCTCGCGACCGCCAGCCTCCTCATTAACATTCGCTCCTGTCGTTCCCGCTGGAACTACACCCCTCACCAGCTCCTCTTCGGTGCGGTTCCATCTTATGATGGTCTTCTCATTTTCGGGTGTCTTTGTTATCCTAGAACCGCGTCCACTGCTCCTCACAAACTCGCGCCTCGGTCCCTTCCTTGCATCTTCCTTGGCTATCCTCCCAACACCAAAGGTACCAGTGCTATGATCCAGTCTCCCACCGCATTTTCACTTCGCGGCATGTGTACTTTGATGAGCTCGTGTTCCCGTTTCAGCAGGTACCGTCACCTTCGGAGTCTCCTGCGGCGCGGTTCGTCCCTGCCTCCACCTCTGGCGGACCGCCCATCCGCGCCTCAGGTCCGGCTCTGCTCGCGCTCCCCGCGCCGGCGGCCCCTGGCGCTGCGGCCCCTGCCGCGGCCCCCGACGCCGCGGCCTCTTCGGCCCCTGGCGCTGCGGCCCCTGCTGCGGCCCCCGACGCCGCGACCTCCTCGGCCCCTGGCGCTGCGGCCCCCGTCGCCGCCCCCGACGCCCCCTCGGCCGGCCCCGCCGCGGCCCCCACCGTGGCCCCCGTCGCCGCGGCTCCCTTGGCGGCTCCCGTCGCCACGGCCGCACCCCTCACCGGTGTGGTCACTCGGGCTCGGACTGGGACCCTGTGTCCCAGCACACGGTACTCGTCGGACGAATACGCATGCGTGGCTTCTTCCTCGACGCCGTCACCGCTCCCCACCTCCGCTCGCGCAGCCCTTCGGGATCCGAACTGGCTCGCTGCGATGCGTGAGGAGTTTGACGTCCTGCAGCGCAACCGTACGTGGCAGCTTGTCCCGCGGCCACCCCGTGCCAATGTCATCACTGGCAAGTGGGTCTTCCGCCATAAGACTCGCCCCGACGGTTCTCTTGAGTGCTACAAGGCGCGTTGGGTGGTGCGCGGCTTTCGCCAGCGCGCCGGCGTGGACTTCACCGACACCTTCGCCCCGGTTGTTAAACCGGGCACGATTCGCGCTGTTCTCCAGCTCGCTGTTTCTCGCGCTTGGCCTGTCCACCAGCTCGATGTGTCTAATGCTTTCTTGCTTGGCCATCTCGACGAGCAGGTGTTCTGCCAGCAGCCGACTGGTTTCGTCGACACCGACTATCCGGACCACGTGTACTTGCTCTCCCGTTCTCTCTACGGGTTGAAGCAGGCACCTCGGGCCTGGTACCAGTAGATCGCGGCCTTCCTCCAGCAACAGGGGTTCCGGTCCACACGGTCTGATGCCTCCCTGTTCGTCTACCACCAGGGCCACGCCACCGCGTACCTACTCCTGTACGTCGACGACATCATCCTGACTGTGTCCTCGCCAGTGCTTCTTCAGCAGATCACAGCTCGCCTTGCCGCCGAGTTCGCCCTCAAGGACTTGGGGGCTCTCCACTACTTCCTCGGCATCGAGGTCGTGCGCCGGGCTACTGGCTTCTTCCTGCACCAGCAGAAGTACGCCTACGAGCTTCTGGAGCGAGCGGGCATGCTTAATTGCAAGCCTGCTTCCACGCCTGTCGATACGAAGGCTAAGGTGTCCGCTGTTGAGGGCTCTCCGGCGTCCGACGCTCCCTTCTACCGCTCCATCGTCGGTGCGCTTCAGTATCTCACACTGACGCGTCCGGACATTCAGTATGCTGTCCAGCAGGTGTGCCTTCACATGCATGCTCCTCGTGACACCCATTGGGCTCTCGTGAAACGTATACTTCGGTACATACGTGGCACCACAGCCATGGGTCTCACCCTGACGGCCTCGCCAGACACCAGCCTTGTCGCCTACTCCGACGCCGACTGGGCTGGGTGTCCCGACACTCGACGCTCCACCTCCGGCTACTGCGTCTACCTCGGGCCCTCTCTGATTTTGTGGTCGTCTAAACGACAACCCACGGTCTCACGATCGAGCGCCGAGGCCGAGTATCGGGCCGTGGCCAACGCCGTCGCGGAGTGTTCCTGGCTACGAAGCTACTCCAGGAGTTGCTATGTGAGGTCACCAAGGCGCCGCTCGTCTACTGTGATAACGTCTCCGCGGTGTACCTCGCTGCCAACCCTGTCCATCACCGACGGACGAAGCACATCGAGCTCGACATCCACTTCGTCCGGGAGCACGTCGCACTTGGTCGTGTTCGTGTTCTACATGTGCCCACCGATCAGCAGTTCGCCGATGTGATGACGAAGGGACTACCCACCTCGACTTTTGAGGGGTTTCGGTCCAGTCTTTGCGTCACCGGCGACGCTTCGACTGCAGGGGGGTGTTGAACATGTGTACATGTACGTAGGTCTGAATTCTGCATGCAGTACCTGTAGTATCTGTCTCCCTCTGTATGTACGTGTATCTTAGGAGACAAGATATCGGTCACACCCCTTGTATCTATATATATGTGCCTAGTGCACGATCAATCAATCATCGATGCACCAAATCATTCTCTACAGTCTCCACCCTTGATCGAAGTGGCCCAATGGATCATCGCGCCACCATGGCCGAGGCCGTGAATGAATAGCCGTCGAGCCACAACATCAGAGGACGTCAAAGTAGGCGTGATGTGGCTACATGCTCCTGGATGCGGCGGCGGGTGGGCATGCTTTGGGAGATGCACGTCGTGTCGGGCCTCTCTGCCGCCTCCAGCCCAAGATCATGGACGACCACATGTGGTCTTTTGCCGCCGCCAATGTCCCCTTGTCCCAAAACCTTCAATCTCCACCGAGGTCGTGCAGCGTGGGTTTCATTGCGTCCGCGTCCCGGTGCACGCCAAAGGTATTCCGGGCTGCAGTCCACGCGTTCGTGCCCACCTCCCCGTCATCACAAGTACACACACAACAAACTCTCTCTTTCTAGGGCGGCGGGGCCAGATGTTGCAATCAAACGGGCAGGAGCAGATTTTTTGCAAGGTTCACAGAAGTTTTGCCCTGATGTATTGGTCAGTTCTTACAACAGAACTTTCATCCCAGAAAAATGACAGTTCCTATAGTGCACTACGATCTTATTGAGAGTTGAAGGTTTATACGCAAGAGGACAGTTCGGTTTTGTTTTGAATAGGTACATCTTACAGCTTGCACAATGCGTACGCTCCTGAATTATTTAATCAAGTTACAAAGAAATTCAGTAACAATAGTGAAAAAGGTCTGGCTATATTGCTTCTAATTGCCAACAATTGAACTTTATAAAAAAATGTACATTCAGGAAAAATAGTAATTTTTGTTTTGCAATTTGCCAAATATTTTGTACATGCCAAAAAACTATAGACATGCACGACACACCTCTTAAGGGACATTAGCCGCAATTCTGATCTTCCGCCGGTCCTTGGACGAATTCCTAGGGTATGAGAATTCATAAGACAAAAAGCAGGAACACTACCTGAACTGGTTTTCGTCATGGTGGACTGTCAGGTTAGATCAAACACATACCTTATATTTTATTATGTTTTGTTTCATGTAAAAAGCTTAGGACTGTGTCTAATGAAAAATTAAGTTATTCCGACAGGGAACTACCATGGAGTAAATGGTGCCACAACATAAAACAAACAAGTTCAAGAATAAACTGAAAGCAAGGCGCTCTCTACCGAATTCGAAATTTAGATCTTCAGGATGCCAAGAAGATTTACAAAGCAGTGGACTTTCCGTTGAGAATTTGCTTGCTAAAAAATATTGGCAGTAGAGATGCAGTCTCAGCTAGAGAATTTCCCCATCTTTGCTTACACTGTCTTCAATTTTTTAGTATTGGCAATGTGAATACAGCAAAACACTTTGCTGTCAGGTAAAAATTTCTACAAGCAAATCAAGTAGCACTATATGCAAGTAAAAATGAGAGCTGATATGCAGTTATTGTTTTTCTCTTGCGAAACTAACAACAAGCATTTAGATGGGCTGTTTCCCAAGCGCGGCGTGCCGCCTCCTTCCTTTCACTGGTGTTAATGCACAGCACAATCAGCTAGGTACAAATAAATCTACTGAATCACGTGAGACTGTCCCCTCTTAAATTTGGAGATGAAAACAGGTTAAGTCAGAATTGGCAGTATTTGTACAGATTAATGCACAGGCATTTGTTACAATATCAAGCCAAAGTGAATATATAGTTTCAGTTTTGTATAAATACACCTCTATGCCAAATTGCCTTAGATTATTTCACTAACTAAAAAGAGTTGTACAGAAAGAGGGTAAACAAACTAACTAAAAAGACAAAAAGATGAAAATCCTACAGGTAAGCAAAGCAACCCCTAAGAGAGAAAATACCCTCTTTAAGAACATGATTCTTTATCATATAGCATCCAGTTCTTGTCACGTTGACAAAACGTGGAAAACTATTAGTCTGCCCATGATGTAATGCTAGGAATTGTTCGATTTTACGGTTTCTCTAGGAGAAATTAATGCTATGTTGCAGCAACACATGCAGAAGTTTTGAACCTTTTGATCCTACCAAGTGCATCATTCAACTCACACATGCAAATATTGGCAATGTGATATATACATGCAACTAAAAAATACTTTATGGGAAAGAAAAAGTAACCCATGACACAGAACACAACATCTCTGAAGCGACCCATGGCAGAAAATACGATGGTATAGCAGCAAACCCTTTGTCCTTTACAGCAATATAATGTTAATCTCGGCCTGATGTTTCTTAGTTATAGCCTCATCCTATTTTCTTCAGAGTACTCATCCTTCCATGCTAACACAATTATGTTATTCCAGAAACGCTATACTTGAGTTTACCTTAACTCTGATGTAATACGAAGCTTCGTAACAGATAAGCAAACACGTATGATCACTGCTACTCTAAGTAGACTTATGCAAAAAAATAAAGACCAGAGCAGTAACTATCAATCAGATTTATACCAAAGTGAATCCCCACCACCCCCTAACGGAAAAAAGTAATGATATTGGCATCTATATTACTGAAAGTACAGTACACATAAGCTATATATATACTTTTAGTTTTGCTACTCTATGTTCAGGAAGTAAACATGGGTTCAGGAGATAAACTCATATGTTCAGAATAGATCCAACTGGGAGAGGCTTGTTACACTTCAAATAAATATTGAAAAGCACACATATCCAACATAAGTTGTTTGTAGTACACGCTGAGATATCTATTCATGTGTATGCCACTGCAAAGCTAATTGATAACTGAAGAAATGATTCTTTCCAGTGATTAGCTTTCAAGGGTAGAGATGTCTGCAGTACGAATGATTTTTCCATGAGGCCAAGCTCATGTCAGAAATTCCTACAGCGTAAAAGAGCCTAACAATTTCCATTTGCACAGCAACCGCAGCTATTTGTTAATAAAGTTTTTACAAACCCAACAGATCAAATATGAAGATATCCATGCGAAGAGTTGACACTTGAATAGTCCAATAAAACTGGAATCGAGATGTACATTTCGTCAAGGATACAACTCACTTCCCTAAGAAGAAATCGTGGCTTCCTTTCCTACTGCAAGTCCCAGATCGAGCTGCAACCTATACTTTGGCCATCGTAGGAGCAGCGGCTAAAGTTCAGTCAAGCTAGCAAACAAATAGTGTTATGTATGCAATGCAATACAAGCAGGGACCATGGATGATATCTTTGTAGAGCTAGTGGTAAAACCATATAATTAAACTATACTACTTTGCAACAACATAATACAAAATATATGATGCCCACTGCCCACTGAAAAGGAACCATAATTCTAACTTATTCCATTAACTGAATTCTGAAATCTGTAAAGCTTGCTCTACTTGACCAAATCAAGCAAATGAGCACACTACGGATATCATCAGGAAATTCATGTTGTGACGAAAAACTGGTTC
Source organism: Triticum monococcum (assembly GCA_034509565.1). Classification (NCBI taxonomy): domain Eukaryota; kingdom Viridiplantae; phylum Streptophyta; class Magnoliopsida; order Poales; family Poaceae; genus Triticum; species Triticum monococcum. The sequence goes on from CM067846.1 coordinate 68,686,775, forward strand.
TACCTGTAATAAGTAGACTAATTCTTGCAAAACATAAATCTGCTTGGACAGAAAATCCTCTAAGACTAATAGGCATAACTGTTATTTGGGGATATCTTGACCATCAATATTCTGAATTGCACAAACTTAGTACCTTTGGATGTAAACAGGGGATTCCATCCAGTGAATATCAAGGGGATACATACCTCTGGTTTAGCTCAGGCGACATTGGACGGATGTTCTTGTTCCTCCGGCAAACTCGGCGCTTCTTCCTCGGGCGAACTTGGCAGTGTCGGAGAATGAGAAGAATACAAGGAGGTGTCCGGAGAGGACTGGAGGCAGCGTAGAGGTCATAGGCCGGCCGCGAGCTCGCGGAGGCATGGAGGTCCGGCGGCCGTGGCTTCCTGCAAAGGAGAGAGAGAGGGAGGTGAGAGATAGAACCGGAGGGAGGGGGAGAAGGAGAGGAGGGCAGGGCGGCGCGTTGGTCCGGCAGCGGCGCTCCGATGGCCGGCCGACGCGGGGCGGCGGTCCGGCGGCCATGGCTTCCGCCTCCTGTAAAAGAGAAAGAGGGAGGTGAGAAATAGAACCGGAGAAAGGGGAGGGAATAAGGAGAGAGGGCATGGCGGCACGCTCGTCCGTCGGCGGCGTGGGGCGGCGGGGAGGCACGAGCGCGAGCCCGCGCATGGAGGTGTTGGGTGCGGTCGGCGGCGGCGGGCACCGGCAGATGCAGGGTGTTTTTTGTGAAAACGATTTTATCAGATTCACTTAAAATAGTACTGCGGGTTTAATATGCAAAAGCACAGGGGCTTTTTTGAAAAAACGTCAGCGATGTACGACCAGAAACGATCGCTGGTTTATTAGTAGGGAAAGATGACAATTATGCCGACCAACGTGACATAGATATTTTTTATCTAGGAGGTATGTGAACCGGAAATTTCAACCGACCCTATTGTTGAGAGGTTAAATTTAGTTGAAGAAGAAAATAATTACAGAAGGAAAAATTAAAAAAAATTGAGGAGGAGTAGATAATATTGGAGTTGCATGTTGCAGATATTGTCGATGATCACAAGATCAAGATGGATGCGATGCGCTTGAAGATTAGAAAGATTAGAAAATGTGACATTCATACCGAGGCTTGGTATCATTATGCCATTGGATCAATTGTTACCTTGGTTGTGATTATGATCGCATTTGTTGTTGCATTGAAATGTTTTACATAGTTTCAATGTATGGTTTAATTAGATGCTCTAGAGAACTATGTATGTATTTTGGTTTTAATGTGATGATGAACTTCTATTAATTTGGTCACTTATCTATTCATGATGTTCTGTAATGGTTTTTGACACACTTAATTATATATAATGCACGCAGATGAACCGGCAATGGATGTATGGTAACAGATGCACCTTCGAGTACATTGAGGGCCTGCATAATTTGCTCGCAGTGGCTGAGGCAAACAAGCAGAATGGTTTTATGTGTTGTCCATGCCCTAGCTGTGGAAATACGAGGTCTTACTCTAACTCGAAAACCCTTCACACCCACCTGCTTTATAAGGGTTTCATGCCACACTATAATGTTTGGACCAAGCACGGAGAAATATGGGTTATGATGGAAGACAACAAAGAAAAAGAGGATGCTGACAACTATGTGCCTCCTGAATACGATGATGCTGTAACAGGGGAAGCTGAATATCAAGAGGAACCAAACGATGTGCCCGATGATGATCTCCATCGGGTCATTGTTGATGCAAAGAGACAGCGCGAAAGTGAAAAGGAGAAGTTGAAATTCGATCGCATGTTAGAGGATAACAAAAAAGTGTTGTACCCCAATTGTGAAGATGGCAACACAAAGCTCGGTACCGTACTAGAATTGCTGCAGTGGAAGGCAGAGAATGTTGTGCCTGGCAAAGGATTTGAGAAGCTACTGAAAATATTGAAGAAGAAGCTTCCAAAGGATAAGGAATTGCCCGACAGTACGTACGCAGCAAAGAAGGTCATACGCCCTCTAGGATTGGAGGTGCAGAAGATACATGCATGCCCTAATGACTGCATCCTCTACCACGGTGCGTACAAGGATTTGAACACATGCCCAGCATGCGGTGCATTGCGGTATAAGATCAGACGAGATGATCCTGATGCTATTGACGGCGAGCCCCCTAGGAAGAGGGTTCCTGCGAAGGTGATGTGGTATGCTCCTATAATACCACAGTTGAAATGTCTGTTCAGAAACAAAGAGCATGCCAAGTTGATGCGATGGCACAGAGAGAACCGTAAAAAAACGGGAAGTTGAGAGCACCCGCTGATAGGTCGCAGTGGAGAAAATCGAGAGAAAGTACTAGGAGGAGTTTGTAGGTGACGCAAGGAACGTATGGTTTGGTTTAAGCGCGGATGACATTAATCCTTTTGGGGAGCAGAGCAGCAATCACAGCACCTGGCCCGTGACTCTATGTATCTATAACCTTTCACCTTGGATGTGCATGAAGCGGAACTTCATTATGATGCCAGTACTCATCCAAGGCCCTAAGCAAACTGGCAACGACATTGATGTGTACCTAAGGCCATTAGTTGAATAAATTTTACAGCTGTGGAATGGAAACGGTGTACGTGTGTGGGATGAGCACAGACGGGAGGAATTTGACCTGCATGCGTTGTTGTTTGTAACCATCAATGATTGACCTGCTCTCAGTAACCTTTCAGGACAGACAAATAAGGGATACCATGCATGCGCGCACTATTTAGCTGACACCGAAAGTATATACCTGGACAAATGCAGGAAGAATGTGTACCTGGGGCATCGTCGATTTCTTCCGACCAACCATCAATGTCGAAAGAAATGAAAGCATTTCAAAGGGTAGATCACCGGAAGAAGCCCGCCATGCATATCGGTGATCACGTACTTACTATGGTCAATGATTTACACATAATATTTGGAAAGGGTCCAGGTGTACTATCTGTTCTGAATGACGCTAAGGGACGCGCACCCATGTAGAGAAAAAATCTATATTTTGGGACCTACCCTACTAGAAAGACCTAGAGGTCCGCTCTTCAATCGACGTGATGCACGTGACAAAGAACCTTTGCGTGAACCTGCTAGGCTTGGGCATGTATGGGAAGACAAAAGATACAACGGAGGCACGGGAGGACCTGCAACGTTTGCACGAAAAAGACGGCATGCCTCCAAAGCAGTATGAAGGTCCTGCCAGCTACGCTCTTATCAAAGAAGAGAAGGAAATCTTCTTTGAATGTCTGCTCAGTATGAAGGTCCCGTCTGGCTTCTCGTCAATATAAAGGGAATAATAAATATGGTCGAGAAAAAGTTTCACAACCTAAATTCTCATGACTGCCACGTGATTATGACGCAACTGCTTCCGGTTGCATTGAGGGGGCTTCTACCGAAAAATGTTCGATTAGCCATTGTGAAGCTATGTACATTCCTCAATGCAATCTCTCAAAAGGTGATCGATCCAGAAATCCTACCAAGGCTAAGGGGTGATGTGGTGCAATGTCTTGTCAGTTTTGAGCTGGTGTTCCCACCATCCTTCTTCAATATCATGATGCGCGTCCTAGTTCGTCTAGTCGACGAGATTATCATTTTGGGCCCCGTATTTCTACACAATATGTTCCCCTTTGAGAGGTTCATGGGATTCCTAAAGAAATATGTCTGTAACCGCGCTAGGCCAGAAGGAAGCACCTCCTGTTGGGGAACGCAGTAATTTCGAAAATTTTCCTACGCACACGCAAGATCATGGTGATGCACAGCAACGAGAGGGGAGAGTGTTGTCTACGTACCAACGCAGACCGACTGCGGAAGCGATCACACAACGTAGAGGAAGTAGTCGTACGTCTTCTTCCCGATCCGACCGATCCAAGCACCGTTACTCCGGCACCTCCGAGTTCTTAGCACACGTTCAGCTCGATGACGATCCTCGGGCTCCGATCCAGCAAAGCGTCGAGGAAGAGTTCCATCAGCACGACGGCGTGGTGACGATCTTGATGTACTACCGACGCAGGGCTTCGCCTAAGCACTACAACGGTATGATCGAGGTGGAATATGGTGGCAGGGGGCACCGCACACGGCTAAGGAACGATCTCAAGGATCAACTTGTGTGTCTTGGGGTGTCCCCTGCCCCCGTATATAAAGGTTGGAGGGAGGGGGGCTGGCCGGCCAGAGAGAGGGAGGCGCAGGAGGAGTCCTACTCCTACCGGGAGTAGGACTCCCCCCTCCAATCCTATTCCAACTAGGACTCTCAAGGGGGAAAGGACAGAGAGGGGGGCCGACCCCTTCTCCTAGTCCTACTAGGACTTGGGGAAGGGGGGGCGCGGCCAGCTGTGGGCTGCCCCTTTTCTCTTTTCCACTAAGGCCCAATAGGCCCATTAGTCTCCCGGGGGGTTCCGGTAACCCTCCCGGTATTCCGGTAAAATCCCGATTTCACCCGGAACACTTCTGATGTCCAAACATAGGCTTCCAATATATCAATCTTTACGTCTCGACCATTTCGAGACTCCTCGTCATGTCCGTGATCTCATCCGGGACTCCGAACAACCTTCGGTACATCAAAATGCATAAACTCATAATAACTGTCATCGTAACGTTAAGCGTGCGGACCCTACGGTTCGAGAACAATGTAGACATGACCGAGACACGTCTCCGGTCAATAACCAATAGCGGGACCTGGATGCCCATATTGGCTCCTACATATTCTACGAAGATCTTTATCGGTCAGACCGCATAACAACATACGTTGTTCCCTTTGTCATCGGTATGTTACTTGCCTGAGATTCGATCGTCGGTATCCAATACCTAGTTCAATCTCGTTACCGGCAAGTCTCTTTACTCGTTCCGTAATACATCATCTCACAACTAACATATTAGTTGCAGTGCTTGCAAGGCTTATGTGATGTGCATTACCGAGAGGGCCCAGAGATACCTCTCCGACAATCGGAGTGACAAACCCTAATCTCGAAATACGCCAACCCAACATCTACCATTGGAGACACCTGTAGTACTCCTTTATAATCACCCAGTTACGTTGTGACGTTTGGTAGTACCCAAAGTGTTCCTCCGGTAAACGGGAGTTGCATAATCTCATAGTTATAGGAACATGTATAAGTCATGAAGAAAGCAATAGCAACATACTAAACGATCGGGTGCTAAGCTAATGGAATGGGTCATGTCAATCAGATCATTCAACTAATGATGTGACCTCGTTAATCAAATAACAACTCTTTGTTTATGGTTAGGAAACATAACCATCTTTGATTAACGAGCTAGTCAAGTAGAGGCATACTAGTGACACTCTGTTGGTCTATGTATTCACACATGTATTATGTTTCTGGTTAATACAATTCTAGCATGAATAATAAACATTTATCATGATATAAGGAAATAAATAATAACTTTATTATTGCCTCTAGGGCATATTTCCTTCACCTCCATGGGCCATCAAACAGAGAATGTCATTGGATTTTATGTTGACTTCATTCCTGGCCTTAAGAAGATTGGTGTCCCTCAATCGCAGTTTGAGGGGAGACTGACTGGAAAAGGCACGCTAGGAGGGGCCTCAATAATATGTAGGGACGGGCATTCTTGGTCTCAAGCACACTACACAGTTCTACAGAACTCTACCTTGGTGACCCCGTATGTCGATGAACACAAGAACATTGCGCTCCAAACACCCGGAGCAGTGTGACAACTGGATTACATGTGAACACATTAGGACTTTCGGCAGTTGGTTGGAAACACGTCTCAGAGGTGACAACACTATTTTTGATGAGTTGTACTCGTTGTCCAAGGGACCATCTTCGACTGTATTGACTTACAAAGGATACGAGATAAATGGGAATACATTTTACACGGTCGCCTAAGATCAAAAGAGCACCAACCAAAACATCGGTGTCTGCTGTGATGCAGCAACCAAGAGGGGAAAGGACACATATTATGGTTACATAGTGGACATATGGAAACTTGACTACGAATATGATTTTAAGGTCCCTTTGTTTAAGTGCAAATGGGTCAATCTATCAGGAGGCGGGGTACAGATAGACCAACAGTACGGAATGACAATATTGGATCTGAACAATCTTGGGTACACAGACGAACCATTCGTCATAGCCAATGATGTAGCATAGATTTTCTATGTGAAGGACATGTCTACCAAACCGAGAAAAAGAAAAGATAAGGAAGCGAATACATCATACGATGAGCCAAAGCGCCACATAGTTCTTTAAGGAAAAAGAGACATCGTGGAATTGGAGGGCAAGACAGACATGTCTGAAGATTATGACAAGTTCATGAAATTCCTCCCTTCAAAGTCAAGGCTGACCCAAGCACCCTGTTAAGCGATGAAGAATATCCATGGTTACGGCGCAATAAGCAAAGGACACAAGCGAAGAAAAAGTGAAGACTTTCTCTCCACAACTATTATGATGATGCCTTTGATCTAGAATAGCATTGCAGTTACATGTTAAGAAATGAAATGCCTTTTGTAACAGACGAGTTTCCGTACGAAACCCTGATACTTCGAAAGAAATTGTCCATTTTGTACATGAAGCGCATCCATTTTTTATCATAACCCTCTCAACTTTTTAGCATATGCTATATGGGTGAAATGATGATACCATGCCAATTTTCAACCTCTTCAGAGTTCATTTGTAGTGCTTTTCAATTTCACGGTCATATAGCTAAAAAAATAGTAAATGCATGAAAAATAACAAATGAAGTCAGAAAAGGATGAAAATTTATGATGTGGCTTTGAATGGTGCATTTTGAATACACAAAAAGTCTGGAGTTCAAATAAGTTCAGAAAAATGAAATCCCTTTGTAACAGACGAGTTTCCATATGAAACCCTGATACTTCGAAAGATATTGTCCATTTTGTACACGAAGTGCATCCAGTTTTTGCCGTAACCCTCTCAAGTTTTTAGCACATGCTATGTGGGTGAAATGATGATACCATGCCAAATTTCAACCTTTTTAGAGTTCATTTGTAGTGCTTTTCGATTTCAGGGTCATTTAGCGCAAAAAGAATGAACTAATAGCAAAAGGAATGAACTTAAAATAATCAATTAAAATATTCTGTTATGGTCAACTAAAACAAAACTATAATATTCCACAATAGCAAAAAGAATCAACTAAAAAGCTTTTATAAAACTCTAATAGCAAAAGGAATCAACTAAAAAGCTTTTATAAACCTCTAGTATTTTTTAAGCTAAAATTATATAAAATTTATGCAACTAAAATTATCAAAGTATTTTCTGTTCAAAACATTAATGGCAAAAAGAATTTTCATAAAGAAATTTTTTGTTAGAAACTTTAATAGCAAATTTAAATAACAAAATTTGTTCTTGATTAAAAAAGACATTTAAAATAACCTAAAAATTACCAAATTTAATACAATGATAAAACACAATAATATTAAATAGCAGGAAAAAGAATCTCTCAAAAATCTATTTTTATAGCAAAGTTATTCACAAACTAGTGATTCACACAAATTTAAAAGAACTCAAATTTAAACTATTCAAATTTGAAAATTAATGGCACTAACAGAAAGTCTATAATTTTTGTGACCTAACAGCAAAAAGAATCACTGCAAAACTGTAAAAAAATAAAGCAAAAAAGAAAACAAAAAAATGCCACCTAGTGGGCCATCACGGCGTGAATATGACTAGAAACCCAGCTAGTTGGGCCAGGATTCAGACCCGCAGAAGGTCCAGCAGGCCCACAGGCATAGCAGTGTCAGATTAGGCCCATAAGCCTGCAGTTCAGAGGAGTTCAAGAGGGATGAGGCAGTCAAGCTTATAAACCGGTGTGGGGCACTCTCAACTAGTGAGGTGGGACTAAACTACCACCATCGCGCCGCTGTGCAAGCCCATTGGTCCCGGTTGGTGCCACGTGAAGGAAATATGCCCTAGAGGCAATAATAAAGTTATTATTTATTTCCTTATATCATGATAAATGTTTATTATTCATGCTAGAATTGTATTAACCGGAAACATAATACATGTGTGAATACATAGACAAACAGAGTGTCACTAGTATGCCTCTACTTGACTAGCTCGTTAATCAAAGATGGTTATGTTTCCTAACCATGGACAAAGAGTTGTTATTTGATTAATGGGATCACATCATTAGTTGAATGATCTGATTGACATGACCCGTTCCATTAGCTTAGCACCCGATCGTTTAGTATGTTGCTATTGCTTTCTTCATAACTTATACATGTTCCTATGACTATGAGATTATGCAACTCCCGTTTGCCGGAGGAACACTTTGGGTACTACCAAATGTCACAACGTAACTGGGTGATTATAAAGGAGTACTACAGGTGTCTCCAAAGGTAGATGTTGGGTTGGCGTATTTCGAGATTAGGATTTGTCACTCCGATTGTCGGAGAGGTATCTCTGGGCCCTCTCGGTAATGCACATCACATAAGCCTTGCAAGCATTACAACTAATGAGTTAGTTGCGAGATGATGTATTACGGAACGAGTAAAGAGACTTGCCGGTAACGAGATTGAACTAGGTATTGGATACCGACGATCGAATCTCGGGCAAGTAACATACCGATGACAAAGGGAACAACGTATGTTGTTATGCAGTCTGACCGATAAAGATCTTCATAGAATATGTAGGAGCCAATATGGGCATCCAGGTCCCGCTATTGGTTATTGACCAGAGAGGTGTCTCGGTCATGTCTACATAGTTCTCGAACCCATAGGGTCCACACGCTTAACGTTCGTTGATGATATAGTACTATGTGAGTTATGAATGTTGGTGACCGAATGTTGTTCGGAGTTCGGGATGAGATCACGGATATGACGAGGAACTCCGGAATGGTCCGGAGACAAAGTTTGATATATGGGGTAACAGTGTTTGGTCACCGGAAGGGTTCCGGAAATCACCGGAAGGGGTTCCGGATGTTTCCCGAAATGTTTGGGTACGAGAACACTTTATTTGAGCCAAAGGGGAAAGCTCACATGGTTTTTGGAAAGCGCAAAAGGAAGTTTTGCGGAGTCCAGGGGCCAGAGACGCCGGGAAACCTGGCGTCTGGCCCTGGAGTCCGAGAAGGACTCTTGCCTTTCGGGTGAAACCGACTTTGTGGAGCCTTTTACTCCAAGTTTCGACCCCAGGGCTCAACATATAAATAGAGGGGCAGGGCTAGCACCAAAGACAGATCAAGAAACACCAAGCCGTGTGCCGGCAACCCTGTTCCCTCTAGTTTATCCTCCGTCATAGTTTTCGTAGTGCTTAGGCGAAGCCCTGCGGAGATTGTTCTTCACCAACACCGTCACCACGCCGTCGTGCTGCCGGAACTCATCTACTACTTCGCCCCTCTTGCTGGATCGAGAAGGTGAGGACGTCACCGAGCCGTACGTGTGCAGAACTCGGAGGTGCCGTTCTTTCGGTACTTGGATCGATCGGATCGTGAAGACGTTCGACTACATCAACCGCGTTGATATAACGCTTCCGCTTGCGATCTACAAGGGTACGTAGATCAGACTCTCCCCCTCGTTGCTATGCATCACCATGATCTTGCGTGTGCGTAGGAAATTTTTTGAAATTACTACGTTCCCCAACAGTGGCATCCGAGCCTAGGTTTTATGGTTTGATGTTATATGCACGAGTAGAACACAAGTGAGTTGTGGGCGATACAAGTCATACTGCCTACCAGCATGTCATACTTTGGTTCGGCGGTATTGTTGGACGAGACGACCCGGACCAACCTTACGCGTACGCTTACGTGAGACCGGTTCCCTCGACGTGCTTTGCACACAGGTGGCTTGCGGGCGACTGTCTCTCCAACTTTAGTTGAACCGAGTGTGGCTACGCCCGGTCCTTGCGAAGGTTAAAACGGAGTCAAATTGACAAACTATCGTTGTGGTTTTTGATGCGTAGGTAAGAACAATTCTTGCTCAGCCTGTAGCAGCCACGTAAAACTTGCAACAACAAAGTAGAGGACGTCTAACTTGTTTTTGCAGGGCATGTTGTGATGTGATATGGTCAAGACGTGATGAGATATAAGTTGCTGTATGAGATGATCATGTTTTGTTGAAGTTATCGGCAACTGGCAAAAGCCTTATGGTTGTCTCTTTATTGCATAAGATGCAAGCGCCAAATAATTGCTTTACTTTATCGCTATGCGATAGCAATGGTTGCAAGAGCAATTGTTGGCGAGACGACCACGTGACGACACATTGATATAGATCAAGATGATGGAGATCATGGTGTCATGCCGGTGACGATGGTGATCATGACGGTGCTTCGGAGATGGAGATCACAAGCACAAGATGATGATGGCCATATCATATCACTTATATTGATTGCATGTGATGTTTATCTTTTTATGCATCTTATCTTGCTTTGATTGACAGTAGCATTATAAGATGATCTCTCACTAAATTATCAAGAAGTGTTCTCCCTGAGTATGCACCGTTGCCAAAGTTCGTCGTGCCCAGACACCACGTGATGATCGGGTGTGATAAGCTCTACGTCCATCTACAACGGGTGCAAGCCAGTTTTTGCACACGCAGAATACTCAGGTTAAACTTGACGAGCCTAGCATATGCAGATATGGCCTCGGAACACGGAGACCGAAAAGTCGAGCGTGAATCATATAGTAGATATGATCAACATAATGATGTTCACCATTGAAAACTACTCCATCTCACGTGATGATCGGTTATGGTTTAGTTGATTTGGATCACGTGATCACTTAGAGGATTAGAAGGATGTCTATCTAAGTGGGAGTTCTTAAGTAATATGATTAATTGAACTTTAATTTATCATGAACTTAGTCCTGGTAGTATTAGCATATCTATGTTGTAGATCAATAGCTCGCGTTGTTGCTTTCATATGTTTATTTTGATATGTTCCTAGAGAAAATTGTGTTGAAAGATGTTAGTAGCAATGATGCGGATTGGATCCGTGATCTGAGGTTTATCCTCATTGCTGCACAGAAGAATTATGTCCTTGATGCACCGCTAGGTGACAGACCTATTGCAGGAGCAGATGCAAACGTTATGAACGTTTGGCTAGCTCAATATGATGACTACTTGATAGTTTAGTGCACCATGCTTAACGGCTTAGAATCGGGACTTCAAAGACGTTTTGAACGTCATGGACCATATGAGATGTTCCAGGAGTTGAAGTTAATATTTCAAGCAAATATCCGAGTTGAGAGATATGAAGTCTCCAACAAGTTCTATAGCTAAAAGATGGAGGAGAATCGCTCAACTAGTGAGCATGTGCTCAGATTGTCTGGGTACTACGATCGCTTGAATCAAGTGGAAGTTAATCTTCCAGATAAGATAGTGATTGACAGAATTCTCTAGTCACCATCACCAAGTTAGTAGAACTTCGTGATGAACTATAATATGCAAGGGATAACGGAAACAATTCCCAAGCTCTTCGTGATGCTGAAATCGACGAAGGTAGAAATCAAGAAAAACATCAAGTGTTGATGGTTAACAAGACCACTAGTTTCAAGAAAAGGGCAAAGGGAAGAAGGGGAACTTCAAGAAGAACGGCAAGCGAGTTGCTACTCAAGTGAAGAAGCCCAAGTCTGGTCCTAAGCCTGAGACTAAGTGCTTCTACTGCAAAGGGACTGGTCACTGGAAGCGGAACTACCCCAAGTGATTGGCGGATAAGAAGGATGGCAAAGTGAACATAAGTATATTTGATATACATGTTATTGATGTGTACTTTACTAGTGTTTATAGCAAACCCTCAGTATTTGATACTAGTTCAGTTGCTAAGATTAGTAACTCGAAACGGGAGTTGCAGAATAAACAGAGACTAGTTAAGGGTGAAGTGACGATGTGTGTTGGAAGTGGTTCCAAGATTGATATGATCATCATCGCACACTCCCTATAATTTCGGGATTAGTGTTGAACCTAAATAAGTGTTATTTGGTGTTTGCGTTGAGCATGAATATGATTTGATCATGTTGATTGTAATACAGTTATTCATTTAAGTAAGAGAATAAATTGTTGTTCTGTTTACATGAATAAAACCTTATATGGTTACACACCCAATGAAAATAGTTCGTTGGATCTCGATCGTAGTGATACACATAATCATAATATTGAAACCAAAAGATGCAAAGTTAATAATGATAGTGCAACTTATTTGTAGCATTGCCATTTAGGTCATATTGGTGTAAAGCGCATGAAGAAACTCCATGCTGATGGGCTTTTGGAATCACTTGATTATGAATCAGTTGATGCTTGCGAACCATGCCTCATGGGCAAGATGACTAAGACTCTGTTCTTCGGAACAATGGAGCGAGCAACAGATTTGTTGGAAATCATACATACTGATGTATGTGGTCCGATGAATATTGAGGCTCGCGGCATGTATCATTATTTTCTGATCTTCACAGATGATTTGAGCAGATATGAGTATATCTACTTGATGAAACATAAGTCTGAAACATTTGAAAAGTTCAAAGAATTTCAGAGTGAAGTGAAAAATCATCGTAACAAGAAAATAAAGTTTCTATGATCTGATCGTAGAGAAGAGTATTTGAGTTACGAGTTTGGCCTTCAGTTAAAAACAATGTGAAATAGTTTCACTACTCACGCCACATGGAACACCATAGTGTAATGGTGTGTCCGAACGTCATAACCGTACTTTATTAGATATAGTGCGATCTATGATGTCTCTTACCGATCTACCACTATCATTTTGGGGTTATGCATTAGAGACAGCTGCATTCACGTTAAAAAGGGGCACCATCTAAGTCCGTTGAGACGACACAATCTGAACTGTGGTTTAGCAAGAAACCAAAGTAGTCGTTTCTTAAAGTTTGGGGTTGTGATGCTTATGTGAAAAAGTTTCATCCTGATAAGCTCAAAACCAAATCGGAGAAATATGTCTTTATAGGATACCCAAAAGGAGACTGTTGGGTACACCTTCTATCACAGATCCTAAGGAAAGACATTCGTTGCTTATAATGGATACTTTCTAGAGAAGGAGTTTCTCTCGAAAGAAGTGAGTGGGAGGAAAGTAGAACTTGATAAGGTAATTGTACCTTCTCCCTTATTGGAAAGTAGTTCATCACAGAAATCTGTTCTTGTGACTACTACACCAATTAGTGAGGAAGCTAATGATGATGATCATGTAACTTCAGATCAAGTTACTACTGAATCTCGTAGGTAAACCAGAGTGAGATCCGCACCAGAGTGGTACGGTAATCCTGTTCTAGAAGTCATGTTACTAGACCATGACGAACTTGCGAACTATGAGGAAGTGATGATGAGCCCAGATTTCGCGAAATGGTTTGAGGCCATGAAATCTAAGAAATGATCCATATATGAGAACAAAGTATGGACTTTGATGGATTTGCCCGATGATCGACAAGCCATAGAAAATAAATGGATCTTCAAGAGGAAGACGGGCGTTGATAGTAGTGTTACTATCTACAAAGCTAGAATTGTCGCAAAAGGTTTTCGACAAGTTCAAAGTGTTGACTACGATGAGAGTTTCTCACCCGTATCTATGCTTAAGTCTGTCCGAATCATGTTAGCAATTGCCGCATTTTATGAAATCTGGCAAATGGATAAACAAAACTGCATTCCTTAATGGATTTCTTAAAAAAGAGTTGTATATGATGCAACCAGTAGGTTTTGTCAATCCTAAAGGTGCTAACAAAATATGCAAGCTCCAGCGATTCATCTATGGACTGGTGCAAGCATCTCAGAGTTGGAATACACGCTTTGATAAGTTGATCAAAGCATATAGTTTTATACAGACTTGCGGTGAAGCCTGTATTTACAAGAAAGTGAGTGGGAGCACTACATCATTTCTGATAAGTATATGTGTATGACATATTGTTGATCGGAAATAATGTAGAATTATTCTACAAAGCATAAAGGAGTGTTTGAAAGGATTTTTTCAAAGAAAACTTCGGTGAAGCTGCTTACATATTGAGTATCAAGATCTATAGAGATAGATCAAGACGCTTGATAAGTTTTTTCAATGAGTACATACCTTGACAAGAATTTGAAGTAGTTCAAAATGGAGCAGTCAAAGAAAGAGTTCTTTCCTGTATTACAAGGTGTGAAGTTGAGTAAGACTCAAAGCCCGACCACGGCAGAAGATAGAAAGAGAATGAAAGTCATTCCCTATGCCTCAGCCATAGGTTCTATAAAGTATGCCATGCTATGTACCAGATCTATTGTATACCCTACACTGATTGGCATGGGAGTACAATAGTGATCTAGGAGTAGATCACTGGACAGCGGTCAAAATTATCCTTACTGGAATAAGGATATGTTTCTCAATTACGGAGGTGACAAAAGGTTCGTCGTAAAGGGTTACGTCAATGAAAGTTTTGACACTGATCCAGATGACTCTAAGTATCAATCTGGATACATATTGAAAGTGGGAGCAATTAGCTAGAGTAGCTCCATGCAGAGCATTGTTGACATAGAGATTTGCAAAATACATGCGGATCTGAATGTGGCAGACCCGTTGACTAAACTTCTCTCACAAGCAAAACATGATCACTTTTTGGGTCTTAATCACATAGCGATGTGAACTAGATTATTGAATCTAGTAAACCCTTTGGGTGTTAGTCACATGGAGATGTGAACCAAGCACATAAAGATGTGAACTATTGATGTTAAATCACATGGCGATGTGATCTAGATTATTGACTCTAGTGCAAGTGGGAGACTGAAGGAAATATGCCCTAGAGGCAATAATAAAGTTATTATTTATTTCCTTATATCATGATAAATGTTTATTATTCATGCTAGAATTGTATTAACCGGAAACATAATACATGTGTGAATACATAGACAAACAGAGTGTCACTAGTATGCCTCTACTTGACTAGCTCGTTAATCAAAGATGGTTATATTTCCTAACCATGGACAAAGAGTTGTTATTTGATTAACGGGATCACATCATTAGTTGAATGATCTGATTGACATGACCTGTTCCATTAGCTTAGCACCCGATCGTTTAGTATGTTGCTATTGCTTTCTTCATAACTTATACATGTTCCTATGACTATGAGATTATGCAACTCCCGTTTGCTGGAGGAACACTTTGGGTACTACCAAACGTCACAACGTAACTGGGTGATTATAAAGGAGTACTACAGGTGTCTCCAAAGGTAGATGTTGGGTTGGCATATTTCGAGATTAGGATTTTTCACTCCGATTGTCGGAGAGGTATCTCTGGGCCCTCTCGGTAATGCACATCACATAAGACTTGCAAGCATTACAACTAATGAGTTAGTTGCGAGATGATGTATTACGGAACGAGTAAAGAGACTTGCCGGTAACGAGATTGAACTAGGTATTGGATACCGACGATCGAATCTCGGGCAAGTAACATACCGATGACAAAGGGAACAACGTATGTTGTTATGCGGTCTGACCGATAAAGATCTTCGTAGAATATGTAGGAGCCAATATGGGCATCCAGGTCCCGCTATTGGTTATTGACCAGAGAGGTGTCTCGGTCATGTCTACATAGTTCTCGAACCCGTAGGGTCCGCACGCTTAACGTTCGTTGACGATATAGTACTATGTGAGTTATGAATGTTGGTGACCGAATGTTGTTCGGAGTCCGGGATGAGATCACGGATATGACGAGGAACTCCGGAATGGTCCGGAGACAAAGTTTGATATATGGGATAATAGTGTTTGGTCATCGAAAGGGTTCCGGAAATCACCGGAAGGGGTTCCGGATGTTTCCTGAAATGTTTGGGTACGAGAACACTTTATTTGGGCCAAAGGGGAAAGCCCACAAGGTTTTTGGAAAGCACAAAAGGAAGTTTTGCGGTGTCCAGGGGCCAGACGCCAGGGTCCCTGGCGTCTGGGTCCAGACGCCGGGAACCCTGGCGTCTGGCCCTGGAGTCCGAGAAGGACTCTTGCCTTTCGGGTGAAACCGACTTTGTGGAGCCTTTTACTCCAAGTTTCGACCCCAGGGCTCAACATATAAATAGAGGGGCAGGGCTAGCACCAAAGACAGATCAAGAAACACCAAGCCGTGTGCCGGCAACCCTGTTCCCTCTAGTTTATCCTCCGTCATAGTTTTCGTAGTGCTTAGGCGAAGCCCTGCGGAGATTGTTCTTCACCAACACCGTCACCATGCCGTCATGCTGCCGGAACTCATCTACTACTTCGCCCCTCTTGCTGGATCGAGAAGGCGAGGACGTCACCGAGCCGTACGTGTGCAGAACTCGGAGGTGCCGTGCTTTCGGTACTTGGATCGGTCGGATCGTGAAGACATTCGACTACATCAACCACGTTGATATAACGCTTCCGCTTGCGATCTACAAGGGTACGTAGATCAGACTCTCCGCCTCGTTGCTATGCATCACCATGATCTTGCGTGTGCGTAGGATTTTTTTTGAAATTACTACGTTCCCCAACACCACGGACCGGGACCAATACCACCCTTTGGTCCCGGTTCGTGGCACCAACCGGGACCAATGCCCACCTTTGGTCCCGGTTCGTGCCACCAACCGGGACCAAAGTTCTCTGGTTCCCGCCCTTTGGGCTGCTGAAAAGAGACCTTTGGTCCCGGTTGGTGGCACGAACTGGGACCAAAGGGGGGCGTTGGTCCCGATTTGTGCCACGAACGGGGACCAATGGTTTTGCTATATAAGCAAACACTTAGCATTTTTCAGATTTCATCTCTGCAGTTGCCCCGCCCCGACGACGCCGCCAGGCTGCCCAAACTCGCCCCGTCGACGTTGTCACCGCCCTCTGCCCCATCGACGCCGCCAGGCTGCTCGACCTCATCGTCGACGCCCTCGTCGTGCCCTGACCACGCCGTCATCGCCCCTGCCCTGACCACGCGCCCTCACCGTGCCTCTGCCCCGCCTTGCCCCGATCGACCACGCCGCCGTCGCCGCCCTCTACACCGACGTCGTGGCTCTGTCCCTACCCCGACCACGTCGCACCTCTCCTTAGTCAGGCCGGCGCCCCCTTCCTCCCTGTCCTCTCCTCCCTGTTTTTTTCACATATATATGATGTTCCTTCAGATTATATGTATATGTGTGATTATATGTATGTGTATATATATGATTATATGTCCTATTTTTTAGATTTTTTTCTTATATATGATGATTTTTTGCATTTTTATAAAAATGTATATATGTATGTATGTTCTCTGTGTATATATGTTCATGTATGCAAAAGTTAGATTTTTAGAAAAGTTGTATCTATGTATGTTCTCTGATCTAGTGCATCTTAGGTTAGTTTCATTTTTAGAAAAGTTTTATATATTTAGGAAGAAGGAAGATAAGGAAGAAGGAGGAAGAAGAAAAGGTTTTATATATGCAAAAGTTACATTTTTAGAAGAAAAAAATTATATATCTAGCTAGGAAGAAGGAAGAAGAAAGAAGAAGAAAAACTTTTATATATGCAAAAGTTACATTTTTAGAAAAGTATTATCTAGGAAGAAGGAAGAAGGAAGAAGGAAGAAGAAGAAAAATAAGAGGAGAGGAAAAAGGAAAATAAGAAGAGGAAGAAAAGGAGAAGAAGTGGAGAGGAAGAAGAGGAGCAAAAATAAGAAGAGGAAAAAGAAGAAGAAAAATAGGAGGAGAAGAAGGAATAGAGGAGAAGAAGAAAAATAAAATAATAATAAGAAGAAAAATAGGAGAAGAAGAAGGAATAGAGGAGAAAAAATTCTATTTTTTTTCTTCTCCTCTATTCCTTCTTCTTCTATTATTCTATTTTTTCTTCTCCTCTATTCCTTCTTCTTCTCCTATTTTTTTCTTCTTCTTTTTCTTCGATCTTCTCCTCTATTCTTTTCTTCTTCTCCTCTTCTTTTCTTCTTCTTCCTCTTCTTATTTTTTATCGGGTATGTCGTTGTCGATATACCCCCTCCCAGATAACTTCGACATGAGGGGGGGTCGATATACCCCCTCCCCGATAACTTCGACATGGGGGGGGGTCGATACCTCCTCCACGATAACATTATTTTATCATGTATGTATGTCATCGTTGTCGATATACCCCCTCCCTGATAACTTCGACATGAGGGGGGGGTCGATATACCCCCTCCCAGATAACTTAGACCACGGGAGCACCCCCCCTCTCGCTCGACCAACTCTCGAGGACACCCAAACCCTAGAAAATAACGATGTCGGTCTCCTACCCCCTGCCGCCCCTACCCGACAAACTCTCTCGAGATTTATCAAGAATGCCCCCATTATGGATGTGCATAATTAAGTTGATCCATATTTTTCCTGATCTCATCTACCATTCTATATTTGCACGTTCTCTTGTGTCAAAGTATTGAAGAAATCCATGGTTTTATAATTGGCCGGAAGTAACAGGCGCATGATGGTATGAAGCTCTCCAAAATTATTTTGGAACGGAGTCCTGATAGTATAATTCATTTTTTGGTACGAAGTTCAGCAAAGGCCATCCAAATAGTGATATTCGAAAGGCTCTTGCTGAACTTCACACCAAGAAGCCAATTATCCTATCAGGACTCCATTCCAAAATAATTTTGGAGAGCTTCATACCATCATGCGCCTATTACTTCCGGCTACTGATGAAGCCATGGTTTTCTTGAATCCTTTGACACTAGACAACATGACATATAGAAGGGTAGATGAGATCAGGAAAAATAGGGACCATTTTCTGCACATCCAGAATGGCGTCATTTTGTTAAATCCCTTGTCGGTCCAGACGTCGGACATTCACGAGAGAGGCGGTCCGGCCCAAACCCTAGAAACATTTTCAAGGCCTCCCCAAACCCTAGAAGCATTGCCGAGGCCACCCCAAACCCTGGAAGCATTGTCGAGGCCACCCCAAACCGTAGAAGCGTCGAGCTAGCTAGGTCTATGCGTTTGCCACTAATATATCCATCTGTCATGTTTGTATATTAATTTCCATGTTGTAATATTTGCAGAAACTATGAAGCACCAAGGCTACGAAGTAGAGCAGCTGTTGGGGGACATAATCCTCGGCGGAGGTGATGTCTTATCGTATCTCAATGACACCGATGGTCTGGAAGGAGAGAGTGAAGCAGGCTCCGGTGATCGAACAATGGAGGTGGAAGGACATGATCATGATGGCTCTGGTGACTGAATGCCGGTGGAAGAAGGAGACCATGATGACGGCTCCGATGAGCGAATGGAGGAAGGAGCTGTTGCAAAGTCCGGTGAGGTATATATATTAATTAAGCTTGTGATGACTGGCTAATTGATGCATTAATTGTTTTGGTATGTACACATATTAACTCTCTTCTTTCTTCTTTTTTAGCCCTCCGGATCAAGCCAAACTTCAGTAACGAGACGAGGCCCAAAGAAAAGGTTGCGCCAGGATGAAAGGTTCACGATCACATCAATCAAGGGTCATGGCCAACCAATTGAACCCAGCCGGACCAAGGAAGCATTTTCTGCACAGTGCGGGGTTCTTGTTAGGGACATGATCCCGATCAGCATCCACCAATGGAATAAGCCTAAGAGTGAAGACCCTTAAGTGTATTATGTCAACAATAGACAGAAAGATGATCTTTGGACCGTGCTGAAGGCAAATTTCACCCTACCGCCAAAGAAGGATCCGGATAAGACAGTTATAGAGCCATTGGTCAAGGCTCATGCTCTTAAGAAGATGGTAGATCTATTCGGGAGGTGGAAGAATGAGTTGAAATCAACGTTTGTAGACAAAGGGAAGACTCCAGAATTCACCGGCCGATTTGAGAAGATAAGAGATCATTGGCCCGCATTTGTGGCCCACAAGACATCGAAGAAGAGTAAGAAGATGTCAGCGACAAACAAGATAAATGCTGCAAAGAAGGAGCATCACCATCGTACGGGGTCAGGTGGCTACCTCAAAGCCCGGTCATTGTGGGACAAGGCTGAGAATGACCTGCTTGATAAAGGGGTCGAACCAGAGACATTGAACTGGCCAGAATGTTCAAGAACTTGGTTCTTTGGGGTTGGGGGAACCTTGGACCCTGAAACAGGGAAGTGCATTTGGATGGACGAGCAACTTGAAATGCTGGTCAAGAAGCTTCAGAAGTATATTGCCGCAGCGCAGCAAGGGACGTTCATTCTCGACAGGGAGAACGATGAGCTCATAGAGGCCCTTGGGAATCCTAAGCACCCAGGACGAACACAAGGCACGGCAGGCTCCGTTGCATGGAAGGTTGGGTTTCCCGGCATAGGCGGTTACAAAACCCGGGAGAGGAGGAGGAAAGTGGAGCAGACCAAACTGCAGAAGCTGAATGTAAGGGTACGAGGGCTAGAGGAACAAGCAGTTCACAACCAGTGACCTGCCGGAGCTACCCTAGAAGCACCCCACCATCTCAGCGGAGAAGCAGCGTGGCTTCCACCGAGCTCCTTCAGCAGCCTGACTTCACGGCTCCTAGCTACCCCGTCGATTCTATCACGGAGCTCAAGATTACCACCTTATGACGCAATGGCAGAACCTCAAAGTCAAGGCGGCTATCAGCTCTGTTGCACCTCCTGAACCCGACGCAACTTTTCACTGCCTTCCGACTCCACAAGGCTATGCTGTTGTGATGGTGGATGAAATAACGGAGGGATTTGAGGAGCTCGAGCCTGACCACTCTACCGGCGAAGGGGAGACTCAGCTGGGTCTTGCTCTGAAGACTCCATGTCTATGGAGAAAGGAGCACATCAAGCTTCCGAACTGGACGCCTCTGCCTCCTCCTACTCCGGCGAGTCAGGGCACTCCGCCTCCTCCTTCGGCGAGTGATCAGGGCACTCCGCCTGACGGTGTCCTGGACTAGGGGGTACTCACCACGTCATCTCCCGACCAGGTGGATCGGACCGAGGACCCCCATGGCGGTTTACTCATGGGCCACTTCGGACAGCCCATGCCGCATACAAGGAAGATTCCACAAGACTTGGTGATCAAGACAAGGACTCCTCTCCACCAATGTATTCAACTAGGACTCTTGTTATCCTAGGCCTCTGGTACATTATATAAGCCAGGGTCAGGCTAGTCGATAGAATATGACATTATTCATCATACTCTCAGGTTTTAGACCACAACATATGATCTCGAGGTAGATCAACTCTTTAATCATACACATCGAATATAATCAAGCAGGAGTATGGTTTTACCTCTTAGAGAGGGTCCGGACCTGGGTAAACACCGTGTCCCTCGCCTCATGTTACCATTGATCCACAGATGCACAGTTCGGCACCTCCTACCAGAGATCTGCTGGTTTTGACACCGATAATGGTTCTTTCATTGAGAGTTCCGTTGTGTGATCGGCAAAAGATCAATGGCTCGCCTGCAGATCAACTACGACGTCGACGTCTTCGTCTCCAGCCCAACTGGTCACCTTGGCTTGACCAAGGACTATGCCCTGCCTCCAATCGTCATGTTCGGACGAGGGCCTTCATCAACATCAACTCTGATCTCTATCATGATCATGGAGGAATCATCCATGGAGTTCGGGGGCTCAACGTCAACATTCCCCTCGGGCGACTGTGCTATTTTTTTAACAGCGAACTTGTAACTGCTACCACCACCTTCTCGAGCATCGCTTTGACGATTCCTTCGGTGGAATTGTGCGGAATTGAGTCTACAACAACATGGTAAAATTTCGTCGCATTTCGATGGAGCAATCTCCGCCGATCTCCGATATACCGGAGCCCTGTCGAATCTGGACGAGTTTGGAGTGTGGTGTACAACATCTAGCTCAGACATCCTTTGCAAGATCCAACCGTTGATCAGCTGCATAATTCCTATATCTACCACCTCTCAAAATTTCAGCTCGATCCGACCGTCCAAACTCTGGGAACCTTCAGATTAGTGCATTACTTTTCGGATCTGTTTTCTGCGCGAATACGAATCCGGCCTGAGTTCATCTTTCTTCATGAACGGATATTGGACAACCTTTTTGGAAGAATCTCTTTGTGGGGTATTGTGTTTTGTTTCCAAACACGTGCTTATAAATTTTGCGCCTTTTCGTAGGTAATCTTCATCGTCACGCCGGTGTCAAACCAGCCTTACTCCACGTCTGCCGGCCTGTGGTAGACAGATCGTCGCTTCATCGAGCCGAGCCCAACCTTATCGGATCATCAGCTCGGCAAGCCGAACAAGAGTTCGGTATCACGAAGACTAAATTATCACCAACACCATCGCCCCACGGATTGCACGGGTCAGGCGCGCCGATATCACTGCTCGGTCACTTCAACAATCCGGCTTTGACCGCGTCACAAGTTATGACCAGCGTCAGCATTGGCCGCACTGTTAATTCTTCAAGCTGATGTTCATCACGCCGAACTGCTTCAACACCTTGGCTGACCTGGCAGCTGCAACGTCTCCTTACCGACCCGCTCCGTTACCTCGGCCTAGGCCGGGGCTTCGCCATCTCTTCATCAGCCTACTCCAGAGACTTCGGCGTCATCAGCCGACCAGCTTCGTCACGTTAGCTAGACCGAGGGCTTTGCCTCGGCGAGCCAACCTTTGCCAGCATCGTCATGCCGTCGCTTCATCGCCCATTAGGCAATGGGTGTGCAATGAAGGAAATATGCACTAGAGGCAATAATAAAGTTGTTATTTATATTTCCTTATATCATGATAAATGTTTATTATTCATGCTAGAATTGTATTAACCGGAAACTTAGTACATGTGTGAATACATAGACAAACGGAGTGTCACTAGTTTGCCTCTACTTGACTACCTCATTGAATCAATGATGGTTATGTTTCCTAACCACAGACATGAGTTGTCATTTGACTAACAGGATCACATCATTACAGAATGATGTGATTGACTTGACCCATCCGTTAGCTTAGCACGATGATCGTTTAGTTTGTTGCTATTGCTTTCTCCATAACTTATACATGTTCCTATGACTATGAGATCATGCAACTCCCGAATACCGGAGGGATACTTTGTGTGCTACCAAACGTCACGAAGTAACTGGGTGATTATAAAGGTGCCCTACAGGTGTCTCTGATGGTGTTTGTTGAGTTGGCATAGATCAAGATTAGAATTTGTCACTCCGATTCTCGGAGAGGTATCTCTGGGCCCTCTCGGTAATGTACATCACTCTAAGCCTTGCAAGCAATGTAGCTAATGTGTAAGTTATGGGATGTAGCATTACGGAATGAGTAAAGAGACTTGCCAGTAACGAGATTGAACTAGGTATTGAGATACCGAGGGTCGAATCTCAGGCAAGTAACATAACGATGACAAAGGGAACAATGTATATTGGTATGCGGTTTGACCGATAAAGATCTTCGTAGAATATGTGGGAGCCAATATGAACATCCAGGTTCCACTATTGGTTATTGACCAGAAACGTGTCTCGGTCATGTCTACATAGTTCTTGAACCCGTAGGGTCCGCACGCTTAACGCTCGGTGACGATCGGTATTATGAGTTTATGTGTTTTGATGAACCAAAGGTTGTTTGGAGTCCCGGATGTGATCATGGGCATGACGAGGAGTTTGGAAATGGTCGAGACATAAAGATCGATATATTGGAATCCTATTTTTGGACATCAGAAAGGTTTCGAGTGAGTTCGGGCATATACCGGAGTACCGGGGGGGGGGGGTTACCTGTAACGCCCCATATGTAACTTTCCCAATTTGTACTCCAACTCTTGCCGTTTCCGGCATTAAGTTATATTTATTCCTCGGGTTCGGGTCTTTGTCTCCGTGTGTTGTTTTCTTTTTCGTGCATCTCATATCATGTCATCTCGTGCATTGCATTTGCATACATGTTCATCTCATGCATTCGAGCATTTTCCCCGTTGTCCGTTTTGCATTCCGGCGCTTCGTTCTCCTCCGGTGGCCATTTCTAGCTTTCTTTCGTGTGTGGGGATTAAACATTTCCGGATTGGACCGAGACTTGCCATGCGGCCTTGGTTTACTACCGGTAGACCGCCTGTCAAGTTTCGTGTCATTTGGACTTCGTTTGATACTCCAACGGTTAACCGAGGGACCGAAAAGGCCTCGTGTGTGTTGCAGCCCAACACCCCTCCAATTTAGCCCAAAACCCACCAAACTCTGCTCCATCGTCTCGGTCATTCGATCACAATCGTGTGGGCGAAAACCGCACCTCATTTGGACTCTCCTAGCTCCCTCTATGCCTATTTAAACACATCCCCCGTTTTTGGATCTTCCCCTACCTCGAAACCCTAAAAAAAGAGAGAGATCCAGCGCACCCGGCCGGACACGTCCGAATCCCGGCCGGACACACCGCTTCCGCCAACCGCGTCGTGACACGTGGCCTCCCGGCCGCCGCCGCGGCCGCGGCCCGCCCGGGCCCAAGGCGGGCCCTCTCCCGCGCCAAGCCGGGCCGCGCCCCGCCCGCCGCTTCCTTCTCCGGCTCCGGCAGCCCACGCCACCGCGAGCGCCATTGCCGGAGCTCGCCGCACCACCGCAGCTCGCCGCGCCGCCGCTCCACTCCGCCCTCGCCGCCACCGGTCGCCGCCACCCCGGGGCATCGCCGCCGCAACGCCGTCGTCGCCGCCCCGCTCCGGCCGGTCCCCTCCTCCACCGCGGCGCCCTCGTCCTCTCCGGCCAACGACGACCTCCGGCGTCGACCATCCTCGGGAAGCGCGCCCGGGTGAACAGTGTTCCGGGCGCCAGATCCAGATCCGGTTGGATTCGGTTGACTTTCGTCTAAAAACCCTAATCTCCCAGATTTTTATGCTATCTTTGACCGCTCATAACTTTGCACCCGTGGCTCCGTTTTGGACATATGATATATCAGAATCTTCGTCTCGACAAGTACATCATTTCATTCCATTGCATCATTTGCATTTGAGGTCATCTTGGTGCCCAAAATGCTGTTAGTAGGAGGCATCATGAGTTAAATTGCAGATCCGTTAGCCCTACTTTGACTTTTGTCATTTTTGCCATGATTATTGTGTGCATGATATGCCTGTGCCCCTTTGGGGTGAATTGTTAAGCATGTTGTCTTCTTTCCAGAGGTGCCACCCATGCATTTTTAGGATGTGTGTGTTGTCTTGTGCAAGCTTGCAAAGAGGGGTACCTGAGTTTGCTGATTTCAGGGACTTAGTGATTTTCACCAAGTCTGGGATGTTTTAGTTCGTGATGCTATATGTCCAGCTTGTTTCCTAGTGATCCGTGCCTCTTTTTAGGATGATAAGTAAGAGTGATTTGTTATGCTTGTTGTGCTTAATCTATCCATGTCTTTACTTGTTATGTTGGAGCACCCTAGGTTGACTCAATCGAGCTCAACTTTTGCATAGTTGTTAATTTGGGCAGATCGTGAACTCTTTTGCGATTTTGCCGGAGCTATTGCCAGTGATCCATGCATGCTATGCCATTGTTCTTGCCATGTATAGCTAGAATTTTGTGCCTTATTTATGGATATATGCTTGCCTTGCCATGAATTGCACCGTAGTGAGTGCATCGAGCTCGTTTACATGCCTCCGTGAGTTATAGTTTCAGCATGTCCCAGTTTTCACTAAGTCTGAAAACTGATTGTGTTTCATCGATGTTCGTGTGCTTGTTAGAGTATTTTGTGAACCCTTTTGGCTCCCGGTCATTTTGGGTGTTTTGTTAAGCTTATTGAGTAGCTCCATGCCATGCTCTTACTTGCCATGTTCAGGTTATGCTTCATGTTGTTTTGCTGCTCTGAAGAGAGCATCGTGGTCTGAGATTCCAGACTAGCGTTAATTTCGCAAAGTCTGAAATCTGTTTTGCTTATTCAGTTTTGCCATGCTTGTTTGAACCCCTTAATGGATGAATTTGCCTATGCCTCAGTCCTGGTGATTTGTTAAGCTTCTTGTGTACATCCCTGCCATGCAATTTGTTTTCATGTTTGGTGGCTGTAGCATGTTTGTTTCGTTGCCTTTAGGAGCCTACTTGCTGTAAATCGCAGATCGGTTCGTTTAGTTAAACGCTTGCCATTTCCAAACCGTAGCTCCGATTCCTTTGATCTTTATATCGTTTTAAGGGGATTTCTTCCCCTCTATCCAGTGGCACACTTGGTTTTCCAAGTTGAGGCCAGGTTCACGCATTTCTTGTCACGTCTTGCATTTTGCATCCCGCGTCGCATCCCGCATAGCATGTCATCCTCGCATATTATTGGTTGCCCTTGCACGTGGTTGATTGTATCCTTGTTGCTTGTTTGTGTTGTTGGGTAGAGCCGGGAGACGAGTTCGCTAACGAGGAGCCCGTTGAATTTGTTTTTGAGGATCCAGTCAACTCTGACAACTGCGCAGGCAAGATGATCATACCCTCGAAATCACTACTATCTTTACTATGCTAGTTTGCTCGCTCTTTTGCTTTGCCATTGCTACGATGCCTACCACTTGCTTGTCAGCCTCCCAATTGCCATGATTGAGCCTCTAACCCACCTTTGTCCTAGCAAACCGTTGATTGGCTATGTTATCGCTTTGCTCAGCCCCTTCTTATAGCGTTGCTAGTTGCAGGTGAAGATTGGAGCCGTTCCTTGTTGGGACACTTATTTACTTGTTGGGATATCATTATATTGCTATGTTATCTTTAATCATCTATATACTTGGTAAAGGGTGGAAGGCTCGGCCTCTCGCCTAATGTTTTGTTCCACTCTTGCCGCCCTAGTTTCCGTCATATCGGTGTTATGTTTCTGGATTGTTGCGTCCCTTACGCGGTTGGGCTATAATGGGAACCCCTTGATAGTTCGCCTTGATTAAAGCTTTTCCAGCAATGCCCAACATTGGTTTTACCATTTGCCACCTACCCCTTTTTCCCTTGGGTTTCCGGAGCCCGAGGGTCATCTTTATTTTAGCCCCCCACGGGCCAGTGCTCCTCTGAGTGTTGGTCCGGAACGTCAGCCGCCGGTGGCCACCAGGGACAACTCTGGGCTGGCCTACCGGAAGTTTAGACAATCTGAGTGTGCCCTGAGAAAGAGATATGTGCAGCTCCTATCGGGATTTGTTGGCACATTCGGGCGGTGTTGCTGGACTTGTTTTAACCTGTCGAATCATCTTGTTGTACCGGGATACCGAGTCTGATCGGTGTGTCTTGGGTGGAGGTCTATTCCTTCGTTGACCGTGAGAGCTTGTTATGGGCTAAGTTGGGACCCCCTGCAGGGATTGATCTTTCGAAAGCCGTGCCCGCGGTTATGGGCAGATGGGAATTTGTTAATGTCTGGTTGTAGATAACTTGAACCTTAATTAATTAAAATGAATCAACTGAGTGTGTTGCCGTGATGGCCTCTTCTCGGCGGAGTCCGGGAAGTGGACACGGCATTGGAGTTATGTTTGCGCAGGTTGCTCCCTAGTTCCTCGCTCGCGCTTTGCCTCCTCTCCTCGCTCTCTTTTGCGAATAAGTTAGCCACTATATATGCTAGTCGCTTGCTGCAGCTCCACTATACTTTACCCCTTTCCTACCTATTAAGCTTAAATAGTCTTGATCGCGAGGGTGCGAGATTGCTGAGTCCCCTGTGGCTCACAGATTACTATTACACCAGATGCAGGGACAGATGATACCGCTCCAGATGGCGCGCTCGAGCTGAAGTGGGAGTACGACGAGGACTCTCAGCGTTACTATGTGTCTTTTCCTAATGATCAGTAGTGGTGCCTATTCGGGGTTAGATTCAGGGCCTTGTCGCATGTTGGGGGTCTTTTCTATTTTGGCGCCGTAGTCGGGCCATGAGTGATTGTATGATGGATGTTATTTATGTACTTTGTTTTGACGTGGCGAGTGTAAGCCAACTATGTTATTCCCCTTCATATTATTTATGTACATGGGATGTGTGATGATTTCCCGACTTGCGACATTGCTTTCAATGCGGCTATGCCTCTAAGTCGTGCCTCGACACGTGGGAGATAGAGCCGCATCGAGGGCGTTACATTACCGGAACCCCCTCGGGGAGTATATGGGCCCTAATGGGCTTTAGTGGAGAGAGAGAGACAGCCAGGGCAGGCTGCGTGCCCCTCCCCCTCGAATTGAACTAGGAAGGGGGCGGCGCCCCCCTTTCCTTCCTCCCTCTCTCCCCCTTCCTTCTCCCCTAGTCCAACTTGGGAAGGGGGTAATCCTACTCCCAGAGGGAGTAGGAGTCCTCCAGGGTGCGCCATAGAGGGCCGGCCCTCCCCCTCCTGCACTCCTTTATATACGGGGGAGGGGGCACCCCATATACACACAAGTTGATCATTGATCTCTTAGCCGTGTGCGGTGCCCCCTCCACCATAATCCACGTCGGTCATATCGTAGTGGTGCTTAGGCAAAGCCCTGTTTCGGTAGCATCATCAATACCGTCATCACGCCGTCGTGCTGACCAAGCTCTCCCACGACACTCTGCTAGATCGTGAGTTTGTGGGACGTCACCGAGCCAAACGTGTACAGATCGCGGAGGTGCCATACTTTCGGTGCTAAGATTGGTCGATCATGAAGACATACGACTACATCAACCGCGTTGTCATAACGCTTCCGCTTACGGTCTACGAGGGTACATGGACAACACTCTCCCCTCTCGTTGCTATGCATCACCATGATCTTGCGTGTGCGTAGGAAAAATTTGAAATTACTGCGTTCCCCAATCGTGGCATCTGAGCCAGGTTTATGCGTAGATGTTATATGCACGAGTAGAACACAAAGGAGTTGTGGGCATGGGTATATACATATTGCTTGCTGTCACTAGTTAATTCTTGATTCGACGGTATTGTTGGATGAAGCAGCCCAGACCGACATTACGCGTACGCTTACGCAAGACTGGTTCTATTGACGTGCTTCGCACACAGGTGGCTGGTGTGTCAGTTTCTCAAACTTTAGTTGAATCGGATTCAATGATCAGGGTTCTTTATGAAGATCAAAAAGCAATCACTATACCGTGTTGTGGTTTTTGATGCGTAGGTAAGAACGGTTCTTGCTCAGCCTGTAGCAGCCATGTAAAACTTGCAACAACAAAGTAGAGGATGTCTAACTTGTTTTTGCAGGGCATGTTGTGATGTGATATGGTCAAGACAAGATGCTAAATTTTACTGTATGAGATGATCATGTTTTGTAACACAGTTATTGGCAACTGGCAGGAGCCATATGGTTGTCGCTTTATTGTATGAAATGCAATCGCCATGTAATTGCTTTACTTTATCACTAAGCGGTAGCGATAGTCGTAGAAGCAACAATTGGAGAGACGACAACGATGCTTCGATGGAGATCAAGGCGTCAAGCCGGTGATGATGGTGATCATGACGGTGCTTTGGAGATGGAGATCAAAGGCACAAGATGATGATGGCCATATCATATCACTTATATTGATTGCATGTGATGTTTATCCTTTATGCAGCTTATTTTGCTTAGTTCGACAGTAGCATTATAAGATGATCTCTCACTAAATTTCAAGGTATAAGTGTTCTCCTTGAGTATGCACCGTTGCTACAGTTCGTCGTGCCGAGACACCATGTGATGATCGGGTGTGATAAGCTCTACGTTCACATACAACGGGTGCAAGCCAGTTTTGCACACGCAGTATACTCGGGTTAAACTTGACGAGCCTAGCATATGCAGATACGGCCTCGGAACACTGAGACCGAAAGGTCGAGCGTGAATCATATAGTAGATATGATCAACATAGTGATGTTCACCATTGAAAACTACTCCATCTCACGCGATGACCGGACATGGTTTAGTTGATATGAATCACGTGATCACTTAGATGATTAGAGAGATGTCTATCTAAGTGGGAGTTGTTAAGTAATTTATTAATTGAACTTTAATTTATCATGAACTTAGTACCTGATAGTATTTTGCATGTCTATGTTGTTGTAGATAGATGGCCGTGCTGTTGTTCCGTTGAATTTTAATGCGTTCCTAGAGAAAGCTAAGTTGAAAGATGATGGTAGCAACTACATGGACTGGGTCCATAACTTGAGGATTATCCTCATTGCTCCACAGAAGAATTACGTCCTGGAAGCACCGCTAGGTAACAAACCCGCTGCAAGAGCAACGCCAGATGTCGTGAACACCTGGCAGAGCAAAGTTGATGACTACTCGATAGTTTAGTGTGCCATGCTTTACGGCTTAGAACTGGGACTTCAACGACATTTTAAATGTCATGGAGCATATGAGATGTTCCAGGAGTTGAAGTTAATATTTCAAGAAAATGCCCGGATTGAGAGATATGACGTCTCCAATAAGTTATACAGCTGCAAGATGGAGGAGAATAGTTCTGTCAGTGAACATATACTCAGAATGTCTGGGTACCACAACCACTTGACTCAACTAGGAGTTAATCTTCCTGATGATAGTGTCATTGACAGAGTTCTTCAATCACTACCACCAAGCTACAAGAGCTTTGTGATGAACTATAATATGCAAGGGATGGATAAGACAATTCATGAGCTCTTCGCAATGCTAAAGGCTACGGAGGTAGAAATCAAGAAGGACCATCAAGTGTTGATGGTCAACAAGACCACCAGTTTCAAGAAAAAGGGTAAAGGAAAGAAGGGGAACTTCAAGAAGAATAGCAAGCTAGTTGCTGCTCGAGTGAAGGAACCCAAGTCTGGACCTAAGCCTGAGAATGAGTGCTTCTACTGCAAAGGAACTGGTCACTGGAAGCGGAACTGCCCCAAGTGTTTGGCGGAGAAGAAGGATGGCAAAGTGAAAGGTATATTTGATATACATGTTATTGATGTGTACCTTACTAATGCTCGCAGTAGTGCCTGGGTATTTGATACTGGTTCAGTTGCTAACATTTGCAACTCAAAATAGGGGCTACGGATTAAGCGAAGATTGGCTAAGGACGAGGTGACGATGCACGTGGGAAATGGTTCCAAAGTCGATGTGATCGTCGTCGGCACGCTACCTCTACATCTACCTTTGGGATTAGTTTTAGACCTAAATAATTGTTATTTGGTGCCAGCGTTGAGCATGAACATTATATTTGGATCTTGTTTGATGCGAGACGGTTATTCATTTAATTAGAGAATAATGGTTGTTCTATTTATATGAGTAATATCTTTTATGGTCATGCACCCTTGATGAGTGATCTATTTTTACTAAATCTTGATAGTAGTGATACACATGTTCATAATATTGAAGCCAAAAGATGCAGAGTTGATAATGATAGTGCAAATTATTAATGACACTGACGTCTGGGTCATATTGGTGTAAAGCGCATAAAGAAACTCCATTCTGATGGACTTCTGGAATCACTTGATTATAAATCACTTGGTACTTGCGAACCATGCCTCATGGGCAAGATGACTAAAACTCCATTCTCTCGAACAATGGAGCGAGCAACAAAGTTATTGGAAATCATACATACTGATGTATGTGGTCCAATGAACATTGAATCTCACGGCGGATATCATTATTTTCTCATCTTCACAGATGATTTGAGCAGATATGGGTATATCTACTTAAGAAACATAAGTTTGAAACATTTGAAAAGTTCAAAGAATTTCAGAGTGAAGTGGAAAATCACCGTAACAAGAAAATAAAGTTTCTACGATCTGATCGTGGAGGAGAATATTTGAGCTACAAGTTTGGTCTTCATCTGAAACAATGCAGAATAGTTTCACAACTCACGCCACCTGGAACACCACAGTGTAATGGTGTGTCCGAATGTCGTAATCGCACTTTACTAGATATGGTGCGATCTATGATGTCGCTTACTGATTTACCGCTATCGTTTTGGGGTTATGCTTTAGAGACGGCTACATTCACATTAAATAGGGCAACATTTAAATCCGTTGAGATGACACCTTATGAACTGTGGTTTGGCTAGAAACCCAAGTTGTCGTTTCTTAAAGTTTGGGGATGCGATGCTTATGTGAAAAAGCTTCAACCTGATAAGCTCGAACACAAATCGAAGAAATGTGTATTCATAGGATACCCAAAGGAGACTGTTGGGTACAACTTCTATCACAGATTCGAAGGCAAGATATTCGTTGCTAAGAATGGATCCTTTCTAGAGAAGGAGTTTCTCTCAAAAGAAGTGAGTGGGAGGAAAGTAGAACTTGACGAGCTAATTGTACCTTCTCCCTTATTGGAAAGTAGTTCATCACTGAAATCAGTTCCAGTGATTCCTACACCAGTAAGTGAGAAAGCTAATGTAGGATCGAAGGTATGTCTATAGGGGGGGGTGATTAGACAACTTGACCAAATAAAAACTTAACCTTTTCCCAATTTTAGTTCTTGGCAGATTTTAGCTATTTTAGGACAAGTCAAGCAATCATCACACAATTCAAGCAAGCATGCAAAGAGTATATTGGCAGCGAAAAGTAAAGCATGCAACTTGCAAGAATGTAAAGGGAAGGGTTTGGAGAATTCAAACGCAATTGGAGACACGGATGTTTTTCCCGTGGTTCGGATAGGTGGTGCTATCCTACATCCACGTTGATGGAGACTTCAACCCACGAAGGGTAACGGTTGCGCGAGTCCACGGAGGGCTCCACCCACGAAGGGTCCACGAAGAAGCAACCTTGTCTATCCCACCATGGCCATCGCCCATGAAGGACTTGCCTCACTAGCGGTAGATCTTCACGAAGTAGGCGATCTCCTTGCCCTTACAAACTCCTTGGTTCAACTCCACAATCTTGTCGGAGGCTCCCAAGTGACACCTAGCCAATCTAGGAGACACCACTCTCCAAGAAGTAACAAATGGTGTGTTGATGATGAACTCCTTGCTCTTGTGCTTCAAATGATAGTCTCCCCAACACTCAACTCTCTCTCACAGGATTTGGATTTGGTGGAAAGAAGATTTGAGTGGAAAGCAACTTGGGGAAGGCTAGAGATCAAGATTCATATGGTAGGAATGGAATATCTTGACCTCAACACATGAGTAGGTGGTTCTCTCTCAGAACATATGAGTTGGAAGTGTAGATGTGTTCTGATGGCTCTCTCCACGAATGAAGAGGAGGTGGAGGGGTATATATAGCCTCCACACAATTTACCAATCTCGGTGGGACCGAATCAACAAACTCGGTCGGACCGAAATAGTAAACCTAGTGACCATTAGAGATTTTCGGTGGGACTGACATGCAACTAGGTAGGACCGATATGGTTAGGGTTAGGGCATAACGTAATCTCGGTGAGACCGATTACACAAACTCGGTGAGACCGATTTTGGTAATTAGCTAACTAGAGAGTTGGTCAGGTAAACTCGGTGGGACCGATTCGCTCTTCTCGGTGAGACCGAAATGTTACGAAAAGGAAACAGTGAGTTTACATTGCAATCTCGGTGGGACCGATCCGCTCTTTCGGTGAGACCGAAAAGTTACGAAAAGGAAACAGAGAGATTGCAATCCCATCTCCCTATTGGTAGAACCGATTTGCTAGGGTTTAGCAGTGGCTTATGCCAAATGAAACTCGGTGGCGCCGGGTTGAAAGAATCGGTAGGTCCGAGTTTGGCTTTGGGTTTAGGTCAAATGTGGATATGGGAAAGTAGCTGAGGATTTTGGCGCATATCATTAAGCACATGAAGCAAGAGGCTCATTAAGCAACACCTCATCCCTCCTTGATAGTATTGGCTTTTCCTATGGACTCAATGTGATCTTGGACCACTAAAATGTAAAATGAAGAGTCTTGAGCATATGAGCTAGAGCCAATCCTTTGTCCTTAGCATTTTGAGGGTTCCACTTTCACCATCCATGCCATGTCAATCATTGAGCTTTCCTGAAATGATCATCTTGTAATAGCATTAGCTCAATGAGCTATATGTTGTTATGAATTACCAAAACCACCTAGGGATAGTTGCACTTTCAATCTCCCCCTTTTTGGTAATTGACAACATATAGATCAAAGCTTCGACAAATAATAATAAGAATGAAATATATCGTTGCTTTGAGAAGTATGTGATAAGTAAGAGCTCCCCCTAAATTTGTGCATATTTAAAATTTGCTTTGGACTGCAAATGCACAAAGAGTTAGAGTCATGGGTTACTCTTCCATGTCACATACATCTTCATGGAGCGCTCAAAATGATAAGAATTAAATACATGCACTCATCACCAAAGAAAGTGAATGATCACATAAGATAGATAAGATATATCAAGCATGCATAAGTGTAGCTTATGATCAAACACATGATCATCAATGTCTCACAAGCATATCAAAGTACCTCAACCAAAAGCAAACAAAGTTGAAAAACCACCAAATAAAGCAAGAGAGAATAAAAGCAACACTCTCTCTCTCTCGAAGCCTATGATCTATACATTTTTCTCCCCCTTTGGCAACAAGTTACCAAAAAGTTCCTAGAAAATGCATAGTGCTAGATCGACTCTCAGGCTTGATCTTATGGTGGTGGTGGAGTCTGGATCACTCCAAGGACGAAGTCTTTGGTAGACGTGGTTGGAGCTGGAGCTGAAGTAGATGCTGGAGCTGGTTGGGCTGGTGCTGTGGCTGGAGCTGAGGTGGTGGCTCTGGTGTCAGGAACTGGCACTGCAGTCGACCTCGGAGCTCGTGGCACTCTGGCAAATGCATCAGTTGTAGTCTTCCCTCTCCTCTCCTGCATGTCATC
The DNA here is from genome assembly GCA_034509565.1 of Triticum monococcum. Classification (NCBI taxonomy): domain Eukaryota; kingdom Viridiplantae; phylum Streptophyta; class Magnoliopsida; order Poales; family Poaceae; genus Triticum; species Triticum monococcum. The sequence goes on from CM067846.1 coordinate 68,721,134, forward strand.
TTGAAGTTGCTCCACTGCAGACTGAATCTCTGTTACTTTGACATCCATGTCATAGAACTTTTGTTCTATGATCCTCTCTAAGCTCTGCTGATTCTGAGTGAGGGTGCCCAGTCCTTTCTCAATCCTCAGTGTGGATGCAATCAAGTAACCAAGCTGCTCTTGTTTGGTTTTCAAGAAATACTCAGATGCCTCCTCTTGAGTTGGCATCTTGGCAGCTTTCTCCTTCCTTACCTTCTCCTTCTTTGCTTGTGCTTGAACTGATGATGGTTCATTCTCATTCATCACAACTTGATTGTCTTCAAAATCTGGATGAATAGGCAAATGTTCCTTGTCCAACAAGTATGTGCATGTGCCCATCTTTGAGTTAATTAACTCCTGAATTTGTGGGGCATATCCACAGCTCCTCTTCTGATCTGCTGATGTCCTCTTAATGGTCTCTACCATGAGGCTCATCACCTTGAACTTCTGTGGCACATCAAATATATGAAGCAAATTTATTGCATGGCCTCTGATCATCTTGTGATCACCTGACTTGGGCAACAGAGTGTGCCTTAGGATCCAGTTGATAGTTGGCAGCCCTGACAGAAGATAATGCACTGAGCCAAACTTGAAAGTTTCAAGAGCTTCATTTGGGATCTCCTTGTACATGTTTGACATGGAATTGTGATCCATCTTCTTCTTGGCATAGATATCCAAGTCATCTTCCTGCTCTTCTGGGGCATTGATCAGCTGAGCCCATTCAGCAACTGTAGATTGGTATCTAGTGCCTTCAGACATCCACACTATCCTGCCATCTGGATAGAAGTGTGCTGTGGAGTAGAACTACATGATCAGCTCTTCATTCCACTTTGTGAGCTTCTGCCCAACAAAGTCTGCTACTCCACAAGCTTTGAAGCTGTCTTGCACTCCAGGATAGTGCTCTTCATTGTCCTTGATGTACTCCCAATCAACCCATCTCATGTCACAAACAATGGGCTTCTTATCAAGCAAAACTGTCTCATAGAAGTCCTGCTGTTCCTTTGTGTGGAACCTGTAGTCAATATCAGTTCTTCTCCTTGAAGCATATGGATCTGCTTCTCTCCACTTCCTGAGCCCTGAATCTCTCCTGATTTTCATGTTCTCAGCCACAGGATGAGCATCATTGTGGTCTGGAATCTTGGGCTTGAGTTTTCTCAGAACTTGTCCTTCATCATCATCTTCAGCAGCTTCAGGCACTGGGGCCTTGTTCTTCTCAGTTACAGTTATGCTCCTTGTATTTCACTTTGGTGCTGACTTGGGCTTGGAGGCAGCTTTGGGTGCTTCTTTGGGCTTGGATGCAGTAGCCCCTGTCCTGATAGCATCACCCATAAGCTTAGGTGCCTTAGGTGCTGGTGCAGCAACCTCTTCTTCCTCTTCCTCTTCAGAGTCTCTCATGATTGAGGATCTCCCAAGCACTCTAGCAGTGGTCTTTTTGATCCTCTCCTTCCTCTTCTTCCCTTCTGCAGCAGCCTCATTGGGTTCAGGCTTTTCAGGAATCCGAGCTAAGGCTCTGGCCTTTGGCATAGGCTGCCTTCCTGCTGGCCTTTTGACTTTCATCCCTGGCTTTGTGCTCTGTGCTGGGCCATATTCCTTCTTGAGCACAACTCTCTTGGAAGTTGCTTCCTCTTCTGCCACATAGTCTTCATCCTCTGAGTCTGAGGTTCTCTTCTTCCTTTGTCTGGTGGCAGCTTTTGGCAGGTTGCTAGGGGTGCTCCTGCTGCCTACATCTGAAGAACTGGAGGGACTAGTGCCCTCACTCATGTGCACTTGCTATTCTGACACATTCTGGCTGTCACTCTGATCTGACATGATGAACAAGCTGACTGCTGACCCTGTGAATAGTTTATAGATGAGGTAGAGTGGATGAGCATCACAAAATGCATAGATTTTTTGCAAAAGAATGATTCAAAATCTTAGTTTTAGTTTCCCACTGAAATCATCTCGGATCTACCGATTTTTAAACTCGGTGATACCGAAGAAGTTTTGGAACCTAAACTAGTGAACTCGGTCAGACCGAGTCACAGTTCGGTGGCACCGAGACTGCTAGGGTTTCACAAAGTTCCAAAAACGGTCACACCGATTAGTAATTCTCGGTCAGACCGAGTCTCACTTGTGCAATGGCATGAGCCAAATCGGTGGGACCGAGTTTTTCAACTCGGTGGATCCGAGATGGTTTCGGCGGAAACCTAACCCTAAAATTTTCGAATCAATCCTATTCGATGAACGTATTGACTGGATAGGAGTGTTTCAATCATGGCTAGAAACAATAAGATCACAATGTGCTAGGAATCATATTGGGGATAGCACAAAGATCGAGTCCATACCCTAGTTCGGCGGAGACTCGCTACGGCGGCAACGGCGGGGTTGAATTCCATTGACGGCGATGGAGACCAGCGACTGGAGGTGGCTGGCGGCGAGGAGACGATCCGGAGACCACGTTGGCAGAGCGAGCTATCGCGCGGGCGAAGGGGTTCGGAGAAATTTCCAAATTTTTGCCCGTGACTATATATAGCTCGACCCTGTCGGTGTGACCGAGTGGAACAACTCGGTGGCACCGAGATGCAAAATTGTATACAGTTATTGCAACTCGGTGTGACCGAATGGTTCAAATCGGTTGCACCGAGATCGAAAATTCAGATCAACTTAATGATCTCGGTAGGACCGAAAGTAGGATATCGGTCAGACCGAGAATCACAAAGAGGTTTTGGAAGTTTAAGTCTATGACGAATCGGGGACTCCGAGTGCTCCTCACACAGAGTGGTTCGAATCTGACTTGATCAAATTTTGTGATGTAGCATGAATAGAGTTTGAGACGAGAAAAGCATAGATAGCTAGAGGAGGTTCTTAGGCATTCTTGTCCATCCACTTGGCAAAAGGAAATAAAACCAAACAATCAAAACAACAAGTGGATGTTCTCGAATGAGTAAAATATGCAACCAACATGCTCACACAATAAAATGGCAATTGAAATATGTGACAAAGCATGCACAACCAATTCTAGCATCTATCAAGCAATTGGCGATGACTAGGTCATCTATATATGAGTATATTGACTTAGGAGTCAAGTGAGAACACTTGATCATAGGTCATACTCATCGTTTAAGCTCAAGTGGGGTTACCACTTTTACATAAAGCATTGTTGTGTTCACATCTTTAGAGTTGCTTTAGCTCAAGTCTTAGAGTAAAGCTCCCCCTAGATGTGATATCCCCCCTAAGAGGGATGAACTAACCTTGGGTTTTGTCGATGATGACTTCATGTAGATGTTGAAGATGTGGATGCTCATGTTGATGTAGATCACTTGGAGCTATACATTTGAGTGAATTGCGCTTTCAATACCTACATGGGTTAGTCCCACAAGGAACAAACAAGGATATCCATAGACATAGAGTGATGCACACACAAGATGATGTCTATGAAAACTTTTAGGTTACCTTGTCCCTTGTCTTACCAACAAGAGGGTTTGTGACTCCTTGAACTAGTGCAAGATGTGGAAGTTGATTGCACTTGTTCTTGCCAAAATGATAAGAGTGAAGTATGTTGGCGGAGTCACCCTCAAGAACTCTCTAGTTCTTCTTCTTTTGGATCCACACCATATTGATGGGAATCCTTGGAGTTGTAGTCGTACTTGATGCAGTGGAACTTGAAGTGGTCTTGGGAATCCACTTGACTAAGGTCTTAGGAGCTTCTTCAAATGCATCAATTTCCTCTTGAAGCTTGTCCTTGCCTTTTTGCTTGTAGTCTTGTGGTGGAAGATCATCTTGAGCTTGTGTCCCCTTGAAGGAAGTAGGATCATACTTCTCTTGTTGAGGAACAAACTTTGTCTTGGGGTATTGATCTTCTTCCCACTCAACTCCATTGGCATTGAACTTTCATTCAAAACCAACACCTTGATTCTTCCGGTGCCTTCCTTGCTTGCGCACAATTTCCTCGAATTGCTTACTCCCGGCAAGGCTTCTATACACTCCTTTCTCTATAATTCCCTTCAATAAGCTATTTTCTTGCTCAAGTGTAACTTGGCTAAGAGAATCATTAGTGGAATCAAGAGAACTACTAGAAGCAACAATATTGGATTTAGCATGATCATTGTTACTACTAGAGGAAGAATCTTTCTTGTTCTTGTTACTAGACTTGACTTGAGGCATGTAAGTGGATAAGAGTAAACGCTTGGCAATGTAAGAAGAACTTTTCTTGTGGAGATCATCATTGATTGCCTTTAAGAACTCATGCTCTTGCTCAAGATTGAGCTTTTCAAAGCGTAACTTCTCATGAGCTCTTAAAAGTTCTCGATGATCTTTGAAGATAGTTTCATGAGCTAACTTAAGAGTGTTTAGTTCTTTAGTTAGAGCCTCAATCTTCTCCTTATCATGGTCATTCATTTTATCTTGATTAGCATGATTAATTGACGTTTCATCATAGTATTCATCACTAGAGTTGTCAACAAGTAAATCATCATCACCTAACAAGTCATCTTCATCACTATTAAAATCAACATACTCGGGGTGTGTTACCTTAGGACCTTTGTCCATGAAGCATCTTCCAATTCCTTCATTTGGTGAGTCAAATTTGTCGTAGGAGTTGGTTGACACAAGTGCTAGACCGGCAACACCTTCATCTTGAGTATATTCGGAATCAGAGTGATAACTTCTCTCGGAGTAATTGTCGGAGTTGGAGCCGGATACCCATTCACCAACATGAGCTTGATGTCTTTGTTTTGTGTAGCTCCTTGATGATTTTTCCTTTCTTTCCAAATCCTTGCTTCTCCGTGAGTATCTTCGTTCATAACGATCATCTCTACTCCTTCTCTCTCTTGGTGGTGATTCTTCTCTTTTGCTTCTTCTTTTTGAAGAGTCTTCTCTTCTCTTATAGGGAGCCGTACACTCATTGGAATAGTGTCCGGGTCTTCCACAATTGTAGCAGTTTCGCTCTCGACTAGAAGATCTCTTGTCATTGTAGGACCTTGATTTGGAGCTTCTATCTTTGCTTCTACTCTTGTTGAAGTTTTTCACCATTAAGCTCAATTCTTCATTGAAGTTTTGTTTCTCACTTGATGATGTAGGGGCTTCACATGAGGCTTTGTAGGCACCACTTGATTTGTTGTGAAGTTCTTCTTTATCCTTAAGTGACATCTCATGAGCAACAATTCTTCCAATTACCTCCGTTGGCTTGAGATCTTTGTAATTGGGCATCATTTGGATCAATGTGCACACGGTATCATATTTTCCATCCAAGGCTCTTAGAATCTTCTTGATGATGAATCTATCGGTCATCTCTTCACTTCCTAAGCCGGCAATCTCATTTGTGATGAGAGCAAGCCTAGAGTACATTTCAGCGACACCTTCACCATCCTTCATTTTGAACTTGTCAAGTTGACTTTGAAGCACATCCAATTTGGATTCCTTGACGGAGTCGGTACCTTCGTGCATATCAATCAAAGTGTCCCAAATTTCCTTTGCATTCTCAAGATGGCTGATTTTGTTGAATTCTTCGGGGCACAATCCGTTGAAGATAATATCACAAGCTTGAGCATTGTATTGCAACATCTTCAACTCATCCGCGGTAGCTTCACGGTTTGGTTCTCTCCCATCAAAGAAGTCACCTTGCAAACCAACACACACAATAGCCCAAACGGCGGGGTTATGTCCAAGAATATGCATTTTCATTTTATGCTTCCAGCTAGCAAAATTAGTACCATCAAAGTAAGGACCTCTACGGTGATAATTTCCCTCGCTAGACGCCATACTCTCCTAGGCTATGACCACCAAAAGCTATGGAAATTAAAGCAAATGGAGACCAAAGCTCTAATACCACTTGTAGGATCGAAAGTATGTCTAGAGGGGGGTGATTAGACTACTTGACCAAATAAAAACTTAACATTTTCCCAATTTTAGTTCTTGGCAGATTTTAGCTATTTTAGGACAAGTCAAGCAATCATCACACAATTCAAGCAAGCATGCAAAGAGTATATTGGCAGCGGAAAGTAAAGCATGCAACTTGCAAGAATGTAAAGGGAAGGGTTTGGAGAATTCAAACGCAATTGGAGACACGGATGTTTTTCCCGTGGTTCAGATAGGTGGTGCTATCCTACATCCACGTTGATGGAGACTTCAACCCACGAAGGGTAACGGTTGCGCGAGTCCACGGAGGGCTCCACCCACGAAGGGTCCACGAAGAAGCAACCTTGTCTATCCCACCATGGCCATCGCCCATGAAGGACTTGCCTCACTAGCGGTAGATCTTCACGAAGTAGGCGATCTCCTTGCCCTTACAAACTCCTTGGTTCAACTCCACAATCTTGTCGGAGGCTCCCAAGTGACACCTAGCCAATCTAGGAGACACCACTCTCCAAGAAGTAACAAATGGTGTGTTGATGATGAACTCCTTGCTCTTGTGCTTCAAATGATAGTCTCCCCAACACTCAACTCTCTCTCACAGGATTTGGATTTGGTGGAAAGAAGATTTGAGTGGAAAGCAACTTGGGGAAGGCTAGAGATCAAGATTCATATGGTAGGAATGGAATATCTTGACCTCAACACATGAGTAGGTGGTTCTCTCTCAGAACATATGAGTTGGAAGTGTAGATGTGTTCTGATGGCTCTCTCCACGAATGAAGAGGAGGTGGAGGGGTATATATAGCCTCCACACAAAATCCAACCATTACACACAATTTACCAATCTTGGTGGGACCGAATCAACAAACTCGGTCGGACCGAAATAGTAAACCTAGTGACCGTTAGAGATTTTCGGTGGGACTGACATGCAACTTGGTAGGACCGATATGGTTAGGGTTAGGGCATAACGTAATCTCGGTGAGACCGATTACACAAACTCGGTGAGACCGATTTTGGTAATTAGCTAACCAGAGAGTTGGTCAGGTAAACTCGGTGGGACCGATTCTCTCTTCTCGGTGAGACCGAAATGTTACGAAAAGGAAACAGTGAGTTTACATTGCAATCTCGGTGGGACCGATCCGCTCTTTCGGTGAGACCGAAAAGTTATGAAAAGGAAGCAGAGAGATTGCAAACCCATCTCGATGAGACCGAGATCCCTATTGGTAGAACCGATTTGCTAGGGTTTGGCAGTGGCTTATGACAAATGAAACTCGGTGGCGCCGGGTTGAAAGAATTGGTAGGTCCGAGTTTGGCTTTGGGTTTAGGTCAAATGTGTACATGGGAAAGTAGCTGAGGATTTTGGAGCATATCATTAAGCACATGAAGCAAGAGGCTCATTAAGCAACACCTCATCCCTCCTTGATAGTATTGGCTTTTCCTATGGACTCAATGTGATCTTGGACCACTAAAATGTAAAATGAAGAGTCTTGAGCATATGAGCTAGAGCCAATCCTTTGTCCTTAGCATTTTGAGGGTTCCACTTTCACCATCCATGCAATGCCAATCATTGAGCTTTCCTGAAATGATCATCTTGGAATAGCATTAGCTCAATGAGCTATATGTTGTTATGAATTACCAAAACCACCTAGGGATAGTTGCACTTTCAGCTAATGATGATGACATGAAACTTCTGATCAAGTTACTACCGAACCTCGTAGGTCAACCAGAGTAAGATCCGCACCAGAGTGGTACGGTAATCCTATTCTGGAAGTCATGTTACTTGACCATGATGAACCTATGAACTATGAGGAAGCGATGATGAGCCCAGATTCCGCAAAATGGCTTGAGGCCGTGAAATCTGAGATGGGATCCATGTATGAGAATAAAAGTGTGGACTTTGGTTGACTTGCCCGATGATCGGCAGGCCATAGAGAATAAATGGATCTTCAAGAAGAAGACTGATGCTGACAGTAATATTACTGTCTACAAAGCTCGACTTGTTGCAAAAGGTTCTCGACAAGTTCAAGGAGTTGACTATGATGAGACCTTATCACCCGTAGCAATGCTTAAGTCCATCCAAATCATGTTAGTAATTGTCGCATTTTATGATTATGAAATTTGGCAAATGGATGTCAAAACTACATTCCTTAATGGATATCTTAAAGAAGAGTTGTATATGATGCAACCAAAAGGTTTTGTCGATCCAAAAGGTGCTAACAAAGTGTGCAAGCTCCAGCGATCCATTTATGGACTGGTGCAAGCCTCTCGGAGTTGGAATATATGCTTTGATAGTGTGATCAAAGCATATGGTTTTATACAGACTTTTGGAGAAGCCTATATTTACAAGAAAGTGAGTGGGAGCTCTGTAGCATTTCTAATATTATATGTGGATGACATATTGCTGATCGGAAATGATACTGAATTTCTGAATAGCATAAAAGGATACTTGAATAAGAATTTTTCAATGAAAGACCTCGGTGAAGCTGCTTATATATTGGGCATCAAGATCTATAGAGATAGATCAAGACGCTTAATTGGACTTTCACAAAGCACATACCTTGATAAAGTTTTGAAGAAGTTCAAAATGGATCAAGCAAAGAAAGGCTTCTTGCCTGTGTTACAATGTGTGAAGTTGAGTCAGACTCAATGCCCGACCACTATAGAAGATAGAGAGAAAATGAAAGGTGTTCCCTATGCTTCAGCCATAAGCTCTATCATGTATGCAATGTTGTGTACCAGACCTGATGTGTGACTTGCTATCAGTATAGCAGGGAGGTACCAAAGTAATCCAGGAGTGGATCACTGGACATCGGTCAAGAGAATCCAGATTTCACAAGAGAACTAAGCACATCAAAAGACGCTTCAATTCCATCCGCGATCAAGTCAAGGAGGGAGACATAGAGATTTGCAAGATACATATAGATCTGAATGTTGTAGGCTCGTTGACTAAGCCTCTCTCACGAGCAAAACATGATCAGCACCAAGACTCCATGGGTGTTAGAATCATTACTGTGTAATCTAGATTATTCACTCTAGTGCAAGTGGGAGACTAAAGGAAATAAGTCCCTAGAGGCAATAATAAGGTTGTTATTTATATTTCCTTATATCATGATAAATGTTTATTATTCATGCTAGAGTTTTATTAACCGGAAACTTAGTACATGGGTGAATACATAGACAAATAGATTGTCACTAGTTTGCCTCTACTTGACTACCTCATTGAATCAATGATGGTTATGTTTCCTAACCACAGACATGAGTTGTCATTTGATTAACAGGATCACATCATTACAGAATGATGTGGTTGACTTGACCCATCCGTTAGCTTAGCACGATGATCGTTTAGTTTGTTGCTATTGCTTTCTCCATAACTTATACATGTTCCTATGACTATGAGATCATGCAACTCCCGAATACCGGAGGAACACTTTGTGTGCTACCAAACATCACAACGTAACTGGGTGATTATAAAGGTGCTCTGCAGGTGTCTCTGATGGTGTTTGTTGAGTTGGCATAGATCGAGATTAGGATTTGTCACTCCGATTATCGGAGAGGTATCTCTGGGCCCTCTCGGTAATGTACATCAATATAAGCCTTGCAAGCAATGTAGCTAATGAGTTAGTTACGGGATGTAGAATTACAGAACAAGTAAAGAGACTTGCCGGTAACGAGATTGAACTAGGTATTGAGATACCGACGATCGAATCTCGGGCAAGTAACAGACCGATGACAAAGGGAACAACATATATCGTTATGCGGTTTGACCGATAAAGATCTTCGTAGAATATGTGGGAGCCAATATGAACATCAAGGTTCCGCTATTGGTTATTGACCGGAGACGTGTCTCGGTCATGTCTACATAGTTCTCGAACCCGTAGGGTCCGCACGCTTAACGTTCGGTGACGATCGGTATTATGAGTTTATGTGTTTTGATGAACCGAAGGTTGTTCGGAGTCCCGGATGTGATCACGAGCATGCGGAGGAGTCTCAAAATGGTCGAGACATAAAGATCGATATATTGGAATCCTATGTTTGGACATCGGAAAGGTTCCGAGTGAGTTCGGGCATATACCGTAGTACCAGGGGGTTACCGGAACCCCCCGGGGAGTATATGGGCCCTAATGGGCTTTAGTGGAGAGAGAGGGAGCCAGGGCAGGCCGCGCGCCCCCTCCCCCTCTGGTCCGAATTGAACTAGGAAGGGGGGCGACGCCCCCCTTTCCTTCCTCCCTCTCTCCCCTTCCTTCTCTCCTAGTATAACTAAGGAAGGGGGAAATCCTACTCCCTCCGGGAGTAGGACTCCTCCAGTGCGCGCCATAGAGGGCCGGCCCTCCCCCCTCCTCCACTCCTTTATATACGGGGGAGGGGGGGTACCACATGGACACACAAGTTGATCATTGATCTCTTAGCCGTGTGCGGTGCCCCCCTTCACCATAATCCACCTCGGTCATATCATAGCGGTGCTTAGGCGAAGCCCTATTCCGGTAGCATCATCATCACAGTCATCACGCCATCGTGCGGACGAAGCTCTCTCTCGACACTCTGTTGGATCATGAGTTCGTGGGATGTCACCAAGCCGACGTGTGCAGATCACAGAGGTGCCGTACTTTCGGTACTAGGATCGGTCGATCGTGAAGACGTACGAGTACATCAACCGCGTTGTCATAACGCTTCTGCTTATGGTCTACGAGGGTACGTGGAAAACACTCTCCCCTCTCCTTGTTATGCATCAACATGATCTTGCGTGTGCATAGGAATTTTTTTGAAATTACTGCGTTCCCCAACATGCGGATCGAGCCCCAATTTTTGGAGTAACCTTTTTTCATATTGCTACAACCGATAAACCAGGTGCTATTAATCCTAGTAATTTTTTCTTGCTTGGGTTTATTTGTTCTAAGGAATGATACGTCCATTTTGCATCATGCTTTTATATCGATATTTATTGCATTATGGGTTGTTATTACACATTATGTCACAATACTTATGCCTATTCTCTCTTATTTTACAAGGTTTACATGAAGAGGGAGAATGCCGGCAGCTGGGATTCTGGGATGGAAAAGGAGCAAATATTAGAGACCTATTCTGCATAGCTCCAGAAGTCTTGAAACTTCACAGAAGTTATTTCCAGAATATATAAAAAATACTGAGCGAAGAAAGTTCCAGAGGGGGGCCACACCCTGGCCACGAGGGTGGGGGCGCGCCCTACCCCCCTGGGCGCGCCCCCTGCCTCATGGGCCCCCTGGTGGCCCTCCAATGCCCATATTTGGCTATATGGAGTCTTTTGTCCGAGAAAAAATCATAAGCAAGCTTATGGGACGAAACTCCGCCGCCACGAGGCAGAATCTTGGCGGAACCAATCTAGGGCTCCGGCGGAGCTGTTCTGCCGGGGAAACTTCCCTCCGGGAGGGGGAAATCATCGTCATCACCAACGATCCTCTCATCGGGAGGGGGCCAATCTCCATCAACTTCTTCACCAGCACCATCTCATCTCAAACCCTAGTTCATCTCTTGTATCCAACCTTTGTATCCAAACCTCATATTGGTACATGTGGGTTGCTAGTAGTGTTGATTACTCCTTGTAGTTGATGCTAGTTGGTTTACTTGGTGGAAGATCATATGTTCAGATCCATTATGCATATTAATACCCCTATGATTATGAACATGAATATTCTTTATGAGTATTTACATTTGTTCCTGAGGACATGGGAGAAGTCTTGCTATTAGTAGTCATGTGAATTTGGTATTCGTTCGATATTTTGATGAGATGTATGTTGTCATCCCTGTAGTGGTGTCATGTGAACGTCGACTACATGACACTTCACCATTGTTTGGGCCTAGAGGGAGGCATTGGGAAGTAATAAGTAGATGATGGGTTGCTAGAGTGACAGAAGCTTAAACCCTAGTTTATGTGTTGCTTCGTAAGGGGCTGATTTGGATCCATATGTTTCATGTTATGGTTAGGTTTACCTTAATACTTCTGTTGTAGTTGCGGATGCTTGCAATAGGGGTTAATCATAAGTGGGATGCTTGTCCAAGTAAGGACAGTACCCAAGCACCGGTCCACCCACATATCAAATTATCAAAGTACCGAACGCGAATCATATGAGTGTGATGAAAACTAGCTTGACGATAATTCCCATGTGTCCTCGGGAGCGCTTTCCTTCATATAAGAGTTTGTCCAGGCTTGTCCTTTGCTACAAAAAGGATTGGGCCATCTTGCTGCACCTTATTTACTTTTATTACTTGCTACTCGTTACCAATTACGTTATCACAAAACTATATGTTACCGATAATTTCAGTGCTTGCAGAGAATACCTTGCTGAAACCCGCTTATCATTTCCTTCTGCTCCTCGTTGCGTTCAACACTCTTACTTATCGAAAGGACTACGATAGATCCCCTATACTTGTGGGTCATCAAGGAATTACTACTCTGGTTTGTTCCATCATCTGTACACAGGTCTGTCAAATGGTGGCCGCATTAACGACGGTCCCGTGGTGGTTCGGTCAGTTTCTGTATACAGTTATGCGAGCGCCGCATCCGGAACTTGGACCGGCCTGTGAATTCAGGCTTTGCCACGCCTTCACCGCGTCACGCCGACGCCCTTCATCGACATTGACTTCGGCGCCAGGCCACATTTCTTAAATAAATTATTTTTGCGGAAAGCAATTATGCAAGGATTATATATATATATATATATATTATTCTTTTTGAAATGCACTATTTTATGTGTGATCGACTTCGATTGCGTCAGGCAGTCACTTCGGCAAGCCAACGTCATCGTCCCAATTGGCATAAATCGGCTTGCATGATCACCTTGTTGATCGAATTGCCATACCGACATGTTCGGTTGCCTCGGGGACTTCGGCATCGTCCAGAGGGTACTACCTCGTCGGGTGTTTGGCGCATGAGGCATATTTATTTTATTACTCACTTTGCATAAATTATTTATCATCCAACTTTTAAAAAAACTATTATTATTACTATTATCTCCGTCTTGCACTATTTTCTGTGCACACGTAAATGATCCGGGTTGGGCAACGCTGTCACTTCGGCTTATTGGCATACCACGTCACCTCGGCTGGAGCAGGGGCTTCGTCATCACTTCATTAACCCACGTTGGGTACTTCGGTATCACACTGCCGGCCTGCACCAGCCATGCTATGTTGCCACTTCGGAGCGCCGAGCTCTTCGCTCTGCCACCTCGGGACCGACTTGGGGGTTGGGACCTCGTCCCGTCGTAAGCTTGGATCGCATCATCAATGCCGAACACATTAACCAGCTAAGTCACTTTTATGCTCAAAGTTTTTAATTTTTAATTTGTGATCGGTTCGACCCTGCTCACATTCGTTATTTGTTCAAAACACTTCTCTTACCCAAGTTAAATGGGGGCTCTTAAATTTATATGAGTCATTTTATAGTAAATGTTTTTTCTTCTTGGTCGTTGCAAAGTCTTTTTCTACCACTCCTTTTTCGACTCGAGTGTATGGTCAATAGCCGAATAGCATGTTTTCTCTCTAAAGCTGCTCGAGTTTAGTTCGCTAAACTGGCCTGAGAAGCACTCCGCCATTGGGATAGGAGGTTGAAGCTGAAAGCTGACCCACTCAACGTCTTGAGATCGGATGTGTCATGTTAAAGCACGACAGAAGCACAAAATAATTTTAAGACCAATTTTTGGACTGGCACCAAAAAAAATTTGATTTAGTTCGGACGTAGAGTTTCCGCATAAGTTTTTTTGGTATTTTAAGCTTATGGCACTTTTGATCTATTTGTGTGTTTTTCTTTTATGAGGCGGGGCATCCTCTTGACTGAGGTACCCTGCGTAATAATCCAGCTTGGGAAAACTTTTTCGACCCATAGTTTGGCATTTTTCCTGCCGACCTGCACCTCGGTGTTGGGTCCGAGCAAAATCCTGTAGTACATTGTCGGAAACTTTTTAATCATCGACAATATCAACGGGCGGCTGGGACTTGAGCCGAACCCACCAAAATCCAAGGTACTCTGAGGAGTCCTCGGCAAAATGTTCTCGGATATTGCTTTATATGCATTAGTTTCGAATTGTGTCTTAGGTCAATAGTTGGGCTGCCCGGCTCCTGTGCTTGCCTCCTATATTCCGCTTTGTTCGGCTAGGTGCGCAAAGGGAGAACCACTGCAATTGTGCTTCCAGCTAGCATGGTTAAGCGCCTTAGTGGAGAAAGCCGAAAACTGACTGTCATAATAAGCATAAACTGGTCAACGATTCGATGACTGCATTAAACTATAAGATCGATAGAGGTTACCCCGTGTTAAATGACGGTCCGTTCATAACATTGGCCGAAGTGTTTATAGCTTGACCTCGACTATCGCCGAACACTAACCGGGGGCTAGTAACTGGCCTCCCAACTTTAAGCTCCTATGACTAAGTGAAAGTTATAAAGCCCACATATTTGATTGCCTCGTTTCCTCTAACACACCCGCCTTCGGGCACCGAGACATCGGCTAATGGTTGTTTTGTTATTGCGAAAACACCCTGCGTAGCATCTACAAGGGGGTGGAAGCCGACGATGGGCCACTTTCAACTGATAAACGGTCGCAACAGAGTCAAAATAAACATATCATTGGCGTTTGTATTTAATATACGAGGGCTGCCTTCCACAATCATCATTATAAAGCCATAAATATGCATCAATTTGACTTAAGATTTTGGCCAGGCTGGGTTGCCTGGCTCCTGTGCTTACCCCTACGTTCTCGATTGTTCGGCTAGGCGGTAAAGGGATCACCTCTGTGATTGTTACTACCGGGTCATCCGAGTTAGTATCTCAGACTGGGTGAAGCCAAAAGCTAGCGATCTTAAAGGATATAATTGGTCAGCAACGACGGAAGTGAAAATTTTAGTTCATTAATACCATAGAGTTCGGGAACTTTCTCCGAACTAAATCCTCAATATTTTCCACCCAAAATGATCAGAGGTGAGGTTTCATGATCATGATCAGCATGACAACCCAAAGAAAGGAACCGACAGCGGGATTATTTTCTTTGGAAGATCTTTTATATCTCTCTGCATACCTTTGTTTATAAAACGTATGGTCGGATTGCCTTGTTTTCTATATATCTTTGCCCTTATAACGGCTTTATAAAGTAGGAAAACACTCCTCGGCTACTGGCCGAAGAGGTTGAAGCAGATGGGCGGTCAACAAAGTTTTGTACAATGGGGATCCAAGCATTAATGATGTAGAGTACTTGGATACATAGAATCATTACACATAATTTGTGATTTTACTCCGGATATCGATCCTTAATCCGGCCTCCCGTGCCCGCATTAAGGCTCGGGGGCTACTAGGCTTCGAGCTTATCATTTACAAATATTAAAGGGGCACATCGATCCCCTGATCTGCATTGCCTATTCAATACAGAAAATTCAAAGTGCTCAGTGTTCGGCTTGACCGAACAATGGGCAAACACGTCTTCGGACAACAATAGGTACCATCTGGGACTTATCCAGCATCAAGCTAATATATTACGACAGCTTCTCAAAACCCTCTCTCAGGGGCCCGTCAGCCGATCACTATCTCCTCTAATGTGCATCTCGGGTTTTAGGCCGACACACACCTTGAGGGCTACTGGCTATATATCTCGTTAGTAAATAAATTGCATCAATTTGAAATAAAATCCGCAAACAATCAGCCCGAGCCCGAGGTGGTACATCACCTCGGAAGCAGTCCGGCATAAAGCTCGGTTGTAAGCGGCTGGCTCCATAGAGAACTTTTCAACATTAAGCTCGGATAACCTACTTCAAACTTTTCAAGTCAAGGTGATCTATGAAACCTTTGATATAGTCCGACGTTGGAGCTCCGATACAGTTCGGCGTTGGAGCTCAGATATAGTCTGGCGTTGGTGCTCGGCTGCAAAACATACCTCGAATGCAGTCCGGCGTTGGAGCTCGGATGCAAGAGGACACCGCCGCACGGAAACACTTCAAACCCGAGGTGTGCGTAAAAAATAACAAGGCATTGATAAAGGATGAGAACCTAAAGGGGGTCCTCTGATACCCGACGTGTAACCCCTTCGGAGAAGATTTGTTGAACCAGTTTTCAAGACCAACGACCGAAGATGAAGAGTAGTTCGAAAGAATTGAGGACCATCCCCAACTTGAAGACCGGTTCACGGGCTACTGACGGTGTCCTGGACTAGGGGGTACTCACCACATCGTCTCCCGACCAGGTGGATCGGGCCGAGGGCCCCCATGGCGGTTTACTCATGGGCCACTTCGGACAGCCCATGTCGCATACAAGGAAGATTCCACAAGACTTGGTGATCAAGACAAGGACTCCTCTCCACCAACGTATTCGACTAGGACTCTTGTTATCCTAGGCCCCTGGTACATTATATAAGCCAGGGCTAGGCTAGTCGATAGATTATGACATTATTCATCATACCCTTAGGTTTTAGACCACAACATATGATCTCGAGGTAGATCAACTCTGTAATCATACACATCGAATATAATCAAGCAGGAGTAGGGTTTTAACTCTTAGAGAGGGCCCGAACCTGGGTAAACACTATGTCCCTCGCAGTTCGGGACCCCCTACCCGAGATCTGCCGGTTTTGACACTGACACCGCCTCCTTCTCTGGCTGCTCCAGCGCATGGGGGCACTCTGCCTCCTTCTCCGCCTGCTCCGGCGCGTCCGAGCAGCCCGCCTCCTCCTCCGCCTCATCAGCAACGGCCGAAGACAGTCGCTCCGGCTGCTCCGGCACGTTGTAGCACTCCGCCTCCTTCTCCACCTCATAAGCAACGAAGGAAGACAGTCGTTGCCGCTCTAGCTGCTCCGGCGCTAGCAGTATAGCTAGAGGCGGGAGGCAATACAAATTCGGTCCATCTCTCAAGCCTCTAGAGAAGTTACCATACGAGAGGACCATGGAGGAAAACGCGGAGATCTGTGAAGCCTATGTGAAGGACTTCTTTGAAACGCGAAGAGCTATGAAACATCCACCTCCGGAGGAGAAGATAGATTCCGTGAAAGTTCAACACACTATCAATGCCCTGAAGCGATCACCACTGCCTCCGCCGCAAACCAACTATGAGCGCATTATTGAAAGGACATATATGGAAGCGGAGCGGTCGGGAAGTACTTGCAGTGATCGAAGGTTAGCAGAACGAAGAAGTGGGAAAAAATTCCCCAGCTTGGAGAACAAGCGAACCAATCGTGCCCCCCGCTCAAGGTGTGTAGCGATATGTCACTAATCATATGGGGATGGTGCCCGGTACCAATCCTGGAGATTACCTACCCGATGATGCACATTTTGATACAATGGAGGTGGTCGAATTCAAATACCGGTACGGGAAGCCTCCCGTCAAACCTGGTCATCCTCCTCTAACAACGATGATGCGAAGATTCCATGAGTGGTACATGGACACCTGCAGCAAGTCTGGGAAGGATACTTTGACGCTGAGAGTTAAAGAGGAGCACGACCTCATTGGAATTGATCTATTGTATGTTCCATTTGAGGCCATCGATAAAATAATTGTCACTTGGTACTGTATGTAAGTACTACTTCTGTAATTAAGTCTCTATATATAGCTCAGCTCTTTCAGTGCATGTATATATAATCCTCACTATATTATGCAGATTGAAGATCGTCGAATGCAGAAAAGCAAAAATCTATGATATTGGGTTCATTAACACAAATCTCATAGATGAATGGATGGTTAAATATAAACCCAAAGAAACCAAGGCCAACTTGCTAAAATCGTTGCATAAAAATCAAAACAAAGAGAAAATACTCTTTCCTTACAACTTCAAGTGAGTGTTACTGTCTTGTGCATATTCGGTTTCCCTTATTACTCGAGGTTATATATAGTAATGTAACTGATGAGTTATGCATGTGTGTGCAGGTTCCACTTTATTCTCCTAGAGATTAAGCTTGAGTGGGGACTTGTAACCGTCTTAGACTCGAGACGAAAAGATCTCGAGGAGTATGCGGCCATGACTAAAATGCTCGAGGATTAAGTTTAATCGATCATTATCGCACCATATCGGCAACTTTGTTCATTTCCTGATATCAAGTAATTGTTTTCTTTGTCCGGCAGGGTTTGGAGATAGTTCACCGCAGAAGCTCCGGGACTGCCGTGGGAGCTGCGATTTACACACCCGAAAGTAAGTACTACTATCTAGTTCCGTGCATCTTCCATTGATTCTAGCAAGTTTCATCAATACCATTTATAATGCTTGATTATCAGTTTGATTTACCTCTATTTCTCGTAAAGTGCTTGTGGCAGGAATCCGAGAATGATTTCTGTGGATACTACGTTTGCGAGTTCATCTACAACGCAATGACATCTAAGCGGGGCTACTCTAAAAAACAATTTGAAGTGCGCAAGTAATAATATTCACAATTTTATTTTATTACCATCATTTGTGTTGAATTTCATTCATATATATGTATTGACCCCCTTCTTCAAATTAGATGTGGCAGATGCTGAACGAGATCCTACCACAAGATCGCATACGAGCAATTCAAGAGGAATTGGCGGGATTCTTTCTTGACCACGTCATAAATAAAGCTGGGGAATACCATGTGGAATTTGACATTAGATGTTAGGGAATTGTAAGAGATATTATATTGTATATATGTAGCCAGTAGCGTCGGATAGATATACAAAAACTTGTTGTTCGACCAATCTCTCGGAGAAGGAGAGGTCGATCACTTCTCTCTGTATATGTGCATGATGATCTTGTGTACTTAATGGTTTCGTTCATTTGCTTATTAGCTAGCGTGTCGAGTCGTCTCTATACGTACAGTACGTAGCGTCGACCAAGCACGAAGATAAGAGAGGACACTTCTCTCTATTAGCTAGCTAGCACAATATATGAAACCCCTAAATTAACCCTACAAAACCCCCAAACCCCTCCCCCTCTTTAAAAAAACAAAAACCCAGCCCCTGAACTACTGACGCGTGGATGCTTTTTGGTCCCGGTTGGTGCTACTAACCAGGATAAAAGGCCCTTTTGTCTGGGCAAGCCGCAACGGCCACATGGAGCCCCATATGTCCCAGTTCGTAGGCGAACTAGAACTAAAGGTATTGGGTTTTAGTCTCGATCCTTTAGTTCCGGTTCCAGAACCAGGACAAATGGGCCTCTGAAACCGGGACAAATGGGCATTTTTCTATTAGTGTATTCGGTTTTAAATGGTTTTTGATCGACAAAAACTGTATACATCAAAGTAACATAATTATGAGTATGTCACCCTCCTTTCTCTCCGGCATAAGCACAAACCGATTAGTCTAAGTCGCTAGCTAGCTAGTGCGTTGTTTAGACAAATTGTACATAGATTTTTTTCATAAGTATTCAAATTACGTATCATATTTTTATAGAAGGCAGAACAGTATTTACAAGAAATGTTGTAAGCCAAACAAAGTAGGCTGCCAGCTTGCATCACACACCCACCGACATATACATGCTACTCTCTCATAAAGATTTGAAGACACCTAGGTCCTCCAAGAATGAACCTCGCTGACAGCCTGTCCATCGCGCATGCATGGCCCGAGCCGCCAGCCGTCGCCGCGCCACTGCCCGTACGTGTTGGGATCTGCCCCATGGCCCCATGGTCTGGCCAGCATGGTCGGGTGGATCAGCGCGGCCCCACCGGCCATCGTCACCGCGCCAGAAAAGGAAGGGGCAAAGGAAAGCAAAAGCATGCTTTTGCAAGAGACCAGAGCCACTTTACAGCAGATGCCATAGGAGACGCCGGGACTGGGCAGGAGGGGCCCGCGAGCAGCCCTCCCACCAACGATGAACCCCACCCAGGGCCGTGTGTGCCGCCACCGATGGTGGCAAACACCCCAGAAGGATCCGAAGATTCAAACCACGCTCCACCCCCTGAGGGCGATGGCGTGGACCCTGCTTTTGGCTCCCATGATCCGAGGATTTGTCGGGGCCTGCTAGAACTGAGTGAGGTGCTAGACTCGCAGCCCATGACGGCTTGCTTGTCGGGGCAAAGCGGCTGCTCGCCCGCATCCCCACCCGACGTGGGCTTGTCTGCTACCACTAACCGGTCTTGCGGGACCCACGGGCGCACCACTGGGAGCACGGATGAGCGCCCTGCCAAGACCGCGGTCCCTCCTGTAGAGGAATCTAGTCCGCACCCCCCCCCCCGGTGGCAATCCTGTAAAGGCCTCAGGCCCAGTTCGAAATGGTAGGGCCCAACAATGATGCCAGCTTGACCGCGGTCCCTTGTGCATAGGAATCCAGTCCTCCCGTCCCCCTGGTGGCAATCCTGCAAAGGCCTCAGGCCCAACCCGCTCTGGCCAGGCCCAACAATGAAGCGAGCTCGCCTCCAACCAATCGCTTGGGCCCATGCCCACCTGCCGAAGGGCGCTTCGCTTCCCCGCTGATCACAATGAGACGATCATGGGCACGCGCTCCAGCATCGCAGTCCCTAACGCTAGGAGAATTCCTGGCCGCGGCAACCAAGCACATCTACACGGCCTTGCCGATGCCTGGGAGGAGGCCGCGTAGGCCCCTGAACTTCACCCCCTGCCATGGACACTCCGTGGCCACCTCATCCGTGACGGCGGCACCCCCTACGGCCGAAAGACGTGCGCACGTCCAGATCTTGTGCACCCTGGGAATCATAGGGACGAACCAGAAAATCGCATCCGCCGAGATGCAAACCTACAAGGGCATGTTTGCGACGCCCATCCCACTCGCGGTGCTCAAGGCCATTGCCGCCCTGATCGATCGAGAGATCCCGGAGTGCCTGTCCAGCCCGCCAACCGCGCCGGCACGTGTCGAGGCTGCGTGTGAAGTCTAGGAGAAACGCATCACCTCGCCCGTCGATCCAGTGTTCATGGATCACGGCCTTAAGATTACTGTGTGGAATGTGCGTGGACTGAAAGCACGCGCCTGGCGCTTTGCCGCCCGCTCGCTGTTGGACACCACTGCTGCTTCCATTGTATGTCTGCGGGAAACAAAGATGGAATTGCTCTACTCGTCTGTCGTGCTCGACACACTCGGCTTGGAATTCGATGATTACACATATCTCCCGGCGAATGGCATGAGAGGTGGCATCCTTTTGGCATGGAAGAGCAGGGTGGTGTCTATCACGAATCCTCTGTTCACCACAAATGCCCTCACTGCCACGGTGACCATGCCCACGGGCATGCCTTGGTGGCTTTCGGCCGTATATGGACCGCAAGATGACACGGACAAAATCGCGTTCCTGCAAGAGCTGAGGGAGATCCGCGCAGCCTGTCCAGGGCCATGGATGTTGTGCGGCGACTTCAACCTCATCCTGCGTGACGAGGACAAGAGCAATGGCAACCTGAACAGGAGAATGATGGGCCGGTTTCGATGCCTTGTCAACGACCTCGCTCTGAAGAAAATCTACCTCAACGGACGCTGCTTTACATGGTCCAACAAGCAGTCCCCACCTACCCTGGTGCATCTAGACCGCGTGCTCTGCACCTCGGACTAGGAAGACGTGCATGGCGAGTGCCATCTCCGCTGCCTTGCGTCCGTCGTCTCAGACCATTGCCCCTTGTTGCTGGATTGTGCACCCATGCCCACGTCGCACAGGCGCTTCCACTTCAAGGATTTTTGGCTTAGGCTCGATGGATTTCATTACACGTTGGCTGCAGCTTGGGGCTCGGCTTACGACCCGGACCCCTTTCATCGCCTAATACTTCGCCTCCAGGCCACAACCCGTCGACTCACCAGTTGGAGCGCCAGATCGACCAGCAACATTCGGGACCAAATGGCCATCTCTCGTGAGCTAATATCACGCTTTGACAAGGCCCAGGAGGACCACGCTCTGTCACCGCCTGAAGACTGGCTGAGGAAGCGCCTCAAGGTCACATACCTCGGCCTCGCGTCCCTGGAGCGCACCATTGCCAGACATAGCGCGTGCATCGCCATGCTCAAGGAGGGCGACGCCAACACCGGTTTCTTCCACCGGCAATGCTCCTTCTGACGACAAAAGAACCGTATATACAGCCTCGTCGTGGATGGGCACGTGCTCACCGACTAGGACCTGATGGCGCGGGCTGCATTTGAGCACTTCGATGGGATCCATGGCTCGACTGCTAACCGGGAATTCACGCTAGAGCTTGATCAACTCATTGAGTCGTGTGACCATTCCATTATGGACGCGCCATTCACCGTGAAGGAGGTCTGGGACGCGATCAAACGCCTCCCAGCCCGCAAGGCGCTAGGACCCAATGGGTTTACCGCTGAATTCGTGCGAGCCTGGTGGACCATTGTGCGACAAGACTTCATGGACGTCTTCCGGCAGCTGTATGAGATGAGGGGCCACGGCTTCCACAAGCTGAACCAAGCCCTAATGACCCTACTTCCCAAGCGATCTGGTGCCCAACAGTTAAGCGACTACCGACTGATTTGCTTGATACATCTTGTGGCCAAAATATTTGCCAAGGTACTCTCGCCGCGCCTCACTCCCAGGCTAGATGCCCTTGTCGGCCGGAACCAGAACGCATTCATCCAGGGTCGAAGCCTTCACGACAACTTCGTCCTCGTCAAACAATCACTACGGATGTTGCATCAGCTCGGGGCCCCACGGATCATGCTATAGCTCGACTTAACGCGTGCCTTCGACACCATATCTTGGCCATTCCTCTTTGAGATCTTGCGACAAAATATGGGTTCGGGGACAGATTTCTGGAGTGGCTCGCGATCCTTCTCTCGACATCAAGCACTCGTGTACTACTGAATGGAGAACCTGGCCCCCCAATATGGCATAGAGGCGGCCTCCGGCAGGGCGACCCCGTGTCCCCTCAGCTCTTTGTGCTCGCCGTCGACACCCTCGGCAAGTTGATACGCCGGGCCATGGACGCTGGCATTCTGCGAAAACTCCACCCCGGGCGGCCCATCCCGGCGATATCTCTCTCCGCGGATGATGTGATGCTCTTCTGCCACGCCGCACCGGAGGACGTTGCCGCCGTCAAAGGAATACTAACCCTATTCGGCAAGGCAAGCGGGCTACAAGTGAACTATGCCAAGAGCTCGGCCACCACTCTACACGGCGACCTGCAGGCCGATGAGGCGACCGCTAAGCTCGGGTGCCCGGTGGTGCAGCTTCTCATCACATACCTCGGCATCCCGCTGACGACACGACGGCCCACGGCCACCCAGCTGCATCCCCTCGTCGACTCAGTGGCTGCCAGGCTTCCGACTTGGAAGGCGTGGCTCATGAACAAGGTTGGGCGGCTCGCCCTAGTCAAGTCCGTTCTATGCATGATCCCAGTGCACAAGCTTCTTGCGTTCGCCCCGCCCAAGAAAATGCTGAAGCAATTGGAGAAGATCCTGAGAGGTTTCCTTTGGGACGGACGTGCCATCGCCTATGGCGGCCACTGCCACATCAATTGGTGCCATGTGTGCAAACCCATCGAGTACGGCGGCCTTGGGGTCCGCGACCTGGAGCGTGCTGGACTCGCGTTGTGCATGCGCTGGATGTGGCTCGCCCGTGTGGACCCCGACCGCGCCTGGCAAGGCCTCGACCTACAATTCACACACGAGGAGCGAGCGATGTTCTTCGCCTCCACCACTATGAACATTGGCAATGGGCTGACCGCGTTGTTCTAGGAGGATCGTTGGATCGATGGGCAGTCCGTCATCGACCTTCCCCACTGCTCAACCAATGTGTCTCCAAACAGCGTCGCAAGGCATGGACGGTCGCCGAAGGCCTCGCCAACAACACTTGGGCGCGCGATATACAGGGGACACTAGGGTTGCACGAGATTGGCCAATACCTGCACCTTTGGCAAGCTATGAGCCGCATCAATCTCTTGAATGAGCCGGACCGCTTGCTCTGGAGGTGGACGGCCAACGGACGCTACTCGGCGCAATCCTTCTATCCGGCCAGCTTCCAGGGTTCTACGCGATGCCCCTCATGGAAGCTCATATGGAAAAGTTGGGCGCCTCCAAGGATAAAATTCTTCCACTAGTTAGCGGGGCAGGATCGATGCTGGACAGCTGAAAGGTTCGCCAGGCGCGGACTGGAGCATCACCATAGGTGCCTCCTTTGCGACCAGGACGTGGAAACGCTTCAACACCTGCTCTTGGCCTGCCCCTTTGCTCGCCAGACATGGCATACCATCCTCGGCTGGCTCCGTTTGCCGGCCCAGCCGCCCGATCAAGAACCCAACATCATGGAGTGGTGGCTGCGCGCAAGGGTGGCCACGCCACCAGAGCACCGCAAGGCCCTAAAGTCCATCACATTGCTCGTCCCCTGGAAGATTTGGAAGCACAGGAATGCATGCATCTTTGACAATGCTACACCATCCATCGAAACGCTAGTGAATAGGATCAAAGAGGAGGCCCGGTGTTGGGCACAAGCAGGCGCCCAGGGGCTGCGGGTTGTTTTGCCCACAACCTGGGACGTCCATTGACCGGTCACAGAACCATGTATCAACTCACCTCCTAGGAGGTCTTCTATCTTTTCAATGAAATGAAACACAAAGGCTTTTGCGTTTTCTCAAAGAAAAAAATAGGAGATTAACGAGTTGTGGGATATTCCATTGCTCCTCCAAGATCCACCATATCATCATGCAACTGTGGGAGGCCTTGCCAGGGCCTGCTGGGATCCATCCTATGCAACCATTCCTATCTGATTATCTGACGTGCAACGCTACTGCTTGAAGCTTTAAGTTTTTAACTCCTAGTCATCCAAACTCCGTTGGACAACAAACCGTGCTCCATGCCACGAGGCATTAGCCTCCGTGTGTTTTATCATATCCTCCCCATAAGAATGCCCTCATCCATTTGTCAATTTCCTCGAAAACCCAATTAGGGGATCCAGCACAAGGAGGTGATGGATAGGTCTTGCAGTGATGACACTCTTAACAAGCACTAGGTGACCTGGTCTCGTGATCAAGCCTCACTGCCAGGCCAGAATAAACTCCTTGACTACGTCAACCATTGGCTGCCATTGAACGGATCCGTTTTTGTCATGGATCCCCCCATCTCATTATTTAACTCACATCCTTTAGTCTCAACAGTGTTGCTTTCCTCCATCCCCACGTTTGCTTGTTGATCCAGAACGTATATGAACACGTGAGTCCCTTTATGACAACATACCACCTTGGATAAAAAAATCTTAAAGTATCAATCAACAACAGCAATATAGATCATCTATGTGGGATGAAACCAAAAATATTACCTTGCTTTATTATAACTAGGGCCCCTGGGTTGCAACGGAAGAAAACACCAATTACCATGCAAACCAAGGGTGACTTTTAGTTCACTCATCTTTTTCCTCAACCCCCTTCCCCCAAACACATTGTACTCTAAATTTGTGCAACAACATAGATACTCAAATGTCCTCCGACAGCTCCAATCTGGATGAACTATTTTAGTGAGAATAACAACTATATGGAAAGTGTCTTATTTAGTATCCTATCGGGGCCTAGTCGGCTAGGTTTAGAACTTGGGCGTTCGAGAATCTGGAGAATCCACATCTAGTTCCCACTTACTAAACTTATGCTAGGTTCTTGCTTCATGCTTAGGTAGATTTCATATACAACGTATCTTTGCAACTCAATCTGTCGTCGTCGGGAGTGACCTAGTCGGCGGCGCATACAACGTCGATGCCTCCGTCGTCTATGAGCTAGGTTGGGGTCATGCGCCGCCCTGCAGTCCACCCTCTCATCGTGCGCATCATCGTTGTTGATTGATTTTTTAATATTTTTTTCTATCCTAGTGCCTGAGCTGATGCCGAGTGCACTACAAAAAAGACATATCCATGACATTTTGGGCCGAACGAAATTTTTTTGTCATACATATGACACTTCTATGACGATAATTCTGACAAAACCCGGTATCATCATAGATGTGGTGGGCTCCTACTTCTATGACAAAAAATCATGACAGAAAATGGGCTTTTCGTCCTGGGCGGGCCAGAGACGCAGCTGCATGACATTCTTTGGGCCGTCCATGACGGAAAAACCCATGGTAGAAGCGAGAGGGAGGAAAATTTCGGGGAGTTCCCGGTTACGGTGGGAGGTCGAGGGCCGAGCGATGCGCGCTTCTCTCGTACACGTACGCGCATGTGTGCGAGGCGTTGGCTCTAACTGAACCTGTTGGGGATATTACTACCAGTATGACCCGCCCAGGAGGGGCCGGGTCAGCCCTAATGGCGGGTTACCTAAGAAGCCCAATATGCAGTTAGATGATAGTTTATTAAACATCTAGAAAGCCCAAGGGCCTCGGGCCGGCTTAAGGCCCATTATTGTAAACCGCCATATGGACAGCAAATACTTGTACAGAAAGGCATGTAAACAAAGTCACCGAGCCGGACACGATTATGAGCCGGCCGGGACTCCGTAGGCCACCTGGTGTCAACCCGTGTATATAAGGGGATGACCCGGTGGCGGTTTAGGGAAAGAAACAACAAAGTCGATAACCAAGCCGGCGAGTTGAGCCTCTTGGAGATCGAAACCTCGGCAATACCAATCACATCTAGACGTAGGCTTTTACCTTCATCGTAAGGGGCCGAACTAGTATAAAACTCTCTCGTGTCCTTTGTCCCGATTAACCCCTTTATGCTTCCTAGTGCGATGGCCCTACGACTAAGTCCTTGCTCTAGGACATCTGCCGTGTCAACTCCACGATAGTTGGCGCCCACCATGGGGCCAGCGCACGGTGGATTTGAGTTCTTGAAGGGCAACTTCGAAGGGCTCCAGGGATACGTTCTGGGCCGGATGACCAAGAGTCGTCGCGGCAAACTCTACATCGACGACGAAGGCTGGGGCCCCGAGGCCAACTCGATCGAGTACGGGTACCGGGTCCCCTTCGGCGGAATTCACGTCTTCATCGGCCGGATCGGCGAGTCAGGCCCTGAGCCAGACATCCACACAAACCTCATTGAAACAGCTCAGCGCGCCGGGTCAACCCGAGTTCAATCTGTCATGAAGCATGCTTTCGTAGGCTGCGTCCATGGCGGTGAATACTCTGAAGGATCGATGGAAGGCGGGGAGACGGCTATCTGCTCTGATACTGCATCATCAACGGGTGAGAAAGACTCGTTGTACCAACTGCAAGATGGCATGCTCGGGGGCTGTTCCGATGGCAGCAGTATTCCGGACCTCCTTGAGCCGCCGAATTGGGCCGGAGTCTTTATGGCAGGGACACAGCCCGGGCAGAACTCCACCGCAGCGACAGCGGCGGTCACCGGGTTGGTAGTTGCCGGGTCAAGAGACCCCGCGCGCCCCCCGGCTCAGGTTCTCATGGACCTCATGGATAAGCTGACGACTCTGTTAACCGATGTGGTAGAGCCGGCGGATAAAGCCCAGCATGACGCGGAAGTGGCACGTGTGCGGGAGGAGATGGTGCAAGCTAAGGAAAATCTAGCCGCGGAGGAAACCCGGATGGCAGCCGAACGAGCAGCTTTGGATGCTCGTGCTCAGCAGCTTCAAGCAAAAACCTTCCGGCTCTCGGTGGGCCTTAATGTATCAAACGAAGTCATGAGGAGGAGGCGTCAGAAAGCTCAGTCGCGTCTGCCTCTAACGCTGGATCCGAGGAATCTGTTCCATACACCCAGAGCTGGAGGGAGCAACCCGCTAGAGGCAAACTGGGTCACGACGCCCGGTGCACCAGTTCAGCCATGCACCATGGAGCCACCGCGCATGAATATAGCCCCTCCTCGTTATATATCAACACCCCCGGGTCACTTCTCCAACCCCATGGAGAATCTCATTGCGGTGTCGGCTCGTTTG
Source organism: Triticum monococcum (assembly GCA_034509565.1). Taxonomy (NCBI): domain Eukaryota; kingdom Viridiplantae; phylum Streptophyta; class Magnoliopsida; order Poales; family Poaceae; genus Triticum; species Triticum monococcum. The sequence goes on from CM067846.1 coordinate 68,748,683, forward strand.
GCAGCTCTCCCAATGGAAGGTGACTCGCCAGCAGCAATTGAAACCCGGAGGGTAAGAGAACTACTTCAGACAGCTTTGGCCCAGCAGGATGCATACTCCTACAGTCGAGACAGGATTCATTCAACTCCTCGCCCAAGCCGGAGCCCGAGTTACAGTAGGCACATGGAATCTGCAGAGATGTCAAGTAATGCTCAACGCCACAACCGGCCATATAGGCATGAGCCGGTGCGGGCTGGAGCCCTTAACTTGGCGGATCAGGAGAGGATTCGTCAAGAGGCGGAACGGGCGGCTCAGATAGCAGCAGAGCAGGCGGCTCACCAAACCTTTCCGGCTTATCCAGCAACCTTGGTTGAGGCAGGAGTGGCTACAAGAACCGGAGGCGTACCTTGCCTAGTCCCAGCCATACGCAATGAGCGGTTGCCCAAGGATTTCAAGGGACCTCGTAAGGTACCTAACTACATGGCTGACCTACAGCCGGGGGATTGGATTGAGAGTTATGAGATGGCTATGGAGCTGTTGGAGGTTAGCGATGCAGCAATGGCCAAGTACTTTACCATCATGTTGGATGGAACGGCTCGGACATGGTTGAAAGGATTACCACCTAATTCCATCGGCTCCTGGGCAGAGTTGAAGGCACGGTTCATCCAAAACTTTAAGACATGTGTAAGAAGCCAATGTCGATTGTGGACCTGACCAATTGCAAGCAAGAGGATGGAGAATCTAAAACCCATTGGGTGCGCCGGGTCAAAGAGATAATACATTCGTCTGATAAAATGGACGCCGGCTCAGCAGTTTTGATGTTGGAGAAAAATTGTCGTTTTGAACCTCTGAAGCAAAAGTTGGGGCGGCTTAAACATGACTGTAATGACATGGGAACATTGATGGCGGCTCTTGTCGAATATGTCGATTCTGATACCACCAAAGACCCGGCATCTGATGAAGAAAAAGCAACGAAGGGAAAGAAGAACGACCATAAGGCTGATGAGTTTGTTGTTAATACTAATGCGCAGGGTGGTAATCAGTGGCGCAAGGGCAGACAACCCCCTCAATCGGGCGGGTCAGGCCCCACCCTTGAGTAGTTGTTGAATGAACCTTGTCCAAGACACAGCACCCGGGAGAAGCCAGCCACCCACTTGTGGAAGGACTGCACGATCATGAAGGTGTTTAAAAATTCAAACGCATTTGATGGGGGTCACGGCCCGGGTGGCGGCTCAGGTGGAGGCGGCTTTCAGGGCCCGGGCGCCGGTTCAAGCGGAGGAGGTTTTCATGGTCAGGGTCATCCTGGTCACCAGGGAGGATATAATCAGCAACACGGCCAAGGGAATCAACAACAGCAACAATCCGGCTATCAGAGCAACCTGAAGCAGTTGAGTAGCGGACAGTATCATGTCTTTACTACCAGTTTATGTAAGAGAGACCAGAAACTCCACAAGAGGGCCGCCAATGCCATTGAACCGGCAATTCCACGTTATCTACGTTGGTCGGAGCAGCCTATTGTGTGGAGCAGAGAGGATCGCCCGCCCCGGGTTGATAATCCGGGTCACTTGGCTTTGGTAGTGGCACCTCAGGTTGGTGGGTACAAGTTTACTAAGGTACTCATGGATGGAGGTCGCAGCATCAACATCCTTTATTATGAGACGTTCCGCCTGATGGGATTGACGGATAAAAATATTAAACAATCCAACACTATTTTTCATGGTGTGGTACCCGGTAAGTCAGCATACCCAGTTGGTAAGATTGAGCTGGAGATAGACTTTGGGGATGAGTATGACTCCAGGGCAGAAAAATTAACCTTTGAAGTGGTTAAAATCAAAAGCCCATATCATGCTCTATTTGGGCGGCCGGCTTATGCCAAGTTCATGGCTCGGTCGTGTTACGTGTATTTGCAGCTCAAGATGCCGGGTCACAAGGGCACCATTACAGTCCATCAGAGCCAGAAGATAACTTTGGAATGTGAAGAGGGGGATGCTGCCTATGCTGAATCTGTTTGTGCAACAGAGGAGTTGAAATTCTACAAGGATCATGTTGACCCGGCGGACATGATGTCATTAAAGAAACCAACAACAGAGCATGAGCCGGAGTTAAAGTTCAAATCAGCTGATGACACTAAGATGGTTGAATTTGTGCCTGGTGATTCATCCAAACAGTTCATCATCAGCGCAAACTTGGATCCGAAATAGGAAAGCGCGCTCATCGAGTTCATCCGTGAGAACCGGGAAATCTTTTCATGGAAACCTTCAGACATGCCAGGTGTCCCGAGGGAACTCACTGAGCACACTCTTAATATCGATCCAAAGTTCAAACCTGTCAGACAGTTTCTTCGATGGTTTAATGAAGAAAGGCACAAGGCCATCGGAGAAGAGGTGGCCCGGCTCTTGGCGGCTGGGTTCATTGTGGAGGTCTTTCACCCAGAATGGTTAGCTAACCCGGTGCTTGTACTAAAAAAGAATGGCACCTAGCGCATGTGTGTGGATTACATGGATTTGAACAAGGCTTGCCCAGCTGATCCTTTTGCTCTTCCCCATATTGATTAGATCATTGATGCTACGGCGGGTTGCGCATGATTGAGTTTCTTAGATGCTTACTCCAGTTATCATCAGATTAAGATGGCAGTCAAGGATCAAGAGAAGACAACATTTATAACTCCTTTTGGGGCTTTCTGCTATGTGTCTATGCCTTTTGGGCTTAAGAGTGCCCAGTCGACTTACCAGCGGTGTGTGCAGAATTGTCTTCACAATTAGATTGGGCGCAATGTTCATGCCTATGTGGATGATATAGTGGTGAAATCTAGGGAAGAGGAAACCTTGGTCACAGACCTGAGAGAGACTTTTGATAATCTTCGGGTTTACAAAATGATGCTTAACCTGGCCAAGTGTGTTTTTGGAGTACGAGCCGGCAAGCTCTTGGGTTTTCTGGTGTCTAACCGAGGTATTGAAGCTAACCCGGAGAAAATCAAGGCAATCACATCTCTAGCCAAACCAACCTGCGTCAATGATGTTCAACGATTGGCGGGTCATCTGGCTGCTTTGAGCCGGTTCATAAGCCGGTTAGGGGAAAAGGCTATTGTCGGTTTCAAAACCGACGGATCTCAGGTAGGGGGTCCCGAACTATGCGTCTAAAGCGGATGGTAACAGGAGGCAGGGGACACAATGTTTTACCCAGGTTCGGGCCCTCTTAATGGAGGTAAAACCCTATGTCCTGCTTGATTAATATTGTTGATATGGGTAGTACAAGAGTAGATCTACCATGAGATCAGAGAGGCTAAACCCTAGAAGCTAGCCTATGGTATGATTGTATGGTGTCCTACGGACTAAAACCCTCCGGTTTATATAGACACCGGAGGGGCTAGGGTTACACAAGGTCGTTTACAAAGGAGGAGATATACATATCTGTATTGCCTAGCTTGCCTTCCACGCCAAGTAGAGATGAAGTCTTTAATCTTGGGCGTTCGTAGTCCAACAGTCCGGACGAAAGATATAGTCCGGCTGTCCGGATACCCCCTAATCCAGGACTCCCTCAGTAGCCCTCTAACCAGGCTTCAATGACGACGATTCCGGCGCGCAGTATTGTCTTCGGCATTGCAAGGCGGGTTCTTCTCCAATTTCCCAGTGTTTTTCATTGTAAGTATTCACCTTGCCAATTTACGGCAGGAACTGCGAAAGGCCATAAGGGAGGTCAGCAGCTCTTCTCCACAGCCAGAGGACCCGGACCGGGCCCTTGACTCCGGACTCGAAGAAGATCCGGTTATCTCCGTGGAGCTGACAAACCGACAGTTCTATCAGTTAAGCTGCGATGATGTCATGGTGGCCATTACGGCCGACTATCCCGGACTGCTCCCTGCATCGCACGTAAGAAAAACCGAAAAGTCCCAACTCAAAAAAAAGTAGGATCCCCTTTTAGACACTTCACCCACCATATTCACATGGCCTTTTTTACAGGGAAGGCATTCGGGACGCCCTGCAGCAACGCGCCAACAGGAGGCACCGAGGCCGGGTAGGCCAAAGAGGAAGGCGGTTATGACAGAAACGCCGGTGCAAAGGTACAACAAACCCCGCTCCGTGGTTGTCGTCTTTCTCAAAATATAATGACGCCTGTGTTTCTTTAACAGAAAAAACGCTCGCCGGAATATGTCCGGCGATGTCGCCGATCACGCTTCCACTAGTCGGGCACCAGGACCGGACACGGAGGCAGAAGCTGATATGGGGTAGGCGTCGGATAATCCCCCTATAGAGGATGCGGATAGGTTATCTTCTACAAACTCAGAAGTGGAAAGCGCCATGAATCATAGGCGCCGCCGGGCCGTACTCCGTGACGCTTGTTTCTCACCAGAGGCGTTTGATGCCTTTAATTCTAGAGAGGCGTACCTCCGTGCCGCTCAAGATGGTCTAGCCAGAGCCACGGATCAGTATGTAAAGGATGTACGGGTGAGTGAATCTGGCGATTTATATGTATCAGTAGCCCCTGAGACATGAAACAGTTAGCAGAACTGATTTAAGGATCATCTTTATTGTGCAGGTTCTCACAGAGAAGAATACTAGGCTGTCCCAGGAGCTGGAGGAATGCAAGACCCAACTGCGGGCCGCTATTGCCGCATTGTAGGAACAGAAAAAGCCTCCCGCTAGTAACATTTTAAAAAATGATGGCTACCATATAGTGCGCGGCGTGGCTGCCGATCTAACAATAGATTTTGCAGATGGATCCGGAGAAAATCCGGGGGACCAGCATGTTATGCGGCAGCTAGAAGCTGGCAAACGCATGCTGACTGAGGTTAGGCAGGAGAAAAACAATCTCCAAGATGCCAATATAAGGCTGAACATGGAACTAAAAGACGTTCGGGGCCAGCTTGCTGACTCCGAGAAGGAGAATAAGAGGCTTCGACGCGGCATTTTTAGTAAGTGCTTGAACGAATCCTTTAAAGGTATTCAGCGAAGAAGCCAACTAACAGCGTTATGTTTGTAGGTATGCTGACGGTCGTCCCGCGGAGGAAATACCCGGGTCTGCGGGTGATCTTCTGTCCGAGCTGTCAAAGCTGCACGAACAAGTTCGGCAGGTGATGCAGGGTGTTGCCCAGGCTTTGTGGCTGTCCGTCTCCCTGCCAGAAGGTGTTGTGGAGCTTGCGGAGAAGCTCAAAGGAGCGTGGCAGCGCTTCCGATTATGGAAGATATCCGCCTGCCGACAAGGTGCCAGAGAAGCCTGGACCATGGTGAAGACGCGGTATACCAAAGCAGACCCAAATCACATGGCCGAGGTCGGACCTGTGGGGCCCGACGGAAAAGAAATTCCCGTTAGCTTAGTTTATGGGCAAGTAGAATTAGCCGCAAAGTATTCCCAAGAGGATTGTAAGCTAGACCGCCTGTTCGATGGTATAGAAGAAGAATTTAGTCAGTCTGCATGACTATGTAATTGAAGTAACATGTATAATGCCTTCTAGCCGGATTGTAGATCATTTGTCGTTGCGGACCTTTTCGCTTTAGCCTCCGGGCCCAATAGTCCGGAGTGTATCCGAATACCCGCTCAGTTATATAAGAACCGGGGTATGCATGGAGACTAGGCATAGGGGTCATTAGTGCTTTATCAGACAAGTGCCCAACTAGTTATGTTATATTACATGGGTAGTAAGAAACATCTTCCAGGGAGAATAGTTCCGTTAAGGGTTCCTTCCCTGGGCAAGCATGCCCTAAAGTGCATGCCCAGACTGCGATAGGAAACGCAGGAAAAACATCTGGGGGCAGATATGAAAAATAAAAATCATCTTTTATTCATCGACCGAATATTCCCTTAAGAATGCTAGCTTTCGGCTTCACCCAGTCTGAGGTACACATCCGGCTGACCCAGCAGTAACAATCACAGAGGTGCTCCCCTTATGCCCTAGCTGAATTAACAGGAACGTAGGGCATAAATACAAGAGCCAGGCAACCCAGCTTGGCAAAACTTAAGTCATATCGATGCATATAATGGTGAAAAAAGGTACAGGCGGAAGTATAACACATGTATTGGGCATGAAGCCCGGATAAATAATTTAAGCTTCTGTGAAAGAAGCCCCCAGGTATGAAGAGTGCGGCTAGCGCATCTGTAATGTGCAAACGAGGCATGAGGTGACCCTTGAAGGCCTAGAGAAATAAGAAAAGAAAGAAAGGAAGGAAAACAAGACAGATAATGTATTTGTGAAAAAATGGACAAAGGGAGGGGACTAACATAGAGTCCGATGCTAGGCGTAGAATCTTCGGAGCCTGGCCGCGTTCCATGGGTTCGGCTCGAGTCGACTAGTCGATGCATCCCGTAGTCGGTACGCTCCACCGGTCAAAACTTGGTCAATAATGAAGGGACCTTCCCATTTGGGCTCGAGCTTGTTCTTCTTCTTATCCGGCGGGCGTAGAACTAGTTCGCCAATGTTGTAAGTTTTGGCCCGTACTTCTCTGGTTTGGTATCTACGAGCCTGTTGCTGGTAAAATGTGGAATGGGCTTTGGCTACGTCGCACTCCTCCTCCAAGGTGTCGAGACTGTCCTGCCGATCGAGCTCGGCTTCTCTTTCTTTGTACATGCGCACTCCAGGTGAGTCATGAATTATGTCACAAGGCAAGACTGCCTCTGCGCTGTACACCATAAAGAAGGGTGTGTGTCCGGTACTACGATTCGGCGTGGTCCGCAGCCCCCAGAGTACGGAGTCGAGCTCCTCTACCCAGTGCGTATTAGACTCCGTTAAGGAACGCACTAATCTAGGTTTAATGCCGCTCATTATAAGACCGTTTGCTTGCTCGACTTGACCGTTGGTTTGTGGGTGATAGACTGAGGCATAATCAAGCTTGATGCCCATTTTGCTACACCAGAGTTTTACCTCGTCGGCCGTGAAGTTCATGCCATTATCAGTGATGATGCTGTGGGGGACGCCATATCGGTGTACAACCCCGGATATGAAATCTATCACCAGTCCGGATTCAGCTGTTTTAACTAGATTGGCCTCTGTCCATTTGGTGAATTTATCCACCATGACCAATAAGTATTTTTTTTTCTTGTGGGTTCCCCCATTAAGGGGTCCAACCATGTCAAGCCCCCAGACCGCAAAGGGCCATGTAATGGGGATTGTTTGGAGGGCGGTGGGTGGCATGTGGCTTTGATTTGCAAAGAGCTGGCAATCGGCACAACGTTGGACCAAGTCCTGTGCGTCTGCCCGGGCCGTTGGCTAATAGAATCCTGTACGGAAGGCCTTGCTTACAAGGGCCCGGGCTGCAGCGTGATGACCGCCGAGTCCGGCGTGAATTTCTGCCAAAAGATTCCGCCCATCATCTTCGGAGATGCACCTTTGAAGGACTCCGGTAGTGCTTTTCTTGTACAATTCTCCCTCATGGACCGTGTAGGCCTTGGATCGCCGCACTATGCAGCGTGCCTCATTTTGGTCCTCCGGAAGTTCCTATCTAGTTAGGTAGGCCAGGAATGGTTCTGTCCACAGGGCAATAATGGCCATTATTTCGTGGGTTGACGGTGTTATTTCAGTGGCGGAGCCTCCGATTGTGTCAGAGAGTTCGGTATCGGGTATTTTGGCTGGGTCTGGACTGCTGTTACCGGTGTCCCCTTCCCATAGTACGGATGGCTTGAAAAGCCTTTCCAAAAATATGTTGGGGGGACCGCATCGCGTTTTGCGCCGATGCGGGCGAGGATATCAGTCTCCTGATTGTTTTCCCGAGCCACATGGTGAAATTCGAGTCCCTCGAACCGAGCTGACATTTTTAGGACGGCGTTTTGATAGGCCGCCATTTTTGGATCCTTGGTGTCAAAATCTCTGTTTATTTGGGATATTCCGAGGTTTGAATCCCCACGCACCTCCAGGCGTTGAATGCCCATGGAGACTGCCATCCGAAGACCATGCAACAGAGCTTCATATTCAGCCGCATTGTTGGAGTCTGTATACAATATTTGCAGTATGTACCGAACGGTATCTCTGGTTGGGGACATCAGGACGACGCCAGCCCCTAAACCGGCCAGCATTTTAGAACCGTCGAAGTGCATGATCCAATTGGAGTATGCGCCATACTTTTTGGGGAGTTCGGCCTCCGTCCATTCGGCGACGAAGTCGGGCAGTACTTGCGATTTAATGGCTCGGCGAGGTTTGTATGTTATGTCGAATGGGAGGAGCTCAATGGCCCATTTGGCAATCCGGCCAGTAGCATCGCGGTTGTTGATAATATCATTAAGTGGCACTTCCGAGACTACTGTAATCGAACACTCTTGAAAGTAGTGTCGCAGTTTCCGTGATGCCATGAATACCGCATATGCTATCTTTTGGTAATGTGGGTACCGTGATTTGCATGGAGTGAGGACAGTGGATACATAGTATACCGGCTTTTGAAGAGGGAATTTGTGTCCGTCCACTTCCCGTTCGACAACGAGCACCGCGCTTACAACTTGATGAGTTGCTGAAATGTACAACAGCATTGGTTCGCCAATGTTTGGTGCGGCCAGGATCGGGTTGGTTGCTAGAATGGCCTTTATTTCTTCCAATCCGGCTGTGGCCGCGTCCGTCCACTCGAAGTGTTCGGTGCGCCGAAGGAGGCGATAAAGGGGTAAAGCCTTTTCTCCTAAGCGGGAGATAAAGCGGCTTAGAGCCGCCACGCATCCAGTTAAATTATGGATTTGTTTGAGGTCTGTTGGGGTAGCCAACTGTGACAAAGCTCGGATTTTGGCCGGATTAGCTTCAATACCTCTACTGGAGACGATGAATCCCAGGAGCTTTTCGGCTGGTACGCCGAAAACGCATTTTTCCGGGTTGAGCTTGATGTCATGTGTTCGGAGGTTGTCGAACATGAGCCTCAAGTCGTCTATCAAAGAGTCGATGTGTTTGGTTTTGACAATCACATCGTCTATGTATGCCTCTACTGTTTTGCCAATTTGTTTCTCCAGACTTGTCTGAATCATGCGCTGATATGTTGCGCCGGTGTTTTTGATCCCAAAAGGCATTGTGTTGAAACAGAAGGGACCGTATGGTGTGATGAATGCCGTTGCGGCTTGGTCAGACTCCGCCATCTTGATTTGGTGGTAACCAGAGTAAGCATCGAGGAAACACAATGACTTGTGTCCTGCGGTAGCGTTAATGATTTGATCGATGCGTGGGAGGGGGAAGGGATCCTTTAGGCAAGCTTTATTGAGGTCTTTGAAATCGAAGCAAAGGTGCCAGGATTTGTCCTTCTTTGGTACCATCACCAGGTTTTCTAGCCCGTCTGGATGTTTTATTTCTCTGATGAATCCGGCCTCCAATAACTTGGATAGTTCTTCTCCCATGGCCTGTCTCTTAGGTTCGGAGAAATGCCAAAGCGCTTGCTTGACCGGCTTGAATCCCTTTAGGATATTGAGGCTATGCTCGGCCAGCCTGCGTGGGATTCCTGGCATGTCTAAGGGATGCCAGACGAATATGTCCCAATTCTCGCGCAGGAACTCTCGTAGTGCGGCGTCCACAGCGGGGTTTAACTGTGCCCCGATGGAGGCTGTTTTGGTAGGGTTCGTTGGGTGGTTTTGGAATTTGACTATTTCATCCGCTGGTTTAAAAGAGGTGGACTTGGATCTCTTGTCGAGTATCACATCGTCCCTGTCCACTGTGGAGTGTAGCGTGGTTAACTCCTCGTCCGAGAGGGCTTCGGATAATGCCTCGAGGGCCAATGCCGCTATTTTGTTTTCGGCGCGGAGTGCTGTGTCCGGATCACTAGCGAGAGTGATGATTCCGTTGGGCCCGGGAATTTTAAGCTTCATGTACCCATAATGGGGTACGGCTTGGAAGATTGTGAATGCCTCCCGTCCTAAAAGAGTGTGATAGCCACTGCTGAACGGGGCCACTTGGAATGTAATTTCTTCGGACCTGTAATTGTCCGACGTGCCGAATACCACATCTAATGTGATTTTCCCAGCACAGCGTGCTTCCCGACTGGGGATAATTCCTCTAAAGGTTGTGCTACTTTGCTCGATGCGGTTCCAGTCTATTTCCATCTTTTGAAGGGTTTCCTCATAGATGAGGTTTAGTCCGCTACCGCCGTCCATGAGTACTTTGGTGAGTCGAAAGTCGTCCACGATTGGACTGAGGACCAGTGCGGCTGGTGCTCGGGCTGTTCGGAATTTGGGTTCATCATTGGTATTGAAGTTAATAGCCGTGTCACTCCATGGATTTGTTGCTTCTACATGGCAGATTTTGGCCATGCTGCGGAGTGTTCGCTTGCGCCTATTATTTGACGCAAAGGTCTCGAACACTGTTAACACCGTATTGTTATCCACTGGATGGTGCTATGTGGTATGTAGGATAAGAAGATCCTCACCACTTTTGGCCACCTGCCGGAGTATCCAACATGCTCTAAGGCTGTGCGTTAGTATTATACCCGCCGTGCTATGAATTTTGCAGGGTCCGTTGAGCCATCCCTCCAGTACGGTTCCTTGCCCTATAAAGGGTTTTCGCTTTTTGGTAGTTAACCCGGGTGTATTGTGATAATGCACCCTTTTATTTCGGACTGGGTTCGTGTTCAGGGCTGGATTATCCCAAAAGTTTCTTTTGGTTTTCCAGGCACTTTCCATCGCACAGTACTTTCGTACTATGGATGCCAAGTCAGTGAAGCGTGTTATCTCATGGCGATTTATGGCGTTAAGGATTCCCTTGTCCGTGCAATTATTGCAGAAAAATAAGATTGCGTCTTCCTCGCGACAGTCCTTAACCTTGTTCATCGCAAGGAGGAATCTGGCCCAGTAAAGATGTACTATTTCCTGGGGCTCTTGCCTGATATGGGAAAGGTCGCTTGTGTTTGGGTGGGTGGGTGTAATTGAATCCAAACCCCTACTCGATCTAGGATCCAGGGGCCAAGGAGTTTCCAATTTTGGAAGTTCCGGTTCCGAGATGTTACCCGCTAATCCTAGTCCGTTGTCTGACTCTAAGTTCAGGGATTGGATGTTGTCATCCCGCGAACGGGCGTCCGGCTCGGAGAGCTCGGAAATCTGGACATAGTTGGTCCTCAGGATAGAGGAAAGGTCGCCGTATTGTTCCTCCACCACTGTAATATGATGGGTGACCGGTGGAGAGTTAATCTCCCTTTGATCGGGTTTAAGCCCAATCCGATCATAGTCCGTAGCGACTCCCAAGGCAGCGATGCGATCCAAGAGCTCGTTTAAGGAGGAGAGCTCCATTGGATCCATCTGTTCGGCGAGTGCCGATTTGATGTGGAGGCTGTTTTTGATGACCCGAGAATTCATCGTCGGCGCGGCGGCCGAACAAGCGGTCATGATGAACCCGCCTAGCCGGAGAGTTTGGTCGATAGCCAAAGCTCCCCCAACAGTAGTACCGTCTTTAAAGACGATACGAGACATCCTTCCTTCTGGCGACGGCACAGAGGAACTCTCAATGAAAGCACCAATGTCGGTGTCAAAACTGGCGGATCTCGGGTAGGGGGTCCCGAACTGTGCGTCTAAGGCAGATGGTAACAGGAGGCAGGGGACACAATGTTTTACCCAGGTTCGGGCCCTCTTGATGGAGGTAAAACCCTACGTCCTGCTTGATTAATATTGATGATATGGGTAGTATGAGAGTAGATCTACCACGAGATCAGATAGGCTAAACCCTAGAAGCTAGCCTATGGTATGATTGTATGGTGTCCTACGGACTAAAACCCTCCGGTTTATATAGACACCGGAGGGGCTAGGGTTACACAAGGTCGGTTACAAAGGAGGATATATACATATCCGTATTGCCTAGCTTGCCTTCCACGCCAAGTAGAGTCCCATCCGGACACGAGATGAAGTCTTCAATCTTGTACCTTCGTAGTCCAACAGTCCGGACGAAAGATATAGTCCGGCTGTCCGGATACCCCCCCCCCCTAATCCAGGACTCCCTCAGCTATGCCTCTGTATCAATTGATGAAGAAAACGGATGTTTTTGTTTGGAGTGATGCTGCGAACGCCACTTTTGAGGATCTGAAGGCACAACTAGCTGAGCCGCCGGTCCTAGCTGCTCCAATTGAGAAAGAGCCGCTATTGTTATACGTGGCTGCCAACTCACGAGCTGTTAGTGTGGCTATGGTGGTAGAATGCAAGGAGGTTGGCAGAGAGCATCCGGTTCAGCGGCCGGTTTATTATGTCAATGAAGTGATAATTGAGTCTAAGCAGCGATATCCACATTGGCAGAAGCTTGTTTATGGGGTGTTCATGGCAAGCCGGAAGCTTAAGCATTACTTTCAGGGACATCCAATCACTGTGGTTAGCTTTGCTCCTTTGGGAGACATTATTGAAAACAGAGAAGCTACAGGGCGAGTTGCCAAGTGGGCAATTGAGCTTGAGTCTCATGGGCTGAAATATGTTCCACGCACTGCGATTAAGTATCAAGCCCTAGTTGACTTCATCAATGACTGGACAGAGATGCAGATGCCAGAAGAAAAGCCGGACAACACATATTGGACTATTCATTTTGATGGGTCCAGGCAATTGGAAGGCTCGGGGGCTGGAGTTGTATTAACTTCCCCACGAGGTGATAAATTTTGTTATGTGTTACGATTGATGTTTCCATGCACTAATAATGCAGCAGAGTATGAAGCATAGCTCCATGGTCTTCGAGTGGCAAAGGAGATGAGCTTGAGCCGGTTCAGATGTCTTGGTGATTCAGATCTAGTGGCTCAGCAGGTGTTTGGCAAGTGGGATTCCAAAGACCCTCTCATGGCGGCTTATCGCCGAGAGGTTGATGTTGTTGCAGGATACTTTAAAGGTTATCGGGTGGAACACATTGACCGTCGAAAAAACGAAGCAGCTGATGCTTTGAGCCGGCTAGGGTCTCAACGTAAGCTGGTACCACCCAACACCTTTTTAGATGTTTTGCATAACCCCTTTGTGAAGTTGCCCACACAAGAAGATTTAGTTGTTCCTGACCCGGAGGCCCAGTTGGTGGCGGCTCTTCACGTCATCCCAGATTGGATGGTGCCGTTCTTGGCTTACATGACTCGGGGAGAACTGCCAGCGGATGAGACCCTGGCTCGACAGGTAACCCGATGGTCTAAGTCCATGACGATTTCGGATGGAGAGTTATTTCATCACAGTGTTTCCAGAGTGTTTTAGCGGTGTGTTTCCCCCGAAGAAGGTCAAGAAATCCTTCGTGGAATCCATGAAGGCGATTGTGGTCATCACGCCGGGTCAAGATCTTTAGTGGCCAAGGCATTTCATCACGGTTTTTACTGGTTGGCGGCTCATGCTGATGCAGAAGATCTGGTCAGTAGATGTGATGGATGTCAGAAATTTGCACGACGAGCGCATGTGCCGGCTCAAGAGCTTCGGATGATTCCAATCACTTGGCCGTTTGCAGTCTGGGGGCTCGACATGGTGGGACCTTTCAAAAGGTCTAAGGATAAAAAGACGCATCTCTTGGTGGCTGTTGATAAGTTCACCAAATGGGTTGAGGCGGAGCCTATGAGTGAGTGTGATGCAGCCACGGCGGTTCAGTTCATGAAAAAAGTAATCTTCCATTTCGGTTTTCCACACAGTATTATCACAGACAATGGAACAAATCTATCCCAAGGGGCTATGGAAGAATTTTGTCAGCGAGAGCACATCTGGCTTGATGTTTCTTCCGTAGCTCATCCTCAATCCAATGGTCAAGCAGAGAGAGCCAATCAGGAAATTCTGAAAGGGCTAAAACCCCGGCTTATGGTTCCTTTACAGCGAACGCCGGGTTGTTGGGTAGAGGAATTGCCTTCAGTGTTATGGAGTATCAATACTACACCCAACAGGTCTACGGGTTACACACCCTTCATGGTTTATGGAGCAGAAGCAGTATTACCCAGTGCCATCCGTCATGACTCGCCCCGTGTGGCGGCTTATGTTGAGGCTAACAATGAAAAAGCCAGACAGGATGCGCTTGACTTGTTGGATGAAGAAAGAGACTTAGCAGCAGCGCAGTCAGCAATTTATCAATAGGACCTGCGTCGTTATCACAGCCGCCGGGTTAAGTCTAGGACTTTTCAGGAAGGTGACTTGGTGCTTCGGCTCGTCCAAGATCTTTCAGATGCACACAAGTTATCCCCACCTTGGGAAGGACCCTTTGTGGTCAGTAAAAATTTAAACAATGGGTCCTACTACCTCATTGACATTTGAGAGCATGCAGACTAACGTAAGTCGGAAGAGGAGACCCGCCGGCCATGGAACATTGCTCAACTTCGGCCATATTACACCTGAGCCACCGGCTCTCAACATGTACATACGTTCACATTGTATATACGATGATAAGCAATAAAGTAAGACCATCGGTCTCTTTTCTTTTCAAAGACTATGCATCTTTATTATTTTTTTATTCACAAATGACTATTAAGGAGCTGATCATATTTGAATCAAGTTTAACCTTTTTAGTCCAGCTCATGATCGTATCCGAATCTAGCCGTAAATCTTATGGTCACTTGGGGGCTTCCTGTTCAAACATAGGTCGTATTCGAACCAAAGAGAACATAGCTGTCGTAACCCTCTTGATCAGCTCAAGGCCAAACTCACTTGGGGGCTTCTTGATCGTATCCGAATTATAGCTTAACCCCTTTTGAGTCCGACTTGGATCGTATTTGAATCAGGGTTGTTAAAAACCGCTCAAGGTCATTTGGGGGCTTCCTGTTCAAACATAGGTCGTATTCGAACCAAAGAGAACATAGCTATCGGTAGCCTCTTGATCGGCGCAACGCCAAAGCCACTAGGGGCTATATGGTTGTATTTGAACCTTAGCTTAACCCCTTTGGTCCGGTTTACTGATCGTATTTGAATCAGGAACCCCCAACCTTTTGAATACGGAGTTCAAATTATGTTTATTATCTGTTGCTTGCCTTTGAGTTTTGGTTGTTTTCAATATTACAAATGAGATAGTCTGGTTTTCTTCGCTGGCTCAATTATTGGACAACACAGCCGCCCGGGTTATTCAAGCCGGTGGTGCAAGGATCCAAAGGTACGAGCTACTAAGGTATGATGATCATTGAGTGTTCAAGGAATAGTAACTTTTCATACACATTGAATTATCAATTCATCACCCGGGTTATTTAAACCGGTGATCTAAAGATCAACAACGATAAGGTATGGTTTTCACTTATACGTGCTTACTTGCTGCGTCAACTCAAGAGTTAGTATTAAACCTTACCCTTTGTTTACATTTGTCTCTGTTTTTCTTATTGAGGTAAATTTATGGGTTGTACGTTAGGTGTTTAAGCCTAGTTGGTT
Organism: Triticum monococcum; assembly: GCA_034509565.1. Lineage (NCBI taxonomy): Eukaryota > Viridiplantae > Streptophyta > Magnoliopsida > Poales > Poaceae > Triticum > Triticum monococcum. Next base: position 68,763,878 of record CM067846.1, read on the forward strand.
CTAAACCGCCTTGCCAGTCTTTTCCTTATATTCACATGAACGGAGTTCAACCATTGCAGAGACAAACACTAAATAATGCATACATTGACATATGAAACACAGATTCACATAAGAAGTATTTTATGCACGACGGCATAAGAAAACATGCAGTGTTTTAACTAAAGTTATTACAAGGCTTTATAAGCCTAGGAAGATGACCATTGTCCTTCCCTCGCCAGTTCACCACCTTCTGTTTGCTGGAAATTGGATTTTTGACCAATCAAAGCCGTTCATGGCGACAAATTTGGCTTCGTCATCAATCAGGCCGACCGGGTCAATTTCCGTAGCAAAGGTATCTTCTCTCACAGGTGGGATCAGGTCTGCTACTTTGTATGAAGGAGTGGCCATCTTCTTATTTTCATTGTCAAAACCTGGTTGGTACTTGTCAACATTGGTGTCTTCTCCAAGGCTAGTCGCCTAAGGCCGTACTTCGCGTACACATGCTATGAAATCATCCTAATCAAATGGAGACATGTCCTCCTTCACAGTAGGATAACCTCTTGCCACGTCCGCCGGGTCTAGGTCTGGCACCCAAGCCTTGGAGCGGCTTAGGGCAGTCAAAGCTCCGGCTCGCATGCTGGAGCGTTTTACTTCTTGGAATCTCGCTGGAATGATGGATAGCTTCTTCAGGACATCACTAAGCCGGTTGGGTCCTTGATTTGCAGGAGAGATAGCGGCCAGAGCCCGTTGTGCACCAATGTACAATTGTTCAACTAAGGTGTATACAGCCTTCAGTTTAATCAACGGGTCTTGGCTCAGATTTTTACTTCGCGGACCTGCATATATTTAACAGATTTTCTCTTTGGCAGCAAAGTTGGCTTTGAAATTCTCCGTTTCAGAAAGGCTTATTTGCAGTTTGGAGGTGGAAGACTTGATTTCTGACTCCTGGCTCGCTAGCCGGGTCTTTGCGTCAGTCAGTTGAGATTTTACTTCAGACAAGGCATTTTGTGAAACATCCAGATAAGTCAAGACTTGGTTTTAAATTCCAGTATGCAAATTCAAGATTCAAGTCCCAAGTACTTTATGAATAAACCACTTGGCACTTGGGGGCTAATGTATGCCAAATCAAATTTTTATGGCTCTACCAACATATTTGAAGTCCCAAGTCCTTTACAAAGTAACAGCACTTGGCACTTGGGGGCTAATGTACGCAGTTCAGCAAGTTTATCAAGGATAAACCGGAATGTTGAGTACTTTGCAGATGGTTTTAAATTCTAAAGTACCGATTCATTAATGATCAAAATAAACCGGTACTTGGGGACTATGGATGAAGTCTTGTTTCTATCAATATCAGGCAAAGATTCAGAGGTAAAGGTCTCGGCCTATATTTTAAGTCTATAGGTTATTCGGTGCCTCTCATAATCTACAGACTTGGGGGCTGAAGGAATATTGGTAAACCGGAAATAACGTACCTCATATTTCAACTGAAGCTTCTTGACCATCTCGATCTCAGACTCACGACTGGAGTGTACATGACTGAGATAATTGTATAAGATGTCACTGGCATTAAGACGGTCGTAGTTGGCAACATCAAAGTGAACCTTCTGCCTCTCCAAGGCTTCTTGCTTAGTTGTGCACCGATCCAACACCGTTGGATTCCCCGGCTCAAGAAAACGGCTCCCAGTAATTTGAACATCTTGAACACGTGGAGACGGCGGGTCAGTTGAGCTTGACGGTCCAACTGTGGAAGGATTCATAGTGTCTTGGTCAAGGGACGGCTCCGAAGGATTTGCTTCATGGATAATAGGCGGGTCTTCTCGGGCGGCAGTTAATCGAGAAGGCGGCCTAGCCGGCTCATACGTTGGTACTGGCGGGTCTTCCGCTGACTTTGTTACCTTCGCCTTCTTGGATCTAGCCTGGCCGCTAAAGAAAAAATATATATTAAAGGACAGTCAACATCAAGATACAATTGATCAACCCGGAAGAAAAGAGGATTTCTGATTACCCAGGGGCAGTCTTGAATACCGGGAATTGTGTTTGCGATGAGTCGCCTAAAGAACGAGACACCTCCTGAAAAGGTGAGAGAAAGGAGTTAAAAGAAATACAAGGAGCAGGATTCATTAAAACAAGTTAAAGAGTAAAGACAGTAATAAGTAAACCTCGTTCCGACGTTTCCGAGGGGTCTGTTGAAGGACGACAGGCGGCTCATCTTCAATCTCAACTTCACGACGGCTTTCATGATGCTGCTTTTTTAAATGAAAGTTGGGATCTAAGTGAGCTAAGGGGTTAGAAAACCTTACTTTACGGATCACTCTCGAACTTTGTGTCTTGGTAAGGGCTCTGAGTCGGAGGAAATGATAGTTACCTCTGCTTCCCCGGCTTGACTAGCCCCAGTGTCATCCTGGTAAGGATCAGTATCAATAAGATTGTTAAGAAGTTGGCCAAGGGAATCAAGGGCTACCTCCGAGTCGAACGAGTCATCAAGTTTCATCAAATCTTCAACGGTGGTTTTCTTTTTCTTCTTTGTTCTCCGGGTCGATTCCTTGGCGTTCATGGCGGCAAGTTTCGCCTTCTTGGCAGCTTCAAGGTCGTACTTCACTTTCCAAAAGTCAGAGTTGGCCTACAAAGACAAGAGGAAGGATCAGTGATAAACAATATGGCTGGACAAAATACAAAAGGAAAAAGATCAGAATGCCCTTACTTCTGGTACCGGGTTAAATTTACAGAAGGGATTTAACCCAACAACACTGCAATCTTCGTACTTCGCATTCACCAGAAGATTTGACATTGCGACAACATCTTCTTCGGTTAGTTGAGCCGGAGTATGACGGAGACAGTCATCCGGGTCTCCACTGTCAGGACCCCAATTCCAAGTCACATCGATCTAGCCGATAACACCTCATATCACATTGCGGCCTCACGCACGGTATCCCCACGGGTGTCGTCGTACCATGGCCCGGGACCGTTTGCGCCTTTTGGCTCACGTATATGATAGTGTCACTAGCATCCATATGACAGAGAACCCGGGCCGACATGGCTAGTTGTGAACCCAAAGCGGCACAGACCTATGGAGACAGGCATACATGAATCACATCGAGCATGTCGGTCATCAGCGAGTGAATCCGGGTTGTAGCACTGGGCTAACAGGACTCCGGGGAACCCGGGCTGTAGCAGGCTAGGCAGGACTCCGGATGTCACTGCGTGACATTTCCCTGAAGGGACAGACATAGGAACGAAGTGAAACACATGCCGGCCAGTCAAGTGTCCTGAGCAGTAGTGCTGGGCTAGCAGGACTCCGGTGAACCGGGCTGTAGCGGACTGTAGCGGACTACTATGGCTCGAGGAGCACTAGACTACATTTCCCCATAAGAAAGGCTGCCAAGGATAAACAACTAGATTGTCGTATCCCACACATGCCAAGCATTTCAATCATACACACAATATGCTCGATATGTGCAAATACAACATGGCATCACAACAAAACTCTACAACCCAAGTACTTTATTTTAAAGGCTCCAGAGAGCCATACATAACATGTTCATACAGGTAGGGGTCACATGACCCGACACTCAAGTCATACAAGCATACAAGCACATGCGGAAGCAAATAGTCTGAGTACAGACACTAGAAAGAAAGAAGGCCTCTCGAAGCCTATCTATCTACATAGGGCCCTCCATGGCCAGGATCACCACCTGGGTGGCAAGTCACTCATCGACATCGAGATCTACATAAAACCCATCGGAGGGGGTGGTGTTGTCGTCTGAAAACAGTAATTAAGCAAACACGAGTACAAAGGTACTCAGCAAGTCTTACATCAGAACCTACTATACATGCTCATTCTCAATAAGGTGGTGGAGTTTTTGCAGCAAGCCAGCTTTGACTCTTGGCTAAGCTATCCTATGGGACACCACTAGTAAAATAGTTTTCGCACACGAGTCCACTAATCACCAACACAATACTCCACCGGGGATCCTCCCTCGTCATCCTACGAGAGGGCCATCCTCGGTCCTCACACTTATCTTGAGTTTTTTAGTAGTAACCATTAAATTGTATGTGAACTATATAGGCAACCAAGTAGTCCTTTACTGCGGACGCGGCTATTCGAATAGATGATGTTAACCCTGCAGGGGTGTACTCCTTCATACACGCTCTCACCACTTACCGTCGTTTACACGACATGTACTCGGCAACCTTCAAGCAGAAGCCCAACCAGGGTGTCGACCACGGCCTACCTAAACACTCAAGTCTCTAGTCCAGGTTTATCGCCTATCTAGGTTGCATCCGCAGGGAGTCCGGCCGAGGTTTCCACATACGGCCCCGAACAATGTGAACAGGGTTCCCGAGACACCAAACGGATGACTCGGTACACCGTGCCACAGTGTATCTACCGCATCATAGCCCACCCCTAGGGTCAGCGCTACACACGGCCGCCAACACATAACCTACAAACACCAGAAACTATTTGCAACTCCTGGATAGAGTACTAGGGTGATTAAGAAACCGAGAGGGTCAATTAAGGATCCCAATGCATTGTAGTAGCTGATTCTTAAAATCACACATATAGATCTCATTTCTTAGGGACAGCCTCAATGAAACAACCCACCATGTACTCCTACATGGCCTCTCATCGATACCTTTACCAAATCATGTTCAACACATCACTCACATTACCGACATAATCATTTCACTCTAGCCCATCACCCAGATGAACCAGACCTGACACCACTCTAAGCATAGCAGGCATAGCATGGTAGGAAACACAAGCATGGCTCAATCAACTCTGACACATGCTAGTGGGTTTCATCTAGTTACTGTGGCAATGACAGGTCATGCAGAGGATAAGGATTCAACTACCGCAGCACACAGCAGTTTGAAACGTTGTTGTCTTAATGCAGTAAATGAGAGCAGAGGCGAGAACATGGGATTGTATTGATATGATCAATGGGGCTGCTTGCCTGATGGAGTGGTAGTAGGGTACTGCCCTTCAGTTGGATACTTGGAGATATCCTCCGAGGCAGAACCTACCACGAAGGACACACAGAAAATAATCAACACATGACAATATGCAACAATATGATGCATGCTATGACATGTCAAAATGACGTGTCCTGCCTAATGCAATGTGAAACAAGTTGAAATGGGTCCATTTGAACCAAAGATTCAAATGGAAGTTAAAGTTCTTATGCATAATAAGTGAGTTAGCTTGTTTCACCTAAACAGCAAGGTTAAAGTAGTTGGTCATGCATGAAACCATTACAGATGGATAGATTGAATTTTTCTGATCATTTTTCATATATAATTTGTTTGATTTGGAGCTATGGTTAATTTTCTATGCTTTTTAGAAGTTTTCACTATTTTCTGGAATTTCCTATATAAAAATAAATCCAAAAAATGAATAATTGTGTCAGCACTGCGTCACTGTGACATCAGCGAGTCAAAGGCGCCAGCACCAGTCAAACCTGACTTGTGGGCCCTGTCTGTCAGTGTCTCAGCTAACTAACAGGATTAAGTTAATACTAACTAACTGTCAGTGGGGCATGGGCCCACATGTCAGTGACCTAAACTAATTATAATTAGTTAGCACTAATCCTAAACTAATTAACAGGCCGGCCCCACCTGTCATAGGCTTAGGGGGAAGTCAACCTGGACCCACGCGGGTCAAAACATGGTCAACTCGCCGGCGGCTTGACGCCGGCGACGACAAAGGCGGCGGAGGGGCTCGGGTTTTGCCCACAGTCGACCAAATCGGCTGCGGTTTGGTCCTACGTGTAGCTGGGAGCAAGCCGCGGCGTTTGGTGGTGGAAGTGGAGCTCGGGGGGCCGGGAACGACGCCGGCGACGACCTTGGCGGTCGCCGGAGTTCGGGCGAGGATAAACCCGAAGCTACCGGGCACTGCGAGGCGCGGGGAGTGGTGCGTTAGGCTCCTGGGAACGTGGTGAGTGTGGTGACGTGCTTGGAATCGAGCTTACGCGCCTGTGGCCACAGCGGCGACATGGCCGGCAGAGCCAAGCTCTCGGGCTCAACGGAGCTCGCGGTTAGAGGGAGAAAATGGCAAAGGAAAAAGAGGGGAATGGAGAAAGGGCTCACGGGGAGTGTAGCGGTGGCCTCAACGAGCTCGGGGAGGAATCAGGGGCGGCGTACGGTCGCCGGCGATCTCGGCAGACCGAGGTGGAAGAAGATGGCGCTAGCGGCATTGTAGTGCGTCTGAAGCGTCGTGGCTCGCCCGTGAGGAAGAGGAAGACGTCGGTGGTGCTCGGGGACACGTCGAAGAGACGAGAGGGGGTCGATGGCCGCGGTGAACGGCGACGGTGGCGACGAGCTCCTCTCGGGAGGGGATGGGGAGAGAGCCAGAGGAGGGAGAGGGGCACGGGGAGAGTGGTGAAAGTGAGAGGGGGACGAGGGAGAGTGTGTGGCACTCGTAGACGGCATCCTGGGTGTCGGCAGAAGCAGGACGTGGCCGGCGTGTGGCTGTGGGCGCCGGGCACGCACCTCTCATCCTCCTGGCGAGAGGAGGGGGATGACTAGCGGTAGCCAGTGGGCTGGGCCGAGCTGGGCTAGGCCAGGGCGACAGGTAAGCTCTAACTCTCTCTCTCTCTCTTTTCTGTTTGTTCTTTTTCTAATTTTCTGTAACTTTAGGGCTTTATTAAAAATACTTACGCACTTACTAAAATCCTGAAAATAATTGTGGGCTCTATTGGGATTATTCCTAACAGCCCTCACTTAACTCCAGAATTATTTAGGCATTTAAAATATTTTATAGCATTTAAATGCCCAAATTCAAATACTTATGATTTAATTCAAAGAATCCAGAATGTCCTAGAAAAGAGTGCACCATTTTTGCCAGGGGTTTCAACCCAATCCAGAAATGATGAACATTTTGTGAAGGGCATTTTGGGTTCATTGAAAATAATTTTAGTAAACCCTAGTTGTTTCCAGGGGGTTGCTTAGGGTTCTGTCATCCCCATTTCAAGTTTCTGTAAAAGTAGACATGATGCAACACTCTAATGCATGAACTAGCTAGGGTGTGACAACTCACCCCCACTCAAAATAATCTCGTCCCGAGATTTAGGATCCTCCGGGAAGAAAGTGGGGTACTCAAGTCGAAGACGATCCTCCCTTTCCCAAGTGGCTTCTTTCTCGGAATGGTGTGACCACTGAACCTTGAGAAACTTGATATTATGTCGTCGAGTGGTACGCTCTGCTTGATCAGGGATACGAACGGGATATTCCCGATATGAGAGGTTATCCTGTAGATCAAGTGTTTCGTGGTCTACTCCCTGGATAGGATCCACGAAGCAACGCCTGAGTTGAGAAATGTGGAAGACATCCTGAACTCTAGAAAGATGCAAAGGTAGTTCCAATTGGTAGGCAACTTCTCCTCGTTTGGCAAGAATGTGAAAGGGTCCAATGTAACGAGGAGCCAATTTGCCTTTGATACCGAGACGATGGGTTCCCTTTAACGGAGTAACCCGAAGGTAAGCCTTCTCGCCAACTTCATAAGTCATGAGCTTATGTTTACGATCATATTGGCTCTTTTGACGAGATTGGGCTGTTTTCAATTTCTCACGAATAATGCGAACCTGCTCTTCTGCTTCCTGAATCATATCCGGGCCAAAGAGTTGTCTTTCCCCGGTTTCTGACCAGTTAAGAGGCGTTCGACATTTTCGTCCATAGAGAACTTCGAAAGGAGCTTTGCCCAAGCTAGCTTGATAACTATTGTTATAAGCAAACTCCGCGAATGGAAGGCATTTCTCCCAACCCATTCCGAATGAGATGACAGAAGCTCGGAGCATATCTTCCAAAATTTGATTGACTCGCTCTACTTGACCACTTGATTGAGGATGGAAGGCGGTGCTAAAGGAGAGACGAGTTCCCATAGCATTTTGGAAACTTTCCCAAAATCGAGAGGTGAAGAGACTCCCACGGTCTGAGTTAATTTCCAATGGGACATCATGAAGCGACACTATCGGGAGATGTATAAATCAGCTAGCTGGCTAGCGGTGATACTCTCACGAATAGGTAGGAAATGGGCTACTTTGGAAAGACGGTCGATCACGATGAAGATGGCATTATTCCCTCTCTTGGTCCTGGGAAACCCAGTAATGAAATCCATACTGATTTTATCCCATTTCCACTCAGGAATAGCCAAAGGTTGAAGGGTGTCAGCAGGCCGTTGGTGCTCTGCTTTAACACGACGGCAGACGTCGCAACTAGCAATGTATTGAGCAATTTCTCTCTTCATCCTAGTCCACCAAAACCTCTGGCGTAGGTCTTGATACATTTTGGTACTACCGGGATGAATGGTGAGAGGGGATTCATGAGCTTCCTTAAGAATCAACTAGCGTAAATGTTGTTTCTTGGGAACCACCAAGCGGTTCTCAAAGAAGACAACACCTCGCTCATCCATGGAAAAACATTTAGCAACTCTGCTAGCGATGTTCTCCTTAATCCGGGATATGCCCTTATCATACCGCTGGGCGGTTATGATCTGATCCATAAGGTTAGGCTTTGCCACCAGGGTGGATAGGAATCCTTGAGGAACAATGTGAAGATTAAGCTTACGAAATTCCTCATGGAGAAGTGGTTGACTTTGTTGTAACATCAGGTTGTTACAATAAGATTTACGACTTAGCGCATCAGCCATGACATTGGCTTTGTCCGGGGTGTAAGTTATTCCTAAGTCGTAATCCGGGATCAACTCGACCGAACGTCGTTGTCTGAGATTCAAATCCGGTTGGGTGAAGATATATTTCAAACTTTGGTGATCGGTGAAGATCTCGCAACGATTACCGAGAAGGTAATGTCGCCAAGTTTTAAGTGCATGGACTACAACTGCAAGCTCTAGATCATGTGTGGGATAATTTTCCTCATGTGGGTGTAATTGCCGTGAAGCATAGGCAATTACCTGACGATCTTGCATGAGTATGCAACCTAGTCCTTGTCACGAGGCGTCGCAATAGATAATAAAGTCCTTGGAGAAATCTGGTGGTACCAGTACGGGAGCAGATGTCAGGCGTCTTTTCAGTTCTTGAAAGCTGAACTCGCACTGTGGGGTCCACTCGAACTTTTTATCTTTCTTGAGGAGTTCAGTTAGAGGTTTAGCAACCTTGTAGAAATTCTCAACGAAGCGGCGGCAATAGCTCGTTAAGCCAAGGAAGCTCCGAACTTGCTTGACCGTCTCAGGTGGAGTCCAATCAAGGACGGCTTGAACTCGTTCGGGATTGACAGCAATAGCTTACCAGAGATTACATGGCCTAGATAGGTCACTTCTGGCAACCAAAATTCACACTTGGAGAATTTGGCATAAAGGCGATGCTCTTGAAGTTTCGTCAATACCAGCCTTAGATGTTCGGCATGTTCCTCTTCATTCTTGGAGTAGATGAGTATGTCATCAAGGTATACTACGATGAATTTATCCAAATACTCCATGAAGACCGAGTTCATTAACCGAGAGAAGGTGGCTGGGGCATTGGTTAAACCAAAAGACATAATGGTGTACTCGTATTGGCCATAACGAGTAACAAAGGCCGTTTTGGGAATGTCCCCGTTTTTTATTTTGATTTGATGGTAGCCCAACCTCAAATCCATCTTGGAAAAGACTGAGGATCCAGCGAGCTGGTCATACAGATCGTTGATCCTGGGAAGCGGATACTTGTTCTTGATAGTGACCAAGTTGACAGGTCGGTAATCTACAACCATCCGATCCGTTCCATCCTTCTTCTTGACAAAGAGGACGGGGCAAGCCCAAGGAGAGGAACTAGGACGGATGAAACCCTTTTTCAAGGACTCATTGAGTTGGTTCTTAAGCTCGGCTAGTTCTAAGGGTGCCATCTTATAGGGTCTTCTAGAGATTGGAACGGTTCCTGGAACAAGGTCTATCACAAACTCGACATCCCTGTCAGGTGGAACACCTGGCAGTTCTTCTGGAAAGACATCCGAAAAGTCCCGGACTACTGGAATATCTTCAAGGTCTGGAAGGGGGTTGGCATTTAGGGAGTAAAGCTGGCGCTTGGCCACTCGAGTTAAAACATTGACTGTCTTGCCCGATGGGTGAGTAAGTTGAACGGTTCTAGTGGCACAATCAATCTTAGCGTAATGAGCTGACATCCAGTCCATACCCAAGATGATGTTTATGTCTGAGGACTTGAGAGCTATTAAGGATGCAACGAAGACAAGTCTATCGACAAGAATTTCGTTCCCATGGCTTACTCTAGAAGTTTGCCATTTGGAACCCGGAGTTTGAATTACCATGGAAGTGGGAATGTCATAGAATGTCGTGTTATGCAATCGAGCATAGTTCTCGGATATGAATGAATGAGATGCTCCAGTATCGAAAAGAACAGATGCCGGATGGCAATTAACAAGGAGCGTACCAAGGACGACGTTAGGATCCTCATGAGCCTCCTCGACTGAGACATAGTTGACATGGCCACGTGCAGTGGTGACCGGCTTGGTGTAGAATGTCTTTCCCGCTGGCTTACCATGGCCAACGGACTTTCCAGACTGATTGGGGTTGTTGTTCTGGGGACACTCTCGACTATAGTGACCCAGCTCTCCACACTTGAAACATGTCACAACATTGGGGCATGGAGCAGCATTAGCAGTGGGGCCACCATAGGGCTTGGGCGGTGCAAACTGCTGGTTGGGACGAGGCACCTCAAAGGATGGCCTCGGAATGAACCTGGGTGGCAGTGCCATGCTTGGAATCCACACCCGGCGCTTCTGAGATCCAGAGCCGGATGAAGAGTCAAATCACGAGAGTGCTTGCGTGAAGCGTCATAGTCAGACTGGCCTGTCTCAGCACTAATGGCTTTATTGACCAACTTCTGAAAGGAGGTGCACTCGTGCAGACGAAGATCGCGGTGAAGCTCAGGGTTAAGTCCCTTGCGGAACCTTGCCTGCTTCTTAGCGTCGGTGGATACCTCTTCAGGAGCATACCGTGCCAGATTCCCAAATTCACGACTATATGCATCCACAGTCAGTCTTCCTTGGGTGATATTGCAGAACTCTTCCCTCTTGCGATCTATGAGACCTTCCAGGATGTGATGCTCACAGAAAGCCTCACTGAATTCAGCCCAAGTAGTGATTTGGCCGACCGGGCGCATAGCTTCAAAGTTTTCCCATCAAAGGCTAGCAGGGCCTTCGAATTGATAGGCAGCATAAGTAACGTTGTCAGCTTTGGCTACGTTAGCAGAACGTAGCTTGTGGGTGATGCTGCTAAGCCAGTCATCCGCGTCGAGGGGCTCGACGGAATGGTTAAACTTTGGTGGGTACAACTTGATAAAGTCATTGATTGACACCAAGTCATTTTGCTGATGGCGTGCAGTGTTTTGCTCAATCCGCTCCAGCAAGCGGTTAGTCTCACGCTTGTTTCTTTCCGCCTCCAGCATCACTTCGGCCAGAGAAGGCGGGTGAGGCAGATTTTCACCCCTAACTGCACTGGCTTCCCCCTGCTCCAGGGCAGCAGGGTTGCTGCCGGTGTTGACCATCCTAGGAGAAAACAAGACAACGGTTTAGATAAGGATGGCACAAACTTAGCAAGGAAGTGCAGAATGCAATGGATAACATGGAATGCTAAGATGTTCATTCCACGACATGGTAATATAGAAGCTGCCATATATATACCATTGGTCATACACACCGTACATAGTTTAGTACAAGCCCGGTTTAGAGTACAACTATGGTGGAAGACATTACACCTCATCGAAGGCATTCCAAGCTCCTATACATTATTTTTTCTACACCTCCGGAACGTGATACACACCAAGTTGTATCCCACGGTCACGCAGGACTATGGAGAATACAACTACTACAATACTAGAGAAACTACTACTAGCTCAGACGGCTCCGTAGTAATCCTCATAGAAGTCGCCACCAAAGCCTGGAAGTGGAACATGATCATCTGGGAACAGACGGTCCTGCGGAGCATGCGGACCATAGGGACTCGGATGTGGCCTTGGTCCCACAGGTGGTGGCAGACGGGGACCACGAGGAAGGGTGATGCCTCCTACATCGCGCCACTCCATACAATCTGGCAATCCAGACCGTACAGGGTACAGATCCCTCAGATCCATGTATCCTGCCTGTACCGCAGGTGCAAACCGAGTCAAAGTGGCCCAGTGATCAGCACGAGAGTTGAAAAGCTCCATACGCAAGGCCCGATTTTCGCGGTCCTTATCCTCGAGCATCTCGGCAGTGGTGCGGAGTAGTGACTCCTCATGTGTAGATTCATAGTACAAGGCCTGATAGTACCCCTGTGCTCCGGGAAGTAAGGCTGGCATGAAACGGAAGTCGGTGTTCTGTAGCAAGGCAGTCCTGGCTCGAATGATAGTCATCATTGAATAGGCTGCATCCTGCACAGACATCTCAATATTGACCCCAAGTCCATAGGAACAATGAAGGGGCCCAGTGGCTCCAGGATAAGAGGGATATATCCTGACGGTACAGAGGTACTGGCTCTGGTTGAAGTCTCTAAACTGCTCCTCGACGGTATATTCCGGATACCACCGATAGCCTGACTCAAGCATCACTCGAACCAACATGGCCGTGTGGCCGGGCACATCAAGGCATCGGGTCAGACGAACCACTTGCTTCTGCGAACGGGTGGCCATCTGAAAGCACAGAATAATACAAAGGCATTATAATTTTCTAGGGGAAAACGGACAGCATAACGGCTGTAAATGCTCAGAAAAAGATTTGAGGCATCCACAACAGTTTGCCATACCACTCAACAACATCATATCAGGGTTCTGATTCAACTGGCAACATACTAAAAGTAGTAGAAACTGTACTAAGGCTTGTAACAACAATCCTATAAGCTACTACGAATTAGTAACACATAAACCTGATAGAAGAAGAGAGCCTAGTCCTTAACCCACGTTGAATGAGAAGAGAATGACTCAGATCAGAGGGCATAAGGTAAAGGAGTAAAAGAGCCTTACGTTCCCTCCCACAATCAATTCCCCTACATATAACTAAAGCATTTCTAGACTCGACATCGACCAGTTTGGCTCAATGAACCTACAGGTAGTCTGGCTCTGATACCAATGCTGTCAGGACCCCGATTCCAAGTCACATCGATCTAGTCGGCAACACCTCATATCACATTGCGGCCTCATGCACGGTATCCCCATGGGTGTCACCTTACCATGGCCCGGGACCGTTTGCGCCTTTTGGCTCACGTATATGATAGTGTCGCTAGCATCCATATGACAGAGAATCTGGGCCGACATGGCTAGTCGTGAACCCAAAGCGGCACAGACCTATGGAGACAGGCATACATGAATCACATCGAGCATGTCGGTCATCAGCGAGTGAATCCGGCCTGTAGCACTGGGCTAACAGGACTCCGGGGAACCCGGGCTGTAGCAGGCTAGCCAGGACTCCGGATGTCACCGCGTAACATTTCCCCGAAGGGACAGACATAGGAACGAAGTGAAACACATGCCGGCCAGTCAAGTGTCCTAAGCAGTAGTGTTGGGCTAGCAGGACTCCGGTGAATTGGGCTGTAGCGGACTACTATGGCTCGAGGAGCACTAGACTACATTTCCCCATAAGAAATGCTGCCAAGGATAAACAACTAGATTGTCGGATCCCACACATACCAAGCATTTCAATCATACACACAATATGCTCGATATCTACAAATACAAGATGGCATCACAACAAAACTCTACAACTCAAGTACTTTATGTCAAAGGCTCCAGAGAGCCATACATAACATGTTCATACAGGTAGGGGTCACATGACCCGACACTCAAGTCATACAAGCATACAAGCACATGCGGAAGCAAATAGTCTGAGTACAGACACTAGAAAGAAAGAAGGCCTCTCAAAGCCTATCTATCTACATAGGGCCCTCCATGGCCAGGATCACCACCTTGGTGGCAAGTCACTCATCAACGTCGAGATCTACATAAAACCCATCGGAGGGGGCGGTGTTGTCGTCTGAAAATAGTAATTAAGCAAACATGAGTACAAAGGTACTCAGCAAGTCTTACATCAGAACCTACTATACATGCTCATTCTCAAGAAGGTGGTGGAGTTTTTGCAGCAAGGCAGCTTTGACTCTTGCTAAGCTATCCTACGGGACACCACTAGTAAAATAGTTTTCGCACACGAGTCCACTAATCACCAACACAATACTCCACCGGGGATCCTCCCTCGTCATCCTATGAGAGGGCCATCCTCGGTACTCACACTTATCTTGAGTCTTTTAGTAGTAACCATTAACTTGTCTATGAGCTGTATAGGCAACCAAGTAGTCCTTTACCGTGGACGCGGCTATTCGAATAGATGATGTTAACCCTGCAGGGGTGTACTCCTTCATACACGCTCTCACCACATACCGTCATTTACACAACATGTACTCGGCAACCTTCAAGTGGAAGCCCAACCAGGGTGTCGGCCACGGCCTACCTAAACACTCAAGTCTCTAGTCCAGGTTTATCGCCTATCCTGGTTCCATCTGCAGGGAGTCCGGCCGAGGTTTCCACATACGGCCCCGAATGATGTGAACAGGGTCCCGAGACACCAAACGGGTGACTCGGTACACCGTGCCACGGTGTATCTACCGCATCATAGCCCACCCCTAGGGTCAGCACTACGCACGACCGCCAACACATAACCTACAAACACCAGAAACTATTTGCAACTCCTGGATAGAGTACTAGGGTGATTAAGAAACCGAGAGGGTCAATTAAGGATCCCAGTGTATGGTAGTAGCTGATTCTTAAAATCACACATACAGATCTCAGTTCTTAGGGACGGCCTCAATGAAATAACCCACCATGTACTCCTACATGGCCTCTCATCGATACCTTTACCAAATCATGTTCAACCCATCACTCACATTACCGACATAATCATTTCACTCTACCCCATCACCCAGATGAACCAGACCTGACACCACTCTAAGCATAGCAGGCATAGCAGGGTAGGAAACACAAGCATGGCTCAATCAACTCCTACACATGCTAGTGGGTTTCATCTAGTTACTGTGGCAATGACAGGTCATGCAGAGGATAAGGGTTCAATTACCGCAGCACACAACAGTTTGAAATGTTGTTGTCTTAATGCAGTAAATGAGAGCAGAGGCGAGAACATGGGATTGTATCGATATGATCAATGGGGCTGCTTGCCTGATGGAGTGGTAGTAGGGTACTGCCCTTCAGTTGGATACTCAGAGATATCCTCGGAGGCAGAACCTACCATGAAGGACACACAAAACATAATCAACACATGACAATATGCAACCATCCGATCCGTTCCATCCTTCTTCTTGACAAAGAGGACGGCACAAGACCAAGGAGAGGAACTAAGACGGATGAAACCCTTTTTCAAGGACTCATCGAGTTGGTTCTTAAGCTCGGCTAGTTCTAAGGGTGCCATCTTATATGGTCTTCTAGAGATTGGAATGGTTCCTGGAACAAGGTCTATCACAAACTCGACATCCCTGTCAGGTGGAACACCTGGCAGTTCTTCTGGAAAGACATCCGGAAAGTCCCGGACTACCAAAATATCTTCAAGGTCTGGAAGGGGGTTGGCATTTAGGGAGTAAAGCTGGCGCTTGGCCACTTGAGTTAAGACATTGACTGTCTTGCCCGATGGGTGAGTAAGTTGAACAGTTCTAGTGGCACAATCAATCTTAGCATAATGAGCTGACATCCAGTCCATACCCAAGATGATGTTTATGTCCAAGGACTTGAGAGCTATTATGGATGCAAGGAAGACAAGTCTATTGACAAGAATTTCGTTCCCATGGCTTGCTCTAGAAGTTTGCCATTTGGAACCCAGAGTTTGAATTACGATGGAAGTGGGCATGTCACAGAATGTCGTGTTGTGCAATCGAGCATAGTTCTCGGATATGAATGAATGAGATGCTCCAGTATCGAAAAGAACAGATGTTGGATGGCAATTAACAAGGAGCATACCAAGGACGACGTTAGGATCCTCATGTGCCTCCTCGGCTGAGGCATAGTTGACATGGCCACGTGCAGTGGTGACCGGCTTGGCGTAGAATGTATTTCCCGCTGGCTTACCATGGCCAACAGACTTTCCAAACTGATTGGGGTTGTTGTTCTGGGGACACTCTCGACTATAGTGACCCGGCTCTCCACACTTGAAACATGTCACAACATTGGGGCGTGGAGCAGCATTAGTAGCGGGGCCACCATAGGGCTTGGGTGGTGCAAAGTGCTTGTTGGGACGAGGCGCCTCAAAGGATGGCCTCGGAATGAATCTGGGTGGCAGTGTCGTGCTTGGGATCCACACCCGGCGCTTCTGAGATCCAGAGCCAGATGAAGAGCCAAAATCACGAGAGTGCTTGTGTGAAGCGTCATAGTCAGACTGGCCTGTCTCAGCAGTGATGGCTTTATTGACAAACTTCTGAAAGGGGGTGCACTCATGCAGACGAAGATCGCGGCGAAGCTCAGGGTTAAGTCCCTTGCGGAACCTTGCCTGCTTCTTAGCGTTGGTGGATACCTCTTTAGGAGCATATCGTGCCAGATTCCCAAATTCACGACTATATGCATCCACAGTCAGTCTTCCTTGGGTGAAATTGTAGAACTCTTCCCTCTTGCGATCTATGAGACCTTCCAGGATGTGATGCTCACGGAAAGCCTCACTGAATTCAGCCCAAGTAGTGATTTGGCCGACCGGGCGCATAGCTTCAAAGTTTTCCCACCAAAGGCTAGCAGGGCCTTCGAGGTGATAGGCAGCATAAGTAACCTTCTCAGCTTCGCCTATGTTGGCAGAACGTAGCTTGTGGGTGATGCTGCGAAGCCAGTCATCCGCGTCGAGGGGCTCGACGGAATGGTTAAACTTTGGTGGGTACAACTTGATAAAGTCATTGATTGACACCAAGTCATTTCGCTGATGGCGTGCAGTGTTTTTCTCAATCCGCTCCAGCAAGCGGTTAGTCTCACGCTTGTTTCTTTCTACCTCCAGCATCACTTTGGCCAGAGAAGGCGGGTGAGGCAGATTTTCACCCCTAACTGCACTGGCTTCCACCTGCTCCGGGGCAGCAGGGTTGCTGCGGGTGTTGACCATCCTAGGAGAAAACAAGACAACGGTTTAGATAAGGATGGCACAAACTTAGCAAGGAAGTGCAGAATGCAATGGATAACATGGAATGCTAAGATGTTCATTGCACGACATGGTAATATAGAAGCTGCCATATATATACCATTGGTCATACACACCGTACATATTTTAGTACAAGCCCAGGTTAGAGTACAACTACGGTGGAAGACATTACACCTCATCGAAGGCATTCCAAGCTCCTATACATTATTTTTTCTACACCCCCGGAACATGATACACACCAAGTTGTATCCCACGGTCACGCGGGACTGTGGAGAATACAACTACTACAATACTAGAGAAACTACTACTAGCTCAGACAGCTCCGTAGTAATCCTCATAGAAGTCGCCACCAAAGCCTGGAAGTGGAACATGATCATCTGGGAACAGACGGTCCTGCGGAGCCTGCGGACCATAGGGACTCGAATGCGGCCTTGGTCCCACAGGTGGTGGCACACGGGGACCACGAGGAGGGGTGATGCCTCCTACATCGCGCCACTCCATACAATCTGGCAATCCAGACCGTACAGGGTACAGATCCCTTAGATCCATGTATCCTGCCTGTACCGCAGGTGCAAACCGAGTCAAAGTGGCCCAGTGATCAGCACGAGAGTTGAAAAGCTCCATACGCAAGGCCCGATTTTCGCGGTCCTTATCCTCGAGCATCTCGGCAGTGGTGCGGAGTAGTGACTCCTCATGTGTAGAGTCATAGTACAAGGCCTGATAGTACCCTTGTGCTCCGGGAAGTGAGGCTGGCATGAAACGGAAGTCGGTGTTCTGTAGCAAGGCAGTCCTGGCTTGAATGATAGTCATCATTGAATAGGCTGCATCCTGCATAGACATCTCAATAGTGACCCCAAGTCCATAGGAACAGTGAAGGGGCTCAGTGGCTCCAGGATAAGAGGGATATATCCTGACGGTACAGAGGTACTGGCTCTGGTTGAAGTCTCTAAACTGCTCCTCGACGGTATATTCCGGATACCACCGATAGCCTGACTCAACCATCACTCGAACCAACATGGCCGTGTGGCCGAGCACATCAAGGCACCGGGTCAGACGAACCACTTGGTTCTGCGAACGGGTGGCCATTTGAAAGCACAGAATAATGCAAAGGCATTAGAGTTTTCTAGGGGAAAACGGACAGCATAACGGTTGTAAATGCTCAGAAAAAGATTTGAGACATCCACAACAGTTTACAATACCACTCAACAACATCATATCAGGGCTCTGATTCAACTGGCAACATCTAAAAGTAGTATAAACTATACTGAGGCTTGTAACAACAATCCTATAAGCTACTACAGATTAGTAACACGTGAACCTGATAGAAGAAGAGAGCCTAGTCCTTAACCCACATTGAATGAGAAGAGAATGACTCGGATCAGAGGGCATAAGGTAAAGGAGTAAAAGAGCCTGACGTTCCCTCCGACAATCAATTCCCCTACATATAACTAAAGCATTTCTAGACTAGACATTGACCAGTTTGGCTCAACGAACCTACAAGCAGTCCGGCTCTGATACCAATGCTATCAGGACCCCGATTCCAAGTCACATCGATCTAGCCGGTAACACCTCATATCACATTGCGGCCTCACGCACGGTATCCCCATGGGTGTCACCTTACCATGGCCCGGTTCCGTTTGCACCTTTTGGCTTACGTATATGATACTATCGCTAGCATCCATATGACAGAGAAATCGGGCCGACATGGCTAGTCGTGAACCCAAAGCGGCACAGACCTATGAAGACAGGCATACATGAATCACATCGAGCATGTCGGTCATCAGCGAGTGAATCCGGGTTGTAGCACTGGGCTAACAGGACTCCGGGGAACCCGGGCTGTAGCAGGCTAGGCAGGACTCCAGATGTCACCGCGTGACATTTCCCCGAAGGGACAGACATAGGAATGAAGAGAAACACATGCCGGCCAGTCAAGTGTCCTGAGCAGTAGTGCTGGGCTAGCAGGACTCCGGTGAACCGGGCTGTAGCGGACTACTATGGCTCGAGGAGCACTAGACTACATTTCCCCATAAGAAAGGCTGCCAAGGATAAACAACTAGATTGTCGGATCCCACACATACCAAGCACTTCAATCATACACACAATATGCTCGATATCTGCAAATACAACATGACATCACAACAAAACTCTACAACTCAAGTACTTTATTTTAAAGGCTCCAGAGAGCCATACATAACATGTTCATACAGGTAGGGGTCACATGACCCGACACTCAAGTCATACAAGCATACAAGCACATGCGGAAGCAAATAGTCTGAGTACAGACACTAGAAAGAAAGAAGGCCTCTCGAAGCCTATCTATCTACATAGGGCCCTCCATGGCCAGGATCACCACCTTGGTGGCAAGTCACTCATCGACGTCGAGATCTACATAAAACCCATCGGAGGGGCGGTGTTGTCGTCTGAAAACAGTAATTAAGCAAACATGAGTACAAAGGTACTCAGCAAGTCTTACATCAGAACCTACTATACATGCTCATTCTCAAGAAGGTGGTGGAGTTTTTGCAGCAAGCTAGCTTTGACTCTTGCTAAGCTATCCTACGGGACACCACTAGTAAAATAGTTTTCGCACACGAGTCCACTAATCACCAACACAATACTCCACCGGGGATCCTCCCTCGTCATCCTACGAGAGGGCCATCCTCGGTACTCACACTTATCTTGAGTCTTTTAGTAGTAACCATTAACTTGTCTATGAGCTGTATAGGCAACCAAGTAGTCCTTTACCGCGGACGCGGCTATTCGAATAGATGATGTTAACCCTGCATCGGTGTACTCCTTCATACACCACATACCGTCGTTTACACGACATGTACTCGGCAACCTTCAAGCAGAAGCCCAACCAGGGTGTCGGTCACGGCCTACCTAAACACTCAAGTCTCTAGTCCAGGTTTATCGCCTATCCAGGTTCCATCCGCAGGGAGTCCGGCCGAGGTTTCCACATACGGCCCCGAACGATGTGAACAGGGTTCCCGAGACACCAAACGGGTGACTCGGTACACCGTGCCACGGTGTATCTACCGCATCATAGCCCACCCCTAGGGTCAGCGCTACGCACGACCGCCAACACATAACCTACAAACACCAGAAACTATTTGCAACTCCTGGATAGAGTACTAGGGTGATTAAGAAACCGGGAGGGTCAATTAAGGATCCCAATGCATGGTAGTAGCTGATTCTTAAAATCACACATACAGATCTCAGTTCTTAGGGACGGCCTCAATGAAACAACCCACCATGTACTCCTACATGGCCTCTCATCGATACCTTTACCAAATCATGTTCAACACATCACTCACATTACCGACATAATCATTTCACTCTAGCCCATCACCCAGATGAACCAGACCTGACACCACTCTAATCATAGCAGGCATAGCAGGGTAGGAAACACAAGCATGGCTCAATAAACTCCTACACATGCTAGTGGGTTTCATCTAGTTACTGTGGCAATGCAGGTCATGCAGAGGATAAGGGTTCAACTACCGCAGCACACAGCTGTTTGAAACGTTGTTGTCTTAATGCAGTAAATGAGAGCAGAGGCGAGAACATGGGATTGTATCGATATGATCAATGGGGCTGCTTGCCTGATGGAGTGGTAGTAGGGTACTGCCCTTCAGTTGGATACTCGGAGATATCCTCGGAGGCAGAACCTACCCCGAAGGACACACAGAACATAATCAACACATGACAATATGCAACAATATGATGCATGCTATGACATGGCAAAATGATGTGTCCTGCCTAGTGCAATGTGAAAGAAGTTGAAATGGGTCCATTTGAACCAAAGATTCAAATGGAAGTTAAAGTTCTTATGCATAATAAGTGAGTTAGCTTGTTTCACCTAAATAGCAAGGTTAAAGTGGTTTGTCATGCATGAAACCATTACAGATGGATAGATTGAATTTTTCTGATCATTTTTCATATATAATTTTTTTGATTTGGAGCTATGGTTGATTTTCTATAATTTTTAGAAGTTTTGGCTATTTTCTGGAATTTCTTATATAAAAATAAATCCAGAAAATGAATAATTGCGTCAGCACTGTGTCACTATGACGTCAGCGAGTTAAAGGCGCCAGGGCCAGTCAAACCTAACTGGTGGGCCCTGTCTGTCGGTGTCTTAGCTAACTAACAGGATTAAGTTAATACTAACTAACTGTCAGTGGGGCCTGGGCCCACATGTCAGTGACCTAAACTAATTATAATTAGTTAGCACTAATCCTAAACTAATTAACAGGCCGAACCCACCTATCATGGGCTCAGGGGGGAAGTCAACCTGGACCCACACGGGTCAAAACATGGTCAACTCGCCGGCGGCTTGATGCCGGCGACGACAGACGCGGCGGAGGGGCTCGGGTTTTGCCCACAGTCGACCAAATCGACTGCGGTTTGGTCCTACGCGTAGCTGGGAGCAAGCCGCGGCATTTGGTCGTGGAAGTGGAGCTCGGGGAGGCCGGGAACGACGCCGGCGACGACCTTGGCGGTCGCCAGAGTTCAGGCGAGGATAAACCCGAAGCTACGGGGCACGACAAGGCGCGGGGAGTGGTGCGTTAGGCTCTTGGGAACGTGGTGAGTGTGGTGAGGCGCTCGGAATCGAGCTTACGCGCCTGTGGCCACGGCGGCGACATGGCCGGTGGAGCCGAGCTCTCAGGCTCAACGGAGCCCGCGGTTAGAGGGAGAAAATGGCAAAGGAAAAAGAGAGGAACGGAGAAGGGGCTCACGGGTAGTGTAGCGGTGGCCTCAGCGAGCTCGGGGAGGCATCAGGGGCGGCGTACGGTCGCTGGCAATCTCGGCGGACCGAGGTGGAAGAAGATGGCGCTAGCGGCGTTGCAGTGCGTCTGAGGCGTCGCGGCTCGCCCGTGAGGAAGAGGAAGACGTCGGTGGTGCTCGGGGACACGTCAAATAGACGAGAGGGGGTCGATGGCCGCGGTGAACGGTGACGGTGGCGACGAGCTCCTCTCGGGAGGGGATGGGGAGAGAGTGAGAGGAGGGAGAGGGGCACGGGGAGAGTGGGGAAAGTGAGAGGGGGACGAGGGAGAGTGCGTGGCACTCGTAGACGGCGTCCTGGGTGTCGGCAGAAGCAGGAGGTGGCCGGCGTGTCGCTGCGGGCGTCGGGCACGCGCCTCTCGTCCTCCTGGCGAGAGGAGGGGGATGACTGGCGGTAGCCAGTGGGCTGGGCCGAGCTAGGCCAGGCCAGGGCGACAGGTAAGCTCTAACTTTCTCTCTCTTTTCTGTTTGTTCTTTTTCTAATTTTCTGTAACTTTAGGGCTTTATTAAAAATACTTAGGCACTTACTAAAATCCTGAAAATAATTGTGGGCTCTATTGGGATTATTCCTAACTGCCCTCACTTAACTCCACAATTATTTGGGCATTTAAAATATTTTATAGCATTTAAATGTCCAAATTCAAATACTTATGATTTAATTCAAAGAATCCAGAATGTCCTAGAAAAGAGTGCACCATTTTTGCCAAGGGTTTTAACCCAATCCAGAAATGACGAACATTTTGTGAAGGGCATTTTGGGTTCATTGAAAATAATTTTAGTAAACCCTAGTTGTTTCCAGGGGGTTGCTGGGGGTTCTGTCATCCCCATTTCAAGTTTCTGTAAAAGTAGACATGATGCAACACTCTAATGCATGAACTAGGTAGGGTGTGACATCCACCATATTCATACATCAACTTTGAACGGCGGCTTAATGGAATAATCCGCCATGAGATCCAGCAGCGGGTTAGATCGACTCCAGTTAAACCGTTCCCCAACAAATCATTGATTCTTCTGATAGTTGGAATCAGTTTCTTGCATTCAGCAACGGTAAGTTTGTTTGGTAGGGCGAACTTGGTGTCAAGACGATCGGGGCGGTAACCCGACAGTGGCTTCTCATTGGCGGGTGAGATGTCCTGACAGTAAAACCAAGTTTGGTTCCAGTCCTTTGGGTGACTTGGTAAAACTATGAGAGGGAAAACTGCACCCTGCTGGCGCTGAATCGAGATGCCTCTAAGTTCTAAGCTAAGGCCATTGGTGCACTCGTTTTGCCGGTTCAGATAGAAGTACTCTCTAAATAGTTCCGCAGTCGGCTCTTGCTGAAGATATACCTCACAGAGCACCTGGAAGTTACAGATATTGGATATGGAATTGGGCCCAATATCCTGAGGATGGAGTTTGAAGAAGTGAAGAACTTCTCTGAAAAATTTTGAGCCGAGCGGTGAGAAGCCCCGGTTCATGTGATCAGTAAAGAAGATCACTTCACCGTCTTTCAGATTGGGTCATTCTTCTTCCGGGTCAGGAGAACGATAAGACATGACGTTTCTTGAAGGCAGAAATCCAATGAGGAAGAACTCTTTCAGACGCTCCTCAGTTATGGTTGAGGGAACCCAATTGCAGATGGTGGGTGTCTTTGACGGCATGATGAACAAGGGACTGGAAAAGGAAAAATAAAGTGTCGGGTCAATTAACAGTTAAAGGTTGAAATTATAAAACAAGTAACGGCGGCTTAACTAAGGGCTAATGACATATAGGGAAAAGAAAGCCGGAGTGGTAAGCCGCCATGACTATAGATTTTTTCGGAAAGTAGATTCAGCTAAGTGTTGGCATAAACAAGTTTAACCAAGCTATCATTATCATTTTGGATCAAAAGGCTGTTTCAAAAAGGAAAATATTCTAGACCTAAAAACCTAGTACAGATGAGTTCGTTGACTATAAAGAAGCATCTATACAGGTAAAAGGGATCTATTGATATCAAAGATGAATGCCAAACGGCTACCATGCGAGTTATATCTCTTCTTTGGATCAAAAGAAGTTGTAGAGAAGATCTACAGGATGATCCATGGCGAACAGGTGAAGATCACTGAAGAACTCGCAAACCTAGAACAGATCTAGGTGCGTGAGAGAGAAGAAAACTTACAAGATGTAGACCTGCCGCGAAGAGTCGTTGTGTTCTCTGGATGGACTCAGGGTGATGCAGCGGCCAAGCTTGACGACGACGATGAGAGTTGCAGCAGGGGCGGAGCTTGGGCAGCGACGGAGGTTGCGAGAGGAAGAAGATGAGGAAGAAAGGAGAATGAGAAGGACCAGGCACGTGCCTATTTATAAGGGCAGATGCGAACAGACGGGCGCGAAAATCAAGGGAGAACCAAATAATGGTTATCCAGCTATATAGACGCCTCGATTCTTGGGAAGCATTAAAAATCAAAAAATCCATTGGAAGATGACATCATGAAAGTTTTTGTGTTTTCAAAAGATGACGTCACGGCGGGTTACAAAGTTTTTTCAGGCAAAAGAGGGATTTCTTCTAAGTATTGAAGACTGACAAAGAACAAGGTTCAAAGTCAACCTGGGGCCTAATGTTGTGGATATTACTACCAGTATGACCCGCCCAGGAGGGGCCGGGTCAGACCTAATGGTGGGTTACCTAAGAAGCCCAATATGCAGTCAAGATGATAGTTTATTAAACATATAGAAAGCCCAAGGGCCTCGAGCCGTCTTAAGGCCCGTTATTGTAAACCGCCATATGGACAGCAAATACTTGTACAGAAAGGCATGTAAACAAATTCACCGAGCCAGACATGATTATGAGCCGGCCGGGACTCCGTAGGCCACCTGGTGTCAACCCGTGTATATAAGGGGACGACCCGGAGGTGGTTTAGGGCAAGAAACAACAAAGCCGATAACCAAGCCAGCGAGTTGAGCCTCTTGGAGATCGAAACCTCAGTAATACCAATCACAACTAGACGTAGGCTCTTACCTTCATCGTAAGGGGCCGAACTAGTATAAAACTCTCACGTGTCCTTTGTCCCGATTAACCCCTTTAAGCTTCCTAGTGCGATGGCCCTACGACTAAGTCCTTGCTCTAGGACATCTGTCGTGTCAACTCCACGACAGAACCCGAGCGAGGCGTTGGGCTCTAACTGAACCTGAGCGATTACACTGCAGGCTACACGTTACTGAACCCGAGCGATCGATCGATGGCTGTTAACTGAACCGATCGAGCGATTCCTTCACTACTGTTGCTACCTGAAGCCGATCGATGCTGCCTCTGGATGAACATTGAGCGTTGCGGGGGGGTTTGGATGAACAGTTCCCGATGAGGGTGGATGAACAGGACCCCGTGGTGTTGCCTCTAAATGAACAGGACCCCGATCGATCGAGCCAGTTGGGGCTGGATGAACAGGACCCCGTGGAGGGCTGGATGAACAGGACCACCCCGTGGAGGGCAGGATGAACAGTAGACGGTGGAGGGCAGGATGAACAGTAGCCCGTGGAGGGGTGGTTGAACAGGAGCCCGTGGAGAGGGCTGGTTGAATAGTAGCTGGTGGAGTAGCGCGCGGTGGAGGCTGGATGAACAGGAGCCCGTAGATGAACAATCGCAGGTGAAGGCTGGAGGAGGTCGACGGTGGATGAACAATAGCTCGTGGAGGCTGGAGGGGGTCGACGGTGGAGATGAACAGTATCCCATGGAGTCCCGTTTTGTGGTACGCCACACCCCCTCCCGATGAACAGGACCCCCGTTTCGACCGTAGGAGGTCCGTTTCCTCCGTTTTGCGGTACGCCAGACCCCTCCCGATCAACAGGATCCTGTTTCGAACGTGGACGGTCGAACACAAGGCCGTTCCCTCCGTCCTACGGTACGCCAGGCCTCGTTTCCATCGCCTGTTCCGTCCAAGCCCTCTCGATGAACATGACGCATTCTGTTGCCTCCCCATGAACAAGACGCATTCCGTTGCCTCCCCATGAACACGAAGACGACGCTGTTTCGCCGTTCCGACCCAGCCATGTACACGAGCCCTGGCCGTACATATGCGCGAGTAGGCGTTCGAGACCCCGCCCGTATGTACACATACGTGGCCGTATTTTCTTTCTTGCACCCTGGCCGATGTACGTACGTGTACATGCTACGTGCGCGCCTCTAGTACAACACGTGCGCGCCTCTACATCCACCAGTATATATGTACGTACACGTTCGCGACCAGAATGACAACGCTACATACGCTTCGACCAAGTGGGTCCCGACTGTCACGCACTTCCTTGCGTGCGAAGATGTAGCTGGTGGGTCCCAGCAGTCAGGGGCAAATGTTTTTTTCGCGAAATATGGTGGCCCGTCCGGTGGGTCCCCACTGTCAGGTGGAGGAATAATTATTTTGCACGTAATAAGGAGGCACTTCCTTGCTGCGGCCATGGACCCAGCTGTCAGCCTCTCCACGTATAGTCCACGTCCGATGGAAGTCGTTCCTTGACCACGTTGACCACGCCACGCTGAGAGCACCAGGGCGGTGGACGACGGCGAGGCCCTGGAAGGGGACGACGCGGAGCCGGGGAAGACGCGGTAGTGGATGCCCACGCGTAGAGGAGTATGAGGGTTCACTGGTTCGCTATGGTGTGAGGCTGCCATTGCCGCAGAATAACAGGGGGTGTGGGTGAGTAGAGGGATGGCCTGGCCAGCGGTGGGAATAGTAGGGGGCGGTGAGGCCTCCGCCGCATCACAGTCGGCCACGGGAGGCAGGAGCACGAGGCACGACCGGCACTGGTTTGGGCGGCTGGAGCAAGAAGACCAGAGGTTGAAGAAGCACTACGGCCGTTGGATGGACATCGTACGGTCACTGGAGCTAGAATCGTGCATATTGACTAAGTTGACAAAGCCATCCATCCCCGTCAACTTAGTAGGCCCACAAGTCAGCCTCCCACCAAGGTGGGTCCCAGCTAGCAGGTGGGTATTCATTTTTTTGTGCGTAATAAGGAGGCACTTCCGGTGGGTCCGAGCTGACAGTAGGGGGAACGTTTTTTTCGTGAAATACGGTGGCCCGTCGGGTGGGTCCCAGCAGTCAGGGGCAAACGTTTTTTTCACGATATACTGGTGGGCGTCCGGTGGGTCCCTGCTGTCAGGTGGAGGAATAATTATTTTCCGCGTAATAAGGAGGCACTTCCTTGCGGCTGTCGTGGACCCAGCTGTCAGCCTCTCCACATACAGTATTCTTCCGATGGAATTCGGTCGTTGACCACATTGACCACGCCGTGCCGACAGCACCACCGCGGTGGACGACGGCGAGGACTAGGAAGCGGACGACGCAGAGCCGGGGAAGACGCGGCAATGGATGCCCACGCAGAGAGGAGTACGAGGGTTCACTGGTTCGGCTGCGCTACCGTCGCCGCAGAATAAAAGGGGGTGTGGGTGAGTGGAGTGGAGGGATGGCCTGGCCAGCGGTGGGAGTAGTATGGGGGCGGTGAGGCCTCCGCGGCAGCACAGCCGGCCACGGGAGGCAGGAGCAGGCGGCACGACCGGCGCTGCTTTGGGCGGCTGGAGCAAGAGGACCAGAGGTTTAAGAAGCACTACGGCCGTTGGATGGACACCGTATGGTCAGTCGAGCTAGAATCGTGCATATTGACTAAGTTGACAAAGCCCTTCGTCCCCGTCAACTTAGTAGGCCCACTATACTGGGTCCCAGCTAGCAGGGGGAGTATTCATTTTTTTGTGCGTAATAAGGACGCACTTCCTTGCGTGCAAAGATATAGCTGGTGGGTCCGAGCTGTCAGCGGCGGTAACATTTTTTCGCGAAATAAAAAGGCCGTTTTGGTGGGTCCCAGATGTCAGGTGGAGGAAATCATTATTTTGCGCGTAATAAGGAGGCATTTCCTTGCGTGCAGCCGTGGACCTAGCGGTCAGCCTCTTCACGTATAGTTCACTTCAGATGCATGTCGGTCGTTGACCACGCCACGCCGAGAGCACCAGGGCGGTGGACGATGGCGAGGCCTAGGAAGGGAACGACACGGAGACAGGGAAGACTCGGCCGTTGTTTTTGTTTCCCACGCGGAGGGGAGTACGACTGTACGAGGGCTTACTGGTTCGTCTGCCATCGCCGAAGAATAACAGCATATGTGGGTGAGTAGAGGGATGGCTAGGTCAGCGATGGGAGTACGATAGGGCGGTGAGGCCTGCGCCGCAGCACAGCCGGCCGCGGGGAGGAGGGAGCAGGCAGTCTCGCCGGCGCTTATTTGAGCGGCTGGAGCAGGAAGAGCAGAGATTGAAGAAGCACGATGCCCGTTGGATGGACATCCAACAGTATACATGCCATCTATGGAAAGCCTCAAATCTGTGGAAAACAGAATTACAGCCCATCTGCCATTATTTCAAATAATTTACAGCCCATTTGCTAATTTTTACGGGTTTTTTTGGAGCCCATATTCTTTATGTTAACATTACAGCCCATATTGTGGTCACAATTAAAAAATTATACGAAATTTTGCATATGTCAGTGCGGTCTGAACTGTTTTTAATCCCGAAATTTCGAGTCACATTCAGACTGATTTTAAAAATAAATGTATATCAATATAAAATCCAATAAATTGTCCATGCATAAAAATCAATGCAATTTAAAATCTCGAAATGAAAAAAAGATATTTGAAAATAATTGCCGGTTTGATGTGTTTTAAAAATGTACAGCCCATTTCTTATTACTGATAGGCCATTTTCTCGGCCAGCCCAATGAAGCTCTCCTCATCTTCAAAGATTTACAGCCCAACAGGCCTGATAAAGCAACTTACTTGACAAATCACAAAAGAACTGGGCTAGCCATTTTCAGAAAGAAAAAAAACTACTTGGCTGGTCTGTGGTAAACATAAAAGAAAATGTTGTCTAGACAGGCCAGAGTGTCCCGCACAGCCCAGTTGACACCCTGCTTCCGTCTCAAAAACAAATTAGATAAATGCCACTCCAATTATGGCGATTCATAAAAATGCCACTGCAATTTCCAAACTTTGAAAAATGCCACTGCAATTTTTGCAAACTTTGAAAAACGCCACTGCAGTTTGCAAACTTTGAAAAAACGCCACTGTAGTTTGCAAACTTTGAAAAACGCCACTGCAGACTTCGAAAAATGCCACTAGAAATGGCATGAAATGGCATTTTTCAAAGTTTGGAAATTGCAGTGGCATTTCTCGGATACACCAGATTTGGAGTGGCATTTATCAAATTAACCCAAAACAAAAATAACTGGGCGAGCTGCTGGGTCCCTGGTGTCAGCCGCTCGTTATGCAATTCTCTCGTTTATTGACTACGTTGACAATGGCATGGGACCCAGATGTCAGAAATCCACTAGGAGGAGCCATTTTTTATTGGCTTGAAATAAGGAGGCACTTGCTTGCATACTGCCATGACCTTGGCGGGTCCCTGCTGTCATCCTCTCCACGTACAGTACCAGTTCGTCGTGCTTCAAAACTGATCGGCACGCCATTAAAAGAATAAGGGACAATTCCATTTCTGCCCCTAACTGGAACCCACTACTCAAATTTGCCCCTAATTTCAATGTGTGCTCAAATTTGCCCCTCTGCCGTTAGTTGCCCCTATAGAAATGTCCTTCTGCGCCGTTACTGTCTGGTCAAACAGTTTTGACCATCTCGAAAAAATAGCAAAAAAAGTCAAAGAATTCTGAAATTTTGTGGGACCGAAGGTACTCAGGTTCGCAAGGTGCGTGCAAATTTTCATGTTGTTTGGACATTCTAGGAGCTCGTGGCGAAGGAAAAACAGTAATATGTACGCGTGCGAACCGTAAATTTCAAAAAAATAGCAAAAAAATTCAAAAAAATATGAATTCTTTTGGCATCCAAGATGCTTAGGTGTGGAAGGTGTGTGCAATTTTTTTGTGTTTGGACATTGTAGGAGCTCGTGGAGAAAAAAACAAAATTTGTCTCAGAAAAAAACTTGTAAAAAATACACTATTTTGGTTTTTTTTGCGAGAGCTCCTCGCATGTAATTTGATAACAAAATTTTGCACATGCCTTGTGCCCCCGAGCATCTTGGATGCCAAAAAATTTCATATGTTTTTGAATTTTCTTGCTATTTTTTTGAATTTACTATTCAAAGATGTACAGATTTATTGTTTCCTTTGCCACGAGCTCCTGATATGTCTAAATAGCACGAAAATTTGCATGCACCTTGCGCACATGAGTAGCTTCAATCCCACAAAATTTCAGATTTTTTTGATTTTTTTTACTATTTTTTCGAGATGGTCAAAGTTGTTTGACCGGACGGTAACGGCGCAGAAGGGCATTTCTATAAGGGCAACTAACGGCAGAGGGGCAAATTTGAGCACACATTGAAATTAGGGGCAAATTTGAGTAGTGGGTTCTAGTTAGGGCAGAAATGTAATTGTCCCAAAAAATAAAGGTCGATAACTAATGCGGCACCTCGGGCCAATGCGGCCAGATCGCATTTTGCACGAGAAATTACACACCATGTTTCATTAACATGTGGTCCCGTTCCAACATATCAGTGAGACGACAGCGAGTAGTAGGAGTATTTCCGAACGGACGTGTAGGCCGGGGCGCCTCTTCGTGAACCGTGGCAAACTCGCAACCGTCCATCGACTCTTCGCCTTTCCCTCTCGATTTGGAACTGTTGTTGCACGCTCTTCCTCTCCCTCTTCCATTTTCCTTCAGCCCTTCACCCTTTCTTCCGCCATTGTTCGATCATCTTCTCCATGGAGGGAAGAGGCCGGAAACGACCCCGTTATTCTTGCCCCGATCTGAAAGATGACGTGGTGGAGGAACTCATTGATCGGTGCAACGTCATCACCTCGGCTAGCATGGCAGGTTCGTTCAAGCCCATTCTCGACTCAACTAATAACATCATTACAAAAAACCCAAGAGTCAAGGAGCGGTTTGATCTCCCCTATCTTCTTCGCCGTGACCTTGATGACTGGCGCCGGCACGATGGAGACCTCGCCCTGTGCCAGTTGATGCCACTTGATAATGATACGTATGATGTTAAGATGCCATCGCTTGAGGGCAAGGCTTGGGCGGGCGCAAATGGAGATTGGGTTGTTTACATTGGGTCCAACTGCGAGTGGGAACTTGTGAATGTGTACACTCGTCACCGGGTTCCACTTCCAAAAATCTCAGCACACTGCCCAGAGGTTGAGCACACCGGTAATGTACGCATGTTCAAATACAATCATGGTGACTGTCTTCTACGGAAGATAGCAATTTGTCGAGTTCCCAACCACTCTTGGAATTACAACAACTATCAAGTTGTTGCTATCTTCGACAAGCTTGTTGCCGTCCTTCGTGGTTCGACTCGATGGATATTGCTCAAAAATCAGTTTCTGTACACGGATGAGTACTGTGATGCAATTCAATACGAGGGCCTTGTGTTTGCTGCCACCACTCGTGGCACTGTTTTTGCATAGCATCCTAGTAGTTTCGGTACGTTTGTCTTCCACCGTAATTATAATTGTTTCATCCACATGCATGCGGGTTAGCAAGTTTCCCTTTACTAATTAACCTTCTTCTTGTGTTTCCAAGGTCATGTGAACATCCCACCACCTATACTTGAAATTTTTTATAACCAAGGGGGATATGCCGATGGTGATGATCACGAGCAGCGCCCATATACTCTGTGGCGCCTGGCAACTAATTCCGATTGATCACCTCTTCTTGTGTGTATACAGCCCACTGATGATGTTACTGCTAAGGAAGCAGGTGTCTCCCATGGTCGCACTCTCCGGACCTATTCCAACACCCGTTGCATGGTATTCGGGATGGATACTAGTGTGCTAGTGCCAACTCCTTCTCCCTGGCACATAATTGATAGTCTTGGAGAAAACTCGCTCTTCCTTGGACAAAACTATCCGATGATGGTGAAAGGCGATCCAACTGTTGTTGACACATTTATGAGAAGCAACTGTGTCTATACCTCGGACATTTGGGTGGTTCCCTACCCTGGTACTGATATAGTAGGCCGCTTCAGCCTGGATGATCGGTCCTGCATTGGTCTCCAGATCGACAACGGATGGCCCGTCCCAGAGAATCACTTGTGGTTCAAAGCAAGCGTTTCCAACGCCGCGGAATGGTTGAGTTGAAGTTCATATCATGGCTTGTTATTTGTTGTGTGGTGAAAACATTAGTATTTATAATGTATCCTCGTTGTCGATGTGGGTTGATGACCTGTTGTATGTAATAAAATGATATGCATGTGATAAACTTACTAAATTTATGAATGGCTTTCGAGTCGCTTCTCTAAATCTGTACTAGCTTCACATGCTTCGCACGTCGGGCGGGTGTTTTTACTGTAGCCATATGTTAATGTGTTCGTTGTACGTAACCAACACCTCGAATCCTTGATACTAGTATACAATATACTAGTAGGAGTAAGTAGTAGGAGTAGTAGGGTGGCATGGGCCAGAACAAGCATTCACGTCCAGGAGTACGGCACACGCCACCACCACAATATCCATCTGACACCATATTATTTCTTGGAGTCCGTGCTAGAGCAATCTCTTCAACCTCGTCGGTTCTCTAACTTCAGCCATCGCGCGGCGGGCGAGGTGGGGGTTTGCCGATAGTCGGTTTCCTTAACTGTGGTCCCAATTGTAAGGCCAACTCCAACGCACGACCCCAAACGCACCTCCGTTTTGCACGAACTCCAATGATAATTTTGACTAGAAAAGCAAGACCAAAGAAAACAAGAACCACAAGAATACATTTTACTACTCCTGTAAGTTGGATTAGTGTCTTCTCGATGCATTCGTTGTTGATCTGCGGAGGCTCGATCTTGCGTGCTTCTTTATTCTTCGAGTGTAAAGAAGTAGACGTTGCTTCCTCGCATCTAGTCTCATGTCTAGCCTCTATTCTAGTAGGAGTATCAACAAGTGCACTAATCTCATCTCTAGCCTCAGTGCTAGCTAAAAGTGATAGAACATCTACTAAATTGCGCTCTATCAATATATGGATGTACTCTTCTTCCTAATACAGAAACTTGCATCCATTCTACTCCCTCCATTGCACAATACATGCCTTCTATTTGTCAAAATATATACGTATCTAGACATTTCTTAGTATATAGGTACATCCATTTTTGGACAAATGGAAGTCAAGTATTTTGGAACGGAGGGAGTACATAATAAAAATTTTAAGTTAGCACAACTAGTCTAATCTGAGAGCAGAACCGAAGATTTGGTCGGGTTCTTCCTCCTTTTGCCGACACGTGCGACATCCAGCATCCAGGTCGTGTCATGAAAGAAAATAGAGTGGTGGTTGAAGCCACGAGATGTGCATCTTGGGTTAAACTGTAAATAGAATCCTACTACTCTTGAGTAACTTCAAAAGCGGCCACCGAAAATCTTTATTGAATTTGTTTTTCATCACCAGCATGTCGAGGTGAAAGATGTGCAGGTTCAGTGGGTCCTCTTGCGTTTTCACTGACATGTGGGGCCGCATGTGAGCAAATAGACGATGGGCTTCGCGCGTCCGCTGGCTGGCTGAGAAGAGAGATAGAGGAGGGCTGAGCACGGACTGCAGGAAATTTGTTCTACGTACCTCGATATAGGCTCGATATAGTGGGGTGGCATGGGCCATAACTAGCATTCACGTCTAGTAGTACGGCACACGCCACCCACACGAGTCCCATCCGACACCAATTTTCTTGGAGTCCGTGCTACAGCCATCTCTTCTCCCTCCTGTTTTCTCAGCCATCGCGCGGTGGGCGGGGTGGGGGTTTGCCGATAGTCGGTTTGCTCAACTGCGGTCCCACTTGTAAGTGAAAATGCAACACCGCACGCATTCCCACTTGAGCGGCGTGCCGGACCAACCGTGTGGGGGTGCGACGCGAACACGTCAGGCTTTTCGTTTTGAACTCGTAACTTGTAAAATTTGGTTCTGCTCCATGGCGCGACCGATAGATAGAAAATAATGATTTTGCCTAGAGTAATGAGAAGTTTGGTTCTGGCGTCGTTCATGCATGGAGTACGTACGAAAATTATGAAGTTTATGCAAAAGGTAAGATAATTACTGTAGTATCATATACTACTACATGGATTTGACAGAAAGATAAAAATACATACGGATCCATCAACGTTCAACGACATCCTCACGCCCTAGTGCGCCGGGTCACCAACCGACGTGTGAGGAGCAGCGGCGAGCTCAACGTGCTTCTGAACAATGCCGTCCAAGGTTGCCCTGCGCTCCAAGAAGGCCAACATCCTATCGTCCTCCTCTTGCATGTAGTAGTCCTTGTGGACGATTTGCGCGTAGACGTGGGTGATTATGTCGATGGTGTCTTGCTGCGCCAGGCGCTGCGCGGCGAGCGCGACCTCGAGGTGGACATTCTCCGGCGCGACGGCGGGTAGTCGCAGGGCAACCAGTGCATCGAAGAGGTTGTTACCATAGTGGCTGTTGAGGGTGGCGGGCATCCCAGAGCCTGGGTGTGTCGACTGGAGGCTTACGTCAAAGTCGTCTGCAAGCTTCTTGACGATGGTGAACTTGTCGAGGAAATCGACGAGGACCTCATCGAACAAGGATACGAAGCTGTCGTCCAAGCGGCCCCTCACCCTGGCGGCCTCAAGCAATACTACCTGGAGGCGTTCCTCGGTGTCGGGCCACAGGCCGGCATCGTGGACCATCTGGCACAGCCGGCTGATGCTCGCGCTCATCGCCTCCATGGGTCTAGCGTAGCTTCTAGTCAACTGATCTTGCGATCCGAGTGATCACTCAGCCCTTGCTTAGCATGCGTAGGTGCGTAGGATTTTGTACTACTCCTCGGCCCTCTACTGCACCTGCCTTTGGTTGTATGATAGGTGGGCCAGCCACCCCCTGGGGCCACGTGTCATTCACCCAAAGGCAGTTGTCGTAAGTCAATGAAGTTGCGTCCCCCTCCGTGCCAGTGCAGTATAGTCATCTCACCGGACCTCTAGTTGGGGCCAAACGAGAGAAGTTTGATGTTTACTGGTTTATTAGTCCCCTTTGCATTTTGCGCCAAGTTTTGACCTTTGATTTAACTAATAAAATGTTAATGCATGTAAACAAAAATGTTGTGTAAGTCACCTTACGAAAACCAAATAATCCCAAAATACTTAGGCACGGTGCATTAACTCCCTCCTTGTTTCTTATTTCGTGACATATCAACCAATGAGAGATGTGGGCTGTGCATGCTTTCAATGACTTGAGACTACCAAACATGACATGCAGTGTTTAGTTCATTGCATGTAATCCTATTAGTACTCTAGTTAGGAGTAGCAAAAAACATTAAGTTCTCTCGCCGATAGGAATAAAACACCATGTATTTATTTATAGAGGGAGTAGTACATTTTTGGTGACATGCATTACTAGATATTGCTAGTCAAATAATAAAATCCAGATGGATGTGGTAGTACTCCTAAATCCAGACGGTGGTGCTACTAGCACTAGTAGTAATACTACCAATGTAGTAGTAGGAGTACTAGCACTGTACTACCCGTTGGTCAAATTATTATGTGTTGCTCCTCACAGTGAAGTGACAAGACCCTGCGCCGGAGATGACACCTGAGTATAGGCGCCGTGTTTGGCATACCATAGTCAGCCTCACCGTCTGCAGTCACTATCATCATGGCTGTAGAGCTAGCCTGCTTACAACTAGGCCTATTCGACATAATTTCCCGTGCGTAGATGCCTGTGCATTGCACGGAACACCAAGATTGGGGGTGGACGGCTCCGGCAGCGGCCATCGCGCCATATTTTTCCGTAGCCTTCTACTCCTAGATGTGGTGGGGAGGATATGAGGGTGATTGTGAAAGACAAGGAGTTGTTTGTAAATAGGGAACAAGTGCGGGCATCTTTTTGCAAAAATGGAGAAGCTTGGTTTGTATGCGTCAGATCTAGATCCGACGGCTATTGGTGAAAGATGGGAGGCACAACATCATCACCAACTCAGGACCTGTTTGATTCGCAGGATTTTGACAACGCAGGAATCGGACACGGCAATATTACAAGTTTCAAACTGATATTACAAATGTTAGGAGTAAGGTTGCACCTACGAAGAGGGAATTACTAGGAAGTTTACGTAAGAACTTTCGTTACTTTAGGTGGATGCAGCATTATCGTACAAACTAAAATCCACCGCCTGACAAGTCACTAATGGGCAAATAAGTTTTCGAGTCTCTGGCCACTTGATGTTTCAAAAACAAATTCAGCTTCAGCGGAGAAATGAGCTCCACCGTGTACCTGCGCGGGTGTGGCTGGGCACGAAGCATGAGTACGTGCATGGTGCACCTATTCTCTTCTTGTATACGTACACCACCTACGTGGGGTTGTGTGAGAGAGATACAAACCTAGAGAGATATAGTGTGTGGGTTCTTGAGAGTTTTTTGGGGGGGGGGGGTCAATCAAAAAATTTAACATATGTAATGTGTGTGAAATAGTCTCCTGGATATAACATATATATAGGGGGCGATCCACGAGAAGAGAGTGGAGGTATCATCGGCTTGAGGTGTCCATAGAATCGAAGAGAGGGATGATGTGTGTGTGTGTGTGCGCGCGCGCGCGATCGATAAAGAGTGCCATCGAATTTGTGTGTGCCCACATCAAAGATATAGAGTGGTTGGCCTACTGGAACGTGAGATGAGACATGTGCAGTTTGTCTCTGTGGCATGGATACCTACCTGCAGCGCTTGACTATCAGTGTGTGGTGGGGGAAGAGGGAGGCCCAATTAACTATAGAGGTACAATGGTTGGTATATGTGTGGAGGAGGAGAGAGGCCTACCTCATGTATTAAGGAGATCGATCTGCCTCATGTATTAAGGGAGATCGATCGGCATCCATGCATATGTGCAGGAGATGAATAAGGTTGGGAGAGAGACAGAGCTAGAGTGTTGGAGGGGGTGGGAGTGGAGTTGCTTCTAACAAATGGTGGGATAGGCTTGCTAGACAAACGGAGGGCACGCCCGCAATATCAATAAGAAAGGAGATGGTAGCTTGTTGTCTGTGCACGTGCGTGTGAGAGACGGGTCAGGAGGAATGCACGAATGATGAGGGGGGACGATGTGGCTGTGGTAAGCAGACGTAACTACATAGGAAGATCAATCGCCCTTTGTAAGAGAAAGGAGAGACATAACTTGTGAGGTACGTCGATCGATGGGGGTAGTTAAAGTCGATCTAGGTATATGTTGGGAGATCGATCGGTATACATGCATGTGTGTGTTAGAAGAAAATGAGGCACGAGGAGAAGGATAGAGAGAGAGGGATGCATCTAGGAGGTGGTACGAGAGGCATACTATATCGAGGGGGAGGAGTGTGCGAGTACGAGAACGATGAAAAGAGTGGTGGGAGTGAGGCATGGACGGTGACAAGAGAAGAGGGGAAGCTTGTGTTTGTGCTAGGCACACCTGGCTAGAGAGGCATATCGATCGATGTGTGCCGTAAAGAAGGAGCTGGGGGGCCTACACACACCATGGGTGAACGACCTAAAGTGAAAAGACGAATTTGCGCGATGGAGCTAGAGAATGCTGAGGGAGGGTGAGAGGGATGCGGGCGTGTGCATGCACAAGAGAAAGTTAGCGCTAGCTACAAAGATAAGAGGGTTGTGTAGGTGTAAAAGACGATTAGAGATCATATATACTTCATTATAAAAAGAGAATTCGGATATTTGAAAAATTTATCATAGTGTTTCAAACCGACGGATGTGTGAATATATATAACGGTGATACACATGGTGTGGTTATGAACATGGTATACTACATTTAATATATTTTATCTCTACTCTTATAAAAACGGAGTTGTTGATGATGGTGTGCCTGCCATCCTACATTATAGGCCGTCTGATTTATATCTGGCGGATAGTAAGGAAACTATGATGGTTGAAGTTGGCAACAATCATGATTGTAGATTCTTATTGAAATAGAAAAACAAATTCAAATTTAGTTCGAATTGCAGCGGTAGTATAGACATTTGAAATGCACTAAAATGTTGGTATGAGTAGGTTACATGCATTATACAGCAAGCGAAAAAATTTAATCGGACATAACATGGATTCATACTCCCTCCTTCCATCTATATAGGGCGTAATGAGATTTTTAAGACCGCCTTTGACTATTGACAAGATTAATAGTACATGACATGCACAATGTGAAAATTATGTCATTGAAAGAACCTTTCACAGATGAATTTAAGGGTGTGCTTTGTGTAAGTTGCACGTCATATATCATTGCTCTAATATTTGGTCAAAGTTAGCATCAAAAAACGCATTAGGCCCTGTATAGATGGAAGGAGGGAGTAGCTTTGAATAGCATTTGTATAGTAAAACGGGGCAAGACTCTCTCTTTGTGTGGTGTGAATAGTTTTATTTTTTTCGTTTTCTTTTTGGTTGAGGGAAGTGCGAATTGATTTGGTACGTACAAGTACAATATTACTACACGTTAGGCTTGTCCCTAAAATTCAACCCGCGTCTTGTTATATCCCGAAAATTCAGATATTGTGCTCCCAAAACTGGCGCCTTCACAACCCGCGCCTTGCTATCCCGAAATTACAACACGCATGAAAACTCCCTCCAGCTGCCAAATCCCGACACGCGAAATCCCCCTTCTAACCCTGAGCCGAAAGGGCCGCTAGTTCAAATCGGTGGGGGGTACTTTTGTAACACACCCTACATTTTGGACAAGCGCGTTCCTAAGTCATGCTTCACCCCCTCCCATCGCCCCATTTTCGCCATTCGAAATCCCAGGCCGCCATAACCTCTCCGCTCCAGCCGCGAAACCCCACCCTCCTCCGTCCGCCACGTCACCGCTGCCCAGCCGGAGCCTCTTCCCCGACGACGTCGTCCACCGCAACAGCTCGACGTCCCTCGTCCACCTCCCTGGATGAGGATCCATCATCCATCTCGTCGTCCCGCCGGTTCAGCCGCCCCGTCCTTCACCTCCAAGGAGCTGCTCCGATGATCGCCTCGTCTATCGCGGCTGCTCCATCCCCACAGCACCGCCTTAACCTGCTCCACCGGAACCGCAGCATCCTCACCGACTCCTCGGACGAAGCCGAGGCCTACTCGGCGCCACCAAAGAGGTTGTACACTCATCGCATCGCACCTTCTCCTTAACTCGACCTCCCGGTGCCGACGGTGCTCCATCCCGCACCCTCGTGGAGCGGCTACCTTGAAGCCGGCGCCGCGGGCGACATCTCCACGGTGGTTCTCCCCTAGTGCGAGGCCCCTTCGGCGGCGGCGTCCATACCAGCCGGATCTGCTGCTGCTGCTCTGGCTCTCGCTCGATCGCTCACTCACCCAGCTGCTGCAGCTGATCTCCCCCTCGCTCGTGCTGCTGCTCTGCTCTGATTAAGCCACACTTCAGTCGACTAAATCGACTTTTGGGTCAGTCGATTTTCAGGGGTTGGGGGGGCTCGCCGGAGTTAAGGAAGAACCACCCGCAGCGGGGATGGGGGCTCACCAGAGAGGTACCCCACTATCTATCTTAGGGTTCAGGGTGGGGGCGGGGGGCCTAGAGGGCTGGCCGGGGCGGCGGTGGCGAGTTGTTTCGGGGCGGCGAGGCGGCGCTGGGGCCGGTGGTTCGGCCGATGGTGGCTGGCGGCTCCGGGGGTGCAGGTTGAAGATGAACTGAAGGCCCTCCCTAAACTACATGTCAAGTGCCTCTATGCTACCATTGCGTTCGGTTTCGACGGTAGCATTCAGATTCCACAGTAAATTTCAGTTTCGACAGTTAAGTTCAGAGCCAACAGTTTTTACCTCATCTGTTGCAGTCAGGTGGTTTTTGGTGATGTTAATTTTACATCCATTTTACATCATCTATTGGAGATGCTATTAGAATCCCACTTGAGATTGACGATGTCTGTCTTGTGCTGCTTCAGCCTTGACGTCTTACGGCTCACCGGAGCTGCTCCAACGACAGAACGATCCATCACAACAGAGCAGTGCCCTGGACGCCGTCTACAGATTCCTCAGATCTTCCTCCACACCTCCGATAGCCACCTCTGCCTCAACTGCTTTAGCGACCAACCCAATGATGCTAAGGTCGACACGGCTACGGCAAAGAGGTTGTACACTTGTTGCATCACTTATTACTATACATTCATGTCGATCCATTAGGCTATTTTGGTTCAACGGAAAAATATCGATCCACTGGTTGTTACCATCACTCTAAATTTCTGCATGCTCTCCTTACATAATCTCACCATATTTTTTCGTATGAATGTCAGATATTGTACACAGTCATGTTGAACATGTAGAGAAAAAGAGAAGAGTTTTGCGCGGCAATACAATGTCATGCAGACATCGCTCCATGGTGGGTTCAATGGCAAACCCTCCCTACCCCTCTCCAGATTGTAATCTAGAGGAAGATATCTGTTCTGAGGCGGATTCGGACGCCGCTGACCACTCCTATTTACCCCCCAAGGTGTTTGCTCTACCTTGGCATAATGATGTTAGTCATATCATGCATATGTTGCCTTGCAATGCCTACTTTTGACATCATATATGTCA
This sequence comes from Triticum monococcum, assembly GCA_034509565.1. Classification (NCBI taxonomy): domain Eukaryota; kingdom Viridiplantae; phylum Streptophyta; class Magnoliopsida; order Poales; family Poaceae; genus Triticum; species Triticum monococcum. The sequence goes on from CM067846.1 coordinate 68,804,182, forward strand.
CCTGCTTAGTTTAGACATGTTCTGTAATGCCACCTGTTTAGTTTCTATATCATATATGGGAATTGTGCAGTCTCATGTCTTTTAGCCAGGCATAATATATGTGAAATGTGCAATGCCATCCTGTTTAACCAGTCATCATATATTTGAATGATATCTTGCCCATCCTTTTCTTCATTACATTTCCATTTGTCGACAATGTTTGTACATTAAACTACTCTTCCTGTGAATCAGCCATTTGGGTGGGAGATGGAAAAATCTGGAGTGAAAACAAGGCCTTCAGAGCAGACAGTGCTACATGTCGAAGCAGATCTCTTGTTGGGTCCTGATAGCTCCTCAGAGATGGATTCAGAGACAAATGACCAGTCATATTCCCCCACTGAGGTGTATGCTCTAACTTGGCACGGTTATACTACTCATATCATGCATATGGTGTCTTGCATTACATAGTTTAGACATCATATACACAATATTCAACACCATGTTCTTAGTTCAGACATCATATCGAATGCCCTCTGTTTAGCATATAAATCACATATGTGAATTAAATGATGCGATCCTGATTACTTAGATAACATGTAGGTGAATTATGTCATGCGATCATGTTTAGTTATTCATCATATCTTTGAATTATGTTATGCTATGCTATCCAGTTTAGATAGACATCATATATGTGAAATTATGTCATGCTATCCATTTTAGTTAAACAATATACATGTCAACTATTTCATGCCCTCTTTTTTCCACACTATCTATTGCATCTGTCTCTTATACAATGTATGTACATTCAACTATGTTTCCTGTTTATCAGTCATTTGAATTGGAGCGGGTGATGTCAGTATCTAGCGGACTAAAAACACGGTCTTCAAATAAAACAGTGCTACCTCTTGGTGGAGATAGCATCCCGGTTGTACATGCACAAGAACCAGCCCTACCACACATAACCCAAACTCTCGCAGGTTGTACCCCTACTACGATGGACAGAGAACCAGCTTCACCCAATCTAACCCAAACCCCAGCCGATAGTAACCCAGTTCATGTTGACACAGCACCATCTCCACCACAGAGCTCCCAAACAAGAGCAGTTAGTAAGGCAGCTCCAGTGCCCAAAGGGCCAGTACTATCACGGCGAACCGCAACTCCACCAGTTAGTACGCCTATTCCTGTGGAGGAAGCACAACCAGCTAGTCGTAGTTTAGCATCTATCGCATTTGATGTTGTTAAATCATATGTGTGCATCTTCCCATCTTGGAAATATTATACTGAAGATGAAGGAAAATGCCAGTTGCAGGTGTTTGTCCAGGAGTTATGTGTAAGTAATGTTATTCATGGCAATTACTTTGCTTCGTCCCATACATTCTACCTCCATGATGGTTATAATACAGCAAATTTTCCCATTTTTCTCTATAGAGAAAGACCGATTTGGAAACTCAGGATGAGGTAACCTGTGCTAATACCTCTGCTATCTTCAAGAATGCTTGGTGGCAGTATCGGAATTACCTGAAGAAAACGTACTTCACCGGCAAAGAAACTCATCAAATTCCCTTACGTTCTCCTGAGACACATTTACTGGACGATGACTGGGAACGCCTTGTTCTGTACTGGTCCCGAACCAAGAATGTGGTAAGGTCTATGAGCTCATTTTCTATTTTTAAGTATTATATTCTTGCGTCTTACTGTACTCTGTTCATGTAGAATAAGTGCCTAAACCTGAAGAACAACTGTTCTAATTTAAGATTCCATTGCTACCATAGGACATAGATATATGTTTGTTTGATGCTTTTATTATGTACTAGTACTTGGCAATAGAAGACTTGGTAGTTTAATCCTGTCCACCTTACTAATGAACTGGTTCATTGAAATGAGTTTCATATACTAGTACATGCTAAACATGTTATGTGTCTACTTGTTTCTTCTTTTAGAATGCTGACAGAATATTGGGGAATAGTGCCTTATTAAGCAACGGTAAAGGAAGTAATGCAGATAAGGTTCAGGATAGTAACACATCCTGTCTTGGTTTAGTGTTGGAGTTACTGGCCACTACCGCTTGCACAAGCTATTCAAACTCACTATCTAAATCAGTTCGGTTTCTTGAGTCTCAACTACAAGCTGAAAGACATTGTTCAGCTGTGCTGTGACAAGAAGCGGAAGGACTGGGGAAGTCCCTGGAGCATTCAGATGCATACTTTCTGGTGCAATAGCAAGCGTTGGAGGATTTTAGCGCCAAACAGGACAAAGCTAATCAGCTTGCTAAGCTTATTGCCAGCATGGTGGATACCCAGGCTAACGTTTCTTGAGCTCTTCTGAAGTTGTTTCAGTTATGCTCTTGTTTTGCTGACGCGTTTATTTGCACTGGTGGCCAATTTTGACGGCCAGTGTATATGATATGCTGCTTTGTTCCCTATATTTGCACTGGTGGCGAACTTTGATGCCCAGTGGATGTAATATGTGTAATAGCCGTGATATCCTAGCGTTAGTTGCTTGCTTATTTATTTCCTTGTTGTCTTGTTTATTTGTTTGCTTGTAGTCATTGCAGTTCTTTTTCCGCGATTAACTAGTGGCTGCAATAACCTATTTTTTAAAACTAGGCCACAATAACCATGGGCTAATATTTACTGTAGTGACACTGGGCCTCCTACGGGCCATAGAAATAGTGGGCCTTCTACGGGCCGTAGAAACAGTAGGCCTTCTACGGGCTGTAGAAACAATGGGCCTTCTACGGGCCGTATCATCAATGGGCCTTATACGGGTCGTATGATCGATTGGCCAAACATGGGCCAATAACAGGTTGCATTATGGCCGTAAACGGGCTAGAGTTGGAATCGTCCGTTCATGGGCCGACCGTAACGGGCCATCGTTAATAGGCCGTATTTGATGACGCTATGAAAACAGCCCAACGTATTAACGGACCACAAACGGGCCAACTCTAACCAGGGGCTGAATTTGGCCCACTAGCAGAAAATGACAGTAACGGGCCATAAGTAAACGAATGCTGGAAATGAGCCCAAGAATAAATGGGCTCTGAGAAGGCCGAAAGATAACATGGGTTGGAACGGCCCAACGGAATAACAGGCCGTTAATGGGTATAAAGTGATAAACTGTTCATTACGGGTCAGTTTCACCACGGGCCGTTAATAGGCCAAGAGTTACATAGGGCCTCATATGGGCCGAAAGACGTCATGGGCCATACATGGGCCAGAAGTGAAAACAGGCTAGAATCATATTGGATGGCCTAGATGACGCTACAGGGCCTAATTCGGATAGGGCGTAACGGGCCTTGGGTTAGCGGGCTGTAAATGGGCTATATGCGAACAGGCTGTTAACAGGCTTTCCATCGGCCGGCCCGCCACCTTTTGACCAAGTCAAACGGGCCGGCCTTTTCACAGGAATGGGCCTCTGTTGGGTCGTGCCATGTGTCGACGTATCATAGGTGCCTTCTGTCCAATGAGTGGATGACATATGTCCCAACAATGAGCCGACATGTGTTTCCTCCAGCCAATGATGATTTTACACGTGGAAAATCCCCATTGATCGGGACTGTTAACGGGTTATCGGATCCAAAACCCGACCCGATAGCTTAACGGCATTCCGTTACGGTGGATGCCACGTGTCGGTCACTCTTGACGAAATCACTTCTGTGACGCATGATTTATCATCATGGAAGTGGACACTTCCGTGATGATAATTTTGATAATGTCATGAAACACTTCTACGACAGCATAGGTATGACTATCTTGATTCTGTCATAAATTTGTCATGGATGTACATGCATGACAAAAAACACAACCTACTGTGACAAACACATATCATCACGAAAGTTTATTTTTTTATAGTGGTGCCCACCGCAACATCTGAGCCGGTGCCGCCAGATCAATCTTGTCCTCGTATATATATGAATACACAGTCTTTAGTTAGACCACACCCCGTGGCATGTGTTGCATCATGCATGCCACAATTTTTTAATTAACCCACCACACATAGCACATATTCCCTCCGGTTCTTTTTAGTTCGCATATAAGAATTGTTTGAAGTCAAACATTGTAAAGTTTGACCAACTTTATAGAAGAAAATACGAACATTCACAACATGACATCATTATCTTTAGATGCGTCTTGACTTAAATTTTTATATTGAATAACTTTAGCATTGTAGATGTTGATATTTTTTCATATAAATATGGTCAAATTTTATGAAGTTTGACTTCAGATAATTCTTATATACAGAGTAAAAAGGACTGGAGGGAGTATATGGAACATACATGTGTAATGAATCGATGCGGAGGCCTTAGGCCAATTTGTGTATGTAGTTCGAGATACAACAGGGTGGTATTTTTATCTATTTTTGTTGGCCCAACGGGGAACAGACACATGGCCTGGCTTCATTGGCGCGTGAGGCCCAAGTGGGCTGTTTGCGGATGAATTTTAGACGCCAACCCTTTTTTATCTGGACTACGGGTAATTAGTACCACCTCATGTACGTATAAGGCACTTTACATAGGATCAAATGCGGAACGAGACCAACAATATCATCTTTATTAGTAGGTATATATAGATATAGATATAGATGTAGAGGTTATATCTGTTTCAATTAACGATGATGCACATGTATTTCGGTTTTCGGTTAATCAAAAAACCAAACAAACAAAGTTTGGTTAATAAGGCCCGGTGGCGATTTTTAATGTGATTATCTCGGTTGCTGTCTAGGAACCCGAATAAACCGAACCATATAAACCTAACTCGAGGTTCACATTTAGAACCTGTAAGCTGACAGTGATATCATTCATGAACACAAAAAAAGGAAAAAACAGAAAACATTTTAAAGCTAAGCCTATGGTCATGGATGAAATGGGAACACGCAACTGACATCAGATTCAATCTTTTTCTTAATTCACTTTCCCATTTTATTAAACTAGATTAGGAAGTTTATCAAAAACAATACTGAGAATACAATCTAGAGGAGCTGACTCCCACGAAACCGAAACTCCATTAAATAAATCAAAACGAGCAATCTCATGAGCCGCTTTATTTGCTTCCCTCCGAACTGAGGTAGCTTTGAACTCATCCAAGTTCGTGGCCATCATCTTGATCTCTTCCACCATGATACCAACTGACGACAGATTCCATCCTTGCTCATTCAGCATCCTGGCAACATTAAGATAGTCAGTGTCCAAATGGAGTTTGGGCACGCCTCTTTGCAATGCTAGTACGACCGCCCTCTGGCATGCCAGCAATTCCGTCGCTTCTGCTGTTATAGTTGTTTTGAATCAAATCATTCGATCCCTTGACGATGGTTTACAGGACGCTTATATATCTCCCGAAGAGACACGACGATCCAGAGGAGGCGTCGGTTCCAGAGAGATGCGTCGGTTGCCGGGACACAGGCGTCCGCAGATGCAACCGCTTGGCCGTTGGGCAAGGGGAGATTTCCCTTTTACAGAATTAATCTCAACACTCCCCCTAATCTACGCTTGACCATGTAGATCGTCTTCACCATTGTCCGAGAAGCTCTATCATCTCAAAATATTCTCCTTCAAAAATTCTTCATAAAATCTTCGATGAGATCCTGAAACATATACTCACAAAGAAAATAGCATAATGTGATGTCATTAAAATGAGGATATCTCAAGAAGAGACTCCCCCTGACACCTGCAAGTCCCTAAGTCTTCGCATACCAATTCCATGAACACATTTCTGGAATGTAGAATTTGGTAGAGACTTGGTAAATAAATCAGCAAGGTTGTCACATGATTTGACTTGCAGAATGCTTATTTCCCTGCTTTTCTGAAGATTATGGGGAAAAACCATTTAGGAGAAATATGCTTGGTGATATTACTCTTGATATATCCTGTTTGCATCTGCGCAACACATGCCGCATTATCTTCATAGATAATGGTAGGTGATTTTATCGAACCCATTCCACATGACTGTTGTATGTGGTTTATCATTCTGCGAAGCCATACACATTCGCATGTTGCTTCAAATAATGAAATTATTTCAGAATGATTGGTAGATGTTGCCACCAGAGTCTGTTTCGAAGACTTCCATGATATAGCAGTGCCACCATGTAGGAACACGAAACCGGTCTGAGATCTGGCATTATGGGGATCAGACAAATAGCCGGCATCTGCATATCCAATCACATCAGGGTCCTGATTTTTCTGGAACTGGAAAAATAGGCCAAGATCCTTTGTGCCTTGGAGATATCTAAAGATATTCTTCACTCCAGACCAATGACGTTTGGTGGGAGCTGCGCTATGTCTAGCAAGTAGATTCACTGCAAATGCAATATCAGGTCTTGTGCAATTTGCAAGATACATAAGCGCTCCAACAGCACTAAGATATGGAACTTCAGGTCCCAATACCTCTTCTCCATCATCCCTTGGTCTGAACGGATCTTTCTCTACGTCTAGAGATCGAACCACCATGGGAGTTTTAGATGGATAGGATTTGTCCATATTGAATTTCTCCAATATTTTCTGGATATAGGCAGATTGGTGTACCATGATTCCTGAGGGAAGATGCTCAAGTTGAATACCTAAGCAAAATTTGGTTTTACCCAAATCCTTCATCTCAAATTCCATCTTTAGGTGATTGCGTGCTTCATCAATGTCTGGTGTGCTGCCGATGATGTTGAGATCATCAACATATACAGAAATGATGCAAAATCCTGTAGAGGACTTCTTGATGAAAACACATGGGCAATCAGCACTATTGGAGTATCCTTTCTGAAGAAGGAACTCATTGAGTCAGTTGTACCACATCCGTCCCGACTGCCTTAAGCCATATAATGACTTATTCAGCTTTACACAATACATGTTGCGTTTTGCATTTTTATTCGGGACAGAGATTCCATCAGGAACCTTCATATATATGTCCGAATCTAGTGACCCGTAAAGGTATGCGGTCACGACGTCCATCAACTGCATAGATAGACGATTTTGCACTGCCAAGGATATAACATATCGGAAAGTGGTTGCACTCATTACTGGAGAATATGTTTCAGTGAAATCAATGCCGGGTTTCTGCGTGAAACCTTGTGCTACGAGCCTTGCTTTATATCTCACCACCTCATTGTTCTCATTCCGTTTCCGGAGAAAAACCCATTTGAATCCCACAGGGAAAACACTGGGAGGTGTAGGTATTGCTTCGGTGAATACGTTTCTTTTGTTAAGCGAGGCAATTTCTGCTTGGATTGTATCCTTCCATTTAGGCCAATCGGAGCGCTTTTGGCACTCAACGATAGACCTTGGATCATGATCAGTGAGAAGGGTATCTGCAATCTTTTCAGCAAAATATATGTCGACAGTCGTAGTCTTACGGTCAAATAATTCTCCAGAATCAACATAGTTGATGGAAATTTCCTGCACCCCTAGTGACTCTTCGTGATTTCCCAATACGATCGAGTCTGGGTGTTCCGATGTCCCAGTCAGTTTGTGCACACTGGAACTGGGTTGTGGAGGTTGCCCTTCCACTGGGTGTATACTACCCATCAGGTGTTTGTCAACGTTGATTTGACCTGCATTTACTAACTCCGACGTTTTTTTTCTCGGTTTCCTTTGCTTCTTGCTAGAAGCATGCTCCGGGTCAGAAGCCGTACTACTCCCCCTCTTTTTAGGAATAGGGAGTTGAGTGGTTTTTATTGATACCTCCACTCTTTCTGGCGCGTTTCTGGCCGGGTTTAAGGATTTTGTAACACCTTTCAAATCAGTAAATGAATCTGGCAGATTATTTGCAAGATGTTGCAAATTAATGATCTTTCGAACTTGAAGTTCGGTCTCATGGGTACGTGGATCAGAGGATGAAATGGAATGAGCATTCCAATCAATTTCCGGGCATTCTTTCTGGTACTTGAAATCTTCCCCTAATGCCGGAAAATGTTCCTCATTAAATATGCAATCAGCGTGACGGGCTGTGAACAGATCCCCAGTCAGGGGTTCCAGGTACTTAATAATCGATGGCGATTTGTACCCCACATAGATCCCCAACTTCCTGTGTGGGCCCATAGATGTCCGCTGTGGTGGTGAGATCGGGATGTATGCAGCACATCCAAACTTACGCAGATGGGAAATGCTTGGAGGATTTCCACGTACCAATTCCAGAGGGGAAGAACTGTGATATGCAATTGGCCTCAATTGTATCAAGTCAGCAGCGTGTAAAACAGCGTGACCCCAACAAGAGGTTGGCAAGTTGCAATTTGTCAACAAAGGTCTTGCAATGAGTTTGATCCTCTTAATCAATGCTTCAGCCAAACCATTTTGTGTATGGACATATGGAACAGAGTGCTGAACTTCAATCCCCAAAGCCATGCAATAATCATTGAAAGCACGTGAGGAGAATTCTGCAGCATTGTCCATCCGAATTGATTTAATTCGACTTTCAGGATAATGGGCTTGCAACTTAATGACTTGCCTCATTATCTTGGCAAATGCATGGTTTCGTGTGGATAGAAGACACACATGTGACCATCGTGTAGATGCGTCAATCAGAACCATGAAATACCGGAAAGGTCCAGATAATGGATGAATGGGACCACAAATATCTCCTTGAATACGTTCAAGGAACTGAAGTGGTTCAGCTTGTATTTTGAGGTGCGAAGGCCTCAAAATTAGCTTTCCCGTGGCACAAGATGTGCACACAAAATCAGAAGATTGAGGAAATTTTGACTCAAGCAAATTATGACCAATGGAATTGCTAGTAATTTTTCTCATCATCCCTATTCCAAGATGGCCTAGGCGATCATGCCAGGTTTGGAATGCGTTAACATTCTGAAAAATTACTTTGTATGCAACATGTTCCACGGGTTTGATGTACGTATAGTACAAACCGGACGACAGAGAAGGAATTTTCTCATGTACCTTTTTGCCATATCCGTCATCTTTAGTAAAGAGTAGATACTCCTCTTTGTTGTCTTCATGGGTTTCAATATGAAAACCATTTTTACGGATATCTCGATAACTGATGAGGGTACATGCAGAATCGGGATACAGTAAAGCATCCTCAATTGTCACATATGTACCACTTGGGAGGGTGAATATGGCACGTCCAGTACCAACAATCACAGTATCGCGTCCAGCGATAGTTAGAATATCTCCATTTGTCTTTTTCAGAGTTTGGAAATATTTCATCTCCCTCAGTATGGAGTTTGTGGCACCACTGTCCACAAGGCATAATTCCTCTTCCATCGGATTGTCCCCGTAGAAAACTATATAAAACAAAGAATTTTCAATAAGAAAACCTCACAGTAATATATAGAATACAATCTTTATTATATCAAATGTGCTGATACAATACAATATAAAGACAACAACAAACTTATGTTCTTATTACAATCATCACAAATGGACATAATTAAGTAGATCACTAGGAGATTGAGGGACTAGTCAAAGTCGCCAAACACGTTGTTTGCGGTGTACTCAATCAACGTGTTCTCCATTTCAGCAGTAGCCTCAGGCAGATAAGGAATCACGGCGTTGCTCGGTCCAGGAGGAACATCGTGCGAACCACCAGCTCCTTTTGCGCTATCCGGATGAAGGTTGAAGTTGGCTTCAAACCTTTTCCGTTGAGGTGCTTTGCGTCCCTGAGATTGCTGGTACAGCATAACCAGATGCTTGGGCATTGTGCACTTTTCAGTAGAATGCGTGGAGCATCCACACTTGTTGCAAAGCTTAGATTTATCAAACCTGAGCTTTGAAGTGCCTTTTCCCTTGCCTGGGTATCTAGATCTCCTGTTCCCATTGCGCTTTCGCTTATGCTCGAAATTGGATTGTTTACCCCGAGGGGTACCATTAAACTTCTGTCTATTTGCAACATTCAGATGGACTTCAGGTAAAGGTTGTGCCCCAACTGGGCGCTGAGAGGCATTCTTAGCGAGTAGCTCATCATGCTTTTCAGCCTGAAGTAACATGTGAATAAGCTCGGAATAGACAGTGTAGTTACGAGCACGGTATTGCTGTTGGAGGATCCTATCTGAAGGGAGCATAGTAGACAATGTTTTCTCTATCTTCTCCCCCTCAGTAGGTTCCTTCTCACAAAAACGCGGTTTGGAACATATCTTATGAACAGCATGATTGTACTCACCGATGGACTTGAAATCCTGAAGACGGAGATGAGTCCAATCATGGAGTGCTTCTGGCAGGACTACTGCCTTCTGCTGTTCATACCTCGTTTTGAGGGCCAGAAACAGAGTACTAGGAGATTCCTCCTGTAAATACTCAGACTTGAGATCTGGATGAATATGGTGCCTTATGATGAATAAAGCAGCATAGTTCTGCTGTTCTGTCAGCGGCATGGCTCCATCCGGGAGAGGAGTCTCCGGGGGTTGTATTGCACGCGCTATCCCACGGGACGCAAGACTGATCTTGATGTCCATAGCCCATGTAGGGTAATTGTGGCCATTGAGGGCAAGCTCCTCAAACTCTTTAGCAGTCATCTTCGCCTACATGGGAGAACCAGAGATAATTAATTTACGAGTGGTAAATTAAAAACCATCATGGTTGTGTAATAAGAATGCAAAAATTTGATACTCAAGTGTAAACTTGAAAAAAATTCTCAACCTCAATTGTGTGAACATAACACTTTGAAGATCACTTAGATCTCACAGTAATGGGCTACATCGCCATTACCTTGTGTATGCTACAATTCAAATATAAGGAATACACTTTGGAGGTAATCGTTTGTCGAAAATGACAAAGCGTAGACCTCACAGTAAGAGAGGACAGTCTGCAAATAAGCAGTAGATCACAACTCATTACCTTGTGATTCCAAATAAAATGAGGGAGAAACGTCCAGCGGCGTTGCGGCCGAATCGACGGATGGCTTGCATCCGGCGACGGAAACGGCGGTGGCCAGCAACTCCATGGCGGCGAAGGGCAATGAGGCGGTAGCGGCGACCGTCCTCGCGGATCAGACGGAGGAAGGAGACGAGGCCTATCATCTCACCGGCGGCGAGTGCTTCCTCTCTTCTCCTTTCTTTGTTGCCTTTTTGCTCTCGCTGGTTGATCTACGGGCTGATAACGTGTTTTGAATCAAATCATTCGATCCCTTGATGATGGTTTACAGGACGCTTATATATCTCCCGAAGAGACACGACGATCCAGAGGAGGCGTCGGTTCCAGAGAGATGCGTCGGTTGCCGGGACACAGGCGTCCGCAGATGCAACCGCTTGGCCGTTGGGCAAGGGGAGATTTCCCTTTTACAAAATTAATCTCAACAATAGTATCCGATAGAGAGATAGCATCCACACCTCTAAATGCGCCATCTTCATCTCTGAACACAACTCCACCTCCACCACCTTGTCCCGATCGAGACGTAGCTCCATCGACGTTAGCCTTGAGTCAGCCTGGCGCCGGTGGTTCCCATCTTGCACGTTGGGTGGATGATGTCGAGGTCTCTGTCCGCCCCAGCACTCTCTTCCATTCTTCAATGAGAGCTGCTACTCTCCTTGCCACCATGTTCGCCTCTTCAATTCGCTTTCCATCACGCGTGTCATTTCTTGCCAGCCAAATACTCCCTCTATCCCAAAATTCTTTTCTTAAATTTGTCTAGATATGAATGTATCTAATACTAAAACATGACTTGATACATCCGTATTTAGACAAATCTAAGACCAATTTTGGAACGGAGAGAATAGCATATAAGCCCTGAACCATCATTGACTTGTCGTCATCTAAAGCATCCGACATCCACTAAAGCATCCAGGATGCAATCGAACTCTGAGTGCACATTGACCGAGGTGGGTTCGCCACCCTCACACCCAAAACCGAGCTCAACTCCTTCCAGAAAAGCATGGAATGATAGCAGCCCCAAAACCTGTGATACATTGTTTCTTCACATCCACAACCAGGACAAAAAACGACGGGCTTGATTCTTCTACGAAGTAGTTCAGATCCCACCGCCAGGCTGTTCTTGATCAGTCGTCACACATGGATCAACACCTTCCCCGGCGCATTGGTTCTTGCCGCCGTTGAGGACGAGCCAGCATGTCCTGTTCTCGTCTTCTTCTTTTCCATACATAGGTGATAAGCAGACTTCACCAAAAATTATCAGTTCTTCGTAAAATTCCATGCCAAGATGTCATCTACCCAGACCTCCCACAAAAATCTGAAGAATATCATGTACGTTGCCCTCGGTGAACATTGCTTCCAGCTTCTGTCGATCCCACCCTATAGCCTCGTCATTTAGTAGATCGCTCACCCTCGTTATCCCCAGCACGTACACCTGGCCCAATGGCCTTAGGCTACCCTTGCGAGGGATCCAACTATCATGATGAATGTGGATGGTAGATCCATCACCCACTCTTCATATAAGTTCTTCCAGGAGCAAGTCCCTGCCATGCAAAATGTTTCTCAAAGTATATGATGCACCACTCGGACATGTCACATTGAGGATTGTTCCATGCCTTAAGGACGCGCCCACACTGAGAAAAAGGGACTTGCAACAGTCTCCAGGCTTGCTTTACTAGTAAAGCCTGGTTGAAAGCTTCTATATCTCGAAACCCCATCTCTCCCTCCCTCCTGCTTAGAGCATCTCCAGTCGCGCCTCTAACAAGGTCCCCCAGGCGACTTTTCGGCCGTCCGCGCCAAAAAAACGGTCTAGTCGCATCTTTAAGGGCCTAATTTTCACCAGCTCGGAGCGAAATTGGCGCCGACGGACCCAACTCGACCCTGGCACCCTGGGGGCACTCGGGACGTCCGGCGTATCGTTTTTGGCGTGAAAGAGCCACGGGCCCTCCTTACCAGCGACTCGTCTCGCTTCTCGCCGCTTCGCCGTCCTCATCGTCTCGTTTCCCGCGGCGAATTAATGCCAAAGCTGTCGCGCCAGTCAGCCTCCGCCATTGATGCCTCACTGGCGGCGCAATGAAGGCGTGACGACGCGCGTCCCCGCGCATGCCACGCATAGACGAGACGGCCACGCGTGCTCGCGCCGCCTCCGCCCATATAAGCTGACCCCAGCGCGCCGGTGGCGCGCACAGAGTCTCCACCGCCGACACGATCTCTCTCCCCTTCCTCCCTCTCCCCTCACCGTCCCAGTTCAAAGAAATGGCCGAACGATTCCCAGGCGACGTCGCGGCGGCGAACGGCTTCGACCGCCGCCATCTTCACGAGGACAAAACTCGGCTCCTCTTCGAGGCTGAGTACCCGGTCCCGCCGAACATGCAGCTGCCCGGGGCGTGGAGAATCAGCGCCAGCGGGGTCCCGGTGCCACCACCGCCCACCGAGGCGGCGCGTCATGCCGAGATCGCGCGTATCCGTGTCTCTCTGCAGCAGGCGGCAAGGAAGGAGCCGCGCTACGTCCCCAACAGCCCGCTCTGGGAACCGTACTTCCGCCGCCGTCACGCCGAGCAGTTGGAGGCCACCAACGGCATCATGCCCTCCGGTGGGCTCAACTCCGAGGGACGGCGCCGATGGTGGGGCGTGCCCGGCCGCACGCTGGAGGCCGTCCTCGAGTACATCGAGGACGGCAACACACCGAGGCTGGAGTACCCCCCCCCCCCCCCCCGTCCTTCTCTCGCCGCCGTGGGAGCACGTGGACGCCGAGGCGCATGGACCCCGAGGTGTCCTCCTTCTCGTCCGATCGATCGACCGGCTCTCCCTGCCTCCGCCCCGTCAAGCCGGAGCCCTAGGACACACCCGTCAAGCCGGAGCCCCAGGACACGCCTGTCAGCCGACAGCTCCGGTATCCGCATCGCCGACTCCACCCCCGCTTCCGGGCGCCTCGTCCTCGTTGCGCCCAAACCGAAGCCCATTCTCCCCCCGAAGTACGAGGAGATAGCCTGGCGCAGCTTCTCCGACGCGGACGCCCTGCGGTGGGCGCGCGACGACTACCTCCAGACTAAGATGACCCAGCAGACCCGGGCCCTGGAGGGGATCACCGCCCGCAAACGTGGGCGCGAGGACAAGCACGACGTTGTGATCCTCGATAGCGACGACGATAAGGACGACGCCAAACCGTCCAACCCGTCACGCCAACCGAGGAAGGGTTGCAACAAGAACGGCGACCACAGCGAAGGCGGCGACGACGACGACTACACGCGGTTCTACAGCCTCCTCGGCATGTAGAACTGCAAGGGCGGCGGCCGACGAGGCAAGCGAGACGGCGAGCAAGCCTAGTAGTGTGTTTTTTCTTTTTGTAAAATACTTTAAATATGTATGAGCGGGCGTGTTCATGCCGTGTTTGGTTGAATTTGGTTTGAAGTCGCCGAAATATGCATGAACTCACCGTGTTTGTGCTGTTCAAAAAAATCATCATGCAATCCAATGAACCTTTTTCTCACCACTTGCTTCACCTCGCCAAAAGTTAGAAAAGATAGATGTCAAATGAGCTGGAAGCAACTCATAGTGAAGGTTGGGGTTACCTCGAGCCCCGATTTGACCAACACCTCACGAGCCTTCTTAGATAGTCCTTGCCCCTTCCATCCCGTGACCTTACCCTTTGCACTCTCTCAGGCATATTTAAACGTTCCCTCCTTGGATTTTCTGACAGCTGTGGGCAGCCTCAAATATTTCTCACTTAGAGCTTCAAAAGTAATCCCAATGACAGCTGTTGTTCTTTGGTGTCCTTTGTGCTCCTTTCTCAAAGAAAATAGAAGATTTCTACAAATTAACTTTCTGTCCCGATGCCATCTCATAGTCCCTGAGAATTGTTTTGAGGGCAAGGACATCAGATTCAATCTGAAGAAGTGTACTAATACCACACAAAAGCTGGTGCGCCACAGATAGAATGAAACTTTGCAACATAACAGAGTTCAAATGGTTATCTTATTCATCAAGGAAAACAGTATCCAGTATAAAAGAGAACAGCTCAGACAACTTAACATTAAAAATACATTGAAAACCTTTCTGGCTATCCTAGTCCTTTGATTGTTCACCGCACGCCGGAACTTCAAACTTGCACTAAACAGTATGTCATGCTACAATTGCTTTCACCAAGCCTGATTTTGAGGAATGTGCTGAGCATTACCGACCCTTATGGCCCCTCCGTTGTTGATGGAGCTCTCAAGGGAAATCACGCTTGGTGAAAAAATGAAGCCTTTAAATTGAGATTATTTTTCTTAAATTATTGACCAGCAAGGAGACGCCAGAAGGGCACGCTGTTAAGAGGAAGAGGGCAGAGAATTCAACAGGGAACAACGCGTCAAAAAAATCAACAGGGAACAAGATCAGATCTACAGCATTCAGAAAGATTGCGGCCAAGAAGGAACGTAGCAACAAAAGCTGGACCAGAAGAATCAACAACAAACAGTTCGGATGGAGTGCGGACATAGTCAACCATCTTATCATGTCATACACTAAAGTTAACTAGGGCATGAAAAAAAATCATCAAACTGTTGGCTATGTCCCGCACTCCATCTTTGGCCCACACTTATAAGAAACACACAAAGTTCCACATAAGAAAATTCAGACATATGCTTGTCTATGATGTAGTTTAATCCATGACCGCAACATCACAAATAACATCTGTTTTGTTGCAGCACGTATGAACATTCTTCACAAGTACAAATGGCAAAATCATCCACAGTTGAAAGGCAATGGTGAGGCAGTCCCGAAACATTACAGATGGCATTTCATTGCTCAGTCATATGATATGACTTCTCATTGCCACCAGATGCATCTACATGCAAAAATCGTAATTCATCTCCGCAATGCCACAAAACTACACAAAAACAAGAAAATATCTAAGAACACAATTACAAGAAAAATGGATGAAAGAAGATGCACTTGCACACGGGATCAGAAGGAAATTAAAGATGTTATCAACCGCTGGACATCAGAAACACAGACCAACTTTGCTTCATCGCATCCCAAAAAGAAGACTTTTTGGGAAAAAAACATAGAAAAAATAAAAAAAATTGGCAAAGTCATCATCAGAGACTTAAATACTAAGAATCAGATCATAGATCATATTGTTGCAGTATTTTCTCATCCTTTGATTCAGATGGAGCCATTAAACCAACCCTATTGATCATTTACTGGGTGTGGGAGTAAACACTGCATGGAGCTATATGCTAACCACAGGTGGATCCAGCTTTCATATTACCCCAAAAAGAAGACTTTTTGGGAAAAAAACATAGAAAAAATAAAAAAAATTGGCAAAGTCATCATCAGAGACTTAAATACTAAGAATCAGATCATAGATCATATTGTTGCAGTATTTTCTCATCCTTTGATTCAGATGGAGCCATTAAACCAACCCTATTGATCATTTACTGGGTGTGGGAGTAAACACTGCATGGAGCTATATGCTAACCACAGGTGGATCCAGCTTTCATATTACCCCAAGCCATCAAAGTTACCAAAAAAATAATATCAAATGAAAATGATATAAATACAGACATTTTTTAATTTCTTGCGCATCATTTATCTACATTTTATGTTCCATTAAATCAAGTTCTGTTTAACACAAATAAGATTGCATCTCTTCCGGAAATCAGAGATATTTGTGAGAGGATACCTAACCTCAGCAAATATGATACAGAAATGCTTAGTTTTATCAGTTGAAAACAAAAACTTGAAACCAGCAAATTACATGTGATCCTCAAGAACCTCAGCAAATATGAGACGATATTTGTGAGAGGATACCTAAACTCAGCAAAAATGATACAGAAATGCTTAGTTTTATCAGTTGAAAACAAAAACTTGAAAACGGCAAATTACATGTGATCCTCAAGAACCTCAGACTTACCCATTGATGTCACATGGATACAGCGCCTCCAGGTAGGTTCATCCTGTAAACAAGATCCTGGAGCCATCTGCACCTCCAAATGTTGGGTATATCATCATTGGAATTTCACATTATGTTTTAGAACAAATTACAATCTCCTAATTAAGACTAAGTACACATGTAAGCTATCACCACCAGGCTAATTAATCATGAATTCCCAGCTATCACCACTGGGCTAAAACCACTTTTGTAAACTGCAATGGGTCAAATCAATATATCAGATTTTTCAGTCATAAATTCTCAAAAGCAGAATTGTCATGGAAGTCTTGTCAAAATAGAAAAAACAAAAATCTCTGAAGAAAAGTGCAAAAATAAGAATTAATATTCATATGGCTTATATTAAGAAATTCAACCATATTTCCCCTTGTACTCAATGCAATCACTCAAATGAAAACCACAAGAGTGTTGAACAAACAAATGTCATTGTCCAAAAATTGCACAACTAAGCACTTCAAAATTTGGGTTCAAAGTTTAAACTGAAGATTCAGTATTTCACATCATTTGCCACCCTTGGTTTGCACAGGAAGATTAATGAATTCACAAGGGGGAAAAGAACAACTACCGTGCTAATGCAAGGAATCAGATATTACTCCCTCCATTTCTAAATATTTGGCTTTCTAGAGATTTCAACAAGTGACTACATACAGAGCAAAATGAGTGAATCTACACTCTAAGAAATGTCTATATACATCCGTATGTGGTTGTCCATTTGAAATCTCTAAAAAGACAAATATTTAAGAACGGAGGGAGTATTAGATATTATTAGTCGACACATGGAACTTTGCAGTGAGAGTGTAGGATAGCAGCCTGGCAGGGCGAAAGCTCTTATGCGGCAACTGAATATTACAGGATCTGCAAACAGGATCCTGGTGGGATACGCATCATAAAGTCTTACAAACGAATTTGTAGTATTACAGGATCAGAAACTAAACTAGGATTGTACAATAGATAAAAGATGATTGATCATGGCTCAGATCAGTATATTACAGGCTTCAGTCATGAATTTTCAGAAGCAGAACTGGCATGTTTGCTGAAAGTGTTTATCATCACCACCATGAACAAACAACATAAACCAAGATCATAAAGTAAGGGATTTGGTATTTACAGTGGCTTTAAGAAATTCAACCATGTTTTCCCTTATACTTCAGGAGTCAAATCAGAAACACAGGCAAGATAATAATCATTGCCACCAAAACAATCTCCACAGCATTGTGGCTTTCCTCCATATACTGTTAAGATAAGAAAATCAAAACAAACAGAGAAATATCTAAACCACTGATAGCAAACAACTCAGTCACTTAGATGTTCTTTGACCATGCGATCATTTCCACAGGAGTCATTACAGGTCTGTAACTGTAAAATGGGCTCATCACAGCTGTCAAAATCAAATTACCAAGAACGTGTCGACAGGAATTTTTGTGTGACGTGTGCATGTATGTAAGAGCTGCCAATACCCTGGGAGAGAGATGCCAAAGGGCAAAAGAGGGGCTAACTCATATACAACAGAACACTGTTGCTTCAAGGGAACGAGTCCAGTGGAAACAAATCAGCCTCAAGAGACTGAACATCCCAATGACCAGATGACGAAGCACAAACAAATCACAAGTTGAGACAAGAGACAATACACAAAATTAAGACTGGGCTGCTCATGATCTATCTATTGATGAATTCCTCTGTTGGGAGCAATCAATCCCAGTTAACCATAAGTGCATCTTTAACATTGTTTTTTATGTGTTGTTGAATGCAATAAGGCCCTGTTTGGTTCATAAGTCCTAGGACTTTTTTTAGTCTCAACTGATAAGTCTTAAGTCCCTAAAAAGTCCCTACCTATTTGGTTCCTGGGACTTAACATGGACTAAAAGACCATATTATAACTATAAGTCCCTATAAGTCCCTCCTTGAGAGTCCTATTTCATAAGTCCCAAATGCCCACTTTAAGTCCCTATAAGGACCTCCTGTTTGGTTTAGATTGGGGACTTTTTTAAGTCCCTAAACCAATAAGTCCTTGGAAACAAACACCCTCTAAGATTAATTCTGAACTGATAATCACCACACTTTGAGTTTGTTTCTTCAGTTGGCTTGCAGTGGATTCAGCTGCATAGTGCATGAGTGAATCTCGTGCCAGTATGTAACTCGCATCTCGTAGCTCTTCCACAAATCAGATGTGAGAGGACAGTTATACTTGACTTGTTTTATCAGTTCAAGAATAGCAAAATTAAATTGAAATCAGCAACAGAAGTTCCACCAAATCACCAAGAACAGCGGTCGTTCAGGTAAGCAAAAAATGCAACGTTAAAAAAAACAGAGAATTTCAAAGCTACAGCACGACAGGCCCCTAATTATATATTCTAAATCGCCTACCATACAAATATGCACGAGATACGTACAATAATATACTACAATTGCAAACAAAAAGGACACGCAACTAATCTAAGAGTGAACCATCTAACAGACTATACTCTGGTCAACGAAAATTGTAAAGCTGGCGCAAGCAACATAAAGCAAAGCTCAGACAGTTGCTATACTCTGCTCAACGAAGGGCGCCTCTCTCTCGAGGGGCGCACTTCTCATACAAGAGGTGTCAGAAGAAAGCGATGCTCATCACAGCTGTTGTTCATATTGATGCCGAAAGACAAGACAAACAACCAAGCAGAAAAGAAACATTCACAAGAAGAGATCTGGATCATAAGATGAGCTCAGAGGGTTGCTAATCTGCTCATGGAAGGGACGAGTCCCTTCTCATACAAGAGGTGTCAGAAATAAGCAGTGCTCATCACGGCCAACGATTCTTGCCAAGATACTAGTTGTTGTTGAAAATCCATACAAAATAAACAAACAAATTGGTGTGTGATTGTGCTCAGATATGTTTGCTGCAATCTGCTCAGCGAAGCGCCACAAGGCGCTTCTCGTACAAGAGGTGTCAGAAGTAAGCAATCATCACTACACAAAAACAACAGAAAATCGAGATCTAATGGCAGATAAGAGGGCGAGAGAAAGTAGAGATGCCGCGCAAGACGAGGGCAAAAGGAGCCGCGGCCTCCGCCGCGCCATGAGCGGCCGTGGGGTGGAGGGACTGCGGCGGCGGCGGTTCAAACCCTAGAGAGGTGCTGTGTTGGCGTCTATGCCCACGGTGGAGTTATATAGAGGGGGTGGGAGCGGGCCAAAGATTTTTTGTGGGCCTTTCGTCCTATGGGCCTGTAATGGGTTGCTAAACAAATCTAATCTCTGTAGTCTTTTTGTTTTAGCACGTTGTTTTAGGGAGCAACTAGTTAACAAGCGCTTTTTTTGAAACCGCAACGATCAGTGCCATTTGGCGCGCTCTCAGCCGCCCGCCACGTGTCGCGTTTAGTGCGCTCCCTTCGGATTTTTTTTTATTTTTGGCACATGTTTTTGGCTTTTTAAATAGGTTTTTTTTGTTTTTTCGACGTTTCGGTTTTTCACAGGTCTTCCTTAGCTTTTGGGTCAAATAAAATATTTGAAAAAAATCCTTTTGTGCGAAAAAATGTGTTTTTTTCTTTCACTAGAGTCACGGTTTTGCTTCCGCGAAAGTCACTGTTGTGCTTTCACGAGAGTCCTGACTGTGCCTTTCGGAGAAACATCCTTCCGCGAGAGGCATGGATGTGCTTTCGCGAGAGTCACGGTCGTGCCTTTCGGAAATGTAAAAAAACGCGTTTCTACTTTTTTTTCCCTTTCGCGAGAGGTACGGTTGTGCTTTCGCGAGAGTCACGACCGTGCCTTTTGGAAACGGAAAAATAAACGCGTTTACTGGTTTTTTTCTTTCACGAGAGGCACGGTTTTGCTTTTGCGAGAGTCACGGTCATGCCTCTCGAAAACGGAAAAAAATGTGTTTCTATTTTTTTTTCTTCCGGGAGAGGCACGGTTTTGTTTCCAAGAGAGGCACAGGTGTGCTTTCACAAGAGTCATAGTTGTGCCTTTTGGAAAGGAAAAAAAAAATCATGTTTTTTGTTTTTTTTCTTTCGCAAGAGGCACGGTTTTGCGAGAGGCATGGTTGTGCTTTCGCAGAGTCACGGCCATGCCTCTCGGAAACCGAAAAAACGCGTTATCTATTTTTTTTTTCCGCAAGAGGCATGGTTGTGCTTTCGCAGAGTCACGGTCATGCTTCTCAGAAACGGAAAAAGTGCGTTATTTGTTTTTTTTCTTCCGCGAGTGTGCCTCTTTCGGAAAGAAAAAAAACTTGAGCTCTCGGTTTGGTTTTTTGTCCTTTTTTTATAAAAAAATTCATCAAAACCTATCAATATTGGATTTAGTTTTGAAAATCTCAACATGGCGAATCCGACATAGACTAATAACATATGTCAAATCATTTGGACATCTGAGTAGCTCTCGAC
Organism: Triticum monococcum; assembly: GCA_034509565.1. Lineage (NCBI taxonomy): Eukaryota > Viridiplantae > Streptophyta > Magnoliopsida > Poales > Poaceae > Triticum > Triticum monococcum. The sequence goes on from CM067846.1 coordinate 68,825,246, forward strand.
AAAAAAGACAAATCTGTGTATTATTTATCTTTTTTCCGAGAGCTATTCAGATTTCCAAATGTTCTGAAATTTGAAGCACACCTCATGCATTAAATTATCTACCTTGCACAAAATTATTGGATTTTTTGGATTTTTTTATGAATTGTTTATTGGCCGGGAGCAGACGAGCCCAGGCTGAGAATTGGATATTCGATTTGTGGTGGTCTTTTCATGGTATACGTGCTCTGAATGTTGAGCGCCTTTCCCCTCGCCAGCTCTTCATTGTTTCAGATGTCTATAAGTTGTTAAAAGATATTTAGGATGGAATAGGGGACGACGTGATTTCATCATCAAGGAGATCTCCACTCGTGCAATTTGCATTCACAGAGTGTCGGTATGTTCATGAGGGAAGGAATTAATCTTGAAGCTCATAGTTTAGAGTATGATTTATCTATTAAGTGGGTCATCCTCATATTGGGCTTGGTGTGCCATACGACTTTGTTACTATGTCTATAATCCTGTAAAGATTGTCGTTGCGAGTTGCTCATGGTTTTTTACATTGGTAAGTTACAATAGAAAATTTATCTTACCAAGTTAAAGATAATAGTAAAGTTTAAGTAAAAAAATAGAAATTTTTTACACACATAATTAAACAATTAAATTTAATTGTATATAATATAAATAAAATAATATATAACATTATAATTACTGATTAATATAATATAAAAAATAATATGACAAACATGATATATTTTAATATTAATTTACACATCTGGTTTAACTATAAATATTTTTTTAAATTGAGTATTTAAGCAATTATATCATGATTTGAACGGTAATATAAATGAATATATTTTTGTTATCTAAATATTTGTCTGGCTTAATTTTATCTTATGATTTGAAAATTTAATTATCTTTAAATTTTATAAATTATGTTTTGGGAACTGTGTAAAATAAAATTAACTCACATATAATATATTAAATACAATTAAAAGAATAAATATATCACTTATTTTGATGACTGAGAGATCTTAACTGTGATCTAGATATCTCAGCAAAATTACTACACTACAAACTTTTTTCATATTTCATACAGTATTGTGAAATATCATAAGTGTAAACAAAAGAATGATGTAGTCTATTTATATTGATCATTTTTACTTATATTATTTGGTCACTTAATTTAAATATATGTTTACAATACAATGTCCAACATACAATATTCAGTGTTAAATTTTACTACTCCCTCCTTCCATCTATATAGGGTCTAATGCGTTTTTCAAGACTAACTTTGACCAAATATTAGAGCAATAGTATATGACATGCAACTTACAGAAAGTACACCGTTAAATTCGTGTGTGAAAGGAGCTTTCAATAATATAATTTTCACATTGTGCATGTCATGTACTATTAATCTTGTCAATAGTCAAAGGCGGTCTTAAAAAATGCATTAGGCCCTATATAGATGGAAGGAGGGAGTACCTTGTTTAATAACATTGATGAGATTAAATATTTCAACTCAATTATACAAGTATTACACTCTATTTGCAAAAACACCAACGTTAAAGTAGAACTTTGTATTTAATTAAAATTATGTTTAGATATTTTGCTAAAGTGAATATTATTTGAATTCAAAATGGAAATCATATTCAATTAGGGAATGTTTTGATCCCTTAAGTCTACATTAGGGTCTTTATATATGTTTATTTCTATTTTACAACTTTTAAATATCTTGATGTATATATTTGTGTGATATACGAGTATAACAATTATCTTTTTTTGTAAGAAATCTAACAATTATCTCGACTTAGAGTTGTATGGTACAATTATGTAGCTTACTTGTAACTCTTAGACAATTCTATAATGTATGAACTAGATTTGGAAAAATCACAAATTTGAAAAAAAAACATGAATTTAGAAAAGTTCCCACATTTGAAAATTTTGGTGCAAAGAAATAAAAAGAGAGAAAAGAGGGGAAATGATATAGAAAAAGGAAAAGAGGACATAAAGCAGAAAAAAATGATTAGACACTTTAAAAAACGACCAAAAGTTCCAAGAAGCTTCACAACTGGAAGCCTCCCAAAACCAAACCAGGACCCTATAGATATGTCGGCCCATTACCTACCACGTACGCCTGGGTGTGAGACATCTACCGATAACGCTACTACCTCCGTCTAGGTGAATAAGTCATTCACGTAGTTCTAAGTCATTGGTTTGAGTAATTAAATATGTGTTATATGTCATGAAAAGTATTGATACGTCCATTTTGCATCATGCTTTTATATCGATATTTATTGCATTATGGGTTGTTATTACACATTATGTCACAATACTTATGCCTATTCTCTCTTATTTTACAAGGTTTACATAAAGAGGGAGAATGTCGGCAGCTGGGATTCTGGGCTGGAAAAAGAGCAAATATTAGAGAGCTATTCTGCACAACTCCAAAAGTCCTGAAACTTCACAGAAGATGTTTTCCAAATATATAAAAAATACTGAGAGCAAGAACTTCACCAGGGGGGCCACACTCTTCCCACGAGGTAGGGGGGCGCGCCCCCCTACCTCGTGGGCCCCCTGATGGCTCTCCGGTGGCCATCTTATGCTATATGGAGTCTTTCGATGGGAAGAAAATAATAAGCCATCTTCTCGGACGAAACTCCGCCGCCACGAGGCGGAACCAATCTAGGGCTCTGGCGGAGCTGTTCTGCCGGGGAAACTTCCCTCCCGGAGGGGGAAATCATCGCCATTGTCATCACCAACGCTCCTTTCATCGGGAGAGGGCAGTCTCCATCAACATCTTCATCAGCACCATCTCATCTAAAAACCCTAGTTCATCTCTTGTATCCAATTCTTGTCTCTAAGTCCGGGATTGGTGCTAGTAGGTTGCTAGTAGTGTTAATTACTCATTGTAGTTGATGCTAGTTGGTTTAACACATTAATACCCCTCTGATTATGAACATGTTTATGCTTTGTGAGTAGTTACTTTTGTTCCTAAGGACATGGGAGAAGTCTTGCTATTAGTAGTCCTGTGATTTTGGTATTCGTTCGATATTTTGATGAGATGTATGTTGTCTCTCCTCTAGTGGTGTTATGTGAACGTCGACTACATGACACTTCACCATTGTTTGGGCCTAGAGGAAGGCATTGGGGAGTAATAAGTAGATGATGGGTTGCTAGAGTGACAGAAGTTTAAACCCTAGTTTATGCGTTGCTTCGTAAAGGGCTAATTTGGATCCATATGTTTCATGCTATGGTTAGGTTTACCTTAATACTTTTGTTGTAGTTGCGGATGCTTGCAATAGAGGTTAATCATAAGTGGGATGCTTGTCCAAGTAAGGGCAGCACCCAAGCACCGGTCCACCCACATACCAAATTATCAAAGTATCGAACGCGAATCATATGAACGTGATGAAAACTAGCTTGACGATATTCCCATGTGTCATCGGGAGTGCTTTACATCATATAAGAGTTTGTCCAGGCTTGTCCTTTGCTACAAAAAGGATTGGGCCACATTGCTGCACCTTATTTACTTTTGTTACTTGTTGCTTGTTACAAATTATCCTATCACAAAACTATCTGTTACCACTTATTTCAGTACTTGCAGAGAATACCTTGCTGGAAACCGCTTATCATTTTCTTCTGCTCCTCGTTGGGTTCGATACTCTTACTTATCGAAAGGACTATGATAGATCCCTATACTTGTGGGTCATCAAGACTCTTTTCTGGCGCCGTTGCCGGGGAGTGAAGCGGCTTTGGTAGGTGGAATTTGGTAAGGAAAAAATTATAGTGTGCTGAAATTTACTGTCACTTGTTACTATGGAAAGTAATCCTCTGAGGGGCTTGTTCGGGGTATCTTCACCCCGACCAGTAGAGCAAAGAGTTGCTCCTCAACCTACTGAACCTACTGAAAATGAAAATGAAAATGAAAATGCTTGCTTTGAAGTTCCTGCGGGTATGATAGAAAAACTGCTAGCTAATCCTTTTTTAGGAGATGGAACGAAACATCCTGATGAACATCTAATATATGTGGATGAAGTTTGTGGATTATTTAAGCTTGCAGGTGTACCCGGAGATGTTGTTAAGAAGAAGGTATTCCCTTTATCTTTGAGGGGAGATGCATCGACATGGTATAGGCTATGTGATGATATGAGGTCCTGGAATTACAAACGATTGAAATTGGAATTTCATCAGAAGTTTTATCCTATGCATCTTATTCATCATGATCGCAATTACATATATAATTTTTGCCCTCGCAAAGGAGAAAGCGTCGCTCAAGCTTGGGGGAGGCTTAAGTCAATGTTATATTCATGCCCCAATCATGAGCTCTCAATAGAAATGATTATTCAAAAAATTTATGCTCGATTTTCTGGTAACAATCACACCATGCTTGATACTTCTTGTGCTGGCTCTTTTATGATGAAGACTATTGAATTCAAATGGAATTTATTAGATAGAATTAAACGCAACTCTGAAGATTGGGACCTCGACAATGGTAAGGAGTCAGGTATGACACCTAGTTTTGATTGTGTTAAATCTTTTATGGATACCGATATTTTTCGTAAATTTAGCACTAAATATGGACTTGACTCTGAAATAGTAGCTTCTTTCTGTGAATCTTTTGCTGCTTATATTGATCTCCCTAAGGAGAAGTGGTTTAAATATCATACTCCCATAGAAGTAAAAGTAGCTGCACCTATTAAAGTTGAAGAAAAGACTATCACTTATAATGATCCCATTGTTCCTACTTCTTATGTTGAGAAACCACCTTTCCCTGTTAGGATAAAGGATCATGGTAAAGCTTAAACTGTAGTTCGTAAAAGCAATATTAAAACATATACACCTCCTGAGCAAGTTAAAGTTGAACTAATATTGCTATTGTTAAAGATCTCTCGTCTGATAATATAGATGGGCATGTTATTTATTTCTGTAATGAAACTCCTAGAATTGCTAAACCCTGTGATAAAGATAAACCTGTTAGGGAACGTAGCAGAAATTCAAAATTTTCCTACGTATCACCAAGATCTATCTATGGAGAGACCAGCAACGAGGGGAAGGAGAGTGCATCTACATACCCTTGTAGATCGCTAAGCGGAAGCGTTCAAGAGAACGGGGTTGAAGGAGTCGTACTCGCCGTGATCCAAATCACCGGAGATCCTAGTGCCGAACGGACGGCACCTCCGCGTTCAACACACATACAGCCCGGTGACGTCTCCCATGCCTTGATCCAGCAAGGAGAGAGGGAGAGGTTGAGGAAGACTCCATCCAGCAGCAGCACAACGGCGTGGTGGCGGTGGAGGAGCGTGGCAATCCTGCAGGGCTTCGCCAAGCACCGCGGGATATGAGGAGAAAGAGAGGGAGGGCTGCACCAATGAGAGAGATCAAATCACGTGTATTGGGCAGCCCCTAGGCCAAGTATATATAGGGGAAGGGGAGAGGCTGCGCCCCCTTTAGGGTTTCCACCCCTAGGGGTGGCGGCCAGCCTAGATCCCATCTAAGGGAGGCGGCCAAGGGGGAGGGGGAGAGGGAGGCGCACCAGGATGGGCCTTAGGGCCCATCTGCCCTAGGGTTTGCCCCCTTCTCCTCTCCCTTGCGCCTTGGGCCTTGTGGGGGGGCGCACCAGCCCACTTGGGGCTGGTCCCCTTCCACACTTGGCCCATGAAGCCCTCCGGGGCTGGTGGCCCCACTTGGTGGACCCCTGGGACCCTCCCGGTGGTCCCGGTACGTTACCGATAAAACCCGAAACCTTTCCGGTGACCAAAACAGGACTTCCCATATATAAATCTTTACCTCCGGACCATTCCGGAACTCCTCGTGACGTCCGGGATCTCATCCGGGACTCCGAACAACATTCGGTAACCACATACAAACTTCCTTTATAACCCTAGTGTCATCGAACCTTAAGTGTGTAGACCCTACGGGTTCGGGAAGCATGCAGACATGACCGAGACGTTATCCGGTCAATAACCAACAGCGGGATCTGGATACCCATGTTGGCTCCCAAATGTTCCACGATGATCTCATCGGATGAACCACGATGTCAAGGACTTAATCAATCCCGTATACAATTCCCTTTGTCTATCGGTACGATACTTGCCCGAGATTCGATCGTCGGTATCCCGATACCTTGTTCAATCTCGTTATCGGCAAGTCTCTTTACTCGTTCCGTAACACATCATCCCGTGATCAACTCCTTGACCACATTGTGCACATTATGATGATGTCCTACCGAGTGGGCCCAGAGATACCTCTCCGTCACACGGAGTGACAAATCCCAGTCTCGATTCGTGCCAACCCAACAGACACTTTCGGAGATACCCGTAGTGTACCTTTATAGCCACCCAGTTACGTTGTGACATTTGGCACACCCAAAGCACTCCTACGGTATCCGGGAGTTGCACAATCTCATGGTCTAAGGAAATGATACTTGACATTAGAAAAGCTTTAGCATACGAACTACACGATCTAGTGCTATGCTTAGGATTGGGTCTTGTCCATCACATCATTCTCCTAATGATGTGATCCCGTTATCAACGACATCCAATGTCCATGGTCAGGAAACCGTAACCATCTATTGATCAACGAGCTAGTCAACTAGAGGCTTACTAGGGACATGGTGTTGTCTATGTATCCACACATGTATCTAAGTTTCCTGTCAATACAATTCTAGCATGGATAATAAACGATTATCATGAACAAGGAAATATAATAATAACCAATTTATTATTGCCTCTAGGGCATATTTCCAACAGTCTCCCACTTGCACTAGAGTCAATAATCTAGTTCACATCGCCGTGTGATTAACACTCACAGGTCACATCGCCATGTGACTAACACCCAAGAGTTTACTAGAGTCAGTAGTCTAGTTCACATCACCATGTGATTAACACTCAATGAGTTCCGGGTTTGATCATGTTGCTTGCGAGACAGGTTTTAGTCAATGGGTCTACAACATTCAGATCCGTATGTACTTCGCAAATCTCTATGTCATCTCTTAGATGCAGCTACCACGTTCTATTTGGAGCTATTCCAAATAACTGTTCTACTTGGAGCTATTCCAAATCATTGCTCCATTATACGTATCCGGTATCTCTACTCAGAGCTATCCGGATAGGTGTTAAGCTTGCATCGACGTAACTCTTTACGTCGAACTCTTTATCACCTCCATAACCAAGAAACATATCCTTATTCCTCTAAGGATAATTTTGACCGCTATCTGGTGATCTACTCCTAGATCACCTTCGTACCCTCTAGCCAGACATGTGGCAAGGCACACATCAGGTGCGGTACACAGCATAGCATACTTTGGAGCCTATGTCTAAGCATAGGGGACGACCTTCGTCCTTTCTCTCTGTTCTACCATGGTCGAGCTTTAAGTCTTAACTTCGTACCTTACAACTCAGGCAAGAACTCCTTCTTTGACTGGTCCATCTTGAACACCTTCAAGATCATGTCAAGGTATGTGCTCATTTGAAAGTACCATTAAGTGTTTTGATCTATCCTTATAGATCTTGATGCTCAATGTTCAAGTAGCTTAATCCAGGTTTTCCATTGAAAAACACTTTTCAAATAACTCTGTATGCTTTCCAGAAATTCTACATCATTTCTGATCAACAACATTTATTCATCAGAAATTCTATAGTGCTCCCACTCACTTCTTTGGAAATACAAGTTTCTCATAAACTTTGTATACACCCAAAATCTTTGATCATCTTATCAAAGCATACATTCCAACTCCGAGATGCTTACTCCAGTCCTTAGAAGGATTGCTGGAGCTTTGCATACTTATCAGCATCTTTCAGGATTAACAAAACCTTCCGGTTGTATCACATACAACCTTTCCTCAAGAAAATCGTTGAGAAAACAATGTTTTGACATCCTATCTGCAAGATTTCATAAATAATGCAATAATTGCTAACATAATTCCAACAGACTCTTAGCATCGCTACGAGTGAGAAAGTCTTATCGTAGTCAACTCCTTGAACTTGTCGGAAAACATCTTAACGACAAGTCGAGCTTTCTTAATGGTGATACTTAACATCATTGTCCGTCTTCCTTTTAAAATCCATATGTACCTAACACCCTTACGACCATCAAGTAGTTCTTCCAAAGTCTACACTTTGTTTTCATATATGGATCCTTTCTCGGATTATATGGCCTCGAGCCATTTTGGAATCCAGGCCCACCATCGCTTCTCCATAGCTCGTAGGTTCATTGTTGTCTAGCAACATGACTTCCAAGACAGGATTACGTACCACTCTGAAGTAGTATGCATCCTTGTCATCCTACGAGGTTTGCGAGTGACTTGATCCGAAGTTTCATGATCAATATCATAAGCTTCCACTTCAATTGGTGTAGGTGCCACAGGAACAACTCTTTGTGCCCTGCTATACACTAGTTGAAGTGACGGTTCAATAACCTCATCAAGTCTCCACCATTCTCCCACTCAATTCTTTCGAGAGAAACTTTTCCTCGAGAAAGGACCCGATTCCAGAAACAATCCCTTATTGCTTTCGGATCTGAGACATGAGGTATACCCAACTGTTTTGGGTGTCCCATGAAGATGCATTTATCCGCTTTGGGTTCGAGCTTATCAGCCTGAAACTTTTTTCATATAAGCGTCGCAGCCCCAAACTTTTAAGAAATGACAGCTTAGGTTTCTCCAAACCATAGTTCATATGGTGTCATCTCATCGGAATCACGTGGTGCCCTATTTAAAGTGAATGCGGTTGTCTCTAATGCCTAACCCATAAACTATCGTGGTAATTCGATAAGAGACATCATGGTATGCATCATATCCAATAGGGTGCAGTTATGATGTTCGGACACACCATCACACTATGGTGTTCCAGGCTGTATTAGTTGTGAAACAATTTCCACAATGTCCTAATTCTGTGCCAAACTCATAATTCATATATTTATCTCTATGATCATATCATAGATCTTTTATCCTCTTGTCACGACGATCTTTCAACTTCACTCTGAAATTACTTGAACTTTTCAATAATTCAGACTCGTGATTCATCAAGTAAATATACTCAACATCTACTCAAATCATCTGTGAAGTAAGAACATAACGATATCCACTACACGCCTCAGCACTCATTGGACTGCACACATCAAAATGTATTACTTCCAACAAGTTGCTTTCTAGTTCCATTTTACTGAAAACGAGGCTTTCAGTCATCTTGCCCATGTGGTATGATTTGCATGTCTCAAGTGATTCAAAATCAAATGAGTCCAAATGGTCCATTTGCATGGAGTTTCATATACACCAATAGACATGGTTCTGTTGGGGAACATAGTAATTTCAAAAAATTTCCTACGCACATGCAAGATCATGGTGATGCATAGCAACGAGAGGGGAGAGTGTTGTCTACGTACCAACGCAGACCGACTGCGGAAGCGATCACACAACGTAGAGGAAGTAGTCGTACGTCTTCCCGATCCGACCGATCCAAGCACCGTTACTCCGGCACCTCCGAGTTCTTAGCACATGTTCAGCTCGATGACGATCCTCGGGCTTCGATCCAGCAAAGCGTCGAGGAAGAGTTCCGTCAGCACGACGGTGTGGTGACGATCTTGATGTACTACCGACGCAGGGCTTCGTCTAAGCACTACAACGGTATGATCGAGGTGGAATTTGGTGGCAGGGGGCACCGCACACGGCTAAGGAATGATCTCAAGGATCAACTTGTGTGTCTAGAGGTGCCCCTGCCCCCGTATATAAAGGATGAGAGGGGGAGGGCTGGCCGGCCAAGCAAGGGAGGCGCAGGAGGAGTCCTACTCCTACCGGGAGTAGGACTCCCCCCTCCAATCCTAGTCCAACTAGGTTTTCTCAAGTGGGAAAGAGAGAGGGGTTGGCCGGCCACCTTCCCTGATCCTAATAGGACTAGGGGAAGGGGGGGAGGCGCACAGCCCATGGGGCAGCCCTTTCACCTTTCTCCCAAGGCCCATGTTGGCCCATTTGGCTCCCGGGGGGTTCCGGTAACCCTCCCGGTAATCCGGTAAAATCCCGATTTCACCCGGAACACTTCCGATGTCCAAACATAGGTTTCCAATATATCAATCTTTATGTCTCGACCATTTCGAGACTCCTCGTCATGTCCGTGATCACATCCGGGACTCCGAACAACCTTCGGTACATCAAAATGCATAAACTCATAATAACTGTCATCGTAACGTTAAGCGTGCGGACCCTACGGTTCGAGAACAATGTAGACATGACCGAGACACGTCTCCGGTCAATAACCAATAGCAGGACCTGGATGCCCATATTGGCTCCTACATATTCTACGAAGATCTTTATCGGTCAGACCGCATAACAACATACGTTGTTCCCTTTGTCATCGGTATGTTACTTGCCCGAGATTCGATCGTCGGTATCCAATACCTAGTTCAATCTCGTTACTGGCAAGTCTCTTTACTCGTTCCGTAATACATCATCTCACAACTAACATCTTAGTTATAATGCTTGCAAGGCTTATGTGATGTGTATTACCGAGAGGGCCCAGAGATACCTCTCCGACAATCGGAGTGACAAACCATAATCTCGAAATACGCCAACCCAACATCTACCTTTGGAGACACCTGTAGTACTCCTTTATAATCACCCAGTTACGTTGTGACGTTTGGTAGTACCCAAAGTGTTCCTCCGGTAAACGGGAGTTGCATAATCTCATAGTTATAGGAACATGTATAAGTCATGAAGAAAGCAATAGCAACATACTAAACGATCGGGTGCTAAGCTAATGGAATGGGTCATGTCAATCAGATCATTCAACTAATGATGTGACCTCGTTAATCAAATAACAACTCTTTGTTCATGGTTAGGAAACATAACCATCTTTGATTAACGAGCTAGTCAAGTAGAGGCATACTAGTGACACTCTGTTTGTCTATGTATCCACACATGTATTATGTTTCCGGTTAATACAATTCTAGCATGAATAATAAACATTTATCATGATATAAGGAAATAAATAATAACTTTATTATTGCCTCTAGGGCATATTTCCTTCAGTCTCCCACTTGCACTAGAGTCAATAATCTAGATTACATAGTAATGATTCTAACACCCATGGAGCCTTGGTGTTGATCATGTTTTGCTCGTGGAAGAGGCTTAGTCAACGGGTCTGCAACATTCAGATCTGTATGTATCTTGCAAATCTCTATGTCTCCCACCTGGACTAGATCCCGGATGGAGTTGAAGCGTCTCTTGATGTGTTTGGTCCTTTTGTGAAATCTGGATTCCTTTGCCAAAGCAATTGCACCAGTATTGTCACAAAAGATTTTCATTGGACCCGATGCACTAGGTATGACACCTAGATCGGATATGAACTCCTTCATCTAGACTCCTTCGTTCGCTGCTTCCGAAGCAGCTATGTACTCCGCTTCACATGTAGATCCCGCTACGACGCTTTGTTTAGAACTGCACCAACTGACAGCTCCACCGTTTAAAGTAAACACGTATCCGGTTTGCGATTTAGAATCGTCCGGATCAGTGTCAAAGCTTGCATCAACGTAACCTCTTACGGTGAGCTCTTTGTCACCTCCATATACGAGAAACATATCCCTAGTCCTTTTCAGGTATTTGAGGATGTTCTTGACCGCTGTCCAGTGATCCACTCCTGGATTACTTTGGTACCTCCCTGCTAAACTTATAGCAAGGCACACATCAGGTCTGGTACACAGCATTGCATACATGATAGAGCCTATGGCTGAAGCATAGGGAACATCTTTCATTTTCTCTCTATCTTCTGCAGTGGTCGGGCATTGAGTCTTACTCAACTTCACACCTTGTAACACAGGCAAGAACCCTTTCTTTGCTTGATCCATTTTGAACTTCTTCAAAATCTTGTCAAGGTATGTGCTTTGTGAAAGTCCAATTAAGCGTCTTGATCTATCTCTATAGATCTTTATGCCTAATATGTAAGCAGCTTCCCCGAGGTCTTTCATCGAAAAACTTTTATTCAAGTATCCCTTTATGCTATCCAGAAATTCTATATCATTTCCAATCAGCAATATGTCATCCACATATAATATCAGAAATGCTACAGAGCTCCCACTCACTTTCTTGTAAATACAGGCTTCTCCAAAAGTCTGTATAAAGCCAAATGCTTTGATCACACTATCAAAGTGTTTATTCCAACTCCGAGATGCTTGCACCAGTCCATAAATGTATCGCTGGAGTTTGCATACTTTGTTAGCTCCCTTTGGATCGACAAAACCTTCTGGTTGCATCATATACAACTCTTCTTCCAGAAATCCATTCAGGAATGCAGTTTTGACATCCATCTGCCATATTTCATAATCATAAAATGCGGCAATTGCTAACATGATTCTGACGGACTTAAGCATCGCTACGGGTGAGAAGGTCTCATCGTAGTCAACCCCTTGAACTTGTCGAAAACCTTTTGCGACAAGTCGAGCTTTATAGACAGTAATATTACCGTCAGCATCAGTCTTTTTCTTGAAGATCCATTTATTCTCAATTGCTTGCCGATCATCGGGCAAGTCAACCAAAGTCCATACTTTGTTCTCATACATGGATCCCATCTCAGATTTCATGGCCTCAAGCCACTTTGCGGAATCTGGGCTCACCATCGCTTCTTCATAGTTCGTAGGTTCATCATGATCTAGTAGCATGACTTCCAGAATTGGATTACCGTACCACTCTGGTGCGGATCTCACTCTGGTTGATCTACGTGGTTCAGTAGTATCTTGTCCTGAAGTTTCATGATCATCATCATTAGCTTCCTCACTAATTGGTATAGGTGTAGCAGAAACAGTTTTCTGTGATGCACTATTTTCCAATAAGGGAGCAGGTACAGTTACCTCGTCAAGTTCTACTTTCCTCCCACTCACTTCTTTCGAGAGAAACTCCTTCTCTAGAAATGATCCATTCTTAGCAACGAATGTCTTGCCTTCGGATCTGTGATAGAAGGTATACCCACCAGTCTCCTTTGGGTATCCTATGAAGACACATTTCTCCGCTTTGGGTTCGAGCTTATCAGGTTGAAGCTTTTTCACATAAGCATCGCAGCCCCAAACTTTAAGAAACGACAACTTTGGTTTCTTGCCAAACCATAGTTCATAAGGCGTCGTCTCAACGGATTTTGATGGTGCCCTATTTAACGTGAATGCGGCCGTCTCTAAAGCATAACCCCAAAACGATAGCGGTAAATCAGTAAGAGACATCATAGATTGCACCATATCTAGTAAAGTACGATTAAAATGTTCGGACACACCATTACGCTGTGGTGTTCCGGGTGGCGTGAGTTGCGAGACTATTCCACAATTTTTCAAATGTACACCAAACTCGTAACTCAAATATTCTCCTCCACGATCAGATCGTAGAAACTTTATTTTCTTGTTACGATGATTTTCAACTTCACTCTGAAATTCCTTGAACTTTTCAAATGTTTCAGACTTATGTTTCATTAAGTAGATATATCCATATCTGCTTAAATCATCTGTGAAGGTGAGAAAATAACGATATCCGCCACGAGCCTCAATATTCATCGGACCACATACATCGGTATGTATGATTTCCAATAAATCTGTTGCTCTCTCCATAGTACCGGAGAACGGTGTTTTAGTCATCTTGCCTATGAGGCACGGTTCGCAAGTACCAAGTGATTCATAATCAAGTGGTTCCAAAAGCCCATCAGCATGGAGTTTCTTCATGCGCTTTACACCGATATGACCTAAACGGCAGTGCCACAAATAAGTTGCACTATCATTATCAACTCTGCATCTTTTGGCTTCTACATTATGAATATGTGTATCACTACTATCGAGATTCAACAAGAATAGACCACTCTTCAAAGGTGCATGACCATAAAAGATATTACTCATATAAATAGAACAACCATTATTCTCTGATTTAAATGAATAACCGTCTCGCATTAAACAAGATCCAGATATAATGTTCATGCTCAACGCTGGCACCAAATAACAATTATTTAGGTCTAATATTAATCCCGAAGGTAGATGTAGAGGTAGCGTGCCGACCGCGATCACATCGACTTTGGAACCGTTTCCCACGCGCATCGTCACCTCGTCCTTTGCTAGCGTCCGCTTATTCTTAGTCCCTGTTTCGAGTTGCAAATATTAGCAACAAAACCAGTATCAAATACCCAGGTGCTACTGCAAGCTCTAGTAAGGTACACATCAATAACATGTATATCACATATACCTTTGTTCACCTTGCCATCCTTCTTATCCGCCAAATACTTGGGGCAGTTCCGCTTCCAGTGACCAGTCTGCTTGCAGTAGAAGCACTCAGTTTCAGGCTTAGGTCCAGACTTGGGTTTCTTCTCCTGAGCAGCAACTTGCTTGCTGTTCTTCTTGAAGTTCCCCTTCTTCTTCCCTTTGCCCTTTTTCTTGAAACTAGTGGTCTTGTTGACCATCAACACTTGATGCTCCTTCTTGATTTCTACCTCCGCAGCTTTCAGCATTGCGAAGAGCTCGGGAATAGTCTTGTTCATCCCTTGCATATTATAGTTCATCACGAAGCTCTTGTAGCTTGGTGGCAGTGATTGGAGAATTCTGTCAATGACGCAATCATCTGGAAGATTAACTCCCATCTGAATCAAGTGATCATTATACCCAGACATTTTGAGTATATGCTCACTGACAGAACTGTTCTCCTCCATCTTGCAGCTATAGAACTTATTGGAGACTTCATATCTCTCAATTCGGGCATTTGCTTGAAATATTAACTTCAACTCTTGGAACATCTCATATGCTCCATGACGTTCAAAACGTCGTTGAAGTCCCGATTCTAAGTCGTAAAGCATGGCACACTGAACTATCGAGTAGTCATCAGCTTTGCTCTGCCAGACGTTCATAACATCTGGCGTTGCTCCAGCAGCAGGCCTGGCACCCAGCGGTGCTTCCAGGACGTAATTCTTCTGTGCAGCAATGAGGATAATCCTCAGGTTACGGACCCAGTCCGTGTAATTGCTACCATCATCTTTCAACTTTGCTTTCTCAAGGAACGCATTAAAATTCAACGGAACAACAGCACGAGCCATCTATCTACAATCAACATAAACAAGCAAGATACTATCAGGTACTAAGTTCATGATAAGTTTAAGTTCAGTTAATCAAATTACTTAGGAACTCCCACTTAGATAGACATCCCTCTAATCCTCTAAGTGATCACGTGATCCAAATCAACTAAACCATAACCGATCATCACGTGAGATGGAGTAGTTTTCAATGGTGAACATCGTCATGTTGATCATATCTACTATATGATTCACGCTCGACCTTTCGGTCTCTGTGTTCCGAGGCCATATCTGCATATGCTAGGCTCGTCAAGTTTAACCTGAGTATTCTGCGTGTGCAAAACTGGCTTGCACCCGTTGTAGATGGACGTAGAGCTTATCACACCTGATCATCACGTGGTGTCTGGGCACGACGAACTTTGGCAACGGTGCATACTCAGGGAGAACACTTCTTGATAATTTAGTGAGAGATCATCTTATAATGCTACCGTCAATCAAAGCAAGATAAGATGCATAAAAGATAAACATCACATGCAATCAATATAAGTGATATGATATGGCCATCATCATCTTGTGCTTGTGATCTCCATCTCCGAAGCACCGTCATGATCACCATCGTCACCGGCGCGACACCTTGATCTCCATCGTAGCATCGTTGTCGTCTCGCCAATCTTATGCTTCCACGACTATCAATACCGCTTAGTAATAAAGTAAAGCATTACATCGCGATTGCATTGCATACAATAAAGCGACAACCATATGGCTCCTGCCAGTTGCCGATAACTTGGTTACAAAACATGATCATCTCATACAATAAAATCAGGATCATGCCTGGACCATATCACATCACAACATGCCCTGCAAAAACAAGTTAGACGTCCTCTACTTTGTTGTTGCAAGTTTTACGTGGCTGCTACGGGCTTAAGCAAGAACTCATCTCACCTATGCATCAAAACCACAACGATAGTTTGTCAAATAGACTCCGTTTTAACCTTCTCAAGGACCGGGCGTACACTCGGTTCAACTAAAGTTGGAGAGACAGTCGCCCGCAAGCCATCTATGTGCAAAGCACGTCGAGGGAACCGGTCTCGCGTAAGCGTACGCGTAAGGTTGGTCCGGGTCGTCTCGTCCAACAATACCGCCGAACCAAAGTATGACATGCTGGTAGGCAGTATGACTTGTATCGCCCACAACTCACTTGTGTTCTACTCGTGCAAATAACATCAAACCAAAAAACCTAGGCTCGGATGCCACTGTTGGGGAACGTAGTAATTTCAAAAAAATTCCTACGCACACGCAAGATCATGGTGATGCATAGCAACGAGAGGGGAGAGTGTTGTCTACGTACCAACGCAGACCGACTGCGGAAGCGATCACACAACGTAGAGGAAGTAGTCGTACGTCTTACCGATCCGACCGATCCAAGCACCGTTACTCCGGCACCTCCGAGTTCTTAGCACATGTTCAGCTCGATGACGATCCTCGGGCTCCGATCCAGCAAAGCGTCGAGGAAGAGTTCCGTCAGCATGACGGCGTGGTGACGATCTTGATGTACTACCGACGCAGGGCTTCGCCTAAGCACTACAACGGTATGATCGAGGTGGAATTTGGTGGCAGGGGGCACCGCACACGGCTAAGGAACGATCTCAAGGATCAACTTGTGTGTCTAGAGGTGCCCCCTGCCCCCGTATATAAAGGATGAGAGGGGGAGGGCTGGCCGGCCAAGCAAGGGAGGCGCAGGAGGAGTCCTACTCCTACCGGGAGTAGGACTCCCCCCTCCAATCCTAGTCCAACTAGGTTTTCTCAAGTGGGAAAGAGAGAGGGGTTGGCCGGCCACCTTCCCTAGTCCTAATAGGACTAGGGGAAGGGGGGGAGGCGCGCAGCCCATGGGGCAGCCCTTTCACCTTTCTCCCAAGGCCCATGTTGGCCCATTTGGCTCCCGGGGGGTTCCGGTAACCCTCCCGGTAATCCGGTAAAATCCCGATTTCACCCGGAACACTTCCGATGTCCAAACATAGGTTTCCAATATATCAATCTTTATGTCTCGACCATTTCGAGACTCCTCGTCATGTCCGTGATCACATCCGGGACTCCGAACAACCTTCAGTACATCAAAATGCATAAACTCATAATAACTGTCATCGTAACGTTAAGCGTGCGGACCCTACGGTTCGAGAACAATGTAGACATGACCGAGACACGTCTCCGGTCAATAACCAATAGCGGGACCTGGATGCCCATATTGGCTCCTACATATTCTACGAAGATCTTTATCGGTCAGACCGCATAACAACATACGTTGTTCCCTTTGTCATCGGTATGTTACTTGCCCGAGATTCGATCGTCGGTATCCAATACCTAGTTCAATCTCGTTACTGGCAAGTCTCTTTACTCGTTCCGTAATACATCATCTCACAACTAACATCTTAGTTATAATGCTTGCAAGGCTTATGTGATGTGTATTACCGAGAGGGCCCAGAGATACCTCTCCGACAATCGGAGTGACAAACCCTAATCTCGAAATACGCCAACCCAACATCTACCTTTGGAGACACCTGTAGTACTCCTTTATAATCACCCAGTTACGTTGTGACGTTTGGTAGTACCCAAAGTGTTCCTCCGGTAAACGGGAGTTGCATAATCTCATAGTTATAGGAACATGTATAAGTCATGAAGAAAGCAATAGCAACATACTAAGCGATCGGGTGCTAAGCTAATGGAATGGGTCATGTCAATTAGATCATTCAACTAATGATGTGACCTCGTTAATCAAATAACAACTCTTTGTTCATGGTTAGGAAACATAACCATCTTTGATTAACGAGCTAGTCAAGTAGAGGCATACTAGTGACACTCTGTTTGTCTATGTATTCACACATGTATTATGTTTTCGGTTAATACAATTCTAGCATGAATAATAAACATTTATCATGATATAAGGAAATAAATAATAACTTCATTATTGCCTCTAGGGCATATTTCCTTCAGGTTCACATGTCTCAAACTTTTCAAAAACGAGTGAGCCCAAAGATCCATCAACATGGAGCTTCTTCATGCGTTTTACACCGATATGACTTACGTGGCAGTGCCACAAGTAGGTGGTACTATCATTACTATCTTATATCTTTTGGCATGAACATGTGTATCACTACGATCGAGATTCAATAAACCATTCATTTTAGGTGCAAGACCATTGAAGGTATTATTCAAATAAACAGAGTAACCATTATTCTCCTTAAATGAATAACCGTATTGCGATAGACATAATCCAATCATGTCTATGCTCAACGCAAACACCAAATAACAATTATTTAGGTTTAACACCAATCTCGATGGTAGAGGGAGCGTGCGATGCTTGATTATATCAACATTGGAAACACTTCCAACATATCGTTAGCTCACCTTTAGCTAGTCTCCGTTTATTCCGTAGCTTTTATTTCGAGTTACTAACACTTAGCAACCGAACCGGTATCTAATACCCTGGTGCTACTAGGAGTACTAGTAAAGTACACATCAACACAATGTATATCCAATATACTTCTATCGACCTTGCTAGCCTTCTAATCTACCAAGTATCTAGGGTAATTCTGCTCCAGTGGCTGTTCCCCTTATTACAGAAGCACTTAGTCTCGGGTTTGGGTTCAACCTTGAGTTTCTTCACTAGAGCAGCAGCTGAATTGCCGTTTCATGAAGTATCCCTTCTTGCCCTTGCCCTTCTTGAAACTAGTGGTTTTAATAACCATCAACAATTGATGCTCCCTTTTGATTTCTACTTTTGTGGTGTCAAACATCGCGAATATCTCAAAGATCATCATATATGTCCCTAATATATTATAGTTCATCACGAAGCTCTAGCAGCTTGGTGGTAATGACTTCGGAGAAACATCACTATCTCATCTGGAAGATCAACTCCCACTCGATTCAAATGATTGTTGTACTCAGACAATCTGAGCACAAGCCCAACAATTGAGCTTTTCTCCCTTAGTTTGCAGGCTAAGAAAATCGTCGGAGGTCTTATACCTCTTGACGTGGGCACGAGCCTGAAATCCCAATTTCAGCCCTCGAAACATCTCATATGTTTTTCGATGTTTCAAAACGTCTTCGGTGCCTCAACTCTAAACCGTTTAACTGAACTATCACGTAGTTATCAAAATGTGTATGTCAGATGTTCGCAACATCCACAGACAACGTTCGAGGTTCAGCACACTGAGCGGTGCATTAAGGACATAAGCCTTCTATTAAGCAATGAGGACAATCCTCAGTTTACGGACCTAGTCCGCATAATTGCTACTATCAACTTTCAACTAAATTTTCTCTAGGAACATATCTAAACAGTAGATCTGAAGCGCGAGCTACGACATAATTTGCGAAGATCTTTTGACTATGTTCAGGATAATTAAGTTCATCTTATGAACTCCCACTCAGATAGACATCCCCCTAGTCATCTAAGTGATTACATGATCCGAGTCAACTAGGCCGTGTCCGATCATCACGTGAGATGGACTAGTCAACGTCGGTGAACATCTTCATGTTGATCGTATCTTCTATACGACTCATGCTCGACCTTTCGGTCTTCTGTGTTCCGAGGCCATGTCTGTACGCATGCTAGGCTCGTCAAGTCAACCTAAGTGTTTCACGTGTGTAAATCTGTCTTACACCCGTTGTATGTGAACGTTAGAATCTATCACACTCGATCATCACGTGGTGCTTCGAAACAACGAACTATCGCAACGGTGCATAGTTAGGGGGAACACTTTCTTGAAATTTTAATGAGGGATCATCTTATTTACTACCGTCGTTCTAAGCAAATAAGATGTATAAACATGATAAACATCACATGCAATCAAATAATAGTGACATGATATGGCCAATATCATATAGCTCCTTTGATGTCCATCTTGGGGCTCCATGATCATCTTGTCACCGGCATGACACCATGATCTCTATCATCGTGTCTTCTTGAAGTTGTCTCGCCAACTATTACTTCTACTTCTACAGCTAACGGTTAGCAATAAAGTAAAGTAATTTCATGACGTTTAAGTTGACACGCAGGTCATAAATAAATAAAGACAACTCCTATGGCTCCTGCCGGTTGTCATACTCATCGACATGCAAGTCATGATTCCTATTAGAAGAACATGATCAATCTCATACATCACATATCATTCATCACATTCTTCTTGGCCATATCACATCACATAGCATACTCTGCAAAAACAAGTTAGACGTCCTCTAATTGTTGTTTGCATGTTTTACGTGGCTGCTATGGGTTTCTAGAAAGAATGTTTCTTACCTACGCAAAACCACAACGTGATATGCCAATTGCTATTTACCCTTCATAAGGACCCTTTTCATCGAATCCGTTCCGACTAAAGTGGGAGAGACAGACACCCGCTAGCCACCTTATGCAACTAGTGCATGTCAGTCGGTGGAACCAGTCTCACGTAAGAGTACGTGTAAGGTCGGTCCGGGCCGCTTCATCCCACGATGCCGTCGAAACAAGATTGGACTAGTAACGGCAAGTAAATTGACAAAATCAACGCCCACAACTACTTTGTGTTCTACTCGTGCATAGAATCTACGCAATAGACCTAGCTCATGATGCCACTGTTGGGGAACGTAGCAAAAATTCAAAATTTTCCTACGTATCACCAATATCTATCTATGGAGAGACCAGCAACGAGGGGAAGGAGAGTGCATCTACATACCCTTGTAGATCGCTAAGCAGAAGCGTTCAAGAGAACGGGGTTGAAGGAGTCGTACTCGTCGTGATCCAAATCACCGGAGATCCTAGTGCCGAACGGACGGCACCTCCGCGTTCAACACACGTACAGCCCGGTGACGTCTCCCATGCCTTGATCCAGCAAGGAGAGAGGGAGAGGTTGAGGAAGACTCCATCCAACAGCAGCACAACGGCGTGGTGGCGGTGGAGGAGCGTGGCAATCCTGTAGGGCTTCGCCAAGCACTGCGGGATATGAGGAGAAAGAGAGGGAGGGCTGCACCAATGAGAGAGATCAAATCACGTGTATTGGGCAGCCCCTAGGCCAAGTATATATAGGGGAAGGGGAGGGGCTGCTCCCTCTTTAGGGTTTCCACCCCTAGGGGTGGCGGCCAGCCTAGATCCCATCTAAGGGAGGCGGCCAAGGGGGAGGGGGAGAGGGAGGCGCACCAGGATGGGCCTTAGGGCCCATCTGCCCTAGGGTTTGCCTCCTTCTCCTCTCCCTTGCGCCTTGGGCCCTTGTGGGGGGCGCTCCAGCCCACTTGGGGCTGGTCCCCTTCCACACTTGGCCCATGAAGCCCTCCGGGGCTGGTGGCCCCACTTGGTGGACCCCCGGGACCCTCCCGGTGGTCCCGGTACGTTACCGATAAAACCCGAAACCTTTCCGGTGACCAAAACAGGACTTCCTATATATAAATATTTACCTCCGGACCATTCCGGAACTCCTCGTGACGTCCGGGATCTCATCCGGGACTCCGAACAACATTCGGTAACCACATACAAACTTCCTTTATAACCCTAGCGTCATCGAACCTTAAGTGTGTAGACCCTACGGGTTCGGGAAGCATGCAGACATGACCGAGACGTTATACGGTCAATAACCAACAGCGGGATCTGGATACCCATGTTGGCTCCCACATGTTCCACGATGATCTCATCGGATGAACCACGATGTCAAGGACTTAATCAATCCCGTATACAATTCCCTTTGTCTATCGGTACGATACTTGCCCGAGATTCGATCGTCGGTATCCCGATACCTTGTTCAATCTCGTTACCGGCAAGTCTCTTTACTCGTTCCGTAACACATCATCCCGTGATCAACTCCTTGACCACATTGTGCACATTATGATGATGTCCTACCGAGTGGGCCCAGAGATACCTCTCCGTCACACGGAGTGACAAATCCCAGTCTCGATTCGTGCCAACCCAACAGACACTTTCGGAGATACCCGTAGTGTACCTTTATAGCCACCCAGTTACGTTGTGACGTTTGGCACACCCAAAGCACTCCTACGGTATCCGGGAGTTGCACAATCTCATGGTCTAAGGAAATGATACTTGACATTAGAAAAGCTTTAGCATACGAACTACACGATCTAGTGCTATGCTTAGGATTGGGTCTTGTCCATCACATCATTCTCCTAATGATGTGATCCCGTTATCAACGACATCCAATGTCCATGGTCAGGAAACCGTAACCATCTATTGATCAACGAGCTAGTCAACTAGAGGCTTACTAGGGACATGGTGTTGTCTATGTATCCACACATGTATCTAAGTTTCCTGTCAATACAATTCTAGCATGGATAATAAACGATTATCATGAACAAGGAAATATAATAATAACCAATTTATTATTGCCTCTAGGGCATATTTCCAACAGTCTCCCACTTGCACTAGAGTCAATAATCTAGTTCACATCGCCGTGTGATTAACACTCACAGGTCACATCGCCATGTGACTAACACCCAAGAGTTTACTAGAGTCAGTAGTCTAGTTCACATCACCATGTGATTAACACTCAATGAGTTCTGGTTTTGATCATGTTGCTTGTGAGAGAGGTTTTAGTCAACGGGTCTGCAACATTCAGATCCGTATGTACTTTGCAAATCTCTATGTCATCTCCTAGATGCAGCTACCACGTTCTATTTGGAGCTATTCCAAATAACTTTCTACTTGGAGCTATTCCAAATCGTTGCTCCATTATACGTATCCGGTATCTCTACTCAGAGCTATCCGGATATGTGTTAAGCTTGCATCGACGTAACTCTTTACGTCGAACTCTTTATCACCTCCATAACCGAGAAACATATCCTTATTCCTCTAAGGATAATTTTGACCGCTATCTGGTGATCTACTCCTAGATCACCTTCGTACCCTCTAGCCAGACATGTGGCAAGGCACACATCAGGTGCGGTACACAGCATAGCATACTTTGGAGCCTATGTCTAAGCATAGGGGACGACCTTCGTCCTTTCTCTCTGTTCTACCGTGGCCGAGCTTTAAGTCTTAACTTTGTACCTTACAACTCAGGCAAGAACTCCTTCTTTGACTGGTCCATCTTGAACACCTTCAAGATCATGTCAAGGTATGTGCTCATTTGAAAGTACCATTAAGTGTTTTGATCTATCCTTATAGATCTTGATGCTCAATTTTCAAGTAGCTTAATCCAGGTTTTCCATTGAAAAACACTTTTCAAATAACTCTGTATGCTTTCCAGAAATTCTACATCATTTCTGATCAACAACATTTATTCATCAGAAATTCTATAGTGCTCCCACTCACTTCTTTGGAAATACAAGTTTCTCATAAACTTTGTATACACCCAAAATCTTTGATCATCTCATCAAAGCATACATTCCAACTCCGAGATGCTTACTCCAGTCCTTAGAAGGATTGCTGGAGCTTTGCATACTTATCAGCATCTTTCAGGATTAACAAAACCTTCCGGTTGTATCACATACAACCTTTCCTCAAGAAAATCGTTGAGAAAACAATGTTTTGACATCCTATCTGCAAGATTTCATAAATAATGCAGTAATTGCTAACATAATTCCAACAGACTCTTAGCATCTCTACGGGTGAGAAAGTCTCATCGTAGTCAACTCCTTGAACTTGTCGGAAAACATCTTAACGACAAGTCGAGCTTTCTTAATGGTGATACTTACCATCATTGTCCGTCTTCCTTTTAAAATCCATATGTACCTAACAGCCTTACGACCATCAAGTAGTTCTTCCAAAGTCTACACTTTGTTTTCATATATGGATCCTCTCTCAGATTATATGGCCTCGAGCCATTTTGGAATCCAGGCCCACCATCGCTTCTCCATAGCTCGTAGGTTCATTGTTGTCTAGCAACATGACTTCCAAGACAGGATTACGTACCACTCTGAAGTAGTACGCATCCTTGTCATCCTACGAGGTTTGCGAGTGACTTGATCCGAAGTTTCATGATCAATATCATAAGCTTCCACTTCAATTGGTGTAGGTGCCACAGGAACAACTCTTTGTGCCCTGCTATACACTAGTTGAAGTGATGGTTCAATAACCTCATCAAGTCTCCACCATTCTCCCACTCAATTCTTTCGAGAGAAACTTTTCCTCGAGAAAGGACCCGATTCCAGAAACAATCCCTTATTGCTTTCGGATCTGAGACAGGAGGTATACCCAACTGTTTTGGGTGTCCCATGAAGATGCATTTATCCGCTTTGGGTTCGAGCTTATCAGCCTGAAACTTTTTTCATATAAGCGTCGCAGCCCCAAACTTTTAAGAAATGACAGCTTAGGTTTCTCCAAACCATAGTTCATACGGTGTCATCTCATCGGAATCACGTGGTGCCCTATTTAAAGTGAATGCGGTTGTCTCTAATGCCTAACCCATAAACTATCGTGGTAATTCGATAAGAGATATCATGGTATGCATCATATCCAATAGGGTGCAGTTATGATGTTCGGACACACCATCACACTATGGTGTTCCAGGCTGTATTAGTTGTGAAACAATTTCCACAATGTCCTAATTCTGTGCCAAACTCGTAATTCAGATATTTATCTCTATGATCATATCATAGATCTTTTATCCTCTTGTCACGACGATCTTTCAACTTCACCCTGAAATTACTTGAACTTTTCAATAATTCAGACTCATGAGTCATCAAGTAAATATACTCAACATCTACTCAAATCATCTGTGAAGTAAGAATATAACGATACCCACTACACGCCTCAGCACTCATTGGACTGCACACATCAAAATGTATTACTTCCAACAAGTTGCTTTCTAGTTCCATTTTACTGAAAACGAGGCTTTCAGTCATCTTGCCCATGTGGTATGATTTGCATGTCTCAAGTGATTCAAAATCAAATGAGTCCAAACGGTCCATTTGCATGGAGTTTCATATACACCAATAGACATGGTTCGCATGTCTCAAACTTTTCAAAAATGAGTGAGCCCAAAGATCCATCAACATGGAGCTTCTTCATGCGTTTTACACCGATATGACTTACGTGGCAGTGCCACAAGTAGGTGGTACTATCATTACTATCTTATATCTTTTGGCATGAACATGTGTGTCACTACGATCGAGATTCAATAAACCATTCATTTTAGGTGCAAGACCATTGAAGGTATTATTCAAATAAACAGAGTAACCATTATTCTCCATAAATGAATAACCGTATTGCGATAGACATAATCCAATCATGTCTATGCTCAACGCAAACACCAAATAACAATTATTTAGGTTTAACACCAATCTCGATGGTAGAGGGAGCGTGCGATGCTTGATTATATCAACATTGGAAACACTTCCAACATATCGTTAGCTCACCTTTAGCTAGTCTCCGTTTATTCCGTAGCTTTTATTTCGAGTTACTAACACTTAGCAACCGAACCGGTATCTAATACCCTGATGCTACTAGGAGTACTAGTAAAGTACACATCAACACAATGTATATCCAATATACTTCTATCGACCTTGCCAGCCTTCTAATCTACCAAGTATCTAGGGTAATTCTGCTCCAGTGGCTGTTCCCCTTATTACAGAAGCACTTAGTCTTGGGTTTGGGTTCAACCTTGAGTTTCTTCACTAGAGCAGCAGCTGAATTGCCGTTTCATGAAGTATCCCTTCTTGCCCTTGCCCTTCTTGAAACTAGTGGTTTTAATAACCATCAACAATTGATGCTCCCTTTTGATTTCTACTTTTGTGGTGTCAAACATCGCGAATATCTCAAAGATCATCATATATGTCCCTGATATATTATAGTTCATCACGAAGCTCTAGCAGCTTGGTGGTAATGACTTCGGAGAAACATCACTATCTCATCTGGAAGATCAACTCCCACTCGATTCAAATGATTGTTGTACTCAGACAATCTGAGCACAAGCTCAACAATTGAGCTTTTCTCCATTAGTTTGCAGGCTAAGAAAATCGTCGGAGGTCTTATACCTCTTGACGTGGGCACGAGCCTGAAATCCCAATTTCAGCCCTCGAAACATCTCATATGTTTTTCAACGTTTCAAAACGTCTTCGGTGCCTCAACTCTAAACCGTTTAACTGAACAATCACGTAGTTATCAAAATGTGTATGTCAGATGTTCGCAACATCCACAGACAATGTTCGAGGTTCAGCACACTGAGCGGTGCATTAAGGACATAAGCCTTCTATTAAGCAATGAGGACAATCCTCAGTTTACGGACCTAGTCCACATAATTGCTACTATCAACTTTCAACTAAATTTTCTCTAGGAACATATCTAAATAGTAGAACTGAAGCGCGAGCTACGACATAATTTGCGAAGATCTTTTGACTATGTTCAGGATAATTAAGTTCATCTTATGAACTCCCACTCAGATAGACATCCCTCCAGTCATCTAAGTGATTACATGATCTGAGTCAACTAGGCCGTGTCCGATCATCACGTGAGACGGACTAGTCAACGTCGGTGAACATCTTCATGTTGATCGTATCTTCTATACGACTCATGCTCGACCTTTCGGTCTTCTGTGTTCCGAGGCCATGTCTGTACACATGCTAGGCTCGTCAAGTCAACCTAAGTGTTTCGTGTGTGTAAATCTGTCTTACACCCGTTGTATGTGAACGTTAGAATCTATCACACCCGATCATCACGTGGTGCTTCGAAACAACGAACTGTCGCAACGGTGCATAGTTAGGGGGAACACTTTCTTGAAATTTTAATGAGGGATCATCTTATTTACTACCGTCGTTCTAAGCAAATAAGATGTATAAACATGATAAACATCACATGCAATCAAATAATAGTGACATGATATGGCCAATATCATATAGCTCCTTTGATCTCCATCTTGGGGCTCCATGATCATCTTGTCACCGGCATGACACCATGATCTCCATCATCATGATCTCCATCATCATGATCTCCATCATCGTGTCTTCTTGAAGTTGTCTCGCCAACTATTACTTCTACTTCTACAGCTAACGGTTAGCAATAAAGTAAAGTAATTTCATGACATTTAAGTTGACACGCAGGTCATAAATAAATAAAGACAACTCCTATGGCTCCTGCCGGTTGTCATACTTATCGACATGCAAGTCGTGATTCCTATTACAAGAACATGATCAATCTCATACATCACATATCATTCATCACATTCTTCTTGGCCATATCACATCACATAGCATACTCTGCAAAAACAAGTTAGACGTCCTCTAATTGTTGTTTGCATGTTTTACGTGGCTGCTATGGGTTTCTAGCAAGAACGTTTCTTACCTTCGCAAAACTACAACGTGATATGCCAATTGCTATTTACCCTTCATAAGGACCCTTTTCATCGAATCCGTTCCGACTAAAGTGGGAGAGACAGACACCCGCTAGCCACCTTATGCAACTAGTGCATGTCAGTCGGTGGAACCAGTCTCACGTAAGAGTACGTGTAAGGTCGGCCCGGGCCGCTTCATCCCACGATGTCGTCGAAATAAGATTGGACTAGTAATGGCAAGTAAATTGACAAAATCAACGCCCACAACTAATTTGTGTTCTACTCGTGCATAGAATCTACGCAATAGACCTAGCTCATGATGCCACTGTTGGGGAACGTAGCAGAAATTCAAAATTTTCCTACGTATCACCAAGATCTATCTATGGAGAGACCAGCAACGAGGGGAAGGAGAGTGCATCTACATACCCTTGTAGATCGCTAAGCGGAAGCGTTCAAGAGAATGGGGTTGAAGGAGTCGTACTCGTCGTGATCCAAATCACCGGAGATCCTAGTGCCGAACGGACGGCACCTCCATGTTCAACACACGTACAGCCCGGTGACGTCTCCCATGCCTTGATCCAGCAAGGAGAGAGGGAGAGGTTGAGGAAGACTCCATCCAGCAGCAGCACAACGGCGTGGTGGCGGTGGAGGAGCGTGGCAATCCTGCAGGGCTTCGCCAAGCACCGCGGGATATGAGGAGAAAGAGAGGGAGGGCTGCACCAATGAGAGAGATCAAATCACGTGTATTGGGCAGCCCCGAGGCCAAGTATATATAGGGGAAGGGGAGGGGCTGCTCCCCCTTTAGGGTTTCCATCCCTAGGGGTGGCGGCCAGCCTAGATCCCATCTAAGGGAGGCGGCCAAGGGGGAGGGGGAGAGGGAGGCGCACCAGGATGGGCCTTAGGGCCCATCTGCCCTAGGGTTTGCCCCCTTCTCCTCTCCCTTGCGCCTTGGGCCCTTGTGGGGGGGGGGGCGCACCAGCCCACTTGGGGCTGGTCCCCTTCCACACTTGGCCCATGAAGCCCTCCGGGGCTGGTGGCCCCACTTGGTGGACCCCCGGGACCCTCGCGGTGGTCCCGGTACGTTACCGATAAAACCCGAAACCTTTCCGGTGACCAAAACAGGACTTCCCATATATAAATCTTTACCTCCGGACCATTTCGGAACTCCTCGTGACATCCGGGATCTCATCCGGGGCTCCGAACAACATTCGGTAACCACATACAAACTTCCTTTATAACCCTAGCGTCATCGAACCTTAAGTGTGTAGACCCTACGGGTTCGGGAAGCATGCAGACATGACCGAGACGTTATCCGGTCAATAACCAATAGCGGGATCTGGATACCCATGTTGGCTCTCACATGTTCCACGATGATCTCATCGGATGAACCACGATGTCAAGGACTTAATCAATCCCGTATACAATTCCCTTTGTCTATCGGTACGATACTTGCCCGAGATTCGATCGTCGGTATCCCGATACCTTGTTCAATCTCGTTACCGGCAAGTCTCTTTACTCGTTCCATAACACATCATACCGTGATCAACTCCTTGACCACATTGTGCACATTATGATGATGTCCTACCGAGTGGGCCCAGAGATACCTCTCCGTCACACGGAGTGACAAATCCCAGTCTCGATTCGTGCCAACCCAACAGACACTTTCGGAGATACCCGTAGTGTACCTTTATAGCCACCCAGTTATGTTGTGACGTTTGGCACACCCAAAGCACTCCTACGGTATCCGGGAGTTGCACAATCTCATGGTCTAAGGAAATGATACCTGACATTAGAAAAGCTTTAGCATACGAACTACACGATCTAGTGCTATGCTTAGGATTGGGTCTTGTCCATCACATCATTCTCCTAATGATGTGATCCCGTTATCAACGACATCCAATGTCCATGGTCAGGAAACCGTAACCATCTATTGATCAACGAGCTAGTCAACTAGAGGCTTACTAGGGACATGGTGTTGTCTATGTATCCACACATGTATCTGAGTTTCCTGTCAATACAATTCTAGCATGGATAATAAACAATTATCATGAACAAGGAAATATATTAATAACCAATTTATTATTGCCTCTAGGGCATATTTCCAACAAAACCTAGACCTGTGGTAGGCATGCCTGTTATTTCTGTTAAAATAGGAGATCATTGTTATCATGGCTTATGTGATATGGGTGCTAGTGCTAGTGCAATACCTTATTCCTTATACCAAGAAGTTATGCATGATATTGCGCTTGCTGAAATAGAAGATATTGATGTCACAATTAAACTTGCCAATAGAGATACTATGTCACCAATGGGAATTGTTAGAGATGTTGAAGTCTTGTGTGGGAAAACTAAATATCCTGCTGATTTTCTTGTTCTTGATTCCCCACAAGATAACTTTTGCCCCATTATATTTGGTAGACCCTTCTTAAATACTGTTAATGGTACCATAGATTGCAAAAGAGATGTTGTTACTATCGGTTTAGATGATATGGCTCATGACTTTAATTTTTCTAAATTTAGTAGACAACACCGTGAAGAAGAATTACCTAGTAAGGATGAAATTATTGGTCTTGCTTCTATTGTCGTACCCCCTAGTGATCCTTTAGAACAATACTTGCTAGACCATGAAAATGATATGTTTATGAATGAAAGAAGGGAATTAGATGAAGTATTCTTTAAACAGGAACCTATTCTAAAAAACAATTTGCCTGTTGAAATCCTAGGGGATCCTCCTCCACCCAAGGGTGATCCCGTGTTTGAGCTTAAACCGTTACCTAATACTCTTAAATATGCTTATCTTGATGAGAAAAAGATATATCTTGTTATTATTAGTGCTAACCTTTCAGAGCATGAAGAAGAGAGATTATTGAAAACTCTGAGGAAGCACCGTGCCGCTATTGGGTATACTCTTGATGATCTTAAGGGCATTAGTCCCACACTATGTCAATATAAAATTAATTTGGAAGAAGATGCTAAACCAGTTCGTGATCATCAACGCCGGCTGAATCCTAAAATGAAAGAAGTCGTAAGAAAGGAGATACTAAAGCTCCTTGAGGCAGGTATAATTTATCCCGTTGCTGATAGTCAGTGGGTAAGCCCTGTCCATTGTGTCCCTAAGCAGGGAGGTATTACTGTAGTTCCTAATGATAAAGATGAATTGATTCCTCAAAGAATTATTACAGGTTATAGGATGGTAATTGATTTCCGCAAATTAAATAAGGCTACTAAAAAAGATCATTACCCCTTACCTTTTATCGATCAAATGCTAGAAAGATTCTCCAAACATACACATTTTTGCTTTCTAGATGGTTATTCTGGTTTCTCTCAAATACCTGTGTCAGCCAAAGATCAATCAAAGACTACTTTTACATGCCCTTTTGGTACTTTTGCTTATAGACGTATGCCTTTTGATTTATGTAATGCACCTGCTACCTTTCAAAGATGCATGATGGCTATATTCTCTGACTTTTGTGAAAAGATTTGTGAGGTTTTCATGGACGACTTTTCCGTCTATGGATCTTCTTTTGATGATTGCTTGAGCAACCTTGATCGAGTTTTGCAGAGATGTGAAGAAACTAATCTTGTCTTGAATTGGGAAAAGTGCCACTTTATGGTGAACGAAGGTATTGTCTTGGGGCATAAAGTTTCTGAAAGAGGTATTGAAGTTGATAAAGCCAAGGTTGATGCTATTGAAAAGATGCCATGTCCCAAGGACATCAAAGGTATAAGAAGTTTCCTTGGTCATGTCGGTTTTTATAGGAGGTTCATTAAGGACTTCTCAAAAATTTCTCGGCCTCTGACTAATTTATTACAAAAAGATATACCATTTGTCTTTGATGATGATTGCGTAGAAGCATTTCAAATACTTAAGAAAGCATTGATTTCTGCACCTATTGTTCAGCCACCTGATTGGAATTTACCCTTTGAAATTATGTGTGATGCTAGTGATTATGCTGTAGGTGCTGTTCTAGGACAAAGAGTCGATAAGAAACTAAATGTTATTCAATATGCTAGTAAAACCCTTGACAATGCTCAAAGAAATTATGCTACTACTGAAAAAGAATTCTTAGCAGTTGTATTTGCTTGTGATAAGTTTAGACCTTATATTGTTGATTCTAAAGTAACTATTCACATTGATCATGTTGCTATTAAATATTTTATGGAAAAGAAAGATGCTAAACCTAGGCTTATTAGATGGGTTCTTTTGCTACAAGAATTTGATTTGCATATTGTTGATAGAAAAGGAGCTGAGAATCCCGTTGCAAACAACTTGTCTAGGTTAGAAAATGTGCTTGATGACCCACTACCTATTGATGATAGCTTTCCTGATGAGCAATTAAATGTCATGAAAGCTTCTCATACTGCTCCATGGTATGTTGATTATGCTAATTACATTGTTGCTAAGTTTATACCACCTAGTTTCACATACCAGCAAAAGAAAAAAGTTATTCTATGATTTGAGGCATTACTTTTGGGATGACCCACATCTTTATAAAGAAGGAGTGGATGGTGTTATTAGACGTTGTGTACCTGAGCACGAACAGAAACAGATCCTACGCAAGTGTCACTCCGAAGCTTATGGAGGACACCATGCTGGAGATAGAACTGCACATAAGGTACTGCAATCTGGTTTTTATTGGCCTACTCTCTTCAAGGATGCCCGTAAGTTTGTCTTATCTTGTGATGAATGTCAAAGAATTGGTAATATTAGTAGACATCAAGAAATGCCTATGAACTATTCACTTGTTATTGAACCATTTGATGTTTGGGGCTTTGACTATATGGGACCTTTTCCTTCCTCTAATGGTTACACACATATTTTAGTTGTTGTTGATTACATTAATAAGTGGGTAGAAGCTATTCCAACTAGTAGTGTTGATCATAACACTTCTATTGAAATGCTTAAAGAAGTTATTTTTCCAAGATTTGGAGTCCCTAGATATTTAATGACTGATGGTGGTTCACATTTTATTCATGGTGCTTTCCGTAAAATGCTTGCTAAATATGATGTTAATCATAGAATTGCATCTCCTTATCACCCTCAGTCTAGTGGTCAAGTAGAATTGAGTAATAGAGTACTCAAATTAATTTTGCAAAAGACTGTTAATAGGTCTAGAAAGAATTGGTCCAAGAAACTTGATGATGCATTATGGGCCTATAGAACCGCATATAAAAATCCTATGGGTATGTCGTCGTATAAAATGGTCTATGGAAAAGCATGTCACTTACCTCTCGAACTAGAACACAAGGCTTATTGGGCTATTAAAGAAATTAATTATGATTTTAAACTTGCCGGTGAGAAGAGGTTATTTGATATTATCTCACTTGATGAATGGAGAACCCAAGCCTACGAAAATGCCAAGTTGTTTAAAGAAAAAGTTAAAAGATGGCATGACAAAAGGATACAAAAGCGTGAGTTTAATGTAGGTGATTATGTATTGCTATACAACTCTCGTTTAAGTTTTTTTGCAGGAAAGCTTCTCTCTAAATGGGAAGGTCCTTACATTATCGAGGAGGTCTACCGTTCCGGTGCCATAAAAATCAACAACTTCGAAGGCACAAATCCGAAGGTGGTGAACGGTCAAAGAATCAAACATTATATCTCAGGTAATCCCATAAATGTTGAAACCAATGTTATCGAAACCATAACCCCGGAGGAATACATAAGGGACACTTTCCGAAACGTTTCAGACTCCGAAAAGGAATAGGTATGTGGTACGGTAAGTAAACCGACTCCAAAACAGTTTTAAGGCAATATTTCTCCGTTTTGGAATATTTAGAAAAATAGAAAAATAAGCAGCAGTCCGGGAAGGACACGAGGGCTCCACGAGGGTGGAGGGTGCGCTCTACCCTACTTGGTGCACCCCCTACCTCGTGGGCACCTCGTGTGCTCTCCGGACTCCGTTTTCGTACACAACACGTATATTGGTCGGTAAAAATTCATTATATAATCTCCCGGGGGTTTTGACTCCCGTATCATGCAAAAATCTCCTGTCTTTGTTTCAAGCTATTTTCTGTCAGGGTTGTCAAGGCCAGGCACTATGTCATCTCCCTCCTCCTCCAACCATGAGGGCAACGATGCTTGGCTAATGAAGATAGAGCTGAAGAGAGAAGTGAAGGAAATATGCCCTAGAGGCAATAATAAAGTTATTATTTATTTCCTTATATCATGATAAATGTTTATGCTAGAATTGTATTAACTGGAAACATAATACATGTGTGAACACATAGACAAACAGAGTGTCACTAGTATGCCTCTACTTGACTAGCTCATTGATCAAAGATGGTTATGTTTCCTAACCATAGACATGAGTTGTCATTTGATTTAACGGGATCACATCATTAGGAGAATGATGTGATTGACATGACCCATTCCGTTAGCTTAGCACTTGATCGTTTAGTTTGTTGCTATTGCTTTCTTCATAACTTATGCATATTCCTATGACTATGAGATTATGCAACTCCCGTGTACCGGAGGAACACTTTGTGTGCTACCAAACGTCACAACGTAACTGGGTGATTATAAAGGTGCTCTACAGGTGTCTCCAAAGGTACTTGTTGGATTGGCGTATTTCGAGATTAGGATATGTCACTCCGATTGTCGGAGAGGTATCTCTGGGCCCTCTCGGTAATGCACATCACTCAAGCCTTGCAAGCATTGCAACTAATAAGTTAGTTGCGGGATGATGTATTACGGAATGAGTAAAGAGACTTGTCGGTAACGAGATTGAACTAGCTATTGACATACCGACGATCGAATCTCGGGCAAGTAAGATACCGATGACAAAGGGAACAACGTATGTTGTTATGTGGTCTGACCGATAAAGATTTTCGTAGAATATGTAGGAGCCAATATGAGCATCTAGGTTCCGCTATTAGTTATTGACCGGAGACGTGTCTCGGTCATGTCTACATAGTTCTCGAACCCGTAGGGTCCGCACGCTTAAAGTTCAGTGACGATCGTAATTAGGGTTTTTGTGTTTTGATGTACCGAAGGTTGTTCGGAGTCCCCGATGTGATCGCGGGCATGACGAGGAGTCTCGAAATGGTTGATACATAAAGATTGATATATTGGAAGCCTACATTTGGATATCGGAAATGTTCCGGGTGAAATCGGGATTTTACCGAAGCACCGGGGGTTACCGGAACCCCCCGGGGATTAATGGGCCTACATGGGCCCTAAGGGAGAAGAGGAGGGCCGGCCAGGGCAGGCCGCGCGCCCATCCCCCCTAGTCCGAATAGGACAAGGAAGGGGGGGGGGCGGCGCCCCCTTTCCTCTTTTCCCCTTCCCCTTTCCTTCTCCAACAAGGCAAGAGGGGGAGTCCTACTCCCGGTGGGAGTAGGACTCCTCCAGGCACACCCCTAGGGCCGGCCGCACCTCCCCCTCTCACTCCTTTATATACGGGGGCAAGGGGGCACCCCATGACACACAAGTTGATCTTCGTGATCGTTCCTTAGCCGTGTGTGGTGCCCCCTTCCACCATATTCCACCTCGGTCATATCGTAGCGGTGCTTAGGCGAAGCCCTGCGTCGGTAGAACATCATCACCGTCATCACGCTGTCGTGCTGACGAAACTATCCCTCAACACTCGGCTGGATCGGAGCTCGAGGGACGTCACTGAGTTGAACGTGTGCAGAACTCGGAGGTGCTGTACGTTCGGTACTTGGATCGCTCAGGATCGGGAAGACGTACGACTACTTCCTCTACGTTGTGTCAACGCTTCTGTTGCCGGTCTACGAGGGTACATAGACAACACTCTCCCCTCTCGTTGATATGCATCACCATGATCTTGCGTGTGCGTAGGAATTTTTTTGAAATTACTACGTTTCCAAAACAGTGGCATCCGAGCCAGGTTTTATGCGTTGATGTTATGCACGAGTAGAACATAAGTGAATTGTGGGAGATATAAGTCATACTGCTTACCAGCATGCCATACTTTGGTTCGGCGGTATTGTTGGATGAAGCGGCCCGGACCGACATTACGCGTACACTTATGCGAGACTGGTTCTACCGACGTGCTTTGCACACAGGTGGCTGGCGGGTGTCAGTTTCTCCAACTTTAATCAACAACAACAACAACTAAAACATTTATCGAGTAGTCATCAGCTTTGCTCTGCCAGACATTCATAACATCTGGTGTTGCTCCAGCAGCAGGCCTGGCACCCAGCGGTGCTTCCAGGACGTAATTCTTCTGTGCAGCAATGAGGATAATCCTCAAGTTACGGACCCAGTCCGTGTAATTGCTACCATCATCTTTCAACTTTGCTTTCTCAAGGAACGCATTAAAATTCAACAGAACAACAGCACGGGCCATCTATCTACAATCAAACATACATAAGCAAGATACTATTAGGTACTAAGTTCATGATAAATTTAAGTTCAATTAATCAAATTACTTAAGAACTCCCACTTAGATAGACATCCCTCTAATCCTCTAAGTGATCACGTGATCCAAATCAACTAGACCATAACCGATCATCACGTGAGATGGAGTAGTTTTCAATGGTGAACATCGCTATGTTGATCATATCTACTATATGATTCACGCTCGATCTTTCGATCTCAGTGTTCCGAGGCCATATCTGCATATGCTAGGCTCGTCAAGTTTAACCTGAGTATTCTGCGTGTGCAAAACTGGCTTGCACCCGTTGTAGATGGACGTAGAGCTTATCACACCCGATCATCACGTGGTGTCTAGGCACGACGAACTTTGGCAACGGTGCATACTCAGGGAGAACACTTCTTGATAATTTAGTGAGAGATCATCTTATAATGCTACCGTCAATCAAAGCAAGATAAGATGCATAAAAGATAAACATCACATGCAATCAATATAAGTGATATGATATGGCCATCATCATCTTGTGCTTGTGATCTCCATCTCCGAAGCACCGTCATGATCACCATTGTCACCGGCGCGACACCTTCATCTCCATCATAGCATCATTGTCGTCTCGCAAATCTTATGCTTCCACGACTATCGCTACCGCTTAGTGATAAAGTAAAGCATTACAGCACGATTGCATTGCATACAATAAAGCAACAACCATATGGCTCCTGCCAGTTGCCGATAACTTGGTTACAAAACATGATCATCTCATACAATAAAATTTAGCATCATGTCTTGACCATATCACATCACAACATGCCCTGCAAAAACAAGTTAGACGTCCTCTACTTTGTTGTTGCATCTTTTACGTGGCTGCTACGGGCTTAAGCAAGAACCAATCTTACCTACGCATCAAAACCACAACGATAGTTTGTCAAGTTGATGCTGTTTTAACCTTCGCAAGGACCGGGCGTAGCCACACTCGGTTCAACTAAAGTTGGAGAAACAGTCACCCGCAAGCCACCTTTGTGCAAAGCACGTCGGGAGAACCGGTCTCGCGTAAGCGTACACGTAATGTCGGTCCGGGCCGCTTCATCCAACAATACCGCCGCACCAAAGTATGACATGCTGGTAGGCAGTATGACTTATATCGCCCACAACTCACTTGTGTTCTACTCATGCATATAACATCAAACCATAAAACCTAGGCTCGGATGCCACTGTTGGGTAACGTAGTAATTTCAAAAACTTTCCTACGCACACGCAAGATCATGGTGATGCATAGCAACGAGAGGGGATAGTGTTGTCTACATACCCTCATAGACCGAAGCGGAAGCGTTGACACAACGTAGAGGAAGTAGTCGTACGTCTTCCCGATCCGACCGATCCAAGCATCGTTACTCCGGCACCTCCGAGTTCTTAGCACACGTACAGCTCGATGACGCTCCCCGGGCTCCGATCCAGCAAAGCTTCGGGGATGAGTTCCGTCAGCAAAATGGCGTGGTGACGATGATGATGTTCTACCGACGCAGGGCTTCGCCTAAGCACTACAACAATATGATCGAGGTGGAATATGGTGGAAGGGGGCACCGCACACGGCTAAGGAACGATCACGAGGATCAACTTGTGTGTTCTAGGGTGCCCCCTTGCCTCCGTATATAAAGGATCCAAGGGGGTGGGTGCGGCCGGCCCTATGGAGGCGCGTAGGAGGAGTCCTACTCCTACCGAGAGTAGGACTCCCCCCCCTTTCCTTGTCCTATTAGGAGAGGTGGGAGAAGAGAGGGAAAGAGGGGGGCGCCGCCCCTCCCTCCTAGTCCAATTCGGACTAGGGGAAGAGGGGCGCGCGGCCTGCCCTGGCAGCCCCTTCCTCTTCTCCACTTTAGGCCCATGAGGCCCATTAACCCCCTGGGGGGTTCCGGTAACCCCCGGTGCTCCGGTTTTATCCGAAACTTCTCCGGAACGCTTCCGGTGTCCGAATATAGTCATCCAATATATCAATCTTTATGTTCGACCATTTTGAGACTCCTCGTCATGTCCGTGATCACATCCGGGACTCCGAACTAACTTTGGTACATCAAAATGCATAAACTCATAATAACTGTCATCGTAAAGTTAAGCGTGCGGACCCTACGGTTCGAGAACAATGTAGACATGACCGAGACACGTCTCCGGTCAATAACCAATAGCGGGACCTGGATGCCCATATTGGCTCCTACATATTCTACGAAGATCTTTATCGGTCAGACCGCATAACAACATACGTTGTTCCTTTTGTCATCGGTATGTTACTTGCCCGAGATTCGATCGTCGGTATCCAATACCTAGTTCAATCTCGTTACCGGCAAGTCTTTTTACTCGTTCCGTAATACATCATCTCGCAACTAACTCATTAGTTGTAATGCTTGCAAGGCTTTATGTGATGTGCATTACCGAGAGGGCCCAGAGATACCTCTCCAACAATCGGAGTGACAAATCCTAATCACGAAATACGCCAACCCAACATCTACCTTTGGAGACACCTGTAGAGCACCTTTATAATCACCCATTTACGTTGTGATGTTTGGTAGCACACAAAGTGTTCCTCCGGCAAATGGGAGTTGCATAATCTCATAGTCATAGGAACATGTATAAGTCATGAAGAAAGCAATATCAACATACTAAACGATCGGGTGCTAAGCTAATGGAATGGGTCATGTCAATCAGATCATTCAACTAATGATGTGATCTCGTTAATCAAATAACAACTCTTTGTTCATGGTTAGGAAACATAACCATCTTTGATTAACGAGCTAGTCAAGTAGAGGCATACTAGTGACACTCTGTTTGTCTATGTATTCACACATGTATTATGTTTCCGGTTAATACAATTCTAGCATGAATACTAAACAGTTATCATGATGTAAGGAAATAAATAATAACTTTATTATTGCCTCTAGGGCATATTTCCTTCAAAAACGCCGTTCTCTGGTTCTATGGAGAGAGCAACAGATTTGTTGGAAATCATACATACAGATGTATGTGGTCCGATAAATGTTGAGGCTCGTGGCGGATATCGTTATTTTATCACCTTCACAGATGATTTAAGCAGATATGGGTATATCTACTTAATGAAGCATAAGTCTGAAACATTTGAAAAGTTCAAAGAATTTCAGAGTGAAGTTGAAAATCATCGTAACAAGAAAATAAAGTTTCTACGATCTGATCGTGGAGGAGAATATTTGAGTTACGCGTTTGGTCTACATTTGAAACAATGCGGAATAGTTTCGCAACTCACGCCACTCGGAACACCACAGCGTAATGGTGTGTCCAAATGTCGTAATCATACTTTACTAGATATGGTGCGATCTATGATGTCTCTTACTGATTTACCGCTATTGTTTTGGGGTTACGCTTTAGAGATGGCTGCATTCACGTTAAATAGGGCACCATTGAAATTCGTTGAGACGACGCCTTATGAACTCTGGTTTGGCAAGAAACCAAAGTTGTCGTTTCTGAAAGTTTGGGGCTGCAATAATAAAGTTATTATTTATTTCCTTATATCATGATAAATGTTTATTATTCAGGCTAGAATTGTATTAACCAGAAAGATAATACATGTGTGAATACATAGACAAACAAAGTGTCACTAGTATGCCTCTACTTGACTAGCTCGTTGATCAAAGATGGTTATGTTTCCTAACCATAGACATGAGTTGTTATTTGATTAACGGGATCACATCATTA
Organism: Triticum monococcum; assembly: GCA_034509565.1. NCBI lineage: Eukaryota > Viridiplantae > Streptophyta > Magnoliopsida > Poales > Poaceae > Triticum > Triticum monococcum. The sequence continues at coordinate 68,864,534 of CM067846.1, forward strand.
GAAGAATGATGTGATTGACTTGACCCATTTTGTTAGCTTAGCACTTGATCGTTTAGTATGTTGCTGTTGCTTTCTTCATGACTTATACATGTTCCTATGACTATGAGATTATGCAAGTCCCGTTTGCCGGAGGAACACTTTGTGTGCTACCAAACGTCACAACGTAACTGGGTGATTATAAAGGAGCTCTACAGGTGTCTCCAAAGGTACATGTTGGGTTGGCGTATTTCGAGATTAGGATTTGTCACTCTGATTGTCGGAGAGGTATCTCTGGGCCCTCTCGGTAATGCACATCACCTAAGCCTTGCAAGCATTGCAACTAATGAGTTAGTTGCAAGATGATGTATTACAGAATGAGTAAAGAGACTTGCCGGTAACGAGATTGAACTAGGTATTGAGATACCGACGATCGAATCTCGGGCAAGTAACATACCGATGACAAAGGGAACAACGTATGTTGTTATGCGGTCTGACCGATAAAGATCTTCGTAGAATATGTAGGAGCCAATATGAGCATCCAGATTCCGCTATTGGTTATTGACCGGAGAGGTGTCTCGGTCATGTCTACATTGTTCTCGAACCCGTAGGGTCCGCACACTTAAGGTTTCGATGACAGTTATATTATGAGTTTATGAGTTTTGATGTACCGAAGGAGTTCGGAGTCCCATATGAGATCGGGGACATGACGAGGAGTCTCGAAATGGTCGAGACATAAAGATCGATATATTGGACGACTATATTCGGATATCGAAAAGGTTCCGAGTGGTTCAGGTATTTTTCGGAGTACCAGAGAGTTACGGGAATTCGTCGGGGAGTATATGGGCCTTATTGGGCTTTAGGGGAAAGAGAGAGGAGAGGTTGGGCGCCCCCCCAAGGCCTAGTCCGAATTGGACTAGGGGGAGGGGCTGCGCCCCCTCCTTCCTTCTCTTCTCCCTTCCCTTTCCTTGTCTCCTACTCCTACTACTTGGAAGGACTCCTAGTTGGACTAGGAAAGGGGGAATCCTACTCCCGGTGGGAGTAGGACTCCCCTAGGGCGCGCCATAGAGAGGGCCGGCCCTCCCCTCCTCCACTCCTTTATATACGGGGGCAGGGGAGCACCTCTAGACACATAAGTTGATCCTCGTGATCATTTTCTTAGCCATGTGCGGTGCCCCCTTCCACCATACTCCTCGATAATATTGTAGCGGTGCTTAGGCGAAGCCCTGCGACGGTAGAACATCAAGATCGTCACCACGCCGTCGTGCTGACGGAACTCTTCCCCGACACTTTGCTGGATCGGAGTCCGGGGATCGTCATCGAGCTGAACGTGTGCTAGAACTCAGAGGTGCCGTAGTTTCGGTGCTTGATCGGTCGGGCCGTGTAGACATACGACTACATCAACCGCGTTGTCATAATGCTTCCACTGTCGGTCTACGAAGGTACGTAGACAACACTCTCCCCTCCCGTTGCTATGCATCACCATGATCTTGCGTGTGCGTAGGAATTTTTTTGAATTACTACGTTCCCCAACACCCCCCCTTGGCCGCCGCCCCCCTTGGAGATCCCATCACCTAGGGCCGGCACCCCCCTAGGGGCCCTATATATAGTGGGGGGGGGGAGGGAGGGCAGCCGCACCAAGTCTCTGGCACCTCCCTCTCCCCACGTAACACCTCTCTCTCTCTCTCGTTGGAGCTTGGCGAAGCCCTGGCGAGATCACCATTGCTTCCACCACCACGCCGTCGTGCTGCTGGATCTCCATCAACCTTTCCTTCCCCTTGCTGGATCAAGAAGGAGGAGACGTCTTCCCAACCGTACGTGTGTTGAACGCGGAGGTGTCGTCCGTTCGGCGCTAGGTCATCGGTGATTTGGATCAGGACGAGTACGACTCCATCAACCCTGTTCTCTTGAACGCTTCTGCTCACGATCTACAAGGGTATGTAGATGCACTCCCCTCTCCCTCGTTGCTAGATGACTCCATAGATTGATCTTGGTGATGCGTAGAATTTTTTTAAAATTATGCTACGTTCCCCAACAGTGGCATCATGAGTTAGGTCTATGCGTAGTTTCTATGCACGAGTAGAACACAAGTTGTTGTGGGCGTTGATTTTGTCAATTTACTTGCCGTTACTAGTATTATCTTGATTCGGCGGCATCGTGGGATGAAGCGGCCCGGACCGACCTTACACGTACGCTTACGTGAGACTGGTTCCACCGACTGACATGCACTAGTTGCATAAGGTGGCTAGCGGGTGTCTGTCTCTCCCACTTTAGTCGGATCGGATTCGATGAAAAGGGTCCTTATGAAGGGTAAATAGAAATTGGCATATCACGTTGTGGTTTTGGCGTAGGTAAGAAACGTTCTTACTAGAAACCTATAGCAGCCACGTAAAAAACTTGCAACAACAATTAGAGGACGTCTAACTGGTTTTTGTAGCATGTGCCATGTGATGTGAAATGGCCAAAAGGATGTGATGAATGATATATGTGATGTATGAGATTGATCATGTTCTTGTATAGGAATCACGACTTGCATGCCGATGAGTATGACAACCGGCAGGAGCCATAGGAGTTGTCTTAATTTATTTATGACCTGCGTGTCAACATAAACATCATGTAATTACTTTACTTTATTGTTAAACCGTTAGCCATAGTAGTAGAAGTAATAGATGACGAGATAACTTCGTGAAGACACGATGATGGAGATCATGATGATGGAGATCATGGTGTCATGCCGGTGACGATGATGATCATGGTGCCCCGAAGATGGAGATCAAAAGGAGCAAATGATATTGGCCATATCATGTCACTATTTGATTGCATGTGATGTTTATCATGTTTTTGCTTCTTATTTGCTTAGAACGACGGTAGTAAATAAGATGATCCCTCACAATAATTTCAAGAAAGTGTTCCCCCTAACTGTGCACCGTTGCTAAGGTCCGTTGTTCCGAAGCACCACGTGATGATCGGGTGTGATAGGCTCTAACATTCGCATACAACGTGTGTAAGCCAGATTTACACACACAATACACTTAGGTTGACTTGACGAGCCTAGCATGTACAGACATGCCCTCGGAACACGGAAGACCGAAAGGTCGAACATGAGTCATGTAGAAGATACGATCAACATGAAGATGTTCACCGATGATGACTAGTCCACCTCACGTGATGATCGGACACGGCCTAGTTGAATCGGATCATGTATCACTTAGATGACTAGAGGGGTATCTATCTGAGTGGGAGTTCATTAAATAATTTGATTATATGAACTTAATTATCATGAACTTAGTCTAAAATCTTTGCAATATGTCTTGTAGATCAAATGGCCCACGCTAATGTTGCCCTCAACTTCAACGCGTTCCTAGAGAAAACCAAGCTGAAAGACGATGGCAGCAACTACACGGACTGGGTCCATAACCTGAGGATTATCCTCATAGCTGCCAGGAAAGCATATGTCCTTGATGCACCGCTAGGTGAAGCACCTGTTTTCCCTGCAGAACAAGACGTTATGAATGCTTGGCAGACACGTAGTGATGATTACTCCCTGGTTCAGTGCGGCATGCTTTACAGCTTAGAACCGGGCTCCAAAAGCGTTTTGAGCAACACGGAGCATATGAGATGTTCCAAGAGCTGAAAATGATTTTCCAAGCTCACGCCCAGGTCGAGAGATATGAAGTCTTCGACAAGTTCTACAGTTGTAAGATGGAGGAGAACAGTTCTGTCAGCAAGCACATACTCAAAATGTCTGGGCTGCATAACCGCTTGTCTCAGCTAGGAGTTAATCTCCCGGATGATGCGGTCGTTGACAGAATCCTTCAGTCGCTCCCACCTAGCTACAAGAGATTTGTGATGAATTTCAATATGCAGGGGATGGAAAAGACCATTCCCGAGGTATATTCAATGCTGAAATCAGCGGAGGTAGAAATCAAAAAGGAACATCAAGTGTTGATGGTGAATAAAACCACTAAGTTCAAGAAAGGCAAGGGTAAAAAGAACTTCAAGAAGGACGGCAAGGGAATTGCCGCGCCCGGTAAGCAAGCTGTCGGGAAGAAGTCAAAGAATGGACCCAAGCCTGAGACTGAGTGCTTTTATTGCAAGGGAAACGGTCACTGGAAGCGGAATTGCCCCAAGTACTTAGCGGAAAAGAAGGCCGGCAATACCAAAGGTATATGTGATATTTAAATACATTATAACTGCCAGTTTTCCTGCCCTCTCAGGCCACTTGCTTTCTCCACCATTTGATTTTTAGTTTTGTGCGTTTCTGGCCATCCGATTTTCTTATAGTCCCGCGTGTGCTTCCTTCGCTAACCAGGAGCTCTAAACGTAGCGGGCCGCTGCTCCCGTAACAATTTTGGCCCTTTCCTGTTAAACTGGGCCTAATGGGCTTAAGAATAGTCTTCGTTCGTCTGCCTTCCTGGAACGGGGCGGTGCCTAGGGCAGCCGATCGTTCCCTGTCGATTCGCCTCCAATAGTTGGCGATTCAGTAATTAATTTATACACCCCTAAAAAAGGAATTACTTTATACCCCATTAGGGGAGTAATTGCAACGGACCATTAGTGGCAAATCGATGGGGCGCACCCATCAGCGCCCATAATTGGAGGTCAGTTACAACTTACAATATCGATTTATCACATCTACATAATCTCCGTTGTCCAACTACTCCTCATACGAATCCTTCGTGGGTAGGCATGCCCGACACTCAGATCGATAATTTGACTCCCCGCCTCTGGCCTTCCACAAGTGTTCCCTCATTCGTACCTCCACTCTCCCTCAAATTCTGCATGTTTTTTCTCAAGTGATGTTCTTCTTTGTGCTCTCAAATGAATGCAGGTTTCATTGTGTTCCACGGGGTTCACTGGATTTCTCATTCTTCTACGTAAATTGCAACGTGAGGCACTGCTTTCACCTTCAATTGTTTCTTCCCTGAGAGTATTGAAGGAAATATGCCCTAGAGGCAATAATAAAGTTATTATTTATTTCCTTATATCATGATAAATGTTTATTATTCATGCTAGAATTGTATTAACCGGAAACATAATACATGTGTGAATACATAGACAAACAGAATGTCACTAGTATGCCTCTACTAGACTAGCTTGTTAATCAAAGATGGTTAAGTTTCCTAACCATAAACAAAGAGTTGTTATTTGATTAATGAGGTCACATCATTAGTTGAATGATCTGATTGACATGACCCATTCCATTAGCTTAGCATCCGATCGTTTAGTATGTTGCTATTGCTTTCTTCATGACTTATACATGTTCCTATGACTATGAGATTATGCGACTCCCGTTTGCCGGAGGAACACTTTGTGTGCTACCAAACGTCACAACATATCTGGGTGATTATAAAGGAGCTCTACAGGTGTCTCCAATGGTAGATGTTGGGTTGGCGTATTTCGAGAATAGGATTTGTCACTCCGATTGTCGGAGAGGTATCTCTGGGCCCTCTCGGTAATGCACATTACACAAGCCTTGCAAGCATTGCAACTAATGAGTTAGTTGCGGGATGATGTATTACAGAACGAGTAAAGAGACTTGCCGGTAACGAGATTGAACTAGGTATTGGATACCGACGATCGAATCTCGGGCAAGTAACATACCGATGACAAAGGGAACAACGTATGTTGTTATGCGGTCTGACCGATAAAGATCTTCGTCGAATATGCAGGAGCCAATATGGGCATCCAGGTCCCGCTATTGGTTATTGACTGGAGACGTGTCTCGGTCATGTCTACATTGTTCTCGAACCGTAGGGTCCGCACGCTTAACGTTACGATGACAGTTATTATGAGTTTATGCATTTTGATGTACCGAAGGTAGTTCGGAGTCCCGGATGTGATCACGGACATGACGAGGAGCCTCAAAATGGTCGAGACATAAAGATTGATATATTGGAAGCCTATATTTGGATATCGGAAGTGTTCCGGGTAAAATCGGGATTTTACCGGATTACCGGGAGGTTACCGGAACCCCCCGGGAGCCATATGGGCCTTATTGGGCTTTAGTCAAAAGGTGAAAGGGGCTGCCATGGTGGGCTGCACGCCTCCCCCCTCCCCTAGTCCTATTAGGACTAGGAGAGGTGGCCGGCCACCTCTCTCTCTCTCTTTCCCCCTTGGGAGTCCTATTTGGAATAGGATTGGGGGGGGGGAGTCCTACTCCCGGTAGGAGTAGGACTCCTCCTGCGCCCTCCTCTTGGCCGGCCAGCCCCTCCCCCTTGGATTCTTTATATACGGGGGCAGGGGGCACCTCTAGACACACAAGTTGATCATTGAGCTCGTTCCTTAGCCGTGTGCGGTGCCCCCTGCCACCATATTCCACCTCGATCATATCGTTGTAGAGCTTAGGCGAAGCCCTGCGTCGGTAGAACATCAAGATCGTCACCACGCCGTCGTGCTGACGGAACTCCTCCCCGAAGCTTTGCTGGATCAGAGCCCGGGGATCGTCATCGAGCTGTACGTGTGCTAAGAACTCGGAGGTGCCGGAGTAACGGTGCTTGGATTGGTTGGATCGGGAAGAAGACGTACGACTACTTCCTCTACGTTGTGTCAACGCTTCCGTTGCGATCTACAAGGGTACGTAGATCAGACTCTCCCCCTCGTTGCTATGCATCACCATGATCTTGCGTGTGCGTAGGAAAATTTTGAAATTACTACGTTCCCCAACAGTGGCATCCGAGCCTAGGTTTTATGGTTTTATGTTATGTGCACGAGTAGAACACAAGTGAGTTGTGGACGATATAAGTCATACTGCCTACCAGCATGTCATACTTTGGTTCGGCGGCATTGTTGGACGAGACGACCCGGACCAACCTTACGCGTACGCTTACGCGAGACCGGTTCCCTCGACGTGCTTTGCACATAGATGGCCTGCGGGCGACTGTCTCTCCAACTTTAGTTGAACCGAGTGTGGCTACGCCCGGTCCTTGAGAAGGTTAAAACGGAGTCTATTTGACAAACTATCGTTGTGGTTTTGATGCGTAGGTGAGATTGGTTCTTACTTAAAGCCTGTAGCAGCCACGTAAAACTTGCAACAACAAAGTAGAGGACGTCTAACTTGTTTTTGCAGGGCATGTTGTGATGTGATGTGGTCAAGACATGATGCTAAATTTTATTGTATGAGATGATCATGTTTTGTAACCGAGTTATCGGCAACTGGCAGGAGCCATATGGTTGTCGCTTTATTGTATGCAATGCAATCGCGATGTAATGCTTTACTTTATCACTAAACGGTAGCGATAGTCATGGAAGCATGAGATTCGCGAGACGATAACGATGCTACGATGGAGATCAAGGTGTCGCACCGGTGACGATGGTGATCATGACGGTGCTTCAGAGTTGGAGATCACAAGCACAAGATGATGATGGCCATATCATATCACTTATATTGATTGCATGTGATGTTTATCTTTTATGCATCTTATCTTGCTTTGATTGACGGTAGCATTATATGATGATCTCTCACTAAATTATCAAGAAGTGTTCTCCCTGAGTATGCACCGTTGCGAAAGTTCTTCGTGCTGAGACACCACGTGATGATCGGGTGTGATAGGCTCTATGTTCAAATACAATGGGTGCAAAACAGTCGCACACGCGGAATACTCAGGTTATACTTGACGAGCCAAGCATATACAGATATGGCCTCGGAACACGGAGACCGAAAGGTCGAGCGTGAATCATATAGTAGATATGATCAACATAATGATGTTCACCGATGAAACTACTCCATCTCACGTGATGATCGGACATGGTTTAGTTGATTTGGATCACGTGATCACTTAGAGGATTAGAGGGATGTCTATCTAAGTGGGAGTTCTTAAGTAATATGATTAATTGAACTTAAATTTATCATGAACTTAGTACCTGATAGTATCTTGCTTGTTTATGTTGATTGTAGATAGGTGGCTCGTGCTGTTGTTCCGTTGAATTTTAATGCGTTCCTTGAGAAAGCAAAGTTGAAAGATGATGGTAGCAATTACACGGACTGGGTCCGTAACCTGAGGATTATCCTCATTGCTGCACAGAAGAATTACGTCCTGGAAGCACCGCTGGGTGCCAGGCCTGCTGCTGGAGCAACACCAGATGTTATGAACGTCTGGCAGAGCAAAGCTGATGACTACTCGATAGTTCAGTGTGCCATGCTTTACGGCTTAGAATCGGGACTTCAACGACGTTTTGAACGTCATGGAGCATATGAGATGTTCCAGGAGTTGAAGTTAATATTTCAAGCAAATGCCCGGATTGAGAGATATGAAGTCTCCAATAAGTTCTATAGCTGCAAGATGGAGGAGAACAGTTCTGTCAGTGAGCATATACTCAAAATGTCTGGGTATAACAATCACTTGATTCAGATGGGAGTTAATCTTCCAGATGATTGCGTCATTGACAGAATTCTCCAATCACTGCCACCAAGCTACAAAAGCTTCGTGATGAACTATAATATGCAAGGGATGAACAAGACTATTCCCGAGCTCTTCGCAATGCTGAAAGCTGCGGAGGTAGAAATCAAGAAGGAGCATCAAGTGTTGATGGTTAACAAGACCACTAGTTTCAAGAAAAAGGGCAAAGGGAAGAAGAAGGGGAACTTCAAGAAGAACAGCAAGCAAGTTGCTGCTCAGGAAAAGAAGCCCAAGTCTGGACCTAAGCCTGAAACTGAGTGCTTCTACTACAAGCAGACTGGTCACTGGAAGCGGAACTGCCCCAAGTATTTGGCGGATAAGAAGGATGGCAAGGTGAACAAAGGTATATACGATATACATGTTATTGATGTGTACCTTACTAGAGCTCGCAGTAGCACCTGGGTATTTGATACTGGTTCTGTTGCTAATATTTGCAACTCGAAACAGGGACTATGGATTAAGCAAAGATTGGTTAAGGACGAGGTGACGATGCGCGTGGGAAACGGTTCCAAAGTCGATGTGATCGCGGTCGGCACGCTACCTCTACATCTACCTTCGGGATTAATATTAGACCTAAATAATTGTTATTTGGTGCCAGCGTTGAGCATGAACATTATATCTGGATCTTGTTTAATGCGAGACGGTTATTCATTTAAATCAGAGAATAATGGTGGTTCTATTTATATGAGTAATATCTTTTATGGTCATGCACCCTTGAAGAGTGGTCTGTTCTTGTTAAATCTCGATAGTAGTGATACACATATTCATAATGTAGAAGCCAAAAGATGCAGAGTTGATAATGATAGTGCAATTTATTTGTGGCACTGCCGTTTAGGTCATATCGGTGTAAAGCGCATGAAGAAACTCCATACTGATAGACTTTTGTAACCACTTGATTATGAATCACTTGGTACTTGCGAACCGTGCCTCATGGGCAAGATGACTAAAACACCGTTCTCCGTTACTATGGAGAGAGCAACAGATTTGTTGGAAATCATACATACAGATGTATGCGGTCCGATGAATATTGAGGCTCGTGGCGGATATCGTTATTTTCTCACCTTCACAGATGATTTAAGCAGATATGGGTATATCTACTTAATGAAACATAAGTCTGAAACATTTGAAAAGTTCAAAGAATTTCAGAGTGAAGTAGAAAATCATCGTAACAAGAAAATAAAGTTTCTACGATCTGATCGTGGAGGAGAATATTTGAGTTACGAGTTTGGTGTACATTTGAAAAATTGTGGAATAGTTTCGCAACTCACGCCACCCGGAACACCACAGCGTAATGGTGTGTCCGAACGTCGTAATTGTACTTTACTAGATATGGTGCGATCTATGATGTCTCTTACCGATTTACCGCTATCGTTTTGGGGATACGCTCTAGAGACGGCCACATTCACGTTAAATAGGGCACCATCAAAATCCGTTGAGACGACGCCTTATGAACTATGGTTTGGCAAGAAACCAAAGTTGTCGTTTCTGAAAGTTTGGGGCTGTGATGCTTATGTGAAAAAGCTTCAACCTGATAAGCTCGAACCCAAATCGGAGAAATGTTTCTTCATAGGATATCTAAAGGAAACTATTGGATACACCTTCTATCACAGATCCGAAGGCAAGACTTTTGTTGCTAAATTCGGAAACTTTCTTGAGAAGGAGTTTCTCTCGAAAGAAGTGAGTGGGAGGAAAGTAGAACTTGACGAGGTAACTGTACCCGCTCCCTTATTAGAAAGTAGTACATCACAGAAAACTGTTTCTGCGATACCTACACCAATAAGTGAGGAAGTTAATGATAATGATCATGAAACTTCAGAACAAGATACTACTGAACCTCGTAGATCAACCAGAGCAAGATCCGCGCCAGAGAGGTACGGTAATCCAGTTCTGGAAGTCATGCTACCAGATCATGATGAACCTACGAACTATGAAGAAGCGATGGTGAGCCCAGATTCCGCAAAGTGGCTTGAAGCCATGAAATCTGAGATGGGATCCATGTATGAGAACAAAGTATGGACTTTGGTTGACTTGCCCGATGATCGACAAGCAATTGAGAATAAATGGATCTTCAAGAAAAAGACTGACGCTGACGGTAATGTTACTGTCTGTAAAGCTCGACTTGTCGCAAATGGTTTTCGACAAGTTCAAGGGGTTGACTACGATGAGACCTTCTCACCCGTAGCGATGCTTAAGTCTGTCCGAATCATGTTAGCAATTGCCGCGTTTTATGATTATGAAATATGGCAGATGGATGTCAAAACTGCATTCCTGAATGGATTTCTGGAAGAAGAGTTGTATATGATGCAACCGGAAGGTTTTGTCGATCCAAAGGGAGCTAACAAAGTGTGAAAGCTCCAGCGATCCATTTATGGACTGGTACAAGCATCTCAGAGTTGGAATAAACGCTTTGATAGTATGATCAAAGCATTTGGTTTTATACAGACTTTCGGTGAAGCTTGTATTTACAAGAAAGTGAGTGGGAGCTCTGTAGCATTTCTGATATTATATGTGGATGACATATTGCTGATTGGAAATGATATAGAATTTTTGGATAGCATAAAGGGATACTTGAATAAGAGTTTTTCAATGAAAGACCTCGGTGAAGCTGCTTACATATTAGGCATAAAGATCTATAGAGATAGATCAAGACGCTTAATTGGACTTTCACAAAGCACATACCTTGACAAGATTTTGAAGAAATTCAAAATGGATCAAGCAAAGAAAGGGTTCTTGCCTGTGTTACAAGGTGTGAAGTTGAGCCAGACTCAATGCCCGACCACTGCAGAAGATAGAGAGAAAATGAAAGATGTTCCCTATGCTTCAGCCATAGGCTCTATCATGTATGCAATGCTGTGTACAAGACCTGATGTGTGCCTTGCTATAAGTTTAGCAGGGAGGTACCAAAGTAATCCAGGAGTGGATCACTGGACAGCGGTCAAGAACATCCTGAAATACCTAAAAAGGACTAAGGATATGTTTCTCGTATATGGAGGTGACAAAGACCTCACCGTAAGAGGTTACGTTGATGCAAGCTTTGACACTAATCCGGACGATTCTAAATCGCAAACCGGATATGTGTTTACTTTAAACGGTGGAGCTGTCAGTTGGTGCAGTTCTAAACAAAGCGTCGTAGCGGGATCTACATGTGAAGTGGAGTACATAGCTGCTTCGGAAGCAGCGAATGAAGGAGTCTGGATGAAGGAGTTCATATCCGATTTAGGTGTCATACCTAGTGCATCGGGTCCAATGAAAATCTTTTGTGACAATATTGGTGCAATTGCTTTGGCAAAGGAATCTAGATTTCACAAAAGGACCAAACACATCAAGAGACGCTTCAATTCCATCCGAGATCTAGTCCAGGTGGGAGACATAGAGATTTGCAAGATACATACGGATCTGAATATTGCAGACCCATTGACTAAGCCTCTTCCACGAGCAAAACATGATCAGCACCAAGGCTCCATGGGTGTTAGAATCATTACTGGGTAATCTAGATTATTGACTCTAGTGCAAGTGGGAGACTGAAGGAAATATGCCCTAGAGGCAATAATAAAGTTATTATTTATTTCCTTATATCATGATAAATGTTTATTATTCATGCTAGAATTGTATTAACCGGAAACATAATACATGTGTGAATACATAGACAAACAGAATGTCACTAGTATGCCTCTACTAGACTAGCTCGTTAATCAAAGATGGTTAAGTTTCCTAACCATAAACAAAGAGTTGTTATTTGATTAACGAGGTCACATCATTAGTTGAATGATCTGATTGACATGACCCATTCCATTAGCTTAGCACCCGATCGTTTAGTATGTTGCTATTGCTTTCTTCATGACTTATACATGTTCCTATGGCTATGAGATTATGCGACTCCCGTTTGCCGGAGGAACACTTTGTGTGCTACCAAACGTCACAACGTAATTGGGTGATTATAAAGGAGCTCTACAGGTGTCTCCAATGGTAGATGTTGGGTTGGCGTATTTCGAGAATAGGACTTGTCACTCTGATTGTCGGAGAGGTATCTCTGGGCCCTCTCGGTAATGCACATTACACAAGCCTTGCAAGCATTGCAACTAATGATTTAGTTGCGGGATGATGTATTACAGAACGAGTAAAGAGACTTGCCGGTAACGAGATTGAACTAGGTATTGGATACCGACGATCGAATCTCGGGCAAGTAACATACCGATGACAAAGGGAACAACGTATGTTGTTATGCGGTCTGACCGATAAAGATCTTCGTAGAATATGCAGGAGCCCATATGGGCATCCAGGTCCCGCTATTGGTTATTGACCGGAGACGTGTCTCGGTCATGTCTACATTGTTCTCGAACCGTAGGGTCCGCACGCTTAACGTTACGATGACAGTTATTATGAGTTTATGCATTTTGATGTACCGAAGGTAGTTCGGAGTCCCGGATGTGATCACGGACATGACGAGGAGTCTCGAAATGGTCGAGACATAAAGATTGATATATTGGAAGTGTTCCGGGTAAAATCAGGATTTTACCGGATTACCGGGAGGTTACCGGAACCCCCCGGGAGCCATATGGGCCTTATTGGGCTTTAGTGGAAAGGTGAAAGGGGCTGGCATGGTGGGCTGCGCGCCTCCCCCCTCCCCTAGTCCTATTAGGACTAGGAGAGGTGGCCGGCCACCTCTCTCTCTCTTTCCCCCTTAGGAGTCCTATTTGGAATAGGATTGGGGGGGGGGGAGTCCTACTCCCGGTAGGAGTAGGACTCCTCCTGCGCCCTCCTCTTGGCCGTCCAGCTCCTCCCCCTTGGATCCTTTATATACGGGGCAGGGGGCACCTCTAGACACACAAGTTGATCATTGAGATCGTTCCTTAGCCGTGTGCGGTGCCCCCTGCCACCATATTCCACCTCGATCATATCGTTGTAGAGCTTAGGCGAAGCCCTGCGTCGATAGAACATCAAGATCGTCACCACGCCGTCGTGCTGACGGAACTCCTCCCCGAAGCTTTGCTGGATCGGAGCCCGGGGATCGTCATCGAGCTGTACGTGTGCTAAGAACTCGGAGGTGCCGGAGTAACGGTGCTTGGATCGGTCGGATCGGGAAGAAGACGTACGACTACTTCCTCTACGTTGTGTCAACGCTTCCGTTGCGATCTACAAGGGTACGTAGATCAGACTCTCCCCCTCGTTGCTATGCATCACCATGATCTTGCGTGTGCGTAGGAAAATTTTGAAATTACTACGTTCCCCAACAAGTATATTATTCATGAATGGCACCATGTTTGCAATTGCACATGGCGCTAATGGTTAAATTGTTTGTTGTGGTATAATATTCTTTTCTGCTCCCCTATTGTAGATAAAGCAGATGCATTCAAACTTGTAATTTTGACTCTGCTTCTACAATAATTTTGATATATACACAGTGTGTTTTCATGACTGCTCTGAACGTTAGTTATGCAAACATAATTCCAATGAATGCATGTGCTATTGGAGGATGAATTCAAGCTCGGTACTGCTTTGTTTGCTGCTTCTACCACATGGTATTCTTCCTAACAGCACATTCTATGGAACTCTAATGTCAAATGGACAAGTTATTATCTGCGCACTATTATGCCTCATGTTAATTATCTTGCGAGGTGGTTTCATATGTTGGTATTCTGGAGTAATTGCTCCGGGTGGAACTGACTACTCTAAGTCACCACTCCCTTCTTGATTTCAACCATGTATGTGACAATCTCCATGAAGTGGAAAGACTGGAGTGAAAATGATTGGTCTACTGATGTATCATGCTTTTGAGCCGACTCCTATCCTATGTTTGCGCAAGGAACGATGTCCAGCTGCAGGAGCTCATTGCACGTCAGAGGATCCAATTGGTATACCCAAACCACCAAGATGACCGGTTAATTTTTGAGCTAGCCAATCATGTGTAGCAGCCCTTAAGATAAGTACTGCTATATATATTACCGAAGTCCGCAGTCGGGTGACTTCTCAAAAATGTGACTCTGCACTAATGTAATCTAGCTTCTTCCTCTCTGCTTGTATGGGTTGATTATAATTGCTTCTTCATCATATCAGAAAAATGGCATTTGCTACTGCGATCCTATGTGGCGATTTGATCAATGCTATTGTATATTGGGATTGTCATGTTAAGTTTCGAGATGCTACTATCAAGTTATGCATTTTTTGCATGTAGTAGTACAATCTCCTCGAATATCAGCTTGTGTGGTGTTGCCCTATGGGTAACTTTATCTCTACAAGCTTATCTCTGCATCAAAGATTGTTCTCTCGCTCAGATGCCAACAAATCATGTTATCATCTTCAAATATATATAAACAAAGTTGTTTAATTGCAGAACATTTGAATTGTATAGATTAGCAGTATATATCCATAATTTCAGACCCCAAAAAGGTTCAAGGTTTTTATGTGAGTTACTTGTTCTGTACAAAAGCTAGATCTCAGGCTGTCAACATTGTCCAATTTCATGCATATATAAAAAGATTATATTTTTATAGAATAATTTTCTTATAGGATAATTATCTTATAGATTAGATTTCAGGCGTTCGATATTGTCCAGTTTTATGCACAAATTCATGTACTGGATAAAATTTGTGTCCAACGACACCTTTTATGTTATCAAAAATTCTGGCCAATGGTGACTTGCATTGCTCCTGAAGTGTACCAATTATTACATCATGTTGTTTATATCACCTTGATGTTTCATTGTTGATGAAAGGAACCAATTTAATCCTCAAGTTTTTTCCTCATTCTATCGGGGGATAGCATGTTATTAAAAGATGTTTTGCATCCCTATTTATTTTTATAAATGCCAACCATTTTAATTTAAAAATGTACGGGCACAGCAACGCGCGCCATCGATGATCTAGTACATGTTATTGATGTGTACCTTACTAGCGCTCATTGTAGCTCCTGGGTATTTGATACCGGTGCAGTTGCTCATATTTGTAACTCAAAACAGGAACTGCAGAATAAACGGAGACTGGCGAAGGACGAGGTGACGATGCACGTCGGGAATGGTTCCAAGGTCGATGTGATCGCCGTCGGCACGCTACCTCTGCATTTACCTACGGGATTAGTTTTAAACCTCAATAATTGTTATTTAGTACCAGCTTTGAGCATGAACATTGTATCTGGATCTCGTTTAATGCGAGATGGCTATTCATTTAAATCCGAGAATAATTGTTGTTCTATTTATATGAGAGACATGTTTTATGGTCATGCCCCGTTGGTCAATGGTTTATTCTTATTTAATCTCGAACGTGATGTTACACACATTCATAGTGTGAATGCCAAAAGATGTAAGGTTGATAATGATAGTCCCACATACTTGTGGCACTGCCGCCTTGGTCACATTGGTGTCAAACGCATGAAGAAACTTCATCCAGATGGACTTTTGGAGTCTCTTGATTATGAAACATTTGACACGTGTGAACCATGCCTCATGGGTAAAATGACCAAGACTCTGTTCTCCAGAACAATGGAGCGAGCAACCAACTTATTGGAAATCATACATACTGATGTGTGCGGTCCAATGAGCGTTGAGGCTCGCGGTGGCTATCATTATGTCCTCACCCTCACTAATGACTTAAGTAGACATGGGTATGTCTACTTAATGAAACGCCAGTCTGAGACCTTTGAAAAGTTCAAGGAATTTCAGAGTGAGGTTGAGAATCAACGTGACAGGAAAATCAAGTTCTTATGATCAGATCGTGGGGGAGAATATTTGAGTCACGAATTTGGCACGCACTTACGGAAATGTGGAATAGTTTCACAACTCACGCCGCCTAGAACACCACAGCGTAATGGTGTGTCCAAACATCGTAATCGCACCCTATTGGATATGGTACGATCTATGATGTCTCTTACCGATCTACCGCTATCATTTTGGGGTTATGCTATAGAGACTGCCGCATTCACTTTAAATAGGGCTCCGTCGAAATCCGTTGAGATGACACCGTATGAATTGTGGTTTGGCAAGAAACCTAAGCTGTCGTTTCTGAAAGTTTGGGGATGCGATGCTTATGTTAGGAAACTTCAACCTGAAAAGCTCGAACCCAAATCGGAAAAATGCGTCTTCATAGGATACCCTAAAGAAACTATTGGGTATACCTTCTATCTTAGATCCGAAGGCAAGACATTTGTTGCCAAGAATGGATCCTTTCTAGAGAAAGAGTTTCTCTCGAAAGAAGTAAGTGGGAGGAAGGTAGAACTTGATGAAGTATTGCCTCTTGAACCGGAGAGTGGCGCAGCTCAAGAAATTGTTCCTGAGGTGTCTGCACCGACTAGGGAGGAAGTTAATGATGATGATCATGAAACTTTAGATCAAGTTGCTACTGAACTTCAAAGGTCCACAAGGATGCGTTCTGCACCAGAGTGGTACGGCAACCCTGTCCTGGAAATCATGTTGTTGGACAATGGTGAACCTTCGAACTATGAAGAAGCGATGGCGGGCCCAGATTCCGACAAATGGCTGGAAGCCATGAAATCCGAGATAGGATCCATGTATGAAAACGAAGTATGGACTTTGACTGACTTGCCCGTTGATCGGTGAGCCATAGAAAATAAATGGATCTTTAAGAAGAAGACATACGCGGATGGTAATGTGACCATCTATAAAGCTCGGCTTGTCGCTAAGGGTTATCGACAAGTTCAAGGGGTTGACTACGATGAGACTTTCTCACCCGTAGCGAAGCTGAAGTCCGTCCGAATCATGTTAGCACTTGCCGCATTCTATGATTATGAGATATGGCAAATGGACGTCAAAACGGCATTCCATAATGGTTTCCTTAAGGAAGAATTGTATATGATGCACCCGGAAGGTTTTGTCGATCCTAAGAATGCTGACAAGGTGTGCAAACTCCAACGCTCAATCTATGGGCTGGTGCAAGCATCTCGGAGTTGGAACATTCGTTTTGATGAGATGATCAAAGCGTTTGGGTTTACGCAGACTTATGGAGAAGCCTGCGTTTACAAGAAAGTGAGTGGGAGCTCCGTAACATTTCTCATATTGTATGTGGATGCCATACTATTGATGGGAAATGATATAGAATTCTTGGAAAGCATAAAGGCCTACTTGAACAAGTGTTTTTCAATGAAGGACTTTGGAGAAGCTGCTTATATATTAGGCATCAAGATCTATAGAGATAGATCGAGACGCCTCATTGGTCTTTCACAAAGTACATACCTTGACAAGATATTGAAGAAGTTCAATATGGATCAGTCCAAGAAGGGGTTCTTGCCTGTATTGCAAGGTATGAGATTGAGCACAGCTCAATGCCCGACCACGGCAGAAGATAGAGAAAAGATGAGTGTCGTCCCCTATGCCTCGGTCATAGGGTTTATCATGTATGCCATGCTGTGTACCAGACCTGATGTAAACCTTGCCGTAAGTTTGGTAGGAGGGTACCAAAGTAATCCCGGCATGGAACACTGGACATCGGTCAAGAATATCCTGAAGTACTTGAAAAGGACTAAGGATATGTTTCTCATGTATGGAGGTGACGAAGAGCTCGTCGTAAAGGGTTACGTCGATGCTAGCTTCAACACAGATCTGGATGACTCTAAGTCACAAACCGGATACGTGTATATTTTGAATGGTGGGGCAATCAGCTGGTGCAGTTGCAAGCAAAGCGTCGTGGTGGGATCTACATGTGAAGCGGAGTACATGGCAGCCTCGGAGGCAGCACAAGAAGCAATCTGGGTGAAGGAGTTCATTACCGACCTAGGAGTTATTCCCAATGCGTCGGGCCCGATGACTCTCTTCTGTGACAACACTGGAGCTATTGCCCTTGCCAAGGAGCCCAGGTTTCACATGAATACCAGGCATATCAAGCGTCGCTTCAACTCCATTCGTGAAAATGTTCAAAATGGAGACATAGATATTTGCAAAGTGCATACGGACCTGAATGTCGCAGATCCGTTGACTAAACCTCTTCCTCGAGCAAAACATGATCCACACCAGAACTCTATGGGTGTTCGATTCATCACAATGTAACTAGATTATTGACTCTAGTGCAAGTGGGAGACTATTGGAAATATGCCCTAGAGGCAATAATAAAATGATTATTATTATATTTCCTTGTTCATGATAATTGTCTATTGTTCATGCTATAGTTGTGTTGTCCGGAAATCATAATGCATGTGTGAATACATAGACCATAACATGTCCCTAGTAAGCCTCTAGTTAACTAGCTCGTTGATCAATAGATAGTCATGGTTTCCTGACTATGGACATTGGATGTCATTGATAACGGGATCACATCATTAGGAGAATGATGTGATGGACAAGACCCAATCCTAAGCATAGCACAAGATCGTGTAGTTCGTTTGCTAGAGCTTTTCCAGTGTCAAGTATCATTTCCTTAGACCATGAGATCGTGTAACTCCCGGATGCCGTAGGAGTGCTTTGGGTGTATCAAATGTCACAACGTAACTGGGTGACTATAAAGGTATACTACAGGTATCCCCGAAAGTATCTGTTGGGTTGACACGGATCGAGACTGGAATTTGTCACTCCGTACGACGGAGAGGTATCTCTGGGCCCACTCGGTAATGCATCATCATAATGAGCTCAATGTGACCAAGTGTTTGGTCATGGGATCATGCATTACGGTACGAGTAAAGTGACTTGCCAGTAACGAGATTGAATGAGGTATTGGGATACCGACGATCGAATCTCGGGCAAGTAACGTACCGATTGACAAAGGGAATTATATACGGGATTGATTGAATCCTCGACATCGTGGTTCATCCGATGAGATCATCGTGGAACATGTGGGAGCCAACATGGGTATCCAGATCCCGTTGTTGGTTATTGACCGGAGAGTCGTCTCGCTCATGTCTATGTGTCTCCCGAACCCATAGGCTCTACACACTTAACGTTCGGTTACGCTAGCACTACTAGGAAAAAGGCTACTAGCAGCGCTGGTACCCGCGCTACTAGTATCACGCTACAACTAATAGTTAGTAGTAGCGCGGGTAAACCCACGCTATTACTAACATTTTAGTAGTAGCGTAGGTGCAAACCCATGCTACTAGTAATGAAATAGTAGTAGCGCAGCAGGTTTTTCCCCACGCTACTACTAAAAAGTTAGTAGTAGCCTGGTTTCAAACCCACGCTACTACTAACTAATTAGGAATTAAAAAAATAAAAGCCACCAATTCCATTCTATGCATACAATTAACACATATTTGCAATAAACCAGCTGCATTACACATCATTACTAATCCAAGATTTATAATAAACCAGCGGCATTAGGGCACATCCTGTAAGAGCATACAAAATTGTCATGGTTTTCAAGCCTTCAATTAAAACACCTACACTTCTTGCCAGCTAGTGCAAACACAGTTACAAGCAAACCAAAATGCATAAAAACACCAAACAGTGGCATCTCTCCAAATGATCGGCTCCCTCTACATCCTTGCAAGCATCTTCACGATAAGCAAATCCGTAGGAAAAAGTCAACTTAGCATGTGCTCCCTCTGTCAACTCTCCAGAGTAGATTTTATCCATTGCCCTGGCCATTTTCAAGAAACACTAAATTAAGAATATTTCTACTCTAGATACAGGAGGCATCAGGACAGAAAACAAAAGATGAGCAATATCATATGAGCAAAATAAAAAGGAGTTTGGACCATAGCATGGTTAACAATAAAATATAGTGCTCTAACAAAAGCAAGAGTGCAACACGTTGCCCTGTTCCCTTTCAAATATAACAACTTCTCACTGAAGAAGATAATGCAAAAGCATAGTAAGATTAAAAGATAGCTGACATGGAGTTGGCCATTCACATTCAAGTAACCAGTTCCATCATGGGCTTGAGGGTTGGAACCATACATCATTAGGGACTGCTGATGTGTTACTGTCAGCTAATACATCAGAGGTCCTTCCCCATTCTAGTCCCTCTTAATTATGTCGGTCAAGGTGCAAGATTTTTCACTGACAAATAGAGCATAAGACAGAGAAGCCATGTTAGTCATCTCCATGGTCAAATTTTGTGTTGCAAAGATAGTTTACAAGTCCGTTAAATGCAGCAAAGGACAACGATAGAGCAATATGAAATCAAACATTGATCACATGGTTCATAGACCGAACCATCCATAACAAAAAGAAGCACTTGGAGTTTAATACATAGTCCATTTGTGCAAAGTTGCCCAAGGGTGAAGAAATGCTTACTGGACAGAGCTTCTACCGGACCCGCCTCCAGTCCCCTGAGCTGGTCCTTGAGAGTGTTGAGCTTTTCTGCCATAAAGAGATGCATCAGTAGAATCAATCACTCGTCATTTCGTCAGCATTAATAATTCACAAATCGTAGTGCAGCCCATGGTAACTAATCGTCCGAAAGCTACACCCTCAACAGGCAGGAATTTCAAGCACAAACAAACTTAGATTTGCAAATTTAACCGGCTCGCCACCATCGATGAACTGGACAGTTGTACTACGCTTCGGACATTGGCCCCGTGCATGCGCATCGATCAGCGAGTTCCCGAACGGAAGAGGAACGACGACTGGGGAGGCGCATACCTCGGTTCACATATTCAACGGATTTTCTAGGGAACGATCTATCCACCAGATTCCATTTTAGCCCACATCCATACTTTGACAAACTGTATTTCTTACTTGGCAGCAGAAGCATACTAAGATCATCGCATGATCTTGCTGAAAGTCAGTACAGCTTTCCAGTTTAACCAGTGACTGGCCTTGCTGCCAGTTGCTGCAGTAAGGCACTCCTAGCATAATATAGTTTCTAGAATCATCTGCAAAGAGAACGACATTGGTACGATGATGAATTTACAATCTTTAGTGTTAGCCAACACAACATACAACCTTTACAACCTTAAAAATATAATAATTGTTCTTTCCTGAAGTTGTGCATCCTTCTAGCTCTGTATCCTAATTTTCTAAGATGTCTTCTAGTTCTAGACATAGGAGATTTTTGTTTAATCCTTTAAGAAATCTATACTACTACAAATGGCCAGTGAAAAATATTTTAATTGACTTCCTTATATATCACCAGGACCCAATTTTTTTTCTTGAGTTGACAGCTTTAATTTAACATGGTCCATGGAAAATTCAGGTTTGGACGGCGAGCCGGACGCCCCGGCGCTCCGCGGCCTTGCGGAGGGAGAGCCACGACAGCAGCTGGGCGCCATGGTGTCCCTCGAAGCCGCTACCCATGAAATATAAGGCACTCATCATGCATCCAAGGTGCTCCTGCTCCTCAAAACTAATGCCATTCCCAATCCGTACAGGTTCTACCGAAACGAACTGAGCCCCAGGCACGGCCGCACTAGCTGGCTCATGAATAACGGCAGCATCCCCCACCCAAATCCCCAAAATCGAGCCAACTAACGGATCCGCGTCCCACCAAGCTAGCTACCCGTCCGAGATCGATTGAGGTCCATCTAGCACGGCGTCGTTGCAGACAAGCCCCAGGAAATGGAATCCAGAGAGGGAGGGAGAGAGTGGAACCTGGTGAGGGGTCGAGGCCGCCTCTCGCGGCGGCTTGCGTGGGGAGGGAGGCGAGGATGCGGAGGAGAATGACGAGGAGGAGGGGAGGGGGAGGATGTGCAGGCGCGAGATCGCCATGGCCGCCTACAGCCCGGAGTCGTAGGCGGCGGCGCTAGGGGGCGGGCCCTGCGCGGGCGGCTCCCCCTCCATGGCGGGTTGGGACTTGGGAGAGGAGGATAGGAGGTGGGAGCGGAGACGGGATTGGGGATCTGGATCGGGCGTTGAGTGTTTTTTTTGAGACATGGCGTGGGAGCAGATGCAGGTGGTAGCGTGGGGTTTATAACCCGCGCTACTACTATCGACTTAGTATATAACCCATGCTACTACTACGGCTGGTCCTGGAAGGCACGGTGGAAATCACTTAGTAGTAGTGAGGGGTAAAAACCCACGCTACTACTATCGGGTTATTAGTAGCGCGGTTTTCTTAAGCTTGCTACTGCTAATTAGCAGTAGCGTTTGTTTTTAAACCGCGTTGCTGCTAAGATTCTGTGTATAAGATTTTTCCTAGTAGTGTAGGGTTGTAGAGATATTAGTATGCGGTAACCCAAAAGTTGTTCGGAGTCCCGGATGAGATCCCGGACGTCACAAGGAGTTCCGGAATGGTCCGGAGGTGAAGATTTATATATAGGAAGTCCAGTTTCGACCATCGGGAAAGTTTCAGGGGTAATCGGTATTATACCGGGACCACCGGAAGGGTCCCGGGGGTCCATCGGGTGGGGCCACCTATCCCGGAGGGACCCATGGGCTGAAGTTGGAGGGAAACCAGCCCCTGGTGGGCTGGTGCGCCCCCATGGGCCTCCCCCTGCGCCTAGGGTTAGAAACCCTAGGGGTGGGGCGCCCCACTTGGCTTGGGGGGCAAGTCCCCCCCCTTGGCCGCCGCCCCCCTTGGAGATCCCATCTCCTAGGGCCGGCACCCTCCCTAGGGGACCTATATATAGTGGGGGGGAGGGAGGGCAGCCGCACCAAGTCTCTGGCGCCTCCCTCTCCCCACGTAACACCTCTCTCTCTCTCTCTCTCTCATTGGAGCTTGGCGAAGCCCTGCCGAGATCACCGTTGCTTCCACCACCACGCCGTCGTGCTGCTGGATCTCCATCAACCTCTCCTTCCCCTTGCTGGATCAAGAAGGAGGAGACGTCTTCCCAACCGTACGTGTGTTGAACGCGGAGGTGCCGTCCGTTCGGCGCTAGGTCATCGGTGATTTGGATCACGACGAGTACGACTCCATCAACCCCGTTCTCTTGAACGCTTCCGCTCGCGATCTACAAGGGTATGTAGATGCACTCCCCTCTCCCTCGTTGCTAGATGACTCCATAGATTGATCTTGGTGATGCATAGAATTTTTTTAAAATTATGCTACGTTCCCCAACATTAATGGGCCTACATGGGCCCTAAGGGAGAAGAGGAGGGCCGGCCAGGGCAGGCCGCGCGCCCCCTCCCCCCTAGTCCGAATAGGGTAAGGAAGGGGAGCGCCCCCCCTTTCCTCTTTTCCCCTTCCCCTTTCCTTCTCCAACAAGGCAAGAGGGGGGAGTCCTACTCCCGGTGGGAGTAGGACTCCTCCAGGCGCACCCCTAGGTCCGGCCGCACCTCCCTCTCTCCCTCCTTTATATACAAGGGCAAGGGGGCAGCCCATGACACACAAG
Source organism: Triticum monococcum (assembly GCA_034509565.1). Classification (NCBI taxonomy): domain Eukaryota; kingdom Viridiplantae; phylum Streptophyta; class Magnoliopsida; order Poales; family Poaceae; genus Triticum; species Triticum monococcum. The sequence goes on from CM067846.1 coordinate 68,888,056, forward strand.
TTGATCTTCGTGATCATTCCTTAGCCGTGTGCGGTGCCCCCTTCCACCATATTCCACCTTGGTCATATCGTAGCGGTGCTTAGGCGAAACCCTGCGTCGGTAGAACATCATCACCGTCATGCTGACGAAACTCTCCCTCAACACTCGGCTGGATTGGAGCTCGAGGGACGTCACCGAGTTGAACGTGTGCAGAACTCGGAGGTTCCGTACGTTCGGTACTTGGATCGGTCAGGATCGGGAAGACGTACGACTACTTCCTCTACGTTGTGTCAACGCTTCCGTTGCCGGTCTACGAGGGTACATAGACAACACTCTCCCCTCTCGTTGCTATGCATCACCATGATCTTGCGTGTGCGTAGGATTTTTTTTGAAATTACTACGTTTCCCAAACAAGAAGAACCCATGGAGATCAACAAGGATGAAGGGATCAATAAGGCCATGGAGGACCAAGTTCCCGCAACAGAAAACACCCTTCAACTAGATCACAATCTTCTTACCCCAACAGAAATCGAAGCTTTCAAGACGATTGAGTTAGCTCGTATACAAAATAAGTATCTCACACGTGAAAATATTTTGTTGAGGGAGCATATCATCACACTCAAGGGCATTATCCGCAAGTTAGAAGACCTCCTACGCTCAATGTGCGACTATCCATCATCGCCATCCCCACCTTCTTCACCAACAAAGGAGACATAATCACATGGGTATGGGCACTCCACTTGGCAACTGCCAAGCTTGGGGGAGTGCCCCGGTATCGTATCACCATCACTTTTATCTTTCCCGTTTTTCTTAGTTCGATCCTTTTGGTAATATCTTGATCTAGTAGAATAAAAGTTCTTAGTATGATCTAGTTGTGAGTTTTGCTTTATCATCCTTCTATGTAATCGAGTCCATGAGCTATATAATAAAGATTAGTGTTGAGTCAAAAGGGAATAAAAGAAAAGAGAAAGAAATAAAAAGAAACAAAGAGATCATGTGAATCGTATGGAGAGTAATGAGCTCACATAGAAAGAGTGTGATGAATAAAAGTTGTTGAGAGTTGACAAGCATAGTTTTGGTCATCATTGCAATTAATAGGAAGTAATAAAGAAAGAGAGGTCTTCACATCTTTTATGATTGTGAACACTCATTAAAATATGACATGCTAAAGAGTTGACATTGGACAAGGAAGACAACATAATGGGTTATGTTTTCTTACATCTGAGATGAATTATATTGTCTTGGATCTTCCAACATGATGAGCTTGCCTTTCCCCCTCATGCTAGCCAAATTCATTGCACCAAGTAGAGATACTACTTGTGCTTCTAAATACCCTTAAACCAGTTTTGCCATGAGAGTCCACTATACCTACCTATGGATTGAGTAAGATCCTCTAAGTAAGTTGTCATCGGTGCAAGCAATAAAAATTGCTCTCTAAATATGTATGACTTATTAGTGTGGGAGAAAATAAGCTTTATACGATCGTGTGATATGGAAGAAATAAAAGCGACAGACTGCATAATAAAGGTCCATATCACAAGTGGCAATATAAAGTGACGTTCTTTCGCATTAAGATTTTGTGCATCCAACCATAAAAGCGCATGACAACCTCTGCTTCCCTCTGCGAATGGCCTATCTTTTACCTTTATCTCCTACATTGCATAAGAGTCATGGTGATTTTCACCCTTCCTTTTTACACTTTATCCTTTGGCAAGCGCAATATGTTGGAAAGATCCTGGTATATATGGCTAATTGGATGTGAGTTTTCATGAACTATTACTGTTGACATTGCCCTTGAGATAAAACGTTGGGAGGCAAAACTATAAGCCCCTATCTTTCTCTGTGTCCGATTAAAACTCCATACCCATAAGTATTGCATGAGTGTCAGCAATGTGAAAGATTATATGATAGTTGAGTATGTGGACTTGCTGAAAAGCTCTTATACATTGACTCTTTCCCATGTTATGATAAATTGCAATTGCTTCAATGACTGAGATTGTAGTTTGTTAGTTTTCAATGAAGTTTACGATTCATACTTGATATTGTGATTGAATTATTACTCTAGCATTAGAGATTATATGACAAAGAATTATATGAGTTGATGTTCTAAGAATGATCATGATGCCCTCATGTCCGTATTTTATTTTTATCGACACCTCTATCTCTAAACATGTGGACATATTTTTCGATTTCAGCTTTTCGCTTGGGGACAAGCGAGGTCTAAGCTTGGGGGAGTTGATACGTCCATTTTGCATCATGCTTTTTATATCCATATTTATTGCATTATGGGCTGTTATTACACATTATGTCACAATACTTATGCCTATTCTCTCTTATTTTATAAGGTTTACATAAAGAGGGAGAACGCCGACAGCTGGGATTCTGGACTGGAAAAGGAGCAAATATTAGACCTATTCTGCACAACTCCAAAAGTCTTGAAACTTCACAGAAGATGTTTTTCAAATATATAAAAAATACTGAAACACCAGGGGGGCCACACCCTTCCCATGAGGGTGGGGGGGGGCGCGCCCTACCCCCTGGGCGCGCCCCCTACCTCGTGGGCCCCTTAGTGGCCCTCCGGTGGCCATCTTCTGCTATATGGAGTCTTCGATGGGAAAAAATCATAAGCCATCTTCTCGGACGAAACTCTGCCGCCACGAGGCGGAACCAATCTAGGGCTCTGGCGGAGCTGTTCTGCCGGGGAAACTTCCCTCCCGGAGGGGGAAATCATCGCCATCGTCATCACCAAGGCTCCTCTCATCGCGAGAGGGCAATCTCCATCACCATCTTCATCAGCACCATCTCATCTCAAAACCCTAGTTCATCTCTTGTATCCAATTCTTGTCTCTAAGTCCGGGATTGGTGCTAGTAGGTTGCTAGTAGTGTTAATTACTCCTTGTAGTTGATGCTAGTTGGTTTAACATATTAATACCCCTCTGATTATGAACTTGTTTATGCTTTGTGAGTAGTTACTTTTGTTCCTGAGGACATGGAAGAAGTCTTGCTATTAGTAGTCATGTGAATTTGGTATTCGTTCGATATTTTGATGAGATGTATGTTGTCTCTCCTCTAGTGGTGTTATGTGAACGTCGACTGCATGACACTTCACCATTGTTTGGGCCTAGAGGAAGGCATTGGGGAGTAATAAGTAGATGATGGGTTGCTAGAGTGATAGAAGCTTAAACCCTAGTTTATGCGTTGCTTCGTAAGGGGCCGATTTGGATCCATATGTTTCATGCTATGGTTAGGTTTACCTTAATACTTTTATTATAGTTGCGGATGCTTGAGGTTAATCATAAGTGGGATGCTTGTCCAAGTAAGGGCAGCACCCAAGCACCGGTCATCGGGAGCTTAATCATATGAACGTGACGATATTCCCATGTGTCATCGGGAGCGCTTTACATCATACAAGAGTTTGTCCAGGCTTGTCCTTTGCTACAAAAAGGATTGGGCCACATTGTTGCACCTTATTTACTTTTGTTACTTGTTGCTCGTTACAAATTATCCTATCACAAAATTATCTGTTACCACTTATTTCAATACTTGCAGAGAATACCTTGCTGGAAACCGCTTATCATTTCCTTCTGCTCCTCGTTGGGTTCGACACTCTTATTTATCGAAAGGACTACGATAGATCCCCTATATTTGTGGGTCATCAAGTATATCACTAGATTTCTACACAGCTGTAGTTTTTAAATATATATATATATATTGTCACACTAGTAAAGGTGCCCGTGCGTTACAACGGGGCATACATATTCGAATGATTCAACACCATATGGACCCCCTGCAAAAAACCATCATATGGACCCTCATCTATCTCAGGTGGCATTGTCAAATTCTTTTTACCATTAAACTACTAATCTTCTTCTCTTCCTCCTTCTCCTTCACCACTACTCTTCATGTGCTGGCTGGGCTCTAATTTGAAACTATAGCCTTATAGGAGGCAAATATGTGCTACAAAAATATTACATGTGCTTAAACCATAGACCGTGAGATCCATAATAAGGCATAAGAAAATGTGTAGAAAGCTCACCATGTGGGCTGCTTGCTTTCCATGTGGGCTGGATTAATTCCCCTTTTGCTTTTTACTTAGATTTGCAAAGACTACTGAAGATGGAGTATCATTAACATGCAATGGCCAAAATAAGAGTTTTCAGAAAATAAAGTAATGCATCTGGTAAACATTTGAGCTACTCTGCCTCCATGTTGCTAGCACACTGCAATTTTGGCACGTTGGTGTCTTGTACCTGGCACTCACAAGAAAAGAGTGATGTGATATTCTATCAGATACATTGGACTCAGTTTTTTGTTGGCAAAGGTAGGGAGTTGGTGTTGGCAACGAAGAGAAGATCCACAATTTGAAATAAGCACAAAACGTGTAACTTAAAAGCTAATAATACTACCTTCTGCCTCGAGACTTCGTTAAACCATCATTTTGTCAATCATTAAATAAACAACATTAACGAAGGGAGCATGTAATCCTTGCTGATGAAGTAATACTTTATTCTGCAAAAACATGCTGCTTTTGTCATAAATAAGGCAAAACCACCAACAATAATGTGAAATATATAGACATTTTTTTTTGTGAGTGATATAGACACTTAACCTAAGTAACACTATAGAAATAATTTTTAAAAGGTCGGATACACATTCTTCATGGAACCAGGGACTTTTGTCTATTAACAAAATTAAATCTTTAGACAAAGCTTTCGCTGGTGTAAATGCACGCGACAATCAGCTGGGAACTCGCAGGGATCCTTCCTAGTTGATTTGGTGCTCATCCGGAAAAAAAGATTGTAGCCAATGCTAGCACGGTTAGCGCACATAGCAACATCCAGCAGCTTCCCCTCAAAACTCTATCAAATATAAATAAAACTCCAGCAGCTTCTAGTCGGTAGCAGCAACAATTTCATCATTAAAAAAACCCAACAATTTCATCATTAAAAAAAAGCACAAGTCCCCATCGAGGAGCCATCTCACCGCTCCTTCCCCGCCTCCCTGCCATGGCCGCCTCTGCAAAAATATGAAACACTGCCTCAAAATAGCCATTCACACATGAGAGAAATGCATATTTCAACCCTGAATTCTTGCCCTAATCTAATTTACAACCCCAAACTTCAATACCGTCTAAATTACAACTCCCAACTCTCAAAACCAGTAAGGATTCAACCCTTCTCTACCTCTTGACTGGTTTTGCCATGTTGACCGGTTTTGACTGGGCGAACAGTAAATAAAAAAGTATTATTTTTTTTCATCTGGTGAACAGTAATTTCAAAAAAGTTACAATTTTTTTAGTTTGTTTGAATATTTGAGTAGCAATCAGCAAAAAAGACAAATGTGGGGTCTATGAAACATTTCACTATTCATGCACTGTTCGGGCTGATTTTGTTTTTTTTGGCTGGGAGCTACTCAGATGTCTGAATGTGATGAAAATTGGCACGGACCTCACACATTGATACATCTTCCATGCAACAAATATTCGGATTTTTTTTTAATTTTTTGGTATTTTTTGAATTTACTATTTAGCCAGTGAAAAAATCAAAAATATTTTTTGAAATTTTACTTTTGTTCCACTTATTAATTTTTTTTGAATTTGTTGTTCACCTTATGGAAAAAACGAAATTATATTTTTATTTTCTTTATTTTTTCAATTTTATTTTAATTTACTGTTCACTAGTCAACGGGTCAAAACTGGTCACCTGGGTCAAAAACCGGTCAACAGAGAGAGAAGGGTTGAATCCTGACCAATTTTGAGAGTTGGGGGTTGTAATTTAGACGGTATTGGAGTTCGGGGTTGTAGATTAGACTAGGGCAAAAGTTCAGGGTTGAAATATGCACTTCTCTCTCCACACACGCACACAGAGAGGAACAGGAGCCCCATGCGCCGCACCTCCGCTTCCTCCCCGCCGGCGACCAGCACCATGGCCGCCGCCGCCCTTTGCCGTCCGCGCCAAACTGCCTCTGGTACTGCCATCTCCGCCCCTGCCTCGCTCCACCTCTTCTCGACGCGACCACGACCACGGGATCTTGCGGGCGGACGACGAAAGAGGCCGAGGATGGAGGCAGGTTGCGACACGTCCGCCGGCCGCCGCGAAGCCTCCTGCAGCATGCTCGCCCACGAGCCCACTTGGGGCTGTCGCCGCCGTCCACCGCTCTCGAAAGGAAGCGTCTGGATACGACAGAACAAAGGATAGCTGCTTTATTATTAAGGGAAGATATAATATATATTTAGATAGTTAAATCTTTGATATAGAACTACGCGAATGACTTATTCACCGAGACCGAAATAGTATAAATAGCGTTATAAGCGCCAAATAGGGTATGTGTGTGCTTTGTCTCGTGCCTGAAACTCACACCAACAAACGCATGTAGTCGGGTTTGCACGAAAACAAGAAAGTATGATGATAGCTAGCAGATTCAAAATCTGGCCAAATCCCTATTCAGAGCGTTAAGCGCCACTTAGTCCCATTTTTTCCGCCAGCGAGTGCCCATGCTGGAAGGACCGCTGTGTTAGATGGGATGGCCATTCGGCTTCCTTTTGGATGGTTCGAGGAAGCTCCCGCAGCTTGAGTAGAGCCTGTTTATTTTCTTTGCATTTTGTGTTTCGTTTTCTGTTATGTTTTTCTTCATTTTCCCCTTCAAATGCGTAGTGTTTTTTTTTCATATTCATGATTTTTTTTCAAAATTGTGAAGGTCCTCAAATTCGTGATCTTTTTTAAAAATTGTGAAGTTTCTTTCAAATGCACAGTTTTTTTATTCAAATTGGTGTACATTTTCTAAATACATGGAAGTTTTTTAAATCCACACTGTTTTGAAATTCATGAACAGTTTTTCAAATCCATGAACTGTTTTCATATCCATTAACTTTTTTTCACAAAATGGTTTCAAATTTGGAAATTTAAAAGTTATCAGTCAAGGCGAGAGGTCTGCAGTAGGTGAGCAAGCCAGCTTATTGAAAAGAAAAAGAACAGATAAGCAGTATTAACGGGCCTTGGCCAAGGTCAATCAGTAGTGGGAGCCAGGAGGAAAACTGGCACTATGTGCCCTGATATACTAAGCACCTTGAATTGTACAAGGGCCTGAGGAGCTCTCCAAAATCTGCCTGAATTGAACTCAAACAGCATGTTTCAAGGGTGTCCAGATATATACAAAACAAATATCAAAAGTCGACCTAAGTCTGAAGTCTAAAGAAGCCTACGAAAGAAGTAATATGCGCCCATTAGACAGTAGACACGACATCAACCACCTGATGGTCAAGATGCACAGAGGACCGGCTGGACCAACAAACAAACCGTCACTCACTGCTCTGCAGCCACAACATCACCATTGGACGGTAGAGATGCACAGAGGATCATGGGAACCAAGAACAAACTGCTAACTACTGGTTTCGCTGCAGCGACAAGTTACTCAAGCCTGCCACAAGTTCATCAATGTTTATCTCGCTCAGAGCCTTGGCTGCGTCACCAGGAGGCGGATACGTGGCATCCTGAGGCTTGCCCTTGAGGAGTTTCTTGAGGTCCTTGATGAGTTCGAGCTCGCTCTCATCCTCGGAGAACGACACGTCTAGATCCCAAACCTTGAAGATAGAATCCCTTGACTCTGCCTGCTCGATGACTTCAGATGAAACCAGCTCATCTGCAGTGTATCCGTCCATTTGCCTGCCATGCTCATCTGCACCTCTAATTACATTTGTACCGTCCCCAACCTCAGTAGCATCCTTGTCATCATCGCTATTGCCTTGTTGCTCCATGTCTACATTATCATCCTGAGTATCTTTTTCCACATGCAGAGTGTGGGATTCTGCCTCTGAAAGTACATGGGTGCCTTGGTCAAGCATGACCTCAGTGGTATCACGGGAATCTTCCATTGGCTCTTGAAGGTAGTCAAGCAAGGCTTGCTTCATTGCACCCCAGTCTTCATCTGACAGTTCAGAAGTCTGCACAAAACACGAATCAGCCCAAGCTGCCTCCTCAGGTGAAAGTTCGACTTCCTTTTCATTTGACTTAATTGATTCCAAAATAGCAGGCAAGAAATCATCGGATCCGGAAGTCACAGCCTGCTCTTCGTCTAGATTTGGTTCAGTGAGCAGAGCTGAGATATCTCCATCTTCAGAAATCATGGTCATTCACCGCAATGAGCAGCACCTTAGCAAGCAAGGGGTGTACAGCACCTGAAAAATTGAATTGACAATGGGGAAATTGGTTCATAAGGCTAGAGAAGAGGCAGCACAGACATACATATGTAAGATAGATGTAATCAGATCATGAAAGTTTAGTGTAAAAGATGAAGCCTGGGAAAATGCCATCGTATTTAACTAGAGCAAAGATAAAAGAGGGAAGTAGTTATTTCTGTGATTAATTGTGATAATCAGCTTCTCAGCAGAGCAGCAAACTAGTGATCAAGTAAAACAAAATGAGCTGGTCAAGCATGGCTACCATAGAGCACATTAGTTCAGCACACCTGAGATCAAGATAAAGAATCAACTTCTATAGAGATTATGAGCTCAATCAACAGGCACACACCAAATGATACTTATCAGTAACTCTTATTAAGGCACAAGGTGGACCATGCCCGTATAATTTCTAAAATGGGAGCCTGCCACAAAATCTGGTAGTATTATCCTGAACGTGACAAAGTATTTTCCAAGTTGAGTCAAAAGCTCCTGCCAAGGATTCCAACATGTATGCCAACCAAAATTTGTAGATTAGATTTGCTGTCATTGACGATTGTACTGACAAGCCTGAGGGAGAGAGAGTACAGGACACAAAGCAAAGCAAAAAAAAAAACTTGCATATAAATGTCTTAAGCTACATTCAGAGAATGCAGAATTATACTGTATTCCTGGTCATATCTGACAAACAATATGCCAGAGAGCAGGAAGAAAATAAATAAGATCAAGCAAAGGACTGCGTTTAAATGAACTCAATGATCAGTCAGTGCTCAGCATCACATTTGTACAAGCTAAATTGCAGCAGAACTGCAGACTCTGAAGCAACCCTGAAGGGTGTTGCCCACCACCTCCAATAATAATCCATAAAAGAGGTGCCATTGCCATTTCAAACTAATGTCCGAACAAATAAAACTACGAAGGCATTCCGAGCCCTAGGAACTAGATGGCAGAAAGGTTCTGCAACATTTTTATTTTGGGGGAAAAAGGGTCTGCGCAAACCTCATGCAGCTATTCCATCCCTAAATCGCAGGGGGATTCGGTGCCGAAATCGGGCAGTCTACTGAACCAAAGAAACGTGCCACATCCCCACAGACCGTTCTACCAGCCGAACGAATCAAGGTCAGGATCAAATCCTACAGGTCGGGTTTGGGGTTTCTAGGGTTCGTTGCAGAGAACAGAGGCGGCTATCTAGGGTCCTAAGGGTGTTCCCATCCGTAAGGTAAGATATACACGAAAGATGAAATAGCATAAAGCCTATGATCCAATGCGAATCTACCTTTGTAGGTGAAAGGGGGAGCGGCGACGGTACCTTGTGACTGCAGAGATGCGGAGAGGCCGAGCGAGGACTCCTCGAGTTCGGCTCGGTCGCTCCGAGGGCAAGGAGGGAGGCAAGACGTCGCTCGCTCTCAATCAATCAGGGGCGCTCCGGCACGGCGAACCTCCTTCTCCGGCCGCCGTAGCACGGGGCGCGCGGCGTCGTGGAGTCGCCGGGGCGCAGGGAAAGGGGGTTTTTTTTTTGAGGGAACGCAGGGAAAGGGGATGGAGTCGTTCGGAGAGACCGGTGGGCTGGCTCGGTGTAGACGAAACGTGCGGCGGGCTGGCCCAACTAGTGCTTTCGCAGGCGCCTTCAGCTTTTTAACAAGCGCTCCTTCGCGAGCCTTGCAACCCCATGTGTCGCGCTCTAGGCGCTTTCTCTGAATTTTATTTTTTTTATTTTTCGCACATGTTTTAACCTTTGTAAATGTTTTTTTGGATTTTTTTGACGTTTTGATTTTTCATCAGTCTTTCTTAGCTTTTCGATAATTTGTTTTTTTTTCTGCAAAAAAAGATGTTTTTTTTCTGTCGCGAGTCACGGTTTTGCTTTCGCGAGAGGCACGGTTTTGCTTTCGCGAGAGTCATGACCGTGCTTCTCGGAAACGAAAAAAACATCTTTTTTATTTTTTTTCCTTTCGCGAGAGTCACGGTTCTGCTTCCGCGAGAGGTATGGTTTTGCTTTCGCGAGAGTCATGGCTGTGCCTCTCGAAAACGAAAAAACACGTTTTCTATTTTTTTTCTTTCGCAAGAGTCACGGTTTTGTTCCTGCAATAGGTACGGGTGTGCTTCCGCGACAGTCACAGCTGTGCCTTTAGGAAACGAAAAAAAAACGCGTTTTTTTTTCTCCTTCCGCGAGAGTCACGGTTTTGCTTTCGCGAGAGACACGGTTGTGATTTCGTGAGAGGCACGAGCGTGTCTCTTTCGAAAAGGAAAAAAATCCGTGCTTCCGGTTCGGTTTTTTTCTAAAAAAAGTTTGTTAAAATCTATCAACATGGAATCTAGTTTTGAAGATCTCGATGCGAAGAATCCAATGATAAAAGCGGTTCAAAATTTGGACGCACGGTTTGAGAGATAAAATGTTTTGAATAAACGAATCTATAAAAAAAAAGGAAACTCACGGGTTACGACAAGTGGCGCGCTGCATGTGCGCCACCCGTCGCAACCAGAAAAATTGGAGTAATATTTACAACGAATATTCGTCAAATAGTGATTTCACATTTTTGATGATAGCTCCATCCTGACGGAAAGCGTGGTACATACAAAAGTATATAGACTCCATCCCGACGGAAAACGTCAGCCTCCTTTTCCGTGCTAGCTCAAAACCGGTCGGGAAAAAATGGTGGCTCCTGTCTCCAAAGAAACCAACCAGAGTACATTTCTTTTTACAGATTTTTAAAAATCATGAATAAAGATGTTCATATACTAGAAAAAAGGTTATAAAATGGAAAAAGAAATAGAAAATAATAACATAATAAAGTTGGTGAAAGTAGGTAGAGAGAAAAGAAAAGGAAAAACCGCAACGATAGAACTAGCCACGCTCTCAACGCCAAAGCTCCAATTGGGCACATTGCGAGATAGATTAACCCTAATTCTAATCAGGAAAAAAGACCTATGCTTATTCCCGATTAGAAGTACCATATTCTAGATGAAATGCTCCATCAAAAACGACTTAGGCCCCGTAAACGAGGCCACCAAATCATCAATTGTGCTCTTACTCCATTAGTTATCATCGCTTTCTTTCATGATCAAATATTTCAATATTTTCATTCAAGAAATATGCACGACCAACATGCAGACAGCTATAGTAAACTCTCCCCTCCAAGCTCATCAGTGAGCTCGTGGATTCGCCTCTCCTCTGCTTGCCGCTCCGACGGGCGGTGGCGGGGAGGGAAATCTCAGTGCCTCTGCTCAGGTTAGTAGTTTAGGTTAGGGTTTTTTAGTCCTCGCAGGTGTGACGCTCGGGCGAATGTCGGCGCCTTTTCTTCAAGTTTGTCTTTCGGGCTTCGATCCTCCTCGAATTCGTTCGTTTGGATGTAGTCGACGGAGCTCCGGCATAGATTCCTACTATCTCCTTGGGGTAGTGAGGTTAGAGTTTCTCATCATGTGGCGAGATTTGATGTCAGACGCTTCAGTTCTACACAAGGGGTTCAACGATGATGACTGCAGCTCCAGGGTGTTGGTCCTTAGGGGCACATGCATGAAGACTTAGCGGGTGCCATCGGCAAAGTCAATTCGGCTTCGATAGGGGAGAGACATCAGCGCTGCTTCAGCGGCTCGTTCTAGCGGCAGTAGTAGTCAGTGGCGGAATTGGGCCTGGGGCAACTGGGGCTATAGCCCCAGGCGTGGCCCAACTCTTAGTCTATACATTCAGCAGAATTTTTCAAACCCGATCGAGTAAATTCCCTCTCGTTAGGGTTTCTCTTTTCTCCCGGGGCGACTCTCACCGCAGTTGAGATTTTGCTCCCCTACCGCCGCCGACCAACCCCGTCTCCCGCCGGTTGCGCGGGGGGTGGCCACCAGGGCTATCTCCATGTCCGCGTCGGGGGAGGGAGCGGTGGAAATTAGGGTTCCCACACTAAACCCGATCTGTCTATTTTCGGGTGAGAGATACAATGGCGAATTCCGGGGACTCAAGTTCTTCGGGGATAACTGAAGTTGAGAAGATGATGCAAGATCTGGGACTGAGAGAGGAGGATCTGGACGATGTGATCTTCGATGAGCAAGTCGCGCCGCTGGAGGGGCCGAGATGGGTTGCCCTAGCTAGGGTTAACACGGCGAAGAGCTATAGCCAGACTTGGTTTTACAGAAACATGAGAGCGCCATGGGACATCACGCAGGAGGCTAAGTTCAAACCTCTGGAGGAAAATCTGTATACTGTCCAATTCACCTGCCTAGGTGATTGGGAGAGAGTCATGAATGAGGGCCCTTGGAACTTCAGGGGGACGCGGTGATCCTGCTACCGTATGACGGAATCATGAAGCCTTCCACTGTAAAGCTTGAGACAATCAAGATATGGATTCAAATCCATGATGTCCCAGAACTGTATGCTCATCTGGTGGCTCCGTTGGCAGCAAAAGTGGGAGAAGTTCTTTTCTCAGAACCGAACTCACATGACTTTGTGGGCAATTTTCATCGAGTTTGGGTCAGCATCAATGTCCATAAACCCCTCAAGAATGTGGTATCTATGATAAGAGATGGGAAGAGGCAGATTTACAGAGTCAAGTATGAAAAGCTACCGCACTGGTGCGCGGTTTGTGGCATGCTAGGTCACTTATATAAGGAACACGACAATGGCATCCACCCTCCATAGGCGCTTGTTTTCAAGGATCTCCGAGCCAGCTGGGCCATGTGTTCTGGTCGTGGTCTAGGAGAAGGCCGCAGCCAGAGGGGTGGACGGAGAGGAGGCCGATCAGGGGGCCGTTCCAGCCCCCGGTCAGGGGAAGGCAGGGGTGATGCGACAGATCAATATGTTCATACTGCATATCAAGTGGGAGACCCAAGCAGGGGGACAAGTGATGCGGAGATGGAGGACTGGAACAGAAAGAGGAATGCGGGTGCCGAGCTGGGAGCCAAAGTCACCACGCCTCTAAGCACTGAATCTACAGGGGTGGCTGTGGACCCGCTGGCAATTGTGCCAGCAGCCTTGGCGGCTGTTAGCCCACCGCCGTATAGAGATCTGAAGAGAACCAAGAAGACGGAGGAGGATACCGAGGGTGCAACCTCAAAAGTTAAGAATTGGGCAGGCTCCTTCGAGGAGCACCGCCAGGCCCAATGAGTGCGCTATGTTGGAACTGTCGTGGCGTGGGCAAAGCCGCAACAGTCCGAGAGGTTCGCGAACAAATTTTCCCCTACCCTCTTATGTATCGTGCAAACTCAGTTAGAAGGCTCGAGGGTAGAAGCATTAGCAGGCACTTTTGGTTATGATAATAGTTTTGCTATTGATAGTCGTGGTAGAAGTGGAGGTATTGGCATTTTCTGGAACAATGAAATAAAGTTGGAAATCCTTGGTTACTCGGACTACCATGTTGCTTGTTCTGTTGAGGAGGTAGGATTTGGGCCTTGGAGAGCTACTGTGGTTTATGGCGAAGCGCAGACACATCTTCGATATAAAACTTGGGACACTTTGAAAAATATTAGCACCTCTAGTAGTCTACCTTGGCTTTGCCTTGGTGATTTTAATGAAGTTCTTCGTCCCGATGAGCATGAAGGAGTTGGGCAAAGGAGTAATGCGCAGATACAACATTTTCGTGATACGGTTGACGTGTGCATGTTGCTAGATGTTGGCTATGTGGGTCGTTTCTGGACCTTTGAAAAGAAGGTGAGGGGGGATCCTACACTAGGGTCCGGCTGGATCGCGCCCTAGCTAATGCTGATTGGCGTGCAAGGTTTCCCCTTGCAGACCTGACACACTTGACGGCAACATCCTCTGATCATTGCCCCATAATGCCGCGTTTGAATAGAGAGTAGCCACGGAGCAGGCAGCCGAAAACTTTCTGGTATGAAGTAATGTGGGAAGGCCACGAATCTTGGAGAGACACTATCAGTGCAGCATGGACGGGCAGGGGGGCAGCAATAGAGTGGATGATCTTTGGGCTAAACTGCAAGCTATATCCCATGACTTGGGACGGTGGAATAATGAGACCTTTGGAAACGTTCGAAAGTAGATCAAAAAGCTGAAATCGGAGCTTGAGAAGTTGCGGGCTGATCCTAGCCGAAGGGCTCCGTCACACGTCGAGCTCAAGATAAACGAGAATCTAGTTGAACTATACCATCGGGAAGAAATATTATGAAGGCAGCGTTCACAGATTGAGTGGCTAACATCCGGCGACAAAAATACAAAGTTTTTCCACTTGAGAGCAAGCATCCGCAGGAAGAAGAACATGATTAAGGCGTTACAAAACTCCCTTGGAGTCTTGACAAATGATCCAGATGAGCTTAAAGCAATGGTACACGAGTTTTATAAAACCATGTATACTTCAGAAGGTGTAAACAATATGGACGCAGTCCTAAACTATGTACCAACCAAGGTCACAACAGAGATGAACGAACTACTGGTCGCACCGTACAAGGGAGAAGAAGTAAAGGCAGCCCTCTTTCAGATGTTTCCGACCAAGGCACCGGGGCCCGATGGTTTTCCAGCTTAGTTTTATCAGCATCACTGGGATCTTTGCGGTGCCGAGGTAACAAAGGCGGTTCTCAGGATCATTCGGGGAGAGGAAAGTCCGGAAAGCATCAACGATACGGTCCTGGTTCTCATCCCTAAGGTAATGAACCCTACTATGCTATCTCAGTTCAGACCCATCAGTTTATGCAATGTATTATATAAGATTGTGTCCAAGGTGATTGCGAACAGATTGAAGATGATTCTTCCGGACATCATCTCAGAGGAACAATCAGCCTTTGTGCCAGGCAGGCATATCACAGACAATATCATCAGTGCTTATGAGTGTCTTCACTTTATGAAACGTAGCAAGTCCAAAGTTAACAGTTTTTGCGTGCTTAAACTCGATATGATGAAGGCATACGACAAATTAGAGTGGGATTATCTTCAGGCGATGATGATAAAGCTTGGCTTTGCCCCATCTTGGGTTCAGATAGTAATGAATATGGTTCGGTCAGTGTCATTTTCAGTATTGTTTAATGGTGAGAGGCTTGGCACTTTCAACCCATCCAGAGGTATTCGGCAGGGAGATCCGATATCCCCATATCTCTTTTTAATCGCAGCAGAGGGCCTTTCGTGCCTACTGAAATCCAGTTCGTCATCGTCTCAGCTAGAAGGGATCAAGGTGGCATCCACGGCGGCAGCCGTGAACCATCTCCTTTTTGCTGATGACAGCCTGCTGATGTTTAAATTGAGTGTTGAAGGGGTTGTTGCAGTATCAAACTTGCTGGAAAGTTACTATGTAGCATCTGGACAGCGGATAAATCATGAGAAATCCTCTATTTTCTTTAGTAAAGGACGTCCACACGTTATGAGAGAGAGAGAGTATCAAGAACACTTTAAACGTTCAGAATGAATCGCTCAGTGACAGGTACCTGGGGATGCCTACTGATGTTGGGCATTCAAAGAATGGCACATTCAGATTTCTAAGAGATCATGTGTGGGAGAAAATCAGAGGGTGGATGGAGAAACTGTTATCTTCAGCGGGCAAGGAGGTTCTTATCAAATCGGTGGCTCAGTCAATACCAGTTTTTTCTATGTCTTGCTTCCGCCTCCCACGAGGTTTATGTGAGAATATTACTTCCCTGATCAGACAGTTTTGGTGGGGGAGCAAGCAGGGAAAACGCAAGCCGAGCTGGGTAGCCTAGGACGAGATGACAAAGCCAAAGCATCTAGGCGGCCTCGGTTTCAGAGATCTAGAGATCTTCAATCTTGCCCTACTATCGAAGCAGGCATGGAGGATGCTACAAAACCCTACATCTTTGAGCATCCGCATCCTCAAGGAGGTCTACTTCCCTGATGTATCTCTTTTTGAAGCAAGTCTTGGGAATCATCCGTCACAAATTTGGCGGGCAATCCTAGATGGGCGAGATATCATGGTGCAGGGACTTGTGAGAAGAATTGGAAACGGTGAAACCACGAACATCTGGCACGATAATTGGCTACCTCGCACACACATGAAGCCACCATTAACATCTCTGGTTCAACATCCTCCTCACAAAGTGTTTGAATTCATAAATAGCACCACTTGCTCTTGGAATGAACAACTAGTCCGGGCAACTTTTGTTCCAATCGATGCGGAAACTATTTTGTAGATTCCTCTCTGCACTAGACAGATTGAGGATTTTTGGGCATGGAGCGAGGACAGACGGGGCATTTTCTCTGTCAGAACTGCTTACCACATGATCCACCAGAAGAAACTAAGCAGAGAAGCCTGGTTGTATGAGCAAGGGGGGTCGTCTCATTCACAAGCTGATAGTGAGATCTGGACTAAGCTATGGGGTTTTAATGTACCATCGAAGCTTAAGATGTTCCTATGGAGATTTGCGAAGAACACCACACCAACCGCGACACTATTGCATCATCGGAACATGGCGGACATGCCAGCGTCCTTTGCGGAGCGGAAGACACCTGGAGACACGCTTTGCTACACTGCACTGTATCCCGGAGTACGTGGGCTTTGTCATCTGAACATATCATCGATGCATTAAGTAAGAATGAAGAGGATGACGCGAAGAGATGGCTCTCCGCCATGCATCAGGCGCTATCCCAGGAGAGTTTTACTACTCTCGTGGTCACACTCTGGGCCTTGTGGGGAGCGCGCCGAAAGGCGATCCATGAGCAAATATATCAAAGTCCATTTCAGGTGCATGCGTTTATTCAGTCTTACATGAGGGAACTGGAAGCTATAAAATCTGCTAATACGAGGCCGGATGGCAATTCTATTCCCCGCCCGACGAGCTGGATTCCCCCACCAACAGGGCTGACAAAACTGAATGTAGACACTGCAGTGGGGAGGGGAAGTAGACAGGGCTCTGTTGCAGCAATATCAAGAGACTCTGCTGGCTTTTTTTTGGGAGCTTCGGCTGTGGTTTTTGTAGGCATTTCAGATCCGGCCATTCTTGAATGCATGGCGATCAGAGAGGCATTGGCCCTTGCGGATGATCTGAATGTTTCAACTATACAAGTGGCATCCGACTCGAAGGTGGTGGTCGAGGACATCCGAGACAACAATCCTACAGCATATGGTGCGATCATACATGAAATAATAGAGCATAGATCAAATTTCCTTTTGTGTAATTTTTGCCACGAATTTAGGAGCTCGAATATCGAAGTTCACAAGCTCGCGAAGCATGCTTTATCCCTTCCGGCTGGCCGACATGTTTGGTTGGGTCAGCCGGACGGACTCTCTTTCGTCTATGTAAACATTGTGACGTCGTAATAAAAGCTTCGGAGTTTGCCTAAAAAAAGCAGAATTTTTCAAGTTTGTAGTGTAATATTGGCCCAGCCCCAGGCATGCAAACCCAGCTGGACGTTCCTCAGCCGTGCCATCCATGTATCCCAACCGAGGTCCAGCCCAGTTAGGACGATTGCTCAAAGGGTCATCTAGTTCCACTGCGGAGCAGGGGGCGTGAAAGTCGTTATGGAAGACGAAAGTTCCTGGCAAGATTCATATGTTTATGTGGAGATTAGCTAAACAGTCTCTGTCTACAAATGATGTCCGTGCTCATAGACACATGGCAGATTCTGCCCGGTGTGGACTGTGTGGAAACCAAGACTCATGGCGTCATTCATTGTTGGAGTGTTCGTCATCATGAAGCGTCTGGGCTTTGTCAGAAGAAGATATCACACATAAAATCACGTCCACAACAGAACCACATGCCAAGCAATGATTATTTACACTGATGGAGGTGCTTCCCCACGAGAAATTTGTCAAGATGGCTGTAACTTTATGGTCGATATGGTATGCTCGACGAAAGGCTATCCACGAAGGGATCTTCCAGAGCCCTCAAGCAACACATCTTTTTGTTCAGAGGTTCGTTGATGAACTAGGGATTGTTGGAAATTCACAACGTCGAGCTATTCCAAACATTCAAGCTCCAGATGTACGTCAACAGAATCCTAAAAGACCACCGCCGGGCTTCTGTAAAATCCAGGTCGACGCCGGGGTGCGATCACGAGGAGGATCTGCAGCTGCTGTGTGCAGGGACGGAGCGGGCAACTACATGGGTAGTTCGGCCTTAGTAATTGAAGGAAGTTTTGATCCAGCCACCCTGGAAGCAGTAGCTTGCCGCGAAGCACTTTCCCTAGCGGAAGATTTGCATATCATGAATTTTGTGGCTGCCTCGGATTGCAAACAGGTGGTCCAGGGCATCAACACGCGATCACAAGGGCGATATGGAGCAATCTTAAGCGAGATAAACCTAAAAGCTTCCGATTTTCATTATATTTTTACTTTTGAGAGTCGTGCTGTAAATTATGAAGCACATAGTCTCTAGCTCAATTTTCTCTTTCTAGAGGTCCGGGTCGTCACGTTTGGTTTGGTCTGTCCCATGACCAAAGACGCGTCCCACACATTGTGGAATATGATGAATAAAGTGGTTTTTTATGTTAACGTATTCCTTTTGTATAGTAGACATTGTATAGGCATATGATCACCTCCCGAATATCTCCTGATCCGGCTAGGGATCCTCTTGATCTTCCTTGATGGTCAAGTATTGTAATCTATATAATGTGCATATGATGCCGCCCCATGTGTGGCGTGCGATACACAAAACCTGCTTGTTTTCTTGGTATCAGCTTGCAACCTCGATCCGGCCTTGTCCAACCCCGACGCCCACAATCCCTGATCCAATCTCGCCTCCACTCCATGAACACCACCTCAGGCACCGCTTCCGCTACCAGCTCCAGCCTCACCTCCGGCACCCTCGTCAACATGAGCTCCACCTCCGGCGCCCTCGTCACCGCTGCTTTGCCCGCCTCCGCCTCCTCGGCAGTGCATGTCGCCAGCGTGCGCACTCATGTGCCCGTCACGCTCGACCTCTCCGCCTCGAACTTCACCAAGTGGCGGATGCTCGTCCGCGTCCTCCTTGGCAAGTACGACTTGCTCCCCCACGTCAACGCTGTCACCGCTGTGGCGGACCACATGCCGGACTGGACTCGTGACGACTACGTCGTTCGGTCATGGCTCTACGGGTCCATCTCCGACGAAATCCTCGACATCATCATGGTGGAGGATCAGACGGCCCAGGAAGCATGGACGCTCATCACCAAGCTTTTTCTGGACAATCAGATGACTCGTGCTGTCTACCTTGAGGCGGAGTTTCGAGGCCTCGTCCAAGGTGACCTCTCCATCACCGCCTACTGTCATCGCCTCAAGGCCCTTTCGGATGCGCTCGGCGACGTCGGCACCCCCGTCTCCGACCAAACGCTCGTCCTCAACTGCCTCCGTGGGCTCAACGCGTGCTTCTCCGACATCACGACGATCGTCACCATACAGAGCCCCTTGCCGTCCTTCGCCCAGACGCGCTCTCTTCTCACTCTGCGTGAGACGCAGCTCGCGAATTCCACGGCCGTGGGGAACCAGACCGCGCTCTTCAGCGGTGATCCGTCGCACGGCGCAGGCAGCTCCAACTCATGGCCGCCCTCAACAACGCTGCAACCCCCTCGACCGTCGGTGAGTGGGTCATGGATTCCGGAGCCACTGCACACATGGCCTCGGACCCCGGTATGCTTCATCATCTCACTCCGTCTACCTCATCTTCCATAGTCACCGTGGGCAATGGCTCCACCTTGCCAATCTCTCACACCGGTCATGCATCTCTACCCACATCGACACGTACACTCTTACTTAACAATGTTCTTCTTGTTCCTCACATTGTCAAAAACTTACTCTCCGTTCGACGTTTTACCATTGATAATCTTTGTTCCATTGAATTTGACCCGTTCGGCTTTTCTGTGAAGGACCTTCGCACCAGGGCCGTGATTCTTCGCTGCACTAGCCATGGCGATCTCTACGTCTTCCCGTCATCCGTCGTCAATCATCATGCCAATGGACTCCTCGCCACCACCTCCACCGAGCTTTGGCATCGCCGCTTAGGACACCCAAGACGTGACGCCATGTCCCACCTTCATAAGCAGTCTTTTGTTTCTTGTAATAAAGCAGCCTCCCGTGTTTGTCATGCATGTCAACTTGGCAAGCACGTGCATTTGCCCTTCGCTAGGTCATCTTCAATAAGCGTCGAACCCTTTAAGTTGATACATTGTGATCTTTGGACCTCTCCAGTTTTGAGCAATTCCGGTTTTAAATACTACCTCATTGTTGTTGATGATTTTTCACATTTTATGTGGACCTTTCCCCTACGACAGAAGTCCGACACCGCTGCCATACTCATAGAGTTCGTCGCCTACGTCCGCACGCAGTTTTCTCGTCCTCTCGTAGCCATGCAGGCCGACAATGGCACCGAGTTCCTCAACTTCACCGTCACCACCTTCTTCTCCGCTCACGGTATTCGTCTCCGCCTTTCGTGTCCCTACACTTCCGCCCAGAACGGTAAGGCTGAACGCGCCATTCGTACTATCAATGACGTTGTTCGCACCCTACTGTTTCAGTCATCCATGCCGCCCTCCTACTGGGCTGAGGCACTTGGCACCGCCACCCACCTAGTTAACATTCGTCCCTCCCAAGCCATAGACTTTGCTATACCCTACATCCGTCTACACGACACTCCTCCCGATTACACTGCCCTCCGTGTCTTCGGTTGTCCATGCTATCCAAATCAATCCGCCACTGCCACGAACAAACTGTCCCCTCGTTCTCTAGCATGCGTGTTCATCGGCTATCCAAGTCAACACAAGGGCTACCGTTGTCTAGACTTCACCACTCGGCGAGTTATTGTTTCTCGTCACGTCATCTTTGACGAAAATGTATTTCCCTTCTCCTGCTCTCCAGACCGTCCACAAAATCCTCTAGCCGCCCTTGACTTTCTACTTGATCTAGCCGCCACGCAACATACACCCAGTACACCCGAACCCGTTATGCATGGCCGCCCGTCGCCCGCTGTGCATGGCGGCCTCACACCGCCTGCCGCGTCCGCGTGCACCCCTTCACAACCCAGCATGCATGCGCCCCCATCACCTGCCATGCATGGTGATCCCTCACCTTCCCCCACGCTGGCTTCACCCAACAGCTCGCCGCTGAGCCCACCAACCTCTCAGCCCGACCCAATGGTCTCTTCACCATCTACGGTCAACTCTGTATCTCCCGATCCATCTCCAGCCGTTGTGATTCACCGTCCACCATCTCCTTCTAACACACACAACATGCTCACACGTGCCAAACGAGGCCTTTTTCAGCCTGTTGATCGTCTCAACCTCACGGCATCTCACTCCACTCTCTCTCCTATTCCTAAAACATACCGGGGTGCTCTCCATGATCCTCACTGGCGTCGAGCCATGCACGATGAATTTGATGCTCTTGTTGCTAATGGGACTTGGTCACTTGTTCCGCGTCCTCCTCGTGCTCATGTTGTTTCAGGAAAATGGATCTTCAAACACAAGTTCCACTCCGACGGCAGCCTTGCCCGCTATAAGGCTCGATGGGTGCTCCGTGGATACTCTCAGCAGCCGGGCATCGACTTCGACGAGACATTCAGTCCTGTCGTCAAGCCGGCCACAATTCGCATCGTCCTCAGTCTTGCTGTATCCTAGGCATGGCCAGTTCATCAGCTCGACGTCAAGAATGCCTTCCTCCATGGCACTCTCGACGAGGAGGTCTATTGTCAGCAACCCCCGGGATTTGTCGATGCCCGCTTTCCAGACTACGTGTGCCGTCTTCACAAATCGCTCTATGGTCTCAAGCAAGTGCCGCGCGCTTGGTACCAGCGGTTTGCTCTGTTTGCACATCGGATGGGATTTGTCGCCTCCAAGTCGGATGTCTCCTTGTTCATCTACAAGCGCAGCCACGACATCGCCTACATTCTTCTCTATGTGGACGACATCATCATCACCGCGTCTACGGATCGGCTTCTTCGTCATCTCACTCAGCAGCTTCACTCCGAGTTTGCCATGACAGACCTTGGCGCCCTGTCCTTCTTCCTTGGTATTTCCGTCACTCGGACATCGTCTGGTATGGTGCTCTCGCAGCGACAGTATGCATTGGATCTTCTCCAACGTGCCGGCATGGTGGACTGTAATCCATCTGCCACTCCTATCGATGCTAAATGCAAGCTCTCGGCGCTGGATGGCTCTCTCCTTGTTGATCCCACAGAGTACCGTAGCTATGCTGGAGCACTGCAGTATTTGACGCTCACACGTCCCGACATTGCTCACGCCGTTCAGCAGGCTTGTCTCTATATGCATGCACCCCGCGAACCGCATCTTCAGTTGGTCAGGCGCATCCTTCGGTACATCAAAGGAACTCTCGACCTCAGCCTGCATATCTCCCGCTCGTCATCGACGTCTCTCACGGCTTACTCTGATGCTGACTGGGCCGGCTGCCCAGACACCAGACGTTCTACATCTGGATACTGCGTTTATCTCGGTGATACCTTGGTTTCTTGGTCATCTAAACGCCAAACCACGGTTTCTCGCTCCAGTGCCGAGGCGGAGTATCGTGCAGTTGCTCATGTTGTGGCCGAATGTTGCTGGATACGGCAACTTCTCGGTGAACTTCATCATCCCCTGTCGACTGCCACCATTGTTTTTTGTGATAATGTCAGCACTGTCTACATGGCTTCGAACCCAGTTCAGCACCGACGTACCAAGCACATCGAAATCGACATTCACTTTGTTCGTGAGAAGGTGTCCCTTGGAGAGGTGCGGGTTCTTCATGTCCCTTCTTCACATCAGTATGCTGATATCATGACAAAAGGACTCTCGTCGCAGCTATTCTCCGAGTTTCGTTCCAGTTTGTGCTTACTTCCCTACGACGCACAAACTAAGGGGGGATGTTAACGTATTCCTTTTGTATAGTAGACATTGTATAGGCATGTGATCACCTCTCGAATATCTCCTGATTCGGCTAGGGATCCTCTTGATCTTCCTTGATGGTCAAGTATTGTAATCTATATAATGTGCATATGATGCCGCCCCATGTGTGGCGTGCGATACACAAAACCTGCTTGTTTTCTTTTTACCCCTCAAAAAAAGGAATCGCTAGCGGCTTCCACCAGATCGCCATCACGCACGGTTTGCTTTGAGTCTTTGACACTTTCCGTCGTCTCGCCAGATTGGATTAGGGTAAAAGTAATCTCATTCACGTCGCCGTCATCCCTGCCCTCCAACTATCCTCGATTGCGGAAAAAAATTATATGAGACCAGGTCTCACGGTTAGCAGGTGAGACCCATTCTGATGGATGACACGTGGCATTCATAAATCACAAAGCATCTAATCTCTCTCCTCCTTGATTTTAAGTGGGAGGTAGGGGATGCTTTGTGATTTGTGAATGCCATGTGTCATCCATCAGAATGGGTCTCGCGTGAGATCTAGTCTCATAGAATTCTTTTCCCTCGATTGCTCGACTCGACCAGACGCGCTCCCAGGCGGCTGGTACTTCGAATCTCAATCTGATAATCTGTAGCCTCATTGGAGTAGCCTCCTGTTCTGCTCCATCGGTTTATCTTCACAAACGGCTGCTCCATCAGGTAATGGTATAAGTTTTTCATATCATCTATTTTTGCCCATTAATTCCTTCTTATCATCAGGAATCAATAAATTGGTGACGTTAAATTGTATTCCCTCCATAAAGAAATATAAGAGTGTTTAGATTACTAAAGTAGTGATTGAAATACTCTTATATTTGTTTACAGAGGGAGTATTAATTTAATCAAGTCATTGTTATTTGATAACAGTGAGGAAGAGGACCTGGATAATCAATTCTTTTTCTTGAGCAACGTCCAACTAGCCTGGATCCAGTATGAAAGAAAATGAGGAAATGCAAAGGTTTATTAGGCCACACACTTCAGAATAATGGTATAATATGTTCTTATTGGTATGTGTGCTATTTGACTTTTTTCAAGCTAGTAGTGGTATTTGTGTTACTAGTGAATGCGTACGTGAAATGCACGTTAATATTTAAGTAATATATTAATTGCATGTGGATATTAGGTATACTATTATTTGTGTGATAATTCTGTGATTAATGTAATATTTGGTATGATATTAATTACACGTTAAACATGTTGAACGCTCACCATTGGAGCAGTGTAGGTTGTTGGATTGACCTGGTTTGATGGTGGAGATCAGTTGGATCTGCCCCTTTGGATCTTTTTATATTGGTATAGATTTATAACTGCTTAGGTTTATCCCTAGGCTTCAAGAAATCCTGGCTCCGCCTCTGGTAGTAATCGTTGATGGTCTCATAATCTCGCTATAATTTTTGTTATGTCTGAAATGTTTTATACTTCTGATCCATTTTTATAATAGTTCTGATGCTTTTCGCAAAAGAAAAAACAGGAAGGAGGTGCTCCTTCCATGGTAATGCGAGATTTCAAATGCGCATGCAAATGTGTCTCGGTTGAAATATGCGTAGCAAAATATTTATCTATCTTCCTGTTCAACCCGGATACAGTTATATGTTTAGAGACTCTTATCTTGTGTTTGCGCATGTAAGAGCAACTCCAATGGGGCGACCCATTTCGTCCGCGGCGGTCTGTTTGGGTCGGCGCAGGCAGAAAAGGCGGCCCAACGCGCCGACCCAAACGGACGCGCGTCCGATTTCTCGCCTGCCGACTCATTTCCGGCCATTTTTAGCCTGATTTGTGTCGACGCGGACACAAGACGGACGCGCGCTCTCGCCCTCTTTCTTCATCGGACCCGCTGGTCGGTGACACATTGGATTCACACACTCGCCCGCCTGCTATGTCGCCGACGCCGCCGGCCATTTTTTTCAGATTAAAATGGATACACAGATAGTTCCAGCATACACAGATAAAAGAAAAAGACCACTACTCGTCGCTTTCTGACTCCGACTCGGTAATGCCCTCCTCCGACGTTTGAAGGTAGGCGTCAGCAAGCTGCTCGTCTTCAAAGTCCCAGCCCGACGTTTCTTGTAGCTTCAGTTTCAATTGAGCTGCCTGCTTCCGCGAACGCTTGTCCTCCCGATAGGCGGCTCGCTCCCTCCTCGCGTCCCTTTCCGATCTCAATTGCTTGTAGAACTGACGCTCGTCAACGATGTCCTGCGGGTAGCCTCCGCGCCATAGCACCAAGGCTTCCACGTCCTTCTTTGCGATGGCGAGGCGACGCTGCCACCTCCGGTGGACACGATGATCCTTGTCGGTGAAAAGCCGCGGGAGAGGCACCAGATCCTGCGTCCGCTGGCTCGACACGTTGGGAAAATTCATATCCCGACGAGGCCTCAGGAGGTGCCACGTCGCCGCGTCGTGCGCGCGGGCCGCCTCCTCTGCGGTGTCGAAGGTGCCGAGGACGAGACGTTTCTCGCGAAACCAGATCTCGGCGGAGAAGGCGCCGGAGCGGCGCTCGCGGACTCCGCGAAAATCCAAAGCGCGCGCGCGGAGGATCGACTGAAGGAAATATGCCCTAGAGGCAATAATAAAGTTATTATTTATTTCCTTATATCATGATAAATGTTTATTATTCATGCTAGAATTGTATTAACCGGAAACATAATACATGTGTGAATACATAGACAAACACAGTGTCACTAGTATGCCTCTACTTGACTAGCTCGTTAATCAAAGATGGTTATGTTTCCTAACCATGAACAAAGAGTTGTTATTTGATTAACGAGGTCACATCATTAGTTGAATGATCTGATTGACATGACCCATTCCATTAGCTTAGCACCCGATCGTTTAGTATGTTGCTATTGCTTTTCTTCATGACTTATACATGTTCCTATAACTATGAGATTATGCAACTCCCGTTTGCCGGAGGAACACTTTGGGTACTACCAAACATCACAACGTAACTGGGTGATTATAAAGGAGTACTACAGGTGGCTCCAAAGGTAGATGTTGGGTTGGCGTATTTCGAGATTAGGATTTGTCACTCTGATTGTCGGAGAGGTATCTCTGGGCCCTCTCTGTAATGCACATCACTTAAGCCTTGCAAGTATTACAACTAATGAGTTAGTTGCGGAATGATGTATTACGGAACGAGTAAAGAGACTTGCCGGTAACGAGATTGAACTAGGTATTGGATACCGACGATCGAGTCTCGGGCAAGTAACATACCGATGACAAAGGGAACAACGTATGTTGTTATGCGGTCTGACCGATAAAGATCTTCGTAGAATATGTAGGAGCCAATATGGGCATCCAGGTCCCGCTATTGGTTATTGACCGGAGATGTGTCTCGGTCATGTCTACATTGTTCTCGAACCGTAGGGTCTGCACGCTTAACGTTACGATGACAGTTATTATGAGTTTATGCATTTTGATGTACCGAAGGTTGTTCGGAGTCCCGGATGTGATCACGGACATGACGAGGAGTCTCGAAATGGTCGAGACGTAAAGATTGATATATTAGAAGCCTATGTTTGGACATCGGAAGTGTTCCGGGTGAAATCGGGATTTTACCGGAATACCGGGAGGGTTACCGGAACCCCCCCGGGAGGCAAATGGGCCTATTGGGCCTTGGTGGAAAAGTGAAAGGGGCTGCCATAGAGGGTTGCGCACCTCCCCCCTTTCCCTAGTCCTATTAGGACTAGGGAAGGTGGACGGCCACCCCTTCTCTCTTTCCCCCTTGAGGATTCCTATTAGGAATAGGATTGGGGGGGAGTCCTACTCCCGGTGGGAGTAGGACTCCTCCTGCGCCCCTCTCCCTTGGCCGGCCGAACCCCTCCCCCTTTCTCCTTTATATACGGGGGCAGGGGGCACCTCTTGACACACAATTGATCATTGTTGATCGTCCCTTAGCCGTGTGCGGTGCCCCCTGCCACTAAATTCCACCTCGGTCATATCGTTGTAGAGCTTAGGCGAAGCCCTGCGTCGGTGAAACATCAAGATCGTCACCATGCCGTCGTGCTGACGGAACTCTTCCTCGACGCTTTGCTGGATCGGAGCCCGAGGAACGTCATCGAGCTGAACGTGTGCTAAGAACTCGGAGGTGCCGGAGTAACGGTGCTTGGATCGGTCGGATCGGGAAGAAGACGTACGACTACTTCCTCTATGTTGTGTCAACGCTTCCGTTGCGATCTACAAGGGTATGTAGATCAGACTCTCCCCCTCGTTGCTATGCATCACCATGATCTTGCGTGTGCGTAGGAATTTTTTTGAAATTACTACGTTCCCCAACAGTGGCATCCAAGCCTAGGTTTTTATGGTTTGATGTTATTTGCACGAGTAGAACACAAGTGAGTTGTGGGCGATACAAGTCATACTGCCTACCAGCATGTCATACTTTGGTTTGGCGGTATTGTTGGATGAGACGATCCGGACCAACCTTACGCGTACTCTTACGCGAGACCGGTTCCCTCGACGTGCTTTGCACATAGATGGCTTGCGGAAGACTGTCTCTCCAACTTTAGTTGAACCAAGTGTGGCTACGCCCGGTCCTTGAGAAGGTTAAAACGGAGTCTATTTGACGAACTATCGTTGTGGTTTTGATGCGTAGGTGAGATAAGTTCTTACTTAAGCCCGTAGCAGCCACGTAAAACTTGCAACAACAAAGTAGAGGACGTCTAACTTGTTTTTGCAGGGCATGTTGTGATGTGATATGGTCAAGGCATGATTCTGATTTTATTGTATGAGATGATCATGTTTTGTAACCGAGTTATCGGCAACTGGCAGGAGCCATATGGTTGTCGCTTTATTGTATGCAATGCAATCGCGATGTAATGCTTTACTTTATTACTAAGCGGTAGTGATAGTCGTGGAAGCATAAGATTGGCAAGACGACAACGATGCTACGATGGAGATCAAGGTGTCGCGCCGGTGACGATGGTGATCATGACGGTGCTTCGGAGATGGAGATCACAAAGCACAAGATGATGATGGCCATATCATATCACTTATATTGATTGCATATGATGTTTATCTTTTTATGCATCTTATCTTGCTTTGATTGACGGTAGCATTATAAGATGATCTCTCACTAAATTATCAAGAAGTGTTCTCCCTGAGTATGCACCGTTGCAAAAGTTCTTCGTGCTGAGACACCATGTGATGATCGGGTGTGATAGGCTCTACGTTCAAATACAACGGGTGCAAAACAGTTGCACACGGAGAATACTCAGGTTATACTTGACGAGCCAAGCATATACAGATATGGCCTCGGAACACGGAGACCGAAAGGTCGAGCGTGAATCATATAGTAGATATGATCAACATAATGATGTTCACCATTGAAAACTACTCCATCTCACGTGATGATCGGTTATGGTTTAGTTGATTTGGATCACGTGATCACTTAGAAGATTAGAGGGATGTCTATCTAAGTGGGAGTTCTTAAGTAATTTGATTAACTGAACTTAAACTTATCATGAACTTAGTACCTGATAGTATCTTGCTTATTTATGTTGATTGTAGATAGATGGCTCGTGCTGTTGTTCCGTTGAATTTTAATGCGTTCCTTGAGAAAGCAAAGTTGAAAGATGATGGTAGCAATTACACGAACTGGGTCCGTAACCTGAGAATTATCCTCATTGCTGCACAGAAGAATTACATCCTGGAAGCACCGCTGAGTGCCAGGCCTGCTGCTAGAGCAACACCAGAAGTTATGAACGTTTGGCAGAGCAAAGCTGATGACTACTCGATAGTTCAGTGTGCCATGCTTTACGGCTTAGAACCGGGACTTCAACGACGTTTTGAACGTCATGGAGCATATGAGATGTTCAGGAGTTGAAGTTAATATTTCAAGCAAATGCCCGGATTGAGAGATATGAAGTCTCCAATAAGTTCTATAGCTGCAAGATGGAGGAGAACAGTTCTGTCAGTGAGCATATACTCAAAATGTCTGGGTATAATAATCACTTGATTCAATTGGGAGTTACACTTCCGGATGATTGCGTCATTGACAGAATTCTCCAATCACTGCCACCAAGCTACAAGAGCTTTGTGATGAACTATAATATGCAAGGGATGAACAAGACTATTCCCGAGCTCTTCGCAATGCTGAAAGCTGCGGAGGTAGAAATCAAGAAGGAGCATCAAGTGTTGATGGTTAACAAAACCACTAGTTTCAAGAAAAAGGGCAAAGGGAAGAAGAAGGGAAACTTCAAGAAGAACGGCAAGCAGGTTGCTGCTCAAGAGAAGAAACCCAAGTCTGGACCTAAGCCTGAAACTGAGTGCTTCTAGTGCAAGCAGACTGGTCACTGGAAGCGGAACTGCCCCAAGTATTTGGCGGATAAGAAGGATGGCAAGGTGAACAAAGGTATATGTGATATACATGTTATTGATGTGTACCTTACTAATGCTCGCAGTAGCACCTGGGTATTTGATACTGGTTCTGTTGCTAATATTTGCAACTCGAAACAGGGACTACAGAATAAGCGGACACTAGCAAAGGACGAGGTGACGATGCGCGTGGGAAACGGTTCCAAAGTCGATGTGATCGCGGTCGGCACGCTACCTCTACATCTACCTTCGGGATTAATATTAGACCTAAATAATTGTTATTTGGTGCCAGCGTTGAGCATGAACATTATATCTGGATCTTGTTTGATGCGAGACGGTTATTCATTTAAATCAGAGAATAATGGTTGTTCTATTTATATGAGTAATATCTTTTATGGTCATGCACCTTTGAAAAGTGGTCTATTTTTGATGAATCTCGATAGTAGTGATACACATATTCATAATGTTGAAGCCAAAAGATGCAGAGTTGATAATGATAGTGCAACTTATTTGTGGCACTGCCGTTTAGGTCATATCGGTGTAAAGCGCATGAAGAAACTCCATACTGATGGGCTTTTGGAACCACTTGATTATGAATCACTTGGTACTTGCGAACCGTGCCTCATGGGCAAGATGACTAAAACAGCGTTCTCCGGTACTATGGAGAGAGCAACATATTTGCTGGAAATCATACATACCGATGTATGTGGTCCGATGAATATTGAAGCTCGTGGCGGATATCGTTATTTTCTCACTTTCACAGATGATTTAAGTAGATATGGGTATATCTACTTAATGAAACACAAATCTGAAACGTTTGAAAAGTTCAAAGAATTTCAGAGTGAAGTTGAAAATCATCGTAACAAGAAAATAAGGTTTCTACGATCTGATCGTGGAGGAGAATATTTGAGTGACGAGTTTGGTGTACATTTGAAAAATTGTGGAATAGTTTCGCAACTCACGCCACCCGGAACACCACAGCGTAATGGTGTGTCCGAACGTCGTAATCGTACTTTACTAGATATAGTGCGATCTATGATGTCTCTTACTGATTTACCGCTATCGTTTTGGGGTTATGCTTTAGAGACGGCCGCATTCACGTTAAATAGGGCACCATCAAAATCCGTTGAGACGACGCCTTATGAACTGTGGTTTGGCAAGAAACCAAAGTTGTCGTTTCTTAAAGTTTGGGGCTGCGATGCTTATGTGAAAAAGCTTCAACCTGATAAGCTCGAACCCAAATCGGAGAAATGTGTCTTCATAGGATATCCAAAGGAAACTATTGGATACACCTTCTATCACAGATCCGAAGGCAAGACTTTTGTTGTTAAATTCGGAAACTTTCTTGAGAAGGAGTTTCTCTCGAAAGAAGTGAGTGGGAGGAAGGTAGAACTTGACGAGGTAACTGTTCCTACTCCTTTATTGGGAAATAGTACATCACAGAAAACTGTTTCTGCGAGACCTACACCAATAAGAGAGGAAGCTAATCATGATGATCATGAAACTTTAGATCAAGATACTACTGAACCTCATAGATCAACCAGAGTAAGATCCGCACCAGAGTGGTACGGTAATCCTGTTCTGGAGGTCATGCTACTAGATCATGATGAACCTACGAACTATGAAGAAGCGATGGTGAGCCCAGATTCCGCAAAGTGGCTTGAAGCCATGAAATCTGAGATGGGATCCATGTATGAGAAGAAAGTATGGACTTTGGTTGACTTGCCCGATGATCGGCAAGCAATTGAGAATAAATGGATCTTTAAGAAGAAGACTGACGCTGATGGTAATGTTACTGTCTACAAAGCTCGACTTGTCGCAAAAGGTTTTCGACAAATTCAAGGAGTTGACTACGATGAGACTTTCTCACCCGTAGCGATGCTTAAGTCTGTCAGAATCATGTTAGCAATTGCCGCATTTTATGATTATGAATTTGGCAAATGGATGTCAAAACTGCATTCCTGAATGGATTTCTGGAAGAAGAGTTGTATATGATGCAACCGGAAGGTTTTATCGATCCAAATGGAGCTAACAAAGTGTGCAAACTCCAGCGATCCATTTATGGACTGGTGCAAGCATCTCGGAGTTGGAATAAACGCTTTGATAGTGTGATCAAAGCATTTGGTTTTATACAGACTTTTGGAGAAGCCTGTATTTACAAGAAAGTGAGTGGGAGCTCTGTAGCATTTCTGATATTATATGTGGATGACATATTGCTGATTGGAAATGATATAGAATTTCTGGATAGCATAAAGGGATACTTGAATAAAAGTTTTTCAATGAAAGACCTCGGTGAAGCTGCTTACATATTAGGCATAAAGATCTATAGAGATAGATCAAGACGCTTAATTGGACTTTCACAAAGCACATACCTTGACAAGATTTTGAAGAAGTTCAAAATGGATCAAGCAAAGAAAGGGTTCTTGCCTGTGTTACAAGGTGTAAAGTTGAGTCAGACTCAATGCCCGACCACTGCAGAAGATAGAGTGAAAATGAAAGATGTTCCCTATGCTTCAGCCATAGGCTCTATCATGTATGCAATGCTGTGTACCAGACCTGATGTGTGCCTTGCTATAAGTATAGCAGGGAGGTACCAAAGTAATCCAGGAGTGGATCACTGGACAGCGGTCAAGAACATCCTGAAATACCTGAAAAGGACTAAGGATATGTTTCTCGTATATGGAGGTGACAAAGAACTCACCGTAAGAGGTTACGTTGATGCAAGCTTTGACACTGATCCGGACGATTCTAAATCGCAAACCGGATACGTATTTACTTTAAACGGTGGAGTTGTCAGCTGGTGCAGTTCTAAACAAAGCGTCGTAGCGGGATCTACATGTGAAGCGGAGTACATAGCTTCTTCGGAAGCAGCGAACGAAGGAGTCTGGATGAAGGAGTTCATATCCGATCTAGGTGTCATACCTAGTGCATCGGGTCCAATGAAAATCTTTTGTGACAATACTGGTGCAATTGCTTTGGCAAAGGAATCCAGATTTCACAAAAGGACCAAACACATCAAGAGACGCTTCAATTCCATCCGGGATTTAGTCCAGGTGGGAGACATAGAGATTTGCAAGATACATACGGATCTGAATGTTGCATACCCATTGACTAAGCCTCTTCCACGAGCAAAACATGATCAGCACCAAGGCTCCATGGGTGTTAGAATCATTACTGTATAATCTAGATTATTGACTCTAGTGCAAGTGGGAGACTGAACGAAATATGCCCTAGAGGCAATAATAAAGTTATTATTTATTTCCTTATATCATGATAAATGTTTATTATTCATGCTAGAATTGTATTAACCGGAAACATAATACATGTGTGAATACATAGACAAACACAGTGTCACTAGTATGCCTCTACTTGACTAGCTCGTTAATCAAAGATGGTTATGTTTCCTAACCATGAACAAAGAGTTGTTATTTGATTAACGAGGTCACATCATTAGTTGAATGATCTGATTGACATGACCCATTCCATTAGCTTAGCACCCGATCGTTTAGTATGTTGCTATTGCTTTTTTTCATGACTTATACATGTTCCTATGACTATGAGATTATGCAACTCCCGTTTGCCGGAGGAACACTTTGGGTACTACCAAACATCACAACGTAACTGGGTGATTATAAAGGAGTACTACAGGTGGCTCCAAAGGTAGATGTTGGATTGGCGTATTTCGAGATTAGGATTTGTCACTCCGATTGTCGGAGAGGTATCTCTGGGCCCTCTCGGTAATGCACATCACTTAAGCCTTGCAAGTATTACAACTAATGAGTTAGTTGCGGAATGATGTATTACGGAACGAGTAAAGAGACTTGCCGGTAACGAGATTGAACTAGGTATTGGATACCGACGATCGAGTCTCGGGCAAGTTACATACCGATGACAAAGGGAACAACGTATGTTGTTATGCGGTCTGACCGATAAAGATCTTCGTAGAATATGTAGGAGCCAATATGGGCATCCAGGTCCCGCTATTGGTTATTGACCAGAGATGTGTCTCGGTCATGTCTACATTGTTCTCGAACCGTAGGGTCCGCACGCTTAACGTTACGATGACAGTTATTATGAGTTTATGCATTTTGATGTACCGAAGGTTGTTCGGAGTCCCGGATGTGATCACGGACATGACGAGGAGTCTCGAAATGGTCGAGACGTAAAGATTGATATATTGGAAGCCTATGTTTGGACATCGGAAGTGTTCCGGGTGAAATCGGGATTTTACCGGAATACCGGGAGGGTTACCGGAACCCCCCCGGAAGGCAAATGGGCCTATTGGGCCTTGGTGGAAAAGTGAAAGGGGCTGCCATAGAGGGCTGCGCACCTCCTGTTGGGGAACGCAGTAATTTCAAAAATTTTCCTACGCACACGCAAGATCATGGTGATGCACAGCAACGAGAGGGGAGAGTGTTGTCTACGTACCAACGCAGACCGACTGCGGAAGCGATCACACAACGTAGAGGAAGTAGTCGTACGTCTTCTTCCCGATCCGACCGATCCAAGCACCGTTACTCCGGCACCTCCGAGTTCTTAGCACACGTACAGCTCGATGACATTCCTCGGGCTCCGATCCAGCAAAGCGTCGAGGAAGAGTTCCGTCAGCACGACGGCGTGATGACGATCTTGATGTACTACCGACGCAGGGCTTCGCCTAAGCACTGTAACGGTACGATCGAGGTGGAATTTGGTGGCAGGGGGCACCGCACACGGCTAAGGAACGATCTCAAGGATCAACTTGTGTATCTTGGGGTGCCCCCTGCCCCCGTATATAAAGGTTGGAGGAGGGGGAGCCGGCCGACCAGGGAGAGGAGGCGCAGGGGAGTCCTACTCCCACCGGGAGTAGGACTCCTCCCCCCAATCCTAATCCAATTAGGACTCCCGGGGGGAAAAGAGAGAGAAGGGGGGCCGGCCCCCTATCCTAGTCCTACTAGGACTTGGGGAAAGGGGGGGCGCCGGCCAGCTTGTGGGCTTCCCTTTTTCTCTTTTCCACTTAGGCCCAATAGGCCCATTAGTCTCCCGGGGGGTTCCGGTAACCCTCCCGGTATTCCGGTAAAATCCCGATTTCACCCGGAACACTTCCTATGTCCAAACATAGGCTTCCAATATATCAATCTTTACGTCTCGACCATTTCGAGACTCCTCGTCATTCCGTGATCTCATCCGGGACTCCGAACAACCTTCGGTACATCAAAATGCATAAACTCATAATAACTGTCATCGTAACGTTAAGCGTGCGGACCCTACGGTTCGAGAACAATGTAGACATGACCGAGACACGTCTCCGGTCAATAACCAATAGCGGGACCTGGATGCCCATATTGGCTCCTACATATTCTACGAAGATCTTTATCGGTCAGACCGCATAACAACATACGTTGTTCCCTTTGTCATCGGTATGTTACTTGCCCGAGATTCGATCGTCGGTATCCAATACCTAGTTCAATCTCGTTACTGACAAGTCTCTTTACTCGTTCCGTAATACATCATCTCACAACTAACATATTAGTTGCAGTGCTTGCAAGGCTTATGTGATGTGCATTACCGAGAGGGCCCAGAGATACCTCTCCGACAATCGGAGTGACAAACCCTAATCTCGAAATACGCGAACCCAACATCTACCATTGGAGACACCTGTAGTACTCCTTTATAATCACCCAGTTACGTTGTGACATTTGGTAGTACCCAAAGTGTTCCTCCGGTAAACGGGAGTTGCATAATCTCATAGTTATAGGAACATGTATAAGTCATGAAGAAAGCAATAGCAACATACTAAACGATCGGATGCTAAGCTAATGGAATGGGTCATGTCAATCAGATCATTCTACTAATGATGTGACCTCGTTAATCAAATAACAACTCTTTGTTCATGGTTAGGAAACATAACCATCTTTGATTAACGAGCTAGTCAAGTAGAGGCATACTAGTGACACTCTGTTGGTCTATGTATTCACACATGTATTATGTTTCCGGTTAATACAATTCTAGCATGAATAATAAACATTTATCATGATGTAAGGAAATAAATAATAACTTTATTATTGCCTCTAGGGCATATTTCCTTCAGTCTCCCACTTGCACTAGAGTCAATAATCTAGATTACACTGTAATGATTCTAACACCCATGGAGCCTTGGTGCTGATCATGTTTTGCTCGTGGAAGAGGCTTAGTCAACGGGTCTGCAACGTTCAGATCCGTATGTATCTTGCAAATCTCTATGTCTCCCACCTGGACTAAATCCCGGATGGAGTTGAAGCGTCTCTTGATGTGTTTGGTCCTCTTGTGAAATCTGGATTCCTTTGCCAAGGCAATTGCACCAGTATTGTCACAGAAGATTTTCATTGGACCCGATGCACTAGGTATGACACCTAGATCGGATATGAACTCCTTCATCCAGACTCCTTCGTTTGCTGCTTCCGAAGTAGCTATGTACTCCGCTTCACATGTAGATCCCGCTACGACTCTTTGTTTAGAACTGCACCAACTGACAGCTCCACCGTTTAAAGTAAACACGTATCCGGTTTGCGATTTAGAATCGTCCGGATCAGTGTCAAAGCTTGCATCAACGTAACCTCTTACGGTGAGCTCTTTGTCACCTCCATTTACGAGAAACATATCCTTAGTCCTTTTCAGGTATTTCAGGATGTTCTTGACCGCTGTCCAGTGATCCATTCCTGGATTACTTTGGTACCTCCCTGCTAAACTTATAGCAAGGCACACATCAGGTCTGGTACACAGCATTGCATACATGATAGAGCCTATGGCTGAAGCATAGGGAACATCTTTCATTTTCTCTCTATCTTCTGCATTGGTCGGGCATTGAGTCTTACTCAACTTCATACCTTGTAACACAGGCAAGAACCCTTTCTTTGCTTGATCCATTTTGAACTTCTTCAAAATCTTGTCAAGGTATGTGCTTTGTGAAAGTCCAATTAAGCGTTTTGATCTATCTCTATAGATCTTTATGCCTAATATGTAAGCAGCTTCCCCGAGGTCTTTCATCGAAAAACTTTTATTCAAGTATCCCTTTTTGCTATCCAAAAATTCTATATCATTTCCAATCAGCAATATGTCATCCACATATAATATTAGAAATGCTACAGAGCTCCCACTCACTTTCTTGTAAATACAGGCTTCTCCAAAAGTCTGTATAAATCCAAATGCTTTGATCACACTATCAAAGCGTTTATTCCAACTCCGAGATGCTTGCACCAGTCCATAAATGGATCGCTGGAGTTTGCATACTTTGTTAGCTCCCTTTGGATCGACAAAACCTTCTGATTGTATCATATACAACTCTTCTTCCAGAAATCCATTCAGGAACGCAGTTTTGACATCCATCTGCCATATTTCATAATCATAAAATGCGGCAATTGCTAACATTATTCTGACGGACTTAAGCATCGCTACGGGTGAGAAGGTCTCATCGTAGTCAACTCCTTGAACTTGCCGAAAACCTTTCGCGACAAGTCGAGCTTTATAGACAGTAATATTACCGTCAGCGTCAGTCTTTTTCTTGAAGATCCATTTATTCTCAATTGCTTGCCGATCATCGGGCAAGTCAACCAAAGTCCATACTTTGTTTTCATACATGGATCCCATCTCAGATTTCATGGCCTCAACTCACTTTGCGGAATCTGGGCTCACCATCGCTTCTTCATAGTTCGTAGGTTCATCATGATCTAGCATCATGACTTCCAGAACTGGATTAACGTACCACTCTGGTGCGGATCTCACTCTGGTTGGTCTACGTGGTTCAGTAGTATCTTGTTCTGAAGCTTCATGATCATCATCATTAGCTTCCTCACTGATTGGTATAGGTGTCGCAGAAACAGTTTTCTGTGATGTACTATTTTCCAATAAGGGAGCAGGTACAGTTACCTCGTCAAGTTCTACTTTCCTCCCACTCACTTCTTTCGAGAGAAACTCCTTCTCTAGAAAGTTTCCGAATTTAGCAACAAAAGTCTTGCCTTCGGATCTGTGATAGAAGGTGTATCCAATAGTTTCCTTTGGATATCCTATGAAGACACATTTCTCCGATTTGGGTTCGAGCTTATCAGGTTGAAGCTTTTTCACATAAGCATCGCAGCCCCAAACTTTAAGAAACGACAACTTTGGTTTCTTGCCAAACCATAGTTCATAAGGTGTCGTCTCAACGGATTTTGATGGTGCCCTGTTTAACGTGAATGCGGCCGTCTCTAAAGCATAACCCCAAAACGATAGCGGTAAATCACTAAGAGACATCATAGATCGCACCATATCTAGTAAAGTACGATTACGACGTTCGGACACACCATTACGCTGTGGTGTTCCGGGTGGCGTGAGTTGCGAAACTATTCCACAATTTTTCAAATGTACACCAAACTCGTAACTCAAATATTCTCCTCCACGATCAGATCGTAGAAACTTTATTTTCTTGTTACGATGATTTTCAACCTCACTCTGAAATTCTTTGAACTTTTCAAATGTTTCAGACTTATGTTTCATTAAGTAGATATACCCATATCTGCTTAAATCATCTGTGAAGGTGAGAAAATAACGATATCCGCCACGAGCCTCAATATTCATCGGACCACATACATCGGTATGTATGATTTCCAACAAATCTGTTGCTCTCTCCATAGTACCAGAGAACGGTGTTTTAGTCATCTTGCCTATGAGGCACGGTTCGCAAGTACCAAGTGATTCATAATCAAGTGGTTCCAAAAGCCCATCAGTATGGAGTTTC
Source organism: Triticum monococcum (assembly GCA_034509565.1). Lineage (NCBI taxonomy): Eukaryota > Viridiplantae > Streptophyta > Magnoliopsida > Poales > Poaceae > Triticum > Triticum monococcum. Next base: position 68,925,991 of record CM067846.1, read on the forward strand.
TTCATGCGCTTTACACCGATATGACCTAAACGGCAGTGCCACAAATAAGTTGCACTATCATTATTAACTTTGCATCTTTTGGCTTCTACATTATGAATATGTGTATCACTATCTTCGAGATTCAACAAGAATAGACCACTCTTCAAGGGTGCATGACCATAAAAGATATTATTCATATAAATAGAACAACCATTATTCTCTGATTTAAATGAATAACCGTCTCGCATTAAACAAGATCCAGATATAATGTTCATGCTCAACGCTGGCACCAAATAACAATTATTTAGGTCTAATATTAATCCCGAAGGTAGATGTAGAGGTAGCGTGCCGACCGCGATCACATCGACTTTGGAACCGTTTCCCACGCGCATCGTCACCTCGTCCTTTGCTAGCGTCCGCTTATTCTGTAGTCCCTGTTTCGAGTTGCAAATATTAGCAACAGAACCAGTATCAAATACCCAGGTGCTACTGCGAGCTCTAGTGAGGTACACATCAATAACATGTATATCACATATACCTTTGCTTACTTTACCATCCTTCTTATCCGCCAAATACTTGGGGCAGTTCCGCTTCCAGTGACCAGTCTGCTTGCAGTAGAAGCACTCAGTTTCAGGCTTAGGTCCAGACTTGGGTTTCTTCTCCTGAGCAGCAACTTGCTTGCTGTTCTTCTTGAAGTTTCCCTTCTTCTTCCCTTTGCCCCTTTTCTTGAAACTAGTGGTTTTGTTAACCATCAACACTTGATGCTCCTTCTTGATTTCTACCTCCGCAGCTTTCAGCATTGCGAAGAGCTCGGGAATAGTCTTGTTCATCCCTTGCATATTATAGTTCATCACGAAGCTCTTGTAGCTTGGTGGCAGTGATTGGAGAATTCTGTCAATGACGCAGTCATCTGGAAGATTAACTCCCATCTGAATCAAGTGATTATTATACCCAGACATCTTGAGTATATGCTCACTTACAGAACTGTTCTCCTCCATCTTACAGCTATAGAACTTATTGGAGACTTCATATCTCTCAATTCGGGCATTTGCTTGAAATATTAAGTTCAACTCCTGGAACATCTCATATGCTCCATGACGTTCAAAACGTCGTTGAAGTCCCGATTCTAAGCCGTAAAGCATGGCACAATGAACTATTGAGTAGTCATCAGCTTTGCTCTGCCAGACGTTCATAACATCTTGCGTTGCTCCAGCAGCAGGCCTGTCACCCAGCGGTGCTTCCAGGACGTAATTCTTCTGTGCAGCAATGAGGATAATCCTCAGGTTACGGACCCAGTCCGTGTAATTGCTACCATCATCTTTCAACTTTGCTTTCTCAAGGAACGCATTAAAATTCAACGGAACAATAGCACGAGCCATCTATCTACAATCAACATAAACAAGCAAGATACTATCAGGTACTAAGTTCATGATAAGTTTAAGTTCAGTTAATCAAATTTACTTAGGAACTCCCACTTAGATAGACATCCCTCTAATCTTCTAAGTGATCACGTGATCCAAATCAACTAAACCATAACCGATCATCACGTGAGATGGAGTAGTTTTCAATGGTGAACATCGTTATGTTGATCATATCTACTATATGATTCACGCTCGACCTTTCGGTCTCTGTGTTCCGAGGCCATATCTGTATATGCTTGGCTCGTCAAGTATAACCTGAGTATTCTGCGTGTGCAACTGTTTTGCACCCGTTGTATTTGGACGTAGAGCTTATCACACCCGATCATCACGTGGTGTCTGGGCACGACGAACTTTGGCAACAGTGCATACTCAGGGAGAACACTTCTTGATAATTTTAGTGAGAGATCATCTTATAATGCTACCGTCAATCAAAGCAAGATAAGATGCATAAAAGGGATAAACATCACATGCAATCAATATAAGTGATATGATATGGCCATCATCATCTTGTGCTTGTGATCTCCATCTCCGAAGCACCGTCATGATCACCATCGTCACCGGCGCGACACCTTGATCTCCATCGTAGCATCGTTGTCGTCTCGCCAATCTTATGCTTCCACGACTATCACTACCGTTTAGTAATAAAGTAAAGCATTACATCGCGATTGCATTGCATACAATAAAGCGACAACCATATGGCTCCTGCCAGTTGCCGATAACTCGGTTACAAAACATGATCATCTCATACAATAAAATCAGCATCATGCCTTGACCATATCACATCACAACATACCCTGCAAAAACAAGTTAGACGTCCTCTACTTTGTTGTTGCATGTTTTACGTGGCTGCTACGGGCTTAAGTAAGAACTCATCTCACCTACGCATCAAAACCACAACGATAGTTAGTCAAATAGACTCCGTTTTAACCTTCTCAAGGACCGGGCGTAGTCACACTTGGTTCAACTAAAGTTGGAGAGACAGTCTTCCGCAAGCCATCTGTGTGCAAAGCACGTCGAGGGAACCGGTCTCGCGTAAGAGTACGCGTAAGGTTGGTCCGGATCGTCTCACCCAACAATACCGCCGAACCAAAGTATGACATGCTGGTAGGCAGTATGACTTGTATCGCCCACAACTCACTTGTGTTCTACTCGTGCAAATAACATCAAACCATAAAACCTAGGCTCGGATGCCACTGTTGGGGAACGCAGTAATTTCAAGAATTTTCCTACGCACACGCAAGATCATGGTGATGCACAGCAACGAGAGGGGAGAGTGTTGTCTACGTACCAACGCAAACCGACTGCGGAAGCGATCACACAACGTAGAGGAAATAGTCGTACGTCTTCTTCCCTATCCGACCGATCCAAGCACCGTTACTCCTTCACCTCCGAGTTCTTAGCACACGTACAGCTCGATGACGTTCCTCGGGCTCCGATCCAGCAAAGCGTCGAGGAAGAGTTCCGTCAGCACGACAGCGTGATGACGATCTTGATGTACTACCGACGCAGGGCTTCGCCTAAGCACTGTAACGGTACGATCGAGGTGGAATTTGGTGGCAGGGGGCACCGCACACGGCTAAGGAACGATCTCAAGGATCAACTTGTGTGTCTTGGGGTGCCCCCTGCCCCCGTATATAAAGGTTGGAGGAGGGGGAGCCGGCCGGCCAGGGAGAGGAGGCGCAGGGGAGTCCTACTCCCACCGGGAGTAGGACTCCTCCCCCCAATCCTAATCCAATTAGGACTCCCGGGGGAAAAGAGAGAGAAGGGGGGCCGGCCCCCTATCCTAGTGCTACTAGGACTTGGGGAAAGGGGGGGCGCCGGCCAGCTTGTGGGCTTCCCTTTTTCTCTTTTCCACTAAGGCCCAATAGGCCCATTAGTCTCCCGGGGGGTTCCGGTAACCCTCCCGGTATTCCGGTAAAATCCCGATTTCACCCGGAACACTTCCTATGTCCAAACATAGGCTTCCAATATATCAATCTTTACGTCTCGACCATTTCGAGACTCCTCGTCATTCCGTGATCTCATCCGGGACTCCGAACAACCTTCGGTACATCAAAATGCATAAACTCATAATAACTGTCATCGTAACGTTAAGCGTGCGGACCCTACGGTTCGAGAACAATGTAGACATGACCGAGACACGTCTCCGGTCAATAACCAATAGCGGGACCTGGATGCCCATATTGGCTCCTACATATTCTACGAAGATCTTTATCGGTCAGACCGCATAACAACATACGTTGTTCCCTTTGTCATCGGTATGTTACTTGCCCGAGATTCGATCGTCGGTATCCAATACCTAGTTCAATCTCGTTACTGGCAAGTCTCTTTACTCGTTCCGTAATACATCATCTCACAACTAACATATTAGTTGCAGTGCTTGCAAGGCTTATGTGATGTGCATTACCGAGAGGGCCCAGAGATACCTCTCCGACAATCGGAGTGACAAACCCTAATCTCGAAATACGCCAACCCAACATCTACCATTGGAGACACCTGTAGTACTCCTTTATAATCACCCAGTTACGTTGTGACGTTTGGTAGTACCCAAAGTGTTCCTCCGGTAAACGGGAGTTGCATAATCTCATAGTTATAGGAACATGTATAAGTCATGAAGAAAGCAATAGCAACATACTAAACGATCGGATGCTAAGCTAATGGAATGGGTCATGTCAATCAGATCATTCTACTAATGATGTGACCTCGTTAATCAAATAACAACTCTTTGTTCATGGTTAGGAAACATAACCATCTTTGATTAACGAGCTAGTCAAGTAGAGGCATACTAGTGACACTCTGTTGGTCTATGTATTCACACATGTATTATGTTTCCGGTTAATACAATTCTAGCATGAATAATAAACATTTATCATGATGTAAGGAAATAAATAATAACTTTATTATTGCCTCTAGGGCATATTTCCTTCACCTCCCCCCCTTTCCCTAGTCCTATTAGGACTAGGGAAGGTGGCCGGCCACCCCTTCTCTCTTTTCCCCTTGAGGATTCCTATTAGGAATAGGATTGGGGGGAGTCCTACTCCCGGTGTGAGTAGGACTCCTCCTGCGCCCCTCTCCCTTGGCCGGCCGAACCCCTCCCCCTTGCTCCTTTATATACGGGGGCAGGGGGCACCTCTTGACACACAATTGATCATTGTTGATCGTCCCTTAGCCGTGTGCGGTGCCCCCTGCCACTAAATTCCACCTCGGTCATATCGTTGTAGAGCTTAGGCGAAGCCCTGCGTCGGTGAAACATCAAGATCGTCACCACGCCGTCGTGCTGACGGAACTCTTCCTCGACGCTTTGCTGGATCGGAGCCCGAGGAACGTCATCGAGCTGAACATGTGCTAAGAACTCGGAGGTGCCGGAGTAACGGTGCTTGGATCGGTCGGATCGGGAAGAAGACGTACGACTACTTCCTGTACGTTGTGTCAACGCTTCCGTTGCGATCTACAAGGGTATATAGATCAGACTCTCCCCCTCATTGCTATGCATCACCATGATCTTGCGTGTGCGTAGGAAATTTTTTGAAATTACTATGTTCCCCAACATCGACATGGTGGCGCAGAGGCCGCTTTGTTGGAAATATGCCCTAGAGGCAATAATAAAATGGTTAGTATTATATTTCCTTGTTCATGATAATTGTCTATTGGTCATGCTATAATTGTGTTATCCGGAAATCGTAATACATGTGTGTGAATACATAGACCACAACACGTCCCTAGTGAGCCTCTAGTTGACTAGCTCGTTGATCAAAAGATAGTCATGGTTTCCTGACTATGGACATTAGATGTCATTGATAACGGGATCACATCATTAGGAGAATGATGTGATGGACAAGACTCAATCCTAAGCATAGCTCAAAGATCGTGTAGTTCGTTTGCTAGAGCTTTTCCGAATGTCAAGTATCATTTCCTTAGACCATGAGATTGTGCAACTCCCGGATACCGTAGGAGTGCTTTGGGTGTGCCAAACGTCACAACGTAACTGGTATCTCTGAAAGTGTCTATTGGGTTGGCACGAATCGAGACTGGGATTTGTCACTCCGTATGACGGAGAGGTATCTCTGGGCCCACTCGGTAATGCATCATCATAATGAGCTCAATGTGACCAAGTGGTTGATCACGGGATCATGCATTACGGTACGAGTAAAGTGACTTGCCGGTAACGAGATTGAACGAGGTATTGGGATACCGACGACCGAGTCTCGGGCGAGTAACGTACCGATTGACAAAGGGAATTGTATACGGGATTGATTGAATCCTCGACATCGTGGTTCATCCGATGAGATCATCAAGGAGCATGTGGGAACCAACATGGGTATCCAGATCCCGCTGTTGGTTATTGACCGGAGAGTCGTCTCGGTCATGTCTGCGTGTCTCCCGAACCCGTAGGGTCTACACACTTAAGGTTCGGTGATGCTAGGGTTGTTGAGATATTAGTATGCGGTAACCCGAAAGTTGTTCGGAGTCCTGGATGAGATCCCGGACGTCATGAGGAGTTCCGAAATGGTCCGGAGGTAAAGAATTGTATATAGGAAGTCCAGTTTTGGCCACCGGGAAAGTTTCGGGGGTCACTGGTATTGTACTGAGACCACTGGAAGGGACCCGGGGGTCCACCGGGTGGGGCCACCTATCCCGAAGGGCCCCATGGGCTGAAGTGGGAGGGGAACCAGCGCCTGATGGGCTGGTGCGCCCCCCTTGGGCCTCCCCTTGCTCCTAGGGTTGGAAACCCTAGGGGTGGGGGCGCCCCACTTGGCTTGGGGGGCAAGCCACCCCCCTTGGCCGCCGCCCCCCATCGAGATGGGATCTAGAGGGGCCGGCGCCCCCCTGGACCCCTATATAAAGAGGGGGGAGGGAGGGCTGCACACCCTAGCCCCTGGCGCCTCCCTCTCCCTCCCGTGACACCTCTCCCTCTCGCTGAGCTTGCCGAAGCCCTGCCGAGATCACCGTTGCTTCCACCACTACGCCATCGTGCTACTGGATCTCCATCAACCTCTCCTTCCCCTTGCTGGATCAAGAAGGAGGAGACGTCTTCCCAACCGTATGTGTGTCGAACACGGAGGTGTCGTCCGTTCGGCGCTAGGTCATCGGTGATTTGGATCACGACGAGTATGACTCCATCAACCCCGTTCTCTTGAACGCTTCCGCTCGCGATCTACAAGGGTATGTAGATGCACTCCTTTCCTCTCGTTGCTAGAAGACTCCAATACTCCATAGATTGATCTTGGTGATGCGTAGAAAATTTTAAATTCTGCTACGTTCCCCAACAGTGGCATCATGAGCTAGGTCTATGCGTAGTTTGTATGCACGAGTAGAACACAAAGCAGTTGTGGGCGTCGATATTGTCAATTTACTTGCTGTTACTAGTATTATCTTGATTCGGCGGCATCATGGGATGAAGCGGCCTGGACCAACCTTATACGTACGCTTACATGAGACTGGTTCCACCGACTGACATGCACTAGTTGCATAAGGTGTTGGGGAACGTAGTAATTTCAAAAAAATTCCTACGCACACGCAAGATCATGGTGATGCACAGCAACGAGAGGAGAGTATGATCTACATACCCTTGTAGATCGCAATGGAAGCGTTGACACAACATAGAGGAAGTAGTCGTACGTCTTCTTCCCGATCCGACCGATCCAAGCACCGTTACTCCAGCACCTCCGAGTTCTTAGCACACGTACAGCTCGATGACGATCCTCGGGCTCCGATCCAGCAAAGCTTCGGGGAGGAGTTCCATCAGCACGACGGCGTGATGACGGTCTTGATGTTCTACCGACGCAGGGCTTCGCCTAAGCACTACAACGATATGATCGAGGTGGAATATGGTGGCAGGGGGCACCGCACACGGCTAAGGAACGATCTCAATGATCAACTTGTGTGTCTAGAGGTGCCCCTGCCTCCGTATATAAAGGAGCCAAGGGGGAGGGGGCCGCCGGCCAGGAGGAGGGCGCAGGAGGAGTCCTACTCCTGCTGGGAGTAGGACTCCCCCCCAATCCTAGTTGGACTAGGATTCCCCAAGGGGGAAAGAGAGGGGGGGGGCACCTCTCCTAGTCCTAATAGGACTAGGGGAGGCGGGAGGCGCGCAGCCACCTTGGGCTGCCCCTTTCTCCTTTCCACTAAAGCCCATTAAGGCCCATATGGCTCCCGGGGGGTTCCGGTAACCTCCCGGTACTCCGGTAAAATCCCGATTTCACCCGGAACACTTCCGATATCCAAATATAGGCTTCCAATATATCAATCTTTATGTCTCGACCATTTCGAGACTCCTCGTCATGTCCGTGATCACATCCGGGACTCCGAACTAACTTCGGTACATCAAAATGCATAAACTCATAATAACTGTCATCGTAACGTTAAGCGTGCGGACCCTACGGTTCGAGAATAATGTAGACATGACTGAGACACATCTCCGGTCAATAACCAATAGCGGAACCTGGATGCCCATATTGGCTCCTACATATTCTACGAAGATCTTTATCGGTCAGACCGCATAACAACATACGTTGTTCCCTTTGTCATCGGTATGTTACTTGCCCGAGATTCGATCGTCGGTATCCAATACCTATTTCAATCTCGTTACCGACAAGTCTCTTTACTCGTTCCGTAATACATCATCTCGCAACTAACTCATTAGTCGCAATGCTTGCAAGGCATATGTGATGTGCATTACCGAGAGGGCCCAGAGATACCTCTCCGACAATCGGAGTGACAAATCCTAATCTCGAAATACGCCAACCCAACATCTACCTTTGGAGACACCTGTAGAGCTCCTTTATAATCACCCAGTTACGTTGTGACGTTTGGTAGAACACAAAGTGTTCCTCCGGTAAACGGGAGTTGCATAATCTCATAGTCATAGGAACATGTATAAGTCATGAAGAAAGCAATAGCAACATACTAAACGATCGGGTGCTAAGCTAATGAAATGGGTCATGTCAATTAGATCATTCAATTAATGATGTGACCTCATTAATAAAATAACAACACATTGTTCATGGTTAGGAAACATAACCATCTTTGATTAACGAGCTAGTCAAGTAGAGGCATACTAGTGACACTAAGTTTGTCTATGTATTCACACATGTATTATGTTTCCGGTTAATACAATTCTAGCATGAATAATAAACATTTATCATGATATAAGGAAATAAATAATAACTTTATTATTGCCTCTAGGGCATATTTCCTTCAGTCTCCCACTTGCACTAGAGTCAATAATCTAGATTACACAGTAATGATTCTAACACCCATGGAGCCTTGGTGCTGATCATGTTTAGCTCATGGAAGAGGCTTAGTCAACGGGTCTGCAATATTCAGATCCATATGTATCTTGCAAATCTCTATGTCTCCCACCTGGACTAGATCCCGGATGGAATTGAAGCGTCTCTTGATGTGTTTGGTCCTCTTGTGAAATCTGGATTCCTTTGCCTAGGCAATTGCACCAGTATTGTCACAAAAGATTTTCATTGGACCCGATGCACTAGGTATGACACCTAGATCGGATATGAACTCCTTCATCCAGACTCCTTCGTTCGCTGCTTCCGAAGCAGCTATGTACTCCGCTTCACATGTAGATCCCGCTACGACGCTTTGTTTAGAACTGCACCAACTGACAGCTCCACCGTTTAATGTAAACACGTATCCGGTTTGCGATTTAGAATCGTCCGGATCAGTGCAAAGCTTGCATCAACGTAACCTTTTACGGTGAGCTCTTTATCACCTCCATAAACGAGAAACATATCCTTAGTCCTTTTCAGGTATTTCAGGATGTTCTTGACCGCTGTCTAGTGATCCACTCCTGGATTACTTTGGTACCTCCCTGCTAAACTTATAGCAAGGCACACATCAGGTCTGGTACACAGCATTGCATACATGATAGAGCCTATGGCTGAAGCATAGGGAACATCTTTCATTTTCTCTCTATCTTCTGCAGTGGTCGGGCATTGAGTCTGACTCAATTTCACACCTTGTAACACAGGCAAGAACCCTTTCTTTGCTTGATCCATTTTGAATTTCTTCAAAATCTTGTCAAGGTATGTGCTTTGTGAAAGTCCAATTAAGCATCTTGATCTATCTCTATAGATCTTTATGCCTAATATGTAAGCAGCTTCACCGAGGTCTTTCATTGAAAAACTCTTATTCAAGTATCCCTTTATGCTATCCAGAAATTCTATATCATTTCCAATCAGCAATATGTCATCTGTTGGGGAACGCAGTAATTTCGAAAATTTTCCTACGCACACGCAAGATCATGGTGATGCACAGCAACGAGAGGGGAGAGTGTTGTCTATGTACCAACACAGACCGACTGCGGAAGCGATCACACAACGTAGAGGAAGTAGTCGTACGTCTTCTTCCCGATCCGACCGATCCAAGCACCGTTACTCCGGCACCTCCGAGTTCTTAGCACACGTTCAGCTCGATGACGATCCTCGGGCTCCGATCCAGCAAAGCGTCGAGGAAGAGTTCCGTCAGCACGACGGCGTGGTGACGATCTTGATGTACTACCGACGTAGGGCTTCGCCTAAGCACTACAACGGTATGATCAAGGTGGAATATGGTGGCAGGGGGCACCGCACACGGCTAAGGAACGATCTCAAGGATCAACTTGTGTGTCTTGGGGTGTCCCCTGCCCCCGTATATAAAGGTTGGAGGGAGGGGGGCTGGCCGGCCAGAGAGAGGGAGGCGCAGGAGGAGTCCTACTCCTACCGGGAGTAGGACTCCCCCATCCAATCCTATTCCAACTAGGACTCTCAAGGGGAAAAGGAGAGAGAGGGGGGCCGGCCCCTTCTCCTAGTCCTACTAGGACTTGGGGAAGGGGGGGGGGGGGGCGGCCAGCTGTGGGCTGCCCCTTTTCTCTTTTCCACTAAGGCCCAATAGGCCCATTAGTCTCCCGGGGGGTTCCGGTAACCCTCCCGGTATTCCGGTAAAATCCCGATTTCACCCGGAACACTTCTGATGTCCAAACATAGGCTTCCAATATATCAATCTTTACGTCTCGACCATTTCGAGACTCCTCGTCATGTCCCTGATCTCATCCGGGACTCCGAACAACCTTCGGTACATCAAAATGCATAAACTCATAATAACTGTCATCGTAACGTTAAGCGTGCGGACCCTACGGTTCGAGAACAATGTAGACATGACCGAGACACGTCTCCGGTCAATAACCAATAGCGGGACCTGGATGCCCATATTGGCTCCTACATATTCTACGAAGATCTTTATCGGTCAGACCGCATAACAACATACGTTGTTCCCTTTGTCATCGGTATGTTACTTGCCTGAGATTCGATCGTCGGTATCCAATACCTAGTTCAATCTCGTTACCGGCAAGTCTCTTTACTCGTTCCGTAATACATCATCTCACAACTAACATATTAGTTGCAGTGCTTGCAAGGCTTATGTGATGTGCATTACCGAGAGGGCCCAGAGATACCTCTCCGACAATCGGAGTGACAAACCCTAATCTCGAAATACGCCAACCCAACATCTACCATTGGAGACACCTGTAGTACTCCTTTATAATCACCCAGTTACGTTGTGACGTTTGGTAGTACCCAAAGTGTTCCTCCGGTAAACGGGAGTTGCATAATCTCATAGTTATAGGAACATGTATAAGTCATGAAGAAAGCAATAGCAACATACTAAACGATCGGGTGCTAAGCTAATGGAATGGGTCATGTCAATTAGATCATTCAACTAATGATGTGACCTCGTTAATCAAATAACAACTCTTTGTTCATGGTTAGGAAACATAACCATCTTTGATTAATGAGCTAGTCAAGTAGAGGCATACTAGTGACACTCTGTTGGTCTATGTATTCACACATGTATTATGTTTCCGGTTAATACAATTCTAGCATGAATAATAAACATTTATCATGATATAAGGAAATAAATAACAACTTTATTATTGCCTCTAGGGCATATTTCCTTCAGTCTCCCACTTGCACTAGAGTCAATAATCTAGTTTACACAGTAATGATTCTAACACCCATGGAGCCTTGGTGCTGATCATGTTTTGCTTGTGGAAGAGGCTTAGTCAACGGGCCTGCAACATTCAGATCCGTATGTATCTTGCAAATCTCTATGTCTCCCACCTGGACTAAATCCCGGATGGAGTTGAAGCGTCTCTTGATGTGTTTGGTTCTTTTGTGAAATCTGGATTCCTTTGCCAAGGCAATTGCACCAGTATTGTCACAGAAGATTTTCATTGGACCCGATGCACTAGGTATGACACCTAGATCGGATATGAACTCCTTCATCCAGACTCCTTCGTTTGCTGCTTCCGAAGCAGCTATGTACTCCGCTTCACATGTAGATCCCGCTACGACGCTTTGTTTAGAACTGCACCAACTGACAGCTCCACCGTTTAAAGTAAACATGTATCCGGTTTGCGATTTAGAATCGTCCGGATCAGTGTCAAAGCTTGCATCAACGTAACCTCTTACGGTGAGCTCTTTGTCACCTCCATATACGAGAAACATATCCTTAGTCCTTTTCAGGTATTTCAGGATGTTCTTGACCGCTGTCCAGTGATTCATTCCTGGATTACTTTGGTACCTCCCTGCTAAACTTATAGCAAGGCACACATCAGGTCTGGTACACAGCATTGCATACATGATAGAGCCTATGGCTGAAGCATAGGGAACATCTTTCATTTTCTCTCTATCTTCTGCAGTGGTCCGGCATTGAGTCTGACTCAACTTCACACCTTGTAACACAGGCAAGAACCCTTTCTTTGCTTGATCCATTTTGAACTTCTTCAAAATTTTGTCAAGGTATGTGCATTGTGAAAGTCCAATTAAGCGTTTTGATCTATCTCTATAGATCTTTATGCCTAATATGTAAGCAGCTTCCCCGAGGTCTTTCATCGAAAAACTTTTATTCAAGTATCCCTTTATGCTATTCAGAAATTCTATATTATTTCCAATCAGCAATATGTCATCCACATATAATATCAGAAATGCTACAGAGCTCCCACTCACTTTCTTGTAAATACAGGCTTCTCCAAAAGTCTGTATAAAACCAAATGCTTTGATCACACTATCAAAGCGTTTATTCCAACTCCGAGATGCTTGCACCAGTCCATAAATGGATCGCTGGAGTTTGCACACTTTGTTAGCTCCATTTGGATCGATAAAACCTTCCGGTTGCATCATATACAACTCTTCTTCCAGAAATCCATTCAGGAATGCAGTTTTGACATCCATTTGCCAAATTCATAATCATAAAATGCGGCAATTGCTAACATGATTCTGACAGACTTAAGCATCGCTACGGGTGAGAAAGTCTCATCGTAGTCAACTCCTTGAATTTGTCGAAAACCTTTTGCGACAAGTCGAGCTTTGTAGACAGTAACATTACCATCAGCGTCAGTCTTCTTCTTAAAGATCCATTTATTCTCAATTGCTTGCCGATCATCGGGCAAGTCAACCAAAGTCCATACTTTCTTCTCATACATGGATCCCATCTCAGATTTCATGGCTTCAAGCCACTTTGCGGAATCTGGGCTCACCATCGCTTCTTCATAGTTCGTAGGTTCATCATGATCTAGTAGCATGACCTCCAGAACAGGATTACCGTACCACTCTGGTGCGGATCTTACTCTGGTTGATCTACGAGGTTCAGTAGTATCTTGATCTAAAGTTTCATGATCATCATGATTAGCTTCCTCTCTTATTGGTGTAGGTCTCGCAGAAACAGTTTTCTGTGATGTACTATTTCCCAATAAAGGAGTAGGAACAGTTACCTCGTCAAGTTCTACCTTCCTCCCACTCACTTCTTTCGAGAGAAACTCCTTCTCAAGAAAGTTTCCGAATTTAGCAACAAAAGTCTTGCCTTCGGATCTGTGATAGAAGGTGTATCCAATAGTTTCCTTTGGATATCCTATGAAGACACATTTCCCCGATTTGGGTTCGAGTTTATCAGGTTGAAGCTTTTTCACATAAGCATCGCAGCCCCAAACTTTAAGAAACGACAACTTTGGTTTCTTGCCAAACCATAGTTCATAAGGTGTCGTCTCAACGGATTTTGATGGTGCCCTATTCAACGTGAATGCGGCCGTCTCTAAAGCATAACCCCAAAACGATAGCGGTAAATCAGTAAGAGACATCATAGATCGCACCATATCTAGTAAAGTATGATTACGACGTTCGGACACACCATTACGCTGTGGTGTTCCGGGTGGCGTGAGTTGCGAAACTATTCCACAATTTTTCAAATGTACACCAAACTCGTAACTCAAATATTCTCCTCCACGATCAGATCGTAGAAACTTTATTTTCTTGTTACGATGATTTTCAACCTCACTCTGAAATTCTTTGAACTTTTCAAATGTTTCAGACTTATGTTTCATTAAGTAGATATACCCATATCTGCTTAAATCATCTGTGAAGGTGAGAAAATAACGATATCCGCCACGAGCCTCAATATTCATCGGACCACATACATCGGTATGTATGATTTCCAATAAATCTGTTGCTCTCTCCATAGTACCGGAGAACGGTGTTTTAGTCATCTTGCCTATGAGGCACGGTTCGCAAGTACCAAGTGATTCATAATCAAGTGGTTCCAAAAGCCCATCAGTATGGAGTTTCTTCATGCGCTTTACACCGATATGACCTAAACAGCAGTGCCACAAATAAGTTGCACTATCATTATTAACTTTGCATCTTTTGGCTTCTACATTATGAATATGTGTATCACTACTATCGAGATTCAACAAGAATAGACCACTCTTCAAAGGTGCATGACCATAAAAGATATTACTCATATAAATAGAACAACCATTATTCTCTGATTTAAATGAATAACCGTCTCGCATCAAACAAGATCCAGATATAATGTTCATGCTCAACGCTGGCACCAAATAACAATTATTTAGGTCTAATATTAATCCCGAAGGTAGATGTAGAGGTAGCGTGCCGACCGCGATCACATCGACTTTGGAACCGTTTCCCACGCGCATCGTCACCTCGTCCTTTGCTAGTGTCCGCTTATTCCGTAGTCCCTGTTTCGAGTTGCAAATATTAGCAACAGAACCAGTATCAAATACCCAGGTGCTACTGCGAGCTCTAGTAAGGTACACATCAATAACATGTATATCACATATACCTTTGTTCACTTTGCCATCCTTCTTATCCGCCAAATAATTGTGGCAGTTCCGCTTCCAGTGACCAGTCTGCTTGCAATAGAAGCACTCAGTTTCAGGCTTAGGTCCAGATTTGGGTTTCTTCTCCTGAGCAGCAACTTGCTTGCTGTTCTTCTTTAAGTTTCCCTTCTTCTTCCCTTTGCCCTTTTTCTTGAAACTAGTGGTTTTGCTAACCATCAACACTTGATGCTCCTTCTTGATTTCTACCTCCGCAGCTTTCAGCATTGCGAAGAGCTCGGGAATAGTCTTGTTCATCCCTTGCATATTATAGTTCATCACGAAGATCTTGTAGCTTGGTGGCAGTGATTGGAGAATTCTGTCAATGACGCAGTCATCTGGAAGATTAACTCCCATCTGAATCAAGTGATTATTATACCCAGACATTTTGAGTATATGCTCACTGACAGAACTGTTCTCCTCCATCTTGCAGCTATAGAACTTATTGGAGACTTCATATCTCTCAATTCGGGCATTTGCTTGAAATATTAACTTCAACTCCTGGAACATCTCATATGCTCCATGACGTTCAAAACGTCGTTGAAGTCCCGAGTCTAAGCCGTAAAGCATGGCACACTAAACTATCGAGTAGTCATCAGCTTTGCTCTGCCAGACGTTCATAACATCTGGCGTTGCTCCAGCAGCAGGCCTGTCACCCAGCGGTGCTTCTAGGACGTAATTCTTCTGTGCAGCAATGAGGATAATCCTCAGGTTACGGACCCAGTCCGTGTAATTGCTACCATCATCTTTCAACTTTGCTTTCTCAAGGAACGCATTAAAATTTAACGGAACAACAGCACGAGCCATCTATCTACAATCAACATAAACAAGCAAGATACTATCAGGTACTAAGTTCATGATAAGTTTAAGTTCAGTTAATCAAATTACTTAAGAACTCCCACTTAGATAGACATCCCTCTAATCCTCTAAGTGATCACGTGATCCAAATCAACTAAACCATAACCGATCATCACGTGAGATGGAGTAGTTTTCAATGGTGAACATCGTTATGTTGATCATATCTACTATATGATTCACGCTCGACCTTTCGGTCTCCGTGTTCCGAGGCCATATCTGTATATGCTTGGCTCGTCAAGTATAACCTGAGTATTCTGCGTGTGCAACTGTTTTGCACCCGTTGTATTTGGACGTAGAGCTTATCACACCCGATCATCACGTGGTGTCTGGGCACGACGAACTTTGGCAACAGTGCATACTCAGGGAGAACACTTCTTGATAATTTAGTGAGAGATCATCTTATAATGCTACCGTCAATCAAAGCAAGATAAGATGCATAAAAGGATAAACATCACATGCAATCAATATAAGTGATATGATATGGCCATCATCATCTTGTGCTTGTGATCTCCATCTCCGAAGCACCGTCATGATCACCATCGTCACCGGCGCGACACCTTGATCTCCATCGTAGCATCGTTGTCGTCTCGCCAATCTTATGCTTCCACGACTATCACTACCGCTTAGTAATAAAGTAAAGCATTACATCGCGATTGCATTGCATACAATAAAGCGACAACCATATGGCTCCTGCCAGTTGCCGATAACTCGGTTACAAAACATGATCATCTCATACAATAAAATCAGCATCATGCCTTGACCATATCACATCACAACATGCCCTGCAAAAACAAGTTAGACGTCCTCTACTTTGTTGTTGCAAGTTTTACGTGGCTGCTACGGGCTTAAGTAAGAACTCATCTCACCTACGCATCAAAACCACAACGATAGTTCGTCAAATAGACTCCGTTTTAACCTTCTCAAGGACCGGGCGTAGTCACACTTGGTTCAACTAAAGTTGGAGAGACAGTCTTCCGCAAGCCATCTATGTGCAAAGCACGTCGAGGGAACCGGTCTCGCGTAAGAGTACGCGTAAGGTTGGTCCGGGTCGTCTCACCCAACAATACCGCCGAACCAAAGTATGACATGCTGGTAGGCAGTATGACTTGTATCGCCCACAATTCACTTGTGTTCTACTCGTGCAAATAACATCAAACCATAAAAACCTAGGCTCGGATGCCACTGTTGGGGAACGCAGTAATTTCGAAAATTTTCCTACGCACACGCAAGATCATGGTGATGCACAGCAACGAGAGGGGAGAGTGTTGTCTACGTACCAACGCAGACCGACTGCGGAAGCGATCACACAACATAGAGGAAGTAGTCGTACGTCTTCTTCCCGATCCGACCGATCCAAGCACCGTTACTCCGGCACCTCCGAGTTCTTAGCACACGTTCAGCTCGATGACGATCCTCGGGCTCCGATCCAGCAAAGCGTCGAGGAAGAGTTCCGTCAGCACGACGGCGTGGTGACGATCTTTATGTACTACCGACGTAGGGCTTCGCCTAAGCACTACAACGGTATGATCGAGGTGGAATATGGTGGCAGGGGGCACCGCACACGGCTAAGGAACAATCTCAAGGATCAACTTGTGTGTCTTGGGGTGTCCCCTGCCCCCGTATATAAAGGTTGGAGGGAGGGGGGCTGGCCGGCCAGAGAGAGGGAGGCGCAGGAGGAGTCCTACTCCTACCGGGAGTAGGACTCCCCCCTCCAATCCTATTCCAACTAGGACTCTCAAGGGGAAAAGGAGAGAGAGGGGGGCCGGCCCCTTCTCCTAGTCCTACTAGGACTTGGGGAAGGGGGGGGCGCGGCCAGCTGTGGGCTGCCCCTTTTCTCTTTTCCACTAAGGCCCAATAGGCCCATTAGTCTCCCGGGGGGTTCCGGTAACCCTCCCGGTATTCCGGTAAAATCCCGATTTCACCCGGAACACTTCTGATGTCCAAACATAGGCTTCCAATATATCAATCTTTACGTCTCGACCATTTCGAGACTCCTCGTCATGTCCGTGGTCTCATCCGGGACTCCGAACAACCTTCGGTACATCAAAATGCATGAACTCATAATAACTGTCATCGTAACGTTAAGCGTGCGGACCCTACGGTTCGAGAACAATGTAGACATGACCGAGACACGTCTCCGGTCAATAACCAATAGCAGGACCTGGATGCCCATATTGGCTCCTACATATTCTACGGAGATCTTTATCGGTCAGACTGCATAACAACATACGTTGTTCCCTTTGTCATCGGTATGTTACTTGCCTGAGATTCGATCGTCGGTATCCAATACCTAGTTCAATCTCATTACCGGCAAGTCTCTTTACTCGTTCCGTAATACATCATCTCACAACTAACATATTAGTTGCAGTGCTTGCAAGGCTTATGTGATGTGCATTACCGAGAGGGCCCAGAGATACCTCTCCGACAATCGGAGTGACAAACCCTAATCTCGAAATACGCCAACCCAACATCTACCATTGGAGACACCTGTAGTACTCCTTTATAATCACCCAGTTACGTTGTGACGTTTGGTAGTACCCAAAGTGTTCCTCCGGTAAACGGGAGTTGCATAATCTCATAGTTATAGGAACATGTATAAGTCATGAAGAAAGCAATAGCAACATACTAAACGATCGGGTGCTAAGCTAATGGAATGGGTCATGTCAATCAGATCATTCAACTAATGATGTGACCTCGTTAATCAAATAAAAACTCTTTGTTCATGGTTAGGAAACATAACCATCTTTGATTAATGAGCTAGTCAAGTAGAGGCATACTAGTGACACTCTGTTGGTCTATGTATTCACACATGTATTATGTTTCCGGTTAATACAATTCTAGCATGAATAATAAACATTTATCATGATATAAGGAAATAAATAACAACTTTATTATTGCCTCTAGGGCATATTTCCTTCATCATCCACATATAATATCAGAAATGCTACAGAGCTCCCACTCACTTTCTTGTAAATATAGGCTTCTCTGAAAGTCTGTATAAAACCAAATGCTTTGATCACACTATCAAAGCGTTTATTCCAACTCCGAGAGGCTTGCACCAGTCCATAAATGGATCGCTGGAGCTTGCACACTTTGTTAGCTCCCTTTGGATCGACAAAACCTTCCGGTTGCACCATATACAACTCTTCTTCTAGAAATCCATTCAGGAATGCAGTTTTGACACCCATCTGCCAAATTTCATAATCATAAAACGCGACAATTGCTAACATGATTCGGACAGACTTAAGCATCGCTACGGGTGAGAAGGTCTCATCGTAGTCAACCCCTTGAACTTGTCGAAAACCTTTTGCGACAAGTCGAGCTTTATAGACAGTAACATTACCGTCAGCGTGAGTCTTTTTCTTGAAGATCCATTTATTCTCAATTGCTTGCCGATCATCGCGCAAGTCAACCAAAGTCCATACTTTGTTCTCATACATGGATCCCATCTCAGATTTCATGGCTTCAAGCCACTTTGTGGAATCTGGGCTCACCATCACTTCTTCATAGTTCGCAGGTTCATCATGATCTAGCAGCATGACTTCCAGAACTGGATTACCGTACCACTCTGGCGCGGATCTTGCTCTGGTTGATCTACGAGGTTCAGTAGTATCTTGTTCTGAAGTTTCATGATCATTATCATTAACTTCCTCACTTATTGGTGTAGGTGTCACAGAAACAGTTTTCTGTGATGTACTACTTTCCAATAAGGGAGCAGGTACAGTTACCTCGTCAAGTTCTACTTTCCTCCCACTCACTTCTTTCGAGAGAAACTCCTTCTCAAGAAAGTTTCCGAATTTAGCAACAAAAGTCTTGCCTTCGGATCTGTGATAGAAGGTGTATCCAATAGTTTCCTTTGGATATCCTATGAAGACACATTTCTCCGATTTGGGTTCGAGCTTATCAGGTTGAAGCTTTTTCACATAAGCATCGCAGCCCCAAACTTTCAGAAACGACAACTTTGGTTTCTTGCCAAACCATAGTTCATAAGGCGTCGTCTCAACGGATTTTGATGGTGCCCTATTTAACGTGAATGCGGCCGTCTCTAGAGCGTATCCCCAAAACGATAGCGGTAAATCAGTAAGAGACATCATAGATCGCACCATATCTAGTAAAGTACGATTATGACGTTCGGACACACCATTACGCTGTGGTGTTCCGGGTGGCGTGAGTTGCGAAACTATTCCATAATTTTTCAAATGTACACCAAACTCGTAACTCAAATATTCTCCTCCATGATCAGATCGTAGAAACTTTATTTTCTTGTTACGATGATTTTCCACTTCACTCTGAAATTCTTTGAACTTTTCAAATGTTTCAGACTTATGTTTCATTAAGTAGATATACCCATATCTGCCTAAATCATCTGTGAAGGTGAGAAAATAACGATATCCGCCACGAGCCTCAATATTCATTGGACCGCATACATCTGTATGTATGATTTCCAACAAATCTGTTTCTCTGTCCATAGTACCGGAGAACGGTGTTTTAGTCATCTTGCCCATGAGGCACGGTTCGCAAGTTCCAAGTGATTCATAATCAAGTGGTTCCAAAAGTCCATCAGTATGGAGTTTCTTCATGCGCTTTACACCGATATGACCTAAACGGCAGTGCGACAAATAAGTTGCACTATCATTATCAACTCTGCATCTTTTGGCTTCTACATTATGAATATGTGTATCACTACTATCGAGATTCAACAAGAATAGACCACTCTTCAAGGGTGCATGACCATAAAAGATATTACTCATATAAATAGAACAACCATTATTCTCTGATTTAAATGAATAACCGTCTCGCATTAAACAAGATCCAGATATAATGTTCATGCTCAACGCTGGCACCAAATAACAATTATTTAGGTCTAATACTAATCCCGAAGGTAGATGTAGAGGTAGCGTGCCGACTGCGATCACATCGACTTTGGAACCGTTTCCCACGCGCATCATCACCTCGTCCTTAGCCAATCTTCGCTTAATCCATAGTCCCTGTTTCGAGTTGCAAATATTAGCAACAGAACCAGTATCAAATACCCAGGTGCTACTGTGAGCATTAGTAAGGTACACATCAATAACATGTATATCATATATACCTTTGTTCACCTTGCCATCCTTCTTATCCGCCAAATACTTGGGGCAGTTCCACTTCTAGTGACCAGTCTGCTTGCAGTAGAAGCACTCAGTTTCAGGCTTAGGTCCAGACTTGGGTTTCTTCTCCTGAGCAGCAACTTGCTTGCCGTTCTTCTTGAAGTTCCCCTTCTTCTTCCCTTTGCCCTTTTTCTTGAAACTAGTGGTTTTGTTAACCATCAACACTTGATGCTCCTTCTTGATTTCTACCTCCGCAGCTTCAGCATTGCGAAGAGCTCGGGAATAGTCTTGTTCATCCCTTGCATATTATAGTTCATCACGAAGCTCTTGTAGCTTGGTGGCAGTGATTGGAGAATTCTGTCAATGACGCAATCATCTGGAAGATTAACTCCCAATTGAATCAAGTGATTATTATACCCAGACATTTTGAGTATATGCTCACTGACAGAACTGTTCTCTTCCATCTTGCAGCTATAGAACTTATTGGAGACTTCATATCTCTCAATCCGGGCATTTGCTTGAAATATTAACTTCAACTCCTGGAACATCTCATATGCTCCATGACGTTCAAAATGTTGTTGAAGTCCCGATTCTAAGCCGTAAAGCATGGCACACTGAACTATTGAGTAGTCATCAGCTTTGCTCTGCCAGACGTTCATAACATCTGGTGTTGCTCCAGCAGCAGGCCTGGCACCCAGCGGTGCTTCCAGGATGTAATTCTTCTGTGCAGCAATGAGGATAATCCTCAAGTTATGGACCCAGTCCGTGTAATTGCTACCATCATCTTTCAACTTAGCTTTCTCAAGGAACGCATTAAAATTCAACGGAACAACAGCACGAGCCATCTATCTACAATCAACATAAACAAGCAAGATACTATCAGGTACTAAGTTCATGATAAATTTAAGTTCAATTAATCATTTTACTTAAGAACTCCCACTTAGATAGACATCCCTCTAATCCTCTAAGTGATTACGTGATCCAAATCAACTAAACCATGTCCGATCATCACGTGAGATGGAGTAGTTTCATCGGTGAACATCATTATGTTGATCATACCTACTATATGATTCACGCTCGACCTTTCGGTCTCCGTGTTCCGAGGCCATATCTGTATATGCTTGGCTCGTCAAGTATAACCCGAGTATTCCGCGTGTGCAACTGTTTTGCACCCGTTGTATTTGAACGTAGAGCCTATCACACCCGATCATCATGTGGTGTCTCAGCACGAAGAACTTTCGTAACGGTGCATACTCAGGGAGAACACTTCTTGATAATTTAGTGAGAGATCATCTTATAATGCTACCGTCAATCAAAGCAAGATAAGATGCATAAAAGATAAACATCACATGCAATCAATATAAGTGATATGATATGGCCATCATCATCTTGTGCCTGTGATCTCCATCTCCGAAGCACCGTCATGATCACCATCGTCACTGGTGCGACACCTTGATCTCCATCGTAGCATCGTTGTCGTCTCGCCAATCTTATGCTTCCACGACTATCGCTACCGCTTAGTGATAAAGTAAAGCATTACATCGCGATTGCATTGCATACAATAAAGCGACAACCATATGGCTCCTGCCAGTTGCCGATAACTCGTTTACAAAACATGATCATCTCATACAATAAAATTTAGCATCATGTCTTGACCATATCACATCACAACATGCCCCGCAAAAACAAGTTAGACGTCCTCTACTTTGTTGTTGCAAGTTTTACGTGGCTGCTACGGGCTTAAGCAAGAACCAATCTCACCTACGCATCAAAACCACAACGATAGTTTGTCAAATAGACTCCGTTTTAACCTTCGCAAGGACCGGGCATAGCCACACTCGGTTCAACTAAAGTTGGAGAGACAGTCGCCCGCAAGCCACCTTTGTGCAAAGCACGTCGGGGGAACTGGTCTCGCGTAAGCGTACGCGTAATGTGGGTCCGGGTCGTCTCGTCCAACAATACTGCCGAACCAAAGTATGACATGCTGGTAGGCAGTATGACTTATATCGCCCACAACTCACTTGTGTTCTACTCGTGCAAATAACATCAAACCATAAAACCTAGGCTCTGATGCCACTGTTGGGGAATGTAGTAATTTCAAAAAATTTCCTACGCACACGCAAGATCATGGTGATGCACAGCAACGAGAGGAGATTATGATCTACGTACCCTTGTAGATCGCAACAGAAGCATTGACACAACGTAGAGGAAGTAGTCGTATGTCTTCTTCCTGATCCGACCGATCCAAGCACCGTTACTCCGGCACCTCCGAGTTCTTAGCACACGTACAGCTCGATGACGATCCCCGGGCTCCGATCCAGCAAAGCTTCGGGGAGGAGCTCCGTCAGCACGACGGCGTGATGACGATCTTGATGTTCTACCGACGCAGGGCTTCGCCTAAGCACTACAACGATATGATCGAGGTGGAATATGGTGGCAGGGGGCACCGCACACGGCTAAGGAACGATCTCAATGATCAACTTGTGTGTCTAGAGGTGCCCCTTGCCTCCGTATATAAAGGAGCCAAGGGGGAGGGGGCCGCCAGCCAGGAGGAGGGCGCAGGAGGAGTCCTACTCCTACCGGGAGTAGGACTCCCCCCAATCCTAGTTGGACTAGGATTCCCCAAGGGGGAAAGAGAGAGAGGGGGGCCGGCCACCTCTCCTAGTCCTAGTAGGACTAGGGGAGGGGGGGGGAGGCGCGCGGCCACCTTGGGCTGCCCCTTTCTCCTTTCCACTAAAGCCCATTAAGGCCCATATGGCTCCCGGGGGGTTCCGGTAACCTCCCGGTACTCCGGTAAAATCCCGATTTCACCCGGAACACTTCCGATATCCAAATATAGGCTTCCAATATATAAATATTTATGTCTCGACCATTTCGAGACTCCTCGTCATGTCCGTGATCACATCCGGGACTCCGAACTAACTTCGGTACATCAAAATGCATAAACTCATAATAACTGTCATCGTAACGTTAAGCGTGCGGACCCTACGGTTTGAGAATAATGTAGACATGACTGAGACACATCTCTGGTCAATAAGCAATAGCAGGACCTGGATGCCCATATTGGCTCCTACATATTCTATGAAGATCTTTATCGGTCAGACCGCATAACAACATACGTTGTTCCCTTTGTCATCGGTATGTTACTTGCCCGAGATTCGATCGTCGGTATCCAATACCTAGTTCAATCTCGTTACCGGCATGTCTCTTTACTCGTTCCGTAATACATCATCTCGCAACTAACTCATTAGTCGCAATGCTTGCAAGGCTTATGTGATGTGCATTACCGAGAGGGCCCAGAGATACCTCTCCGACAATCGGAGTGACAAATCCTAATCTTGAAATACGCCAACCCAACATCTACCTTTGGAGACACCTGTAGAGCTCCTTTATAATCACCCAGTTACGTTGTGATGTTTGGTAGCACACAAAGTGTTCCTCCGGTAAACGGGAGTTGCATAATCTCATAGTCATAGGAACATGTATAAGTCATGAAGAAAGCAATAGCAACATACTAAACGATCGGGTGCTAAGCTAATGAAATGGGTCATGTCAATCAGATCATTCAACTAATGATGTGACCTCGTTAATCAAATAACAACACATTGTTCATGGTTAGGAAACATAACCATCTTTGATTAACGAGCTAGTCAAGTAGAGGCATACTAGTGACACTAAGTTTGTCTATGTATTCACACAAGTATTATGTTTCCGTTTAATACAATTCTAGCATGAATAATAAACATTTATCATGATATAAGGAAATAAATAATAACTTTATTATTGCCTCTAGGGCATATTTCCTTCATAAGGTGGCTAGCGGGTGTCTGTCTCTGCCACTTTAGTCGGATCGGATTCGATGAAAAGGGTCCTTATGAAGGGTAAATAGAAATTGGCATATCACGCTGTGGTTTTGGCGTAGATAAGAAACGTTCTTGCTAAGAAACCTATAGCAGCCACGTAAAAATTTGCAACAACAATTAGAGGACGTCTAACTTGTTTTTGCAGCATATGCCGTGTGATGTGATATGACCAAAAGGATGTGATGAATGATATATGTGATGTATGAGATTGATCATGTTCTTGTAATAGGAATCACGACTTGCATGTCGATGAGTATGACAACCGGCAGGAGCCATAGGAGTTGTCTTAATTTATTTATGACCTGCGTGTCAACATAAACGTCATGTAATTACTTTACTTTATTGCTAAACCGTTAGCCATAGTAGTAGAAGTAATAGATGACGAGACAACTTCATGAAGACACGATGATGGAGATCATGGTGTCATGCCGGTGACGATGATCATGGCACCCCGAAGATGGAGATCAAAAGGAGCTAAATGATATTGGCCATATCATGTCACTATTTGATTGCATGTGATGTTTATCATGTTTTACATCTTATTTGCTTAGAACGACGATAGCTTAAATAAGATGATCCCTCGCAATAATTTCAAGAAAGTGTTCCCCCTAACTGTGCACCGTTGCGAAGGTTCGTTGTTTCGAAGCACCACGTGATGATCGGGTGTGATAGATTCTAACGTTCGAATACAACGGATGAGGGAGTCCTGGATTAGGGGGTGTCCGGATGGCCGGACTATACCTTCAGCCGGACTCCTGGACTATGAAGACACAAGATTGAAGACTCCGTCCCGTGTCCGGAAGGGACTTTCCTTGGCGTGGAAGGCAAGCTTGGCGATATGGATATGTAGATCTCCTACCATTGTAACCGACTTTGTGGAACCCTAACCCTCTCCGGTGTCTATATAAACCGGAGGGTTTTAGTCCGTAGGACAACATACACAACAACAATCATACCATAGGCTAGCTTCTAGGGTTTAGCCTCTCTGATCTCGTGGTAGATCTACTCTTGTACTACCCATATCATCAATATTAATCAAGCAGGACGTAGGGTTTTACCTCCATCGAGAGGGCCCGAACCTGGGTAAAACTTCGTGTTCCTTGCCTCCTGTTACCATCCGGCCTAGACGCACAGTTCGGGACCCCCTACCCGAGATCCGCTGGTTTTGACACCGACATTGGTGATTTCATTGAGAGTTCCTCTGTGTCGTCGCCATCAGGAAGGATGCCTCGCCCCATTTTTAAAGACAACACCATTGCTAAGGGAGCTTTGGCTGTCGGCCAAACCCTACGGCTAGGTGGTTTTCTTATGACCGCATGTTCGGCTTCTGCGCCGACGATGACTTCTCGAGCCATCGAAAACAATCTTCATGTCAGCTCGGAACTCGCCGAGCAGTTAGATCCAATGGAGCTCTCCTCCACAAACGAGCTCTTGGATCGCTTCGCCGCCCTGGGAGTCGCTATGGATTACGATCAGATTGGGCCTAAACCCGATCTGAGAGAGATTAACTCTCCCCAGGTCACCCATCACGTTGCCGTGGTAGAGGGACAGTGCGGCGACCCTTCATCTATCTTACGGACTCGCTACGTCCGTATTCCCAATCCCTCCAAGCCGGATACCCGCGGAGGGGAGGATATCACTCAAGACCTGAACTTAGAGTCAGGCGACGGGCTGGATTCATTGGACAACATCCAAGAATCCAAATTTTCGAGTTCGGAAATTCCTGGGCCTCTCAGCCTCAGATGGGGTGAGGCTTCGGATTTAATTCCACCCACCCACCCCAACATAAGCGATCTATCCAAAATCAGGCAAGAGCCCCATGAAACAGTACATCATTACTGGGTCAGATTCCTCCTGGTTAAGAACAGGCTAAGGGACTGCCACGAGGAAGACGAAATCTCAATCTTTTGCAATAATTGCACGGACAAGGGAATACTCAACACCATAAGTCACCGTGATATTACACACTTCGCTGACTTGGCGCCCATTGTACGAAAGTACTGTGCGATGGAAAGCGCCTGGAAAACAGAAATCAAAATTTGGGACAATCCGGCCCTGAATACAAACCCAATCCGAAATAAAAGGGTGCATCATCACCAGACACCCGGGTCAAGCACTAAAAAGCAAAAACCCTCTACAGGGCATGGAACCGTACTGGAAGGATGGCTCAATGGACCCTGTAAAATTCATAGTACAGAGGACGCCACACCAACTCACAGCCTCAGAGCATGTTGGATACTCCGGCAGGTGGCCAAAATTGGCGAAAATCTCCTAATTCCGGAGGCCACAGAAAGCCACCCCAGAGACACCAATACGGTATTAACAGTCTTCGAGACTTTCGCATCAAATAATATGCGAAAAAGGACACTCCGCAGCCTTGCCAAAGTCTACCAAGTAGCAACAATAAACCCATGGAGTGACATGGCTATTACCTTTAACGCCAGTGATGAACCTAAATTCCGAACAGCCCGAGCACCAGCCGCATTGGTCCTCAGTCCAATAGTGGATGACTTTCATCTTACCAAGGTACTCATGGACGGCGGCAGCGGATTGAACCTCATTTATGAGGAAACCCTTCAAAAAAAATGGAAATAGACTGGAACCGCATTGAGCGAAGCAGCACAACCTTTAGAGGAATAATCCCCAGTCGGGAAGCGCGCTGTATAGGAAAAATCACACTAGATGTGGTTTTTGGCACGCCGGATAATTACAGGTCCAAAGAGGTCACGTTCCATGTGGCTCCGTTCAGCAGCGGTTATCACGCTCTGCTAGGGCGGGAAGCGTTTACAATCTTCCAAGCAATACCCCATTACGGGTACACGAAGCTCAAGATGCCTAGGCCTAACGGGATCATCACTCTCGCTAGTGATCCGGACATAGCACTCCGTGCTAAAAACAAGACAGCCGCACTGGCCCTCGAGGCACTATCCGAAGCCCTAGCGGCTGAGGAACTGACTACGCTGCGCTCTACGGTGAATAGGGACGATGTGGTACTCGACAAAAGATCCAAGTCCACCTCCTTTAAACCGGCGGACGAAATAGTCAAATTCCAAGTCCATCCAACGGACCCCAATAAAACAGCTTCCATCGGGGCATAGTTAAACCCTAATGTAGATGCCGCACTGTGAGAGTTCCTATGAGAGAACTGGGACATTTTCACCTGGCACCCTTCAGACATGCCAGGAATCCCACGCAGGCTGGCCGAGCATAGCTTAAATATCCAAACAGGATTCAAACCTGTCAAACAGGCTCTTCGGTGTTTTTCCGAACCTAAGAGATAGGCCATGGGAGAGGAGCTAGCAAAGCTATTGGAGGCCGGATTCATCAGAGATATAAAACATCCGGACTGGCTAGCAAACCTGGTGATGGTACCAAAGAAGGACAAATCCTGGCGCCTGTCTGTTGATTTTAAAGACCTTAACAAGGCTTGCCCAAAGGATCCCTTCCCCCTCCCCCGCATCGATCAAATTATTGACGCTACCGCAGGACACGATTCGTTGTGTTTCCTCGACGCATATTCCGGCTACCATCAAATCAAGATGGCAGAACCAGACCAAGCCCCAACGGCATTTATCACACCATACGGCCCATTCTGCTTCAACACGATGCCCTTCGGGCTCAAAAACGCCGGCGCAACATATCAGCGCATGATTCAGACATGTCTGGCAAGCCAGATCGGCAAAACAGTGGAGGCATATGTAGATGATGTGGTCGTCAAAACAAGACATGTTGAATCTCTAGTAGACGACTTGAGGCTCACATTTGATAACCTCCGAACATACAACATCAAGCTCAACCCGGAAAAATGCATTTTCGGCGTTCCAGCCGGAAAGCTCTTGGGCTTCATTGTATTCGGTAGAGGAATTGAAGCAAATCCAGCCAAGATCCGAGCTCTGTCGCAACTGGATACCCCAAAGGACCTCAAACAAATACAAAAGTTAACCGGATGCGTGGCGGCTCTAAGCCACTTTATCTCCCGTTTGGGAAAAAAGGCCCTACCCCTTTACCGCCTCCTTCGGCGCACCGAACACTTCAAATGGACGGATGCAGCCACGGCCGGACTCGACAAAATAAAAGCCATACTGGCAACAAACCCAGTCCTGGCCGCGCCAAACATTGGTGAACCAATGCTATTATACATTGCAGCAACACATCAGGTTGTAAGCGCAGTGCTCGTCGTTGAATGAGAAGCGGACGGACACAAATTCCCCCTTCAAAAGCCAGTCTATTATGTGTCCACTATCCTCACTCCCTGCAAATCACGGTACCCGCATTATCAAAAGATTGCGTACGCGGTATTCATGGCATCCCGGAAGCTACGACACTACTTTAAAGAGTGTTCAATAACAGTAGCCTCGGAAGTACCACTTAACGATATTATAAACAACCGTGACGCAACGGGCCGGATTGAAAAATGGGCCATTGAGCTCCTCCCGTTCGACATAACTTATAAGCCACGGCGAGCCATCAAGTCGCAAGTCTTGGCCGACTTCATCGCGGAATGGACAGAGGCCGAACTCCCTAAAGAGTACGACACATATTCAAATTGGATCATGCATTTCGATGGCTCCAAGATGTTGGCCGGACTGGGGGCCGGCGTCGTTTTGACGTCCCCCACAGGAGACATAGTTCAATACGTACTCCAGATTATGTACACAGACTCCAACAATGCAGCCGAATATGAGGCCCTTTTACATGGTCTTCGGATGGCAGTATCCATGGGCATTCAACGCCTAGAGGTGCGCGGGGACTTGAACCTTGCAATATCCCAAATAAATGGAGACTTCGATGCCAAGGATCCAAAAATGGCAGCTTACCGCAACGCCGTCCTAAAAATGTCAGCTCGGTTCGAGGGGCATGAATTTCACCATATAGCCCGGGAAAATAATCAGGCGGCAGATGTCCTGGCACGCATCGGTGCAAAATGCGATGTAGTCCCCCCAACATCTTCTTGGAAAGGCTATTCAAGCCATCCGTAGTATGGGAAGGGGAGCCGAACAATAACAGCCTGGACCCAACCGCACTGCCCGACACCGAACATCCTGACACAATC
The DNA here is from genome assembly GCA_034509565.1 of Triticum monococcum. Classification (NCBI taxonomy): domain Eukaryota; kingdom Viridiplantae; phylum Streptophyta; class Magnoliopsida; order Poales; family Poaceae; genus Triticum; species Triticum monococcum. The sequence continues at coordinate 68,955,411 of CM067846.1, forward strand.
GGAGGCTTTGCCAATGAAATAACACCTTCAGCCCACGTAATAATGGTCGTCATCGCCCCGTGGACAGAACCATTCCTCACCTACCTTACTAGGCAGGAACTCCCCGAGGACCAAAATGAGGCACGCTGCATAGTGCGGCGATCCAAAGCCTACAGAGTCTCACGAGGGAGAACTTTATAAGAAAAGCACTACCGGAGTCCTTCAAAGGTGCATCTCCGAAGAGGAGGGGCGGAACCTCCTGGCTGAAATTCATGCCGAACTCGGAGGTCATCACACTGCAGCTCGGTCCCTTATAAGCAAGGCCTTCCGTACATGCTTTTATTGGCCGACAGCCCGGGCAGACGCTCAGGACTTAGTCCAACGATGCACCGGTTGCAAGCTCTTTGCAAACCAAAGCCATATGCCACCCACCTCCCTCCAAACTATCCCCATTACTTGGCCCTTCGCGGTCTGGGGGCTTGACATGGTTGGACCCCTTAAAGGCGGAACCCACAAGCAAAAATACTTACTGGTCATGGTGGATAAGTTCACCAAATGGATAGAAGCCAAGCCTGTTAAGACGGCCGAATCCAGACCGGTGATATACTTTATATCTGGGGTTGTACACTGTTACGGCGTCCCCCACAGCATCATCACTGATAACGACACGAACTTCACGGCCGACGAGGTAAAACTCTGGTGCAAAAACATGGGCATCAAGCTCGATTATGCTTCCGTCTATCACCCACAAACTAACGACCAGGTCGAACGTGCAAATGGTCTTATCATGAGCGGCATCAAACCCAGATTAGTGCGGTCCCTCAAGGAATCTAATATGCACTGGGTAGAGGAGCTCGACTCCGTACTCTGGGGGCTGCGGACCACGCCGAATCGTACCACCGGATACACAACATTCTTTATGGTGTACGGCGCAGAGGCAGTTTTGCCTTGCGACATAATTCATGACTCACCTTGAGTGCGCATGTACGAAGAAAGAGAAGCCGAGCTTGATCGGCAGGACAGCTTGGACACATTGGAGGAGGAGCGTGACGTGGCAAAAGCCCGTTCCGCATTCTATCAACAGCAGGCTCGAAGATACCAAAGCAGAGAAGTATGGGCCAAAAATTACAACGTTGGCGAATTAGTTCTATGACTACCGGACAAGAAAAAGGACAAACTCAAGCCCAAGTGGGAAGGTCCCTTTATAATTGACCAAGTCCTGACTGGTGGAGCGTACCGCCTGCGGGATGCATCGGATAACTGACTCGAGCCGAACCCATGGAACACAGCCCGTCTCCGAAGATTCTATGCCTAGCGCCAGACTCTGTGTTCGTATCCTTCCTCTGTCCATTTTTTATATATTTTTTGTCTTACATTTCTCTTCTCTCTCTCTCTCTCTCTCTCTCTCTCTCTCTTATAGCCTTTAAAGGTTCATAAAGTTACGCGCTCTCCACGCTCATTAAACCTGGGGGCTTCTTTAAACAGAAGCTTATTCATACGGGCTTCATGCCCAACAGATGTGTCATACTTCCGCATGTACCTTTTATTCACCATTATATGCATCGATATGACTTAAGTTTTGGCCAAGCTGGGTTGCCTGGCTCCTGTGCTTACCCCTACATTCCCGATTGTTCGGCTAGGTGGTAAAGGGAGCACCTCTGCGATTGTTACTGCCGGGTCAGCCGGACGTGTACCTCAAACTGGGTGAAGCCGAAAGCTAGCGTTCTTAAGGGAATATTCGGTCGGTGAACTAAAGATGATCCTTTTTCATTTTTATCTATACGCCCCCAGATATTTTTCCTGCGTTTCTTTTCGCAGCATGGACATGCACCTTAGGGCATGCCTCCCAGGGAAAGGAACCCCTAACGGAACTATTCTCCCTGGAAGATGTTTCTTACTAACCATGTAATATAACATAACTAGTCGGGCACTTGTCTTTTCGCGCACTAATGACCCCTACGCCTGGTCTCCATGCATTCCTCGGTTCCTATATAACCGCATGGGAATTCAGACACACTCCGGACCGTCAGGTCCCGAGGCTGAAGCAAAAATGTCGGCCATGACAAATGATCTACAATCCAGCTAGAAGGCATTATAAATGTCAATTAAATTACATAGTCATTTTGACTGATTGTATGCCTCTTCAATACCATCTAACAGGCTGTCTAATTTACAGTCCTGCTGGGAATACTTTGCGGCCAACTCTACTTGGCCGTATACTAAGCTTACAGGGATCTCCTTCCCATCGGGCCCTACAGGACCGACCTCGGCCATGTGGTTGGGGTCAGCCTTTGCATACCGCGTCTTCACCATGGCCCAGGCCTCCCTAGCGCCTTGACAGCAGGCTGATATCTTCCATAACCGGAAGCGCCGCCATGCTCCCTTTAGCTTCTCCGCAAGCTCTCCAAGACCTTCGGGCATGGAGACGGATGGCCACAGGGCCTGGGCGACGCCTTGCATCGCCTGCCGAACTCGATTGAGCAGTTGTGAGAGCTCGGGAAGAAGGTCACCCGTAGAACCGGGCATCTCCTCTGCAGGACGACCTGTTAGCACACCTACAGACATTGCTCTGTTAGTTGACTTCCCCGCCGAACTTTCTTTCAAAGGTTCGTTCAAGCACTTACTAAATATGCCGGGCCGAAGCCGCCGATTCTCCTTCACAGAGTCTGACAGCTGGGCACGAACATCTTTCAGCTCGACGCCCAGCTTGGTGTTGGCATCTTGGAGATCGTTCTTCTCCCGCCTCACCTTTGTCAGCACCTTCTCACCAGCCTTTAGCTGGCGTAGGAGGTGTTGCCTTTCCGGATTCAATCCGGCGCCATCTGCAATTTCATTTGTCAGATTCGCACCCATGTCGTGCTTCGCAAAATACTTATCTTTCGAAGTGTATATTACCAGAGGGGGTCTCCTTGGGCTCCCCCGCCGCGGCTAGTGCGGCCTCAAGTTGGGCTTTGCACTCTTCCAGCTCCTTGGACAGTAGGGAATTCTTTTCTGTAAGAACCTGCATAACAAATGATCCTTAAATCAGTTATTCTAACTGTTTGAAGTCTCGGGGGCTACTGGTATATATATATATAATTATCAAAATTTTCTTACCCGTATGTCTTTTACATATTGCTCCGTGGCTCTGGCTAGACCATTTTGAGCGGCACGGAGGTACGCATCTCCCGAGTTGAAGGCATCTAACGCCCCTTGAGAGAAATAAGTGTCGCAAAGAATTGTCCGGCGATGCCTGTGGTTCATGGCACTCTCCACCTCAGAGTTGGTGGTAGACAACCCGTCCACATCCTCCGTCGGAGGAGCATCTGGCACGCGCCTTGCGTTCGCCTCCGCCTTCGGGCCAGGCTTTGGAGCCTGGCTGGTGGGGGCGCGATTGGCAGCCTCTCCGGATATAGTCCGGCGAGGTCTCTTTGTCCTGAAGAAAGCACAAGTGTCAATGTGCCTCGAAGGTATAACACATGGGATAAGGGGGCGCGCCATACCTTTGCGCTGACGCCTTGGTCCGGACTGCACTTCTTTTCTGCCCACGGGGCCCTACGGCCCCTTGTTGGCTTTTCGCCGCAGGTTCGGCCTTCCGCTTTAAAAACCTCCCCTGCAAAGTTCGGTTGTAATCAGGAAACTGAAAACATGAGAGGGCGGACACCTATTCGGGGTACTGGGACTTCGATCTCAGTTACCTGGGAGGCCGGGATTAGCCCTGGGTAATCGGCCGTAATGGCCACCAAGGCGTTGTCCTTGCTCAATTGATGGAACACTCCATCAATCAGCTCCACAGATATGTCCGGATCCTCTTGAGAGGCCGGGTCGAGGGACCGTCCCGGGTCCTCGGGTTGTGGAGGAGGGCTGCTTATTTCCTTAACAGCCCGGCGCAGTTCCTGCGTTGAAGTCGTCGAACTGAATATTTAACAATGGGAATACAAAACGGATGGGCAAGTAAATACGACCGCTTACCCAGCTTGGGGGATTGTGCATAGAGAATCCACCCTGTGGGTTAACGTGGAGAAATTCCTCCTCTTCTCCCTTATACAAAGTGGACAAGATCTTTAGTAGAGCGGCAGCTGAATCCTGCCCCTTACGGCCGTAGCGGGTGGTGTCGTCCTCCCCGTTGAAGTCCCACATGGGGTGGCTTCTATACTGAAGCGGTTGCACCCCCCGCATAATGCATTTGGCCATAACCCCAATCATGGTTAGTCCGGAATGGGCTAACAATCTTATTCGGCCCATCAGGTAAATGATGTCCCTGTCTCTTTCCGTCTGAGGGCTCCGTGGACGCCAGCTTAGGTGCTTCTTTAAGGGAGCACTGTCGAATTCAGGGAGGCCGATCCGGACAGGATCCGGCAGCGGGACGTCTTCTATATAAAACCATTCCGAGGGCCAGTCTTCGGACGCCTTCTTTGGGGTTCTGGACAGATATCCGGTCCCGGCGATGCGCCACACTTCGGCTCCGCCCACTTGATACATTGACCCCTCCTTAGAGCGGGGCACAAGGCAGAACAACCTTTTCCATAGCCTGAAATGAGCCTGATACCCAAAAATAGCTCGCAGAGGGCTACGAAGCCCGCGATACGCAATACGAAGGCAGGCGTGAGATTGTGTAGCTGGAGGCCATAGAACTCCAGGAGCCCCCGATGAAATGGATGGATTGGAAATCCGAGCCCCCTTATTAAATAAGGGACGAGGCACACCCGCTCTCCTTTGGAGGGATTAGGGGCACTCTCCGCTTTCTCTCCACCATTATAGATGGCAAGGCCGGCTCGAACTGGGACCATATAGGCCGGGGGGAGAAATCCCTTGGTCTGGAGCGTCACTAGCTCGCTATGCGGGATGGAGCATCTCTCCCAGTATCCAGGCTGGGGGCTGGAAGGGCGAGAGGAGGAGTCGCGATGGCTGGCCATGGTGGAATGGACTTTTGTCGGATGCGCTCTGATGAACACTCGCGAAGGGGGGAAGATTAGGTTTAGATCTAAATCCTCGTCCCCTTAAATAGGTCAGCTCATTTACGCGGCTAGGGGTGTGATTGTAAAAACACTCAGACTTTTCATATTCGTTTGACACGTGGGAAGCGGCCATTATTGGGCATAGAAGCCAAGGAGCGCAACATCTACAAGAAACCAGACTTTATTCAATAGGTACACGGAATTTGGAGGAGAACCCGCCTTGCAATGCCGAAGACAATCTGCGCGCTGGACTCATCGTCATTGAAGCCTGGTTCGGGGGCTACTGAGGGAGTCCTGGATTAGGGGGTGTCCGGATGGCCGGACTATACCTTCAACCGGACTCCTGGACTATGAAGACACAAGATTGAAGACTCCATCCCGTGTCCGGAAGGGACTTTCCTTGGCGTGGAAGGCAAGCTTGGCGATATGGATATGTAGATCTCCTACCATTGTAATCGACTTTGTGTAATCCTAACCCTCTCCGGTGTCTATAAAAACCGGAGGGTTTTAGTCCGTAGGACAACATACACAACAACAACCATACCATAGGCTAGCTTCTAGGGTTTAGCCTCTCTGATCTCGTGGTAGATCTACTCTTGTACTACCCATATCATCAATATTAATCAAGCAGGACGTAGGTTTTACCTCCATCGAGAGGGCCCGAACCTGGGTAAAACTTCGTGTTCCTTGCCTCCTGTTACCATCCGACCTAGACGCACAGTTCGGGACCCCCTACCTGAGATCTGCCGGTTTTCACACCGACAACGGGTGTAAACCAGATTTACACATGCAATACACTTAGGTTGACTTGACGAGCCTAGCATGTACAGACATGGCGTCGGAACATGGAAGACCGAAAGGTCGAACATGAGTCGTATAGAAGATACGGTCAACATGAAGATGTTCACCGATGTTGACTAGTCCATCTCACTGTTGGGGAACGCAGTGATTTCAAGAATTTTCCTACGCACACGCAAGATCATGGTGATGCACAGCAACGAGAGGGGAGAGTGTTGTCTACGTACCAACGTAGACCGACTGCGGAAGCGATCACACAACATAGAGGAAGTAGTCGTACGTCTTCTTCCCGATCCGACCGATCCAAGCACCGTTACTCCGGCACCTCCGAGTTCTTAGCACACGTTCAGCTCGATGACGATCCTCGGGCTCCGATCCAGCAAAGCGTCGAGGAAGAGTTCCGTCAGCACGACGACGTGATGACGATCTTGATGTACTACCGACGCAGGGCTTCGCCTAAGCACTGTAACGGTACGATCGAGGTGGAATTTGGTGGCAGGGGGCACCGCACACGGCTAAGGAACGATCTCAAGGATCAACTTGTGTGTCTTGGGGTGCCCCCTGCCCCCGTATATAAAGGTTGGAGGAGGGGGAGCCGGCCGGCCAGGGAGAGGAGGCGCAGGGGAGTCCTACTCCCACCGGGAGTAGGACTCCTCCCCCCAATCCTAATCCAATTAGGACTCCCGGGGGGAAAAGAGAGAGAAGGGGGCCGGCCCCCTATCCTAGTCCTACTAGGACTTGGGGAAAGGGGGGGCGCCGGCCAGCTTGTGGGCTTCCATTTTTCTCTTTTCCACTAAGGCCCAATAGGCCCATTAGTCTCCCGGGGGGTTCCGGTAACCCTCCCGGTATTCCGGTAAAATCCCGATTTCACCCGGAACACTTCCTATGTCCAAACATAGGCTTCCAATATATCAATCTTTACGTCTCGACCATTTCGAGACTCCTCGTCATGTCCGTGATCTCATCCGGGACTCCGAACAACCTTCGGTACATCAAAATGCATAAACTCATAATAACTGTCATTGTAACGTTAAGCGTGCGGACCCTACGGTTCGAGAACAATGTAGACATGGCCGAGACACGTCTCCGGTCAATAACCAATAGCGGGACCTGGATGCCCATATTGGCTCCTACATATTCTACGAAGATCTTTATCGGTCAGACCGCATAACAACATACGTTGTTCCCTTTGTCATCGGTATGTTACTTGCCCGAGATTCGATCGTCGGTATCCAATACCTAGTTCAATCTCGTTACTGGCAAGTCTCTTTACTCGTTCCGTAATACATCATCTCACAACTAACATATTAGTTGCAGTGCTTGCAAGGCTTATGTGATGTGCATTACCGAGAGGGCCCAGAGATACCTCTCCGACAATCAGAGTGACAAACCCTAATCTCGAAATACGCCAACCCAACATCTACCATTGGAGACACCTGTAGTACTCCTTTTTAATCACCCAGTTACGTTGTGACGTTTGGTAGTACCCAAAGTGTTCCTCCGGTAAACGGGAGTTGCATAATCTCATAGTTATAGGAACATGTATAAGTCATGAAGAAAGCAATAGCAACGTACTAAACGATCGGGTGCTAAGCTAATGGAATGGGTCATGTCAATCAGATCATTCAACTAATGATGTGACCTCGTTTAATCAAATAACAACTCTTTGTTCATGGTTAGGAAACATAACCATCTTTGATTAACGAGCTAGTCAAGTAGAGGCATACTAGTGACACTCTGTTGGTCTATGTATTCACACATGTATTATGTTTCCGGTTAATACAATTCTAGCATGAATAATAAACATTTATCATGATATAAGGAAATAAATAATAACTTTATTATTGCCTCTAGGGCATATTTCCTTCAGTCTCCCACTTGCACTAGAGTCAATAATCTAGTTCACATCGCCATGTGATTTAACAGCAATAGTTCACATCACCATGTGATTAACACCCATAGTTCACATCGTCATGTGACCAACACTCAAAGGGTTTACTAGAGTCAGTAATCTAGTTCACATATCTATGTGATTAACACCCAAAGAGTACTAAGGTGTGATCATGTTTTGCTTGTGAGATAATTTTAGTCAACGGGTCTGTCACATTCAGATCCGTAAGTATTTTGCAAGTTCTATGTCTACAATGCTCTACACGGAGCTACTCTAGCTAATTGCTCCCACTTTCAATATGTATCCAGATTGAGACTTTAGATTCATCTGGATCAGTGTCAAAAACTTGCATCGACGTAACCCTTTATGACGAACCTTTTTGTCACGTCCATAATCGAGAAACATATCCTTATTTTACTAGGGATAATTCTGACCGTTGTCCAGTGATCTACTCCTAGATCACTATTGTACTCCCTCGCCAAATCAGTGCAGGGTATATAATAGATCTGGTACACAGCATGGCATACTTTATAGAACCTATGAATGAGGCATAGGGAATGACTTTCATTCTCTTTCTATCTTCTGCCGTGGTCGGGCTTTGAGTCTTTACTCAACTTCACACCTTGTAACACAGGCAAGAAACTTTTTCTTTGACTGCTCCATTTTGAACTACTTCAAAATCTTGTCAAGGTATGTATTTATTGAAAGAACTTATCAAGCATCTTGATCTATCTCTATAGATCTTTGATGCTCAATATGTAAGCAGCTTCACCGAAGTCTTTCTTTGAAAAACTCCTTTCAAACACTCCTTTTATGCTTTACAGAATAATTCTACATTATTTCCGATCAACAATATGTCATTCACATATACTTATCAGAAATGCTGTAGTGCTCCCACTCACTTTCTCGTAAATACAGGCTTCACCGCAAGTCTGTATAAAACTATATGCTTTGATCAACTTATCAAAGCGTATATTCCAACTCCGAGATGCTTGCACCAGTCCACAGATGGATCGCTGGAGCTTGCACATTTTGTTAGCACCTTTCGGATTGACAAAACCTTCTAGTTGCATCGTATACAACTCTTCTTTAGCAAATCCATTAAGGAATGCAGTTTTGTTTATCCATTTGCCAGATAAAATGCGGCAATTACTAACATGATTCAGACAGACTTTAAGCATAGATACGAGTGAGAAAATCTCATCGTAGTCAACACCTTGAACTTGTCGAAAACCTTTTGCGACAATTCTAGCTTTGTAGATAGTAACACTACTATCAGCGTCTGTCTTCCTCTTGAAGATCCATTTATTTTCTATGGCTTGCCGATCATCGGGCAAGTCAACCAAAGTCCATACTTTGTTCTCATACATGGATCATATCTCAGATTTCATGGCTTCAAGCCACTTTGCGGAATCTGGGCTCACCATCGCTTCCTCATAGTTCGTAGGATCATCATGATCTATTAGCATGATTTCCAGAACAGGATTACCGTACCACTCTGGCGCGGATCTTACTCTGGTTGATCTACGAGGTTCAGTAGTGTCTTGTTCTGAAGTTTCATGATCATCATCATTAGCTTCCTCACTAACTGGTGTAGGTGTCACAGAAACAGTTTTCTGTGATGTACTATTTTCCAATAAGGGAGCAGGTACAGTTACCTCGTCAAGTTCTACTTTCCTCCCACTCACTTCTTTCGAGAGAAACTCCTTCTCTAGAAAGTTTCCGAACTTAGCAACAAAAGTCTTGCCTTCGGATCTGTGATAGAAGGTGTATCCAATAGTTTCCTTTGGATATCCTATGAAGACACACTTCTCCGATTTGGGTTCGAGCTTATCAGGTTGAAGCTTTTTCACATAAGCATCGCAGCCCCAAACTTTAAGAAACGACAACTTTGGTTTCTTGCCAAACCATAGTTCATAAGGTGTCGTCTCAATGGATTTTGATGGTGCCCTGTTTAACGTGAATGCGGCCGTCTCTAAAGCATAACCCCAAAATGATAGCGGTAAATCAGTAAGAGACATCATAGATCGCACCATATCTAGTAAAGTACGATTACGACGTTCGGACACACCATTACGCTGTGGTGTTCCGGGTGGCGTGAGTTGCGAAACTATTCCACAATTTTTCAAATGTACACCAAACTCGTAACTCAAATATTCTCCTCCACGATCAGATCGTAGAAACTTTATTTTCTTGTTACGATGATTTTCAACCTCACTCTGAAATTCTTTGAACTTTTCAAATGTTTCAGACTTATGTTTCATTAAGTAGATATACTCATATCTGCTCAAATCCTCTGTGAAGATCAGAAAATAATGATACTTGTCGTGAGCCTCAATATTCATCAGACCACATACATCAGTATGTATGATTTCAAACAAATCTATTGCTCGCTCCATTGTTCCGAAGAACGGCGTTTTAGTCATCTTGCCCAAAAGGCATGGTTCGCAAGTATCAAGTGATTCCGAAAGCCCATCAGCATGGAGTTTCTTCATGCGCTTTACACCAATATGACCTAAACGGCAGTGCTACAAATAAGTTGCACTATCATTATTAACTTTGCATCTTTTGGTTTCAATATTATGAATATGTGTATTATTTAAGATCGAGATCCAATGAACTATTTTCATTGGGTGTGTAACCATATAAGGTTTTATTCATGTAAACAGAACAACAATTTATTCTTTTACTTAAATGAATAACCGTATTACAATAAACATGATCAAATCATATTCATGCTCAACGCAAACACCAAATAACACTTATTTAGGTTCAACACTAATCCCGAAAGTATAGGGAGTGTGCGATGATGATCATATCAATCTTGGAACCACTTCCAACACACATCGTCACTTCACCCTTAACTAGTCTCTGTTTATTCTGCATATCCCGTTTCGAGTTACTAATCTTAGCAACTGAACTAGTATCAAATACTAAGGGTTTGCTATAAACACTAGTAAAGTACACATCAATAACATGTATATCAAATATACTTATGTTCACTTTGCCATCCTTCTTATCCGCCAATCACTTGGGGTAGTTCCGCTTCCAGTGACCAGTCCCTTTGCAGTAGAAGCACTTAGTCTCAGGCTTAGGATCAGACTTGGGCTTCTTCACTTGAGCAGCAACTTGCTTGCCGTTCTTCTTGAAGTTCCCCTTCTTCCCTTTGCCCTTTTCTTGAAACTAGTGGTCTTGTCAACCATCAACACTTGATGTTTTTCTTGATTTCTACCTTCGTTGATTTCAGCATCACGAAGAGCTTGGGAGTTGTTTCTGTTATCCCTTGCATATTATAGTTCGTCACGAAGTTCTACTAACTTGGTGATGGTGACTAGAGAATTCTGTCAATCACTATCTTATCTGGAAGATTAACTCCCACTTGATTCAAGCGATTGTAGTACCCAGACAATCTGAGCACATGCTCACTAGTTGAGCGATTCTCCTCCATCTTTTAGCTATAGAACTTGTTGGAGACTTCATATCTCTCAACTCGGGTATTTGCTTGAAATATTAACTTCAACTCCTGGAACATCTCATATGGTCCATAACGTTCAAAACGTCTTTGAAGTCCCGATTCTAAGCCATTAAGCATGGTGCACTTAACTATTGAGTAGTCATCAGCTTTGCTCTGCCAGACGTTCATAACATCTTGCGTTGCTCCAGCAGCAGGCCTGTCACCCAGCGGTGCTTCCAGGACGTAATTCTTCTGTGCAGCAATGAGGATAATCCTCAGGTTACGGACCCAGTCCGTGTAATTGCTACCATCATCTTTCAACTTTGCTTTCTCAAGGAACGCATTAAAATTCAACGGAACAATAGCACGAGCCATCTATCTACAATCAACATAAACAAGCAAGATACTATCAGGTACTAAGTTCATGATAAATTTAAGTTCAATTAATCATATTACTTAAGAACTCCCACTTAGATAGATATCCCTCTAATCCTCTAAGTGATCACGTGATCCAAATCAACTAAACCATAACCGATCATCACGTGAGATGGAGTAGTTTTCAATGGTGAACATCGTCATGTTGATCATATCTACTATATGATTCACGCTCGACCTTTCGGTCTCCGTGTTCCGAGGCCATATCTGTATATGCTTGGCTCGTCAAGTATAACCTGAGTATTCTGCGTGTGCAACTATTTTGCACCCGTTGTATTTGGACGTAGAGCTTATCACACCCGATCATCACGTGGTGTCTGGGCACGACGAACTTTGGCAACGGTGCATACTCAGGGAGAACACTTCTTGATAATTTTAGTGAGAGATCATCTTATAATGCTACCGTCAATCAAAGCAAGATAAGATGCATAAAAGGGATAAAGATCACATGCAATCAATATAAGTGATATGATATGGCCATCATCATCTTGTGCTTGTGATCTCCATCTCCGAAGCACCGTCATGATCACCATCGTCACCGGCGCGACACCTTGATCTCCATCGTAGCATCGTTGTCGTCTCGCCAATCTTATGCTTCCACGACTATCACTACCGTTTAGTAATAAAGTAAAGCATTACATCGCGATTGCATTGCATACAATAAAGCGACAACCATATGGCTCCTGCCAGTTGCCGATAACTCGGTTACAAAACATGATCATCTCATACAATAAAATCAGCATCATGCCTTGACCATATCACATCACAACATACCCTCCAAAAACAAGTTAGACGTCCTCTACTTTGTTGTTGCATGTTTTACGTGGCTGCTACGGGCTTAAGTAAGAACTCATCTCACCTACGCATCAAAACCACAACGATAGTTCGTCAAATAGACTCCGTTTTAACCTTCTCAAGGACCGGGCGTAGTCACACTTGGTTCAACTAAAGTTGGAGAGACAGTCTTCCGCAAGCCATCTGTGTGCAAAGCACGTCGAGGGAACCAGTCTCGCGTAAGAGTACGCGTAAGGTTGGTCCGGATCGTCTCACCCAACAATACCGCCGAACCAAAGTATGACATGCTGGTAGGCAGTATGACTTGTATCGCCCACAACTCACTTGTGTTCTACTCGTGCAAATAACATCAAACCATAAAACCTAGGCTCGGATGCCACTGTTGGGGAACGCAGTAATTTCAAGAATTTTCCTACGCACACGCAAGATCATGGTGATGCACAGCAATGAGAGGGGAGAGTGTTGTCTACGTACCAACGCAGACCGACTGCGGAAGCGATCACACAACGTAGAGGAAGTAGTCGTACGTCTTCTTCCCGATCCGACCGATCCAAGCACTATTACTCCGGCACCTCCGAGTTCTTAGCACACGTACAGCTCGATGACGTTCCTCGGGCTCCGATCCAGCAAAGCGTCGAGGAAGAGTTCCGTCAGCACGACGGCGTGATGACGATCTTGATGTACTACCGACGCAGGGCTTCGCCTAAGCACTGTAACGGTATGATCGAGGTGGAATTTGGTGGCAGGGGGCACCGCACACGGCTAAGGAACGATCTCAAGGATCAACTTGTGTGTCTTGGGGTGCCCCTTCCCCCGTATATAAAGGTTGGAGGAGGGGGAGCCGGCCGGCCAGGGAGAGGAGGCGCAGGGGAGTCCTACTCCCACCGGGAGTAGGACTCCTCCCCCCAATCCTAATCCAATTAGGACTCCCGGGGGGAAAAGAGAGAGAAGGGGGGCCGGCCCCCTATCCTAGTCCTACTAGGACTTGGGGAAAGGGGGGGGCGCCGGCCAGCTTGTGGGCTTCCCTTTTTCTCTTTTCCACTAAGGCCCAATAGGCCCATTAGTCTCCCGGGGGGTTCCGGTAACCCTCCCGGTATTCCGGTAAAATCCCGATTTCACCCGGAACACTTCCTATGTCCAAACATAGGCTTCCAGTATATCAATCTTTACGTCTCGACCATTTTGAGACTCCTCGTCATGTCCGTGATCTCATCCGGGACTCCGAACAACCTTCGGTACATCAAAATGCATAAACTCATAATAACTGTCATCGTAACGTTAAGCGTGCGGACCCTACGGTTCGAGAACAATGTAGACATGGCCGAGACACGTCTCCGGTCAATAACCAATAGCGGGACCTGGATGCCCATATTGGCTCCTACATATTCTACGAAGATCTTTATCGGTCAGACCGCATAACAACATACGTTGTTCCCTTTGTCATCGGTATGTTACTTGCCCGAGATTCGATCGTCGGTATCCAATACCTAGTTCAATCTCGTTACTGGCAAGTCTCTTTACTCGTTCCGTAATACATCATCTCACAACTAACATATTAGTTGCAGTGCTTGCAAGGCTTATGTGATGTGCATTACCGAGAGGGCCCAGAGATACCTCTCCGACAATCGGAGTGACAAACCCTAATCTCGAAATACGCCAACCCAACATCTACCATTGGAGACACCTGTACTACTCCTTTATAATCACCCAGTTACGTTGTGATGTTTGGTAGTACCCAAAGTGTTCCTCCGGTAAACGGGAGTTGCATAATCTCATAGTTATAGGAACATGTATAAGTCATGAAGAAAGCAATAGCAACATACTAAACGATCGGGTGCTAAGCTAATGGAATGGGTCATGTCAATCAGATCATTCAACTAATGATGTGACCTCGTTTAATCAAATAACAACTCTTTGTTCATGGTTAGGAAACATAACCATCTTTGATTAACGAGCTAGTCAAGTAGAGGCATACTAGTGACACTCTGTTGGTCTATGTATTCACACATGTATTATGTTTCCGGTTAATACAATTCTAGCATGAATAATAAACATTTATCATGATATAAGGAAATAAATAATAACTTTATTATTGCCTCTAGGGCATATTTCCTTCACTCATGTGATGATCAGACATGGCCTAGTTGACTCGGATCATGTTTCACTTAGATGACTAGAGGGATGTCTATCTGAGTGGGAGTTCATTGAATAATTTGATTAGATGAACTTAATTATCATGAACTTAGTCTAAAATATTTGCAATATGTCTTGTAGATCAAATGGCCCATGCTAATGTTGCCCTCAACTTCAACGCGTTCCTAGAGAAAACCAAGCTGAAAGATGATGGCAGCAACTATACGGACTGGGTCCGGAACCTGAGGATCATCCTCATAGCTGCCAAGAAAGATTATGTCCTAGAAGCACCGCTAGGTGACGCACCCATCCCAGAGAACCAAGGCGTTATGAACGCTTGGTAGTCACGTGCTGATGATTACTCCCTCGTTCAGTGCGGCATGCTTTACAGCTTAGAACCGGGGCTCCAAAAGCGTTTTGAGCAACACGGAGCATATGAGATGTTCGAAGAGCTGAAAATGGTTTCCAAGCTCATGGCCGGGTCGAGAGATATGAAGTCTTCGACAAGTTCTTCAGTTGTAAGATGGAGGAAAATAGTTCTGTCAGTGAGCATATACTCAAAATGTCTGGGTTGCACAACCGCTTGACTCAGCTGGGAGTTAATCTCCCGGATGACGCGGTCATTGACGGAATCCTTCAGTCGCTTCCACCGAGCTATAAGAGCTTTGTGGTGAACTTCAATATGCAGGGGATGGAAAAGACCATTCCTGAGGTATATTCAATGCTGAAATCAGCGGAGGTGGAGATCAAAAAGGAACATCAAGTGTTGATGGTGAATAAAACCACTAAGTTTAAGAAAGGCAAGGGTAAGAAGAACTTCAAGAAGGATGGCAAGGGGGTTGCCGCGCCCGGTAAGCAAGCTGCCGGGAAGAAGCTAAAGAATGGACCCAAGCCTGAGACTGTGTGTTTTTATTGCAAGGGAAGTGGTCACTGGAAGCGGAACTGTGCCAAATACTTAGCGGACAAGAAGGTCGGCAACACTAAAGGT
Organism: Triticum monococcum; assembly: GCA_034509565.1. Lineage (NCBI taxonomy): Eukaryota > Viridiplantae > Streptophyta > Magnoliopsida > Poales > Poaceae > Triticum > Triticum monococcum. The sequence goes on from CM067846.1 coordinate 68,970,821, forward strand.
ATATGTGATATACATGTGATTGATGTGTACCTTACCAGTACTCGTAGTAGCTCCTGGGTATTTGATACCGGGGCGGTTGCTCACATTTGTAACTCAAAGCAGGAGCTGTGGAATAAGCGGAGACTGGCGAAGGACAAGGTGACGATACGCGTCGGGAATAGTTCCAAGGTCGATGTGATCGCCGTCGGCACGCTACCTCTACATTTACCTACGGGATTAGTTTTAAACCTCAATAATTGTTATTTAGTGCCAGCTTTGAGCATGAACATTGTATCAGGATCTCGTTTAATTCGATATGGCTACTCATTTAAATCCGAGAATAATGGTTGTTCTATTTATATGAGAGATATGTTTTATGGTCATGCCCCGCTGGTGAATGGTTTATTATTAATGAATCTCGAGCATAATGTTACACATATTCATAGTGTGAATACCAAAAGATGTAAGGTTGATAATGATAGTCCCACATACTTGTGGCACTGCCGCCTTGGTCACATAGGTGTTAAACGCATGAAGAAGCTCCATGCAGATGGACTTTTGGAGTCTCTTGATTACGAATCATTTGACACGTGTGAACCATGCCTCATGGGTAAAATGACCAAGACTCCGTTCTCAGGAACAATGGAGCGAGCAACCAACTTGTTGGCAATCATACATACTGATGTGTGCAGTCCAATGAGTGTTGAGGCTCGCGGTGGCTATCGTTATGTTCTCACCCTCACTGATGACTTGAGTAGATATGGGTATGTCTACTTAATGAAACACAAGTCTGAGACCTTTGAAAAGTTCAAGGAATTTCAGAGTGAGGTTGAGAATCAACGTGACAGGAAAATCAAGTTCTTGCGATCAGATCGTGGGGGAGAATACTTGAGTCACGAATTTGGCACACACTTAAGGAAATGTGGAATAGTTTCACAACTCACGCCACCTGGAACACCTCAGCGTAATGGTGTGTCCGAACGTCGTAATCGCACTCTATTGGATATGGTGCGATCTATGATGTCTCTTACCGATCTACCGCTGTCATTTTGGGGTTATGCTTTAGAGACTGCCGCATTCACTTTAAATAGGGCTCCATCGAAATCCATTGAGACGACATCGTATGAATTATGGTTGGGGAAGAAACCTAAGCTGTCGTTTCTAAAAATTTGGGGATGCGATGCTTATGTCAAGAAACTTCAACCTGAAAAGCTCGAACCCAAATCGGAAAAATGCGTCTTCATAGGATACCCTAAAGAAACTATTGGGTATACCTTTTACCTCAGATCCGAAGGCAAGATCTTTGTTGCCAAGAATGGATCCTTTCTAGAGAAAGAGTTTCTCTCAAAAGAAGTAAGTGGGAGGAAAGTAGAATTTGATGAAGTATTGCCTCTTGAACCGGAGAGTGGCGCAGCTCAAGAAAATGTTCCTGAGGTGCCTGCACCGACTAGAGAGGAAGTTAATGATGATGATCATGAAACTTCAGATCAAGTTGCTACTGAACTTCGTAGGTCCACAAGGACACGTTCCGCACCAGAGTGGTACGGCAACCCTGTCTTGGAAATCATATTGTTAGACAACGGTAAACCTTTGAACTATGAGGAAGCGATGGCGGGCCCAGATTCCGGCAAATGGCTACAATCCATGAAATCCGAGATAGGATCCATGTATGAAAACGAAGTATGGACTTTGACTGACTTGCCCAATGATCAGCGAGCCATAGAAAATAAATGGATCTTTAAAAGGAAGACAGACGCAGATGGTAATGTGACCATCTACAAGGCTCGACTCGTCGCTAAGGGTTATCGACAAGTTCAAGGGGTTGACTACAATGAGACTTTCTCACCCGTAGCGAAGCTGAAGTCCGTCCGAATCATGTTAGCAATTGCCGCATTCTATGATTATGAGATATGGCAAATGGACGTCAAAACGGCATTCCTTAATGGCTTTCTTAAGGAAGAATTGTATATGATGCAGCTGGAAGGTTTTGTCAATCCTAAGAATGCTAACAAGGTGTGCAAGCTCCAACGCTCAATCTATGGGCTGGTGCAAGCATCTCGGAGTTGGAACATTTTATTCGATGAGATGATCAAAGCATTTGGGTTTACACAGACTTATGGAGAAGCATGTGTTTACAAGAAAGTGAGTGGGAGCTCCGTAGCATTTCTCATATTATATGTGGATGACATACTGTTGATGGGAAATGATATAGAATTCTTGAAAAGCATAAAGGCCTACTTGAACAAGTGTTTTTCAATGAAGGACCTTGGAGAAGCTGCTTATATATTAGGCATCAAAATCTACAGAGATAGATCGAGACGCCTCATTGGTCTTTCACAAAGTACGTACCTTGACAAGATATTGAAGAAGTTCAATATGGATCAGTCCAAGAAGGGGTTCTTGCCTGTATTGCAATGTATGCAATTGAGCACGGCTCAATGCCCGACCACGGCAGAAGATAGAGAAAAGATGAGTGTCATCCCCTATGCCTCGGTCATAGGGTCTATTATGTATGCCATGCTGTGTACCAGACCTGATGTAAACCTTGCCGTAAGTTTGATAGGAAGGTACCAAAGTAATCCCGGCATGAAACACTAGACAGCGGTCAAGAATATCCTGAAGTACCTGAAGAGTAATAAGGATATGTTTCTCGTTTATGGAGGTGACGAAGAGCTCGTCGTAAAGGGTTACGTCGATGCTAGCTTCGACACAGATCCGGATGACTCTAAGTCACAAACCGGATACGTGTATATTTTGAATGGTGGGGCAGTAAGCTGGTGCAGTTGCAAGCAAAGCGTTGTGGTGGGATCTACATGTGAAGAGGAGTACATGGCAGCCTCGGAGGCATCACAATAAGCAATCTGGGTGAAGGAGTTCATTACCGACCTAGGAGTCATTCCCAATGCGTCGGCCCCGATGACTCTCTTTTGTGATAACACTGGAGCTATTGCCCTTGCCAAGGAGCCCAGGTTTCACAGGAAGACCAGGCATATCAAGTGTCGCTTCAACTCCATTCGTGAAAGTGTTCAAAATGGAGACATAGATATTTGTAAAGTACATACGGACCTGAATGTGGCAGATCCGTTGACTAAACCTCTCCCTAGAGCAAAACATGATCAACACCAGAACTCTAGGGTGTTTGATTCATCACAATGTAACTAGATTATTAACTCTAGTGCAAGTGAGAGACTGTTGGAAATATGCCCTAGAGGCAATAATAAAATGGTTATTATTATATTTCCTTGTTCATGATAATTGTCTATTGTTCATGTTATAATTGTGTTATCCGGAAATCGTAATACATGTGTGTGAATACATAGACCACAACACATCCCTAGTGAGCCTCTAGTTGACTAGCTCGTTGATCAAAAGATAGTCATGGTTTCCTGACTATGGACATTAGATGTCATTGATAACAGGATCACATCATTAGGAGAATGATGTGATGGACAAGACCCAATCCTAAGCATAGCTCAAAGATCGTGTAGTTCGTTTGCTAGAGCTTTTCCGAATGTCAAGTATCATTTCCTTAGACCATGAGATTGTGCAACTCCCGGATACCGTAGGAGTGGTTTGGGTGTGCCAAACGTCACAACGTAACTGGGTGACTATAAAGGTGCACTACGGGTATCTCCGAAAGTGTCTGTTGGGTTGGCACGAATCGAGACTGGGATTTGTCACTTCGTATGACGGAGAGATATCTCTGGGCCCACTCGGTAATGCATCATCATAATGAGCTCAATGTGACCAAGTGGTTGATCACGGGATCATGCATTACGGTACGAGTAAAGTGACTTGCCGGTAACGAGATTGAACGAGGTATTGGGATACCGACGATCGAGTCTCGGGCGAGTAACGTACCGATTGACAAAGGGAATTGTATACGGGATTGATTGAATCCTCGACATCGTGGTTCATCCGATGAGATCATCGAGGAGCATGTGGGAACCAACATGGGTATCCAGATCCCGCTGTTGGTTATTGACCGGAGAGTCGTCTCGGTCATGTCTGTGTGTCTCCCGAACCCGTAGGGTCTACACACTTAAGGTTCGGTGACGCTAGGGTTGTTGAGATATTAGTATGCGGTAACCCAAAAGTTGTTCGGAGTCCCGAATGAGATCCCGGATGTCACGAGGAGTTCCGGAATGGTCCGGAGGTGAAGAATTGTATATAGGAAGTCCAGTTTCGGCAAGCGGGAAAGTTTCGGGGGTCACCGGTATTGTACCGGGACCACCGGAAGGGTCCCGGGGGTCCATCGGGTGGGGTCACCTATCCCGGAGGGCCCCATGGGCTGAAGTGGGAGGGGAACCAGCCCCTAATGGGCTGGTGCGTCCCCCCTTGGGCCTCCCCCTGCGCCTAGGGTTGGAAACCCTAGGGGTGGGGGGCGCCCCACTTGGCTTGGGGGGCAAGCCACCCCCTTGGCCGCCGCCCCCCATCTAGATGGGATCTAGAGGGGCCGGCGCCCCCCTGGACCCCTATATAAAGAGGGGGGAGGGAGGGCTGCGCACCCTAGCCCCTGGCGCCTCCCTCTCCCTCCCGTGACACCTCTCCCTCTCGCTGAGCTTGGCGAAACCCTGCCGAGATCACCGTTGCTTCCACCACCATGCCGTCGTGCTGTTGGATCTCCATCAACCTCTCCTTCCCCTTGCTGGATCAAGAAGGAGGAGACGTCTTCCCAATTGTACGTGTGATGAACGCGGAGGTGCCGTCCGTTCGGCGCTAGGTCATCGGTGATTTGGATCACGACGAGTACGACTCTATCAACCCCGTTCTCTTGAACGCTTCCGCTCGCGATCTACAAGGGTATGTAGATGCACTCATTTCCTCTCGTTGCTAGAAGACTCCATAGATTGATCTTGGTGATGCGTAGAGAATTTTAAATTCTGCTACGTTCCCCAACACGCTTTCCCCCGCGCGCGCGAACCTTTTTCCGCGCGCTGGAGCGCCAAAATCAGGGCGACAACACGATGTTAAACGCGCGCGGTCATGAAAATGGGACGGCCCGTTGGGCGCACTGCCGACCCAAAACTAAAAGAGGGCGGACGGCAGGCGGGCGGCCGACTCAAACGGACAAAAAGCGGACAAAAACGCCGTCCGTTTGGGTCGGCCCGTTGGAGTTGCTCTAATATACAAGGGGAGAGAGAAAAATAAAACAAACAAAAGATCATACAGCAATGAATGTTATTTCCAGTTTTCTGGAACACCTGTAGAGTGACATTGGGACGGCAAGACATAGCTTAACCTTGCACCTGTACCTAATGCAGTGGAGATGAATATAACATGATACATGGCTTATCCTAATAGCCTTGCACCTATCCCTAATGCAGTGTGGGTGAACTTCACATGATACATGGCTTAGCCTTTGCACCTGTACCTAATGCAGTGGAGATAAACATGCATGTGAGCCTTTTTTTTAGGGTGCACATGTGAGCCTGGATCCCAGAAAATACAGCTAAGCTAGTGTCCATTGGAATCCATGGACCAAAAACCCTTCGACGCCCGAAAGGTGAACCACATCACGAGATGCTCCCAAGGAGACAATGATGCTAATCTAACTGTAACTTGCTCCCAACACAAATATATGGACCAGTCACTTCCAGCACACATCAAATTCTTGAACACGGCCCACGAATTTTAATCATTGTCCTTTTTTCTACGGCCTTGTCTCCCTGGCCAGAGGCATCACTGCTGATTGAGCAAAATGGTACGATATCCCATTGTCCTGTTCAAGGATAGTTTTCTCTTTGGCAGCCATTTCAACAATTCTGCACCCCGCAAAAAAGAGAAGAAAAACTCGCGCAATAAGTTGGCACAGGGAGAAGATAGTATTGCTCTCTTCAAACTTGCCCACGCTCGGGGATCACTTCAAACATAAAATCAAAAAATGGGAGAAAAACCTAGTTTTTTTTTTCCGGGGAAGAACAATCTTGTTTCTTGCCAACGGGTCACCACAAGGCGTTGATCCATTTGTAAGCCAGATAAGAGCATCGAAGTGGCAAGTCCACATCCTTTTACTTAGGCCTTCCACTATGTTATCTGTGCCATATTTGTCAAAAAGGTGCCACATCAACATCGATGCCCAAAGAAAAAGTTATGGCGCTAGCTTCAAAGTGTAGGGCACCGCTCCTTATATTTTTTTTGTGTGGAAATCCATATAAAATTATTGATAAACAAGTCCATTGATCTAGCTGCCAAGGCCCTTCGAGCCGGCTTGGAAGAATTTGGCATCGGAGCACCTACTTGCTCCGATGCCTAGAAATTTTTTGTGGCTCTGGCTGGGCAACATAGGTCATCGGTGCTCAAAGACTAGACACCGTTTTTGGTCTACATAGTGCAGGGTCTTATACACTTTGTGGCTGTAGGGATGCGAAGAGGCCGAGCAAGGACCCCTTGAGTTGAGGTGAGCTAGCTCAAGGGCAAAGAGGGATGCAATGCATCACACTCTAGCACGGCGAGCCTCCTTTTCCATTCGGTATAATATGGGGAACATGCCCCCTCCCTCCCATCCTCTTCGTGGAGTAGCTAGGGCGCGGAGAAAGGGTATGGAGTCGTTGTGAGAGACCAACATGTTGCGTTGATGCAGACTATAGAGCAGACGCGTGTCAAGTCTCTTGTCTTGTCTTCCTTTCTTTTTTCTTTTCTTTTTATGGGGGGTTCTCTCGTCTCTTTTTCAACATAGTAATTTTTCCCTCCATCTATATACAAATTTCTTGTCATTTCTTCTTTTAGGTTTCATATAATCACTAATATACCTCTGACAACCAATCTAATTTATAAAGAATGGATATTTATCGGTCATGCTCTCAAAGAAAGAAGGGGTCACGTTATTTATTTATTTATTTATTTATTCCACCTTTCATGCACCCCCTTGCATTTTTTCTTCTAAATTATGTTCAACCTCATATCACCTAGAACAAGTCATGGGCTTTTCAATGAAAGAAACTCCCATGGAATCTCAACCAAATAAGAACAACATAATATTGAGTAATGGTATGTGATGAGGTCGCTGCTAATGAATGGTGGGAGCGTGGATAATGCTATGGATTTGAGCTCTCTTTTCCTCTCGACACTTCGAATTTTCTTCTTATCTCTCGTTCATGTTTTCTTTGTTCCGCCGACTCTATTCGTCGCTTATCACCAAATCACGCGGTGGGACAAGACCCATGTAGCGCTTCATGCGCTCGGGCCAAACGGTCTAGTGCGGTTTTGACGTATTTGTAGTTTGACTGGTTTTCAGCCAGTTTCTATATCAGTACTCTTTTTTCTTAATAAAAGCACAGTTAAAAATCATATATTTGAAAAAAAGTTCGTCCCAGATTTGAAAATTGTTCATCAATATATAAAATGTCCATATTTTTAAATGTTCATGATTTTCAAAAACTTCATGAATTTTAAAAATAGTCACGAATTTTTTAAAAATTGGTGCTAGCTTCTAGACTCAGCGTGTTTCCTCTTTTTTGTCTGATAAGGATTTTTTTTCCCTCTCCTTCTCTTATTTTTTTGTCATGAAGATTTTCATAACAACACCTCAAATATCTCTCCTTCTCTTATTGACTTACCCCCCCCCCCCCCCCCCCCCAATTAAGTTCCTATCAAATAAATCCTACTATTACACAACCACATTAAATTGGGAAGCTAACTCAGGGGCCAATATACTATAATATTTATAATCTATTGCAACGCAGGAACAATCTCGCTGGTACCATTTTATGCGGCACAATTTACACTTTTCAAAGTTTAGTAACCAAAATGATCTAGTAGAGAAGGTTCTGTACATGTGTTCATAATTATTAGGGTAATTCAGGTGAAACCGACTCCACATTCCGTGGATCTAAACATAACAAAAACTAGTTCATCTGTTTACAAATATAAGATGCTCTATTCTTTTTTTTTTGAATCGGTTGTACATAGATACAGTTTTGTATGTTTGTTCACTCATTTCAGACTGCATGCACTTTCATATTAAAATATCCAAAACATTGAACGAAGAGAGTACTGTATTTGACTATTCTTTCCAGCATATACACCTTAAACAATTGTGCGTGTGCGCGCACGATTGCGTGTTCTAACGTGGATGTCAAAGCTGACAACGAAATCCGACAGAAGTGCCAACAAGATGAAAAAACAAAACAAAAATCAGTTACAAAATGTTGGAACACCTTGCTTTCCAAAGTTAGAAAAATTTGAAACAACTCTGCTTATTGCATCTTAGGCGTATGTGTGATTTTACATGGGCAGCAAATTATTCCAAATCACGCGGTGGGACAAGACCCATGTAGCGCTTCATGCGCTCGGGCCAAACGGTCTAGTGCGCTTTTGACGTATTTGTAGTTTGACTGGTTTGCAGCCAGTTTCTATATCAGTACTCTTTTTTCTTAATAAAAACACAGTTTAAAAATCATATATTTGAAAAAAAGTTCGTCCCAAATTTGCAAATTGTTCATCAATATATAAAATTTCCATATTTTTAAATGTTCATGATTTTCAAAAACTTCATGAATTTTAAAAATTGGTGGTAGCTTCTAGACTCAGCGTGTTTCCTCTTTTTTGCCTGATAAGGATTTTTTCCCTCTCCTTCTCTTATATTTTTGTCATGAAGATTTTCACAACAACACCTCAAATATATCTCCTTCTCTTATTGACTTACCCCCCCCCCCCCCCCCCCCTCCCAAATTAAGTTCCTATCAAATAAATCCTACTATCACACGACCACATTAAATTGGGAAGCTAAATCAGGGGCCAATATACAAGAATATTTATAAACTATTGCAACGCACGCACATTCTCGCCGGTACAATTTTATGCGCCGCAATTTACACTTTTCCAATCTGTAACCAAAATGATCCAGCGGAGAAGTTTCTGTACATGTCATAATTACCAGGGAAATTTAGGTGAAACCGACTCCACATTCCGTGGGTCTAAACATAACAAAAAAAACTAGTTCACCCGTTCACAAATATAAGATGCTTTAATTTTTTTCTTTTGAATCGGCTGTACATAGATATATTTTTGTGTGTTTGTTTACTCATTTCAGTCTGCATATAGTTTATATTAAAATGTGCAAAACATTTTATACTAAGAGAGTACTGCATTTGACTATTCTTTCCAGCATATACAACTTAAACAATTGTGTGCTTGCGCGCACGATTGCTTGTCCATAGGTGGATGTCAAAAGCTGACAACGAAATCCAACAGAAGGGCTAAAAAGATGAAGAAACGCAAAAAAAGAAAAGAAAAATCAGTTAGTATAAAATGTTGGAACATCTCGCTTTCCAATAATAGAAAATTTGAAACTTAAGAAAAAACTCTGCTTATTGCATCATGGGCGTATGTGTGATTTTACATGGGCAGCAAATTATTCAGCCACTCCCCGAAGAAAAGAAAATAAAAATGAGACGCAAGCAAATCCTGAACCTACTTACAGAGAAAGAATGAGGAAGAAAAGAAAGAATCATGGCGCCAGCAAGTGAACCATCAATCATGTGGCTCTTGCTTCAAGACAGGAAACACGTCGACAGTAATAGTAATTCCCAAAACAAAAATGGTGCTGGCTTTCAGGCAGCTTGAGCTTGAGCTTCAGTGCGTCTTGCTCTTCTTTGCCAGGTGAGGAAACGCGCCGAGGATGTTGTGCGCCCGCAGGTCCTGCCTCGTCAAGATCCCCACAAGCGGAGATATCTGCACGCCAAAATCAATCCACCATCAAATTCAAATGTGCAAGAACAAGGTGTCGATGCTTGGAAAGCCATTGGAGCCGACTGGACTCACCTCGGGGCCCTGGTACTTGGGCATGATGAGCATGTGGCGGAGCGCGACGGAGCGGAAGAGCACCACGGCCTTGGCCACCGACATGGTCTCCACCACGGTGTAGGGCGTCGTGTTGGTGAACGGGTGGAGGTCGATGTACATCTCCAGCTCCTCCGGCGTCAGCTCCAGGTCGTCCATCTTGCAGTTCTTGTCGGCGAGCTCCACCGACGAGAACCGCTCCCTGGCCTCCCACTCCTCCGTCCTCCTCTTCTCCAAAAGGAACCACCGCTTCCTCAGCACGGCCACGAGGTGCGCCCGGAGGACCAGCCCGTGCAGCTCCGACAGGCCGGGCCGAGGCCGGTCCACCACCGGGAACCCGTTGTGGCCGGTGTTCCGCAGCACCTCCAGGACGGTCGACACCTTCTCGACGACCTGGAGGCTGATGGTGCGCGGCTTGGCGGCGGCGAGCTCGCCCACGGTGAGGTCCTTCATCCATGGCTCTGGCTTGGGCTCAAGGAAGGGCAGCCCCTTGAGGTCCAGGATGATCTCGTAGATGCTGGGGTTGAAGGCGTCGCCGACGGTCTTGGCGATGAGCAGCACGAACATGGTCATGGGGAGGAGGAGGAGGTTGTTGGTGAGCTCCAGGAAGATGACGCAGAGCGAGACGGTCATTCTCATGGAGCCCGACATGAGCGCCGCCGCGCCGAGCACGGCGTAGAGCCCGTGGTCGATGCTCGCCCCCACCGTGCTCTGGAGCACGAGCGCCACGATGCGGCCGTAGGCGGCGCCCATGAGGATGATGGGGAGGAAGAGCCCCGACGGCACGGCGATGCCGAAGGTGAAGAGCCCCAGCACGCAGTAGATGGCGAAGAAGATGAGCAGCGAGTCCAGCCGGAACTCGCCGGGGGTGCCCGTGGAGAAGATGTTGCGGGTGGCGTCCACGTTGGTGGCGTGCAGGAGCGTGGCCAGGTCGTTGTACTGCCCGGCGGGGCAGTTGAACTGCTTGAAGTTGCCGCTCCTCCCGGTGGCCGGGCACGCGGCGCCGAACGCCGGGTCGCACGGCGTGCACGGCACGGCGAACGGGAGCACGTACAGCCCCGCCGACGTGAACACGCACACGGCCAGCGCCAGCGCCAGCTTCGCCATCCGGCCCTTGTCGTTGATGAGGTTGTAGAGGCGGAGCACCATGTGGAGGACGTGGTTGTAGAGCGCGCCGAGGACGCCGCCGATGACGCCCACGAGCGTGACCAGGAGGAGGTCGCCCAGGCGGTACCGGACGGTGACGTCGCTGACGTCGAAGATGATGAGCCCGCCCTCGCCGAAGAGGCCGCACCGCCCGCCGCGGCACACCTCGATGAAGCCCCGCAGCACCACCACCACGGTGGCCGTGCTGAAGAAGGTGCGCCACAGCAGCGCGCTCCGCCACCACGTCGCCACCTCCTCCAGCGCGAACAGCACGCCGCCGACCGGGGACCGGAACGCCGCGCACACGCCGGACGACGCGCCGCAGGTGATGAGGTCGCGCCGGTCGCGGTCGTTGTTGAAGTAGCGCAGCCACCTCCAGCGGAGGCGGAACCGGCCGGAGCCGCCCTGGCTGAGAAGGTTGGCGAGGCACGCGCCGATGTGCACCAGCGGGCCTTCCTTGCCCAGATCCAGCCCCGACGACACCGCGCAGATGCTGCCTATGATCTGACCAAAGTACGGAAAAAATTCCATCCATTAATGTCTCTCTTGCAGCTTCGAGTATTCGCGTCACGCATTCCAAATGCAGAAAGGAATCAAGGCTACACTATTACCTTGACAATGAGCTGCGGCGCGCCGAACATGTTGGGCGTGTCGACGCCGTTGAGGTAGGCCTTGATCTCGGGGATGCCCGGGCCGGCGGCGGTGGGGGCGAAGACGACGCAGAGCACGGCGGCGATGAACGTCAGCACGAAGTTGAAGCCGGAGAAGTAGAAGAAGCCGGCCCAGTACCTGAATGCACAGATCGAACATAATTAATTCCCCGACCAATACTCTGGTGTGCCATAGATCTGGTGCTGGTAGTACCTTTTTTCCCTGACGAGGTGGACCATGTGGAGCATCTTGAGGCCTGAGATGTTCTCGATGGCGAGGTTGATGAGCGAGGCGATGACGCCGGTGAGGAGCCCCACCAGGAACGCCAGCGACCACTTGAGGAAGATGTACTGCAGCACCTCCACGTTGGACCGGCTCCTCCAGTCGTGCTTGAACAGATCGTTCTCGATGATCCTGCAGCCATTGTTATCTCAATTCACTAAGCAAACCAACCAAATCGCACGAACAGGGCTGCAAACTGGCAATCCAAGGATCAAGCGGGCGAATACTCACTCGTAGTCGAGGCTCTCGATGTGCGAGACCTTGGCGCCGACCATGGCGAGGTGGCTGGAGGTGAGCGTGTTGCTTCTCTTCAGCAGGGGCTTCTCCAGGGAGCTGATGCCGTCGCCGGCGCTCCCTGCAGGATCCTCCGGGCTGTTGCCGACGCCATTGCCGTGCTTGAGACCAGGCGTCTCTCCGGCGAGCCCGAGCCCCGGGCTCTGGTCTTCCTCCATGCCTGTCCCGTCCGGCAACAGAACAGAGCTTGGTGGCCGGCCTGTTTCTTGGATCAAGATCTCAAGGTCAGGTCAAGGAGGATGGGATTGGCGTATGGATGTGCCCGTATATAAATGGGATCACGTGGACTTGCCGCTGCAATGCTCTTATCTGGCAGTTTATCTGCCTGGTCCGGCCCGCAAGTGGATCAACAACCAGTGGTGACCCGTGGAAGAAGAAGAAGAGGAAGAGGAAGAGAATTATTTCCCGTATTTCTTATGCTTGTAGCGATCCGAGTACGTGGGCAAGCTTGAAGACAGCGAAGTGAAATGATCTGCTTGCTTGTTGGCAGAGAGATAAGACCGTCGAAGGAGGGGCAATGATTAACTTCGTGGGCCCCGACCGAGGGGAAAAATGCCATGTGGGTTGAAAGTGATTGGGCGATGCTTATGTTCCAAGTTACGGTTAGAGTAGTACTGTATCGTTGTTCTTCTTGTTTTGGTGCATCATCTCATCATGTGTTGTTTACCCTTTTGGCATTGGAAGGGCTTTGGTCCATGGAATCCGATGGGCGCTGGCTTGGCTAGCTGTGTTTTATGGAATCTAGGCTCGTATGCATGTTCATCTCCATGGTTTCACATGGGCAAAAGGAATGAACATTTTGGTGTTATGGATGTATCAACCGAGGCACATGAGCGACCATTCAATTTTAAGTTATTTAGGTTTTTGCTAGACCGTAGGCGGTACTGGCGGCGGTCCGATCTGCACAAACTCCGGCCCCCGTTGCCTGCTCCTCCTTGCAGCCGCCAGAGGCCATCGTCGGGAGAAGTCTGTGCGGCGGTGGGTAGCGGTGACAGGGCCTCTCTGTTCTGGCATCGAGATGGCGGATGGCCGCTCCTCGTCCGGCGGCTGGCGGCGAGGTAGTATCGAGACAGTGGATGTCGGATCCCTGGTGGCGATTGTCAGATCTTCAAATGGCGATGGTTGCTGCGTGCTCTCCGTCGATCAAAAGCAGATCAATTTAATTGGGTAGCAACACCCAAGAAGTGTCGTTTGTTGTGCTTCAGGTGGCATATTGCCGGTGGTAGTCGGCTTCAGGTGGTGATAAACACAACAGCCGACTACCATCTGCCGCGGTGTGTCTTCGATAACCACGGCAGCCGACTACCACCGGCAGGCGGCATCTCCCTATTCTCATGCGTGTGCGCGCTCTGGGAGGATGTGTTCCAACCGCTCTTGATTGTTGCATCCGCCGATGCCTAGCACAAGGCACCAGGATGCATGCCCTCTACTTTTGTTCTCGATCCGCTACAGCCAGGCCACAAAGCCATCTTGCCGGTGGTAGTCGGCTGCCGTGGTTATCGAAGACACACTACGTCAGATTGGCGATGGCTTGAGGAGGGGCTGGTGATTTAGTCAGCTAAAACAACGACGCGATGATAACAATGAGTGACCAGTTGAAGAAGTGTGGCAATGGAGCGGGGTGGTGTTTTACGGCTTGCCCCATCTTGGTGTCATCGTTATCGTCGCATCACGCTTTCGAGCACAGGCGCGGGGATGAGGTTGTGACGGAGCGAAAAGTCGCCAGTACCCTCAGTAGGGTGCCGAGCGCGGCCGAAAGTACCAGAATGGAGCCCACACACACAGTTTACCCAGGTTCAGGTCTCCAGTGAGGAGTAATACCCTACGTCCAATTTGTGATTATTATTCATGCCGGGTACCTTATGTGAGGGATTACAATGGTGGGTTTAGATGCTACCGAGAGTTTAATCTATGAGAAAAGATGTGCCAGAGAGCCCCACAGCCCTCCACCTTATTGATATGTCCATTTTGCATCATGCTTTTATATCGATATTTATTGCATTATGGGTTGTTATTACACATTATGTCACAATACTTATGCATATTTTCTCTTATTTTACAAGGCTTCCATAAAGAGGGAGAATGCCGGCAGCTGGGATTCTGGGCTGAAAAAGGAGCAAATATTAGAGACCTATTCTGCACAGCTCCAAAAGTCCTGAAACTTCACGGAAGACGTTTTCCAAATATATAAAAAATACTGAGAGCAAGAAGTTCACCAGGGGGGCCACACCCTGCCCACGAGCGTGGGGGGCGCACCCTACCCCCTTGGTGCGCCCCTACCTCGTGGGCCCCCTGGTGGCCCTCCGATGACCATCTTCTGTTGTATGAGGTCTTTCGATGAGGAAAAAATAGGGAGCCATCTTCTCGGACAAAACTCCGCCGCCACGAGGCGGAACCTTGGCGGAACCAATCTAGGGCTCTGGCGGAGCTGTTTTGCCGGGGAAACTTCCCTCAGGGAGGGGGAAATCATCCCCAACGCTCCTCTCATCGGGAGAGGGAAATCTCCATCAACATCTTCACCAGCACCATCTCCTCTCAAAACCCTAGTTCATCTCTTGTATCCAATTCTTGTCTCCAAGTCCGGGATTGGTACCTGTGGGTTGCTAGTAGTGTTAATTACTCCTTGTAGTTGATGGTAGTTGGTTTATTTGATGGAAGATCATGTGTTCAAATCCTATATGCATATTAATACCCCTCTGATTATGAACATGAATATGCTTTGTGAGTAGTTACGTTTGTTCCCGAGGACATGGGAGAAGTCCTGCTATTAGTAGTCATGTGAATTGGGTCTTCGTTCGATATTTTGATGAGATGTATGTTGTCATCCCTCTAGTTGTGTTATGTGAACGTCGACTACATAACCCTTCACCATTATTTGGGCCTAGAGGAAGGCATTGGGGAGTAATAAGTAGACGATGGCTTGCTAGAGTGACAGAAGCTTAAACCCTAGTTTATGCGTTGCTTCGTAAGGGGCTGATTTGGATCCATATGTTTCATGCTATGGTTAGGTTTACCTTAATACTTTTGTTGTAATTGCGGATGCTTGCAATAGAGGTTAATCATAAGCGGGATGCTTGTCCAAGTAAGGACAACGCCCAAGCACCGGTCCACCCACATATCAGATTATCAAAGTACCGAACGCGAATCATATGAGCGTGATGAAAACTAGCTTGACGATATTCCCATGTGTCCTCGGGAGCGCTTTTCTCTATATATGAGTTTGTCCAGGCTTGTCCTTTTCTCTAAAAAGGATTGGGCCACCTTGCTGCACTTCATTAACTTTTGTTACTTGTTGCTCGTTACAAATTATCCTATCACAAAACTACTGAAAATGAAAATGAAAATGAAAATGCTTGCTTTGAAGTTCCTGCGGGTATGATAGAAAAACTGCTAGCTAATCCTTTTTTAGGAGATGGAACAAAGCATCCTGATGAGCATCTAATATATGTGGATGAAGTTTGTGGATTATTTAAGCTTGCAGGTGTACCCGAAGATGTTGTTAAGAATAAGGTCTTCCCTTTATCTTCGAAGGGAGATGCATCGACATGGTATAGGCTATGTGATGATATGGGATCTTGAAATTACAAACGATTGAAATTGGAATTTCATCAGAAGTTTTATCCTATGCATCTTGTTCATCATGATCGCAATTATATATATAATTGTTGGCCTCGCGAAGGAGAAAGCATCGCTCAAGCTTGGGGGAGGCTTAAATCAATGTTATATTCATGCCCTAATCATGAGCTCTCAAGAGAAATGATTATTCAAAATGTTTATGCTCGGCTTTCTGATAACAATCGCACCATGCTTGATACTTCTTGTGCTGGCTCTTTTATGACGAAGACTATTGAATTCAAATGGGATTTATTGGAAAGAATTAAACGCAACTCTGAAGATTGGGACCTCGACGAAGGTAAGGAGTCAGGTATGACACCTAAGTTTGATTGTGTTAAATCTTTTATGGATACCGATGTTTTCCGTAAATTTAGCACTAAATATGGACTTGACTCTGAAATAGTAGCTTCTTTATGTGAATCTTTTGCTACTTATGTTGATCTCCCTAAGGAGAAGTGGTTTAAATATCATCCTCCCATAGAAGTAAAAGTAGCTGCACCTATTAAAGTTGAAGAAAAGATTGTCACTTATAATGATCATATTGTTCCTACTTCTTATGTTGAGAAACCACCTTTCCCTGTTCGGATAAAGGATCATGCTAAAGCTTCAACCGTGGTTCGTAAAAGCAATATTAAAACATATACACCTCCTGAGCAAGTTAAAGTTGAACCTAATATTGCTATTGTTAAAGATCTCTTGTCTGATAATATTGATGGGCATGTTATTTATTTCTATGATGAAACTGCTAGAATTGCTAAACCGCGTGCTAAAGATAAACCTAGACCTGTGGTAGGCATGCTTGTTATTTCTGTTAAAATAGGAGATCATTGTTATCATGGCTTATGTGATATGGGTGTCAGTGCTAGTGCAATAGCTATTAGCCTATATAGAGAAATTATGCATGATATTGCACCTGTTGAGTTAGAATATATTGATGTCACAATTAAACTTGCCAATAGAGATACTATTTCACCAATGGGAATTGTTAGAGATGTTGAAGTCTTGTGTGAGAAAACTAAATATCCTGCTGATTTTCTTGTTCTTGGTTCCCCACAAGATAGCTTTTGCCCCATTATATTTGGTAGACCCTTCCTGAACACTATTAATGCTACCATAGATTGCAAAAGGGATGTTGTTACTATCAGTTTAGATGATATGTCTCATGAATTTAATTTCTCTAAATTTAGTAGACAACACCGTGAAGAAAAATTACCTAGTAAGGATGAAATTATTGGTCTTGCTTCTATTGCCGTGCCTCCTAGTGATCCTTTAGAACATTATTTGCTAGACCATGAGAATGATATGTTTATGAGTGAAAGAAGGGAAATAGATGAAGTATTCTTTAAACAGGAACCTATTCTGAAAAATAATTTACCTGTTGAAATCCTAGGGGATCCTCCTCCACCCAAGGGTGATCCCGTGTTTGAGCTTAAACCGTTGCCTGATACTCTTAAATATACTTATCTTGATGAGAAAAAGATATATCCTGTTATTATTAGTGCTAACCTTTCAGAGCATGAGGAAGAGAGACTATTGAGAACTCTAAAGAAGCACCATGCTGCTATTGGGTATACTCTTGATGATCTTAAGGGCATTAGTCCCACTCTATGTCAACATAAAATAAATTTGGAAGAAGATGCTAAAACAGTTCATGATCATCAACGACGGCTGAATCCTAAAATGAAAGAAGTGGTAAGAAAAGAAATACTAAAGCTCCTTGAGGCAGGTATAATCTATCCCGTTGCTGATAGTCAGTGGGTAAGCCATGTCCATTGTGTCCCTAAGAAGGGAGGTATTACTGTCGTTCCTAATGATAAAGATGAATTGATTCCTCAAAGAATTATTACAGGTTATAGGATGGTAATTGATTTCCGCAAATTAAATAAGCCACTAAAAAGGATCATTACCCCTTACCTTTTATTGATCAAATGCTAGAAAGATTATCTAAACATACACATTTTTGCTTTCTAGATAGTTATTTTGGTTTCTCTCAAATACCTGTGTCAGCCAAAGATCAATCAAAGACTATTTTTACTTGTCCTTTTGGTACTTTTGCTTACAGACGTATGCCTTTTGGTTTATGTAATGCACCTGCTACCTTTCAAAGATGCATGATGGCTATATTCTCTGACTTTTGTGAAAAGATTTGTGAGGTTTTCATGGACGATTTTTCCGTCTATGGATCTTCTTTTGATGATTGCTTGAGCAACCTTGATCAAGTTTTGCAGAGATGTGAAGAAACTAATCTTGTATTGAATTGGGAAAAGTGCCACTTTATGGTTAATGAAGGTATTGTCTTGGGGCATAAAGTTTCCGAAAGAGGTATTGAGGTTGGTAAAGCCAAGGTTGATGCTATTGAAAAGATGCCATGTCCCAAGTGTTGGGGAACATAGTAATTTCAAAAAAATTCCTACGCACACGCAAGATCATGGTGATGCATAGCAACGAGAGGGGAGAGTGTTGTCCACATACCCTCGTAGACCGAAAGCGGAAGCGTTAGCACAACGCGGTTGATGTAGTCGTACGTCTTCACGATCCGACCGATTAAGTACCAAACATACGGCACCTCCGAGTTCAGCACACGTTCAGCCCGATGACGTCCCTCGAACTCCGATCCAGCCGAGTGTTGAGGGAGAGTTTGGTCAGCACGACGGCGTGGTGACGATGATGATGTTCTACCGACGCAGGGCTTCACCTAAGCACCGCTACAGTATTATCGAGGTGGACTATGGTGGAGGGGGGCACCGCACACGGCTAAAAGATCAAACGATCAATTGTTGTGTCTAGGGTGCCCCCTGCCCCCGTATATAAAGGAGCAAGGGGGGGGGTGCGGCCGGCCTAGAGAGGGGCGCGCCAGGAGGAGTCCTACTCCTACTGGGAGTAGGACTCCCCCCTTTTCCTTGTTGGACTAGGAGAGAGAGGGGAAAGAGGTGGAGGAGAAGAAGGAAGGGGGGGCGCCGCCCCCTCTCCTTGTCCTATTTGGACTAGGGGGGAGGGGCGCGGCCCTTACCCTGGCCGCCTCTCCTCTGTTCCACCAAGGCCCGCTAAGGACAATTAAGTCTTCGGGGGGTTCCGATAACCTCCCGGTACTCCGGTAAAATCCCGATTTCACCCGGAACACTTCCGATATCCAAACATAGGCTTCAAATATATCAATCTTCATGTCTCGACCATTTCGAGACTCCTCGTCATGTCTGTGATCATATCAGGGACTCCGAACAACCTTCGGTACATCAAAACATATAAACTCATAATATAACTGTCATCGGAACGTTAAGCGTGCGGACCCTACGGGTTTAAGAACTATGTAGACATGACCAAGACACGTCTCTGGTCAATAACCAGTAGAGGAACCTGGATGCTCATATTGGTTCCCACATATTCTACGAAGATCTTTATCGGTCAGACCGCATAACAACATACGTTGTTCCCTTTGTCATCGATATGTTACTTGCCCGAGATTCGATCGTCGGTATCTCAATACCTAGTTCAATCTCGTTGCCGGCAAGTCTCTTTACTCGTTCAGTAATACATCATCCCGCAACTAACTCATTAGTTGCAATGCTTGCCAGGCTTAAGTGATGTGCATTATCGAGAGGGCCCAAAGATACCTCTCCGACAATCGGAGTGACAAATCCTAATCTCGAAATACGCCAACCCAACAAGTACCTTCGGAGACACCTGTAGAGCACCTTTATAATCACCCAGTTACGTTGTGACATTTGGTAGCACACAAAGTGTTCCTCCGGTAAACGGGAGTTGCATAATCTCATAGTCATAGGAACATGTATAAGTCATGAAGAAAGCAATAGCAACATACTAAACGATCGGGTGCTAAGCTAACGGAATGGGTCAAGTCAATCACATCATTCTCCTAATGATGTGATCCCGTTAATCAAATGACAACCCATGTCAATGGCTAGGAAACTTAACCATCTTTGATCAACGATCTAGTCAAATAGAGGCATACTAGTGACACTCTGTTTGTCTATGTATTCACACATGTATTATGTTTCTGGTTAATACAATTCTAGCATGAATAATAGACATTTATCATGATATAAGGAAATAAATAATAACTTTATTATTGCCTCTAGGGCATATTTCCTTCACCAAGGACATCAAAGGTATAAGAAGTTTCCTTGGTCACGTTGGATTTTATAGGAGGTTCATAAGGACTTCCCAAAAATTTCTCGACCTTTCACTAACTTATTACAAAAAGATATACCATTTGTCTTTGATGATGATTGTGTAGAAGCATTTGAAATACTTAAGAAAGCATTGATCTCTGCACCTATTGTTCAGCTACCTGATTGGAATTTACCCTTTGAAATTATGTGTGATGCTAGTGATTATGATGTAGGTGTTGTTCTAGGGAAAAGAGTTGATAAGAAATTAAATGTTATTCAATATGCTAGTAAAACCCTAGACAATGCTCAAAGAAATTATGCTACTACTGAAAAAGAATTTTTAGCAGTTGTATTTGCTTGTGATAAGTTCAGACCTTATATTGTTGATTCTAAAGTAACTATTCACACTGATCATGCTGCTATTAAATATCTTATGGAAAAGAAAGATGCTAAACCTAGACTTATTAGATGGGTTCTCTTGCTACAAGAATTTGATTTACATATTGTTGATAGAAAGGGAGCTGAGAACCCCGTTGCAGACAACTTGTCTAGGTTAGAAAATGTGCTTGATGACCCACTACCTATTGATGATAGCTTTCCTGATGAGCAATTAAATGTCATAAATGCTTCTCATACTGCTCCATGGTATGCTGATTATGCTAATTACATTTTTGCCAAATTCATACCACCTAGTTTCACATACTAGCAAAAGAAAAAGTTCTTTTATGATTTGAGGCATTACTTTTGGGATGACCCATATCTTTATAAAGAAGGAGTAGATGGTGTTATTAGACGTTGTGTACCTGAGCATGAACAAGAACAGATCCTACGCAAGTGTCACTCCGAAGCTTATGGAGGACACCATGCTGGAGATAGAACTGCACATAAGGTATTGCAATCTGGTTTTTATTGGCCTACTCTCTTCAAGGATGCCCGTAAGTTTGTCTTATCTTGTGATGAATGTCAAAGAATTGGTAATATTAGTAGACGTCAAGAAATGCCTATGAACTATTCACTCGTTGTTGAACCATTTGATGTTTGGGGCTTTGACTATATGAGACCTTTTCCTTCTTCTAATGGATATACACATATTTTAGTTGCTGTTGATTACGTTACTAAGTGGGTAGAAGCTATTCCAACTAGTAGTGCTGATCATAACACTTCTATTAAAATGCTTAAAGAAGTTATTTTTCCAAGATTTGGAGTCCCTAGATATTTGATGACTGATGGTGGCTCACATTTTATTCATGGTGCTTCCCATAAAATGCTTGCTAAATATGATGTTAATCATAGAATTGCATCTCCTTATCACCCTCAGTCTAGTGGTCAAGTAGAATTGAGTAATAGAGAACTCAAATTAATTTTGCAAAAGACTGTTAATAGATCTAGAAAGAATTGGTCCAAGAAACTTGATGATGCACTATGGGCCTATAGAACTGCATATAAAAATCCTATGGGCATGTCTCCGTATAAAATGGTTTATGGAAAAGCATGTCACTTACCTCTCGAACTAGAACACAAGGCATATTGGGCTATTAAAGAGCTCAATTATGATTTTAAACTTGCCAGTGAGAGGAGGTTATTTGATATTAGCTCACTCGATGAATGGAGAACCCAAGCCTATGAAAATGCCAAGTTGTTTAAAGAAAAAGTTAAAAGATGGCATGACAAAAGAATACAAAAGCGTGAGTTTAATGTAGGTGATTATGTATTGCTATACAACTCTCGTTTAAGATTTTTTGGAGGAAAACTTCTCTCTAAATGGGAAGGTCCTTACGTTATCGAGGAGGTCTATCGTTCCGGTGCCATAAAAACCAACAATTTTGAAGGCACAAATCCGAAGGTGGTGAACGGTCAAAGAATCAAACATTATATCTCAGGTAATCCTATAAATGTTGAAACTAATGTTATTGAAACCGTAACCCCGGAGGAATACATAAGGGACACTTTCCGGAACGTTTCGGACTCGGAAAAGGAATAGGTATGTGGTACGGTAAGTAAACCGACTCCAAAACAGTTTTTAAGGCAATATTTCTCAGTTTTGGAATATCTAGAAAAATAGAAAAATAAGTAGCAGTCCGGGAAGGACACGAGGCCTCCACGAGGGTGGAGGGCGCGCCCTACCCCCTGGGTGCGCCCCCTACCTCGTGGGCACCTCATGTGCTCTCCGGACTCCGTTTTCTTACACGACACGTATTTTGGTCGGTAAAAATTCATTATATAATCTCCCGGAGGTTTTGACTCCCGTATCACGCAAAAATCTCATGTCTTTGTTTCGAACTGTTTTTCTGACAGATCTAGGTCATCATGTCGTCTTCATGTGCCCCCAAGGACCAGTTCTTCGAGAAGGTCATCAACCCCTACCTCACGGAGGTGCTACAACACCCTCAAACCATTGAGATGCATGAGGGGTTGTTGCACATCCGCGATGTTGAGGGACCAAGGAAGACCGGAAGCACGGAGGCAAGGCTCGAGGCATTGGAGCAAGAAGTTTTCAAGTGTCAAGAGATGGTGGAACGTGGACTCGATTCCAATCACATTATGATCACGGAGTTCACCAACAACCACAAGATGGACGTCAAGGACATTGGCGAGGCCATCTTCAAGCTTCATGAGAAAAACGAGAACCTCCAAGCCCAGATCTATGACCTGCAAAATCAAAACTGTGTGTATGAATATAGATTCAAGAGGATGAGTTTGGCTGCGGATTTAAGGTTTCAGGAGACTCGATCATCCTTCTATGATGGTGAGCCTATGCCTGGGAAGAAGGACGACAAGCTTACACCATCAACAACACTATCACCTTCTCCACCAACAAAGAAGAATTGAGTATCTGGTATGGGCACTCCCTTTGGCAGCTACCAAGCTTGGGGAAGTGCCCCGGTA
This sequence comes from Triticum monococcum, assembly GCA_034509565.1. Lineage (NCBI taxonomy): Eukaryota > Viridiplantae > Streptophyta > Magnoliopsida > Poales > Poaceae > Triticum > Triticum monococcum. Next base: position 68,993,587 of record CM067846.1, read on the forward strand.
TTGTATCACCATCACTTTTATCTTTACCTTTTTCTTAGTTCGATCCTTTTGGTAATACCTTGATCTAGTAGAATAAAAGTTATTAGTATGATCTAGTCATGAGTTTTGCTTTATAATTCCTCTATGTAATCGAGTCTGTGAGTTACATAATGAAGATTAGTGTTGAGTCAAGGGCTTGATTCTTTTTTCCATGATCCTAAGTGAATAAAAGAAAAGAGAAAGAAATAAAAAGAAACAAAGAGATCATGTATATCTCATGGAGAGTAATGAGCTCACATAGAAAAAGTATGATGAATAAAAGGTGTTGAGAGTTGACAAGCATAGTTTTGGTCATCGTTGCAATTAATAGGAAGTAATAAAGAAAGAGAGGTCTTCACATATAGATATACTATCTTGAACATCTTTTATGATTGTGATCGCTCATTAAAATATGAGATGCTAAAGAGTTGATGTTGGACAAGGAAGACAACCTAATGGGTTATGTTTTCTTACATCTAAAATAAATTATATTGTCATGGATCATCCAACATGATTGAGCTTGCCTTTCCCTCTCATGCTAGCCAAATTTATCGCACCAAGTAGAGATACTACTTGTGCTTCCAAATATCCTTAAACTAGTTTTGCCATGAGAGTCCACCATACCTACCTATGGATTGAATAAGATCCTCCAAATAAGTTGTCATCGGTGCAAAGCAATAAAAATTGTTCTCTAAATATGTATGACTTATTAGTATGGGAGAAATAAGCTTTATACGATCGTGTGATATGGAAGAAATAAAAGCGATAGACTGCATAATAAAGGTCCATACCACAAGTGGCAATATAAAGTGACGTTCTTTCGCACTAAGATTTTGTGCATCCAACCATAAAAGCGCATGACAACCTCTGCTTCCCTCTGCGAAAGGCATATCTTTTACTTTTATCTCCTACCTTGCATAAGAGTCACGGTGATCTTCACCCTTCCTTTTTACATTTTATCCTTTGGCAAGCACACCATGTTGGAAAGATCCTGGTACATATGGCTAATTGGATGTGAGTTTTCATGAACTATTATTGTTGACATTACCCTTGAGGTAAAACGTTGGGAGGCAAAACTATACGCCCTATCTTTCTCTGTGTCCGATTAAAACTCCATACCCATAAATATTGCGTGAGTGTCAACAATTGTGAAAGACTATATGATAGTTGAGTATGTGGACTTGCTGAAAAGCTCTTATATGTTGACTCTTTCCTATGTTATGATAAATTTCAATTGCTCCAATGACTGAGATTATAGTTTGTTAGTTGTCAAGGAAGTTTACGATTCATACTTGAAATTGTGATTGAATTATTGCTCTAGCATAAGAAATTATATGACAAGAATTATATAAGTTGCTGTTCTAAGAATGATCATGATGCCCTCATGTCCGTATTTTATTTTTTATCGACACCTCTATCTCTAAACATGTGGACATATTTTTCGATTTCGGCTTTCGGTTGAGGACAAGCGAGGTCTAAGCTTGGGGGAGTTGATACGTCCATTTTGCATCATGCTTTTATATCGATATTTATTGCATTATGGGCTGTTATTACACATTATGTCACAATACGTATGCCTATTCTCTCTTATTTTACAAGGTTTCCATAAAGAGGGAGAATGCCGACAGCTGGGATTCTGGGCTGGAAAAGGAGCATATATTAGAGACCTATTCTGCACAGCTCCAAAAGTCCTGAAACTTCACGGAAGACGTTTTCCAAATATATAAAAAATACTGAGAGCAAGAATTTCACCAGGGGGCCATACCCTCCCCACGAGGGTGGGGGTGCGCCCTACACCCTGGGCGCGCCCCCTCCCTCGTGGGCCCCCTGGTGGCGCTCCGATGACCATCTTCTGCTATATGAGGTCTTTCGATGAGGAAAAAATAGGGAGCCATCTTCTTGGACGAAACTCTGCCGCCACGAGGCGGAACCTTGGCGGAACCAATCTAGGGCTCTGGCGGAGCTGTTCTACCGGGGAAACTTCCCTCCAGGAGGGGGAAATCATCGCCATCGTCATCACCAACGCTCCTCTCATAGGGAGAGGGCAATCTCCATCAACATCTTCACAGCACCATCTCCTCTCAAAACCCTAGTGCATCTCTTGTATCCAATTCTTGTCTCCAAGTCCGGGATTGGTACCTGTGGGTTGCTAGTAGTGTTAATTACTCCTTGTAGTTGATGCTATTTGGTTTATTTGGTGGAATATCATATGTTCAGATCCTATATGCATATTAATACCCCTCTGATTATGAACATGAATATGCTTTGTGAGTAGTTACGTTTGTTCCTGAGGACATGGGAGAAGTCTTGCTATTAGTAGTCATGTGAATTTGGTCTTCATTCGATATTTTGATGAGATGTATGTTGTCATCCCTCTAGTAGTGTTATGTGAACGTCGACTACATAACACTTCACCATTATTTGGGCCTAGAGGAAGGCATTGGGGAGTAATAAGTAGATGTTGGGTTGCTAGAGTGACAGAAGCTTAAACCCTAGTTTATGCGTTGTTTCGTAAGGGGCTGATTTGGATCCATATGTTTCATGGTATGGTTAGGTTTATGTTAATACTTTTGTTGTAGTTGCAGATGCTTGCAATAGAGGTTAATCATAAGTGGGATGCTTGTCCAAGTAAGGACAGCGCCCAAGCACCGGTCCACCCACATATCAGATTATCAAAGTACCGAACGCGAATCATATGAGCGTGATGAAAACTAGCTTGACGATATTCCCATGTGTCCTCGGGAGTGCTTTTCTCTATATAAGAGTTTGTCCAGGCTTGTCCTTTGCTCTAAAAAGGATTGGTCCACCTTGCTGCACTTTATTTACTTCTGTTACTTGTTGCTCATTACAAATTATCCTATCACAAAACTATCTGTTACCACTTATTTCAGTACTTGTAGAGAATACCTTGCTGGAAACCGCTTATCATTTCCTTCTGCTCCTCGTTGGGTTCGACACTCTTACTTATCGAGAGGACTATGATAGATCCCCTATACTTGTGGGTCATCACTTATATACACAATGGGGGCTAGGGTTTTACATAGAGGAGATGCCATCTTGGCCGCCACCCTGATGACTTGAGGGCCAAGATGTTCCTGGAGGGGCATGTTGGTCGCCTGGGGATCCCTTTTGTCTTTGACTCCTTGGTGGGCCTTGCAGGCCCCTTGTCGGATCTGTTGACAGGCTCCCCTGTCGAAGGCCATCCCCGGTGTATGACATCATCATGTTGCTACAATATTCGGCTCTGTTGTGGGTTTTGGGGAATCTCACTTCGTCTAGTTTGCTTTCTACGGCGAGATGCAATCAATGGATGACTATTTGATGTAGAGGATATGGTTGTGTAGGAATAGCGGCGGGATTTCTATGTCAGCGCATGTAGTTGCTGGGATCACACAAAAAATGGTGACAACAACACATGATTGACTCCGACTTTTAGTGCTTTTTGAGTACCTGGTCTCGAGCTCTGAGGTGAAAAACCTAGGTCTAACCCTAGTGGGTTGATACATCTCCAACGTATCTATAATTTATGAAGTATTCATACAGTTATATTATCATTCTTGGATGTTTTACAATCATTTTATAGCAACTTTATAGCATTTTTTGGGACTAACCTATTGACCTAGTGCCCAATGCCAGTTGCTGTTTTTTACATCGCAGAAAAGCAATATTAAACGGAGTCCAAACACCGCGAAACTTTTTGTGGATTTTTTATGGACCAGAAGACTCCCGATGGGACAGAGAAGCACCTGGGGGGTGCCCCAAGGGGGGCACACCCCACCGCCCTGGCGCGCCCAGGTGGGTTGTGCCCACCTCGGTGGCTTCCCGTACCCCTTCTTTGCACTATAAATTCCCAAATATTCTGAAACCCTTCGGGGTTAACCTAGATCAGAAGTTCCGCAGCCGCAAGGCTCTGTAGCCACTGAAAACCAATCTAGACCCTTTCCGGCACCCTTACGGAGGGAGGAATCATCTCCGGTGGCCATCTTCATCATCCGGCGGCCACCATGATGAGGAGGGAGTAGTCCACCCTCGCGGCTGAGGGTTTGTACCAATAGCTATGTGCTTAATCTCTCTCTCTCTCTCTCTCGTGTTCTTAAGATGTCACGATCTTGATGTATCACGGGCCTTGTTAATATAGTCGGTTCATATGGTGTTTCCCCCTCTCTATCTTGTTGTGATGAATTGAATTTTTCCCTTTGAGATTTCATTGTTATCGGATTAAATACTTTTATGGATTTGAGAACACTTGATATATGTCTTGCAATTGAATACTCGTGGTGACAATGGGGTATCATATTGATTCACCTGATATATGTTTTGGAACTCAACTCGTGAATTCCCGAGGTGACATTGGGGTAATCTATGCATAGGGGTTGATGCACGTTCTTGTCTTTGTTTCTCCGGTAGAAATCTTGGGGCCCTCTTTGAAGTTCTTTGTGTTGGATTGAGTATTATGAATATAAATTTGCTTTGGTGTTATTTTAGTACAAACTCTAGGATATATCAAACAGAAAGAATAGCTTTGTGTTATTTTAGTACGAACTCTTGAATAGATCGAACAGAAAGAATAGCTTTGAGGTGGTTTCGTACCCTACAAACAATTCATTCTTATGTTCTCCGCTAGATAGGAACTTTGGGGTGATTCTTCGTCACACTTTGAGTGGTGGTTATATGATCCAATTATATTAGCATTGTTGAGAGATTGCACTAGCGAAAGTACGGACCCTAGGCCTCATTTTCAAGCATTGCAATACCGTTTTTGTGCACATTTACTATTTTCTATCTTGCTGTTTTTATTTATTCATATTATAAAAATATATTTCTACCATCCATATTACACTTGTATCACCATCTCTTCGCCGAACTAGTGCACCTATACAAATTACCATTGTATTTGGTGTGTTGGGGACACAAGAGACTCTTTGTTATTTGGTTGCGGGGTTGTTTGAGAGAGACTATCTTCATCCTACACCTCCCACGGATTGATAAAACTCAGGTCATCCACTTGAGGGAAAATTGCTACTGTCCTACAAAACTCTGCGCTTGGAGGCCCAACGCGTGTCTACAAGAATAAAGTTGCGTAGTAGACATCAAGCTCTTTTTTGGCGCCGTTGCCGGGAAGGTGAGTGCATGAAGGTATATCTTTAGATCTTGCAATTGAATCTTTTAGTTTCTTGTTTTATCACTAGTTTGGTTTATAAAAGAAAACCACATAAAAAATGGAATTGAGGTCGCATCATATTATTGATCATCTTTATAACATCTTTCTTGAAAATGATGGAAAGGAAAATTGTGCTCAATTGATAGAGGAAGAATTCTATAGAATGTTTGGTATAAATGATGAGCATGATTGCAATGTTGTTAGTATGAATTCTTTGAATATCCATGATGCTAATGATATGCAAAGCCATAAGCTTGGGATGCTATGTTTGATGAAGATGATATTTTTAGTCCCCCAAGATTTGAAATGTAAATTTGTTATAATGAAAGCATGCCTCCTATTTATGATGATTATATTGATGAAAGTGGATTTGGAGAGGTCATGACTTTATTTAATGATGATTCCACTATGTTGGAAGAAGTCACAATTGATTATGACAACAAAGTTCCTATCTATGATGATTATGGTGATGACATGTATGCGATATTGAATAATTATAACCATGAAACTTGTAATCATGATTTTAATTTTCAATCACATGATAGTTATTTTGTTGAGTTTGCTCCCATTACTATTGATGAGAATAAATTTGCTTTTGTGGAGAGTAACAAAATTTCTATGATTATGCATCATGAAAAGAGTATCTTATGGGATGGTTATATGGTTGAACTTCTTCATGATGCTACTGAAAATTATTATGAGGGAGGAACTTATGATTGTAGGAATTGCAATAATATCAAGTTTTCTCTATGTGTTGATAGTTTTGAAGTTGTGCTCGTTTTGCCTTCCTATGTTAGTTGATTCTTGTTCCCATAAGTTGTTTGCTCACAAAATCCCTATGCATAGGAAGTGGGTCAGGCTTAAATGTGCTAGTAATATGCTTCATGATGCTCTCTTCGTGTTTCAATTCTTATCTTTTATGCGAGCATCATTGAATCATCATGCCTAGCTAAAAAGGCATAAAAGAAAAACGCTTGTTGGGAGACAACCCAACACTTTTACCTATTGTTTTTGTGTGTTAACATGATTATGGTACTGTATTGATCATGTTTTATTGCTTTTGTTTCAATAAAGTGCCAAGTAAAGCCTTAGGGATGGTCTATGGTGATAGTTGATTTGATCTTGCTGAAAAACAGAAACTTTTGCGCTCAGGAAAACAATTCTCATTTTTAAGAGAAACGTGATAAAATGATAATTATTTTTGCAGAAGATTAATAGACAAATTTTACAGGCTTTCCTATTTTTTCAGAATTTTTGGAGTAGCAAAAGTATGGTTGGAGTACAGATTACTACAGACTGTTCTGTTTTTGACAGATTCTGTTTTCAATGCATAGTTTGCTTGTTTTCTAGTTTCCATGGCTTATATTGCTCAATATAAATTGTGGAATTGTTATGCTACAGTAGGCATTGTGTGAGAACAATTATGAATCTTGTCTTTGATAGTACCAAAAGTGAAATGGTTTGCTCTTTATCGACCCTGTTTGGCTCAGCTTTTATCGACGGATTCCGCTGCTACGCAGCAAAATCTGAACCAAAGGGCGAACCTAGCAGAATCCGATTCCAGAAATCCGCTGCCAAAATCTGAACCAAAAGCGGAAACAGCCTAGGACGTGCTTTCCAAAATCTGATTCTGCTGCAGGCCAAAATCTGAAAAAGTTGTATCAGCTGGTTTGCTAAATGACCTACATCTTTTTCACATCAGATTTTCCACAGCTATTTTTTCACAGCAGATTTTTCACAACTGCTTTTAGAAATCCACAGTCGAACCAAACAGGGACGATCATACTAACCTATCTCACAAAGTTCCGTTAAGTTTTGTGTGATTAAAGTTTTCAAGTTTTGAGTGAGATGTCGATATGAGGAGAATAAACAGTGAAAAGACCCTAAGCTTGGGATGCCCAAGGCACCCCAAGGTAATATTCAAGGAAGATCTAAGCAACTAAGCTTGGGGATGCCCCAAAAGGCATCCCCTCTTTCGTCTTCAACATTATCGGTAACCTCACTTGGAGCTATGTTTTCATTCGTCACATGATATGAGTTTTACTTGGAGCGTCATTTTATTTTGTTAGGATTTTTTTGATGTTATTTAGAGTAATGTTTTGCATCTTTTATTTCAATAAAAATGTCAAGTATAGCCTTTACTATGCTTATTTTACATGTCTACATGTTGTTGTTTGAAAACAGAAAATTTACCGCTGTTGCAAAAATTCCCTAGAAAAGTCAGAATGTGATAAAATGTTGATTTTTTTGAAAAATAAGCTATGATAAATTTTCTATAATGTGATAAATTTTCATAATCTTTAGAGTTTAAGAAGTATTTATACTCTTGCATTCTTTACAGACTGTACTGTTTTGGCAGATTGCTGTTATGTTTGCATTGTTTGCATATGTTTGTTTGTTTAATGATTCTATTTGAGGCATTTAGTATGCAATGTTGAATAATAATTTTAGTGATTTGCTACAGTAGAGAATTATAAGGTTTTTGCATTCGTTTATACTAACTTATCTCACGAGTTCTTGTTGAGTTTTGTGTGGATGAAGTTTTTGAGATTTAGGAAAAACGTGATATGAGAGGAATTAAGGAGACACAAAAGGTCAAGCTTGGGGATGCCCAAGGCATCCCAAGATAATATTTCAAAAAGTCTCAAGCATATAAGCTTGGGGGCATCCCACCTTTCCTCTTCAACAATTATCGGTTAGTATCGGTTGAGCCTAAGTTTTTGTTTCTTCACATAATGTGTGATATTCTTAGAATGCCATTTTATTTTGTTTTTGCTAGCTGTTTTAATAAAATACTTAGATCTGAAAGTTTTTAAATAAAATAGAGTCCTCAAATAGTTACCAGAGAGGCTAGTTAAGCGGCATTCATATCCCGTCAAAGAAGCTCTTTTCTATGCCATTTACTCTTGTGTGCTTCACTTATATCCTATGAGTAAATTGTTGAATAAATTGAATGTCATGAAGTTGAAACCATATCATGCCTAGTGGTAGCTTCACATTGGTTATAGAAAGTGAAATCTTTTGAGGTTTGACAATCACAATATTGGTCATATAAGCAATTCACGAATAATTAGTATAAGGAAGGGAACTTTCACATATAAATACACTATCATGGAAATATTTTGTGATTGTGAGCCCCCATCAAAATATTATATGCCAAAATTGTTGACGTTGGAGAAGGAAGACAATGTAATGGTTTATGTTTGTTCATATTCACATAGAAGTTATATTGTCATAGATCCTTCAACATGTGGTCCTTGCCCCCCATCTTTGCTAGCCAAAAATTCTACACCAAATAGAGATACTACTTGTGCATCCAAAAACCCTTAAGCCCAAATCTTATTTTCAAGAGTCCACCAACCTACCTAAGGATTGAGGAAGATCCTTCAAGTAAGTTGTCATCGGTGCAATAAGGCAATAAAAATTGCTTCTAAAAGTGTGAGATCATTTAGTGTAAGAGAAAATTGAGCGTTGTACGAACTTGTGATGGCAAAGAATAAAAGCGACAAACTGCATAATAAAGGTTGCTATCATAAGGGGCAATATAACGTGACGTTCTTTTGCACTAAGGGGTTTAACATACAAACAAATAAGCGCATGGCAACCTGTGCTTCCCTCTACGAAGGGCCTATCTTTTACTTTTATGTATTTACTTTCATGGAAGAGTCAATGTTTTTCTCTCTATTCCTTTTTATTTTCCTCTTTTGGCAAGCATCATGTGGTGAGGAAAGATCTAGGCACACATATCTAGTTGGATATGGGTAGCATGCGTTATTATTGTTGACATCACCCTTGAGGTGAATGCGTTGGGAGGCAAAACAATAAGCCCCTATCTTCCTATGTGTCCGGTTGAAACGTTTTGCTCATGTGTATGTGGCGAGTGTTAGCAATCATAGAAGACTATATGATGATTGAGTATGTGGAGCTCTTACTTAAACTCTGTTGAATAAGTTGACTTACAATTGCTTGGTGACTAAGAACATAGGTTGTTGAGTTTCAAGAGAATTCATTGTTTGAACCATAACATGTGAATTGGTTGCTACTATAACATGAGAAGTTTTATAAGAAATAATTGCTGTTATGATGACAGGAAAAGTGATTGAAATTTTCATTGATCAAACTTGTGCACTTTGCTAGCATTCACAGTTCATAAATTATTTCTTTTATCATTTACCTACTCGGGGATGAGTATGATTAAGCTTGGGGATGCTGATACGTCTCCAACGTATCTACAATTTATGAAGTATTCATGCAGTTATATTATCATTCTTGGATGTTTTACAATCATTTTATAGCAACTTTATAGCATTTTTTGGGACTAACCTATTGACCTAGTGCCCAATGCCAGTTGCTATTTTTGCTTGTTTTTTACATCACATAAAATCAATATCAAACGGAGTCCAAACACCGCAAAACTTTTTGTGGATTTTTTATGGACCAGAAGACTCCCGATGGGCCAGAGCAGCACCTGGAGGGTGCCCCGAGGGGAGCACAACCCACCAGGGCCCCCTGGCGCGCCCATGTAGGTTGTGCCCACCTCGGTGGACTCCCGTACCCCTTCTCTGCATTATAAATTCCCAAATATTCCAAAACCCTTTGGGATTAACCTAGATCAAAACCAATCTAGACCCTTTCCGACACCATGCCGGAGGGGGGAATCATCTCCGGTAGCCATCTTCATCATCCCGGTGGCCACCACGATGAGGAGGGAGTAGTCCACTGATGACCCACAAGTATCGGGGGATCAATTGTAGCTCTTTTCGATAAGTAAGAGTGTCGAACCCAATGAGGAGCAGAAGGAAATGATAAGTAGTTTTCAGTAAGATAATGTCTGCAAGTGCTGAAATTGTAAGTAGCGAGTAGTTTGATAGCAAGATAATTTGTAACGAGCAAGTAATGATAATAGTAACAATTATGCAGCAAGGTAGCACAATCCTTTTGAGGCAAAGGACAGGCCAAAACGGTCTCTTATGATAAGCAAAGCGTTCTTGAGGGTACACGGGAATTTCATCTAGTCACTTTCATCATGTTGGTTTGATTTGTGTTCACTACTTTGATAATTTGATATGTGGGTGGACCGGTGCTTAGGTGTTGTTCTTACTTGAACAAACCTCCTACTTATGATAAACCCTCCCGCAAGCACCCGCAACTACGAGAAAAGTATTAAGAATAAATTCTAATCATAGCATTAAACTTTTGGATCCAATCGGCCCTTACGGAATAGCGCATAAGCCGGGGTTTAAGTTTGTGTCACTCTCGAAACCCACCATCTAATTGCTACTCCACAATGCATTCCCTTAGGCCCAAATATGGTGAAGTGTCATGTAGTCGACGTTCACATGAGACCACTAAGGGAATGCACAACATACATACTATCAAAATATCGAACACATATCAAATTCACATGATTACTTGTAACATGATTTCTTCCGTGACCTCAAGAACAAAAGTAACTACTCACAAACGGTACACATGCTCATGATCAGAGGGGGTATTAAATAGCATAATGGATCTGAACATATAATCTTCCACCAAATAAACCATGTAGTAATCAACTACAAGATGTAATCAACACTACTAGTCACCCACAAGTACCAATCTATAGTTCCGGTAACAAGATTGAACACAAGAGATAAACCAGGGTTTGAGAGGAGATGGTGCTGTTGAAGATGTTGATGGAGATTGCCCTCTCCAAGATGGGAGAGTTGTTGGTGCCGATGATGACGATGATTTCCCCCTCCGGGAGGGATGTTCCCCCGGCAGAATCGCTCCACCGGAGGGCAGAAGTGCTCCTGCCCAAGTTCCGCCTCGAGGGGGCAGAGCTCCGTCCCGAAAGGCTTCTCCTTATTTTTCTAGGTCAAAATGACTTATATACCAAAATATGGGCACCGGAGGTGGGCCGAGGAGGCCACAACCCACCAGGGCATGCCTGGGGGGACCTGGCGCGCCCAGGTGGGTTGTGCCCATCTGGTGGCCCCCTCTGGTGTTTATTGGCTCTAGTATTTCTTAAATAATCCATAAAAAATCTCCGTGAAGTTTCAGCTTATTTGGAGTTGTGCAGAATAGGTGGCCTGGCGTAGCTTTTCCAGGTCCAGATTTCCAGCTGCCGGAATTCTCCCTCTTTATGTGTTCATTGCAAATTATGAGAGAAAAGGCATTATAATTACTCCAAAAAGCACTATTATGGATAAAAACATTATAAATAACAGTAAGAAAACATGATGCAAAATGGACGTATCAACTCCCCCAAGCTTAGACCTCGCTTGTCCTCAAGCGAAAACCGAAATCGAAAAACATGTCCACAATATTTGAGAGAGAGAGGTGTCGGTAAAAACAAAATACAGACATAGAAGCATCATGTTGATTATTATAACAACAACAAATTAAACATAGGACTTTTATCATAGAACTTGCATCATATACTTCCCATGAATAAGTGATAGTTCATCACATAATCGAAGTATAAAGAAAATACTCTATTAGAAACCAACAAACTATGTTTTTAGTCAACTTTGCATCTACAATTCATCATCTTTTCAGGAAGAGTCACGTGTCGGAGCCTTTTAAGCAAGTCCACATACTCAACCATCATATAGTCTTCTATGATTGCTAACACTCACCTCATACCCATAAGCAAAACGTTTCAATCAGACACATAGAAAGATAGGGGCTTATAGTTTCGCCTCCCAACATACTCACCTCAGGGGTGATGTCAACAATAATAACTCATGCTATCTATATTCAACAGGACATATGTGCCTAGATCTTTACTCACCACATGATGCTTGCCAAAAGAGAAAATAAAAAGGGATAGAAGGAAAACTTTGACTCTTTGCATAAAAGTAAATACATAAAGGTAAAAGATAGGCCCTTCGCAGAGGAAAGTAGAGGTTGCCATGCGCTTATTTGTTTGCATGCTTAATCCCTTAATGCAAGAGAACGTCATGTTGTATTGCCCCTTAAGATGACAACCTTTATTTTGTAGTCTTTTGCTTTTATTCTTTGTCATCCAAGTTCGTACAACGCTCAATTTTCCCTTACACTAAATGATCTCACATATTTAGAAGCAATTTTTATTGCCTTTTTGCACCGATGACAACTTACTTGAGGGATCTTGCTCAATCCCTAGGTAGGTATGGTGGACACTTGAAAAAGATTTGGGTTTAAGGGTTTTTGGATGCACAAGTAGTATCTCTACTTAGTGCAGAATTTTTGGCTAGCAAAGATAGGGGGCAAGCACCACATGTTGAGGGATCTATGACAATATGACTTCTATGTGAATATAAACAAACATAAACCATTAAGTTGTCTTCCTTGTCCAACGTCAACAATTTTGGCATATAATATTTTGATGAGGGCTCACAATCACAAAAGATTTCTAGGATAGTATATCTATATGTGAATCTTCTCTTCCCTTATTAATTCTTTCATGAGTTGCATCATTGACTAATGCTATGTTTGTCAATCTCTAATAATTTTTCTTACTTATACTTTTCCTTATGTGGTGCTATCACCTACCATAGGATTAGTATATAATCTTATTGGTTTATTTCCTTTCTTTTGTTTATTTCCTTTCTATTTTTCTTTCCTTCTTATTTATTCTCTTTATTTGCAACATGAAAGTAAATAAAGCAAAAACTCAAACTAAACTTTATTATATAACTTGCACACGATTATAGTGATAGATCACTAAGCAAACTCTCAAATAAGAAAGGATCGAACTAAACTTTATTTCATCTAAAGCAAGAAGATCGAACTAAGATAAGTAAAAGCAAAAGGATAGTGGGATGATACGATACTGGGGCACCTCCCCCAAGCTTGGCGGAAGCGAAGGGGAGTGCCCATACCCGATACTTAGTTTTGTTTTGGTGGTGAAGAAGATGGTGGTGGTGATGAAGAAGAGGCCTTGTCCTTAGATTTCCATGGCAGTGGTCCACCATCATAAGATGAAGAGTGAGTCTCACGGGTCCTGCAACTAGCAGCCAAACTCATACCTTTAAACCTCGCCCCTTGCACCGGAAGACATCTTGCACCTGGCGCGCCCTGGTGTCTTGTGCCCACTAGGGGACGCTTCCTGGAAGTTTCTTTATCTCCAAAATTCTAAAATATTCCAGAACTGATAAAAAATATTTTTGCGGATTTTTCGGAGTCCGTTTACTTACCGTATCACGTACCTCCTTATTTTGATGATATTGGAGTGTTCTGGAAGGACTCTTTTATGTGCTCTTCCGGTGTCAAATTTTGGATAATATTACTTTCAACATTAATAGGCGTACCCGAGATATAATGCTTTATTCGTTGTCCATTGACAACCTTTGGGTTAGTACCTTCGGAATTATTTATTTTGATGGTACCAGACCGGTAAACCTCCTCGATGATATATAGGCCTTCCCATTTCGAGAGGAGCTTTCCTGCAAAGAATCTAAAATGAGAGTTGTACAAAAGAACTTCTCCAACTTTGAACTCACATTTTTGAATTCTTTTGCCATGCCATCTTTTAACTTTTTCTTTAAATAACTTTGCATTTTCATAGGCTTGGGTTCTCCATTCATCTAATGAGCTTATGTCAAATAACCTCTTTTCACCAGCAAGTTTGAAATCATAATTGAGTTCTTTAACTGCCCAATATGCTTTATGTTCTAACTCAAGAGGCAAATGACAAGCTTTTCCATAAACCATTTTATAAGGAGACATACCCATAGGATTTTTATATGCTGTTCTATAAGCCCAAAGTGCATCATCTAATTTCTTAGACCAATTCTTCCTGGACCTATTGACAGTCTTTTGCAAAATTAATTTTATTTATCTATTGCTAAGTTCAACTTGACCACTAGACTGAGGATGATAGGGTGATGCAATTCTATGGTTAACATCATACTTGGCAAGCATTTTACGGAAAGCACCATGGATAAAGTGTGAACCAGCATCATTCATTAAATATCTTGGGACTCCAAACCTTGGGAAAATAACTTCCTTAAGCATTTTCATACTGGTGTTGTGATCAACACGACTAGTTGGAATAGCTTCTACCCATTTAGTAACATAATCAACAACAACCAAAATATGTGTATACCCATTAGATGAAGGAAAATGTCCCATATAATCAAATCCCCAAACATCAAATGGTTCAATAGCAAGTGAATAATCTAGAGGCATTTCTTGACTTACCGATAGTACCTATTCTTTGACATTCATCACAAGATAAGACGAACTTACGTGCATCCTTGAAGAGAGCGGGCCAACAAAATCCAGATTGCAATACCTTGTGAGCAGTTCTATCTCTAGCATGATGCCCTCCATAAGCCTCGGAGTGACATTTTCGTAGGATTTATCCCTATTCATGCTCACGTACACAACATCTAATAATACTATCTACTCCTTCTTTATAAAGATATGGGTCATCCCAAAAGTAATGTCTTAAATCATAAAAGAATTTTTTCTTTTGTTGGTATGTAAAGCTAGGTGGTAAATATTTAGCAACAATGTAATTAGCATAGTCAGCATACCAAGGAGTACCATTAGCAACATTTATTGCAGCTAACTGCTCATCAGGAAAACTATCATCAATAGGTAGTGGGTCATCAAGCACATTTTCAAGCCTAGACAAGTTATCAGCTATGGGGTTCTCAGCTCCTTTTCTATCAATGATATGTAAATCAAATTCTTGTAACAAGAGAAACCAATGAATAAGTCTAGGTTTAGCATCTTTCTTTTCCATAAGATATTTAATAGTAGCATGGTCTGTGTGAACAGTTACTTTGGAATCAACAATATAAGGTCTAAATTTATCACAAGCAAACACAACTACTAAGAATTCTTTTTCAGTAGTAGCATAATTCCTTTGAGCACTGTCTAGAGTTTTACTAGCATAATGAATAACATTCAATTTCTTATCAACTCTTTGTCCTAGAACAGCACCAACAACACAATCACTATTACCGGACGTAATTTCAAAAGGCAAGTTCCAATCAGGTGGTTGAACAATAGGTGCAGATATTAAGGCTTTCTTGAGTGTTTCAAAGGCTTCAAGACAATCATCATCAAAAACAAAAGGACTATCCTTTTGCAAAAGATTAGTAAGAGGCCTAGAAATTTTAGAAAAGTCTTTGATAAATCTCCTATAGAAACCAGCATAACCTAGGAAACTACGAATACCTTTGATGTCCTTAGGACATGGCATTTTCTGAATTGCATCAACCTTAGCTTGGTCCACTTCAATACCCCTTTTAGAAATTTTATGACCCAAGACAATGCCTTCATTAACCATAAATTGGCACTTCTCCCAATTCATGACAAGATTTGCTTGCTCACATCTCAGCAAAACTCGATCAAGATTGCTTAAACAATCATCAAAAGACTTCTCATAAACAGAAAAGTCATCCATAAAAACCTCAACAATCTTTTCACAAAAGTCACAAAATATAGCCATCATACATCTTTGAAAGGTAGCAGGTGCATTACATAAACCAAAAGGCATACGTCTATAAGCATAGGTTCCAAAAGGACAAGTAAAAGTGGTCTTTTCTTGATCAGGTTGAGAAACAGGTATTTGTGAAAAGCCAGAATATCCATCAAGGAAGCAAAAGTGTGTGTGCTTAGATAATCTTTAAAGCATTTGATCAATAAAAGGCAAAGGGTAATGATCCTTTCTAGTTGCTTTGTTTAATTTTCTAAAATCAATTACCATTCTATAGCATGTAACAATTCTTTGTGGAATAAGCTCATTCTTATCATTAGGAACAACAGTAATACCTCCTTTCTTAGGAACACAATGAATAGGACTTACCCATCTACTATCAGCTATGGGATAGATTATACCTGCTTCCAGAAGTTTTAATATTTCTGTTCTTACCAACTCTTTCATCTTCTGATTTAACCGACGTTGGTGATCAACAACGTGTTTAGCATCAGGTTCCATATTAATTTTGTGCTGACATAGAGTGGGACTAATGCCCTTTAAATCATCAAGAGTATATCCAATAGCAGCCCGGTGCTTCCTTAGAACTTTCAACAATCTTTCTTCTTCATGTTCTGAAAGGTCAGCACTGATAATAACAGGATATATCTTCTTTTCATCAAGATAAGCATATTCAAAGTGTCTGGAAATTGTTTTAATTCAAACACAGGATCACCTTTAGGTGGAGGAGGACCTCCAAGAGTTTCAATAGGCAAATTGTGTTTAAGCAGAGGACGTTGTTCAAAGAATTTTTTATCTATTTCATTTCTTTCATGCATATGGAAATCATTTTCATGGTCTAGCAAATATTGTTCTAAAGGGTCAGTAGGTGGCACAGCAATAGAAGCAAGACCAATTAATTCATCCTTACTAGGCTATTCTTTTTCATGAAGATTTCTACTAAACTTGGAAAAATTAAACTCATGAGACTCATCACCAAAGCTAATGCTGACAGTTTGTTTCTTACAATCTATATTAGCATTAACTATGCTCAAGAAAGGTCTACCAAAGATAATGGGACAAAAGTCATCTTGTGGGGAACCAAGAACAAGAAAATCAGTAGGGTATTTTATTTTCCCACACAAGACTTCAACATCTCTAACAATCCCAATTGGTGATATAGTGTCTCTATTAGCAAGTTTAATAGTAACATCTATTTCTTCTATCTCAGCAGGTGTTATATCTTTCATAATTTCCTGATATAAAGTGTAAGGAATAGCACTTACACTAGCACACATGTCACATAAACCATGATAACAGTGATCTCCTATTTTAACTGGAATAACAGGCATGCCAACAACAGGTCTATGTTTATCTTTTCTATCAGGTTTAGCAATTCTAGCAGCTTCTTCACAGAAGTAAATAGCATGCCCATCAATATCTTCTTCCAAGAGATCTTTAACCATAGTAATGCTAGGTTCTACTTTAATTTGTTCATCAAGTTTAGGTGTTCTAATATAGCTTTCATTAACCACAATTGAAACTTTAGCATGTTCCTTTATCCTAACAGGGAAAGGTGGTTTCTCAATATAAGCAAAAGGAACAACTGGATCAACATTATAAAGTATAGTTTCTTCTTTAACTGGTACCGGTTCTTTAATAGGTGGGTGATATTTAAACCACTTCTCCATAGGGAGTTTAACATGAGTAGCAAATGATTCGCAAAAGGAGGCTACTATCTCAGAGTCAAGTCCATATTTAGTGCTAAACTTTTGAAAAGCATCGGTATCCATAAAAGATTTAACACAATCATACTTAAGTTTAATACCTGACTCTTTACCTTCATCGAGTTCCAAATCGTTAGAGTTGTGTTTAATTCTTTCCAAAAGATCCCACCGGAATTCAATAGTCTTCTTCATAAAAGAACCAGCACAAGAAGTATCAAGCATGGTTTGATCATTACGAGAAATCTGAGCATAAAAGTTTTGGATAATAATTTCTCTTGAGAGCTCATGATTGGGGCATGAATATAACATTGACTAAAGCCTTCCCCAAGCTAGAGCAATACTTTCTCCTTCACCAGGCCAAAATTATATATATAATTCCGACCACGATGAACTAGATGCATAGGATATTTTTTTTGTGGAACTCTAATTTCAAATGATTCCAATTCCATGATCCAATATCATCGCATAGCCTATACCATGACAATGCTTTTCCCTTCAAAGATAAAGGGAAAACCTTTGTCATCACCTCATCTCCAGGTAAAACTGCAAGCTTTAACAATCCACAAATTTGTTCCACATATATCAAGTGCATATCAGGATGTTCGGTTCCATCTCCTGCATAAGGGTTAGCTAGCAGTTGTTCTATCATAACTGAAGGAATTTCATATTCAATATTTTCAGTAGGTGCGGTGGGTTGAGGGGTAGCTAATTGTGGTTCTAGACAAGGTGAAGACACCCCGAACAAACCCCTCAAAGGATTGTTTTCCATAGTAACAAGTGACAATAAATTTCAGCACACTATATAAATGTTTCCTTACCGAATTCCACTTACCAAAGACGCTTCACTCCCCGGCTACGGTGCCAGAAAATAGCCTTGATGACCCATAAGTATAGGGGATAAATTGTAGCTCTTTTAGATAAGTAAGAGTGTCGAACCCAATGAGGAGCAGAAGGTAATGACAAGTAGCTTTCAGTAAGATAATGTCTGCAAGTGCTGAAATTGTAAGTAGCGAGTAGTTTGATAGCAAGATAATTTGTAACGAGCAAGTAACAATATTAGTAACAAGTATGCAGAAAGGTAGCCCAGTCCTTCTGAGGCAAAGGATAGGCCAAAACAGTCTCTTATGATAAGCAAAGCGTTCTTGAGGGTACACGGGAATTTCATCTAGTCACTTTCATCATGTTGGTTCGATTTGTGTTAACTACTTTGATAATTTGATATGTGGGTGGACCGGTGCTTATGTGTTGTTCTTAATTGAACAAACCTCCTAATTATGATTAACCCTCCTGCAAGCATCCGCAACTATGATAAAAGTATTAAGAATAAATTCTAACCATATCATTAAACTTTGATGCAATCGGTCTCTTATGGAATAGCGCATAAACTGGGGTTTAAGTTTCTGTCACTCTCGCAACCCACCATCTAATTGCCACTCCACAATGCATTCCCTTAGGCCCAAATATGGTGAAGTGTCATGTAGTAGACGTTCACATGACACCACTAAGGGAATCACAACATACATACTATCAAAATATCGAACACATATCAAATTCACATGATTACTTGTAACATGATTTCTCCCGTGACCTCAAGAACAAAAGTAACTACTCACAAGGTAAACATGCTAATGATCGGAGGGGTATTAAATAGCATAATGCATCTAAACATATAATCTTCCACCACATAAACCATATAGTAATCAACTACAAGATGTAATCAACACTACTAGTCACCCACAAGTACCAATCTATAGTTCCAGTAACAAGATTGAACACAAGAGATAAACTAGGGTTTGAGAGGAGATGGTGTTGTTAAAGATCTATATGGAGATTTCCCTCCCCAAACCCGGGGGCCTGGGCACCCAGGTGGGTTGTGCCCACCTAGTGGCCCCCCTCTGGTGTTTATTAGCTCAAGTATTTCTTAAATAATCCATAAAAAATCTGTGTGAAGTTTCAGCTTATTTGGAGTTGTGCAAAATAGGTGGCCGGACATAGCTTTTCCAGGTCCCGATTTCCAGCTGCCGGAATTCTCCCTCTTTTGTGTGTTCCTTGGAAATTATGAGAGAAAAAGCATTAGAATTACTCCAAAAAGCATTATTATGGATAAAAAATTATAAATAACAGTAAGCAAACATGATGCAAAATGGACGTATCATCCACCCTCTGGGTTGAGGGTTTGTACCAGTAGCTATGTGTTTAATCTCTCTCTCTCTCTCTCGTGTTCTTAAGATGTCACGATCTTGATGTATCGCAGGCTTTGTTAATATAATCAGATCATATGTTGTTTCCCCCTCTCTATCTTGTTGTGATGAATTGAATTTTTCCCTTTGAGATTTCGTTGTTGTCGGATTGAATACTTTTATGGATTTGAGAACACTTGATGTATGTCTTGCAATTGAATACTCGTGGTGACAATGGGTTGTCGTATTGATTCACCTGATATATGTTTTGGCACTCAACTCGCGAATTCCCAAGGTGACATTGGGGTAATCTATGCATAGGGGTTGATGCATGTTCTTGTCTTTGTTTCTCCGGTAGAAATCTTGCGGCACTCTTTGAAGTTCTTTGTGTTGGATTGAGTATTATGAATATAAATTTGCTGTGGTGTTATTTTAGTATGAGCTCTAGGATAGATCAAACAGAAAGAATAGCTTTGTGTTATTTTAGTACAAACTCTTGAATAGATCAAACGGAAATAATAGCTTTGAGGTGGTTTCGTATCCTACAAACAATTTATTCTTATGTTCTCCGCTAGATAGAAACTTTGGAGTGATTCTTTGTCGCATTTTGAGGGGTGGTTATATGATCCAATTATATTAGGGGACAATTACATTTGAGCCCCTCGTTGTGTCACACCCGTGTGTTTTGCCCCTAAATTGAAAAAACCCTCATTTCTGCCCGAGCTCGTTTGCTCTTCTTATGCTTTTGCCCTTTGACTGTTTGACCGTAACTTTGAAAACTTCATAATGAATTCATACTAACTCAGAAAAATGCATATAAGATATCAAAATGTTCGGATAAACATCACCTATATGTTTTGAATTTGTTTTCAATTTTTTCATCATTTACTATTCATGCTGACATCATATGAGCTCAAACTAAGATAGGGACTTTTGAGCACTTTTGTCATGAATGCAAATGACATGCACATATAGGTGATGTTTTTCCGATCTTTTTAATATGTTATTTGTATTTTTCTGAGTTAGTATGAATTCGTTATGAAGTTTTCAAAGTTGCGGTAAAACGGTCAAAGGGCAAAAGCATAAGAGGAGTAAACGAGCTTGGACAGAAATGAGGGTTTTTTGAATTTAGGGGAAAAACACCCGGGTGTGACACAACTAGGGGCTCAAATGTGATTGTCCCATATTAGCATTGTTGAGAGATTGCACTAGCGAAAGTACGGACCCTAGGCCTCATTTTCAAGCATTGCAATACCGTTTTTGTGCCCGTTTACTATTTTCTACCTTGCTGTTTTTATTTATTCAGATTATAAAAATGTATTTCTACCATCCATATTACACTTGTATCACCATCTCTTCACCGAACTAGTGCACCTCAGCCCGGGCATAAAACCGAAGACCGAAGACCAAACCCGAAAAGACCGAGATCGAACCTGAAAAGACCGAACTAGCAAATACTGAATAAAAACGGTCTGCAAAAATAGAAGACCGAACTAGGTATGGTCTGTTCGGTCTTGTTGTTTTGAGGACCGAATAGCCCGTATAGACCGAATTACTAAAAGCCCATCCTAAGGCCCGTCTAGCAAGCCCAACAATGGTCACACACAACTACACGAGTACAGACCTCACGTCCTCAGTCCTCACTTCATGATTCACAGGAACCACCCAGCACCCTGATTCACTCCCGTTCCTCTTTTTCTCTCCCACTACGAACCCTAGCCACTGCGGGCCGCCCGCCGCCCACCACTGTGGCCCGATGCCCCGTGACGACTGACGACAGCGGCACCGAGGCACGCCGCACGCCCTGACCGATGAAGACCGGCGCCCCGCATCGACAACCTCGACCCCCCGTTGGTCACTCCACTTCTCGCGACACGGCCGTCAGCCGCCGGTGCTCCACCTCTTGACGGCCGGTTCAACAGGTGCAGTCCCTGAGCACCACTCGCCCTCTTCCACACTGTTCGCTGGCTCGCTGCCTGCTGCCATCTTTTGGTTCTCCACATCGCAGTTGATGGTTACTTACTTCATCTCTATATGTACATATATGATATATGATTCCCATGAAATCAGCGCTCCTGCAAGTGTTTTGTAGGCGATACATGCCTTGCTTTCTGTCTAATGTTAGCACTTGGAGACAACAAATAGAACTCTATACTATACTACACTTAACTAGAGTAGCGTCAAATGTTAGCACAAGATTATTTCTGTAGTCATTTGGGTTGTTTTGCAACCATAGTAAATTTTTTCTATTTTTTCTACACTTCAACTTCTATCCATGCAGTCTTGTAAAAGCAACACTTTAAAATGGAACATTCAGAGTGCGGATTTGGGCAAGATAACTGAGAAGAATCACACACTTTAGCGGCTTCAATACTTTAGTACTACTAGTAGGACTAGAGAATTTATATCTATAATCCTCTTTGTTATTGCAAGATAAATCCCAGGTACTGAATTCCTATGTACATAGTAAAGCATTTGTGCTTGTTTCCTAAAAGTAGATATATACATGGTATATATCATGTTGGTAGTTGATACGAGATACACAAAGATGGGTTATATGCACCTTATGTTCTTATTTGCTCATGTCAATGTTGTTTGACAGACCAATGTCCTCTTTTCTGTAGATGTTTCCTATACTGGAATCTAAATATGATGAGGAGTTGAATGAGAAAGATGCCAAAGCAAAAGGTGCCAAAGGTGCCAATCTAGAAGCTGCTCAAGATGACAAGCCAAAAGAACATAAGCGAATTACGTCATGAATCTTGTTGTTGGACCATGAATTACGAATCTTCTTACTTTGTGTCATATGAATCTTGTTACTTGCTATCACGTATAAACATGTATTGGTATTTTGTTACTTGTTGACAAATATAAACATGTATTGGTAATGGAAGTAACTCGTTATATCAATTAATTTGGTCTGTTTGGTCTGGACCGAAGACCGAATAGTAAAGACCGAAGACTGAATAGTGAAGAACCGAAAAGACTGAAATTATTTCGGTCTTCAATTCTGGAAGACCGAAAAGACCGAACCAAACAAACCGAAAAGACCGAACGCCCAGGGCTAGCACCTATACAAAATTACCATTGTATTTGGTGTGTTGGGGACACAAGAGACTCTTTGTTATTTGATTGCAGGGTTGTTTGAGAGAGACTATCTTCATCCTACACCTCCCATAGATTGATAAACCTTGGGTCATCCACTTGAGGGAAAATTGCTACTGTCCTACAAAACTCTGCGCTTGGAGGCCCAATGCGTGTCTACAAGAATAAAGTTGCGTAGTAGACATCATGGGTTATACTTATCGATGGCAATGTTTTACCTCGTTACCATGTTGAAGGCATTGCTTGAACTTGTTCTTCAGGCCGAAAACCTTGAACCTGGCCTATGATTATTGGACCCAGCGACGCCATTGTTGGGGAACGTAGTAATTTCAAAAAAATTCCTACGCACATGCAAGATCATGGTGATGCATAGCAACGGGAGGGGAGAGTGTTGTCCACGTACCCTCATAGACCGAAAGTGGAAGCGTTAGCACAACGCGGCTGATGTAGTCGTACGTCTTCACGATCCGACCGATCAAGTACCGAACATATGGCACCTCCGAGTTCAGCACACGTTCAGCCCGATGACGTCCCTTGAACTCCGATCCAGCCGAGTGTTGAGGGAGAGTTTTTTCAGCACGACGGTGTGGTGATGATGATGATGTTCTATCGACGCAGGGCTTCACCTAAGCACCGCTACAGTATTATCGAGGTGGACTATGGTGGAGGGGGGCACCGCACAAGGCTAAAATATCAAACGATCAATTGTTGTGTATCTAGGGTGCCCCTGCCCCTGTATATAAAGGAGCAAGGGGAGGTGCGGCCGGCCAGGAGAGAGGGCGCGCCAGGAGGAGTCCTAGTCCCACCGGGAGTAGGACTCCCCCCTTTCCTCATTGGATTAGGACTTGGGAGGGGGAAAGAGGAAGGGGAGAGGAAGGAAGGGGGGGGGGCGCCGCCCTCCTCTCCTTGTCCTATTCGGACTAGGGGGGAGGGCGTGCGGCCCAGCCCTGGCCGCCTCTCCTCTTCTCCGTAAAGGCCCACTAAGGCCCATTAACCTCTCGGGGGCTTCCGGTAACCTCCCGGTACTCCGGTAAAATCCTGATTCACCCGGAACACTTCCGATATCCAAACATAGGCTTTCAATATATCAATCTTCATGTCTCGACCATTTGGAGACTCCTTGTCATGTCCGTGATCATATCCGGGACTCTGAAAAACCCTCGGTACATCAAAACATATAAACTCATAGTATAACTGTCATCAAAACATTAAGCGTGCGGACCCTACAGGTTCGAGAACTATGTAGACATGACCGAGACAAGTCTCCGGTCAATAACCAATAGCGGAACCTGGATGCTCATATTGGTTCTACGAAGATCTTTATCGGTCAGACCGCATAACAACATACGTTGTTCCCTTTGTCATCGGTATGTTACTTTCCCGAGATTCGATCGTCGGTATCTCAATACCTAGTTCAATCTCATTATCGGTAAGTCTCTACTCGTTCCGTAATACATCATCCCGCAACTAACTCATTAGTTGCAATGCTTGCAAGGCTTAAGTGATGTGCATTACCGAGAGGGCCCAGAGATACCTCTTCGACAATCGGAGTGACAAATCCTATTATCGAAATACGCCAACCCAACAAGTACCTTCGGAGACACCTGTAGAGCACCTTTATAATCACCCAGTCACTACTAGGGAAAAGGCTAGCAGCAACGCGGGTTTTAGGCCTATCAGCAGCGCGGGTACCCGCGCTACCAATAAAGCGCTACAGCTAACGTATAGCAGTAGCGCTGGTCCACCCGCGCTAATGCTACACAAGTGTTGTAGCAGCGCGCTTAAAGGAACCTCGCTGCTGCTAATAGCTATAGCGCGCTTCCCCTGTGCGCGCTACTGCTACAACCGCGCTGCTGGTAACTTTTCTGCACTCGCTACTGCTAATTTTAGTACTTTTTTGTTTTTTTCCGCATATTTGTTTTGTATTTGAATAGGCTTTATAGAAAAATATTTAGCACATACAAATGTCATCATGATACACATACAAATGCCTGCGAGACCACAAATGTAATCATAGCGTATACATACAAATAGTCTCGTCATAATCATCATCCAACACAAAGTGGTATCTTGTCATCATCTCGAAAATAGTGATACATGCAAGTCTCGAATACTTGCAACTACAACATCATCCATCTAAACAAAGGTATACGTGAGAAGAGCTATCACTATGAGTGAGAGCGGAACTATGCAGTACATGAGATGGCGGTTACGAGTCCTCTCTCGCGCTAGCGTGAACCTCAAGTAACTAGCTTCTCCTTCTTGTCTGCTTTTGAAGCCTTTATGGCTGGCGTCCGAGAACCCATTCACTTGCGCCTGACACTCATACCACTCGTTGTACACCCCTGGAACCTTCCCTTTGTACACGACATAGCAGTTCCATCTCGCCATCAAGAAACTAGGTACCTGTTAGAGATGCATGTTCATGAAGAGGATGTACAATCATATATATGCAACAAAATATACTAGAGAACACCGAAAAAGAAAGGGTTAGCAACTAGATGCAACATATAGTATGCAAATTAATTAACTAGAGGTACGCAAGTCATCGTACGCAAACTAACAAAGTAGCGTTACGCAAGTTCGGCAGGGATCATGGACATCACAAAGTTGCATCACTACAAATAGTATACAAGTTCAACCGACACATATCATCATCATCGGCATCATAAATAACTAGAAGTTCCATCCTTCCATATCATCGAGGATGGACCCTAGCTTCTTGAACGGCGTGAGGTCTAGACGTTGCATGCCTATGCGAGTTCGGACGTCAGCTCGCGATATAGGGCCGTGGTGGAACATCCCCTTCTCATCGACGACTTCTTTCATGATGATCGTCGCAATGTCGCTTTGGATGCGAAAGAAGTCATCTCTAAGTTTATAATCCGCTTCTCCATGAGATTCTAGCCACTTGTGGATATGATCATCATTTCTGCTTCTCATGCGAAGCTTTTGGTGATCCGTGTTGAACTGATTCATGAGATGGAGGATGTATAATCCATCCTTCTTGCTTGGTTTTGGGACTTGGATGCAGGAGAAGTTAGTTTTATGCATGAAACCCATCTTCTTGTTCCTTTGTTTCCTGATCTGCATGTGGCCACCTCTAAAGCCGAAGCCTTGGAGAGCATCATCTAGAATATTCATTATGTGGGTGTAGTCTTTTTTCTCGTAGTCTCTGGAAGGGTCAAAATACACGGCGTGGGAGACTTGCGGATAAAGAACGATAAGGACGGCACGCCCGTTGCCGTGGGGAAAAGACACCTCAATTTATTCCCCATAGAGAGAGAAGGAATGATTGAAATGTATGAAAGGGTTGTTCGAAACTGACTTACTTTGGATGATAAGGCACGAGGACAATTTCCCGGTCCTTATTCTGTACCATGAAGTTTTGGAGGTAGTCCCTAGCAGTTTCATGCTCAAAGTCACCGAGACTCAAGAAAGACTCGTGCATGTAGTACGGATCCGCCACACAGATTTGCGAGACTTCTTCACTGTTCATGACAGAGCTCATATGTAGCGCAAAAAGGCGGACGATTGTAAAATCGAGCCGCCTTGTCAGAAACATCTCAAAGATATGGTCAAACCGCAGGAAGAACACCTCCGCGGGCCGTGTCTCGACGTAGCACTTCCCCTCAGGCACACGGGCCACGTATGTCGGATATCCTGGATGCTTTGAGGCTAGTAGGCTTTTCTCAGTCGACAACACATGGTCATGCAGTCTCCTGAGATCCCCTGATAGTGCCTCCAGTGGTTTCGGCGGTAGCATCGGCTCGCCCGTGAGATGGAACATGGCCGCACCTTTCACGGGTACACGCTCTTCAGAATGCATCATTTGGCTGCTATGTGCTCTGGCTTGTTTGGAGGCAGCTATCTTTCCTGATCTCTTTCTCTCCTTTTTCTTGGGCACACCTTCTAGACCCTTCCTTAACCCCTGCCCCAGTGTTCCCGGGCTAAGTACTGTACGACCCTCGCGCTGGGATAGTTGAGCCTGTGTTGAGGCGGCATCTTCAGGCGTGTCCTGTGAGGATTTCATGAAGAGAGACTTTTTGCAATCCCTGCTACGACCTTCCTGCCCGGGCATATCATCCATATCCTCATTAGCAAGCTGATAGCCCGATTCGTCATATGGTTGACTCATCAATTCTATGTCACAGTCATACGCGTTTGTATTGAGGAAATCCATAGGGTTGACCTCCGTCTCATCATCCATTCTCTGTTCTACAGGACAAATTACATCAGCCAACACTATTGCACCCCCTTCATCATGTCGTCCGCCGCTCTCACCCGGCACTACAGGAGCTGGTAATTGCGTAGGCGGGGTGTTGGTCTCCGCACATGCTTGTTAATGTGTGGTTATTGGTGTGCTCTCGGCCGGCTCCAGACGAATAAGATTCTTCGGCCATAGAAGCACCCAACCCTTGCAGCTTCCAATCCGCGGCGGGGTCTCGTCGTCCGCTCCCACGTGCTGTACTGGAGGAGGCAAATCCTCGTGCCCCGATTTCACACTGGACAAGCTAACCCTGAAGTGCCCAGCAGGGATCGGCTGGTTGTGGAACGTGGGTTGCAAGGGGTCCATTATCATCCCCTTTCCCACGTCCACCTTCTGGCCTTTGATCAAGTAGAGTATGGTGCACGGGGTTTCTTTCGCCTGCAAACACATATGTCTGTGGCGTAAAACATCCGAAAGGCAACAAAAATGGAATATTATATATATATATATATATATATGTTGGTGCGACATGTAATTACCGTGACGACGTCGAGCTCAACCAAAGACGAAGGCCCACCAAGCGCGCCAGAGACTGAGAACGGGCTGCTATGAGCGGGAGCGGCTGCGAGAGGAGGCCCAGTTGCGTGAGAAAGTGATGGTGCGATGGTGTTGTTGTTCATGGAGTTGCTCCCGACGAAACTGGGCAACGGGAAATCATGTACCGTCTTGTCTGGATTTTCCTTCGTCCAGTTGATGATAACTGGAACCAAGTTAGTAGCAAAATCATTTCTGTAGGCAGTTACAGCTGCATTGACTGCCTGCTGTAGCTACTCATATTTGTCCTCAGCTGCTTTTTTCGCGTCCTCAGCTGCTTTTTTCTCGACCGCAAGCTTCACCTTCGCGTCGATGTCCGCCTGACTAAACTTCTTTTTCTGCTTCTTGGCCTCCGGGCCCTCGTTGTAAAACACCTTCCACGTGGCGCCATCTCCAGCGCCGTGCACACGACCATATTGCGGCCGCTGGCCCAAAGGGAGTCCGTTAAGTTCGTTCAAGGCCTAGTTGAGAGGGGTGTCCCACTTGGGCCTCATCGGAGAAGTAGGGTTTTCGGCTGCAAGCTGGTGTTGCTTCTCCAGTAGTCTAATCAATTTCCTCGTGATCTTGTCTGTGTAAAAAACATTTTTCTCCTTGTCCCACTTGTAGCGGGCCCTGATGAAGTCATGCTCCAAGGGGTTGGTGAACTTCGCGAAGGGGTCTGGGAGACCCGCGGCTTCACGTTCCGCGTCCTCCTTATCCCATATGGGCCTTTTACCGAGGTAGCCACGGCTTCTGAGGCGATGCTTCCCCGTGTTCCTTTGCTGAAGGCTCTTCAATTTCGCAGCCTTAGCCTTGGCGTCCTCGGTAGCGCAAGTGTCCTTGAACTTTTTGAACTCCTCTTCCGTAAGTGTTGGATTTTCCTCCAGAATCTTGGACAGGGGTTCCTCAGCCTCAATAGCTCATTTCACCCTCGATTTCCAGGAGGCCAAATCATTGTTGAACATGCCCATGGCGTGATTGTTAATCTTTTTCATCTTCGGATCATCCCACGGTTGTTCTACGTTATCATCCTGATCGGGGAACTTGAATCTCTTGTGCAACTTCGTTAGGAGCAACTGCGTCAAATGTTCTTTACTCATTAAGTCATCGTCATTGATGCTTGCGCATTCCCGTAGGATGCATCCTACTTGGTTCCCATAGCACTTGCAAGGTTCTTCTGGCTCTAACGGCTCAAACTTGCCAGGTGCCATCTTTGTGATCACAAGTCGTCCAATCCCTAGTTTGTTAGGTTTTCGTATCCTCTGCTTCTTATGCCTCTTTTCGGTACCGGCATCGGCACCGGTATCTTCCCCGGCGGTACCTTCCCCACCGGTCTCGGCGCTGCCATCGGTGCCGGTGCCGTCGGTGTCGGTGTTGGTGTTGACGTCAGTACCATCATTGAGGCGGACCTGCAAACCTTGCTTAGCAGTCAAAAATTTGAGGTAGTCTTGTTCACCCTCATAATCCATCTCGTCTGCATCTTGGTCAGAAGGCCCAGTTTCTTTGTTGTTCGACATGTTTCCTATGATTAAGTGTCCTCATTTATTTCTAAAAGTATGAATAAATGAGAAATGAGATAAAAAAGAAATCTATGTGCCAGCACTCGATATGCCAACTATGTAGCACAAATCACGGGAAATTTCGGCATGACCTTTGCTAAAAAATGGACATATCGAGCGCCTGAAATTCACCGGAATGGAAATGAATCAACATTCCGGCGTAACATAGGCAACTCGGATCATTTACCAAAACATGACATATCCACATATCACATGTCCAGTTCAAATTTGCATATAAATTCATAACTAAATAGACAACCTAATTAACATAACTAAAACCTAAGTAAATTAACCCTAGCTAGCAGAGAGAGAGAGAGGGTGGGTGGTTTACAGAGGGTGCAGGGCGAGGAGGCAGGCCCGACGACGGCCAAGGTTGGGAGGGGAGGAAGCAGAGGAGGGATGCGAGGGCCGACGGGTCGGGGGTGAGCGCGCCTGGGTCGGGGGCGGCGGGGTCAGGGCCGAGCGCGGCGGGGTCGGGCGCGGCGGGGTCGGGGGCGGGCGCGGCGGTGCGACGGGGCCGGGGAAGAGAGAGTGGAGATTTGGGGGAAAAGAGGCGGGATGAAGCAGGGAGAGGGAGAATTTTGGGTTAAGTGGACGTAGCAGTAGCGCGTTTACACGAAACGCGCTACTACTACCTCGACTAGCTATAACAGTTTTCTGCAGAAACCGCTACTGCTACCTTGACTAGTTGTAGCGGTTTTCTGCAGAAACCGCTACTGCTACCTTGACTAGCTGTAGCTCTTTTTCACTAAAGTGCTGCTGCTATAACCAGTTTCCCTTTTTTCTTTTCCTCAGCATAATAGGAACATATATATTACATCATTGGACCCTTGCATAATAATGGCTAAGTGTGTATACAAAATAGGAACATATATATATTACATCATTGGACCCATGCATAATAATGGCTAATTAAGTGTGTATACAAAATAGGAACATATATATATATATATATATATATATATTACATCATTTGACCGATTCCTCAGCGCTGACGTTTTCGTTTTTGAGTCAGCTTCTTTCCCTTCTTGTTCGTCGAAGAATAATTGAGCCCCTCATTGTGACTTTGCCTTTTCCATGGAGTACGATTTTTCTTTGGTAACGTAGTATTGATTCTTCTTTTGACGTATACTTCATCATCATCGTCATCTTCCCTCATTGGGTTGCCGTACTGATCATAGTCTTCCTTGTTGGCGACTCCATCCATTCCAATGATGTTTCTTTTGCCTTTCCTCACGACAACACGACTGGGATTGCATGGGTCAGTTATGAAGAAGCATTGTGTCACGTGCTTAGCATGTACCCATGGCTCATTTTTTGCGATAGCGTTCACGGTAGCGCTCTTGGCGTCGGGTATAGTCATGGTAGTGAAAATTCGGCTTTCTCTTTCTACATTCTTAGCCCATCTAACACGGAACATCGCCGTGTTGTGTAGTCCAGAGTAGTCAAGCTCCCAGATCTCCTCGACCCTTCCATAAAATCATTCAGTTGCGCTGTTGTCGCTGCCGGTCATGCATTCCATCATCACCCCTGAGTTCTGATATTCATCACTGTCCATATCTTTGGCTTCCGTGTAGAACGTGTATCCGTTGATATCATATGCCTGATAGGTTACGAGGTTGGGCGAGGGGCCATGTGCTAAGGCGTATATGAGCAATCCGTCCTTAGAGCCCTCCTCCGGGGGATTAGCAATAATATGCTCTTTGAACCAATGCAGGATAGTGGAGTTGTGCTCTCTAGTAACTTCGGCGTCCGTCCTGCATACCCCCCGGCCACGATACTTCTTTGCGATAATTTCTTTGTGCAGTGCCACGAAAGGATCTACCTCGTCTAGGTGTTGTAGCACTACCAAGTTTGCTCTGTCAAAGTCGCTGTGTCGATCTGAGTATGCCACGTGCAGTTCCCTACGACCGTTGCAGTGAACTTCTCCTTTGAGCCTCCCATCGTGCTTGTTAACGGGCAAACCAACACTAACACTAGGCGGCTGGTCTGCGCCATATAGAAAATTCTCACAGAAAGAGATGCACTCTTGTGTCAAATAGCCCTGGACGATGCTTCCATCCGGACGGGACATGTTACGAACAAATCCTTTGATGATCCCATTCATCCTCTCAAACGGCATCATGTTGTGCAGGAATGACGGCCCCAGGTCTATTATGTCATCCACAATATGGACACACAGATGCACCATCATGTCAAAGAACGCGGGCGGGAAGTACATCTCAAGCTCATTCAGTATCGCAACGATCTCTTCCTGTAGCCTTCGGAGCTGCTTCACACTGATCGACTTTCAAGAGATGACGTCGAAAAAGTTGCAGAGACCAATAAGCGTGTCACGGACGTGCTTGTCCATTATCCCTCTAAGGGCAACATGTAATATCTGCGTCATCATCACATGACAGTCATGAGACTTCATCCCGCTGAACCTTTTCTTGTCCGTATCTAGATATCTACTTATCTTGCCACAGTAACCGGAACTAACTTTGACTCCAGTAAGGCACTTAAAGAATTGATTGACCTCAGCCTGACTTAAGGTGAAGCAAGAAGGGGGGCAATAATCCTCATTCTTTATTTTCTTGCCCTTCTTCTCCCGTGCCTCTGTCTCCGTCTCTGTCTCATTTGACATTTTACGTGGCGGCATGTGCAGATCTTCCCTGATTTCCAAATCTTACAAGTCTTTTCTTGCCTTCGGCCCATCCTTGGTCTTATCCGGCATGTTCATCAGTGTTGCGAGCAAGCTCTCAAGGACATTCTTACAGATATGCATTTGATCAAGGCAATGAGGTGTATCGAGTTTGTGCCAGTACTCCAAGTCCCAGAACACAGACCTCGTCTTCCATACCTTCAGCAGCGGCTCCGGCGCCTTTCTCATCGTCTTTCCCGGCGCGGGGCACTCCTTCCAGTTTTTCAACATCTCGTCGATTTCGGCACCGCTCCACTTACGTGGAGGTCCTCGATGCTCAGCGTGACCATTGAATAGATCTCCACGGTTTTTCCACGGGTCGTCCTGTTCGAACCATCTTCGATGCCCCATGTACACGATTTTCCCAGACCCACCATCTTTCCTTGACGTTAGCTGCTGAGACGTCGTATCATCCATGCACCGCGTGCATCCGCAATATCCATGGCACACCTGGCCTGCCACATATCCGTAACCAAGATAGTCGTGCACTGTCGTGATCAGCGCGGCTCTCATGTTGAAATACTCGCCTTTGCTGGCGTCCCATGTCTTGGCCGGTGTTTTCCATACCGTGTCTAACTCCTTATGAAGTAGCCCAGATACAAATTAATATTATTTCCTGGTTGTTTCGGCCCTTGAATAAGCATGCTCATGTGAATGTACTTCGATTTCATGCACAACCAGGGGGGAGGTTGTATATCCATACAAACACGGGCCATGTGCTATGGTTGGTGCTCTGGTTGCCAAATGGATTCATGCCATCAGTACACGCGCCGAGCACGATGTTCCTTGCATCACATTCAAAATACCGATAGAATTTGTTCAACGCTCTCCACTGGCTTCCATCCTTGACGTGTCTCAGCTTCGGATCATCTCCATCATCGGGCTTCTTCCTCTCCGCGTGCCAGCGCATTAGCTTTGCTTCCTTGGGATCTACAAAATACCTCTGGAGACGGGGAGTGATCGGTAAGTACCATACCACTTTCTGGGGACATTTCTTCCCGGCCTTCTTGTATCGAGAAGCATTGCACACCGGACAACTTGTTTTTTCCGCGTGCTCCTTCCGATAAATTATGCAATCGTTGATGCATGCATGGTATCTAACGTGTGGCAGATCAAGAGGGCACACGATCTTCTTGGCCTCATCAACACTACTAGGACAGAGATTACCCTCGGGAAGAACATCCTTTAGGTACTTGAGATGCTCATCGAGGCTAGTGTCGGTCCATTTGTTTTTAGCCTTTGTCTTCAGCACTTGGAGCATGAAACTCAAGCGGGTCACCTCAGGATTGCAACCATCATACAATGGAGTGGTCGAGTCTACCACTAGTTGCTCCAGCTTAGCCTCCTCTCTAGAAGCAGCTCTCTCAGTACTCGTGTCCTTGCGAAGCAATGCTTGAACATGAGGGTCCCGCACGATTGAACTTAGTACCGACGAACTCTACTGCGTGGAGTCCATGTCGTTCTCTCCGCCGCCATGTCCGGCCCCTTCTCCGCCGCCATGTCCGGCCTCTTCCCCGCCGCCATTATCGATCATCTCTTCGTCTAGCCCTGTGTCATCATTGCCTGCCCTGTCGGCATCCTCAACATCGTCATCCTCATCTTCAGTTATCCACCGAGTATAGCCATCCATGAAACCAGTCATGAGCAGGAGCGCTTCGACACGACCATTGACATGGGGGTCAAGCCAAACTATTCCTTTGCATTTTCGACACGGACATAAAACCTCTGTCAGGTTATTTTCCTTCATGTCCTGCACCGCCGAACGCAACCACC
Source organism: Triticum monococcum (assembly GCA_034509565.1). Classification (NCBI taxonomy): domain Eukaryota; kingdom Viridiplantae; phylum Streptophyta; class Magnoliopsida; order Poales; family Poaceae; genus Triticum; species Triticum monococcum. Next base: position 69,026,972 of record CM067846.1, read on the forward strand.
TGTTCACCATCGTTCCACTGACCATCGTGAACTCTGCATGGTAATAATAAACAAATTGATTATAAAAATGCGTGCATTCATCAAAGCCATACAAAAATTCGGCATGACCTTCCTTAAAAGCAGGACATATATAGATCTAGAGTTTGCCCAGAATTCACCGAAACGGAAATAAATCGACATTTCGGCAAAACATAGGCAACTCAAATGCACAATTTGGCGTCAACTCATGCCACACACACAATTTCCATAAAAATATCACACACACATGCATAAACATATTTCCATTTTGCAAAAGCATGAAATATTAATCACACCTCTATCTCGAGATCGAGCACACGGTGGAGATGATGATGTAGGGAGGTCAAAAGTGCACAAAGCTCTTCTTGACAAAGAAAGATCTAGTTAGGGGGCAAATAGGTCACTTAACTAAATGCTACATCTACCTAGCTAGCTCATTTGTGAGGAGTAAACTTCAAGTAGTGGAGGGGGAAGGAAAAAGAGAAAGGAGATGAATTAATGGAGGTGGTGTAGTTATAGCTAGGAGTAATGAAGAGAGAGAAAGGTAGGTAGAAGAGGGAGAGTAATGGGGGGAGAAGTATTGAGGAAGAAGAAGAGTGAGAGAGGGAGGATGTGGGAGGGTAGGGGAAAGGGAGGAGAGGAGATGGGGAGGGGAGGCGGAAAAGGTGGTGGGTCCTGCGTCTTAGCAGTAGCGCGGGAGAGAAAACACGCTGCTGCTAAGAGCATAGAAACAGCGTGCTTTCCTGTCACGCGCTACTGCTAAACGGGCCAAACCTGTGCACATTTTCAAAATTAGCAGCAGCGAGGTGAAAAAAAAGCACGCTGCTACTATGGCATTAGCAGCAGCGCGCTCCCTGGCACCGCGCTACTGGTAAACTTATGTCGTTGTGTACTGTCGGTGGATTTTTGTAGCAGCGCGGTTTAAGCGTCACGCGCTACTGCTAAGTTTGCACCAGTAGCGAGCTTTCCGTAGCCGCGCTGCTACTACTTAGCAGCAACGCCTGTTTTTATGCCGCGCTGCTGCTAAGATTCTGTGTATAAGGTTTTCCCTAGTAGTGAGTTACGTTGTGATGTTTGGTAGCACACAAAGTGTTCCTTCTGTAAACGGGAGTTGCATAATCTCATAGTCATAGGAACATGTATAAGTCATGAAGAAAGCAATAGCAATATACTAAACGATCGGGTGCTAAGCTTATGGAATGGGCCAAGTCAATCACATCATTCTCCTAGTGATGTGATCCCGTTAATCAAATGACAACCCATGTCAATGGCTAGGAAACTTAACCATCTTTGATCAATGAGCTAGTCAAGTAGAGGCATACTAGTGACACTCTGTTTGTCTATGTATTCACACATGTATTATGTTTCCGGTTAATACAATTCTAGCATGAATAATAAACATTTATCATGATATAAGGAAATAAATAATAACTTTATTATTGCCTCTAGGGCATATTTCCTTCAGTCTCCCACTTGCACTAGAGTCAATAATCTAGATTACATAGTAATGATTCTAACACCCATGGAGCCTTGGTGCTGATCATGTTTTGCTCGTGGAAGAGGCTTAGTCAACGGGTCTGGGACATTCAGATCCGTATGTATCTTGCAAATTTCTATTTCTCCCACCTGGACTAAATCCCGGATGGAATTGAAGCGTCTGTTGATGTGCTTGGTTCTCTTGTGAAATCTGGATTCCTTCGCCAAGCCAATTGCACCAGTATTGTCACAAGAGATTTTCATTGGACCCGATGCACTAGGTATGACACATAGATCGGATATGAACTCCTTCATCCAAACTCCTTCATTTGCTTCTTCTGAAGCAGCTATGTACTCCGCTTCACACGTAGATCCCGCCACAACGCTTTGTTTAGAACTGCACCAACTGACAGCTCCATCGTTCAATGTAAACACGTATCTGGTTTGCGATTTAGAATCGTCCGAATCAGTGTCAAAGCTTGCATCAACGTAACCATTTACGATGAGCTCTTTGTCACCTCCATAAACGAGAAACATATCCTTAGTCCTTTTCAGGTATTTCAGGATGTTCTTGACCGCTTACCAGTGATCCACTCCTGTATTACTTTGGTACCTCCCTGCTAGACTTATAGCAAGGCACACATCAGGTCTGGTACACGGCATTGCATACATGATAGAGCCTATGGCTGAAGCATAGGGAACATATTTCATTTTCTCTCTATTTTCTGCAGTGGTCGGGCATTGAGTCTTACTCAACTTCACACCTTGTAACACAGGCAAGAATCCTTTCTTTGCTTGATCCATTTTGAACTTCTTCAAAAGTTTGTCAAGGTATGCGCTTTGTGAAAGTCCAATTAAGCGTTTTGATCTATCTCTATAGATCTTGATGACCAATATATAAGAAGCTTCACCGAGCTCTTTCATTGAAAAAATCTTATTCAAGTATCCCTTTTTGCTATCCAGAAATTCTATATCATTTCCAATCAGCAATATATCATCCACATATAATATTAGAAATGCTACAGAGCTCCCACTCACTTTCTTGTAAATACAGGCTTCTCCAAAAGTCTGTACAAAACCAAATGCTTTGATCACACTATCAAAGCGTTTATTCCAACTCCGAGAGGCTTGCACCAGTCAATAAATGGATCGCTGGAGCTTGCACACTTTGTTAGCTCCCTTTGGATCGACAAAACCTTCCGATTGCATCATATACAACTCTTCTTCCAGAAATCCATTCAGGAATGCAGTTTTGACATCCTTTTGCCAAATTTCATAATCATAAAATGCGGCAATTGCTAACATGATTCGGACAGACTTAAGCATCGCTACGGGTGAGAAGGTCTCATCGTGGTCAATCCCTTGAACTTGTCGAAAGCCTAACAAGTCAAGCTTTATAGACAGTAACATTACCTTCAGCATCAGTCTTCTTCTTGAAGATCCATTTGTTCTCAATTTCTTGCCGATCACCTGGCAAGTCAACCAAAGTCCACACTTTGTTCTCATACAGGGATCCCATCTCAGATTTCATGGTCTCAAGCCATTTTGCGGAATCTGGGCTCACCATTGCTTCTTCATAGTTCGTAGGTTCATCATGGTCCAGTAACATAACTTCCAGAATAGGATTACCATACCACTCTGGTGCGGATCTTACTCTGGTTGACCTACGAGGTTCAGTAACAACTTGATCTAACGTTTCATGATCATCATCGTTAACTTCCTCACTAATTGGTGTAGGTGTCGCAGAAACCGGTTTCTTTGGTGAACTACTTTCCAATAAGGGAGCAGGTACAGTTACCTCATCAAGTTCTACTTTCCTTCGACTTACTTCTTTCGAGAGAAACTCCTTCTCTAGAAAAACTCCGAATTTAGCAACAAAAGTCTTGCCTTCGGATCTGTGATGGAAGGTGAGGGAGTCCTAGATTAGGGGGTCTCCGGACAGCCGGACTATATCCTTTGGTCAGACTGTTGGACTATGAAGATACAAGTTTTAAGACTTCGTCCCGTGTCCGGATAGGACTCTACTTGGCATGGAAGGCAAGCTAGGCAATACGGATATGTATATCTCCACCTTTGTAACTGACCTTGTGTAACCCTAGCCCCCTCCGGTGTCTATATAAACCGGAGGGTTTTAGTCCGTAGGACAACAGACAATCATACCATGGGCTAGCTTCTAGGGTTTAGCATCTTCAATCTCGTGGTAGATCAACTCTTGTAATACTCATATCATCAAGAACAATCAAGAAGGACGTAGGGTATTACCTCCATCAAGAGGGCCTGAACCTGGGTAAACATCGTGTCCCCTGCCTCCTGTTACCATCCGCCTTAGCCGCACAGTTCGGGACCCCCTACTCGAGATCCGCTAGTTTTGACACCGACATTGGTGCTTTCATTGAGAGTTCCACTGTGTCGTCACTGCAAGGTTTGATGGCTCCTTCGATCATCGCTAGCGATGCGGTCCAGGGTGAGGCTTTCCTCCCCGGACAGATCTTCGTATTCGGCGGCTTCACTCTACGGGCCAATTCGCCTGACCATCTGGAGCAGATCGAAAGCTACGCCCCTGGCCATCAGGTCAGATTTGGAAACTTGAACTACACGACCGACATCCGTGGAGACTTGATCTTCGGCGGATTCGAGCCCATGTCGGACGCGCCGCACACTCGCGACGAGCATGACGTAACTCTGCCAATGAATGATGTCCGGGAGATCGCATCCGCAACCACTTCGGCTTTCAATCCGGAGCAAGTCGTGCCATCCGAGAGCGGAAGGATGGACCCCGCCATGGAGGCCGCACTCTCAGTGGCGATAGAGCCGGATACTGACTTCACCCCTTACGAGAGCCGTGTCGCCGAACCACTGAATTCATCTCCGGCCACGGACTCCGAGCCGCTCACATCCGTGCCCGTCGAGTCCGACTGGGTGCCGATCATGGAGTTCACCTCCGCGGATATCTTTCAGCACTCACCTTTCAGAGATGTGCTAAATTCATTAAGGTCCCTCTCCCTATCAGGAGATCCTTGGCCGAACTATGTCCGGCTAGAATGGGATGCGGACGACGAAGAAATTCGCTGCCCACCCACCACCCACTTAGTAGGCACTGTCGATGACTTAACTGACATGCTAAACTTCGACTCTAAGACATCGACGGTATGGCGACGATGCCGGAGACAAACAGGAACCACCGCCCACAGGGCGCCGGACCACCACTTCATCACATGGCGTATACATGGTGGATACACCCAAAGAGGGCAATGGCGAAGAGACAGCGGGGGATGCACCCTCCAAGCAACCCAAGCGCCGACGTCAGCGGCGCCGCCCTAAGTCCCGCCATAGCAAAAACAGCGATAACAGCGCAAGAGGGAATAATAGTCCACTCGACTGTGGAAGAAACGACAACTGCACACCCCGGTGGCAGAAAACGACCAAGATGCAAACTGCAAACATAGTACGGATCCGATGTCCGAACACGATGACGCCAAGGATAAGCCTCATCAAACCCCATCTGGGGAAGAAAGCAGTCCGGACGAAGATGTGCGCATCATCCCGGAAACACACTTGGAGCAAGAGAACTTCCGCAGAAGGCTTATTGCCACAACGAGGAGCCTAAAGAAACAGAAGCAAAGGCTCAAGGTTGCACAAGATACGCTCAATAGCAAGTGGAACAAAGTAACAAAGTATGGTGGAAGTTACCATAAAAATAGCTATCCAAAGTGCAAGCTATTACCGGAATTCGACGATGAGGCCTTAGAGCCCATACAACCGAAAAGTTATACGACCAACCAGCCGGATCCACCACCCCGCGAACGCGATAGAGTGGCTAACAAAGTCGCACATAAGTTAACACACGGTCTACGTGAGAACTTGCGTCAAAAATCCGGCGTGACCAGATCTATCTATGGATCTAGGAAGCGTGCTACGGTACACAACCAACACCGAATACTACAACCGTCCGAACACCATGGCGCATCCCATTACAAAGGCGCCACACACCCCTTATGTTTCACTGATGAGGTGTTGGATCACGAATTCCCAGAAGGATTCAAATCGGTAAACATAGAGGCGTATGACGGAACCACATACCCTGGAGTCTGGATAGAGGACTTCATCCTCCATATTCATATGGCTCGTGGAGACGATCTCCATGCCATTAAATACTTGCCCCTCAAGCTTAAAGGGCCAACTCGGCACTGGCTGAAAAGCCTCCCCGAAAACTCAATTGGAAGTTGGGAGGAGCTCGAGGACGCTTTTCGGGCCAATTTTCAAGGGACTTATGTCCGACCTCCGGATGCAGACAATTTAAGTCATATAATCCAACAGCCCGGAGAGTCCGCCCGAAAAATTTGGAACAGGTTCTTCACCAAGAAGAACCAAATTGTCGACTGTCCGGACGCCGAAGCCTTAGCAGCTTTTAAACACAGCGTCCGAGATGAATGGCTCGCCAGACACCTCGGTCAAGAAAAACCGATAACAATGGCAGCCCTAACAAGCCTCATGACCCGCTTTTGTGCGGGCGAGGACAACTGGTTGGCCTGTAGCAGCACTAGCGACCCAAGCACATCCGAAGTCAGGGATGGCAATGGTAAACCACGACGGAACAAAAACAAGCATCGAAATAATTAAGGTAGCCCAGATAACACGGCGATAAACACCGGATTCTGGGGCTCCCGACCAGGTCAGCGGAAAAAGCCTTTCAAAGACAGCAGAGAAGGACAATCTTGCCTAAACAAAATTCTTCACAAACTCTGTCAGATTCACGGCACCCCAGACAAACCTGCAAATCATACCCACAGAGAATGTTGGGTCTTCAAGCAGGCTGGTAAGCTAAACGCCGAACACAAAGGGGAAGAGACACCAAGCAAAGACGAAGATGAACCTCGCTACCAAAACGCTGGAGGACAGAAAAAGTTCCCACCAGAGGTTAAAACAGTAAACGTGATCCATGTGACAAAGAGGAGAAGCAATCACGCATTCTGATGCACACGCGCCATAGAGCCCGTCACTCCTAGGTAGGGGTGGAAATTGGTAGCGGATAATCCAAAATATCCAATATTCGTATTCGAGAAAATGCCTATTCGTATCCGAAACATCCGCATCCGAACCAAAATGGAAATGGAAATTATCCGTATCCGAATTTATTAAACAAGTAAAAAATAAAATATGGTAGGAGATTTTGAGACAAATATGGATATGGAAGTTGATATATCCGTATCCGAATAATATTATGGGAGGTAATTTTTAAAATTCTAGACCCAATATTCCAATTATCCAACATAAAAGCCAAATAAGTAGTCAAATTTTACTCTTTATATGATTAAAATTATAATTATTATGCATTACAATAGTATTTATTCATAAACCTATTTATCATTGACTTATTGTATGTCACAAGTTGATTATTTCAGGTCACATAGCTATCGACTAATTTACTTAAGCAATATGTTGATATTATTCGTATCCGTTCCGAATCAAGAAAATATCTGATACGTATCCGTATTCGAATATTATCCGAGCCGCATCCGTATCCGATAACATCTGTATTCGGATTCGTATTCGTTTTGAAAATATGAAAATGGAAGTGGCAAGAGCACTATCCGATCCGCATCCTATCCGTTTCGACCCCTACTCCTAGGTTCAACCCCTGGTTGGCGTGCCCGATCACTTTTGATCGTAGGTATCACGATACAAATATCCGGCACGAAGGACTGACAGCCTTGGTGTTAGACCCAATAATAAATGGGTACCATTTCACAAGGGTCCTCATGGACGGCGGCAGTGATCTAAATCTGATATATCAGGACACAGTCCGCCAAATGGGGATAGACCCAACACAAATAAGCCACGGTAATACTACCTTCCAGGGAGTAATACCAGGCCAAGAGGCCCACTGTACGGGCTCTCTACTACTAGAGGTGGTATTCGGTTCTCCCGATAACTTCTGAAGCGAAACGTTAACTTTTCACATCGCTCCATTCCGAAGTGATTATCAAGCACTACACGGAAGGGCGGCTTTCGCTCGTTTTAATGCAATACCACTTTATGCTTTTCTCAAGCTCAAGATGCCCGGTCCACGTGGCATCATCACAGTTAGCGGAAATACCGAACGTCTTTTACGTACAGAAGAGGACGCGGCGGCTCTAACAGCCGCGAACTAGACGACCTCACCAACCCAAAAAAATGGAAGGTCGTCAAGACCATGGACATGGTTAGACGAATCCAGCGTTCCATCATATCTACATGAGATTGGTTTTCGAACCCTCATAAAACGATACCAGGGGCTTCCCGCATGTAATCAGGGCCAACCTGGCTCAACTTGGTTTCTCTTGAATTTTGATAGTTCATTGATAATAACCAACCTTTTTTTGGCACGACAACTTTCACCTAAGCTCTTTCCTTTTGCAGATGACAATCGTGCTACACCTGTCCAGGACACAGCACAACAGAGACATAGGCGCAGACGTGCAGCAGGGACCCGCCCAAAGGTTTCTCTTTAGATCAAGACCCTGTGTAAACCTTTTTTACTGTCTCTTGTTGCTCACATCCTCCGGATACTCCACACAACCGAGAAGGATGCCGGCGTTATTGGCATGTGGCCACGCCAGGATTTTGCACGTACCTGGACACATGGGGTTTCTTATTAAGGGCATTGTTTAGCCTAGTATATGTTATAAAGACCGAACACCTTAGGGAGTGTTCGGCGTCGCGAGTTTGGCCCTATATGCATCAGCTCCGAATCATGTCTTTGGTCAAATGTTGGGTTTGCCCAGCTCCCACATTTTGGTACCTTACGTTCCGTTATATCAGTTAAGGTAGCACTGGGAGAACTACTGCGATTGTGCCCTAGTTCATCCGGATGAGCACCTTCATAGAGAAAGCCGAAAACTGACTGTCATGATATAGCGAGAGATTGGTCAACCACTCAATGACTCATTGAAATCTTCGGGATTCCTCCACATTAACGAAGGACCGTTTTCCGGTCATGTACTTACGCGCCCCGTATTCGGACGAGCGCAGAAATACCAGGGGCTATATAGTAGCCCCACTGTCAAACTCCTATGGCTAAGTGAAAGTGTTAAAGCAATATAGTCCGCTTGCCTTGTTCGCTATGCTATCACCTCCTTAATGGACCAAGACGTTGGATCAAGTGTGGATATGCATCTTTTGCGAACACCCCTGCATTATATGCGTGGGGGCGGAAACCGACGACTGCAAACTTTCAGGTTATACACATATATATACATAAACGGCCGCACATGAGGCACCATAGTACTTTCGGGCAAAAGTATAAATACAGCCTTGATAATTCAACAAAACATTGTTTTTACAATGGGAATACATGTCACTTGAACATAACATTCTTCGAGCACTGAGCCTCTATCGAACGAGCGCCTTCAAGAACTTCTTCAAAGTAGTGCTCGGCAGCCACTCGGCCTACGGCCGAACCCTGTGTCGCAACAATGGCGGCCTCCATATCCGCCCAGTATGTCTTGACACGGGAAAAGGCCATCCACGCACCCTCTATGCACGCCGATCTCTTTACAGCATCGATGTGTGGCACAACACCAAGGAATTGTTGCACTAAGCTAAAGTAGCTATTCGGCCTTGGCCCTCCCGGCCACAGGTGATCCACAACGGACCTCATGGCAAGTCCGGACAACCTATGGAGCTCGGCCCACTCTGCCAATCGCTCATTCAACAACAACGGACGGACTAGAGCGTGGAACTGTGACCAGAACAGCTTTTCCACTTCAGGACCTTTTTGATCCTTGAAGTACTCGGCCGCATCAGCAGCACTTGCAGCCAAATCCATGTACGTGTATGCAGAACTCCATAGCCGGTCCAGAGGAGCATACTTCGGATCTCCGAACTTAGTCCGCAACAAGAAGGGCTTCCCAGACACGATATATGCAGCTTGATTCATCTCCTCCTTCGTCGCTCTAATTTTGGAGCGGGCTTCCTTGGCAACCACCCGGGCCTTCTCCAGGTCCGTCGCCTTCGCCCGGTTCTCTTCTTCAAGAAGCTGGTAATGGTCAGCAGCATCTTTTGACTCTACAACCATCTTGGCTATTTTTTCCTTGCTCTCGCAATGTGCGGCCTGTTCGGCCCTTAATTCTTCGGCCGCCTTTAAAACGGCCGCATTGCTACTCCTTGCTTGCTCCTTGGCTCGGGCAAGCTCCGCCCGAAGGGTCTCCACGGTGGCAGCTCCATCTGCAGCCACAACACATTAAAGATATGGGCATCATGCTACTCTTATTATGTGACGATCACCGGAAAAATCACTCACCCTGTGCCTCGTCAAGTCGCTTGTTGACAAGCACGATGTCGACGTCTGCCGCATCAAGTTGCCGCTTTAGCTCAGCAAAACCATCAGGCCGGCTAGCCACCGGAGCTTCAACCACCTGCACATAAAGGCGGTCTGCTTATTACCTAGGACTATGATCCTCTGTTTGCCGCCATTTTCGACGACAACTAGAGTCTCATGGGCTACTATCTGCATAGGGCATATCTAACGTATGCGGTACTGTTAAAAACATACATTATTTCACGTACCTCGAAGCCTTTCAGCAGACTCATGAAGGCTTCATGCAAACCGCTTCCAGCGAATGAAATCCTTTCAATTACCGTACCCATTAGCGTACAATGCGCTTCCGAGACGGCCGCTTGCCCCAAAAGATCCTTCAGCGTGTTCGACCGCACACTGTATGGACCCTTGTTGTCGCTCTCCTTAGGAGCAGGATACTGGGGATTCCGGGCAGCCAAAGGGTTATCCTCTCGCCCTAATGGATCCGGAGATACCCTTCGCGACGACACTTCAAGGTCGCCCGCTTCTTGAGACGGGGTGTCCGGGGGAGGCGTTTCGCTCTCCATCATCTCCGAAAGAAGATCCCCCGAAGACAAACTCTATCTAGAAGGGCTACGATCTGGACTACAATTTATAAGCATCGGTTATTGTCTTCGGAAGTAAGGTAGGATGTTTTCACTGTTAAGTACTTTTCGATTACTTACAGCTCGGTAGAGGGCTGATCCCCGCGCGGATATTGTGCGACAAGAATACCCTCCGAGGCAGGACCCTCTGATGAAGATTTCTTCTCCCGTTTTGAAACCATAGTTTTCGGATCTTGAGAGGTAGTCCTCTTCCTTCCCCGGGGAGGGAGAATGTCAGGTTCCCTTTGATTGTCCTCCCTTGCAGAGGTGCTTATTCCCCCGACTGGAATAAGTAGCGAGAGAGGCCCTCTTTCGCCCTCTTTATTCCCCCCATCATCTTCCTTTGAGGACACTGGATAAGGCGTCAGCTCGAGCATCTTGTCCAATACCGGATTGTCCAAGCCCTCAGGAAGGGGGGCGAACACCTGATCATCATCGCCTTTGTTATCCAGTCCTGGTCAAAGAGCGGCTCTTTAGAATGATGCCGTGATAAATGAAAGGACGACAGGTTCGGCATGGGATTACTTACTTGGGCAGCAGGGCGGTTGCAGCCCAGACCCACGTCCTCGGTGGTGTCCTGACACTCTATTTGGGGTCCGAAGAATGATTTGTACATCTCTTCGTGCGTCATGCCGAGGAAATGCTGAATAACTCGTGGTCCTTCCGGGTTGAATTCCCACATACGGAGGGGCCGGCATTTGCAAGGTTGGCCTTGACGAACCAACATAACTTGCATTACCATAACTAGAATGAAGTCTCCCTCGAAGAGATCTCGGATACGGCTCTGCAGTATTGGCACGTCCTTGGCTGGACCCCAGCTCAGCCCCCTGCTGATCCATGACATCAGTTGTGGTGGGGGGCCCGAGCGGAAGGCGGGGGCTACTACCCACTTGGCACTTCGGGGAGCTGTGATGTAAAAATACTCCCGCTGCCAGAATCCGGACACCTCTGGGAAGGAACCCTCTGTCCATGGAGCATCAGCGATCTTGCTTATTAAAGCACCTCCGCACGCTACGTGCTGCCCCTCGATCATCTCCGGCTTCACATAGAAGGCCGAAGTGAGGGGTAATGTGGAGGAAGGCCTCACATACGACAATAAATGACGAGATGTGAAGAAGCGAATCCGGGGCCAAATCGTGAAAATCTAGCCCGTAATAGAACATAAGACCCCTAACCAAGGGATCCAGAGCGAGGCCTAGCCCTCGAAGGAAGTGGGAGACGGACACAACACTCTTGTTGGGTTCAGGAGTAGGGATGACCTGCCCTCGGGTGGGCAGCCTATGCGGAATTTCGGCGGTCAGATATCTAGCCTCCCTCAACTTCTTGATGTCCTCCTCTGTGACGGAGGAAGGCATCCACCGACCTTGAAGGTTGGATCCGAACATAGTTGAAGGTCTAAAGCACCTGACCTGAGCTTTGGGTGTTAGAACTCGAGGCGGGGGAAGGATTCGATTGAGCACGGGAGGGAAAAAAGAAAAAGCCTCGTCCCCTTTATAAAGAGGGTGAATATTAGGCGTCCTCCTCGTGGCCATTTGGGACTTACCTAAGGTCTAGGAGTCATACCAACAGGCACAGTTGGGTTACCCATGTTTGTATTGATGAGAATCCCGTGATAAGGGGGACACAATCTCTTCTTTGACAAGACGTGTCAAGAAAACTGCCTCGCGTTATGTGCGGAGCTGGTTGAGGGAAACGGTTTGAATAATGACCGGGTCATGGCGTGATGTCATGCTGTCAAAATGTGTCAGCAGATTAGATTTGTGGAAACATTATTATCTCTACAGTGGTATGTGGAACTTATTTTGCAGGGTCGGACACTGTCCTTGTATTCAAACTCTTCCGTGGTGTGTTCGGAGGAGGAACCCACCTTGCAATGCCGAAGACAACACTGCGCGCCGGACTCATCGTCATTGAAGCCTGGTTCAGGGGCTACTGAGGGAGTCCTGGATTAGGGGGTCTCCGGACAACCGGACTATACCCTTTGGCTGGACTGTTGGACTATGAACATACAAGTTTTAAGACTTCGTCCCGTGTCTAGATAGGACTCTACTTGGCATGGAAGGCAAGCTAGGCAATACGGATATGTATATCTCCACCTTTGTAGCCGACCTTGTGTAACCCTAGCCCCCTCAAGTGTCTATATAAACCGGAGGGTTTTAGTCCGTAGGACAACAGACAATCATACCATAGGCTAGCTTCTAGGGTTTAGCCTCTTCGATCTCGTGGTAGATCAACTCTTGTAATACTCATATCTGAAGGAAATATGCCCTAGAGGCAATAATAAAGTTATTATTTATTTCCTTATATCATGATAAATGTTTATTATTCATGCTAGAATTGTATTAACTGGAAACATAATACATGTGTGAATACATAGACAAAACAGAGTGTCACTAGTATGCCTCTACTAGACTAGCTCGTTAATCAAAGATGGTTATGTTTTCTAACCATGAACAAAGAGTTGTTATTTGATTAACGAGGTCACATCATTAGTTGAATGATCTGATTGACATGACCTATTCCATTAGCTTAGCACCCGATCGTTTAGTATGTTGCTATTGCTTTCTTCATGACTTATACATGTTCCTATGACTATGAGATTATGCAGCTCCCGTTTATCGGAGGAACACTTTGGGTACTACCAAACGTCACAACGTAACTGGGTGATTATAAAGGAGTATTACAGGTGGCTCCAAAGGTAGATGTTGGGTTGGCATATTTCGAGATTAGGATTTGTCACTCCGATTGTCGGAGAGGTATCTCTGGGCCCTCTCGGTAATGCACATCACATAAGCCTTGCAAGCACTGCAACTAATATGTTAGTTGTTAGATGATGTATTACGGAACGAGTAAAGAGACTTGCCAGTAACGAGATTGAACTAGGTATTGGATACCGACGATCGAATCTCGGGCAAGTAACATACCGATGACAAAGGGAACAACGTATGTTGTTATGCGGTCTGACCGATAAAGATCTTCGTAGAATATGTAGGAGCCAATATGGGCATCCAGGTCCCGCTATTGGTTATTGATCGGAGACGTGTCTCGGTCATGTCTGCATTGTTCTCGAACCGTAGGGTCCGCACGCTTAACGTTACGATGACAGTAATTATGAGTTTATGCATTTTGATGTACCGAAGTTAGTTCGGAGTCCCGGATGTGATCACGGACATGACGAGGAGTCTCAAAATGGTCGAGACATAAAGATTGATATATTGGAAGCCTATATTTGGACATCGGAATTGTTCCGGGTGAAATCGGCATTTTACCGGAGTACCGGGGGGTTACCGGAACCCCCCGGGGGGTTATTGGGCCAACATGGGCCTTAAGGGAGAAGAGGAGAGGAGGCAAGAGGTGGCCGCGCGCCCCTCCCCTTCCTAGTCCGAATAGGACAAGGGAAGGGGGCCGGCGCCCCCCCCTTTCCTTCCTCTCTTCCTCCTATTCTCCCCCTTCTCTCCTAGTCCAACTAGGAGTCCTTCTCCCGGTGGGAGTAGGACTCCCCTTGGCGCGCCACACCTTGGCCGGCCGCCTCCTCCCCTTGCTCCTTTATATACGGGGGCAGGGGGCACCCCATAGACACAAGTTGATCCACGTGATCTATTCCTTAGCCGTGTGCGGTGCCCCCTGCCACCATATTCCTTGATAATACTGTAGCAGAGTTTAGGCGAAGCCCTGCTGCTGTAGTTCATCAAGATCGTCACCACGCCGTCGTGCTGACGGAACTCTTCCTCGACGCTTTGCTGGATCGGAGCCCGAGGATCGTCATCGAGCGGAACGTGTGCTAAGAACTCGGAGGTGCCAGAGTAACGGTGCTTGGATCGGAAGAAGACGTACAACTACTTCCTCCATGTTGTGTGATCGCTTCCGCAGTCGGTCTGCGTTGGTACGTAGACAACACTCTCCCCTCTCGTTGCTATGCATCACCATGATCTTGTGTGTGCGTAGGAAAATTTTGAAATTACTACGTTCCCCAACAGTGGCATCCGAGCCTAGGTTTTATGGTTTGATGTTATTTGCACGAGTAGAACACAAGTGAGTTGTGGGCGATACAAGTCATACTGCCTACCAGCATGTCATACTTTGGTTCGGCGGTATTGTTGGACGAGACGACCCGGACCAACCTTACGCGTACGCTTACGCGAGACCGGTTCCCTCGACGTGCTTTGCACAAAGATGGCTTGCGGGCGACTGTCTCTCCAACTTTAGTTGAACCGAGTGTGGCTACGCCCGGTCCTTGAGAAGGTTAAAACGGAGTCTATTTGACGAACTATCATTGTGGTTTTGATGAGTAGGTGAGATGAGTTCTTGCTTAAAGCCCATAGCAGCCACGTAAAACTTGCAACAACAAAGTAGAGGACGTCTAACTTGTTTTTGCAGGGCATGTTGTGATGTGATATGGTCAAGGCATGATGCTAAATTTTATTGTATGAGATGATCATGTTTTGTAATCGAGTTATCGGCAACTGGCAGGAGCCATATGGTTGTCTCTTTATTGTATGCAATGCAATTGCGATGTAATGCTTTACTTTATTACTAAGCGGTAGTGATAGTCGTGGAAGCATAAGATTGGCGAGACGACAACGATGCTACGATGGAGATCAAGGTGTCGCGCCGGTGACGATGGTGATCATGACGGTGCTTCGGAGATGGAGATCACAAGCGCAAGATGATGGCCATATCATATCACTTATATTGATTGCATGTGATGTTTATCTTTTATGCATCTTATCTTGCTTTGATTGACGGTAGCATTATAAGATGATCTCTCACTAAATTATCAAGAAGTGTTCTCCCTGAGTATGCACCATTGCCAAAGTTCGTCGTGCCCAGACACCACGTGATGATCGGGTGTGATAAGCTCTACGTCCAAATACAACGGGTGCAAAACAGTTGCACACGCAGAATACTCAGGTTATACTTGACGAGCCAAGCATATACAGATATGGCCTCGGAACACGGAGACCGAAAGGTCAAGCGTGAATCATATAGTAGATATGATCAACATAACGATGTTCACCATTGAAAACTACTCCATCTCACGTGATGATCGGTTATGGTTTAGTTGATTTGGATCACATGATCACTTAGAGGATTAGAGGGATGTCTATCTAAGTGGGAGTTCTTAAGTAATTTGATTAACTGAACTTAAACTTATCATGAACTTAGTACCTGATAGTATCTTGCTTGTTTATGTTGATTGTAGATAGATGGCTCGTGCTGTTGTTCCGTTGAATTTTAATGCATTCCTTGAGAAAGCAAAGTTGAAAGATGATGGTAGCAATTACACGGACTGGGTCTGTAACTTGAGGATTATCCTCATTGCTGCACAGAAGAATTACATCTTGGAAGCACCGCTGGGTGCCAGGCCTGCTGCTGGAGCAACGCCAGATGTTATGAACGTCTGGCAGAGCAAAGCTGATGACTACTCGATAGTTTAGTGTGCCATGCTTTACGGCTTAGAATCGGGACTTCAACGGCGTTTTGAACGTCATGGAGAATATGAGATGTTCCAGGAGTTGAAGTTGATATTTCAAGCAAATGCCCGAATTGAGAGATATGAAGTCTCCAATAAGTTCTATAGCTGCAAGATGGAGGAGAACAGTTCTGTCAGTGAGCATATACTCAAAATGTCTGGGTATAATAATCACTTGATTCAGATGGGAGTTAATCTTCCAGATGATTGCGTCATTGACAGAATTCTCCAATCACTGCCACCAAGCTACAAGAGCTTCGTGATGAACTATAATATGCAAGGGATGAACAAGACTATTCCCGAGCTCTTCGCAATGCTGAAAGCTGCGGAGGTAGAAATCAAGAAGGAGCATCAAGTGTTGATGGTCAACAAGACCACTAGTTTCAAGAAGAAGGGCAAAGGGAAGAAGAAGGGGAACTTCAAGAAGAACAGCAAGCAAGTTGCTCCTCAGGAGAAGAAACCCAAGTCTGGACCTAAGCCTGAAACTGAGTGCTTCTACTGCAAGCAGACTGGTCACTGGAAGCGGAACTGCCCCAAGTATTTGGCGGATAAGAAGGATGGCAAGGTGAACAAAGGTATATGTGATATACATGTTATTGATGTGTACCTTACTAGAGCTCGCAGTAGCACCTGGTATTTGATACTGGTTCTGTTGCTAATATTTGCAACTCAAAACAGGGACTACAAAATAAGCGGACGCTAGCAAAGGACGAGGTGACGATGCGCGTGGGAAACGGTTCCAAAGTCGATGTGATCGCGGTCGGCACGCTACCTCTACATCTACCTTCGGGATTAATATTAGACCTAAATAATTGTTATTTGGTGCCAGCGTTGAGCATGAACATTATATCTGGATCTTGTTTAATGCGAGATGGTTATTCATTTAAATCAGAGAATAATGGTTGTTCTATTTATATGAGTAATATCTTTTATGGTCATGCACCTTTGAAGAGTGGTCTATTCTTGTTGAATCTCGATAGTAGTGATACACATATTCATAATGTAGAAGCCAAAAGATGCAGAGTTGATAATGATAGTGCAACTTATTTGTGGCACTGCCGTTTAGGTCATATCGGTGTAAAGCGCATGAAGAAACTCCATACTGATGGGCTTTTGGAACCACTTGATTATGAATCACTTGGTACTTGCGAACCGTGCCTCATAGGCAAGATGACTAAAACACCGTTCTCCGGCACTATGGAGAGAGCAACAGATTTATTGGAGATCATACATACCGATGTATGTGGTCCGATGAATATTGAAGCTCGTTGCGGATATCGTTATTTTCTCACCTTCACAGATGATTTAAGCATATATGGGTATATCTACTTAATGAAACATAAGTCTGAAACATTTGAAAAGTTCAAGGAATTTCAGAGTGAAGTTGAAAATCATCGTAACAAGAAAATAAAGTTTCTACGATCTGATCGTGGAGGAGAATATTTGAGTTACGAGTTTGGTGTACATTTGAGAAATTGTGGAATAGTTTCGCAACTCACGCCACCCGGAACACCACAGCGTAATGGTGTGTCCGAACGTCGTAATCGTACTTTACTAGATATGGTGCGATCTATGATGTCTCTTACTGATTTACCGCTATCGTTTTGGGGTTATGCTTTAGAGACGGCCGCATTCACGTTAAATAGGGCACCATCAAAATCCGTTGAGACGACGCCTTATGAACTATGGTTTGGCAAGAAACCAAAGTTGTCGTTTCTTAAGGTTTGGGGCTGCGATGCTTATGTGAAAAAGCTTCAACCTGATAAGCTCGAACCCAAATCGGAGAAATGTGTCTTCATAGGATATCCAAAGGAAACTATTGGATACACCTTCTATCACAGATCCGAAGGCAAGACTTTTGTTGCTAAGTTCGGAAACTTTCTAGAGAAGGGGTTTCTCTCGAAAGAAGTGAGTGGGAGGAAAGTAGAACTTGACGAGGTAACTGTACCTGCTCCCTTATTGGAAAGTAGTACATCACAGAAAATTGTTTCTGCGACACCTATACCAATTAGTGAGGAAGCTAATGATGATGATCATGAAACTTCAGGACAAGATACTACTGAACCACGTAGATCAACCAGAGTAAGATCCGCACCAGAGTGGTACGGTAATCCAATTCTGGAAGTCATGCTACTAGATCATGATGAACCTACGAACTATGAAGAAGCGATGGTAAGCCCAGATTCCGCAAAGTGGCTTGAGGCCATGAAATCTGAGATGGGATCCATGTATGAGAACAAAGTATGGACTTTGGTTGACTTGCCCGATGATCGGCAAGCAATTGAGAATAAATGGATCTTCAAGAAAAAGACTGACGCTGACGGTAATATTACTGTCTATAAAGCTCGACTTGTCGCAAAAGGTTTTCGACAAGTTCAAGGGGTTGACTACGATGAGACCTTCTCACCCGTAGCGATGCTTAAGTCCGTCAGAATCATGTTAGCAATTGCCACATTTTATGATTATGAAATATGGCAAATGGATGTCAAAACTGCATTCCTGAATGGATTTCTGGAAGAAGAGTTGTATATGATGCAACTAGAAGGTTTTGTCGATCCAAAGGGAGCTAACAAAGTATGCAAACTCCAGCGATCCATTTATGGACTGGTGCAAGCATCTCGGAGTTGGAATAAACGCTTTGATAGTGTGATCAAAGCATTTGGCTTTATACAGACTTTTGGAGAAGCCTGTATTTACAAGAAAGTGAGTGGGAGCTCTGTAGCATTTCTGATATTATATGTGGATGACATATTGCTGATTGGAAATGATATAGAATTTCTGGATAGCATAAAGGGATACTTGAATAAAAGTTTTTTGATGAAAGACCTCGGAGAAGCTGCTTACATATTAGGCATAAAGATCTATAGAGATAGATCAAGACGCTTAATTGGACTTTCACAAAGCACATACCTTGACAAGATTTTGAAGAAGTTCAAAATGGATCAAGCAAAGAAAGGGTTCTTGCCTGTGTTACAAGGTGTGAAGTTGAGTCAGACTCAATGCCCGACCACTGCAGAAGATAGAGAGAAAATGAAAGATGTTCCCTATGCTTCAGCCATAGGCTCTATCATGTATGCAATGCTGTGTACCAGACTTGATGTGTGCCTTGCTATAAGTTTAGCAGGGAGGTACCAAAGTAATCCAGGAGTGGATCACTGGACAGCGGTCAAGAACATCCTGAAATACCTGAAAAGGACTAAGGATATGTTTCTCGTATATGGAGGTGACAAAGAGCTCACCGTAAGAGGTTACGTTGATGCAAGCTTTGACACTGATCCGGACGATTCTAAATCGCAAACCGGATACGTGTTTACTTTAAATGGTGGAGCTGTCAGTTGGTGCAGTTCTAAACAAAGCGTCGTAGCGGGATCTACATGTGAAGCGGAGTACATAGCTACTTCGGAAGCAGCGAACGAAGGAGTCTGGATGAAGGAGTTCATATCCGATCTAGGTGTCATACCTAGTGCATCGGGTCCAATGAAAATCTTTTGTGACAATACTGGTGCAATTGCTTTGGCAAAGGAATCCAGATTTCACAAAAGGACCAAACACATCAAGAGACGCTTCAACTCCATCCGGGATCTAGTCCAGGTGGGAGACATAGAGATTTGCAAGATACATACGGATCTGAATGTTGCAGACCCGTTGACTAAGCCTCTTCCACGAGCAAAACATGATCAGCACCAAGGCTCCATGGGTGTTAGAATCATTACTATGTAATCTAGATTATTGACTCTAGTGCAAGTGGGAGACTGAAGGAAATATGCCCTAGAGGCAATAATAAAGTTATTATTTATTTCCTTATATCATGATAAATGTTTATTATTAATTCTAGAATTGTATTAACCGGAAACATAATACATGTGTGAATACATAGACAAAACAGAGTGTCACTAGTATGCCTCTACTAGACTAGCTCGTTAATCAAAGATGGTTATGTTTTCTAACCATGAACAAAGAGTTGTTATTTGATTAACGAGGTCACATCATTAGTTGAATGATCTGATTGACATGACCTATTCCATTAGCTTAGTAGCCGATCGTTTAGTATGTTGCTATTGCTTTCTTCATTACTTATACATGTTCCTATGACTATGAGATTATGCAGCTCCCGTTTACCGGAGGAACACTTTGGGTACTACCAAACGTCACAACGTAACTGGGTGATTATAAAGGAGTATTACAGGTGGCTCCAAAGGTAGATGTTGGGTTGGCGTATTTCGAGATTAGGATTTGTCACTCCGATTGTCGAAGAGGTATCTCTGGGCCCTCTCGGTAATGCACATTACATAAGCCTTGCAAGCACTACAACTAATATGTTAGTTGTTAGATGATGTATTACGGAACGAGTAAAGAGACTTGCCAGTAACGAGATTGAACTAGGTATTGGATACCGACGATCGAATCTCGGGCAAGTAACATACCGATGACAAAGGGAACAACGTATGTTGTTATGCGGTCTGACCGATAAAGATCTTCGTAGAATATGTAGGAGCCAATATGGGCATCCAGGTCCCGCTATTGGTTATTGACCGGAGACGTGTCTCGGTCATGTCTGCATTGTTCTCGAACCGTAGGGTCCGCACGCTTAACGTTACGATGACAGTAATTATGAGTTTATGCATTTTGATGTACCGAAGTTAGTTCGGAGTCCCGGATGTGATCACGGACATGACGAGGAGTCTCGAAATGGTCGAGACATAAAGATTGATATATTGTAAGCCTATATTTGGACATGGGAATTGTTCCGGGTGAAATCGGCATTTTACCGGAGTACCGGGGGGGTTACCGGAACCCCCCGGGGGGTTATTGGGCCAACATGGGCCTTAAGGGAGAAGAGGAGAGGAGGCAAGAGGTGGCCGCGCGCCCCTCCCCTTCCTAGTCCGAATAGGACAAGGGAAGGGGGCCGGCGCCCCCCCCCCTTTCCTTCCTCTCTTCCTCCTATTCTTCCCCTTCTCTCCTAGTCCAACTAGGAGTCCTACTCCCGGTGGGAGTAGGACTCCCCTTGGCGCGCCACATCTTGGCCGGCCGCCTCCTCCCCTTGCTCCTTTATATACGGGGGCAGGGGGCACCCCATAGACACAAGTTGATCCACGTGATCTATTCCTTAGCCGTGTGCGGTGCCCCCTGCCACCATATTCCTCGATAATACTGTAGCAGAGTTTAGGCGAAGCCCTGCTGCTGTAGTTCATCAAGATCGTCACCACGCCGTCGTGCTGACGGAACTCTTCCTCGACGCTTTGCTGGATCGGAGCCCGAGGATCGTCATCGAGCGGAACGTGTGCTAAGAACTCGGAGGTGCCGGAGTAACGGTGCTTGGATCGGTCGGATCGGAAGAAGACATACGACTACTTCCTCCATGTTGTGTGATCGCTTCCGCAGTCGGTCTGCGTTGGTACGTAGACAACACTCTCCCCTCTCTTTGCTATGCATCACCATGATCTTGTGTGTGCGTAGGAAAATTTTGAAATTACTACGTTCCCCAACAATATCATCAAGAACAATCAAGCAGGACGTAGGGTATTACCTCCATCAAGAGGGCCTGAACCTGGGTAAACATCGTGTCCCCTGCCTCCTGTTACCATCCGCCTTAGGCGCACAGTTCGGGACCCCCTACCCTAGATCTGTCGGTTTTGACACCGACAGAAGGTGTACCCAACAGTCTCCTTTGGGTATCCTATGAAGACACATTTCTCCGATTTGGGTTCGAGCTTATCAGGTTGAAGCTTTTTCACATAAGCATCGCAGCCCCAAACTTTTAGAAATGACAACTTTGGTTTCTTACCAAACCACAGTTCATAAGGCGTCGTCTCAACGGATTTCGATTGTGCCCTATTTAATGTGAATGCAGCCGTCTCTAAAGCATAACCCCAAAATGATAGCGGTAAATCAGTAAGAGACATCATAGATCGCACCATATCTAGTAAAGTACGATTACGACGTTCGGACACACCATTACGCTGTGGTGTTCCGGGTGGCGTGAGTCGCGAAACTATTCCGCATGATCAGATCGTAGAAACTTTATTTTCTTGTTTCGATGATTTTCAACTTCACTCTGAAATTCTTTGAACTTTTCAAATGTTTCAGACTTATGTTTCATTAAGTAGATATACCCATATCTGCTTAAATCATCTGTGAAGGTGAGAAAATAACAATATCCGCCACAAGCCTCAACATTCATCGGACCACATACATCTGTATGTATGATTTTCAACAAATCTGTTGCTCTCTCCATTGTACCGAAGAACGACGTTTTAGTCATCTTGCCCATGAGGCACGGTTCGCAAGTACCAAGTGATTCATAATCAAGTGGTTCTAACAGTCCATCAGTATGGAGTTTCTTCATGCGCTTTACACCGATATGACCTAAATGGCAGTGCCACAAATAAGTTGCACTATCATTATCAACTCTGCATCTTTTGGCTTCAATATTATGAATATGTGTATCACTACTATCGAGATTCAACAAAAATAGACCACTCTTCAAGGGTGCATGACCATAAAAGATATTACTCATATAAATAGAACAACAATTATTCTCTGATTTAAATGAATAACCGTCTCGCATCAAACAAGATCCAGATATAATGTTCATGCTCAATGCTGGCACCAAATAACAATTATTTAGGTCTAATACTAATCCCGAAGGTAGATGTAGACGTAGCATGCCGACCGCGATCACATCGACTTTGGAACCATTTCCCACGCGCATCGTCACCTCGTCCTTAGCCAATCTTCGCTTAATCCGTAGCCCCTGTTTCAAGTTGCAAATATTAGCGACAGAACCAGTATCAAATACCCAGGTGCTACTGTGAGCATTAGTAAGGTACACATCAATAACATGTAGATCACATATACCTCTGTTCACCTTGCCATCCTTCTTATCCGCCAAATACTTGGGGCAGTTCCGCTTCCAGTGATCAGTCTGCTTGCAGTAGAAGTACTCAGTCTCAGGCTTAGGTCCAGATTTGGGTTTGTTCTCCTGAGCAGCAACTTGCTTGCTGTTCTTTTTGAAGTTCCCCTTCTTCTTCCCTTTGCCCTTTTTCTTGAAACTGGTGGTCTTATTAACCATCAACACTTGATTCTCCTTCTTGATTTCTACCTCCGCTGCCTTTAGCATTGCAAAGAGCTCGGGAATTGTCTTATCCATCCCTTGCATATTATAGTTCATCATGAAGCTCTTGTAGCTTGGTGGCAATGATTGGAGAATTCTGTCAATGACACTATCATCTGGAAGATTAACTCCCAGTTGAATCAAGTGATTGCAGTACCCAGACATCTTGAGTATATGCTCACTGACAGAACTATTCTCCTCCATCTTGCAGCTGTAGAACTTATTGGAGACTTCATATCTCTCAATCCGGGCATTTGCTTGAAATATTAACTTCAACTCCTGGAACATGTCATATGCTCCATGACGTTCAAAACATCGTTGAAGTCCCGGTTCTAAGCCGTAAAGCATGGCACACTGAACCATTGAGTAGTCATCAACACATGACTGCCAGGCATTCACAATGTCTACAGTTGCTGGCGCTGGTGGTACACCTAGCGGTGCTTCCAGGACGTAACTTTTCTGTGCAGCAATGAGGATAATCCTCAAGTTACGGACCAGTCCGTGTAATTGCTACCATCATCTTTCAACTTTGCTTTCTCAAGGAACGCATTAAAATTCAACGAAACAACAACACGGGCCATCTATCTACAATCAACATAGACAAGCAAGATACTATCAGGTACTAAGTTCATGATAAATTTAAGTTCAATTAATCATATTATTTAAGAACTCCCACTTAGATAGACATCCCTCTAATCCTCTAAGTGATCATGTGATCCATATCAACTAAACCATGTCCGATCATCACGTGAGATGGAGTAGTTTCAACGGTGAACATCACTATGTTGATAATATCTACTATATGATTCACGCTCGACCTTTCGGTCTCCGTGTTCCGAGGCCATATCAGTTATATGCTAGGCTCGTCAAGTTTAACCTGAGTATTCCGTGTGTGCAACTGTTTTGCACCCGTTGTATTTGAACGTAGAGCCTATCACACCCGATCATCACGTGGTGTCTCAGCACGAAGAACTTTCGCAATGGTGCATACTCAGGGAGAACACTTATACTTTGATAATTTAGTGAGGGATCATCTTATAATGCTATCGTCAATCAAAGCAAGATAAGATGCATAAAAGATAAACATCACATGCAATCAATATAAGTGATATGATATGGCCATCATCATCTTGTGCTTGTAATCTCCATCTCCGAAGCACCGTCATGATCACCATCATTACCGGTGCGACACCTTGATCTCCATCGTAGCATCGTTGTCGTCTCGCCAATCTTATGCTTCTACGACTATCACTGCCGCTTAGTGATAAAGTAAAGCATTACAGGGCGATTGCATTGCATACAATAAAGCAACAACCATATGGCTCCTGCCAGTTGCCGATAACTCGGTTACAAAACATGATCATCTCATACAATAAAATTTAGCATCATGTCTTGACCATATCACATCACAACATGCCCTGCAAAAACAAGTTAGACATCCTCTACTTTGTTGTTGCAAATTTTACGTGGCTGCTACGGGCTTAGCAAGAACCGTTCTTACCTACGCATCAAAACCACAACGATAGTTTGTCAAGTTGGTGTTGTTTTAACCTTCGCAAGGACTGGGCGTAGCCATACTCGGTTCAACTAAAGTTGGAGAAACTGACACCCGCCAGCCACCTATGTGCAAAGCACGTCGGTAGAACCAGTCTCATGTAAGCGTACACGTAATGTCGGTCCGGGCCGCTTCATGCAACAATACCGCCGAACCAAAAAATGACATGCTGGTAAGCAGTATGACTTATATCGCCCACAACTCACTTGTGTTCTACTCGTGCATATGACATCTACGCATAAAACCAGGCTCGGATGCCACTGTTGGGGAACGTAGTAATTTCAAAAAAATTCCTACGCACACGCAAGATCATGGTGATGCATATCAACGAGAGGGGAGAGTGTTGTCCATGTACCCTCGTAGACCGAAAGCAGAAGCGTTAGCACAACGCGGTTGATGTAGTCGTACGTCTTCACGATCCGACAGATCAAGTACCTAACGTACGACACCTCCGAGTTCAGCACACGTTCAGCCCGATGACGTCCCCTGAACTGCGATCCAGCCGAGTGTTGAGGGAGAGTTTTGTCAGCACGACGGCATGGTGACGATGATGATGTTCTACCGACGCAGGGCTTCGCCTAAGCACCGCTACAGTATTATCGAGGTGGACTATGGTGGAGGGGGCACCGCACACGGCTAAAAGATCAAACGATCAATCGTTGTGTCTCTAGGGTGCCCCCTGCCCCTGTATATAAAGGAGCAAGGGGGTGCGTCCGGCCAGGAGAGAGGGCGCGCCAGGAGGAGTCCTACTCCCGCCGGGAGTAGGACTCCCCCCTTTCCTAGTTGGATTAGGACTTGGGAGGGGGGAAGAGGAAGGGGAGAGGAAGGGAGGGGGGCGCCGCCCCCCTCTCCTTGTCCTATTTGGACTAGGGGGAGGGGCGCGCGGCCCAGCCCTGGCCGCCTCTCCTCTTCTCCGTAAAGGCCCACTAAGGCCCATTAACCTCCCGGGGGGTTCCGGTAACCTCCCGGTACTCCGGTAAAATCCCGATTTCACCTGGAACACTTCCGATATCCAGACATAGGCTTCCAATATATCAATCTTCATGTCTCGACCATTTCGAGACTCCTCGTCATGTCCATGATCATATCCGGGACTCCGAACAACCTTAGGTACATCAAAACATATAAACTCATAATATAACTATCATCGAAACGTTAAGCATGCGGACCCTACGGGTTCGAGAACTATGTAGACATGACCGAGACACGTCTCCGGTCAATAACCAATAGCGGAACCTGGATGCTCATATTGGTTCCCACATATTCTACGAAGATCTTTATCGGTCAGACCGCATAACAACATACGTTGTTCCCTTTGTCATCCGTATGTTACTTGCCCGAGATTCGATCGTCGGTATCTCAATACCTAGTTTCAATCTCGTTACCGGCAATTCTCTTTACTCGTTCCGTAATACATCATCCCGCAACTAACTCATTAGTTGCAATTCTTGCAAGGCTTAAGTGATGTGCATTACCGAGAGGGCCCAGAGATACCTCTCCGACAATCGGAGTGACAAATCTGTAAGTGCATCTAGTGCCCCTTAGTGATTTTGGTGTATTGAAGACTTATAGGTTAAGGGACTAATGCGCTTGTGAGTGTACACAGGTCTATAAGTCTATGAGGAGTTTGATATTTACAGAGAAAGTCGACCCCTAAAAATGAAGTTCTTTGACTGAAGACTTTGGTATTCTGAAGACTTTCTAAAGACTTTGAAAGTGAAGAAATTGCTGTGACCTTGAAGACTTGGTGTTCATTCGAGGAACATGAAGCGTGAAGACTTTTGTTTTCGTAGTTTCATTTTCTCTTTCTTGAGTCATAGGAAACACTGCACTGTTAAAGGGGGTCGAGGAAATACTAAGGAAAATTTTCCATGTGATGCTCAACTCAAAATCCTACACCTACCAATCCCTTTGAGTGAAGCCATTGGAAATCTCATACAGTCCAGTCATATTCTTCAGTGACAGAGACGAAGTTCTTCTGGTCTCTGAGGAATTTGTTCGGACTGAGGAGTTAGGAATATGCCAGTGCGGATTGCCTACACAGTGAGGAACATGATAGCCCTCAGGATTTTACTACTCAAAATTCCGACCGTTGATGTGCTATGCGCCAGCTGTCCCAAAATATCTATCCACCTAACGGTCATATCATTGAAGGGCATTTATGTATTATCATGTCGGGCTGCTCCCTAGGCTATAAATAGCCGCCCCCCTACAACCACTAGCTGGTTGGCTGCTCCGAGAGAAACTGACACTTGTCATTTGAGAGCAACCCATCCTCCGAGGACTTTGAGCGAAAATCATCAAGTGAGGAAAAACCCAAAACCCAAACACCTACAAACCCCAAGTGATTGAGCATCACTGAAGAGATTGATCCTACGTGGATCCGACGCTTGTTACCTTTGAAGATTGTGCTTCTTCCAGATGGTTAGGCGTCATGGTCTAGAGCATCCAAGAGGAATTGTGGATCGCCAAATGACCAAGTTTGTGAAGGTTTGGAAGTCGCCTGAAGACTTACCACGAGTGATTCGGCGAGGTCTGTGTGACCTTAGCTCAAGGAGAATATGGTGAGGACTTGGTGTCCTGAGCTGCGTGCTCAGGATTGTGTGTCCTCGAGTTTAAATACTCAGCCGCTCCAACCAGACGTACAACTGAGACAGCAGTTGGAACTGGTCTACCAAATCATTGTCTTCACCAAGCTTACTGGTTCTATTTCCTCAACTCTTTCATTTCCTCATAACAGTGTTGTGTGCTTGTTCATATCTGTGTTTCAAGACTTTCTCAATTTCCTTGGTTCAATTTCTTCAGTCTGTTTGTCTTCATCCTGTGTTATCCTGTGCTTACGCTTCCTGTACTCTATGCTTGTCTTCATTTCATCATGATGACTATGCTTGTATTCTGTTATGTTTACTTTTGAGTACTAATTCCGCTGCTAGTAGTTCTTCGCTAAGGAATTTCCTCACCGGCAAATTCCTCAGTGAAGAATTTCATAAAAATCGCCTATTCACCCCCCTCTAGTCGATATAATGCACTTTCAAAATCCTATTCTTGAAATACGCCAACCCAACAAGTACCTTCAGAGACACCTGTAGAGCACCTTTATAATCACCCAGTTACGTTGTGACATTTGGTAGCACACAAAGTGTTCCTCCGGTAAACGGGAGTTGCATAATCTCATAGTCATAGGAACATGTATAAGTCATGAAGAAAGCAATAGCAACATACTAAACGATCGGGTGCTAAGCTAACAGAATGGGTCAAGTCAATCACATCATTCTCCTAATGATGTGATCCCGTTAATCAAATGACAACCCATGTCAATGGCTAGGAAACTTAACCATCTTTGATCAACGAGCTAGTCAAGTAGAGGCATACTAGTGACACTCTGTTTGCCTATGTATTCACACATGTATTATGTTTCCGGTTAATACAATTCTAGCATGAATAATAAACATTTATCATGATATAAATAAATAAATAATAACTTTATTATTGCCTCTAGGGCATATTTCCTTCAGCCGACGCCTGAGCGCCATTTCCTTATTGAAGGTGTCGTTGTTGAAGAACATTGTTACCCTTGTGGCCTCAAGAGATGGTTGGCGCGGATATGCTCGTTGCTTTAGTTTGTCGATCGGTATTTTGAACACCTTGGGGATTTATTCTCTCACTCTGGCATAGCTTTTGTCTTGTATGACTTTACTCTTTATTGTTGTGTTCTTGTGTATGTGTGTTAATGATGTCTATGTGCATCCTAGGTATGGAGAGACCACGTGTAAGCTCAATGTATTTATAACCACTTGATGCTTCATTTTCATTCAATAAAGTCCACCCTGTTGGGGATATTACTACTGGGCGTAAACTGGCCAGGAAAGGCCGGGTTAACTTCATCTGTAGTTGATTATGCTTGAAGCCCATGTAGACAGATCTGGAAAGGCCCAGGGCCTAGAACCGGTTTAAGGCCTGTAGCCATGAACCGGCATGGGTATGTAACTTGTATTGTAAGATAGAAAGAGTGGAGACTGAACCGAACACGTTTATGAGCCGGTCTCGGGACCCTGTAAACCGACGGGCGCCACCCATGTATATAAGGGGACGACCCGGCAGCGGTTCAGGATAACAGACAACAACTCGAGAGCCAGACAAAGCGGATTCGCTCCCTGGCCTTCAAAACCCTAGCAATACCAATCACAACTAGACGTAGGCTTTTACCTTCATCGAAGGGGCCGAACTAGTATAAACTCCCCGTGTCCCCTTGTCCGGTTTAACCCCTTTAAGCTAACCCATTGCGATGGCTCCACGACTAAGTCCTTTCACAAGGACATCTGCCGTGACAAACCCACGACAGTTGGCGCCCACCGTGGGGCTAACGCATGATGGTTTTGAGTTCTTGAAGGGCAGCTTTGATGGACTCAAGGGATACGATGTGGGCCGGATGACGAAGAGTCGTCGCGGCAAGCTCTACATTGACAACGCAGGATGGGGTCCCGAGGCCGATTCAATCGAATACGGGTACCGGGTCCCCTTTGGTGGGATTCACGTCTTCATCGGAAAGATTGGCGAACCGGCCCCTGAGCCGGACATCTGCATTTCTTCGTAGGCATCATCCATGGAGCCGAATACGAGGATGGACCGGCGTCCGATGGAGAAACCGTTGTCTGCTCCGACGACGAGTCTCCTGGAGAGACCGAATCGCTCTATCAGTTGCAGGATGGCCGGATTAGCGGAGGATCCGAGGGCAACAGTATTCCGGACTCCCCTGATCTGCCAAACTGGGCGGCTATCTTTATGGCTGGTACACATTCGGCGCTTCATTCGTCAGCCACTACAGCAATACTCTCCGGATCAACAACAGCCACGCCGGCAGGGGCAGGAAGCTCTGCGCCGCCTCCGGGTCAAGTCATGACTGACTTGTTCGACGCTTTGGCAACATTGATGGCCACAGAGGTGGATGCAGCAGCCCGGGATCAGCATAACGCGGAGATTGCAAAGGTGAAGGATCAGATAGCTCAGGCTAAAGCGGACCTAGCGGCAAAGAACGCTAGGATGGCTACAGAACGGGCCAAGTTGGAAGCCCAGGCCTATTGGATTAGGCTGGATCAGAACACTTCCGAAGAAGTCATGAGAAGAAGGTACCGATCGCATCTCCTGTCGGGTTACGAGCCACGAAATCTCTTCAATACGCCAAGAGAAGGAACTAGTAACCAACCGATATTAAACCGGACAGAGGTACCAAGAACAGGAGCACCGGTTCAACCGCGCACGATGGACCCGCCGTGTCAGAACAACATTGTGCCACAGTATGTACCAAGACCTCCTGGGCATTACTCCAACCCGTTGGACAACATTGTGGCCGCCGCTTCACGCTTGGCAGCCCTCCCAACCGACGGCGAATCACCAGTTGCGATTGAGGCACGTCGGGCCAGAGATCTCCTTCAAATAGCGCTAAATCAACAGCAGGCGTATTCGCACAGTCGTGAGAGGATTCATTCCACTCCCCGTCCAAGCCGGAGCTATAGCAGACATGTTGAGGATGAACCGGCCGTGTCAAGCAGTGCACGTTGCCGTAATTCGCCGTGAGGACACAACCCGGCAGGGGGAGGTGCTAATGCACATGATGTAGTGGATCATGGTCGCGCGCATCGAGAGGCCGAGTTAGCAGCTCGGCACGGAGCTCGTCAACTTACTCCGGTTCACCCTACCGCTTCAGTAGAGCCAGGTGTGGTATTCAGTTCCTTAGGGGTGCCGTGTCTCACCCCCGCTTTGCGTAATGTGGGTTGAAAGCTATGAGATGGCAATGGAGATGTTAGATGTGGATGTGGCAGTATGTGCTAAATACTTCACCATGATGTTGGAAGGGACATCTCGCACTTGGTTAAAGAGCTTACCAACTAACTCTGTGGGATCATGGGCCGAATTGAAGCACCGGTTTATCCAGAACTTCAAAGATACTTGTAAGCAGCCCATGTCAATTATGGATCTGGCCGCTTGTGTCCAAGAGGACGGAGAGTCCACGACCCATTGGGTAAAGCGGGCCTCAGCTATTCTGCATTCATCAGATAGTATCAATGCGGATACCGCAGTGCTAATGTTGGAGGGCAATTGCCATTTTCTACCGCTCAAGCAGAAGTTTGGAAGGCTAAAACGTCACTGCAATGATATGTCAACACTTATGGCCGCTTTGGTTAAGTACGCCGATTCAGATAATACCAAAGACCCTGACTCAGAGGAGGACAAACCGGGGAAAGGGAAAAAGAACGACAACACCAAGGGTCAGCAACATAATCTGGCAGGCCATGGGAACAATGGTAAACGCAAGGCCGACAACAGTCTGGACTTTGTGGCCAACACCAATGCTCAGGAGAATGGCCAGCGCCGTAAGGGCAAGCAGCCCCAGAGGGGCGGAGGTTCAGGCCCCAATTTGGAGCACCTGTTAAATCAACCCTGTCCAAAGCATGGATCAAAGGAGAAACCAGCGTCACATCTTTGGAAGGATTGTTATATCATGCGAGATTTCAAGAACTCCACTATGTTCCAGTATGATAATGGCCCACCCGACGGTTCAGGAGGTGGTTTCCACGGGCCGGGTTACGGAGGTGACAGTTCCGGTACAGGATTTCAGGGTAATCAAACCGGACACATCAATCAAGGGCACCAAGGCAACCAGGGAGGTTACAACCATCAGGGGAACCAACAACAGCAGCAACAGTCGGGTTATCAGAGCAATCCTAAGCAGCTAAATAGTGGGCAATATCATGTCTTCACCACTAGCTTGTGTAAGCGTGATCAGAAGCTTCACAAGAGGGCAGTAAACTCTGTTGAACCGGCGGTGCCTCAGTATTTGCGCTGGTCTGAGCAACCCATTTTGTGGAGCAGAGAGGATCACCCACCTCGGGTTGACAATCCGGGTCAGTTGGCCTTAGTGGTGGCCCCTCAAGTTGGGGGATACAAGTTCACTAAGGTGCTCATGGACGGGGGAAGTAGTATCAACATTCTATATTATGATACATTCCGCCGTATGGGGTTGACAGATAAGAATCTTAAACCATTAAATACCGTTTTTCATGGTGTGGTGCCTGGCAAGTCTGCATATCCAGTGGGCAAGATAGACTTAGAGGTGGCTTTTGGAGATGATTGTGATTCAGGGAGGTTACAACCACCAAGGCAACCAGCGAGGTTACAACCATCAGGGAAACCAACAACAGCAGCAGCAGTCGGGTTATCAGAGCAATCCTAAGCAGCTAAATAGTGGGCAATATCATGTCTTCACCACTAGCTTGTGTAAGCGTGATCAGAAGCTTCACAAGAGGGCAGTAAACTCTGTTGAACCGGCGGTGCCTCAGTATTTGCGCTGGTCTGAGCAACCCATTTTGTGGAGCAGAGAGGATCACCCACCCCGGGTTGACAATCCGGGTCAGTTGGCCTTAGTGGTGGCCCCTCAAGTTGGGGGATACAAGTTCACTAAGGTGCTCATGCACGGGGGAAGTAGTATCAACATTTTATATTATGATACATTCCGCCGTATGGGGTTGACAGATAAGAATCTTAAACCATTAAATACCGTTTTTCATGGTGTGGTGCCTGGCAAGTCTGCATATCCAGTGGGCAAGATAGACTTAGAGGTGGCTTTTGGAGATGATTATGATTCAAGGTCAAAAACATTGATTTTTGAGGTGGTGAAAATCAAAAGTCTGTACCATGCTTTGTTTGGGCGGCCGGCTTATGCTAAGTTCATGGCGAGCCCGTGTTATGTTTATCTACAGCTTAAAATGCTAGGTCATAAGGGGACTATCACAGTACACGGGAGCGGAAAGATCGTTTTGGAGTGTGAGGAAGGTGATGCGGCTTATGCTGAGTCGGTTTGTGCCACGGAGGAGTTGAAGTTCCATAAGGAGCAAGTTGACCCGACAGATATGACCTCTTTGAAAAAGCCAACTACGGAACCTGATCCGGCGTAGAAATTCAAATCGGCCACAGATACTAAGATGATTGATTTTGTTCTTGGCGATTCATCCAAGGAGTTCAGCATCAGCGCTAACCTGGATCCCAAATAGGAAAGCGTGCTCATCGAGTTCATCCATGAGAACCGGGACATCTTTGCATGGAAACCTTCTGACATGCCAGGTGTACCGAGGGAACTCGCTGAGCACACACTTAACATTGATCCTAAGTTTAAACCGGTCAGGCAGTTTCTTCGCCGCTTCAATGAAGAAAGGTGCAAGGCTATTGGTGAGGAGGTAGCTCGGTTGTTAGCCGCAGGGTTTATCGTGGAAGTCTTTCACCCAGAGTGGTTGGCTAATCCGGTGCTGGTTCTTAAGAAAAACGGCGCCTGGCGTATGTGTGTGGATTACACAGATTTGAACAAGGCTTGCCCTGCAAACCCCTTTGCCCTCCCTTGTATCGATCAGATCATTGATGCTACGGCAGGTTGTGACCATTTGTGTTTTCTGGATGCTTATTCTGGTTATCATCTGATCAAAATGGCAGTTAAGGACTAGGAGAAGACAGCTTTCATAACTCCTTTTGGAGCCTTCTACTATGTCTCCATGCCCTTTGGACTCAAGAGTGCCCAGGCAACTTATTAGCGTTGTGTTCAAAATTGCCTTCATAAATAGAATGGGCGCAATGTTCATGCATATGTGGATGATATTGTGATAAAGTCCAGGAAGGAGGAAACGTTGATAGATGATTTGAGAGAAACTTTTGACAACCTCCAGGTTTACAAGATGATGCTCAATCCAGAGAAGTGTGTCTTTGGTGTCCCAATAGGCAACCTCTTGGGTTTTCTGGTGTCAAACGGAGGCATTGAGGCCAATCTGGAAAAAAAATCAGCAATTACATCTTTGGCTAAATTGGCGTGTATCAACGACCTTCAACGTTTGGCCGGCCGGATTATGGCTTTGAGCCGGTTTATCAGTCATCTTGGGGACAAGGCTATCCCTTTATATCAGATGCTCAAGAAAACAGGTAATTTCGTTTGGAGTGAGGCAGCTGATAAAGCGTTTGAGGATCTGAAGAGGCAGTTAGCGGAACCACCTGTGCTTGCAGCACCGATCGATAAGGAGCCATTATTGCTATACGTGGCTGCTAATGCCCGAGCTGTTAGCGTGGCTATTGTGGTGGAGCGCAAGGAAGCTGGCAAGGAATATCCGGTTCAATGGCTGGTTTATTATATCATTGAGGTGCTCATTGAGTCAAAGTAGAGGTATCCGCATTGGCAGAGGCTGGTGTATGGAGTGTTTACGGCAAGCCGGAAGCTTAAACACTACTTTCAGGGTCATCCTATCACAGTAGTCAGTTCAGCCCCTCTGGGAGATATCATTCAAAACAGAGAAGCAACGGGCCAGATTGCCAAGTGGGCTATTGAGCTTGGACCTCACGGGCTCAAATATATACCTCACACAGCGATCAAATCCTAGGCACTAGTGGACTTCATCAATGATTGGATGGAGTTGCAGGTACCAGAGGAGAAGCCAGATAATATGTATTGGACTATTCACTTTGATGGATCCAGGCAGTTGGAGGGCTCGGGGGCTGGAGTCATACTAACTTCCCCACGAGGTGACAAGTTTTGTTATGTCCTCCGTTTAATGTTCCCTTGTACTAACAATGTAGCTGAATATGAGGCCTTACTCCACGGTCTTCGGATGGCTAAGGAGATGAATTTAAGCCGGGTTAAGTGCTTCGGGGATTCAGATCTGGTGGCTCAACAAGTGTCTGGCACTTGGGATTCTAAAGACCCACTCATGGCTGCATATCGGCGAGAGGTGGATACAGTGGCTGGTCACTTCAAGGGTTATCAGGTGGACCATGTAGACCGGCGAAATAATGAAGCGGCGGACGCTTTAAGTCGCCTTGGTTCTCAGCATAAACCGGTTCCACCAAATGTCTTTCTTGACGTATTGCATAATCCGTCAGTCAAGGTACCAACAGAGGAAGAGTTGCTTGTTCCTGATCCGGAGGCTCAATTGGTGGCGGCTTTGCACGTCATACCGGATTGGACAATCCCATATTTGGCTTACATGAACCGGGTCGATTTACCGGACGATGAAATCTTGGCCCGAGAGATAATCCGGCGTTCGAAGTCCATGACCATACTCAACGGGGAGTTACATTGTTACAGTGTTTCAGGAGCAATCCAGCGTTGTATTTCTCCTCAGGAGGGTTGTGAGATTTTGCGAGAAATCCATGAAGGGGATTGTGGTCACCACGCCGGTTCAAAGTCCTTGGTGGCTAAAGCTTTTCGCCATGGTTTTTACTGGTTAACACCTCATGCTGATGCGGAGGATTTAGTCAAGAGATGTGACGGTTGTCAAAAATTTGCACGCCGTGCTCACATTCCGTCTCAGGAGTTGAGGATGATTCCAATAACATGGTCGTTTGCGACTTGGGGGCTTGATATGGTTGGACCCTTTAAGCGCTCCAAGGACAAAAAGACCCACTTATTAGTGGCAGTTGATAAATTCACCAAATGGGTGGAAGCAGAGCCAGTCAGTAACTGTGATGCGGCCACGTCGGTTCAATTCATCAAAAAGGTGATATTCCGGTTTGGCTTTCCACACAGTACTATAACTGATAATGGTACTAATCTGTCAAAGGGATACATGGAGGAATTTTGCCAACGTGAGCACATCCGACTTGATATAGCATCGGTGGCTCACCCCCAATCTAATGGTCAAGCGGAGAGGGCAAATCAAGAAATTTTGAGAGGTATTAAACCCCGGCTTATGGTTCCTTTGAAGTGGACACCGGGTTTTGGGTGGAGGAATTACCTTCTGTGTTATGGAGCATCAACACCACATCTAACAGATCGACGGGTTACACACCTTTCTTCATGGTTTATGGAGCGGAAGCGATTCTCCCTAGTGACATCCGTCACGACTCGCCCCGTGTGGCAGCCTATGTTGAAGCGGATAATGAGATAGCACGTCAGGATTCTCTGGACCTGTTAGATGAGGAGCGTGATCTTGCAGCAGCACATTCGGTGATTTATCAACAGGATCTCCGACGTTATCACAGCCGCCGGGTTAAGACCAGAACCTTTCAAGAGGGCGATTTGGTGCTCCGACTCATCCAGGATCAAACTGATATGCACAAATTATCCCCACCTTGAGACGGAACTTTTGTGGTCAGCAAGAATCTGCACAACGGGTCATACTACCTCATTGATGTTCGAGAGCACAAAGACTCACGCAAATCGGAGGAGGAGACCAAGCGGCCGTGGAACATAGCTCTTCTTCGGCCTTACTATACTTGAGCCATAGGTTCTTCATATGTACATATTTATGACGATGTATATATTATATAATAAACTAGGGACTCCATTAAAGCGGGGTCGCTGTTGTTTTTACATCATGTGTGTGCTTACAAGAGTTTCTACTGACAAAGCGGAGTTTTCTTTTGTTAAACCGGTCTCTACAGCTGCACGGATATAAAGAAAATCACTAGGGGGCTTGGTCATATCTGAACCATAGATACACCTCTTGATCGGTTTGAAACCACAAAGGGAAATCACTAGGGGGCTTGGTTGTTATCACACCATAGCCACACCTCTTGATAGGTGTTAAGCCAAAAAGGAAATTATGTGGGGCCAAAGAGAGTGTTGCACAAAGCACAAACTCAAACATAGGCACCCACTGAGCACAGCTCACAAAGTTACTTGGGGGCTCTTAGTGCAAAAGCAACAAAGAGTTTGGAAGGACCCTTGTAATTGGCTATCAAGCCACGGCTTGGAAGCCTGGTGTATTCACCTAAAACCCCGGGTTAACCTGCCTTCATCAAGTAAGCCACTCCTGTCCAGATAATCCTGGTATGACCCGCCGAACGTTTGACAAGTCAATCTTCTATAGACTCTGAACTTGTCAAAGCTAAAATGATGATTGGTTAATTGGAGGCCCATCTTAAAAGGCTTTGTTAAATGGTTTAACTTAGAGGCCTGGCAGCCCATGAAAAGCCTCGATTTGGAGCGTGGCAGCTCATAAAAAGCCTTGCATATTTATTTTTTGAAACTTATTTGCTAAGTTTTTGACTTTATTGAGGTTTATAATGTCTTCTGATAAACCGATGTCCTTGGCCCGGCTTGGCTCTCAACTACAAGTTGTCAGTACATGATCAGTTATAAACCAGCGTTCGCTACCCCGGTCTGGTTTTGACTAACAAGTCGCCAGTGTTATAAGGAAAACCCGATGTTTATTATATACTGGTACGGTTTATTATCATAATACGGCAATTTAAAGATGGAGTTATCACTGCTCCGGATTGGTGTTTACACCTTTACCATACAAGCAGTTGGTCAGCCAACGAGGTGTGTTACACATGTTATTTTATACAAACTTTGGTTATCCATCCAAGTATTGTCTATTCTTGGGCATCATGACCCATCCAGTGGTAAACCACTAGGACACTTTTTACGTTCTTGTCTCCATGAACACAGTTCATTATGGGTTAAGCATAAATAGATGCCAAACGGTGGAGCAAGTTTTCACATTATCAAAGTGTCACAAAATATGCTCGATGGCATGACAGATCAAGGAGTTTTTGCTATCCTATTACATGAAGCTTTCAAACGGCTCCCATTGAATAATTGTTTTTAAGCACTGGCACACAATAGCTGGTAAACCGGCGTCCGGTTTAAGATGCTTCATCTGGATGGTTTGATGGTGGAGGGTCAGTGGGTGCCATCACTTCTTTTTCATCCCTCCCCAGACGCTGGAAATCAACCATCGACCAATCAATTCCAGTTAAGGCTTGAAACACAGCCTCTTCATGGATAAGGCTGGAAGGGTTAATATCAGGAGCGTAGGTATGCTTACGAATTGGAGGAACAATTTCTTCGACTTCATGGATTTCGGCTGGCCGTCTCTTCCCTTCAGCGTCATAAGCCAATTGGAAATGAGACAAGTCTGTGTCCTCTGCCAGCTTGCTAGCTATTGGCCGCATTTCTTTGGTCAGCCTTTAGAGGTCATCATTGTCGAAGTCTGAACCGTCCTCTTTCACACCTGGATATCCTTTGATGATGTCCTCCGCTTCAAGGTCTGGAATCCATGCCTTGGCTCGGATTAGCGCGGTTAATGCGCCTGCTCTTGCAGCTGCCTTCTTCAGTTCGGTGATCCAGGCTGGTAACTGTTGGAGAACGTTGCAGAAAACAACAATTTTCCTACTCGATTCACCAAGATCATCTAGGAGTTCATCTAGCAACGAGTCACGAGATGCATCTGCATACCTTTGTAGATCACGTGCGGAAGCATTCAACGAACGCGGATGAAGTAGTCGTACACAACGTGATCCAAATCACCGATGACCAGCGCCGAACGGACGGCACCTCCGCGTTCAACACACGTACGGGACGGGAGACGTCTCCTCCTTCTTGATCCAGCAAGGGGGAAGGAGAGGTTGACGAAGATCCAGCAGCACGACGGCGTGGTGGTGGATGCAGGGCGTCGCAGCAGCAGGGCTTCGCCTATACTACGAGGAAGAGAGACGTAATGGGGAGAGAGGGAGGCGCCAGGGGCTGGTGTATCAAGTCCCTCCTCTCCCCCACTATATATAGGGGTGCCAAGGGGGGGGGGGCGCCGGCCCTAGTAGATGGAATCTACTAGGGGGGGGGGGGCGGCGGCCTAGGGTGGGGCTTGCTCCCCAAGGCAAGGGGGCGCCCCACCTAGGGTTTCCCCTTAGCCCTAGCCGCATGGGCCCCCTAGGGGCTGGCGCCCCAGCCCACTATGGGCTGGGTTCCCTCCTATTTCAGCCCATGGGGCCCTCCGGGATAGGTGGCCCCACCCGGTGGACCCCCGGGACCCTTCCGGTGGTCCCGGTACAATACCGGGTACCCCGAAACTCGTCCCGATGGCCGAAACTGCACATCCTATATATAATTCTTTACCTCCGGACCATTCCGGAACTCCTCGTGACGTCCTGGATCTCATCCGGGACCTCGAACAACATTCGGGTTACTGCATATATTTATCTTCACAACCCTAGCGTCACCGAACCATAAGTGTGTAGACCCTACGGGTTCGGGAGACAAGCAGACATGACCGAGACGACTCTCCGGTCAATAACCAACAGCGGGATCTGGATACCCATGTTGGCTCCCACATGCTCCACGATGATCTCATCGGATGAACCACGATGTCGAGGATTCAATCAACCCCGTATGCAATTCCCTTTGTCAATCGATATATTACTTGCCCGAGATTCGATCGTCGGTATCCCAATACCTCGTTCAATCTCGTTACCGGCAAGTCACTTTACTCGTACCGTAATGCATGATCCCGTGACCAGACACTTGGTCACTTTGTGCTCATTATGATGATGCATTACCGAGTGGGCCCAGTGATACCTCTCCGTCATACGGAGTGACAAATCCCAGTCTTGATCTGTGTCAACCCAACAGACACTTTCGGAGATACCCGTAGTATACCTTTATAGTCACCCAGTTACGTTGTGACGTTTGGTACACCCAAAGCACTCCTACGGTATCCGGGAGTTACACGATCTCATGGTCTAAGGACAAGATACTTGACATTGCAAAACTCTAGCAAACGAACTATACGATCTTTATGCTATGTTTAGGATTGGGTCTAGTCCATCACATCATTCTCCTAATGATGTGATCTCGTTGTCAATGACATCTTATGTCCATAGCCAGGAAACCATGACTATCTGTTGATTAACGAGCTAGTCAACTAGAGGCTTACTAGGGACATGTTGGTGTCTGTTATTCACACATGTATTACGATTTCCGGATAACACAATTATAGCATGAATAAAGACAATTACCATGAACAAGGAAATATAATACTAAGGCTTTTATTATTGCCTCTAGGGCATATTTCCAACAGTCTCCCACTTGCACTAGAGTCAATAATCTAGTTACATTGTGATGAATCGAACACCCATGGAATTCTGGTGTTGATCATGTTTTGCCCTAGGGAGAGGTTTAGTCAACGGATCTGCTACATTCAGGTCCGTATGTACTTTACAAATATCTATGTCTCCATTCTGAACATTTTCATGAATGGAGTTGAAGCGACGCTTGATATGCCTTGTCTTCTTGTGAAACCTGGGCTCCTTGGCAAGTGCAATAGCTCCAGTGTTGTCACAGAAGAGCTTGATCGGCCCCGACGCATTGGGTATGACTCCGAGGTCGGTGATGAACTCCTTCACCCAGATTGCTTCATGTGCTGCCTCCGAGGCTGCCATGTACTCCGCTTCACATGTAGATCCCGCCACGACGCTCTGCTTGCAACTGCACCAGCTTACTGCCCCGCCATTCAAGATATACACGTATCCGGTTTGTGACTTTGAGTCATCCAGATCTGTGTCGAAGCTAGCGTCGACGTAACCCTTTACGACGAGCTCTTCGTCACCTCCATAAACGAGAAACATCTCCTTAGTCCTTTTCAGGTACTTTAGGATATTCTTGACCGCTGTCCAGTGTTCCTTGCCGGGATTACTTTGGTATCTTCCTACCAAACTTACGGCAAGATTTACATCAGGTCTGGTACACAGCATGGCATACATAATAGAACCTATGGCTGAGGCATAGGGGATGACACTCATCTCTTCTATTTCTTCTACCGTGGTCGGGCTTTGAGCCGAGCTCAATTTCATACCTTGCAGTACAGGCAAGAACCCCTTCTTAGACTGATCCATATTGAACTTCTTCAATATCTTATCAAGGTATGTGCTTTGTGAAAGACCTATGAGGCGTCTTGATCTATCTCTATAGATCTTGATGCCTAATATATAAGCAGCTTCTCCAAGGTCCTTCATTGAAAAACTCTTATTCAAGTAGGCCTTGATGCTGTCCAAGAGTTCTATATCATTTCCCATCAAAAGTATGTCATCTACATATAATATGAGAAATGCTACAGAGCTCCCACTCACTTTCTTGTAAACACAGGCTTCTCCATAAGTCTGCGTAAACCCAAACGCTTTGATCATCTCATCAAAGCGAATGTTCCAACTCCGAGATGCTTGCACCAGCCCATAAATCGAGCGTTGGAGCTTGCATACCTTGTCAGCATTCTTAGGATCGACAAAACCTTCCGGCTGCATCATATACAATTCTTCCTTAAGGAAACCATTAAGGAATGCCGTTTTGACGTCCATTTGCCATATTTCATAGTCGTAAAACGCGGCAATTGCTAACATGATTCGGACGGACTTCAGCTTCGCTACCGGTGAGAAAGTCTCATCGTAGTCAATCCCTTGAACTTGTCGGTAACCCTTAGAGACAAGCCGAGCCTTATAGATGGTCACATTACCATCCGCGTCTGTCTTCTTCTTAAAGATCCATTTATTTTCAATGGCTCGCCGTTCAACAGGCAAGTCAGTTAAAGTCCACACTTCGTTTTCATACATGGATCCTATTCGGATTTCATGGCTTCTAGCCATTTGTCGGAATCCGGGCCCGCCATCGCTTCTTCATAGTTCGAAGGTTCATCGTTGTCTAACAACATGATTTCCAAGACAGGGTTGCCGTACCATTCTGGTGCGGAACGTGTCCTTGTGGACCTTCGAATTTCAGCAGGAGCTAGATCAGAAGTATCTTGATCATTATCATTAACATCCTCTCTAGTCGGTGCTGGCACCTCAGGAACATTTTCTTGAGTTGCGCTATTTTCCGGTTCAAGAGGCAATACTTCATCTAGTTCTACTTTCCTCCCACTTACTTCTTTCGAGAGAAACTCCTTCTCTAGAAAGGATCCATTCTTGGCAACAAAGACCTTGCCTTCGGATCTGAGGTAGAAGGTATACCCAATAGTTTCTTTAGGGTATCCTATGAAGACGCATTTTTCCGACTTGGGTTCGAGCTTTTCAGGTTGAAGTTTCTTGACATAAGCATCGCATCCCCAAACTTTTAGAAACGACAGCTTAGGTTTCTTCCCAAACCACAATTCATACGGTGTCGTCTCAACGGATTTCGACGGAGCCCTATTTAAAGTGAATGCGGCAGTCTCTAAAGCATAGCCCCAAAAAGATAGCGGTAAATCGGTAAGAGACATCATAGACCGCACCATATCTAATAGAGTGCGATTACGACGTTCGGTCACACCGTTACGCTGAGGTGTTCCAGGCGACGTTAGTTGTGAAACTATTCCACATTTTCTTAAGTGTGTGCCAAATTCGTGACTCAAGTATTCTCCTCCACGATCTGATCGTAGAAACTTGATTTTCCTGTCACGTTGATTCTCAACCTCACTCTGAAATTCCTTAAACTTTTCAAAGGTTTCAGACTTGTGTTTCATTAAGTAGACATACCCATATCTACTCAAGTCATCAGTGAGAGTGAGAACATAACGATAGCCACCGCGAGCCTCAACACTCATTGGACCGCACACATCAGTATGTATGATTTCCAATAAGTTGGTTGCTCGCTCCATTGTTCCTGAGAACGGAGTCTTGGTCATTTTACCCATGAGGCATGGTTCGCACGTGTCAAATGATTCATAATCAAGAGACTCTAAAAGTCCATCTGCATGGAGCTTCTTCATGCGTTTGACACCTATGTGACCAAGGCGGCAATGCCACAAGTATGTGGGACTATCATTATCAACCTTACATCTTTTGGTATTCACACTATGAACATGTGTAGCATTACGCTCGAGATTCATTAAGAATAAACCATTCACCATAGGAGCATGACCATAAAACATATCTCTCATATAAATGGAACAACCATTATTCTCGGATTTAAATGAGTAGCCATCTCGAATTAAACGAGATCCCGATACAATGTTCATGCTCAAAGCTGGCACTAAATAACAATTATTGAGGTTTAAAACTAATCCCGTAGGTAAATGAAGAGGCAGCATGCCAACGGCGATCACATCGACCTTCGAACCATTCCCGACGCGCATCGTCACCTCGTCCTTTGCCAGTCTCCGTTTATTCCGCAGCTCCTGCTTTGAGTTACAAATGTGAGCAACTGCACCGGTATCAAATACCCAAGAGCTACTACGAGTACTGGTTAGGTACACATCAATTACATGTATATCACATATACCTTTTGTTTTGCCGGCCTTCTTGTCCGCTAAGTATTTGGGGCAATTCCACTTCCAGTGACCACTTCCCTTGCAATAAAAACACTCAGTCTCGGGCTTGGGTCCATTCTTTGGCTTCTTCCCGGCAGCTTGCTTGCCGGGCGCGGTAACTTCCTTGCCGTCCTTCTTGAAGGCTTTCTTGCCCTTGCCCTTCTTGAACTTAGTGGTTTTATTGACCATCAACACCTGATGTTCCTTCTTGATTTCTACCTCTGCTGATTTCAGCATAGCAAATACTTCAGGAATGGTCTTTTCCATCCCCTGCATATTGAAGTTCATCACAAAGCTTTTGTAGCTCGGTGGAAGCGACTGGAGGATTCTGTCAATGACCGCATCATCCGGGAGATTAACTCCTAGCTGAGTCAAGCGGTTATGTAATCCAGACATCGTGAGTATGTGCTCACTGACAGAACTGTTTTCCTCCATCTTACAGCTGAAGAACTTGTCGGAGACCTCATATCTCTCGACCCGGGCATGAGCTTGGAAAACCATTCTCAGCTCTTCGAACATCTCATATGCTCCACGTCTCTCAAAACGCTTTTGGAGCCCCGGTTCTAAACTGTAAAGCATGCCGCACTGAACGAGGGAGTAGTCATCGGTACGTGCCTGCCAAGCGTTCATAATGTCTTGTTCAGCAGGGAGGACAGGTGCGTCACCCAGCGGTGCTTGTAGGACATAATCTTTCTTGGCAGCTATGAGGATGATCCTCAGGTTCCGGACCCAGTCCGTGTAGTTGCTGCCATCGTCTTTCAGCTTGGTTTTCTCTAGGAACGCGTTGAAGTTGAGGACTACGTTGGCCATTTGATCTACAAGACATATTGTAAATATTTTAGACTAAGTTCATGATAATTAAGTTCATCAAATCAAATTATTTATGAACTCCCACTTAGATAGACATCCCTCTTCTAGTCATCTAAGTATAACATGATCCGAGTTGACTAGGCCGTGTCCGATCATC
Source organism: Triticum monococcum (assembly GCA_034509565.1). Classification (NCBI taxonomy): domain Eukaryota; kingdom Viridiplantae; phylum Streptophyta; class Magnoliopsida; order Poales; family Poaceae; genus Triticum; species Triticum monococcum. The sequence goes on from CM067846.1 coordinate 69,070,529, forward strand.
ACGTGAGACGGACTAGTCAACATCGGTGAACATCTTCATGTTGATCGTATCTTCTATACGACTCATGCTCGACCTTTCGGTCTTCTGTGTTCCGAGGCCATGTCTGTACATGCTAGGCTCGTCAAGTCAACCTAAGTGTTTGCATGTGTAAATCTGTCTTACACCCGTTGTATGTGAACGTTAGAATCTATCACACCCGATCATCACGTGGTGCTTCGAAACAACGAACTGTCGCAACGGTGCACAGTTAGGGGGAACACTTCTTGAAATTATTATGAGGGATCATCTTATTTACTACCGTCGTTCTAAGTAAACAAGATGCAAAACATGATAAACATCACATGCAATCAAATAATAAACGTGACATGATATGGCCAATATCACATAGCTCCTTTTGATCTCCATCTTGGGGCTCCATGATCATCTTGTCACCGGCTTGACACCATGATCTCCATCATCATGATCTCCATCATCGTGTCTCCATGAAGTTGCTCGCCAACTATTACTTCTACTACTATGGCTAACGCGTTTAGCAATAAAGTAAAGTAATTTACATGGCGTTTCTCAATGACACGCAGGTCATATAAAAGAATAAAGACAACTCCTATGGCTCCTGCCGGTTGTCATACTCATCGACATGCAAGTCGTGATTCCTATTACAATAGCATGAACATCTCATACATCACATATAGATCATTCATCATTCATCACAACTTTGGCCATATCATATCATAAAGCACTTGCTGCAAAACAAGTTAGACGTCCTCTAATTGTTGTTGCAAGTTTTACGTGGCTGAATTAGGGTTCTAGCAAGAACGTTTTCTTACCTACGTGAAAGCCACAACGTGATTTGTCAACTTCTATTTACCCTTCATAAGGACCCTGTTCATCGAATCCGCTCCAACTAAAGTGGGAGAGACAGACACCCGCCAGCCACCTTATGCAACTAGTGCATGTTAGTCGGTGGAACCGGTCTCACGTAAGCGTACGTGTAAGGTTGGTCCGGGCCGCTTCATCCCACAATACCGCTGAAGCAAGAAAAGACTAGTAGCGGCAAGAAAGTTGACAAATCCACGCCCACAACAAATTGTGTTCTACTCGCGCAAAAGAACTACGCATAGACCTAGCTCATGATGCCACTGGTGGAGAACGTTGCAGAAAACAACAATTTTCCTACTCGATTCACCAAGATCATCTAGGAGTTCATCTAGCAACGAGTCACGAGATGCATCTACATACCTTTGTAGATCGCGTGCGGAAGCGTTCAACGAACGGGGATGAAGTAGTCGTACACAACGTGATCCAAATCACCGATGACCAGCGCCGAACGGACGGCACCTCCGCGTTCAACACACGTATGGGACGGGAGACGTCTCCTCCTTCTTGATCCAGCAAGGGGGAAGGAGAGGTTGACGAAGATCCAGCAGCACGACGGCGTGGTGGTGGATGCAGAGCGTCGCAGCAGCAGGGCTTCGCCTATACTACGAGGAAGAGAGACGTAACGGGGAGAGAGGGAGGCGCCAGGGGCTGGTGTATCAAGTCCCTCCTCTCCCCCACTATATATAGGGGTGCCAAGGGGGGGGCGCCGGCCCTAGTAGATGGAATCTACTGGGGGGGGCGGCAGCCTAGGGTGGGGCTTGCTCCCCAAGGCAAGGGGGCGCCCCACCTAGGGTTTCCCCTTAGCCTAGCCGCATGGGCCCCCTAGGGGCTGGCGCCCCAGCCCACTATGGGCTGGGTTCCCTCCTATTTCAGCTCATGGGGCCCTCCGGGATAGGTGGCCCCACCCGGTGGACCCCCGGGACCCTTCATGTGGTCCCGATACAATACCGGGTACCCCGAAACTCGTCCCGATGGCCGAAACTGCACATCCTATATATAATTCTTTACCTCCGGACCATTCCAGAACTCCTCGTGACGTCCTGGATCTCATCCGGGACCCCGAACAACATTTGGGTTACTGCATATACTTATCTTCACAACCCTAGCGTCACCGAACCTTAAGTGTGTAGACCCTACGGGTTCGGGAGACAAGCAGACATGACCGAGACGACTCTCCGGTCAATAACCAACAGCGGGATCTGGATACCCATGTTGGCTCCCACATGCTCCACGATGATCTCATCGGATGAACCATGATGTCGAGGATTCAATCAACCCCGTATGCAATTCCCTTTGTCAATCGATACATTACTTGCCCGAGATTCGATCGTCGGTATCCCAATACCTCGTTCAATCTCGTTACCAGCAAGTCACTTTACTCGTACCGTAATGCATGATCCCGTGACCAGACACTTGGTCACTTTGAGCTCATTATGATGATGCATTACCGAGTGGGCCCAGTGATACCTCTCCGTCATACGGAGTGACAAATCCCAGTCTTGATCCGTGTCAACCCAACAGACACTTTCGGAGATACCCGTAGTATACCTTTATAGTCACCCAGTTACGTTGTGACGTTTGGTACACCCAAAGCACTCCTACGGTATCCGGGAGTTACACGATCTCATGGTCTAAGGAAAAGATACTTGACATTGCAAAACTCTAGCAAACGAACTATACGATCTTTATGCTATGTTTAGGATTGGGTCTTGTCCATCACATCATTCTCCTAATGATGTGATCTCGTTGTCAATGACATCTTATGTCCATAGCCAGGAAACCATGACTATCTGTTGATTAACGAGCTAGTCAACTAGAGGCTTACTAGGGACATGTTGGTGTCTGTTATTCACACATGTATTACGATTTCCGGATAACACAATTATAGCATGAATAAAGACAATTACCATGAACAAGGAAATATAATAATAAGGCTTTTATTATTGCCTCTAGGGCATATTTCCAACAGTAACATGGCCAACTTCTCAAGTGTTTCCTTTATCAGTGAGGGCGCCAGTTTATTGCAAGCCGCAATACAAATCGCACGCTGGGACCCAGAGTACAGCTGTTCAATAAGGGTATAAGCCGCTTTAAGCTTCATCCGCATATCTGTGCCCAGATGAGCAATACGAGTGCTTGTGACGGTTTAAAATCAAGTGTTCTGATGAATGACAAGATTCAATGAATTGGATAAACTGCACAAGGAGATACTTACCAAAGGTAGCGGAAGTCATGGTGTTGATTTGCCGTTTCAACCCAGTTAGTTCATCCACAACTGGTTTCAGGGCCGCTTCAGCATCTTCAGCTCTTTTGGTTAAACCGGATTTTTTGATTTCCCAGTCAGCACGATCTTTGTTAAAAGACTCTTTTAGCTTTTCCATCGCCGCCAGGGCCTTGGTCAGCTCCTCTTTAGCTTTCGCAGCTTTTTCTTGTTGGGACTTCACATTCTCTTGCAAATCAGCAGTCCAGGCATCTCTATTGCTTAGTTCGGCCAACAACAATGAAGAAATGTCAGACAACAGGATATATATTTTCTAAAGTACAAAGCGTACAACAAGTTATGCACTTTATACTTGGGGGCTAATGTCTGTTTGCTCTGATTCACTACATCTTTTATAAAGTATCCAGAACAATGCAAGCATTATCCTTGACACTTGGGGGCTAATGTATATCTGTTCAAAAACGGACGCATGGTTAAAACCCGTATTACCTTGCAAAGCTAAACCGGCCTTTGGGGGCTACGCTGAGGAAAGCTATATCATTACATTGGTAAAGTATTGGCCTTGGTTTTCACTAAGGATCTTACATTTTGAGGATCAGTGAGAGAAACTTAAAGTATTACAAAGACCCGGTTCATGATTAACATCATAAAGCGGCCCTTGGGGCTACTTGGGCCGGCATTTCAACTTTGGAATCAAGAAGCAAAGGGAGATGAAAATACCTCATAGCATTCCTTCATCAAATTCACCAAACCGGCTTCATAGTCATGGTTTGAGTGCAGACGGTTTAAGAAACCGGAGTGAAGCTATTCAGCGTTGAGATGGGCATAACTTGATAAGTCAGTACTCCATTTGCCCTTCTCCCTAGCAGCACGCTCTTCTTTGGCACTATGTTGGGCCAAAATTACAGGAGGGTTGTGGCCTATGCCAGTAACAACAACATCATCTCCTTGGCCTTCAGTGGTTTTTGCGGGCGATGACGGAGTTTCAGTATCTTTCATTGGACTAGCCCAGTTTGGAGCTGCCGGTTCAGTATCAGGAATGGCAGGATCAGCTTCTGCTGGTTCATCAGTATTCTGGTCTGGAAGGGGTGGTTCATCAGAGGTGGCTTCAGGAGGAGGGCCTTCCGGGTCACGAGTTTGGTTCGGTTCACCTATTTGCTCTTCTTCAACAACAGCCTGGTCTTCTGACGGGTTAGTGACCCGAGCTTTCTTGCTGGGTCTGGCTTTGGCTCTGCAAACAAAACTAAAAGAGGTTTAGCATCTTATTCAAGATTTGCAACACATTGGAAGAAAGGGTTTGAAAGCTTACCCAGCCACAGTTTTTAAAGGAGGGAGTTGGGTTGCTGTTGACTTGCCACAGAATGAGGGAGGTGTCACCTGATAATTTGAATCGGACGGATTAAGAGGTTGTCTGAAATAACCTGTCTTGGGATAAGAATGGTCAGAAGTGGAAGAGACCTCAGACCGACGCTTCCGAACCGGGGTATCAGGTAAACCGGCCGAAGTGACCTGTTGGCCACTGTGACGGGTTGTCCGGCGAGCTTCATGTTGTTGTGTCTTCAAAATAAATGTTGGGTCCAAGTAAGCAAGAGGATGAGAAAAGGCTTACTTTCCGGACTGCTTGACGTGTTTTTTGTGTTGGCATAGAGTCTGAACCAGAGGAAAGGGTAGTTACCTCTACATCATCAGCTTGGCTGCCTTCTACGTCCTCCTGATAAAGATCATTGTTAATGAGGTGCATGAAAAGGGAGCCAAGTGAGTCAAGTTCTACCTCAACTTCCGGATCATCAGCATCGTCATCAAGTTCCATGTTGATTCGGTCAGCCGTTTTCCGCTTTGAGGTCCGCTTGACGGCTTTGATTTTGGGACGAGACGGTTTGACCGCTTTATACCCGGTTGGCTTTACCGCTTTATCTACGGATTTCCGTTTCCAGAAGGGATCGTCACCCTATACATACATACACAGAAGAATGATTACAAGTTGAACAAATTAAAGATATCAAAGATGAAAAGGAAGTATAGTGCTTACAGCAGGCGGTTTGTTCTTAGTATAGAAGGGGTTCAAGCCGGTTTGACTACAGACTAATTCTGATTCATTCAAAATTTTCTTTACACTTTCAGTGACCTCTTCATCGGTCACCTGAATGTTGTAATGGCGTTGAGGGTCTTCAACATCACCGGTGTACTCACACATTAAACCGGGGCGGCGGCTTAGCGGCAAGACGCTCCAAGATATCCAACAGTGCACGAAATCAGCGCCGGTTAAACCGTTGGCCATAAAGGCCCGGAGCTTGGCGAGTTGAGGGGCATGTTTGGCCAGTTCTGGGGAACTTAAGCGCTGCGGCATTGGATGGGTGTTGGAAAGCCGGTGATCACGATAGCCTGGAAGAGGATTCTCATCTTTAGGAGAAGTATCTCTGCAGTAAAACCAAGTCTGGTTCCATTCCTTAGAATGGTTGTGCAGTTTGGCATGAGGGAATTCAACTTCCTTCCGATTTTGAATAGAAACACCACCAAGTTCAGTGTTGGGACCATTTAAAAATTCTGTGCGCTGGTTCAGATGAAAGAAATCCCGGAACAGTTCAGCAGTCGGTTCTTCTTGTAAATACACTTCACAGAAGACCTGGAAGTTGCATAGATTGGACACTGAGTTGGGTCCGATATCTTGAGGATGGAGCTGGAAACTAGCAAACACATCTTGGTAGAACTTTGACCCTGGCGGTTTGAAACCACGGCCTATGTGGTCAACAAAGACCACAACCTCACCCTGCCTCGGGGTAGGAGGATTTTCTGCTCCTAGAACTCGCCATTTAATTTCAGTTTTCTTAGGCAAGGTGCCGATGCTGACCATTCCGTTCAACTGTTCCTCGGTGACCCGGGAACGAGCCCAGTTGCAAGCGGCAAATTTCTTGGCCATTGTGGAACAAAAACCTGGAAAAGAAATGTCGGTTTTATAGATCATTCATGATGGAATGCAAAATGCGATGGAGTAAAAGATATACTGATATGTGAAAATGCATAAACCGGAGACCAATGCAATAATGGATAACAAGGCAATATCGGAACAAGGGTATCCAGACACTGTTAAACCGGAGTATAACAATGGAGGTAAAAGGCTCCTCTAGTTTACCAGAGGGCTAATGGTATAAATTGCTTATACAAGGGTAAATCGCTGAAGTGATAAGAGGGTACAGATCTAAGGCAAAAACGACTAGGTAAGGTAAAACAGGTTTCACAAGTTGATGTTGCAATTTTGGATCTAAGGCATATCAGAAAAGGGAAATATATTCAAAGCCGAAGAAGCAGTACTAAACCAATGGGTGAAGGTTCAGATGAGATCTTTTGTTTTGAGATGCATAAATGGAAACAGAGGTTAAAAGCTATCATTATGCAGAACAGATATTCAGAGTTTTGTCAAGAATCATCGTATGAACAAAGAACGCTGACGAACGCCGAAGAACGTCGAAACCCTAGAACAGATCTGTGGTGGAAAAAAGCAGAGAACTTACCGGAGCTGATGAGGAAGCGGAAAGGCGCCACAATATTCTGGTGCGTTCAGGGTGATGCAGCGGCCAGGGTCGGAGCAAAGGTGACGGTCAATGGTGGCGGCGGGGCTCCAGAGGCTGAGCAGCGCAAGGAAGACGACGCGAAGAGGCGCGAGGGGGAAAAGGTGACAATGACCCCTCGGTCCTATTTATAAAGGAAAGGGATAAGTGTCAGGCGCGAAAATCGAGGGGCCAGAAATTTGGAAGTGAGGTGGAGTTGTCGCCTCGATTGTCGGAGACCCATTAATGAAGATGTGCCATACATAGTTTTTTAGTAGACGACGTCATGATGGTTTATCACGATCCGAGAAGATGACGTCACACCGGTTTACTAAATTATGAGAAGATGTTTACACCCACGACACACCCTTTGTCAAAAAATCAATCGAGACACATGTAACGATGATCATTGAGATTTGGAGTCTAGCATGACCATGAAACTAGCACCTCATGCACATTGGCCATACACACGTTTTGAATGGCGACAACCAAATATTTGACCATGAAAGGAAGTAATGATAGATGACACACGACCTCCTCTCTCCCAAACCTAGTTGTTGCGACCACTCTCTCCCTCCCTTCGTAGTTTCACAACGGCCAAAATTTCCCCCGGCAAAGCTCGGGCCAAAACTAAGGAAGGTGGTGGCAGGGCAACTGTTTCCCCCATCACGACGCATGTGTATGGTGGGCATGTGGCGAGGCTAGGTGTGTGGTGGCCATCATGGAGCAATGGATTACGACACTGGTGTGGCCTGGCTTCGCCCTAGAAGTCATCCTCCCGCCCGTTCGTCTGGATTTGACAGACTTCTCCCCTGATTTGTGGCCTTGGGGAGGGGATCGCCCGACGACTGTTGACCCGGATGCATATCTCATGGCGGATTGCTCGTCAGCTGGACAGTGATACGTCTCCAACGCATCTATATTTTTTGACCCTAAGCTTGGGGATGCCCAAGGCACCCCGGCCAAGGTAATATTCAAGGAATACTCAAGCGTCTAAGCTTGGGGATGCCCCGGAAGGCATCCCCTCTTTTGTCTTCAACACTATCAGTATACCTCACTTGGAGCTATATTTTTATTCGTCACAGGATATGAGTTTTGCTTAGAGCGTATTTTTGTTTTGTGTACTGTTTGATGCAATCCTTAGATCTAAATTTTTATTTGGAGAGAGTCTAGACATAGCTACCTATTTACTTAACCACTCTTTGTTCTTCACTTACATATTTTGAAGTAGTTTATTCCTTACTCTTGTGCCTCACTTATACCCCAAGAGTAAATTTTTGAATAAATTGAGTATCATAAATTTGAAATTTTGTATGGTTCATACTCTTGTCTCATGGGAAGTAGTTACTTCACATGAGAGTGTAGAAAATAAGATCTATTGGAATTTAACAAACATAGCATTGGTCATGCAGATAATTCATGAAAGAATAATGAAGGAAGAGAGATTTCACATGCAAATATACTATCTTGGACATCTTTTACGATTGTGAACCCTCATTAATTATTTTCAAACTTTATCAAATAGTTGATATTGGACAAGACAAATATGAGTTATGTTTATGTGTATGTATATTTGCATAGAAGTTATATTGTCATGGATCCTCCAACATGTGGTGCTTGCTCATAATATTTTGGTAGCCAAAAATTCCTCATTAAGTAGAGATACTACTTATGCATCCAAATATCCTTGAACCGAGTTTCTTTTCATGAGAGTCCATCATATATACCCATGTATTAAATAAGATCCTTCAAGTAATTAGTTGTCATCGGTGCAGAGCAATAAAAAAATTGCTCATAAATATGTATGATCTTTTATTGTAAGGGGAAATAAGCTTTATGTGAACTTATGATGGTGATGCAATAAAAGTGACGAATTGCTCAATAAAGGTTGCTATCAAAAGGGGCAATATAAAGTGACGTTCTTTTGCATTAAGAGTTTCCACACCCAAAAATCAAAAGTGCATGACAACCTCTACTTCCCTATGTGAAGGGTCTATCTTTAGTACTTAAGCTTTACTTTTATGCAAGAGTCAATATTTACTCATATTCCAATCTCAATTATTCTCCACTTGGCAAGCATCATGTGGTGGGGAAAGATCCAAACACATATATCCATTTGAATATATATGATCATGATTTATTATTGTTGAAATTTACCCTGTGGTAAGAAAGTTGGGATGTGACTTATTAAACCCCCGTCTTCCTCTGTGTCCAATGAAAATGGTTTATTCTAAAATATGCTTTGAGTGCCAACAATCATGAAAGACTATATGATAGTTGAGTATGTGGAGTTTGCTAAACCCAAACTCTTACATATACACTTCCTGAAAATAAGATGAATTGTAATTGTTTGATGAATAAAAACATACTTTATTAAGTTTCAAGAGAGATTTTGGTCTATACTTTAGCATGTGAATAGATTGCTACTTGATCATTAGAAGTTTTATGAGAAATGAGTTGCCTTTTATGATATATAATGATGCTAGAAAAAGTGATTAGAATTATCATTGATCAAACTTATGCATCATTCTAGCATTCACACTTCATAAATTATTTCCTTTATTTTTTACGTACTCGAGGATGATCAGGAATTAAGCTTGGTATGTTGATATGTCCCTAACGCATTTATAATTTATGAAGTATTCATGCTATATTTACACGTGTTCTATATGGTTTTGGTGCACTTTTATATTATATTATTGATTAACATATTAGTCTAGTGCCCAGTGCTAGTTTCTATTTTTTTGCCTATTTCTTTGTTTTGCAGAAAAACCATACCAAACGAAGTCTAAACACTATAAAAATTTGCGATGATCTTTTTGGAACATAAGAGACCCTCGAAACTTCGAGGAAGGACCAAAAGACCCACGAGGTGGCTGATGAAGCTATGTACCTAGGGTAGGATCATGGACCTGTCCTAACCGCCCTACCCAAGGACATCTCTAGAAGAAAACACCTTCCAATCAACTTGGAGGTGTTCCACTCGGCAGACTCAAAGACACTCGACCAAGAAGCAATCACTCGACCAAGATCCAACCACCCGACGGCCAGCAGACCTAAAGTCACTCCGCACGCTAACGGTCGGTCATTAAGTAGCTTTTATGATCATCATAGCACTTTATTAGGGGCGTTACCAGTAATGCCCGACCTTAATGTATTTGAAACCCTGCATAACTGAGGGCCGGACGGGTCTGGCAAACTCTATATAAGCCACCCCCTCCTCAGTGTAAAGGGTTCGCACCCCTGTAATTCATACACATATAATCCAGTCGACCGCCTCTGGGCTCTGAGACGTAGGGCTATTACTTCCTCCGAGAAGGGCCTGAACTCGTAAACCTCGTGTGCTTACAACTACTCCATAGCTAAGATCTTGCCTCTCCATACCTACCCCCTACATTACTGTCAGACCTAGAACCACGACAGTTGGCGCCCACCGTGGGGCCGGTGTTTTAGCGATTCATTGGAGGAGTTGCGATCTTTTCCAATCCAAATCATCATGGTTTCTGGCGGAGTTTTGGTGGAGGGCCGCGAGATCCGTCTCGGCGCGCTCACGTTCATCGCCGATGACTCCGCTTGGCTTCAGGACGCTCCGCTCGACGTGGACGCACTCCCTGTCCGCGAGGCAACGCACTTTAGCGCAGGCGTCCGCGGCAACCGTCGACCCATTATCGGTCGGCCCCTGTGTTGTCCTCCCTCCCTGTTTCCCGCCGGTGCAAGCGCTCCGGTCGGTCGAGACTTCAACGGTGGGTGAGACACGCGGTGGCACGCCAGTCGGCCACCCCTCAAGTCGCGGTGATCGAGCCCGACGAATCCCTCTATGGCCTGTTCGATCTGTCGACTGGCTCCGCAGAGACCGCATCCGAGTGCGACAGCAGTGATCCGGCGGCGGAGGTTCTCATGGTCAATGGATCGCCCAATCCTCCCGGTTTTCCCCACACCGATGGAGGCGCAGGTGGAGGCGACCTGTCGCGTCCCCATGAGGAATATCTCCCCGAGCCTCTCACGTCGTTTTAGAGAGAAGAACTTCGTCGCCGGAACATGGATGCACTGCACACTCCTATCATTGGAGAAACCCTCGAGGCTCATGCCTTAGAGGACGCGCGCCTGGCAAACTTGGCTGAGCGCACTCGACTGGAGAACCTCCAGCGAGCACTCGACGAGCGTGTGCGACAACGGGTTCCAGAATCCAGTCGACGTCAACTCTTTCCACCCCCGCAGGTATATCGAACTCCGATTCAGAATTTAGCAGCTGCAGCCCGTATAGCAGAGTCGATTCAGCCTTCCCAGTCAGAGGCCGGCAGAGGCTTGCTGCAGATCAGAGCATTACTCCGGGCAGCACGAGACCAGAATTCCGTTGTTTCTCAGTCACGGAACATGATTCATAGCAGATCAATTGCTGCAGACACAATCCAGTTGGCTCATAGCCCAAGATCGCCCCTGAGGCGTGAGGGGCGTGGGGACCGGCGTGATCAGTACGGGAACCGTGAGCAGTATGATCACCGATTCAATCGTGACGATCGACGTCGAGTGCCCACCCCTCCCCCGAGGAGTGGATCGTATGTGCCTCGACAACAGGATGACAGGCGCCCTCGTAGTGTTGGGCGAAGGATTCCAGTCGATCCCAGGGAACCAGGCTTTGATGCGAGATCCATTCTCGTTCAAGGTTTGATCGACAGGAACAGAGCTCACCGAGAAGTGTTGGGGAACGTAGTAATTTCAAAATTTTCCTACGCACACGCAAGATCATGGTGATGCATAGCAACGAGAGGGGAGAGTGTGATCTACGTACCCTTGTAGACCGACAGTGGAAGCATTAGCACAACGCGGTTGATGTAGTCATACGTCTTCACAGCCCGACCGATCAAGCACCGAAACTACGGAACCTCCGAGTTTTAGCACACGTTCAGCTCGATGACGATCCCCGGACTCCGATCCAGCAAAGTGTCGGGGAAGATTTCCGTCGGGACGATGGCGTGGTGACGATCTTGATGTTCTACCGTCGCAGGGCTTCGCCTAAGCACCGCTACAATATTATCAAGGATTATGGTGGAAGGGGGCACCGCACACGGCTAAGAAAACGATCACGTGGATCAACTTGTGTGTCTATGGGGTGCCCCCTGCCCCCGTATATAAAGGAGTGGAGGAGGGGAGGGCCGGCCCTCTCTATGGCGCGCCCTAGGGGAGTCCTACTCCCACCGGGAGTAGGATTCCCCCTTTCCTAGTCCAACTAGGAGTCCTTCCATGTAGTAGGAGTAGGAGACAAGGAAGGGGAAGAGGGAAGAGAAGGAAGGAGGGGGCGCAGCCCCTCCCCCTAGTCCAATTCGTACTAGGCCTTGGGGGGTGCGCGGCCTGCCTCTCCCTCTCCCCTAAAGCCCAATAAGGCCCATATACTTCTTCTCCCGTATTCCCGTAACTCCCCGGTACTCTGAAAAGTACCCGAACCACTCGGAACCTTTCCGATGTCCGAATATAGTCGTCCAATATATCGATCTTTACGTCTCGACCATTTCGAGACTCCTCGTCATGTCGCCGATCTCATCCAGGACTCCGAACTCCTTCGGTACATCAAAACTCATAAACTCATAATATAACTGTCATCAAAACCTTAAGCGTGCGGACCCTACGGGTTCGAGAACAATGTAGACATGACCGAGACACGTCTCTGGTCTATAACCAATAGCGGAACCTAGATGCTCATATTGGCTCCTACATATTCTACGAAGATCTTTATCGGTCAGACCGCATAACAACATACGTTGTTCCCTTTGTCATCGGTATGTTAATTGCCCGAGATTCGATCGTCGGTATCTCAATACCTAGTTCAATCTCGTTACCGGCAAGTCTTTTTACTCGTTCCATAATACATCATCTCGCAACTAACTCATTAGTTGCAATGCTTGCAAGGCTTATGTGATGTGCATTGCCGAGAGGGCCTAGAGATACCTCTCCGACGATCGGAGTGACAAATCCCAATCTCGAAATACGCCAACCCAACATGTACCTTTGGAGACACCTGTAGAGAACATTTATAATCACCCAGTTACGTTGTGACGTTTGGTAGCACACAAAGTGTTCCTCCGACACACGGGAGTTACATAATCTCATAGTCATAGGAACATGTATAAGTCATGAAGAAAGCAATAGCAACATACTAAACGATAGGGTGCTAAGCTAATGGAATGGGTCATGTCAATCAGATCATTCATCTAATGATGTGATCCCGTTAATCAAATAACAACTCTTTGTCCATGGTTAGGAAACATAACCATCTTTGATTAACGAGCTAGTCAAGTAGAGGCATACTAGTGACACTCTGTTTGTCTATGTATTCACACATGTATTATGTTTCCGGTTAATACAATTCTAGCATAAATAATAAACATTTATCATGAAATAAGGAAATAAATAATAACTTTATTATTGCCTCTAGGGCATATTTCCTTCAGTCTCCCACTTGCACTAGAGTCAATAATCTAGTTCACATCGCTATGTGATTAACACCAATAGTTCACATCTTTATGTGATTGGTTCACATCTCCATGTGACTAACACCCAAAGGGTTTACTAGATTCAATAATCTAGTTCACATCGCTATGTGATTAACACCCAAAGAGTGATCATGTTTTGCTTGTGAGAGAAATTTAGTCAACGGGCCTGCCAAATTCAGATCCGTATGTATTTTGCAAAATTCTATGTCTACAACGCTCTGCACGGAGCTACTCTAGCTAATTGCTCCCACTTTCAATATGTATCTAGATTGAGACTTAGAATCATCTGGATCAGTGTCAAAAACTTGCATCGACGTAACCCTTTACGACGAACCTTTTTGTCACGTCCATAATCGAGAAACATATCCTTATTTCACTAAGGATAATTCTGACCGCTGTCTAGTGATCTACTCCTAGATCACTATTGTACTCCCTTGCCAAAATCAGTGCTGGGTATACAATAGATCTGGTACACGGCATGACATACTTTATAGAACCTATGGCCAAGGCATAGGGAATGACTTTCATTCTCTTTCTATCTTCTGCCGTGGTCGGGCTTTGAGTCTTACTCAACTTCACACCTTGTAATACAGGCAAGAACTCTTTCTTTGACTGCTCCATTTTGAACTACTTCAAAATCTTGTCAAGGTATGTACTTATTGAAAAAACTTATCAAGCGTCTTGATCTATCTCTATAGATCTTGATGCTCGATATGTAAGCAGCTTCACCGAGGTTTTTCTTTGAAAACCTCCTTTCAAACACTCCTTTATGCTTTGCAGAATAATTCTACATTTATTTCCGATTATATGTCATTCACATATACTTATCAGAAATATTGTAGTGCTCCCACTCACTTTCTTGTAAATACAGGCTTCATCGCAAGTCTGTATAAAACTATATGCTTTGATCAACTTATCAAAGCGTGTATTCCAACTCCGAGATGCTTGCACCAGTCCATAGATGGATCGCTGGAGATTGCATATTTTGTTAACACCTTCAGGATTGACAAAACCTTCTGGTTGCATCATATACAACTCTTCTTTAAGAAATCCATTAAGGATTGCAGTTTTGTTATCCATTTGCCAGATTTCATAAAATGCGGCAATTGCTAACATGATTCGGACAGACTTAAGCATAGATACGAGTGAGAAACTCTCATCGTAGTCAACACCTTGAACTTGTCGAAAACCTTTTGCGACAATTCTAGCTTTGTAGATAGTAACACTACTATCCGTGTTCGTCTTCCTCTTGAAGATCCATTTATTATCAATGGCTTGCCGATCCTCGGGCAAGTCCACCAAAGTCCACACTTTGTTCTCATACATGGATCCTATCTCAGATTTCATGGCCTCAAACCATTTCACGGAATCTGGGCTCATCATTGCTTCCTCATAGTTCGCAAGTTCGTCATGGTCTAGTAACATGACTTCCAGAACAGGATTACCGTACCACTCTGGTGCGGATCTTACTCTGGTTTACCTACGAGATTTGGTAGTAACTTGATCTGAAGTTACATGATCATCATCATTAGCTTCCTCACTAATTGGTGTAGTAGTCATAAGAACAGATTTCTGTGATGAATTACTTTCCAATAAGGGAGATGGTACAATTACCTTATCAAGTTTTCTACTTTCCTCCCACTCACTTCTTTCGAGAGAAACTCCTTCTCTAGAAAGGATCCATTCTTAGCAACGAATGTCTTGCCTTCGGATCTGTGATAGAAGGTGTACCCAACAGTCTCCTTTGGGTATCCTATGAAGACACATTTCTCCGATTTGGGTTTGAGCTTATCAGGATGAAACTTTTTCATACAAGCATCGCAAACCCGAACTTTAAGAAACGACAACTTTGGTTCCTTGCGAAACCACAGTTCATACGGTGTCGTCTCAACGGATTTAGATGGTGCCCTTTTTAACGTGAATGCAGCTGTCTCTAATGCATAACCCCAAAACTGTAGTGGTAAATCGGTAAGAAACATCATAGATTGCACTATATCCAATAAAGTACGGTTATGACGTTCGGACACACCATTATGCTGGGGTGTTCCAGGTGGCGTGAGTAGTGAAACTATTTTACATTGTTTTAACTGAAGGCTAAACTCGTAACTCAAATATTTTACCTCTGTGATCATATTGTAGAAACTTTTATTTTCTTGTTACGATGATTCTCCACTTCACTCTGAAATTCTTTGAACTTTTCAAATGTTTCAGACTTATGTTTCATCAAGTAGATATACCCATATCTGCTCAATCATCTGTGAAGTTCAGAAAATAACGATACTTGCCGTGAGCCTTAACACTCATTGAATTGCATACATCAGTATGTATTCTTTCCAATAAGTCAGTTGCTCGCTCCATTGTTCCGAAGAACGGAGTTTTAGTCATCTTGCCCATAAGGCATGGTTCGCAAGCATCAAGTGATTCATAATCAAGTGATTCCAAAAGTCCATTAGCATGGAGTTTCTTCATGCGCTTTATACCAATATGACATAAACGGCAGTGCCACAAATAAGTTGCACTATCATTATTAACTTTGCATCTTTTGGCTTCAATATTATGAATATGTGTATCACTACGATCGAGATCCAACAAACCATTTTCGTTGGTGTGTATGACCATAGAAGGTTTTATTCATGTAAACAAAACAACAATTTATTCTCTTACTTAGATGAATAACTATATTGCAATAATCGTGATCAAATCATATTCATGCTCAACACCAAATAACAATTATTTAGGTTCCACACTAATCCCGAAAGTATAGGGAGTGTGCGATGATGATCATATCAATCTTGGAACCACTTCCAACACACATCGTCACTTCACCCTTAAGTAGTCTGTTCATTCTGCAACTCCCGTTTCGAGTTACTACTCATAGCAACTGAACCAGTATCAAATACCGAGGGTTTGCTACGAACACTAGTAAAATACACATCAATAATCTGTATATCAAATATACCTTTGTTCACTTCGCCATCCTTCTTATCCGCCAAATACTTGGGGTAGTTCCGCTTCCAGTGACCAGTCCCTTTGCAGTAGAAGCACTTAGTCTCAGGCTTAGGACTAGACTTGGGCTTCTTCACTTGAGCAGCAACTTGCTTGTTGTTCTTCTTGAAGTTCCCCTTTTTTCCTTTGCCCTTTTCTTGAAACTAGTGATCTTGTCAACCATCAACACTTGATGTCTTTCTTGATTTCTACCTTCATCGATTTTATCATCATGAAAAGCTCGGGAGTCGTTCTCGTCATCCCTTGCATACTATAGTTCATCATGAAGTTCTACTAACTTGGTGATGGTGACTAGAGAATTCTGTCAATCACTATCTTATCTGGAAGATTAACTCCCACTTGATTCAAGCGATTGTAGTACCCAGACAATCTGAGCATATGCTCACTAGTTGAGCGATTCTCCTCCATCTTTTTGCTATAGAACTTGTTGGAGACTTCATATCTCTCAACTCGGGTATTTGCTTGAAATATTAACTTCAACTCCTGGAACATCTCATATGGTCCATGACATTCAAAACGTCTTTGAAGTCCTGATTCTAAGCCGTTAAGCAGAGTGCACTAAACTATCAAGTAGCCATCATATTGAGCTAGCCAAACGTTCATAACGTCTGCATCTACTCATGCAATAGGTCTGTCACCTAGCGGTGTATCAAGGACATAATTCTTCTGTGCAGCAATGAGGATAAACCTCAGATCACGGATCCAATCTGCATCATTGCTACTAACATCTTTCAACACAATTTTCTCTTGGAACATATCAAAATAAACATATGAAAGCAACAACGCGAGCTATTGATCTACAACATAGATATGCTAATACTACCAGGACTAAGTTCATGATAAATTAAAGTTCAATTAATCATATTACTTAAGAACTCCCACTTAGATAGACATCCCTCTAATCCTCTAAGTGATCACGTGATCCAAATCAACTAAACCATAACCGATCATCACGTGAAATGGAGTAGCTTTCAATGGTGAACATCACTATGTTGATCATATCTACTATATGATTCACGCTCGACCTTTCGGTCTCAGTGTTCCGAGGCCATATCTGCATATGCTAGGCTCGTCAAGTTTAACCTGAGTATTCTGCGTGTGCAAAACTGGCTTGCACCCGTTGTAGATGGATGTAGAGCTTATCACACCCGATCATCACGTGGTGTCTGGGCACGACGAACTTTGGCAACGGTGCATACTCAGGGAGAACACTTTTATCTTGAAATTTAGTGAGGAATCATCTGATAATGCTACAGTCAATCAAAGCAAGATAAGATGCATAAAAGATAAACATCACATGCAATCAAAATATGTGACATGATATGGCCATCATCATCTTGTGCCTTTGATCTCCATCTCCAAAGCATCGTCATGATTTCCATCGTCACCGGCATGACACCATGATCTCCATCATCTTGATCTATATCAATATTCACATGGTCGTCTCGCCAACTATTGCTCTTGCAACTATTGCTATCACATAGCGATAAAGTAAAGCAATTATTGGACGCTTGCATCTTATGCAATAGAGAGACAACCATAAGGATTTTGCCAGTTGCTGATAACTTCAACAAAACATGATCATCTCATACAACAACTTATATCTCATCACGTCTTGACCATATCACATCACAACATGCCCTGCAAAAACAAGTTAGACGTCCTCTACTTTGTTGTTGCAAGTTTTACGTGGCTGCTACGGGCTTAAGCAAGAACCAATCTTACCTACGCATCAAAACCACAACGATAGTTTGTCAAGTTGGTGTTGTTTTAACCTTCGCAAGGACCGGGCGTAGCCACACTCGGTTCAACTAAAGTTGGAGAAACTGACACCCGCCAGCCACCTGTGTGCAAAGCACGGTGGTAGAACCAGTCTCGCGTAAGCGTACGCGTAACGTCGGTCCGGGCCGCTTCATCCAACAATACCGCCGAACCAAAGTATGACATGCTGGTAAGCAGTATGACTTATATCGCCCACAACTCACTTGTGTTCTACTCGTGCATATAACATCAAACCATAAAACCTAGGCTCTGATACCACTGTTGGGGAACGTAGTAATTTCAAAAAGATTCTATGCACACGCAAGATCATGGTGATGCATAGCAACGAGAGGGGAGAGTGTGATCTACGTACCCTTGTAGACCGACAGCGGAAGCATTAGCACAATGCGGTTGATGTAGTCGTACGTCTTCACGGCCCGACCGATCAAGCACCGAAACTACGGCTCCTCCGAGTTTTAGCACACGTTCAGCTCGATGACGATCCCCGGACTCCGATCCAGCAAAGTGTCGGGGAAGAGTTCCGTCAGCACGACGGCGTGGTGACGATCTTGATGTTCTACCGTCGCGGGGCTTCGCCTAAGCACCGCTACAATATTATCAAGGATTATGGTGGAAGGGGGCACCGCACACGGCTAAGAAAACGATCACGTGGATCAACTTGTGTGTCTATGGGGTGCCCCCTACCCCCGTATATAAAGGAGTGGAGGAGGGGAGGGCCGGCCCTCTCTATGGCGCGCCCTAGGGGAGTCCTACTCCCACCGGGAGTAGGATTCCCCCTTTCCTAGTCCAACTAGGAGTCCTTCCATGTAGTAGGAGTAGGAGACAAGGAAGGGGAAGAGGGAAGAGAAGGAAGGAGGGGGCGGAGCCCCTCCCCCTAGTCCAATTCGGACTAGGCCTCGGGGGGCGCGCGGCCTGCCTCTCCCTCTCCCCTAAAGCCCAATAAGGCCCATATACTTCTTCTCCCGTATTCTCGTAACTCCCCGGTACTCCGAAAAATACCCGAACCACTCGGAACCTTTCCGATGTCCGAATATAGTCGTCCAATATATCGATCTTTACGTCTCGACCATTTCGAGACTCCTCGTCATGTCCCCGATCTCATCCAGGACTCCGAACTCCTTCGGTACATCAAAACTCATAAACTCATAATATAACTGTCATCGAAACCTTAAGCGTGCGGACCCTACGGGTTCGAGAACAATGTAGACATGACCGAGACACATCTCCGGTCAATAACCAATAGCGGAACCTGGATGCTCATATTGGCTCCAACATATTCTACGAAGATCTTTATCGGTCAGACTGCATAACAACATACGTTGTTCCCTTTGTCATCGGTATGTTAATTGCCCGAGATTCGATCGTCGGTATCTCAATACCTAGTTCAATCTCGTTACCGGCAAGTCTCTTTACTCGTTCCGTAATACATCATCTCGCAACTAACTCATTAGTTGCAATGCTTGCCAGGCTTATGTGATGTGCACTACCGAGAGGGGCCAGAGATACCTCTCCGACGATCGGAGTGACAAATCCCAATCTCGAAATATGCCAACCCAACATGTACCTTTGGAGACACCTATAGAGCACCTTTATAATCACCCAGTTACGTTGTGACGTTTGGTAGCACACAAAGTGTTCCTCCGGCACACGGGAGTTGCATAATCTCATAGTCATAGGAACATGTATAAGTCATGAAGAAAGCAATAGCAACATACTAAACGATCGGGTGCTAAGCTAATGGAATGGGTCATGTCAATCAGATCATTCATCTAATGATGTGATCTCGTTAATCAAATAACAACTCTTTGTCCATGGTTAGGAAACATAACCATCTTTGATTAACGAGCTAGTCAAGTAGAGGCATACTAGTGACACTCTGTTTGTCTATGTATTCACACATGTATTATGTTTCCGGTTAATACAATTCTAGCATAAATAATAAACATTTATCATGAAATAAGGAAATAAATAATAAATTTATTATTGCCTCTAGGGCATATTTTCTTCAAGAAGGTCACGACAGAGATGCACCTACCAGCAACAGAGTACATGTTTCGGGGCCAGAGTGCTTTAGTAGAGCCATCAGGGCCGCTGTGATTCCTCCCAACTTCTGGTTGGCGACTGGAGTCAGTAAGTTCACTGGTGAGTCCAAGCCCGATACTTGGCTTGAAGACTACCGAGTGGTTGTCCAGATTGGTGGTGCCAATGATGAAGTGGCCATGAAGCACCTGCCTCTCATGTTGGAGGGCTCGGCCAGAGCGTGGCTGAATCAGTTAGCACCCAGCAGCATTTACACTTGGGAAGATCTCGCCCGAGTGTTCGTCACCACATTTGAAGGAACATGCAAGCGACCGGCAGGGCTAACGGAACTGCGGTCTTGCGTGCAGAAGCCGAATGAAACTTTGAGGGATTACATCCAGAGATGGATCACGTTACATCACATGGTAGAGAATGTGCCTGACCACCAAGCAGTCTGTGCCTTCAAAGAAGGCGTCAAGTACAGAGAACTAAATCTGAAATTCGGTCGAACTAGAGACATGTCTCTGAATCGGATGATGGAGATCGCCACCAAGTACGCTAATGGTGAAGATGAGGATCAACTCCGGAGTGGCAAGCACAAGTCAGTCGCCCAAGAAACTGGAGGAGTAAATTCCAATCGGAAACAGAAGCGGAAAGCCGAGCCAGCTGCTCCTAGGGAAGCCTTGGCCGTAACTCAAGGAAAGTTTAACGGGAAACCCAAAGGGCCTTGGAACCCCAAGAAAGTTAAGGACCAAGACGGAAATGATGTGTTGGATTTGCCATGTCACATCCACACCAAGAAAGATGAAGAGGGTAAGTTCATTTACCCTAAACATACCACTCGACAGTGTCGGCTCTTGATCCAGCAGTTCCAGGGCAAACAGCCCAAAGATAAGGAAAAGTGAAGGAAATATGCCCTAGAGGCAATAATAAAGTTATTATTTATTTCCTTATATCATGATAAAAGTTTATTATTCATGCTAGAATTGTATTAACCGGGAACATAATACATGTGTGAATACATAAACAAACAGAGTGTCACTAGTATGCCTCTACTTGACTAGCTCGTTAATCAAAGATGGTCATGTTTCCTAACCATGGACAAAAAGTTGTTATTTGATTAACGGGATCACATCATTAGTTGAATGATCTGATTGACATGACCCATTCCATTAGCTTAGCACCCGATCGTTTAGTATGTTGCTATTGCTTTCTTCATGACTTATACATGTTCCTATGACTATGAGATTATGTAACTCCCGTGTGCCGGAGGAACACTTTGTGTGCTACCAAACGTCACAACGTAACTGGGTGATTATAAAGGTGCTCTACAGGTGTCTCCAAAGGTACATGTTGGGTTGACGTATTTCGAGATTAGGATTTGTCACTCCGATCGTCGGAGAGGTATCTCTGGGCCCTCTCGGTAATGCACATCACTAAAGCCTTGCAAGCAATGCAACTAATGAGTTAGTTGCGAGATGATGTATTACGGAACGAGTAAAGAGACTTGCTGGTAACGAGATTGAACTAGGTATTGGATACCAACGATCAAATCTCGGGCAAGTAACATACCGATGACAAAGGGAACAACGTATGTTGTTATGCGGTCTGACCGATAAAGATCTTCGTAGAATATGTAGGAGCCAATATGGGCATCCAGGTCCCGCTATTGGTTATTGACCGGAGACATGTCTCGGTCATGTCTACATTGTTCTCGAACCCGTAGGGTCCGCACGCTTAAGGTTTCGATGACAGTTATATTATGAGTTTATACGTTTTGATATACCGAAGGTTGTTCGGAGTCCCGGATGTGATCACGGACATGACGAGGAGTCTCGAAATGGTCGATACATAAAGATTGATATATTGGAAGCCTATGTTTGGATATCGGAAGTGTTCCGGGTGAAATCGGGATTTTACCGGAGTACCGGGAGGTTACCGGAACCCCCCGGGAGATATATGGGCCTTAGTGGGCCTTAGTGGAAAAGAGAAGGGGCAGCCCAAGGTGGGCCGCGCGCCCCTCCCCTCCCTTGGTCCGAATAGGACAAGGAGAGGGGGCCGGCCCCCCTCTCTCTTTTCCCCCCTCCGTGAATCCTATTCCAACTAGGATTGGGGGGGAATCCTACTCCCAGAGGGAGTAGGACTCCTCCTGGCGCGCCTCTCCTTGGCCGGCCGCACCCCCCCCCCCTTGATCCTTTATATACGGAGGCAGGGGAACCCCAGAGACACACAAGTTGATCCACGTGATCTTATTCTTAGCCGTGTGCGGCGCCCCCTGCCACCATAGTCCTCGATAATATTGTAGCGGTGCTTAGGCGAAGCCCTGCGACAGTAGTACATCAAGATCGTCACCACGCCGTCGTGCTGACGGAACTCTTCTCCAACACTTTGCTGGATCGGAGTCCGGGGATCATCATCGAGCTGAACGTGTGCTAAAACTCGGAGGTGCCATCGTTTTGGTGCTTGATCGGTCGGGTCGTGAAGATGTACGACTACATCAACCAAACGCTTCCGTTGTCGATCTACTATGGTACGTAGATCACACTCTCCCCTCGTTGCTATGCATCACCATGATCTTGCATGTGCGTAGGAATTTTTTTGAAATTACTACGTTCCCCAACAGTGGCATCCGAGCCTAGGTTTTATGGTTTGATGTTATGTGCACGAGTATAACACAAGTGAGTTGTGGGCGATATAAGTCATACTGCTTACCAGCATGTCATACTTTGGTTCGGCGGTATTGTTGGACGAAGCGGCCCGGACCGACATTACGCATACGCTTACGCGAGACCGGTTCTCCCGACGTGCTTTGCACATAGGTGGCTTGCGGGTGACAGTTTCTCCAACTTTAGTTGAACCGAGTGTGGCTACGCCCGGTCCTTGCGAAGGTTAAAACAGCACCAACTTGACAAACTATCGTTGTGGTTTTGATGCGTAGGTAAGATTGGTTCTTGCTTAAGCCCGTAGCAGCCATGTAAAACTTGCAACAAACAAAGTAGAGGACGTCTAACTTGTTTTTGCAGGGCATATTGTGATGTGATATGGTCAAGACATGATGCTAAATTTTATTGTATGAGATGATCATGTTTTGTAACCGAGTTATCAGCAACTGGCAGGAGGCATATAGTTGTCGCTTTATTGTATGCAATGCAATCTCGCTGTAATGCTTTACTTTATCACTAAGCGGTAGCGATAGTCGTGGAAGCATAAAAGTGGCGAGACGACAACGATGCTGCGATGGAGATCAAGGTGTCGCGCCGGTGACGATGGTGATCATGACGGTGCTTCGGAGATGGAGATCACAGGCACAAGATGATGATGGCCATATCATATCACTTATATTGATTGCATGTGATGTTTATCTTTTATGCATCTTATCTTGCTTAGATTGACGGTAGCATTATAAGATGATCTCTCACTAAATTATCAAGAAGTGTTCTCCCTGAGTATGCACCGTTGCAAAAGTTCTTCGTGATGAGACACCACGTGATGATCGGGTGTGATAGGCTCTATGTTCAAATACAACGGGTGCAAAACAGTTGCACACGCGGAATACTCAGGTTATACTTGACGAGCCAAGCATATACAGATATGGCCTCGGAACACGGAGACCAAAAGGTCAAGCGTGAATCATATAGTAGATATGATCAACATAGTGATGTTCACCAATGAAACTACTCCATCTCACGTGATGATCGGACATGGTTTAGTTGATTTGGATCACGTAATCACTTAGAGGATTAGAGGGATGTCTATCTAAGTGGGAGTTCTTTAAGTAATTTGACTAATTGAACTTAAATTTATCATGAACTTAGTACCTGATAGTATCTTGCTTGTGTATGTTTGATTGTAGATAGATGGCCCGTGCTGTTGTTCCGTTGAATTTTAATGCGTTCCTTGAGAAAGCAAAGTTGAAAGATGATGGTAGCAATTACACGGGCTGGGTCCGTAACTTGAGGATTATCCTCATTGCTGCACAGAAGAATTACGTCCTGGAAGCACCGCTGGGTGCCAGGCCTGCTGCAGGAGCAACACCAGATGTTATGAACGTTTGGCAGAGCAAAGCTGATGACTACTCGATAGTTCAGTGTGCCATGCTTTACGTCTTAGAATCGGGACTTCAACGACGTTTTGAACGTCATGGAGCATATGAGATGTTCCAGGAGTTGAAGTTAATATTTCAAGCAAATGCCCAGATTGAGAGATATGAAGTCTCCAATAAATTCTATAGCTGCAAGATGGAGGAGAACAGTTCTGTCAGTGAGCATATACTCAAAATGTCTGGGTATAATAATCACTTGATTCAGATGGGAGTTAATCTTCCAGATGATTGCGTCATTAACAGAATTCTCCAATCACTGCCACCAAGCTACAAGAGCTTCGTGATGAACTATAATATGCAAGGGATGAATAAGACTATTCCCGAGCTCTTCGCAATGCTGAAAGCTGCGGAGGTAGAAATCAAAAAGGAGCATCAAGTGTTGATAGTCAATAAGACCACTAGTTTCAAGAAAAAGGGCAAAGGGAAGAAGAAGGGGAACTTCAAGAAGAACAGCAAGCAAGTTGTTGCTCAAGAGAAGAAACCCAAGTCTGGACCTAAGCCTGAAACTGAGTGCTTCTACTGCAAGCATACTGGTCACTGGAAGCGGAACTGCCCCAAGTATTTGGCGGAGAAGAAGGATGGCAAGGTGAACAAAGGTATATGTGATATACATGTTATTGATGTGTACCTTACTAATGCTCGCAGTAGCACCTGGGTATTTGATACTGGTTCTGTTGCTAATATTTGCAACTCGAAACAGGGACTACGGATTAAGCAAAGATTGGCTAAGGACGAGGTGACGATGCGCGTGGGAAACGGTTCCAAAGTCGATGTGATCGCGGTCGGCACGCTACCTTTACATCTACCTTCGGGATTAGTATTAGACCTAAATAATTGTTATTTGGTGCCAGCGTTGAGCATGAACATTATATCTGGATCTTGTTTGATGCGAGATGGTTATTCATTTAAATCAGAGAATAATGGTTGTTCTATTTATATGAGTAATATCTTTTATGGTCATGCACCCTTGAAGAGTGGTCTATTTTTATTGAATCTCGATAGTAGTGACACACATATTCATAATGTTGAAGCCAAAAGATGCAGAGTTGATAATGATGGTGCAACTTATTTGTGGCACTGCCGTTTAGGTCATATCGGTGTAAAGCGCATGAAGAAACTCCATACTGATGGACTATTGGAACCACTTGATTATGAATCACTTGGTACTTGCGAACCGTGCCTCATGGGCAAGATGACAAAAACACCGTTCTCCGGTACTATGGAGAGAGCAACAGATTTGTTGGAAATCATACATACAGATGTGTGTGGTCCAATGAATATTGAGGCTCGTGGCGGATATCATTATTTTCTCACCTTCACAGATGACTTAAGCAGATATGGGTATATCTACTTAATGAAACATAAGTCTGAAACATTCGAAAAGTTCAAAGAATTTCAGAGTGAAGTTGAAAATCATTGTAACAAGAAAATAAAGTTTCTACGATATGATCGTGGAGGAGAATATTTGAGTTACGAGTTTGGTGTACATTTGAAACAATGCGGAATAGTTTCGCAACTCACGCCATCCGGAACACCACAGCGTAATGGTGTATCCGAACGTCGTAATCGTACTTTACTAGATATGGTGCGATCTATGATGTCTCTTACTGATTTACCGCTATCATTCTGGGGTTATGCTTTAGAGACGGCCGCATTCACGTTAAATAGGGCACCATCAAAATCCGTTGAGACGACGCCTTATGAACTATGGTTTGGCAAGAAACGAAAGTTGTCGTTTCTGAAAGTTTGGGGCTGCGAGGCTTATGTGAAAAAAGCTTCAACCTGATAAGCTCGAACCCAAATCGGAGAAATGTGTCTTCATAGGATATCCAAAGGAAACTATTGGATACACCTTCTATCACAGATCCAAAGGCAAGACTTTTGTTGCTAAATTCGGAAACTTTCTGGAGAAGGTGTTTCTCTCGAAAGATGTGAGTGGGAGGAAAGTAGAACTTGATGAGGTAACGGTACCTGCTCCCTTATTGGAAAGTAGTACATCACAGAAAACTGTTTTTGTGACACCTACCCCAATTAGTGAGGAAGCTAATGATACTGATCATGAAACTTCAGGACAATATACTACCGAACCTCGTAGATCAACCAGAGTGAGATCCGCGCCAGAGTGGTACGGTAATCCTATTCTGGAAATCATGCTGCTAGATCATGATGAACCTACGAACTATGAAGAAGCGATGGTGAGCCCAGATTCCGCAAAATGCTTGAAGCCATGAAATCTGAGATGGGATCCATGTATGAGAACAAAGTATGGACTTTGGTTGACTTGCCCGATGATCAGCAAGCAATTGAGAATAAATGGATCTTCAAGAAGAAGACTGACGCTGACGGTAATATTACAGTCTACAAAGCTCGACTTGTCGCAAAAGGTTTTCGACAAGTTCAAGTAGTTGACTACGATGAGACCTTCTCACCCGTAGCGATGCTTAAGTCTGTCCAAATCATGTTAGCAATTGCCGCGTTTTATGATTATGAAATTTGGCAGATGGATGTCAAAACTGCATTCCTGAATGGATTTCTGGAAGAAGAGTTGTATATGATGCAACCGGAAGGTTTTGTCAATCCAAAGGGAGCTAATAAAGTGTGCAAGCTCCAGCGATCCATTTATGGACTGGTGCAAGCCTCTCAGAGTTGGAATAAACGCTTTGATAGTGTGATCAAAGCATTTGGTTTTATACAGACTTTCGGAGAAGCCTGTATTTACAAGAAAGTGAGTGGGAGCTCTGTAGCATTTCTGATATTATATGTGGATGACATACTACTGATTGGAAATGATATAGAATTTCTGGATAGCATAAAGGGATACTTGAATAAGAGTTTTTCAATGAAAGACCTCGGTGAAGCTGCTTACATATTAGGCATAAAGATCTATAGAGATAGATCAAGATGCTTAATTGGACTTTCACAAAGCACATACCTTGACAAAATTTTGAAGAAGTTCAAAATGGATCAAGCAAAGAAAGGGTTCTTGCCTGTGTTACAAGGTGTGAAGTTGAGTCAGACTCAATGCCCGACCACTGCAGAAGATAGAGAGAAAATGAAAGATGTTCCCTATGCTTCAGCCATAGGCTCTATCATGTATGCAATGCTGTGTACCAGACCTGATGTGTGCCTTGCTATAAGTTTAGCAGGGAGGTACCAAAGTAATCCAGGAGTGGATCACTGGACAGCGGTCAAGAACATCCTGAAGTACCTGAAAAGGACTAAGGATATGTTTCTCGTATATGGAGGTGACAAAGAGCTCATCGTAAATGGTTACGTTGATGCAAGCTTTGACACTGATCCGGACGATTCTAAATCGCAAACCGGATACGTGTTTACATTAAACGGTGGAGCTGTCAGTTGGTGCAGTTCTAAACAAAGCGTCGTGGCGGGATCTACATGTGAAGCGGAGTACATAGCTGCTTCGGAAGCAGCAAACGAAGGAGTCTGGATGAAGGAGTTCATATCCGATCTAGGTGTCATACCTAGTGCATCGGGTCCAATGAAAATCTTTTGTGACAATACTGGTGCAATTGCCTTGGCAAAGGAATCTAGATTTCACAAGAGGACCAAACACATCAAGAGACGCTTCAATTCCATCCGGGATCTAGTCCAGGTGGGAGACATAGAGATTTGCAAGATACATACGGAGCTGAATGTAGCAGACCCGTTGACTAAGCCTCTTCCATGAGCAAAACATGATCAGCACCAAAGCTCCATGGGTGTTAGAATCATTACTGTGTAATCTATATTATTGACTCTAGTGCAAGTGGGAGACTAAAGGAAATATGCCCTAGAGGCAATAATAAAGTTATTGTTTATTTCCTTATATCATGATAAAGGTTTATTATTCATGCTAGAATTGTATTAACCGGGAACATAATACATGTGTGAATACATAAACAAACAGAGTGTCACTAGTATGCCTCTACTTGACTAGCTCGTTAATCAAAGATGGTTATGTTTCCTAACCATGGACAAAAAGTTGTTATTTGATTAACGGGATCACATCATTAGTTGAATGATCTGATTGACATGACCCATTCCATTAGCTTAGCACCCGATCGTTTAGTATGTTGCTATTGCTTTCTTCATGACTTATACATGTTCCTATGACTATGAGATTATGTAACTCCCGTGTGCCGGAGGAACACTTTGTGTGCTACCAAACGTCACAACGTAACTGGGTGATTATAAAGGTGCTCTATAGGTGTCTCCAAAGGTACATGTTGGGTTGACGTATTTCGAGATTAGGATTTGTCACTCTGATCGTCGGAGAGGTATCTCTGGGCCCTCTCGGTAATGCACATCACTTAAGCCTTGAAAGCAATGCAACTAATGAGTTAGTTGCGAGATGATGTATTACGGAACGAGTAACGAGACTTGCCAGTAACGAGATTGAACTAGGTATTGGATACTGACGATCAAATCTCGGGCAAGTAACATACCAATGACAAAGGGAACAATGTATGTTGTTATGCGGTCTGACCGATAAAGATCTTCGTAGAATATGTAGGAGCCAATATGGGCATCCAGGTCCCGCTATTGGTTATTGACCGGAGACATGTCTCCGTCATGTCTACATTGTTCTCGAACCCATAGGGTCCGCACGCTTAAGGTTTCGATGACAGTTATATTATGAGTTTATACGTTTTGATGTACCGAAGGTTGTTCGGAGTCCCGGATGTGATCACGGACATGACGAGGAGTCTCAAAATGGTCGAGACATAAAGATTGATATATTGGAAGCCTATGTTTGGATATCGGAAGTGTTCCGGGTGAAATCGGGATTTTACCGGAGTACCGGGAGGTTACCGGAACCCCCCGGGAGCTATATGGGCCTTAATGGGCCTTAGTGGAAAAGAGAAGGGGCAGCCCAAGGTGGGTCGTGCGCCCCTCCCCTCCCTTGGTCCGAATAGGACAAGGAGAGGGGGCCGGCCCCCCTCTCTCTTTTCCCCCCTCCGCGAATCCTATTCCAACTAGGATTGGGGGGGGGATCCTACTCCCAGAGGGAGTAGGACTCCTCCTGGCGCGCCTCTCCTTGGCCGGCCGCACCCCCCCCCCCCCCCTTGATCCTTTATATACGGAGGCAGGGGAACCCTAGAGACACACAAGTTGATCCACGTGATCTTATTCTTAGCCGTGTGCGGCGCCCCCTGCCGCCATAGTCCTCGATAATATTGTAGCGGTGCTTAGGCGAAGCCCTGCGACAGTAGTACATCAAGATCGTCACCACGCCGTCGTGCTGACGGAACTCTTCCCCAACACTTTACTGGATCGGAGTCTGGGGATCGTCATCGAGCTGAACGTGTGCTAAAACTCGGAGGTGTCGTAGTTTCGGTGCTTGATCGGTCGGGCCGTGAAGACGTACGACTACATCAACCAAACGCTTCCGTTGTCGATCTACTAGGGTACGTAGATCACACTCTCCCCTCGTTGCTATGCATCACCATGATCTTGCATGTGCGTAGGAAATATTTTGAAAATACTACGTTCCCCAACACAAAGGAGTCGAACAAAGTTGAGGACAAGGAAGACAGTGATGATGGATACCCCCAGGTCAATTCCACCCTGATGATTTTTGCTGATGTTGAAAGCAAAAGTCGACTAAAAATTATCAACCGTGAGGTGAATATGGTTGCTCCGGCGACCCCCAGTTATCTGAAGTGGTCTCAGACTGCCATCACATTCGACCAGTCCGATCACCCAACGCACATTGCCACCCCTGGGAGGCAAGCTTTGGTGGTCGACCCAGTTGTTGAAGGCACTCGACTGAACAAAGTCTTTATGGATGGTGGCAGTGGTTTGAACATACTGTATGCTGAGACGTTGAAAGGGATGGGCATTCCAATGTCCAGACTAAGTACCAGCAACATGAGTTTCCATGGAGTCATTCCTGGGAAGAAGGCTGAGTCACTCGGCCAGATTGCTCTTGATGCGGTTTTCGGTGATTCCAAGAATTACCGCAAAGAAAAGTTGACGTTCAAAGTTGTGGATTTCCAGAGTGCTTACCATGCTATTTTGGGTAGGCCAGCTTAAGCACGCTTCATGGCTCGACCATGTTATGTGTATCTCAAATTGAATATGCCTCGTCCCAAAGGTGTGATTACTGTTACGGGCAATCGGAAGAAAGCAGAAGAGTGTTTTCAGAAAGGCTCAAAGATCGTTGATGCTCAGATGGCAGTGGTGGAGTTGCAGGAGTACCAGAAGACTGCAGACCCGAGTGACTTGTTGCGAGCCAAGAAGCCCGCTACAGAATCAGCTTTTCAGTCGTCTGGTGAAACGAAGCCGGTTCACATTCACTCGACCGATCCCAGTGCTGCTCCGACTCATATCTCAACAACACTCAACTCCAAATAGGAAGAAGCGCTCATCTAGTTCCTCCGTGAGAACTGGGACATCTTCGCATGGAAGCCTTCTGACATGCCGGGTGTTCCCAGGGGGCTGGCTGAGCACCGCCTACGAGTCGACTCAAAAGTGAAACCTGTCAAAGAACATCTCCGACGGTCCGCCGTCCAAAAGAGAAAGGCTATTGGTGAGGAGGTGGCTCGGCTATTAGCAGCGGAGTTCATCCGAGAGATTTACCACTCCGAGTGGCTCGCCAATGTTGTCATGATCCCCAAGAAGGACAAGTCACTTCGCATGTGCATTGAATTTAAACATATCAATCGGGCCTGCCCGAAAGATCATTTTCCTCTCCCCCGCATTGACCAGGTAGTCGACTCGACTGCGGGATGTGAGCGACTGTCTTTTTTAGACGCCTATTCCGGGTACCATCAGATCCGTCTGTATGGGCTTGACGAGATCAAAACAGCTCTCATCACTCCATTCGGGTGCTTTTGTTATGTTACCATGCCATTCGGCCTCAAGAATGCCGGAGCCACATTCATGAGGATGATTCAGAAGTGTTTGCTCACTCAAATCAGTCGGAATGTGGAAGCATACATGGATGATATTGTGGTCAAGTCACGGAAGGGTTCTGACCTGCTGACTGGCCTTGCTGAAACCTTTGCCAACCTCAGGAGGTATGATATCAAGCTTAATCCATCAAAGTGCACATTCGGAGTTCCTAGCAGAAAGTTACTCGGTTTCCTCGTTTCCGAATGGGGAATCGACGCCGATCTAGAAAAAGTCGGTACTATACTCTGAATGAAAAGTCCTGTGTGAGTGCACGACGTCCAGAAGCTTACTGGTTGCTTGGCCGCTTTAAGTCGATTCATCTCTAGTCTCGGTCAAAAGGCATTGCCTCTTTACCGATTGATGAAGAAGTCAGACAAGTTCGAGTGGACTCCTGAAGCTGATGTAGCGTTTGCAGAGCTCAAAGCTCTGCTCTCCACCCAGCCGGTGCTTGCTGCCCCAATCAGCAAAGAGCCTTTGCTGCTTTACATCGCAGCCACGGGACAAGTCGTCAGTACGGTACTTACGGTCGAGCGGGAAGAAGAAGGAAAAGCCTTCAAAGTTCAGCGCCCAGTATATTATATTTCTGAAGTTTTGACCCCGTCGAAGCAAAGATATCCTCATTATCAGAAGCTTGTATATGGGATTTATATGACCATAAAGAAGGTTGCTCACTACTTCTCTGATCATTCCATTACAGTCGTCAGCGACACTCCATTGTCAGAGATCCTGCACAACAGAGATGCAACTGGCCGAGTGGCAAAATGGGCGATTGAACTCCTTCCTCTAGATATCAAGTTTGAGGCAAAGAAAGCTATCAAGTCCCACGCAATAGCAGATTTCGTCGCCAAGTGGATTGAACAGCAACTGCCGACTCAGGTTCACTCGGAGCATTGGACCATGTTCTTCAACGGTTCCAAAATGATGAATGGTTTCGGTGCCGGGGTAGTATTGGTCTCCCCCCGAGGAGATAAGCTCAGATATGTTCTTCAAATCCACTTTGATTCCTCCAATAACAAGGTAGAATATGAAGCACTTTTATATGGGTTGTGCATGGCCATTTCACTTGGCGTCCGTTGCCTCATGGTCTATGGCGACTCAGATTTGGTGGTTAATCAGGTGATGAAGGAGTGGGACGTTAGAAGTCCAGCCATGACTGGTTATTGCAATGCAGTGAGAAAGCTGGAGAAGAAATTCGAGGGGTTAGAACTTCATCACATACCCCGAATGAAAAATCAAGCAGCTGATGATTTGGATAAAATAGGTTCCAAAAGAGAAGCCATTCCCAGCAATGTATTTTTGGAACACATCCACACACCATCAGTTCAGGAGGATCCCTTCACTAAAGAAGCCCCGCAGCCAAAAAGTGCCACGGATCCTACTGAAGTTGAAGTTCCAGCTGTGGTCGACCTGATCATGGAAGTTTTGGTCATCACTCCCGACTGGAAAATACCGTACATCACGTACATCCTAAGGAAAGAACTCCCAGAGGACGAAGAAGAGGCTCGATAGATCGTCCGTCGATCCAAGGCCTTTACAGTCATAAAGGGATAGTTGTATAGAGAAAGCGCGACTGGAGTCAGTTAGAAGTGTATAATACCAGAAGAAGGTCAGATAATCCTTGATGATATCCACTCGGGGACCTGTGGTCATCATGCATCCTCTCAGACCATTGTGGCTAAAGCATACCGAGCGGGATTCTACTGGCCAAGAGCGAATGAAATGGCGAAAGAGATAGTCAACAAATGTGAAGGATGTCAGTTTTACTCCAATATGTCACACAAGCCCGCGTCATCCCTGAAAACCATTCCACTCGTCTGGCCCTTCATTGTTTGGGGACTGGACATGGTTGGACCACTGCGAACGGGAAGGAGCGGCTTCACTCATGTGCTAGTAGCAGTCGACAAGTTCACCAAATGGATTGAAGCTAAACCTATCAAGAATCTTGATGCTTGCACTGCTATCAGTTTCATTAGAGAGTTGATATTCAGATATGGAGTTCCGCACAGCATCATCACTAACAATGGGTCAAACTTCGATTCCGACAAATTCAGAGCCTTTTGCGCCTCTCAGGGCACATGAGTCGACTACGCTTCGGTCGCTCACCCCCAGTCGAATGGACAAGCAGAAAGAGCAAACGGCTTAATTCTCAAAGGACTGAAACCCCGACTGATGCGCGATCTCAAGCACGCAGCAGGTGCATGGGTCGACGAGCTTCCATCAGTTCTTTGGGGATTGAGGACAACCCCGAACCGATCGACCGGAAGAACCCCATTCTTTCTGGTCTACGGAGCTGAAGCAGTTTTGCCGAGTGACCTGCTTCACAACGCACCCCGAGTCGAGCTCTACTCTGAAGATGAAGCAGGACAAGGCCGGGAGGACGCAATCGACCTCCTGGAAGAAGAAAGAGAAATGGCCATGATCCGATCGACCATCTATCAGCAAGACTTGCGTCGATTCCATGCCAGAAATGTGAAGAGTCGAGCCTTCCAAGAAGGAGACTTGGTCCTCCGAGTGGATCAACAGAAACCACACAAACTCACTCCTACTTGGGAAGGTCCCTTCATAGTCACCAGAGTCCTCCACAATGGAGCGTACCACCTTTATAATGTCGATCGCCAGATTGATGAGCCACGAGCCTGGAATGCGGAGCTGCTCCGCCCCTTTTATACTTGAATTCTCACTCGGATGAGATGTAATAAGAAAAACTTCTGTAGTTTATTTATCAAAGACAAGAGCGTTATAATTTTCCTAGTGATTGTTATTGTTTTTGTTTGCGTAAGAAATCCCCCAGCGGGTGGCTTAGCTGCAAATCCGTTTCGCCTAAGTTTGTAAAAATAATTTCCTACCGAGTGGTGAGCCAGCCTCCCACTCGGGGGCTTAGCTGCGAACCCGCTTCGCCTGAGTGTTTGAAAATCCTACCAAGTGGTGAGCCAGCCTCCCACTCGAGGGCTTAGCTGTAGTCCAGTACTCGCCTAAGTATTTGAAAATCCTACCGAGTGGTGAGCGACCCTCCTACTCGGGGGCTTAGCTGCAGTCCAGTACTCGCCTAAGTATTTGAAAATCCTACCGAGTGATGAGCCAGCCTCCCACTCGGGGGCTTAGCTGCAGTCCAGTACTCGCCTAAGTTTGAAAAATCCTACTGAGTGGAGAGCAACCCTCCCACTCGGGGGCTTAGCTGCAGTCCAGTACTCGCCTAAGTTTGAAAAATCCTACCGAGCAGAGAGCGACCCTCCCACTCGGGGGCTTAGCTGCAGTCCAGTACTCGCCGAAGTTTGAAAAATCCTACTGAGTGGAGAGCGACCCTCCCACTCGGGGGCTTAGCTGCAGTCCAGTACTCGCCTAAGTTTGAAAAATCCTACCGAGTGGAGAGCAACCCTCCCACTCAGGGGCTTAGCTGCAGTCCAGTACTCGCCTAAGTATTTGAAAATCCTACCGAGTGGTGAGCGACCCTCCCACTCGGGGGCTTAGCTATAGTCCAGTACTCGCCTAAGTTTGAAAAATCCTATCGAGTGGAGAGCGACCCTCCCACTCGGGGGCTTAGCTGCGGTCCAGTACTCGCCTAAGTTTGAAAAATCCTACCGAGTGGAGAGCGACCCTCCCACTCGGGGGCTTAGCTGCAATCCAGTACTCGCCTAAGTACGAAACACATCCTAATCCGCAAGGACGACGAGGTGCAGGTCGACTGCCACCTTCTCCTTCGGAGCTTCGCCACAAATACAACGTGCGCTCCACCTTAATCCGCAAGGACGACAAGGTGCAGGTCGACTGCCACCTTCTCCTTCGGAGCTTCGCCAAAAATACAACATGCGCTCCATCCCACTTCGCAAGGACGACGACGTGCAGGTCGACCGCCACCTTCTCCTTCAGAGCTTCGCCACAAACACAACGTGCGCTCCATCCCGACCCGCAAGGACGACGAGGTGCAGGTCGACTGCTACCTTCTCCTTCGGAGCTGCGCCACAAATACAAAAGTTGTCTCGAGTGAAGAACGAGTTCCACTCAACGGAGGATTCATGAAGATATTCAACGATAAACCAAGTTCAGATAAATCATAAAGGTTCCAGACCACAGATCGAAGTGCTCGGGCATTCAGCCCGAAAGAGTTTAACGGTTACAAAAACCACTCGGCATTCCGAGGCAAATTTAAGGTGGGGCATAAAAGTTTGTTCACTCCATGGGAGGAGGACTGGCAGGCTCGACGAACTCGTCCAGGTCGACGCCGTAGGCGATCCGAGTGGCTGCAGCAATAAAAGTCTCCATAAAAGATCGGAAGTCATGCCTCTGGGTGTTGGCAACCTTGATTGCTGCCAGCTTATCTTGTCACCCCTCCTTGCAGTGGACACGAACCAAAGACAGAGCCACATCAGCACCACACCGGGCAGAAGATTTCTTCCACTCCTGCACTCGATCAGGGATCTCGTTAAGTCGAGTCATCAGAGACTCGAGATCATTCTGGAGCGTGGCCTCTGGCCAAAGTGCTGTGTCGATCCGTGATGTCTCGACCTTCAGTCGAGCCAAGTAGTCCACAACACCGTCGATGCGGGATTCCAGTCGGAGCAGATTCATGGCAGTTTCATCTTTCACGGGAGAGTTGATGGGGTCCAAACCTGGCTCAATCCGCCTAGTCTCCTCCTCGAAGTTCTGGCAAAACTTTGCATTCATGATCCAAGGATAAGTCAACTTTCGTATGCTGAGTCGACAAAAAACATCAGTCGGAACAAAATGTATACCTTCAAGCTTGATGAACAACTTCTTGGCAAGGCTCCTCAGATAGCTCTCCAGATCGTCCCTCCTGCGAGCGATGCCTTCCATCTTCTCGTACAGGTTGAGATTGTCCTTCTTCAAGCGTGTGCACTCCTTGTTGGCTTCGTTCAGGGCAGATTTCATCTTGGCGTTCTCTTCATCCAATTGGCCGACTGAAGCCAGTTTCTGTTCAGCCAGAGTGGTTCTGTCGTCAGCTTAATTTCTTTTGGGAAGCAATCAAATCCTGATCCTTCTTCGCCAGAGCTTCGTTCAGTTTTACTGCAAAGAAATGGTGCTTGATTCAGAAAGAGCAGAAGAGTACTCAAGCCTAAGACAAACCAGTCGACAAGCTCGTCTTACCATTGGCATCGTCCTTGGCCTTTTGCAGCTCTGTCTTGGCCAATTCCAAGCCAAGGTTTAGCTGGATCTGCCGTTTCTCCAAGTCAGCAAAGTGAGCTCCAAGATCACAAGATTTCTGCAATCAGGGAGGAGAAGTTATTTTACAGCAAAAAACGACAAAGACAATAAATACTAAGACTACGGTCGACTGCCCGCAGTCCACCATAGTCTCGGGGACTACACCCAGTGGGTGCACTTTGTGTGCCCCCACCGGTTCTGATCCCACTCGACCGGCCCGTCGGAGTCGGGTGTGGGGAGTAAAAAAAGAGAGAGAGAAAGAACAATTACGCCGTCAAGAAAGAAGTGGACAACAAGTTGTTCAGACCCCAATCGACTGCCAGCAGTCGACCGCGGTCTCGGGGACTACACCCAGTGGGTGCACTTGGCGTGCCCCCACCGGTTTTGATCTCACTCGCCGAGACCGAGTGAAAGAGCGAAACTACCAAAAACGACAGCAACATTACACTCGACACGGCCAGACCAGACCGAGCGAAAGAATCAAAATATAAAGACTACAGTCGACCGCCAGCAGTCCACCGTAATCTCGAGGACTACACCCAGTGGGTGCACTCAGCGTGCCCCCACTAGTCCAAAAATTCAATCGACACATCCAATGGGTGTACAGATGCAAAGATTTTCGGAAAAAGAGTCTTCAGATAGCATATCCTAACAGAACAAGTGGTGACCAACTAACCTGAACATTGCTTTGGAGAGCCGAGCTGGCATCATAGGCGGCTTGACTGGCGTCCCGCACCGCCTTCATCTTCTCCATCATAATGCCCGCCTGGCATATGGCTTCCTTGGCAGCATTCACTTCATCCTCTGGGACATGATGGATCGCAAAAACTGAAGGAGGGTCGGCAGGAGCTTGAGCAGTCGATGAAGAAGGCAGGGCACTCGACAATGGTACGGCGAAGGTAATAGAACCCCAATTGGCATCACCAGCGTCCTGAACGACTGGTTCCGCCATCAGCATTGACTGTGGCACCTTGCTTATAGGAGTTTGCCTATTTTTCCTCGTCAAAGGCCTCTCAGGCTCTTCATCATCATCATCAGGGAGGTCAATAATGTTGGGAGCTGTTCAAAGATCAATCGCCAAAATCACATCACCCAATGGCACACATTGCAGTTGAGTCGACGAAATAAAGACAAAATGACAGAAATCATACCCATATTGGAAGTGACTGCATCCTCCATTATCTCATCCTCATCCCTGTAAGCTGAGGTCCCGGAAGTAGCGGCGCTGCCAGTTCCAAAGTTCGTCTGGTTAAATCAAGAAAAAAATAAACAGCACAGAGCGCCGAGTGAGTACAAAGAGAGTCACTCACGCAGAAGCGATGGGGATGTCAATCTTAATCTTCGGCAGCGCCTTCCGAGGCTTCTGCTCTGCAACTTTGAGATGCTTTGACACTTTTCCAATCGGGGTTAGTGAAGATGTCCGAGGACGCTTTGAAGACTGACCAGGTCTGAGCAATCGCCTTTTCACGGGCGCTAGGTCATTCTTGGTCAAGCTTGGATCGCCTCTTCCTGCGAGGAGGCGACTCGACTTCTTCTTCTTCACTTGAGTCATCGTTTTCTTCGTCCTCTTCTCCGTCAGAATGCCATTCGCCACTGTCGCCGCCGCACGCCTCTCCTTCCAGATCTTGCTCTTGCTCTCTGTTGTGCACCGAGTACATTTCGATAAGGGCGTGAAAGAAAGCAAGAAGAATAAAGTCAGTCGATGCAGCATAGACAGCTGCGCGAGTGAATTCAGAATATAATCAAAAAGCTCGGAATTAGACCTTTTCTGGTTCGTGGGACTGGTCGAATGGAGGAACTCTCCTGGCTCCCATGGGGTTGTCCTTGTTTCTGGTGATGCCCGACAGCCACCCCTC
This sequence comes from Triticum monococcum, assembly GCA_034509565.1. Taxonomy (NCBI): domain Eukaryota; kingdom Viridiplantae; phylum Streptophyta; class Magnoliopsida; order Poales; family Poaceae; genus Triticum; species Triticum monococcum. The sequence continues at coordinate 69,108,484 of CM067846.1, forward strand.
CAGTGTGTCGTCATCGACCTCCTCCGGGTGAATCCGAGTGGTGTCGTCAAGACCCGAATACATCCACATCGGATGGTCTCGAGCTTGAAGAGGCTGGATGCGCCGCTGAAGGAAAACCTCCTAGAGATCCATACCAGTGACCCCGTCACGGATGAGCTGGACCACTCGTTCGACCAGCACCCTAACTTGCGCCTTCTCCTCCAGGAGCACCTTCAAATAGGAGGGTTTCCTCACTCGGTCCATGGTAAAAGGAGGGAGGCCAGTCGACTGCCCTGGCGTCGGCTGGTCTTTGCAGTAAAACCAGGTCGACTGCCATCCGCGGACTGAGTCGGGAAGAATCATGGCCGAAAAGGAACTTTTCCCTCTCATCTGAACACCAAGACCCCCACACATCTGAATCACTTGTGTTATCTCGTCACTCGGATTGGCCTTTTTCACCGTCTGAGAATGACAGGTGAAAATGTGCTTGAAAAGACCCCAGTGAGGCCGACAACCCAAGAAATTCTCGCACAAAGACACGAAAGCAGTGACATACACGATTGTGTTCGGAGTGAAGTGGTGGAGTTGTGCCCCAAAGAAATTCAGAAATCCCCGAAAGAAAGGGTGAGGAGGCAAGGAAAATCCACGGTCGACGTGGGTGGCAAGGAGAACGCGCTCACCCTCCTGAGGTTGCGGCTCGGATTCCTTCCCCGGAAGCCGCGCCGATCCATGGGGGATCAGTCCTCCGTCGGCTAGGTCGTCGAGGTCTTCCTGGCGGATCGTCGAGCGGATCCAGTCGCCCTGGATCCAGCCCTTCGGCAGGCCGGCTCGTGAGGAAGATCCACCCCGACTGGTCGCCTTCCCCTTCGCCTTTGCCGTCGCCTTCTTCGCCCGCTCCAGAGCCGCCGTCTTCTCCTTCCCCATCGTCGCCGGCGAGACGCGTATGGAGCGGCGGTGCTAGGGCGAGAGCGAGCGCGACGAAGAAGCCTGAAGAGGAGAAGAGGGAATGGGAACGCACTGTTCAAGAAACCCCGGTCCGACGCCTTATATGAGGCCGCTTCCGAGTGGCTGACTGGTAGGCCCGGATGATCCTGTCAAATCCCGTAACAATCGCGCGCGCGATACATGGAGAAAAAGGTGGCGCGGAGATCGAGGCATCTCCGCCCTATCCCATCCGCTTACTGCGGCCTCCCCCGTCCCGCGTGCTTCCCAAAATTTGAATCCCGTGAAATCTGCGGGCGGCAGAACAACTTGCCAGACGGAAGATCTCCTCCACACCGTTACTCGGAGTTTTTCAAGCAAAGAGACTCACTCGACAAAAAACTAAGAATGGACCAAGGCGACTGAAAAGGAAGTTGTTGTCATCACTCAGGTTCATTAATCCGAAACAATATATGCTCGTGGCATGAAAAATGAGTCGGAGGAGTTCTCAACTCCTTCCCCACTCAAACCTCGATCCATTCGGGGGCTAATGATGAAGCTATGTACCTAGGGTAGGATCATGGACCTATCCTAACCGCCCTACCCAAGGACATCTCTAGAAGAAAACACCTTCCAATCGACTTGGAGGTGTTCCACTCGGCAGACTCGAAGACACTCGACCAAGAAGCAATCACTCGACCAAGATCCAACCACTCGACGGCCAGGAGACCTAAAGTCACTCCGCACGCTAACGGTCGGTCATTAAGTAGCTTTTATGGTCATCATAGCACTTTATTAGGGGCGTTACCAGTAACGCCCGACCTTAATGTATTTGAAACCCTGCATAACTGAGGGCCGGAGGGGTCTGGCGAACTCTATATAAGCCACCCCCCTCCTCAGTGTAAAGGGTTCGCACCCCTGTAACTCATACACACATAATCCAGTCGACCGCCTCCGGGCTCTGAGACGTAGGGCTATTACTTCCTCCGAGAAGGGCCTGAACTCGTAAACCTCGTGTGCTTACAACTACTCCATAGCTAAGATCTTGCCTCTCCATACCTACCCCCCTACATTACTGTCAGACCTACAACCACGACAGTGGCCACAAGTTCACATGGCGTGCCCGGTGGGGCCGGGAGTGTAACCTGAGCTTGTGGGCCCCTCGTAACTCCTTTTGGCGTGATTCCAACGCTGAAAAATCCTATAAATTGAGAAACCATAGAAAGAAACCAAGAACTTTTTCTCCGCCGCCATAAGCCTCTATTCTGAAGCAATCTCATCTGGAGGCCTTTTCCGGTGCCCTGCTGGAGGGGAAGCTATCATGCAGGCCATCTTCATCATCCTTGTTGCCTCCATGGTGATGCGTGAGTAGTTCATCCTTGGGATTGAGGGTTTGTACCAGTCGGTATGTGTTTGATCTCTCTCTCTCTCTCTCTCTCTCTCTCTCTCTCTCTCTCTCTCTCTCTCTCTCTCTCTCTCTCTCTTGTGTTCTTTACTTGGCATGATCTTGATGTATCATGAATTTTGTTAATATAGTTGGATCATATGATACGTTCTCTCCCCTCTATCTCTTTTGTGGTGAATTGAGTATTGCTCTTTGAGGTTTCTTTGTTATCGGATTGAATACTTTGTATTTGAGATCACTTGATGCATGTATCACCCGTGGATATTCATGGTGACATTGGGGTATCCAGATGACATTAGAGTTGATTGATGCATATCATATGGTGTTTTCGTGGTATGATCTCTAGAACTATTTGTGACTCTTTGGGTGGTTCATAAGATTGTTTGAAAACACAACTTTGAGGTGGTTTACTACCTACACGGTTTCATCATACTTTCTCCGATAGGAATAGAGACTTTGGAGTGATTCTTTGCCGCACTTTGACGGATTGTTATGTGATTCAATTATGTTAATGATGTTGAGAGATTGCCTTAGTGAAAGTATGAATTCTAGGCTTTATTTCACCCTTTTGCTCACTTTTTGTTACTTTCTACCTTGGTATTTTTAATTATTTAGATTATAAAACGCTATTTCTACCCTTCATATTACACATATATCGTCACCTCTTCACCGAACTAGTGCACATATACAACTGGCAATTGTATTGGATGGGTTGGACTAGTCATCATCAACGCACGTGCAACGATTCCTTCTTGAAGGTGTAGCCTAGGAGTTGTCTATTTTTCAGTTTTAGTTTGTCTTTTATCATAGGGTTAGTGGCTATCTGGTGGAGTTACTGTCATGAGACATGCGACTTCGGTTTTTTTTCTTTAGATTGATGTTTTTTGGCTGCTGGATTTTGAATGATAGATAAATTATATAGTTGTATCCATCGCTGGATGCAGACACCGGGAGTTATCATTCTTTCTGGAAAAGAAAAAAAAAAGCAATGATATGTAGTGAGGTGAGTCCCAAATTCTTGTGGCTCAACAAAATTGTTTTTATGTTTGTGGCGATCCGACTGAGTTGGCGACCTGTGGTGACTCTGACCCATGGAAGGAAAACAAGATTGGTTCTCCTCGCATTTTGTGGTTTAATGCTTGTGGCGATCCGACTGCGTTGGCGACCCGTGGACGCATCCTCACATTCTTTTGTTTTTGTGGCGATCAGAGTGCGTTGGCAAGTTGGAAGAGAGCAAAATGTTCTTGTCTGGGTGCATCTCATCATGTAATGCACCTTTTGGGCATTCAAAAGGATTTGGCCCGTGGAATCCAATGGTCACTACCGCACCAGCTTAGCTGTGTCTTATGGAATCTAGGCTCATGTGCGTGTTCTTCTCCACTGCATTAGAAATCTCTTCCCGTCCGCGGACAGGAGGAGAGTGGTAGAAGACCAATATGTGGAAATTGATGTGGGAGTCGGTCATCCATTATTAGCCGCATATATTTCAAGGCGCATTTTAATAAATCCGATAGAATTCATGCAAAGCGGTCAATATTCATCAAAATATAGATAGAACATAACACAAATTATCCATACATATCATGCAAATTAAGTTTAGTACAATAAGGTCTCAAATTCGACTAGATTCTGGATATCCAACAAGTTTGTCATGAACGGATCATGTCGTCCCACACATACTCCCCTTTCTGTTTTATCCAACAATGTGTGCACGTAAATAATCATCTCTCTATCATGTGATACACCACAGCAGCGCGTGCGGGCTACATATAACATGTAGACCAACATTGAGTTAATGAATCACAACAAGTTGTGCAAGAGAAAGAAAAACTTACCATGTTGTCATCTGCCGCGTGCAATGGCCATCATGCCTTGAGCTGACGAACCAAGTTGCAAAACATGGTGACGCTGATTTGGATAGTATGCTAGCGATACGGCAACGACCTCACGTTGCGTGGTTGATTGATATACATGTCGTAAGACGCAATGTATTTTCATAAGTGAAAATTTTCATGCACTTGCTCCTAAAAGGGCTCCCCTCTGCTCCTGCCTACGAAATCTGCGGATATGGCCAGCCACATATTTGCACAACAACTCATCTTCCATGGTTGAGTAGCTGATCATCCTTTCTACTTTAAAAAACGACATAGTATTTGAAAATAAGCTCAATGGCATCACCTGCCGGGCGTGGTGTCCGCTATGGAGGTCGTCGATAGGGGATGGAGTGTACCTGGGTACAAACGGTTGCAGGGTGGAAAGCTCTGTCGTAACGGCGAGCAGGCACGTCGATGCTGATTGCGCACGTCCGGCAATGTCTCTGTGACGGTCGGGGACGTACAACGGCCGCGACAGAGGTGAAGGATGCGGATGCAAAACAAGAAAAAGAAGGGACGGAATGGAAGGAAATAGAATCGAAAAGGGGATTGGATGGGCTGGGGGTGTCGGAGTCTTACGTTTTGAATGTCCGGATTCTCGCAAACCTTCCCATTATGCCTTCAATTTGCAGAAGAAAACACGTCCTGATCGCACCACGGATTGATGTAGGCCAGCGTTGAATGATTTTCTCGATCCAGACAGCGCAGTCCACGGTCCGAATGGACATGGGTGGTTTATGGGTCCGCTTTGAAGACGCGGTTAGGTATAGGATCAAGGATAAGCCATGTTCTCGTCAAACAAATCCTTTTTTAAACACCGGCCGCAGCATGTAGAAACATGGACACACGCGTACTGCATCGCACGTCCTGCGCTTGCCCGTTACTGTCGTGGCGGCCTCCCTCGGCTCGTTTTCCACGCCACCCTGGCTCCCGATGGCGACGTTCTTCCAGGATCCTCTGGCTTCGTCGCGTGCGCCGCGTGCAGTATTATTGGCTCAGCAAGTCCACGATATCATCTCCTCATCCCCCGATCGTCTGGCCCAGCAGCGACCGGCGATCGGCGACGTCCTTTGCCGAACTTCCAAGAATGCAAAGTGATCCAGGACTCTAACGAGCTTTTAAAGAACGTAAAATGATCTGCTTGCGTCAAATTGTTGCGAGAGTTGAGCTAAAGCCAACTCCAACCGTCGAACCCAAACAGACATCCATTTTATCTAAATTTTGTCTGTTTGGATAGAACAATGTGACGACGTCCGGCCGTATGCCCAACACGCAGCCACATCTCATCCCACATGGCTGGCTAAAGCCCCTATGTGCACATTTTAACTATGCATATTGTAAAAATAGTCACAACCAAATAAATCAAACATTGCAAGTAATCTTACAAACAGACATTGCGAAATTGGCACGAAAAGGTTTCACCCTGACGTTTTTTATGGCAATTTTAGTTATTCAGGGATGGCAACTTTAGTTGTGAAGCATGACAACTTTCTGTTTGGATGGTAAGTTTCAGTTTTTTTTAATTCGCCTTTTTTTCGATGGCAAGTTTAGAGCTTCTTCACCAAAACCATCAGAATTGTGTGTAATACGGTGATTTGTGCACACGCAAACCAACAACCTTTTGGAGATTTGTTCCTACTGCACGTCCCAACACCAGAAGATGCGATTATCACAAAGCTTCTGAGCATTGCAGCGGAATAGATATCTGGAGTCCAATCGCAAACAATTCCTTTCTCAACGAGACGCAGACCCTTAAAACCGTAATAAGGGTCTCAAAAAACGTGTTTTAAGGGTCGACTTTACCTCCCGCGGAACAGACCCTGTAAACGGCACTGTAAAAACGAATGTTCCTCTCAGAGATGCTCCAGCCGTCCTCCTCTGCCTCCCCTCCTTGTTCCCCGTCGTCCCCCGAATGCCCCGGGCGGCGGCCGATCACATCCGCGAGGTGGCGCTCATCCCGGCCACCTCGCCCCGCCATTCTCCGGCCCCAATTTGAACAACCGACGGCTGATTCTGGCGGGCGGCGCCCGATTCCGGTGGGCAGCAGACGATTCCGGTGAGCTATGCGATGGAATTGTGGCGGCGCGTCCTTCCCGACGAGGTTTGACCAGTATAAGGGTCGCCCTCAGTTTGGCCTTCGAACCTTCAAATATATGGGTTTCGGGTGTGGGTTTATGATGCCCCTTAAAATATTTAAGGGTCGGACCACTTTTACGGTTTTTGTTCTGCACACTTTTTTCGATCAACCCCTCAAAATCTGAAAATTATAAGGGTTTAACCCGGGGTCTGCCAGAGATGCTCTTAGTTGTAAAAATGTCAGGGCAGTGTTACTTTGTGCCACACGGGTGGCACTTATCACTTAGATCAAATAATTTTACTACCCAATCGAAATTGTCTTCAATAGATGGAAAGAAAATGAACCGATGCATCTACTGGTTGCCAATATGATTCCACATATGCTCAACCAAGTCATCTTAGAGCTGGATGTGAGTATGTCAATCACGCATTTTACAATGGAATTGGGCAAACTGTTCAAACGTTGCCGGTTCTTGGTGCTGAGGCTCAACAATTTCACCCTCAAAATCAAACCTTTGGTCATAGATGTCGTCGTCATGCTCATCCTCCACGATCATATCATGCATGATCACACAAGCAGTCATGACCTCCCAAAGCTTCTCGGTGCTCCATGTCAGTGCAGGGTTTCGAACTATACCACATTGAGGCTGAAGCACAACAAAAGCACGCTTCACATCCTTCCTAGCACTCTCTTGTATTTGGGCAAATTTCTATCTCTTCTCTCCTTGCAGATTGGCTATTGTATTCACATAGTTGACCATTGAGAATAGATACCATCAGCTAGGTAGTATCCCTTGTTGTAATTGTGGCTATTGATCTCAAAATTGACCTCTAGGGAGTGGCGTTCTACAAGCCTTGCGAACACTGAAGAACGCTGAAGCACGTTGATATCATTGTGAGCACCAACCATGCCGAAGAAAGAATGTCATATTCGAAGATCTTGCGAAGCCACCGCTTCTAGTATGACAATGGCACGTTTGACATGCCCCTTGTACTGCCCCTGCCAACCAAATAGACAATTTTTTTCACTTCTAGTACATACAATCTATGTTGTCAAGCATGCCTGGAAAGTCCCTATCGGCATTGATCACCAACAACCTTTTTGTATTCGTGTAGTTGGCTCTCTCAGATACTCAGGGCCAAACACTGCCACCACGGCTTTGCAGAAATTGTACATTGATAGGAGACACATGGACTCACTCATACACACGTACTCATCCACAAGGTAGCCTGCAATTCCATATACAAGCATGTGAATAGCCGCAGTGCATTTCTAGTAAGAGGAGAAGTCAAGCTTGCCAAGGGCATCCTCTTTGCACTCAAAGTATGGGTCATATCCTACCACTCCCTCCCGAATATGATTGAACACATGTCTCCTCATACGGAAGCGGCAGTGGAATTGTTGTGGTGGAGCGCGGTATTCTCAAAGTAATGGGCATAGTGCAGGGCGTGGCCACTCTCCCTATTGCGGTTCAAGGCCGAAGCATGACCCGGGATTGATCCCTGAATCGAGGCCGCTGCCTAGAAATGTGGTCATTGATGACCGATGCAGCCACCACAAGCTATTTGTCATCCGAGGACGAATCATCCGATGAACAAATGAAGTTGTGAAAAAAAATACTCGTCCCCATTATCCATGGTACCTTGTGAGCAAAGTGTCGAACACCTTGCGGTTGTGGTGGAGACGCGGTCGGGAAGAGCACCTCAGGCTCCCCTCACAGGCAGCAGGCAAGGTTGGCGTTGGCGGCCGGCGGCTATTGTTGGAAATATGCCCTAGAGGCAATAATAAAAGCATTATTATTATATTTCCTTGTTCATGGTAATTGTCTTTATTCATGCTATAATTGTGTTATCCGGAAATCGTAATACATGTGTGAATAACAGACACCAACATGTCCCTAGTAAGCCTCTAGTTGACTAGCTCGTTAATCAACAGATAGTCATGGTTTCCTGGCTATGGACATAAGATGTCATTGATAACGAGATCACATCATTAGGAGAATGATGTGATGGACAAGACCCAATCCTAAACATAGCATAAAGATCGTATAGTTCGTTTGCTAGAGTTTTGCAATGTCAAGTATCTTTTCCTTAGACCATGAGATCGTGTAACTCCCGGATACCGTAGGAGTGCTTTGGGTGTACCAAACGTCACAACGTAACTGGGTGACTATAAAGGTATACTACGGGTATCTCCGAAAGTGTCTGTTGGGTTGACACGGATCAAGACTGGGATTTGTCACTCCGTATGACGGAGAGGTATCACTGGGCCCACTCGGTAATGCATCATCATAATGAGCTCAAAGTGACCAAGTGTCTGGTCACGGGATCATGCATTACGGTACGAGTAAAGTGACTTGCCGGTGACGAGATTGAACGAGGTATTGGGATACCGACGATCGAATCTCGGGCAAGTAATATATCGATTGACAAAGGGAATTGCATACGGGGTTGATTGAATCCTCGACATCGTGGTTCATCCGATGAGATCATCGTGGAGCATGTGGGAGCCAACATGGGTATCCAGATCCCGCTGTTGGTTATTGACCGGAGAGTCGTCTCGGTCATGTCTGCTTGTCTCCCGAACCCGTAGGGTCTACACACTTAAGGTTCGGTGACGCTAGGGTTGTGAAGATAAGTATATGCAGTAACCCGAATGTTGTTCGGGGGTCCCGGATGAGATCCACGACGTCACGAGGAGTTTCGGAATGGTCCGGAGGTAAAGAATTATATATAGGATGTGCAGTTTCAGCCATCGGGACAAGTTTCGGTGTACCCGGTATTGTACCGGGACCACCGGAAGGGTCCCGGGGGTCCACCGAGTGGGGACACCTATCCCGGAGGGCCCCATGGGCTGAAATAGGAGGGAACCCAGCCCATAGTGGGCTGGGGCGCCAGCCCCTAGGGGGCCCATGCGGCTAGGGCTAAGGGGAAACCCTAGAGGGGGCGCCCCCTTGCCTTGGGGAGCAAGCCCCACCCTAGGCCGCCGCCCCCCTAGTAGATTCCATCTACTAGGGCCGGCGCCCCCCCCCATGGCACCCCTATATATAGTGGGGGAGAGGAGGGACTTGACACACCAGCCCCTGGCGCCTCCCTCTCTCCCTGTTACGTCTCTCTTCCTCGTAGTATAGGCGAAGCCCTGCTACTGCGACGCCCTGCATCCACCACCACGCCGTCGTGCTGCTGGATCTTCGTCAACCTCTCCTTCCCCCTTGCTGGATCAAGAAGGAGGAGACGTCTCCCGTCCCGTACGTGTGTTGAACGCGGAGGTGCCGTCCGTTCGGCGCTGGTCATCGGTGATTTGGATCACGTTGTGTACGACTACATCATCCCCGTTCGTTGAACGCTTCCGCACGCGATCTACAAAGGTATGTAGATGCATCTCGTGACTCGTTGCTAGATGAACTCCTAGATGATCTTGGTGAATCGAGTAGGAAAATTTTTGTTTTCTGCAACGTTCTCCAACATTAATCTCCCGGATGATGCGGTCATTGACAGAATCCTCCAGTCGCTTCCACCGAGCTACAAGAGCTTTGTGATGAACTTCAATATGCAGGGGATGGAAAAGACCATTCCTGAAGTATTTGCTATGCTGAAATCAGCAAAGGTAGAAGTCAAGAAGGAACATCAAGTGTTGATGGTCAATAAAACCACTAAGTTCAAGAAGGGCAAGGGTAAGAAAGCCTTCAAGAAGGACGGCAAGGAGGTTGCCGCGCCCGGCAAGCAAGCTGCCGGGAAGAAGCCAAAGAATGGACCCAAGCCCGAGACTGAGTGTTTTTATTGCAAGGGAAGCGGTCACTGGAAGCGGAATTGCCCCAAGTACTTAGCAGACAAGAAGGCCGGTAAAACAAAAGGTATATGTGATATACATGTAATTGATGTGTACCTTACCAGTAATCGTAGTAGCTCTTGGGTATTTGATACCGGTGCAGTTGCTCACATTTGTAACTCACAGCAAGAACTATGGAATAGGCGAAGACTGGCAAAGGACGAGGTGACGATGCGCGTCGGGAATGGTTCCAAAGTCGATGTGTTCGCCGTCGGCACGCTGCCTCTTCATTTACCTACGGGATTAGTTTTAAACCTCAATAATTGTTATTTAGTACCAGCTTTGAGCATGAACATTGTATCGGGATCTCGTTTAATTCGAGATGGCTACTCATTTAAATCCGAGAATAATGGTTGTTCTATTTATATGAGAGATATGTTTTATGGTCATGCTCCTATGGTGAATGGTTTATTCTTTATGAATCTCGAACGTAATGCTACACATGTTCATAGTGTGAGTACCAAAAGATGTAAGGTTGATAATGATAGTCCCACATACTTGTGGCACTGCCGCCTTGGTCACATAGGTGTCAAACGCATGAAGAAGCTCCATGCAGATGGACTTTTAGAGTCTCTTGATTATGAATCATTTGACACGTGCGAACCATGCCTTATGGGTAAAATGACCAAGACTCCGTTCTCAGGAACAATGGAGCGAGCAACCAACTTATTGGAAATCATACATACTGATGTGTGCGGTCCAATGAGTGTTGAGGCTCGCGGCGGCTATCGTTATGTTCTCACTCTCACTGATGATTTGAGTAGATATGGATATATTTACTTAATGAAACACAAGTCTGAAACCTTTGAAAAGTTCAAGGAATTTCAGAGTGAGGTTGAGAATCAACGTGACAGGAAAATCAAGTTTCTACGATCAGATCGTGGAGGAGAATACTTGAGTCACGAATTTGGCACACACTTAAGAAAATGTGGAATAGTTTCACAGCTCACGCCGCCTGGAACACCTCAGTGTAACGGTGTGTCCGAACGTCGTAATCGCACTCTATTAGATATGGTGCGGTCTATGATGTCTCTTGCCGATTTACCACTATCTTTTTGGGGCTATGCTTTAGAGACTGCTGCATTCACTTTAAATAGGGCTCCGTCAAAATCCGTTGAGACGACACCATTTGAATTATGGTTTGGAAAGAAACCTAAGTTGTCGTTTCTGAAAGTTTGGGGATGCGATGCTTATGTCAAGAAACTTCAACCTGAAAAGCTCGAACCCAAGTCGGAAAAATGCGTCTTCATAGGATACCCAAAAGAAACTATTGGGTATACCTTCTACCTCAGATCCGAAGGCAAGATCTTTGTTGCCAAGAATGGATCCTTTCTAGAGAAAGAGTTTCTCTCGAAAGAAGTAAGTGGGAGGAAAATAGAACTTGATGAAGTATTACCTCTTGAACCGGAAAATGGCGCAACTCAAGAAAATGTTCCTGAGGTTCCTACACCGACTGGAGAGGAAGTTAATGATGATGATCATGAAACTTCTGATCAAGTTACTACTGAAATTCGAAGGTCCACAAGGACACGTTCCGCACCAGAGTGGTACGGCAACCCTGTCTTGGAAATCATGTTGTTAGACAACGGTGAACCTTCGAACTGTGAAGAAGCGATGGCGGGCCCGGATTCCGACAAATGGCTAGAAGCCATGAAATCCGAGATAGGATCCATGTATGAAAACGAAGTATGGACTTTGACTGACTTGCCCATTGAACGGCGAGCCATAGAGAATAAATGGATCTTTAAGAAGAAGACAGACGCGGATGGTAATGTGACCATCTATAAAGCTCGGCTTGTCGCTAAAGGTTATCGACAAGTTCAAGGGGTTGACTACGATGAGACTTTCTCACCGGTAGCGAAGCTGAAGTCCGTCCGAATCATGTTAGCAATTGCCGCGTTTTACGATTATGAAATATGGCAAATGGACGTCAAAACGGCATTCCTTAATGGTTTCCTTAAGGAAGAATTGTATATGATGCAGCCGGAAGGTTTTGTCGATCCTAAGAATGCTGACAAAGTGTGCAAGCTCCAACGCTCGATTTATGGGCTGGTGCAAGCATCTCGGAGTTGGAACATTCGCTTTGATGAGATGATCAAAGCGTTTGGGTTTACGCAGACTTATGGAGAAGCCTGTGTTTACAAAAAAGTGAGTGGGAGCTCTGTAGCATTTCTCATATTATATGTAGATGACATACTTTTGATGGGAAATGATATAGAACTTTTGGACAGCATCAAGGCCTACTTGAATAAGAGTTTTTCAATGAAGGACCTTGGAGAAGCTGCTTATATATTAGGCATCAAGATCTATAGAGATAGATCGAGACGCCTCATAGGTCTTTCACAAAGCACATACCTTGATAAGATATTGAAGAAGTTCAATATGGATCAATCTAAGAAGGGGTTCTTGCCTGTGTTACAAGGTATGAAATTGAGCTCGGCTCAAAGTCCGACCACGGCAGAAGAAATAGAAGAGATGAGTATCATCCCCTATGCCTCAGCCATAGGTTCTATTATGTATGCCATGCTGTGTACCAGACCTGATGTAAACCTTGCCGTAAGTTTGGTAGGAAGGTACCAAAGTAATCCCGGCAAGGAACACTGGACAGCGGTCAAGAATATCCTGAAGTACCTGAAAAGGACTAAGGAGATGTTTCTCGTTTATGGAGGTGACGAAGAGCTCGTCGTAAAGGGTTACGTCGACGCTAGCTTCGACACAGATCTGGATGACTCAAAGTCACAAACCGGATACGTGTATATTTTGAATGGTGGGGCAGTAAGCTGGTGCAGTTGCAAGCAGAGCGTCGTGGCGGGATCTACATGTGAAGCGGAGTACATGGCAGCCTCGGAGGCAGCACATGAAGCAATCTGGGTGAAGGAGTTCATCACCGACCTCGGAGTCATACCCAATGCGTCGGGGCCGATCAAGCTCTTCTGTGACAACACTGGAGCTATTGCACTTGCCAAGGAGCCCAGGTTTCACAAGAAGACAAGGCATATCAAGCGTCGTTTCAACTCCATTCATGAAAATGTTCAGGATGGAGACATAGATATTTGTAAAGTACATACGGACCTGAATGTAGCAGATCCGTTGACTAAACCTCTCCCTAGGGCAAAACATGATCAACACCAGAATTCCATGGGTGTTCGATTCATCACAATATAACTAGATTATTGACTCTAGTGCAAGTGGGAAACTGTTGGAAATATGCCCTAGAGGCAATAATAAAAGCATTATTATTATATTTCCTTGTTCATGGTAATTGTCTTTATTCATGCTATAATTGTGTTATCCGGAAATCGTAATACATGTGTGAATAACAGACACCAACATGTCCCTAGTAAGCCTCTAGTTGACTAGCTCGTTAATCAACAGATAGTCATGGTTTCCTGGCTATGGACATAAGATGTCATTGATAACGAGATCACATCATTAGGAGAATGATGTGATGGACAAGACCCAATCCTAAACATAGCATAAAGATCGTATAGTTCGTTTGCTAGAGTTTTGCAATGTCAAGTATCTTTTCCTTAGACCATGAGATCGTGTAACTCCCGGATACCGTAGGAGTGCTTTGGGTGTACCAAACGTCACAACGTAACTGGGTGACTATAAAGGTATACTACGGGTATCTCCGAAAGTGTCTGTTGGGTTGACACGGATCAAGACTGGGATTTGTCACTCCGTATGACGGAGAGGTATCACTGGGCCCACTCGGTAATGCATCATCATAATGAGCTCAAAGTGACCAAGTGTCTGGTCACGGGATCATGCATTACGGTACGAGTAAAGTGACTTGCCGGTGACGAGATTGAACGAGGTATTGGGATACCGACGATCGAATCTCGGGCAAGTAATATATCGATTGACAAAGGGAATTGCATACGGGGTTGATTGAATCCTCGACATCGTGGTTCATCCGATGAGATCATCGTGGAGCATGTGGGAGCCAACATGGGTATCCAGATCCCGCTGTTGGTTATTGACCGGAGAGTCGTCTCGGTCATGTCTGCTTGTCTCCCGAACCCGTAGGGTCTACACACTTAAGGTTCGGTGACGCTAGGGTTGTGAAGATAAGTATATGCAGTAACCCGAATGTTGTTCGGGGGTCCCGGATGAGATCCAGGACGTCACGAGGAGTTCCGGAATGGTCCGGAGGTAAAGAATTATATATAGGATGTGCAGTTTCGGCCATCGGGACAAGTTTCGGTGTACCCGGTATTGTACCAGGACCACCGGAAGGGTCCCGGGGGTCCACCGAGTGGGGCCACCTATCCCGGAGGGGCCCATGGGCTGAAATAGGAGGGAACCCAGCCCATAGTGGGCTGGGGCGCCAGCCCCTAGGGGGCCCATGCGGCTAGGGCTAAGGGGAAACCCTAGAGGGGGCGCCCCCTTGCCTTGGGGAGCAAGCCCCACCCTAGGCCGCCGCCCCCCCTAGTAGATTCCATCTACTAGGGCCGGCGCCCCCCCCCCCCCATGGCACCCCTATATATAGTGGGGGAGAGGAGGGACTTGACACACCAGCCCCTGGCGCCTCCCTCTCTCCCCGTTACGTCTCTCTTCCTCGTAGTATAGGCGAAGCCCTGCTACTGCGACGCCCTGCATCCACCACCACGCCGTCGTGCTGCTGGATCTTCGTCAACCTCTCCTTCCCCCTTGCTGGATCAAGAAGGAGGAGACGTCTCCCGTCCCGTACGTGTGTTGAACGCGGAGGTGTCGTCCGTTCGGCGCTGGTCATCGGTGATTTGGATCACGTTGTGTACGACTACATCATCCCCGTTCGTTGAACGCTTCCGCACGCGATCTACAAAGGTATGTAGATGCATCTCGTGACTCGTTGCTAGATAAACTCCTAGATGATCTTGGTGAAACGAGTAGGAAAATTTTTGTTTTCTGCAACGTTCTCCAACAGCTATGCAGTGTCTGCCGAAAGGTGTTCGGGTCGATGGGCGTTGCCGGCGGTCATAGCTTCCCTGCTACCGGATGCGGCGACAAATAGCCACAAATGTCGGCAAAAACTCCTTTGAAACGTGGGTAAGGGTTGGCTATGACTAGGGGTGGTCGTGGTTTGGGCAGCCGGGCTGCAAAGCGAGGAAGCAGCCGGAAAAAATGGGTGGCAGCGGCGATGGTGGGGGGGGAGAGGGGGTTGTGTCCCCGACGGACGACCAGATAAGGAGAAGGGCACGTGTTTCGTCTGTCTGCACGCTATCCATTTTGACGCAAACGCGGTCCAAATTTGGACAAGGAATGGGGTGAAAGCAAACCAAAAAAAGGACGTTTGTCCGTTTGCTCCCACGTGTTGGGTCACGATTTTTGTTCCATTAACCCCAAACGGACGCGGCCGAACTATTTGGGGTCATGCGTTGGAGTTGGCCTAACGAGAACATAATCCTTGAGCAGGATTTACCCATTTTAATTGTTCAATAGTGACGCCTATATATAGGCACGGAAAATCATCCTTGAACTAGACGATGGGATTTACCCATTCTAATTGTTAAATAATGTGCTTATTTATAGGGGGAGCACATCATCCTTGAACCAAACAATGGGACTTGCCCATTTTAATTGTTCGATAATTATACTTATTTATAAGGACTTACCCATTCTAATTGATCAATAATTATGCTTATTTATAGGGAGAGAACATCGTCCTTGAACCAAACAATATGACATACCCATTTTAATTGTTCAACAGTGATGCCTATTCATATGTGGAGAACATGATCCTTGAACCAAACAATGAGAACTGCCCATTTTAATCGTTCAACAGTGATGCTTGGCCCCTCCCAGTGCACAAGTGATTAAACAAGCACACCCTTTGGGCATTGGAAGGGTTTGGTCCGCGGAATCCAGCGGACAGTAGCCAGCCGAATTCCTTGGAATCTACTAGGCCATTTCCGTAACTTAACATGCGAGCAGTTAGTGAGAATTTGTCCGGCACTCTGCGGCAGAGAATAGACAGCCAGCCAGTGGCACAAGTGCTGATGCCATGGACCATCTACTAATAATGAACCAAATGCGCCCGTCTGAGAGCGAGAGCCCCCTCTGTCCTGAACCTGTCGCAGACAATATCGACACAGATGCAGACAAGAGCCTATGGCTTTTGTTGGCGCCCATGAGGCCGTGAGATGGTTCCATACATCCACTCCACGCCATCCTATTCGTCCATGACAATAAAATTGTTCACCAAGTGGACACCGAATGAGCTGTGTGCTTTGCACTCTTCTGAAAAGGTAATGGAAGGGCCTTGCTCGCTCCCCAAAAGGCATGGCCTCTCGAGGCAGGGATCAGTTCTTCAGATTAGTATTGTTTCACTTTCCATGGAATAGTTGTTCAGATTAATATTGTTTCTCTTTCCATGGGAAAGTTCTTCAGAATTGTGTGATTGGTCGGCCGTACATACAGAATGAAAAGTACCCGTATATAAATGTCAATTCTGTAGAAAATATAAAAATACAGTAAATTATTTGATCCAGTTTTCATTGACAAAGCACTGAGAAATTTTCATGCAAAATGAAGCCACATAATAATCATATGAGAACCGGTAGTGTACATTGATAAGGTCCAAATATAAGAGGTCGGCACCACAATCATATAAGAACCGGTTTATAAATTGATAAGGTCCAAATATATCGCCCGGTAAAACGATAACTCGAACGAGAGATTTCTCCCATTATATAAGAGCGCATTTGCAAGCCAGATGAGAGCGAACTGAAGCCAAAATACATCACCTCTCCCATCCTTCAGTTGAAGAAGCAGAGCCACCAAACTCTCTTGTTGCAGGGACAGGCATGGAGGAAGAGACGGCTACCACGGCCGGACGGAAACACGATGACGGCGTCGACTCGGAGGATCCAGGGAGCGCCGGCAATGGCATCAGCTCGCTGGAGCAGCCCCTGCTGAAGAAAAGCAACACCCTGACGGCCAACCACCTCGCCATGGTCGGCGCCAAGGTCTCGCACATCGAGAGCCTCGACTACGAGTGAGTACTCCGTCCATCAAACGCCCGATCCTCGGATGCCAGTTTCGTGAACTGAGCATGGCGTGGCCTGCAGGATCATCGAGAACGATCTCTTCAAGCACGACTGGAGGAGCCGGTCCACCGTGGAGGTGCTGCAGTACGTGTTCCTCAAGTGGGCGCTGGCGTTCCTGGTGGGGCTGCTCACCGGCGTCATCGCGTCGCTCATCAACCTCGCCATCGAGAACATCTCCGGCGTCAAGATGCTCCACATGGTCCGGCTCGTCCGGGACAAGAGGTACTGGGCCGGCTTCTTCTACTTCTCCGGCTTCAACCTGGCGCTCACGTTCGTCGCCGCCGTGCTCTGCGTCGTCTTCGCCCCCACCGCCGCCGGCCCCGGCATCCCCGAGATCAAGGCCTACCTCAACGGCGTCGACACGCCCAACATGTTCGGCGCGCCGCAGCTCATTGTCAAGGTAGCTTTGATTTCTTTCTTCTTCCGCCTGAATCTGAATGAAATGCGTGACGTGACGTGACGTGATGGATGATGGATTCTGTCATACGCTGGCCAGATCATAGGCAGCATCTGCGCGGTGGCGTCGGGGCTGGACCTCGGCAAGGAAGGCCCGCTGGTGCACATCGGCGCGTGCCTCGCCAACCTGCTCAGCCAGGGCGGCTCCGGCCGGTTCCGCCTCCGCTGGAAGTGGCTGCGCTACTTCAACAACGACCGGGACCGGCGCGACCTCATCACCTGCGGCGCGTCGTCCGGCGTGTGCGCGGCGTTCCGGTCCCCCGTGGGCGGCGTGCTGTTCGCGCTGGAGGAGGTGGCGACGTGGTGGCGCAGCGCGCTGCTGTGGCGCACCTTCTTCAGCACGGCCACCGTGGTGGTGGTGCTGCGGGGCTTCATCGAGGTGTGCCGCGGCGGGCGGTGCGGCCTCTTCGGCGCGGGCGGGCTCATCATCTTCGACGTCGGCGACGTCACCGTCCGGTACCGCCTGGGCGACCTCCTCTTGGTCACGCTCGTCGGCGTCCTCGGCGGCGTCCTCGGCGCGCTCTACAACCACGTCCTCCACATGGTGCTCCGCCTCTACAACCTCATCAACGACAAGGGCCGGATGGCGAAGCTGGCGCTGGCGCTGGCCGTGTGCGTGTTCACGTCGGCGGGGCTGTACGTGCTCCCGTTCGCCGTGCCGTGCACGCCGTGCGACCCGGCGTTCGGCGCGGCGTGCCCGGCCACCGGGAGGAGCGGCAACTTCAAGCAGTTCAACTGCCCCGCCGGGCAGTACAACGACCTGGCCACCCTCCTGCACGCCACCAACGTGGACGCCACGCGCAACATCTTCTCCACGGGCACCCCCGGCGAGTTCCGGCTGGACTCGCTGCTCATCTTCTTCGCCATCTACTGCGTGCTGGGGCTCTTCACCTTCGGCATAGCCGTGCCGTCGGGGCTCTTCCTCCCCATCATTCTCATGGGCGCCGCCTACGGCCGCATCGTGGCGCTCGTGCTCCAGAGCGCGGTGGCGGCGAGCATCGACCACGGGCTGTACGCCGTGCTCGGCGCGGCGGCGCTCATGTCCGGCTCCATGAGGATGACCGTCTCGCTCTGCGTCATCTTCCTGGAGCTCACCAACAACCTCACCCTGCTGCCCATGACCATGTTCGTGCTGCTCATCGCCAAGACCGTCGGCGACGCCTTCAACCCCAGCATCTACGAGATCATCCTGGACCTCAAGGGCCTTCCCTTCCTAGAACCCAAGCCAGAGCCATGGATGAAGGACCTCACCGTGGGCGAGCTCGCCGCCGCCAAGCCGCGCACCATCAGCCTCCAGGTAGTCGAGAAGGTGTCGACCGTCCTGGAGGTGCTGCGGAACACCGGCCACAACGGGTTCCCGGTGGTGGACCGGCCGCGGCCCGGGCTGTCGGAGCTGCACGGGCTGGTCCTCCGGGCGCACCTCGTGGCCGTGCTGAGGAAGCGGTGGTTCCTTTTGGAGAAGAGGAGGACGGAGGAGTGGGAGGCCAGGGAGCGGTTCTCGTCGGTGGAGCTCGCCGACAAGAACTGCAAGATGGACGACCTGGAGCTGACGCCGGAGGAGCTGGAGATGTACATCGACCTCCACCCGTTCACCAACACGACGCCCTACACCGTGGTGGAGACCATGTCGGTGGCCAAGGCCGTGGTGCTGTTCCGCTCCGTCGCGCTCCGGCACATGCTCATCATGCCCAAGTACCAGGGCCCCGAGGTGAGTCCAGTCGGCTCCAATGGCTTTCCAAGCATCGACACCTTGTTCTTGCACATTTGGATTTGATGGTGGATAGATTTTGGCGTGCAGATATCTCCGCTTGTGGGGATCTTGACGAGGCAGGACCTGCGGGCGCACAACATCCTCGGCGCGTTTCCTCACCTGGCGAAGAAGAGCAAGGCACACTGAAGCTCAAGCTGAAGCTGAAAGCTACTAGCAGCACCAATTTTGGGAATTATACTCTCGACATGACTCACTTGAAGCAAGAGAACACGACTCACTTGTCTCACTTGCTTAGGCAGACGGGACACTGAGATTCTTTCTTTTCTTCCTTGTTCAGGATTTGTTTGCTTTGCTGCCCATGTAAAATCACGCATACACCTGTCCAAAACACACACACACACACACACACACACACACACACACATACACACACACACAGCAGTTTTTTTAATGTTTCAGAAAAGAATTAGAAAGCGAGATGTTCCAGCTTTTGTCTGAGTTTTTCGTCTATCTCATCTTTTTGGCGCCTCTGTTGGATTTCGTTGTCAGCATTGACATCCACCTACGAACACGCGATCGTGCGTGCACACGCACAATTGTTTAAACTGCATATGCTGGAAAGAACATTCAAAAATAGTTTTCGATCTTGAACTGCAAAATATATAGAAGTGTGGAGTTGGTTCCCACCTATTCCCTATTTCCCTTAATCCCCAAATAGGTGACATATAAAATAAATTAAAAAGTTAATTATTTTAAATTAATCAAATATATAGAAGAAAATATCAAGAACTGCAAAATATGTAGAAGAAATATCAAGATCTGCAAAATAGAATGCGGTGTTGGTCCCCAGGCGATGGCATTGCCCTTCTTGCCGTGGCATTGCTTGAAGCTTCAAGAAGAGCGAGCTGTTGATGATGGCACAGTGGTCGTCTCTCGTCAACTATATGGTGAGGCGACACGATGACGGTAATAGAAATGGGGTTGGCGTCGGTTTTAGTCTGCGTCGCCGCGGCGAAGGGGTTTCACTTTTCCCGTGGCAATGGCAAGCATCAATGGGCCGAAATCACTGTTCTGATCTTGTCAGCGTTTTTAGTCACAAACTAAATTTAATGAGAAAGTATTTCGCAATTTGACCCTTTTAGAAACGTCAGGATCCGCGGCGTTTTCATCCAACATAGAAACGTCGAGCAAACTAGCGTTTCAAGCCAACACGCAAACGCCGAGGCAGCTAGCGTTTCTGACCTGGCCCACGGTCAGTCTGAACCTGCTGTTTTCGCTGACGTCGCACGCTTGAAACGCCAAGGTCCTTGGCGTTTCTGACCAGGATTAAGTAACGCGCACGGGCCGCGGGGGCCTAACCCAGCCCACTCCCCCGGTCGAGCAGTTCCTTCTCGACGACAAACTGGCGGCCGCCCCCTCCCTCTTCTTCACCAAATCTTCCCCAGATCTGCTATTTTGGTCATCAAAACAAGGAGATCGGAGCATCCCCGAGTTGCTTGAGGTATTCTCCTCCCAATCCTCCATTTATTTTCAGTCAAGATTGGCTATTGTAGATGTATTTTTTCAAACATGGTGGAACCCTAAGATTAGTTATTAGTGATTTGTTTGATGAATATTTTGGTTACATTATGTTTAGAAAGAAGACATATACTCCTTGTGTTTAAGTATTCTTAGTTAACTTGTTTATTATTGGATTTAAGAGAGACCATTTTCTTCTCATAGGTTGAGCCTATTATTTGTTAATAATTAGTTGTGATAGATTCTTTAGGATAAAATAGGTTGAAAAGAATTGGTGTTGGTAATGTATCTTTGGGATAATTTGTAGTAGTTCTCACACGATTTTGTATATGATGCGGTCATAATTTTAAGCATATATTATAACAAATCCATTGACCTTATTTTGTAGGATGTTTGAGCCGGATAAATATCCCAGCCTTGATGATTATTACGAGGAGAAGCATCGTGTTGTGCTAGTGGAAAGAGGGGAGGTAATTATGTATCTACATTGTTGATTCTCGTATTGTGAGTAGTTTAGAGAAGTATATAAATTGTGCGTGTGTTATTTGTAGGTTCCTCCAGTACTTCGTTTGAGAGGCCACAACCCACGTGAGTCCTTGAGGTATGACCTTCGCTACGAGCCTTATTTTAGAAGAATGGATCTTCTCCAGTTTGTGCTCAACTTTAAAGGCACACCACCATGGCTGAACTCGACGGCCATTACCGCCCTTACGGACCGTTGGAGACCGGAGACGCACTCTTTTCACCTTGCTCTTGGTGAGATGACCGTTACTTTGGAGGATATTGCGATGATCTCCGGTCTTCCGATCGAGGGCAGGGCTCTTACCGGGAAGGTGAGGTCTGAGGGGTGGCGACAAAGGGTTGCAGGTTTGGTTGGTGTTGAACCTCCCCCGTGGATTCATGAAACAAAGAAGGATCCTAGGCCATCTGGTGTTTTGTTCTCGTGGCTACAAGAACATTTTTACGAGTGCCTAGAGAATGCCAGTCCGGCTGTTGTGGAGAGGTACGCCAGGGCTTACTTATGGAATCTTTTGACCCAAGTGGTGTTTCCTGACGGCACGGGAGACACAGCCTCGTGGATGTTCTTGGACCCTCTTCGTAACTGGGATGTCAAGTGGAGTTGGGGGTCGGCGGCACTAGCCTTCTTGTACCGCCAGGTAATGATAATTTGATGCATTCTCATTATATGAAAGAAATTTTTTCCTGTGATTGTTTAATGTGTGTACAAATGTGCAGTTGGACGGAGCATGTATGAGGAGTAAGCCAAAATCTTGTCTTGGTGGTTTTGTTTGGGCCCTACAGATTTGGATGTGGGAGCGTATCCCTGTGGGCCGTAACTTCACCATTGCTCCGGAAGAACCTTGGGAGTGGCCTTTTGACGGGGATGAGGAGCGATATCCCACTATCGCATACACTTGGGCTAGTGTCCAAGTGTCGAGTATCGCCGCCATGGGGCGGTATAAGGCATACATAAGCGAGCTTGACATGCTTACTTACAACCAGGTAATTATCAAATCCCTTGCCATCATTACAGATTTTTTTTTGTGCATGAGCTAGTGACATATTGTGATGTAGGTTAATTGGAGGCCGTACATGGTACTTAGGCAGTTCCCTTTGAGTAATATGTGCCTTCGTGACCAACATCTTTGGCGTGTGCGTTGCCCCATGATATGCTTTTTTGCGGTGGAGTGGCATCTTCCACATCGTATTTCGAAGCAATTTGGAGTACAACAATGCACCCCGCCGGAGTATGTTGAGACAAGTGTGGTGCTACATAGGTGAGAGTTTCTTATACCATATGTTGATCAATGTGTAACCACGGAAAAATGAAAATGATGACGATACTTCTCATGCTTTGTAGGACGAGCCGGCAACACAACAAGCATGTCATTAATTGGGAGGATCACCATCTTATGTGGGTAGACATGTGGAATGCTCAGAGGAATGCCCGAGTTGAAGATGATCACACACCTGACAACGACGAGGGGGCATATTTAAGGCATTTGGAGTGGCTTCGTAAAGAGTACAGAGTTATCCTTAAGGGTGCTTGGACTCGTGCCGATTGCTTGGAAGTAATGCCAAGTGAGGCTGCTGATGGTGCATTCAACAACTCTATTAGGGAGACCATTGGAGCGCACCTAGATTATGGCCCTCTGCATGACCGAGTGGTATGTCTTTTTGTCTCTTTTTTGAACATGTGACATTTCTTCATGAGTGGTGTGTCACTTAAGTTTTATTCAGGGCACGGAGCTATGGAGATGTATCAATGATAGTAATGTGGTGCTTGGCCGCGCACCTGGTAGAGAAACAGACGTTCTCGTTAGGAGTACTCTACAGGTTAGAGGCCCTCTTAATATGAACATGTGTCATGTGAACTATTTTTGCATATTTACATGTCAATGTCTTTGCCTTTGCAGAAGGTTGTGAATCGTTGCCGAACACTAGCCGCTTTACTTTCTTGCCATGGCGGTTCATCCACGGATGTGCATGCACGTGCTCAGTATAGAATGGATGTGTTGTCTTCCGCTCGTCCATCTTCGAGCCAAGCACGCGCTTCTTTCGCTCATCCATCTTCCAGCCGAGCAGGTGCTTCTTCGAGCCGAGCACGGATTGATGAACAGGAAGATGAAGAGGAGGAGACAGACTACGATGCGGATCCGGACTATGTGGAGCTTGCGGCTTCGCCGATGGAAGATGCTCCACCGCCAACTCAACCTTCTCAGCCTTCTGAAGAAGCACGCCGAGTTAGCTCAAGAACCATCCGACGTCCTGGATGGCAGAACACTCCAGAGGGCTACGTCAACAGGGGGAAGATGGCTGCAAAAAGAGGCAAGAAGTGAAGTGATGACTAATGCGAACTTGTTAGTTCTATATGTGGTGAACTAGAAATGTAGTGAGCGTTTTAGATGGAGCAAACTTGTTAGTTCTATATGTGATGAACTTCTTATGTTTTATGTCTGATGGACTTCTTAGTTCTATTTTAGCAAGACTTGGTAATTATTATGTAAGCTGGATCATGTTAAGTTCGTTGCCGAAAAATATGTCTCATTGCTATACTGTTGTTGTACTTGGCATTATATTATGAAAACTGTTGTTGTACCTTTGCTATCTGTGATGGAATGGACATGGGCAGCCGGGTTTGATGTGTTCTGCATAACAGGGAAGAAACGCCAAGGACAACGGCGTTTAACTGTGGCTCGGAAATGCCAAGGACAATGGCGTTTCAGGTGTGAACGGCAACTGAAAGTGCAACTATCCCTAGGTGGTTTTGGTAATTCATAACAACATATAGCTCATTGAGCTAATGCTATTCCAAGATGATTATTTCAGGAAAGCTCAATGATTGGCATGGCATGGATGGTGAAAGTGGAACCCTCAAAATGCTAAGGACAAAGGATTGGCTCAAGCTCAAAAGCTCAAGACTCTTCATTTTATATTTTAGTGATCCAAGATCACATTGAGTCTTTAGGAAAAGCCAATACTATCAAGGAGGGATGAGGTGTTGCTTAATGAGCCTCTTGCTTCATGTGCTTAGTGATATGCTCCAAAACCCTCAACTACTTTCCCATATCCACATATGACCTAAACCCTAAGCCAAACTCGGTCCTACCAATTCTATCTATCCGGCGCCACCGAGTTTCATATGTCATAAGCCACTGCCAAACCCTAGTAATTCGGTTCTGCCGATAGGGATCTCGGTCTCACCGAGATGGGATTGCAAACTCTCTGTTTCCCTTTCGTAACTTTTCGGTCTCACCGAAAGAGCGGATCGGTCCCACCGAGATTGCAATGTAAACTCTTTGTTTCCTTTTTGTAACTTTTCGGTCTCACCGAAAGAGCAAATCGGTCCCACCGAGTTTGCCTAACCAACTCTCTGGTTAGCTAATTACCAAAATCGGTCTCACCGAGTTTGTGTAATCGGTCTCACCGAGATTACCTTATGCCCTAACCCTAACAAAATCGGTCCTACCGAGTTGCATGTCAGTCCCATCGAAAATCTCTAACGGTCACTAGGTTTACCTTTTCGGTCCGACCGAATTTGTTGATTCGGTTCCATCGAGATTGGTAAATTGTGTGTAACGGTTGGATTTTGTGTGGAGGCTATATATACCCCTCCACCTCCTCTTCATTCGAAGAGAGAGCCATCAGAACACATCTACACTTCCAACTCATATGTTCTGAGAGAGAATCACCTACTCATGTGTTGAGACCAAGACATTCCATTCCTACCATATGAATCTTGATCTCTAGCCTTCCCCAAGTTGCTTTCCACTCAAATCTTCTTTCCACCAGATCCAAATCCTATGAGAGAGAGTTGAGTGTTGGGGAGACTATCACTTGAAGCACAAGAGCAAGGAGTTCATCATCAAAACACCATTTGTTACTTCTTTGTAACGCCCCGGACACACCCGCCGGTGGTCGTTACTCCTGGCGGGATCTAGACTGGCCCCACGGATCAATACTAGTCTTTTCTGCGCACTTTGTCCTCACTCGTGTGCACCCGGGAGCAACTTCCCGGTCGGTCACCCATCCTGACACTACTCCAAGCTGAGCATGCTTAACTTTGGAGTTCTGTCCGAATGGGCTCCCGGAAAAGAAGGAATTCCTTATTGATATGAGTAGTCTATCATCCCTAATAAGCCAGGCTATCACATACACCCCCACTCAGAGGAACCGACGTCCTCGTCGGGCCACAGGAACGTTCCCTCTTGGCACAAACGTCTGTGCTTCCAGTCCGGTACATGTGCCATGTCGGGTGCCACGACGGGTCACAAACGTCATGAACAACATGACCACACACCTGTCTGCAACCATCCGTGTAACTGCGAGGGTCGGCTCTGATACCAACTTGTAACGCCCCGGACACACCCGCCGGTGGTCGTTACTCCTGGTGGGATCTAGACTGGCCCCCACAGATCAATACTAGTCTTTTCTGCACAATTTGTCCTCACTCGTGCGCACCCGGGAGCAACTTCCCTGTCGGTCACCCATCCTGACACTACTCCAAGCTGAGCATGCTTAACTTTGGAGTTCTGTCCGAATGGGCTCCCGGAAAAGAAGGAATTCCTTATTGATATGAGTAGTCTATCATCCCTAATAAGCCAGGCTATCACATTCTTGGAGAGTGGTGTCTCCTAGATTGGCTAGGTGTCACTTGGGAGCCTCCGACAAGATTGTGGAGTTGAACCAAGGAGTTTGTAAGGGCAAGGTGATCGCCTACTTCGTGAAGATCTACCGCTAGTGAGGCAAGTCCTTCGTGGGCGATGGCCATGGTGGGATATACAAGGTTGCTTCTTCGTGGACCCTTCGTGGGTGGAGCCCTCCGTGGACTCGCGCAACCGTTAACCCTCCGTGGGTTGAAGTCTCCATCAACATGGATGTAGGATAGCACCACCTATCCGAACCACGGGAAAACATCCGTGTCTCCAATTGCGTTTGAATTCTCCAAACCCTTCCCTTTACATTCTTGCAAGTTGCATGCTTTACTTTCCGCTGCCAATATACTCTTTGCATGCTTGCTTGAATTGTGTGATGATTGCTTGACTTGTCCTAAAATAGCTAAAATCTGCCAAGAACTAAAATTGGGAAAAGGTTAAGTTTTTATTTGGTCAAGTAGTCTAATCACCCCCCCCCCTCTAGACATACTTTCGATCCTACAAGTGCTATCAGAGCTTTGGTCTCCATTTGCTTTGATTTCCATAGCTTTTGGTGGTCATAGCCTTGGTTTCACAACCTAGGAGAGTATGGCGTCTAGCGAGGGAAATTATCACCGTAGAGGTCCTTACTTTGATGGTACTAATTTTGCTAGTTGGAAGTATAAAATGAAAATGCATATTCTTGGACATAACCCCGCTGTTTGGGCTATTGTGTGTGTTGGTTTGCAAGGTGACTTCTTTGATGGGAGAGAACCAAACCGTGAAGCTACCACGGATGAGTTGAAGATGTTGCAATACAATGCTCAAGCTTGTGATATTCTCTTGAACGGATTGTGCCCCGAAGAATTCAACAAAATCAGCCGTCTTGAGAATGCAAAGGAAATTTGGGACACTTTGATTGATATGCACGAAGGTACCGACTCCGTCAAGGAATCCAAATTGGATGTGCTTCAAAGTCAACTTGACAAGTTCAAAATGAAGGATGGTGAAGGCGTCGCTGAAATGTACTCTAGGCTTGCTCTCATCACAAATGAGATTGCCGGCTTAGGAAGTGAAGAGATGACCGATAGATTCATCATCAAGAAGATTCTAAGAGCCTTGGATGGAAAATATGATACCGTCTGCACATTGATCCAAATGATGCCCAATTACAAAGATCTCAAGCCAACGGAGGTAATTGGAAGAATTGTTGCTCATGAGATGTCACTTAAGGATAAAGAGGAACTTCACAACAAATCAAGTGGTGCTTACAAAGCCTCATGTGAAGACCCTACATCATCAAGTGAGAAACAAAACTTCAATGAAGAATTGAGCTTAATGGTGAAGAACTTCAACAAATTTTACAAGAATAGAAGCAAAGATAGAAGCTCCAAGTCAAGGTCCTACAATGACAAAAGATCTTCTAGTCGAGAGCGAAACTGCTACAATTGTGGAAGACCCAGACACTATTCCAATGAGTGTACGGCTCCCTACAAGAGAAGAGAAGACTCTCCAAAAAGAAGAAGCAAAGAATCACCACCAAGAGAGAGAAGGAGTAGAGATGATCGTTATGAACGAAGATACTCACGGAGAAGCAAGGATTCGGAAAGGAAGGAAAAATCATCAAGAAGCTACACAAGACGAAGACATCAAGCTCATGTTGGTGAATGGGTGTCCAGCTTCGACTCCGACAGCCACTCCGAGAGAAGTTATCACTCCGATTCCGAATATACTCAAGATGAAGGTGTTGCCGGTCTAGCACTTGTGTCAACCAACTCCTACGACATATTTGACTCACCAAATGAAGGAATTAGAAGATGCTTCATGGCCAAAGGTCCTAAGGTAACACAGCCCGAGTATGTTGATTTTAATAGTGATGAAGATGACTTGTTAGGTGGTGATGATTTGCTTGTTGACAACTCTAGTGATGAATACTATGATGAAACGTCAATTAATCATGCTAATCAAGACAAAACGAATGACAATGATAAGGAGAAGATTGAGGCTCTAACTAAAGAACTAAACACTCTTAAGTTAGCTCATGAAACTATCTTCGAAAATCATCGAGAACTTTTAAGAGCTCATGAGAAGTTACGCTTTGAAAAGCTCAATCTTGAGCAAGAGCATGAGTTTTTAAAAGCAATCAATGATGATCTCCGCAAGAAAAGTTCTTCTTACATTGCCAAGCGTTTACTCCTATCCACTTACATGCCTCAAGTCAAGTCTAGTAACAAGAACAAGAAAGATTCTTCCTCTAGTAGTAACAATGATCATGCTAAATCCAATATTGTTGCTTCTAGTAGTTCTCTTGATTCCACTAATGATTCTCTTAGCCAAGTTACACTTGAGCAAGAAAATAGCTTATTGAAGGGAATTATAGAGAAAGGAGTGTACAAAAGCCTTGCCGGGAGTAAGCAATTCGAGAAAATTGTGCGCAAGCAAGGAATGCACCGAAAGAATCAAGGTGTTGGTTTTGAACGAAAGTTCAATGCCAATGGAGTTGAGTGGGAAGAAGATCAATACCCCAAGACAAAGTTTGTTCCTCAACAAGAGAAGTATGATACTTCCTTCAAGGGGACACAAGCTCAAGATGATCTTCCACCACAAGACTACAAGCAAAAAGGCAAGGACAAGCTTCAAGAGGAGATTGATGCATTTGAAGAAGCTCCTAAGACCTTAGTCAAGTGGATTCCCAAGACCACTTCAAGTTCCACTTCATCAAGTACGACTACAACTCCAAGGATTCCCATCAAGATGGTGTGGATCCAAAAGAAGAAGAACTAGAGAGTTCTTGAGGGTGACTCCGCCAACATACTTCACTCTTATCATTTTGGCAAGAACGAGTGCAATCAACTTCCACATCTTGCACTAGTTCAAGGAGTCACAAACCCTCTTGTTGGTAAGACAAGGGACAAGGTAACCTAAAAGTTTTCATGGACATCATCCTGTGTGTGCATCACTCTATGTCTATGGATATCCTTGTTTGTTCCTTGTGGGACTAACCCATGTAGGTGTTGAAAGTGCAATTCACTCAAATGGATAGCTCCAAGTGATCTACATTAACATTGAGCATCCACATCTTCAACATCTACATGAAGTCATCATCGACAAAACCCAAGGTTCATCCCTCTTAGGGGGGATCTCACATCTAGGGGGAGCTTTACTCTAAGACTTGAGCTAAAGCAACTCTAAAGATGTGAACACAACAATGCTTTATGTAAAAGTGGTAACCCCACTTGAGCTTAAACGATGAGTATGACCTATGATCAAGTGTTCTCACTTGACTCCTAAGTCAATATACTCATATATAGATGACCTAGTCATCGCAAATTGCTTGATAGATGCTAGAATTGGTTGTGCATGCTTTGTCACATATTTCAATTGCCATCTTATTGTGTGAGCATGTTGGTTGCATATTTTACTCATTCGAGGACATCCACTTGTTGTTTTGATTGTTTGGTTTTATTTCCTTTTGCCAAGTGGATGGACAAGAATGCCTAAGAACCTCCTCTAGCTATCTATGCTTTCCTCGTCTCAAACTCTATTCATGCTACATCACAAAATTTGATCAAGTCAGATTCGAACCACTCTGTGTGAGGAGCACTTGGAGTCCCCGATTTGTCATAGACTTAAACTTCCAAAACCTCTTTGTGAATCTCGGTCTGACTGATATCCTACTTTCGGTCCTACCGAGATCATTAAGTTGATCTATGTTTTCAATCTCAGTGCAACCGATTTGAACCATTCGGTCACACCGAGTTGCAACAACTGTATACAGTTTTGCATCTCGGTGCCATCGAGTTGTTCCACTCGGTCACACCGACAGGGTCGGGCTATATATAGTCACGGGCAAAAATTTGGAAATTTCTTCGAACCCCTTCGCCCGCGCGATAGCCTGCTCTGCCAACATGGTCTCCGGATCGTCTCCTCGCCGCCAGCCGCCTCCAGTCGCTGGTCTCCGTCGCCGTCAACAGGAATCAACCCCGCCATTGCCGCTGTAGCGAGTCTCCGCCGAACTAGGGTATGGACTCGATCTTTGTGCTATTCTCCAATCCGATTCCTAGCACATTGAGATCATATTGATTCTTGCCACGATTGATAAACTTCTATCTAGTCAATGAACTCATAGATTAGGTTTGATTCAAAAAATTTAGGGTTAGGTTTCCGCCGAAACCATCTCGGACCCACCGAGTTGAAAAACTCGGTCCCACCGATTTGGCTTATGCCATTGCACAAGTGAGACTCGGTCTGACCGAGTATTACTAATCGGTGTGACCGATTTTGGAACTTTGTGAGACCCTAGCAGTCTTGGTGCCACCAAACTGTGACTCGGTCTGACCGAGTTCACTAGTTTAGGTTCCAAAACTGCTTCGGTATCACCGAGTTTAAAAATCGGTAGATCCGAGATGATTTCAGTGAGAAACTAAAACTAAGTTTTTGAATCATTCTTTTGCAAAAATCTCTGCATTTTGTGATGCTCATCCACTCTACCTCATCTATAAACTATTCACAGGGTCAGCAGTCAGCTTTTGCATCATGTCAGACCAGAGTGATAGTCAGAACCTGTCAGAGCAGCAAGTGCAGATGAGTGAGGGCACTAGTCCCTCAAGTTCCTCAGATGATGGCAGCAGAAGTACTCCTAGCAATCTGCCAAAAGCTGCCACCAGATAGAGAAAGAAGAGAACTTCAGATTCTGAGGATGAGGACTATGTGGTAGAAGAGGAAGCAACTTCCAAGAGAATTGACCCAAGACAGAGCACCAAGACAGGGTTGAAGGTCAAGAGGCCAGCAGGCAGGCAGCCCATGCCAAAGGCCAGAGCTTCAACCAAGATTCCTGAGAAGCCCACTCCCATAGAGCCAGTTGCTGCTAAAGGGAAGAAGAGGAAGGAAAGGGTCAAGAAGACCGTAGCCAAAGTGCTTGGAAAAGCTTCCATCATGGAAGAAGAGGAAGAGGAAGAGGTTGCTGCTCCAGCACCTAAGACACCCAAGCTGATGGGTGATGCCATAAGATCAGGGGCAACTGCTTCCAAGGCCAAGCCAGCTCCAAAACCAAAGAGGAATACAAGAAGCATCCCAGCTGCTGAGAAGAACAAGGCCCCAGTGCCTGACACTGCAGAAGAAGAGGAAGAGCAAGTTCTGAGAAAACTCAAGCCCAAGATCCCAGACCACAATGATGCTCATCCTGTGGCTGAGGACATGAAGCTCAGGAGAGATTCAGGGCTCAGGAAGTGGAGAGAAGCAGACCCGTATGCTTCAAGGAGAAGGATTGTTGTTGACTACATGTTCCACACTAAGGAACAGCAGGACTTCTATGAGTCAGTCTTATTGGACAAGAAGCCCATTGTATGTGATATGAGATGGGTTGATTGGCAATACATCAAGGACAACGAAGAGCACTACCCTGGAGTGCAGGACAGCTTCAAGGCATGTGGAGTAGAGGACTTTGTTGGGCAGAAGCTCACAAAGTGGAATGAGGAGCTTATCATGCAGTTCTACTCCACAGCACATTTTTATCCAGATGGGAGGATTGTATGGATGTCAGAAGGAACCAGATATCAGTCAACAGTTGCTGAGTGGGCACAGCTCATTAATGCCCCGGAAGAGCAGGAAGATGACTTGGATGTCTATTCCAAGAAGAAGATGGATCATAACTCAATGTCAAACATGTACAAGGAGATCCCAAATGAAGCACTTGATACGTTCAAGTTTGGCTCAGTGCATTATCTTCTGTCAGGGCTGCCAACTATCAATTGGATTTTGAGACACACCTTATTGCCCAAGTCAGGTGATCAGAAGATGATCAGAGGCCATGCGATCAACTTGCTTCATATATTTGATGTGCCACAGAAGTTCAAGGTGATGAGCCTCATGGTAGAGACCATTAAGAGGACAGCAGCTGATCAGAAGAGGAGCTGTGGATATGCCCCACAAATTCAGGAGCTCATTAACTCGAAGATGGGCACATGCATATACTTATTGGACAAGGAACACTTGCCCATCCGTCCAGAGTTTGAAGATAATCAAGTTGTCATGACTGAGAATGAACCATCATCTGCACAAGCACAAGCCAAGAAGGAGAAGGCTATAAAGGAGAAAGCTGCCAAGATGCCAACTCAAGAGGAGGCATCTGAGTACTTCTTGAAGAACAAGCAAGAGCAGCTCAGTTACTTGATTGCATCCACCCTGCGGATTGAGAAAGGACTAGCCACCCTAACTCAGAACCAGGCAAGCTTAGAAAGAATCGTAGAATAAAAGTTCTATGACTTGGATATCAAGGTGACAGAGATTCAGACTGCAGTGGGGCAGCTCCAAGATGACATGCAGGAGAGGAAAGGGAAGACAACCACTGATGCCTTTGCCAGAGTGCCACGAGCTCCGAGGTCGTCTGCAGTGCCAGTTCCTGACATAAGAGCAACCGCCTCAGCTCCAGCCGCAGCACCAGCCCAACCTGCTCCAGCGTCTACTACAGCTTCAACTCCAACCGCGTCTACGGAAGCCTTCGTCCTTGGAGTGATCCAGACTCCACCACCACCTGAAGATCAAGCCTGAGTGTCGATTTAGCACTATGCATTTTCTAGGAACTTTTTGGTAACTTGTTGCCAAAGGGGGAGAAAATGTATAGATCATAGGCTTCGAGAGAGAGTGTTGCTTTTCTCTCTTGCTTTATTTGGTGGTTTTTCGAACTTTGTTTGCTTTTGAGTGCTTGAGATACTATGTCATTATCTGTGAGACATTGATGATCATGTGTTTGATCATAAGCTACACTTAATGCTTGATGAATGTTATTATCCTATCTATCTTATGTGATCATTCACTTTTCTTGGCGATGAGTGCATGTATATCATTCTTATCATTTTAAGCGCTCCACCAAGATGTATGTGACATGGAAGAGTAACCCATGACTCTAACTCTTTGTGCATTTGCAGTCCAAAGCAAATCTTAAATATGCACAAATTTAGGGGGAGCTCTTACTTATCACATACTTCTCAAAGCGACGATATATTTCATGCTCATTATCATTTGTCGAAGCTTTGATCTATATGTTGTCATCAATTACCAAAAAGGGGGAGATTGAAAGTGCAACTATCCCTAGATGGTTTTGGTAATTCATAACAACATATAGCTCATTGAGCTAATGCTATTCCAAGATGATTATTTCAGGAAAGCTCAATGATTGGCATGGCATGGATGGTGAAAGTGGAACCCTCAAAATGCTAAGGACAAAGGATTGGCTCAAGCTCAAAAGCTCAAGACTCTTCATTTTATATTTTAGTGATCCAAGATCACATTGAGTCTTTAGGAAAAGCCAATACTATCAAGGAGGGATGAGGTGTTGCTTAATGAGCCTCTTGCTTCATGTGCTTAGTGATATGCTCCAAAACCCTCAACTACTTTCCCATATCCACATATGACCTAAACCCTAAGCCAAACTCGGTCCTACCGATTCTATCTATCCGGCGCCACCGAGTTTCATATGTCATAAGCCACTGCCAAACCCTAGCAATTCGGTTCTACCGATAGGGATCTCGGTCTCACCGAGATGGGATTGCAAACTCTCTGTTTCCCTTTCGTAACTTTTTAGTCTCACCGAAAGAGCGGATCGGTCCCACCGAGATTGCAATGTAAACTCTCTCTTTCCTTTTTGTAACTTTTCGGTCTCACCGAAAGAGCAAATTAGTCCCACCGA
Organism: Triticum monococcum; assembly: GCA_034509565.1. Lineage (NCBI taxonomy): Eukaryota > Viridiplantae > Streptophyta > Magnoliopsida > Poales > Poaceae > Triticum > Triticum monococcum. Next base: position 69,142,109 of record CM067846.1, read on the forward strand.
GTTTGCCTGACCAACTCTCTGGTTAGCTAATTACCAAAATCGGTCTCACCGCGTTTGTGTAATCGGTCTCACCGAGATTACGTTATGCCCTAACCCTAACAAAATCGGTCCTACCGAGTTGCATGTCAGTCCCACCGAAAATCTCTAACGGTCACTAGGTTTACCTTTTCGGTCCGACCGAGTTTTTTGATTCGGTCCCACCGAGATTGGTAAATTGTGTGTAACGGTTGGATTTTGTGTGGAGGCTATATATACCCCTCCACCTCCTCTTCATTCGAAGAGAGAGCCATCAGAACACATCTACACTTCCAACTCATATATTCTGAGAGAGAATCACCTACTCATGTGTTGAGACCAAGACATTCCATTCCTACCATATGAATCTTGATCTCTAGCCTTCCCCAAGTTGCTTTCCACTCAAATCTTCTTTCCACCAGATCCAAATCCTATGAGAGAGAGTTGAGTGTTGGGGAGAATATCACTTGAAGCACAAGAGCAAGGAGTTCATCATCAACACACCATTTGTTACTTCTTGGAGAGTGGTGTCTCCTAGATTGGCTAGGTGTCACTTGGGAGCCTCCGACAAGATTGTGGAGTTGAACCAAGGAGTTTGTAAGGGCAAGGAGATCGCCTACTTCATGAAGATCTACCGCTAGTGAGGCAAGTCCTTCGTGGGCGATGGCCATGGTGGGATAGACAAGGTTGCTTCTTCGTGGACCCTTCGTGGGTGGAGCCCTTCGTGGACTCGCGCAACCGTTACCCTTCGTGGGTTGAAGTCTCCATCAACGTGGATGTAGGATAGCACCACCTATCCGAACCACGGGAAAACATCCGTGTCTCCAATTGCGTTTGAATTCTCCAAACCCTTCCCTTTACATTCTTGCAAGTTGCATGCTTTACTTTCCGCTGCCAATATACTCTTTGCATGCTTGCTTGAATTGTGTGATGATTGCTTGACTTGTCCTAAAATAGCTAAAATCTGCCAAGAACTAAAATTGGGAAAAGGTTAAGTTTTTATTTGGGCAAGTAGTCTAATCACCCCCCCTCTAGACATACTTTCGATCCTACAGCAACGTTTCGTGAACATGGCCCAACCAGCCTCTGTCTTAAAGAAACGTCAACCCATGGAGGGAGTTTTGTTGTAGGGTGGAAACGCCATGGACATTGGCGTTTCTGGGGTGAGCGGCAACATTTAGTGAACATGTCCCAGCCAGCCTCTGTCTTCCAGAAACGCCAAACCAGGCAGAGCGTTTTGTTGTAGGGTGGAAACGCCAGGGTAGTTGGCGTTTCGGGTGTACATAGAAACGCCCATTTGTTTGGCATTGCTGTCATAACAGGGTGTCAAAACAAACTCCAAAGCCTTTTGTGGAGTAAACATAGAGGAGTCCAAAGCAATTGTGACATCACATAAAGGAGTATACATAGAGAAGTCCAAAGCAATTGTGACATCACATAGTTCAACACATAAAGGAGTACACATAGAGGAGTCCAAAGCAATTTAGAGTACACATAGTTCACCACATAAAAGAGTCTAGGCAACAAGAAGGTTCAAGATGAAATGCACACGAAGGTCCAAAGCATGGCACAGTTCACATCATTGCTCTATTGTGTAGAGCAAGGCCCCTTTCCCTTCTTCTTCTTCCTCTCTTCTTCTTCTTCTTCCTCCTCCCTTTTCCTTATGAGGTGAGCCTCCTTGACCACCCTCTCCATGAATATCTAATTCTCCCTCTCTTTTTTTTCATCTGCAATTTCCCAAAGCTTCAAGGTTTTTTCTACAAAATCCTTTTGACGCTTTTTCTATGCCTCCTCACATTTTCTCACCAACGCTTGCTCCCTAGCATACATCGCATTTCTCGCTCTCTCTAATTCTTTCCTCTTCTTCTCAAGTTCCTCTTCCTTCTTCTTCTTTAGCTTGGCTGCATCCTCCTCTCTAAGCTTCTTCGCAGCCTTCTCCCACCATCCCGCCATCTCACCTTCGCCATCCTCAAGCCCCTTCATTGTTGCCTTGTTGGGTTGAGAAGCCGCCATACCTATGAAAAATTGCAAGACATTAGTTAGTAAGGACAAAAACAACATGAAAGTAATATTGGGAGACATGAAAATAATTATGAAATGTAGCCACGTACGGAAATGGTCCATCTAGGTATCCAAACATTCCTCTAGCATTACCACGGCCTCTACCCATGAAACCTCCTCTGCCACCACCCGAACCTCTACCCCTACCACGAGCACCATAACCGGTAATTCGTCCTCGACCACGGCCACCCCTGGATCCTCGGCCACCACCGGAACCTCGGCGACCGGAACCTCGGCCACCACCGGAACCTCGGCCACCACCAAGTGTAGGATTGAAAGTATGTCTAGAGGAGGGGTGATTAGACTACTTGACCAAATAAAAACTTAACCTTTTCCAAATTTTAGTTCTTGGCAGATTTTAGCTATTTTAGGACAAGTCAAGCAATCATCACACAATTCAAGCAAGCATGCAAAGAGTATATTGGCAGCGGAAAGTAAAGCATGCAACTTGCAAAAATGTAAAGGGAAGGGTTTGGAGAATTCAAACGCAATTGGAGACACGGATGTTTTTCCCGTGGTTCGGATAGGTGGTGCTATCCTACATCCACGTTGATGGAGACTTCAACCCACGAAGGGTAACGGTTGCGCGAGTCCACGGAGGGCTCCACCCATGAAGGGTCCACGAAGAAGCAACCTTGTCTATCCCACCATGGCCATCGCCCACGAAGGACTTGCCTCACTAGCGGTAGATCTTCACGAAGTAGGCGATCTCCTTGCCCTTGCAAACTCCTTGGTTCAACTCCACAATCTTGTCGGAGGCTCCCAAGTGACACCTAGCCAATCTAGGAGACACCACTCTCCAAGAAGTAACAAATGGTGTGTTGATGATGAACTCCTTGCTCTTGTGCTTTAAATGATAGTCTCCCCAGAACTCAACTCTATCTCATAGGATTTGAATCTGGTGGAAAGAAGATTTGAGTGGAAAGCAACTTGGGGAAGGCTAGAGATCAAGATTCATATGGTAGGAATGGAATATCTTGGTCTCAACACATGAGTAGGTGGTTCTCTCTCAGAACATATGAGTTGGAAGTGTAGATGTGTTCTGATGGCTCTCTCCACGAATGAAGAGGAGGTGGAGGGGTATATATAGCCTCCACACAAGATCCAACCGTTACACACAATTTACCAATCTCGGTGGGACCGAATCAAAACACTCGGTCAGACCAAAATAGTAAACCTAGTGACCGTTAGAGATTTTCGCTGGGACTGACATGCAACTCGGTAGGACCGATTTTGTTAGGGTTAGGGCATAACGTAATCTCGGTGAGACCGATTACACAAACTCAGTGAGACCAATTTTGGTAATAAGCTAACCAGAGAGTTGGTCAGGCAAACTCGGTGGGACCGATTTGCTCTTTCGGTGAGACCGAAATGTTACAAAAAAGAAACAGTGAGTTTACATTGCAATCTCGGTGGGACCGATCCGCTCTTTCGGTGAGACCGAAAAATTACGAAAGGGAAACAAAGAGTTTGCAATCCCATCTCGGTGAGACCGAGATCCCTATCGGTAGAACCGAATTGCTAGGGTTTGGCAGTGGCTTATGACAAGTGAAACTCGATGGCGCCGGATAGAAAGAATTGGTAGGACCGAGTTTGGCTTAGGGTTTAGGTCATATGTGGATACGGGAAAGTAGTTGAGGGTTTTGGAGCATATCACTAAGCACATGAAGCAAGAGGCTCATTAAGCAACACCTCATCCCTCCTTGATAGTATTGGCTTTTCCTAAAGACTCAATGTGATCTTGGATCACTAAAATATAAAATGAAGAGTCTTGAGCTTTTGAGCTTGAGCCAATCCTTTGTCCTTAGCATTTTGAGGGTTCCACTTTCACCATCCATGCCATGCCAATCATTGAGCTTTCCTGAAATAATCATCTTGGAATAGCATTAGCTCAATGAGCTATATGTTGTTATGAATTACCAAAACCACCTAGGGATAGTTGCACTTTCACCAAGGCCACCACCGGAACCTCGGCCGCCACCAAGGCCATCACCGGAACCTCGGCCACCACTTGAAGAAGCATTGTGCCCTTTTGAAGTTTTGTTTATTTTGCAAGTCCTTTTGTTGTGTGTCATTTCATTGCAACCACCGCATTGGTTCCTATCACGTGGCTCCATGAAATGTCCACTACCAAATTCTCTGGTGCTCATGAGGTCATCCATATCATTCCTGTATCGCTTTGTTCTCCTTCTACCCTTGGGTTGTACCATCATCTCTGGATTGGGCCTAATATTAGGACCGTGATACTCTGGCCACTGCGATGCGTCCAGAAAAGGGTGGAATCTAGACGCCCATGTTAACTTATGAGTTTGCAAATTGAATTCATGCAACCTCACAACTACTCCATCGGAGATATCCACATTCCTGATGCGGGCCGCCGACATCATGTGCGAGCATGGCCAGTGGTACTTACTAGGCCGCTCACAAGTGCAATGTCTTGTCCTAAGAGCCACCGTAAATGAGCGACCACCATATGATTGTCCATCTCTAGTTGTCCCACCTGGCTCATTCACTTGGTATTTCATTTCTACATTATCGAAACAAGTGACTCGCTGGATGGCTGACTTGTCTCTCTGAAACTCCAGCCACTCGGCAACCTTCTTCGGATAAATTTCATTGGGAGGCTTCTCACTATCAGCAATCAATTTGTCGATTTCGTCGGAGTGCTTCAAAAAATACTCATTCAGCTTGTAAAAGGTATATTCCGCTATTGCCGTCACCGGCAACTGACGTGCACCCTTCAAGACAAAGTTGAAGCACTCAACTAGATTGCTTGTCATGTCACCATATCTCATGCCTCCTTCGTCACATGCCCGTGACCACTTGTGTCTCTCATCAATATTCCTTTCTAAGAAATCTTTCCCACCTTCGTTTGCCTTCTCATAGTTTTGTTCAAGCGTGTCGTGAATGACTTAACGGAGAAGGCTACACATGCGGAGTTAAGATCCTTGCAAAGATCCTTGTTCTTACAAGCCCTGTAAAAGTTTGTAACGAAGTGCCTCATACACCATCGGTGGTGAAGCCTCGCATGACCTGGAATATGAATATCCACGACCTCCAATATGCCTTGGTGCCGATCGGATATGATGCATACCTCCCTATTCGGAGGAATGACCGTGCTCCTAACAAGTCTCATGAACCATTCCCGGTTGTCTTGGTTCTCCACGGAGACCAAAGCAAATGCCACAAGCAACACCTGATCGTTAGCATCATGTGCCATTGCTATCATGAGTGTGCCCTTGTATTTCCCTGTCAAGAATGTCCCATCTATAGACAAAACCAGTCGACAATGCTCAAAAGCTGCAATGCATGGGCCAAACGTCCAAAAGGCACGACGGAACACTCCTTCAATATCTTGGACATAGTGGTACATTCCTGGGTTTCTGTACGACATCGCTCCCAGCAACCTAGGTAGCATGTTATAAGCCTCTTCCCATCCACCATACAACATTCTGAGAGCGACTTGCTTGGCCTTCCATGTCTTTCCGTACTTGACCTTATATTCGAATTTATCTTCAATCCAACTCATCAACAACTTCACTTTAATGGTTGGATCCTCGGCTATATGTTTCTGGTATTTATAACCAATGAATTCTGATGTTAGTTGACGGTGTGTCTTCCGTGCTTCTACGGCCGGCGGTGTGCATTGGTGAGTGGCTTTGCAACTAGTTATCTTCCACCAACCATCTTTCATGAGTCTTCCATTGACTTTCCATTTGCATCTTTCTACCTCACATTTCACGGTGTATCGCTTGTTGCAGTCCGAGTGAACAACTATGAAAGGCTTGTGGTGTTTGACAGCATACTCACACAACCACATCCTGAATTCTAGCATGTGCTCGAACATCAAACCTTTCCTCATGTATGACATCGAAATCGCGTCGGGTGTACTACTTGGGAACTGTCTAGCCTTAATTGTCTTGCTCATGCCACCGTCGACTATAGCCTTATCTGCAAGGCTAACATCACAAAACAAGGGAACTTTGTGATCCCTACCGGTGATTTTTGTGTAGCACTCTACTTCTTTCGCAGTCAAGCCATCCTCATCCAACTCATTCATCGGGCCTTCATCATCCGAGTCACCCACACAAGCACGCTGATAGATAATGTCAGGATCCATGTCCTGATGCCTTACTTCGGCCTCTACATCACCAACAATGTTGTGGTGCCTCTCATACTCTTCGCCGGAGTCATCGCCATCATCTTTCATCGATGCACTACCTCCGAACTCATATTGGGGATACTCATTGGCTTCCACTTCAACTTTATACTCAACAATAGACGGCACACTACTAACCGGGTTCACATCATCTACTAAGGTTTGGTTCAAGTCAACATGAAAGAGAGGAGCCTTGACCACCTTACTTGCAAAGACTTCGAGTGACTTGACTTCTGAGGATGCAACAACCTCCTTATATGCAGCCCAATGCAAATTGGACTTGATAGGCATTGTCTTCATTCGACACTTGTGTGCCGACCCAACATCATATCTTCCTACTAATTCAACTTGATCACTTGCATCCACCCACTTTAATCTTATCCGTGTTTCTTCCACAACCTCTTCATAACTAGGGGTCTCAAGAAATATCAACACTTCCTCATACTTGTCAACAATATCCACATTCATGAATGCCTCTTTCTCAACATAATGAATATTCACAATCTTGTCCATCTAAAAAAATGGTAACATAAGTATAAGAAATGTACAATCAAGGTTGTCAGAATCGTGATCCTGAATCGGATCGGAGCTCTGATGGTAGAATCGCAAATCGTAGAATCTTCACTATCAAGATCGTAGAAACGTAGATTCTATGAACCAAAATCGTAGAATCAAAGGGGTTAATTTGGATCGTAAAGTCGTAGAATCGTACAATAGAATCGCGATTCTGACAACCTTGTGTACAATGCTAAATATACCACATTGCTAACAAAACACCTAACCCTAACCCTAAATCTTAACATTGGACATAACCCTAACCCTAAATCTTAACATTAGCCATAACCCACAATAAGGTATGCTCAACAACATCAAAATGCAACACTATTGGAACAACAATACTCAAAACATCACATTATAGATCCATGCTCAAAACTAGGGTTAGGAACAACAAGAACAAATCAATCCAAATGGACAAATCCAACCAATACAAATTTGTGAGATGAAGGAGGTTACCTCAACGAACGGAAATGATACCGGATCCACGGACCAACCCAATCGATTTGCAAGGATTTGTGAAGGGCTAAGTGAGGGACACAAAGGGGGAAAAGGGCAAGAGCTCGGGATAGGCCAATGGGGGAGAAGAGAGTGAGTGGTGAGTGGTGGGTGAAAGCCCCACGGCCACCTAAAATATCTGCACCAGAAACGCCACTGATTATGGCGTTTCCAGAAACGCTAGCTGGGTCGGCGTTTCCAGCCTGCCACGTCAGCAGCCAACGCGTCCTCGGCCTGGCAGTGGGCCAGGGCAGAAACGCTAGCTTGCTCGGCGTTCCTATGTTGGATGGAAACGCCGCGGACCCTGGCATTTCTAAAAGGGTCAAATCGCGAAATACTTTCTCGTCGAGTTCACTTTGTGACTATAAACGCTGACAAGGTCAGAACAGTGATTTCGGCCGCATCAATGTCAGGTTTCAATTGTATCAGTACGACAACAAAGCAATTGTATCAGACGACAAGTCACAACCAAAAAAAAATGCACCATATATTTACCAGTTTAGCTACTTGTAAGTCATCTGGAAATAGTTTTTGGGTCAATCAAAGGAGCCGCTGGAGAGAAGGAAGAAGCTAATGCCGGCTCACCGAAGATGCCCTCTGGGTCTATCTTAGGGTGGCAGGCGACCCATTATCTTAGGTGTGTGCATGTGTGTGTGTTGGGGAGAGGGGTGCAGGTTCATCGAAAAAAAGTCATGGCTGGGGTTAGAGGTATGGCCAAGGGCGGCGATTGGGGGAAGGGCCGGGCGGCGAGGTAGGTGCGGGAGCGCCACTAGCCGCAGGCGGTGGCAGGCAGTTAGGCCGGTGGTAGATCAACAGTTTGAGGTAGAAGATGAACAGTGAAACCATTTCAGAGGTTGAAGAAGCTGATATGGCCATCATCTTACATCCAATGGCTCATAACGATCGACTGACCCAAATTTGTTTTTCACTCACCTGACACCTAGCCAGCCCCTATATTTACATAACATCAGCACGTAGTTTTTGGTTATCCTAATCAATGCCTAGCCCTGCAACAAACCAGTGCATAATTCCGTACATGAATAAAAGCTACAGGCAGTGGTAAAACTGAACAGCATCTTATCACGTCCTTCTCCTAGCCCTGGACTTCTTGCTCGTTGCACTGGATCTGGGTGTGGCTTTTGTTGCAACGGCGGCAGACGGATCGGGAGCAGAGGCGCGTTCCCCTGCCAGTTGCCTGCACATTTGGAAACAATGAAACAAATCATCTGATCAGAAATTCTCGGCTGCTAGTCTGCATTATCAAACAGGTAGATATCGGCTTGGCCGATATTCAGTTCGGCTTCTGGTCACAGGTCAGGTGCTTTCATTCAATGCAGGAAAAATGTTTAGATGGCCTCGAAAGCTCGGCCGGTGGTCTAACCTGCCGACCTCCTCAACCCGCTCTAAGAAAGGGTCGACACTATCCATGTAGGTGTTAAACTGCAGAAAGAACCAATATGTTAGCGGTTATAGATACATTTGAAACGAAGCATGCTTTATTGATGGTTTTACAAAGCAGTCTTCTAACTCAGTTACTCAGACATACCGCCTTCACAATGTTGTTGAATTTTGCGTGAATTTTCTGCTGTTGTGCTGTGGCACTGGTCCTTGCAGAAGCAGTTTCAGAACATAGCTTCGAAGCCTACGTGGTGACATAACGAAATGCAATATGTCAGCTATTTATGGACGGAAAAAAAGATACAATTAACAAAAAAAGCAACTAAATCTGCAGGCTTTAACAGTCAAAGAGATTGAGAGCTAGTATCGTGTTTCTGTGCGAACAGTGGCAATAGATACTAATAAGGCCTCAAAAGAATCACCATAGGACGTGGTACATGCAAACACCAAAATTAACGACCTTTTCCCATTTTAAAAGGATATTAAAGTTCAAACAAGCCATAACTGCAGAATAAAGAACATCACCTTCGCGATCATTGCCTCTACTTTCTTTTCTCTAGGTTCAAGGCACTGCAATTTAACCTCAGTCTCGGAGCTCAAAGCGTCCAGCTTCTGATTTTCATCTGCTATTATTTGATTCCTTTCTTTCACTTTTGCCTTGAGACGCTCCTCCATTTCATGTACTGGTTGGAAGGGATTCATGGAACAATGTGAGGGAAACAGTAACTCTTAGAAAGGGAGGAACATATAAAATATATTTTACAAACTAGAAATATAACCTTTTCCTTTCCACTCAACAATCTGTGCTTCAAAGGACATAACTGAGACACTTTCATCATTAAGCTTAGCCTTACGAGTTTTGACTTCCTTTTCAACTGTTTTAGCAGCAGCAAGCTAGCAGCAACAGAAAGTAGAAGAGTTAGCCCGGTCTCATCATTCAATCAATTCAGCTACAGAATTCAACCATGCTTTGCAGCTACTCTTACCTGTTCATGTACATCCTGGATTTTAGAGTGTTGCTTCACCAGTTTTTCATGAGCCTGCGATATGGAGATACTTTAAGATGCAATCACAGGGTATCAACTGGTGAAGCATAAGTAGGAACAAGTGCCATTCCGATACAAGCTAGCACCACCAGCAGCTGTAACAGACGGAATCCAAAATATCGCAGATTATCATAAAAGGAAACTAAATTGTCCTGGGAGATACATATGTAGCTGATTTTTTTCTTAATCAAATTCCATGGAAGTCTGAAATCAATTGTCACGGCCAATGTTTGAAGTAAAACAACTTCTGGAATTGGCATATTCTGATGAAAAGTGGAACTGGAATACCTTATTGCGTATCTCCAAAGTGCCAGTTTTCTCTTGAGCATTTTGTGTTGCTATTTTCTCAGACTCCTTCAACTTAGCACGGGCTGATTTCTTCTCTTCCAAGGCCCTCTTTAATACGAAATAAAATCCACAATCAGGTATGCAAGCTTACACAGATCCCTTATGATGATTAAATTCAGTAAATCACAGGTAGCAAGTCAAATAATAGGAGTCCAGCCCCTCCACGACCCAAATTGCATGGAAAAATTAACATAGCAATTTCCGGTCAACCAGGCCGTTTATGCAGATATGCAGTTACCTAGTACTAGGCAGGTTATGCAGATATGCATGGAAAAATTAAAGTAGCAGGTCAACCAGGCCGTTTATGCAGATATGCAGTCACCTAGTACTAGGCAGATTACAAGACCGGGTATAGGTAATTTATCGTATAGTCACAACATCAGGTCACATGACAAACATCATATACCAAATTTCTGAACCTTACCTGCTACTACAAATAAATAAATAAATGAAAAAGGTCTCACCTGAACCTTCTCTGGGGACTTTACTAACTTGGACCTCAATTTGGAGTTTTCTTGGGCATGTTTAGTTAACTCAAAATCAGCCTGGGTTATCTGCAGCACGAAACATAGATGCAACAAATATACATTATGCAGTGAGCTGTTGTTTTTCCGCAGAATATCAAACAATCAGCTTAAATTGGCAGCAATATATCAGATGTTCAATATCCTCACAAGCAGATGTCAAGACTCAGAGTAAATGGTGAATATAAAAGTAATTTAAACAGATTGTGCACAGAGTTCACTTTGCAGATGGTAAATTGTAGATACCCTGGTCCTATGTGGGCTGGAGCACTTCTACCCTACGAAGGGTGAATGGAGCTTATGGCTTCTCAAAGTTAAGATGGAACAGGAGATGTGTTAGGTAGGGCCAATAGCTCCTGGTTTAGTGAAATCTGTGGCCCTATAAATAAATATAGTACTTAATGTTGCAAGTTATAACCAATCACAGTTATTGCACCTTGTTCTGATTAGGGCTCACACTTTTTCAAGCTAGTTTGAGCTCCAATTTAGTTTGATTTGGCAGATGAGCAGGTCTCCTGTTTCAGGTTTCAAAAAGGATGCTAGGAGAGCTCTGGGTTTATTGCATCAAAACCAGCTCGAGATTCATCTAGGAAGATACTTGGAGGCAAGGTTTTTGACCAAGTAGCTCTAGCTTTCATCTAGAATACCAGAATCGAAGACACGCCAAAGGCACAAGGCTCAATAGATTGCACCACAACTACACAAAGCTGTTTATATTTGACCTAATATGGTAATGTGTGAGGCATTTTAATCAGAAACTCATAGACCATGTAGCATGCTTGGCTCTCTGTATGGATTATACTTTCTTTGTAACTCATGATGCCAGAAATCCACAGAAAATAATTAGCTTTTTGGATGGAGAATGATACTACAGGAAGACATCATTCTAATTAACTTACTTGTATATATAGCTTTGAGAAATTTACAATGTACTGAAGGGCTTTACAACGCTGTAAAATCATTATAAGACAGTTCAGAGCTGAAGTGGAGGTTCAAGTAGACCTATATGACGAATGAAATGTCACATACAAAACAAAAACTGCTAATCACACGTCGTGACATGTTTTCAACCACATTGAATCTAACCATAGTATTAAAATAGAGTTTTGGACTCACGGAAGAAATAAAAGAAATCATGCTAACACAGGGTAGGAATCAGCACACCTTCATGTGGACCTCCTCTTTCATGTCACTGATGGCTGCGGCTTTTGCACGCAGGGCCAGTTGCTGCTTGTTGTAAACCTGAACTTTCTGCTGCAGAGCATTGACGTCCACTTCCAGCTGCTGGGCCATGGGCTCCTCCATCTGCTCCGCGAGCTCATGATCCGCAATCTCCTTCTGAAGCTGCACGAGAGAAACGAGGACCCGACTCTAAGAATCGCTGGTCGCCCTGTGGGCATTTCCACGAACAGGGGAGCTGCATAAACTGCGAACAGGGAAGACCTGGGCGATCCTGGCCTTGAGCTCCAGGTCCCGCTCGTGGTAGTCGGAGGACTCGCTGACGATGGGCTGCAGGAGCTCCGTCTTGTCGTGCCTGTAGAGGAGGAAGTTGATGAGGGCGCTGAGGACCTCGACGACGCGGCGCGGCGTCGGGTGGGTGAAGTCGGCGAGCGTCAGGTCCCTGTAGTGGATGGACTCGAGGAAGGCCTGCGACTTGCTGTAGAGGCGCAGCAGCCGGATGGCCTCCTCGTGGTGCTCTGGGTTGTCCAGCACCTCCAGCTCGCTGAACCCTAGCTGCCCGCCCTCGCCGTCCCTGCGAAAATCCGGCCTGGTGAGCGAGCGGGCGGGCGGGTGGGCGGGGGGTAGGAGGAGGAAGCGACGGCGTGCTTGTGTTGTTACCCGGGGGCGTCGACGAAGTAGTCGAAGAAGCGGCCGAGGACGCCCGGGAGCAGGTCGGGCTGCGGGCTGGCGATGTGCTCGGCGCGGAGGTTGGCGAAGGGGGCGACATCGAACTCGACCAGCTGCTCCGCGATCTTCGCCGGTGGCAGTAAAGGGAAATGGAAGCCGGACGCCATCGGGTGAGACGCCGCCGGGGAGAGGACGGTGGCCGGAGAATCGCCGAGAGATTTTCTTCCCCAAATCCAAATGTTTTGGACGGCCGCAACGGCCAGCCAGCGGCGTAGTGTACTTTTTTTTAGTGTACGTACTGGCTACTGAGCCTTTTACCTGCTCAGATGGGCCGAATGAATACGGCCCGTTAAGAATTCAGTTCACCGCCTTGCGCGCCGAATAGTCCAGCAAACACTGTAAGCGTCTAATAATTGTGTCTTGCCTCAAAAAAAAAGGATCTAACAATTGTGTCTGCCTGTCTGGTACTTTGCCTAAAGAGTTCAATCTAGAGAGCACAATCTAGAGATCCTCATTCTTGGATGTTGGCACCTTTGAATGCAAAGAAATAACAAAATATTTAAAAGGCATCAACCAATCTATTGGGTCTTGGAGAACCAGACTTAAGGAAGACCATCATTTGCTAGGACACAGGATTAAAGACAGTTCCCCCTCAAAAAAAAAAGATTAATAACTGATCTCTCTTTTGTCTATTAGATAGATTTTCCAATTTATTATTTTTCCACGTCTCTCTGTAACATACTACTACTTATACATTTAATGAAAATTACCGTAAAACAATTATTCTACGATTCCAGGCTTAAAAAATGTTTACATCGTATATGTTGTCTTATCATTTGATATTGATAAGACATGGTGTCCCCGGCCACCATTCCCCGGTTGCTTTGTATCCAGCATTGAAATGTACATGACGACTCCAAAGAAAACCATGTGATGACGATGGGACGGCCTATACCTGGTGCATGCACTACTATATTTCAGATAGCAAGGCCCCGTGGTTTTGATCCCCCCCCCCCCCCCCCCCCTAGGGCGATCTTAATTCTTTGATTTCTGTCAATTCTTTATACAAAAAATGATCACAAGGTAATACTAGTAACAATAATGAGGTTTTCTAAGTTGTATCATTACATCCACTCCTCATTTTCTTCCCATTCTTTTTTATTCTTATGTTATTACATGTGGTAATATTGCTTAGTCACAAAAGCTTTTGGGGTTTTAGGTCGAGGTCGATGGTGCTCCCTCGTCCCTTCTCAGCGTTAATATCACTAAGCTAGCAAAGTTTCCTAACGTTTCTTTTTTTCAGGAAACATTTTCTAGCATTTTGTAAACTGAGTCTTTTTATTTTCTTGGCGCTTTTGTTGGATTTTCCTCTCAGTTTTGACATCCACCTATAAACACGCGACCGTGGCTGCACATGCACAATTTTTTAAACTCTATATGCAGGACAGAATATTCACATATAGTAGTTTTTTATCCTATAATATGGAGTTGGTTCCCACCCAAATTGGTGCTAAGGATATGCCGCGCGTACAGGGGAGAAACGAAAAATGGTTGCTCCTTCTTAGAGCATAAGCAATATCATTCTTTGAAAATTGTTGGAACTCGGTTCTAAAAAACCAAACTTTGCTCTAATGGTTTTTTTCCTTAAGACCTATCTTTACGCCTGCATGTCAGTTTTTTTTTTCCAGAAAAGACAGAATTTTATGTTTCTTTTCAGGCATCTTCCTCTCATAATTTGGGTCAGTTTGGGCCTTATACATAGTCAACTCTCTTTTAGCAACTTATTTTCTTAGCACCTCACTCCACAATGGTTAGCACCAACAAAAGTCGGTTTCTTAGCATAAAGTTTCGACCAACGTTGGCAATACCCTCAACCTCTATTGTGGTTAAGTAAAAAATATTCGCTGCACGCACTTTCTTCTCGTCCTCTCGTTTCCTTCCAGTGAGCATCATGCATCTCTAGCCTACTTCCATTCATAAGATAGAGATATCATAAAAATAAGAAAGTTGTAGAAAATGAGATGTCATTATCTCAAATCCTATAAGTAGGAATGAAAATAGAGATGCCATTTAAATCACGGAACAATTTTTTTACATTGAGACCAAAATAATATTTCTTTTCCTTTGAAACATGGAGAATATGAATAAACCATGTATAGTAATAGGATTCTATCATGCAAACCAAAGCGCGATAGTCGTAATAATGCGCATATGAAGTTCGATGCCCAAAAAACATGTGTAGCAGGGTCATCACACAACCCTTGGCCTTCAAAAATTACGGAGTGCACTCCAAATAGTAGCTCGTGGAGGGATGGGGTGTAGATATGGACCGCACTCTATATCCAACTGTTGTTTGCATCCTGTATCTTCCTTTCCTAGCCAGTGGCGTAGTGTCCTAGTCGCCCGTGTTGAGTATATTAGTTATTAGGAAGTATAGGATAGACTAGGATTCGGTCCTGCCTTGTCTTGTATTATAAGTTGGTCATTGTACTTCTATATATATGCTCGTCAGGATCAAGCAATACAACGAAATATTCCACCAAATCTCTCTCTCCCTTCTAACAGCCCGTACCAATCCCGCTCCTTTCCCATTGAGTGTACCTTTTCCTTGCCTCTTTTGCCGCCGGAGCGCGGCTATATAAACTGACAGGCTCCCCACCGCCGCCACTCAACCATCTTCCCCCTCAGCCCACTATCTTCACTTGCACCCACCTTGCTAGAGCCACATTGCCTAGCGTTACCTTGAGAGGTTCAGCAAAAGCGCCGAAGCGCCTCCCTGTCGCCCACCAGTAACTCGTATGTGTGACGAAAGCCACCATGGCACAAGTAGAAGCCACGGTCAAGAAAGCCGTGGCTGCCATCCGCGTCCAAGAAGCCCAATGGTACGTAGACCGAGCCAAACATCGAGTGGAAGTATTTGAAGCCGCCCCTCTTGTGAGGTCACCTCCATACGAAGAAAGCCGTCGAAATAAAATGATGTTTCAATTTCTCACTCTAGGTCAATTTCAATTTTCTATTCTTAAGTCAATTTCAATTTCGGTTATGTGGTGTTGATAGCAAGTTTTGCTGATGGGAATTGCAAGTGTGATGCTTAACAGAATGAGAATACAATGCAATTTTCTATTCCCTCCGTCCGAAAAAACTTGTCTAGGCTAAGCTTTTTTTAGTATCTCTCTGAGCAAGAGCTAAAGTAGCTCCTAAGAATAGTGTTATTGTACCTATTAAAGAAATAAAACTCATTATTAAAGGTAAAGATATGAAAAGAGGAAGAAGTCGAGCTAGAAGAAAAATTCCCACAGCAACCATAGTTGCTATGTGTATAAAAGCCGAAAGATTGTCTCTCAAATGAATGTATCTAGCACTAAATTGGTGCTAGATAAATTCATTTGAGGGACACGTTTTTTTTTGGACGAAGGGAGTATATTATAAGAATGAACATAGACGCTGAAGAATGGGCCCGCTAAAAATGGAGTTCAGACTACAACGATTTTGTGTTGCACAACTTCCAAAAGAAATGATGCGCGCTCTGAAACGATTTTGAAGGCTGCAAATATATGGCGCATCGGCTAGAGTTGCTCTAAGGGCATCCCCAATTCTCATTAACTAACACCGTCCCATAATGTAAGACGTTTTTGCAACCTGTTTTATCTTGCAAAAACGTCTTACATCGTCTGGGACGGAAGGAGTACTACTAGATGCCATGATAGGTTAACCTGATACAGTATAAGCGTAATCACACACCCGTTAATTCACGCCTATCCTGATTACACAGCAGCTTCCTGTACGTATCACGAAATTGGTAGCTCTGGAAGTAAAATCAGAGTTTCAGCTGTTCCGTGTCTTCTCTGTCGTCCTTCCCCCCGCCTTCCGTTTGCTCCTTGTCCATGGAAGGATCCCTCGGGCCAGAGCTCGCGTCTCCCGGCCTCTCCGTCAAGAACTGTTCCCAGAAGTTGTCATTCGCCTTGACAGGAGCTGCCGGCTCGGCGGCCACCCGCGTATCCTCTCGTGGAGTCGGCGCTTCCGCTGTGCCGGCATCGACTGATGCCTTCGGGTTACCGCCCATGGCGGCTGCGGTGGCCTCCGGTGGGTTGTCGCTTCCCTCGTCGATGGTGGTGCTCCCGTCTGCATTGGAGGCTTGGCCTCTGTCGAGGTCCATCGAGCACGATGCTAGAGTTAGGCTCAGATGGCACGGCGACAGCCCTTCATCGTTCACAGCCGGTGCGAAGAACGAGCTCTTGGAGGGGCAGATGGACGTCCCGGTATCGGAGAGTTCCATGATCTGTGGTACCAGAGGAAGGCATCCCGTCCCCATTCCGTCATGAACTGGAGGATGCCTGCCATGCGGGCTACCGTTGTCTTCGTGCGAGCTTTGGGTGCTCAGGGTGACGAGGTTGCTCTCCGCCGCCGCAGAGCAGAGCCCCAACTTGAGCTTATCGGAGAAGTGCTGGTTCAGAAGGTTGCCCATTTCTTGCCTGGAAGTGGCGCTGTGGTCATCGCAGAAGCTAGAGGTTTCCGTGGCCTCGACGGCGTAGTCTAGCCCGGACAACCTTCTCTTCTTGTGCAAAGCATCTGCGAACATCGAGGATGCCTCTGCCATCTTGACAAGCTTACTGACAAAGTGAGGGTTCTTGCTGGCCTGCTGCAGGAAGGCGATCATCTTGCCCTGCCGCTGCTCCATGTCGACCGCTCGTCGCTCCAGGGCCTCAATCTGGAACATGGTTCCGGACTCCTGCTGCTTGGACTTCCAGAGCTCGGCCTGTAGGTTTGCTTTCTCTCGTGCAAGCCGGTCGATCTCGTCTTCGAAGAATGAACGCTCGTTATCAGGCAGCGCACCTGGTTGATGACTGTGGCTGTGGATAGGCTTCCGCCTGTAGATGTTCTTCAGCAGGTGCTTCTGCCCCTTGACAAAGTACTCGTTACCGAATTCCCATCGCTCTGGATCTATTTTACGGAATCCCTGCAACATTGATGGTTTTTCAAAGGGTCAGATAGTTTGATGAAACTTTGGACATGATCAAACATCAACAAGCAAAACATTGCACAAATCTCAAACACTACTTGCAAGACAACAAAATCTCTCTGGTAAATGTAACCCCAAAATACAACAAGCTGCAAACAGAGAAGATGATGAGGAATCGTTTTCTGCACTTCTGTTTGTGTTAAGAAAAGACCGTCTTTTGCTACAAACATTTGTAGGCCAGTCTAATAGAGCAGGAAATGGTAGTTCAAATGGCCAGTGTTTTACAACAACCAATATAATACCACCTCCGAGATCTCAGAGGTCTTAGCAAGAGGATAACAAAGCCGCCTCTAACGAAATCAGTAATAAGTTGGAGCCTACTCCCACTGTCTCACTGTGATTATCTTTGACCGTTGCTTGGTGGCTTTATCTATAGTCAGGCGAATGCCTTTTATCTAAAAAGTCTCTGTTTCACAACATTTATCCATGGAGTGGATCAGGAGTGTAGTTAGTGCAATGTTTTCATTCTCTACCCCTACTTTTTTTTCCAAAACATGAGGTAATAGCTTTGCCCGCTCCATTAATTAAGAAGATCGTTGCCCAGTTAATTATGGAAAATTGAGCTAGAACCAATTCAACAAGGGTGAAACCCACTCCCCAACATCACAAACACATTGGGGGCAAGCCCACTCTCACCACCGGCATGCCGAACATCGCAACAAATGCCAACCACACAAACACATAACATCCGCCTTCTATTCCTCCCATTCCAAATACAACAAATAATGGAAAGGGTGGGGTAGTGTGTGCGCCACTAACCATTTTGATCGTGCCATCCCACGACGTAGCACCGTGGCTCACCTCATCGTCCACCAAAGCGAAAGCTACGGCCTACGACTCTGTATCCCGCACGTACTCAGACGTGACCACGCATACAACTCAAGCTAACTGAAAAACGGAGAAACAGCTAGACTACATGCACAGGATTATCTAACACCAGAGCATACACCGCCCGTGAGGACGGGAGAACCCTACCTTTTAGAGCTTTGGAAGGGGTTTAAGTTGTGGGTGTTAATTTAATAGTGGCCGGCTTGCGTGGTCATCTTTCATTAACTCCTCTTTGATGCAGTTCATGTGCATGGTGGGCTGCCACAGTTATGGTGAAACAGAGGGAGTGATAGCTATTGAACAAAAACAAATGCAGATCATATCGCACTGACTGTGACCAAGCTTGCTAAACAAGCAAAAACTACAGGAACAATGAACACTCTGAACAAATATTTCCAAACGGAGGGAATAGCTATTGTTATATACCAAAGATAGATACTCCTACCCGCAAAAAAAAAACATACCTACTCCATTGCACAATACAAAAATCCTAATATTTCAGACTCGATCAATATAAACACAGCGCATAATTTCTGTAGCAGCTGAACCAAGTTCCACCACAAACATCAGCATCGATCATGAATGTAACACCACAACCCGGACCTAGCAACCATGAGAACAGAATCAGGTCAATGCAATGCAACCTGAGCCTTAAACTCGAGCTAGCCAACCAAAGCAGCGAGCGTGCATCTATTTGTTCTAAAGAAAGAATGTAGTTATTCACAAGCATCCGACCAGCCCAGCGCACAAAATTATGAACATGTCAACAAATTTGGCACCATATCAAGTCCTAATTTTTGGCATTAAACTGCAATCAAGCCCAACTAAGAAAACCAGCATCCTAAAAGATATTAAGCAGTAGCAGTTCACCACAGCAGCGCAGAGATTTGGGCACCTACGCCACCCACCCAAGATCCAAATTTGACAACAACAAAAAGAGCAGCAGCTCAGCTCCACCTAACAAATCCCCCGCAGACGCGCAAATCTGAATCCACAAATCCGCAGGGACTTGACCGAGATCGCATCGAGATTGAGGGGGAGAGGGGGGAGGCGTTACGTACGTAGGTGTTGAGCTGCCGGATGAAGCTGGAGAAATTGCTGTGCTTGAAGTAGGCGGGCAGCAGCCGCGCGGCGAACTCGGGCGAGTTCCAGACCACGAAGCTCGTGTCCGACGCGTCGCTCCACGACACCACCGCGTCCGTCGCCGGGTCGTCCACCATCTCGTACGTCTTGAGCAGGAACGGCGCCGGCCCGCCGGCCCCGCCGCCGCGGGCGCCGGCCGCGCCTGAGCCTTCCATGGGATGGGAGTGCCGCCTCGCGGGCTTGCGGTGCTGCTCGCCTACTCGGGTTGGTCGGGAGGGGCAGAGATGGCCGGGAAAGGGGAGTCGTCTCGTCGTGGTCGCTGCGGGTGGATCGGGGTTTGGTTTGCTTTGGTCTTTCCTCTTTCTTTTTCTTTTTCTTTTGGTGTGGCTAGATATGAACATACTCCTCCCGGTCCTAGAATGTTCTTCGAGTCATCCATCTTCTTTGGCAAGCGAAGTACATATAAGAATAATGAGCATCTCAAGGAGATTATTGGGATCCAGTCAGAGGCTTTGAGTGAAAAATACTTGGGTTTACCAACTGTCATGGGAAATTCTAAAGAAGAGACTTTTAAATATGTCCGGGAAAGTGCTAAGGGAAAGGTTACTGGATACAAAATGCAGTGTATGTCCAAGAAGCCTCGTGAGGTGCTGGTCAAGTCGGTGCTCCAATCTATCCCTACATTCACCATGTGCTGCTTCCAACTCACTAAAAAATTATGCGGAAACCTGACATCTATCTCTTCAAACTTTTGGTGGGGTGAAGCAAATGATGAAAAAAAGGTGCATTGGATGGCCTGGAAGAAACTGTGCATGAGCAAACAGGATGGCGGAATGGGCTTCCGGGACATGGAGGCTTTCAATCAAGCGTTGCTTGCAAAGCAAGCTTGGAGGATTCTGCAAGTCCCGTCCTCCCCTCTGTGCTAGGGTTCTCAAGTCCAGGTACTTCACAAATGGATCAATACTTAATGCAACTTGCCCGAGTGGTGGGTCATATACATCCCGAAGTATTCTACATGGTAGGGACTTGTTGCTGGAAGGACTGATTTGGAGAGTGGGCGACGGTACACGAATCCGCATCCATCACGACAGCTGGATACCACGCAAAGGAAGCCTGAGGCCAGTGGGCCAGGTATACGTACATGGTGTAACGCGTGTGTGTGATCTGCTAAATGATACGGGTGATGCATGGGACAGGGACAAGCTTGAGGTCATGTTCACGCCGGATGATATACATGACATTCTCCAAATTTGCGTGGGTGGACAGGGATCAGAAGACTTCATGGCATGGAATTTTACCAAGAGTGGACAGTTCTCGGTCAGATCTGCCTACCATCTATGCATGGAAAAGAAACGGGCAAGAGCAGGACAGCCGGGCCCTTCATCGTCAGTGGTGACTCATCGGGGTTGGCTTGCACTGTGGGGAACCAATGCCCCTGGTAAAGAGCTGATTCACACTTGGAGATTGATCAAAAATGGTTTGGTCGTTGGTGTCGAGCTGCGCCGGCAACATATCAAGGATGGTGTCTTTTGCCTAGCGTGTGGCAGAGAAGAGACGCTGCATCATCGTTTTTGGTCCTGCTACCACTCAACTTTGTTTTGGAAGGAGATGGGCTCGGTATTGGGGGCGTGGGTGGCGATCCCACCTATATCGATGAGCACCCAGAGCTCACTCGCATCGTGGATGCTACAATGGCTGACAGAGGCGGCGGAGGATGAAAAGGTCATGCTGATTCGGGGTCTCTATGCGTTGTGGTTAGCAAGGAACGACGCACGCGACGGAAAAAAGATTGAGAACTCAGATTGCAAGAAGAGTGGCCACACTAATGGAGTGGAAGACTGTTCATGGTGCACATGTTACAGCAGGGAGTAATCATCACCAAAAAGAAAGATGGAAGTGAAGGAAATATGCCCTAGAGGCAATAATAAAGTTATTATTTATTTCCTTATATCATGATAAAAGTTTATTATTCATGCTAGAATTGTATTAACCGGAAACATAATACATGTGTGAATACATAGACAAACTAAGTGTCACTAGTATGCATCTACATGACTAGCTCGTTAATCAAAGATGGTTATGTTTCCTAACCATGGACAAAGAGTTGTCATTTGATTAAATGGGATCACATCATTAGTTGAATGATCTGATTGACATGACCCATTCCATTAGCTTAGCACCCGATCGTTTAGTATGTTGCTATTGCTTTCTTCATGACTTATACATGTTCCCATGACTATGAGATTATGTAACTCCCGTGTGCCGGAGGAACACTTTGTGTGCTACCAAACGTCACAACGTAACTGGATGATTATAAAGGTGCTCTACAGGTGTCTCCAAAAGTACATGTTGGGTTGACGTATTTCGAGATTAGGATTTGTCACTCCGATCGTCGGAGAGGTATCTCTGGGCCCTCTCGGTAATGCACATCACTTAAGCCTTGCAAGCAATGTAACTAATGAGTTAGTTGCGAGATGATGTATTACGGAACGAGTAAAAAGACTTGCCGGTAACGAGATTGAACTAGGTATTGGATACCGACGATCGAATCTCGGGCAAGTAACATACCGATGACAAAGGGAACAACGTATGTTGTTATGCGGTCTGACCGATAAAGATCTTCGTAGAATATGTAGGAGCCAATATGGGCATCCAGGTCCCGCTATTGGTTATTGACCGGAGACATGTCTCGGTCATGTCTACATTGTTCTCGAACCCGTAGGGTCCTCACGCTTAAGGTTTCGATGACAGTTATATTATGAGTTTATACGTTTTGATGTACCGAAGGTTGTTCGGAGTCCCGGATGTGATCACGGACATGACGAGGAGTCTCGAAATGGTCGAGACATAAAGATTGATATATTGGAAGCCTATGTTTGAATATCGGAAGTGTTCCGGGTGAAATCGGGATTTTACCGGAGTACCGGGAGGTTACCGGAACCCCCGGGAGCTATATGGGCCTTAGTGGGCCTTAGTGGAAAAGAGAAGAGGCAACCTGAGATGGGCCGCGCGCCCCTCCCCTCCCTTGGTCCGAATAGGACAAGGAGAGGGGGCCGGCCCCCTTTCTCTTTTTCCCCCTCCGCGAATCCTATTCCAACTAGGATTGGGGGGGGGGGGGGAATCCTACTCCCTGAGGGAGTAGGACTCCTCCTGGCGCGCCTCTCCTAGGCCGGCCGCACCCCCCCCCCCCTTGAGTCTTTATATACGGAGGCAGGGGAACCCCAGAGGAACACAAGTTGATCCACGTGATCATATTCTTAGCCGTGTGCGGCGCCCTCTGCCATCATAGTCCTCGATAATATTGTAGCGGTGCTTAGGCGAAGCCCTGCGACAGTAGTACATCAAGATTGTCACCACGCCGTCGTGCTGACGGAACTCTTCCCCGATACTTTGCTGGATCGGAGTCCGGGGATCGTCATCGAGCTGAACGTGTACTAGAACTCGGAGGTGCCGTAGTTTCGGTGATTGATCGGTCGGGCCGTGGAGACGTACGACTACATCAACCAAATGCTTCCGTTGTCGATCTACAAGGGTACGTAGATCACACTCTCCCCTCTTGTTGCTATGCATCACCATGATCTTGCGTGTGCGTAGGAATTTTTTTAAAATTACTACATTCTCCAACAGGAAGCCTCCCCACCAAGGGTGGATAAAGGTCAATGTCGACGGAGCTAAGGCTCGAACAGGACTGGATGGAGGCGCGGGGGAGGGGGGGGGGGGGGGGGGGATATTCAGAGATGAAGCTGGGGCGTTCAGAGGGGCAGCAACGGATTTCTTTCCAAATGTCTCCGAGCCGTTAGTTGCCGAGCTCCTAGCGTGTAGGAGAGCGATTCTGCTCGCACTACAACGAGATATTCACAGGCTGCACCTCGAGACAGATTGCCAGGCACTAGTTGGGATGATCAAGGAGCGGGAGCGGAACCTGTCATATGTAGGACAAGTGGTGGAGGAGGTGAAGGGCTTGATCGCTATGTTGAATGAGTTCAAGATTACCTGGGTACGTAGGACATCAAATGGGGCTGCCCATATGCTGGCGCGTGTAGGGGTTAGCAGTAGAGTTTCAGTTTTTTGGGATTCAGTCCCCCCTGCATCCTTAGCATTGTATCAGACGAATTGCTATTTTAGTATAATAAAGTGGAGGTCTGAACTTCAAAAGAAAAGGAATATTCTTTAAGTTAACATAGATTGAAAAACGTTTCTGTATCATACGACGGAGGGAGGATAAGAACAAAGAAAGAAAAAAATTAAAATTTTACACGAGTCTTTACATAAATCTCATGAATAAAGCATCAACTCAGATGGAGACTTGATTAAATTCGACTGAGATTTAGCAATCCCATTTACGTATTTACCTTTTATAATTATTTACAAATGTAATACATTATGATTGAGCGCGGATTTCTTGCTCCTCGGCTACCGAATTCTGAAAATCAAAATTTAAAATTTTAAAATGATCTGAAACAAAATACACACCTACATAGGATGTAATACTATGTTAATTTTCACGATGAAATACACACGAATTTATTTTTTTCTATTGCTTGCATATGAAGGTATTAGGTCACGAAACTTTGCACTCTAGTAGAAAACATACCTATGTAGTTTAAAAAAAACATACCTATGTACATGTGTGCTTTTATAAGATTTTTCTAAACTTCAAATCTAGACTTAATTTTTTTTTTCAAAACCTAGGTTCCATGCAGGTAGAAGACAAAAGTAATTTTAGATATCCTCACGGTAGCAACGGTGCACACTTAGGCACATCTTGATTAAGAAAAAACAAAGACATAGAACAATAAAAGTATTGTTTAAGTGTATTTTTGCCAATAAAAGAATACATGTAAAAATTGCTTATCAAGATAATACAACTCATGTGTACGCAATAATGAATTAGCATATAATTTGGGAATAGCTACCAATTGTGTGCATGCGTGTTTTACACGTCACATCTATATCTATTGTAGAAAATATGAGGAGAACATATGCAACGGAATAAACAACATAAAAAGAATACCACGCACTATAGTAATCCACAAGTGGAGTTGGAAGAATATGAAGGGAATTAAAACTTCAAAGAGGGTGTAAATGAAAAAAATAGGACATGGATTTTCTCTCTCCCATGTGCGGTTTTTCAAACATGTTTTTGTATATTTTTTATGTTTTCTTGTTTATTCCTTTTTCCATTAAAAAAACAAATTCCATGAACTTTCTTTCAAATTCTATGAACTTTTCCAAATTTGTGATTTTTTTATTTCATGATTTTTTTAAAAAATTTAAAATTCACAAACTTTTTTTCCAAATTCCATTATCACTTCTGAAGTTCATGAATACTTTTAAATTCACGAACTCTTTTCCAAATTTATAAAAAAAATTGTGAACTCTTTCACAAATTGACTAACATTTTTTGAACTCCTTAACTTCTTCCAAATCCATCTTTCGATTTCCATATTTTTTTAAAATTCACAAACTTCCAAATTCCGTAATCATTTCTCAAGTTCATGAATATTTTAAATTTACGAACTCTTTTTCACATTCATATTTTTTTAATCTGTGAACTCTTTCTCAAATTCACGAACATTTCTTTAGCTCCTTATTCTTTTTTCCAAATCTATCAAACAAAAAACATAACGAACGAGCAGCAAGTGAACGAACAAGAAGAAATAACAACCCAAGTAACCAAGCAAACTTCCTTTTTCGGCGACCCACGCGAGCAGCAGCTCCGCAGGCCAGAGAGTTGCACGCGAGCATCAGCACCGTTAGTGTTTTTTTTCCCCCTCGTTTCTGAACGAAAACGTGACTTTTTATATAGATCCGGACATATGTAGAACAATATTTATGACTAATCACAATTCACAAAGTGGTCTCTATACACGGTTACAACTTACAAGACCCAAGCGGATCCGTGTATTGAAAGGCTAATATACAGGCATCGTAGAGGAAGAAGGCAGTCTTATCGTGTGAAGCTATGCAGGTTTCACTGGTCCCTGTCACGGTCACGGTAGATTGGCTGTGCCGTCCACTTGAAGTGCAGGTTCAGCTTTCCAGATTTAGCACCTTGCAGTACATATGTATCTTGGAACTCGCCTTCGAGTATCGCCCTGGTAAGTGTCAAGATGCATCTCCCTATGTAATCCTGCAATTTCAACGGATAAGGAGTTGGTCTGAAAAAACAGAACCATAGATCTGATCAACAGGTTCGAGCTTATTGATAACGAGTTTAGTCTGAGAAAACAGAACCATAGATCTGATCAACAGCTTTGAGCTTGTAGGGCACAAAATAAGCTCAAAACCACACATGGATTTTTAGTGCAGTACTCGGGCCAAAACTTCCCACATCTT
This sequence comes from Triticum monococcum, assembly GCA_034509565.1. Lineage (NCBI taxonomy): Eukaryota > Viridiplantae > Streptophyta > Magnoliopsida > Poales > Poaceae > Triticum > Triticum monococcum. The sequence goes on from CM067846.1 coordinate 69,167,831, forward strand.
ATTGCTACTACTGGAGGGTAAAGTTTTGAGCTAGTTAGTTGGACCAAGACTTTTTTTTTTCTGAAAAACACAGTATAAACGCAGGCGCTCACAAATATGAACACATGCTCCCCCACCCTACCCCTATGAGCACCTTCGAGAGACTGAGCCAATGCATGTTTCAAAACCTATCAGGACCATCTAACACCACGCCCAAATGCCATGGTAATGCACTTGGATATATGCAGCAACCTCATTGATGCCTTCTCCTCATACACTGTTGTCCCCTCCCCTTAATCATACGCCATTCTATGTGAGCTTTTCAGGTGATGAAGGAATGGAAGTACACCTTGAAAGATGAGAGATAGACCTTTTGCAAGGAGATATCACACAGAAAGCCAGATTAGATACATTGTTGCGGTGTTGCCCCTCCCCTCAAACAAGTTACGAGTAACCCCCTGATTAATTATTTCTCACGCTTTATCCCCTCATCACTGGTAGCACAGATCATGTGCATCAAATACCCATCCGTTGTAGCACGGTATTCTCGTTACTACGGATTTTTTCGCATTTTTCTGGGATCCACAAAGATCATTTCTGAAAAGGATGCAGCTACACTCCCATGATTTGATGGTTGACGCACAAAAATCTCACCTGTTGCGGCAAACACATTGCAAAACCACACAAAAAGTTGCATGAGTAAATTAAGGAGATGCTGGTGTACAACCCCACCACCTGGCTCAAATCAAATTGTGGTGGCTTTCTTAATTCTTTCTTAATACTCCCTCCGTCCCAAAGCAAGTGTCTCAACTTCAGTATAACTTTGTACTAAAGTTTTTTTTTTAGACGAACTTTGTACTAAAGTTAGTACAAAGTCGAGACACTTATTTTCGGATGGAGAGAGTATTTAAAAAGAAACATAGTCCCTTCATTTTATATCCGCACTTTTTTATCCAATGACCAGCATGAAAAACCCGTCGTACAATCAGCGTTATGAAAACACATATATTCATTTGCCCAGTCAAATTAAACGCATATATTAGTATGTTACACAGACAAAACCTATCTGATATAACTATGGAAAGGCAGTAGTAACACAAGCAGGACAATCTCAAAGCCAAACGGAAACAATATAAGGAGAAAATAAGTGTACACGAGCTACACAAGATAAAGACAGAAACACACCTTTCCAAATGTATCATGGTCCCATACTTCCACAATGAGCAAATCATGCAGGGCATCTTCTACTACAAAATCAAATGTCTGATTCCATATTGGATTTAACGTCTCAGTCACAACCTGCAAATACATTGGTATCATATGTGCAAAAAAAAAAAAATAGAACAGCACTGCAGATGGAGATAAGAGAGTACCCTAGTCTTCTTTTTGGTTTCCCCCTTCTTCAGGTACAGGACGACAAACGGGTCAGCCTTCCCCATCACATCCATTGCTGGTATGTCCTCTGCAGATATAACAGTTACTGAAAGGACTCCTCTCGTAATAACATTTTTCCTCTGGTTGACATCATATCCATTAGATTCCGTCTTGAGGACCTTTTCCAAAGAAGTTAACTGGATCTGACCAGCAAAAGGATTGGAAACCCCTTCTTGTTTCTCAAAAGGGTAGTACAGGAGCTCTAGGTGGACCTGAAGAGTGAACAAATCTTTAGCCTCTCCACAAGAAACCCAACAGAGATATTTTCATGATGATATAATTACAGAAAATGAAGAGTGAACAAATCTTTAGCCTCTCCACAACAAATCTTTATCACCACAGTTTAGGGGATTATGTCCCGGTATATGATACTCCCTCCGTTCACAAATATATATGTTTTGGATATTTCAATATGGACTACATACGGGCTGAAATGAATGAACAAACACACTAAGACGTGTCCATATGCATCCGATTCAGAAAGAAGTTAGAACATCTTATATTTGTGAACGGGGGGAGTACTTTGTTGTCAATATTGATTGGCCAAGAGAAGCAAAGCCAAGATGCGTGATGATTAGTACTCCTCTTTGATTGTTAACTTGGTAGGTGAGAACAACGTCTGACGATTACTAGTAAATTAGTTTCTTTATTAAAAGAATACCGATGGTATTGCCGTGAAAATGAAGCTCTGATGCCTCTACTCTAAGAATCAGTGTATTCAGAAGGAAATTATGGATAATATTGCAACTATAAATACCCATCATACTAATCAGCAGTCACCTTTCCTGCCAGTTTAGGCATTAAGGAAATAAAGTTGACAAAAATTGTAAGTGTATATCTATACTCCTATATTATATATACCAGTATAATATTAAATCAATCACATGCACATAATTTTTATCATTTATGCCACTGGTTAAGTCTCACTACTCAGTTTTGCCACTAAGAATTTCAACTGCTCAAAAATGCCATCGCTTCGTTACGTGCATGCTAAAAAAATGCCACTGGACACCTTTACTGTCAGCTCAAATCTCGTTTGCCATGTTATAATGACCAGAATACCTATAGACCAACATGTCAGCTCTCCCTCTATCTCACTACAATAAAGTATGGGTCCCACTTGATCCCAACAGCGTTCTTATTTCCCTCTAAAATTATTTGCTTACTTACTCCTGACAAGTGGGGTCCACACTTATCATTGTGAGATAGAGAGAGCTGACATGTGGGTATAGGGAAATTTTTGTCATATAACATGGTCAACGAGTTTGACCTGACAATAACAATGTCTAATGGCATTTTTGAGCAAACATCTAATGAAACGATGGCACTTTTAGATATCTAATGGCATTTTTGAGCAAGCATCTCCCGTAATGATGGCACTTTTTAGCAGTTGTAATTTCTAATGGCAAAACTGAGTAGTGGGACACAACTAGTGGCATAAATGATAAAAACCCATTTTAAAAATATTTTTACTGACAAATAAGCTGAAATATAATATTTTTCTTAGATACAAAATTGTGATAAATTGTTGACGTAAGTTTCTCTATCCTTCTGGTACTGCCCACAAATAGGAAAACTGCGAAATATGTATTTGTGGCGACTTGGTTCATTGACAATCTCGATAACTTGCTAGACAAATCTAATACACTCTGAATTCGTAGATTTGACTGAATTATAGTGTCAATGTCGCTGAATATCGGCGACATAATACATTTTCCTAAAATGACGATCTCAACACACACGCACGCACACGCACACGCACACGCACACGCACACGCACACATGCACATACCACACACTGTCATCGCTACACGTACACATTGACGAAGTGTATACTAAAACACAAACATTGTGATGCTTGAAAATTTAAGTCATTACTAACACTTCATTGATAGGCATATCAATCTAGGTTTAACATCTTCCATGTCACCGACACGTATTGTTCTTTTGACAAAAATGATGTACTCCCTCTGTCCCAAAATATAAGAACGTTTTTCACACTACACTAATGTCAAAAACGTTCTTATATTATGGGACGGAGGGAGTACTTTTCAATGATAAGCAATGTACTCACGTGCGTGTAAGTGTAATGATTTACTTGTAATCGTAAAAGAAGTAACAAACATTGACAGCCCAAATATATCCTAAATAACATATTTATAGGCTTTATGAAGTCTTAACAGCTCAGTTCCACTCATAGCTAGAAGACTCTAGAAAACACTGCGTAAAGGTTAGGAAAAATATGACTTACGGACCAAGTTATCTAGAATGTAGTAGAAGTATGTGGAGGGAGACAAAATTGGATTTAATTCTATTAACTTCCTGGCAGAGCCATGAGTTGGTCGCGAGATCTTATGGATTTCACCTCTAGCCTACCCCAACTTGTTTGGGACTAAAGGCTTTGTTGTTGTTGTTGTTGTTGTTGTTGTTGTTGTTGTTGTTGTACCTTCCTGGCAGAAAATTTGAATCGAACCAAGGACATAAGAGAAGGGAGAGATAGCAGATTAGGCTGACAGTGCCACGCTGTCGTCAGTTCAGGCAGTGGCGTCGTCAGACAAGAAGACCAAATTTACCAGGCAGCAAGGCCTGCTTGGAAAGCGGGCAGATCAGGTGAGACAGTGGATAAGGATGACCCGACCCAGTGTTCCCAGTGTCAGGCATGATATGACCGGAGGCCATCTTCGTCGTCCAGCTAACTGGTGGGGAAGGGCAAACAGTGGATGCTTGGAGTAACATTCAGAAAATGCTAGGAAGATGGGTTCACAGGACTTGGTTATATCAACACCTCACTTAAATCGCTTTCTTAATTTTTATCAAAATAAAAAATAAATGAACAGCAAAAGAGGCAGGATATGTTCCTTACAATCTTACACGGAGAATCATAGTACTAATCAGCCACACATTCATAATGGTAAAAAAGAAAATAACAGGAAACCGTGACAGCAATGTTATGGTTTCACCACATATTATAACTCCGTATATGGAGTAGAAAAGTTATGCTGAAAAGTGTAACAACTGACCTGACCACGAGGTTTCTTATCACGCTGAATTTCCAGGTCTTTCACAAGTTCCAACCAAACATCCTTGACCTTTCCAGGCGTAACATCCGATAAGTCTACTCGAGCGCAGCCAATAATCTCTGACGGCTGGAGCCCTTCGTCGTCGTAAATTTTCACAGTCAGGTGCTGGGTAGATGAGTCCTCCACCACAAATTCATAGTGTTCATTCCAGATGGGGTTCAAATCATTGTTCTGCAGCACAATATATGTAAGGATATATCTTCTTTGATTTGACCAGATGAGCACAACTCACTTACTATTGTTTTGCTTTTCTTCGTTTTTGCACTCAGTGGACGTATGTATAGCACAGCAAAAGGGTCAGACTTCCCAACGAGGTCCTTGTTCTTCAAATCCCTAGCTTCCACAAGTTTTACTTCTAATAATCCAACAGGTTTTAGCTCCAGATCACTGAAAATAGCAGGCCTATTATCACTACTATGGAGACAGGCATGTAAGTTATACTCCCAAATTATCAAAGCAGTTTATTACCTATAATCTCCTGGCACAATGGGGACAATTATGCGATTAGGCCATGTCAGTGTGTCCTCGATGGTATCACGTATTGTTCCCTGAATTGTTTCCTGAGCTGAGATGTGCAAAACAGTATGTATAATGTAGTTTAGTTGATAATGTACGGTTACCAAACCTCAATTGCATCAGAAATTCCAGGAATTGCTGTCATTTCGCCACCAACAACTTTGAGGGTAAAATCCACCTTGCTCTACAATCAAATCAATGATATCATGCAACCTGTGATTTTTTTTCCTCAAGATCACAAGATTGGATAGAACAGATATACCTTCTCTCTCAAAGAAACGCAAACAGCTCCAAAGCATGGGAGTTCGGCTACCAGAGGCTTAAAGAGTAGCCGTAGTGTGCCTGTGAATCCAATATTTTTCACCTAGAGATGAAAGGACTTAGAGAATAATAATTAGTACTCGATATAAGGTTATACCATGGTGCAATAAAAACTAATAGGAAGCCAAGGTTAATGTGTAGCATTACACAAAGTAAAGCTTCAGTGATGAAACTTGTAAACTGAGACAGTGTTCTTTCTTTTCCCTCCCAAAAACTGAACCAATAGTACTACGCGCATGCACTTCTAATTGAAGGAAACTGAATCTTCAAACTGCAATTGATAGGACTAAGTACAATCGGTCCTTGCTTTTTTCTTGACAAACAATAAGGGTACTCCATAGTAAGATAAGATAATGTTTTGGTACTGTATGGTACTAAAAAAAACTGTGTTAATTTCCATTTGCAACATTTGTAAGTTACCTGTACAGGAAGTGAAATTCCCAGAGTTGTTTGAATGTCAAGTACTATGTTGGGATTACCATCCCACTGCATATCAAGCTCCATAGTAATACCAGCACTGTCGCTATCCAGAATTTGAACTCCTGAAAAGTTTTGCTAGAATGATCAACAAAAACCAAGGATGTTTATTTGTAGGAGAACATCAACCATTGTAACATAATTTCGATAAGATGCAGCAAATCATCGTAAACCTAAGCTGAAGCATGAGATGTCTTCTTATTTGATTATATGAAATGATTTGAGATATGCAGAATACTTCAGGTCTTTTTTTTTCCAAATAAAGAAGTATCCAGGACGTACGATGCAGTAGCAAAACAGGGCATTCTGGCCTGGGCATGTGTAAAAGCTGAGCACAGAGCTTTGGTTCATGGAGCATGAAAAGATTTATTGCTAAAACAGGAGTGCAAACAAAGATTATGATTCTCTTACCGGGTTTGTTTGGAGAAACAAAGCCATGCAACAATGCCAAAAGTCTTATGTACAATGACAAGAGTGAACATGTTAAAATTGTTTGACAGAGCTACACAAATTATCAATCAAATCATCTCATCACTTTCCAACTAAATGCCTGGTCATAACTGGTGACACAATCACTCTACATATCTAACCCCAGCAAATCATCCCCTCTTGTTTCAACTCCAGCTCCATCTTATCATTTTTTAACAAGATAATGTGCCACTCTACTTATTCCTCCCTCCAACATTAGACGGGCAACAATTGTCATAAAGGCACCCCCAGTGTGATATGTACAAATTATGATGAGCTTGACACAGATATACTAAATGCATCCTCCTTTTTTTGAAATGAGGCAAAAGACTTGCCATTTTCATTAATTAAGAAGAGAGTAAGAGTTGCCCGGTTAACTCACAGAAAACCGAGCTAAATCCGTTACAACCCAATCCATATTACAAAGAACATGGCACCACCGGCCGACCTGGCCACCAACGTGAACACCACAAAGCAACGTACTTTTTAGAGATGCCATCCTTATGACACAGTTGAGTTTTCCAACTGTCATCATAGATAGTATTTGTTATAATGCAAGCATTAGTTAAAATCACATGCGACCTAAGTCATCATTTACCCAGCAATTGGAAGCTCTACAGAACCTGTCATATCAGTTCAAAGACTAAGTGCCTATTAAAGAGAATTATTTGAAGTATGCCCGAGTCTAGGAGCGTAGATTATATAAATACAAGGAGCGAACAACTACCACCTGCAGCCGAACAAGAGCACAAGGGGTTGGGGGTGGGGGTGGCATAGGAAGCCAAATGACAATGTGTTGCTTCATCCTTCCATTGAAAATGAGAATTAAGTCCTGGCCGCTTTCTTACTAGCAGCATTGTCCAAAAAATTTAAACCAAATTGAACTACATATTTCACTTATGGCTACTGTATCAAAAGAACATAGCCAAATCAAACAAAATGTTAGCAAAACAATAAATAAAATGATTTCTGGCTGGCAATTGATATCCTCTTCCAGCTTCTTTAAGTAGACAGTGAACCGTTCTCTGTGTAAGTCGTTTGACAACCTCTAGGCATACTTTACTCTCTTGTAAGTGTGGCACTCAAATTTACATGGTGAAAAGGGCACGCGTGTGAGAATTAATTATGTCTCTTAAGAGAAAAAATCTACTATGCATGGGGATAAATAAGGTGACGGACTTTACTCCTTAATTCTTGTGCGCAAAAGTAAAGGCTTGTCTACGCAAACTATACCATACTATACCGGTATATTATACTGTCCGATACAAAAAGAATGACCAATTATCCATCAACAAATTATCAAGATTTTATAACAATGTCCTACCTGTAAACTGAGGAGCAACAGTACCAAGTGTCAACTTTGAGAAATGGATGGAGGCCAAAATGAATGACTTGTACTGCTCGAACACAGGCTCCACGGAAGATTTTATCAGTTCCGATGCAGCCTACAATAACCAGACTTGCCATCCTAAGTAAACTTCCAATATCCAGAAGACGCAGTAGGAAAACTCAGTATCTTGTATCAGAACTATAGTAGATACTTAAATGAAGCTGGAATAGCACCTCATTGACAAATGGCCAGATTTTCACCAATTCTTGATTCAGCCATTTAAGCTGTAGAAGTTAAATAAAATAAGGTATCAGTACAACATTAGATAAGGCCAAGGTCATTCAATCATTTAAGCTATGAAAAACAGAAAACTAAGGTATCAGCACAACATTGGGAAACACCAAGGTCAAAGCTTAATAGAATGTTAAGAGAGAGAAAGGCTCAACTTCTGCTTTTGGTTGAAAGATACCCACGATGGATAGGCCTCAGTAGGAATAAGTGTCTTCAGATCTTGAACAGACAATTTTGAGAAAGATGAAACTGTAGCAGCCTGCAGACAGGTAAAATTATGGTGAGAATTGACCAGTCCACAAACAAGTGTTGCTGTAGGAAGATATTCTTGTCAGCAAATAATAGTTGCTAGGTTCTCAAGATAATTTTTTCACAGCTCACCAAAATTTAAAAGTGGGAGTGGTGAACTAAGAGTTGCACAGGGTAGTCAGTAAACCAAAGCATTAATTACTTTAAAAAAAAGGTGTTTTCACTTTTTGGAATGCTCATCTCAATGTAAGGACGTATTCAAAGTGCACAATTCAATACACAGTAGTTAGCGTCTTTGTGGACTATATGTATTCATTTCCATCAATGGAACTGATTGTGCTATTGACAATCCCCGAGTCAAAACCAATTCATATGTGTATTGCCTAATTGCTGCAACTGAACTATTAATTCATTACCAACCCCAATGTCTGAATGAGGACAGTCAGCCCATTTGTCCAGGCTGTCCGGCACCCCCACCCCCAAACCCAACCCATATGTGGGAGGATTTGGGCCCCTCCGGACCACCATGTTGGACTGACAGTCTGGACCCACGAAAAAAACAACAGTCCGATTGAAACTCAGGCCTTCTTTGGTTCATAGGATAGGAATTTTATAGGAATAGGAAAATCATAGGAAGTGAGATGACATGCATGTCAATTCCTATAGAGAAAGAGATGTCATTTGGTGCATAGGATATGATTTTTTCCATTGAGTCTAGGCTAATGTTTTTTTTCCTCCAAAACGTGAAGGATTGATTCCTATCCTACATAGGAATAGGAATCCATTCCTACAAACCAAAGGGCTTCAAAGGAATTTTTCCTTTGCAAATCCTATCCTATAGAATTCCTACAAAAATCCTACAAACCAAAGGAGGCCTCAGTGGTTTGCCCACCTGGAATAATGGTATGGCAGCCGGCGCACCAACCGAGGAGCCTTGCCCCGGCTATTCAAAGCCGGACAGGTACGACCAGACCCTAGACGCCCCCATTTGTTCTCTTTCCACATCCGTCCACGCCCGTGTCCCCATCCGTGTCCGCATTCCCATCCAAGCTCGTTGTCCGCCGTCGCCATGGTGCGCGAGTGCCATGATATGGTACGCGCGGCTCTCGGCAGAGTGGCACTCCCAGATCACTGTGAAGGTGCGTGCCGCCGAGGCCTGGCGCAGGGCTTGCATTGCGGCCGAAGAAACCCGAGCTCGGAGGAATCGAGCTCAGACGAGGAGGGAGATGAGAAGGAGGGATGGCGGTTGACCCCGCTGACGGGTTGAAGGTGGCGGACACGCAAGCCGCCTTGCCCAAGCCAAGGAGGCGGAGCACCTAGCGGCGGACAAGCAATACCGCCTCGTGCAAGCCGAGATGAAGCACCTAGCGGCTAAGGTGTGGCACGTGGACGCTGCCACCATGGGACCCCATCATCGTGTTCAGTCTTGCCCACGGCACCGCCCCGAGTTACTTGTGCATGTGCATCATGCTGCTGGCAGATGCCCTGTGCCCCACCAGGCCACCACCTCTCCCAACGTGCTGCCCGGCGCGTCGGAGGGCGCTGCTCCGGTCGCCAACAACGGCTACAACCTGCGCATCGGGCATCACGGAGCTTGTGCGGCTCGCAGCGGAGCGCACAGAGGCTGACAGGGGCCAGGGAGCCGAGGCATGCAGAGGCCAGCAGAGCTGGGGCGGAGCTGTATGTTTGGCCAGCGGCACGGAGGGCACGGGGCTGCTGCTCGTGTCGCCTAGTTGTCGAGTGGAGCAGCCTTACGGTCGGAGGCCGGCAAGGACCAGAGTCACCTCGCCGGAGGCCTCCATGCCCGCGTCCTCCCCCTGCTGCTAGACGCGCGCCAACTGCTCGTCAAAATGCCCAGCTGAGTTAGACTGAATGCAGCTAATGGCGAAGCCGCAGCCGTAAATACACCCAAAGTGGAAACAACAAGCGTGATTGGGGTTAAAGCCTAGCAATTATGGCCCGCTATAAATGGATCACCCATTAATCCACATCACTCAACATCAATGACAATTGATTTCCAATTCCAATCAACAGCGTTCTAACCTGACGTTTCCTAATCAGGAAGACCCGCACACCGCAACCCACCACAGATTTGACAGACCAACGCAGCGGCCAACCGAATCGCATCGGATCACCGTAATAGTGCGCGACAGGATGAGAATTTTGGAAACCCGGGAGAGGGGAGGGGGCGTTCGTGGCGCGTACCAGCTGGCGGCGCTGCTCGGCGCGGGAATTCTCGATGCGCGCGAACGCCATGACGACGCCGACGCCGAGCACCAGCCCCAGCAGGGCGCCGAAGAGGAACGCCATGGCTCGCCGCCCTCCACAGCCTCTCCGCGCGCCGAAGTGGGCGGGTGGCGCTCGGGCCGGATTGATCGATGCGGAGAAGGTGCGTGCGCGGAGCAGTGCGGCTCCCTCCCCTTTCCGCCTTGAATTATGTTCCCCTTTCTAGTGGACGACACCTATTCGTTTCTGCTCTGGGATGTGCTTTGCGTAGGGTGTCGGTCACGGTGCGGGGCACGTGCCACGCAGATAGATTGGCGGCCTTGGCTGTGGGTGGGATAGTAGTGTATGGAGATTTGTGTTGCGTTTAATATTCTGGTCTGGTTTTGGTTCCTTGCTTGGAGATGGGGACGGAATGGACCAGATGCCCCTCCGTGTGCTTCCTATGGCTTCCGCCGTTCCACCGGAGGCCACGTGCTCCGCCGGAGGGCCACGTGGTGAAGATCACCGGCAAGCTTCCGAGAGATTCAACGAAGTACTGTAGTTTATATCTCTCGTGATGCATGGAATATATATTCCATTCCATGGTATCAGTGGCGAATCCAGAAAAAAATGAAGGATGGGTTTAAAGTTAACGGCGAGAAAACTAAACATCATTTTGAAGAGAAAAAACATTATCTCCTAATCCTTTGTTGAATAAGTTAAGATTTTGCCAGAATACTACTGAAAATATGGATTGTTTATTGGCATTTTGTTTTTTGAAAATAACAAATTTTGAACAGAAATTTAAATCTGTCTAGCCAAATAGTCGTTATCTTCCTTTCCCCTATTTCAAACAAGCTCAAACTTTCCTAGATTACTATTGGAAACATGTAGTATTTGCTAGATGTTTTTTAAATATCAAATTTTGAACCGAATTTTGAAATTGTTTAGCAAAATACAGCCACTATCTCTGAACACCCTTTTCTTCAAATAAGCTTAAAAAATCAGATTGCTACTGAAAACATATACGTAGTATTTACTTAATTGTTCTGATTTTTTTTAAATCAAATTGAACTTTATATTTGGTACTTCCCATTTAAACAGACAAAATTTGGTATTGCCGGCTCTCTGCTCGACTGGCCAGCCGCCGGGCATCGTTAGGTGAGTGTGAGCGTGCGTCATCTCGCTTTCATGCGTGCCTACCGAATGTGTTTTCCGCTACTTGCCTTTGTATTGGATTGCTGAGAGCCTGAAACTGAGAGATTGGGTTGCTGAGTTGGACCAAGTGTAGTAGTAAAAAAGGAAATTTTATTTTTGAAGGATAGGCTAGAGCCTGTTGAAGCCCCCTACTGGACTCGCCACTGCATGGTATCATATCTTCTCTACTGAAAATGTTATCTGGCGGCCGTTTTCCATTAAAAAAATCCCAAAAACCCCTCTCATTGTCACAGGATCAAGATATGATGATGACAGTTTTTAGATACAAAACACATTTAAATTAGGCCTGTTCCTTAAAAAAACTATAATACATGGAGAAAATATACAAGGTTGGTATCAAAAGAAGAAACAAACACATATATCTCTGAAATCATGTTATCAATCAAGATGACTAGTAAAAATATAATAATACAATATGGACAAATGTTTCCTATCACCAGTGATAGTTAGCCTAACATGAGTTTGGTATGTTGTATGTAGTACTACTCCCTCTATTCATCTATATATGGTTTAATGTGTTTTTCGAGGCTAACTTTGACCACATATTTGAGCAATAATACATGACATGCAAGATACATGAAGCATACTGTCAAATTCATACGTGAAGGGGGCTTCCAATGATATAACTTTCACACTATACAACTCATATAGTATTAATCTTTTTAGTTAAAGGCAATCTTGAAAAGCACATTAGGCCCTATATATATGGATGGAGGGAGTATCTATCAAAATCGAGAGTATGTACGTGTAATATGTAGTATATAAAAATATTTTAGTATATATATATATATATCCTATTTTTAGGTAGTATGCACTGTTATTTTATATATTGTTTTATACATACAAATATGAAGTTACTTTCAAAATATATAAAAAAAACTATGGACTTACATGCAATTTTTTCATATAGCTTGCTTTGAAATATCTTAGATATGGTATATGAACATATTTAAATGATAAAATATTATATAGGACATGTGGGGTAACTATTCATGGGTGGTAGGATGAATTTTCTCAATACAATATTATTGTCTTTAGGACATATTTCCAACAATGGGTTGGTGGAAACATTTCCTACTGCAGTCTTGACCTTGACATTGCTGATAGTGTCATGGGAATCCTCTTCTAGTGTGATGGTCTCGTCAGTGAATGTCTTCACAAAGTTCTGCATCTTGAGGTTAAGTTTTGACGAAGATCTGCATACCACCACGCTTTCGCGAGGCAAAGTGGAGTATGAACTCCTTCTAGGTGTTGTAGTCAGCAAAGGTGCTGCCAACCTCAAGCTGCTTGGGAGCATATAGGTGACAACTTTTTCCATTGAGAGAGGTTCTATTCATCTTCGATCTTGATGAAGATCTGCATGCCACTTTAGAAGGGGCATGGGTGTGTGTTGTTGGTAAGTAGCCAGCGTTTCCTCACCCAAAAGGCTATCGTGGCCCACGCTTGATGGGTGAGGGAGTCCTGATTTAGGGGGTCCTCAGGTGTCCGGGCTATTGGATGTGGGCCGGACTGATGGGCCGTGGAGACACAAAACAGAAGGCTTATCCCCGTGTCCGGGTAGGACTCTCCTTGCGTGGGTAGCAAGATTGGTGTCCGGATATGTAATCTCCTTCTTCCATGAACCGATTTTGTACAACCCTAGGCCCCTCCGGTGTGTATATAAACTGGAGGGTTTAGTCCGTAGAGAGGATCGGAATTCATACAGGCTAGACATCTAGGGTTTAGCCACTTCGATCTCGAGGTAGATCAACTCTTATAACCCCTACACTCATCAAATAGAATCAAGCAGGATGTAGGGTTTTACCTCCATAAAGAGGGCACGAACCTGGGTAAACATTGTGTTCCCCTTGTCCCCTATTACCTTCGATCCTCAGACACATAGTTCGGGACCCCCTACCCGAGATCGATCAGTTTGACACCTACATTGGTGCTTTCATTGAGAGTTCCTTTGTGTTGTCGATAGAAGGATCGATGGATCGCCTTGCCATTAATGATGACATTACTTCTGGAAGGACCCTAGCTCCAGGACAGGTCCTCCAGCTCGGCAGTTTTACCATGGGCATTCACCCGGCCGTTAAGCCAACAGCGGCCCCCACAATCGCCAAACATCATCTTCGTATCGACCCGGCAGAGGTCTCGTCCTTGAACGAGCTGCTAGATCGCATCACTGCCCTGGGGGTCGCAACAGACTATGATCGGATTGGGCTCAAACTCGATCAGAGGGAGATCTGTTGGAAATATGCCCTAGAGGCAATAATAAATAAGTTATTATTATATTTCCTTGTTCATGATAATCGTTTATTATCCATGCTATAATTGTATTGATAGGAAACTCAGATACATGTGTGGATACATAGACAACACCATGTCCCTAGTAAGCCTCTAGTTGACTAGCTCGTTGATCAATAGATGGTTACGTTTCCTGACCATGGACATTGGATGTCGTTGATAACGGGATCACATCATTAGGAGAATGATGTGATGGACAAGACCCAATCCTAAGCATAGCACTAGATCGTGTAGTTCGTATGCTAAAGCTTTTCTAATGTCAAGTATCATTTCCTTAGACCATGAGATTGTGCAACTCCCGGATACCGTAGGAATGCTTTGGGTGTGCCAAACGTCACAACGTAACCGGGTGACTATAAAGGTGCACTACGGGTATCTCTGAAAGTGTCTGTTGGGTTGGCACGAATCGAGACTGGGATTTGTCACTCCGTGTGACGGGGAGGTATCTCTGGGCCCACTCGATAGGACATCATCATAATGTGCACAATATGGTCAAGGAGTTGATCACGGGATGATGTGTTACGGAACAAGTAAAGAGACTTGCCGGTAACGAGATTGAACAAGGTATCGGGATACCGACGATCGAATCTCGGGCAAGTATCGTACCGATAGACAAAGGGAATTGTATACGGGATTGATTAAGTCCTTGACATCATGGTTCATCCGATGAGATCATCGTGGAACATGTGGGAGCCAACATGGGTATCCAGATCCCGCTGTTGGTTATTGACTGGAGAACGTCTCGGTCATGTCTGCATGGTTCCCGAACCCGTAGGGTCTACACACTTAAGGTTCGATGACGCTAGGGTTATAAAGGAAGTTTGTATGTGGTTAACGAATGTTGTTCGGAGTCCCGGATGAGATCCCGGACGTCACGAGGAGTTCCGGAATGGTCCGAAGGGTAAAGATTTATATATGGGAAGTCCTGTTTTGGTCACCGGAAAACTTTCGGGGTTTATCGGTAACGTACCGGGACCACCGGGAGGGTCCCGGGGGTCCACCAAGTGGGGCCACCAGTCCCGGAGGCTTGCTTGGGCCAAGAGTGGTGAGGGACCAGCCCCTGAGTGGGCTGGTGCGCCTCCCACAAGGCCCAAGGCGCAGCAAAGGAGGAGAAGGGGAAACCCTAGGCTTAGATGGGCCCTAAGGCCCACCCTAGGGGGCGCCCCCCTCTCCCCCTCTTGGCCGCCACCCCAAGACCCATCTAGGGCTGCCGCCCCTCTAGGGGTGGGAACCCTAGAGGGGGCGCACCCTCCTCCCCTTCCCCTATATATATGAGGCCTAGGGGCTGCCCAATACACGCAATCTGATCTCTCCCTGTTGGTGCAGCCCTCCCTCTCTTTCTCCTCGTCTCTTGCGGTGCTTGGCGAAGCCCTGCTGGAGTACCATGCTCCTCCACCATCACCATGCCGTTGTGCTGCTGCTGGATGGAGTCTTCCTCAACCTCTCCCTCTCTCCTTGCTGGATCAAGGCATGGGAGACGTCACCGGGCTGTACGTGTGTTGAACGCGGAGGTGTCGTCCGTTTGGCACTAGGATCTCCGGTGATTTGGATCACGACGAGTACGACTCCTTCAACCCCGTTCTCTTGAACGCTTCCGCTTAGCAATCTACAAGGGCATGTAGATGCACTCTCCTTCCCCTCGTTGCTGGTCTCTCCATAGATAGATCTTGGTGATACGTAGGAAAATTTTGAATTTCTGCTACGTTCCCCAACAGTGGCATCATGAGCTAGGTCTATTGCGTAGATTCTATGCACGAGTAGAACACAAAGTAGTTGTGGGCGTTGATCTTGTTCAATATGCTTACCGTTACTAGTCCAATCTTGTTTCGACGACATTGTGGGATGAAGCGGCCCGGACCAACCTTACACGTACGCTTACGTGAGACCGGTTCCACCGACTAACATGCACTAGTTGCATAAGGTGGCTGGCGGGTGTCTGTCTCTCCCACTTTAGTCGAAACGGATTCGATGAAAAGGGTCCTTATGAAGGGTAAATAGCAATTGGCATATCATGTTGTGGTTTTGCGTAGGTAAAAAATGTTCTTGCTAGAAACCCATAGCAGCCACGTAAAACATGCAAACAACAATTAGAGGACGTCTAACTTGTTTTTGCAGGGTATGCCATGTGATGTGATATGGCCAAAAGGATGTGATGAATGATATATGTGATGTATGAGATTGATCATGTTCTTGTAATAGGAATCACGACTTGCATGTCGATGAGTATGACAACCGGCAGGAGCCATAGGAGTTGTCTTTATTTATTGTATGACCTGCGTGTCATTGAACAACGCCATGTAATTACTTTACTTTATTGCTAATCGTTAGCTGTAGTAGTAGAAGTAATAGTTGGCGAGCAACTTCACGGAGACACGATGATGGAGATCATGGTGTCATGCCGGTGACAAGATGATCATGGAGCCCCAAGATGGAGATCAAAGGAGGTATATGATATTGGCCATATCATGTCACTATTATTTGATTGCATGTGATGTTTATCATGTTTATACATCTTATTTGCTTAGAACGACGGTAGTAAATAAGATGATCCCTCGTTAAAATTTCAAGAAAGTGTTCCCCCTAACTGTGCACCATTGCGACAGTTCGTGTTTCGAAGCACCACGTGATGATCGGGTGTTAGATTCTTACGTTCACATACAACGGGTGTAAACCAGATTTACACACGCGAAACACTTAGGTTGACTTGACGAGCCTAGCATGTACAGACATGGCCTCGGAACACAGAAGACCGAAAGGTCGAACATGAGTCGTATAGAAGATACGATCAACATGAAGATGTTCACCGATGTTGACTAGTCCGTCTCACGTGATGATCGGACATGGCCTAGTTGACTCGGATCATGTAATCACTTAGATGACTAGAGGGATGTCTATCTGAGTGGGAGTTCATAAGATGAACTTGTTTATCCTGAACATAGTCAAAAGGTTTTTGCAAATTATATCGTAGCTCGCGCTTTAGTTATACTGTTTAGATATGTTCCTAGAGAAAATTTAGTTGAAAGTTGATAGTAGCAATTGTGCGGACTAGGTCCGTAAACTGAGGATTGTCCTCATTGCTTCATAGAAGGCTTATGTCCTTAATGCACCGCTCAGTGTGTTGAACCTCGAACGTCGTCTGTGGATGTTGCGAACATCTGACATACACATTTTGATAACTACGTGATAGTTCAGTTAAACGGTTTAGAGTTGAGGCACCAAAGACGTTTTGAAACGTCGCGAAACATATGAGATGTTTCGAGGGCTGAAATTGGGATTTCAGGCTCGTGCCCACGTCAAGAGGTATAAGACCTCCGACAATTTTATTAGCCTGCAAACTAAGGGAGAAAAGTTCAATTGTTGAGCTTGTGCTCAGATTGTCTGAGTACAACAATCATTTGAATCGAGTGGGAGTTAATCTTCCAAATGAGATAGTGATGTTTCTCCGAAGTCATTGCCACCAAGCTGCTAGAGCTTCGTGATGAAATATAATATATCAGGGACATATATGATGATCCTTGAGATATTCGCGATGTTTGACACCACAAAAGTAGAAATCAAGAAGGAGCATCAATTGTTCATGGTTGGTGAAACCACTAGTTTCAAGAAGGGCAAGGGCAAGAAGGGATACTTCATGAAACGGCAATTCAACTGCTGCTCTAGTGAAGAAACCCAAGGTTGAACCCAAACCCGAGACTAAGTGCTTTTGTAATAAGGGGAACAGCCACTGGAGCAGAATTACCCTAGATACTTGGTAGATGAGAAGGCTGGCAAGGTCGATAGAAGTATATTGGATATACATTGTGTTGATGTGTACTTTACTAGTACTCCTAGTAGCACCAGGGTATTAGATACCGGTTCGGTTGCTAAGTGTTAGTAACTCGAAATAAAAGCTACGGAATAAACGGAGACTAGCTAAAAGTGAGCTGACGATATGTGTTGGAAGTGTTTCCAATGTTGATATGATCAAGCATCGCACGCTCCCTCTACCATCGAGATTGGTGTTAAACCTAAATAATTGTTATTTGGTGTTTGCGTTGAGCATAGACATGATTGGATTATGTCTATCGCAATACGGTTATTCATTTAAGGAGAATAATGGTTACTCTGTTTATTTGAATAATACCTTTAATGGTCTTGCACCTAAAATGAATGGTTTATTGAATCTCGATCGTAGTGATACACATGTTCATGCTAAAAGATATAAGATAGTAATGATAGTACCACCTACTTGTGGCACTGCCACTTAAGTCATATCGGTATTAAACGCATGAAGAAGCTCCATGTTGATGGATCTTTGGACTCACTCGTTTTGAAAAGTTTGAGGCATGCGAACCATGTCTATTGGTGTATATGCATGAAGAAACTCCATGCAAATGGACCGTTTGGACTCACTTGATTTTGAATCACTTGAGATATGCAAATCATACCACATGGGCAAGATGACTGAAAGCTTCGGTTTCAGTAAAATGGAACTAGAAAGCAACTTGTTGGAAGTAATACATTTTTGATGTGTGCAGTCCAATGAGTGCTGAGGCGTGTAGTGGATATCGTTATGGTCTTACTTCACAGATGATTTAAGTAGATGTTGAGTATATTTACTTGATGAATCACGAGTCTGAATTATTGAAAGGTTCAAGTAATTTCAAGGTGAAGTTGAAAGATCGTCGTGACAAGAGGATAAAATATCTATGATATGATCATAGAGATGAATATCTGAATTACGAGTTTGGCACAGAATTAAGACATTGTGGAAATTGTTTCACAACTAATACAGCCTGGAACACCATAGTGTGATGGTGTGTCCGAACATCATAACTGCACCCTATTGGATATGACGCATACCATGATGTCTCTTATCGAATTACCATGATAGTTTATGGGTTAGGCATTAGAGACAACCACATCCACTTTAAATAGGGCACCACGTAATTTCGATGAGATGACACCGTATGAACTATGGTTTAGAGAAACCTAAGTTGTCATTTCTTAAAAGTTTGGGGCTGCGACGCTTATGTGAAAAGTTTCAGGTTGATAAGCTCGAACCCAAAGCGGATAAATGCATCTTCATAAGACACCCAAAACAGTTGGGTATACCTCCTGTCTCAGATCCGAAAGCAATAAGGGATTGTTTCTAGAATCGGGTCCTTTCTCGAGGAAAAGTTTCTCTCGAAAGAATTGAGTGGGAGGATGGTGGAGACTTGATGAGGTTATTTAACCGTCTCTTCAACTAGTGCGTGGCAGGGCACAGGAAGTTGTTCCTGTGGCACCTACACCAATTGAAGTGGAAGCTTATGATAGTGATCATGAAACTTCAGATCAAGTCACTACCAAACCTCGTGGGATGACAAGGATGCGTGCTACTTCAGAGTGGCACGTAATCCTGTCTTGGAAGTCATGTTGCTAGACAACAATGAACCTACGAGCTATGGAGAAGCGATGGTGGGCCCGGATTCCGATAAATGGCTCGAGGCCATATAATCCGAGAGAGGATCCATATATGAAAACAAAGTGTAGACTTTGGAAGAACTACTTGATGGTCATAAGGCTGTTAGGTACATATGGATTTTAAAAGGAAGACGGACAATGATGGTAAGTATCACCATTAAGAAAGCTCGGCTTGTCGTTAAGATGTTTTCCGACAAGTTCAAGGAGTTGACTACGATGAGACTTTCTCACTCGTAGCGATGCTAAGAGTCTGTTGGAATTATATTAGTGATTACTGCATTATTTATGAAATCTTGCAGATAGGATGTCAAAACATTGTTTCCTCGATGATTTTCTTGAGGAAAGGTTGTATGTGATACAATCGGAAGGTTTTGTCAATCCTGAAAGATGCTAACAAGTGTGTAAAGCTCCAGCTATCCTTCTAAGGACTGGAGTAAGCATCTTGGAGTTGGAATGTATGCTTTGATGAGATGATCAAAGATTTTGGTGTATACAAAGTTTATGAGAAACTTGTATTTCCAAAGAAGTGAGTGGGAGCACTATAGAATTTCTGATAAGTATATGTTGTTGACATATTGTTGATCAGAAGTGACGTAGAATTTCTGGAAAGCATATAGGGTTATTTCAAAAGTGTTTTTCAATAGAAAGCCTGGATTAAGCTACTTGAGCATTGAGCATCAAGATCTATAAGGATAGATCAAAACGCTTAATGGAACTTTCAAATGAGCACATACCTTGACAAGATTTTGAAGGAGTTCAAAATGGGTCGGCAAAGAAGGAGTTCTTGGCTGTGTTATAAGGTGTGAACATTGAGTAAGACTCGAAACCTTACCGCGGCAGAATAGAGAGAAAGGACGAAGGTCGTCCCCTATGCTTAAGACATAGGCTCTACAGTATGCTATGCTGTGTACCGCACCTGAAGTGTGCCTTGCCATGAGTCAGTCAAGGGGTACAAGAGTGATCCAAGAATGGATCACAGGACAACGGTCAAAGTTATCCTTAGTAACTAGTGGACTAAGGAATTTTCTCGATTATGGAGGTGGTAAAAGAGTTCGTCGTAAAGGGTTACGCCGATGCAAACTTTGACAGTAATCCAGATTATTCTGAGTAGTAAACTGGATTCGTATAGTAGAACAGTTATTTGGAATAGCTCCAAATAGAGCATGGTAGCTGCATCTAGGAGATGACATAGAGATTTGTAAAGCACACACGGATCTGAAAGGTTCAGACCCGTTGACTAAAACCTCTCTCACAAGCAACATGATCAAACCCAGAACTCATTGAGTGCTAATCACATAGTGATGTGAACTAGATTATTGACTTTAGTAAACTCTTTGGATGTTGGTTACATGGCGATGTGATCTGTGAGTGTTAATCACATGGCGATGTGAACTAGATTATTGACTCTAGTGCAAGTGGGAGACTGTTGGAAATATGCCCTAGAGGCAATAATAAATAAGTTATTATTATATTTCCTTGTTCATGATAATCGTTTATTATCCATGCTATAATTGTATTGATAGGAAACTCAGATACATGTGTGGATACATAGACAACACCATGTCCCTAGTAAGCCTCTAGTTGACTAGCTCGTTGATCAATAGATGGTTTCGGTTTCCTGACCATGGACATTGGATGTCGTTGATAACGGGATCACATCATTAGGAGAATGATGTGATGGACAAGACCCAATCCTAAGCATAGCACTAGATCGTGTAGTTCGTATGCTAAAGCTTTTCTAATGTCAAGTATCATTTCCTTAGACCATGAGATTGTACAACTCCCGGATACCGTAGGAATGCTTTGGGTGTGCCAAACGTCACAACGTAACTGGGTGACTATAAAGGTGCACTACGGGTATCTCTGAAAGTGTCTGTTGGGTTGGCACGAATCGAGACTGGGATTTGTCACTCCGTGTGACGGGGAGGTATCTCTGGGCCCACTCGGTAGGACATCATCATAATGTGCACAATGTGGTCAAGGAGTTGATCACGGGATGATGTGTTACGGAACAAGTAAAGAGACTTGCCGGTAACGAGATTGAACAAGGTATGGGGATACCGACGATCGAATCTCGGGCAAGTATCATACCGATAGACAAAGGGAATTGTATACGGGATTGATTAAGTCCTTGACATCATGGTTCATCCGATGAGATCATCGTGGAACATGTGGGAGCCAACATGGGTATCCAGATCCCGCTGTTGGTTATTGACTGGAGAACGTCTCGGTCATGTCTGCATGGTTCCCGAACCCGTAGGGTCTACACACTTAAGGTTCGATGACGCTAGGGTTATAAAGGAAGTTTGTATGTGGTTAATGAATGTTGTTCGGAGTCCCGGATGAGATCCCGGACGTCACGAGGAGTTATGGAATGGTCCGGAGGTAAAGATTTATATATGGGAAGTCCTGTTTTGGTCACCGGAAAAGTTTCGGGGTTTATCGGTAACGTATCGGGACCACCGGGAGGGTCCCGGGGGTCCACCAAGTGGGGCCACCAGTCCCGGAGGCTTGCTTGGGCCAAGAGTGGTGAGGGACCAGCCCCTGAGTGGGCTGGTGCGCCTCCCACAAGGCCCAAGGCGCAGCAAAGGAGGAGAAGGGGAAACCCTAGGCTTAGATGGGCCCTAAGGCCCACCCTAGGGGGCGCCCCCCTCTCCCCCTCTTGGCCACCACCCCAAGACCCATCTAGGGCTGCCGCCCCTCTAGGGGTGGGAACCCTAGAGGGGGCGCACCCTCCTCCCCTTCCCCTATATATATGAGTCCTAGGGGCTACCCAATACACGCAATCTGATCTCTCCCTGTTGGTGCAGCCCTCCCTCTCTTTCTCCTCGTCTCTTGCGGTGCTTGGCGAAGCCCTGCTGGAGTACCATGCTCCTCCACCATAACCATGCCGTTGTGCTGCTGCTGGATGGAGTCTTCCTCAACCTCTCCCTCTCTCCTTGCTGGATCAAGGCATGAGAGACGTCACCGGGCTGTACGTGTGTTGAACGCGGAGGTGTCGTCCGTTTGGCACTAGGATCTCCGGTGATTTGGATCACGATGAGTACGACTCCTTCAACCCCGTTCTCTTGAACGCTTCCACTTAGCGATCTACAAGGGTATGTAGATGCACTCTCCTTCCCCTCGTTGCTGGTCTCTCCATAGATAGATCTTGGTGATACGTAGGAAAATTTTGAATTTCTGCTACGTTCCCCAACAAGATCAACCCCCTACCGATCACCCACTTGGTAGCGGTCGTGGAGGAGCGAGCCGAGAACGCTTCTTCCCCTAAATTAAGGACCAGCCATGTTTGGATTTCTGAGCCCTGCGAGCCAGATACCCATCCTCGGGAAGAGACTTCATGTCCTCCAAACATAGGACCAGGCATTAAGCTCAGAAATCGTCAAGACCTTCCTGGTCCTGAACCGGTGACCTCGGAGATCCTTCAAGCTCCGGATCCAATTATGGGTCGGGATTTGGATTTTGTTCCACCCACCCACCACGATCAATATTCCCCAAGCAATTCAGGCCCTCCAGACATATGTGACCTAATGTACATATGGTAATAGCCTAAGGAAATGGTCCATCACTTCTGGGCTAGATTCCTCCTTATAAAAAACAAGATTAAAGATTGCTGCAACGGCGACGCGGTTTCAGTTTTTTGCTGCAACTGTACAAACGAAGGAACTCTCAATGCCCTCAACCGCCGCCGCATTCAGCACTTTGCAGACCTGACGCACATAGTATAGAAGTACTGCATGATGGAGAGCGCCTGGAAGGCCCAGACAGCCCGATGGGAACCTCCTGCCTTTAAGCAGCCCACCGGACGGGCAAAATGGATGCATGCTTACGAGGCATCCATTCATACGCCAAGTGACAATAAAAACAAGCCCTTCATGGGATATAAAACCGTCCTTGACAAACTGCTTGACAAGCCCTGTCAGATACATACGACACCGAGCACCGAACCAACACATAGCCTTTGGGCATGTTGGGTACTCCGGCAAGTGGCTAAGAGCGGCGAGGCTATCCTCACCAACACTACTCCATTGAAGCATTCTTCAGAGGATGATGATTTCAATGTCTTTACGGTCTTTGAGACCTTTCCTTCAAATAATTGGCGTAAACGGGCGCTCCGCGACCTCGCCGAAGTCAATCAAGTAACTGCAATGAACCCTTGGAGCGATACAACCATAACTTTCACCGCCGACGACGAACCAAGGGCCCGATCAGTCCGAGCACCATCCGCCTTGGTCTTAAATGCAATTGTGGACGTCTTTCAACTCACCAAGGTGCTCATGGACGGCGGAAGCGGACTTAACCTCATATACGAAGATATGCTCGACAAAATGCAAATGGACAAGAGTCGCATCAAGCAAAGCATTACCACCTTTCGAGGTATTATGCCCGGTCGAGAAGCACGATGCTCGGGGAAAATTAAACTTGACGTAGTATTCGGCACTCCTAATAACTATAGGTCCGAAGAGTTGCTCTTCCACGTGGCCCCTTTCAATAGTGGATACCACACCCTTCTGGGGCGAGATTCCTTCGCACGCTTTCAAGCCATACCCCACTATGGGTACATGAAGCTCAAGATGCCAGGGCCCAACGGAGTAATCACTATCACTAGCGATCCGGATATAGCACTCCGCGGCGAAAACAAAACCGCATCCTTGGCCCTCGAGGCACTATCCAAAGCCCTCGCGGCCGAAGCGTTAACCATCCTGCGTTCCACAATGGACAAAGACGATGTAATCCTTGATAAAAGGTCCAAATCCACCTCCTTCAAACCAGCAGATGAAATAGTCAAATTTCAAGTGCACCCGACGGATCCTAACAAGACATCATCCATTGGAGCACAGCTGGATCCGACGGTCGACGTCACCTTACGAGCGTTCCTCCGCGAAAATTGGGACATCTTCGCCTGGCACCCTTCGGATATGCTAGGAATCCCACGCAGACTAGCTGAACATAGCCTCAACATAATAAAGGGGTTCAAACCAGTCAAGCAAACGCGGCCGTGATTTTCCAAACCCAAACGACAAGCTATAGGGGAGGAGCTAGCCAAACTACTTGAAGCAGGGTTCATCAAAGAGATCAAGCACCCGGACTGGCTCGCAAACCTGGTCATGGTGCCAAAGAAGGATAAATCCTTGCGCCTTTGTGTCGATTTCAAAGACCTCAATAAGGATTTCCCTAAGGACCCCTTCCCGCTGCCCCATATTGACCAAATCATTGACTCAACTGCCGGACACGGTTCATTATGTTTCCTTGGCGCCTACTCCGGTTACCATCAGATTAAGATGAAGGAGTCCGATCATGCCGCAACATCATTTATTAAAGGAAATATGCCCTAGAGGCAATAATAAAGTTATTATTTATTTCCTTATTTCATGATAAATGTTTATTATTCATGCTAGAATTGTATTAACTGGAAACATAATACATGTGTGAATACATAGACAAGCATAGTGTCACTAGTATGCCTCTACTTGACTAGCTCATTAATCAAAGATGGTTAAGTTTCCTAACCATAGACATGAGTTGTCATTTGATTAATGGGATCACATCATTAGGAGAATGATGTGATTGACTTGACCCATTCCGTTAGCTTAGCACTTGATCGTTTAGTATGTTGCTATTGCTTTCTTCATGACGTATACATGTTCCTATGACTATGAGATTATGCAACTCCCGTTTACCGGAGGAACACTTTGTGTGCTATCAAATGTCACAACGTCACCGGGCGATTATAAAGGTGCTCTACAGATGTCTCCAAAGGTACTTGTTGAGTTGGCGTATTTCGAGATTAGGATTTGTCATTCCGATCGTCGGAGAGGTATCTCTGGGCCCACTCGGTAATACTCATCACTATAAGCCTTGCAAGCATTGTAACTAATGAGTTAGTTGCGGACTGATGTATTACGGAACGAGTAAAGAGACTTGCCGGTAACGAGATTGAACTAGGTATTGAGATACCGGCGATCGAATCTCGGGCAAGTAACATACCGATGACAAAGGGAACAACATATGTTGTTATGCGGTTTGACCGAGAAAGATCTTTGTAGAATATGTAGGAGCGAATATGAGCATCCAGGTTCCTCTATTGGTTATTGACGAGACACGTGTCTCGATCATGTCTACATAGTTCTCGAACCCGTAGGGTCCTCACGCTTAACGTTCGGTGGCGATTTGTATTATGAATTTATGTGTTTTGATGTACCGAAGGTAGTTCGGAGTCCCGTATGAGATCGGGGACATGACGAGGAGTCTCGAAATGGTCGAGGCGTAAAGATAGATATATTGGACGACTATATTCGGACATCGGAAAGGTTCCGAGTGATTCAGGTATTTTTCGGAGTGCCGGAGAGTTACGGGAATTCGCCGGGGAGTATATGGGCCTTATTGGGCTTTAGGGGAAAGAGAGAGGAGAGGCTGCGCCCTCCCAATGCTTAGTCCGAATTGGACTAGGGAGAGGGGCGACGCTGAAGGAAATATGCCCTAGAGGCAATAATAAAGTTATTATTTATTTCCTTATATCATGATAAATGTTTATTATTCATGCTAGAATTGTATTAACTGGAAACATAATACATGTGTGAATACATAGACAAACTTAGTGTCACTAGTATGCCTCTACTTGACTAGCTCATTAATCAAAGATGGTTATGTTTCCTAACCATGAACAAGGTGTTGTTATTTGATTAACGAGGTCACATCATTAGTTGAATGATCTGATTGACATGACCCATTTCATTAGCTTAGCACCCGATCGTTTAGTATGTTGCTATTGCTTTCTTCATGACTTATACATGTTCCTATGACTATGAGATTATGCAACTCCCGTTTACTGGAGGAACACTTTGTGTGCTACCAAACGTCACAACATAACTGGGTGATTATAAAGGAGCTCTACAGGTGTCTCCAAAGGTGGATGTTGGGTTGGCGTATTTCGAGATTAGGATTTGTCACTCCGATTGTCGGAGAGGTATCTCTGGGCCCTCTCGGTAATGCACATCACTTAAGCCTTGCAAGCATTGCAACTAATGAGTTAGTTGCGGGATGATGTATTACGGAATGAGTAAAGAGACTTGCTGGTAACGAGATTGAACTAGGTATTGGATACCGACGATCGATTCTCGGGCAAGTAACATACCGATGACAAAGGGAACAACGTATGTTGTTATGTGGTCTGACCGATAAAGATCTTTGTAGAATATGTAGGAGCCAATATGGGCATCCAGGTCCCGCTATTGGTTATTGACCGGAGACGTGTCTCGGTCATGTCTACATTGTTCACGAACCGTAGGGTCCGCACGCTTAACGTTACGATGACAGTTATTATGAGTTTATGCATTTTGATGTACCGAAGTTAGTTCGGAGTCCCGGATGTGATCACGGACATGACGAGGAGTCTCGAAATGGTCGAGACATAAATATTGATATATTGGAAGCCTATATTTGGATATCGGAAGTGTTCCGGGTGAAATCGGGATTTTACCGGTGTACCGGGAGGTTACCGGAACCCCCCGGGAACCAGATGGGCCTTAATGGGCTTTAGTGGAAAGGAGAAAGGGGCAGCCCAAGGTGGTCGCGCGCCTCCCCCCTCCCCTAGTCCTATTAGGACTAGGAGAGGTGGCCGGCCCCCCTCTCTCTCTTTCCCCCCTCAAGGAATCCTATTCCAACTAGGATTGGGGGGGGGGAATCCTACTCCCAGAGGGAGTAGGACTCTCCTGGCGCGCCCTCCTTGGCCGGCCGCCCCCTTCCCCTTGGCTCCTTTATATACGGAGGCAGGGGGCACCCTAGACACACAAGTTGATCGTTCCTTAGCCGTGTGCGGTGCCCCCTGCCACCATATTCCACCTCGATCATATCGTTGTAGTGCTTAGGCGAAGCCCTGCATCGGTAGAACATCAAGATCGTCACCACGCCGTCATTCTGACGGAACTCCTCCCCGAAGCTTTGCTGGATCGGAGCCCGGGGATTGTCATCGAGCTGTACGTGTGCTAAGAACTCGGAGGTGCCAGAGTAACGGTGCTTGGATCGGTCGGATCGGGAAGAAGACGTACGACTACTTCCTCTATGTTGTGTCAACGCTTCCGTTGCAATCTACAAGGGTATGTAGATCAGACTCTCCCCCTCGTTGCTATGCATCACCATGATCTTGCGTGTGCGTAGGAATTTTTTTGAAATTACTACGTGACCCAACAGTGGCATCCGAGCCTAGGTTTTATGGTTTGATGTTATTTGCACGAGTAGAACACAAGTGAGTTGTGGACGATACAAGTCATACTGCCTACCAGCATGCCATACTTTGGTTCGGCGGTATTGTTGGACGAGACGACCCGGACCAACCTTACGCGTACGCTTACGCGAGACCGGTTCCCCCGACGTGCCTTGCACACAGGTGGCTTGCGGGCGACTGTCTCTCCAACTTTAGTTGAACCGAGTGTGGCTATGCCCGGTCCTTGCGAAGGTTAAAACGGAGTCTATTTGACAAACTATCGTTGTGGTTTTGATGCGTAGGTGAGATTGGTTCTTGCTTAAGCCCGTAGCAGCCACGTAAAACTTGCAACAACAAAGTAGAGGACGTCTAACTTGTTTTTGCAGGGCATGTTGCGATGTGATATGGTCAAGACATGAGCTAAATTTTATTGTATGAGATGATCATGTTTTGTAACCGAGTTATCGGCAACTGGCAGGAGCCATATGGTTGTCGCTTTATTGTATGCAATGCAATCGCGATGTAATGCTTTACTTTATCACTAAGCGGTAGCGATAGTCGTGGAAGCATAAGATTGGCGAGACGACAATGATGCTACGATGGAGATCAAGGTGTCGCGCCGGTGACGATGGTGATCATGACGGTGCTTCAGAGATGGAGATCACAAGCACAAGATGATGATGGCCATATCATATCACTTATATTGATTGCATGTGATGTTTATCTTTTATGCATCTTATCTTGCTTTGATTGACGGTAGCATTATAATATGATCTCTCACTAAATTATCAAGAAGTGTTCTCCCTGAGTATGCACCGTTGCAAAAGTTCTTCGTGCTGAGACACCACGTGATGATCGGGTGTGATAGGCTCTACGTTCAAATACAACGGGTGCAAAACAGTTGCACACGCGGAATACTCAGGTTATACTTGACGAGCCAAGCATATACAGATATGGCCTCGGAACACGAAGACCGAAAGGTCGAGCGTGAATCATATAGTAGATATGATCAACATAATGATGTTCACCGATGAAACTACTCCATCTCACGTGATGATCGGACATGGTTTAGTTGATTTGGATCACGTAATCACTTAGAGGATTAGAGGGATGTCTATCTAAGTGGGAGTTCTTAAGTAATATGATTAATTGAACTTAAATTTATCATGAACTTAGTACCTGATAGTATCTTGCTTGTTTATGTTGATTGTAGATAGATGGCTCGTGCTATTGTTCCGTTGAATTTTAATGCGTTCCTTGAGAAAGCAAAGTTGAAAGATGATGGTAGAAATTACACGGACTGGGTCCGTAACTTGAGGATTATCCTCATTGCTGCTCAGAAGAATTACGTCCTGAAAGCACCGCTGGGTGCCAGTCCTGCTGCTGGAGCAACACCAGATGTTATGAATGTCTGGCAGAGCAAAGCTGATGACTACTCGATAGTTCAATGTGCCATGCTTTACGGCTTAGAATCGGGACTTCAACGACGTTTTGAACGTCATAGAGCATATGAGATGTTTCAGGAGTTGAAGTTAATATTTCAAGCAAATGCCCGGATTGAGAGATATGAAGTCTCCAATAAGTTCTATAGCTGCAAGATGGAGGAGAACAGTTCTGTCAGTGAGCATATACTCAAAATGTCTGGATATAATAATCACTTGATTCAGATGGGAGTTAATCTTCCAGATGATTGCGTCATTGACAGAATTCTCCAATCACTGCCACCAAGCTACAAGAGCTTCGTGATGAACTATAATATGCAAGGGATGAACAAGACTATTCCCGAGCTCTTCGCAATGCTGAAAGCTGCGGAGGTAGAAATCAAGAAGGAGCATCAAGTGTTGATGGTTAACAAAACCACTAGTTTCAAGAAAAAGGGCAAAGGGAAGAAGAAGGGGAACTTCAAGAAGAACGGCAAGCAAGTTGCTGCTCAAGAGAAGAAACCCAAGTCTGGACCTAAGCCTGAAACTGAGTGCTTCTACTGCAAGCAGACTGGTCACTGGAAGCGGAACTGCCCCAAGTATTTCGCGGATAAGAAGGATGGCAAGGTGAACAAAGGTATATGTGATATACATGTTATTGATGTGTACCTTACTAATGCTCGCAGTAGCACCTGGGTATTTGATACTGGTTCTGTTGCTAATATTTGCAACTCGAAACAGGGACTACGGATTAAGCGAAGATTGGCTAAGGACGAGGTGACGATGCGTGTGGGAAACGGTTCCAAAGTCGATGTGATCGTAGTCGGCACGCTACCTCTACATCTACCTTCGGGATTAATATTAGACCTAAATAATTGTTATTTGGTGCCGGCGTTGTGAAGGAAATATGCCCTAGAGGCAATAATAAAGTTATTATTTATTTCCTTATATCATGATAAATGTTTATTATTCATGCTAGAATTGTATTAACCGGAAACATAATACATGTGTGAATACATAGACAAACAGAGTGTCACTAGTATGCCTCTACTTGACTAGCTCGTTAATCAAAGATGGTTAAGTTTCCTAACCATGAACAATGTGTTGTTATTTGATTAATGAGGTCACATCATTAGTTGAATGATCTGATTGACATGACCCAGTCCATTAGCTTAGCACCCGATCGTTTAGTATGTTGCTATTGCTTTCTTCATGACTTATACATGTTCCTATGACTATGAGATTATGCAACTCCCGTTTACCGGAGGAACACTTTGGGTACTACCAAACGTCACAACGTAACTGGGTGATTATAAAGGAGTACTACAGGTGTCTCCAATGGTAGATGTTGGGTTGGCGTATTTCGAGATTAGAATTTGTCACTCCGATTGTCGGAGAGGTATCTTTGGGCCCTCTCGGTAATACACATTATACAAGCCTTGCAAGCATTGCAACTAATGAGTTAGTTGCGGGATGATGTATTACGGAACGAGTAAAGAGACTTGCTGGCAACGAGATTGAACTAGGTATTGGATACCGACGATCGAATCTCGGGCAAGTAACATACCGATGACAAAGGGAACAACATATGTTGTTATGCGGTCTGACCGATAAAGATCTTCGTAGAATATGTAGGAGCCAATATGGGCATCCAGGTCCCGCTATTGGTTATTGACCGGAGACGTGTCTCGGTCATGTCTACATTGTTCTCGAACCGTAGGGTCCGCACGCTTAACATTACGATGACAGTTATTATGAGTTTATGCATTTTGAAGTACCGAAGGTTGTTCAGAGTCCCGGATGTGATCACGGACATGACGAGGAGTCTCGAAATGGTCGAGACATGAAGATTGATATATTGGAAGCCTATGTTTGGACATCGGAAGTGTTCCGGGTGAAATCGGGATTTTACCGGAGTACCGGGAGGTTACCGGAACCCCCCGGGAACCAAATGGGCCTTATTGGGCCTTAGTGGAAAGGTGAAAGGGGCAGCCCAAGGTGGGCTGCGCGCCTCCCCCCTCCCCTAGTCCTATTAGGACTAGAGAGGTGGCCGGCCACCTCTCTCCCTCTCTTTCCACTTGGGAATCCTATTAGGAATAGGATTGGGGGGGGGGGAGTCCTACTCCCGGTAGGAGTAGGACTCCTCCTGCGCCTCCATAGTTGACCGGCCAGCCCTCCCCCTGGCAACCTTTATATACGGGGGCAGGGGGCACCTCTAGACACACAAGTTGATCATTGAGATCGTTCCTTAGCCGTGTGCGGTGCCCCCAGCCACCAAATTCCACCTCGATCATACCGTTGTAGTGCTTAGGCGAAGCCCTACGTCGGTAGTACATCAAGATCGTCACCACGCCGTCGTGTTGACGGAACTCCTCCCCGAAGCTTTGCTGGATTAGAGCCCGGGGATCGTCATCGAGCTGAACGTGTGCTAAGAACTCGGAGGTGCCGGAGTAACGGTGCTTGGATCGGTCGGATCGGGAAGAAGACGTACGACTACTTCCTCTACGTTGTGTCAACGCTTCCGTTGCGATCTACAAGGTTACGTAGATCAGACTCTCCCGCTCGTTGCTATGCATCACCATGATCTTGCGTGTGCGTAGGAAAATTTTGAAATTACTACGTTACCCAACAGTGGCATCCGAGCCAGGTTTTATGGTTTGATGTTATTTGCACGAGTAGAACACAAGTGAGTTGTGGGCGATACAAGTCATACTGCCTACCAGCATGTCATACTTTGGTTCGGCGGTATTGTTGGACGAGACGACCCGGACCAACCTTACGCGTACGCTTATGCGAGACCGGTTCCCTCGACGTGCTTTGCACATAGATGGCTTGCGGGCGACTGTCTCTCCAACTTTTGTTGAACTGAGTATGGCTACGCCCGGTCCTTGAGAAGGTTAAAACGGAGTCTATTTGACAAACTATCGTTGTGGTTTTGATGTGTAAGTGAGATGAGTTCTTGCTTAAGCCCGTAGCAGCCACGTAAAACTTGCAACAACAAAGTAGAGGACGTCTAACTTGTTTTTGCAGGGCATGTTGTGATGTGATATGGTCAAGGCATGATGCTGATTTTATTGTATGAGATGATCATGTTTTGTAACCAAGTTATCGGCAACTGGCCGGAGCCATATGGTTGTCGCTTTATTGTATGCAATGCAATCGCGATGTAATGCTTTACTTTATCACTAAGCGGTAGCGATAGTCGTGGAAGCATAAGATTGGCGAGACGACAACGATGCTACGATGGAGATCAAGGTGTCGGGCCGGTGACGATGGTGATCATGACGGTGCTTCGGAGATGGAGATCACAAGCACAAGATGATGATGGCCATATCATATCACTTATATTGATTGCATGTGATGTTTATCTTTTATGCATCTTATCTTGCTTTGATTGACGGTAGCATTATAAGATGATCTCTCACTAAAATTATCAAGAAGTGTTCTCCCTGAGTATGCACCGTTGCGAAAGTTCTTCGTGTTGAGACACCACGTGATGATCGGGTGTGATAGGCTCTACGTTCAAATACAACGGGTGCAAAACAGTTGCACACGCGGAATTCTCAGGTTATACTTGACGAGCCAAGCATATACAGATATGGCCTCGGAACACGGAGACCGAAAGGTCGAGCGTGAATCATATTGTAGATATGATCAACATAATGATGTTCACCGATGAAACTACTCCATCTCACGTGATGATCGGACATGGTTTAGTTGATTTGGATCACATGATTACTTAGAGGATTAGAGGGATGTCTATCTAAGTGGGAGTTCTTAAGTAATATGATTAATTGAACTTAAATTTATCATGAACTTAGTACCTGATAGTATCTTGCTTGTTTATGTTGATTGTAGATAGATGGCTCGTGCTGTTGTTCCGTTGAATTTTAATGCGTTCCTTGAGAAAGCAAAGTTGAAAGATGATGGTAGCAATTACACGGACTGGGTCCGTAACCTGAGGATTATCCTCATTGCTGCACAGAAGAATTACGTCCTGGAAGCACCGCTGGGTGCCAGGCCTGCTGCTGGAGCAACACCAGATGTTATGAACGTCTGGCAGAGCAAAGCTGATGACTACTCGATAGTTCAGTGTGCCATGCTTTACGGCTTAGAATCGGGACTTCAACGACGTTTTGAACGTCATGGAGCATATGAGATGTTCCAGGAGTTGAAGTTAATATTTCAAGCAAATGCCCGAATTGAGAGATATGAAGTCTCCAATAAGTTCTATAGCTGCAAGATGGAGGAGAACAGTTCTGTCAGTGAGCATATACTCAAAATGTCTGGGTATAACAATCACTTGATTCAGATGGGAGTTAATCTTCTAGATGATTGCGTCATTGACAGAATTCTCCAATCACTGCCACCAAGCTACAAGAGCTTCGTGATGAACTATAATATGCAAGGGATGAACAAGACTATTCCCGAGCTCTTCGCAATGCTGAAAGCTGCGGAGGTAGAAATCAAGAAGGAGCATCAAGTGTTGATGGTTAACAAAACCACTAGTTTCAAGAAAAAGGGCAAAGGGAAGAAGAAGGGGAACTTCAAGAAGAACGGCAAGCAAGTTGCTGCTCAGGAGAAGAAACCCAAGTCTGGACCTAAGCCTGAAACTGAGTGCTTCTACTGCAAGCAGACTGGTCACTGGAAGCGGAACTGCCCCAAGTATTTGGCAGATAAGAAGGATGGCAAGGTGAACAAAGGTACATGTGATATACATGTTATTGATGTGTACCTTACTAATGCTCGCAGTAGCACCTGGGTATTTGATACTGGTTCTGTTGCTAATATTTGCAACTCGAAACAGGGACTATGGATTAAGCGAAGATTAGCTAAGGACGAGGTGACGATGCGCATGGGAAACGGTTCCAAAGTCGATGTGATCGCGGTTGGCACGCTACCTCTACATCTACCTTCGGGATTAATATTAGACCTAAATAATTGTTATTTGGTGCCAGCGTTGAGCATGAACATTATATCTGGATCTTGTTTAATGCGAGACGGTTATTCATTTAAATCAGAGAATAATGGTTGTTCTATTTATATGAGTAATATCTTTTATGGTCATGCACCCTTGAAGAGTGGTCTATTCTTGTTAACTCTCGATAGTAGTGATACACATATTCATAATGTAGAAGCCAAAATATGCAGAGTTGATAATGATAGTGCAACTTATTTGTGGCACTGCCGTTTAGGTCATATCGGTGTAAAACGCATGAAGAAACTCCATACTGATGGACTTTTGGAACCACTTGATTATGAATCACTTGGTACTTGCGAACCGTGCCTCATGGGCAAGATGACCAAAACACCGTTCTCCGGAACTATGGAGAGAGCAACAAATTTATTGGAAATCATACATACCGATGTATGTGGTCCGATGAATGTTGAGGCTCGTGGCGGATATCATTATTTTCTCACCTTCACAGATGATTTAAGCAGATATGGGTATATCTACTTAATGAAACACAAGTCTGAAACATTTGAAAAGTTCAAGGAATTTCAGAGTGAAGTTGAAAATCATCATAACAAGAAAATAAAGTTTCTACGATCTGATCGTGGAGGAGAATATTTGAGTTACGAGTTTGGTGTACATTTGAAAAATTGTGAAATAGTTTCGCAACTCACGCCACCTGGAACACCACAGCGTAATGGTGTGTCCGAACGTCGTAATCGTACTTTACTAGATATGGTATGATCTATGATGTCTCTTACTGATTTACCGCTATCATTTTGGGGATACGCTTTAGAGACGGCCGCATTCACGTTAAATAGGGCACCATCAAAATCCGTTGAGACGACGTCTTATGAACTGTGGTTTTGCAAGAAACCAAAGTTGTCATTTCTTAAAGTTTGGGGTTGCGATGCTTATGTGAAAAAGCTTCAACCTGATAAGCTCGAACCCAAATCGGAGAAATGTGTCTTCATAGGATATCCAAAGGAAACTATTGGATACACCTTCTATCACAGATCCAAAGGCAAGACTTTTGTTGCTAAATTCGGAAACTTTCTTGAGAAGGAGTTTCTCTCGAAAGAAGTGAGTGGGAGGAAAGTAGAACTTGACGAGGTAACTGTACCTGCTCCCTTATTGGAAAATAGTACATCACAGAAAACTGTTTCTGCGACACCTATACCAATTAGTGAGGAAGCTAATGATGATGATCATGAAACTTCAGGACAAGATACTACTGAACCACGTAGATCAACCAGAGTGAGATCCGCACCAGAGTGGTACGGTAATCCAATTCTGGAAGTCATGCTACTAGATCATGATGAACCTACGAACTATGAAGAAACGATGGTGAGCCCAGATTCCGCAAAGTGGCTTGAAGCCATGAAATCTGAGATGGGATCCATGTATGAGAACAAAGTATGGACTTTGGTTGACTTGCCCGATGATCGGCAAGCAATTGAGAATAAATGGATCTTCAAGAAAAAGACTGACGCTGATGGTAATATTACTGTCTATAAAGCTCGACTTGTCGCAAAAGGCTTTCGACAAGTTCAAGGGGTTGACTACGATGAGACCTTCTCACCCGTAGCGATGCTTAAGTTTGTCAGAATCATGTTAGCAATTGCCGCATTTTATGATTATGAAATTTGGCAGATGGATGTCAAAACTGCATTCCTGAATGGATTTCTGGAAGAAGAGTTGTATATGATGCAACCGGAAGGTTTTGTCGATCCAAAGGGAGCTAACAAAGTGTGCAAACTCCAGCGATCCATTTATGGACTGGTGCAAGCATCTTAGAGTTGGAATAAACGCTTTGATAGTGTGATCAAAGCATTTGGCTTTATACAGACTTTTGGAGAAGCCTATATTTACAAGAAAGTGAGTGGGAGCTCTGTAGCATTTCTGATATTATATGTGGATGACATATTGCTGATTGGAAATGATATAGAATTTCTGGATAGCATAAAGGGATACTTGAATAAGAGTTTTTCAATGAAAGACCTCAGTGAAGCTGCTTACATATTAGGCATTAAGATCTATAGAGATAGATCAAGACGCTTAATTGGACTTTCACAAAACACATACCTTGACAAGATTTTGAAGAAGTTCAAAATGGATCAAGCAAAGAAAGGGTTCTTGCCTGTGTTACAAGGTGTGAAGTTGAGTCAGACTCAATGCCCGACCACTGCAGAAGATAGAGAGAAAATGAAAGATGTTCCCTATGCTTCAGCCATAGGCTCTATCATGTATGCAATGCTGTGTACCAGACCTGATGTGTGCCTTGCTATAAGTTTAGCAGGGAGGTACCAAAGTAATCCAGGAGTGGATCACTGGACAGCGGTCAAGAACATCCTGAAATACCTGAAAAGGACTAAGGATATGTTTCTCGTATATGGAGGTGACAAAGAGCTCACCGTAAGAGGTTACGTTGATGCAAGCTTTGACACTGATCCGGACGATTCTAAATCGCAAACCGGATACGTGTTTACTTTAAACGGTGGAGCTGTCAGTTGGTGCAGTTCTAAACAAAGCGTCGTAGCGGGATCTACATGTGAAGTGGAATACATAGCTGCTTCGGAAGTAGCGAACGAAGGAGTCTGGATGAAGGAGTTCATATCCGATCTAGGTGTCATACCTAGTGCATCGGGTCCAATGAAAATCTTTTGTGACAATACTGGTGCAATTGCTTTGGCAAAGGAATCCAGATTTCACAAAAGGACCAAACACATCAAGAGACGCTTCAATTCCATTCGGGATCTAGTCCAGGTGGGAGACATAGAGATTTGCAAGATACATACGGATCTGAATGTTGCAGACCCGTTAACTAAGCCTCTTCCACGAGCAAAACATGATCAGCACCAAGGCTCCATGGGTGTTAGAATCATTACTGTGTAATCTAGATTATTGACTCTAGTGCAAGTGGGAGACTGAAGGAAATATGCCCTAGAGGCAATAATAAAGTTATTATTTATTTCCTTATATCATGATAAATGTTTATTATTCATGCTAGAATTGTATTAACCGGAAACATAATACATGTGTGAATACATAGACAAACAGAGTGTCACTAGTATGCCTCTACTTGACTAGCTCGTTAATCAAAGATGGTTAAGTTTCCTAACCATGAACAATGTGTTGTTATTTGATTAACGAGGTCACATCATTAGTTGAATGATCTGATTGACATGACCCAGTCCATTAGCTTAGCACCCGATCGTTTAGTATGTTGCTATTGCTTTCTTCATGACTTATACATGTTCCTATGACTATGAGATTATGCAACTCCCGTTTACCGGAGGAACACTTTGGGTACTACCAAACGTCACAACGTAACTGGGTGATTATAAAGGAGTACTACAGGTGTCTCCAATGGTAGATGTTGGGTTGGCGTATTTCGAGATTAGAATTTGTCACTCCGATTGTCGGAGAGGTATCTCTGGGCCCTCTCGGTAATACACATTATACAAGCCTTGCAAGCATTGCAACTAATGAGTTAGTTGCGGGATGATGTATTACGGAACGAGTAAAGAGACTTGTTGGTAACGAGATTGAACTAGGTATTGGATACCGACGATCGAATCTCGGGCAAGTAACATACCGATGACAAAGGGAACAACGTATGTTGTTATGCGGTCTGACCGATAATGATCTTCGTAGAATATGTAGGAGCCAATATGGGCATCCAGGTCCCGCTATTGGTTATTGACCGGAGACGTGTCTCGGTCATGTCTACATTGTTCTCGAACCGTAGGGTCCGCACGCTTAACGTTACGATGACAGTTATTATGAGTTTATGCATTTTGATGTACCGAAGGTTGTTCGGAGTCCCGGATGTGATCACGGACATGACGAGGAGTCTCGAAATGGTCGAGACATAAAGATTGATATATTGTAAGCCTATGTTTGGACATCGGAAGTGTTCCGGGTGAAATCGGGATTTTACCGGAGTACCGGGAGGTTACCGGAACCCCCCGGGAACCAAATGGGCCTTATTGGGCCTTAGTGGAAAGGTGAAAGGGGCAGCCCAAGGTGGGATGTGCGCCTCCCCCCTCCCCTAGTCCTATTAGGACTAGGAGAGGTGGCCGGCCACCTCTCTCCCTCTCTTTCCACTTGGGAATCCTATTAGGAATAGGATTGGGGGAGGGGGGGAGTCCTACTCCCGGTAGGAGTAGGACTCCTCCTGCGCCTCCATAGTTGGCCGGCCAACCCTCCCCTGGCAACCTTTATATACGGGGGCAGGGGGCACCTCTAGACACACGAGTTGATCATTGAGATCGTTCCTTAGCCCTGTGCGGTGCCCCCTGCCACCAAATTCCACCTCGATCATACCGTTGTAGTGCTTAGGCGAAGCCCTACGTCGGTAGTACATCAAGATCGTCACCACGCCGTCGTGCTGACGGAACTCCTCCCCGAAGCTTTGCTGGATCGGAGCCCGGGGATCGTCATCGAGCTGAACATGTGCTAAGAACTCGAAGGTGCCGGAGTAACGGTGCTTGGATCGGTCGGATCGGGAAGAAGACGTACGACTACTTCCTCTATGTTGTGTCAACGCTTCCGTTGCGATCTACAAGGGTACGTAGATCAGACTCTCCCCCTCGTTGCTATGCATCACCATGATCTTGCGTGTGCGTAGGAAAATTTTGAAATTACTACGTTACCAACACGTTGAGCATGAACATTATATCTGGATCTTGTTTAATGCGAGACGGTTATTCATTTAAATCAGAGAATAATGGTTGTTCTATTTATATGAGTAATATCTTTTATGGTCATGAACCCTTGAAGAGTGGTCTATTCTTGTTGAATCTTGGTAGTAGTGATACACATATTCATAATGTAGAAGCCAAAAGATGCAGAGTTGATAATGATAGTGCAACTTATTTGTGGCACTGCCGTTTAGGTCATATCGGTGTAAAGCGCATGAAGAAACTCCATACTGATGGACTTTTGGAACCACTTGATTATGAATCACTTGGTACTTGCGAACCGTGCCTCATGGGCAAGATTACTAAAACACCGTTCTCCGGTACTATGGAGAGAGCAACAGATTTGTTGGAAATCATACATACAGGTGTATGTGGTCCGATGAACGTAGAGGCTCGTGGCAGATATCGTTATTTTCTCACCTTCACAGATGACTTAAGCAGATATGGGTATATCTACTTAATGAAACATAAGTCTGAAACGTTTGAAAAGTTCAAAGAATTTAAGAGTGAAGTTGAAAATCATCGTAACAAGAAAATAAAGTTTCTACGATCCGATCGTGGAGGAGAATATTTGAGTTACGAGTTTGGTGTACATTTGAAAAATTGTGGAATAGTTTCGCAACTCACGCCACCCGGAACACCACAACGTAATGGTGTGTCCGAACGTCGTAATCGTACTTTACTAGATATGGTGGGATCTATGATGTCTCTTACTGATTTACCGCTATCGTTTTGGGGATACGCTCTAGAGACGGCCGCATTCACGTTAAATTGGGCACCATCAAAATCCGTTGAGACGACACCTTATGAACTATGGTTTGGCAAGAAACCAAAGTTGTCGTTTATGAAAGTTTGGGTCTGCGATGCTTATGTGAAAAAGCTTCAACCTGATAAGCTCGAACCCAAATCGGAGAAATGTGTCTTCATAGGATATCCAAAGGAAACTATTGGATACACCTTCTATCACAGATCCGAAGGCAAGACTTTTGTTGCTAAATTCGGAAACTTTCTGGAGAAGGAGTTTCTCTCGAAAGAAGTGAGTGGGAGGAAAGTAGAACTTGACGAGGTAACAGTACCTACTCCCTTACTGGAAAGTAGTACATCACAGAAAACTGTTTCTGCGACACCTACACCAATAAGTGAGGAAGCTAATGATGATGATCATGAAACTTTAGATCAAGATACTACTGAACCTCGTAGATCAACCAGAGTAAGATCCGCACCAGAGTGGTACGGTAATCCAGTTCTGGAAGTCATGCTACTAGATCATGATGAACCTACGAACTATGAAGAAGCGATGGTGAGCCCAGATTCCGCAAAGTGGCTTGAAGCCATGAAATCTGAGATGGGATCCATGTATGAGAACAAAGTATGGACTTTGGTTGACTTGCCCGATGATCGGCAAGCAATTGAGAATAAATGGATCTTCAAGAAAAAGACTGACGCTGACGGTAATATTACTGTCTATAAAGCTCGACTTGTCGCAAAAGGTTTTCGACAAGGTCAAGGGGTTGACTACGATGAGACCTTCTCACCCGTAGCGATGCTTAAGTCTGTCCGAATCATGTTAGCAATTGCCGCATTTTATGATTATGAAATTTGGCAGATGGATGTCAAAACTGCATTCCTGAATGGATTTCTGGAAGAAGAGTTGTATATGATGCAACCGGAAGGTTTTGTCGGTCCAAAGGGAGCTAACAAAGTGTGCAAGCTCCAGCGATCCATTTATGGACTGGTGCAAGCCTCTCGGAGTTGGAATAAACGCTTTGATAGTGTGATCAAAGCATTTGGTTTTATACAGACTTTCGGAGAAGCCTGTATTTACAAGAAAGTGAGTGGGAGCTCTGTAGCATTTCTGATATTATATGTGGATGACATATTGCTGATTGGAAATGATATGAATTTCTGGATAGCATAAAGGGATACTTGAATAAGAGTTTTTCAATGAAAGACCTCGGTGAAGCTGCTTACATATTAGGCATAAAGATCTATAGAGATAGATCAAGACGCTTAATTGGACTTTCACAAAGCACATACCTTGACAAGATTTTGAAGAAGTTCAAAATGGATCAAGCAAAGAAAGGGTTCTTGCCTGTGTTACAAGGTGTGAAGTTGAGTCAGACTCAATGCCCGACCACTGCAGAAGATAGAGAGAAAATGAAAGACGTTCCCTATGCTTCAGCCATAGGCTCTATCATGTATGCAATGCTGTGTACCAGACCTGATGTGTGCCTTGCTATAAGTTTAGCAGGGAGGTACCAAAGTAATCCAGGAGTGGATCACTGGACAGCGGTCAAGAACATCCTGAAATACCTGAAAAGGACTAAGGATATGTTTCTCGTATATGGAGGTGACAAAGAGCTCACCGTAAAAGGTTATGTTGATGCAAGCTTTGACACTGATCCGGACGATTCTAAATCGCAAACCGGATACGTGTTTACATTAAACGGTGGAGCTGTCAGTTGGTGCAGTTCTAAACAAAGCGTCGCAGCGGGATCTACATGTGAAGCGGAGTACATAGCTGCTTCGGAAGCAGCGAATGAAGGAGTCTGGATGAAGGAGTTCATATCCGATCTAGGTGTGATACCTAGTGCATCGGGTCTAATGAAAATCTTTTGTGACAATACTGGTGCGATTGCCTTGGCAAAGGAATCCAGATTTCACAAAAGGACCAAGCACATCAAGAGACGCTTCAATTCCATCCGGGATCTAGTCCAGGTGGGAGACATAGAGATTTGCAAGATACATACGGATCTGAATGTTGCAGACCCGTTGACTAAGCCTCTTCCACGAGCAAAGCATGATCAGCACCAAGGCTCCATGGGTGTTAGAATCATTACTGTGTAATCTAGATTATTGACTCTAGTGCAAGTGGGAGACCGAAGGAAATATGCCCTAGAGGCAATAATAAAGTTATTATATATTTCCTTATATCATGATAAATGTTTATTATTCATGCTAGAATTGTATTAACTGGAAACATAATACATGTGTGAATACATAGACAAACTTAGTGTCACTAGTATGCCTCTGCTTGACTAGCTCGTTAATCAAAGATGGTTATGTTTCCTAACCATGAACAAGGTGTTGTTATTTGATTAACGAGGTCACATTATTAGTTGAATGATCTGATTGACATGACCCATTTCATTAGCTTAGCTCCCGATTGTTTAGTATGTTGCTATTGCTTTCTTCATGACTTATACATGTTCCTATGACTATGAGATTATGCAACTCCCGTTTATCGGAGGAACACTTTGTGTGCTACCAAACGTCACAACGTAACTGGGTGATTATAAAGGAGCTCTACAGGTGTCTCCAAAGGTGGATGTTGGGTTGGCGTATTTCGAGATTAGGATTTGTCACTCCGATTGTCGGAGAGGTATCTCTGGGCCCTCTCGGTAATGCACATCACTTAAGCCTTGCAAGCATTGCAACTAATGAGTTAGTTGCGGGATGATGTATTACGGAACGAGTAAAGAGACTTGCCGGTAACGAGATTGAACTAGGTATTGGATATCGACGATCGAATCTCGGGCAAGTAACATACCGATGACAAAGGGAACAACGTATGTTGTTATGCGGTCTGACCGATAAAGATCTTCGTAGAATATGTAGGAGCCAATATGGGCATCCAGGTCCCGCTATTGGTTATTGACCGGAGATGTGTCTCGGTCATGTCTACATTGTTCACGAACCGTAGGGTCCGCACGCTTAACGTTACGATGACAGTTATTATGAGTTTATGCATTTTAATGTACCAAAGTTAGTTCGGAGTCCCGGATGTGATCATGGACATGACGAGGAGTCTCGAAATGGTCGAGACATAAAGATTGATATATTGGAAGCCTATATTTGGATATCGGAAGTGTTCCGGGTGAAATCGGGATTTTACCGGAGTACCGGGAGGTTATCGGAACCCCTCGGGAACCAGATGGGCCTTAATGGGCTTTAGTGGAAAGGAGAAAGGGGCAGCCCAAGGTGGCCGCGCGCCTCCCCCCTCCCCTAGTCCTATTAGGACTAGGAGAGGTGGCCGGCCCCCCTCTCTCTCTTTCCCCCCTCAAGGAATCCTATTCCAACTAGGATTGGGGGGGGGGAATCCTACTCCTAGAGGGAGTAGGACTCTCCTAGCGCGCCCTCCTTGGCCGGCCGCCCCCTCCCCCTTGGCTCCTTTATATACGGAGGCAGGGGGGCACCCTAGACACACAAGTTGATCGTTCCTTAGTCGTGTGCGGTGCCCCCTGCCACCATATTCCACCTCGATCATATCGTTGTAGTGCTTAGGCGAAGCCCTGCGTCGGTAGAACATCAAGATCGTCACCACGCCGTCGTGCTGACGGAACTCCTCCCCGAAGCTTTGCTGGATCGGATCCCGGGGATTGTCATCGAGCTGTACGTGTGCTAAGAACTCGGAGGTGCCGGAGTAACGGTGCTTGGATCGGTCGGATCGGGAAGAAGACGTACGACTACTTCCTCTACGTTGTGTCAACGCTTCCGTTGCAATCTGCAAGGGTATGTAGATCAGACTCTCCCCCTCGTTGCTATGCATCACCATGATCT
Source organism: Triticum monococcum (assembly GCA_034509565.1). Lineage (NCBI taxonomy): Eukaryota > Viridiplantae > Streptophyta > Magnoliopsida > Poales > Poaceae > Triticum > Triticum monococcum. The sequence continues at coordinate 69,210,977 of CM067846.1, forward strand.
TGCGTGTGCGTAGGAATTTTTTTTGAAATTACTACATGACCCAACAGGCGCCCCCTCCTTCCTTCTCTTCTCTTTTCCCTTTCCTTCTCTCCTACTCCTACTACTTGGAAGGGCTCCTAGTTCTACTAGGAAAGGGGGAATCCTACTCCCGGTGGGAGTAGGACTCTCCTAGGGCGCGCCATAGAGAGGGCCGGCCTCCCTCTCCTCCACTCCTTTATATACGGGGAGGGGGGCACCCCTTGGAGACACAACAATTGATCATTGATCTCTTAACCGTGTGCGGTGCGCCCCTCCACCATAATCCACCTCGATCATATCATAGCGGTTGCTTAGGCGAAGCCCTGCGTCGGTAGCATCATCATCACCGTCACCACGCCGTCGTGCTGACGAAACTCTCCTGTGAAGCTTTGCTGGATCGGAGCTCACGGGACGTCATCGAGTTGAACGTGTGCAGAACTCGGAGGTGCCGTGCGTTCAGTACTTGGATCGGTCAGATCGTGAAGACATACGACTACATCAACCGCGTTGTGCTAACACTTCCGCTTTCCGTCTACGAGGGTACATGGACACACTCTCCCCTCTCGTTGCTATGCATCACCATGATCCAGCGTGTGCGTATGAAATTTTTGAAATTACTACATTCCCCAACAGTGGCAGCCGAGCCAGGTTTATGCGTAGATGTTATATGCACGAGTAGAACACAAGTGAGTTGTGGGAGATACAAGTCATACTGCTTACCAGCATGTCATACTTTGGTTCGGCAATATTGTTGGATGAAGTGGCCCGGACCAACATTACGGGTACGCTTACGCGAGACTGGTTCTACCGACGTGCTTTGCACACATGTGGCTGGCTTGTGTTAGTTTCTCCAACTTTAGTTGAACCGAGTGTGGCTACGCCCAGTCCTTGTGAAGGTTAAAACAACACTAACTTGACTAACTATCGTTGTGGTTTTGATGCGTAGGTAAGAACGGTTCCTGCTCAGTCCGTAGCAGCCACGTAAAACTTGCAACAACAAAGTAGAGGACGTCTAACTTGTTTTTGCAGGGCATGTTGTGATGTGATATGGTCAAGACGTGATCAAATATAAATTGTTGTATGAGATGATCATGTTTTGTTATAGTTATCGGCTACTGGCAGGAGCCTTATGGTTGTCTCTTTATTTGCATAAGATGCAAGTGCTATGTAATTGCTTTACTTTATCGCTATGCGATAGCAATAGTGGCAAAAGCAATAGCTGATGAGACGACCATGTGATGACACATTGATAAAAGATCAAGATGATGGAGATCATAGTGTCATGCCTGTACAATGGAGATCATGACAATACTTTGGAGATGGAGATCAAAAGCACAAGATGATGATGGCCATATCATGTCACATATTATGATTGCATGTGATGTTTATCTTTTATACATCTTATTTTGCTTAGTTCGGCGGTAGCTTTATAAGATGATCCCTTACTAAATTTCAAGGTAAAAGTGTTCTCCCTGAGAATGCACCATTGCCAAAGTTTGTCGTGCCAAGACACCACGTGATGATCGGGTGTGATAAGCTCAACGTTCATCTACAACGGGTGTAAGTCAGTTTTACACACGTAGAATACTCGGGTTAAACTTGATGAGCCTAGCATATGCAGATATGGCCTCGGAACACTAAGACCGAAAGGTCGAGCGTGAATCATATAGTAGATATGATCAACATAGTGATGTTCACCATTGAAAACTACTCCATCTCACGTGATGATCGGACATGGTTTAGTTGATTTGGATCACATGATCACTTAGATGATTAGAGGGATGTCTATCTAAGTGGGAGTTCTTAAGTAATATGATTAATTGAACTTTAATTTATCATGTACTTAGTCCTGGTAGTATTAGCATATATATGTTGTAGATCAATAGCTCGCATTTAGCTCCCCTGTTTTATTTTTGATATGTTCCTAGAGAAAAATAAGTTGAAAGATGTTAGTAGCAAAGATGCAGACTAGCTCCGTGATATGAGGATTATCCTCATTGCTCCACAGAAGTATTATGTCCTTCATGCACCGCTAGATGATAGAACTATTGCAGGAGCAGATGCAGACGTTTTGAACGTTTTGATAAAAACTCAGTATGATAACTACTTGATAGTTTAGTGCACCATGCTTTACGGCTTAGAACCGGGACTTCAAAAATGTTTTGAACGCCACGGAGCATATAAGATGTTGCAAGAGTTGAAATTGGTATTTCATACTCATGCCCGTGTCGAGAGGTATGAGACCTCTGACATTACTTTGCCTACAAGATGGAGGAGAATAGCTCAACCAGTAAGCATGTGCTCAGATTGTCTGAGTACTACAATCACTTGAATCAAGTGGGAGTTAATCTTCCAGATAAGATAGTGATTGACAGAGTTCTCTAGTCACTATCACCAAGTTGCTAGAACTTCGTAATGAACTATAATATGCAAGGGATAACGGAAATGATTCCCAAGCTCTTCGTGATGCTAAAATCGACGAAGGTAGAAATCAAGAAAAGCATCAAGTGTTGATGGTTAACAAGACCACTAGTTTCAAGAAAATGGCAAAGGGAAGAAGGGGAACTTCAAGAAGAACGGCAAGCAAGTTGCTACTCAAGTGAAGAAGCCCAAGTTTGGACCTAAGCCTAAGACTAAGTGCTTTTACTGCAAAGGGACTAGTCATGGTAAGCGGAACTGCCCCAAGTATTTGGCGGATAAGAAGGATGGGAAAGTGAACAAAGGTATATTGGATATACATGTTATTGATGTGTACTTTACTAGTGTTTATAGCAACCCCTCGGTATTTGATACTAGTTCAGTTGCTAAGAGTAGTAACTTGAAACAGGAGTTGCAGAATGAACAGAGACTAGTTAAGGGTGAAGTAACGATGTGTGTTGGAAGTAGTTCCAAGAATGATATGATCATCGTCGCACACTCCCTATACTTTCAGGATTAATGCTGAACCTAAATAAGTGTTATTTGGTGTTTGCATTGAGCATGAATATGATTTGATCATGGTTATTGCAATACGGTTATTCATTTAAGTTAGAGAATAATTGTTATTCTGTTTACATGAATAAAACCTTCTGTGGTTATACACCCAATGAAAATGGTTTGTTGAATCTCGATCATAGTGATACACATATTCATAATATTGAAGCCAAAAGATGCAAAGTTAATAATGATAGTGCAACTTATTTGTGGCACTGCCGTTTAGGTCATATTGGTGTAAAGCGCATGAAGAAAATCCATGCTGATGGGCTTTTGGAATCACTTGATTATGAATCAGTTGTTGCTTGCGAACCATGCCTCATGGGCAAAGATGACTAAGACTCCATTCTCCAGAACAATGGAGCGAGCAACTGACTTATTGGATATAATACATACTAATGTATGAGGTCCAATGAGTGTTGAGGCTCGCGACGGGTATCGTTATTTTCAGACCTTCACAGATGATTTGAGCAGATATGGGTATATCTACTTGTAGAAACATAAGTCTGAAACATTTGAAAAGTTCAAAGAATTTCAGAGTGAAGTGGAAATCATCGTAACAATAAAATAAAGTTTCTACGATATGATCGCAGAGGCGAATATTTGAGTTATGAGTTTGGTCATCAATTAAAACAATGTGGAATAGTTTCACAAACTCATGCCACCTGGAACACCACAGCGTAATGGTGTGTCCGAACGTCATAATCATACTTTATTTGATATAGTGCAATATATGATGTCTCTTACCGATTTACCACTATCATTTTGGGGTTATGCATTAGAGACAACTGCATTCACATTAAAAAGGGCACCATCTAAATCCGTTGAGACGACACCATATGAACTGTGGTTTAGCAAGAAACCTAAGTTGTCGTTTCTTAAAGTTTGGGGTTGCGATGCTTATGTGAAAAAGTTTCATCTTGATAAGCTCAAATTGTTGGGGATATTACTACCAGTATGACCCGCCTAGGAGGGGCCGGGTCAGCCCTAATGGCGGGTTACATAAGAAGCCCAATAAACATTCAAGATGATAGTTTACTAAACGTATAGAAGGCCCAAAGGCCTGGGGCCGGCTGAAGGCCTAATATTGTAAACCACCGTATGTAAGGAAAGACTTGTAAAGAAAGGCATGTAAAGGAAGTCACTGAGCCGGACACGATTATGAGCCGGCCGGGACTCTGTAGGCCACCGGGCGTCAACCCGTGTATATAAGGGGACGACCCGGTGGCGGTTTAGGGAAAAAACAACCAAGTCGAGAACCAAGCCGGCGAGTTGAGCCCCATGGGGATCGAAACCTCAGCAATACCAATCCCAACTAGATGTAGGCTTTTACCTTCATCGTAAGGGGCCAAACTAGTATAAAAACTCTCTCGTGTGTCCTTTGTCCCGATTAACCCCTTTAAGCTTCCTAGTGCGATGGCCCTACGACTAAGTCCTTGCTCTAGGACATTTGCCGTGTCAACTCCACGATAGTTGGCGCCCACCGTGGGGCCAGCGCACGATGGATTTGAGTTCTTGAAGGGCAACTTCGAAGGGCTCCAGGGATACGCTGTGGGCCGGATGACCAAGAGTCGTCGCGGCAAACTCTACATCGACGACAAAGGCTGGGGCCCCGAGGCTGGCTCGATCGAGTACAGGTACCAGGTCCCCTTCGGCGGAATTCACATCTTCATCGGCCGGATCGGCGAGTCAGGCCCTGAGCCGGACGTCCACACCAACCTCATCGAAACGGCTTAGCGCGCCGGGTCCGCCCATGTTCAATCTGTCATGAAACATGCCTTCATTGGCTGCATCCATGGCGGTGAATACTCCGAAGGATCGATGGAAGGCGGGGAGACGGCCATCTGCTCTGATACCGCATCATCAACAGGTGAGACAGACTCGTTGTACCAGCTGCAAGACGGCATGCTCGGGGGCTGTTCCGATGGCAGCAGTATTCCGGACCCCCTTGAGCCACCGAATTGGGCCGTAGTCTTTATGGCGGGGACGCAGCCCGGGCAGAACTCCGCCGCAGCGGCAGCTGCAGCTACTGGGTCGGCAGCAGTCGGGTCAGGAGACCCTGCGTGCCCCCCGGCTCAGGTTCTAATGGACCTCATGGATAGGCTAACGACTCTGTTAACCGCTGTGGTAGAACCAGCGGATAAAGACCAGCATGACACAGAAGTGGCACACGTGCGGGAGGAGATGGTGCAAGCTAAGGAAAATCTAGCCGCAGAGGAAACCCGGATGGCAGCAGAACGAGCAGCTCTAGATGCTCGTGCTCAGCAGCTTCAAGCAGAAACTTTCTGGCACTCGGTGGATATTAATGCATCAAACGAGGTCATGAGGAGGAGGCATCAGAAAACTCAGTCGCGTCTGCCTCTAACGCTGGATCCAAGGAACCTGTTCCATACACCCAGGGCTGGGGGGAGCAACCCACGAGAGGCAAACCGGGTCACGTCACCCGGTGCACCAGTTCAGCCACGCGCCATGGAGCCACCTCGCATGAATACAACTCCTCCTCGTTATGTGTCAACACCTCCGGGTCATTTCTCTAACCCTATGGAAAATCTCATCGCAACATCGGCTCGTTTGGCAGCTCTCCCAATGGAAGGCGACTCGCCAACAACAATTGAAACCCGGAGGGTAAGAGAACTACTTCAGACAGCTTTGGCCTAGTAGGATGCATACTCCTATAGTCGAGACATGATTCATTCAACTCCTCGCCCAAGCCGGAGCCTGAGTTACAGTAGGCACATGGAGTCCGCAGAGATGTCAAGTAATGCTCAATGCCACAACCGGCCATATAGGCATGAGCCGGTGCGGGCTGGAGCCCTTAACTTGGCGGATCAGGAGAGGATTCGTCAGGAGGCGGAACGGGCGGCTCAGATAGCAGCAGAGCAGGCGGCTCACCGAACCTTTCCGGCTTATCCCGCAACCTCAGTTGAGGCAGGAGTGGCCACAAGAACCGGAGGTGTGCCTGTTGGGGAACGTAGTAATTTCAAAAAATTTCCTACGCACACGCAAGATCATGGTGATGCACAGCAACGAGAGGGGAGAGTGTTGTCTACGTACCCACGCAGACCGACTGCGGAAGCGTTGACACAACGTAGAGGAAGTAGTCGTACGTCTTCCCGATCCGACCGATCCAAGCACCGTTACTCCAGCACCTCCGAGTTCTTAGCACACGTATAGCTCGATGACGATCCCCCGGCTCCAATCCAGCAAAGCTTCGGGGAGGAGTTCCGTCAGCACGACGGCGTGGTGACGATCTTGATGTACTACCAACGCAGGGCTTCGCCTAAGCACTACAACGATATGATTGAGGTGGAATATGGTGGCAGGGGGCACCGCACACGGCTAAGGAACGATCTCAATGATCAACTTGTGTGTCTAGAGGTGCCCCCTGCCTCCGTATATAAAGGAGCCAAGGGGGAGGGGGCCGCCGACCAGGAGGAGGGTGCAGGAGGAGTCCTACTCCTACCGGGAGTAGGACTCCCCCCAATCCTAGTTGGACTAGGATTCCCCGAGGGGGAAAGAGAGAGAGGGGGGCCGGCCACCTCTCCTAGTCCTAATAGGACTAGGGGAGGGTGGAGGCGCGCGGCCACCTTGGGCTGCCCCTTTCTCCTTTCCACTAAAGCCCATTAAGGCCCATATGGTTCCCGGGGGGTTCCGGTAACCTCCCGGTACTCCGGTAAAATCCTGATTTCACCCGGAACACTTCCGATATCCAAATATAGGCTTCCAATATAACAATCTTTATGTCTCGACCATTTCAAGACTCCTCGTCATGTCTGTGATCACAGCCGGGACTCCGAACTAACTTCGAGAACAATGTAGACATGACCGAGACACGTCTCTGGTCAATAACCAATAGCGGGACCTGGATGCCCATATTGGCTCCTACATATTCTACGAAGATCTTTATCGGTCAGACCGCATAACAACATATGTTGTTCCCTTTGTCATCGGTATGTTACTTGCCCGAGATTTGATCATCGGTATCCAATACCTAGTTCAATCTCATTACCAGCAAGTCTCTTTACTCGTTCCGTAATACATCATCTCACAACTAACATATTAGTTGTAGTGCTTGCAAGGCTTATGTGATGTGCATTACCGAGAAGACCCAGAGATACCTCTCCGACAATCGGAGTGACAAATCCTAATCTCGAAATACGCCAACCCAACATCTACCTTTGGAGACACTTGTAGTACTCCTTTATAATCACCCAGTTACGTTGTGACGTTTGGTAGCACCCAAAGTGTTCCTCCGGCAAACGGGAGTTGCAAAATCTCATAGTCATACGAACATGTATAAGTCATGAAGAAAGCAATAGCAACATACTAAACGATCGGGTGCTAAGCTAATGGAATGGGTCATGTCAATCAGATCATTCAACTAATGATGTGATCCCGTTAATCAAATAACAACTCTTTGTTCATGGTTAGGAAACATAACCATCTTTGATTAACGAGCTAGTCAAGTAGAGGCATACTAGTGACACTCTGTATGTCTATGTATTCACACATGTATCATGTTTCTGGTTAATACAATTCTAGCATGAATAATAAACATTTATCATGATATAAGGAAATAAATAATAACTATATTATTGCCTCTAGGGCATATTTCCTTCAGTCTCCCACTTGCACTAGAGTCAATAATCTAGTTTACATCGCTATGTGATTAACACCAATAGTTCACATCTTTATGTGATTGGTTCACATCTCCATGTGACTAACACCCAAAGGGTTTACTAGATTCAATAATCTAGTTCACATTGCTATGTGATTAACACCCAAAGAGTGATCATGTTTTGCTTGTGAGAGAAACTTTAGTCAACGGGCCTGCCAAATTCAGATCCGTATGTATTTTGCAAAATTCTATGTCTACAATGCTCTGCACGGAGCTACTCTAGCTGATTGCTCCCACTTTCAATATGTATCCAGATTGAGACTTAGAATCATATGGATCAGTGTCAAAAATTTGCATCGACGTAACCTTTTACGACGAACCTTTTTGTCACGTCCATAATCGAGAAACATATCCTTATTTCACTAAGGATAATTCCGACCGCTGTCCAGTGATCTACTCCTAGATCACTATTGTACTCCCTTGCCAAATTAGTGCAGGGTATACAATAGATCTGGTACACAGCATGACATACTTTATAGAACCTATGGCCAAGGCATAGGGAATGACTTTCATTCTCTTTCTATCTTCTGCCGTGGTCGGGATTTGAGTCTTACTCAACTTCACACCCTGTAATACAGGCAAGAACTCTTTCTTTGACTGCTCCATTTTGAACTACTTCAAAATCTTGTCAAGGTATGTACTCATTGAAAAAACTTATCAAGCGTCTTGATCTATCTCTATAGATCTTGAAGCTCAATATGTAAGCAGCTTCACCGAGGTCTTTCTTTGAAAAACTCCTTTCAAACACTCCTTTATGCTTTACAGAATAATTCTACATTATTTCCGATCAACAATATGTCATTCACATATACTTATCAGAAATGCTGTAGTGCTCCCACTCACTTTCTTGTAAACACAAGCTTCACCGCAAGTCTGTATAAAACTATATGCTTTGATCAACTCATCAAAGTGTATATTCCAACTCCGAGATGCTTGCACCAGTCCACAGATGGATTGCTAGAGCTTGCACATTTTGTTAGCACCTTTCGGATTGACAAAACCTTCTGGTTGCATCATATACAACTCTTCTTTAATAAATCCATTAAGGAATGCAATTTTGTTTATCCATTTGCCAGATTTCATAAAATGCGGCAATTAGTAACATGATTCGGACAGACTCTAGCATAGATACGAGTGAGAAACTCTCATCGTAGTCAACACCTTGAACTTGTCGAAAACCTTTTGCGACAATTCTAGCTTTGTAGATAGTAACACTACTATCAGCGTCCGTCTTCCTGTTGAAGATCCATTTATTCTCAATTGCTTGCTGATCATCGGGCAAGTCAACCAAAGTCCAAACTTTGTTCTCATACATGGATCATATCTCAGATTTCATGGCCTTAAACCATTTCGCGGAATCTGGGCTCATCATCGCTACCTCATAGTTCGCAAGTTCGTCATGGTCTAGTAATAGGACTTCCAGAACAGGATTACCGTACCACTCTGGTGCGGATCTCACTCTGGTTTACCTACGAGATTCGGTAGTAACTTGATCTGAAGTTACATGATCATCATCATTAGCTTCCTCACTAATTGGTGTAGTAGTCACAAGAACAGATTTTTGTGATGAACTACTTTCCAATAAGGGAGAATGTACAATTACCTTATCAAGTTTTCTACTTTCCTCCCACTCACTTCTTTCAAGAGAAACTCCTTCTCTAGAAAGCTTCCGAATTTAGCAACAAAAGTCTTGCCTTCGGATCTGTGATAGAAGGTGTATCCAATAGTTTCCTTTGGATATCCTATGAAGACACATTTCTCCGATTTGGGTTTGAGCTTATCAGGTTGAAACTTTTTCACATAAGCATTGCAACCTCAAACTTTAAGAAACGACAGCTTAGGTTTCTTGCCAAACCATAGTTCATACAGTGTCGTCTCAACGGATTTAGATGGTGCCCTATTTAACGTGAATGCAACTGTCTCTAATGCATAACCCCAAATCGATAGTGGTAGATCGGTAAGAGACATCATAGATCGCACCATATCTAATAAAGTACGGTTATGACGTTCGGACACACCATTACATTATGGTGTTCCAGGTGGCGTGAGTATTGAAACTATTTCACATTGTTTTTAACTGAAGGCCAAACTCGTAACTCAAATACTCTTCTCTACGATCAGATCGTGGAAACTTTATTTTCTTGTTACGATGATTTGTCACTCCACTCTGAAATTCTTTGAACTTTTCAAATGTTTCAAACTTATGTTTCATCAAGTAGATATACTCATATCTGCTCAAATCATCTGTGAAGATCAGAAAATAATGATACCTGTCGCGAGCCTCAATATTTATCGGACCACATACATCAGTATGTATGATTTCCAACAAATCTGTTGCTCGCTCCATTGTTCCGAAGAATGGAGTTTTAGTCATCTTGCCCATGAGGCATGGTTCGCAAGCATCAACTGATTCATAATCAAGTGATTCGAAAAGCCCATCAGTATGGAGTTTCTTCATGCGCTTTACACCAATATGACCTAAACTGCAGTGCCACAAATAAGTTGCACTATCATTATTAACTTTGCATCTTTTGGTTTCAATATTATGATTATGTGTATCACTACGATCGAGATCCAACGAACTATTTTCATTGGGTGTGTAACCATATAAGGTTTTATTCATGTAAACAGAACACCAATTTATTCTCTTACTTAAATGAATAACCGTATTACAATAAACATGATCAAATCATATTCATGCTCAATGCAAACACCAAATAACACTTTTTTAGCTTCAACACTAATCCCGAAATTATAGGGAGTGTGCGATGATGATCATATCAATCTTGGAACCACTTCCAACACACATCGTCACTTCACCCTTAACTTGTCTCTATTTATTCTGCAACTCCCGTTTCGAGTTACTAATCTTAGCAACTGAACTAGTATCAAATACTGAGGGGTTGCTATAAACACTAGTAAAGTACACATCAATAAGATGTATATCAAATATACTTATGTTTACTTTGCCATCCTTCTTATCCGCCAATCACTTGGGGTAGTTCCGCTTCTAGTGACCAGTCCCTTTGCAGCACTTAGTCTCAGGCTTAGGACCAGACTTGGGCTTCTTCACTTGAGCAACAACTTGCTTGCTGTTCTTCTTGAAGTTCCCCTTTTTTTCTTTGCCTTTTTCTTGAAACTAGTGGTCTTGTCAACCATCAACACTTGATGTTTTTCTTGATTTCTACCTTCATTGATTTTAGCATCACGAAGAGCTCGGGAGTTGTTTCCGTTATCCCTTGCATATTATAGTTCATCACGAAGTTCTACTAACTTGGTGATGGTGACTAGAGAATTCTGTCAATCACTATTTTATCTGCAAGATTAACTCTCACTTGATTCAAGTGATTGTAGTACCCAGACAATCTGAGCACATGCTCACTAGTTGAGCGATTCTCCTCCATCTTTTAGCTATAGAACTTGTTGGAGACTTCATATCTCTCAACTCGGGTATTTGCTTGAAATATTAACTTCAACTCCTGGAACATCTCATATGGTCCATGACGTTCAAAACGTCTTTGAAGTCCCGATTCTAAGCTGTTAAGCATGGTGCACTAAACTGTCAAGTAGTCATCATATTGAGCTATCCAAACGTTCATAACGTCTGCATCTGCTCCTGCAATAGGCCCGTCACCTAGCGGTGCATCAAGGACATAATTCTTCTGTGCAGCAATGAGGATAAACCTCAGATCACGGATCCAATCCGCATCATTGCTACTAACATCTTTCAACACAATTTTCTCTAGGAACATATCAAAATAAACATATGAAAGCAACAACGCGAGCTATTGATCCACAACATAGATATGCTAATACTACCAGGACTAAGTTCATGATAAATTAAAGTTCAATTAATCATATTACTTAAGAACTCCCACTTAGATAGATATCCCTCTAATCCTCTAAGTGATCACGTGATCCAAATCAACTAAACCATGTCCGATCATCACGGGAGATGGAGCAGTTTCATTGGTGAACATCATTATGTTGATCATATCTACTATATGATTCACGCTCGACCTTTCGGTCTCCGTGTTTCGAGGCCATATCTGTATATGCTTGGCTCGTCAAGTATAACCTGAGTATTCCGCGTGTGCAACTGTTTTGCACCCGTTGTATTTGAACGTAGAGCCTATCACACCCGATCATCACGTGGTGTCTCAGCACGAAGAACTTTCACAACGGTGCATACTCAGGGAGAACACTTCTTGATAATTTAGTGAGAGATCATCTTATAATGCTACCATCAATCAAAGCAAGATAAGATGCATAAAAGATAAACATCACATGCAATCAATATAAGTGATATGATATGACCATCATCATCTTGTGCCTGTGATCTCCATCTTCGAAGCACCGTCATGATCACCATCGTCACCGGCGCGACACCTTGATCTCCATCGTAGCATCGTTGTCGTCTCGCCAATCTTATGCTTCCACGACTATCGCTACCGCTTAGTGATAAAGTAAAGCATTACATCGCGATTGCATTGCATACAATAAAGCGACAACCATATGGCTCCTACCAGTTGCCGATAACTCGGTTACAAAACATGATCATCTCATACAATAAAATTTAGCATCATGTCTTGACCATATCACATCACAACATGCCCTGCAAAAACAAGTTAGACGTCCTCTACTTTGTTGTTGCAAGTTTTACGTGGCTGCTACGGGCTTAAGCAAGAACCAATCTCACCTACGCATCAAAACCACAACGATAGTTTGTCAAATAGACTCCGTTTTAACCTTCGCAAGGACCGGGCGTAGCCACACTCGGTTCAACTAAAGTTGGGGAGACAGTCGCCCGCAAGCCACCTGTGTGCAAACCACGTCGGGGGAACCGGTCTCGCGTAAGCGTACGCGTAATGTTGGTCTGGGTCGTCTCGTCCAACAATACCGCCGAACCAAAGTATGACATGCTGGTAGGCAGTATGACTCGTATCGCCCACAACTCACTTGTGTTCTACTCGTGCATATAACATCAAACCATAAAACCTAGGCTCGGATGCCACTGTTGGGGAACGTAGTAATTTCAAAAAAATTCCTACGCACATGCAAGATCATGGTGATGCACAACAACGAGAGGGGAGAGTGTTGTCTACGTACCCACGCAGACCGACTGCGGAAGCGTTGACACAATGTAGAGGAAGTAGTCATACGTCTTCCCGATCCGACCGATCCAAGCACCGTTACTCCGGCACCTTCGAGTTCTTAGCACACGTACAGCTCAATGACGATCCCCGGGCTCCGATCCAGCAAAGCTTCGGAGAGGAGTTCCGTCAGCACGACGGCGTGGTGACGATCTTGATGTACTACCAATGCATGGCTTCGCCTAAGCACTACAACGATATGATTGAGGTGGAATATGGTGGCAGGGGGCACCGCACACGGCTAAGGAACGATCTCAATGATCAACTTGTGTGTCTAGAGGTGCCCCCTGCCTCCGTATATAAAGGAGCCAAGGGGGAGGGGGCCGCCGGCCTGGAGGAGGGCGCAGGAGGAGTCCTACTCCTACCGGGAGTAGGACTCCCGCCAATGCTAGCTGGACTAGGATTTCCCGAGGGGGAAAGAGAGAGAGGGGGGCCGGCCACCTCTCCTAGTCCTAATAGGACTAGGGGAGGGGGGAGGCGCGCGGCCACCTTGGGCTGCCCCTTTCTCCTTTCCACTAAAGCCCATTAAGGCCCATATGGTTCCCGGGGGGTTCCGGTAACCTCCCGGTACTCCGGTAAAATCCCGATTTCACCCGGAACACTTCCGATATCCAAATATTGGCTTCCAATATATCAATCTTTATGTCTCGACCATTTCGAGACTCCTCGTCATGTCCGTGATCACATCCGGGACTCCGAACTAACTTCGGTACATCAAAATGCATAAACTCATAATAACTGTCATCGTAACGTTAAGCGTGCGGACCCTACGGTTCGAGAACAATGTAGACATGACCGAGACACGTCTCTGGTCAATAACCAATAGCGGGACCTGGATGCCCATATTGGCTCCTACATATTCTAGGAAGATCTTTATCGGTCAGACCGCATAACAACATACGTTGTTCCCTTTGTCATCGGTATGTTACTTGCCCGAGATTCGATCGTCGGTATCCAATACCTAGTTCAATCTCGTTACCGGCAAGTCTCTTTACTCGTTCCGTAATACATCATCTCACAACTAACATATTAGTTGTAGTGCTTGCAAGGCTTATGTGATGTGCATTACCGAGAAGGCCCAGAGATACCTCTCCGACAATCGGAGTGACAAATCCTAATCTCGAAATATGCCAACCCAACATCTACCTTTGGAGACACCTGTAGTACTCCTTTATAATCACCCAGTTACGTTGTGACGTTTGGTAGCACCCAAAGTGTTCCTCCGGCAAACGGGAGTTGCATAATCTCATAGTCATAGGAACATGTATAAGTCATGAAGAAAGCAATAGCAACATACTAAACGATCGGGTGCTAAGCTAATGGAATGGGTCATGTCAATCAGATCATTCAACTAATGATGTGATCCTGTTAATCAAATAACAACTCTTTGTTCATGGTTAGGAAACATAACCATCTTTGATTAACGAGCTAGTCAAGTAGAGGCATACTAGTGACACTCTGTATGTCTATGTATTCACACATGTATCATGTTTCCGGTTAATACAATTCTAGCATGAATAATAAACATTTACCATGATATAAGGAAATAAATAATAACTATATTATTGCCTCTAGGGCATATTTCCTTCAGTGCCTTGCCTGGTCCCAGCCATACGCAATGAGCGGTTGCCCAAGGACTTCAAGGGTCCTCGTAAGGTGCCTAATTACACGGCTGACCTACAGCCGGAGGCTTGGATTGAGAGTTATGAGATGGCTATGGAGCTGTTGGAGGTTAGCGATGCTGCAATGGCCAAGTATTTTACCATGATGTTGGATGGAACGGCTCGGACCTGGTTAAAGGGATTGCCACCCAATTCTATCGGCTCATGGGCAGAGTTGAAAGCACGGTTCATCCAGAACTTTAAGGACACGTGTAAGTAGCCAATGTCGATTGTGGACCTGACCAATTGCAAACAAGAGGATGGTGAATCTACAACCCATTGGGTGCGCCGAGTCAAGGAGATAATACATTCGTCTGATAAGATGGACGCCAGCTTAGCAGTTTTGATGTTGGAGAAAAATTGTCGTTTTGAACCTTTGAAGCAGAAGCTGGGGCGGCTTAAACGTGACTGTAATGACATGGGAACATTGATGGCGGCTGTTGTCAAGTATGCTGACTCTGATACCACCAAGGACCCGGTGTCTGACGAAGAAAAGGCAACGAAGGGAAAGAAGAATGGCAGTGGCAAGGGTCACCAACAAAACCCGACGAATCAGGGAGGTAATAAACGTAAGGCTGATGAGTTTGTTGCTAATACTAATGCGCAGGGTGGTAATCAGCGGCGCAAGGGCAGACAACCCCCTCGATCGGGCGGGTCAAGCCCCACCCTTGAGCAGTTGTTGAATGAACCTTGTCCAAAGCACGACACCCGGGAGAAACCGGCCACCCACTTGTGGAAGGATTGCACGATCATGAAGGCATTTAAAAATTCAAACGCATTTGATGGGGGTCACGGCCCAGGTGGTGGCTCAGGTGGAGGCGGCTTTCAGGGCCCGGGCGTCGGTTCAAGCGGAGGAGGTTTTCACGGTCAGGGTTATCCTGGTCACCAAGGAGGATATAATCAGCAACACGGCCAAGGGAATCAGCAGTAGCAGCAATCCGGCTATCAGAGCAACCCGAAGCAGTTGAGTAGCGGACAATATCATGTCTTTACTACCAGTTTATGTAAGAGGGACCAGAAACTCCACAAGAGGGCTGTCAATGCCGTTGAACCGGCAATTCCACGTTATCTACGTTGGTCGGAGCAGCCTATTGTGTGGAGCAGAGAGGATCACCCGCCCCGGGTTGATAATCCGGGTCACTTGGCTTTGGTAGTGGCACCTTAGGTTGGTGGGTACAAGTTTACTAAGGTGCTCATGGATGGAGGCAGCAGCATCAACATCCTCTACTATGAGATGTTCCGCCGGATGGGATTGACGGATAAAAATCTTAAACAATCCAACACTATTTTTCACGGTGTGGTACCTGGTAAATCGGCATACCCAGTTGGTAAGATTGAACTGGAAGTAGCCTTTGGGGATGAGTATGACTCCAGAGTGGAAAAATTAACCTTTGAAGTGGTTAAGATCAAAAACCCATATCATGCTCTGTTTGGGCGGCCGGCTTATGCCAAGTTCATGGCTCGGCCGTGTTACGTATATTTGCAGCTCAAGATGCTGGGTCATAAGGGCACCATTACAGTACATGGGAGTCGGAAGATAGCCTTGGAATGTGAAGAAGGTGATGCTGCCTATGCTGAATCTGTTTGTGCAACAGAGGAGTTAAAATTCTACAAGGATCATGTTGACCCGGCGGACATGACATCATTAAAGAAACCAACAACAGAGCATGAGCCGGAGTTGACATTCAAATCAGCTGATGACACTAAGATGGTTGACTTTGTACCTGGCGACTCATCCAAACAGTTCATCATCAGTGCAAACTTGGATCCGAAATAGGAAAGCGCGCTCATCGAGTTCATCCATGAGAACCGGGACATCTTTGCATGGAAACCTTCAGACATGCCGGGTGTCCCGAGGGAACTCGCTGAGCACACTCTTAAATCAATCCAAAGTTCAAACCTGTCAGACAGTTTCTCCGACGGTTCAATGAAGAAAGGTGCAAGGCCATTGGAGAGGAGGTGGCCCGGCTCTTGGCAGCCGGGTTCATTGTGGAGTGGCAGCCGGGTTCATTGTGGAGGTCTTCCACCCCGAATGGTTAGCTAACCCGGTGCTTGTACTAAAAAAGAATGGCACCTGGCGTATGTGTGTGGATTACACAGATTTGAACAAGGCTTGCCCGGTTGATCCTTTTGCTCTCACCCATTGTCGGTGTCAAAACCGGCGGATCTCGGGTAGGGGGTCCCAAACTGTGCGTCTAGGCCGGATGGTAACAGGAGGCAAGGGACACGAAGTTTTACCCAGGTTCGGGCCCTCTCGATGGAGGTAAAACCCTACGTCCTGCTTGATTGATATTGATGATATGGGTAGTACAAGAGTAGATCTACCACGATATTAGAGAGGCTAAACCCTAGAAGCTAGCCTATGGTATGATAGTTGATGTGTATGTTGTCCTACGGACTAAAACCCTCCGGTTTATATAGACACCGGAGAGGGTTAGGGTTACATAGAGTCGGTTATAATGGTAGGAGATCTGAACATCCGTATCGCCAAGCTTGCCTTCCACGCCAAGGAAAGGCCCTTCCGGACACGGGACGGAGTCTTCAATCTTGTATCTTCATAGTCCAGGAGTCCGACTGAAGGTATAGTTCGGCTATCCGAACACCCCCTAATCCAGGACTCCCTCACCCATATTGATCAGATCATTGATGCTACGTCAGGTTGCACACGGTTGAGTTTCTTAGATGCTTATTCCGGTTATCATCAGATTAAGATGGCAGTCAAGGATCAAGAGAAGACAACTTTTATAACTCCTTTTGGAGCTTTCTGCTATGTGTCTATGCCTTTTGGGCTTAAGAGCGCCCAGGCGACTTACCAACGGTGTGTGCAGAATTGTCTTCACGATCAAATTGGGCGCAATGTTCATGCTTATGCGGATGATATAGTGGTGAAATCCAGGGAAGAGGAAACCTTGATCACAAACCTGAAAGAGACTTTTGATAATCTTCGGATTTACAAAATGATGCTTAACCCGGCCAAGTGTGTTTTTGGAGTGCCAGCCGGCAAGCTTTTGGGGTTTTTTGGTTTCTAACCGAAGTATTTAAGCTAACCCGGAGAAAATCAAGGCAATTACATCCCTAGCTAGACCAACCTGCGTCAATGATGTTCAACGACTGGCCGGTCATGTGGCTGCTTTGAGCCGGTTCATAAGCTGGTTAGGGGAAAAGGCTATGCCTCTGTATCAGTTGATGAAGAAAACGGATGTTTTTGTTTGGAGCGATGTTGCGAACGCTGCTTTTGAGGATCTGAAGGCACAACTGGCTGAGCCGCCGGTCCTGGCTGCTCCAATTAAGAACGAGCCGCTATTGTTATACATAGCTGCCAACTCACGAGCTGTTAGTGTGGCTATTGTGGTAGAGCGCCGGGAGGTTGGCAAAGAGCATCCGGTTCAGTGGCTGGTTTATTATGTCAGTGAAGTGCTAATTGAGTCTAAGCAACGATATCCACATTGACAGAAGCTTGTTTATGGGGTGTTCATGGCGAGCCGGAAGCTTAAGCATTACTTTCAGGGGCATCCAATCACTGTGGTTAGCTCTGCTCCTTTGGGAGACATTATTCAAAATAGAGAAGCCACGGGGCGAGTCGCCAAGTGGGCAATTGAGCTTGGGTCTCATGGGTTGAAGTATGTTCCATGTACTGCAATTAAGTCTCAAGCCCTGGTTGACTTCATCAATGACTGGACAGAGATGCAGATGCCAGAAGAGAAGCCGGGCAACACATATTGGACTATTCATTTTGATGGATCCAGGCAATTGGAAGGCTCGAGGGCTGGAGTCGTGTTAACTTCCCCACGAGGTGATAAATTTTGTTATGTGTTACGGTTGATGTTTCCATGACTAACAATGCAGCAGAGTATGAAGCCTTGCTCCATGGTCTTCGAGTGGCAAAGGAGATGAGCTTGAGCCGGGTCAGATGTCTTGGTGACTCAGATCTAGTGGCTCAACAGGTATCTAGCAAGTGGGATTCCAAAGACCCTCTCATGGTGGCTTATCGCCGAGAGGTTGATGCTGTTGCAGGATATTTTAAAGGTTATCAGGTGGAACACATTGACCGTCGAAAGAACAAAGCAGCTGATGCTTTAAGCCGGCTGGGGTCTCAGCGTAAGCCGGTGCCACCCAACACCTTTTTGGATGTTTTGCATAACCCCTCTGTCATGTTGCCCACAGAAGAAGATTTAGCTGTTCCTGACCCAGAGGTGCAGTTGGTAGCGGCTCTTTATGTCATCCCAGATTGGACGGTGCTGTTTTTGGCTTACATGACCCGGGGAGAGTTGCCGGCGGATGAGACCCTGGCTCGGCAGATAACCCGGCGATCTAAGTCCATGATGATTTCGGATGGAGAGTTATTTCATCGCAGTGTTTCCGGAGGGTTTCAATGGTGTGTTTCCCCCGAAGAAGGTCAAGAAATCCTCCGTAAGATCCATGAAGGCGATTGCGGTCATCACGTCGGGTCAAAATCTTTACTGTCCCATCTTAGCGCGTTATGCGAGGCGGTTTCCTTGGCACGTCTTGTTAAAGCAGAGATCGTGTCCCCTTATTCCAGGATTCTCATCAATACGGGCGTGGGTAACCCAACCACGCCATTGATTACGGCGCTTGGAGATAAGCGAGTTTTACCAGGCTGGTGGGGACACGTAGTTGCATACACCCATATAAGGGGATAAGGATCCACCTTTTCACCTACGCCTTCTTCCTCCTTCACCTATCCATTCTTGTGCACTCGAGCTCCAGCGCCCAAGTCCGCACTACCACCTCAACCTTCTCCAGTCATGTCCGGAGCGGGAGGCAAGTGGATGGTTTCCTCCGCCACGGAGGGACACATCAAAAAGCTAAGGAAGGCCGGATATCTGGCTAGCGACATCGCGCATCGGCTTCCCGAAAAGGGGCAGCTCATCCCCACTCCTAGGCCCCATGAGAGGGTGCTATTCCTCCCCCATTTCCTCCGCGGACTGGGCTTCCCTCTGCATCCATTTGTCCGGGGGCTCATGTTCTACTACGACCTGGATTTCCATGATCTGGCCCCGAACTTCGTCCTCAACATCTCGGCGTTCATCATCGTGTGCGAGGCGTTCCTCCACATCCGCCCCCATTTCGGCCTATGGCTTAAGACTTTCAACGTCAAGCCAAAGGTGGTGCGCGACAGCCAGGCGGAGTGCGGCGGTGCCATGGTTGGCAAGATGGCCAATGTCCTGTGGCTCGAGGGCTTCTTTGTGGAGACCCTGAAGGGGTGGCAATCATGGTGGTTTTACGTCACCGAGATGCGCGACGCCGAATGGGTCACACCCCCTGAGTTTCGATCCGGCCCCCCTACGCGGCTCACCTCCTGGAAGGAGACAGGCCTGTCTTGGGGTAAAAAGGAGAGCTGACCAGACTCCAAACATGCATCCAAACCCTGGTGGACAAGAAGCTCAAGCTTGTCAACGTAGTCCAGGTTATGCTCATCCGCCTGATCCTCCCGTGTCAACGACGGGCCTTCAATCTATGGGAGTTCGACCCGGCGCAGCATCAAACTCTAAACAGGCTCTTCGACACGACGTACGAAGATGCCTGGAGGATGCTTTTCAAGGGCGTCGAGGCTACCGCATCCGCTACCAAGGATCGTGGATTCAGCGCGAGCGTCACGCGCTCGCGGTAAGCTGTTTTTTCTTTTTACAGGGTATCAGTTTTCCATAGTTTGACTCTATGCGGGATCGAAGCTCCCTTTCCTCTGACAGGATTTGTAGGTGACGTCCAGACAGATCAACTATCCGGCCCCTTTGCCCGAAGGCCTAGCAGACGCATGCTTGGCGAGGCTGCTGGTTCCGGCGCCCTATGTGGTGCCGGAGAAGAAGGCCACGAAAAGGGCCACGGGGACTCGAAAGAATGCCCGGCGCCAGGAGGTGTCGGATTCATCATCCAACGGTCCCGAAGCGCCTTCCTCTCGTGAAGATGTGGAGGAAGAAGAAGAAACCTCTCCCCCTCCAGCGGGAGGAGAGAAGAAAAGGAAGGCCGCCCTCTCTGAGGAGGCCAGAGGGTCCAAGAAGGGGAAAACCCTTCCTGCGGACTACTCCGCCAACGCCGACGACGGCGGAGATGAGTGGCAGCCCAGGGCCAAGCCCTGGCAAAATCGTAAGTATCCGGATACCGGAGTAATTCATAGTATTCGTTTATTGCACAACTTTCCCTTATGTCGAATATGCTTATGCAGCCCACCCAAAGACCGGCTCGACGCGTCGTCGAGCGGCTCACTGGACTCGTCGGATGTGAACTCGCTTCCAACGGCTTCCTCCCCCCGCCCTACGGACGACACCGAGGTGTTGTCCCAATAGGTTCCAAGCAGGGAGGAGGTGGTCCCGGAGGTGCCGCAAGGCGACCTCCCGGACTCCAGGACTAAAGGGGATGAAACCCCCCAGGGCTCCAAGTCCGGTTCTAGGCCGGACACCGCTCCGAAACCTTCAAGGGTTCCGGAGTCCGGCGGGGGACCTCCTTCCAAGAGGAGCGAGTCCACCGTGCCGGCGACCCCCGTCCACCCGGAGGCGCCGGACAATATGTTGGAGGCGCTCCAAGGCGCCTCCATCGACGAGGAGCACCGCGCTATTATGAGTGCGGTGGTCCAGAAGGTTCAGTCCGCCAAGAGCGGACTGACTGAAGCTTGTACTAGCCTTTTGACAGGCTTTGAGGTAAGTAAATAATGTGTAAATAATATTACCGCATAGACAGTAGCCCCTGATGCTCTGTTGGGTGTTCGGGAAGAAAAGCCGAATAGAGGATCAAAAAATTCGCAGGAGTCTAACAAAAGGAGTCAATATGCGTGTGCAGGCTTCTCTGCTGGCGTCCGCTGTACTCACTTCGGAAGTGGACACGCTGAAGCAGAGCCTCGAGAAGTCCGAGCAAGAACTTGGGTGTGCCAAGAAGCAGCTCGAGGAGAAGGAAGGTAAGAAATACCTTGGTTGAATATGTATATATAAAAAAGGTGCAATTGCAAGAAATGGCAGGATTAACATGGCTATTGTAGGGGCCACATCTGAGGTGGCGACCCTTAAGCAAGCGCTGCTCGAGGCCGAGAAGAGTGCGGCCGTGGAGCGCACCGAGCGGGAGAGGTATGAGGCCGAGGTTGGCAAGGTGCGGCAAGAGCTCCAGGTTCTCATGAAGAAACATGAGAGTTTGGAGCTTGACTCGAAGACGCGAGCGTCCGAGCTCGCGGCAACTATTGAAAATGCCAAGTCTGCCAAGACCGAATCCCAGAAGACCCTCCAGGAGTTGGATGAGGTGAAGAAGATAGCAGCGGGTAAGGAATTATTTATGCAAAGTAAACACATAAACGTGAGTTACTTGATACTTACCCGAATCTGGAGCTCTCCAGGGGCATTTGCAGATCTTCCCTGGGGTGTATCCGATGCCGCCGCATTCTATCGAGTCAAGGAGGGCGGCTCGACGGAGAAGGTGTTCTGGTCTCAGTATGCTGAGGCCGGACACCCTGTGCCCCTGAGCGACCAGCTAAAGCAACTGGTCGAGCTCCACAAGGTGGCCGAACAGGCCATGAAGGGCCTCCTAGTTCGGCTGTGGCCTAGAGAGGCTCTGCCTGGGAGCTATTTCGGGCTGGTGCGACGGCTGGTGGAGGCCTGTCCAAGGCTCGAAGTCATCAAGCGCTTCGTCTGTATTGAAGGTGCCCGTGGGGCCTTTGCCCGTGCTAAGGTGCACCGGGGCAGGCTGGATGCGGAGAAGCTTGTGAAGGATGGGCCACCAACGGGGAAAGAGCATTGCAAGCCCAAAAATTACTATAAGGATGTTCTGAAGGGTGCCCGCCATGTGGCGGATGAATGTACTAGGGATGTAATTTTTGAGTAAAACTCGCCCGTGTTTATCCTGTGCGCTGAAAACTTGTTCATATGCGCTGAGCAATGCTGCTTGAATTTAAAATATTACCTTATGTGTGGCTGTTTATCAATACTGAGAGATGGCGAGTCGTCGGCTTCTGCCCCCTTGCCGCTAGTGCTGGGGTGTTCGGGGATAAACCTGGGTGCTCTTTTTCCCATATTTGGGTCCTTCGAGGGAGGCGCTCAGCCCAACGAACGAGGCAATCGGACTATAATGCGTTAACACTCTCACTTAGCCATAGAATTCTATAATTTTAAATTTCGGCGAAGCCCCTAGTATTCGAAAGACCGAGTTCGGGGCGCTATCCACGCCTTGGCCGGACAGAGCCGACTCCTTGCCCTAAGCGGCATAAGTCTCCAGGGGCTTGAAAAAACCTCTCGAACAGCGACCAGCTCTCGCTTCATCATGACAGTCAGTTTTAGCTTTCTCCACTGAGGTGCTCGGCCCAGCTCAACTGGGGCACAATCGCAGTGGTTCTCCTAGTGCTACCTTAGCCGATATAGCGGAATGCAAGGCACCAAAACATAGGAGCCGGGCAAACCCAACTATTGACCCAAGACATGATTCGGAGCCGATGCATATAGTGCTATAAGTTCAGGGTGCCGCACTTGTGAAAGTGTTCGGACTTCTCACACCATATTGAGGGGTGCTAAAAGCCCCTGGCGTATTTTGGCCGTACCAAGTTGTACGGGTGCAACATGTCATTAAGGAATATTTATTTATAAAAAGATAATGCAAAAAATAGACAAAAGCTATGCATTGTTTATTAAAAATAGCTGCGATCAAAGCAGAACGATACAAGTAATGCGATAAACGAAAAGTTGGACTATTTAACATGTCTGCTCCAGGGGCAAGCTGCGGAATAGTATGCGAAACAGGTATACTGCTCGTGATAGAGACCACCTGGGATTTCCGTAATGCGGCATGGCTTGTCTGCTTCCCTGGTCCTTGCATCGTTTGTGCGGCAATTGAACTGCCGAACAGGCCTTCCGAAGAGTAGAGTCCCGGAAGTAAGAGAAAAGTAAAAAATCGGCAGCCCCTGGTGCGGTTTAAGCCGTGTTTTGGGCGTGCCGTGATGGTGCCCCTCCCCCTATGCCCATGGTATTTCTAGAGCGTAGTTATGTACGCGAAGTACTGGCGTCGCCTTTTTGCGAGGGTTGGGGTTGGGGCTGCATTGCTACGCCTACTCGGAACATGCTAGGCAGTCTTGTTGTAGGTTACTCCGGGCACGCTTGACGGTGTCCGGACGTTTAATGGCCGGACTGGAGAACTGCCTGAAGAGGCTGCTTTGTATTTCCGCTGCAAGGGCCGCCATGTGCTCCTCTGTTCGGAGGGAGCGTTCGGTGTTTCCATTGACCGTAATTACTCCACGAGGGCCTGGCATCTTGAGCTTAAGGTACGCGTAGTGCGGTACCGCATTGAATTTGGCGAATGCGGTTCGTCCGAGCAGTGCATGATAGCCACTGCGGAATGGAACTATGTCGAAGATCAATTCCTCGCTTCGGAAATTATCCAGGGATCCGAAGACCACTTCAAGTGACTGAGCCTGTACAGTTGGCCTCTACACCTGGTATTACGCCTTTAAAGGTCGTTTTGGTGGGCTTAATCCTGGAGGAATCGATGCCCATTTTCCGCACTGTATCCTGGTAAAGCAGGTTCAGGCTGCTGCCACCGTCCATGAGGACTCTAGTGAGATGAAATCCGTCAATAATTGGGTCTAGAACCAATGCGGCAAATCCGCCATGAGGATGCTAGTGGGATGGTCTCTTCGATCAAAGGTGATCGGGCAGGAGGACCATGGGTTGAACTTTGGGGCGACTGGCTCTACCGTCTATACGTCCCTTAACGCGCGCTTCCGCTCCCTTTTGGGGACGTGGGTGGCGTATATCATGTTCACCGTCCGCACTTGTGGGGGAAAACCCTTCTGTCCATTGTTGTTCGGCGGCCGGGGCTCCTCGTCGTCATTGCTATGCAGCCCCTTGTCTTCATTGTCGGTGCTTAACTTGCCTGCCTGCTTGAACACCCAACAATCCCTGTTGGTGTGATTGGCCGGCTTTTCGGGGGTGCCATGTATTTGGCACAAGCGGTCGAGTATTCGGTCCAAGCTGGACGGGCCCCTAGGATTCCTTTTGAATGGCTTCTTCTGCTGACCGGATTTAGAGCCTCTGAATCCGTCATTAACTGCCGTATCCTCAGCATTGTTGCCGTTAATGCGGCACTTCTGATTGTTGCGATGCGACCTGCCACTAATGTCCCTGGTGTCCGAACTACGAGGGTTCTTGGTCATATTGTTGCTATGAGCAAGCCAGCTGTCTTCTCCCGCACAAAAGCGAGTCATGAGTATCGTGAGTGCTGCCATAGATTTCAGCTTTTCCTATCCAAGGTGCCGGGCCAGCCACTCATCATGGATATTGTGCTTGAAGGCTGCTATGGCCTCAGCGTCCGGACAGTCGACTATTTTATTTTTCTTTGTTAGGAACCGTGTCCAGAATTGCCTGGCCGATTCCTCTGGCTGCTGAATTACGTGACTTAGGTCATCGGCGTCTGGGGGTCGCACATAAGTGCCCTGGAAATTGTCGAGGAATGCGGCTTCCAGGTCCTCCCAACAACTGATCGATCCTGTTGGCAAGCTGTTGAGCTAATGCCGAGCTGGTCCTTTAAGCTTGAGTGGCAGGTATTTGATGGCGTGAAAATCGTCGTCGCGGGCCATGTGGATATGAAGGAGATAATCCTCGATCCATACCACAGGGTCTGTTGTGCCATCATATGATTCGATGTTTATGGGTTTGAAACCCTCGGGGATTTGATGATCCATTATTTCGTCTGTAAAGCACAGTGGGTGTGCGGCGCCTCTGTACTGGGCGATATCATGACGTAGCTCCAATGAGTTTTGTCTACTGTGTTCGGCCCTGCCGAATTTGTGGCCGGCGTGATGGTTACCGTCTCGAGCCGTGGGGTGCCCACGTGATCCGTAGATCGATCGTGTTTGCCTTGCCTTGTCCTCCAACATGTCTCGTAAGTCCGGCGCATATTCCCGTGCCTTGGTACGGGGTGCGGCTTGAGTGGAGGGCCGGGAGGCCTCTCTGTCGCGGCCACAAGGTGGCCGTTCGGCCGCATCGAGTGCTTCCTCCTCTAATTGGGGTAGCAACCTGCGCTTTGGGTAACTCTTGGAGGGGCGTTCGAGTTTATGCTCTTCGGCCGCAAGGACTTCGGTCCATCTGTCAACCAGCAAATCTTGATCAGCTCGGAGCTGTTGCTGTTTTTTCTTGAGGCTTCTTGCCGTGGCCAGAAGCCTACGTTGGAAACGCTTTTGCTCAACGGGATCCTCTGGCGCGACGAATTCGTCGTCGTCGGGGATTGCGTCATCTTCGGAGGGAGGCATATAATTATCGTCCTCGACCTCTCTGTCTGCCGCTCTCTCATGAGGGATGGTTTCTCCATCCTCCTATGCTAAACCTTGCTGGAGGGGGTTTTCTTCGGCACTCTCCGGAGTATTATTATCTCCCGTGCTGGAATCACCGTTTTTGTGTTGGCGGGATTTTGAGCGGCGCCGCTGACGCCGGCGCTTGGGCTGTTTCTTGGAGGGGTCATCCTTCGCTGTTCCATCGCCCTCTCCCTCTTTGGGGGTGTCCACCATGTATATGTCATATGACGAGGTGGCTTTCCAGGGCCTAGTAGGCGCTGGTTCTTCATCATCTCCTTCATCGGCGTCCATACCGTCGATGTCTTCGGAGTCGAAGTCGAGCATGTCGGTTAAGTCATCGACAGTGGCTACAAAGTGGGTGGTGGGTGGGTTTTGAATTTCTTCATCGTCCATACTCCCACCTTGCCGACCGTAGTCCGGCCAGGGCTCTCTTGATAAAGAGAGAGACTTCAATGACTTCAGGATATCACCGAAAGGCGAGTGCTGAAAGATGTCTGCGGCAGTGAACTCCATGATCGGTGCCCAATCGGATTCGACTGGCAGGGGCGCGGCGGGTTCGGAGTCTGGAGAGGAGTCTGGCTCCTTGGAGTCACGAGCCTTGCAGAGTACGGGGCTGGTGTTCGGCTCAATCGCCGTTGGGATCACAGCCCCCGAGGTGGCGTCCAACCGCCCATCCTCGATCGATGCGGTTGGCTCCGAACTAAGGGTCGGAGCCGATGCGGGTGCAGCCTCCAGGGCACTGTTCGGCGGCAGAGCTAGATCATGCTCATCATGACGGTGCGGCGCGCTCGGCAGTGGTTCGAATCCGTTGAAGATGAAGTCCCCGCGGATGTCAGCTGTGTAGTTTAAACTTCCGAATCTGACCTGACGGCCAGGGGCGTAGCTTTCGATCTGCTCTAGATGGCCAAGTGAATTGGCCCGTAGTGCGAAGCCGCCAAAGACGAAGATCTGTCCGGGGAGGAAGGTCTCACCCTGGACTGCATCGCCATTGATGATCGTAGGAGCCATCGGGCCTGACAGCGACAACATAGAGGAACTCTCAATGAAAGCACCAATGTCGGTGTCAAAACCGGCGGATCTCGGGTAGGGGGTCCCGAACTGTGCGTCTAGGCCGGATGGTAACAGGAGGCAAGGGACACGAAGTTTTACCCAGGTTCGGGCCCTCTCGATGGAGGTAAAACCCTACGTCCTGCTTGATTAATATTGATGATATGGGTAGTACAAGAGTAGATCTACCACGAGATCAGAGAGGCTAAACCCTAGAAGATAGCCTATGGTATGATTGTTGATGTGTATGTTGTCCTACGGACTAGAACCCTCCGGTTTATATAGACACCGGGGAGGGTTAGGGTTACATAGAGTCGGTTACAATGGTAGGAGATCTGAACATCCGTATCGACAAGCTTGCCTTCCACGCCAAGGAAAGTCCCTTCCGGGCATGAGACGGAGTCTTCAATCTTGTATCTTCATAGTCCAGGAGTCCGACTGAAGGTATAGTTCAGCTATCCAAACACCCCCTAATCTAGGACTCCCTCACCCGTATTGATCAAATCATTGATGCTACGTCGGGTTGCGCACGGTTGAGTTTCTTAGATGCTTATTTCGGTTATCATCAGATTAAGATGGCAGTCAAGGATCAAGAGAAGACAACTTTTATAACTCCTTTTGGAGCTTTCTGCTATGTGTCTATGCCTTTTGGGCTTAAGAGCGCCCATGCGACTTACCAGCGGTGTGTGCAGAATTGTCTTCACGATCAAATTGGGCGCAATGTTCATGCTTATGTGGATGATATAGTGGTGAAATCCAGGGAAGAGGAAACCTTGATCACAGACCTGAAAGAGACTTTTGATAATCTTCGGGTTTACAAAATGATGCTTAACCCGGCCAAGTGTGTTTTTGGAGTGCCAGCCGGCAAGCTTTTGGGTTTTTTGGTTTCTAACCGAGGTATTGAAGCTAACCCGGAGAAAATCAAGGCAATTACATCCCTAGCCAGACCAACCTGCGTCAATGATGTTCAACGACTGGCGGGTCGTGTGGCTGCTTTGAGCCGGTTCATAAGCCAGTTAGGGGAAAAGGCTATGCCTCTGTATGAGTTGATGAAAAAAACGGATGTTTTTGTTTGGAGCGATGCTGCGAACGCTGCTTTTGAGGATCTGAAGGCACAATTGGCTGAGCCGCCGGTCCTGGCTGCTCCAATTAAGAAAGAGCCGCTATTGTTATACATAGCTGCCAACTCACGAGCTGTTAGTGTGGCTATTGTGGTAGAGCGCCGGGAGGCTGGCAAAGAGCATCCGGTTCAGCGGCCGGTTTATTATGTCAGTGAAGTGCTAATTGAGTCTAAGCAACGATATCCACATTGGCAGAAGCTTGTTTATGGGGTGTTCATGGCGAGCCGGAAGCTTAAGCATTACTTTCAGGGGCATCCAATCACTGTGGTTAGCTCTGCTCCTTTGGGAGACATTATTCAAAACAGAGAAGCCACGGGGCGAGTCGCCAAGTGGGCAATTGAGCTTGGGTCTCATGGGTTGAAGTATGTTCCACGTACTGCAATTAAGTCTCAAGCCCTGGTTGACTTCATCAATGACTAGACAGAGATGTAGATGCCAGAAGAGAAGCCGGACAACACATATTGGACTATTCATTTTGATGGATCCAGGCAATTGGAAGGATCGGGGGCTGGAGTCGTGTTAACTTCCCCACGAGGTGATAAATTTTGTTATGTGTTACGGTTGATCTTTCCATGCACTAAAAATGCAGCAGAGTATGAAGCCTTGCTCCATGGTCTTCGAGTGGCAAAGGAGATGAGCTTGAGCCGGGTCAGATGTCTTGGGGACTCAGATCTAGTGGCTCAACAGGTATTTGGCAAGTGGGATTCCAAAGACCCTCTCATGGCGGCTTATCGCTGAGAGGTTGATGCTGTTGCAGGATATTTTAAAGGTTATCAGGTGGAACACATTGACCGTCGAAAGAACAAAGCAACTGATGCTTTAAGCCGACTGGGGTCTCAGCGTAAGCCGGTGCCACCCAACACCTTTTTGGATGTTTTGCATAACCCCTCTGTCAAGTTGCCCACAGAAGAAGATTTAGCTGTTCCTGACCTAGAGGCGCAGTTGGTAGCGGCTCTTCATGTCATCCCAGATTGGACGGTGCCATTTTTGGCTTACATGACCCGGGGAGAGTTGCCGGCGGATGAGACCCTGGCTCGGCAGATAACCCGGCGATCTAAGTCCATGACAATTTCGGATGGAGAGTTATTTCATCGCAATGTTTCCGGAGGGTTTCAACGGTGTGTTTCCCCTGAAGAAGGTCAAGAAATCCTCCATGAGATCCATGAAGGCGATTGCGGTCATCACGCTGGGTCAAAATCTTTAGTGGCCAAAGCATTTCGTCACGGTTTTTACTAGTTGACGGCTCACGCTGATGCAGAAGATCTGGTCAGTAGATGTGATGGATGTCAAAAATTTGCACGATGAGTGCATGTGTCGGCTCAAGAACTCCGGATGATTCCAATTACTTGGCTGTTTGTGGTCTGGGGGCTTGACATGGTGGGACCTTTCAAAAGGTCTAAGGATAAAAAGACACATCTCTTGGTGGC
The DNA here is from genome assembly GCA_034509565.1 of Triticum monococcum. Taxonomy (NCBI): domain Eukaryota; kingdom Viridiplantae; phylum Streptophyta; class Magnoliopsida; order Poales; family Poaceae; genus Triticum; species Triticum monococcum. The sequence continues at coordinate 69,240,333 of CM067846.1, forward strand.
AGTTGATAAGTTCACCAAATGGGTTGAGGCGGAGCCTGTAAGTAAGTGTGATGCAGCCACGGCGGTTCAGTTCATGAAAAAAGTAATCTTCCATTTCGGTTTTCCACACAGTATTATCACAGACAATGGCACTAATCTGTCCCAAGGGGCTATGGAAGAGTTTTGTCAGCGAGAGCACATCCGGCTTGATGTTTCTTCTGTAGCTCATCCTCAATCCAATGGTCAAGCTGAGAGAGCCAATCAGGAAATTCTGAAAGGGCTAAAACCCCGGCTTATGGTTCCTTTACACCGAACGCCGAGTTGTTGGGTAGAGGAGTTACCCTCAGTGTTATGGAGCATCAATACTACGCCCAATAGGTCTATGGGTTACACACCCTTCTTCATGGTTTATGGAGCGGAAGCAGTGTTGCCTAGTGACATCCGTCATGACTCGCCCCGTGTGGCGGCTTATGTTGAAGCTAAGAACGAAAAAGCCAGACAGGATGCGCTTGACTTGTTGTATGAAGAAAGAGACTTGGCAGCGGCGCAGTCAGCAATTTATCAACAGTACCTGCGTCATTATCACAGCCGCCGGGTTAAGTCCAGGACTTTTCAGGAAGGCGACTTGGTGCTCCGACTCATCCAGGATCTTTCAGATGCACACAAGTTATCCCTACCTTGGGAAGGACCCTTTGTGGTCAGTAAAAATTTAAACAATGGGTCATACTACCTCATTGACGTTCGAGAGCATGCAGACTCACGTAAGTCGGAAGAGGAGACCCGCCGGCCATGGAACATTGCTCAACTTCGGCCATATTACACCGGAGCCACCGGCTCTCAACATGTACATACGTTCACATTGTATATACTATGATAAGCAATAAAGTAAGACCATCGGTCTCTTTTCTTTTCACAGACTATACATCTTTATTATTTCTTACTTACAAATGACTACTAAGGAACTGATCATATTTGAATCAAGTTTAACCTTTTTGGTCCAGCTTATGATCATATCCGAATCTAGCTGCACATCCCAAGGTCACTTGGGAGCTTCCTGTTCAAACATAGGTCGTATTCGAACCAAAGAGAACATAGCCGTCGTAACCCTCTTGATCGGCTCAAGGCCAAACTCACTTGGGGGCTTCTTGATCATATCCGAATCATAGCTTAAACCCTTTTGAGTCCGACTTGGATCATATTCGAATCAGGGTCGTTAAAAACCTCTCAATGTCATTTGGGGGCTTCCTATTCAAACATAGGTCGTATTCGAACCAAAGAGAACATAGCTGTCGGTACCCTCTTGATCGGCGCAACGCCAAAGCCACTGGGGGCTATATGGTCATATTCGAACCTTAGCTTAACCCCTTTGGTCCGGTTTACTGATCGTATATGAATCAGAAAACCCCAGCCTTTTGAATACAGAGTTAAAATTATGTTTATTATCTGTTGCTTGCCTTTTAGCTTTTGTTGTTTCAATATTACAAATAAGATAGCCTGGTTTTCTTCACCGGCTCAATTATTCGACAACACAGCCGCCCGGGTTATTCAAGCCGGTGGCTCAAGGATCCAAAGTTCACCACCCGGATTATTAAAACCGGCGATCTAAGGATCAACAAGGACAAGGTATGGTTCTTACTTATACGCACTTACCTGCTGCGTTAACTCAAGAGTTAGTATTAACCTTTATCATTTCTTTATATTTGTCTCTACTTTTTATTGAGGTAAATATATTGGCTGTAGATTAGGTGTTTAAGCCTGTTTGGTTCTAAACCGCCTTGCCAGTCTTTTCCTTGTATTCACAGGAACAGAACTCAAACATTGCAGAGACAAACATTAAACGATGCATACATTGACATCTGGAAGCAGGTTCACATAGAAGTATTTTATGCGCGATGGCATAAGAAAACATGCGGTGTTTTAGCAACTAAGTTATTACAAGGCTTTATAAGCCCACGAAGATGATCATCGTCCCTCCCTCGCTGGTTCACCACCTTCTGTTTGCTGGAAGTTGGATTTTGACCAATCAAAGCCGTTCATGGTGACAAATTCGGCTTCGTCGTCAATCAGGCCGACCGGGTCAATTTCTGGGGCAAAGGTATCTTCTCGCACTGGTGGGATCAGATCTGCTACTTTGTATGAAGGAGTGGCCATCTTCTTATTTTCACTATCAAAACCCGGCTGGTACTTGTCAACATTGGTGTCATTTCCAAGACTAGTCGCCTGAGGCCGGACTTCGCGCACGCACGCTATGAAATCATCCTGATCAAATGGAGACCCGTCCTCCTTCATAGTAGGGTAACCTCTTGCTACGTCCGCTGGGTCTAGGTCTGACACCCAAGCCTTAGAGCGGCTTAGGGCAGTCAGAGCTCCGTCTCGCGCGTAGGAGCGTTTTACTTCTTGGTATCTGGCAGGCAGGATGGACAACTTCTTCAGGACATCGCTGAGCCGGTTGGGTCCTTGATTTGCAGGAGAGATAGCGGCCAGAGCCCGTTGTGCACCAATATACAATTGTTCAACCAAGGTGTACGCTGCCTTCAGTTTAATCAACGGGTCTTGGCTCAGATTTTTACTTCGCGGACCTGCATATATTTTTAACAGAGTAAGTTGGCGGGTTATATTCCGGTTTGGCAAAAATTATACGAAAGGTCAAATCAGGCAGCTCACCAAAGATAGCAGCGACCATCTGAGACACCCGGCCCTTTAAACTATTCAGCTTTGTTGAAATTTCTTTCAGAACTGTTTCGGCTGTCTCAGCTCGTTGGGTCAGAAGTGTTTTCTCATTTTCCCAAGCCTTCTCCTTGGTAGCAAGGCTGTTCTTCAAATTTTCCGTTGCAGAAAGGCTCATTTGCAGTTTGGAAGTGGAAGATTTGATTTCGGACTCCTGACTTGCTAGCCGGGTCTTTGTGTCCGACAATTGAGAGTTCAATTCAGATAAGGCATTCTGTGAAACGTTCAGATAAGTCAAGACTTGGTTTCAAATTCAAATATCCAAATTCAAGATTCAAGTCTCAAAGTACTTTACGAGTAAACCACTTGACACTTGGGGGCTAATGTATGCCAAATCAAATTTTTACGACTCTACAAGCATATTTAAAGTCCCAAGTCCCTTACAAAGTAACAGCACTTGGCACTTGGGGGCTAATGTACGCAGTTCAGCAAGTTTATCAAGGTTAAACCGAAGTGTTAAGTACTTTGAAGACAGTTTTAAATTCTAAGTACCGATTCATTGATGATCAAAATAAACCGGTCCTTGGGGACTATAGGTGAAGTTTTTGTTTCTATCAATATCAGGCAAAGATTCAGAGGTAAAAGTCTCGACCTGTACTTTAAGTCTACAGGTTATTCCGTTTCTCTCATAATCTGAAGACTTGGGGGCTGAAGGAATATTAGTAAACTGAAAACAACGTACCTCATACTTCGACTGAAGCTACTTGACCATCTCGATCTTAGACTCACGGCTGGAGTGTACATGACTGAGATAGCCGAATAAGATATCACTGGCATTGAGACGGTCATAGTTGGCAACATCAAAGCGAACCTTCTGCCTCTCCAATGCTTCTTGCTTTGCTGTGCACCGAGCCAACACTGTTGGGTTCCTCGGCTCAACAAAGCGGCTCCCAGTAATTTGAACATCTTAAGCACGTGGAGACGGCGGGTCGGTTGAGCTTGACGGTCTTGCTGTAGAAGGATTCATAGTGGCTTCGTCAAGGGACGGCTCCAGAGGATTTGCTTCATTGACAATAGGCGGGGCTTCTGGGGCGTCAGTTAATGGAGAAGGCGGCCTAGCCGGGTCAGATGCTAGCACTGGTGGGTCTTCCGCCGGTTTTGCTGCCTTCGCCTTCTTGGATTTAGCCTGGCCGCTAAGGAAAAAATATTGCAGGATTGTCAGCATCAAGATACAATTGAGCAACCCGAAAGAAAAGAGGATTTCTGATTACCCAGGAGCAGTCTCGAAAGCCGGAAATTGTGTTTGTGATGAGTCACCTGAGGACCGAGACACCTCTTGAAAAGGTAAAAGAAATACAAGGAGCATGATTCATTAAAGCGAGTTAAGGACAGTAACAAGTAAACCTCGTTTGGGCTTTTCCGAGGGGTCTGTTGAAGGACGACAGCTGGTTCATCTTCAATCCCAACTTCACGGTGTATTTCATGTTGCTGCCTTTTCAAATAAAAGTTGGGATCTAAGTGAGCTAAGGGGTTAGAAAACCTTACTTTACGGATCACTCGTCGAACTTTGTGTCTTGGTAAGGGCTCTGAGTCGGAGGAAATGGTAGTTACCTCTGCTTCCTCGGCCTGACGGGCCCCAGTGTCATCCTCATAAGGATCAGTGTCAATAAGATTGTTAAAAAATTGGCCAAGGGAATCAAGGGCTACCTCCGAGTCAGACATGTCATCAAGTTTCATTAAATCTTCAACAGTGGTTTTCTTTTTCTTCTTCAATCTCCGGGTCGATTTCTTGGCATTCATGGTGGCAAGTTTCGCCTTCTTGGCAGCTTCGTGATCATATTTCGCTTTCCAAAAGTCAGAGTTGGCCTACAAAGACAAGAGGAAGGATCAGTGAAAAACAATACGGCTGGACAAAATACAAAGCAAAAAAGATCAGAATATCCTTACTTCTGGTGCCGGGTTAAATTTACAGAAGGGATTTAACCCAACAACACTGCAATCTTCATACTTCGCATTCACCAGAACGTTTGACATTGCGACAATGTCCTCCTCGGTTAGTTGAACCGGGGTATGACGGAGAGAGTCGTCCGGGTCTCCACCATATTCATACATCAATTTTGAACGACGACTTAATGGAATAATCCGCCATGAGATCCGGCAGCGGGTTAGATCGACTCCGGTTAAACCGTTCCCCAACAAACCGTTGATTCTTCTCATAGATGGAAGCAGCTTCTTGCGTTCATCAACGGTAAGTTTATCTGGCAGGGCGAACTTGGAGTCAAGACGATCGGGGCAGTAACCCGACAGTGGCTTCTCGTTGGCGGGTGAGATGTCCTGACAGTAAAACCAAGTTTGGTTCCAGTCCTTTGGGTGACTTGGTAAAACTATGAGAGGGAAGACAGCACCCTGCCGGCGCTGAATTGAGATGCCTCCAAGTTCTAAGCTAAGGCCATTGGTGCACTCGTTCTGCCGGTTCGGATAGAAGTACTCTCGAAATAATTCCATAGTCGGCTCTTGCTGAAGATATACCTCATAGAGCACTTGGAAGTTACAAATATTGGATATGGAATTGGGCCCAATATCCTGAGGATGGAGTTTGAAAAAGTGATGAACTTCTCTAAAAAACTTTGAACCGGGCGGTGAGAAGCCTCGGTTCATGTGGTCAGTAAAGACGATCACTTCGCCATCTTTTGGATTGGGTCGTTCTTCTTCCGGGTCAGGAGCATGATAAGACATGATGTTTCTTAAGGGCAGAAGCCCAATGAGGAAGAACTCTTTTAAATGCTCCTCAGTTATGGTTGAGGGGACCCAATTGCAGATGGTGGGTGTCTTTGATGGCATGATGTGCAAGGGACTGAAAAAGGAAAAACGACATGCCGGTTCAATTTAAGGCAAAATTAATAGTTAAATGTTGAAGTTGTAAAACAAGTAACGTCGGCTTAAACTAAAGGCTAATGACATATAAGGAAAAGAAAGCTGGAGTGGTAAGCCGCCATGACTACAGACTTTCTCAGAAAGCAGATTCAGCTAAGTGTTGGCATAAACAAGTTTCACCAAGCTATCATTATTATTTTGGATAAAATGGCTGTCCCAAAAAGAAAAATATTCTAGACCTAAAAGTACAGTACAGATGAGTTTACCAGCTAGCAAAGCATCTATGCAGGAAAAAAGGGATCTACTGCTATCAAAAATGAATGCAAAACAGCTACCGCAACAGTTCTACACTATCTGACGATCAGGAAAGGGCATCGGAGGTGAAATCTATCAAGAGTCTGTAATGGACGGCGACAAACACCGACGAACTCGAGAAGCTGTAATGCAGATCTAAGGCAGAGAAGGAAAGGGACTTACAGATGCAGGGCTACTGCGGAGGTTCATCACGTTTCTCTGGTCAAATCAGGTCGATGCAGCGGCCTGAGGTGGAGAAGACGAGGAGATCTGCGGTGGCGGCGGCAGAGCTCGAGCGGCAGCAAAACAGTGAGAGGAGGAAGACGACCGAAAGGGGAGAATGAAAAAGACCTAGGTCCTGCCTATTTATAAGGGAGTACACGAACAGGCGGGCGTGAAAATCAAGGAGACCCGAATAATGATTATCCAACTAAATGGACGCCTCGATTCTCGGAAGGCATTAAGAAATAAAAGATCCGTTGGAAGATGACGTCATGAAAGTCTTTTGTGATTTCAGAAGATGACGTCACGGCGGGTTACAGAAGTTTTCAGATAGAGGATGGATTCCATCTAAATATTGAAGATTGACAAAGAACAAAGTTCAAAGTCAACTTGGGGCCTAATGTTGGGGATATTACTACCAGTATGACCCGCCCAGGAGGGGCCAGGTCAGCCCTAATGGCGGGTTACATAAGAAGCCCAATAAACATTCAAGATGATAGTTTACTAAACGTATAGAAGGCCCAAAGGCCTGGGGCCGGCTTAAGGCCTGATATTGTAAACCGTCGTATGTAAGGAAAGGCATGTAAAGGAAGTCACCGAGCCAGACACGATTATGAGCCGGCCGGGACTCTATAGGCCACCGGGCATCAACTCGTGTATATAAGGGGACGACCCGGTGTCGGTTTAGGGAAAAAAAACAACCAAGTCGAGAAACAAGCTGGCGAGTTGAGCCCCTTGGAGATCGAAACTTCAGCAATACCAATCCCAACTAGACGTAGGCTTTTACCTTCATTGTAAGGGGCCGAACTAGTATAAAAACTCTCTCGTGTGTCCTTTGTCCCAATTAACCCCTTTAAGCTTCCTAGTGCGATGGCCCTACGACTAAGTCCTTGCTCTAGGACATCTGCCGTGTCAACTCCACGACACAAACCCAAGTAGGAGAAGTGCATCTTCATAGGATACCCAAAAGTAACTGTTGGGTACACCTTCTATCACAGATCCGAAGGCAAGATATTTGTTGCTTAGAATGGATCCTTTCTAGAGAAGGAGTTTCTCTCGAAAGAAGTGAGTGGAAGGAAAGTAGAACTTGATGAGGTAACTGTACCTGCTCCCTTATTGGAAAGTAGTTCATCACAGAAATCTGTTTATGTGACTCCTACACCAATTAGTGAGGAAGCTAATGATGATGATCATGTAACTTCAGATTAAGTTACTATCGAACCTCGTAGGTTAACCAGAGTGAGATCCACACCAAAGTAGTACGGTAATCCTGTTCTGGAGGTCATGTTAATTGACCATGACGAACCTACGAACTATGAGGAAGTGATGATGAGCCCAGATTCCGCGAAATGGCTTGAGGCCATGAAATCTGAGATGGGATCCATGTATGAGAACAAAGTGTGGACTTTGGTTGACTTGCTCGATGATCGGCAAGCCATAGAAAATAAATGGATCTTCAAGAGGAAGACGGACGCTGATAGTAGTGTTACTATCTACAAAGCTAGACTTGTCGAAAAAGTTTTTGACAAAGTTCAAGGTGTTGACTACGATGAGATTTTCTCACTCGTAGCGATGCTTAAGTCTGTTCGAATCATGTTAGCAAATTGCCACATTTTATGAAATCTGGCAAATGGATGTCAAAACTATATTCCTTAATGGATTTCTTAAAGAAGAGTTATATATGATGCAACCAAAAGGTTTTGTCGATCCTAAAGGTGCTAACAAAATGTACAAGCTCCAGCGATCCATCTATGGACTGGTGCAAGCATCTCAGAGTTGGAATATACGCTTTGATGAGTTGATCAAAGCATATAGTTTTATACAAACTTGTGGTGAAGCCTGTATTTACAAGAAAGTGAGTGGGAGCACTACAACATTTCTGATAAATATATGTGAATGACATATTGTTGATAGGAAATAATGTAGAATTTTCTGGAAAGCATAAAGGAGTATTTGAAAGGAGTTTTTCAAATAAAGACCTTGGTGAAGCTACTTACATATTGAGCATCAAGATCTATAGAGATAGATCAAGACGCTTGATAAGTTTTTTCAATGAGTACATACCTTGACAAGATTTTGAAGTAGTTCAAAATGGAACAGTCAAAGAAAGAGTTCTTACCTGTGTTACAAGGTGTGAAATTGAGTAAGACTCAAAGACCGACCACGACAGAAGATAGAAAGAGAATGAAAGTCATTCCCTATGCCTCAGTCATAGTTTTTATAAAGTATGCCATGCTGTGTACCAAACCTATTGTATACCCTACACTGAGTTTAGCAAGGTAGTACAATAGTGATCTAGGAGTAGATCACTGGACAACGGTTAAAATTATCCTTAGTGGAATAAGGATATGTTTCTCGATTATGGAGGTGACAAAAGGTTCGTCGTAAAGGGTTACGTCGATGCAAATTTTGACACTGATCCAGATGACACTAAGTCTCAATCTGGATACATTTTGAAAGTGGGAGCAATTAGCTAGAGTAGCTCCATGCAGAGCATTGTTGACATAGAAATTTGCAAAATACATACGGATCTGAATATGGCAGACCCGTAGACTAAACTTCTCTCACAAGCAAAACATGATCACACCTTAGTACTCTTTGGGTGTTAATCACATAGCAATGTGAACTAGATTATTGACTCTAGTAAACCCTTTGGGTGTTGGTCACATGATGATGTGAACTATGGGGGTTAATCACATGGTGATGTGAACTATTGGTGTTAAATCACATGGCGATATGAACTAGATTATTGACTCTAGTGCAATTGGGAGACTGAAGGAAATATGCCCTAGAGGCAGTAATAAAGTTATTATTTATTTCCTTATTTCATGATAAATGTTTATTATTCATGCTAGAATTGTATTAACCGGAAACATAATACATGTGTGAATACATAGACAAACATAGTGTCACTAGTATGCCTCTACTTGACTAGCTCGTTAATCAAAGATGGTTAAGTTTCCTAACCATAGACATGAGTTGTCATTTGATTAATGGGATCACATTATTAGGAGAATGATGTGATTGATTTGACCCATTCCTTTAGCTTAGCACTTGATCGTTTAGTATGTTGCTATTGCTTTCTTCATGAATTATAGATGTTCCTATGACTATGAGATTATGCAACTCCCGTTTATCGGAGGAACACTTTGTGTGCTACAAAACGTCACAATGTAACTGGGTGATTATAAAGGTGCTCTACAGATGTCTCCAAAGGTACTTCTTGAGTTGGCGTATTTCGAGATTAGGATTTGTCACTCCGATCGTCGGAGAGGTATCTCTGGGCCCACTCGGTAATACACATCACTATAAGCCTGCAATCATTGTAACTAATGAGTTAGTTGCGAGATGATGATTACGGAATGAGTAAAGAGACTTGCCGGTAACGAGATTGAACTACGTATTTGTTGGGGAACGTAGCAGAATTTTAAAATTTTCTACGCATCACCAAGATCAATCTATGGAGTCATCTAGCAACGAGGGAAAGAGGAGTGCATCTACATACCCTTGTAGATCGCAAGCAGAAGCGTTCAAGAGAACGGGGTTGATGGAGTCGTACTCGTCGTGATCCAAATCACCGAAGATCCTAGCGCCGAACGGATAGCACCTCCGCGTTCAACACACGTACGGAGCGAGGACGTCTCCTGCGCCTTGATCCAGCAAGGAGGAGGGAGAGGTTGAGGAAGAGGGCTCCAACAGCAGCACGACAGCGTGGTGGTGGTGAAGCTGCAGTACTCCGGCAGGGCTTTGCCAAGCTCTTACGGAGGAGGAGAGGTGTTGGGGAGGGGAGGGGCTGCGCCTTGGATGTTCTATACAGCCCACCCCTCACCCCTCTATTTATAGGGGAAGGGGAAAGGGGGCCGACCCCCTCTAGATGAGATCTAGAGGGGGGGGGGCAAGGGGAGGGGGGCTTGCCCCCCAAGCAAGGGGCGCCCCCCTTAGGGTTTCCCCCCAACCCTAGGCGCATGGGCCCTAGGGGGTGTGGCGCCCAAGCCCACTTGGGCTGGTTCCCTTCTCCATACAGCCCATAAGGCCCTCCGGAAGAGGTGGCCCCTCGCGGTGGACCCCCGGAACCCCTCCGGTGGCCCCGGTACAATACCGATATGCCCCCGAACCTTTCCGGCGACCATATGACAACTTCCCATATATAAAACTTTACCTCCGGACCATTCCGGAACTCCTCGTGTCATCCGGGATCTCATCTGGGACTCTGAACAACATTCGGTAATCACATAGAAGTCTTCCTAACAACCCTAGCGTCACCGAACCTTAAGTGTGTAGACCCTACGGGTTCGCGAGACATGCAGACATGACCGAGACGAATCTCCGGTCAATAACCAACAGCGGGATCTGGATACCCATGTTGGCTCCCATATTCTCCACGATGATCTCATCGGATGAACCATGATGTCGAGGATTCAATCAATTCGTATACAATTCCCTTTGTCAATCGGTACGTTACTTGCCCGAGACTCGATCATCGGTATCCCAATACCTTGTTCAGTCTCGTTACCGGCAAGTCACTTTAATCGTACCGTAATGCATGATCCCGTGATCAACCACTTGGTCACATTGAGCTCATTATGATGATGCATTACCGAGTGGGCCCAAAGATACCTCTCCGTCATACGGAGTGACAAATCCCAGTCTCGATTCGTGCCAACCCAACAAACACTTTCGGAGATACCTGTAATGTACCTTTATAGTCACCCAGTTACGTTGTGACGTTTGGCACACCCAAGGCACTCCTACGGTATCCGGGAGTTGCACAATCTCATGGTCTAAGGAAATGATACTTGACATTCAGAAAAGCTACAACAAACGAACTACACGACCTTTGAGCTAAGCTTAGGATTGGGTCTTGTCCATCACATCATTCTCCTAATGATGTGATCCCGTTATCAATGACATCTAATGTCCATAGTCAGGAAACCATGACTATCTTTTGATCAATGAGCTAGTCAACTAGAGGCTCACTAGGGACGTGTTGTGGTCTATGTATTCACACCTGTATTACGATTTCCGGATAACACAATTATAGAATGAACAATAGACAATTATCATGAACAATGAAATATAATAATAACCATTTTATTATTGCCTCTAGGGCATATTTCCAACAGTCTCCCACTTGCACTAGAGTCAATATTCTAGTTACATTGTGATGAATCGAACACCCATGCAGTTCTGGTGTTGATCATGTTTTGCTCTAGGGAGAGGTTTAGTCAACGGATCTGCTACATTCAGGTCCATATGTACTTTACAAATCTCTATGTCTCCATTTTGAACACGTTCACGAATGGAGTTGAAGCGACGCTTGATATGCCTGGTCTTCCTGTGAAACCTGGGCTCCTTGGCAAGGGCAATAGCTCCAGTGTTGTCACAGAAGAGAGTCATCGGGCCTGACGCATTGGGTATGACTCCTAGGTCGGTAATGAACTCCTTCACCCAGACTGCTTCTTGTGCTGCCTCCGAGGCTGCCATGTACTCCGCTTCACATGTAGATCCCGCCACAATGCTTTGCTTGCAATTGCACCAGCTTACTGCCCCACCATTCAAAATATACACGTATCCGGTTTGTGACTTAGAGTCATCTAGATCCGTGTCGAAGCTAGCATCGACGTAACCCTTTACGACGAGCTCTTCATCACCTCCATAAACGAGAAACATTTCCTTAGTCCTTTTCAGGTACTTCAGGATATTATTGACCGCTGTCCAGTGTTCCATGCCGGGATTACTTTGGTACCTTCCTACCAAACTTACGGCAAGGTTTACATCAGGTCTATTACACATCATAGCATACATGATAGACCCTATGGCTGAGGCATAGGGGACGACACTCATCCTTTCTCTATCTTCTGCCATGGTCGGGCATTGAGACGTGCTCAATCTCGTACCTTGCAATACAGGCAAGAACCCCTTCTTTGACTGATCCATTTTGAACTTCTTCAATATCTTGTCAAGGTACGTACTCTGTGAAAGACCAATGAGGCGTCTCGATCGATCTCTATAGATCTTGATGCCTAATATATAAGCAGCTTCTCCGAGGTCCTTCATTGAAAAACACTTGTTCAAGTAGGCCTTTATGCTTTCCAAGAATTCTATATCATTTCCCATCAACAGTATGTCATCCACATACAATATGAGAAATGCTACAGAGCTCCCACTCACTTTCTTGTAAATGCAGGCTTCTCCATAAGTCTGCATAAACCCAAACGCTTTGATCATCTCATCAAAACGAATGTTCCAACTCTGAGATGCTTGCACCAACCCATAAATCGAGCATTGGAGCTTGCACACCTTGTCAGCATTCTTAGGATCGACAAAACCTTCCGGCTGCATCATATACAATTCTTCCTTAAGGAAACCATTAAGGAATGCCGTTTTGATGTCCATTTGCCATATCTCATAATCATAGAATGCGGCAATTGCTAACATGATTCGGACGGACTTCAGCTTCGCTACGGGTGAGAAAGTCTCATCGTAGTCAACCCCTTGAACTTGTCGATAACCCTTAGCGACAAGCCGAGCTTTATAGACGGTCACATTACCATCCGCGTCTGTCTTCTTCTTAGAGATCCATTTATTTTCTATGGCTCGCCGATCATCGGGCAAGTTAGTCAAAGTCCACACTTCGTTTTCATACATGGATCCTATCTCAGATTTCATGGCTTCCAGCCATTTGTCGGAATCCGGGCCCGCCATCGCTTCTGCATAGTTCGAAGGTTCACCGTTGTCTAACAACATGATTTCCAAGACAGGGTTGCCGTACCACTCTGGTGCGGAACGTGTCCTCGTGGACCTACGAAGTTCAGTAGTAACTTGATCTAAAGCTTCCTGATCATCATCATTAACTTCCTCTCTAGTCGGTGCAGGCACCTCAAGAACATTTTCTTGAGCTGCGCCACTTACCGATTCAAGAGGTAATACTTCATCAAGTTCTACTTTCCTCCCACTTATTTCTTTCGAGAGAAACTCTTTCTCTAGAAAGGACCCATTCTTGGCAACAAAGATCTTGCCTTCGGATCTGAGGTAGAAGGTATACCCAACAGTTTCTTTAGGGTATCCTATGAAGACGCATTTTTCCGATTTGGGTTCGAGCTTTTCAGGTTGAAGTTTCTTGGCATAAGCATCGCATCCCCAAACTTTTAGAAACGACAGCTTAGGTTTCTTCCGAAACCATAATTCATACGGTGTCATCTCAACGGATTTTGATGGAGCCCTATTTAAAGTGAATGCGGCAGTCTCTAAAGCATAGCCCCAAAATGACAACGGTAAATCGGTAAGAGACATCATAGATCGCACCATATCCAATAGAGTGCGATTATGATGTTCAGACACACCATTACGTTGAGGTGTTCCAGGCGGCGTGAGTTGTGAAACTATTCCACATTTTCTTAAGTGTGTGCCAAATTCGTGACTCAAGTATTCTCCCCCACGATCTGATCGCAAGAACTTGATTTTCCTGTCACGTTGATTCTCAACCTCACTCTGAAATTCCTTGAACTTTTCAAACGTCTCAGACTTGTGTTTCATTAAGTAGACATACCCATATCTACTCAAGTCATCAGTGAGGGTGAGAACATAACAATAGCCACCGCGAGCCTCAACACTTATTGGACCGCACACATCAGTATGTATGATTTCCAATAAGTTGGTTGCTCGCTCCATTGTTCCTGAGAACGGAGTCTTGGTCATTTTACCCATGAGGCATGGTTCACACATGTCAAATGATTCGTAATCAAGAGACTCTAAAAGTCCATCTGCATGGAGCTTCTTCATGCGTTTGACACCTATGTGACCAAGGCGGCAGTGCCACAAGTATGTGGGACTATCATTATCAACCTTACATCTTTTGGTATTCACACTATGAATATGTGTAGCATTACGCTCGAGATTCATTAAGAATAAACCAATCACCATCGGAGCATGACCATAAAACATATCTCTCATATAAATAGAACAACCATTATTCTCGGATTTAAATGAGTAGCCATCTCGAATTAAACGAGATCCTGATACAATGTTCATGCTCAAAGCTGACACTAAATAACAATTATTGAGGATTAAAACTAATCCCGTAGGTAAATGTAGAGGCAGCGTGCCGACGGTGATCACATCGACCTTGGAACCATTCCCGATGCGCATCGTCACCTCGTCCTTCGCCAGTCTCCGTTTATTCTGTAGCTCCTGCTTTGAGTTACAAATGTGAGCAACCACACCGGTATCAAATACACAGGAGCTACTCCGAGTACTGGTAAGGTACACATCAATTACATGTATATCACATATACCTTTCGTGTTGCCGGCCTTCTTGTCCGCTAAGTATTTGGGGCAGTTCCACTTCCAGTGACCACTTCCCTTGCAATAAAAACACTTAGTCTCGGGCTTGGGTCCATTCTTCGGCTTCTTCCCAGTAGCTTGCTTACCGGGCGCGGCAACTCCCTTGCCGTCCTTCTTGAAGTTCTTCTTACCCTTGCCTTTCTTGAACTTAGTGGTTATACTCACCATCAACACTTGATGTTCCTTTTTGACTTCTACCTTTGCTGATTTCAGCATTGAATATACCTCAGGAATGGTCTTTTCCATCCCCTGCATATTGAAGTTCATCACAAAGCTCTTGTAGCTCGGTGGAAGCGACTGAAGGATTCTGTCAATGACCGCGTCATCCGGAAGATTAACTCCCAGCTGAGTCAAGCGGTTATGCAACCCATACATTTTGAGTATGTGCTCACTGACAGAACTATTTTCCTCCATCTTACAGCTGAAGAACTAGTCAGGGACTTCATATCTCTCGACCCGGGCATGAGCTTGAAAAACCATTTTCAGCTCTTCGAACATCTCATATGCTCCGTGTCTCTCAAAACGCTTTTGGAGCCTCGGTTCTAAGCTGTAAAGCATGCTGCACTGAACGAGGGAGTAATCATCAGCACGTGTCTGCCAAGCGTTCATAATGTCTTGGTTCTGTGGGACGGGTGCGTCACCTAGTGGTGCTTCTAGGACATAATCTTTCTTGGCAGCTATGAGGATGATCCTCAGGTTCCGGACCCAGTCCGTATAGTTGCTGCCATTGTCTTTCAGCTTGGTTTTCTCTAGGAACTCGTTGAAGTTGAGGACAACATGGGCCATTTGATCTACAAGACATATTGTAAAGATTTAGACTAAGTTCATGATAATTAAGTTCATCTAATCAAATTATTCAATGAACTCCCACTCAGATAGACATCCCTCCAGTCATCTAAGTATAACATGATCCGAGTTAACTAGGCCATGTCCGATCATCACGTGAGACGGACTAGTCAACATCGGTGAACATCTTCATGTTGATCGTATCTTCTACACGACTCATGCTCGACCTTTCGGTCTTCTGTGTTCCGAGGCCATGTCTGTACATGCTAGGCTCGTCAAGTTAACCTAAGTGTATTGCGTGTGTAAATCTGGCTTACACCCATTGTATTCGAACGTTAGAATCTATCACACCCGATCATCATGTGGTGCTTCGAAACAACGAACCTTCGCAATGGTGCACAGTTAGGGGGAACACTTTCTTGAAATTATTACGAGGGATCATCTTATTTAAGCTACCGTCGTTCTAAGCAAATAAGATGTAAAACATGATAAACATCACATGCAATCAAATAGTGACGTGATATGGCCATTATCATTTGCTCCTTTTCATCTCCATCTTCGGGGCTCCATGATCATCGTTGTCACCGGCGTGACTCCATGATCTCCATCATCATGATCTCCATCATCATGTCTTCTTGAAGTTGTCTCGTCATCTATTACTTCTACTACTATGGCTAACGCTTTAGCAATAAAGTAAAGTAATTACATGACGTTTATGTTGACACACAGGTCATAAATAAATAAAGGCAACTCCTATGGCTCCTGCCGGTTGTCATACTCATCGACATGCAAGTCGTGATTCCTATTACAAGAACATGATCATCTCATACATCACATATATCATTCATCACATCCTTTGGCCATATCACATCACAAAACACTTGCTGCAAAAACAAGTTAGACGTCCTCTAATTGTTGTTGCAAGTTTTTACGTGGCTGCTATAGGATTCTAGCAAGAACGTTTCTTACCTACTCCAAAACCACAACGTGAATTGCCAATTTCTATTTACCCTTCATAAGGACCCTGTTCATCGAATCCGATCCGACTAAAGTGGGAGAGACAAACACCCGCCAGCCACCTTATGCAACTAGTTCATGTCAGTCGCTGGAACCGGTCTCATGTAAGCGTACGTGTAAGGTTGGTCCGGGCCGCTTCATCCCACAATGCCGCCGAATCAAGATAAGACTAGTAACGGCAAGATAATTGACAATATCGACGCCCACAACTGCTTTGTGTTCTACTCGTGCATAGTAACTACGCATAGACCTAGCTCACGATGCCACTGTTGGGGAACGTAGCAGAATTTTAAAACTTTCTACACATCACCAAGATCAATCGTCATCTAGCAACGAGGGAAAGAGGAGTGCATCTACATACCCTTGTAGATCGCGAGCGGAAGCGTTCAAGAGAATGGGGTTGATGGAGTCGTACTCGCCGTGATCCAAATCACCGAAGATCCTAGCGCCGAACGGACGGCACCTCCGCGTTCAACACACGTACGGAGCAAGGACGTCTCCCGCGCCTTGATCCAGCAAGGAGGAGGGAGAGGTTGAGGAAGAGGGCTCCAACAGCAGCACGACGGCGTGGTGGTGGTGAAGCTGCAGTACTCCGGCAAGGCTTTGCCAAGCTCTTACGGAGGAGGAGAGGTGTTGGGGAGGGGAGGGGCTGTGCCTTGGATGTTTTATGCAGCCCTCCCCTCACCCCTCTATTTATAGGGGAAGGGGAAAGGGGGCCGGCCCCCTCTAGATGAGATATAGAGGGGAGGGGGCAAGGGGAGGGGGGCTTGCCCCCCAAGCAAGGGGGCGCCCCCCTTAGGGTTTCCCCCCAACCCTAGGCGCATGGGCCCTAGGGGGGTGTGGCGCCCCAGCCCACTTGGGCTGGTTCCCTTCTCCATACAGCCCATAAGGCCCTCCGGAAGAGGTGGCCCCTCCCGGTGGACCCCCGAAACCCCTCCGGTGGCCCCGGTACAATACCGATATGCCCCCGAACCTTTCCGGCGACCGTATGAAAACTTCCCATATATAAAACTTTACCTCCGGACCATTCCGGAACTCCTCATGACATCCGGGATCTCATCCGGGACTCCGAACAACATTCGGTAATCACATACAAGCCTTCCTAACAACCCTAGCGTCACCGAACCTTAAGTGTGTAGACCCTACGGGTTCGGGAGACATGCAGACATGACCGAGACGAATCTCCGGTCAATAACCAATAGCGGGATCTAGATACCCATGTTGGCTCCCACATGCTCCATGATGATCTCGTCGGATGAACCACGATGTCGAAGATTCAATCAATTCGTATACAATTCCCTTTGTCAATCGGTACGTTACTTGCCCGAGACTCAATTGTCGGTATCCCAATACCTTGTTCAGTCTCGTTACTGGCAAGTCTCTTTACTCGTACCGTAATGCATGATCCCGTGATCAACCACTTGGTCACATTGAGCTCATTATGATGATGCATTACCGAGTGGGCCTAGAGATACCTCTCCGTCATACGGAGTGACAAATCCCAGTCTCGATTCGTGCCAACCCAACAGACACTTTCGGAGATACCTATAATGTACCTTTATAGTCACCCAGTTACGTTGTGACGTTTGGCACACCCAAGGCAGTCCTACGATATCCGGGAGTTGCACAATCTCATGGTCTAAGGAAATGATACTTGACATTCAGAAAAGCTACAGCAAACGAACTACACGATCTTTGAGCTAAGCTTAGGATTGGGTCTTGTCCATCACATCATTCACCTAATGATGTGATCCCGTTATCAATGACATCTAATGTCCATAGTCAGGAAACCATGACTATCTTTTGATCAACGAGCTAGTCAACTAGAGGCTCACTAGGGACGTGTTGTGGTCTATGTATTCACACATGTATTACGATTTCCGGCTAACACAATTATAGCATGAACAATAGACAATTATCATGAACAATGAAATATAATAATAACCATTTTATTATTGCCTCTAGGGCATATTTCCAACAGTGTCCCACTTGCACTAGAGTCAATATTCTAGTTACATTGTGATGAATCGAACACCCATGCAGTTCTGGTGTTGATCATGTTTGGCTCTAGGGAGAGGTTTAGTCAATGGATCTGCTACATTCAGGTCCGTATGTACTTTACAAATCTCTATGTCTCCATTTTGAACACTTTCACGAATGGAGTTGAAGCGACGCTTGATATGCCTGGTCTTCCTGTGAAACCTGGGCTCCTTGGCAAGGGCAATAGCTCTAGTGTTGTCACAGAAGAGAGTCATCGGGCCTGACGCATTGGGTATGACTCCTAGGTTGGTAATGAACTCCTTCACCCAGACTGCTTCTTGTGCTGCCTCTGAGGCTGCCATGTACTTCGCTTCACATGTAGATCCCGCCACAACGCTTTGCTTGCAACTGCACCAGCTTACTGCCCCACCATTCAAAATATACATGTATCTGGTTTGTGACTTAGAGTCATCCAGATCTGTGTCGAAGCTAGCATCGACGTAACCCTTTACGACAAGCTCTTCGTCACCTCCATAAATGAGAAACATTTCCTTAGTCCTTTTCAGGTACTTCAGGATATTCTTGACCGCTGTCCAGTGTTCCATGCCGGGATTACTTTGGTACCTTCCTACCAAACTTACGGCAAGGTTTACATCAGGTCTGGTACACAACATAGCATACATGATAGACCCTATGGCCGAGGCATAGGGGATGACACTCATCTTTTCTCTATCTTCTGCCGTGGTTGGGCATTGAGCCATGCTCAATCTCATACCTTGCAATACAGGCAAGAAACCCTTCTTTGACTGATCCATTTTGAACTTCTTCAATATCTTGTCAAGGTACGTACTCTATGAAAGACCAATGAGGCGTCTCGATCTATCTCTATAGATCTTGATGCCTAATATATAAGCAGCTTCTCCGAGGTCCTTCATTGAAAAACACTTGTTCAAGTAGGCCTTTATGCTTTCCAAGAATTCTATATCATTTCCCATCAATAGTATGTCATCCACATACAGTATGAGAAATGCTACAGGGCTCCCACTCACTTTCTTGTAAATGCAGGCTTCTCCATAAGTCTGCGTAAACCCAAACACTTTGATCATCTCATCAAAACAAATGTTCCAACTCTGAGATGCTTGCACCAACCCATAAATTGAGCGTTGGAGCTTGCACACCTTGTCAGCATTTTTAGGATCGACAAAACCTTCCGGCTGCATCATATACAATTCTTCCTTAAGGAAACCATTAAGGAATGCCGTTTTGACGTCCGTTTGCCATATCTCATAATCATAGAATGCGGCAATTGCTAACATGATTCGGACGGACTTCAGCTTCGCTACGGGTGAGAAAGTCTCATCGTAGTCAACCCCTTGAACTTGTCGATAACCCTCAGCGACAAGCCGAGCTTTATAGATGGTCACATTACCATCCGCGTCTGTCTTCTTCTTAAAGATCCATTTATTTTCTATGGCTCGCCAATCGTTGGGCAAGTCAGTCAAAGTCCACACTTCGTTTTCATACATGGATCCTATCTCGGATTTCATGGCTTCCAGCCATTTGTCGGAATCCGGGCCCGCCATCGCTTCTTTATAGTTCGAAGGTTCACCGTTGTCTAACAACATGATTTCCAAGACAGGGTTGCCGTACCACTCTGGTGCGGAACGTGTCCTCATGGACCTACGAAGTTCAGTAGTAACTTGATCTGAAGTATCCTGATCATCATCATTAACTTCCTCTCTAGTCGGTGCGGGCACCTCAGGAACATTTTCTTGAGCTGCGCCACTTACCAGTTCAAGAGGTAATACTTCATCAAGTTCTACTTTCCTCCCACTTATTTCTTTCGAGAGAAACTCTTTCTCTAGAAAGGACCCATTCTTGGCAACAAAGATCTTGCCTTCGGATCCGAGGTAGAAGGTATACCCAACAGTTTCTTTAGGGTATCCTATGAAGACGCATTTTTCCGATTTGGGTTCGAGCTTTTCAGGTTAAAGTTTATTGACATAAGCATCGCATCCCCAAACTTTTAGAAACGACAGCTTAGGTTTCTTCCCAAACCATAATTCATACGGTGTCGCCTCAACGGATTTTGACGGAGCCCTATTTAAAGTGAATGCGGCAGTCTCTAAAGCATAGCCCCAAAATGACAGCGGTAAATCGGTAAGAGACATCATAGATCGCACCATATCCAATAGAGTGCGATTGCGACATTCAGACACACCATTACGTTGAGGTGTTCCAGGCGGCGTGAGTTGTGAAACTATTCCACATTTTCTTAAGTGTGTGCCAAATTCGTGACTCAAGTATTCTCCCCCACGATCTGATCGCAAGAACTTGATTTGCCTGTCACGTTGATTCTCAACCTCACTCTGAAATTCCTTGAACTTTTCAAAGGTCTCAGACTTGTGTTTCATTAAGTAGACATACCCATATCTACTCAAGTCATCAGTGAGGGTGAGAACATAACGATAGCCACCGCGAGCCTCAACACTTATTGGACCGCACACATCAGTATGTATGATTTCTAATAAGTTGGTTGCTCGCTGCACTATTCCTGAGAACGGAGTCTTGGTCATTTTACCCATGAGGCATGGTTCGCACGTGTCAAATGATTCGTAATCAAGAGACTCTAAAAGTCCATCTGCATGGAGCTTCTTCATGCGTTTGACACCTATGTGACCAAGGCGGCAGTGCCACAAGTATGTGGGACTATCATTATCAACCTTACATCTTTTGGTATTCACACTATGAATATGTGTAGCATTACGCTCGAGATTCATTAAGAATAAACCATTCACCATCGGAGCATGACCATAAAACATATCTCTCATATAAATAGAACAACCATTATTCTCGGATTTAAATGAGTAGCCATCTTGAATTAAAAGAGATCTTGATACAATGTTCATGCTCAAAGCTGGCACTAAATAACAATTATTGAGGTTTAAAACTAATCCCATAGGTAAATGTAGAGGTAGCGTGCCGACAGCGATCACATCGACCTTGGAACCATTCCCGACGCGTATCATCACCTCGTCCTTCGCCAGTCTCCGTTTATTCCGCAGCTCCTACTTTGAGTTACAAATGTGAGCAACCGCACCGGTATCAAATACCCAGGAGCTACTACGAGTACTGGTAAGGTACACATCAATTACATGTGTATCACATATACCTTTCGTGTTGCCGGCCTTCTTGTCCGCTAAGTATTTGGGGCAGTTCTGCTTCCAGTGACCACTTCCCTTGCAATAAAAACACTCAGTCTCGGGCTTGGGTCCATTCTTTGGCTTCTTCCCGGTAGCTTGCTTACCGGACGCGGCAACTCCCTTGCCATCCTTCTTGAAGTTCTTCTTACCCTTGCCATTCTTGAACTTAGTGGTTTTATTCACCATCAACACTTGATGTTCCTTTTTGACTTCTACCTCTGCTGATTTCAGCATTGAATATACCTCAGGAATGGTCTTTTCCATCCCCTGCATATTGAAGTTCATCACAAAGCTCTTGTAGCTCGGTGGAAGCGACTGAAGGATTCTGTCAATGACCGCGTCATCCGGGAGATTAACTCCCAGCTGAGTCAAGCGGTTATGCAACCCAGACATTTTGAGTATGTGCTCACTGACAGAACTATTTTCCTCCATCCTACAGCTGAAGAACTTGTCGGAGACTTCATATCTTTCGACCCGGGCATGAGCTTGAAAAACCATTTTCAGCTCTTCGAACATCTCATATGCTCCGTGTCTCTCAAAACGCTTTTGGAGCCCCGGTTCTAAGCTATAAAGCATGCTGCACTGAACGAGGGAGTAATCATCAGCACGTGTCTGCCAAGCGTTCATAACGTCTTGGTTCTGTGGGACGGTTGCGTCACCTAGTGGTGCTTCTAGGACATAATCTTTCTTGGCAGCTATGAGGATGATCCTCAGGTTCCGGACCCAGTCCGTATAGTTGCTGCCATCGTCTTTCAGCTTGGTTTTCTCTAGGAACGCGTTGAAGTTGAGGACAACGTGGGCCATTTGATCTACAAGACATATTGTAAAGTTTTAGACTAAGTTCATGATAATTAAGTTCATCTAATCAAATTATTCAATGAACTCCCACTCAGATAGACATCCCTCCAGTCATCTAAGTATAACATGATCCGAGTTAACTAGGCCGTGTCCGATCATCACGTGAGACGGACTAGTCAACATCGGTGAACATCTTCATGTTGATCGTATCTTCTATACGACTCATGCTCGACCTTTCGGTCTTCTGTGTTCCGAGGCCATGTCTGTACATGCTAGGCTCGTCAAGTTAACCTAAGTGTATTGCGTGTGTTAATCTGGCTTACACCCGTTGTATTCGAATGTTAGAATCTATCACACCCGATCATCACGTGGTGCTTTGAAACAACGAACCTTCGCAACGGTGCACAGTTAGGGGGAACACTTTCTTGAAATTATTACGAGGGATCATCTTATTTAATCTACCGTCGTTCTAAGCAAATAAGATGTAAAACATGATAAACATCACATGCAATCAAATAGTGACATGATATGGCCATTATCATTTGCTCCTTTTGATCTCCATCTTCGGGGCTCCATGATCATCGTTGTCATCGGCATGACACCATGATCTCCATCATCATGATCTCCATCATCGTGTCTTCTTGAAGTTGTCTCGTCATCTATTACTTCTACTACTATGGCTAACGCTTTAGCAATAAAGTAAAGTAATTACATGACATTTATGTTGACACGCAGGTCATAAATAAATAAAGACAACTCCTATGGCTCCTGCCAGTTGTCATACTCATCGACATGCAAGTCGTGATTCCTATTACCAGAACATGATCATCTCATACATCACATATATCATTCATCACATCCTTTGGCCATATCAGATCACAAAACACTTGCTGCAAAAACAAGTTAGACGTCCTCTAATTGTTGTTGCAAGTTTTTACGTGGCTGCTATAGGATTTTAGCAAGAACGTTTCTTACCTACGCCAAAACCACAACGTGAATTTCCAATTTCTATTTACCCTTCATAAGGACCCTGTTCATCGAATCCGATCTGACTAAAGTGGGAGAGACAGACACCCGCCAGCCACCTTATGAAACTAGTGCATGTCAGTCGGTGGAACCGGTCTCACGTAAGCGTACGTGTAAGGTTGGTCCGGGCCGCTTCATCCCACAATGCCGCCGAATCAAGATAAGACTAGTAACGGCAAGATAATTGACAATATTGACGCCCACAACTACTTTGTGTTCTACTCGTGCGTAGTAACTACGCATAGACCTAGCTCATGATGCCACTGTTGGGGAACGTAGCAGAATTTTAAAATTTTCTACGCATCACCAAGATCAATCTATGGAATCATCTAGCAATGAGGGAAAGAGGAGTGCATCTACATACCCTTGTAGATCGCGAGCGGAAGCGTTCAAGAGAACAGGGTTGATGGAGTCGTACTCGTCGTGATCCAAATCACCGAAGATCCTAGCGCCGAACGGACGGCACCTCCGCGTTCAACACACATACGGAGCGAGGACGTCTCCCGTGCCTTGTTCCAGCAAGGAGGAGGGAGAGTTTGAGGAAGAGGGCTCCAACAGCAGCATGACGGCGTGGTGGTGGTGAAGCTGCAGTACTCCGGCAGGGCTTCGCCAAGCTCTTACGGAGGAGGAGAGGTGTTGGGGAGGGGAGGGGATGCGCCTTGGATGTTCTATGCAGCCCTCCCCTCACCCCTCTATTTATAGGGGAAGGGGAAAGGGGGCCGGCCCCCTCTAGATGAGATCTAGAGGGGGGCGGGGGGCGGCGGCCAAGGGGAGGGGGCTTGCCCCCCAAGCAAGGGGCCCCCCCTTAGGGTTTCCCCCCAACCCTAGGCGCATGGGCCCTAGGGGGTGTGGAGCCCCAGCCCACTTGGGCTGGTTCCCTTTTCCATATATTCCATAAGGCCCTCCGGAAGAGGTGGCCCCTCCCAATGGACCCCCGGAATCCCTCCGGTGGCCCCGGTACAATACCGATATGCCCCCGAACCTTTCTGGCGACCATATGACAACTTCCCATATATAAAACTTTACCTCCGGACCATTCCGGAACTCCTTGTGACGTCTGGGATCTCATCCGGGACTCCAAACAACATTTGGTAATCACATACAAGTCTTCCGAACAACCCTAGCGTCACTGAACCTTAAGTGTGTAGACCCTACGGGTTCGGGAGACATGCAGACATGACCGAGACGAATCTCTGGTCAATAACCAACAGCAGGATCTGGATACCCATGTTGGCTCCCACATGCTCCATGATGATCTCATCGGATGAACCACGATGTCGAGGATTCAATCAATCCGTATACAATTCCCTTTGTCAATCGATACGTTACTTGCCCGAGACTTGATCGTCGGTATCCCAATACCTTGTTCGGTCTTGTTACCGGCAAGTCACTTTACTCGTACCGTAATGCATGATCCTGTGATCAACCACTTGGTCACATTGAGCTCATTATGATGATGCATTACCGAGTGGGCCCAGAGATACCTCTCCATCATACGGAGTGACAAATCCCAGTCTCGATTCGTGCCAACCCAACAGACACTTTCGGAGATACCTGTAATGTACCTTTATAGTCACCCAGTTACGTTGTGATGTTTGGCACACCCAAGGAACTCCTACGGTATCCGGGAGTTGCACAATCTCATGGTCTAAGGAAATGATACTTGACATTCAGAAAAGCTACAGCAAACGAACTACACGATCTTTGAGCTAAGCTTAGGATTGGGTCTTGTCCATCACATCATTCTCCTAATGATGTGATCCCGTTATCAATGACATCTAATGTCCATAGTCAGGAAACCATGACTATCGTTTGATCAACGAGCTAGTCAACTAGAGGCTCACTAGGGACGTGTTGTGGTCTATGTATTCACACATGTATTACGATTTCCGGATAACACAATTATAGCATGAACAATAGACAATTATCATGAACAATGAAATATAATAATAACCATTTTATTATTGCCTCTAGGGCATATTTCCAACAGTATTGAGATACCGACGATCGAATCTCGGGCAAGTAACATACCGATGACAAAGGGAACAACGTATGTTGTTATGCGGTTTGACCGATAAAGATCTTCGTAGAATATGTAGGAGCCAATATGAGAATCCAGGTTCCGCTATTGGTTATTGACCGGAGACGTGTCTCGGTTATGTCTACATAGTTCTCGAACCCGCAGGGTGCACACGCTTAACGTTCGGTGACGATTCGTATTATGAGTTTATGTGTTTTGATGTACCGAAGATAGTTCGGAGTCCCGGATAAGATCGGGGACATGACGAGGAGTCTCGAAATGGTTGAGACGTAAAGATCGATATATTGGACGACTATATTCGGACATCGGAAAGTTTCCGAGTGATTCGGGTATTTTTTGGAGTACCGGAGATTTACGAGAATTCGCCGGGGAGTATATGGGCCTTATTGGGCTTTAGGGGAAAGAGAGAGGAGAGGCTGCGCCCCCCAATGCTTAGTCCGAATTGGACTAGGGAGAGGGGCGGCGCCCCCTCCTTCCTTCTCTTCTCTTTTCCCTTTCCTTCTCTCCTACTCCTACTACTTGGAAGGGCTCCTAGTTCTACTAGGAAAGGGGGAATCCTACTCCCGGTGGGAGTAGGATTCCCCTAGGGCGCGCCATAGAGAGGGCCGGCCCTCCCCCTCCCCCACTCCTTTATATACGGGGAGGGGGCACCCCTTGGAGACACAACAATTGATCATTGATCTCTTAGCCGTGTGCGGTGCCCCCTCCACCATAATCCACCTTGATCATATCATAGCGGTGCTTAGGCGAAGCCCTGCGTCGGTAGGATCATCATCACCGTCACCATGCCGTCGTGCCGACGAAACTCTCCTGTGAAGCTTTGTTGGATCGGAGCTCACGAGACGTCATCGAGTTGAACGTGTGTAGAATTCGGAGGTGTCGTGCCTTCGGTACTTGGATCGGTCGGATGGTGAAGACATACGACTACATCAACCGTGTTGTGCTAACGCTTCCGCTTTCGGTCTATGAGGGTACATGGACACACTCTCCCCTCTCGTTGCTATGCATCACCACGATCCAGCGTGTGCGTAGGAAATTTTTGAAATTACTACATTCCCCAACATTTATCACCCCGTATGGCCCTTTCTGCTTCAACACTATGCCCTTCATACTCAAGAACACTGGTGCCACCTACCAACGCATGATTCGAACATATCTGGAAAAACAAATTGGCAAAATAGTGGAGGCATATGTGGACGACGTGGTCATCAAGACTAAACACGTTGAATCACTAGTGGACGACCAACACCTCACATTTGACAACCTTCGAACATATGACATACGGTTCAATCCGGAAAAAAAATTCTTCGGCGTTCTGATACGCCTCCAAAGTATCTAGAATGTTTGATTGTTCCATGCTGTTATATTATCAGTCTTGGATGTCTTATAATCATTTTATAGTCATTTTATATCATTTTTTGGTACTAACCTATTGACATAGTGCCAAGTGTCACTTGCTATTTTTTTGCATGTTTTTTACATCGCAGAAAATCAATACCAAACGGAGTACAAATGCCACAAAACTTTACGAAGATTTTTTATGGACCAGAAGACACCTAATGGACCAAGGCTGCGCCTGGGGGTGATTCGAGGAGAGCACAACCCACCAGGGCGCGCCAGGAGGCCTAGGCGCGCCCTGGTGGGTTGTGTCCACCTCGGGTGCCCCCGGACCACCTCTTTGCTCTATAAATACCCCAATATTCCAGAAACCCTAGAGCAATCGACGAAAATCAATTCCAGCCGCCGTAGAGTCCAGAACCACCAGGTCCAATCTAGACACCATCACGGATGGGGTTCACCACCTCCATTGGTGCCTCTCCGATGATGCGTGAGTAGTTCTTTGTAGACCTTCGGGTCCGTAGTTAGTAGCTAGATGGCTTCCTCTCTCTTGTTTGATTCTCAATACAATGGCCTCTTGGAGATCCATATGATGTAACTCTTTTTGCGGTGTGTTTGTTGGGATCGGATGAACTTTGAGTTTATGATCAGATCTATCTTTTTACATCCATGAAAGTATTTGAGTTTTTTGATCTCTTTTATGCAGGATTGCTTATAGCCTCGTATTTCTTCTCCGATATTTGGGTTTTGTTTGGCCAACTTGATCTATTTATCTTGCAATGGGAAGAGGTGCTTTGTAGTGGGTTTGATCTTACGGTGCTTGAACCCAGTGATAGAAGGGGAACCGACAGGTATGTATTGTTGCTACTAAGGATAAAACTATGGGGTCTATATCTACATAGATAGATCTTGTCTACATCATGTCATCATTCTTATTGCATTACTCCATTTCTTCATGAACTTAATACACTAGATGCATCCTGGATAGCGGTCGATGTGTGGAGTAATAGTAGTAGATGCAGGCAAGAGTCGGTCTACTAATCTTGGACGTGATGCCTATGTAATGATCATTGCCTAGATATCGTCATGAGTATTTTAAGTTCTATCAATTGCACAACAGTAATTTATTTACCCACCGCTTGCTATTTTTCTCGAGAGAAGCCACTAGTGAAACCTACGGCCCCCGGGTGTCTTTCTCATATTATTTGCCTTTGTGATCTATTTTCATTTGCTTTTATTTTCAGATCTTCTAAACCAAATATACAAAAATACCTTGTTGTAATTTATTTTATTTGGCATTCAATCTATCAATATTTACAACTCTATCACGTCTGTTTGCCCATCTTGGGGCGCCGCTACCCGAAAGGGATTGACAACCCCTTTTACACGCCGGGTAGCGAGTAGTTGTTATTTGTGCGCAGGTGCTATTTATGTTGTGTTGCTTGGTTCTCCTATTGGTTCGATAACCTTGGTTTCATATCTGAGGGAAATACCTACCGCAGATGTGCTGCATCATCCCTTCCTCTTTGGGGAAATACCGACGTAGCTTCAAGCAACATCAAAAGGAATCTCTGGCGCCGTTGCCGGGGAGGATCTTCAACATATACCAGGTTCCTAATCACAAATCTCATCTCCTCGCAATTTACATCATTTTCCATTTGCTTCTCGTTTTCCTCTCCCCCACTTCACAAAAATTTGCCGTTTTATTTGCCCCTCTTTTCCGTTCACCGTTTTCTTGCCGGATCTGTTTTAGAGTGCAATCTTGTTGTGTAGTAATCATGACTCAGTAGAACACCAAGGTGTGTGATTTCTCAAATACCAACAAAAATTATTTTATTGGCACTCCGCTTGCTCCTCCTGCCACTAGTGCGGAGACTTGTGATATTAATACTGCTTTGCTAAATCTAGTTATGAAAGATCAATTTTTCGATACTCCTAATGAGGATGCCGCGTCCCATCTTAATACCTTTGTGGAATTATGCGATATGCAAAAGAAAAAAGATGTGGATAATGATGTTGTGAAGATGAAATTATTTCCGTTTTATTTGTGTGATTCTGCAAAAAATTGGTTCTCTTCTTTGCCTCGCAATAGTATTGATTCTTGGAATAAGTGCAAAGATGCTTTTATCACTAAGTATTTTCCTCCCGCAAAAATTATTTCACTTAGAACCTAGATCATGAATTTCAAGCAACTTGAAGATGAGCATGTTGCATAATCTTGGGAATGGATGAAAATGATGCTAAGGATTTGCCCAACTCATGGGTTAAATATTTGGATGATCATACACATTTTTTATGCGGGATTGAATTTTGTTTCTCGTAATCTTTTAGATTCCGCCGCAAGTGGTACTTTTATAGAAATTACTTTGGGTGAAGCCACCAAATTGCTCGATAATATCATGGCAAATTATTGACAATGGCATTCCGAAAGAGCTCCTACTAGTAAAAAAGTTATTTCAGTTGAAGAAATTTCTTCTTTGAGTGAAAAAGTTGATGCTCTTATGAAATTGGTTGCTAGTAGAAGTGCTCCTATTGATTTTAATGATATGCCTTTGTCTACTTTGATTGAGCAAAATAGTGATGCCGTAGATGTGACTTTTATCTCTCAAAATAATTTCAACAACAATGCTTATAGAGGTAATTTTAATCCTAGGCCTTTTCCTAGTAATTCCTCTAATAATTATGGTAATTCCAACGGAAATACTCCTTATAATAATAATAGGAACACATTTGATCTTGAGAATAATATTAAATAATTTATCAACATGCAAAAAGTTTTCAACACTTCCATAGAAGAAAAGTTGAATAAGATTGATGATTTGTCTAGAAGTGTTGATAGAATTTCTCGTGATGTGGAAAATCTCAAGATAAAAATTTTTGTGCCTAAGGTTGATGAATCAATTAAAGCTCTTTATGTTTCTATGGATGAAAGTAAGAAAAGAACCGCTATGCTTAGAGCTAAAAGAGATTTTTTAGAAAAATGTTTTCTAGTGATTATTTTCACAAAAGTGATGAAGATCTTAAAATGATTGGTGTTTCTTCTATTGATTCCTTGTTTAGTAAAGTTAAGATTGATGAAAAAAGGGACTGGAGAAGAGTCAACTTTAGTTAGAAGACGTCCCGATGATTCGGAGGGTGAAAATCTTGGTGAGAAAATTGATAAAAGTGGGTTTGAAGAGGTCAAAACTTTAGCTAGTGATGTACCCACTCTTTTGGATTACAAAGACTTTAATTATGATAGTTGCTATTTGATTGATTGTATTTCTTTGTTGCAATCCATGATAAATTCACCCCATGCTTATGAACAAAATAAAGCTTTTACGAAACATATTGTTAATGCTATGATGAGAGCTCTTGAAGAAAAATTGGAATTAGAAGTTTCAATTCCTAGGAAATTGCATGATGAATGGGAACCTACTATCAAAGTCAAGATTAAAAATTATGAGTGTTTTGCTTTATGTGACTTGGGTGCTAATGTTTCTACTATTCCAAAATATTTATGTGATGTGCTTTGTCTTACCGATATTGAATCATGTTCTTTGAATTTGCACTTGGCGGATTCTACTATTAAAAATCCTATGGGAAGAATTAATGATGTTCTTATTCTTACAAATAGGAATTATGTGCCCATACATTTTATTATTCTTGATATTGATTGCAATCCGTCTTGTCCAATTATTCTTGGTAGACCGTTTTTATGCACTATTGGTGTAGTGATTGATATGAAATAAGGCAATATTAAGTTCTAATTTCCTTTGAGGAAGGGTATAGAACACTTCACTAGAACAAGAATTAGGCCACCATATGAATCAATCATGAGGGCATCTTATGGATCTCGAAACAAAGATGACAAAACTTAGATCCTGGCTTTATGCCTAGCTAAGGGCGTAAAACTATAGCACTTGTTGGGAGGCAACCCAATGACTGAAATTTATTTTTGCTTTTTGCTTCCTATTTTTGAGTGTTGGCACATTTATGCTACCGTTATGATTGTGTTTTTGTGTTTTAATTAGTGTTTGTGCCAAGTAAGGCCTTTAGGATCTTCTTGCCTGATAGTTGTTTGATCTTGCTAAAAAATAGAAACTTTTGTGCTTGCGAAAAAATTCTCATTTTTAACCAGAGAGTGATAAAATGCCCATTCATTTTGCAGTAGATCAATATACAAATATCTCAGGTCGTCCTAGTTTTTTCAGGATTTTTGGAGTTACAGAAGTATTCAAAACACCCAGATTACTATAGACTGTTCTATTTTTGATAGATTCTGTTTTCTTTGCGTTGTGTGCTTGTTTTGATGGCTCTATGGTTTTATTTGATGAGTTTTTGCCATAGAAAAGTTGGAATACATTAGATATAATGCAAGAACAAAATATGAATTAGTTTGATACAACACTTATATTAGTGATTTATTTTCTTATACTAACGGATCTCACGAAGGTTTTGTTGAGTTTTGTGTGATTGAAGTTTTCAAGTTTTGGGTTATCTTATGATGGATGAAGGAATAAGGAGTAAGAAGAGCCTAAGCTTGGGGATGCCCTGACATCCCAAGCTATTATCCAAAAGAGAGCAAGCAACTAAGTTTGGGGATGCCCCCGAGTGGTATCCCCTCTTTCTTCTAACGACCATCGGTATTTTACTCGAAGCTATATTTTTATTCGTCACATAATATGTGTTTTGCTTGGAGCATCTTGTATGATATGAGTCTTTGCTTGTTTTATTTTGTGTTTTAAGTCTTGATTCCTTGCTGGACACACCTATTTGAGAGAGCCAAAATTATGTCATGACTTGTTAGAATTGCTCTCTATGCTTCACTTAATTTTTTTTATGAACTATGGACTTGCTCTAGTGCTTCACTTATATCTTTTTGAGCCTGGTGTACTTTAGTATTTTTGAAGAAATGCTCTCTTACATAACTTATATTTATTTGAGAGTTAGTAAAATTTTCAAGAAATTCTCTCTTGCTTCACATAAATTATTTTGACAGAAAGAAAAATTTATTGGGAACTCTATATTGTATGGAAAGTATCGGGAACTCTATGTCATTTTCGTTGGTGGGATGGATACACCTCCCAAAATGTTTTCATCTCTAAGTTTTTCGCTTTGAGCTCTGGCACATCTACGAATCCCTACTTCCCTCTGTGAAGGGCCTTTCTTTTACTTTATGCAATTTTATTGAGTCTCCATCTTCTCTTATAAAAGCACCAACTAGGAGGCCATATGATCGTACTTAAGTATTGGGTATAACTAATATGCGAGTGTGTTTCATGAATGGATCAATGTTTGAGCATGATGGGCTAGGGATAACTTATTTTAGCGTTGATATTTTGAAAGACATGGTTGCTTGTTGATATGCTTGAGTATTTAAATTATCATGTCAAAACTAGGCTACTGCTTTAAAAAACTAAAAGTCCAATTGTCCATGCTATAAAGAAAACAATATGATATGACATGATAGGCAGCATTCCACATCAAAAAATCTGTTTTTTATCACTTACCTACTCGAGGACGAGTAGGAGTTAAGCTTGGGGATGCTGATATGTCTCCAACATATCTATAATATTTGATTGTTCCATGCTGTTATATTATCAATCTTGGATGTTTAATAATCATTTTATATCAATTTTTGCTACTAACCTATTGACATAGTGCCAAGTGTCGGTTCCTGTTTTTTTGTGTTTTTACATCGCAGAAAATCAATATTAGACGGAGTCCAAATGCCACAAAACTTTATGGAGAATTTTTATGGGCCAAAAGGAACACAACGGGCCCTGGCTGCGCCTGGGGGTGCCCCGAGGGGGCACAACCCACCAGGGCGCGCCAGGAGGCCCAGGCGCGCCCTGGTGGGTTGTGCCCACCTCGGGTGCCCCCCCGGACCACCTCTTTGCTCTATAAATACCCCAAAAATCCCAGAACCCTAGGGGAGTCGACAAAATATTCATCCAGCCGCCATAGAGTCCAGAACCACCAAATCCAATCTAGACACCATCTCGGATGGGCTTCACCACCTCCATTGGTGCCTCTCCGATGATGCATGAGTAATTCTTTGTAGACCTTCAGGTCCGTAGTTAGTAGCTAGATGTCTTCATCTCTCTCTTTTGATTCTCAATACAATGGTCTCTTGGTGATCCATATGATGTAACTCTTTTGCGGTGTGTTTGTTGGGATCGATGACCTTTGAGTTTATGATCAGATCTATCTTTTTATACCCATGAAAGTATTTGAGTTTCTTTGATCTCTTTTATGCATGATCTCTTATAGCCTCGTATTTCTTCTCCGATATTTGGGTTTTGTTTGGCCAACTTGATCTATTTATCTTGCAATGGGAAGAGGTGCTTTGTAGTGGGTTCGATCTTACAGTGCTTGATCCCAGTGATAGAAAGGGAAACAACACATATGTATCATTGCTACTAAGGATAAAACGATGGGGTCTATCTCTACATAGATAGATCTTGTCTACATCATGCCATCGTTCTTATTGCATTACTCCATTTCTCCATGAACTTAATACACTAGATGCATGCTGGATAGCGGTCGATGTGTGGAGTAATAGTAGTAGATGCATGCAGGAGTCGGTCTACTAATCTTGGACGTGGTGCCTATATAATGATCATTTCCTGGATATCGTCATAATTATTTGAGGTTATATCAATTTCCCAACAATAATTTGTTCACCCTCCGCTTTGCTATTTTTCTCGAGAGAAGACACTAGTGAAACCTATGGCCCTAGGCCTTCTTTCTCATATATTTGCCTTTGCGATATGTTTTATTTTCAGATCTATTAATCCAAAAACCCAAAAATACTTTGCTACACTTTATTTTATTTGCGATCTATTTATTCAATATATTATAACCTTTTTCTCGTCACACACCAATTTCTGGCACCGTTTCCCGAAAGGGATTGAGGACCCATTTAACACGTCGGGTTGCGAGGATTTGTTATTTGTGTGCAGGAGCTGTTTACGTTGTGTTGCTTGGTTCTCCTACTGGTTCAACAACCTTGGTTTCATATATGAGGGAAATACTTGCCGCCGCTATGCTGCATCATCCCTTCCTCTTTGGGGAAATACTGACGTAGCTTCAAGCGACATCAAAAGGAATTTCTGGCGCCCTTGCCAGGGACGATCTTCAACATATACCAGGTTCCTAATCACAAATCTCATCTCCTCGCAATTTACATTATTTTCCATTTGCCTCTCATTTTCCTCTCCCCCACTTCACAAAAATTTGTCGTTTTATTCGCCTCTCTTTCCGTTTGCCGTTCTCTTGCTTTCTAATCTCGATGGCTAGCATCCCTACTCCTCCTTTGTCACCAGATTTTGAAGTCCTTTACTTCAAACAAGGACAAGGAGAAATTTTAAAGATGCATGGTATAGGCTTATGGAATCATATTGTATTTCCAATTTGAAGGGGAACGCTAAAGTTTTGCTTCGAAATTTTTACATAGGATTGGTTTTGCATCATAGACAACTTCTCGATTTTGCCGCTAAAGGAAACTTCATTGAACTTGATGCCAATGTTGCCTATGAAATCTTAGAGGGAATTTTGGAATTCCACCTCAAAAGAAGGGGTTTCCTTTTACCCCCGAGGGAGCTCAAATGTTGGAAAAACTTGGTGATTTGCATAAACATATGGTTGAAATACAAAAATACAATGAACCCCTCAAACACCTCAATGGTAGTATCAATCGCACGAATGCCCTGATTACTCTTTGTAATAAGCGATTTGATATTTTGGATCTTAAGATGGTTTCTTCCCAGAGAATTTAGGGAAGCGTAAAGAGCCTTCTGGGTTTGAGAAAACCCTTACAAAATTGCCAAAACTTCGGAAGACAAAACTTAGATCCTTGCTTTATGCCTAACTAAGGGCGTAAAACTATAGCGCTTGTTGGGAGGCAACCCAATTAATAAATTTTCTTTTTGATTTTTGTTTCCTGTTTTTGGGTGTTAGCACAATTATGCTACTTTTATGATTGTGTTTTTTATGT
This sequence comes from Triticum monococcum, assembly GCA_034509565.1. Taxonomy (NCBI): domain Eukaryota; kingdom Viridiplantae; phylum Streptophyta; class Magnoliopsida; order Poales; family Poaceae; genus Triticum; species Triticum monococcum. Next base: position 69,274,882 of record CM067846.1, read on the forward strand.
TTTAATTAGTGTTTGTGCCAAGTAAATCCTTTAGGATCTTCTTGGGTGATAGTTGTTTGATCTTGCTGAAAAAACAGAAACTTTTACATTCATGAAATTAATTTTCATTTTTTACCAAAGAGCGATAAAATACCCATTCCACTTGTAGTAGATCAATATACAAATTGCTAAGGTTTTCCTAAGTTTTCAGAATTTTTGGAGTCACAAAAGTATTCGAAATAGTCAGATTGCTATAGAATGTTTTGTTTTGATAGATTCTGTTTTCTTTGTGTTGTGTGCTTATTTTATGGCTCTATGGTTTTCTTTGATGAGTTTCTGCCATATAAAAGTTGGAATATAGTAGATATAATACAAAAACAAAATATGAATTGGTTTGATACAACACTTATAGTAGTGGTTTATTATTCTTATACTAACGGATCTCACGAAGGTTTTGTTGTGTTTTGTGTGATTGAGGTTTTCATGTTTTGGGTTATCTTACGATGGGTGAAGGAAGGATGTAAGAGCCTAAGCTTGGGGATGCCCCGACATCCCAAGCTATTATCCAAAAAGAGCAATCAACTAAGCTTGGGGATGCCCCCGAGTGGCATCCCCGCTTTCTTCCAACGATCATCGATATTTTACTCGAAACTATATTTTTATTCGTCACACGATATCTATTTTGCTTGGAGCATCTTGTATGATTTGAGTGTTTTCTTGTTTTATTTTGTGTTTTAAGTCATCAATCCTTGCTGGACACACATATTTGAGAGAGCCGAAATTATGTCATGACTTGTTAGAATTGCTCTCTATGGTTCACTTAAATTTTTGTAAGCAATGAACTTGCTCTAGTGCTTCACTTGTTTCTTTTTGAGTACGGTGTGCTTTAGTATTTTTGAAGAAATGCTCTCTTGCTTCACTTAGATTTATTTGAGAGTTAGTAAATTTTTCACGAAATTCTCTCTTGCTTCACTTAAATTAGTTTGAGAGAAATAAAAAATTATTATGCTCATGATCTTCACTTATATTTGTTGGAGCTTGTCAAAAGCAATACAAGAAAAATTAGTCCCAGAATGATAGATATCCAAGAAGGAGATAATAAAAACTTTCATGAAGATCATTGGACAAAATGAACTTGATTCTTAGCAATAGTTTTGAGATATGATGATGTGATATGTGAGTTATGTTGGTGAGTAATTATGCTTTAGTAAGAATATTGGTGTTAAGGTTTGTGATTCCCTATGCAAGTACGAAAGTCAATAGTCATGCAATGATATTATATCCTACTTATGGTGCATTATTTGGTGTTATTTATGCTTATTGCTTGCTTATGAGATTATTCGTTTCTTAGTTGGTCGCTTCCCAATCTTTTGCTAGCCTTCATTTTGCACTAAGTATGATCACTACTTGTGCATCCAAAAACCTTTAACCCAGTTTTGCCACATGAGTCCACTATATCTACCTATATGCAGTATTCTTTTGCTGTTCCAAGCAAATTTGCATCTGCCATCTCTAATTTTCAAAATAAACTTCTCTTTTGTATGTTTGTTTCGCTCACAAAGTGGTGAGGGGTGGCTAATATTTTCCATGCTAGATGTGTTATTCTCAAGATGAGTGTTTATTCACTTGTCATTGCACGAGAGTAAGGCAAAGGTATTAGGGATACCCAGTCCCGAAATGCAAAAATGAATTTACTTTATGTTGTCAAATAATAAATTCCTTCAAAAGTGTTGGTATGGAGGGCACCCCTGGATACGGTTAGCCATGGAAAGTGAAAGTATGGTGGAAAAAGGAATAAACTTTATTTTCTGTTTAGGAACCGCCTATGATATATCTATGCATGGAAAGTATTGCAAACTCTAAGTCGTTTTCGTTGGTGGGATGCATACACCTCCCAAAATATTTTTATCTCTAAGTTTTTCGCTTTGAGCTCTGGCACCTCTGCAAATCCCTACTTCCCTATGTGAAGGGCCTTTCTTTTACTTTATGCAATTTTTATTGAGTCTCCATCTTCTCTTATAAAAGCACCAACTAGGAGGCAATATGATCATACTTAAGTATTGGGTATAGCTAATATGTGAGTGTGTTTCATGAATGGATCAATGTTTGAGCATGATGGGCTAGGGATAACTTATTTTAGCGTAGATATTTTGAAAGAGATGGTTGCTTGTTAATATGCTTGAGTATTTAAATTATCATGTCAAAACTAGACTATTGCTTTGAACAACTAAAAGTCCAATTGTCCATGCTATAAAGAAAAGAATATGATATGATATGATATGATAGGCAACATTCCACATCAAAAAATCTGTTTTATCACATACCTACTCGAGGACGAGTAGGAGTTAAGCTTGGGGATGCTGGTACGTCTCCAACCTATCTATAATTTTTGATTGTTCCATGCTGTTATATTATCAGTCTTGGATGTTTTATAATCATTTTATATCATTTTTTGGTACTAACCTATTGACATAGTGCCAAGTGTCGGTTCTTGTTTTTTCCATGTTTTTTACATTGTAGAAAATCAATATCAGATGGAGTCCAAATGCCACGAAACTTTACGAAGAATTTTTATGGGCCAAAAGGAACACAACGGGCCCTGGCTGCGCCTGGGGGGTGCCCCGAGGGGGGCACAACCCACCATGGCGCGCCAGGAGGCCCAGGCGCGCCCTGGTGGGTTGTGCCCACCTCGGGTGCCCCCCAGACCGCCTCTTTGCTCTATAAATACCCCAAAAATCCCAGAACCCTAGGGGAGTCGACGAAATATTCATCTAGCCACCGCAGAGTCCAGAACCACCAGATCCAATCTAGACACCATCTCGGATGGGGTTCACCACCTCCATTGGTGCCTCTCCGATGATGGGTGAGTAGTTCTTTGTAGACCTTCGGGTCCGTAGTTAGTAGCTAGATGGCTTCATCTCTCTCTCTTGATTCTCAATACAATGGTCTCTTGGAGATCCATATGATGTAGCTCTTTTGTGGTGTGTTTGTTGGGATCGATGAACTTTGAGTTTATGATCAGATATATCTTTTTATATCCATGAAAGTATTTGAGTTTCTTTGATATCTTTTATGCATGATCTCTTATAGCCTTGTATTTCTTCTTCGATATTTGGGTTTTGTTTGTCCAACTTGATCTATTAATCTTGCAATAGGAAGATGTGCTTTGTAGTGGGTTCGGTCTTACGGTGCTTGATCCCAGTAACAGAAAGGGAAACGACACGTATGTATTGTTGCTACTAAGGATAAAACGATGGGGTCTATATCTACATAGATAGATTTTGTCTACATCATGTCATCATTCTTATTGCATTACTCCGTTTCTCCATGAACTTAATACACTAGATGCATGCTAGATAGCGGTCGATGTGTGGAGTAATAGTAGTAGATGCAGGCAAGAGTCGGTCTACTAATCTTGGACGTGATGACTATATAATGATCATTGCCTGGATATCGTCATAATTCTTTGAGGTTCTATCAATTTCCCAACAGTAATTTGTTCACCCACCGCTTTGCTATTTTTCTCGAGGCAAGCCACTAGTGAAACCTACGGCCCCCGGGTCTTCTTTCTCATATATTTGCCTTTGCGATCTATTTTTATTTGCTTTTATTTCCAGATCTATTAATACAAAACCCCAAAAATACTTTGCTGCACTTTATTTTATTTGCGATCTATTTATTCAATCTATTATAACCTTTTTCCCGTCACGCACCAATTTTTGGCACCGTTACCCGAAAGGGATTGACAACCCTTTTAACACGTCGGGCTGCGAGGATTTGTTATCTGTGTGCAGGGGCTGTTTACGTTGTGTTGCTTGGTTCTCCTACGGGTTCGATAACCTTGGTTTCATATCTGAGGGAAATACTTACCGCCGCTGTGCTGCATCATCCCTTGCTCTTTGGGGAAGTACCAACGTAGCTTCAAGCGACATCAGTGTACACCACCGAGAGATCCGTCTCCCTCGCGTGGGTCTACACTCTATGCTCGCCGAACTTCATTGGAGCGCCGCTAGACATCCCCTCTCTATGTGTCGTCATGTGTGTGCTTGTTGTGTTGTGGGGCACGATCGAAAGGTTGAAGATACTAAGGTTATAATGGCCGCGGGAATTAAAGGGAAGTCGGACGGCCAGGAATATTGGCAAGCCCTGATGGCAGTTCTAATTTGCAGCGCGTAACTCCATCGTGCCGCACGTAACCGCATCATGTGGCAACGCGCGCGGCACAATCGCATGCATATGGGGCCCCCGATGTGATCTTGCGCACGCCCAACCGCTCGTAGAGTGCGCATGGAGGGACGCGAGCAGAGCGCTCCGCGATCGCCTCAACGACGAGCAACCATATATATATATATATGCATATAGAAGTTGAACACGCAAGGAAAAGTTGTCCACAAGCAGAGCACGCCGATGGACGCGAGCAGAGCGCGCCGCGGCGCCTAACGGCGAGCCGAGCTTGCCGAGGGACGCGAGCAGAGGCCGGCACAGTATTACGTGGCAAATAAGATGAACTATGCGAGCGATGTCGGAGACATCAAGCACGAATCAGATTAGAGTTGCGTGTGTGATACATGGCATACAGTTGATCCATCCAAGCTTTTTGTGATGTAATAAGCCGTGTGTGTTCTGGGCAAACGCTTGCTGGTATATAACCTTAAATTTAACCAAAAAAGTGTTAATGCATGTTACAAAAATTGTATAACTGGAAACTATGTTCAAATACGAATCTAACGATATAATCTTTGGCGACATGTATTCGTGTTTTATTAGTTAAATCCTACATATAAACCAGGACAGGGGTTTAGTAGGTAATTAAATCGCAAACCTTTTTTTGTATTAATCGTATGTGTACGTGTCCTTTCGTCCTCCTCTCGCATGTCTTGACACCCCGCTGCCGCAGACGGCTTGCGGCGCAAGCTTGCGCAGCGCGCAGGGGCATTCTTTTGGCTGAACGGTGGCGCTAATGAATCGTCGGTGAGCCCGTTCCCGTGCAACCTTCCCGCTCGACTCGGTGAAGTCCTTCAAAATCCCAATACTTACCGGTCTGCTATATAAACCCTCACGGCTGGCGAGTCCTGCGTTGCATTTCCCCTCCATCCCTGTAGCTTATCTCACCTGCTTCTTCCACAATCGCCAATGGCACCGGTCCTTCATCGTCGCTCAGCCACTCTGCCATCATTAGAGGACAGCTCCAGCTCGGAGGCTACACCGCGGTGGCAGCTCGGTCCCCGGGGTAGTGTAGTGTGTGTAGCGTCCTTGTTGGGTGTGTGCGGAACACCCACCATATGCTCTGCCACTGCTTCCCGTCGGCAGCTGTTGCCGGCCGCCATTGCCATCACACCATCGTTGAAAGCTAGGGCCATCGCCCGCTCCGCCGCCGCGGCCCGTAGGCGGGAGGTGGCCGTTGTGGCCGCCACCCCGCTGCCGGCCATCACCCGCTCTGCCACCGCGGCCTGAAGGCGGGATGTGGACGTCGTGGCCGCCACACAGCATCATCGGCCGCCGTGGCTGCCAGCCCACCATCGACCCTCGGGATCATCACCCGCTCCTCCACCGCCGCCCGAAGGAGGGAGGCGGAGGTGGAGGCCTGCACATGCATCAGCGACCTTGTGTGCTACATCGAGTTCCAACGGGAGGAGGAGGAACACCTCGTCGAGCACGCAAAAACCCTTACTGCAGCCGTGGCCATAGCACACACCGATGCAGAGGTGAGGAATCAGGAGATCTACAAGCAGTCCGACCGCTTCGAGAGGGATCGTTTGGAGCGGCAGTGGGCGTTCGAGCTGGCGAGCGTCATTGAACGTGCAACAGCGGCAGACACCGTATCGCATTTGTCCAGCTCGTCGGCCTCCTCCTCCTCTGACTCTTACTGAGCATGCTCGGTAGAGGAGAGGCTATCGAAAGTAGCACAAAGCCCCTCCATAGTAGTAGTAGTATTTAGGGGCTAGTTTGTTCAGTTCATCTGACTATAGATGTGTGGTGGAACTGTACAACGTACTTAAAATTTGCTGGTATATATAGTTGAACTAGCTATTTCAGTACGTGGTTGACAACAATTGGGGAAAAGTTTGGTCGGTTCAGCTGTCGAGTTGAACTGTTTGTATAAATTAAGAACGACGTCTTAATCTATGAATGAAATCTATGCTTAATTACTGAATTTTAGTTGCAAAAATGAGATAGTGCTAGTGATTTTTAGCTGCATATTTTGACAAAACGTAGTGTTGCAAGGATTGACAAATGGCAATGTTACTAGATCAACAAATGTCAATCTTTCCAGATTGACAAATGGCAACATACCCAATATGAGAGATGCAAATCTTACCAAATTGTTTGTACGTGGTTGCACATGGGTCATCCAAAACAACCGTTTGCGTTGAAGGGATGATCATAGCTCTTACTTTGCATATGGATGTTCTATCTATAACGTTTGCAATCAAGAGCTACAGAAATCCTGCTCGACACATATTCTCTTGGCTTCCTGGGAAAGCTGTCGGTTTGCATACGTGTGTTATAATTAAAACATTTGCAATCAAGACCTACACAAATCCTGCTACGCACATTTTCCCTTGGCTTCCCAGGGAAGTTGTTGGTTTTGCATAGAGGTGTTCTAACTAAAACGTTCGCGATGAGTGTTTTATATTTAAAAACCGCATTAAATTGCGGCTTAGGTGCCATTAATGTAGAGGATGCGAGCAAGGCGGGTGGCCATGGAAGTCAAAGGGCTCGCTTCCCGGTGAGCCTGCGCGGCATACAACTCGCACACTTCCCGGTGATCCTCTGCATTCGAGTACAGCTCGCATGCCTCCCGTTTAGTCAAGCACTCAAGCACCTATCTGCATGGCACCTCCTAGCCATTAAAAGAGTGAGGCATGGCGTCACGTGAATGGTTAACAGAACGCATACAATTTAAATTATACAAAATGTTGAGATGTTATAGTGGCAGCTATTTGTTTCAAAATGCCTTTGTTGGTTGTTATTCGAGTGCGCCTTCTCTCAAAATGGACACTAAAAATACCACGGCATGTCGGGTGCCATTCAATTATAGCATTCCAAGTTTAATGAATTTCAGACGAGTTTTGGATTTACTAGAATTTAAAAACAAAGTATCTCAACATTTTGCCGGCAATCAATAGTGCCCTGGTGTTTGAAATTCATTCCCATTTCTTGCATGGGACCTAAGCATGCACCGAAGGACACAAATTTGATTTTTCAACCAATTTATATGCACTAGAGCATGTGCATGTAGTTCAAATTTGAATTATGCACATAAAATGCCTAGAAAACCCAGTTAATGTATAAAAATGTCCAAACGAACCTCGAAAAATTCCAAAATTAAACACAACAGTCCTTTTGTTCTATGTTGACACTAGAAAATTTTTGAAAGCAATAAGAGGCAATGGATATCGTTTCGTCCCCAAAGGTGGCACGTTCCCTACCGAAACCATCACGCTTGTTGTGAGAAGCTCTGGTTTGTGAGAATCTTATACCCAAACCTGCCCCAAATGGGAAAAATTATTTACCACGGCATGTTGATGCCGCTCCATGATAGCATACCAAGTTTCATGAATTTCAGACGAGTTTTGGATTTGCTAGAATTTAAAAACCAAGTATCTCAATGTTTGTGGCCGAGTGATGGTGGCAGGCTGTTTGAAATTCATTCTCATTTCTTGCATGGGACCTAAGCAGGCAACCAAGGACACATATTTGATTTTTCATTCAATTTATATGCACTGGAGCATGTGGATGTAGTTCAAATTTGAATTATGCACATGAAATGCCTAAAAAACTAAGTTAATGTATAAAAATGTCTAAACGAACCCCGAAAAATTCCAAAATTAAAGACAACACTCCTGTTGTTCTATGTTGACACTAGAAAAAATTTGAAAGCTATAAGAGGCAACGAATATCGTTTCGTCCCCAAAGATGGCACGTTCCCTACCGAAACCATCATGGTTGTTGTGAGAAGGTCTAGCTTGTGAGAAGCTTATACCCAAACCTGCCCCAAATGGGACAAAAATTTTACCACGGCATGTTGATGCCGCTCCATGATAGCATGCCAAGTTTCATGAATTTCAGACGAGTTTTGGATTTACTAGAATTTAAGAACCAAGTATGTCAATGTTTGCGGCCGAGTGATGGTGGCAGGGTGTTTGAAATTCATTCCCATTTCTTGCATGGGACCTAAGCATGCACTGAAGGACACACATATTATTTTTCAACCAATTTATATGCACTGGAGCATGTGCATGTAGTTCAAATTTGAATTATGCACATAAAATGCCTGGAAAACCCAGTTAATGTATAAAAGTGTCCAAATGAACCCCAAGAAATTCCAAAATTAAACACAACACTCCTGTTGTTCTATGTTGACACTCGAATTGTTTTGAAAGCAATAAGAGGCAACGGATATCGTTTTGTCCCCAAAGGTGGCACGTTCCTTACTGAAACCATCACGCTTGTTGTGAGAAGCTCTGGTTTGTGAGAAGCTTATACCCAAACCAGCCCCAAATGGGACAAATTTATTACCACGGCATGTTGATGCCGCTCCATGATAGCATGCCAAGTTTCATGAATTTCAGACGACTTTTGGATTTACTAGAATTTAAAAACTAGGTATCTCAATGTTTGCGGTCGAGTGACGGTGGCAAGGTGTTTGAAATTCATTCCCATTTCTTGCATGGGACCTAAGCATGAAACCAAGGACACAAATTTGATTGTTCAACCAGTTTAAATGCACTGGAGAATGTGCATGTAGTTCAAATTTGAATTGTTCGCATAAAATGCCTCGAAAACCCAGTTAATGTATAAAAATGTCCAAACGAACCCTGAAAAATTCCAAAATTAAACACAACACTCATGTTGTTCTATATTGACACTCAATTTTTTTGAAAGCAATAAGAGGCAACGGATATTGTTTCGTCCCCAAAGGTGGCACGTTCCTACCGAAACCATCACGCTTGTTGTGAGAAGCTTATAGCCAAACCTGCCCCAAATGGGACAACTTTTTGAGCACGACATGTGATGCTGCTCTATGATAGCATGCCATGTTTCATGAATTTCAGACGAGTTTTGGATTTACTAGAATTTAAGAACCAGGCTTCTCAATGTTTGTGGCCGAGTGACGGTGGCATGGTGTTTGACATTCATTCCCATTTCTTGCATGGGACCTAAGCATGCAACCAAGGACACAGATTTGATTTTTCAACCCGTTTATATGCACTGGAGCATGTGCATGTAGTTCAAATTTGAATTATGCACCTGGAATGCCTGCAAAACCATGTTAATGTATAAAAACATCCAAACGAACCCTGAATAATTCCAGTTTTTTTGATGACACACCTATAGTTGCATGTTCACTGTAGATAAAAGTTCTAGCAATTCAAACACCATCCTTTGGAGCTGTGACCCCATTACGTAATTCAAATCAAGACGATAAATGAAGTAGATCGCACACAGTTTATTATCACTAACCATGTGAGATGCAGCACAAAATATCTTGGAGCACCATCAGTGTATAGTACGCCTATGGCTTACGCGAGAAGGTGCGTCGGCTATAGTCCACAGCCGGTTTGTCAAGCACACTAGCTCACTCCCCAAATATCATTTCACTATTCATTCATCACCGGTGAAATATGGGGACGTGGACCCGCGTCGTGAGGGCAACTTCGGCGGCCCACTCCGGCGAGAGCGCGGTTGCAGCCGCCAGGCGCGTGCTAACAAGCTTCGCGAGGGCGAACGCATTCTGGGTCCGGGCGACCAAGGCAGCCCAAACGGCCACTGTTGCTTCTCAGGCTGCGGCAGCAGCTTCTGCCTCAGGGATAGCAACTTGCGAGAGTGGCACAACAGTTGTCCATTTCGCAGCGGCGGCCTTAGCCCTGATGGAGGCCGCCCACTACCATGTTGAGGCTGTCCACACCCGGCTCGTGGCAGTCACCGCACAAATCAAACGAAGCTTCTCCGACAACGGTCGACAACCCACGGCCGAAGAGTTGGCAATCGCTGAGAGAGTTCGAGCAGCCTTCCGTTCCTGCATGGCATACCTTGCCACGGTGGAGCCCGCCAAAGCCCAGATCGCGGACGCCCACGCCCAGCTCTTGGCAGCCAATTCCAAAGATATGGCGGACGCGGATGGTGATAACCCACAAGTATAGGGGATCACAATAGTTTTTGAGGGTAGAGTATTCAACCCAAATTTATTGATTCGACACAAGGGGAGCCAAAGAATATTCTCAAGTATTAGCAGCTGAATTGTCAATTCAACAACACCTAGAAACTTAATATCCACAGCAAGGTATTTAGTAGCAAAGTAATATGATAGTAGTGGTAACAATGGCAAAAGGTAACGGTAGCAAAAGTAAGATCTTTGGGTTTTATAGTGATTGTAACAGTAGCAACAGAAAAGTAAATAAGCGAAGAACAATATAGGAAAAGTTCGTAGGCATTGGATCGGTGATGGAGAATTATACTGGATGCGATCGATCATGTAACAGTCATAACCTAGGGTGACACAGAACTAGCTCTAGTTCATCAATGTAATGTAGGCATGTATTCCGAATATAGTCATACGTGCTTATGGAAAATAACTTGCATGACATCTTTTGTCCTACCCTCCCGTGGCAGCGGGGTCCTATTGGAAACTAAGGGATATTAAGGCCTCCTTTTAATAGAGTACCGGACCAAAGCATTAACACATAATGAATACATGAACCCCTCAAACTACGGTCATCACCAGTAATTATCCTGATTATTGTCACTTCGGGGTTAACGAATCATAACACATAATAGGTGAATATAGACTTGCAAGATAGGATCAAGAACTCTCATATATTGATGAAAACATAATAGGTTCAGATCTGAAATCATGGCACTCGGGCCCTACTGACAAGCATTAAGCATAGCAAAGTCATAGCAACATCAATCCCAGAACATAGTGCATACTAGGGATCAAACCCTAACAAAACTAACTCGATTACATGATAAATCTCATCCAATCCATCACCGTCCAGCAAGCCTATGATGGAATTACTCACGCACGGCGGTGAGCATCATGAAATTGGTGATGGAGGAAGGTTGATGATGACGATGGCGACGGATTCCCCTCTCCCGAGACCCGAACGGACTCCAGATCAGCCCTCCTGAGAGAGTTTAGGGCTTGGCGGCAGCTCTGTATCGTAAAACGTGATGAATCCTTCTCCCTGTGTTTTTTCTCCCCGGAAGTGAATATATGGAGCCAAGGTTGAGGTCGGTGGAGCGTTAGGGGGCCCACGAGGCAGGGGCACGCCCAGGGGGGTAGGGCGCGCCCCCACCCTTGTGGGAGGTGGCGGCCCCCCTGACGTGGATATTTCTTCCAGTATTTTTTATATATTCCAAAATAATTCTCCGTTGATTTTTAGGTCATTCAGAGAACTTTTATTTCTGCACAAAAATAACACCATGGCAATTCTACTGAAAACAACATCAGTCCGGGTTAGTTCCATTCAAATCATGCAAGTTAGAGTCGAAAACAAGGGCAAAAGTGTTTCGAAAAGTAGATACGACGGAGACGTATCAACTCCCCCAAGCTTAAACCTTTGCTTGTCCTCAAGCAATTCAGTTGATAAACTGAAAGTGATAAAGAAAAACTTTTACAAACTCTGTTTGCTCTTGTTGTTGTAAATATGTGAAGCCAGCATTCAAGTTTTCAGCAAAGGTTATGAACTAACCATATTCACAATAACACTTAGGTCTCATGTTTACTCATATCAATGGGATAATCAACTAGCGAGCAATAATAATAAATCTCGGATGACAACACTTTCTCAAAATAATCATGATATGATATGACAAGATGGTATCTTGCTAGCCCTTTCCGAGACCGCAAAACATAAACGGAGAGCACCTTTAAAGATCAAGGACTGACTAGACATTGTAATTCATGGTAAAAGAGATCCAGTCAAGTCATACTCAATGTAAACTAATAGTAATGGATGCAAATGACAGAGGTGCTCTCAACCAGGTGCTTTTTAATAAGAGGATGATGACTCAACATAAAAGTAAATATATAGACCCTTCGCAGAGGGAAGTAGGGATTTGTAGAGGTGCCAGAGCTCGATTTTGAAATAGATATGAATAATATTTTGAGCGGTATACTTTCATTGTCAACATAACAACCGAGAGATCTCAATATCTTCCATGCTACACACATTATTGGCGGTTCCCAAACAGAATGGTAAAGTTTATACTCCCCCTCCACCAACAAGCATCAATCCATGGCTTGCTCGAAACAACGAGTGCCTCCAACTAACAAGAGTCCCGGGAGAGTTTTGTTTGAAGTTATTTTGATTTGATTTTCATAAAGCACGGGTCTGGAATCCCAGTAACCAGCCATTTTCTCGTAGTGAGGAGCGGAGTCCACTCCTCTTGAGAATAACCCACCTAGCATGGAAGATACATACAACCCTAGTTGATACATGAGCTATTCGAGCATACAAAACAGAATGTTTATTTGAAGGTTTAGAGTGTGGCACATACAAATTTACTTGGAACGGCAGGTAGATACCGTATATAGGTAGGTATGGTGGACTCATATGGAACAACTTTGGGGTTTATGGAATTGGATGCACAAGCAGTATTCCCGCTTAGTACAAGTGAAGGCTAAAAAAAGACTGGGAAGCGACCAGCTAGAGAGCGACAATAGTCATGAACATGCATTAAAATTAATCAACACCGAATGCAAGCATCAGTAGGATATAATGCACCATGAACATAAATATCGTAGAGGCTATGTTGATTTTGTTTCAACTACATGCGTGAACATGTGCCAAGTCAAGCCACTCGAATCGTTCAAAAGAGGATACCACCCTATCATACCACATCACAACCATTTTAATAGCATGTTGGCACGCAAGGTAAACCATTATAAGCTCCTAGATAATTAAGCATGCATAAGCAACTACAATCTCTAATTGTCATTACAAACATGTTTAATCATAATAGGCTGAATCAGGAATGATGAACTAATCATATTTACAAAAACAAGAGAGGTCGAGCCAGCTTTTCTCATCTCAATAAGTTCATCATATAATCATCATTATTGCCTTTCACTCGCACGACCGAATAGTGTGGATAATAATAATAGTGCATGTGCATTGGATAAGCTGGAATCTGCAAGCATTCAATTCAAGAGAGAAGACAAGGTAATATGGGCTCTTTGTTAGATCAACAATAATGCATATAAGACCCACTTAACATTTTAATCATGGTCTTCTCCTCTTGACCCCCAAAGAACAAGAAAAGAAATAAAACTAGTTACAGGGAATGCTCCCAACAAGTAAAAGAAGAATGAGAAATCTTTTTTTTGATTTTCTTCTAATTACTACTACTACAGGCATGGAAAGTAAACTAACTAAAGGCTACAACTAATTTTTTTGTTTTTTTCTAAAGTTTATCAAACACACAAGAGGAAAGCATAAAAAGGAAAATAAACTAGCATGGATATTACAATGAAAAAGTATGAGCATCGACAACTAGCATGAGTGTGTGAGCAGGAATGTAATGTCGGTGAGAGATACGTACTCCCCCAAGCTTAGGCTTTTGGCCTAAGTTGGTCTATGGCCATGGCTGGCCTGGCGGATATCCAAAGTTGTAGCTGGGGTTGTACTGAGAAGGACCCCCTTGGTGCCACTGGTTGGCGATCTCTTCCGGGTTCCACTGATAAACAGACTGCCAGTGAGGATCAAATTGTGGTTCCGGCTCTGGCTCTGTAGCTGATGTGGGGTTTCGGTAGGCGTAAATGGCCTCCAGCGGAACAAGGTACTTGCCTGCAGATAAGTCAAACAAGGAAGGAGGAGGCAAAGTAATAGTCTCAAGGTGATTTTTATCAAATATCAGCTTGTACTTAAGCATCTTTTCCTTATTCTTAACGATAAAATCATGTGCTACCATACTCTTATAGTCTAGAAAAACAAGAGGCAACAACTTTTCCTCCTTCTCATAATGTCTAATAGGTATGTTAAAATATGTAGCGAGGCGCGAGGCAAAAATACCTCCCAAGATGGGGCCCTTAGTACGGTTATGATTTAACCGCTTTGCAACAATAGCGCCCATACTAAATGTGTCATCACGGAACAAGGCATGGCACAAAATAACGATATCAGGGGCACTAACGTTGCCACAGTTTCCGCGACCAATTAAGCATCTACTAGCAAATATTGCGAAGTAACATAAAACAGGAAAATGTATGCTAGTAATTAATTCTTGCATCGGAAACCTTCCTCGTTTCCCCTACAAAAATTGTATCAGTAAACCCTTCCACATCGCCACGATGTGGTTCCTCTACACTGCCCTGAAAAGGGATCAAACAAACCCGACAAAAATCACGAAGTGACATCTCCTTATGCTCATCATATAAATAAAATTCCACCATAGGTGGTGAGCTCCTAGCATGGAAATGAAAGTTTTGCACAAAGATATTGGTGAGTAAGAGATACTGTTCACGTTGGTCGTGGAGGAAGGCGGTAAGGCCTGCATTCTCAACCAATTCATAGAAATCATCAGAAATCTTGGCTGCTCTCAAGAAATCATCACAAGGCCATTCACACGGCCGAACCTCCGCGGTGCGAGGGAGATTATACTTGGGATTCTTGTTCTCTTCACCTTGTTTATCCTTGAAGCTTCGGCTCGATGAGCCCCTCAAAAATATCTTCATTATTTTCTGAAATTTTCTGAAATTTTTAGTAACTTAAAATAAAAGTGAACCAAACTTAACAAAATTGATAGCAACTACTCATACAAGTGTCTAGAGGCTATATCATGCATTAAAACTACTTTTAACCACATAAATTTGACATGCCAGCTCAAGAACAGGGTCACCTAAGCAGCAAAAAATTGCAATGAATAAAGCACTAGAACAAAAACTAATTGGACCATTGGAGGAGTCACATACCAAAGAACAATCCCCCAAAGCAGTTTTGTGAATGGAGCTTTGAGCTAGGAGATCGAAAATGGCAGCAAGATGAGCTTGGACTCGGGTTTGAGCTGGCTAGTGATTTTTTTGGGAGGAAGGAGTGTGTGGTAGCTGAATAAGTGGAGGGGAGCCACCATGGGCCCACGAGGTAGGGGGCGCGCCCACAGGGGTGGGCGCGCCCTGGACCCTTGTGCCCAGGTGCTTGCTCCCCCTGTTGTGTTCTCAGTGCCAGGTATTCTGAAATATTCTAGAAAAATCATATTTAAATTTTAGGGCATTTGGAGAACTTTTATTTTCGGGGTATTTTTTTATTGCATGGATAATTCAGAAAACTGATAGAAAAATACTATTTTTGCTTTATTTAATATAAATAACAAAAAGTAAAAAGAGGGTACAGGGAGTTGTGCCTTCTAACTTCATCCATCTCATGCTCATCAAAAGGAATCCACTAACAAGGTTGATCAAGTCTTGTTAACAAACTCATTCCGAATAACATGGAACCAGAGAAATTTCGAATAACACTATGTTACCTCAACGGGGATATGCACATCCCCAACAATAATAATATCATATTTCTTCTTGACGGTAGGAAGAGGAAATTCAAAACCTCCAATAAGAATTGTTGAAAATTTTCCAATAGAATTGATACTGTGGACTTGAGGTTGTTTCCTCGAAAAGTGTACCGTATGCTCATTACCATTAACATGAAAAGTGACACTGCCTTTGGTGCAATCAATAACAGCCCCTGCAGTATTCAAAAAGGGTCTTCCAAGAATAATAGACATACTATCGTCCTCGGGAATATCAAGAATAACAAAGTCCATTAAAATAGTAACGTTTGCAACCACAACAGGCACATCCGCACAAATACCGACAGGTATGACAGTTGATTTGTCAGCCATTTGCAAAGATATTTCAGTAGGTGTCAACTTATTCAAATCAAGTCTACGATATAAAGAGAGAGGCATAACACTAACACCGGCTCCAAGATCACATAAAGCAGTTTTAACATAGTTTCTTTTAATGGAGCATGGTATAGTTGGTACTCCTGGATCTCCAAGTTTCTTTGGTATTCCACCCTTAAAATTATAATTAGCAAGCATGGTGGAAATTTCAGCTTCCGGTATCTTTCTTTTATTAGTAAAAATTTCCTTCATATATTTAGCATAAGGATTCATTTTAAGCATATCACTCAAACGCATACGCAAAAAGATAGGTCTAATCATTCCAGCAAAGTGCTCAAAATCCTCATCATCCTTTTTCTTGGATGGTTAAGGAGGAAAAGGCATGGGTTTCTGAACCCATGGTTCTCTTTCTTTACCGTGCTTCCTAGCAACAAAGTCTCTTATCATAATGTTGATTCTTTGATTGTGGGTTATCAAGATCAACACCAGGTTCAATTTCTACATCATTATTATTACTAGGTTGAGCATCAACATGAACATCATCATTAACATTATCACTAGGTTCATGTTCATTACCAGATTGTGTTTCAGCATCATAAATAGAAATATCATTGGGATTCTCAGGTGTGTCTACAACAGGTTCACTAGAAGCATGCAAAGTCCTATGATTTTTCTTTTTCTTCCTCTTAGAAGGACTAGGTGCATCAACATTATTTCTCTGGGAATCCTACTCAATTCTCTTAGGATGGCCCTCAGGATACAAAGGTTCCTGAGTCACTTTACCTCCTCTAGTTGCAACTCTAACAACAAAGTCATTATTTTTACTATTCAATTCATTGAGCAAATCATTCTGAGCTTTAAGTACTTGTTCTACTTGAGTGGTAACCATAGAAGCATGTTTACTAATAAGTTTAAGTTCACCTTTAACACTAGCCATATAATCATTCAAGTGTTCAATCATATAAGCATTATGTTTCAATTGTCTACCAACATAAGCATTGAAATCTTCTTGCTTAACCATAAAGTTATCAAATTCATCCAAACATTGGCTAGCAAACTTAGCAGGCGGGATTTCAGCTTTATCATATCTATAAAGAGAATTTACCTTTACTACCTGTGTCAGGTTATCAAGATCGTGTGTTTCTTCAATAGGTGATGAATTAAGACCATGTATTTCTTCAATAGGAAGTAAATTCTTAACATCTTCAGCTTTTATACCTTTTTCTTTCATAGATTTCTTTGCCTCTTGCATATCTTCAGGACAGAGAAATAGAATACCCCTTTTCTTCGGAGTTGGCTTAGGAGTTGGTTCAGGAAGTGTCCAATTATTTTCATTAGTCAACATATTATTCAATAGAATTTCAGCTTGATCAACTATTTTTTCCCTGAAAACACAACCAGCACAACTATCTAGGTAATCTTTGGAAGCATTGGTTAGTCCATTATAAAAGATATCAAGTATTTCATTTTTCTTGAGAGGATGATCAGGCAAAGCATTAAGTAATTGGAGAAGCCTCCCCCAAGCTTGTGGGAGACTGTCTTCTTCAATTTGCACAATATTATATATTCCCCTTAAAGCAGCTTGTTTCTTATGAGCGGGGAAATATTTAGCAGAGAAGTAATAAATCATATCCTGGGGACTACGCACAAAACCAGGATCAAGAGAATTAAACCATATCTTAGCATCACCCTTTAATGAGAACAGAAATAATTTAAGGATATAATAATAGCGAGTTTTCTCATCATTGGTGAACAGGGTAGCTATATCATTTAATTTAGTAAGATGTGCCACAACAGTCTTAGATTCATAGCCGTAAAAAGGATCAGATTCAACCAAAGTAATTATCTCAAGATCAACAGAGAAATCATAATCCTTATCAGTGATAAAGATTGGTGAAGTAGCATAAGCAGGGTCATATTTCATTCTAGCATTCAGAGATTTTTCTTTAAGCTTAGCTAATAGTTTCTTAAGATCACTTCTATCATTGCAAGCAAGAAAGTCTCTAGCACTTTGTTCATCCATATCATAACCCTCGGGAACAACAGGCAATTCATATCTAGGGGGAGAATCTTCATCATCACTTTCATCAATATTATCAGTTTCAATAATTTAATTCTCTCTAGCCCTAGAAAGTTGTTCATCAAGAAATTCACCAAGTGGCATAGTATTATCAAGCATAGAAAGTAGTTTCATCATAAGTATCATGCATAGCAGAAGTGGCATCATCAATAACATGCAACATATCAGAATTAATAGCAGA
This sequence comes from Triticum monococcum, assembly GCA_034509565.1. NCBI lineage: Eukaryota > Viridiplantae > Streptophyta > Magnoliopsida > Poales > Poaceae > Triticum > Triticum monococcum. Next base: position 69,292,968 of record CM067846.1, read on the forward strand.
AGCAGGTTTAGGTGTCTCAAGCTTATTCAAAACAGAAGGTGAATCAAGTGCAGAGCTAGATGGCAGTTCCTTACCTCCCTCGTAGTTGAGGGAAAAATCTTGTTTCTTTGATCTTTCAAGTTCTTCATAGTGACCAGCAGATATAAATCCCAAGTGACTCAAAGAATAGAGCTATGCTTCCCAGCAACGGCGCCAGAAAATAATTTTGATAACCCACAAGTATAGGGGATCGCAATAGTTTTCGAGGGTAGAGTATTCAATCCAAATTTATTGATTCGACACAAGGGGAGCCAAAGAATATTCTCAAGTATTAGCAGCAGAGTTATCAATTTAACCACACCTGGAAACTTAATATCTGCAGCAAGGTATTTAGTAGCAAAGTAATATGATAGTAGTGGTACCGGTGGCAAAAGGTAACGGTAGCAAAAGTAATATTTTTGGGTTTTATAGTGATTGTAACAGTAGCAACGGAAAAGTAAATAAGTGACGAACAATATAGGAAAAGCTCATATGCATTGGATCAGTGATGGAGAATTATGCCGGATGCGATCGATCATGTAACAGTCATAACCTAGGGTGACACAGAACTAGCTGTAGTTCATCAATGTAATGTAGGCATGTATTCTGAATATAGTCATACATGCTTATGGAAAGGAACTTGCATGACATCTTTTGTCCTAGCCTCCCGTGGCAGCGGGGTCCTATTGGAAACTAAGGGATATTAAGGCCTCCTTTTAATAGAGTACCGGACCAAAGCATTAACACATAGTGAATACATGAACTCCTCAGACTACGGTCATCACCGGTAAGTATCCCGATTATTGTCACTTCGGGGTTAACGGATCATAACACATAATAGGTGACTATAGACTTGCAAGATAGGATCAAGAACTCTCATATATTGATGAAAACATAATAGGTTCAGATCTGAAATCATGGCACTCGGGCCCTAGTGACAAGCGTTAAGCATAGCAAAGTCATAGCAACATCAATCTCAGAACATAGTGGATACTAGGGATCAAACCCTAACAAAACTAACTCGATTACATGATAAATCTCATCCAACCCATCACCGTCCAGCAAGCCTACGATGGAATTTCTCACTCACGGCAGTGAGCATCATGAAATTGGTGATGGAGGAAGGTTGATGATGACGATGGCGAGAGATTCCCCTCTCCAGAGCCCCGAACGGACTCCAGATCAGCCCCCCCGAGAGAGTTTAGGGCTTGGCGGTGGCTTCGTATCGTAAAACACGATGGATCCTTCTCCCTGGTTTTTTTCTCCTCGAAAGTGAATATATGGAGTCAAGGTTGAGGTCGGTGGAGCGTTAGGGGGCCCACGAGGCAGTGGGCGTGCCCAGGGGGTAGGGCGCGCCCCACCCTCGTGGGCATGTGGTGGCCTCCCTGACGTGGATCTTTCTTCTAGTATTTTTTATATATTCCAAAATAATTCTCCATTGATTTTCAGGTCATTATGAGAACTTTTATTTCTGCACAAAAATAACACCATGGCAATTCTGCTGAAAACAACGTCAGTCCGGGTTAGTTCCATTCAAATCATGCAAGTTAGAGTCCAAAACAAGGGCAAAAGTGTTTGGAAAAGTAGATACGATGGAGACGTATCAGATGGCGAGATGCTTGCCGAGTATGGTGCAATTGATGCCATGGAGCCCCTTCCCAAGGATATCGTCGAGCGGGAGCTGGACATGGGGGCGGCGGCGGAGATAGACGAGCACCAACCGTAGTAGTACTCTTTGTTTTGTTTAATTAAGAGCGCCAATCTTTAATTTGTTAGAGTAATGTTTAGGTCAGCTAGCTCTGTTTAATTACATAACTTGCTCGATTAAGAAGTGTGGGTGTGCTGTAGTCTCCTTTGTGTTCCCAAATTATGCAATGATGTGGATGACCACTGTAACAGGGAAATTCGAACCAAATTTTTTGATGTTCAAACTCGTCACACACGGGTTATGCTATCTGAATCATTTGTGATGTTCACATATCGTACACAGTTCTGAATAAGGGACTGTGTCTGATGACACTTTGTGCGCCAGTTTATTCGCTGAAGCCATTCCAAATTTTTGGCTTCCGTGAAAATATCTACCTCCCCGCCCCCCTTACCAAAAGCCACATTTCCCATGTTTCCGTCTTCCTTTCCAAGTTGAAACCTTCACTCCTTGCTTGCAGTGCCACCTCCTCGCCGGCGACCCTCCTCCATGCTGCTCGGCCTCGCCTATCCAGGCAGGTAATCCACACCCGACCCCCATCCTCCTCCTTCCACATCCCACATGCCCCGACCACCGGCGCGACACCTTCGACCCAAATCACCAACCCCTCCACTAAATAAGCGCCACCCTAAGCCATGGTGCGCACAGTATAGCCAGGATCTCAAGGACCATTTGGCAGTGGAGAAGCAAATCATGGCCGCACGCGCGGATGAGGTCGCGATGGCTGCCATTCATGTCGACCCCCAGATCTTGGAGGAGCACCCGCCATCGAGGCCACCATCGACACCTCGTGCGCTAACAACGTGACACGGTTGGCTGTTTGGTTCAATTCTGCAATGCGATGTTCAATTGTTGTGGGTGCATTCTGTTATTGTATACCATGTGAGAAATAAATCGAATTTGGCTGTACTAAATACATGAGAAACAAATACAATTCCTATATTTCCAAGTTGTTAAGCATGCTTGGTTTGGTTAACTGTCTGATATTCTATTAGGAGTATGTTATATTGTGCAATATGGTGCTCAGTTAACGTTTGGTTCATTTGTTGTGGTGTTTAGTTAACTGTTTTGTTTGGTTCAATTCTACAATGCGATGTTCAATCGTTGTGGGTGCATTCTATTATTGTATACCAAAAGGTTGTCAGAATCGCAATTTTGAATCGGATCGGAGCACTGATGGTAGGATCGCAGATCGTAGAATCTTCACTATCAGGATCGTAGAAACGCAGATTCTATGAACTAAAATCGTAGAATCATAGTGGTTAGTTTGGATCGTAAAGTCATAGAATCGTATAACAGAATCGCGATTCTGACAACCTTGGTATACCATGTGAGGAATAAATTAATTTTGGCTGTACTAAATACATGAGAAACAAATACAATTGCTATATTTCCAAGTTGTTAAGCATGCTTGGTTTGGTTAACTGTCTGATCTTCTATTAGGAGTATGTTATGTTGTGTAATGTGGTGCTCAGTTAATGTTTGGTTCATTTGTTGTTGTGTTTAGTTAACTACTTGGTTCAATTCTGCAATGTGATGTCCAATTGTTGTGGCTGCATTCTGTTATTGTATACCATGTGAGGAATAAATCGAATTTGGCTGCACTTAATACATGAGAAACATATACAAGTGCTATATTTCCTAGTTCTTAATCATGCTTGGTTTGGATAAATGGCTTTTCCATGTGGCTTGAATTAATCTGGTGAATCTGCAATGTGCTTATTTTTCATCAACGTATTTTACGGATAGCATGCGAACCCTTACTTAACCTGATGACTAACTACCTTATATGTGTTGCAGGGAAACAATGTGAAGCACTGAGGTTTAAAATCGAGGTTAGCACGTGCATGGTCCGTTGTCTAATAGCACATTATTGTGAAATTGCAGGAACCATTATAATATTTAGGTTTTTAACAATTTGGTCTTTCACATGTAGGTCCGGCTGTCAGAGGTTTTGACCCACTGTTCGACCCTTTTTGCATATGGGGAATTGAGTTGTCCATGAATATCAGTCAAGTCAAGAAACTCAGAACGATTGTTAGGATAAAGAAATTAGCGACAAAAACAACAAGATCTTTGTCTGCACAATGAAGAAGACATCAGTTCACTACAGGATGGTACTAACTATTATACCTTACCTTTTTTATTCCTTTGCCCCATTTCCAATATAGAGAAGATATTTATGCACATCCTTGTTTTCAGGCCTTTCCAAAGCAGTTCACTGATGATTACCTCTCAAACCACCTGTATGATCAGGAGGCGAGGAAGCTATTCATACAACACCCATGGTTCAGTATTGAGGTGTTCCTGAAGAGGACGAAGGATGGACAGTCAATCATCCATAGGCACTGGCCTAAAGTTACAAAGACCTTCAACATCAATGAAGGCTCAATATTCTCCTTCTGCTTCAGCAGTTTTCCAGATGAGATACATCTGTCTATTTACCGTCTATGATGCTAATTTCAAAAGGTAATAGATATTGCATGTGAAACTTGGTGCTGGTGTAGTTGTGTAATGGGGTAGCTGAGTGCTGAAGCTATATGATGTTGTACTATGATGTATTTCAATTATGAAAATGAAATATATTGTGTGCTTAATATGAAATGTCAATTAGATTAATAAATGGATTATTAATAATCGGGTAAGTAGCCTGCTAATTGAGATTTTCTATTGCAAACGGTTATTGAGAAAACACCGTGTGTGATGCATTCAATAATGCACATAGTTTCTAGGAATAAATCGTGTTAGATTAATGAACAATCACACACTGTCGGCGTTCTGGGAATGGGGGTCCCCAGACTTGCCTGCCTGCGGCCTGCGGCGTGGCTCAAGTGGGGGCCTAGCTCGGCCCAACTTCATCAACACGAGGCTCAAGACCCTCGCGAGGGGCCAAGCCTCGTGAGGCGGACGACACAGCACATCCTCAGGCACAGCCTCGTCAGGCTGGCTCGCGAGGAGGCGGAGAGTTCAAGGCGGGGTACCTCGCGAGGTGCCCGTGACGCAAGCCGTGACGACGCGGGGCACCAGGCGGGTGCCAGCGCGCGCATCGTCCCTCTTTCCTCTTTGCTGCAAAGGGGGCAAGCGTATCCGCGGAGTACCGAGGCATCAGGCAAAGGTTGCCACTTCGGTGCAACGAGACCAAGACCAGGAGGACTACGAGACGGAGGTCACCATGGAGCCCAGCGTGGCGTCATCACCAGAGCCTTTGGCAGGCGAAGACTGCTTTTGTTAGGATAGATGTACCAGCTGCCCCCCTTCAAATTAGCCCGCCATTGTTGGATCCCTTCCCGCTCGATATTTGGGGAGAGGACCAGGGCCTCTATAAATAGGACTAGCCACCCACATAGAAGGGGGTTCGGTTGGCGGGAGGTTCGGTTGGATTCCGGTTCGGTTCGGCTCTTCGTCGACGAGAGAGAGAGAGAGAGAGAGAGAGAGAGAGAGAGAGAGAGAGTAAGGGGACTGAACCTCCTAGCAGTTCATCGCCCCAGCCAAGAACAGACCCTCGCGAGGTCGTTCTTCCTTGTATTGTTCGTCCGCACCAGCCCCAGGAGGCAATCCATCCGCCACACACTGGAGTAGGGTATTACACCACATCGGTGGCCTGAACCAGTATAAATCCTGTGCCTTTCATGCAGCTCTTTTAGTAGTTTAGATCCCTTCGAGACGGAGAGGTTGAAGGCGAGATTTCCGCGCGCACCCCAGTGTTCGAACCTTAAGGGTCTGCCGGAACCCATGATCCGACATTTGGCGCAGCAGGTAGGTGTGCGCCAGAATTTGTCTCCCACCGCTCCGCTCTCCTCTGACCGTCGCATCCATGGCCGACGCTCGTCGGGCCCGCGCCGAGCGCCGGGCCGCCATCGCCTCTCGCATCGCCAAGACAGCCCCTGTCGGTGGGTGTCCTCGTCGTTCCCTGTCGCCCGCCATCAACGCCGCCATCGGGCCGGCGGGGGGCGAGCAGCAGGCATCATCTCAGCACCCGTCCGTGCGGCAAGACGGCCGCACCGCCACTCCATCACTCGCTCCAGCTGGCTCTTCATCACGCGCACTCCACGCACCCTTGGAGGCTCGGGCTGCGTTCCTCGCGGCGAACGAGCTCCTGCGCTATCGTCCCGTCGACGACGTCTATGAAGAATGGCTTGACCGCATCGCCGAGCTTGTCTGCGCCGCAGGGGGCTCTTCCGCGCCGTCTGTCCCTCTGCGCCGCACTCCGCCCCGCGCGGGTAACAAAGCTCCAGAGGCGCACCAGCCGCCTCCCCTCCAAGAAGATGCCATGGCTCCAAGGCGCTTGGTCCCTGGGCGGAACCCGCTCCGTGAGGCGCCAGCGCAGCAAGAGCGAAGCTGCCAAGAAGTTCCACGCCCGCAAGGGGCTGCCAGGGCGCTCCCTGCTCCGGCATGCCGCGACCCTGCTCCAGCTCCGGCACGCCAAGACCCCGCCCTGCTCCTAGCTGCAGCGCGTGGGGACCCTCAAGGCCAAGCTCTCCACCAACCGAGGCCTTTCGTGGCCACCGCGGGCTGCCACGCCTACACCACAGAGCTGCGCAGCGTCGCGTGGCCCAACAAATTCAAGCCCGACCTGCCTCCTCGCTACGACGGCACAACCAATCCCGCAGAGTTCCTCCAGCTCTATGAGCTAGGCATTGAGGCTGCCGGCGGGGATGATAAGGTCATGGCGAACTGGTTCCCCATGGCGCTCAAGGAAGGAGCTCGAACCTGGCTCCTGAATCTGGCTCCGGGCACGATCTCCTCCTGGGACCAGATGCGCGCCCGCTTCATCGCCAACTTCCAAGGTACTCGCGACCGGCCGCTCGCCGTGAGCGACATGCGCTGCATCAAGCAACAACCCGGAGAGACCCTGCAAAAGTACATCCAACGCTTCAACAACGCGCGCCTCAAGATCCCCAGGGTGTCCGAGGAGGCCATCATCTCCGCCTTCTCTGACGGCGTGCGTGACGTCAAGATGAAGGAGGAGCTGGCGATGCACGAAGACCTCTGCACCTCCCGGGAGCTGTTCAACTTGGCGAACAAGTGCGCCAGGGCTGAGGAGGGACGTCTCTCCCTCCTCGAGCTGCCTACCACGGGCCCAGAAGAGAAGAAGCGCAAAGCCAAGGACGCGAAGCGCAAGGGGGTTGCCGTACTCGCGACAGAACCAGACACCAAGCGGGGCAAGGATCTGCCCGAACCCTCCAGAGGCAGCCAGTACTGTGTGTACCATGACCTCCACACTCACAACACCAACGAATGTCAAGAGCTCCACGCCGTACGGGAAGGAAGGATCGGCCGTCGCCCTGACCATGCCGACCGGGGCTATGGCCGAGGAGGGGGAAGAAACCCAGGGCGCTGGGAAGACCGCGGCCCACGCCAGGGGTGGCGCGACCAGCCTCGCGAGGATCGCTGGCGGGACCTGCCTCGTGAGGGGGACTGGAGAGACCAACCTCGCGAGGATCGCCCTCATGGCAACGCGGGCCTGCCTCTGCTGCCGCCTCCACCAAGAAGGAACGACGACCGCCATCAAGACGAGGGGGCTGGGGGCTTCCAGGAGCCGCGCGCGATCGCCTGCATCCTAGGCGGAGCTCAAGCCCCAGCCTCCCAACGTATCTTCAAGCAGTTTGCCCGCGAAGTGAATGCAGTTCTCCCCAAGCTCGAAGCAACGCGCCCCCTCAGGTGGTCGGCGTGCCCCATCACGTTCAGCTCGGCAGACCAGCTCAAGTGCGCAGCCACTGCAGGAGTCCTTCCGATGCTCTGCTCCCCGGTCATCAGCAACGTGCTGGTCACCAAGGCCCTCATCGATGGTGGGGCAGGGCTCAACGTCCTGTCCGTGGAAACATTCAACAACCTCCAAGTGCCCTACGACCAGCTTCAGCCAACCAGGCCTTTCTCCGGGATCACCGATGGTTCCACAGTCCCGATCGGGCAGGTCCGCCTCCCCGTCACCTTCGGGGCCCGCAACAACTACCGCACCGAGCTCATCGACTTCGACGTCGCCCACATCCGCCTGCCATACAACGCCATCCTCGGGTACCCAGCGCTGGCCAAGTTCATGGCCGTGACCCACCACGGCTACAATGTCCTCAAGATGCCAGGAAGAGGCGGCGTCATCACGGTGCCCTATGAAGAGAGAGATGCAGTGTGTTCCCTGGAGCGAGCCTTTCAGGCCGCGTCGCTAGAAGAGCCAGATCGTGGAAGTAGGAGGCTTCCTGAGACCGTCCCCAAGAAGAAGAAGACATCGTCAGGCTCAGCCCCTCAGGAGGCAGGCCCCTCAGGGCCCGTGCCTCCTCAGGAGGGCCCTCCATCCATCGCATAGGAAAGCGCGCCCGACGCCCTCCTCGGGCAGGGCTCGAGGGCTCTCACCTAGAGGGCCGCCGACCTAGCCAAGGTCACGAGGGAGGCGCTTGGGCACCGTGTGGAGGCGTGCTTCGCAGCACGCCTCCCTCGAGAGGGAGCCAGGCGAGGAAGATCTGACCTGCAAGAGTTCGTTGCCGAGGCCATTCAAGAGCTACAGGAGACAAGGATCATGAGCGGTTGCCGCCGCTTGCCAGCCGTGGCCCCACGTCCAGGCGAGGATGGCAGGCTGCGCGTCTGCGTCGATGTACCAGGGCTCAATCAGATCGCCGCGATGGAGCGTCTCTGGCCCTCGCAACTGGGGAGCTGCGGAGGTCCACCCCACAGCTATGTTCGCATGCCCTACGGCCCGCCGAGCATGGCTGCGGCGTACCAGCGCCTCACGAGGGGCATCATGGAGGCTTAGGAAGATAGGCGTTCCGCGGCCTTGGCGGAGATGGAGACAGCTCGCGAGGAGTCACCAGCACCTCCGGAGCCTCCCGAGGCCCCGGGGCCTGGGGGCTCGTGAGGGACGGCTTCTGCAGCCCGTCAAGTCTGCTGCACCAACACCACTACGCCGACGACATCCTCAGGTGACATCTTCCAAGTTCCGTTCTCAGCTGGGAGCACCCTCCCAGGGTTGCATCACTCCCAGGCCGCATGGGTCCGTCCCCGCGGCGTGTATCTGCATTTACCTTTCCGTTGTTAGTTTGCCTTGTTGGGGGCGCCCCTCGGGCTGCATCATCCCCAAGCCGCTGGGGCCAGGCCCAGCAGCGTGTATCTCCGCCATGTTTATTTCCAACTATGCACTTGCTCGTCACGCTTGATTGCTTGTTGCCCGTCCGCGGCATTCCTTTTTCTCCATGTCAACTACTTGCACGTTAAAGGGGGGGGGTACCTGAGCATCGCGACTCAGGGCTCTTACTGGCTCTCCAGCCCTCACCCTCTGGCCTTGTCCACGGCATCGCGACCTGGCATACTAGCGACGGCTGAGACAAGCTCGAGGGCCGGGACCCGAGGACGTAGAGTACTGGCATCTAACCAAATTTTGCAGGGACACATCTCAAGATACGGCCCAGTGCCGGGCACAACCCGCCCAGAGGTAGGCCCTCGTGAGTCCCGCGCTGGCTCATGGGTGTCCAGATACACCTTACCTAGCTCTACTGTGCCGGTCACGTGTCAGGGCGGGGCTGTATACGCCCCGGGGGCTCCTCCCGGAGGGGAGCCCCCTCCCACGTACCAGTGGAAGCACCATGCTCCGCGCTGGCTGACGACACTGCCGAGGAGCGGCTATGCCCGTAGACATACGGAAGCGCTATGCTCCGCGCTGGTGATAAACAACTGAGGGTGACCTCCGGGCCACGTTAACCTCAGGGAGCCCAGAGCTCAGTGGCTGGCCTCATCGCAACGCCTCCCCTCGGGAGCGTCACGCGAGGGGGCTGGGCACGGGGGCTGCGGCTGGGTCACGCCCAGACGTACGCCGCCCAGCCAGGCCCCTCGGGCTTGGTTCACCGCGCGTCTCTCCCCGGGCGGAGCCAAGGTATGAAGGCCGTTTGCGCGTCAAGGGGGACCCTTGGGCATCGCGACCCAGGGGCCTAACTGGTTCCGTAGCCCCTCACTCCTTAGTTTCGAAAGGCTATGCTGGGTGAGGTACGCGCGGGGTCGGGCTCTGCAGACATAGAACGGTAGCCACGCTTACATCTCGCCTCATCACCCGCTGTTCGCACGTCAAGGGGGACTCCTGAGCATCGCAACTCAGGAGCCTAACTGGCTCCGTAGCCCCTCACTCCTTAGTTCCGAAAGGCTATGCTGGGTGAGGTACGCGCGGGGTCGGGCTCTGTAGACGTAGAACGGAAAACACACCTAAATTACGCTTCCCTACTTGTTGTTCGAGCGCCAAGGGGGACTCCTGAGCATCGCGACTGAGGAGCCTAACTTGCCACGTGGCCCCTCACTCCTTTGGTCCCGTCCTGGTTTCCGGTCGGGGCTGATGCTGGGTGAGGCATTCGCGGGGCCGGGCCCTGCCGGCGTAGGACACAAGCAAGTAGGGAAGAAAAGCATAAAAAACCAAGGAACTTAAAGCAAATATTACAGTCCATACTGTCGATCTCAATGCCAAACACAAGTTTAAATGCCTCCCCGAGGCGTGATGGATGTGCAGGAACCTAAAGAAGAGCAGGGATGGGACGGAGTCACTCGTCGGCGCCGGTTTTGCCTTATGGGGCAGCAGGGTCGGCAGCGCCTAGCTTCGGCCTGGTGCTGAAGGCCCGGAACTTCTCCAGCAGCTCCTCCGCGCGCCCCTTCACGGCTTCAACAGCGGCAGGAGCACCCTCGCTGCTCACCGGCTCCAGCAGGGCGTCGAGGTCGGTGTTGGGGTCGCGGAGGTAGACGTGGGCGAAGACCCGTGTCAGCACGGCAGAAGACAGGACGTGCGCCTCGGCCTCGACCGCGGGGCCGATGCCAAGGACGACGTCCCCAAGAGCCTAGACCAGGAAGGGAAGCAGCTTGGCGGGGCCATCCTCGTCACCAGCCAGTGGGCTGTCCAAGCCGCTCTCATAAAGCATCTTCAGCGAAGCGTGGGTGTCCTTCTCCATGTCCGCGAAGGCCACGCGATCTTCGGCGAGGACCTGAGCCTTGGCGTCCAGCTCGGTCTTCGTCGCCTCCAGCTCTTTCTCCCACACGCCTAGACGCACGCGGCGCTTCTTGAGCTTGGCCTCCAAGCCCTTGAGCGCCGCCTCACGCGCCTTCGCCCCCTTCTCCATCTCTTGGCGAAGGCGAACCTCCTCTGCAAGTTGGCCCCGCAAGCCTTGCAACTCGTCCTCCCGCGCCTTGCAGCGGTCGTGGGCCTTGACGCGTCCCCCAGGGCCACGTCACGAGCAATCTTCGCCTCAAGGATGGCCCGCTTCTCCTCGTCACAGGCCGTCGAGGCCTGCACCAGCGCCACCCGGATCGAAGCATCAGAGTGAATCCACCCCGAAGCCAGTTCCAGACGCCCGGCCACCAGGCGAGGCTCGGCGCTGAGGAGGTCCTAACGCAACCGGTCCAGTTCAGGAGCAGCATGCTCCAAGACGGAAGAAGAAGACGGAGGAGCCCCAGCGCGCTCTAGGACGATAGGAGGAGCTAGGGTAGAAGTGGCCAGCGAAACAGGAGGAGAAGGTGGCGGCGGCAAGGCCGCCGAATCCCGAGCTAGCGTTCGCTGCGTCTCCCCAGCCGTGGCAGTGGCGCCAGACGAGGACACTTCAGGAGTCACCTGGGCCATGGGGGCTGAGCTCGCCCCCGCCAGCATGGCCAGACCTCCCGAGGGCGACCGACCCGGAGAAGCCCACGCACTATGATCGCCCCCTCTCACAGGCGGGGGCGCCGCCGCGGATGGAGCCTCGGGAGCCCGCTTCGGTTTCTTCGCCGTGGGCGCCCTCCTACTCAAGAGAAGCAATCATCAGGCCTCGCCGACAGAATGAGAAACAAGAGAACAAGGATCAAGCACTTACGGGTCATCGCTGGTGAACTCGAGCAGCTTTCGGCCCAACTTCAAGCCAAACAGCCGTCTGGAAGGGTTGACCTTGGGAGCAGGAGGCGCGGCAGCGGACTGCCCCGGGGTAGAGGCAGGCCCGTGGGGGACCGGCCCGGTCCTGTCCTTCTTCGGGATCGGGTGCGAGCTCCCGCTACCCAGCAGATCATCGTCATCATCATCGCTCGGCGATAGGCGGAGAGTACGGGGCGAGCGCCGAGGGAGGGGAGCCCTCGACTCTTCGTCGGTCGCCCCGGAGTCGGGCCCCTCTCCCCGCTCCTCTTCGTCCTCCTCCTCGCTAGAGTCACCGGAGGGCACGTCCACCAGTCCTTCAGAAGGCGCCACGGGCACAAGCTCGACCCCGTTGAAAACGGGCATGGACTTCACCACCTGCTTCCAGTCGCTGCGAAGAAACAAGGGCTCGGGAGCGCCCTCCAACCTTGCCACCGTGGCCCCGACCAGAGATTGAAGAACCGCGTTGACGTCCTCTTCGTCCGCATGCCCGGGGCTCAGATGAGGCCTCCACATTGGAGAAGAGTACTGCCGGAGTGGAGCCAGCTGATGCTCCAGGAACTCCCTCAACAGTGACGCACCAGTCAACTTCGCCGTTGCCATGTTGGCTGGCCTCAAGTCCGCGTCCATCTTCTCCAACACCGGCTTCGCGCGGGGATCCGCAAGCTCCGCCCGGGCCCAGTTGCTGGCGCTCACGGCCTGTTCCGTGGGCGGGATCAGCCGAGGGTGGACGCGCCCGGCGTCAACCAAGACCCACTTGCTCCTGAAGCCATCAGCCCTCTTCCCGGGGCTCGAGATGGCAATGGTGCTGCTATGCGCGACGAAGCACGCGCACGCGAAAGGAGAACTGCCAGTAGTCCGGAGGTAGAAGTAGTGGCGCAGCAAGGCCACCGAGGGCTGCACCCCTACGTGGGCCTCGCAGTAGTAAGCGAAGACCGCCAGGAGAAGGACAGAGTTGGGGTGGAGATGCAGAGCCAGCAAGTTGTAATGGCTGAGGACAGAGAAGAAGAACTCGAAGAAGGGAGGTACCAAGCCCGATGCGATGTCGCTCGCGAAGAAAGGATAATAGGTGCTCCCGGGACCTTCGGGGGAGGCGTAGCCGACCTTGAACACCTCCGTCCCGACGACGCCCTGCGCCGCCGCCATCCTGCACAGCCGGTTGAAGGTGGCCTTGGACACAGTCGGCAGGTCCAGAGGAGGGGAATACCAGGCTTCGGCCGGAGGCTTGCGAGGCGCAATGGCTTCCTAGGTCGCACAACCGGAGTAGATCTGGAAGTTTGGAGGAAGAAAGGGGAGGCGCAAGAAAGGGGATCTGAGCAGCAACCGAAGAAAGCAAGGGCGGAGTCTGGGAAGATGCCTCTCCCTTGTCAAACCGCGCGGTAGCTAAGGCACCCGCGTCCAATCAACCGCCACGCGGCGTCCAAGGCCGCAGGCTGTTTGGGCCTGCGGCACTTCGCCCTTTCCCTTTCGCCTCTCGGCACGGCCAAGTCCATGCGCACCTTGGGCCCGGGGGCTACTGTCGACGTTCTGGGAACGGGGGTCCCCAGACTTGCCTGCCTGCGGCCTGCGGCGTGGCTCAAGTGGGGGCCCAGCTCGGCCCAACTTCATCAACACGAGGCTCAAGACCCTCGCGAGGGTCCAAGCCTCGCGAGGTGGACGACACAGCACATCCTCAGGCACAACCTCGTCAGGCTGGCTCGCGAGGAGGCGGAGAGTTCAAGGCGGGGTACCTCGCGAGGTGCCCGTGACGCAAGCCGTGACGACACGGGGCACCAGGCGGGTGCCAGCGCGCGCATCGTCCCTCTTTCCTCTTTGCTGCAAAGGGGGCAAGCGTATCCGCGGAGTACCGAGGCATCAGGCAAAGGTTGCCACTTCGGTGCAACGAGACCAAGACCAGGAGGACTACGAGACGGAGGTCACCATGGAGCCCAGCGCGGCGTCATCACCAGAGCCTTTGGCAGGCGAAGACTGCTTTTGTTAGGATAGATGTACCAGCTGCCCCCTTCAAATTAGCCCGCCATTGTTGGATCCCTTCTCGCTCGATATTTGGGGAGAGGACCAGGGCCTCTATAAATAGGACTAGCCACCCACATAGAAGGGGGTTCGGTTGGCGGGAGGTTCGGTTGGATTCCGGTTCGGTTCGGCTCTTCGTCGATGAGAGAGAGAGAGAGAGAGTAAGGGGACTGAACCTCCTAGCATTTCATCGCCCCAGCCAAGAACAGACCCTCGCGAGGTCGTTCTTCCTTGTATTGTTCGTCCGCACCAGCCCCAGGAGGCAATCCATCCGCCACACACTGGAGTAGGGTATTACACCACATCGGTGGCTCGAACCAGTATAAATCCTGTGCCTTTCGTGCAGCTCTTTTAGTAGTTTAGATCCCTTCGAGACGGAGAGGTTGAAGGCGAGATTTCCGCGTGCACCCCAGTGTTCGAACCTTAAGGGTCTGCCAGAACCCGTGATCCGACACACACGACGTTTTCTTGAAAACTGTTTGTGTTAGGCCACCTTGCGCACATGTTTACCACATAAAAACTGTGTGTGATGGACAACATTTTCCACATAGTTTCTTCTACGCATCATGTGTGATGCATTCAATAATGCAAATGATAAAATTGTTAATATTGTGTGCAATGGCAACGCTATCACAAATGATTTAACGAGGAAGATTGTGTGTGATGTACCTGTGAACGGAAATGTTTTCCTTGGAGTGACTGTGTGGGATGTACATACGAACGGAAACGTTTAGCGGGGACTGACTTTGTGGGATGTATTTGCGATAGAAAACAATTCCACATGTATAATTGTATTTTTCTAGCTCTACTATACATATTTCCGTATTTGAGCGCTTGCTGATCGCACACGAACTCATTTTGTCGAGCGTGTGTGCCAGGAGGGCATATCCCCAATGGTTGCTAGGTCGTGTGGGAAGGACCCCCTATCGCCATCACTCACTAGGCGACGGTTCCAAATGACGTCGTGGAAAGGGGTTAAATACCGTTTGCATAGCACCTCGTTGTACTAGTGTTTATCTCTACATAGATAGATCTTGTCTACATCATATCATTGTTCTTATTGCATACTCCGTTTCTCCATGAACTTAATACACTAGATGCATGCTGGATAGTGGTCGATATGTGGAGTAATAGTAGTAGATGCAGGCAGGAGTCGGTCTACTAATCTTGGACGTGATGCCTATGTAATAATCATTTCCTGGATATCGTCATGAGTATTTGAAGTTCTATCATTTTTCCACCAGTAATTTGTTTACCCATCGTTTGCTATTTTTCTCGAGAGAAGCCACTAGTGAAAACTACAGCCCCCGGGTCTCTTTGTCATATTATTTGCCTTTACGATCTATTTTCCTTTGCTTTTATTTTCAGATCTACTAAAACAAAAATACAAAAATACCTTGCTGCAATTTATTCTATTTGGCGTTCGATCTATCAATATTTACAACTCTATCACGTCCGTTTGCCCATCTTGGGGTGCCGCTACCCGAAACAGATTGACAACCCCTTTTACACGTCGGGTTGCGAGTAGTTGTTATTTGTGTGCAGGTGCTGTTTATGTTGTGTTGCTCGGTTCTCCTACTGGTTCGATAACCTTGGTTTCATATCTGAGGGAAATACCTACCGCTGCTATGCTGCATCATCCTTTCCTCTTTGGAAAAATACCGGCGTAGCTTCAAGCGACATCACGTTCCAGCCAGGAAACTGCTCGGGTTCATTGTTTCCAATAGAGGAATTGAGGCGAACCCAGCCAAAATCCGAGCCTTATCACAGTTGGCAATGCAACAGACCTAAAGCAGGTCCAAAAACTAGTTGGTTGCATGGCAGCCTTAAGCCGCTTCATCTCCAGATTGGGAGAGGAGGCGCCACCACTTTATCGACTACTCCGGCGCACCGACCACTTCGAATGGATGGATGCGGCTACAGCCGGACCAGAAGAAATAAAAACCTTGTTAGTAGGCAACCCAATCCTAGTCGCACCAGGTGTCAGCGAGCCTATGTTGCTCTACATATCTGTGACTCACTAGGTAGTAAGCGCCGTAGTCGTCGTTGAACGAGAGGAAGAGGAACACAAACTCCCCATCCAGAAACTGGCACTACTGGAATCAGCTAATTTGCCATCTGCCAGCTCTTTGTCGTCTGCTAGCTGACGGCAAAGCAGCTCTTTGCCATCAGCTACCAAAAAGCAGACGGCAAAGAACTGGCAGACGGCAAAGAAGCTCTTTGCCGTCCGCCAGTTCTTTGCCGTCTGCCGGCAGATGGCAAAGAATCTTTGTCGTCAGCTGGCAGACGGCAAAGACAGAGGTGGCCCCCACCCCCCGCCCGTTTGGGAAAAACTTAATGGCCCACCTCTTTGCCGTCTACCAGCAGACGGCAAAGAGGCAAAATGGCGGACGGCAAAGAGAGGCGGACGGCAAAGAGGGCACTATCTAACGGCCCGTGCCCCCGCCCCTCTCTGTTCTCACCACTTCTTCCCACCACCCCCGCCGCCGCCGCCTGCCGCGCACCGCCGCCTCTTGCCCCCGCCGCCGCCCCGGCCCCCCACCGCCCCGTCGCCCCCTCGCCCCGGCCCCCTGCCGCCCCGGCGCCCCAGCCCCCCGCCGCTCGGGCGCCCCAGCCGCCCCGCCGCCCCGTGCCCCACCGCGCCGGGCCCGGCCCCCCGCCGCCCCAGGCCGCCCCGCGCCCCGGCCAGCTCCTCCACCGCCCCGCCCCCTCCTCCACCGGCGCTGCAGAAGGTGAGCCCCCCTCCTTTTTTCTTTTTTTTTTCTGTTTTTTTTCCTTTTTAGTTTTAGTTTTAGGTTTAGTTTTAGTTTAGTTTTAGGTTTAGATTTAGTTTTTTCCTTTTTTTCTGTTTTATTTGTTTTAGGTTTATGTTTAGTTTAGATTTAGTTTTAGATTTAGTTTTTGGTTTAGTTTTAGGTTTAGTTTAGTTTGAGGAAAGAAGAAGAAGAAGAGAAAAAGAGGAGAGGAGGAGCAGAAGAAGAAGAGGAAGAAGAAGAAGAGGAGGAGGATAAGAAAAAAGAAGAAGAGGAAAAAGAAGAAGAAAAAAGAGGATAGGAGGAGAAGAAGAAGAGGAAAAAGGAAAGGAGGAAGAAGAAGAAGAAGAAGAAGAAGAAGAAGAAGGAAAAAAAAGGAAGAAAAGGAAGAATAGGAAGAAGAAGAAAAGGAAAAAAAGAGGAAAAACCCCCGACCCGACACGGCACCCCGGCCCGACACGGCACCCCGACCCGACACCGCACCCCGACCCCGACCCGGCACCCCGACCCCTAGACCCCGACCCCGACACCCCGACCCCGACCCCGACCCCGACACCCCGACCCCGACCCCGACACCCCGACCCCGAGCCTGACCCGACACCCCGACTCCGACACGGACACGGCACCCCGACCCCAACCCGACACCCCGACCCCGAGACCCCGACCCCGACACCGACACGACAACCCGACACCGACACCCTGACACCACACCCACCCTTACCCCGACACCGACACGGCACCCCGACCCCGACCCGGCACCCCGACCAGACACCCCGACCCCGAGACCCCGACCCCGAGCCTGACCCGACACCCCGACCCCGAGACCCCGACCCCGACCCGGCACCCAACCCGACACCCCGACCCGGCACCCAACCCGACACCCCGACCCCGAGACCCCGGGCCTGACCCGACACCCCGACCCCGACACTGACACGGCACCCCGACCCCGACCCGGCACCCCGACCCGACACCCCGACCCCGAGACCCCGACCCCGACCGCGAGTCGGACCCGACACCCCGACCCCGACACCGACACGGCACCCCGACCCCGACCCGGCACCCCGACCCGACACCCCGACCCCGAGACCCCGACCCCGACACGGCACCCCGACACCGACAGGGCACCCCGACCACCGACACCTCCCGAAAATTAAGGTGTTCTTTGGCCTTCCAGAGGCCGACGGGGTCATATATTTGTGAATTATTAGTTAGGTCATATATTTTTCGATTTAGTTATGAAAAACATCATATATAATTGTGTTGATCATGTAGTTTTAAATGTGCAGTTGTTTCATCGCCGCGAGGTTTGGTGTTCGACGACCTCGCCGTGCGTTTGACGAGCTCTGCCCCTTCGTTCGTGGGTGAGCACAAATGACAAGTCCTCCTCCCCCATTAATTATTTGATCTATTCCGATGAAACTTGATAGCTAGCTATATATGTGTCTTGAGTCATCAGTATGCGTAACCAATATGTGTCTGAGGTCTTCCATTCCAGACGCACCTCTCCGCCGAGCGTTGCTGGACAGTATGGCCACACCGCCGGGCCCTTCTTTGTCGACCGCGGTGCCCAGCAGGGGACGAGGTAGGAAGAGAGGAGGTGGGGCACGTGGTCGTGGGAGAGGAGGTAGGGTGACTGCTACGGTGCCTTCCTCACCGCCACCCCCAGCCATTTCACCCGAGCACGTGACTGCTAGGGTGGACTCGTCCGAGGAGGAGGCTACATGGACTCCGGTCCACGAGCCTCCGGTCCACGGGTCTTCGGCCCATGAGAGTTCGGCCCACGTGACCCCGGAGGAGCACACGTCCGGATGGGGTACCTGGCCAGATCAGCCCGAGGAGCCGAGTGGCCATGCTGATGATGGCGGGGAGCCGACTGATCTTGAGGAGGAGGGGGGCACTGTCTACCAGCGTGGTGCTACACGGCTCCCGTCCGTGCCGGTGACCCGCGAGCAGAGATGGTTGATTTTCCTTGATGGGGAGAGGTACGTAAGTGCATTTAATATTTTTGTACCTTGTGCATTCACGTTTTTTCAAATAACTAATGCGTTGGCCTTGTCATGCTGCAGGGGTTGGGACCACCATCATAGTGTCCGCCGGCCCAACTCCGTCCTTGGAGTTCTTTGCCGGCAAAACTTCCCGTGGTCTGTCACGTTGCCTGCTGAGGGTCGGCTTCCAGAACTTGGATTGAGCTGGGAGCACTACATGGCTGCCCCGGCCCCGCCAAATGAGATTATCGACGGTGTCGTGTGCGACACGAGGGCAGACATGGTGATCAGAATGTTCTGGGTAATTTCTCCTTTACACATTTAAAAATCTTCAACTAGCTAGTTATTAATTGTACTAATCAACATTGTCTCATTTGATTGCAGACATTCTACAGGTGTGAGGAGGGATACGAGGAGGACGCGGCACATGTTATCGAGAACGTCTGCAAGCGCCTACTCCAGAACTTACGGCACGAGGCTCGGGTGCAGGCTGTTCGAGACTACTACGCCTTGCGTGGTATCAAGAAGACCAAGCCGGCGTGCCGCGATAAGTTCCTGAGTAAGGAGCAGTACATGAAGGTAATTCTTAAGGCCTTCTCTACTTAAGCTCCTTCATTTAGTAATTCTTAGCCGTAGCGCTCAAGTTTCTATTTGCTAACTTAGGCTCCTCCGAGATGGTGTGCGGATCGGATGGATTGTTGGGAGGTGTTGGTCGATGAGTGGTGCTCACAACGATGGCTAGCCCTCCACAAGGAGGCCAAGGACAAACGTGCCCAAATGGAAGGTGTGCCACACCATCAAGGCAGCTCCAACTTATATTAGTTCGGGCGCAACTGGGTATGTGGTTTGCTTCATGATTCATGCAATTCATTCATCATGCTAGCTTGAGCCCTTTAATTACTAATTTTCATTGTTTCTCTCTTTCAGGCACGCTACAATAAGGCGGATAAGGTGCCAGAGGTGTACGACCTGTATGCCATGGCCCACACTGCCTCTTTCAAGAAAGTCAAGGCTTTCTCTCAGTCTGACCTCGATGATGCAAACAACTTCACCAACATCTCCTCCCACAACAAGCTCGTGAGTTATAGAGATGAGGGGAAGGCGAGGAAAGGGGAGGACTTTAACCCAAGCCAGGGTCCCATTGATCCAGAGCTGTTGATGATATCTGGTGGCGGGAGGTCCCATGGCTCCATAGCCATTGGAGATGGACTTATCCGTTGTCCTAGCACTCTCCCAGAGATCAAGGCGCGCCTGTCGAGCTCCGCTCCTGAGATAAGGCCTCGTGAACGGCCAGTGCAACTCGCCATCAAGGTTAGTGATACGTACTCAGTTATCTTTCTCCATTACATTGTGTGCGCTTCCATCAATGATTACAAATGGTCATGTGAGTGGTGTTGCAGGCTGCTATACAGAGTGAGAGAGATAGAACAGAGAAACTTCTGGCGGAGGCGGCGGAGAGGCAGCGGGAGTTGGAGGAGAGGACGACAAAGATGGTGGAGGAGGAGAGGGCACGGAATGACATGCAGGCAAGGGCCATGTACGAGCTCCTTGTGGTAAGTTTCTTCTGCAGATTAGCCAAAACATTCATGTAGTGTTTGTCTCATTACTAACTAGTATGACTGAGTCGTCAAAACCAAATGTGCAGTCTGTGTGCGAGAAGACAGGTCAGACCGCTCCACCGATGCCAGTGATTGCTCCTGGGACCACGGTGAGTTTTATTTGAATGGACATTACTTGCTAGTCTTAACATTTGAGTGTCATCATGCTAACAAGACATTGGAAATGATCTTTGGTGCAGCGTAACTCCAGACAAGCATCGCACGATCCTTCTCCAGCTACCGACACGAGCCACCCCGCTCCTACACCTCCTGGATCTTGGTAAGTTTATCTAGTGTTTTGCTTAACACATGCATAAAGACCTAGACTTAGCTTTATTTCCTCCAATGCTTACCATAATGACCTAGACTTAGCTTCTTCTCCTCCAAAATGACTTAATAAGCTTACTGACCTCCAAAACCATCCATTTTACCTAAGTTAGCTCTAAAACGATCTATACTTAGCTTACTTATGTCAAAAATTGCATAATTAGCTTAGTTAGCTCATAGACGATCCATTTTACCTAAGTTAGCTCCAAAATGACCCATCTTACCTAGGTTAGCATATAAATGATCCAGTTTATCCAAGTTAGCTCTAAAATGACCCAATTTACCTAGAGTAGCTCCTAAACGATCCATTTCACCTAAGTTAGCTAAAAACGATCCATTTCACCTAAATTAGCTCTTAAATGATCCATTTCACCTAAGTTTGCTAAAAAACGATCCATTTCACCTAAATTAGCTCTTAAATGATCCATTTCACCTAAGTTTGCTCAAAAACGATCCATTTCACCTTAGTTAGCTCAAAAACGATCCATTTCACCTAAATTAGCTCTTAAATGATCCATTTCACCTAAGTTTGCTCAAAAACGATCCATTTCACCTTAGTTAGCTCAAAAACGATCCATTTCACCTTAGTTAGTTCAAAAACGTGGCATTTCACCTTAGTTAGCTCATAAATGACCCATTTCAACTAAGTTAGCTCAAAAACGATCCATTTTACCTTAGTTAGCTCAAAAACGATTCATTTCACCTTAGTTAGCTCAAAAACGATCCATTTCACCTTAGTTAGCTCAAAAATGATGCCCTTCACCCTAGTTAGCTCAAAAATGATTCATTTCACCTTAGTTAGCTCAAAAACGATCCATTTTACCTAAGTTAGCTCATAAACGATCCATTTTACCTAAGTTAGTTCTAAAATGATCCATTTTACCTTAGTTAGCTCATAAACGATCCATTTTACCTATGTTAGCTCTAAAATGACCCATTTAACCTTACTTAGCTCATAAATGATCCATTCTACCGAAGTTAGCTCTAAAATGACCCATTTTACCTAGGTTAGCTCCAAAATGATCCATCTTACCTAGGTTACCTCTAAAATGATGCATTTTACCTAAGTTTGCTCATAAGCGATCCATTGCACCTAGGTTAGCTCATAAACGATCCATTTCACCTAAGTTAGCTCACAAATGATCAATTTCACCTAAATTAGCTCATAAATGTCATATATTCTTCTTCTTCTTCATTTTCTTCTTCTTCTTCTTCTTCTTCTTCTAATCTTCTTCTTCTAACTTTCTTATTTCCCATTTTGCAGAATTCATTCACTTGACGGAAGCTTGCATAGATGGAGTGCTTGTTTGGATGAACTATGTTTCCTTTGTATCTATGAACTATGCATGTATGGTAGGATGACACTATTGTAATATGTATGGTTGGATGCATGTATGTCGAACTTGCTATGTATGGTTGATGGAACTATGCATGTATGATGAAATTATATGAGTTGGATATCTCATATGTTTGCTGTGAACTTGCCATGTGAAAAATGTATATGTATCATCTATTTGCTGTGAAAATGGTTGGGTATATGAAAAAACAGAAAAAAGAGCCAATATGCAGGCTCTTTGCCGTCTGCCACCGACGGCAACGGGCTCTTTGCCGTCTGCCGCGGACGGCAAAGAAGCCACGTGGCGTCCACCTGTGCTTCCTGGGAGCTGACCCATTTGGTCAGTTTGCCTACAGTGGCAGACGGCAAAGACTTTGCCGTTAGTGGCAGACGGCAAAGAACCTGCCACGTAGTGACGTGTAGATGACATCATACGGCGGACGGCAAAGACCCTAGAAATTTTGCCTTCAGCGGCGGACGACAAAGGCCTTCCGTTAGCCACTTAACGGACTGACAGCGCAATTATTGCCATCCGCTCTCTTTGCCGTCTGCCTCTCTCTCTTTGCCGTCCGCCGCAGACGGCAAAGACTTTGCCGTCAGTAGTAGACGGCAAAGAACCTGTTTACCGAAGCCTACTTTGCCGGAGCCTTTTGCCGTCCGCCGCTGACGGCAAAGGCCTTTGCCGTCCGCCGTTCAGGCCTTTGCCGTCCGCCGTGGCAGACGGCAAAGTAGCTGATTCCTGTAGTGTGGTGTACTATGTATCGGCGGTCCTCACACCATGCTAATCTCGATACCCGCACTATCAGATGATAGCTTATGCGGTCTTTATGGCATCCCGAAAGTTGACACACTACTTTCAAGATTGTTCAATCACGGTAGCATCCGAACCACTCAATGACATCATAAATAATCGGGATGCCACCAGCCGCATCGCCAAATGGGCCAGCGAGCTCTTACCATTCGAAATAGCATACAAGCCACACCGAGCTATTCAATCTCAGGTGTTGGCCGACTTTGTCGCCGAGTGGACGGAAGCAGAACTCCTTAAAGAATACATCACATACTCCAAGTGGATCATGCACTTCGATGGCTCCAAAATGTTAGCTGGACTGGGGGCCGGTGTCATCTTAACATCCCCTACGTGGGACACAGTCCGCTACGTGTTACAAATCATGTATACGGACTCGAACAATGCGGACGAATACGAGGCATTACTACATGGCCTCTGAATGGCTGTCTCTATGGGCACACAACACCTAGAGGTGCGTGGGGATTCGAACCTTGCAATATCCCAAATAAATGGAGAATTTGACGCAAAAGACCCAAAGATGGCGGCATAACAAAACACTGTACTCAAAATATCAGCTCGGTTTGAGGGGCTCGAGTTCCATCACGTCACTCGAGACAGTAATCAGACAGCGGACATCCTTGCTCGAATGGGCGCTAAGCACGATCCCGTCCCGCCTAACACCTTTTTCGAAAGGCTCTTCAAGCCATCCGTGGTATGGTAGGACGAGAGCGGAAACACTAGTCTGGAGCCAATCATACCCCCAGATGCCGAACACAATTCTAATATCATCGGGGGATCGGATACCGAAATGACACCTTCCGCCCATGTAATCATGGCCATCATTGCTCCATGGACCGAACCCTTCCTAGCCTACCTTAATAGGCAGGAGCTCCCTGATGACCAGAATGAGTCCCATTGCATAGTTCAACTCTCTAAAGCCTGCAAAGTTCACAAAGGAGAACTCTACAAGAAAAGTACTACCAGAGTTCTTCAAAGATGCATCTCCGAATAGGAGGGACGGCAGCTCTTGGCTGAAATACATGTTTGTCTCGGTGGTCATCATGCCGCAGCTCAGGCCCTCATAAGTAAGGCCTTCCATACATGTTTCTTTTGGCCAACGACCCAAGCAGACGCACAGGCCCTTGTACAGCGCTATATGGGATGTCAGTTTTTCGCCAATCAAAGTCATATGTCGCCCACCGCCTTAAGAACAATCCCCATTACTTGGCCTTTTGCGGTCTGGATGCTAGATATGGTCAGACCCCTTAAAGGGGGAAGCCATAAGAAGAAATATTTGCTGGTCATGGTGGATAAATTCACTAAATGGATAGAGGCCAAACTAGTGAAAACGGCTGAAGCCGGAGTGGTGGTCAACTTTATATCCGGTGTGGTGCACCGTTATGGTGTCCCACACAACATTATTACTGATAACAACTCCAATTTCATAGCCGATGATGTGAAAACTGGTGTGCCAACTTGGGCATTAAACTTGATTACGCCTCCGTGTATCACCCCCAAACAAACGGCCAGGTCAAATGGGCTAATGGACTGATAATGAGCGGCATCAAACCCAGACTAGTGCGATCCCTATGGGAGTCAGATAAACACTGGGTTGAGGAACTCGATTCCGTACTCTGGGGATTGTGTACTACGCCCAATCACACGATCATACATACACCCTTTATTATGGTGTACGACGCAGTGGCTGTCTTGCCCTGCGACATTATCCATGACTCACTTCGAGTGCGCATGTATGAAGAGAAAGAGGCCGAGCCCAATCGGCAGGATGACCTAGATGGCCTGGAGGAGGAGCGCGATATTGCAAGACCCTGTTCCGCGTTTTATCAACAACAGGCTCGGAGATACCAAAGTAGAAAGTTACATGCCAAGCCATATAATGTCGGCGAAGTCGTTTTACGCCTCCTAGAGAAGAAGTAGGATAAGCTCAAACAAAAATGGGAGGGGCCCTTCATTATAGATGAAGTTCTCACAGGAGGAGCCTATCGCCTTCGTAATGCATCGGATAATCGCCTAGAATCGAATCCATGGAACGTTGCTCGGCTCCGAAGATTCTACGCATAAGTTCGGCCATGTTTCTTTTTTCGTTCTTTTTCTCCACTTCATTTGTTTTTGTTTTCTCGTTTTTATACGATTCCCAGGATATGTTCAGATAGGCCGAACACTTGAGGGGTACAATCCTAAAATACACCCCACCATAACTGGGGGCTTCTTTAATCGAAGCTTATTATTATTCCAAGCCTGGAGCTCACAATATATACGTCGTTTGCTCATATACCCCCCTTTTGCCATTATATGCACCTCTTTGACTTAAGTTTTGGCCAAGCTAGGTTGCCTCACTCCTGTGTTTATGCCCTACGTTCCCAATTGTTCGGCTAGGGCGTAAAGGGATCACCTCTGTGATTGTTACAACCGGGTAATCCAGACCTGTACCTCAGACGGGTGAAGCCGAAAGCTAGCATTCTTAAGAGAATAATTGGTCGGCAATCAAATGACAGATTGTTACATTTTGGTAACTCTTCAAACATACGGGACAACTTTTTGTACTACGGACCAAAGCCCAGGCACACATAATTAAAGCATGCAAAACCCAAGGAAAGGAACCCTTAATGGAACTATTCTCCTTGGAAGATGTTTCTTACACATGTAATATAACATATCACCCGAACTATTTTTTTGTCTATTCGAGCACAATGACTGGGTTGCCTGGTTTCCGGACATAATGAATGTTTCTTTTTCATTCCACAATTGTATCCAGAAACACTCCACCATTTTGGTTGGTGGTGGGGGGGGGGGGTTAAAGCTGAAAGCCTGCAATTGTCGGATTCGGGGTTCCGCAGACCCTTGCGAGGTTTGAACACTTGGTGAGTACGAAGAACTCTCCCCTCACAGTCTACCTGCTCAATGATTCCACAGCCTAACTCGGCGAACCCAAGAGACAGGAGACACAACAGTTTATCCTGGTCTGGGCCACCTTGCGGTGTAATACCCTACTCCAGCTTTGTGGTGGATTGCCTCGAGGGGCTTAGGATGAAATAGTACAGTGGTTGAACAACCTCAAGAGGTGAGGTGTTCTTGAGCTTGATGACCTGGTGGTGAGAGGATGATCTGAATGGTTCGTCCCTGTCTATGGTGGTGGCTAAGTCCTATTTATAGTGGCCTTGGTCCTCTTCCCAAATGTAAGGCAGGAAGGGAACCCACAACGGCCAAATTTGAAGGGGGACAACTAGTACCAGCTATCCTGACAATAGTAGTCTTCGCCTGCAAAAGGCTCTGGTGGTGATGCTGTGGTGGACTCCGTGATGACCTCCGTCCTGTTGTCCTCATGGTCTTGGTATTGTTTACTACCTCTTGAGCACTGCGTTGGTTTTTCCCCGAAGAGGAAGGGATGATGCAGTAGAGTAGCATAAGTATTTCCCTCAGTTTTGAGAACCAAGGTATCAATCCAGTAGGAGGCTATGCGTGAGTCCCTCATACCTGCACAAAACAAATAAATCCTCGCAACCAACGTGATAATGGGTTGTCAATCCCTACACGGCCACTTACGAGAGTGAGATCTGATAGATATGATAAGATAAGATTTTTGGTATTTTTATGATAAAGATGCAAAGTAAAATAAAAGCAAAATAAATAACTAACTATTGGAAGATTAATATGATGAAGATAGACCCGGGGGCCATAGGTTTCACTAGTGGCTTCTCTCAAGAGCATAAGTATTCTACGGTGGGTGAACAAATTACTGTTGAGCAATTGACCGAATTGAGAATAGTTATGAGAATATCTAGGCATGATCATGTAGATAGGCATCACGTCCGAGACAAGTAGACCGACTCCTGCCTGCATCTACTACTATTACTCCACTCATCGACCGCTATCCAACACACATCTAGAGTATTAAGTTAATGAAAACAGAGTAACGCCTTAAGCAAGATGACATGATGTAGAGGGATAAACTCATGCGATATGATGAAAACCTCATCTTGTTATCCTCGATGGCAACAATACAATAAGTGCCTTGCTGCCCCTACTGTCACTGGGAAAGGACACCGCAAGATTGAACCCAAAGCTAAGAACTTCTCGCATTGCAAGAAAGATCAATCTAGTAGGCCAAACCAAACTGATAATTCGAAGAGACTTGCAAAGATAACCAATCATACATAAAAGAATTCAGAGAAGATTCAAATATTGTTCATAGATAGCCTTGATCATAAACCCACAATTCATCGGTCTCAACAAACACACCAAAAAAAGAAGATTACATCGAATAGATCCCCACAAGAGAGGGGGGAGAACATTATATTGAGATCCAAAAATAGAGAATAAGCCATCTAGTTAATAACTATGGACCCGTAGGTCTGAGGTGAACTACTCACACTTCATCGGAGGGGCTATGGTGATGATGTATAAGCCCTCCGTGATGAATACCCCCTCCGGCGGAGCTCCGGAACAGGCCCCAAGATGGGATCTCGTGGATACAGAAAGTTGCGGTGGTGGAATTAGGGTTTTTGCTCCGTATCTGACCGTTTGGGGGTACGTAGGTATATATAGGAGGAAGGAGTACGTCGGTTGAGCAACAGGGGGCCCAAAAGGGTGGAGGGCGCGCCTGGGGGGTAGGCGCGCCCCCTACCTCGTGGCCTCCTCTCTTGTTTCTTGACGTAGGGTCCAAGTCCCCTGGATCATGTCCGGTGAGAAAATCATGTTCCCGAAGGTTTCATTCCGTTTGGACTCCGTTTGATATTCCTTTTCTTCGAAACCCTGAAATAGGCAAAAAACAGCAATTCTGGGCTGGGCCTCCGGTTAATAGGTTAGTCCCAAAAATGATATAAAAGTGGATAATAAAGCCCAATAATGTCCAAAACAGTAGATAATATAGCATGGAGCAATCAAAAATTATAGATATGTTGGAGACGTATCAAGCATCCCCAAGCTTAATTCCTGCTCGTCCTCGAGTATGTAAATGATAAAAATAGAATTTTTGATGCGGAGTGCTACTTGGCATAATTTTAATGTAATTCTTCTTAGTTGTGGTATGAATATTCAGATCCGAAAGATTCAAGATAAAAGTTCATATTGACATAAAAACAATAATACTTCAAGCATACTAACTAAACAATTATGTCCTCTCAAAATAACATGGCCAAAGAAAGTTCATCCCTACAAAATCATATAGTTTAGTCATGCTCCATTTTTGTCACACAAGAATGCTCTCATCATGCACAACCCCGATGACAAGCCAAGCAATTGTTTCATACTTTAGTAATATCAAACCTATAAACTTTCATGCAATACATGAGCGCGAGCCATGGATATAGCACTATGGGTGGAATAGAATATGATGATGGGGTTATGTGGAGAAGACAAAAAAGGAGAAAGTCTCACATCAACGAGGATAATCAACGGGCTATGGAGATGCCCATCAATTGATGTTAATGCAAGGAGTAGGGATTGCCATGCAACGGATGCACTAGAGCTATAAATGTATGATAGCTCAACAAAAGAAACTAAGTGGGTGTGCATCCAACTTGCTTGCTCACAAAGACTTAGGGCACTTGAGGAGGCCCATTGTTGGAATATACAAGCCAAGTTTTATAATGAAAAATTCCGACTAGTATATGAAAGTGACAAAACAAAAGACTCTCTATCATGAAGATTATGGTGCTACTTTGAAGCACAAGTGTGGAAAAAGGATAGTAGCATTGTCCCTTCTTTATATTTTTTATTTGGCCTTTTTATTATTTGGCCTTTCTCTTTTTTTGGGTCAATGCTCTATTAATGATGATCATCACACTTCTATTTATTTACAACTCAATGAATACAACTCGATACTTAGAACAAGATATGACTATATGAATGCCTCCGGCGATGTATCGGGATATGCAATGAACCAAGAGTGACATGTATGAAAGAATTAGGAACGGTGGCTTTGCCACAAATACTATGTCAACTATATGATCATGCTAAGCAATATGACAATGGTGAATGTGTCATGATGAACAGAATGGTGGAAAGTTGCATGGCAATATATCTCGGAATGGCTATGGAAATGCCATAATAGGTAGGTATGGTGGCTGTTTTGAGGAAGATATAAGGAGGTTTATGTGTGAAAGAGCGTATCATATCACGGGGTTTGGATGCATGGACGAAGTTTGCACGAACTCTCAATGTGAGAAAGGGCAATGCACGGTACCGAAGAGTCTAGCAATGATGGAAGGGTGAGAGTGCGTATAATCCATGGACTCAACATTAGTCATAAAGAACTCACATACTTATTGCAAAAATCTACAAGTCATCAAAAACCAAAGCACTACGCGCATGCTCCTAGGGGGATAGATTGGTAGGAAAAGACCATCGCTCGTCCCCGACCGCCACTCATAAGGAAGACAATCAAATAACACCTCATGTTTCAAATTTGTTACATAACGTTTACCATACGTGCATGCTACGGGACTTGAAAACTTCAAAACAAGCATTTCTCAAATTCACAACTACTCAACTAGCACGACTTTGATATTATTACCTCCATATCTCAAAACAATCATCAAGCATCAAACTTCTCTTAGTATTCAAAACACTCATAAGAAAAAAATTTATTAATCTTGAACACCTATCATATTTGGATTATTTAAGCAAATTACCATGCTATTTAAGACTCTCAAAATGATCTAAGTGAAGCATGAGAGATCAATAGTTTCTATAAAACAAATCCACCACCGTGCTCTAAAAGATATAGGTGAAGTACTAGAGCAAAACTATATAACTCAAATGATATAAGCGAAGCACATAGAGTATTCTAACAAATTCCAAACCATGTATGGATCTCTCAAAAGGTGTGTACAGCAAGGATGATTGTGGCAAACTAAAAAACAAAGACTCAAATCATACAAGACGCTCCAAGCAAAACACATATCATGTGGTGAATAAAAATATAGCTCCAAGTAAAGTTATCGATAGAAGTAGACGAAAAGAGGGGATGCCTTCCGAGGCATCCCCAAGCTTTGGCTTTTAGGTGTACTTGGATTATATTGGGGGTGCCATGGGCATCCCCAAGCTTAGTCTCTTGCCACTCCTTGTTCCATAATCCATCAAGTCTTTACCCAAAACTTGAAAACTTCACAACACAAAACTTAAAGTAGAAAATCTCGTGAGCTCCGTTAGCGGAAGAAAACAAAAGACCACTTCAAGGTACTGTAATGAACTCATTCTTTATTTATATTTGTGTTAAACCTACTGTATTCCAACTTCTCTATGGTTTATAAACTATTTTACTAGCCATAGATTCATCAAAATAGGCAAACAACACACGAAAAACAGAATCTGTCAAAAACAGAACAGTCTGTAGTAATCTGTAGATAGCGCAAGATCTGGAACCCCAAAAACTCTAAAATAAATTGATGGACGTGAGTAATTTATCTATTAATCATCTGCAAAAATAATAAACTAAATAGCACTTTCCAAATAAAAATGGAAGCAGTTCTCGTGAGCGCTAAAGTTTCTGTTTTTTACAGCAAGATATCAAGACTTTCCCCAAGTCTTCCCAACGGTTCTACTTGGCACAAACACTAATTAAACACAAAAAACACAACCTAAATAGAGGCTAGATAAATTATTTATTACTAAACAGGAGCAAAAATAAAGGAATAAAAATAAAATTGGTTGCCTCCCAACAAGCGCTATCGTTTAACGCCCCTAACTAGGCATAAAAAGCAAGGATAGATCTAGGTATTGCCATATTTGGTTTTCTACTTTTTAGCGGAATCAAGCTCGAATCCAGGAAGTTCTTTACGTTTCCCTTCATATTACGAAATTTTTAGATCTAATGAATCCAACCGCTTATTGCAAAGAGTAATCAACATATTCATGCGGTGGAGATTCCCGCTAACGCTTTTAAGAGGTTCAAGAGACTTTTGTAAAATCTTGGTTACTTCGCAAATCTTCTCAAAAACTTGCGTTTCCTCTTGGGTATGATGAGGCCCCTTTTGTTGAGGTAGAGTTCCTACTATACCTCCTATAATTTCATGCGCAATACTGGGATCAATTTCAATAAAATTGCCTTTGGCAACGCAATCCAAAAGTTGTCTATGAGACATATTTAATCCAACATAGAAGTTGCAAAGCAAAATTCTAAAATTAACCTCTAGGGTACAATTACGATGAGATTCCATCATTCTAAACCAAGCATCTTTTAAATTTTCTCCTTGCCTTTGTTTGAAGTGAAGAACCTCAAACTCAGGAGACAAAGGAGCAGATAAGGGACTAGCCATAACGACAAGCAAACGGAAAAGAGGAGAACGGGAAAAGAGAGGGAGGATAGAGAGAGAGAGAGAGGGCGAATAAAATGGTAAGGGTGAAGTGGGGGTGAGGAAAACGAGAGGCAAATGGCAAATAATGTAATGCGGGAGATAAGGATTGTGATGGGTACTTGGTATATTGACTTTGGCGTAGACTCCCCGGCAACGACGCCAGAAATCCTTCTTGATACCTCTTGAGCACTGCGTTGGTTTTTCCCCGAAGAGGAAGGGATGATGCAGCAGAGTAGCGTAAGTATTTCCCTTAGTTTTGAGAGCCAAGGTATCAATCCAGTAGAAGGCTACGCACGAGTCCCTCGTACCTGCACAAAACAAATAAATCCTCGCAACCAACGCGATAAGGGGTTGTCAATCCCTACATGGCCACTTACGAGAGTGAGATTTGATAGATATGATAAGATAATATTTTTGGTATTTTTATGATAAAGATGCAAAGTAAAATAAATAACTAAGTATTGGAAGATTAATATGATGAAGATAGACCCGGGGACCATAGGTTTCACTAGTGGCTTCTCTCAAGAGCATAAGTATTCTATGGTGGGTGAACAAATTACTGTTGAGCAATTGACAGAATTGAGCATAGTTATGAGAATATCTAGGCATGATCATGTATATAGGCATCACGTCCGCGACAAGTAGACCGACTCCTGCCTGCATCTACTACTATTACTCCACTCATTGACCGCTATCTAGCATGCATCTAGAGTATTAAGTTAATGAAAACAGAGTAACGCCTTAAGCAAGATGACATGATGTAGAGGGATAAACTCATGCAATATGATGAAAACCCCATCTTGTTATCCTCGATGGCAACAATACAATACGTGCCTTGCTGCCCCTACTTTCACAGGGAAAGGACACTGCAAGATTGAACCCAAAGCTAAGCACTTCTCCCATTGCAAGAAAGATCAATCTAGTAGGCCAAACCAAACTGATAATTCGAAGAGACTTGCAAAGATAACCAATCATACATAAAAGAATTCAGAGAAGATTCAAATATTGTTCATAGATAGACTTGATCATAAACCCACAATTCATCAGTCTCAACAAACACACCGCAAATAGAAGTTTACATTGAATAGATCTCCACAAGAGAGGGGGAGAACATTGTATTGAGATCCAAAAAGAGAGAAGAAGCCATCTAGCTAATAACTATGGACCCGTAGGTCTGAGGTGAACTACTCACACTTCATCGGAGGGGCTATGGTGATGATGTAGAAGCCCTCCGTGATGGATACCCCCTCTGGCGGAGCTCCGGGACATGTCCCAAGATGGATCTCCTGGATACAGAAAGCTGCGGCGGTGGAATTAGGGTTTTTGCTCCGTATCTGATCGTTTGGGGGTACGTAGGTATATATAGGAGGAAGGAGTATGTCGGTGGAGCAACAGGGGGCCCACGAGGGTGGAGGGCGCGCCTGGGGGGTAGGCGCGCCCCCTACCTCGTGGCCTCCTCCCTTGTTTCTTGACGTAGGGTCCAAGTCCCCTGGATCATGTTTGGTGAGAAAATCATGTTCCTGAAGGTTTCATTCCGTTTGGACTCTGTTTGATATTCCTTTTCTTCGAAACCCTGAAATAGGCAAAAAACATCAATTCTAGGCTGGGCCTCCGGTTAATAGGTTAGTCCCAAAAATAATATAAAAGTGGATAATAAAGCCCAATAATGTCCACAATAGTAGATAATATAGCATGGAGCAATCAAAAATTATAGATACGTTGGAGACGTATCATTGTTACACCAGTATGGAAACCTTTGCTTGATTCCTCAGGACTCCGCGCCTGCGCTTGCCTCCTTGGTACCAAAGAGGACACTGGCACACTACGCCCGCTGGCGCCCGCCTGTCCTTGGTCGTCATGGCTCACGTCATGTGAACCTCCCGAGGTGCACCTTGCCTTGATATCTCCGCTCCTCAGGAGCCAGCCTGGTGAGGCCGCCCCCCCAGGGAGGTCTTGGTGTCGTCCGCCTCGTGAGGCTCGGCCCCTCGCGAGGGTCTTGGATTGTTGTTGCTGAAGCTGGGCCGTACCAGGCCATTGTCGGAGCCACGTCATGGGCCGCGGGCAGGCAAGTCTGGTACCCTCGTTCCCAGGACGCCGACAGCGATGACAAATTTTCCACATGTTCAGCCAAAAGATACATGTCGATCACAAAGTACATTAATACATTGAATCAAATACCTAATCCTTATCTATCCCATCCATCAGACTTTCTAACTTACAGTCTTCATGTGAATATTTCACAGCTATCATTACTTGGTCATACACCAAGTTCAACGAAATTTCTTTACCGTCTGGTCCCTGTGGGCCATATGATTTGGATCTAGTTTGGTGAAGTGTGTTTTCACCATTTCCCAGGCTTCTCGTGTGCCTTCACATCAGGCGGACGTCTTCCATAGCTCAAAGCACCGCCAGGCACCTTTGAATAGGTTTGCCAAACCCACCATACTTTCTGGAGAGTTATCGGACGTCCATAAAGCCTTGACCATACTCTTCATGGCATTTCGGGCCCGTGCATGCACCATGTCAGATCCTTTAGCACGTCGCCTTGAAATCTAGATACCTCTTCTTCTGGCCGACCAGTCAATAGACCTGCAGTAATAACATCATGACATTTCGAATTGTGGACTTGGCATGAGTGACTATGGTGATTTTTACAAATCATACCGTAAATGCCGCCCTTCAACTTTTCTTTTTCTCTCCGGGCGGCCAATAGCTGAGCCTTCAAGCTCTCTATCTCTTCAGATTGTTTGTATTTTTCATCATCGTGTTTTTCTTCTCGAACGTACTCATTGCGGCCTTTTTCATTTCCGCAAGTTCGGCGGTGACAGCATTCAATCGCGTCTGGTTTGTTTTTAGCTCCTGGGATAGCGCAACATTCTTTTCCTTAAGAACCTACAGGATAAATCGTTCCTTAAATCGGTTAGTCTCGCCGCTTCAAGTCTCGGGGGCTACTAGTTGATAACCCACAAGTATAGGGGATCGCAATAGTTTTCGAGAGTAGAGTATTCAACCCAAATTTATTGATTTGACACAAGGGGAGCCAAAGAATATCCTCAAGTATTAGCAGCTGAGTTGTCAATTCAACCACACCTAGAAACTTAATATCTGTAGCAAAGTACTTAGTAGCAAAGTAATATGATAGTAGCGGTAAAGATAGCAAAAGTAACGGTAGCAAGAGTAATGTTTTTGGTATTTTATAGTGATGATAGCAATAGCAACGGAAAAGTAAATAAGTGAAGAACAATATATGGAAAGCTCGTAGGCAATGGATCGGTGATGGAGAATTATGCTAGATGCGGTTCATCATGTAACAGTCATAACCTAGAATGTCACAGAACTAGCTCCAGTTCATCAATTTAATGTAGGCATGTATTCCGAATATAATCATACATTCTTACGGAAAATAACTTGCATGACATCTTTTGTCCTACCCTCCCGTGGCAGCGGGGTCCTATTGGAAACTAAGGGATATTAAGGCCTCCTTTCAATAGAGTACCAGAACAAAGCATTGACACATAGTGAATACATGAACTCCTCAAACTATGGTCATCACCGGTAAGTATCCCGATTATTGTCACGTCGGGGTTAACGGATCATAACACATAATAGGTGACTATAGACTCGCAAGATATGATCGAGAAGTCTCATATATTGATGAAAACATAATAGGTTCAGATCTGAAATCATGGCACTCAGGCCCTAGTGACAAGCATTAAGCATAGCAAAGTCATAGCAACATCAATCTCATAACGCAGTGAATACTAGGGATCAAACCGTAACAAAACTAACTCGATTACATGATAAATCTCATCCAACCCATCACCGGTCAACAAGCCTATGATGGAATTACTCACGCACAGCGGTGAGCATCATGAAATTGGTGATGGAGGATGGTTGATGATGACGATGGCGACGGATTCCCCTCTCCGGAGCCCCGAACGGACTCCAGATCAGCCATCTGGAGAGAGTTTAGGGCTCAGCGGCGGCTTCGTATCGTAAAACACGATGAATCCTTCTCCTCTGGTTTTTTCTCCCCGAAAGTGAATATATGGAGTCCAGGTTGAGGTCGATGGAATGTCAGGGGGCCCACGAGGCAGGGGGCACGCCCAGGGGGGGGGGGGGGGGCAGGCGCGCCCCCACCCTCGTGGACAGGTGGGACACCCCCTGACGTGCACCTTCCTTCCAATATTCATTATATATTCCAAAATAATTCTCCGTTGATTTTCAGGTCATTCCGAGAACTTTTATTTCTGCACAAAAATAACACCATGGCAATTCTGTTGAAAACAGCGTCAGTCCGGGTTAGTTCCATTCAAATCATGCAAGTTAGAGTCCAAAACAAGGGCTAAAGTGTTTGGAAAAGTAGATACGCCGGAGACGTATCGACTCCCCCAAGCTTAAACCTTTGCTTGTCCTCAAGCAATTCAGTTGACAAACTGAAAGTGATAAAGAAAAACTTTTACAAACTCTGTTTGCTCTTGTTGTTGTAAATATGTAAAGCCAACATTCAAGTTTTCAGCAAAGATTATGAACTAACCATAGTCACAATAACATTTAGGTCTCATGTTTACTCATATCAATGACATAATCAACTAGCGAGCAATAATAATAAATCTTGGATGACAACACTTTCTCAAAACAATCATGATATGATATAACAAGGTGGTATCTCGCTAGCCCTTTCTGAGACCACAAAACATAAATGCAGAGCACCTTTAAAGATCAAGGACTGACTAGACATTGTAATTCATGGTAAAAGAGATCCAGTCAAGTCATACTCAATGTAAACTAATAGTAATGGATGCAAATGACAGTAGTGCTCTCCAACTGGTGCTTTTTAATAAGAGGATGATGACTCAGCATAAAAGTAAATAGATAGGCCCTACGCAGAGGGAAGCAGGGATTTGTAGAGGTCCCAGAGCTCGGTTTTGAAATAGATATGAATAATATTTTGAGTGGTATACTTTCATTGTCAACATAACAACCAAGAGATGGCGATATCTTCCATGCTACACATATTATAGGCGGTTCCCAAACAGAATGGTAAAGTTTATACCCCCCCTCCACCAACAAGCATCAATCCATGGCTTGCTCGAAACAATGAGCGCCTCCAACTAACAACTGTCCCGGGGGAGTTTTGTTTGCAATTATTTTGATTTGATTTGCATAAAGCATGGGACTGGGCATCCCGGTGACCAGCCATTTTCTCGTGAGTGAGGAGCGGAGTCCACTCCTCTTGAGAATAACCCGCCTAACATGGAAGATACAGACAACCCTAGTTGATAGATGAGCTATTGAAGCATACAAAACAGGATATTTATTTGAAGGTTTAGAGTTTGGCACATACAAATTTACTTGGAACGGCAGGTAGATACCGCATATAGGTAGGTATGGTGGACTCATATGGAATAACTTTGTGGTTTATGGAATTGGATGCAGAAGCAGTATTCCCGCTTAGTACAGGTGAAGGCTAGCAAAAGACTGGGAAGCGACCAGCTAGAGAGCGACAACAGTCATGAACATGCATTAAAATTAATCAACACCGAATGCAAGCATGAGTAGGATATAATGCACCATGAACATAAATATCATAGAGGCTATGTTGATTTTGTTTCAACTGCGTGCGTGAACATGTGCCAAGTCAAGCCACTCGAATTGTTCAAAAGAGGATACCACCCTATCATACCACATCACAACCATTTTAATAGCATGTTGGCACGCAAGGCAAACCATTATAAGCTCCTAGCTAATTAAGCATGGCATAAGCAACTATAGTCTTTAATTGTCATTGCAAACATGTTTATTCATAATAGGCTGAATCAGGAACGATGAACTAATCATATTTACAAAAACAAGAGAGGTCGAGTTCATACCAGCTTTTCTCATCTCAATAAGTTCATCATATATCGTCATTATTGCCTTTCACTTGCACGACCGAATAGTGTGAATAGTAATAATAGTGCACGTGCATTGGACTAAGCTGGAATCTGCAAGCATTCAATTCAAGAGAGAAGACAAGGTAATCTGGGCTCTTTGTTAGATTAACAATAAAGCATATAAGAGCCACTTTAACATTTTCATTATGGTCTTCTCCTATCGACCCCCAAAGAAAAGAAATAAAACTATTTACACGGGAAAGCTCCCAACAAGCAAAAGAAGAACGATAAATCTTTTTAGGTTTTCTTTTTAGTTACTACTACAACGGGCATGGAAAGTAAACTAGCTAAAAGCTACAACTTTTTTTGTTTTTTCCTAAGGTTTATTAAACACACAAGAAGAAAGCATAAAAAGGAAAATAAACTAGCATGGATGATACAATGAAAAAGTATGAGCACCGACAACTAGCAATGAGTGTGTGAACATGAATGTAATGTCGGTAAGAAATACGTACTCCCCCAAGCTTAGGCTTTTGGCCTAAGCTGGTCTATGGCCACGGCTGGCCTGGCGGATATCCAAAGTTATAGCTGGGGTCGTACTGAGATGCAGCAGCTATTGCATCGTGGGCTGCAGCTTCGAGGCGAGCTATCTTCGTCCTCCTCTTATACTCGTCCACCTCCTCCCTGGTTATAACCTATCTCCCTTTTGCCTGGGAGTCAAAGAAAGCAGGAGCGAGGAGAGCGACGTGATAGGTGCATCGTCTGTCAAAGATTAGTCAGTACTGGAGGAACTGATCGTTCCTCTCAACAAACTGATGACGAACCATAGCCTCATAATCCAAATAAACAGGAGGCAACTCAATATCAGACCCACATATTGGTACACCAAGAAAATTAGCTAGACGGGTTGCATAAATCCCACCGAAGAAATCTCCACTAAATCTATTATTATGCAACCTATGTGCAACAATGGCTCCCAAATTATAATGTCTATCTTCTAATACAGCACTCCTGAGAACACTGAGGTCAGGGACACACATGTGACATGCTTCATCCTTACCATTTATGCACCTACCTATGAAGAGAGCAAAATAATGTATAGTTGGAAAATGAATGCTCCCTATGGTAGCTTGCGTTATGTCTCTAGATTCCCCCATAGTTATACTAGCAAGAAAATCTCTAAATTATGATTTGCGAGGTTCATTAGGACTACCCCATTGTGGAAGTTTGCAAGCAGTGTTAAAATCCTCTAAGTCCATAGTATAAGAATTTTCGTAGAGATCAAACAAGACAGTTTGAGAATTGCGTGATGATGAAAATTCAAACCTCCTCACAAAGGAATCAG
Organism: Triticum monococcum; assembly: GCA_034509565.1. Lineage (NCBI taxonomy): Eukaryota > Viridiplantae > Streptophyta > Magnoliopsida > Poales > Poaceae > Triticum > Triticum monococcum. The sequence goes on from CM067846.1 coordinate 69,330,870, forward strand.
TGAGATAGTTGTACTGGCGGCATTTGTTTGCCTGAAAGCTCTCAAGATCAGCATTACGCACATATGCGCTGAATTCTTCCTTGATTCCTGCTCGATCCATAAAGTCCTCTGAAGGCCATTCACAAGCCCTCACTTGAGCTTCCCTCGGTGGTTCTTCGTCGGCATCGCGCATTGCGAGCCTGGGTCCTTGCTCCCTTGAAGGACCACCTTGGTACATTTTCCTAAACATATTTCTTCCTCTATTTTTTTTGAAATTTTAGTAACTTCAAAATATAAGTGAACTAAACTCAACAATATTGATAACAACTATTCCTACAAGTGCCTAGGGGCAATATCATGCATCAAAACTACTTTTGACCATATAAATTTGACATGCAAGCTCAAGAATAGGGTCACCTAAGAAGCACAAATATGCAATGAATAAAGCACTAGAACAAAAACTAATTGGACCATTGGAGGAGTTACATACCAAGGAACAATCCCCCAAAGCAGTTTTGTGAGAGGTGCTTTGAGCAATGAGATCAAAAATGGCAGCAAGATGAGCTTGGACTCGGGTTTGAGCTGGTTAGTGGTGTTTGTGGGAGGAAGAAGGAGTGTGTGGTAGATGGAATGAGTGGAGGAGAGGCACCATGGGCCCACGAGGCAGGGGCGCGCAGGGGGTGGGCGCACCCTCCACCCTCGTGGCCAGGTGCTTGCTCCCCCTACTGTGTTTTCAGTGCTAGATATTCTAAAATATTCTATAAAAATCATATTTAATGTTCAGGGCATTTGGAGAACTTTTATTTTGGGGTATTTTTATTGCATGGATAATTCTGATAACAGACAGAAAAATACTGTTTTTGTTTTATTTAATATCAATAACAGAAAGTAAAAAGAGGGTACAGAGAGTTGTGTTTTCTAAATTCATCCATCTCATGCTTATCAAAAGGAATCCACTAACAAGTTTGATCAAGTCTTGTTAACAAACTCATTCCGAATAACATGGAACCGGAGAATTTTCGAATAACACTAGGTTACCTCGATGGGGATATGCACATCCCCAACAATAAGAATATCATATTTCTTCTTGACAGTAGGAAGAGGGAATTCAAAATCTCCAATAGTAATAGTTGGAATTTTTCCAATAGAATGATACTGTGGACTTGAGGTTGTTTCCTCGGAAAGTGTACCGTATGCTCATTACCATTAACATGAAAGGTGACATTGCCTTTGGTGCAATCAATAACAACCCCTGTAGTATTCAAAAAGGGTCTTCCAAGAATAATAGACATACTATCATTGAGGGAGTCCTGGATTAGGGGTTGTTCGGATAGCCGGACTATACCTTCAGCCGGACTCCTGGACTATGAAGATACAAGATTGAAGACTTCGTCCCATGTCCGGAAGGGACTTTTCTTGGCGTGGAAGGCAAGCTTGGCGATACGAATACGCAGATCTCCTACCATTGTAACCGACTCTATGTAACCCTCACCCTATCCGGTGTCTATATAAACCGGAGGGTTTTAGTCCGTAGGACAACATACACATCAACAATCATGCCATAGGCTAGCTTCTAGGGTTTAGCCTCTCTGATCTCGTGGTAGATCTACTCTTGTACTACCCATATCATCAATATTAATCAAGCAGGACGTAGGGTTTTACCTCCATCGAGAGGGCCCGAACCTGGGTAAAACTTCGTGTCCCTTGCCTCCCGTTACCATCCGGCCTAGACGCACAGTTTGGGACCCCCTACCCGAGAGCCGCCGGTTTTGACACCGACATTGGCGCTTTCATTGAGAATTCCTCTATGCGGTCACCGTTAGGCTCGATGGCTCCTACGATCATCAATGGCGATGCAGTCCAGGGTGAGACCTTCCTCCCTGGACAGATCTTCGTCTTTGGCGGCTTCGCACTGCGGGCCAATTCGCTTGGCCATCTGGAGCAGATTGAAAGCTATGCCCCTGGCCGTCAGGTCAGATTTGGAAGTTTAAACTACACGGCTGACATCCGCGGGGACTTGATCTTCGACGGATTCGAACCACTGCCGAGCGCGCCACACTGTCACGACGAGCATGATCTAGCTTTGCCGCCGAACAGTGCCCTTGAGGCCGCACCCGCATCGGCTCCGACCCTTAGTTTGGAGCCAACTGCACCGATCGAGGATGTGCGGTTGGATGCCACCTCGGGGGCTGTGATCCCAACGGCGGTTGAGCCAAACACCAGCCCCATACTCTGCAAGACTCGTGACTCCATGGAGCCGGATTCTTCTCCGAACTCTGAACCCTCCGCGCCCCTGCCGATCGAATCCAATTGGGCGCCGATCATGGAGTTCATGGCCGCGGACGTCTTTCAGCACTCGCCTTTCGGCGATATCCTGAAGTCACCGAAGTCTCTCTCTTTATCAGGAGAGCCCTGGCCGGACTACGGTCAGCAAGGTTGGGGTACGGACGATGAAGAAATTCAAAACCCACCAACCACCCACTTTGTAGCCACTGTCGATGACTTAACCGACATGCTCGACTTCATCTCCGAAGACATCGACGGTATGGACACCGATGAAGGAGATGATGAAGAACCAGTGCCTACTAGGCCCTAGAAATCCACCTCGTCATATGACATATACATGGTGGACACCCCAAAAGAGGGAGATGGCGATGGAACAACGGAGGATGACCCCTCCAAGAAACAGCAAAAGCGCCGACGTCAGCGGCGCCGCTCAAAATCCCGCCATCACAAAAATGGTGATTCCAGCACAGGAGATAATAATACTCCGGAGAGTGCCGAAGAAAACCCCCTCCAGCAAGGTTTAGCATAGGAGGATGGAGAAACCAGCCCTCATGAGAGAGTGGCAGACAGAGAGGTTGAGGACGATAATTATATGCCTCCCTCGGAAGACGAGGGAAGTCTCGACGATGACGAATTTGTCATGCTAGAGGATCTCGTTGAGCAAAAGCGTTTCCAACGCAGGCTTATCGCCACGGCAAGAAGCCTCAAGAAAAAACAGCAACAGCTCAGAGCTGATCAAGATTTGCTGGTTGACAGATGGACTGAAGTCCTTGCGGCCGAAGAGCATAAAATCGAACGTCCCTCCAAGAGCTACCCAAAGCGCAGGTTGCTACCCTGATTAGAGGAGGAAGCAGTTGATGCGGCCGACCGGCCACCTCGTGGCCGCGATAGAGAGGCCTCTCGGCCCTCCACTCAAGCCACACCCCTTACCAAGGCACGAGAATATGCGCCGGACTTACGAGACATGTTGGAGGACATGGCAAGGCAAACACGATCAATCTACGGATCGCGTGGGCACCCCACGGCTCAAGACGGTAACCGTCACGCCGGCCACACATTCGGCAGGGCCGAACACAGTAGACAAAGCTCATTGGAGCTACGTCATGATATCGCCCAGTACAGAGGCGCCGCACACCCACTATGCTTTACAGACGAAATAATGGATTATCAAATCCCCGAGGGTTTCAAACCGTAAACATCGAATCATATGATGGCATAACAGACCCTGTGGTATGGATCAAGGATTATCTCCTTCATATCCACATGGCCCGCGGCGACGATTTTCACGCCATCAAATACCTCCCACTCAAGCTTAAAGGACCAGATCGGCATTGGCTCAATAGCTTGCCAACAGGGTCAATCAGTTGTTGGGAGGACCTGGAAGCCGCATTCCTCGACAATTTCCAGGGCACTTATGTGCGACCCCCAGATGCCAATGACCTAAGTCATGTAATCCAGCAGCCAGAGGAATCGGCCAGACAATTTTGGACACGGTTCCTAACAAAGAAAAATCAAATAGTCGACTGTCCGGATGCTGAGGCCCTAGCAGCCTTCAAGCACAATATCCATGACGAGTGGCTGGCCTGGCACCTCGGACATGAAAAGCCGAAATCTATGGCAGCACTCACGACACTCATGACCCACTTTTGCGTGGGATAAGACAGCCGGCTCACTTGTAGCAACAATATGACCAAGAACCCTGGTAGTTCGGACACCAGGGACATTAGTAGCAGGCCGCGTCACAACAAGCAGAAGCGCCGCATTAACGGCGACAATGCTGAGGATACGGCAGTTAATGCCGGATTCAGAGGCTCTAGATCCGGTCAGCGGAAGAAGCCATTCAAAAGGAATCCTAGGGGCCTGTCCAGCTTGGACCGAATACTCGATCGCTTGTGCCAAATACATGGCACCCCCAAAAAGCCGGCCAATCACACCAACAGGGATTGTTGGGTGTTCAAGCAGGCAGGCAAGTTAAGCACCAACAATGAAGACAAGGGGCTGCATAGCGATGACGACGAGGAGCCCCGGCCTCCGAACAACAATGGACAGAAGGGTTTTCCCCCACAAGTGCGGACGGTGAACATGATATACGCCACCCACGTCCCCAAAAGGGAGCGGAAGCGTGCGTTAAGGGACGTATACGCGGTAGAGCCAGTCGCCCCAAAGTTCAACCCATGGTCCTCCTACCCGATCACCTTTGATCGAAGAGACCATCCCACTAGCATCTGTCATGGCGGATTTGCCGCATTGGTTCTAGACCCAATTATTGACGGATTTCATCTCACTAGAGTCCTCATGGACGGCGGCAGCAGCCTGAACCTGCTTTACCAGGATACAGTGCGAAAAATGGGCATCGATGCCTCGAGGATTAAGCCCACCAAAAGGACCTTTAAAGGCATAATACCAGGTGCAGAGGCCAACTGTACAGGCTCAGTCACACTTGAAGTGGTCTTCGGATCCCCGGATAATTTCCGAAGTGAGGAATTGATCTTCGAGATAGTCCCATTGCGCAGTGGCTATCATGCACTGCTCGAACGAACCGCATTCGCCAAATTCAATGTGATACCTCACTACGCATACCTTAAGCTCAAGATGCCAGGCCCCCGTGGAGTAATTACGGTCAATGGAAACACCGAACGCTCCCTCCGAACGGAGGAGCACACGGCGGCCCTTGCAGCAGAACTACAAAGCAGCCTCTCCAGGCAGTTCTCAAGTCCGGCCATTAATGGTCCGGACACCGTCAAGCGCGCCCGGAGTAACCTACAACAAGACCGCCTGGCACGTTCCGAGCAGGCATAGCAATGTGGTCCCAACCCCAACCCTTGCAAAAAGGCGACGCCAGTACTTCGCGTACATAACTACGCTCTAGAGATACCATGGGCACAGGGGGAGTGGCACCATCACGGCACGCCCAATACACGGCTCAAACCGTACCAGGGGCTGCCGATTTTTTAATTTTCTCTTACTTTCAGGACTTCATCCTTCGGAAGGCCTGTTCGGCAGTTCAATTGTCGCACAAACGATGCAAGAACCAGGGAAGCAGATAAGCCACGCCGCACTAAGGAACTCCCAGATGGTCTCTATCACGAGCAGTATACCCGTTCCACATACTATTCCGCAGCTTGCCCCTGGAGCAGACATGTTAAATAGTCCAACTTTTCGTTTATCGCATTACTTGTATCGTTCCTCTTTGATCACAGCTATTTTTAATATACAATGCATAGCTTTTGTCTATTTTTTGCATTATCTTTTTATAAATAAATGTTCCTTAATGACATGTTGCACCCGTACAACTTGGTACGGCCAAAATACGCCAGGGGCTTTTAGCACCCCTCAATATGGTGTGAGAAGCCTGAACACTTTCACAAGTGCGGCACCCCGAACTTATAGCACTATATGCATCGACTCTGAATCATGTCTTGGGTCAATAGTTGGGTTTGCTCGGCTCCTATGTTTTGGTGCCCTACGTTCCGCTATATCGGCTAAGGTAGCACTAGGAGAACCACTGCGATTGTGCCCCAGTTGAGCTGGGCCAAGCACCTCAGTGGAGAAAGCTAAAACTGACTGTCATGATGAAGCGAGAGCTGGTCGCTGTTCGAGAGGTTTTTTCGAGTCCCTAAAGACTTGTGCCGCTTAGGGCGAGGAGTCGGCTCTGTCTGGCCAAGGCGTGGATAGCGCCCCGAACTCGGTCTTCCGAATACTAGGGGCTTCGCCGAAATCTAAAATTATAGAATTCTATGGCTAAGTGAGAGTGTTCACGCATTATAGTCCGATTGCCTCGTTCGTTGGGCTGAGCGCCTCCCTCGAAGGACCCAAATATGGGAAAAAGAGCGCCCAGGTTTATCCCCGAACACCCCAGCACTAGCGGCAAGGGGGCAGAAGCCGACGACTCGCCATCTCTCGGTATTGATAAACAGCCGCACAGAAGCTAATATTTTAAATTCAAGCAGCATTGCTCATAGCATATGAACAAGTTTTCAGCGCACAGGACAAACACGAGCGAGTTTTACTCAAAAATTACATCCCTAGTACATTCATCCGCCACAAGGCGGGCACCCTTCAGAACATCCTTGTAGTAATTTTCGGGCTTGCGATGCTCTTTCCCCGCTGGTGGCCCGTCCTTCACAAGCTTCTCCGCATCCAGCCTGCCCCAGTGCACCTTAGCACGGGTAAAGGCCCTACGGGCACCTTCAATACGGACGGAGCGCTTGATGACTTCGAGCCTTGGACAGGCCTCCACCAGCCGCCGCACCAGCCCGAAATAGCTCCCAGGCAGAGCCTCTCCAGGCCACAGCCGAACTAGGAGGCCCTTCATGGCCTGTTCGGCCGCCTTGTGGAGCTCGACCAGTTGCTTCAGCTAGTCTCTCAGGGGCACGGGGTGTCCGGCCTCAGCATACTGCGACCAGAACACCTTCTCCGTCGAGCTGCCCTCCTCGGCTCGATAGAATGCGGCGGCATCGGATACACTCCAGGGAAGATCTGCAAATGCCCCTGGAGAGCTACGGATTCGGGTAAGTATCAAGTAACTCACGTTTATGTGTTTACTTTGCACAAAGAATGCCTTACCCGCCGCTATCTTCTTCACCTCATCCAACTCCTGGAGGGTCTTCTGGGATTCGGCCTTGGCAGATTTGGCATTTTCAATAGCCACCGCAAGCTCGGACGCTTGCGTCTTCGAGTCACGCTCCAAACTCTCATGTTTTTCCATGAGAGCCTGGAGCTCTTGCCGCACCTTGCCAACCTCGGCCTCATACTTCTCCCGCTCGGTGCGCTTCGAGGCCGAATTCTTCTCGGCGTCGTCCAGCGCTTGCTTAAGGGTCGCCACCTCAGATGTGGCCCCTACAATAGCCACGATAATCCTGTCATTTTTTGCAATTGCACCTTTTATATATATTTTTTTAACAAGGTATTTCTTACCTTCATTGTCCTCGAGCTGCTTCTTGGCACGCTCGAGCTCTTGCTCGGACCTTTCGAGGTCCTGCTTTAGCGTGTCCACTTCCACAGTCAGTGCGGCGGACGCAAGCAGGGTAGCCTGCACATGCATATTGACTCATTTTTCTTAGACTCCTGCGAATTCTTTTTGATACTCTATTCGGCTTTTCTTCTCGAACGCCAAACAGAGTATCAGGGGCTACTGTCTATGCAGTACTATTATTTACACTTTCTTTACTTACCTCGAAGCCTGTCAAAAGGCTAGTACAAGCTTCAGTCAGTCCGTTTTTTGTGGACTGAACCTTCTGGACCACCGCACTCATAATAGCACGGTGCTCCTCGTCGATGGAGGCGCCTTGGAGCGCCTCCATCATATTGTCCGTCGCCTCCGGTTGGACGGTGGCCGCCGGCACGGTGGACTTGCTCCTCTTGGAAGGAGGTCCCCCGCTGGACTCCGAAACCTTTGAAGGTTCCAGAGCGGTGTCCGGCCTATAGCTGGACTTGGAGCCCTGGGGGGTTTCATCCCCTTTACTCCTGGAGTCCGGGAGGTCGCCTTGCAGCGCCTCTGGGACCACCTCCTCCCTGCTTGGAACCTGTTGGGACAACACCCCAATGTCATCCGTAGGGCGGGGGGAGGAAGCCATCAGAAGCGAGTTCACATCCGACGAGTGCAGTGAGCCGCTCGACGACACGTCGAGCCGGTCTTTGGGTGGGCTGCATAAGCATATTCGATATAAGGGAAAGCTGTGCAATAAACGAATACTATGAATTACTCCGGTATCCGGATACTTACGATTTTGCCAAGGGCTTGGCCCTGGGCTGCCACTCATCTCCGCCGTCGTCGACGTCGACGGAGTAGTCTGGAGGAAGGGTTTTCCCCTTCTTGGACCCTCCGGCCTCCTCAAAGAGGGCGGCCTTCCTTTTCTTCTCTCCTCCCGCTGGAGGGGGAGAGGTTTCTTCTTCTTCCTCCTCGTCTTCGCGAGAGGAAGGCGCTTCGGGACCGTCGGATGATGAATCCGACACCTCCTGGCGCCGAGCGCTCTTTCGAGTCCCCGTGGCCCTTTTCGTGGCCTTCTTCTCCGGCACCACATAGGGCACCTGAACTAGCAACCTCACCAAGCGAGCGTCCGCTGGGCCTTCGGGCAAAGGGGACGGATAGTTGATCTGTCCGGACGTCACCTGCCAATCCTGTCAGAGGAAAGGGAGCTTAGATCCCGCATAGAGTCAAACTATGGAAAACTGATACCCTGTAAAAGGAAAAAACAGCTTACCGCGAGCGCGTGACGCTGCGCACTGAATCCGCGATCCTCAGTAGCGGATGCGGGAGCCTCGGTGCGCTTGAAAAGCACCTTCCAGGCATCTTCGTACGTCGTGTCGAAGAGCCTACTCAGAGTTTGGTGCCGCGCCTGGTCGAACTCCCACAGGTTAAAAGCCCGTCGTTGGCACGGGAGGATCAAGCGGATGAGCATAACCTGGACTACGTTGACAAGTTTGAGCTTCTTGTCCGCTAGGATTTTGACGCATGTTTGGAGTCCGGTCAGCTCTCCTTTTTTACCCCATGACAGGCCCGTCTCTTTCCAGGACGTGAGCCGCGTTGGGGGTCCGGACTGGAACTCGGGGGGTGCGACCCATTCGGGATCGCGCGGCTCGGTGATGTAAAACCACCCCGATTGCCACCCCTTCAGGGTCTTCACAAAGGAGCCCTCGAGCCATAGGACGTTGGCCATCTTGCCCACCATGGCGCCTCCGCACTCCGCCTGGCAGCCGTGCACCACCTTCGGCTTGACGTTGAAAGTCTTGAGCCATAGGCCGAAATGGGGGCGGATGCGGAGGAAGGCCTCGCACACGACGATAAACGCCGAGATGTTGAAAATCCAGGCCGTAGTAGAACATGAGCCCCCGGACAAATGGATGCAGAGGGAAGCCCAGTCCGCGGAGGAAATGGGGGAGGAATACCACCCTCTCATGGGGCCTGGGAGTGGGGATGAGCTGCCCCATTTCGGGAAGCCGGTGCGCGATGTCGCTAGCCAGATATCCGGCCTTCCTCAGCTTTTTGATGTGTCCCTCCGTGACGGAGGAGACCATCCACTTGCCTCCCGCTCCGGACATGGCTGGAGAAGGTTTAGGTTGGGAGTGCGGACTTGGGCGCTGGAGCTCGAGTGCGCAAGAATGGATAGGCGAAGGAGGAAGAAGGCGTAGGTGAAAAGGTGGATCCTTATCCCCTTATATGGGTGGACGCAACTACGTGTCCCCACCAGCTTGGTAAAACATGCTTATCTCCAAGCGCCGTAATCAATGGCGCGGTTGAGTTACCCACACCCGTATTGATGAGAATCCCGGGATAAGGGGACACGATCTCTACTTTAACAAGACGTGCCAAGGAAACCGCCTCGCATAACGCGCTAAGATGGGACAGTAAAACGGTTCAAATAAAAGCTTGGCCGTGGTGTGATGTCACACTATGGAATACGTAAGCAGATTAGATTTGTGTAAATATTATTCTCTCTATGGAAATATGTGGAAACTTATTTTGCAGAGCCGGACACTATCTTTGTGTTCAAAATATTCTATGAAGTACTTGGAGGAGGAACCCGCCTTGCAATGCCGAAGACACTCTGCGTGCCGGACTCATCGTCATTGAAGCCTGGTTCAGGGGCTACTGAGGGAGTCCTGGATTAGGGGGTGTTCGGATAGCCGGACTCCTGGACTATGAAGATACAAGATTGAAGACTTCGTCCCGTGTCCGGAAGGGACTTTTCTTGGCGTGGAAGGCAAGCTTGGCGATACATATACGCAGATCTCCTACCATTGTAACCGACTCTATGTAACCCTAAGCCTATCCGGTGTCTATATAAACTGGAGGGTTTTAGTCCGTAGGACAACATACACATCAACAATCATACCATAGGCTAGCTTCTAGGGTTTAGCCTCTCTGATCTCGTGGTAGATCTACTCTTGTACTACCCATATCATCAATATTAATCAAGCAGGACGTAGGGTTTTACCTCCATTGAGAGGGCCCGAACCTGGGTAAAACTTCGTGTCCCTTGGCTCCTATTACCATCCCGCCTAGACGCACAGTTCAGGACCCCCTACCCAAGATCCGCCGGTTTTGACACTGACAATCGTCCTCGGGAATATCAAGAATAACAAAGTCCGTTAAAATAGTAACGTTTGCAACCACAACAGGCACATCCTCACAAATACCGACAGGTATAGCAGTTGATTTGTCAGCCATTTGCAAATATATTTCAGTATGTGTCAACTTATTCAAATCAAGTCTATGATATAAAGAGAGTGGTATAACACTAACACTGACTCCAAGATCACATAAAGCAGTTTTAACATAGTTTCTTTTAATGGAGCATGGTGTAGTGGGTACTCCTGGATCCCCTAGTTTCTTAGGTATTCCACCTTTAAAAGTATAATTAGCAAGCATGGTGGAAATTTCAGCTTCCGTTATCTTTGTTTTATTTGTCACAATTTCTTTCATATATTTAGCATAAGGGTTCATTTTGAGCATATCAGTCAAACACATACGCAAAAAGATAGGTCTAATCATTTCAGCAAAGCGCTCAAAATCCTCATCATCCTTTTTCTTGGATGGTTTAAGAGGAAAAGGCATGGGTTTCTGAACCCATGGTTCTCTTTCCTTACCGTGCTTCCTAGCAACAAAGTCTCTCTTATCATAATGTTGATTCTTTGATTGTGGGTTATCAAGATCAACAGCAGGTTCAATCTCTACATCATTATTATTGCTAGGTTGAGCATCAACATGGACATCATCATTAACATTATCACTAGGTTCAGGTTCATTACCAGATTGTGTTTCAGCGTCAAAAATAGAAATATCATTGGGATTCTCACGTGTGTCATCAACATGTTCACTAGAAGCATGCAAAGTCCTATCATTTTTCTTTTTCTTCCTTTTAGAAGGACTAGGTGCATCAATAATATTTCTCTGAGAATCTTGCTCAATTCTCTTAGGATGGTCTTCAGGATACAAAGGTTCCTGACTCCTTTTACCAGTTCTAGTAGCCACTCTAATAGCAAAATCATTATTCTTACTATTCAATTCATTGAGCAAATCATTCTGAGCTTTAAGTACTTGTTCTACTTGAGTGGTAACCATAGAAGCATGTTTACTAATAATTTTAAGTTCACCTTTAACATTAGCCATCTAATCACCCAAGTGTTCGAGCATATCAGCGTTGTGTTTTAATTCTCTACCAAAATAAGCATTGAGTTTTCTTGTTTAACCATAAAGTCATCAAACTCATCCAAGCATGGGCTAACAAACTTAGTAAATGGGATTTCAGCTTTATCATATCTATAGAGAGAATTTACCTTTACTACCTGTGTCAGGTTATCAAGACCATGTATTTCTTCAACAGGCGGTAAATTAAAACCATGTATTTCTTCAATAGGAGGTAAATTCTTAACATCTTCAGCTTTAATACCTTTTTCTTTTATAGATTTCTTTGCCTCTTGCATATCTTCAGGACTGAGAAATAGAATACCCCTTTTCTTCGGAGTCGGCTTAGGAGTTGGTTCAAGAATTGGATCAGGAATTGGATCAGGAAGTGTCCAATTATTTTCATTTGTCAACATATTATTCAATAGAATTTCAGCTTCACCGGGTGTTCTTTCCCTGAAAACACAACCAACACAACTATCCAGGTGGTCTCTGGAAGCATCGGTTAGTCCATTATAAAAGATATCAAGTATTTCATTTTTTTCTTAAGAGGATGATCAGGCAAAGCATTAAGTAATTGGAGAAGGCTCCCCCAAGCTTGTGGGAGACTCTCTTCTTCAATTTGCACAGAATTATATATTTCCCCTAAAGCAGCTTGTTTCTTATGAGCGGGGAAATATTTAGCAGAGAAGTAATAAATCATATCCTAGGGACTACGCACACAACCAGGATCAAGAGAATTAAACCATATCTTAGCATCACCCTTTAATGAGAACGGAAATATCTTAAGGATATAATAGTAGCGAGTTTTCTCATCATTAGTAAACAGGGTAGCTATATCATTTAGTTTAGTAAGATGTGTCACAACAGTTTCAGATTCATAGCCATAGAAAGGATTAGATTCAACTAAAGTAATTATCTCAGGGTCGATAGAGAATTCATAATCCTTATCAGTAACAAAGGATGGTGAAGTAGCATAAGCAGGATCATATTTCATTCTAGCATTGAAAGTTTTTTGTTTCATCTTAGCTAATAGTTTCTTAAGATCACTCCTACAATTGCAGGCAAGAAAGTCTCTAGCAGTTTCTTCATCCATAACATAACCCTCAGGAACAACAGGCAATTCATATCTAGGGGGAGAATCTTCATCATCACTTTCATCAATATTATCAGTTTCAATAATTTAATTCTCTCTAGCCCTAGCAAGTTGTTCATCAAGAAATTCACCAAGTGGCACAGTAGTATCAAGCATAGAAGTAGTTTCATCATAAGTATCATGCATAGAAGAAGTGGCATCATCAATAACATGCAACATATCAGAATTAATAGCAGAAGCGTGTATAGATGTCACAAGCTTACTCAAAACAAAAGGTGAATCAAATGCAGAGCTAGATGGCAGTTCCTTACCTCCCCTCGTAGTTGAGGGATAAATCTTGGTTTTAGCGTCTTTCATGTTCTTCATAATGATAAGCAGATATAAATCCCAAGTAACTCAAAGAATAGAGCTGTGCTCCCTGGCAACGGCGCCAGAAAATAGTCTAGATAACCCACAAGTATAGGGGATCACAACAGTTTTCGAGGGTAGAGTATTCAACCCAAATTTATTGATTCGACACAAGGGGAACCAAAGAATATTCTCAAGTATTAGCAGCTGAGTTGTCAATTCAACCACACCTGGAAACTTAATATCTGCAGCACAGTACTTAGTATCAAAGTAATGTGATAGTAGTGGTAAAGATAGCAAAAGTAACGGTAGCAAAAGTAATGTTTTTGGTACTTTATAGTGATGATAGAAATAGCAACAGAAAAGTAAATAAGCGAAGAACAATATATGGAAAGCTCGTAGGCAAAGGATCGGTGATGGAGAATTATGCTGGATGCGGTTCATCATGTAACAGTCATAACCTAGAGTGACACAGAACTAGCTCCAGTTCATCAACGTAATGTAGGCATGTATTCCGAATATAGTCATACGTGCTTATGGAAAAGAACTTGCATGACATCTTTTGTCCTACCCTCCCGTGGCAGCGAGGTCCTATTGGAAACTAAGGGATATTAGGGCCTTCTTTTAATAGAGTACCGGAACAAAGCATTAACACATAGTGAATACATGAACTCCTGAAACTACGATCATCACCGGTAAGTATCCCGATTATTGTCACTTCGGGGTTAACAGATCATAACACATTATAGGTGACTGTAGACTTGCAAGATAGGATCAAGAACTCTCATAAATTGATGAAAACATAGTAGGTTCAGATCTGAAATCATGGCACTTGGGCCCTAGTGACAAGCATTAAGCATAGCAAAGTCATAGCAACATCAATCTCAGAACATAGTGGATACTAGGGACCAAACCCTAACAAAACTAACTCAATTACATGATAAATCTCATCCAACCCATCACCATCCAGCAAGCCTACGACGGAATTACTCACACATGACGGTGAGCATCATGAAATTGGTGATGGAGGATGGTTGATGATGACGATGGCGACGGATTCCCCTCTCCAGAGCCCCAAACGGACTTCAGATCATCCCTCCCGAGAGAGTTTAGGGCTTGGCGGCGGCTCCGTATCGTTAAACGTGATGAATCCTTCTCCTCTGGTTTTTTCTCCCTAAAAGTGAATATATGGAGTCCAGGTTGAGGTCAGTGGAGCGTCAGGGGGCCCACGAGGGAGGGGGCGCGCCCAGGGGGGCAGGTGCGCCCCCACCCTCGTGGACAGGTGGGACATCCCGTGACGTGGATCTTCCTTCCAATATTCATTATATATTCCAAAATAATTCTTCGTTGATTTTCAGGTCATTCCGAGAACTTTATTTCTGCACAAAAATAGCACCATGGCAATTCTGCTAAAAACATCGTTTGTCTGGGTTAGTTCCATTCAAATCATGCAAGTTAGAGTCCAAAACAAGGGAAAACGTGTTTGGAAAAGTAGATACGACGAAGACGTGTCACTAGCATATGTCTATTAAAACGACGCAAACTCTTACCTATATATCCTTTGAGAACAGTTGGGTAACTCCGGCAAGTCCATCTCGAGCGGCTCGGATATATGCATCCACCGAACTTATTGTGTAAATTCCTGTTCGGAAGAAGCTGGAGCGCGCATGGCCTCTTTTAGTCAATGGTGATTCATTACGCTCTCCACCTTGGAACTCATGACGGATACGTCATCCGAATCCTCATGAGGCGGTCGAATTGGCATTGCATCAATCCTCGTTCTAGTTGAGAAGTCCGGCGCCGGATTGGCTGACATTTAGCTAGTAGGGCATTTTCCCACTGTCTGCCGCGTGCTCCTCCTGAGTCAAATATGGAAGGGAGCTTTAATAATATGAACTCATGCCTAGGAATGTATTAAACGAACATCCCTTTCTGAAGACAGTGAGGGTTCAATTGCGCTCCCAGCCTCCTTTCGTTTTGAACGACTACCTTGCGAAGGGGCCGCCCTTGAGGAGGTACGGTCTCCTAAGCGTCGATCCTATTAAGCGTTGAGGAGGTACAATGGACAAAGTGCATGGAGGGACTTCTTTTTGAAAGCTCTTCGGATACTTACGATGGAGAAGGGATAGGGGCGGGGGTAGTCGGCGGTGATAGCCACTTCCGAGCCATTAAGACTCGCTTGATAAAATACCCCGTCATCGAAATCTATGTATATATCCGGATCCTCGCAGAAACCAGGGTCTTCATCACGATCGTGATCCTCTAGCTGTGGGGCAGGACAGTAAATGTCCTCGATCATCTTCCTCCATGACTGTTTAGTAACAACAAAAAAACAACTAGATTAGCATGTCGTGATAGCAATAAAGCAACACAGGTAATCGAAATCTTACCCATTCAATGGGGTTGTACATGGAGTAACCTTCCTGGTAGTTTAAGTAGGGGAAATATTCCTTATCGCCCTTATACAGGTCGATCAGGATCATGGCCAGTTCGGTTGGGGTATCTGGGCCCTTGCGTCTGTAACGATACGCGGTGTCTTCTCCGTTGTATCACCATAAGGGGGTTACTCTGGACTGGAGGGGTTGGACGCATCTTTTTATTGCAATGGCTATAACCTCAATTATCAAGAGCCTGGTATGGGATAATAATCTAACCTTGCTGACCATCCATTTTATTTCCGCCCCGTCATCCTCCTTGGGACTTCGGGTATGCCAGTTGAGGCACTTCTTCAAGGGATCGCTAGAAAATTTAGGAAGGCCGCGCCGAACTGGGTCCGGCAGTGGGACGTCATCCATGTAAAACCACTCCGAAGAACATTGTGGATATGTCTCTTTGGGAGTTCCAACGGGGTATCCGGATCTGGCTATACGCCATACTTCAGCACCACCCACTTCAAATACGGAACCTCCTCGATGGCGGGGTACAAGGAAAAAGAACTTTTTCCATACTTCGAAATGGGCCTCAATGCCCAAGAATACCTTGCAGAGGGCAACAAAACCTAAGATGTGCAGAATTCAACCTGGGGTGAGGTTGTTGAAGGAAATATGCCCTAGAGGCAATAATAAAGTTGTTATTTATATTTCCTTATATCATGATAAATGTTTATTATTCATGCTAAAATTGTATTAACCGGAAACTTAGTACATGTGTGAATACATAGACAAACAAAGTGTCCCTAGTATGCCTCTACTTGACTAGCTCGTTAATCAAAGATGGTTAAGTTTCCTAACCATACATGTGTTGTCATTTGATGAATGGGATCACATCATTAGAGAATGATGTGATGGACAAGACCCATCCTTAGCTTAGCATAAATGATCGTTTAGTTTTATTGCTATTGCTTTCATCATGACTTATACATGGTCCTCTAACTATGAGATTATGCAACTGCCGAATACCGGGGGAACACCTTGTGTGCTATCAAACATCATAACGTAACTGGGCGATTGTAAAGATGCTCTACAGGTGTGTCCGATGGTGTTTGTTGAGTTGGCATAGATCGAGATTAGGATTTGTCACTCCGTGTATCGGAGAGGTATCTCTGGGCCCTCTCGGTAATGCTCATCACTATAAGCCTTGCAAGCAATGTGACTAATGAGTTAGTTGCGGGATGACGCATTACGAAACAAGTAAAGAGACTTGTCGGTAACGAGATTGAACTAGGTATTGAGATACCGATGATCGAATCTCGAGCCCATCGAGAAAGAGAATTAACGAATCCTAAGGCAAAGGGGCGAGAAACTGAAGGCCACTCTTCCTCTGGGCTTTCTTTCCGCACTATTATGGATAGTCAAATAATGGGAAAAATTGGATTCAAGTAACATACCGATGACAAAGGAAACAACGTATGTTGTTATGCGGTTTGACCGATAAAGATCTTCATAGAATATGTAGGAACCAATATGAGCATCCAGGTTCCGCTATTGGTTATTCACCGGAGATGAGTCTCGGTCATGTCTACATACTTCTCGAACCCATAGGGTCCGCACGCTTAACGTTCGATGACAATTGGTATTATGAGTTTATGTCTTTTTATGCACCGAAGGTTGTTCGGAGTCCCGGATGTGATCACGGACATGACAAGGAGTCTCGAAATGGTCGAGACATAAATATCGATATATTGGAAGGCTATGTTTAGACATCGGAATGGTTCAGGATGAGTTTGGGCATTTTCCGGAGTACCGGGAGGTTACCGGAACCCGTCGGGGAGTCAATGGGCCTTAATGGGCCCTAGTGGGGAAAGAGGGCAGCAGGCAAGTGGTGGGGCGTGCCCTCCTAGGCCCAAACCGAATTGGTTTAGGGTTTTGGGGCCGCCCCCCTTTCCTTCTCCTCTCCTCCTCCTTCCCCCTTCTCCTAGTAGGAATAGGAGAGGGGGGGGGGGCAAACCTACTTGGAGTAGGATTGCCCCCCCTTGGGCGCGCCTCCTCCTAGGCCGGCCCTCTCGTCCTCCCCCCTTTATATACGAGGGAGGGGGCACCCCATAGACACACAAGTTGCTTGTTTAGCCGTGTGCGGTGCCCCCCTCCACAGATTTCCACCATGGTCATATCGTTGCAGTGCTTAGGCGAAGCCCTGCGCCGGTAGCTTCATCATCACCGTCACCACGCCATCGTGCTGACGAAACTCTTCCTCAACCTCAGCTGGATCTAGAGTTCGTGGGACGTCAGCACGCCATTTGGCAAGAATAATTGTTGTTCTATTTACATGAATAAAACCTTCTATGGTCATACACTCAAAATAAATGGTTCATTGAATCTCGATCGTAGTGATACACATATTCATAATATTGATGCCAAAAGATGCAAAGTTGATACTGATAGTGCAACATATTTGTGGCACTGCCGTTTAGGTCATATTGGTGTAAAGCGCATGAAGAAACTCCATGCTGATGGGTTTTTGGAATCACTTGATGCTTGCGAACCATGCCTCATGGGCAAGATAACTAAAACTCCGTTCTCCGGAACAATGGAGCGAGCCACTAACTTATCAGAGATAATACATACCGATGTATGCGGTCCGCTGAGTGTTAAGGCTCGTGGAGGGTATCATTATTTTCTGACCTTCACAGATGATTTGAGCAGATATGGGTATATCTACTTGATGAAACACAAGTCTGAAACATTTGAAAAGTTCAAAGAATTTCAGAATGAAGTAGAGAATCATCATAACAAGAAAATAAAGTTTCTATGATCTGATCACAGAGGCGAATATTTGAGTTATGAGTTTGGTCTTCAATTAAAACAATGTGGAATAGTTTCACAAACTCATGCCACCTGGAACACCACAGCATAATGGTGTGTCTGAACGTCATAACCGCACTTTATTAGATATGGTGCGATCTATGATGTCTCTTACCGAATTACTACTATCGTTTTGGGGTTATGCATTAGGCACAACTGCATTCACGTTAAATAGGGCACCATCTAAATCCGTTGAGATGACACCTTATGAATTGTGGTTTGGCAAGAAACCTAAGCTGTCATTTCTAAATGTTCGGGGCTGCAATGCTTATGTGAAAAAGCTTCAACCTGATAAGATCGAACCCAAATCGGAGAAATGTGTCTTCATAGGATACCCAAAAGAGACTGTTGGGTACACCTTCTATCACAGATATGAATGCAAGATATTCGTTGCTAAGAATGGATCCTTTCTAGAGAAGGAGTTTCTCTCAAAAGAAGTGAGTGGGAGGAAAGTAGAACTTGATGAGGTAATTGTACCTACTCCCTTATTGGGAAGCAGTTCATCACAAAAATCAATTCCAGTGATTCCTACACCAGTAAGTGAGGAAGCTAATGATGATGATCATGAAACTTCTGATCAAGTTACTACCGAACCTCGTCGGTCAACCAGAGTACGTTACGCACCAGAGTGGTACGGTAATCCTGTTTTGGAAGCCATGTTACTAGACCATGACGAACCTACGAACTACGATGAAGCGATGATGAGCCCAGATTCCGTGAAATGGCTTGAGGCCATGAAATCTAAGATGGGATCCATATATGAGAACATAGTATGGACTTTGATTGACTTGCCCGATGACCGGCGAACCATTGAGAATAAATGGATCTTCAAGAGGAAGACGGACGCTGATAGTAGTGTTACTATCCACAAAGATCGACTTGTCGAAAAAGGTTTTTACAAGTTCAAGACGTTGACTATGATGGGATTTTCTCACTCGTATTGATGCTTAAAGTCTATCCGAATCATGTTAGCAATTGCCACATTTTATGAAATTTGGCAAATGGACGTCAAAACTACATTCCTTAATGGGTATTGAGGGAGTCCTGGATTAGGGGGTCTCCAGACAGCCGGACTATATCCTTTGGCCGGACTGTTGGACTATGAAGATACAAGATTGAAGACTTCGTCTCGTGTCCGGATGGGACATTACTTGGCGTAGAAGGCAAGCTAGGCAATACGGATATGTATATCTCCTCCTTTATAACCGACCTTTTGTAACCCTAGCCCCCTCTGGTGTCTATATAAAACGGAGGGTTTTAGTCCGTAGGACAACAGACAATCATACCATAGGCTAGCTTCTAGGGTTTAGCCTCTCTGATCTCGTGGTAGATCAACTCTTGTACTACTCATATTATCAAGAACAATCAAGCAGGACGTAGGGTATTAACTCCATCAAGAGGACCCGAACCTGGGTAAACATCGTGTCCCCTGCCTCCTGTTACCATCCACCTTAGACTTACAGTTCGGGACCCCCTACCCGAGATCCGCCGGTTTTGACACCGACATTGGTGCTTTCATTGATAGTTCCATTGTGCTGTCATCGTAAGGAAGGATGCCTCGTCTCATTGTTAAAAACAACATTACCGCCGAGGGAGCACTGGCTGTCGGCCAAACTCTCCGGCTAGATAGTTTCATCATGACCGCTCATTCGGCTGCTGCACCGACGATGACTTCTCGGGTCATCGAAAACAACCTCCACGTCGGCTCAGAATTTGCCGAGCAGATGGATCCAATGGAGCTCTCATCCCTAAACAAGCTCTTGGATCGCATCGCCGCCTTGGGAGTCACTACGGACTATGATTGGATTGGGCTTAAACCCGACCAAAGGGAGATTAACTCTCCACCGGTCACCCATCATATTGCGGTGGTGGAGGAACAATGCGGCGATGCTTCCTCTATCTTGAGGACTAACTATGTTCGGATTCCGGAGCTCTCCGAGACGGATACCCGTTTACGGGAGGACATCACCCAAGCCCTGAACCTAGGGTTTGGCGGCGGGCCATACTTATCGGGCAACATCCGAAACCCGAACTTCCAAGATTGGAAACTCCTCGGCCCCTGGGTCTCAGATCGGGTAAGGGTTCAGACTCAAAGCCACCCACCCAAGCATAAACGATCTTTCCCACATCAAGCAAGCGCCCCAGGAAACAGTACATCATTATTGGGTCAGATTCCTCCTTGTAATGAACAAGGTTAAGGACTGTCACGAGGAAGACACAGTCTCATTTTTCTGCAATAATTGCACGGACAAGGGAATCCTTAACGCCATAAGTCACCGTGACATATCACGCTTCGCCGACTTGGTGTCCATAGTACGAAAGTACTATGTGATTGAAAGCGCCTGGAAAACCGAAACAAAATTTTGGGATAATCCGGCTCCGAATATACACCCAGTCCGAAGTAAAAGGGTGCACTATCATAAGACACCTGAGTTAACTACAAAGAAGCAAAGACCATCTACAGGGCGCGGAACCGTATTGGAGGGTTGGCTCAACGGACCCTACAAAATTCATAGTACAGCGGATACCATACCAACACACAACCTTAGAGCATGTTGGGTACTCCGGCAGGTGGCCAAAAGTGGTGAGGATCTTCTCATCCCAGATGCCAAAGAGCACCATCCCAGGGATAACAATACGGTATTAACAGTCTTTGAAACCTTCGCATCAAATAATAGGCGCAAGCGAACACTCCGCAGCCTTGCCGAAATCTGCCACGTGGCAGCAATTAATCCATGGAGTGACACGTCTATTACCTTCAATGTTAGTGACGAAGCTAAATTCCAAACAGCCTGAGCACCAGCTGCACTGGTCCTCAGTCCAATTGTGGACGGCTTTCAACTCACCAAAGTACTCATGGACGGCGGAAGTGGATTAAACCTCATCTATGAGGAAACTCTTCAAAAAATGGAAATAGACTGGAACCACATTGAGCAAAGCATCACAACCTTCAGAGGAATCATCCCCAGTCGGGAAGCACGCTGTGCTGGGAAAATCACACTAGATGTGGTATTCGGCACGCCGGAGAACTATAGGTCCGAATAAATTACATTCCAAGTGTCCCTGTTTAGTAGAGGATACCATGCCCTTTTAGGGCGGGAGGCGTTCACGATCTTCCAAGCTATATTCCATTACGGGTACATGAAGCTCAAAATGTCCGGGCCCAACGGAATCATCACTCTCGCTAGTGATCCAAACACAACACTCCGCGCCGAAAACAAAACAGCTGCATTGGCCCTCGAGGCATTATCCGAAGCCCTTGTGGCCGAGGAATTAATTGCGCTACACTCCACATTGGACAGGGATGACGTGATACTTGACAAGAGATCCAAGTCCACCTGTTTTAAACCAGCGGATGAAATAGTCAAATTCCATGTCCACCCAATGGACCCTACAAAAACGGCCTCCATCGGGGCACAGTTAAACCCTGCTGTGGACGCTGCACTACGAGAGTTCCTGCGTGAGAATTGGGACATATTCACGTGGCACCCCTCAGACATGCCAGGAATCCCACGCAGGCTGGCCGAGCATAGCCTTAATATTGTAAAGGGATTCAAGCCGCTCAAGCAGACTCTTCGGCGTTTCTCTGAACCTAAGAGACAAGCTATGGGAGAGGAACTAGCCAAGTTATTGGAGGCCAGATTCATTAGAGAAATAAAACACCCGGACTAGCTAGCAAACCTGGTGATGGTACCAAAGGACAAATCCTGGCGCCTATGTGTCGATTTCAAGGACCTCAACAAGGCCTGCCCAAAGGATCCTTTCCCCCTCCCCCGCATCGATCAAATTATCGATGCTACCGCAGGGCACGATTCATTGTGTTTCCTCGACGCATACTCCGGCTACCACCAAATCAAGATGGCGGAGTCCGACCAAGCCACAATGGCATTTATCACACCATACGACCCCTTCTGTTTCAACACAATGCCTTTTGGGCTCAAAAACACTGGTGCAACATATCAGTGCATGATTCAGACATGTCTGGAGAAATAGATCGGCAAAACAGTAGAGGAATATGTAGATGATGTGGTCGTCAAAACCAAACAGGTTGACTCTCTAATAGACGAATTGAGGCTCACATTCGACAACCTTTGAACATATGACATCAAGCTCAATCTGGAAAAATGCATTTTCGGTGTACCAGCCGGAAAGCTCCTGGATTTCATTGTCTCCAGTAGAGGAATTGAAGCAAATCCGGCCAAAATCCGAGCTCTGTCACAGTTGGCTATGCCAACGGACCTCAAACAATTCCAGAAATTAACCGGATGTGTGGCAGCTCTAAGCCGCTTTATCTCCCGCTTAGGAGAAAAGGCATTACCCCTTTATCGCCTCCTTCGGTGCACCGAACACTTTGAGTGGACGGACGCTGCCACAGCCGGATTGGAAGAAATAAAGCCATATTGGCAACCAACCCAATCCTGGCCGCGCCAAACATCGGCGAACCAATGCTGTTGTACATTGCGGCGACTCATCAGGTTGTAAGTGCAGTGCTCGTCGTCGAACGAGAAACGGACGGACATAAATTCCCCCTTCAAAAGCCGGTATATGATGTATCCACTGTCCTCACTCCAATGCAAATCACGGTACCCACATTATCAAAAGATAGCCTATGCGGTATTCATGGCATCTCAGAAGCTGCGACACTACTTTCAAGAGTGTTCAATTACAGTAGCCTCGGAAGTGCCACTTAATGATATTATAAATAACCGCGACGCCACGGGCCGGATTGCCAAATGGGCCATTGAGCTCCTCCCGTCCGACAAAACATACAAACCCCGGCGAGCCATTAAAACGCAAGTATTGGCCGACTTTGTCGCCGAATGGACGAAAGCCAAACTCCCTAAAGAGTACGACGCATACTCCAATTGGATCATGCACTTCGACGGCTCCAAAATGCTGGCTAGTCTGGGGGCTAGCGTCGTCCTGACGTCCCCAACTGGAGATATAGTTCAATACGTACTACAGATACTGTATACAGACTCCAACAACGCAGCTGAATACGAAGCCCTGTTACAGGTTCTTCGGATGGCAGTCTCCATGGGCGGTCAACGCCTGGGGGTGTGTGGGGATTCGAACCTCGTATTATCCCAAATAAATGGAGACTCCGGTGCCAAGGATCCAACGATGGCGGCCTATTGCAATGCCGTCCTAAAGATGTCATCTCGGTTCGAGGGGCTTGAATTTCACCATGTGGCTCGGGAAAACAATCAGGCGGCGGATATCCTCGCCCGCATCGGCGCAAAACACGATGTGGTCCCCCAACATCTTTTTGGAGAGGTTGTTTAAGCCATCCGTGGTATGGGAAGGGGACACCGGTAACAATAGTCCGGACCCGGCCAAAATGCCCGATACCAAACACTCTGACATACTCGGAGGCTCTGCCACCAAAATAACACCTTCATCCCACGTAATAATGGCCATCATCGCCCCGTGGACAGAACCATTCCTGGCCTACCTAACTAGGCAGGAACTTACTGAGGACCAAAATGAGGCACGCTGCATAGTGCGGCGATCTAAAGCCTACAGGGTCCACGAGGGAGAGCTGTATAAAAAAGCACTATCGGAGTCCTTCAAAGGTGCATCTCCGAAGAGGAAGGGCGGAAGCTTTTGGCAGAAATTCACGCCGGACTCGGCGGCCACCACGCCGCAGCCCGGGCCCTTGTAAGCAAGGCCTTCCGTACAGATTTTTATTGGCCGACGGCCCGGGTAGATGCACAGGACTTGGTCCAACAATGCGTCGGTTGCTAGCTTTTTGCAAACCAAAGCCACATGCCACCCACCGCCCTCCAAACAATCCCCATTACCTGGCCCTTCGCGGTCTGGGGGCTTGACATGGTTGGACCCCTTGAAGGGGGAACCCATAAGAAAAAATACTTACTATTCATGGTGGATAAATTCACCAAATGGATAGAAGCCAAACCTGTTAAAACCGCCGAATCCGGACCGGTGATAGACTTCATATCCGGGGTTGTGCACCGTTATGGCGTCCCCCACAGCATCATCACTGACAACGACACAAACTTCACGGCCGGCGAGGTAAAATTCTGGTGCAGCAACATGGGCATTAAGCTCGATTATGCCTCTGTCTATCACCCACAAACTAACGGCCAAGTTGAGCGAGCAAATGGTCTTATCATGAGTGGCATCAAACCCAGATTAGTGCGGTCCTTAAAGGAGTCTAACACGCACTGGGTAGAGGAGCTTGACTCCGTACTCTGGGGGCTGCGGACCATGCTGAATCGTACTACCGGATACACACCCTTCTTTATGGTGTACGGCGCAGTGCCCTGCGGCATAATTCATGACTCACCTCGAGTGCGCATGTATGAAGAAAGAGAAGCCGGGCTCGATCGGCAGGATAGTCTGGACACCCTAGAGGAGGAGCGCGACGTGGCAAAAGCCCGTTTCGCATTCTATCAGCAACATGCTCGCAGATACCAAAGCAGAGAAGTACATGCCAAAAGTTATAACATTGGCGAGCTAGTTCTACACCTGCCGGAGAAGAAAAAGACCAAGCTCGAGCCCAAATGGGAAGGTCCCTTCATTATTGACCAAGTTCTGACCGGTGGAGTGTACCGTCTGCGGGATGCATCGAATAATCGATTTGAGCTAAACCCATGGAACGCAACCAGGCTCCGAAGATTCTACGCCTAGCGCCGGACTCTATGTGCGTCTCCTTCCTCTTTCCATTTTTTGCATATACATTATCTGTCTTTTTTATCTTCCTCTCTTTTATTCTTTCTCAAGGCCTTCAAGGGCCAACTTGTGCCTTGCTTGCACACTATTAATGCGCTAACCACGCTCAATATACCTGGGGGCTTCTTACACAGAAGCTTAATTATTCATCTGGGCTTCATGCCCTGCACATGTGTTATTCTTCTGCATGTACCTTTTCTTCGCCATTATATGCATCGATATGACTTAAGTTTTGGCCAAGCTGGGTTGCCTGGCTCTTGTATTTATGCCCTACGTTCCCGTTAATTCGGCTAGGGCATAAGGGGAGCACCTCTGCGATTGTTACTGCCGGGTCAGCCGGATGTGTACCTCAGACTGGGTGAAGCTGAAAGCTAGCGTTCTTAAGGGAATATTCGGTCGGTGAACAAAAGATGATTTTTATTTATTTTCCATATGTGCCCCCAGATGTTTTTGCCTGCGTCTCCTCTCGTAATCCGGACATGCACTTTAGGGCATGCGTACCTAGGGAAAGGAATCCTTAACAGAACTATTCTCCCTAGAAGATGTTTCTTACTACCCATGTAATATAACATAACTAGTTGGATACTTGTCTGTTCAAGCACTAATGACCCCTACGCCTGGTTTCCACGCATACCCCGGTTCTTATATAACAGAGTGGATATTCGGATACACTCCGGACTATTGGGTCCCGAGGATGAAGCGAAAAGGTCTGCCATGACAAATGATTTACAATCCGGCTAGAAGGCATTATACATGTCACTTTAATTATATAGTCATGTAGACTGACTAAATTCCTCTTCTATACCATCCAATAGGCTGTCTAGCCTAAAATCCTGTTGGGAATACTTAGCGGCTAATTCTACTTGCCCATACACTAAGCTAACGGGGATCTCTTTCCCATCGGGCCCCACAGTCCGACCTCGGCCATGTGGTTTGGGTCAGCGTTGGTATATCACGTCTTCACCATGGCCCAGGCTTCCCTGGCACCTTGACGACAGGCCGATATCTTCCATAATCGGAAGCGCCGCCGTGCTCCCTTGAGCTTCTCCGCAAGCTCTCCAATGCCTTCTGGCAGGGAGACGGATGGCCACAAGGTTTGGGCAATACCTTGCATCACCTGCCGAACTTGTTCATGCAGTTGTGAGAGCTCAGGTAGAATATCACCCGCAGACCCAGGCATCTCCTCCGCGGGACGACCCATCAGCATACCTGCAGACATAACTCTGTTAGCCAGCTTCTCCGCCGCACCCTTTTAAGGGTTCGTTCAAGCACTTACTGAAAATGCCGCGTCGAAGCCACTTATTCTCCTTCTCGGAGTCCGCAAGCTGGGCTCGAACATCTTTCAGTTGCACGCTCAGCTTAGTATTGGCGTCTTGGAGATTGTTTTTCTCCCTCCTGACCTTAGTCAGCACGCGTTTGCCAGCCTTTAGCTGTCATATGACATGCTGGTCCTCTGGATTCTCTCCGGAGTCATCTGCGATATCTACTGTTAGATCTGTAGCCATGCTGCACACTATATGATACCTATCATTCTTTGAAACAAATGTTACCAGCTAGGGACTTTTCAGGTTCCTTTAATGCGGCAATGGCGGCCCGAAGTTGGGTCTTGCATTCCTCCAGCTCATGTGACAGTCGAGTATTCTTCTCTATAAGAACCTGCATAATAAATGATCCTTAAATCAGTTGTGCCAACTATTTCAAGTCTCAGGGGCTACTGATACATATAATCATCAGATTTTCTTACCCGTACATCCCTTACATACTGGTCCGTGGCTCTGGCTAGACCATTTTGAGTAGCATGGAGGTACGTGTCTCCAAAATTGAAGGCATCAAATGCCTCTGGTGAGAAGCAAGCGTCACGGAGTATGGCCCGACGAAGCCTATGATTCATGGCTCTCTCCACTTCTGAATTTGTAGCGGATAGTCTATCTGCATCCTCTGTAGGAGGAGTATCCAGCGTCCGCCCCATGTCGACTTCCGCCTCTATGTCCGGCCCTGGAGCCCGACTGGTGGAAGCATGATCGGCAACCTCTCCGGACATATTCCGGCGAGCGTTTTTCCTATTAAAGAAACATGGACGTCATTACATTTTGAGAAAGACGACAACCATGGAGCGGGGTTTTTGTCATACCTCTGCGCCAGCGTCTTTGTCCTGACCGCCTTCCTTTTTGGCCTACCTGGCCTCGGTGCCTCTTGTTGGCGAGTTGTTGCGGGTTCGGCACGGCGTCCCGAAGTGTCTAAAAGGGGATCCTAGTTTTTGGAGTTCGGATTTTGGTTTTTCTTACATGCGACATAGGGAGCAGTCTGGGATAGTCGGCCGTAATGGCCACCATGGCGTCATCACAGCTCAATTGATAGAACTGCCTGTCTATCAGCTCCACGAATATGTCTGGATCTTTTTCGAGTCCGGGACCGAGGGCCCGGTCAGGGTCCTCTGGTTGTGGAGATGGGCTGTTGATCTCCCTTACGGCTTTTCGTAGTTCCTGCTGTAAAATGGCAAGGTGAGTACCTACGACAAAGAATGCGGGAAGAATGGGAGTAAGGAGATATAACTCACCCAGCTTGGAGGGTTGTACATGGAGAATCCATCCCGTGGCTTGATGCAGATGAACTCCTCATCCTCTCCCTTGAACAACTCGGACAGAATTTTTGCTAAAGCAGCAGCGGTGTCCGGTCCCTTACGCCCGCAACGGGTGGCATCATCTTCCCCGTTAAAACACCACACGGGTGCCCTTGATATTGAAGTGGCTACACTCCCTGCATTATGCATATTGACATAACCTTGATTACTGTAAATCTTGATTGAGCCAGCGCTTTAATCCGGTTCATCAGGTAAAGGACTTCTCCGTTGTCTTCCTCCTAGGGGCTCCGTGGGCGCCAGCTTCGGCGTTTCTTTAGAGGAGCATTGTTGAAGTCAGGAAGACCCCGCCGAACAGGGTCCGGAAGGGGGACGTCCTCCATATAAAACCATTCCGAAGGCCAGTCCTCGGACGTCTTCTTCGGAGTACCAGATAGGTATCCGGTTTCGGCAATGTGCCATATTTTGGCTCCACCTACTTGATGAAGTGACCCCTTCTGTGTGCGGGGGACGAGGCAAAATAACCTTTTCCACAGCTCGAAATGAGCCTCGTAGCCTAGGAATAACTCGAAGAGGGCAATGTAGCCGGCGATGTGTAATATGGAAGGAGGGGTGAAATTATGCAGTTGGAGGCCGTAAAACTCCAGGAGCCCGCGGAGGAACGGATGAATTGGAAATCCGAGTCCCCTTAATAAGTAAGGAACAAGGCATACCAGCTCCCCCGTAGAGGGGTTGGGGAAGCTCTCCGCTTGATCCCCGCCATTGTAGGTGGCGAGCCCGGCTCGGACGGGAACCATATAAGCTGGAGGGAGAAATCCCTGAGTTTGCAGTTTGACTAATCGACTGTGTGAGACAGAACACCTCTCCCAATCATCGGGCTTAGGGCTACGGGGTGAGAGGAGGAGCTGCGGTGGTAGGCCATGTTGGAGTGGATTTTTCCGAAGCGCGCTCCCGATGGATTCTCGCTGTGGGAGGATGGTATGGATTGGATCTAAGAATCCCCATCCCTTTAATAGACAATTTATTTATCTGGCTAGGGGGCGAATGTAAAAACGCCCTGGCTCCTCGTATTCATTCGACGCGTGGAAGATAGCCCTTATTGGGCGCGGAAGCCAAGAGGTCCAACATTTATGGGGCCGAACACTACTCAACAAACATTCAAAATTTGGAGAAGAACCCGCCTTGCAATGTCGAAGACAATACTGTGTGTCGGACTTGACGTCATTGAAGCCTGGTTCGGGGGCTACTGAGGGAGTCCTGGATTAGGGAGTCTCCGGACAGCTGGACTATATCCTTTGGCCGAACTGTTGGACTATGAAGATACAAGATTAAAGACTTCGTCTCGTGTCCGGATGGGACTTTACTTGGCGTAGAAGGCAATCTAGGTAATACGGATATGTATATCTCCTCCTTTGTAACCGACCTTGTGTAACCCTAGCCCCCTCTGATGTCTATATAAACTGGAGGGTTTTAGTCCGTAGGACAACAGAAAATCATACCATAGGCTAGCTTCTAGGGTTTAGCCTCTCTGATCTCGTGGTAGATCAACTCTTGTACTACTCATATTATCAAGAACAAGCAAGCAGGACATAGGGTATTACCTCCATTAAGAGGGCCCGAACCTGGGTAAACATCGTGTCCCCTGCCTCCTGTTACCATACGCCTTAGATGCACAGTTCGGGACCCCCTACCCGAGATCCGCCAGTTTTGTCACCGACAAGTATCTTAAAGAAGAATTGTATATGATGCAACCAGAAGGTTTTGTCAATCCTAAAGGTGCTAACAAAATGTGCAAGCTCCAGTGATCCATCTATGGACTGGAGCAAGTATCTCGGAGTTGGAATTTACACTTTGATAAGTTGATCAAAGCATATAGTTTTATACAGACTTGCGGTGAAGCCTATATTTACAAGAAAGTGAGTGGGCGCACTATAGCCTTTCTGATAAGTATATATGTGAATGACATATTGTTGATCGGAAATAATGTAGAATTTTCTGGAAATCATAAAGGAGTATTTGAAAGGAGTTTTTCAAAGAAAGACCTCGGTGAAGCTGCTTACATACTGAGCATCAAGATCTATAGAGATAGATCAAGACGTTTGATAATTTTTTCAATGAGTACATACCTTCAGAAGTTTTTGAAGTAGTTCAAAATGGAACAGTTAAAGAAGGAGTTCTTGCGAGTGTTGCAAGGTATGAACTTGAGTAAAGACTCAAAACCCGACCACGGCAGAAAAAAAAGAAAGAGAATGAAAAGTCATTCCCTATGTGTCAGTCATAGGTTCTATAAAGTATGTTCTGCTGTGTACCAGACCTATTATGTACCTCACCATGAGTTTGGCAAGAGGGTACAATAGTGATCTAGGAGTGGATCACTAGACAATGGTCAAAATTATCCTTAGTGCAATAAGGAAATGTTTCTTGGTTATGGAGGTGACAAAGAATTCGTTGTAAAGAGTTACATCAATGCAAGCATTGACACTGATCTGGATGACTCTCAGTCTCGATCTAGATACATATTGAAAGTGGGAGCAATTAGCTAAAGTATCTCTGTGCACAGCATTGTTGACATAGAAATTTGCAAAATACATAAGGATCTGAATGTGGCAGACCCATTGACTAAACTTCTCTCACAAGAAAAACATGATCACACCTTAGTACTCTTTGGTGTTAATCACATGGCGATGTGAACTAGATTGTTGTCTCTAGTAATCCCTTTGGGTATTGGTCACATAGCGATGTGAACTATAGAGTGTTAAATCAAATGACGATGTGAACTATTGGTGTTAAATCAGATGGCGATGTGAACTGGATTATTGATTCTAGTGCAAGTGGGAGACTGAGGGAAATATGCCCTAGAGGCAATAATAAAGTTGTTATTTATATTTCCTTATATCATGATAAATGTTTATTATTCATGCTAGAATTGTATTAACCAGAAACTTAGTACATGTGTGAACACATAGACAAACAGAGTGTCCCTAGTATGCCTCTACTTGACTAGCTCGTTAATCAAAGATGGTTAAGTTTCCTAACCATAGACATGTGTTGTCATTTGATGAACGGGATCACATCATTAGAGAATGATGTGATGGACATGACCCATCCGTTAGCTTAGCATAAATGATCGTTTAGTTTTATTGCTATTGCTTTCATCATGACTTATACATGTTCCTCCGACTATGAGATTATGCAACTCCCGAATACCGGAGGAACACCTTGTGTGCTATCAAATGTCACAACGTAACTGTGTGTTATAAAGATGCTCTACAGGTGTCTCCGACGGTGTTTGTTGAGTTGGCATAGATCGAGATTAGGATTTGTCACTCCGTGTATCGGAGAGGTATCTCTAGGCCCTCTCGGTAATGCTCATCACTATAAGCCTAGCAAGCAATGTGACTAATGAGTTAGTTGCGGGATGATGCATTACGGAACGAGTAAAGAGACTTGCTAGTAATGAGATTGAACTAGGTATTGAGATACCGACGTTCGAATCTTGGGCAAGTAACATACCGATGACAAAGGGAACAACGTATGTTGTTCTGTGGTTTGACCGATAAAGATCTTCGTAGAATATGTAGGAACAGATATGAGCATCCAGGTTCCGCTATTGGTTATTGACCGGAGATGAGTCTCGGTCATGTCTACATAGTTCTGGAACCTGTAGGGTCCGCACGCTTAACGTTCGATGACGATTGGTATTATGAGTTTATGTGTTTTGATGTACCGAAGGTTGTTCGGAGTCCCGGATGTGATCACAGACATGAAGAGGAGTCTCGAAATGGTCGAGACATAAAGATCGATATATTGGAAGGATATGTTTGGACATCAGAATGGTTCCGGATGAGTTCGGTCATTTTTCGGAGTACCGGGAGGTTACCGAAACCCCCCGGGGAGTCAATGGGCCTTAATGGGCCCTAGTGGAGAAAGAGGGCAGAAGGCAAGTGGTGGGGCGCGCCCCCTAGGCCCACACCTAATTGGTTTAGGGTTTGGGGGGTCGGTCCCCCTTTTCCTCTCCTCTCCTCCTCCTTCCTCCTTCTCCTAGTAGGAATAGGAAAGGGGGGAGTAGGATTGCCTCCCCTTGGGCCTGCCTCCTCCTACGTCGGCCCTCTCCTCCTCCCCCTTTATATATGGGGGAGGGGGGCACCCTATAGACACACAAGTTGATTGTTTGGCCGTGTGCGGTGCCCCCTCCATAGATTTCCACCTCGGTCATATCGTTGTAATGCTTAGGCGAAGCTCTCCGCCGGTAGCTTCATCATCACCGTCACCACGCCGTCATGCTGACGAAACTCTCCCTCGACCTCAGCTGGATCTAGAGTTCATGGGACGTCACCGAGTTGAACATGTGCAGATCGTGGAGGTGCCCTACCTTCGGTGCTAGGCTCGGTCGGATCGTGAAGACGTATGACTACATCAACCGCGTTGTCATAACGCTTCCATTTTCGGTCTACGAGGGTACGTGGACAACACTCTTCCCTCTTGTTGCAATGCATCATCTAGATGGATCTTGCGTGTGCGTAGGATTTTTTTTGAAATTACCGCGTTCCCCAACAGTTGTGCAACTGGATGCCATAAAATTCCAATAGACCCCTGAGAAAGGGATGGATTGGAAAACCTAAGCCCCGCAAAAGGAATGGGACGAAGCACACTCTCTCCTCCCTATTGGTTTGGGGAAATTCTCAGCCAGCGCATCGTTGCCTGTTGAGGCCAATCCCGCTCGAATGGAGACTAGAAATTCGAGGGGAAGATATCCATACGTCTGGATCAGGCTCAACTAAAGATGAGGCACTGAGAAGCTCTGCCAATCGCCCTCTTGAGGGCCATGGGGCGCGAAGAAGAGCCTGGGCGCTGGCCATGTTTGGAGGCTTTTTATGGCTAATCTTGGTGTTTCCTCTATGTGATGTGGATGGCACTTTGAGGATTCGATCTCTTATATAGGTGCCATCCCTGCGTGGCCGGGTGTTTTCTTTTTTAATAAAAATGATGCACCGTTCGCATTCGCTCAGCGCATGAAAATCAAGGCGACAGGAAGGAGTCATAAAGATGGAACTAGGGAGCTAGATACTGCATCTTCATTTGAAGACCAGTTCGGGGGCTACTGAGGGAGTCTTGGCTTAGGGGGTCCTCGAGTGTCCGGACTATTGGATGTGGGCCAGACTGATGGGTCGTGGAGACACAAAGCAGAAGGCTTACCCCCGTGTCCAGGTAGGACTCTCCTTTGCGTGGGTAGCAAGATTGGTGTTCGAATATGTAATATCCTTCTTCCATGAACTGACTTTGTACAACCCTAGGCCCCTCCGGTGTGTATATAAACTGGAGGGTTTAGTCCGTAGAGAGGATCAGAATTCATACAGGCTAGACATCTAGGGTTTAGCCACTTCGATCTCGAGGTAGATCAACTCTTGTAACCCCTATACTCATCAAATACAATCAAGAAGGACGTAGGGTTTTACCTCCATAAAGAGGGCCCAAACTTGGGTAAACATTGTATTCCCATTGTCCCCTGTTACCTTCGATCCTCAGACACACAGTTCAGGTACCCCTACCCGAGATCAGCCAGTTTTGACACCGACAATGGTGCCGCATATGTAACGGAGAATACGCTTCACCAAGGTCCAATGAGGGGAGTGCATGTGGAGGAACAACTCATGAACATCGTACTGCAGGTCGGATTGAGTCAGCGTCAGGTCCTATAAAGCACCAACAATGGAGCGATAGAACGCTACATCGGATGCACGAGACCCATCCAGAGCAGAGACCTTCACCTTCGTGTCGGCGGGGGTGGGTGACGTCTTGTAGTTAAGCATACCGGCACGCTCCAGAAGATCATGGGTGTGCTTTTACTGATGCAGAAAGAAGCCATCAACCCGACGAACCACCTCGATGCCGAGGAAGTAGTGTAGAGGCCCCAAGTCCTTGAGAACGAATTCATCATGAAGACGAGCCATCAGCCGCTGAAGGAGCTCGGGGGCGGACGCTGTGAGGATGATGTCGTCGACGTAGAGTAGCAGATATGCAGTGTCAGCTCCTTGATGATACACAAAGAGTGAGGCATTGGAGCGACTGGACCGAAAGCCCAAAGACTACAAGAAGGCTGCGATACGTTTGTACTAGGCCCGTGGCACCTGCTTCAACCCGTAAAGGGAACAGGAGAGCAAGTACACGAAGTCTGGATACTCGGCATCGACGAAACTAGTGGGCTGCTCATAGAACACCTACTCGGCAAGATGACCGTGCAAGAAGGCATTGGAGACATCCAACAGATGCATAGGCCAGGCTCACGAGACTGCCAACTGAAGAGCGGCGCGGATCGTGCCGGGTTTCACAACCAGAGCGAAGGTGTCGGTGAAATCCACGGTCGCGCGCTGCCGAAATGCACGAACCACCCACCGAGCCTTATAGCGCTCGAGAAAACCGTCCGGGCGAGTCTTGTGGTGGAACACCCACTTGCCAGTAATGAGGTTGGCATGAAGGGGTCGCAGAACAAGGTGCCACGTGCGGTTGCGCTGCAGGCTGTCGAACTCCTCCTGGATTGCGGCGAGCCAGTGGGGATCCCGAAGGGCAGCGTGAGCTGAGGTGGGGATGGTGATGGCGTTGAAGTCGAGGCGGCACGCACATACTCGTCGGAGGAGTAGAGCGTGCTCGGCCGGAGCACACTAGCCCGGGCGCGGGTTGTCACGCCGAGAGGTGGGGAAGCGGCGACAGCGGGGACCATGGGGGTAGCAGGATCAGCGGTGGCGGCTGGGCTCACGGCGGCCGAGGTGGTGGCGGCGGGCGAGCCGACGGGGGTGACCGAGCCAGCGGCGGGGGTGGCGACGGGCGAGCGGGAGGTCGAGCCCGTCGCTGGGGTTACGGCGCCGACGGCAGTTGTCAAGACCCCGATTCCAAGTCACATCGATCTAGCCGGTAACACCTCATATCACTTTGCGGCCTCACGCACGGTATTCCCACGGGTGTCGCCTTACCATGGCCCGAGACCGTTTGCGCCTTTTGGCTCACGTATATGATAGTGTCGCTAGCATCCATATGACAGAGAACCCGAGCCGACATGGCTAGTCGTGAACCCAAAGCGGCACCAACCTATGGGGACAGGCATACATGAATCACATCGAGCATGTCAGTCAGCAGCGTGTGAATTCGGGCTGTAGCACTGGGCTAACATGACTCCGGATGTCACCGCGTGACATTTCCCCGAAGGGACAGACACAGGAATGAAGTGAAACACATGCCGGCCAGTCAAGTGTCCTGAGCAGTAGTGCTGGGCTAACAGGACTCCGGTGAATCGGGCTATAGCGGACTACTATGGCTCATGGAAGCACTAGACTACATTTCCCCATAAGAGAGGCTGCCAAGGATAAACAACTAGATTGTTGGATCCCACACATACCAAGCATTTCAATCATACACACAATACGCTCGATATGTGTAAATACAACATGGCATCACAACATAACTCTATGACTCAAGTATTTATTCATTAGGCTCCGAGGAGCGAGATTACAATCATGGGTCTCAAGACCCAACATTCAGAGCATACAAGTCAAGCACATGCGGAAGCTTAACATGTCCGAGTACAGGCATCTACAAATGAAAAAGGCTGAGAAGCCTGACTATCCACAAGACCCTGCCGAGGGCACAAGATCGTAGCTAAGGTATCAAGCTAAACGTCGAAGTCCATGCGGAACTACTAGCGAGACTGAAATCTCTCTGCAAAACATAAATTAAGCAAACGTGAGTACAAAAGTACTCAGCAAGACTTACATCAGAACTAGCTACATATGCATCGGTATCAACAAGGGGGGTGGTGGAGTTTAACTGCAGCAAGCCAGCTTTGACTCAGTGGCTAACCTGAACTACGACTGCAAGCAACTCTTTTGAGGTGGCGCACATGAGTCCACATATTCACCATTCAATACACCACTATGGATCCGCTCCCGTCTCCCTACGAGAAGGCCATCCATAGCACTCACACTTATCTTGCGAGTTTTAGAGTATCCACTTTCACTTGTCTATGAACTGTTATAGGCAACTCAGAAGTCCTTTACCACGGACGCGGCTATTCAAATAGATCATTTAAAACCCTGCAGGGGTGTACTTCGTCACACATGTTTCCACCACTTAGTGTCTGCACACGACATGTGCTCGGCAGACTTCAAGCGAAAGCCGACGTGGGTGTAGACCACGACCTGACTAACCGCACAAGTCTCTAGTACAGGTTTATCGCCTATTCGGGTTCCATCCGCAAGGAAATCTGGCCGGGGTGTCCTCAACGGCCCCAAACAATGTGTACAGGGTCCCGAGACGCCAAACGGGCACCCGACATACCAGGCCACAGTGTATCTACCGCATCATAGCCCACCCCTAGGGTCAGCACTACGCACGGCCGCCAACACATAACCTACAAACACCAGAAACTAGTTGCAACTCCTGGAGAGAGGACGAGAGGGGTCAATAAGTTGAGCGGGGTCATATTTCAGGGGCCAATGTGTGGTAGTAGCTGTTTCATGGATCACAAACACAGAACTCAGTTCCTGAGGACGGTTTCAGTGAGACAACCCACCATGTACTCCTACATGGCCTCTCACCGCTACCTTTACCAAATCATGTTCACACACTTAGCTCACACACAGTAGGACATGTTCACACACCTACGATTCATCCCCGATGAACCAGACCTGACACGACTCTATGCAATAGCAGGCATGAAAAACAAGCATGAATGAGTAGGCACATCAGGGCTCAAACAACTCCTACTCATGCTAGTGGGTTTCATCTATTTACTGTGGCAATGACAGGTCATGCAAAGGATAAGGCGTTCAACTACCGCAGCAAGTAACAGATGAATCGTTGTTTTCCTAATGCAGTAAAAGAGAGCAGGAGCGAGAGAGTGGGATTGTATCGGAATGAGCAAGGGGGTTTTGCTTGCCTGGCAATTCTGAAGATAATATAGCTCTTCATCAGTGTCATCGAACTCATCATCGAAACCACGTCTATCGAGAGGGGACAACTTCCGGCAACTGAGGAAGAACACAATCAACACATGACGATATGCAACAATATGATGCATGCTATGACATGGCAATATGAATGTGTGTTGGGCTAATGCAAGCTAGATCATATTGAAATGCAAACCCATTTTATGGAGTCATATTAGTGCATTAACTTGTTTCACCTAAACATCAAGGTTAAAGTGTTCTAACATGCATGAAACTAGTACAAATGGAAAGATTGGATTTTTCTGATAATTTTTCATATATAATTTATTTAATTCTCAGCTATAGTTGATTTTCTATGACTTTTAGAAGTTTATACTATTTTCTGGAATTTCCTGGTTTAATTTAATCCAGAAAATGTATTATTGCGTCAGCACTATGTCACTGCGACGTCAGCAAGTCAACTAGGTCGGTCCAGGTCAAACCTGACCAGTGGGGTCCAGATGTCAATGGTTAATTAAACTAACTAAATAAATTAGCACTAACCTAGGTTAATTAGCAGGGCTGGCCCCACGCGTCAGTGACCAAAGGTGGTCAAACCCTGGTCAGACGGGGTCCAACTTGCCGGCAACTCGACGCCGGCGAGGCCAGACATGGCGGCGAGGCTCGGGATTGGGCTGCGATGCCCCGTTCGATGCGCGGCTAGGCTCGTTGGAGAGCTCTTGCCATCGTGCAACAGACGGGGGTGGTAGACGGCCGTGTGGTGGCCGGAGCTGACGGCGGCAAGCTCGGCAGCGGCGGCCGGCGTTCGGGTGTGCACGTAAACGCAGCTGCGGTGGCCTAGGCAATGCGTGCGCGGAGCCTAAGCCGTTTACGCGATGCGGCGAGTATGGTGGATGTGCGCCCGGGACCAAATGGTCACCGGAGTGTCACCAGCGACGAGCGCAGGCGGCGGCATAGTCGGGTAAGAGGGGTGCGGTGGCTACGGAGTGCAAGAGAGAAAATGGAGAGGGGGAGGATGATCAGCAGCTCACGGTGAACACGAGGAGCGAGTCGGCGAGCTCGGGGAGGGGCTGAAACGAGCAGGGCGGCGAGGGGGATCTCCGGCATCCAACGGCGAGGATGAGGATGATGGCGTCACTTCGGGCGTCCCGCGGGCGCGTGCTTCGTCTTGGGGCTTGGTGGTGTCGAGGCAGAGCCTCTGGACAACACGGAGAGGCGAGGGAGAGGCAATGGCCGCAGTTGTGCTCGTCAGCGGCGACGACAGCGCTCAGTGGTTTGCGTGCGAGAGAGCCAGAGGAGGAGAGGAGCTTGGTGAGAGGTTGAGAGGGCCTAGGGGGCGCGTGGCGTCTTCAGGGCGACGTCGGGGAGGCGACAGCAAGAAGGAGCTGGCCAAGCGCGATGTCGGCGCTCGCCATCGAGCTGCTTCGTGCGCTGGCATGGGGAAGAAGACGGGCGTGCCCCTGGTGGGCTGGGCCAGCCAGCTGGCCGTCCAAGTGGGCTGCACAAGAGGTAAGCTCAGGTACTGCTCTCTCTTTTTATTTTTGTTTTCTATTTTCTGCTGTTTGTTTTGATTTGATCTAAATACCAGATCAATTTGAAACTTCATGACATAATTGTGTGAGCTAAATGGTCTAATCCAAAGCCACAGAACAATTTTCAGAATTATTGAACATATATTTCTTATATAATAAATATATATCCAATTCAAATAGTTATTGAATTAATTTCAAATGCCCAAAATAAATATTTATGAGCTCCTGAAAATATTGGTTTGAATTTTAGTTCTGGCCAATATTTTCAAACAGAAACATGAACATTTTCTTGGACCTATTCGAAAAGATTTTAATGTTGATTATTCTTGAAGTGACTTCTGAGGGTTTCAACTAACCTCAATTTAACTTTCAGAATTTAGACATGATGCATGATGCTCTCAAATGCAACTAATTACAAACAAATTCTAGGGCTGTGACGGCGGTGGTGGGCGGGGTGGCCGCCGCAGCGCAGAGGTGGGGTACCTGGTCCATTTCAACCTCGGAGGAGGGAGTCGGGGACCCAGGGGCCCGGTCAGACTCAACCTCGGGGGAGGGAGTCGTGAACCCAGGCGGCGGAAGAAGATGCCGGGCAGGTGGGACCACCGAGGGTCGCCACCGCGCATCGCTCCAAGTAGGGGGCGCGGGGGTCGGTGCCGAAGGAGCCGAAGCCAGAGAAACCTGAAAAAAGGAAACATCATCTCGACAAAATACACATGCCTCGAGGTGTAGACACGATGAGTGACAGGATCATAGCACCAGTGTGTTGGAGGGATAGCCAAAGAAGATGCATGGTATGGAACAAGGTGCGAGTTTGTGTGGCGTGGTGGACGTGGTGCTAGGATAGCAGATACACCCAAAGATGCGAAGATTGTCATAGGACGAAAGTGCACTGAAGAGAAGGTGGTGAGGGGCGTAGTTCCACCAAGGACGACATGAAAGGATGTTAACTAGAAGAGTGGCAGTGGCAAGAGCGTCAGGCCAAAACCGAGCGGGCACGTTAGAGTGAAAGAGTAACGTGCGAACGCAATCATTGAGAGTGCCGAGAATGCACTCGCCTCGGCCATTCTGCTGCGAGGTGTATGGACAAGTTAGACATAAGATGGTGCCATGAGAGGCAAGAAGGGTGCGGAGAGCGACGTTGCCAAACTCTTTTCCATTATCGGTTTAGAGTGCAAGAATGGGGCGACCGAACTATGTGGTGACATAGGAATAAAAAGACATGAGTGTGGCTAGAGCATTGGATTTACGACGAAGAGGAAAAGTCCACACATAATGAGAATAATCATCGAAAATCACCAAATAGTATAGATAGCCCATGTTACTTGCAACGGGAGATGTCCAAGCATCACTATGAAGTAATTGAAACGAAAAAGTGGAAACAGTGGTAGATGCACTAAATGGAAGACGAACGTGCTTGCCCAAGCGACATGCCTCACAAGTATGCTCGTCGAGCTTATTACATGAGAAAAAAACTCCTAAGAATTTGATGCAAAATGGTGGGGCTGGGGTGGCCCAAGCGAGCATGCCAAAGGTCGACGCCGGCGGCGAGGGCGACGGGTATGGAGGTGGAAGCGCCGGCGTGCACGGGATAGAGCTTGATACGTCTCCAACGTATCTACTTTTCCTAATGCTTTTCCTCTTGTTTTGGACCATAATTTGCATGATCTGAATGAAACTAACCCTGGACTGCCGCTGTTTTTGGCAGAATTACCATGGTGTTATTTTTGTGCAAAAATAAAAGTTCTCGAAATGGAA
Organism: Triticum monococcum; assembly: GCA_034509565.1. Taxonomy (NCBI): domain Eukaryota; kingdom Viridiplantae; phylum Streptophyta; class Magnoliopsida; order Poales; family Poaceae; genus Triticum; species Triticum monococcum. The sequence continues at coordinate 69,370,446 of CM067846.1, forward strand.
CAAAACTTTGCGTTGATTTTTATATCAATAATAAGAATTTCTGTAGCCAAGACCCACCAGAGGGGGGCACCTGGGTGAGCACAACCCACTAGGGTATGCCCCCCTCTCCTGGCACACCCAGGTGGGTTGTGCCCACCTAGTGGCCCCACAGACCCTAAAACCGACACTATAAAATCCTATTTTTCCAGAAAAAAAATCAGGGAGAAGGAATTATCGCGATCCACGAGATGGAGTCGCCGTCCCCTCCTGTTCTTCATCGGGAGGCCAGATCTGGAGTCCGTTTGGGGCTCCGGAGAGGGGGATCTTCGTTCTTCGTCATCACCAACCCTTCTCCATCGCCAATTCCATGATGCTCCCCACCGGGAGTGAGTAATTCCTTCGTAGGCTTGCTGGTCGGTGAGGAGTTGGATGAGATTCATCATGTAATCGAGTTAGTTTTGTTAGGGCTTGATCCCTAGTATCCACTATGTTCTAAGATTGATGTTGCTATGACTTTACCATGCATAATGCTTGTCACTTTGGGCCCGGGTGCCATGATTTCAGATCTGAACCGTTTATTTTATCACCATTTTATACATGTTCTAGATCCGATCTTGCAAGTTATAGTCACCTACTACGTGTTATGATCCAGCAACCCCGGAGTGACAATAGCCGGGACCACTCCTAGTGATGACCGTAGTTTGAGGAGTCTATGTATTCACTATGTGTTAATGCTTTGTTCTGGTTCTCTATTAAAAGGAGGCCTTAATATCCCTTAGTTTCCAATATGGACCCCGCTGCCACGGGAGGGTAGGATACAATATGTCATGCAAGTTCTTTTAATAAAGCACGTATGACTATTTACGGAATACATGCCTACATTATATTGATGAACTGGAGCTAGTGACGTATCACCCTAGGTTATAACTGTCTCATGATGAATATCATCCAACAAATCAGCGATCCAATGCCTACCAATTTATCCTATATTGTTCTTGCTAAGTTACTAGTGCTATCATTACTATTGCACTTGCTACAAAACCACTGCTATCACTGTTACCGTTACTGTTGTTGCTGCTACTATTATCCAAATTATCATATTACTTTGCTATTGATCACGTTGCTGCAGATAATTAATCTCCAGGTGTGGTTGAATTGACAACTCAGCCGCTAATACCTTCAAATATTCTGTGGCTCCTATAGCGACCAGACCTCAAACGGTCCAATCTCTGTGCTCCGGTGTCATCACTGGATCTGTAATGCTGACACCACACAGTACTTAAGGATTTATTACATCGAGTGTCTCACAAGAGAACTTATTACAATAAATATGGCTTAAGGCCATCTAATAACGATAACAGCGGAAGGCTTGGAAGATAAGTGAGTCCATCAACTCCAACGACATCACTGAGTATAGAACCACGACCTAAAATTCCTTAATCATCGTCTGAAAAGTCTACAACATTAACATTGCAGCCCGAAAACGGGTCAGCACATGGAATATGCTGGCAAGGTAACACATAGAGAATAATGGAAGGAAACAACTATACTATATGCATATTTGGCTGGTGGAAAGCTCTATGGTTACAGTTTTGCGAAAGCCAAATTTTCCCTATTGCAAAGGAATAAATTTATTTAACTATCATGGTGGTTGTTAAACATTGAGAATGGTTGACAGCATTCTCAATCCCAATTAAACATCATTAAATAAACTCGTCAAACTTAATTTTATAGTAACATGTTGAGATTCACATGATAATCCAAGTACTAGATACTCAAGATGTCCATAACCGGGGACACGGCTAACCATGATTAGTTTATACACTCTGCAGAGGTTTGCGCACTTTTCCCCATAAGACTCGATCTCCTCCGATGGGATTCTCGCACTACATGGTGTTTGAGAAACGGATGACCGAGACATAGTATTTCAAAAGCGCTAGCACCTTACGATGGGTAGACTGTACCACCTACATCCCCTACATCTGCTAGTCTACCACTATAAGAGTTTACACGACTTAGTCAACTATGCTAGAGCCCATAGTAGCTTGTGGCTGCACACGGAAGTTTCTAGCATGAATAATCTCATGATCCCTTTGAGCCTGGGTGGCGGTCCAAAAGAAAACAGGCAATCCTGGAATACCCAGGTACCTTAATCCACCCAGATGTGTATTTAAGTTGCCACCTTAGATAAACCATTGATTTTAAAATCTCACATCTGTCATGGATATCACTCACCCAATCCACGTCTACTAGCATAGCATAGCAATAGTAAGCAAATGTAGAAGTAATTCCCAAAGGTTTGATAATAAACAGGTAATAGGTACTACCTCAACTACATCCCATCCCACAATTTAATTAGATCCTAATCATGCAATGTTTGAGGTTTGATCTAATGCAATAAAACTGGGTAGTAGAAGGTATGATCAAAGTGTTACTTGCCTTGCTGATGATCCGGGAAACCTAGAGATTCGAAGTAATAGGCGGCGCACTCCAGGTACTCTATCGCAAACAAACAAGCATACAATAAGTACTCAACTAATGCACAGGTAAAACTCAAATAAGAGATCTAACCAGAAAGTTCAACTTAAGAACTCCGGTTGGCAAAAAGAATCAAATCGAACGAAGCAACGAAAGACAAACGGCAAAAGAAATAGAATTCGATTACTATTCTGGATCTAGGGAAATTTTTAGAGAAGCAAAAACTTGTTTAAGTTGGATAAATGGAAAGAGGGTTTCGAGACGAAACTCCAGGCGCTTGAATCGCCTGATTCCGATAAACGAGCGAAAAATTATACTAAAACGAAAATCGGATCAGAAATCGCGATCAGAAAAATCACGGATTTAATCCGAGAAAAAGAAAAACGACGAATAGTTTAACAAACGAACGTTCGTTAACTGGATCTAAACAACGAGCACGTTCGTTAAAACGAATGAACCGAGCGAACGTTCACTAAATAGACTAAACCGAAAAAAACCGTTCTAAAAAAACGAATCTAAAAAAATAAACTGCGGCTTTTTAAAAAAAACGAGCGGCGAAAAAGAGGTTGACCTCTGGCGGCGGCGGCGGCGGCTCTGGCGGGCGGCGGGCTGCGGCAGCGGCGCGGGCGGCGCAGCAGCTGCCGCGGCGCGCGGCTAGGGTTAGGGTTTCGGGCGCGGGTGGGCTGGCGGCAGCTGATGGGCTCGGCGACTCGGGTCGGGCGGCTTATAAAGGCTGCGCCCGGGCGGAGTCCCGCTCGGGTACGGCCCGAAGTCGGTTCGCGTTTTTTTAAATATTCCGCGCAGAAAAACAAATAAAAGAAATACTAAATGGACTCCAAAAATCCCGAAATAAATTTTCCCCGGCTTCTAAAATCAAGCCGCACAGGATGAACATTTATTTGGGGCCTAAATGCAATTTTGAAAAACTTGAAAAACGGGCATTTTTCCTAAATTCAAATAAAATAGCAAATAAAACCAAATAAAATCTTATTTGATTTTTTTATTAAATCCTCAATATTTCTTTATTTTGGGAAAGTCATTTTATTCCCTCTCTCATATTTTTATAATAGAAATTATTGAAGATAAAATAAATAAAATCAAATGATCCTATTTTCAAAATTTGAGACAACTCAAATGTGAAAATAATGAAATCCCCAACTCGCTCCGAGGGTCCTTGAGTTGCGAAAAGTTTCTAGGATCAACCAAAATGCAGTAAATATGATATGAAATGATGATCTAGTGTATAACATTCCAAATTGAAAATTTGGGATGTTACAGCTCCCCTTGTGTCGAATCGATAAATTTGTGTTGAATACTCTACCCTCGAAAACTGTTGCGATCACCTATACTTGTGGGTTATCAAGATCTTTTTTCTAGCACCATTGCCGGGGAGCATAGCTATATTTGTTGAGTCACTTGGGATTATTATCATATTATCACTATGAAGAATCCGAAGGATGCTAAGACTAAGATATTTCCCTCAAAGACGAGGGGAGGTAAGGAACTGCCATCCAATTCCGCTTTAGATTCACCTTCTGTTATAAGTAAACTTGCAACACCACCATATGCTATTAATTCTGATATGTCACAAGTTATTGATGATGCTACTTCTTCTATGGATAATGCTTATGATGATTCTAGTACCTTCCTTAATGATGATGTGCCACTTGGTGACTTTCTTGATAAACAATTTGCTAGAGTTATACAACATGATGTTGTTGAATGTGACGATGAGCTTGAAACTGAAACTCCTAAAACACCTGTTAGAACTAGCCCTCCTAGATATGAATTGCCTAAGGTACTAGAAGGTTATGTTATGAGTGAAGAAACAATTAGAGATATTCTTGCTTGCAGAGATAGAGATGATCTAGAGAAATTATTATGCAAGTATAAAGAAAAATCTCTGAATGCTAGAACGAAATGTGATCCTAAGTTTGCTACTTCACCTATCTTTATTGATGATAAGGATTATGAATTCTCTGTCGATCCGGAGTTAATTACTTTGGTTGAATCTGATCCTTTCCATAGTTATGAAACTAAAGCTGTTGTGGCACATCTTCCTAAGTTGAATGACATAGCCACCCTTTTTACTCATAATGAGAAAACTCGTTATTACTATAATCTCCACTTATTTCCTTTATCATTAAAGGGTGATGCTAAAGCTTGGTACAATACTCTTGCTCCTGGTGGTGTGCGTAGTCCTTAGGATATGATTTATTACTTCTCTGAAAAATATTTCCCTGCTCATAAGAAAGAAGCCGCCTTGTAGGAAATATTTAACTTTGTTCAAATTAAAGAAGAGAGTCTCCCACAAGCTTGGGGGAGGCTTTGCCAATTACTTAATGTTTTGCCTGATCATCCTCTTAAGAAAAATGAAATACTTGATATCTTCTATAATGGACTAACCAATGCTTCTAAGGACTTCCTAGATAGTTGTGCTGGTTGTGTTTTCAGGGAAGGAACTGTTGGACAAGATGAAGAATTATTGAATAACATATTGAATTTTTTTGATGATTGGACTCTTCCTAAACCACCGCCTAAACCCACTCCAAAGAAGAGGGGTATATTATATCTCAGTCCTGAAGATATGCAAGAGGCAAAGAAAACTATGAAGGAAAAAGGTATTAAAGCTGAGGATGTTAAAAATTTACCCACTATTGAAGAAATACATGGGCTTAATACACCACCACTAACTAAGGTGGTAGAGATAAATTCTCTTATGAAGTTAAATGATAATGATAATCCTCACAATATGCATCCTAGCCAACGCCTTTATGAGTTGGAAAACTATATTAGAAAATAAGATCTCTGCAATGCAAATGTTATGAAACAATTGAAATACAATTCTAATATGATTGCTCGCTTGAGAGGTACATGTTATTTAGAATATCAAATGATGTTAGAGGTGTTGGAAAGCATGCTTCTATGGTTCAAACCCAATTAGAACAAGTTGGTAAATCTCAAAGATAATTGCTTGATGAAATGAATAATGATATGCATGACTTTGCTGTTAGAGTTGTAACTAGAGGAGGTCAAATGACTCAGGAACCACTTTATCCCGAGGGACACACAAAAAGAATTGAACAAGTTTCACAAAGATCCAACACTAGTGCACCTAGTTCTTCTAAAAAGAAAAAGAAAAAGAAAAGGAAGAATGATAGGACTTCACATGCTCCTAGTGAACGTGAAATAGAGAAACCTCCTGACTTAGATAATGAAGTTTCTATCTCTGATGCTAAAACCCAGTCGGGTAATGACCAGTCACCTAGTGATAATTAAAAAGGTAATGCTAATATTCATGAAGATACCCGACCAAATAATAGAGAACCAGACAAAGAATAAAAGGTATGATAGAAGAGACTTTGTGGTTAGAAAACACGGTAAAGAAAGAGAACCGTGGGTTCAAAAACCTATGCCTTTTCCACCTAGGTCAACTAAAAAGAATGATAATGAAGAATTTGAACGCTTTGCTGAAATGCTGAGGCCAGTCTTTTTGCGTACTCGCTTGACTGATATCTTGAAAATGCCTCCCTATACAAAGTATACGAAGGACATAATCACTAATAAGAGAAAAATACCGGAAGCTGAAATCTCCACTATGCTTGCTAATTATACTTTTAAAGATGGAGTACCTAAAAAACTTGGAGATTCAGGAATACCAACTATACCTTGCTCCATCAAAAAGAATTATGTGAAAACTGCCTTGTGTGATTTAGGAGCTGGTGTTAGTGTTATGCCTTTCTCTTTATATAAGAGACTTGATTTGAATAAACTCACACCTACTGAAATATCTTTGCAAATGGCTGATAAATCAACTGCCATACCTATCAGTATCTGTGAGGATGTGCCCATTGTTGTGTTGTTGTTGTTGTTGTTGTTTTTGTTTTTGTTGTTGTTGTTGTTGTTGTTGCTGTTGTTGTTGTTGTTAATGTTATTATTTTGACTGACTTTGTTATACTTGAGATGCCCGAGGACGACAACATGTCGATTATGCTTGGTAGACCCTTCTTGAATACTGCATGATCTGTCATTGATTGCAATAAAAACAAGGTCACTTTTCATATCAATGGTAATGAGCATACGGTGCACTTTCCGAAGAAACAATTCCAAGTGAATGGTATTGATGTTATTGAAAAATCTCCGACAATCACTATTGGAAGTTTTCAAATACCTCTACCTACTGTCAAAAAGAAATATGAAATGCTTATTGTTGGGGACATTCATATCCCCATTGAGGTAACTTAGTGATTTATAGGAGTTCTTCGGTTTCATGCTAATCAAAAGTGGTTGTTAATAAGACTTGATCAACCTTATTAATGAATCATTTCTGAGCGGTATGAAGTTGATGAATTTAGTAAGCACTACCTTCTGTCCCTACTTTTTCTTTTCTGTTTTTATTAGTTAAATAAATAAAATGCCATGTTCTGTCTATTTTCTAAATTTCCTGTGCAATAAAAAATGGCCCAAAAATAAAAGTTCTCAGAATGTCCTGAAAATTTAATAAGATTTTTTTGAATATTTAAGATATTTTGGTGAAAATAACATCAGAGGTGAAAGGATCGATATAGTTGACTAGAGGGGGGGGGTGAATAGGCAACTAACAATTTTTAGCTTTTGTTTACCAATTTAAACATTGCATCAAAGTAGGTTGTCTAGATATGCAACTGGGTGAGCAACCTATATGATGCAACAACAACAAGCACACAAGCAAGCAAGAATACAACACAATATGAGCTTGCACAAGTAAGGGAGAGAGATAACCAATAGCGGAGCCGGTGGAGACGAGGATGTGTTACCGAAGTTCCTTCCCTTTAAGGGGAAGTACGTCTCCGTTGGACTGGTGTGGAGGCACAATGCTCCCCAAGAAGCCACTAGGGCCACCGTATTCTCCTCACGCCCTCACACAATGCGAGATGCTGTGATTCCACTATTGGTGCCCTTGAAGGCGGTGACCAAACCTTTACAAACAAGGTTGGGGCTATCTCCACAACTCAATTGGAGGCTCCCAATGATACCACGGAGCTTCACCATAATGGAATATGGCTCCGAGGTGACCTCAACCGTCTAGGGTGCTCAAACACCCATGAGTAACAAGATCCGCAAGGGATTAGTGGGGGGAATCAAATTTCTCTTGGTGGAAGTGTAGATCCGGGCCTTCTCAACCAATCCCCAAAGAATCAACAAGTTTGATTGGCTAGGGAGAGAGATCAGACGAAAATGAGCTTTGGAGCAACAAGGGAGCTTGAGGGAAAAGAGGTGGGTCAACTTGGATAAGAAGACCTCCTTTTATAGTGGGAGCCAATCCAATCGTTACCCCCATTCAGCCCCGCACAGAGCGCTACTACTGCTGGGGGCAGCAATACTACCGCTGGGTGTCGTGGTACTACCACTCCCCCATGCGGTACTACCATGCAGACAGAGGGAGACCAGGGGCAGGGTGAGAACCGGACCCAGGGCGGTACTAGCAGCGGTGGTAGGGGCGGTACTACCGCTTGCAAGCGGTACTACCGCCTCTACTGCTGCTGCCAGTGCCGCAAAACCCGACACGAGAGGCAACACCCTCGAGTCGAGGCGGTAGAAGCACAGCACACCAGTGGCACTATGGCTGAGATCCTCAAGCGGTACTACCGCTGGGGAGCGGTACTGCCGCTTGTGGCCCTTAAAAGCGGTACTGCCGCTGGGGTCTCCGGTACTACCGCTAGGACCATAGCTCACACAGGAAGCAGCGAAAGATCCTCCATCGAGGCAGGAAGGCTCAGGCGGTGCAAAGGGGATGTGTACGTGTTGATTCCACCCTAGCCTCTCCAATGCAGACCCCCTCTTGATAGGACGGTGACTCCTACGAAACAAGTCCATGAAAACTAAAACGAAAGAGCTACACCGTCTTCGCTTAAAACTCTGAGGGGAAGGAACCATCTTGTGCCAAAGGATGAATCTCTGAAATACTCAACACACACAATTAGTCTGCAAAAGCGTTGTCATCAGTCACCAAAACTACTTAGAGAGAGACATGCCTTAACAATCTCCCCCTTTTTGGTGGATTGATGACAACCGGGGATTTGCACAAAGGTAAGACATGAAAGTAAACGAATCCCAGAACTACAAAATATAGATGGGGTCCCCCTAAATGTGTGCACCTAATTCGAGGTGCCTTTGGAATGCAAGGCACACACAATAGGATCAACACTCCCCCTATATTTTATAGTCTGACAGCATCAGCAACAAGTAATGGTACATATATAGCTCGGATGCATTAGAGTAGGTGTGAGCAAGGTATATAACAGGATAAGCATGCAACTCACATACTACCAAAGTACTCGACAAACAAAGATAATAAAAGGATAAGGTAGCATATGTATCACACCATATGATAGGGTACTAGGACTCACAAGCACAAACCAAACCAAATCAAATGACGAGAAATGAGTTTGCGAGAAAGAAAGGCAAGGTAGACAAACCACACAAACACACGATCGCAGCTCGAGAATGACAAATCCCCAAACCCTCTCCCCTTTGGCATCGAAACACCAAAAAGGCAAAGAGTGCTGCTACGGCTCCAGGTGATAGCAACCTAAGGACCTCCATCATCACATCCCAGCGGGATCGTCTGCACCGCCATCATCAGTAGGAAATTGCTCGGTGTCTGAATCGGTCCACGGGCAGTGCTACTAAACCCACTCCTCCTCATCAATGATCTTGCCCTTAGATCGCTGGCAACGGTCGCACTCAACTGATGCATGAGCTCCTTGTGGCAGCTCCTGGCCTTCTTCTCAGACACATGAGTCATGTACTGTCCATGAGACTCCATGCAGAAGAGTTTCTTCATTTTTGCGCTTGAGCTTCTTTGCCCATGAGGGCTCTGCTCCAGAGGGCTCGTAGTCATCGTCATCATCAGCATGAGCCTCTATCGCCATGTCAGCAGCTCCAGATGGAATCCCATACCTCGGAGCCGAGGTGCCCTAGTTCTCCTTCTTCCTCAGACGCTTGATCTCATGAGAGACTAACTCACCAGTCTCCAGCACCACATTATGATAAACGCGCTCCCAGGCCATCTCAATAAGCAACATGATAAATGGTCCATAGATAGGGCACTTGCGCTCAGAGATAGTGGGGCAGTTCCGACCACATGACATGAGAGATATCTAAGGATTCTCCAGTATTTTCTTCCTTCTCATGTCGGTAGAAGAGAAGCATGTCGACGAGAAAAGAGTGAACCATATCCAAGTTCCCAATGCAAGGAAAGAGGGTCTCTTTGAATATGCGATGAAGTATGTCCAAATAGGCAGGCAACTCATAGGTCTCCTTCTAAGTCTCGGGGTTAATCTTCAAAGTACAGTATGGCCAGAGAGATTCCTTGTGAGTGGAAGTTGTGTTGTGGTGAGGGCAAAAGCCAACTGGGTTCTCAAGTCCGTGATCTTCAACTCCAAGTAACTCCATGAAAGCCTTCCACTTGACAGAAAGCAGCTTGCCATTTGTCATCCATGTCAGAGTTCTTTCCTCATCTGTTCCAAGATGGAAAGTGGAATAAAACTGAGCCACCAAATCAGCATCAAAGTCCTTGTTGAACTACATGATCCTGAGAATGTTCAGCCGAGAACACATCTCAAGGGCTTCACCAAAGTAGACAGGATCCTTCTCCATATAGTTAGTGTCGATGGTCCGAACATCAATGATACATCTCCAACATATCTATAATTTTTTTATTGTTCCATGCTATTATATTATATGTTTTGGATGTTTAATGGGCTTTATTATACACTTTTATATTATTTTTCGGACTAACCTACTAACCAAAGGCCTAGTGCAAATTGCTGTTTTTTGCCTATTTCAGTGTTTCATAGAAAATGAATATCAAACAGAATCCAAACGGAATGAAACCTTCGTTAGAGTGATTTTTGGAACAAACGCAATCCAAGAGACTTGGAGTGGACGTCAAGGAAGCATCGAGGAGGCCAAGAGGCAGGGAGGCGCGCCCCCACCCTCGTGGGCCCCTTGTGACTCCCCTAACCGTCTTCTTTCGCCAATATATACTCATATACCCCGAAAACATCCAAGAGCACCACGAAATCCTATTTCCACCGCCGTAACCTTCTGTACCCAAGAGATCCCATCTTGGGGCCTTTTCCGGAGCTCCGCCGGAGGGGGAATCGATCACGAAGGGCTTCTACATCAACACCATAGCCTCTCCGATGATGTGTGAGTAGTTTACCACAGACCTTTGGGTCCATAGTTATTAGCTAGATGGCTTCTTCTCTCTCTTTGGATCTCAATACAAAGTTCTCCGCGATCTTCTTGGAGATCTATTCGATGTAATTTTTTTGCGGTGTGTTTGTCGGGATCCGATGAATTGTGGGTTTATGATCAACATTATCTATGAACAATATTTGGTTCTTCTCTAAATTCTTTTATATATAATTTGTTATCTTTGCAAGTCAATTTGAATTATCAGTTTGGTTTGTCCTACTAGATTGATCTTTCTTGCAATGGGAGAAGTGCTTAGCTTTAGGTTCAATCTTGCGGTGTCATTTCCCAGTGACAACAGGGGCAGCAAGGCACGTATTGTATTGTTTCCATCGAGGATAAAAGATGGGGTTTATATCATATTTCTTGAGTTTATCCCTCTACATCATGTCATCTTGCCTAATGTGTTACTCCATTCTTATGAACTTAATACTCTAGATGCATGCTGGATAGCAGTCGATGTGTGGAGTAATAGTAGTAGATGCAGAATTGTTTTGGTCTACTTGTCGCGGACGTGATGCCTATATACATGATCATGCCTAGATATTCTCACAATTATGCACTTTTCTATCAATTGCTCGACAGTAATTTGTTCACCCACCGTAATACTTATGCTATTTTGAGAGAAGCCACTAGTGAAACCTATGGCCCCCGGGTCTATTTTCCATCATATAAGTTTTCAATCTATTTTACTTTGCAATCTTTACTTTCAATCTATATCATAAAGATACCAAAAATATTTATCTTATTATCTCTATCAGATCTCACTTTTGCAAGTGGTCGTGAAGGGATTGACAACCCCTTTATCGCATTGGTTGCAAGGTTCTTTTTTGTTTGTGTAGGTGCGAGGCGACTTGTGTGTAGTCTCCTACTGGATTGATACCTTGGTTCTCAAAAACTGAGGGAAATACTTACGCTACTTTGCTGCATCACCCTTTCCTCTTCAAGGGAAAACCAACGTAGTGCTCAAGAGGTAGCAAGAAGGATTTCTGGCACCGTTGCCGGGGAAATCTACGCCAAGTCAAGTCAATTCAAGACATACCAAGTACCCATCACAAACCCTTATCCCTCGCATTACATTATTTGCCACTTGCCTTGCGTTTTCCTCTCCCCCACTTCACCCTTGCCGTTTTATTCGCCCTCTTTTCCATTCGCCCTCTTTTTCCGTTCGCCTCCTTTTCGCTTGCTTCTTGTGTCACCGTGTGTCGTCATGGCTAGTCCTTCTATCATTGTTAGTACTCCCAATCATGAAGTTCTTAATTTTAAACAAAGGGAGGGAGAAAATCTAAAAGATGCTTCGCATAGAATTTGCAATGCTCAGAATAGATCTACTAGGAAGCAATCCACTCCCATTCTTCTTTGCAATTTTTATGTAGGCATCACTCCTTGGAACAGATATATTCTTGATACCATTACCGGAGGGCATTTCTTGGGTAGCCATACTTTTGATTCTTATAATGCTATGATAGATTTGTTTGGCCCACCACCTCTTTTGGTTAATGGAACTATTTTAACTTTGGAATATGTGATGCAAAGGCTTGAAATTATTGAAAATAAAGTTGCCTCTGTGGAGTTGGTTGAAAATTTGGATAAAAAGATCCACAACCAAATCACCCAATATGGATCTAAGGTAGGAGTTACTCTGAATTTTTTTAAAGAAAAAGAACATATAGTTAACGAAAGACTAGATCAAGATTCCACAAGAATTGGTAAACTTGAGGATATTATTACCAATTTAGGGTCTGCCTTTTCATCGGTAAAAAATACTCCAAATCCTCCTACAACCAAGGTTGCCAAATTAATGTATGTACCTAAAAATAAGGGTGAATCTTCTAGTAAGGAAAATGCGGATCTCAAATCAATAAGTGTTCACCCCAACTTCTTCGCTATCATTAAGGAACCTTTTGCTACAAATTAATATCTTGATTTCTTGCCTAGGAGTTTTATCATTAATAAAAATAAGGAAACTCCCAAGGTTTATAAGTTTTCTATTGAATAATTTCCTACCAAAGATGATAATACCTAGATCTATTCTTGTTCTTATGCCTAGCTAGGGGCGTTAAACGATAGCGCTTGTTGGGAGGCAACCCAATTTTATTTGTGTTTCTTGCTTTTTGGTTCTGTTTAGTAATGAATAATTCATCTAGATTCTGTTTAGATGTGGTTTTATGCTTTTAATTAGTGTTTGTGCCAAGTAGAACCTTTGGGAAGACTTGGGGGAAGTTTTTGCGATCTTTCTGTAAAAAAAACAGAAACTTTAGCGCTCACGAGATTTGCTGCCATTTTTTAATGGAGAGTGAGATTAGGTTTATTCTTTTTGAAGATGATTAATAGACAAATTACTCACGTGCACCAATTTATTTCAGAATTTTTGGGGTTACAGAAGTATTCGAAACCTACAGATTACTACAGACTGTTCTGTTTTTGACAGATTCTGTTTTTCATGTGTTGTTTGCTTATTTTGATGAATCTATGGCTAGTATCGGGGGGTATGAACCATAGATAAGTTGGAATACAGTAGGTTTAACACTAATATAAATAAAGAATGAGTTCATTACAGTACCTTAAGTGGTGGTTTGTTTTCTTATACTAACGGAGCTCATGAGATTTTCTGTTGAGTTTTGTGTTGTGAAGTTTTCAAGTTTTGGGTAAAGATTTGATGGATTATGGAATAAGGAGTTGCAAGAGCCTAATATTGTGGATGCCCAAGTCACCCCAAGGTATAATTCAAGGACAACCAAAAGCGTAAGCTTGGGGATGCCCCGGAAGGCATCCCCTCTTTCGTGTTTATCCATCGGTAACTTTACTTGATGCTATATTTTTATTCACCACATGATATGTGTTTTACTTGGAGCGTATTTTATGATTTGAGTCTTTGCTTTCTAGTTTACCACAATCATCCTTACTGTACACACCTTTTGGGAGAGACACACATGAATCGGAATTTATTAGAATACTCCATGTGCCTCACTTATATCTTTTGAGCTCGATAATTTTGCTCTAGTGCTTCACTTATATCTTTTAGAGCACGGTGCTGGTTTTATTTTATAGAAATTATTGATCTCTCATGCTTCACTTATATTATTTTGATAATCCTTTAGAACAGCACGGTACTTTTCTTTGGCTATAAAATTAGTCCTAATATGATAAGCATCCAAGATTGTTATAATAAAAACTTTCATAAAAGTGCATTGAATACTATGAGAAGTTTGATACTTGATGATTGTTTTGAGATATGAAGATGGTAATATTAGAGTCGTGCTAGTTGAGTAGTTGTGAATTTTATAAATACTTGTGTTGAAGTTTGTAAGTCCTGTAGCATGCACGTATGGTAACCGTTGTTTAACAAATTTGAAACATGAGGTGTTCTTTGATTGTCATCCTTATGAGTGGCGGTCGGGGATGAGCGATGGTCTTTTCCTACCAACCTACCCCCCTAGGAGCATGCGCGTAATGCTTGGTTTTTGATGACTTGTAGATTTTTGCAATAAGTATGTGAGTTCTTTATGACTAATGTTGAGTCCATGGATTATACACACTCTCACCTTTCCATCATTGCTAGCCTCTTCGGTACCGTGCATTGCCCTATCTCACCTTGAGAGTTGGTGCAAACTTCGACGGTGCATCCACATCCCTTGATATGATAAACTCTATCACACATAAACCTCCTTATATCTTCCTCAAAATAGCCACCATACCTACCTATTATGGCATTTCCATAGCCATTCCGAGATATATTGCCATGAAACTTTCCACCGTTTCATTTATTATGACACGCTTCATCATTGTCATATTGCCTTGCATGATCATGTAGTTGACATCGTATTTGTGGCAAAGCCACCATGCATAATTTATCATACATGTCACTCTTGATTCATTGCCCATCCCGGTACACCGTTGGAGGCATTCATATAGAGTCATATTTTGTTCCAGTATGGAGTTGTAATCATTGAGTTGTAAATAAATAGAAGTGTGATGATCATCATTAATAGAGCATTGTCCCAAATCAAAAAAATAAAAAAAGAAGGGAGAAAGGCCAAATAAAAAAGGAAAGGCCCAAAGAAAGAGAAAAGAAATAAAAAAGGGACAATGCAACTATCCTTTTTTCCACACTTGTGCTTCAAAGTAGCACCATGATCTTTATGATAGAGAGTCTCTTGTTTTGTCACTTTCATATACTAGTGGGAATTTTTCATTATAGAACTTGGCTTGTATATTCCAACAATGGGCTTCCTCAAATGCCCTAGGTCTTCGTGAGCAAGCAAGTTGGATGCACACCCACTTAGTTTCTTTTGTGGAGCTTTCATACATTTATAGCTCTAGTGCATCCGTTGCATGGCA
Organism: Triticum monococcum; assembly: GCA_034509565.1. Lineage (NCBI taxonomy): Eukaryota > Viridiplantae > Streptophyta > Magnoliopsida > Poales > Poaceae > Triticum > Triticum monococcum. The sequence continues at coordinate 69,385,485 of CM067846.1, forward strand.
ATCCCTACTCCTTGCATTGACATCAACTGATGGGAATCTCCCTAGCCCGTTGATTAGCCGCGTCAATGTGCGACTTTGTCTTCTCCACATAACCCCCATCATTATACTCTATTCCACCCATAGTGCTATATCCATGCCTCACGCTCATGTATTGCGTGAAAGTTGAAACAAGTTTGAGATTACTAAATTATGAAACAATTGCTTGGCTTGTCATCAGGGTTGTGCATGATGAGAGCATTCTTGTGTGACGAAAATGGAGCATGACCAAACTATATGATTTTGTATGGATGAACTTTCTTTGGCCATATTATTTTGAGAAGACATAATTGCTTAGTTAGTATGCTTGAAGTATTATTATTTTTATGACAATATTAAACTTTTGTCTTGAATCTTTCGGATCTGAACATTCATGCCACAATAAGGAAAATTACATAGAAAATTATGCTAGGCAGCAGGTAGCATTCCACATAAAAATTCTATTTTTATCATTTACCTACTCGAGGACGAGCAGGAATTAAGCTTGGGGATGCTTAATACGTCTCCACGTAACTATAATTTTTTATTGTTCCATGCTATTATATTATTTGTTTTGGATGTTTAATGGGCTTTATTATACACTTTTATATTATTTTTGGGACTAACTATTAACCATAGGCCTAGTGCAAATTGTTGTTTTTTTGCCTATTTCAGTGTTCCGCAGAAAAGGAATATCAAACGGAATCCAAACGGAATGAAACCTTCAGGAGAGTAATTTTTGGAACAAATGCAATCCAGGAGACTTGGAGTGGACGTCAAGGAAGCATCGAGCAGGCCACGAGGTAGGGATGTGCGCCATGGGGGGTAGGCGCGCCACCACCCTCGTGGGCCCCTCGTGGCTCCCCTGAACAACTTCTTTGGCCTATATATACTCATATACCCCGAAAACATCCGAGAGCACCACGAAATCCTATTTCCACTGCCGCAACCTTCTGTACCCAAGAGATCCCATCTTGGGGTCTTTTCTGGAGCTCCGTCGGAGGGGGAATCGCTCATGGAGGGCTTCTACATCAACACCATAGCCTCTCCGATGATGTGTGAGTAGGTTACCACAGACCTTCGGGTCCATAGTTATTAGCTAGATGGCTTATTATCTCTCTTTGGATCTCAATACAAAGTTCTCCTCGATCTTCTTGGAGATATATTCGATGTAATTCCTTTTGCGGTGTGTTTGTCGGGATCCGATCAATTGTGGGTTTATGATCAAGATTATCTATGAACAATATTTGGTTCTTCTCTAAATTATTTTATGTATGATTTGTTATCTTTGCAAGTCTCTTTGAATTATCAGTTTGGTTTGGCCTACTAGATTGATCTTTCTTGCAATGGGAGAAGTGCTTAGCTTTGGGTTCAATCTTGCGGTGTCCTTTCCTAGTGACAGCAGGCACGTATTGTAGTGTTTCCATCGAGGATTAAACGATGGAGTTTATATCATATTGCTTGAGTTTATCCCTCTACATCATGTCATCTTGCCTAATGCGTTACTCTGTTCTTATGAACTTAATACTCTAGATGCATGCTGGATAGCAGTCGATGTGTGGAGTAATAGTAGTAGATGCACAATCGTTTCGGTCTACTTGTCGTGGACGTGATGCCTATATACATGATCATGCCTAGATATTCTCATAATTATGCACTTTTCTATCAATTGCTCGACAGTAATTTGTTCACCCACCGCAATACTTATGCTATTCTGAGAGAAGCCACTAGTGAAACCTATGGCCCCGGGTCTATTTTCCATCATATAAGTTTCCAATCTATTTTACTTTGCAATCTGTAGTTTCAATCTATATAATAAAAATACCAAAAATATTTATCTTATTATCTCTATCAGATCTCACTTTTGCAAGTGGCCGTGAATGGATTAACAACCCCTTTATCGCGTTGGTTGCAAGGTTCTTATTTGTTTGTGTAGGTGTGAGGCGACTTGCGTGTAGTCTCCTACCGGATTGATACCTTGGTTCTCAAAAACTGAGGGAAATGCTTATTCTACTTTGCTACATCACCCTTTCCTCTTCAAGGGAAAACCAACGCAGTGCTCAAGATGTAGCAATCAACATAGTGATTCTTCTTCGCTTTGATCACATCAAAGTAGATGGCCCACTGAAAGCAATTCCAGAAAGGATGGTTGACCAAAGTGGGTTCTTGATCTTCTATATATGGGTTCCGCTGGCGCTTTTCCCAGAACTCCTTTGCAGACATCTCTGTCACAGACTTGGCCCTAGGCTTGGGCTTGGTCACAATCTTCTTCTTCCGCTGAGGTGGAGGAGGAACACTCGATTAGGAAGCTTTGAAGTTGAATGCACGGGGTTGACACGGCGGACATGTTGCTCAGAAGGGTCATCACCTGGAACCAGATACACAGACACAAGAAACAATAAGAAAGAACGAGCATATGCCACCAAACAAAACAACTTGGATCGAAATTTGGTAAGAGTATGATGGAAATGGGCATCCGGCAGTAGTACCGCGATTAGTAAGTGGTAGTACTGCCCAAGCGGTAGTACTGCTCCAGGGGAGCGGTAGTACCACTCCAGGCGGGGGAACAAAGGTTCCCTACTACCATGGCCAAATCCGGCACTACCGGAATGCCAAATTCAAAAATAATCCTACCAAATATCAATCCAAACAGTCTAGACACCTTCTCCAACCTACTCAAGCCTTGATTTAGCCAAAAATCGAGAGATGCATCAACTATTTCCCCTAAAGACTAGATCTGAAACCTAGGCACAAAGAGAAGGGGAACGGGAGAAATACCATCATCCATGGCAAGAGGACAGGGTGGGGATCGATTCCACCGAAGGAGATGGAGATGGACAACCCAGAGACGGTAGCCCGCCAAAGCCCTCCCGCGGTGAGTCGGCGCTGGAGAAACGAGGAGGACGAGTAGGTTGTGCGAATGGGTGTGGGGGAGAAGAAAAACTCCCCCACCCCGACATAACCCTGTAGTCCCGCCCCGCAGTGGTAGTACCGCTCGAGTGGGCGGTAGTACTGCTTGTTACTCAATAGAGGTAGTACCGCGCACCCTAGCGGTAGTACCGCCCAGCCAAGACTCGAAGACTAGACACTAAAAATGGCTTAGCTCAAGAAGGAAAGAAAATAAAGAGAAAAAGAAAGAGAGAGAGCAAGCACAAAGGCAACAAAACACCAACGAGAGGACACGAAACACACACCTCTCTAAGAGAGGGCGGTGGCCAAGGCCACCTATGTTTGAGTCAACAGGTATGGCACTGCGAAGACTTTAACCTCAGGCCCATGACCAAAACTCATCTTTGAAGAACAAGTACCATAAAAATGGCTAATGTGAAAGACTTGATCAATTTATGCATAATGGGGGGAGGGAGAGTTCATTGAGAGAACAACACTCCCCCCATGTCTATGCCTACACCTAAACAAGACATCACGATGAGTATGGTGGGATGTGCAAAGGTTCAAGCCACATTGCTCGAATCAATGATATTTAGCTCATGCCTTAACTCGTGAAATCTTGCTTCATCCAAGGGCTTCGTGAAGATATCTGCAAGGTTATCATGGGTGTTGACATAGTTGATCTCGATCTCCCCTCGCCTAATGTGATCCCGGATGAAATGATACCGAATCTCAATATGCTTCGTCTTGAAGTGTTGGATCGGGTTGACAGAAATCTTGATTGCACTTTCATTGTCACACCAAAGAGGCACTTTGTCACAAATGAAACCGTGATCCTTTAAAGTTTGCCTCATCCATAGGAGTTGTGCACAACAACTACCGGAGGCCACATACTCTGCTTCGGTGGACAAGACACACACACAACTTTTCTTCTTAGAAGACCAACTCGCCAAAGAGCAACCAAGAAATTGGCACCCATCGGAAGTTGACTTCCTATCCACTTTGTATCCCGCCCAATCCGAGTCTGAAAAGCCCACAAGGTTGAAGTTTTCTCCTCTTGGGTACCATAATCCAAAGTTTGGGGTATGAGCCAAATATCGAATGATTTGCTTGATCGCCACAGAGTGGCTTTCCTTAGGTGCGGCATAAAACCATGCAAAAATTCCCACACTCAACATAATATCCGGTCTAGATGCACAAAGGTAAAGAAAGGAGCCAATCATGGAGCGATATACCTTTCGATCCACCGTTTTACCATTGGGATCAATGTCAAGTTGGCATCTGACGACCATTGGAGTGGAAGCCCGCTTGACATCACTTAGCTTGAATCTCTGGAGCATGTCTTGGGTATATTTGGCTTGGTTTATGAAGGTTCCTTCTCTTCTTTGCTTGATTTCAAACCTGAGAAAGAACTCTGATACGTCTCCCTCGTATCTACTTTTACAAAAACTTTTGCCCTTGTTTTGGACTCTAACTTGCATGATTTGAATGGAACTAACCCGGACTGACGCTGCTTTCAGCAAAATTGCCATGGTGTTATTTATGTGCAGAAACAAAAGTTCTCGGAATGACCTGAAACTTCACGGAATGTCTATTTGGAAATAATAAAAAATCCTTGCAAAAGATGAAGACCAGGGGGCCCACCACCTGTCCACGAGGGTGGGGGGCGCGCCTGCCCCCCTAGGGCGCGCCCCTACCTCGTGGGCCCCCTCGAGCTCCTCTGACCTCAACTCCAACTCTATATATTTGGTTTCGGAGAGGAAAAAAATAAAGGAGAAGGAATCATCGCGTTATACGATACGGAGCCGCCGCCAAGCCCTAAAACCTCTCGGGAGGGCTGATCTGGAGTCCGTTCGGGGCTCCGGAGAGGGGAATCCGTCACCATCATCATCATCAACCATCGTCCATCACCAATTTCATGATGCTCACCGCCATGCGTGAGTAATTCCATCGTAGCCTTGCTGGACGGTGATGGGTTGGATGGGATCTATCATGTAATCGAGTTAGTTTTGTTGGGGTTTGATCCCTAGTATCCACTATATTCTGAGATTGATGTTGCTATGACTTTGCTATGCTTAATGCTTGTCACTAGGGCCCGAGTGCCATGATTTCAGATCTGAACCTATTATGTTTTCATCAATATATGAGAGTTCTTGATCCTATCTTGCAAGTCTATAGTCACCTATTATGTGTTATGATCCGTTAACCCCGAAGTGACAATAATCGGGATACTTACAGGTGATGAGCGTAGTTTGAGGAGTTCATGTATTCACTATGTGTTAATGCTTTGTTCCGGTACTCTATTAAAAGGAGGCCTTAATGTCCCTTAATTTCCGTAAGGACCCCGCTGCCACGGGAGGGTAGGACAAAAGATGTCATGCAAGTTCTTTTCCATAAGCACGTATGACTATATTCAGAATACATGCCTACATTACATTGATGAATTGGAGCTAGTTCTGTGTCACCCTAGGTTATGCCTGTTACATGATGAAATGCATCGGGCGTAATTCTCCATCACTGATCCATTGCCTACGAGCTTTCCATATATTGTTCTTCTCTTGCTTACTTTTCCGTTGCTATTTTTACAATCACTACAAAATACCAAAAACATTACTTTCGCTATCGTTACCTTTTGCTACCATTACTACTACTATCATATTACTTTGCTACTAAATACTTTCCTGCAGATATTAAGTTTCCTGGTGTGGTTGAATTGACAACTCAGCTGCTAATACTTGAGAATATTCTTTGGCTCCCCTTGTGTCGAATCAATAAATTTGGGTTGAATACTCTACCCTCAAAAACTGTTGCGATCCCCTATACTTGTGGGCTATCAAGACTATTTTCGGGCGCCGTTGCCGGGGAGCATATCTCTATTCTTTGAGTCACTTCGGATTTATATCTGCTTATCATTATGAAGAACTTGAGAGATCCAAAAACCAAGATTTATCCCTCAACTACGAGGGGAGGTAAGGAACTGCCATCTAGCTGTTCACTTGATTCACCTTCTGTTTTGAGTAAGCTTGCGGCACCTAAACCTGCTTCTGCTATTCGTTCTGATATGTCGCATGTTATTGATGATGCCACTTCTGCTATGCATGATACTTATGATGAACCTACTTCTATGCTTGATACTACTGTGCCACTTGGTGAATTTCTTGATGAACAACTTGCTAGGGTTAGAGAGAGTGAAAATATTGAATCTGATAATACTGATGAAAGTGATGATGAAGACTTTCCCGTTATTCCTAAGGGTTATGTTTTTTTAATAAAGAAGCTTCTTTAGCTATTTTAGCTTGCAAAGATAGATACGAACTCAAGAGGTTATTAGCTAAATGGAAGAAGCAATCTCTTAATGCTGGAATGAAACCTGACCCTGCTTTTGCTACTTCACCTATCTGTGTTACCGATAAGGATTATGAATTCTCTGTTGATCCTGGTATAATTACTTTGGTTGAATCTGATCCCTTTCATGGCTATGAATCTAAAACTGTTGTGGCACATCTTACTAAATTAAATGATATAGCTACCCTGTTCACTAATGATGAGAGAACTCGTCACTTTTATATCCATAAAATATTTCCATTCTCATTAAAGGGTGATGCTAAGATATGGTTTAATTCTCTTGTTCCTGGTTGTGTGCCTAGTCCCCAGGATATGATTTATTACTTCTCTGCTAAATATTTCCCTGCTCATAAGAAACAAGCTGCTTTGAGGGATATATATAATTTTGTGCAAATTGAAGAAGAGAGACTCCCACAAGCTTGGGGGAGGCTTCTCAAATAACTTTATGTTTTGCTTGATCATCCTCTTAAGAAAAATGAAATACTTGGTATCTTTTATAATGGACTAACTGATGCCGCTAGAGATTACCTGGATAGTTGTGCTGGTTCTGTTTTCAGGGAAAGAACACCGGATGAAGCTGGAATTCTATTGAATAATATGCTGACAAATGAAAATAATTGGACACCTCCTGAGCCAGTTCCTGAGCCTATTCCTAAACCAACTCTGAAGAAGAGAGGTATTCTATTTCTCAGTCCTGAAGATATGCAAGAGGTAAAGAAATCTATGAAAGAAAAAGGTATTAAAGCTGAAGATGTTAAGAATTTACCTCCTATTGAAGAAATACATGGTCTTAATTTACCGCCTGTTGAAGAAACATATGATCTTAATCCATTACCTATTGAAGAAACTCATGGTCTTGATAACCCGGCACGGGTAGTAAAGGTATATTCTCTCTATAGATATGATAAAGCTGAAATCCCATTTACTAAGTTTGCTAGCACATGCTTAGATGAGTTTAATAAATTTATGGCTAAGCAAGAAGACTTTAATGCTTATTTTGGTAGACAATTGAAATACAATTCAAATATGCTTGAACACTTGGGTGATTATATGGCTAATGTTAAAGGTGAACTTAAACTTATTAGTAAACATGCTTCTATGGTTACCACTCAAGTAGAACATGTACTTAAAGCTCAAAATGATTTGCTCAATGAACTGAATAGTAAGAATAATGATAATGTTGTTAGAGTTATGACTAGAGGTGGTAAAATGACTCAGGAACCTTTGTATATTGAAGGCCATCCTAAGAGAATTGAGCAAGATTCTCAGAGAAATAATGTAGATGCACCTAGTCCTTCTAATAGGAAGAAAAAGAAAAATGATAGGACTTTGCATGCTTCTAGTAAACCTATCACTGAAACACCTGAGCATCCAAATGATATTTCTATCTATGATGCTGAAACACAATCTGGTAATGAATCTGAAACTAGTGATAATATTAATGATAATGTTCATGATGATGCTCAACCTAGTAATGATAATGATATATAAATTGAACCTGCTGTTTATCTTGGTAACCCACAATCAAAGAATCAACGTTATGATATGAAAGACTTTGTTGCTAGGAAACATGGTAAAGAAAGAGAACCATGGGTTCAGAAACCCATGCCTTTTCCTCCCAAACCATCCAAGAAAAAGGATGATGAGGATTTTGAGCGCTTTGCTGAAATGATTAGACCTATCTTTTTGCGTATGCGATTAACTGATATGCTTACAATGAATCCTTATGCTAAGTACATGAAAGATATTGTTACAAATCAAAGAAAGATATCAGAAGCTGAAATTTCCACCATGCTTGCTAATTATACTTTTAAGGATGGAATACCAAAGAAACTTGGAGATCCACGAGTACCCACTATACCATGCTCTATTAAAAAAACTATGTTAAAACTGCTTTATGTGATCTTGGAGCCGGTGTTAGTGTTATGCCGCTCTCTTTATATTGTAGACTTGATTTGAATAAGTTGACACCTACTGAAATATCTTTGCAAATGGCTAATAAATCAACTGCTATACCTGTCGGTATTTGTGAGGATGTGCCTGTTGTAGTTGCAAACACTACTATTTAAATGGACTTTGTTATTCTTGATATTCCCGAGGACGATAGTATGTCTATTATTCTTGGAAGAACCTTTTTGAATACTACAGGGGCTGTTATTGATTGCACTAAAGGCAACATCACTTTTCATGTTAATGGTAATGAGCATACAGTACACTTTCCGAGGAAACAACCTCAAGTTCATAGTATCAACTCTACTGGAAAAATTCCATCGATTATATTTGGAGGTTTTGAATTTCCTCTTCCTATTGTCAAGAAGAAATAAGATATTCTTATTATTGGGGATGTGCATATCCCCGTTGAGGTAACATAGTGTTATTCGAAATTTCTCCGATTCCATGTTATTTGGAATGAGTTCGTTAACAAGACTTGATCAACCTTGTTAGTGGTTTCCTTTTGATGAGCTTGAGATGGATGAAACTAGAAGGCACAACCTACTGTACCCTCCTTTTACTTTCTGTTATTATATTAAATAAAATAAAAATAGTATTTTCTGTCTGTTATCTGAATTATCCGTGCAATATAAACATACCCCAAAAATAAAAGTTCTCCAAATGCCCTGAAATTTAAATATGATTTTTTCTGGAATATTTGAGAATATTTGGCACTAAGAACACATCAGGAGAAGCTGGCACCTGGCCACGAGGGTCAGGGGCGCGCCCTACCCCCCTGGGCGCCCCCTGCCTCGTGGGCCCACGGTGGCCCTCCTCCACTTATCATTTCACCCACACACTCCTTCTTCCTCCCACATACACGAATAACCAGCTCAAACCCGAGTCCAAGCTCGTTTTGCTGCCATTTTTGATCTCCTTGCTCAAAGCACCTCTCACAAAATTGCTTGGGGAGATTGTTCCTTGGTATGTGACTCCTCCATTGGTCCAATTAGTTTTTGTTCTAGTGCTTTATTCATTGCAATTTTGTGCTGCCTAGGTGACCATGTTCTTGAGCTTGCATGTCAAATTTATATGGTTCCAAGTAGTTTTGATGCATGATATAGGCTCTAGACACTTGTATGAGTAGTTGCTACCAATATTATTGAGTTTGGTTCACTTTTATTTTGAAGTTACTAAAAATTTCAGAAATTTTTCAGAGGAAGAAATATGCTTAGGAAAATGTTCCAAGGTGGTTCTTTAAGGAAGCAAGGACCCAGGCTTGCAACGTGTGATGCTGATGAAGAACCACCAAGAGACGCCCCAGTGCGTCCTTGTGAATGGCCTTCTGAGAACTTTATCGATTGAGCGGGAATTAAGGAAGAATTTAATGCCTATTTGCGTAACGCGGATCTTGTGAGCTTCGAGGAAGAAAAGTGCAGCAAGTATCACTATCTTACTAGTTCCTCTGTGAGGAGGTTTGAATTTTCATCTTCACGAATTCTCCAACTGTCCTGTTTGATCTTTATGAAAATTCTTACACCATGGACTTAGAGGATTTTACCACTGCTTGCAAACTTCCACAATGGTGTAGTGTCAGGGAACCTCGCAAATCTGAATTTAGAGATTTTCTTGCTTGTATAACTGTGGGGGAATCTAGAGATATAACACAAGCTACCATAGGGAGCATTCACTTTCCTGCCGTACATTATTTTGGTCTCTTCATAGGTAGATGAATTAATGGTAAAGATGAGGCATGTCACATGTGTGTTCCTGACCTCAGTATTCTTAGGAGTGCTGTGTTAGGAGATAAATCTTATAATTTGGGAGCCATTGTTGCACGTAGGTTGCATCTTAATAGATTTAATGGAGTTCTTTGTGGAATTTATGCAACCCGCATAGCTAATTTTCTTGGTATAGCCATACATGAAGATGATATTGAGGTGCCACCTGCTTATTTAGATTTTAATGCTATGGTTCACCACCAGTTTGTCGAGAGGAGTGAATCACCTCTCCAGTATCGACTAATCTTTGACAGACGACATGCTGTCCATATTACTCTCCCTGATCCTGCCTTCTTTGATTATCAGACAAAAGGAAGATATGTTATTACCAGAGAGGAGGCAGATGAGTACGAGAGGAGGGCTGAGGCCGCTCGTCGCCACGCTGCAGCTCAGAAGGCGATAGCCGCTGCATCTCAGTACGACCCCAACTATTATTAAGGATATCCGCCAGGCCAGCCGTGGCCATAGACCAACTTAGGCCAAAAGCCTAAGCTTGGGGGAGTACGTATTTCTCACCGACATTACATTTATGTTCACACACTCATTGCTAGATGTCGGCGCTCATACTTTTTCATTGTATCATCCATGCTAGTTTATTTCCTTTTTATGCTTTCTTCTTGTGTGTTTAATAAACCTTAATAAAGACCAAAAAAATAGTTGTAGCTTTTAATTAGTGCACTTTCCGTGCTTGTAGTAGTAGTTAAAAAATTAAAACCCCAAAAGGTTTCCTGTTCTTCTTTTGCTTGTTGGGAACTTTCCCGTGTAAATAGTTTTATTTTTTTATTTTCTTTGGGGGTCGATAGGAGAAGACCATGATTAAATTGTTGAAGTGCCTCCTATATGCATAATTGTTGATTTAACCAAGAGTCCATATTGCCTTGTCTTCTCCTGTTTATTGAATGCTTGCAGATTCCAGCTTAGTCCAATGCACACGCACTATTATTATTATTCACATCATTTGGTCGTGCAAGTGAAAGTCAATTATGACGATATATGATGGACTGACTGAGATGAGAAAGGCTGCTATGAACTCGACCTCTTTTGTTTTTGTAAATATGATTAGTTCATTGTTCCTGATTCAGCGTAATATAAATAAACATGTTTGCAATGACAAGTAGAGATCATAGTTTCTTGTGCCATGCTTGATTAGCCATGAGTTATAATGGTTTACCTTGCGTGCCAACATGCTATTAAAATGGTTATGATGTGGTATGATAGAGTGGTATCCTCCTCTGAATGATTTAAGTGACTTGACTTGGCACATGTTCACGCATGTAGTTGAAACAAAATCAACATAGCCTTCACGATATTTATGTTCATGGTGGATTATATCCTACTCATGCTTGCATTCGATGTTGATTAATTTTAATGCATGTTCATGACTGTTGTCGCTCTCTAGCTGGTCGCTTCCCAGTCTCTTGCTAGCCTTCGCCTGTACTACGCGAGAATACTGCTTGTGCATCCAACTCCATAAACCCCAAAGTTATTCCACATGAGTCCACCATACCTACATATATACGGTATCTACCTGCCATTCCAAGTAATTTTTTATGTGACAAACTCTAAACCTTCAAATAAATATCCTGTTTTGTATGCTCGAATAGCTCATGTATCAACTAGGGCTGTTCATATCTTCCATGTTAGGCGGGTTATTCTCAAGACGAGTGGACTCCGCTCCTCACTCACGAGAAAGTGGCTGGTCAGTGGGATGCCCAGTCCCATGCTTTATCCAAACTAAATCAAAATAATTGCAAACAAAACTCCCCCTGGGACTCTTGTTAGTTCGAGGCACTCGTTGTTTTGAGCAAGCCATGGATTGATGCTTGTTGGTGGAGGGGGAGTATAAACTTTACCATTCTGTTTGGGAACCGCTTATGATGTGTGTAGCATGGAAGATATCGCCATCTCTTGGTTGTTATGTTGATAATGAAAGTATACCGCTCAAAATATTATTCACCTCTATTTCAAAACTGAGCTCTAGCACCTATACAAATCCTTGCTTCCCTCTGTGAAGGGCCTATCTATTTACTTTTATGTTGAGTCATCATCCTCTTATTAAAAAGCGCCAGCTGGAGAGCACCGCTGTCATTTGCATTCATTACTGTTAGTTTACATGAGTATGACTTGACTGGATCTCTTTTACCATGAATTACAATGTCTAGTCAGTCCTTGATCTTTAAAGGTGCTCTGCATTTATGTTTTGCAGTCTCAGAAAGGGCTAGCGAGATACCATCTTGTTATATCATATTATGATTGTTTTGAGAAAGTGTTGTCATCCGAGATTTATCATTATTGCTCGCTAGTTGATTATGCCATTGATATGAGTAAACTTGAGACCTAAGAGTTATTGTGAATGTGGTTAGTCATAATCTTTGCTGAAAACTTGAATGCTGGCTCTACATATTTACAACAACAAGAGCAAACAGAGTTTGTAAAAGTTTTTCTTTATCACTTTCAGTTTATCAACTAAATTGCTTGAGGACAAGCAAAGGTTTAAGCTTGGGGGAGTTGATACGTCTCCATCGTATCTACTTTTCCAAAAAATTGCCCTTATTTTGGACTTTAACTTGCGTGATTTGAATGGAACTAACCTGGACTGACGCTGCTTTCAGCAAAATTGCCATGGTGTTATTTATGTGCAGAAACAAAAGTTCTCGGAATGACCTGAAACTTCACGGAACGTCTATTTGTAAATAATAAAAAATCCTTTCAAAAGATGAATACCAGGGGGCCCATGACCTATCCACGAGGGTGGGGGACGCGCCTCCTACCTCGTGGGCCCCCCTGGAGCTCCTCCGACCTCAACTCCAACTCTGTATATTTGGTTTCGGAGAGGAAAAAATAAAGGAGAATGAATCATCGCGTTTTACGATACGGAGCCGCTGCCAAGCCCTAAAACCTCTCAGGAGGGCTGATCTGGAGTCCGTTCGGGGCTCCGGAGAGGGGAATCCGTCGCCAGCGTCATTATCAACCATCCTCCATCACCAATTTCATGATGCTCACCGCCGTGCGTGAGTAATTCCATCGTAGGCTTGCTGGACGGTGATGGGTTGGATGGGGTTTGATCCCTAGTATCCACTATGTTCTGAGATTGATGTTGCTATGAATTTGCTATGCTTAATGCTTGTCACTAGGGCCCGAGTGCCATGATTTTAGATCTGAACCTATTATTTTTTCATCAATATATGAGAGTTCTTGATCCTATCTTGCAAGTCTATAGTCACCTATTATGTGTTATGATCCGTTAACCCCGAAGTGACAATAATCGGGATACTTACCGGTGATGACCGTAGTTTGAGGAGTTCATGTATTCACTATGTGTTAATGCTTTGTTCCGGTACTCTATTAAAAGGAGGCCTTAATATCCCTTAGTTTCCGTAAGGACCCCGCTGCCACGGGAGGGTAGGACAAAAGATGTCATGCAAGTTCTTTTCCATAAGCACGTATGACTATATTAGGAATACATGCCTACATTACATTGATGAATTGGAGCTAGTTCTATGTCGCCCTAGGTTATGACTGTTACATGATGAACCGCATCCGGCGTATTTCTCCATCACTGATCCATTGCCTACAAGCTTTCCATATATTGTTCTTTGCTTATTTACTTTTCCGTTGCTATTGTTACAATCACTACAAAATACCAAAAACATTACTTTTGCTATCGTTACCTTTTGCTACCGTTACCACTACTATCATATTACTTTGCTACTAAATACTTTGCTGCAGATATTAAGTTTCCAGGTTGGTTGAATTGACAACTCAGCTGATAATACTTGAGAATATTCTTTGGCTCCCCTTGTGTCGAATCAATAAATTTGGGTTGAATACTCTACCCTAGAAAATTGTTGCGATCCCCTATACTTGTGGGTTATCAAACTTCAATTCTCCCATCATGGACATCTTGAACTTCGAGGTCATGAGGGCGGCAAATTCCTCATTGAAATCTTTGTTAGGGGAACCAAATATAATATCATCAACATATAGTTGGCATACAAACAACTCCCCTTTAACCTTCTTAGTAAAAAGAGTGGGGTCGATTTTCCCAATTTCAAATCCACAATCTTGCAACAACTCGGTAAGGTGCTCATACCATGCACGTGGGGCTTGTTTATGGCTATATAGTGCCTTATCGAGTTGGTACACATGATCGGGGAAATAGGGATCCTCGAACCCCGAGGGTTGTTTGACATACACCAACTCATTAATAGGACCATTAAGAAAAGCACTCTTCACATCCATTTGTTGCAACTTGAAGTTATCATGAGAGGCATAAGCAATCAACAAACGAATTGATTAGCAAAGGTTTCACTGTAGTCGATACCCTCGACTTGGGAGTAGCCTTGTGCTACCAAATTAGCCTTGTTGCGGATGATAATTCCATGAGCATCTTGCTTATTCTTGAATATCCACTTTGTTCCAATGACATTATGGTTGCCCGTTGGCCTTGGCACCAATCTCCACACCTTGTTGTGCTCGAATTTGTTGAGTTCTTCATGCATGGAATTTAGCCAATCTGGATCCTCGAGCACCTCATAGACCTTTTGGGGTTCAACACAAGAAACAAACGCATGATGTTCACAATAGTTTTCTAATTTTCTACGAGTGCTTACCCCCTTTCTTAAGCTTCCAAGCACATTTGTCATGAGATGACCCTTGGTAGTGAGCTTGGATGCAATCTTGGCGGCATGACGCTCCAATTCCTCCTCGGGAGTGAGTTGAGGAGCGATAACTTGATCATGTTGAGCATCGTCTTGAGCTTGTTATTGATCTTGAGCTTGCTCTTGATCTTGAACTTGCTTGGAGGTGAGAACTTGACCTTGGGCATCACTTGGTGGGTCAACACCATCTTGAGGTTGATCTTGCCCTTGATCTTGTTCATTTAGTTGAGGGCCTTCACTTTGTTCTTCGAAAGCGTGTGGGTCTTGGGTTGGTGATGGTTCCACTTGAGTGGAACATTGTCCTTCTCCTTCAGCCACAAGGGGTTCCTCAATGGGTAGGATAAGACCAACACCCATTCTTCTTATGGCTTGGGGAGGAATTTCATCACCTACATCATAAGTACTACTTTGCTCCACTTGGGAGCCGTTATTCTCATCAAACTCCACGTTACACGTCTCCTCAATAAGTCCATGGACTTATTGAGGACACGGTACGCATGAGAGTTTGTAGCATAACTAACAAATATGCCCTCATGAGCTCTAGCCTCAAATTTAGACAAATGAACACCTTTCTTGAGAATGAAACACTTACACTCGAACACCAGAAAGTACTTGAGGTTGGGCTTGTTACCGGTGAGTATCTCATATGGAGTTTTGTTCAAGCCTTTGCGGAGATAGAGATGATTGGATGCATGACATGCGGTGTTGATGGCTTTGGCCCAAAAGTTGTAAGGAGACTTGAACTCCGCCATCATGGTCCTTGCCGCATCCATCAATGTCCGCTTCTTTCTCTCCACTACCCCATTTTGGTGAGGGGTGTAAGGTGCGGAATATTGATGCTTGATCCCCTCATCACTAAGAAACTCATCCAAGGTGTAGTTCTTGAACTCAATGCCGTTGTCACTTCTTATCGTCAAGATCTTTGCATTATGTTGGTGTTGAGCTTCATTTGTAAAGTCAATGACGGTTCGTTGGGTCTCACTCTTCCTCTTGAAGAAGTACACCCATGTGTATCTTGAATAATCATCCACAATCACCAAGCAATACTTTCTGCCCCCAAGACTATCAAAGGATGGAGGTCCAAAGAGATCCAAGTGAAGGAGCTCTAAGGGCCTCTCTGACTAGATGATAGTCATGGGAGGGTGAGCCTTCCCATGTAGCTTTCCTTCAATACAAGCACATCAGGCATGATCTTTGGCAAAACTAACATTTGTTAGTCCACGGACATGGTCCCCCTTAAGAAGACTTTGAAAAGATCTCATATTGACATGGGCTAAAGGAGATGCCAAAGCCATCCCACATCAACTTTATCCATTAGGCATGTCGTGGTATTAGTGGGTCGCTCCGAAAAGTTAATCACATATAGACTGGTATCGACATGCCCAACAAAGGCTACTTTAAGAGTCTTGCTCCACAAGAGGGCCATGGTATCAATATCAAAGAAAGTGGCAAAGCCCATGAGTGCAAGTTGATGAACGGAAAGCAAATTGTATGCAAGGGACTCAACAAGCATGACTTTCTCGATCGTGAGATCATGAGAAATGACAACCTTGCCAAGTCCCAATACCTTAGAAGACGAGGCATCACCCCACTTGACATTGGTGGGCATAGATAGAATCTTGTGCACGTCCACCACCAAGTCCTTGCTTCCGGTCATATGATTAGTGGCTCCACTATCAAGCAACCATGATCCCCCACCGGAAGCAAACACCTACAAGATATCAATGCTTGGTTTTAGGTACCCATTTTGTAATGGGTCATTTGATGTTAGTAACAAGGGTCTTAGGAACCCAAATAGACCATTCAATGTACTCTTAAGGAGAGCCAAAAATTTTAGCATAAACATGCCCATCACTAGCACGACACTAAGAAGGGTTAAAGTCGCCGACTTTGTTGGAAGGGGTGGCATTGCCCTTCTTGACATCACCACCCTTCACATTGTTCTCCTTCTCCTTGGGAGCACCCTCTCCCTCCTTCACAAAAGTTTGCTTCATAGGAGGAGGTCGTTTGGCCTTGTCATTCTTCTTCTTGATCTTGGACTTGGGTGCGAACACAATTCCCTCCTTGTCCACAACTTCCTTTTGATTGCTCAAAAGGTCGTTGAGGTTCTTCTCACCTTGTATGCAAGACACAAGACCTTTATCAAGTTGCTCCTTCAACTTAGCATCCTCCTCCACAAGGTGCACATGCTGACAACATGAGTTAGAAGCATTTGCATTATCAATTAAGACCATATGAGGAAAGTGGCCTTTTCCTTAGTTAGCTTCACTTGGAGTTGATCATGAGACTCTTTGAGGCTAGCATGAGCACCCTTCAAGGCTTTGTGAGCCTTGTCAAGTATATCAAGCTCCTCCTTTAGTCTAGCAAGATCAACCCCAAGTTTGGCCTTCTCAGAATTGAGCACATGAGATACAACAAGAGCATGATCAAGATCTTTCTTTAATTTAGCATGATCATCATTGCGTGACTCCTCAAGAGCCAAACAATGACCACACTCTTCCTCAAGAGTAGTAGAGAGATCCTATATCTCATCAGAATAGTCACGACTATGTCCCTCCATCTTAGAGATGGTATCTTCGTGAGCCTCGATCATGTCATTGGCTTCACCAAATTGTTCGAATAGAGCAACAAAGTGCTTCTTGGATTTACCTTTAAGCTTACTCATAAAAGACTCAAATTCATTTTCTTCCCCATTGGACCCCTCACTTTCATCAATGCAATCCGTCAAAGAGGGATTAGTGGTGATGGAGGTTTTGATGTTGGGGGTTACCTTATTAGTGGCTTTGGCCATGAGGCACTTGGCGGTGATGTTCTTGTTGGGTGAGTCCAAGAGGGACACCCGAGGAGTTGTTGCAATGGCAACAAAAGCCATGGAAACCGTCTCACCATATTCATCATCATCATCCTCATTGTACTCTTATTGTGCCACCAACCCCTTGGGAGGAGTTTTCTTGGTGAAGTTGTTCTTGTTGGGGAAGGACTTGGCCTTGTCTTTTTAGATAAGCTTGCCACCACTGTCTTCCCTCTTCTCATATGGGCATTCCGCAACAAAGTGGCTCACATTGCTTATAGCATGTCCTCACATGTTGCTTGCCCTTGGTGCCACTTGAGTTGTTCTTGTTGAAGTTGGGCCTTGAGTTCTTCTTGCTCCAAAATTGTCTTGAAGCGAGAGCCATGTTCTCATGATAAGAATATTTTGTATCTTCGGGATTACTCTCCTCTTCTTCCACACTATCCTTGGCTTTCAAGGAAAGGTTTGGATTCTTTGCGCATTGAGAACGCAACACCGCATTGTCGGTGGTCTTGTACAAGATTCTCATTGCTAGAAACTCATCCAACACTTCACTTGAGGACAAGGTGTGGAAGTCCGGCCTTTGACAGATGACGGAGGACATGGCCTTGTGGTAAGGCATCACGGCCTTGAGAAATTTGCACTTGATCCAATTGTCATCCGTATACTTGCTCCCATGATCTCGGAGTGAGACCGCAAAGGTTCTTCATCTTCATTCATTGCAAACTCATCGGCTTCATCTTGAACCACTTCATAGTTGGAGCGTTGAATGATTGCACTTCCCATGTAAATGGAAACAACATGTTGCCATGCTTCCTTGGCCACAGTGAAAAGTTGGAGATGCGCAATATCTTCAGGGGGGTGGCCTCTTGGAGAATGCAAAGGGTGGTGTCGGTGTCAAAACCGGTGGATCTCGGGTAGGGGGTCCCGAACTGTGCGTCCAGGCCGGATGGTAAAAGGAGGCAAGGGACACGAAGTTTTACCCAGGTTCAGGCCCTCTTGATGGAGGTAAAACCCTACGTCCTGCTTGATTAATATTTATGATATGGGTAGTACAAGAGTAGATCTACCACGACATCAGAGAGGCTAAACCCTAGAAGCTAGCCTTTGGTATGATTGTTGTTCTGTATTCAATCTTGTATCTTCATAGTCCAGGAGTCCGGCTGAAGGTATAGTCCGGCTATCCGGACACCCCCTAATCCAGGACTCCCTCAGTAGCCCCTGAACCAGGCTTCAATGACGACGAGTCCGGCGTGCAGATTGTCTTCGGCATTGCAAGGCGGGTTCCTCCTCCAAGTACTTCATAGAATATTTTGAACACAAAGATAGTGTCCGGCTCTGCAAAATAAGTTTCCACATATTGCCATAGAAAGAATAATATTTACACAAATCTAATCTGCTGACGTATTCCGTAGTGTGACATCACACCACAGCCAAGCCTTTATTCGAATCATTTTATTGCCCCACCTCAGCGTGTTATGCGAGGCGGTTTCCTTGGCACGTCTTGTTAAAGCAGAGATAATGTCCCCTTATTCTGGGATTATCATCAATACGGGCGTGGGTAACCCAGCCATGCCATTGATTACGACGCTTGGGGATAAGCGAGTTTTACCATGCTGGTGGGGACATGTAATTGCGTCCACCCATATAAGGGGATAAGGATCCACCTTTTCACCTACGCCTTCTTCCTCCTTTGCCTATCCATTCTTGCGCACTCGAGCTCCAGCGTCCAAGTCCGCACTCTCCACCTCAACCTTCTCCAGCCATGTCTGGAGCGGGAGGCAAAGTGGATGGTCTCCTCCGTCACGGAGGGACACATCAAAAAACTGAGGAAGGCCGGATACTTGTCTAATGACATCGCGTACCGGCTTCCCGAAGAGGGGCAGCTCCTCCCCACACCAAGGCGCCATGAGAGGGTAGTGTTCCTTCCCCACTTCCTCCGCGGACTGGGCTTATCTATCCACCCATTTGTTCGGGGACTCATGTTCTACTACGGCCTGGATTTCCATGATATGGCCCCGAATTTCATCCTCAACATCTCGGCGTTTATCATCGTGTGCGAGGCTTTCCTCTGCATCCGCCCCCATTTCGGCCTATGGCTCAAGACTTTCAATGTCAAGCCGAAGGTGGTGCGCGGCAACCAGGCAGAGTGCGGAGGCGCCATGGTGGGCAAGATGCCCAACGTCTTATGGCTTGAGGGATCCTTTGTGGAGACCCTGAAGGGGTGGCAATCGGGGTGGTTTTACATCACCGAGCCGCGCGACCCTGAGTGGGTCGCAGCCCCCGAGTTCCGGTCCGGACCCCAAACACGGCTCATGTCCTAGAAAGAGACGGGCCTGTCGTGGGGCAGCAAAGGAGAGGTGACTGGACTGCAAACATGCATCCAAACCCTGGTGGACAAGCAGCTCGAGCTTATCAACGTAATCCAGGTCATGCTCATCCGTCGGATCCTCCCATGTCAACAACGGGCCTTCAATTCATGGGAGTTCAACCCGGCACAGCACTGAACTCTGAGCAGGCTCTTCGACACGACGTACGAAGATGTCTGGAAGGTTCTTTTCAAGGGCGCCGAGGCTCCCACATCCGCTACAGAGGATCGCGGATTCAGCGCGCAGTGTCACGCCAGCGCGGTAAGTTGTTTGTGCCTTTTACAGGGTATTAGTTTTTCATAGTTTAACTCTATGCGGGATCTAAGCTCCCTTACCTTTGACAGGTTTGGCAGGCGAAGTCCGGACAGATCGACTGTCTGGCTCCTTTTCCCGAAGACTGAGCTAATGCCCGCTTGGCAAAGTTGCTGGTTCCGGCACCCTATGTGGTGCCGGAGTAGAAGGGCACGAAGAAGACCACGGGGACTTGAAAAAGTGCCCGGCACCGGGAGGTGTCGGGTTCATCATCCGACAGCTCTAAGGCGCATTCCTCCCGTGAAGACGAGGAGGAGGAAGAAGAGACCTCTCCCCCTCCAGCGGGGGGGGGGGGAGATGAAAAGGAAGGCCGCCCTCACTGGGGAGGCCGAAGGGTCCAAGAAGGGGAAAACCCTTCCTCCAGACTACTCCACCGATGCCGACGACGGCGGAGAGGAGTGGCCGCTCAGGGCCAAGCCCCTGGCAAAATCGTAAGTATCCGGATACCAGAGTAATTCATAGTATTCATTTATTGCATAGCTTTCCCTTATGTCGAATATGTTTATGCAGCCCACCCAAAGACCGGCTCAACGCGTCATCGAGCGGTTCACTGGACTCGTCGGATGTGAATTCTCTTCCGACGGCTTCCTCCCCCCGCCCTACGGACGACACCGAAGTGTTGTCCCAACAGGTTCCAAGCCAGGAGGAGGTGGTTCTGGAGGCACCGCAAGGCGACCTCCCGGACTCCAGGAGTAAAGGGGATAAAACCCCCCAGGGCTCCAAGTCCGGCTCTAGGCCGGACACTGCTCCGGAACCTTCAAAGTTCCAGAGTCCGGTGGGCGACCTCCTTCCAAGAGGAGCAAGCCCACCGTGTCGGTGACCCCCGTCCAACCGGAGGCGCCGGACAATCTGTTAGAGGTGCTCGAAGGCACCTCCATCGACGAGGAGCACTGCACCATTATGAGTGCGGTGGTCCAGAAGGTTCAGTCCGCCAAGAGCGGACTGACTGAAGCTTGTACTAGCCTTTTAACAGGCTTTGAGGTAAGTAAAGAATGTGTAAATAATATTACCGCATAGAAAGTAGCCCCTGATACTCTGTTTGGCGTTTTGGAAGAAAAGCCGAAGAGAGGATTAAATAAAATTTGCAGGAGTCTAACAAAAAGGAGTCAATATGCGTATGCAGGCTTCTCTACTGGCGTCCGCCGCACTGACTGCGGAAGTGGACACGCTAAAGCAGAACCTCGAGCAGTCCGAGCAAGAGCTCGGGCATGCCAAGAAGCAGCTTGAGGACAAGGAAGGTAAGAAATACCTTGTTTAAATATATATAAAAAAGGTGTGATTGCAAAAAATGACAAGATTATCGTGGCTATTATAGGGGCCACGTCGGAGGTGGCGACCCTTAAGCAAGCGCTGGTCGAGGCCGAGAAGAGGGCGACCACGGAGTGCACCGAGCGGGAGAAGTATGAGGCCCAGGTTGGCAAGGTGCAGCAAGAGCTCCAGGCTCTCATGAAAAAACATGAAAGTTTGGAGCTTGACTCAAAGACGCGAGCGTCCGAGCTCGCGATGGCTATTGAAAATGCCAAGTCTGCCAAGGCCGAATCCTAGAAGACCCTCCAGGAGTTGGATGCGGTGAAAAAGATAGCAGCGGGTAAGGCATTCTTTATGCAAAGCAAACACATAAGCGTGAGTTACTTGTTACTTACCCGAATCCGGAGCTCTCCAGGAGCATTCGCAGATCTTCCCCGTAGCGTGTCCGATGCCGCCGCATTCTATCGAGCTGAGGAGGGCAGCTCGACAGAGAAGGTGTTCTGGTCTCAGTATGCTGAGGCCGGACACCCCGTGCCCCTGAGCGACCAGCTGAAGCAACTGGTCGAGCTCCACAAGGCGGCTGAACAGGCCATGAAGGGCCTCATAGTTCGGATGTGGCCTGGAGAGGCTCTGCCTAGGAGCTATTTCGGGCTGGTGCAGCGGCTGGTGGGGGCATGTCCAAGGCTCGAAGTCATCAAGCGCTCCATCTGCATTGAAGGTGCCCGTAGGTCCCTTGCTCGTGCTAAGGTGCACTGGGGCAAGCTGGATGCTGAGAAGCTTGTGAAGGACGGGCCACCTCCGGGGAAAGAGCATCGCAAGGCCAAGAATTATTATACGGATGTTCTGAAGGGTGCCCGCCTTGTGGCGGATGAATGTTCCGGCGATGTAATTTTTGAGTAAAACTCGCTCGTTTTGTCCTGTGCGCTGAAAACTTGTTCATATGCGCTAAGCAATGTTGTTGGAATTTAAAATATTACCTTCTGTGCGGCTGTTTATCAATTCTGAGAGATGGCAAGTCGTCGGCTTCTGCCCCCGTGCCGCTAGTGCTAAGGTGTTCGGGGATAAAGCTGAGCACTCTTTTTCCCATGTTTGGGTCCTTCGAGGGAGGCGCTCAGCACAACGAACAAGGCAATCGGACTATAATGCGTGAACACTCTCACTTAGCCATAGAATTCTGTAATTTTAAATTTCGGTGAAGCCCCTGGTATTCAGAAGACCGAGTTCGGGGCGCTATCCACGCCTTGGCCGGACAGAGCCGACTCCTCGCTCTAAGCGGCATAAGTCTTTAGGGACTCGAAAAACCTCTCGAACAGCGACTGACTCTCGCTTCATCATGACAGTCAGTTTTAGCTTTCTCTACTGAGGTGCTCGACCCAGCTCAACTGGGGCACAATCGCAGTAGTTATCCTAGTGCTACCTTAGCCGATATAGCGGAACGTAAGGCACCAAAACATAGGAGTCGGGCAAACCCAACTATTGACCCAAGACATGATTCGGAGCCGATGCATATAATGCTATAAGTTTGGGGCGCCGCACTTGTTAAAGTGTTCGGACTTCTCACACCATATTGAGGGGTACTAAAGCCCCTGGCGTATTTTGGCCGTACCAAAGTGTACGGGTGCAACATGTCGTTAAGGAACATATATTTGTAAAAAAAAGGTAATGCAAAGAGAGACAAAAGCTATGCATTGTTTATTAAAAAGGGCTGCGATCAAAGAAGAACGATACAAATAATGCGATAAGCAAAAGGTTGGACTATTTAACATGTCCGTTCCAGGGGCAGGCTGCGGAATGGTGTGCGAAACAGGTATACTGCTCGTGATAGAGACCACCTGGGAGTTCCCTAATGCGGCATGGCTTGTCTGCTTCCCTGGTTCTTGCATCATTTGTGAGGCAATTAAACTGCCGAACAGGCCTTCCGAAGAGTGGAGTCATGAAAGTAAGAGAAAATTAAAAGATCGGCAGCCCATGGTGCGGTTTAAGCCGTGTTTCGGGTGTGCCGTGATGGTGCCCCTCCCCCTGTACCCATGGTATTTCTAGAATGTAGTTATGTACGCGAAGTTCTGGTGTCGCATTTTTGCGAGGGCTGGGGTTGGGGCCGCATTGCTATGCCTGCTTGGAACGTGCCAGGCGGTCTTGTTGTAGGTTACTCCGGGCGCTCTTGATGGTGCCTGGACGTTTAATGGCCGGACTGGAGAATTGCCTGGAGAGGCTGCTTTGTACTTCCGCAGCAAGGGCCGCCGTGTGCTCCTCTGTTCGGAGAGAGCGTTCGGTGTTTCCATTGACCGTAATTACTCCTCGAGGGCCTGGCATCTTGAGCTTAAGGTATGCATAGTGCGGTACCGCATTGAACTTGGTGAATGCGGTTCGCTCGAGCAGTGCGTGATAGCCACTGCGGAATGGGGCTATGTCGAAGATTAACTCCTCGCTTCGGAAATTATCCGGAGATCCGAAGACTACTTCAAGTGTGACTGAGCCTGTACAGTTGGCCTCTACACCTGGTATTACGCCTTTAAAGGTCATTTTGGTGGGCTTAATCCTCGAGGGATCTATGCCCATTTTCCGCACTGTATCCTGGTAAAGCAGGTTCGGGCTGCTGCCACCGTCCATAAGGACTCTAGTGAGATGAAATCTGTCATTGATTGGGTCTAGAACCAATGCGGTGAATCCGCCATGATGGGTGCTAGTGGGATGATCCCTTTGATCAAAGGTGATCGGGCAGGAGGACCATGGGTTGATCTTTGGGGCGACTGGCTCTACCGCGTATACGTCCCTTAACGCGCGCTTCCGCTCCCTCTTGGGGATGTGGGTTGCGTATATCATGTTCACCGTCTGCACTTGTGGGGGAAAACACTTCTGTACACTATTGTTCGGCGGCCGGGGCTCTTCGTCGTCATCACTATGCGGCCCCGTGTCTTTATTTTCGGCATTTAACTTGCATGCCTGCTTGAACACCCAACAACCCCTGTTCGTGTGATTGGCCGGCTTTTCGGGGGTGCCATGTATCTGTCACAAAGCGGTCGAGTATTCGGTCCAAATTGGACGGGCCCCTAGGATTTCTTTTGAATGGCTTTTTCTGCTGACCGGATTTATAGCCTCTGAATCCGGCATTTACTACCGTATCCTCAGTATTGTCACCGTTAATGTGGCGCTTCTGCTTGTTGCGATGCGACCTGCCACTACTGTCCCTGGTATCCGAATTACCAGGGTTCTTGGTCATATTGTTGCTACGAGCAAGCCAGCTATATTCTCCCGCGGAAAAGCGGGTCATGAGTGTCGTGAGTGCTGCCATAGATTTCGGCTTTTCCTGTCCAAGGTGCCGGGCAAGCCACTCGTCACGGATATTGTGCTTGAAGGCTGCTAGGGCCTCTGCGTCCGGATAGTCGACTATTTGATTTTTCTTTGTTAGGAACCGTGTCCAGAATTGCCTGGCCGACTCCTCTGGCTGCTGAATTACATGGCTTAGGTCATCGGCGTCTGGTGGTCGCACATAAGTGCCCTGGAAATTGTCGAGGAATGCGGCTTCCAAGTCCTCCCAACAACTGATTGATCATGCTGGCAAGCTGTTAAGCCAATGCCGAGCTGGTCCTTTAAGCTTGAGTGGGAGGTATTTGATGATGTGGACATCATCGCCGCGGGCCATGTGGATATGAAGGAGATAATCCTCGATCCATACTGCAGGATCTGTTGTGCCATCATATGATTCGATGTTTACGGGTTTGAAACCCTCGGGGATTTGATGATCCATTACATCGTCTGTGAAGCATAGTGGGTGTGCGGCGCCTCTGTACTGGGCTATATCACGACGTAGCTCCAATGAGCTTTGTCTACTGTGTTCGGCCCTACCGGATTTGTGTCCGGCATGACGGTTACCGTCTCGAGTCGTGGGGCGCCCACACGATCCGTAGATCGATCTTGTTTGCCTTGCCTTGTCCTCCAACATATCTCGCAGGTCTGGTGCATTTTCCTGTGCCTTGGTACGGGGTGCGGCTTGAGTGGAGGGCCGAGAGGCCTCTCTCTCGTGGCCACGAGGTGGCCAGTCGGCCATATCAAGTGCTGGTGATGTAGGTTTAAGTGCTTCCTCCTCTAATCGGGGTAGCAACCTGGGCTTTGGGTAGCTCTTGGAGGGGTGTTCGAGTTTATGCTCTTCGGCCGCAAGGACTTCAGTCCATCTGTCGACCAGCAAATCTTGATCAGCTCTAAGCTATTGCTGTTTTTTCTTGAGGCTTCTTGCCGTGGCCATAAGCCCGCGTTGAAAACGCTCTTGCTCGACGGGATCCTCTGGCATGACGAATTCGTCATCGTCGAGGCTTGCCTTGTCTTTGGAGGGAGGCATACAATTATCGTCCTCGACCTCTCTGTCTGCCGCTCTCTCATGAGGGCTGGCTTCTTCATCCTCCTATGCTGAATCTTGCTGGAGGTGGTTTTCTTCGGCACCCTCCGGAGTATTATTATCTCCCGTGCTGGAATCACTATATTTGCTTTGGCGGGATTTTGAGCGGCGCCGCTGACGCCGGCGCTTAGGCTGTTTCTTGGAGGGGTCATCCTCCGCTATTCCATCCCCATCTCCTTCTTTTGGGCTGTTTCATCGTCTCCTACGTCGGCGTCCATACCGTCGATGTCTTCGGAGTCGAAGTCGAGCATGTCGGTTAAATCATCGACAGTGGCTACAAAGTGGGTGGTTGCTGGGCTTCGAATTTCTTCACCGTCCGCATCCCAACCTTGCTGACCGTAGTCCGGCCAGGGCTCTCCTGATAAAGAGAGAGACTTTAGTGTCTTCATAATATCGCCGAAAGGCGAGTGCTGAAAGATGTCCGCGGCAGTAAACTCCATGATCGGCGCCCAATCGGATTCGATCGGCAGGGGCGCGGAGGGTTCGGAGTCCGGAGAGGAGTCCGGCTCCTTGGAGTCACAAGTCTCGCGGAGTGCGGGGCTGGTGTTCGGCTCGATCACCGTTGGGATCGCAGCCCCCGAGGCAGCGTCCAACCACCCATCCTCGATCGGCGCAGTTGGCTCCGAATTAAGGGTCGAAGCCGATGCGGGTGCGGCCTCCAGGGCACTGTTCGGCGGCAGAGCAAGATCATGCTCGTCATGATAGTGCGGCGCGCTCGGCAGTGGCTCGAATCCATCGAGAATCAAGTCCCCGCGGATGTCAGCCATGTAGTTTAGACTTCCAAATCTGACCTGACGGCCAGGGGCATAGCTTTCGATCTGCTCCAGATGGCCAAGTGAATTGGCCCGCAGTGCGAAGCCGCCGAAGATGAAGATCTGTCCGGGGAGGAAGGTCTCACCCTAGACTGCATCACTATTGATGATCGTAGGAGCCATCAAGCCTACCGGCGACGACACAGAGGAACTCTCAATGAAAGCACCAATGTCGGTGTCAAAACCAGCGGTCTCGGGTAGGGGGTCCCGAACTGTGCGTCTAGGCCGGATGATAACAAGAGGCAAGGGACACAAAGTTTTAGCCAGTTTCGGGCCCTCTTGATGGAGGTAAAACCCTACGTCCTGCTTGATTAATATTGATGATGTGGGTAGTACAAGAGTAGATCTACCACGAGATCGGAGAGGCTCAACCCTAGAAGCTAGCCTATGGTATGATTGTTGTTCTGTCTGTTGTCCTACGGACTAAAACCCTCCGGTTTATATAAACACCGGAGAGGGTTAGGGTTACACATTGTCAGTTACAATGGTAGGAGATCTACATATCCGTATCGCCAAGGAAAGTCCCTTCCGGACACGGGACGAAGTCTTCAATCTTGTATCTTCATAGTCCAGGAGTCCGGCCGAAGGTATAGTCCGGCTATCCGGACACCCCCTAATCCAGGACTCCCTCAGGCAGAGTCATTGAATTGATGATCCGCGACTTCTCTAGGAGTGAAGTTTCTTGGGTCATGCGGATAGAAACTTTGCTCAACAATTCTCCAAAGGTTAGTAGAACTATGATTTAAATGACTTTTGAAGCGATAGACCCAAGAGGCAAAATCTTCATTTTTCACAAACTTAGGAGGAGGACAAACATGATTCAAATGAGTAGAGGGAACCAGTCCTCCATAAGTAGGTGGAGGTTGAACATGGGAAAAGATTCCATTCCCACTTCTACCACTAGATAAAGGAACTTTGTCACTCGCAGCTTCCCCCTTGTCGGAGTTAGCATGTGTCACCTTGTTAGTGGGATCACCCACTTTCATTGGTGCGGTGGATAATTTAAGTCCTTCTAAAAACTTATTGCTCATGCTTTCAACCTCGGTCGTCATGGAGGTTTTCAATGTGTCCAAAGCTGCATTGAACTCCTCGTGAGAGACCGAGAAACCCCCATCGGCCGTAGACGAGGACGGAATCACACCGGGGTGCTCCTCCCCACCGTCTATGGTGTCAACCATACTCTTCAGACGGCAAAGTCCTTAATAAAGAGACGAGGCTCTGATACCTATTGAAAGGATCGATATAGATGACTAGAGGGGGGTGAATAGGCAACTAACAATTTTTAGCTTTTCTTTAGCAATTTAAACTTTGCATCAAAGTAGGTTGTCTAGATATGCAACTAGGTGAGCAACCTATATGATGCAACAACAACAAGCACACAAGCAAGAAGGAATACATCACAATATGAGCTTGCACAAGTAAGGGTGAGAGATAACAAATAGCGGAGCCGGTGGAGATGAGGATGTGTTACCGAAGTTCCTTCCCGCGGTGTGGGGAAATACGTCTCCATTGGAGCGGTGTGGAGGCACAATGCTCCCCAAGAAGCCACTAGAGCCACCGTATTCTCCTCATTCCCTCACATAATGCGAGATGCCGTGATTCCACTATTGGTGCCCTTGAAGGCGGCGACCGAACCTTTACAAACAAGGTTGGGGCTATGTCCACAACTCAATTGGAGGCTCCCAACGATACCACGGAGCTTCACCACAATGGAATATGCCTCCGAGGTGACCTCAACCGTCTAGGGTGCTCAAACACCCAAGAGTAACAAGATCCGCAAGGGATTAGTGGGGGGATCAAATTTCTCTTGGTGGAAGTGTAGATCCAGGCCTTCTCAACCAATCTCCAAAGAATCAACAAGTTTGATTGGCTAGGGAGAGAGATCGGGCGAAAATGAGCTTTGGAGCGACAATGGAGCTTGAGGGAAAAGAGGTGGGTCAACTTGGAGAAGAAGACCTCCTTTTATACGGGGGCCAATCCAACTGTTACCCCCCATTCAGCCCCGCACAGAGCTGTACTACCGCTGGGGGCAGTGGTACTACCGCTGGGTGTCGTGATACTACCGCTCCCCCACGCGGTACTACCGTGCAGACAGAGGGAGACCAGGGGTGGAGTGAGAACTGGAACCAGGGTGGTACTGGCGGCGGTGGTAGGGGCGGTACTACCGTCTATGAGCGGTACTACCACCTCTACTGCCACTTCTAGTGCCGCAAAACCCGACACGAGAGGCGACACCCTCGAGTCGAGGTGGTAGAAGCATAGCACACCAGCGGCACTACGACTGAGATCCTCAGG
Source organism: Triticum monococcum (assembly GCA_034509565.1). NCBI lineage: Eukaryota > Viridiplantae > Streptophyta > Magnoliopsida > Poales > Poaceae > Triticum > Triticum monococcum. The sequence continues at coordinate 69,414,328 of CM067846.1, forward strand.
CGGTACTACCGCTGGGGAGCGGTACTGCCGCTTGTGGCTCTTAAGTGGTACTGCCGCTGGGGTCTGCGGTACTACCGTTGGGACCATAGCTCACACAGGAAGCAGCTAAAGATCCTCCATCGAGGCGGGAAAGCTCCGAGGGTGCAAAGGGGATGTGTACGTATTGATTCCACCCTAGCCTTTCCAATACGGACCCCCTCTTGATAGTACGGTGACCTCTACGAAACAAGTCCACCAAAACTGAAACGAAAGAGCTACACCGTCTTCACTTAAAACTCCAAGGGGAAGGGATCGTCTCGTGCCAAAGGATGAATCTATGGAATACTCAACACACACGATTAGTCCACAAAAGCGTTGTCATCAATCAACAAAACTACTTAGAGAGAGACATGGCTTAGCAAGAGGGAGGTGCACCAGGTGGGCACAACCCACCTGGGCGCGCCAGGACCCCAAGGCATGCCCTGGTGGGTTGTGGTTCCCACGTGGCCCCCTCACTTATCTCTTCATACCACATCATCACCTACCTCCAGAAAAAATGTCCCTTGCTCTCTCTCCTGTGTTCTTGCTCTCATGCCCGTGGATTTTGATCTCTTTGATCGAAGCTCCATTTCCGAAACTGTTTCAGGGGATTGTTGATTGGTATGTAACTCCACCGTTTGTCTAATTAGTTTTTGTTTTAGTGGTTTATATTTTGAATAATTAGCTACTCTTGGTGCTGCTGTAGATGATCTTGCATGTCGAATTCTTAGTGTTCTAAGTAGTTTGAATGCTTGCTATGGCCTCTATGTATCCCTATGAGTAGTTGGTATCATTTTTGTGAAGTTTTGTTGAGAAAATTTTGGGGGCTAATAAATTTCAGAATTTTGTTCATAGGAAAACCATGAATATCTTTAGGAAGTTTGGCTCTAGGAAGAACTCCAAGGGTGTTATTGGGGAGTCATCTGATAGTGATCTCCATCCTCGAAGGTTGGCGGAAGTACGACCGTGTGAATGGCCGCACACCCCGTTCCTGGAAGAGGCTAGAATCCTTCAAGAGTTCATGCAATATGCTGCTAATGCCAGCCTCACCGACTTCATCGCAGATGAGTGTGAATAGCACCAAATCCTCACAAACATCTTTGTTCAAAGTTTTACTTTCCTGCCTAGGAATAATCCTCCTGAATTGAGCTTTGATTTATATGTTGAAAACCATCAGATACCACTTACTGAATTTTGTGACATATGCATGATCCCTTTTGATGGGAGCTTAGCCGATCCTAGGCCGGCTGAATTTGATGCCTTTTATCGTACTTTGACAGTGGGAGAGGACAGAGGGGTGTCAGCTATCACTGCCGCTGGCTTGCATTTTCCTACTTTTCATTACTTTGCTCTTTTCATTGCAATCTGCTTTCTTGCTAGGGAGAAGGTGGGTGCGCTCAGCTCAACAGACCTTGCTGTTTTGCGTCGTGCATTTGAGGGAGACAACACTTATAGCTTGGGAGCTATCGTGGCTCGTCACCTCCAACTTAATAAATACAAGGGTAAAGTTCATGGTGGGATTTATGCTACTCGTTTGGCGGCTCACTTCGAGGTTGAGATACGCCCTCATGATTACCCTCTGACCAAGGTTTACCTAGACCGAGCAGCCATGGATCATCATCATTTTACTGATGATAGATCTCCTGACATTCCTATTCCATATAACCTGGTTTTTAGCATTGAAACTCATTATATTATTCGGTTGCCTGCTCCTTCTTTGTTTGATTTTGTTGCCATGGGCGCATATAGGATCATGCCTGCGAACATCATCGCCTACCGGAACGCTCAAGCTGCTGCAGAGGCAGAGGAGGATCCTCCGCGGTGGGATCAGTGGATGCCCACTCCTCAGTACCCCTACTACCATCCAGATTACTAATCGACTACCAAGTTAGGCCAAAAGCCTAAGCTTGGGGAAGTACGTGTTTCTCACCAACATTACATTCATGTTCACTCATTCCATTTGTCGGTGTTCACACTTTTTCATTGTATCATCCATGCTAAGATTTATTTTTCTTGCTTTCTTCTTGTGTGTTTGAAAAACTTTAGAAAAACCAAAAAAATAGTTGTAGTTAGTTTACTTTCTATGAACGCTTAGTTGTAATATTAATGTCAAAAAGAAAACCCAAAAATATTTCCTTGTTCTCCTTTTGCTTGTTGGGAGCTTTGCTGTGTAAATAGTTTTTCTCGTTTTTGCTTTTCCCTTTTATTTGCTTGCTCAAGAAAACTAAAAACTTCAAAAATGTTTCAGTGTGTTTCTCTCATTTTCTTTTCCTTTTATTTGAGTTGTGCCAAGGAGAAGACCACGATGAAAATGTTGAGTGGCTCTCATATGAATAATTGCTGAACTAATAAAGAGCTCACTTTACCTTGTCTTCTCCTGTTGAATAAAATGTTTTGCAGATTCCAGCTTAGTCCATGGCACTCTTGCACTATTATTATTTTCACATTGTTTGGCCGTGCAAGTGAAAGACAATAATGATGATATTTGATGAACTGGCTGTGGCAGAGAGAAACTGGTATGCACTCGACTTGTTCTGTTTGTGTAAGTATGTTTAACCTAGTAACCATGATTCAGCCCATTATGATTAAATATTTTTGCAATGACAATTAGAGATTGTAGTTTCTCATGCCATGCATAAGTAGTTGTGAGTGGACAATGATTTATCTTTCATATCAACATTGCGTTAAAATGATTGTGATGTAGTATGATGATATGGTATCCTCCTATGAATGTTCGAGTGGCTTGACTTTGCACATGTTCATGCATGTAGTTGAATCAAAACCAACATAGCCTCTATGATATTTATGTTCATGGTGTTCATATCCTACTCATGCTAGTGTCCAATGTTACTTATGCATAATGTATGATCATGATTGTTGTTGCTCTCTAGCCGGCCGCTTCTCAATCTAATTGCTAGCCTTTGCCTGTACTAAGTGGGGATTCTGCTTGTATATCAAAAACCATGAACCCAAAGTTATTCCAGATGAGTCCACCATACCTACCTATATGCGGTATTACCCTGTCGTCCTAAGTAAATTTGCATGTGCCACCTCTAAAAACTTTTAAAAAATATCCGTTTTGTGTGCTTGGATTGTTCATGGAACGATAGGAGGTGGTCGGTATCTTCCATGCTAAGTGGGTTATTCTCAGGTCAAGTGTTTATTCACATCGCACGAGAAAAGGGTGGTAATAGGGATGCCCAGTCCCAAACTACAAAGTACAAAAAGAGTTAATCGCTCGAATAATCAAACAAAAACTCCCAATGGAGTCAAAACCTTTACTTTTTATCGCTTGGGAATCGCCACTAGCTTGTTTAGCATGGGAGATATTGATAACTGATAGTCGTGAAGTAAATGAGAAGGGTGCATGTATCAAAATATCATCTATCTCTACTTTAAAACTTGAGCTCTGGCACCTCTGCAAATCACCGCTTCCCTCTGCGAAGGGACTATCTGTTTACCTTTATGTTGTCATCACCTTCTAAAACAAGCGCTAGAACCTGAGAGCACAGCTTTCATGACTTATGCATTGTGTGCAGCTAATGTTGGGTGCATCATGACTGGATCTTTTCTACCATGAATTACAATGTTTAGTCGCTGCTTGGACTTTGGAGGTGCTCTGCATTTATGTTTTGCGGTCTTAGAAAGGGCTAGCGAGATAGCACTATTGTCATATTATATCATGGTTGTTTTGACAACGTGTTGCTGTTTGAGATGTCTTATTATTGCTTGGTAGTTGATTATGTCATTGATATGAGTTAATATAATCTTTAAGAGTTATTGTCGACATGGTTAGTTACAATGTTGGCTGAAAACCTGGGTGTTGTTTAAGCTTATTTATGCAAACAAGAGCAAAAGAGTTTGTAAAAGTTTTTCTTTTTCACTTTTAGTTTATCAACTGAATTTCTTGAGGACAAGCAAAGGTTTAAGCTTGGGGGAGCTGATACGTCTCCAACGTATCTACTTTTCCTAATGCTTTTCCTCTTGTTTTGGACTCTAGTTTGCATGATTTGAATGAAACTAACCCCGAACTGACGCTGTTTTCAACAGAAGTACCATGGTGTTGTTTTTGTGCACAAATAAAAGTTCTCGGAATGGAACGAAACTTTGTGAGGAATTTTTATATCAGAAATAAGAATTTCTGGAGCCAAGACCGACCAGACGGGGGCACCTAGGTGAGCACAACCCACCAGGGGGCGCCCCCTCTCATGGTGCGCCCAGGTGGCTTGTGCCCACCTGGTGGCCTTGCAGACCCTGAAACCGACGCTATAAAATCTTATTTTTCTAGAAAAAAATCAAGGAGAAAGTATTATCACGATCCACGAGACGAAGCCGCCGTCATCTCCTATTCTTCATTGGGAGGCCAGATCAGGAGTCCGTTTGGGGCTCTGGAGAGGGGGATATTCGTTCTTCGTCATCATCAACCCTTCTCCATCGCCAATTCCATGATGCTCCTCACCCGGAGTGAGTAATTCCTTCGTAGGCTCGCTGGCCGGTGAGGAGTTGGATGAGATTCATCATGTGATCAAGTTAGTTTTGTTAGGGCTTGATCCCTAGTATACACTATGACATTGCCATGCTTAATGCTTGTCACTTTGGGCCTGGGTGCCATGATTTCAGATCTGAACCATTTATGTTATCACCATTATATCTATTCTAGATCCGATCTTGCAAGTTATAGTCACCTACTACGTGTTATGATCCGGCAACCCTGGAGTGACAATAGCTGGGACCACTCCCGGTGATGACTGTAGTTTGAAGACTTCATGTATTCACCGCGTGTTAATGCTTTGTTCCGGTTCTCTATTTAAAGGAGGCCTTAATATCCCTTAGTTTCAATTATGGACCCAGCTGCAACGGGAGGGTAGGAAAAAAGATGTCATGCTAGTTCTTTCCATAAGCACTTGTGACTATTTACGGAATACATGCCTACATTATATTGATGAACTGGAGCTAGTGCCGTATCGCCCTAGGTTATAATTGTCTCATGATGAATATCATCCAACAAGTCATCAATCCAATGCCTACGAATTTATCCTATATTGTTCTTGCTAAGTTACTATTGCTATCCTTACTATTGCGCTTGCTACAAAACTACTGCTATCACTGTTACCGTTATTGTTGCTGCTACTACTATTATCAAAACTATCATATTACTTTGCTACTGATCACGTTGCTGCAGATAATTAATCTCCAGGTGTGGTTGAATTGACAACTCAGCTGCTACTACCTTCAAATATTCTTTGGCTCCCCTTGTGTCAAATCTATAAATTTGGGTTGAATACTCTACCCTCGAAGATTGTTGCTATCCCCTATACTTGTGGGTTATCAGAGATCATCAGGGTTGTCACATCGGTGAAGTACCATCCGGGTACAGGCAACCTTCCTAGAAAAACCAACACCGTCAAATTCAACAGTAAGCAGGTTCTCATGAGTAAGACGACGAACGGGAACTAAGCTAGTGACTAAGTCAGGTGAAACAAGGACATTAGACATAGTGATAGGTGTGGAACTAGAAGGAAAACTAGTGCTATCGACATGAGTGATAGGTAAAGAAGAACCGTTGCCAATGGTGATGCGAGTGGGTGTGTTAACGGGAGTGGAAGAGGACAGGCTACCGAGATGAGCGTTCATGTGCGCAGTAGCACCCGAGTCCATGTACCAGTCGCCTCCACTGCCATAGTTACTCGGTGACGGCGCAGAGTGCAAGGTGGCCAGGAGGGCGGGATCCCATGGCGCAGGTATCGGCAGCGGGTGTGGAGCTCTGTAGGGCGGCGCTTGGACGAGCGGGCCATACCATCGAGAGGCGGCGGTGCGAGGGGAGTGTCGTAACCGGCGCCAGCCGGCTGGTATGGTGCGCTAAAAAATGCCTACTGGCCCACAAGATGAGGAGCGAGGAGACCTGGCGTAGGAGCTCGTGGGACGGGCATATGATAGGCATGCACGACGCGGGTTCCGCCCGGCCGCCCACGGCGGAGGGGGCTGCTGGTAGCGCCCCCCGACGCCTGATAATCCCCAAGTGCAAAGAATCATCATAGCAATTTCCAAAGGTAGAAGTGATAAGTATGGAGTGTTGAACCCAAAAGGAGCTAAAGGTAAGATCAATATTCTCTCAAGTCCTATCTGCCACTGATATGACTCTATGTACACAGAACGTTTGCTTTCATCTAGAAACGAGAAATAAAACTATGTTGTGGGTATGAAGAGGATAGCTTTGCATGATATCGGAGAGCGAAAATATAAAAATAGGTGTTGTTAATTGTCGGGGGTTGCTGATCCCACGTACACCTATGGGGATCGGCGGACCGAGCCCCTTTCGGTTCGGTAGGGGGCGATGGATGCACAAAGAGCAGATCGAGGCGAACGCACGAGCGAGACGATCGATTTACCCAGGTTCGGGCCGCACGGATGCGTAAAACCCTACTCCTGCTTTGGTGGTTGTATTGAGTTCTTGCTCGGGAGCGATGAGTGCTACAGTATGCTCAAGCAGCTGGCGAGACCGAGCATGAGAATGGCCGCCCCCCCCCCTCTGTTGCGCATGTGCCTCCTTTTATATGTCTAAGGGGTCACCGACAGGTGGCAACAGAGGTGGGGGTAAAAATGTAAAAGGGGTGGTAGTTGGCTCCACCGCCTACGACGGTCGTATCATACCTAACCCTGACGGCAGGGGACAAGGGCATTAAATGCCTGTTTGTGTCACCTAGACGGTACAGAGAGGCACCGCTAGGAACGCCACCGTTTGCCACGATGGCTATCTTGTCAGCGTTTGCTTGCCACCGCATGCCCCCGGCTGCACAGCCTCCCGCCACGTACGCCAGGAGCAGTCCCAGAGCGACACGTTGGTGGGTGAACTGGAGCGCGGGCTGCGGGGTGGTAGCTTGCCGCGGCAAGCGCCTTGCCGCGGATGTTGCCTTGTCGCGTTCGGGAGCTTGTCGCTCACCGGGTCTTGTCGGGACGCGCAGTGCGCTGCAGCGAGCTTCTCGAGACGCTTTGGTTGTTTTTCCCGGCAAGCTCCTCTTGCCGGGGTCTCGCTTCCTTCCCGGCAAGCTCCTCTTGCCGGGGCCTTTTCTCCTTCCCGGCAAGCTCCTCTTGCCGGGGCCTTGTTTCCTTCCCGGCAAGCTCCTCTTGCCGGGGCCTTGTTTTTCTCTTGGATAATTTGTTCTTGAATGGCCCCAATGGAACCACGGGGGGTCTTGGCGGTTGCCCGGCAAGCCTTGCCGCGGGTCGCTGCGACTGCCCGTGCACAAGTTCGGGATACTAAGGTACCCCTACTTTAGTACACCGACATTAATATAAAGCTATAATATATTACTATATATTATAAATAGCGAGTGTGGAATAATGATGGATCGGTGTGTGGAATTATCCTAGGCAATTGTTAACAAGATCGGTAATCGTCATTATAATTTTATATGAGGGAGAGGCATAAGCTAACATACTTTTTCTTCTTGGATCATATGCACTTATGATTGGAACTCTATCAAGAATCCGCAACTAGTAAAGATCATTAAGGTAAAACCCAACCATAGCATTAAAGTATCAAGTCCCCTTTATCCCATACGCAACATCCCCCTTACTCAGGTTTATGCTTCTGTTACTCAAGCATCCCACTATAAGCAAATCATGAACATATTGCAACACCCTAAAACGGGAATCCTTTATGTGTGCGTGGCACGGAAGGCACCATAGGAAAGCACCAAAATAAAACATTCAACTCAAACCAATCTAGATCATCAATCAACCCAAAGGACAAAAAAAATCTACTCAAAACATCATAGGAGGGCAACACATCATTGGATCATAATATGTGGCATAAAGCACCATGTTCAAGTAGGGGATTACAGCGGGGTGCAGGAGAGTGGACCGCTGAAAAATGATGAGGAACATGATGAAGATGGTGATGTTAATGAAGACGATCACCACGGCGATAGTTCCCCCGATGGCACTCCGGCGCCACCGAGAGGGGGGGAGAGGGTCTCCCCCTTGTGCTTCCTCCTTCATGGCCTCCCCCTAGATGGGGCGAGGTTGTCCCTTTGGTCTTTGGCCTCCATGGTGATGATGGCCCCCTCCGGGATCCTCCTCCATGGCCTCCGATGATTATGGGCCCCTCCGACAGGGTGCCAGAGAGGGCCTAGATTGATTTTTCATGGCTACAGAGGCTTGCGGTGGCGGAACTCCCGATCTAGGTTTATTTCTAGGGGATTTGGTATTTATAGTAATTTTTACGTCGGTCTCACGTCAAGGGGGTCCACGAGGCAACGACAAGGTAGGAGGACCCTCCTAGGGGGTAGGGCGTGCCCCCCAACCTTGTTGTTGCCTCAAGACTCTTCTGATCCAACTCTTGTGATTCGGGGTTCTCTTTTGGTCCATAAAAAATCACCATAAATTTCCAGCCCATTCCGAGAACTTTTATTTTTGCACAAAAAATGACACCACAGTAGCTCTACTAAAAACAGCGTTAGTCTGGGTTAGTTCTAATCAAATCATACCAAAACCATCTAAAATTATTGTAAACATGGCATGAATACTTCATAAATTATAGATACGTTAGAGACGTATCAACATCCCCAAGCTTAATTCCTGCTCGTCCTCGAGTAGGTAAATAATCAAAGAAATAATTTATGAAGTGTGAATGCTAGCATAGTGCATAAAATTGATCAATGATATTTCCAAATACTTTGTCTAGCATTATTCTTTATCATAAAAAGTATCTCATCTCATAAAAGTTCTCATGATCAAATAGCAAGCTATTCACATGTTAAAGTATAGACCATAAAGTTTCTTGAAAACTAACAAACCATGTTCTCGATCACCAAACAATTGCAATTCATCTTATTTTCAGGAAGGGTCTATGTAAGAGCTTTGATTTAGCAAATTTCACATACTCAACTACCATATAGTCTTCCATGATTTCTAACACTCAAAGCATATTTTTAGAACAAATAGCATCCGTCAAACACAGAGAAAGATAGGGGCTTAATGTTTCGCCTCCCAACTTATTCATCATATAGATAATTGTCAACAATAATAATTCATGATCGAATATATTTGAATGGCCATATATGCTTGGATCTTTCCCACCACATGATGCTTGCCAACTAAAGAATAATTGAGGTTGAAATAACAAGGAATACTACTAACTCTTGCATAAAAGTAAATACATGAAATTAAAAGATAGGCCCTTCGCAGAGGGAAGCAGAGGTTGTCATGCGTTTTTTAATTTTGGATGTGCAAACCCTTAATTCAAATAAATGTCACGTTGTATTGCCTGATAGCAACCTTTATTATGCAGTCTGTCGCTTCTATTTCTTTACCATCACAAGTTTGTACAACGCTTATTTTCCCTTACAATAAAAGATCATACATATTTAGGAGCAATTTTTATTGCCTGTTGCACCGATGAAAACTTACTTGAAGGATCTTATTCAATCCATAGGTAGATATTGTGAGCAGTCATGGCATGAAACGGGGTTTAAGGGTTTTGGATGCCCAAGTAGTATCTCTACTTAGTACAAATTTTTTGCTAGCATAAGATCCTAAGCAAGCACCACATGTTAGAGGATCAGTAACAATACAAGTTCTATGCAAATATACCCAAACATAACTCATTATGTTGTCTTCCTTGTCCAACTTCAACTAATTTTCTTGAGTTTGAAAATAATTAATGGGGCTCAGAATCATAGAATATGTCCAAGATAGTATATTTATATGTGAAATCTCTCTTCTTTAATATTCTTTCATGAATTGTTCAAGTGACCAATGTTGTGTTTGCTAACTTTCAATAAATTTTACCACCTATACTTCTTATATGTGAATTCATTACTCCCCATGGGATAAGCATATGAAGCATATATAATTTCAGATATATGATATTCAATTCATTCAACCATTTACTCATAGGATATAAGTGAAGCACGAGAGTAAATGAAAAAAACTACTCCAGAATGATATAAGTGAAGATCAATGAGTAGTTAAATAGTTAAATAGCCATGGGAGGACTCTCTCTCATTCAAGATTTCAGATCCAATGATTTTATTCAAACAGCAAATAAAATTAAAATACGCTCCAAGAAAAACACATATTATGTGACGAATAAAAATATAGCTTTGAGTAAGGTATACCGATGGTTTTGAAGACGGAAGAGGGGATGCCTTCTGGGGCATCCCCAAGCTTAGGCGCTTGAGTCTTCCTTGAATATTACCTTGGGGTTCTTGGGCATCCCCAAGCTTAGGGTCTTTCTACTCCTTATTCTCCTCGTATCCATATCTCACCCAAAACTTGAAAACTTCAATCACACAAAACTTAACGGAACTTCATGAGATGGGTTAGTATGATAAAGAGGAAATCATTCACTTTGGTACTGTCAAGATAAGATTCATAATTGTTCTCACACAATGCCTACGATACCATATCATTTCTACAATTTATGTTGAGAAATATAAGTCACAGAAACTAGAAAACAAGAAAACTATGCATTGATAACAGAATCTGTCAAAAAACAGAACAGTCTGTGATTATCTGAACAACAACCAGACTTATGTTACTCCAAAAATTCTAAAAAATTAGGACAACCTTGGAAATTTGCATATTAACCTTGTTTAAAAAGAATCAATATTTTATCGTGCTTCTGTTAGAAACAAAATTATTTTACTGGAAGCAAAAGTTTCTGTTTTTCAGCAAGATCAAATCAGCCATCACCGTAAGCCACCCCAAAGGTCTTACTTGGCACAAACACTAAAACAAAATTACTACATAAGTAATAATGTGTATTTATTGAAAAACAGAACCAAAAAACATAAAAACAAAATTGGGTTGCCTCCCAACAAGCGCTATTGTTTAACGCCCCTAGCTAGACATGATATTCTAATGATACTCTTCCAAGCCCAATTCCGATGATAATTTTATTAATACTCTAAAAGATAGCTAAGGGAGTCCTGGATTAGGGGGTCTCCGGACAGCCGGACTATATCCTTTGGCCAGACTGTTGGACTATGAAGATACAAGATTGAAGACTTCGTCCCGTGTCCGGATGGGACTCTCCTTGGCATGGAAGGCAAGCTAGGCAATACGGATATGTAGATCTCCTCCCTTGTAACCGACTCTGTGTAACCCTAGCCCCCTCCGGTGTCTATATAAACCGGAGGGTTTAGTCCGTAGGACAACATACAATCATATCATAGGCTAGCTTCTAGGGTTTAGCCTCTACGATCTCGTGGTAGATCAACTCTTGTAATACTCATATCATCAAGAACAATCAAGCAGGACATAGGGTATTACCTCCATCAAGAGGGCCCGAACCTGGGTAAACATCATGTCCCCTACCTCCCGTTACCATCCGCCTTAGGTGCACAGTTCGGGACCCCCTACCCGAGATCTGTCGGTTTTGACACTGACATTGGTGCTTTCATTGAGAGTTCCACTGTATCGTCACCATAAGGCTTGATGGCTCTTTCGATCATCGGTAGCGGTGCGGTCCAGGGTGAGGTTTTCCTCCCCGGACAGATCTTTGTATTCGGCGGCTTCGCACTACGGGCCAATTCGCTTGGCCAACTAGAGCAGATCGAGAGCTACGCCCCTGGCCATCAGGCCAGATTCGGAAATTTAAAATACCTGCCGACATCCGCGGAGACTTGATCTTCGACGGATTCGAGCCCGTGTCAGGTGCGCCGCACAGTCACGATGAGCACGACATAACTCTACCGTCGGACAGTGTTCGGGAAATCGCATCTGCAACTACTCCGGCCTTCAATCCGGAGCAAATTGTGCCATCCAAGTACGGAGGGATAGACCCCGCCAGGGAGGCCGCACTCTCAGTGGCGATGTAGCCGGATACTGACTTCAACCCTTACGAGAGCCGTGTCGCCGAACCATTGGATTCATCTCTGGCCACGAACTCCGAGCCGCCTGCATCCATGCCTATCGAATCCGACTGGGCGCCGATCATGGAGTTCACCTCCGCGGATATCTTTCAGCACTCGCCTTTCGGCGTTGTGCTAAATTCATTAAGATCTCTCTCCTTGTCAGGAGAACCTTGGCTATGTCCGGCTAGAATGGGATGCGGGCGACAAAGAAATTTGCTGCCCACCCACCACCCACTTAGTAGCCACTGTCGACGACTTAACCGACATGCTCAACTTCGACTCCGAAGACATCGACGGCATGGACGAAGATGCAGGAGACGAACAGGAACCAGCGCCCACAGGGCGCCGGACAGCCATTTTATCACATGACATATACATGGTGGATACGCCCAAAGAAGGCAATGGTGAAGAGACAGCGGAGGATGGCCCCTCCAAGAAGCAACCCAAGCACCGACGTCAGCGGCGCCGCTCTAAGTTCCGCCATAGCAAAAACAGCGATAACAACGCAAGAGAAAATAACACTCTAGTCGACTCTAGAGGAAACGACGACCACATTGCCCTGGTGGCAGAGCATGATGAAGCTACAAGCGGCGAACATAGTACAGATCCAACGTCCGAACATGGCGACGCCGAGGATAAACCGCATCAAAACCCCTCTCGGGAGGAAAACAGTCCAGACAAAGATGCACACATCATCCCGGAAACGCACTTGGAGCAAGAGAACCTCCGCAGAAGGCTTATTACCACAGCGAGGAGTCTGAAGAAGCAGAAGCAAAGGCTTAAGGCCGCACGAAATACGCTCAACAGCAGGTGGAACAAGGTGCTCGACAACGAAGCAAAGTACGATGGAAGTTACAACATAAAGAGCTATCCAAAGCGCAAGCTATTACCTGAATTCGATGATGAGGCCTTAGAGCCCACACAGCCAAAAAATGAAACGGCCAAACGGCCGGATCCACCACCTTGTGACTGCAATAGAGCGGCTAACAAAGTCGCACATAAGTCAACACAGGATCTACGTGAGGACTTGCGCCAAAAGTCCGGTACGACCAGATCCATCTATGGATCTAGGAAGCGCGCTTCGGCACAAAATCAAAACCGAATACTACAACCGTCCGAACGCCATGGCACATCCCAATACAGGGGTGCCGCACACCCCCTATGTTTCACCGATGAGGTGGTGGACCACGAATTCCCATAAGGATTCAAACCAGTGAACATAGAGGCGTATGACAGGACCATAGACCCTGGGGTCTTGATTGAGGACTTTATCCTCCATATCCATATGGCTCGCGGAGACGATCTCCATGCCATCAAATACTTGCCCCTCAAGCTTAAAGGACTAGCTCGGCACTGGCTGAAAAGCCTCCCCGAAAACTCAATTGGAATTTGGGAGGAGCTCGAGGATGCTTTTTGGGCTAATTTTCAAGGGACCTATGTCCGACCTCCGGATGCAGACGATTTAAGCCATATAATTCAACAGCCCGGAGAGTCCACCCGAAAGCGTTGGAACAGGTTTCTCACTAAGAAGAACCAAATCGTCGACTATCCGGACGCCGAAGCCTTAGCATCTTTCAAACACAGCGTCCGAGACGAATGGCTTGCCAGACACCTCGGCCAAGAAAAACCGAGAACAATGGCAGCCCTAACAAGCCTCATGACCCGCTTTTGCGCGGGCGAAGATAGCTGGTTAGCCCGCAGTAGCACCAGCGACCCAAGCACATCCGTAGTTAGGGATGGCAATGGAAAACCACAACGCAATAAAAACAAGCGTTGAAATAAAGAAGATAGCCCAGATAATATGGCGGTCAATGCCGGATTCAGGGGCTCTCGACCAGGTCAGCGGAAAAGGCCTTTCAAAGGTAGCAGAGACGGACCATCTGGCCTAAACAAGATTCTTGACAAACTATGTCAGATTCATGGCACCCCCGATAAAACTACAAATCACACCCACAGAGAATGCTTGGTCTTCAAGCAGGCCGGTAAGCTAAATGCTGAACACAAGGGGGGAGTCACCAAGCGAAGACGAGGACGAACCTCGCCAGCAAAACACTGGAGGACAGAAAAAAATCCACCAGAGGTCAAAAGAGTAAACATGATCCATGTGAAGAAGAGGAGAAGCAAATATGCACTCCGAGACACACGCGCCATAGAGCCCGTCACCCCTAGGTTCAACCCCTGGTTGGCCTGCCCGATCACTTTTGATCACGGGGATCACGCGACAAGCATCCGGCATGAAGGATTGGCTGCCTTGGTGTTAGACCCAATAATAAACGGATACCATCTCACACGAGTCCTCATGGACGGCGGCAGTGATCTAAATCTGATATATCAGGACACAGTCCGTAAAATGGGGATAGACCCGACACAAATAAGCCACAGTAATACTACCTTCAAGGGAGTAATACCAGGCCAAGAGGCCCGCTGTATGGGCTCTCTATTGCTAGAGGTTGTATTCGGTTCTCCCAATAACTTCCGAAGCGAAAGGTTAACTTTCTACATCACTCCATTCCAAAGTGGCTATGAAGCACTACTCGGAAGAATGGCTTTCGCTCGTTTTAATGCAATACCGCATTACGCTTCTCTCAAGCTTAAGATGCCCGGTACACGTGGAACCATCACAGTTAGCGGAAATACTGAGCATTTTCTACGCGCGGAAGAGTGTGCGGCGGCTTTAACAGCCGAGGACTAGACAGCCTCACCAACCAGAAAAATGACAGGTCGTCAAGACCACGGGCACAGTTAGACGAGTCCAGTGCACCATTACATATAAATGAGATTGGTTTGATGATCAAACCCTCCTAGACGGTACCAGGGGCTTCCCGCATGTAATCAGGGCTAGTCTGGCTCAACTTGACTTATCTTGAGTTTTAATAGTTTATTGATAATAACCAATTTTTTGGCACGGCAACTTTCACCTAAGTTCTTCTCTTTTATAGATGAAAATCGTGCTACACCCATCCAGGACACGGCACAATGGAGACACAGGTGCAGACGTGCAGCAGGGACCTGCTCAAAGGTTTCTTTTCAGATTAAGACCCTGCGGAAACCTTTTTTTACTGTCTCTTGTTGTTCACATCCTCCGGATACACAATACAACCAAGAAGGATGCTGACGTTATTGGCATGTGGCCACGTCAGGATATTGCATGTACCTGGACACTCGGGGTTTATTATTAAGGGCATCGTTCATCCCGACATATGTTATAAAGGCCGAATACCTTACGGAGTGTTCGGCGTTGCGAGTTTGGCCTTATATGCACGAGCTCCGAATCATGTCTTTGGTCAAATGTTGGGTTTGCCTGGCTCCCACGTTTTGGTACCTTATGTTCCGCTATATCGGCTAAGGTAGCACTGGGAGAACTACTGCGATTGTGCCCTGGTTCATCCGGATGAGCACCTCAGTAGAGAAAACCGAAAACTGACTATCATAATAAAGCGCGAGACTGGTCAACCACTCGATGACTCAACAGAATCTTCGAGATTCCTCCGCATTAACGAAGGGCTGTTTCCCGGTTATGTACGTACGCTCCCCGTATTCGGACGAGCGCAGAAGTACCAGGGGCTATATAGTAGCCCCACCATCAAACTCCTATGGCTAAGTGAAAGTGTTAAAGCAATATAGTGCGATTGCCTCGTTCGCTGCACTACCACCTCCTTAATGGACCAAGACATTGGATCAAGTGTGGATACGCGTTTTTTGCGAACACCCCCGCATTATATGCGTGCGGGCGGAAGCCGACGACTGCAAACTTTCAGGTTATATACATATATACATAAATGGCCGCGCAGGAGGCATCATAATACTTTCACGCAAAAGTATAAACATAACCTTGATAACTCAATAAAATATTGTTTTTACAATGGGAGTACATATCACTAGAACATAATATTCTTCGAGCACTGAGAGTCTACCGAACAAGCGCCTTCAAGAACTTCTTCAAAGTAGTGCTCGGCAGCCACTCGGCCCATGGCCGAACCCTGTGTTGCAACAGCGGTGGCCTCCATCCCCGCCCAGTATGTCTTGACACGGGAAAAGGCCATCCGTGCACCCTCTACGCACGCCGACTTCTTCATAGCATCAATGTGCGGCACAATACCAAGGAATTGTTGCACTAAACTAAAGTAACTATTCGGCCTTGGCCCTCCCGGCCACAGATGATCCACAATAGACCTCATGGCAAGTCCGAACAACCTATGGAGCTCGGCCCACTCGGCCATTTGCTCATTCAACTGCAGCAGACGCACTGGAGCATGGAACTGTAACCAGAACGGCTTTTCCACTTCGTGATCTTTTTGATCCTTGAAGTACTTGGCCGCATCAGCAGCACTTGCCGCCAAATCCACGTAGGTGTCCGCAGAACTCCATAGTTGATCAAGAGGAGCATACTTCAGATCTCTGAACTTAGTCCGCAACAAGAAGAGCTTCCCAGCCACGATATCCGCAGGTTGACGCAGCTCCTCCTTCGCCGCTCTGATTTTGGAGCGGGCTTCCTTGGCGGCTACCATGGCCTTCTCTAGGTCCATCGCCCTCGCTCGGCTTTCTTATTCAAGAAGCTTGTAACGGTCAGCAGCATCTTTTAACTCAACAGCTATCTTGGCTATTCTTTCCTTGATGTGGCCATGCGCGGCCTGTTCGTCCCTCAGCTCTTCGACCGCCTTTAGAGCGGCCGCATTGCTATTCCTTGCTTGTTTCTTGGCTCGGGCAAGCTCGGCCCAAAGGGTCTCCATGGTGGCAGCTCCATCTGCAGTCACAACATATTAAAGATATTGGCATCATGGTCCTCTCACTATATGTTGATCACCGGAGAAATCACTTACCCTGTGCCTCGTCAAGCCGCTTGTTGATAAGCACGATGTCGGCATCTGCCGCATCAAGTTGCCGCTTTAGCTCGACAAACCCATCAGTCCGGCTAGCCACCGAAGCTTCAACCACCTGCACATAAAGGCGGTCTGCTTATTACCTGGGACTATGATCCTCTGTTTGCCGCTGTTTTCGACGACAACTCCTATGGCTCCTGTCAGTTGTCATACTCATCGACATGCAAGTCGTGATTCGTATTACAAGAACATGATCTATCTCATACATCACATATATCATTCATCACATCCTTTTGGCCATATCACATCACATAGCAAACCCTGTAAAAACAAGTTAGACGTCCTCTAATTGTTGTTGCATGTTTTACGTGGCTGCTATGGGTTTCTAGCAAGAACGTTTCTTACCTATGCAAAACCACAATGGTGATATGCCAATTGCTATTTACCCTTCATAAGGACCCTTTTCATCGAATCTGACCCGACTAAAGTGGGAGAGACAGACACCCGCCAGCCACCTTATGCATCAAGTGCATGTCAGTCGGTGGAACCAGTCTCACATAAGCGTACGTGTAAGGTCGGTCCGGGCCGCTTCATCCCACAATGCCACCGGATCAGATAAGACTAGTAACGGTAAGCAAATTGAACAAATCATGGCCCACAACTGCTTTGTGTTCTACTCGTGCATAGAATCTACGCATAGACGTAGCTCATGATGCCACAGTTGGGGAACGTAGCAATAATTCAAAATTTTCCTACGTGTCACCAAGATCAATCTAGAAGATGCTAGCAACGAGAGAGAGGGGGTGCATCTTCATACCCTTGAAGATCGCTAAGCAGAAGCCTTACAAGAACGCGGTTGATGGAGTCGTACTCGCGGTGATTCAAATCGCGGAAGATCCAATCTAGAGCCGAACGGAGGCGCCTCCGCATTCAACACACGTACAGCCCGGGGACGTCTCCTCCTTCTTGATCCAGCAAGTGGAGAGGAGAAGTTGAGGGAGAACTCCGGCAGCACGACGGCGTGGTGGAGTTTCTGGTATTCCTGCAGGGCTTCGCCAAGCTCTACGGAGGAGAAGGAAGAGTTGGAGGAGGGAGGGGCTGCGCCAGGGAAGGGGTGCCGCTGCCCTGTCTATCCCTCACTATATATAGGGGGAAGGGGGGTGGAGGAGGCGCCCTAGGGTTCCCTAGGGGAGGTTCTGCGGCCACAGGGAAAACCCTAGATGGGTTTGGGCGCCCCCACCCCTAGGAAACTGGCCCCCAAGCCGGGAGGGGTGGCTGCCCTAGGGGAGGCGCCCCCACCTCTCCAAGTTATGGGAGATGGGGTGGGAGGGGCGCACAGCCCCTTAGTGGGCTGGTGTGCCCCTTCCCCTTGGCCCATAAGGCCCCCCAACACTTGTCGGGGCCTCCGAAACCACTTTCGGACACGCTGGTCGTCACCCGGTACCCCCGGAACAATTCCGGACTTCAATACCCTTTGTCCAATATATCGATCTTCACCTCCGGACCATTCCGGAACTTCTCATTACGTCCGGGATCTCATCCGGGACTCCGAACAACCTTCGGTAACCACATACTATTTCCCATAACAACTCTAGCGTCACCGAACCTTAAGTGTGTAGACCCTACGGGTTCGGGAACCATGCAGACATGACCGAGACATCTCTCCGGCCAATAACCAATAGCGGGATTTGGATACCCATATTGGCTCCCACATGTTCCACGATGATCTCATCGGATGAACCACGATGTCGGGGATTCAATCAATGTCGTATACAATTCCCTTTGTCTATCGGTATGTTACTTGCCCGAGATTCGATCGTCGGTATCCCCATACCTCGTTCAATATCGTTACCGGAAATTCTCTTTACTCGTTTCGTAACTCATGATCCTGTGGCTAACTCATTAGTCACAATGAGCTCATTATGATGATGCATCACCGAGTGGGCCCAGAGATACCTCTCCGTCACATGGAGTGACAAATCCCAGTCTCGATTCGTGCCAAGTCAACAGACACTTTCGGAGATACCCGTAGTGTGCCTTTATAGCCACCCAGTTATGTTGTGACGTTTGGCACACCCAAAGCATTCCTACGGTATCCTAGAGTTCCACAATCTCATGGTCTAAGGAAATGATACTTGACATTAGAAAAGCTTTTAGCAAACGAACTACACGATCTTGTGCTATGCTCAGGATTGGGTCTTGTCCATCACATCATTCTCCTAATGATGTGATCCCGTTATCAATGACATCCAATGTCCATGGTCAGGAAACCATAACCATCTATTGATCAACGAGCTAGTCAACTAGAGGCTTACTAGGGACATGTTGTGGTCTATGTATTCACACATGTATTATGGTTTCCAGTTAATACAATTATAGCATGAACAATAGAAAATTATCATGAACAAGGAAATACAATAATAACCATTTTATTATTGCCTCTAGTGCATATTTCCAACACACCTAACGTGTGCGGTACTGTCAAAAACATACACTATTTCACATACCTCAAAGCCTTTCCACAGACTCATAAAAGCTTCATGCAATCTGCTTTTAGCGGATGAAATCCTTTCAATTACCATACCCATTAGCAAATGATGTGCTTCTGAGATGGCCGCTTGCTCCAGAAGATCCTTCAGTGCGTCCGACTACACACTGTACGGTTCCAGACTCTTTCTGTTCCTCTCTTTAGGAGCTGAATACTGAGGACTCTGGGTAGCCAAAGGATTACCCTCTAGCCTTGGCGGATCAGGAGAGACCCTCCGCGACGACACTTCAGGGTCGCCCGCCTCATGAGGCGGGGTGGCAGGGGGAGGTGTTTCGCTCTCCATCATCTCCGGAAGAAGATCTCCGGAAGATGAACTCTGTTGAGAAGGGCTACGATCCAAACTACAAGATATAAGCTTCGGTTATTGTCTTCGGAAATAAGGTAGGACACTTTCACTATTAAAGTACTTTTTGATTACTTACAGCTCGGTAGAGGGATGATCCCCTTGTGGACATTGTGCGGCAAGAATACCCTATGAAGCAGGACCCTCTGGCGTGGATTTCTTCCCTCGTTTGGAAGCCTTTGTTTCCGGATCTTCAGAGGTGGTCCTCTTCCTTCCTCGGGGAGAGGTAATGTCAGATTCTTCTCCCTGGTTATCCTCCTTCGTGGAGGTGCTAATTACCATGCTTGCGGCGTGTTTATTCCCCCCTTCATCTTGCTTTGAGGGCACCTGATAAGGCGCCGGCTTGAGCATTTTGTCCAGTACTAGATTGGCCAAGCCTTCGGGAAGGGGGGGGCGAACACCTGATCATATTTGCCTTTGTTATCCAGTCCTGGTCAAAGAGCGAATTTTCAGAATGATGTCATGATAAATAAAAGGACAGCGTGTTCGGCCATGGGATTACTTACTTGGGTATCAGGGCGGTTCCAGCCCAGACCCGCATCCTCGGTGGTATCCGGACACTCTATTTGGGGTCCGAAGAACAATTTGTACATCTCCTCGAGCGTCATGCCGAGGAAGTGTTGGATAGTTCGCGGTCCTTCCGGGTTGAATTCCCACATACGGAGGGGTCGACGTTTGCAAGGCTGGACTCCGCGAACTAGCATAACTTGCCTTACCATAACCAGGCTGAAATCTCTCTCAAAGAGATCCCAGATGCGGCTATGCTATATCGGCACATCATTTGCTGGACCCCAGCTCAGCCCCCTGCTGATCCATGACGTCAGTTGTGGTGGGGGGGCCGAGCGAAAGGCAGGGGCGGCTACCCACTTGGTACTTCGGGGAGCTATGATGTAAAACCACTCCCGCTGCCACAAGTTGGAAGCCTCTGGGAAGGAACCCTCTGGCCATGGAGCATCGGCGCTTTTGCTTATCACGGCACCTCCGCACTCTGCGTGTCGCCCCTTGATCATCTTCGGCTTCACATTGAAGGTCTTGAGCCGCAGGCTGAAGTGAGGGGTAATGCGGAGGAAGGACTCACATACGACGATGAATGACGAGATGTGAAGGAGGGAATCCGGGGCCAGGTCATGGAAATCCAGCCCATAATAGAACATGAGCCCCCTAACAAAGGGATCCAGAGCGAGGCCTAGTCCTCGGAGGAAGTGAGAGATGAACACAACACTCTCGCTGGGTTCGGGAGTGGGGATGACCTGCCCTCGGGCGGGCAGCCTGTGCGAAATTTCGGCAATCAGATATCTGGCCTCTCTTAGCTTCTTGATGTCCTCCTCTGTGACAGAGGAAGGCATCCACCGACCTTGGAGGTTGGATCTGGACATGGCTGATGGTCCAAAGCGCCTGACCTGAGCCTGGGGTGTTGGAACTCGAGGCGGGGGAAGGATTCGATTGAGCACGAGAGGAAAAAAGGACAGGTCTTGGACTCTTTATAAAGAGGGTGAATATCAAGCGTCCTGCTCGCGGCCGTTTTGGACTCGCCTAAAATCGAGGAGTCATGCCAATGGGCACGAGTGTGTTACCCACGTCCGTATTGATGAGAATCTCGTAATAAGGGGGACACGATCTCTGCTTCGACAAGACATGTCGAGAAAACCGCCTTGCAGTATGTGCAGTGCTGGTTGGGAAAAACAGTTCAGATAAGGACCGGGTCATGACATGACGTCGTGCTGTTAAAACGCGTCAGCAGATTAGATTTGTGGAAATGTTATTCTCTCTATGGTGGTACGTGGAAATTGTTTTGCAGAGCTGGACACCATCCTTGAGTCCAAAACCTTCTGGGCAGTATTCAGAGGAGGAACCCGCCTTGCAATGCCGAAGACAATACTGCGCCCCGGACTCATCGTCATTAAAGCCTGGTTCATGGGCTACTGAGGGAGTCCTGGATTAGGGGGTCTCCGGACAGCCGGACTATATCCTTTGGCCGGACTGTTGGACTATGAAGATACAAGATTGAAGACTTCGTCCCGTGTCTGGATGGGACTCTCCTTGGCGTGGAAGGCAAGCTAGGCAATAAAGATATGTAGATCTCCTCCCTTATAATTGACTCTGTGTAACCCTAGCCCCCTCCGGTGTCGATATAAACCAGAGGGTTTAGTCCGTAGGACAACATACAATCATACCATAGGCTATATTCTAGGGTTTAGCCTCTATGATCTCGTGGTAGATCAACTCTTGTAATACTCATATCATCAAGAACAATCAAGCAGGACGTAGGGTATTACCTCCATCAAGAGGGCCCGAACCTGGGTAAACATCATGTCCCCTGCCTCCTGTTACCATCCGCCTTAGACGCACAGTTCGGGACCCCCTACCCGAGATCCGTCGGTTTTGACACTGACAATAGTCCCTCCGTCCCATAATATAAGACGTTTTTTTACACTAGTGTAGTATCAAAAAACGTCTTACATTATGCGACGAAGGTAGTATAAGTGAAGTTCATAGATCATTCTACAAATAATATGGATTTACTAGTATCCAAGCTCAAAAAAATAAGTGAAGAACACGAAGCATTCTATGAAGCCATACTCAAAGATTTAAGTGAAACACAAAGAGCATTCTATAAAGCCATACTCAAAAGATTTAAGTGAAGCACAAAGAGCATTCTACAAATCAATGATGGACTATCTCATACTAGCAAGGATCATATAGGAAAATAAAAGATAAATAAACACAAAAGACGCATATCATGTGAACAAAACAAAAACCGAGGTATACCGATAATTGTTGAAGAAGAAAGATGGGATGCCAACCGGGGCATCCCCAAGCTTAGATGCTTCAGTATCCTTTAAATATTTACTTGGGGTGCCTTGGGCATCCCCAAGCTTGAAATCTTGCCTCTCCCTATTCTTCTTATATTGATAACTCCTCAATCTTCGAACACTTCATCCACACAAAACTTGACAAAAACCTCGTGAGATCCGTTAGTATAATAAAGCAAATCACTACCTTTAGGTACTGTTGTAAACTCATTCCAATTTAGCATTATATATACGGTATTCCAACTTCACCATGATTCATACCCCCCGATACAACCCATAGATTCATCAAAATAAGCGAACAACACATAGAAAATGAAATCTGTCAAAACAGGACATTCTATAGCAATCTTGAACTTTCGTATACTTCTGTAACTTCAAAAATTCTAAAAAATTAGGATAGTCTAAACAATTTGTAGAGGAGGGCCTATTCATCAACTTAAACCATTTTTACCAGCAATTGTCTAATGATCACATTCGTATTAGCCTCGATAGTGATGTTAGGGGAGCAGGGCCCTTTCTTCCCCCTGTCTTCGCCATTGTGCGCGCGTCTGAGAGATGAAGTGGAAGGCATGGATGATGAGAGGGGGGCATTGGGTATATAATTAATGTGGGTGTATTAGCTATATATATAATCCTATATAGAGAGGTATAGATTGATCGATGTGGACGTGGGAAAGAGGATGAGACCTCACTAGATATATAGATTGATCGGTTTATGTGGAAAACTATGAAAGACCTAGCTATACACACACACATAGAGGAACATCGATCATTGCACATGCACGTGAGAGATAAAGAATGCCCAATATGATGGAGAGGGGGATGTGTGTGTGTGTGTGTGCCTTGATGGGAGACCGACCTGAAGAAAAAGATTGCATGTGTGCGATGGATAATGCCGACTGGTAGTGTGTGTGCATGCATGCACGAGTGAAAGTTAGTGGTACAATTATAAAGAGAAGACCAATGTGTGGGTGTAAAAGACTAGGTGAGGTCATAATCAATGTAAAGTTGAATTCAAATATTTGGATAAGAGATCATGATGTTTGAAACCCATGCATGCATGAATATAACTGAGATCTGCGCGGTGTGGTTTGGAAACGAGCATGTTGTAATGTATACACATTGAACAAGGTCAGACTAGTTTGAATTTGAAATACCGATGGCAGACATCGTTTGGCCACATTGCATCCGTGCATGGACACACTATTCTAATTGGAGATGATGGGTGGCTTTCGCATCACGTATCTATATCTATACCCCTATATATATATTATATTTTATATTTTTTTATATAGTGTGCGGATAACTTTAACTTTGAAAGATGGTCATTGGATGAGGCCAATCTGATGGTGCAGAGCTGGCAAATTTGAGCACTATTGGTCGTTGGATATCATCTAGATTCCACCAGATTTTGCCACATGTACAATCTAGAAGACTCTATGGTTGAACTTGAGAATAATGCACAAACCTCGAAACACAAGGACTTCTTCTTTGTTCTAGAATCTTCCGTATCAAAATTGCCCAAATGTTTTTCTACATGATTTGTTTTTACTTTATGCCTTACAACGCACAATTCCATGAATCTGAAAATAGATTAGCTTTCTTATAAAAACTAGATGATTTTGAATGAAATGAACTATAAGAATTAAACGAACATCTACATCATGCATATATGACTCAAAGCTTACATGCTATAATGTGGTATTTACTCATAATTTGGTTGCCAAATCTCATGCGTGCAATGCACGTGTACCTTACTAGTCTAAATAGTGTCTGTGTGTGTTGTGCGTGTTAGACACATTGTACGTAGTATATCATACTAGTCTAAATTGTCTTTTTTGGGTACACGTTAAGCATGTTCTCCCGAAATTTCAAGCCGCGCCTTGTTATGTCGAAATTTCAAGCTAGCGTCTCTGTCTATCATGCTGTGAAACTCCTGCCTCTTCAACCCGCGCCTTGTTACACCGAAATATTTAAGATAAATCTTTGTCTTGTTGTGCTCCGACAACTCCCTCCATCTCAACCCACGCCTTGCTATTCCAAAATTACAACGCGCGCGAAAACTCCCACCTCCTGTGAAATCCCGACACGCGAAATGCCTGTGATACCCCTGAACCAAAAGAACCGCCTCAAATCGGTGGGGGTACTTCCGTAACTTACCCCACATTTCGGACAAGCGCGTCCATAAGCCATGGTTCCCCACTCCCATCCCATCCGCCCACCTATTCGTACACCGAGGCCAGGAAAACCCACGAAGCCCCACACCCTCCTCCGCCCGCCACTCAGCCGGAGCCTCTTCCCCGACGACGTCGTCCACAACAACACCTCAACGTCCCTCATCCACTATACCGGATGAGGATCCGTTGTCGATCTGGTCGTCCCGCTGATTCAGCCACCCTGTCCTCCACCTCCAAGGAGCTGCCCCGATGTTCCCCTCGTCTTTCTTGCCACATCCATTCCCACACCGCCGTCTTCACCTGCACCATCGGAAGAGCATCATCATCACCGTTTCCTCAGATGAAGCTGCGCCTAATCGGCGCCACCAAAGAGGTTGTACACTAATCACCGCATTTCCTACTTGATTCGATCTCGCAGTGTTGCCGGCGCTCGGTCTCGAGCCGACACGACGCGGCTCCATCCACGGCGGTGTCGCCGGCCACTTCCTCCATGGCGGCGCTCCCTCGGCGGCGACGTCCACATCAGTAGGAGTTGCTGCTGCTTTAGCTCTCGCCCACGCTGCTGCTCTGCTCTTACTCTCGGTCCCCTGCCTTGTCTGCTCTTGCTCTTGCTCGCGCTGCTGCTCTCGCTCTTGCTCTTGCTTGCGATGCTGCTTCGATTTAGCTACACTTCATTCGACTGAATCGACTTTTGGGTCAGTCGATTTCCAGGGGGTGGGGGGCTCGCCGGAGTTAAGGAAGAACCAGCCGCAGCGAGGAGTGGGGCTCACCGGAGAGGTGCCCCACTATCTATCTTAGGGTTTAGGGTGGGGGCGGTGGTCGCCGGTGATGGTGCGGCGGTGGCGTGGGGATCACCAGAGAAAAAGCTCAAAACAGGGGGCCTAGAGGGATGGCCGGGGCGGCGGCGGACCGGCGGTGGGGAGTGTTTTCGAGGCGGGCGGGGCGGCGCACCGCCGACTGCGGGTGGCTGTTTGGCCGGTGGTGGCTGGCGGCTCAGGGGGTGGAGGTTGAAGATGAACTGCGGGCCCTTGATTTCGTATCCAACGGCTTCGAAATCGACTGACCAGAGATGAAAAAGTCAGTCAACTGACGTGTAGCCTTACCTCTAGTGCATTCAGTTTCGACAGTAAAATTCAGTTTCGACAGCAAAATTCAGTTTCGATAGTCAAGTTCAGTTTCGATAGTTAAATTCAGTTTCGACAGTTAAGTTTAGAGATGAGAGGCTGATGTATTTTACATCTAGCACTTTGTGGTTATGTATTTTACGTCATCTATTGGAGATGCTATTAGAATTTCACTTAGGTTGACGTTGTCTCTCTTGTCCTGCTTCAGCCTCGGTGTCGTACAACTCATCGAAGCTGCTCCAACGACGAAATCCTCCATCACAGCAGAGTAGTACCTCGGGCTCCATCTCCAGATGCCTAAGATCCTCTTCCCCTCCTCCGACAGCCAAGTCAGCCGGAACATCCTCACCGGCCAACCCAATCACGCTGAGATCGACATGGTTTTGCCAAAGAGGTTGTACACTTGTTGCATATCTTTTTTTACTCTACATGTTATATATATTGTCCACTTAGCACACGGAGTAACGGGAAATACGATTATTTTATCCTACTATATGACAAGTAGTAAGGTACCAGGCAACGTAGCTATCCGTGATGGACTCTCTTGAACGCCATCATTATTTATCTCTGCGCGTTTGAGCTATGCATTTGTCGATGGCCCTGAGAGTTGAGCTGGCAGGGTAGTGTCCTGGGTCCAAAGTAATAGAAGTAGCACAAAAACATTTTTTAGTGTAGGCTTTTCCTTGCTCAAGCCTGCCTACTAGAATCGCCAGTGCTTGAAAGGAAAATTGAATGAAAAACATAGGAATTGAAAAGTTTCCTATGGTACTACTTTTCATGAATTTGGTGCAAAGGAATGGAGCAAAGGAAAACTGTAGGATTTGTTCCTTCAGTGTCTCCTTGAAATAAAAACCTTAGGAATTTTAATTTCCACTTGTCCTCCTTTCCAAATTCCTATTCATGAAGCACAAGACTAAGAGATAGTAGCATAATAGCAGTATAACCGTACATTTTCTTGTGGTTTGACTTAATCTCACTAGTAGAAAAAGGGTCAAACGTGAAGCACATTAGTGCCGGTTTGAATTAGAGCCGGCACTAATGTGTACATTAGTGCCGGTTCATGGCGGCGATCAATAGTACCGGTTCGTGGCGAACCTTTAGTACCGGTTCATGCCACGAACCGGTACTAAAGAGGCTGTGTCAGCCTGCGGTCAGGCTATGGCCCCACCATCACCATTTAGTGCCGGTTCGTACCATGAACCGGTACTAATGAGGTTATGGCAAGCTGTTTTTAGTCCCACCTCACCAAGAGAGAGGCAGTATGAGCAGTTTATAAGCCGTGAGTGCACAGACAATGACGAAGAGTTGCAATGCTCACCTACATGTTGATTAGCTTCAAGCCTTGCGGAATAGCATAGATTGCACTGAGCTATGTGCAGTGGCTTAGTGCAATCTACACTATTCCGAATGGCTTGAAGCAAATTAACCAGCATTGCACCTCTTTTTTATTTTTAATAACTTATTGAAACTCCGGACTTCTTTTGTGTTCAGTATGCAGCATTTAAAGCTTGTTATGCCTCAAGGTTGTTGTGGTTTGGAAATTATGGATTTGACAACCATGAATCATAGCTTTTTGTGTAAGTGACTTGGGAAACTCAAGTTTGGCAAACTCTATTGACTAGTTGAAAAATGGTCAAATGTGAAGCACATTATAGTGCCGGTTTGAATGTGACCATTAGTGTCGATTCCAATGGCTAGGCGGGCTGCTACCATTAGTACCGGTTCGTTGCCAATCTTTAGCACCGGTTCGTGGCACGAACCGATACTAATGTGCATCCCACCAATCAGGAAGAATCACACGGATCGTGTGTTTCTTTCTAGCTCTTGCGAGTCGTTGGATCAAGGGTGTGTTTCTTCCTAGCTCATGTGAGTCGTTGGATCGAAACTACCACAATCACTTTGTGAGCCAGACGACCTTATATATAGCCCATCTCTCGCCTTCCCTGCATAAGTCTTTTAGTTCATCGACTATATACATCTACCAGTTCATCGACTGCATACATCTACCAGTTCATCGACTGAATACAAATCATTCGGATTCGCCATCATACGCCCAACCGTGCATTTGATATGCATATATATGCATCACGAGCCACGGTAGGGCTGTATGATGGCGATACCGATTGGTTTGTTCTAGATCCGACATAAAAGGTTTGATACAACTTCTTTTTTGTGACATAAGATCTAACATTGTTGCTTCTAGTAGTTCTCTTGATTCCACTAATGATTCTCTTAGCCAAGTTACACTTGAGCAAGAAACTAGCTTATTGAAGGGAATTATAGATAAAGGAGTGTACAAAAGCCTTGCCGGGAGTAAGCAATTCGAGGAAATTGTGCGCAAGCAAGGAAGGCACCGGAAGAATCAAGGTGTTGGTTTTGAACGAAAGTTCAATGCCAATGGAGTTGAGTGGGAAGAAGATCAATACCCCAAGACAAAGTTTGTTCCTTAACAAGAGAAGTATCCTACTTACTTCAAGGGGACACAAGCTCAAGATGATCTTCCACCACAAGACTACAAGCAAAAAGGCAAGGACAAGCTTCAAGAGGAAATTGATGAGGTTATGGCAAGTTGTTTTTAGTCCCACCTCGCCAAGAGAGAGGCAGTATGAGCGGTTTATAAGCCGTGAGTGCACAGACAATGACGAAGAGTTGCAATGCTCATCTACATGTTGATTAGCTTCAAGCCTTGCGGAATAGCATAGATTGCACTGAGCTATGTGCAGTGCAGTCTACACTATTCCGAATGGCTTGAAGCAAATTAACCAGCATTGCACCTCTGTTACATGGCCACTTCAATGTTTTGTAAACTTATTTGAACTCCGGACTTCTTTTGTGTTCAGTATGCAGCATTTAAAGCGACGTCATCAATTTCCAACATGTTCTGACATCATTTGTTGTTTTTCGGTCATTTACCTAATTGTTTAGAGAGCTAAATGACCGTGAAATTGAAAATCACTACAAAATGAATCCTGAAAATGTTGAAACTTGGCATGGTATCATCGTATCACCCGCATAGCATGCGCGAAAGAGTAGAGAGGGTCACGGCAAAAACTGGACGCACTTCGTGTACAAACTGGACAAACTCTTTCCGAGTATCAGGGTTTCGGACGAGAACTCATCTGTTACATGGCCACTTCAATGTTTTTTAAACTTATTTGAACTCCGGACTTCTTTTGTGTTCAGTATGCAGCATTTAAAGCGACGTCATCAATTTTCAACATGTTCTGACATCATTTGTTGTTCTTCGGTCATTTACCTAATTGTTTAGAGAGCTAAATGACCGTGAAATTGAAAATCACTACAAAATGAATCCTGAAAATGTTGAAACTTGGCATGGTATCATCATATCACCCGCATAGCATGCGCGAAAGAGTAGAGAGGGTCACAGAAAAAACTAGACGCACTTCGTGTCCAAACTGGACATACTCTTTCCGAGTATCAGGGTTTCGGACGAGAACTCATCTGTTACATGGCCACTTCAATGTTTTTTAAACTTATTTGAACTCCGCACTTCTTTTGTGTTCAGTATGCAGCATTTAAAGCGATGTCATCAATTTTCAACATGTTCTGACATAATTTGTTGTTTTTCGGTCATTTACCTAATTGTTTAGAGAGCTAAATGACCGTGAAATTGAAAATCACTACAAAATGAATCCTGAAAATGTTGAAACTTGGCATGGTATCATCATATCACCCGCATAGCATGCGCGAAAGAGTAGAGAGGGTCACGGAAAAAACTAGACGCACTTCGTGTCCAAACTGGACATACTCTTTCCGAGTATCAGGGTTTCGGACGAGAACTCATCTGTTACATGGCCACTTCAATGTTTTTTAAACTTATTTGAACTCCGGACTTCTTTTGTGTTCAGTATGCAGCATTTAAAGCGATGTCATCAATTTTCAACATGTTCTGACATAATTTGTTGTTTTTCGGTCATTTACCTAATTGTTTAGAGAGCTATATGACCGTGAAATTGAAAATCACTACAAAATGAATCCTGAAAAATGTTGAAACTTGGCATGGTATCATCGTATCACCCGCATAGCATGCGCGAAAGAGTAGAGAGGGTCACGGCAAAAACTGGACGCACTTCGTGTAGAAACTGGACAAACTCTTTCCGAGTATCAGGGTTTCGGACTATGCAAAAATAAGTAATGCAGAAAATAAAAAAACTATACAAAAAAATTACTCAAAAATAAATAGAAGAAAATAAATAATGCAGAAAAGAAAAAACTATATAAAAAACTACCCAAAAATAAATAAAAGAAAATAAGTAATGCAGAAAAGAAAAAACTATATAAAAAATTTGTTGGCGCACTGCCCTGTGGGTCTACCAGACCTAGGGTGTGCAAATGCAGGCCCAGAAGGGCCAGCAGACTCACAAGGCAGCGCGCCCTAATTAATTAGGCCCAGAAGCCTGCTATATAGCGGAGTTCGAAGAGGTAGCCGCGGCTGGGTTTATAAACCAGTGCGGCTGCCCTTCGCCGGGCAAGGTGGGACTAAATTTTGGGGTGGCAGCGCAAGGCCTTTAGTACCGGTTGGTGGCTCCAACCGGTACTAATGGCCCCCCTTTAGTACCGGTTGGTGGCTCCAACCGGTACTAAAACCCTTCGTTTCCCGCCGCTTGGCCTGGGGAAAATAGGCCTTTAGTACCGGTTGGAGCCACGAACCGGTACTAAAGGCCAATCCTATATATATAGCACTTGCGAAAATTTCAGTTTCA
Organism: Triticum monococcum; assembly: GCA_034509565.1. Classification (NCBI taxonomy): domain Eukaryota; kingdom Viridiplantae; phylum Streptophyta; class Magnoliopsida; order Poales; family Poaceae; genus Triticum; species Triticum monococcum. The sequence goes on from CM067846.1 coordinate 69,444,756, forward strand.
ACTCCCCACTTCGTCTCCATCCTCGGCCGCGTGCGCCGCTCGATCCCGTCGTCGCCGCCCGTCGCCCGTACCGTCGTTCGTCGTCATCGTCGCTATCCCTGCCGCCGCCCCTCGTCATCGTCGTCTCGCGCTGCCGCCCCGAACGCCGCCGCCGTCCGTCGTCATCGCCGCGGCCGTACGTCCCGCACACACATACACACACATACATACACACACATACACACATACACCGGCGCCCCTGCCCCGTACGCCGGCGCCCCCGCTCGTACGTACGGGGCGGCGGCATATGGGGCCGCACACACACACACATATACCACACACACACGCATACACACACACATACACACATACGTACACACATATACGTATATATACACACACATGCATACACACACACATACACACGCAATTTTTTTTACTTATTTTCTATTTTTTAGAAAATTTAATTAGATGATCGAATGTTAGATTAATGCCGAATGTTAGATGAATTAGCTAGCTAGATAGAAAAATTGTCGAACTAGAGATTAGAACTAGTTGAATAATTAATATAACTAGTTTATTTTAAATAAGAAAATTTAGGTATATGAGATTAGAACTAGTTGAATAATTAATATAACTAGTTTATTTTTAATAAGAAAATTTAGGTATATGAGATTAGAACTAGTTGAATAATTAATATAACTAGTTTATTTTTAGTAAGAAAATTTAGGTATATGAGATTTGATGATCTAATTAAAATATTATTTGTTAATGAGTTTTTCTGTTTATTTAATTTTTTATATATTTTGAGTTTATATAAATGTTAGATTAATGTCGAATGTTAGATGAATTAGATAGAAAAGTTAAATATATAGTAATGTCAATTGAATATATAGTTAGATATATTAATGTCAAATGTTAGATGAATATATATTTGGCTAGATATAGGTGTTTAATGTTTCACCTATATGAACATACGAAATGTCATCTGACGACGAAAAAGATTTTATTATGTGCGAACACTGTGAAGACCAGCGCGGCCTGTGCGACCAAAATTTCCTTGTTGATGGTAGGCGCTTCAGCATCAAGCTGGATGAGACATTCGAAGTTGATACAGTAAGTCACTTTGTCAATTATTATTTGAATGCAAAACTTATGCTTCATTTGCTTCAACTTATAATTTTAAATTTTCACTATTCTACTAGCGCATCCCCTGCCATGCAAGAATTTTTGTCTTGGATAAGATAGGTTTCAGTGCTATAGATGATATGGAGGTAAAGAGAGTTTACTTGAAGACGCAGCATGGGTATACTTTCAACGTCAAATTATATAATGGAGACACATACACCCATTTTGAATGCAAAACTTGGCAAGCACTATGCAAGGCTTATGCATTTGAACCTGATATGGTTATCACCTTTGATATTCGTCCGGAAGATGATATTGAAGGTAATATAGACATCTGGGTCGATGTGCAAACGCCTCCAGTTCTACCATTTGGTGAGTTTTTCTCAACCATGCATGCATATGTTTATGTCTTTCATACAGTTTATTCAAAAATAGTTGACAACTAATTTGTATTGTCAGCTTATTTCGGTTCAAGCAAACATGTCCGGCGCTTGGTAGACAGGACCTACTACTGCCCCGGGGCTCAACTAAACTGCGAGGAGATAAGTCATTATGTTTCATGGCTTGAGGATCTTAATACTGTCAAGACAATTTTTTTCCTAAACATAGAAATGTTAGTACTCAAAACGTGCGACCAATGGTGATCGTATTGAACTACGGTCACATCTATAATCAAAAGATGGTAAGATTTCAAATATTTGTCCTTAATTAGTGCATATTTTGCATACATTATTTTTGAAGCTAAACTTTCATTGCTTAGTATATTAATTACTATACGATGTTGTTCAACAGGGACTTCCGATGATAGTTGTGCCTTAGTGGATCGAGACAAAAGGTCGCATGTCAATGGTTAGCTTACGACCAAGATTTCCTACATTGCACATGAGTGCATTCAGGATTTCTAAAAGCGAAGAATGCTTAATAGTGAAAGATTGGAGCAAAATTGTTAACGATCGCAGAGAAGTACTAGGGGGCAGTAAGGAGAAGCGCAACCCAAGATTAGGAGACAGATTTATCTGCATGCTCCAGTATGATGAATCAGGAGAGCTATACATGTTCTATGCTATTCTACCTGAGAGGGAGTAGCAGGATCAGTAGCTACTACTTCATGCTCTTAATTAGTACTTGTCTCATGGATCCGTGTCCTGAACTTCGATGTTGGTGATGATTATGTTGAACTTGATGATATCTCTTTGCTTCTGTTACAAAGTGAATGTTTCCTCTTTAAGCTAGCCAACGTTGATGATGATTACATAGCTAGCGGTAATGACTATGATGATTAAATAGTGGTAATTAGACGACCACGATGATTTTTAGCTAGCTAGAGTTTATTTATTTATTAATATGCGATGATGATGATGACGACTACAACTCATTATAACGTAAAACAATCCTAAATTAAATTGATAACACAAATTTAATTGAAAAATAGAAAATAAAACAAAAACCCACAACCATTTAGTACCGGTTGGTTTTACCAACCGGTACTAAAGGGCTCCCGGCCCCCGGAGCTGGCTCTTTCCATGTGGTACCCCTTTAGCACCGGTTCGTGCTGAACCGGTACTAAAGGGGGGGCCTTTAGTGCCGAAATAATAGTGCCGGTTCCTAAACCGGCACTAAAGGGCCTTACGAACCGGTGCTATTGCCCGGTTCTGCACTAGTGTCTCACCATGCTTCTTTGCATCCTGTGATCTTCCAATTCTTGTGAACCAAACACCCAGATTGGCTAAAATCTTGTGTTTTAAAATTCTCTGTTTTGCACATGCATTCCTATCCTATTCATGTCTATTTCCTATCCCTGCATTGTTAGAATCCTCAAATTCAAACAAGCCCTTACACAATTACTTCTGTTACAGATATGTGTCAAAGAAAACCTTGTGTGGTTTGTCCTACTCCTGCGATGCTGTGTTCCACCCCAGCTCAACTGCTGCAACAACGGAAGGGTTCACCACAACAGGGATCCGGCAGCCACGACAATTGCATTACCATCATCAACTGAGCAGATGACCTTGAGGACTACACGGGTCCGCAAGAGAGGTCGCACTCTTCTGTGTCTGCTTACGTTATGCATCGCTTAATATGATGACATGCTACTTTATCGTCGTGTTCACCTATTAGACTCCAAGTTAGGTCCAAAGTTATGCTGAAACTTCAGTTTTTAAATGGTTGTGGGGTACATATTGGGGCAGCAATCAGTACTATCTGCCTACTATCTGGTTAATCTCGGGTGTCTACTATGAGTTTCATGTTGGGTGCAAACAAACATTAAAGGAGCAATTATATGTATTTTTAACTAAAGCTATTATCTGCCTGCTATCATTGGTTTTGGGTCTATCCATAGTTTGCTACCATCACTCTGGATTTGTGCATGCACTCCTTACATAATCTCACTATGTTTTATTCGTATGCATGTCAGTTATTGTACACAATGGAGCTGAACATGTAGAGAAAAAGAGCCAAGCCTTGCGTGGCAATAAAATTTCATGTAGATGTCGCTCCATGGTGGGCGCAAAGGCGGCCCCCCTCCACCCATTTCGGATAGTAATCAAGAGGAAGATAACTGTTCTGAGGGGGATTCAGAAGCAAAAGACCACTCCTATTTACCCCATGAGTTCTTCGCTCTAACTTGGCATGCTGATGTTGGTAATATCATGCATATGGTGCCTTGCATTGCTTAGTGTATACATCAAAGATGTCATCTGCTTAGTTTAGACATGCATTGTGTCAATGCCATCTGTTAATTTCTTTATCGTATATGTGAATCATGCAATGCCATCTTGTTTAGCCAGCCATCATATATGTGAATTTTGCAATGCCACCCTGGTTAGCTAGTCATCTTATATGTGAATTATATCATGACATCATTTTTTATTACGTGTTAAATTTGTCAACAATTTTAGTACATTCAATTACTCTTCCTGTGCATCAGCCATTCGACACAGTCATGGAAAAATCTGGAGTGGAAACAAGGTCTTCAGAGCAGAAAATGCTATCTGACGAAGCGCATGTCTTGCTGGTTACAGATAGCTCCTCAAAGGAGGATTCAGAGACAGATGATCCGTCCTATTCCCCCCCCCCCACCCTGAGGTGCATGCTCTAACTTGGCAGGGTTATGTTGCTCATATCGTGTGTATGGTTTCTACCTCTTGAGCACTGTGTTGGATTTCCCCGAAGAGGAAAGGATGATGCAGCAAAGTAGCAAAAGTATTTCCCTCAATTTTTGAGAACCAAGGTATCAATCCACTAGGAGGTTGCGCATGCGTCCCCTAGTACCTGCACAAAGCAAATGACTCCTCGCAACCAACGTGATAAGGGGTTGTCAATCCCTTCACGGTCACTTACGAGAGTGAGATCTGATAGATATGATAAGATAATATTTTTGGTATTTTTGTGATAAAGATGCAAAGTAAAATAAAGGAAAAGTATAAAAAGCAAAGGAAATAACTAAGTATTGGAAGATTAATATGATGAAGATAGACCCGGGGGCCATAGGTTTCACTAGTGGCTTCTCTCAAGAGCATAAGTATTTTACAGTGGGTGAACGAATTACTGTTGAGCAATTGACAGAATTAAGCATAGTTATGAGAATATCTAGGTATGATCATGTATATAGGAATCATGTCCGAGACAAGTAGACCGACTCCTGCCTGCATCTACTACTATTACTCCACTCATCGGCCGCTATCCAGCATGCATCTAGAGTATTAAGTTCATGAAAACAGAGTAACACCTTAAGCAAGATGACATGATGTAGAGGGATAAATTCATGCAATATGATAAAAAACCATCTTGTTATCCTCAATGGCAACAATACAATACGTGCCTTGCTGCCCCTACTGTCACTGGGAAAGGACACCGCAAGATTGAACCCAAAGCTAAGCACTTCTCCCATTGCAAGAAAGATCAATCTAGTAGGCCAAACCAAACTGATAACTTGAAGAGACTTGCAAAGATAACCAATCATACATAAAAGAATTCAGAGAATATTCAAATATTGTTCATAGATAAACTTGATCATAAACCCACAATTCATCGGTCTCAACAAACAATCCGCAAAAAGAAGATTACATCGAACAGATCTCCAAAAGAGAGGGGGAGAACATTGTATTGAGATCCAAAAAGAGAGAAGAAGCCATCTAGCTAATAACTATGGACCCGAAGGTCTGAGGTAAACTACTCACACTTCATCCGAGAGGCTATGGTGTTGATGTAGAAGCCCTCCGTGATGGATACCCCCTCCGGCGGAGCTCCGGAACAGGCCCCAAGATGGGATCTCGTGGATACCGAAAGTTACGGCGGTGGAATTAGGGTTTTGGCTCCGTATCTGATCGGTTGGGGGTACGTAGGTATATATAGGAGGAAGGAGTATGTCGGTGGAGCAACAGGGGGCCACGAGGGTGGACGGCACGCCTGGGGGGTAGGCGCGCCCCCCTACCTCGTGGCTCCCTCCTTTGTTTCTTGATGTAGGGTCGAAGTCTCCTGGATCATGTTCGGCGAGAAAATCACGTTCCCGAAGGTTTCTTTCCGTTTGGACTCCGTTTGATATTCCTTTTCTTCGAAACCCTAAAATAGGCAAAAAAACAGCAATTCTGGGCTAGGCCTCCGGTTAATAGGTTAGTCCCAAAAATAATATAAAAGTGGAAAATAAAGCCTAATAATGTCCAAAACAGTAGATAATATAGCATGGAGCAATCAAAAATTATAGATACGTTGGAGACGTATCAATGGTATCTTGCATTGCTATGTCATTTGCTTAGTTTAGACATGCTTTGTGTGAATGCCACTTATTTAGTGTCCAATTACCATATATGTGAGTTATGCAATGCCGTCTTGTTGCAAGACATTATATATGTGAATTATGCAATGATATCTTGTTGCAAGGCATTATATATGTGAATTATGCAATGCCATGTTGTTTAGCCAAGCGCCATATATGTGAATTATATTATGCCGTCCTCTTTTTGTATTTCTCATTGCTTTTGTCAACAATGTTTGTATATTCAACTGCTCTTCCTGTGCATCAGCCATTTGAATTGGTGATGGAGAAATCTGGAGTGAAAACAAGGTCTTTAGAGCAGACAATGCTACCTGCTGACGCAGATATCTTGCTGGTTACAGATAGCTCTTCAGAGGAGGATTCAGAGGCAGATGATCAATCCTATTATCCCCTTGAGGTGTATGCTCAAACTTGGTAGGGTTATATTACTCATATCATGCATATGTTGTATGGCAATGCTTAGTTTTTACATCATATACACGATATTGAATGCCATCTCCTTAGTTGACACGTCATATATGCGATTGCCCTCTGCTCACTTCTTTAGTATATAAATCATATATTTCAATTATATCATGCCATGATGTTTACATAGAAAACATGTATCTGAATTATGGCATGCCAACCCATTTTCTAAAGACATAATATAGTTATATCATCTCATCCTCATCACATAGTCATCATATTTTGAATTATGTCATTCTATCCGTGAATTATATCATGCCATCATGTTTCCATCGACGACATGTTTGTGATTTATGGCATGCAAACCACTTTAATAGACACATCGTATAGTTATATCATGTCATCCTGTTTACATAGTCATCATATTTTGAAGTATGTCATTCTATCCTGTTTAGTTAGCCATCATACATGTGAAATTGTGTCATGCTATCCTTTTTAATTAGCCATCATATATGTGAAATTATGTCCTGCTATTCTGTTTGGTTAGATAACATAAATGTGAATTATTTCATGCCTAGTTTTCTTCCCTACTATCCATTGCATCTATCTGTCTTACAATGTTTGTACATTCAATTACTTCTCTTGTTTATTAGCCATTTCAATTAGAGGGGGTGATGCCAGTATCCGTGGGAGTAAAAACACGGTCTTCAGAAAAGATCGTGCTACCTATCGATGGAGATAGAACCATGGTTGTACTTGCCCAAGAACCAGCCCCGCCACACATAACCCAGACTCATGTAGATTGTACCCCTACCCAGTTGGACAGAGAACCAGTTACACTCCTTCTAACCCCAACCCCAGCAGATAGTAACCCAGTTCCCATTGACACAACACCGTCTCCACCATAGAGAACCCAAACTCGAGCAGTTAGTAAGGTAACTGCAATGCCAAAGCACGGGGACCACCACTCCAAACCCCAAGTCAACGCTTAAAGTAGAAGAAGAATTGTTCTCAGGTCAGGTTCCGTAGTTATGGTTCATACTACTTTGCTCTTGCATCACTGTATTTACTCATACCAACTAATTTCAAATTTGAAGGATGCAACTGAAAATCCAATGGTGAAACAGGTATGTTTTAAACCTGTTTCTTTAACGTGTTTGCTGTTGTAACTTGCTCTATGTTGATTTCAGTTTCAATTGAATAAACAGTTATGTTCTCATGCCATGCACATTACAAGAGTTGTTATTGCTGTGTAGTTTCCCACACTTATATTCTGTCTATGGTTCATGACCCACAAGTGTAGGGGATCTATCGTAGCCTTTTCGATAAGTAAGAGTGTCGAACCCAACAAGGAGCAGAAAGAAATGATAAGCAGTTTTCAGTAAGGTATTCTCTGCAAGCACTAAAATTATCGGTAATAGATAGTTTTGTGATAAGGTAATTTGTAACGAGTAGCAAGTAATAAAAGTAAATAAGGTGCAGCAAGATGGCCCAATCCTTTTTGTAGCAAAGGACAAGCCTGGACAAACTCTTATATAAAGGAAAGCGCTCCCGAGGACACATGGGAATTATCGTCAAGCTAGTTTTCATCACGTTCATATGATTCACGTTCGGTTCTTTGATAATCTGATATGTGGGTGGACCGGTGCTTGGGTACTGTCCTTACTTGGGCAAGCATCCACAACTACAACAAAAGTATCAAGGTAAACCTAACCATAGCATGAAACATATGGATCCAAATCAGCCCCTTACGAAGCAACACATAAACTAGGGTTTAAGCTTCTGTCACTCTAGCAACCCATCATCTACTTATTACTTCCCAATGCCTCCCTCTAGGCCCAAACAATGGTGAAGTGACATGCAGTTGACGTTCACATGACACCACTAGAGGGATGACAACATACATCTTATCAAAATATCGAACGAATACCAAATTCACATGAGTACTTATAGCAAGACTTCTCCCATGTCCTCAGGAACAAACGTAACTACTCACAAAGCATATTCATGTTCATAATCAGAGGGGTATTAATATGCATAATGGATCTGAACATATGATCTTCCACCGAATAAACCAACTAGCATCAACTACAAGGAGTAATCAACACTACTAGCAACCGACATGTACCAATCTGAGGTTTGGATACAAAGATTGGATGCAAGAGATGAACTAGGGTTTGAGATGAGATGGTGCTGGTGAAGATGTTGACGGAGATTGACCCCCTCCCGGTGAGAGGATCGTTGGTGATGACGATGGTGATGATTTCCCCCTCCCGGAGGGAAGTTTCCCCGGCAGAACAGCTCTGCCGGAGCCCTAGATTGGTTCCGCCAAGGTTCCGCCTCGTGGCGGCGGAGTTTCGTCCCGTGAGCTTGCTTATGATTTTTTTTCTCGGACGAAAGACCTCATATAGCATAAGATGGGCATCGGAGAGCCACCATGGGGCCCACGAGGCAGGGGGCGCGCCCAGGAGGGTAGGGCGCGCCTCCCACCCTCATGGACTGTGGGTGGCCCCGTCGGGTACTTCTTCCGCTCAATATTTTTTATATATTCTGAAACATGCTCCCCTGAAGTTTCAAGACTTTTGGAGATGTGCAGAATAGGTCTATAATATTTGCTCCTTTTCCAGCCCAGAATTCTAGATGCTGGCATTCCCACTCTTCATCTAAACCTTGTAAAATAAGAGAGAATAGGCATAAGTATTGTGATATAATGTGTAATAACAGCCCATAATGCAATAAATATCGATATAAAAGCATGATGTGATGAAGATATGTACCTAGGGTAGGGTCATATGCCTGACCTAGACACCCTCCCCTAGGACGTCACCTTAAAACGAGAAGCATTCGAAGAGGAGTCATCATCCACTCGACCATGAGGACTTCCACTCGGAAGACTTGAAGTCACTCGACCGCAGGGACTGTCACTCGACCACAAGAAGGTCTAAGGTTACTCCAGACCACAACGGTCGGACATCACCTCATAGCTTTAATGGTCATTATGTCTCTTTATTTACTAGCGTTACCAGTAACGTCTCCCCTTTAATGTACCTTAAACCCTTTGTAACGTGGGCCGGCTGGGTTCCCGGCGCACTCTATATAAGCCACCCCCCTCCACAGGCACAAGGGTTCGCATCTTTTGTAAACACACATACACATATAATCCAGTCGACCGCCTCAGGGCACTGAGACGTAGGGCTGTTACTTCTTCCGAGAAGGGCCTGAACTCGTAAAACTCATGTGTACAACTACTCCATAGCTAGGATCTTGCCTCCTCATACCTACCCCCATTCTACTGTCAGTCTTAGAACCACGACCGATGGCACCCACCATGGGGCAGGTGTCTTAGCAGTTTATTGGAGAAGTTGTTATTCTTCCGATTCCCATCATCGTGGTTTCCGGCGGAGGATTGGCTGAAGGCCGCGAGATCCGTCTCGGCGCACTCGTCTTCATCGTCGACGACTCTGCTTGGCTCCACGAGGCACCACTCGACGTTGAGGCGCTCCTCGTCCGTGGGGCGACGCACTTCTGTGCCTGCGTCCGTGATGTCCTTCTTCGACAACCATCGACTCAGTATCGGTCGGCTCCTAAAACATCCTCGCTTCCTATTGTTCGCCCGCGCCAGCGATCCGGTCGATCGCGGCTTCAGCGGTGGGTGAGGCATGCGGTGGCCCGCCAATCGGCCACCCCACAAATCACGGCGATCGAGCCTGATGAAACTCTCTACGTCATGTTCCACCTGTCGACTGGCTCGGTCGAGACTGCATCCGAGTGTGATAGCAGCGACCCCGCGGCGGAAGTTTTGATGGTCAATGCACCCCGCAGTCCTCCTGGCTTCACCCGTGAAGATGGTGGTGATGGCGTCGGCGACCCATCACATGCCCACGAGGAGTATCGCCCCGAGCCCCTCGCTTTGCAGCAGAGGAAAGAGCTTCGCCGCCGTAACATGGATGCACTTTACACTCCTATTGTTGGAGAAACCCCCGAGGCCAAGGCCTAGGAGGAGGCACGCCTGGCAAACTTGGCTAAGCGCACTCGACTGGAGAACCTCCAGCGCGCACTCGACGAGCGTGCTCGGCAGCGAATTCCTGAATCCAGTCGATGATGATACGTCTCCAACGTATCTATAATTTTTGATTGCTCCATGCTATATTATCTACTGTTTTGGACATTATTGGGCTTTATTACCCACTTTTATACTATTTCTGGGACTAACCTATTAACCGGAGGCCCAGCCCAGAATTGATGTTTTTTGCTTGTTTTAGGGTTTCAAAGAAAAGGAATATCAAATGGAGTCCAAACGGAATGAAACCTTCGGGAATGTGATTTTCTCAACGAACAAGACCCGGGAGATTTGGACCCTATGTTAAGAAAGAAAAGAAGAGGCCACGAGGTAGGGGGCGCGCCCACCCCCACCAGGCGCGCCCTCCACCCTCATGGGCCCCCATTGCTCCATCGATGTACTCCTACCTCCTATACATACCTACGTACCCCCAAACGATCAGATACGGAGCCAAAAACCTAATTCCACCACCGCAACTTTCTGTATCCACGAGATCCCATCTTGGGGCCTGTTTCGGAGCTCCACTGGAGGGGGCATCGATCACGGAGAGCTTCTACATCAACACCATAGCCCCTCCGATGAAGTGTCAGTAGTTTACCTCAGACCTATGGTTCCATAGTTAGTAGCTAGATGGCTTCTTCTCCGTTTTTGGATCTCAATACAATGTTCTCCCCCTCTCTTGTGGAGAACTATTCGATGTAATCTTCTTTTTGCGGTGTGTTTGTTGAGACCGATGAATTGTGGGTTTATGATCAAGTCTATCTATGAATAATATTTGAATCTTCTCCGAATTCTTTTATGTATGATTGGTTATCTTTGCAAGTCTCTTCGAATTATCAGTTTGGTTTGGCCTACTAGATTGATCTTTCTTGCAATGGGAGAAGTGCTTAGCTTTGGGTTCAATCTTGCGGTGTCCTTTCCCAGTGACAGTAGGGGCAACAAGGCACGTATTGTATTGTTTCCATCGAGGATAACAAGATGGGGTTTTCTTTATATTGCATGAGTCTATCCCTCTACATCATGTCATCTTGCTTAAGGCGTTACTCTGTTTTTAACTTAATACTCTAGATGCATGCTGGATAGCGGTCGATGAGTGGAGTAATAGAAGTAGATGCAGGCAGGAGTCGGTCTACTTGTCTCGGACGTGATGCCTATATACATGATCATACCTAGATATTCTCATAACTATGCTCAATCCTGTCAATTGCTCATCAGTAATTTGTTCACCCACCGTAGAATACTTATGCTCTCGAGAGAAGCCACTAGTGAAACATATGGCCCCCGGGTCTATCTTTATCATATTGATCTCCTACTACTTAGTTAATTCCTTTGCTATTTACTTTGCCTTTGTTTTACTTTGCATCTTTATCATAAAAATACCAAAAATATTATCTTATCATATCTATCAGATCTCACTCTCGTAAGTGGCCTTATAGGGATTGACAACCCCTATTTGCGTTGGTTGCGAGGATTTATTTGTTTTGTGCAGGTACGAGGGACTCGCGCGTAGCCTCCTACTGGATTGATACCTTGGTTCTCAAAAACTGAGGGAAATACTTACGCTACTTTGCTGCATCATCCCTTCCTCTTCGGGGAAAACCAACACAGTGCTCAAGAGGTAGCAAGAAGGATTTCTGGCGTCGTTGACAGGGAGGTCTACGCAAAAGCCAACATACCAAGTACCCATTACATACCCTTATCTCCCGCATTACATTATTTGCCATTTGCCTCACGTTTCCTCTCCCCCACTTCACCTTTGCCATTTTATTCGCCCTCTCTCTCTCTCTCTATCCTCCCTCTCCCTCTATATTTGCCTCTTTTTGCCCGCTTGCTTTCTGTTTGCTTGTGTGTTAGTTTGTTTGCTTGTCGTTATGGCTAGTCCTTTACCTTCTACCTCTATGTCTGAAATTGGGGAAACTATTGTCGATAATAACCTTGATGCTCCTACTAAAGAACCCACTATCTCACATACAAAAATATTCCGTGTTGGTAGTGGTAATATTATTGGAAAAGGAGTTATTCAAGATTTCTTTACTTGTGCTGGTGCTTTACCCTCTATGGGTAGTTCTATCCTTCATAGAACTAGTAGTCTCGTGGACGCCATTGCCATGCTTGTAGTTGAACTTGAAAGACAATTAATGCACATGCATCCTTCCATACGAAGGATTTTTCTGGAATTTTCTAATATTGAGCATTCTTCTGTTAAGCGTGCCGCTACTATCTTTTTGGCTCATGAGTTTAGATTCATAATAAAAGAGGCCAAAGAAATATTTGCACATTATAGGGTGGACGCTTGCCGTCCTCCCATAGAGGCTATCCTCTTTGATCAAGAAGAAATAATGCGTTTTCAATCTCTAGACTATGTTGGTTTCAATGAAAATCTTAGAAAAAGGGTTCCTACCAATGTTTTAGTTGACAGAATCTTTGAACTTAATGACGATTTGGCTATTCTAAATAATGAACTAGGATATTCTCTTGAATATAGGCTCACAAAGTTTTGTCAAAAGAATGCTTATAATGATGAATTGGTTGTGCAATATGAAGGACCAAAGGAGGAACCTATACCTCCCAAGGTTGATCTTGGGGAGTTTTGTCCCATTAAATTTAGCCCTTTTGATTACGTTTTCTTGCCTTAAAGAAAAATTGCCGCCAAACTTAGAAAATATGAGATGAGTTTTAATAATCTATCTTACTATTATGGCAATACCTAGATCTATTCCTGCTTGTTATGCCTAGCTAGGGGCGTTAAACGATAGCGCTTGTTGGGAGGCAACCCAATTTTATTTTTATTCCTTGCTTTTTGCTCCTGTTTAGTAATAAATAATTTATCTAGCCTCTATTTTGGTTGTGTTTCTTGTGTTTAATTAGTGTTTGTGCCAAGTAGAACCATTGGGAAGACTTGGGGAAAGTCTTGTTGACCTTGCTGTAAAAAAGCAGAAACTTTAGTGCTCACGAGAACTGCTATATTTTTTATTTGGAGAGTAATATTTCGTTAATTCTTTTTGCAGATGATTAATAGATAAATTCCTCACGTCCAGAAATTTATTTTAGAATTTTTGGGGTTCCAGATCTTGCGCTATCTACAGATTACTACAGACTGTTCTGTTTTTGACAGATTCTGTTTTTCGTGTGTTGTTTGCTTATTTTGATGAATCTATGGCTAGCAAAAGAGTTTATAAACCATAGAGAAGCTGGAATACAGTAGGTATAACACCAATATAAATAAAGAATGAGTTCATTATAGTACCTTGAAGTGGTCTTTTATTTTCTTTCGCTAACGGAGCTCACGGGATTTTCTACTTTAAGTTTTGTGTTGTGAAGTTTTCAAGTTTTCGGTAAAGATTTGATGGATTATGGAACAAGGAGTGGCAAGAGCCTAAGCTTGGGGTTGCCCATGGTACCCCCAATATAATCTAAGGACACCTAATAGCCAAAGCTTGGGGATGCCCCGGAAGGCATCCCCTCTTTCGTCTACTTCTGTCGGTAAGTTTACTTGGAGCTATATTTTTATTCGCCACATGATATGTGTTTTGCTTGGAGCGTCTTGTATTATTTGATTCTTTGCTTGTTACTTTACCACAATCATCCTTGCTGTACACACCTTTTGAGAGAGACATACATGATTTAGAATTTGTTAGAATACTCTATGTGCTTCGCTTATATCTTTTGAGTTATATAATTTTGCTCTAGTACTTCACTTATATCTTTTAGAGCAAGGTGGTGGATTTGTTTTATAGAAACTATTGATCTCTCATGCTTCACTTAGATTATTTTGAGAGTCTTAATAGCATGGTAATTTGCTTAAATCCTAATATGCTAGGTATTCAAGAATAAAAAATATATTCTCTTATGAGTGTGTTGAATACTATGATAAGTTTGATACTTGATAATTGTTTTGAGATATGAAGATGGTGATATTAAAGTCAAGCTAGTTGAGTAGTTGTGAATTTGAGAAATACTTGTGTTGGAGCTTGTGATTCCCGCAGCATGCACGTATGGTGAACCGTTATGTGATGAAGTCGGAGCATGATTTATTTATTGATTGTCTTCCTTATGAGTGGCGGTCGGGGACGAGCGATGGTCTTTTCCTACAAATCTATCCCCCTAAGAGCATGCGCGTAATACTTTCCTTTGATAACTTGTAGATTTTTGCAATAAGTATATGAGTTCTTTATGACTAATGTTGAGTCCATGGATTATACGCACTCTCACCCTTCCACCTTTGCTAGCCTCTCTAACACCACGCACCTTTCGCCGGTATCATACACCCACCATATACCTTCCTCAAAATAGCCACCATACCTACCTATTATGGCATTTCCATAGCCATTCCGAGATATATTTCCATGCAACTTTCCACCATTCCGTTTATCATGACACACTCCATCATTGTCATATTGCTTAGCATGATCATGTAGTTGACATCGTATTTGTGGCAAAGCCACCATTCATAATTCTTTCATACGTGTCACTCTTGATTCATGGCATATCCCGGAACACCGCCAGAGGCATTCATATAGAGTCATATTTTGTTCTAAGTATCGAGTTGTAATTCTTGAGTTGTAAGAAAAATAAATGTGTCATGATCATCATTATTAGAGCATTGTCCCAGTGAGGAAAGGATGATGGAGACTATGATTCCCCCACAAGTCGGGATGAGACTCCGGACGAAAAAAAAGAGAAAGAAAAGAGGCCATAAAAAAGAGAAAAGAGGCCATAAAAAGAGAAAAGGCCCAAATAATAAAAAAATGAGAGAAAAAGAGAGAAGGGACAATGTTACTATCCTTTTACCACACTTGATCTTCAAAGTAGCACCATGATCTTCATAGTAGAGAGTCTCTCATGTTATCACTTTCATATACTAGTGGCAATTTTTCATTATAGAACTTGGCTTGTATATTCCAATGATGGGCTTCCTCAAAATGCCCTAGGTCTTCATGAGCAAGCAATTTGGATGCACACCCACTTAGTTTCTTTTTGAGCTTTCATATACTTATAGCTCTAGTGCATCCGTTGCATGGCAATCCCTACTCACTCACATTGATATCTATTGATGGGCATATCCATAGCCCGTTGATACGCCTAGTTGATGTGAGACTATCTTATCGCTTTTTGTCTTCTCCACAACCACCACTCTATTCCACCTATAGTGCTATATCCATGGCTCACGCTCATGTATTGCGTGAAGATTGAAAAAGTTTTGAGAATGTCAAAAGTATGAAAAAATTCCTTGGCTTGTCATCAGGGTTGCGCATGATTAAAATATTTTGTCTGGTGAAGATAGAGCATAGCTAGACTATATGATTTTGTAGGGATAACTTTCTTTAGCCATGTTATTTTGAGAAGACATAATTGATTAGTTAGTATGCTTGAAGTATTATTATTTTTATGTCAATATGAAATTTTGTCTTGAATCTTTCGGATCTGAATATTCATACCCCAATTAAGAAGAATTACATTAAAATTATGCCAAGTAGCACTCCGCATCAAAAATTCTGTTTTTATCATTTACCTACTCGAGGACGAGCAGGAATTAAGCTTGGGGATGCTTGATACGTCTCCAATGTATCTATAATTTTTGATTGCTCCATGCTATATTATCTACTGTTTTGGACATTACTGGGCTTTATTATCCACTTTTATATTATTTTGGGGACTAACCTATTAACCGGAGGCCCAGCCTAGAATTGTTGTTTTTTGCCTGTTTTAGGGTTTCGAAGAAAAGGAATATCAAACGGAGTCCAAACGGAATGAAACCTTCGGGAACATGATTTTCTCAACGAACAAGACTCGGGAGACTTGGACCCTACGTCAAGAAAGAAAAGAGGAGGCCACGAGGTAGGGGGGCGCGCCCACCCCCACCAGGCGCGCCCTCCACCCTGGTGGGCCTCCTGTTGCTCCACCGGCGTACTCCTTCCTCCTATATATACCTACGTACCCCCAAACGATCAGATACGAGATCCCATCTTGGGGCCTGTTCCGGAGCTCCGACGGAGAGGGCCTCGATCATGGAGGGCTTCTACATCAACACCATAGCCCCTCCGATGAAGTGTGAGTAGTTTACCTCAGACCTATGGGTCCATAGTTAGTAGCTAGATGGCTTCTTCTCTCTTTTTGGATCTCAATACAATGTTCTCCCCCTCTATTGTGGAGAACTATTCGATGTAATCTTCTTTCTACGGTGTGTTTGTTGAGACCGATGAATTGTGGGTTTATGATCAAGTCTATCTATGAATAATATTTGAATCTTCTCTGAATTCTCTTATGTATGATTGGTTATCTTTGCAAGTCTCTTCGAATTATTAGTTTGGTTTGGCCTACTAGATTGATCTTTCTTGCAATGGGAGAAGTGCTTAGCTTTGGGTTCAATCTTGTGGTGTCCTTTCCCAGTGATAGTAGGGGCAGCAAGGAACGTATTGTATTGTTGCCATCGAGGATAACAAGATGGGGTTTTCTTCATATTGCATGAGTCTATCCCTCTACATCATGTCATCTTGCTTAAGGCGTTACTCTATTTTTAACTTAATACTCTAGATGCATGTTGGATAGCGGTCGATGAGTGGAGTAATAGTAGTAGATGCAGGCCGGAGTCGGTCTACTTGTCTCGGATGTGATGCCTATATACATGATCATACCTAGATATTCTCATAACTATGCTCAATTCTGTCAATTGCTCAACAGTAATTTGTTCACCCACCGTAGAATACTTATGCTCTCAAGAGAAGCCACTAGTGAAACATATGGCCCCCGGGTCTATCTTTATCATATTGATCTCCTACTACTTAGTTATTTCCTTTGCTATTTACTTTGCCTTTGTTTTACTTTGCATCTTTATCATAAAAATACCAAAAATATTATCTTATCATATCTATCAGATCTCACTCTCGTGAGTGGCCTTATAGGGATTGACAACCCCTATTTGAGTTGGTTGCGAGGATTTATTTGTTTTGTGTAGGTACGAGGGACTCGCGCGTAGCCTCCTACTGGATTGACACCTTGGTTCTCAAAAACTAAGGGAAATACCTATGCTACTTTGCTGCATCATCCCTTCCACTTCGGGGAAAACCAACGCAGTGCTCAAGAGGTAGCAGAAGACAACTTTTTCCGCCTCTGACTCAGGTATACCGAACTCCGATCCAAAATCTCACAGTGGCAGCTCGAATAGCAGAGTCAATTCAACCTTCCCAATCAGAAGCTGGCCGAGGTTTGATGCAGATCCGGGCTTTGCTCCGGGCAGTGGGAGAGCAGAATACAGCAGTATCTCAGTCGCGGAATAGGATTCATAGCATATCTGTGGTGGCAGACACTGTCCAATATGCTCACAGCCCAAGATCGCCTCCATGGTGTGAGGAACGTGGGCACCGGCAAAATCAGTACAGGAACCGTGTGCAGTATGATCATCGACTCGACCTTGATGGCTTTCGTCGAGTGCCCACGCCTCCTCCGAGGAGTGGGTCATACGTGCCTCGGCGGGAAGATGACAGGCACCCCCACAGCAGCGAACGAAGAATTCCAGTCGACCCTAGAGAGCCAGGCTTTGATGCAAGATCTATCCTCGTTCAAGGTCTGGTGGATAGGAACAGGGCACATAGAGAAGGTCACGATAGAGATCATTCGACTGGAAGCAGGGTGCACGTTTCAGGACCCGAGTGTTTCAGCAGAGCCATTAGAGCAGCAGTGATTCCTCCCAACTTTAGGTTGGCGACTGGAGTGAGCAAGTTCACCAGTGAGTCCAAGCCAGACACTTGGCTCGAGGAATACCGAGTGGCTGTGCAGATTGGTGGCGGCAATGATGATGTGGCTATGAAGCACCTCCCCTTGATGTTGGAGGGCTCATCCAGAGCGTGGTTGAATCAGTTTTCTCCTAGCAGTATATATAGTTGGGAGGAACTTGCTCGAGTGTTTGTTAGGACCTTTGAGGGCACTTGCAAAAGGCCGGCAGAGTTGACAGAATTTCAGTGTTGTGTCCAAAAACCGAATGAAACCTTGAGGGATTATATCCAAAGATGGATCACGTTGCACCATACAGTGGAAAATGTGTCAGATCACCAGGCAATTTGTGCCTTCAAGGAAGGCATTAAGTATCGGGAGTTGAATCTGAAATTCGGTCGGACAGGAGATATGACTCTGACTCGGATGATGGAGATTGCCGCCAAATATGCCAATGGTGAAGAGGAAGACCGACTCCAGAGTGGCAAGCACAAAACAGTTGCCCAAGAAACCGGAGGAGGGAATTCCAGTCGGAAACAGAAGCGAAAGGCTGAACCAGCTGCTCCTGGTGAAGCTTTAGCTGTTACCCAAGGAAAGTTCAAAGGAAATCCCAAGGTCCCCTGGGCTCCCAAAAAAGTTAAGGATAAAGATGGGAATGATGTGTTGGACTTACCATGCCATATTCATACCAAAAAAGATGAAGAGGGGAACATCATTTACCCTAAACACACCACTCGATAGTGTCGTTTCCTTATCCAGCAGTTCCGAGAGAAGCAACCCAAAGAGAAGGAAAAGGAGTCGGACCGAGGTGAGGATATGGAGGAAGATGATGATGGTTTTCCCAATGTCAATTCCACATTGTTGATTTTTGCTAATGTTGAAAGCAAAGGTCAGTTGAAAGTTATTGACAGGGAAGTAAATATGGTTGCTCCTACAACACCCAGTTATCTGAAGTGGTCTCAGACTACCATCACATTGGACCAGTTAGACCATCCAGCTAATATAGCCACCCCTGGGAGGCAAGCACTGGTGGTCGACCCGGTAGTTGAAGGCACTCCACTGACTAAAGTGCTGACGGATGGTGGCATTGGCCTGAATATCCTTTATGCTGAAACCTTGAAGGGGATGGGCATTCCGATGTCCAAGATTAGTGAAAGCAACATGAGTTTCCATGGCGTGATTCCTGGCAAGAAAGCTCGGTCACTCGGCCAGATCGCCCTTGATGCGGTTTTTGGTGATTCTAAGAATTACCGCAAGGAAAAGTTGACATTTGAGGTAGTGGATTTCAAGAGTGCTTACCATGCTATTCTGGGTAGGCCCGCTTATGCACGTTTTATGGCTCGACCATGTTACGTGTATCTCAAATTGAAGATGCCCGGTCCTAAAGGAGTGATCACTGTCACTGGAAATCGGCAGAAGGCGGAAGAGTGCTTCCAAAAGGGCTCAAAAATTGCCGATGCACAGATGGCAGTAGTAGAACTGCAAGAGTATCACAAGAATGCAGATCCGAGTGATTTGCTGCGAGCCAAGAAGCCCGCCACAGATTCTGCATTTCAGTCGTCCGGTGAAACAAAGCCGATTCATATTCACCCAACCGACCCCAATGCTGCTCCGACCCATATCTCAACAACACTAGACAACAAATAGGAAGAAGCGCTCATCCAGTTCCTTCGTGAGAACTGGAACATCTTTGCATGGAAACCTTCTGACATGCCGGGTGTACCCAGGGGACTGGCTGAGCATCATTTGCGAGTCGACCCAAAAGTAAAACCATTCAAGGAACATCTCCAATGGTCCGCCGTCCAGAAGAGAAAAGCAATCGGCGAGGAAGTGGCTCGGCTCCTAGTAGCTGAGTTCATCTGTGAAATCTACCACTCCGAGTGGCTCGCCAATGTTGTCATGGTCCCTGTCAGTGTCAAAACCGGCGGATCTCGGGTAGGGGGTCCCAAACTATGCATCTAGGCCGGATGGTAACAGGAGGCAGGGGACACGATGCTTTACCCAGGTTCGGGCCCTCTTGATGGAGGTAAAACCCTATGTCCTTCTTGATTAATATTGATGATATGGGTAGTACAAGAGTAGATCTACCACGAGATCAGAGAGGCTAAACCCTAGAAGCTAGCCTATGGTATGATTGTATGTTGTGGTTGTTGTCCTATGGACTAAAACCCTTCGGTTTATATAGACACCGAAGAGGGTTAGGGTTACACAAGGTCGGTTACAAAGGAAGAGATATCCATATCCGTATTGCCTAGCTTGCCTTCCATGCCAAGTAGAGTCCCATCCGGACACGAGACGAAGTCTTCAATCTTGTATCTTCATAGTCTAACAGTCCGGCCAATGGAGATAGTCCGGTTGTCCGGAGACCCCCTAATCCAAGACTCCCTCAGTATCCCCTAAACCAGGCTTCAATGACGATGAGTCTGGCGCGCAGTATTGCCTTCGGCATTGCAAGGTGGGTTCCTTCTCTGAATACATCACAGAAGAATTTGAATACGAGGATAGTGTCCGACCCTGCAAAATAAGTTCCACATTCCACCGTAGAGAGAATAATATTTTTGCAGATCTAATTTGCTGGCTTGTTTTGGCAGCATGACGTTATGTCATGGCTCGGTGATTATTCGAGCCGTTTCTTTTAACCAGCCCCGCACATAACGTGAGGTAGTTTTTCAACACGTCTTGTCAAAGCAAAGATCGTGTCCCCTTATTACGGGATTCTCATCAATACGGGCGTGGGTAACCCAACCGCGCCATCAATCGCGGCGCTTGGGGGATAAGCGAGTTTTACCAGGCAAGTGGGGACGCTTAGTTTCGTCCACCCATATAAAGGGATAAGGATTCACCTTTCTATCCATGCCTTCTTCCTCCCTTACCCATCCGTTTTCGCACACTCGAGCTCTAGCGCCCAAGTCAGCACTTCCCACCTCGACCTTCTCCAATCATGTCCGGAGCGGGAGTCAAGTGGATGGTCTCCTCCGTCATGGAGGGAGACATCAACAAACTGAGGAGAGTCGGATAACTGCCCGAGGACATCGCACACCAGCTCCTAGATGAGGGGCAGCTCATCCCCACCCCCAGGCCCCATGAGAGAGTAGTATTCCTCACCCATTTCCTCCATGGACTTGGATTCCCTCTCCATCCCTTCGTCCCAGGCTCATGTTTTATTACGGCCTGGATGTCCATGATCTGGCC
Organism: Triticum monococcum; assembly: GCA_034509565.1. Taxonomy (NCBI): domain Eukaryota; kingdom Viridiplantae; phylum Streptophyta; class Magnoliopsida; order Poales; family Poaceae; genus Triticum; species Triticum monococcum. The sequence continues at coordinate 69,466,007 of CM067846.1, forward strand.
CCAAACTTCATCCTCAACATCTCGGCGTTTATCGTCGTGTGCGAGGCCTTCCTCCGCATCAAGCCCCACTTCGACTTATGGCTGAAGACCTTCAATGTCAAGCCGAAGGTGGTGGGCGGCTGCCAGGCAGAGTGCGGAGGCGCCATGGTGGGCAAGATGCCCAACGTAACATGGCTCGAGGGCTCCTTTGTGGAAACCATAAAGGGGTGGCAATCGGGGTGGTTCTATATCACCGAGCCGTGCGACCCTGCATGGGCAGCGGCCCCCGAGTTCCGATCTGGCATCCCCACGCGGCTCACCTACTGGAAAGAGAAGGGCCTATCCTGGGGTAGTTGAAAGAGCTGACCGGACTCCAAACATGTATTCAAAACATGGTGGACAAGAAGCTCGAGCTTGTCAACATAGTCCAAGTTATGCTCATCCGCCGGATACTCCCATGCGAACAACGGGAGTTCAACTTTTGGGAGTTCAATCCGGCGCAGCACCGAACTCTGAATAGGCTCTTCGACACAACTCATGAAGACGCCTGGAGGGTGCTGTTCAAAAGTGCCGAGGTCCCCCCCCCCTATTACTGAGGATCGCGGATTCAGCGCGAAGCGCCAAGCCAGTGCGGTAAGCTTCTTTACCTTTCACAGGATACTTATTTTTTACATATAGATTGACTCTATGCGGGATCTAAACTCCCGTACCTTTGACATGACTGGCAGAAGATGGCCGGACAGATCGATTGTCCAGTTCCTTTGCCCGAAGGCCACGCAGATGCTTTTATGGCGAAGATGTTGACTCCGGCCCCTTATACGGTGCTGCAATAGACCAAGAAGGCCAAGGGAACCCGAAAGAGTTCCCGACGCCAGGCGTCGTCGGACTCACCGACCGATGACTCTGCGATGCACTCTTCCCCTGAAGACAAGGAAGAGGAAGAAGAAGACGCTCCCCCACCGACTGGGGGAGACAAGAAAAGGAAGGCCGCCCCAACTGGGGAGGCCGGAGGGTCCTAGAAGGGAAGGACTCTCCTTCCAGACAGTTCCACCGCCGCCGACGAAGGCGAAGACGAGTGGTTGCCTAGGGTCAAGCCCCCAGGGAGATCGTAAGTATTCAGATACCAGAGTAACTCCTAGGATTCCTTTGTCACACTGCTTTCCCTAACGCCGAACGCAATTATGCAGGCCGCCATGAGCCAGCATCGATGTATCATCGGATGGCTCCTTGGGCTTGTCGGACATGGATAGCGATCCAGTCCCGACCGCCACTCCCCTCATCCTGCCGACGACGTCGAGGTGTTGTCTCAAGAGGCACCGGATCGAGGGGAGACAGTCCTGGGGGCGCCTCAAGGCGACCTTCCGGACTGCGGGAGCCGAGGGGACGAGGCCCCTGAGAGCTCCGAGTTCGGCCCTCAACCAAACACCGCGCCGGAACCTCCAGCGGTTCCAGGCTCGGGCAGGCGGTCTCCTTCTAAGAGGGGCAAGATGCCAGTGCTGGTGACCTCTGTCCATCCAGAGGCGCCGGACAATCTGCTGGAAGCGCTTCGCAGCGCTTCCATCGACGAGGAGCACCGCACTATCATGAGTGCGGTGATCCAGAAGGTTCATTCCGCCAAGAGCGGATTGACTGAAGCCTGTGCCGGCCTTCTAACAGGCTTCGACGTAAGTGTTTTAAAATGTAGTAGAACTATTACCGCATAGACAGTAGCCCCTGATGATTTGTTCGGTGTTCACAAAGAAAAGCCGAACAGAGGATCAAATAATATCGCAGGAGTCTAATATAAGTATGTCAATATGCATATGCAGGCTTTGCTGCTGGTGTCCGCCGCACTAACTGCGGAGGTCTCCATACTGAAGCAGGACCTCGAGGGGTCCAGGAAAGAGCTCGGCCTTGCCAAGAGGCAGCTCGAGGAGAAAAGGGGTAAGTAATACCCCATCTATAGATATTTATATATAAAAAAGGACGTGATTGCCAAATGACAGGATCATTGTATATTTGCCATGGGCCACGACCAAGGTGGCGACCCTGAAGCAAGCGCTAACCAAGGCCGAAGATAAAGTGGCCAAGGAGCACACCGAGCTAGAGAGGCACGAGGCTCGGGTGGGCGAGGTGCAGCAAGAGCTCCAAGCTCTCGTGACGAAGCACGAGGCGTTGGAGCTTGACTCGAAGACGCGAGAGTCTGAGCTTGCCGCGGCCCTTGAGAGCGCAAAGAGTGCCAAGGCCGAGGCCCAAAAGGCCCTCCAGGAGATCGACGCGACAAAGAAGATAGCGGCAGCTAAGGCTTTCTGTATGCAAAGCAAGCATGTAAAAGTAAATTACCGATTACTTACCCAGATCCAGAGCTCTTCAGGAGCATTCGAAGATTTGCCCCGCGGTGTGTCCGATGCGGCACAATTTTACCAAGCCGAGGACGGAAGCTCGACGGAGAAGCTGTTCTGGTCTTAGTATGCTGAGGCTGAACATCCGGTGCCATTGAGCGATCAACTGAAGCAGATGGTCGAGCTGCACAAGGCGGCCGAATAGGCCATGAAGGGCCTTATAATCTGGCTGTGGCCTGGCGACGTCCTTCCGGACAGCTACTTTGGCCTGGTGAGGCGGCTCGTGGATGCCTGCCCACGGCTGGAGGTCATCAAGCAGTCTGTCTGCATCAAAGGTGCACACTGGGCTTTCGCCCGTGTGAAGGTGCAGTGGGCCAAGCTAGACGCTGTGAAGCTGATCAAGGAAGGGCTGCCGCAGGGCAAGGAGCATCGCACCCCCGAAATTTATTATGAGGGTGTCCTGAAGGGTGCCCGTCTTGTAGCGAACGAATGTTCAAAGGACGTAATATTTGAGTGAACTTGCTTGTGTGATCATGTATGATGAAAACTTGTTTCATATGCGCTATGCAATGCTTGTGTGAATTTAAAATATTACCTTCTGTTTGGCCGTTTATCCAATCTGAGAGATGGCTAGTCCTCGGATTCTGCCCCCATGCCACGAGTGCTGGGGTGTTCGGGATAAACCTGAGCACTCTTATTCCCATATTTGGGTCCTTCGAGGGAGGTGCTCAGCACAATGAACAAGGCAACCGGACTAATAATGCTTTATCACTCTCACTTAGCCATATAATTCTATAATTTTAAATTTCGGCGATGCCCCTGATATTCGGAAGGCTGAATTCAGGGCGCGATACACGCCTGTAAGCCAGACATGGCCGGCCCCTTGCCCTAAGCTGCATAAGTCTTTAGGGACTCGAAAAACCTCGCCGAACAGCGACCAGTCTCTCGCCTTATCATGACAGTCAGTTTTAGCTTTCTCTACTGAGGTGCTAAGCCCAGCAGAACCAGGGCACAATCGCAGTAGTTCTCCTAGCGCTACCTTAGCCGATAGAGCAGAACGTAAGGTACCAAAACATAGGAGCCGGTCAAACCCAACATTTGACCAAAGACATGATTCGAAGCTGATGCATATAATGCTATAAGTTCGGGGGGCGCACTTGTGAAAGCGTTCGGACTTTTCACACTGCATTGTGGGGTACGTAAGCCCTTGGTGTATTGGCCGTACCAGAGTGTACGGTTGCAAGGCGTCATTAATGAACACAGTCGTAAAGTCATGCATTGTTTATTAAAAAATTGCGTTAAAGCAGAGTGATACATATAGTGCGATAAGCAAAGAGTAGGACTATGTCCCTTCCAAGGGCAAGCTGAGGAATGATATTAAATTGAGTATTTCACTCGTTACTGTAATCAACCTGGGAATTCCGTGGTATAACGTAGTTGTGTGCCTCCTTGGTTGCTGCATCATGTGTTCGGCAATAGTGCTGCCAGACAGTGTTTCCAGAGATTAAAGTCCTGAAAGAAAAAGAAAAATAACCAAACGAGAAGCCCCTATTGCGGTTTAGGCCACGTTTTGGGGCGTGCCGCAGTTGTGCCCCCCTCCCCACCTGTGCCCATGGTATTTTTAATGCGTAATTATGTACGCGCGGCACGAATATCGCCTTGGGCTGGGATTGGGGTGGCCGCCGTATTGCTACGTGAGCCCAAATCGCGCCAGGCGGTCTATTTGCCGATTGCCCAAGCGCGCTTGAAGGTGTCCGGGCTTTGAAGCGCCGAACTGGTTGATTGCCTTGAGAGGCTGCTTTGCGCTTCTGCTGCGAGCGCCATGGTGATGATTGGGTCTAGGACCAGTGCGGCGAATCCGCCATGACGGATCCTAGTGGGGGGGTCCCTGCGATCGAAGGTGATCGGACAGGAGGACTGACGGAGTCCTGGATTAGGGGGTGTCTGGGTAGCCGGACTATACATTCAGCCGGACTCCAGGACTATGAAGATACAAAATTGAAGACTTCGTCCCGTGTCCGGATGGGACTTCCCTTGGCGTGGAAGGCAAGCTTGGCGATGCGGATATTTAGATCTCCTATCATTATAACCGACTTTGTGTAACCCTAACCCTCTCCGGTGTCTATATAAACCGGAGGGTTTTGGTCCGTAGGACAACTTCATCATACAACAATCCTACCATAGGCTAGCTTCTAGGGTTTAGCCTCCTTGATCTCGTGGTAGATCTACTCTTGTACTACCCATATCATCAATATTAATCAAGCAGGACATAGGGTTTTACCTCCATCAAGAGGGCCCGAACCTGGGTAAAACATCGTGTTCCTTGTCTCCTATTACCATCCGGCCTAGACGCACAGTTCGGGACCCCCTAACCGAGATCCGCCGGTTTTGACACCGACATTGGTGCTTTCATTGAGAGTTCCTCTGTGCCGTCGGAATCAGGAAGGATGCCTCTTACCATCTTTAAAGACGGTGCCGTTACTAAGGGAGCCTTGGCTGTCGGCCAAACTTTCCGGCTAGGAGGTTTTCTCATGACCGCCTCTTCGGCCGTTGCGCCGACGGTGACCTCTCGGGTCTTCAAAAGCAATCTTCACGTCAGCTCGGAACTCGTCGAGCAGTTACATCCAATGGAGCTCTCTCCCGTAAACGAGCTCTTGGATCGCATCGCCGCCTTGGTGGTCACTACGGATTATGACCAGGTTGGGCTTAAACCCGATCTAAGAGAAATTAATTCTCCCCAAGTCACCAATCACGTTCCCGTGGTAGAGGCACAGTGCGGCGACTCTTCTTCTATCTTAAGGACTAGCTACGTCTGGATTCCCGATCCCTCCAAGCCGGACACCCGCGGAGGGGAGGATGTAACTCAAGACCTGAACTTAGAATCAGGCAACGGGCTAGATTCACTTGAAAACATCCAAGAATCCAAACTTCAGAGTTCAGAAACTCCATGGCCTCTGAATCTTAGATTGTGTGAAGTTCCGGATTTAATTCCACCCACCCACCCGAACATAAGTGTTCTATCCCAAATCAGGCAAAAGCCTGAAGAAACAGTACATCATTACTGGGTGAGGTTCCTCCTGGTTATGAACAGGATAAAGGACTGCCGCGAGGAAGACGCAATCTCAATCTTCTGCAATAATTGCACGGACAAGGGAATCCTCAACGCCACAGGTCGTCGTGATCTTACACCCTTCGCTGACTTGGCGTCCATAGTACAAAAGTACTGTCCGATGGAAAGCGCCCGGAAAACTGAAACTAAATTTTGGGACAATCCGGCCCTGAATAGAAACCTCGTCCAAAATAAAAGGGTGCATCATCATCAGACACCCGGGTTAAAAACCAAAAAACCAAAACCCACTACAGGGCATGGAACCGTACTGGAGGGACGGCTTAATGGACCCTGTAAAATTCATAGTACAGAGGACGCCACACCAACTCATAGCCTTAGAGCATGTTGGATACTCTGGCAGGTGGCCAAAAGGGGCGAAGATCTCCTAATTCCGGAGGCCGCAGAAAGCCACCTCAGGGACTCCAGTACAGTCTTAACAGTCTTCGAGACTTTCGCATCAAATAATATGCGAAAAAGAACACTCCACAGCCTCGTCGAAGTCTATCAAGTAGCAACAATAAACCCATGGAGTGACATGGCTATTACTTTTAATGCCAGTGATGAACCTAAATTCCGAACAGCTCGAGCACCAGCCACATTGGTACTCAGTCCTATAGTGGACGGCTTTCGCCTCACCAAGGTACTCATGGACGGAGGCAGTGGATTGAACCTCATTTATGAGGAAACCCTTCAAAAATGGGAATAGATTGCAACCGCATTGAGAGAAGCAGCACAACCTTTAGAGGAATAATCCCCAGTCGGGAAGCGCGCTGTGCAGGAAAAATCACACTAGATGTGGTGTTCGGCACGCCAGATAATTATAGGTCCGAAGAGGTCACATTCCAAGTGGCCCCATTCAGTAGCGGATACCACGCTCTGCTGGGGCGGGAAGCATTTACAATCTTCCAAGCAACACCCCATTACAGGTACATGAAGCTCAAGATGCCCGGGCCAAACGGAATCATCACTCTCGCTAGTGATCCGGACATAGCACTCCGCGCCAAAAACAAGACTGTCGCATTGGCCCTTGAGGCACTGTCTGAAGCCCTAGTGGCTGAGGAACTGACTACGCTGCGCTCCACGGTAAACAGGGACGATGTGATACTCGACAAAAGATCCAAGTCCACCTCCTTTAAACCAGCGGATGAAATAGTCAAATTCCAGGTCCATCCAACGGACCCCAATAAAACAACTTCCACCGGGGCACAATTAAACCCCGATGTAGACGCTGCACTGCGAGAATTCCTATGGGAGAATTGGGACATTTTTGCCTGGCACCCTTCAGACATGCCAGGAATCCCACGCAGGCTGGCCGAGCACAGCTTAAATATCCTAAAAGGATTCAAACCTGTCAAACAAGCCCTTCGGTGTTTCTCTGAGCCCAAGAGACAGGCAATGGGAGAGGAGCTAGCCAAACTATTGGAGGCCGGATTCATCAGAGATATAAAACATCCGGACTGGCTAGCAAACTTGGTGATGGTACCAAAGAAGGACAAATCCTGGCGCCTGTGCGTTGACTTCAAAGACCTTAACAAGGCTTACCCAAAGGATCCCTTCCCCCTCCCCCGCATCGATCAAATTATCGATGCCACTGCAGGACACGATTCGTTGTGCTTCCTCGACACATACTCCGGTTACCATCAAATCAAGATGGCCGAGTCAGACCAAGCCGCAACGGCATTCATCACCCCATACGGCCCATTCTGCTTCAACACAATGCCTTTCGGGCTCAAAAACGCCGGCGCAACATATCAGCGCATGATTCAGACATGTCTGGCAAATCAGATCGGCAAAACAGTAGAGGCATGCGTGGATGATGTGGTCGTAAAAACAAGACATGTCGAATCTCTAGTAGACGACTTGAGGCTTACATTTGACAACCTCCGAGCATATGACATCAAGCTAAATCCGGAAAAATGTGTTTTCGGCGTTCCAGCCGGAAAGCTCTTGGGCTTCATCGTATCCGGTAGAGGAATCGAAGCAAATCCAGCCAAGTTCCAAGCTTTGTCACAATTGGATATCCCAAAGGACCTCAAACAAATACAAAAATTAATCGGATGCATGGCGGCTCTAAGCCACTTTATCTCCCGTTTGGGAGAAAAGGCGCTACCCCTCTACCGCCTCCTTCGGCGCACCGAACACTTCGAGTGGACGGATGCCACCACGGCCAGACTCGAGGAAATAAAAGCCATATTGGCAACAAACCCTGTCCTGGCCGCGCCAAACATCGGCGAACCAATGCTATTGTACATTGCAGCAACCCATCAAGTTGTCAGCGCAGTACTCGTTGTCGAGCGGGAAACGGACAGACACAAATTCCCCCTTCAAAAGCCGGTTTACTATGTTTCCACTGTCCTCACCCCATGCAGATCACGGTACCCACATTATCAAAAGATTGCATATGCGGTATTCATGGCATCCCGGAAGCTACGACACTACTTTCAAGAGTGTTCAATCATAGTAGCATCGGAAGTACCACTCAACGATATTATAAACAACCGTGACGCAATAGGCCGGATTGCAAAATGGGCCATCGAGCTCCTCTCATTCGACATAACTTATAGGCCACGGCGAGCTATCAAGTCGAAAGTTTTGGCCGACTTCGTCGCAGAATGGACGGAGGCCGAACTCCCTAAAGAGTACGGCACATATTCAAACTGGATCATGCACTTCGACGGTTCCAAAATGTTGGCCGGACTAGGGGCCGACGTCGTTTTGACGTCCCCCACAGGAGACACAGTTCAATATGTACTCCAGATTATGTACATGGACTCCAACAATGCAGCCGAATATGAGGCCCTTTTACATGGTCTCCAGATAGCAATATCCATGGGCATTCAACGACTAGAGGTGCGCGGGGATTCGAACCTCGCGATATCCCAAATAAATGGAGACTTCGATGCCAAGGATCCAAAAATGGCAGCTTACCACAACGCCGTCCTCAAAATGTGAACTCGGTTTGAGGGGCCCGAATTTCACCATATAGCCCGAGAAAACAATCAGGCGGCAGACGTCGTGGCACGCATCGGCGCAAAATGCGATGCGGTCCCCCCCCCAACAACTTCCTGGAAAGGTTGTTCAAGCCATCCGTAGTATGGGAAGGGGAACATGGCAATATTAGCCCGGACCCAACCTCAGCCATAATCGGAGGCTCTGCCAATGAAATCACAACCTCAGCCCACGTACTAATGGTCGTTATCGCCCCGTGGACAGAACCATTCCTAGCCTACCTTACTAGGCAGGAACTCCCAGAGGACCAAAACGAGGCATGCTGTATAGTGCGGCGATCTAAAGCCTATAAAGTCCATGAGGTAGAACTTTATAAGAAAAGCACTACTGTAGTCCTTCAAAGGTGCATCTCCGAAGAGGAAGGGCGGAACCTGCTGGCTGAAATTCATGCCGGACTCGGTGGCCCTCATGCCGCAGCCCGGTCCCTTGTAAGCAAGGCTTTCCGTACAGGCTTTTATTGGCCGGCGGCCCGGGCGAACGCTCAGGACTTGGTCCAACAATGCGTCGATTGGCAGCTTTTTGCAAACCAAAGCCATATGCCATCCACCGCCCTCCAAACTATCCCCATCACTTGGCCTTTCGCGGTCTGGAGGCTTGACATGGTGGGACCCCTTAAAGGTGGAACCCACAAGAAAAAATACTTACTAGTCATGGTGGATAAGTTCACCAAATGGATAGAAGCCAAGCCTGTTAAGACGGCCGAATCCGGACCTGTGATAGACTTTATATCCCGGGTCGTACACCGTTATGGCATCCCCCACAGCATCATCACCGATAACGGCACGAACTTTACGGCCGATGAGGTAAAACTCTGGTGCAAAAACATGGGCATCAAGCTCGATTATGCTTCCGTCTATCACCCACAAACTAAACGGTCAGGTCGAACGTGCAAATGGTCTCATCATGAGCGGCGTCAAACCCAGATTAGTGCGGTCCCTCAAGGAATCTAACATGCACTGGGTAGAGGAGCTCGACTCCATACTCTGGGGGCTATGGACCACGCCGAATCGCACCACCGGATACACACCATTTTTTATGGTGTACGGCGCAGAGGCAGTCTTGCCCGGCGACATAATTCATGACTCACCTCGAGTGCGCATGTACGAAGAAAGGGAAGCCGAGCTCGATCGGCAGGACAGTTTGGACGCCTTAGAGGAGGAGCGCGATGTGGCAAAAGCCCGTTCCGCATTCTATGAACAGCAGGCTCGAAGATATCAAAGCAGAGAAGTGCGGGCCAAAAACTACAATGTTGGCGAATTAGTTCTACGACTGCCGGACAAGAAAAAGGACAAGTTGAAGCCCAAGTGGGAAGATCCCTTCATAATCGACCAAGTCCTGACTGGTGGAGCATACCGCCTGCGAGATGCGTCGAATAACCGACTCGAGCCGAACCCATGGAACGTAGCCCGTCTCCGAAGATTATATGCCTAGCGCCGGGCTCTGTGTTTGTCTCCTTCCTCTATCCATTTTTTACATTTTCTGTCTTACATTTCTCTCCTTCCCCTCTTTTCTTTTATAGCCCTTAAAGGCTCCTCAAGTGACGTGCTACTCGCGCTCATTAAACCTGGGGGCTTCTTTAACAGAAGCTTATTTATACGGGCTTCACGCCCACCACATGTGTCAAACTTCCGCATTTACCTTTTCTTAACCATTATATGCATCGATATGACTTAAGTTTTGGCCAAGCTAGGTTACCTGGCTCCTGTGCTTACCCCTACGTTCCCGATTGTTCGGCTAGGTGGTAAAGGGAGCACCTCTGCGATTGTTACTGCTGGATCAGCCGGATGTGTACCTCAGACTGGGTGAAGCCGAAAGGTAGCGTTCTTAAGGGAATATTCGGTCGGTGAACTAAAAGATGACCTTTTTTACTTATTTATATATATGCCCACAGATGATTTTCCTACGTTTGCAGTCCGGACATGCACTTTAGGGCATGCCTCCCAGAGAAAGGAACCCCTAACGGAACTATTATCTCTGGAAGATGTTTCTTACTAACCATGTAATATAACATAACTAGTTGGGCACTTGTCTGATAAAGCACTAATGACCCCTACGCCTGGTCTCCATGCATACCCCGGTTCTTACATAACCGGTAGGGTATTCGGACACACTCCGGACTGTCAGGTCATGAGGTTGAAGCGAAAAGGTCGGCAACGACAAACGATCTACAATCCGGCTAGAAGGCATTACACATGTCAATAAAAAATTACATAGTCACTCTAACTGATTGTATTCCTCTTCAATACCATCTAACATGCTGTCTAACTTACAGTCCTGCTGGGAATACTTTGCGGCCAATTCTACTTGGCCGTACACTAAGCTTACAGGGATCTCCTTCCCGTCAGGCCCCACAGGTCCAACCTCGGCCATGTGGTTTGGGTCAGACTTCGTGTACTGCATCTTCAGCATGGCCCAGGCCTCCCTAGCGCCTTGTCGGCAGGCCAATATCTTCCACAACCAGAAGCGCCGCCGAGCTCCCTTAAGCTTCTCCGAAAGCTCTCCAAGGCCCTCGGGCATGGAGTGGGAAGGCCATAAGGCTTGGGCAACGCCTCGCATCGCCTGCCGAACTCGCTCGTGCAGTTGCGAGAGCTCGGGAAGAAGGTCACCCATAGAACCGGGCATATCCTCTGCAGGACGACCCGTTAGCATACCTACAGACATTACTCTGTTAGTCGACTTCCTCGCCGAACTCTTTTCTTTCAAAGATTCGCTTAAGCACTTACTAAATATGCCGCGTCAAAGCCGCTAATGCTCCTTAGTAGAGTCTGACAGCTGGCCACGAACATCTTTAAGCTCAACGTCCAGCTTGGTGTTGGCATCCTGAAGATCATTCTTCTCCCACCTCACCCTTGTCAGCATACTCTCACTGGCCTTTAGCCGGCATAAGAGTTGTTGCCTCTCCGGATCCAGTCTGGCGCCATTTGCAATATGATTTGTCAGATTTACACCCACGCCGCACTTTGCAAAATACTAATCTTTTGAAGTGTATCTTACCAGAGGGGGTCTCTTTGGGCTCCCCTGCCGCGGCTAGTGCGACCTCCAGTTGGGCTTTGCACTCTTCCAGCTCCTGGGCCAGTACGGTATTCTTCTCTATAAGAACCTGCATAACAAATGATCCTTAAATCAGTTACTCTAACTGTTTCAAGTCTCGGGGGCTACTTGTATATATATATTTACCAAAATTTTCTTACCCGTATGTCTTTTACATATTGCTCCGTGGCTCTGGCTAAACCATTTTGAGCGGCACGGAGGTATGCATCTTCCGAATTGAAGGCATCTAATGCCTCTTGGGAGAAACAAGCGTCGCGAAGAACTATCCGGCGACACCTGTGGTTCATGGCACTCTCCACCTCGGAATTGGTGGCAGACAGCCTGTCCGCATCCCCTGTCGGGGGAGCGTCCGGTGCGCGCCTTGTGTTCGCTTTCGCTTCCGGGCCAGGCGTTGGAGCTTGGCTGGTGGAGGCACAATTGGCAACCTCTCCGGATATAGTCTGGCGAGGTCTCTTCGTCCTGAAGGTAGCACAAACGTTAATATGCCCTGAAGGAGTAACACCAGGGAAAAAGAGGGTGCGCTATACCTTTGCACCGGCGTCTTAGTCCGGACTACATTCCTTTTTACCCCACGGGCCCCTGCGGCCCCTCGTTGGCTAGCCGCCGCAGGTTCGGCCTCCCGCCTCGGAAACCTCCCCTGCAAAACATGCTTGTTGTCAAGAAAACTGAAATGTGTGAGAATGGATTCCTTCTCAAGGGGATGAGACTCCGCTCTCTGTTACCTAGGAGGCTGGGATTAACCCTAGGTAATCAGCCGTAATGGCCACCAAGGTATTGTCCTTGCTTGGCTGATGAAACACCCCGTCAATCAGCTCCACCGATATGTCCGGATCCTCTTCGGAGTCCAGATCGAGGGAACGTTCTGGATCCTCGGGCTGTGGGGGACGGCTTTTTATATCCTTTACTTCCTGATGCAGTTCCTGTGTTGAAATCGTTAGACTACATATTTGATCATGGGAATATAAAACGGATGGGTAAGCACAATTGTCCACTTACCCAACTCGGAGGGTTGTACATAGTAAATCCGCCCTGCGGGGTGACGTGGAGGAATTCCTCCTCTTCTCCCTTGTACAAAGAGGATAAGATCTTTACTAGAGCGGCAGCTGAGGCTGGCCCCTTACGACCGTAATTGGTGGCGTCATCCTCCCCGTTAAAATCACACATGGGGTGGCCTCTATATTGAAGCGGCTGCACCCCCCGCATAATGCATGCGGCCATGACACCAATCATTGTTAGTCCGGAATGAGCCAATAGTCTTATCCGACCCATCAGCTGAAGGACGTCCCTGTCGCCTTCTCTTTGAGAGCTCCCCGGATGGCAACTTAGGCGTTTCTTTAAGGGAGCACTGTTGAATTCGGGGAGACCGACCCGGATAGGATCCGGCAGCGGGACATCATCTATATAAAACCATTCCGAAGGCCAGTCCTCGGACGCCTTCTTTGGGGTTCCGGATAGATATCCGGTCCCGGCAATACGCCACACTTTGGCTCCACCCACTTGATATATAGACCCCTCTTGAGAGCGGGGCATCGAGCAGAATAACCTCTTCCACAGCGCAAAATGAGCCTCAACACCCAAGAATAGCTCGCAAAGGGCGACGAAGCCCGCGATATGCAATATAGAGGCGGGCGTGAGATTGTGCAGCTGGAGGCCATAGAACTCCAGAAGCCCACAGAGAAATGGATGAATTGGAAATCCAAGTCCTCTTATTATATAAGGGACGAGGCACACCCACTCTCCTTTGGAGGGATTGGGGGTGCTCTCCGCTTGCTCTCCACCATTATAGGTGACGAGTCCGGCTCGAACCGGGACCATATAGGCCTGAGGGAGAAATCCCTTGGCCTGAAGTGACACTAGCTCATTGTGCGGGATGGAGCACCTCTCCCATTCTCCAGGTTTAGGACCGGAAGGGCGAGAGGAGGAGCTACGACGGCTGGCCATGTTGGAATGGACCTTTGCTGGAGGCGCTCTGATGATTACTCGCGAGGAGAAGAAGGTGTGGTTTGGATCTGAATCCCCATCCCATTAAATAGGCGGCTCGTTTATGCGGCTAGGGGTGTGAATGTAAAAACACCCCGACTTTCGCATTCGTTTGACACGTGGAAGACGGCCATTATTGGGCGTGGAAGCCAAGGTGCGCTACATTACGAAAATCGGACATTATTCAGCAGGTACACGGAATTTTGAGAAGAACCCGCCTCGCAATGCCGAAGATAATCTGCGCGCCGGACTCGTCGTCATTGAAGCCTGGTTCGGGGGCTAATGAGGGAGTCCTGGATTAGGGGGTGTCCGGGTAGCCGGACTCCAGGACTATGAAGATACAAGATTGAAGACTTCGTCCCGTGTCCAGATGGGACTTTCCTTGGCATGGAAGGCAAGCTTGGCGATGCGGATATTTAGATCTCCTACCATTATAACTGACTTTGTGTAACCCTAGCCCTCTCTGGTGTCTATATAAACCGGAGGGTTTTAGTCCGTAGGACAACTTCATCATACAACAATCATACCATAGGCTAGCTTCTAGGGTTTAGCCTCCTTGATCTCGTGGTAGATCTACTCTTGTACTACCCATACCATCAATATTAATCAAGCAGGATGTAGGGTTTTATCTCCATCAAGAGGGCCCGAACCTGGGTAAAACATCGTGTTCCTTGCCTCCTGTTACCATCCGGCCTAGACGCATAGTTTGGGACCCCCTACCCGAGATCCGCCGGTTTTGACACCGACAAGGACCAAGGGTTGAACTTTGGGGCGACTGGCTCCAACGCATATACGTCCCTGAGCGCATGCTACCACTCCCTCTTGGGGATGTGGGTTGCGTATATTATGTTCACCGTCCGCACTTGCGGGGGAAACCTCTTCTGTCCTCTAGTGTGCGGCTGCCGGGGCTCCTCCTAGTCATCTCTATGCGGCCCCTTGTCCTTGTTTTCGGCAATTAACTTGCCGGCCTGCTTGAACACCCAACAATCCCTGTTGGTGTGATTGGCTGGCTTGTCTGGGGTGCCGTGTATTTGACACGAGTGATCGAGTATACGGTCCAAGCTGGACAGACCCGGTGTACTTTGTTTGAAAGGCTTTTTCCGCTGACCGGGTTTAGAGCCTTTGAATCCGGCATTGACTGCCGTATCCTCGGTATTTTCGCTGTTAATGCGGCGCTTATGCTTGTTGCGACGTGACCTGCTATTGCCGTCCTTGGTATCTGAGGTACCATGGTTCTTTGATATGTTATTACTGCGAGCCAACCAGCTGTCTTCTCCCGCACAAAAGCGGGTCATGAGCGTCATGAGAGCTGCCATAGATTTCGGCTTTTCCTGACCAATGTGCCGGGCTAGCCACTCATCTCGGATGTTGTGCTTGAAAGCCGCTAAGGCCTCCGCATCTGGACAATCGACGATTTGATTTTTCTTTGTAAGGAACCGAGTCCAGAATTGTCTGGCCGACTCTTCTGGCTGCTGAATTATGTGGCTCAAATCATCGACGTCTGGAGGTCGCACATAAGTGCCCTGAAAGTTGTCGAGGAATGCGGCTTCCAGATCTTCCCAACAGCTAGTGGAGTCTGCTGGCAAGCTATTAAGCCAATGCCGCGCTGGTCCTTTGAGCTTTAGTGGGAGGTATTTGATGGCGTGTAAGTCGTCGCCGCGGGCCATGTGGATGTGGAGGAGGAAGTCCTCAATCCATACTGCGGGATCTGTTGTGCCGTCGTATGATTCAATATTACAGGTTTGAAACCTTCTAGAAATTGATGTTCCATTACTTCATCTATGAAGCATAAGGGGTGTGCGGCTCCTCTGTATTGGGCTATATCGCGACGCAGCTTGAATGGGTCTTGCCCACCGTGTTCGGCCCGGCCGGATTTGCTTTTACTGTATCCGGCGTGACGTTTGTCGTCTCGCAGAGTGGTTCACCCTCGTGATCCGTAGATCAATCTTGAATGCTTTATCTTGTCCTCCAATATGTCTCGTAGGTCTGGTGTATCTCCCCATGCCTTTTTATTTGAATGGCGTTAGGGTGGAGGCTGAGCTTTTGGCTGGAATGCCTCTCTATCGCGGCCATGAGGTGGCCGATCAGCCGTATCATACGCTTCTTCCTCCGGTCGGGTTAGTAACCTGCGCCTTGGGTAACTCTTGGAGGGGCGCTAGAGTTTATATTCCTCGGCCGCGAGGACTTCAGTCCATTTGTCAGCTAGTAGATCTTGATCAGCTTGAAGCTGCTGCTGCTTTTTCTTCAGGCTATTTTCCGTGGCCATAAGCCGGTGCTTGAAGCGCTCTTGTTCGATGGGATCCTCTGGTACGGCGAATTCATCGTCGCCGAGGCTTGCCTCGTCTTCGGAGGGGGGCATGTGATTTTCATCCCCTCATCTCCGTCTGCCGCTCTCTCAGGAGAGCTGGCTCCTCCATCCTCCTGCTCTAAATCTTGCTGGAGGGGTTTGTTGTTTTATTTGGCACTATCTGGAGTGTTATTATCTCCTGTGCCGGTATCACCACTTTTGCTTTGGCGGGACTTAGAGCGGCGCCGCTGACGTCGGTGTTTGGGTTGCTTCTTGGAGGGGTCATCCTCCGCTATCCCGTCGCCATTGCCTTCTTTGGGTGTATCCACCATGTATATGTCATATGACGAGGTGGCTTTCCAGTGCCCTATAGGTGCTGGTTCATGTTCGTCTCCTACATCATCGTCCATACCGTCGATGTCTTCGAAGTCGAAGTCGAGCATGTCGGCTAAATCATCGATAGTGGATACGAAGTGGGTGGTGGGTGGGCGTCAAATTTCTTCGTCGCCCGCATCCCAATCCTGTTGGCCATAATCCGGCCAGGGCTCTCCTGACAAAGAGAGAGACCTTAGTGAATTCAGAATGTCACCAAAGGGCGAGTGCTGAAAGATATCCGCGGCGGTGAATTCCATGATCGGTGCCCAATCGGATTCGATTGGCAGGGGCGCGGATGGTTCGGAGTTCGGAAAAGAGTCCGCCACCTTGGGGTCACGGGCTGCATAGAGGATTATGCTGGTGTTTGGCTCGATCGCCGTTGAGACTACAGCCCCTGAGGTGGTGTCTAACCACCCGTCCTCGATTGGCGTAGTTGGCTCTGAGCTAAGGGTCGGAGCTGATGCGGGCGCGGCCTCTGGGTACTGTTCGGCGGCAGAGCTAGGTCATACCCATCGCGACAGTGTGGCGCACCCGGCTGTGGCTTGAATCCGTCGAAGATCAAGTCTCCGCGGATGTCGGCCGTGTAGTTCAAACTTCCAAATCTGACCTGATGGCCAGGGGTGTAGCTTTCAATCTGCTCCAGATGGCTAAGCGAATTAGCCTGCAGTGCAAAGCCGCGGAATACAAAGATCTGTCCGGGGAGAAAAGTCTCACCCTGGACCGCATCGCTATCGATGATAGTAGGAGCCATCAAGCCTAACGACGACGACATAGAGGAACTCTCAATGAAAGCACCAACGTTGCTGTCAAAACCTGCGGATCTCGGGTAGGGGGTCCCGAACTGTGTGTCTAGGCCGGATGGTAATAGGAGGCAGGGGACACGATGCTTTACCCAGGTTCAGGCCCTCTTGATGGAGGTAAAACCCTACGTTCTGCTTGATTAATATTGATGATATGGGTAGTACAAGAGTAGATCTACCACGAGATCAGAGAGGCTAAACCCTAGAAGCTAGCCTATGGTATGATTGTATGTTGTGATTGTTGTCCTACGGACTAAAACCCTTCGATTTATATAGACACCGATGAGGGTTAGGGTTACACAAGGTCGGTTACAAAGGAGGAGATATCCATATCCGTATTGCCTAGCTTGCCTTCCACGCCAAGTAGAGTCCCATCCGGACACGAGACGACGTCTTCAATCTTGTATCTTCATAGTCTAACAGTCCGGCCAATGGAGATAGTCCGGCTGTCCGGAGACCCCCTAATCCAGGACTTCCTCAGTCCCCAAGAAGGACGACTCACTTCGCATGTGCATTGACTTCAATCATATCAATCGGGCCTACTCGAAAGATCATTTCCCTCTCCCCCGCATCGACCAAATCGTCGACTCAACTGCGGGGTGTGAGCGTTTGTCTTTTTTGGACGCCTATTCAGGGTACCATCATATCCGGCTGTATGGTCCTGATGAGATAAAAACGGCTTTCATCACTCCATTCAGATGCTTTTGTTATGTCACTATGCCATTCGGCTTGAAGAACGCCGGAGCCACATGCATGAGGATGATCCAGAAGTGTCTGCTCACTCAAATCAGTCGGAATGTGGAAGCATACATGGATGACATTATGGTCAAGTCACGTAAAGGTTCCGACCTATTGGTTGACCTTACTGAAACCTTTGCCAATCTCAAAAGATATGATATCAAGCTTAATCCATCAAAATGCACATTCGGAGTTCCTGGCGGAAAGTAACTCGCTTTCCTTGTTTCCGAACGAGGGATCGACGCTAACCTAGAGAAAGTTGGTGCTATACTTCGGATGAAACGCCCTGTGCGTGTGCACGATGTCCAGAAGCTTACTGGTTGTTTGGCCACCTTGAGTCGATTCATTTCTCGCCTCGGTGAAAAGGCATTGCCTCTTTACCGACTGATGAAGAAGTCTGATAAGTTCGAGTGGACTCCCGAAGCTGACGCAGCGTTTGCAGAGCTCAAAGCCCTGCTTTCCACCCAGCTGGTGTTTGCTGCACCAATCAGCAAAGAGCCTTTACTGCTTTATATTGCAGCAACTGGACAAGTTGTCAGTATAGTACTCATGGTCAAGCAGGAAGAAGAAGGAAAATCCTATAAAGTTCAGCACCCAGTATATTATGTTTCTGAAGTTCTGACTCCGTCGAAGAAAAGATATCCACATTATCAGAAGCTTGTTTATGGGATTTACATGACCATGAAGAAAGTTGCACACTACTTCTCTGATCATTCTATTACAGTCGTCAGCGATGCTCCATTATCAAAGATTTTGAACAACAGAGATGCAACTAGTCGAGTGGCAAAGTAGGCGATTGAACTCCTTCCCCTGGACATCAAATTTGAGGCAAAGAAGGCCATCAAGTCCCAAGCAATAGCTGATTTCCTCGCCGAGTGGATCGAACAACAACTTCCGACCCAAATCCACTTGGAGCATTGGACCATGTTCTTCGATGGGTCCAAGATGCTGAATGGTTCCTATGCTGGGGTGGTATTGGTATCCCCCTGCAGTGAAAAACTCAGCTATGTTCTCCAGATTCACTTTGACTCCTCCAACAATGAAGCTGAATATGAGGCACTTCTGTACAGGTTGCGCATGGCCATTTCACTTGGCGTTCGTCGCCTCATGGTCTATGGCGACTCAGATTTGGTGGTCAATCAAGTAATGAAGGAGTGGGATGTCAGAAGCCCGGCTATGACTGGTTATTGCAATGCGGTGAGAAAGCTAGAAAAGAGATTTGAGGGATTAGAGCTCCATCACATCCCTCGACTGAAAAATCAAGCGGCCGATGATTTGGAAAAGATAGGCTCAAAGAGAGAAGCCATCCCTAGCAATGTTTTCCTGGAGCATATTCATACACCTTCAGTTCAAGAAGATCCCTTCAATGAAGAGCCCCCACAACCGAAGAGATTCCAGCCGTGGTTGACTTGATCATGGAAGTTTTGGTCATCACCCCCGATTGGACAGTACCATATATCGCATACATTATTAGAAGGGAACTCCCAGAAGATGATGAAGAGGCTCGATAGATCGTCCGTCGATCTAAAGCCTTTACTATGATAAGAGGACAGTTGTTCAGAGAAAGTGTGACTGGAGTTTGCCAGAAATGCATAACGCCTGAAGAAGGTCGAGTGATCCTCAATGACATCCACACGGGGACTTGTGGTCATCATGCGTCCTCACGGACCATTGTGGCCAAAGCATACCGAGCGGGATTTTACTGGCCACGGGCAAATGAGATGGCACAAGAAATAGTCGACAAATGTGAAGGTCTCCAGTTTTACTCCAACATGTCTCACAAGCCTGCGTCGGCCTTGAAGACCATTCCACTCGTCTGGCCCTTTGCTGTTTGGGGATTAGACATGGTTGGACCTCTGAGGACTGGTAGGAGCGGATTCACTCATGTGCTTGTAGCAGTCGACAAGTTCACCAAGTGGATTGAGGCCAAGCCTATCAAGAACCTAGATGTCAGTACGGATGTCAGCTTCATCAGAGAGTTAACATTTAGATATGGTGTTCCACATAGCATCATCACTGACAACGGATCAAACTTCGACTCTGATGAGTTCAGAACTTTCTGTGCTTCACAAGGTACTCGAGTTGACTATGCCTCAGTCGCCCATCCCCAGTCGAATGGACAAGGTGAAAGAGCAAATGGATTGATTCTCAAAGGATTGAAACCCCGACTGATGCGTGACTTCAAACACGCAGCAGGAGCCTGGTTCGACGAACTTCTATCAGTATTGTGGGGATTGAGGACAACTCCCAATCGGTCGAGTGGAAGAACCCCGTTTTTTTTTGTTTACGGAGCTGAAGATGTACTTTCGAGTGACTTGCTCCACAATGCGCCTCGAGTTGAGCTTTTCTCAGAGGAAGAAGCAGAACAGGCATGACAAGATGCAGTTGATCTCTTGGAAGAAGAAAGAGAGATGGCCTTGATACGATCAACCATCTATCAGCAAGACCTACGTCGATTCCATGCCAAAAACGTGAGGGGTCGAGCATTTCAAGAGGGAGACTTGATTCTCCGAGTGGATCAGCAGAAACCACACAAGCTTGCTCCCTCTTGGGAAGACCCCTTCATTATCACCAGAGTACTCCACAATGGAGCGTACCACCTCTACGACGTCGAGCACAAGAAAGACGAGCCGCGCGCTTGGAATGCGGAGATGTAATAAGAAGCACCTTTGTAGTTTGTTTATCAAAGACAAGAGTTTTTACAATCTTATGAAAATGATTGTCGATTGTTTACATTTGTTTCTGAAATCCCCCAGTGGGTGGCTTAGCTGCGAATCCGTTTCGCCTAAGTTGAAAAAATCCTACCGAGTGATGAGCAAGTCTCTCACTCGGAGGCTTAGCTGCGAATCCGTTTCGCCTAAGTTCAAAAAATCCTACCGAGTAATGAGCAAGTCTCTCACTCGGAGGCTTAGCTGCAATCCAGTACTCGCCTAAGTTGAAAAAAAATCCTACCGAGTCGTGAACAAGTCTCTCACTCGGGGGCTTAGCTGCAGTCCAGTACTCGCCTAAGTTGAAAAAATCCTATCGAGTGATGAGCAAGTCTCTCACTCGGGGGCTTAGCTGCAGTCCAGTACTCAAGTTGAAAAAATCCTAACGAGTGATGACCAAGTCTCTCACTCGGGGGCTTAGCTGCAGTCCAGAACTCACATAAGTTCAAAAAATCCTACCAAGTGATGAGCAAGTCGCTCACTCGGAGGCTTAGCTGCAGTCCAGTACTCGCCTAAGTTGAAAAAGATACTACCGAGTGGTGAGCAAACCTCACACTCGGGGGCTTAGCTGCAGCCCAGTGCTCGCCAAAGTTTCAAAAATCCTACCGAGTGATGAGCAAACCTCACACTCAGGGGCTTAGCTGCAGCCCAATGCTCGCCTAAGTTTCAAAAATCCTACCGAGTGATGAGCAAACCTCACACTCGGAGGCTTAGCTGCAGCCCAATGCTCGCCTAAGTTTCAAAAATCCTACCGAGTGATGAGCAAACCTCACACTCGGCGGCTTAGCTGCAGCCCAGTGCTCGCCTAAGTTTCAAAAATCCTACCGAGTGATCAGCAAACCTCACACTCGGGGGCTTAGTTGCAGCCCAATGCTCGCCCAAGTTTCAAAAATCCTACCGAGTGATGAGCAAACCTCACACTTGGGGGCTTAGCTGCAGCCCAGTGCTAGCCTAAGTTTCAAAAATCCTATCGAGTGATGAGCAAACCTCACACTCGGGGGCTTAGCTGCAGCCCAGTGCTCGCCTAAGTTTCAAAAATCCTACCGAGTGATGAGCAAACCTAACACTCGGGGAGCTTATCTGCAGGATGGTGCTCGCCTAAGTTTAGAAAACCATCCCTATCCGCAAGGACGACGAGGTGCCGGTCGACTGCAATCCTCTCCACGGAGCTACGCTACAAGTACACTACAAAAAAAAGACACGTCCGTGACATTTTGGGCCGAACGAATTTTTTTTCTGTCATACATATGACACTTCTATGACGATAATTGTGACAAAACCCGGTATCATCATAGATGTGGTGGGCTCCTACTTCTATGACAAAAAATCATGACAGAAAATGGGCTTTTCGTCCTGGGCGGGCCGGAGACGCAGCTGCATGACATTCTTTGGGCCGTCCATGATGGAAAAAACCATGGTAGAAGCGAGGGGGAGGAAAATTTCGGGGAGTTCCCAGTTACGGTGGGAGGTCGGGGGCCGAGCGATGCGCGTTTCTCTCGTACACGTACGCGTGTGTGTGCGAGGCGTTGGCTCTAACTAAACCCGAGCGATTGCACTGCAGGCTACGCGTTACTGGACCCGAGCGATTGATCGATGGCTGTTAACTAAACCCGATCGAGCAATTCCTTCGCTACTGCTGCTAACTGAAGCCGATCGATGGGATGAACAGTGAGCGTTGCAGGGGGGTTTGGATGAACAGTGAGCGGTGGCGTTGCCTCTGGATGAACAGGACCCCGTGGTGTGGTGGAGGGCTGGATGAATAGTAGACGATGGAGGGGTGCCCGTGGAGGGGTGGATGAACAGGACCCCGTGGTGTGGAAGGCTGGATGAATAGTAGACGGTGGAGGGGTGGTTGAACAGGACCCCGTGGTGTGGAGGGCTGGATGAACAGTAGACAGTGGAGGGGTGGTTGAACAGTAGCCGGTGGAGTAGCGCGTGGTGGAGGCTGGATGAACAGGAGCCCGTGGAGGTTGGATGAACAGGAGCCCGTGGAGGCTGGAGGAGGTCGACGGTGGAGATGAACAGTATCCCGTGGAGTCCCGTTTTGCGGTACGCCACACCCCTCCCGATGAACAGGACCCCCGGTTCGACCGTAGCGCTCCAACACAAGTCCGTTTCCTCCGTTTTGCGGTACGCCACACCCCTCCCGATCAACAGGACCCCCGTTTCAATCGTAGGAGGCCCGTTTCCTCTGTTTTGTGGTACGCCACACCCCTCCCGATCAACAGGACCCCCATTTCGACCGTAGGTGGTCCGTTTCCTCCATTTTGTGGTATGCCACACCCCTCCTGATGAACGGGATCCCGTTTCGAACGTGGCCGGTCGAACACAAGGTTGTTTCCTCCATTCTGCGGTACGCTAGGCCTCGTTTCCATTGCCTGTTCCGTCCAAGCCCTCCCGATGAACACGACGCATTCCGTTGCCTCCCCATGAACACAACGCATTCCGTTGCCTCCCCTTGAACACGACGACGACACTGTTTCTCCGTTCCGACCCAGCCATGTACACGAGCCCTGGCCGTACGTATGCGCGAGTAGGCGTTCGAGACCCCGCCCGTATGTACACATACGTGGCCATATTTTCTTTCTTGCACCATGGCCGATGTACGTACGTGTACATGCTACGTGCGCGCCTCTACTACGACACGTGTGCGCCTCTACTACGACACGTACGCGCCTCTACTACGACACGTGCGCGCCTCTACATCGACCAGTATGTACGTACACGTTCGCGACCAGAATGACAACGCTACGTACGCTTCGACTAGGTGGGTCCCGACTGTTAGGCACTTCCTTGCCTGCGAAGATGTAGTGGTGGGTCCCAGTAGTCAGGGGGCGAACTATTTTGTTTTTTTTGCTCGGGCGCACTTCCTTGCGTGCGAAGGTGTAGCTGGTGGGTCCCAGCAGTCGGGGGCCTGGTGGGTCCTAGCAGTCAGGGGGGCGAATCATTTTTTTCGGACGCACTTCCTTGCGTGCGAAGATGTAGCTCGTGGGTCAGAGCAGTCAGGGGGCGAATCATTTTTTCGTGAAATACGGTGGCCCGTCCGGTGGGTCCCCGCTGTCAGGTGGAGGAATAATTATTTTGCGCGTAATAAGGAAGCACTTCCTTGCGACTGCCGTGGACCCAGCTGTCAGCCTCTCCATGTATAGTACTCTTCCGATGGAAGTCGGTCGTTGGCCACGTTGACCATGCCGCGCCGAGAGCACCAGGGCGGTGGTCTGGACGATGGCGAGGCCTAGGAAGGGGATGACACGGTGCCGGGGAAGACGCAATAGTGGAATCCCGTGCGAGAGGAGTATGAGGGTTCACTGGTTCGGCTGCGGTGTGAGGCTGCCGTCGCCGCCAAATAACAGGGGGTGTGGGTGAGTAGAGGGATGGCCTGGCCAGCGGTAGGAGTAGTACGGGGCGGTGAGGCCTCCGCGGCATCACAGCCGGCCATGGGAGGCAGGAGCATGTGACACAACCGGCGCTGCTTTGGGCGGCTGGAGCAAGATGACCAGAGGTTGAAGAAGCACTACGGCCATTGGATGGACATCGTACGATCACTGCAGCTAGAATCATTTATATTGACTAAGTTGACAAAGCCCTTGGTATGCGTCAACTTAGTAGGCCCACAGCTCGGATTTGGCAGAGAACATATAGCCCATTTGCGATTTGTAAGAATGTACAGCCCATTTTTTAATTCTAATGGAATTTACTACAGCTCATTTACAGTTTGTTAAAAGTACACCCCAACTTCTAGCTAGGACAACGATTAATAATTTCAAACAACCGCTCAAAACAGAATTAAAAAAATTCCACATTTTGATGGGATCCAAAATATTTTTATCCGAAATTTCTAGTCAGGTAAAATATAATTTCAAAATAAAGTTGTATTACGTTACAATCCAACAAAATATTGCGCGCGCAACAAGTAATGAAATTAAAATTTTCAAATTCCAAAAATAATATATTTTTCAAACTAATTATGTGTTTGGTGCATAGTAACTGTCCAGTTATTATAATTACATCCCATTTATTATTTCTTAAAGTCCATTTTCTCGTTAAGCCTAATGCATACCTCCTAGGAAAGTTTGCAGCCCAGCGGGGCGGAGAATAACAAGTTGACCCGGATATTGTGTACAACTGTCGGCCCAGTTGCATTGCTGATGTTAAAAAAAGTTATTTTTTATACACACATTTAAATTTTTTTGTATAGATAAGGAACATTTTTTATACACACATTTAACAATTTTTAAATACATGATTAATATTTTTTTAAACATATTTTTTAGTCAATAGTGGGCCCACAGCGAGCGGTGGAGGTCACAATACACATATTTTTTAAATACATGATTAACACTTTTGCAAAAAAATTAGCCCACAGCGAGCCAATTAGCTCCAGTCGGCCCATAGTGGGCCGACAGGGGCCAGTCGGCCAGCTGTAGGCCGACTGGAATCCAATCGGCCTGTTGTGGGCTGACTAGGCCTAGTCGGCCTGCAGCAGGCGGACAGTGTATTATTTTTCAAAAAAAATTACCCAGCGTAATATTTATGAAAATAAATAAGAAATGTATTATTTAAAAAATAGCGAAAAAGGCCTGTGTAGTAAAGTACAACCTAACATGGTTACTCAGCCCACATTCAGCGACACCGGAAAGGCCCAAACAAGGCTTCTGTACAACTTTTTGAAGTCACTGAGCTCAATTAATAACTTAAGAAAAAATTTAGATTATAGTGGAACCTAATTAAAAGCTGTCACAAGCAAATAAATAATTCAATGGGTCCCACTTGTGTGTGCGTGTGTCTGTGAGAGAGAGAGAGAGAGATAGAGAGGGAGGTAGAGAGAGAGACCCATCGGCCGATGCTCCTAAATACATCTTTCAGCCATATGTATTGCTGATGCTCAGTAAAAACTTATATAGTTGACACAATCATATAGAACATCATAGCACACTGAACTTGCATACAAAAATTTCATGCAGGCGGCACAATCAGGATGGAAGCAGTGGATCGCTACAGGAAGGGCTATGTTGAAACCAACGAAGTCATACATAACGGTTCATCATATTTATCAATGACGGGGAAATATCTTGAATGTTGTGCAAAGAAAACAGAGAGACAACACAATAAGTTCTCCTAGCACATTAAGTTGACATACAGCCCTTTCTAAAAAAAGTTCAGGTACAAAATTAGAATAGGTCACAATCAAATGTACTGGCATATCAGTGCTTCACACCCATAGCTCGGATTTAACTAGTATCTGACAAGATTCAGTTGTTACCTCAAATTAGAGCACATCCAGGTAGCCAGCCCTGCCTCTTCTCCCAAAGAAGCAGTGGCCTCCGCCACGCGATGGAGTAGGCCCTGCGCCATCCATCGTTCCGAGCAACACGGGGAAAGTCTGACGTTGACTCCTGTAATGGACGTCATCGACGGACCCTGGCACCAGCGGCGGTGGCAGGACTTCGATTGATGGATTGACCACTTCTTCGACATGGACGAACACTCGATACAGGTACATCCCTAACGTGGTCCGCGGCGGCCTTGGTGGCGACGAATAGTACAACCCCGGTTCCTGTACCGGTATCTCAACACCAATCACCTTCGATATGGTGGACGGCTTCTTCATCCATGCCATAACCGTCAGAGCCCAGCTGTCTGGAGGAACAAACATACTTACAAGCTCACCTCCAAGGTCGTTGATAAGCTCGTTCATGGACTCGCTGTTCCAAGCACGTCGAGGCATGCCGTGGAAGGTAAGCTTTGTCAAAAACTCAAGCTCAGAGGGCACCGAGCCCCATCCTGGGTGCCACTGATGAAAGCTCACCAGCGCGCCATCGCAGAACAAACGCTGGGAAGATTCGAACACACGACTACAGTCGAAAGTTGTCCGGAACCTGACGAAGAAATCAGTCGGTGGCGGACAGACTTCGACGATCAAGTCACTTATTTGGATGCCGTGCGCAATGCCAAGAGCTTTGACAAGGTCATCCGGCGAGACGGGAGGCCGGTCGCCGTTGATGGTTACCATTAGCACTTTGCCAGCAAACTGGTCGTCAAGCGCCGACATGCCACTGTTGAGCGACAGCATGCAGCGACCGAAGGCAGGATGGACCTCAGGATCTCTGGATCGGAGATCCGCGTTGACCGGCGACATGATAGTGCACTTGAGTACAGGGAGTACAGGAGGGGGATTTGGGGGAACTGGAGTAGGAATCGAGATTCCAGAGGTGGGGGAGGGGCGGGGGACTGCGGATGAAAAGGTAGCATGAATTTCGAGCACGCGCCAATATGCTCTCGGCGCGCAAGCGCACGAAAACACCGGTGGCGCCCACATGTCGGCCTAAGAGTCCTTATTCATACTTTTTTGGAGAGCCCGGCCTTTTTTTATAGGATCTTTTGAGAGCCCGGCCTGAGAGTCATAATTGACCTGTTTGGCATTGCGTTACTACTCGGCCCATATTCAACGACACCTCACTGGCCCAAACAAGTGTACATCATCGAAAAGACAGTGAGCTCAAATTATATAACTTGAAAAAAGGAGATATACTCTGAACACTGGAGAATGGTGATTCCCTCATTTAGCCCACCAGTAGTTCGAGACAATAAATAGTTTGAAACAACGATATATACAACATTCAAACACTGACTAGTGACTACTACTGACATAAACAACAAGACATGATAGTTCATAAGAAGTCTTGCTACACCACCAAAACATACCCATCTGCAGCACTCAGACTCTCGTGATCCAGACGAGAATGGCATTCTAAACAGAAGCAACTATTACATAGTAAGAGTGACATAGACAAGGATGACCAAATGACAAGGAATATGCATAACAAAAGAAAGAACTACCCATCCAGAACCAGCAGCAAAGACAACAAAGTCATTCGAAGAGATGATCCAGCACCATCATAATTTGCAGCCCCGCTTCAGCGACCAGTGATCCGGAGACACCAGTACTCCACCCTTTCGATGCAACAACCCAATTACCTATCAACCTGAAGGCTCGAACCACATCACTGCCTGTCATAATTGAGACATCCAAGGATCAAAGTTAATCCGGACGCCTTTGTCATTCTCACCTTCTTTTGGCTGCAGGCTGTATCATTGACAATCAGGGGAGTTTGGTCCCTAACTCCTAGGGCTCGCCGTGTAGACACATTTTTCCATAGCAAACAAAGCCTCTCTGCCATCAAGGTCCTTGCCAACGGTGATCTCTTGGTTAATCGGATAATTGAGTCTGAGAAACAGAGAGTGTGAACCAAGGCTGTTTACCCGCCTCCAACTAAAAAATCCTAAAGGCCCGAACAAGCTTGTATCCTGCTCATAGACGTAACATCCACTGTCCGGATACTCACGTATTACACGGTGCTTGTATACAGTGGGGTTTTTGCAATAAAACTTTTCCGGCTCATTTGTTCGAATGATCATCAGCCTTTTGTCGTCGTCTGATCGAGCGAGGAACCAGTTGTGCTTCCTGTTTTTGGCAAAGGTGGTGTGATTACAAAGGGCAGTAACTATAGGGATACTGCATCATATCAAAAAGGACAGGCATTGTTAATGTAAGATCAGCATTGTTCAGAGTATGAGTAGGATAATGCAAGAAACAACATTGATATGTCCCTGTTGGAACTGGGAGGAAAATACAGGGAAATGTATACTGGGTTCAAAAATATAGAAGTGCCATGCATGGTTATACTCATGCTATCTCGCAATCGATTCTTCACAGGAAACTACCATGTCATGCATGTCATGTAATCATGTTCTGTCCTCACAAACAAATTATTCAAGGTAACTAACAGACCATGCATTGTTATATACTCGTGTTCTGTGGGAAAATTTTTTGTTGAGGATATTATTCTAGCCATTGATTGCTGAAGGGTGAATATAGGTATGTACACATGGTAAGAATTGCAGGATTTCACTACTTCCAAATATAAAGTTCTCCATATGCACATTTACTTCCCTAATGTATGGTTAGATGAAACCAACAGTGTGGTGCATGTTTCTACATCATGAAAATGAGGAAACTAACATGGCCATTGATACACACTAATATTTAGTAGTAGTATATAGATTACTGTAAAATAAGGATAATATCGATATATTCCTAACCGTTTGATTATTCAGGGTACAAATTGGCTGTAATGACATGGTCACAATCGCATGATTTAACTCATTCCAAATATAGCTGATTTACGGCGTCTCTAATACATTGCCATAGTTCTACTCAAATTCTGCTCAAACAGAGATATGCCAATCATCACAAAAAGTTCAAACAGTGTCATGGCGTCATCATTAACATGAGAGGAAACAACTTACACGCGCCGTCCCAGCAATACGTGGTGCCATCTGCTTTGTCGATCGCGTAGATGATGCCTTTTTTATGTTCAATAGCATCATAGAAGTGTGTATCAGCTTTGACGATGATCCACTGCGAGCCAAGTTGTCTCCAGCTAAAGAAGGCACCGGTGTAAAGATAGGCGAGTCTGCGATTGAACAAGGAAATTAGCTTGAAGTCTGCGTAATTCGCATGTCGTGTGGGCACTTGGCAGATTACAATCTTCTGAAAAACAAGGTCCGTCCAACTGACGTAGTAATCTAGATGACTTGGACCGCGATGGTAATACTCTATATAATCCAACAGAGGAAGGATAATCTCATGGGAGGTCTAGAAGTTCACGAGTACCAACTTTTTACCGTCTTCTCTGAAGGCAGCCATCCAGTGGGAGTTCATGCCGACCCAGTACATACCTGCCAAGAAGTT
Organism: Triticum monococcum; assembly: GCA_034509565.1. NCBI lineage: Eukaryota > Viridiplantae > Streptophyta > Magnoliopsida > Poales > Poaceae > Triticum > Triticum monococcum. Next base: position 69,495,119 of record CM067846.1, read on the forward strand.
TCGGGCGATGGTGATCGGATCGATGTCGAGGGAAATGATGTATGGCGACCCACTACATACCTGCAAAGAAGTTTCGGCTAATGGAGATCGGATTGAAGTCGAGAGGCATCATGCATGCCTCCATATCATGGTGAGCCAATCTCGCAAGACCAGATAGCAGCAAGCAGGGTGTCCTGAAAAGCTTAGGCCTCGCTTCGACGATGGCCATGTGCATGTCCCTCGAGCATGCAGCCAGCCGCGGGGCACTCAACATATCCATACACGAACAACAGAGGTCGAGGATGTCACTGGGGAGATTGCTTCAATCGCGGCTCATATGGATGCTGCGTGGTTCGCGTTCGGCCATGGTGGAGTTTGGAAGGGGGCTTGATTTACGGGGGAGAAGGATGTCGGTGTTGGAGCGGCTAGCGAGGGAATAGTGGTACTGGGGGAGGCGAGTGAGGCGACGGTAGACGGGGGCACGGTGAGATGGAGACGGAGAAGGAGATGGAGATGGAGTGGTGCTATGGGAGCGGAGAGGGAGACGAAGCGAGGCGCCAATGTGTTGTACATCGGCGGTGACAGACTGCACTGTGCACAGGGTGAGGTTGACTTTGGTAACCCGAACATGCCGCCTGGACTAGTGTCAGGCGCAGGGTGTTGTCACTTCACTGTGAGGATCGGATGAATAGTATTTTTACCATCAAGTGTACCATAGTTGTACTACTACTACTACTACTACTACTACTACTACTACTACTACTACTACTACTACTACTACTACTACTACTAGTAGTAGTAGTAGTAGTAGGTACATGAGTACTCCAGTATTGTATAGCGTAAATAGGTCTCCCGTGCCAGCATGCCTGTTCACTTCATCGCTCAGGTATCATCCATATTGCAAGCAGAACCAAATTCTCATGCATGCCCAATCAACGCTCCGCCGCGATGCATGCAGTGGTCGTTCTGGTGCATCAAGGACGGCATGCAGATCGTTCCACACTTGAGAAGAGGAAAAATGGAAAGGTAGAACACAGCTGCAGAGGAAGAGAACGCTGGCTAATGAGGCTGGGAGGGGATCGAGCAGGAAGTTAATGCTCCACGCCTAAAGGTTTTGGGAAAACCTGATTTTCATAAGGTGACTTATAATCACCTAAACGGAGGGAGTATTCCTTAACCAGAGAATGTTGTGTCTCCCACTCACGCGCTCAAAAAAACTATGACACATTTTTTTATCTGTTTGCATAGGTCCCACCTATCAGGAAGGATGGGCACGTACACGAATAGGTACGACTGATCAGTCTACCTGCATAGCCTTTTCGTTTAGTCTACCTAGCTGTCTAATCAACTGCCTGCACGCCACTTCTCCCATTTACTTCTCCATCGGGAACCAATTCTCCTCGGCTCTTCACCTCCCCTTCGTCTTCATTTGCATCCAAACCCCACTGCTTTCACATTGTTTTAAGCTCTTTAAATAATCATCTACTACTTCAGTTAGACTAGCCATCTAATCCTAATTCTCCGTTCCAGCGGTTCCAAATGGCGATAGAGATCGAGATGCAGGTCTTTAGCGTCCAACATGTCCTCGTCGAAGGCTCGATGCGCATAGTTGCCACCGTCACCGTCCGCCCAAGGGTTGTTCGGTACTGGATCAACAATGTATCCAACTCCCTTGAAAAGGTAGAGGACGAGGGTCATCGGTCTCGACGCAGAGTACACGGAGCGTGCCCCTGGGAAGATCCAGCGCACTGCCGTCCTTTAGCTGTGCCTCGAAGATGATGTTTTGGTGTACCACATCATACACTCACCCTCCATACCAGGTGAGCTTCACGATTTCTTGTCTTGGGAGGACGTATACTTCTGTGGGGCAGCCATCGAAGGGGACAAACAGAAGCTGGAGCTGTACAACCTTGATTTGAATAGCATCGCTAACCTACAAAGCAGAATCAAAATTCATGCAGAAGTTTGTGATAAACAGACACCATCCCTATTCGACGTAGCAAATTTTGTGCTTGGTACAAATCTTCAGAAGGGTGACGAGACAGTGTCATTAAGGTCATCTGGATGGGAGAATTATCCCTTGACGTACGAGCGGATAAAATATGATGCCCTCGATGCCCGTGTGAGTTACAAGATAGCTGCAAGAAGAAGAAGAAGAAGGAGAAGAAGAAGAAGAAGAAGAAGAAGAAGAAGAAGAAGAAGAAGAAGAAGAAGAAGAAGAAGAAGAAGAAGAAGAAGAAGAAGAAGAAGAAGAAGAAGAAGAAGAAGAAGAAGAAGAAGAAGAAGAAGAAGAAGAAGAAGAAGAAGAAGAAGAAGAAGAAAAGGCTGCACCAGCAGGAGGGCATTATGGATGGATGAACTATTTCCTCTCTTGTAAAAAAAATTATTCCCTCTCGGTGTATATTGATATAGATGGACTATTTCGATGGTGTGCATGTCTTTGGAATAGAGTAGTAGCATGGGTCCGCTTGACTATAAGGAACTATTTATCTGCATATATAGCTTTCTCTGCTACTCCTTCCAGTGATCGGTATGCAGTGCATGTGTCCGTAGACATGACAGCTTGTCCATGGAAGTTCAACTACGACGACCATCATGTTTCATCTCGCGATTCCTATGACGCCTATCCAACCCACGGCACCATGCCCCCAACGTGCGCCTCACCCATCTCGGCCGCACCGCCCCTCTGCCTTTGTGTGCATGACATGTGGGCCACCTAAAATGTGGCGAGCATCAAGTTTCTACCAAAGCCACCCGCGATTCCCACGACACCGCTTGAACCCATGAAACCACACGTCCCCCCGACCTGCGGCTCACCCCTCTTGGCCCCACTGCCCCTCTACCTATGGGAGCATTACATGTGGACTAGTCACCTATCGGGTCCACATGTTATTGACTCAATGGTATGTGTAGTAAGGCACTGAAGCTCAGTCCCGACGGCCCTGAGAGCGAAATGTAACTCATGCGCCAGGGTTTGTGGTGCTCCCGCAGCACGAACTCATGCCAAACTCGAGATTTGTTTCTTTACTATACATGCACGCTACGATTTAATGGACATTGTAATCTCAACATGTGATGGGGAGCTCTAAATTTGAATTTGAAACTTATAAAACGAAAAGATTCAAAACAAATAAACTGGGAGAGAGGGAGTATATCGTAGGATGTGTCCCATACAAAATAAGTCCCCTGGTTTGTCACCGCGAAGATGCGGTTAGAAAGGAGCACAACGTCTTCCTACTCGTACGACAACAAATCGTCCGCAGATAGCATGGTCCGCCTTTGACCGCCATGTGCAAGGTTCGTGCTATATTATTCAATCTCATTGTGGTTCCATCGTACCAATTCATGCGGTGGCCCGTTGCATGGCTGATCCCAATGTTGGACAAAGGTTCTATGGGAACGGTTTCACCGTTGTAAATGTTGTGCAAATTGATGTTCGTACCCTCCCGTACATATGCAAGCCAATCTCCACTCGCCCCGAGCCTAACCTGTGAAATAGTGGGCAGGGGAGAATTAGGAAATGGACACGGAAGTAGTCTTTAGAATGCATTTACTACGTGATCAAACTCATCTTACCTTCTCATCGGAGGAAATCCAAGTGCCCCTCAACGTCGGCATCTCAAGGGCGTTAACTTGCAACTACGGCCACGCCGCGCTGGAGAGACCCCCAAGAAAACATCCTCGTGCGTTCCACGGAATATCAAGATGCATTTGTATGAGTAGTTTATCTTGTGAGAGAAAAGGATGAACGAGGGAAGGCCTCTAGAGATAGAGATGGACACTACTACTACCAATGTGCTGGCCCGTGCGTTGCAATGGATCCAAAGTAGTAGAATAATACTTGTTCACGTGCTTGAAATATAAACACTCTAGTTTTGATATACATGTGTCAGCAGACATGACAGCTTGTCCATGGAACTTGAACCACGGCGACCATAATGTTTCTTGTTTCTACCACTAAGCCACTGAAGTTCAGTCCCGTGGGACCCAAGAGGGAAATGTAACTCCTGCGGCAGGCCTTGTGGTGCTCCCGTAGTACGAGCTCGTGCCAAAACTGGAATTTTTTACTTACTACTACCAACTAGTACTAGTAAGGTACACGTGCATTGCACGCATGAGATTCTGGTGGTTTGTGCATTATGCTTCTACATGTGGAGCTTTCTGGATTCTAACATGTGGCAAAATCTGGTGGAATGTAAGGTTAGGCAAGTTTGATTAACTTAGGCGAGTGTTTGGTTCAAGCCACACCTTAGGCAAGCCACAATAAGGCCCCACATGACATACACACAAAAAATGTGGCAAGATTCCCTTAGGCTTGCCAACTTGTTTCTCTCATTTTGAAGAACTAATAACTTTGCCTAAGCTTAGTTGTGGCAAAGTTAGGGTCTGTTTGATTCAAAGGATTTTCATAGGATCTTTGAAGGATTAGAATCCTTAGGAATTTTTCCTATGTTGGTCGTTTGATTCGTAGGATTGAATCATGTAGAATATTTTCCTAAGGATTCATTTGTACTACATTTCACAGGAATTCTAACATGCACTCCAACCTCTTGAAAGAAATCCTTTGTTTTTCATGTTTTTCATGTGACATAATCAAACCACATAGGGATCCAATGAACATGCCATTCCAATCCTACTTTTTTCCTATTCCTGTGTTTCTGCAATCCTATGAATCAAAGAGGCCCTTAGTCATGAATTAAGTTCAACCATGGAGTCTTCTAGATTATACATGTGGCAGAATCTGGTGGATGATATCCAACGGCCAGTAGTGCTCGGATTTGCCATCTTTGTACCATCGGATTGGCTTCATCCAACGACCAACTTTCAAAGTTTTTCACACACTATATAGGTGGTATAGATATAGATGTGTCGGTCCGTTGCAATGGATCCAAAGTATATATATATATATATCTATTTAGTGGAGTGCACTCTAAACACATTATCTATTTATTTTTCTCTAACCTTTCGTAGGCATGCAACCAAGCCACATAAGCTTCATGGGTGCCCCCCACATCATATTATTCATACAACATTGATTAAAAAAAGATAAATCACCCAAAACAAGATTTTCCCGTATTTTGTTCCTACGATGTTGTGCCGTGCACGTACCTACTAGTTGTATAGTGGTAGTACTAGTAATATAGTATTAGGAGTACAAACTTGGTACTAGTAGGAGTAGTACTAGTACGGAATGCTCCTACTCTATCAACGAGCCCTGTTTGACACCAAATTTCTTGGCTTCCGTGCTACAGCTAGATCTTCCCCTCGTTTCTGTTTTCCAACCCGGCGGCGGGCGGGGTGTCGGTTTGCTCAATGGCGGTCCCACATGAAAGTGAAAATGCTAGGCAACATGCCTTCCCTAAGCTATGTGTCGTGCCGGACGGGCCGTGTTGTACTCCCGAATCCCGGGCGTGTGAGGGTGCGGCGCGAACGCGGCAGGCCTTTTCCTTTTACCAGCAATGTGACCGTGCGTTGCGATGGATCCAAAGTAGTAGAATAGTAGTATTTGTTCACAAACTTGAAAGAAATCACTATTGTTTTGATATACTCGTAATATATTACTCCCTCCATACCTAAATATTTGTCTTTTTGAGATTTTAAATGGACTATCACATACGGATTATATAGACATATTCTAGTCTTTCTAGCAAGATGCCAGCGCATTGCTTGAAGTTGATGGAAAAGGTAAGCACAACTTATAAATTGACGGATGGATTACTAGTTACAGTGATGCATATAATTAAGCAAAGGGATCGCACATGTCGGTATTGACTGGAACGAGAATGCAACAACACAATAAGAATTAAGGCCACGATGATGCAATCGCAGTGGTGGTTACAGAAGGCAAGAAGAAAGATGGATCCATGAACGTACGACCTCCTCCTCCTCAACTTAGTGCGCTGGGCCACCGACCGGCGGCTAAGGAGAGGCGGCTTTTGTGGCGAGGTCGAGGTGCTTCTCAGCAAAGGAATCCAAGGCTTCCAGCCGGTTGAGGAAGGCCAATGTCGTAGCGTCCTCACTGGCCTTGTAGATACCTATGTACACGATTTCCTCATACATGTGGATGTGTAGGTCGACGAAATCTTGCAGGGCGAGGCGCCTCGCGGCGAGCGCGACCTCCAGGTGGACATTCTTCATGGCGTCGGCGGGCAGTCGCAGGGCCACCGGTGCTTGAAAGATGTTTCGGCCATGGAGGCCGATTAGGGTGGCAGGCAATGATGAGCCCGGGCACGCGGGCTGGAGGAGTACGGTGATGTTGTCCGCGAGCTTCTTGAGGACGGTGAACTTGTTGCTGGTGGCAATGTTCATCTGGTCCAACTGAGAGTCGTAGTTGGCGTCGAAGGCGGCCATCGACCAGCCGGTCTCCAACACCGTCTAGAGACGATCCTCAGCGCCATGGCACAGGCCGACGTCGTGGACCATCTGGCACAGCCGCTGGCCGCTCACGAGCATCGCCGCCATGGGTCTGGAGTGAGCTCTTTTGCGCTTAGTGTAGGTGCTTAGGCAAATGCTTAGGTGCGTACGATGTGGTAGATGCATTGGATGGAGGGGCGCCTTTATATGAGGGCAGTGAGGGAAAACTGTGTTGCATTCACATCATGCAGCCCCTTTTCCCGGACCTCCTCCCATTACTTCCCTCATGCATTAATTGAAGGAGGATGCATTGGCCGTTCAACATATCGGGAACCGCTACTCCCTCCCTCATCTGCATTAAAGCCAAATCAGAACTGCGCCGCCCGCTGTCAAATCGAATACTCCCTCCGTCTAGGTGAGTATTAAGTCATCTTACGAAAACCAAATAGTAAACACATAGGCGTGGTGCATTAACTCTCACGTTGTTTCTTATTTTTTTGACATAAATAGAGGAATCAACCAAGAAGAGATGTGGGGCTTGTATGCTTTTAATGACTTGAGACTATCAAACATGACATGTAGTGGTTAGTTTGTTGCACAATAACAAATACAACCCACGTCAGCACACACGCATCTTATATAGCATCACATCCAATGGCTATAAGAGATGAATGAGACCAAATTATATCTCATCTAGATGAGTTCTAGCAAAACTGTATTAATAATACTCAGTACTCCTGCGCCATGTATCATATATTAGTATCATGTAGTACTTTATTTATTTACGAGGTATCCAGATGGCACTGCACCGCCAAGAAAAGAGGGTAACATCAAAATTATGGACTACTTTTTTGAGTATGTTGGTAAGGTCCCGTCATAGTCACTTGTTGAAATCTCTAAAAAGGAAAATACTCCCTCCATCCGAAAATACTTATCATCAAAATGGATAAAAGGAAAGGTATCTAGACATATTTTAGTTTTAGATACATCTCTTTTATCCATTTTGATGACAAGTATTTTTGGACGGAGGGAATAGAAAACCGAGTTGGTGATGATGGTGTGCGTGCCATCCTGCAATATAGGCCGTCGGATTTATATCTAATGGATAGGAAAGAAACTATGGCAATTTTGCAAAAATATACCCACACGTCTCTCCACATTCGCAAATAAGGCCTTCCTCGTTCAATCTTTTCTCTCACAAGATAAACTACTCATACAAATGCATCTTGATGTTCCGTGCAACACACGGGCAGCTAGCTTATTTCTTTTTAAATAGTTGCTGCGATAATTGGGTTGAAGTGATATATTTTATGTCTGCCCCGAATGATTTCAGATTCACTAGTAGTAACAAAGAAAAGGTTGCCTTGTTAATTAACAGAAAACAGGGTGAAAACTATCACATGAGGCCGGTAAAAACAAGGCACACTGGGTTCAATGTCATCGTCACTACAGCTGTGCGCGCGCGAGAAGTCTACATATCGAGGGGGCTACCGAGCGAGGCACCGAGACACAATGTTTGAGAGAGAAACCAGTTGACAGATTATGATTAGATCGAGTTGTCACCCTTCTGCTGTCATTGTTGGGGGGAGGGAGAGAAAAACGTATCGAGAGTGTGCGCGGTAGGCACAGAGGCACAACTAGCAAGTGTGTGTGTGTGTGTGTGCGTTTGAAAGAGGAGTAGATAGATTATTATCAAGATCGATGTGCCACCCTACTCCTTCGGTGCCGGGTAGTGTGTGTGTTCGTGTGTATGTTTGAGAGAGAAGCCAGTCGATAGATTAGTATCAAGATCGAGGTGTCACCCTACTCCTTCGGTGTTGGGAAGTGTGGGTGTGTGGGGGGCAGTGACACTCACATATCTCTACTCTTATAAAAACAGAGTTGGTGATGATGGTGTTCCTGCCATCCTGCAATATAGGCCATGCAATTTATATCCGATGGACAGGAAGGAAACTATGACAATTTTGCAAAAAGATACCCACCCCTCTCCGCATTTGCAAATAAGGCATTCCCTCGTTCATCCTTTTCTCCCACAAGATGAACTTCTCATACAAATGCATCTTGATGTTCCATGCAACGCATGGGCATCGTGCTAGTAGGGAGGAGTTTGTGTGACACATATCTAGCTATATTAAGGGATAGGTAGATAGCATATGTGTGAGAGACATTAGTGGATGTGGGTGGGCGGAATTAAAGGGGTGGGCATGTTAGACATAGAGAGCGTGTGTGTTTCTGTGTGAGAGACTTGTAGGACGGGGTAGAAAGATGAATTTAACCCTGACGGGGGGAGAGAAATACACGAAGTGTGCGTGTGTGATTCCGATGCCCACAGGGAAATGAGATATGTATGCATGTGAGAGAGATTGCACAATTCATTCACATATCACTATCTAGCAATCGTGGACGTGCATCGCTTGAACATAAGTCAATATCTACTTCGTATCGTGGCCAAAGGTACAATTTCGATTCAACGCTATAAAGATTGGACACTCACATATCACATTTTTTCTATTTAAATAAGCCTTTTTAGTTGTGCATGCCAAAGTTACAGTGATGTTTCTTCGAACAACCAATGTAGCTATCATGAACATGCACCATTGTTACTCTTGCATTCAAATTCATTAGTCTTGGATGATTTAAGTTTCTATTTTGAAGTAACATATGTAATATTCATATATGAATTCAGCGGGTACGCAATTTATGAAATGGAGGCTATGTAATCATATGAGGTAACACTTTTAAGTAGGTGACTACAATATCCACTTCTTTTTGTGCGCCTCTACACTAACAAGTCAATGCATTATGTTTAAAGTAAATAACCAATGGCACTAAATTATCTATTTACACGAGAAATACATAGGCTGAGCGTTTGATTCCTTTTTTGTGAACGCGCCACTACACCCGTATGATTGGCCGCGCCCGTGTGAACGTCCAAGTTATCGGCGCATCATCCCGAGTTATTGTCTTTTTCTGGGGTGGACTTCACACCAGTTATTAATTGCTGACACGTGCCCCATATACACGGTCTAGCATGACCTTCCCGCTAGCACGGTCCAAAATTAGTTGAAACTGGATACGAACGATCCCACTGTCGGCAAAATCTCCCGCCTCCTTCTAAAATTTCCGCCACCTTAGTCTTTAGCATCTGAAATCCCACTTTTGTCCTTGGTGCACGGAGACCAACAGTTACAATACCGCCCTCATCTACATGATAGGTCGGGGCTGCTTTGGTAACTTCCGGTTCCCCCACTACACGGCACCCCCATTTCCTCTCCCCTCCTGCAAAAACGACTAACTCCATAGCACCAGACCATCTTACATCACGCCGTCCGTACTTCATCGCCCTTTCTCCCCTCCCCTCTCGAAACCCTAGACTGCTCATCCACCGGCATACCATAGCCCATTCACTGCCAACGGCGTCCACCTCGCCGGATCTGCTTCTACGGCCGCATCTACCCCTCCCACCTCCCCTAGAAACAAGTAGACTGCTCATCCACAACTATACCACAGCCCATTCAGTGCCGGCCTTGTCCACGGCACTGGATCTGCTTCGCCGGTGCTCTCGTCAACCGTCGTGCATCTGCAGTGGCTCATTCATACTCCCCACTGGAGACGCTTCGTCCACACCCCCCGGAGCCGCCCCACCGACGCCCCCGTCGACGGCCTCTGATCCTCTTCGCCAACACCTTCCTCAACCCTACTGGAGCCGCTTCGCCGACACCTTCCTCAACCCTACCGGAGTAGCTTCACCTATACCATTCTCAACCCTGCCGGGGCCGCTTTGCGAACTCACAAGTCCACAGCCTCAGATCCGCTTCCTCGCACCCTCATCCAACCTACCGGAGAAGCTTCTCACGCCCCATCCACGGTCGCAGATCCGCATCGTCGACACCACCCTTAACCCAACCATCGGAGCAGCTTCTGACGCCCCGTCCACGGCTGCAGATCCGCATCGTCGACGCCATCCTTAACCCAACCATCGGAGCAGCTTCACCTACGCCCTCGTCCACGGCCATAGATCCGCTTCACCCACAGCGTAGTCCACCCTACCGGAGCCGCTCCACAAACACCCTACTCGATGGTTCTAGATCTCCTTACCCGACCCCGACAGCCAGCGCAACATCATCACCCTCGACGTTTCTAACCTGATTCCCACAGTCTGGAGAGATGCCAAGCACCCGCCACGGCCTAGGTACTTGTCGCCTTTAAACCCGTCCAGCATCACCTGCCCGATGTACTTCAAATATACTAACTGGTCGCTGTTACCTGTTATGCAGCTGGCAAAAACTACAAGGACGATGTTTCTTCTGGATCTAACAGCTTGGCCAACCAAGATCCTGGACTGAGGCATTGCTATGATCTTGTAAGCGTGTCTCTCTCTCTTGTATTGTTCTGTGCCTGCCAGCGTGCTTTGCTAGGATTTTCGACCAGTAATCCCTTTGTGTAGACAATGATTTCTACTGCTAGCTGCTAAATTAGATATGTAGATGTCATACATGATACTACCTCATACCTCCGTTCCTAAATATAAGTCTTTCTAGAGATTCCACTATAGGCTACATACGGAGCAAAATGAGTGAATCTACACTCGAAAATGCATCTATATACATCTGTATGTGGTCCATACTGGAATCTCTACAAAGACATATATTTAGGAACAGGGGCAGTACATTACACAAAATCATAGGTGGCATGTAGGAATTCCAGTGCACTACATTAGGCTCCCTTAGAGTGCCTGCTAGTCCAGCATACAGAGTCATGGCTAGTTTATGGTACACACACAATCGTTAATTGGTGGTTTAAATATGCGCAAGGGATATGCAATGTAGTATCATGTAGAGATGTTTGAAATTAGCCATGTCAACTTGCAGATAGGGTTACGCAATGAAAAAGTACAAGATGTAGTGCACCAGTGGCGACGACTCGCTGGAGGAACCCTAGTGCTGCAGGCAGGGGATCGAGGTAGAGGGAAAGGGGAGAGGAGATGCAAGCGGGCAGGGCAATGAATGCCTGCGTGTTTGTTTTTACTTGAGGATCAGGTGTGACACGGGCGTCAGCAGTTGCATTTTGAGTGTAATATAGGCAGACAACAGAGTCTTTCACTATTCCCCTTCCCTTCAATTTTTAGTGAGGTTCTACCCGAAACACCCCCCTCCAAAGCGAAATTAGTTAAGCTCAAGCCCATAACTCAAAAATGACTTCTTTACATATTTTATGGCTTATTTTCACAATATGCCCTGAAAAGGCGGAATTGAACTGGCCCTTAACCTGCAATTCAATTGTGCGTGCAATGATAAATCACTCCTGCCTGCTATTTGTACATTTAGGCATCATCATACATGGCAGACCCTAATACATGTGCATTCCATTGTAGAATCTGGAATATGCAATGTTTATGTTAGTTCATACATTGCACATGATGTTTAAATGCCCCTTAAATCTGGTCAGTCAAGTGATGGTCTTTAAGCCTCGTTCTTTGCTTCTTTTCTTGATATGTAAGATTTGCTCACACATCTGTTCAATTGCTTGTTTACATTAACCAGCCATACTAGGACTGTTTGCTTTGATTACTTGTTGTTCTTGACCTAACACTCTAATAGAGCTTGTCAACGATTTAAACACTAAGGGCTGCTGTAGTGGGGCCTTGTATAACTCATAGGTGACATAAAGGTTTGGCTGTACACTACAGTAGGCAAGTATGTTAGGAAAGTATGCATATTTATCTTCCAAGGAGACGAGTAACTAGTTGACATAATTATGTGGTGTTGTTTTGTTATAATCTCATCCTTTTGTGTTCACAGACTGGAAAGTATGCATATTTATCTTCCAAGGAGACGAGTAACTAGTTTGTGTCACCTTGCAGAGGGGGTGCAATGAAGATAAGATTGAGGATTTCCAAGTACAAGATGTTAGGAAGGAGCCTTGCAAGAGAAGTAGGAGCTGCGCTGAGTCTCTTCAACCTGCTAAGGTAAGTCACTGTATGCAACTCAACAGTTCAATTCCTTGTTTGTTTCAGGCATAGTTAATTTTCTCTTTTCAATTTCTTTATTTGTCCTCAGTTAAAGAGATGCCCAAATAATCATGCCTGATGTTCGGTACTTGTATCACTATTACTTGACATAATTAAAGGCCTTACCATTTAATTACTCTGCCGAAGTGTGCCTGAAGCTTTGAAGTCTATTAACCAACTATTATTGCATGAGGCTCACAATCTAGTTTATACTACACAAATGATTGCATAGTTTTGCCTGTTGTAGTATGTTTGTATGAAACCCTCTATTATTCATTATTCTCCCTAAGACTTTAATTGAGGCACAGAATGGCCAACTGCTTGCTTAATTATACGCAACGTGCTGTCTAAATTTGTAACTTGTCTGTGTTTTCGATTGGGCCCCAACATCATGCTCCTCTGGTGAGCTAAGAGGGATTTCTGTATGCAGGCTGCACAGACTATCTTTTTTATAATTTTTAAAATATCACCTGCTTATGCTTCATGAGGTGTAACATTGTTTTTTTGAAAGTGACATGTACCATTATTGTTAGTCCTGTTTTGCCATGTAGTACAAAATAGTGTCTTGTTCGCTTCACTGTTGTAACTATATTTTTTCCCTAGTCATGTGTACTTACAGAAATATTTCAGGATGAAGTGACATCAACACAAAGATCTGTGAGCAGTGCGGCATGGCCGTTACCGAATGATTATGGGTTGGAATTGGAATGTGCTGATGTTCTCGAGCATGAACTAGAGGTGGCAAGACAACGCGTACATGATTGTCAACGTATAATCAACAAGTTCAGACTGGACATGTAGGTATTAGATGCAGGAGTCAAAAAAATGAAACAAGACACTGAGGTAACCATGAAGGAATTGGAGATTTTGCAGACTGAAATTTGTGCTATCTGAATCCGGCCAATCCTATTTTCTAAAGAGATTATAGTTCAAATGGAGTTAAGTTGATGCGCGTCCATGATGTATGAGCTGTATTTGCCCAGTGTATGTAATTTGTTGTTTGTGTATGCTTTATTATCACCTGTGTCGAACGATAATGCCCAGTGGGTATAATCGGCTGTAATTTCTTTATTGCATAGTGTAGGATTATTCTACCTTTCTATGCCTTGATCTCTTTGTTGTAATAGTGTAGGCTTTTTAGAGGTGATAGTATTGAGTAGGATAATTCTTTGAATATGCTATATCGTTCAAACGGGGGCCAATTTGCCCGACCATGGCCCTTCACGGGCCGTCAGATCCATGGGCCTTCTACGTCTCGTAGGATCCATGGGCCTTCTACGTCTCGTAGGATCCATGGGCCTTGTACGTCTCGTAGGATCCATGGGCCACCGGCTCCTTTATGGGTCTTGTACGGGCCTTTAATGGGCCGTAGACGGGCCTTTAATGGAAATTGTACGTTTTATGGGCTGACCATAATGGGTCGTTAATAGGCCGTATTTGGTGATGCTATGAAAATGGCCCAACAGACTAACAGTCCACAAACGGGCCGACTGTAACGACGGGCTGAATTTGGCCCACAAACAGAAAATGACAGTAACAGGCTGTAAGTAACCGAATGCTGCAAATGAGCCCAAGAATAAATGGGCCCTTACTAGGCCGAAAGTTAACTTGGGCTGGAAACAGCCCAACGGAATAACGGGCCGTTAATGGGTATAAAGTGATACACTGTTCATTACGGGCCAATTTCACCATGGGCCGTTAATGGGTGTAAAGTAATACACTGTTCATTACGGGCTAGTTTCAGCACGGGCCGCTAATGGGCCAAGAGTTACAAAGGGCCTCATATGGGCCGAAAGACGTCATGGGCTATACATGGGACAGAAGTGAAAACGGGCTAGAATCATATTGGACGACCCAGATGATGCTACTGGGCCTAATTCGGATAGGGCGTAACGGGCCTTGGGTTAGCGGGCTGTAAATGGGCTATATGCGAACAGACCGTTAACAGGCTTTCCATGGGCCGGCCCGCCAGCTTTTCCCCAAGTCAAATGGGCCGGCCTTTTCACAAGAATGGGCCACTGTTGGGCCGTGCCACGTGTCGACGTATCATAGGCGCCTTTTGTCCAGTGAGTGGATGACATCTGTCCCAACGATGAGCCGACACGTGTTTCCTCTAGTCAATGATGATTTTACACGTGAAAAATCCCCATTGGTCGGGGCTGTTAACGGGTTATCGTATCCAAAACCCGACCCGATAGCTTAACAGCGTTCCGTTACGGTGGATGCCACATGTCGGTCACCCTTGATGAAAAGCACTTCTATGACGCGCGATTTATTGTCATGGAAGTGGACACTTCCGTGATGATAATTTTGGTAATGTCATGGAACACTTCTACGACAGCACAGGTATGACTATCTTGATTCTGTCATAAATTTGTCATGGATGTACATGCATGACAAAAAAAGCGACCTACTATGACAAACACGTATCATCACAGAAGTTTATTTTTTTGTAGTGACAATGTCCGCTCCATCCCTATCCGCAAGGACGACGAGGTGCAGGTCGACTGCAATCCTTGAGACGGAGCTACGCTACAAGTACAATGTCCGCTCCATCCCTATCCGCAAGGACGACGAGGTGCAGGTCGACTACAATCCTCTCCACAGAGCCACGCTACAAGTACAATGTCCGCTCCATCCCTATCCGCAAGGACGATGAGGTGCAGGTCGACTGCAATCCTCTCCACGGAGCTACGCTACGAGTACAATGTCCGCTCCATCCCTATCCGAAAGGACGATGAGGTGCAGGTCGACTGCAATCCTCTCTACGGAGCTGCGCTACAAGTACAATGTCCGCTCAATCTCTATCTGCAAGAACGACGAGGTGCAGGCCAACTGCGATATCCTCCTCGGAGTTGCATCTCAAAGATTATTCCGAGTGAAGAATAAGCTCCGCTTGAATATAAATGCAAGCGCATGCAGAAGATAAACCAAGATCAAATAAAATCTCAAAGGTCTCAGGACGAAGACAAAAGTACTCAGGTGTCGGACCCGAAAGAGTTTAATGGTTAAAACAACCACTCGGCATACCGAGGCAAAATTAAAGCAAGTTTGAGTATCAAGTTGGTTCACTCAGCAGGAGGTGGACTGGCAGGCTCGACGAACTCATCCAAGTCGATCCCGTCAGCGGTCCGAGTGGCAGCAGCAATGAAAGTTTCCATGAAGGACTGGAAGTCGTGCCTTTTTGTGTTGGCGACCTTGATCGCCGCCAGCTTGTCTTCTCGAGCCTCTCTGAGTGGACCCTGACCAGCGATAGAGCCACGTCAGCACCGCAGCGGGCAGAGGACTTCTTCCATTCCTGTACTCGGCCAGGGACCTCATTGAGTCGAGCCATCAGAGACTCGAGATCATTTTGAAGTGTTGCCCTTGGCTAGAGCAATGAGTCAATGCATGAAACTGCCACCTTCGGATGGGCAAGGTAACTTGTAACACTGGCGACGCGGGATTCCAGTCGAAGCACATTCATAGCAGCCTCGTCGCAGACTGGAAAAAGGACTGGGTCCAATCCCTTCTCGATTTGTCCAGTCTCCTCTTCAATGTTTTGGCAGAATTCTGCAGTCAAGGAGTTAATGAGTCGACTGGCCAAGACTAACCTACAAACAGTAAAACAGCCGAGTAAAAGAGGATACCTTCGAGCATAAGAAAGAGTTTCTTGGCGAGAGCCTTCAAATAAGCTTCCAGATCGTTCCTCCTACGCGTCATGCTTTCCAGCTGGTCGGTCAGAGCCACCTTATCTTTCTTCACACGGGTTGCATCTCGATTGGATTCGGTGAGGAGGACTTCAGCTTGTTGATTTCTTCCTCTAGCACGCCGACTGAAGCCAGTTTCTGGTTAGCAAGGGCACCCTTCTCTTGAGCCTCTTTCTACGCAGCTGCAAGGTCCAAGTCTTTCTTCTCCAGGGCCAGCCTCATTTTCTATGTAAAATACACATTTAGATCAAAGAAAAGATCAAAGGGATAATTTAAAGGACGATCGACATGAGCAGTCGACAGGCTGTTACCTTCCATACCGGCAACGTCGTCTTGAGCCTTCTTCAAGTTTTGTTGGGCCAGCTCCAGGTCAAGGTGGAGTTGCCTCTGCTTCTCCTCAAACTCGGTGAACATGGAAATGAGGGTACAAGATTTCTACAGTAAGTAAAAGACATACCAATCGACGAGATCAAAGATTATTTACTTCCGGGTGAATAAAGCTTCAAGACTACTCAGACCCCAACCGACTGCCAGCAGTCAACTGCGATCTCGGGGATTACACCCAGTGGGTGCACTTGACGTGCCCCCACTGGTTTGGATTCCATTCGGCTGGTCCGCCCAGACAGAATACCAAAAAAGAGTGCTTAGACCCCAGCCGACTGCCAGCAGTCGACTGCGGTCTAGGGGACTACACCCATTGGGTGCACTTGGCGTGCTCCCACTAGTTTGGATTTCACTCAGCTGGCCCGCCCAGATCGAGTGCACAAAATAAAATAAAAGAGTCGAAAAGTGCTCAGACCCCAACCGACTGCCAGCAGTCGACTGCGGTCTCGGGGTATACAGATTCCATTCGACCAGATCGAGTGGAAGAGTGCAAATAATAAAGACGATAAAACACCCAGTGGGTATACAGATTCGAAGCAGACAATAAGATATTGTGCGAAGGAAAATATTCAGGTAGCATATCCTAACAAGACAAGTTCAGTTGGAAGTCAAGTTCAGTCAGAAGTCAACTTACCTGCACATTGGCTCGAAGAGCCGCGCTGGCGTCGTAAGCAGCCTGACTATTGTCGTGCACCGCCTTCATCCGCTCCATCATTACGCCAGCCTTACGGATAGCCTCCGTGGCGGCGTCCGACTGGCTTTCCAGAACATGATAGGTGGTGAAGAAGGGGACAGACGGTCCAAACGCAGCAGCTTGGGGCTCCAAGGCATGAGGTTGGATGGCTGAAGAAAACACTAGTACAGTCGACGGTGCGGGGTGCTCACTCGACACTGGGACAGCAAAGGTTACAGAGGCTCTACTCGCATATTCGGGTCATTGGGCTGTTGGTTCCGTTGCCGGTTCCGACCGAGATATCCTGCCAGCTGTTGTTTTCTTGCTCTTCCTGGGCCTCAGCGGCACGTCCTCGTCATCATCCGGAAGCTCAATGACATTGGGAGGGGTTGCAAAAAAAGTCAACCAACTCCGGATGAGTCACCAGAAGTTAATCGACCATACAATCGAGAACAAGATCACGAGGTTTATACCTAGGTTGCAGGTGACCGCATCTTCCATGTCCTCGTCCTCATACGGGCGAGTGGAAGTCCCAGAGGTAGCGACACTACAAATTTCAGAGTTCAGTCGGTCATGTATGAGGAAATGAATCAACTCAAATCTAGGTTCATACTAAAGCAAGAAATCAAGTCCAACTAATACCCAGAAGTAATGGAGATGGCCACTTTGATCTTCGGCCAGGCCTTTGGCGGTTTGGACGGCGTAGCTTTCGGTTGCTTCGACACCTTTTCAGTCGGTGCTGGAGAAGACGTTTGAGGGCGCTTCGATGACTGCCCAGTATGCGCGGTCGCCTTGCCGCGGGCACTTGCTGGATCGTGAGAAAGCTTGGATCATTTTTCCCTACGAGGAGGAGAGTCGACCTCTTCTTCATCACTCAGGTCGTCGATGTCCTCATCCTCCTCCTCGTCAGAGCACCACTCGCCGCTCTCACCTCCACTCGCTTCTCCCTCTGGGTCCTGCTCCTGCTCCCCGTTGGGCATCGAGTACATCTCAGTCAGGGCCTAGAAGACAACAAACAAGACAAGAGACAGTCGGGTAACAGCAGACAACAACTTGATAAATCAAGAAAGCACTCGACCATGTGGAGTCATACCTTGTCAGTCTCGTATGAGTTGTTGAGTGGAGGAATTCTCTGGGATTCCCTGGGGTTGTCTTTGTTGCCAGTGATACTCTTCAGCCACCCTTCCAACGTAGCATCATCGACCTCCTCTGGATGGATCCGAGTGGTGTCGTCAATGCCCGAATACATCCACATAGGATGGTCACGGGCTTGAAGTGGTTGGATGCGTCGCCTGAGGAAGACCTCCAATAGATCCATACCGGTTACCCCATCACGAACAAGTTGAACTACTCGCTCGACCAGCACCTTCACTTGCGCCTTCTCCTCTGGGATCACTTTCCAAGCAGATGGCTTCTCCACTCGGGCCATGGAAAAGGGGGGAAGTCCAGTCGACTGACCTGGAGTCGGCCGGTCCTTGCAGTAGAACCAGGTAAACTGTGACCCTCGAACTGACTCGGGAAGGATCATGGCTGGAAAAGTACTCTTACTCCTCATTTGGATCCCAAGACCCCCGCACATGTGAATCACTTGCGTTCTCTCGTCACTCGGGTTGGCCTTCTTGACCGACTGAGAACGGCAGGTGAATATGTGCTTGAAGAGCCCCCAGTGTGGCCTACACCCCAGGAAGCTCTCGCACATGGACACAAAAAGCAGCAAGATACACGATGGTGTTCAGAGTTAAGTGGTGGAGTTGCGCCCCGAAGAAGTTCAAGAAACCTCGAAAGAAAGGGTGGGGAGGCAAGGAAAACCCGCGGTCGACATGAGTAGCGAGGAGGACGCGCTCACCCTCCTGTGGCTGCGGCTCGGTCTCGTTCCCCGAGAGTCACGCCGATTTGTGGGGAATCAATCCCCCCTCGACCAGGTCGTCAATGTCGTCCTAGCGGATCATCGAGTGGATCCAGTCGCCCTAGATCTAGCCCGGCGGCAAGCCGACCCTCGAAGAAGATCCACCCCGGCTGGACTTCTTCCCCTTCGCCTTCGCCGTCTCCTTCGTCGCACGCTCCAACGCCACCGTCTTCTCCTTCCCCATGGCAGCGGATCGAGTTCGAACGGAGAAACGATGCTGAGAATGGAGGCAGTTGCGGTGGAGAAAACAGAGGAGGAAGGGGAAGAATGGGAACGCACTGTGCGAAAACCCCCGTCCAACGCCTTATATGAAGTCATTTCCGAGTGGCTGACTCGTGGGCCCAGGAGATCCGATCAAATCCCGCAACATTCGCGCACGCGATACGTGGCAAAAAAGGTGGCGCAATGATCGAGGCGGCCTGCCTAATCCGTCCCGATTACTGCGGCCTCCTCCGCCTGGCGCGCTTCCAAAAATTCAAATCCCACAAAATCCGCAGACAGCAGAACAACCCGTCAGACAGAGGATTTTTCCCATATCAACACTCGAAGCTTAATAATGAAAGTTCACTCGACAAAACCAAGAATGGATCAAGGCGACTAAACAAGCAGTTGAAGTCATCATGGATGTTCATTCGACCTCTAGACAAGACATTTCCGAAGCGCAAAAGCTGAATCAGAGAGGTTATCAACTCCTTCTCCACTCGAACCCTGAACCATTCGGGGGCTAATGATGAAGATATGTACCTAGGGCAGGGTCATAGGCCTGACCTAGACACCCTCCCCTAGGACATCACCTTAAAACCAGAAGCATCCGAAGAGGAGTCATCATCCACTCGACCATGAGGACTTCCACTCGGAAGACTTGAAGTCACTCGACCACTGGGACTGTCACTCGACCACCAGAAGGTCTAAGGTCACTCCAGACCACAACGGTCGGACATCACCTCATAGCTTTAATGGTCATTATGTCTCTTTATTTACTAGCGTTACCAGTAACGTCTCCCCTTTAATGTACCTTAAACCCTTTGTAACATGGGACGGCTGGGGTCCTGGCGCACTCTATATAAGCCACCCCCTCCACACACTACTAGGGAAAAGCCTACACACAGAATCTTACCAGCCACACGCTATAAAATCAGGCACTGCTGCTAAGTAGCAGTAGCGCGGGCTGTGGAAACTCGCTGCTGAAACAAGTTTATCAGTAGCGCGCGCACTCCAAGCGGCGCTACTGCTAAAATTCCCATGACGCCGCCGCGAGGCCAGTTATAGCAACAGCGCATTAAAATAGACAGCGCTACTACTACGTAACGTAGCAGTAGCGCATTCAGGAAATAATAGCTACTGCTAAATTAACTACACATCTCACTAGCCTCATCCACAGATCACACACACACACTCACGGTCTCCTCCTCACCCCCCGCGCCGCCGGTCCTCCCCCGTCGCCCCTCCCTCGATCTACGCCACTGTCGCCTCATCCTCCTCGCTGGACTCGGTAACGGCCTCCTCCTCCGTCCTCCCTCCACTCGCCACTGGCCGCCCCCTCCTCGCTCCGCCTTCCTCCTTGATCCGTCCTCCCTCCACTCGCCGCCGGCCGGCCCCTCCTTGCTCCGCCTTCCTCCTCCGTCCTACTATCTTCTCCCTCCTCGACTCGCCCCTCCTTGTCCCTCCTCCCTGATACATTTTGATTTAGTAGGCTTTCATATGTAACATTTTGATTTAGTTGATTTAGTATGCTAGTGGATTTAGTATGCTAGTGGATTTAGTATGCTAGTTGATTTAGTATGCTAGTTGATTTAGTCGATTTAGTTGATATGATTCAGTTGATTTAATAGGCTAGTTGATTTAGAACATTTTGATTTAGTTTATTTAGTAGGCTAGTTGATTTAGTTGATTTAGTAGGCTAGTTGATTTAGAACATTTTGATTTAGTTGATTTAGTAAAATGGCGCCACCACCAGCACCACTATGTCGACTGTGCAAGTCAAGGTGCGTCAGCAGCCTTGCAACTGGCAAGCTGTTCGGCATCTACTTCCATCCGAGTTTTCGTCATGCGGCGGTAAGAAATTAGATGAAATGTAACAACTATTTTATTTTTAGTGTTGGCATTACTGCATTCTGTCATTTTGCTTTTCTTACACAGATCATCCCATGCAATGTGAGGTTGAAATTCAACAAGCTGACAGGAGACACTGTGACATTTGAGGCTCCTGGGGGGCCGTACACTATGGAGGTCGAGAAAGGACGCAATATGTCGCAGATTGGAGGAGATGGATGGGCCCATTTCCTCGCTCGCATGCGTCTTACTGGTGGTGAGTTGATCAGATTTTCCTTCAGAGCAGAAAGACCCAAGCTGGTTGTCATTTATATCAACCTAGTGGAAGATGATGAAGATAATGAGGACCCACTCAACGAAGATGATGAGAACCCACTTCTTGAAGCCATCGTAGCTCAAAGAATGAGGCTGAGTGAGGAGGAGGTGTGCAACCTGTGGGACATAATTCCGCCACGTGATGACTTTGTCGGGGTGCCATTCGTGACCCGCCTGACAAGTACCATGGTCGATCGGCATGAAATGGTATGTTATACGTACTACATGTAGTAATTTGATGATATATATGCTTTATTGTTATACTTACAAATGCAAATTATCCGATTATATGCTTAGTGAATCCGATGATATGCTTAGTGTAGAGTCCAATGATATGCTTTGTGGAATCTAGTCAATGATATACTTTAGTGTAGAGTCTGATCACATGCTTAGGCTATTTATTAATTGATATGTTTTTCTTATTCACAGATTGCCAAAGAACCTATCTGTGAGTTGTGGTATCGAGCCTAATGAAGAAGGCTCGGTTGGACTACGCCTTACCGCAAGGGGCTCCGTCACCACATGTACTTACCGCATGGGCACAGATGGTCGCACACACTTGAACTCGGTTGGGTGGAAGAGATTCCTCGTTGGCAAGAATCTTCGTGTTGGATAGGCCATCCTAATTACTATCAGGAACACCCACCGCCCAGGCTTGAGGATGATGATCGTCGTCGATATCATCTAGAACTACATATGTCTATGTGGCTATATCATCTAGAACTACATATGATAATCGTCGTCGATATCATGTAGAACTACATATGATGATCGTCGTCGATATCATCTAGAACTAAATATGATGATTGTCGTCGATGTCACCTTGTACTGCTTGAGGATGCATGTTGAGTATATATGAAATTGTTATCTAGTACTCCCTCGGTTCCAAATTACTCGTCGTGGTTTGAGTTCAAATTTGAACTAAAACCATGACGAGTAATTTCGAACCGAGGGAGTACTACCTAGTACCCATAATGCTTTATGAAATTGATATCTAGTAGTACCTAGTATCTGGAAATTGCAGTTTATCGAAGCCGGAATGGGGAAATGGTGAAAGATATAACAGTAGCGCTGGACCGGGAAATCGCTACAGCTAAGTAATAGCAGCGCGTTCCTGAAAAGCACTGCTGCTATAGTCAATAGTGGTAGCGCGGGTACACGCAGCGCTACTACTAAGAGTTAGCTGTAGCGCCTTATTGGTAGCGCGGGTACCCGCGCCGCTGATAGGCCTAAAACCCGCGCTGGTGCTAGCCTTTTCCCTAGTAGTGACAGGCACAAGGGTTCGCATCTTTTGTAAGCACACATACACATATAATCCAGTCGACCGCCTCATGGCACCAAGACGTAGGGTTGTTACTTCTTCCGAGAAGGGCCTAAACTCGTAAAACTTGTGTGTAGAACTACTCCATAGCTAGGATCTTGCCTCCTCATACCTACCCCCCATTCTACTGTCAGTCTTAGAACCACGACATGATGCAAAATGGACGTATCAACTCCACCAAGCTTAGACCTTGCTTGTCCTCAAGCGAATACCAAAATCGAAAAATATGTCCACATGTTTAGAGATAGAGGTGTCGATAAAATAAAATACGGACATGAGGGCATCATGATCATTCTTAGAACAACAACATATATATATATATATATATATATATAGGACTCCTCTTCTGTACTCCTGGAGTATGTACTTCCATTCTCAATATACCTCATGTACGCATTAATTATACCTCTTTATTATTCTCAATATAATTCATTAAATATTCTAAGATACCCCAATACGAGTTTTGTTGAAAAAATATCATCTGCGATGTACTTTTTGTAACATACCTTTTTCACGTACAAACACATCAGTATATACGTAAACATTTAAAAATATGTAGACTCACATGAAATTTGTCATGGAACTCATTTTGGGGTATCTAATAATTACTAATGACGTATATTAAAAATAATAAAGTGGTATAAAAGATTCATCTATGTGGTATATGAGAAGCGAAAGTACGTACTCCCAGGAGTACACAACCATTTTCCTATATATATAATATATATATATATATATAGAGAGAGAGAGAGAGAGAGAGAGAGAGCGAGCTGGACTATTCTGTTACTAGTAACAGAATAATATTATGTTACCCTCGGCCCTATAAGGAGGCGATCCACGAAAACTCGCCCCGCACGAGCCCGCCGCAACCCGTCCCACCCCACGACCCCCACCTTCCTCCCGAGCGCCGCCGCCCCTCTAGGCCATCGCGCAGCCGGCCCTCTCCCCCATCGTGCCGCCGGCCCTCTCCCCCACCGCGCCGCTGGCTCTCTGCCCCACTGAGGATCAGTTCAAGCCCTCGCGTGAGCCACCGCCGGCCACCTTCCTCCGGCGAGCAACCTTCGGCCACCTTCCTCGCGCGGGCCTTCAATGTCTGCCTTCCTCCGGCGAGCAACCGTCGGCCGCCTTCCTTCGGCGAGCAACCGTCGGCCGCCTTCCTCTGTCGCGTCTGCCTTTGCACGCCATGCCATGTCTCCACTACCGTCTCTGGTCACGCACCACCCCGTTCATGGCTAGCTTGTGTATGGAACCTGCAAGTTCAACATTTGCACTATATTCAGTTCTTGTACTCCCCCACGCCATCCTATGCACCCCTCACTCGCGCCACGGCCGCAGCTTCACTCCCGTGCGCCACCCTCGGCTGCCGTGCCATGGCCTGCGCTCAGTGGCTGCGGGTGGAGTTGCTGGGTCGAGGAACTTTTCCTCGCCAGTACAACATCACACTCTGCTGTCGGTCACGAGAAGAGCTGCGTGCAGGCCACCCCGTGTCCGCCCTTGATCCGTCTCAGTCATCTCCCTCTCACCCTCTCTCTAGTCTGTGTTTGTGTGTGCAGGGAGTGGGAAGAGATAGAGCAGGGGAGTAGGAGGCCCTTCCATGGAAAATTCGTTGGCATCTTCCATGGAGATTGCGACCTCTCTTGATTTTTGCTTGAGGATTTCTCCTCTGGATCTGTCCACTGTAGTTCCTGTATAGTGGTGTCCTTTTTTCCAGTGTTCCTCAATGTTGATGCATGTGTTTAATAACCCGCTCATACGAATTCTAAAAACAAGCTTCAGTACAAGAAAAATGGGTCGTTCAGTTCAATTCTGAATTATAGGTGTGTGTAAACACATCCTCCTTACACAGTAACTAATTAACTATGATACCATGTTCAGACTTCTACAAATCCCAAAACTATGCAGAGTTAGGATTGTTACTACCTTGTTTCTTACTATTGATTCCTTTTTATACTATATTGAGATGGTACATGTAGTTGGACATCGCAATATACTGGTGATTGCTTCTTGTTGCCTCTATTTTTATCATGATTTGGTGTGTGCACTGCAGGTGTGTTTTTGTTCCTAGATCAGTTGCTCAACGACAGAATTGTGTATCGCACAGTACATGTATTACTACTATGGAGGTTCAGAAATAAGAACTCAAAGAAGTATTGACAGCATAGCTATTGTATATTCAAGGAGTCAGGTTTTGCTCCTGCATCATCTCGTCTCCTCCGTTCAGCAAAAGCCTCCAGATAAGTTCACACATATGGTTTTGTTCTTTCTATAATTCTTGAGTCCAGACTCCTTCGTTTTTTGTTCCTGAGAAATTAAATAAACCTGTAGAAGTTTGGGGTATAAAATTATGTAAGTTCGAAATCGGGAAAGTGGTAAGTGCAGACAAAATTAAAATTGTCAACGAACATGAGAGTGTTTGTCAAAGAACTGAGGCTTCCCCACGACAGTAAAAACTTTTTAAATGTTTGAATTTTGTTACAGCAAAAACTGAATGGGTGGCAAGATGAATATAATTATTATTAAAATTTTCCTTTTGAACTTCTCTGGTTAATACACATGAACTTGATTATCTTTTTAACCAGTTAAATATACATGGTTGGCAAGATGACTATAGTTGTTATAGCAAAAACAGTACATTTTTTCAAGAAAAGTTTATGTTTGAACTTCTCCAATTAATATAGATGAACTCAATTATCTTTTTAATATGCACTCACATGAGCTCGTTTGGATTTGTGCGTATATTTGTAACACAATTAGTTGAGATCTCGAGAGATCGTAAGTTCAGTCAGCCTTGGCATCACGAGCGGGTTCAGTTTGATCTCGCACAGTGGGCAGGTCCCTGATGGTGTGTGCGTCAGGTCTACTCGCACGAGTGGACGTCAGATCACGCAAGTGGGCATGTCCCCAATGGTAAGAACTAGGAACTTGTTCTATTCCTGCTGCTATCAAGATGTTTGTTGATATGCTTACAAGAAATGAAATATCCTTTTTGTTGTTTCTTTGTTGCCAAATAAAAAGCTAATATTTACGGACATGTGCAGAATAAACATTTGTTATGGAGTAGTATACATTTTAAAACTTTTATATAATTGCAAAAAAAACAGGTATTCTCATTCCCAAAAACCTACAAAAAAACATCAACTTATATTGATAGTTTTGGTTCTAGTCCTTATGGCCCGGTTCTAGTAACTGTGTTGCCGGCGTGTTTTAGTTTTTTGTTATCTCTCCTGGATGCTTTTGAAGAGATTCAATTGTTTTTAGTTCATCTTTTGAATTCTTTCAGTACATCTACTTACCAATTGTAAGTCCAATTTCCTTTGTGTTGCCATGCTATTTCTATAGCACAATGGGTGTGTGTGGTTATGTTAATGAGCGCATGTAACAAAGTTTATTTTGTAAGTTCAGAGAAGCAATGAGGTAAAATCAAAACACTAAAAGCATGCAATTCTTGTAAAGATATCTGAAATTTCAACAATAAAAATTATGTAAGTTTAGTCTCAAGTGGAGAGAAGTTGCTGCATCTCTGCCTGCGCGTGGATGCTCATGTGCTATAGTTGCTTTCTCCCCTTCCTGTACATGCTGCTACTCACATTTTTATCTCTCTAATGCGTTGTGTTGCACTACTGCATCTCGATCCAGGAGGTGCTAGCTCATGCTGGCTAGAACTAGGATGCAAAAGGGTTGAAGGATCCATGCCGCACAAGCACTGGTGCTCTACTTTCTTCTTACTTTGTGTTCTTTTTTGCTTTCTTCTTATTTTCAGTTTGCGAGATACAAAAAAAGTTAAAAAAAAATTTGTGCCTGGAGTTCATATTATTTGCTACCCCGTGATGTACATCTATAGTTTCTCCCTCCAAATGTGTTGATCCATGTGGTTGTATTTTCTGTGTTTCTCCCTCCAAATGTATGCAAGTACAGAAGTTGCACACAAATAGAAGTTTGTTTTAGTGAGAAAAATGCATATTGTCTTTTATAACTCATTTTACTTCATGATTTCATTACATGTTTGATGTTTCCTATTTATCCTAATTCCTAAATGTTCTACTCAACTTGAGTGCCATGCTCAGTCCAACCATGTGGCTTTAGGGTGGCCGAGTTCGGCACGACCATCCGTTCGGCAACCTGCATCACTGCCCTTGTCGCTACCATGGCCACCTGCATTACTATGTGATGCGTCAACAGCCTCCTGCACAAGGAAAAGCAACGGGAGTAGAGGCGTCTGAGATGCTCTGTTCTGGCGAGGTGGCTGATTATGTTTGTCAGTTTGTAATACTTTGCCGCAGTGTACTTATGTATCTTTTTCTGTCCGGAGCATGACCAGAACTTATGTCAGTACGAACTTTGATTGTGATGGTACTACAAACTCTATAAAAATACCAACAATCCATTTTTACCGGTACTTACCTTTTATACAATTCACATGGATTGTGCACCTATTACCAATTGTGGCACTGTGCTCACCATTTTATTTTAGTTCGTCAGTTTGTAATACTTCAAAGAGAGGAGGTAAAAGTGAACCATTCGGTTTTGTATTATAAAAAGTGCTAACGTGAGAAACTTCAAAAACATCTTGTTTAATAAGTTCTACTTGTTTCGTGTATAGTATTTATTGAGCTAAAAATGGTATGGTTCATACATTCTCGTCGATCTCATTGTAATCGTCCTTGTTTTTGTGAGTTTCCTGATGCAACTTTTGTGGTCAGTCCATATGGTTGTTTTTGTGAGTTTCCTGATGCAACTTTTGTGGTCAGTCCAGATAGGAGAAGGTGATCTGTCCAAAGTGTAATTCTGTCACGTTGACGTCCAAGTTCTACAACTGATCCGTACAAACAAAAACGGTGGTCCGTTCTACAAAGGAAAAATGGTTGAATTAAATATATTGATCAGTACAAGTTAAAAATGGTGGTCCGTTCGGAATAAAAGAAATGACAGAAATTCAACTTGTAAAAGTTCAAGCAAAAAAGAAACCCCATGCAATTCAAATGGGAAAAGTACAAGTCATAAAAAAAGAGAACTCCAGAACATCGTTGTAAAAATGTTTAGTTCAAAAAAAAAAGAATAAAAAACATTTTCTTTTTGAAAAAACTATCATTTAGTTCGATGATACAAACCAGGCAAGTACAGGGGCGACGATGCAATAAACCGTTGAAAACTTACGAGCAAAAATATTACTCAAAACAGAGCAAAGTCTAGTTAGTGAGAAAACACGCTTAGTACAAACCCATGCAAACATCAGTTCAAGTACTCTTTTTTGGGAACCTTTCAAAATTACTCTCCGAAGAATACATCAGTACAAATGCACACGTAGATCAGTACAAGTACTCTATTTTTTCTGACGAAAAAACAGCATGATGGGTCTCATCGTAATCTAAATTACTCTTCAACGGTTGCAAATTTGAGAAAAGGTTCAACATGAGTAAGTTTCGTATTTTGGATATCTTTCCAACCATATATTATTTGCCTCATTTCGACAAACTTATTAAAAAATCGTGTTCAAAATGAAATTTGACCATATTTAAATTTGTTTTTAAACAGTAAGGAATTAGAAAAACATTACAATACAAAAAAGTTGTGCATTTTCCATAGCTTTCCAACGCCGTATCATTTGCATCAATCCGACAAACGGTTTCTAAAAAATCGTGAAAATACGTTTCGCCCAGAATTTCACCATTTTCCAAATTACTTTTAAATCGTACAGAATTATAAAAAATATGGAAGATGTGGATTTTCACCAGCTTTCCAACGCCATCTTATTTGCTCGATTCCGACAAACCGTTTGAAAATTGAGTCCAAAATACGATTCACATTTTCGGTTTTGAAAAAAATAGTTTTTTTTCAAAACTGCTCTTAAACCATAATGAGTTTGCAAAACAATTCTATATATTTGTAATGTAGATGTCAAGAGCTTTCCCACGATATATTACATGCCCATTCCGACGAAGAGACGATCAGTTCGACGAGATGAAATTCATCATTACGATCGCCTGAAACCATCAGTTCAAATAGGGTAACAGAATAATATTCTGTTGCGCGTAACAGAATAGCCCATATGTATGTATGTATGTATGTATGTATGTATGTATGTATGTATGTATGTATGTATGTATGTATGTATGTATAGTAGCACTATTATGATCCTGGGATCAGAATAGTTATTCGGATCACAGCCAACCCCATAAAGGCCCGACGAGATCCTCTTGAGATCCCGAGGAACCCATGGACCGACTAAAAAAGAACCACCGCACCCCGCCGTCTGCCCCGATCCCCACCTCCTCCCTCGATTCCCTCCCCCGAACGCCATATCTCGCCGCCGCCGCGTGCCTCTGGCTTGCCTCCTCCCCCAACCGCCGCCGGGGCCGCCTCCTCCCCTACCTTCTCCTCCAACCGCCATCGCGGTCGTTGCCAACCACAGCTGCTCCTCAGGCCCCCAGTGCTTCGATCCCTACCCCCGCGTGCCCCCGCTTTCTCGCCCACGGATGGGCCAGGCTAGTGCCTCCCTCAACCGTCGAAGCGGCCAAGCACCAGCATGCCGGCAGCTCAGGCCCCCATCCGGCCCTTCCCTCAAATCGCGCCGCTGCCCCACTCAACCTCGAAGCCCTCTCCATCCCTGCACGTTGCCGCACCCGAGAACCCCATACGCCGCCGTGAGCTGGATCCCACACTATCTTCTCCTCCGAGAAGTTCCACATCGCCTGATCCACCAGTTCAACTCAAATAAGATGGAAAGGTCACTGGTTCACCCCCGATTCAGCCAGGGTCTTCCTCATCCCCATATTCTTCTTCTCTTATCTCTTTACAAGATTTTTCGCAAACTTTTTTCGAGTTCCGTTCTACATGACACTGACACTACTCTCTAATTAGTTCTATGACTAACAAGAAAAAGCGCCTAAAGATACTGGTTCTTCTGTAGCTGTCAAAGAAAAGGGTGCCCCCAGATCCACAAATTTTCTCTCCTTATGTCTGTTTCTCTATAACAAAAAGAGAAGTTCATCCTGGCAGTCAGTGTCATTCAATGTGTATGTTAAAAAGGGGGCGGAAACAACATGTGTCTAGGAGCATCAGTGCGTGGGTGTTGTTATTGTGTGTGTGTGTGTGATTTTACTAGATAATTTCTTTTTGTCGTGTAATTGATGGAGCTCTCATGATTCAAAGATGAAAAGCAGGTAATTTCGGGAGAAGGAAAAATTCAGAAAAGAGGGACCCCGTGATGTTTCCCCTTTATTTTCGTTGGGCACTCCTTCAATTCGACAACATCTTGTGCCATGTAGGGTACTGAAGGTGCAGCAACATCAGCATTACTTCTCCGACCGAGGAAGAAAAAAAACAAGCACGCTCCCTGCACATGCATGGTTTTCTCTCTAGTAACTAGCATGTTTGGTGAATGTGTGAAATCCTGCTAGTACCAACAGAGAAGGAAAATCGCCACAAAACCTCATTTTGAGATAAATGGAACCAATTTAGTAAACTTGGGAAGCCGACAGTGTGTCGCCACCAATTTCTTTTATAAGATGGTCATGTGCGCGTGCATGTGGTGGTCGTGAGTGGTGTGCTCATGCTATGGGTATGCTTTTTTAATAAATTAGAAGTTCATACATACAAAAAAATCGAAGTTAAAAATATCTTATAAAAAATGTTTGTATGGAAAATTCATATGTGAAAATGTGTTTTGTGTGTGAGTGTGAGCCAACACCTCAAGGCCGGATGAGGAAAAAGTAATATAATGAAACCGGAAAATGTTCATTCAACAAATAGAGTACTCTGATGTATACGGAAATCTCAAATTCTTCTTGTTTCTAGGAAAAATAAACGAAACAAATATCATTTTTTTAAAGTTTGAAGTTTATTTAAAAATTGTTTTCTTCTTTCTAAGAATAAAACAAAGAACTTCAAATTAAAATAATTGAGAAGTTCAACTTGTGGATTAAAAATAGATTTTCTCTGATTCTAGGATGACCTAGAAGTTCAACTTTAAATAACTAAGCAAATATAAGTAATGAAGCGATTACAAAACTCAAAATTCCCCATTAATAAAAAAATGAACTAAGAAGTTCAAATTCAAATAATACAGCAGTGCAATTTTTATAATTCATGAAGTTCTTTGTTAATTACAAAACTGGGATTTTCACATTTAATAAAAATGAACTAGGAAGTTCAAATAAAAAAAGCAGATTGGTTCAAAAATTATACACAAAATGGTATTTTTCCCATTTAAAAAAATTAGAGGTTCCAATTTAAATAACGGAGAAGTTCAATATTTATTACAATATCGAGAAGGTCAAATTGAAAAAAGAATGAGCAGTTCAAAAAGTTTATAAAAATAGATTTCCTTCTATTAAAAATAAGGTCTAGAAGTTCAACTTTAAATAATTCAGTAGTTCAATATTTATTACATAACTAGGACTTTTCCCGTTACTAATGAATAACAGCAAGAAGTCCAAACTTAAAAAATGTGAAGTTGTTTAATGTTCATATAAACTCAGATTATCCCAAATGCTAAAGATTAAAACTAAGAAGTTCAATTTTGAAAAACGGAGTAGTTTAATGTATATAAAAAAAACTCAGGTTTTCGAGTTACTAAAGAATAAACCAAGAAGTTCAATTGGAAAAAGTGGAGTAGTTTGATATTGATTTGAAAAATCGGATTTTCTAATTACTAAAGAATTAAACGAATAAGTTCAATTCGAAATAACGAAGAAGTTGAATGTTTCTAAAAAAACCTCCAATTTTCACATTTCTAAAAAGCACAATGAAGTTCAAATAAAAAAAGTAGAGCGGTTCAATGTCTAGAAAAAACTCAGATATTTTCGCGTAACTGAGAGAAGTTCGGATTAATAACTGCTAGAAGTTCACGTACTAAACGGTGTGCATTTTGCATTAACAATAATAATGAAAAAGCAAAGGCTAAAAAGTTTTGTTGCTAGAAGTTCAAGTGCTCGGCTCAAGAAAGTTCCAAAATTCTTGTGAGAAGTTCACCTTTTATTTCCATGCTCAATTTTTTCCATATAAAAATCAAATACAATTCTTTACTCAAAATATAAAAATGGGAAGTTCAAATTGAAATAACAGAGAAGTTCATAGTTTATTAAAACCTAGGATTTACCTGTTCAAAAAATAAAAAACACAACACCATTTTTTGTACTTTTAAAAACAACTCATAAACGAAAAAAATGGTTGCTAGAAGTTCAAGTGCTCGGTGAGGAAAAGTTCAAAAAAAATTGTGACAGAGGTTCACTGTGTATTTAGATGTCCAAAATACGTAAAAAAATATGTTGTTTTTTGGGTTTTAAAATAATTCTCTCAAATCAGAGAGAAGTTCAAAGTGATAATAACTAGAAGTTCACGTACTGCATGGTGTGTGTTTTGTATAATAAAAATACAATAAAGTAAAACATAGTGAAGTTCAAACAGACATGCCCCAGAAGTTCAACTACTTCACACAGTGCAAAAAACAGCACGTCAAAAACAGAGTGAGGTTCAAACAAACATGCTCGTGAAGTTCAACTACTTCACGCAGTGCGTTTCCATTCGCAATGAAGGCAGAAATCATGATCTCGTCTTTCTCTAATTTACTTCAAAACGACAGGAATATCATCTGTGTAAGTTCAAGTTCTTGATCGAAGAAAGTTAAAAAATTATTGTGAGAGAGGTTTGTACAAAAAGAGTATCATTTGTGTAACACTGACGAAATGGATGAGAAAATTACAAAGGAAAATACGTCACAAAAGTTCAACATGAAAACAGAACGAAGTTCAACTACTATAGTGAATGAATTTGAGATGAAAAACTTTTAAAATCGTCACGAGTATGAAAAAATGATCAACACGGGAAAGTTGCATGTTTACAATAGCTTTCCATCAGTATATCACTTGCTCAATTTCAATGAGTGGATGGAGAGCTACGAGCAGTGGCTGAAGAGCTACGAGCAAGAAAAACACGTGAAAAAACAAAGTGAAGTTCAGGTACAAGTGCCGAGAAGTTCAGGTTCTACACGCGGTGCATTTTCGAAGAATCAGTTTCGTGATAAAGGCAGAACGAATGATCTCGCCATTTTCGCAATTACTTGAAAACGGCTAGGAATCAGAGAAAACCATCAACATGAAAAAGTTTGGCATTTTTCTTAGCTTTTCAACAGTATATTGTTTGCGCCTTTCCGTTAAAGTTTGTAGAAATTACGGGGAAAATACATTTTTATCCATTTTCAAAACTTACTTAAAACCATAAGGAATTGGGAGAAACAATACATACAAAAAAGTTCCGCATTTGTTCAAGCTTTCCAACGCCATATCATTTGCTGGATTCGGACGCACGGTTCAAAAATTAGCTCGAAAATACGAACTCAGTGGAGCTTGTATTGTTTCCTAAATTACTTTTAAACCATTCAAAATTAGAAAAAACCTTTTAACATGAAAAAGTAGAGCATTTTCATAAGCTTTCCAACGCCATAGCATATGCCCCAATTGGATTAGCCGTTTAGAAATGACATCGAAAATACAAACTAAGCTGTTCGGTTTTCGAAATTACTCTTTAACCATAGGGAATTAGAGAAAACTTTCAACATGTGGAAGGAGCTGTTTTGCAGCAGATTTCCAACGCCATATTATACGCCTCATTCCGATAAACGGTTTAGAAATGCAATAGAAAATACGATTCATGTTTTATGTGTGAAGAAAAAATGGTTTTCAAAACTGCTCTTAAACCGCTTATATTTTGCCAAAATTTTAAGTTGGGTCATGATATTGGTGTCCATAGCTTTCCTACGGTATATCGCAAGCCCCATTTGGACAATGTTGGCGGAAGTTCAACCTAGTTCACAGGGAAGTTCAACGTACTACTAACGGCGCAGGTAAGGTTGTGATCAGAATATTATTCTAATCTCGTGCTGTTTAAAAAAACAAAATCTTCTACCATGAGCACATTCCTCACGTGGATATGGAATCTCTGTTGTGCTTCATGCCAGTCCTCAGTGTTCTTCACGACACTGGACTATTAAACTTCTGTTCTGACATATGCGATTGGAATGAAGAACTGATTCTTCAATTTTATGCGACGCTGCACATCACAGGAGATTCTGAAGATGTGAATTCATGGGTGCTGGACTGGATCTCTGAGAACACTCACTACACAGCACCAGCTACTGAATTGCTTTGTGCCTTACCACTCAGTCCTCCCCTTGAAGAAGCTCGTTGCATTTACAGTGAACCTGAGCTTACAAATCACTAAATGCAAATTCTGATGAAACCCTTGAAGCCAGGTCAGGCCCCATGAACCAAATTCCTCGTGAAGGAATTACTTTATGTGCCCAAAACTGTCTATCGCATTCTAACAAGGACAATGAGTCCCATCAAAGGCCACGACTCATCTGATGAGGAAATTGTTGGCATCATGAAGAATCTTGTATTCAATATCGTCCATGCCATTCCTGACAATTATCATGATTTCTTCATGAGGACTCTGGCAAATGTCGCACTTTCTCCGTTTGAGCTGAAGCCTTATGCACCTTGGATTATGAGATTCCTGAGGACAAGGTCTTCACTCAACTACAAAGCTGATTTTCAGAATCACCTTAGCTACTTGCCCCCGATTGAAGTCCTTAAGCAGATCTATTCATCAGTTGATGAAAAGGGCAAGGCACCCGCTGTTATAGATGAAGGCATTTGTCCATTGGATGGACAGTTTCGCAAAGCCGCATCTTATTCCACCGATGATGACTCTGCCACACATGACTCTGCCAATGCACCCAAGTCTACTCCTCAAGCCACTGCTCCTCGTGTGATGACTGATCATGAGCTTCTGCTTAGTCTTCACCAGAAGGTGGATCGAAATCATAAATGGGTTAAGCGTCAGTTTGGTTCATTTCTTCACACCATGACTACTACACATAATGCAGTGAAGAAAAACCATTCATGAAGTTTTCGGTCGCACCTGGGCCATTCTGTCACATCTGTATGGTGAAGAAGATCTGAAGAAAATGGGTCTCAAGGAAGATTTTGACTGGTCTGCACCTCCACCGAAGAAATTCAAGAAGGTCAAGGTTCCTTCCTTGTTGGCCAGCTCATATTCTTCAGCGCGCGACACCGACGAAACTGAAGACTTGGACGACACTGCGGCAAGCCCTTCCACGACAAACGACCCCAACAACGCTGGTGCTCCTTCATCAACCTGATATTCTTTAGGGGCATTAGTCCTCATATTCGATCCTTTTGGTCATTTGATGTCAAAGGGGGATAATTTTGAGTTAGTCTTCAAGCAGGTCTTTCTATATGGGTGTTTTTTTTGTTAAGTTACAACTCTCGTTCTTTTGAGACTTTATTGGATCGAGTTGTAAACTTAAACCCGATGGTGCTCTGATACTTTTGATATGTGTTTCTGCATGCTTATTCCTCATATATGCTAACGCACGCATGCTGAATTACATCAGTTGCCATATTTCATCATGCATTTAAAATTCTTCATTAGGATATGTCAAATGCATGTATGAATTACAAGATATAGGGGGAGATCTCCCTGATTCTACTCTTCAAGTGTGCAATGCTTCAAAAGCAAATACCTCACCATGCACATATTCAGGGGGGAGTTCTACTATATCTTGCAATCAAATTCCTCAATATCAGTATTTACACTTCATATGTTTATCCCCGATGAAAACTTAACCAATATTGTCATCAATCACCAAAAAGGGGGAGATTGTAAGTGCATCTAGTGCCCCTTAGTGATTTTGGTGTATTGAAGACTTATAGGTTAAGGGACTAATGCATTTGTGAGTGTACACAGGTCTATAAGTCTATGAGGAGTTTGATATTTACAGAGAAAGTCGACCCCTAAAAATGAAGTTCTTCAACTGAAGACTTTGGATTTCTGAAGACTTTCTAAAGACTTTGAAAGTGAAGAAATTGGTGTGACCTTGAAGACTTGGTATTCATTCGAGGAACATGAAGCATGAAGACTTTTGTTTTCGTAGTTTCATTTTATCTTTCTTGAGTCATAGGAAACACCGTACTGTTAAAGGGGGTCGAGGAAATACTAAGGAAAAATTTCCATGTGATGCTCAACTCAAAATCCTACACCTACCAATCCCGTCGAGTGAAGCCATTGGAAATCTCATACAGTCCAGTCATATTCTTCAGTGACAGAGAAGAAGTTCTTCTGGTCTCTGAGGAATTTGTTCTGACTGAGGAGTTAGGAATTCGCTGGTGCGGATTACATAAACAGTGAGGAACATGATAGCCCTGAGGATTTTGCTACTCAAAATTCCGACCGTTGATATGCTATGAGCCAGCTATCCCAAAATATCTATCCACCTAACGGTCATATCATGGAAGGGCATTTATGTCTTATCATGTCGGGCTACTCCCTAGGCTATAAATAGCCGCGCCCTGCAACCTCTAGCTGGCTGGCTGCTCCGAGAGAAACTGACACTTGTCATTTGAGAGCAACCCATCCTCCGAGGACTTTGAGCGAAAATCATCATGTGAGGAAAACCCAAACCCAAACACCTACAAACCCCAAGTGATTGAGCATCACTGAAGAGATTGATCCTGCATGGATCCGACGCTTGTTACCTTTGAAGACTGTGCTTCTTCCAGACGGTTAGGCGTCATGGTCTAGAGCATCCAAGAGGAATTGTGGATCACCAAGTGACCAAGTTTGTGAAGGTTCGGAAGTCACCTAAAGACTTACCACGAGTGATTGGGCGAGGTCTGTGTGACCTTAGCTCATGGGGAATACGGTGAGGATTGAGTGTCCTGAGCTGCGTGTTCAGGACTGGATGTCCGGGACTGTGGGTCCTCGAGTATAAATACTCAGCCGCTCCAACCAGATGTACAACTGAGACAGCAGTTGGAACTGGTCTACCAAATCATTGTCTTCACCAAGCCAACTGATTCATTTCCTCATAACTGTGTTGTGTACTTGTTCATATCTGTGTTTGACGACTTTGACTGGAGACTTTCACAATTTCCTCAGTTCAATTTCTTCAGTCTGTTTGTCTTCATCTTGTGTTATCCTGTGTCTACGCTTTCAGTACTCTGTGCTTGTCCTCATTTCATCATGATGACTATGCATGTCTTCTGTTATGTTCACTTATGAGTACTTATTCCGCTGCTAGTAGTTCTTCACCAAGGAATTTCCTCATTGGCAAATTCCTCGGTGAAGAATTCATAAAAAACGCCTATTCACCCCCCTCTAGTCGATATAACGCACTTTCAATTGGTATCAGAGCAAGGTACTCCCTTGTTCTGTGTGATTTTGGTTTAACCACCTGGGGTTTTAGTTATGTCGACCACAGGTATGGTCAAGGTCTCTGTTGGGTGTCCTACCTTCGATGGGACGGACTACCCCTACTGGAAGAATAAGATGTGAATGCATCTTGAAGAAATTGATAACGATCTCTAGTATGTTGTGGAAAATGGTGTTCCCTCAGTCACACCTTCTCTGAATGCTGCTGATGTGAAGAGATTCAAGCAACTCGATTCTCAAGCCAAGAATATCATATGTGGCCATCTGAGCAAAGGACAGTATGGAAGAGTGAGTGCTTTGGAAACTGCTAAGCTTATCTGGGATAGACTATCCAAAGTGAATGAAGGAGTCTCAACGCAACGTGACTCTCGAGTTGATGTTCTTCGCAATCTCTTCAACCGCTTCAAAAGACTCGACAATGAAAATGTTCAACAAACCTTCGATTGCCTCACTGACATCTCAAATGAGCTTCAAGCACTTGGTGCCACTGACATCACCGACCATGAGGTGGTGAAGAAATTGTTGAGATCGCTTAATTCCTCATTTGACACTCTGGCATTGATGATACAATAATGTGTTGATTACAAGTCACTTGATCCCGTTGATATTCTCGAGAGGCTAAATACTCATGAGTTCCAACTTGCTGAAAAAAGAGATCTCTATGGTTCGAGCTATGGCAGATCACGTGCACTGAAGGCCAAGGCAGTATCTGAGCCCGAAGATGAAGACTCTGGTAGCAGCCTTGGTGATCCTGAAGAATTAAGTCATGAGCTAGCACTGCTCGTGAAGAAGTTCCAAAAGTTCTCAAGACG
The DNA here is from genome assembly GCA_034509565.1 of Triticum monococcum. Lineage (NCBI taxonomy): Eukaryota > Viridiplantae > Streptophyta > Magnoliopsida > Poales > Poaceae > Triticum > Triticum monococcum. Next base: position 69,532,846 of record CM067846.1, read on the forward strand.
TCGTCGCTTTGGAAGACCCTCAAGGAGCAATGATTCCTCATCCAGTGACTACAAGAGGAGGCTTTGTCACAAATGCAAGAAACCTAGACATTACATTCAAGATTGTCCTCAGTGGGAAAAGGAATCAAAGAAGAAGAAATACAAGGATTACAGTTCTGATGATGTAAAGAAAAAGAAGAAATCCACAAAATCTTCATCATCAAAATCCTCAAAGTCTTCATATCACAAGAAGAGCAGCTCCAAAAAGGCTCGGGCATTCATTGGCAAGGAAATGGACTTTGAGGCTGAATCTGAAGAAAATGAGGAGGAGGAGGGATCTGAGGAATCCGAATCCGGTGTGGCAAGCCTAGCCCTCGCTACTGCATTTGTCAGCAAGTCTATCTTCAACTCTGAATAAAATGACCTCACCAACAAGGCTGATGAAGGCAATGATGACTACGCTCCCACCTATTGCTTCATGGCAAAGGGTGCCAAGGATGATCAACCCAAAGCCACTGAGTGGGTCCTCGATAGTGGATGTACAAATCACATGACTGGTGACAAGAATCTATTGATGGATGCTCCATTATGTCCGTCGCATCTGAAGCATATCATCTTTGGCGACAAAGGCAAAAGTCAGGTATTGGGTCCAGGTAAGGTTGCGATCACAAAGGATCGACACATGGACAAAGTCATGCTTGTCAAGTCCTTAGGGTACAACCTCATGTCTGTCTCAATGCTTTGCGATCTTGATATGGTTGTTGTCTTCGGCAAGTACCGTTGTGCTATGGTTATGGAAGCTGACAATTCCAAAGTCTTCGAAGGCTTTAGGAGAGGAGATCTGTATATTGTTGATTTCTCTACAGGACCACAACCAGCCGTGTGTCTACTTGCAAAAGCTTCAGAAGGCTGGCTCTGGCATCAACGACTTGGTCATGCAGGCATGAGGAATCTGCACACGCTTGCGGAGAAGAAGCATGTCATCGGCATCGAGAATGTCAAATTTCTCAAGGATCACCTATGTGGAGCCTGTGAAGCTGGGAAGATGACAAAGGCTAAGCATCCAGCAAAGACTATCATGACCAGCACTCGTCCATTTGAATTGCTTCACATGGATCTCTTTGGTCCTAATCATTATTCCGCTGTTTCAAATGATGCATCTCAATATGGCTTTGTTATTGTTGATGATTACTCTCGATACACATGGGTACACATTATTACTTACAAACATGAAGTGCAGGAAGTCTTCAAACGATTTTCCTCGAGGGCTTCAACCAACTTTGGTGTGAAGATCAAGCACATCAGAAGTGACAATGGAACTGAGTTCAAGAATTCTGGTCTAGATGACTACCTTGATGAACTTGGTATTACTCATGAGTTATCTGCTCCTTATACTCCTCAGCAGAACGGCGTCATGGAGCGCAAGAACAGGACTCTTGCTGAGATGGCTCGCACTATGCTTGATGAATACAAAATGCCTTGTCGTTTCTGGATTGAGGCAATTGATACTGCGTGTCACATCATCAATAGAGTATATCTTCACAAATTCTTCAAGAAGACTGCCTATGAACTCCTCACCGATAAGAAACCCAATGTAAGTTATTTCAAAGTCTTCGGTGCTAAATGTTGGATTAGAGATCCTCATCACAACTGAAAATTTGCACCGAAAGCACATGAAGGTTTTATGCTTGGTTACGGAAAGGACTCGCACACCTACAGAGTCTTCAACAACGTTCTTCACAACGTTGTTGAAACTGTAGATGTGCGGTTCGATGAAACTAATGGCTCGCAAAGAGAGCACCTACCTACTATGATAGATGAACCAGCACCTGAGGAAACTATCAAGTTCAAGGCTACTGAGGATGTCATTCTTACTGAAGAATCTGCTGAAGAATTCATTCCAGAACATGAAGGACGTCGAGCAAATGCAATTGAAGAAAATACTGAAGAAAATGGTGTTGAAGAGAATGCTGATCAAATTCCTCAACGACAACCAGCTCTTCCTCGCATTGCAAAAGAAGTTCAAGTTGAAAAGATCATCAATGACATCAAAGCGCCAGGTCCTCTCACACGCTCAAAAGCTTCACATTTATCTAACTTTTGTGGGCACTATGCTTTTGTCTCTATCACAGAGCCCACTAAGGTAGATGAACCATTTCTGGAGCCTGAGTGTATTCAGGCCATGCAAGAAGAACTACATCAGTTCGAGCTCAACAATGGCTGGGAACTGGTCAAACGTCCAGATCCTCGCAAGCACAATATCATTGGCACAAAGTGTATCTAACGCAACAAGCAAGATGAAAATGGCCTTGTGGTGAGGAATAAGGCACGACTCGTAGCTCAAGGCTACACACAGGTTGAAGGAATTGATTTCGATGAAACTTTTGCACCTGTTGCTAGACTTGAGGCTATTCACATATTACTTGCTTATGCTAACCATCATGATATCACTTTATATCAAATGGATATGAAAAGTGCATTCCTCAATGGTAAGCTTGAGGAAGAAGTATATGTTGCTCAACCCCCAGGTTTTGAAGATCCAAAGAATCCTGACAAAGTCTTCAGACTCAACAAGGCCCTCTATGGCCTCAAGCAGGCCCCACGGGCGTGGTATGATACCATGAAGGAATTCTTCATGAAGAAAGGCTTCAAACCCAGTTCACCCGATCCTACCCTTTTCACTAAATCTTATGATGGTGAATTGTTTGTGTGCCGAGTATATGTTTATGATATTATCTTTGGCTGTACTGACCAACGTTATAGTGATGAATTTGCCTACATGATGAGTGAAGAATATCAAATGTCTATGATGGGAGAATTAAAATTCTTCTTAGGTCTTCAAATTCGTCAACAACGTAATGGCATATTCATATCTTAGGAGAAATACCTCAAGGATGTACTGAGGAAATTCGGCATGCAAGGTTGCAAAGGCGTCAAAATTCCTATGCCCACAAATGGCCATATGTGCACTAATGAAAATGGTATTGACTTCGATCATAAGGTATACCGCTCCATGATTGGTTCTTTATTGTACTTATGTGCATCTAGGCCAGATATAATGCTTAGTGTTTGCATGTGTGCCCGATTTCAAGCTACACCGAAGGAATCACACCATAAGGCTGTGAAGCATATTCTTCGATATCTAGCTCACACACCAACACTTGGATTATGGTACCCCAAGGGCTCGGCTTTTTATCTCATTGGATATTATGACTCTGACTATGCTGGTGATCGTGTGGACCACAAGTCAACATCTGGTACATGTCATTTCCTCGGACGATCTTTGGTCTGTTGGTCCTCGAAGAAACAGAACTGCGTATCACTATCTACTGCTGAAGCTGAGTATATTGTTGCTGGTTCTTGTTGTGCTCAATTGCTATGGATGAAGCAAACTCTCAAGGACTACGGCGTCAACATGAAGAATGTGCCGTTCTTCTGTGACAATGAGAGTGCCATCAAGATTGCTCACAACCCAGTTCAGCACTCGAAGACTAAGCACATTCAGATTCGTCATCATTTTCTTCGTGATCATGTGTTGAAGGGCGACATTTCTATTGAACATGTGAAGACTGAAGAACAGCTAGCCGATATCTGCACAAAGCCCTTGGATGAGAAGATATTTAGCAAGTTGCGGTGTGAGCTAAATATCCTAGAATCTTCGAATGTTCTCTAAAAAGGACACTCATCCTAACACTTATGCAAAATTGATGACTTAGATGTGCAACACATGAAGAAACATTTTTCTTCAATTAATTAAGAATAACACTCTAAGTGTGAAGAAATTAACGAAGAATTTGATTCTCACAACCCTACGATAATTGTACGCGGTGTCTGAAATCATCATTCTTATACGGTGGGTCACGCCACCACCAAAAGTTGAAATTCCTCAGTTGTTCAAATCTTCAACTTTGCATTGTCTTCACTGTTTCCGTTGTTCTTCTTCATTGGCTATATATATATGAGTTTATGTCCTCTACAGCATTCACTTATTGCTATTTCTGCTAAGTGAATGTGATCGGACCCTTCCCCCTCTATGCTAAACTCAACCCAGTCTATTCACAAATTCTTCATGTGCGTTCTATTTGAAACTCGTTCAAAATCTTCACTGTGTCCTTGTCAGCTGAAGAAATTGCGAACGGAACTTTTAACTTATCTTATCCAAGTTTCGGCTTTGCCGCTCAAACCGTTCCGCATCCCACAACATACTTATCCACTCACCCACGATCTAACACGATCTCCACTTCTCAGTACATGGGTGACACATGTCATGCGAATGAGAAGGGTCGGGGGCACGTTCGTCCAAATTCTTCGGGCGAACGGTTTTCACCATGGCTATAAATACCCTCTCCCCTTCCTCACTTCTTTTACTCCGCTCGACCTCTCTCCAGCTCGAGCTTCTCAAACCCTAGCGTCGCTGCTACTTCATCATCGCCGGTGAGGAAAAGCTTCACTGCCTCGACCTCGTCGCTGTCGTACTCGCGCCAGCCGCGGAAATCTTCACTCCGCCGCCGTCGTAGCCGTCTTCCTCCACCGAGTTAGGGCGTGGAAGATCTACACAGACCAACTTCACCTCTCCATCTCTCGGTTTGCCATGTTCTTCATCCAGGGTAATTAAAAGTTACTTTTACTGCCCTATTTGATTCGAATGTTTTCTACAAAATCTTCAAAAGTGTTTTTCTTCAAATCCTCACACACTAAAACACCTCACATATCATCTGTTCTTGATTCGTTTCTCTAAGCTATGTTTTTCTTCAAGATTCCTCAAATGTGTGGATTTTTGATCTACACATCTCCGGAACCTAAGACAAAGAACGCTTAGTGAAATTCTTCAAGACTCATCTGGTTAAATTCCTCAAACTTGTTCTTTTTACAAAACCTTCTGAGAGCGCATATGACCTCTCCAAATTCCTCGCAACTATACTCTGTTCACAGGTACTCATGTCAGCATCTGAATCTCTCGGTTCTTATCAACTTAACTCATTTGCAGCGTTCCTCGAAGAAAAGTTGTATACTTCTTCAGAAAATTCAATTGTTCAAATTCCTCAATTGAAGAAAATGGTTAACGGTAAGAAGCCACAGAAAGGAGGAAAGAGGGCTGAGGTCAACACAGCGTTTGAAATCCCTGATAGCATATACAAGGATTACTGCACTCCTGATGAGGCCAAGTTTGGAAAAGAGGACAAAAATTAGCGCAAGGTGCGCATACAGAGGATAGAAAGGAGATGAGTAAGAGAGTGGAGGGAGTACAGGTATGTTACTCCCAAGTACATGAAGAAATTCGCACTCAATCCTCCATGCCCAAGACCTCCATTGGCACCTTGCCAAATAGCTGATCCCACCAGCCTCAAGCATGGTGAGGATTATCCTGATGAATGGGCCAAGCGCCAAGCCAAGTTGGCTAAACAAGGCAAAGAAGCTGTGAGGAAATTCAACAAAGACTCTGCTGCTGCTGCTGCCGCTGAGGCCTCTGTCAAGCCTAAGAAGGCCATGTCAAAGAAGCCTGCGGACAAGCCAAATGCTTCTCCTTCAGTGGTTTCAAGGCCAAGTTCCTCAGCAATGCCCTCACGGCCAGAATCTTCAAAACCCTCAAGGACAACTTCTCAAGTTCCTTACAAGTCCTCAGCTGTTCCAACAAAGTCCTATGCACCTGTGCATCTCGCCACGTGTCAAAGTACCACAGGCGTCTCAATTGCCTCAGGAGCTTCAGCTAGTTCCTCAGCTTCTCCAAATTCTTCAATGGGACCCTCTCTACTGAAGACAAAGGCCACTGCTGGACGAGGTCCTCGCCCTAGTCCTTAGAAGAAGCAGGTCGCCTTCCAAGAGCCGTCTGAAGAAGACGAAGCTGATGATGATGAACTTGCTGAAATCATCAGAGACAGGCAAGTCAGGGCCGCTAGAGCCAAGGGAACAAATGTGCCACTGCTTTTGGATCCCAAGTTGATCCTCGAATACATTGATGTTTGGCACAAGGACCCCAGCACTCCCATACCTGACTTCGAGCTGACTCCTGGCCAAAGCCACATGCTGACCCACTTCATTCAATAAGAAAAATGGAAATTTGAGAAGGCCAGGCATATCAAGAAAGCGCAGTACAAGAAGGAGCGCTCTCTGAAGAAAAACGTTATCTCTATGACAACTGAAGAACTTGTCGCTATTCAAACTAAGATCAAGAAACTCAGTGATGAATTTGACGCATACCGTGCTGATTGGCTTGGAGCCAACGTGTGTTTTGTGAAACTTGCTGATAACTTCACCTCAAATGTTGCAGCCCCAATGCAACAGGAAGTTCCTTAGGCTGAAGCATCTGCTCAGCCAACTGAAGAACATGCCAGCACCATTGATGAAAATCAGGCTGCAGAAGAAAATGTGAGTTCTAGGGCTGATGACTGCATACCAGCCACTCAAGAAATTGCTAGGGCATCCACTAGTGGTGTGCCTGAAGAAAATGAAGAAGTCAAGGCAACTGCATCAGTTGTGCCTGAAGAAAATCAACCAGATTCCTCTGCTCCTCCTGCACCTACACCAACTCCGATCCTTCCATCTGCATCAGATGTGAAGAAAACCAAGGCTGCATAGCATGCAGTAGTGAAGAAAAGGAAAGCATAAGCTCCTTCAGATTCTTTAGCTCCGAAGAAAATGAAGCCTTTGACCAGCTCGTTTGAAAATCCCATTGATGTTGTTCCTCTCTCTACCATGCCATCAAAGGACCTTGTTCCTTTCGATGAAGAATATGAGATCCCTAGCGGATTGTCGATGGGAACGACACCTATGGGATCACGGGAATCCCTACTACGGTTAGCTGGGTGCGGGGTCATGAGAAGAGCGGATCAAGCAGGTAGCACACAGTTTGTTTATCCAGGTTCAGGCCGCAAGGATGCGTAAAACCCTACTCCTGCTTTGGTGGATTGTATATCTGTGTTCTTGAGCTAGCTATGGGGTGTGAGGAGGTCCAAAAAGCCGAATCCTTCTCCTGGTCGCCTCGGGCCTCCTTTTATAGAAAAGGGGTTGCCATAGTGGCACACAGGAGGTGGAAAGGGTACAGTGATGCGAGGTTATCCCTCGCATTACATGACAAGGCGCATTTAATGCGTCTTGCTTAGGTGTCCTTGCTTTATCGGGGACGGGGGAGAGATCTGTCTCGTCCGTCGCCGCTCCTTCTTATGTCGACACGCGCCCTGGCCAGCGATGCCTGAGATGCCATGTAGGTAGGCAGGCAGCTGAGGTAGCGTAGTGGTGGATCTTCATGAAGATCTGCATGCCGCCACGCAGGTGCCTGCACAGCTGGTTGGGTCGGCAGCTGCATGCATGCGGTGGTGGAGGTTTAGTCGTCGTGGGCCTGATGGTGGCCCTGGGGGTGTCCTCGGCAAGGGCCTTGCCGGGGCCCTGGCAAGGGTTTTGCCGAGGCGTCAGCTGCCATCCCCAGCAAAGCGCTTGCTGGGGGCCTTGTGGTCTTCCTCGGCTGGGATCCCGCCAAGGGTTTTCGTCACCTTAGTGTGTATATGATCTTGAATGTCTTCACAAAGATCTACATGTCGCCACGGGGATGTCTCCCGAATCCTTGCCCTTTGGGGGCAGTGGACTCAAGGGTGATTTGCTCCGTAGGCGTGGGACGATTCGCCGCGGCAAGGGTCTTGCCGGGGCTGCTAGAACTGTCTCCTGGAAAGGATCTTGCCGGGGGAGTCCGCTTCGTCCCCTTTGCTCTTTGTGGTCTTGGCCTTGGCGTCGTTCTAGTTCTCTTGAGCTTCGGTCTTACCCTGGCTCACCTCCCTTGCCTTGCTTGGTGTGGTGGTGCCCGTGGCTCAGACTGCCCGTGCACAGTTATAGGGGTACAAAAAGTGTACCCCCCCTTTTGTACACCGACAGGAGCCCCCGAGCCTGGGCCACACATAAGCGCAACCGCTGTTGGGCTAGGCCCAAAAACGGTGCGCGGGCAGGCGGGGCTGTTTTTACCGCGGTAAGATTCTTCATGCGCTGCGCTTCCCACGACTCCCGCACGTGGCGCGGCGTGGGGAGGTGCGTGTGACGTGGGTAGCATGCGTGGGGTTAGTTCCCGCAGGCATGCGTCACATCATAGTAAAGGGGCGGTTCGCGCCTTCCCCATAAACGGAGGGAGGCGTGGAGGCGCGGCCCATTTACTGAATGGGGCTGAGGTGCGGTCTTCAAGGCGTCCACTCCCGACGATCACGAGGTGGGGAGTGGTCGTCTCACCCGTCCCCTCGGTTCTGCACGTCCGCCACGTGTCTCCCATGCGTCTAGGGTGGCAAATGGTGGAGGCGGGAAACCGGGCCATCGCTGGTTGGGGTGGCGGGTCGGTCCTGGCTCCCTGCGCCTTCCGTATCTTGATTGGCCGAGCGGGGCGGCCGAGCCCCAACCCCGATCCTTTATAAAGAGCGGGAGGGGGGATGGCGTCCCGCATTCTTTCATCTTCTGATTTCTTCAGCTTCTGCTCCTCCCTTCCATCCGTCATGGAGAGAGGGAATCCTGGTCCTTCAACAGTGGCGGCGAGGGTCGCCGCTCGACAACGCGTCCTTCCTTCTCCTGCGCCTGCGGTGGCAGAGCCAGCCGCGAGGGGAAGGGGGAGGGGGCGAGGCCGTGGGCGAGGCTGGGGCGCTCGGGGAAGAGGAGGATGGGGCGGCGCGCCGGCCTCGCCTCCGCCAGCAGCTCCTCCTCCAATGGAGGGCCATGTTGGGGATGACCCTTGTGAGTTCTTCGTCAGGACGCGCCGGCCGCCGTGCCGTCGCCTTCGTCTCCCGACTCCATTTGCGCGGGAGATGGAGTTGGATCCGCCGGAATCGTTGCGGCTGCACATGAGGGGCTGCGGGATCAGTGGCACGCGGGTCCGCGTCGACTTCCCCGCCCTCACGTGATGTATCTTTGTCGGGGATGGAAGATGTTTGCTCATATCCACCGCTTGACGGAGGGGCTCACTCTCCATTTTAAGCTGATGGAGGGTGGCCTTCTCTCCGTCAAGGTCTTCGGGTGCTTTGGGACCCGTGCAAGGTGCTGCGTGGAGAGCTCTTCTGATAGTGAAGACTCCTCCTCAGGCGGGAGTGACAAGGAGGACAGCGGCAGCGACGACGAGGGTAGTAGGCGGCAGGATGACGGGTCCGATTAGGTGTCGGGTGCCGCTCCGTGCGGCACCGGCGACCCCATAATCCGCGTCGCCGGCTCCCTGAACTTCTCGGGGTAGTCTCCTTGGGCGGCTAGCGTTGGGAGGCTGCAGAAGAGGAAGAGGGCGGGCGGCAAGGCCGTCAAGTCGGAGTACGCGGGCACCGACGCCTTCGACGCGTGCTGACGTCCTTCCGCCTCGTCTTCGAGCTCTACTTCTGGCGCCGCCCTCACCATCCAGCCTTTGGACGGCCACCAAGATGTTCTCTTGGTGTCTTCTGCCACCCGTAGCTCGCCTAGGCGCTCCTTTTGTCCCTTTCGCCTCCTTGACCTGCCTCCTGAGGAGAGGGACAAGAAAGGGATTATGGGCACCTTATCTCTTTTTAGTTTGTAAGCCTTCGGGCCTTTGTTGAATTTAAAACTTGTAATCCCATCATTCATGTTTTTCATTCCCTATGGACTGTACCTGAGTGGAATGTTTTTTTAATGAAAAAGGGATGCTTGCCGAGTCATTTGTTTGTAGGTGGAACCCATGACAAGGAGTAAATCCTTGATATCTTCAAGATAAACATTTCCTTACCCGGCAACAGGCCTTGCCGTCTCCCCACTTCGCTCGACCTTCCTCACGCCTTCGGCGGAGGCAGGGATGAGGCGGGTTCCGGCTCCTTGTTCCATCCTTTCGTTGCCGCGACTACGACCAAACTTGGCCCCAGGAACAAGCCCTAGGGGCTAGAGTTATGGGAGCACGGTAGTTTAGGGGAAAACGAGGTTTCACATACCTTAGTCCATAATGGAATGCATGATAAGGGATGAAGAACTTATCTGAAGCTGCAGTCCCCGGCAACCCTGGTTCGCCGTGGGTGAATCTTTCCTCTTGTAGCCCCCGGCAATACTGGCTTGCCGGGGGCTAGATGCTGGTATGTTCCTCTTTTTTTCTCCCCAAGTGGTTCGGCGCAGATATCTGTGTCCTGTGAACCAAAGAAGACAAAAGAAAGACAAAGAGACGCACACTCGACCTCTAGGCTAGGGGTTAGTCTCCGCTAAGCACTATCAACCCTAACCAAGGACGAGACTCGACCTAGCATGCATGCTATAACTTAGGGCGCCAGCGCTTCATTTACTTATGCTCAGGGTCTGCGCCTGGCTTTGTACAAAGGGTTACATGCGTCATCGGCAAGGCTCGTACAAAAGGTGGCTTGCCGGGGGGGCCGGCAAGCCGCGCCTCACGGGTAAAACTTGCAAAGATGCTCAATGTTCCAGGAGTTACTCACCGGAACGGCATCTTCAGTCTCCAAGCGGACTGCGCCGGGCCTGGTGACTGGTATTACCCGATAAGGGCCTTCCCACTTTGGCGTCAACTTGTTGGAATTCTTGGCTGATTGAATGCGCCGAAGAACAAGGTCGCCTTCCTCAAAGCTTCGGGCATGAACCTTGCGGCTATGGTAGCGGCGCAAGGCTTGCTGGTAGCGCGCTGCTCTCACAGCCGCCCGAAGATGATCTTCCTCAAGGAGCGTTGCGTCATCTTGCCGCAATTGCTCTTGCTCAAGCTCATCATAAGCGAGTACTCGAGGTGACCCGTATATGAGTTCCGTGGGGGGAACTACTTCTGCCCCGTATACCAGGGCAAAGGGTGTCTGGTCGATGGCTCGATTTGTTCTGATTGACCAAAGAACTGCCGACAATTCATCAATCCAGCACCTTCCACTCTTGCGCAGCCTATCAAAGGTCTTTGTCCTTAAGCCTCGCAGTACTTCAGCATTTGCCCTCTCAGCTTGACCATTGCTTCGTGGGTGAGCACCGGAAGCAAAACAGACTTTGCTGCCGAGGTCTTGGGTATATTGCATGAAGGTGCGGCTTGTGAACTGTGTACCGTTATCGGTGATGACCATGTTGGGTACACCAAAACGGCACACTAGTTCCTTGAAGAATTTGACGGCTGACTGTGCTGTGACCTTCCTCACTGCTTCCACTTCTGGCCACTTTGTGAACTTGTCGATCGCAACATACAAGTACTCAAAGCCCCCGACAGTGCGGGGGAAAGGGCCCAGTATGTCGAGCCCCTAGACCGAGAAAGGCCAGGAGAGGGGAATGGTTTGAAGGGCTTGAGCTGGCTGATGAAGCTTCTTTGAATGGAACTAACACGCTTCACACCTGGTGACTAGTGTTGTCGCATCCTGGAGGGCGGTGGGCCAGAAGAAGCCTTGCCGAAACGCTTTGCCGACAAGGGCCCTTGACCCGATGTGGGATCCACATATGCCTCCATGTATCTCCGCCAACAGCCCCAGTCCTTCCTCTCGAGGGATACACTTCAATTTCACGCCGTTCAGCCTCTTTATGTACAGGACATCATCGACGAACTGGTACATAGTAGAGCGACGGGCTACTTTTTCTGCTTCTTCCTGCTCCTCAGGAAGTTCCCCTGTTTGGAGGAATTGGACGGTATGCTGTGCCCATGCTAGAGCCTGGGGCTCGATGGCGAGGACTAAAGGCATTTCCTCCACTATCGGAGCGGCTGTCTCCATGGCAAGAGCTTGATGCTCTGTCAGAGCTAGCCGTCCCGTGGCGGGCCTAATGTCCCCAGCAACATCCTTGCCGGCGGCTTCGGGGAGCTCGGCGGGAAAGTAGTTGCCGGGCCCTGATTTTCTCCCCTTGTTCTGCTATGTTGATGGATCAACGGATGGCTGAGTTAGCCGAAAAACAAAGGTACCTGGTTCCATAGGTAGCTTGAGGGCAGCGCGTTTTGACAGGTAATCGGCGATATCATTCTCCGCTCGGGGAACATATTCTGCCTGTATACCGTCAAAACGCTCTTCCAGCTTTCTCACTTCATCGACGTAGGCCTTCATCAACGGGCTCTGGTAATCCTTGTTGACTTGCTTGACGACAAGTTGCGAGTCGCCTCTGACGAGTTTCTTGATTTCGAGGTCTGCCGCGATCCTAAGACCGGCAAGCAGCCCTTCGTACTCAGCCGTATTGTTTGTTGATACCTCCCTGGGGAAGTGCATCTGGATCACGTACTTGAGGTGATCTCTGGTGGGCGTGACAAGCAGTACGCCAGCGCCGGCGCCCTGTAAGGAGAAAGCTCCATCAAAGTACATGATCCAGTCGCAACTTTCCTCCTTGCCGGGGAGAGCAGTCTCTTGGGTTTCTTCGTCAGGTGTCGCGGTCCATTCTGCAACGAACTCCGCCAGGACTCGGCTTTGAATCGTCGAGGTACTCTCAAACTTGAGGCCAAAGCTGGACAGTTCCAGTGCCCACTCTACGATCCTTCCCGTTGCGTCTGGATTGTGCAATATCCGTTGCAGAGGGAGGCGAGTGACGAGAGTGATTTCGTGTGCCTGGAAGTAGTGACGCAGCTTCCTCGAGGCCATAAGAAGGCCGAAGAGAAGTTTCTGCACACCGGAGTACCTCGATCTAGCCCCCTATAGGAGGGAACTAACGAAGTAGACCGGGTGCTGCATTATTTTCTTCTTCGGTGGCACTTCAATTGGCTGCGTCGTCTCGGCATCGGTGGCATCGGGCTCCATCGCTGCTATTACCTCATCATCAATTTCTCTCTGCACCACTAGTGCGGCGCTGACCACCTGGTTCGTTGCCGCCAGGTACAGGAGCAACGGTTCCTGTGGCCTAGGCGCAACTAGTATTGGCGCGGAGGAGAGGTACCTCTTCAAATCTTGCAATGCTGCTTCGGCTTCTGGCATCCACTCCATCGGGCCTGCCTTTTTCAAAATCTTGAAAAAGGGAAGGGCATGCTCAGCAGACTTGGAAATGAACCTGCTCATGGCGGCAACGCAAGCAGCAAGCCGACGCACATCCTTGACTCGCTTGGGCACTTCAATCTGCTCTATAGCTTTGATCTTGTCCGGATTGGCCTCTATCCCACGCTGTGACACAAGGAACCCGAGAAGCTTGCTAGACGGGACGCCAAAGACGCACTTCTCAGGGTTCAGCTTGAGATTGATCTTGCGTAGGTTTGCAAATGTTTCTTGTAAATCTGATACGAGGGTTGCCCTGTTCTTGGTTTTGACCACTATATCATCCATATAAGCCTCCATATTTGTATGGGGCTGGGGTTCAAAACCAATCTGGACCGCCCTTGCAAACGTTGAACCAGCACTCTTCAACCCGAAAGGCATCCGTATAAAGCAATACGTACCACATGGTGTGATGAATGTCATTTTCTCTTCATCTTCCCTTGTCATAAGATCTGGTGGTAGCCGGAGTAGGCATCGAGGAATTACAACAGATCACACCCAGCTGTGGAGTCAACAATCTGGTCGATGCACGGCAATGGGAAGGGGTCTTTGGGAAAAGCCTTATTAATATCTGTGTAATCAATACACAGCCTCCACTTCCCATTTGCCTTGCGTACTACCACCGGATTGGCCAACCACGTTGGATGGAGCACTCCTCTTACCAAACCCGCTGCTTCTAGTTTCCGGATCTCCTCTGTGATGAACTCTTGTCGTTCCAAAGCTTGCTTTCTGACCTTCTGCTTGACGGGCCGCGCATGAGGACAGAGAACAAGGTGGTGCTCAATCACCTCCCTGGGAACGCGGGGGATGTCGGATGCTTGCCATGCAAACACATCTACATTCGCCCGCAGGAAGGTGACAAGCGCGTCTTCCTATTTGTTGTCAAGGGTGGAGCTTATGGTAAAAGCTCCTCCCGTGCCGTCCTCCTTGACAGAAACCTTCTTGGTTCCCGGCGGTGTGGCCCTGGACTTCTTGTTTCTGTCGGTGAAGCTCTCTGGCACGTCCTCGACGGGAGTGCTACACTCTAAAGAGGTGCGCTTGCCGGAGTGGGTGCCTGAGGTCTCACCGGTCTTCTTCTTTTGCCTTCCCGAGGCTCCAGCGGCAGGAGCAAGCGCCTTAGCAGTGGCGGCTGCTGCAACTGCTTGTTGGTAGAGTTGGTCAGTGCAAATTAGCGCATCCTTGTCTGATGGGACGGTGATGATCATCACAGGCCCCGGCATCTTCAGGGTGTTGTAGGCATAATGTGACGCCGCCATGAACTTGGCCAGCGCTGGGCGGCCAAGGATCCCGTTGTAAGGCAAGGGGATCCCGGCAACGTCGAACACAATCCTTTATGTCATGTAGTTTAGATCACTCCCAAAAGTCATGGGCAACGTGACCTTTCCCTTTGGTTGACTTCTTCCCGGGTTGACCCCTGAAACGTGCCCGTCTCTTCGAGGTCTTCATCAGGAATCTGCAATTTCTTGATCACGGCAGGCGAGATTAAGTTCAGACCGGCCCCGCCATCGACTAGCATCTTTGTCACCTTGAGGTTGCGTATTGTTGGGAAACCAACAATGGCAAGCACCCGACTGCAGTAGTGCGATCAGGGTGATCCTCAGTGTCAAAAAATGATAGGTGTGCTGGACCACTTCAGCGGCTTTTGGTCATCAAACGATGGTTCCGCTGCTGTAATCTCACGCGCCCACTGTTTAAGCTGGCGGTGAGAGGTATGCAGCGAGGCGCCGCCATCGACGCACATGGCCTCTGTAGCTTTCTGAAATTCTTGGTCACCAGACTCATCGTCCTCTTCGTGATCATCGTCTTCTGGCTTTTTGTCATGGCCCCGGGCAGGCCTCTCCTGCTGTTTATCTTTGCCACGACGGCCTGCCTGGCCGTCACGCTTCTTGCCGGACCCCTCAGAACCGCCCTGGCCTTTCTCCTTGTCCTGCCTCTCATATTTAGCCCTCTGCTTCTCAGCAAGGAGCTCAACCTGTCGGCAGTTCTAGAGATCATGGCCTTTGGTGCGATGGATCTTGCAGTATGGCTTGTCGGAGTTTCCTGTCTACTCGGCAGCCGCCAAGGCCCGACAGGCGACACATCCGGCAATTTCCTTGCCGGGGTCATCTGGCTTGGTTTTCTTGGCAGAGCCGGTGTCATCAGATCCCTCAACGGCAAGCACAGCTTTACCTTTGTGCTTCCTGTTGCGGCGTCGGCCTTTCTTCGCCGGGGCGGCAATATCCTCATATGAGGAGTCGGTTTCCACGCCGGCATCTTCACCGGGGTACTTCCTTCCCTCTTCAGCTTGGGCACATGTGTCAGCAAGAACATAGAGTTCTGCCACATCTTTCACCTTGTTCATTGCCAGTTCTTTGCACATCTTGCGGTTACGCACGTTCTGATGGAACGCGCTGATGATGGCGGCAGGGTGAACATCAGGGATATTGTACTGTACCCAGCTGAACCTCTGTATATACTTGCACAGACTCTCGCCTCCCTTCTAGGGAATGACATGCAGGTCGCTTGCTTGGCCATGGGCTTGGTGACCTCCAGTAAAGGCGCCCACAAACTCATGGCACAAATCCAACCAGGAGGAAATGGAGTCTACCGGCAAGTGCATCAACCATGACATGGCGTTGGGTTTAAGAGCCAATGGAAAGTAATTCGCAAGCACCTTATCGTCGCGGGCTCCGGCAGCTTGCATCGCGATGGTGTAAATGCTGAGGAACTCAGATGGGTGAGTCTTGCCGTTGTACTTTTTGCCAACATCAGGTTTGAAGGTGCGGTGAGTGGGCCACTGGAACTGCCGCAGCTCATGGGTAAAAGTCGGACAGCCTACCTCGTAAGGTAGGCCTCCAGGGCTCTCCGGGGCCGGGTGGTTCACAGCAGGCCCTACTCGCCTGTCTGACTGGTGGCACGCTCGTCGCCGGCGCTCGATGGTGGTTCGAGCGTCTTCATGGGCTTGTTCCCGAAGAACTCAATGGGTCCGCGGGTCAAACGATGCTATGGAGATGGCGTCGCCCGCAACGTTGCGACGAGACGGCGTCCGCGGTACCGGATGGGGAAGAGGTGAATGCACCATGGTCGCGGCGCCGCCGGCTTTTCCGCCATTGGTCCGCGGGACTCCATCGGAGCGTCGACCCGGGGGCCCCACCGGACTTGGTTCGTCTTTGTTGGCCACCGCAACAAGGCTTCGGATAGTGGCTCTCCATTCGTCGAGTTTCCCCGTAGTGGGAGGAAAGTCGAGGAGCAACTGCGCGTGCGCCAGGGCCTCTGCTGGCGTCGGTGGCAGTGAAACCTGCACGGATCGCGACGTGCTTCGACTTCTGACCATGCCAGAAGGAGCTCTATCACGACCCCACGGTCGCATGCCGTTTTCACCAGCGCCTCGGCGAGTGGGCAGGTCTTCTACGTCCCGGGAGTGGCGCTCGGGACTCTTCCCGCGGTGACGCCCGGGATCTTCGGCGCGACTACGCCGTTCGTCGTGTGCTACCTAGGAGGAGCGCACCGTTGGAGCCGGCGTGGGAGTCATGGAGGCCCTTGCTTCGCCTTCGGGCGGGGCGGCAATGACCTTGGAAGGCCCCGCTCCACCCGTGAATGACTTGGCTCCGCCTTTGCATTTGGCGATGTGTGGCCCGTTACCAGGCGCACAAACATCGCCGCCTCCCAAACTCCGGCTGCTGGGATGGTGTTGGTGTTCGCGAGCAGCGCCCCGGGTCCTCTCTGCGACCGATCCGCTGCTCGCCCGCATCGGGACGGGTTGTCCGGCTTCCGACTGGCCAACCACCACCGTCGTCTTCTTCTTGGGCGCCATGATGATGAAGAAGTGCCGAACTATCTGCTAAAGCCGATCCTCACAACTGCGCCCCCTACCTGGCGCGCCAAAGATGTCGGTGGGAACGACACCTATGGGATCATGGGAATCCCTAATACGGTTAGCGGGGCGCGGGGTCATGAGAAGAGCGGATCAAGCAGGTAGCACACAGTTTGTTTATCCAGGTTCGGGCCGCAAGGATGCGTAAAACCCTACTCCTGCTTTGGTGGATTGTATATCTGCGTTCATGAGCTAGATATGGGGCGTGAGGAGCTCCAAAAAGCCGAATCCTTCTCCTGGTCGCCTCGGGCCTCCTTTTATAGAAAAAGGGGTTGCCACAGTGGCACACAGGAGGTGGAAAGGGTACAGTGATGCGAGGTTATCCCTCGCATTACATGACAAGGCGCATTTAATGCGTCTTGCTTAGGTGTCCTTGCTTTATCGGGGACGGGGGAGAGATCTGTCTCGTCCGTCGCCGCTCCTTCTTGTGTCGACACGCGCCCTGGCCAGCAATGCCTGAGATGCCATGTAGGTAGGTAGGCAGCTGAGGTGGCGTAGTGGTGGGTCTTCACGAAGATCTTCATGCCGCCATGCAGGTGCCTGCCAGCTGGTTGGGTCGGCAGCTGCATGCATGCGGTGGTGGACATTTAGTCGGTGTGGGCCTGATGGTGGCCCTGCGGGTGTCCTCGGCAAGGGCATTACCGGGGCCCCGGCAAGGGTTTTGCCGAGGCATCTGCTGTCATCCCCGGCAAAGCGCTTGCCGGGGGCCTTGTGGTCTTCCTCGGCTGGGATCCCGCCAAGGGTTGTCATCCCCTTAGTGCGTATCTGATCTTGAATGTCTTCACAAAGATCTGCATGTCGCCACGGGGATGTCTCCCGAATCCTTGCCCTTTGGGGGCAGTGGACTCAAGGGCGATTTGCTCCGTAGGCGCGGGACGAGTCACCGTGGCAAGGGTCTTGCCGGGGCTGCTAGAACTGTCTCCCGGCAAGGATCTTGCCGGGGGAGTCCGCTTCGTCCCCTTTGCTCTTCGTGGTCTTGGCCTTGGTGTCGTTCTAGTTCTCTTGAGCTTCAGTCTTACCCTGGCTCACCTCCCTTGCCTTGCTTGGTGTGGTGGTGCCCGTGGATCAGACTGCCCGTGCATAGTTATAGGGGTACAAAAAGTGTACCCCCCTTTTTGTACACCGACACGGATCTGATGAAGAAAATCATTATGCTGCTTCGTCAGAGTAGATTGATGAAGAAATTGAAGTGGATGAGATCCCTTCAACACCTGTCATTTCCTCGCCTCTGCCTCAGTTCACTGCTGAAGAGGCTGGCGTTGAAGAAATGGAAGATGAAGATGTGGACGTTGGCTGCTCCACACCAGCGATGAGTGATGAATTCTGGGAAAGTCAGCATCCAAACTCTCCAATGTTCACACCGTTGCAGCAAATACCTCAATCCCCTGCACAAACTGTTCAAATGGGCTCTAAAGAAACTCACCCCACTTCATCTGTTCGTGAAGAAATTCCAGCCACTAGTGCTGAAGAAACTGCTGCTGCTGAACATCTGAAGATGCACACTGCCACTAAAGAGGAACCAGAAATTCCTCAGGCTGAAGAACCTGTGATTGAGATTCCTGAGGTCGTGATGCAACTCACTGACACTCCTCTACCCAAGCCAAAGGATCCATTCTCTAGGAAGCAAAAGTTCAAGGCTGATGATTTCATCGGTGAGCATGTATTCTTCGAAGACTACAACCCTTATAACTCTGCTCGCATTAGGAAGAGGTGTTTCTGGACAGCCAGCCAAGCCAATTTTCTATTCCTTAGTGATGTTTGACAAAAACAAAATCTTCTACCATGAGCACATTCCTCATGTGGATATGGAATCTCTGCCGTGCTTCATGCCAGTCCTCGGTGTTCTTCATGACGTTGGACTATTAAACTTCTGTTCTGACATATGCGATTGGAATGAAGAACTAATTCTTCAATTTTATGCGACGCTGCACATCACAGGAGATTCTGAAGATGTGAATTCATGGGTGCTGGACTGGATGTCTAAAAACACTCACTACACAGCACCAGCTACTGAATTGCTTCGTGCCTTACCACTCAGTCCTCCCCTTGAAGAAGCTCGTTGCGTTTACAGTGAACCTGAACTTACAAATCAATAAATGCAAATTCTGATGAAACCTTTGAAGCCAGGTCAGGCCCCATGAACCAAATTCCTCGTGAAGGAATTACTTTATGTGCCCAGAACTGTCTATCGCATTCTAACAAGGACAATGAGTCCCATCAAAGGCCACGACTCATCTGATGAGGAAATTGTTGGCATCATGAAGAATCTGGTATTCAATATCGTCCATGCCATTCCTGTCAATTATCACGATTCCTTCATGAGGACTCTGGCAAATGTCGCACTTTCTCTGTTTGAGCTGAAGCCTTATGCACCTTGGATTATGAGATTCCTCAGTACAAGGTCTTCACTCAACTACAAAGCTGATTTTCAGAATCACCTCAGCTACTTGCCCCCGATTGAAGTCCTCAAGCAGACCTATTCATCAGTTCACAAAAATGGCAAGGCACCCGCTGTTATAGATGAAGGCATTCGTCCATTGGATCGACAGTTTCGCAAAGCTACATCTTATTCCACCAATGATGACTCTGCCACACATGACTCTGCCAATGCACCCAAGTCTACTCCTCAAGCCACTGCTCCTCGTGTGATGACTGATCGTGAGCTTCTGCTTAGTCTTCACCAGAAGGTGGATCGAAATCATAAATGGGTTAAGCGTCAGTTTGGTTCATTTCTTCACAATATGACTGCTACACACAATGCAGTGAAGAAAAACCATTACTACCTCCATGAAGTTTTCGGTCGCACCTGGGCCATTCTGTCACATCTGTATGGTGAAGAAGATCTGAAGAAAATGGGTCTCAAGGAAGATTTTGACTGGTCTGCACCTCCACCGAAGAAATTCAAGAAGGTCAAGGTTCCTTCCTTGGTGGCCAGCTCATATTCTTCACCGCGCGACACCGACGAAAATGAAGACTTGGATGACACTGCAGCAGGCCCTTCCACGACAAACGACCCCAACAACGCTGGCGCTCCTTCATCAACTTGATATTCTTTAGGGGCGTTAGTCCTCCTATTCGATCCTTTTGGTCAGTTGATGACAAAGGGGGAGAATTTTGAGTTAGTCTTCAAGCGGGTCTTTCCGTATGGGCGTTTTTTGTTAAGTTACAACTCTCGTTCTTCTGAGACTTTATTGGGTCGAGTTGTAAACTTAAACCCGATGGTGCTCTGATACTTTTGATATGTGTTTCTGCATGCTTATTCCTCATATATGCTAATGCACGCATCCTGAATTACATCAGTCACCATATTTCATCATGAATTTCAAATTCTTCATTATGATATGTGAAGTGCATGTATGAATTATAAGATATAGGGGGAGATCTCCATGATTCCACTCTTCAAGTGTGCAATGCTTCAAAAGCAAATACCTCACCACGCACATATTCAGGGGGAGTTCTACTATATCTTGTAATCAAAATCCTCAATATCAGTATTTACACTTCATATGTTTATCCCCTTTGAAAACTTAACCTATATTGTCATCAATCACCAAAAAGGGGGAGATTGTAAGTGCATCTAGTGCCCCTTAGTGATTTTGGTGTATTGAAGACTTATAGGTTAAGGGCCTAATGTGTTTGTGAGTGTACATAGGTCTATAAGTCTATGAGGAGTTTGATATTTACAGAGAAAGTCGACCCCTAAAAATTAAGTTCTTCGACTGAAGACTTTGGATTTCTGAAGACTTTGAAAGTGAAGAAATTGGTGTGACCTTGAAGACTTGGTATTCATTCGAGGACATGAAGCATGAAGACTTTTGTTTTTGTAGTTTCATTTTCTCTTTCTTGAGTCATAGGAAACACCGTACTGTTAACAGGGGTCGAGGAAATACTAAGGAAAAATTTCCATGTGATGCTCAACTCAAAATCCTACACCTACCAATCCCTTCGAGTGAAGCCATTGGAAATCTCATACAGTCCAGTCATATTCTTCAGTGACAGAGAAGAAGTTCTTCTGGTCTCTGAGGAATTTGTTCTGACTGAGGAGTTAGGAATTCGCCAGTGCGGATTACCTACACAGTGAGGAACATGATAGCCCTGAGGATTTTGCTACTCAAAATTCCGACCGTTGTTGTGCTATGAGCCAGCTGTCCCAAAATATCTATTCACCTAACGGTCATATCATTGAAGGGCATTTATGTCTTATCATGTCGGGCTGCTCCCTAGGCTATAAATAGCCGTCCCCTACAACCACTTGCTGGTTGGCTACTCCGAGAGAAACTGACACTTGTCATTTGAGAGCAACCCATCCTCCGAGGACTTTGAGCGAAAATCATCAAGTGACGAAAACCCAAACCCAAACACCTACAAACCCCAAGTGATTGAGCATCACTGAAGAGATTGATCCTGCATGGATCCGACACTTGTTACCTTTGAAGATTGTGGTTCTTCCAGATAGTTAGGCGTCATGGTCTAGAGCATCCAAGAGGAATTGTGGATCACCGAGTGACCAAGTTTGTGAAGGTTCGGAAGTCACCTGAAGACTTACCACGAGTGATTGGGCGAGGTCTATGTGACCTTAGCTCAAGGGGAATATGGTGAGGACTGAGTTTCCTGAGTAGCGTGTTCAGGACTGGATGTCCGGGACTGTGTGTCCTCGATTTTAAATACTCAGCCGCTCCAACCAGATGTACAGCTGAGACAGCAGTTGGAACTGGTCTACCAAATCATTGTCTTCACCAAGCCAACTGGTTCTATTTCTTCAACTCATTAATTTCCTCATAAGTGTGGTGTGCACTTGTTCATATCTGTGTTTGAAGACTTTGACTGAAGACTTTCACAATTTCCTCAGTTCAATTTCTTCAGTCTGTTTGTCTTCATCTTGTGTTATCCTCTGTTTACCCTTTCAGTACTCTGTGCTTGTCCTCATTTCATCATGATGACTATGCGTGTCTTCTGTTATGTTTACTTCTGAGTACTTATTCCGCTGCTAGTAGTTCTTCACTAAGGAATTTCCTCATTGGCAAATTCCTCAGTGAAGAATTCATAAAAATCTCCTATTCACCCCCCCCCCTCTAGTCGATATAACGCACTTTCAAATATTAGTTTCAACATTTATAGGATTACCTGAGATATAATGTTTGATTCTTTGGCCGTTCACCACCCTCGGATTTGTGCCTTCGAAGTTGTTGATTTTTATGGCACCGGAACAATAGACCTCCTCGATGACGTAAGGACCTTCCCATTTAGAGAGGAGTTTACCTACAAAAAATCTTAAATGAGAGTTGTATAGCAATACGTAATCACCTACATTAAACTCACATTTTTGTATCCTCTTATCATGCCATCTTTTAACTTTTTCTTTAAACAACTTGGCATTTTCATAGGCTTGGGTTCTCCATTCATCAAGTGAGCTAATGTCAAAAAGCCTCTTCTCACCGGCAAGTTTGAAGTCATAGTTGAGCTCTTTAATATCCCAATATGCCCTATGTTCTAATTCAAGAGGTAAGTGACATGCTTTACCATAAACCATTTTATGCGGAGACATACCCATAGGATTTTTATATGCAATTCTATAAGCCCATAATGCATCATCAAGTTTCTTGGACCAATTCTTTCTAGATCTATTAACAGTCTTTTGCAAAATTAATTTGAGCTCTCTATTACTTAATTCTACTTGGCCACTAGACTGTGGGTGATATGGAGATGCAATTCTATGATTAACATCATACTTAGCAAGCATTTTACGAAAAGCACCATGAATAAAATGTGAACCACCATCAGTCATTAAATATCTAGGGACTCCAAACCTCGGAAAAATAACTTCTTTAAGCATCGTAATACAGGTGTTATGATCAGCACTACTAGTTGGAATAGCTTCTACCTACTTAGTAACGTAATCAACAGCAACTAAAATATGAGTATACCCATTAGAGGAAGGAAAAGGTCCCATATAATCGAAGCCCCAAACATCAAATGGTTTAATAACAAGTGAATAATTCATAGGCATTTCTTGGCGTCTACTAATATTACCAATTCTTTGACATTCATCACAAGATAAGACAAACTTACGAGCATCCTTGAAGAGAGTAGGCCAATAAAAACCGGATTGCAATACCTTATGTGCAGTTTTGTCTCCAGCATGGTGTCCTCCATAAGCCTCGGAGTGGCACTTGCATAGGATCTGTTCCTGTTCATGCTCAGGTACACAACGTCTAATAACACCATCTACTCCTTCTCTATAAAGGTGTGGGTCATCCCAGAAGTAATGTCTTAAATCATAGTAGAACTTTTTCTTTTGCTGGTATGTGAAACTAGGTGGTATAAATTTAGCTACAATGTAATTAGCATCATCAGCATACCATGGAGCAGTACAAGAAGCATTTATGACAGCTAATTGTTCATCAGGAAAGCTATCATCAATAGGTAGTGGGTCATCAAGAACATTCTCTAACCTAGACAAGTTGTCTGCAACGGGGTTCTCAGCTCCCTTTCTATCAATAATATGCAAATCAAATTCTTGTAGCAGGAGAACCCATCTAATAAGTCTAGGTTTAGCATCTTTCTTTTCCACAAGATATTTAATAGCAGCATGATTAGTGTGAATAGTTACTTTAGAATCAACAATATAAGGTCTGAACTTATCACAAGCAAATACAACTGCTAAGAATTCCTTTTCAGTAGTAGCATAATTTCTCTGGGCATTGTCTAGAGTTTTACTAGCATATTGGATAACATTTAATTTTTATCAACTCTTTGTCCTAGAACAGCACCCACAGCATAGTCACTAGCATCACACATGATTTCAAAGGGTAAATTCCAATCAGGTGGCTGAACAATAGATGCAGAAATCAAGGATTTCTTAAGTATTTCAAATGCTTCTACACAATCATCATCGAAGACAAAAGGAATATCTTTTTGTGATAGGTTAGTCAGAGGCCGGGAAATTTTTGAGAAGTCCTTAATGAACCTCCTATAAAACCCGGCATGACCAAGGAAACATCTTATACCTTTGATGTCCTTGGGACACAACATCTTTACAATAGCATCAACTTTAGCTTTGTCAACTTCAATACCTCTTTCAGAAATTTTATGCCCCAAGACAATACCTTCATTGACCATAAAGTGGCACTTCTCCCAATTCAAGACAAGGTTAGTTTCTTCACATCTCTGCAAAACTCGATCAAGGTTGCTCAAGCAATCATCAAAAGAGGATCCATAAACAGAGAAATCATCCATGAAAACTTCACAAATCTTTTCACAAAAGGCATACGTCTATAAGTAAAGGTACCGAAAGGGCAAGTAAAGTGGTCTTTTCTTGGTCCTCAGCTGACACAGGTATTTGAGAGAAACCAGAGTAACCATCTAGAAAACAAAAATGTGTATGTTTGGATAATATTTCTAGCATTTGATCAATAAAAGGCAAAGGGTAATGATCTTTTTAGTAGCTTTATTTAGTTTGCGGAAATCAATTACCATCCTATAACCTCTAATAATTCTTTGTGGAATCAATTCATCTTTATCATTAGGAACGACAGTAATACCTCGCTTGTTGGGGACACAATGGACAGGACTTACCCACTGACTATTGGCAACGGGATAAATTATACCTGCCTCAAGGAGCTTTAATATTTGGGTTTTTATCAGTTATGCCATCGGTTGTGTCCCACTACTGAGTTTTGCCACTAGAAATTTCAACTGCTCAAAAATGTCATCGCTTCATTAGACACATGCTCAAAAATGCCACTAAACATCATTATTGTGATCTCAAATCTCTTTTGCCATGTTATAATGACATAAATACTTATGAACCAACATGCCAGCTCTCCCTCTATCTCACTACAATAAAGTATGGGGCCCACTTGATCCCAACAGCGTTCTTATTTTCTTATAAAATTATTCGCTTGATTACTCCTGACAAGTGGGTCCACACATATCATTGTGAGATGGAGAGAACTGACGTGTGGGTCTAGGCTTATTTTTGTCATAGAACATGGTCAACGGGTTTGACGTAAAAATAACAATGTCTAATGGCATTTTTGAGCAACCATCTAACAGAATGATGGCATTTTTGAGATATCTAATGGCATTTTTGAGCAAGCATCTCACGGATTGATGGCATTTTTGAGCAGTTGTAACTTCTAATGGCAAAACTGAGTAGTGGGACACAACTAGTGGCATAAATGATAAAAACCCAATATTTCCTTTATTACCACTTCTTTCATCTTAGGATTTAGCCGTTGTTGGTGATGAATAACTGGTTTGGCGTATTTCTCCAAATTTATTTTGTGTTGACATAGAGTGGGACTAATGCCCTTAAGATCATCAATAGTATATCCAATATCAGCACGGTGCTTCTTCAGAGTTTTCAATAATTTCTCTTCTTCATGCTCTAGAAGGTTAGCACTAATAATAACAGGATATATCTTCTTTTCATCAAGATAAGCATATTTAAGAATATCAGGCAGTGGTTTAAGCTCAAACACATGATCACCCTTGGGTGGAGGAGGATCCCCCAGGATTTCAACATGCAAGTTGTGTTTCGGAATAGGTCCCTATTTAAAGAATACTTCATCTATTTCCCTTCTTTCATTCATATACATATCATTTTCATGGTCTAGCAAATATTGTTCTAAAGGATCAGTAGGAGGCACGGCAATAGAAGCAAGACCAATAATTTCATCTTTACTAGGCAATCCTTCATCACGGGGTTGTCTACTAAATTTGGCAAAATTAAACTCATGAGACATATCCCCTAAACCAACAGAAACAATATCCTTATTGCAGTCTATCTTAGCATTAACAGTATTCAAGAAGGGTCTACCAAATATAATGGGACAAAAGTCATCTTGTGGGGAACCAAGAACAAGAAAATCAGCAGGATATTTAACTTTCCCACACAAGACTTCAACATCCTAACAATCCCAACTCGTGAAATAGTATCTCTATTGGCAAGCTTAATTGTAACATTAATCTCTTCTATCACAACAAGTGGAACATCATGCATAATTTCTTGGTATAAGGAATGAGGTATTGCACTTGCACTAGCACCCATATCACATTAGCCATGATAACAATGATCTTCTATTTTAACAGAAATAACAGGCATGCCTACAACAGGTCTATGTTTATTTTTAGCATCAGGTCTAGCAATTCTAGCAGCTTCATTGCAGAAGTAAATAACATGTCCATCAATATTATTGGCTAGGAGATCTTTAACCATAGCAATACTAGGTTCAACTTTAACTTGCTCAGGGGATTTGTGTGTCCTAATATTACTTTTGTTGACTACAGTTGAAGCTTTAGCATGATCCTTTATTCTAACAGGGCAAGGTGGTTTCTCAATATAAGCAGTAGGAACAACAGGATCATTATAAGTGATAGTATTTTCTTCAACTTTAATAGGTGCAACTACTTTTACTTCAATGGGAGGATTATATTTAAACCACTTCTCCATAGGGAGATCAACATGAGTAGCAAAGGATTCACAGAAGGAAGCTACTATCTCAGAGTCAAGTCCATATTTAGTGCTAAATTCACGGAAAACATCGGTATCCATAAAATATTTAACACAATCAAACTTAGGTGTTATACTTGACTCCTTACCTTCATCGAGGTCCCAATCTTCAGAGTTGCGTTTAATTCTCTCCAATAAATCCCATTTGAATTCAATAGTCTTCATCATAAAAGATCCAGTACAAGAAGTATCGAGTATGGAGCGATTACTGAGAGAAAGCCGAGCATAAAATTTTGTATAATCATTTCTTTTGAGAGGTCATGATTGGGGCATGAATATAACATTGACTTAAGCCTCCCCCAAGCTTGAGCGATGCTTTCTCCTTCGCGAGGCCAAAAATTATATATATATAATTACGATCACGATGAACGAGATGCATAGGATAAAACTTTTGATGAAATTCCAATTTCAATTGCTTGTAGTCCCATGATCCCATATCATCACATAGCCTATACCATGTCAATGCATCTCCCTTCAAAGATAAAGGGAAGACATTCTTCTTTATAACATCATCGGGCATACCTGCAAGCTTAAATAATCCACAAATTTCATCCACATAGATTAGGTGTAGATCGCGATGCGATGTTCCATGTCCTGCAAAAGGATTAGCTAGCAGTTTCTCTATCATACCCGAAGGAATTTCAAAGTAAACATTTTCAATAGGTTCAGTAGGTTGACGAGAAACTCCTTTCTCTACTGGTCGGGGTGAAGATACCCCGAACAAGCCCCTCACAGGATTATGTTCCATAGTAACAAGTGACAGTAAATTTCAGCACACTATACAAATTTTTCCTTACCAAATTCCACCTACCAAAGGCGCTTCACTCCTCGGCAACAGCGCCAGAAAAGAGTCTTGATGACCCACAAGTGTAGCGGATCTATCGTAGCCTTTTCGATAAGTAAGAGTGTCGAACCCAACGAGGAGTAGAAGGAAATGATAAGCATTTTCAGTAAGGTATTCTTTGCAAGAACTGAAATTATTGGTAACAGATAGTTTTGTGATAAGGTAGTTTGTACCGAGTAGCAAGTAATAAAAGTAAATAAGGTGCATCAGGATGGCCCAATCCTTTTTGTATCAAAGTACAAGCCTAGACAGACTCTTATATAAAGGAAAGCGCTCCCGAGGACACATGGGAATTATCATCAAGCTAGTTTTCATCACGTTCATATGATTCGCATTCGGTACTTTGATAATTTGATATGTGGGTGGACCGGTGCTTGGGTACTGTCCTTACTTGGACAAGCATCCCACTTATGATTAACCCCCATTGCAAGCATCTGCAACTACAATAGAAGTATTAAGGTAAACCTAACCATAGCATGAAACATATGGATCCAAATCAGCCCCTTACAAAGCAACACATAAACTAGAGTTTAAGCTTCTGTCACTCTAGCAACCCATCATCTACTTATTACTTCCCAATGCCTCCCTCTAGGCCCAAACAATGGTGAAGTGTCATGTAGTCGATGTTCACATGACACCACTAGAGGGATGACAACATACATCTTATCAAAATATCAAACGAATATCAAATTCACATGACTACTTATAGCAAGACTTCTCCCATGTCCTCAGGAACAAATGTAACTACTCACAAAGCATATTCATGTTCATAATTAGAGGGGTATTAATATGCATAATGGATCTGAACATATGATCTTCCACCGAATAAACCAACTAGCATCAACTACAAGGAGTAATCAACACTACTAGCAACCCACAGGTACCAATCTGAGGTTTGGATACAAAGATTGGATACAAGAGATGAACTAGGGTTTGAGATGAGATGGTGCTGGTGAAGATGTTGATGGAGATTGACCCCCTCCCGATGAGAGGATCGATGGTGATGACGATGGTGATGATTTCCCCCTCCCGGAGGGAAGTTTCCCCGGTAGAACAGCTCTGCCAGAGCCCTAGATTGGTTCTGCCTCGTGGGGGTGGAGTTTCATCCCGTGAGCTTGCTTATGATATTTTTCTCAGGCGAAAGACCTCATATAGCAGAAGATGGGCATCGAAGAGCCACCAAGGGGCCCACGAGGCAGGGGGGCGCCCAGGGGGTAGGGCGCGCCCCCACCCTTGTGGACGGTGGGTGGCCCCCTTTAGTACTTCTTCCGCTCAATATTTTTTATATATTCTGAAACATGCTCCCGTGAAGTTTCAGGACTTTTGGAGATGTGCAGAATAGGCCTCTAATATTTGCTCCTTTTCCAGCCTAGAATTCCAGCTGTCGGCATTCCCCCTATTCATGTAAACCTTGTAAAATAAGAGAGAATAGGCATAAGTATTGTGACATAATGTGTAATAATAGCCCATTATGCAATAAATATCAATATAAAAGCTTGATGCAAAATGGACGTATCAATGCTGCGTTGTCTTAAATAGATATGATTCGAACTGTATCAATCTTGATTTGGCAACATAAACTAGAATGATATAGACCATACAGTGACCATACTACATATATATATATATATGTTTGTTTCATGTTGTTATCCTGTCTACCTTACTACTGAACTGGTTTACCAAAATGAGTTTCATATACTACATTGTAAACTTGTGCTGTGTTTGTTTGTTTCTCTTTTAGAACGCGGATAAAATATTGGAGAAGAGTACCCCGTTATGCAATGGTAAAGGAGTAATGCAGATAAGGTTCAAGATAGTGAGACATCCCTGTTGGTCTCCAAGAAAGCTGATAAAAACTATATTGAAGACACTGAGACAACCCCAAAGTCATGTCTTGATGTAGTGTTCGAGATACTGGCTACTACTGCTGGCACCAGCTCTTCGAACTCGCTGCCTGAATCAGTTCGGCTTCTTGAGTCTCAACTTCAAGTTGAAAGACATCGATCAGATGTTATGTGACAGGAAGCCGAAGGACTGAGGAAGTCCTTGCAGAATTCAGATGCATACTTTCTGGTGCAACAGCAAGTGCTGGAGGATTTAAGCGCCAAACAAGAGAAAGTTAATAAGCTTGTTAAGCATCTTGCCAGCATTATGGGTACCCAGGATATTGTTTCTTGAGCTCTTCTAAAGTGGTTTCAGTTCTGGACTTGTTTTTCTGTCGCGTTTATATGCTGTTTTGTTCCCTGTATTTGCACTGGTGGCAAACTTTGATGCCTAAGGGATGTAATATGTGTAATGGCTGTGATAGGCTAGCGTAAGTTGCTTGCCTATTTATTTCCTTATTGTCTTGTTTATTTGTTTTCTTGTAGTCAGTGCATTTATTTTTTCCGCGGTTTGCTAGTGGCCGCAATAACCTATTTTTTAAAACTAGGCGACATTAACCATGGGTTAGATATTTATTGTAGTTAACATGGGCCTCCTACGGGCCATAGAAACAATGGGCCTTCTAAGGGCCGTAGAAATAATGGGCCTTCTAAGGGCCGTAGAAACAATGCGCCTTCTACGGGGCGTAGAAACAATGGGCCTTATACGGGTCGTAGACACAATGGGCTTTCTACGGGCCATATCATCAATGGGCCTTCTACGGGTCATATGATCGGTTGGCCAAACACGGGCCAATAACAGACCACATTATGGCTGTAAATGGGCTAGAGTTGAAATCATCCGTTCATGGGCCGAACATAACGGGTCGTCGTTAATCGGGCGTATTTGATGATGCTATGAAAATGTCCCAACGTATTAACGGGCCACAAATGGGCCGACTGTAACCACGGGCTGAATTTGGCCCACAAGCAGAAAATGATAGTAACGGGCCGAAAGTAAACGAATGCTGGAAATGAGCCCAAGAATAAATGGGCCCTGAGAAGGCCAAAAGATAACATGGGCTGGAAACGGCCCAACGGAATAATGAGCCGTTAATGGGTATAAAGTGATACACTGTTCATTACGGGCCAGTTTTACCATGGGCCATTAATGGGCTGAGGGTTACTAAGGGCCTCATGGGCTGGAAGACGTCATGGGCCATACATGGGCCGGAAGTTAAATGGGCTGGAATTATATTGGACGGCCTAGATGACGCTACTGGGCCTAATTCGGATAGGCCGTAAACGGGCCCTGGGTTAGCGGGTTGTAAATGGGCTATATGTGAACAGGCCGTTAACAGGCTTACCGTGGGCCGACCCGCCACCTTTTGACCAAGTCAAACGGGCCGGCCTTTTCACAGGAATGGGCCTTTGTTGGGCCGTGCCACGTGTCGATGTATCATAGGCGCTTTGGGTCCAATGAGTGGATGACATCTGTCCCAACGGTGAGCCAACACGTGTTTCCTCCAGCCAATGATGATTTTACACATGGAAAATCCCCATTGGTCGGGGCTGTTAACGGGTTATCGGATCCAAAACCGGACCCGATAGCTTAATGACGTTCCATTACGGTGGATGCCACATGTCGGTCACCCTTGACGAAAGCACTTCTGTGACGCGCGATTTATCATCATGGAAGTGGACACTTCTGTGATGATAATTTTGGTAATGTCATGGAACACTTCTACGACAGCATAGGTATGACTATATTGATTCTGTCATAAAATTGTCATGGATGTACAAGCATGACAGAAAATGTGACCTACTGTGACAAACACGTATCATCACGGAAGTGTGTTTTTTTTTAGTGAGTAATGTTTAATTTTATGATGCTCTAGTAAAAAATGAAAATTCAAATACTACAGCAAAAGTTTTTGTTTTTTCTGTTGCACACACCAAACAAGCAATTTAAACATCCTAAAACCAAAACTTGGCACATTATTTTTATAACACAATGGATATATACAAGGGGATAATTATTTTTGAGAAACTACCATGAAAAATTCTACATTGTTTCCATGAGCATGAACACAACTGTTCAAGGTCGACCCTCACTTCTCCAATGCACAACCTTCCAATCACTTCTCTTTTTGAAAAAGTTTTTAGGCATAAGAGGCAAATATATTTTTTGTATTTTGCATTCTTTTAAAAAAAATTGTTTGTTTCACCCACAACTAAAGAAAACAAAAAACAAAAGGGAAAACAAAAGGGAAAACAAAATTTACTTAGTGAAGAAAGCAAACAAGCACACACGAGAATATTAACCCCACGTTTTTGCTCCCTGGCAACGGCGCCATAAAAGAGCTTGATAATCCCCAACTGCAAGATCATTGTAGCAATTTCCAAAGGTGGAAGTGATAAGTATGGAGTGTCGAACCCACAAGGAGCTAAAGGTAAGATCAATATTCTCTCAAGTCATGTCTGCCACTGATACGACTCTACGTACACTGAACGTTTGCTTCCATCTAGAAACGAGAAATAAAACTACGTTGTGGGTATGAAGAGGATAGCTTTGCATGATATCGGAGAGCTAAAATATAAAAATAGGAGTTGTTAATATAAATTTAGAATATATTACTATATATTATAAATAGCGAGTGTGGAATAATGATGGATCGGTGTGCGAAATTATCCTATGAAGTTGTTAACAAGATCGGTAGTCGTTATTGTAATTTTATATGAGGGAGAGGCATAAGCTAACATACTTTCTCTTCTTGGATCATATGCACTTATGATTGGAACTCTAGCAAGCACCTGCAACTACTAGAGATCATTAAGGTAAAATCCACCATAGCATTAAAGTATCAAGTCCCGTTTATCCCATACGCAACAACCCCCTTACTCGGGTTTATGCTTCTGTCACTCAAGCAACCCACTATAAGCGAATCATGAACGTATTGCAACACCCTATAGCGGGAACCCTTCACGTGTGTGCGACACGGAAGGCACCAGAGGACAACACCAAAATAAAACATACAACTCAAACCAATCTAGATCATCAATCAACCCAAAGGACAAAAGAAATCTACTCAAAACATCATAGGAGGACAACACATCATTGGATCATAATGTGGCATAAAGCACCATGATCAAGTAGGGGATTACAGTGGGTTGCGGGAGAGTGGACCGCCGAAAAGAGATGAGGAACGTGATGAAGATGGTGATGTTGATGAAGACGATCACCACGGCGATGGTTTCCCCCGTGGCACTCCGGCGCCACCGAGAAAGGGGGGAGAGGGTCTCCCTCTTGTGCTTCCTCCTTCATGGCCTCTATCTAGATGACAAGAGGTTCTCCCTCTGGTTCTTGGCCTCCATGGTGATGATGGCCCCCTCCGAGATCCTCCTCCACGGCCTCCGGTGATGATTGCCCCCTCCGGCAGGCTGTGCCAGAGAGCGCCTAGATTGATTTTTCGTGGCTACAGAGGCTTGCGGCGTTGGAACTCCTGATCTAGGTTTATTTCTGGGGTTTTTGGTATTATAGGAATTTTTGGCATCGGTCTCACGTCAAGGGGTCCACGAGGCAGCGACAAGATAGGAGCACCCTCCCGGGGTAGGGCACGCCCCCTACCTTGTCATCGCGTCGAGACTCTTCTGGTCCAACTCTTGTGCTTCGGGGTTCTCTTTTGGTCCATAAAAAACACCATAAATTTTTAGCCCATTCCAAAAATTTTTATTTCTGCACAAAATCGACACCACGGTAGTTCTGCTGAAAACACGTCAGTCTGGGTTAGTTCTAATCAAATGATGCCAAAACCATATAAACTTATTGTAAACATGGGATGAATACTTCATAAATTATAGATAGGTCGGAGACGTATCAGCGCATTGAGCCAGCTGCTGCTGCTGCTCCTAACGGCGGCCCTTGCCGCCCCGCCGGTTGCGCTGGCCCCAGCCACCTTGCGACTGCTAGGGAGGCACGCGTGGGGGTACGCGTGGTGCGGGTGGCAGCGGGTAGTACCTGATGGGCACGGGTGGGCAAGGCGCGGCCGATGGGGCGGGGCCGCCGCGGGTGGTGCCGGCGGCGAGGGCGGTGTGCTGGACCCGCTGCTTCACCTTTGTCATCCGGTGCTCCTCAATCTTGAGGTACATGACGAGGCACTGGAAGGTGGGCTACGGCAACAGGGTGAGGTTGGACGCCACATTGACGAAGCCCTTGTTGAGCCCGGCGGTGAGGGTGGTCAGCATGAGGTCGTAGGAGACCTTGGCGCCGATGTCGTGAAGCTCATCGGCGAGTATCTTGAGCCTCATGCAGTACTCATCGATGGTGGAGTTGTCCCGGTGACAGCAGAAGAACTCATGCTGCAAGAAAACAAGGCGCTAAAGTTTGTTATCGGTGAAGAGCGCATTGATCTTGGTCCGCATGGTGCAGACGTCGTTGTCCTCGGTGACAACCGTGTGGAAGATTTTCTTCGAGACGGTTTGATAGAACCATCAGATGAGCATGGCCTAAATGACGGACCACTTCGCATCGCCCTTCATGTAGTCACCGTCCATGGTGCCGTCGATATGCTCGGTGAGATAGTACTCGCGGAAGACGAGGTTGAAGTAGGTATTCCACATATATTACAACGTGTTGGAGCTGTCAATGCGGATGGGGACCTAGGCCTCAATGTTGAGGTCACGGATGGCGACGGCGGAGGGCTCGGGCCCAGCGAAGGGGTTCAATGAGCGAGTACTGGAGGAACCGGGGGAGTCCATGGCGCGGCGCAGAAGTGGGAGGTAGGCAGCAATGGCGGGAAGGATGGCGGTTGCGGGTGGGCAAAGGCGTCGGGGAAGGATGGCGGCGGCAGAGAGAGTAGCGGCGGCAGGGAGGAGTGCGGCGCGACGTAGAAGATTGTGGCGATGGCGGTTGTAGATGGTGCGGCGGGGCAGGGCGGAAGCGGCAGCAGCACGGGGCGGCGACGGGGAAAGGGGGAGAGGTGGCGCGGCGGCGGTGGCACGTGTAGGGAGGCGCGGCGGCGGGGAAAGGGGGAGACAGGGCGGCGGAGGCGCGCGGGGAGGCGTGGTGGCGGCGGCAGCGGCGGCGGGAAAAGGGGGAGACATGGCGGCAGCGGCGCGCGCAACGAGGCACGGCAGCGGCGGCTAACCCTAGGTCAGGATGTTTAGGAATGATACCATGTAGAAGGATAGTTTGGCAATACAATAGTCATTGTATTGATGGGGTGCCGTTGCACGTATATATAAGTACTTGTGTCGATGTCAAAACCGGCGGATCTCGGGTAGGGGGTCCCAAACTGTGCGCCTAAGGCGGGTGGTAACAGGAGGCAGGGAACACAATGTTTACCCAGGTTCGGGCCCTCTCGATGGATGTAATACCCTACATCCTGCTTGATTGATCTTCATGATATGAGTATTACAAGAGTTGATCTACCACGAGATCGAAAAGGCTAAACCCTAGAAGCTAGCCTATGGTATGATTGTATGTTGTCCTACGGACTAAACCCTCCGGTTTATATAGACACTGGAGGGGCCTAGGGTTACACAAAGTCGGTTACAAGGGAGATCTACATATCCATATTGCCAAGCTTGCCTTCCAAGCCATGGAGAGTCCCATCCGGACACGGGACGAAGTCTTCAATCTTGTATCTTCATAGTCCAACAGTCAGGCCAAAGGATATAGTCTGGCTGTCCGAAGACCCCCTAATCCAGAACTCCCTCGGTAGCCCCTGAACCAGGCTTCAATGACGATGAGTCCGACGCGCAGATTTGTCTTCGGCATTGCAAGGCGGGTTCCTCCTCCAAATACTCCACAGAAGATTTTGAACACAAGGATAGTGTCTGGCTCTGCAAAACAAGTTCCACACACCACCGTAGAGAGAATAATGTTTCCACAAATATAATCTGCTGACACGTTTGGTAGCATGACATCACACCACGGCCCGATCATTATTCAAACCGCTTTTCTCAACCAGCACTGCACATATCGCGAGGCGGTTTTTTCGACATGTCTTGTCGAAGCAGAGATCGTGTCCCCCTTATTATGGGATTCTTATCAATACGGACATGGGTAACCCAATCGTGCCCGTTGGTATGACTCCTTGATTTTAGGCAAGTCCCAAACGGCCACGAGGAGGATGCTTGATATTCACTCTCTTTATAAAGAGGCCAAGGCCCGTCCTTTTTTCCCTCCTGTACTCAATTGAATCCTTCCCCCGCCTAAAGTTCCAACACCCAAGTCTCAGATCAGGCGCTTCGGACCTTCAACCATGTCCGGATCCAACCTTCAAGGTCGGTGGATGCCTTCCTCTGTCACAGAGGAAGACATCAAGAAGCTAAGAGAGGCCAGGTATCTGACCGCCAAAATATCGCACAGGCTGCCTGCCCGAGGGCAGGTCATCCCCACTCCCGAACCCAATGAGAGTGTTGTGTTCATCTCTCACTTCCTCCGCATGCGGGAATTCAACCCACAAGGACCGCGAACTATTCAGCACTTCCTCAGCATGACGCTCGAAGAGATGTACAAATTGTTCTTCTGACCACAAATAAAGTGTCCATACACCACCGAAGATGCAGGTCTGAACTGTAATCGCCTAGATACCCAAGTAAGTAATCAAAGGCGAAGATGATTAGGTGTTCGGCCCCCTTCCCGAAGGCTTGGCCAATCCAGTACTAGCCAGAATGCTTGAGTCGGCGCCTTATCAGGTGCCCTCAGGGGAAGATAAAGGGGGGGGTAAAGAGGCTGAAAGCAGGCCTCCCTCATCATTCATCCAAACCGGGGGAATTAGCGCCTCCACAAAGGAGGATAACCAGGGAGAGGAATCTGAAATTCCCTCTCCCCAAAGAAGGAAGAGGACCACCTCTGAAGACTCGGAAACAAAGGTTTCCAAACGGGGGAAGAAATCTTCGCCAAAGGGTCCTACCTCGGAGGGTACTCTTGCCGCACAGTGCCCGCAAGGGGGTCAGGCCTCTACCGAGCTATAAGTAAACAAAAAGTACTTTAATAGTAAAAATATCCTGCATTACTTCTGAAGACAATAACCGAAGCATATATCTTGTAGTTCGGATCATAGCCCTTCTCGACAGAGTTCATCTTCGGGGGATCTTCTTCCGGAGATGATGGAGAGCGAAACACCTCCCCATGCCACCCCGCCTCATGAGGCGGGCGACCCTGAAGTGTCGTCGCGGAGGGTTTCTCCTAATCCGCCAAGGCCAGAGGGTAATCTTCGGCCACCCGAAGTCCTCGGTATTCGGCTCCTAAAGAGATCAACAGAAAGAGTCCAGAACTGTCCGGTGTGCGATCGGACGCACTGAAGGATCTTCTGGAGCAAGCGGCCATCTCAGAAGTGCATTGTACGCTAATGGGTACGGTGATTGAGAGGGTTTCATCTGCCGAAAGCGGGTTGCATTAAGCTTTTATGAGTCTGCTGAAAGGCTTTGAGGTACGTGGAATAGTGTATGTTTTTGACAGTACCGCACACGTTAGGTGTGCCCTATCCAGAGAGTAGCCCCTGAGACTCTGGTTGCCGTCGAGAACGGCGGCGAACAGAGGATCATAGTCCCAGGTAATAATCAGGCTGCCTTTATGTGCAGATGGCTGAAGATCCGGTGGCTAGCCGGACTGGTGAGTTTGCCGAGCTGAAGCGGCAACTTGATGCGGCAGATGTCGACATCGTGCTTGTCAACAAGCGGCTCGATGAGGCAGAGGGTATGTGATTTCTCTAGTGATCAACACATAGTAAGAGGAGCATGATACCAGTATCTTTAATATGTTGTGACTGCAGATGGAGCCGCCACCGTGGAGACCCTTCGGGAGGAACTTGCCCGAGCCAAGGAACAGGCCAGGAATAGTGATGCGGCCGCTCTAAAAGCGATTGAAGAGCTGAGGGCCGAACAGGCTGCGCATTGTAAAAGCGACGAAAAAATAGCCAAGATGGCCGTTGAGTTGAAAGATGTCGCCGACCATTACTAGCTTCTTGAAGAAGAAGGCCGGGTGAAGGCGGTGGACCTGGAGAAGGCCATGGTAGCAGCCAAGGAAGCCCGCTCTAAAATCAGAGCGGCGAAGGAGGAGCTGCGTCAAGCTGGGGATATCGCGGCTGGGAAGCCATTTTTGTTGCAGACGAAGTTCAGAGATCCTAAGTATGCCCCTCTTGATCAACTATGGAGTTCTGCAGATGTATACGTGGATTTGGCAGCCAGTGCTGCTGATGCGGCCGAGTACTTCAAAGATCAAAAAGATCGTGAAGTGGAAAGGCTATTCTGGTCATAGTTCCATGTTCCAGTGCGTCCGCTGCTGTTGAATGAGCGAATGACCGAGTGGGCCGAGCTCCATAGGTTGTCCGGGCTTGCCATGAGGTCTGTTGTGGATCATCTATGGTCGGAGGGGCCAAGGCTGAATAGTTATTTTAGTCTAGTGCAACAGTTCCTTGGTGCTGCGCCGCACATCGATGCTATGAAGAGGTCGGCGTGCATAGAGGGTGCACGTATGGCACTTGCCCGTGTCAAGACATACTGGGCAGAGATGGAGGCCACCGCTATTGCAACCCAGAGTTCGGCAGTAGGCCGAGTACCTGCCGAGCACTACTTTGAAGAAGTCCTTCAAGGCGCTTGTTCAATAGAGGCTCAGTGCTCGAAGAATATTATATTCTAGTGACATGTATTCCCATTGTAAAAACAATGTTTTATTGAGTTATAAAGGTTGTTGTCGGTGTCGAAACCGGCGGATCTCGGTTAGGGGGTCCCGAACTATGCGTCTAAGGCGGATGGTAACAGGAGGCAGGGGACACGATGTTTTACCCAGGTTCGGGCCCTCTTGATGGAGGTAAAACCCTACGTCCTACTTGATTTATTCTTGATGATATGGGTATTACAAGAGTTGATCTACCACGAGATCGGAGAGGCTAAACCCTAGAAGCTAGCCTATGGTATGATTGTACCTTGTCCTACGGGCTAAAACCCTCTGGTTTATATAGACACCGGAGAGGGTTAGGGTTACACAAGGTCGGTTACAAAGGAGGAGATATCCATATCCGTACTGCCTAGCTTGCCTTCCATGCCAAGTAGAGTCCCATCCGGACACGAGACAAAATCTTCAATCTTGTATCTTCATAGTCCAACGGGCCGGCCAAAGGATATAGTCCGGCTGTCCGGAGACCTCCTAATCCAGGACTCCCTCAGTAGCCCCTGAACCAGGCTTCAATGACGATGAGTCCGGCGCGCAGTATTGTCTTCGGCATTGCAAGGCGGGTTCCTCCTCCGAATACACCATGGAAGAATTTGAATACAAGTATAGTGTCCGACCCTGCAAAATAAGTTCCACATACCACCGTAGAGAGAATAATATTTCCACAAATCTATTATGCTGACTTGTTTTGGCAACATGACATTAAGCCATGGCCTGGTGATTATTCGAACCGTTTCCTTTAACTAGCCCTGCACATAACGCGAGGCACTTTTTTGACATGTCTTGTCAAAGCAGAGATCGTGTTCCCCTTATTACGGGATTCTCATCAATACGGGCGTGGGTAACCCAACCGCACCATCGATTACGGCGCTTGGGAGATAAGCGAGTTTTACCAGGCTAGTGGGGGCGCATGGTTTTGGCCGCCCTTATAAAGGGACAAGGTTTAACCTTTTTCTACCCACGCCTTCTTCCTCCTTGCTCATCCATTCTTGCGCACTCGAGCTCCAACGCCCAAGGCCACATCCTTCCCCTCAACCTTCTCCAATCATGTCCGGAGCGTGAGGCAAATGGATGGCTTCCTCTGTTACGGAGGGACACATCAAGAAGCTGCGCGGAGCCAGATACTTCGCTGCGAATATCGCGCATCGGCTGCCCGCCGCGAGGCAGATCGTTCCTACCCCTGAACCTCACGAGAGGGTAGTCTTTCTCCACCACTTCCTCTGCGGACTGGGGTTTCCCCTCCATCCATTCGTCCGTGGTCTCATGTTCTACTACGGGCTGGACTTCCATGATCTAGCCCCGAACTTCGTCCTGAACATTTCGGCGTTCATTGTCGTGTGTGAGGCTTTCCTCCACATCCGGCCCCACTTCGGCCTGTGGTTAAATACCTTCAATATCAAGCCGAAGGTGGTGGGCGGCCAACAAGCAGAATGCGGCGGAGCCATGGTGGGCAAGATGCCCAATGTTATATGGCTTGAAGGCTCCTTCGTGGAGCCCATAAAGGGGTGGCAATCGGCGTGGTTCTACATCACCGAGCCGCGCGACGCCAAATGGGTGGCTGCCCC
Source organism: Triticum monococcum (assembly GCA_034509565.1). Classification (NCBI taxonomy): domain Eukaryota; kingdom Viridiplantae; phylum Streptophyta; class Magnoliopsida; order Poales; family Poaceae; genus Triticum; species Triticum monococcum. The sequence goes on from CM067846.1 coordinate 69,572,006, forward strand.
CAAGTTTTGATCCGGAATCCCCACGTGACTCACCTCCTGGAAAGAGAAGGGCATGTCCTGGGGTTCATCGGTAGAGCTGGACGGACTCCAGAAATGTATCCAGAATATGGCCGGCAAGAAGGTCAAGCTTGTCAATATAGTCCAGGTCATGCTCATCCGCCGGATCCTCCTGTGCCAACAACGGGACTTCAACTTGTGGGAGTTCGACCCGGCCCAGCACCAGACTCTGAGTGAGCTCTTCAACACGATGCACAAGGACGTCTCGAAGGTGCTGTTCAAGGGCGCCGAGGTCCCTCCCTCCCTCACCGAGGACCGCGGGCTAAGCACCAAGCACATTCGATGAGTGAGGGAGTCCTGGATTAGGGGGTCTCCAGATAGCCGGACTATCTCCGCTGGCCGGGTTGTTAGACTATGAAGATACAAGATTGAGGACTTCGTCTCGTGTCCGGATGGGACTCTACTTGGCGTGGAAGGCAAGCTAGGCAATATGTATATGGATATCCCCTCCTTTGTAACCGACCTTGTGTAACCCTAACCCTCCCCGGTGTCTATATAAACCAAAGGGTTTTAGTCCGTAGGACAACAATCACAACATACAATCATACCATAGGCTAGCTTCTAGGGTTTAGCCTCTCTGATCTCGTGGTAGATCTACTCTTGTACTACACATATCTTCAATATTAATCAAGCAGGACGTAGGGTTTTACCTCCATCAAGAGGGCCCGAACCTGGGTAAAACATCATGTCCCCTGCCTCCTGTTACCATCCGGCCTAGACACACAGTTCGGGACCCCCTACCCGAGATCCGCCGGTTTTGACACCGACATTGGTGCTTTCATTGAGAGTTCCGCTATGCTGTCGCCACCAGGAAGGATGCCTCGTCCCGTCTTTAAAGACGGTACTATCGCTGAGAGAGCTCTGGTTATCGGTCAAACTCTCCGGCTAGGTGGTTTTCTTATGACCGCCTGTTCGGCCGCTGCGCCGATGATGACTTCTCGGGTCATTGAAAGCAATCTTCACGTCAACTCGGAACTCGCCGAACAGTTAGATCCAACGGAGCTCTCTTCCCTAAACGAGCTCTTGGATCGCATTGCCGCCCTGGGAGTCGCTACAGACTACGATCAGATTGGGCTTAATCCCGATCTGAGAGAAATTAACTCTCCCTAGGTCACCCATCACGTTGCAGTGGTGGAAGAACAATGTGGCAATCCTTCATCTATCTTAAGGACTAGTTACGTCCGGATTCCCGATCCCTCCAAGCCGGAAACCCGCGGAGGGGAGGATGTCACTCAAAGCCTGAACCCAGAATCAGGCAGCGGGCTAGATTTACCGGAAAACATCCAAGAATCCAAAATTTCGAGTTCAGAAACTCCTTGGCCACTGAGCCTCAGATTGGGTGAGGATTCAGATTCAATTCCACCCACCCACCCAAACATACGCGATCTATCCCAAATTAGGCAAGAGCCCGAAGAAACAGTACACCATTACTGGGCCAGATTCCTCCTGGTCAAGAACAAGATAAAGGACTACCGCGAGGAAGACGCAATTTCATTCTTCTGAAATAATTGCACGGACAAGGGAATCCTCAACGCCATAAGTCGTCGCGAAATTACATGCTTTGCCGACTTGGTGTCCATAGTACGAAATTACTATGCGATGGAAAGTGCCTGGAAAACCGAAATAAAATTTTGGGATAATCCGGCCCTGAATACAAACCCAGTCCGAAATAAGAGGGTGCATTATCACAATACACCTAGGTTAACTACCAAAAATCAAAAGCCCTCTACGGGGCAAGGAACCGTACTGGAGGGATGGCTCAACGGACCCTGCAAAATTCATAGTACAGCGGATGCGATACCAACGCACAACCTTAGAGCATGCTGGATACTCCGGTAGGTGGCCAAAAGTGGTGAGGATCTACTCCTCCCAAAAACCACAGAGCACCACCCCGAGGACAATAATACGGTCTTAACGGTCTTTGAGACCTTAGCGTCAAATAATAGACGGAAGCGAACACTCCGCAGCATGTCCGAAATCTTCCACATAGCAGAAATAAATCCTTGGAGCGACACGGCCATTACCTTCAATGCCAGTGACAAACCTAAATTCCGAACAGCCCGAGTACCAGCCGCACTGGTCCTCAGTCCAATCGTGGACGGCTTTCGACTCACCAAGGTACTCATGGACGGCGGCAGTGGATTAAACCTCATCTATGAGGAAACTCTTCAAAAGATGGAAATAGACTGGAGCCGCATTAAGCAAAGCAGCACAACCTTTAGAGGAATCATCCCCAGTCGGGAAGCATGCTGCGCCGAAAAATCAAACTAGACGTGGTATTCAGCACGCCGGATAATTACAGGTCCGAAGAAATTACATTCCAAGTGGCCCCGTTCCGAAGTGGATACCACACTCTATTAGGGCGGGAGGCGTTTACAATCTTCCAAGCCATACCCCATTACGGGTACATGAAGCTCAAAATGCCCGGGCCCAACGGAATCATCACTCTTGTTAGTGATCCGGACATAGCACTCTGCGCCGAAAATAAGACAGCTGCACTGGCCCTTGAGGCACTATCCAAAGCCCTAGCGGCCGAAGAACTAACTGCGCTGTGCTCCACGGTGAAAACGGACGACATGATACTCGATAAAAGATCCAAGTCCACCTCCTTTAAGCCGGCGGACGAAATAGTCAAATTCAAAGTCCATCCAACGGACCCTACAAAAACAGCTTCCATCGGGGCACAGTTAAACCCTGATGTCGACGCCGCACTGCGAGAGTTCCTACGTGAGAACTGGGACATTTTTGCCTGGCACCCTTCAGACATGCCAGGAATCCCACGCAGGCTGGCTGAACACAGCCTAAATATCCTAAAAGGATTCAAGCAATTCAAGTAGGCTCTTCGACGTTTCTCCGAGCCTAAAAGACAAGCCATGGGAGAGGAACTAGCCAAGCTATTGGAGGCCGGATTCATCAAAGACATAAAACATCCGGACTGGCTAGCAAACCTGGTAATGGTACCAAAGAAGGACAAATCCTGGCACTTGTGCGTCGATTTTAAGGACCTTAACAAGGCATGCCCAAAGGATCCCTTCCCCCTCCCCTGCATCGATCAAATCATTTATGCTACCGTAGGATACAATTCATTATGTTTCCTCGACGCATACTCAGGCTACCATCAAACCAAAATGGCAGAGCCAGACCAAGCCGCAACGGCATTCATCACACCATACGGCCCATTCAGCTTCAACATAATGCCCTTCGGGCTAAAAAAACGCCGGTGCAACATATCAGCGCATGATTCAGACATGCCTGGCAAACCAGATCGGCAAAATAGTGGAGGCATACGTCGATGACGTGGTCGTTAAAACCAAGCATGTCGAAACTCTAGTAGACGACTTGAGGCTCACATTTGACAATCTCCGAACATATGACATCAAGCTCAATCCGGAAAAATGCATTTTTGGCGTACCAGCAGGAAAGCTCCTAGGATTGATTGTCTCCGGTAGAGGCATTGAAGCTAATCCGGCCAAAATCCGAGCGTTGTCACAGTTGGCTACCCCAACAGTACTCAAACAAATACAAAAATTGACAGGATGCATGGCGGCTCTAAGCCACTTTATCTCCCGCTTGGGAGAAAAGGCATTACCCCTTTATTGCCTCCTCCGGCGCACCGAACACTTCGAGTGGACGGACGCCGCCATGGCCGGACTCAACGAAATAAAAGCCATATTGGCAACAAACCCAGTCCCGGCCGCACCAAACATTGGCGAACCAATGCTATTATACATTGCGGCAACTCATCAAGTAGTATGCGCAGTGCTTGTCGTCGAGCGAAAAGTGGACAGACACAAATTTCCCCTTCAAAAGACGGTTTACTACATGTCCATTGTCCTTACTCCATGAAAATCATGGTACCCGCATTATTAAAAGATAGCATACGCGGTATTTATGGCATCCCGGAAGCTGCGACACTACTTTCAAGAGTGTTTGATAACGGTAGCCTCGGAAGTACCACTTAACGATATTATAAACAACCGCGACGCGACGGGCCGGATTGCCAAATGGGCCATTGAGCTCCTCCCGTTCGACATAACTTACAAGCCACGGCGAGCTATTAAATCACAAGTTTTGGCTGACTTCGTCGCTGAATGGACGGAAGCCGAACTCCCTAAAGAGTACGACACATATTCAAACTGGATCATGCACTTCGACGGCTCCAAAATGTTGGCTGGTTTGGGGGCTAGCGTTGTTTTGACGTCCCCAACAGGAGACACCGTTCAATATGTACTGCGGATAATGTATATGGACTCCAACAACGCAGCCGAATATGAGGCCCTTCTACATGGTCTCGGGATGGCAGTATCGATGGGCATTCAATGCCTAGAGGTGCGCGGGGATTCAAACCTCGCGATATCCCAAATAAATGGAGACTTTGATGCCAAGGATCCAAAAATGGCCGCTTATCGCAATGCCGTCCTAAGAATGTCAGCTCGGCTCGAGGGGCTCGAATTTCACCATGTGGCTCGGGAAAACAATCAGGCGGCGGATATCCTCGCCCGCATTGGCGCCAAACGCGACGCGGTCCCTCCCAACATTTTTCTAGAAAGGCTTTTCAAGCCATCCGTAGCATGGGAAGGGGACACCGGTAACAACAGTCCGGACCCGGCCAAAATACCCGATATCGAACTCTCTGACACAATCGGAGGCTCCGCCATCAAAATAACACAATCAGCCCACGAAATAATGGCCATTATTGCCCCGTGGACAGAACCATTCCTAGCCTACCTAATTAGCCAGGAACTTCCGGAGGACCAAAATGAGGCACGCTGCATAGTGCGGCGGTCCAAGGCCTACAGGGTCCATGAGCGAGAATTGTACAAAAAAAGCGCTACCAGAGTCCTTCAAAGGTGCATCTCCGAAGAAGAAGGGCGGAATCTTTTGGCAGAAATTCACGCCGAACTCGGCGGTCATCATGCCGCAGCCCAGGCTCTTGTAAGCAAGGCCTTCCGTACAGGATTTTATTGGCCAATGGCCCGGAAAGATGCACAGGACTTGGTCCAACGTTGCGCCGGTTGCCAGCTCTTTGCAAATCAAAGCCACATGCCACCCACTGCCCTCCAAACGATCCCCATTACATGGCCCTTCGCGGTCTGGGGGCTTGACATGGTCGGGCCCCTTAAAGGGGGAACCCACAAGAAAAAAAATACTTATTGGTCATGGTGGATAAATTCACCAAATGGATATAGGCTAAACTGGTAAAAACAGCCGAATCCGGACCGGTGATAGATTTTATATCCGGGGTTGTACACTGTTACGGTGTCCCCCACAGCATCATCACTAACAATGGCACGAACTTCACGGCCGATGAGGTAAAACTCTAGTGCAGAAAAATGGGCATCAAGCTCGATTACGCTTCAGTCTATCACCCACAAACCAACGGTCCAGTCGAACGAGCAAATGGTCTTATAATGAGCGGCATTAAACCGCGATTAGTGCGCTCTTTAACGGAGTCCGATACGCACTGGGTAGAGGAGCTCGACTCCGTACTTTGGGGACTGCGGACCACGCCGAATCGTAGTACTGGATATACACCATTTTTTATGGTGTACGGCGCAGAGGCAGTCCTGCCCTGTGACATAATTCATGACTCACCTCGAGTGCGCATGTACAAAGAAAGAGAAGCCGGGCTCGATCGGCAGGACGGTCTGGACACATTGGAGGAAGAGCGCGACGTAGCCAAAGCCCGTTCCGCATTTTACCAGCAACAGGCTCGCAGATACCAAAGCAGAGAAGTACGAGCCAAAACTTATAACATTGGCGAACTAGTTCTACGGCTGCCAGATAATAAAAGGAACAAGCTCGAGCCCAAATGGGAAGGTCCCTTCATTATCGACCAAGTTCTGACCGGTGGAGCGTACCGACTGCGGGATGCATCAACCAGTCGACTCAAGCCGAACCCATGGAACGCAGCCAGGCTCTGACGATTCTACGCCTAGCTCCGGACTTTATGCTAGTCCCCTCCCTTCGTCTATTTTCTGCATATGCATCATCTGTCTTGTATCCCTTTATTTCTTTTTATTTTCCTAGGCCTTCAAGGGTCACCTTGTGCCTCAATCATACATCACAGATGAGCTAGCCGCACTCTTCATACCTGGGGGCTTCTCTCACAGAAGCTTAAATTATTTACCTGGGCCTCACGCCCAACACATGTGTTATACTTCCGCATGTACCTTTTTTCACCATTATATGCATCGATATGACTTCTGTTTTGGCCAAGCTGGGTTGCCTGGCTCTTGTATTTATGCCCTACGTTCCCGTTAATTCGGCTAGGTCATAAGGGGAGCACCTCTGCGATTGTTACCGCCGGGTCAGCCGGGCGTGTACCTCAGACTGGGTGAAGCTGAAAGCTAGCGTTCTTAAGAGAATATTCGGTCGGTGAACAAAAGATGACTTTTATTTATTATCCATATCTGCCCCCAGACGTTTTCACTTCGATTCTTGTCGCAGTCCGGACATGCACTTTAGGGCATGCCTACCCAGGGAAAGAAACCCCTAACGGAACTATTCTCTTTGGAAGATGTTTCTTACTACCCATGTAATATAACAAAACTAGTTGGGCACTTGTCTGATAAAGCACTAATGACCCCTACGCCTGGTCTCCATGCATGCCCCGGTTCTTATATAACCGAGAGGTTATTCGGATACACTCTGGACTGTCGGGTCCCGAGGTTGAAGCGAAAAGGTCCGCCACGATAAATGATCTACAATCCGGCTAGAAGGCATGATATATGTCACTTTAAAATTACATAGTCAATTTGACTGGTTGAATTCCTCTTCAATGCCATCCAATAGGCCGTCTAGTCGACAGTCCTGTTGGGAATACTTTCCGGCCAATTCTACTTGGCCGTACACTAAATTCACAGGGATCTCCTTGCCATCAGGCCCCATAGGTCCGACTTCGGCTATGTGGTTCGGGTTAGCCTTCGTATACCGTGTCTTCACCATTACCCAAGCTTCCCTGGCGCCCTGACGGCAGGCCGATATCTTCCATAATCGGAAGCACCGCCGTGCTCCCTTTAGCTTTTCTGCAAGCTCTCCAAGGCCTTCGGGTATGGAGACGTTCGTGCAACTGTGCAAGCTCGGGTAGAAGATCACCCGTGGAACCGGGCATCTCCTCGGCAGGACGACCTGTTAGCATACCTACAGACATAACTCTATCAGCCAGCTTCCTCACCAAACTCTTTTTCAAACTTCGTTCAAGCACTTACTAAATATGCCGCGTTGAAGCCGCCGATTCTCCTTAACAGAGTCCGACAGTTGGGCACGAACATCTTTTAGCTCCATGCCCAGCTTGGTGTTGGCATCTTGGAGATCATTCTTCTCCTGCCTCACCCTTGTAAGCACGCTCTCACCGGCCTTCAGCTGGCATATGAGCTGTTGCTTATCCGGATTCACTCTAGCGTCATCTGCAATTTTATCATCAGATCTGCATATAAAGCCGCACTCTAATATGATACTTATCATTTGACGGATATGTTACCAGAGGGGGTCTCTTTGGGCTCCCCTGCTGCGGCCAGTGCGGCCTGAAGTTGGGCTTTCCATGCTTCCAGCTCCTGGGACAGTTGAGTATTCTTTTCTGTAAGAACCTACATAACAAATGATCCTTAAATCGGTTATCCTAACTGTTTCAAGTCTCAGGGGCTACTGATATATATAATCATCAAATTTTCTCACCTGTATGTCTTTTACATATTGCTCCGTGGCTCTGGCTAGACCATTTTGAGCGGCACGGAGGTGTGCGTCTCCCGAGTTGAAGGCATCCAATGCCTCTTGGGAGAAACAAGCATCACGAAGAACAGTCCGGCGACGCCTGTGGTTCATGGCACTTTCCACCTCAGAATGGGTGGCGGACAGTCTATCCGTATCCTCTGTCGAAGGAGCACCCGGCGCACGCCTTGTACTCGTTATGACCTCTGAGTCCGTCCTTGGAGCCTGGCTTGTGGAGGCGCGATTAGTAGCCTCTCCGGGTATAGTTCTCCGAGCGCTCTTTTTCCTGAAAAGAAGGCATAGGCGTTAATTTGCCTCTGTAAATAATATCTTGCAATAAAGATGGCGCGCCATACCACTACGTCGATGCCTCAATCCGGACTGCAGATCTCTTCAGCCCGCCTGGCCTAGCGGCCCCTTGTTGGCTAGTTGCCACAGGTTCGGCCTTCTGCCCCGAGGACCTCCCCTGCAAAACACGGCTGTTATATGGCAATAAAAAAAGAGCACAAGGACGGATCCATTTTTAAGTGTTGGGACTTCGGTCTTAGTCACCTGTGAGGCTGGAACTAGCCCAGGATAATCGGCCGTAATGGCCACCAAGGTATTGTCATTACTCCCTTGGTAAAATACCCCGTCGATCAGCTCCACGGATATATCCGGATCCTCCTGGAAGGCCGGGTCAAGGGACCATCCAGGGGCCTCGGGCTGTGGAGGAGGGTTGTTTATCTCCTTTACTGGCGCAACTCCTGCGATGAAATCGCTAGAATGAATACTTAAACTATGGGAATACGAAATGGATGGGCGAGAAAAAGTCTCCGCTTACCTAGCTCAGAGGATTGTACATAGAGAATCTGCCCTGCGGGTTGACACGAAGGAATTCCTCCTCTTCTCCCTTGTACAAAGTGGACAAGATCTTTATTAGGTCAGCAGCCGATCCCGGCCCTTTGCGGCCATGGCGGGTGGTGTCGTCCTCCCCGTAGAAATCCCACATGGGGTGGCCTCTATACTGGAGCGGCTGTACCCCCCGCATAATGCATATAGCCATGACCTCGATCATGGTCAATCCGGATCGAGCTAAAGAACTTATCCGGCTCATCAGATAAAGAATGTCCCTGTCGTCTTCCTCCAGGGAGCTCCGTGGACGCCAGCTCCGACGCTTCTTCAAAGGGGCGTTGCCGAACTCGGGAAGGCCGATCCAAATAGGGTCCGGAAGCGGGACATCTTCTATATAAAACCATTCTGAAGGCCAGTCTTCGGACGTCTTCTTCGAGGTCCCGGACAGGTATCCGGTCCCGGCAATACGCCACACTTCGGCTCCACCCACTTGATATATTGATCCCTTCTTAGAACGGGGCACAAGGCAGAACAGCTTCTTCCACAGAACGAAATGAGCCTCACAGCCCAAAAATAACTCGCAGAGGGCTACGAATCCCGCGATATGCAGCAGGGAGGCAGGCGTAAGGTTGTGCAGCTGGAGGCCATAGAACTCCAGAAGCCCTCAGAGAAACGGATGAATTGGGAATCCGAGCCCTCTTACCAGATAAGGGACAAGACATACCCGCTCTCCCTTGGAGGGATTGGGACGGCTCTCTGCTTGCTCTCCGCCATTGTAGGTGGCAACCCCGGCTCGAACTGGGACCAGGTACGCTGGGGGAAGAAATCCCTTAGACTGAAGCATCACCAATTTGATGTGCGGGATGGAACATCTCTCCCAATCTCCAGGCTTGGAGCTAGGGGTACGAGAGGAGGAGCTGCGTCGACCGGCCATGGTGGAATGGATCTCTATCGGGTGCACTCCGATGAAGACTCGGCAAGGGAGGATGATGTGATTTGGATCTGAATCCTTGTCTTTTTAAATAGGCAGCTCATTTACATAGCTAGGGGGTAAATGTGAAAACACCCTGGCTCTTCACATTTGCTCGACACGTGGAAGGTGGCCATTATTGGGCGTAGAAGCCGAGGAGTACAAACCGTCACAAGGGACCGGACAATATTTCGACAGGTACACAGAATTTGGAGAAGAACCCGCCTTGCAATGCCGAAGATAATGCTGCGCGCCGGACTCGTCGTCATTGAAGCCTGGTTCGGGGGCTACTAAGGGAGTCCTGGATTAGGGGGTCTCCAAATAGCCGGACTATCTCCGCTGGCCGGGCTGTTAGACTATGAAGATACAAGATTGAAGACTTTGGCTTGTGTCCGGATGGGACTCTACTTGGCGTGGAAGGCAAGCTAGGCAATACGTATATGGATATCTCCTCCTTTGTAACCGACCTTGTGTAACCCTAACCCTCTCCGGTGTCTATATAAACCTAAGGGTTTTAGTCCGTAGGACAACAATCACAACATACAATCATACCATAGGCTAGCTTCTAGGGTTTAGCCTCTCTGATCTCGTGGTAGATCTACTCTTGTACTACACATATCTTCAATATTAATCAAGCAGGACGTAGGGTTTTACCTCCATCAAGAGGGCCCGAACCTGGGTAAAACATCGTGTCCCCTGCCTCCTGTTACCATTCGGCCTAGGCGCACAGTTCGGGACCCCCTACCCGAGATCCGCAAGTTTTGACACCGACAGTGAGTTCTATACATCCGGTAGGATATTTATTTCCCCCAGCTTAACCATGTGCGGGGTCTGAGCTCCATGCCTTTGACAGGACTGGGTGGAGACGTCAGGGCAGATTAACTGTCCGGCCCCTCTGCCCGAAGACACTACGGACGCTCTCCTGACGGAGATACTGACTCCGGCTCCTTACAAGGTGCCCAAGAAGACCAAGAAGGCCAAGGGAACTCGAAAGAGTTCCCGACACCAGGGTTTATCAGACTTATCGTCCGATAACTCGCGACGCACTCCTCCCCCGAAGACGAGGAGGAAGATGAAGATGTTCCCCTCCAGTCGGGGGAGACAAGAAAAGGAAAGCCGCCCCTACTGGGGGGCGAAGGGTCCAAGAAGGGAAGGACTCTCCTTCCAGACTACTCCACCATCGCCGCCGAAGGCGAAGACGAGTGGTTGCTCAGGGCCAAGCCCCTGGCGAAGTCGTAAGTATTCGGATACCGGAGTAACTCATAGCATTCCTTTGTCGCACTGCTTCTCCTAACGCCGAATTATGATTATGCAGACCGCCACGAGCCAGTATCGACGTATCATCGGACGGCTCCCTGGGCTCGTCGGATATGGATAGCGATCCACTTCCGACCGCCACCTCCCCTTGCCCTGCGGACAACACCGAGGTATTGTCTCAAGAGGCACCGGGTCGAGGGGAGATAGTCCCGGTGGCGCCTCAAGGCGACCTTCCGGACTCCGGGAGCTGAGGGAGCAAGGCTCCCAAGGGCTCCGAGTTCGGCCCTCAGCCGAACACCGCGCCGAAACCTCTAATTGTTCCAGACTCAGGCAGGCGGCCTCCTTCCAAAAGGGGAAAGACGCCTATGCCCGTGACCTCTGTCCAACCAGAGGCACCGGACAATCTGCTGGGAGCGCTTCGTAGCACTTCCATCGACGAAGAGCGCCGCACTATATGAGTGCGGTGGTCCAGAAGGTTCAGTCCACCAAGAGCGGATTGACTGAAGCCTGTGCCAGCCTTCTAACAGGCTTTGAGGTAAGTTTTTGAAATATGGGAAAGATATTACCGCATAGACAGTAGCCCCTGATGCTCTGTTCGGTGTTCACAAAGAAAAGCCGAACAGAGGATCAAACAATATCGCAGGAGTCTAATATAAGTATGTCTATATGCGTATGCAGGCTTCGCTGCTGGCCTCTGCCGCACTGACTGCGGAGGTCGCCGCACTGAAGCAGGACCTCGAGGGGTCCAGGAAAGAGCTCGGCTTTGCCAAGAGGCAGCTCGAGGAGAACAGGGGTAAGTGATACCATGTCTATAGATATGTATATATAAAAGAAGACGCGATTGCAAAATGATAGGATTATCGTATATTTGCCAGGGGCCACGACCGAGGTGGCGACCCTGAAGCAAGCGCTATCCGAGGCCGAAGACAAAGCGGCCAAGGAGCGCACCGAGCGGGAAAGGCAGGAGGCTCGGGTGGGCGAGGTGCAGCAAGAGCTCCACATTCTCGTGACAAAGCACGAGGCGTTGGAGCTTGACTTGAAGACGTGAGAGTCCGAGCTTGCCGGGGCCCTCGAGAGCGCAAAGAATGCCAAGGCTGAAGCCCAGAAGGCCCTCCAGGAGATTGATGCGATGAAGAAGATAGCGGCGGGTAAGGCATTCTATATGCAAAGCAAGCATGTGAAAATAAATTACATGTTACTTACCCGAATCCGGAGCTCTCCAGGAGCATTCGCAGATTTGCCCCGCAGCATGTCGGATGCCGCACAGTTTTACCGGGCCGAGGAGGGAAGCTCAACGGAGAAGCTGTTCTGGTCTCAGTATACTGGGACCGACCACCCGATGCCTCTGAGCGACCAGCGGAAGCAACTGGTCGAGCTACACAAGGCGCCCGAACAGGCCATGAAGGGCTTTATAGTCCAGCTGTGGCCTGGTGACGCCCTTCCCAACAGCTACTTCGGCCTGGTGAGGCGGCTTGTGGATGCCTGCCCATGGCTGGAAGTCATCAAGCGGTCCGTCTGCATTGAAGGTGCACGCGGGGCTTTCGCCCGTGTGAAGGTGCAATGGGCCAAGATGGACGCCGTCAAGCTGGTGAAGGAAGGGCCGCCGGAGGGCAAGGAGCATCGCCACCCCGGGATGTACTATGAGGGTGCCCTGAAGGGTGCTCGTCTCGTAGCGGACGAGTGTACAAAAGATATAATATTCGAGTAAACTTGCTCGTGTAATCCTGTAGTTATGAAAACTTGTTCATATGCGCTATGCAATGCTTGTTTGAATTTAAAATATTACCTTCTGTTCGGCTGTTTATCAAATCTGAGAGATGGCTAGTCGTCAGCTTCTGCCCCCATGCCATGAGTGCTGGGGTGTTCGGGATAAACCTGAGCACTCTTGTTCCCATTTTTGGGTCCTTCGAGGGAGGTGCTCAGCACAACGAACAAGGCAATCGGACTATAATGTGTTATCACTCTCACTTAGCCATAGAATTCTATAATTTTAAATTTCGGCGAAGCCCCTACTATTCGGAAGGCCGAATCTGGGGCGCGATACACACCTTAAGCTGGACAGGGCCGACTCCTCGCTCTAAGCGGCATAAGTCTTTAAGGACTCGAAAGTCTCTCGAACAGTGACCAGTCTCTCGCCTTATCATGATAGTCAGTTTTAGCTTTCTCTACTGAGGTGCTTAGCCCAGCTGAACCGGGGCACAATCACAGTAGGTCTCCTAGTGCTACCTTAGCCGATATAGCGGAACGTAAGGTACCAAAACATGGGAGCCAGGCAAACCCAACTATTGACCAAAGACATGATTCGGAGTTGATGCATATAATGCTATAAGTTCGGGGTGCCGCACTTGTGAAAGTGTTCGGACTTCTCACACCATATTATGGGGTACTTAAGCCCCTGGTGTATTGGCCTTACCAAAGTGTACGGTTGCAAGGTGCCATTAATGAAGACATATATATAAAAAAAGAAGAATGCAATAATAGTCTTAATGCTATGCATTGTTTATTCAAAAAGGTGCGTTAAAGCAAAATGATACATGTAGTGCAATAAGCAAAAAGTAGGACTATGTCCCCTCCAAGGGCAAGCTGAGGAATAATATTAAAGCAAGTATTTCACTCGTTATCGTAATCCACTTGGGAGTTCCGTGGTGTGGTGTAGCTTTCTGCCTCCTTGGTTGCTGCATCGTATGTTCGGCAATCATGCTGCCGGACCAGGTTTCTAGAGATTAAAGTCCTGAAAAGAAAATAACAAAATGGGAAGCCCCTAGTGCGGTTTAAGCCATGTCTTGGGGCGTGCCGTAGTCATGCCCCCCTCCCTGCCTGTGCCCATGGTATTTTCAATGCGTATTTATGTACGCGTGGCACGAGTTTCGCCGTTTGGCTTGGGCCGGGGTGGGGGCCACATTGCTATGCGAGCTCGGATCGTGCCAGGCGATCCTGTTGCCGATTACTCCGGGCGCACTTGAAGGTGTTCGGGTCCTTAAACGGCGAACTAGTGGATTGCCTTAAGAGGCTGCTTTGCGCTTCCGCTGCGAGGGCCATAGTGTGCTCCTCCGTTCAGAGAGAGCGCTCTGTGTTTCCATTAACTGTAATGACCCCCTGAGGTCCTGGCATCTTGAGCTTGAGGTATGCACAATGCGATACCGCATTGAATCTCGCAAATGCGGTTCGCCCGAGCAGTGCATGATAACCACTGTGGAACGGGACTATATCGAAGATTAACTCTTCGCTTCGGAAGTTATCCAGGGATCCGAAGACCACTTCCAGTGTGACTGAGCCTGTGCAATGTGCCTCTACACCTGGTATGACGCCTTTAAAGGTCGTTTTTGTGGGTTTGATCCTTGAGGGGTCTATACCCATTTTCCCCACCATGTCCTGGTAAAGCAGGTTCAGGCTGCTGCCGCCATCCATAAGGACTCGAGTGAGGTGAAATCCGTCAATAATTGGGACCAGTGCGGCGAATCCGCCATGGCGGATACTAGTGGGGTTGTCCCTATGATCGAAGGTGATCGGATAGGAGGACCATGGCTTTAACTTTGGGGCAACTGGCTCCAACGCATATACGTCCCTGAGCACACGCTTCCGCTCCCTCTTGGGGATGTGGGTTGCGTATATCATGTTCACCATCCGCACTTGTGGGGGAAACCTCTTCTGTCCTCCGGTATTCGGCTGTCGGGGCTCCTCCTCGTCATCGCTATGTGGCCCCTTATCTTTGTTTTCGGCAATTAACTTGCCGGCCTGCTTGAACACCCAACAATCCCTATTGGTGTGGTTGGCTGGCTTGTGGGGGTGCCGTGTATTTGACATGAGCAATCGAGTATACGGTCCAAACTGGATGGGCCCGGAGTGCTTCTTTTGAATGGCTTTTTCTGTTGACCGGGTTTAGAGCCTTGGAATCCGGCATTAATTGTCGTATCCTCGGTATTGTCGTTGTTAATGCGGCGCTTATGTTTGTTGCGACATGACCTACTACTGCCGTCCTTGGTATCCGAAGTACCATGGTTCTTTGATATGTTGTTACTGTGAGCCAGCCAGCTGTCTTCTCCCACACAAAAGCAGATCATGAGTGTCATGGGGGCTTCCATAGATTTCGGTTTTTCCTGACCAAGGTGCCGGGCTAGCCACTCGTCGCGGATGTTGTGCTTGAAGGCTGCTAGAGCCTCTGCATCCGGACAGTCGCCGATTTGATTTTTCTTTGTTAGGAACCGTGTCCAGAATTGCCTAGCCGATTCCTCTGGCTGCTGAATTATGTGGCTCAAGTCATCGGCATCTGGTGGTCGCACATAAGTGCCCTGAAAGTTGTCGAGGAATGCGGCTTCCAGGTCTTCCCAACACCCAATGGATTCTGCTGGCAAGCTATTGAGCCAGTGCCGAGCTGGTCCTTTAAGCTTGGGTGGGAGGTATTTGATGGCATGTAGATCGTCGCCACGGGCCATGTGGATATGAAGGAGATAATCCTCAATCCATACCGCAGGATCTGTCGTGCCATCGTATGATTCAATATTGACGGGTTTGAAACCCTCTGGGATTTGATGATCCATTACTTCATATGTGAAGCATAGCGGGTGTGCGGCGCCTCTGTACTGGGCTATATCACGACGCAGCTCGAATGAGTTTTGTCTATTGTGTTCAGCCTGGCCGGATTTACTTTTACTGTATCCGACGTGACGGTTATCGTCCCGTGTCGTGGGGCGCCCACGCGATCCGTAGATCGATCTTGTTTGCCTTTCTTTGTCCCCCAGTACGTCTCGCAGGTCTGGCATATTTCCCCATGCCTTTTTATTTGAATGACGTCGGGGTGCAGGCTGAGCTTTTGGCTGGAATGCCTCTCTATCGCGGCCACGAGGTGGCCGATCAGCCGCATCATATGCTTCTTCCTCCAGTCGGGGTAGCAACCTGCATTTTGGGTAACTCTTGGAGGGGCGTTCGAGTTTATATTCCTCGGCCGCCAGGACTTCAGTCCATCTGTCAGCTAGCAGATCTTGATCAGCTTGAAGCTGCTGCTGCTTTTTCTTAAGGCTATTTGTCGTGGCTATAAGCCGGCGCTTGAAGCGCTCTTGTTCGACGGGATCCTCTAGCACGACGAATTCATCATCGTCGAGGCTTGCCTCGTCTTTAGAGGGAGGCATGTAATTGTCATCCTCCTCCTTTTCATCTGCCGCTCTCTCAGGAGGGCTGTCCTCTCCATCCTCCTGTCCCAGATCGCGCTGGAGGGGATTGTTGCCATCTTCGGCACTATCCAGAGTGTTATTATCTCCTGTGCCGGTATCACCGCTTTTGCTTTGGCGGGACTTAGAGCGGCGCCGCTGACATCAGCGCTTGGCTTGCTTCTTGGAGGGGTCATCCTCCGTTGTCTCGTCGTCATTGCCTTCTTTGGGTGTGTCCACCATGTATATATCGTATGATAAGGTGGCTGTCCAGTGCCCTGTGGGCAGTGGTTCCTCTTCGTCTCCCGCATCGTCGTCCATACCGTCGATGTCTTCGGAGTCGAAGTCGAGCATGTCGGTTAAGTCATCGACAGTGGCTACTAAGTGGGTGGTGGGTGGGCAGTAAATTTCTTCATCATTCGCATCCCAATCCTGTCAGACATAGTTCGGCCAGGACCCTCCTGACAAGGAGAGAGACCTTAATGAGTTCAGTATGTCGCCAAAGGGCGAGTGCTGAAAAATATCCGCGGAGGTAAACTCCATGATCGGCACCCAATCGGATTCGCTAGGAACGGGCGCAGGCGGTTCGGAGTCCGTGGCCGGAGAAGGATCCGGCAGTCTGACAACACGGCTCTCGTGCAGGGTAAGGTCGATGTTCGGCTCGATCGCCACTGAGGGTAAGGCCTCCGTGGCGGGGTCCATCCACCCGTCCATGGACGGCGCAACTGACTCCAAATTGAGGGTCGGAGCGGCTGCCGGTGCGATCTCCTGAACACTGTCTGATGGTAGAGCTAAATCATACTCATCATGACCGTGTGACGCACAAGGCAAAGGCTCGAATCTGTCGAAAATCAAGTCTCCGCGGATATCGACCGTGTAGTTTAAGCTCCCAAACCTGACCTGGTGGCCAAGGGCGTAACTTTCAATCTGCTCCAGATGGCCAAGCGAGTTGGCCCGCAGTGCGAAGCCGCCGAACACAAAGATCTGTCCGGGGAGAAAAGTCTCACCCTGGACTGCATCGCTATCGATGACCGTAGGAGCCATCAAGCCTAACGGCGACGACACAGAGGAACTCTCAATGAAAGCACCAATGTCGGTGTCAAAACCGGCGGATCTCGGGTAGGGGGTCCCGAACTGTGCGTCTAAGGTGGATGGTAACAGGAGGCAGGGGACACGATGTTTTACCCAGGTTCGAGCCCTCTTGATGGAGGTAAAACCCTACGTCCTGCTTGATTTATTCTTGATGATATGGGTATTACAAGAGTTGATCTTCCACGAGATCAGAGAGGCTAAACCCTAGAAGCTAGCCTATGGTATGATTGTATCTTGTCCTATGGACTAAAACCCTCCGGTTTATATAGACACCAGAGAGGGTTAGGGTTACACAAGGTCGGTTACAAAGGAGGAGATATCCATATCTGTACTGCCTAGCTTGCCTTTCACGCCAAGTAGAGTCCCATTCGGACATGAGATGAAGTCTTCAATCTTGTATCTTCATAGTCCAACAGTCCGGCCAAAGGATATAGTCCGGCTGTCCGGAGACCCCCTAATCCAGGACTCCCTCAGCAGTGTTTATACTTTTGCCTGAAAGTATTATGATGCCTCCTGTGCGGCCGTTTATGTATATATGTATGTAACCTGAAAGTTTGCAGTCGTCGGCTTCAACCCCCATGAAGGAAATATGCCCTAGAGGCAATAATAAAGTTATTATTTATTTCCTTATATCATGATAAATGTTTATTATTCATGCTAGAATTGTATTAACCGGAAACATAATACATGTGTGAATACATAGACCAACAGAGTGTCACTAGTATGCCTCTACTTGACTAGCTCGTTAATCAAAGATGGTTATGTTTCCTAACCATGAACAAAGAGTTGTTATTTGATTAATGAGGTCACATCATTAGTTGAATGATCTAATTGACATGACCCATTCCATTAGCTTAGCACCCGATCGTTTAGTATGTTGCTATTGCTTTCTTCATGACTTATACATGTTCCTATAACTATGAGATTATGCAACTCCCGTTTACCGGAGGAACACTTTGGGTACTACCAAACGTCACAACGTAACTGGGTGATTATAAAGGAGTACTACAGGTGTCTCCAATGGTAGATGTTGGGTTGGCGTATTTCGAGATTAGGGTTTGTCACTCCGATTGTCGGAGAGGTATCTCTGGGCCCTCTCGGTAATGCACATCACATAAGCCTTGCAAGCACTGCAACTAATATGTTAGTTGTGAGATGATGTATTACGGAACGAGTAAAGAGACTTGCCGGTAACGAGATTGAACTAGGTATTGGATACCGACGATCGAATCTCGGGCAAGTAACATACCGATGACAAAGGGAACAACGTATGTTGTTATGCGGTCTGACCGATAAAGATCTTCGTAGAATATGTAGGAGCCAATATGGGCATCCAGGTCCCGCTATTGGTTATTGACCGGAGACGTGTCTCGGTCATGTCTACATTGTTCTCGAACCGTAGGGTCCGCACGCTTGATGTTACGATGACAGTTATTATGAGTTTATGCATTTTGATGTACCGAAGGTTGTTCGGAGTCCCGGATGTGATCACGGACATGACGAGGAGTCTCGAAATGGTCGAGACGTAAAGATTGATATATTGGAAGCCTATGTTTGGACACCGGAAGTGTTCCGAGTGAAATCGGGATTTTACCGGAATACCGGGAGGGTTACCGGAACCCCCCGGGAGGCAAATGGGCCTATTGGGCCTTAGTGGAAAAGTGAAAAGGGGCAGCCCACAAGGGCTGCGCGCCTCCCCCCCTTCCCTAGTCCTATTAGGACTAGGAGAAGGGGCCGGCCCCCCTCTCTTCTCTCTTCTCCTTGAAGAGTCCTATTAGGAATAGGATTGGGGGGGAGTCCTACTCCCGGTAGGAGTGGGACTCCCCCTGCGCCTCTCTCCCTTGGCCGGCCGAACCCCTCCCCCTGCTCCTTTATATACGGGGGCAGGGGGCACCCCATAGACACACAAGTTGATCATTGTTGATCGTTCCTTAGCCGTGTGCGGTGCCCCCTGCCACCAAATTCCACCTCGGTCATATCGTTGTAGAGCTTAGGCGAAGCCCTGCGTCGGTAGTGCATCAAGATCGTCACCACGCCGTTGTGCTGACGGAACTCTTCCTCGACGCTTTGCTGGATCGGAGCCCGAGGATCGTCATCGAGCTGAACGTGTGCTAAGAACTCGGAGGTGCCGGAGTAACGGTGCTTGGATCGGTCGGATCGGGAAGAAGACATACGACTACTTCCTCTACGTTGTGAGATCGCTTCCGCAGTCGGTCTGCGTTGGTACATAGACAATACTCTCCCCCTCGTTGCTGTGCATCACCATGATCTTGCGTGTGCGTAGGAAAATTTTCGAAATTACTACGTTCCCCATCAGTGGCATCCGAGCCTAGGTTTTATGGTTTGATGTTATTTGCACGAGTAGAACACAAGTGAGTTGTGGGCGATACAAGTCATACTGCCTACCAGCATGTCATACTTTGGTTCAGCGGTATTGTTGGGTGAGACGATCCGGACCAACCTTACGCGTACTCTTATGCGAGACCGGTTCCCTCGACGTGCTTTGCACATAGATGGCTTGCAGAAGACTGTCTCTCCAACTTTAGTTGAACCAAGTGTGACTACGCCCGGTCCTTGAGAAGGTTAAAACGGAGTCTATTTGACAAACTATCGTTGTGGTTTTGATGCGTAGGTGAGATGAGTTCTTACTTAAGCCCGTAGCAGCCACGTAAAACTTGCAACAACAAAGTAGAGGACGTCTAACTTGTTTTTGCAGGGCATGTTGTGATGTGATATGGTCAAGGCATGATGCTGATTTTGTTGTATGAGATGATCATGTTTTGTAACCGAGTTATCGGCAACTGGCAGGAGCCATATGGTTGTCGCTTTATTGTATGCAATGCAATCGTGATGTAATGCTTTACTTTATTACTAAGCGGTAGTGATAGTCGTGGAAGCATAAGATTGGCGAGACGACAACGATGCTACGATGGAGATCAAGGTGGCGCGCCGGTGACGATGGTGATCATGACGGTGCTTCGGAGATGGAGATCACAAGCACAAGATGATGATGGCCATATCATATCACTTATATTGATTGCATGTGATGTTTATCCTTTTATGCATCTTATCTTGCTTTGATTGACGGTAGCATTATAAGATGATCTCTCACTAAATTATCAAGAAGTGTTCTCCCTGAGTATGCACCGTTGCCAAAGTTCGTCGTGCCCAGACACCACGTGATGATCGGGTGTGATAAGCTCTACGTCCATCTACAACGGGTGCAAGCCAGTTTTGCACATGCAGAATACTCAGGTTAAACTTGACGAGCCTAGCATATGCAGATATGGCCTCGGAACACAGAGACCGAAAGGTCGAGCGTGAATCATATAGTAGATGTGATCAACATGACGATGTTCACCATTGAAAACTACTACATCTCACGTGATGATCGGTTATGGTTTAGTTGATTTGGATCACGTGATCACTTAGAGGATTAGAGGGATGTCTATCTAAGTGGGAGTTCCTAAGTAATTTGATTAACTAAACTTAAACTTATCATGAACTTAGTACCTGATAGTATCTTGCTTGTTTATGTTGATTGTAGATAGATGGCTCGTGCTGTTGTTCCGTTGAATTTTAATGCGTTCCTTGAGAAAGCAAAGTTGAAAGATGATGGTAGCAATTACACGGACTGGGTCCGTAACCTGAGGATTATCCTCATTGCTGCACAGAAGAATTACGTCCTGGAAGCACCGCTGGGTGCCAGGCCTGCTGCTGGAGCAACGCCAGATGTTATGAATGTCTGGCAGAGCAAAGCTGATGACTACTCGATAGTTCAGTGTGCCATGCTTTACGGCTTAGAATCGGGACTTCAACGACGTTTTGAACGTCATGGAGCATATGAGATGTTCTAGGAGTTGAAGTTAATATTTCAAGCAAATGCCTGAATTGAGAGATATGAAGTCTCCAATAAGTTCTATAGCTGCAAGATGGAGGAGAACAGTTCTGTCAGTGAGCATATACTCATAATGTCTGGGTATAATAATCACTTGATTCAGATGGGAGTTAATCTTCCAGATGATTGCGTCATTGACAGAATTCTCCAATCACTGCCACCAAGCTACAAGAGCTTCATGATGAACTATAATATGCAAGGGATGAACAAGACTATTCCCGAGCTCTTCGCAATGCTGAAAGCTGTGGAGGTAGAAATCAAGAAGGAGCATCAAGTGTTGATGGTTAGCAAAACCACTAGTTTCAAGAAAAAGGGCAAAGGGAAGAAAAAGGGGAACTTCAAGAAGAACAGCAAGCAAGTTGCTGCTCAGGAGAAGAAACCCAAGTCTGGACCTAAGCCTGAAACTGAGTGCTTCTACTACAAGCAGACTGGTCACTGGAAGCGGAACTGCCCCAAGTATTTGGCGGATAAGAAGGATGGCAAGGTGAACAAAGGTATATGTGATATACATGTTATTGATGTGTACCTTACTAGAGCTCGCAGTAGCACCTGGGTATTTGATACTGGTTCTGTTGCTAATATTTGCAACTCAAAACAGGGACTACGGAATAAGCGGACGCTAGCAAAGGACGAGGTGGCGATGCGCATGGGAAACGGTTCCAAAGTCGATGTGATCGCGGTCGGCACGCTACCTCTACATCTACCTTCGGGATTAATATTAGACCTAAATAATTGTTATTTGGTGCCAGCGTTGAGCATGAACATTATATCTGGATCTTGTTTGATGCGAGACGGTTATTCATTTAAATCAAAGAATAATGGTTGTTCTATTTATATGAGTAATATCTTTTATGGTCATGCACCCTTGAAGAGTGGTCTATTCTTATTGAATCTTGATAGTAGTGATACACATATTCATAATGTAGAAGCTAAAAGATGCAGAGTTGATAATGATAGTGCAACTTATTTGTGGCACTGCCGTTTAGGTCATATCGGTGTAAAGCGCATGAAGAAACTCCATACTGATGGACTTTTGGAATCACTTGATTATGAATCACTTGGTACTTGCGAACCGTGCCTCATAGGCAAGATGACTAAAACACTGTTCTCCGGTACTATGGAGAGAGCAACAGATTTATTGGAAATCATACATACCGATGTATGTGGTCCGATGAATATTGAGGCTCGTGGCGGATATCGTTATTTTCTCACCTTCACAGATGATTTAAGCAGATATGGGTATATCTACTTAATGAAATGTAAGTCTGAAACATTTGAAAAGTTCAAGGAATTTCAGAGTGAAGTTGAAAATCATCGTAACAAGAAAATAAAGTTTCTACGATCTGATCGTGGAGGAGAATATTTGAGTTACGAGTTTGGTATACATTTGAAAAATTGTGGAATAGTTTCGCAACTCACGCCACCCGGAACACCACAGCGTAATGGTGTGTCCGAACGTCGTAATCGTACTTTACTAGATATGGTGCGATCTATGATGTCTCTTACTGATTTACCGCTATCGTTTTGGGGTTATGCTTTAGAGACGGCCACATTCACATTAAATAGGGCACCATCAAAATCCGTTGAGACGATGCCTTATGAACTATGGTTTGGCAAGAAACCAAAGTTGTCGTTTCTTAAAGTTTGGGGCTGCGATGCTTATGTGAAAAAGCTTCAACCTGATAAGCTCGAACCCAAAGCGGAGAAATGTGTCTTCATAGGATACCCAAAGGAAACTGTTGGGTATACCTTCTATCACAGATCCGAAGGCAAGACATTCGTTGCTAAGAATGGATCATTTCTAGAGAAGGAGTTTCTCTCGAAAGAAGTGAGTGGGAGGAAAGTAGAACTTGACGAGGTAACTGTACCTGCTCCCTTATTGGAAAATAGTACATCACAGAAAACTGTTTCTGCGACACCTATACCAATTAGTGAGGAAGCTAATGATGATGATCATGAAACTTCAGGGCAAGATGCTACTGAACCACGTAGATCAACCAGAGTGAGATCCGCACCAGAGTGGTACGGCAATCCAGTTCTGGAAGTCATGCTACTAGATCATGATGAACCTACGAACTATGAAGAAGCGATGGTGAGCCCAGATTCCGCAAAGTGGCTTGAGGCCATGAAATCTGAGATGGGATCCATGTATGAAAACAAAGTATGGACTTTGGTTGACTTGCCCGATGATCGGCAAGCAATTGAGAATAAATGGATCTTCAAGAAAAAGACTGACGCTGACGGTAATATTACTGTCTATAAAGCTCGACTTGTCGCAAAAGGTTTTCGACAAGTTCAAGGGGTTGACTATGATGAGACCTTCTCACCCGTAGCGATGCTTAAGTCCATCAGAATTATGTTAGCAATTGCTGCGTTTTATGATTATGAAATATGGCAAATGGATGTCAAAATTGCATTCCTGAATGGATTTCTGGAAGAAGAGTTGCATATGATGCAACCAGAAGGTTTTGTCGATCCGAAGGGAGCTAACAAAGTGTGCAAACTCCAGCGATCTATTTATGGACTGGTGCAAGCATCTCGGAGTTGGAATAAACGCTTTGATAGTGTGATCAAAGCATTTGGCTTTATACAGACTTTTGGAGAAGCCTGTATTTACAAGAAAGTGAGTGGGAGCTCTGTAGCATTTCTGATATTATATGTGGATGACATATTGCTGATTGGAAATGATATAGAATTTCTGGATAGCATAAAGGGATACTTGAATAAAAGTTTTTCGATGAAAGACCTCGGGGAAGCTGCTTACATATTAGGCATAAAGATCTATAGAGATAGATCAAGACGCTTAATTGGACTTTCACAAAGCACATACCTTGACAAGATTTTGAAGAAGTTCAAAATGGATCAAGCAAAGAAAGGGTTCTTGCCTGTGTTACAAGGTGCGAAGTTGAGTCAGACTCAATGCCCGACCACTGCAGAAGATAGAGAGAAAATGAAAGATGTTCCCTATGCTTCAGCCATAGGCTCTATCATGTATGCAATGCTGTGTACCAGACCTGATGTGTGCCTTGCTATAAGTTTAGCAGGGAGGTACCAAAGTAATCCAGGAGTGGATCACTGGACAGCGGTCAAGAACATCCTGAAATACCTGAAAAGGACTAAGGATATGTTTCTCGTATATGGAGGTGACAAAGAGCTCACCGTAAGAGGTTACGTTGATGCAAGCTTTGACACTGATCCGGACGATTCTAAATCGCAGACCGGATACGTGTTTACTTTAAATGGTGGAGCTGTCAGTTGGTGCAGTTCTAAACAAAGCGTCGTAGCGGGATCTACATGTGAAGCGGAGTACATAGCTGCTTTGGAAGCAGCAAACGAAGGAGTCTGGATGAAGGAGTTCATATCCGATCTAGGTGTCATACCTAGTGCATCGGGTCCAATGAAAATCTTTTGTGACAATACTGGTGCAATTGCTTTGGTAAAGGAATCCAGATTTCACAAAAGGACCAAACACATCAAGAGACGCTTCAACTCCATCCGGGATTTAGTCCAGGTGGGAGACATAGAGATTTGCAAGATACATACGGATCTGAATGTTGCAGACCCATTGACTAAGCCTCTTCCACGAGCAAAACATGATCAGCACCAAGGCTCCATGGGTGTTAGAATCATTACTGTGTAATCTAGATTATTGACTCTAGTGCAAGTGGGAGACTGAAGGAAATATGCCCTAGAGGCAATAATAAAGTTATTATTTATTTCCTTATATCATGATAAATGTTTATTATTCATGCTAGAATTGTATTAACCGGAAACATAATACATGTGTGAATACATAGACCAACAGAGTGTCACTAGTATGCCTCTACTTGACTAGCTCGTTAATCAAAGATGGTTATGTTTCCTAACCATGAACAAAGAGTTGTTATTTGATTAACGAGGTCACATCATTAGTTGAATGATCTGATTGACATGACCCATTCCATTAGCTTAGCACCCGATCGTTTAGTATGTTGCTATTGCTTTCTTCATGACTTATACATGTTCCTATAACTATGCGATTATGCAACTCCCGTTTACCGGAGGAACACTTTGGGTACTACCAAACGTCACAACGTAACTAGGTGATTATAAAGGAGTACTACAGGTGTCTCCAATGGTAGATGTTGGGTTGGCGTATTTCGAGATTAGGGTTTGTCACTCCGATTGTCGGAGAGGTATCTCTGGGCCCTCTCGGTAATGCACATCACATAAGCCTTGCAAGCACTGCAACTAATATGTTAGTTGTGAGATGATGTATTACGGAACGAGTAAAGAGACTTGCCGGTAACGAGATTGAACTAGGTATTGGATACCGACGATCGAATCTCGGGCAAGTAACATACCGATGACAAAGGGAACAACGTATGTTGTTATGCGGTCTGACCGATAAAGATCTTCGTAGAATATGTAGGAGCCAATATGGGCATCCAGGTCCCGCTATTGGTTATTGACCGGAGACGTGTCTCGGTCATGTCTACATTGTTCTCGGACCGTAGGGTCCGCACGCTTAATGTTACGATGACAGTTATTATGAGTTTATGCATTTTGATGTACCGAAGGTTGTTCGGAGTCCCGGATGTGATCACGGACATGACGAGGAGTCTCGAAATGGTCGAGACGTAAAGATTGATATATTGGAAGCCTATGTTTGGACACCGGAAGTGTTCCGAGTGAAATCGGGATTTTACCAGAATACCGGGAGGGTTACCGGAACCCCCCGGGAGGCAAATGGGCCTATTGGGCCTTAGTGGAAAAGTGAAAAGGGGCAGCCCACAAGGGCTGCGCGCCTCCCCCCTTCCCTAGTCCTATTAGGACTAGGAGAAGGGGCCGGCCCCCCTCTCTTCTCTCTTCTCCTTGAAGAGTCCTATTAGGAATAGGATTGGGGAGGAGTCCTACTCCCGGTAGGAGTGGGACTCCCCCTGCGCCTCTCTCCCTTGGCCGGCCGAACCCCTCCCCCTGCTCCTTTATATATGGGGGCAGGGGGCACCCCATAGACACACAAGTTGATCATTGTTGATCGTTCCTTAGCCGTGTGCGGTGCCCCCTACCACCAAATTCCACCTCGGTCATATCGTTGTAGAGCTTAGGCGAAGCCCTGCGTCGGTAGTGCATCAAGATCGTCACCACGCCGTTGCGCTGACGGAACTCTTCCTCGACGCTTTGCTGGATCGGAGCCCGAGGATCGTCATCGAGCTGAACGTGTGCTAAGAACTCGGAGGTGCCGGAGTAACGGTGCTTGGATCAGTCAGATCGGGAAGAAGACGTACGACTACTTCCTCTACGTTGTGAGATCGCTTCCGCAGTCGGTCTGCGTTGGTACGTAGACAATACTCTCCCCCTCGTTGCTGTGCATCACCATGATCTTGCGTGTGCGTAGGAAAATTTTTGAAATTACTACGTTCCCCATCACCCCACGCATATAACGTGGGGGTGTTTGCAAAAAACGCGTATTCACACTTGATCCAACGTCTTGGTCCATTAAGGAGGTGGTAGCGCAGCGAACAAGGCAATCGGACTATATTGCTTTAACACTTTCACTTAGCCATAGGAGTTTGACGGTGGGGCTACTATATAGCCCCTGGTACCTCCGCGCTCGTCAGAATACGATGCGCGTACGTACATGACCGGGAAACGGCCCTTCGTTAATGTGGAGGAATCCCGAAGATTCTGCTAAGTCATCGAGTGGTTGACCAGTCTTGCGCTTTATCATGACAGTCAGTTTTCAGCTTTCTCTACTGAGGTGCTCATCCGGATGAACCAGGGCACAATCGTAGTAATTCTCCTGGTGCCGCCTTAGCCGATAGAGCGGAACATAAGGTAGCAAAACACGGGAGCCGGGCAAACCCAACATTTGACCAAAGACATGATTCGGAGCTGATGCATATAAGGCCAAACTCGCGATGCCGAACACTCCCTAAGGTATTCGATCTTTATAACATCCGGGCTGAACAATGCCCTTCAAAATAAACCCCGAGTGTCCATGTACGTGCAATATTCTGACATGGCGAAATGCCAACAACGTCAGCATCCTTCTCGGTTGTAGTAAGTATCCGGAGGATGTGAACAACAAGAGACAGTAAAAAAGGTTTACGCAGGGTCTTAATCTGAAAAGAAACCTTTGAGCAGGTCCCTATTGCACGTCTGCACCTGTGTCTCTGTTGTGCCGTGTCCTGGACGGGTGTAGCACGATTGTCATTTGTAAAAGAGAAAAACTTAGGTGAAAGTTGTCGTGCCAATTTTTTTGGTTATTTTCGATAAACCATTAAAATCCAAGACAAGTCAGGTTGAGCCGAGCTAGCCCTGATTACACGCGGGAAGCCCCTGGTACTATCTATGGGGGTTTAACCATCAAACCAATCTCGGGTATATCTAGTGATGCGCCGGACTCGTCTAACCGTGTCCACGGTCTTGACGACCTGTCATTTATTCTGGTTGGTGAGGCCGTCTAGTGCTCGGCTGTTAAAGCCACCGCACGTTCTTATGCGCGTAGAGAGCGCTCAATATTTCCACTAACTATGATGGTGCCCCATGGACCAGGCATCTTAAGCTTAAGAGAAGTGTAATGCGGTACTGCATTAAAACAAGCAAAATCCGCTCTTCCGAGTAGTGCTTGATAGCCGCTTCGGAGTGGAGCGATGTCGAAGCTTAAGTTTTCGCTTCGGAAGTTGTCGGAAGAACCGAATACAACCTCTAGTAATAGAGAGCCCGTACAGCGGGCCTCTCGGCCTGGTATTACTCCCTTGAAGGTAGTATTATTGTGGCTTATTTTGTCGGGTCTATCCCCATTTTGCGGGCTGTGTCCTGATATATCATATTTAGACCATTGCCGCCGTCCATAAGGACTCGTGTGAGATGGTATCTGTTTATTATTGGGTCTAACACCAAGGCATCCAATCCTTCATGCCGGATGCTAGTCGGGTGATCCTTGCGATCAAAAGTGATCGGGCAGGCCAACCAGGGGTTGAACTTAGGGGTGACGGGCTCTACGGCGCGTATGTCTCGGAGTGCATGTTTGCTTCTCCTCGTCGTCACGTGGATCATGTTTACTGTTTTAACCACTGGTGGGAACTTTTTCTGTTCTCCAGTGCTTTGCTGGCGAGGTTCGTCCTTGTCTTCGCTTGGTGTCTCCCTCCCCTTGTGTTCGGCGTTTAGCTTACCGGCCTGCTTGAAGACCCAGCATTCTCTGTGGGTGTGGTTTGCAGGTTTATCGGGGGTGCCATGAATCTGACATAGTTTGTCTAGAATTCTTGTTTAGGCTGGACGGTCCATCTCAGCTTCCCTTGAAAGGCTTTTTCCGCTGACCTGGTCGAGAGCCCCTGAATACGGCGAGTACCGCCGTATTATCTGGGCTATCTTCTTTATTTCGGCGCTTGTTTTTACTGCGTCGTGGTTTTCCATTGACATCCCTGACTTCGGATGTGCTTGGATCGCTGGTGCTACTGCGGGCTAACTAGCTATCTTCGCCTGCGCAAAAGCGGGTGATGAGGCTTGTCAGGGCTGCCATTGTTCTCAGTTTTTCTTGGCCGAGGTGTCTGGCGAGCCATTCGTCTCATACGCTGTGCTTGAAAGTTGCTAAGGCTTCGGCGTTCGGGCAGTCGACGATTTGGTTCTTCTTAGTGAGAAACCTGTTCCAAAGCTTTTGGGCTGACTCTCCAGGCTGTTGAATTATATGACTTAAATCATCTGCATCCGGAGGTCGGACATAGGTCCCTTGAAAATTAGCCGGAAAAGCATCCTCGAGCTCCTCCCAACTTCCAATTGAATTTTCAGGGAGGCTTTTCAGCCAGTGCCGAGCTGGTCCTTTAAGCTTGAGGGGCAAGTACTTGATGGCATGGAGGTCGTCTCCGTGGGCCATATGGATATGGAGGATAAAGTCCTCAATCCAGACCCCAGGGTTTGTGGTCCCATTGTACGCCTCTATGTTCACTGGTTTGAATCCTTCTGGAAATTAATGGTCCAGCACCTCATCGATGAAACATAGGGGGTGTGTGGCACCCCTGTATTTGGATGTATCATGGCGTTCGGACGGTTGTAGTATTCAGTTTTGATTTTGTGCCGGAGCGCGCTTCCTAGATCCATAAATGGATCTGGTCGTACTAGATTTTTGGCGCAAGTCTTCACGTAGATCGTGTGTTGGCTTATGTGCGGTCTTGTTAGCCGCTCTATCGTGGCCACAAGGTGGTTGATCCGGCCGGTTGGCCGTTTTATTTTTTCGGCTGTGTGGGCTCTAAGGCCTCATCGTCGAATTCAGGTAATAGCTTGCGCTTTGGATAGCTCTTTGTGTGGTAGCTTCCACCATACTTTTCTTCGCTGTCGAGCACTTTGTTCCACCTGCTATTGAGCGTATTTTGTGCGGCCTTAAGCCTTTGCTTCTGCTTCTTCAGGCTCCTCGTTGCCGGGGTAAATAGCCATGGGTAGCCCAGCCGGCTTCCCCTGGCCCCTCAGAAAAAATTATGAGCCCATCCGGCTCATAAGAAGACTCAAGACAAGGCCGCCTCCCCCCTAGCCGGCTACCTTCCTAGTCGGCTTCGGGGGCGGCCTGCCCTTTTCACCCTCATGAAGAAAGCTGTGGAGGGCCGGCTACGGCAGGGCCGGCTATGACAAGGCCGCCTGCTGCCAGGCCGGCTCCCATAAAGCAGTCAACGCCGTACCCGCAATGTACGCGTCCACTCTGCAATGATGAAGCGGGGCGTGGCTACAGTGGAGCCTGCCACCCCCAAAACCCGGAGCACGCCTGGTACAGTGCATCGTGCGGGCAGCTGCGGCCCGCCCAACGCGGCACTGTTGCCACGGCGGCTCTGACGCCGTCCACGACGGGCCGCCAGTGTGGCCCCCGAGGCGGTGGGCCCCTTCGGGCAGAGAGATGCCGAAGGCGGCTGCACCTCCTCTCAAGCCGGCAAGACAAAGGGCCGGCTTCACGTAGCCGGCCTGCCGCCCTCGTCGAAGGAGACGCCCATTAAGGAGACAAGATGCGGCGGGGCTACAGTAATCGCCCGCCAAGGCGGCGTTACTGTAGCCACGCTTACCCCGACCAAGCCTGCGTCAACAATACGGAGCAACAGTAACCAGCTGCCGACAAGGCCCTGGCCAGTGGGGCCGGCCTGTCGACCCAGGAGCCGGCAGCCGGCGGGACCCACCAGCCGGCGGGCCCCAGAAGCCGGTGGAGAAGCCGGCGTGCATAGTCACAGGCAGCTGGGCCCAGCGCCCAGTCGGATTACCATTGTACCCCCGGGGGTAGGCCAATATAAACCCCCCGGTGCACCCATGCAAGGGGGTGGAACTCTCTTTCTAGACCTGGACACCATACAAGGAGAAGGAGCAGGCTGAGCCGAGCCCTTCTTCCTCCTTCCACCCAAAACAGCTCGAGGAGCATTGTAGCTACTTGTTCCCTTAGTAACCATGCGGAGACCCCGCAGAGCAGCAGTAGGGGTATTATCTCCCCGGAGAGCCCTGAAGCTGGGTAAGATTCGCCGGCGTGCATGTCTTCGCCTCATCCCGTTTCCAGGCACCGGCGATGTTCTATTGGCCCCCGCAATGATAAGCCACCCGTTGGCATATGTCGCTCCTACCACCCGACATTTGGCACCCACCATGGGGCCAGGTGCACCGTCGTCCGGAGACCTGTTCTGGACGGGAACCCTTTTCCTTCCTCGCGAGCGTAGCTAGCCTGGCTCGCCCGATGGCGCTTGCCGCGACGCGCTGCATGGTGTCACCAACATCTGCGCGGCTAGCGGCCTCGCCGACCTCTTCGACAAGGCCCACATCTCTGACGAGCTTGCCTCCGATGCGGGCACAGATCACCTCGCCAACCTCCTCGACCAGCTCCACGTCTCCAGCGAGCCCGCTGCGGATTTGGACTCGGCTGGCTCCACCGACCCGATGCCTGTCGACTCCGACACGGCATCCTACGATACCTTCCCCACCAACGTCACGGTCTACAATGACCCGCTCCCTCCGGCTGGCGATCGCGATTCTGACGCCCCCGAGGTGATGGTTATCGGCCTCGACGGCCCGACTGACGAGGGCGCCCGCGACGCCCCGCGCGCGGCTGCCCAAGACTTGTCCGCCCCCCTTCCGGCTGACGCCAGCGACGAAGTTCTGGAGGCACGCGGCCTCGCCCTCCTCGCGGAGGGCCGGCGGCTGGCCTCCGTAAGACGCCTCACCGAGGCCTACCAGCGCGAAGCTGACCGCACCGCCTTCGGCACGCCGGCTCCGGCTGGCCCAAGCCGGGCTGGTGTTGTCAGGCAACGCGGCGCCGTCATCGCCGACACACTTGGAGTAGATCGCCCGGTCTACGCCACCCCGCTCGAGAACCTGCGCGCCGCCCAGGCGGCCGTAGACGAGCTGGACGGCTTGGAAGCCGAAGACCTCCCCCACATGACGCGGCGCATCCAGCAACTAATCGATGCGGCCGCACGACGGCACGAAGCCGACGCCTGCGCGGGGAGCCCTCCCCCGCGCCGCGAACACGGCGCGACTTCCCGGTCGCCGACTACAAGCAACACCCGCGTGTGGCGCGAGAAAGAGCCGGCTTCCAGCCGAAGCCGGACCCAAGTCTCCATCGAGCGAGACGCGGACAGCCGCCCCCGTGCCATGGAATGGCGGGGCACCCCGCCCCCGCCTCGAGCTTGCGGAGAGAGATATCCTACCCCGCCTCCAGTGGCTCACCCGACTCTCAGCGGCCGGCTTGGTCGCCGCGAGGGAGTCGGCGAAAACGGCGCCCGCCATCGGATCGACCGCCTGGCCCGATCCCTGGCGCTAGAAGAAGAAGATGATGTCGGCCCGCCTTGCTTTGGCCCCCGCATCCGCGACGAGCCCTTCCCCAAAGGGTTCTCGCTCCCAAGAGACACACCCAAGTACAACGGCTCGATGAAGCCGGAAGATTGGCTGACCGACTACTCCACAGCCGTCAGCATCGCCAACGGCAACCGGCGCGTTGCCGTAAAGTACGTGCCCCTCATGCTGCAAGGCACGTCACGGACTTGGCTTAACAGCCTCAAGCCCCTCAGCATCAACAGCTGGGTGGATTTCACTGAAGCCTTCGTTCGCAACTTCACCAGCACCTACAAGCGGGCTCCCAAGCCCAGACAGCTCTCCCTGTGCGTACAGGGCCCAGCCGAGTCCACTCACGACTACCTCACGCGTTGGGCCGAGCTCCGCAATTCCTGCGAAGGGGTGCACGAGGTGCAAGCCATCGAATACTTCACCGCCGGGTGCCGAGAGGGCACCCTCCTCAAGCACAAGCTTCTCTGCGATGAGCCGACTACCCTCGACGAGCTCCTGAACATCGCTGACAAGTACGCCACCGCCGACTCCTCAATGAAGACCGAGCTCCGGGTGGACGCATCCGGAAAAGTGCTCAATCCGGCGCCCCAAGCGCCGGCTGGAGACGGTGGCCGACGCCAACACCAGAACAATCAAAAGCGCAAGGGCCCTGCGCCGCCTCCCGCTAGCCGGCAGGTGGCCACGGTCGAAGATGCGCCGCCTGAAGGGCGGCCCGTGCCCAAGAAGCCCAAGGGCGGCCGGCCGGCTTGGCAGCCGGCCTTCTCCTACGAGCAAACCCTTGATGCCTCATGCAAGTTCCACAGCGGCGCGAAGCCGTCCAACCACACGACCCGCAAATGCAACTGGCTCGCCCGAATCTCCAAGGGCGAAGGGCTCACGCCGACTCCGCCTGCCGGCCCGCCGCCGCCGGCTCCGCCGCCCAAGGCCGCCCGGCCTGCGGTCGACGCCGTGCAGGACGAGTTCCCCGATGAGCAAGCATCTTATGTCGTCTTCACGAGCCAACCCGAAGACCGGCGCAGCAAGCGCCGAGAGCAACAAGAAGTCAACGTGGCCGCCGCCAGCCCAGCCGGCCACATGCACTGGTCAGAGAAACCCATCAGTTGGAGCCGGGCCGACCACCCAGAGGTGATGCCGTCCCCCGGCTCCTACGCATTGGTCCTGGAGGCCACCCTTGCAACGGATACGCGCGCCGCTCGCTTCTCCCGCGTGCTGATCGACGGCGGAAGCAGCATCAACATCCTGTACCGCGACACCATGGAGAAGCTGGGTGTCAAGGCAAAGCAGCTTGCGCCGACTCGAACGGTGTTCCACGGCATCGTACCCGGTTTGTCCTGTGCCCCCATCGGCAAGATCAAGATCGATGTACTCTTTGGGGGCAAGGATCATTTCCGCCGGGAAGCAATCTGGTTCGAGGTGGTTGACCTGGAGAGCCCTTACCACACCCTGCTTGGCCGACCCACCTTGGCCAAGTTTATGGCGGTCCCCCACTACGCTTACCTCAAGATGAAGATACCGAGCTCCAAGGGTGTCATCACCATCGCCGGCGACTACAAGAAGTCCGCCGACTGCACCGCGGCCAGCAGCCGGCTGGCCGAATCCCTTGTGATCGCTGCAGA
Source organism: Triticum monococcum (assembly GCA_034509565.1). Classification (NCBI taxonomy): domain Eukaryota; kingdom Viridiplantae; phylum Streptophyta; class Magnoliopsida; order Poales; family Poaceae; genus Triticum; species Triticum monococcum. Next base: position 69,605,369 of record CM067846.1, read on the forward strand.
GAAGAAGACACTAGACAGGGTCGTGGCCCTGGCCAGCAAGCAGCTAAACCAACCCGCCGACTCCAAGGAGTATGATGCCCAATGATCTTTCCAGCCGGCCAAGGAGACCAAGAAGATACAGCTTGACCCCGAGCACCCCGAGAGGTTTGCCGTCATTGGGGCGAGCCTGGATAGCAAATAGGAAGGCGAGCTCGTCGATTTCCTCCGTGAGAATCGGGATATCTTTGCATGGTCCCCCAAGGACATGCCGGGTGTTCCGAAGGATTTCGCCGAGCACAAATTGCACGTGCGGGAGGATGCTAAACCCGTCAAGCAGCCCCTCCGCTGACTGTCGGAAGAGAAGAGAAGGATCATAGGGGAGGAGATAGCCCAGCTTCTCGCAGCCGGCTTCATCATGGAAGTTTTCTTCCCCGAGTGGCTCGCGAACCCGGTTCTCGTGCTGAAAAAGAATAACAAGTGGCGCATGTGTATAGATTACACAAGCCTCAACAAAGCCTGCCCAAAAGATCCCTTCGCTCCGCCCAGGATTGATCAAGTGATAGACTCCACAGCCGGATGCGAGCTGTTGAGCTTTTTGGATGCCTACTCGGGATACCACCAGATCAAGCTGAACCCGGATGACCAACTGAAGACCGCCTTCATCACGCCGTTTGGAGCCTTCTGCTACCTGACTATGACGTTCGGATTGAGGAATGCCGGCGCCACTTTTCAGCATTGCATGCAGAAGTGCCTCCTCACGCAGCTCGGCAAGAACGCCCACGTTTACGTGGATGATGTTGTGGTGAAGACGGAGAAGCGTGGCACTCTGCTGGAAGACTTGAAGGAGACATTCGAGAACCTGCGCCGGTTCCGGATCAAGCTCAACCCGGAGAAATGCGTGTTCGGAGTGCCAGCCGGCCAGCTCCTAAGCTTTCTGGTCTCCGAACGCGGCATAGAGTGCAACCCTGTGAAGATCAAGGCCATCGAGAGGATGGCGTTCCCAACCAAGCTCAGAGAGATTCAGAAGTTCACCGGGTGCCTGGCCTCTCTGAACCGCTTCATCAGCCGGCTCGGAGAAAAAGCTCTCCCCCTCTACCGTCTCATGAAGAAGAGCACTCACTTTGAGTGGAATGACCAGGCCGACCAAGCTTTCCATGAGCTGAAGAAAATGCTGTCCACGCCGCCTGTCTTGGTGGCACCGACTGAGAAGGATCCCATGCTCCTATATATTGCCGCCACTAGCCGGGTGGTCAGCACCGTCATTGTGGTCGAACGCCCCGAAGAAGGCCGAGCCCAGCCGGTCCAGAGGCCGGTTTATTACCTGAGCGAGGTGTTGTCCGCCTCGAAGCAAAATTACCCGCACTATCAGAAGATGTGCTATGGCGTGTACTTCGCCGCCAAGAAGCTGAAGCCGTACTTTCAAGAGCATCCCATCACGGTCGTATGCACTGCCCCGCTGGCCGAGATCATAGGCAGCCGGGATGCATCCGGCCGGGTAGCTAAATGGGCCATCGAGCTGGCCCCCTACACGATCTTCTACCAACCCCGCACTGCCATCAAGACGCAAGCGCTGGCTGACTTCCTCGTCGACTGGGCCGAGACCCAGTACTTACCACCAGCGCCCGACTCCACCCATTGGCGCATGCACTTTGACGGATCAAAGATGCACACCGGCTTGGGAGCCGGCGTCGTCCTTACCTCTCCAAAGGGCGACAAGCTCAGATACACGCTGTAGATCCACTTTGCGCCTCCAACAACGTAGCCGAGTACGAAGCGCTCATACACGGGCTCCGGCTTGCCAAAGAACTTGGCATCCCGCCGGATCCTGTGCTATGGCGACTCGGATTTGGTGGTGCAGCAATCTTCTGGCGACTGGGACGCCAAGGACGCAAACATGGCGAGCTACCGCTTCCTAGTGCAGCAAATCAGCGGATACTTTGACGGGTGCGAATTCCTTCATGTGCCGTGAGCCGACAACGAGCCAGCAGATGCTCTGGCCCGAATAGGCTCCACGCGGCAAGCAATACCAACCGGCGTCGCCCTACAGCGCCTCCTCAAGCCATCAATCAAGCCGTCTCCGGAATCCGACTCCATCTTCGTGCCGCCTAACCCCGAGGAGGCCGGGTCCGGCTCGAAGAATCAAGCAGCCGGCCCGGGGACTTCAATATTTGGCTCGGGGACTGCAGTACCCGGCTCGGGGACTGCAGTACCCGGCTCGGGGACTGCCGCACCCGGCCCGGGGACTGCGGTAGCCGGCCCGGGGACTTCTTCAGCACAGCAAGCGGCGGCCGACTCCAGCACTGCATTACCCAGCCCGCCCACCCTGGTGGCTGTGGCCACATTGGTGGCAGAGGAAGTCGCCGCTCCATCATGGGCCCAAGCCATCCGCAACTTTTTGGTCAACCATGACCTGTCGGCTGACAAAAGCGAAGCAAGACAAGTCCAGCGCCGGGCTGGAGCATACACAATCGTCAACAGAGAGCTTGTCAAGCGCAGCGCCACCGGAGTCTTGCAGCGATGCGTCGAGCAGGAGAAAGGCATCGCGATCCTCAGGGATATACACCAAGGAGAATGCGGCCACCACGCCGCATCAAGATCACTTGTCGCCAAAGCCTTCCGCCACGGTTTCTTCTGGCCGACTGCTTTGGACGACGCCAAAGAGCTAGTCAAACACTGCAAAGGCTGCCAGCTTTTTAGCTCGCAGCAACACATGCCGGCTTCGGCACTCAAGACCATTCCCATCACCTGGCCCTTTGCCGTCTGGGGATTGGATATGGTGGGCCCATTCAAGACGGCGCGCAGCGGCATGACACATTTGCTCGTCGCCGTCGACAAATTCACCAAGTGGATCGAGGCAAAGCCGATCAAGAAGCTGAATGGGCCGACTGCAGTGACTTTCATTGCAGATATAACAACCCAGTACAGCGTACCGCACAGCATCATCACCGACAACGGCACGAACTTTGCCAAAGGCGCCTTGGCACGGTTCTGCGCTGCGCAAGGTATCCGGCTGGACCTTGCGTCAGTCGCCCTCCCACAGTCAAACGGCCAAGTGGAGCGAGCAAATGGCCTCATTTTGTCCGGCATCAAGCCTCGACTGGTCGTACCTCTGGAGCGTTCAGCCGGATGCTGGCTCGATGAGCTGCCGGCTGTCCTATGGAGTCTGCGCACTACTCCCAACAGATCAACCGGCTTCACTCCCTTCTTCCTTGTCTATGGTGCCGAGGCAGTCATCCCAACAGATATCGAGTTCGACTCGCCTCGGGTAACCATGTACACGGAAGCGGAAGCCAAAGAAGCATGAGAAGACGGCGTTGACCTGCTGGAAGAGGCCCGGCTGTTAGCCCTCAGCCGGTCTGCCATCTACCAGCAGGGTTTGCGCCGCTACCACAGCCGGAGGGTCCGACCAAGATCCTTCCAGGAGGGCGACCTTGTGCTCCGGCTGATCCAGCGAACAGCCGGCCAGCACAAGCTCGCAGCCCCCTGGGAAGGCCCCTTCATCATCAGCAGAGCCTTGGGCAACGATGCCTACTACCTCATCGACGCACAGAAGCCGAAGGCACGCAAGAGAGACGACTCCGGCAAGGAGTCGGAGCGACCATGGAACGCAAATCTCCTTCGGAAGTTTTACAGTTAAAATGCAGTATGTATTATGCCCACTTTTGTATTAAGTACGAAACAGTAGGCTCCCCGAGAAAGACTCGGGGACTGCCACCCTTTATTTATGAATGAAAGTTATCATGCGTATGATATCACCTATTCATTTATTTTGTCCGGTACCGGGTCCGACGAGTCGGCCCGGGGACTAGCCGACTAGAGTTATATTAGGAGCCCTACCCACAGTCAGACAAGTAATGTGCCGACACCCAGGCTTGGCTCTTGCCGAAATCGCAGCTCGAAGAACCGACTGCCCGGCTGGCAAGAGTCACAAGCCGGGAAGGGTGCGCACATGAAAAACGGCTAGGGACCAAACAGGCTCGCATATATAACAAAAGCCGGCTTGCTGCCTCCCGCCGACCGACTACCAGAGTAGCCAGCCGGCCGGCTTACATTCAGTCTGCTTCAAATCCAAGAAAGCTCAAGTACTTGCCTTCCGAAAGAGGGAAGGCGGCAAAGGAAAGAGCCTAAGGACAAAAAAGTACACTTGAATGAACGCCAACACATGCATATATTAATATTTACACAAAAGGCCTCCAGAGAGGTCGACATCCAACATTGTTCGATACACCCCCAGTGGGTGGAATTGCAGAAACTTAAAAATTGTTCGAAAAAGTAAAACAGGGACAAAAGAAACGGCAGATCAAGCCGGCGGGGCTGCGGACGAGCCGGGCTGGGCGGTGGAAGCAGTCGTGCCGGCTGGAGGAGCGGCCGGCTGGCCAACCTCGGCTTGATCGTCGCCTCCGGCAGAGGGCGCGCTCCCGCGTGGCTCGTTGCTGGAGGCACGGTCGGCTGGAGGACGGTCGGCCGTCTCACCAGTCGGCTCGGCGTCTTCGTCGTCCTCCTCCTCGTCGTCCTCGCCCTCGTTGCTGGAGGCGATCTCCTCGGCCGAGTCCTCGCCGTCCGCCGGGTTCAGCCCGAACCATTCCTCCGGCTGGGCGGCGCCATCGTCGTTGAGCTCCGGCGCGAAGACACTGGTGTCGGTGCACTCGGCGATCGTCGAGGCGCGTTGCGCGATCGCTGGCCGCACCTCCTCCAGCTCCGCGTCGGCTTCCGACCGCCACGTCCGCAGCTGGTCCAGGCTTAGCCCTGGGTACCACGCGCGGACGAACTCCAGCGCACGCCCGGCTCCAAGACGTGCTGCGGACGCCTTCCAGGCCTCGAAGCGGCCGACTGCGACTTCAAGCCAGTCGGCCGTCCGGCTTGGGGTGCGGGGAATTGTCTGGCCGGGCCAGAGCGCGGTCAGCATCGTCACCCCGGCACGTTGGAGCCGGCGGAGCAGCCGGTGGGCCGGCTGCAGCCGCGCCTGGATGGCGATGAGCTGCTCTGACAGCGTCCGATTCGCATCCGGCGGAATCACAACCCCGGCCTGACGGTGCTCCTCGCGGTAAGCTTCGATGGCTTGGGCGGCGAGGACGGATTGGCCGGGAAAGTACTCTGCGCAAGATAGCAAACACAAGTCAAAACAAAGCCGCAGGCGGCCGGCAGATGGAAGAAGGGCAAGAAGGACGGCCTACCATCGATGAGATCCTCGATCCGGCCGAAGCCTTCTTCCAGCGCCTGGCGCGTCTCGGCCCAGCTCGCCTCCCTGGCCTCGAACTCCGCCTTCAAGGCGGCCTCGCCGTCCTGCACCTTTTGCAGGGCCACCTTGTGGCTCTCCTCTTGGTCGGCCAGTTTCTTCGCCAGGCGGTCGCGCTCCTGAACCAAGTCAGCGTACTCGGCGTCCTTGGCGCGAAGAGCGGCCTGCACTTCGCCGAGTTCCCTCCGCAGGTCGGCGTTGGCCTCTGCGCAAGCAAAAGACAAAGAGAAAAAGTCAGCAAAGGGAAAGTCGTCAAGGAAGATCCGACCCGACTGCGCTGCAGTCGGCCCGGATCTCAGGGACTACACCCAGTGGATGCGCTGTCGCGCCCCCACGAAAAACAAATAAAGGCAAAACACTTACGCCGGCTGCTGGCGAGGTCTTCGGTCCTCCGGCTCAGCTCCCGAGCCTGGGAGTTGAAGGCGGCGGCACGAGAATAATGATAATCCTAAGAGATCAGAAAAAACAGTCAAGATAGTCGTCGAGTAAGATCCGGCCCGACTGCGATGCAGTCGGCCCGGATCTCGGGGACTACACCCAGTGGGTGCGCTAGCGCGCCCCCACGGAAAGAATTCAAAGGACCAGAGCGGTCAACGAGTGAAGACTTACCCGGATTGCAGACCGCGTCGACAGAAACTCCTAAGTAAATTGCCTCAGGAGGCCGGCCTGTGCCTGCAGCCGGCTCCGAACCCCTTGGGCCGTGACGTTCAGCTCGCCGCTCCCTCCGCTAGGAGTCCACCCGGACGTGGCGGAGCTGGCCGCCTCCAAGGCGTCTGCCGTCTGCTCGGCACCTACGGCCCGGCGCGTGTCCGGCGGGGCCGTGCCCCCTCCGGCATGCCGGCCCGCCGCCAGCTCGATCTCAAGACCGGCTCCGGCCTCGGGCGCGGCCCGGGCCGGCTCCTCCGGCACCGCCGACGATTGGCCGCCTTCGCCCGCTCCGGCTGGCGCTGCCGGTGGCGTTCTCTCCGCGGAAATCTCGAAGACTTCGTCCCTCTGCACCGGCGGCTGCTCGGGGATAATCTCCTCCGCCGTGGGCAGAGGGATGTCCGGATCCAAAGTTTGGAGGGGGATGGCGAGCAGCGGAGGCCGGCTACGCGCGCCCTCCGCCTCCGTCTCCACGGCCGCCCGCTCCGACGGAGTCTCGGCCGCCGCGCTCGCTCGCCCCGGCGCCGTCTGGGCGGCCTCCCGCTCCGCCGCCTCCCGCTCTGCCGCCTCCCTCTCTCGACGCGCCTCGCGAGCATTGCGCTCCGTGGCTGCTGCAAGTTCGGCGCGGGGGTCCACTCGGCGGGACCCTGAGGATCCGGCACTCGGCCCGACCACGGAGCCGGCTGGGCCTCGCTCGAGGGAGAGCGGCGCCCTGCTCAAGAAATCAGAGAAGAATTCAAGTAAAGAAAGACTTCAGAATGACAAGCACGTAGGCGGCTAGAAGGCTTACGCGGAAACTGATGGAGGCTTCTTCACCGCCTTCCGGAAGCGGGCCGCCTTCGCCGCCGCCTCGTCACGCTTTGTGGCTGCGATGGAGGCCTTCGGCTTCTTCGGTCGGCTTCCGAAGAGTGGGAGCGCGGCCCGGCGTTTCCCCTTTCCACCACCGGCAGTTGGCGCGGCAGACGAGCCCGCGCCGCGACGGTCGGATGCCGGCTGGTGGCGCAGGATTTCTTCGGCTTCAAAATCATCCGGCCAGTCGTCGAAACTGGCCGAGCGCCCCGTGCCGCCGGGCTCGGTGACGTCCCCCGTGGCGGTGTCCTCCATGGCGACTGCAGCAAGGTCCGGGTTGTCGAGGTCGTCCACCGTGCGGTCCGGGGCATACTCGCGTTCGACTCCAGCCGCCCCGGCTGGCGGCGGGAGGAGAGGATTCTAATAGAAAAAAAAAGAGAAGAGCCGCTTGGTCAGAAGCCGGCTGGCCCAAGCCGGCAGACGACAAGAAGAAGGACTTACCACAGGCGGAGGATGGGCGCGGGAGTACGGCGCCTTGCCGAATTGCCACTCGTCGGTGAGCTTCAGGTTGGCGATGTAGTTCACCATCAGAGCCACTTCGGCATGGGGCATCTCCCATGTGCTCAGCCGGCAAGGGTCGAACCGGCCGCTCATCTGGCACATCATGTGCGGCCGGCTTTGGAGGGGCAGAATCCGGCGCTCGACGAAGGCGGCTACCAGGTCGGATCCGCGCAGGCCTTCCGACTGGATCATCACCCGAAGCCGGGCGATGGAGGCATTCCCAGCCGGAGACAAGGACTTCGACCTGTAGCCCCAAGACGGCCGCCTCCCAGCCGGCGGGCCGGCTACGTAAGCCGGCAGATTGACGTAGTCGCCGTGCGGGGCGATGTTCTTGACGTAGAAGTAGGATTTCTGCCAAAGCTTGACAGACTGGATCAGAGGAATGTGAGGGAAGGGGTTGTCGTCGCTTGCCCTCTTCATCGCGATGAAGGCGCCGCAGGGAGCCGGCACACCGGCGGAGATGGTGCCGAGCTTGTTCTGGAACAGCTCCGCCCAGAGCTCCAGCGTCGGCAGCACCCCCAAGAAACCTTCGCAGAGGGAGACGAAGGCCGAGAGCTGCATCACCGCGTTGGGCGTGACGTGATGCGGCTGGAGGTTGTAGAATTCAAGAAAAGAGCGCATGAAGCTGCTCGCCGGGAAGCCGAAGCCACGCAAGAAGTGCGTGCGGAAGACGACGCGCTCGCCTTCCTCCGGCGCCGGCAAGACCTCCGTCGCGGGCGCCAGACGCACCTGCACAAGGTTTGCGGCGGGCAGGCGCCGGGTCTGGCGGAGGAATTCAATGTGGTCCTCGTGGACATTGGACCCGTCCCACGAGCTTGACAGCGCCAGAGACATGGCGGCGTGGGTGGGCTGCGGCGCAAGACTGCGTCGGGCGCGAGGAAGAAGAAGGAGAGGAAGAGGAGCAAAAGGGACGGGGAGCGGGGGAGCGAACGGGCCTTTGCCTCTCCCCCTCCCCCCCCCCCTACTTGTAGGCGAGTGCGCCAGAGCCGAGGAGGCGCGGCGTGGGGGATCGTGGGGATCGGTCGTGCCCATCTCCCCCACGCCCGCGTTAATTGCGCGCCTTGATGACGCGAAGAAATGGCCGCGGGGAGGCGAGCAGTCCCCTCGGGCCACAGAAGATCTGCTCCCGGGCCGAGGCCAGGGAGTGGCGGGCCCGGGCCTGCGGCGGCGTCCCGTCGCGCGCGTGCGACGGCAGGACTTCTCCGCCACGTGGCTCGTCGTGGGGCCTGCGGCCAGCCCGCGGGTCAACCACGGTCACCTTGATAAACAAAAAGTGCTCCGGAGTCGGCTGCAACGACGAGGTCGGCCCCTCAGGGTATGAAGCCGGTCAAGCTTCCCGTCCTTCCGTCCGCCGTGAAGCTCGCCCGGCTTCGGGGACTACTGTCGGGGTAAATAGCCATGGGTAGCCCAGCCGGCTTCCCCTGGCCCCTCAGAAAAAATTATGAGCCCATCCGTCTCATAAGAAGACTCAAGACAAGGCCGCCTCCCCCCTAGCCGGCTACCTTCCTAGCCGGCTTCGGGGACGGCCTGCCCTTTTCACCCTCATGAAGAAAGCTGTGGAGGGCCGGCTACGGCAGGGATGGCTATGACGAGGCCGGCTACGACAAGGCCGCCTGCTGCCAGGCCGGCTCCCATAAAGCAGTCAACGCCGTACCCGCAATGTACGCGTCCACTCTGCGATGATGAAGCGGGGCGTGGCTACAGTGGAGCCTGCCACCCCCAAAACCCGGAGCACGCCTGGTACAGCGCGTCATGCGGGCAGCTGCGGCCCGCCCGGCGCGGCACTGTTGCCACGGTGGCTCTGACGCCATCCACGACGGGCCGCCAGCGTGGCCCCCGAGGCGGTGGGCCCCTTCGGGCAGAGAGATGCCGAAGGCGGCCGCACCTCCTCTCAAGCTGGCAAGACAGAGGGCCGGCTTCACGTAGCCGGCCTGCCGCCCTCCTCGAAGGAGACGCCCATTAAGGAGACAAGATGCGGCAGGGCTACAGTAATCGCCCGCCAAGGCGGCGTTACTGTAGCCACGCTTACCCCGACCAAGCCTGCGTCAACAATATGGAGCAACAGTAACCAGCTGCCCACCAGGCCCTGGCCAGTGGGGCCGGCCTGTCGACCCAGGAGCCGGCAGCCGGCGGGACCCACCAGCCGGCGGGCCCCAGAAGCCGGTGGAGAAGCCGGCGTGCATAGTCACAGGCAGCTGGGCCCAGCGCCCAGTCGGATTACCATTGTACCCCCGGGGGGTAGGCCTATATAAACCCCCCGGTGCACCCATGCAAGGGGGTGGAACTCTCTTTCTAGACCTAGACACCATACAAGGAGAAGGAGCAGGCTGAGCCGAGCCCTTCTTCCTCCTTCCACCCAAAACAGCTCGAGGAGCATTGTAGCTACTTGTTCCCTTAGTAACCATGCGGAGACCCCGCAGAGCAGCAGTAGGGGTATTATCTCCCCGGAGAGCCCTGAAGCTGGGTAAGATTCGCCGGCGTGCATGTCTTCGCCTCATCCCGTTTCCAGGCACCGGCGATGTTCTATTGGCCCCCGCAATGATAAGCCACCCGTTGGCATATGTCGCTCCTACCACCCGACACTCGTTGTGGCAATAAGCCTTCTGCGGAGGTTCTCTTGTTCCAAGTGCGTTTCCGGGATGATGTGTGCATCTTCGTCCGGACTGTTTTCCTCCCCCGAGGGGGTTAGATGAGGTTTATCCTCGGCGTCGCCGTGTTCGAACATCAGATCCGTACTATGTTCGCCGTTTGCAGTTTCATTGTGCTCCGCTGCTGGGTCGATGTGGTCGTCATTTCCTCTGGAGTCGACTGGAGTGTTTTTTCTCTTGCGCTGTTATCGTTGTTTTTGCTATGGCGGGACTTAGAGCGGCGCCGCTGACGTCGGCGCTTGGGTTGCTTCTTGGAGGGGCCATCCTCCGCAGTCTCGTCGCCATTGCCTTCTTTGGGGATGTCCACCATGTATATATCATATGATGAGGTGGCGGTCCAGTGCCCTGTGGGCGGTGGTTCCCGTTTGGCTCCTGCATCGTCGTCCATACCGTTGATGTCTTCGGAGTCGAAGTCGAGCATGTCGGTTAAATCATCGACAATGGCTACTAAGTGGGTGGTGGGTGGGGAGCGAATTTCTTCATCGTCCGCATCCCATCCTAGCCGGACATAGTTCGGCCAAGGTTCTCCTGACAAGGAGAGAGACCTTAACAAATTTAGGACGTCGCCAAAAGGTGAGTGCTGAAAGATATCCGCGGAGGTGAACTCCATGATCGGCGCCCAATCGGATTCGATAGGCACGGACGCAGGAGGCTCGGAGTCTGTGGCCGGAGACAAATATAGTGGTTTGGCAACACGACTCTCATAAGGGGTGAAGTCAGTATCCGGCTCTATCGCCACTCAGAGTGCGGCCTTCATGGCGGGTGTTGGGTAACGTAGTAATTTCAAAAAAATTCCTACGCACACGCAAGATCATGGTGATGCATAGCAACGAGAGGGGAGAGTATTGTCTACGTACCCTCGTAGACCGAAGCAGAAGCGTTGACGCAACATAGAGGAAGTAGTCGTACGTCTTCCCGATCCGACCGATCCAAGCACCGTTACTCTGGCACCTCCGAGTTCTTAGCACACGTACAGCTCGATGACGCTCCCCAGGCTCCGATCCAGCAAAGCTTCGGGGATGAGTTCCGTCAGCACGACGGCGTGGTGACGATCTTGAAGTTCTACCGTCGCAGGGCTTCGCCTAAGCGCTGCTACAATATGACCGAGGTGGAATATGGTGGAGGGGGCCACCGCACACGGCTAAGGAACGATCACGATGATCAACTTGTGTGTTCTAGGGTGCCCCCTGTCCCCGTATATAAAGGAGGGAGGGGGAGGTGCGGCCGGACCCAAGGGGTGCGCCTGGAGGAGTCCTACTCCCACCGGGAGTAGGACTCCCCCCTCTCTTGCCTTGTTGGAGAAGGAAAGGGGGAAGGAGAAGAGGAAAGGGGCGCCCCCCCCCCCCCCTTCCATGTCCTATTCGGACTAGGGGGGAGGGGGCGCGCGGCCTGCTCTGGCCGGCCCCTCTCTTCTCCCTTATGGCCCATGAAGGCCCATTAACCCCCCGGGAGGGTTCCGGTAACCCCCGGTACTCCGGTAAAATGCCGATTTCACCCGGAACGATTCCGATGTCCAAATATAGGCTTCCAATATATCGATCTTTATGTCTCGGCCATTTCGAGACTCCTCGTCATGTCCGTGATCACATCCGGGACTCCGAACAACCTTCGGTACATCAAAATACATAAACTCATAATGAAACTATCATCGTAACTTTAAGCGTGCGGACCCTACGGTTCGAGAACAATGTAGACATGACCGAGACACGTCTCCGGTCAATAACCAACAGCGGGACCTGGATGCCCATATTGGCTCCTACATATTCTACGAAGATCTTTATCGGTCAGACCGCATAACAACATACGTTGTTCCCTTTGTCATCAGTATGTTACTTGCCCGAGATTCGATTGTCGGTATCCAATACCTAGTTCAATCTCGTTATCGGCAAGTCTCTTTACTCGTTCCGTAATACATCATCTCACAACTAACACATTAGTTGTAATGCTTGCAAGGCTTATGTGATGTGCATTACCGAGAGGGCCCAGAGATACCTCTCCGACATTCGGAGTGACAAATCCTAATCTCGAAATACGCCAACCCAACAAGTACCTTTGGAGACACCTGTAGAGCACCTTTATGATCACCCAGTTACGTTGTGACGTTTGGTAGCACACAAAGTGTTCCTCCGGTAAACGGGAGTTGCATAATCTCATAGTCATAGGAACATGTATAAGTCATGAAGAAAGCAAGAGCAACATACTAAACGATCGGGTGCTAAGCTAATGGAATGGGTCATGTCAATCAGATCATTCAACTAATGATGTGACCTCGTTAATCAAATAACAACTCTTTTTTCATGGTTAGGAAACATAACCATCTTTGATTAACGAGCTAGTCAAGTAGAGGCATACTAGTGACACTCTGTTTGTTTATATATTCACACATGTATTATGTTTCTGGTTAATACAATTCTAGCATGAATAACAAACATTTATCATGATATATGAGGAAATAAATAATAACTTTATTATTGCCTCTAGGGCATATTTCCTTCAGTCTCCCACTTGCACTAGAGTCAATAATCTAGATTACACAGTAATGATTCTAACACCTATGGAGCCTTGGTGCTGATCATGTTTTGCTCGTGGAAGAGGCTTAGTCAACGGGTCTGCTACATTCAGATCCGTATGTATCTTGCAAATCTCTATGTCTCCCACCTGGACTAGATCCCGGATGGAATTGAAGCGTCTCTTGATGTGCTTGGTTCTTTTGTGAAATCTGGATTCCTTTACCAAGGCAATTGCACCAGTATTGTCACAAAAAAATTTCATTGGACCCGATGCACTAGGTATGACACCTAGATCGGATATGAACTCCTTCATCCAGACTCCTTCATTTGCTGCTTCCGAAGCAGCTATGTACTCCGCTTCACATGTAGATCCTGCCACGACGCTTTGTTTAGAACTGCACCAACTGACAGCTCCACCGTTTAATGTAAACACGTATCCGGTTTGCAATTTAGAATCGTCCGGATCAGTGTCAAAGCTTGCATCAACGTAACCATTTACAATGAGCTCTTTGTCACCTCCATATATGAGAAACATATCCTTAGTCCTTTTCAGGTACTTCAGGATGTTCTTGACCGTTGTCCAGTGATCCACTCCTGGATTATTTTGGTACCTCCCTGCTAAACTTATAGCAAGGCACACATCAGGTCTGGTACACAGCATTGCATACATGATAGAGCCTATGGCTGAAGCATAGGGAACATCTTTCATTTTCTCTCTATCTTCTGCAGTGGTCGGGCATTGAGTCTGACTCAACTTCACACCTTGTAACACAGGCAAGAACCCTTTCTTTGCTTGATCCATTTTGAACTTCTTCAAAATCTTGTCAAGGTATGTGCTTTGTGAAAGTCCAATTAAGCGTCTTGATCTATCTCTATAGATCTTTATGCCTAATATGTAAGTAGCTTCACCGAGGTCTTTCATTGAAAAACTCTTATTCAAATATCCCTTTATGCTATCGAGAAATTATATATCATTTCCAATCAGTAATATGTCATCCACATATAATATCAGAAATGCTACAGAGCTCCCACTCACTTTCTTGTAAATACAGACTTCTCCGAAAGTCTGTATAAAACCAAATGCTTTGATCACACTATCAAAGCGTTTATTCCAACTCCGAGAGGCTTGCACCAGTCCATAAATAGATCGCTGGAGCTTGCACACTTTGTTAGCTCCCTTTGGATCGACAAAACCTTCCGGTTGCATCATATACAACTCTTCTTCCAGAAATCCATTCAGGAATGCAGTTTTGACATCCATCTGCCAAATTTCGAAATCATAAAATGCGGCAATTGCTAACATGATTCGGAGAGACTTAAGCATCGCTACGGGTGAGAAGGTCTCATCGTAGTCAACCCCTTGAACTTGTCGAAAACCTTTTGCGACAAGTCGAGCTTTGTAGACAGTAATATTACCGTCAACGTCAGTCTTCTTCTTGAAGATCCATTTATTCTCAATTGCTTGCCGATCATCGGGCAAGTCAACCAAAGTCCATACTTTGTTCTCATACATGGATCCCATCTCAGATTTCATGGCTTCAAGCCATTTTGCGGAATCTGGGCTCACCATCGCTTCTTCATAGTTCGTAGGTTCATCATGATCTAGCAGCATGATTTCCAGAACAGGATTACCGTACCACTCTGGTGCGGTTCTCACTCTGGTTGATCTACGAGGTTCAGTAGTATCTTGTCTTGAAGTTTCATGATCATTATCATGAGCTTCCTCACTAATTGGTGTGGGTGTCGCAGAAACAGTTTTCTGTGATGTACTACTTTCCAATAAGGGAGCAGGTACAGTTACCTCATCAAGTTCTACTTTCCTCCCACTCACATCTTTCGAGAGAAACTCCTTCTCTAGAAAGTTTCCGAATTTAGCAACAAAAGTCTTGCCTTCGGATCTGTGATAGAAGGTTTATCCAATAGTTTCCTTTGGATATCCTATGAAGACACATTTCTATGATTTGGGTTCAAGCTTATCAGGTTGAAGCTTTTTCAATAAGCATCGCAGCCCCAAACTTTCAGAAACGACAACTTTGGTTTCTTGCCAAACCATAGTTCATAAGGCGTCGTCTCAACGGATTTCGATGGTGCCCTATTCAACGTGAATGTGGCCATCTCTAAAGCATAACCCCAAAACGATAGAGGTAAATCAGTAAGAGACATCATAGATCGCACCATATCTAGTAAAGTACGATTACTACGTTCAGACACAACATTACGCTATGGTGTTCCAGGTGGCGTGAGTTGCGAAACTATTCCGCATTGCTTCAAATGTACACCAAACTCATAACTCAAATAATCTCCTCCACGATCAGATCGTAGAAACTTTATTTTCTTGTTACGATGATTTTCAACTTCACTCTGAAATTCTTTGAACTTTTCAAATGTTTCAGACTTCAGTTTCATTAAGTAGATATACCCATATCTGCTTATGTCATCTGTGAAGGTGAGAAAATAACGATATCCGCCACGAGCCTCAATATTCATCGGACCACATACATCTGTATGTATGATTTCCAACAAATCTGTTGCTCTCTCCATAGTACCGGAGAACGGTGTTTTAGTCATCTTGCCCATGAGGCACGGTTCGCAAGTACCAAGTGATTCATAATCAAGTGGTTCCAAAAGTCCATCAGTATGGAGTTTCTTCATGCGCTTTACACCGATATGACCTAAACGGCAGTGCCACAAATAAGTTGCACCATCATTATCAACTCTGCATCTTTTGGCTTCAACATTATGAATATGTGTATCACTACTATCGAGATTCAATAAGAATAGACAACTCTTCAAGGGTGCATGACCATAAAAGATATTACTCATATAAATAGAACAACCATTATTCTCTGATTGAAATGAATAACCGTCTCGTATTAAACAAGATCCAGATATAATGTTCATGCTCAACGCTGGCACCAAATAACAATTATTTAGGTCTAATACTAATCCCGAAGGTAGATGTAGAGGTAGCGTGCCGACTGCGATCACATCGACTTTGGAACCATTTCCCATGCGCATCGTCACCTCGTCCTTAGCCAATCTTCGCTTAATTCGTAGTCCCTATTTTGAGTTGCAAATATTAGCAACAGAACCAGTATCAAATACCCAGGTGCTACTGCGAGCATTAGTAAGGTACACATCAATAACATGTATATCACATATACCTTTGTTCACCTTACCATCCTTCTTATCCGCCAAGTACTTGGGGCAGTTCCGCTTCCAGCGCCAGTCTGCTTGCAGAAGCACTCAGTTTCAGGCTTAGGTCCAGACTTGGGTTTCTTCTCTTGAGCAGCAACTTGCTTGCTATTCTTCTTGAAGTTCCCCTTCTTCTTCCCTTTGCCCTTTTTCTTGAAACTAGTGGTCTTGTTGACCATCAACACTTGATGCTCCTTTTTGATTTCTACCTCCGCAGCTTTCAGCATTGCGAAGAGCTCGGGAATAGTCTTATTCATCCCTTGCATAT
Source organism: Triticum monococcum (assembly GCA_034509565.1). Classification (NCBI taxonomy): domain Eukaryota; kingdom Viridiplantae; phylum Streptophyta; class Magnoliopsida; order Poales; family Poaceae; genus Triticum; species Triticum monococcum. Next base: position 69,621,200 of record CM067846.1, read on the forward strand.
TATAGTTCATCACGAAGCTCTTGTAGCTTGGTGGCAGTGATTGGAGAATTCCCTCAATGACGCAATCATCTAGAAGATTAACTCCCATCTGAATCAAGTGATTATTATACCCAGACATTTTGAGTATATGCTCACTGACAGAACTGTTCTCCTCCATCTTGCAGCTATAGAACTTATTGGAGACTTCATATCTCTCAATCCGGGCATTTTCTTGAAATATTAACTTCAACTCCTGGAACATCTCATATGCTCCATGACGTTCAAAACGTCGTTGAAGTCCCGATTCTAAGCCATAAAGCATGGCACACTGAACTATCGAGTAGTCATCAGCTTTGCTCTGCCAGACGTTCATAACATCTGGTGTTGCTCCAGCAGCAGGCCTGGCACCCAGCGGTGCTTCTAGGACGTAATTCTTCTGTGCAGCAATGAGGATAATCCTCAAGTTACGGACCCAGTCCGTGTAATTGCTACCATCATCTTTCAACTTTGCTTTCTCAAGGAACGCATTAAAATTCAACGGAACAACAGCATGGGCCATCTATCTACAATCAAACATACATAAGCAAGATACTATCAGGTACTAAGTTCATGATAAATTTAAGTTCAATTAATCAAATTACTTAAAGAACTCCCACTTAGATAGACATCCCTCTAATCCTCTAAGTGATCACGTGATCCAAATCAACTAAACCATGTCCGATCATCACGTGAGATGGAGTAGTTTCATTGGTGAACATCGCTATGTTGATCATATCTACTATATGATTCACGCTCGACCTTTCGGTCTCCGTGTTCCGAGGCCATATCTGCATATGCTTGGCTCGTCAAGTATAACCTGAGTATTCCGCGTGTGCAACTGTTTTGCACCCGTTGTATTTGAACGTAGAGCCTATCACACCCAATCATCATGTGGTGTCTCAGCACGAAGAACTTTCGCAACGGTGCATACTCAGGGAGAACACTTCTTGATAATTTTAGTGAGAGATCATCTTATAATGCTACAGTCAATCAAAGCAAGATAAGATGCATAAAAGATAAACATCACATGCAATCAATATAAGTGATATGATATGGCCATCATCATCTTGTGCCTGTGATCTCCATCTTCGAAGCACCGTCATGATCACCATCGTCACCGGCGCGACACCTTGATCTCCATCGTAGCATCGTTGTCGTCTCGCCAATCTTATGCTTCCACGACTATCGCTACCGCATAGTGATAAAGTAAAGCATTACAGCGCGATTGCATTGCATAAAGCGACAACCATATGGCTCCTGCCAGTTGCCGATAACTTGGTTACAAAACATGATCATCTCATACAACAAAATTCAGCATCATGTCTTGACCATATCACATCACAACATGCCCTGCAAAAACAAGTTAGACGTCCTCTACTTTGTTGTTGCAAGTTTTACGTGGCTGCTACGGGCTTAAGCAAGAACCAATCTTACCTATGCATCAAACCCACAACGATAGTTTGTCAAGTTGGTGCTGTTTTAACCTTCGCAAGGACCGGGCATAGCCACACTTAGTTCAACTAAAGTTGGAGAAACTGTCACCCGCAAGCCACCTATGTGCAAAGCACGTCGGGAGAACCGGTCTCGCGTAAGCGTACGCGTAATGTCGGTCTGGGCCGCTTCGTCCAACAATACCACCGAACCAAAGTATAACATGCTGGTAAGCAGTATGACTTATATCGCCCACAACTCACTTGTGTTCTACTCGTGCATATAACATCAACACATAAAACCTAGGCTCCGATACCACTGTTGGGTAACGTAGTAATTTCAAAAAAATTCCTACGCACACGCAAGATCATGGTGATGCATAGCAACGAGAGGGGAGAGTATTGTCTACGTACCCTCGTAGACCGAAGCGGAAGCGTTGACGCAACATAGAGGAAGTAGTCGTACGTCTTCCCGATCCGACCGATCCAAGCACAGTTACCCCGGCACCTCCGAGTTCTTAGCACACGTACAGCTCGATGACGCTCCCCGGGCTCCGATCTAGCAAAGCTTCGGGGATGAGTTCCGTCAGCATGACGGCGTGGTGACGATCTTGATGTTCTACCGTCGGAGGGCTTCGCCTAAGCGCTGCTACAATATGACCGAGGTGGAATATGGTGGAGGGGGCACCGCACACGGCTAAGGAACGATCACGATGATCAACTTGTCTGTTCTAGGGTGCCCCCTGTCCCCGTATATAAAGGAGGGAGGGGGAGGTGCGGCCGGACCCAAGGGGTGCGCCTGGAGGAGTCCTACTCCCACCGGGAGTAGGACTCCCCCCTCTCTTGCCTTGTTGGAGAAGGAAAGGGGGAAGGAGAAGAGGAAAGGGGGGCGCCCCCCCCCCCCCCTTCCTTGTCCTATTCGGACTAGGGGGGAGGGGGCGCGCGGCCTGCTCTGGCCGGCCCCTCTCTTCTTCCTTATGGCCCATGAAGGCCCATTAACCCCCCGGGGGGGTTCCGGTAACCCCCGGTACTCCGGTAAAATGCCGATTTCACCCGGAACGGTTCCGATGTCCAAATATAGGCTTCCAATATATCGATCTTTATGTCTCGACCATTTCGAGACTCCTCGTCATGTCTGTGATCACATCCGGGACTCCGAACAACCTTCGGTACATCAAAATACATAAACTCATAATGAAACTATCATCGTAACTTTAAGCGTGCGGACCCTACGGTTCGAGAACAATGTAGACATGACCGAGACACATCTCCGGTCAATAACCAACAGCGGGACCTGGATGCCCATATTGGCTCCTACATATTCTACGAAGATCTTTATCAGTCAGACCGCATAACAACATACGTTGTTCCCTTTGTCATCGGTATGTTACTTGCCTGAGCTTCGATCGTCGGTATCCAATACCTAGTTCAATCTCATTATCGGCAAGTCTCTTTACTCGTTCCGTAATACATCATCTCACAACTAACACATTAGTTGTAATGCTTGCTAGGCTTATGTGATGTGCATTACCGAGAGGGCCCAGAGATACCTCTCCGACATTCGGAGTGACAAATCCTAATCTCGAAATACACCAACCCAACAAGTACCTTTGGAGACACCTGTAGAGCACCTTTATGATCACCCAGTTATGTTGTGACGTTTGGTAGCACACAAAGTGTTCCTCCGGTAAACAGGAGTTTCATAATCTCATAGTCATAGGAACATGTATAAGTCATGAAGAAAGCAATAGCAACATACTAAACGATCGGGTGCTAAGCTAATGGAATGGGTCATGTCAATCAGATCATTCAACTAATGATGTGACCTCGTTAATCAAATAACAACTCTTTGTTCATGGTTAGGAAACATAACCATCTTTGATTAACGAGCTAGTCAAGTAGAGGCATACTAGTGACACTCTATTTGTTTATATATTCACACATGTATTATGTTTCCGGTTAATACAATTCTAGCATGAATAATAAACATTTATCATGATATATGAGGAAATAAATAATAACTTTATTATTGCCTCTAGGGCATTTTTCCTTCAGCGGGGTCCATCCACCCGTCCTCGGATGGCGAAATTTTCTCCGGATTGAAGGCCGGAGTAGTTGCAGGTGTGATCTCCCGAACACTGTCCGACGGCAGAGCTAAATCATGCCCGTCGTGATCGTGCGGCGCACCTGACATGGGCTCGAATCCGTCGAAGATCGAGTCTCCGCAGATGTCGGCGGTGTAGTTTAAATTTCCAAACCTGACCTGATGGCCAGGGGCGTAGCTCTCGATCTGCTCTAGATGGCCAAGCGAGTTGGCCCGTAGTGCGAAGCCGCCGAATACGAAGATCTGTCTGGGGAGGAAAACCCCGCCCAGGACCGCATCGTTATCGATGATCGAAGGAGCCATCAAGCCTTACGGTGACGGCACGGTGGAACTCTCAATGAAAGCACCAATGTCGGTGTCAAAACCGGCGGATCTCGGGTAGGGGGTCCCGAACTGTGCGTCTAAGGCGGATGGTAATAGAAGGCAGGGGACACGATGTTTACCCAGGTTCGGGCCCTCTCGATGGAGGTAATACCCTACGTCCTGCTTGATTGATCTTGATGATATGAGTATTACAAGAGTTGATCTACCACGAGATCGAAGAGGCTAAACCCTAGAAGCTAGCCTATGGTATGATTGTATGTTGTCCTATGGACTAAACCCTCCGGTTTATATAGACACCGGAGGGGGCTAGGGTTACACAAAGTTGGTTACAAGGGAGGAGATCTACATATCCGTATTGCCAAGCTTGCCTTCCACGCCAAGGAGAGTCCCATCCAGAGACGGGACAAAGTCTTCAATCTTGTATCTTCATAGTCCAACAGTCCGGCCAAAGGATATAGTCCGGCTGTCCGGAGACCCCTAATCCAGGACTCCCTCAATAGGCAAGGCCTCAACCTCAACTATACACAACTAGGAGATGAGCCATAATATACAAAATACATGCAACACAATATATACTCAACAAGTCTTTCTCTGAATCTTGTTCTTGCTCTTCGATTTGCAGGAGAGCAGCAGTGCTAGTACTCTCACAAACAAAATCAATGCAAAAGAGGAGGCCCTGGACATGATGGCCAGTAGGTGAAGAGGCCGAACCTCTCGATCGGCATCCCAAGTTCCCAACACCGAGCACCAAGCACCATGTCCTCACACCGACGCCATGTCCTGGTACAGTGGTACACCGAGCTACTGCCTAAAGGGCCGAATTGGAACGGGATCGGCAAGAGATCGCCTCGATGCACTTGGAGAATAGGGAGTGGGAGGCCTTGGGTCACAGATGGAGTCATCGTGGAGCAAGTCGAGGCTCGAAGTGGCGGGGCTCCTCAGGTTGTTGAGGTGGATATGGAGTCCGGCGTGGATATAGCCGCCGCAGAAAGGCAAGGTCTGGTCATGGGCATCACCGGCGAGGAGGGCCGGAGGAAGCCGCGGATGACTGTGACGAGACAGGGAGACCCGTCGCAGCTAAACGGCGATGAGGATTATGGCCCTCTCGCGTTGTCCCTCCACCGCCTCCCAGCCATGGTCCTCCTACGCCTCCCCTCCATGGCCGCCCAAGGACGCGCATGCCACCCTCCACAGCAGCCGCTCCATTGTCCTTCACCTCGCTGTCCGGAGAAGCAACATCAGCTATGGGTGGGAAGGGGAGGAGCAGAGCGCACCATGGGAAGGAAGGGAAGGAGAGAGGCGACGCAATGGGGAGGGAGGGGAAGAGTAGGGAAGCGCCATGGGGAGGAAGGAAGGAGAGGGGCGGGGCGGCGCCGAGGACTAGTCTAGAAAACGACTGTGTCGCATAGCGAGTCTTCCAGACCAAGTAGCACCTACAGGTGAAATCATGAGGACGGGAGCGAGATCGAGGGGTCAGGAGCCGGCCACAAGTTCTCTTCAAAAGGTGTGTGTGCATTTTTAAGATTTTAGGAATAATATTATGTGAGAGATTTTCTGGGCGATTTGTAGTTTTTTTGTAAAAACACATGGGGTTCAGCCTCCCCCCAATACACTTTCAACATGGGCCTTCTCAAAATTGCCACTTTTAAGATTGGTTTCGTAAAAATGGCACTCGGTTGGTGTCAACCTTGATTACCATGCCATTTTTCTTTGTTCTTGCTTTTCTTTTTCTTTTCTCCATTTCATGCACTAAAAGGACCAAACTACCCCTGAATCTTTCAATCATATCTGATGCGTACGTAGATTGGTAGGGTTGATCGGATTGCTGCGAGGTACTCATCCTTGTCGTTACAGTTCTTGCCACCGTAGCTCATTGATGGATATGCGAGCCAACGAAGCTCAACACCCTAGCTTGCCCACGGCTGCACAAGCAACAACATCTCGTTGTTGCCCGTGGTCGTCGCCCTAGCTTGTCCACGCATGCGCGAGCAACCGCAGGTCGCCGCTGATGCTCGCCCATGTCTGCACGTGCCCATGTCGTTGGCCCTCGCCTAGATGATGTCTGCACCAACAAACGCAGCTCCTCGCAACTGTTCGCCGACGTCTACAAGCGCATATGGTAGGTCATCCTCGGCTGGTTGATGCCTGCGCGAGCCACCTCAACTCGTCTCGGGTGTTCGTGCCTGTCTACACGCGCCGCCGCATCTTGCCCTTGCCTCGCTGATGCGTATGCGAGCCACGGCAGCTCGCAGCCGGAGCTCTCCCACGCCCGTGCACGCTGGCGCAACTGCCCTTGCAGAAGGATTGTGTTTCATGTCCACACTGCGATACCGGGCAATGGGCAGTGTGAGCAGCAAGGAGATAAGCGGCACGTTCAAGAGATGAGGGCAGCGCCTAGCGATTGACGCAAGGAATCCAGGCAATCGGGGATTGGTCAAGCACGGGATTCTGGGCGGTTAGCACAGACTCTCGTCGGCCTCAAGTGCTAATCAGATGCCCAAGTACATGTAGATATCATTAGGGGCAGGTTGGTCTTTTCTAGTGCTTATAAATAGGAAAAAGGAAGGTAAATCAATAAAAAGAGGGAAATGGCATGATGATCAAGGTGCACATGAGCTAGGTGGCATTTTTATGAAGCCAATCTTGAAAATGGCAATTTTGAGAAGCCGCACGATTGAAAGTGGCAAATAGGCGATTTTCTGAGTACTCAAGTGCCCTCTAAACCCATTGGTCGCCCCCACCGCCATTTCCGTCCAAACACTTCGACCCCGAAAACCCTCAACGCCGCCGTCTCTAGCCATGGCGCTCTTCGCCGCCGTCGCCCGCCGCGCCGCCACATCCTCCCTCCCTTGCTCTGTGCCTCCGTATCACACGGCGGCATTACCCTACCCCAGGCTCTGGCCGACACCGCGGCACGGCCGATGCCCTTCTCGTCGGCGACCAGGGTAAAGCCGAGCTCCGGTGACGATCTCCCCTGCGTCATCAAGTCCGAGACCAACCTGACCAAGCAATGCGACGACCACGACCTGGTGCGTTCCGCCGAGCCTTCCCCCCTCCGAACGCTACCTCGATCTACTGGTTTGGTGGCTTGCAGACCGAATCCCTCAGCCTGTGTAGTTTTAGTCAGATATATATTCTCAGAGCGAGCTAGTTGAGTGATCTGTCGCCATGAGGTTTCGATTGGGATTAACCTGCAGCGCTTGAATTGCAAACGCGATATGATATTGTCCGGGTTTATGTTTTTAACGACTGCAGTTTTTCTGCTATAGTATTGCTCTGTTCTCCGTGGAGTTGCTGTTACTTATCGTGTGGCTTCTTAGGTTGTACTAATTTAGTGCAGTTTGTGATCGATTTTCCCAGTTAAAAGTGTTGTTTTGTCTAGTGGCGATAAAGTTTGCACGCTTGCTGTGTCATACTCCTGTGGCCTGCTGTTTAAAATGATGATGTACTATTAAGTTCTCTGGATAGTTTATGTATTGAACTGCGGTTCCACCCATGTATACGCACCGAGTCGAGTTTAAAGATTTACTCATTCCTTAAAATTGTCCTTGAGAAACCAAGCTGGGTTCTTGGCCAGGACGACAAGAATTTTGTGTCATCTTCACATGAGTCCTCGCCATCTGTGGATGAGTCTTCATCATCTTCAGTTAGGAATTAGGAAGACGAAGGCGAGAACCACCCAAAAGAACACGGCCGTTGTCGGATTTTGGGTTCTGGCAGACCCTTGAGGTTCGAACACTGGGGTGCGTGTGGAGATCTCTCCCTTACCGATCTACATCCGATCCTCTCGTGCGAACTAAGATGAAAATGATGAACAACAGAAGAGACGTGAGGTTTATACTGGTTCGGGTCACCGTTGTGGTGTAATACCCTACTCCAGTGTGTGGTGTGGTGGATTGCCTCAGGGGCTGATGATGAATAGTACAAGGGAAGAATAGCCTCGCGAGAGGTGTTCTTGAGCTGGTGCGATGAACTGCTAGGGTGAGTTCCGTCGCCTCTCTTTCTCTCTGCTAGGGTTCTACCAGATCTCTCTCTCTTCTCTCCTCCTGGGTTCTCTCCTCCTGGGTGTCCTTCCTTTGTGGAGGCTAGCTCTATTTATAGAGGCTCTGGGCCTCTCCCCGAATAATTGAGCGGGAAGGGCGCCAACAATTGGCCATTTTGAAGGGGAACATGTAGTACAAGTTATCCTGACCAAAGGTGGTCTTCGGCTGCCAAAAGCACTGGTGATGACGCCGTCTTGGGCTCCACGGTGACCTTCGTCCTGCCGCTCTGCTGGTCTTGGTCTCATCGCACCGGAATGGCAACCTTTGCCTGATGCCTTGGCCTGTGCTTGCCCCCTTTGCACCAAAGGGGAAACAAGGACCCTGTGCAGACTGGCGCCCGCCTGGCCTTGATCGTCATGGCTTGCGTCACGGGATCCTCGCGAGGTACACTTGCATTGATCTCTCCGCCTCCTCGCGAGCCTGCCTGATGAGGCCGCTCTTGAGAAAGCTTCCTGTCGTCCGCCCCGCGAGGCTTGGCCCCTCGCGAGGGTCTTGAGCTTGCGTTGATGAAGATGGGCCGCGCTAGGTCCCCACTTGAGCCACGCCGCAGGCCGCAGGCAGGCAAGTCTGGGGACCCCCGTTCCCAGAACGCCGATAGTAGCCCCCGGGCCCAAGGTGCGCGCGGGCTTGGCTTAGTGGAGAAGCGAAGGGGCAAGCACGAAGTGCCGCGGGCCCTAACAGCCTGCGGCCTTGGGTGCCGCGTGGCGGTTGATTGGGCATGGGCGTCTGCACTTCCCACGACGCCTTGCTACGCGCCCGGCTAAAGGGACCCATAGTTGCACACAGTTGTTCCTCCTTTGGTTGCCCGCTCGCCTCCTACCTTTCCTTCTTCTCCGAGCTCCAACCTCCGCCGCCAATCCAGCTCGAGCTCTTCCCCTTCCCCTAACGCCATGGCGCCGACGAAGAAGGGAAGGGGGAAGAAGCCCGCGCCTTCGTCCTGCGCACCTCCAGCGGCGGCCCCCACCGTCGATCGGTCAATCATACTCAACTCGGAAACCTTGGACGAGGTCCACTCCGCCCTTGCTTCCATCTTCAATGAGTGCGGCCGGACCACAGTTTGGCCCGCATCCCGCACCTTTCTTGTTAGGACCGTCACGGAGGTCCGATTCTTCGCCGATGCCTTATGGGCGGGTCTGGTTCCCCCCTTTTCTGCTTTCTTCAATGTTGTGCTCTCCCATTATCAGATCCACATGATGCACCTCGGGTCGGAGTCCATTACCCTTTTGGCTGTCTTCGCTTTCGTGTGCAAGGTGATGATAGGCATTCCTCCTTCTGTTGCCCTGCTACGCCACTTCTTTTCTCTGCGCCTGAGCGATCCCACCCAGTGCTCAGGGTGTGTAAGCTTCTTCGCCGTGCCTGAGACGGCTGCTTCAGGGATTGACTTCAGCGTTCCGCCTTCTCAGGCCAGGTTCGGAGAGCAGTGGCTGTACGTGGACGTCAGGGTGCCCAGCCCCTTGCTCTCGCACCCGACCTTGCCTGCTGTTCCCAACCCAGGCTGGGGTCATGAACCGCTCGCGAGCCCCCGACTCGCTTTCGTCTGGCGCCGCTTCAAAAGTTTTAGGGCGCACAATGTGACAGCGCCCAAGGTGGTGAGGGAGTTCCTTCTGTGCCGCGTTGCTCCTCTCCAGCGCTACTCTCGCCGGATGTGGGACTTTGCGGGGCGCAGAGACCGCATGCGGCTTCAGGAGGAGGATTTGGCGTCCGAAGTGCTGCGGACAGTGCTTTGGGTCTTGACTGGTGGCCCTTCTCCAGGCAGCCTACAGAGCGGTGGCGTCCTTCTGTACCTTTGTTCCGGCAGGGCTGATTTCGTGAAGCAGATGCCCAGCTTCAAAGAGTGGGGGTTGCGCCCGACTGGCCTCACGGGGCCGCGCGAGAACTCAGTAGTCGTGGTTGTTCCCCCTGCCGCCCACAGCGGTCCCTCCTCAGGCAACAGAGCGGGGAGAGAGCCAACGGGAGCTGATGTCGAGGTGGTGGCGCCGCGTGGAGCCTCAGAGGTGACGTCTTCCAAGGCCCGCCCTGGGGCGGCGGTTGATGCAGGGTTTCGGCCTTCGGCTCCTGAGGACGGGGCTCCCGAGCCCCCAGCCGTTCTTCGCGAGGCGACGCCCGACAGTGCCCCCAAAACTGACTCCTCCGGCACTGACAATCCTGAGGCTTCTTCTAGGCCCCAGGCCGACCCCCGCCCCAGGCGCTTGGGTCGGTTTCGTGTAGACTTCGAGGCCCTTCGCAAGAGGTAGGAGGCCTCAGGCGGCAGCGACCGCCCTTGCCGCTTGTTGAAGCGTAGGAAGTACTTTGCCATGGACGAGTAAGCCTTCTTCTTTCCCTGCTCATTTGCACTATTATCCTTGTGGCTGATTGTGGCCCTTCAGGTCCCGCCTTGCTGAGTTCGTCGAGTCGACCCAGGAGCCGGCCCCCGCAACTTCGCCCCCTTTGTTGGCTTCGGGTCCGCCGAGCTCGGGTGGCGCCCTCGCCGCTGGACCGGTTGGTGGGGTGATCTGCTCTGTAGGGCGCCTCGAGCTTGCTCGCCCGACGCCTTTCTTCGCGAGTCTTCTTGGGGCGCGTCAGGCCTGCCCCGCGCCCCTTCTCTAGTCATAGAAGGCGAATGGCTGAGGTCTGTACTGGGCTCCTCCTCCGTGGGTGGATCGACGTCGGGCTGGATTCTCAGGGCGGTCCATCCGGCTATGGCTGGGCGGCAGCCCCCTGCCCCACGCCTAGAGGGGGCTTACCGCCTCGGGGCCCTCTGCATGCTCCAACAGAAGAGGGTGATGTGGAATATGTGCTCAGGCGCGCTCGAGAGTGCCGTGCCCTTCGTGAAGAGTTCCTCTAGGGGGCGGCGGACGCGGTGAACCGGGTCGGAGCAGAGCTTGCGGCCGAGGATGCGCGCCTCGAGGCTGAAGGCATGCGCCTTGCTGAGGAGAGGCGCAAGCTGAAGGTCGTCATTGCCCTCGCGTGTCATCAACGTGACCTTGACAATGCAAAGGCCGAAGCGTCGCTAGCGGCTTCGTGGGAGGCATGCTACCGGGCCGTCGAGGAGGCTCGGGAGGCAGACCGACGACGCCAGGATGCGAAGGAGCGCGTATGGGAGCTCCAAGCCCAGAGCAACTCCCTGGTGCAGCAAATAGAGCTGCGCCACATGGCCCTTGGGTCGATGCAGGAGGCTGCCGTCGACCAGGCAGAGCTCCAGAGGCGCGAGGAGGCGCTGGCGCGAGGAGGCCGCCGAGCGCAGCCTTGAGCTAGAGCGGTTGGAGACGAGGGAGCGCCTGGCGGCCAGGCGGAGGACGACGTTGCGGCGCGCGAAGCCCGGGTCCAGGAAGAGGTCGACCGCCGTGTGGCGGGAGCTTGCTCGGTCCTCGAGCACAAACACGAGGCGAGGTTGATGTTGATCAGGGCCGAGGCTGAGGGCAGGACAGCGGCCATCAAGGCCAAGTTGGTTGAACAGACGCGGCGTGCGGATTCCTCCGCAGCCGCCCTTGGCGCGGCGCAGGCGGAGCTGTCCTCTTCCCAGGCAGAGCTGCTTCTTCTTCAACAGAGGGTCGATGACGCCGAGGCCGTCGCGCAGCGGAGCGAGGACGAGCTCCGTCGGCGGCGGGTTCTGGAGCACGTGCACGCCCCCATGCTTCAAACGCTCCGAGAGAGGGCCAACACAGCTTTGGGCTACATCTGCGAGGCTGCCGCTAGGGAGCCACACGAGGTCAACTACGCCGGCAACCTCCAATTTTTCACTGATGTGGTGACACTTCTGGAGAACCGGTCCGAGAGGTCCCGTTGGCTTGTCGAAGAGAGGAGCCGAGCCTTACATGGGCATGCCTTCTCCTGCGTCTTCAGCCATCTGCAGGACAGGGACCCCCACTTCGACTTCGATGCTGCCATCGCGCCTGTGCCCATTGTCGTCCGGGGCGACCTGGCGCGGTTGGTGGAGGACAACGTGGACGCCCTCGTCGGGGCCTTTGCGTCCGATGACGACGCATGGTTGTGGGCGCCAATGAAGGCGATGTTGTGGATGAGCCTGGCGCTGATGGAGATGCCGCCGACGGCGGCGGGAATGCCGACGGCGCCAGTGATGCCTCTGAGGACGCCTAAGACGCGGTGAGTGATATGTCCGACTGACTGCGCGTTACTGGCGCTTAACCTGCACAAGGAAAGTTCGGGCTTGGCCCTGAAGGATGTAAGAGCATTTTGGGAGGGGAAGCCCCTCATGTAAAGGTTTGCACTTAGTACTCTCACAAGGAAAGTTTGGGCTTGGCCCTGAAGGATGTAAGAGCATTTTGGGAGGGGAAGCCCCTCATGTAAAGGTTTGCACTTAGTACTCTAGTAAGCGTGATGTTGTGTGTGAACGTAGTTGTCAGCCCGGTGATGGGTCAGCTGACTTGTGTACCTTCCGACCCCGACGAGTCCCGAGCGGGCCTGCGGGGGCCGCTGCTCCTCGGTGTCTTTTGATTAACTTGTGGATCCTGTAATGAGGACCTCCGGAGAGGGTGCGGAGACAGCGGTCCTGGTTGTGAATGTGCCTGGCCCAGCCCGGCTCGCGAGGGGCTCGCGAGGGGGGCAGCTGATGTTAACCTTGGACGCAAAGTCAAAACCAGAACGCGAGAGATTGCTCGAACGAGACTAAACACCCCCTCCCCGAATGCACGCAAGCTTCAAACTCAAATCCAACTTAAATCCAACCGAAGAAACTTGCCGACAAGGAAGAAGCAAAAAAGGCAAGAAGGCAGAAGAAAAGCAAAAAAGCCGCGTCCGGCACCTAGTCTAGTCTTCGACGTCTTCTCACCAGCGCTGAGCTAAGTGCTGCCACTGGGCGTGGGCGGGAGCCCAAGGGCCTGAGGTCGGCGCTCCTGAGACTCCGGGGCGTGTGCAGCCCCACTCATTATTACGTGAGAGTGTCATGGGGCGGCGAGCTTCACAGGCACTGGGCCTTCTTCACAGGTACCGGCCTTACTTCATATCGCCAGACGAGGGCCCCGCCTTGCACCTCACTCTGCCGCCATTGACGGCGACCGAAAACCAAGGACGATGACAATGGGGTAGAGCGGTCGCCAGCGGTTCCCTCAACGACCACGGGTCCTCCGCTGGGGGCGGGCCATGGGGCACCTCCCCGGCGGAGGGCCTACCTCCTGAGAACACCTTGGCCCGACCGTCGCGAGGGTGAGTCCAGATCTCGGCCCCTTTCCTGCAACCCCCTGCACCCTCCTCCTGAGGGATAAGAGGCTGCAGCGTTGGGGCAGCCATCCGCTGCGGCGACCTGTACCTCCTGCGACCCATGGTTAGAGTAAGATTTGTTGGGGAACATAGTAATTTCAAAAAAATTCCTACGCACACGCAAGATCATGGTGATGCATAGCAATGAGGGGGAGAGTCTGATCTACGTACCCTTGTAGATCGCAACGGAAGCGTTGACACAACGTAGAGGAAGTAGTCGTACGTCTTCTTCCCGATCCGACCGATCCAAGCACCGTTACTCCGGCACCTCCGAGTTCTTAGCACACGTACAGCTCGATGACGATCCCCGGGCTCCAATCCAGCAAAGCTTCGGGGAGGAGTTCCATCAGCACGACGGCGTGGTGACGATCTTGATGTTCTACCGACGCAGGGCTTCGCCTAAGCACTGCAACGATATGATCGAGGTGGAATATGGTGGCAGGGGGCACCGCACACGGCTAAGGAACGATCTCAAGGATCAACTTGTGTGTCTATGGGGTGCCCCCTGCCCTCGTATATAAAGGAGCAAGGGGAGGAGGCGGCCGGCCAAGGTGTGGCGCGCCAAGGGGAGTCCTACTCCCGGGAGTAGGACTCCTAGTTGGACTAGGAGAGAAGGGGGAGAATAGGAGGAAGAGAGGAAGGAAAGGGGGGGGCGCCGGCCCCCTTCCCTTGTCCTATTCGGACTAGGAAGGGGAGGGGCGCGCGGCCACCTCTTGCCTCCTCTCCTCTTCTCCCTTAAGGCCCATGTTGGCCCAATAACCCCCCGGGGTGTTCCGGTAACCCCCCCCCCCCCCCCCCCCGGTACTTGTAAAATGCCGATTTCACCCGGAACAATTCTGATGTCCAAATATAGGCTTCCAATATATCAATCTTTATGTCTCGACCATTTCGAGACTCCTCGTCACGTCCGTGATCACATCCGGGACTCCGAACTAACTTCGGTACATCAAAATGCATAAACTCATAATTACTGTCAACGTAACGTTAAGCGTGCGGACCCTACGGTTCGAGAACAATGTAGACATGACCGAGACACGTCTCCGATCAATAACCAATAGCGGGACCTGGATGCCCATATTGGCTCCTACATATTCTACGAAGATCTTTATCGGTCAGACCGCATAACAACATACGTTGTTCCCTTTGTCATCGGTATGTTACTTGCCCGAGATTCGATCGTCGGTATCCAATACCTAGTTCAATCTCGTTACTGGCAAGTCTCTTTACTCGTTCCGTAATACATCATCTAACAACTAACATATTAGTTGCAGTGCTTGCAAGGCTTATGTGATGTGCATTACCGAGAGGGCCCAGAGATACCTCTCCGACAATCGGAGTGACAAATCCTAATCTCGAAATACGCCAACCCAACATCTACCTTTGGAGCCACCTGTAGTACTCCTTTATAATCACCCAGTTACGTTGTGACGTTTGGTAGTACCCAAAGTGTTCCTCCAGTAAACGGGAGCTGCATAATCTCATAGTCATAGGAACATGTATAAGTCATGAAGAAAGCAATAGCAACATACTAAACGATCGGGTGCTAAGCTAATGGAATGGGTCATGTCAATCAGATCATTCAACTAATGATGTGACCTCGTTAATCAAATAACAACTCTTTGTTCATGGTTAGAAAACATAACCATCTTTGATTAATGAGCTAGTCTAGTAGAGGCATACTAGTGACACTCTGTTTTGTCTATGTATTCACACATGTATTATGTTTCCGGTTAATACAATTCTAGCATGAATAATAAACACTTATCATGATTTAAGGAAATAAATAATAACTTTATTATTGCCTCTAGGGCATATTTCCTTCAGTCTCCCACTTGCACTAGAGTCAATAATCTAGATTACACAGTAATGATTCTAACACCCATGGAGCCTTGGTGCTGATCATGTTTTGCTCGTGGAAGAGGCTTAGTCAACGGGTCTGCAACATTCAGATCCGTATGTATCTTGCAAATCGCTATGTCTCCCACCTGGACTAAATCCCAGATGGAGTTGAAGCGTCTTTTGATGTGTTTGGTCCTTTTGTGAAATCTGGATTCCTTTGCCAAGGCAATTGCACCAGTATTGTCACAAAAGATTTTCATTGGACCCGATGCACTAGGTATGACACCTAGATCGGATATGAACTCCTTCATCCAGACTCCTTCGTTCGCTGCTTCCGAAGCAGCTATGTACTCCGCTTCACATGTAGATCCCGCTACGACGCCTTGTTTAGAACTGCACCAACTGACAGCTCCACCGTTTAATGTAAACACGTATCCGGTTTGCGACTTAGAATCGTCCGGATCAGTGTCAAAGCTTGCATCAACGTAACCTCTTACGGTGAGCTCTTTGTCACCTCCATATACGAGAAACATATCCTTAGTCCTTTTCAGGTATTTCAGGATGTTCTTGACCGCTGTCCAGTGATCCACTCCTGGATTACTTTTGTACCTCCCTGCTAAACTTATAGCAAGGCACACATCAGGTCTGGTACACAGCATTGCATACATGATAGAGCCTATGGCTGAAGCATAGGGAACATCTTTCATTTTCTCTCTATCTTCTGCAGTGGTCGGGCTTTGAGTCTTACTCAACCTCACACCTTGTAACACAGGCAAGAACCCTTTCTTTGCTTGATCCATTTTGAACTTCTTCAAAATCTTGTCAAGGTATGTGCTTTGTGAAAGTCCAATTAAGCGTCTTGATCTATCTCTATAGATATTTATGCCTAATATGTAAGCAGCTTCACCGAGGTCTTTCATTGAAAAACTTTTATTCAAGTATCCCTTTATGCTATCCAGAAATTCTATATCATTTCCAATCAGTAATATGTCATCCACATATAATATTAGAAATGCTACAGAGCTCCCACTCACTTTCTTGTAAATACAGGCTTCTCCAAAAGTCTGTATAAAACCAAATGCTTTGATCACACTATCAAAGCGTTTATTCCAACTCCAAGAGCCTTGCACCAGTCCATAAATGGATCGCTGGAGCTTGCACACTTTGTTAGCTCCCTTTGGATCGACAAAACCTTCCGGTTGCATCATATACAACTCTTCTTCCAGAAATCCATTCAGGAATGCAGTTTTGACATCCATCTGCCAAATTTCATAATCATAAAATGCGGCAATTGCTAACATGATTCGGACAGACTTAAGCATCGCTACGGGTGAGAACGTCTCATCGTAGTCAATCCCTTGAACTTGTCGAAAACCTTTTGCGACAAGCCGAGCTTTGTAGACAGTAACATTACCATCAGCGTCAATCTTCTTCTTAAAGATCCATTTATTCTCAATTGCTTGCCGATCATCGGGCAAGTCAACCAAAGTCCATACTTTGTTCTCATACATGGATCCCATCTCAGATTTCATGGCTTCAAGCCACTTTGCGGAATCTGGGCTCACCATCGCTTCTTCATAGTTTGTAGGTTCATCATGATCTAGTAGCATGACCTCCAGAACAGGATTACCGTACCACTCTGGAGCGGATCTCGCTCTGGTTGACCTACGAGGTTCAGTAGTATCTTGATCTAAAGTTTCATGATCATCATCATTAGCTTCCTCACTTATTGGTGTAGGTGTCTCAGAAACGGTTTTCTATGATGTACTACTTTCCAATAAGGGAGCAGGTACAGTTACCTCGTCAAGTTCTACTTTCCTTCCACTCACTTCTTTCGAGAGAAACTCCTTCTCTAGAAAGTTTCCGAACTTAGCAACAAAAGTCTTGCCTTCGGATCTGTGATAGAAGGTGTATCCAATCGTTTCCTTTGGATATCCTATGAAGACACATTTCTCCGATTTGGGTTCGAGCTTATCAGGTTGAAGCTTTTTCACATAAGCATCGCAGCCCCAAACTTTAAGAAACGACAACTTTGGTTTCTTGCCAAACCAAAGTTCATAAGGTGTCGTCTCAACGGATTTTGATGGTGCCCTGTTTAACATGAATGCGGCCGTCTCTAGAGCGTATCCCCAAAACGATAGCGGTAAATCAGTAAGAGACATCATAGATCGCACCATATCTAGTAAAGTACGATTACGACGTTCGGACACACCATTACATTGTGGTGTTCCGGGTGGCGTGAGTTGCGAAACTATTCCACAATTTTTCAAATGTACACCAAACTCGTAACTCAAATATTCTCCTCCACGATCAGATCGTAGAAACTTTATTTTCTTGTTACGATGATTTTCAACTTCACTCTGAAATTCTTTGAACTTTTCAAATGTTTCAGACTTGTGTTTCATTAAGTAGATATACCCATATCTGCTTAAGTCATCTGTGAAGGTGAGAAAATAACGATATCCGCCGCGAGCCTCAATATTCATCGGACCACATGCATCGGTATGTATGATTTCCAATAAATCTGTTGCTCTCTCCATAGTACCGGAGAACGGTGTTTTAGTCATCTTGCCCATGAGGCACGGTTCGCAAGTACTAAGTGATTCATAATCAAGTGGTTCCAAAAGTCCATCAGTATGGAGTTTCTTCATGCGCTTTACACCGATATGACCTAAACGACAGTGCCACAAATAAGTTGCACTTTCATTATCAACTCTGCATCTTTTGGCTTCAACATTATGAATATGTGTATCACTACTATCGAGATTCATCAAAAATAGACCACTCTTCAAAGGTGCATGACCATAAAAGATATTACTCATATAAATAGAACAACCATTATTCTCTGATTTAAATGAATAACCGTCTCGCATTAAACAAGATCCAGATATAATGTTCATGCTCAACGCTGGCACCAAATAACAATTATTTAGGTCTAATAATAATCCCGAAGGTAGATGTAGAGGTAGCGTGCCGACCGCGATCACATCGACTTTGGAACCGTTTCCCACGCGCATAGTCACCTCGTCCTTTGCTAGTGTCCGCTTATTCCGTAGTCCCTGTTTCGAGTTGCAAATATTAGCAACAGAACTAGTATCAAATACCCAGGTGCTACTGCGAGCTCTAGTAAGGTACACATCAATAACATGTATCTCACATATACCTTTGTTCACCTTGCCATCCTTCTTATCCGCCAAATACTTGGGGCAGTTCTGCTTCCAGTGACCAGTCTGCTTGCAGTAGAAGCACTCAGTTTCAGGCTTAGGTCCAGACTTGGGTTTCTTCTCTTGAGCAGCAACTTGCTTGCTGCTCTTCTTGAAGTTCCCCTACTTCTTCCCTTTGCCCTTTTTCTTGAAACTAGTGGTTTTGTTAACCATCAACACTTGATGCTCCTTCTTGATTTCTACTTCCGCAGCTTTCAGCATTGCGAAGAGCTCGGGAATAGTCTTGTTCATCCCTTGCATATTATAGTTCATCACGAAGCTCTTGTAGCTTGGTGGCAGTGATTGGAGAATTCTGTCAATGACGCAATCATCCGGAAGATTAACTCCCAATTGAATCAAGTGATTATTATACCCAGACATTTTGATTATATGCTCACTGACAGAACTGTTCTCCTCCATCTTGCAGCTATAGAACTTATTGGAGACTTCATATCTCTCAATCCGGGCATTTGCTTGAAATATTAACTTCAACTCCTGGAACATCTCATATGCTCCATGACGTTCAAAACGTCGTTGAAGTCCCGATTCTAAGCCGTAAAGCATGGCACACTGAACTATCGAGTAGTCATCAGCTTTGCTCTGCCAGACGTTCATAACATCTGGTGTTGCTCCAGCAGCAGGCCTGGCACCCAGCGGTGCTTCCAGGACATAATACTTCTGTGCAGCAATGAGGATAATCCTCAAGTTACGGACCCAGTCCGTGTAATTGCTACCATCATCTTTCAACTTTGCTTTCTCAAGGAACGCGTTAAAATTCAACGGAACAACAGCACGAGCCATCTATCTACAATCAACATAAACAAGCAAGATACTATCAGGTACTAAGTTCATGATAAGTTTAAGTTCAGTTAATCAAATTACTTAAGAACTCCCACTTAGATAGACATCCCTCTAATCCTCTAAGTGATCACGTGATCCAAATCAACTAAACCATAACCGATCATCACGTGAGATGGAGTAGTTTTCAATGGTGAACATCGTTATGTTGATCATATCTACTATATGATTCACGCTCGACCTTTCGGTCTCCGTGTTCCGAGGCCATATTTGTATATGCTTGGCTCGTCAAGTATAACCTGAGTATTCCGCGTGTGCAACTGTTTTGCACCCGTTGTATTTGGACGTAGAGCTTATCACACCCGATCATCACGTGGTGTCTGGGCAAGACGAACTTTGGCAACGGTGCATACTCAGGGAGAACACTTCTTGATAATTTAGTGAGAGATCATCTTATAATGCTACCGTCAATCAAAGCAAGATAAGATGCATAAAAAGATAAACATCACATGCAATCAATATAAGTGATATGATATGGCCATCATCATCTTGTGCTTGTGATCTCCATCTCCGAAGCACCGTCATGATCACCATCGTCACCGGCGTGACACCTTGATCTCCATCGTAGCATCGTTGTCGTCTCGCCAATCTTATGCTTCCACGACTATCACTACTGCTTAGTAATAAAGTAAAGCATTACATCGCGATTGCATTGCATACAATAAAGCGACAACCATATGGCTCCTGCCAGTTGCCGATAACTCGGTTACAAAACATGATCATCTCATACAATAAAATTTAGCATCATGCCTTGACCATATCACATCACAACATGCCCTGCAAAAACAAGTTAGACGTCCTCTACTTTGTTGTTGCAAGTTTTACGTGGCTGCTACGGGCTTTAAGCAAGAACTCATCTTACCTACGCATCAAAACCACAACGATAGTTTGTCAAATAGACTCCATTTTAACCTTCTCAAGGACCGGGCGTAGCCACACTCAGTTCAACTAAAGTTGGAGAGACAGTCGCCCGCAAGCCATCTATGTGCAAAGCACGTCGAGGGAACCGGTCTCGCGTAAGCGTACGCGTAAGGTTGGTCCGGGTCGTCTCGTCCAACAATACTGCCAAACCAAAGTATGACATGCTGGTAGGCAGTATGACTTGTATCGCCCACAACTCACTTGTGTTCTACTCGTGCAAATAACATCAAACCATAAAACCTAGGCTCGAATGCCACTGTTGGGGAACGTAGTAATTTCAAAAAAAATCCTACGCACACGCAAGATCATGGTGATGCATAGCAACGAGGGGGAGAGTCTGATCTACGTACCCTTGTAGATCGCAACGGAAGCGTTGACACAACATAGAGGAAGTGGTCGTACGTCTTCTTCCCGATCCGACCGATCCAAGCACCGTTACTCCGGCACCTCCGAGTTCTTAGCACACGTACAGCTCGATGACGATCCCCGGGCTCCGATCCAGCAAAGCTTCGGGGAGGAGTTCCGTCAGCACGACGGCGTGGTGACGATCTTGATGTTCTACCGACGTAGGGCTTCGCCTAAGCACTGCAACGATATGATCGAGGTGGAATATGGTGGCAGGGGGCACCGCACACGGCTAAGGAACGATCTCAAGGATCAACTTGTGTGTCTATGGGGTGCCCCCTGCCCCCGTATATAAAGGAGCAAGGGGAGGAGGCGGCCGGCCAAGGTGTGGCGCGCCAAGGGGAGTCCTACTCCCACCGGGAGTAGGACTCCTAGTTGGGCTAGGAGAGAAGGGGGAGAATAGGAGGAAGAGAGGAAGGAAAGGGGGGGCGCCGGCCCCCTTCCCTTGTCCTATTCGGACTAGGAAGGGGAGGGGCGCGCGGCCACCTCTTGCCTCCTCTCCTCTTCTCCCTTAAGGCCCATGTTGGCCCAATAACCCCCCGGGGGGTTCCGGTAACCCCCCCCCCCCCCCCCCCGGTACTTCGGTAAAATGCCGATTTCACCCGGAACAATTCCGATGTCCAAATATAGGCTTCCAATATATCAATCTTTATGTCTCGACCATTTCGAGACTCCTCGTCACATCCGTGATCACATCCGGGACTCCGAACTAACTTCGGTACATCAAAATGCATAAACTCATAATTACTGTCATCGTAACGTTAAGCGTGCGAACCCTACGGTTCGAGAACAATGTAGACATGACCGAGACACGTCTCCGGTCAATAACCAATAGCGGGACCTGGATGCCCATATTGGCTCCTACATATTCTACGAAGATCTTTATCGGTCAGACCGCATAACAACATACGTTGTTCCCTTTGTCATCGGTATGTTACTTGCCCGAGATTCGATCGTCGGTATCCAATACCTAGTTCAGTCTTGTTACTGGCAAGTCTCTTTACTCGTTCCGTAATACATCATCTAACAACTAACATATTAGTTGCAGTGCTTGCAAGGCTTATGTGATGTGCATTACCGAGAGGGCCCAGAGATACCTCTCCGACAATCGGAGTGACAAATCCTAATCTCGAAATACGCCAACCCAACATCTACCTTTGGAGCCACCTGTAGTACTCCTTTATAATCACCCAGTTACGTTGTGACGTTTGGTAGTACCCAAAGTGTTCCTCCAGTAAACGGGAGCTGCATAATCTCATAGTCATAGGAACATGTATAAGTCATGAAGAAAGCAATAGCAACATACTAAACGATCGGGTGCTAAGCTAATGGAATGGGTCATGTTAATCAGATCATTCAACTAATGATGTGACCTCGTTAATCAAATAACAACTCTTTGTTCATGGTTAGAAAACATAACCATCTTTGATTAACGAGCTAGTCTAGTAGAGGCATACTAGTGACACTCTATTTTGTCTATGTATTCACACATGTATTATGTTTCCGGTTAATACAATTCTAGCATGAATAATAAACACTTATCATGATTTAAGGAAATAAATAATAACTTTATTATTGCCTCTAGGGCATATTTCCTTCAAGATTAATCCTGAGGAATGAGTGGTACCCGATAGTTGCTGCTGTCGGCGCGATTGTCGATGCTCTCTTGGGGTTCCTGAAAGAGCTCGGCTTCCGGTGCCTCCTCGTCCCAGCCGGGCCCGAGGAACGAGCCGTGACCTCCTTCCAGCTCGCGCCCTTGATCCACCATGCGGGGTACATAGGCCTCCTGGGCGACCACCTTGTGGACCTTGCTGTAGCGCCCCGTATGCCACGCAGTCTGGCTTGGGGCGTCGCCTTGTATGTGATGACGCGGTGGTCCGCCGAGGCCAAAGGCCGCGGCGCGCATCCCTTCGCCAGCCTAGGGAGGGGCCGGCGCGATCAGCCGCCCGGTGCTGGCGGAGGTGTTGGCGCTGGACCAGCCCTGGGGCCCGCCTGAAATCGTGTGGGCGCGTAGAATGCCGTCGTGTGACCTGTCCTGGATCTGGGGCGGCAGCTGGATGCAGAAAGGAGGCGCTCCTAAGGCGGCGGCGTCCAGGAGCTCGGCCACTCGCTCCAACAACACATCGTGGCCGCCTTCCAGCAAGCAGCACCGTAGTAGCTCTCGGGCCACTGTGAGCACGGTCCTGGAGTTCGCCTGCTCCCGTCGGGTGTATGGCGCCGTGGCAGCAGCGTGGTTCGAGGCCCTTGCTGCGGCCCGCACCTGCCGTGGCATGAGGGCAGGCGGCGTCTGACAGCATCACCCGCGCTCCGCAGCGCCCTGCGAAGCGCGAGCTGTCTGAGGCGCAAGGTTGAGGTCGCCCTGAGATGGCGGCATGGCATGGGCGGGCCACGCCGCCCAGCGGTCGGCGTTGGCAGCCGGGTTGCTTGACATCTGGGTGGCGAAGCGGCGGAACGCGACGCGGAGGAAGAAGGACTCCGGCGCACCCCTACCTGGCGTGCCAAATGTCGGATTTCGAGTTCCGGCAGACCCTTGAGGTTCGAACACTGGGGTACGCGCGGAGATCTCTCCCCTGCCGATCTACGTCCGATCCTCTCGTGCGAACTAAGATGAAAATGATGAACAACACAAGAGACGTGAGGTTTATACTGGTTCGGGCCACCGTTGTGGTGTAATACCCTACTCCAGTGTGTGGTGTGGTGGATTGCCTCAGGGGCTGATGATGAATAGTACAAGGGAAGAACAGCCTCGCGAGAGGTGTTCTTGAGCTGGCGCGATGAACTGCTAGGGTGAGTTCTGTCGCCTCTCTTTCTCTCTGCTAGGGTTCTACCAGATCTCTCTCTCTTCTCTCCTCCTGGGTTCTCTCCTCCTGGGTGTCCTCCTTCCTTTGTGGAGGCTAGCTCTATTTATAGAGGCCCTGAGCCTCTCCCTGAATAATTGAGCGGGAAGGGCGCTAACAATTGGCCATTTTGAAGGGGAACATGTAGTACAAGTTATCCTGACCAAAGGTGGTCTTCGGCTGCCAAAAGCACTGGTGATGACGCCGTCTTGGGCTCCACGGTGACCTTCGTCCTGCCGCTCTGTTGGTCTTGGTCTCGTCGCACTGGAATGGCAACCTTTGCCTGATGCCTTGGCCTGTGCTTGCCCCCTTTGCACCAAAGGGGAAACAAGGACCATGTGCAGACTGGCGCCCGCCTGGCCTTGATCGTCATGGCTTGCGTCACGGGATCCTCGCAAGGTACCCTTACATTGATCTCTCTGCCTCCTCGCGAGCTTGCCTGATGAGGCCGCTCTTGAGGAAGCTTCCTGTCGTCTGCCCCGCGAGGCTTGGCCCCTCGCGAGGGTCTTGAGCTTGCGTTGATGAAGATGGGCCGTGCTGGGCCCCCACTTGAGCCACGCCGCAGGCCGTAGGAAGGCAAATCTGGGGACCCCCGTTCCCAGAACACCGACAGCCGTCGTCTGACGTGGTTCTACGAGATGGGTGATGACTCGAGCGTGAAATTCTCCTGCATCGTATATCCAGCAAAGCACAAGATCGTGGTCAAAGCCTTAGCCCTGAGGCCGCCACCACCATTTGATCAGGAGTCGGATGAAGAGGTTGATTCTACTGAATCAGAAGAGGTTGATTCTACTGAATCCCATGAGGTTGCTTTTAGTGAATCCGAAGAGGTTGTTGAGTTCAGGTAAGACTTAAGATGCAGCAGATTGAACCTAGCTAAGTAGTAATGCACTTGGTAATTTTAAATGAACTAGCAGAAACCTTGGATAAACCATGGATTAATGGCTCTTTTATTTTTCTCATGCAGCAAGCTGGATGTGAAACTGCAGCTCACACTGTACAAGCTTGTGAAGGCGCTGGGTTATGGTACTCCCAGGGTCACAGAAGTGTTGCAGGAGCCCACGACGAGCAAGGACCGGCCCCGGCTTCTCTTCTGGGAGACTGAGCTGTGGGATTTCCTCAACAAAGATGTGATGGTACTTCTTTACTACCTATGTATTACAAATGTTGCTTTTAAGTTTTGGACAACTTATTGTTGAAAGCTTAGTTTATGGGGCTAACTTCGCAAATTGTTCTGGCATGGTATCTAATTAATGAATTGGCATGGTTTAGTGTAAAATGGTGCACCCGCGTTGTGGGAGGAAAAACATGACGGTTAGAAAATAATTGGGTTGCCTGGCCTATTTGGCACACTTTCGTAATTTCAAATTTACTGTGAGCAAGTTCCTATTGATTTTAGGAGTGTTGGGTTGTTGTCCAGGACATCATCTAAATTTACTGGGAGCAAGTTTCTTGTTCATGTTAAAGTGTCGCGTTGTTGTTCAGAACCTCATTTTCCGCATCTAAAACAGGGTGCGTCTCACCGAGCCCCCCATTCGAATCCTCATTAGTGTTGCTGTTGTCCATCTATCGTTGGCTTGCAGCCAGAATCCTTTCGTGATGTTCTCAGAGGGAGCTAATTGAGTGATCCATTGCCGTGAGGTGGCTGAGCTTTCGATTGGGATTACCCTGTAGTGGTAGAAATGGTGATGTATATGATACTCTCCATTCAAAAGTGTTTTTTTAGGGGAAAAGCTTCCCTTCAGCCGGCGGATCGCACACAAAGCGTCCGTCGCCTTGTACGCCCACCACGTGCTATGCTAGGCTGCAACCTTATCCCTTTGTCTCTGCCTTCAGCCGGCGGATCGCACAGTAAACAGTTCCCACAACATGATCTTTGTTGCAAAAAAAACAGCCACATGGTCTCTGTTGCGAAAAGTTTTGCAAACATTTTCGCAACATGATCTTTGTTGCGAAAACATTCCGCAACATGATCTTTGTTGCGAAAACATTCTGCAACATGACCTTTGTTGCAAAAACATTCAGCAACATGACCTTTGTTGCAAAGGTTTCTGCAACATGACTTTTGTTCCAAACGTTTCTGCAACAATAGCTCTGTTGCAATAATGAAGGTTGTCTGTCAGCCGCTTGATGGGGCGGGATCTTGCGGCTCGCGACCCGGCCGATCTTTTAAAAAGATCAGCCGGCGGACGTGTAGCATGGCCCTTTTTTAGGCAATTCAGGAATTGTGTTACTCTGGTCATGCCCATATCTTCCTGCTGCAGTTGACAGTGTAATTCAAAGTGCAGAGTAGTCTCTGGTAGTACGATCTGTACGTTCACCTAGCTAACTTTGGTCATGTTTTTTTTATCTCAGTTCCTCACTGTACATGTTAACTGCAATTGTTCCCACGAGAACTCTGTACTCTTGTGTCTTTCGCTGCTGTTGTATGGCTCTGTCATGGACTCATGGTATTATGTTCGGGTTGCTCTTACTTATTTTGCTGCTGCTTGAGGTTCTATTTCAGTAAAATTTGTGTGATATTCTTGGCTGGACTGATTTGTTTTCACAGTTCAGAACATCTTTTATCTTATCAATTGACAGCTTGCACGCTTGATGTACCAAACTATCTATGTACCGTTGTGTAAAATGATGCACTGTTAAATTTTCTGCATGTTTTTACTTTTTTCTGCGATGACAAGGGGTACTGGTTATTTTTCTGAACTTCTCCAGTCATGCACCGAGTCGAGTTTATGGTCCAAGTAATCCGTTTTTACCATGTGCTGATGATACTTCATTTTTTACATGCACGTGTTATATCATATTGCCTTCAAGTTTTACCCTACTTAGTGTTATCATATATTCCTTAAATCCTGCTGGAATCTTTAGATGTAGTAGGACAGAAGGAAGATGCTTTAGTTTTTTTACTGTGTGTGAAATGCAGTTGTTTTTTTCTAGTCGCGCATAGTTATTGCAATTCAGTAATGTAATCTTCAAGGACATCTCAAAGATGTAGCATTTCAAGCAAGGATTTATTCATCCCTTAAATCCTGCTTGAGAAACCAAGCTGGGATCTTTAGATGTAGTAGGCCAGAATGTATAGGGTGTGACTGTGTGTGAAGTGCCATTGTTTTTTTTTTCTAGTCACGTGGTGTTATCGAGATTCAGTAATGTAATCTTGAAGGCCTTCTCAAAGGAGTATGAATTTTAGAGGGAAACATGTCAGTTGGAAAAAAATAAGTTGCATGTCCTATTTGTTTTGCAGTGAACACTAGAGTATTTTTTACTTTGAATATTACTGTGAGCAAGTTTTCTGTTCATTTTTGGAGTGTCGACTTGTTGTTCAGAACCTTCTTTCCATGTTGAACAGGCTGAGAAGGCCCCATCGATGTCCCCTTTCAAAATCACCGGCAAGGGGCTGGAGCTGATGTCCGAAGAGGAGTACCTCCGCGTCATCAATTCTGGGATCAAATACCACCCCCCCCCCCCCCCCCCCTCCCCACCCCCCTTCTGAATCTTCACTTGTGTTGCTGTTGCCGATCTGTCGTTGGCTCACAGCCCGGATCCTCTCGTGATGTTCTCGGATGGAGCTAATTGAGTGACCCGTCGCCGTGAGGTAGCTGAGGTTTCGATTAGGTTTGCCGCGTAGCAGGGTACAAATTGGAAATGGTGATTGATATTGATATTCTCCATTCAAAAGGGCGGATTTTTGTAGGTAGTTGAGGAATTTAGTTAGTCCGGTCACGCCCGTATCTTCCTGCTGCAATTGACAGTTTAAAGTGCTGCAGAGTAGTCACTGGCAGTATGATGTCTAGGTTTATCTAGCTAACTTAGGTTGTGGTCCTTCTATTTCAGTTACCTCACAGGAATCGTTAACTGCAATTGTGACCATGGTCACAATAGAACTCACCTTCAGTGTAGATGACTCTGCAATTTCTGTAAACACTGGAGTATTTCCTACTTTCAATGTTAGTTACTGCGAGCAAGTTTCCTGTTCATTTCAGGAGTGCCAGTCAGACTTGCTGTTGAGAACCTAATCCTCTCCATGTTAAACAGGCTGACAAGAAAATCACAGGAGATGACGTGTATAGGTACATGAAGATGCGCGGGGTCACGTCCTTCTCCCCCAAGTTCCTGCAAGAGACCATACTCGACAAGCTCTAAGCGTAAGACAGGACAACAAATCTGCTTTGCACATCCTGTTCCGAGACCCCTACTACGAGCCTCTGAGCTATATATATGTTCGTGTATCGTAGCGCGATGTTATTAAAGTTTAGAACGGTTCCTAGAGAATACTTTGTTTAATAGTAGTAGTAGTAGTAGTAGTAATGCTGGTTCGGAAGAAATAATTATGTATATGTTCTATGTGAATGCATTTGTGGAGTAGGTTTGCTTTGCTATCTTGTACTAGTAACCTACCGGTTGACGTCATATGGTCACAATGGCTGTGTACACTCTTGTAAATAGGTCTCATATTTTGGTATGGAGGGCGTAGGTTATTAAGGGCATCTTCAATGGCAACTTGCAATTTCCCCCGCATTCTTTCATGGACAGGAGACCAGTTCATGGACATGGGTGTAGGAGGCCGCCAACCAACGCTGTCCGTATATATTTTAACCCACATTTTAACTAACTGGATGAAATTCATCCAAACCGGCCGATATTCATTAAAGTTTGGATAGAAAATGGCACAAATCATCCATACACAACATGCAACTTAAGTCTAGTAAAAGAATGTCTGTAATTCGACTAGTTTCAGATGTCCAAGGTTTTCATCAACGGATCATGTCCTGTGGGTATGTAAATGGTCGTCCCTTTGTCCTGTGGTACATCACGGGAGCGCGTGCAGCCTACTTAATGTGTAGACTAACATTTTGTGAGTGAATGATTTGAACAAGTTAGTAAGAAGAAACAACACTTACGATCTTCTCCTCTGCCGCGTGCAATGATCACCTTACCTCCAACTGGCGTACCACTTGACAAAACTTGGTGACGTTGATCTAGATAGCGTACCAATGATACGACAACGGCCTCACATTGCGTAGTACAATGATGTGCTTGTCGTAGGGCACAATGTGCTTTTGTGGGTGAAACGATTCATGCACTTCCTGCAAGAACGTCCTCCTTCTGCTCCTATTTATGAAATCCACGAATATGGCCAATCACGCATCGCACAACAGCTTATCCTCCATGGTCGAGTAGCTTGTCATCATTCGTACTCTAAAAAATGACATAGCATTTGAAAATAATCTCAATTGCATCTGACCGAACACTTGTTGGGCATGGTGTCCGCGATGAAGGTTATCGACAAAGGGCGGAGTGTACTTGGGTACAAACGGCTCCAAGGTGGATAACTTCGTCATAAAGGCGAGCGGGCGCGTCGGCCTAGTTGCGGACGTCCGTCAATACTTCCGTGGCGTCCGAAGACGTACTGCGACGGCGAGGAAGATGGAGGGTGCGGATGTAAAGAAAAAGGGAGAAAGGCTCCACCGAAAACGGCCTGAACACATGGTTCTTTCATATGCTCCCCCGTACACGTACCCGTTCTTGAATAGCAAGTGCACGTTCGCAAAACGACCTTTGATTTCGTTGACCTCATTTTATATGCTCGTGGACAGGAACGGAAAGAACAAGCACGCGTATGGTACTACCGTATGCTACCGTTTGCCGAACCGAAAGTTGTTCAGCACAGCACCGCTTGGTCAGGTCCCGGCCCCCTGACTTCCTCTCGTGCAACATATCTTTGTCGAGTCAAACTAAATTAACAGTTAAGTTCCCCCAAATACAAAACACAACAAGTTGCATAGAAAGGGGAAGGAAGGGAATAAAGAGTGTGACAGATCATGAAAACAATACAACAATGCACAAAGAGGAGAAAGCCACTAGCGTGGTAGGTTAGGTAGCCGCCCTCGATGCTCCACGCCGCACCTACTCTCGTTCCGATTTAGAAAAGCACCATGTTCTTTCTAGAAGAAAAGCTTCAAGAGGTGTAAGAAATAAATGTTGAACGTAGAACATTCCACCATGTTTGTTACCAAAAATGTTAGTATTTTATATTTAACATTTTATTATTTTTATTTTATTGTTTATCCGGGTGTACCCGAGCTTGTAACATGTAATCCCCGCCGGTACAAAATTTGCTAGAAGTAACGATTCATCACAACACAAAAACAAGCTAGTGTTAATGCTACCAGTAATGATGCGTGCGCACACATAATCCCTTGGGCTCATGATCAAACTGAGGTCGACGGAAACTCATGGCGGATGAGACAGCAAAGAAAGGAAGAACAAACTCATCTAGAATAAGAAGGTTGGAGACGGTCTGAAGTGGCCCAAGTTTTTCTGGTCCCGGTATGTAGTTCCAGCAAAAGAACGCACACAAGCAACACGTGTGCATTAGGAATCGTACAAAGTAAAGAATGCTCATACCCCTTCCAAAGGTTGGGCATCTCCCATATTCTACGCCGTCTTATGCTTTCCCCCCTATCTATCCTCAAAGTTCAACCTAACATAAAAACTTAATGTCAAGTTCTATTATTAAAGACATACATGTCTTTTTTATATTTGCCCTACAAAACATATGTGCATTTTTTCCGCCGCATTTAAAAGATCCACGAACACCAACTCTCAACCGGAGTCAAAAGCATCCATCCTCTCGATTAGAACTTTATTAAGAAGCAAAGTTGTTGCATAAAGTAACACAAGTTTCCAAGGCTTTCACTAAAATAATATTTTGTCAAGAGTCAAACTAAACTAACTATACTTAAGCTCCCCTTAAGAAAACAAGTTGCATGGGAAGGGAGGTCATGAAAACAATAGCATGGCACATCGAACAGAAAGCCATAGCACACTCACGGGGTAGGTAATCAAACCTACCTACTCTCGTTCCTGATCCCGGAAAGTACCACGTTCTAGTTTAGTCTAGAAGACAGGCTCCACCGGAAACGGCTTGAACACATGCTCCCCCATATACATACCGTTCATAAATATACGTGCATTAGAAAGAAATCCTACAAAGTGAAGAATGCTCAGCCCACTTCCATAGTTCCGGCTCCTTCCTTATTCTAGGTTGTCTTTTGTTCCCCGATCTATCTTCAAAGTGCAACTTCACAAGAAAACTTGATGTCAAGATCTGTTATGGAAGACATCCAGGTCTCCTTGATATTTCCCCTTAATGAAAAGTCTATTTGACATTGCAATTATACATGTATTAATTTCTCGGCGTTTACAAAATCACACCAACTCTCAACCGGAATTAAAAAACCATGGTTAGAACTTTCAGCACAAAATTCCAAGACCACTAGAACAATATGTATCTTTGTCGAGTCAAACTAAATTAACCAATTAAGTTCCCCCAAATACAAAACACAACAAGTTGCATGGAAAGGGAAGGAAGGGAATAAAGGCTCTGATAGATCATGAAAACAATACAACAATGCGCAAAGAGGAGAAAGCCACTCGTGTGGTAGGTTAGGTAGCTGCCCTCGATGCTCCACGCGACACCTACTCTCGTTCCCAATTTGGAAAAACGCCATGTTGTTTCTAGAAGAAAGAGCTTCAAGTGGTGTGAGAAGTAAATATTGAACATAGAACATTCCATCATGTTTGTTACCAAAAACGTCAGTATTTTATATTTAACTTTTTATTATTTTTATTTTATTGTTTATCCGGGTGTATCCAAGCTTGTAACATGTAATCTCCGCCGGTACAAAATTCGCCAGAAGTAACAATTCATCGCAACACAAAAACAAGCTGGTGTCAATGCTATCGGTAATGATGCGCACTCACACACAATCCCTTGGGCTCATGATCGAACTGGTTGACCTGAACTCATGGCAAATGAGACAACAGAGAAAGCAAGAACAAACTCGCCTGAGATACGGAAAACACACACAAGCAACGCGAGTGCATTGGAACTTGTACAAAGTGAAGAATGTGCTCAGACCCCTTCCAAAGGTCGGGCACCTTCCATATTCTACGCCGTCATGTGCTTTTTCCCTGGATCTATCTTCAAAGTTCAACCTCATAGGAAAACTTAATGTCAAGTTCTGTTATTGAAGACATTCATGTCTCCTTGATATTTTCCCTAAAAGAACGCGCACACATACACACACACACACACACACAGAGAGAGATATATGCATTTTTTCGCCGCGTCTACAAGATCCTTGAACACCAACTCTCAACCGGAGTCAAAAACATCCAGCCTCTTGGTTAGAACTTTATTAAGAAACAGAATTTTGCATAAAGATCTAGAGTTGTTGCATAAAGTAACATAAGTTTCGAAGGCTTCCACTAAAACAATATTTTGTCAAGGGTCAAACTAAACTAACTATACTTAAGCTCCCCTAAAATAACAAATTGCATGGAAAGGGAGGTCATGAAAACAATAGCATGGCATATCGAAGAGAAAGCCAACCACACTAGCGGGGTAGGTAACCAAACCTACCCTCGCTCCTAATTCCGGAAAGCAGCACGTTCAGTCTAGAAGAAAGGCTCCACCCGAAACGGCCTAAAGCCCTGAAGACATGGCTTTTTCATGCTTCCCCATATACATACCCCTCATAAATAGCAAGTACATGTTTGCAGAACGACCTCTCTATCGTACCCCTCCTAATTCCAGAACGTCATCATTTTCAACGGTGCGGATCCATCCCACGCCCTAACCATGACGACCGTCAAGATGGAGGCCGCGCGCTGGACGAAAGCTGAGCACCCCCCCCCCCCCCCCCCTCCACACACACACACACACACCACCCTGCCTCGCTTGCTCTTTTGTCGTCGCCAGGTAGTTCTGTACGGCCACAAGATTAGCACACTTGTACCATAACTCTCTTTTACCTATCAATGGAATGATATGTAATCTTTGCGTATCCCTGAAAAAAAAAGTTTGCAAAACGACCTCTCTATCGTTGACCTCATTTTATATGCTCGTACACACGAATGGAAAGAACAAGCACGCGTATAGCAGTACCGTATACTACCGTTTGCCCGAAAGAACAAGCACGCGTACGTGGTGTGAAACCACACCAACTCCACCGAAACTTCTTCCCAACGGAACAAAGACATGAGCACCAACACAGCACATCCTGGTCAGGCTCCCGGCCGGCTCCCTGAATTCCTCTCGCGCAACGCAAACCTGTGGAAATTTCTCTGCAGCGAGGTCAACCATCGATGTTGCCGACTCACGCTGTGAGGAAGGGACGAGGAGGCGGCGTTTGCTCGGCAAAGGTAGAGCAGATGCGGGAGACGGCAAGGCCTCTGCTTTCTGCTTTCTTCATCTGGGTTTAGAGAGCCGGATTTTGCAAATCCGGCCTCTCAAACGCCCCGCGGGTGTAAACATTGATCGGGTGTGGACATTGACCGGACACGTTTTAAATTAGCCTCTTTGTATTTTTTTTTCATATTTTATCTCCTAAATTTATACAAAACATGCAAAACGAATCCTACGTGCTACATCTACGTACTACCTTACCTACTCTTCATCATCGGAAATGGCTACCACTATGGTGCCAGGCGCCGGCTGGACGGGCGGTTAGGAGGGCTCCGGCTCATCCTTCTCCTGCTCGACCTCATTCATGTAGGCAAACATCTCCGCCTCCTCCACAGCCTCTTGCGCCTCCATCTTCTGCCGGCAATGGCGTCTTGCCTCCACAGCCAACTCCCATCAGAGAGAATCGAGGATGGCCTACTGCTCCGCCTGCAGATCCCCGTCGCCAGCGTCCCCCACATCCTCCTCATACGGCTCATCCCCCTCCTCCTCAAAGTCCTCCTCGTCGTCGTCCTTCCCCTCCTCCTCCACCTCCACCTCCTCCTCCTCCAACTCCTCCGGATCCACTGCATCCGAAGGTAGCCCCACGGCGATCCGAGATTCGCGCCTAGCCCGAATCTACTCAAGGAGCTCGAGCCGATGCTCTGGCGTCAGAAAGGGCTCGCTCCTCACCCAGCGGCGTGGGGGCATGGCTACTAGGCGGATGGGTGGAGTGCAAAGTGGCGGTGGCGGCGGACAGGAGGAAAGTGTGGATGGATGGTAGGGTTTCAGTGCCGCCGGTCAACTTAAATAGTCGGGCAATGCACTACGCGGCCCGCTGGAGCTGCGCCACGCGGCGCCACCGGTCCGACGGGGGAGATGAGTTTCGGACCGCCGGGTTTGAGGGCGTTTCCAGCTGGGACCCCTTCGTCAGTCCGACGTGGCGGGCGTGCCCGGGCGCCCCATATCCGTCCATATTTAGGCTGGATATGGGGAGTGCCGGTCAGCCCGGGCATTTGAGGCCCGTTTGAGCCGTCCGTCTGGGTCAATAAAACGTGACCAGTCAAAACCATATTTGGTAGGCACCGAACCCGCCTCAAATGTCCGGGCAGGCCATCCGCCGCTAGTCGGTCACAAAAAAGCGACAAACCCGGACTGCTCAAACCGGCTTCAAACGCCCGGCTGTACGGCGCCCCTCACATGCAGCCCAAATGTAGGGATGATATGGGGCGGCCCAAGCGCGTCCGCCATGTCAGCCCGGCCCACCCTGACCCCACATTGTCCATACAAAAAATCCAATCCTGAAATCCTAACTCAATTCACTCTACTCTCGTCCCGTCTTGCCTTCTCCCACTACTCCGATTTCTTCGATTCCGATCCACTCTGATGACTTCGGCGACCATGCCGAGCTCCTGCAGCCGCTCCGACTCGGACCTTGATGTCTACGAGGAGCTGGCCCTCCGCATTGCCCTCGAGAGGTCCAAGGTGGATAAGCCGGGCAGTTCCGGATCAGCCGCCTCGCCTCATGCCCGTTGACGCAGCGAGGACGCCGAAGCTGACCCCTCCCGACCCGTGCGCAGCTCCCCGAGGGTTGTGCAGTCTGCGCCGCCCCCACACCGTCCCCTGCCCCCGCCGGCCACTGCTCCATGCGGGTAGGGTGGGTGCTAGTGCTCGCACCTCTGGCCCAGACGCGCGCGCCAGAATCGAAGGCGTGTGTTGCCCGTCGCGACGGGCAGTGGGCAAGGGAGAGGGACGCGGCAGAGTAGTTCGTGGGCCGCCACCGCGGGTTGCCAGCGGAGCCCGGCGAGGACGAGCGGCTCCTCGCTTGGTTCTACCGCCGGTCGCTTACGACGGTGGAGACAGACGCTCAGCAGCTCCGTTGGAAGAACGCCAAGGTGCTCCGGCTTGCCATTGAGCAGTCAGAGATTGAGGCGGAGGAGGCAGCGACGGAGGCGGCTCGGCTGGCGAAGCTCAAGCGGCAACAAGACAGGGTCGTTCGGTGGCTCAAAGGGTTGATCGGCCTCTCCGACTTCGACTCCTCTGACCGCGACGACCAAGGCGCTTCATCCGACAACTCGGGCGATCCTCCACCAACCGCCGACGCCTACATCATCATCCTCGACTGGAATGGAAAAGTGCCGGCGAGGAAGCGGTGAAGATCTGTCTGCCCCGCCTTAATTTTAAGTTTTTAGATGTAGTTTGAACTTGGAAAGTCCTTTATGTGCATTAAGTAAACTTTAGCGGTCTTTTGAAGATCCGTTGGTGATCTTTCGATGAAAGGATTATGCATTTCTATGTCCAATTGTATGTCTGTTTTATGATCTATGTATTTTTTATCCACATTGTATGGTTTAGTATGGATATAAGGTATCGAATATGAGATAAACTGGGTTCTACTCTTTCAGGGTTCCCAAATCGGGGAAAGTACCACGTTCTAGAAGAATAAGATGAAAGTTGGCTTTCGCCGCGCTCTTGAATACCGTTGATAAACACAACGACCTTGACCTCGTTTTTATAGACAGACAGATGCTCGTGCACACAAACGGAAAGAACCAGCACGCGCATACGTACGGTGTGAAACCAGCTCCAACGAAACTTGGGCTCATAAATAAAATTCAACCTACGGCGTACTAAGACATATAATAAAAGATAAAACAAAGTTAGTATTTTGATTAGAGTGAATTCCACTTTTTACCTTGTAGTTGTACATTTGTGACACATATTACCCCATTTAGCGGAACTTTTATCGAAATATCGGATTTTGAAGACTTTTAACGCGGTTTTAACCCAGTTTTATATTTTCTTTGTTTATGGTCGATAGGATCGGCATGTTGCGTCATTGATTCGTAAAAAATATATGTAAGGATCGGAGGGCATCATTGACGATCTTGTCCAAGCTTCTCTTGTCTATCTGTTCCGTTCCTTGTGGCCGTCCACATGTTTTTGGATCCGGGGTGTCACCTCACACCTTACATGATGGACACGCATCAGAAAACGAGGGTCCAAAGCTTTCAAAAGGGGTATTCTAGACGAATTTTCACTCGACGGGGTAATTA
The DNA here is from genome assembly GCA_034509565.1 of Triticum monococcum. NCBI lineage: Eukaryota > Viridiplantae > Streptophyta > Magnoliopsida > Poales > Poaceae > Triticum > Triticum monococcum. The sequence goes on from CM067846.1 coordinate 69,656,663, forward strand.
GTGTCACAAATGTACAAATATGGGGTAAAAAGTGGAATTCACTCTTTTGATTACCATGTGATGACGTGAAATATGTAGAGACTAAAAAAATGGGCCATGTTAGCATCCTTAAGATGTGTAACAACGAAAGAGCTAGGAGAGTGTCTAAAGTGGCCTGAGGTTTTTGGTCCCAGCATGGAGTTTCGACAATCAAACACACAGGTAATGCACGTGCATTAGAAAGAAATCCTACAAAGTGGAGAATGCTCAGCCCACTTCCATAGTTCCGGCTCCTTTCTTATTCTACGTTGTCTTTTGTTCCCAGATCTATCTTCAAAGTGCAACCTCACAAGAAAACTTGATGTCAAGATCTGTTATGGAAGACATCCAGGTCTCTTTGATATTTCCCCTCAAAGAAAAGTCTATTTGACATTGCAATTATACATGTATTAATTTCTTGGCGTTTACAAAATCACACCAACTCTCAACCGGAATTTAAAGAAAAACATGGTTAGAACTTTCAGCACAAAATTTCAATACTTCCACTAGAACAATATCTTTGTAGAGTCAAACTAGATTAACTAGTTAAGTTCCCCCAAATACAAAACACAACAAGTTGCATGGAAAGGGAAGGAAGGGAACAAAGACTGCGATAGATCATTAGGAGATCATGAAAACAATACAACAATGGGCAAAGAGGAGGAAGCCACTTGCGTGGTAGGTTGTGGCTACCTTCGATGCTCTAGGCCGCACCTACTCTCGTTCCCAATTTGGAAAAAGCATCATGTTCTTTCTAGAAGAAGGCTTCAAGAGGTGTGAGAAGTAAATATTGAACATAGAACATTCCACCATATTTGTTACCAAAAACGTCAGTATTTTATATTTAACTTTTTATTATTTTTGTTTATTGTTTATCCGGATGTATCCGAGCTTGTAACGTGTAATCCCCGCCGGTACAAAATTTGCCAGAAGTAACAATTCATCGCAACACAAAAACAAGCAAGTGTCAATGCTATCAGTAATGATGCGCACGCACGCACAATCCTTTGGGCTCATGATCGAACTGACGTTGACCTGAACTCATGGCAGATGAGACAGCAGAGAAAGCAAGAACAAACTCGCCTGAAATACGGAAAACACACACACAAGTAACGCGCGTGCATCGTACAAAGTGAGGAATGCTCAGACCCCTTCCAAAGGTCAGGCACCTTCCACATTCTACGTTGTCCTGTGCTTTTCCCCCGATCTATCTTCAAAGTTCAACCTCACATAAAAACTTAATGTCAAGTTCTATTATTAGAGACATTCATGTCTCTTTGATATTTGCCCTAAAGAAACATATGTGCATTTTTTTCGCCGCGCTTACAAGATCCATGAACACCAACTCTCATCAGGAGTAGAAAAACATCCAGCCTCTTGGTTAGAACTTTATTAACAAACAATATTTTGCATAAAGATCTAGAGTTGTTGCATAAAGTAACACAAGTTTCCAAGGCTTTCACTAAAGCAATATTTTGTCAAGGGTCAAACTAAGCTAACTATACTTAGGCTCCCCTTAAGAAAACAAGTTGCATGGGAAGGGAGGTCATGAAAGCAATAGCATGGCACATCGAAGAGAAAGCCATACCACACTCTCGTTCCTAATTTCGGAAAGTACCACGTTCCTGATTCCGGAAAGTACCACGTTCTAGTCTAGTCTAGAAGAAAGGCACCACCGGAAACGGCTTGAACACATGCTCCCCCATATACGTACCGTTCATAAATATGCTACGACAAGTAGTACACGTTCGCAAAACGACCTTTCTGTCATTGACCTCATTTTATATACTGGTGCACAGGAACGGAAAGAACAAGCACGCGTATATGGTGTGAAACAAGTAGCCCCAACTCTACCGAAACTTCTTCCCAGCCTGGTCAGGCTCAGGCCACGGCTCCCTGAATTTCTCGTGCAACCCTGTGGTCAGGTCAACCACCAATGTTGCCAACTCTTAAGAAGGGATGAGGAGGCGACATTTGCTAGGCAGAGGTAGAGCAAATGCGGTGGACGGTAAGGCCTATTTATTACTAATTTCTTTGTCCGGGTTTATATAGGGATGCTCTGGACTTTTAAAGCATCTCCAGCCGTTCAGCCTTTCAAGGATTTTTTTAGGCGTAAAATAGCGCCTCTTGGGGGCTTACTGGTGATATTTCCAGCGTGGGGGGCTCCGGTTCCCAGCCTTCCCCCAAGTTCGCCCTCACCCCCCAGCCGCTGAGTTCCAACTCAAATTCGGCCCAAATTCATCGCATTTCGGCAAAAATTCAATAGAACTAATTTTTATCACATAGTTCATCACAGAAATCAATACAAATCAAATAGTTCAACGAAGCAAGCTCATAATTCGAACACAAATTAAAACACATCAAACTGGGTGTTGTCCGTGAGCCTTCATAGGTGCTCCACCAGATCGTGCTGCAGTTCTTGATGCACTTGTGGATCTCGAATCTCCTGACGCATGTTGAGCAAGGCAGCCCATGTTGCCGGTACCTGGTGATCAACAGTTGCAAGAGGACACTGCCTAAAATATGGTTCAGTGTCAAACACTGGCTCTTCCTACTTGCTCCCAATGATCATGTTGTGCAAGATAATACAACAATTCATCACCTCCCACATCTAAGATTTCGACCAGATCAGAGCGGAGTACCGGACAACAGCAAATCGAGATTGAAGCACACCAAATACCCGCTCGACATCCTTCCTGCAAGCCTCCTGACACTTAGCAAAGTAGGAGTTCTTGCCTCGTGGCACATGGTTTGAGATATTCTTACAAATGTGCACCATCTTGGATAGCCATCTTCTAGGTAGTATCCCTTGATGTAGTGGCGCCCATTGACCTCAAAGTTCACTACAGGAGTATGACCTTCAATAAGCTTGGCAAAGACATTCGAACACTGCAGCACGTTGATGTCACTGTGAATTCATGTCTTCCTGGCATACCAAATAAGGAGTGCCAAATTCAGAGGTCTTGTGTAGCCACCGTCTCTAGTACCACACTTCAAGCTCCTTTGGTGCCTTTGTACATCCCCTGTCAAGCAAATTGATGGTTTTTTCATGTCCAATGTATGCAATCGATGCTTTCAAGCATCCCAGAAAATTCCCTTGCTTCATTTTGTGCTAGGATTCGAGCAGTATCTTCAGCACTGGGTGATCGCAAGTATTGTGGTCCAAACACTTTCACCACTGCCCTGCAGAACTTGTACAAACACTCAATGATGGTGGACTCAGACCATGCGTCCATAGTCTTCATGTATATCACCGAGAGCTCCGTATGAAAGCATCCTCATAGCTGTCGTGCACTTCTGGAGTGAGGAGAACCCAACTGTGTCGGTGCAATCCTTCTTGCAAATGAAATAGTTGTCGAACTCCCGGATGGCATTCACAATCTTGAGGAAGAGCTTCCGACTTATTCGGTAACGGTGCCGAAATACTTTCTTGCTGTGTAGTGGAGCGCCGGCAAAGCAGTCGGCATAGAGCAAGCAATAGCCCTCCATTCTATGCTTCCACTTTCTCTTGCGATGGCCCGGCGCTGAGCCACGTCGCCGCGGCTTTGCCTTGTTCGCAAACAGGGCGGCCAGAGTGGCGAGGATCATGAGGTGCTCTTCGTCGTCGGTGTCGGCCTCGACTTCCTCCTCCATCAGAGCCGCTAACGCCTCCTAGTCGTCGGAGCCCATTGCCGAACAGGCAAATAGCCGAACACCTCGTGGGCGTGGTGGGCGGGCAGCGGCCGGCATCCTTGCCTGTGTGGTCGGAGTCCTGGAAAGCTCGCCCAAGAGCGGGATGGAGGCTGTCACGGCGAAACCCTCTCTTTTCGGTGGGGGAATGGCCTTTCTAGTGGCGGAACAGTGGCTGTGGGCAGGTGGGTGGCGCCGATATCAGCATGGCTGCGAAAGGGGAAGTGGCGTTCTGCCACATGTTGGTCGAATCTGGGTGGGAAAAGGCGTTTCTCGCCTGACAGTGATGGTCCACACGCCACTTCTCCTTCCGCCGGAGCCCCAAGTGCCCCCAGTGCGCTAGGTTCGGCCTGGGATCGCCGGACCAAAAAATGGTCCTAACCAGCGGAATTCGGCATCCTGGGGGATTTTTGTTGCGCCGGCGGAAATAATGACGTCTTGGGGGGCCTGTTGAGGGTGCGGCTGGAGATGCTATTATGAGCATGTTAACTTAAAATTTAAATGATAATTTAGGAGCCATAAGACACAAAGTTTTGATCATTGAACGCTTCTGTGAAGTTCGAATCCAATGATATATGTTTGTTTTAGCATATAATTTTTTTAACCAAATTTAGGCTCAAATTTCAGAGGAATTAATGGAGCTGGATGGAGGAATTGCCTGCCAGCTGGCGCATCAGAGTGGCGCGGAGCACATGTGTTTGGCCAGCTTGAAGCAAATGCCGCTGCTAGCTCTTTTTTTGTTTAGCAATACTGTACAATACAGATGTAGATGTTTACATACACGCACGTACACTTGTCCACGCTGGCGGAGCTACGTTAGGGCCAAACATGGTCGTGACCTGCCCAGATTTTCCAAAAAACTAAAATTATACCTAAACCCATGGTCAAATAAGACTACTCAGCAGGCAGCAATTCAAGATTACAGCCATGTTTTTAGTAACCTGGCCCGCCCAGCTTTCTGCTGGTAGCTCCGCCACTGCTTGTCCACATCTTGCTATCGACGGAACATTATCTCTCATCTCTCACTAAATAAATGAAAGAACATTTCGATTTTATGAGACACGGATGTACTCAAATATGGGGTTTGATCCATGATTGGCTTGGAGTACAACTACCCTACACGTGGGCTTTCAAGGCCGCTGCTAGATTTGATTTCACGAGAGACATGATTTATGAGCGGAATTAAGCAATTTTCATTTTATTCTTTTTGCGAGTGAATAATTTCCTTTTTTTTATCGTTTCTTCCTATTGAATGCGTGTCGCTGGAAATCCTGAAATAAATACAAGAATAAATACGAGCATTAGGATTTAAACTCCGATAGACTGAGCATACCACAGTCTCTATAACCATCCAACCACATGTTGATTCGTACAATTTTCCTTTTCTTTTCTAGCAATGATATTATCACGCTAGATTATAATCACAGGCTCACAACTGTGCAACGACAATTCCAGCCTAGTCCCACGTGCACGAAATAGCAAACCAGCCCCGCCGATTCCGACCCTCCAAAGTCCAAATCCTCTACTCTCTCGGGGTTCCCAAATCCGGAAAAGCACCACGTTCCAGAAGAACAACATGAAGAACTTGGCTTTCGCCGCGCTCTTGAATAATCAACACCGTTGATAAACAAGTGCACGTTCACAACGAACCTTGACCTCGTTTTTATAGACAGACAGATATGCTGGTGCACACAAACGGAAAGAACCAGCACGCGCATACGTACGGTGTGAACCCAGCTCCAAGGAAACTTGTTCGCAGCAAAGCAGAGATACGAAGCCTGGCCGTGGTCGGGTCCACCTGCCAGCTCCCCCGGCAGCTCCCCTCGTGCAACCCGTGGAACATTTCCTCTCAAGCAGCCACCAACTTCCAACGGGATCTCCTTCCCCAAGCTCAAACTCAAATCCTTTGACCCAGAGCGGTCGATGGATCGGTCAATCCATGGCTGTTTCCAACCAAGAATGCTAGGAATTTTCAGTACTCCTACTAGATTATCCAAACCCACCAACTTGTACTGGTCCGGGAATAAGAAACTGCGGTAATCTGCGAGACAGGATCAGCTCGGACGGACGCATGCAGAGTTGACACGGAGATGCAGCGGCGAATTTGACGAGTTCAGAGTCCAGAAAGGTCAATTTCTTTTACTGCCAGCAGTAGATTATCCAAACTCACCAACTCTTAAGTATTAACTGATGACTAATCTACACCAAACTGGTGGCCTCGGGTGAATTAGCTGACTAATTTACATGACAGAGCAGATGGATTCACAGTTGGCAGTAAACTATAGGGCGCGTGCAGTAGCTGGAAATTGACGACTTCAGGGTCAAGAAAGCACGCGATTTTATATTTACACACCAACAAGAACCAGCGATTTGACCGAATCTCTTTTTTTCGGGGGCGTGGAATCTGACAAAAGAACGAATTAACCAACTAATTTTAATTCTGACAAGATTCATCGTGGCGGCAGCGGAGCAGGGGACGGGATGGGACGGCTAGTACGGGTGGTGCTTGGGGCGCAGCGCGTGCGCGGTGGCGAAGAAGCCGACGATGGCCGGCCGGTAGGGCAGGTACGACGTTTTCGTCGTCGTCGTCGTCCTCTCGCCGCCGGGGCCGGCCGCGGCGCCGGGCTTGCTGTAGAAGAGCCTGTGCGCGGTGGCCATGTCCATCTCCGTCGGGGCGGTGGCCTTCTTCTTGCCCTGCTTCTGCCGCGCCTGTGTCTTCTTGGCGGCCGGCGCCGACGGGGTGGACAATGCGCTCGTCCTGGACTTGGGCTTGGTGGCGGGGGTCGGCTGCAGGAAGAGGAACTTCTCCTTGCCGTCGCTGTGGGAGCGGCCGCCGGAGCCGAGGATGTCGCGCAGGCGGAACCGGCGCGCGGCCTCGCCCGTGCCCGTGGACGCGCTCTTGGGGAAGGCCGCCGCCGGCTCGCGCGCGGGCGACCCCGGCGCCGACCGCGGCGCCCACGCGCAGTACGTGTCCGGCGAGGGCGGCGCCGTCGCGGAGGTGGCCGCGTCGTCGTCGTCTCGGGCCTGGCGGCGGTGGAAGACCGGGTAGGCCGGGAGCATGCGGCCGTGCGCGAAGAGGTCGTCGGCCAGCGCCTCCCCGCCCGCCGGCGCCAGCGGCCGCGCGAACGCGAACTCGAAGCTGTCGCCGCTGGCATCCGACGCCGCGTCGTCGTCGTCGTCGTGTTCTCCCTGGTAGTCCTCCTGCGGCTCCGGGATGGCGTCCGCGCCCTCCTCGGCGCGGTCCCCGAAGCTGAGGATGGTCGCCAGGCGCGCCATTGCTGTGGCTAGCTGCTGGAGCTGGAGCTGTGGTGGCGGCAAAGAGAGAGGAAACCGTGTGAGCGTGACTGGTGTGTGGCGGGCGGCGTGGCCCGCGTTTATAAAGGAGAGGCGAATGCGCGTGGGGAGGGGCGACGCGTCCGGGGGCGTGGGCGGGCGTGAGGAGCAAGGGAAAGCGAGGCCGAGGCGTGTTGCTTGGACGCGAAGCCGCTGGTGCTGGCCACGCACGGGCGCGGCACGCGGGGCCACGGCACCGGTGGCGTGGGCGCGCGGGCCGCGGCCCCGACAGCGACGCGGTCTTTTACTACGCCCGCCCGTGGTCGTCGATCGTTCTCCTTGGGCCTGCGGCCGGCTGCTGCGCCTCAACGGCACCGCTTGGATTCTTCCCGTTTCTTTTCGCGAATGCGTGGATTATTCACGTTCCTCCGTTTCCCGCGAACTTCCCTCCCGAATCCAAACACCACGCTTCTAGACAAGGGGCCACCGTGCGAGGTGCGCGACGCTGCATAGTCCAAAATCGCGTTCTGGAAGCCAAATTCCGAAGCACCGAGCGCGCAGCCGACGGCCGAGGATCAACACGGGGAGGTGGAGCGAGGACGTGTGGAATCCGCTTTTTTTGGCACCTCATCGGATCAGGGGTGAACAGAAAAGGGGTATATGGAAGACAGTTCAGACCCCCCTACTTACGTCAAAATCAAGAATTGCTTTTGCTTTTGCTTTTGCTTTTGCTCGGTGCCAACTTCTGTTAGCCCTGCAAAGCGGCGGGGGCGCTTTGAATTGATCGGTTTACCGTTTCTTGCTTTTTGCGGCGTTTGTCAGGTTCTAATCTGCAGGGGTAGTGGAGCCGGAAACGAAAATTTGAAACAAAATAAGTATATGATACAACATACCTTCGTAGTAAAAAGATGCAGATAAGTCAAACTGTGTTGCCATATTGGTGCTATTCGCAGTCTGACAAATCAATTTTGTTTTCGATAATGATATCAGTGAACGTCAAATTTTTGGCAGTTCGTGACTCCCCTCATAGCTGTTTGATCGAGATCGAACGGTGGCAGTTTTCAAACAAAATTTGCCTTTTCTATAAGAAACCGACATACTATATTCTAAAGAAGTTGTCATCCCTCTATTATAACTAAAAACAAATATGAAATACACGTGCAAATGCCAACCCTTCTTAACGGACATTCGTCAGTTATTGGGGTCCTTTTTTCTTGTCTATATTATATTTTATTTAATGTTCCCTTATGTGCATTGCAGTTTATATACCATTTCTCTGAGCTATGTGAACAAAATCTGGCGAGCTAGCTCCGCTTAGCTCAAATTCATCTTTTTTTAGACGATCTACAAACGAGATTGGGGAAGCCTCAAAAATCCTACCTGGACCCTTTGTTTTCCTCACTCCATCCCTCATTCCTTCTCTGCATCCGCTACATCCCAGATCCAATGTCGTCGCTGCGCCACCCCTGCCGCCCGCCGAGGCCTTGCCGGACCTCCACCGTTAGACCAGCAACGATGTGGAACCAACCCTGACCCGACAGTTGCCCAGGTACCTTCCGCCACTCCAGATGTCGATATCATGCCCAACAAGTGTTCGGCCAAATGTCATAGCGAAAAAAATTGACTTCTTTTGTCCTTACTTTGAAGCAAACACGATGGCTCTGGACATGGAGTACTTCTATGGGAACCTCATGTATTCGTCCTCATCAGATGAGGACGAATATGAGAATGAAACGACGATGAATAAAGGTGGTTCTTGCAGACACACAACGAGTGGGTGATCATGTTTTGTTACAATGGATCAATCAAATGACATCGAGTGTTGATCGCCTCTACAATGGTTTATGGGTCTATGATGACTACTTCATCTTGAAGAAGGATGTCATCGGAAGTATTGGCTTCTTCGGTTACCAAAAGGTAAGAACTGCCTTGAGGATTCTTTCCTATGGCACGACCACAAATTTGTGGGATGAGTACCTCCAGATGTCTGAAAGCACATGCCTCGAAGCAAATATCAGATTTTTTTTTATTGCGGTGGTCAAGGTGTTTGGACTGGAGTACTTGACAGAACCAACTGCCACAGACACCCCAGAAGGCTCCTAACACCATTGAAAGCAAGAGGGTGGCCAGGTACGCTCGGATCCCTGGAGTACATGCGCTGGAAATGGAAGAATTACCCATATGCTCGGCACGGGCTTTATCAGGGGCATTGTAAGAAGCTCGCCATCATTTTTGAAGCAGTCGCATCACAAGACCTCTAGATTTGTCACTCTTTCTTTGGCATGCCCCGTTCACACAATGACATAAAGGTTCTATAGCGGTCTCCATTGTTTGCTTGGTTAACTGCGGGACATGCTCCTCCGTGCAACTATACCATCAATGGCTCATGACTACAACATGGACTGCTATCTTTATGATGGAATCTATCCTCCGTGGGGACCTTCTTCAAAACCATCTTTGAGCCAAGGGGTCAGAAAATATCTCACTTTTTCCGAAGACAGGAAGGAGCTAGAAAGGATATGAAGAGCGCATTTGAAGTGCTTCAAACTTGTTTTATAGTTGTTCGAGGACCTACAAAATTAAGAAATTCAGAGAAGTTGCGGGAGATGATGACAACTTGTGTGATCATGCACAATATGATTGTGGAGGATGATGGTGAGGCGGTTCACACCCGTTTTGGATTTTGAGCACATGTGTAATCCTATCCAACTTCCACCACAGAATCCTGTGACGTTTCAGGATTTCATCCAAATGTCCTGATTAAGACTATGGGCGCTTCAAGGGGACAATTATAACATATATCATACTAACTTGAATTCAAATTTGAACTATTTTATTTTAAAACTTCATATTTGGATTGTAATATTTATATTTGAACCATTGTACTAGAACATTTGCATGTTGTTTATGGATGAATTGTGTTATTTCTATAATTATTTTGAGTGCTCGGGCATAGAAAAAATAAGGGCAGATATTTGATGCATAGGGTTGGATGGCCGACTCTCCAATCGGTGTCCGCGGACGTTTGGTGTGTCCGATTTTGGATTTGCCCTCAAATGCCTCTTCAAACTTTAACCCCTCAAATTTGAGAAGTTAAAAAATTGGTTCGTAGCCGAACTCTAGCAACTTAACTCCCTAGAAAAAATACACAAAATAAAAATACTCGACTGCATAATTATACAAAATATTACACATCATGCATAGCATAATTATACAGTTCATCGCTAGTAGCACAACTACACAAAATTTAAACTACTTCTCATCATCTTCATGGGTGCAGCACCCATTGAAGTCGTCTGAGTCAGATGTCACCCCCCCCCCCCCCCCCCCCCGCGGGCCGACTCCCACCTCACACCCACCCACCGGAGGGTCCGGCCTCGTCATCATTGGTGCTAGGCCGAGTCGGCAACATCTTCACCTCCTGGTCGGTGGGCTCGGTCATGAGCTCGTTCAACACCTTGCCATTCTCCTTGGAATCGAACAACGCTTCATTTTAGGTAGTAGCGGAGCTAGAGAATTGTTAAAGCATTTGCACACCGTAAAGCAATGTTCAAAATATCGTCTGATTCATCGATTATCATTCGATTTATCGCTTATCGGTGTGCGAACGCTAAGATTATACCTTATCTTAGCTATTTATCATTTGGGTCGATTTACCGCTCCGACAAGCAATTAATCGGGAATCTAGCGACTAATTGAGCCGGTCCCTGTTGTCAGAAACCCCAAAACAGGGCCTCCCCTTCAGCATACTGCCGCACATCACACTTCATCCCTCGTTTGATAGGACATGTGTTGTGGTGTTGTCCTATTTTATTTGTCATTGACTTATACTGTTTGATATGGAATATGTAGTTATGTATTGATATAGTGTTGTCCTATTTAATGGATTGCAACGCAGATGGTAATTTCTATTTTTACCTTATTAGTGCTTGGAATCTGGGAATAATAAGCAAAAACCGACCAATCAATAGTCGATCGATAAAATCGATTAATCGTCCGAGTTTCGATTAATCTCAATCCCCATTAAACCAAAAAGCTAACGATAAGCTATATCCTCAAACCAAAGTTTAATTTGTTGTCCCAAACATCACAAATATCAGATGATAATCGTCATGTGCAGCACACACACACACACACACGCGCGCGCGCGCACGCGCGCGCGCGCACACACACACACACACACACACACACACACACACACACACACACACACACACTAATGTTTCTTCTAGCTTCAATAAAAGAACAGCTCAATTCTGAAATTTTAACTAGCATAATTGAAGTCGTGCACACTCATCGATTAATTGCACAGTTTGTCTACAAATTATCGAGAACAACTCACCTAGTTGTCACCCATCGCCCGTAGCCCTCGTTGTTGATGGTTTTGTTGCTACTTGTGGCCTCCGGGTTGCGGCCTTGCCCAGGTCAGGCACTTGTGGATATTTTTCGTGTGACTATAGCTAGCTGGAGCACCAACAACAAGGGGCCACCATCCGCCGGACGGGAGTGGTGTTCCCACGGGAGGAGTCGATGTGCCCTTGCACTTGTGATTGTGTCCATCGCTCGACGGAGTCGACCTCCCATTGTGCGCCATCTATCTTGTTACTGGCTCTCCGGCACTCATCACTCCTCGACAGTGGCGGATGTACAGGGTGGCCAGGGTGGGCCGCGGCCCATCCTGGGATTTTGAAACGGCTTATATACCTATATCTCTAATTGGGCCAGAGAGTAAAAAAATGCCCACTAACCTATCCAAGACAAACACAAGTACGGACCACGGTCGAGCACGAGCGGAAACCTCGCCCCCTCGCGCAACAAGTCTCTGCCCGAGCCCGACCCCGACACTAGCCGGCTAGCCGCCTCGCCGTCGCGCTGACACCATTCCTCGCGGCTTCGCCGGTCGCCCGCCGCTCACCGGAGCCCGGAGCCCAGCCCGCCCAGTCCGGCGACGCACCTGCCCTGCTCCCGGCCGCCCGCCTAGTCCGGCCGCGCCCCTGCCCTGCGCGCGGCTGCGCCCCTGCCCTACGCAGCTGCGCTCCGGCGGTCCCGGCGTCCCGCCTCCACTTCACGCCTTCCCGCTGGTCTGGCCGCCCCCAGCAAAGCCCCATCACGGCGGCATACACGATACAAGTAATTTTTGTCCCAATTTCAGACTTAGGGTTTCCTTTTTGCCCTAATTTCAGACTAGGTTTTGCCTTTTTGCCTTAATTTCAACACATAAATAATTTTGCACAAGTATTTTGCCCCAATTTTGCACAAGTACTTTGGCTCAATTACAAACACACTTAAATTGCTTGTAAAATTGGTACTGATTCTATCGGTGGCAACGGCAAATGTCGAGAGATGATTTTCTGCCATGAGCATAGTCAAGAGCAAATTGAGAAATAAGAAGAGTGATAGTCCTTTGGATGATTGTCTAGTCACATACATTGAGAGAGATACTTTCTCCGAGGTGAATGAAGATGATATAATTGATACCTTCATGACAATTCAAAAGCGTAGGCTAGAAACATAGTCTTTTTGAACTTCTCAAGGTATGTCTATGGTCCATGTAGTATGTACTATATAGACTTCTTTATGCAAAACTTAGTCTTAAATTGAGAATTCTAGTATATTTTATAAGATCGTATTGATATATTTCTATGTGATACTGAGAACTAGTTAGAACATTCTTGTGAAAAAACTTAGGGGCGGACCACCCTGATATCAAATGCTAGCTCCGCCACTGCTCCTCGGGCCAGTCTGCCTCTGAGGCGGCCGGAGTAGCTACGGCGGTCTAACAGGTGTGGATCACGCTGCACGAGCGCCGGTTTTGTTCTCGGGACTCATATGTTCCTTGCCTCCACGAGCGTTTGATCGATCTATCGATTCGCATTATGTTCCACCCAAAATCTAAAAAGTAGCCGTGCGCTAACAGGAGAGAACGAGCGGCCGGGTTTTTTTGTCATGCATGAGTTGTTATCAGTATTTAATATGTTCACACTGGTTAGTTCAATTTAAAAGAAACAACTTCACGTACAATTATTTTGGTTTTCCGAATTTTTAAAAAGCCATATCTTTCAAACCGCGTGTCGAAATTCAGATCCGTCTTCATTGTTGAATTCTTTGCGACGAGATCTTTGAAACTAGATCCCCTATAACTATGTTTCGACGAATTTTTTTTAATGCCAACTTTGGCGCTATATTGTGCAACTTCAGTACTGCTTTGTGCAAGTTTAGTATTGCATGGTGCATTTTTTTCCAAACCCAGTTTTTGGAGCTGCATCCACAGTAATTGTAGTTGCACACATAGTAGTTCTAGTTGGCACATGCATGGCCACAGAGTTGCACAATCTGGTCCGCATAGTCGCATATGAATTGTCATAGCTTGTAATATAATCTAGTTGCACACACATTGATGTTTAGTTGACTTGTAACGTAGTCTAGTTGCACACACATTGATGTTTAGTTAACAGGAAGACTAGTTGCACACACGTATGCTTAGTTGACTTGTAATATAGTCTAGTTGCACACACATTGATGTTTAGTTGGCAGGACACTAGTTGCACACGCATTGATATTTAGTTGGCAGGACTAGTTACACACACATACACTCAGTTAGCGCGGCAATGTATTCTACTTGCACAATACAGTACTTTAGTTGCACCATATAGCACCAAAGTTGGCATAAAAAAATTCATCGAAACATACCCATGCGGGACCTAGTTTCGAAGATCTCGTCGCGATGAATCCAAAGGTGAAAATGAATTTGAATTCCAACGTGTGGTTTAAAATATATGACTTTTAAAAAATTTAAGAGACGAAAATAAATGTGTTTCACAGACTAGTCTGTATGCATTTGTTGTACACATTTAATGCTAACAAAAACATCCACTAACTGACAAAAAAGACATACACTAGGTAATTGCTATTTATAGATTGGACGCGTCTAGTGGGCGGCCGGCTGCCCACTAGTGCAACCGAGCGGCCGGCTGAAAAGGGAAACCCCCTGTTCCCCGCGAAACAGAAAAGGAAGGCCACCTACCCCGATCGATCGACTGGCCACCAAAACAGACCGATCGAGCGGCCACCAACAGAAACCGCCCCACATGGCCAGTTGTCCCCAGCTCGCACCCACGCCCCGCTCGCCCCCACGCCTCAACCCCTCCCACGATGTCTTCTTCTTCTTCTCCACGCCAGAAGCAGATCCAACAGAATTGCCCCCGGCCCTTCTTCCTCCTCCTACACAGCCGCCATGGGAGCCCCAAAGTAGAAGGAGCTGCTTAAAAAAAAGATCTAAGGGTAGGGTGGTCAGAGCCATACCAGGCAGTAAGATCAAGTAGGTAACCCCCCTCTGCCCCTCTTCACTTCCCCCTTTCTTTTACTGCATAGGCATATGTAAACCCCCTTCTCCATATATCTAGGACAAATCCATGGAGAAGCTGCTTCAAAAAAGAGGTGAATCTGACACATCACACCAGCCTACTTGATGTTACTCCTGGATGTGTTAAACAAGCCAAAAACTACTTGATGCATGCCAAATAAGTTTCTACCACCTGGATGTGTTAAACAAGCCAACTAAAAATAAGTTCTCTGGCCAATTAAAACATGATTAAAGCCAACTCGACAAAGTATTGTAGCCAAAAACTAAACATGCATTCTACCAGCTTGTAGTTATTGTTTGCAAAATGAACAAAAATTGACCGTCCAATAGATATGTGCAACGGAAAATTCATAAATGTGCAATTGAACATGCATCCCAGCCAACTGAACCTATATTCTGGCAACTCGGCATGCATGCTAGCCAAAACTAAAACATGCATTGTACCCCACATGTTTTCTGGCCAACTAAAAAACATGTATCCTGGCCAACTAAACATGTATCTTGACCAACTAAACATGTATATTTGGCAATAGATGTTTGTGAGTGAACACTTTAACAAAACTGTAGTATATGTGCAAATAAAAAACATGTTTTCTGGCCAACTAAACATGCATGTTGGCCAAAAATTAAGAAAATGTATCCTGGCCAACTGAGACATCTATTCTAGCCAACTGAATGCATTAACTGTCCAACTGAACATGCATGTTGGCCAAAAACTGAAATAAAATGCAACCTGGCCGGCTGAGACATCTATTGTAGCCAACTAAAAACATTGAATGCCCAACTGAATATGTATGCTAGCCAAGTGAAAAAATGCATCCTGACAATTGAGACGTCTATTCTAGTGAAAACCAGAAATCTGTAGTGCAACAGCAAAAAACACAAGAACTTTTGTCCATGACTAATGAAGCTACAAACCATATTAACATATTCACACATATAATATTGCCCCACACATATATTCTGGTCCCACACCTATTGCAAACCATATTAATATGTTCAAATATACCAAAACTAGAAACATAAACGGCAATGAAAAATATATAACTATAATCTGTCCTCCAATTCTTCTTTGTTCTTTCACCTGGATTTCCCTTCTCAAATGTAACATCCAATTATGTGTAGAAAAATCTAAAAAGAGCTCATTGCGAAACGGAAACCTACAGATCATTGCAACAAAACAAAAAAGGAAAAAGTCAGAAAACTCTGTAGTAAAAAGAAGTCATGCTCTTGCCAGCTATTTGTTGCAAACTGTGCAACTAATATAACAACTCTATGCAAACAAAAAATTCATAACTGTTATAAGAAAGATTATGCTACAGTCATGTTGCTTTTGGAACTAAGAATATCACAAAATGGTGTGCAACTGCCTATTTACTAAGTTTTTAGGTTGTTTGAAACACTCTTTTCTGTCGTTACCAATTGATGACATCAATTTCTTCTTTTATATATGTGCAGGGAGTGTGTGGCAGCATCCAAAAAAGGAAAAAAATGCTTGATCTCAATGAGTTGCCCCCTGATCTCAATGAGCTTCCTCATGATATGGATCAACAGCAACCCAACATACAACAAGGAAATTGGACAGAAAATGGTCGATCTGTTTACTACACGTAGGCAAGTCGTGATGGTAACCCTACGAGCCATGACAATGTGGCAGGCCATTCATTAGCCCATGGTGCCCCTGTAGTGGTATATTTGCAGTCAGAGAGCCATACTCTTGATGACACGGGAACCGAGGCAAATGTTCATGGTCCAACCAGGACTGAGCTAGGAGCTGGGGCTGTTGACAGAGCTGTGCAAGGAGAAGAAGGAGAGGATGAGGCTGGTTCTCAACCTATGGAACCCTATGTTGGCATGAGGTTTGACAGCCTTCAAATTGCTAAGGATCACTATAATAGCTATGCACTACGGATGGGTTTCTCTACCAAGATGAACACCTCTAGACGGGCACCCCGCACCAATGAATTGATAAAACAACAGTTTTGCTGCAACAAGTTCAAGAAGCCCAAAGCTGATGATGGAGGAGCTGAGCCTCCTCCTGTCCTGAACCCTATTCCAGATCCAAAATCTGTTGACAGTGATGAGGAGATGGAAGAAGAACCTCCAATATTTGCTGAAGAGGAGGCTGGTACTTGTAAGAAGAAGAAGAAGAAGAAGCGCAAACGTGAGACAATAAAGCAGACTGAATGCAAGGCAAAAATGTTGGTGAAGCTGATAGATGGGCGATGGGAGGTGACACACTTTGTTCGTGACCACAATCATCCGCTCGTGAACAAACCTTCATTGTCTAAATATTTGAGATCCCACCAAGGCATCTCACCTGATGAAAAGGAGTTTCTGTGCATCTTGTATAACTGCAACTTGACTACAGGTGTGGTGTTTTTCTATATCCCTTAAAGAATTAAGTTTCCCTCTAGGCAGTTCAGTGTGCAACTATTATGGTACTACTGTGCAACTGAAATGGCTTAACTATGCAACTGCTATCCAACTTTCCATGTTGTTTGTATATCACTTTTGGTGCTTGTTGTGCAACTACATTGTCTTTACTGTGCAACTACACAATGTACTGTATGCAAAAACTGCAAAGTGTTTTTAAAAAGGTGCAGCTAGGTGCCCATTTCCTGCGATTATCTTCTATGCCAACACATGTCCTATTACTGTTCAGCTGGATGTGCACATTCGTGCAACTAAAAAAAGGATATACTATTTGTTTTTGTATTCCTTTTGTATTATGCAGGACGAATGGTGCATGTAATGGCAGAGTTCTATGGATCTGAGATGATGGTGTCGTTCGGACCAAAGGCAATAACAAATCTTTGTACAAGTTTCTGTAGAGATGACACAAAGGAGGGTGATCTGATTGAGACAATTGCGCACTTCAAGGATATACAAAAAAACCGATCCAGACTTCTTCTATAAGGTGAAATATGATGAAGAGGACAGAGTTGTCAACATATTTTGGGTGGATGGCTTAGCTCGAAAAGCTTATGCGGAGGCGTACCACGATTGCATATCGTTTGACACCACCTACATGACCAACATGTACAATATTCCGTTCGCGCCCTTCATAGGAATAAACCAACATGGCCAATCTTTCATGCTGGGTTGCGCGTTTGTGAGGCAGGAGTTGGCATCGAGCTTTGATTGGGTCTTTGGAGCATTCCTAGAGGCTATGGATGGCAAACCTCCTGACAACTTCATCACCGATCACGATGGTGCGATGAGGCAGTCAATACAAAGCATCTTTCCAACCACAGTGCACCGCTGTTGTCGATGGCACATCATGAAAAAGGCTCAGGAAAAAGTTGGTTGGCTGCTGTGCCGGAATCCAGGACTCTCTGATGATTTCAACAAGTGTGTTGACTTCAGCTTCACTATAGATGAGTTTGAGCAGAATTGGGCTGGGTTAATGATGAAGTACGAGGCTATGACACACACGCACTTTAAGAAGTTGTACGAATACAGGTCAACTTGGGTGCTGTGCTACTTCAAACACAGGTTCTTCCCCTTCCTCCAGTCTACACAACGTAGTGAGGGGTTCAACACCGTCCTAAAAAGATATGTGAACCCACACAACTCAATGCCGAACTTCGTCAAGCAATATGAAAAAAATCCAGAACCACATCCTTGCCAAGGAAGGATGCAATGATTACAGGACAGAACACCTTGAGATTGAGTTGTGTTCCAACTTCCCAATAGAGAAGCAAGCTTACAAAACCTATACTAGGGACCTTTACCGCAAGTTCAGGGAAGAGTTTGAGCTAATTGGACGTTACAATGCATTCCAAATTGGTGCTGATATATTTGAGCTCAGGCCGAACCAGGAATTTGTTGCCAAATATGGTTCTCGAAACTACTTGGTGCAGACAAGGGTGGAGGAGGGTTCCTATTTGTGTGAGTGCTGTAAAATGGACAAGGACGACATCCTCTGTTGCCACATCCTCAAGGTGTTCACCCATATTGGAGTCGATGTCATACCGGTAAGGTACCTGCTAAGATGGTGGACACCTACTGCTGTACCTAGTGCGCCAGGGACTGGTTATGAGCAACCAGATAAAATGCCTCCTCAATCAAAGAAGTAGATAAGGGAGATGAACATGATATATGATTTTCGGAAACTAGCAAAGTTTGCGAGTGGTTCTGATCCAGCACAAGCTATTGTATACAAGTATATGCGTGCGGCACGTACCGAGATCGGCCACCTGAACAAGTCCAAGAAAAAGAAAAAACCGACTGCTGCCACGAGGCCATCAGATGATGGCAACCCTCGAGGACCTCCTCCACCTCCGAGCAGCAATCAGGGGGCTCATCATCCAGGTAATTACCTGCCCCAACTCCTGATCTAACTAGTTGTGTAACTTCAGTTGCACATATCCTTGTGCCCAGTTGCACACACCATGGTAGTCAGTTGGACAACACATGTTGCCTAGTTGCACATGCTGTGTTAGTTCAAGCATCAAAGATAACACAACTAACTTATTTTTCCTGTTCTAGATATAGGTGATGTCAACCCTCAAGGACCTCCTCCCCCTCCTGGCTGTACACGGCATCCTCCGCCACCTCCTCCCCCGCATGCTTCTCCCAATGTCTCTACAGGCAGCACTCAGGGGGCTCATCGTCCAGGTAATTACCTGCCCCCAACTCCTCATTAAACTAGGTCTGTAACTTCAGTTGCACACATCATGGTGCTCAGTTGCACCGAAGAGGCTACCTAGTTGCGCACGCTGTGTTAGTTCGAGCATCAAAATATAAACACAACTAACTTGTTTGTCATGTTCTGCCTATAGGTGATGCCAACCCTCAAAGACCTCCTCCCCCGCCAGGCCCAACTAGCAGTGCCCTGCGTGCTACTCCCAATGGACCTACAGGCATGACTCAGGGGGCTCATCACTCAGGTAAGTACCTTCACCGACTCCAAACAAAAACTAGGGTGTGTGACTTTAGTTGCACATATCATAGTGCCCAGTTGAACAGAACATGCTGCCTAGTTGCGTGCGCTGTGTTAGTTTGAGGATCAAGCTAAAAATCTAACTTGTTTTTCATGTTCTGCCCATAGGCGATTACAATCCAAGTACCATGACGGGCCGTGCTACTACAGGTGTTTTTTTCAACTTAACTTGCACACAACAACCAGTTAGTTGCACAAAATTGTGCTGTGTGGTTGCACAGAACATTAGTGCTGGTTGCACAATAACAAAAATACTAAACTTTTATATGATTATTGTTGGGTAACGTAGTAATTTCAAAAAAATTCCTACGCACACGCAAGATCATGGTGATGCATAGCAACGAGAGGGGAGAGTGTGATCTACGTACCCTTGTAGATCGACAACGCGAGCGTTTGGTTGATGTAGTCGTACGTCTACATGGCCCGACCGATCAAGCACCGAAACTACGGCACCTCCGAGTTTTAGCACACGTTCAGCTCGATGACAATCCCCAAACTCCGATCCAGCAAAGTGTCGGGGAAGAGTTCCGTCAGCACGACGGCGTGGTGACAATCTTGATGTACTACTGTCGCAGGGCTTCGCCTAAGCACCGTTACAATATTATCGAGGACTATGGTGACATGGGGCGCCGCACACGGCTAAGAAAATGATCACGTGGATCAACTTGTGTTCCTCTGGGGTGCCCCTGCCTCCGTATATAAAGGCTCAAGGGGGGGGGGGGTGCGGCCGGCCTAGGAGAGGCCCGCCAGGAGGAGTCCTACTCCCTCTGGGAGTAGGATCCCCCCCCCCCCCCCAATCCTAGTTGGAATAGGATTCGCGGAGGGGGGAAAAGAGAAAGGGGGCCGGCCCCCTCTCCTTGTCCTATTCGGACCAAGGGAGGGGAGGGGCGCGCGGCCCATCTAGGCTGCCTCTTCTCTTTTTCCACTAAGGCCCACTAAGGCCCATATAGCTCCCGGGGGGTTCCGGTAACCTCCCGGTACTCCGGTAAAATCCCGATTTAACCCGGAACACTTCCGATATCCAAACATAGGCTTCCAATATATCAATCTTTATGTCTCGACCATTTTGAGACTCCTCGTCATGTCCATGATCACATCCGGGACTCCGAACAACCTTCAGTACATCAAAACGTATAAACTCATAATATAACTGTCATCGAAACCTTAAGCGTGCGGACCCTACGGGTTCGAGAACAATGTAGACATGACCGAGACATGTCTCCGGTCAATA
Source organism: Triticum monococcum (assembly GCA_034509565.1). Taxonomy (NCBI): domain Eukaryota; kingdom Viridiplantae; phylum Streptophyta; class Magnoliopsida; order Poales; family Poaceae; genus Triticum; species Triticum monococcum. The sequence goes on from CM067846.1 coordinate 69,677,165, forward strand.
ACCAATAGCGGGACCTGGATGCCCATATTGGCTCCTACATATTCTACGAAGATCTTTATCAGTCAGACCGCATAACAACATACGTTGTTCCCTTTGTCATCGGTATGTTACTTGCCCGAGATTCGATCGTCGGTATCCAATACCTAGTTCAATCTCCGGCAAGTCTCTTTACTCGTTCCGTAATACATCATCCCGCAACTAAGTCATTAGTTACATTGCTTGCAAGGCTTAAGTGATGTGCATTACCAAGAGGGCCCAGAGATACCTCTCCGACGATCGGAGTGACAAATCCTAATCTCGAAATACGTCAACCCAACATGTACCTTTGGAGACACCTGTAGAGCACCTTTATAATCACCCAGTTACGTTGTGACGTTTGGTAGCACACAAAGTGTTCCTCCGGCACACGGGAGTTACATAATCTCATAGTCATAGGAACATGTATAAGTCATGAAGAAAAGCAATAGCAACATACTAAACGATCGGGTGCTAAGCTAATGGAATGGGTCATGTCAATCAGATCATTCAACTAATGATGTGATCCCGTTTAATCAAATGACAACTCTTTGTCCATGGTTAGGAAACATAACCATCTTTGATTAACGAGCTAGTCAAGTAGAGGCATACTAGTGACACTTAGTTTGTCTATGTATTCACACATGTATTATGTTTCCGGTTAATACAATTCTAGCATGAATAATAAACATTTATCATGATATAAGGAAATAAATAATAACTTTATTATTGCCTCTAGGGCATATTTCCTTCAGTCTCCCACTTGCACTAGAGTCAATAATCTAGATCACATCGCCATGTGATTTAACATCAATAGTTCACATCTTTATGTGATTGGTTCACATCTCCATGTGACTAACACCCAAAGGGTTTACTAGATTCAATAATCTAGTTCACATCACTATGTGATTAAGACCCAAAAGTGATCATGTTTTGCTTGTGAGAGAAGTTTAGTCAATGGGTCTGCCACATTCAGATCCGCATGTATTTTGCAAATTTTTATGTCAACAATGCTCTGCATGGAGCTACTCTAGCTAATTGCTCCCACTTTCAATATGTATCCAGATTGAGACTTAGAGTCATCTGGATCAGTGTCAAAACTTGCATCGACGTAACCCTTTATGACAAACCTTTTGTCACCTCTGTAATCGAGAAACATATCCTTATTCCAGTAAGGATAATTTTGACCGTTGTCCATTGATCTACTCCTAGATCACTATTGTACTCCCTCTCTTAACACAGTGTATGGCATACAATAGATCTGGTACACAGCATGGCATACTTTATAGAACAGTTTGACTGAGGCATAGGGAATGACTTTCATTCTCTTTCTATCTTCTGCCGTGGTCGGGCTTTGAGTCTTACTCAACTTCACACCTTGTAACACAGGCAAGAAACTTTTTCTTTGACTGTTCCATTTTGAACTACTTCAAAATCTTGTCAAGGTATGTACTCATTGAAAAAACTTATCAAGCGTCTTGATCTATCTCTATAGATCTTGATACTCAATATGTAAGCAGCTTCACCGAGGTCTTTCTTTGAAAAACTCCTTTCAAACACTCCTTTATGCTTTGCAGAATAATTCTACATTATTTCCGATCAACAATATGTCATTCACATATACTTATCAGAAATGTTGTAGTGCTCCCACTCACTTTCTTGTAAATACAGGCTTCACCGCAAGTCTGTATAAAACTATATGCTTTGGTCAACTTATCAAAGCGTATATTCCAACTCCGAGATGCTTGCACCAGTCCATAAATGGATCGCTGGAGCTTGCATATTTTGTTAGCACCTTTAGGATTGACAAAACCATCTTGTTGCATCACATACAACTCTTCTTTAATAAATCCATTAAGGAATGCAGTTTTGTTTATCCATTTGCCAGATTTCATAAAATGCGGCAATTGCTAACATGATTCGGACAGACTTAAGCATAGATACGAGTGAGAAACTCTCATCGTAGTCAACACCTTGAACTTGTCGAAAACCTTTTGCCACAATTCTAGCTTTGTAGATAGTAACACTACTATCCGTTTCCGTCTTCCTCTTGAAGATCCATTTATTATCAATGGCTTGCCGATCCTCGGGCAAGTCCACCAAAGTCCACACTTTGTTCTCATACATGGATCCTATCTCAGATTTCATGGCCTCAAGCCATTTATCGGAATCTGGGCTCATCATCGCTTCCTCATAGTTCGCAAGTTCGTCATGGTCTAGTAACATGACTTCCAGAACAGGATTACCATACCACTCTGGTGCAGATCTCACTCTGGTTTACCTACGAGATTTGGTAGTAACTTGATCTGAAGTTACATGATCATCATCATTAGCTTCCTCACTAATTGGTGTAGTAGTCACAGGAATAGATTTCTGTGATGAAGTATTTTCCAATAAGGGAGCAGGTACAGTTACCTCATCAAGTTCTACTTTCCTCCCACTCACTTCTTTCGAGAGAAACTCCTTCTCAAGAAAGGATCCATTCTTAGCAACGAATGTCTTGCCTTCGGATCTGTGATAGAAGGTGTACCCAACTATCCTCTTTGGGTATCCTATGAAGACATATTTCTCTGATTTGAGTTTGAGCTTATCGAGATGAAACTTTTTCACATAAGCATCGCAACTCCAAACTTTAAGAAACGACAGCTTAGGTTTCTTGCCAAACCATAGTTCACACGGTGTCGTTTCAACGGATTTAGATGGTGCCCTATTTAACGTGAATGCAGCTGTCTCTAATGCATAACCCCAAAACGATAGTGGTAGATCGGTAAGAGACATCATAGATTGCACTATATCCAATAAAGTACGGTTATGACGTTCGGACACACCATTATGCTGTGGTGTTCCATGTGGCATGAGTTTGTGAAACTATTCCACATTGTTTTAATTGAAGACCAAACTTGTAACTCAAATATTTGTCTCCGCGATCAGATCGTAGAAACTTTATTTTCTTGTCATGATAATTTTCCACTTCACTATGAAATTCTTTGAACTTTTCAAATGTTTCAGACTTATGTTTCATCAAGTAGATATACTCATATCTGCTCAAATCATCTGTGAAGTTCCGAAAATAACGATACTTGTCGTGAGCCTTAACACTCATCGGACCGCATACATCAGTATGTATTATTTCCAATAAGTCAGTTGCTCGCTCCATTGTTCCGGAGAACGGAGTCTTAGTCATCTTGCCCATAAGGCATGGTTCGCAAGCATCAAGTGATTCATAATCAAGTGATTCCAAAATCCCATCAGCATGGAGTTTCTTCATGCGCTTTACACCAATATGACCTAAACGGCAGTGCCACAAATAAGTTGCACTATCATTATTAACTTTGCATCTTTTGTCTTCAATATTATGAATATGTGTATCACTACGATCGAGATCCACTGAACCATTTTCATTGGGTGTGTAACCATATAAGGTTTTATTCATGTAAATAGAACAACAATTATTCTCTAACTTAAATGAATAATCGTATTGCAATAAATATGATCAAATCATATTCATGCTCAACGCAAACACCAAATAACACTTATTTAGGTTCAACACTAATCCCGAAAGTATAGGGAGTGTGCGATGATGATCATATAAATCTTGGAACTACTTCCAACACACATCGTCACTTCACCCTTAACTAGTCTTTGTTTATTCTGCAACTCCCGTTTCGAGTTACTAATCTTAGCAACTGAACCAGTATCAAATGCCGAGGGGTTGCTATAAACACTAGTAAAGTACACATCAATAACACGTATATCCAATATACCTTTGTTTACCTTGCCATCCTTCTTATCCGCCAAATACTTGGGGCAGTTCCACTTCCAGTGACCAGTCCCTTTGCAGTAGAAGCACTTAGTCTCAGGCTTAGGATCAGACTTAGGCTTCTTCACTTGAGCAGCAACTTGCTTGCCGTTCTTCTTGAAGTTCCCCTTCTTCCCTTTGCCCTTTTCTTGAAACTAGTGGCCTTGTCAACCATCAACACTTGATGTTTTTCTTGGTTTCTACCTTCGTTGATTTCAGCATCACGAAGAGCTTGGGAGTTGTTTCTGTTATCCCTTGCATATTATAGTTCATCACGAAGTTCTACTAACTTGGTGATGGTGACTAGAGAATTCTGTCAATCACTATCTTATCTGGAAGATTAACTCCCACTTGATTCAAGCGATTGTAGTACCCAGACAATCTGAGAACATGCTCACTAGTTGAGCGATTCTCCTCCATCTTTTAGCTATAGAACTTGTTGGAGACTTCATATTTCTCAACTCGGGTATTTGCTTGAAATATTAACTTCAACTCCTGGAACATCTCGTATGGTCCATGACGTTCAAAACGTCTTTGAAGTCCCGATTCTAAGCCATTAAGCATGGTGCACTAAACTATCAAGTAGTCATCATATTGAGCTAGCCAAACGTTCATAACGTCTGCATCTGCTCCTGCAATAGGTCTGTCACCTAGCGGTGCATCAAGGACATAATTCTTCTGTGCAGCAATGAGGATAAACCTCAGATCACGGATCCAATCCGCATCATTGTTACAAACATCTTTCAACACAATTTTCTCCAGGAACATATCAAAATAAACACAGGGAAGCAACAACGCGAGCTATTGATATACAACATAATTTGCAAAATACTACCAGGACTAAGTTCATGATAAATTTAAGTTCAATTAATCATATTATTTAAGAACTCCCACTTAGATAGACATCCCTCTAATCCTCTAAGTGATCACGTGATCCAAATCAACTAAACCATAATCGATCATCACGTGAAATGGAGTAGCTTTCAATGGTGAACATCACTATGTTGATCATATCTACTATATGATTCACGCTCGACCTTTCGGTCTCAGTGTTTCGAGGCCATATCTGCATATGCTAGGCTCGTCAAGTTTAACCTGAGTATTCTGCATGTGCAAAACTGGCTTGCACCCGTTGTAGATGGACGTAGAGCTTATCACACCCGATCATCACATGGTGTCTGGGCACGACGAACTTTGGCAACGGTGCATACTCAGGGAGAACACTTTTTATCTTGAAATTTAGTGAGAGATATGTTGGGGAACGTAGCAGAAATTCAAAAAATTTCCTACGTGTCACCAAGATCTATCTATGGAGGAACCAGCAACGAGGGGAAGGAGAGTGCATCTACATACCCTTGTAGATCGCTAAGCGGAAGCGTTCAAGAGAACGGGGTTGATGGAGTCGTACTCGTCGTGATCCAAATCACCGGAGATCCTAGTGCCGAACGGACGGCACCTCCGCGTTCAACACACGTACAACCCGGTGACGTCTCCCATGCCTTGATCCAGCAAGGAGAGAGGGAGAGGTTGAGGAAGACTCCATCCAGCAACAACACGACGGCGTGGTGGTGGTGGAGGAGCGTGGTGATCCAGCAGGGCTTCACCAAGCACTACGAGATATGAGGAAAAGAGAGGTAGGGCTGCACCAACGGGGAGAGATCAAATCGTCTATTGGGCAGCCCCTAGGCCTCACTATTTATAGGAGGAGGGGAGGAGGGTGCGCCCTCTCTAGGGTTCCCACCCCTAGGGGGGCGGCAGCCCTAGATGGGAAAAGGGGGGGCGGCCAAGAGGGGAGAGGGGGGCGCCCCCTAGGGTGGGCCTTAGGGCCCATCTAAGCCTAGGGGTTCCCCTTCTCCTCCTTTGCTGCGCCTTGGGCCTTGTGGGAGGCGCACCAGCCCACTCAAGGGCTGGTCCCTTACCACTCTTGGCCCATGCAAGCCTCCGGGGCTGGTGGCTCCACTTGGTGGACCCCCGGGACCCTCCCGGTGGTCCCGGTACGTTACCGATAAACCCTGAAACCTTTCCGGTGACCAAAACATGACTTCCCATATATAAATCTTTACCTCCGGACCATTCCGGAACTCCACGTGACGTCCAGGATCTCATCCAGGACTCCGAACAACATTCAGTAACCACATACAAACTTCCTTTATAACCCTAGCGTCATCGAACCTTAAGTGTGTAGACCCTACGGGTTCGGGAACCATACAGACATGAACGAGATGTTCTCCGGTCAATAACCAACAGCGGGATCTGGATACCCATGTTGGCTCCCACATGCTCCACGATGATCTCATCGGATGAACCACGATGTCGAGGATTCAATCAATCCTGTATACAATTCCCTTTGTCTATCGGTATGATACTTGCCCGAGATTCGATCGTCGGTATCCCGATACCTTGTTCAATCTCGTTACCGGCAAGTCTCTTTACTCGTTCTGTAACACATCATCTCGTGATCAACTCCTTGATCACATTGTGCACATTATGATGATGTCCTACCGAGTGGGCCCAGAGATACCTCTCCGACACACGGAGTGATAAATCCCAGTCTCAATTCGTGCCAACCAAACAGACACTTTCGGAGATACCCGTAGTGCACCCTTATAGCCACCCAGTTACATTGTGACGTTTGGCACACCCAAAGTATTCCTACGGTATCCGGGAGTTGCACAATCTCATGGTCTAAGGAAGTGATACTTGACATTACAAAAGCTTTAGCGAACGAACTACACGATCTTTGTGCTAGGCTTAGGATTGGGTCTTGTCCATCACATCATTCTCCTAATGATGTGATCCCGTTATCAACGACATCCAATGTCCATGGTTAGGAAACCGTAACCATCTATTGATCAACTAGCTAGTCAACTAGAGGCTTACTAGGGACATGGTGTTGTCTATGTATCCACACATGTATCTGAGTTTCCTATCAATACAATTCTAGCATGGATAATAAACGATTATCATGAACAAGGAAATATAATAATAATCAATTTATTATTGCCTCTAGGGCATATTTCCAACAGTCTCCCACTTGCACTAGAGTCAATAATCCAGCTCACATCGATATGTGATTAACACCCAAGAGTTCTAGGTTTGATCATGTTATGCTTGTGAGAGAGGTTTCAGTCAACGGGTCTGCAGCATTCAGATCCGTATGCACTTCGCAAATTTCTATGTCATCTTCTAGATGCAACCACTACGCTACATTTCGAGCTATTCCAAATAACTGTTCTACTATACGAATCCAGTTTACTACTCAGAATAATCTGGATTAGTGTCAAAGTTTGTATCGGCGTAACCCTTTACGACGAACTCTTTTACCACCTCCATAATCGAGAAAATTCCTTAGTCCACTAGTTACTAAGGATAACTTTGACCGCTGTCATGTGATCCATTCTTGGATCACTCTTGTACCCCTTGACTGACTCATGGCGAGGCACATTTCAGGTGCGGTACACAACATAGCATACTGTAGAGCCTATGTCTTAAGCATAGGGGACGACCTTCGTCCTTTCTCTCTATTCTGCCGTGGTCGAGCTTTAAGTCTTAACTTCATACCTTACAACTCAGGCAAGAACTCCTTCTTTGACTGATCCATCTTCAACACCTTCAAGATCATGTCAAGGTATGTGCTCATTTCAAAGTACCATTAAGCGTTTTGATCTATCCTTATAGATCTTGATGCTCAATGTTCAAGTAGCTTAATCTAGGCTTTCCATTGAAAAACACTTTCCAAATAACCCTATATGCTTTCCAGAAATTCTACGTCATTTCTGATCAACAATGTGTCAACAACATATACTCATCAAAAATTCTATAGTGCTCCCACTCACTTCTTTGGAAATACAAGTTTCTCATAAGCTTTGTATAGACCCAAAATCTTTGATCATCATCAAAGCATACATTCCAACTCCGAGATGCTCACTCCAGTCCTTAGAAGGATTGCTGGAGCTTTGCATACTTGTTAGCATCTTTCAGGATTGACAAAACCTTCCGGTTTTATCAAATACAACCTTTCTTCAAGAAAATCGTTGAGGAAACAATGTTTTGACATCCTATCTACAAGATTTCATAAATAATGCAGTAATCGCTAATATAATTCCAACAGACTCTTAGCATCGCTACGAGTGAGAAAGTCTCATCGTAGTCAACTTCTTGAACTTGTCGGGAAACATCTTAACGACAAGTCGAGCTTTATTAATGGTGACATTTACCATCATTGTCCGTCTTTCTTTTAAAATCCATCTGTACTCAACAGCCTTACGACCATTGAGCCGTTCTGCCAAAGTCTACACTTTGTTTCATACATGGATCCTCTCTCGGATTTTATGGCTTCGAGCCATTTATCGGAATCCGGGCCCACCATCGCTTCTCCATAGCTCGTAGGTTCATTGTTGTCTAGCAACATGACTTCCAAGACAAGATTACGTACCACTCTAAAGTAGTACGCTTCCTTGTCATCCCACGAGGTTTGGTAGTGACTTGATCTGAAGTTTCATGATCACTATCATAAGCTTCCACTTCAATTGGTGTAGGTGCCACAGGAACAACTTCCTGTGCCCTGCCACACACTAGTTGAAGAGACGGTTCAATAACCTCATCAAGTCTCCACCATCCTCCCACTCAATTCTTTCGAGAGAAACTTTTCCTTGAGAAAGGACCCGATTCTAGAAACAATCCCTTATTGCTTTCGGATCTGAGACAGGAGGTATACCCAACTGTTTTGGGTGTGCTATGAAGATGCATTTATCCGCTTTGGGTTCGAGCTTATCAGCCTGAAACCTTTTTCATATAAGCGTCGCAGCCCCAAACTTTTAACAAATGACAACTTAGGTTTCTCTAAACCATAGTTCATACGGTGTCATCTCATCGGAATTACGTGGTGCCCTATTTAAAGTGAATGTGGTTGTCTCTAATGCCTAACCCATAAACTATCATGGTAATTCGATAAGAGACATCATGGTATGCATCATATCCAATAGGGTGCAGTTATGATGTACGGACACACCATCACACCATGGTGTTCCTAGCTGTATTGGTTGTGAAACAATTTCCATAATGTCTTAATTCTGTGCCAAACTCGTAATTCAGATATTCATCTCTATGATCATATCATAGATATTTTATCCTCTTGTCACGACGATCTTTCAACTTCACCCTGAAATTACTTGAACCTTTCAATAATTCAGACTCGTGATTCATCAAGTAAATATACTCAACATCTACTCAAATCATCTGTGAAGTACAACGATATCCACTACACGCCTCAGCACTCATTGGACTGCACACATCAAAATGTATTACTTCCAACAAGTTGCTTTCTAGTTCCATTTTACTGAAAACGAGGCTTTCAGTCATCTTGCCCATGTGGTATGATTTACATGTCTCAAGCGATTCAAAATCAAGTGAGTCCAAACGGTCCATTTGCATGGAGTTTCTTCATGCATATACACCAATAGACATGGTTCGCATGTCTCAAACTTTTCAAAACGAGTGAGCCCAAAGATCCATCAACATGGAGCTTCTTCATGCATTTTATACCGATATGACTTATGTGGCAGTGCCACAAGTAGGTGGTACTATCATTACTATCTTATATCTTTTGGCATGAACATGTGTATCACTACGATCGAGATTCAATAAACCATTCATTTTAGGTGCAAGACCATTGAAGGTATTATTCAAATAAACAGAGTAGCCATTATTCTCCTTAAATGAATAACCATATTGCGATAGACATAATCCAATCATGTCTATGCTCAACGCAAACACCAATCTCGATGGTAGAGGGAGCGTGCGATGCTTGATCACATCAAGCTTGGAAAAACTTCCAACACATATCGCCAGCTCACCTTTAGCTAGTCTCCGTTTACTCCGCAGCCTTTTATTTCGAGTTACTAACACTTAGCAACCGAACCGGTATTTAATACCATGGTGCTACTAGGAGTACTAGTAAAGTACACATTAACACAATGTATATCCAATATACTTCTATCGACCTTGCTAGCCTTCTCATGTACCAAGTATCTAGGGTAATACTCCTCCAGTGGCTGTTCCTCTTATTACAGAAGCACTTAGTCTCGGGTTTGGGTTCAACCTTGGGTTTCTTCACTAGAGCAGCGGCTGATTTGCCGTTTCATGAAGTATCCCTTCTTGCCCTTGCCCTTCTTGAAACTAGTGGTTTCATCAACCATCAACAATTGATGCTCCTTCTTGATTTCTACTTTTGTGGTGTCAAACATCGTGAATATCTCAAGGATCATCATATATGTCCCTGATATATTATAGTTCATCACAAAGCTCTAGCAGCTTGGTGGTAATGACTTCGGAGAAACATCACTATCTCATCTGGAAGATCAACTCCCACTCGATTCAAATGATTGTTATACTCAGACAATCTGAGCACAAGCTCAACAATTGAGCTTTTCTCCCTTAGTATGTAGGCTAAGAAAATCGCCGGAGGTCTTATACCTTTTGACGTGGGCACGAGCCTGAAATCCCAATTTCAGCCCTCGAAACATCTCATATGTTTCGCGACGTTTCAAAAACGTCTTCGGTGCCTCAACTCTAAACCGTTTAATTGAACTATCACGCAGTTATCAAAATGTGTATGTTAGATGTTCGCAACATCCACAGACGACGTTCGAGGTTCAGCACACTGAGCGGTGCATTAAGGACATAAGCCTTCTATGAAGCAATGAGGACAATCCTCAGTTTACGGGCCTAGTCCGCATAATTGCTACTATCAACTTTCAACTAATTTTTTCTCTAGGAATATATCTAAACAGTAGAACTAAAGCGCGAGCTACGACATAATCTGCAAAATCCGTTTGACTATGTTCAGGACAAACAAGTTCATCTTATGAACTCCCACTCAGATAGACATCCCTCTAGTCATCTAAGTGATTACATGATCCGAGTCAACTAGGTCGTGTCCGATCATCACGTGAGACGGACTAGTCAACATCGGTGAACATCTTCATGTTGATCGTATCTACCATACGACTTATGCTCGACCTTTCGGTTTCTTGTGTTCCGAGGCCATGTCTGTACATGCTAGGCTCGTCAAGTCAACCTAAGTGTTTGCATGTGTTCCGAGGCCATGTCTGTACATGCTAGGCTCGTCAACACCCGTTGTATTGGAACGTAAGAATCTATCACACCCGATCATCACGTGGTGCTTCGAAACAATGAACTTTCGTAACGGTGCACAGTTAGGGGGAACACTTTCTTGAAATTTTAATGAGGGATCATCTTATTTACTACCGTCGTTCTAAGAAAATAAGATGCATAAACATGATAAACATCACATGCAATCAAATAGTGACATGATATGGCCATCATCACTTTGCTCCTTTTGATCTCCATCTTCGGGGCTCCATGATCATCATTGTCACCGGCATGACACCATGATTGTTGGAAATATGCCCTAGAGGCAATAATAAAAGCATTATTATTATATTTCCTTGTTCATGGTAATTGTCTTTATTCATGCTATAATTGTGTTATCCGGAAATCGTAATACATGTGTGAATAACAGACACCAACATGTCCCTAGTAAGCCTCTAGTTGACTAGCTCGTTAATCAACAGATAGTCATGGTTTCCTGGCTATGGACATAAGATGTCATTGATAACGAGATCACATCATTAGGAGAATGATGTGATGGACAAGACCCAATCCTAAACATAGCATAAAGATCGTATAGTTCGTTTGCTAGAGTTTTGCAATGTCAAGTATCTTTTCCTTAGACCATGAGATCGTGTCACTCCCGGATACCGTAGGAGTGCTTTGGGTGTACCAAACGTCACAATGTAACTGGGTGACTATAAAGGTATACTACGGGTATCTCCGAAAGTGTCTGTTGGGTTGACACGGATCAAGACTGGGATTTGTCACTCCGTATGACGGAGAGGTATCACTGGGCCCACTCGGTAATGCATCATCATAATGAGCTCAAAGTGACCAAGTGTCTGGTCACGGGATCATGCATTACGGTACGAGTAAAGTGACTTGCCGGTAACGAGATTGAACGAGGTATTGGGATACCGACGATCGAATCTCGGGCAAGTAATATATCGATTGACAAAGGGAATTGCATACGGGGTTGATTGAATCCTCGACATCGTGGTTCATCCGATGAGATCATCGTGGAGCATGTGGGAGCCAACATGGGTATCCAGATCCCGCTGTTGGTTATTGACCGGAGAGTCGTCTCGGTCATGTCTACTTGTCTCCCGAACCCGTAGGGTCTACACACTTAAGGTTCGGTGACGCTAGGGTTGTGAAGATAAGTATATGCAGTAACCCGAATGTTGTTCGGGGTCCCGGATGAGATCCAGGACGTCACGAGGAGTTCCGGAATGGTCCGGAGGTAAAGAATTATATATAGGATGTGCAGTTTCGGCCATCGGGACAAGTTTCGGGGTACCCGGTATTGTACCGGGACCACCGGAAGGGTCCCGGGGGTCCACCGGGTGGGGCCACCTATCCCAGAGGGCCCCATGGGCTGAAATAGGAGGGAACCCAGCCCATAGTGGGCTGGGGCGCCAGCCCCTAGGGGGGCCATGCGGCTAGGGCTAAGGGGAAACCCTAGAGGGGGCGCCCCCCTTGCCTTGGGGAGCAAGCCCCACCCTAGGCCGCCGCCCCCCTAGTAGATTCCATCTACTAGGGCCGGCGCCCCCCCATGGCACCCCTATATATAGTGGGGGAGAGGAGGGACTTGATACACCAGCCCCTGGCGCCTCCCTCTCTCCCCGTTACGTCTTTCTTCCTCGTAGTATAGGCGAAGCCCTGCTACTGCGACGCCCTGCATCCACCACCACGCCGTCGTGCTGCTGGATCTTCGTCAACCTCTCCTTCCCCCTTGCTGGATCAAGAAGGAGGAGACGTCTCCCGTCCCGTACGTGTGTTGAACGCGGAGGTGCCGTCCGTTCAGCGCTGGTCATCGGTGATTTGGATCACGTTGTGTACGACTACATCATCCCCGTTCGTTGAACGCTTCCGCACGCGATCTACAAAGGTATGTAGATGCATCTTGTGACTCGTTGCTAGATGGACTCCTAGATGATCTTAGTGAAACGAGTAGGAAAAATTCTTCTTTTCTGCAACGTTCTCCAACAGTGGCATCATGAGCTAGGTCTATGCGTAGTTCTTCTTGCGCGAGTAGAACACAATTTGTTGTGGGCGTGGATTTGTCAACTTTCTTGCCGCTACTAGTCTTTTCTTGCTTCAGCGGTATTGTGGGATGAAGCGGCCCGGACCAACCTTACACGTACGCTTACGTGAGACCGGTTCCACCGACTAACATGCACTAGTTGCATAAGGTGGCTGGTGGGTGTCTGTCTCTCCTACTTTAGTTGGAGCGGATTCGATGAACAGGGTCCTTATGAAGGGTAAATAGAAGTTGACAAATCACGTTGTGGTTTTCACGTAGGTAAGAAAATGTTCTTGCTAGAACCCTAATTCAGCCACGTAAAAACTTGCAACAACAATTAGAGGACGTCTAACTTGTTTTTGCAGCAAGTGGTTTGTGATATGATATGGCCAAAGTTGTGATGAATGATGAATGATCTATATGTGATGTATGAGATGTTCATGCTATTGTAATAGGAATCACGACTTGCATGTCGATGAGTATGACAACCGGCAGGAGCCATAGGAGTTGTCTTTATTCTTTTATATAACCTGCGTGTCATTGAGAAACGCCATGTAAATTACTTTGCTTCATTGCTAAACGCATTAGCCATAGTAGTAGAAGTAATAATTGGCGAGCAACTTCATGGAGACACGATGATGGAGATCATGATGATGGAGATCATGGTGTCAAGCCGGTGACAAGACGATCATGGAGCCCCAAGATGGAGATCAAAGGAGCTATGTGATAATGGCCATATCATGTCACGTTTATTATTTGATTGCATGTGATGTTTATCATGTTTTGCATCTTGTTTACTTAGAACGGCGGTAGTAAATAAGATGATCCCTCATAACAATTTCAAGAAGTGTTCTCCCCTAACTGTGCACCGTTGCTAAAGTTCGTCGTTTCGAAGCACCACGTGATGATCGGGTGTGATAGATTCTTACGTTCACATACAATGGGTGTAAGACAGTTTTACACATGCAAAACACTTAGGGTTAACTTGACGAGCCTAGCATGTGCATAGACATGGCCTCGGAACACAGAAGACCGAAAGGTCGAGCATGAGTCGTATAGAAGATGCGATCAACATGAAGATGTTCACCGACGTTGACTAGTCCGTCTCACGTGATGATCGGACACGGCCTAGTTAACTAAGATCATGTAATACTTAGATGACTAGAGGGATGTCTAATCTAAGTGGGAGTTCATTATAATTTGATTGGATGAACTTTATTATCATGAACATTAGTCTAAAATATTTTACAATATGTCTTGTAGATCAAATGGCCCACGTAGTCCTCAACTTCAACGCGTTCCTAGAGAAAACCAAGCTGAAAGATGATGGCAGCAACTATACGGACTGGGTCCGGAACCTGAGGATCATCCTCATAGCTGCCAAGAAAGATTATGTCCTACAAGCACCGCTGGGTGACGCACCTGTCCTCCCTGCTGAACAAGACGTTATGAACGCTTGGCAGGCACGTACCGATGACTACTCCCTCGTTCAGTGCGGCATGCTTTACAGTTTAGAACTGGGGCTCCAAAAGTGTTTTGAGAGTCATGGAGCATATGAGATGTTCGAAGAGCTGAAAATGGTTTTCCAAGCTCATGCCCGGGTCGAGAGATATGAGGTCTCTGACAAGTTCTTCAGCTGTAAGATGGAGGAAAACAGTTCTGTCAGTGAGCACATACTCACGATGTCTGGATTACATAACCTCTTGACACAGCTGGGAGTTAATCTCCCGGATGATACGGTCATTGACAGAATCCTCCAGTCGCTTCCACCGAGCTACAAGAGCTTTGTGATGAACTTCAATATGCAGGGGATGGAAAAGACCATTCCTGAAGTATTTGCTATGCTAAAATCAGCAGAGGTAGAAGTCAAGAAGGAACATCAAGTGTTGATGGTCAATAAAACCACTAAGTTCAAGAAGGGCAAGGGTAAGAAAGCCTTCAAGAAGGAGGGCAAGGAGGTTGCCGCGCCCGGCAAGCAAGCTGCCGGGAAGAAGCCAAAGAATGGACCCAAGCCCGAGACTGAGTGTTTTTATTGCAAGGGAAGCGGTCACTGGAAGCGGAATTGCCCCAAGTACTTAGCAGACAAGAAGGCCGGCAAAACAAAAGGTATATGTGATATACATGTAATTGATGTGTACCTTACCAGTAATCGTAGTAGCTCTTGGGTATTTGATACCGGTGCAGTTGCTCACATTTGTAACTCATAGCAGGAACTACGGAATAGGCGAAGACTGGCAAAGGACGAGGTGACGATGCGCGTCGGGAATGGTTCCAAAGTCGATGTGATCACCGTCGGCACGCTGCCTCTTCATTTACCTACGGGATTAGTTTTAAACCTCAATAATTGTTATTTAGTACCAGCTTTGAGCATGAACATTGTATCGGGATCTCGTTTAATTCGAGATGGCTACTCATTTAAATCCGAGAATAATGGTTGTTCTATTTATATGAGAGATATGTTTTATGGTCATGCTCCTATGGTGAATGGTTTATTCTTTATGAATCTCGAACGTAATGCTACACATGTTCATAGTGTGAGTACCAAAAGATGTAAGGTTGATAATGATAGTCCCACATACTTGTGGCACTGCCGCCTTGGTCACATAGGTGTCAAACACATGAAGAAGCTCCATGCAGATGGACTTTTAGAGTCTCTTGATTATGAATCATTTGACACGTGCGAACCATGCCTTATGGGTAAAATGACCAAGACTCCGTTCTCAGGAACAATGGAGCGAGCAACCAACTTTTTGGAAATCATACATATTGATGTGTGCGGTCCAATGAGTGTTGAGGCTCGCGGCGGCTATCGTTATGTTCTCACTCTCACTGATGATTTGAGTAGATATGGATATATTTACTTAATGAAACACAAGTCTGAAACCTTTGAAAAGTTCAAGGAATTTTAGAGTGAGGTTGAGAATCAACGTGACAGGAAAATCAAGTTTCTACGATCAGATCGTGGAGGAGAATACTTGAGTCACGAATTTGGCACACACTTAAGAAAATGTGGAATAGTTTCACAGCTCACGCCGCCTGGAACACCTCAGCGTAACGGTGTGTCCGAACGTCGTAATCGCACTCTATTAGATATGGTGCGGTCTATGATGTCTCTTGCCGATTTACCACTATCTTTTTGGGGCTATGCTTTAGAGACTGCTGCATTCACTTTAAATAGGGCTCCGTCAAAATCCGTTGAGACGACACCGTTTTAATTATGGTTTGGAAAGAAACCTAAGTTGTCGTTTCTGAAAGTTTGGGGATGCGATGCTTATGTCAAGAAACTTCAACCTGAAAAGCTCGAACCCAAGTCGGAAAAATGCGTCTTCATAGGATACCCAAAAGAAACTATTGGGTATACCTTCTACCTCAGATCCGAAGGCAAGATCTTTGTTGCCAAGAACGGATCCTTTCTAGAGAAAGAGTTTCTCTCGAAAGAAGTAAGTGGGAGGAAAATAGAACTTGATGAAGTATTACCTCTTGAACCGGAAAATGGCGCAACTCAAGAAAATGTTCCTGAGGTGCCTACACCGACTGGAGAGGAAGTTAATGATGATGATCATGAAACTTCTGATCAAGTTACTACTGAAATTCGAAGGTCCACAAGGACACGTTCCACACCAGAGTGGTACGGCAACCCTGTCTTGGAAATCATGTTGTTAGACAACGGTGAACCTTCGAACTATGAAGAAGCGATGGCGGGCCCGGATTCCGACAAATGGCTAGAAGCCATGAAATCCGAGATAGGATCCATGTATGAAAACGAAGTATGGACTTTGACTGACTTGCCCATTGAACGGCGAGCCATAGAGAATAAATGGATCTTTAAGAAGAAGACAGACGCGGATGGTAATGTGACCATCTATAAAGCTCGGCTTGTCGCTAAAGGTTATCGACAAGTTCAAGGGGTTGACTACGATGAGACTTTCTCACCGGTAGCGAAGCTGAAGTCTGTCCGAATCATGTTAGCAATTGCCACGTTTTACGATTATGAAATATGGCAAATGGACGTCAAAACGGCATTCCTTAATGGTTTCCTTAAGGAAGAATTGTATATGATGCAGCCGGAAGGTTTTGTCGATCCTAAGAATGCTGACAAAGTGTGCAAGCTCCAACGCTCGATTTATGGGCTGGTGCAAGCATCTCGGAGTTGGAACATTTGCTTTGATGAGATGATCAAACCGTTTGGGTTTACGCAGACTTATGGAGAAGCCTGTGTTTACAAGAAAGTGAGTGGGAGCTCTGTAGCATTTCTCATATTATATGTAGATGACATACTTTTGATGGGAAATGATATAGAACTTTTGGACAGCATCAAGGCCTACTTGAATAAGAGTTTTTCAATGAAGGACCTTGGAGAAGCTGCTTATATATTAGGCATCAAGATCTATAGAGATAGATCGAGACGCCTCATAGGTCTTTCACAAAGCACATACCTTGATAAGATATTGAAGAAGTTCAATATGGATCAATCTAAGCAGGGGTTCTTGCCTGTGTTACAAGGTATGAAATTGAGCTCGGCTCAAAGTCTGACCACGGCAGAAGAAATAGAAGAGATGAGTGTCATCCCCTATGCCTCAGCCATAGGTTCTATTATGTATGCCATGCTGTGTACCAGACCTGATGTAAACCTTGCCGTAAGTTTGGTAGGTAGGTACCAAAGTAATCCCGGCAAGGAACACTGGACAGCGGTCAAGAATATCCTGAAGTACCTGAAAAGGACTAAGGAGATGTTTCTCGTTTATGGAGGTGACAAAGAGCTCGTCGTAAAGGGTTACGTCGACGCTAGCTTCGACACAGATCTGGATGACTCAAAGTCACAAACCGGATACGTGTATATTTTGAATGGTGGGGCAGTAAGCTGGTGCAGTTGCAAGCAGAGCGTCGTGGCGGGATCTACATGTGAAGCGGAGTACATGGCAGCCTCGGAGGCAGCACATGAAGCAATCTGGGTGAAGGAGTTCATCACCGACCTCGGAGTCATGCCCAATGCGTCGGGGCCGATCAAGCTCTTCTGTGACAACACTGGAGCTATTGCACTTGCCAAGGAGCCCAGGTTTCACAAGAAGACAAGGCATATCAAGCGTCGCTTCAACTCCATTCGTGAAAATGTTCAGGATGGAGACATAGATATTTGTAAAGTACATATGGACCTGAATGTAGCAGATCCGGTGACTAAACCTCTCCCTAGGGCAAAACATGATCAACACCAGAATTCCATGGGTGTTCGATTCATCACAATGTAACTAGATTATTGACTCTAGTGCAAGTGGGAGACTGTTGGAAATATGCACTAGAGGCAATAATAAAAGCATTATTATTATATTTCCTTGTTCATGGTAATTGTCTTTATTCATGCTATAATTGTGTTATCCGGAAATCGTAATACATGTGTGAATAACAGACACCAACATGTCCCTAGTAAGCCTCTAGTTGACTAGCTCGTTAATCAACAGATAGTCATGGTTTCCTGGCTATGGACATAAGATGTCATTGATAACGAGATCACATCATTAGGAGAATGATGTGATGGACAAGACCCAATCCTAAACATAGCATAAAGATCGTATAGTTCGTTTGCTAGAGTTTTGCAATGTCAAGTATCTTTTCCTTAGACCATGAGATCGTGTAACTCCCGGATACCGTAGGAGTGCTTTGGGTGTACCAAACGTCACAACGTAACTGGGTGACTATAAAGGTATACTACGGGTATCTCCGAAAGTGTCTGTTGGGTTGACACGGATCAAGACTGGGATTTGTCACTCCGTATGACGGAGAGGTATCACTGGGCCCACTCGGTAATGCATCATCATAATGAGCTCAAAGTGACCAAGTGTCTGGTCACGGGATCATGCATTACGGTACGAGTAAAGTGACTTGCCGGTAACGAGATTGAACGAGGTATTGGGATACCGACGATCGAATCTCGGGCAAGTAATATATCGATTGACAAAGGGAATTGCATACGGGGTTGATTGAATCCTCGACATCGTGGTTCATCCGATGAGATCATCGTGGAGCATGTGGGAGCCAACATGGGTATCCAGATCCCGCTGTTGGTTATTGACCGGAGAGTCGTCTCGGTCATGTCTGCTTGTCTCCCGAACCCGTAGGGTCTACACACTTAAGGTTCGGTGACGCTAGGGTTGTGAAGATAAGTATATGCAGTAACCCGAATGTTGTTTGGGGTCCCGGATGAGATCCAGGATGTCACGAGGAGTTCCGGAATGGTTCGGAGGTAAAGAATTATATATAGGATGTGCAGTTTCGGCCATCGGGACAAGTTTCGGGGTACCCGGTATTGTACCGGGACCACCGGAAGGGTCCCGGGGGTCCACCGGGTGGGGCCACCTATCCCGGAGGGCCCCATGGGCTGAAATAGGAGGGAACCCAGCCCATAGTGGGCTGGGGCGCCAGCCCCTAGGGGGCCCATGCGGCTAGGGCTAAGGGGAAACCCTAGAGGGGGCGCCCCCTTGCCTTGGGGAGCAAGCCCCACCCTAGGCCGCCGCCCCCCCTAGTAGATTCCATCTACTAGGGCCGGCGCCCCCCCCATGGCACCCCTATATATAGTGGGGGAGAGGAGGGACTTGATACACCAGCCCCTGGCGCCTCCCTCTCTCCCCGTTACGTCTTTCTTCCTCGTAGTATAGGCGAAGCCCTGCTACTGCGACGCCCTGCATCCACCACCACACCGTCGTGCTGCTGGATCTTCGTCAACCTCTCCTTCCCCCTTGCTGGATCAAGAAGGAGGAGACGTCTCCCGTCCCGTACGTGTGTTGAACGCGGAGGTGTCGTCCGTTCGGCGCTGGTCATCGGTGATTTGGATCACGTTGTGTACGACTACATCATCCCCGTTCGTTGAACGCTTCCGCACGCGATCTACAAAGGTATGTAGATGCATCTCATGACTCGTTTCTAGATGAACTCCTAGATGATCTTGGTGAAACGAGTAGGAAAAATTCTTGTTTTCTGCAACATTCTCCAACAATGATCTCCATCATCGTGTCTTCATGAAGTTGTCTCGCCAACTATTACTTATACTACTACAGCTAACGGTTAGCAATAAAGTAAAGTAATTACATGACGTTTATGTTGACACGCAGGTCATAAATAAATTAAGACAACTTCTATGGCTCCTGCCAGTTGTCATACTCATCAACATGCAAGTCGTGATTCCTATTACAAGAACATGATCAATCTCATACATCACATATCATTCATCACATTCTTCTTGGCCATATCACATCACATAGCATACCCTGCAAAAACAAGTTAGACGTCCTCTAATTGTTGTTTGCATGTTTTACGTGGCTGCTATGGGTTTCTAGCAAGAACGTTTCTTACCTACGCAAAAACCACAACGTGATATGTCAATTGCTATTTACCCTTCATAAGGACCCTTTTCATCGAATTTGATCCGACTAAAGTGGGAGAGACAGACACCCGCTAGCCACCTTATGCAACTAGTGCATGTCAGTCGGTGGAACCAGTCTCACGTAAGAGTACGTGTAAGGTCGGTCCAGGCCGCTTCATCCCACAATGCCGCTGAATCAAGATAAGACTAGTAACGGCAAACAAATTGACAATATCGACGCCCACAACTACTTTGTGTTCTACTTGTGCATAGAATCTATGCAATAGACCTAGCTCATGATGCCACTGTTGGGGAACGTAGCAGAAATTCAAAAAATTTCCTATGTGTCACCAAGATCTATCTATGGAGAAACCAGCAACGAGGGGAAGGAGAGTGCATCTGCATACCCTTGTAGATCGCTAAGCGGAAGCGTTCAAGAGAACGGGGTTGATGGAGTCGTACTCGTCGTGATCCAAATCACCGGAGATCCTAGTGCCGAACGGACAGCACCTCCGCGTTCAACACACGTACAACCCGGTGACGTCTCCCATGCCTTGATCCAGCAAGGAGAGAGGGAGAGGTTGAGGAAGACTCCATACAGCAGCAGCACGACGGCGTGGTGGTGGTGGAGGAGCGTGGTGATCCAGCAGGGCTTCGCCAAGCACTACGAGATATGAGGAAAAGAGAGGTAGGGCTGCACCAACGGGGAGAGATCAAATCGTGTATTGGGCAGCCCCTAGGCCTCACTATTTATAGGAGGAGGGGAGGAGGGTGCGCCCCCTCCAGGGTTCCCACCCCTAGGGGGGGCAGCAGCCCTAGATGGGAAAAAGGGGGGGGCAGCCAAGAGGGGAGAGGGGGGCGCCCCCTAAGGTGGGCCTTAGGGCCCATCTAAGCCTAGGGTTTCCCCTTCTCCTCCTTTGCTGCGCCTTGGGCCTTGTGGGAGGCGCACCAGCCCACTCAAGGGCTGGTCCCTTACCACTGTCGGCCCATGCAAGCCTCCGGGGCTAGTGGCCCCACTTGGTGGACCCCCGGGACCCTCCCGGTGGTCCCGGTACGTTACCGATAAACCCCGAAACCTTTCCGGTGACCAAAACAGGACTTCCCATATATAAATCTTTACCTCCGGACCATTCCGGAACTCCACGTGACGTCCGGGATCTCATCCGGGACTCCGAACAACATTTAGTAACCACATACAAACTTCCTTTATAACCCTAGCGTCTGAAGGAAATATGCCCTAGAGGCAATAATAAAGTTATTATTTATTTCCTTATATCATGATAAATGTTTATTATTCATGCTAAAATTGTATTAACTGGAAACATAATACATGTGTGAATACATAGACAAACAGAGTGTCACTAGTATGCCTCTACTTGACTAGCTCGTTAATCAAAGATGGTTATGTTTCCTAACCATGGACAAAAGAGTTGTTATTTGATTAACGAGGTCACATCATTAGTTGAATGATCTGATTGACATGACCCATTCCATTAGCTTAGCACCCGATCGTTTAGTATGTTGCTGTTGCTATTCTTCATGACTTATACATGTTCCTATGACTATGAGATTATGCAACTCCCGTTTACCGGAGGAACACTTTGGGTGCTACCAAACGTCACAACGTAACTGGGTGATTATAAAGGAGTACTACAGGTGTCTCCAAAGGTAGATGTTGGTTTGGCGTATTTCGAGAATAGGATTTGTCACTCCGATTGTCGGAGAGGTATCTCTGGGCCCTCTCGGTAATGCTCATCACATAAGCCTTGCAAGCACTGCAACTAATATGTTAGTTGTGAGATGATGTATTACGGAACGAGTAAAGAGACTTGCCGGTAACGAGATTGAACTAGGTATTGGATACCGACGATCGAATCTCGGGCAAGTAACATACCGATGACAAAGGGAACAACGTATGTTGTTATGCGGTCTGACCGATAAAGATCATCGTAGAATATGTAGGAGCCAATATGGGCATCCAGGTCCCGCTATTGGTTATTGACCGGAGACGTGTCTCGGTCTTGTCTACATTGTTCTCAAACCATAGGGTCCGCACGCTTAAGGTTTCGATGACAGTTATATTATGAGTTTATGAGTTTTGATGTACCGAAGGAGTTCGGAGTCCCGGATGAGATCGGGGACATGACGAGGAGTCTCGAAATGGTCGAGACGTAAAGATCGATATATTGGACGACTATATTCGGACATCGAAAAGGTTCCGAGTGATTCGGGTATTTTTCGGAGTACCGGGTAGTTACGGGAGAAGTAATGGGCCTTGATGTGCTTTAGTGGGAAGAGGAAAAAGGCTGCTGCGCCCCCCTCCCCTCTAGTCCTAATTGGACTAGGCAAAAGGGGGCCGGCCACCTTTCCTACTCCTCCACTTCCTTCTCCCTTCCTCCCCTCTTGGTGGACTCCTACTAGGACTTGGAGTCCTAGTAGGACTCCACACCTGGCGCGCCTCTCCTAGGGCCGGCCTCCTCCTCCCTTGCTCCTTTATATACGGGGGCAGGGGGCACCCCATAGACACACAAGTTGATCATTGAGATCGTTCCTTAGCCATGTGCGGTGCCCCCTGCCACCAAATTCCACCTCGATCATATCGTTGTAGTGCTTAGACGAAGCCCTGCATCGGTAGAACATCAAGATCGTCACCACGCCGTCGTGCTGACGGAACTCCTCCCTGAAGCTTTGCTGGATCGGAGCCCGGGGATCGTCATCAAGCTGAACGTGTGCTAAGAACTCGGAGGTGCCGGAGTAACGGTGCTTGGATCGGTCGGATCGGGAAGAAGACGTACGACTACTTCATCTACGTTGTGTCAACGCATCCGTTGCGATCTACAAGGGTACGTAGATCAGACTCTCCCCCTCGTTGCTATGCATCACCATGATCTTGCGTGTGCGTAGGAAATTTTTTGAAATTACTACGTTCCCCAACAGTGGCATCCGAGCCTAGGTTTTATGGTTGATGTTATATGCACAAGTAGAACACAAGTGAGTTGTGGGCGATATAAGTCATACTGCCTACCAGCATGTCATACTTTGGTTCGGCGGTATTGTTGGATGAAGCGGCCCGGACCGACATTACGCGTACGCTTACGCGAGACCGGTTTCCCCGACGTGCTTTGCACATAGGTGACTTGCGGGTGACTGTTTCTCCAACTTTAGTTGAACCGAGTATGGCTACGCCCGGTCCTTGCGAAGGTTAAAACGGAGTCTATTTGACAAACTATCGTTGTGGTTTTGATGTGTAGGTGAGATTGGTTCTTGCTTAAGCCCGTAGCAGCCACGTAAAATTTGCAACAACAAAGTAGAGGACGTCTAACTTGTTTTTGCAGGGCATGTTGTGATGTGATATGGTCAAAACGTGATGAGTTATAAGTTGTTATATAAGATGATCATGTTTTGTTGAACTTATCGGCAACTGGCCAAAGCCTTATGGTTGTCCGTCTATTGCATAAGATGCAAGCGCCCAATAATTGCTTTACTTTATCGCTATGCGATAGCAATAGTTGCAAGAGCAAGTGTTGGCGAGACGACCACGTGACGACACATTGATATAGATCAAGATGATGGAGATCATGGTGTCATGCCGGTAACGATATAGGTCATGACAGTACTTTGGAGATGGAGATCAAAGAAGCAAGATGATGATGGCCATATCATGTCACATATTTTGATTGCATATGATGTTTATCTTTTATACATCTTATTTTGCTTAGTTTGACGGAAGCATTTTAAGATGATCTCTCACTAATTATCAAGAAGTGTTCTCCCTGAGTATGCACCGTTGCGAAAGTTCTTCGTGCTGAGACACCACGTGATGATCGGGTGTGATAGGCTCTACGTTCAAATACAACGGGTGCAAAACAGTTGCACACGCGGAATACTCAGGTTATACTTGACGAGCCAAGCATATACAGATATGGCCTCGGAACACGGAGACCGAAAGGTCGAGCGTGAATCATATAGTAGATATGATCAACATAGTGATGTTCACCAATGAAACTACTCCATCTCACGTGATGATCGGACATGGTTTAGTTGATTTGGATCACGTGATCACTTAGAGGATTAGAGGGATGTCCATCTAAGTGGGAGTTCTTAAGTAATATGATTAAATTGAACTTAAATTTATCATCAACTTAGTCCTGGTAGTATTTTGCAAATTATGTTGTAGATCAATAGCTCGCGTTGTTGCTTCCCTGTGTTTATTTTTGATATGTTCCTAGAGAAAATTGTGTTGAAAGATGTTAGTAGCAATGATGCGGATTGGATCCGTGATCTGAGGTTTATCCTCATTGCTGCACAGAAGAATTATGTCCTTGATGCACCGCTAGGTGACAGACCTATTGCAGGAGCAGATGCAGGCGTTATGAACGTTTGGCT
The DNA here is from genome assembly GCA_034509565.1 of Triticum monococcum. Taxonomy (NCBI): domain Eukaryota; kingdom Viridiplantae; phylum Streptophyta; class Magnoliopsida; order Poales; family Poaceae; genus Triticum; species Triticum monococcum. Next base: position 69,701,879 of record CM067846.1, read on the forward strand.
AGCTCAATATGATGACTACTTGATAGTTTAGTGCACCATGCTTAATGGCTTAGAATCGGGACTTCAAAGATGTTTTGAACGTCATGGACCATATGAGATGTTCCAGGAGTTGAAGTTAATATTTCAAGCAAATACCCGAGTTGAGAGATATGAAGTCTCCAACAAGTTCTATAGCTAAAAGATGGAGGAGAATTGCTCAACTAGTGAGCATGTGCTCAGATTGTCTGGGTACTACAATCGCTTGAATCAAGTGGGAGTTAATCTTCCAGATAAGATAGTGATTGACAGAATTCTCTAGTCACCATGACCAAGTTAGTAGAACTTCGTGATGAACTATAGTATGCAAGGGATGACGAAAACGACTCCCGAGTTTTTCATGATGATGAAATCGATGAAGGTAGAAATCAAGAAAAACATCAAGTGTTGATGGTAGACAAGACCACTAGTTTCAAGAAAAGGGCAGAGGGAAGAAGGGGAACTTCAAAAAGAACAGCAAGCAAGTTGCTGCTCAAGTGAAGAAGCCCAAGTCTGGACCTAAGCCTGAGACTGAGTGCTTCTACTACAAAGGGACTGGTCACTGGAAGCGGAACTACCCCAAGTAATTGGCGGATAAGAAGGATGGCAAAGTGAACATAAGTATATTTGATATACATGTTATTGATGTGTACTTTACTAGTGTTTATAGCAAACCCTCAGTATTTGATACTAGTTCAGTTGCTAAGATTAGTAACTCGAAACGGGAGTTGCAGAATAAACAGAGACTAGTTAAGGGTGAAGTGACGATGTGTGTTGGAAGTGGTTCCAAGATTGATATGATCATCATCGCACACTCCCTATAATTTCGGGATTAGTGTTGAACCTAAATAAGTGTTATTTGGTGTTTGCGTTGAGCATGAATATGATTTGATCATGTTTATTGTAATACGGTTATTCATTTAAGTAAGAGAATAAATTGTTGTTCTGTTTACATGAATAAAACCTTATATGGTTACACACCCAATGAAAATAGTTTGTTGGATCTCGATCGTAGTGATACACATAATCATAATATTGAAACCAAAAGATGCAAAGTTTATAATGATAGTGCAACTTATTTGTAGCACTGCCGTTTAGGTCATATTGGTGTAAAGCGCATGAAGAAACTCCATGCTGATGGGCTTTTAGGAATCACTTGATTATGAATCAGTTGATGCTTGCGAACCATGCCTCATGGGCAAGATGACTAAGACTCTATTCTTCGGAACAATGGAGCGAGCAACAGATTTGTTGGAAATCATACATACTGATGTATGTGGTCCGATGAATATTGAGGCTCGCGACAGGTATCATTATTTTATGATCTTCACAGATGATTTGAGCAGATATGAGTATATCTACTTGATGAAACATAAGTCTGAAACATTTGAAAAGTTCAGAGAATTTCACAGTGAAGTGAAAAATCATCGTAACAAGAAAATAAAGTTTCTATGATCTGATCGTAGAGAAGAGTATTTGAGTTACGAGTTTGGCCTTCAGTTAAAAACAATGTGAAATAGTTTCACTACTCACGCCACAAGGAACACCATAGTGTAATGGTGTGTCCGAACGTCATAACCGTACTTTATTAGATATAGTGCGATCTATGATGTCTCTTACCGATCTACCACTATCGTTTTGGGGTTACACATTAGAGACAGCTGCATTCACATTAAAAAAGGGCACCATCTAAGTCCGTTGAGACGACACAATTTGAACTGTGGTTTAGCAAGAAACCAAAGTAGTCGTTTCTTAAAGTTTGGGGTTGTGATGCTTATGTCAAAAAGTTTCATCCTGATAAGCTCAAAACCAAATCGGAGAAATATGTCTTCATAGGATACCCAAAAGGAGACTGTTGGGTACACCTTCTATCACAGATCCTAAGGCAAGACATTCGTTGCTTATAATGGATACTTTCTAGAGAAGGAGTTTCTCTCGAAAGAAGTGAGTGGGAGGAAAGTAGAACTTGATAAGGTAATTGTACCTTCTCCTTTATTGGAAAGTAGTTCATCACAGAAATCTGTTCTTGTGACTCCTACACCAATTAGTGAGGAAGCTAATGATAATGATCATGAAACTTCAGATCAAGTTACTACCGAATCTCGTAGGTAAACAGAGTGAAATCCGCACGAGAGTGGTACGGTAATCCTGTTCTGGAGGTCATGTTACTTGACCATGATGAACCTACGAACTATGAGGAAGCGATGATGAGCCCAAATTCCGCGAAATGGTTTGAGGCCATGAAATCTGAGATATGATCCAAGTATGAGAACAAAGTATGGACTTTGATGGATTTGCCCAATGATCGGCAAGCCATAGAAAATAAATGGATCTTCAAGAGGAAGACAGACGTTGATAGTAGTGTTACTATCTACAAAGCTAGAATTGTTGCAAAAGGTTTTCGACAAGTTCAAAGTGTTGACTACAATGAGAGTTTCTCACCTGTATCTATGCTTAAGTCTGTCCGAATCATGTTAGCAATTGCCGCATTTTATGAAATCTGGCAAATGGATAAACAAAACTGCATTCCTTAATGGATTTCTTAAAGAAGAGTTGTATATGATGCAACCAGTAGGTTTTGTCAATCCTAAAGGTGCAAACAAAATATGCAAGCTCCAGCGATTCATCTATGGACTGGTGCAAGCATCTCAAAGTTGGAATACACGCTTTCATAAGTTGATCAAAGCATATAGTTTTATACAGACTTGCGGTGAAGCCTGTATTTACAAGAAAGTGAGTGGGAGCACTACAACATTTCTGATAAAGTATATGTGAATGACATATTGTTGATCGGAAATAATGTAGAATTATTCTGTAAAGCATAAAGGAGTATTTGAAAGGAGTTTTTCAAAGAAAGACTTCGGTGAAGCTGCTTACATATTGAGCTTCAAGATCTATAGAGATAGATCAAGACGCTTGGTAAGTTTTTTCAATGAGTACATACCTTGACAAGATTTCGAAGTAGTTCAAAATGGAGCAGTCAAAGAAAGAGTTCTTGCCTGTATTACAAGGTGTGAAGTTGAGTAAGACTCAAAGCCTGACCACGGCAGAAGATAGAAAGAGAATGAAAGTCATTCCCTATGCCTTGGCCATAGGTTCTATAAAGTATGTCATGCTGTATACCAGATCTATTGTATACCCTGCATTGATTTGGCAAGGGAGTACAATAGTGATCTAGGAGTAGATCACTGGACAGCGGTCAGAATTATCCTTAATGAAATAAGGATATGTTTCTCGATTATGGACGTGACAAAAAGGTTTGTCGTAAAGGGTTACGTCGATGCAAGTTTTTGACACTGATCCAGATGAATCTAAAGTCTCAATCTGGATACATATTGAAAGTGGGAGCAATTAGCTAGAGTAGCTTCGTGTAGAGCATTGTAGACATAGAACTTGCAAAATACTTACGGATCTGAATGTGACAGACCCGTTGACTAAAATTATCTCACAAGCAAAACATGATCACACCTTAGTACTCTTTGGGTGTTAATCACATAAATATGTGAACTAGATTACTGACTCTAGTAAACCCTGTGAGTATTGGTCACATGACGATGTGAACTATGGGTGTTAATCACATGGTGATGTGAACTATTGCTGTTAAATCACATGGCGATGTGAACTAGATTATTGACTCTAGTGCAAGTGGGAGACTGAAGGAAATATGCCCTAGAGGCAATAATAAAGTTATTATTTATTTCCTTATATCATGATAAATGTTTATTATTCATGCTAGAATTGTATTAACCGGAAAGATAATACATGTGTGAATACATAGACAAACAGAGTGTCACTAGTATGCCTCTACTTGACTAGCTCATTAATCAAAGATGGTTATGTTTCCTAACCATGGACAAAAGAGTTGTTATTTGATTAACGAGGTCACATCATTAGTTGAATGATCTAATTGACATGACCCATTCCATTAGCTTAGCACCCGATCGTTTAGTATGTTGCTGTTGCTATTCTTCATGACTTATACATGTTCCTATGACTATGAGATTATGCAACTCCCGTTTACCGTAGGAACACTTTGGGTGCTACCAAACGTCACAACGTAACTGGGTGATTATAAAGGAGTACTACAGGTGTCTCCAAAGGTAGATGTTGGGTTGGCGTATTTCGAGAATAGGATTTGTCACTCCGATTGTCGGAGAGGTATCTCTGGGCCCTCTCGGTAATGCTCATCACATAAGCCTTGCAAGCACTGCAACTAATATGTTAGTTGTGAGATGATGTATTACGGAACGAGTAAAGAGACTTGCCGGTAACGAGATTGAACTAGGTATTGGATACCGACGATCGAATCTCGGGCAAGTAACATACCGATGACAAAGGGAACAACGTATGTTGTTATGCGGTCTGACCGATAAAGATCTTCGTAGAATATGTAGGAGCCAATATGGGCATCCAGGTCCCGCTATTGGTTATTGACCGGAGACGTGTCTCGGTCATGTGTACATTGTTCTCGAACCGTAGGGTCCGCACGCTTAAGGTTTCGATGACAGTTATATTATGAGTTTATGAGTTTTGATGTACCGAACGAGTTCGGAGTCCCGGATGAGATCGGGGACATGACGAGGAGTCTCGAAATGGTCGAGACGTAAAGATCGATATATTGGACGACTATATTCGGACATCGGAAAGGTTCCGAGTGATTCGGGTATTTTTCGGAGTACCGGGTAGTTACGGGAGAAGTAATGGGCCTTGATGGGCTTTAGTGGGAAGAGGAAAAAGGCTGCTGCGCCCCCCCTCCCCTCTAGTCTGAATTGGACTAGGGAAAAGGGGGCCGGCCACCTTTCCTACTCCTCCACTTCCTTCTCCCTTCCTCCCCTCTTGGTGGACTCCTACTAGGACTTGGAGTCCTAGTAGGACTCCACACCTGGCGCGCCTCTCCTAGGGCCGGCCTCCTCCTCCCTTGCTCCTTTATATACGGGGGCAGGGGCACCCCATAGACACACAAGTTGATCATTGAGATCGTTCCTTAGCCGTGTGCGGTGCTCCCTGCCACCAAATTCCACCTCGATCATATCGTTGTAGTGCTTAGACGAAGCCCTGCGTCGGTAGAACATCAAGATCGTCACCACGCCGTCGTGCTGACGGAACTCCTCCCCGAAGCTTTGCTGGATCGGAGCCCGGGGATCGTCATCGAGCTGAACGTGTGCTAAGAACTCGGAGGTGCCGGAGTAACGGTGCTTGGATCGGTCGGATCGGGAAGAAGACGTACAACTACTTCCTCTACGTTGTGTCAACGCTTCCGTTGCGATCTACAAGGGTACGTAGATTAGACTCTCCCCCTCGTTGCTATGCATCACCACGATCTTGCGTGTGCGTAGGAATTTTTTTTAAATTACTACGTTCCCCAACAGCGTCATCGAACCTTAAGTGTGTAGACCCTACGGGTTCGGGAACCATGCAAACATGACCGAGACGTTCTTCGGTCAATAACCAACAGCAGGATCTGGATACCCATGTTGGCTCCCACCTGCTCCACGATGATCTCATCGGATGAACCACGATGTCGAGGATTCAATCAATCCCGTATACAATTCCCTTTGTCTATCGGTATGATACTTGCCCGAGATTCGATCGTCGGTATCCCGATACCTTGTTCAATCTCGTTACCGGCAAGTCTCTTTACTCGTTCTGTAACACATCATCCCGTGATCAACTCCTTGATCACATTGTGCACATTATGATGATGTCCTACCGAGTGGGCCCAGAGATACCTCTTCGTCACACGGAGTGACAAATCCCATTCTCGATTCGTGCCAACCCAACAGACACTTTCGGAGATACCCGTAGTGCACCTTTATAACCACCCAGTTACGTTGTGATGTTTGGCACACCCAAAGTATTCCTACGGTATCCGGGAGTTGCACAATCTCATGGTCTAAGGAAATTATACTTGACATTACAAAAGCTTTAGCGAACGAACTACACGATCTTTGTGCTAGGCTTAGGATTGGGTCTTGTCCATCACATCATTCTCCTAATGATGTGATCCCATTATCAACGACATCCAATGTCCATGGTTAGGAAACCGTAACCATCTATTGATCAACGAGCTAGTCAACTAGAGGCTTACTAGGGACATGGTGTTGTCTATGTATCCACACATGTATCTGAGTTTCCTATCAATACAATTCTAGCATGGATAATAAACGGTTATCATGAACGAGGAAATATAATAATAATCAATTTATTATTGCCTCTAGGGCATATTTCCAACAAGATCATCTTATAAAGCTACCATCAATCAAAGCAAGATAAGATGCATAAAAGATAAACATCACATGCAGTCAAAATATGTGACATGATATGGCCATCATCATCTTGTGCCTTTGATCTCCATCTCCAAAGCATCGTCATGATTTCCATCGTCACAGGCATGACACCATGATCTCCATCATCTTGATCTATATCAATATGTCGTCACATGGTCGTCTCGCCAACTATTGCTCTTACAACTATTGCTATCGCATAGCGATAAAGTAAAGCAATTATTTGGCGCTTGCATCTTATGCAATAAAGAGACAACCATAAGGCTTTTGCCAGTTGCTGATAACTTCAATCAAAACATGATCATCATATACAACAACTTATAACTCATCACGTCTTGACCATATCACATCACAATATGCCCTGCAAAAACAAGTTAGACGTCCTCTACTTTGTTGTTGCAAGTTTTACGTGGCTACTACGGGCTTAAGCAAGAACCAATCTTACCTACGCATCAAAACCACAACGATAGTTTGTCAAGTTGGTGCTGTTTTAACCTTCGCAAGGACCGGGCGTAGCCACACTCGGTTCAACTAAAGTTGGAGAAACTGTCACGCTCTAGCCACCTTTGTGCAAAGCACGTCGGGAGAACCAGTCTCACATAAGCGTACGCGTAATGTCGGTCCGGGCCGCTTCATCCAACAATACCGCCGAACCAAAGTATGACATGCTGGTAAGCAGTATGACTTATATCGCCCACAACTCACTTGTGTTCTACTCGTGCATATAACATCAACACATAAAACCTAGGCTCGGATGCCACTGTTGGGTAACGTAGTAATTTCAAAAAAATTCCTACACACACGCAAGATCATGGTGATGCATAGCAACGAGAGGGGGGAGTATGATCTACGTACCCTTGTAGATCGACAACGGAAGCGTTTGGTTGATGTAGTCGTACGTCTCCACGGCCCGACCGATCAAGCACCAAAACTACGGCATCTCCGAGTTTTAGCACACGTTCAGCTCGATGACGATCCCCGGACTCCGATCCAGCAAAGTGTCGGGGAAGAGTTCCGTCAGCACGACAGCGTGGTGACGATCTTGATGTACTACTGTCGCAGGGCTTCGCCTAAGCACCGCTACAATATTATCAAGGACTATGGTGGCAGGGGGCGCCGCACACGGCTAAGAATATGATCACGTGGATCAACTTGTGTTCCTCTAGGGTGCCCCTGCCTCCGTATATAAAGGCTCAAGGGGGGGGGGGGTGCGGCCGGCCTAGGAGAGGCGCGCCAGGAGGAGTCCTACTCCCTCTGGGAGTAGGATTCCCCCCCAATCCTAGTTGGAATAGGATTCGCGGAGGGGGGAAAAGAGAAAGGGGGCCGACCCCCTCTCCTTGTCCTATTCGGACCAAGGGAGGGGAGGGGCGTGCGGCCCATATAGGCTGCATCTTCTCTTTTTCCACTAAGGCCCACTAAGGCCCATATAGCTCCCGGGGGGTTCCGGCAACCTCCCGGTACTCCGGTAAAATCCCGATTTAACCCGGAACACTTCCGATATCCAAACATAGGCTTCCAATATATCAATCTTTATGTCTCGATCATTTCGAGACTCCTCATCATGTCCGTGATCACATCCGGGACTCCGAACAACCTTCGATACATCAAAACGTATAAACTCATAATATAACTGTCATCGAAACCTTAAGCGTGCGGACCCTACGGGTTCAAGAACAATGTAGACATGACCGAGACATGTCTCCGGTCAATAACCAATAGCGGGACCTGGATGCCCATATTGGCTCCTACATATTCTACGAAGACCTTTATCGGTCAGACCGCATAACAACATACGTTGTTCCCTTTGTCATCGATATGTTACTTGCCCGAGATTCGATCGTCGGTATCCAATACCTAGTTCAATCTCGTTACCGGCAAGTCTCTTTACTTGTTCCGTAATACATCATCTTGCAACTAAGTCATTAGTTACATTGCTTGCAAGGCTTAAGTGATGTGCATTACCGAGAGGGCCCAGAGATACCTCTCCGACGATCGGAGTGACAAATCCTAATCTCGAAATACGTCAACCCAACATGTACCTTTGGAGACACCTGTAGAGCACCTTTATAATCACCCAGTTACGTTGTGACGTTTGGTAGCACACAAAGTGTTCCTCCGGCACACGGGAGTTACATAATCTCATAGTCATAGGAACATGTATAAGTCATGAAGAAAAGCAATAGCAACATACTAAACGATCGGGTGCTAAGCTAATGGAATGGGTCATGTCAATTAGATCATTCAACTAATGATGTGATCCCGTTTAATCAAATGACAACTCTTTGTCCATGGTTAGGAAACATAACCATCTTTGATTAACGAGCTAGTCAAGTAGAGGCATACTAGTGACACTTAGTTTGTCTATGTATTCACACATGTATTATGTTTCCGGTTAATACAATTCTAGCATGAATAATAAACATTTATCATGATATAAGGAAATAAATAATAACTTTATTATTGCCTCTAGGGCATATTTCCTTCAATTATTACACAGGTGATCGTGACGGTCCTACTGCCCCGTTGGAGGCTGCATCCCTTGCACAAGCTTTTGATGATTTTGTGCCCAGGGATCCTCCAAGGTCTACTACAAAGGGTAGGGCAAAGAGTCGATGGTACAAATCGGCGCTGGAGCTACACCCAAAGAAGAAAAACAAATGCAGCCATTACCAATCTACAGAGCACACTGCTGGTGTGTGTCCACTCAGGCTCCTGTGATTCTGTTTCCTCATTTGTAACTTTGGAACATAAAAGGAAAAGAATGATGTTTTTTAGCAATGTTGGGACCAAGTGGACACATTCAGCATCTATGATTCCTCTTTATCTAATTTATGCTCCTTGAATTAGTTCATGCAATGTGTAAAAAAAGTTGCTATTTGTGCCTTTGTTGGCAACTGGTTAAAATATTTAGTTGTTGAACAATTGTATGTTCAGTCCTCCTAATGTATCAAAAAAAGTGATGATATTGAGTTACAAACGGAATTACTAGTAGTGTGCAACTACAAAATCTGCTTAAAAAAATTGTGCAAACCAGCAACTTCCTCCATGGAGCAGAAAAAAAGAAAATAGTACTGACCAATTACTAGTAGTGTGCAACTACAAAATCTGCTTAAAAAATTGTGCAAACCAGCAACTTCCTCCATGGAGCAGAAAAAAATAAAATAGTACTGACCTAGTCCTTGTCATATCTCAGCAACTTCCTCCATGGGGCGGTGTTGTGCACGCTGGTGACCCAATCATATGACAGCTTCTTCCTGATGTTGAGTACATCCTTGAGGTTGAAGTTGGGCAGTTGGCTACCATTCCACTTGGTGGCGTTAAGCAGTGCGAACAACCCACACTCATTACTGCGATGGGGAAAAAATTGTCACATAAAATTAAAATCAATAAAGATAATGCACTCTGTGCAACTGCTTATGTTCTACTGTGCAACTGCTTATGTGTCAGTGTGCAACTACTTATGTGCCACTCTGCAACTGGCTAAATAATCCATTAGAAACTCATAAAAATGATAAATAGATTGCAGACTCGTTCTGTGTCTTGAAAAACTAAAGATTGCACAAGTAGAAAAATTGTAAAAACTACAAATTGATGGTGAGAAATTGAGAAGAATGCCATTCTTAATGTCTTACATGCCGAGCTGCTTTGTTACGTCAATGTCAATAATCTGAAAGTGCGTGATGCTGAACTTTGGGTAATGCTTCCTCCATAGCTGGCGTACTGCCCCCCGTGATGGTAGAGGCAGTGTGCATCAGCTCAATGTTGTCCAACTTCCTACTTGAATCAAGAACTTCGAAGCGTCCGTCCCTCAAGTTGACACTGAAGATCCAATAATGCCTCCCTCCGTCCTTATCGGTTACATCAGCGCACTCGAGCACTGGCAGCATGACCTGCAAGTGTGAACGATTTCAGACACAAATACAGGCTGTAGCTAAGAAAAACAGTAAAAGACTTGGTCAAGTTAAAAATAGGTTGCAACAAGTATTTGCCAACTAACAGATGTATCATGTGCAACTGAACATGCTGTGGGTGCCAACTAAAAAGAGATGGATCATGTGGGCACAACACTCACCAAGTCTTTCTTGTCGAGACGGTTCTTATAATCAAACTTCTTATTTATCTCATTCACATTGTGGATTCCTTGCTGTAAATTTATCTGCAGACATTATAAAACATGGCCCAAAACTCCTTAGTAGGTGAAAGGACTCCCTCAAATGGTCAACGAAAAAAGTGCTACAGAACAAAGATGAGGGTAAAAAGAAGGTTTTGGAAAAACTTACAGAAAACCTCAGTGGCATAACAACCTTCTTTGACCCTTCTGGTAAGTTAGCCATGATGTGTAAGATTCTAGTCTCAATAACAATTTTTGACAACCATTGAACCGGCTTCATTGAATCAACTAACTCCTTCAAAGAAATGTAGAAAGCACCATACCTGATTATCTCAGGGCTGATTATTTTTTGAAAGCAATAAAAAGACAAGTTAGCTCGAAGGGTCATAGCAGCAAAAAAATGTGCATGAAATTGAAAACAGAACAGTGTGCAACTAAAAGCCCTGTTCTATGCAACATGCTATGCTTTCTGTGCAACTAAGTGGCCGGTCTTGTGCAACTGAAGAAGATATGTATGTAGGCTGTGGGGAGTTAGTTTACCTGGTAGCTCCATCATTTGCTCCTTTGTGATGCCTGACCCAATATAAGAGGGCAGCATAAAGCTTGTTCACTGCCTCATTGGATCTGAATGTCTTCTTCTTCTTGTAGTCAATGAATGGAGACCTTTGAGATGCTGCGGGCCTTCTTACCCTCCTCTGTCTTCGTGCAAGAGGTGGTCCCGAAGAACTGCTCGTGCCAAGTTCTGGTTCTACGCATATCGGGGTGTGGCAATTCTCTGGTGAACCAACATCTAGCTCTTGAGCTATTGCCTTGCCAGCATCAGCAGCATCACATCCTTCATTCACAGCTGCTGGGTCCAACTCACACTCATCAATGCAAATCACACCGGCTTCCGCTGTTTCTGCTGCTGGAGCAGGTGCTCGAGCATCACCATCTATGCCGAGGTCAAAAGATGGTGCATCGCAGAACCCGTCACCATGATAAGACTTTGATCTTCGTAAGGGTTCAAGGACCAGGGCATCTCCTTGCGGCACAAACACGGGTGCATCGTTCACTGACTTGGTTCGCAATAGTGTTGTAGTTGGCGGCCTTGGAGGCTTGCACCTACTTATAATGTTGAACACCTCCTCTTATGTTGATGGTTGCTAAAAGTCAGCTCTTGGTGATGTAGGCTTGCTTGGTTGCTGTGTGCTAGCTCTCGGGGACGGCACTTTGATATTTGGATCACCTCCTTTTGTGTTTGGCATTGAAGCATCTCTATGAGTAGGCACCTTGGGGCTTGCAGTTGCAGTGGTGCCTTCCTGACCAGCTGTGGTTGTTTTTGACTGTGACCATGCTGCTAACTGACACATCAGTTGGCACACAGGTATCTGTAGTTGGCATCTTTCCAGTCTGAGTTGGCAGCAACCTAGCAGAACTTGGCACCCCTGCATCAATGGCTGCGGCTCGCAGTTCTCTCTCGTCTCTGAACCCCAAACCTTTTATGGCCTGTTCCCCCTTTGTGCCCCTGGCAAACTTGACAATCTTCTGCTTAGGTGGTTTTGGTGGGACTGTTGAAAGGGGAGTCTTCCCCTTGATCTGTTGAACTTCTGTGACATTAGTTGGCTCTCTGCTCACTACAGTTGGCATATCAGTTTGAAGCACAGCTTCCTTGACCATATTTACTTCAGCATCTGCACTCACCATCTTCTCTCCTTGGTTTGAGGCAACCGCAGATTCTTCTTCATTGAAACTGCTTTACGCTTCTGGACCACGTGAGGGTTTGCCATGGATGCTGCCTTGCTCTTGCTGGAGCTTAGGTCTGGGAGATGCTTTAGATATTTCTTGTATTTTTCCTTTGAATGAACCCAGTCAAGACCCTATCCTGCTTCCTCCATGTCAATTTGATTCTTTTTTAGCATCACTTGATAAGAACAGACTCTTATCAATGGCAAAGTTGATCTTCTCACACATATCTTTGTCGCTGAAATCTGGCACAGGAAAGGTGGTTGGCAAAGCTGGCTTCAAGTTGCAGAGCTTGAACATATCAATGCTGCCCTGAGACTCTGCTTCGTCATTTTTCTTTGAGATCGGAAAATCCTTGTCTTTCCAGCAAGTTTTGTCAATCAACATCTGTAGTGTGCTCCTGCTACTCAATGAATTGCTGCTGCTGGCAGGGGTGGCAGAAGTGCTAGTCCTCCTAGATGTGTTGTCACCTGTACCACCAGAACCAGGGGCGTTGTCATCATCATCATCATCGCTGCTGTCGTTGCCTCCATTGGATCCCCCTTTATCATCACCATAACCATCCTCGTCTTCTTCATCATCGTCTTCTTGCCTCTCACTGCCATCAGCTGCCGCGCCTTTGTCTTCTCCCCTCTCACTGCCATCAACTGCTGTCCCTTTGTCCCCGTCCCCCTCTTTGGCCTTACCTTCTTCTTCCTCCTCCTCTGCCTCACTATATTCTTCCTTGTCCTCCTCCTCTCCTTTGTCCTCTTCTTGTTTGTCCTCCTCCTCCTCCTCCTCTTCCTCTTCGCCCTCCTCCTCCTCTGCATCTTCTTCATTGTCATCCTCATCCTTATCCTCCTCTGATTCATCCGCATCTGTGTCCTCGTCATCGTCAGCAACTATCGCTGCTTCCATTTCCTCATCTTTTTCTGACTCATCCTCAACAAACTCTTCTTCTTCCTGTATAGTTGACCCCCTTCTCTTTCTTTTTGGAGCACGGCGTGACGCCCCAGTTTGCATTGATGACTGTTGTACGTAAGGATCAATATCTGGTTCCTCGTCATCGATCTTGGCAACTGCTTCAATGAAGGTGCCAACCTGTTCAGTTACAGCGTTGCACAGCTCATTGACCACTTTCGCAATCTTTGCCTTTTTCTGCATCAACACAAAAAAGATTCAGTTAGAAAAAAAATAAAAAGTAAAAATGTCTGTAACCGACCATGATGTGATAAGCAAAAACGACTAATACACAATTTATGGCCAACTAAAACCATGATTCTAACCAACCACATATGCACTGTGGCACAAACTAAAAAACATGCATTCTGCCGAAAGTTGATGACAATGGTTGTAAATGAACACTTTGACTGTCCAAAAGAACATGTGCAACTACAGAAACTTATATGTGCAACTGTACATACATCACAGCCAACTGAATTCTGTATTCTCGCAACTACAAAAGTTATACATGTCCAACTGAACATACATCCCAGCCAATAGAAAAAAATTGGTAAGTGGTACAAGTTTTTGCATGCAAAACACTAACCTGCGGATTGTAGGTTATTGGTAACTTGGATGCCACGAATGCTTCAGCTTGCAAAATTCCACCAAACAGTGGTGTCTGCTCCGTGCCTCTATACTCCTCTTTAAGCTGATGTGAAAAAAAGAGAAACAGAAAATAACAAAGGTTATCAAAATAGATTTGCGTGTTGAACGAAACCACACATTACAACCTGTGCAACTACAACAAGATACTGGGGTAGACAAATTCAACTATACATATATGCAACTGAACAAAGACACACAAACTGTGCAACCCACATGGCACCTAAAAAAAAGTTTCTACCAACTGATGCAACACATCTGTGCAACAAGATTAGTAAAACTGTGTAACTTAAAAAATATGGTGTGCCAATTTAAAATGAACATGTGTGCAGATTGCCAAACTTAAAGCTACAAGCTGTGCAACTACATGCATTGTTGTGCCAACTGATGACAGTTTTCTGCGCAATTTCCAAAAAAGTGACCAGACATCAAAAGAACATAGAAGGAAGACACTGTTGAAAAAAACAAAAAAGAACTCACTTTTAATTTGCCGAACACACCAGGAGAGATAGTATCCTTCCTGATCATCTTGGCAATTAGAGTGCTATTCCATGCATTCGATCGTATCGCGCAGTTGCTTACTGGGATGTCATGTACGAGCGCATCAAGGTATAGTATCTGCACCAGACCCAAACAAAAAGAAAAAGCCAAGTTTAGTTATTGTTATTAGTATTTCAGCAAACTATAACTGCACAGAAAGAACAAGAACAGATGGAAAAAGTGGTCGTTTTCACTAACCATCAAGTGATACAAGCAGCAGCAGACAGTTTGCTTCTCCTGGTCCATGTTCCGGAAAGCTTTGTTAATGTGTTCTGCTACAAAGAGGCAGCTGTTTGTATTCTTTAGCATTTGATGATCTAGCACAAGTCCATAACACTTTGGGCTGAGCTTCAAGGCCGTGGTTGGTGCTAGAAAAGTGCTGAAGGCAACCGCAAGTGAGGCCATAAAGAATGTGTCTTCCGTTCTTCCAGCCATATCCTGAATCATCTTGAGCCATGTAGTGATCTGGGGATGAGAATTTCCAGTTATGTTGAAAGCCTCTCTGAATCTCCTAGTGGCATCCTTGTCAACTAAATATCTGACTTTTTGACCCCTGTTTGGGAGATCAAATACCCTCTGAACACTGTCAGCATCGACACGGATCCTTCCCCTTCCTGGAAAAACCATTTCAGAGGTCTGTGGCTGGTAGGACTGCACCAGGAACTTTGTGAGGTCCGCTGGAAGTGTGTTTGATAAGTTTAATAGCCCCCCCCCCCCGAACAACCTTGAAACTAGCTCCGACTTCTGTGGTGGGGTTAGAGAGGCATTGAAATTTGCAAACCGCGCTGGTGATGCCCTTATCCTGCCTGCTTGTGATGGTCGCTCCACACCTTCCCCTGCAGCCACCTCAACTCCTTCACCGCTGGCCCGTTGATGAGAAAATGAAAACATTACAGAAACATTAAACACAAGAGAAAAAACAAGAATGAAAAAAACTAGCAATCATCATCTGGATCAGTACTAGAATGAGCTATATATTCATAAAATAGATCATGCCAACTAATATGATGTATTTATGCAACTAATAAAGCTCATGAGGACAACTGCAAAACTGCCAGTGTGCAACCTTCAAAAAAAGTACGAGACCTCGCAGCTACAAAAAGTTCTAGTGGATGTGCAACAATAAGAAATGATATTGCAAACAAGAAAAACAGCAACTAAAAAAAGGTTTGCAAAGAACTATTCAAATAGATCATAAACACACACAAAAAACCCACATACCTCAGCATCTGCTGCGGAAGATGCGACAGCTTCTCCAGCAACTGCTGCCTGCACAAAAAAATGACCACTGATGTCAACTATGAAAGATGCCAACTAGTCAACTACAAGATGCCAACTAATGCCAACTAATGTTAACTGTATTTAAATCAAATATGACTAGAGATGTCAACTACAAAAGGTTGTTATTGACAAACTAAAAACAAAAATAGTGGTGCGAACTGCTGCATAATTTCATCACTATCTAAAAAAGCGAGAAAAACACTTATATTCGACATTTTACTTACCCTAGAAGATGACTCAGCTCCCTTACCAAGTATTGCACGTCTAGTCCGCTTTACAACACGGAACTGATCAGCATCCTAAGAAAAAAATAAAAAACATGAGCATGGGAAAAAACAAAAAAAATATTATATGAACCAAACAAAACCAAATAAATTGGACTTGTGTCATCAGCATGCCACTTACCTCAACATCCTCTCCCCGCTCAACACTCCGCGCAGGTCGTGGCTGGCGATTAGCAGGACGCTTCGAGTTCCGGCGAAGCGGCTGACTTCTAGAACGCTGATTAAGCAACCAAAAGAAAACATGAAAAAAAAGACATTAGCATACATGCATAAGTTGAAAACAACTCAAAAACAAAAAAAGTGAAAAAAATACATCTCCTTCATTGCCATCCGCATTTCCTCCTATTATAACCTTTTTTGCCCTGCGGCAGAAAATACAACAAAAAAACATAGTTAGAAGATGTGGACAACCAACTACTACAATGATGCAGCCAACTGGACAGTAAACCTTATGCAAACTGGACATCAAATAAGCCAACTAACTTTTTTCTGCCTAGGTATTACTTGCCAACTGTGACAAGTAATACCTAGGCAAAAAAAGTTAACTAAAGGCAACAAGCTCATTAAGATAACTTATTCTGAAAAAGCGTCCCTAGTTGCACATGAGGGGAGACACATGAAAACAACCACATCCACAACAAAAGACTTGCACATTGAGAAAAGTTAAAATGGAAAATTGGCAAGCATTATTTGCACAAATCAAGGGGTCCTAGTTGCACAAAGCAGGAGAATAACACATAAACCACCACAGCCACCACAAAGGCTGGTGGATTGGGTAGACTATATTGGAAAACTGGCAATCATTGATGCTAAAATTGCACAAACAAGAGTCCCTAGTTACACACAGCAGAGAGGGAAACAGCAAAACCAACTAAGTACAGCAACTGGCACAAGTGTATAACATATGAACAGCCAACTAGTAAAAGTGATGCATCCAACTGAGCAGGCAACTTGTGCAACTGAACACCGTATAGACAACCACCTAGTACAAAAACAGTGAGACAACTGACCAAAACAACTGCTGCAACTTCAGAGCATATGGACAGCCAAGTACTATATGGACGCAGCCAACTAAGGAGAATTTTGTGCAACTAACCACTTGAATCTCTGAACACCAACTACAAAATCAGCCAATGCATTGCACACAAACATTGCGCACATCTAATACAACTTGCAGAATGACTAAGAATCATGAACAGATCTCAAAAATCTCTGCAGAATTGAACGGAACATGAACTAAACAGCCAAATCGCCCTAAAATCGCGCAGCGGGCGCCGTGGACATGCATCCCTTCTACCTAACGACTACCGCGTACCCTGGCCAACTACACGTTGACCCTGGCCAGCCACCCCCGTGCCGTGAACTACGCCTCCAGCGATTCCCCCACGAGGAGAACCACCCGCAAGCCGCCGCCAAACTGAGCACTCCGCCGCGACGCCCCGTTCGGTGGAGAGGATGGCGAGGAGGAAGCCGAAGACGGGAATGGGGAGAGAGCTCGCTGCGGCGAGGGATTTCAGGCCACCTTGTAGATCCCGACCACCGTTGGGCGCGTGCTACGAGATAGGAGAAGGGAACTCAACGTGACCAAAATCGAGGATAAGCGGGGGTAGTTCGCGCCGTTCCCGAACCCTAGAGAGCACCCCCCCCTCGCATTTCGGAACCATCCGCGCTCCGCAAGATAGAGAGAGGGAGGAGAAGCATGTAGAAGTGGAGTCCGAGCATACCTCCGACAGCGAGGAGCACCGGCGATTCCCCCGCGAGGAGAACCACCCGCAAGCCGCCGCCAATCTAAGCACTCCGCCGCGACGCCCCGTTCGGTGGAGTGGATGGCGAGGAGGAAGACGAAGACGGAATGGGGGAGAGAGCACGCTGCGGGCGAGGGATTTTAGGCACAGATTTCGAAAACCGCCGCCCACGACCCCCACTACTCTCCTCTTCAACCGCTTACAGGTGGGCCTCTCACGTCCGCATGTGGACAAAACCGCCCACGACCGTGGCGCGCGACCAATCCAGACCAGGTGGCACCTGGCGGATCTGGGCGCGATCGCTGGCGCGATCGAACGGCTACGAATCATCCGCCCGAGTCTGTTAGTTGGTGACCGGCCACTTTTTAGATTTTAGGTTAAGATTATTAGAAACCAAAACTTGTAATTTTAGGCCGGCCGCTCGCAAAGTGTAGCGAGCAGCCGGCCGCTCGCTAGACTGATCCTATGTTCCACCACTTGACATCCTATGGCCCAATCAGGAAGCAATGAAATGGTGCTAATGGCCTCTAGCTAGGTTGCACGAGGAAGATCCAAAAGGCAAGGAAGTGCCCAAAACTGGCCCCGTAAAAGTTGCAGTCAGTTTCCAATGTATTCTCGTGATTTTTTCAGTGTTTTTCATCATTTTTGGCGATTCTAACGGCTTGCGCAGCTCGATGAAGTTCAGCTAAGTTGCAGAGTTTTGCACGGGCACTTGTCCAGGGTGGAGGTACGGTAAATCACCTCTGGTTCTTGGTGAGGACTTGCGAATTCTTCGCGATGCACTCGTCCATGAAGGCCGCACCCTCGTGCCGAGTAGGTGCTTAAACATTGCATCTTCAGGAATGAGACTACCCATACATCTACGCCTATTTCACCTTTTTTTGGGCCAAGTCAAAAACCATCCACTCAAACTTGTTTATATTTTTTTTACTTCTATGGGTAACTCGGTTGACTTTAAGCGTGCATTGTTATTGGCACATCTTTAGACATATAGTTTAGCAACTATTTTTTTCCATTATAACCAACAATTTAATTGTATTTGAAAATAGAAATATATACATATTTCTTTGTTATGCAATCACACTATATAGTGTTAGAAATTGTGTCAATTTAACTCAAAGTTCAGCTTGGACACTAAGTACAACATGGATGATTTTTGTAATATTTTCTTTCATTCGAGCATAGTTTGCCACAGCATCAATGAAAAAACTAAGCGGATCCACCTCCATTCACTAGACAAGGCACCCTCCATATTAAAAGTAAGCAAATGAGCCACATAACTGACAACATCCACATTGGCATCACAACTTAGCTGAGAACATCCCGAATGTTTTCTATTTGATTATATATCCTTTCCATTCCATTCACATTTTTTTAAAACATAATATGAGTACTTATCTTTCTAAAGAGACGGCTAGAGGACATCTCATATCTGAATTTCATCAAGGAAAATAGTAGCTAGTAGTACAACGATACATACGCTCCCGAGGAGTCTAAAGAAGCTTTTGTCAAACAAAGAAACGACATAAAGAACATGCAAAACCTTCTCCTTGGACGAACCCATGGACATTCCAAAACTCTTCTCATAACTGACGGTGCCACCACCGAAGGAAGAGAGAACAAGGGGACCGAGCAGATTCAGAAAGAATCCCAAATTTCCAATCATTCACAAGCTTTTGGATCGCAATACACACTTTCTTCGAGGAGCGAGATCAAGACTTCTCTTGAAGAAAATCGAGAGGACCGCGTCCCAAGCCTACACATGATTTGTTTATTCGTCCCATTGACACTGCCATCACTGCCACACGCTCCCAAATGCCAACACCAAATGGATCTGAAGCGGAAACATCGAACGCCACCGCCAATATAGAACCGCATCGGAGCACATAAGGGATGAGAGGGACATTATGCCTTACCATAACGTTGCTGCCTCTTCGTTTGAATCAAGACCGAACGTTAGACTTAGTAGGACGAAAACCACTGAAATCGATGAATTCCGCCAAACCGGGCCGAAAAAATGTCGCCAAAGACAAGAAGTACTTACGTTACGGTTTCTTCTTTTACTATAAACTCATGTTACAAATCAAAGTGATTAATTGAAATATAATCAAATTATTAAAAACATGGATAAATGAATTGACGACCTTGGACCCTTGGTTGACTGGTTCCAGCTTCCCGGAAGGAAAAGTCACACTCCCTATCTACGAGTGCACGATGCCAATCACACTTCTCGCATGTTTCTCGGGAGTAAAGATCGAAACGCGGTGGCGCCGAACTCCAGATCGAATCTGAAATTCCCCAATCCCACACCTCCGCCCGCGTTCCTCCCGCCGGTGATTTTGTACTTTACTATTGATGAGTATTGTAATAAAGGATCAAATGTACTACTTCCTCCGTTTCTAAATATAAGTCTTTCTAGAGATTTTAATATAGACCACATATGGAGCAAAATGAGTGAATCTACACTCTAAACTATGTCTATATACATCCGTATATAGTCTATATTGAAATGTCTAGAAAGATTTATATTTAGAAACAGAGGAAGTAGTTGCTAATGACCTAACTGAGCCGGAGCATGCAAACACCCCTTCCTTATAGATAGGGGAGAATATCAATACGGAAATCAACATTCGACGGAAACTGGTGAAAACCATGAGAAAAAGATGTTTTGAAGTTTAAAAAAAATAAAAAAATACAGGATGTTAAGAGGATGATGTTTTATTGCCACACAAAATTTCAAGTTGAAACACATTACAAGATGTGAGCTATGAAAAAGACAAAATCAGCATTGAATAGTGCTGAATAGTAATGTCACTATTCAGGAGTGAATTTGTCTTTTTCATAGCTCATATTTCATAATGTTTTTTAACTTGAAATTTTGTGTAGCAATAAAACATCACGTTCTTAACATTTCACATTTTTTCAGATTTTTTTAAAACTTAAAAATATGATTTTCAGGAAGTTTTCGTTGAATATTGATTTTCGTATGATATTATCCCGATAGGTAAATGCATCTCCAGGTACCATCGTTAAATTTTAGCAGACAACGTAAGCACTATTCGAGTTTAACAAAGCTAGTTACAAAGGTCTTAAAAAACAGTGATCACGTCGACAAAATATCCTTTAAAAAATCCAAATACCAAAGAAATTCAAAATATCCAACAGATGCATGTTCGTACGAACACCACCCAATCCCATGTAAAATGCATGGTGCACCCGCCCAGCAATCCCACACCTCCGTCCACCGTCCTGCCGCCGCTGGACGCGCTCAGCCCGTGGTTGGTCGTCGCCGGCGCGGGCCCGCACTCACCGTCGCTGCAGGAAGAAGCTCTGTCCAGTGTCTCCTCCGTCCGTCCTCCTCCCACCAGGACAACAGGACTTGGTCGTTGCCTCCCGCATTCACCGCTGCAGAAGTTGGACGGCGACAATGTCACGCCTTCAGGTCCGCTCTTTCTCCAGCTCCGTTTCCTCATGCGCCAACCAGCTGCTGAACGAACTCCACGGCCATCTGGGCTTCGGGACACTCAGGCCAGATCTCGCGCACCAACTGTTCGACGAAATGCTGCGCCAACCTGTCACAGTATCAGTACGTGCACTCAACGGCTTATTTGCTGCCCTTGCGCGTGCGCCGCCCTCCACCATCTGCACCGATGCCCCTGCCCTCGCCATTGATCTCTTCAACCGCATGGCCCAAGCAGGCCGTCGCCAGGTGACAGCACCTGACATTTACACCTACAACATACTAATTGACTGCTGCCACCGAGCATGCCGCCCGGATCTTGGGCCTGCCTTCTTCGGCCGCCTCCTCAAGACAGGCATCACGAAGGACGTCGTTACCTACAGCAGCTTATTCAAGTGCCTCTGTGACATGAAGCGCACAGAGGAGGCTCTGAACGTGCCGCTCCATAAGATGCCCGACGACCTGCCTAATGTCATCTCCTACTCAGTGATTCTCAAGAGCTTCTGCGACAGTGGTAGGAGCCAGCTCGCGCTTGACCTGCTCCGGATGATGACCGAAAAAGGATCTGGCCACTCCCCCAGCGTGGTGTCATACAGCATGGTAATTGATGGTTTCTTCAAGGAGGGTGAAATAAGCAAAGCATGCGATCTATTCCATGAAATGATACAAGAGGGGGTTGTGCCTACTGTGGTGACATATAACTCCATTATTGATGCGCGGTGCAAAGCAAGAGCAATGGACAAGGCAGAGGTGGTTCTTCGATCAATGGTTCATAATGGTGTCCAACCAGATGCTGTGACATATAATTGCTTGATCCAAGGATATTCAACTTTGGGCCAGTTGAAAGAAGTCGCTAGGTTGTTGAAAGTGATGAGAAGCCAAGGTGTTCTACCAGATGTTGTTACCTACAACTCACTCATGACCTGCCTTTGCAAGAATGGAAGATTCAAGGAAGCTGTAGAATTTTTTTATTCCATGGCCGTGAACGGCCAAAAACCTGATGTCATCTCATACTCTGTTTTGCTCCATGGGTACGCTAAAGAAGGATCCCTCGTTGATATGATTGATCTCTGTGAGCGGATGGCAAGAGATGGAGTTGTACCCAACCTCCATTGTTTCAACATACTGATTAGCCATATGCTAAGTATGGAAGGATGGATGTGGCTATGCTTTTCTTCGAAGACATGTTGAAGAAGGGGTTGAACCCTGATGAATTCATTTATTTAACTGTCATATCTGCATTTTGCAAGATGGGCAGGATGGATGATGCTCTGGAAAAATTCAATGAGATGATTGATAGAGGAGTACCACTTGACATAAAAATTTACATGTGCATGATTGAGGGTTATTTGAATCATGGTGATTCTGTGAAAGCCGAGGAATTTATTACCAAAATGAAGAGCAGGGATATTCGTCATAGGCCGCGGAAGGGTAATTGTTGAACACATCATCTTTGACTTGGTTACCCGTACTGGTGAGAGGACTGATCCTATTACATTCACTTCAATGGTCGGTTGGTATTGCTTATCACCATGATGGAGAAAGCGTTTAGAGTACGATACTCTGATATCAGTTGGTGTAGCATAGTGTTATGCTCTCATCGTCTTGACATTCTCTAAATGTGTTGTTATTCTGATTGTTCCAGCTTGCACTGGAATTTGGTAGGCGTGAATTGAGCCTTGAGGTTGTTAGTTGCTCTTTATTGGTAGTTGGGTTGATTGTTTAGTTTGAATCTTATCGAGGCACTGCAATATTTAGGGTGGATTGTGACCTGGCTGATTAGTGCTCTTCAAACATCATACATGATAGACAATGAAAGAGTTATCTATTGATAAGTTGCAATAGAGAGTTATTGCTGTGTCTTTCAGGGAGAAAGAGAATAATTGTGTGCCATAAATAACTGTGTGCTGAAGTCGAAACACTAAAATTGGTCATTGATCATATAGCTTTAGTATTGAGCCAAAAGTTTTCTGTGAAGATATTAGTAGCTGTGTGCTTCCTGGTAGCACCTTCGTCATGATGATACTGTATTAGTCATTAGGCTTATGGTTGTAGTTATCATTTCGGTTTAAGTTGCGTGTATTTACCTCATGTGTTTTATTCTTGATGTGAGATAACCAGACCTGGTTGCGAGCACCAAGCAAATCATAAATTGGCACTTGTACCAACAAACCAAAGCAGAGGACATGAAGCTGGAAAAATATGTCATTTGATCAATGCATTGGACTTACTTCATTTTGTTCTTCTTTTCTTCTTCCTTCTGCCAGCTATTAAATCCGAGATAAATAGTATTACCCAAAACAAATTACATTTTGTCAATGTCCAACCATTTTGTTTGACATTGCCTAAATAGCTTTCTGGAGCTTTCGTGTGTGCTTGTCTCGTACAGGCTGTATGCTAAAATGTTAGTATCTTTTCGTTCATTCTGTTCTGTTTTGTATGGGATAACATGCTTTCACCACATGTTACGACTGATTAGTTCTTGAATCTCTGCAAGGAGAGACTAATGCTGAAATTATTTATTTGATTTGTATTGCAGGTGCTCGAGTAACGGACTTAGAACGACAGCTGGGGGAGCAATCCTTCTCCAAAAATGGTGAACAGCTCCATCGTTGTGTCTTTCCTGGCATTCATGGTTTTTCCCATCAAGTCCCTCATCTCCGTGTACAATCTCTAACACTGAGATCTTTAGAAGAATGTAACATGTTGTCATTTTTTCATTTCTGGACAAATGGTTTGGTGCAGGCCTTGTTATGCTGCTCATGTATATGATCGATTGGCAATGACTGATGAGTTAGAGATCCTGTAATGATGTGTTCCTACGTGAACTGAATTGCTTGTGTCCGTAATTACAAGAAATGCACAATCTCTCGTTTTAGCTGGCTGTACTGGAAGGCATTGGTCTGATAGCGCAGTTGGTTGGAACTGCACAAATTTGGCATTGCAAATTAGGGGGTTAAATTATGTAGTTCCAGATACAAGGGAGCACAAGTTGCCAATCTGAATAATGATGGAAATTAAAGGAACTGAGATCCATCCGGTAGCCATTGCTTGCTACTTGTCAGGGAAACAGGGGTCAGAGGGGTGAGCACAACAAAAGGAACGCCTGCCCCCACGTCGCCTCCTCCGGTGGCATGGGGGAAACCCCAGCCGCCGTCGGGTAGCCCCCCCCCCCCCTACCGCTGTGCCGCGTCCCGGGATGGCGGTGGTGGGGCGGACCCGTCTCCCTCACGCGCGTCTGCTTCCCTGCGCTTCTCCTGAGATCCATCTGCCGCTGCCGCCGGGAGGCACCCGCCCCTCCGCCCACTTCTGTCGCGCCGCCGCCGCCGCCGGGAGGCACCCGCCCCTCCGCCGCTGGAGGGTCGGCCGGCAAGGTCGCGTCGTGCCCTAGGATGGCCACGACGGGGCAGATCCGTCCCTCCCGTGCTTTCTCAACATCGACCCCTTCCCTCGCGTCCTCGAGTTTCTCACGCGCGTCACGGGCGCACCCTCCTAGTTGTTGCGTCCCTGCTGGTCCGACGACGGGTGCATCATGCTAGGTCATGGCCTTGTGCGCCCTTCCCTCCCCCCTCCCCCCAAGCATGGTCCAACCCTACTGGTGCTACTTGACCGTGATTTGGGCTCAGACCTACGGCTGGTCGTGGGGGTATTCCGGCCTGCCTTCCATGCATAGGCGGCCTCCCTTGTCCCCGGCGTCCCTTCCTCCCCTCGAGCCACGGTGACGGATCACGTGGAGGCGACGAGGCTACGGTGCTAGTGACAGTCGCGAGGCTCCTCAAGGGGGGTGCTTGCTGGCGCTGCTTTGGCCCCGACAACCTTGGACCCGCGTCTCTCCGGTGCCCATGGCTGACGGCGTCCCCTGCCGGGCAGCTCCGGCCTCGGCGACCCAATACCTGGGTCCCTTCTAGCTCGTCTGACTCACCGATGTCCCGACGGCTATGGCCACGGCAGCATGGATCCGCGTCCTTCCATTCCTTGCTTGCCGGCATTGTTAATCGTCATCGCCCACCCCCTCGTGGTTTGCTTCGCCGCTTGCCCTACCATGTACGACTCAAAGCCCTCCTTTTTGCCAGATCTAACGCTTGTGAGTCGGGAAGCGGTGCCACCCTCCGATAGCAGGTGCAGGCCCGCCAATCCCCCTTCCAACATGGTGGCTCCAACCAGTGTGGGCTTCCTCATCTCTGAATTCAGTTACGGCGGCTATGGGATTGCTTAGCCTCGGGCCAAGGAGAAATCCTTGCTCTGCTTATCGATGCTGGCAGCGGCGGCATATGCGGATGTCATTTTCCTTCTTGGAGGCATTGTCAAGGCCCTCATATGTGCCCCTCTTCGAGCTCAGGGGAAACCCTGGGTCTGGTTCCTCCGAACCGGATGGTGATGACGTCTCGGAGTTGACTTCCTTCTTGAAGGTGTATCTTGTTTACTCGCGGTGTCCTCGGTTTTGGCTTAGGCGATGTTAGAATTCTTGCTAGTTCGGCATTGACTTTCTTGGTTCATGCTTGGTAGGTTTAGCTATGATGTATCCTCTGTTCGGCGTGGGCATCCCTTGTCTCTCTGCTCCAAGCACCATGTTCACGCCTGTGTGCGTTCATATGATGTGTTGTACCTTTATTTGTACTCATTCTACTACTTCTATCAATGCAATGATACACAATTTTTGTGTATCCGCGAAAAACAGGGGTCAGTACTTCTGTACATGAAGAAATATAGTGTGGAAAAGGGATAGCCATGTCAAACCAAATTTCGATAGAATGAACAAAGAACAAAAAACATCCATGGAAAAGAGGATTTTTTTTCAAGACAATCAAATTAAAAGTAAAAGTACACCTCACTCAAAAAATATTCAAATACCAAAAAAATCAAAATATTGTTGGAAATTTTATGGGCCTCACCTTGGCTACAAAATGCCCAAGAAAATTCAAGAAAAGATTTTGTAAAGCATTTTTACTGCAATTTTTATTGAGGTGCAGGCATTAGACTTGAGCCTCAACTTTTAATAGGATTTCAGTTTTTTTTTGCGAAATAATAGGATTTCAGTTATATGTAACTAATACAATAATTTAATAGTATTAAATGAACTTTATTTTGTAACGACCATTGAGATTATTTTAAATATGTTTTTTCGTCTATTTAGATCTGCACACCCGCGCGGCTCGCCTTCTGCGCCTACATTTACATCAAGGAAGAAGCGTTCTTACATCGGTAGAACTATGGAAGGAACTAGGAAAAGGAAGATAGAGATTGCTGGCATTTTCCAAGAGATAGAAGAAATCAGTGGCTTTTTCTCAAACTTTTGCGCTTGATTATATTGGCTAGTAGCAGCAGGAGGAGATGTTTATGGCTAAATTGTATCCCTAATTTCCCCGATTAACTTAAATGAAAAGGCCGTTGATTCGAAAAGAAAAAAAAGAAAAGAAAAGACTTCGCACGTCTGCCTCACTGCTTGTAACGAACACCTCCCACTTCCACATCGAACCTAAAATTCCCCAATCCCACTCCTCCGTCCACCGTCCTCCCGCCGCTGGACGCGCCGGCGGTTGGTCGTCGCCGGCGCGCGCTCGCACTCACCGTGGCTGCAGGAAGAAGCGGGCGAGACCACTCTGTCCAGTGTCTCCTCCGTCCGCCCTCCTCCAACCAGGGCTTGGTCGTTGCCGCCAGCATTCACCGCTGCTGCAGAAATTAGACTGCGACAATGTCACGATTTCAGGTCCGCTCTTTCTCTAGCTCCGTTTCCTCACGCGCCCACGAGCTGCTGGACGAACTCCACGACAATCTGGGCTTCAGAACGCTCAGGCCAGAGCTCGCGCACCAACTGTTCGACGAAATGCTGCGCCAACCTGTCCCAGTATCAGCTCGTGCACTCAGCGGCTTATTTGCTGCACTTGCGCGTGCGCCGCCCTCACCTGCGTGCACCGATAGCCCTGCCCTCGCCATTGATCTTTTCAACCGCATGGCCCGAGCAGGCCGTCGCCAGGCGACAGCACCCACCATTTACACCTACAGCATACTAATGGAGTGTTGCCACCGAGCATGCCGCCCAGACCTAGGGCTTGCCTTCTTCGGCCGCCTGCTCAAGACAGGCATCAAGACGGATGTCATTACCTACAGCAGCTTGTTCAAGTGCCTCTGTGACATGAAGCGCACAGAGGAGGCTCTGAACGTGCTGTTCCATAAGATGCCCGACGACCTGCCTAATGTCATCTCATACTCAGTGATTCTCAAGAGCTTCTGCGACAATGGGAGGAGCCAGCTTGCGCTTGATCTGCTCCAGATGATGGCCAAAAAAGGCGCTGACCACTCCCCCAACGTGATGTCATACAACATGGTAATTGATGGCTTCTTTAAGGAGGGTGAAGTAAGCAAAGCATGCGATCTATTCCAAGAAATGATACGACAGGGGATTGTGCCTACTGAGGTGACATATAGCTCCATTATCAATGCGCTATGCAAAGCAAGAGCAATGGACAAGGCAGAGGTGGTTCTTCGATCAATGGTTCATAATGGTGCCCAACCAGATGCTGTGACATATAATAGCTTGATCCAAGGATATTCAACTTTGGGACAGTTGAAAGAAGTCGCTAGGTTGTTGAAAGTGATGAGAAGCCAAGGTGTTATGCCAAGCGTTGTTACCTACAACTCACTCATGACCTGCCTTTGCAAGCATGGAAAAACCAAAGAAGCTGAGAAAATATTTTATTCTATGGCCGTGAACGGACGAAAACCTGATGCCATCTCATACTCTATTTTGCTCCATGGGTACTCTAAAGAAGGATCCCTCATTGATATGATTGATCTCTGTGAGCGGATGCCAAGAGATGGAGTTGTACCCAACCTCCATTGTTTCAACATACTGATTAATGCATATGCTAAGCATGGAATGATGGATGTGGCCCTGCTTTTCTTCGAAGATATGTTGAAGCAGGGGGTGAAGCCTAATGAATTCACTTATTTAACTGTGATATCTGCATTTTGCAAGATGGGCAGGATGGATGATGCGATGGAAAAATTCCGTGAGATGATTGATATGGGAGTACCAGTTGACACAGAAGTTTACATGTGCATAGTTGAGGGTTATTTAAAAAATGGCGATTCAGTGAAAGCCAAGGATTTTATTACCAAAATGAAGAACAAGGATATTCCAAATAGGCCGCAGAAGGGTAATTATTGAACACGGAAAATTCAATGAGATGATCGATATGGGAGTACCACGTGATACAACTGTTTACATGTGCATGATTGAGGGTTATTTGAATCACGGTGACTCCATGAAAGCGAAGGAATTGATTACTGAAATGAAGAACAAGGATATTCGTCATAGGCCGCAGAAGGGTAATTGAAGAACACAATATCTTTGACATGGTCACAAGTACTGGTGAGGCCTGATCTTGTTACATTTACTTAAATGATCGACGGATATTGCTTAGTTGTCAAGATAAAAGACACATTTAGAGTACTTGGTGCTAAATACTCGGTACTTACCATGGTTATTCTCTCATGGTCATTCTTTCGAAGGGAAAGAGAACAGAACAATTTCACTTTCCTGCCCTAAATGATTTCTGAAGTCCAAACACTACAATTGACCATTGAGCATGAAGCTTTAGTATTGCGCCAAATTGTTACTATGAAGATATTATTAGCTGAGTGCTTCCTGGTAGCACCTGGCTGTGATGATGATACCGTATTAGTGCTTATGCCTGTATGTATCATTTCAGTTCAAGTTTGGCATACTTCCCGCATGTGTTTTGCATTCGCTGTTAAAAACCTGACTGGCTCTGAGCACTGAGGACAACATGACCAGTCGATGTGCCAATAATCAGGCAAATGACCAGTCGATGGCTGGGTACTTGTAGCAACAAAGCAAAGAAGAGGACAAAAAGTAGAAGGGATATGCCACTTTATCCTGGAGTTTTTTTTTAAGTTCTATATTTATTCCTTATGCCAGCTATATGAATGGACATCCTTTATCACTTGTTTTCTTTCACGATGCTTAAATAGGTTTTCAGGGCTTCCAAGTGTGGTTGTTTAATACAGACTGTTCCTAAAATGTCATAAGCTTTTCAGAGTTTTTCTTTTCTGTTTGCATGAAATAACCTTGCTTTCCCGACATCACATCGCATGACTTGTCAAGTTCTTCAATCTCTGCAAGGAGGTATCAATGCTGAATTATTTATTTTATTTGTATTGCAGGTGCTAGCATATTCTTGATTTCATCTGTCATCATCATCATCTTCAATCATCTGCAGTCCTATACATCTGAAATATCAGAACATGATCCCAGCCACACCTGACAAGTTACAACACCTGAAGCTGATGTGAATGGTAAAATAAGCAAGTACATTGATACAACAGGCTACTTCAGACTAATTATAACTGAAGAATCAATTACAACTCCAGCTTTGCTGGATTAGTATACTGCAAGATTAAAAGGCTACTTCAGCCTAATTCAGTAATTTTAATAAATTAATGAATCTTCACGCCCCAAAACTCCATGATATGGGCGTGGCAACTATTTGCACTGCAGCTGCCTCTGCAATGGCTTTGAACTCCATGTTAGCTCTTGGATAGCAGTAGGGAAGATCACTGTAGGCTTCCTCTTGCTCTCCTCCAGGTAAGGGAAGTCCTCAGTGAAGTGCAGGCCACGGCTCTCCCGCCTCGCAAGCGCGCTCTTCACAACCAGCTTTGCGCAGCAGAAGAGGTTCCTCATTTCGCAGGCCTCGATCCCCACTGTGGCAGGCTTCCAGCCCCTCCTGAATAAGAATTCCTCCCACTCTGACTCTAGATCACCAATCTTCCATTCTGCATTCTTCAGCCGGTTCGTCGACCGCACTATACCGACGTACTCCCACATTATGGATTGCAGCTCCATCCTGGTCTTCTTTGTCCTCTCAATGATGTCAGACAGTGCATTGTCCTTAATGGAGACAGAGAGCATAGGGCGTGCCCATTTCTCCGCGAGACAAGGGTCAGCATCCGCATCCACCATGTGGTCGATAGAGGGCTGCACGGCTCTCTGAGCAAATACCAATGCTTCCAGCAATGAGTTGCTTGCAAGACGATTAGCACCGTGCAATCCAGTGCAAGCAACCTCACCAGCGACATACAAGCCTTTCACACTCGTCTCCCCTTGCAACCCAGCCCGAACACCACCGCACATGTAATGAGCTGCAGGGACGACAGGTATGGGCTGCTGTGTGATGTCCAGACCGTGCCGCAGGCATTCAGCTGCAATGTTTGGAAAATGAGCAAGAATTTTCTCCCTTGGCTTGTGGCTGATGTCCAAGAGAACATACTTCTCTCCACGTTTCTTCAGTTGATCATCTATGCTTCTTGCAACCACATCCCTCGGTGCCAACTCGGCACGGTCGTCGTATAAAGGCATAAATCTCTCCATGGATTGGTTGTAAAGAATTCCTCCATCTCCTCTGACTGCTTCTGTTACAAGAAATGCATTATCTCTTATTTTAGCTGGCTTTATTGGAAGGCCTTCGTCTGATAGTGCAGTTGGATGGAATTGCACAAACCTGTCATTGCGAAATAATGATGTTTTAGTATGCAACTCCAGAATTTCGGATACAAGCAAAAGTTGCAAAACTGAGTAAGGAAAATTAAAGGAACTGAGATCAACATGTTGCTACTGGTTCAACATTAATCAGGGAAGCATGAGTGAGTACTTCAGTGAACAAGGGATTACATATATCTTAGAGTAAAGGAAAACTCACTCCATATTGGATATCACAGCCTGAGCGCGATGGCACATTGCGATTCCATCCCCAGTAGCCACCTGAAACATTGAGATTTAATGAGTATTAGGAGAGTTATGAGCATTTGACAACCTATTTCATATGAAAGATAAATCAGAGGACATGTCGCAATTATCTTTTAATATGGCATTCAAAACATATGGTGTAATGTGAGACAAAAGATAAACAAACACGCATAAAAGAATCCAACATATTAAAAGATAACGGATACTGGGTGCTTGAAATACCGGTGGATTGGTTGTTGTGGGGTATATATGGCCAGCTCCTCCGGACGCAAGCAATGTTACTTTTGAGATGAAACGGACTACCTGGATACAAAGAAAGACGATAAGACCCAAGTGATATAAATGGAAGTAATCTTTGGTAGAAAAAGTGAGTAAATTGAAAATGATAAGCAGTATAAGAGTAGAAGACAAAGATACTAGGTTGGATGTAAGAATTACAGTTGATGTACCTTTTGAGCTTTGGTGTCCAATGAATCCACTCCATAACAAAAGATTTCACCATTATTCTGCAGTAAAACACTCCATTTTAATCATTGTGCTTTGTGTGGAAACTCTAATAGGAGGTGCGGGTTGGGCGTGGTACATATATCAAACACATTTATTGAACATGAATTGTTATTTGGCTCCAGGGGTAACTCGAGTAACAAAATCCATGAAGTTGGATGTGTTTGAAACCAAAGGAATCAAAAGTGGAAATAAAAGCAAAAATTAGGTCCAGCTTGTCAATCAAAAGTCCAGCACGTGTAAAAATAGAAAAAAGTGACCTGCAAATTTAGCACTAGGTGAAACATTTAAAGGTTGCATTTTTAAGAGGTCACTATCAACAAACATTTGGAAGCTGACAACATCAGGACACCTATCATTGGTGCCTTATCACTTTCTAGTCTGTTTCCTGTAAACAGAACAGTTTAACGTCAAGACTCTTCAGTCTTCTTTTAGCTACTAACTATTTCATTCCATGATTTTGTTGCTTGTTTAAGTCACTACGAGGAAAAGGTGGGAATGGCTATTCAGCCATAAATGGTAAATGACCAATCCCCAAAAATTGGCATCCAGTCAACTTTAGGACTTGTACAGAACTTTAGAGTACACAAGGTTTGAAAATGCGAAAAGAGGCAACACATCGAATCAGCAAATGATTGGCATACGAACCACAAACACCAACCTGACAGGTCAACAGATCAATGGCGAAGTGGTGGCCGAACACAGATATGTTCTCATCATTTTCAACCGCTTGAAGCAGCGCTCTTTCAATCTCTTTTCCAGTCATATCGGCAGAATGGACGATTCTGTTGTGAGAATGTCCACCTTCCCTTGCAAGGTGGAGCCTGCCATCTTCACCATGGTCAAATGAAGCACCCATGGCTATTAGCTCCTTGACACGCTCAGGACCTTCTGTGCATACTATCTGAAAGACAAGACAGGTGTTAGCAACCAAGAGTTATGAACCAATAACAGGCAAGGATCCACTAGAAGCAACCACAGCGCTTGTGACACGGAGGCTAAACTCACCCTGACGGTCTCCTCGTCGCAGAGATAAGCCCCTGCAACAATTGTGTCTTGCATATGGCTTTCAACAGAATCCTTGGGGCACAGAACGGCACTGACGCCGCCTTGCGCGTAGTTGGTGTTGCTCTCATGAGGCTCTGCTTTGGTGATGATAGCAACAGAGCCGTGCTTGGAGACTTCTAGCGCATACCTTAGGCCAGCGACACCACTGCCGATGACCACAAAATCGAAGTATCTCGTGGTGTCATCCTGCATGCATGGGAGGGCAGAGGCTCTGATGGAGCTGAACCTGTGCCTAATATGCTGTTGGGAAGCACTGACAGCCTTCACGCCCATGGAACGAGGGATAGCGCAAAGTCTGCAGCATAACCAACATGCTGTCATCAGCTTAAACAATGAAGACCGGCATTTCAGGATTTATCACCAAAAGCTTGCGGTTTCAACAAGCAACCAACTGGTAGGTTTTAACAGGTTTTCAATTTCTTAGATGGATCCATTAGAAAATTCAACATTGGCTTAAAAAATACTCATGAAGACAAAAAAAAAATCATCGAAAAAGAAAGATGAAGGTGAACATCTCACAAACTGAATGATCATGGCAGACATGGCCCCAGGTCATATATGCTTACAATTTAGACGACGGCAGGCCATGGAATTACTTATTATTACAGCAAACATTTGTGACAGGCTTAGCTTGACCCTGTGAGAAAGAGAGCTGCAACTTCACCTGGAGATCTCGAGCTGGGCGCAGGTTCTGAAGGAGAGAGAGGGCGGGCGAGACGCCTGCATGTGTGCCCCCTGCACATGGAAGCCAGCAGAGCCGCCCATTAGTCTGGCCATCCCGGCGCCGGCTCTGCACAGAGACAGAAAAAAAAGAATAGGAGGCGCAGAGATTGGTTCGGTCAGTAAAGAACCACGGAGAACCCACGAGATCTTTGCATGGCAGCAATAGTAAAAAAAAGGGGAATTCAGAAGATCTAGGGAGCCGTTCGTGCCATTAAAAAACGTACCTCTAGAAAGATCTGATCGCGCCCGCAGCTGGTGGGGGGAACAGGGGCGGCTGCCGGCCGACGCTGGTGCTCCCAATGGCAGGCAGGGGAGAAGAAGGTGCTGGCGCTTGGCGCGGGCGGGAGTTGAGCGCCGCGGGCACGCCCTTTGGGCCTCCCCAAGGAGCGGGGCGGAGAGGCGGAGCGCGTGCGGAGGAGAGGGAGACAGCGGCGCGGGCGAGAGGGAAAGGGAGAGGGAGGGAGGGAGGGAGGGGGGAAAAGGGGAGGAATTGAACGGAAAGGGAGGGGAAGGGAAAGGCGAGGAAAATTCCCCGCACCCACCCCGAGGTGGTGGCCTCATCGCCGCCGCCGGCGTCGTGCGGATTCGATTCTTTCTTCTTTCAGATGCTTTTTTTCTTCTTTTTTTGTGGGGTAGTACTAAAGCCAAACTTCTTCTTTCAACTGCTGTCTCGGTCGATCCTTCGTTTCCGTTTTGGAATCTCGGGGCGCGGGGCCCGGCTGGGTGCGCTTTTCCACCAGGCCGCTGCGTCGCAGGCCCAGCCAAGAAGAGATGGGTGGGTGCTGCTGCTGCTAGGCAGGCAATGGCACAGCGAGCGGGCACACGTGTGTACAGTAAAAAAATAGTAGGTCTTTCACCAGTACTGAAATGTTTGTGGTCGGAGGATAAATCTGGAAAAAGAATCAATCTTCTTTGAGTAAAGGCTGTCCCAATGCCCTGCGTCAAGAGGTTAAAGATATCCTTAAGAGCAACTCCAACGGCCTGACTCAAACGGACGGCATTTTTATCCGCTTTTTGTTCGTTTGAGTCAGCCGCCCGTCTGGCGTCTGTCCTTTTTTAGACTTGGGTTGGCAGTGCACTCAACACGCCGATCCATTTCATGACCGTACGTGTATAGATCATGACAGCGGTCATGTCATCGCCCTGGCTTCGACGCTCCAAAGCGCGGGAAAGGTTCGCGCAAGCGGGGGGAAATCGGCCTAGCGCGCTGGTTTTGGCGCTCCAGCGAACGGGAAAGGTTCGCTCGCTGGTTTTGGCGCGCCGCAGCCAGCAAGGCGCTCCCTCCACACTATGTCTGCCACCCACTCGTCTCGTCCCCTCTCACTAGCCTCGCCGGCTCTGCGCCACCATGTCGATGCCCCCGCCTGGGCGCTTCGGATTTTCGCGGAGTCCGCGAGCGCTGCTCCGGCGCCTTCTTCTCCGAGATCTGGTTTGACGAGAAACGCCTCATTCTCAACATCGCAGAGGAGGCTGCCCGCGCACACGACGCGACGGCGTGGCGCCTCCTGAGGCCTCATCGGGAGATGAATTTTCCCGACGTGTCGAACCAGCGGGCGCAGGATCTCGCGCCTCTCCCGCGGCTTTTCACGGACGAGGATCGTCGTGATCACCGGAGGCTGCAGCGTGGCCTCGCCTTTGCCGAGATGGACGTGGAAGCCATGGTGGTGTGGTGCGAACGTTTCCCGCAGGACATCGTCGACGAGCGCCAGTTCTACAAGCAAAGGAGGACGGAGAGGGAGGCGAGGAGGACGGAGCGAGCCGCATATCGGGAGGACAAGCGTGCGCGGAAGCAGGCCGCTCAATTGAACCTGAAGCTAGGAGAAGCGTTGTCCCGAGACTCAGAGGGCCTACATTCAGATGTCGGAGGAGGACATTACCGAGTCGGAGTCGGAAAACGACGAGTATTTGATCTTTTCTTTTATCTGTCTATGCTAGAACTATCTATGTATCATTTTTCTATCGGAAAAAATGATCGGCGGCGTCAGCGACGAAGCAGGCGGGCGAGCGTGTGCTGTTGGATAGGAAAAGGCCATTGTGCCACCGACCAGCGGGCCCTGAAAGAAGAGAGGGCGAGCGCGCGCACGTCCGTCTTGTGTCCGCGTCGACGTAAATCCGGCTCAAAAATGAGCCGGGAATGGGTCGGCAGGCGGACGAAAAACGGACGCGCGTCCGTTTGAGTCGGCTCGTTGGGCCGACTTTTCTGTCCGCGCCGACCCAAACGAACGGCGGCGAACGAAATGGATCGCTCCATTGGAGTTACTTTAAAAACGGGATATTCAAATGTCTAAAAGACGGATTTTGGAAGGGTGTTTTCATTAGATGAGTCGCACAAGCAATCCGCGCATTCTCCATGTCTCGTTTTCGATTACCCGGAGGATTGCGCCGCACATCAATTCCTTATTGCGGGGTATTCTGATGGGGGAGTAAAGAAGGGTAACGAACTACCTGCTGGTAGCGTGAGAAGGAACTGGATTTTAGAGTTACATAGAAGTTCATGTTCAAGTTAGCTTTGTTAGCCAGTTCGGCCTAGCGTATTTTGCACCATCTTAAAAGTCTAACTGCAATTTTGTGAAGGCCAAAGGTGATTTCCTTTCGGCTAGCCTGGGCCCTAGTCCGTCACGGATTTGGAGCGCATTGCCAGATGGAAGGGATACAACGAAACATGGACTCAATAAACAGATTGTTATGTGAGAAGATACGAACCCGTGGACGGAAAAATTTATAAACTCCACGACATCGACATGGGGTATAGAAAAGTTGCAGGTAGCTTTCCTTCCTATGGATATTTAGACTATCAGAACATCCCTCTGAGCAGGGCTTTGCTAGATCCACGTAAAGTTACGTAAACGTTTTACGTAATGGCTGACCTGGAATCATATTAGTGGATCGGTGCGGGAGCGTGAGGCCTACCCCCCGTTAAAATCAGTGGGGCGATAGATTTAGATAGAAAACTTACGTAGCCCTTCGTAGCTTGTTTACGTAGATGTAGGATTATTGCTCTGAGCATTAGGAGGCAAGGGGATTTCTTGTCATGGCATTTTGATAACAAGAGAGTTTTCTCAGTCCGCTCTACATACATGATGTTAAGCAACACTAAGGTAACTAGGAAATCTTGGCTTGATGGCTCAGCATCGAGCTCTAATGGGAAAAAAAAGGAAACAATGGACCTCAATATGGCAGGTTACTGTACCTTCAAAGAGCAGTGTGTTCTTGTGGCTATCATTCAAACATTCTATCTCCACGGATGACGTGCTGCGTCACATGAACATGACAGAGAATGACGAGTGTGTAGTATGTGGACATAAGGATTAGTGGAAACATTCGATGCTTGAGTGTACCATGTCTAAATGTGTGTGGGCCTTATCTTCAAAGGAGGTTGCATTGCAGAGGTGGTGGCTCATGCACAAGAAATAAAATCAAAGGACTGGATATTCATGTTGATAGAAAATATGCCTCATAATCTATTGATCAAGGTGTTTGTTACGCTATGGGCGGTCAGACATGTGCGAAGGAAAGCTATATATGAGCATATCTATCAATCATTGTTGTCTACCTGTTGTTCTGTTGAGAGCTTCATCGTTGATCTTCAATTGGCGGACAAGCCAAAGAACCAACCATCAGCGACCATCCCTACGGCTGCTAGTGATCATGCATCTTGTCGGGGATATTACTACCAGTATGACCCGCCCAGGAGGGGCCGGGTCAACCCTAATGGCGGGTTACATAAGAAGTCCAATATACATTCAAGATGATAGTTTATTAAACATATAGAAGGCCCAAAGGCCTAGGGCCGGCTTAAGGCCCGTTATTGTAAACCGTCATATGTAAGGAAAGACTTGTAAAGAAAGGCATGTAAAGTAAGTCACCGAGCCGGACACGATTATGAGCCGGCCGGGACTCTGTAGGCCGCCAGGCGTCAACCCATGTATATAAGGGGACGACCCGGTGGCGGCTTAGGCAAGAAACAACCAAATCAATAACCAAGCCGGCGAGTTGAGCCTCTTGGAGATTGAAACTTCAGCAATACCAATCCCAACTAGACGTAGGCTTTTACCTTCATCGTAAGGGGCTGAACTAGTATAAAAACTCTCTCGTGTGTCCCTTGTCCCGATTAACCCCTTTAAGCTTCCTAGTGCGATGGCCCTACGACTAAGTCCTTGCTCTAGGACATCTGCCGTGTCAACTCCACGACAGTTGGCGCCCACCGTGGGGCCAGCGCACGGTGGATTTGAGTTCTTGAAGGGCAACTTCGAAGGGCTCAAGGATACGCTGTGGGCCGGATGACCAAGAGTCGTCGCG
Organism: Triticum monococcum; assembly: GCA_034509565.1. Classification (NCBI taxonomy): domain Eukaryota; kingdom Viridiplantae; phylum Streptophyta; class Magnoliopsida; order Poales; family Poaceae; genus Triticum; species Triticum monococcum. The sequence continues at coordinate 69,739,271 of CM067846.1, forward strand.
GCAAACTCTACATCAACGACGAAGGCTGGGGCCCCAAGGCCGGCTTAATCGAGTACGGGTACCGGGTCCCCTTCGGCAGAATTCATGTCTTCATCGGCCGGATCGGCGAGTCGGGCCCTGAGCTGGACGTCCACACCAACCTCATCGAAACGGCTCAGCGCGCCAGGACGACCCGTGTTCAATCTGTTGTGAAACATGCCTTCGTAGGCTGCATCCACGGCGGTGAATACTCCGAAGGATCGGTGGAGGGCGGTGAGACGGCTATCTGTTCTGACACCGCATCGTCAACAGGAGAGAAGGGCTCTCTGTATCAGTTACAAGACGGCATGCTAGGGGGCTGTTCCGATGGCAGCAGTATTCCGGACCCCTTTGAGCCGCCGAATTGGGCCGGAGTATTCATGGCAGGGACACAGCCTGGACAGAACTCTACCGCAGCGACAGCAGCAGCTACCGGTCGGCCACCGCCGGGTCAGGAGATCCCGCGCGCCCCTCGGCTCAGATTCTGATGGACCTCACGGATAAGCTGACGACTCTGTTAACTGCTGTGGTAGAGACGGCGGATAAACCCCAGCACAACACAGAGGTGGCACGCGTACGGTAGGAGATGGTGCAAGCTAAGGAAAATCTGGCTGCAGAGGAAACCCGGATGGCGGCAGAGCGAGCGGCTTTGGATGCTCGTGCTCAACAGCTTCAAGCAGAGACTTTCCGGCTCTCGGTGGATCTTAACACATCAAACAAGGTCATGAGGAGGAGGCATCAGAAAACTGTTGGGGAACATAGCAGAAATTCAAAATTTTCTACGCATCACCAAGATCAATCTATGGAGTAATCTAGCAACAAGGGGAAGGAGAGTGCATCTACATACCCTTGTAGATCGCTAAGCAGAAGCGTTCAAGTGAACATGGTTGATGGAGTTGTACTCGTCATGATCCAAATCACCGATAATCCTAGTGCCGAACGGACGGCACCTCCGTGTTCAACACACGTATAGCCCGGTGACGTCTCCTATGCCTTGATCCAGCAAGGGAAGAAGGAGAGGTTGGGGAAGACTCCATCCAGCAGCAGCACGATGGCATGGTGGTGGAGGAGGAGCGTGGTACTCCAGCAGGGCTTCGCCAAGCACCGCAAGAGACGAGGAGGGAGAGGGGTAGGGCTGCACCAAGAAGGAGATTGAATCATGTCTATGGCAGCCCAAAACCTCAAGTATATATAGGGGAGGGGAGGGGCTGCGCCCCCACCTAGGTTTCCACCCCTAGGGGTGGCGGCCAGCCCTAGATCCCACCTAGGGGGGCGGCCAAGGGGGAGAGAGGGGGGCGCACCACTAGGTGGGCCTTAGGCCCATCTGAGCCTAGGGTTTGCCCCCTTCCACTCTCCCTTGCGCCTTGGGCCTTGGTAGGGGGGCGCACCAGCCCACCTGGGGCTGGTCCCCTCCCACACTTGGCCCATGCAGCCTTCCGGGGCTGGTGGCCCCACTTGGTGGACCACCGGGACCCTCCCGGTGGTCCCGGTACATTACCGATAAAACCTGAAACTTTTTCGATGACCAAAACAGGACTTCCCATATATAAATCTTTACCTCCGGATCATTCCGGAACTCCTCGTGACGTCCGGGATCTCATCCGGGACACCGAACAACATTCGGTAACCACGTATATCTATTCCCTATAACCCTAGCGTCATCGAACCTTAAGTGTGTAGACCCTACGGGTTCGGGAACCATGCAGACATGACCGAGATAACTCTCCGGTCAATAACCAACAGCGGGATCTGGATACCCATGTTGGCTCCCACATGTTCCACGATGATCTCATCGGATGAACCACGATGTCAAGGATTCAATCAATCCCGTATACAATTCCCTTTGTCTAGCAGTACGATACTTGCCCGAGATTCGATCATCGGTATCCCGATACCTTGTTCAATCTCGTTACCGGCAAGTCTCTTTACTCGTTCTGTAACACATCATCCCGTGATCAACTCCTTGATCACATTGTGCACATTATGATGATGTCCTACCGAGTGGGCCCAGAGATACCTCTCCATTTACACGGAGTGACAAATCCCAGTCTTGATTCGTGCCAACCCAACAGACACTTTCGGAGATACCTGTAGTGTACCTTTATAGCCACCCAGTTACGTTGTGACGTTTGGCACACCCAAAGCACTCCTACGGTATCCGGGAGTTGCACAATCTCATGGTCTAAGGAAATGATACTTGACATTAGAAAAGCTTTAGCATACGAACTACATGATCTTGTGCTAGGCTTAGGATTGGGTCTTGTCCATCACATCATTCTCCTAATGATGTGATCCCATTATCAACGACATCCAATGTCCATGGTGAGGAAACCGTAACCATCTATTGATCAACGAGCTAGTCAACTAGAGGCTTACTAGGGACATGGTGTTGTCTATGTATCCACACATGTATCTGAGTTTCCTATCAATACAATTCTAGCATGAATAATAAACGATTATCATGAACAAGGAAATAACCAATTTATTATTGCCTTTAGGGCATATTTCCAACAGTCTCCCACTTGCACTAGAGTCAATTATCCAGTTCACATCGATATGTGATTAACACTCAAGGTCACATCCCCATGTGACTAACACCCAAAAAGTTCTGGGTTTGATCATGTTATGCTTGTGAGAGAGGTTTCAGTCAACGGGTCTGCAACATTCAGATCCGTATGTACTTCACAAATTTCTATGTCATCTTGTAGATGGAACTACTACGCTACATTTGGAGCCATTTCAAATAACTGTTCTACTTGGAGCTATTCTAAATTGTTGCTCCATTATACGTATCCGGTATCTCTACTCAGAGCTATCCGCATAGGTGTTAAGCTTGCATCGACGTAACTCTTTACATCGAACTCTTTATCACCTCCATAACTGAGAAACATATCCTTATTCCTCTAAGGATAATTTAGACCACTATCTGGTGATCTACTCCTAGATTACCTTTGTACCCTCTTGCCAGATATGTGGCAAGGCACATATCAGGTGCGGTACTCAGCATGGCATACCGTATAGAGCCTATGACAAAAGCATAGGGGACGACCTTCGTCCTTCCTCTTTCTTCTGCCGTGGTCGAGCTTTAAGTCTTAACTTCATACCTTACAACTCTGGCAAGAACTCCTTCTTTGACTGATCCATCTTGAACACCTTCAAGATCATGTCAAGGTATGTGCTCATTTGAAAGTACCATTAAGCGTTTTGATCTATCCTTATAGATCTTGATGCTCAATGCTCAAATAGCTTGATCCAGTCTTTCCATTGAACAACACTTTCCAAATAACCCTATATGCTTTCCAGAAATTCTACATCATTTCTGATCAACAATATGTCAACAACATATACTCATCAGAAATTCTATAGTGCTCCCACTCACTTCTTTGGAAATACAAGTTTCTCATAAACTTTGTATACACCAAAAATCTTTGATCATCTCATCAAAGCATACATTCCAACTTCGAGATGCTTACTCCAGTCCTTAGAAGGATTGCTGGAGCTTTGCATACTTATTAGCATCTTTCAGGATTGACAAAACCTTCCGGTTGTATCACATACAGCCTTTCCTCAAGAAAAACGTCGAGGAAACAATATTTTGATATCCTATCTGCAAGATTTCATAAATAATGCAGTAATCGCTAATATAATTCCAACAGACTCTTAGCATCACTACGAGTGAGAAAGTCTCATCGTAGTCAACTCCTTAAACTTGTCGGAAAACATCTTAACGACAAGTCGAGCTTTCTTAATGGTGATACTTACCATCATTGTCCGTCTTCCTTTTAAAATCCATATGTACCTAACAGCCTTACGACCATCAAGTAGTTCTTCCAAAGTCTACACTTTGTTTTCATATATGGATCCTCTCTCGGATTATATGGCCTCGAGCCATTTTGGAATCCAGGCCCACCATCACTTCTCCATAGCTCGTAGGTTCATTGTTGTCTAGCAACATGACTTCCAAGACAGGATTACGTACCACTCTGAAGTAGTACGCATCCTTGTCATCCCACGAGGTTTGGTAGTGACTTGATCTGAAGTTTCATGATCACTATCATAAGCTTCCACTTCAATTAGTGTAGGTGCCACAGGAACAACTCCCTGTGCCCTGCCACACACTAGTTGAAGAGACGGTTCAATAACCCCATCAAGTCTCCACCATCCTCCCACTCAATTCTTTCGAGAGAAACTTTTCCTCGAGAAAGGACCCGATTCTAGAAACAATCCCTTATTGCTTTCGGATCTGAGACAGGAGGTACACCCAACTGTTTTGGGTGTCCTATGAAGATGCATTTATCCGCTTTGGGTTCGAGCTTATCAGCCTGAAACTTTTTCACATAAGCGTCGCAGCCCCAAACTTTTAAGAAATGACAGCTTAGGTTTCTCTAAACCATAGTTCATACGGTGTCATCTCATCGGAATTACGTGGTGCCCTATTTAAAGTGAATGTGGTTGTCTCTAATGCCTAACCCATAAACTATCGTGGTAATTCGATAAGAGACATCATGGTATGCATCATATCCAATAGGGTGCAGTTATGATGTTCGGGCACACCATCACACTATGGTGTTCCAGGCTGTATTAGTCGTGAAACAATTTCCACAATGTCTTAATTCTGTGCCAAACTCGTAATTCAGATATTCATCTCTATGATCATATCATAGATATTTTATCCTCTTGTCACGACGATCTTTCAACTTCACCCTGAAATTACTTGAACCTTTCAATAATTCAGACTCGTGATTCATCAAGTAAATATACTCAACATCTACTCAAATCATCTGTGAAGTAAGAACATAACGATATCCACTACACGCCTCAGCACTCATTGGACTGCACACATCAAAATGTATTACTTCCAACAAGTTGCTTTCTAGTTCCATTTTACTGAAAATGAGGCTTTCAGTCATCTTGCCCATGTGGTATGATTTGCATGTCTCAAGTGGTTCAAAATCAAGTGAGTCCAAACGGTCCATTTGCATCGAGTTTCTTCATGCATATACACTAATAGACATGGTTCGCATGTCTCAAACTTTTCAAAAACGAGTGAGCCCAAAGATCCATCAACATGGAGCTTCTTCATGCGTTTTATACCGATATGACTTACGTGGCAGTGCCACAAGTAGGTGGTACTATCATTACTATCTTATATCTTTTGACATGAACATGTGTATCACTACGATCGAGATTCAATAAACCATTCGTTTTAGGTGCAAGACCATTGAAGGTATTATTCAAATAAACAGAGTAACCATTATTCTCCTTAAATGAATAACCGTATTGCGATAGACATAATCCAGTCATGTCTCTGCTCAATGCAAACACCAATCTCGATGGTAGAGGGAGCGTGCGATGCTTGATCACATCAAGCTTGGGAAAAACTTCCAACACATATCGCCAGCTTACCTTTAGCTAGTCTCCGTTTACTCCGCAACCTTTTATTTCGAGTTTACTAACACTTAGCAACCGAACCGGTATCTAATACCATGGTGCTACTAGGAGTACTAGTAAAGTACACATTAACACAATGTATATCCAATATACTTCTATCGACCTTGCCAGCCTTCTCATCTACCAAGTATCTAGGGTAATTCTGCTCCAGTGGCTGTTCCCCTTATTACAGAAGCACTTAGTCTCGGGTTTGGGTTCAACCTTGGGTTTCTTCACTAGAGCAGCAGCTGATTTGCCGTTTCATGAAGTATCCCTTCTTGCCCTTGCCCTTCTTGAAACTAGTGGTTTCACCAACCATCAACAATTGATGCTCCTTCTTGATTTCTACTTTTGTGGTGTCAAACATCACGAATATCTCAAGGATCATCATATATGTCCCTGATATATTATAGTTCATCACGAAGCTCTAGCAGCTTGGTGGTAATGAGTTCGGAGAAACATCACTATCTCATCTGGAAGATCAACTCCCACTCGATTCAAATGCTTGTTGTACTCAGACAATCTGAGCACAAGCTCAACAATTGAGCTTTTCTCCCTTAGTTTGCAGGCTAAGAAAATCGTCGGAGGTCTTATACCTCTTGACGTGGGCACGAGCCTGAAATCCCAATTTCAGCCCTCGAAACATCTCATATGTTTCGCGACGTTTCAAAACGTCTTCGGTGCCTCAACTCTAAACCGTTTAACTGAACTATCACGTAGTTATCAAAATGTGTATGTCAGATGTTCGCAACATCCACAGACAACGTTCGAGGTTCAACACACTGAGCGGTGCATTAAGGACACAAGCCTTCTATGAAGCAATGAGGACAATCCTCAGTTTACGGACCTAGTCCGCATAATTGCTACTATCAACTTTCAACTAAATTTTCTCTAGGAACATATCTAAACAGTAGAACTGAAGCGCGAGCTACGACATAATTTGCGAAGACCTTTTGGCTATGTTCAGGATAATTAAGTTCATCTTATGAACTCCCACTCAGATAGACATCCCTCTAGTCATCTAAGTGATTACATGATCCGAGTCAACTAGGTCGTGTCCGATCATCACGTGAGACAGACTAGTCATCATCGGTGAACATCTTCATGTTGATCGTATCTTCTATACGACTCATGTTCGACCTTTCGGTCTTCCGTGTTCCGAGGCCATGTCTGTACATGCTAGGCTCGTCAAGTCAACCTAAGTGTTTCGCATGTGTCCCGAGGCCATGTCTGTACATGCTAGGCTCATCAACACCCGTTGGATTCGAACGTTAGAATCTATCACACCCGATCATCACGTGGTGCTTCGAAACAACGAACCTTCGCAACGGTGCACAGTTAGGGGGAACACCTTTCTTGAAATTTTTAGTGAGGGATCATCTTATTTAAGCTACCGTCGTTCTAAGCAAATAAGATATAAAACATGATAAACATGACATGCAATCAAATAGTGACATGATATGGCCAATATCATTTTGCTCCTCTTGATCTCCATCTTCGGGGCTCCATGATCATCGTTGTCACCGGCATGACACCATGATCTCCATCATCATGATCTCCATCATCGTGTCTTCTTGAAATTTTCTCGTCATCTATTACTTCTACTACTATGGCTAACGCTTTAGCAATAAAGTAAAGTAATTACATGACGTTTATGTTGACACGCAGGTCATAAATAAACTAAGACAACTCCTATGGCTCCTGCCGGTTGTCATACTCATCGACATGCAAGTCATGATTCCTATTACAAGAACATGATCAATCTCATACATCACATATATCATTCATCACATCCTTTTGGACATATCACATCACAAGGCATATGCTGCAAAAACAAGTTAGACGTCCTCTAATTGTTGTTGCAAGTCTTTACGTGGCTGCTATAGGTTGCTAGCAAGAACATTTCTTACCTACGCCAAAACCACAACGTGAATTGCCAATTTCTATTTACCCTTCATAAGGACCCTGTTCATCGAATCCGATCCGACTAAAGTGGGAGAGACAGACACCCGCCAGCCACCTTATGCAACTAGTGCATGTCAGTCGGTGGAACCGGTCTCACGTAAGCGTACGTGTAAGGTTGGTCCGGGCCGCTTCATCCCACGATGCCGCCGAATCAAGATAAGACTAGTAACGGCAAGATAATTGACAATATCGACGCCCACAACTACTTTGTGTTCTACTCGTGCATAGTAACTACGCATAGACCTAGCTCATGATGCCACTGTTGGGGAACGTAGCAGAAATTCAAATTTTTCTACGCATCACCAAGATCAATCTATGGAGTAATCTAGCAACAAGGGGAAGGAGAGTGCATCTACATACCCTTGTAGATCGCTAAGCGGAAGTGTTCAAGTGAACGGGGTTGATGGAGTCGTACTCGTCGTGATCCAAATCACCGATGATCCTAGTGCCGAACGGACGGCACCTCCGTGTTCAACACACGTACAACCCGGTGACGTCTCCTACGCCTTGATCCAGCAAGGGGAGAAGGAGAGGTTGGGGAAGACTCCATCCAGCAGCAGCACGACGGCATGGTGGTGGTGGAGGAGCGTGGTACTCCAGCAGGGCTTCGCCAAGCACCGCAAGAGACGAGGAGGGAGAGGGGTAGGGCTGCGCCAAGAAGGAGATTGAATCGTGTCTATGGCAGCCCAAAACCTCAAGTATATATAGGGGGAGGGGAGGGGCTGCGCCCCCACCTAGGTTTCCACCCCTAGGGGTGGCGGCCAGCCCTAGATCCCATCTAGGGGGGCGGCCAAGGGGGAGAGAGGGGGGCGCACCACTAGGTGGGCCTTAGGCCCATCTAAGCCTAGGGTTTGCCCCCTTCCACTCTCCCTTGCGCCTTGGGCCTTGGTGGGGGGGCACACCAGCCCACCTGGGGCTGGTCCCCTCCCACACTTGGCCCATGCAGCCTTCCGGGGCTGGTGGCCCCACTTGGTGGACCACCGGGACCCTCCCGGTGGTCCCGGTACATTACCGATAAAACCCGAAACTTTTTCGGTGACCAAAACAGGACTTCCCATATATAAATCTTTACATCCGGACCATTCCGGAACTCCTCGTGACGTCCGGGATCTCATCCAGGACTCCGAACAACATTCGGTAACCACGTATATCTATTCCCTATAACCCTAGCGTCATCGAACCTTAAGTGTGTAGACCCTACGGGTTCGGGAACCATGCAGACATGACCGAGATAACTCTCCGGTCAATAACCAACAGCGGGATCTGGATACCCATGTTGGCTCCCACATGTTCCACGATGATCTCATCGGATGAACCACGATGTCAAGGATTCAATCAATCCTGTATACAATTCCCTTTGTCTAGCAGTACGATACTTGCCCGAGATTCGATCATCGGTATCCCGATACCTTGTTCAATCTCGTTACCGGCAAGTCTCTTTACTCGTTCTGTAACACATCATCTCGTGATCAACTCCTTGATCACATTGTGCACATTATGATGATGTCCTACCGAGTGGGCCCAGAGATACCTCTCCGTTTACACGGAGTGACAAATCCCAGTCTCGATTCGTGCCAACCCAACAGACACTTTCGGAGATACCTGTAGTGTACCTTTATAGCCACCCAGTTACGTTGTGACGTTTGGCACACCCAAAGCACTCCTACGGTATCCAGGAGTTGCACAATCTCATGGTCTAAGGAAATGATACTTGACATTAGAAAAGCTTTAGCATACGAACTACATGATCTTGTGCTAGGCTTAGGATTGGGTCTTGTCCATCTCATCATTCTCCTAATGATGTGATCCCGTTATCAACGACATCCAATGTCCATGGTCAGGAAACCGTAACCATCTATTGATCAATGAGCTAGTCAACTAGAGGCTTACTAGGGACATGGTGTTGTCTATGTATCCACACATGTATCTGAGTTTCCTATCAATACAATTCTAGCATGAATAATAAACGATTATCATGAACAAGGAAATATAATAATAACCAATTTATTATTGCCTCTAGGGCATATTTCCAACGAAAACTCAGTCGCGTCTACCTTTAACGCTGGATCCGAGGAACCTGTTCCATACACCCGGGGCTGGGGGGAGCAACCCGCCGGAGGCAAACCGGATCACGACACCCGGTGCACCGGTTCAGCCACGCACCATGGAGCCACCTCGTATAAATACAGCTCCTCCTCGTTATGTATCAACACCTTCGGGTCACTTCTCCAACCCTTTAGAAAACCTCATTGCAGCGTTGGCTCATTTGGCGGCTCTCCCAATGGAAGGCGACTCACCAGCAGCAACTGAAACCCGGAGGGTGAGAGAACTACTTCAGACAGCTCTGGCCCAGTAGGATGCATACTCCTATAGTCGAGACAGGATTCATTCAACTCCTCGCCCAAGCCGGAGCCCGAGTTACAGTAGGCACATGGAGTCTGCAGAGATGTCAAGTAATGCTCAACGCCACAACCGGCCATATAAGCATGAGCTGGTACGGGCTGGAGCCCTTAACTTGGCGGATCAAGAAAGGATTCGTCAAGAGGCGGAACGAGCGGCTCAAATAGCAACAGAACAGGCGGCTCATCAAACCTTTCCGGCTTATCCAGCAACCTTAGTTGAGGCAGGAGTGGCCACAAGAACCAGAGGCGTGCCTTGCTTGGTACCGGCCATACACAATGAGCGGTTGCCAAAAGATTTCAAGGGGCCTCGTAAGGTGCCTAATTACACGGCTGACCTACAGCCGGGGGCTTGGATTGAGAGTTATGAGATGGCTATGGAGCTGTTGGAGGTTAGCGATGCTGCAATGGCCAAATATTTTACCATGATGTTGGATGGAACAGCTCGGACCTGGTTGAAGGGATTGCCAGCCAATTCTATCGGCTCATGGGCAGAGTTGAAAGCGCGGTTCATCCAGAACTTTAAGGACATGTGTAAGCAGCCAATGTCGATTGTGGATCTGACCAATTGCAAGCAAGAGGATGGTGAATCTACAACCCATTGGGTGCGCTGGGTCAAGGAGATAATACATTCATCTGATAAGATGGATGCCGACTCAGCAGTCTTGATGTTGGAGAAAAATTACCGTTTTGAACCTCTGAAGCAGAAGCTGGGGCGGCTTAAGCATGACTGTAATGACATAGGAACGTTGATGGTGGCTCTTGTTAAGTATGCTGATTCTGATACCACCAAGGACCCGGTGTCTGACGAAAAAAGGCAACGAAGGGAAAGAAGAACGACAACGGCAAGGGTCACCAGCATAACCCGGCGAATCAGGGAGGTAATAAACATAAGGCTGATGAGTTTGTTGCTAATACTAATACGCAAGGTGGTAATCAGCGGCGCAAGGGCAGACAGCCCCCTCGGTCGGGTGGGTCAGGCCCTACCCTTGAGCAATTGTTGAATGAACCTTGTCCAAAACACAACACCCATGAGAAGCCGGCCACCCACCTGTGGAAGGACTACATGATCATGAAGGCGTTTAAAAATTCAAATATGTTTGATGGGGGTCACGGCCTAGGTGGCGGTTCAGGTGGCAGCGGCTTTCATGGCCCGGGCGCCGGTTCAAGTGGAGGAGGTTTTCACGGTCAAGGTCATCCTGGTCACCAAGGAGGATATAATCAGCAACCCGGCCAAGGGAATCAGCAGCAACAATCCGGTTATCAGAGCAACCCGAAGCAGTTGAGTACTGGGCAGTATCATGTATTCACTACCAATTTATGTAAGAGGGACCAGAAACTTCACAAGAGGGCCGTCAATGCCGTTGAGCCGACAATTCCACGTTATCTGCGATGGTCAGAGCAGCCTATTGTGTGGAGCAGAGAGGATCACACACCCCGGGTTGATAATCCGGGTCACTTGGCTTTGGTAGTAGCACCTCAGGTTGGTGGATACAAGTTTACTAAGGTGCTCATGGATGGAGGCAGCAACATCAACATCCTCTACTATGAGACGTTCCGCCGGATGGGATTGACGGATAAAAATCTTAAACAATCCAACACTGTTTTTCACGGTGTGGTACCTGGTAAATCGGCATACCCAGTTGGTAAGATTGAGCTGGAAGTAGCCTTTGGGGATGAGTATGACTCCAGAGTGGAAAAATTAACCTTTGAGGTGGTTAAGATCAAAATCCCATATCATGCTCTGTTTGGGCGGCCGGCTTATGCCAAGTTCATGGCTCGACCGTGTTACGTATATTTGCAGCTCAAGATGCCGGGTCATAAAGGCACCATTATAGTACATGGGAGCTGGAAGATAGCCTTGGAATGTGAAGAAGGTGATGCTGCCTACACTGAATCTGTTTGCGCAATAAGGAGTTAAAATTTTACAAGGATCATGTTGACCCGGCAGACATGACGTCATTAAAGAAACCAACGACAGAGCATGAGCCGGAGTTGAAGTTCAAATCAGCTGATGACACTAAGATGGTTGACTTTGTACCTGGCGACTCATCCAAACAGTTCATCATCAGCGCAAACCTGGATCCAAAATAGGAAAGCGCGCTCATCGAGTTCATCCGTGAGAACCGGGACATCATTGCATGGAAACCTTCAGACATGCCGGATGTCCCGAGGGAACTCGCTGAGCACACTCTTAATATCGATCCAAAGTTCAAACCTGTTAGACAGTTTCTTCGATGGTTCAATGAAGAAAGGCGCAAGGCCATTGGGGAAGAGGTGGCTCGGCTCTTGGCAGCCGGGTTCATTGTGGAGGTCTTCCACCCCAAATGGTTAGCTACTCCGGTGCTTGTACTAAAAAAGAATGGCACCTGGCGTATGTGTGTGGATTACACAGATCTGAACAAGGCTTGTTCGGATGATCCTTGTGCTCTCCCCCGTATTGATCAGATCATTGATGCTACGGCGGGTTGCGCACGGTTGAGTTTCTTGGATGCTTATTCCGTTTATCATCAGATTAAGATGGCAGTCAAGGATCAAGAGAAGATAGCTTTTATAACTCCTTTTGGAGCTTTCTGCTATGTGTCTATGCCTTTTGGGCTTAAAAGTGCTCAGGCGACTTACCAGCGGTGTGTACAGAATTGTCTTCACAATCAAATTGGGCGCAATGTTCATGCTTATGTGGATGATATAGTGGTGAAATCCAGGGAAGAGGAAACCTTGGTCACGGACCTGAAGGAGACTTTTGATAATCTCCGGGTTTACAAAATGATGCTTAACCCGGCCAAGTGTGTTTTTGGAGTGCCAGCTGACAAGCTCTTGGGTTTTTTGGTGTCTAACCGAGGTATTGAAGCTAACCCGGAGAAAATCAAGGCAATTACATCTCTAGCCAAACCAACATGCGTCAATGCTGTTCAGCGGCTGGCGGGTCGTGTGGCTGCTTTGAGCCGGTTCATAAGCCGGTTAGGGGAAAAGGCTATGCCTCTGTATCAGTTGATGAAGAAAACTGATGTTTTTGTTTGGAGCGATGCTGCGAGCGCTGCTTTTCAAGATCTGAAGGCACAGTTCGCTGAGCCGCCGGTCCTGGCTACTCCAATTGAGAAAGAGCCGCTATTGTTATATGTGGCTGCCAACTCACAGGCTGTTAGTGTGGCTATTGTGGTAGCGCACAAGGAGGCTGGCAAAGAGCATCCGGTTCAGCGGCCAGTTTATTATGTCAGTGAAGTGCTAATTGAGTCTAAGCAATGATATCCACATTGGCAGAAGCTTATTTATGGGGTGTTCATGGTGAGCCGGAAGCTTAAGCATTACTTTCAGGGACATCCAATCACTATGGTTAGCTCTGCTCCTTTGGGAGACATTATTCAAAACAGAGAAGCCACGGGGTGAGTCGCCAAGTGGGCAATTGAGCTTGGGTCTCATGGGTTGAAGTATGTTCCACGTACTGCAATTAAATCTCAAGCCCTGGTTGACTTCATCAATGACTGGACAGAGATGCAGATGCCAGAAGAGAAGCCAGACAACACGTATTGGACTATTCATTTTGATGGATCCAGGCAATTGGAAGGCTCGGGGGCTGGAGTCGTGTTAACTTCCCAAAGAGGTGACAAATTTTGTTATGTGTTACGGTTGATGTTTCCTTGCACTAACAACGCAGCAAAGTATGAAGCCGTGCTCCATGGTCTTCGAGTGGCGAAAGAGATGAGTTTGAGCCGGGTCAGATGTCTTGGTGACTCGGATCTAGTGGCTCAACAGGTATCTGGCAAATGGGATTCCAAAGACCCTCTCATGGCGGCTTACCGCCGAGAGGTTGATGTTGTTGCAGGTGTTGGAGAACGTAGTAATTTCAAAAAATTTCCTACGCACACGCAAGATCATGGTGATGCATAGCAACGAGGGGAGAGTGTGATCTACGTACCCTTGTAGATCAACAACGGAAGCGTTTGGTTGATGTAGTCGTACGTCTTCATAGCCCGACCGATCAAGCACTGAAACTACGGCACCTCCGAGTTTTAGCACACGTTCAGCTCGATGACGGTCCCCGGACTCCGATCCAGCAAAGTGTCGGGGAAGAGTTCCGTCAGCACGACGGCGTGGTGACGATCTTGATGTACTACTGTCGCAGGGCTTCGCCTAAGCACCGCTACAATATTATCGAGGACTATGGTGGCAGGGGGCGCCGCACACGGCTAAGAATAAGATCACGTGGACCAACTTGTGTGTCTCTGGGGTTCCCCTGCCTCCGTATATAAAGGATCAAGGGGGGGGGGGGGCTAGGAGAGGCGCGCCAGGAGGAGTCCTACTCCCTCTGGGAGTAGGATTCCCCCCCCCAATCCTAGTTGGAATAGGATTCGCCGAGGAGGGAAAAGAGAGAGGGGGGCCGGCCCCCTCTCCATGTCCTATTCGGACCAAGGGAGGGGAGGGGCGCACGGCCCATCTTGGGCTGCCCCTTCTCTTTTCCACTAAGGCCCACTATGGCCCATATAGCTCCCGGGGGGTTCCGGTAACCTCCCCGTACTCCGGTAAAATCCCGATTTCACCCGGAACACTTCCGATATCCAAACATAGGCTTCCAATATATCATTCTTTATGTCTCGACCATTTCGAGACTCCTCGTCATGTCCGTGATCACATCCGGGACTCCGAACAACCTTCGGTACATCAAAACGTATAAACTCATAATATAACTGTCATCGAAACCTTAAGCGTGCGGACCCTACGGGTTCGAGAACAATGTAGACATGACCGAGACACGTCTCCGGTCAATAACCAATAGCGGGACCTGGATGCCCATATTGGCTCCTACATATTCTACGAAGATCTTTATCGGTCAGACCGCATAATAACATACGTTGTTCCCTTTGTCATTGGTATGTTACTTGCCCGAGATTCGATCGTCGGTATCCAATACCTAGTTCAATCTCGTTACCGGCAAGTCTCTTTACTCGTTCCGTAATACATCATCTCGCAACTAACTCATTAGTTGCATTGCTTGCAAGGCTTAAGTGATGTGCAATACCGAGAGGGCCTAGAGATACCTCTCCGACGATCGGAGTGACAAATCCTAATCTCGAAATACGTCAACCCAACATGTACCTTTGGAGACACCTATAGAGCTCCTTTATAATCACCCAGTTACGTTGTGATGTTTGGTAGCACACAAAGTGTTCCTCCGGCACACGGGAGTTACATAATCTCATAGTCATAGGAACATGTATAAGTCATGAAGAAAGCAATAGCAACATACTAAACGATCGGGTGCTAAGCTAATGGAATGGGTCATGTCAATCAAATCATTCAACTAATGATGTGATCCCGTTAATCAAATGACAACTCTTTGTCCATGGTTAGGAAACATAACCATCTTTGATTAACGAGCTAGTCAAGTAGAGGCATACTAGTGACACTCTGTTTGTCTATGTATTCAGACATGTATTATGTTTCCGGTTAATACAATTCTAGCATGAATAATAAACCTTTGTCATGATATAAGGAAATAAATAATAACTTTATTATTGCCTCTAGGGCATATTTCCTTCAGTCTCCCACTTGCACTAGAGTCAATAATCTAGATTACATAGTAATGATTCTAACACCCATGGAGCTTTGGTGCTGATCATGTTTTGCTCATGGAAGAGGCTTAGTCAACGGGTCTGCTACATTCAGCTCCGTATGTATCTTGCAAATCTCTATGTCTCCCACCTGGACCAGATCCCGAATGGAATTGAAGCGTCTCTTGATGTGTTTGGTCCTCTTGTGAAATCTGGATTCCTTTGCCAAGGCAATTGCACCAGTATTGTCACAAAAGATTTTCATTGGACCCGATGCACTAGGTATGACACCTAGATCGGATATGAACTCCTTCATCCAGACTCCTTCGTTTGCTGCTTCCGAAGCAGCTATGAACTCCGCTTCACATGTAGACCCCGCCACGACGCTTTGTTTAGAACTGCACCAACTGACAGCTCCACCGTTTAATGTAAACACGTATCCGGTTTGTGATTTAGAATTGTCCGGATTGGTGTCGAAGCTTGCATCAACGTAACCATTTACGATGAGCTCTTTGTCACCTCCATATACGAGAAACATATCCTTAGTCCTTTTCAGGTATTTCAGGATGTTCTTGACCGCTGTCTAGTGATCCACTCCTGGATTACTTTGGTACCTCCCTGCTAAACTTATAGCAAGGCACACATCAGGTCTGGTACACAGCATTGCATACATGATAGAGCCTATGGCTGAAGCATAGGGAACATCTTTCATTTTCTCTCTATCTTCTGCAGTGGTCGGGCATTGAGTCTGACTCAACTTTACACCTTGTAACACATGCAAGAACCCTTTCTTTGCTTGATCCATTTTGAACTTCTTCAAAATTTTGTCAAGGTATGTGCTTTGTGAAAGTCCAATTAAGCGTCTTGATCTATCTCTATAGATCTTTATGCCTAATATGTAAGCAGCTTCACCGAGGTCTTTCATTGAAAAACTCTAATTCAAGTATCCCTTTATGCTGTCCAGAAATTCTATATTATTTCCAATCAGTAATATGTCATCCACATATAATATCAGAAATGCTACAGAGCTCCCACTCACTTTCTTGTAAATACAGGCTTCTCCGAAAGCCTGTATAAAACCAAATGCTTTGATCACACTATCAAAGCGTTTATTCCAACTCTGAGAGGCTTGCACCAGTCCATAAATGGATCGCTGGAGCTTGCACACTTTATTAGCTCCCTTTGGATCGACAAAACCTTCCGGTTGCATTATATACAACTCTTCTTCCAGAAATCCATTCAGGAATGCAGTTTTGACATCCATCTGCCAAATTTCATAATCATAAAATGCGGCAATTGCTAACATGATTCGGACAGACTTAAGCATCGCTACGGGTGAGAAGGTCTCATCATAGTCAACTCCTTGAACTTGTCAAAAACCTTTTGCGACAAGTTGAGCTTTGTAGACAGTAATATTACCGTCAGCGTCAGTCTTCTTCTTGAAGATCCATTTATTCTCAATTGCTTGCCGGTCATCGGGCAAGTCAACCAAAGTCCATACTTTGTTCTCATACATGGATCCCATCTCATATTTCATGGCTTCAAGCCATTTTGTGGAATCTGGGCTCACCATCGCTTCTTCATAGTTCGTAGGTTCATCATGATCTAGCAGCATGATTTCCAGAACAGGATTACCGTACTACTCTGGCGCGGATCTCACTCTGGTTGATCTATGAGGTTCAGTAGTATCTTGTCCTGAAGTTTCATGATCAGTATCATTAGCTTCCTCACTAATTGGGGTAGGTGTCGCAGAAACAGTTTTCTGTGATGTACTACTTTCCAATAAGGGAGTAGGTACAGTTACCTCATCAAGTTCTACTTTCCTCCCACTCACATCTTTCGAGAGAAACTCCTTCTCCAGAAAGTTTCCGAATTTAGCAACAAAAGTCTTGCCTTCGGATCTGTGATAGAAGGTGTATCCAATAGTTTCTTTTAGATATCCTATGAAGACACATTTTTATGATTTGGGTTCGAGCTTATCAGGTTGAAGCTTTTTCACATAAGCATCGCAGCCCCAAACTTTCAGAAACGACAACTTTGGTTTCTTGCCAAACCATAGTTCATAAGGCGTCATCTCAACGGATTTTGATGGTGCCCTATTTAACGTGAACGCGGCCGTCTCTAAAGCATAACCCCAAAATGATAGCGGTAAATCAGTAAGAGACATCATAGATCGCACCATATCTAGTAAAGTATGATTACGACGTTCGGACACACCATTACGTTGTGGTGTTCCGGGTGGCGTGAGTTGCGAAACTATTCCGCATTGTTTCAAATGTACACCAAACTCGTAACTCAAAAATTCTCCTCCACGATCAGATTGTAGAAACTTTATTTTCTTGTTACGATGATTTTCAACTTCACTCTGAAATTCTTTGAACTTT
This sequence comes from Triticum monococcum, assembly GCA_034509565.1. Lineage (NCBI taxonomy): Eukaryota > Viridiplantae > Streptophyta > Magnoliopsida > Poales > Poaceae > Triticum > Triticum monococcum. Next base: position 69,757,016 of record CM067846.1, read on the forward strand.
TCAAATGTTTCAGGCTTATGTTTCATTAAGTAGATATACCCATATCTGCTTAAGTCATCTGTGAAGGTGAGAAAATAACGATATCCGCCACGAGCCTCAATATTCATTGGACCACATACATCTGTATGTATGATTTCCAACAAATCTGTTGCTCTCTCCATAGTACCGGAGAACGGTGTTTTAGTCATCTTGCCCATGAGGCACGGTTCGCAAGTACCAAGTGATTCATAATCAAGTGGTTCCAAAAGTCCATCAGTATGGAGTTTCTTCATGCGCTATACACCGATATGACCTAAACGGCAGTGCCACAAATAAGTTGCACCATCATTATCAACTCCGCATCTTTTGGCTTCAACATTATGAATATGTGTGTCACTACTATCGAGATTCAATAAAAATAGACCACTCTTCATGGGTGCATGACCATAAAAGATATTACTCATATAAATAGAACAACCATTATTCTCTAATTTAAATGAATTACCGTCTCGCATCAAACAAGATCCAGATATAATGTTCATGCTCAACGCTGGTACCAAATAACAATTATTTAGGTCTAATACTAATCCCGAAGGTAGATGTAGAGGTAGCGTGCCGACCGCGATCACATCGACTTTGGAACCGTTTCCCACGCGCATCGTCACCTCGTCCTTAGCCAATCTTCGCTTAATCCGTAGTCCCTGTTTCGAGTTGCAAATATTAGCAACAAAACCAGTATCAAATACCCAGGTGCTACTGCGAGCATTAGTAAGGTACACATCAATAACATGTATATCACATATACCTTTGTTCACCTTGCCATCCTTCTTATCCGCGAAATACTTGGGGCAGTTCCGCTTCCAGTGACCAGTCTGCTTGCAGTAGAAGCACTCAGTTTTAGGCTTAGGTCCAGACTTGGGTTTCTTCTCTTAAGTAGCAACTTGCTTGCTGTTCTTCTTGAAGTTCCCCTTTTTCTTCCCTTTGCCCTTTTTCTTAAAACTAGTGGTCTTGTTGACCATCAACACTTGATGCTCCTTTTTGATTTCTACCTCCGCAGCTTTTAGCATTGCGAAGAGCTCGGGAATAGTCTTATTCATCCCTTGCATATTATAGTTCATCACAAGCTCTTGTAGCTTGGTGGTAGTGATTGGAGAATTCTGTCAATGATGCAATCATCTGGAAGATTAACTCCCATCTGAATCAAGTGATTATTATACCCAGACATTTTGAGTATATGCTCACTGACAGAACTATTCTCCTCCATCTTGCAGCTATAGAACTTATTGGAGACTTCATATCTCTCAATCCGGGCATTTGCTTGAAATATTAACTTCAACTCCTGGAACATCTCATATGCTCCATGACGTTCAAAACGTCGTTGAAGTCCCGATTCTAAGCCGTAAAGCATGGCACACTGAACTATCGAGTAGTCATCAGCTTTGCTCTGCCAGACGTTCATAACATTTGGTGTTGCTCCTGCAGCAGGCCTGGCACCCAGCGGTGCTTCCAGGACGTAATTCTTTTGTGCAGCAATGAGGATAATCCTCAAGTTACGGACCCAGTCCGTGTAATTGCTACCATCATCTTTCAACTTTGCTTTCTCAAGGAACGCATTAAAATTCAACGGAACAACAGCACGGGCCATCTATCTACAATCAAACATACATGAGCAAGATACTCTCAGGTACTAAGTTCATGATAAATTTAAGTTCAATTAGTCAAATTACTTAAAGAACTCCCACCTAGATAGACATCCCTCTAATCCTCTAAGTGATCACGTGATCCAAATCAACTAGACCATGTCCGATCATCACGTGAGATGGAGTAGTTTCATTGGTGAACATCACTATGTTGATCATATCTACTATATGGTTCATGCTCGACCTTTCGGTCTTCATGTTCCGAGGCCATATCTGTATATGCTTGGCTCGTCAAGTATAACCTGAGTATTCCGCGTGTGCAACTGTTTTGCACCCGTTGTATTTGAACGTAGAGCCTATCACACCCGATCATCACGTGGTGTCTCAGCACAAAGAACTTTCGCAACGGTGCATACTCAGGGAGAACACTTCTTGATAATTTAGTGAGAGATCATCTTATAATGCTACCGTCAATCAAAGCAAGATAAGATGCATAAAAGATAAACATCACATGCAATCAATATAAGTGATATGATATGGCCATCATCATCTTGTGCCTGTGATCTCCATCTCCGAAGCACCGTCATGATCACCATCGTCACCGGCACGACACCTTGATCTCCATCGCAACATCGTTGTCGTCTCGCCAATTTTATGCTTCCACGACTATCGCTACCGCTTAGTGATAAAGTAAAGCATTACAGCACGATTGCATTGCATACAATAAAGCGACAACTATATGGCTCCTGCCAGTTGCCGATAACTTGGTTACAAAACATGATCATCTCATACAATAAAATTTAGCATCATGTCTTGACCATATCACATCACAACATGCCCTGCAAAAACAAGTTAGACATCCTCTACTTTGTTTGTTGCATGTTTTACGTGGCTGCTACGGGCTTAAGCAAGAACCAATCTTACCTACGCATCAAAACCACAACGATAGTTTGTCAAGTTGATGTCGTTTTAACCTTCGCAAGGACCGGGCGTAGCCACACTCGGTTCAACTAAAGTTGGAGAAACAGTCACCTGCAAGCCACCTATGTGCAAAGCACGTCGGGAGAACCGGTCTCGCGTAAGCGTGCGCGTAATGTCGGTCCGGGCCGCTTCATCCAACAATACCGCCGAACCAAAGTATGACATGCTGGTAGGCAGTATGACTTATATCGCCCACAACTCACTTGTGTTCTACTCGTGCACATAACATCAAACCATAAAACCTAGGCTCGGATGCCACTGTTGGGGAACATAGTAATTTCAAAAAATTTCCTACGCACATGCAAGATCATGGTGATGCATAGCAACAAGGGGAGAGTGTGATCTACGTACCCTTGTAGATCGACAACGGAAGCATTTGGTTGATGTAGTCGTACGTCTTTACGGCCCGACCGATCAAGCACCGAAACTACGACACCTCCGAGCTTTAGCACATGTTCAGCTCGATGACGATCCCCGGACTCCGATCCAGCAAAGTGTCGGGGAAGAGTTCCGTCAGCACGACGGCGTGGTGACGATCTTGATGTACTATTGTCGCAGGGCTTCGCCTAAGCACCGCTACAATATTATCGAGGACTATGGTGGCAGGGGGCGCCGCACACGGCTAAGAATAAGATCACGTGGATCAACTTGTGTGTCTCTGGGGTTCCCCTACCTCCGTATATAAAGGATCAAGGGGGGCGGGGGTGCGGCCGGCCTAGGAGAGGCGCGCCAGGAGGAGTCCTACTCCCTCTGTGAGTAGGATCCCCCCCAATCCTAGTTGGAATAGGATTTGTGGAGGGGGGGGGGGAAGAGAGAGGGGGGCCGTCCCCCTCTACTTGTCCTATTCGGACCAAGGGAGGGGAGGGGCGCGCGGCCCATCTTGGGCTGCCCCTTCTCTTTTCCACTAAGGCCCACTAAGGCCCATACAGCTCCCGGGGGGTTCCGGTAACCTCCCGCTACTCTGGTAAAATCCCGATTTCACCCGGAACACTTCCGATATCCAAACATAGGCTTCCAATATATCAATCTTTATGTCTCGACCATTTCGAGACTCCTCGTCATGTCCGTGATCACATCCGGGACACCGAAAAACCTTCGGTACATCAAAACGTATAAACTCATAATATAACTGTCATCGAAACCTTAAGCGTGCGGACCCTACGGGTTCGAGAACAATGTAGACATGAACGAGACACGTCTCCGGCCAATAACCAATAGCGGGACCTGGATGCCCATATTAGCTCCTACATATTCTATGAAGATCTTTATCGGTCAGACCGCATAACAACATACGTTGTTCCCTTTGTCATTGGTATGTTACTTGCCCGAGATTCGATCGTCGGTATCCAATACCTAGTTCAATCTCGTTACCGGCAAGTCTCTTTACTCGTTCCGTAATACATCATCTCGCAACTAACTCATTAGTTGCATTCCTTGCAAGGCTTAAGTGATGTGCAATACCGAGAGGGCCCAGAGATACCTCTTCGACGGTCGGAGTGACAAATCCTAATCTCGAAATACGTCAACCCAACATGTACCTTTGGAGACACCTGTAGAGCTCCTTTATAATCACCCAGTTACGTTGTGACGTTTGGTAGCACACAAAGTGTTCCTCTGGCACACGGGAGTTACATAATCTCATAGTCATAGGAACATGTATAAGTCATGAAGAAAGCAATAGCAACATACTAAACGATCAGGTGCTAAGCTAATGGAATGGGTCATGTCAATCAGATCATTCAACTAATGATGTGATCCCATTAATCAAATGACAACTCTTTGTCCATGGTTAGGAAACATAACCATCTTTGATTAACAAGCTAGTCAAGTAGAGGCATACTAGTGACATTCTGTTTGTCTATGTATTCACACATGTATTATGTTTCTGGTTAATACAATTCTAGCATGAATAATAAACCTTTATCATGATATAAGGAAATAAATAATAACTTTATTATTGCCTCTAGGGCATATTTCCTTCAGCAGGATATTTTAAAGGTTATCAGGTGGAACACAATGACCGTCGAAGGAACGAAGCAGCTGATGCTTTAAGCCGGCTGGGGTCTCAGCATAAGCCGGTGCCACCTAACACCTTTTTGGATGTTTTGCATAACCCCTCTGTCAAGTTGCCCACAGAAGAAGATTTGGCTGTTCCTGACCCGGAGGCGCAGTTGGTAGCGGCTCTTCATGTCTTCCCAGATTGGACGGTGCCGTTCTTGGCTTATGATGACCCACAAGTATAGGGGATCTATCGTAGTCCTTTCGATAAGTAAGAGTGTCGAACCGAACGAGGAGCAGAAGGAAATGATAAGCGGGTTTCAGCTAGGTATTCTCTGCAAGTATGAAAATAAGTGGTAACAGATTGTTTTGTGATAAGATAAATTGTAACGAGCAAGAAGTAACAAAAGTAAATAAAGTGCAGCAAGGTGGCCCAAACCTTTTCGTAGCAAAGGACAAGCCGGAACAAACTCTTATAATAGGAAAAGCGCTCCCGAGGACACATGGGAATATCGTCAAGCTAGTTTTCATCACGTTCATATGATTCGCGTTCGATACTTTGATAATTTGATATGTGGGTGGACCGGTGCTTGGGTGCTGTTCTTACTTGAACAAGCATCCCACTTATGATTAACCTCCATTGCAAGCATCCGCAACTACAACAAAAGTATTAAGGTAAACCTAACCATAGCATGAAACATATGGATCCAAATCAGCCCCTTACGAAGCAACGCATAAACTAGGGTTTAAGCTTCTGTCACTCTAGCAACCCATCATCTACTTATTACTTCCCAATGCCTTCCTCTAGGCCCAAATAATGGTGAAGTGTTATGTAGTCGACGTTCACATAACACCACTAGAGGCTAGACAACATACATCTTATCAAAATATCAAACAAATACCAAATTCACATGACTACTAATAGCAAGACTTCTCCCTTGTCCTCAGGAACAAACATAATTACTCACAAAGCATATTCATGTTCATAATCAGAGGGGTAATAATATGCATATAGGATCTGAACATATGATCTTCCACCAAGTAAACCAACTAGCATCAACTACAAGGAGTAATCGACACTACTAGCAACCTACTAGCACCAATCCCGGACTTGAGACAAGAATTGGATACAAGAGATGAACTAGGGTTTGGAGATGAGATGGTGCGGGTGAAGATGTTGATGGAGATTGCCCTCTCCCAATGAGAGGAGCGTTGGTGATGACGATGGTGATGATTTCCCCCTCCCGGAGGGAAGTATCCCCGGCAGGACAGCTCTGCCGGAGCTCTAGATTGGTTCCGCCAAGGTTCCGCCTCGTGGCGGCGGAGTCTCGTCCCGAAAAGTTCCTTCTGATTTTTTCCTCATCGAAAGACTTCATATAGGAGAAGATGGACGTCGGAGAGCCACCAGGGGCCCAGGAGGTAGGGGCGCGCCCTGGGGGGGGCCCACCCTCGTGAGTAGGGTGTGGGCCCCCTGGCCTTCATCTTTGGCGTGGATTTCTCTTTATTTATTTTAAGATGTTTCGTGGAGTTTCAGGACTTTTGGAGTTGCGCAGAATAGGTCTCTAATATTTGCTCCTTTTCCAGCCCAGAATTCCAGCTGCCGGCATTCTCCCTCCTTATGTAAACCTTGTAAAATAAGAGAGAATAGCCATAAGTATTGTGACATAAAGTGAAATAACAGTCCATAATGCAATAAATATCGATATAAAAGCATGATGCAAAATGGACGTATCAACTCCCCCAAGCTTAGACCTCGCTTGTCCTCAAGCGAAAAGCCGATAACAATAAATATGTCCTCATGTTTAGAGGTAGAGGTGTCGATAAAAATAAAATACGAACATGGAGGCATCATGATTATTCTCATAACAGCAACATATATAGCTTTTGTCATATGATTACTTATGTTCAAGTGATGATCTATTCACAATGCAAAAGTATAAATCATAAACCTTATTGGGCTCCAACAAACTATAATCCCAGTCATTGAAGCAATTGCAATTTATCATAACATCGGAAAGAGTCTATGTCAGAGCTAAAAAGCAAGTCCACATACTCAACTATCATTTAGTCCTCCATAATTGCTAACACTCACGCAATACTTGTGGTTACGGAGTTTTAATCGGACACAGAGAAAGATAGGGGTTATAGTTTTGCCCGACAACCTTTTACCTCAAGGGTAATGTCAACAATAATGGTTCATGCTCCCCTACATCCAATTTTTTTATATATATATATCATGTTCTTTCCAACATGCTGAGCTTGCCAAAGGATAAAATGAAAAAGAAAAGGTGAAGATCACCATGACTCTTGCATAAGGTAGAAGATAATAATAAAGGATAGGCCCTTCGCAGAGGGAAGCAGAGGTTGCCATGCGCTTTTATGGTTGGATTCATAAAATCTCAATGCAAAAGAATGTCACTTTATATTGCCCCTTGTGATATGAACCTTTATTATGCAGTCCGTTGCTTTTATTACTTCCACATCACAAGATCATATAAAGCTTATTTCTCCCACACCAATCAATCATACATATTTAGAGCAATTTTTATTGTTTTGCACCGATGACAACTTACTTGAAGGATCTTACTCAATCCATAGGTAGATATGGTGGACTCTCATGGCAAAACTGGTTTAAGGGTATTTGGAAGCACAAGTAGTATTTCTACTTGGTGCTGAGAATTTGGCTAGCATGAGGGGGAAAGGCAAGCTCAACAAGTTAGAGGATCCATGACAACATACTTTATCTCAGATATAAGAAAGACATAACTCATTACATTGTCTTCCTTGTCCAACATCAACTCTTTAGCATGTCATATTTTAATGAGTGCTCCCAATCATAAAAGATGTCAATGATAATATATCTATATGTGAAAACCTCTCTTTCCTTATTACTTCCTATTAATTGCAACAATGACCAAAGCTATGTTTGCCAACTCCCAACAAATTTTAATCATCATACTCTTTCTATGTGAAGTCATTACTCTCAATAAGATCAATATGAACTTTTTTTTTCTTTTTATTATTTTCTTCTTTCTTTTATTCGCCCAAGATCATGGCAAAATAATCAAGCCCTTGACTCAACACTAATCTTTATTATATATAGCTCACGGGCTCGATTACAAAGAGAGATCATAAAGCAAACTCAAAACTAGATCATGCCATAAACTTTATTCTACTAGATCAAGATACTACTAATAGGATCGAACTAAGAAAAACGGTAAAGATAGGAGTTGTGGTTGTGATACGATACCGGGGCACCTCCCCCAAGCTTGGCAGTTGCCAAGGGGAGTGCCCATACCCATGTGATTATATCTCCTTTGTCGGTGAAGAAGGTGGAGGTGACGGATAATTGCACATCGAGCGTAAGAGGTCCTCCAGCTTGCGAATAATGCCCTTGAGTGCAACAATATGCTCCTTCAACAAAATATTTTCTTGTGTGAGATACTTGTTTTGTATACGATCTAACTCAATCATCTTGAAAGCTTCGTTCTCAGTTGTGGTAAGAAGGTTATGATCAAGTTGGAGGGTGTCTTTTGCTGCTGGAGCTTGATCCTCCGTGGCGTTCTTGATCCTTTCATCCTTGTTGACCCTCGTGGGTTCTTCCCTCTTCAGATCTATCTTCATTAGCCAAGCATCATTGTCACCATTGTTGGAGGAGGGAGACGACATGATGCCTAGCCTGGAAAACCCTGACAGAAAATAGCTCGAAACAAGAACAGAGGAGGTTTGCATGATACGGGAGTCAAAACCTTCGGGAGAATATATAATGAATTTTTGCAGACCAAAATACGCATCGTGTAAGAAAACGGAGTCCGGAAGGCACACGAGGTGCTCACGAGGTAGGGGCGCGCCCACCACCCTCGTGGGGCCCTCATGTCCTTCCTGGACTGCTACTTATTTTTCTATTTTTCTAAATATTCCAAAACGGAGAAATATTGCCTTAAAAATTGTTTTGGAGTCGGTTTACTTACTGTACCACATACCTATTCCTTTTCGGAGTCTGAAATGTTCCGGAAAGTGTCTCTTATGTATTCCTCCGGGGTCACGGTTTCCGTAATATTGGTTTCAACATTTATGGGATTACCTGAGATATAATGTTTAATTCTTTGACCGTTTACCACCTTCGGATTTGTGCCTTCAAAGTTGTTGATCTTTATGGCACCGGAACGATAGACCTCTTCGATAACATAGGGGCCTTCCCATTTAGAGAGAAGTTTTCCTGCAAAAAATCTTAAACGAGAGTTGTATAGCAATACATAATCACCTACATTAAACTCACGCTTTTGTATTCTTTTGTCATGCCATCTTTTATCTTTTTCTTTAAACAACTTGGCATTTTCATAAGCTTGGGTTCTCCATTCATCGAGTGAGCTAATATCAAATAACCTCTTTTCACAGGCAAGTTTGAAATCATAGTTGAGCTCTTTAATAGCCCAATATGCCTTATGTTCTAGTTCGAGAGGTAAGTGACATGCTTTTCCATAAACCATTTTGTACGGAGACATACCCATAGGATTTTTGTATGCAGTCCTATAAGCCCATAATGCGTCATCAAGTTTCTTGGACCAGTTCTTTCTAGACCTATTAACAGTCTTTTGCAAAATTAATTTGAGCTCTCTATTGCTCAACTCTACTTGACCACTAGACTGAGGGTGATAAGGAGATGCAATTCTATGATTAACATCATATTTAGCAAGCATTTTATGAAAAGCACCATGAATAAAGTGTGAACCACCATCAGTCATTAAATATCCAGGGACTCCAAACCTCAGGAAAATAACTTCTTTAAGCATTTTAATAGAAGTGTTATGATCAGCACTACTAGTTGGAATAGCTTCTACCCACTTAGTAACGTAATCAACAACAACTAAAATATGTGTGTATCCATTAGAGGCAGGAAAAGGTCCCATATAATCAAGGCCCCAAACATCAAACGGTTCAATAACAAGTGAATAATTCATAGGCATTTCTTGACGTCTACTAATATTACCAATTCTTTGACATTCATCACAAGACAAGATAAACTTACGGGCATCCTTGAAGAGAGTAGGCCAATAAAAACCAGATTGCAATACCTTATGTGCAGTTCTATCTCCAGCGTGGTGTCCTCCATAAGCCTTGGAGTGACACTTGCGTAGGATCTGTTCCTGTTCATGCTCAGGTACGCAACGTCTAATAACACCATCTACCCCTTATTTATAAAGATGTGGGTCATCCCAAAAGTAATGTCTTAAATCATAGAAAAACCTTTTCTTTTGTTGGTATGTGAAGCTAGGTGGTATAAATTTAGCAACAATATATTTAGCATAATCAGCATACCATGGAGTACTACGAGAAGTACTTATAACATTTAATTGTTCATCAGGAAAGCTATCATTAATAGGTAGTGGGTCATCAAGAATATTTTCTAACCTAGACAAGTTGTCTGCAACGGGGTTCTCAGCTCCCTTTCTATCAACAATATGCAAATCAAATTCTTGTAGCAAGAGAACCCATCTAATAAGTCTAGGTTTAGCATCTTTCTTTTCCATAAGGTATTTAATAGCGGCATGATCAGTTTGAATAGTTACTTTAGAATCAACAACATAAGGTCCGAACTTATCACAAGCAAATACAACTGTTAAAAGCTCTTTTTCAGTAGTAGCATAATTTCTTTGAGCATTGTATAGAGTCTTACTAGCATAATGAATAACATTTAATTTCTTATCAACTCTTTGCCCTAGAACAGCACCTATAGCATAATCACTAGCATCACACATAATTTCAAAGGGTAAATTCCAATCAGGTGGCTGAACAACAGGTGCAGAGACTAATGCTTTCTTAAGTATTTCAAACGCTTCTACACAATCATCATCAAAGACAAATGGTATATCTTTTTGCAATAAATTAGTCAGAGGCCGAGAAATTTTTGAGAAGTCCTTAATGAACCTCCTGTAAAATCCGGCGTGACCAAGGAAACTTCTTATACCTTTGATGTCCTTGGGACATGGCATCTTTTCGATAGCATCGACCTTGGCTTTATCAACTTCAATACCTCTTTCAGAAACTTTATGCCGCAAGACAATACCTTCATTAACCATAAAGTGGCACTTTTCCCAATTCAAGACAAGATTAGTTTCTTCACATCTCTGCAAAACTCGATCAAGATTGCTCAAGCAATCATCAAAAGAGGAACCATAAACGAAAAAATCGTCCATGAAAACCTCACAAATCTTTTCACAAAAGTCAAAGAATATAGCCATCATGCATCTTTGAAAGGTAGCAGGTGCATTACATAAACCAAAAGGCATACGTCTATAAGCAAAAGTACCAAAAAGGCATGTGAAAGTAGTCTTTGATTGATCTCTAGCCGACACAGGTATTTGAGAGAAACCAGAATAACCATCTAGAAAGCAATAATGTGTATGTTTGCATAATCTTTGTAGCATTTGATCAATAAAAAGGTAAGGGGTAATGATCTTTCTTAGTAGCTTTATTTAATTTGCGGAAATCAATTACCATCCTATAACCTGTGATAATTCGTTGTGGAATCAATTCATCTTTATCATTAGGAACAACAGTAATACCTCCCTTCTTAGGGACACAATGGATAGGACTTACCCACTCACTATCAGCAACGGGATAGATTATACCTGCCTCCAGAAGCTTGAGTATTTCTTTTCTTACCACTTCTTTCATTTTAGGATCCAGACGTCATTGAGGATCACGAACTGGTTTGGCATCTGCTTCCAAATTTATTTTATGTTGACATAGAGTGGGACTAATGCCCTCAAGATCATCAAGAGTATATCCAATAGCAGCACGATGCTTCTTCAGAGTTTTCAATAATCTTTCTTCTTCATGCTCTGAAAGGTTAGCACTAATAATAACATGATATATCTTCTTTTCATCAAGATAAGCATATTTAAGATTATCAGGCAAAGGTTTAAGCTCAAACACGGGATCACCCTTGGGTGGAGGAGGATCCCCTAAAACTTCAACATGCAAATTGTGTTGTAGAATAGGTTCCTGTTTAAAGAATACTTCATCTATTTCCCTTCTTTCATTCATGAACATATCATTTTCATGGTCTAGCAAATAGTGTTCTAAAGGATCACTAGGAGGTACGGCAATAGAAGCAAGACCAATAATTTCATCCTTACCAGGTAATTCTTCCTCACGATGTTGTTTACTAAATTTAGAGAAATTAAACTCATGAACCATATCATCCAAGCCAATAGTAACAACATTCTTTTTGCAATCTATCCTAGCATTAACAATGTTCAAGAAGGGTCTACCAAATATAACGGGATAAAAGCTATCTTGTGGGGAACCAAGAACAAGAAAATTAGCAAGATATTTAGTTTTCCCACACAAGACTTCAACATCTCTAACAATTCCCATTGGTGAAATAGTATCTCTATTAGCAAGTTTAATAGCAACATCAATTTCTTCTAACTCAACAGGTGCAATGTCATGCATAATTTCTTTGTATAAGTCAATAGGTATTGCACTCTAGCACCCATATCACATAAGCCATGATAACAATGATCTCTTATTTTAACAGAAATAACAGGCACGCCTACCACAGGTCTATGTTTATCTTTAGCACAAGGTTTAGCAATTCTAGCAGTTTCACCTTCGAACTGAATAACATGACCATCAATATTATCAGACAAGAGATCTTTAACAATAGCAATATTAGGTTCTACTTTAACTTGCTCAGGAGGTGTATAAGTTCTAATATTGCTTTTACGAACAACAGTTGAAGCTTTAGGATGATCCTTTACTCTAACAGGGAAAGATGGTTTCTCAACATAAGAAGTAGGAACAATAGGATCATTATAAGTGACAGTCTTTTCTTCAACTTTAATAGGCGCATCTACTTTTACTTCTATGGGAGGATGATATTTAAACCACTTCTCCTTAGGGGGATCAACATAAGTAGCAAAAGATTCACAGAAAGAAGCTACTATCTCAGAGTCAAGTCCATATTTAGTGCTAAACTTACGGAAAATATCGGTGTCCATAAAAGATTTAACACAATCAAACTTAGGTGTCATACCTGACTCCTTACCTTCGTCGAGGTCCCAATCTTCAGAGTTGCATTTAATTCTATCCAATAAATTCCATCTGAATTCAATAGTATTCATCATGAAAGAGCCAACACAAGAAGTATCGAGCATGGTGCGATTGTTTTCAGAAAGCCGAGCATAAAAACTTTGCATAATTATTTCTCTCTAGAGCTCATGATTGGGGCATGAATATACCATTTATTTAAGCCTCCCCCAAGCTTGAGCGATGCTTTCTCCTTCACGAGGCCAGAAACTGTATATATAATTGCGATCATGATGAACAAGATGCATAGGGTAATACTTTTGATGAAATTCCAACTTCAATCTTTTATAGTTCCATGATTTCATATCATCACATAGCCTATACCATATCAATGCGTCTCCCTTCAAAGATAAAGGGAAGACCTTCTTCTTAGCAACATCATCGGGTATACCTGCAAGCTTAAATAATCCACAAACTTCATCCACATATATTAAGTGCTCATCAGGATGCTTTATTCCATCTCCTGTAAAAGGGTTAGTTAGCAGTTTTTCCATCATACCCGAAGGAAATGCAAAAGGAGTTTCATTTTCAATAGGTTCAGTAGGTTGAGGAGCAACTCTTTGCTCTACTAGACGGGGTGAAGATACCCTGAACAAGCCCCTCAGAGAATTACTTTCCATAGTAACAAGTGACAGTAAATTTCAGCACACTATATAAATTTTTCCTTACCAAATTCCACCTACCAAAGGCGCTACACTCCCCGGCAACGGCGCCAGAAAAGAGTCTTGATGACCCACAAGTATAGGGGATCTATCGTAGTCCTTTCGATAAGTAAGAGTGTCGAACCGAACGAGGAGCGGAAGGAAATGATAAGCGGTTTTCAGCAAGGTATTCTCTGCAAGTACTGAAATAAGTGGTAACAGATAGTTTTGTGGTAAGATAAATTGTAACGAGTAACAAGTAACAAAAGTAAATAAAGTGCAGCAAGGTGGCCCAATCCTTTTCGTAGCAAAGGACAAGCCGGAACAAACTCTTATAATAGGAAAAGCGCTCCCGAGGACACATGGGAATATCATCAAGCTAGTTTTCATCACGTTCATATGATTCGCGTTCGATACTTTGATATGTGGGTGGACCGGTGCTTGGGTGCTGTTCTTACTTGAACAAGCATCCCACTTATGATTAACCTCTATTGCAAGCATCCGCAACTACAAAAAAAGTATTAAGGTAAACCTAACCATAGCATGAAACATATGGATCCAAATCAGCCCCTTACGAAGCAACGCATAAACTAGGGTTTAAGCTTCTGTCACTCTAGCAACCCATCATCTACTTATTACTTCCCAATGCCTTCCTCTAGGCCCAAATAATGGTGAAGTGTTATGTAGTCGACGTTCACATAACACCACTAGAGGCTAGACAACATACATCTTATCAAAATATCAAACGAATACCAAATTCACATGACTACTAATAGCAAGACTTCTCCCATGTCCTCAGGAACAAACGTAATTACTCACAAAGCATATTCATGTTCATAATCAGAGGGGTAATAATATGCATATAGGATCTGAACATATGATCTTCCACCAAATAAACCAACTAGCATCAACTACAAGGAGTAATCGACACTACTAGCAACCTACTAGCACCAATCCCGGACTTTGAGACAAGAATTGGATACAAGAGATGAACTAGGGTTTGGAGATGAGATGGTGCTGGTGAAGATGTTGATGGAGATTGCCATCTCCCAATGAGAGGAGCGTTGGTGATGACGATGGTGATGATTTCCCCCTCCCGGAGGGAAGTATCCCCGGCAGCATAGCTCTGCCGAAGCTCTAGATTGGTTCCGCCAAGGTTCCGCCTCGTGGCGGCGGAGTCTCGTCCCGAAAAGTTCCTTCTGATTTTTTCCTCATCGAAAGACTTCATATAGGAGAAGATGGACATTGGAGAGCCACCAGGGGGCCCACAAGGTAGGGGGGCGCGCCCTAGGGGGGGCGCCCCCACCCTCGTGAGCAGGGTGTGGGCCCCATGGCCTTCATCTTTGGCATGGATTTCTCTTTATTTAGTTTAAGATGTTCCGTGGAGTTTTAGGACTTTTGGAGTTGCGCAGAATAGGTCTCTAATATTTGCTCCTTTTCCAGCCCAGAATTCTAGCTGCCAGCATTCTCTCTCCTTATGTAAACCTTGTAAAATAAGAGAGAATAGCCATAAGTATTGTGACATAAAGTGAAATAACAGTCCATAATGCAATAAATATCGATATAAAAGCATGATGCAAAATGGACGTATCAGCTTACATGACCCGAGGAGAGTTGCCAGCGGATGAGACCCTGACTCGATAGATAACCCGGTGATCTAAGTCTATGACAATTTCGGATGGAGAGTTATACAATCGCAGTGTTTCTAGAGTGTTTCAGTGGTGTGTTTCCCCCGAAGAAGGTCAAGAAATCCTTCGTGAGATCCATGAAGGTGATTGTGGTTATCACGCCAGGTCAAAATCTTTAGTGGCCAAGGCGTTTCGTCACGGTTTTTACTGGTTGACGGCTCACGCTGATGCAGAAGATCTGGTCAGTAGATGTGATGGATGTCAAAAATTTGCACGACGAGCGCATGTGCCGGCTCAAGAGCTCCGGATGATTCCAATCACTTGGCCATTTGCGGTCTGGGGGCTTGACATGGTCGGACCTTTCAAAAGGTCTAAGGATAAAAAGACACATCTCTTGGTGGCAGTTGATAAGTTCACCAAGTGGGTTGAGGCAGAGCCTGTGAGTAAGTGTGATGCAGCCACGATGGTTCAGTTCATGAAAAAAGTAATCTCCCGTTTCAGTTTTCCACACAGTATTATCACAGACAATGGCACTAATCTATCCCAAGGGGCTATGGAAGAGTTTTTGTCAGCAAGAGCACATCCGGCTTGATGTTTCTTCTGTAGCTCATCCTCAATCCAATGGTCAAGCTGAGAGAGCCAATCAGGAAGTTCTGAAAGGGCTAAAACCCCGGCTTATGGTTCCTTTACAGCGAACACCAGGTTGTTGGGTAGAGGAGTTACCCTCACTGTTATGGAGCATCAATACTACGCCCAACAGGTGTAGGGGTTACACACATTTCTTCGTGGTTTATGGAGCAGAAGCAGTGTTGCCTAGTGACATCCATCATGACTCGCCCCGTGTGGCGGCTTATGTTGAAGCTAACAATGAAAAAGCCAGACAGGATGCGCTTGACTTGTTGGATGAAGAAAGAGACTTAGCAGCGGCCCGATCAGCAATTTATCAATAGGACCTGCGTCGTTATCACAGCCGCCGGGTTAAGTCTAGGACTTTTCAAGAAGGCGACTTGGTGCTCTGGCTCATCCAGGATCTTTCAGATGCACACAAGTTAGCCCCACCTTGGGAAGGATCCTTTGTGGTCAGTAAAAATTTAAACAATGGGTCATACTACCTCATTGACGTTCGAGAGCATGCAGACTCACGTAAGTCGGAAGGGGAGACCCGCCGGCCATGGAACATTGCTCAACTTCGGCCATATTACACCTGAGCCACCGACTCTCAACATGTACATACGTTCACGTTGTATATACTATGATAAGCAATAAAGTAAGACCATCGGTCTCTTTTATTTTCACAGACTATGCATCTTTATTATTTCCTATTTACAAATGATTATTAAGGAGCTGATCATATTTGAATCAAGTTTAACCTTTTTGGTCCAGCTTATGATCGTATCCGAATCTAGCTGCAAATCTCATGGTCACTTGGGGGCTTCCTGTTCAAACATAGGTCGTATTTGAACCAAAGAGAACATAGCTGTCGTAACCCTCTTGATCGGCTCAAGGCCAAACTCACTTGGGGGCTTCTTAATCGTATCCGAATCATAGCTTAACCCCTTTTGAGTCCGACTTGGATCGTATTCGAATCAGGGTCGTTAAAAACCTCTCAAGGTCATTTAGGGGCTTCCTGTTCAAACATAGGTCGTATTCGAACCAAAGAAAACATAGCTGTCACTACCCTCTTGATCGGCGCAACGCCAAAGCCACTGGGGGCTATATGGTCGTATTCGAACCTTAGCTTAACCCCTTTGGTCCGGTTTACTGACCGTATTCGAATCAGAAACCCCCAACCTTTTGAATACAGAGTTAAAATTATGTTTATTATCTGTTGCTTGCCTTTTAGCTTTTGTTGTTTCAATATTACAAATAAGATAGTCTGGTTTTCTTCACCGGCTCAATTATTGGACAACACAGCCGCCCGGGTTATTCAAGCCGGTGGTTCAAGGATCCAAAGATACGAGCTACTAAGATATGATGATCATTGAGTATTCAAGAAGTATTAACTTTTCATACATATTGAATTATCAATTTCACCACCCGGATTATTTAAACCGGCGATCTAAGGATCAACAAGGACAAGGCGTGGTTCTTACTTACACGCGCTTACCTGCTGCGTTAACTCAAGATTTAGTATTAACCCTTATCCTTTCTTTATATTTGTCTCTACTTTTTATTGAGGTAAATATATTGGCTGTAAATTAGGTGTTTAAGCCCATTTGGTTCTAAACCGCCTTGCCAGTCTTTTCCTTGTATTCATAGGGACCGAGTTCAAACATTGCAGAGACAAACATTAAACGATGCATACATTGACATCTGGAAGCAGATTCATATAGAAGTATTTTATGCGCGATGGCATAAGCAAACATGCGGTGTTTTAGCAACTAAGTTATTACAAGGCTTTATAAGCCCATGAAGATGATCACCGTCCCTCCCTCACCGGTTCACCACCTTCTGTTTGCTGGAAGTTGGATTTTTACCAATCAAAGCCGTTCATGGCGACAAATTCGGCTTCGTCGTCAATCAGGCCGACCGGGTCAATCTCCGGGGCAAAGGTATCTTCTCTCACTGGTGGGACCAGATCTGCTACTTTGTATGAAGGAATGGCCATCTTCTTATTTTCACTATCAAAACCCGGCAGGTACTTGTCAACATTGGTGTCATCTCCAAGACTAGTCGCCTGAGGCCGGACTTCGCGTACGCAAGCTATGAAATCATCCTGATCAAACAGAGACCCGTCCTCCTTCACAGTAGGGTAACCTCTTGCTACGTCCGCCTGGTCTAGGTCTGGCACCCAAGCCTTGGAGTGGCTTAGGGCAGTCAAAGCTCCGGCTCACGCGCAGGAGCGTTTTACTTCTTGGAATCTGGCAGGAAGGATGGACAGCTTCTTTAGGACATCGCTGAGCTGGTTGGGTCCTTGATTAGCAGGAGAGATGGCAGCCAGAGCCCGTTGTGCGCCGATATACAATTGTTCAACTAAAGTGTATACTGCCTTCAGCTTAATCAACGGGTCTTGGCTCAGATTCTTACTTCGCGGACTTGCATATATTTTTAACAGAGTCAGTTGGTGGATTATACTCCGGTTTGGCAAAAAATATACGAAAGGTCAAACCAGGCAGCTTACCAAAGATAGCAGCAACCATCTGAGACACCCGGCCCTTTAAACCGTTCAACTCTATTGAGATTTCTTTCAGAGTTGTTTCGGCTGTCTCAGCTCGTCGTGTCAGCAGTGTTTTCTCATTTTCCTAAGTGTTCTCCTTGGCAGCAAAGCTGGTCTTCAAATTTTCTGTCGCAGAAAGGCTTGCTTGCAGTTTGGAGGTGGAAGATTTTATTTCTGACTCCTGACTTGCTAGCCGGGTCTTTGCGTCAGTCAATTGAGAGTTCAATTCAGACAAGGCATTCTGTAAAACATTCAGATGAGTCAAGAATTGGTTTCAAATTCAAAATTTTACGTTCAAGATTCAAGTCTCAAGTACTTTATAGAAAACCACTTGACACTTGGCGGCTAATGTATGCCAAATCAAATTTCTACGACTTTACAAACATATTTAAAGTCCCAAGTCCCTTACAAAGTAACATCACTTGGCACTTGGGGGCTAATGTATATAGTTCAGCAAGTTTATCAAGGTTAAGCCGGAGTATTAAGTATTTTGAAGACGATCTCAAAAACAATTTTAAAACAAAGTACCGATTCATTTGTGATCAAAATGAACCGATCCTTGGGGACTACAAGTGAAGCTTTGTTTTATTAAAGTCAAGCAAAGATTCAGAAGTAAAAGTCTTGGCCTATATTTTCAAAGTCTACAGGTTATTTCCGGTTCTCTCATAATCTGAAGACTTGGGGGCTGAAGGAATACAAGTAAACCGGAGAAACATACCTCATACTTCAACTGAAGCTGCTTGGCCATCTCAATCTCAGATTCACGACTGGAGTGTACATGACTGAGATAGCCGGATAAAATATCACTGGCATTGAGACGGTCGTAATTGGCAACGTCAAAGCAACCTTTCTGCCTCTCCAACGCCTCTTGCTTCGCTGTACAGCGAGCCAATACGGTTGGGTTCCCCGGCTCAACAAAGCGACTCCCAGTAACTTGAACATCTTGGCCAGTTGGAGACGGCGGGTTGGTTGAGCTTGACGGACCAGCTGTAGAGGGATTCACTGTGACTTCATCAAAAGTTGGCTCAGGAGGGTTTGCCTCATTGTCAATAGGCGAATGTTCTGGGGCGTTAGCCAATGGAGAAGGCGGCCCGGCCGGTTCAGATGTTAGCACTGGTGGGTCTTCCACCGGTTTTGCCGCTTTTGCCATCTTGGATTTAGCCTGGCCGCTAAGGAAAAGTATTGCAGGATTGTGAGCATAAAGATACAATTGAGAAACCCGGAAGAAAGAAGGATTTCTGATTACCCGGGAGCAGTTTTGAAAGCCGGGAATTGTGTTTGTGATGAGTCGCCTGAGGAACGAGACACCTCCTAAAAGGCTAAAAGAAAAGAGTTAAAAGAAATACAAGGAGCAGGATTCATTAAAATAAGTTAAAAACAGCAATAAGTAAACCTCGTTCGGGCGTTTCCGAGGGGTCTGTTGAGGAACGACGGCCGGTTCATCTTCAAATCCAACTTCACGGCGGTTTTCATGTTGCTATTTTTTCAAATGAAAGTTGGGATCCAAGTGAGCTAAGGGGTTAGAAAACCTTACTTTACGGATCACTTGTCGAACTTTGTGTCTTGGTAAGGGCTCTGAGTCGGAGGAAATGATAGTTACCTCTGCTTCCCCGGCCTGACTGGCCCCAGTGTCATCCTGGTAAGGATCAGTGTCAATAAGATTGTTAAAAAATTGGCCAAGGGAATCAAGGGCTACCTCCGAGTCAGACGTGTCATCAAGTTTCATTAAATCTTCAGCAGTGGTCTTCTTTTTCTTCTTCGATCTCCGGGTCAATTTCTTGGTGTTCATGGCGGCGAGTTTCGCCTTCTTGGCAGCTTTGTGATCATATTTCACTTTCCAAAAGTCAGAGTTGGCCTACAAAGACAAGAGGAAGGATCAGTGATAAACAATGCGGCTGGACAAAATACAAAGGAAAAAAGATCAGAATATCCTTACTTCTGGTACCTGGTTAAGTTTATAGAAGGGATTTAACCCAACAACACTGCAATCTTCATATTTCGCATTTACCAGAAGGTTTGACATTGAGACAATGTCCTCCTCGGTTAGTTGAACCGAGGTATGACTGAGAGAATCATCCGGGTCTCCACCATATTCATACATCAATTTTGAACGACGGCTTAGAATAATCCGCCATGAGATCCAGCAGCGGGTTAGATCGACTCCGGTTAAACCGTTCCCCAACAAACCGTTGATTCTTCTGATAGATGGAAGCAGCTTCTTGCGTTCAGCAACGGTAAGTTTATCTGGCAGTGCGAACTTGGAGTCAAGACGATCGGGGCGGTAACCCGGCAGTGGCTTCTCGTTGGCGAGTGAGATGTCCTGACAGTAAAACCAAGTTTGGTTCCAATCCTTTGGGTGACTTGGCAAAACTATGAGAGGGAAGACAACACCCTGCCATCGTTGAATTGAGATGCCTCCAAGCTCTAAGCTAAGGCCGTTGGTGCACTCGTTCTGCCGGTTTAGATAGAAGTATTCTCTAAATAGTTCCACAATCGGCTCTTGCTGAAGATATACCTCACAGAGCACTTGGAAGTTACAAATATTGGATATGGAATTGGGCCCAATGTCTTGAGGATGGAGTTTGAAAAAGTGAAGAACTTCTCTGAAAAACCTTGAACCGGGCGGTGAGAAGCCACGGTTCATGTGGTCAGTAAAGATGATCACTTCGTCGTCTTTCGGATGGGGCCGTTCTTCTTCCGGGTCAGGAGCACGATAGGACATGATGTTTTTTAGGGCAGAAACCCAATGAGGAAGAACTCTTTTAAACGATCCTCAGTTATGGTTGAGGGGACCCAATTGCAGATGGTGGGTGTCTTTGACGGCATGATGTGCAAGGGACTGAAAAAGAAAAAACAACATGCCGGTTCAGTTTACGGCAAAATCAACAGTTAAAGGTTGAAGATGTAAAACAAGTAACGGCGGCTTAACTAAGGGCCAATGACATATAAGGAAAAGAAAGCCGGAGTGGTAAGCCGCCATGACTACAGATTTTCTCAGAAAGCAGATTCAGTTAAGTGTTGGCATAAACAAGTTTCACCAAGCTATCATTGTTATTTTGGATCAAATGGCTATTCCAAAAAGGAAATATTCTAGACCTAAAAACCTAGTACAGATGAGTTCGTCGGCTATAAAGAAGTATCTATACAGGTAAAAGGGATCTACTGATATAAAAAATGAATGCCAAACAGCTACCGCCCGAGTTATATTTCTTTTTTGGATCAAAAGAAGTTGTGGAGAAGATCTACAAGATGATCCGTGGCGAACACGTGAAGAACACTGAAGAACTCGCAAACCTAGAACAGATCTAGGTGCGTGAGAGAGAAGAAACTTACAAGATGTAGGCCTGCCGCAAAGAGTCGCCGCGTTCTCTGGACGAACTCAGGGTGATGCAGCGGCCAAGCTTGAGGACGGCGATGAGAGTTGCGGCAGCGGTGGAGCTCGAGCAGCGGCGGAGGTTGCGAGAGGAAGAAGATGAGGAAGAGAGGAGAATGGAAAAAACCACCCGCGTGCCTATTTATAAGGGTAGATGCGAACAGACGGGCGCAAAAATCAAGGGAGGACCAAAATAATGATTATCCAGCTAAACGAACGCCTCGATTCTCGGGAACCATTAAAGATAAAAGATCCGTTGGAAGATGATGTCATGAAAGTTTTTTGAGTTTTCAAAAGATGACGTCACGGCGGGTTACAGAGTTTTTTCAGACAGAAGATGGATTTCATCTAAGTATTGAAGATTGACAAAGAACAAAGTTCAAAGTCAACCTGGGGCCTAATGTCGGGGATATTACTACCAGTATGACCCGCCCAGGAGGGACCTGGTCAACCCTAATGGCGGGTTACATAAGAAGCCCAATATACATTCAAGATGATAGTTTATTAAACATATAGAAGGCCCAAAGGCCTGGGGCCGGCTTAAGGCCCGTTATTGTAAACCGCCATATGTAAGGAAAGACTTGTAAAGAAAGGCATGTAAAGGAAGTCACCGAGCCGGACACGATTATGAGCCGGCCGGGACTCTGTAGGCCGCCAGACGTCAACCCATGTATATAAGGGGATGACCCGGTGGCGGCTTAGGCAAGAAACAACCAAATCGATAACCAAGCCGGCGAGTTGAGCCCCTTGGAGATCGAAACTTCAGCAATACCAATCCCAACTAGACGTAGGCTTTTACCTTCATCGTAAGGGGCCTAACTAGTATAAAAACTCTCTCGTGTGTCCCTTGTCCTGATTAACCCCTTTAAGCTTCCTAGTGCGATGGCCCTACGACTAAGTCCTTGCTCTAGGACATCTGCCGTGTCAACTCCATGACACATCTCCTCATGCTTTGGTCTGGATTCGGCCCCCGCGGGATGGGTAAATTTAACGTTGATGTGGCAACAGGGAAAGAATGATGAGAAAGGAGGCGTTGTGGTCATTGCATGCAATCACAATGGTATGGTTGAAGGAGCTTTGACCATTAATTTTGAAGGTATTACGGATTCAGAGACTCTTGGGGCACTTGCCTACCGAGAGGCTTTATCTCTAGCAAATGATCTTCTGGTAGGATGAGCATGTGTGGTGAGTGATTGCCTGAGTGCTATCAACTGAATACAGGAAAGTATTGGAGGTTCATATGGTCAAATAGTGCATGAAATTTTTGCTCTGAATCATTTGATGAAACTATCTCCAGACATGAAAGAAGAGGATAGAATATGCAAGCTCACATGATGGATTGGAGTTCTCTCTGAGATGGGTGTGGATGCTTGGTGTGGCTGTCAAATCCACCTGATGGTGTTTGTATCCCATATGAACTTGATATGTGAATAAAGGGGTGCAAGTTTCTCATAAAAATGTGTGCAATGGGTGTTAGTGCTTTCTTCCACCTCAACTCGCTGAGCAAACAACAAAAGTAAGATGGGCCTTTCGTGGACTCTTCAGATGATGAGTGTAATCTAAGAGAAAACACATCCTAAAAAACTCTGAAAAAACACACAACAATGTGTGCGGAGTTTTTCTTTTTGACACTAAAACCACTTCATTAACTAGTGATAGAGTTACAACCTTTATAAAGGGGCCTCATCAAACCATTCACTACAGAAAGTAGACCTTGTTGAATGCTGATTTCACCAATTCAGTTAGCCTACCTTGGGAAATGATCAAAAGATGAGATAACAAACTCGCATGCCATCGGTTAGCAATCCGCAAAGACCGTTGTTGCTGCTCTATTTTTAAAACATCATATTTCATCATCTCAATTACCTCTAGGTTATATGAGTTGGCAATTAGTCAGTTATATCCTGCCAATAATGCTAGCGTAATGCCAACACAGAGCGTCATAGTCTTCGTGGTTAGAACATCCGAGCATGAGTCAAGCTTCTTATTTCCTGCCACAACCATCTCACCTTTATCATTCCCTATAAAAATCCTCGACCAGAGAGCCACGGAGGAAATACACATCGAAGCAAGCATCTACATTGAGCTTCACTTGGCCCTTTGGAGGACGGTCCATACATTTAATCGATGCTCTTGGGGAGGAAGTGATAACCCACAAGTTTAGGGGATTGCGACAGTCTACGAAGAAAGTATTATAACCCAAATTTATTGACTAAACACAAGAGGATTCTAACAATATTTATAAGCCTTAAAAGTTGAGTTATTAATTCAACCACACTTGGAAGCAAATTCTTGCTCAGGAGAATTTATTAGTAGCAAAAGTGATGTAATGATTGTAGTTGGATTATGGAATGATGCTACTCCTGCAGAAGTTGTTGGATTCCTCGAAGAGGAAAGGTGATGTAGCACAATAGTATAAAGTATTTTCCTCAGTTAAGAATCAAGATTATCAAACCAGCAGGAGTCACCACGCTAACAATGTAAACAACACCTGCACACAAACACGATACAAATGCTTGCACCAAACTTGGCAAGGGGGTTGTCAGTCCCCTTGTCTTGTCCAGATCTGAAATCACGCCACTCGGGCCCTAGTGTCAAGTATTAAGTATAGCAAAGTCATAGCAATATCTGTCTCGGAACATACAGGGTAATAGGGATGACACTATCAAACTCCGTGTCTATTAAGAGATCTCATCCAGTTCCAATCCACCCCATGCGACTAAAAAGAAATTACTCACATGTGTGGGGAAATCATGATGGTGATGATGATGACAAAGAATCCCACTCTTTGGAGGCCAGATCATCCTCCAGACAGCCCTCCAAGAAGGTGAACTATTTTGGCAGCGGCTATGTATCGTGAAAAATTCTAGAAAAAAATATATCGAAGTTTTTCCAGTTGAAAGAAAAATATAGGTGTCGAGAGGCAGTGCAACGGAGGTTTTGTGGGCTCCTGCCACCCCTTCTCATTTGGTCTAGCCATTTGGAGCCGCGGGGCACCCGTGGCTCCATCTTCTGGCTTTGTATCTCTTTTCTCCCGAAAAAATTTCCTATATTTTTCTCAATTTGCTGGAAACGGCGTCAGTCTAGAGTAGTTTTTATTCAAATTATGCAAGTTAGAGGACACAAATGTAGCAAAAATGCTCCAAAAGTTAGATACGCCTGAGACGTATCAGCTCCCCCAAGCTTAGCTTATTGCTTGTCCTAAAGCAACTCAGTTGATAAGGTGACGCGGCAAAGAAATCATTTACAAATACTTTTATTTGGTGTATGCATAGAAATTTGGTCCATGATCACTTTACATCTATCCTATGAGCGTAATCACATGAATAAAAAAGCTTAACAACTAAGTTCTCTCATGATAATATTTCAATCAACTAGCAAGTTATATAAAGCATATCAAACACCAACATGAGAAGAATGAACATGATGCAATATGACAACATGGTATCCCGGTGGTCTTTTGTGAAGCAAAACATAAATGCAAGACACCGAAGAAGTTCAAGTAGTGACTAGACATTATGATTTAGCATAGAGCATCACACTCATGCATCACCTGATGTTACTTAGACAATGTGCATGTTAAACTAAGAATGATAACTTTGCTCTCTGAGTAGGTGCTCTAGGAAGGTGACGACACAACATATAAGTAAAATAGATAGGGAATGATTACCATGCCCTTATTTTGGTAAAAACTGGCAAGCTTGTGAAGCCTTATTTTGGGAGGTTGTTTTCAGAGTTTGAAGAATGGAAAGACAAGTTTATCCCCATTCTTCTTGCAGTAGCTGCTTTAGAACTTTGCACTTTGAACTTTATTTGTTTGATTCCCTTTTTTGGTTTTTTGGATAGAATCAATTTATTTATTTTTAGCCATTATAAGAAGAATAGAAAACTAGACAACAAAAGATTGGGCCAGACAAAGACAATTTACTTGGAATGACTATTTAAAGCAATGATAGGTAGGTGTAGTTGTTGGGGAACGTAGTAATTCAAAAAAATTCCTATGATCATGCAAGATCTATCTAGGAGAAGCATAGCAACGAGACGGGAGAGTGTGTCCACATACCCTCGTAGACCGAAGGGGAAGCGTTATGTAACACGGTTGATGTAGTCGAACGTCTTCGCGATCCAACCGATTCAAGTACCGAACATACGACACCTCCGTGTTCAGCACGATGACGTCCCTTGAGCTCTTGATTCAGTAGAGGGTCGAGGGAGAGTTCCATCAGCATGACGGCGTGGCGACGGTGTTGGTGATGTGATCTGCACAGGGCTTCGCCTAAGCACTACGACAATATGACCGAGGTGGTAATTAACTGTGGAGGGGGGCACCGCACACGGCTAAGACAAATCTTGGAGTGCCTTTGGGGTGCCCCCCGCCCCCGTATATAAAGGAGGAGGGGAGGAGGCGGCCGGCCTAGGGGGCGCGCCAAAGGGGGGATTCCAACTATGACTCCCAATCCTAGTTGGACTCCCTTTCCTTTTCCAGAGGGGGGAAAGAGGGAATGGAGAGGAAGAGGAGAAGAAAGGGGGGGGCACGCTGAAGGAAATATGCCCTAGAGGCAATAATAAAGTTGTTATTTATATTTCCTTATATCATGATAAATGTTTATTATTCATGCTAGAATTGTATTAACCGAAAACTTAGTACATGTGTGAATACATAGACAAACAGAGTGTCACTAGTTTACCTCTACTTGACTAGCTCGTTGAATCAATGATGGTTATGTTTCCTAACCATAGACAAGAGTTGTCATTTGATTAACGGGATCACATCATTAGAGAATGATGTGATTGACTTGACCCATCCATTAGCTTAGCACGATGATCGTTTAGTTTGTTGCTATTGCTTTCTTCATGACTTATACATGTTCCTATGACTATGAGATTACGCAACTCCTGAGTACCGGAGGAACACTTTGTGTGCTACCAAACGTCACAACGTAACTGGGTGATTATAAAGGTGCTCTACAGGTGTCTCCGATGGTGCTTGTTGAGTTGGCATAGATCGAGATTAGGATTTGTCACTCCGATTGCCGGAGAGGTATCTCTGGGCCCTCTCGGTAATGCACATCACTATAAGCCTTGCAAGCATTGTGACTAATGAGTTAGTTGCGGGATGATGCATTACGGAACAAGTAAAGAGACTTGCCGATAACGAGATTGAACTAGGTATGAGGATACCGACGATCAAATCTCGGGCAAGTAACATACCAATGACAAAGGGAACAACGTATGTTGTTATGCAGTTTGACCGATAAAGATCTTCATAGAATATGTAGGAACCAATATGAGCATCCAGGTTCCGCTATTGGTTATTGACCGGAGACGAGTCTCGGTCATGTCTACATAGTTCTCGAACCCGTAGGGTCCGCATGCTTAACGTTTGGTGACGATCGGTAGTTTGGAGTTTTGATGTACCGAAGGTAGTTCGGAGTCTCAGATATGATCACGAACATGACGAGGAGTCTCAAAATGGTCGAGACATAAAGATCGATATATTGGATGACTATGTTTGGACTTCGGAAGGGTTCTGGGCAAGTTCGGACAAATACCGGAGTACCGGGGGTTACCGGAACCACCCGGGGAGTGTAATGGGTCTATTGGGCCTTATTGGAGAAGAGGAGGGGCGGCTAGGGCAGGCCGCGCGCCCCCTCTCCTTCTAGTCCGAATTTGACTAGGAGGGGGGCCTTTCCTTCGTTCTCTCTTTTCCTTCCCTCTCTCCCACTCCTACTCTTGGAAGGGTTGGAGTCCTACTCCCAGTGGGAGTAGGACTCCCCTTGGGGCGCACCTAGGAGGGCCGGCCTTGATACGTCTCCAACGTATCTACTTTTCCAAACACTTTTGCCCTTGTTTTGGACTCTAACTTGCATGATTTGAATGGAACTAACCCGGACTGGCGCTGTTTTCAGCAGAATTACCATGTTGTTATTTATGTGCAGGAGTAAACGTTCTCGGAATGACCTGAAACTTACGGAGACACTTTTCAGAAAATAAGAAAAATACCTGCAAAAGATGAAGGCCAGGGGGCCCACCACCTTGCCACGAGGGTGGGGGGCGCGCCCCCCTACCTCGTGGGCCCCTTGTTGCGTCTCCGACTCCACCTCCACCTCAATATATTGAGTTTCGATGAGAAAAAAATCAGAGGGAAGAAATCACCACATTTTACGATACGGAGCTGCCGCCAAGCCCTAAAACCTCTCGGGAGGGCTGATCTGGAGTCCGTTCGGGGCTCTGGAGAGGGGAATCCGTCGCCATCGTCATCATCAACCATTCTCCATCACCAATTTCATGATGCTCATCGTAGTGCGTGAGTTATTCCATCGTAGGCTTGCTGGACGGTGATGGGTTGGATGGGATCTATCATATAATTGAGTTAGTTTTGTTAGGGTTTGATCCCTAGTGTCCACTATGTTCTGAGATTGATGTTGCTATGACTTTGCTATGCTTAATGCTTGTCGCTAGGGCCCGAGTGCCATGATTTCAGATCTGAACCTATTATGTTTTCATCAATATATGAGTGTTCTTGATCCTATCTTGGAAGTCTATAGTCACCTATTATGTGTTATGATCCGTTAACCCCGAAGTGACAATAATCAGGATACTTACCGGTGATGGCCGTAGTTTGAGGAGTTCATGTATTCACTATGTATTAATGCTTTGTTCCGGTTCTCTATTAAAAGGAGACCTTAATATCCCTTAGTTTCCGTAAGGACCCCGCTGCCACGGGAGGGTAGGACAAAAGATGTCATGCAAGTTCTTTTCCATAAGCACGTCTGTGTGACGCCCGAATAATTAAGCTAAAGTAAACCTCTCTTAATGATGCAACGTCACCACGGTTACTGTTCCTAATCTCGCGTTAGTTCGAAACTGATTTGAAATTCAAATTCAAAATTAAGCAAACAATAAAAGTTTTCAAATATTAAAACTAAAATGTTCGGAGTGAGCCAAATACTGCATAGGTAATTATAATGAAGAAACCACACTTTAATAAAATGTTTAAATATTCAAATGATAATAAAGCAATAGTAAAAAATATTATTTAAATACTTTTAAATAATAAATAATCACAAAACTATTTTATTTAGTTACCCAAATTGATGTGGCAGTAGTAAATATAGTAATACTAATTTAGGAACCATTTCTGTATTTTATAAAACTATAACCGTTTTAAGAAATAAAATAAAACAAAAAAAGAATATAAGCAAAACATAAAAGGAAAGCAAAAATATAAATAAAAGAGAACTCCCCCCCGCTGGGCCCCGGCCCAGCTAGCCTCAGGCCCAACAAGGCCGGCCCACCCCGCACCTCCCTGGCCTATATGGCCCTTGTCCCCCGAAACCCTAAACTGCTAACCACCCCACTTTCCCCACTCCCCTGGCCCCCCTCTACCCCCGCTCGATCTGGACGCCCACGGCACCCCCTACGCTGGCCCCGACTACGCCCCCCGCTCGATCTGGGCGCCGCGTGGCGCTGCTCGACACCATCTCCCTCGTCCTCGCGCCTCGTCCCCTCTCCCTCGACTGCGCCGCTCGCCGCGCCAACCATGACCACGCCCTCGACACCCAACGCCGCATGGACGCCGCCGCCCCGCTGGACAGTGTCATCCTCGCCCCCGCCGCGCCGGACTGCCTCGTTCCCGCCTCTCCTTCGCCGGTCCTCCCCGCGCCTCGTCGCCCTCTTCTCTTCAACGGGGGTGAGCTCTCGGTCGGGCCTCGTCCGTCTCCCCCTCCGAACATTGCGCCCCCTCCCACGCCGTCCCATCGCCGCCCCTGCCTCTACGTGGCGGCGCCACGTCGCGGCTTCCGCACGCCTTCGCGTGCCCAGGGCGCGCCTCGCCCCTCTACGCCCGCCGCATCGGCCGGCTCCCATCAGCTGCTGCTCCACCGCTATGCTGCTACTGCTGCTTTCACCGTCGCCGCACGACTCGTCTTGGCCATCGTCTCCGCCCCCCACGACCCCACGGGCTTCCCTAGATGCGAGCGAGCAAGGGCAACCTTCTAGTGCCCTTGACTCATCCCACTGCCGCCTCCAGCACTGCTCTGGTGAACCCGCTCCACCGCACATGGTGGCCGTTGCCGTTTACCCGCCGGCTAATCCACTGATTAGCCACAATTAACATTGCTAATTACCCCCTGGTCAAATGACAAGCGGGGCCCGCCCTGTTAAAAAAAGAGAAAAAGAAAATATGTAATTAAAAAATTAATTAATTAAATTAATTTGGCTAATTAAATTTAGTTAACCTAATCAAGTAATTAAACTAATTAACCTTGTTTAAATTAACCTGAGACTATAACGAATGGGTCCCACCTACCAGGTTTAACCTAGTCAACCTGTGGTCTTGATGACATCATGCTGACACAATAATTGTATTTTCTAATTAAATTAAACCTGTCAAATCCAAAATTGTTTTAAATCTTTAAAAATTAATATAAAATAATCCGTAACTCGGATGAAAATACTTTGTACATGAAAGTTGCTCAGAACGACGAGACGAATCCGGATAAGCAGCCCGTTCGTCCGCCATGCATCCCTAGCATAGCGAACACGCAACTTTTCCCCTCCGATTCATCTGTCCGAAAACATGAAACACCGGGGATATTTTCCCGGATGTTTCCCCCCTTCACCGGTATCACCTCATACCGCGTTAGGTCACCTCTAGCATCGCATTTTGACTTGTTATGCTTTGTGATACTTTGATTGCTCTATTATTTATTGTATTCCCCCTCCGTTACTTCTTTCCGGTAGACCCCGAGATTGCCGGCGACCCCCAGTTTGACTACGGTGTTGATGACCCCTCCTTGCCAGAGCAACCAGGCAAGCCCCCCTTGATCACCAGATATCGCCTACTCTTATCTATACTGATTGCATTGGAGTAGTGTAGCATGTTACTGCTTTCCATTAATCCTATCTTGATGCATAGCCTGTCCTTGCTACTACTGTTGTTACCTTTACCTGCAATCCTAATGCTTAGTATAGGATGCTAGTTTATCATCAGTGGCCCTACATTCTTGTCCGTCTGCCATGCTATACTATCGGGCCGTGATCACTCGGGAGGTGATCACGGGTATATACTATATACTTTATACATGATACATGTGATGACTAAAGTCGGGTTGGCTCGAGGAGTACCCGCGGTTGATTCACGAATTGGGGGCTGGAAGGACATACTTTCCCGACAGCCCTCCGTGTGGATCTTTGTGGCGAAGCGACAGGGTAGGTTGAGACCACCTAGGAGAGAGGTGGGCCTGGCCCTGGTCGGCGTTCACGGTTATTTCAAGATAACACGTTTAACGAGATCTTAGTATTTGATCCGAGTCTGGCCACTGGCCTATACGCACTAACCATCTATGCGGGGACAGTTATGGGCACTCGACGTTGTGGTATCAGCTGAATCCTTCGTGATGTCAGCGACTGAGCGGCGCGCGCCGGATTGGACCGTAAGCCTGCTCTTGTATTAAGGGGGCTAGTTCTGCTTCCGGCCGCGTACGCAACGTGCAGGTGTGCAATTGGCGATGGGCCCAGACCCCTGCGCCATAGGATTTAGACCGATGTGCTGACCTCTCTATTATGCCTAGGTAGGGCTGTGATGTGTTGATCTTCCGAGGCCGAGCATGACCCAGAAAAGTGTGTCCGGACAAAGGGGGTCAAGCGTGTTGGGAAATGTGGTGCACCCCTACAGGGAAGTTAATCTATTCGAATAGCCGTGATCTTCAGTAACAGGACAACTTGGAGTTGTACCTTGACCTTATGACAACTAGAACCGGATACTTAATGAAACACACCCTTCCAACTGCCAGATACAACCCGGTGGTCACTCTCTAATAGGGCGATGAGGAGAGGACCGCCGGGTAGGATTATGCTATGCGATTTTACTTGGTGAACTTACCTTTACTCTCTTCTTCTACTGCAAGATGGAGGTTACCACAAGCGTAGTCTTCGAAAGGACTAGCTATCCCCCTCTTATTCCGGCATTCTGCAGTTCAGTCCACATATCATAACCCCTTTTCATTTGATACCAATGCATACATATGTAGTGTAGCTCCTTGCTTGCGAGTACTTTGGATGAGTACTCACGGTTGCTTTGCTCCCCCTTTTCCTCCTTTTCTATACCCGATTGTTGCGACCAGACGATGGAGTCCAGGAGCAAGACGCCACTTTCGATGACGACTACTACTACTCGGGAGGTGCCTACTACTACGTGCAGCCCGCTGACGACGACCAGGAGTAGTTTAGGAGGATCCCAGGCAGGAGGCCTGCTCCTCTTTCGATCTGTATCCCAGTTTGTGCTAGCCTTCTTAAGGCAGATTTGTTTACTTATGTCTGTACTCAGATATTGTTGCTTCCGCTGACTCGTCTATGATCGAGCTCTTGTATTCGAGCCTTCGAGGCCCCTGGCTTGTAATATGATGCTTGTATGACTTATTTTATTTGTAGAATTGTGTTGTGATATCTTCCCGTGAGTCCCTGATCTTGATCGTACACGTTTGCGTGTATGATTAGTGTACGATCGAATCGGGGGGCGTCACAGTATGTCTATATTCGGAATACATGCCTACATTACATCAATGAACTGGAGCTAGTTCTATGTCACCCTAGGTTATGACTGTTACATGATGAACCGCATCCGGCATAATTCTCCATCACCGATCCATTGCCTACGAGCTTTCCATATATTGTTCTTCGCTTATTTACTTTTCCATTGCTATTGCTATCATCACTACAAAATACAAAAAACATTACTTTTACTACTGTTATCCTTTGCTACCGTTACCACTACTATCATATTACTTTGCTATGAAATACTTTGCTGCAGATATTAAGTTTCCAGGTGTGGTTGAATTGACAACTCAGATGCTAATACTTGAGAGTATTCTTTGGCTCCCCATGTGTCGAATCAATAAATTTGGGTTGAATACTCTACCCTCGAAAACTGTTGCGATCCCCTATACTTGTGGGTTATCAAGACTATTTTCTCGCACCGTTGCCGGGGAGCATAGCTCTATTCTTTGAGTCACTTGGGATATATATCTGCTTATCATTATGAAGAACTTGAGAGATCCAAAAACCAAGATCTATCCCTCAACTACGAGGGGAGGTAAGGAACTGCCATCTAGCTCTGCACTTGATTCACCTTCTGTTTTGAGTAAGCTTGCGACACCTACACCTGCTTCTGCTATTCGTTCTGATATGTCGCATGTTATTGATGATGCCACTTCTGCTATGCATGATACTTATGATGAAACTACCTCTATGCCTGATACTACTATGCCACTTAGTGCTTTTCTTGATGAACAACTTGCTAGGGGTAGAGAAATTGAAAATATTGAATATGATGATACTGATGAAAGTGATGATGAAGAACCACTTGCCATTCCTAAGGGTTATGTTTTTGATCAAGATGCTTCTTTAGCTATTTTAGCTTGCAGAAATAGAACTGAACTTAAAAGATTGTTAGCTAAATGGAGTAAGCAATCTCTAAATGCTAGAATGAAACCTGACCCTGCTTTCACTACTTCACCCATCTTTGTTACTGATAAGGATTATGAATTCTCTGTTGATCCTGATATAATTACTTTGGTTGAATCTGATCCTTTTCATGGTTATGAATCTGAAACTGTTGTGGCATATCTTACTAAATTAAATGATATTGCCACCCTGTTCACTAAAGATGAGAGAACTCGCTACTTTTATATCCTTAAAATATTTCCGTTCTCATTAAAGGGCGATGCTAAGATATGGTTTAATTCTCTTGATCCTGGTTGTGTGCGTAGTCCCCAGGATATGATTTATTACTTCTCTGCTAAATATTTCCCTGCTTATAAGAAACAAGCTGCTTTAAGGGATATATATAATTTTGTGCAAATTGAAGAAGAGAGTCTCCCACAAGCTTGGGGGAGGCTTCTCCAATTACTTAATGCTTTGCCTGATCATCCTCTTAAGAAAAATGAAATACTTGATATCTTTTATAATGGACTAACTGATGCCTCCAGAGATTACCTGGATAGTTGTGCTGGTTCTGTTTTCAGGGAAAGAACACCGGATGAAGCTGAAATTCTATTGAAAATATGTTGACAAATGAAAATAATTGGACACCTCCGGAGCCAATTCCTGAGCCTATTCATAAACCAACTCCGAAGAAGAGGGGTAATCTATTTCTCAGTCCTGAAGGTATGCAAGAGGCAAAGAAATCTATGAAAAAAGGGTATTAAAGCTGAAGATGTTAAGAATTTACCTCCTATTGAAGAAATACACGGTCTTAATTTACCGCCTGTCGAAGAAACATATAATCCAAATCCATTACCTATTGAAGAAACTCATGGTCTTGATAACCCGACACAGGTAGTAAAGGTAAATTCTCTCTATAGATATGATAAAGCTGTAATCCCATTTACTAAAATTGCTAGCCCATGCTTAGATGAGTTTGATAAATTTGTGGCTAAGCAAGAAGATTTTAATGCTTATTTTGGTAGACAATTAAAATGCAATTCAAATATGCATGGACACTTGGGTGATTATATGGCTAATGTCAAAGGTGAACTTATACTTATTAGTAAACATGCTTCTATGGTTACCACTCAAGTAGAACAAGTACTTAAAGCTCAAAATGGTTTGCTCAATGAATCGAATAGTAAAGATAATGATAATGCTGTTAGAGTGGCTACTAGAACTGGTAGAATGACTCAAGAACCTTTGTATCCTGAAGGCCACCCTAAGAGAATTGAGCAAGATTCTCAGAAAAATAATATAGATGTACCTAGTTCTTCTAAAAAGAAGAAAAAGAAAAATGATAGGACTTTGCATGCTTCTAGTGATCCTATTGTTGAAACACATGAGAATACAAATGATATTTCTATTTCTAATGCTGAAACTCAATCTAGTAATGAACCTGAAACTAGTGATAATGCTAATAATAATATTCATGATGATGCTCAACCTAGTAATGATAATGATATAGAAATTGAACCTGCTGTTGATCTTGATAACCCACAATCAAAGAATCAACGTTATGATAAGAAAGATTTTGTTGCTAGGAAACATGGTAAAGAAAGAGAGCCTTGGGTTCAGAAACCCATGCCTTTTCCTCCCAAACCATCCAAGAAAAAGGATGATGAGGATTTTGAGCGCTTTGCTGAAATGATTAGACCTTTCTTTTTGCGTATGCGATTAACTGATATGCTCAAAACTAATCCTTATGCTAAGTATATGAAAGATATTATTACAAATAAAAGAAAACTACCGGAAGCCGAAATCTCCACCATGCTTTCTAATTATACTTTTAAGGGTGGAATACCAAAGAAACTTGGAGATCCCGGTGTACCCACTATATCATGCTCTATTAAAAGAAACTATGTTAAAACTGCTTTATGTGATCTTGGAGCCGGTGTTAGTGTTATGCCTCTCTCTTTATATCATAGACATGATTTGAATAAGTTGACACCTACTGAAATATCTTTGCAAATTGCTGATAAATCAACTGCTATACCTGTCAGTATTTGTGAGGATGTGCCTGTTGTAGTTGCAAATGTTACTATTTTAACAGACTTTGTTATTCTTGATATTCCCGAGGACGATAGTATGTCTATTATTCTTGGAAGACCCTTTTTGAATATTGTAGGGGCTGTTATTGATTGCACTAAAGGCAATGTCACTTTTCATGTTAGTGGTAATGAGCACACGGTACACTTTCCGAGGAAACAACCTGAAGTTCATAGTATCAACTCTATTGGAAGAATTCCATCGATTATATTTGGAGGTTTTGAATTTCCTCTTCCTACTATCATGAAGAAATATGATATTCTTATTATTGGGGATGTGCATATCCCCGTTGAGGTAACATAGTGTTATTCGAAATTTCTGCGGTTCCATGTTATTCGGAATGAGTTCGTTAACAAGACTTGATCAACCTTGTTAGTGGATTCCTTTTGATGATCATGATATGGATGAAACTAGAAGGCACAACCTTCTGTACCCCACTTTTACTTTCTATTATTTATATTAAATAAAATAAAAATAATTATTTGTCTGTCTGTTATCTAATTATCCGTGCAATATAAAAATACCTCGAAAATAAAAGTTCTCCAAATGCCCTGAAAATTAAATATGATTTTTCTAAAATATTTGAAGATTTATGGAACTGAGAACACACCAGGGGGGCCAACCACCTGCCCACGAGGGTGGAGGGCGCGCCCCCTGCCTCATGGGCCCACGGTGGCCCTCCTCCACTTATCCTTTCACCCATACACTCCTTCTTCCTCCCCCAAACACGAATAACCAGCTCAAACCCGAGTCTCATTTTGCTGCCATTTTCGATCTCCTTGCTCAAAGCACCTCTCACAAAACTGCTTGGGGAGATTGTTTCTTGGTATGTGACTCCTCCATTGGTCCAATTAGTTTTTGTTCTAGTGCTTTATTCATTACAAATTTTTGCTGCTTAGGTGGCCCTGTTCTTGAGCTTGCATGTCAAATTTATATGGTCAAAAGTAGTTTTGATGCATGATATAGGCCCTAGGCACTTGTAGGAGTAGTTGCTATCAATATTATTGAGTTTGGTTTACTTTTATTTTGAAGTTACTAAAAAATTTCAGAATTTTTCAGAGGAAGAAAATGCTTAGGAAAATGTTCCAAGGTGGTTCTTCAAGGAAGCAAGGACCTAGGCTTGCAATGCGTGATGCTGATGAAGAGTCACCAAGAGATGCTCCAGTGCGTCCTTGTGAGCGGCCTTCTGAAAATTTTGTGGATCGAGCGGGAATAAAAGAAGAATTCAACGCATATTTGCGTAACGCCGATCTTGTGAGCTTCGAGGAAGAGAAGTGCAGTCAGTATCATAATCTCACTAGTTTCTTTGTGAGGAGGTTTGATTTTTCAACTTCACGTAATTCTCCAACTGTCCTGTTTGATCTTTATGATAAATCTTATACCATGGACTTAGAGGATTTTACGACTGCATGCAAACTTCCACAATGGGGTAGTATAAGGGATCCTCGCAAATCTGAATTTAGAGATTTTCTTGCTAGCATAACTGTGGGAGAATCTAGAGATATTACACAAGCTACCATAGGGAGCATTCACTTTCCTGCTATACATTATTTTGCTCTCTTCATAGGTAGATGCATTAATGGTAAAGATGAGGATGTCACATGTGTGTCCCTGACCTCAGTATTCTTAGGAGTGTTGTGTTAGGAGATAGATCTTATAATTTGGGAGCTATTGTTGCACGTAGGTTGCATCTTAATAGATTTAATGGAGATTTCTTTGGTGGAATTTATGCAACCCGCATAGCTAATTTTCTTGATATAGCCATACGTGAAGATGATATTGAGTTGCCTCCTGCTTATTTGGATTATGAGGCTATGGTTCACCACCATTTTGTCGAGAGGAATGAATCACCTCTACAGTATTGCTTAATCTTTGACAGACGCTGTGTCGTCCGTATTACTCTCCATGCTCCTGCCTTCTTTGATTATCAGGCAAAAGAAAGATATGTTATTACCAGAGAGGAGGCAGATGAGTACGAGAGGAGGGCTAATGGAGATTTCTTTGGTGGAATTTATGCAACCCGCGTAGCTAATTTTCTTGGTATAGATGTACGCGACGATGATATTGAATTACCTCCTGCCTATCTATATTTTAATGCTATGGTTCACCACCAGTTTGTCGAGAGGAACGAATCACCTCTCCAGTACCGATTAATCTTTAACAGACGCACTACACCACGACACCACACCAGCGACATGCATCTGTTGGCATAAGTACACAAGGCCGACACTCTTTTTGTCTCAAACTATGCCGACACACCGATTGTCAGTGTTATGCAGGCTTTTTGACAGATTATGTGTAGGCAATGGCTCAATGACCACCGACGTAAAATGTGTCGGCATATACCATCTATACTGATACATTATGTGTCGGCAGTTCGCCTCGACAGAAAGAGTGTCGGCGTTTCTTAGACCTGGCCCATCAATTTCTATCCCCGCGCCAACAACATCCAAAATATCAAGCGGCAAGAGCCCCTGCGCGGGCGAGGCCCAAAATCCAGATATTCTGTAAGCAAATCTCTTTTGTAAGTCGCTCCCCGACAACCGAAGCCCATTGTCCACCTCTCACGCCACACACAAACCTAACAAAAATCCCTGCCGCCGCACCACCACCAGGCACCACCACCGTACTCTTGGCCGATATGGTCACGCCGCTGCCCCTCCCACCCCGGGTGACGCCTCCCGAAGCTCCCGTCCAGCTGCGCTTCCCCAGCCTGAGGTGCCGCCCGGCTGTCCGCTAACCTAGCGGCGGCCGTCGCCCGCTGGTTCCCTGGCATCGCCCCTAACCTGCCAGTTGATTTGCTCGCGCCGTCGCGTCCTCCGACCGTGATCTGCCTCGCGACGCCACCTCCCCAGACTACGACCTGCCTCGAGCCGCCACCTCCCCAGACCACGACCTACCTCGCGCCGCGACGGCCTCTGGTCACAACCTGCCTCCCGCCCCCACGGCCTCCGAGGGGCCGCCCCACAGGCTGCAGCTTAGGAGACTCTCCGATGTCCCTCTTCCACCACCGGCAACATCTTCCCCACCCTCTCTGTCCTACCCTGTTTCCAAATTTGCTTTTTGTAGTTAAGGTTATTTTCATTTTTCCATCCAAAAGTGTGATTGCCCATTAGATCTATCTAGGTTGAACAAGTTTATGTCTAAACTGTCATATTTATTCATAGATTTTGTCTGCTTACTTCAAAACTGAAATGTGGCTTTTGCTTGCTGATAATTTCGGCTATGGTGTGGCTGTCTATTACTCAAGATGATTCCATATCATATCATCAACTTTAGGAACCTTATCTCAGCTGTCGTCGATTTCAGAACAGATCGTTGGCATTGTTGCTTCAAGGGACATGTATGTTGCCTGTCCTTTTGCCTACTGAGCACACAAAACAAATGTGTCTATCAATATATTTAAGTGAAACAACATGCTCCCATTTTTGGTCAATCGGTAGATCTGACTAATACATAATTACACACACACACACACACACACACACACACACACACACACACACACACACACACACACACACACACACACATATATATATATATATATATATATGTGAGATATTATTCAGTCATTTTTCATAATTTGAGTAAGCTGAAACTGATGGTCTCAGATGGTTTGTGTATTTACTTTGATAAGAACCTGCATCTACAAATACTGAGTAGAGGGTTGCCTTTTGTGCATGAATTTGCAGCAGGTCTGATCCCTTTCCTGTGCTCTCCACTTGTCCTCACTCCTTGGGCCTTCCCTTTGCTTATCACCATACATTTTATACAGAGCGGTGTCACGATGCATCTCCTCTGCCTAGATGATGGACAGAGGGCCTAAGCTCTAGGTGAGCTCCTCCACCAAGCAAGTGTTGTATATTGTATGATGTTCTGATTGTTAATGTCTGCAATCTAATGCCTTGCTCTGCATTTTAATTTTTAATCTCAACATTTCCAATTTTACCAGTTGGAGATTATTTGAATGATTCAGTTTTGGGGGAAGAAAGCGAGGTATAGTCGAGAATGTATAGTCTGCATTGTGTATAACTGAAATATGTGTAGCTTCCTAATATGAAAACATGCATGTTTACATATTTGTCTTTCTTTTAGCATTGCTGAATGAATGAAAACATTCACATGACCACACATGGTCCAAAGTTAAAACTAGGAATTGGGTTTTCATTTCCCTTAGAATTGTTAATGTTCATCCTGTTGTCGTTTCTTCTGAAGTTTAGAAAATTCCTTCTACTCAATAGTTAACTCATTTTACTATTGTCAGCATAATCCATGGATTTGCATTGCAAGAGATTACTAAAAATATTTTTTTTTGTGATTCCTATGTATTTCTGGGTGTGCATCATTCAGGGCCGTCAAGAAGGGGGGCCAAAGTGGGCGACCACCCAGGACCCCCAATTCTAGGGGCCCCCAAATCACTGTTATGTATCAGGATGAAAAAGGCCTAGCTTACCTGGATCATCCCTGATGTACGACAGCACCGAAGCGTAGCCCAACTTCCTGTAGTTCCTACTCTGCTCCTATCAATGCATTTCTTTGATTGTTTCGGATAGAACTATTTTGAGGATAGTTGCTCATAAAATATTTCAAAGATAGTTGTCCATCCAAGTTTCAAGGTTCATCATTCTTTTGTTCTCATTTCTTGATAAGCCTAGAATTCATGTACTCATGCTTTTCAGTAGAACACAATGTTAGTTTATTGTTTTAGCAGTACCTTCAGTACTTTAAATTTCATAATTTATGTATTTATAAATTGTACGAAATAACAAATAATCAAGATATGGAATTAAGTGAAAGTATACTTTAGTTGTATTAGCTATATTATTGTAATGTTAGAGCCTCATTTTGCATTTCGTCCCAGGGCCTTGGCATCATTACAAGGAAGACAAGCTTTTCGACTCCATCTGTATGTGCCAGGAAAGGTGAATCTCAAAGATTTGTCTTGTAGACTGGTGGCATGATGCTACAACCAGCGTTCAAGGGTAAAACACATCCAACTCCCCTGCATGATTCGATTTCTTTTTCTATTGTTAGAGTATTGCTATCTGTTTAATATTCAGCTAAAAGTTCTGTTTTGGAGCTTTGATTCCATGCCTCAAACTAGTTCCAAGATAAGGATTTGACATAGTTTTACATGTAGACACAAACTTCCTGTTTAACTGAAAGTGTCTTTATTTTTTAAAAGGGTTCCAAGTATTGTTCACACTACTAAGCCTTCACATTTTACTGATCTGTACACTGAGAAGTTGAGTGTAAAAAAAGTTGTGCTTGTTTTCTATATACTATATGCTGTATTTTTTTGTAACTTGTATACTCTATTCCTGCAACTCATCGGCCCCATTCTAAAAGATGGTACATGGATCCTAGACTTTGGTTATTAGTGAGTTCAGACATTTTTATACGAATCCATTTTGTGATATGATAGGCGATATCCTGACTTTGGTTTGTGTTCCAATAAGGTTATCTTTTTAACCAAACTGTTGCATAATTACTCCCTCTGTAAGGAAATATAAGATATTTTAGATCACTACTTTAGTAATCTATGATCTTATATTTCTTTATAGAGGGCGTACAATCTTTTCTGAGATTATTGGCTTTATTCTTTAGATCTTTTAGTAGAGAATAAATGCCTCCTTATATGCTTTATATTTCAGTTCTCATAGTGCAGAAAAAAGACCTGCATAGTTTTTATTGGAGAGGCCATGCAATCAAGTATTTGTTTACTTTCCTTTTAACCAAGCCAATATGTTGTACATCTTCTGTTTCTTAGACCTTTGGACTCAAAGACAACTCACAGATTTGAAAAATTCTACTATTTCTAAGATGGCTGAAACATATTAGTTCTTTTGCAGGGACATGGTAAAAAGTAGCAAATTCACAAGTTGATGGAAGATGTTATCGTGATCGCTCTTGTTCAGAACATGGTTGACACATTTTGTCATATGGAAGTTGATGTTTGCTTGGCTGCTTTGTACCTAGGATATTAGCAAGCAGAAGGGCAGAAACGTATATGGTATGCAAGTGGGATCGACCCCTCTAATTTTCTATTGAAGGCAAACATCTATCACTGTCTAATTTACCTAGCTGCCATGTATGAGGCGATGATTTTTGATCTTGTTAGGCAATATTCACACATCCAGAATTTATTAACATGAATTTTTGAAGTTACATGTTATGATAGCCACATAGTTGTACTAGAAAAGGAAAAAAATCAAATGATATTTCCTTGGAATAAAGGTTAATGAGGGCAAAATGGCATGTTGTACTCTCAGTCTGTTTGTGATCACAATCATTGAGAATCTATTGTTCTTGCTTATACTAATGGATGTGAGTATTAATACTAGGTCTGAATACTTTAGTGGCCTGTAGATAGATTAACTGAGAGCATTTAGTACTTAAATGGACTACAGATGAATCAAGAACACATAGTAAATGTAGGCATGATTTTTTCTAGAGTTATGTGCGGATAATCCTAGCAACTACTCATTGTAGACAACTCACAAATTTGAAAAATTCGTATTTCTATGATTCTCAAACATATGAGTTCTTTTTCAGGGTCAAATGGCAGAAAGTAATCCCACAAGATGATATATGATGTTCTGCTGATCACTTTTGTTCATAACATGGTCGACACATTTTCGTCATATGGAAGTTGATGTTGACTTGGTGATCAAAGACTTGGCCCCTTCCATACTACCCCCTCCCCCCTCCTAAAATAAGTGTCTTTGGGACGGAGGTAGTGAAAGAACAATTGGTTTCCTAGGAACTTGATCATCATATTTTGTAACAGGCCACATCCTACATGTCAGACTTGTGTATTTCCTAAATGGTTGTAGATAACTTGAGTGAAGAAAATTAATGGATCTTCTATATATGTTGAATGAATGCATTGGCCAATGGTATCTTGTGATGAGTTGAATATTATGTATCGTGTACTTCACATGAATTGAATAATATGAAGTTAATTTTTGCATTAACACATGGTGCATTTCCATGTGTGCTGAAATGTAGTACCCTGGCAACAAGTGTGTCGGCATAAGTATTGGGTGTCACACAGTCTGTTGGGATAACTCAGTGTCAGACGAACTGTCAGAATAGCTATGGGCGTCGCAATATCTGTCGGAATACCACATTGTCAGATGAACTGTCGGCATAACAATGTCTGTCGGTGTAGAAATGTCTGTGGGCGTAGACCTCACCTACTCTGTCATACTGTCTGCCGGCATATATTTATCTGTCGGTAAAAACCTTTCCCGGCAGGACTATAGGCGACAGCTCCTTTCCGTCGGCAAAGTTCTTTGCCGACACTAAATGTGTGGCCTTAGGTGACCTATGTCGGCAGATTGTTTGACGTTGCTTTGAGTGTCGTGGTGTAGTGATGCCGCGCTGTCCGTATTACTCTCCCTGCTCCTGCTTTCTTTGATTATCAGGCAAGAGGAGGATATACTATTACCAGAGAGGAGGCAGATGAGTACGAGAGGAGAGAGGAGGCCGCTCGTCGCCATGCTGCAGCTCAGCAGGTGATAGCTGCTGCATCACAGTACGACCCCAGCTACTATTATGGATATCAGCCAGGCCAGCCGTGGCCATAGACCAACTTAGGCCAAAAGCCTAAGCTTAGGGGAGTACGTATTTCTCACCGACATTACATTTATGCTCACACACTCATTGCTAGATGTCTGTGCTCATACTTTTTCATTGTATCATCCATGCTAGTTTATTTCCCTTTTATGCTTTCTTTTTGTGTGTTTAATAAACCTTAAGAAAAACCAAAAAAATTAGTTGTAGCTTTTAATCAGTTTAATTTCCATGTTTGTAGTAGTAATTAAAAAGAAAACCCAAAAATATTTCCTGTTCTTCTTTTGCTTGTTGGGAGCTTTCCCGTGTAAATAGTTTTATTTCTTTTCTTTTCCTTGGGGGTCGATAGGAGAAGACCATAATTAAATTGTTGAAGAGGCTCTTATATGCATTATTGTTGATCTGACACAAGAGCCCATATTGCCTTGTCTTCTCCTGTTTATTGAATGCTTGCAGATTCCAGCTTAGTCCAATGCACGTGCACTATTATTATTATTCACACTATTCGGTCATGCAAGTGAAGGGCAATTATGATGATATATGATAGACTGTCTGAGATGAGAAAAGCCGGTATGAACTCGACCTCTTTTGTTTTTGTAAATATGATTAGTTCATCGTTCCTGACTCAGCCTATTATGAATAAACATGTTTGCAATGACAACTAGAGATCATAGTTTCTTGTGCCATGCT
Source organism: Triticum monococcum (assembly GCA_034509565.1). Lineage (NCBI taxonomy): Eukaryota > Viridiplantae > Streptophyta > Magnoliopsida > Poales > Poaceae > Triticum > Triticum monococcum. Next base: position 69,800,317 of record CM067846.1, read on the forward strand.
TGATTAGCTATGAGTTATAATGGTTTACCTTGCGTGCCAACATGCTATTAAAATGGTTATGATGTGGTATGATAGGGTGGTATCCTCCTCTGAATGATTTAAGTGACTTGACTTGGCACATGCTCACGCATGTAGTTGAAACAAAATCAACATAGCCTTCACGATATTTATGTTCATGGTGGATTATATCCTACTCATGCTTGCATTCGCTGTTGATTAATTTTAATGCATGTTCATGACTGTTGTCGCTCTCTAGCTGGTCGCTTCCCAATCTTTTGCTAGCCTTCACCTGTACTAAGAGGGAATACTGCTTGTGCATCCAATCCCTTAAACCCCAAAGTTATTCCATATGAGTCCACCATACCTACCTATATACGGTATCTACCTGCCATTCCAAGTAAATTTGTATGTGCCGAACTCTAAACTTTCAAATAAATATGCTGTTTTGTATGCTCGAATAGCTCATGTATCAACTAGGGCTGTCTGTATCTTCCATGTTAGGCGCGTTATTCTCAAGAGGAGTGGACTCCGCTCCTCACTCATGAGATAAATGGCTGGTCACCGGGATGCCCAGTCCCATGCTTTATGCAAACTAAATCAAAATAATTGCAAACAAAACTCCCCCTGGGACTCTTGTTAGTTGGAGGCATTCGTTCTTTCGAGCAAGCGACAGATTGATGCTTGGGGTGGAAGGGGGAGTATAAACTTCACCATTCTGTTTGGGAACCGCCTATAATGTGTGTAGCATGGAAGATATCGCCATCTCTTGGTTGTTATGTTGACAATGAAAGTATACCGCTAAAAATATTATTCACCTCTGTTTCAAATCTTATGCAATAAAGAGACAATCATAAGGCTTCTGCCAGTTGCCGATAACTTTAACAAAACATGATCATCTTATACAACAACTTATATCTCATCACGTCTTGACCATATCACATCACAACATGCCCTGCAAAAACAAGTTAGACGTCCTCTACTTTGTTGTTGCAAGTTTTACGTGGCTGCTACGGGCTTAGCAAGAACCGTTCTTACCTACGCATCAAAACCACAATGATAGTTCGTCAAGTTAGTGCTGTTTTAACCTTCTCAAGGACCGTGCGTAGCCATACTCGGTTCAACTAAAGTTGGAGAAACTGACACCCGCCAGCCACTTGTGTGCAAAGCACGTCGGTCGAACCAGTCTCGCGTAAGCGTACGCGTAATCGGTCCGGGCCGCTTCAGCCAACAATACTGCTGAACCAAAGTGTGATATGCTGGTAAGCAGTATGACTTGTATCGCCCACAACTCACTTGTGTTCTACTCGTGCATATAACATCTACGCATAAAACCATGCTCGGATGCCACTGTTGGGGAACGTAGTAATTTCAAAAAAATTCCTACGCACACGCAAGATCATGGTGATGCATAGCAACAAGAGAGGAGAGTGTTGTCTACGTACCCTCGTAGACCAAAAGCGGAAGCGTTAGCACAACGCGGTTGATGTAGTCGTACGTCTTCACGATCCGACCGATCAAGTACCGAACGCACGACACCTCCAAGTTCTGCACACGTTCAACTCGATGACGTCCCTCGAACTCCGATCCAGCCGAGCTTTGAGGGAGAGTTCCGTCAGCACGACGGCATGGTGACGAGGATGATGTTCTACCGACGCAGGGCTTCGCCTAAGCACCGCTACGATATGACCGAGGTGGATTATGGTGGAGGGGGGCACCGCACACGGCTAAGAGATCAAGAGATCAATTGTTGTCGCTTTGGGGTGCCCCCTGCCCCCGTATATAAAGGAGCGGAGGAGGGGGAGGGCCGGCCCTCTCTATGGCGCGCCCTAGGGGAGTCCTACTCCCACCGGGAGTAGGATTCCCCCTTTCCTAGTAGAACTAGGAGCCCTTCCAAGTAGTAGGAGTAGGAGGGAAGGAAAGGGAAGGGAAAAGGAGAAGGAAGGAAGGGGGCGCCACCCTCCCTAGTCCAATTCGGACCAGCCCATGGGGAGGGGTGCGGCCACCCTTTGATGCCTTTCTCTCCTTTCCCGTATGGCCCATTAAGGCCCAATACGAATTCCCGTAACTCCCCGGCACTCCCAAAAATATCCGTATCACTCAGAACCTTTCCGATGTCCGAATATAGTCGTCCAATATATAGATCTTTACATCTCGACCATTTCGAGACTCCTCGTCATGTCCCCGATCTCATCTGGGACTCCGAACTCCTTCGGTACATCAAAACACATAAACTCATAATATAACCGTCATCGAACTTTAAGCATGCGGACCCTACGGGTTCGAGAACTATGTGGACATGACCGAGACATGTCTTCGGTCAATAACCAATAGCGGAACCTGGATGCTCATATTGGCTCCTACATATTCTACGAAGATCTTTATCGGTCAAACCGCATAACAACATACGTTGTTCCCTTTGTCATCGGTATGTTACTTGCCCGAGATTCGATCGTCGGTATCTCAATACCTAGTTCAATCTCGTTATCGGCAAGTCTCTTTACTCGTTCCGTAATACATCATCCCGGAACTAACTCATTAGTTGCAATGCTTGCAAGGCTTAAGTGATGTGCATTACCGAGAGGGCCCAGAGATACCTCTCCGACAATTGGAGTGACAAATCCTAATATCGAAATATGCCAATGCAACAAGTACCTTTGGAGACACCTGTAGAGCACCTTTATAATCACCCAGTTATGTTGTGATGTTTGGTAGCACACAAAGTGTTCCTCCGGTAAATGGGAGTTGCATAATCTCATAATTATAGGAACATGTATAAGTCATGAAGAAAGCAATAGCAACATACTAAACGATCAAGTGCTATGCTAACAGAATGGGTCAAGTCAATCACATCATTCTCTAATGATGTGACCCCGTTAATCAAATGACAACTCATGTCTATGGCTAGGAAACTTAACCATCTTTGATTCAACGAGCTAGTCAAGTAGAGGCATACTAGTGACATACTGTTTGTCTATGTATTCACACACATGTATTATGTTTCCGGTTAATACAATTCTAGCATGAATAATAAACATTTATCATGATATAAGGAAATAAATAATAACTTTATTATTGACTCTAGGGCATATTTCCTTCAACGTTACCATCACTATCATATTACTTTGCTACTAAAGACTTTGCTGCAGATACTAAGTTTCCAGGTGTGGTTGAATTGACAACTCAGCTGCCAATACTTGATAATATTCTTTGGCTCCCCTTGTGTCGAATCAAAAAATTTGGGTTGAATACTCTACCCTCGAAAGCTGTTGCGATCCCCTATACTTGTGGGTTATCATTTTCCTTTGCTCATTCTCTCCTTTATTTTAGCAATTTCCTTGTCATCCTTCTGAGCTTCACGAATCTTTCCCAACAAGGTAGACTGAACTTCCATTGCTGCAACAAAACTTCTAGGAACAATCTCCAAACAAAGACCCCTGAGATCTTCAGCTAGCTCCTTTGGCAATCCGCCTGTTAAGAGAGTATTGACGTAACTCTTCTGGCTCAAAGCGTCTGCTACGACATTGGCCTTTCCTGGATGATAGTGCAGCTTCATGTCATAATCCTTTATAAGCTCCAACCATATCCTCCGCCTGAGATTCATCTCCTTCTGTGTGAAAATGTACTTCAAACTCTTATGATCCGTGTACACATCACAACGGTTTCCAATAAGAAAATGTCTCCAGGTTTTGAGTGCATGCACTACAGCTGCTAACTCCAAATCATGCGTGGCGTAATTCAACTCATGTGGTCGAAGTTGACGCGAGGCATATGAAACAACTCTTCCGTCTTGCATAAGTTCTCCTCCAAGTCCTAAGCGGGAGGCGTCGCAATACACTTGGAAATCCTTGCGTATATCCGGCAGAATCAGCACTAGGGCTGTAGTCAGACGTTTCTTCAACTCCTGAAAACTGGCCTCACATTCTTCTGTCCATTTGAACTTAGTGTCCTTCTTCAACAACTCTGTCATGGGATTTGTGATCTTTGAGAAATTCTCAATGAATCTCCGGTAATATCCTGTGAGTCCCAGAAAACTGCGGATCTCTCTAATCGAGGTGGGTGATAACCAATCGGTGACTGACTTAACCTTGGTGGGGTCTACTGCTATACCTTCTCCTGATATAACGTGTCCAAGGAATCCAACTTCCTTCAACCAAAACTGACATTTGCTGAACTTGGCATATAACTGATGTCCCCTGAGCTTCTCGAGAACTAAATGCAAATGCTCCCTGTGTTCCTCTTCATTCTTCGAGTATACCAAGATATCATCAATGAACACCACAACAAACTTATCCAAGAACTCCATGAACACCTTGTTCATCATGCTCATGAAATAGGCAGGAGCATTAGTCAACCCAAATGACATAACCGTGTACTCATAAAGCCCGTACCTTATGGTGAAAGCTGTCTTAGGTATATCTTTTTCGTGAATCTTCAATTGATGGTATCCTGATTGCAGGTCGATCTTCGAAAACACTTTAGTTCCTTGTAGCTGGTCAAACAAATCATTGATCATCCGCACTGGGTATTTGTTCTTGATCGTCACTTCATTCAACGCACGATAATCAACAACCGTTCTCAGAGATTTATCCTTCTCCTCAACCAAGAGCACTGGGGCTCCCCATGGTGATGAACTTCGTCGGATGTAACCTTTCTCCAACAACTCCTTAATCTGCTTCTTAATCTCCTCCAGATCATTCATGGGCATCCGCTATGGTCTCTTCGATATCGGTCCGGTGCCTGGCAACAATTCTATCAAAAACTCAATATCATGATCTGGCGGCATGCCTAGTAATTCCTCTGGAAATACATCCGGGTAATCCTTCACTACATGCACTTCTTCCTGAACAACTCCCGTGAGGGAATTTACGTGATTACTCTTATGAGTATGCCTGGATACATACGTAATCCTTTGTCCCTCCGGTGTGGTGAGTAGAATTGACCTACTAGCACAGTGAATGTTTCCTCCATACTTTGATAACCAATCCATTCCTAGTATCACATCCAATCCTTGTGACTCCAGAATTATGAGGTCCGAGGGGTGTCACATCCCTAGTTCTGGTATGACCTAGGCTAGCCTTCATGTTTGCATCATGTTTAAATTTCATTGAAATTTGAAATGGGGATTTGTGAAACCCTCAGAATCATTCTGGAAATGACCCAAATAAAAAATTACTCCAAAAAGGTCCAAGAAAATGCTCATGTTGCTCTCTAAAAATATTGGACAGAGATAAAAATCAAACCAACATTTTCAGGAGCTCACAAGTATTTATTTTGGGCATTTGGAATTAATGCAGTAATTATTTGCTTTGGATATATATTGTTATATATATATATATAAAATATTGTCCAAAAATTATGCCAGTAGTTGAGGAGCTCTGGAATAATACCACTAGCCCCTACAAAAATTGGCATAAGAAATAAAATGGTTTAGTATTTTTATTAAATCAAACAAATGTCAGAAAAAACGAAAAGAAAAGAAAATAGCGAAAGCTTACCTGGGTTACCGCAGCCTGGCACTGTGCAGCCGGCCTGGCCCAGCGGCCCAGCAGGCCGGCCCAGCCAGCTGGCCGCGCCAGTCAGCCCCTACCTCTCGCCAGGAGGCCAGGGGCGCGTGGTCACCGCGCGCACGCACGCGCTATGCCACCTCCTGCTTCCGCCGACAAGGGGGAGGCTCCTGGAGCCGCCGCGTACTCCCCCGACCCCCTCTCACTTTCCCCCCCGAGTCGATCCCCTTCTTTGCCGCCTCCCCCTCGCTTTTTCTCTCACGGCCGAGCGCTGCCGTCGCTGCAGCTCGTCGCCGCCGCAGCCACCGCCTCCCCCTCGCCCTCTCTCCGTGTCTGCGAGCTCCGCCTCCTCGCTCTGAAGCTCTCCGCTGAGCCACGCAAGCCGGAGCGCCCCTTGGAGCCGTCGCCGTCACCATCTTCGCCTCCGGCCACCGTGGATCCCCATCGCCGCCCCGCCGACTCCAGCCTTCCCCGAGCTCTCCGACGACGTCCCCGAGTCCGCTGTGAGCCCCGCCGTTGAACCCCCCCTCTCCTCTGCTCCTCCGGCGCCCTCTAGCCCTTTCTGCCACCACGGCCGTAGCTCCTCGCTGCCGTTCATGCCGCCGCCGTCATCCTGGCCACCGCAGCTCGCGGCCGCGCACGCCAACACGCTTAGCAGCCCCCCAGCAAGCCCACGCCACCAACCGCAGTCCCTGCCGTGCACCGCAGCGCTGCGTGCGCACCCGGCCGAACTCCAGCCGCCGCCTCGAGCTCGATTCCGGCGAGCTCCGATCGTCCCCGCCTCTCTCACTTACTCCAAAAGACGCGGACGGGCCCTGCTCCTCGCCCGTGGTCTCCGCTGCTCTTTTGGTCGCCGGAAACGCGACCCCGAGCCCCTCCGCCGCGTTCGGCCTCGCCGGCGGCTAAACGCCGGTGGGGTTTGACCCTTTGACCTCGCCGGCCCGTCAGGTGGGTCCCATGGGTCAGGTGATTAGCTTAAGGCTAATCACCATCTAACTAAACCCCTAAGTAACTGATGCGTGGGCCCAACCCCATTAACTAAACCAGTTTAGGCTTAATTTAATTTAGGATTAGCCACAGACACTGACGTGTGGACCCCACACGTCAGGTTTGACCTGGTCAGCCGCCTTTGACCTGCTGACGCAATGCTGCTATCATGCTGACACAATGCTGCTGTCATGCTGACGCAATATATCATTTTTCTGGTTTAAAAATAAATCAGGAAAATCCAAAAAATGTTATAAACTTCAAAAATTCATAGAAATTCAACCGTAGCTCAGATTGAAATAATTTATATATGGAAAATGATCAGGAAAATTCAATCTATTCATCTGTACCATTTTCATGCATGACAAACCAACCTATACATGCTATATATATGAAAACATATAAATGGCATATTTAAGAGCTTAATTTGGAGTTGCATTTGAACCCTTGGTGCAAATGGACTTCAACCAAATAAATGCTAGATGCATTAACTCAAACAACATCACATACTCATGCCATGTTCATGCATCATAATGTTGCATATGATTGTGTATTGATTGCCGGCACCGTTCTTCTCGATAGGTCCTGCTCCGAGGAGTGTTCGAGAGTACCTATCTGTGGAGCAGTGCCCCCTGTTGATCTACCAGGCAAGCAAACCCCCTTGTTCATTCCGATACAATCCTACTATCTCGCTCCTGCTCTCATTTATTTCATTAGGACAACACAATTCAACTGCTACTCTACGCTGCGGTAGTTGAACCCATTCCTCTGCATGACCTGTCATTGCCACAGTAAATAGTTAAAACCCACTAGCATGTGTAGGATTTGATTGAGCCATGTTGTGTTCCTACCATGCCATGCCTGCTATTGCTTAGAGTTGTGTTAGGTCTAATTCATCGGGAATGAATTGGAGTGTTACGATATGTTCTGGTGCTGAGAGTTAAGCGTGTGAACACGATTTGGTAAAGGTAGCGGTGAGAGGCCATGTAGGAGTACATGGTGGGTTGTCTCACTGGAACCGTCCCTAAGAACTGAGTTCTGTGTATGTTGTCCAATGACTAGCTACTACCACACATTGGGTTCCGGTAACTCGACCCCTCTCGACTTATTAACCGACTTGATCTCTGTCCAGGAGTTGCAAATAGTTTCTGGTGTTTGTAGGTAGTGTTAGTAGTCTACCAAGTGGCACCCGGCCAGGTGGGCTTGGGACAGACTAGGCATAGTGGCACGGTGTACCAAGTGGCACCCGGATGGTGGGCTTGGGAACCCTGCTCACCTCGTTTGGGGACATGAGCGACACCCCGGCCGGATCTCCTTGCGGATGGAACCCGAATAGGCGATAAACCTGGACTAGAGTCTTGTGTGGTTATTCAGGTCGTGGCTGACATGTACATGGCGTTAAGTGGCGAGAGCGTGTGTGAAGAAGTACAGCCCTGCAGGGTTATCATGATCTATTCGAATAGCCGTGTCCTCGGTTATGGACTTCTTGGATGCTTACGTGGTACATAGACAACTTAAAGTGGATACTCTAAAATGCTCAAGACAACTGTGAGTGCTATGGATGGCCTTCTCGTAGAGAGACGGGGATGAATCGATAGTAGTGTATTGCTGTGGTGATTAGTGGACTCGTGTGCGCTGCCTCACCTCAAAGAAGTTTCTCATTGTCGTAGAACAGGATAGCCACCGAGTCAAAGCTGGCGTGCTGCAACTAAACCCCACATTACCTTTCTGATACAAATGCATGTATGATAGGATCTGATGTAAGTCTTGTTGAGTACCTTTGTACTCACGCTTGCTTTATTTATGTTTTGCAGGTGAGACATCTGTCTCACTAGTAGTACCACTTGGACTTCGACGAGTAGCTTGTTACCTCAGCTACGATCCTGTACCCTTGGGAGGGACTTGTAGATAGTCAGGTTTCTCAGCCTTTTTCTTTTGTAGTTGTCTATACTCAGACATGTAATGCTTTCGTTGCTTGTATGCTCTGAATGATGGGTCATGTGACCCCTGTTTGTATTTAATGCTATGTGGCTCTTTTGGGCCTTTATCTATATGAGTTCACGTTATGTTGTGATGCCATGTTGTACAGCGCATACTTGCATGTTATGCGTACGTGTAACGTGTATTGATATGTGTGGGATCCGACAACCTAGTTGTCTATCCTTGGTAGCCTCTCTTATGGGGAAATGTAGTCTAGTGCTTGCACCAAGCCATGGTAGTCCGCTACAGCCCGGTTTACCCGGAGTCCTGCTAGCCCAGCACTACTGCTCCGGAACACTTAGACTGGCCGGCATGTGATTCACTTCATTCCTGTGTCTGTCCCTTCGGGGAAATGTCACGCGGTGAAATCCGGAATCCTGTCTAGCCTGCTACAGCCCGGGTTCCCGGAGTCCTGTTAGCCCAGTTGCTACAACCCGGATTCACACGCTACTGACCGACATGCTCGATGTTGTTTCATGTATGCCTGTCCCTGTAAGTCAGTGCCACTTTGGGTTCACGACTAGTCATGTCGGCCCGGGTTCTCTGTCATATGGATGCTAGCGATACTATCATATACATGAGCCAAAAGGCGCAAACGGTCCCGGGCCATGGTAAGGCGACACCCGTGGGAATACCGTGCGTGAGGCCGCAAGGTGATATGAGGTGTTACATGCTAGATCGGTGTGACTTAGAATCGGGGTCCCGACAAGGGGAAAACATGGTTGCCAATGGTTAAGGATAACCGGTCGCACCATCGGCTGGCCATATACTTTGCACCGGGTGAGCTCACTAGCAAAGGTGTCCTAAGGGCTAAGGTTGGTAACTTAAACTTTTCCACAAATCCCCTTGAAATGTATGAATGCGATGCACCAGTATCAAAAAGAACGAGAGCGGTAAATGACTTAACCAAAAACTTACCGATAACTGTGTCTGGCTGCTCTTCAACCTCCTCCACGCTTACGTGGTTCACTTGTCCCCTGTTGAAAGGGTTGGGCTTCTTCCCAGAGCTTCCATTGCCATTTCCACTCTTCGCTTCAGGGCACTCAGTGGCATAGTGTCCAGTATTCCCGCACTTGAAACAAGTAATGTGACTTAGGTCCTTCTTGCGGGTGTGGCTGGATTGGAGCGGTTCTGATTGTTGTTTGTTTCATTTCCATTTCCATTCCCATTCTTGGGGCCATTGTGATTTTGAGAACTTCCTCCATTGTGGGTGTGGCCTCCATGGTTATGGATGTATCCTCCCGAGTTCGGGGTAAAATGAGGCTTCTACTGAGCTCCTGAATTGTACTTCCCTTTTCCATACTTCCTCTTGCGGCTCTCAATTTGTTGTTGCTTCCCTTCAATTATAAGAGCCTTATCTACCAACTGCTGGTAGTTGTTAAATGTTTCCACCATTAACTGCATGCTCATCTCATCATTCAACCCATCCATAAACTTCTCCTGCTTCGCGGCATCTGTGGCCACGTCATCTGGGGCATATCAAGCTAACTTGCTAAACTCATCCATGTACTGGGCCACAGTACGGTTCCCCTGGCGTAAGTTGCGAAACTCACGCTTCTTCATGCTCATAGCTCCAGTTGAGACATGGGTTGTGCGGAAAGCTTGCTGAAACCGCTCCCAAATGACATTGGCTATAGGGAAAGTGGCTGTGTAATTCTCCCACCATGAGGCTACAGGTCCATCCAATTGGTGTGCGGTAAAGTGCAACTTCTCAGCATCTGTGCAACCTGCGGTGGTCAACTCCCTTCCAATACAACGTAGCCAATCATCAGCAACTATCGGCTCAGTGCTACTGGAAAACACCGGTGGCTGCAACCTTAGAAAGCGGGCTAGGCTGTCAACTGGAGGGGGTGGTGGTGGGTTGTTGTTATTGTTGTTGTTGCCTTGATTCTGAACTAGCAACTTCATCAGTGTATTGTGCTGTTGGATCAACTGAGTGAGCTCCGGTGGGAAGACAAATCCGGGGTCACGTCTCAGAGGCATCTGATGGGTTTAGAGGGAAGAGATTAGAATAGGATGAGGTCTAATGAGAAAGCACTACCCATATGCACATGAGACAAACACGATCATATCATATCACTCAATCAATAAAGCAAGGGCATACAATCGATCTAGCTATCGTTACAGTGCTCGGACTATACTATTTACATGGGGGAATACTACTAATCATATGGTGGTCATCTAGAAATTTTGATCGGTGGAAGACTCCATGATATCTGCTCCAGCTTTGTCTTCATAATCATCATCACTGGGGTCGGAGTCGGTGTCGTCGATGATGATGTAGTCCTTGGGATGGTCGTCATTTCCTCCTGGCACAGGGTCTCCCATGAATACTCCGAGCTTCCTTGTCAGGTCGTCATTCATCTCCACTAGTATTGTGATTTCCTCCTCATATCCGTCGTGTGTAGACTTGAGTTCCTCTTCTAGCTCCATGTTCTTGGTCATCGCCTTCTTCAAATCTATCATGCTAGCGCACATCTGGTTCTCCTAGTGTCGAATGTGCTGGTTTAACTCCTGGATGAAAGCTGCAATGGACCTGTCCTTCCTGGTGTTGATCATCTCCCATTGCTCATCTCGGCACCCACATATCTAGTAGATAGTGTCCTTCAGCTCCTGTTCGTAGACTTCTCCAATACGTCCCATAGCAATGTGGGCTGCCATGCTCTTGCCTAGACTCCAGGTTGGTGCATCAAAGGAAAACTCTATGGGCTCAGTGACTGGCATGAATGTCCTTCCTGGAACTTGAACTTGAATCATCCAACGCTCCACTTCTGGTAAGGTGGCGGTGTACGTCCCGGTGAAGCTTGATATTCCAATGTTCAGGTACCTAGTGACTTCCTTCAAGTGTCTCCCAAAAGTTGTGTCTTCATCCGGCTGTGTAAACTTATTCCTTGAGTCCGCCATCCTATAGAGTAGAAAATGGAGAGAAGTCAGAAATGAGTAGAGAAGAGTGATCTATGTCTCATCTTAGCGGTCGTGTCCTACATTCGTGTGCTCTGATACCACTTGTAGCGCGCCGACCTCAGACGGTCAAGTCTCTATGCATAAGTGTCATCCCTGGATCGGTAATGCTGACACACACAGTACTCAAAGGATTTATAACAGAGTAGCAATCACAGACTTATTACATCGATAGTCTCCAAAGAGAACTTATTACAATAAATATGGCTTAAGGCCATCTAAATAAAATAACAGCGGAATGCTTGGAAGATAAAGTGAGTCCATCAACTCCAACGACATAGTAGAGTGCACGATAATGACCTAGCACACCTTACTCTTCGTCTGAAAAGTCTGCAACATGATACGTTGCAGCTTGAAAATGGGCCAGCACATGGAATATGCTGGCATAGTAACATAGTCGAGCAATGAACAGAATAAATGCTATCACTACATGCATATATGGCTGGTGGAGGCTCTACGGTTAATATGTTTTGCAAAAAGCCATTCTCCCTACAACAAAGGAATACACTACAAAAAAATACACTTCCGTGATGATACGAGTTTGTCACAGTAGGTCGCTTTTTTGTCATGCATGTACATCCATGACAAATTTATGATAGAATCAAGATAGTCATACATGTGCTGTCATAGAAGTGTTCCATGACATTACCAAAATTATCATCACGGAAGTGTCCACTTCCATGACGATAAATCGCGTGTCACAGAAGTGCTTTCGTCAAGGGTGACCGACACGTGGCATCCACCATAATGGAACACCGTTAAGCTATCGGGTCAGGTTTTGGATCCGATAACCCGTTAACAGCCCCGACCAATGGGAAATTTCCATGTGTAAAATTCTTATTGGCCGGACGAAACACGTGTCAGCTCATCAGTGGGTCAGATAGGCGCCTATGATACGTCGACACGTGGCACGGCCCAACAGAGGCTCATTCGTGTGAAAAGGCCGGCCCGTTTGACTTGGTCAAAAGGTGGCGGGCCGACCCATGTAAAGCCTGTTAATGGCCTGTTCGCATATAGCCCATTTACAGCCCGCTAACCCAAGGCCCGTTATGCCCTATCCGAATTAGGCCCAGTAGCATCATCTGGGCCACCCAATATGATTCCAGCCTGTTTTCACTTCTGACCCTTGTATGGCCCATGACGTCTTTCGGCCCATATGAGGCCCTATGTAACTCTTGGCCTATTAACGACCCGTGGTGAAACTGGCCCGTAATGAACAGTGTATCACTTTACACCCATTAATGACCCGTGGTGAAACTGGCCCGTAATGAACAATGTGTCACTTTATACCCATTAACAGCCCATTATTCCATTGGGCCGTTTCTAGCCCATGTTATCTTTCGACCTTCTCAGCCCATTTATTCTTGGGCTAATTTCCAGCATTCGTTTACTTACGGCCCGTTACTGTCATTTTCTGCTTGTGGGCCAAATTCAGCCCGTGGTTATAGTCAGCCCGTTTGTGGTCCGTTAATACATTGGGCCATTTTCATAGCGTCATCAAATATGGCCTATTAACGATGGCCCGTTGTGGTCGGCCCTTGAACGGACGATTCAAACTCTAGCCCGTTTACGGCCATAATGCGGCCTGTTATTGGCCCATGTTTGGCCATCGATCATACTGCCCGTATAAGGCCCATTGATGATACGACCCGTAGAAGGCCCATTGTATCTACGACCCATAGAAGGCCCATTCTTTCTACGGCCCATGCAAGGCCCAGTGTCACTACAGTAAATATTAGCCCATGGTTATTGTGGCCTAGTTTTAAAAAATAGGTTATTGCAGCCACTAGCAAACCGCGGAAAAAGAACTGCAATGACTAGAAGCAAACAAATAAACAAGACAACAAGGAAATAAATAAGCAAGCAACTTACACTAGGCTATCATGGCTATCACACATATTACATCCACTGGGCATCAAAGTTCGCCACCAGTGCAAATAAATGCACCGACAAAAGAATATACAAAACTGAGAGCACTTCAGAAGGCACTAGGCCTGGCCAGGTCGCCCCCCCAAATAGCTGAAGAAGCTGAGTAGACCTTAGTTGTGTCAACGATAGATGCATCAACACTATATTTAAGGCATGATGGTGCGCATAGCAGTCCTCTGACATCTTCATTGCATCTTTGAATTCAAGTCGGAGCTGAGCTAAAGCAAGCCTTTTCGCTTTAAGTTGAGATTGAAGAAGTCGAACTGATTGAGGCAGCGACTACACAGAGGTTGTCTCACACCTGCTGGTGAGTAGATTCAACTCACTGTCTTCATCAAGACAGGACCTTGGGGTCATCTCGCTGTCCTCAAGATGGTTTGGCTCACTATCTTCCCTAAAGTTCTGCCTGGCGTAAGAGATACGAGTCTGAAAGAGAAACAAGGAGACACGTAACAGGTTTCACAATTATATAAGCAAATAAATGGATCTGTTCTGCATAGGGAACATGTTTTTACAACTATAATTTGAAACTTGTAGTTGTTGCAACATCCAATCAGATGTAAACAGCAAAGCAAACAACAGTGGAGGAAATGATGCCTATCCAAATCTATACTAGAACAAAGTTTGAAGGCTTGAGAAGGATGAACTTACTTTACATGTTAACACGGGCTGGACAAAGCCCTTCTCCATGTTGATGGAAGGATAATTCAATAAATTCCCCAAAGAAAATTCTTTATAAGCGTTGCCATTATTCTACATTTTGCAAAGAGTAAATATAGATCAAATAATATTGGAAGAAACAGAGGATAATGAAGCTCAGGTGCAGAGTGATGATACATAATCAAATAACAATTAATTAAGTACAGCGTTACAAGGCAAAAGGGAGAGAGGTACTGATAAGAGCAATGCAGAGCCCATTATTATTTTGAGATCGTATGATCCTTTGAGCAAGGAGATTCATTTGAAATTATTTTTCATACAAGAGAGAAGGTAAGGCACAAGCAGAAATTTAGGAGTTCAAATTTTGAATTGATATCATAGACAGTACCGGACGCTGGGCTCCCAGCAGTTCTAATAGGGGTTTGGCCACTGGAGTAGGGGTAAAGTGTGGTACAGTTGGGCCTGTGTTTTCTGTGGCTGCTGTCTGATTTAACAGGTATCACTACCTTTTCCAAATACCTAGTTTGTACTCCTTGACGACCTGCACTCACCCTCTTCCTTTTGGACACCTATTACAAAAGAACAACATTTGACTGGAAAAACATAGTGTGACGACACATGGAATAGGTACAGAAAATGGATAGGTATGGCATATACTCATATATGATGCTTAAAATAAGCAGATGGTGTAACAAAGTAGAAGTAATGCAAGAGGTCAGAAGCAAAATATGTGCGACCAATACAACTTTGCAAAGTTAGAGCAAGCACCTTGATGGGTGAATAAGATAGGCCATCCTCCACCATGCCAAGTTTGTTAGGCAGTGGATCATTCCGCAAATATTCCCATCATGCGCCCATTCTCATATTCATTTTGATAATGTTCAATATCTGACATGCATGAAAACATAAAAACAAGTGAGATTTTCTTTGTAATGCAGAAGTGATTCTAATCCAATACTGCCTCCCTGTAAACCCCTTTGTGCTATCTCTGCAATTCTTTTAAAAGATGCCATGCATGCTGTAATTTGTTGTGTGCATTAATAAAATGTGGCTTACTACTCAAAATATGAGAGCTCCAGAAGTGATGACACTTCGCAGATGGTAGCTTCAACATATAGTAAAGAAGAGCAAGTCGACCTGACCTGACAGATTCAAAATATACTAAGTGAGAACAACTCGACCTGACCAGTCGACCGCAAGAGAAGAGTATCATCATAAAGAAGAGCAGAAGAGCAAGCAGATTGAAGATATTACAAGTCTTTAATACAATGTCGGTTGGCCACCCATGATGAACCAGAGTGCACAGAAATACTATTCTTTCCGGTCTCTCCATATGTGGCTCACATGCATTTCGAAACTAAAGTAGGAACATTTAGCTAACCAATTAAACATCTCTCAGTTTTACTAATATTATCAATAATATCATATATGAATTTGTACAACTAAGCTTGTTTAGCTCGATGGGTGGAGCAATGCTATTATGACACGAACCACGTAGGCTGATTGTGGTCATCATAAAATGGGGAAAACATAAGCATGATGAGTACAGTGTTGACCGTGGCAGTGGGATGGCAGATCTGAAGCTGCAAACCGCGCAAAGGGTAGTTAGCAACCGATGTTTGCTTTGAAATAACAACTAAGATTTGGTATGGATAAGAAAGTACGGTCAACAAGTGACAAAGAAATGCAATTATGATGTCTCTCTATATGTCGCGACATGCATTTGGAAACTCAAGTGGGACCTTTAGCTAACCAATTAAATGTGTGGGTTAACTAATATCAGTATCATATCACAATCATATTTGAACAACTAAGCTTTCGAATTCTGAGTGTTGTGTTGTTTAGCTTGAAGTGCGGAGTAATGCTAGTACGACAGAAAGCACCTACGCAGATCATAGTAGAGTAGATAAAAGGGGAAAACCCTAAGCATCAAGAGAAAAATGAGGAAAGTGGAACTAGCTGGACCAGTGGGTGGCGCACATGGTTTTCGAAACAAATATAGGAACATTAGGTGACCAATTAAACGTTCTCTGTTTTAGTGATATGAGCATCATATCAGATTAGTATTTCAACACGTAAGCTTTGGGTTGAGGTCTTGAGGAGCAGTGCTAGCATGACACGAAGCACCTACGATGATGGTAGTGAATATAAAGGGGGGGGGGGAACCATAAGCTTTACGAGTATAGTGCCCATGCCATGGCGGATCTGAAGGTGCAAACTGGACAAAGCAACTTCGCAACCAATGTTTTCTTTCAACTAGCCACTACGATTTGGTACGGACAAGAAAAGTACAGTAAACAAATTACGATCTATTTTCCGGGTGAGATCAATAACTTAAGCACATATGGAAGAGTACCACCTCTCTTGCGATGCCGTGTAGGCCTATGCTGATACGTTCAGGGTGCTGCGGGTGCGATGGCTGTTGGCGGCGGGGAAGGAGACTTTAGACGGCAGACGGCCGGGTCGGGGGATATATCCTGTTGCCGTGGATGAGGCGGTCGTAGGAGCGGCAACTGCAAGGTGGTCGACGTCGCCGATGAAGCGAGAGGAGGCAATGAAAGGATGCTGGTCCAGCGCCATGGATGAGAGGCGTCCATCTCTTGCAGTGGACGACGGGGTAGGGGTAGCGGCTTCGGCAAGGTGGAGGATGGGGTGGCGGACGGAGGAGGCTGGCCGCAGTGCGGAGGTTGTCGTGCCGCCGATGGTGTATGAATGGGGAAATGGAGGGGAGGGGGGATCTCAAACTTTGGGACGCGCTTCTCTAAAAGGGGGAAAGTTACGAACTTATCCCCCGTTTAATATTTCGGACATCGCGTCGGTTGGGGATAGGACGGTAATCTCGCATCTCCCAAATATTTGCCGGTAACTATTTCGGGCAAGGAGAGGGTGTTTTGCCTCCCATGGTTGGCGCCCACGGTGTATGAACGGGGCTGACACGTAGGGCGGTTGTGTCACATATGATGGAAGTTACACATGTGCCCCTATTTAAAATATTAGCCTACATCGATTTCGGGCGAGGAGAGGGTGTTTTGCCGCCCACGGTTGGCGCCCACGGTGTATGAACCGGGCTGACAGGTAGGGCGGTTGTGTCACATCTGATGGAAGTTACACATCTGCCCCTATTTAAAATATAAGCCTACATCGATTTCGGACGAGGAGAGTTTGTTTTGCCGCCCACCGTGTATGAATGGGGAAATGGAGGAAGAGACACATGTCTTTTGGACGAGCTTGAATCAAATGTGTTTTGCCGCCCACGTTTGGCGCCCACCGTGTCTGAATGGGCCCAGAGGCCGTCGTGTCACGTCTGCTTGAAGTTACTAGTCTACCCCTATCGACAACAGTGTAAATCCTGTCTTTAAGGATGTCAAGTGTCAGGGGTAGATAGTAATTTCCATCTTGCAAACACTTGCTTCGAGCAGCCCACAAATTATAGTGGGTGTTTAGCCGCTTCGTTCAAAACTTGGGAGAATTAGCATTCACGTTTGCCCTAGGACCTGGCAAACTAAATTCAAATCCAATTTGTATTCAATTACGAATATCCACATATAATTATACGTTTTGTTATTTATTTCTTCAAAACTACAACAAAGATTTATTCCACCTTTATGTATGATTATGATTTAGAAATGCCGTGATCTTCCAATTCAGTAGGTTGGATACACTCTGAGTCAAACAGTTATTTCATCCAATACAATATGCTCACACGACAAAAAGTTCACCTTATGTCAATCATACAAGTTCTGAGGATTACCTCACCTAAAAATTTCGGATCATTACAACACATGGACAACATAGGGGGTCTTGCAACATAATCCATTCACAGACATGACACAACATGCAAGTACAATAATCTAATGAAAATTTCAACTGGTATCTAAAGAAGAACCGGGATTATCTTGGGCTTCAGATAGCAGAAACAGTAGGACCTCCTCTGTCTTCAAATGCAACATTCTTACTTCCTCCAATTCTTGGGTTGCTTGCATAATGCGTGCCGCTAATTCCGTAATTTCCAGCCTCAAGATAAATATTACCTCATTCATGGCAGCCACACCATCTCTTTCTGCCTCTAGTAGAGCCTCAAGCACTATAATATCTGTCCTCAGACTGCTCTCCGACGGTGTTGCCTCTGAACTGCTACCATCTGGTAACATGGATGGCGCACTGCTTCCACAAATAGATTCTGCGGTTGTACATTGTGTCCTAGTGTGAACGGCATCCTGAAAGGTTTCTGCTGGACATTACTAAGAGATAGTTATCGTATGATCCAGGCAGTAAGCTTACATGGTAAATGACAGATGAATTATTGCCAAGCATGGAAACTATATTTAAATGGTTTGAAGCAGCATCAGCCAAAAAGAAATTAAAACAGTAAGATGAAACTAGGGATGTAAGTGGCAAATAAACGAAATCCGCCAGTCCCATCTAGTTAGTTTTTGCTACCTCCCTAGTTCATTTTCCTCAAAAAAAAACAAAAACTCTTTTGAACTATCATGCCCCTATTGGACTTTAATCGGGATTAAACCGGACCCAGTTGACATCCCTAGTTGAAAGGGAGTGTACAACCGCTATATTTAAGTTGCCAAGGCATCTAAGCAGTTGAAATAATCTGAGAAAGCACTTAACAGTGCGGCCTCATATAAACTACAAAGACAGTCTTGTGATGAAGTTGAGAGGAAAAGTTAAGGACTCAAATGAAATAGGCATGCATTTCTTTACGATAGTATAGCAGGCACTGCTGACATATTGGCCAACTCAGGTATAGCGTAACAACAAATAAGCATTCGAATCAAGCAATACAGCAAAGCAGACAACTGAACTATTTGTAATTCGGTAGGATTACAAGTTGAGGGCACAAGCCAAGAAAGTAGCCCACTTGCATTACATTTCACATGTACTAAAGCACACTGGCTTACCATATGTTGCTGTGAAGCCTAGCTGCTGTTGCAATGTTCTTTGAAGATATCGTCAGCATCCCGTGGTTGCAAATCTAGTTGTTGTAGTTTATTCTGCACCACCTATTTAGGTAAAATTAATTTTAATCGCATGCACTGGTCCGAATTGATCATCAATGGTTCATCTAAACTAATGAAAGAAGGGTGTGTGCATACACGACAATACTCCCTCCGATTCTTTTTACTTTGCGTATAACTTTTTCTCAGTTTTCTCGTATTAGTCTGTGCGTTGCCGATTCCTAGCGCTGGTTTCCTTTTGTGCCCCGCCCCATCCGCCTCTGCCCTAATTAATTGGGAAATTAGTCCAGAAAAATTAAACCAGTGCCCTACTTGGTATGCGGGTCAAGAGTTATGCGCAGAGTAAATAGAATCGGAGGGAGTATATCTGCTTCCCTCTATTTTTATGCTTGTTTCAGGTGCCAACCCCAAAAGAACAAATATTTTGCTTGATGGGGTTGGCAGCTCCATAATTAATAGAAGCATCAAATTATTCATGCAACTTGGGAAGATCAAGAACACACAAACAAGTAATGAATAGAGGTTCAGAGCAGTGATGTAATAGCTAGCATCAGAAAATGTAGGATAAAACGAACAAAAAGCAGCGGAACCACATGCTAGTTTGCTGATGTGTAATTAAGCATAGAGAACATTAAGCAGTCTGATGGAACCAACAGGTGGCATCAGAACAAAACTAAAGCATATTAACTGTATGTGCACCGGTATGTAATTTAGCACATGCAACATGTTCACTGCCAGAAGTATGGCCCTATAGGTGCACGTAGAATAACGTGTCTCATGAAAAACTGAATGATGCCCTGAAGAAATTCAAAGGTGCGGTGCTTATGCTAGGAAAGTGAACGTAGGCGCAGGCCGATGGATAATAGTACCTGATTCTCGGCGGCCTATGGGTATCATTGTCATACTTGATAGCTAAGGATCGTCGATGGTGCTCGTGTTGCGGTTGAGTTTGGGCCGGCTGTCGCCGTCACTGAAGTGGCTCCGGTGCTACGGTTGTGGCGCCTGTCGACATACAAGAAAGCTCATCTGTGGTAAGTGAACAGTTGCACGATAAAGAGAAAAACTGAAGGAGTACAAATCGAAATAACCTGATGAGGCTGCGGCGTCAGTAAAGCAGGGCCGATGGAGTGGAATATGGCGTCCGTGGAGCGGGTCTGGTGCAGTGGACGAAGGCTTCGGCGGGCGCGTTGTACAGTGCTTTCAGTGAGGCGGATCTGTTGCGGCGGACGAGGGCTTGTTTGAAGGGCCAACGAAGGGGCGGACGAGGGAGTCAGTGAAGGGCCTACGCTATGGTGGACGAGGGCGCCGGTTAAGCAGATCTGGTGCGGTGGACCATGATGGCGGTTAAGGAGATCTGGAGCGGTGGACAAGCCAGTCGCTGAAGCGGCTCTGGTGAAGTGGTGAGTTGGCAGTTGGGGGTTCCAAGGTGCGGAAGGTAGATCCGGCAGGGTGTGAGGTCCATCACTGCGGCGGAGGACTAGATTCGGCGGCTTGCCGTGGTTGGGGGGTCGGGGAGGGGAAGGGGAGGGGATCTGGGGAAGAAAGTTGGGGCAAAGAGGGGAAAACAATGGAGTTACCAAAGCAGCCCTTTTCCGTTCATGTGGCAGGGGTAAAACAGGATTATCACAGGGCTAAACTTTCGGGCGCGTGATATTTCGATGTGAGCGGGAAGTTTGAAAGCTTTTGGCGCCTAAAATTATAAGTATTCTGCTCTCGTACGGCCGACTATGATATCATGGCCGACAATTTGTTTGTTTTGCACGCAAAAAAATGTGAAAGTTTTTAAAATCAATGTCTCCAACTCGAAACTTAGATTGTCCATTCAATTCAAATATGGATCAGTGAGCTACTACAGGCAGATACCATCATACGGTCCAATTCAAATGAAATTCCAAATGTGTTTATCCTAAATATGATGACAAAAGCAAAAATGTGTATGTGTATGAATGAAGTGGATGATTATAAAGTTTGAACATGCCCGTATGTGTATATCTCTAGGTTTGATATATGAATTTGAAATCACGAAATCCCGGCTTAAAAAATGTACCTCTGTTTAAATGAATTACAAAAGCTAATGATGGAGTTGAATTCCAAAATTCCAATCTTAGGTTTGTAATTCTGGTACATCTAGGTATATCTGCATGTTCAAAACACATGAGCACATTAACACCCCTCTCTCTTGTAAAGTCCGGACCCCAACATAGGTCTCTATCACTTTGTCTCTCGGGCATGCACACATCTCTTCCCTCACTCTCTAGGTCTCCCGCTATCTCTCTTTCCCAAGCACACACACTATGTAGAGTGTATATTTCCCATACACACAAAACGTCTATCTCCCTAGTTATGTGGTTCTCGCGCACTCACCTCACACACCACCCCCACTACAAACAAGCACACTTTGTCTCCTTGTGCACCACTCTCCTCTTTCTATCTCTCCCACATGTGGACCCGCCCCAGCTCCTTCCCTGAATACATATATGTCGTGACTCTTTGCATAGCTCCCTAATGTATAATCGTTCTCGATTTCGCACATTGTTCTCTACACCATCTATTCTAGCTCTTTCATGAAGTCCCTATCACACACACGATGACTTGCTTCCCTTGCGTCTCCGTTCATAGGCCAATTTCGGACAACATCAACATTGTCTCCCTATCTATACGCCATTTATGGACACAAACGACCCCTCTCGCCCCCTCTCTTCCTCTCTCTCTCTCTCTCCGTTGCTAGCTCTCTCTTTCTCTCGCTCTCACACCCCTCTCCCACACACACACTCGATGTCTCTTCCAAATAGTCTGCTCCCCCGCCCGCACCCGTGCTATCTCGCTACTACACATGTCACACCATTCCCCCTTCCCTTATACTAGGTTTACATCATCAGTGGTCTCTCTACTCCACATACACTCTCTTCCTCTCTCCCTCTCACACACAAACGCGTGCACAAACACACAGACATGCACAAACACGCATTTACCTGGATCCTCATCTCTCCTCATGTCTGCATGTGTATCTCACACACTCACTCTCTAATTATGTATATGTGTCTCGACGTTACACAACACAAAGCCCCATGTACATGTCTCTCTCTATCCTCCACACACATAGACACAAAGAATCTGTTATCTTTGCCTCAGTCTCTAACATATCACACACACACACACACACACACACTCTCTCTCTCTCTCTCTCACTCTCTCTCTCGCAAACACGCTCAACAAGGGTTTCCCCGTGAATAACTTACCGTCTATTCATGAACAGTCGTGGCAGTACGGCGAACATGAGACATGAAAAAGAATAAATCTACACATGCTTAGACCACCTAGTATGACTACTAGGACTAGAGCAAGCCAAAAAGCGCACCGCCGTCACCCCTTCCTTGTCGGCGACGGGAAAATCTTCGTTTTACACAGTCGAGAAGTCATTGTGCTAAGGCCCCACATGCCGAGGCGTTGAATATAATGTAGATGCTAGTTTATGGAAGCAAGTACCGATAATACGTTTGTATCTCCATACTTATATTTCTTCTCTTATAAAAAACCGAGTTGGTGATGATGGTACGTGTGCCATCTTGCAATATAGACCGTCCGATCTATATCTGACGGATGGAAATTAAACTAAAAGATACCCGCACCCCTCTCCACATTTGCAGACAAGGCCTTCCCTCGTTCATCCTTATCTCCAACAAACCTCATTGTTGAGCAATTAAGAAAGGAAGCCTCTGGAACAAACTGGCCTGGTGGCCGCTGCCGGCGTCGTCAATCCCCATGCCTCCACTCAGTTCGACCACCAACCACCACCACACCCCACTCCTCTTCACCTTATCTCATATTTCTCGAGATATCATTAGTTTTTACACATGGGATTACTCACGCAAGGGTCAATCACAACAAGTGTTCTATAAAAAAAATGCATCTTGATGTTCCGTGCAATGCACGGATCTTGCTAGTACTCCTACACAAGACTAAGTTGGTGATGCTGGTGTGTCTGCCATCTGTCATTTCTGACCATTAGATCTACATCTAACGATTGTGAGGCAAGTTGTTGCCTTTTCTCACCAACATCCCACTTGTCTACCAATTTGTAGAAAAACCCATAATTAGTATCTTAAAACCAACCACATCCCTCCCTGACCTCACCAAAACAGCCCAAGGAATATATTCTAATTGAAACATAATATATCTCTAGTGACATATGTATATCAAAATTAGAGTGTTTTGTACCAAGTTTGTGAATAAGTATTATTCTAATTATGATTCATTGCAACGGACATGAACATTGCTAGTATTTCCAACCATGCATTTCTTTTCCTAGTATTCCATAGTTTCGAGTTTTCCATCAAGATATTAGTCACTCATGGTTGATATTTACTTTCAATCATGTACACATATGCACTATGTAACTAGCCTTGCTTATTGGCTTCCAAAGCTTAACTTTCACTCCTACTTACAATATGTAGAGTATTTAACAAAAAACTACCACTTTCAACCAGCCCTAGGAGGAATCTATTGTACAAAAAATAGCAAAAACATACCCAAAATTTCTTAATCCACGCGAAAAACTACCTAGTACTCCTACCGATTAGGTTCGTTTAAACCCATTTATGACAGGGTTGGCCCACATGTCCGTGCTGACGAGGCAGCTTAAACCAACACATTTTGTTTGACCGTTGACACGAGGGACCCACATCTGACCTTCTATCCTGTTATTCCCCCTCAAATCATTATTTTTCCTGAACATTACTTCAAACAGTACTGATGCGTGGTCGTCGGTGGCTGCCGCTCCGCCGGACGGGCTGGACGCCGCGCGGGCCTCCGCACGGGTTGGCAGGCTGGCCCGAGCGTGACTCACGAGCAAGCAAGCCGCCGCGCTGGCCTTCGCTCGAGCCAGATGGCTGGCCTTAGCGCGGCGCGCACGAGCAAGCCGCCGCGCTGCCTTGCCAATCTAGCTAGCAAACCTTGCAGACAAGCAGCTGGACGGAGCTATCTTGGCTAGCTAGTGTCCGCGAGCACTGAACGGAACTGGCATCTGGGCTGCCGCAACATGGGCTCCGCACCACCGGCGGTTTTGACCTCACCTTCTGCCGGCGGCGGTAGCTGCGTCCGATGGCCGAGGATGACTAGGTGGACGGGCCGGAGGTAGGAGGTCACTCGAGGATTTTTGTTGGTAAGAGCATGTACAATGGTTGATAAGGTAGTCTTATCTTAAGTCTGCCACGTATGCAAGTGGTAGTAGTTTCTTGGCATTTTAGTGGTTTCTAGCATTATTAGAGCAAGTACAATAGAACTGAGTCAGCGGGCTATAAGAAATAAACTACTACTACATGTTGGCTATAAGATGGGCTGTAGATGACATGGCACTGGCTTATAGCCAGCAGCTGGCTATACTATTAACCATGCTATTAGGGGTTTCTTGTAAGGAACAATGTACGTACTACTAGCGATAAAAGGCGATTCTAGGTTGCGTTGTACTCCAACGAGTACTACTAGTGGTCACGGGAGTGTATACCTCATTTTGTCGGTTCGATCCCGGCCGAACGCACGACGGCCTTTTTAAAAAAAATAGTACTACTACACTTCGCTATGAGCCAATATTTTACATGGGTAGTTTGAGTTTTGAAGTCAAACGGACGTGCGGCCCCACAATCTGGGTGCACTAGACAGCCTAGCCACGTGAACGGGTTTTCCTTCCCAGCATCCCGTGGCCCGCGTGCTCGCCCTAGCCGCACCTCGCTTGCAGCTTCCAGCTAGTAGCATATTTAAACTAGCGCCTCCCAATTAAGCCTAAGGAGCCGGAAAAGCCTGGCGGGGCATTGGGAACTATGCAATATGGCTTTGTACGTAAAGTGCTCTACTACTACTCTGTAGCTTGTGGCGTTGCATGCATGGACTTCACTCCATTATCGGCTCTACTATAAAAGAAATTCCTCTTGCCGTGTTTTTTTGAAACGGAGGCAAAAGCTTTGCTTCATCTCATTCATAAAGAAGGAACTACTAACAAAGTTCGACGAGATCCATTACACCTCCACAAATGGAAGCAAAAAGCCTAGTCTCGCTATATCAAATAACTCAAATGTTCTGCCCCCGCAGTAACTGTCGCCGATAAACAGGCTGCTAGTGTGTGCATGAGAGGAGCGGCTGAGTAGGCCAGCTACGTGAGAGGAGCGGCTGAATAGATCACCAAGAGTACCCACTAGGCCACTACGCAGGTGTACTTCCCCTGCATTGATAGTACATCGATGGTTCTAGAGAATAGTAGTACCCTCCACTTCCAACTGTAGCTCCTTGGCCCTGAGATTCAAGAGTTCAAAACTGGTGCACTATACTAGACTAGACTAGAAGTACAGTACATCGCACTACTATCCTATTCCTATGTTTACAAGATCCTACGAATCAAAGAGGCTCAAAGTGTCCATCACAACCGACCGTAAAGACCTCTACACTGCAAATGTCCCTGCTCATCTTCAGTACAAGGAAATACTGTACTACTATCATACTCCCTCTGTTCCAAAATATAAGTCTTGGTAGAGATTTCCACTATGGATCACATACAGATGTATCCAGGTACATTTTATAGTGTAGATTCAATCATTTTGCTCCACATGTATTCCATGGTGGAATCTATACAAAGACTTGTATTTAGGAACGGAGAGAGTACATATTAAAGAAGAACGGAAGAGGAACATGGTAAAGAAGAGCAAGCAGATTTTGGATAATAAAATGTTGGTTGCGCAATGCCCACACATGATGAACCAGAGTGCATTAAGAATGCAACTCCTAGCTGTCTCTCGACCATTTCAGGCGGTTGGATGAAGATCCTACGTCTCCTAACCCTTCTTCTTCCTCGTCTCTGATTCTTCCCATATAGAACACCGCACGGGCCGCCGGCCGGACCACCGGTCCCCACCGCCTGTGTTCCTCCGCCACCCCCACCCCAACCCCCACCCGCGTTGAGTTTTTTTCGTTCGGCGAGGCCCCACAACCACCCGAGCCCCTTCGATCGCACCGGCGAACTCCGGCGAGCTCTGAAAAATCGACTGACCCAATTTTGAAATTTAGTCTACTGTGATTTAACTAGTGTGGAATATAAAAGGGGAAAACCATAAGCATTGCGAGTATGGTGTTGAGCGTGCCATGGCGGATCTGAAGGTGCAAACTGGACAACGGCAACTTCGCAACCAAGACGAGAAATCAGAGTAAAGCAGTGGTGAGGGAGTCCTGGATTAGGGGGTGTCCGGATGGCCGGACTATACCTTCAGCCGGACTCCTGGACTATGAAGATACAAGATTGAAGACTTCGTCCCGTGTCTGGAAGGGACTTTCCTTGGCGTGGAAGGCAAGCTTGGCGATACGGATATGCAGATCTCCTACCATTGTAACCAACTCTACGTAACCCTAACCCTATCCGGTGTCTATATAAACCGGAGGGTTTTAGTCCGTAGGACAACATACACAACAACAATCATACCATAGGCTAGCTTCTAGGGTTTAGCCTCTCCGATCTTGTGGTAGATCTACTCTTGTACTACCCATATCATCAATATTAATCAAGCATGATGTAGGGTTTTACCTCCATCGAGAGGGCCCGAACCTAGGTAAAACTTCGTGTCCCTTCCCTCCTATTACCATCCACCCTAGACGCACAGTTCGGGACCCCCTACCCGAGATCCGCCGGTTTTGACACCGACATTGGTGCTTTCATTGAGAGTTCCTCTATGTCATCGCCGTCAGGCTCGATGGCTCCAACGATCATCAATAGCGATGCAGTCTAGGGTGAGACCTTACTCCCCGCATAGATCTTCATCTTCGGCGGCTTCGCACTGCGGGCCAATTCACTTGGCCATCTGGATCAGATCGAAAGCTATGCCCCTGGCCGCCGGGCCAGATTTGGAAGCTTAAACTACACGGCTGACATCCGCGGGGACTTGATCTTCGACGGATTCGAGCCACTGCGGAGCGCGCCGCACTGTCACAACGAGCATGATCTAGCTCTGCCGCCGAACAGTGCCCTGGAGGCCGCACCCGCATCGGCTTCGACCCTTAATTCGGAGCCAACTGCGCCAATCGAGGATGGGTGGTTGGATGCCGCCTCGGGGGCTGCGATCCCAACGGTGATCGGGCCGAACACCAGCCCTGCACTCTGCGAGACTCGTGACTCCAAGGAGCCGGACTCCCCTCCGGACTCCAAACCCTCCGCGCCCTTGCGGATCGAATTTGATTGGGCGCCGATCATGGAGTTTACTGCCGCGGACATCCTTCAGCACTCACCTTTCAGCGATATTCTCAAGACACTGAAGTCTCTCTCTTTATCAGGAGAGCCCTGGCCGGACTACGGTCAGCAAGGTTGGGATTCGGATGACGAAGAAATTCAGAGCCCACCCACCACCCACTTTGTAGCCACTGTGTAGGATCGAAAGTATGTCTAGAGGGGGGGGGGTGATTAGACTACTTGACCAATTAAAAACTTAGCCTTTTCCCAATTTTAG
The DNA here is from genome assembly GCA_034509565.1 of Triticum monococcum. Lineage (NCBI taxonomy): Eukaryota > Viridiplantae > Streptophyta > Magnoliopsida > Poales > Poaceae > Triticum > Triticum monococcum. The sequence continues at coordinate 69,827,788 of CM067846.1, forward strand.
TTCTTGGCAGATTTTAGCTATCTTAGAGCAAGTCAAGCAATCATCACACAATTCAAGCAAGCATGCAAAGAGTTTATTGGCAGCGGAAAGTAAAGCATGCAACTTGCAAGAATGTAAAGGGAAGGGTTTGGAGGATTCAAACGCAATTGGAGACACGGATGTTTTCCTGTGGTTCAGATAGGTGGTGCTATCCTACATCCACGTTGATGGAGACTTCAACCCACGGAGGGTAACGGTTGCGCGAGTCCACGGAGGGCTCCACCCACGAAGGGTCCATGAAGAAGCAACCTTGTCTATTCCACCATGGCCATCGCCCACGAAGGACTTGCCTCACTAGCGGTAGATCTTCACGAAGTAGGCGATCTCCTTGCCCTTACAAACTCCTTGGTTCAACTCCACAATCTTGTCGGAGGCTCCCAAGTGACACCTAGCCAATCTAGGAGACACCACTCTCCAAGAAGTAACAAATGGTGTGTTGATGATGAACTCCTTGCTCTTGTGCTTCAAATGATAGTCTCCCCAACACTCAACTCTCTCTCATAGGATTTGGATCTGGTGGAAAGAAGATTTGAGTGGAAAGCAACTTGGGGAAGGCTAGAGATCAAGATTCATATGGTAGGAATGGAATATCTTGGTCTCAACACATGAGTAGGTGGTTCTTTCTCAGAACATATGGGTAGGAATGATGTATGTGTTCTGATGGCTCTCTCTTCGAATGAAGAGGTGGTGGAGGGGTATATATAGCCTCCACACAAAATCCAACAGTTACACACAGTTTTCCAATCTCGGTGGGACCGAATCATCAAACTCGGTCGGACCGAAATGGTAAACCTAGTGACCGTTAGGAATTTCGGTGGGACTGAGATGCAACTCGGTAGGACCGATTCGGTTAGGGTTTGGGCATAACGTAATCTCGGTGAGACCGATCGCACAAACTCGGTGAGACCGAGTTCGGCAATTAGCTAACCAGAGAGTTGGTCAGGCAAACTCGGTGGGACCGACTTGCTCTTTCGGTGAGACCGAAAAGTTACAAGAAGGAAACGTAGAGTTTACCTTGCATTCTCGGCGGGACCGATTCGCTCTTTCGGTGAGACCGAAAAGTTACGAAAGGGAAACAGAGAGTTTGCAAGCCCATCTCGATGAGACTGAGAACCTTATCGGTAGGACCGAATTGCCAGGGTTTGGCAGTGACAAATGACAAGTGAAACTCGGTGGCGCCGGATTGACAAAATCGGTATGACCGAGTTTGGCTTAGGGTTTAGGTCATTTGTGGATATGGAAAGGTGGTTGAGGATTTTGGAGCATATCACTAAGCACATAAAGCAAGAGGCTCATTAAGCAACACCTCATCCCTCCTTGATAGTATTGGCTTTTCCTAAAGACTCAATGTGATCTTGGATCACTAAAATATAAAATGAAGAGTCTTGAACTTTTGAGCTTGAGCCAATTCTTTGTCCTTAGCATTTTGAGGGTTCCACTTTCACATCCATGCCATGCCAATCATTGAGCTTTCCTGAAATAATCATCTTGAAATAGCATTAGCTCAATGAGCTATATGTTGTTATGAATTACCAAAACCACCTAGGGATAGTTGCACTTTCAATCTCCCCCTTTTTGGTAATTGATGACAACATATAGATCAAAGCTTCGACAAATGATAATAAGCATGAAATATATCGTCGCTTTGAGAAGTATGTGATAAGTAAGAGCTCCCCCTAAATTTGTGCATATTTAAAATTTGCTTTGGACTGCAAATGCACAAGGAGTTAGAATCATGGGTTACTCTTCCATGTCACATACATCTTGGTGGAGCGCTAAAAAATGATAAGATTGAAATACATGCACTCATCACCAAGAATAGTGAATGATCACAAACGGTAGATAGAATGATAATATTTAAGCAAGCATTAAGCAAACATTAAGTGTAGCTTATGATCAAACACTTGATCATCGATGTCTCACGAACATAAGGACATAGTATCTCACACACAAGCAAACAAAGTTCGAAAAACCACCAAATAAAAGCAAGAGAGAAAAGCAACACACACACTCTCTCTCTCGAAGCCTATGATCTATACATCTTCTCCCCCTTTGGGAACAAGTTACCAAAAAGTTCCTAGAAAATGCATAGTGCTAAGTCGACGCTCAGGCTTGATCTTCAGGTGGTGGTGGAGTCCGGAGCACGCCAAGGACGAAGCCTTCAGTAGAAGTGGTCGGAGTCGAGGCTGAAGTGGATGCTGGAGCTGGTGGAATGGAGGCTGTAGCTGGTGCAGACGTTGTGGCTCTGGTGTCAGCAACTGGCAGTGCAGACGACCTCGGACCTCGTGGCACCCTGGCAAAAGCATCAGTTGTGGTCCTGCCTCTCCTCTCATTCATGTCGTCCTGAAGCTGCTCCACGGCGGTCTGTATTTCTGTCACCTTGATGTCCATGTCATAGAATCTCTGTTCCATGATCCTCTCTAGGCTCGCCTGGTTCTGAGTCAGGGTGGCAAGTCCTTGCTCAATACGTAGGGTGGACGCTTTCAGGTAACCGAGCTGCTCTTGTTTGGTCTTCAAGAAGTGATCAGATGCCTCTGCTTGAGTAGGCATCCTGGCAGCTTTTTCTTTCCTCGCCTTCTCCTTCTGAGCTTGTGCATGTGCAGATGAGGGTTCATTTTCAGTCATAACCACTTGGTTATCCTCAAAATCTGGACGGATGGGCAGGTGTTCCTTATCCAATAAATACACGCCCGTGCCCATCTTGGTGTTGATGAGCTCCTGAATCTGTGGGGCATACCCACAACTCCTCTTCTGGTCTGCAGCTGTCCTCTTGATTGTTTCCACAATGAGACTCATGACCTTGAATTTTTGAGGCACGTCAAATACATGAAGCAAGTTGATTGCGTGACCTCTGATCATCTTGTGATCTCCTGATTTTGGTAGAAGGGTGTGCCTAAGGATCCAGTTGATCGTAGGCAATCCTGAGAGCAGATAGTGCACAGAGCCAAACTTGAACGTGTCAAGCGCTTCATTCGGGATCTCCTTGTACATGTTGGACATGGAGTTGTGATCCATCTTTTTCTTGGCATAAATGTCCAAGTCATCAGCTTGCTCCTCTGGGGCATTGATCAACTTCGCCCATTCTTCCACAGTGGATTGGTACCTTGTACCCTCAGACATCCATGTGATCCTGCCATCCGGATAAAAGTGTGCTGTGGAGTAGAATTGCATGATCAGCTCCTCGTTCCACTTTGTGAGCTTTTGCCCAACAAAATCTGCAACTCCACATGCACTAAAGCTGTCAAATACACCGGGGTAGTGCTCTTCATTGTCCTTGATGTAGGTCCAGTCGACCCATCTCATGTCACAAACGATCGGCTTCTTATCAAGCAAAACAATCTCATAGAAATCTTGTTGCTCCTTGGTATGGAATCTGTAATCCACGGCAGTCCTTCTCCTAGAAGCATACGGATCTGCTTCTCTCCATTTTGCTCAGCCCTGAATCTCTCCTGAGCTTCATATCCTCAGCCACAGGATGAGCATCGTTGTGGTCTGGGATGTTGGGCTTGAGCTTCCTAAGGACACTCTCTTCCTCTTCTTCGATTGCTTCAGGCATTGGGGCCTTGTTCTTTTCTGCAGCTGGGATGCTTCGTGTGTTCCTCTTTGGTGCACTCTTAGGCTTAGATGCAGCCTTAGGTGCTTCCTTGGGCTTGGATGCAGCTGTTCCTGACCTTATAGCATCTCCCATGAGTTTGGCTACCTTGGGTGCTTGTGCAACAACCTCTTCTTCTTCTTCCTCCTCATCGACCATGATGGAGGCCTTTCCAAGCACTCTTGCTACAGTCTTTTTCACCCTCTCTTTCCTTTTCTTGCCCTTAGCAGCAATGGGCTCAGTGGGAGCGGGCTTCACAGTTGAAGCCCTAGCCTTTGACATGGGCTGCCTGCCTGCTAGCCTTTGGATCTTCAGCCCTGGCTTGGTTCCTTGAGCTGGTTCAGCTCTCTTTGATGTGGCCTCTTCCTCTGCCACATAGTCTTCATCCTCAGAATCAGACGTTCTCTTCTTCCTTTGACGTGTGCCAGCCTTAGGCAGGTTGCTGGGGGTGCTCCTGCTGCCATCATCAGAAGAGCTTGAGGGGCTAGTGCCCTCACTCATCACAACTTGCTGCTCAGACACATTCTGGCTGTCACTTTGATCAGACATGTTGCAAGCTGACTGCTGACCCTGTGAATAGATTATGGATAAGATAGAGTGGATGAGCATCACAAAAAGCAGAGATTTTTGCAAAAGATTAATTCAAAAACTTAGTTTTAGTTTTCCATAGAAAGCATCTCGGACCTACCAATTTTTAAACTCGGTGACACCGAAGCAGTTTTGGCACCAGAACTGGTGAACTCGATCAGACCGAGTCACAGTTCGGTGGCACCGAGACTGCTAGGGTTTCACAGAATTCCAAAATTGGCCGCACCGATAAGTTATTCTTGGTCAGACTGAGTTTCACTTGTGCAATGGCAAAAGCCAGATCGGTGGGACCGAGTTTTTCAACTCGGTGGGTCCGAGATGGTTTCGGCGGAAACCTAACCCTAAAATTTTCGAATTAAACCTATTCTATGAGATCATTGACTGGATAGGAGTGTTTCAATCATGGCAAGAATCATAATGATCACAATGTGCTAGGAATCGGAGTGGGGAATAGCACAAAGATCGAGTCCATACCCTAGTTCGGCGGAGACTCGCTACGGCGGCAACGGCGGGGCAGAAATCCGTTGACGGCGGCGGAGACCAGCGACAGGAGGCTGCTGGCGACGAGAAGACGATCCGGAGACCACGAAGGCAGAGCAGGCTATCGCGCGGGCGAAGAGGTTTCGGAGAAATTTCCAAAATTTTGCCCGTCACTATATATAGCCCGACCCTGTCGGTGTGACCGAGTGGAACAACTCGGTGGCACCGAGATGCAAAACTATGTGCAGTTATTGCAACTCGGTGTGACCGAAAAGTTCAAATCGGTTGCACCGAGATCGAAAACCTAGATCAACTTAATGAACTCGGTAGGACCGAAAATGGAGTATCGGTCAGACCGAGATTCATAAAGAGGTTTTGGAAGTTTAATTCTATGACGAATCGGGGACTCCGAGCGCTCCTCACACAGAGTGGTTCGAATCTGACTTGATCAAGTTTTGTGATGCAGCATGAATAGAGTTTGAGACGAGAAAAGCATAGATAGCTAGAGGAGGTTCTTAGGCATTCTTGTCCATCCACTTGGCAAAAGAGGAAAGCCAAACAATCAAAACAACAAGTGGATGTCCTCGAATGAGTAAAATATGCAACCAACATGCTCACACAATAAGATGGAAAATGAAATATGTGGCAAAGCATGCACAACCAATTCTAGCATCTATCAAGCAATTTGCGATGACTAGGTCATCTATATATGAGTATATTGACTTAGGAGTCAAGTGAGAACACTTGATCATAGGTCATACTCATCGTTTAAGCTCAAGTGGGGTTACCACTTTTACATAAAGCATTGTTGTATTCACATCTTTAGAGTTGCTTTAGCTCAAGTCTTAGAGTAAAGCTCCCCCTAGATGTGATATCCCCCCTAGGAGGGATGAACTAACCTTGGGTTTTGTCGATGATGACTTCATGTAGATGTTGAAGATGTGGATGCTCAATGTTGATGTAGATCACTTGGAGCTATCCATTTGAGTGAATTACACTTTCAATACCTACATGGGTTAGTCCCACAAGGAACAAACACGGATATCCATAGACATAGAGTGATGCACACACAAGATGATGTCCATGAAAACTTTAGGTTACCTTGTCCCTTGTCTTACCAACAAGAGGGTTTGTGACTCCTTGAACTAGTGCAAGATGTGGAAGTTGATTGCACTTGTTCTTGCCAAAATGATAAGAGTGAAGTATGTTGGCGGAGTCACCCTCAAGAACTCTCTAGTTCTTCTTCTTTTGGATCCACACCATCTTGATGGGAATCCTTGGAGTTGTAGCCGTACTTGATGTAGTGGAACTTGAAGTAGTCTTGGGAATCCACTTGACTAAGGTCTTAGGAGCTTCTTCAAATGCATCAATCTCCTCTTGAAGCTTGTCCTTGCCTTTTTGCTTGTAGTCTTGTGGTGGAAGATCATCTTGAGCTTGTGTCCCCTTGAAAGAAGTGTCATACTTCTCTTGTTGAGGAACAAACTTTGTCTTGGGGTATTGATCTTCTTCCCATTCAACTCCATTGGCATTGAACTTTCGTTCAAAACCAACACCTTGATTCTTCCGGTGCATTCCTTGCTTGCGCACAATTTCCTCGAATTGCTTACTTCCGGCAAGGCTCTTGTAAACACCTTTCTCTATAATTCCCTTCAATAAGATATTTTCTTGCTCAAGTGTAACTTGGCTAAGAGAATCATTAGTGGAATCAAGAGAACTACTAGAAGCAACAATATTGGATTTAGCATGATCATTGTTACTACTAGAGGAAGAATCTTTCTTATTCTTGTTACTAGTCTTGACTTGAGGCATGTAAGTGGATAATAGTAAACGCTTGGCAATGTAAGAAGAACTATTCTTGCGGAGATCATCATTGATTGCCTTTAAGAACTCATGCTCTTGCTCAAGATTGAGCTTTTCAAAGCGTAATTTCTCATGAGCTCTTAAAAGTTCTCAATGATCTTCGAAGATAGTTTCATGAGCTAACTTAAGAGTGTTTAGTTCTTTAGTTAGAGCCTCAATCTTCTCCTTATCATTGTCATTCGTTTTACCATGATTAATTGATGTTTCATCATAGTACTCATCACTAGAGTTGTCAACAAGCAAATCATCATCACCTAACAAGTCATCTTCATCACTATTAAAATCAACGTACTCGGGGTGTGTTACCTTAGGACCTTTGGCCATGAAGCATCTTCCAATTCCTTCATTTGGGGAGTCAAATATGTCGTAGGAGTTGGTTGACACAAGTGCTAGACCGGCAACACCTTCATCTTGAGTATCTTCGGAGTCGGAGTGATAACTTCTCTCGGAGTGGCTGTCGGAGTCGGAGCCGGATACCCATTCACCAATATGAGCTTGATGTCTTCGTTTTGTATAGCTCCTTGATGATTTTTCCTTCCTTTCCGAGTCCTTGCTTCTCCGTGAGTATCTTCGTTCATAACGATCATCTCTACTCCTTCTCTCTCTTGGTGGAGACTCTTTGCTTCTTCTTTTTGGAGAATCTTCTCTTCGCTTGTAGGGAGCCGTACACTCATTGGAATAGTGTCCGGGTCTTCCACAATTATAGCAATTTCACTCTCGACTAGAAGATCTTTTGTCATTGTAGGACCTTGACTTGAAGCTTCTATCTTTGCTTCTACTCTTGTAGAACTTGTTGAAGTTCTTCACCATTAAGCTCAATTCTTCATTGAAGTTTTGTTTCTCACTTGATGATGTGGGGGCTTCACATGACGCTTTGTAGGCACCACTTGATTTATTGTGAAGTTCCTCTTTATCCTTGAGTGACATCTCATGAGCAACAATCCTTCCAATTACTTCCGTTAGCTTGAGATCTTTGTAGTTGGGCATCATTTGGATTAATGTGCACACAGTATCATATTTCCCATCCAAGGCTCTTAGGATCTTCTTGATGATGAATCTATCGGTCATCTCTTCACTTCCTAAGCCGGCAATCTCATTTGTGATGAGAGCAAGCCTAGAGTACATTTCAGTGACACCTTCACCATCCATCATCTTGAACTTGTCAAGTTGACTTTGGAGCACATCCAACTTGGATTCCTTGACGGAGTCGGTACCTTCGTGCATATCAATCAAAGTATCCCAAATCTCCTTTGCATTCTCAAGGCGGCTGATTTTGTTGAATTCTTCGGGGCACAATCCGTTGAAGAGAATATCACAAGCTTGAGCATTGTATTGCAACATCTTCAACTCATCCGCGGTAGCTTCACGGTTTGGTTCCCTCCCATCGAAGAACTCACCTTGCAAGCCAACACAAACAATAGCCCATACGGCGGGGTTATGTCCAAGAATATGCATTTTCATTTTATGCTTCCAACTAGCAAAATTAGTGCCATCAAAGTAAGGACCTCTACGGTGATAATTTCCCTCGCTAGACGCCATACTCTCCTAGGTTGTGAAACCAAGGCTATGACCACCAAAAGCTATGAAGATCAAGCCAAATGGAGACCAAAGCTCTGATACCACTTGTAGGATCGAAAGTATGTCTAGAGGGGGGGGGGGTGATTAGACTACTTGACCAATTAAAAACTTAGCCTTTTCCCAATTTTAGTTCTTGGCAGATTTTAGCTATCTTAGAGCAAGTCAAGCAATCATCACACAATTCAAGCAAGCATGCAAAGAGTTTATTGGCAGCGGAAAGTAAAGCATGCAACTTGCAAGAATGTAAAGGGAAGGGTTTGGAGGATTCAAACGCAATTGGAGACACGGATGTTTTCCCGTGGTTCGGATAGGTGGTGCTATCCTACATCCACGTTGATGGAGACTTCAACCCACGGAGGGTAACGGTTGCGTGAGTCCACGGAGGGCTCCACCCACGAAGGGTCCACGAAGAAGCAACCTTGTCTATTCCACCATGGCCATCGCCCACGAAGGACTTGCCTCACTAGCGGTAGATCTTCATGAAGTAGGCGATCTCCTTGCCCTTACAAACTCCTTGGTTCAACTCCACAATCTTGTCGGAGGCTCCCAAGTGACACCTAGCCAATCTAGGAGACACCACTCTCCAAGAAGTAACAAATGGTGTGTTGATGATGAACTCCTTGCTCTTGTGCTTCAAATGATAGTCTCCCCAACACTCAACTCTCTCTCATAGGATTTGGATCTGGTGGAAAGAAGATTTGAGTGGAAAGCAACTTGGGGAAGGCTAGAGATCAAGATTCATATGGTAGGAATGGAATATCTTGGTCTCAACACATGAGTAGGTGGTTCTTTCTCAGAACATATGGGTAGGAATGATGTATGTGTTCTGATGGCTCTCTCTTCGAATGAAGAGGTGGTGGAGGGGTATATATAGCCTCCACACAAAATCCAACCGTTACACACAGTTTTCCAATCTCGGTGGGACCGAATCATCAAACTCGGTCGGACCAAAATGGTAAACCTAGTGACCGTTAGGAATTTCGGTGGGACTGAGATGCAACTTGGTAGGACCGATTCGGTTAGGGTTTGGGCATAACGTAATCTCGGTGAGACCGATTGCACAAACTCGGTGAGACCGAGTTCGGCAATTAGCTAACCAGAGAGTTGGTCAGGAAAACTCGGTGGGACCGACTTGCTCTTTTGGTGAGACCGAAAAGTTACAAGAAGGAAACATAGAGTTTACCTTGCATTTTCGGTGGGACCGATTCGCTCTTTCGGTGAGACCGAAAATTTACGAAAGGGAAACAGAGAGTTTTCAAGCCCATCTCGGTGAGACCGAGAACCTTATCGGTAGGACCGAATTGCTAGGGTTTGGCAGTGACAAATGACAAGTGAAACTCGGTGGCGCCGGATTGACAGAATCGGTATGACCGAGTTTGGCTTAGGGTTTAGGTCATTTGTGGATATGGAAAGGTGGTTGAGGATTTTGGAGCATATCACTAAGCACATAAAGCAAGAGGCTCATTAAGCAACACCTCATCCCTCCTTGATAGTATTGGCTTTTCCTAAAGACTCAATGTGATCTTGGATCACTAAAATATAAAATGAAGAGTCTTGAACTTTTGAGCTTGAGCCAATTCTTTGTCCTTAGCATTTTGAGGGTTCCACTTTCACATCCATGCCATGCCAATCATTGAGCTTTCCTGAAATAATCATCTTGAAATAGCATTAGCTCAATGAGCTATATGTTGCTATGAATTACCAAAACCACCTAGGGATAGTTGCACTTTCACACTATCAACGACTTAACCGACATGCTCGACTTCTACTCCGAAGACATCGACGGTATGGACACCGATGAAGGAGACGATGAAGAACCAGCGCCTATCAGGCCCTGGAACGCCACCTCGTCATATGACGTATACATGGTGGACGCACCAAAAGATGACGACGAGGAGCGGAAGGACGCACCGGAGGCTTGTTCCCTCGAAAAGCAGTCAAAGCGGCGACGCAAGCGCCGCCCCAAATCCCGCCTTGACAGAAATAACGATCACACAGACCCAGCGTTGGAGCAGGGCGAACCGCTGCCGTACAACGGCAATTCGGATAATCAAACCAAACAAACAAATCCTATCAAGCATAATGGTCCGGACGACGTAATGCCGGACAGGTACCCGGAGCAGCAGACTGCCCGTAAAAGGCTTGTTGCCACCGCAAGGAGTCTGAAAAAGCAGAAGCAAGGCTCAAGGTTGCGCAAGACACACTCCACATCAGATGGAGCAAAATACTCAACACAGCAGCGAGGTACGGCGACAATCGCCCCTCCAAGAGCTACCCAAAGTGGAAGCTGCTACCCGAATTCGATGAGGAGGCCTCAGACCCCCCACAACCAAATATCAAAGTAGCCACCTGGTCGGATAGATGACCCCTTTACCAACACAGAGTGGCATACAACGCCGCTCACAATACAATACGCGACCCATGCGATGGATCGCACCCAAAGGACGGCGCAACAAGATCCATCTATGGACCACGCAAGCGCGCCCCAGCATACAATGCAACACAACAAACATCCGAACAATGCGGTACACCCAGCTACAGGGGTGCCGCACACCCCCTATGTTTCACCGATGAGGTGTTGTACCATGAATTTCCAGAGGGATTCAAGCCCGTAAACATAGAGGCATATGACGGAACAACAGACCCTGGGGTCTGGATTGAGGACTACATCCTTCACATCCACATGGCTCGAGGAGATGATCTCCACGCCATCAAGTACTTACCCCTCAAGCTCAAAGGGCCAGCTCGTCACTGTCTCAAAGGCCTCCCTGAAAGCTCCATTGGAACTTGGGAAGAGATCGAAGACACCTTTCGGGAAAATTTTCAAGGGACCTATGTCTGACCTCCGGATGCGGACGATTTGAGTCATATAACTCAGCAGCCCGAAGAGTCGGCCGAAAGCTTTGGAACAGGTTTCTTACAAAAAAGAACCAGATTGTCGACTGTCCGGACGCCGAAGCCTTAGCAGCTTTCAAGCATAGCATCCGTGACGAATGACTCGCCAGACACCTCGGCCAAAATAAGCCGAGAACGATGGCCGCATTAACAAACCTCATGACCCGCTTTTGCGCGGGTGAGGATAGCTGGCTAGCCAGATGCAGCACCAGCGATCCCAGTACATCTGAAGTAAGAGATGGAAACGGGAAATCACGGCGCAACAGCAATAACAAACCCCGGATTAAAGAAGACGGCACGAAGGGCACGAAAGTAAATGCCGGATTCAAAAGCTCTCGGCCAGGTCAAAAGCCGCCCCCTAAAGGCACCAGGGATGAACTGTCCAGCCTCAACAAAATTCTGGACCAAGTATGCCAGATCCATAGTACCCCTGGTAAACCCGCTAATCATACCCACAGAGAATGTTGGGTCTTCAAGCAGTCCGGCAAGCTCAATGCCGTACACAAGGGGGAGGATACACCAAGTGAAGACGAGGATGAGTCCCCCAAGCAAGACACGGGGGAACAAAAGAAATTTCCACTAGAAGTCAAAACAGTAAATGTGTTACACGTGATCAAGGGAAAAAACAACGCGGCACTCCCAGTAAAATATACCCAAGTGCCTATCACCGTGAAGTCCTGCCACTGGTCGTCCCAACTGATCACTTTTGACCATCGTGATTACTCAGCAAGTATCCAACACGCAGGATGGGCTGCCCTGGTATTAGACCCAGTAATTGGCGGATATCACTTAACACGAGTCTTGATGGACGACGGTAGTAGCCTAAACCTAATATATCAGGATACAATCCGCGGGATGGGGTTAGACCCAACACAAATTCACCATAGCAATACTACCTTTAAAGGAGTAACGCCAGGCCCAGGGGCTCGTTGTACGGGCTCCCTCTTACTACAAGTTATATTTGGCTCCCCCGATAACTTCTGTCGCGAGCATTTAACTTTCCACATCGCTCCATTTCAAAGTGGCTATCAAGCACTACTCGGACAAGAAGCTTTCGCTCGCTTTAATGTAATACCACACTACGCGTCCCTCACACTCAAGATGCCCGGTCCACGTGGCATCATTATAGTGCACGGAAATATCAAGCGATCTCTACGTGCCGAAGAGAGTGAGGCTGCCTTGGCAGCCGCACATTAAAGGCGCCCAGACAAGCGAAAGCATCCAATAGGTCGTCAAGACCTCAGACACAACTAATCGAGTCCGGCGCCGCTACTTATACCGAATAAATGGTCACTCCCCTATTTGTCAATACAAGGGGCTCAATACGCACAGACAAGTGGCAATTTCTTCTCATCTTGAATTATACATAGTTTCTTTAACAAACTATCTTTTTGCACGACAACTTTTTCACCTAAATTCCTCTCTTTTACAGACGATCATCGTGCTACACCCGTCCAGGATACGGCACAACAGAGACACAGGCGCAGACGTGCAGCAGGGACCCAATCCAAGGATTCTTTTTAGATTAAGACCCTGCGTAAACCTTTTTTACTGTCTCTTGTTGACACACATCCCCCATTAAGAAGGATGCTAACGTCTTGGCATGTGGCCACGCCAGAATAATGCACGTACCTAGACACAAGGGGCTTCCTACAAAGGCCATTATTTAGGCCGGGTTTATACCACAAAGACTGAATACCTTAGGGAGTGTTCGGCGTCGCGAGTTAGGCCCTATATGCATCAGCTCCGAATCATTGTCTTTGGTCAAATGTTGGATTTGCCTGGATCCTGCATTTTGGTGCCTTACGTTCCGCTTTACCGGCTAAGGTAGCACCAGGAGAACTACTGGGATTGTGCCCTGGTTCATCCGGATGAGCACCTCAATAGAGAAAGCCGAAAACTAACTGTCATGATATAGCTTGAGATTGGTCAACCAATCGATGACCTGTGGGAATGTTAGAATTCCTCCGCCTTAACGAAGGGCCGTTTTCCGGCCAGGCATGTACGCACCCTGGAATCGGGAGAGTGGGGAGCCACCAGTGGCTATCTAGTAGCCCCACTGTCAAACTCCTATGGCTAAGTGAAAGTGCTAAAGCATTATAGTCCGGTTGCCTTGCTCGCTCCACTATCACCTCCTTAATAGGACCAAGACATTGGGTTAAGTGTGAACGCGTGTTTTTGCGAGCACCTCCGCATTATGTGCGTGGGGGTTGAAGCCGACGACTGCAATCTTTCAGGTTATACACATGTATACATAAACGGGCGCCCAGGAGGCATCATATTACTTTCAGGCAAAAGTATAAAAATAGCCTGATAAAACTTTATAAAAGCATTTCCCTTACAATGAGATTACATATCACTCAAACATAATATTTTTTTGAGCACTGGGTCTCTATCAAACGAGCACCCTCAAGAACTTCTTCAAAGTAGTGCTCAGCAACCATTCGGCCTATTGCCGAATCCCGCGCTGCAACAGTGGTGGCATCCATCTCTGCCCAGCATGCTTTAACACGGGCAAAGGCCATCCGTGAGCCCTCTATGCACGCCGACCTCTTCATCGCATCGATGCGTGGCACCACGTCAAGGAATTGCTGCAGCAAGCTGAAATAGCTGTTCGGTTTTGGCCTTTCCGGCCATAGCTGATCCACAACAGACCTCATGGCGCGTCCGGGCAACCTATTCAGTTCGGCCCATTCGGCTAATTGGTCAGTCAATGAAAGTGGACGATCGGGAGAATGGGATTGCGTCCAAAATAGCTGGTCCACTTCACGGTCCGTTTGACCCTGGAAGTACTTGATCGCATCAGCAGCGCTCGCCGCCAAATCCATATACACATCCTCCGAACTCCACAGTCGATCCAGAGGAGCATACCATGGATCTCCGAACTTCCTCCGCAACATAAAGGATTTCCCAGCTACAATATCCCTGGCTTCCCATAGCTCCTCCTTATTTGCCCTCATAGCAGAGCGGAGGTCTTTTCTCGTCGCAGCAGCCTTCTCAAGGTCCGATGCCTTCGCCTGGTTTTCCTTTTCAAGAACCCGACAACGGTCGGCGGCGGCTTTTAATTCCATGGCCATCTTGGCCATCTTATCTCGGCTCTCGCCATGTGCGGCCTTCTCGGCTTGCAACTCTTCGGCCGCCTTCATAGCAGCCGCATTACCCAACCTCGCTTGTTCCTTGGCTCGGGCAAGTTCTGCCCGCAAGGCTTCAACAGTGGCAGCTCCATCTGCAGTCACAACATATTTAAGATAATGGCATCATGTTACTCTTCCTAGGTGACGTTTACCAGATAATGACACTTACCCTCTGCCCCTTTTGTTAACAAGCTCGATGTCGGCGTCTGCCGCATCCAACTGCCGTTCTAAATGGGCAAACTCGCTAGTCCAGTTAGCCACTGGAGCATCCATCACCTGCACATAGAGGCAGTATGGTTATTACCTGGGAATATGATCCTCTGTTCGTCGTCATTTCCGACGACAACCAGAGTCTCAGGGGCTACTATCTACACAGGGCACACCTAGCATGTGCAGGACCATCATACATTCTTTTACGTACCTCAAAGCCTGTTAGAAGACTCATAAAAGCTTCATGCAATCCGCTTTCGGTGGACGATATTCTCTCCATCACCGTATTCATCAGCATACGTTGTTCATCTGAGATGGCCGCTCGCCCCACCAACTTCCTCAGAACATCCGATCGCGCACCAGATGGTGCCGGACTCTTTTGTCTGTTCTCTTCGGGAGCCGGACACTGGGAGCTTCGGGGGTCGATGGGATTACCTTCTGGCCTCACCGGATTCGGAGAGGCCCTCCGCGACGACACTTCAGGGTCGCCCGCTTCTGGAGCGGAGGAGTCCGGAGGAGGCGTTTCGCTCTCCATCATCTCTAGAAGAAGATCCCCCGAAGACGAACTCATTTGAGAGGGGCTAAGGCCCGAACTGCAAAGATATATGCGGTGGTTATTTTCTCAGAAGAAAAAGATGGCATACCTGTACTATTAAAGTATTTCGGGTCACTTACGACTCGCTGGAGGGTTGATTCCCCCGCGGACTTAGTGCGGCAAAAGCACCCCCCGAGGTAGGACCCTCTATGGGAGACTTCTTCTCCCATTTGGAAGCTTCGGCTTCCGGATTCCCGGGCGCAGTCCTTTTCCTCCTCCGGTCGTCTTCCTTCATGGAGACGCTCGCTCCCTCGGTTAGACTGGGCAGCGTTGGGGGCCCGTGTCCGCCTGTATTACCTTCCCCGGTATCTTCCTTCAAGGGCTTGGGGCAGGGTGTGACCTGGAGCATCTTTTCCAGTACCAGATTTTCCAAACCCTCAGGGAGGAGGGCCGAACACCGAATCAACTTCTCCTTTGCTAGCCAGTCCTGGTCAAAAAGCAAACTCTCAGAGATAACTTCGTAACAAATGAGAAAAAGTTTGTTCGGCTGGAAGATTCCTTACCTGTTCGGCGACGCGGTTACTACTCAGGCCCACGTCCTCGGTGATTTCCGGACACTCCACCTGAGGTCCGAAGAATGACTTGTACATCTCCTCGTACGTCTGGGCCGAGAAAATTTTGAATGATGCGCGGTCCCTCGGGATTGAACTCCCATAGGCAAAGAGGCCGGCGTTTGCAATGCTGCACTTCACGAACCAGCATAACTTGTATTACCGCAACCAAACTGAAATCTCCATTGAAGAGATCTCAAATGCGGCTTTGCAGTATAGGCACGTCCTTGGCTGGACCCCAGCTCAGACCTCTGCTGATCCATGACAACAGTTGTGGTGGAGGGCCCAAGCGAAAAACGGGGGCGGCCGCCCACTTGGCACTTCTAGGAGCCATGATGTAGAACCACTCCTGTTGCCACAATTCAGACACCTCTGGGATGGAACCTTTGGGCCACGGAGCTCCCGTCATCTTGCGTACTGAAGCACCTCCACACGCTTCATGTTGCCCCTCGATCATCTTCGGCTTCACTTCAAAGGTCTTGAGCCATAGGCCAAAGTGAGGGGTAACCCGGAGGAAGGCCTCGCACACGACAATAAAATGTCGTGATATGATGAAAGGAGTCCGGAGCTAGATCATGGAAGTCTAGCCCGTAATAAAACATCAAACCCCTGACGAAAGGATCCAGAGCAAGGCCTAGACCTCGGAGGAAGTGGGAGATGAACACGACGTTCTCGTTGGGTTCGGGGGTAGGGACGGCCTGCCCTCAGGGAGGCAGCCGATGCAAAATCTCGGTGATCAGATATCTGGCCTCCCTCAAATTTTTGATGTCTTCTTCCATGACGGAGGAAGGCACCCATCGGCCTTGAAGGCTAGATCCGGACATGACTGAAGGTTCGGAGCACCTGGCCTGAACTTTGGGCGCTTAAGCTTGAGGTAGGGGAAGGATTCGATTGAGCACGGGAGGGAAAATAAAAGCCTTGTCCCTTTATAAAGAGGGTGAATATCAAGCGTCCTCTCCGTGTCTGTTTGGACTTGCCTATAATCTAGGAGTCCTAGAAGCGGTTGGGTTACCCACGCCCATATTGATGAGAATCCCGGAATAAGGGGACATGATCTCTGCTTTAACAAGACGTGCCAAGGAAACCGCCTCGCATGACGCGCTAAGGTGGGATAATGAAATGACTCGGATAAAGGCTTGGCCGTGGTGTGTCACACTACGGAATATGTCAGCAGATTAGATTTGTGTAAATGTTATTCTCTCTATGGAAATATGTGGAAACTTATTTTGCAGAGCCGGACACTATCTTTGTGTTCAAAATCTTCTATGAAGTACTTGGAGGAGGAACCCGCCTTGCAATGCCGAAGACAATCTGCGCGCCGGACTCATCGTCATTGAAGCCTGGTTCAGGGGCTACTGAGGGAGTCCTGGATTAGGGGGTGTCCGGATGGCCGGACTATACCTTCAGCCGGACTCTTGGACTATGAAGATACAAGATTGAAGACTTCGTCCCGTGTCCGGAAGGGACTTTCCGTGGCGTGGAAGGCAAGATTGGCGATACGGATATGCAGATCTCCTACCATTGTAACCGACTCTATGTAACCCTAACCCTATCCGGTGTCTATATAAACCGGAGGGTTTTAGTCCGTAGGACAACATACACAACAACAATCATACCATAGGCTAGCTTCTAGGGTTTAGCCTCTCTGATCTCGTGGTAGATCTACTCTTGTACTACCCATATCATCAATATTAATCAAGCAGGACGTAGGGTTTTACCTCCATCGAGAGGGCCCGAACCTGGGTAAAACTTCGTGTCCCTTGCCTCCTGTTACCATCTAGCCTAGACGCACAGTTCGGGACCTCCTACCCGAGATCCACCGGTTTTGACACCGACAAGTGGCGATCTATTTTCTTGCTGCGTTAAATAAGTTGAGCAGATACGAAAGAGTACCGCCTCTGGTGTGGCACCGTGTAGGCATCTACTGAGAATTTGACGGTGCTGCGGTAGCGATGGCTGTTGGCGGTGTGGAAGCAGATCTAGGAGGGTAGACGGTGGCGGCGCGGCGCGGTGGATGAGACGGTCGTAGGAGCGGCGTCGGCAAGGTGGACGACGGCGGGGATGAAGTGAGAGGACGGGATGCAAGGATCCCGGTCCGAAGCCGTGGATGAGAGAGGTCGATCTCTTGTAATGGGCGGCGGCGTCGGGCTATCAGCTCCGGCATGGTGGAGGAGGACGGCGGTGGATGGGGTGGCGGACGGCGGCGGACGGAGGAGGGTGGGGTGGAGAGGGTGTTTTGGCGCCCACGAAGTACGAATGGGGAAAAGGGAGGTAGAGAGGAAGGGGAACCATGTATTCAGTGCGCGCTTGTCTCAAATGCGAGGAAATTTACAAACTTAGCCCCCGTTTCAAATTTCTACTACATCACAGCAACACTAGTCGGTCGGGGATAGTACAGTAATCTCGCATACACCGAATATTTGCCGACGAGAGTTTGTTTTTGGCGCCCACTGTGTATGAATATGAATCGGGGAGGGAGTCGATTTCGGCCGAGGACACACTGTGTTTCGGCCGGTGAGAGGCGGTTACATCACGTTTGGGTGAAATTACAAACCTACCCCTATCGAAACCTATAGAAATCCAACATATAGGCTTTGCATGGCAGGGATAGGCAGCAGTGATTTCCATCTCGCAGATTTTGGTTCCGGGCGGTTACTGCGACTTTCCCCGCTTCGTTCAAATTTTGCAGAGTGCACGTTTACCATGCCAACTCAATTCGAATCCCGTTTGTATTCTATTTTTTTTCCGGGCGGGATCCATTTTCAATTGGAATTACATTCTATATACATCATTTTTTATATATACTTTCAAAAGCACAACACCATTTATACATAAATATGGTTTACAAATGGCATGATCTCAGATTCATAAGGTTGCATCCATCAATTTGGATTTTCAAATATTTGAAACCACTTTATGTTGAAATCCAATGTATGCATTCCTCGCTAACTGTCTCCAATTAATGTGTGTTTCATGCGGGTTTTTTTTACTTCTCAAACATGTATAATGTGTTTCACACACGCAACATATAGTGTAATCCCGTTTAGACATTAATTGCATATAAACCATGCATTGTTTGTAATTGAAGAATCTATGGATCACCAACATTGATGAACTATATAACATTACACGTGTGCCCAAATTCAAATGAATATGCATGTTTGATACACCAATTTGCATTATGATATTATCGATGTCGTGATCTCCGGTTTAAATATTTGAATCCCCTTTAATCCAGATATTCATCTCATATAGCTATCACTCGTGCTTATATAGGACTATCTCTCTGGACCTATACGCATTCATCGTCTCTCAGGTATCTCTCGTGCTACCTATATGTCGACAATGATCTTTTATCTTTGTAACATACTGACGGTACTCTCTCCCTCGACCTTCATCACTCTATCTCTCTCTAAGTATATCTCGCTCCCTGCTATGTGTCTCTAACTATGTTTCTCCACGTAGAATCTCTTTCTCTCACAGAATCACGAAACTTTGTCTCCCGGGGTCTCATTTCTCTCTACTATTCCCATGTGTGCCACTCGCACACCCCTCATACAGAGATGTCTTTCGCTCCTTAGATATGAGAACCTACGACTCTTCCTCATCAATATCTCTTTCTCACACACAAACACAAACTCTGTCTCCCAGGGTCTCATATTTCTCCATTGTTATCTTGTATGTCGCTCACACACACCCTCTCTCCCTAGAGATATCTTGCGTTCCCTCGTATGTCTCTCTAGCTATCACTCTCATTGTGAAATATCTTGCTCTCTCACAGACACAAAACTCCATCTCTCTGGATCTCATTTATCTCTTATATCTGTTTGTATGTGACTCACACGCACCCTCTCTCTATCTCTCTCTCACACCCACACACATAACCCAGCCTTCTGATCCACTCGAATCCTATCTCTAACGCACACTAGCTAGCATCTTTATCCTTCTATTTATGTGTTTCTCCATCAACCTTCTTTCTCGCCCTCACTCTTGATTCCTATCACGCACACTACATATGTTTCTCTCTACATGCAGTCAAGTTTCCTCTCACACACATATATAACTTCACGCTTTGAACCACCCGACGGTCATCTCCAACACCCAAACTAGCGGATGTCCCTCTAGCTAGCATCTCCATCTCTGTATCTATCTGTAGTTTCTCCGTCAACATTTCTTTCTCGCATGGAGTCTTGCTTCCTATCACCCACACTATATATGTCTCTCCATACATATGCATTTATAGGCTGGTCTCTTTTGCACAATCGTTGCGCATCACTCCCTCTGCTCGCCATAGATGTCGTGGTTCTAACTCTGACAGTGATATAGGGGGGTGTGTAAGGAGAGGCTAGATCTCAGCTATTGGGAAGTTGTAAACACACCAAGATGTACGAGTTCAGGCCCTTCGTGGAGGAAGTAACAGCCCTACGTCTCGGTGCCCGGAGGTGGTCGATTGGATTATAGGCGTGTGAATAACAGGGGTGCGAACCCTTGATACTGAGGTGGGGGGTGGCTTATATAGAGTTCGCCAGGACCCCGGCCAACCCACGTTACCAAGGGTTCAATGTACATTAATGCGGGGCGTTACTGGTAACGCTGGTAATGAAGTGCTATAATGACCATAAAGACTACTTAATAGCCGACCATTTGCCTGCGGAATGACTTTAGATCTCCTGGCAGTCGAGTGGTTGGCTTTACTATCGAGTTGTAGCTTCTTGGTCGAGTGTCTTAAACCTGTCGAGTGGGTACCTTCAAGTCGATTGAAAGGTGACTTCTTCCAGGGATGTCCTTGGGTAGGGCTCTTAGGACAGGTCCATGCCCCTACCCTAGGTACATAGCTTCGTCATTAGCCCCCGAATGGATCGAGGTTCGAGTGGGGAAAGAGTTGGAGATCTTTCCGACTGGTTCTTTGGGCTACATGAGTGCCTCGTTTTGGGTCAATCGTCACAGATGACGTCATCAACCTCTTTCAGTCGCATTGATCCATTCCAGGCCTTTCGTTGAGTGAATTTCTTTACTTGTGACATACCGAGTGTCAGCGCGAGCGGGGTCTTCTGTTTTGACAAGTTGTTCTGCAGCCCGCAGATGTCGCGGGATTCAGATTTCAGGAAGCGCGCGGGACGGGAGTGGCCGTAGTAATCGGAAGCAATAAAGCGGAAGCTCCTCGATTTCCGCGCCACCTTTTTTGCCATGTACTGCGCGCGCGTCTGCTGCGGGATTTGACTGGATAGCCTGGGCCTACCAGTCAGCCACTTGGGAGTGGCCTCTTATAAGTCGGCGGCTCGAGGTTTCCAAACAGTGTGCTTTCTTCTTCCTCTCTCCCTTCGCAAGTTCCTCCGCCACCTCCGCTCTCACCCTAGTGTCGCAGGCCCATGCAAGATTTGCCGGCGACGATGGCGAAGGACAAGACATCTGCTCTGGAGCGCGCGAAGAAGGCGGCGGCGCAGGGGAAAGGGAAGAGGTCTGCTCGGGGCGGATCCTCCTCAAGGTCTGCTCTGCCCCGAGGCTGGATCCAGGGTGATTGGATGCCGTCGGTGATCCGGCAAGAAGATCTCGACGACATGGTCGAGGGGGGAGTCATTCCCCACGAAGCTGCGTGTCTCCCGGGGAGAGAGATCGAACCTCAACCCCGCGACGGTGAGTGTGTGCTCCTAGCCACCCATATCGCCCGCGGGTTTTCTCTGCCGCCCCATCCTTTTTTCCGGAGCTTCCTGAACTTCTTCGGAGCGCAGCTCCACCACTTCACTCCCAACTCCATCGTATACCTTGCTACTTTCATTTCCATGTGTGAGGGTTTCTTGGGTTGCTGCCCCCATTGGGGACTCTTCAAGCACATCTTTACCTGCCGTTATCAATCGGTCAAGAAGGCCAAGTCGAGTGACGAAAGGACGCAGGTGACCCAGCTGTGCGGGGGCCTGGCGATCCAGACGAGGGGAAGGAGTTGTTTTCCATCTATCACTTTCCCGGAGTCGGTCCGTGGTTGGTAGGCGACCTAGTTTTACTGTCAAGACCAGGCGACCCCAGGACAGTCTCCGAGGAGGGGTGGCTGTCGAGCATCACGGGGAACAAAGACAACCCCCGAGGAGCCAGGAGGGTAATTCCACTCGACCACTCGTATGACGTGGACCAGGTATGTCTTTATGCTCCCGACCGAGATCTTGTTTTCTTCATTGGTCTTCTTTGAGTTGGCTGATTGACTTTTGTCTTGTCTGTTGTTTTCCAGGCGACTACCGAGATGTACTCGACGCCCAACGGGGCACAGGAGCCAACTGAGGAAGGGGAGGTGAGCGGAGGTGAGAGTGGAGACGATCAAGGCGAGTGGGAGTCCGATGGTGAAGGAGAGGGAGGCGACGACATCGACTCCAGCGAAGAGGAGGAGGAGGAGGTTGAACCCCCCCGCCCGGAGAGGCGATCCAAACTCACACACGATCCAGCACGGGAACGTGGCAAGGCGACTGCTCCTGTTGGGCAGTCGTCGAAACGCCCTCGGACCTCTTCTCCTACGCCGACTGGGAAGGCTCCCAAGCACCCACGCGCGACGCCATCCAAGCCGCCCAAGGCTCTGCCCAAGAAGAAGATGGCTGTCCCTACCATTTCTGGGTAACAACAAAACTTGCTTTCCTTTGTCGACCGTGGACAGATCCTTGGTCGATTCATTGAGCCAACTGACTGACTTTCGAGATTTGCAGCGCTGCTACTTCTGAGATCTCCGCCAAGGACGACGACCAAGAGATGGAGGATGCTGTTACCTCCAACCCTGGTATGATTACTGACGTTCCGCTTTGAGTCGACTGAACATTTATTGCCACTCTGGTCGATTGAATGTTTTCCTTGTAGCTCCTCCTCATGTTATCGACCTCCCGGATGATGACGACAATGAACCGCTAAGAGTGAGGAGGAACAGGAGGGCGTCGGCCGACAAGGCCCCCCAATCTGCTCCGGCGTCTGAGGCCGTAGCTCGGGATGGTGGTGACACCACTCAGGCTTCTGTGACTTTCGCCATTCCTCTGACGAGTGTGCGGCCCTCGAGGTCGACTGCGGATCCGCCTTCGCTTTTTGCCGCGTACCCCGTCCCTGAGGACCAAGCGGCTGCTGCAAAAGAGGCTATACGCCAGGCGGGGATCATGATGGAGCAAGTGAAGGTGGCTCGGGAGGCCAGCCAAGTAGCTTATGACGCATGTTCGGCTCTTCAGAGTAACGTCCAGGTCAGTCGACTCAACACTTGGTCTGTTACGATATGCTGTTTGAAGAATCTCTTTTTCGAAGATCTTTGTATCTGTACACCCACTGGGTGTGTCTGTCAAGTCTTGGACGAGTGGGGGCATGCTAAGCGCACCCACTGGGTGTAGTCCCCGAGACTACGGTGGACTGCTGGCAGTCGACTGTAGTCTTTATATTGTGTTGCTGTAGCTGTATTTCTTCACTCGGTCTGGTCAGGCCATGTCGAATGGAACTGTATCTGGTCGACTGCGGGTAGTCAACTTTTTTTTTACAGTGGGGGCACGCTGAGTGCACCCACTGGGTGTAGTCCCCGAGACTACTGTCGAATGTTTTTGATTCAGCTGTGGTCTTAGAAACGTCATCATTGTCTCTTAGTTACTCGGAAGCAACTTATCTTGGACGTCTGTCGACTGAATTTTCTTTTTACAGAAATCCTGCGAACTTGTAGCTCGCTATACCGAGTTGGAGAATCAGCAGATCCAGCTCAACCTTAACTTGAAGCTCGCTCAAGAGAATTTGAAGAAGGCGCAAGAAGAAGCAAAAGGTATGGCTGGTGAGGTTCTCCATTCTTGACGAGTGATTTTTCTTGCTTGTCCATTCTTGACATTGATTTCACTCGACGTGCCGCAGATAAACTGGAAGATGCTCTGCAGAAGAAGGATCAAGATCTTGCAGAAGCACAGAAGGAGGTCTTGAACAAAACGAGGCTTGCTGAAGAGAAACTCGCTTCGGTCGTAACTCTTGAGCAGGAGAACTCCAGACTGAAAGCTGCTCTCGAGGTAGCAAATCAAGAGGTCACCCGACTAAAGAACGACAATGTGGCTCTGCACGACAAGGCAGGTGATCTGGTTGGGAAGAGGAACGATCTGGAGGCTTATCTCGGTGGACTCGCCAAGAAGTTGTTCGTCATGCTCGAAGGTAATTACTCTGCCCTGACTGTCTCGTAGTTACCAAGCCCGTGTAGAGCCACTATTTGACTCTTGAATCGTGTTTGCAGAATTCTGCCAGAACTTCGAAGAGGAAACCAGTCGAGTGGAGCCAGGCTTGGACCCCGCCAACTCTCTCGTGAAGGATGATGCTGGCATGAACGTGCTCCGACTGGAGTCTCGTGTTGCCAGCGTTGTTGACTATCTTGCTCGACTGAAGGTTGTGATGTCGCGGATCGACACATCACTCTGGCCTGGGACGACGCTTCAGAATGACCTCGAGTCTCTGATGGCTCGACTGAATGAAGTCCCGGGTCGAGTGGCGGAATGGAAGAAATCTTCTGCTAGATGTGGTGCTGATATCGCTCTGTCTCTGGTCCGCGTCCATTGCAAGGAGGCGCGAGAGGAAAAGCTGGCCGCCATCCAAGTTGCCAATACCAAGAAGCACAGCTTTCAAGACTTCATGGAGACTTTCATCGCTGCTGCCACTCGTATCGCAGACGGGATCGACTTGGACGAGTTCGTCGCCCCTTCCAGTCCTCCACCTGAGGAATGAAAAACTTTTATGCTTCACTTTAAATTTGCCTCGGAATGCCGAGTGGATTTGTAACCGTTATACTCTGCCGAGCCGAGGGCTCGAGTACTTTGATCTGAGGTCTGGGACCTTTAGGCTTTATTCGAACTTGATTTCTCGTTGGATATCTTCATGGTTTGATCTGTCGAGTGGAACTTGATCTTCACTCGGAATAAGCTTATATTTGTGGCGTAACTTCTTGTGGATTGGGTTGTGTCCTGTACTTAGGTGAGCACTGGGCTGCAGCTAAGCCCCCCGAGTGGGAGTCTGGCTCTCCACTCGGTAGGATTTTTAAACACTTAGGCGAGCGCTGGGCTGCAGCTAAGCCCCCGAGTGGGAGGTTTGCTCTCCACTCGGTAGTATTTTTAAACACTTAGGCGAGCGCTAGGCTGCAGCTAGGACCCCGAGTGGGAGGTTTGCTCTCCACTCGGTAGGATTTTTAAACACTTAGGCAAGCACTGGGCTGTAGCTAAGCCCCCGAGTGGGAGGTTTGCTCTCCACTCAGTAGGATTTTTAAACACTTAGGCGAGCGCTAGGCTGCAGCTAAGCCCCCGAGTGGGAGGTTTGCTCTCCACTCGGTAGGATTTTTAAACACTTAGGCGAGCACTGGGCTGTAGCTAAGCCCCCGAGTGGGAGGTTTGCTCTCCACTCGGTAGGATTTTTAAACACTTAGGCGAGTGCCTGACTGCAGCTAAGTCTCTAAGTGGGAGAACTTAGGCGAGTACTGGACTGCAGCTAAGCCCCCGAGTGGGAGGTTTGCTCTCCACTCGGTAGGATTTTTAAACACTTAGGCAAGCGCTAGGCTACAGCTAAGCCCCCGAGTGGGAGGTTTGCTCTCCACTCGGTAGGATTTTTAAACACTTAGGCGAGTGCCTGACTGCAGCTAAGTCTCTAAGTGGGAGAACTTAGGCGAGTACTGGACTGCAGCTAAGCCCCCGAGTGGGAGGTTCGCTCTCCACTCGATAGGATTTCTAAACACTTAGGCAAGCACTGGGCTGTAGCTAAGCCCCCGAGTGGTAGGTTTGCTCTCCACTCGGTAGGATTTTTAAACACTTAGGCGAGCATTGGGCTGCAGCTAAGCCCCCGAGTTGGAGGTTTGCTCTCCACTCGGTAGGATTTTTAAACACTTAGGCGAGTGCCTGACTGCAGCTAAGTCTCTAAGTGGGAGAACTTAGGCGAGTACTGGACTGCAGCTAAGCCCCCGAGTGGGAGGTTTGCTCCCCACTCAGTAGGATTTTTAAACACTTAGGCGAGTGCCTGACTGCAGCTAAGTCTCTAAGTGGGAGAACTTAGGCGAGTACTGGACTGTAGCTAAGCCCCCGAGTGGGAGGATTGCTCTCACTCGGTAGGATTTTTGAACACTTAGGCAAGCACTGGGCTGCAGCTAAGCCCCCGAGTGGGAGGTTTGCTCTCCACTCGGTAGGATTTTTAAACTTAGGTGAAACAGATTCGCGGCTAAGTCACCCACTGGGGGATTTCGTATGCAAACAAAAGTGATAGCAATTATTGGAACACTCTTGACTTTGATAAAAATGAACTGCAGAAATTTTTTCTTATTACATCTCGTCTAAGGGAGAACTCAAGTGTAAAAGGGGCGGAGTAGTTCCGCATTCCAAGCTCGCGGCTCGTTGATCTGGCGATCAACATTGTAGAGGTGATATGCTCCATTGTGGAGGACTCTGGTGACGATGAAGGGGCCTTCCCAAGTAGGAGCAAGCTTGTGTGGTTTCTGTTGATCCACTCGGAGGACCAAATCTCCTTCTTGGAAGGCTCGACTCTTTACATTCCTGGCGTGGAATCGACGCAAGTCTTGCTGATAGATGGTCGATCTGATCATGGCCATCTCTCTTTCTTCTTCTAGGAGGTCGACTGCATCTTGCCGGGCTTGTTCTGCTTCATCTTCGGTATAAAGTTCGACTCGGGGTGCGTTGTGAAGAAGATCACTCGGCAGAACTGCCTCGGCTCCATAAACCAGAAAGAATGGAGTTCTTCCAGTCGACCGGTTCGGGGTGGTCCTCAATCCCCACAGAACCGACGGAAGCTCGTCGACCCAAGCACCTGCCGCGTGCTTGAGATCACGCATCAGTCGAGGCTTTAGTCCTTTGAGAATCAGACCATTTTCCCTCTCTGCCTGTCCATTCGACTGGGGATGTGCGACCGATGCGTAGTCGACTCGTGTGCCTTGAGAGGCGCAAAAAGCTCTGAACTTGTCCGAGTCAAAGTTTGACCCATTGTCAGTGATGATGCTATGCGGGACTCCGTATCTGAATGTTAGCCCTCTGACGAAACTGATAGCAGTGCAAGCATCAAGATTCTTGATGGGCTTAGCTTCAATCCATTTGGTAAACTTGTCGACTGCCACAAGCACATGAGTGAAACCGCTCCTGCCTGTTCTCAGTGGACCAACCATGTCCAGTCCCCAGACAGCAAAGGCCCAGACGAGTGGAATGGTCTTCAGTGCTGATGCAGGCTTGTGTGACATGTTGGAATAGAACTGGCACCCTCCACACTTGTCGACTATCTCTTTTGCCATCTCATTTGCTCTTGGCCAGTAAAATCCCGCTCGGTATGCTTTAGCCACAATGGTCCGAGAAGACGCATGGTGACCACAGGTCCCCGAGTGGATGTCGTCAAGGATTATCTGACCCTCTTCTGGTGTTATGCACTTCTGACTGATTCCAGTCACGCTTTCTCTATACAATTGTCCCCTTATGACTGTGAAGGCTTTGGATCGGCGGACGATCTATCGAGCCTCTTCCTCGTCCTCCGGGAGTTCTTTCCTTAGGATATACGCGATGTACGGTATCGTCCAGTCAGGAGTGATTGCCAAGACTTCCATGATTAGGTCGACCACAGCAGGGACTTCAACTTCAGTCGGATCTGTGGCACTTTTCGGTTGTGGGGCTTCTTCTGTAAAAGGATCCTCCTGGACTAACGGCGATCGGATGTGCTCCAAAAACACATTGCTGGGAATGGCTTCTCTCTTGGAGCCTATCTTTGCCAGATCATCAGCTACTTGATTTTTCCATCAGGGGATGTGATGAAGCTCTAACCCCTTGAATTTCTTTTATAGCTTTCTCACTGCATTGCAATAACCAGTCATTGCCGGACTTCTGACGTCCCACTCCTTCATCACCTGATTAACCACCAAATCTGAGTCGCCATAGACCATGAGGCGACGGACGCCGAGTGAAATGGCCATGCGCAACCCATACAAAAGTGCTTCATATTCTGCTTCATTATTAGAGGAATCGAAGTGAATCTGGAGAACATATCTGAGCTTATCTCCTCGGGGGGAGACCAATACTACCCCAGCACCGGAACCATTCAGCATCTTAGATCCATCGAAGAACATGGTCCAGTGCTCCGAGTGAACTTGAGTCGGAAGCTGCTGTTCGATCCACTCGGCGATGAAATCTACAATTGCTTGGGACTTGATAGCCTTCTTTGCTTCAAACTTGATATCTAAGGGAAGGAGTTCAATCGCCCACTTCGCCACTCGACCAGTTGCGTCTCTGTTATGCAGAATCTCTGACAGTGGGGCGTCGCTGATGACTGTAATGGAGTGGTCAGAGAAGTAATGTCCAACCTTCTTCGTGGTCATATAAATCCCGTATACAAGCTTCTGATAATGAGGATATCTTTGTTTTGAAGGTGTCAAAACATCAGACACATAATATACTGGGCGCTGAACTCTGAAGGCCTTTCCTTCTTCTTCCCGCTCGACCGTAAGTACTGTACTGACAACTTGTCCTGTGGCTGCAATGTAAAGCAGCAACGGCTCTTTACTGATTGGGGCAGCAAGCACCGGCTGGGTGGAGAGCAGAGCTTTGAGGTCTGCAAACGCTGCATCAGCTTCTGGAGTCCACTCGAACTTGTCAGACTTCTTCATCAGTCGGTAAAGAGGCAATGCCTTTTCACCGAGACGAGAAATGAATCGACTTAGAGCGTCCAAGCAACCTGTAAGCTTCTGGACATCGTGCACGTACACGGGGCGCTTCATCCGGAGTATGGTGCCAACTTTCTCGGGATTGGCGTCGATTCCTCGTTCGGAAACGAGAAAACCGAGTAACTTTCCACCTGGAACTCCAAATGTGCACTTTTATGGATTAAGCTTGATATCATACCCCCTGAGGTTGGCAAAGGTTTCAGCAAGGTCAGTCAGCAGGTCGGAACCTTTCCGTGACTTGACCACAATATCATCCATGTATGCTTCCACGTTTCGACTGATCTAAGTGAGCAAACACTTCTGAATCATCCTCATGAACGTGGCTCCAGCGTTCTTGAGGCCGAAGGGCATGGTGACATAACAGAAGCACCCGAATGGAGTGATGAAAGCTGTTTTGATCTCATCGGGTCCATACAGACGGATCTGATGGTACCCGGAATAGGCGTCTAGAAAAGAAAATCGCTCACACCCCGCGGTCGAGTCGACTATTTGGTCGATGCGAGGGAGAGGAAAATGATCTTTCAGGCAGGCCCGATTGATATGTTTAAAGTCGATGCACATGCGAAGCGACTTGTCCTTCTTGGGGACCATGACAACATTGGCGAGCCACTCGGAGTGGTAAATCTCTCGAATGAACTCCGGTGCTAAGAGCCGAGCCACCTCCTCGCCAATAGCTTTCCTCTTCTGGACGGTGGACTGTCGAAGATGTTCTTTCACAGGCTTGAACTTTGGGTCGACTCGTAGACGGTGCTCAGCCACCCCCCTGGGAATTCCAGGCATGTCAGAAGGCTTCCATGCGAAGATGTCCCAGTTCTCACGGAGGAACCGGATGAGCGCTTCTTCCTATTTGGAGTCGAGCGTTGTTGAGATGTGAGTCGGGGCAGCCCCGGGGTCAGTCGGGTGAATGAGCACTGCCTTCGTTTCACCGGATGACTGAAAAGCTAACTCTGAAGCGGGCTTCTTAGCTCGTAGCAACTCACTCGGATCTGCAGTCTTCTGATACTCTTGCAGCTCAACCACTGCCATCTAAGCGTCAGCAATCTTTGAGCCTTTCTGAAAGCACTCTTCTGCTTTCTTCCGATTGCCTGTAACAGTGATCACACCTTTGGGACCAGGCATCTTCAATTTGAGATCCACATAACATGGTCAGGCCATGAAGCGTGCATAAGCTGGCCTGCCCAAAATGGCATGATAAGCACTTTGGAAGTCCACAACCTCGAATGTCAGCTTTTCCTTGCGGTAATTCTTTGAATCACCGAAAACCACATCAAGAGCAATCTGGCCGAGTGATTCGGCTTTCTTCCCAGGAATGACTCCGTGGAAGCTCATATTGCTGGTACTGAGCCTGGACATCGGAATGCCCATCCCTTTCAATGTTTCAGCATACAGTATGTTCAGGATACTGCCTCCATCCATCAGGACTTTGGTCAGTCGAGTGCCTTCGACAACTGGGTCGACCACCAAAGCTTGCCTCCCAGGGGTGGCAATGTGCATGGGGTGATCAGACTGGTCGAATGTTATGGCAGTCTGAGACCACTTCAGATAGCTGGGTGTTGCCGGAGCAACCATATTCACTTCACGATTAATGACTTTCAGTCGACTTTTGCTTTCGACATCAGCAAAAATCATCAGGGTGGAATTGACTTGGGGGTATCCATCGTCACTATCATCCTTGTCTTCAACTCTGTCCGGCTCTTTTTCCTTATCTTTGGGCTGCTTGCCCTGAAACTGCTGGATCAGGAGCCGGCACTGTCGAGTGGTATGCTTTGGGTAAATAAAATTACCCTCTTCATCTTTCTTAGTGAGGATGTGACATGGCAGATCCAAAACATCATTTCCATCTTGATCCTTGACTTTGTTGGGCCTCGAGGGGCCCTTGGCTTTTCCCTTGAAATTTCCCTGGGTTATGGCCAGGGCCTCCCCAGGGGCGGCTGGCTCGGCCTTCCGCTTCTGTTTCCGACTGGAGTTTCCTCCGGTTTCTTGGGCGACTGCCTTGTGCTTGCCACTCCGGAGGCGATCTTCGTCTTCGCCATTGGCGTATTTGGTGGCAATCTCCATCATCCGATTCAGAGACATCTCTCCAGTACTTAACGCCTTCTTTGAAGGCACAAACTGCTTGATGATCTGGAACATTCTCAACCGTGTGATGCAATGTGATCCACCTCTGGATGTAATCCCTCAACGTTTCATTCGGTTTCTGCACGCAGGACCGCAACTCTGTAAGGCCTGCAGGTCGCTTGCATGTTCCCTCAAAGGTTGTGACAAACACTCGGGAGAGGTCCTCCCAAGTGTAGATGCTGCTGGGCGCTAACTGATTTAGCCATGCTCTGGCTGAGCCCTCTAACATGAGAGGCAAATGCTTCATGGCCACCTCATCATTGCCACCGCCAATCTGTACAGCCACTCGGTAATCTTCGAGCCAAGTGTCAGGCTTAGACTCACCGGTGAACTTGCTGACTCCAGTCGCCAACCTGAAGTTGGGAGGAATCACTGCGGCTCTGATGGCCCGACTGAAACACTCTGGCCCTGAAACACGTACTCTGCTGCTGGCAAGCGCATCTCTGTCGTGGCCTTCTCGGTGAGCTCTGTTCCTGTCAACCAGACCTTGAACGAGGATGGATCTCGCATCAAAGCCTGGGTCCCTGGGGTCGACTGGAATCCTCTGCCCAACACTATGAGGGCGCCTGTCATCTCGCTGTCGAGGCGCATATGACCCACTCCTCGGGGGAGGGGTTGGCACTCGACGTCGATCCTCACGATCGAATCGGTGATCACACTGCTCATTTCTTCTATACTGATCGTGCCGGTCTCCACGTGCCTCACGCCCCGGGGGCGATCTCGGGTTGTGAGCCGGCTGGACTGTATCAGTTGCAATGGATCGACCGTGGATCCTATTCCGCGACTGAGAAACAGCGGAATTCTGGTTCCCCGCCGCCCGGAGCAACGCTCTGATCTGCAACAAGCCCCTGCCAGCCTCTGACTGGGAGGGCTGAATTGACTCTGCTATATGGGCCGCGACGGCCAAATTCTGAACTGGGGTTCGATATACCTGCGTCGGCGGGAAGAGCTGACGTCGACTGGACTCAGGAGCTCGCTGACGCGCTTGCTCGTCGAGTATTCGCTGGAGATTCTCCAGTCGAGTGCGCTCGGCCAAGTTAGCCAAGCGCGCGTCCTCCAAGGCCCAGGCCTCGGGGGTTTCTCCGACGATAGGAGTGTGGAGTGCGTCTATGTTCCGGCGGCGAAGCTCCTCTCGCTGCGATGCCGTGAGAGGTTCGGGGAGATACTCATCGTGGGGATGCGACGGGTCGCCCCCACCCGCGCCTCCATCAGCGCGAGGGAAACCGGGAGGACTGTGTGTCCCATCGACCGCCAGAACCTCAGCCGCTGGGTCGCTGCTGTCACACTCGGATGCAGTCTTCGCGGAGCCAGTCGACAGGTCGAACAGGCCGCAGAGGGATTCGTCGGGCTCGATTGCCGCGACTTGTGGGGCGGCCGACTGGCGAGCCACGGCATGCCTCACCCACCTCTGAAGTCTCAACCTACCGGAGTGCTTGCGCTGGAGGGAGACAAAGCGGGGAGACGACACGGGGGCCGACCGATACTGGGTCGACGGCTGCCGCAGGAGGACGCCACGAACGCATGCGCGAAAGTGCGTCGCACCGCGGACGGGGAGCGCGTCGATGTCAAGTGGAGCCTCCTGAAGCCAAGCGGAGTCGTCGGCGATGAATGTGAGCGCGCCGAGACAGATCTCGCGGCCCTACACCAAAACTCCGCATGAAACCATGATCAAAGGGGATCGGAAGAATCGCAACTTCTCCAATTAAGCGCTAAGATTCCTGCCCCACGGTGGGCGCCAACTGTCGTGGTTCTAACTCTGACAGTGATATAGGGGGGTGTGTAAGGAGAGGCTAGATCTCAGCTATTGGGAAGTTGTAAACACACCAAGATGTACGAGTTTAGGCCCTTCGCGGAGGAAGTAACAGCCCTACATCTCGGTGCCCGGAGGCGGTCGATTGGATTATAGGCGTGTGAATAACAGGGGTGCGAACCCTTGATACTGAGGTGGGGGGTGGCTTATATAGAGTTCGCCAGGACCCCGGCCAGCCCACGTTACCAAGGGTTCAATGTACATTAATGCGGGGAGTTACTGGTAACGCTGGTAATGAAGTGCTATAATGACCATAAAGACTACTTAATAGCCGACCGTTTGCCTGTGGAATGACTTTAGATCTCCTGGCAGTCGAGTGGCTGGCTTTACTGTCGAGAGGTAGCTTCTTGGTCGAGTGTCTTAAACCTGTCGAGTGGGTACCTTCAAGTCGATTGAAAGGTGACTTCTTTCAGGGATGTCCTTGGGTAGGGCTCTTAGGACAGGTCCATGCCCCTAACCTAGGTACATAGCTTCGTCAATAGATGCATGCTCCAGCCCACGCCACTATCTCTTAAAGACAAAAACACATGCTCAATTGTCGGGACTTCTTCCATGCATTCTCACATGCATGCATATTGTCATACCGATCCGTCTCTCCCATGTCGTTGATCTTATGACTTATGTCTTCTTTCTTTTATCCCGATCATGCGTGCGCGCACACACACACACATCCCACGTATACATGTATACCTCTCACACATGCACGTTCAAGGTCTCTATGTCTCCATACGTAGTTAATTACCCTCAATCCTAAAGCCACATCGAATCGTTCTCCTCTTTTGTGCACATAAACACACACTCACACTTAATAATCTCCTTCTAGCTACCCCCCCCCCCGCCTCTCAATCTTCCCCTATATCCCAGAAACCAATAAGACCATCCCTTAGTTTAATTCCCTCCTACATGCACCATCGATATATAGTAGTCCTCCTCGGTGTCTCTCGAACAAACACATTCTCTAGAAGTCGACTCCTCTCACGCGCACACACCTTCTCTCCCCTCTCTACAGGCATTTTCTCTCTCGCACCCATCGTTGGTGGCCTCTGCCATACACATCACCTCTCTATGATGAAAGCCATGCACACTTAAATTATATCCGCCACGGAGGACCCCATGACACACACACACACACACGCACCCCCCAAAACACACACACACACACACTAAGACTCCATCTCTCTCTCTCTCTCTCACACACACAAGCACGCACGCCCCCCCACACACACACTAAGACTCCATCTCTCTCCCTCTCTCTCTCACACACACAAACTAAGACTCCATCTCTCTCTCTCTCACACACGCACACTAAGACTCCATCTCACACACACATGCTCTAGGCGGAGCATTTGTTCCTACCACCCTTCATCCAACCTTACCCGTATGATAAAAAATCACCTTTATTTACTTGCATAACATGGAAAAATTCCACTTTACTTTAGTAGTCTGCAAACTTATCATCTGTACCCTTATAAAAAAACGAGTTGGTGGTGATGGTGTGCCTGCCATCTTGTAATACATACCGTATGATCTATATCTGAGGATAGAAAGCAAACTATGATAATTTTACAAAAGATACCAGCACCTCTCTCCACATCATTATCTCTTCCAACCTCATTGCTCAGCAATTAAAAAAGGAATAAGTCTCTGGAACAATCTAGCATGCATGGTGGCTGCTGCCACCTGCCGGTGCCGTCCATCCCCATGCCTCCACCCATTCCGACCACCTGTCATCACCACACTCCACTCCTCCTCGCCTTATCTCTCATCTTTCATTTTTTTGATGACATTCTCGAGATACCAGTTTTCCGATAAAATTCTTGAGATATCACTAGTTTTTACACATGGGATTACTCCTGCATGGGTCAATCACAACAGGTGTTCTGTAAAAAAATGCATATTGATGTTCTGTGCAATGACGAGAATCTTGCTTGTAATTATATAACGCAAATCACGAGCAGGAAGTGACATTTTTTTGACACAACCACGTTAACATGGCCACGTAAATCACTAGCTAAAGTAAATACCATTATACTTATATCCCGATGCAAAAGGTTGAGTACATGTCCGAAGAGTAGAGTCGCACACACGCACTCTGTCTCCCAGAATCTCTCTCTCACACACACCAGTTACGTGACACCCACTTAAGCAGACATGTATGTTACAATTTGTGCACCCGCGGGTACACGTGATGCTGCGCATTTATTTAAGCCGGAAGGCGAACCCAAACAATAGGTGCATTCATTCCCCTCTCGCAGCCTCTTCTCTGGTCGCCGTCGCCCAGTAGCCATGGGCCGGCCGAAGGTAACAACATACGCCATACTCCCGCCGGAGCGGCGCTTTAATATGGAAATTTTAGTGGTCATGCATGCATCTTTTTGTGCTACTCCTATATAAGGGTTGACCAGTCGCTTCCTGCGGACGTGCGCGGGCGGTGGAAGAGGAAGGAGAAGGGAAGCGGGCTGTGGAGTAACGTTTTTACCACAATTTCTTAGGAAACTGAGTGCAATAATTGAGTAGTTCTACAAACTACCAGTACTACACCTGAAACAGTTCAAAACCTATACTCCCTTGCCAGCGCGCGCTTCCCGTGTGAAATGGTCAGCGTCCCCCTGGAGCGTTGGTGTCGCATTAATGCCCGACCAGAGCGGAGGCGACCTCTCACTGGCGCCGGCTTTGAAGTGGCGCGACGGCCGAGAGAACGCCGCTTCACGGTGCACGCGACTGCTCCGCGTCGAGACTGGCCATAGGCCCTGTTTGGATCCATGGGTTAGAGTTAGTTTGAGCTAGTTGGGGCTCAAATAGCCCTAAACTATCCAAGCATGAGGGTTTAAATTGGAGCAAGTTGCACCGAACCCACCAAAAAAAACTATCCCACCCAAGAGGTGCTAACTGGAGATAGTTCTCATTGGGACCACTGAAAAATCACTTTTCTCTCTCCATGAAGTGTATTTACTGTCAATCTAACCCTGTCACCCAAACACCTCTTTGGCTACAGTTAGTTCAAGGTTAGTCATGAGTTAGTCTAACCTCTAGCTAAGTTAGAGTATCAAACAGGAGCAATATAGGACTTGCAAGTTGCTCAAAGCATACAGGCAAATTCATACGTGAAAGGATTTTTTTTTCTTTTTGAAAACGGAACATGAAAGGAATTTTTTTTAGAATGCTCTTGGCATGTCACTAACATGTGATAGTTAACCGACCTCAATAGACGGCAGAAACGCCAGCCCACCGCACTTTGATAGAGACGAGGAGGGAGAAGTGATACATGCTACTGGATTACTAGAGGTAGGTGTCACACGGAAGCCAAGAAATATGGTGATAGCGTGGGTTAGCCATGTACTAGTATGATACTACACTGGGCTTCCATGTTTCGTACTCTTCCAGTCCACTATGGAGATGATTGGTTAATTTTATATCGCTGAATAATATTAAATATTATGAGTGCAGACGCTCCACCACGAGGTTCCTTGCTCCTTCTCGGTCGTTCGGAATCTATCTTCTTCCACTCTATTTTTTTACGTGAGCTTTGTTCATCCTTCTGCCAACACGCGAGACATCTAGCGTCAAGGTGCACGTGTTATGCAAGGATAGTTCCATCTATATGAAGAACACGTGGGACTGGAACTACGAGACGAACATGTACCCAGGAGTGGACATACGAACCTGAGTAATGTAGCGCAGTAAGTGAAGTAGAAAGGCACAAATGGTATGAACATGCATGGCATATAGAGTGTGTTTGGTTGCGTTCTTGTCTCAGCATAGTTGTTCCCTCTTCATGCATGCTCAACTCAACACCCCTCTTCATGCATGCTTCTAGTGTATTTGTGCTAAACTAGTGTGGACTCATGCACCCTCCATACACTCTACCAAACACCCAAAAATAGGTCGAGAAGGGAACTCTTGAGCGGCATTTGTCTCTTACTACGTACTACCACTAAATGTTGTACGTGCAATGCATGGTGATGTTATGGAGTACGTGCCTAAGTACTCTACTACTACTATATTAGTTGGAGGCACATATTAACTTTTATATTTGTTTATGTGTATGCCCCGAGACCTTCCAACTAGTCATGTCTTTGTCTCCAGGTCGCACTTTGTATCGTTCATACCACTAAGTACTACTACGTGTGGTCTCCGACCCAGAAGTGGAAGAAGTGGAGACGCTCTACCACGCTTTTTTTACGCTGGGCTCTACCACGCTGTTCATGTCCCACTCCTTTTGTTGACGTGTGGGAGATCCAGCACGTGCCGTGTTTGGCACCCTTCGTCGCAAGAGTTGAAACGCTAGCATTCATCAGAAATAAAAAATAATTATTAATCGGCAGTGATACTATTTTTTGCGAACCAATCAGCAGTGATACTATACCACGCGGTTTCCTTGGTCCTCGATATTGGAAAGAATACTTCTGTTCGCCAACATGTGGGACGTCGACCATCCTGGCCCACTTGCCATGCATGCAGAACTCCAAGGGAGTCACCCAGGTTGTCGCGCCGCAGTAACAATGACTAATGAGCCGTCAAATCATAGGCCCACTTCCCACTTTGAAGTTGCTTGGATGAAGGAACCATCATGACTTTGTTGAATTCTGCTTCTTGAAGAAAACTACTATACTGGCAGTACTGCTAGCTATAGTAGTTACTCCAACAAAGGCCTCCTTTCGTTCATAGGATAGGGATATGAAAATCATAGGAAGTGAGATGACATGCATCTCAATTCATATAGAGAAGGAGATGACATTTGATGCTTCGGATAGGAATTTTTCCATTTAGTCTAGGCCAATGTACTGGTAATTTGCTCTAAAAACTACAGTAGTAACTAGTAGTACTGGTACATGCTCATAGTCAGACACACACACACACACACACACACACACACACTAACTACTAGTACTACTACTTCTCACATGCTGGCCAGACATCGTCGTTCTCCTTCCCGGCTTTGTCGGCGACACCCCACCGTGCTTGGATCTCCGCCGACCTCTCTGCAGCAGCGCGCACGTCCTTTTCTTTCTTGCGGTGGTGGGCCTCTCATTTCTTGAGTGCTTTCTGACTTTTCTGCTCCCTCTGTGCAGCTTTGGCCGCCTCTTGCTCTACCTCCCATTCGGCCATGGCATCTTCAAATTCCTCCCACATAGTTGTGAGGTCGCGAGCGGCGATGAACTCGGCACGGCGGGATGCCATCGCTTCCCTACCATTTTGTGTGCGGTCGTGGGCGGCGAGGAACTCAGCGCGGCGGGATGCCATCGCTGCCTTACCGGTTAGTGTGCGGCGCGGTGGCATGAATGATGCTTGGTGAGAGCTCTGGGGTGGAGTGGTCGGACAAACGTATAGTGCATTGGTTTGTCAAGAGCTCAAGGACAGAAGACGAAGCAAATTTGGATTCCCCTTCAATCCTGGTCATTTATTACCGAGTAAAATGCATTGGCGGTCATCGAACTTGTCTTGATAGCTCACTTTGATCATTGTATACGAGATATGGTGATTATACGGTCACTGGCTTAGCATATAGCTCCGTATTTGTCTGGTTGACCAGTCAAACAGTCCGCATGCGCCTCATCGGCTCGTGTTCTTTATCTATCTACGCGGGCCTACCTATCAATGGAGAAAGAAATACTGTAAAAACCAAAATTATGCTAAAGTCCAGACCGCTTCCGGAGCCTGCTCTCACCGCCCTGGCCCCTCAAGACGCCAGCTGCCCGCCGCATGCATGCATAGCAAGTAGTACTCCTTATGTGGAGGAGAGAGAGGCATTGACAAAGTCAAGGAGTGGGCTCTGCAAGAGCCCGTCTCTACACGTGCTCCTAGGTATAAAAAAATAATTCTAAAGAAGGCATAAAAACAATTGTGTCTTAAAAAAGAAAGGTAAAAAACATTTGAGAGGAAATAGATAGAGAGAACGTGAGAAAAAGCTGTAACCTAGGCATTACATGAGGGAGGAGGGAGTGGTGCACATGCCAAGTTCACTGGGATGCCGTGTTTCACACTCCTCCATCGTAACAGTGGAGACAATAGCTTTCATAAAAAATAAATAATGAATACTCGTTGCTTTTCCTCTATATCGGAAAGAATACTTTCATTCGCCGACATGTGGGACGTCGACCATCCTGGTCCACCTGCCATGCACAAAATTATCCTGGTCTACCCCGGTCGTATCGCAGGCCCAACCTTTCCCACTGTAAGTTGTTCGGATGAAGGAACCATCATGACTTCATTGAATTACGCTTCTTCAAGAAAACTTACTATACCCGCAATACTGCCACCACACGCGAAGACTGGACGGCACTGTACCACGTCATATCACTGAAACCCACTAGGGCAAACTAGCCAGCCTAGGTCATCTATTTTGGAACGGAGGGAGTACGTCTCTGCACTGCTATGATTTTGTGTTGCACGTCATATCACTGAAACCCACTAGGCCAAACTAGCCCGCCTAGGTCATCGATCGCTAAGCCTACAATTTTAGGAGCTAGGGCTGTTGGTCGATCGACGAGGGATAAGTATAA
Source organism: Triticum monococcum (assembly GCA_034509565.1). Lineage (NCBI taxonomy): Eukaryota > Viridiplantae > Streptophyta > Magnoliopsida > Poales > Poaceae > Triticum > Triticum monococcum. The sequence continues at coordinate 69,866,408 of CM067846.1, forward strand.
GCGTACCATGAGCTCATCAGCCCCAACGTTTCTCTTCGGTGAGTGTTTTGCAAGTACTATAGCTCGCATAGTAGCTAGCCTACTAACACCAAGAATCATCAAATAAGCCCTGCTGATATGATAAACAGTTCAAACTTACATCTAATCATGCCATATATTACATCAAAAGCTGGTGAGGGTACATCTGTTTCAATAACTCGGAGAGGGTTCGCATGATTCATCGCATGATTCACTATCAAACAAAAGTAGCAAGACCCGCCCACACAAGACAGTGCACTAGCCCTAAGATGGTTTGATAACACGCATCGTTCTGGTAATTAAACACAAGGCAATGCAAACTACCCTGAAGGATAAGCCCGGCCAACTATTTCTTGTCATCGATCTCTTGGGCAATGACCACATCACGGACAGCGGCATGGGAATCGATTTCTGGGGCGATGTCCACAGGACTGACCGCGACATCGGAATCGATCTCTAGGGCGATGTCCACAGGATGGACAGTGGCATCAGAATCGATCTCTGGGGCGATGCCAACAGGACGGGCCACAACATCGGAATCATCAAGGACGTCCACCGGCACCTGCACAACCCTAACATATTAGCAAGCACATTGCAAATAATCAAAAACCACAACTATGGTAATAAGCCATTATTTTTTACCTTGTGCAGCTCACCGGGGGATCTCATCCCTCCGTGGCCATCTCCTCGTCCTTGATGGGGGCCATCACCATGCCAGGGGAATACTGCTTCTCAACGGTGACTATCTCCTCAAACTCGGTCTTGAGCCTCACATAGGTGGCAATCAGAGTTCCTGGGGTAGGCACGGTGGGGCCCTTGCCGTTCTTCCAACTTCCTTTGAGGAGTTCATCCGCCAACGTCCTCAACTCTTTGGCCAATGCTTGTTTCTTGGAGTTCTTCGTCTCCATGGGTTGGCCCGCCAACATGGTCAACTCGTTGGTCGGTGCTCGCTTCCTGGAGATGGCTGTCTCCAGTGGGTTGTCCGCCGGCAACTCTTTGGCTAGTGCTCCAGGATCCATCAATGAACTGACAAACAAAAAGCAATCGAAAGGAAACCACAATCGCAATGAAAACAGGAAAAGAATAGGATGTGAGAATCGGTCGGTGCTTCACAAAAAGAAGATTCTTGGAATGAAAATATAGCAGCATAACTGATTCGCCCACCTTTCCTTCGTCGGTACAGAAGAAAAATGGCAGAAGTGAGTAGGCTGCAGCTTCCCTTTCTTCAAGAAAGGGAAGAAAGGGCTTGAACTAGCGTTCCTGTGAAATGATGGTTGCTTCGTCCAGTCCAACTTGGAGGCCACCTTACCACTGCTGGTAAAGGTGTGGGTTTTGTGATATGACGGGTCATGAAGGCCACACCAGGGTTATAGGTGAGTCTCGACTATAGCACCTCGCTATGATTTGGTGGATGGCACGTGGGCCCAGATGCTTTGAAATGTCCCGCATGTAGATAGAGCGGCTAGTCATATAGGAGTACTCAATATTGTGCACCGCGACCAAGGCGGAGAGGAAAACTAGAGAACTATGTAATTAATGCATGAGTTTAATTAGGGTAGTTTTGTAAAGTGCGAGATACATTCCTCCAATCGCAAAATGCCTTGGTTCATGAGATTTGAGATTTGAGCCCTATAAACCGGAAGGGAGGGAGTACTGCACACGGTGTAGTCTAGTCACTTGTTGAAATCTCTAGAAAGGCAAATACTCCTTTCCGGTTTACAAGGCTATACTACTCCCTCCGTCTAGGTGTTTAAGTCATCTTAGGCTAGCCATAGTGGGAGTAACTTAGCTAGTAACATAGCGCACTCCAATAATTTTTTGCTTATGTGGCAAGTAATTAATGAGAGGTGGTAACATAATATGTTATTGTAACATAGCGCTTTTCAAGATAAGATGAGTCTACAAGCTAATAAATGAAGCCATCTAAAATACTACTATTATGTTACTTTGCATTATGAAGGTAGTAATTTAGGCTAGTGTCATATGCATGACACTAGTCTAAGTTACTCCCCACTATGACCATCCTTACAAAAACCAAATAGTCCCAAAACACTTAGGCACGGTGCATTAACTTCTACCTTGTTTCTTGTTTCTTGACATATCAACCAATAAGAGATGAGAGGTGTGCATGCTTTTAATGACTTGCAATGGCTAGTTCATTGCATGCAATGCTATTAATTAGCAAATAAACATTGGTGACCCCAGGAGGAAACGGTGCTAAGCGCGTGGACCTATGCAGAATGAGTATCAACCAATGGATAATGGAGTTTAATAGTTAAACAATAGTAATTTTGTCTCATGCAAGAGCCTGGCTAGTACTCCAAGGAACCGCACCACGCAAGCGTTCACAACTGCCACGTTCGGGTTGCGCTTGGCTCTTCGCCTCTTTGAGAAGACGAGCAATAATGATTACTCCTACTTCTTGTTGGAGTTAAACAAATCTTTAGTAGGACCCTATGCTGAATCATGTACGTGTGTATGTTTGTCTATGGAGGTGAATCATGTGGTGGAGCAGGGAGGGAATATTATTAGTGTCATGACATAATAGTGCTATTGTTTTGCATGTCAATTTATTGCCATTGGTTCAATGAGGCAATGTTTTGTGTATTGTCCATCATGAATTTGATGCTACTGGTTGAGTAATATGCTAATGTCTTCCTATCCTTTCTCACTAAGCTAATGAAGGTTTTACCTTGTTCCTACTTGTGCAAACATGGATCATGTTGTGCCAATCATACATTAAATGGAACTACACAAGACAATACAATGAACTGTATCCCAGCCAGTGCTTTAACTCTGTTGGAAGTTCTTGATAATCTTTCGATATAATCTCAGCACTGGTAAACAAGAGTGATTTCAACCATACATTTGAAGTGCACAAAAATATATAATATTGTGTAATTCCATTGAGCTTTATCATCTCTTATGGGACTACATGAATAATTTTTTTTCTCAGGTTGGTACGGGCCTAAGGCCTTCATCCATATTAGTTTGCTGTCATCTCTATTTGTATCATGCTACTGTCATGAGAAACTCCTTTATCTTTGCACGTTAAAGTTTTGCAACCTATGATAAATGCCAATTCTTTGAGTGTTGAGTTGAGCTAATCGGCACTGATTAAATAAACTAATACCTCTCTTTAAGCAAGACTACTATGTTGCTAACTTTACCCATTAAGATAATGAGGGTGCTTCTATTTGTTAGTGTATGTTTCATAAACTAGTCCCACTATTACAGTAATCTCACTCTCTCAATATATGTGCCAACAGGGATGCTCAATTTTGGTGGAACTGCACAAAAACTTTGTGTGCTTAATTGCCTTGACAGCTTCCGTCCTTTCCTGTCAGTTGCTAAACTCCGCATGCTTTCTTCCTTTGCTGTCAGTCGCTTGGCTTATCTCGGCTTCCAGTCAAAGGAAATAGTAATTGATATGCTACCTCACACATGTTGGTACTGGTCTTTATCCTGATTATTGTGCCTGTCATATGTATTGGTAATTTGGTATTGTGCTACTGTTTGCCGATTTCATAAATGAGTAATTTGGAGCCTGAACTCGCAGGCAAATCATTACATCGGGTGATTTCAGTAGAACTGCACAAAATGATTAGATGGACATGTACTTATGCTGCTGCTATGTACTCCAAAGTTCACTTAGACAAGCATCGATGTTGACAAGAAGTGCCTATATTCATTCGAGTATCAACCGGCGTCAACCAATTGTCAAACTCCAAGTGTTAGGAGAGTGAACGCCAAAAATATTGCTTGGTGCATAGCCCAGAAAAACGCAGTCCAGTCTTTGGTCCCAACTTGTGCCTTTTGGTTATCGGCACATATGGTAGCGAACTATATGGCATGGAGTCTAAAGATTCCAGACAAGTTGGTTGACGCGTATATTCATCTAGCACTTAATCAGTCTGCACGCCAAGGATGCTCCATTTGAGTTGAACTGCACAAAAAATTTGGGTGGTTCATTTTGTCAACCGCCTCCTTTCTCGTCTTCAATGTAGAATTTTGGCGAGATACAGGACCAAGATGACCCAGTAAACTGGTTCGATGAAAGTAGTGGCCAGGTTGCTCAAACCTCCCTGGGCACGAGGCCACTATTTGAGGATAAACCTACAAGCAAAGTTCAGATTATCTGTGCTGCCTCTTATGTACTCGAAAGTTTACTCGTACAAGAACTAATTTTAGCAAGAAGTACCTCCGATTGAACACCATTTACCAGTCTGTACCCTAGGTAATTATAGTTTGTCCATGGATCATATTGGTTGTGATCTCAATCATTTGGATGCATAAACATATTGAACATGCATATATCTGAATCTTTTTGTAAATTATGTATGAATATTGTCGTGTGATCTATCAATCATTTGGATGCATAGATATGCTGAGCTTGTGTATATATGAATCTTTTGAGTTGTTGATTGTGAATGTTGGCTACGGATATGAACATGTCCTGTGAACCTGAGTTTGATATGAATGTTTACCTTTTCTGTTGTATTTGTGTGTGAACCTGTTAGTATGCCTACTGTGGGGTATAAAATGCAGGTCTCTTATAAAAGTAATGCCGTGTCCAATTTATGTTTTCCCTTCTAACCACCGCGGCTATGCTGCCGCGCACCCGAACCAGTGAAGTTTCCCACTCCTCTCCATCTGTGACTCCACTGCAGCTTAATAAATAGTAACGTCTTTGGTTTTAGCCCGGTTTTCCATAGATTAACCAGGCAATTCTCTTCTTCTTAATTAATCGACGAGGCAATTCTTTTGCCTCCGTTTCAAAAAAAAATTAGTAACGTCTAACTGAGCCAGTTAGTTTGATGCGAACACTTGGTGTAGTAGGATCTTTATTTAGTTTGATGCATACACTTGTTCTTTTTTGGTAGCCCTTTTGTAATGATGGCTGATGTTTCGTTTGGAAGAGAGAGCTGCGTCTTCACTCTTCTGGCCTGCTTACTGCTTCTGTTGCACCCCTAGCCCTGGTTGCTGCTGCTGCTGTTTTCAATGTACAATCAGTAGTATATTTCGTCTGTTGGTTGAATAAATGTGTTGTTAGAACGATAAACACAATGTTTTCGAAGTCGTTGCATGGTTCAATCCTTTAGTGCCCCGTACCGTACGTAACGCATACTATTTATCGTACGGAACACATTTTTTTTGAAACTCGGAACACATTTTCCACTTGTTGATAACATGGAGCCCACTGATGAAGGCCCAATAGAGAAGCCCATAATTAATTGGTAGGGAGGCTCTCACATGAATCCGGCCCAGGTACATGCTCATGGTCCCCTAAACATAAATAAGTAAATAAATAAATAAAGCTAAATGCTCATGCACCAGTTCTTTGGGAAAATAGGTAGCCCAATATTTCTTTTTGAAGAATACCCAAGCTAGGCCTATTTGTTTTCTCCGAATTACTGGGCTGCAAATCTTTCAAGACGAGGAGGGATGCATTCTGGCCTGGCTTAAGAGTATGGTCAATGTCTGTTAAAAGTAATAACAAAAGGGGTTGAAAATTCCAAAAAAATTATAGCAAATGGGATATAAGTTTCTTTTTTGTTTTTGTTCTTCACTGATATCTTATACGTATTTCATTGGATTTAACATGACATAGTACTAATTTATTTTTAAATTTGTTTTAGTATGGCTATTAATTTTTGGATTAAGAATATTTCGTTCCCCAGCAAAAATTTGCAAATTTTCAAAATTTCCCACATATTTAGTTAATTTTTTGACCATGGTACTGACCAGAAAATGGACAGCAATTCTAAAAATGGAAAATGGGCTGCAATAAATTCCATATGAATTAGAAAATGAGTAAAAATTATAAAAATAATAGCAAATGGGCTGTACACGCCACAGATTTCGAGGCTGACTTGTTTACGCAAGGCTTTGTCAGTGAACACATGATTCTAGCAGCAGTTAGTGTTGGATGTCCATCCAACGACCGACGTGCTTCTTCAATCTCTGATCTTCCTGCTCCAGCCGCCTAAACTAGCGCCGGCGGGACTGCCTGCTCCCTCCTCTTGTGGCTCGCTGTGATGCCGCGCAGGCTTCCCCGGCCCACCCTACTCCCTCCGCTGGCTTGGTCGCACGCAATCAACTGCCTCCTTATTACGCGAAAAAAATGATTCCTCCCACAGACATCTGGGGTGCACCGGTTGGGAGGCTGACCTGTGGGCCTACTAAGTTGACGCGTACGCAGGGCTTGTCAACTTAGTCAACAAACGATTCTAGCAGCAGTAACTGTTGGATTTGAATCGAACGGTCTCGCTGCTTCTTCAATCGCTGCTCTTCTTGCACCAGCCGCCCAAACCAGCGCCGGGGAGACCGCCTGCTCCTGCCTCCAGTGGCCGGCTATGCTGCCGATGAGGCCTCATCGCCCCCTACTACTCCCACCGCTAGCCAGGCCCTGCGGTGACGACAGCCTCACACCGCAGCCAAACCAGTGAACCCTCGTTGCAAAGATAAACCAATCATACATAAAATAATTCAAAGAAGATTCAAATATTTTTCATAGATAAACTTGATTATAAAGCCACAACTCATCGGATCTCGACAAACACACCGCAAAAGAAGATTACATCGAATAGATCTCCAAGAGAATCGAGGAGAACTTTGTATTGAGATCCAAGGAGAGAGAAGAAGCCATCTAGCTACTAGATATGGACCCGAAGGTCTGAAATAAACTACTCACACATCATCGGAGAGGCCATGGAGTTGATGTAGAGGCCCTTCGTGATCAATGCCCCCTTCGGCGGAGCTCCGAAAAAGGCCCCAAGATGGGATCTCTTGGGTACAGAAGGTTGCGGCGATGGAAATAGGGTTTCGTGGTGCTCCTGGATGTTTGCGGGGCATATGGATATATACAGGAGGAAGAAGTAGGTCAGTGGAGCAACGAGGGGCCCATGAGGGTGGAGGGCGCACCTAGGGGGGTAGGCGCGCCCCCTGCCTCGTGGCCTACTTGATTGTTTCTTGACGTCCACTCCAAGTCTCCTGGATCACGTTTGTTACAAAAATAATGCTCCCGACGGTTTCATTCCGTTTGGACTCCGTTTGATATTCCTTTTCGGCGAAACACTAAAATAGGCAAAAAAACAGCAATTTGGGCTGGGCCTCCGGTTAATAGATTAGTCCCAAAAATAATATAAAAGTGTACAAATAAGCCCATTCACATCCAAAATAGATAATATAATAGCATGGAGCAATCAAAAATTATAGAGACGTTGGAGACGTATCAGCATCCCCAAGCTTAATTCCTGCTCGTCCTCGAGTAGGTAAATGATAAAAACAGAATTTTTGATGTGGAATGCTCAGATCATGAATGTTCAGATCCGAAAGATTCAAGATAAAAGTTTAATATTGACATCAAAATAATAATAGTTCAAGCATACTAACTAAGCAATCATGTCTTCTCAAAATAACATGGCCAAAGAAAGTTATCCCTACAAAATCATATAGTCTGGCTATGCTCTATCTTCATCACACAAAATATTAAATCATGCACAACCCCGGTGACAAGCCAAGCAATTGTTTCATACTTTTGATGTTCTCAAACTTTTTCAATCTTCACGCAATATATGAGCATGAGACATGGATATAGCACTATGGTGGAATAGAATGGTGGTTGTGGAGAAGACAAAAAAGGAGAAGATAGTCTTACATCAACTAGGCGTATCAATGGGCTATGGAGATGCCCAGTAATAGATATCAATGTGAGTGAGTCGGGATTGCCATTCAACGGATGCACTAGAGCTATAAGTTTATGAAAGCTCAACAAAAGAAAGTAGGTGGTAGTGCATCCAACTTGCTTGCTCACGAAGACCTAGGGCAATTTGAGGAAGCCCATCATTGGAATATACAAGCCAAGTTCTGTAATGTAAAATTCCCACTAGTTTATGAAAGTGACAACATAGGAGACTCTCTATCATGAAAATCATGGTGCTACTTTGAAGCACAAGTGTGGAAAAAGGATAGTAACATTGTCCCTTCTCTCTTTTTCTCTCATTTCATTTTTTCTTTTTTATTTGGGCCTTCTTTTTTTGGCCTCTTTTTTCTTTTTTTTTCTTTTTCGTCCGGAGTCTCATCCCGACTTGTGGGGGAATAATAGTCTCCATCATCCTTTCCTCACTGGGACAATGCTCTAATAATGATGATCATCACACTTCTATTTACTTACAACTCAAGAATTACAACTCAATACTTAGAACGAAATATGACTCTATGTGAATGCCTCCGGCGGTGTACCGGGATATGCAATGAATCAAGAGTGACATGTATGACAGAATTATGGACGGTGGCTTTGCCACAAATACGATGTAAACTACATGATCATGCAAAGTAATATGGCAATGATGAAGCGTGTCATAGCAAACGGAAAGGTGGAAAGTTGCATGGCAATATATCTCGGAATGGCTATGGAAATGCCATAATAGGTAGGTATGGTGGCTGTTTTGAGGAAGGTATATGGTGGGTTTATGGTACCGGCGAAAGTTGCACAGTACTAGAGAGGCTAGCAATTGTGGAAGGGTGAGGGTTCGTATAATCCATGGACTCAACATTAGTCATAAAGAACTCACATACTTATAGCAAAAATCTATTAGTTATCAAAACAAAGTACTACACGCATGCTCCTAGGGGGATAGATTGGTAGGAAAATACCATTGCTCGTCCCCGACCGCCACTCGTAAGGAAGGCAATCAATAAATAAATCATGCTTCGACTTCATCACATAACGGTTCACCATACGTGCATGCTACGGGAATCACATGCTTGCCCTCCAGAAGTACCAAAGGTGCGTTCAACACAAGTATTTCTCAAATTCACAACTACTCAACTAGCATGACTCTAATATCACCATCTCCATATCGCAAAACAATCATCAAGTATCAAACTTCTCTTAGTATTCAATGCACTTGTATGAAAGTTCTTATTATGCTTAAAAGAAAATCTCCATGTTGTTCTAAAGGACTCTCAAAATAATATAAGTGAAGCATGAGAGATCAATTATTTCTATAAAATAGAACCACCGCCGTGCTCTAAAAGATATAAGTGAAGCACTAGAGCAAAAACCATATAGCTCAAAAGATATAAGTGAAGCACATAGATTATTCTAATAAATTCTAATCATGTGTGTCTATAAAAAGGTGTCTACAGCAAGGATGATTGTGGTAAACTAAAAAGCAAAGACTCAAGTCATACAAGACGCTCCAAGCAAAACACATATCATGTGGCGAATAAAAATATAGCTCCAAGTAAAGTTACCGATGAACGAAGACAAAAGAGGGGATGCCTTCCGGGGCATCCCCAAGCTTAGGATTTTTGGTGTCCTTGTATTTTACCTTGGGGTTCCATGGGCATCTCCAAGCTTAGGCTCTTGCCACTCCTTGTTCCATAATCCGTCAAATCTTTACCCAAAACTTGATAACTTCACAACCCAAAACTTAACAGAAAAATCTCGTGAGCTCCGTTAGCGAAAGAAAACAAAACACCACTTCAAGGTACTGTAATGAACTCATTCTTTATTTATATTGGTTTTAAACCTAATTTATTCCAACTTCTCTATGGTTTATAAAATCTTTTACTAGCCATGGATTCATCACAATAAGTAAACAACACACGAAAAAGAGAATCTGTCAAAAACAGAACAGTCTGAAGTAATCTGCAACTAACGCAAACTTCTGGAACCCCAAAAATTCTAAAATAAATTTATTTACGTGAGGAATTTACCTATTTAATCATCTGAAAAAAGAATTAACTGAATAGCACTCTCCAATAAAAAATGGCAGCAATTCTCGTGAGCGCTAAAGTTTCTGTTTTTTACAGCAAGATCAAAAAGACTTTCCCCAAGTCTTCCCAATGGTTCTACTTGGCACAAACACTAATTGGGCACAAAAAACACAACCAAAACAGAGGCTAGATAAATTATTTATTGAATAACAGCAAGGAAAAATATTGGGTTGTCTCCCAACAAGCGCTTTTCTTTAAAGCCTTATAGCTAGGCATAATATTTCAACGATGCTCACATGAAAGACAAGAATAGAAGCACAAAGAGAGCATCATAAAACACATGACAAACACATCTAAGTCTAAAGTACTTCCTATGCATAGGCATCCTATAGTCAAAACAATTATCAAGGCAAGAAAAAACTAGCATATGCAAGGAAGCGGAAAGAAACAATAGCAATCTCAACATGCCGAGAGGTAATTTAGTAACATGAAAATTTCTACAACCATATTTCCTCTCTCATAATAATTACATGTAGGATCATAAGCAAATTCAACAATATAGCTATCAAAAAACATATTCGTAACACGATCCACATGTATGCAAACTTGACACTCTTCCAAAATAGTGGGATTAACATTAACTAAAGCCATGACCTCTCGTAACCCACTTTTATCAAAAACTTCATAAGATAGAACATTCTCCAAATATGTGGGATCTAAAGTTGACACTCTTCCAAACCCACATTCAATGTTATTGCAAACATTATAATCAATCTCATAATCATCATGGGGCTTAAATAAATTTTCAAGATCATAAGAAGAATCACACCAATCATGATCATTGCAACAAGTAGTAGACATAGCAAAACTAGCATCCCCAAGCTTAGGGTTTTGCATATTATAAGCACAATTGACATTAATAGATTTTGTACTATCATCATTGCAATCATGCTTTCTATTCAAAGATCCATCGTGAATCACTCCATAAAGTACATCATCACAATTTTCAGATTCATGAATTTCAAGCAAAACTTCATAAAGATAATCTAGTGCAAAAAACTCACTAGCAATTGGTTCATCATAATCGGATCTCTTAAAAAGATTAGCAAGTGGATGAGGATCCATAGATATTAGGTTCTCTGTTTAGCAATAAATAAACAACTATTCCAACCAGATGAGCAAACAAGCCAAGTAAGACATTAAAGCAAATGGAAAGATGAACAGAAGAAGGGCAAATAAAACGGCAAGGGTGAACTGGGGGAGAGGAAAACAAGAGGCAAATGGCAAATAATGTAATGTGAAAGGTAAGAGTTGTGATGGTGTGATGCCCCCGATTTGACCGTACACTAATCATACACGCAAACGTGTACAATCAAGATCGGGGACTCACGGGAAGATATCACAACACAACTCTACAAATAAAATAAGTCATACAAGCATCATATTACAAGCCATGGGCCTCGAGGGCTCGAATACAAGAGCTCGATCATAGACGAGTCAGCGGAAGCAACAATATCTGAGTACAGACATAAGTTAAACAAGTTTGCCTTAAGAAGGCTAGCACAAACTGGGATACCGATCGAAAGAGGCGCAGGCCTCCTGCCTGGGATCCTCCTAAACTACTCCAGGTCGTCGTCAGCGGGCTTCACGTAGTAGTAGGAACCTCCCGAGTAGTAGTATTCATCGTCGACGGTGGCGTCTGGCTCCTGGGCTCCAACGTCTGGTTGCAGCAATCGAGTATAGAAAGGGGAAAAAAGGGGGAACAAAGCAACCATGAGTACTCATCCAAAGTACTCGCAAGCAAGGAGCTACACTACATATGTATGCACTGGTATCAAATGGAAAAGGCTATCATATGTGGACTGAACTGTAGAATGCCGGAATAAGAGGGGGATAGCTAGTCCTATCGAAGACTACGCTTCTGGTAACCTCCATCTTGCAGCAGGAGAAGAGAGTAGATGGTAAGTTCACCCAGTAACATCGTGTAGCATAATCCTAACCGATGATCCTCCCCTCGTTGCCCTGTGAGAGAGTGACCACCGGGTTGTATCTGGCACTTGGAAGGGTGTGTTTTATTAAGTATCCGGTTCAAGTTGTCATAAGGCCAAGGTACAACTCCAAGTCGTCTTGTTACCGAAGATCACGGCTATTCGAATAGATAAACTTCCCTGCAGGGGTGCACCACATAACCCAACATGCTCGATCCCATTTGGCCGGACAGACTTTCCTGGGTCATGCCCGGCCTCGGAAGATCAACACGTCGCAGCCCTATCTAGGCACAACAGAGAGGTCAGCACGCCGGTCTAAATCCTATGGCGCGGGGGTCTGGGCCCATCGCCCATTGCACACCTGCACGTTGCGAGGGCGGCCGGAAGCAGAACTACCCCCCTTAATACAAGAGCAGGCTTACGTTCCAATCCGGTGCGCGCCGCTCAGTCGCTGACGTCACGAAGGCTTCGGCTGATACCACGACATCGAGTGCCCATAACTGTCCTCGCGTAGATGGTTAGTGCGTATAGGCCAGTAGCCAGACTCAGATCAAATACCAAGATCTCGTTAACCGTGTTAAGTATCCGTGAACGCCGACCAGGGCCAGGCCCAGCTCTTTCCTAGGTGGTCTCAACCTGCCCTGTCGCTCCGCCACAAAGTAACAGTCGGGGGCCGTCGGGAACCCATGCCCACCTCTACCGGGACGGAGCCACCTGCCCCTTCAGCCCCCATCTCCGAACAGTATCATAAGCAATGTAACAATATAAAGTATATATCATATGCTCGTGATCACCTCCCGAAGTGATCACGGCCCAGTAGTATAAGATGGTAGACGGACAAGAGTGTAGGGCCACTGATGGAACACTAGCATCCTATACTAAGCATTAGGATTGCAGGTAAAGGTAACAACAGTAGTAGCAAGGATAGGCTATGCATCAGAATAGGATTAACTGGAAGCAGTAACATGCTACACTACTCTAATGCAAGTAGTATAGAGAAGAATAGGCGATATCTGGTGATCAAGGGGGGGGGCTTGCCTGGAAGCTCTGTTGCACAAGAAGAAGGGTCATCGGTGATGTAGTCGTACTCAAACGCATCAACGCCGGTCTTGGGGTCTACCGGAGGAGAAGAGGGGGGAGAAACAGTAAATACGGAGCAAACAAGGCATCACAAAATATAACAAGGCAATACGTGGTGCCAGGGTGATCTAACGCAGGGATAGGTGATACCGGCGAAGGGGGAAAACATCCCCGGTGTTTCGCGTTTTCGGACAGGTGAACCAGAGGTCAAATGTTGCAGGTTTTCTATGCTAGGGATGTGTGGCAGACGAACGGGCTGCGTATCCGAATTCGTCTCGTCGTTCTGAGCAACTTTCATGTACAAAGCATTTTGATCCGAGTTACGGATTATTTTATATTAATTTTTAAAGATTTAATTCATTTTTAGAATTAACATAATTAATTTAATTAGAAAATGTAATTATGATGTCAGTGTGATATCAGCATGATGTCATCAGTCAACCGTGTGTCCCATTCGTCATTGACTAAGACTAATTAAACATGATTAATTAGATAATTAAGTGATTAGGGTAACCTAAACAGAATTAACTAAGTTAATTAATTCTTTCTTTATTTAATATTTTTGTTTTGTTATTTTTCTTAATTCTTTTAATTTCCCAATTTTTTTAACTTTAGAGGCGTGGGGCTCCCTAGTGAGTGGCCCACAGGGGCCTAGCGGATTTGGCCGCTAACGGGACAGGGCACAGCCCGTATGGGCGCTGGCGGGACGCCCGTCAGGGTGAACCCGGGCCTCAGCCTCGGCCACGGCGGGGTGCCGGCGCCGGGCGCCAACCGGGCAGAGGACGGGGGATGACGACGGCTCACGGGACAGGGGCGGCCGGCGGGAGGAGCGGGCTGCAACAAGCAGCGGTGATGGCTTGCAGGGGCGCGGCCATAGCTGAGGTGGCCGAAGCAGGGGGCGTGGTGGCCGGGCGGGGCAGCGGGGAATGGGGGCGCACGCAGGGGTCTGAGCAACGGCGAGCACATCCGCTACGGTGAACGGGGCGGAGGAGAAGGGGAAAATGGAGCAGGGGCTCACAGGGAGCTGTAGGGAGGTGGCAGTGGGCTCGAGGTGGCCGGAGTCCACGACGGCGAGGCAAACAGCGTCGGGGATGAAGAGGTCGTGGAGGTCCGGCGAGGTGGCCGCGAGGCGCCGGTGTCGGGGAAGTTCGTCGGCGACGCGCAGCTTGTCTGCGGCAGCAAGGTCGCCGGGCGACGCTGGGCAGCAGCTACGATGGAAGGCGGTGGTCAGCGCCGGCGCAGGAGAGGTGGGGTCGGTGGCTCGGTGCCCCCGATCCCGATTTGGATCATGGAGGGGTGCAGAGGGAGTAGGACGTGGGAGAAGTGGGGCGATGGAGAGGGGCGTCGTCCAGATCCGGCAGTGAGAGGGGATCAGGGGAGCGGGTCGCTGCGACTAGGGTTTGACCCCGAGGGGGGGGGGCTTATGGGTGGGCAGCTGGGCCGGTGGGCCGGTCGGTGCAGTCGACAGCTGGGCCTAGCCCAGTTAGGGCGCGGGGAGGGGGGTTGTTTTATTTTAGTTTTGTTTTGTCTTTATTTATTCTTTTAACTTCGGTTTTAAATGTTTTAAAATCAGAACAGTTTTATCAAACTATAAAACCCATACCTAAATTAGTAAGGTAGCATAACTCACTGTAATAAAATGTTCACACATTATTTTAACTAGCTTACAATTAACTATACACATAAAAGCATTTATTAAGTATTTTCAAATATTGTTTTAATCATTTTAGTGCACATAAATATTTTATAAAAGTGTGGTTTCATCACCTACCACTACTTATGGATTAATCGACACTCTCCGAGCATTTTAGTTTTAATGTTTGAAAACTTCATCGTTTGGTTTGATTTCGAATTTTGAATTCGATCGGGTTTGAATTAACGCGAGATTAACAACAGTCACCTCGGTGACATGGCATCATTAGTAGAGGTTACTGTAGCATGACTACCCGGGCGTCGTAATTCTCCTCCACTACAAGAAATCTCGCCCCGAAGTTTAAAAGGCGTAAGGGGGCACTCTGGGTAAGAAATTCTAGCGAGGGTTCTCGTTGCTAGTTTCTCTTCTCAAAGAGGTTGATCCATTACGTTGATGCCTTCATTTCTTTGCTTCAGGTCATCATGATGAAGTTTGTCGTCCTTCCTTCAGGATCTTCACTGTACTTACGAAAGGGTGAGAAGGGAAAACCCTATAAGGACAGATTCTAACAAGATCGAGCATCAGACGGTTAACGCGGGGGAAGAAGCATAAGTATCTCTCAAATTGAAAATTAAGAAGATGTCGAGAGCAAAGTAAGAAGGTACCATGAGAAGTTTCAAATGGATAGGCAATCGTTCGATGCCTAATCAGAAGGTGAAAGGGTTTCTAGGCAACGAGATTAAGTATTGTGTCTGATACCAGAATAGATCACTAGGGAGGTGACCCGGCAATTACATATGTAGCCAGGCCCGAGAATTAACTTTGGAGACAGGGATATACAAAAGAGTCAACTTTTGATCCTGAGGAACTGTGGGTTATGGGCCCACCATGTGGGTTAAAGTAAGAGGGCAGTGACATCTTGCATGGTCATGATAGCAAGGCATGTCGGGGAATAGCCTGTCAGTTATGTCGGCATTAACGTCGGTACCAAGGGCAAGGGACCATGAGAACCATTTTCCTGCTCGTTGAATGAGGTAGACCAATAGGCAAGGTTCTCGTCCATCGGTGGCTACCGGAATGTCATCAACAATAGTAACAGGGTCTTACTGACAGAGTTGTACACCGAGGTGTTTACACAAGCAGGGAATATTACTGCTTATATCATACAGATCACAATAAGGGTTTAAACAAACCAATGGAAAGGAAAAATGGTTCTCAGTTTCAATCAGAACAACGGAAGGAAAATGTGTTTAAACACATATTTCAGGGGTATATCCTTACCAAGGACAAGTAGAGAATGATATCCATGACACGAGACCAAAGGCATGACCATTCAGGTAAAAGGGATAAGAAGAATCATGATATGTACCCATACAACGGTGTTTGGGACAACTGATAAGGAAAATTTAGCGTTGTGCTTCAAATGTTCTTATTGATGATAGGAGTACCACATACATGCTTCGAGATAGCATTGACATGGTCTTCAAGCAAAGGTCGGACTTTGGATATACAAAGGATCCATCAGGATAACTTATTAAACAAGGCATTCAATTTCCTCATTGAAAAATGGTTAACCTAGTTAAAAAGGAAAACTATAACACTAGGTCCTCCAGTCAGGTGCGCTAGGCATGACATCACCTTACCGAGTCGTATAAAGACCAATGTTATAACTCTTGAAAATATGTTCCAACCATCCTATCTGACAGAGATTCAAATCTGATGGGTGTCAGGATAACTCAGACTCAGGATACCTCAGAAGAAAGGTGCAACACAAATTGTCGAGATGACATTGTAAGATTCTCGGGAATTGAACTATGGGAGCGAGTTCCGACAGAAGAGTTCATCATTAACCAAGGAGAGGATGAGGAGGTGGCTAATGAACTCAGCGAAAATTCATTGAGATTTTCAAAAGATGGATGTCCACACTTATGTGAACAGGGAGATAACATTTGTCAGATCAAATGATATAACGAGGTATGTTCGAGGAAGACATAGACAATTAAACATTGGTTGAAAGGTGCACCCGAAATATGGGTTTAAGTAGCATGATCAATGTTAGAATGGTGGTTCAATAACCAATGGTCTAAGAATGAAATATTGACCATTAACTTCGATGCAATAGGGTCGCTAGGAGTACAGAATACAAGTAGCACCGTGCACTTGTTGGTTTTCCGGTTAGAATCAACATTGGGACCAAGAAAGAATAGTGATGGTGAGAAGTATCACTATACCAAGAATTTTTAAGAGGCGGAGCAATTCTCGCGACATTCTTGACATAAAAGATGATAATACTCCAAGGTAAAGACGAACAAATGCTGGATAGCAAGCATCTCAAGGTATAACACGAAACACGAACAAGTTTGTATTGAACGGAAGGCAATAAAGTGGTCGATGACAACACAAATCATCGAGGGCAAGGATGGTATTTCTCATCATGAATTCAATTGAAATCCTGGAAGAGCTCTAAATGCTGATGATGATCACGAAACATTTGTCGAGAGATTTCAAGAAGATGTAACCGGTCGGCGATGACATCAAGTCCATGGAATGATGAAGCGAGAAATTATTGAAACCATAGGTACGACACAAACTTGAACTCAAGCTTGTCATTCAAGGACAATTGTTATGACAAGGAAGATCGACGTAAGATTAGCTCACCTTAAAATTTTTGCTCTGGGAAGAAGGACCAGGTAGCACAGTGAAAATCGGCATGAAAAAGGTATAGCCAAGCAGGGTAGGAATGATGTGATCGAGTTTATCACCTCAAGAGTTGATTAATCACGGTGCGGACTTGAGTCAGTTATCGATGTCTTTGAGTGTTTAATAACTCAGAGCCCGTGAAAATTTGGAATCAGTGAGAAAGTAGCACTTGATGAAGAACTCATAAGAAGTTATGCGGTTCCATGATAATCTCGAGATACCAGGGGGGTAATACTCGACGATAGATCAAAGTAGAGGTTGGACTAGGGTAATGCTCTGCAGAAAACAAGTGCTCAAACTTGCATGAGAAATGGAATCAAGGAGAAATGTGGTCGGAACCACGTCCACAGATACAAGATGAACTTATAACAAGGGGATAATTATTTTAAGAGAAGCTTCCATCATAAGGTATACATCGGGCCCATGGGCATGAACACAGGGTTCAAGCTCGACTCCCACTTGTTCAACGTATAACCTTTCATTCACCTCTCGTATTTTGAAAATGACATTAGTTGTTGAAAGTTTTTACCTGGTGCAATATCAGGTAAGTATGACCCAAGAAAACCTTTTGGTTCATACAGTTTGGGGAAGGCATAGGTTCAACCCATCGGGGCATCTTAGGAGCACATACCACAATTTTCAGGAATAAATAACACAAGCCCGATAGTATAGCATGCTTGAGAAAGTAGAGGATACAATTTACCAAAGGCATTATATATCCAATGAAAGGCTCACAAGGTTAATGAACATGAAGGACAGTGTCGGGCAAAATCCAACAAAGGATCTGGTGGTCCATAAGGGATCTGATGTGAGCATCGGTACTCAACCAGAAGAAGAAAGAATGCAAGGATATCTGATTATAGAAACAACTGACTAACTCAAAGCTCAAATGCAAAGGAATTATGAATTCCAAGAAAAGGGATCTGAAGCAATGCTTTGATTAGGGATGGATAAGTTGAATAGCCTTAGGGGTTAAAATCGATGGCAATTTGGTTGGTCGAGATCCAGCTCATGTTTAAAATGACGTCTGAGCCGGAAGGACAAAATGAAAGATCTGATTAAGGATTGTGAGCATTCACAACATATTGATTCAACAGACTCAAACTAATAAGGACTAAGGATGCCAATAAGATTACCGGACTTGTGAGGTTAATTATAATGCAATCAAGCAAGAATTTCAAGAGCAATAGGCTGTTGAGGATTTTCGGAGATCGAATGGTATTTCAAAGACTTTCGTGAAATACATGTATCTACTGGGGATGAGCGGATACTTGATAAGTGCGAGAAATTATTCGTAGGGTTATCCAAGTTGCAAAGAACTGCAAGAGTAGTGGGCACAGCGTATTTTCGGAACAAGAGATAGAATTTCGGGGTATCTTGTAATAACACGATTAACTGGGGATGAATGTAAGAATAACAACTACAAGTAGTTCCATAAGGGTTGATGGTGGAAGGGGAATTGCAAACGCGATGAACACAAGTTCTTGGGTTAACAGCGGAGAGTAACTTTAGGGTCTTCACGTGCAGCAGACAATCATCAGTAATAAGGGGCTCTCCGGGTGAAAGTGATAACGAGATCCTAATGTTAGATTTAGCAAAATTCGTTTAACTCGAGTAGGAGAGAGTTCAGAGTCCCAGAGTAAGGATCGAGGAGTAAAAGATCCTAATACCACCCAGATGGCGACGTGGGCCCGTAAGGCACACAACCATGTTAGTAAAAGGTTTTGTAATGTCTAGAATCAACTTCGGCCAAGGAGTGTGGAAGGGGGATTCCTACAGGCAGTCGGCTCTGATACCAACTTGTGATGCCCCCGATTTGACCGTACACTAATCATACACGCAAACATGTACGATCAAGATCAGGGACTCACGGGAAGATATCACAACACAACTCTACAAATAAAATAAGCCATACAAGCATCATATTACAAGCCATGGGCCTCGAGGGCTCGAATACAAGAGCTCGATCATAGACGAGTCAGCGGAAGCAACAATATCTGAGTACAGACATAAGTTAAACAAGTTTGCCTTAAGAAGGCTAGCACAAACTGGGATACCGATCGAAAGAGGCGCAGGCCTCCTGCCTGGGATCCTCCTAAACTACTCCAAGTCGTCGTCAGCGGGCTGCACGTAGTACTAGGCACCTCCCGAGTAGTAGTAGTCATCGTCGACGGTGGCGTCTGGCTCCTGGGCTCCAACGTCTGGTCGCAGCAATCGAGTATAGAAAGGGAAAAAAGGGGGAACAAAGCAACCATGAGTGCTCATCCAAAGTACTCGCAAGCAAGGAGCTACACTACATATGTATGCATTGGTATCAAATGGAAAAGGCTATCATATGTGGACTGAACTGCAGATTGCCGGAATAAGAGGGGGATAGCTAGTCCTATCGAAGACTATGCTTCTAGTAACCTCCATCTTGCAGCAGGAGAAGAGAGTAGATGGTAAGTTCACCTAGTAACATCGTGTAGCATAATCCTAACCGATGATCCTCCCCTCGTTGCCCTGTGAGAGAGCGACCACCGGGTTGTATCTGGCACTTGGAAGGGTGTCTTTTATCAAGTATCCGGTTCTAGTTGTCATAAGGCCAAGGTACAACTCCAAGTCGTTCAGTTACCGAAGATCACGACTATTCGAATAGATAAACTTCCCTGCAGGGGTGCACCACATAACCCAACACGCTCGATCCCATTTGGCCGGACACACTTTCCTGGGTCATGCCCGGCCTCGGAAGATCAACACGTCATAGCCCTACCTAGGCACAACAGAGAGGTCAGTACGCCAGTCTAAATCCTATGGCGCAGGGGTCTGGGCCCATCGCCCATTGCACAACTGCATGTTGCGAGGGCGTCGGAAGCAGAACTAGCCCCCTTAATACAAGAGCAGGCTTACGTTCCAATCCGGCGCGCGCCGCTCAGTCGCTGACGTCACGATGGCTTCGGCTGATACCACGACGTCGAGTGCCCATAACTGTCCCTGCGTAGATGGTTAGTGCGTATAGGCCAATAGCCAGACTCAGATCAAATACCAAGATCTCGTTAAGCGTGTTAAGTATCCGCGAACGCCGACCAGGGCCAGGCCCACCTCTCTCCTAGGTGGTCTCAACCTGCCCTGTCGCTCCGCCACAAAGTAACAGTCGGGGGCCGTCGGGAACCCAGGCCCACCTCTACCGGGATGGAGCCACCTGCCCCTTCAGTCCCCATCTCCGAACAGTATCATAAGCAATGTAATAGTATAAAGTATATATCATATGCCCGTGATCACCTCCCGAAGTGATCACAGCCCAGTAGTATAGCATGGCAGACGGACAAGAGTGTAGGGCCACCGATGGAACACTAGCATCCTATACTAAGCATTAGGATTGCAGGTAAAGGTAACAACAGTAGTAGCAAGGACAGGCTATGCATCAGAATAGGATTAACTGGAAGCAGTACCATGCTACACTACTCTAATGCAAGTAGTACAGAGAAGAATAGGCGATATCTAGTGATCAAGGGGGGGGGGGGCTTGCCTGGAAGCTCTGTTGCATAAGAAGAAGGGTCGTCTATGATGTAGTCGTACTCAAACGCATCAACGCCAGTCTCGAGGTCTACCGGAGAAGAAGAGGGGGGAGAAACAGTAAATACGGAGCAAACAATGCATCACAAAATATAACAAGGCAATACGCGGTGCCGGGGTGATCTAACGCATGGATAGGTGATACCGGCGAAGGGGGAAAACGTCCGGGAAAATATCCCTGGTGTTTCGCATTTTCGGACAGGTGAATCAGAGGTGAAATGTTGCGGGTTTGCTATGCTAGGCATCTGTGGCAGAAGAACGGGTTGCGTATCCGAAATCGTCTCGTCGTTCTGAGCAACTTTCATGTACAAAGTATTTTCATCCGAGTTACGGATTATTTTATATTAATTTTTAAAGATTTAATTCATTTTTAGAATTAACATAATTAATTTAATTAGGAAATGTAATTATGATGTCAGCGTGATGTCAGCATGATGTCATCAGTCAACCGTCTGTCCCGTTCGTCATTGACTAAGACTAATTAAACATGATTAATTAGATAATTAAGTGATTAGGTTAACCTAAACAGAATTAACTAAGTTAATTAATTCTTTAATTATTTATTATTTTTACATTGTTATTTTTCTTAATTCTTTTAATTTCCCAAAAAAATTGACTTCTGAGGCATGGGGCCCCCCTAGTCAGTGGCCCACACAGGCCTAGCGGATTTGGCCGCTAACGGGACAGGGCACAGCCCGTCTGGGCGCTGGCGGGACGCCCGTCAGGGTGAACCCGGGCCTCAGCCTCGGCCACGGCGGGGCGCCAGCGCCGGGCGCCAACCAGGCGGAGGATGGGGGATGACGACGGCGCACGGGACAGGGGCGGCCGGCGGGAGGAGCGGGCTGCAACAAGTAGCGGCGATGGCTTGCAGGGGTGCGGCCATAGCCGAGGTGGCCGAAGCAGGGGGCGTGGTGGCCGGGCGGGGCAGCAGGGAATGGGGGCGCACGCAGGGGTCTAAGCAGCGGCGAGCACAGCCGCTGCGGTGAACGGGGCGGAGGAGAAGGGGAAAATGGAGGAGGGGCTTACAGGGAGCTGTAGGGAGGTTGCAGTGGGCTCGAGGTGGCCGGAGTCCACGACGGCGAGGCAAACGGCGTCGGGGACAAAGAGGTCATGGAGGTCTGGCGAGGTGGCCGTGAGGCGCCGGTGTCGGGGAAGTTCGTCACCGACGCGCAGCTTGTCCTCGGCAGCAAGGTCGCCGGGCGACGCTAGGCAGCAGCTACGTTGGAAGGCGGTGTTCAGCGCCGGCGCGGGAGAGGTGGGGTCGGCGGCTCGGTGCCCCCGATCCCGATTTGGATCGTGGAGGGGGCAGAGGGAGGAGTTGGACGTGGGAGGAGTGGGGCGACGGGGAGGGGCGTCGTCCAGATCCGGGAGTGAGAGGGGATCGGGGTCACCGAGAGGGTCGCTGCGACTAGGGTTTGACCCGGGGGGGGGGGGGGGGCTTATGGGTGGGCGGCTGGGCCGGTGGGCCGGTCGGCGCAGTGGACAGCTGGGCCTGGCCCAGTTAGGGCGGGGGGGTTGTTTTATTTTATTTTTGTTTTGTCTTTGTTTATTCTTTTAACTTCGGTTTTAAATGTTTTAAAATCAAAACAGTTTTATCAAACTATAAAACCCATACCTAAATTAGTAAGGTAGCATAACTCACTGTAATAAAATATGCACACATTATTTCAACTAGCTTACAATTGACTATACACATAAAAGCATTTATTAAGTATTTTCAAATATTGTTTTAATCATTTTAGTGCACATAAATATTTTATAAAACTATGGTTTCATCACCTACCACTACTTATGGATTAATCGACACACTCCGAGCATTTTAGTTTTAATGTTTGAAAACTTCATCGTTTGGTTTGATTTCAAATTTTGAATTCGATCGGGTTTGAATTAACGCGAGATTAACAATAGTGACCTCAGTGACATGGCATCATTAGTAGAGGTTACTGTAGCATGATTACCTGGGCGTCACAGATGGGTACTTGGTATGTATTGACTTGTGCGTAGATCTCTCCGGCAACGGCGCTAGAAATCCTTCTTGCTACCTCTTGAGCACTGCGTTGGTTTTCCCTTGAAGAGGAAAGGGTGGTGCAGTAAAGCAGCGTAAGTATTTCCCTCAGTTTTTGAGAACCAAGGCATCAATCCAGTAGGAGACCACGCGTGAGTCACCTTGTACCTACACAAACAAATAAGAACCTCGCAACCAACGCGATAAAGGGGTTGTCAATCCCTTCATGGCCACTTGCAAGAGTTAGATCTGATAGAGATGATAATAATAAGATAAGTATTTTTGGTATTTTTATGATATAGATTGCAAAATAAAAGATAGCAAAATAAAGTAGATGGGAAACTTATATGATGGAGAATAGACCCGGGGGCCATAGGTTTCACTAGTGGCTTCTCTCGAGATAGCATAAGTATTACAGTGGGCGAACAAATTACTGTTGAGCAATTGATAGAAAAGTGAATAATTATGAGAATATCTAGGACTGATCATGTATATAGGCATCACGTCCGCAACAAGTAGACCGACTCCTGCCTACATCTACTACTATTACTCCACACATCGACCGCTATCCAGCATGCATCTAGAGTATTAAGTTCATAAGAACAGAGTAACGCCTTAAGCAAGATGACATGATGTAGAGGGATAAACTCATGCAATATGATGTAAACCCCATCTTTTTGTCCTCGATGGCAACAATACAATACGTGTCGTTTCCCTTTCTGTCACTAGGATCGAGCACCGCAAGATTGAACCCAAAGCTAAGCACTTCTCCCATTGCAAGAAAGATCAATCTAGTAGGCCAAACCAAACTGATAATTCGAAGAGACTTTCATAGATAATCCAATCATACATAGAAGAATTTAGAGAAGATTCAAATATTGTTCATAGATAAACTTGATCATAAACCCACAATTCATCGGATCTCGACAAACACACCGCAAAAGAAGATTACATCGAAAAGATCTCCAAGAGAATCGAGGAGAACTTTGTATTGAGATCCAAAGAGAGAGAAGAATCCATCTAGCTACTAGCTATGGACCCGAAGGTCTGAAATAAACTACTCACACATCATCAGAGAGGCCATGGAGTTGATGTAGAGGCCCTTCGTGATCAATGCCCCCTCCGGCGGAGCTCCGAAAAAGGCCCCAAGATGGGATCTCTTGGGTACAGAAGGTTGTGGCGGTGGAAATAGGGTTTTGTGGTGCTCCTGGATGATTGCGGGGTATACGGATATATATAGGAGGAAGAAGTAGGTCGGTGGAGAACGAGGGGCCCACGAGGGTGGAGGGCGTGCCCAGGGTGTGGGTGCGCCCCCTGCCTCGTGACCTCCTCGATTGTTTCTTGACGTCCACTCCAAGTCTCCTGGATCACGTTTGTTCCAAAATAACGCTCCAGAAGGTTTCATTCCGTTTGGACTCTGTTTGGTATTCCTTTTCGGTGAAACACTAAAATACGCAAAAAAAAACAGCAATTTGGGTTGGGCCTCCGGTTGATAGATTAGTCCCAAAAATAATATAAAAGTGTAAAAATAAGCCCATTAACATCCAAAATAGATAATATAATAGCATGGAGCAATAAAAATTTATAGATACGTTGGAGACGTATCAGAAACTTATATGATAAGAGACAGGCCCGAGGGCCATAGGTTTCACTAGTGGCTTCTCTCAAGATAGCATAAGTATTGCGGTGGGTGAACAAATTACTGTCGAGAAGTTGATAGAAAAGTGCATAATTATGAGAATATCTAGGCATGATCATGTATATAGGCATCACGTCCGCGACAAGTAGACCGAAACGATTCTGCATCTACTACTATTACTCCACACATCGACTGCTATCCAGCATGCATCTAGAGTATTAAGTTCATAAGAACAGAGTAACGTATTAGGCAAGATGACATGATATAGAGGGATAAACTCAAGCAATATGGTATAAACCCCATCTTTTTATCCTTGATGGCAACAATACAATACGTGCCTTGCTGCCCCTTCTGTCACTGGGTAAGGACACCGCAAGATTGAACCCAAAGCTAAGCACTTATCCCATTGCAAGAAAGATCAATCTAGTATGCCAAACCAAACTGATAATTCGAAGAGACTTGCAAAGATAAAAAATCATACATAAAAGATTTCAGAGAAGAATCAAATATTGTTCATAGATAAACTTGATTGTAAACCCACAATTCATCGTATCTCAACAAACACACCGCAAAAAGAGTTACATCAAATAGATCTCCAGGAAGATCGAGGAGAACATTGTATTGAGATCCAAAGAGAGAGAAGAAGCCATCTAGCTAATAACTATGGCCCCGAAGGTCTGTGGTAAACTACTCGCACATCATCGGAGAGGCTATGGTGTTGATGTAGAAGCCCTCCGTGATCGATTCCCCTCCGGCGGAGCTCCGGAAAAGGCCCCAAGATGGGATCTCTTGGGTATAGAAGGTTGCGGTGGTGTAAATAGGGTTTCGTGGTGCTGCTGGATGTTTTCGGCGTATATGGATATATATAGGAGGAAGAAGTAGGTCGGTGGAGCTGCGAGAGGCCCACGAGGGTGGGTGCGCGCCCAGGGGCAGGTGTGCCTCCCTGCCTCGTGGCCACCTCGTTTCTTTCTTGACGTCTACTCCAAGTCCCCTGGATCACGTTTGGTTTTATTCTGTTTGGATTCCGTTTGATATTCCTTTTCTACGAAACAGTGAAATAGGCAAAAACAGCAATTTGCACTGGGCCTTGGGTTAGTAGATTAGTCCCAAAATTAATATAAAAGTGTATAAATAAGCCCATTAACATCCAAAACAAATAATATAATAGCTTGGAGCAATCAAAAATTATAGATACGTTGGAGACGTATCAAGCATCCCCAAGCTTAATTCTTGCTCGTGTTCGAGTAGGTAAATGATAAAAAGAGAATTTTTGATGTGGAATGCTACCTAGCATAACTCTCAATGTAATTTTCTTTATTGTGGCATGAATATTCAGATCCGAAAGATTCAAGACAAAAGTTTAATATTGACATAAAAATAATAATACTTCAAGCATACTAGCTAAGCAATCATGTCTTCTCAAAATAATGTGGCAAAAGAAAGTTAATCCCTACAAAATCATATAGTTTGGTCATGCTCCATTTTCGTCACACAAGAATGCTCTCATCATGCACAACCCCGATGACAAGCCAAGAAATTGTTTCAAACTTTAGTTATCTCAAACTTTTTTCAACTTTCACGCAATACATGAGCGTGAGCTATGGATATAGCACTATGGGTGGAATAGAATATGATGATGGTGGTTATGTGGAGAAGACAAAAAAGGAGAAAGTCTCACATCGAGGCGGCTAATCAACAGGCTAGGGAGATGACCATCAATTGATGTCAATGCAAGGAGTAGGGATTGCCATGCAATGGATGCACTAGAGATATAAATGTATGAAAGCTCAACAAAAGAAACTAAGTGGGTGTGCATCCAACTTGCTTGCTCACGAAGACCTAGGGCATTTGAGGAAGCCCATTGTTGGGATACACAAGCCAAGTTCTATAATGGAAAATTCCCACTAGTATATGAAAGTGACAAAACAAGAGACTCTCTATCATAAAGAGCATGGTGCTACTTTGAAGCACAAGTGTGGAAAAAGAGGATAGTAGCATTGTCCCTTTTTATTTCTTTTTTTCCTTTTTTTGGCCTTTATTTTTTTATTTGGCCTTTCCCTTTTTTTATTTGGGACAATGCTCTATTAATGATGATCATCACACTTCTATTTATTTACAACTCAATGATTACAACTCGATACTAGAACAAAATATGACTCTATATGAATGCTTCCGGCGGTGTACCGGGAAGGCCAATGAATCAAGAGTGACATGTATGATAAATTATTCATGGTGGCTTTGCCACAAATACGATGTCAACTACATGATCATGCAAAGCAATATGACAATGATGAAGCGTGTCATGAATGAAACGGTGGAAAGTTGTGTGGCAATATATCTCGGAATAGCTATGGAAATACCATAATAGGTAGGTATGGTGGCTGTTTTGAGGAAGATATAAGGAGGTTTATGTGTGACAGAGCATATCATATCATGGGGTTTGGATGCACCGGCGAAGTTTGCACCAACTCTCGAGGTGAGAAAGGGCAATGCACGGTACCGAAGAGCCTAGAAATGATGGAAAGGTGAGAGTGCGTATAATCCATGGACTCAACATTAGTCATAAAGAACTCACATACTTATTGCAAAAATCTACAAGTCATCAAAAACCAAGCATTACGTGCATGCTCCTAGGGGGGTAGATTGGTAGGAAAAGACCATCGCTCGTTCCCGACCGCCACTCATAAGGAAGACAATCAAATAACACCTCATGTTTCAAATTTGTTACACAATGGTTACCATATGTGCATTGTACGGGACTTGCAATCTTCAACACAAGTATTTCTCAAATTCACAACTACTAAACTAGCACACTCTAATATCACCATCTTTATATCTCAAAACAATTATCAAGTATCAAACTTCTCATAGTATTCAATGCACTTTCTATGATAGTTTTTATTACACCCATCTTGGATGCCTATCATATTAGGACTAATTTTATAACCAAAAGAAAATTACCATGCTGTTCTAAAGGACTCTCAAAGTAATATAAGTGAAGCATGAGAGATCAATAATTTCTATAAAATAAAACCACCACCGTGCTCTAAAAGATATAAGTGAAGCACTAGAGCAAAATTATCTAGCTCAAAAGATATAAGTGAAGCACATAGAGTATTCTAATAAATTCCAATTCATGTGTGTCTCTCCCAAAAGGTGTGTACAGCAAGGATGATTGTGATAAACTAAAAATTAAAGACTCAAATCATACAAGATGCTCCAAGCAAAATACATATCATATGGTGAATAAAAATATAGCCTCAAGTAAAGTTACCGATGGAAGAAGACGAAAGAGGGGATGCTTTCCGGGGCATCCCCAAGCTTAAGATTTT
Organism: Triticum monococcum; assembly: GCA_034509565.1. NCBI lineage: Eukaryota > Viridiplantae > Streptophyta > Magnoliopsida > Poales > Poaceae > Triticum > Triticum monococcum. The sequence goes on from CM067846.1 coordinate 69,894,084, forward strand.
GGGTGTACTTGAATTTTACCTTGGGGTGCCTTTTGCATCCCCAAGCTTAGGCTCTTGACACTCCTTATTACATAATCCATCAAATCTTTACCCAAAACTTGAAAACTTCACAACACAAAACTCAACAGAAAACTGCATGAGCTCCGTTAGTATAAGAAAACAAACCACCACTTAAGGTACTGTAATGAACTCATTCTTTATTTATATTGGTGTTAAACATACTGTATTCTAACTTCTCTATGGTTCATACCCTCCAATACTAGCCATAGATGCATCAAAATAAGCAAACAACACACGAAAACAGAATCTGTAAAAAACAGACCAGTCTGTAGTAATCTGTAGGTTTCGAATACTTCTGTAACCCCAAAAATTCTAAAATAAATTTTTGGACGTGAGGAATTTGTATATTAGTCATCTTAAAAAATAATCAACCTAATCTCACTCTCCAGTAAAAAATGGCAGCAAATCTCGTGAGCGCTAAAGTTTCTGTATTTTACAGCAAGATCGCTAAAACTTCCCCCAAGTCTTCCCAAAGGTTCTACTTGGCACAGACACTAATTAAAAGCATAAAACCACATATAAACATAGGCTAGATGAATTATTCATTACTAAACAGGAACAATAAACAAGAAACAAAAATAAAATTGGGTTACCTTCCAACAAGCGCTATCGTTTAACGCCCCTAGCTAGGCATTAACAATTTCGATGATGCTCACATGAAAGACAAGAATTGAAGCACAAAGAGAGCATCATAAAACACGTGACAAACACATATAAGTCTAACATACTTCCTATGCATAGGCATCTTATAGGCAAACAAATTATCAAGGCAAGCAAAAACTAGCATATGCAAGGAAGCGGAAAGAAACAATAGCAATCTCAACATAACGAGAGGTAATTTAGTAACATGAAAATTTATACAACCATACTTTCCTCTCTCATAATAATTACATGTAGGATCATAATCAAATTCAACAATATAGCTATCGCAAAACATATTCTTAACACGATCCACATGTATGCAAAGTTCGTACTAGAATAACACCTTAAGACACAAATCAACCAAAACCCTAATGTCACCTAGATACTCCAATGTCACCTCAAGTATCTGTGGGTATGATTATACGATATGCATCACACAATCTCAGATTCATCTATTCAACCAACACAAAGAACCTCAAAGAGTGCCCCAAAGTTTCTACCGGAGAATCACGATGAAAACGTGTGCCAACCCCTATGCATAGGTTCATGGGCGAAACCCGCAAGTTGATCACCAAAACATACATCAAGTGAATCACGTGATATCCCATTGTCACCATAGATACGCATGGCAAGACATACATCAAGTGTTCTCAAATCTTTAAAGACTCAATCCCATAAGATAACTTCAAAGGGGAAACTCAATCCATTACAAGAGAGTAGAGGGGAAGGAGAAACATAAGATCAAACTATAATAGCAAAGCTCGCGATACATCAAGATCGTGCCAAATCAAGAACACGGGAGAGAGAGATCAAACACATAGCTACTGGTACATACCCTCAGCCCCGAGGGAGAACTACTCCCTCCTCGTCATGGAGAGCACTGGGATGATGAAGATGGCCACCGAAGAGGGATTCCCCCCTCCGGCAGGGTGCCAAAATGGGTCTAGATTTGTTTTCGGTGGCTACGGAGGCTTCTGGCGGCGGAACTCCCAGTCTATTGTGCTCTTTGATAGTTTTAGGGCACGTTGGTATATATGGGTGAAAGAGATACGTCAGGGGAGCCATGAGGGGCCCACGAGGGTGGAGGGTGCGCCCTAGGGGGTGGGCGCGCCCCCCTGCCTCGTGGCTCCCTCGTTCCTTTCCTGACGTGCACTGCAAGTTTTTCCGGTAGCTTTCCTCCCAAAAAATAACTTCTCCAGTTGGTTTCATTCCGTTTCGACTCCGTTTGATATTCCTTTTCTTCGAAACACTGAAATAGGCAAAAAAACAGCAATTCTGGGCTGGGCCTCCGGTTAATAGGTTAGTCCCAAAAATAATATAAAAGTGGATAATAAAGCCCAATATTGTCCAAAATAATAGATAATGTAGCATGGAGCAATCAAAAATTATAGATACGTTGGAGACGTATCAAGCATCCCCAAGCTTAATTCCTGCTCGTCCTCAAGTAGGTAAATGATAAAAAAGAATTTTTTATGCGAAGTGCTACTTGGCATAATTTCAATGTAATTCTTCTTAATTATGGTATGAATGTTCAGATCCGAAAGATTCAAGACAAAAGTTCATATTGACATAAAAATAATAATACTTCAAGCATACTAACTAAGCAATTATGTCTTCTCAAAATAACATGGCCAAAGAAAGTTCATCCCTACAAAATCATATAGTTTAGTCATGCTCCATTTTCGTCACACAAGAATGCTCTCATCATGCACAACCCCGATGACAAGCCAAGCAATTGTTTCATACTTTAGTAATCTCAAACTCATAAACCTTCACGCAATACATGAGTGCGAGCCATGGATATAACACTATGGGTGGAATAGAATATGATGAGGGGGTTATGTGGAGAAGACAAAAAGGAGAAAGTCTCACATGAACGAGGCTAATCAATGAGCTATGGGGATGCCCATCGATCGATGTTAATGCAAGGAGTAGGGATTGCCATGCAACAGATGCACTAGAGCTATAAATGTATGAAAGCTCAACAAAAGAAAAGAGTGGGTGTGCATCCAACTTGCTTGCTCACGAAGACCTAAGGCACTTGAGGAGGCCCATTGTTGGAATATACAAGCCAAGTTCTATAATGAAAAATTCCCACTTGTATATGAAAGTGACTAAACAAGAGACTCTCTATCATGAAGATTATGGTGCTACTTTGAAGCACATGTGTGGCAAAGGACAGTAGCATTGTCCCTTCTCTCTTTTTCTCTCATTTTTTATTTGGACTTTCTTCTTTTTATGGCCTTTATCTTTTCTTTTTTTTCTTTTTTTGGGCCTTCCCTTTTTTTATTCCTCACTTGCGACAATGCTCTAGAAAATGATGATCATCACACTTCTATTTATTTACAACTCAATGATTACAACTCGATACTAGAACAAGATGTGACTCTATATGAATGCCTCCGGGGGTGTACCGGGATTACGATGATGCATGAGTGACATGTATGAAAGAATTATGAATGGTGGCCTTGCCACAAATACTATGTCAACTATATGATCATGCTAAGCAATATGACAATGATGAATGTCTCATGATAAACGGAATGGTGGAAAGTTGCATGGCAATATATCTCGGAATGGCTATGGAAATGCCATAATAGGTAGGTATGGTGTCTGTTTTGAGGAAGATATAAGGAGGTTTATGTGTGATAGAGCGTATCATATCACGGGGTTTGGATGCACCGGCGAAGTTTGCACCAACTCTCAATGTGAGAAAGGGCAATGCACGGTACCGAAGAGGCAAGCAATGATGGAAGGGTAAGAGTGCGTATAATCCATGGACTAAACATTAGTCATAAAGAACTCACGTACTTATTGCAAAAATACACAAGTCATCAAAAACCTCGGCACTACGTGCATGCTCCTAGGGGGGTAGATTGGTAGGAAAAGACCATCGCTCGTCCCCGACCGCCACTCATAAGGAGGACAATCAAATAACACCTCATGTTTCAACTTTGTTACACAACGTTTACCATACGTGCATGCTACGGGACTTGCAAACTTCAACACAAGTATTCCTCAAATTCACAACTACTCAACTAGCATGACTTTGATATTATTACCTCCATATCTCAAAACAATCATCAAGCATCAAACTTCTCTTAGTATTCAAAACACTCATAAGAGAATTTTATTATTAATCTTGTATACCTAGCATATTAGGATTTTAAGCAAATTACCATGCTATTTAAGACTCTCAAAATAATATAAGTGAAGCATGATAGTTCATCTATTTCTACAATACCACCACTGTGCTCTAAAAGATATAAGTGAAGCACTAGAGCAACGGCAAAATACTCCGAAAGATATAAGTGAAGATCAATGAGTAGTCGAATAATTATGCAACTATATGAAGACTGTCTAACATTTAAGAATTTCAGATCTTGGTATTTTATTCAAACAGCAAGCAAAGCAAAATAAAATAAAATAAAATAAAATGAGGATCCAAGAAAAACACATATCATGTGGTAAATAAAAATATAGCTCCAAGTAAAGTTACCGATGAACGGAGACGAAAGAGGGGATGCCCCGGGCTTAGGATCTTGGCCATCCTTGAATATTACCTTGGGTTGCCTTGGTCATCCCCAAGCTTAGGCTCTTGCCACTCCTTATTCCATAGTCCATCGAATCCTTACCCAAAACATGAAAACTTCACAACACAAAACTTAACAGAAAACTCGTAAGCTCCGTTAGTATAAGAAAATAAATCACCACTTCAAGGTACTGTAATGAACTCATTATTTATTTATATTGGTGTTAAACCTACTGTATTCCAAATTATCTATGGTTTATAAACTCTTTTACTAGCCATAGATTCATCAAAATAAGTAATCAACACATGAAAAACAGAATCTGTCAAAAACAGAACAGTCTGTAGTAATCTGGATCAAACGTATACTTATGTAACTTATACAATTCTCAAATAAATTTCTGGACCTGAGTAATTTATCTATTAATCATCTTCAAAAAGAATTAACTAAATAGCACTCTCCAAATAAAAATTGGCAGCAATTCTCGTGAGCGCTAAAGTTTCTGTTTTTTACAGCATGATCATAAAGACTTCACCCAAGTCTTCCCAAAGGTTCTACTTGGCACAAATAATAATTAAAACATAAAACCACATATAAACAGAGGCTAGATGAATTATTTATTACTAATCAGGAGCAAAAAGCAAGGAACAAAAATAAAGTTGGGTTGCCTCCCAACAAGCGCTATCGTTTAACGCCCCTAGCTAGGCATGCTGATTTCAATGATGCTCACATAAAAGATAAGAATTTAAACATAAAGAGAGCATCATGAAGAATATTGCTAATACATTTAAGTCTAACCCACTTCCTATGCATAGGGATTTTGTGAGCAAACAACTTGTGGGAACAATAAACAACTAGCATAGGAAGGTAAAACAAGCATAACTTCAAAACTTTAAGCACATAGAGAGGAAACTTGGTATTATTGCAATTCCTACAAGCATATATTCCTCCCTCATGATAATTTTCAGTAGCATCATGAATGAATTCAACAATATAACCATCACCTAAAGCATTCTTTTCATGATCTACAAGCATAGAAATTTTATTACTCTCCACACAAGCAAAATTCTTCTCATGAATAATAGTGGGAGCAAACTCAACAAAATTATCATGTGAGGCATAATCCAATTGGAAACTAAAATCATGATGGCAAGTTTCAGGGATATCATTATTCTTTATAGCATGCAAGTCATCACAATAATCATCATAGATAGCAACTTTGTTCTCATAATCAATTGGAACCTCTTCCGGAATAGTGGATTCATCACAAAATAAAGTCATGACCTCTCCAAATCCACTTTCATATATATAATCATCATAAATAGGAGGCATGCTTTCATCATAATAAATTTGCTCATCAAAACTTGGGGGACAAAAAATATCATCTTCATCAAACATAGCTTCCCCAAGCTTGTGGCTTTGCATATCATTAGCATCATGGATATTCAAGGAATTCATACTAACAACATTGCAATCATGCTCATCATTCAAATATTTAGTGCCAAACATTTTATAGACTTCTTCTTCTAGCACTTAAGCACAATTATCCTTTCCATCATACTTACGAAATATATTAAAAAGGTGAAGCGTATGAGACAAACTCAATTCCATTTTTATAGTTTTCTTTTATAAACTAAACTAGTGATAAAACAAGAAACTAAAAGACTCGATTGCAAGATCTAAAGATATACCTTCAAGCACTCACCTCCCCGGCAACGGCGCCAGAAAAGAGCTTGATGTCTACTACACAACCTTCTTCTTGTAGACGTTGTTGGGCCTCCAAGCGCAGAGGTTTGTAGGATAGTAGAAAATTTCCCTCAAGTGGATGACCTAAGGTTTATCAATCCGTAGGAGGCGTAGGATGAAGATGGTCTCTCTCAAGCAACCCTGCAACCAAATAACAAAGAGTCTCTTATGTCCCCAACACACCCAATACAATGGTAAATTGTATAGGTGCACTACTTCGGCGAAGATTGTGATACAAGTGGTATATGGATGGTAGATAAAGGTATTTGTAATCTGAAAATATAAAAACAGCAAGGTAATGAATGATAAAAGTGAGCGTAAACGGTATTGCAATGATAGGAAACAAGGCCTAGAGTTCATACTTTCGCTAGTGTAAGTTTCCTTAACAATGATAACATAATTGGATGACATAACCATCCCTAAACATGCAACAAAGAGTCACTCCAAAGTCACTAATAGCGGAGAACGAACGAAGAGATTATGGTAGGGTATGAAACCACCTCAAAGTTATTCTTTCCAATCAATCCGTTGGGCTATTCCTATAAGTGTCACAAACAGCCCTAGAGTTCATACTAGAATAACACCTTAAGACACAAATCAACCAAAGCCCTAATGTCACCTAGATACTCCAATGTCACCTCAAGTATCTGTGGGTATGATTATACGATATGCATCACACAATCTCAGATTCATCTATTCAACCAACACAAAGGACCTCAAAGAGTGCCCCAAAGTTTCTATCGGAGAATCACGACGAAAACGTGTGCCAACCCCTATGCATAGGTTCATGGGCGAAACCCGCAAGTTGATCACCAAAACATACATCAAGTGAATCACGTGATATCCCATTGTCACCACAGATACGCACGGCAAGAGATACATCAACTGTTCTCAAATCTTTAAAGACTCAATCCGATAAGATAACTTCAAAGGGGAAACTCAATGCATTACAAGAGAGTAGAGGGGGAGGAGAAACATAAGATCCAACTATAATAGCAAAGCTCGCGATACATCAAGATCGTGCCAAATGAAGAACACGAGAGAGAGAGAGAGATCAAACACATAGCTACTGGTTCATACCCTCAGCCCCGAGGGAGAACTACTCCCTCCTCATCATGGAGAGCACCGGGATGATGAAGATGGCCACCAGAGAGGGATTCCCCCCTCCGGCAGGGTGCTGGAACGGGTCTAGATTGGTTTTCGGTGGCTATGGAGGCTTCTGGCAGTGGAACTCCCGATCTATTGTGCTCTTTGATAGTTTTAGGGTACGTGGGTATATATGGGTGAAAGAGAGACGTCAGGGGAGCTGTGAGGGGCCCACGAGGGTGGAGGGCGCGCCCCAGGGGGTGGGCGCGCCCCCTGCCTCGTGGCTCCCTCGTTCCTTTCCTGACGTGCACTCCAAGTTTTTCCGGTAGCTTTCCTTCCAAAAATAACTTCTCCAGTTGGGTTCATTCTGTTTCGACTCCTTTTGATATTCCTTTTCTTCGAAACACTGAAATAGGCAAAAAAATAGCAATTCTGGGTTGGGTCTCTGGTTAATAGGTTAGTCCCAAAAATAATATAAAAGTGGATAATAAAGCCTAATATTGTCCAAAACAGTAGATAATATAGCATGGAGCAATCAAAAATTATAGATATGTTGGAGATGTATCACATGTTCATCAAGGGATATTTCAATCAAATCATCGGAATCATAATTATCTATGGATTCATGCATATCATTATTTTCCTCCAAAGCAACGGTCATTCTTTCAATAAGTTCTTTGACATAGACATTATGAGCATAATTTTCATAGCAATATTTAAGTATGTCAAATTTTCAGATTCGTAGAGAGTAATATCATACTTTTGAATCAAAGAAGCAACTTCATAAGCACCCTTAAAAGCAACAAATTCTTCAATTTATTCGATATCGTAGTAACTATAAACACCCTTTGCATAAGAATATAAGATTTCATTATCATCAAACTCACATAGGTAGGGCAGGTGTTTTTTAGGGTTCTTAGAGGAACAAGTAAAATCATAAATTTCACAAAGATTCCAAGCATAACACAGCAATCTGTTTATTTGATCCCATAAGAGTCTCTCTTCTTCAGAAAAACGGTGACACACAAAATCAGCATGCTCATCTAAAGATTTCCCATCAACCAGGCTAGTTGGGGTTTTAGCACAAGCACATAAGGATCGAAGATGATCCAAGTAGAACACTTTAAGTGGATCCATATCAATAAATTTTTAGCAAGCAAAGATGCAAGCAAATAGAAGGCACATGGAAACACAAACAAAGATACATAGGGGAAGAAGGCGAAGAAAAGGCAAAGGTGAAGTGGGGGAGAGGAAAACGAGAGGCAAATGGCAAATAATGTAATGCGAGGGATAAGAGTTTGTGATGGGTACTTGGTATGTCTTGACTTGTGCGTAGATCTCCCCGGCAACGGTGCCAGAAATCGCACATTGGCTAGAAATCGAATTGTGACTTGACTTGGTGCAGCCTCCCCGGCAACGGCGCCAGAAATCCTTCTTGCTACCTCTTGAGCACTGCGTTGGTTTTCCCTTGAAAAGGAAAGGGTGATGCAGAAAAGTAGCGTAAGTATTTTCCTCAGTTTTTGAGAACCAAGGTATCAATCCAATAGGAGACTACACGCAAGTCCCTCATACCTACACAAACAAATAAGAACCTCGCAACCAACGCGATAAAGGGGTTTTCAATCCCTTCACGGTCACTTACGAGAGTGAGATCTGATACAGATAATAATAATAAGATAAATATTTTTGTTATTTTTATGATATAGATAGGAAAATAAAGATTGCAAAATAAAATAGATTGGAAACTTATATGATAAAAGAGGCCATAGGTTTCACTACTGGCTTCTCTCAAGATAGTATAAGTATTACGGTGGGTGAACAAGTTACTATCAAGCAATTGATAGAAAAGTGCATAATTATGAGAATATCTAGGCGTGATCATGTATATAGGCATCACGTCTGCGACAAGTAGACCAAAACGATTCTGCATCTACTACTATTACTCCACACATCGATCGCTATCTAGCATGCATCTAGAGTATTAAGTTCATAAGAACGGAGTTACGCATTAGGCAAGATGGCATGATGTAGAGGGATAAACTCAAGCAATATGATATAAACCCCATCTTTTTATCCTCGATGGAAACAATACAATACGTGCCTTGCTGCCCCTGCTGTCACTGGGAAAGGACACCGCAAGATTGAACCCAAAGCTAAGCACTTCTCCCATTGCAAGAAAGATCAATCTAGTAGACCAAACCAAACTAATAATTCGAAGAGACTTGCAAAGATAACAAATCATGCATAAAAGATTTCAGAGAAGAATCAAATATTTCTCATAGATAAACTTGATCATAAACCCACAATTCATCGAATCTCGACAAACACACCGCAAAAAGAGTTACATCAAATAGATCTCCAAGAAGATCGAGGAGAACATTGTATTGAGATCCAAAGAGAGAGAAGAAGCCATCTAGCTAATAACTATGGACCTGAAGGTCTGTGGTAAACTACTCACACATCATTGGAGAGGCTATGGTTTTGATGTAGAAGCCCTCCATGATCGATTCCCCCTCCGGCAGAGCTCCGGAAGAGGCCCCAAGATGGGATCTATTGGGTACAGAAGGTTGCGGCGGTGGAAATAGGGTTTCATGGTGCTCCTGGATGTTTTCGGGGTGTTTGGATACATATAGGAGGAAGAAGTAGGTCGGTGGAGCTGCGAGGGGCCCAGGAGGGTGGGGGCGCGCCCAGGGTGGCAGGCGCACCTCCCTGCCTTGTGGCCACCTTGTTTCTTTCTTGACGTCTACTCCAAGTCCCCTGGATCACGTTTGTTCCAAAAATAACTCTCCCGAAGGTTTCATTCCGTTTCATATTCCTTTTCTATGAAACACTGAAATAGGCAAAAAACAGCAATTTGCACTGGGCCTTGGGTTAGTATATTAGTCCCAAAAATAATATAAAAGTGTATAAATAAGCCCATTAACATCCAAAATAGATAATATAATAGCATGGAACAATAAAAAATTATAGATACGTTGGAGACGTATCAGATATGACTATGCAGCGTCTGTACTTCATCAGCTGATCCCCAGTCTAGCCCCTTATTTATCCACGATGTGAGCCGCAATGGAGGGCCGGCTCGGAACACAGGTGCGGCTGCCCATTTGGTGTCGCGGGGTTCGGTGATATAGAACCACTCTTGTTGCCATGAGTTGGAGGTTTCCGTGAAGGTGTCTTTTGGCCAGCTAGTATTGGCAAGCTTGCTCACCATAGCACCGCCGCACTCCGCTTGCTCCCCATTAACTAGCTTTGGCTTCACATTAAAGGTCTTGAGCCATAGGCCGAAGTGTGGGGGGATGCGGAGAAAGGCTTCGCACACGACGACGAACGCCGAGATGTGGAGAAAAGAGTCCGGAGCTAGATCGTGAAAGTCTAGCCCATAATAGAACATGAGGCCACGAACGAAGGGATGAAGAGCGAACCCTAGCCCGCGGAGGAAGTGGGACATGAATACCACCCTCTCACCGGATTTTGGTGTGGGGATGACCTGCCCTTTAACAGGGAGCCTGTGGGGGATTTCCGCAGTCAGGTACCCCGCCTTCCGAAGCTTCACGATATCCTCCTCGGTGACCGAGGAGGCTGCCCACCTACCTTGGGAGATGGATCCAAACATAAATAGAGGGCCTGGTAGAAATGGAAGAGATCGAATCCTGGGCGCTGGGGCCTGAGGTTGGGAAGGTTGAGGAAGAGGTAGGCGTGGGGGGAGAAAGACGGGTCTGTACCCCTTTATAAAGGTGAAGAATATCGAACGCCTCCTCACGGGCCTTAAAGCTCGCCTATTCCCAAGGAATCGCCAACAACACGGTTGGATTACCCACGCCCATATTAATGACGATCCCGTGATAAGGGGACACGATCTCTGCTTCGACAAGATGTGCCAATGGAAACCGCATCTCAAAACACGGATCAGGAGGCTAAAAAAGGTTCGAAATGATGACCGGGCGGAGATGTGGCGTCTCACTACAAAAGATGTTAGTAAATGGGACTTGTTAAATATTATACTCTTTGTAGAGCTTGTTTTGCAGAGTCAGACACGTTCTTTGTGTTCAAGGACTACGCTGAAATATTTGGAGGAGGAACCCGCCTTGCAATGTCGAAGACAATCTGCGCTCCGGACACATCGTCATTGAAGCCTGGTTCAGGGGCTACTGAGGGAGTCCTGGATTAAGGGGTCCTCAGGCGTTCGGACTACGTGACGTGGACCGGACTGATGGGCCATGAAGATACGAGACAGAAGACTTCCCCCGTGTTCGGATGGGACTCTCCTTTGCGTGGAAGGCAAGCTTGGCATTCAGATATGAAGATTCCTTCCTCTGTAAACTGACTTTGTACAATCCTAGGCCCCTCCGGTGTCTATATAAACCGGAGGGTTTAGTCCGTAGAGGCAATCACAATCATACAGGCGAGACATCTAGGGTTTAGCCATTACGATCTCGTGGTAGATCAACTCTTGTAATACTTGTATTCATCATGATCAATCAAGCAGGAAGTAGGGTATTACCTCCATCAAGAGGGCCCAGACCTGGGTAAACATCGTGTCCCTCGTTTCCTGTTACCATCGACCTTAGACGCACAGTTCGGGACCCCCTACCCGAGATACGTCGGTTTTGACACAGACAACGGACCCAGTCCGTGTAGTTTCTACCATCATCTTTCAATTTAGCTTTCTCTAGGAACGCATTAAAATTCAAGGGAACGGTAGCACGGGCCATTAATCTACAACAACATAGACATGCAAAAACTATCAAGTACTAAGTTCATGATAAATTAAAGTTCAATTAATCATATTACTTAAGAACAACCACTTAGATAGACATCCCTCTAGTCATCTAAATAATCATGTGATCCACATCAACTAAACCATGTCCGATCATCACGTGAGATGAAGTAGTTTTCAATGGTGAACATCACTATGTTGATCATATCTACTATATGCTTCATGTTCGACCTTTTGGTCTCAGTGTTCCGAGGCCATATCTGCATATGCTATGCTCGTCAAGTTTTACCCAAGTATTCTGCACGTGCAAAACTGGCTTGCACCCGTTGTATGTGAACGTAGAGCTTATCACACCCGATCATCACGTGGTGTCTCGGCACGACGAACTATAGCAACGGTGCATACTCAGGGAGAACACTTATACCTTGAAATTTAGTGAGGGATCATTGAGGGAGTCCTGGATTAGGGGATGTTCAGGTAGCCGGACTATACCTTCAGCCAGACTCCAGGACTATGAAGATACAAGATTGAAGACTTCGTCCCGTGTCCGGATGGGACTTTCCTTGGCGTGGAAGGCAAGCTTGGCGATGCGGATATTCAAGATCTCCTACCATTGTAACCGACTTTGTGTAACCCTAACCCTCTCCGATGTCTATATAAACCGGAGAGTTTTAGTCCGTAGGACAACTTCATCTTACAACAATCATACCATAGGCTAGCTTATAGGGTTTAGCCTCCTTGATCTCGTGGTAGATCTACTCTTGTACTACCCATATCATCAATATTAATCAAGTAGGACGTAGGGTTTTACCTCCATCAAGAGGGCCCGAACCTGGGTAAAACATCGTGTTCCTTGCCTCCTGTTACCATCCGGCCTAGACGCACAGTTCGGGACCCCCTACCCGAGATCCGCCGGTTTTGACACCGACATTGGTGCTTTCCTTGAGAGTTCCTCTGTGTCGTTGCTTTTAGGCCCGATGGCTCCTTCGATCATCAACAACGATGCAGTCCAGGGTGAGACTTTTCTCCCCGGACAGATCTTCGTCTTTGGCGGCTTCACACTGCGGGCCAATTCGCTTGGCCACCTTGAGCAGATCGAAAGCTACGCCCCTGGCCATCAGGTCAGGTTTGGAAGCCTAAACTACACGGCTGACATCCGGGGGGACTTGATCTTCGACGGATTCGAGCCACAGCCAAGCGCGCCGCACTGTCTCGATGGGCATGATATAGCTCTGCCGTCGAACAGTGCCTTGGAGGCCGCACACGCATCGGTTCCGACCATTGATTCGGAGCCTACTGTGCCGATCGAGGATCAGCGGTTGGACGCTGCCTCAGGGGCTGCGATCTCAGAGGCGATCGAGCCGAACTCCAGCCCCGCACTCCGCATGGCCCGTGACTCCGAGGAGCCGGATTCCTTTCCGAACTCTGAGCCCCCCGCGCCCCTGTCGGTCGAATCCGATTGGGCACCGATAATGGAGTTCACCACCACAGACATCTTTTAGCACTCGCCCTTCAGCGACATCCTGAATTCGCTAAAGTCTCTCTCTTTATCAGGAGAGCCCTGGCCGGACTACGGTCAGCAAGGATGGGATTCGAATGATGAAGAAATTCAAAACCCACCCACCACCCACTTCGTAGCCACTGTCGACAACTTAACCGACATGCTCGACTTCGACTCCGAAGACATCGACGGTATGGACGACGATGCAGGAGACAACTAAGAACCAACGCCTATAGGGCATCGGACAGCCACCTCATCTCACGATGTGTACATGGTGGATACCCCTAAAGGAAGCAACAATGAGGAAAATGGGGACGGAAAGAGGGATCGATCTCTCGAAAAACAATCAAAGCGTCGGTGTAAACGCCGACCCAAGCCCCGCCTCGATAAAGACCCAGCCATAGAGCAGGATGAGCCGGTAGACGACAAGCATGCCTTAGAGCAACCGTCCCAATAGGACAACCCGGATAGAGAAACCGAACATCCCTCCCCCGGCGAAAATAGCGTTCCGGACGACCCTACACCGGACAAGCCCACGAAGCAGAAGAACCTCCACAAATGGCTCGTTGCAACCGCACGCAGCCTGAAAAAGCAGAAGCGGAAGCTAAAAACTGCGGAAGATGCACTTAGGATCAGATGGAGTAAAGTAATCAATACCGCAGACAAATACGGCGACAGTCGCCGCACTAAAAGCTATCCAAAGAGAAAGCTACTGCCTGAATTCGACGAGGAGGCCTTAGAGCCCTCGCATTCCAAAACTGAGAAAGCCACACGGTCGGATAGACGACCCCATGGCCAGCATAAAGCGGCAAGCAGCGCCGCACTTAACCCGGCATGCGACCCACTTAAGGATTCGCATCATGGCCCAGCCAGGTCCATTTACGGGCCAAGAAAGCAAGCTCTCGTAAGCAATGCAATAAAGCCATTATCAGAATCCGACACACCCTCTATGTTTCACCGATGAGGTCCTGGATTATGAATTTCCAGCGGGATTCAAACCCGTAAACATAGAGGCATATGATGGAACAACAGACCCTGGAGTCTGGATCGAGGATTATATCCTCCACATACATATGGCTAGAGGAGATGACCTCCACGCCATAAAATACTTACCCCTCAAGGTTAAAGGGCCAGCCCGGCATTGGCTCAAAAGCCTTCCGGAAAACACAATCGGAAGTTGGGAAGAGCTCGAGGACGCTTTTCGAGCAAATTTTCAAGGGACCTATGTCCGCCCTCCGGATGCAGACGATCTTAGTCACATAACTCAACAGCCCGGAGAGTCAGCTCGGCAATTCTGGAATAGATTTCTTACTAAAAAGAATCAGATAGTCGACTGTCCTGATGCTGAAGCCTTAGCGGCTTTCAGGCATAATGTCCGAGACGAATGGCTCGCCAGACACCTCGGCCAAGAAAAGCCAAGAACAATGGCCGCACTAACAAGCCTCATGACCCGCTTTTGCACGGGAGAGGACAGCTGGTTGGCAAGATGCAGCACTAGTGACCCAAGTACCTTCGAAACTAGGGACGGAAACGGAACACCGCGACGCAATAAGGACCGTCGCCGGACTAAGGAAAAAAGTCTGAAGAGCACGGCAGTCAACGCCAGATTCAAAAGCTCACGACAGAACCAGAAAAATCCGCCCCTCCAAGATAACAGGGACGACCTATCCAACCTAAACAAAATCTTGGATAGGATATGTCAAATACAAAGCACTCCTGGAAAGCCTGCTAACCATATCCACAGAGATTGTTGGGTTTTCAAACAATCCGGCAGACTCAACGCCAAACACAAGGGGCTCGACACACCAAGCAAAGACGAGGACGAACCCCAAAAGCAGAGTACCAGGAAACAAAAGAATTTCCCACAAGAAGTAAAAACAGTAAACTTACTCCACATAACAAAACGTGCGGCGCCCATAAAGGTACGCGCCCCACGGCCTATCCCAAAGGAATCCCGCCACTGGTTGTCAAAACCAATCATTTTCGATCATCTGGATTATTCTAGAAGTATCAGGAACCCAGGCTGGACTGCCCTGGTACTCGATCCAATAATTGGCGGACTCCAGTTTTCAAATGTCCTTATGGACGGTGGCAGCGGACTCAACCTGATATATCAGGACTCAATCCGCCACATGGGGATTGACCCAAAAAGAATTCGCCACAGCAAAACCTCCTTTCAAGGAGTAACGCCAGGTCCGGACACCCATTGCATGGGTTTTCTCCGGCTCGAGGTTATTTTCGGCTCTGCCGATAACTTCCGTCGCGAAAAGCTGACTTTCCACATCGTCACATTCTCAAGTCGCTACCAAGCACTACTGGGACGCGAAGCTTTCGCCCGCTTTAGCGCAATACCGCATTATGCATCTCTTACGCTTAAGATGCCCGGTCCACACGGCATCATCTCCTTAAAGGGGAAGCAGTGAGAACACCTCCCCCAAGTGGAGGATTGTGCGGCCGTTTTAACAGCCCCACAATACAATGGCTTCACCAGCCAGAACATCGGAACAGGTCATTAAGACCACGAACACGGATAGATGAGTCCGGCACAAAAGTATCGTTGATAAAGGCTTAGTGGCCATATACCCCTGCACTAGGGGCTTCACACGTATAAAATAAGAGACAATAAAGCTCAATTTTTCATATTTCACTTTACACTTTGTTTATTTCATATAACTTTTGTTCAGCACGCCCCTTTTTCAACTTAGTTTCTCTCTTTTTACAGATGAACGTCGTGCTGCGCCCGTCCAGGATACGGCACAACGGAGACACAGGCGCAGACGTGCAGTAGGGACCCGTTCTAAGGATTCTTTTCAGATTAAGACCCTGTGTAAACCTTTTTTACTGTCTCTTGTTGATACACATCCCCTGGTTCTATGACCAAGGAGGAGGCTCGCGTCTTGGCATGTGGCCACGTCAGAATTCTTGCGCGTACCTGGACACTAGGGGCTTATACCTCAGATCGTTACCTCGCCCGCTCTCATAAAGACCGAATACCTTAGGGAGTGTTCGGCGTCGCGAGTTTGGCCTTATATGCATCAGCTCCGATTCATGATTTTGGTCAAATGTTGGGTTGCCCGGCTCTTGTGTTCGGCCGCCTTACGTTCCGCTCTATCGGCTAAGGCGGCACTAGGAGAACTACTGCGATTGTGCCCTGGTTCGGCCAGGCGAGCACCTCAGTAGAGAAAGCCGAAAACCGACTGTCATGATATGGCGTGAGACTGGTCAACCACTCGATGACTCTCCGAAATATGTAGGATTCCTCCGCATTAACGAAGGGTTGTTTCCCGGCCAGGAACATACGCGCCCCGAATTTGGGCGAGCGCAGTCGCCACCAGGGGCTACCTAAATAGTCCCATTGTCAAGCTCCTATGGCTAAGTGAAAGTGTTAAAGCATTATAGTCCGGTTGCCTAGCTCGCTGCGCTATCACCTCCTTTGTAGGACCAAGACGTTGGATTAAGTGTGAAAATGCGCCTTCTGCGAGCACCCCCACACTATGTGCGTGGGGGCTGAAGCCAACGACTGCAATCTTTCAGATTTTGTATATATATATATCTTAAAACGGTCGCACAGGAGGTGTTCCAAATACTTGAAGGCACAAGTATAAAAGTCTACTACAATTCATCAAAATATTGCTTTATAATTACATATGCTATCAGAACATAGCATCCTTCGAGCACTGCGCCTCTATTACACGAGCGCCTTCAAGGACTTCCTGGAAATAGTGCTCGGAGGGTACTCGGGTTTTGTCCGAATCTCGGGATGCAACAACGGTGGTCTCCATCTCTGCCCAGTATGTCTTGACACGGGTAAGAGCCATCCGTGCGCCCTCTATGCATCCTGACCTCTTCATTGCATTGATACGGGGCACCGCGTCAAGGAATTGCTGCACCAAGCTGAAATAACATTTCAGCTCCGATCTCCCCGGCCACAGATGACCCATGACGTACTTCATGGCGAGTCCGGACAATCTATTCAGTTCGGCCCATTGAGCCAAACGATCGTCCACTCCTAGTGGATGCTCTGGATTCTGGAACTGCGACCAGAAAAGCCTTTCCACTTCGCGATCTTCTTGATCTCGAAAGTATTCGGGCGCATCAGTAGCACTTGCTGCCAAATTTAGATAGGTGTCCTCCGCACTCCACATCCGGTCCAACGGAGCAAACTTCGGATCGCAAAACTTCCTCCGCAGCATAAAGGGCTTTCCAGCCGCAATCTGTCCGGCCTGACGCAGCTCCTCCTTTGCAGCTCTCATCGAAGAGCGAGCGTCCTTGGCATCAGCTACAGCCTTCTCCAAGTCCGTCTGTCTCGCCCGGTCTTCTTTCTCAAGAAACTTGCAACGGTCAGCAGCACTTTTTAACTTCACGGCCATCTCGGCCATCTCCTTCTTGCTTTGGCAGTGAGCAGCCTGTTCGGCTCTCAGCTCTTCAAGGGCCTTCTCGGCAGCTGCATCACTTCTCCTGGCTTGTTCCTTAGCTCGGGCAAGTTTCGCCCGAAGACTCTCCACGGCGGTTGCACCATCTGCGTCAAGCACACACATTGTAAGATACTGGCATAAAGCTCCTCTTACCAGATGCCGCCTGAGGAATTGCATACCTTGAGCCTCATCAAGCCGCTCGTTGATGAGCGCGATGTCGGCATCTGCCACGTCAAGTTGCCGCTTTAGTTCGGCAAAATCATCAGTTCGGCTCGATTCCGGACACTTCGCCACATGTATACAAAGGCGTCATTTTAGACCTGGGATTATGATCCTCTGCGCGCCGTCAATTTTGACAACGCACAGAGTCTCAGGGGCTACTATCTACACAGGGCGCATCTTGTTTATGCGCAACTGACAAAGAAGTACATTATCAAACATACCTCAAAACCCGTCAGCAAACTTCTGACGGCCTCATGCAATCCGCTTTCCGCGGATGAAATCCTTCCAATCATCGTACCCATCAATGCACGGTGCTCCTCTGAGATAGAAGCTCGCCCCAGCAGAATCATCAGCTCCTCCGACCGTGCATCGGACGGTGCCGGACTCGTCCTATGACCTCCATCGAAGGCCGGATGCGGAGAACCTTGGGGGACACATGGCTACCTTCCACCCCTGCCGGATTCGGAGAAAACCTCCGCGACAACACCTCAGGGTCGCCCGCCTTGCCAGGCGGTACGGCAGGGGGAGGTGTTCCACTCTCCATCATCTCCGGAAGAAGATCCCCCAAAGACGAGCTCTGCTGAGAAGGGCTAAGGTCCGAGCTACAAAGTAAAATTTTGGTTAATCTTCTCAGATAAAAAGCAAGGATTTCTCTCATCCCTCTAAAGGAAAATCTTTCTCTACTTACAGCTCGCTAGAGGGCTGATCCCTTTGAGGGCATAGTTCAGCCGAGGATTTCCCCGGCATCGGACCCTCTGACGAGGACTTTTTCCCCCACTTTGAGGCCATGGTCTCCGGGTCGTCAGAGGCGACCCTCTCCTTCCCCTTAGGAGAGGAATTGTCGGTTCCTCCCTTTGGAGCAGCCTCCTTCGAGGAGGCCATAGTTTCCTTGTCCTCCCCCTCACTTCCCTCCAAAGGCACGATCTTCAACATCCTGGCTAGCACGGGATCCGGCCTGGTCTCAGGAAGGGGAGCCGGACACCTGATCAGCTTTGCCTTCGCTATCCACTCCTGTTTAAAAGGACAGCTCTTTTAGGGGCGAATTTATGACAATTTTACGGATAGCGAGTCCGGGCACAAGGTTACTTACTTGAGTATCCGGGCGATTGCAGCTTAAACCTGCGTCCTCGGTCAAATCTAGACACATTGCTTGTGATCCGAAGAACATTTTATATATCTCCACGGGCGTTGCACCCATAAAATGCTGGAGAGCTCGTGGTCCCTCCGGATTAAACTCCCACAGACGAAGGGAGCGACGTTTGCCGGGCAGTGTTCAGCGAACAGCATGACCTGCGTCACCTTGACCAGGTTGAGATCTCTTTCTAAGAGATCCCTAATGCGGCCCTTCAACAAGGGCACGTCTTTGGATAACCCCCAATCTAATCCTTTGTTGACCCATGACGCTAGCCGTGGTGGGGGACCCGAGCGAAAGGCAGGAGGCGCCACCCACTTGGTACTCCTGGGAGCGGTGATATAGAACCACTCCCGTTGCCACAAGCCGAGCTCCTCTTGGAAGGAGCCCTCGGGCCATGGAGCATCAGCATTCTTACTTATGACAGCGCCTCTGCACTCTGTGTGCCGTCCCTTGATCATCTTCGGCTCCACTCCAAAAGTCTTGAGCCATAATCCGAAGTGAGGAGTAACACAGAGGAACGCTTCGCACACAATGATGAATGAGGAAATGTGGAGGATGGACTCCGGAGCTAAGTCAAGAAATTCCAGCCCATAATAGAACATCAGCCCCCTCACGAAGGGACCCATCGGGAAGCCTAACCCCCGAAGGAAGTGAGACATGAACACTACGCTCTCACCGGGCTGGGGACTGGGAATAGCCTGCCTTTGAGCAGGCAACCTATGTGAAATTTCGGTGGTCAAGAACTTATCCTCTCTCAACTTTAGCACGTCCTCCTCCATGACGGAGGAGGGCATCCATCGGCCTTGAAGGTCGGAACCGGACATTGTCGAAGGTCCGAGGTGCCTCGAATCTGGAGCCTAGGGTGTTGGAACTCGAGGCGAAGGGCGAACTTGTTTTGAGATTGGAGAAAAGGAGTAAGGCCCTGGTCTCTTTATAAGAGGTTGAATACCAGGAGCCCTCCTCGTAACTGTTTGGGACTCGCCTTTAATCGAGAAGACATGCTAACAGGCACGATTGGGTTACCCACGTCCGTATTGATGAGAATCCCGTAAATAAAGGGGACACGATCTCTGCTTTGACAAGACGTGCAAGGAAACCGCCTCGCAAAACACGCTGAGGTGGAAAAGTGAAGATGATTCGAATAAAGGCTTGGTCGTAGTGTGATGTCACGCTGCGGAATACGTCAGCAGATTAGATTTGTGTTAATATTATTCTCTCTGTGGCAATACGTGGAAACTTATTTTGCAGAGCCAGACACTACTCTTGGTGTTTACAAACTTTTATGAAGAATTTGGAGGAGGAACCTGCCTTGCAATGCCGAAGACAATGTACGCGCCGGACTCGTCTTCATTGAAGCCTGGTTCAGGGGCTACTGAGGGAGTCCTGGATTAGGGGGTGTTCGGGTAGCCGGACTATACCTTCAGCCAGACTCCAGGACTATGAAGATACAAGATTGAAGACTTCGTCCCGTGTCCGGATGGGACTTTCCTTGGCGTGGAAGGCAAGCTTGGCGATGCGGATATTCAAGATCTCCTACCATTGTAACCGACTTTGTGTAACCCTAACCCTCTCCGGTGTCTATATAAACCGGAGGGTTTTAGTCCGTAGGACAACTTCATCATACAACAATCATACCATAGGCTAGCGTCTAGGGTTTAGCATCCTTGATCTCATGGTAGATCTACTCTTGTACTACCAATATCATCAATATTAATCAAGCAGGAGGGTTTTACCTCCATCAAGAGGGCCCGAACCTGGGTAAAACATCGTGTTCCTTGCCTCCTGTTACCATCCGGCCTAGACGCACAGTTCGGGACCCCCTACCCGAGATCCGCCGGTTTTGACACCGACAATCATCTTATAATGCTACCGCCGTACTAAGCAAAATAAGATGCATAAAGGATAAACATCACATGCAATCAAAATATGTGACGTGATATGGCCATCATCATCTTGTGCCTTTGATCTCCATCTCCAAAGCACCGTCATGATCTCCATCGTCATCGGCTTGACACCTTGATCTCCATCGTAGCATCATTGTTGTCTCGCCAAATATTGCTTCTATGACTATCGCTACCGCTTAGTGATAAAGTAAAGCAATTACATGGCGATTGCATTTCATACAATAAAGCGACAACCATAAGGCTCCTGCCAGTTGCTGGTAACTTTTACAAAACAAGATCATCTCATACAACAATTTATATCTCATCACGTCTTGACCATATCACATCACAACATGCCCTGCAAAAACAAGTTAGACGTCCTCTACTTTGTTGTTGCAAGTTTTACATGGCTGCTACGGGCTTCTAGTAAGAATTGTTCTTACCTACGCATAAGAACCAAAACGATTGTTGTTTTAACCTTCAACAAGGACCGGCCGTAGTCAAACTCGATTCAACTAAAGTTGGAGAAACAGACACCCGCTAGCCACCTATGTGTGAAGCACGCCGGTAGAACCAGTCTCATGAACGTGGTCATGTAATGTCGGTCTGGGCCGCTTCATCCAACAATACCGCTGAATCAAAGTAAGACGTTGGTGGTAAGCAGTATGACTATTATCGCCCACAACTCATTGTGTTCTACTCGTGCATATCATCTATGCATAGACCTGGCTCGGATGCCGCTGTTGGGGAACGTAGTAATTCAAAAAAAATCCTACGATCACAAAAGATCTATCTAGGAGAAGCATAGCAACGAGATGCGAGAGTGTGTCCATGTACCCTCGTAGACCGAAAGCAGAAGCGTTATGTAACGCGGTTGATGTAGTCGAACATCTTCGCGATCCAACCGATTCAAGTACCGAACGTACGACACCTCCGTGTTCAGCACACGTTCAACATGATGACGTCCCTCGAGCTCTTGATCTAGTAGAGGGTCGAAGGAGAGTTCCATCAGCACGACGGCGTGGCGACGGTGTTGGTGATGTAATTTGCGCAGGGCTCCGCCTAAGCACTACGACAATATGACCGAGGTGGTAAACTGTGGAGGAGGCACCGCACACAGCTAAGACAAATCTTCAAGTGCATTTGGGGTGCCCCTCGCCCCCGTATATAAAGGAGGGGGGAGGAGGCGGCCGGCCTAGGGGGCGCGCCAAAGGGGGGAGTCCAATCCTAGTTGGACTCCCTTTCCTTTTCCGGAGGGGGGAAAGAGGGAAGGTAGAGGAAGAGGAGAAGGAAAGGGGGAGCTCTCCCCTCCCTAGTCCAATTCGGACTCCCTATAGGGAGGAGGCGCGGCTACCCCTTGTGGGCTGCCTCCCTGAAGGAAATATGCCCTAGAGGCAATAATAAAGTTGTTATTTATATTTCCTTATATCATGATAAATGTTTATTATTCATGCTAGAATTGTATTAACTGGAAACTTAGAACTTCGAAATCTAAGGCTGAAGGCTAGTTTCATTAACGAGTCTCACCTATTTCTTACTTCCCCTACCAGCCCTACCTACATGCACCTCTTTGGGCTTCTATTGAATCAAGAAATTGGATTGTACATCTTTCATCTTATTGATTTTGATATTGATTTTGATACATTCCAACGAATAATGCAAATCGAAGCTATTTGATGTCTGACTCAGGCAAAAATAAAAGAAAGAAGAGAACGAAAGGAGAACAGAACTTTGTATTTGGTAACTCTCGGTCAATTCGAAGAGTGACAAGCCTTTGCACAATTCGCCTCTGCTCTCGATAAAACAAGTCAGAATCAGTTGGCAAGGGGTCGATGATGTCTACTACACAACTTTCTTCTTGTGGACGTTGTTGGGCCTCCAAGTGCAGGGGTTTGTAGGACAGTAGCAAATTTCCCTCAAGTGGATGACCTAAGGTTTATCAATCCGTAGGAGGCGTAGGATGAAGATGGTCTCTCTCAAGCAACCCTGCAACCAAATAACAAAGAGTCTCTTGTGTCCCCAACACACCCAATACAACGGTAAATTGTATAGGTGCACTAGTTCGGCGAAGAGATGGTGATACAAGTGGTATATGGATAGTAGATAATGGTTCTTGTAATCTGAAATTATAAAAACAGCAAGGTAACTAATGATAAAAGTGAGCACAAATGGTATTGCAATGCTAGGAAACAAGGCCTAGGGTTCATACTTTCACTAGTGCAAGTCCTCTCAACAATAATAACATAATTGGATCACATAACTATCCCTCAACATGCAACAAATAGTCACTCCAAAGTCACTAATAGCGGTGTAGTGACCCGACCTCAGATGGCCAAGTCTCTGTGCTTCAGTGTCATCCCTGGATCGGTAATGCTGACACACACAGTACTCGAAGGATTTATAACAGAGTGGCAATCACACACTTATTACATCGAATGTCTCAAAAGAGAACTTATTACAATAATATGGCTTAAGGCCATCTAATACGATAATAGCGGAAGGCTTGGAAGATAAAGTGTGTCCATTAACACCAACGGCATAGCTGAGCTGCATGGCAACGACCTAACGAACCTTACTCCTCGTCTGAAAAGTCTGCAACATAATACGTTGCAGCCCGAAAATGGGCCAGCACATGGAATATGTTGGCAAAATAACACAGTAGAGCAAGAACTGAATAATGCTATCACTACATGCATATTTGGCTAGTGGAAAGCTCTGTGGTTATAGTTTTTGCGAAAAGCCAATTTTTTCTACAACAAAGGAATAGATTTTAATTTAACTATCATGGTAGTTGAACAACATTGAGAAGGTTCCTCCAACTCAATCCCAATTAAAGTGATTAACATCCCAACAATATTAATTAAGAATGATGAGATACATGTGATAACCCAAATACTAGATAGTCAAGAATTGTCCATAACCGGGGACACGGCTAACCATGATTAGATTATACACTCTGCAGAGGTTTGTGCACTTTTCCCCACAAGACTCGATCGCCTCCGTTGGATTTCTCGCACTACAGGGTGTTTGAGAAACGGATGACCGAGACACGGTCTGTCAGAAACATTAACTCTCTACTACGGATAGACCATACCAAACCTACATCCCACTACCTGCTGATATGCCTCTTCAAGAGGTTCACGTAACTTACTCAACTATGCTAGAGCCCGTAATAGCCTGTGGCTGCACACGGAAGTTTCTAGCATGAATCATCTCAGTTCCCTTTGAGCCTGGGTGGCGGTCCATAGGAAGATCACACGGGTACTCCGGGATTTCCAAAAACATATAGACAACACTGGGTACTCCAGGTGCCTCAATCCACCCAGATGTTAATTTAAGTTGCCACCTTAAGTTGAACCATTAAATAACAAACTCACATCTATCATGGATTTAACTCAAACCCAAACCACGTCTACGAGTATAGCATAGCATAGCAATATAAGCAACGCGTAGAAGTAACTCCCAAGGGTTTGAGTGTAACAGGGTAATAGGTTCTACCTCATCAACTACTTCCAAACCCATATGTTAATGACATCCTAATCATGCAATGTTTGAGGATTGGAACTAATGCATAAAAACTGGATGATAAAAGGGATATGATCAAAGTGTTGCTTGCCTTGCTGACGGTCTGCGAAACCTAGGGACTTGTAGTAGCACGCTTCGCACTCCGGGTGTTCTATCGCAAACAAACAATAACATACATAAGCAACAAGCAAAGATGCACGAGCAAAAGTCAAATAAAAGAGGTTGACCAGAAGGTTCAACTTAAGAACTCCTGTTCGCAAAAAGAATCAAATCAAACGGAGCAACGAAACTCAAACGGCGAAAGAAAGAAGCTTCGTTTACTAATCTGAACCTAGGTCAAAATTTTATAGTAGCAAAAACTTATTTAAGTTGGTTAAACGGAAAGAGGGTCTCGAGACGAAGATCTAGGCGCTTGAATCGCCTGATTCCGACTATCGAGCGAAAAGATAAACAGAAACTAAGATTGGATCAGAAATCGCGGTCAGAAAACTCGCGAAATAAATCCGATAAAAGAAAACTGACGAACAGACTAACGAACGAGCGTTCGTTAGCTGTAACTAATGGGCGAAAACCATTCGTTAAAACGAACGCATGGACGAACGTCCACTAACTAGAAGAACTGAGAAAAACCAGCGATCCGAAAAAAATGAATCTAGGGTTTTCTAAAAAAACCGAACGGTTCTTAAAAAACCGGCGGCTCGGATCCGGCGGCTACCTCTGGCGAGGGGCTCCGATGAGGCGAGGTGGCGGGGCGGCGGCGGCAACCGGTGGCGGCGGGGCGGCGCGCGCGCGGGGGGGGGGGGGGAGGCGGCGGCGGCTGTGGGCCGGCCTGGCTCGGCTGGGCCTTAGGCCCAGTCGGGCGCGGGAACTTTTTTTAAAATAATTCCGCCGACAGAAATAAAATCCTCGAAAAATAAATAAAAATCTGAAAATGCCAAAATAAATTTTCATCGTCTAAATAAAATATTTAGAATGAGATGAACATTTTCTTGGCCCTAAAATGCAACTTTGAAAACGTGAAATTTTTCTAATGCAAACAAAAATTGCAATAAAATCCAAATAAAACAAATATTTGATTTTAATATTTTCCTCCTATATTTCAATTATCTTGGAGAAGTCATTTTATCTCCTCTCATATATTTTAATATGAAATATTTTCGGAGAGAAAAACAATTAAAACCAAAATCCTCGTTTCAGATTTGATAAAAATCAAATATGAAAACGGGGGAAATGCCCAACTCTCTCCGAGGGTCCTTGAGTTGCTTAGGATTTCGAGGATCGCGAGACGAAATGCAAATAAAATATGATATGCATGGATGACTATGTATAACATTCCAAATTGAAAATTTGGGATGTTACAAACCTACCCCCCTTAAGATGAATCTCTCCCTCGAGATTCGGGTTGGCTAGAAAATAGGTGTGGGTGGTCTTTGCGAAGATCATCCTCTTGTTCCCAGGTGGCTTCATCCTCGGTATGGTGGCTCCACTGAACTTTGCAAAACTTGATACCCTACTGCGGGTGACTCTACTGGCAAACTCAAGAATCTTAACTGGCTTCTCCTCGTAAGTCAAATCACTGTCCAACTGAATTGCCTCCAAGGGTATTGTATCTCTTAATGGTATATCGGCCATCTCAGCATGACACTTCTTCAGCTGTGAAACGTGAAACACATCATGAACTCCTGACAATCCCTCGGGTAATTCCAACTTGTAGGCAACTTCTCCCATCCGTTCCAAAACACGATACAGTCCTACAAATCTCGGAGCTAATTTCCCCTTAACTCCAAAACGTTTCACTCCTCGCAAGGGAGATACTCGCAGATATACTTTGTCTCCAATTTCATAGGTTACCTCTTTGTGTTTTGAGTCCGCATAACTCTTCTGCCTGGACTGAGCAATCTTCAGACTATCACGAATCAATTTAACCTTCTCCTCAGACTCCTTGATCAAGTCTGGTCCAAACAACTGTCGATCTCCTACCTCGTCCCACATCAAAGGTGTTCTGCACCTGCGTCCATACAGGGCTTCAAACGGTGCCATCTTCAAACTAGCTTGGTAGCTATTGTTGTATGAGAACTCTACGTAAGGCAAATTGTCATCCCAACTAGATCCATAATCTAGCGCACAGGCTCTCAACATGTCCTCCAAAATTTGGTTCACTCTCTCGGTCTGTCCATCTGTCTGTGGGTGAAAAGCTGTACTAAACTCCAACCTAGTCCCCAAAGTCTGGTGTAACTGGTGCCAAAACTTTGAAGTAAACTGTGTTCCTCTATCTGATGCGATGGTCCTTGGAACTCCATGCAGACATACGATCCTGGACATATAAATCTTGGCCAACTTTGCACTGGTATAAGTGGTTTTCACTGGGATGAAGTGAGCCACTTTGGTCAAGCGATCAACTACTACCCATATGGAATCATATCCTGCTTTAGTCCTGGGCAATCTGATGATAAAGTCCATGCCAAGTTTATCCCACTTCCATTCGGGTAGCGGCATAGGCTGTAATAGTCCTGCTGGCTTCTGATGTTCTGCCTTCACTCTCTGACATACATCACATACGGCTACATACTCGGCAATATCCTTCTTCATACCGGTCCACCAGAAACATTCCTTCAAATCCAGATACATCTTGGTGTTTTCGGGGTGTATCGAGTATGGTGAGTCATGAGCCTCTTGAAGTATTAACTTCCTGATCTCCTGGTTATTGGGCACATAGACTCGGTCCTCAAACCATAGGGTATCGTGCTCATCTTCACGAAAACCTTTGGCCTTTCCTTTGCTCATCTTCTCCTTTATCTCGGCAATCTCCTTCTCATCCTTCTGAGCTTCCCGAATCTTGTCCAGCAATGTTGACTGGACCTCCATTGTTGCAATGGATCCTCTAGGAACAATCTCCAATCAAAGTTCCATGATATTCTCTACTAACTCCTTCGGCAGTCCCTTACTTTCAAGGATATTAGCATAACTCTTCCTGCTCAAGGCGTCTGCTACGACATTGGCCTTTCCTGGGTGATAGTGTAGCTTCATATCATAATCCTTGATAAGCTCCAACCATCTCCTTTGTCTAAGGTTCAGTTCCTTCTGGGTGAAGATGTACTTCAAACTCTTATGGTCCGTGCATACATCACATCGGTTTCCAATAAGGTCATGCCTCCAGGTCTTCAATGCATGCACTACGGCTGCTAACTCCAAATCATGCGTGGCATAGTTCAACTCATGAGGTTTTAGTTGTCGTGAGGCATATGAAGCAACTCTTCCATCCTGCATAAGTACACATCCAGGTCCTAAGCGAGAGGCGTCGCAATACACTTGGAATTCCTTATGTATATCCGGCAGTGTTAGCACTGGCGTTGTAGTTAAACGTTTCTTCAACTCCTGGAAACTTGCCTCACAATCTTCTGTCCATTTAAACTTAGTATCCTTCTTTAACAGTTCAGTCATTGGCGTCGCAATCTTGGAAAAGTTCTCAATGAATCTCCGATAGTAACCCGCGAGTCCAAGGAAACTATGGATCTTGCTAACTGAGGTGGGTGCCAACCATTCAGTGACTGACTGAATTTTGCTGGGGTCTACTGATATACCTTCTCTCGATATAACATGTCCAAGGAACCCGACTTCCTTCCACCAAAACTCGCGTTTGCTAAACTTAGCATACAACTGGTGTTCCCTGAGTTTCTCGAGAACTAAGCGCAAATGCTCCTTGTGCTCCTCCTCGTTCTTCGAGTATACCATAATATCATCAATAAACACCACAACAAACTTGTCCAAATACTCCATCAATACCTTGTTCATCATGCTCATGAAATAAGCAGGGGCATTAGTCAGTCCAAATGACATGACCATGTACTCGTATAATCCATACCGCGTTGTGAACGTTGTCTTTGGTATATCCTTCTCACGTATCTTCAACTGATGGTATCCCGATCTCAAATTGATCTTCAAAAACACCTTAGCTCCCTGCAACTGATCAAACAGATCGTTGATCATCGGCACTGGGTACTTGTTCTTAATTGTCACCTCATTCAAGGCTCGATAATCAACAACCATCCTTAGGGATTTATCCTTCTTCTCAACCAAAAGCACAGGGGCTCCGCAAGGTGATGAACTTCTTCGAATGTATCCTTTCTCCAATAACTCCTTGATCTGTTTCTGTTGGGGAACGTAGTAATTTCAAAATTTTCCTACGCACACGCAAGATCATGGTGATGTATAGCAACAAGGGGGAGAGTCTGATCTACGTACCCTTGTAGATCGCAACGGAAGCGTTGACACAACGTAGAGGAAGTAGTCATACGTCTTCTTCCCGATCCAACCGATCCAAGCACCGTTACTCCGGTACCTCCGAGTTCTTAGCACACGTACAGCTCGATGACGATCCCCGGGCTCCGATCCAGCAAAGCTTAAGGGAGGAGTTCCGTCAGCACGACGGCATGGTGACGATCTTGATGTTCTACCGACGCAGGGCTTCGCCTAAGCACTACAACGATATGATCGAGGTGGAATATGGTGGCAGGGGGCACCGCACACGGCTAAGGAACGATCTCAATGATCAACTTGTGTGTCTAGAGGTGCCCCCTGCCCCCGTATATAAAGGATCCAAGGGGGAGGGCTGGCCGGCCAAGGAGGAGGGCGCAGGAGGAGTCCTACTCCTACCGGGAGTAGGACTCCCCCGTCAATCCTATTCCTAATAGGATTCCGAGAGAGAGAGAGAGAGAGAGAGAGAGAGAGAGAGAGAAGGGGGCCGGCCACCTATCCTAGTCCTAATAGGACTAGGGGAGGGGGGAGGCGCGCAGCCCACCTTGGGCTGCCCCTTTCACCTTTCAACTAAGGCCCAATAAGGCCCATATGGTTCCCGGGGGGTTCCGGTAACCTCCCGGTACTCCGGTAAAATCCTGATTTCACCCGGAACACTTCCGATATCCAAATATAGGCTTCCAATATATCAATCTTTATGTCTCGACCATTTCGAGACTCCTCGTCATGTCCGTGATCACATCCGGGACTCCGAACAACCTTCGGTACATCAAAATGCATAAACTCATAATAACTGTCATCGTAACGTTAAGCGTGCGGACCCTACGGTTCGAGAACAATGTAGACATGACCGAGACACGTCTCCGGTCAATAACCAATAGCGGGACCTGGATGCCCATATTGGCTCCTACATATTCTACGAAGATCTTTATCGGTCAGACCGCATAACAACATACATTGTTCCCTTTGTCATCGGTATGTTACTTGCCCAAGATTCGATCGTCGGTATCCAATACCTAGTTCAATCTCGTTACCGGCAAGTCTCTTTACTCGTTTCGTAATACATCATCCCGCAACTAACTTATTAGTTGCAATGCTTGCAAGGCTTAAGTGATGTGCATTACCGAGAGGGCCCAGAGATACCTCTTCGACAATCAGAGTGACAAATCCTAATCTCGAAATACGCCAACCCAACATCTACCTTTGGAGACACCTGTAGTACTCCTTTATAATCACCCAGTTACGTTGTGACGTTTGGTAGTACCCAAAGTGTTCCTCTGGTAAACGGGAGTTGCATAATCTCATAGTCATAGGAACATGTATAAGTCATGAAGAAAGCAATAGCAACATACTAAACGATCGGGTGCTAAGCTAATGGAATGGGTCATGTCAATCAGATCATTCAACTAATGATGTGACCTCGTTAATCAAATAACAACTCCTTGTTCATGGTTAGGAAACTTAACCATCTTTGATTAACGAGCTAGTCTAGTAGAGGCATACTAGTGATACTAAGTTTGTCTATGTATTCACACATGTATTATGTTTCCGGTTAATACAGTTCTAGCATGAATAATAAACATTTATCATGATATAAGGAAATAAATAATAACTTTATTATTGCCTCTAGGGCATATTTCCTTCAGTTTCTTCATTTCCTCCAGATCATTTGCGGGCATCCGATAGGGTCTCTTGGATATTGGTCCTGTTCCTGGCAACAGCTCTATCAAAAACTCAATGTCTCTATCTAGTGGCATGCCTGGTAACTCCTCTGGAAAAACATTCGGATAATCCTTCACTACAGGCACTTCCTCCTGAACAACTCCTGTAAGGGCATTCACTTGGCTCCTCCTAGGCACATGCCTAGACACATACTTAATACTTTTTCCCTTCGGGGTGGTAAGATAAATTGACTTACTAGCACAGTCAATACTTCCTCCAAACTTTGACATCCAGTCCATACCTAATATCACATCCAATCCTTGTGACTCCAAGATAATTAGGTCGGACGGAAAGACATGTGTGTCAATGGTTAAGGGTACCTGGTCGCACCATCGGCTAACCATGTATTCTGCTCCGGGTGAGCTTACTAACATAGGGGTCCTAAGGGTTTGGGTTGGTAGTTTAAACTTATCCACAAATCCCCTTGATATGTATGAATGCAATGCACCAGTATCGAAAAGAATAAGAGCGGTAGATGACTTAACCAGAAATTTACCTATTACCGCGTTCGGCTGCTCTTGAACCTCCTCCACGTTAACGTGGTTCACTTGTCCTTTGTTGAATGGATTGGGTTTCTTCCCGGTGCTCCCATTTCCGTTTCCATTCTTTCCTTTAGGGCACTCCGTGGCGTAGTGTCCATTCTTCCCACACTTGAAACAAGTAACGTGACTTAGATCTCTTTTGGCGGGTGTGGGTGGATTGGGGCGGTTCTGATTATTGTTGGCTCCGTTCCCATTCCCATTCTTAGAACCGTTGTGGTTATGCGATCCTCCTCCAGTGTGGTTGTGACCTCCATGGTTATGAAAAAGTCCTCCCGAAATCGGGGTTAGGCGAGGCTTCTACTGAGCTCCTGAGTTATACTTCCCTTGTCCATACTTTCTCTTGCGGCTCTCAATTTGCTGTTGCTTCCCTTCAATCATGAGAGCCTTATCTACCAACTCCTGGTAGTTGTTGAAGGTTGCTACCATCAACTGCATGCTCATCTCATCATTCAACCCTTCCATAAACTTCTCCTTCTTCGCGGCGTTTGTGGCCACATCATCAGGGGCATAGTGTGATAACTTGCTAAAATCATCCACGTACTGAGCCACAGTACGGTTCCCCTGGTGTAGGTAGCGGAACTCTTGCTTCTTCATCTGCATAGCTCCAGTTGAGACATGGGCCGTGCGGAAAGCTTGCTGAAACTGGTCCCAAGTGACGTTGGCTATGGGAAAAGTGGCTGTATAATTCTCCCACCATGATGTTGCTGGTCCATCCAACTAATGTGCAGCAAAACGCACCTTCTCAGCATCAGTGCATCCCGCAGTGGTCAACACCCTTCCAATACGGCGTAGCCAATCATCAGCAACTATTGGCTCGGTGCTACTGGAAAACAATGGCGGTTGTAACCTTAGAAAACGGGCTAGGTTGTCCACTGGCGGCAGGTTGTTGATGTTGTTGTTGTTGTTATTGCCCTGGTTCTGGACTAGCAATTGCATCAAAGCATTCTGCTGCTAGACCAACTGGGTGAGCTCCAGTGGGAAAGCAAAACCGGTGTCACGTCTCAGAGGCATCTGATGGGTTTAGATGGAAGAGATCAGAATAGGAAAGGGGTCTAATGAGAAAACACTACCCATATGCACATGAGACAAACACAAACGTTTCACTTAATCAATCAAGCAAGGGCATACAAACGGTCTAGGACTATCGCAAAGTGCTCATCTATTACTAATTACATGGGGGAATACTACTAATATTTGGTGGTCATCTAGAAATTTTGGTCAGTGGAAGACTCCATGATGTCTGCTCCAGCTTCGTCTTCAAAATCATCATCACTAGGATCGGAATTGGTGTCATCGATGATGATGTAGTCCTCGGGGCATATCTCCGTGGGTTCTTCTTCTTCTTCTATTGGTGCCGGTCCTCCCATGAATACTCCAATCTTCTTGACTAGGTCGTCATTCTTCTCCAGTAGTGTCTTGATTTCCTCCTCATATCCATCGCGTGTAAACTTGAGTTCTTCCTCAAGCTCGATGATTCTAGTCTTCGCCTTCTTCAAGTCCATCATGTCTGCGCACATCTGGTTCTGCTGACGTCGAATGTGCTGGTTTAACTCCTAGATGAAAGCTGCAATGGATCTATCCTTCCTGGTGCTGATTACTTCCCATTGCTCATCTCGGTGTCCACATATTTGGTAGATAGTGTCCTTAAGCTCCCTGTTGTAGACTTCTCCAATGCGTCCCATGGTAATGTGGGCTGCCATGCTCTTGCCTAGGCTCTAGGTGGGTGCTTCAAAAGAAAACTCTATGGGTTTAGAAGTTGGCGAGAACGTCCTTCCTGGAACTTGTACTTGAACCATCCAGCGCGCCTCTTCAGGTAAAGTGGCGTTGTATATTCTGGTGAAGCTTGGTATTCCAATGTTCAAGTACCTAGTGACTTCCTTCAAGTGGCGTCCAAAAGGTGTGTCTTCATCTGGTTGTGCAAACTTGTTCTTCATCTCCGTGATCCTAAAGAGTAGAAAATGGAGAGGAGTCGGAAATGAGTAGAGAAGTGTGACCTAGGGTTTATCTTAGTGGTCGTGTCCTACACTCATCGTGTGCTCTGATACCATCTTGTAGCGACCCGACCTCAGATGGCCAAGTCTCTGTGCTTCGGTGTCATCCCTGGATCGGTAATGCTGACACACACAGTACTCGAATGATTTATAACAGAGTGCCAATCACACACTTATTACATCGAATGTCTCAAAAGAAAACTTATTACAATAATATGGCTTAAGGCCATCTAATACGATAATAGCGGAAGGCTTGGAAGATAAAGTGAGTCCATTAACTCCAACGGCATAGCTGAGCTGCACAGCAACGACCTAACGAACCTTACTCCTCGTCTGAAAAGTCTGCAACATAATACGTTGCAGCCCGAAAACGGGTCAGCACATGGAATATGCTGGAAAAATAACACAGTAGAGCAAGAACTGAATAATGCTATCACTACATGCATATTTGGCTGGTGGAAAGCTCTATGGTTATAGTTTTTGGGAAAAGCCAATTTTTCCCTACAACAAAGGAATAGATTTTAATTTAACTATCATGGTAGTTGAACAACATTGAGAAGGTTCCTCCAACTCAATCCCAATTAAAGTGATTAACATCCCAACAATATTAATTAAGAATGATGAGATACATGTGATAACCCAAATACTAGATACTCAAGAATTGTCCATAACCGGGGACACGGCTAACCATGATTACATTATACACTCTACAGAGGTTTGTGCACTTTTCCCCACAAGACTCGATCACCTCCGTTGGATTTCTCGCACTACAGGGTGTTTGAGAAACGGATGACCGAGACACAGTCTTTCAGAAACATTAACTCTCTACTTCGGACAGACCATACCAAACCTAAATCCCACTACCTGCAGATATGCCTCTTCAAGAGCTTCACGTAACTTACTCAACTATGCTAGAGCCCATAATAGCCTGTGGCTGCACACGGAAGTTTCTAGCATGAATCATCTCAGTTCCCTTTGAGCCTGGGTGGTGGTCCACAGGAAGATCACACGGGTACTCCGGGATTTCCAAAAACATACAGACAACACTGGGTACTCCAGGTGCCTCAATCCACCCAGATGTTAATTTAAGTTGCCACCTTAAGTTGAACATTTAATTAACAAACTCACATCTATCATGGATTTCACTCAAATCCAAACCACGTCTACGAGCATAAGCAACGCGTAGAAGTAACTCCCAAGGGTTTGAATGTAACAG
The DNA here is from genome assembly GCA_034509565.1 of Triticum monococcum. NCBI lineage: Eukaryota > Viridiplantae > Streptophyta > Magnoliopsida > Poales > Poaceae > Triticum > Triticum monococcum. Next base: position 69,928,271 of record CM067846.1, read on the forward strand.
GGTAATAGGTTCTACCTCATCAACTACTACCCAACCCTTATGTTAATGACATCCTAATCACGCAATGTTTGAGGATTGGAACTAATGCATAAAAACTGGATGATAAAAGGGATATGATCAAAGTGTTACTTGCCTTGCTGACGGTCTGTGAAACCTAGGGACTCGTAGTAGCACGCTTCACACTCCGGGTGTTCTATCGCAAACAAACAATAACATACATAAGAAACAAGCAAAGATGCGCAAGCAAAACTCAAATAAAAGAGGTTAACCAGAAGGTTCAACTTAAGAACTCTAGTTCGCAAAAAGAATCAAATCAAACTGAGCAACGAAACTCAAACGGCGAAAGAAAGAAGCTTCGTTTACTAATCTGAACCTAGGTCAAAATTTTCCAGTAGCAAAAACTTATTTAAGTTGGTTAAATGGAAAGAGGGTCTCGAGACGAAGATCTAGGCGCTTGAATTGCCTGATTCCGACTAACGAGCGATAAGATAAACAGAAACTAAGATCGGATCAGAAATCGCGATCAGAAAACTCGCGGAATCAATCCGATAAAAGAAAACTAACGAACAGACTAACGAACGAGCGTTCGTTAGCTGTAACTAACAGGCGAAAATCATTCGTTAAAATGAACGTACGGACGAACGTCCGCTAACTAGAAGAACTGAGAAAAACCGGCGATCCGAAAAAACGAATCAAGGGTTTTCTAAAAAAACCGAACGGTTCTTAAAAAACCGGCGGCTCAGATCCGGCGGCTACCTCCGGCGAGGCGAGGTGGCGGGGCGGCGGCTTGCGGGGCGGCGGCGGCAAGCGGCGGCGGAGTCCGGCTCGGACTCCTAGTCCGAGCGGCGGCGGGGCGGCGCGCGCGCGGGGAGGCGGCGGCAGCTGCCGGTCGACCTGGCTCGGCTGGGCCTTAGGCCCAGTCGAGCACAGGAACCTTTTTTTAAATAATTCCGCCGACAGAAATAAAATCCTAGAAAAATAAATAAAAATCTAAAAATGCCAAAATAAATTTTCATCATCTAAATAAAATATTTAGAACGAGATGAACATTTTCTTGGCCCTAAAATGCAACTTTGAAAACGTGCAATTTTTCTAATGCAAACAAAAATTGCAATAAAATCCAAATAAAACAAATATTTGATTTTAATATTTTTCCTCCTATATTTCAATTATCTTGGAGAAGTCATTTTATCTCCTCTCATATATTTTAATATGAAATATTTTCGGAGAGAAAAAATAATTAAAACCAAAATCCTCGTTTTAGATTTGATAAAAATCAAATATGAAAATCGGGGAATCCCCAACTCTCTCCGAGGGTCCTTGAGTTGCTTAGGATTTCAAGGATCGCGAGACGAAATGCAAATAAAATATGATATGCATGGATCACTATGTATAACATTCCAAATTGAAAATTTGGGATGTTACAAGCGGAGAACAAATGAAGAGATTATGGTAGGGTACGAAACCACCTCAAAGTTATTATTTCCAATCAATCCGTTGGGCTATTCCTATAAGTGTCACAAAAAGCCCTAGAGTTCGTACTAGAATAACACCTTAAGGCACAAATCAACCAAAACCCTAATGTCACCTAGATACTCCAATGTCACCTCAAGTATCCGTGGGTATGATTATACGATATGCATCACACAATCTCAGATTCATCTATTCAACCAACACATAGAACCTCAAAGAGTGCCCCAAAGTTTCTATCGGAGAATCACGACGAAAATGTGTGCCAACCCCTATGCATAGGTTCATGGGCGGAATCCGCAAGTTGATCACCAAAACATACATCAAGTGAATCACGTGGTATCCCATTGTCACCACAGATACTCATGGCAAGACATACATCAAGTGTTCTCAAATCTTTAAAGACTCAATCCGATAAGATAACTTCAAAGGGGAAACTCAATTCATTACAAGAGAGTAGAGGGGGAGAAGAAACATAAGATCCAACTATAATAGCAAAGCTCGCGATACATCAAGATCGTGCCAAATCAAGAACACGAGAGAGAGAGAGAGAGAGAGAGAGAGAGAGAGAGATCAAACACATAGCTACTGGTACATACCCTCAGCCCCGAGGGAGAACTACTCCCTCCTCATCATGGAGAGAACCGGGATGATGAAGATGGCCACCGGAGAGGGATTGCCCCCTCCGGCAGGGTGCCGGAACAGGTCTAGATTGGTTTTCGGTGGCTACGGAGGCTTCTGGCGGCGGAACTCCGGATCTATTGTCTGTTCTGGAAGTTTTAGGGTACGCGAGTATATATGGGTGCAGGAAGTACGTCGGTGGAGCTTCGGGGGCCCCATGAGGCAGGGGGCCGCGCCATAGGGGGGCGCCCCCACCCTTGTGAGCACCTCCCTTGGCTCCTGACGTGGGGTCCAAGTCCATCCGGTAGCTTTCCTTCCAAAAATAACTTCTCCAGTTGATTTCGTTCATTTTCGACTCCGTTTGAAATTCCTTTTCTTCGAAACACTAAAATAGGCAAAGAAAACAGCAATTCTGGGCTGGGCCTCCAGTTAATAGGTTAGTCCCAAAAATAATATAAAAGTGGATAATAAAGCCCAATATTGCCCAAAACAGTAGATAACATAGCATGGAGCAATCAAAAATTATAGATACGTTGGAGACGTATCAAGCATCCCCAAGCTTAATTCCTGCTCGTCCTCGAGTAGGTAAATGATAAAAACAGAATTTTTGATGCAGAGTGCTACTTGGCATAATTTCAATGTAATTCTTCTTAATTGTGGCGTGAATTTTCAGATCTGAAAGATTCAAGATAAAAGTTCACATTGACATAAAAATAATAATACTTCAAGCATACTAACTAAGCAATCATGTCTTCTCAAAATAACATGGCGAAAGAAAGTTCATCCCTGCAAAATCATATAGTTTAGTCATGCTCCATTTTCGTCACACAAGAATGCTCTCATCATGCACAACCCCGATGACAAGCCAATCAATTGTTTCATACTTTAGTAATCTCAAACTCATAAACTTTCATGCAATACATGAGCGCGAGCCATGTATATAGCACTATGGGTGGAATAGAATATAATGAGGGGGTTATGTGGAGAAGACAAAAAGGAGAAAGTCTCACATCAACGAGGCTAATCAATGGGCTACGGAGATGCCCATCGATTGATATTGCAAGGAGTAGGGATTGCCATGCAATGGATGCACTAGAGCTATAAATGAATGAAAGCTCAACAAAAGAAACTAAGTGGGTGTGCATACAACTTGCTTGCTCACGAAGACCTAGGGCACTTGAGGAGGCCCATTGTTGGAATATGCAAGCCAAGTTCTATAATGAAAAATTCCCACTAGTGTATGAAAGTGATAACACGAGAGACTCTACTATGAAGATCATGGTGCTACTTTGAAGCACAAGTGTGGTAAAAGGATAGTAACATTGTCCCTTCTCTCTTTTTCTCTCATTTTTTGGGCCTTCTCCCCTTTTTTATGGCCTTTCTCTTTTGGGGGGGGGGGGCTTCTCTTTTTTATGGCCTTTATCTTTTTTTTATTCCTCACTTGGTACAATGCTCTAATAATGATGATCATCACACTTCTATTTATTTACAACTCAATGATTACAACTCGATACTAGAACAAAGATGACTCTATATGAATGCCTCCGGTGGTGTACCGGGATATGCAATGAACCAAGAGTGACATGTATGAAAGAATTATGAATGGTGGCTTTGCCACAAATACTATGTCAACTACATGATCATGCAAAGCAATATGACAATGATGATGTGTGTCATAATAAACGGAACGGGGGAAAGTTGCATGGCAATATATCTCGGAATGGCTATGGAAATGCCATAATAGGTAGGTATGGTGGCTGTTTTGAGGAAGATATAAGGAGTTTTATGTGTGACAGAGCGTATCATATCACGGAGTTTGGATGCACCGGCAAAGTTTGCGCCAACTATCAATGTGAGAAAGGGCAATGCACGGTACCGAAGAGGCTATCAAGGATGGAAGGGTGAGAGTGCGTATAATCCATGGACTCAACATTAGTCATAAAGAACTCACATACTTATTGCAAAAAATCTACAAGTCATCAAAAACCTCGGCACTACGCGCATGCTCCTAGGGGGATAGATTGGTAGGAAAAGACCATCGCTCGTCCCCGACCGCCACTCATAAGGAGGACAATCAAATAACACCTCATGTTTCAAATTTGTTACACAACGTTTACCATACGTGCATGCTACGGGACTTGCAAACTTCAACACAAGCATTTCTCAATTTCAAAACTACTCAACTAGCACGACTTTGATATTATTACCTCCATATCTCAAAACAATCATCAAGCATCAAACTTCTCTTTGAAGGAAATATGCCCTAGAGGCAATAATAAAGTTATTATTTATTTCCTTATATCATGATAAATGTTTATTATTCATGCTAGAATTGTATTAACCGGAAACATAATACATGTGTGAATAAATAGACAAACAGAGTGTCACTAGTATGCCTCTACTTGACTAGCTCGTTAATCAAAGATGGTTATGTTTCCTAACCATGAACAAAGAGTTGTTATTTGATTAACGGGATCACATCATTAGTTGAATGATCTGATTGACATGACCCATTCCATTAGCTTAGCACCCGGTCGTTTAGTATGTTGCTATTGCTTTCTTCATGACTTATACATGTTCCTATGACTATGAGATTATGCAACTCCCGTTTGCCGGAGGAACACTTTGTGTGCTACCAAACGTCACAACGTAACTGGGTGATTATAAAGGAGCTCTACAAGTGTCTCCAAAGGTACATGTTGGGTTGGCGTATTTCGAGATTAGGATTTGTCACTCCGAATGTCGGAGAGGTATCTCTGGGCCCTCTTGGTAATGCACATCACCTAAGCCTTGCAAGCATTGCAACTAATATGTTAGTTGTGAGATGATGTATTACGGAACGAGTAAAGAGACTTTCCGGTAATGAGATTGAACTAGGTATTGGGATACCGACGATCGAATCTCGGGCAAGTAACATACCGATGACAAAGGGAACAACGTATGTTGTTATGCGGTCTGACCGATAAAGATCTTCGTAGAATATGTAGGAGCCAATATGGGCATCCAGGTCCCGCTATTGGTTATTGACTGGAGACGTGTCTCGGTCATGTCTACATTGTTCTCGAACCGTAGGGTCCGCACGCTTAAGGTTTCGATGACAGTTATATTATGAGTTTATGAGTTTTGATGTACCGAAGGAGTTCGGAGTCCCGGATGAGATCGGGGACATGACGAGGAGTCTCGAAATGGTCGAGACGTAAAGATCGATATATTGGACGACTATATTCGGACATCGGAAAGGTTCCGAGTGATTCGGGTATTTTTCGGAGTACCGGGTAGTTACGGGAGAAGTAATGGGCTTTAGTGGGAAGAGGAAAAAGGCTGTTGCGCCCCCCCTCCCCTCTAGTCCGAACTGGACTAGGGAAGAGGGGGCCGGCCACCTTTCCTACTCCTCCACTTCCTTCTCCCTTCCTCCCCTCTTGATGGACTCCTACTAGGACTTGGAGTCCTAGTAGGACTCCCATCCTGGCCGCACCAATAGCCTTGGCCGGCCTCCTCCTCCTCCATCCTTTATATACTGAGGCAGGGGGCACCCCATAGACACACAAGTTGATCCACGTGATCGTTCCTTAGCCGTGTGCGGTGCCCCCTGCCACCATATTCCACCTCGATCATATCGTTGTAGTGCTTAGGCGAAGCCCTGCGTCGGTAGAACATCAAGATCGTCATCACGCCGTCGTGCTGACGGAACTCCTCCCCGAAGCTTTGCTGGATCGGAGCCCGGGGATCGTCATCGAGCTATACGTGTGCTAAGAACTCGGAGGTGCCGGAGTAACGGTGCTTGGATCGGTCGGATCGGGAAGAAGACGTACGACTACTTTCTCTACATTGGGTCAACGCTTCCGCTGTGATCTACAAGGGTACGTAGATCAGACTCTCCCCCTCGTTGCTATGCATCACCATGATCTTACGTGTGCATAGGAAATTTTTGAAATTACTACGTTCCCCAACAGTGGTATCAGAGCCTGGTTTTTATGTTGATGTTATATGCACGAGTAGAACACAACTGAGTTGTGGGCGATATAAGTCATACTACCTACCAGCATGTCATACTTTGGTTCAGCGGTATTGTTGGACGAGACGACCCGGACCAACATTACGCGTACGCTTACGCGAGACCGGTTCCCCCGACGTGCTTTGCACATAGGTGGCTTGCGGGCGACTGTCTCTCCAACTTTAGTTGAACCGAGTGTGGCTACGCCCGGTCCTTGCGAAGGTTAAAACGGAGTCTATTTGACAAACTATCGTTGTGGTTTTGATGCGTAGGTGAGATTGGTTCTTGCTTAAGCCCGTAGCAGCCACATAAAACTTGCAACAACAAAGTAGAGGACGTCTAACTTGTTTTTGCAGGGCATGTTGTGATGTGATATGGTCAAGGCATGATGATGAATTTTATTGTATGAGCTGACCATGTTTTGTAACCGAGTTATCGGCAACTGGCAGGAGCCATATGGTTGTCGCTTTATTGTATGCAATGCAATCGCGATGTAATGCTTTACTTTATCACTAAGCGGTAGCAATAGTCGTGGAAGCATAAGATTGGCGAGACGACAACGATGCTACGATGGAGATCAAGGTGTTGCGCCGGCGACAATGGTGATCATGACGGTGCTTCGGAGATGGAGATCACAAGCACAAGATGATGATGGCCATATCATATCACTTATATTGATTGCATGTGATGTTTATCTTTTTATGCATCTTATCTTGCTTTGATTGACGGTAGCATTATAAGATGATCTCTCACTAAATTATCAAGAAGTGTTCTCCCTGAGTATGCACCGTTGCGAAAGTTCTTCGTGCTGAGACACCACGTGATGATCGGGTGTGATAGGCTCTACGTTCAAATACAACGGGTGCAAAACAGTTGCACACGCGGAATACTCAGGTTATACTTGACGAGCCAAGCATATACAGATATGGCCTCGGAACACGGAGACCAAAAGGTCGAGCGTGAATCATATAGTAGATATGATCAACATAGTAATGTTCACCAATGAAACTACTCCATCTCACGTGATGATCGGACATGGTTTAGTTGATTTGGATCACGTGATCACTTAGAGGATTAGAGGGATGTCTATCTAAGTGGGAGTTCTTAAGTAATATGATTAAATTGAACTTAAATTTATCATGAACTTAGTCCTGGTAGTATTTTGCAAATTATGTTGTAGATCAATAGCTCGCGTTGTTGCTTCCCTGTGTTTATTTTGATATGTTCCTAGAGAAAATTGTGTTGAAAGATGTTAGTAGCAATGATGCGGATTGGATCCATGATCTGAGGTTTTTCCTCATTGCTGCACAGAAAAATTATGTCCTTGATGCACCGCTAGGTGACAGACCTATTGCAGGAGCAGATGCAGACGTTATGAAACGTTTGGCTAGCTCAATATGATGACTACTTGATAGTTTAGTGCACCATGCTTAACGGCTTACAATCGGGACTTCAAAGACGTTTTGAACGTCATGGACCATATGAGATGTTCCAGGTATTGAAGTTAATATTTCAAGCAAATACCCGAGTTGAGAGATATGAAGTCTCCGACAAGTTCTATAGCTAAAAGATGGAGGAGAATCGCTCAATTAGTGAGCATGTGCTCAGATTGTTTGGGTACTACAATCGCTTGAATCAAGTGGGAGTTAATCTTCCAGATAAGATAGTGATTGACAGAATTCTCTAGTCACCATCACCAAGTTAGTAGAACTTCGTGATGAACTATAATATGCAAGGGATAACGGAAACAACTCCCAAGCTCTTCGTGATGCTGAAATCAACGAAGGTAGAAATCAAGAAAAACATCAAGTGTTGATGGTTGACAAGATCACTAGTTTCAAGAAAAGGGCAAAGGGAAGAAGGGGAACTTCAAGAAGAACGGCAAGCAAGTTGCTGCTCAAGTGAAGAAGCCCAAGTCTAGTCCTAAGCCTGAGACTAAGTGCTTCTACTGCAAAGGGACTGGTCACTGAAAGTGGAACTACCCCAAGTGATTGGCGGATAAGAAGGATGGCAAAGTGAACATAAGTATATTTGATATACATGTTATTGATGTGTACTTTACTAGTGTTTATAGCAACCCCTCAGTATTTGATACTGGTTCAGTTGCTAAGAGTAGTAACTCGAAACGGGAGTTGCAGAATAAACAGAAACTAGTAAAAGTCGAGGTGACGATGTGTGTTGGAAGTAGTTCCAAGATTGATATGATCATCATCGCACTCTCCCTATACTTTTGGGATTAGTGTTGAAACTAAATAAGTGTTATTTGGTGTTTGCGTTGAGCATGAATATGATTTGATCATGTTTATTGCAATACGGTTATTCATTTAAGTTAGAGAACAATTGTTGTTCTGTTTACATGAATAAAACCTTATATGGTTACACACCCAATGAAAATGGTTCATTGGATCTCGATCATAGTGATACACATATTCATAATATTGAAACCAAAAGATGCAAAGTTAATAATGATAAGTGCAACTTATTTGTGGCACTGCCGTTTAGGTCATATTGGTGTAAAGCGCATGAAGAAACTCCATGCTGATGGGCTTTTTGAATCACTTGATTATGAATCACTTGATGCTTGCGAACCATGCCTCATGGGCAGGATGACTAAGACTCCATTCTCCGGAACAATAGAGCAAGCAACTAACTTATTGGAAATAATACATACTGATGTATGCGATCCGATGAGTGTTGAGGCTCGTGGCAAGTATCATTATTTTCTGACCTTCACAGATGATTTGAGCAGATATGGGTACATCTACTTGATGAAACACAAGTCTGAAACATTTGAAAAGTTCAAAGAATTTCAGAGTGAAGTGGAGAATCATCGTAACAAGAAAATAAAAGTTTCTACGATATGATCGCAGAGGTAAAATATTTGAGTTACAAGTTTGGCCTTCAGTTAAAACAATGTGAAATAGTTTCACTACTCACGCCACCTGGAACACCACAGTGTAATGGTGTGTCCGAACATCGTAACCGTACTTTATTAGATATGGTGCAATCTATGATGTCTCTTGCCGATTTACCACTATCGTTTTGGGGTTATGCATTAGAGACAGCTGCATTCACGTTAAATAGGGCACCATCTAAATCCGTTGAGACGACGCCTTATGAACTGTGGTTTGGCAAGAAACCAAAGTTGTCGTTTCTTAAAGTTTGGGGCTGCGATGCTTATGTGAAAAAGCTTCAACCTGATAAGCTCGAACCCAAATCGGAGAAATGTGTCTTCATAGGATATCCAAAGGAAACTATTGGATACACCTTCTATCACAAAACCGAAGGCAAGACTTTTGTTGCTAAATTCGGAAACTTTCTTGAGAAGGAGTTTCTCTCGAAAGAAGTGAGTGGGAGGAAAGTAGAACTTGACGAGGTAACTGTACCTGCTCCCTTGTTGGAAAGTAGTACATCACAGAAAACTGTTTCTGCGGCACCTACACCAATAAGTGAGGAAGTTAATGATAATGATCATGAAACTTCGGAATAAGATACTACTGAACCTCGTAGATCAACCAGAGTGAGATCCGCGCCAGAGTGGTACGGTAATCCAGTTCTGGAAGTCATGCTACTAGATCATGATGAACCTACGAACTATGAAGAAGCAATGGCGAGCCCAGATTTCGCCAAATGGCTTGAAGCCATGAAATCTGAGATGGGATCCATGTATGAGAACAAAGTATGGACTTTGGTTGACTTGCCCGATGATCGGCAAGCAATTGAGAATAAATGGATCTTCAAGAAGAAGACTGACGATGACGGTAATGTTACTGTCTACAAAGCTCGACTTGTCGCAAAAGGTTTTCGACAAGTTCAAGGGGTTGACTACGATGAGACCTTCTCACCCGTAGCGATGCTTAAGTCTGTCAGAATCATGTTAGCAATTGCCGCATTTTATAATTATGAAATTTGGCAGATGGATGTCAAAACTGCATTCCTGAATGGATTTCTGGAAGAAGAGTTGTATATGATGCAACCAGAAGGTTTTGTCGATCCAAAAAGGAGCTAACAAAGTGTGCAAGCTCCAGCGATCTATTTATGGACTGGTGCAAGCCTCTCGGAGTTGGAATAAACGCTTTGATAGTGTGATCAAAGCATTTAGTTTTATACAGACTTGCGGTGAAGCCTGTATTTACAAGAAAGTGAGTGGGAGCACTACAGCATTTCTGATAAGTATATGTGTATGACATATTGTTGATCGGAAATAATGTAGAATTATTCTGCAAAGCATAAAGGAATGTTTGAAAGGATTTTTCAAAGAAAGACCTCGGTGAAGCTGCTTACATATTGAGTATCAAGATCTATAGAGATAGATCAAGACGCTTGATAAGTTTTTTCAATGAGTACATACCTTGACAAGATTTTGAAGTAGTTCAAAATGGAACAGTCAAAGAAAAAGTTTCTTGCCTATGTTACAAGGAGTGAAGTTGAGTAAGACTCAAAGCCCGACCACGACAGAAGATAGAAAGAGAATGAAAGTCATTCCCTATGCCTCAGTCATAGGTTCTATAAAGTATGCCATGCTATGTACCAGATCTATTGTATACCCTACACTGATTTTGGCAAGGGAGTACAATAGTGATCTAGGAGTAGATCACTGGACAGCGGTCAAAATTATCCTTAGTGGAATAAGGATATGTTTCTCTATTATGGAAGTAAAAAAAGGTTCGTCGTAAATGGTTACGCCGATGCAAGTTTTTGACACTAATTCAGATGACTCTAAGTCTCAATCTGGATACATATTGAAAGTGGGAGCAATCAGCTAGAGTAGCTCCATGCAGAGTGTTGTTGACATAGGAATTTGCAAAATACATGCGGATCTGAATGTGGCGGGCCCGTTGATTAAGATTCTCTCACAAGCAAAACATGATCACACCTTAGTACTCTTTGGGTGTTAATCACATAGCGATGTGAACTAGATTACTGAAACTAGTAAACCTTTTGGGTGTTGGTCGCATGGTGATGTGAACTGTGGGTGTTAATCACATGATGATGTGAACTATCGATGTTAATCACATGGTGATGTGATCTAGATTATTGACTCTAGTGCAAGTGGGAGACTGAAGGAAATATGCCCTAGAGGCAATAATAAAGTTATTATTTATTTCCTTATATCATGATAAATGTTTATTATTCATGCTAGAATTGTATTAACCGGAAACATAATACATGTGTGAATACATAGACAAACAGAGTGTCACTAGTATGCCTCTACTTGACTAGCTCGTTAATCAAAGATGGTTATGTTTCCTAACCATGAACAAAGAGTTGTTATTTGATTAACGGGATCACATCATTAGTTGAATGGTCTGATTGACATGACCCATTCCATTAGCTTAGCACCCGGTCGTTTAGTATGTTGCTATTGCTTTCTTCATGACGTATACATGTTCCTATGACTATGAGATTATGCAACTCTCGTTTGCCGGAGGAACACTTTGTGTGCTACCAAACGTCACAACGTAACTGGGTGATTATAAAGGAGCTCTACAAGTGTCTCCAAAGGTACATGTTGGGTTGGCGTATTTTGAGATTAGGATTTGTCACTCCGAATGTCGGAGAGGTATCTCTGGGCCCTCTCGGTAATGCACATCACCTAAGCCTTGCAAGCATTGCAACTAATATGTTAGTTGTGAGATGATGTATTACGGAACGAGTAAAGAGACTTGCCGGTAACGAGATTGAACTAGGTATTGGGATACCGACGATCGAATCTCGGGCAAGTAACATATCGATGACAAAGGGAACAACATATGTTGTTATGCGGTCTGACCGATAAAGATCTTCGTAGAATATGTAGGAGCCAATATGGGCATCCAGGTACCGCTATTGGTTATTGACTGGAGACGTGTCTCGGTCATGTCTACATTGTTCTCGAACCGTAGGGTCCGCACGCTTAAGGTTTCGATGACAGTTATATTATGAGTTTATGAGTTTTGATGTACCGAAGGAGTTCGGAGTCCCGGATGAGATCGGGGACATGACGAGGAGTCTCGAAATGGTCGAGACGTAAAGATCAATATATTGGACGACTATATTCGGACATCGGAAAGGTTCCGAGTGATTCGGGTATTTTTCGGAGTACCGGGTAGTTACGGGAGAAGTAATGGGCCTTGATGGGCTTTAGTGGGAAGAGGAAAAAGGCTGCTGCGCCCCCCCCCCCCCCCCTCCCCTCTAGTCCGAATTGGACTAGGGAAAAGGGGGCCGGCCACCTTTCCTACTCCTCCACTTCCTTCTCCCTTCCTCCCCTCTTGATGGACTCCTACTAGGACTTGGAGTCCTAGTAGGACTCCCATCCTGGCCGCACCAATAGCCTTGGCCGGCCTCCTCCTCCTCCATCCTTTATATACTGAGGCAGGGGGCACCCCATAGACACACTAGTTGATCCATGTGATCGTTCCTTAGCCGTGTGCGGTGCCCCCTGCCACCATATTCCACCTCGATCATATCGTTGTAGTGCTTAGGCAAAGCCCTGCGTCGGTAGAACATCAAGATCGTCATCACGCCGTCGTGCTGACGGAACTCCTCCCCGAAGCTTTGCTGGATCGGAGCCCGGGGATCGTCATCGAGCTATACGTGTGCTAAGAACTCGGAGGTGCCGGAGTAACGGTGCTTGGATCGGTCGGATCGGGAAGAAGACGTACGACTACTTCCTCTACGTTGGGTCAACGCTTCCGCTGTGATCTACAAGGGTACGTAGATCAGAATCTCCCCCTCGTTGCTATGCATCACCATGATCTTGCGTGTGCGTAGGAAATTTTTGAAATTACTACGTTCCCCAACACTCTTAGTATTCAAAACACTCATAAGAAAATTTTACTAATCTTGAATACCTAGCATATTAGGATTTGAAGCAAATTACCATGCTATTTAAGACTCTCAAATAATCTAAGTGAAGCATGAGAGTTCATCCATTTCTTCAAAATAAAACTACCACCATGCTCTAAAAGATATAAGTGAAGCACTAGAGCAAATGACAAACTACTCCGAAAGATATAAGTGAAGATCAATGAGTAGTCGAATAATTATGCAACTATGTGAAGACTCTCTAATATTTAATAATTTCAGATCTTGATACTTTATTCAAATAGAAAGAAGAACAAAATAAAATGACATCTAAGAATAGCAAACATCATGTGAAGAAGCAAAAACTTAGGATCAACCGGTACTAACCGATAGTTGTTGAAGAAGAAAGGCGGGATGCCAACCGGGGCATCCCCAAGCTTAGACGCTTGAGACTTCTTGACATATTATCTTGGGGTGCCTTGGGCATCCCCAAGCTTGAGCTTTTGTGTCTCCTTAATTCCTCTCATATCACGGTCTCCCTAAAACTCAAAAGCTTCATCTACACAAAGCTTCATCTACACAAAACCTTATCATACTCTACTGTAGCAAATCACTAAAATTATTATTCAACATTGCATACTAAATGCCTCTGCATATTTAATAGTCCTATCCTCAAATAGAATCATTAAAGAAGCAAACATATGCAAACAATGCAAACATAGCAGCAATCTGCCTAAACAGGACAGTCTGTAAAGAATACAGCAACATCCATACTTCCCTAGCTCCAAAAATTATGAAAGAAAATTCCCACTGTAGTAAATTTATCAGAACTTAATATGCAAAAGGTTTCAACATTTTATCACATTCTGACTTTTCTAGGGAATTATTGCAACAGCGGTAAACTTTCTGTTTCCAAACAGCAACATGTGGACTTCTAAAATAGGCATAGTAAAGGCTATCAATGCCAATTTTATTGAAATAAAATATGCAAAACATTGTTCTAAATAACAGCAAGCAAATTCTAACAAAATAAATTGACGCTTCAAGCAAAACACATATCATCTGGTAAATAAAAATATAGCTCCAAGTAAAGTTACCGATGAACGAGGCATCCGCAAGCTTAGGCTCTTGGCTATCCTTGAATATTTCATTGGGGTGCCTTGGGCCTCCCCAAGCTTAGGCTCTTGCCACTCCTTATTCCATAGTCCATCGAATCTTTACCCAAAACTTGAAAACTTCACAACACAAAACTTAACAGAAAACTCGTAAGCTCCGTTAGTATAAGAAAGCATATCACCGTCATAAGGTACTGTAATGAACTCATTCTTTATTTATATTGGTGTTAAACCTACTGTATTCTAACTTCTCTACGGTTTATAAACTATTTTACTAGCCATAGATTCATCAAAATAAGCAAACAACACATCGAAAAATAGAATCTGTCAAAAACAGAACAGTCTGTAGTAATCTGGATCAAACGTATACTTCTGGAACTCATACAATTCTCAAATAAATTGATGGACCTGAGTAATTCGTCTATTAATCATCTGAAAAAGGAATTAACTAAATAACACTCTCCAAATAAAAATGTCAGCAATTCTCGTGAGCGCTAAAGTTTCTGTTTTTTACAGCATGATCAACAAGACTTTCCCCAAGTCTTCCCAAAGGTTCTACTTGGCACAAACACTAATTAAAAGCATAAAACAACATCTAAATAGAGGCTATATGAATTATTTATTACTAAACAGGAACAAAAAGCAAGGAACTAAAATAAAATTGGGTTGCCTCCCAACAAGCGCTATCGTTTTAACGCCCCTAGCTAGGCATGATGATTTCAATTATGCTCACATAAAGGATAAGAATAGTAACATAAATAGAGCATCATTAAGAATATGACTAGCACATTTAAGTCTAATCCTCTTCCTATGCATAGGGATTTTGTGAGCAAACAACTTGTGGGAACAATAATCAACTAGCATAGGGAAGCAAAACAAGCATAACTTCAAAATTTTAAGCACATAGAGAGGAAACTTGATATTATTGCAATTCCTACAAGTTTATATTCCTCCCTCGTAATAATTTTCAGTAGCATCATGAATGAATTCAAAAATATAACCAGCACCTAAAGCATTCTTTTCATGACCTACAAGCATAGAAATTTTACTCCTCTCCATACAAGCAAAATTCTTCTTATGAATAATAGTGGGAGCAAACTCAACAAAATAACTATCATGTGATTGAAAATTAAGATCAAGATGACAAGTTTCATGGTTATCATTATTCTTTAAATCATACGTGTCATCACAATAATCATCATAGATAGGAGGCATGCTTTCATCATAATAAATTTGCTCATCAAAACTTGGGGGACAAACAATATCATCTTCATCAAACATAGCTTCCCCAAGCTTGTGGCTTTGCATATCACTAGCATCATGGATATTCAAGGAATCATACTAACAACATTGCAATCATGCTCATCATTCAAATATTTAGTGCCAAACATTTTATAGATTTCTTCTTCTAGCACTTGAGCACAATTATCCTTTCCATCATACTCACGAAAGATATTGAAAAGATGAAGTGTATGAGACAAACTCAATTCCATTTTTTATAGTTTTCTTTTATAAACTAAACTAGTGATAAAACAAGAAACTAAAAGACTCGATTGCAAGATCTAAAGATATACCTTCAAGCACTCACCTCCCCAGCAACGGCGCCAGAAAAGAGCTTGATGTCTACTACACAACCTTCTTCTTGTAGACGTTGTTGGGCCTCCAAGTGCAGAGGTTTGTAGGACAGTAGAAAATTTCCCTCAAGTGGATGACCTAAGGTTTATCAATTCGTAGGAGGCGTAGGATGAAGATGGTCTCTCTCAAGCAACCCTGCAACCAAATAACAAAGAGTCTCTTGTGTCCCCAACACACCCAATACAACGGTAAATTGTATAGGTGCACTAGTTCGGCGAAGAGATGGTGATACAAGTGGTATGGATAGTAGATAATGGTTTCTGTAATCTGAAATTAGAAAAATAACAAGTTAACTAATGATAAAAGTGAGCACAAACGATATTGCAATGCAAGGAAACAAGGCCTAGGGTTCATACTTTCACTAGTGCAAGTCCTCTCAACAATAATAACATAATTGGATCACATAACTATCCCTTAACATGCAACAAAGAGTCACTCCAAAGTCACTAATAGCGGAGAACAAACAAAGAGATTATGGTAGGGTACGAAAGCACCTCAAAGTTATTCTTTCCAATCAATCCGTTGGGCTATTCCTATAAGTGTCACAAACAGCCCTAGAGTTCGTACTAGAATAACACCTTAAGACACAAATCAACCAAAACCCTAATGTCACCTAGATACTCCAATGTCACCTCAAGTATCCATGGGTATGATTATACGATATGCATCACACAATCTCAGATTCATCTATTCAACCAACACATAGAATCTCAAAGAGTGCCCCAAAGTTTCTATCGGAGAATCACGACGAAAACGTGTGCCAACCCCTATGCATAGGTTCATGGGCGGAACCCGCAAGTTGATCACCAAAACATACATCAAGTGAATCACGTGGTATCCCATTGACACCACAGATACTCACGGCAAGACATACATCAAGTGTTCTCAAATCTTTAAAGACTCAATCCGATAAGATAACTTCAAAGGGGAAACTCAATTCATTACAAGCGAGTAGAGGGGGAGAAGAAACATAAGATCCAACTATAATAGCAAAGCTCGCGATACATCAACATCGTGCCAAATCAAGAACACGAGAGAGTGAGATCAAACACATAGCTACTGGTACATACCCTCAGCCCCGAGGCAGAACTACTCCCTCCTCGTCATGGAGAGCACCGGAATGATGAAGATGGCCACCGGAGAGGGATTGCCCCCTCCGGCAGAGTGCCGGAACGGGTCTAGATTGGTTTTCGGTGGCTACGGAGGCTTCTGGCGGCGGAACTCCCGATCTATTGTCTGTTCTGGAAGTTTTAGGGTACGTGAGTATATATGGGTGCAGGAAGTACGT
The DNA here is from genome assembly GCA_034509565.1 of Triticum monococcum. Classification (NCBI taxonomy): domain Eukaryota; kingdom Viridiplantae; phylum Streptophyta; class Magnoliopsida; order Poales; family Poaceae; genus Triticum; species Triticum monococcum. Next base: position 69,945,180 of record CM067846.1, read on the forward strand.
CGGTGGAGCTTCGGGGGCCCCACGAGGCAGGGGGCGCGCCCTAGGGGGGGCGCGCCCCCCACCCTCGTGAGCACCTCCCTTGGCTCGTGACGTGGGGTCCAAGTCCATCCGGTAGCTTTCCTTCCAAAAATAACTTCTCTAGTTGATTTCGTTCCTTTTTGACTCCATTTGATATTCCTTTTCTTTGAAACACTGAAATAAGCAAAAAAACAGCAATTCTGGGCTGGGCCTCCGGTTAATAGGTTAGTCCCAAAAATAATATAAAATTGGATAATAAAGCCCAATATTGCCCAAAACGGTAGATAACATAGCATGGAGCAACCAAAATTATAGATACGTTGGAGACGTATCAGTCGACGATTAAGGGAATTTCTTAAACAATCCCAGGCAAATCCTCTCCCAGTGGAAGAGCAGATAGCTACTATTTATACCGGAACAAGAGGATTGATTCTGATATATTTTTATTGGACTTTCTTCTTATTTTAACCTTTCGATTTATTTCTATATTAAGGATAGACTGACAAAGTTGGCCTAATTTATTAGTTTTCACTAACCCTGAATACATCGACAAACAGAGTGTCACTAGTTTGCCTCTACTTGACTAGCTCGTTGAATCAATGATGGTTATGTTTCCTAACCATAGACATGAGTTGTCATTTGATTAACGGGATCACATCATTAGAGAATGATGTGATTGACTTGACCCATCCATGAGCTTAGCACGATGATCGTTTAGTTTGTTGCTATTGCTTTCTCCATAACTTATACGTGTTCCTATGACTATGAGATCATACAACTCCCGAATACCGGACGAACACTTTGTGTGCTACCAAACATCACAACGTAACTGGGTGATTATAAAGGTGCTCTACAGGTGTCTCCGATGGTGTTTGTTGAGTTAGCATAGATCAACATTAGGATTTGTCACTCCGATTGTCGAACAGGTATCTCTGGGCCCTCTCGGTAATGCACATCAATATAAGCCTTGCAAGCAATGTAGCTAATGAGTTAGTTACGGGATGTAGCATTATGGAACGAGTAAATAGACTTGCCCATAACGAGATTGAACTAGGTATTGAGATACCGATGATCGAATCTCGGGCAAGTAACATACCGATGATAAAGGAAATAACGTATGTTGTTATGCAGTTTGACCGATAAAGACCATTGTAGAATATGTAGGAACCAATATGAGCATCCGGGTTCCGCTATTGGTTATTGACCGGAGACGTGTCTCAGTCATGTCTACATAGTTCTCGAACCCGTAGGGTCCGCACGCTTAACGTTCGGGGACGATCGGTATTATGAGTTTATGTGTTTTGATGTACCAAAGGTAGTTCGGAGTCCCCGATATGATCACGGACATGACGAGGAGTCTCTAAATGGTTGAGACATACAGATCGATATATTGGATGACTATATTTGGACGTCGAAATGGTTCCGGGTGAGTTCGGGCATATACCGGAGCACCCGGAGGTTACGGAACCCCCAGGGAGGTACATGGGCCTTATTGGGCCATAGTGGGAGAGAAGAGAGGGAGGCCTAGGAGGGAGCGCGCCCCCCTCAAGCCCAATCCGAATTGGGTGCCCCCCTCCTTCCCCCTCTCTCCCCCTTCCTTCCATTCCTAGTCCAACTAGGGAAGGGGGGAATCCTACTCCTGGTGGGAGTAGGACTCCCCATAGGGCATGCCATAGGAGGGCCGGCCCTCCCCCTCCTCCACTCCTTTATATACGGGGGAGGGGGCACCCCATAGACACACAAGTTGATCATTAATCTCTTAACCATGTGCGGTGCCCCCTCCACCATAATCCACCTCGGTCATATCGTAGCGGTGCTTAGGCGAAGCCCTGTTCCGGTAGCGTCATCATTACCATCATCACGCCGTCGTGCGGACGAAGCTCTCCCTCGACACTCTGCTAGAGCGCGAGTTCGTGGGACGTCATCGAGCCGAACGTGTGCAGATCACGAAGGTGTCGTAACTTTGGTACTAGGATCGGTCGATCGTGAATACGTACGACTACATCAACCGCGTTGTCATAACACTTTCCTCTTACGGTCTACGAGGGTACGTGGATAACACTCTCCCCTCTCATTGCTATGCATCACCATGATCTTGTGTGTGCGTAGGATTTTTTTGAAATTACTGCGTTCCCCAACAGTGGCATCCGAGCCAGGTTTATGCGTAGATGTTATATGCAAGAGTAGAACACAAAGGAGTTGTGGGCATGGGTATTGACATATTGCTTGCCATCACTAGTTGATTCTTGATTCGGCGGTATTGTTGGATGAAGCGGCCCAGACCGACATTACGCGTATGCTTACGCGAGACTGGTTCTACCGACGTCCTTCGCACACAGGTTGCTGGTGGGTGTTAGTTTCTCCAACTTTAGTTGAATCAGATTCAATGAACATGGTTCTTTCTGAATATCAAAAAGCAATTACTATACCGCGTTGTGGTTATTGATGCGTAGGTAAGAACGGTTCTTGATCAGCCCATAGCAGCACCGTAAAACTTGCAACAACAAAGTAGAGGACGTGTAACTTGTTTTTGCAGGGCATGTTGTGATGTGATATGGTCAAGACATGATGCTATATTTTATTTTATGAGATGATCATGTTTTGTAATACAGTTATCGGCAACTGGCAGGAGCCATATGGTTGTCGCTTTATTGTATGAAAGGCAATCGCCATGTAATTGCTTTACTTTATCACTAAGCGGTAGCGATAGTCATAGAAGCAATAGTTGGCGAGACGACAATGATGCTTCGATGGAGATCAAGGTGTCAAGACGGCCACGATGGTGATCATGACGGTGCTTTGGAGATAGAGATCAAAGGCACAAGATGATGATGGCCATATCATATCACTTATATTGATTGCATGTGATTTTATCCTTTATGCATCTTATTTTGCTTAGTTTGACGGTAGCATTATAAGATGATCTCTCACTAAATTTCAAGGTATAAGTGTTCTCCCTGAGTATGCACCGTTGCTAGAGATCGTCGTGCCAAGACACAACGTGATGATCGGGTATGATAAGCTCTACGTTCACATACAATGGGTGCAAGCCAGTTTTGCACACGCGGAATACTCGGGTTAAACTTGACAAGCCTAGCATATGCAGATATGGCCTCGGAACACTGAGACCGAAAGGTCGAGTGTGAATCATATAGTAGATATGATCAACATAGTGATGTTCACCATTGAAAACTAGTCCATCTCACGTGATGATCGGACATGGTTTAGTTGATATGGATCACGTGATCACTTAGATGATTAGAGAGATGTCTATCTAAGTGGGAGTTCTTAAGTAATTTGATTAATTGAACTTTAATTTATCATCAACTTAGTACCTGATAGTATTTTGCATGTCTATGTTGTTGTAGATAGATGGCACGTGCTGTTGTTTCGTTGAATTTTAATGCGTTCCTAGAGAAAGCTAAGTTGAAAGATGATGGTAGCAACTACACGAACTGGGTCCGTAACTTGAGGATTATCCTAATTGCTGCACAGAAGAATTACGTTCTAGAAGCACTGCTAGGTGACAAACCCGCTGCAGGAGCAACACCAGATGTTATGAACACATGGCAGAGCAAAGCTGATGACTACTCGATAGTTCAGTGTGCCATACTTTACGGCTTAGAACCGGGACTTCAACGATGTTTTGAACGTCATGGGGCATATGAGATGTTCTAGGAGTTGAAGTTAATATTTCAAGCAAATGCCCGGATTAAGAGATATGAAGTCTCCAATAAGTTCTACAATTGTAAGATGGAGGAGAATGGTTCTGTCAGTGAACATATACTCAGAATGTCTGGGTACCACAACCACTTGACTCAGCTGGGAGTTGATCTTCCTGATGATAGTGTCACTGACAGAGTTCTTCAATCACTGCCACCAAGCTACAAGAGCTTCGTGATGAACTATAATATGCAAGGATGGATATGACGATTCCTGAGCTCTTCGCGATGCTAAAAGCTGCGGAGGTAGAAATCAAGAAGGAGCATCAAGTTTTGATGGTCAACAAGACCATCAGTTTCAAGAAAAAGGGTAAAGGGAAGAAGGCAAACTTCAAGAAGAACAGCAAGACAGTTGCTGATCAAGTGAAGAAACCAAAGTCTGGACCTAAGCCTGAGACTGAGTGCTTCTACTACAAAGGGACTGGTCACTGGAAGCGGAATTTCCCCAAGTATTTGGTGGATAAGAAGGATGGTAAAGTGAAAGGTATATTTGATATACATGTTATTGATATGTACCTTATTAATGCTCATAGTAGTGCCTGGGTATTTGATATTGGTTCAGTTGCTAACATTTGCAACTCGAAATAGGGGATACGGATTAAGCGAAGATTGGCTAAGGACGAGGTGACAATGCGTGTGGGAAATGGTTCCAAAATCGATGTGATCGCCGTCGGCCCGCTACCTCTACATCTACCTCCGGGATTAGTTTTAGACCTAAGTAATTGTTATTTGGTGCCAGTGTTGAGCATGAACATTATATCTGGATCTTGTTTGATGCGAGACGGTTATTCGTTTAAATCAGAGAATAATGGTTATTCTATTTATATCAGTAATATCTTTTATGGTCATGCACCCTTGATGAGTGGTCTATTTTTTTACTAAATCTTGATAGTAGTGATACACATGTTCATAGTATTGAAACCAAAAGATGCAGAGTTGATAATGATAGTGCAACTTATTTGTGGTACTACCGTTTAGGTCATATTGGTGTAAAGCACATGAAGAAACTCCATTCTGGAGACTTCTGGAATCACTTGATTATGAATCACTTGATGCTTGTGAACCATGCCTCATGGGCAAGATGACTAAAACTCCTTTCTCCGGAACAATGGAGCGAGCAACAGAGTTATTGGAAATCATACATACTGATGTATGTGGTCCAATGAACATTGAAGCTCGCGGTTGATATCGTTATTTTCTCACCTTCACAGATGATTTGAGCAGATATGGGTATATCTACTTAATGAAACATAAGTCTGAAACATTTGAAAAGTTAAAAAAATTTCAGAGTGAAGTGGAAAATCATCGTAACAAGAAAATCAAATTTCTGCGATCTGATTGTGGAGGTGAATATTTGAGTTATCAGTTTGGACTTAATTTGAAACAATGCGGAATAGTTTCGCAACTCACGCCACCTGGAACACCACAACGTAATGGTGTGTCCGAACGTCGTAACCGCACTTTATTAGATACTAGCAAAAGGGCCCGTGCGTCGCAACGGGAGAATGTCCAATGGACATGACTACATTTTACTGCATCATCAAGATACACTATCACTCTCAATTTCATGAAATAATGAACAATTTTTTAAATCATTAACATTTTAAACTCGTGCACATATCTGAAATCTTGAACATTTTTCAAATTTGCGAACAGATTTAAGAATTTTTGAAGATTTTCTAAAATCAAGAACATTTTTTTGAATTTATGAACATTTTATGCAATTTTCAAACATTTTTTAAAATAGCAAGCACTTTTTTAAACATTTTTCTTGAATCGGCGAACATTTCTAGAATCGACGAATATTTTTGGTGTAATAATATTTGAAATTTACGAACATTTTTTTGATCTAGCAAAAGGGCCGTCCATTGCAACGGGAGGAAAAATAATCATAATCTCCAATGACCATGACAACATTTTACTGCACTATCACTCTCATTTTCATGAAATCGTGAACAATGTTTGAAAATCATGAACATTTTTTTAAACTGGTGAACATATCTGAAATCGTGAACACTTTGACAGATTTTCAAACATTTTCTAAAATCATGGACATTCTATACTATTTGCAAACACTTGTTTTATGGTGAACCATTTTTTAAAATATTTTTCTTCAGTAGGAAAATATTTATAAAATAGATGAACATTTTTTTGGAAATTGTTTGGTGGAACAATTTTTGAAATTCACGAACATTTTTTTGATCTGACAAACATTTGTTTGAAATGCATGATTATTTTTTGAATCAGCAAACATTTTATGAATCAATAAGCTATTTTGTCAGTCACAAACAGTTTTTAAATTTTTAGGATATTTTTCAACTCATGAACATTTTTTAAACTGGCAAAATTTTATTCAATTTCATTAACATCACGAACATTTTTCCCGAACAATATTTTAAAAATTGTGAATATTTTTTGAATATGCGAACATTTTCTGAGTTCACAAACATTTATGCATTAATAAACATTTTATTTTGAAATTCTCATTTTTTTATTTTCACAACTTTTTTGAGTTCCCAAACTATCTAAATTATGAAAAAGGAGAAAAAGCAAAAAAAATATGAAATTTAAAAAATACACCACCGAACATGGGCCGGCCCAAACAGGTGTGTTATTTCTTCTGCCAACATGCAGAGCGTAGTATAGATGGTTCATACTGGGCCGGCCCAGGCGGGATTCCCTGTGTGAAACGTTTTTTATCACTTAGTAGGAAATTGCCCGTGCATTGCTACGGGGGCATAATTCCAACAGTTCAACATTGTCAAACATATAGTATGTGCAATTGTGATCTTCATGCATATCCCACGTCTATAGTTGTCTGTCCAATTGCCTCTTTCACTTTTGGGACATGTAGATTGTCTGCTTTTTTGTCATGGGTCCGTTATTACTGGAAGGAAATATAATAATCTCTTGAAACAACAAAAAGAGTTATAGGTGCAAGAAACCATGTAAATTGGTACCGTTGTTTATCGATAAAATAACTTCTAACTTAAGCATAATCTATTAATGCTTCATATTTCTATATCAGGACTTCATTGTCATTTATGTACTTACATTTGTTAATATTCTTTTATCATTTTGGCCGTTTAATAAAATTTAGCAGAAAGCTACCATGCAATTCTATAACAAGTGAATAATTCATAGGCATTTCTTGACGTCTACTAATATTGCCAATTCTTTGACATTCATCACAAGATAGGACAAACTTACGGGAATCCTTGAAGAGAGTAGGCCAATAGAAACCGGTTTGCAATACCTTATGTGCAGTTCTATCTCCCGCGTGGTGTCCTCCATAAGTTTCGGAGTGGCACTTGCGTAGGATCTGTTCCTGTTCATGCTCAGGTACACAATGTCTAATAACACCATCTACTTCTTCTTTATAAAGATGTGGGTCATCCCAAAAGTAATGTCTCAAATCATAGAAGAACTTTTTCTTTTGTTGGTATGTGAAGCTAGGTGGTATGAATTTAGCAACAATGTAATTAGCATAATCAGCATACCAAGGAGTACTACGAGAAGTACTTATGACATTTAATTGTTCATCAGGAAAGCTATGATCAATAGGTAGTGGGTCATCAAGAACATTCTCTAACGTAGATAAGTTGTCTGCAACGGGGTTCTCAGCTCCTTTTCTATCAACAATATGCAAATCAAATTCTTGTAGTAAGAGAACCCATCTAATAAGTCTAGGCTTAGCATCTTTCTTCTCCATAAGATATTTAATAGCAGCATGATCAGTGTGGATAGTTACTTTAGAATCAACAATATAAGATCTGAACTTATCACAAGCAAATACAACTGCTAAAAGTTCTTTTAGCATAATTTCTTTGAGCATTGTCTAGAGTCTTACTAGCATAATGGATAACATTTAATTTCTTATCAAGTCTTTGCCCTGGAACAGCACCTAGATCATAATCGCTAGCATCACACATAATTTCAAAGGGTAAATTCCAATCCGGTGGCTGAACAATAGGTGCAGAGACTAATGCTTTCTTAAGTATTTCAAATGCTTCTACACAATCATCATCAAAGACAAATGGTATATCTTTTTGTAATAAATTAGTCAGAGGCCGAGAAATTTTTGAGAAGTCCTTAATGAACCTCCTATAAAATCCGGCGTGACCAAGGAAACTTCTTATACCTTTGATGTCCTTGGGACATGGCATCTTTTCAATAGCATCAACCTTGGCTTTATCAACTTCAATACCTCTTTCAGAAACTTTATGCCCCAAGACAATACCTTCATTAACCATAAAGTGGCATTTTTCCCAATTCAAGACAAGATTAGTTTCTTCACATCTCTGCAAAACTCGATCAAGATTGCTCAAACAATTATCAAAAGAAGATCCATAGAGGAAAATTCGTCCATGAAAACCTCACAAATCTTTTCACAAAAGTCAGAGAATATAGCCATCATGCATCTTTGAAAGGTAGCAGGTGCATTACATAAACCAAAAGGGATACGTCGATAAGCAAAATTACCAAAAGGGCATGTAAAAGTAGTCTTTGATTGATCTTTAGCCAACACAGGTATTTGAGAGAAACCAGAATAACCATCTAGAAAGCAGTAGTGTGTATGTTTGCATAATCTTTCTAGCATTTGATCGATAAAAGGTAAGGGGTAATGATCTTTCTTAGTTGCCTTATTTAATTTGTGGAAATCAATTACCATCCTATAACCTGTAATAATTCTTTGTGGAATCAATTCATCTTTATCATTAGGAACAACAGTAATACCTCCCTTCTTAGGGACACAATGAACAGGACTTACCCACTGACTATCAGCAACGGGATAAATTATACCTGCCTCCAGAAGCTTTAGTATTTCTTTTCTTACCACTTCTTTCATTTTAGGATTCAGACGTCATTGAGGATCACGAACCGGTTTGGCATCTGCTTCCAAATTTATTTTATGTTGACATAGAGTGGGACTAATGCCCTTAAGATCATCAAGAGTATATCCTATAGCAGCACAATGCTTCTTCAGAGTTTTCAATAATCTTTCTTCTTCATGCTCTGAAAGGTTAGCACTAATAATAACAGGATATATCTTCTTTTCATCAAGATAAGCATATTTAAGATTATCGGGCAATGGTTTAAGCTCAAACACGGGATCACCCTTAGGTGAAGGCGGATCCCCTAGGATTTCAACAGGCAAATTGTGTTTCAGAATAGGTTCATGTTTAAAGAATACTTCATCTATTTCCCTTCTTTCATTCATAAACATATCATTCTCATGGTTTAGCAAATATTGTTCTAAAGGATCACTAGGAGGTACGGCAATAGAAGCAAGACCAATAATTTCATCCTTACTAGGCAATTCTTCTTCACAGTGTTGTTTACTAAATTTAGAGAAATTAAATTCATGAGTCATATCATCCAAGCCAACAGTAACAACATCCCTTGTGCAATCTATGGTAGCATTAACAGTGTTCAAGAAGGGTCTACCAAATATAATGGGACAAAAGCTATCTTGTGGGGAACCAAGAACAAGAAAATCAGCAGGATATTTAGTTTTCCCACACAAGACTTCAATATATCTAACAATTCTCATTGGTGATATAGTATCTATATTAGCAAGTTTAATAGTGACATCAATTTCTTCTAACTCAACAGGTGCAATGTCATGCATAATTTCTTTGTATAAGTCAATAGGTATTGCACTAGCACTAGCACCCATATCACATAAGCCATGATAACAATGATCTCCTATTTTAACAGAAATAACAGGCATGCCTACCACAGGTCTAGGTTTATCTGTATCATGGGGTTTAGCAATTCTAGCAGTTTCATTACAGAAGTAAATAACATGCCCATCTATATTATCAGACAAGAGATCTTTAACAATAGCAATATTAGGTTCAACTTTAACTTGCTCAGGAGGTGTATATGTTTCAATATTGCTTTTACGAACCACAGTTGAAGCTTTAGCATGATCCTTTATCCTAACAGGGAAAGGTGGTTTCTCAACATAAAAAGTAGGAACAATAGGATCATCATAAGTGACAGTCTTTTCCTCAACTTTAATTGGTGCAGCTACTTTTACTTCTATGGGAGGATGATATTTAAACCACTTTTCCTTAGGGAGATCAACATAAGTAGCAAAAGATTCACAGAAAGAGGCTACTATCTCAGAATCAAGTCCATATTTAGTGCTAAATTTACGGAAAACATCGGTATCCATAAAAGATTTAACACAATCAAAACTAGGTGTCATACCTGACTCCTTACCATTGTCGAGGTCCCAATATTCAGAGTTGCGTTTAATTCTTTCCAATAAATCTCATTTGAATTCAATAGTCTTCATCATAAAAGAGCCAGCACAAGAAGTATCAAGCATGGTACGATTGTTACCAGAAAGCCGAGCATAAAAATTTTGAATAATCATTTCTCTTGAGAGCTCATGATTGGGGCATGACTATAACATTGACTTAAGCCTCCCCCAAGCTTGAGCGATGCTTTCTCCTTCACGAGGCCAAAAATTATATATATAATTGTGATCACGATGAACAAGATGCATAGGATAAAACTTCTGATGAAATTCCAATTTCAATCATTTGTAATTCCAAGACCTCATATCATCACATAGCCTGTACCATGTTGATGCATCTCCCTTCAAAGATAAAGGGAAGACCTTCTTCTTAACAACATCTCCGGATACACCTGCAAGCTTAAATAATCCACAAACTTTATCCACATATATTAGATGTTCATCAGGATGTTTTGTTCCATCTCCTAAAAAAGGATTAGCTAGCGGTTTTTCTATTATACCCGAAGGAACTTCAAAGCAATCATTTTCATTTTCATTTTCAGTAGGTTCAGTAGGTTGAGGAGCAACTCTTTGCTCTACTGGTCGGGGTGAAGATACCCCAAACAAACCCCTCAGAGGATTACTTTCCATAGTAACGAGTGACAGTAAATTTCAGCACACTATATAAATTTTTCCTTACCAAATTCCACTTACCAAAGGCGCTTCACTCCCCGGCAACAACGCCAGAAATGAGTTTTGATGACCCACAAGTATAGGGGATCTATCGTAGTCCTTTCGATAAGTAAGAGTGTCGAACCCAACGAGGAGCAGAAGGAAATGATAAGCAGTTTCAGCAAGGTATTCTCTGCAAGTACTGAAATAAGTGGTAACAGATAGTTTTGTGATAAGATAATTTGTAAGGAGCAACAAGTAACAAAAGTAAATAAAGTGCAGCAAGGTGGCCCAATCCTTTTTGTAGCAAAGGACAAGCCTGGACAAACTCTTATATAAGGAAAAGCGTTCCCGAGGACACATGGGAATATCGTCAAGCTAGTTTTCATCACGTTCATATGATTCTCCTTCGGTACTTTGATAATTTGATATGTGAGTGACCGGTGCTTGGGTGCTGTTCTTACTTGAACAAACATCCCACTTATGATTAACCTCTATTGCAAGCATCCGCAACTACAACAAAAGTATTAATGTAAACCTAACCATAGCATGAAACATATGGATCCAAATCAGCCCCTTACGAAGCAACACATAAACTAGGGTTTAAGCTTTTGTCACTCTAGCAACCCATCATATACTTATTACTTCCCAATGCCTTCCTCTAGACCCAAATAATGGTGAAGTGTTATGTAGTCGACGTTCACATAACACCACTAGAGGCTAGACAACATACATCTCATCAAAATATTGAACGACTACCAAATTCACATGACTACTAATAGCAAGACTTCTCCCTTGTGCTCAGGAACAAACGTAACTACTCACAAAGCATATAACATGTTCATAATCAGAGGGGTATTAATATGCATATAGGATCTGAACATATGATCTTCCACCAAATAAACCAACTAGCATCAACTACAAGGAGTAATCAACACTACTAGCAACCTACTAGCACCAATCCCGGACTTGGAGACAAGAATTGGATACAAGAGATGAACTAGGGTTTGGAGATGAGATGGTGCTGGTGAAGATGTTGATGGACATTGCCCTCTCCCAATGAGAGGAGCGTTGGTGATGACGATGGCGATGATTTCCCCTTTCGGGAGGGAAGTTTCCCCGGCAGAACAGCTCTGCCGGAGCTCTAGATTGGATCCGTCAAGGTTCCGCCTCGTGGCGGCGAAGTTTCGTCCCGAAAGGTTGCTTTTTATTTTTTTCTCGACGAAGGACTTCATATAGCAGAAGATGGTCATCGGAGAGCCACCAGGGGGCCCACGAGGTAGGGGGCACGCCCTAGGGGGGCGCCCCCCACCCTCATGGACAGGGTGTGGGCCCCCTGGTCTTCATCTTTGGCGAGGATATTTCATTATTTATTATAAGGTATTCCGTGGAGTTTCAGGACTTTTGGAGTTGTGCAGAATATGTCTCTAATATTTGCTCCTTTTCCAGCCCAGAATTCCAGCTGCCGGCATTCTCCCTCCTTATGTAAACCTTGTAAAATAAGAGAGAATAGCCATTAGTATTGTGACACAATGTGAAATAACAGCACATAATGCAATAAATATCAATATAAAAGCATGATGCAAAATGGACGTATCACACCCCATAGACACACAAGTTGATCATTGATCTCTGAGCCATGTGCGGTGCCCTCTTCTACCATAATCCACCTCAGTCATATCGTAGCGGTGCTTAGACGAAGCCCTGTTTCGGTAGCATCATCATCACCGTCATCACGCCATCGTGCTGACGAAGATCTCCCTCGACACTCTAGTGGATTGTGAGTTCGTGGGACGTCACCGAGCCGAACTTGTGCAGATCACGGTGGTGCCATAACTTTGGTACTAGGATCGGTCGATCTTGAAGACGTACGACTACATCAACCACGTTGTCATAACGCTTCCGCTTATGGTCTACGAGGGTACGTGGATAACACTCTCCCCTCTCGTTGCTATGCATCATCATGATCTTGCATGTGCATAGGAATTTTTTTGAAATTACTGCGTTCCCCAACACTCCCCTCTCCCCTATGGCTCATGTAGGCCCAATATTCCCCCGGGGGGTTTCGGTAACCCCTTGGTACTCCGATAAATACCCGAATCACTCGGAACCATTCCGATGTCCGAATACAACCTTCCAATATATGAATATTTACCTCTCGACCATTCCAAGACTCCTCTTCATGTCTGTGATCTTATCCGGGACTCCGAACAAACTTCGGTCACCAAAACACATAACTCATAATACAAATCGTCATCGAACATTAAGCGTGCGGACCCTACGGGTTCGAGAACTATGTAGACATGACCGAGACACATCTTCGGTCAATAACCAATAGCGGAACCTGGATGCTCATATTGGCTCCTACATATTCTACGAAGATCTTTATCAGTCAAACCGCATAATAACATATGTTATTCCCTTTGTCATCGGTATGTTACTTGCCCGAGATTCGATCGTCGGTATCATCATACTTTGTTCAATCTTGTTACCGGCAAGTCTCTTTACTCTTTCCGTAATACATCGTCCCGCAACTAACTCATTAGTCACATTGCTTGCAAGGCTTATAGTTATGAGCATTACTGAGAGGGCCCAGAGATAACTTTCCGATACACGGAGTGACAAATCATAATCTTGATCTATGCCAACTCAACAAACACCTTCAGAGACACTTGTAGAGCATCTTTATAATCACCCAGTTACGTTGTGACGTTTGATAGCACACAAAGTGTTCCTCCGGTATTCTGGAGTTGCATAATCTCATAGTGAGAGGAATATGTATAAGTCATGAAGAAAGCAATAGCAATAAAACTAAATGATCATTATGCTAAGCTAACGGATGGGTCTTGTCCATCACATCATTCTCTTAATGATGTGATCCCGTTATCAAATGACAACACATGTCTATGGTTAGGAAACCATAACCATCTTTGATCAACGAGCTAGTCAAGTAGAGGCATACTAGGGACACTCTATTTGTCTATGTATTCATACATGTACTAAGTTTTCGGTTAATACAATTCTAGCATGAATAATAAAGATTTATCATGATATAAGGAAATATAAATAACAACTTTATTATTGCCTCTAGGGCATATTTCCTTCAGTAGTGAACTCTTTATGGTGTAAAATTTGGATCAATAATTTAGTGCACAAGCAGAATTCTCGCTTAGTACAGGCAAAAGCTAGCACTAGACTAGGAAACGACAAAGTACAGAGCATATCCGTCATAATCATGCATTTTCAATAAACAAAAATTAAGTAGTAATATGAACATGATACTATATTATAAATCCATAATAGTTTTGAGGCTGAATTGGAATTGATCAAGCATGTGTAAACATGTGCCAAGTCAAGCCACCTGATTACTTCAGAGGGAATACCATGTTAACATATCACATTATGCCACATTTTAATGCATGTTGACATTCAAGATAGTTCATTATATAAGTTTTTAGTTAATTGAAACTCAACATGAGAAAGTATGAATCACTAAACTCTAATTATGCATAGGATAACTATCATAAAACACTGCTAAGAAATCATGAAGTTAAACATGTGTACATAAACGAAACAAAACATGATCATACTAGCTTTCTCTGCAACAACCACTTTACCAAATAATCGTCATTATTGCTTTTGTCACTTGCATAACTTGAATATCGTGAATAATGATATAGTGCAAGTATCGCCGTGACTGAAGCTGTAAACTATATGGAAGAAAAGGAGACAATGGAAATGTTTTTGGTCTTTTTATTAGTTCGACCATAAAGCAAATAAGAACCAAGCAGAAATGTTTTTGTTGTTTTCCCTTCTTGAAACACAAGACTCAATAAGACGCAAAAGAGAAATCTTTCTGGAGTTTTTAGTTTTGCAAATTAAACAAAAAAATTAAAGGAACGCAAAAAAGAAGCAACAAAGAAATGCCGAAAGGAACAAACAGAGGAAATGAAAGGAAAACAAAAATAAAAACGAAAGACAAATCCTTTTGGTCTTTTATTGAAATATTTTCGAAAGGCAAAGAAGTATCCAAGGAAACACAACACAAATAACTTTGTTGATTTTTTTTCTTAAAGAAAGCCAAAAAGAATGTAAAGAGAATCTAAGAGAAATCTTTTTGTGAGTTTTTCAAAGAGGCAATCAAATAAGTTTCCAAAGAAAAAGCAAAAAAACAAGAAACATTTTCTTTGTTTTCTTGAAGCAGTTTCAAGAAGACAAAAAGAACCAACTAAAGAAAAATGAAGGGCAAGGAAATCTCTTTGGGTTTTCTTTTCTAGAAAGCAAAACGCGAAAGAAACAAAGAGCCAATTAGAAGTGAAAAAGAAAAACCAAAAAGAACACAAAAGATGGTAATACAAAACCAAACCAAACGAAAACAAAGAAGAACGTGAAATATTTTTGGGTTTTTGTTTTTTAACAGAGCAAGCAAAAGAAACAAAAGAACGGAACAGAGTATGTATATACATAGATCATGGAGCGAACCGACAAGTGCACTAAATGTATGTGTTAACATGAATAAAAAATTTCGGTACGGAAATAAGTCCCCCAGGGTTAGACGTTTGGTCTAAGTTGCACTCACTCCCACTGATGAAATTGGCCATTGTGGAAAGTCCGATGGCCATGGTGGAAAGTCCGACGCCTCTTCTCCAACATTGCCGCCTCAAGTTTATATCTAGTTGGAGGAGATGGATGAAGAGAGAGAAGATAAGCCTGCTGTAGATTTACAGGCGGCTGTAGCATGGGCTCCAACGCTCTTTTTGAGAAAAATGATGAGCCATATATTAATAGCATAGTATCCAAGTAACACTAACTATTGTATGAGTTGGCTATTAGGTTGACTATATATGACGTGGCAACTTCGTATAACCAATTTGTCAAAGGATCTTCCTATCAGCAGCTAGAGAACTTAAGCACAATCTCAATTCTTAACTTTGCTCAAATATGATTTAGAGGGTGTGCTCAAATAGATATCTTCTTGGTAGTTTCAAATCTTTTCTTGTGATGTGATCGACATATTGGCAGAACATAAACCGACCGTACTTCTTAGGGATCTAGTCACATCTATTGTAATCTTTGATGTAATCTCCCTGAGGCCTTGTTCAGTTTGGCAGGGTTTGAAGAGGTTTGAAAGGGATTGAAGGGGATTAAATCCCTTGCAAGTCAAAATCCTTCTCAAACCTCCCCAATCCCCTTCAATCCCTGCGGCAAGAGAATTAACCGAACATGGTGATGAAGCTATGTACCTAGGGTAGGGGCACGGGGACCCATCCTAAAAAGCCCTACCCGAGGACATCCCTAGAAGGAGTCACCTGTCAAATGACTTGAAGGTATCCCACTCGACAGGTTCAAGACACTCAACCAAAGAAACTACCACTCGACCATGAAGCCAACCACTCGACTATCAGAAGACCTGAAGTCACTCCGCAGGCAAACGGTCGGCTATTAAATAGTCTTTATAGTCATTATAACACTTTATTAGGGGCGTTACCAGTAACGCCCAACCTTAAATGTACCTAAAACCCAGCATTACTGAGGGCAGGAGGGGGCCGGCGAACTCTATATAAGCCACCCCCCTCCTCAGTATGAAGGGTTCGCACCCTGGTTATCTACACACGCATAATCCAATCGACCGCCTCCGGGCACCGAGACGTAGGGCTGTTACTTCCTCCGAGAAGGGCCTGAACTCGTAAACCTTGTGTGCTTACAACTTCCCAATAGCTAAGATCTAGCCTCTCCATACACACCCCCCTACATTACTGTCAGGCTTAGAACCACGATAGTTGGCGCCCACCGTGGGGCATTAGTCTTAGCGCCTAATTGGAGAAGTTGCGATTTTTCCGATCCATTTGATCATGGTTTCCTGCGGAGTTTTGGTAGAGGGCCGCGAGATCCGTCTCGGCGCGCTCACCTTCATCGCCGACGACTCCGCCTGGCTCCAGGAGGTGCCGCTCGACATCGACGCGCTCCCCGTCCGCGGTGCGACGCACTTCCGCGCGTGCATTCGTGGCGTCCTCCTGCGGCAGCCGTCGACCCAATATCGGTCGGCCGCGTGTCGTCTCCCTGCCCTGTCTCCCACCAGCGCAACCGCTCAGGTCGGTCGAGACTCCAGCAGTGGGTGAGGCACGCCGTGGCCCGCTAGTCGGCGGCCCCACAAGTCGCGGCAATTGAGCCCGACGAATCCCTCTGCGGCTTGTTCAACCTGTCGACTGGCCCCGCGGAGACCGCATCTGAGTGCGATAGCAGCGACCCTTTGGCTGAGGTTCTGGCGGTCGAGGGGACACATAGTCCTCCCGGATTCCATCGCGTTGATGGTGGTGCGGATAGAGGCGACCCGTCGCATCCCCACGACGAGTACCTCCCCGAACCTCTCACGTCATTGCAGCGAGAGGAGCTTCGCCGCCGGAACATGGACGCTCTCCACACTCCTATTGTTGGAGAAACCCCCGAGGCCCGGGCCTTGGAGGACACGCGCTTGGCTAACCTGGCTGAGCACACCCGACTGGAGAATCTACAGCGAATACTCGATGAGCAAGCGCGTCAGCGAGCTCCCGAGTCCAGTCGACGACAGCAAGCTCCCGAATCCAGTCGACGTCAGCTCTTCCCGCCGCCGCAGGTATACCGAACTCCAGTTCAGAATTTGGCCGCCGCGGCCCGTATAGCGGAGTCAATTCAGCCTTCCCAGTCGGAGGCTGGCAGGGGCTTGTTGCAGATCAGAGTGTTGCTCCGAGCGGCAGGAAATCAGAATTCCGCCGTTTCTCAGTCGCGGAACAGGATCCACAGTCGATCCGTTGCAACAGAAACAGTCCAGTCGGCTCACAGCCCGAGATCGCCCCCGAGGTGTGAGGGACGTGGGGACCGACACGATCAGTACAGGAGAAATGAGCAGTAGGATCACCAACCCGACCGTGATGATCGACGTCGAGTGCTATCCCCTCCCCCGAGGAGTGGGTCATATGCGCCTCGACATCGAGATGACAGGCGCCCCCATAATTTTGGGCAGAGGATTCCAGTCGAACCCAGGGACCCAGGCTTTGACGCGAGATCCATCCTCGTTCAAGGTTTGGTGGACAGGAACAGAGCTCATCGAGAGGGCCACAACAGAGATGCGCCCGCCGGCAGCAGGGTACATGCTTCGGGGCCAGAATGTTTCAGTCGAGCCATCAGGGCCGCGGTGATTCCCCCAACTTCAGGCTGGCGACTGGAGTCAGCAAGTTCACCGGTGAATCCAAGCCCGACACATGGCTCGAAGATTACCGAGTGGCTGTGCAGATTGGCGGTGGCAATGATGAGGTGGCCATGAAGCATTTGCCTTTCATGTTAGAAGGCTCAGCCAGAGCATGGTTGAATCAGTTGGCGCCCAGCAGTATTTACACTTGGGAGGACCTCTCCCGAGTATTTATCACAACCTTCGAAGGAACATGCAAGCGACCCGCAGGCCTTACAGAGTTGCGGTCTTGCGTACAGAAGCCGAATAAAACGCTGAGGGAATACATCCAGAGGTGGATCACACTGCACCACTCTGTTGAGAATGTGCCAGACCATCAAGCAGTTTGCGCTTTCAAGGAAGGCGTCAAATACAGATAGTTGAATCTGAAGTTCGGTCGAACTAGAGAGATGTCTCTGAATCGGATGATGGAGATTGCCAACAAGTACGCTAATGGTGAAGACGAAGACCGACTCCAAAGTGGCAAACTCAAATCAGTCGCCCAAGAAACCGGAGGAAACTCCAGTCGGAAGCAGAAGCGGAAGGCCGAGCCAGCCGCTCCCGGGGAGGCCTTGGCCGTGGCCCAGGGAAACTTTAAGGGGAAACCCAAGGGCACCTGGAAGCCCAAGAAAGTTAAGGATCAGGATGGGAATGATGTTTTGGACCTTCCATGTCACATCCACACCAAGAAAGATGAAGAGGGTAATTTTATTTTCCCAAAACATACCACTCAACAGTGCCGGCTCCTGATCCAGCAGTTTCAGGGCAAGAAGCCCAAAGATAAGGAAAAAGAGCCAGACAGAATTGAGGACAAGGATGATAGTGACAATGGATACCCCCAAGTCAATTCTACCTTGATGATTTTTGCTGATGTCGAAAGCAAAAGTTGACTGAAAGTCATTAACCGTGAGGTGAACATGGTTGCTCCGGCAACACCCAGTTACCTGAAGTGGTCTCAGACTGCCATCACATTCGACCAGTCTGATCACCCGACGCACATTGCCACTCCTGGGAGGCAAGCTTTGGTGGTCGACCCAGTTGTCGAAGGCACTCGACTGACCAAAGTCCTGATGGATGGTGGCAGTGGCCTGAACATACTGTACGCTGAAACTTTGAAAGGAATGGGCATTCCGATGTCCAGACTCAGTACCAGTAACATGAGCTTCCACGGAGTCATTCCTGGGAAGAAAGCCGAGTGACTCGGCCAGATTGCTCTTGATGTGGTTTTTGGTGATTCAAAGAATTACCGCAAGGAAAAGTTGACATTTGAGGTTGTGGACTTCCAGAGTGCTTATCACGCCATTTTGGGCAGGCCAGCTTACGCACGCTTCATGGCTCGACCATGTTACGTGTATCTCAAATTGAAGATGCCTAGCCCCAAGGGTGTGATCACTGTTACGGGCAACCAAAAGAAAGCAGAAGAGTGTTTTCAGAAGGGATCAAAGATCGCTGATGCTCAGATGGCAGTGGTCGAGCTGAAAGAGTACCAAAAGACTGCCGATCCGAGCGAATTGCTGCGAGCTAAGAAGCCTGCCTCTGAGTCAGCTTTTCAGTCGGCTGGTGAAACAAAGACAGTCCACATTCACCCGACCGACCCCGACGCTGCTTCGACCCACATCTCGACGATGCTCGACTCCAAATAGGAAGAAGCACTCATCCAGCTCCTCCGTGAGAACTGGGACATCTTCGCATGGAAACCCTCTGACATGCCTGGAGTTCCCAAGGGGCTAGCTGAGCACCGTCTACGAGTCGACCCAAAATTCAAGCCTGTGAAGGAACATCTTCGACGGTCCGCCGTCCAGAAGAAGCAAGCCATTGGCGAGGAGGTGGCTCGGCTCTTAGCAGCGGAGTTCATCCGAGAGGTTTACCACTCCAAGTGGCTCGCCAATGTCGTCATGGTCCCCAAGAAGGACCAGTCACTCCGCATGTGCATTGATTTCAAACATATCAATCGGGCCTGCCCGAAAGATCATTTTCCTCTCCCTCGCATCGACCAAATAGTTGACTCGACTGCGGGGTGCGAGAGATTGTCTTTTCTAGATGCCTATTCCGGGTACCATCAGATCCGTCTGTATGGGCCCGACGAGATCAAAACAGCTTTCATCACTCCATTCGGATGCTTCTGTTACGTCACCATGCCGTTCGGCCTCAAGAATGCCGGAGCCACATTCATGAGAATGATTCAGAAGTGCTTACTCACTCAAATCAGTCGGAATGTGGAGGCATACATGGATGATATTGTGGTCAAGTCCCGGAAAGGTTCCGACCTACGGGCTGACCTTGCTGAAACCTTTGCCAACCTCAGGAGGTACGATATCAAGCTCAATCCATCAAAGTGCACTTTCGGAGTTCCAGGTGGAAAGTTACTCGGTTTTCTCGTTTCCGAATGGGGGATCGACACCAATCCTGAAAAAATTGGCACCATGCTCCGGATGAAGCGTCCTGTATGCGTGCACGATGTCCAAAAGCTTACAGGCTGCTTGGCCGCTTTAAGTCGATTCATTTCTCGTCTCGGTGAAAAGGCGTTGCCTCTTTATCGACTGATGAAGAAGTCTGACAAGTTCGAGTGGACTCCAAAAGCTGATGCAGCGTTTGCAGAGCTCAAAGCTCTGCTCTCCACCCAGCCGGTGCTTGCTACCCCAATCAGCAAAGAGTCGCTGCTGCTTTACATTGCAGCCACAGGACAAGTTGTCAGTACAGTACTTCCGGTCGAGCGGGAAGAGGAAGGAAAGGCCTTCAAAGTTCAACGCCCAGTATATTATGTGTCTGAAGTTTTGACCCCTTCAAAACAAAGATACCCTCACTACCAGAAGCTTGTATATGGGATTTATATGACCACGAAGAAAGTTGCACATTATTGCTCTGACCACTCCATTACAGTCGTCAGCGACGCCCCACTATCAGAGATCCTGCATAACAGAGATGCAACTGGTCGAGTGGCCAAGTGGGCGATTGAACTCCTTCCCTTAGATATCAAGTTTGAAGCAAAGAAGGCTATCAAGTCCCAAGCAATCGCAGACTTCATCGCCGAGTGGATTGAACAGAAACTTCCGACTCAAGTTCACTCGGAGCACTGGACCATGTTCTTCGATGGATCCAAGATGCTAAATGGTTCGGGCGCGGGGGTAGTCCTAGTCTCCCCCCCCGGGGAGATAAGCTCAGATATGTTCTCCAGATCCACTTCGATTCCTCCAATAACGAAGCAGAGTATGAAGCACTTTTGTATGGGTTGCGCATGGCCATTTCACTCGGCGTCCATCGCCTCATGGTCTATGGCGACTCAGATTGGTGGTTAATCAAGTGATGAAGGAGTGGGACGTCAGGAGTCCGGCAATGACTGGTTATTCCAATGCAGTGCGAAAGCTAGAAAAGAAATTCGAGGGGTTAGAGCTTCATCATATCCCCCGACTGAAAAATCAGGCAGCTGACGATTTGGCAAAGATAGGCTCCAAGAGAGAAGCCATTCCCAGCAACGTGTTCTTGGAACACATTCACTCGCTGTCAGTCCAAGAGGATCCTTTCACGGAAGAAGCCCCGCAGCCGAAAAGTGCCACAGATCCGACTGAAGTTGAAGTACCTGCGGTGGTCGACCTAATCATGGAAGTCTTGGCAATCACCCCTGACTGGACGATACCATACATTGCGTATATCCTAAGGAAAGAACTCCCGGAAGACGAGGAAGAGGCTCGACAGATTGTCCGCCGATCCAAGGCCTTCACAGTCATAAAGGGACAGCTGTATAGAGAGAGCGCGACTGGAGTCGGTCAGAAATGCATAACACCAGAAGAGGGTCAGATAATCCTTAATGATATCCACTCGGGGACCTGTGGTCACCATGCGTCCTCTCGGACTATTGTGGCTAAAGCATACCGAGCTGGATTTTACTGGCCAAGAGCAAATGAGATGGCAAAAGAGATAGTCGACAAGTGTGGAGGGTGCCAGTTCTACTCCAACATGTCACACAAGCCTACATCAGCCCTGAAGACCATTCCACTCATCTGGCCCTTTGCCGTCTGGGGACTGGACATGGTTGGTCCACTAAGAACGGGCAGGAGTGGATTCACTCATGTGCTTGTGGCAGTCGACAAATTTACCAAATGGATCAAAGCTAAGCCCATCAAGAATCTCGATGCTTGCACTGCTATCAGTTTCGTCAGAGGGTTAACATTCAGATATGGAGTCCTACATAGCATCATCACTGACAACGGGTCAAACTTTGATTCGGACAAGTTCAGAGCTTTTTGCGCCTCTCAAGGCACACGAGTCGACTACGCATCGGTCGCCCATCCCCAGTCGAATGGACAAGCTGAGAGAGCAAATGGTCTGATTTTCAAAGGACTAAAGCCTCGACTGATGCGTGATCTCAAGCACGCGGCAGGCGCTTGGGTCGACGAGCTTCCGTCAATTCTATGGGGATTAAGGACCACCCCTAACCGGTCGACTGGAAGAACTCCATTCTTTCTGGTTTAGGGAGCCGAAGTAGTCCTGCCAAGTGATCTTCTTCATAATGCACCCCGAGTCGAACTTTACACCGAAGATGAAGCAGAACAGGCCCGGCAAGACGCAGTCGACCTCTTAGAAGAAGAGAGGGAGATGGCCATGATCAGATCGACCATTTATCAGCAAGACTTGCGCTGTTTTCACGCCCGGAATGTGAAGAGTCGAGCCTTCCAAGAAGGAGATCTGGTCCTCCGAGTGGATCAACAGAAACCACACAAGCTTGCTCCTACTTGGGAAGGCCCCTTCATAGTCACCAGAGTCCTCCACAATGGAGCGTACCACCTCTACAATGTTGATCGCCAGATCAACGAGCCACGAGCTTGGAACGCGGAACTGCTCCGCCCCTTTTACACCTGAGTTCTCCCTTAGATTTCTACAGTTCATTTTTATCAAAGACAAGAGTGTTCCAATAATTGCTGTCACTTTGTTTGCATACAAAACCCCCCCACTGGGTGACTTGGCTGCGAACCCGTTTCGCCTAAGTTTGAAAAAATCCTACCGAGTGGAGAGCAAACCTCCCACTCGGGGGCTTAGCTGCAGTCCAGTACTCGCCTAAGTTCTCCCACTCGGAAGCTTAGCTGCAGTCGAGCACTCGCCTAAGTTTGAAAAAATCCTACCGAGTGGAGAGCAATCCTCCCACTCGGGGGCTTAGCTGCAGTCCGGTACTCGCCTAAGTTCTCCCACTCGGAAGCTTAGCTGCAGTCGAGCACTCGCCTAAGTTTGAAAAAATCCTATCGAGTGGAGAGCAAACCTCCCACTCAGGGGCTTAGCTGCAGTCCAGTACTCGCCTAAGTTCTCCCACTCGGAAGCTTAGCTGCAGTCGAGCACTCGCCTAAGTTTGAAAAAATCCTACCGAGTGGAGAGCAAACCTCCCACTCGGGGGCTTAGTTGCAGTCCAGTACTCGCCTAAGTTCTTCCACAAAGAGACTTAGCTGCAGTCAGCACTCGCCTAAGTGTTTAAGAAATCCTACCCAGTGGAGAGCAAACCTCACACTCGGGGACTTAGCTACAGTCCAGCACTCGTCTAAATACAGGACTCGACCCAATCTGCAAGAAGTTATGCCGCAAATACAAAGAATACTCCGAGTAAAGATCAAAGTTCCACTCGGATCAAAACCGCGAAGATATTCAACAAGAAATCAAGTTCGGATAAAACCTAAAAGGTCCCAGACCTCAGATCAAAGTACTCGAGCCCTCGGCTCGGCAGAGTTTAAACGGTTAGAAATCCACTCGGCATTCCGAGGCACATTTAAGGAGAAGCATAAAAGTTTTTCATTCCTCAGGTGGAGGACTGGCAGGGGCGACGAACTCATCCAAGTCGATTCCGTCTGCAATACGGGTGGCAGCAGCAATAAAGGTCTCCATGAAGTCTTGAAAGCTGTGCCTCTTGGTATTGGCAACTTGGATGGCGGCCAGCTTCTCTTCTCGCGCCTCCTTGCAATGGACACGGGCTAGAGACAGAGCCACATCAGCGCCGCACCAAGCAGAAGACTTCTTCCACTCCTGCACTCGGTCAGGGATTCTATCAAGTCGAGTCATCAGAGACTCGAGATCGTTCTGGAGCATAGACTCTGGCCAAAGTGTTGGGTGGATCCGCGACATGGCAACCTTCAGCCGAGCCAAGTAATCCACGACACCATCAATACGAGATTCCAGTCGGAGCAGATTCATGGCAGCTTCGTCATTCACCGGAGAGTTGATTGGATCCAAACCTGTTTCAATCCGCCTAGTCTCCTCCTCAAAGTTCTGGCAAAACTCTGCATACACGATCCAAGGATAAGTCAATTTTCATAAACTGAGTCGACACAAAAAGAAAACCAGTCGGAATTGAATGAGCACCTTCAAGCTTGATGTACAACTTCTTGGCGAGGCTCCCCAAGTAGCTCTCCAGGCCGTCCCTCCTGCGACCGACGCCTTCCATCTTCTCGTTCAGGGAGAGGTTCTCCTTCTTCCAACGTGTGCACTCCCTGTTGGCTTCATTTAGAGCGATCTTCAGCCTGGTATTCTCTTCTTCTAATTGGCCGACCGAAGCCAACTTCTGTTCAGCCAGAGCGATCTTGTCGTCAGCCTCCTTGTGGGCAGCAGCCAAGTCCTGATCCTTCTTCACCAGGGCCTCGCTCAGTTCTCCTGCAAAAAGAAATGATGATTGGTTCGGAAACAGCAGAAGGGTACTCAAGCCTAAAAACAAAACCAGTCGACAAAGTCGTCTTACCAGCAACGCCGTCTCTGACCTTCTGTAGCTCTGTTCTGGCCAGCTCCAGATCAAGGTTCAGTTGAATCCGCTGCTTCTCCAACTCAGTATAGCGAGATGCAAGTTCGCAGGATTTCTGCAAAAGGGAAAATCAGTCGACAGACATCCAAGATAAGTTGCTTCCGAGTAACTGAGAGAAAAAGATGATGTTTCTAAGACCACAGCCGAATCAAAAACATTCGACAGTAGTCTCGGGGACTACACCCAGTGGGTGCACTCAGCGTGCCCCCACTGGTTCAAAGAGAGAGAGAGAGAGAGAGAGAGAGAGAGGGAGAGAGAGAGAGAGAGAAAGTAGGCTGTCCGCAGTCGACCGGATACAGCTCCATCCGACGTGGCCTGACCAGAACAAGAAAAGAAATACAGATACAGAAACACAATATAAAGACTACAGTCGACTGCTAGCAGTCCACCGTAGTCTCGGGGACTACACCCAATGGGTGCACTCAGCGTGCCCCCACTCGTCCAAGAATGGGTAAACACACCCAGTGGGTGTACAGGTACAAAAGATCTTCAAAAAAAGGAGAGACTCTTCAAACGATCAAGTGTCGAGTCGACTGACCTGGACGTTGCTCTGAAGAGCCGAACTCGCGTCGTAGGCTGCTTGGCTGGCCTCCCGAGCCATCTTCACCTGCTCCATCATGACCCCCGCCTGGCGTATAGCCTCCTTTGCAGCAGCCACTTCGTCCTCAGGAATGGGGTACGCAGCAAAAAGCGAAGTTGGATCTGCAGTCAACGCCGAAGGCCGCGCACTCGACAGAGGGTTGGCGAAAGTCACAGAAGCCCGAGGGGCGTCGCCACCGTCCCGAGCCATGGTCTCAGATGCCGGAGTAGGCTAGGGAGTCCTGTCAGCCGACGACCTCTTGTTCCTCCTCATCCTCAGCGGTTCATTGTCGTCGTCATCCGGGAGGTCGATAACATGAGGAGGGGCTGCAAGGGAAACATTCAATCGCCCAGAATTGCAAGAAATGACCAGTCGACTCAAAAACAGAACGTCAGTAATCATACCAGGGTTGGAGGTAACAGCGTCCCCCATCTCTTGGTCGTCGTCCTTGGCAGAGACCTCAGAGGTAGCAGTGCTGCAAATCTCGAAAAGTCAGTCAGTTGGCTCAATGAATCGACCAAGGATCCGTCCGCGGTCGACGAAGGAAAACAAGCTTTATTACCCGGAAATGGTAGGGATGGCTATCTTCATCTTGGGCAGAGCCTTGGGCGGCTTGGACAGCGTCGTGCGTGGTTGCTTGGAGACCTTCCCAGTTGGTGTTGGAGAAGAAGTCCGAGGGCATTTTGACGACGGCCCAACGGAGGCAGTCGCCTTGCCGCGTTCCTACGCCGGGTCATGTGCGAGCTTGGATCGCCTCTCCGGGCGGGGGGGGGGGGGGGGGTTCGACCTCCTCCTCCTCCTCTTTGCTGGAGAAGATGTCATCGCCTCCCTCTCCTTCACCATCAGACTCCCACTCGCCTTGGTCATCCCCACTCTCGCCTCCGCTCGCCTCCCCTTCCTCAGTTGACCCCTGTGCCCCGTTGGGCGTCGAGTACATCTCAGTGGTCGCCTGGAAAACAGCAGGCAAAACAAAAGATTTCAGTCAGGAGCATAAAGACATACCTGGTCCACCTCGTACGAATTGCCGAGTGGAATGACCCTCCTGGCTCCTCGGGGGTTGTCTCTGTTCCCCGTGATGCTCGACAACCACCCCTCCAACATCTCGTCAGTGACCTCCTCCGGGTGGATCCGAGTGGTGTCCTCGAGGCTGGAGTACAGCCACATCGGGTGGTCACAAGCCTGGAGCGGTTGGATTCGCCTCTTGAGGAAGACTTCCAGCAGATCCATTCCCGTCACACCCTCACGGACAAGCTCAACCACTCGACCTGCCAGCACCTTGACCTGGGCTTTTTCTTCCGGCGTCACCTTCAAAGAAGCAGGTTTTTCGGCTCGGTCGAGAGAGAAAGACGGGAGACCAGTCGACTGCCCTGGGGTCGTCTGGTCCTGGCAGTAGAACCAAGTTGCCTACCAACCTCGGACCGACTCCGGGAAAGTGATGGATGGAAAACAGCTCTTCCCCCTCGTTTGGATCGCCAATCCCCCGCACAACTGGATCACTTGCGTCCTCTCATCACTCGACTTGGCCTTCTTGACCGACTGAGAGCGACAAGTAAAAATGTGCTTGAAAAGCCCCCAATGTGGGCGGCAACCCAGGAACGCCTCACACATGGAAATGAAAGCAGCGAGGTAGACAATGGAGTTTGGAGTAAAGTGATGGAGCTGCGCTCCGAAGAAGTTCAAGAAATTTCGGAAGAAAGGATGGGGCGGCAGAGAAAACCCTCGGTCGATGTGAGTGGCCAGGAGCACGCACTCACCGTCACGAGGTTGAGGTTCGATCTCTCCCCCCGGAAGACGCGCGGCTTTGTGGGGAATGGCTCCCCCCTCAACCATGTCGTCGAGATCCTCCTGTCGGAGCACCGACGGCATCCAGTCGCCCTGGATCCAACCTTTGGGCAGGGCCGTCCTGGTGGAAGATCCGCCACATGCAGACCTCTTCCCTTTCCCCGCCGCCGCCGCCTTCTTCGCGCGCTCCAGAGCAGTCGTCTTGCCCTTCACCATCATCGCCGGTGAAATCTCGAACAGGTTTGTGGTGGTAGGGCGAGAGCGGAGGTAGCGGAAGAGGTTGCGAAGAAAGAGAGGAAGAAGGAGAAGAGAGGAGTACGCGCACTATTGGGGAACTCCGAGCCGGCAACTTATAAGGGACCGCTTCCGAGTGGCTGACCGGTATGTTGGGGAACGTAGCAATAATTCAAAATTTTCCTACGTGTCACCAAGATCAATCTATGGAGTCATCTAGCAATGAGGGAGGAGTAGATCTACATACCCTTGTAGATCGCGCGCGGAAGCGTTCAAGAGAACGGGGTTGATGGAGTCGTACTCGTCGTGATCCAAATCACCGATGATCCTAGCGCCGAACGGACGGCACCTCCGCGTTCAACACACGTACGGAGCAGCGACGTCTCCTCCTTCTTGATCCAGCAAGGGGAGGAGAGGTTGATGGAGATCCAGCAGCACGACGGCGTGGTGGAAGTAGCGGGATTCCAACAGGGCTTCGCCAAGCGCTGCGGGAGGAGGGAGATGTGTCACGGGAGGGAGAGGGAGGCGCCAGGGCTTAGATGCGGCTGCCCTCTCTTCACCCCACTATATATAGGGCCAAGGGAGAGGGGGCGCAGCCTTGGCCCTTCCTCCAAGGAAGGGTGCGGCTAGGGAGGAGTCCCTCCTCCCCAAGGCACCTAGGAGGTGCCTTCCCCCTTTAGGACTCTTCCTTCTTCTTATCTCTTGGTGCATGGGCCTCTTGGGGCTGGTGCCCTTGGCCCATATAGGCCAAGGCACACACCCCTACAGCCCATGTGGCCCCCGGGGCAGGTGGCCCCACCCGGTGGACCCCCGGGACCCTTCCGGTGGTCCCGGTACAATACCGGTGACCCCGAAACTTGTCCCGATGGCCGAAATAGCACTTCCTATATATAATTCATTACCTCCGGACCATTCCGGAACTCCTCGTGACGTCCGGGATCTCATCCGGGACTCCGAACAACATTCGGGTTACCGCATACTAATATCTCTATAACCCTAGCGTCACCGAACCTTAAGTGTGTAGACCCTACGGGTTCGAGAGACATGCAGACATGACCGAGACGTTCTCCGGTCAATAACCAACAGCGGGATCTGGATACCCATGTTGGCTCCCACATGTTCCACGATGATCTCATTGGATGAACCACGATGTCGAGGATTCAATCAATCCCGTATTCAATTCCCTTTATCCAGCGGTATTGTACTTGTCCGAGATTCGATCGTCGGTATCCGATACCTTGTTCAATCTCGTTAACGGCAAGTCTCTTGACTCGTTCCGTAACACATCATCTCGTGATCAACTCCTTGGTCACATTGTGCACATTATGATGATGTCCTACCGAGTGGGCCCAGAGATACCTCTCCGTCACACGGAGTGACAAATCCCAGTCTCGATTCGTGCCAACCCAACAGACACTTTCAGAGATACCCGTAGTGCCCCTTTATAGCCACCCAGTTACGTTGTGATGTTTGGCACACCCAAAGTATTCCTACAGTATCCGGGAGTTGCACAATCTCATGGTCTAAGGAAACGATACTTGACATTAGAAAAGGCTTTAGCATACGAACTATACGATCTTGTGCTATGCTTAGGATTGGGTCTTGTCCATCACATCATTCTCCTAATGATGTGATCTCGTTATCAACGACATCCAATGTCCATGGTGAGGAAACCGTAACCATCTATTGATCAACGAGCTAGTCAACTAGAGGCTTACTAGGGACATAGTGTTGTCTATGTATCCACACATGTATCTGAGTTTCCTATCAATACAATTCTAGCATGGATAACAAACGATTATCATGAACAAGGAAATATAATAATAATAACCAATTTATTATTGCCTCTAGGGCATATTTCCAACAGTCTCCCACTTGCACTAGAGTCAATAATCCAGTTCACATCGATATGTGATTAACACTCAAGGTCACATCCCCATGTGACTAACACCCAAAGAGTTCTAGGTTTGATCATGTTATGCTTGTGAGAGAGGTTTCAGTCAACGGGTCTGCAACATTCAGATCCGTATGTACTTCGCAAATTTCTATGTCATCTTGTAGATGCAACTACTATGCTACATTTGGAGCCATTTCAAATAACTGTTCTACTTGGAGCTATTCTAAATTGTTGCTCCATTATACGTATCGGGTATCTCTACTCAGAGCTATCCGGATAGGTGTTAAGCTTGCATTGACGTAACCCTTTACGGCGAACTCTTTTACCACCTCCATAATCGAGAAAATTCCTTAGTCCACTAGTTACTAAGGATAACTTTGACCGTTGTCCTGTAATCCATTCTTGGATCACTCTTGTACCCCTTGACTGACTCATGGCAAGGCACACTTCAGGTGCGGTACACAGCATAGCATACTGTAGAGCCTATGTCTTAAGCATAGGGGACGACCTTCGTCCTTTCTCTCTATTCTGCCATGGTCGAGCTTTAAGTCTTAACTTCATACCTTACAACTCAGGCAAGAACTCCTTCTTTGACTGATCCATCTTGAACACCTTCAAGATCATGTCAAGGTATGTGCTCATTTGAAAGTACCATTAAGCATTTTGATCTATCCTTATAGATCTTGATGCTCAATGTTCAAGTAGCTTAATCCAGGCTTTCCATTGAAAAACACTTTCCAAATAACCCTATATGCTATCCAGAAATTCTACGTCATTTCTGATCAACAATATGTCAACAACATATATTCATCAGAAATTCTATAGTGCTCCCACTCACTTCTTTGGAAATACAAGTTTCTCATAAACTTTGTATACACCCAAAATCTTTGATCATCTTATCAAAGCATACATTCCAACTCCAAGATGCTTACTCCATTCCTTAGAAGGATCGCTGGAGCTTTGCATGTTTATTAACATCTTTCAGGATTGACAAAACCTTCCGGTTGTATCACATACAACCTTTTCTCAAGAAAATCGTTGAGGAAACAATGTTTTGACATCCTATCTGCAAGATTTCATGAATAGTGCAGTAATCGCTAATATAATTCCAACAGACTCTTAGCATCGCTATGAGTGAGAAAGTCTCATCATAGTCAACTCCTTGAACTTGTCGGAAAACATCTTAACGACAAGTCGAGCTTTCTTAATGGTGATACTTACCATCATTGTCCGTCTTCCTTTTAAAATCCATATGTACCTAACAGCCTTATGACCATCAAGTAGTTCTTCCAAAGTCTACACTTTGTTTTCATATATGGATCCTCTCTCGGATTATATGGCCTCGAGCCATTTATCGGAATCCGGGCCCACCATCGCTTCTCCATAGCTCGTACGTTCATTGTTTTCTAGCAACATGACTTCCAAGACAGGATTACGTACCACTCTGAAGTAGTACGCATCCTTGTCATCCCACGAGGTTTGGTAGTGACTTGATCTGAAGTTTCATGATCACTATCATAAGCTTCCACTTCAATTGGTGTAGGTGCCACAGGAACAACTCCCTGTGCCCTGCCACACACTAGTTGAAGAGACGGTTCAATAACCTCATCAAGTCTCCACCATCCTCCCACTCAATTCTTTCGAGAGAAACTTTTCCTCGAGAAAGGACCCGATTCTAGAAACAATCCCTTATTGCTTTCGGATCTGAGACAGGAGGTATACCCAACTATTTTGGGTGTCCTATGAAGATGCATTTATCCGCTTTGGGTTCGAGCTTATCAGCCTGAAACTTTTTCACATAAGCGTCGCAGCCCCAAACTTTTAAGAAATGACAGCTTAGGTTTCTTTAAACCATAGTTCATACGATGTCATCTCATCGGAATTACGTGGTGCCCTATTTAAAGTGAATGTGGTTGTCTCTAATGCCTAACCCATAAACTATCGTGGTAATTCGATAAGAGACATCATGGTATGCATCATATCCAATAGGGTGCAGCTATGATGTTCGGACACACCATCACACTATGGTGTTCCAGGCTGTATTAGTTGTGAAACAATTTCCACAATGTCTTAATTCTGTGCCAAACTCGTAATTCAGATATTCATCTCTATGATCATATCATAGATATTTTATCCTCTTGTCACGACGATCTTTCTACTTCACCCTGAAATTACTTGAACCTTTCAATAATTCAGACTCATGATTTATCAAGTAAATGTACTCAACATCTACTCAAATCATTTGTGAAGTAAGAACATAACGATACCGACTACACGCCTCAACACTTATTGGACTGCACACATCAAAATGTAGTACTTCCAACAAGTTGCTTTCTAGTTCCATTTTACTGAAAACGAGGCTTTCAGTCATCTTGCCCATGTGGTATGATTTGCATGTCTCAAGTGATTCAAAATCAAGTGAGTCTAAATGATCCATCTATATAGAGTTTCTTCATGCATATCTACCAACAAACATGGTTCGCATGTCTCAATCCTTTCAAAAATGAGTGAGTCCAAAGATCCATCAACTGGAGCTTCTTCATGCGTCTTATACTGATATGACTTAAGTGGTAGTGCCACAAGTAGGTGGTACTATCATTACTATCCTATATCTTTTGGCATGAACATGTGTATCACTACGATCGAGATTCAATAAACCATTCATTTTAGGCGTAAGACCATTGAACGTATTATTCAAATAAACAGAGTAACCATTATTCTCCTTAAATGAATAACCGTATTGCGATAGACGTAATCCAATCATGTCTATGCTCAACGCAAACACCAAATAACAATTATTTAGGTTTTAATACCAATCTCGATGGTAGAGGGAGCGTACGATATTTGATCAACCTTGGAAATACTTCCAACACATATCGTCATCTCACCTTTAGCTAGTCTCCGTTTATTCCGTAGCTTTTATTTCAAGTTACTAACACTTAGCAACCGAACCGGTATCTAATACCCTGGTGCTACTAGGAGTACTAGTAAAGTACACATCAACACAATGTATATCCAATATACTTCTATCGACCTTGCCAGCCTTCTAATCTACCAAATATCTAGGGTAATTCTGCTCCAGTGGTTGTTCCCCTTATTACAGAAGCACTTAGTCTCGGGTTTGGGTTCACCTTTGGGTTTCTTCACTAGAGCAGCAGCTGAATTGCCGTTTCATGAAGTATCCCTTCTTGCCCTTGCCCTTCTTGAAACTAGTGGTTTCACCAACCATCAACAATTGATGCTCCTTCTTGATTTCTACTTTTGTGGTGTCAAACATCGCGAATATCTCAAGGATCATCATATGTGTCCCTGATATATTATAGTTCATCACGAAGCTCTAGCAGCTTGGTGGTAATGACTTCGGAGAAACATCATTATCTCATCTGGAAGATCAACTCCCACTCGATTCAAATGATTGTTGTACTCAGACAATCTGAGCACAAGCTCAACAATTGGGTTTTTTCTCCCTTAGTTTGTAGGCTAAGAAAATCGTCGGAGGTCTTATACCTCTTGACGTGGGCACGAGCCTGAAATCCCAATTTCAGCCCTCGAAACATCTCATATGTTTCGCGACGTTTCAAAACGTCTTCGGTGCCTCAACTCTAAACCGTTTAACTGAACTATCACGTAGTTACCAAGATGTGTATGTTAGATGTTCGCAACATCCACAGACAATGTTCGAGGTTCAGCATACTGAGCGGTGCATTAAGGACACAAGCCTTCTATGAAGCAATGAGGACAATCCTCAGTTTACGGAACTAGTCCGCATAATTGCTACTATCAACTTTCAACTAAATTTTCTCTAGGAACATAACTAAACAGTAGAACTGAAGCGCGAGCTACAACATAATTTGCAAAGACCTTTTGACTATGTTCAGGATAATTAAGTTCATCTTATGAACTCCCACTCAGATAGACATCCCTCCAGTCATCTAAGTGATTACATGATTCGAGTCGACTAGGCCGTGTCCAATCATCACGTGAGACGGACTAGTCAACATCGGTGAACATCTTCATGTTGATCGTATCTACCATACGACTCATGCTTGACCTTTCGGTCTTCTGTGTTCCGAGGCCATGTCTGTACATGCTAGGCTCGTCAAGTTAACCTAAGTGTTTCGCATGTGTTTCCGAGGCCATGTCTGTACATGCTAGGCTCGTCAACACCCGTTGTATTCGAACGTAAGAATCTAACACCCGATCATCACATGGTGCTTCGAAACAACGAACTGTCGCAACGGTGCACAGTTAGGGGGAACACTTTCTTGAAATTTTAATGAGGGTTCATCTTATTTACTACCGTCATTCTAAGCAAATAAGATGTATAAACATGATAAACATCACATGCAATCAAATAGTGACATGATATGGCCAATATCATATTGCTCCTTTTGATCTCCATCTTCGGGGCTCCATGATCATCATCGTCACCGGCATGACACCATGACCTCCATCATCATGATCTCCATCATCGTGTCTTCATGAAGTTGTCTCGCCAACTATTACTTCTACTACTACAGCTAACGGTTAGCAATAAAGTAAAGTAATTACATGACGTTTATGTCGACACGCAGGTCATAAATAAATAAAGACAACTCCTATGGCTCCTGTCGGTTGTCATACTCATTGACATGCAAGTCGTGATTCCTATTACAAGAACATGATCATCTCATACATCACATATATCATTCATCACATCCTTTGGCCATATCACATCACATAGCATACCCTGCAAAAACAAGTTAGACGTCCTCTAATTGTTGTTTGCATGTTTTACGTGGCTGCTATGGGTTTCTAGCAAGAACATTTCTTACCTACGCAAAGACCACAACGTGATATGCCAATTACTATTTACCCTTCATAAGGACCCTGTTCATCGAATCCGATCCGACTAAAGTGGGAGAGACAGACACCCGCCAGCCACCTTATGCAACTAGTGCATGTTAGTCGGTGGAACCGGTCTCACATAAGCGTACGTGTAAGGTTGGTCCGGGCCGCTTCATCCCACAATGCCGCCGAATCAAGATTGGACTAGTAATGGTAAGCATATTGAACAAAATCAATGCCCACAACTACTTTGTGTTCTACTCGTGCATAGAATCTACGCAATAGACCTAGCTCATGATGCCACTGTTGGGGAACGTAGCAATAATTCAAAATTTTCCTACGTGTCACCAAGATCAATCTATGGAGTCATCTAGCAACGAGGGAGGAGTAGATCTACATACCCTTGTAGATCGCGCGTGGAAGCATTCAAGAGAACGGGGTTGATGGAGTCGTACTCGTCGTGATCCAAATCACCGATAATCCTAGCGCCGAACGGACGGCACCTCCGCGTTCAACACACGTACGGAGCAGTGACGTCTCCTCCTTCTTGATCCAGCAAGGGGGAGGAGAGGTTGATGGAGATCCAGCAGCACGACGGCGTGGTGGAAGTAGCGGGATTCCAACAGGGCTTCGCCAAGCGCTGCGGGAGGAGGGAGATGTGTCACGGGAGGGAGAGGGAGGCGCCAGGGCTTAGATGCGTCTGCCCTCTCTTCCCCCCACTATATATAGGGCCAAGGGAGAGGGGGGCGCAGCCTTGGCCCTTCCTCCAAGGAAGGGTGCGGCTAGGGAGGAGTCCCTCCTCCCCAAGGCACCTAGGAGGTGCCTTCCCCCTTTAGGACTCTTCCTTCTTCTTATCTCTTGGTGCATGGGCCTCTTGGGGCTGGTGCCCTTGGCCCATATAGGCCAAGGCACACACCCCTACAGCCCATGTGGCCCCCGGGGCAGGTGGCCCCACCCGGTGGACCCCCGGGACCCTTCCGGTGGTCCCGGTACAATACCGGTGACCCCGAAACTTGTCCCGATGGCCGAAATAGCACTTCCTATATATAATTCTTTACCTCCGGACCATTCCGGAACTCCTCGTGACGTCCGGGATCTCATCTGAAAGGATCGATATGGTTTACTAGAGGGGGGGTGAATAGGCAACTACCAATTTTTAGCTTTTCTTTACCAAATTAAACTTTGCATCAAAGTAGGTTGTCTAGATGTGCAACTAGGTGAGCAACCTATATGATGCAACAACAACAAGCATACAAGCGAGCAAGGGAAAAAACACTAAAGAGCTTGCACAAGTAAAGGTAAGAGATAACCAAGAGTGGATCCGGTGAAGACGAGGATGTGTTACCGAAGTTCCTTCCTTTTGAGGGGAAGTACGTCTCCGTTGGAGCGGTGTGGAGGCACAATGCTCCCCAAGAAGCCACTAGGGCCACCGTATTCTCCTCACGCCCTCACACAATGCGAGATGCCGAGATTCCACTATTGGTGCCCTTGAAGGCGGCGACCGAACCTTTACAAACAAGGTTGGGGCAATCTCCACAACTTAATCGGAGGCTCCCAACAAGACCACGAAGCTTCACCACAATGGAATATGGCCCCGAGGTGACCTCAACCGTCTAGGGTGCTCAAACACCCAAGAGTAACAAGATCCGCTAGGGATGAGTGGGGGAATCGAAAATCTCTTGGTGGAAGTGTAGATCGGAGCCTTCTCAACCACTCCCGAGCAAATCAACAAGTTTGATTGGCTAGGGAGATAGATCGGGCAAAATGAAGCTTGGAGTATTTAATGGAGCTTGAGCAATAAATGAAGCTAGGGCAATGATTGAAGCTTGGGGGAAGAGGTAAGTGGAAAGGACGAAGGGGACGCCCTTTTATAGTGGGGGAAACAAACCCCCCACTCAGCCCCGCAGAGAGCGGTACTACCGCTCATGAGTGGTACTACCGCTCCCCCTCAGCGGTACTGCCGCGCCAGAAGAAAGGGGCTGGGGCAGGGACCCAGAGCAGTAGTACCGTGGAGGCAGGGCAGTACTACCGCGCGAACGCGGTACTGCCGCCCCTACTACCGCAGCTAGTACCGCAAAACCCGACACGAGAAAATGCGCAAAATAGTCGAGGTGGAAGGAGCACAGAGCCGCAGCGGTACTGCAGTTGAGGCCATCAAGCGGTACTACCGCTCCGAGGAGCGATACTACCGCTTTATGAGCTACAGCGGTACTACCGCTGCAACTGCAGCTAGTGCCATAACGCCCAGACACAAGGAGCGCACTAGGGTCGAGGCGGTAGGAGCACGGAGCCGCAGCGGTACTGCTGCTGAGGCAGCGGTACTACCGCTTAGTGAGCTTCAGCGGTACTACCGCTATGGCCCGCGGTACTACTGCTGGGTCCAGGAAAGGAGGGAGAGGGGAGAAAAGAGAAGCTCCAAGAGGCGGAAAGAACCGGTGGGTGAGAACAGGACGTGTACGTGTTGATTCCACCCAAACCATACCGAAACGGATCCCCTCTTGATAGTATGGTGACTACTACGAAACTTGGTCCACCAACAAAGAAACGAAAGAAGCTACACCGTCTTGAGTAGAACGCCGAGGGGAAATAACCGTCTCGTGCCGAAGAAAGAATATCTGAAAGAACTCAAAGCACCCGATTAGTCCGCAAATTGCATTGTCATCAATCACCAAAACACCGTAGGGATAAATATGCCCTTACAATCTCCCCCTTTTTGGTGGATTGATGACAATATGGGATTTGCACAAAAAAGAGTAATGACAAAGAATGCGAGCGAATGCACACCTCTAAAATATAGACAAGCTCCCCCTAGACGTGTGCCAACTAGATAAGTGCTTTGGACTACACGGCACACATACTAGGATCACCGCTCCCCTTATATTTTAGAGACCAACATCTTAAGCAAGATATATGAGAACAACATATATGATAGGATGAGTAAGCAAGCTATTAGATACCGAGGTGCATAGAACATAGATAAGGTAACAAAGGTAGCATATGTCTTACACCATATGACGGGAGCTAAGGTCTCACAGCAAACCAAACCAGCGGAAACGCACAAGGCACCACAAGACTAAACCAAAGCACAAGATTAAAACAAGGCACGACACAAGAAGCAAAGCAAAACAAGCAAATCCCTACACTCTCTCCCCCTTTGGCAGCGAGACACCAAAAAGGCCAGAGAGGGACACTACAACTCCAGGTGATCATCACATCTCTGCATCTTCATCGTGGGTTGAGGGCTGCTCGGCATCGGAGTCGGTCCAGTGGCAGTTCTGATGAATCCAGTCCTCCTCTTCAGTGATCTGTCCCTCAGACCCACTGACAACTGTGGCACCCAACTGACGCATGATCTCCTTGTGGCGCGTCCTGGCATTCTTCTCCGCCACATGAGTCATGTACTGACCATGGGACTCCATGCAGAAGAGCTTCTTCATCTTGCGCTTGAGCTTCTGGGCCCATGATGGTTCTGCACTAGAGTGGCCAAAAGCCTCATCATGAGCATCAGTAGCAGCCTCACCCTCGGTCCCCATGGCAGCAGCAGCAGCAGACGGGCCCCTTGTGGCAGCAGTAGCAGATGGACCCCCTGTGTGAGGTGCTGTCCAGTTGTCCTTCTTCCTCAGACGCTTGATCTCATGAGAAACCAAGTCTCCAGTCTCTAGCAGCACTCTGGGATAAGTCTGTGCCCAGGCCCTCTCAATGAGCCTCATGATGAAGGGACCATAGATAGGACACTTACGCTCAGACACGGCAGATAGAAGTTCCGACCACATGACATGAGAGATATCCAGGCTCTCTCCAGTGCTTGCTTCCTTCTCATGCTGACAGAAAAGGAGCATGTCCACGAGGAAGGAGTGAACCTGGTCCAGATTCCCAATGCGAGGGAAGAGAGTCTCACGGAAAACGCGATGAAGAATGTCCAGATACGGATACAGCTCATAGGTCTTCTTCTCAGTCACCGGGTGAACCTTCACAGTGCAGTAGGGCCAAAGGGCTTGCTTGTGGGTGGATGTAGCATTGCGGTGAGGGCGGAAACCGACAGGAGTCTCAAGCCCGTTATCCACCACATCGAGTAACTCCATGAACGCCCGCCACTTGACGGAAAGCAGCTTGCCATTGGTCATCCAAGTCAGAGTCCGGTCGCCATCTGTACCAAGATGGACGGTGGCATAGAATTGAGCCACCAAATCTGCATCAAAATCCTTGTTGAACTGCATGATCCTGAGAATGTTCAGCTGAGTGCACATCTAAAGGGCTTCTCCAAAGTACTCTGGGTCCTTCTCCATAGCATCAATATCAATGGAGCGAACATCAACAAATAGATTCTTCTTGGCCTTGATCACATCAAAATAGATGGCAAACTGAAAACGGTTCCAGAACGGGCGGTTGACCAAAGTGGGTTCTTGGTCCACCGCATAGGGGTTGCGGCGACGCTTCTCCCAAAACTCCTTGTTGGTCATCTCAGTCACAGTCTTCCCTTTTGGCTTGTTGGCGGCTCGCTTTGATTGCTGAGGAGGTGGAGGAACACTAGCAGAAGCACTTGCTGAGGGCGGTTGGGCGCTCGAGGAACCACCGGCAGGCTCTGAGGTCCGGTAGCGTTTGGAGGTGGCACGCCCGGGGTTGATACGGCGACCTTGCTGCTCGGAAAGGTCATCACCTGGAGCCAAACACAAGAAAACGCAAAACAACCAGAAGAAACGAGCATAAGCCAACAAACACAACAAAAAGGATCAAGGTAAGGCAGGAGAATGGTGGAAATAGGCATGCAGCGGTAGTACCGTGACCTGCCGGCGGTAGTACCGCCCCAAGCGGTAGTACCGCCCCAATGGGAGCGGCAGTACCGCTCTAGGTCAAGCGGTAGTACCGCTCCAAGGGAGCGGTAGTACGGCTTGAGGCGGATAACCAGCAGTTTCATAGCACGAGGCGGTGAAACAGTGGTTTCCTACTACCATGGACAGATCCGGCACTACCGGCCTACCAAATTCAAAAATAATCCTACCAAACATCAATCTAGACGATCTAGTTGCCTTCTCCAACCAACTCAAGCCTAGATTTAGCCAAAAATCTAGAGATGCAACCACCATTGCCCCTAGAGCACAAGATCTGACATCAAGACCAAAAGAGAGAAGGAACGGGGGAAATACCGGCATCCATGGCAAGAGGACGAGGTGGGGATTGACTCCACCGAAGGAAATGGAGAGGAACGCCCCGGAGGAGGAGATCCACCGGAGCCCTTCCGCGGCGGAACGGTGCTGGAGAGAGGGAGAGACACGAGGGGAGCGAGCGAATGGGTATGGGGGAGAAGAAACCTCCCCCTGCCCTGATAAAAACCCCTGGCCCCGCCCCGCAGCGGTAGTACTGTGCTGGGGAGCGGTAGTACCGCTGGTAAGCGGCAGTGCCGCACTAGAGGGGCGGTAGTACCACTTACCACGGTAGTACCGTCCACCACCAGCGGCAGTACCGCTTACAAGCGGTAGTACCGCTCACCACCAGCGGCAATACCGCCCAGCACGCCACGGCAACTAGACAACATGGCTTAGCTCAAAAAGAAGGCAGAAAACACGCAACGAAAAGCAAGGAACACACAAGCAAGAGGCCAAGAAACCCCTCTTCAAGAGAGGGCGGTGGCCGAGGCCACCTATGTTTGAGTCAAGAGGTATGGCGCCGCGAAGATTTTAACCTTGGGCCCATGACCAAAACTCGTCTTTTAAGCACACGTGCCATCAACAATGGCTAAAGTGAGAGACTTGATCAATTTATGCATAATGGGGGGAGGGAGAGTTCATTGAGAGAACAACACTCCCCCTATGTCCATGCCTGCACCTAAACTAGACAACAAATTGAGCGTGGTGGGTGTGCACGGGTTCAAGCAACATTGCTTGAATCAATGATATTTAGCTCATGCCTTAACTCGCGAAATCTTGCTTCATCCAAGGGCTTCGTGAAAATATCTGCAAGGTTGTCATGAGTGTTGACATAGTTGAGCTCGATCTCTCCTCGCCTAATGTGATCCCGGATGAAATGATACCGAATCTCAATATGCTTCGTCTTGAAGTGTTGCACCGGGTTGAGAGAAATCTTGATGGCACTTTCATTGTCACACCAAAGAGGCACTTTGTCACAAGTGACACCGTAATCCTTTAAAGTTTGCCTCATCCATAAGAGTTGTGCACAACAACTACCGGCCGCAACATACTCCGCTTCGGTGGACGAGAGAGACACACAACTTTGCTTTTCGGAAGACCAACTTACCAAAGAGCAACCAAGGAATTGGCACCCTCCGGAAGTGGACTTCCTATCCACTTTGTCTCCCGCCCAATCGGAATCCGAGTAGCCTACAAGCTTGAAGTTTGATCCTCTTGGGTACCATAGGCCAAAGTTTGGGGTATGAGCCAAATATCGAAAGATTCGTTTGACCGCTACATAGTGACTTTCCTTAGGTGCGGCTTGAAACCGTGCACAAATTCCCACACTCAACATGATGTTCGGTCTAGATGCACAAAGGTAAAGCAAGGATCCAATCATGGAATGATATACCTTTTGATCCACCACTTTACCATTGGGATCTAGGTCAAGTTGGCACTTGGTGGGCATTGGGGTGGAAGCCGGCTTCATGTCGCTTAGCTTGAATCTCTTGAGCATGTCTTGAGTGTATTTGGATTGATTGATGAAGGTTCCTTCTCTTCTTTGCTTCACTTCAAACCCTAGAAAGAACTTCAACTCCCCCATGGAGGACATCTCGAACTTTGAGGTCATGAGAGCGGCAAATTCCTCATTGAAAGCTTTGTTAGGAGAACCAAAGATAATATCATCAACATATAATTGGCACACAAACAACTCCCCTTTGACCTTCTTAGTAAAAAGAGTGGGGTCGATTATCCCAACTTCAAACCCACGGTC
Source organism: Triticum monococcum (assembly GCA_034509565.1). Lineage (NCBI taxonomy): Eukaryota > Viridiplantae > Streptophyta > Magnoliopsida > Poales > Poaceae > Triticum > Triticum monococcum. Next base: position 69,986,038 of record CM067846.1, read on the forward strand.
TTGTAACAACTCGGTAAGGTGGTCATACCACGCACGTGGGGCTTGTTTAAGGCCATAGAGTGCCTTATCGAGTTGATACACATGATCGGGAAAGTAGGGATCCTCGAACCCGAGGGGTTTCTTGACGTACACCAATTCATTAATGGGACCATTAAGAAAAGCACTCTTCACATCCATTTGATGTAGCTTAAAGTTATGATGAGAAGCATATGCAATCAACATGCGAATGGATTCAAGACGAGCAATGGGAGCAAAGGTTTCACCATAGTCGATACCCTCGACTTGGGAGTAGCCTTGTGCTACCAAACGAGCCTTGTTGCGAATGATAATCCCATGGGCATCTTGCTTGTTCTTGAATAACCACTTGGTTCCAATGACATTGTGGTTTCCCGTTGGCCTTGGCACTAGTCTCCACACTTTGTTGCGCTCGAAGTTGTTGAGTTCTTCATGCATGGCATTGAGCCAATCCGGATCTTCTAGCGCCTCATAGACCTTGAGAGGTTCCACACACGAGACAAACGTGTGATGCTCACAATAATTTGCTAATTGTCTACGAGTGCTTACCCCCTTTCTTAAGCTTCCAAGCACATTCGTCATGAGATGATCCTTGGTGGAGAGCTTGGAAGCAACTTTGGCGGCACGACGCTCTAATTCCTCCTCGGTGGTGAGTTGAGGAGCGGTTACTTGATCATCTTGAGCATCGTCATGAACTTGTTCTTGGTCTTGAACTTGCTCGGGGGAGAGAACTTGACCTTGGGCATCCCTTGGTGTGTCAACACCATATTGAGTATGATCTTGCCCTTGGTCTTGTTCATGAGGTTGAGGGCCTTCACTTTGTTCTTCGGAAGCGTGTGGGCCTTGGGTTGGTGATGGCTCTACAAGAGTGGAGCATTGTCCTTCTCCTTCGGCCATAAGGGGTTCCTCAATGGGTAGGATGAAACCAACACCCATTCTTCTTATGGCTTGGGGAGGACTTTCATCACCTACATCACAAGTGCCACTTTGCTCCACTTGGGAGCCGTTATTCTCATCAAACTCCATGTTACACGTCTCCTCAATAAGTCCCGTGGATTTATTGAGGACACGGTAAGCATGAGAGTTTGTAGCATAACCAACAAATATGCCCTCATAAGCTCTAGCCTCAAATTTAGACAACCGAACACCTTTCTTGAGAATGAAACACTTACACCCGAATACCCGGAAGTACTTGAGGTTGGGCTTGTTACCGGTGAGTATCTCATATGGAGTCTTGTTCAAGCCCTTGCGGAGGTAGAGCCGATTGGATGCATGACACGCGGTGTTGATGGCTTCGGCCCAAAAGTTGTACGGAGAATTGAACTCCGCCATCATGGTTCTTGCCGCATCCATCAACGTCCGGTTCTTCCTCTCTGCAACACCGTTCTGTTGAGGGGTGTATGGTGCGGAATATTGATGCTTGATACCCTCATCACTAAGAAATTCATCCAAGGTATAGTTCTTGAACTCGGTGCCGTTGTCACTTCTTATTGTCAAGATCTTTGCATTGTGTTGACGTTGTGCTTCATTTGCAAAGTCAATGACGGTTTGTTGGGTCTCGCTCTTCCTCTTGAAGAAATACACCCACGTGTACCTTGAGTAGTCATCCACAATCACCAAGCAATACTTTCTACCTCCAAGACTATCGAAGGATGGGGGCCCAAAGAGATCCATGTGAAGGAGCTCCAAAGGCCTCTTTGAATAAATGATAGTCGTGGGAGGGTGAGCCTTCTCATGTAGCTTTCCTTCAATACAGGCACTGCAAGCATGATCTTTAACAAAACTAACATTCGTTAGTCCACGGACATGGTCCCCCTTTAGGAGACTTTGCAAAGATCTCATATTGACATGGGCCAAACGGCGATGCCAAAGCCATCCCACATCAACTTTAGCCATTAGGCATGTCGCGGTCTTAGTGGGTCGCTCCGAAAAGTTAATCACATATAGACCGTTCTCGACATGCCCAAAAAAAGCTACTTTAAGAGTATTGCTCCACAAGAGGGCCATGGTATCAATGTCAAAGAAAGTGGCAAAGCCCATGATTGCAAGTTGATGAACAGAAAGTAAATTGTATGCAAGGGACTCAACAAGCATGACCTTCTCGATCGTGAGATCATGAGAGATGACCACCTTGCCAAGTCCCAATACCTTAGAGGACGAGGCGTCACCCCACTCGACATTGGTGGGCATAGATGGAACTTTGTGCACGTCTACCACCAAGTCCTTGCTTCCGGTCATATGATTTGTAGCTCCGCTATCGAGCAACCATGATCCACCACCGGAAGCAAACACCTACAAGAGATCAATGCTTGGTTTTAGGTACCCATTTTGTAATGGGTCCTTTGATGTTAGTAACAAGGGTCTTAGGAACCCAAATAGACCATTCAATGTGCTCATGAAGAGAACCAACAAATTTGGCATAAACATGCCCATCACTAGCTCGGCATAACACATAAGAAGGATTAAAATCTCCGGCTTTGTTGGGAGAGGTGACATTGCCCTTCTTGACTTTGTTCTTCTTCTTATTCTCGGGGACACTCTCTCCCGCCCTCACAAAAGTTTGCATGAGGGGTGGAGGTCGTTTGGTCTTGTCATTCTTCTTCTTATTCTTGGAGTCGGGGACATACCCAACCCCTTCCTTCGCCGCACCTCCCTTTTGGTTGATCAAGAGATCGTTGAGGTTCTTCTTGCCTTGTATGCACGTCGCAAGACCTCTCTCAAGTTGCGCCTTCAACTTAGCATTTTCTTCAACAAGGTGCATATGCTCACAACATGGGTTAGTAGCATTTGCATTATCAATCAAAACCATATGAGGAAAGGTTGCTTTCTCCATAGTTAGCTTCACTTGGAGTTGATCATGAGACTCCTTGAGACTAGCGTGAATACCCTTCAAGGCCTTGTGAGCCTTGTCAAGTATATCAAACTCCTCTTTGAGTCTAGCAAGCTCAACCCCAAGTTTGGCCTTCTCGGAATTTAGCACACGAGAAACAATGAGGGCATGATCATAATCTTTCTCTAACTTAGCATGATCAACGTTGTGTGACTCCTCAAGAGCCAAACGAAGACCACGCTCTTCCTCAAGAGCATTGGAAAGATCCGAAATCTCATCGGCATAGTCACGACTATGCCCTTCCATCTTCGAGATGGTGTCTTCGTGAGCCTCGATCATGTCATTGGCCTCACCAAGTTGTTCCAAGAGAGCAACAAAGTGCTTCTTGGATTTTCCCTTGAGTTTGCCCATAAAGGCCTCAAACTCGTTAGCCTCCACATTAGCTCCCTCAACTTCATTAATGCAATCCGATGGGGAAGGATTATTAATGATGGTAGTTTTGATGTTGGAGGTTACCTTGTTGGTGGCTTTAGCCATGAGGCACTTGGCGGTGATGCTCTCGTTGGGTGAGTCGAAGAGAGACACTCGTGACGTTGTTGCAATGGCAATGGAGGCCATGGCAACCGACTCATCATCTTCATCATCGTCATCATCCTCATTGTACTCTTCTTGCACAACCAAGGCCTTGGGAGGAGTCTTCTTGGTGAAGTTGTTCTTGTTGGGGAACGACTTGGCCTTGTCCTTTCGGATGAGTTTGCCACCATTGTCTTCCCTCTTCTCATACGGGCATTCCGCAACGAAATGACTCACATTGCCGCAATTGTAGCAAGTCCTTACACGTTGCTTTCCCCTTGTGCCACTCGAGTTGTTTTTGCTAAAGTTGGGCCTCGAGTTTTTCTTACTCCAAAAATGCCTTGAAGCAAGTGCCATATGTCCATGATATGCACACTTCGTATCTTCGGGGTTGCTCTCCTCTTCTTCCTCTTCTTCTTCTTCCACGGTGAGCTTGGCCTTCAATGCAAGGTTAGGCTTCTTTGCCCGTTGAGAACGAAGCACCGCATTGTCGGCGGTCTTGTCCAAAATGTTCATGGCCACAAACTCATCCAACACTTCACTTGAGGTCAAAGTGTGGAAGTCCGGTCTTTGGCGAATGACGGAGGACATGGCCTTGTGGTAGGGCATCATTGCCTTGAGGAATTTGCGCTTGATCCAATTGTCATCCGTGTCCTTGCTCCCATGATCTCGTAGTGAGACCGCGAGTTTGGTGACTCTCCGATAAAGCTCACGGGGTTCTTCATCTTCCTTCATTGCAAACTCATCGGCCTCATCTTGTACCACTTCATAGTTGGAGCGTTGAATGCTTGCGCTTCCCCGGTAGAGAGACACGACATAATGCCATGCATCTTTGGCCAAGGCAAAGGGACGAAGATGAGGTAGGTCTTCGGGTGGAATTGCATCTTGAATGATGAAGAGAGCATTCTCATTGAATTGATTGTCCGCGGCTTCTCGAGGAGTGAAGTTGCTTGGATCATGTGGATAGAAACCTTCTTCAATGATTCTCCAAAGGTTAGTGTTCACATGATTTAAATGACGTTTAAAGCGGTAAACCCAAGAATCAAAATCCTCATTTTTCACAATCTTAGGAGGAGGACCGGCATGATTCAGATGAGTAGAAGGAACCGGTCCACCATAAACAAGTGGTGGTTCCACATGGGCAAATATGTCGGTGCCATTCTTGCCACTAGAAGAAGGAGCCTTTTCACTACTAGCTTCCCCCTTGTCGGGGATAGCATCCGACACCTTGTTGGCGGGATCACCCACTTTCAACGGTGCGGTGGAAAGTTTAAGCCCCTCAAGAAATTTAGTAAACATGTTTTCAACTTCGGTCGTCATGGAGGTTTTCAATGTCTCCAAGGCCACATTGAACTCCTCACGAGAGACCGAAGTTCCCCCATCTCCCGTAAACGAGGTCGGATTCACACCGGAGTGTTCCTCCACACCGTCTACGGTATCAACCATACTCTTTGGACGGTAAAGTCCTTAATAAAGAGACGAGGCTCTAATACCAATTGAAAGGATCGATATGGTTGACTAGAGGGGGGTGAATAGGCAACTACCAATTTTTAGCTTTTCTTTACCAAATTAAACTTTGCATCAAAGTAGGTTGTCTAGATGTGCAACTAGGTGAGCAACCTATATGATGCAACAACAACAAGCATACAAGCGAGCAAGGGAACAAACACTAAAGAGCTTGCACAAGTAAAGGTAACAGATAACCAAGAGTGGATCTGGTGAAGACGAGGATGTGTTACCGAAGTTCCTTCCTTTTGAGGGGAAGTACGTCTCCGTTGGAGCGGTGTGGAGGCACAATGCTCCCCAAGAAGCCACTAGGGCCACCTTATTCTCCTCACGCCCTCACACAATGCGAGATGCCGTGATTCCACTATTGGTGCCCTTGAAGGCGGCGACCGAACCTTTACAAACAAGGTTGGGGCAATCTCCACAACTTAATTGGAGGCACCCAACAAGACCACGAAGCTTCACCACAATGGAATATGGCTCCGAGGTGACCTCAACCGTCTAGGGTGCTCAAACACCCAAGAGTAACAAGATCCGCTAGGGATGAGTGGGGGAATCAAAAATCTCTTGGTGGAAGTGTAGATCGGAGCCTTCTCAACCACTCCCGAGCAAATCAACAAGTTTGATTGGCTAGGGAGATAGATCGGGCAAAATGAAGCTTGGAGTATTTAATGGAGCTTGAGCAATAAATGAAGCTAGGGCAATGATTGAAGCTTGGGGGAAGAGGTAAGTGGAAAGGACGAAGGGGACGCCCTTTTATAGTGGGGGAAACAAACCCCCCACTCAGCCCCGCAGAGAGCGGTACTACCGCTCATGAGTGGTACTACCGCTCCCCCTCAGCGGTACTGCCGCGCCAGAAGAAAGGGGCTGGGGCAGGGACCCAGAGCAGTAGTACCGTGGAGGCAGGGCAGTACTACCGCGCGAACGCGGTACTGCCGCCCCTACTACCGCAGCTAGTACCGCAAAACCCGACACGAGAAAATGCGCAAAATAGTCGAGGTGGAAGGAGCACAGAGCCGCAGCGGTACTGCAGTTGAGGCCATCAAGCGGTACTACCGCTCCGAGGAGCGGTACTACCGCTTTATGAGCTACAGCGGTACTACCGCTGCAACTGCAGCTAGTGCCATAACGCCCAGACACAAGGAGCGCACTAGGGTCGAGGCGGTAGGAGCACGGAGCCGCAGCGGTACTGCTGCTGAGGCAGCGGTACTACCGCTTAGTGAGCTTCAGCGGTACTACCGCTGTGGCCCGTGGTACTACTGCTGGGTCCAGGAAAGGAGAGAGAGGGGAGAAAAGAGAAGCTCCAAGAGGCGGAAAGAACCGGTGGGTGAGAACAGGACGTGTATGTGTTGATTCCACCCAAACCATACCGAAACGGATCCCCTCTTGATAGTACGGTGACTACTACGAAACTTGGTCCACCAACAAAGAAACGAAAGAAGCTACACCGTCTTGAGTAGAACGCCGAGGGGAAATAACCGTCTTGTGCCGAAGAAACAATATCTGAAAGAACTCAAAGCACCGGATTAGTCCGCAAATTGCATTGTCATCAATCACCAAAACACCGTAGGGATAAATATGCCCTTACATCATCCGGGACTCCGAACAACATTCGGGATACCACATACTAATATCTCTATAACCCTAGCGTCACTGAACCTTAAGTGTGTAGACCCTACGGGTTCGGGAGACATGTAGACATGACCGAGACGTTCTCCGGTCAATAACCAACAGCGGGATTTGGATACCCATGTTGGCTCCCACATGTTCCACGATGATCTCATCGGATGAACCACGATGTCGAGGATTCAATCAATCCCGTATTCAATTCCCTTTATCCAGCGGTATTGTACTTGCCCGAGATTCGATCGTCGGTATCCGATACCTTGTTCAATCTCGTTACCGGCAAGTCTCTTTACTCGTTCCGTAACACATCATCCCGTGATCAACTCCTTGGTCACATTGTGCACATTATGATGATGTCCTACCGAGTGGGCCCAGAGATACCTCTCCATCACACGGAGTGACAAATCCCAGTCTCGATTTGTGCCAACCCAACAGACACTTTCGGAGATACCCGTAGTGCCCCTTTATAGCCACCCAATTACGTTGTGATGTTTGGCACACCCAAAGTATTCCTACGGTATCCGGGAGTTGCACAATCTCATGGTCTAAGGAAACGATACTTGACATTAGAAAAGGCTTTAGCATACGAACTATACGATCTTGTGCTATGCTTAGGATTGGGTCTTGTCCATCACATCATTCTCCTAATGATGTGATCTCGTTATCAACGACATCCAATGTTCATGGTCAGGAAACCGTAACCATCTATTGATCAACGAGCTAGTCAACTAGAGGCTTACTAGGGACATGGTGTTGTCTATGTATCCACACATGTATCTGAGTTTCCTATCAATACAATTCTAGCATGGATAATAAACGATTATCATGAACAAGGAAATATAATAATAATAACCAATTTATTATTGCCTCTAGGGCATATTTCCAACACGGTAGGCCCAGGCTATCCAGTCAAATCCCGCAGCAGGCGCGCGCGCAGTACGTGGCGAAAAAGGCGACGCGGAGATCGAGGAGCCTCCGCATTGTCACTTCCGATTACTGCGGCCACCCCCGTCCCGCGCGCTTCCCAAAAATCCGAATCCCGTGATATCCGCTGGCTGCAGAACAACTTGTCAAAACAGAAAACCCCGCGCGCACCGGCGCTCGGTACATCACAGATAAAGAAATCCACTCGACGAAAGGCCTGGAATGGATCAAGGTGACTGCAAGAGGTTGACGACGTCATCCGTGACGGTCGACCCAGAACGAAGCACTCATATAGTCCGAAGAACCAGTCGGAAAGGTCGCCGACCCTTTCTCACTCTAACCTCGATCCATTCGGGGGCTAATGATGAAGCTATGTACCTAGGGTAGGGGCACGGGGACCCGTCCTAAAAAGCCCTACCCGAGGACATCCCTAGAAGGAGTCACATGTCAAACGACTTGAAGGTATCCCACTCGACGGGTTCAAGACACTCGACCAAAGAAACTATCACTCGACCATGAAGCCAACCACTCGACTGTCAGAAGACCTGAAGTCACTCCGCAGGCAAACGGTCGGCTATTAAATAGTCTTTATAGTCATTATAACACTTTATTAGGGGCATTACCAGTAACGCCCAACCTTAAATGTACCTAAAACCCTGCATTACTGAGGGCAGGAGGGGGCCGGCTGTCGTGGTTCTAAGTCTGACAGTGAGGTAGGGGGGTGTATGAAGAGGCTAGACCTTAGCTATTGGGAAGTTGTAAGCACGCAAGGTTTACGAGTTCAGGCCCTTCTCAGAGGAAGTAACAGCCCTACGTCTCGGTGCCCGGAGGTGGTCGATTGGATTATGCGTGTGTCGATGACAAGGATGCGAACCCTTCATACTGAGGAGGGGGTGGCTTATATAGAGTTCGCTGGCCCTCTCCTACCCTCAGTAATGCAGGGTTTAAGGTACATTTAAGGTGGGCGTTACTGGTAACGCCCCTAATAAAGTGCTATAATGACCATAAAGACTTCTTAATAGCCGACCATTTGCTTGCGGAGTGATTCCAGGTCTTCTGGCAGTCGAGTGATTGACTTCATGGTCGAGTGATAGCTTCTTGGTCGAGTGTCTTGAACCCGTCGAGTGGAGTACCTTCAAGTTGATTGAAAGGTGACTTCTTCTAGGGATGTCCTAGGGTAGGGCTCTTTAGGACGGGTCCGTGCCCCTTCCCTAGGTACATAGCTTCATCATTAGCCCCTAAACGGATCGAGGCTAGAGTGAGAAAAGGGTTAGTGACCTTTCCGACTGATTCTTCGGGTTATATGAGTGCTTCGTTCTGGGTCGATCGTCACGGATGATGTCATCAACCTCTTTCAGTCGCCTTGATCCGTTCCAGGCCTTTCGTCGAGTGGATTCCTTTACCTGTGCCATACCGAGCGCCGGTGCGTGTGGGATTTTCTGTTTTGACGAATTGTTCTGCAGCCAGCGGATATCACAGGATTCGGATTTTTTGGGAAGCGCGCGGAACAGGGGCGGCCGCAGTAATCGGAAGTGACAATGCGAAGGCTCCTCGATCTCCATGTCGCCTTTTTCGCCACGTACTGTGCGCACGCCTGCCGCGGGATTTGACTGGATAGCCTGGGCCTGCTGGTCAGCCACTCGGAAGCGGCCCCTTATAAGTTGCCGGCTCGGAGTCCTCCAACAGTGCGCGTGCTCTTCTCTTCTCCTTCTTCCTCTCTTTCTTCGTAACCTCTTCCACTGCCTTCGCTCTCGCCCAACCACCGCAAACCAGTTCGAGATCTCGCCGGCGACGATGGTGAACGGCAAGACAACCGCTCTGGAGCGCGCGAAGAAGGCGGCGGCGGGGAAGGGGAAGAAGTCTGCGCGCGGCGGATCTTCCTCCAGGACGGCCCTGCCCAAGGGTTGGATCCAGGGCGACTGGATGGCATCGGTGCTCCGGCAGGAGGATCTCGATGACATGGTGGAGGGGGAGCCATTCCCCACAAAGCCGCGCGTCTTCCGGAGGGAGAGATCGAGCCCCAACCTCGCGACGGTGAGTGCGTGCTTCTGGCCACTCACATCGACCGAGGGTTTTCTCTGCCGCCCCATTCTTTCTTCTGAAACTTCTTGAACTTCTTTGGAGCGGAGCTCCATCACTTTACCCCAAACTCCATAGTCTACCTTGCCGCTTTCATTTCTATGTGTGAGGCGTTCCTGGGTTGCCGCCCACACTGGGGGCTTTTCAAGCACATTTTCACTTGTCGCTCTCAGTCGGTCAAGAAGGCCAAGTCGAGTGATGAGAAGACGCAAGTGATCCAGTTGTGTGGGGGCTTGGCGATCCAGACGAGAGGGAAGAGCTGTTTCCCATCCATTACTTTCCCGGAGTCAGTCCAAGGCTGGCAGGCGACTTGGTTCTACTGCCAGGATCAGGCGACTCCAGGGCAGTCGACTGGACTCCCACCTTTTTCTCTCGACCGAGCCGAAAAGCCTGCTTCTCTGAAGGTGACGCCTGAAGAAAAGGCCCAGGTCAAGGTACTGGCGGGTCGAGTGGTTGAACTTGTCCGCGAGGGTGTGACGGGAATGGATCTGCTGGAAGTCTTCCTCAAGAGGCGAATCCAACCGCTCCAGGCTTGGGACCACCCGATGTGGCTGTACTCTGGCCTCGAGGACACCACTCGGATCCACCCGGAGGAGGTCACCGACGAGATGTTGGAGGGGTGGCTGTCAAGCATCACGGGGAACAAGGACAACCCCCGAGGAGCCAGGAGGGTCATTCCACTCGACAGTTCGTATGAGGTCGACCAGGTGTGTCTTTATGCTCCCGACTGAAATCTTCGTTTTCTGCGTTGGTCTTCTTTTGAGTAGGTCGATTGACTTTCGCTTTGTCTGCTGTTTTCCAAGCAACCACTGAGATGTACTCGATGCCCAATGGGGCACAGGGGTCGACTGAGGAAGGAGAAGGGAGCGGAGGCGAGAGCGGGGATGACCAAGGCGAGTGGGAGTCTGATGGTGAAGGAGAGGGAGGCGATGACGTCTTCTCCAGTGAAGAGGAGGAGGAGGAGGTCGAACCCCCCCCCCCTCCCCCGCCCGGAGAGGCGATCCAAGCGCGCACACGACCCGGCGCAGGAACGTGGCAAGGCGACTGCCTCCGTTGGGCCGTCGTCAAAACGCCCTCGGACTTCTTCTCCAACACCAACTGGGAAGGTCCCCAAGCAACCACGCATGACGCTGTCCAAGCCGCCCAAGACTCTGCCCAAGATGAAGATAACCGTCCCTGTTATTTCCGGGTAATAAATCTTGCTTTCCTTCGTCGATCGTGGACGGATCCTTGGTCGATTCATTAAGCTAACTAGCTGACTTTTCGAAATTTGCAGCGTTGCTACCTCTGAGGTCTCTGCCAAGGACGATGACCAAGAGATGGGGGACGCTGTTACCTCCAACCCTGGTACGATTACTGACGTTCTGTTTTTGAGTCGACTGGTCGTTTCTTGCAATTCTGGTCGATTGAAAGTTTCCCTTGTAGCCCCTCCTCATGTTATCGACCTCCCGGATGACGACGACAACGAACCGCTGAGGATGAGGAGGACCAAGAGGTCGTCGGCTGACAGGACTCCCCAGCCTACTCCGGCGCCTGAGATCATGGCTCGGGATGGTGGCGATGCCCCTCGGGCTTCTGTGACCTTTGCCAATCCCCTGTCGAGCGCGCAGTCTTCAGCGTCGACTGCAGATCCAACTTCGCTTTTTGTCGCATACCCTGCCCCTGAGGACGAAGTGGCTGCTGCGAAGGAGGCTATACGCCAGGGAGGGGTCATGATGGAGCAGGTGAAGAAGGCTCGGGAGGCCAGCCAGGCAGCCTATGACGCAAGTTCGGCGCTTCAGAGCAACGTCCAGGTCAGTCGACTTGATACTTGATTATTTGAAGAGTCTTTCTCCCTCTCTTTTTTTGAAGATCTTTGTATCTGTACACCCAGTGGGTGTGTTTACTCCTTCTTGGACTAGTGGGGGCACGCCGAGTGCACCCACTGGGTGTAGTCCCCGAGACTACGGTGGACTGCTGGCAGTCAACTGTAGTCTTTTACATTGTGTTTCTGTATCTGTGTTCCTTTTCTTGGTCTGATCAGGCCATGTCGAATGGATCTGGATCCGGTCGACTGCAGACAGTCAACTTTTCGCTCTGTGTTTTTTTTGAACCAGTGGGGGCACGCTAAGTGCACGACAAGATTGCTCTGGCTGAACAGAAGCTGGCTTTGGTCAGCCAGATAGAAGATGAGAATACTAGGCTGAAGACTGCTCTGAATGAAGCCAACAGGGAGTGCTCGCGTTGGAAGAAGGAGCACCTCACCCTGAGTGAGCAGATGGAAGGCGTCGCTCGCAGGAGGGACGACCTGGAGAGCTACTTGAGGAGCCTCGCCAAGACGTTGTACACCAAGCTCGAAGGTGCGTATTCAACTCTGACTGGTTTTCTTTTGTGTCGACTCAGTTTGTGAGAATTGACTTATCCTTGGGTCGTGTATGCAGAGTTTTTCCAGAACTTTGAAGAGGAGACTGGGCGGATTGAAACGGGTTTGGACCCAATCAATTCTTCGGTGAATGATGACGCTGCCATGAATCTGCTCCGACTGGAATCTCGTATTGATGGCGCAGTGGATTACTTGGCTCGGCTGAAGGTTGCCATGTCGCGGATCGACCCGACACTTTGGCCGGAGTCTACGCTCCAGAATGATCTCGAGTCTCTGATGACTCGACTTGACAGAATCCCTGACCGAGTGCAGGAGTGGAAGAAGTCTTCTGCTCGGTGCGGCGCTGATGTGCCTCTATCTTTAGTCCGCGTCCATTGCAAGGAGGCGCGAGAAGAGAAGCTGGCCGCCATACAAGTCGCCAATACCAAGAGGCACAGCTTTCAAGACTTCATGGAGACCTTTATTGTTGCTGCCACTCGTATTGCGGACGGAATCGACCTGGATGAGTTCGTCGCCCCTGCCAGTCCTCCACCTGAGGAATAAAAAACTTTTATGCTTCTCCTTAAATTTGCCTCGGAATGCCGAGTGGATTTGTAACCGTTTAAACTCTGTTGAGCCGAGGGCTCGAGTACTTTGATTTGAGGCCTGGGGCCTTTTAAGCTTTATCCGAACTTGATTTCTTGCTGAATATCTTCGTGGTTTTGATCTGTCGTGTGGGACTTTGGTCTTGTATTTAGACGAGTGCTGGACTGCAGCTAAATCCCCGAGTGCGAGATTTGCTCTCCACTCGGTAGGGTTTTTCCAAACTTAGGCGAGTGCTCGGCCGCAGCTAAGTTTCTGAGTGGGAGAACTTAGGCGAGTACTGGACTGCAGCTAAGCCCCCCGAGTGGGAGGTTTGCTCTCCACTCGGAAGGATTTTTTTCAAACTTAGGCGAGTGCTTGACCGCAGCTAAGTTTCCGAGTGGGAGAACTTAGGCGAGTACTGGACTGCAGCTAAGCCCCCGAGTGGGAGGTTTGCTCTCCACTCGGTAGGATTTTTTCAAACTTAGGCAAGTGCTTGACCGCAGCTAAGTTTCCGAGTGGGAGAACTTAGGCGAGTACTGGAATGCAGCTAAGCCCCCGAGTGGGAGGTTTGCTCTCCACTCGGTAGGATTTTTTCAAACTTAGGCGAGTGCTTGACCGCAGCTAAGTTTCCGAGTGGGAGAACTTAGGCGAGTACTGGACTGCAGCTAAGCCCCCGAGTGGGAGGTTTGCTCTCCACTCGGTAGGATTTTTTCAAACTTAGGCGAGTGCTTGACCGCAGCTAAGTTTCCGAGTGGGAGAACTTAGGCGAGTACTGGACTGCAGCTAAGCCCCCGAGTGGGAGGTTTGCTCTCCACTCGGTAGGATTTTTTCAAACTTAGGCGAGTGCTTGATTGCAGCTAACTTTCCAAGTGGGAGAACTTAGGCGAGTACTGGACTGCAGCTAAGCCCCCGAGTGGGAAGATTGCTCTCCACTCGGTAGGATTTTTTCAAACTTAGGCGAGTGCTTGACTGCAGCTAAGTTTCCGAGTGGGAGAACTTAGGCGAGTACTGGACTGCAGCTAAGCCCCCGAGTGGGAGGATCGCTCTCCACTCGGTAGGATTTTTCAAACTTAGGCGAGTGCTTGACTGCAGCTAAGTTTCCGAGTGGGAGAACTTAGACGAGTACTGGACTGCAGCTAAGCCCCCGAGTGGGGGGATCGCTCTCCACTCGGTAGGATTTTCCAAACTTAGGTGAGTGCTTGACTGCAGCTAAGTTTCCGAGTGGGAGAACTTAGCGAGTACTGGACTGCAGCTAAGCCCCCGAGTGGGAGGATCGCTCTCCACTCGGTAGGATTTTTCAAACTTAGGCGAGTGCTTGACTGCAGCTAAGTTTCCGAGTGGGAGAACTTAGACGAGTACTGGACTGCAGCTAAGCCCCCGAGTGGGAGGATCGCTCTCCACTCGGTAGGATTTTTCAAACTTAGGCGAGTGCTTGACTGCAGCTAAGTTTCCGAGTGGGAGAACTTAGGCGAGTACTCGACTGCAGCTAAGCCCCCGAGTGGGAGGATTGCTCTCCACTCGGTAGGATTTTTCAAACTTAGGCGAAACGGATTCGCAGCCAAGTCACCCGCTGGGGGTTTTGTATGCAAACAAAGTGACAGCCATTTATTGGAACACTCTTGTCTTTGATAAAAATGAACTGTAAAAATTATTTTTTTTCTTATTACATCTCATCTAAGGGAGAACTCAGGTGTAAAAGGGGCGGAGCAGTTCTGCGTTCCAAGCTCGCGGCTCGTCGATCTGGCGATCGACATTGTAGAGGTGGTATGCTCCATTGTGGAGGACTCTGGTGACTATGAAGGGGCCTTCCCAAGTAGGAGCAAGTTTGTGTGGCTTCTGTTGATCCACTCGGAGGACCAGATCTCCTTCTTGGAAGGCTCGACTTTTCACATTCCGGGCGTGAAAACGGCGCAAGTCTTGCTGATAAATGGTCGATCTGATCATGGCCATCTCCCTTTCTTCTTCTAAGAGGTCGACTGCGTCTTGCCGGGCCTGTTCTGCTTCATCTTCGGTGTAAAGTTCGACTCGGGGTGCATTATGAAGAAGATCACTCAGCAGGACTGCTTCGGCTCCATAAACCAGAAAGAATGGAGTTCTTCCAGTCGACCGGTTATGGGTGGTCCTTAATCCCCACAGAACTGATGGAAGCTCGTCGACCCAAGCGCCTGCCGCGTGCTTGAGATCGCGCATCAATCGAGGATTTAGCCCTTTGAGAATCAGACCATTCGCTCTCGCAGCCTGTCCATTCGACTGGGGATGGGCGACCGATGCGTAGTCGACTCGAGTGCCTTGAGAGGCGCAAAAAGCTCTGAACTTGTCCGAATCAAAGTTTGACCCGTTATCAGTGATGATGCTATGCGGGACTCCATATCTGAATGTTAACCCTCTGACGAAACTGATAGTAGTGCAAGCATCGAGGTTCTTGATGGGCTTAGCTTCGATCCATTTGGTAAATTTGTCGACTGCCACAAGCACATGAGTGAATCCACTCCTGCCCGTTCTTAGTGGACCGACCATGTCCAATCCCCAAACGGCAAAGGGCCAGACGAGTGGAATGGTCTTCAGGGCTGATGCAGGCTTGTGTGACATGTTGGAGTAGAACTGGCACCCTTCACACTTGTCGACTATCTCTTTTGCCATCTCATTTGCTCTTGGCCAGTAAAATCCAGCTCGGTATGCTTTAGCCACAATAGTCCGAGAGGACGCATGGTGGCCACAGGTCCCCGAGTGGATATCATTAAGGATTATCTGACCCTCTTCTGGTGTTATGCATTTCTAGCCGACTCCAGTCGCGCTCTCTCTATACAGCTGTCCCCTTATGACTGTGAAGGCCTTGGATCAGCGGACGATCTGTCGAGCCTCCTCCTCGTCTTCCGGGAGTTCTTTCCTTAGGATATACGCGATGTACGGTATTGTCCAGTCAGGGGTGATTGCCAATACTTCCATGATTAGGTCGACCACTGCAGGTACTTCAACTTCAGTCGGATCTGTGGCACTTTTCGGCTGCGGGGGCTCTTCTGTGAAAGGATCCTCTTGGACTGACGGTGAGTGAATGTGTTCCAAGAACACGTTGCTGGGAATGGCTTCTCTCTTGGAGCCTATCTTTGCCAAATCGTCAGCTGCCTGATTTTTCAGTCGGGGGATGTGATGGAGTTCTAACCCCTCGAACTTCTTCTCTAGCTTTCGCACTGCATTGCAATACCCAGTCATTGCCGGACTCCTGACGTCCCACTCCTTCATCACTTGATTAACCACCAAATCTGAGTCGCCATAGACCATGAGGCGACGGACGCCGAGTGAAATGGCCATGCGCAACCCATACAAAAGTGCCTCATACTCTGCTTCGTTATTGGAGGAATCGAAGTGAATCTGGAGAACATATCTGAGCTTATCTCCTCGGGGGGAGACTAGGACTACTCCCGCGCTCGAACCATTCAGCATCTTGGATCCATCGAAGAACATAGTCCAGTGTTCCGAGTGAACTTGAGTCGGAAGTTGCTGTTCAATCCACTCGGCGATGAAATCCGTGATTGCTTGGGACTTGATAGCCTTCTTTGCTTCAAACTTGATATCTAAGGGAAGGAGTTCAATCGCCCACTTGGCCACTCGACCGGTTGCGTCTCTGTTATGCAGGATCTCTGATAGTGGGGCGTCGCTGACGACTGTGATGGAGTGGTCAGAGAAGTAATGTGCAACTTTCTTTGTGGTCATATAAATCCCATATACAAGCTTCTGGTAGTGAGGGTATCTTTGTTTTGAAGGGGTCAAAACTTCAGACACATAATATACTGGGCGTTGAACTTTGAAGGCCTTTCCTTCCTCTTCTCGCTCGACCGTAAGTACTGTACTGACAACTTGTCATGTGGCTGCAATGTAAAGCAGCAGAGGCTCTTTGCTGATTGGGGCAGCTAGCACTGGCTGGGTGGAGAGCAGAGCTTTGAGCTCTGCAAACGCTGCATCAGCTTCGGGAGTCCACTCGAACTTGTCAGACTTCTTCATCAGTCGGTAAAGAGGCAACGCCTTTTCACCGAGTCGAGAAATGAATCGACTTAAGGCGGCCAAGCAGCCTGTAAGCTTTTGGACATCGTGCACGCGTACAGGACGCTTCATCCGGAGTATGGTGCCAATTTTTTCAGGATTGGCGTCGATCCCTCGTTCGGAAACGAGAAAACCGAGTAACTTTCCACCTGGAACCCCGAAAGTGCACTTTGATGGATTGAGCTTGATATCATACCTCCTGAGGTTGGCAAAGGTTTCAGCAAGGTCAGCCCATAGGTCGGAACCTTTTCGAGACTTGACCACAATATCATCCATGTATGCCTCCACATTCCGACTGATTTGAGTGAGTAAACACTTCTGAATCATTCTCATGAACGTGGCTCCGGCGTTCTTGAGGCCGAATGGCATGGTGACGTAACAGAAGCATCCGAATGGAGTGATGAAAGCCGTTTTGATCTCGTCGGGCCCATACAGACGGATCTGATGGTACCCGAAATAGGCATCTAGAAAAGACAATCTCTCGCACCCCGCTGTTGAGTCGACTATTTGGTCGATGCGAGGGAGAGGAAAATGATCTTTCGGGCAAGCCCGATTGATATGTTTGAAATCAATGCACATGCGGAGTGACTTGTCCTTCTTGGGGACCATGACGACATTGGCGAGCCACTCGGAGTGGTAAATCTCTCGGATGAACTCAGCTGCTAACAGCCGAGCCACCTCCTCGCCAATGGCTTGCTTCTTCTAGGCGGCGGATCGTCGAAGA
This sequence comes from Triticum monococcum, assembly GCA_034509565.1. Taxonomy (NCBI): domain Eukaryota; kingdom Viridiplantae; phylum Streptophyta; class Magnoliopsida; order Poales; family Poaceae; genus Triticum; species Triticum monococcum. Next base: position 70,003,279 of record CM067846.1, read on the forward strand.
TGTTCCTTCACGGGCTTGAATTTCGGGTCGACTCGCAGACGGTGCTCAGCCAGCCCCCTGGGAACTCCAGGCATGTTAGAGGGTTTCCATGCGAAGATGTCCCAGTTCTCATGGAGGAGCTGGAAGAGCGCTTCTTCCTATTTGGAGTCGAGCGTCGTCGAGATGTGAGTCGGAGCAGCGTCGGGGTCGGTCGGGTGAATGTGGACTGTCTTTGTTTCACCAGCCGACTGAAAAGCTGACTCGGAGGCAGGCTTCTTAGCTCGCAGCAATTCACTCGGATCGGCAGTCTTCTGATATTCTTTCAGCTCGACCACTGCCATCTGAGCGTCAGCGATCTTTGATCCCTTCTGAAAACACTCTTCTGCTTTCTTCCAGTTGCCCGTAACAGTGATCACACCTTTGGGGCCAGGCATCTTTAATTTAAGATACACGTAACATGGTCGAGCCATGAAGCGTGCGTAAGCTGGCCTGCCCAAAATGGCGTGATAAGCACTCTGGAAGTCCACAACTTCAAATGTCAACTTTTCCTTGCGGTAATTCTTTGAATCACCAAAAACCACATCGAGAGCAATCTGGCCGAGTGACTCGGCTTTCTTCCCAGGAATGACTCCGTGGAAGCTCATGTTACTGGTGTTGAGCCTGGACATCGGAATGCTCATTCCTTTCAAAGTTTCAGCATACAGTATGTTGAGGCCACTGCCGCCATCCATCAGAACTTTGGTCAGTCGAGTGCCTTCGACAACTGGGTCGACCACCAAAGCTTGCCTCCCTGGGGTGGCAATGTGCGTAGGGTGATCAGACTGGTCGAATGTGATGGCAGTCTGAGACCACTTCAGGTAACTTGGCGTTGCCGGGGCCACCATGTTCACCTCACGGTTAATGGCTTTCAGTCGACTTTTGCTTTTGACATCAGCAAAAATCATCAAGGTGGAATTGACTTGGGGGTATCCATCGTCACTATCATCCTTGTCCTCAACTCTGTCTGGTTCCTTTTCCTTATCCTTGGGCTGCTTGCCCTGAAACTGCTGGATCAGGAGCCGGCACTGTCGAGTGGTATGCTTTGGGAAAATAAAATTTCCCTCTTCATCTTTCTTGGTGTGGATGTGACATGGCAGGTCCAAAACATCATTCCCATCCTGATCCTTAACTTTCTTGGGCTTCCATGTGCCCTTGGGTTTCCCCTTGAAGTTTCCCTGGGCCACAGCCAAGGCCTCCCCAGGGGCGGCTGGCTCGGTCTTCCGCTTCTGCTTCCGACTGGAGTTTCCTCTGGTTTCTTGGGCGACTGATTTGAGTTTGCCACTTCGGAGTCGGTCCTCGTCTTCACCATTGGCATACTTGGTGGCAATCTCCATCATCCGATTCAGGGACATCTCCCCAGTTCGACCAAACTTCAGATTCAACTCTCTGTATTTGACGCCTTCCTTGAAAGCGCAGACTGCTTGATGGTCTGGCACGTTCTCGACCGAGTGGTGCAGTGTGATCCACCTCTGGATGTATTCTCTCAATGTTTCATTCGGCTTCTGCACGCAAGACCGCAACTCTGTAAGGCCTGCAGGGTGCTTGCACGTTCCTTCGAAGGTTGTGATAAACACTCGGGCGAGGTCCTCCCAAGTGTAAATGCTGCTGGGTGCCAACTGATTCAGCCACGCCCTGGCTGAGCCTTCCAACATGAGAGGTAAATGCTTCATGGCCACCTCATCATTGCCACCGCCAATCTGCACAGCCACTCGGTAATCTTCGAGCCATGTGTCGGGCTTGGATTCACCGGTGAACTTGCTGACTCCAGTCGCCAGCCTAAAGTTGGGAGGGATCACCGCGGCCCTGATGGCTCGACTGAAACATCCAGGCCCCGAAGCATGCGCTCTGCTGCCGGTGGGCGTATCTCTGTTGTGGCCCTCTCGATGAGCCCTGTTCCTGTCCACCAAACCTTGAACGAGGATGGATCTCGCGTCAAAGCCTGGGTCCCTGGGGTCGACTGGGATCCTCTGCCCAACATTATGGGGGCGCCTGTCATCTCGATGTCGGGGTCCATATGACCCACTCCTCGGGGGAGGGGATGGCACTCGACGTCTATCATCACGGTCGGGTCGGTGATCATACTGCTCATTCCTCCTGTATTGATCGTGCCGGTCCCCACGTCCCTCACGCCTCGGGGGCGATCTCGGGCTGTGAGCCGACTGGACTGTTTCCGTTGCAATGGATCGACTGTGGATCATGTCCCGCGACTGAGAGACGGCGGAATTCTGATTTCTAGCCGCTCGGAGCAATGCTCTGATCTGCAACAATCCTCTGCCAGCCTCCGACTGGGAGGGCTGGATTGACTCTGCTATGCGGGCCGCGGCAGCCAAATTCTGAACTGGAGTTCGGTATACCTGCGGCGGTGGGAAGAGCTGACGTCAACTGGATTCAGGAGCTTGCTGTCCTCGACTGGACTCGGGAGCCCGCTGACGTGCTCGCTCGTCGAGTGCTCGCTGTAGATTTTTCAGTCGAGTGCGCTCGGCCAGATTAGCCAAGCACGCGTCCTCCAAGGCCCGGGCCTCGGGGGTTTCTCCAACAATAGGAGTGTGGAGCGCGTCCATGTTCCGGCGGCGAAGCTCCTCTCGCTGCAATGATGTAAGAGGTTCGGGGAGGTATTCGTCGTGGGGATGCGGCGGATCGCCTCTATCCGCACCACCATCAGCGCGATGGAATCCGGGAGGACTGTGTGTCCCCTCGACCGCCAGAACCTCAGCCAAAGGGTCGCTGCTATCGCACTCGGATGCGGTCTCCACGGAGCCAGTCGACAGATCGAACAGGCCGCAGAGGGATTCGTCGGGCTCGATTGCCGCGACTTGTGGGGCCGCCGACTGGTGGGCCACGGCGTGCCTCACCCACCGCTGGAGTCTCGACCGACCTGAGCGCTTGCGCTGTGGGAGACGGGGCGGGGAGATGACACGGGAGTCGACCGATATGGGGTCGATAGCTGCCGCAGGAGGACGCCACGAACGCACGCGCGGAAGTGCGTCGCACCGCGGATGGGGAGCGCGTCAATGTCGAGCGGTGCCTCCTGGAGCCAGGCGGAGTCGTCAGCGATGAAGGTGAGCGCGCCGAGACGGATCTCGCGGCCCTCTGCCAAAGCTCCGCAGGAAAACGTGATCAAATGGATCGGAAAAATCGCAACTTCTCCAATTAGGCGCTAAGACTAATGCCCCACGGTGGGCGCCAACTGTCGTGGTTCTAAGTCTGACAATGAGGTAGGGGGTGTGTATGAAGAGGCTAGACCTTAGCTATTGGGAAGTTGTAAGCACGCAAGGTTTACGAGTTCAGGCCCTTCTCGGAGGAAGTAACAGCCCTACGTCTCGGTGCCCGGAGGCGGTCGATTGGATTATGCGTGTGTCGATGACAAGGATGCGAACCCTTCATACTGAGGAGGGGGTGGCTTATATAGAGTTCGCTGGCCCTCTCCTGCCCTCAGTAATGCAGGGTTTAAGGTACATTTAAGGTAGGCGTTACTGGTAACGCCCCTAATAAAGTGCTATAATGACCATAAAGACTTCTTAATAGCCGACCGTTTGCTTGCGGAGTGATTCCAGGTCTTCTGGCAGTCGAGTGATTGACTTCATGGTCGAGTGGTAGCTTCTTGGTCGAGTGTCTTGAACCCGTCGAGTGGAATACCTTCAAGTTGATTGAAAGGTGACTTCTTCTAGGGATGTCCTAGGGTAGGGCTCTTTAGGACGGGTCCGTGCCCCTTCCCTAGGTACATAGATTCATCACCGACGAACTCTATATAAGCCACCCCCCTCCTCAGTATGAAGGGTTCGCACCCTGGTTATCTACACACGCATAATTCAATCGACCGCCTCCGGGCACCGAGACGTAGGGCTATTACTTCCTCCGAGAAGGGCCTGAACTCGTAAACCTTGCGTGCTTACAACTTCCCAATAGCTAAGATCTAGCCTCTCCATACACACCCCCTTATATTACTGTCAGGTTTAGAACCACGACACATGGCCTGATGTATTTTCTTCTGGTGAATGGAGGTTGGACCCTCAGCCTCCACATCATATGGCGTATAGAACCATCTTTACTAGAACCAAAGTATGAAACATTCACAACAACACAAAAGTAAAAATAAAAAGGTCTAACAAAGACCAGTCGATAACAGGATTGCATGCCTCACACGCATATCCTTTTAGTAGATTGCCATCCAAACAGATTGACTGTATTCTGTGTTACCGTCTCTAATTGGTTGCACTCAAAATCCACATGCACGCCTAATCTACCAAAGAAAAGATCATCACATACAGATCCATCTTGTAGCATGAAAAATAATATGTGAGGTCTCGATCTCCCGATGGTTAACAGGTGTATAAACAGATGACGTTGTCCTTAGAAGTGTGCAACTCTTCCTAAAGTTTTACAGAGCTGGAAGAAAGAAGACTAATCTTGTTTGGTCGACGGATGGCTACAAAAATAAGACTATCGGAATGCTATACCTTCATTATGCGTTTTCTTGTGCTGATAGGTGGGTCGACAGATGAAAAAAAATCGAAGGAGGGGCCACACAAAAAAGCGGTCGGACCTGCGGTTCCTCGGAGAAAAATTGATGGGGTGCGTCCCTTCGATCGATGGGGAGGGGGCACGAAACAAAACGATGTTCCAACTCCCCTAGTAAAAGTAGAGATTATATAAAGTGTGTACCAAGGATTTAAAGGCACATGGTACCAGATTGTCCCTAGAAAAGAATAAAAAATACCGGAGTACCAATTAGCCCAAAATGAGATGTAAGCAAGAATGAGATTGGAATCTCTCACAGATTATCATCAATCTTGTCAGTCCAAACTTCTTTTTCTCCCGTGTTTTTACATTCTTCTAATAAATCATAGAAGTTCACAAGAAAACATGTCGACGTCAATTCTTTGTTAAACGATAGGTTTAAGTTGTGTAATATGACATGGTCATGATTCTAATTGTGTGCGTGTGTTTCTTGTAAACCAAGCCAGGTGGTTAGCCGGCGAGCCCAATCCCGTGTATAGCTTGGATTAGGTGCCAAGCCCTAAACTACATGCCGATATGAAAAGACGGACAACCATTTCCCCTCTCCCTCCCGCGATGCTCCCGCGGGCGTCCGAGAGGCAACCCTAGCCCGCGCCGCCGCCGGTCCCCCTCCTCCTCTCCCCCTCCCTCGCCGCTGCTCTGAGGGCGCGAGCCGGCGAAGTCCGCTCGTCGCTGGCGGCAGCGGGGCCTTCTCGTCTCCGCCCGTGGGGTTTCGGCGCGGGCCGGACTCCTCCGGCCGGATGCGGCGCTCGGCGCTGGGCGCGGCAGCTCGGCGGCGGCTGCGTCTCAGCGGCTCGTCCAGGTCCGCCTCTGGCGCCGCGGGTCGTGGGCGACCCGGGCCGTGGTCGGCCTTCCTTGCCATGGCTCGGGGGCAGGGGGCGGCGCGGCAGAGGGTGGATGCGTGCGCCGCGGCCAGGCCGGGCCCTTGCGGCTGGTCGTCGACGCGCGGTGCGGGAGGCTTCCCTAGTGGCCATCGTTGGACGCGGCAGCAGGCTCTGCTCCCTCCTCTCCGGTGACGGGCTTCTGCCGTAGCCGTGCTCGGGGCCGGGCATATGGCAGGGTGGGGCAAAACGGTGGTTTCGGGGGGAAGCCAGTTGGAGGGACGGGGGCTCCGTTGCCGAGCTGCCCGTCGCCAGCACTGTGTTGTCGCCGGTCGTGGCCACGGGCCACCCCTCCCCCTTCCCCCTTCCCCATCTCTATTTGTTATCGGTTCCGGCATTGTTCAGCGGGTTTGTTGGCGTCTTGGAGGTGGTTGTGGTGCATATTGCTCAAAGCCTCGACCTTTGGTGGTTCTCGGGGCGGTCTGGATGCAGGGCGGCGGTGGGAGGCGTGTTGGTCGTGGGCTGACCGCATGGCTCGGGTGCGGGCGGGCAGCCATGGTCGCTTGGGCGGCATGGATGCGGGTGGTTGGCGGAGTGAGATTGCGACGGAGGGGTAGGAGCACTGGGGTTCATCACTCGCCCAGTCCTGGTACTGTCCGACGGAGGCGGCGTCCGTGGATGTCGCTCTCCTTCTTGCAGGCTCCGTCGTGGTGCTCCCATTGCCTTCGTGTCACTCCGGGTGAAAACCTGATCTTCGAGATCAGACGGTGACGGCTTCCTACAGTCGTTTCCCTCTCGAGGGCATCGTCTTGGAGTCCTCGCTCCGGCTTTGTCCGTCTCATTACCCCTCGGTGGACTGCTCATCTTCATGGTGGTCTTCGTCTTATCATTAGGGTGCTTAGTCGTCGCTGGGGTGGTGTTTTCGGTGCTCGGCTCCTTTGTATCTCGCCTTGGGTGTGTGCGCTGAGTGTGGTGGTGGCGTGTGTTTGTATCTTCTTTCTAGATGTTGTGGTGATGGTGCTTTATATATAAAGCGGGGGGAACCCTTTTTTCTTAAACTACCTTCCGATCTTGTACCTTCTGATGATGACATAAACACGCACGCATCCCTGCCAGGAGGCATATGCTTCACACCAAACCTCGCTAGTTTTTACATGGTAATCAGAGCCTACCTCGGATTCATCCATGTCGAGCTCATCCGCAAATACATTCCCCTCATCTCCCTTTGCACACATCGCCATCGAGAAGCTTTCAAGAGGGAAAGAAGCACTCTGGCGCTCCACCATCCTCTCTGCCATCAGGGGGGCGCAGATGGCGGGCTTCCTTGATCTGGAACAGGTGGTGGCGCCCATGACGATCGAGGTCACTAGCAACGATGGCAAGACCAAGTCGAAGGCCCCCAACCCGGAGTTCGGCACCTGGTATGCTCGTGATCAGCAGGTTTTCTCCTACCTGCTGACCACGCTGCCACGTGAGATGGCCATCCAAGTGGCGACTTGCCACACCGCAGCAGAGCTGTGGAACACCATGCAAGGGATGCTCACCTCGCATACCCGAGTGCGGTTTGTCAACGTCAGGATCGCGCTAGCGAATCTTCAAAAGGGCAATTCCACCATTACAGAGTACGTTGGTAAGATCAGAACCCTTTGTGATGAGTTAGTTGCCTCAAGAAAGAAGGTGGATGAGGAAGATGTGGTCTCGCACATCCTCGCTGGACTGGAGGAAGAGTTCGATCTCGTGGTGTCCGCCATATGCTCACGGGTTGAACCTGTGACTGTCCCGGAGCTGTACTCGCAGCTTTTGCGCTTCGAGACTCGCATGAATCTTCGCGGGGGGGGGGGCTTCTCAGTCCTCCGCAAGCACTGCAGCACGCGGGCACTTCAACAACTTCAACAAGCAGAATGGCAATAGCGGCGGCGATGGTGACCGCGGCCACGTCTTCAACAACAAACAAGGTGGCGGCGGTGGTGACCGCGGCCGGAACTTCAACAACAAGCCCAACGGCAGTGGCGGCCGTGGCAACCCAAGAGGAAACGGTGACGGCTTCAACAACAATTCCGCCGCCAAACCAACATGCCAGGTGTGTGGCAATTAAAGTTGGGCACATGGCGTGGAAGTGCTGGAAGCGCTATGACTCCTCCTACCAGGGAGGGGAAGAGCGCTCGGCAAACATTCCTGCTCCTCAATACGGCGTAGACACTAAATGGTATATGGACAGTGGTGCAACTGACCATATCACCGATGACTTGGAGAAGCTCACAGTCCGGGAGAGGTACACCGGCAATGAGCAGATTCACACCGCAAACGGATCAGTTATGGCGATTAATCATATTGGTCATACAACTATCTCTACCCCAGATCGTGATCTTCTCCTACACAATGTTCTTCACATTCCGGAGGCCACTAAAAGTTTGATCTCAGCAAGTAAACTTGCTATTGATAATGACACTTTCATTGAAATTCACCCTCATTTTTTTCTTGTCAAGGATCTGGAAACGAAGAGGGTTCTACTTCGCGGCGGGGGTAGGAGAGGTCTCTATCCCGTCAAACACTTCGGAACAAACGTCAAGAAGCAAGTGCTAAGTATAACGCCCTCGATGCGGCTATATCTCCTACGTGTCGAAGCACGACTTAGAGGCATAACCGCATTGAAAGCAATGTCGCAAGTAAGGTAATCTTCATAACAACCAATGTAAATAGATAAAAGGGAAAGGATACATAGTTGGCTTACACTCGCCACGTCACACAAATACATTAATAACATTACAATCATCCAATACACTCATGGTCCGACTACGGTACCAAAATAAAGATCAACCCCCACATGCGACAAAGTCCCCGATCGCCCCAACTGGGCACCACTACTGATCATCTGGGAAAGACACGTAGTAACAGCGAGAGTCTTCATCGAACTCCCACTTGAGCTCAAGCGCATCGTCTGGAACGGTATCATTGGTCCCTGCATCTGGTTTTGGAAGTAAACTGTGAGTCACAGGGACGCAGCAATCTCGCACCCTCGCGATCAAGACTATTTAAGCTTATAGGTAAAGCAAGGTATGATGTGGAGCTGCAGCAAGCGACTAGCATATGTGGTGGCTAACATACGCAAAAGAGAGCGAGAAGAGAAGGCAAAAGCATGGTCGAACAACTATGATCAAGAAGTGATCCTAGAACAACCTACGTCAAGCATTACTCCAACACCGTGTTCACTTCCCGGACTCCGCCGAGAAGAGACCATCACGGTTACACACGCGGTTGATTCATGTTAATTAAGTTTCAAGTTATCTACAACCGGACATTAACAAATTCACATCTGCCCATAACCGCGGGCACGGCTTTCGAAAGTTTAAATCCCTGCAGGGGAGTCCCAACTTAGCCCATCACAAGCTCTCACGGTCAACGAAGGATATTCCTTCTCCCGAGACATTCCGATCAGACTCGGCATCCCGGTTACAAGACATCCTCGACAATGGTAAAACAAGTCCAGCAACACCGCCCAAATGTGCCGACAAATCCCGATAGGAGCTGCACATATCTCGTTCTCAGGGCACACTCAGATAGATCAAGCTACGAGTAAAACCAACCCTTGAGTTTCCCCGAGGTGGCCCCGCAGGCTTCCCAGTTCGGACCAACACTCAGAGGAGCACTGGCCCAGGGGGTTTAAATAAAGATGACCCTCGGGCTCCGGAAACCCAAGGGAAAAAGAGGCTAGGTGGCAAATGGTAAAACCAAGGTTGGGCATTGCTGGAGGAGTTTTATTCAAGGCGAACTGTGAAGGGGTTCCCATTATAACCCAACCGCGTAAGGAACGCAAAATCCGGGAACATAACACCGATATGACGGAAACTAGGGCGGCAAGAGTGGAACAAAACACTAGGCAAAAGGCCGAGCCTTCCACCCTTTACCAAGTATATAGATGCATTAAGATAAACAAGATAATATGGTGATATCCCAACAATAAACAATGTTCTAACAAGGAACAATCTCCAATCTTCACCTGCAACTAGAAACGCTATAAGAGGGGCTGAGCAAAGCAGTAACATAGCCAATCCACGGTTTGCTAGGACATGGTGGGTTAGAGGTTTGACATGGCAATTTGGGAGGCATGATAAGAAAGTGGTAGGTATCATAGCATAGGCATAGCAAAAGAGCGAGCATCTAGCAAGCAAAGATAGAAGTGATTTCGAGGGTATGATCATCTTGCCTGCAAAGTTGTCAGAATTGACTTGATCGTCGTAAGCGAACTCAACGGGCTCCTCGTTCGCGAACTCGTCTCCCGGCTCTACCCAAACAAGAACAACAAGCAAACGGAACATAATCAACCACGTGCAATGCTCAAACAACATGATGCAAACATGGTATGATATGCGGGATGCGGTATGTGATGCGTATGCATGATTTGACAAGGAATGATTGAACCTGGCCTCAACTTGGAAATCCAAGAGTGCCACTGGAAAGGTGAGGTGATTTCGGTTGAAATCGATACAAAGATCACCGGAATCGGATGCACGGTTTGGAAATGGCAAGCAAAACAAATATGACACCGGTCTGCGATAATCAGCAAGTGACCAACTAAATGCATCAAGATAAATATGCTACAGCACTCAAACATGAAAGCAAAATACATGGCAGGGATCCATTCATGAAGCTTGACAAAAGATGGACATTGAGCTACGGCTAATTCATCCATTAACAGGTTCAAACAAGCATGGCAAAAGTGCAAATGATAACAGGTTTCAGACTTAGTGAAATTAACACAAGTTTGGAATTTATCATCAGGAAGCACACTTTAGAGCATGAAAACTACAAGCTACAGGAACTTAACATGGCAAAGCAAGGCATGGAATGAAGCTACTCAAAGCACTTAACAAAAGTCCCTTAGTGACCTTGAGCCAAAAGGGGTAAGAAAATACAATTGCAAGCATGTGAACATGGCAAAAACATAACAGATTTCAGACCTAGTGAAAAACTGGAGCATGCAAATCAGTTAACGAGTAGGCATGTTTACGAGCTCGATGCACTCACTACAGAGCATGGCATGACAAACTAAGCATACACCCATCAAGAATACATAGCATAGAAGCTAGACATGTCAAGAACAACAACATAGCATGCACGGATCAATAGCAACATCCTCGGCAAAATTGGTAAACATGTCAACAATCTGTCAGGATTCACTTTATAGCAAAAGTAGAGCTCGATTGACTCAAGCTAGGGTGCTCCATAAATGCAAACAAAGGCATGGATGGATAGAGCACCACAATGTTAACAAAACATCCTTACTGATCATCCTCAAAAGAGGCACGGATCACTAGGAAACAACATGAACATATGGCATAACGACAAAAACAGAACAAGGACTTAGTGAAATTCTAAGTCCCTGAAATCAGCATTACCGATTACGCTACTTTGCAAGCTTGTGCTAGTCACCACATAGATCACAAAAATAAATGGCAAGCATATCTGTAAAGATGTCATGGCATACGACAAAACTCATGTAGAGTTCAGGATCATAGCATGCACACATTAAACATGGCAAAAATGACAAAATGTCATTTGCTGAAACAGATCTGACAAATTCCTCACATAGCCCTCTTCCAACAGCATTTCGGGCATCAAGATGAGCTCAAATGAAAATGATGCAAAGAGATGAAATGATGTACTCATCGAGACGAACATTTTGATATGCTACACGCACGAATCGGAGTTGCGGATGCAGAGTTATAGCATGTGCAAGAATGCAAAAAAATTAGGGTTCGGGGATGAAAAGGCAACCGAGGACTCCCAGATCTGGATCCGGCCCGAGCACTGTAGCAGCACTGTCCACCGGCGGTGTCGAGGTCGCCGGACTTGGGCGAGGTCGCCGGAGAAGAAGCCGAGGTTCGCCAGCGACGAGGAGGCGGCGCGGGCGCGGTCGCCAGAGTGGAGCGGCGCTTGCGGGCGGCGAGGAGCTCGCCGGCCGGAGCAGGTGGCGGGCGGCGACGCTGGTCGAGTCGGGTGGTGGCCGGTCGCCAGAGAAGATGGCGTGCGGCGGCGCGGCGGATGGAGCGGCGCGTCGAGGCAGGGCGGCGCACGGGCGCCGCGGGAGGCCGAAGGGCGGCGCACCCCGATGGGCTCGGAGGGCCCGGCGCGGGCCTGCCCGGGCCGGCGGCGGGAGGGAGGAGGCGGTGACAGGTGGCGTATGGTGATTGGCGGCGGTGGTATGTCCGTTAGGCGACGGACATGTCCGGCAGCGGTGAGAGCAAACTTTTTAGGGTTAGGGTAGAATGATCCGCGAATTTCGAAGGAGGGGCTTGTTTTATAGGTAGAGGGAGCTAGGAAGCTCTAAATGAGGTGCGGTTTTCGGCCACACGATCGTGATCGAACGCTCTAGACGATGAAGAGGGTTTAGGTGGGTTTTGGGCCAAATTGGAAGGGTGTTGGGCTGCAACACTCACGAGGCCTTTTCGGTCCCTCGGTTAACCGTTGGAGTATCAAACGAAGTCCAAATGGCACGAAACTTGACAGGCGGTCTATCGGTAGTAAACCAAGGCCACATGGAAGAGGTCTATATGAAGCAACCACCTGGTTTTGTCGATGAGACTAAACCTCAATATGTCTGCAAATTGGACAAAGCTTTGTATGGCCTGAAACAGGCACCCAGGGCTTGGTACTCAAGATTGAGCACAAAATTACAGCAACTTGGTTTTCGACCCTCAAAAGGAGACACCTCCTTGTTCTTCTTTCCAAAAGGGAAGGTGATTATTTATATGCTCATTTATGTAGATGACATAATTGTTGCTAGCTCCTCACAAGAGGCCACTTCAGCTTTACTCAAGAACTTGAAAAATGAATTTGCACTTAAGGACTTGGGAGAGTTACATTATTTCTTAGGCATTGAGGTTAAAAAGACACCCGATGGGATTCTATTGACTCAAGAGAAGTTTGCCACTGATATTCTTAGACATGTAGGCATGAAGGATTGCAAATCTTGTAGCACTCCTTTGTCTACTACAGAAAGATTATCTTTGCATGAAGGAGAACCACTGAGTCCAAAAGAAGGAACTAAGAATAGAAGTGTTGTTGGTGCACTCCAATATCTAACATTGACAAGACCTGATATATCCTTTTCTGTTAATAAGGTTTGTCAATTTTTGCATGCTCCCACTTCCTTGCATTGGACAGCTGTTAAAAGGATACTGAGATATGTTCAAGGGAGTGCTGTAATAGGACTGAAAATATGTAAGTCACCATCAACTACAGTAAGTGCCTTTTCGGATGCAGACTGGGAGGATGTCCTGATGACAGGAGATATACTAGTGAGTTTGCTGTTTTCCTTGGCTCCAATCTCATTTCATGGAATGCGAAGAAACAAGCAACTGTCTCTCAATCTAGTACAGAGGCAGAATATAAATCACTGGCAAATGCAACTGTTGAGGTAATGTGGGTAGAAACTTTACTAGATGAACTAGGAGTTGAAAGACCACATGTTTCTTGTCTATGGTGTGATAATCTTGGAGCAACATATCTTTCTGCCAATCTTGTGTTTCATGCACAGACAAAACACATAGAGATTGATTTTCATTTTGTTCGAGAAAGAGTTGCATGTTTCATGCACGGACAAAACACATAGAGATTGATTTTCATTTTGTTCGAGAAAGAGTTGCAAGAAAGCTTTTGGAAATCAGATTTATACCAACTGGAGACCAAGTTGCTGACAGCTTCACAAAGCCCCTACAAGCTCAACAACTTCAAGCCTTCAAGAACAATCTTAACCTTGACATGTTTAGATTGAGGGAGGATGTTAAACGATAGGCTTAAGTTGTGTAATGTCACGATTTTAATTGTGTGCGTGTGTTTCTTGTAAACCAAGGCAGGTGGTTAGCCGGCGAGCCCAATCCCGTGTATAGCTTGGATTAGGGGCCAAGCCCTAAACTACCTGCCGATCTTGTACCTGATGATGATATAAACACGCACGCGTCCCTGCTAGGAGGCATACGCTTCACACCAAACCTCGCTAGTTTTTACATTCTCCACCTATGCGCCTACATCATTTTCTTAAAAAAAGCTATGCTTCTAGATAGGAAAATAATATATAGATGGCCATCTCAAGTTGCAACTCAGAAATGTGGTATAGTACTTGCTGATAGTCATCAGCTATTTGTAAACTTGTAGGTAGATTTTGGGCCACTGCTGATATCTTATCTGCTTCTTCAGCAACAGTCTGTTATGACCTCATGGGCACGAACAACTGTCAGACTAGATATCTCCATCTCATGGGCCACTCTAGATATTTCATCTCATCGCGGAGAAATTGTCATTGCTCACTATCTTCATTAGGCACAGGAGCGGCCTGATATCAATCAGAGGACAAAGAAGAGCGGGATGGAGCTGCAATCCATAATGTGAGAGTGTGTCTGTATACTGCGGTCAAAGAAGCAGTTGGGGAATGCAGAATGGAAGATTGGTGATCGAGGCCTGCGAAATGAGGAACCTCTTCTGCTACGCAAAGGTTGTTGTCAAGAGCGCCCTTGCAAGGCAGGAGAGGCACTTCACACAGAGGACAGCCCACATACTATCCAAGAGCTGACATGGAGTTCAAAGCCATTGCAGAGGCAGCAGCAGTGCAAATAATTGCCACACCCACACCATGATGTCTTCATTGCTCAAAGCAGATCAGGGTTTTTTAACAGCGATTGTAAAACATATGAGTCAAGTATGCCAAACTTGAACTGAAATGATACATATAGGCATAAGCATAATGGCTAATACAGTATCATCATCACAGCAAGGTGCTGCCAGGAAGAATAACTCAGCTAATAATATCTTCACAGTAACCATTTGGCGCAAATACTAAAGCTTCATGCTCAATGACCAATTGTAGTGTTTGGACTTTAGAAATCATTTATAGCAGAGAAGTGAAATTCTTCTGTTCTCTTTCTCTCCGAAAGACAACAATAACTCTCAACTGTAACTTATCAATAGTTCACTTTTGGAATGACACAAACATGCAAGGCCTACAAAAAGCGATTTTCATCCATGATATATTAACTATAAATAAGACTTAGCCACAGGGAATTATGCATGCAACACCTAATCAGCCAGGTCGCTATCCACCCTGAATACTCCAGTGCCTTGAGGAAATTTGAAGTAGGCACTATATCCAACTACCGATAAACAGCAACTAACAACCATAAGGCTTAACTCACACTTCTCTAATTCTAGTGCACGCTGGAGCAATCAGGTAACAACACATCTAATGCATATCAAGAAGATGAGAGCATAACCATGGTAAGTTAAGTGCTGCGTAACAACAACAGCCCTCACGCCAACTGATATCATAGCATCAAGTACTCTAAACATTCTCCATCTTGGCGATAAGCAATATCCATTGATAATTTTAGTGAATGCAGTAGGATGAGGCCTCTCACCAGTATGGGTAACCAAGTCAAAGATGCCGTGTTCATCGATTACCTTTCCATGGCTTATGATGAATATCCCTGTTCTTCATTTTGGTAATAAATTCCTCGGCTTTCATGGAATCACCATGATTAAAATAACCCTCAACCATGCACATGTAAACTTCTGTGTCAAGTGGTACTCACATATCAATCATCTCATTGAATTTTTCCATCGCAGCATCCATCCTGCCCATCTTGCAAAATGCAGATATCACAATTAAATAAGTGAATCCATTAGGCTTCACACCCTGCTTCAACATGTCTTCAAAGAAAAGCATGACCACATCCATCCTGCCATACTTAGCATATGCCTTAATCAGTATGTTGAAACAACGGAGGTCGGGTACAACTCCATCTCTTGCCATCATCTCACAGAGATCAATCATTTTAACAAGGGATCCTTCTATAGCGTACCCAAGGAGCATAATAGAGTATGAGACTGTATCTAGTTTTCGGCCACTCGCGGCCATGGAATAAAATGTTTCCTCAGCTTCTTTGATTCTTCCATGCTTGCAAAGGTAGTCCATGACCGAGGTGCAAGTAACAACGCTTGGCATAACACCTTGGCTTCTCATCACTTTCAACAACCTAAAGGCTTCTTTCAGCTGACCCGTAGTTAAAAATCCTTGGATCAAGCTATTATATGTTACAACATCCGGTTGGACACTATTATGAACCATCGATCGAAGGATCACCTCTGCCTTGTCCATTGCTCTTGCTTTGCACAGTGCATTAATAACAGAGTTATACGTCACCACATCAGGAACAAACCCTTGTTGTATCATTTCATGGAACAGATCACATGCTTTGCTTATTTCACCCTCCTTAAAAAAACCATTGATTACCAAGTTGTGTGAGACCACGTTGGGGGAATGGTCAGCACCTTTTTTGGCCATCATCTGGAGCAGGTCAAGCGCACACTGGCTCCTTCCGTTGTCGCAGAAGCTCTTGAGAATTACTGAGTAGGAGATGGCATCAGGCAGGTTATCACTCACCCTATGGAGCAGCAGGTCCAGAGCTTCCTCTGTCCGCTTCATGTCACAGAAGCACTGCAATAAACTGCTGTAGGTAATGACGTCCGTCGTGATGCCTGTCTTGAGAAGGCATCCGAAGAAGGCAGGCCCTAGGTCTGGGCGGCATGCTCGGTGGCAGCAGTCAATTAGTATGTTGTAGGTGTAAATGTCAGGTGCTATCCGGTGGCGGTTGAAGAGATCGATGGCGAGGGCGGGGCCATCAGTACAGGCGGTTGAGGGCCGCGCACGCGCGAGGGCAGAAAATAAGCCGCCGAGTGCGCGTGCTGAAACCGGGACGGGTTGGCGCAGCATTTCGTCGAACAGTTGGTGCGCGAGCTCCGGCCAGAGCGTCCCAGAGCCCAGATGATATTTGAATTCATCCAGCAGCTCGCTGACTCGTGAGGAGACGGGGCTGGAGAAAGAGCGGGGCTGGAGGCGCGACATTGCCGCCGTCTAGTTCCTGTAGCGGCAGTGAATGCGGGCGGCAAAGACCAACTCCTTACTCTGGTGGGAGGAGGACGGACAGAGGAGACACTGGACAGAGTGGTCTCGCTCGCTTCTTCCTGCAGCGACGGTGAGTGAGGGCGAGCGCCGGCGAGGACCGACCACCGGCGCGTCCAGCGGCTGGAGGAAGGAGGAGGGAGGTGGGATTTGGATTTTGGATGGAAACGGGGGTTCGATTTGGAGCTCTGCGTGGGCATCTCATTCTCATTTCACAGTCAGTTCACGCACAGCTCGTTCACATGAATCTACGATCTACCCACCGCTCGTTCAGAGGGCTTTTTTTTTCCACGCGCCCTGTTTTTCTTTCCTTTTTTATTTTCTGTTTGCGTTTTGTTCTTCTTTAAAATAATTCGGGATTACAGAAAGGTTCCAAAATTGTCAACGTGAAATTTGAATTTGAAAAAAAATAAAAAGCAATAATCATAAAATGTCCACGGATACAAAAAAATTCGTAATTTTTTAAAAATGATAATATATTTAAAAAAATTCCATGAGTTTCAAAAACATTTCGTGAATTCTAAGAATGTTCATGAATTTGTAAAAAATCTCGTGTATTCAAAAAATGTTCCAATTTTATATAAAAAAATCACAAAAACAAAAAATTATCTGTGTGTTCAGAAAATATTCGTGAATTCAGATTTTTTTTATTTAAAAACATGTTCGTAAGAGTTAAAAAATGTGCGCAAATTTTGAATATTTTCCCAAATTTTCAAAAAAGTTCATCGATTCAAAATTGTCGCCGATTCAAAAATATGTTAATGAGTTTCTAAAGAAAATCTTTAAATTTGTAAAAAGTTTCACAAACTTTTATAAAAATAATTATGAATTTGAAAAATGTTAATTGTTTCAAAAAAATTACGAATTTGAAACATGTTCATGATTTTCAAAACATTTCACTATTTATAGGATGTACACATATTTGAAAAATCTTCACAAAATGAAATTAAAAAGGGAAAAGATAAAGAAAAAACAAACGAAAAGATGAAAAAGGAGGAAAAAACCCGAATGAAAAGACAAGAGAAAAAAAGAAATTATGGTTTGGGAAGGCTTAGAACCTTCTCCAAACCGAAAACTAGCCATGTTGGGCTGGCCCAAATGTACGTAGCATGGAAGCAGGGTGCCCGCGCGGTCGCTAACTAATGACCCCCTACAACTAATAAGAGCATCTACAACTGAACCTCTTACTCTCCCCATTTATTCGAGTGAACAGCCCGAACACTGTTCGGACCAAAAAGCTACATCCAACCATAGCCTCATACTTGGCACAAATGTCCGCACTGTCTAGCACCCCTCAAACCCTGCCCATATATGGGCAGATATGAGGGGTCCGAACACGCCCAAACGCGGCCGACGGTCCATACTGGCCCACCCGACCCCACATAAACCCCACCCCATCCCCATCCAAACCAAACCCTAACATCACCGTCTCAGACAACGGATCTGGCAGTGAGGCTGACCCCATTAACCGGGGCACACTTGCCGTCATGACATATTCGAGCTCCGCCCACGACGATGAGGAGCTCGCCCTTCACCGGTCGCGGATGGACAGGGGTGGGAGCTCGAGTTCCACGGCCTCCCGGTGGTCCGGAGGGGCAGCTCCAGCTCCACGCTCACCTGCGCCGGCCTGTTGCACTCTCCATCCCTCTCCGGTCAGGCGGCAGGGCGAGCAGTGCCAAGTAATACACAATCAGACTTGTATTTTATTTTTACCACCATTTCCTAATATTAGAGATCGTTTCTTGTCCAAAAAAAAACATCATATATTCATGGAGAAAGACGGGTACTTCAGTACTGTAATTTTGAGAATTCTGTTGATCACAGAAACATGCAGCAGCAGCTATGGACGCATGGATATCATTACTGGAAGTTTAAAACTCGAAACTTGCAGTCATTTGATCATAAAGTCTGCACTTGCATTTTTGTCCAGAAATGAAAATTCAACAACAGGTTGCTGTTAATTGTTAAATGCAGCTAAAGATCTCGGCGGAACAGATATCATTACTGGAAGTTTAGAACTCCGACACTTGCAGTCATTCGAATCATGCACATTTACAACGCAACAAAATCTGTACTGGAATCTTCGTCCAGTTAAATACAGCTGAAGGTCTTGGCGGAACAGTTTGTACCCAGAGTTGATGGCAAAAACAATGAATGCCAGGAAAGATACAACGGATGGAGCTGTTCGCCATATTCGGAAAGGATCACTCCCCTAGTTGTCGATCCAATCGCTTACTCTGCTGATGATGACAATGATATCAAAAGGTACGCCAGTATCTGCAATGCATATAAAATAAATAATTAAGCACTGGCCTCTCCTTGCAGAGACTGAAGAGCCGGCGAATTGTATATTTCAGGGAAAGCAAGTTTGTTTGGTACAAACAGAAAAGAATGAATGAAAGTAAGAAATATTTAAGCGTACAACATCTACAAAACAAGCACACATTAACTGGAGGGCTGTTTAAGGCCCTAGAAAGCTGCTCTATGGAACATGAAACAAAATCGGTGCTGAGAAAATGGTTTAGCTGTGACAGACTATGGGGGGTATATTTATCTCAGACTACATTCATATAGCTGGCAAAACGAAAGAAATAAGAGATGAACGAAGGAGCAACTCCAACACATGGTTCAAATGGCATATTTCCTCTTACTTTTGCCATCTTCTATAGTTTGTTGGTCCATCTAAAACCAGTTGACTGATCACTGACACATCCACTGAACATGATGTGGTAGTGCTTCCTCACCACCAGGTCAGGCTATCACATGAGGGGAGTATATACTTAACTTAAAACAAAATGATATGTACAAGCAGTCAAGCATAAGGTGCCAGGGAGCACCCAGCAAATAATGTATTCATACCAACCATTTCCCGGGGCATATTTGGTGCACTAGACAACTTAGTTCAATATTTAAGAAGTCTTGAAAACAATTAACAACATTCATACATGTATATACCATGTCATAAATTTTTAGATCCAAATTCTTACATACTCCCTCTGTAAATTAATATAAGATCGTTTAGATCACTAAGTACAACTCAAGAAATGAAAAGGACAAATCTGTCTAAATAGTACCACCAGGATACTACTCAAGCCAGATTTCAATTTGGTACTATTCATATCTTGATTTGTCTTTTTTGTTTATGAAGTTGTGAATCGCATTTGGATACTTAATTTTGTACATTCTGAATTAAACCACCACACATGAAAGCTCTGAAAACCTATTTAAGCATATAGATGGCAAAAGGAAGAGATTTAAAAAATATAAAAAAAATCTAGGATAAAATGGCATATCCCTTCTACTTTTTGTCCTCTTCTTTGCTTTGTTGCTACAAGTACCCATCTAAACTATTCGGAAAAAAAAGTACCCATCTAAACTACTCCCTCCGTCCGGAAATACTTGTCGGAGAAATGGATAGGGAGTATTTGACTGATTATTGGCACATGCACTGGTCATGATCCCAGTGCTCACACCCTGGGTCTGGTTTTGAACAGCGAGTGTTACACACATGAGGGAAGTATGCCAAACGTAAACTGAAATGATACATACAGGCATAAGCATAATGGCTAATGTAGTACCATCATCATATCAAGGTGCTGCCAGAGGAAGCAATCAGCTAATAATATCTTCATAGTAACCATTTGGCGCAATACTAAAGCTTCATGATCAGTGGCCAATTGTAGTGTTTGGCCTACGGAAATCACTTATGGCAGAAGAGTGAACTTGTTCTATTCTCTTTCTCCTGGAAAGACGGAAAAATGAAGGACCGTTGTACTGGAAAAAATCCCCTAAAAAATTCAGGTCGGCACTGACTCATTGTACCGAAATGCATGACCAGTACCTAACTGTGCCCGCACCGTTCACCTTACCCGTGGTACCTGGTTCACCATGACTTCCGGCAAAAGAGCCAGCAAGCCGTTAGTTTCAATGAGCATCAGCATTGAGGTGTCCTAGTCCCTTTAGACAAGCAAGGATCCCCGCTTCCTCCACACTAGCACACACAGGAACACCAGCCATGCATGATCTCGGACAGCGATGCCCACTCCTGCAGGCTTAGAGATTGCATCCTAGCCTGCATCACTATGCACGATATTATTCCAATGATGCTATCCACTTGCCGAACCAATCTGGCTCTTGAGGTGGAGCAGCTAGTCAGGCCCTGGTGCCGGAAAAGCTTCTCCTCCGGTAGCTTTACAAGGAGCTGCCCTCTGGAAGCCGTCAGTACAGGTTTGATTGCATTTCTTATAAAAAAATAAAAAATATTATTACTTTTGTTCCATACAACATATTATCTTGAAATATTATTGTCAAAAGTATTACTGTGAAGAATGTGTCCAAGGTCCCAAGCGAAGGCCCGCATCTGGCAGTATACTCATCCAGCCAAGCTCGAGTTGTGCTAGAGATCCTTCAGATATAATTAGGCTGAAGCAGCCTGTTGAATCAGTGTACTTCTTTACTCACCATCAGCTTCAGGTGTTGTAACTTATAAGGTGTGTCTGGGATCATGTTCCGATCCTTATTGTATAGTATAAGGCCGCAGATGATTGTACACATTGCTTTGATTTTAATGGCCAGACTTCCATCAAGTTAGATGCTATCAGTATATATTGTTCTAGCATACATTTTGTACGAAACAACTACACGCGAAAGCTCTGAAAAGCTATATAGACAACATGAAAAGAAACAAGTGCTGACAAAAATGGTTTGACAGTCAGGTAAAAAAAAGGTTTCACGGTGACAAAGTAAATTTTGTTTTGGGGAACATATTCATGTCAGATATATATTCATATAGCTGGCAGAAGGAAGAAATGAAAAAAGAAGAAAACGGAGCAAGTCCATTGCATTGGTTTGGTCCTCCTCTTTACTTTGTTGGTACAGGTTCCCATCTAAACCATTTGCCTGATCATTGATAGATAACGCTGGTCATGATGTTATAAGTGCTCACAACCAGGTCACGATATGTAGCATCAAGTGTAAAATACAGGAGGAAAGTACGCCTAACTTAAACAGAACAGGCATACCATTTGACCAAATACAAGGGCTTTGCAGTGTTTGAACTACATAACATGAAAGAAAAGTGAAATTGTTCCCTTTTCCCTTGAATGGCAGCAATAATTCACTGGTCTTTTATCAATAGTTCACTATTTTGGAATGGGGCAAACATAGCAAGGCCAAAGCAAAGCCCTTGTAGTCCATGATATATCAAGTATGAAGAACACACTTGGACACTAAAGGAATTATGCATGCAACACCTAATCAGCCAGCTCACAATCCATCCTAAATATTTCAGTTCCTCGACAAAATCCAAACTAGACAACTATCCCACTACCAATAAACAACAGCTAACAACCATAAGGCTTAATTCACACCTCAAATTTTGGTCCAAGTAAGAACAATCAAAATAGAACGCATTTGGAGCATATCAAGATGATGAGAGCATAACCATGCAAGTAACAAGTGCTGTGTAATAACATAGCATCCAGTACTCCAAATGCGTCTTTTGTCTTGATGACTAGGCAATATCCATCGATCATTTAAGTAAATGTAACAAGATCAGGCCTCTCACCAGTACTTATAACCATGTCAAAGATATTGTGTTCTCCAGTTACCCTTCTGCGGCCTATGACGAATATCCTTGTTCTTCATTTCAGTAATCAATTCCTTGCCTTTCTCCATCTTGGCTAGTACTCTGAATGCTTTGTCCATCTTGGCGATAAGCAATATCCATTGATAATTTTAGTGAATGCAGTAGGATGAGGCCTCTCACCAGTATGGGTAACCAAGTCAAAGATGCCGTGTTCATCGATTACCTTTCCATGGCTTATGATGAATATCCCTGTTCTTCATCTTGGTAATAAATTCCTCGGCTTTCATGGAATCACCATGATTAAAATAACCCTCAACCATGCACATGTAAACTTCTGTCTCAAGTGGTACTCCCATATCAATCATCTCACTGAACTTTTCCATCGCATCATCCATCCTGCCCATCTTGCAAAATGCAGATATCACAGTTAAATAAGTGAATTCATTAGGCTTCACACCCTGCTTCAACATGTCTTGAAAGAAAAGCATGGCCACATCCATCCTGCCATACTTAGCATATGCATTAATCAGTATGTTGAAACAACGGAGGTTGGGTACAACTCCATCTCTTGCCATCAGCTCACAGAGATCAATCATTTGAACAAGGGATCCTTCTAGCGTACCCATGGAGCATAATAGAGTATGAGACTATATCTGGTTTTCGGCCATTCACGGCCATGGAATAAAATATTTCCTCAGCTTCTTTGATTCTTCCATGCTTGCAAAGGTAGTCCATGACTGAGGTGCAAGTAACAACGTTTGGCATACTACCTTGGCTTCTCATTACTTTCAACAACCTAAAGGCTTCTTTCAGCTGACCCGAAGTTAAAAATCCATGGATTAGGGTATTATATATCCTATCATGTGGTTGGACACCATTATGAACCATATGTCGAAGGATCACCTCTGCCTTATCCATTGCTCTTGCTTTGCATAGCGCATTGATTATGGAGCTATATGTCACCTCATTAGGCACAACCCCCTGTTGTATCATTTCGTGGAATAGATCACATGCTTTGCTTACTTCACCCTCCTTAAAAAAGCCATCCATTACCATGTTGTATGCCATCACGTCGGGAGAGTGGTCACCACCTTTTTTGGCCATCACCCGGAGCAGGTCAAGCGCAAGCTGGCTCCTCCCACTGTCGCAGAAACTCTTGAGAATCACTGAGTAGGAGATGACATTAGGCAGGTCATCGGGCATCCTATGGAGCAGCACGTTCAGAGCCTCCTTTGTGCGCCTCATGTCACAGAGGCACTTGAATAGGCTGCTGTAGGTAATGGCGCTCATTGTGATGCCTGTCTTGAGGAGGCAGCCAAAGAAGGCAGGCCCTAGGTCTGGGCGGCATGCTCGGTGGCAGCAGTCAATTAGTATGTTGTAAGTGTGGACGGTGGGTCCTGTCATCCGGCGGCGGCCTGCTCGGGCCATATGGTTGAAGAGATCGACGGCGAGCGCAGGGCCATCAGTGCAGGCGGTTGAAGGCGGCGCACGCGCGAGTGCAGCAAATAAGCCGTTGAGTGCACGCGCCGATACTGGGACTGGTTGGCGCAGCATTTCGTCGAACAGTTGGCGCGCGAGCCCTGGTCTGAGCGTCCTGGAGTCCAGATGGCCTTGGAGTTCGTTCAGCAGGTCGTAGGCGCGTGAGGAGAAGGAGCTGCAGAAAGAGCGGACCTGAAGGCGCGGCATCGTCGCCGTCTAGTTTCTGCAGCGGCGGTGAATGCGAGCTCCAAGGACCAAATCCTTACTCTGGTGGGAGGAGGACGGACGGAGGAGACACTGGACAGAGTGGTCTCGCTCGCTTCTTCCTGCAGCGACGGTGAGTGAGGGCGAGCGCCGGCGAGGACCAACCACCGGCACGTCCAGCAGCCGGATGAAGGAGGACGGAGGTGGGATTGGATTGCGGGATTTGGATTTTGGATGGAGACGGGGGTCAGGGCCGGCCCGGAGGGGGGGCAGGGGGGCGGCCGCCCCGGGTGTCAGGCATCAAAGGCTGGGAATTCAGTTAAGACTAAAGATTGAGAGAAAGCGGTGTAGTTAATCCGACAATACCGTTTCAGAGAAATCAACGGCTACGATGGCTCCTATACAGATCGCCATCGTAGGAGAGAGGGCCTTTACTGTAGCTTTACATTTCTAGTAGTGCATTTTATGAGCTGTCATTGGCCAGCCTATAAACAGCCGGGTTGTGGCTGGGAGAGATCATTATCTACTTTTCTTGAATTGCTTGCTAGCTACGGCTTGTAACCGCAAACCATATACTTCTTCTCCGAGCAATACAGTCGAGATCTGCCTCACCCATACAATTCCTCCCAAAATTAGCTAGAAATCTATACTCTGAAGTTATCGGGGCCTGACAAATTGGTATCATGAGCCAGCGTTCTTCGGCAGAAGCGCGCTGTGGTGGTGAATTTTTTTTCCGAGATCCGCAATTCCCACCCTATCTCCCACCTTTTTCTCTTGAGATCCAGCGGCATCACAGAGTAGGCGGAGTTGGCGGCGGGGTTAGAGTGGAGGCGCAGGCGGCGGTGAAATTCGGGCACAGGTCGGTCGAGCAGAGGCGGTTGTTCGAACACTCTGTTCGATCGGTAAAATCCCGCGTTCTACGCTCCGATCCGTGTGTCAGGGCGGCGAGTTCTTCGGCGGCGGCAGGATCTGCTGTATTGGGAAGGGTTGCTGACAATTCAGTGGTAAAATTCCATACCTATACTTCAGATCGAGGCGATGGGGCGTTCCAAGCCAGTTGACGACACTGATGCTCAAGAAATTTCGGCCATGCGTGAGGAGTTTGGAGTCTTGCAGAAGGATAATGCCCAGGTGTAGTCGCAGGTGTCTAAACTGCAGGCAGAGGTACAGGCAATTGGGTCAAAGCAAGGGGAAATTTTAGTAACAGTGGGCGAAGTTGAGAAAGTGGTGTTGGATCTAGGGAAGCAACTATCAGTAATCAGTAGCGTGTTGCAAACATTGGTCAAAACAATTCAGCAACAAGAGCAACCTTCTAGTTCTCAAGAAGTACCTAAGTCCCCTACATTGCACCAAGAGCAAACACAGGAACAGGAAACAAGAGTGGAACACTTGAGACAACAGTTGGCAGCAGAGAAGGAGAAATCTAAACAGTTAGAAGATCTCCAACTTCAGAATTTACCTCCCATTCGCACAAACAGAGCTACTGCACCTCCAGGGTTTGCAAATCAAGGGAGACAGGAGGCACACAATTCAGTGGGAACCCCTATGACAGCCAGAAACAATATCCACACACCTGCATTCAATCACTTCTATCAGAATAACAGAAAGAGACAGATGTGGCAGGGCTACCATAAAACATATGAAATGGATATCCAAGCTCAGTTCATGAGATCTCTGACTAAAGGACCTAAACTAGAATTTCCTAGATTTTTTGGTGAAGATCCAGTGGGGTGGATTAGGCAGTGCAACAAATTCAAATTCAGCAGCACCTGATGAGTACAAAGTTTCCCTTGCCCAAATGTATATTATTGGAGAAGCTGATACTTGGCTAAGAAGGTCTGGATTGCTAAAGAAGCAACTCTCATGGACACAATTTGGAAAAGAGGTCATAAAGAGATTTGCAGAGCATGGTTCTTATGACCTAACTGGGAAATTTAACTCTCTGAAACAAGGCAACAGCTCAGTTTCTGATTACACAAAGAACTTTGAAGACCTTATGGCGGATGTTTTAGAAGAAACACCTAAATTAGGGGAACAGTGGTTTGTGAGATGTTATGTCAATGGCTTAAGGGAAGGGATTAAATTTCAAATCGGGCCTCTTCGACCACAATCTCTGACAGATGCCTACTGTTTAGCTAAGGAGGTGGAACCACACCACCCACCAGCAAATGCAATGCAGAAGAAACAACAGAGTTCCTTTGTGAATTTTTACCAAAAGAACAGTGGAAATTTCCAAAACAAGAGCAGTACTACTGTGACGCCCGGATAATTAGGCTACAGTAAACCTCTGTTAATGATGCTACGTCACCATAGTTACTGTTGTTAATCTCGCGTTAGTTCAAAACTGATTCAAAATTCAAATTCAAAAATATGTCAAACAACAAAAGTTTCAAAAGTTGTAACAAAATTGTTCGGGCGGTGCTGAATATTACAAGGGTAATTATAGTAAATAAAACACATGTTTAGAAAATGCATAAATGTTTTAAATTGCATTAAAACAGAAAAGGAAAAAGAGAGATAAAAAGAAATATAAAAACAGAAAAGACAAACAAAATTAAAATAAAAGGAGAAAGGCCCCCCTGGCCCAACTGGGCATTAGCCCAGTCAACCGGCCCACCGACGCCGGCCCACCCACTCCCCTTATTCCCCCTCACCAAAACCCTAGCCACTACAGCGACCCCACTTCCCCTCCCCACTCGCCTCTCCCTCTCCCCTCCTCCCGATCCCATCTGGATCGAGGAGGGGCTCGACCTCGACACGCCGACCGCACCATCTCCCACGACCCATCGCTGTCGTCCTCTCCGTTGTCGACCCGGCCCCGACCTCGCCACCTCGTCGCCGTCGACCGCTGGATCCCGCTTCCTCGCCGGATCGCCACCCCGCCGTCGCTCGTCCCCATACTCCTCCTCGCCAGCCTGCACCGCGTCGCCATCGTCCCCGACCTCCACCTCGCCCCCCCCCCCCCGCTGCCCCGTCCCTACAATTCCCGGTGAGGCTACGGCCTCCGCCCTCCTCCTTCCCCTCTTCCTCACGCGACCTCGCCTACCCGCGCGTCGCGAGCGCCGCGCCTCGCACCGCCGAGCTCCGCTGCGAACCCCCCCTCAGCTCTGTCCGCGCCCGCACTCCCCTGGAGCGCGTCGGCACCCGCGCCCGCCGGTCACCACGCGCGCACGCGTGCCTCGCCGTTCCCTGCTCGCGGCCCCGCTCCCCACGGCCCTACTCGCTGGCCCGCGCGCGCCCGTCGTGGCCGCGTCCGGCCACAGCCCTCCGCCCCGCCTCTGTAGTCCCGTCACCGCTCGCTGGCCGGACCCCGCTCCGGCCATGGCCTCGCCATGGCCACTGACCTCCCCTGCGCCGGCGCCCTGCCGGGTCCGCCGCCCCTGGGCATGCGCCTGCTCGGGCAACATCGCCCCGCGGCCCCGTTAACCACCACCCGCACACCCGCTATGGCCCTTTGAACCACTGACAATGGGGCCCCACCCCAGAACGTATTTTTTTAAAAGAAAAAATAATAATAATTAATCAATTAATTAAAGAATTAATTAAACTAAAACAACTAATTAAGCCTAACTAATTAACCTAAACCCTAAGTAACTAAAACAGTCAATGACAGGGGGGTCCCACCCTTGTTGACCAGTCAAACGTTGACTGGTCAACTGGGTCCCTCTGGCCCACCTGTCAGTCACCGGGTATACTTTTGTGTACACTGTGCTGGGTGCGCCTAGCAATTTAACAATTATTTTTCGAATTAAAAATAATTCTAGAAATTAATAAAATCTTTAGAAAATCATATCTTTTAATCCGTAACTCGGATTAAATTATTTTCAACATGAAAGTTGCTCAGAACGACGAGACGAATCCGGATACGCAACCCGTTCGTCCGTCACGCATCCCTAGCATACCGAACACGCAACTTTCCCCCTCCGACCCATCTGTCCGAAAACGCGAAACACCGGGAATACTTTCCCGGATGTTTCCCCCCTTCACCGGTACCACCTCGTACCGCGTTATGGTACACCTAGCATCACGCTTTGTCATGTCATGCATCGTCTTGCATTTGTTTTCATTATATTTATTGTTTCTTCCCCCTCTTCTCTCGCTAGATACCGAGACCGACGTCGCTGCTATCCAGTTCGACTACGGTATTGACGACCACTCTCTCTTGCCAGAGCAACCAGGCAAGCCCCCCCTTTGATCACCAGATATCGCCTACTCTTCTCTCTACTGCTTGCATTAGAGTAGTGTAGCATGTTACTGATGCATAGCCTGTCCTTGCTACTACTGTTGTTACCTTTACCTGCAATCCTAATGCTTAGTATAGGATGCTAGTTTATCATCAGTGGCCATACATTCTTGTCCGTCTGCCATGCTATACTATCGGGCCGTGATCACTCGGGAGGTGATCACGGGTATATACTATATACTTTATGCATGATACATGTGGTGACTAAAGTCGGGTTGGCTCGAGGAGTACCCGTAGTTGATTCATGACTTGGGGGCTGGAAGGACATACTTTCCCGACGGCCCTTTGTGTGGATCTTTGTGGCGAAGCGACAGGACAGGTTGAGACCACCTAGTAGAGAGGTGGGCCTGGCCCTGGTCGGCGTTCGCGGTTATTTCAAGATAACACGTTTAACGAGATCTTGGTATTTAATCTAAGTCTGGCTACTGGCCTATACGTGAAGGAAATATGCCCTAGAGGCAATAATAAAGTTATTATTTTTTCCTTATATCATGATAAATGTTTATTATTCATGCTAGAATTGTATTAACCGGAAACATAATACATGTGTGAATACATAGACAAACAGAGTATCACTACTATGCCTCTACTTGACTAGCTCGTTAATCAAAGATGGTTATGTTTCCTAACCATGGACAAAAGAGTTGTTATTTGATTAACGAGGTCACATCATTAGTTGAATGATCTGATTGACATGACCCATTCCATTAGCTTAGCACCCGATCGTTTAGTATGTTGCTATTGCTTTCTTCATGACTTATACATGTTCCTATGACTATGAGATTATGCAACTCCCGTTTGCCGGAGGAACACTTTGGGTGCTACCAAACGTCACAACATAAATGGGTGATTATAAAGGAGCATTACAGGTGTCTCCAAAGGTAGATGTTGGGTTGGCGTATTTCGAGATTAGGATTTGTCACTCCGATTGTCGGAGAGGTATCTCTGGGCCCTCTCGGTAATGCACATCACCTAAGCCTTGCAAGCATTGCAACTAATAAGTTAGTTGCGGGATGATGTATTACGGAACGAGTAAAGAGACTTGCCGGTAACGAGATTGAACTAGGTATTGGATACCGACAATCGAATCTCGGGCAAGTAACATACCGATGACAAAGGGAACAACGTATGTTGTTATGCGGTCTGACCGATAAAGATCTTCGTAGAATATGTAGGAGCCAATATGGGCATCCAGGTCCCGCTATTGGTTATTGACCAGAGACGTGTCTCGGTCATGTCTACATTGTTCTCGAACCGTAGGGTCCGCACGCTTAACGTTACGATGACAGTTATTATGAGTTTATGCATTTTGATGTACCGAAGGTTGTTCGGAGTCCCGGATGTGATCACAGACATGACGAGGAGTCTCGAAATGGTCGAGACATAAAGATTGATATATTGGAAGCCTATATTTGGATATCGGAAGTGTTCCGGGTGAAATCGGGATTTTACCGGAGTACCGGGAGGTTACCGGAACCCCCCGGGAACCATATGGGCCTTATTGGGCCTTAGTGGAAAGGTGAAAGGGGCAGCCCAAGGTAGGCTGCGCGCCTTCCCCCTCCCCTAGTCCTATTAGGACTAGGAGAGGTGGCCGGCCCCCTTCTCTCTCTCTCTCTCTCTCTCTCGGAATCCTATTAGGAATAGGATTGAGGGGGGGAGTCCTACTCCCGGTAGGAGTAGGACTCCTCCTGCGCCCTCCTCCTTGGCCGGCCAGCCCTCTCCCTTGGATCCTTTATATACGGGGGCAGGGGGCACTTCTAGAAACACAAGTTGATCATTGAGATCGTTCCTTAGCCGTGTGCGGTGCCCCCTGCCACCATATTCCACCTTGATCATATCGTTGTAGTGCTTAGGCGAAGCCCTGCGTCGGTAGAACATCAAGATCATCACCACGCCGTCATGCTGACGGAACTCCTCCCCTAAGCTTTGCTGGATCGGAGCCCGGGGATCGTCATCGAGCTGTACGTGTGCTAAGAACTCGGAGGTGCCGGAGTAACGGTGCTTGGATCGGTCGGATCGGGAAGAAGACGTACGACTACTTCCTCTATGTTGTGTCAACGCTTCTGTTGCGATCTACAAGGGTACGTAGATCAGACTCTCCCCCTCGTTGCTATGCATCACCATGATCTTGCGTGTGCGTAGGAAATTTTTTGAAATTACTACGTTCCCCAACAGTGGTATCAGAGCCTAGGTTTATGGTTTGATGTTATTTGCACGAGTAGAACACAAGTGAGTTATGGGCGATACAAGTCATACTGCCTACCAGCATGTCATACTTTGGTTCGGCGGTATTGTTGGACGAGACGACCCGGACCAACCTTACGCGTACGCGTATGCGTGACCGGTTCCCTCGACGTGCTTTGCACATAGATGGCTTGCGGGCGACTGTCTCTCCAACTTTAGTTGAACCAAGTGTGGCTACGCCCGGTCCTTGAGAAGGTTAAAACGGAGTCTATTTAACAAACTATCGTTGTGGTTTTGATGCGTAGGTGAGATGAGTTCTTGCTTAAGCCCGTAGCAGCCACGTAAAACTTGCAAAAACAAAGTAGAGGACGTCTAACTTGTTTTTGCAGGGCATGTTGTGATGTGATATGGTCAAGGCATGATGCTAAATTTTATTGTATGAGATGATCATGTTTTGTAACCAAGTTATCGGCAACTGGCAGGAGCCATATGGTTGTCGCTTTATTGTATGCAATGCAATCGCGATGTAATGCTTTACTTTATTACTAAGCGGTAGTGATAGTCGTGGAAGTATAAGATTGGCGAGACGACAACGATGCTACGATGGAGATCAAGGTGTCGCGCCGGTGACGATGGTGATCATGACGGTGCTTCGGAGATGGAGATCACAAGCACAAGATGATGATGGCCATATCATATCACTTATATTGATTGCATGTGATGTTTATCTTTTTATGCATCTTATCTTGCTTTGATTGACGGTAGCATTATAAGATGATCTCTCACTAAATTATCAAGAAGTGTTCTCCCTGAGTATGCACCGTTGCCAAAGTTCGTCGTGCCCAGACACCACGTGATGATCGGGTGTGATAAGCTCTACGTCCATCTACAACGGGTGCAAGCCAGTTTTGCACACGCAGAATACTCAGGTTAAACTTGACGAGCCTAGCATATGCAGATATGGCCTCGGAACACAGAGACCGAAAGGTCGAGCGTGAATCATATAGTAGATATGATCAACATAACGATGTTCACCATTGAAAACTACTCCATCTCATGTGATGACCGGTTATGGTTTAGTTGATTTGGATCACGTGATCACTTAGAGGATTAGATGGATGTCTATCTAAGTGGGAGTTCTTAAGTAATATGATTAATTGAACTTTAATTTATCATGAACTTAGTCCTGGTAGTATTAGCATATCTATGTTGAAGATCAATAGCTCGCGTTGTTGCTTTCATATGTTTATTTTGATATGTTCCTAGAGAAAATTGTGTTGAAAGATGTTAGTAGCAATGATACGGATTGGATCCGTGATCTGAGGTTTATCCTCATTGCTGCACAGAAAAATTATGTCCTTAATGCACTGCTAGGTGACAGACCTATTGCAGGAGCAGATGCAGACGTTATGAATGTTTGGCTAGCTCAATATGATGACTACTTGATAGTTTAGTGCACCATGCTTAATGGCTTAGAATCGGGACTTCAAAGACGTTTTGAACGTCATGGACCATATGAGATGTTCCAGGAGTTGAAGTTAATATTTCAATCAAATACCCGAGTTGGGAGATATGAAGTCTCCAACAAGTTCTATAGCTAAAAGATGGAGGAGAATCGCTCAACTAGTGAGCATGTGCTCAGATTGTCTGAGTACTACAATCGCTTGAATCAAGTGGGAGTTAATCTTCCAGATAAGATAGTGATTGACAGAATTCTCTAGTCACCATCACCAAGTTAGTAGAACTCCCGTTTGCCGGAGGAACACTTTGGGTGCTACCAAACGTCACAACGTAAATGGGTGATTATAAAGGAGCATTACAGGTGTCTCCAAAGGTAGATGTTGGGTTGGCGTATTTCGAGATTAGGATTTATCACTCCGATTGTCGGAGAGGTATCTCTGGGCCCTCTCGGTAATGCACATCACCTAAGCCTTGCAAGCATTGCAACTAATAAGTTAGTTGCGGGATGATGTATTACGGAACGAGTAAAGAGACTTGCCGGTAACGAGATTGAACTAGGTATTGGATACCGACGATCGAATCTCGGGCAAGTAACATACCGATGACAAAGGGAACAACGTATGTTGTTATGCGGTCTGACCGATAAAGATCTTCGTAGAATATGTAGGAGCGAATATGGGCATCCAGGTCCCGCTATTGGTTATTGACCGGAGACGTGTCTCGGTCATGTCTACATTGTTCTCGAACCGTAGGGTCCGCACGCTTAACGTTACGATGACAGTTATTATGAGTTTATGCATTTTGATGTACCGAAGGTTGTTCGGAGTCCCGTATGTGATCACGGACATGACGAGGAGTCTCGAAATGGTCGAGACATAAAGATTGATATATTGGAAGCCTATATTTGGATATCGGAAGTGTTCCGGGTGAAATCGGGATTTTACCGGAGTACCGGGAGGTTACCGGAACCCCCCGGGAACCATATGGGCCTTATTGGGCCTTAGTGGAAAGGTGAAAGGGGCAGCCCAAGGTAGGCTGCGCGCCTTCCCCCTCCCCTAGTCCTATTAGGACTAGGAGAGGTGGCCGGCCCCCTTCTCTCTCTCTCTCTCTCTCTCTCTCGGAATCCTATTAGGAATAGGATTGAGGGGGGGAGTCCTACTCCCGGTAGGAGTAGGACTCCTCCTGCGCCCTCCTCCTTGGCCGGCCAGCCCTCCCCCTTGGATCCTTTATATACAGGGGCAGGGGGCACTTCTAGACACACAAGTTGATCATTGAGATCGTTCCTTAGCCATGTGCGGTGCCCCCTGCCACCATATTCCACCTCGATCATATCGTTGTAGTGCTTAGGCGAAGCCCTGCGTCGGTAGAACATCAAGATCGTCACCACGCCGTCGTGCTGACGGAACTCCTCCCCGAAGCTTTGCTGGATCAGAGCCCGGGGATCGTCATCGAGCTGTACGTGTGCTAAGAACTCGGAGGTGCCGGAGTAACGGTGCTTGGATCAGTCGGATCGGGAAGAAGACGTACGACTACTTCCTCTATGTTGTGTCAACGCTTCCGTTGCGATCTACAAGGGTACATAGATCAGACTCTCCCCCTCGTTGCTATGCATCACCATGATCTTGCGTGTGCGTAGGAAATTTTTTGAAATTACTACGTTCCCCAACAATACGCACTAACCATCTACGCGGGGACAGTTATGGGCACTCGACGTCATGGTATCAGCCGAAGCCTTCGTGACGTCAGCGACTAAGCGGCGCGCGCCGGGTTGGACCGCGTAACGCAACTTCCTTTGTAATGGAGGTTGCTAGGTCTGCCCTCCGGCCACGTACGCAACGTGCAGGTGTGCAATGGGCGATGGGCCCAGACCCCTGTGCCATAGGATGTAGACCGGCGTGCTGACCTCTCTGTTGTGCCTAGGTAGGGCTGCGACGTGTTGATCTTCCGAGGCCGGGCATGACCCAGAAAAGTGTGTCCGGCCAAATGGGATCGAGCGTGTTGGGTTATGTGGTGCACCCCTGCAGGGAAGTTAATCTATTCGAATAGCCGTGATCTTCGGTAACAGGACGACTTGGAGTTGTACCTTGACCTTATGACAACTAGAACCGGATACTTAGTAAAACACACCCTTCCAAGTGCCAGATACAACCGGTGGTCGCTCTCTCACTGGGCGACGAGGGGAGGATCATCGGTTAGGATTATGCTATGCGATGATACTTGGAGGACTTCAGTCTACTCTCTTCTACATGCTGCAAGACGGAGGCTGCCAGAAGCATAGTCTTCGACAGGTTTAGCTATCCCCCTCTTATTCTGGCATTCTGTAGTTCAGTCCACTGATATGGCCCTTTACACATATACCCATGCATATGTAGTGTAGCTCCTTGCTTGCGAGTACTTTGGATGAGTACTCATGGTTGCTTTCTCCTTCTTTTCCCTCTATCCCTTCTACCTGGTTGTCGCAACCAGATGTTGGAGCCCAGGAGCCAGACGCCACCGTCGACGACGACTCCTACTACACCGGAGGTGCCTACTACTACGTGCTGCCCGCTGATGACGACCAGGAGTAGTTAGGAGGATCCCAGGCAGGAGGCCTGCGCCTCTTTCGATCTGTATCCCAGTTTGTGCTAGCCATCTTATGGCAACTTGTTTAACTTATGTCTGTACTCAGATATTGTTGCTTTCGCTGACTTGTCTATGATCGAGCTCTTGTATTCGAGCCCTCGAGGCCCCTGGCTTGTAATATGATGCTTGTATGACTTATTTTATTTGTAGAGTTGTGTTGTGATATCTTCCCGTGAGTCCCTGATCTTGATCGTACACGTTTGCGTGTATGATTAGTGTACGATCGAATCGGGGGCGTCACAACTACAACATCCATACCCCAGCAGAGTGGACAAAATAAGCAGGCTAAGGGCACCAACAGCAATCCTCAAAAACTTAGAAAAGTGGGAGAATGTTGGAGGTGTGGGGACAAATGGATGCATGGTCACAAGTGCAAACTTGTTCCTAATATTCACATGTTACAACAGGAACTAGGAGAGAAAATGGAAGATACCGAGGACAGTCCTCCTCAAGAGCAAGAAGAAATTCTTGAGGCAGAGGAGCAAGCAATGTTTATCACAGCCCATGCACTAGGTCAACAACTGGCAGTGCCTACCCCTACAGTAATTATCCACATAAATGAGAAAAGAGCTGTAGCATTGTTAGACTCAGGCAGTTCCTCATCCTTTATTAATCAGGAATTTGCTGTGAAAGCAAACTGTACATTGCTTCCAGTAAAACCCAAAGCAATTATAGTGGCAGGAGGAGGCAAACTGGTGTCCAATGCTGTAGTTCCTGATTGTGAGTTTCAAATTGCAAAAACCACATTACAGCACAGTTTTAGAACATTAAATCTTCCTAGTCATAATGTGATACTTGGTTATGACTGGTTCACATTAATGAGCCCTGTCTCTTTCAACATACCTGGCAATACTTTCAGTTTCACTATGAAAGGTAAGAAGACAGTAACTGCGGCTATTTTCAATACTCCTGAAAAAGTGAAGGAAATTCCAGCTGAGAAGGTGAGCAAGTTGCTGGAGAAAGGAGCAGAGGGCTTTTTATTACAGATGCATAATATTGTTATGGAAGCTCCAGCTGGTTTTCAAACCCCTCCACAATTGCAGAAATTACTTATGGAGTATGCAGACCTTTTTGAGGAACCTCACACTCTTCCACCTCATAGGTATTGTGATCACACCATTCCTCTGCAACCTGGAGTTGAACCTCCCCACTCTAGACCTTATAGAGTTCCACAGCACCAGAAGAAAGAAATGGAAGAGCAAATCAAGAAAATGTTGGCTGCTCATTTTATCAGACACAACCAGAGTCCATATGCTGCTCCTGTCATTTTGGTAAAGAAAAGGATAATTCAATGAGATTGTGCACTGATTTCAGGAAACTCAACTTAGTCACAGTTAAAAACAAATTTCCTATACCAGTTATTGAAGACCTACTGGATGAATTACATGGAGCTAAATATTTCTCCAAATTAGACTTGAGGGAAGGATATCACCAGATTAGGATGCATCCGGATGACATCCACAAAACTGCTTTCAGAACATTCTTGGGACACTTTGAATATCTGGTCATGCCTTTTGGATTGTCTAATGCACCAGGCACCTTTCAAGCTTTAATGAATAGCATTTTTGGCCCTTATTTGAGGAAGTTTGTGCTAGTCTTCTTTGATGACATATTGATTTACAGCAAATCACTCAAGGAACATATGGAACATATTGAACTAGTACTGAAAGTTCTGAAGGAAAACCAACTCTGTGCAAAAAGGTCTAAATGTGTTTTTGCAGTCCAACAAGTTGAATACTTAGGGCATGTGATTTCTTCTGAAGGAGTAGCAACTGACCCACAGAAAATCAAAGCAATTGCTGATTGGCCAGTGCCAGAGAATGTGATAAAGTTGAGAAGTTTCCTGGGGCTAGCAGGTTACTACAGAAGATTTATAAAAAATTATGGAGTTATATGTAGACCCTTACATGATCTATTAAAGAAGGGCCTGTTTCAGTGGAAACAGGAACATGAAAAAGCATTTGGGCAACTACAACAAGCCCTAATCACAACCCTAGTGTTAGCTCTACCTGATTTCTCCAAACCCTTTGTGCTTGAAACTGATGCATCTGGAAAAGGGATAGGAGCAGTACTGATGCAACAGGGCAGACCTCTAGCTTATTATAGCTCATCTCTCTGCCCTCGAAACACTACTCTGTCCACTTATGAAAAAGAAGCTCTGGCCATCTTAGAAGCACTTAAAAAATGGAGACATTACCTGATAGGTAATGAATTGATCATTAAAACTGATCAACAATCTTTGAAATTCATTACTGATCAGAAGATCACTGAGGGAGTTCAGCACAAGCTAATGATGAAACTATTGGAATTCAATTTCAAAATTCAATACAAAAAAGGTGTTCAAAACAAGGTAGCAGATGCTCTTTCTAGGTTGCTACCATCTTGCATGGCCATATCTGTAGCTACTCCAGTGTGGGCACAAGAATTAGTGGACAGTTATCCTCAAGATCCAGCTACAAAAACCATTCTGGAAAAACTACTGTTACAACCCAACAACACCATGCCTGACTACAGCTTGACAACAGGTATTATCAGATATAAAGGAAAGATCATGGTGGGGAATGTAGCTGAGTTAAGAGCAAGATTGATCACTGCTTTGCACAGTTCTCCTGTGGGTGGACATTCAGGGACTAGAGCTACATATCAATGAGTGAAAAACATATTCTACTGGCCTGGTCTGAAAGCAGAAGTGGAGAAGTTCATTGCGGCCTGTCCTATCTGTCAGAGAGCTAAACATGAGCATTGTCTGCAACCCGGTTTATTGGAGCCCTTGCCTATGGCTGACATGGCTTGGCAGCTTATTTCTATGGACTTCATAGAAGGACTTCCTAATTCCCAAGGCAAGGAGGTCATACTAGTGGCGGTGGACAGATTCACTCGCTATGCTCATTTCATTCCTCTCTCTCTCTCATCCCTACACAGTGCTCAGTGTAGCCCAAGCGTTTGTGGACAACATAATCAGACTACATGGGCCACCTAAGCTAATCATATCTGACAGGGATCGAATTTTCACTAGCAAGTTGTGGAAGGATATCTTTGTTGCTCTTAACAGTGAACTACGGTACAGTACTGCTTACCATCCGCAAACAGATGGCCAGACCGAACGAGTCAACCAATGTCTAGAAACGTACTTGAGATGCATGACTACTGATCAACCCACAAAGTGGTATTCCTGGTTATCCTTGGCTGAATTCTGGTATAACACCACTTATCACATAGCTCTGAAGATGTCCCCCTTCCAAGCCTTGTATGGTTTTCCTCCCCCACTAATATCTGAGGTAGCAATTTCTGGTCCTGAAGAGGAAGAAGCTCATACATTTCTGACAGAAAAACAAAACATGCTGGACCAACTGAAAATCAACCTGCAACAAGCTCAGAACAGGATGAAAAAGTATGCAGATTTAAAAAGGAGTGAAAGGGTGTTCAAGCGGGAGATTTAGTATATCTAAAAATGGCTCCCTATAGGCTTGCTGCATTTGGGTTTCGAGGAGCTTTGAAATTACAGAACAAGTTTTATGGCCCTTTTGTGATAACTCAGAGAGTGGGCAAAGTAGCTTACAGACTGCAATGTCCTGATCATGTCAAAATTCATCCTGTCTTCCATGTGAGCTAGTTGAAAAAGCACATAGGATCTAAGTCCATTCCCAGTAAAAACCTTCCAATGGTTACAGCAGACAACACAGTAAAGACTAGGCCGGCAGAAGTTCTTCAAGTCAGACAAGTGCCTCGACACAATATGCCAGTTGTACAGTGGTACATTTAGTGGCAAAACCTATCGCCAGAAGATGCAACGTGGGAAGATGCAAATTTCATAAAGTATACATTCCCTGAGTTCTTTAAAGCTACGACACAAGCGTGGCGAGAGCAACAACAAGCACCATGAGGACATGGCGCATCTCAAGGGAGGGGCAATGTCAGGCATCAAAGGCTGAGAATTCAGTTAAGACTGAAGATTCAGAGAAAGCGATGTAGTTAATCCGACAATACCGTTTCAGAAAGATCAACGGCTACGATGGCTCCTATACAGATCGCCACCGTAGGAGAGAGGGCCTTTACTGTAGCTTTACATTTCTTGTAGTGCACTTTATGAGCTGTCATTGGCCAGCCTATAAACAGCCGAGTTGTGGCTGAGAGAGATCATTATCTAGTTTTCCTGAATTGCTTGCTAGCTACGGCTTGTAACCGCAAACCATATACTTCTTCTCCAAGCAATACAGTCGAGATCTGCCTCACCCATACAATTCCTCCCAAAATTAGCTAGAAATCTATACTCTGAAGTTATCGGGGCCTGACACCGGGCCCCCGACATCGAGGGGCCCCCTAGTACGCAGGCCAGCACTGAGCTTCTCGAGCCTAGTGGATCGTACAGGCGAGGCCGCGAGGGCACAGCCGGCCGATCGATCGATCGTCCTGAGAGTTAGACGCACGAGCGCACGTCCGAGATCGTATCTGTATCTCCGCGTATACTGCGCTCATTGTTGTACGTAGGGAATGTAAAGATCGTCTAATCTCCTGAGTCCCTATTTTCCAAAAGCCCTATTCCAAGGTTCCTATCGCACGCCGCCAACAATCTCTCATGGTGCCCTCGCACAGTGAAGGTCATCGATCGATCCGCTGTAATCACACGAGTACATGCCCCCGTCCGGTTTCCCTCAATCTACGTTCCACTGCTATGATCGACAATCAGCTACTCCTCTCGTCTGCAGCCTGCACATGCTCCTGCCACCATCTACCCGGAAGAGGTTTGTTGTTTTCTAATTTTCCTACCCTGGGATGAATGCGCATGTACCAAGATGACTAGTGTTCTAATGATTCAGTCATTATCTAGGACGATAATTATGCCAAAGCATCCCCTGGTTGCATTAAGGGAGTCATCTTTACAATGATTGCATAATCAAATCACCTAAAACCATTGAGAGAATTTGACTAGATCCGTATGCTATTTATTTATTTATGAATTTGCCTTCATACCTTAAACCTTGGCTATTTTTGGTTCTCTAGTCGATTTAATAATTTATACTATAACATTTTTTTGTTGCAATTAGAGAACTTTTTGCATGCTATAAGTCAGTCATGTTTTGTTTCTAGCTTTACCACTAACTATGATACAATCACGGAGATAAGCTATTTACAAAATTTTCAAGAGTAATACCGGTAGTTCGGAGAGAAATTAATGTATGAAACTGACATCAACCTTGTCATAAGAGACTTTGCATCAAGAATTAGAAGAAAATTTTAAGGTAATACGTGTAAAGTTATCTAATATAAATATTGATTTTGAATGCGTTTGAAAATTTCATTAGTAATAGTGATTATTGTTGTTATATTAAAGGGCCCCGAGTTTTTGTTTCGCCCCGGGCCCCGAAAATCTCAGGACCGGCCCTGACGGGGGTTCGATTTGGAGCTCTGCGTGGGCATCTCATTCTCATTTCACAGTCAGCGCTACAACTTGTCTATCTCACATGCATCTACGATCTACCCAACGCTCCTTCAGAGTTTTTTTTGCCACGCGCCCTGTTTTTCTTTCCTTTTTTTTATTTTCTGTTTGTGTTTTGTTCTTCTTTAAAATAACTCAGGATTACAGAAAGGTTCCAAATTCCACAAAAGTTGAATTGTTAAAAATAGAAATCAATAAATCATAAAATGTTCATGATTTTTTTAAATAATATATTTAAAAATTGTCCACGAGTTTAAAAACAATGTTTGGAATTCGAAGAATGTTCATGAATTTGTAAAAATGCGTGCGTAATAAAAAAATGTTCCAACTTTTTAAAAGAAATCATGAAAACAAATGTTTGCGTGTTTACAAAATGTTCATGATATTTTAAAACATGTTCGTAAAAAATTTAAAAATATTCGTAAATTTAACAAATTGTTCCCATTTTTTTATAAAAAAAATCATCGATTCAAAAAATTAATGAGTTCCAAAAGTTTTTTTAAAATTTTCTAAAAAAATTATGAATTTGAAAAATGTTAACTGTTTCAAAAAAATACAAATTTGAAACATGATCATGATTTCCAAAAAACATTATTTAAAAGATGTTCACATATTTGAAAAATGTTCACAAAATGAAAATATAAAAAGGGAAAATGACAGAAAAAAGGGAAAAGGCAAGCAAAAAAGAAACTAAAGAACAAAAATGAAAAATGAGAAAAAAAAGAATGAAAAAATAAATTACGGTTTAGGAAGGGTCTAGAACCTTCTAAAAACCGGAAACGAGTCATGTTGGGCTGGCCCAAATGTACGCAGCGTGGAAGCAGGGGGTGTCTGCGCGGTCGCTAATCAGTGACATGCACGCCAAATAGGATCCCCGGGGCTGAACCCTATCCTGGCCATATGCACCTACACCAGCAAGCGCTCCAATAAAAGGTCATGACGAGTCGGCTCGAAGGCCTTGGCTCGAGAATCTTCTTGGCACGTGGGCTAAGAGGGCTGACCCATCATGACAAGACTATTGGTCGGCACACATTAAAAGGCTCAAACGGCTCTGAAAAAGGCTAAAGTTAAAAGGGCCAAAACAACCCTAAACAGTTTGTGTCAGACCGACTTTAAGGCATGGCTTTGAGGATCAACCTTGTTTTATGGAGGGACGAAGGTCGGTCCGTCTCTTTTATTCGCATGTCGTGGCGGGCCAAAAATTCATGCCCGCGGGTCGACCTTAAAAGCACAACCCATATGATCAGGTCTGGGTGAACAAAGTGAAACTCCAACACGGTCCACCGAAACGGAAATCACCAAGTATCCATAGACACACTTGAACATGTCTACAGACAAAAATATGGGTGAAGGCCATTCAACCATAGTCACCAAATGTCCCTTCCTTTTCTAAAGAATGAATAAAATTAGACCAAATGACCGTCTCTGGTCACCCTAACAAATGTATCTAAATTAATAATAATTCAACCATACACTTAGATCCAAAAGCACTCATCAAAAGATGTTCAACAATATGAAAGATGTTAATAAGTTTTTACTTCTCCGGCCCATATTAAGTGTCGTCGCTCAGGCGGATGCATATAGTTGTATTTTAGTGCTAAATATATCCATTTGAACAACACTTAATATGGGACGGAAGGAATAGATTTCATCTATCCAAAATGTGGCCATCTTCTCAAGTTTCCTCTCCTCAAGCTCGAAGTTCTTGATAGGTAATGATCCAGTTGACATGGTCACTGAGTTTCTATTGGGTAACGCAGTAATTTCAAAAAAAAATCCTACGCACACGCAAGATTATGGTGATGCATAGCAATGAGAAGGGAAGAGTGTAGTCCACGTACCCTCGTAGAGCGTAAGCAGAGGCGTTATGACAATGCGGTTGATGTAGTCGTATGTCTTCACGATCGACTGATCCTAGTACCGAAAGTACGGCACCTCCGCGATCTGCACACGTTCGGCTCGCTGACGTCCCACGAACTCACGATCCAGCAGAGTGTCGAGGGAGAGCTTCGTCAGCGCGACGGCGTGATGACGGTGATGATGATGCTACCGGAACAGGACTTCGCCTAAGCACCACTACGATATGACAGAGGTGGATTATGGTGGAGGGGGGCACCGCACATGGCTAAGGGATCAATGATCAACTTGTGTGTCTACGGGGTGCCCCTGGCCACGTATATAAAGGATGGAGGGAGGAGGAGGCCAACCCTCATAGGGCGCGTCCAAAGTGTGGAGTCCTATTAGGACTCGATTCCACCTACCACATGGAATAGGAAAAAGGGAAGGGAGAACGAGAAGGAAGGAAGGGGGCGCCCCCTTTCCCTAGTCCAATTCGGACCAGTCCATGGGGAAGGGGCGCGGCCACCCTTGAGGCCTTTCTCTCCTTTCCCGTATGGCCCATTAAGGCCCAATATGAATTCCCGTAACTCTTCGGTACTCCGAAAAATACCCGAATCACTCGGAACCTTTCCAATGTCCGAACATAGCCTTTCAATATATCGATCTTTACGTCTCGACCATTTCGAGACTCCTCGTCATGTCCCCGATCTTATCCGGGACTCTGAACAAACTTCGGTCATCAAATCACATAACTCATAATACAAATCGTCACAGAATGTTAAGCGTGCGAACCCTACGGATTCGAGAACTTTGTAGACATGACCGAGACTCATCTCCGGTCAATAAACAATAACGGAACCTGGATGCTCATATTGGTTCCTACATATTCTACGAAGATCTTTATCGGTCAAACTGCATAACAACATACGTTGTTCCCTTTGTCATTGGTATGTTACTTGCCCGAGATTCGATCGTCGGTATCTCAATACCTGATACGTCTCCGTCGTATCTACTTTTCCAAACACTTTTCCCCTTGTTTTGGACTCTAACTTGCATGATTTGAATGGAACTAACCCGAACTGACGCTATTTTCAGCAGAATTACCATGGTGTTATTTATGTGCAGAAACAAACGTTCTCGGAATGACCTGAAACTTCACGGAGCAACTTTTCAGAAAATATGATAAATACCTGCAAAAGATGAAGGCCAGGGGCCCCCCACCTGTCCACGAGGGTGGGGGCGCGCCCCCTACCTCGTGGGCCCCCCTGATGCCTCTCCGACTCCAACTCCAACTCCATATATTGCGTTTCAGGGAGAAAAAATTAGAAAGAAGAATTCATCGCGTTTTACGATATGGAGCCGCCGCCAAGCCCTAAAACCTCTCGGGAGGGCTGATCTGGAGTCCGTTCGGGGCTCCGGAGAGGGGAATCCGTCGCCATCGTCATCATCAACCATCCTCCATCACCAATTTCATGATGCTCACCGCCGTGTGTGAGTAATTCCATCGTAGGCTTGCTGGACGGTGATGGTTTGGATGGGATCTATCATGTAATCGAGTTAGTTTTGTTAGGGTTTGATCCCTAGTATCCATTATGTTCTGAGATCGATGTTGCTATGACTTTGCTATGCTTAATGCTTGTCACTAGGGCCCGAGTGCCATGATTTCAAATCTGAACCTATTATGTTTTCATCAATATATGAGTGTTCTTGATCCTATCTTGCAAGTCTATAGTCACCTATTATGTGTTATGATCTGTTAACCCCGAAGTGACAATAATCGAGATACTTACCGGTGATGACCGTAGTTTGAGGAGGTCATGTATTCACTATGTGTTAATGCTTTGTTCTGGATCTCTATTAAAAGGAGGCCTTAATATCCCTTAGTTTCCGTAAGGACCCCGCTGCCACGGGAGGGTAGGACAAAAGATGTCATGCAAGTTCTTTTCCATAAGCACGTATGACTATATTCGGAATACATGCCTACATTATATCAATGAACTGGAGCTAGTTCTGTGTCACCCTAGGCTATAACTGTTACATGATGAACCGCATCCAGCATAATTCTCCATCACCGATCCATTGCCTATGAGCTTTCCATATATTGTTCTTCGCTTATTTACTTTTCCGTTGCTATTGCTATCATCACTACAAAATACCAAAAACACTACTTTTGCTACTATTACCTTTTGCTACCGTTACCACTACTATCATATTACTTTGCTACTAAACACTTTGTTGTAGATATTAAGTTTCCAGGTGTGGTTGAATTGACAACTCAACTGCTAATACTTGAGAATATTCTTTGGCTCCCCTTGTGTCGAATCAATAAATTTGGGTTGAATACTCTACCCTCAAAAACTGTTGCGATCCCCTATACTTGTGGGTTATCAAGACCATTTTCTGGCGCCGTTGCCGGGGAGCATAGCTCTATTCTTTGAGTCATTTGGTATTTATATCTGCTTATCATTATGAAGAACTTGAAAGATCCAAGAACCAAGATTTATCCCTCAACTACGAGGGGAGGTAAGGAACTGCCATCTAGCTCTGCACTTGATTCACCTTCTGTTTTG
Organism: Triticum monococcum; assembly: GCA_034509565.1. Lineage (NCBI taxonomy): Eukaryota > Viridiplantae > Streptophyta > Magnoliopsida > Poales > Poaceae > Triticum > Triticum monococcum. The sequence continues at coordinate 70,047,216 of CM067846.1, forward strand.
AGTAAGCTTGCGACACCTAAAACTACTTCTGCTATTCGTTCTGATGTGTCACATGTTATTGATGATGCTACTTCTGCTATGCATGGTACTTATGATGAAATTACTTCTATGCTTGATACTACTGTGCCACTTGGTAAATTTCTTGATGAACAACTTGCTAGGGCTAGATAAATTGAAAATATTGAATCTGATAATACTGATGAAAGTGATGATGAAGAATCACTTGTTATTCCTAAGGGTTATGTTTTTGATCAAGAAGCTTCTTTAGCTATTTTAGCTTGCAAAGATAGAAACGAACTAAATAGATTATTAGCTAAATGGAATAAGCAATCTCTAAATGCTAGAATGAAATCTGACCCTGTTTTTGCTACTTCACCTATCTGTGTTACTGATAAGGATTATGAATTCTCTGTTGATCCTGATATAATTACTTTTGGTTGAATCTGATCCTTTTCATGGTTATGAATCTGAAACTGTTGTAGCACATTGTCGGTGTTAAAACCAGCGGATCTTGGGTAGGGGGTCCCGAACTGTGCGTCTAGGCGCATGGTAACAGGAGACGGGGGACACAATGTTTTTACCCAGGTTCGGGCCCTCTCGATGGAGGTAAAACCCTACTCCTGCTTGATTGATCTTGATGATATGAGTATTACAAGAGTTGATCTACCACGAGATCGAAGAGGCTAAACCCTAGAAGCTAGCCTATGGTATGATTGTTGTTATTGGTCCTACGGACTAAACCCTCCAGTTTATATAGACATGGAGGGGGCTAGGGTTACACAGAGTCGGTTACAAGGAAGGAGATCTACATATCCGTACTGCCAAGCTTGCCTTCCACGCCAAGGAGAGTCCCATCCGAACACGAGACGAAGTCTTCAATCTTGTATCTTCATAGTCCAACAGTCCGGCCAAAGGATATAGTCCGGCTGTCCAGATACCCCCTAATCCAGGACTCCCTCAGTAGCCCCTGAACCAGGCTTCAATGACGATGAGTCCGGCACGCAGATTGTCTTCGACATTGCAAGGCGGGTTCCTCCTCCGAATACTTCATAGAAGATTTTGAACACGAGGATCGTGTCCGGCTCTGCAAAACAAGTTCCACATACCACCGTAGAGAGAATAATATTTTCATAAATCTAATCTGCTGACGTACCCCGTAGTGTGACATCACACAACAGTAGGTCTTTATTCGAATCGTTTTTCATAACCAATCTCAGCGTGTTTCGCGAGGCGGTTTCCTTGGCACGTCTTGTCGTAGCAGAGATCGTGTCCCCTTTATTACGGGATTCTCATCAATACGGACGTGGGTAACCCAACCGTGCCTATTGGTAGGACTCCTAGATCTTAGGCAAGTCCCAAACGGCCACGAGGAGGACGCTTGATATTCACCCTCTTTATAAAGGGGACAAGGCTTTTTATTTTTTCCCTCTCGTGCTCAATCAAATCCTTCCCCCGCCTCGAGTTCTAACACCCAAAACTCAGGTCAGGTGCTTCGGACCTTCAACTATGTCCGGATCCAACCTTCAAGGTCGGTGGATGCCTTCCTCCATCACGGAGGAGGACATCAAGAGGTTGAGAGAGGCTAGATATCTGACCGCCGAAATTTCGCATCGGCTGCCCGCCCGAGGGCAGGCCGTCCCTACTCCCGAACCCAAGGAGAGCGTCGTGTTCGTCTCCCACTTCCTCCGAGGACCAGGCCTTGCTCTGGATCCCTTTGTTAGGGGTCTTATGTTCTATTATGGGCTAGATTTTCACGATCTGGCCCCGGATTCCCTTCTTCACATTTCATCATTTATTGTCGTATGTGAGGCCTTCCTCCGCATTACCCCTCACTTCGGCTTGTGGCTCAAGACCTTCGATGTGAAGCCGAAGATGATCGAGGGGCAGCACACAGCATGCAGAGGCGCTTTAATAAGCAAAATTGCTGACGCTCCATGGCCTGAGGGTAGCTTCCCAGAGGTGTCCGGATTGTGGCAGCGGGAGTGGTTCTACATCACAGCTCCCCGAAGTGCCAAGTGGGTAGCTGCCCCCACCTTTCGCTCAGGCCCCCACCATAACTGATGTCATGGATCAGCAGGGGGCTAAGCTGGGGTCCAGCCAAGGACGTGCGAATACTGCAAAGCCGTATCCGAGATCTCTTTGAGAGAGATTTCAGTCTGGTTATGGTAGTGCAAGTTATGCTAGTTCGTCGAGTCCAGCCTTGCAAACGCCGGCCCCTTCGCATGTGGGAATTCAACCCGGAAGGACCGCGAGCTATTCAACACTTCCTTGGCATGACACCCGAGGAGATGTACAAATTGTTCTCCGGACCACAAATAATGTGTCCAGACATCATTGAGGATGCAGGTCTGAGCTGCAATCACCCAGATACCCAAGTAAGTAGCCTCGCATCCGAACACACTGTCCGTTTGTTTATCGCAACGTCGCCCTAAAAAGCCGATCTTTGACCAGGATTGGATAGCGAAGGCAAAGTTGATCAGGTGTCCGGCCCCCCTCCCTGAGACATCACCAAATCCCGTGCTAACAAGGATGCTGGAGATCGCACCTTATCAAGCACCCTCAGGAGAAGATAAAGGGGGGGACAAGAAGGCTAGCGCCTCCGCGAAGGAGGTTAACCGGGGAGGAGGAACTGAAACTTCCTCTCCCCAGGGAAGGAAGAGGAACGCCTCTGAGGACCCGGAGACCACGATCTCCAAACGGGGGAAGAAATCTTCGCCGGAGGGTCCTGCCCTGGGGGATACCCCGGCCGCACTATGCCCTCAAGGGGACCAGCCCTCCACCGAGCTGTAAGTAAAAGGGTACTTAATAATGAAAATATCTCGCCTTACTTCTGAGGAAAATAACCGAAGCATTTATCTTGCAGTTCGGATCTTAGCCCTTCTCAGCAGAGCTCGTCTTCAGGGGATCTTCTTCCAGAGATGATGGAGAGCGAAACGCCTCCCCCTGCCATACCGCCTCATGAGGTGGGCGACCCCGAGGTGTCGTCGCGGAGGGTTTCTCCTGATCCGGCAAGGCCAGAAGGTAATCCTATGGCCACCCGAAGTCCTTAGTATCCAGCTCTTGAAGAGGGCAATCGAAAGAGTCTGGCACCGTCTGGTGGACGACCGTACGTACTGAGGGATCTGCTAGAGCAAGCGGCTATCTCAGAAGAGCACCGCACGTTGATGGGTACGGTGATTGAAAGGATTTCGTCCGCCGAAAGCGGGTTGCATGAAGCCTTTATGAGTCTACTGACGGGTTTTGAGGTACGCGAAATGATGTACATTTTTGACAGTACCGCACATTTTTAGATGTGCCTTGTGTAGATAGTAGCCCCTGAGACTTTGGGTGCTGTCGAAGACGACAGCGCACAGAGGATCATAGTCCCAGGAATAATCATGCCGCCGTAATATGCAGGTGGCGGAGGGTCCGATGGCCAGCTGGACTGATGAGTTTGCCGAGCTAAAGCGGCAGCTTGACGTGGCAAACGCCGACATCGTACTTGTCAACAAGCGTCTTGACGAGGAACAGGGTATGTGATTCCTCCGGTGACACATGGGAAGAGGAGCATGATGCCAGTATCTATAACATGTGTGTGAATGCAGATGAAGCTGCGGCCGTGGAGAACCTTCGGGCGGAACTTGCCCGAGCCAAAGAACAAGCCAGGAAAAGCGATGCGGCTGCCCTAAAGGCAATCGAGGAGCTGAAAGCTGAACAGGCTGCTCACTGCCAAAGCAAGGAGGAAATAGGCAGGATGGCTGTGGAATTGAAGAACGCCGCTGACCGTTACGAGCTTCTTGAAAAGGAAGATCGAGCGAAGAGGACAGACCTGGAGAAGGCCACGATGGCGACCAAAGACACCCGCTCTGCAATGAGAGCGATGAAGGAGGAGCTGCGTCAAGCCGGGGATATCGCGGCTGGGAAGCCCTTTATGCTGCGGATGAAGTTTGGAGATCCTCGGTACGCCCCTTTGGACCGGATGTGGAGTTCTGTGGACGCATATCTGGACTTAGCGGCGAGTGCTGCCGATGCGGCCGAATACTTCCGAGATCAAAAAGATTGCGAAGTGGAAAAGCTGTTCTGGTCACAATTTAACGTTCCAGAGTGTCCGCTTCCATTGACTGATTGGTTGGCCGAATGGGCGGAGCTGAATAGATTGTCCGGACTCGCCATGAGGTCTGTTGTGGATCATCTGTGGCCGGAAAGGCCAAAGCCGAACAGTTATTTTAGTTTGGTGCAGCAGTTCCTTGGTGCGGTGCCACACATCAACGCGATGAAGAGGTTGGCGTGCGTAGAGGGTGCGCGGATGGCCCTTGCCCGTGTGAAGACATACTGGGCGGAGATGGAGGCCACCGCCATTGCAGCCCAAGATTCGGACGAGAGCCGAGTACCTGCCGAGCACTACTTTCGAGAAGTTCTTGAGGGTGCTCATTCAATAGAAGCGTAGTGCTCGAAGAATATTATGTTCTAATGACATGTATTCCCATTGAAAAACAATGTTTTATTGAGTTTATCAAGGCTGTTTTTATAGTTTTGCCTGAAAGTACTATGATGCCTCCTATGCGGCCGTTTATGTATATATGTATATAACCTGAAAGATGGCAGTCGTCGGCTTCAGCCCCCACGCATATAATGCGGGGGTGCTCGCAGAAGACGCATGTTCACACTTGATCCAACGTCTTGGTCCATTAAGGAGGTGATAGCGCAGCGAACTAGGCAATCGGACTATAATGCTTTAACACTTTCACTTAGCTAGAGGAGTTTCACAGTGGGGCTACTATATAGCCCCTAGTGGCTCCGCGCTCATCCGAATTTGGGGCGCTTACATGCCTGGCCAGGAAACGACCCTTCATTAAGGCGGAGGAATCCCGAAGATTCCGCTAGGTCATCGAGTGGTTGACCAGTCTCACGCTATATCATGACAGTCAGTTTTCGGCTTTCTCTACTGAGGTGCTCGTCCGGATGAATCATGGCACAATCGCAATAGTTCTCCTGGTGCCGCCCTAGCCGATAGCGCGGAACGTAAGGCAGCAAAACACAGGAGCCTGGCAAATTCAACATTTGACCAAAGACATGATTCGGAGCTAATGCATATAAGGCCAAACTCGCGACGCCGAACACTCCCTAAGGTATTTAGTCTTTATGATGTAAACCGGGCTAAACAGTGCCCTTTGTAATAAGCCCCTGGTGTCCAGGTATGTGCAATATTCTAACATGGCCACATGCCAATACGTCAGCATCCTTCTCAGTTGTACTAAGAATCCGGGGGATGTTGGGGAACGTAGTAATTTCAAAAAATTCCTACGCACACGCAAGATCATGGTGATGCATAGCAACAAGAGAGGAGAGTGTTGTCTACATACCCTTGTAGACCGAAAGCGGAAGCATTAGCACAACGCGGTTGATGTAGTCGTACGTCTTCACGGCCTGACCGATCAAGCACCGAAACTACGGCACCTCTGAGTTCTAGCACACGTTCAGCTCGATGACGATCCCCGGACTCCGATCCAGCAGAATGTCGGGCAAGAGTTCCGTCAGCACGACGGCGTGGTGACGATCTTGATGTTCTACCGTCGCAGGGCTTCGCCTAAGCACCGCTACAATATTATCAAGGATTATGGTGGAGAAGGGCACCGCACACGGCTAATAGATCTCAAGGATCAATTGTTGTCTCTATGGGGTGCCCCTGCCCCCGTATATAAAGGAGCAAGGGGGAGGCGGCCGGCCTAGGAGGAGGGCGCGCCAAGGGGGGAGTCCTACTCCCACCGGGAGTAGGACTCCTCCTTCCCTTGTTGGAGTAGGAGAGAAGGAAAGAGGGGGAGAGGAACAAGGAAAAGTGGGCTGCACCCATTGTCCAATTCGGACCAGAGGGGGGGGGGGGCGCCTCCTTCCTTTTGGCCTCTCTCCTCTATTCCCGTATGGCCCAATAAGGCCCATATACTCCCTGGTGAATTCCCGTAACTCTCCGGTACTCCGAAAAATACCCGAATCACTCGGAACCTTTCCGATGTCCGAATATAGTCGTCCAATATATCGATCTTTATGTCTCGACCATTTTGAGACTCCTCGTCATGTCCCCGATCTCATCCGGGACTCCGAACTCCTTCGGTACATCAAAACTCATAATATAACTGTCATCGAAACCTTAAGCGTGCGAACCCTACGGGTTCGAGAACAATGTAGACATGACCGAGACACGTCTCCGGTCAATAATCAATAGCGGAACCTGGATGCTCATATTGGCTCCCACATATTCTACAAAGATCTTTATCGGTTAGACCGCATAACAACATACGTTGTTCCCTTTGTTATCGGTATGTTACTTGCCCGAGATTTGATCGTCGGTATCTCAATACCTAGTTCAATCTCGTTACCGGCAAGTCTCTTTACTCGTTCCGTAATACATCATCCCGCAACTAACTCATTAGTTGCAATGCTTGCAAGGCTTAAGTGATATGCATTACCGAGAGGGCCCAGAGATACCTCTCCGACAGTCGGAGTGACAAATCCTAATCTCGAAATACACCAACCCAACAAGTACTTTCGGAGACACCTGTAGAGCACCTTTATAATCACCCAGTTACGTTGTGACGTTTGGTAGCACACAAAGTGTTTCTCCGGTAAACGGGAGTTGCATAATCTCATAGTCATAGGAACATGTATAAGTTATGAAGAAAGCAATAGCAACAAACTAAACGATCAAGTGATATGCTAACAGAATGGGTCAAGTCAATCACATCATTCTCGTAATGATGTGATCCCGTTAATCAAATGACAACTCATGTCTATGGTTAGGAAACATAACCATCTTTGATCAACGAGCTAGTCAAGTAGAGGCATACTAGTGACACTATGTTTGTCTATGTATTCACACATGTATTATGTTTCCGGTTAATACAATTCTAGCATGAATAATAAACATTTATCATGATATAAGGAAATAAGTAATAACTTTCTTATTGCCTCTAGGGCATATTTCCTTCAGTCTCCCACTTGCACTAAAGGTTTACGCAGGGTCTTAATCTAAAAAGAATCCTTGGAACGGGTCCCTGCTGCACGTCTGCGCCTGTATCTCCGTTGTGCCGTATCCTGGACGGGTGTAGCATGATGGTCATCTGAAAAAGAGAGGAACTTAGTTGAAAAGTTGTCGTGCAAAAGGTAGGTTATACTAAATAAACCATGTATAGTTCCAGATGAGTAAAGTTGAGCCTAATTGTCACTTGTTCACACGCGTTGAGCCCCTTGTATTATTGTAGGGGTATAGCCATCAAACCTGTATCAATTATATATAGCTACACCGGACTCATCTAACCGTGTCCGTGGTCTTAACGACCTGTCAGATGGTCTAGTTGGTGAGGCCGTCTAGTGTGCGGCTGCCAAGGCAGCCGCACGGTCTTCCGCGTGCAAGGAGCGCTCACTATTTCCATTTACTGTAATGATGCCACGTGGACCGGGCATCTTAAGCATGAGAGAAGCATAATGCGGTATTGCGTTACAGCGAGCGAAAGCTTCGCGTCCGAGTAGTGCTTGATAGCCACTTTGGAACGGAGCGATGTGGAAGGTTAACTTTTCGCTGCGGAAGTTATCGGGAAAGCCGAATATAACCTCTAGTAGCAGGGAGCCCGTACAATGCGCTTCTGGGCCTGGCATTACTCCTTTAAAGGTAGTATTGCTATGGCGGATTTTTGTTGGGTCTATCCCCATTTTGCGGACCGTGTCCTGATATATTAGGTTTAAACTACTGTCGCCGTCCATCAGGACTCGTGTGAAGTGGTATCTGTCAATTATCGGGTCTAACACCAAGGCAGCCCATCCTACATGCCGGATACTTGCCGAGTAATCCCGATGGTCAAAGGTGATCGGTTTGGACGACCAGTGGCAAAACTCTGTGGTGATAGGCCCTGGGGCATGTGTCTCTAGGAGTGCCGCTTTGTTTCTCCCCTTCATCGCGTGTAACACGTTTACTGTTTTGACTTCTGGTGGGAATTATTGACACACGAACATGTCACGTGTACCCTCGACGCCGGGGGTGATGCACCGCAGCTCATGTCGAAGGAGACTCGACCGACAGCGTGATACGCAAGACAGTCGGCGGGCGCCTTTGCAGACCCGAAACCCCGCGCACCAGGGAGGGACCCCGTCAGGGATTGCGGCGGCTATGGGCTGCCCTAGGTCGATTTGCTCGCCCCTAGAGCCTCGGGATTCGCAGCTCTCAAACACGAAGAACAACGAAGAACGAGAGAGAAAAACGGTGGAGAGATAAAATGTAGATGAAAAAGTAGTATATTGATTTGTTCGATTGTGTGTTGTTTCAATCGGCCGTCACCCCCAACATATATAAGAGGCGGCTGGACTTCCCGTACAAGCAAAGGATATATCTAGGCTTTCCTTACAAAAAAAATTACATCAATTCACGTCCAAAACCCTAGTCAAATTCGGACTGGTTTTATCCGGACTTTCCAAAACTGTTCGGTTTAAACTGGCTGCACCTTGCGGGTCTTTTTTGCGGTGGTAAACAATCTCGGATGAAAACAAGCCCAAAAGCAATCTTGACTGTTTCGACGAGACGAACAACTTTCATGTTGAAGGTTTTTTTTATCAAAGATCATCTTGAGGGTCAGATCGGTCTCGCAACATAGGCTATTTCCTCGCGCTACCCGTCAGACATGTGTCTGGTGGGGCACGCCACATCTCGCCTCGTGACAGGGCTACACTCCGATTGCTCTAACTTTTGCATAAAACTCGGATTTGAACGATTTTTATATCAAAATCGATCGTTTCGACAAGACGAAGATAACCCATGTAGATCATTTTTTCATTTGAGGTCGTCTTGGGGGGCTTAATCGGCTAAACTGTACTTTGAATATAAGATCTTGGTACTTTGAGCATAGTTTCGGCCTTCGAGATGAAGTCGGACGGCGATGACCCAAATTTCAAAGATGTTCATATCAATAATACGGAACTCTTTCATGTAGATCACTTCTCCATTTGAGTCCATCTAGATAATCATTTGAGTCCATCTTCAGCTTCTGGTCGGATTGACTATCACAACCTCCACCCCGGAGGCCTTCCACCCGGGTAAGCTTTCCGCACCGACAAGGTTTCACCCCGACAAGGTTTTTACACCGGCAAGGTTTCTCTCTAGCTCGGCAAGGTTTCTACCCCGGCAAGAGTTCCTCTTCGGCAAGGTTTCTCCCTCGGCAAGATTTCACACCGGCAAGCTTCTCCGCCGGCAAGCTTTCCACGCCGGCAAGCTTCTCCGCCGACAAGATTTCCACGCCGGTAAGCTCTCACATCGGCAAGGTTTTACCCCGGCAAGGTTTCATTTAGCCGGCAAAGGCCAAATACTTTCTCACTCAGGGCCGGCCCGCGAAGTGTTGCCTCTAACTTTTGCATACGAACCCGGATTCGTGACCATGCCAAAATCTGGTGTCAACACATGCCCCCCTGTTTTTCGGCAAAGCTTGTGTGCCAAAAAATAACTTGTATTGTGTTTGTTCTAAGGACGATGTCAACACTCCATCGGCCATTTATTTTCCTCAGGACGATGATCAGGTATCGACCATGTTTGTGTTAAGGGCGATAGTCATATATCGGCCATTGCCCACCTAGGCTTCTTGCCACACACTTGGGTGGTATTTCTTCTAGTACTTGCCATTGAGAGCTCAAGGTAACAGTGCCCCTTGTACAGATTCCACCAAATAAGAGTTTCCGGGAACTATTCTTGCAATTCTAAAAGGACCTTCCCAACTTGGAGACCACTTCCTGAATTTTCTGTCCCTTGAACCAATCGGGAGAATTACTTTCCAGACGAGATCGCCAACCTGAAAATTCTTCAACTTAACCTTCTTATTGTAAGCCCTTGCTACCCTCAACTTGTCCCTCTCTATGGCCTTAAAAGCAGCCAAACGTTTATCGGCAACCTCATCAATATTGTCCATCATCAAGTTATAAAAGTCTACCGCCGATAAATCATTTTGTTTGGCTATTCTCAAAGCATTCAAATTCACTTCCACCGGTAAAACAACCTCTTGACCGTATACTAGCTCATATGGAGTCACCTTTGTAGCACCATGTCTTGAGATCCTATGTGCCCACAAAGCTTTAGACAACAACTCATGCCATCTCCTTGGATTATCCTCAATCTTCTTCTTGATGAGCTTGATTAAAATTTTATTGCTAGACTCAGCTTGTCCATTGGCTTGGGCATAATATGGAGAGGAATTGAGCAATTTTATGTTATAAGATTCGTCAAATTCTCTAACTTGGTGTGACATGAAAGAGGATCCTTGATTTGTAGTCAATGTTTGAGGAATGCCGAATCTATGAATAATGTGCTCGGTTATGAATTTAATCACCTCCGTATGTGTCATGTTATTGAGAGGTACTGCTTCAGACCATTTAGTGAAATAATCGGTTGCCACCAATACGAACTGATGCCCCTTTGAGGAAGACGGATGAATTTGTCCAACAAAGTCTAAACCCCATCCTCTGAAAGGCCACGGCTTGATAATGGGATGTAACATAGCAGCAGGAGCCAACTGAATATCACCAAATTTTTGACAAGCTTCACACCCTTTGTAATATCTGAAGCAATCATTAATCATAGTCGGCCAATAAAATCCAGCACGTCGTAGCAACCATTTCATCTTGGGAGCCGATTGATGAGTGCCACAAATACCTTCATGGACCTCCCCCATAGCAACTCTCGCTTGGTCCTCGTCCAAGCACTTTAGAAGAACATCATTAACCGTTCGGCGATAGAGATCATCATCTCTCATTGTATACTTGAAAGCCATCTGCCGAACAGCCCTGTCCACCCTTCTACTAGGATCACACAAATAATCAACAATGGGTTTCCTCCAGTATTGACTTTCTCCTGTATTGAATATTTCATTAATGGCCGAAACGGTGGGCTTCGGTTCGGCCTCCCCTACGCCAGCAAGACTAGACATCGGCTTTTCAGAAATATGAAACACGCCATATTCAACATGGTAGCCGGATGCCTGTTGTGCCAACTCATTTGCTTTCCAATTGTCATGTCTAGATATGTGAGCAATGCTAAAACAATCCAAAGTAGAAATTATATCTAGACATTTATTAAGATAAACATTAAGTGATTCGTCCAAACACTGAAAGACTCTGGATATTTGCTGCACCACTAGTAACGAATCACCATAAGCCTCAATATGTGTAACACCTATAGCAAGCAACATCTCTAAACCGAATAACAATGCTTCATATTCGGCTTGATTATTTGTGCAAAAATATTCTAAGCGGCATGAGGCTTCAAAAACAGCACCATGAGGAGATATGTAAACAATACCAACACCTTGGCCATTGCTATAAACTGAACTATCAAAATATAATCTCCACGTTACTAATGAAACAAGGTTTATATCAATGTCATACTTGTCATCAATCCGATGTTCAATAATAAATTTAGCAACGATTTGGCCTTTCATGGATTTTAGAGATTCATAAGCCAAATCATATTCAATCAAAGCATAAGCCCACTTGCCAATTCTACCACTAAGAATTGGCCTATGCAACATGTATTTAATGACATCGGTTTGGCAAGCTACTATACAAGCACTCGGCACTAAATAATGTCTCAATTTTGTGCAAGCATAATATAAGCATAGACATAGTTTCTCAATAAATGTATACCTTGTCTCGGCGTCCAACAAGCGTCTGCTCAAATATGTAATAGCATGCTCTTTTCCCTTGGTTTCTTGAGTCAAAACAACACCAATAACTCCTTCTTCTGCTGTAATGTAAAGCCTGAAAGGTTCCCTATGCCTGGGTGCTTTCATCACCAGAGGAGTGCACAAATAATTCTTGATCATATCAAATGCTTCTTGCTATTTTGCCCCCCAAGTGAAATCAGCATCATTCTTTAACCGAAGGATAGGAGTAAACGCATCAACCTTCCCTGACAAATTAGCTATGAACCTCCTCAAGTAATTGACCTTGCCAAGGAACTTTTGCATATCTCTCTTGCATCTTGGAGCTTCCACTTTCTGTATGGCCTCTATCTTTTTGGGATCAATCTCTACGCCATCTTCATGGATAATGAAACCCAAAAACTTACCAGCCGACACACCGAATGCACACTTCAAAGGATTCATCTTCAGTCCATACTTTTTCATTCTTTCAAAAGCTAAATGCAAATCGGCCAAGTGGGATTCAAAAACATCCGATTTGACAACAATATCATCAATATAAACTTCAAGTATGACACCGAGTAAATCATGAAAAATCAAATTCATAGCCCTTTGATATGTGGCGCCAGCATTTTTTAATCCGAATGTCATCACTGTCCAGTCGAATAAACCAAGAAAACCAGGGCAACGAAAAGCTGTCTTGGACATGTCCTCTTCGGCCATAAAAATCTAATTGTATCCGGCATTACCATCTAGGAAGCTAATAACTTTATGTCCAGAAGCATCATTAATAAGCATATTGGCTATTGGCATGGGATACTCATCTTTGGGTGTAGCCCTATTCAGATCTCTGAAGTCAATGCACACCCTCAACTTGCCGGATCCTTTCTTTTCCACTGGGACAATGTTAGAAATCCACTCGGCATACCTGCAAGGTCTAATAAAATTAGCTTTAAGCAAGCGACCGATCTCTTCCTTGATCCGGTCATATGCTTTTGGATTAAACTTTCTGGCTGATTGTTTATATGGTCTAAAACCAGCCTTTATAGGTAACCGATGCTCCACTAGCTCTCGGCTTAAACCTGGCATCTCATGATATTCCCACGCAAAGCAACAGACATATTCTTTCAATAGCTCGATCAACTTAGCTTTATGATCGGCTCTTAAATTTGCATTTACAAATGTCGGCCTAGGAGTTGAACCATCTCCTATATCTATCTCCTCTAATGGATCGGCCAATGTAAAACCTTGTCCTAATTTATCCATATCATCTAACTCTTCTATGGACTCATACATATCGTTCTCATTGGACCGATATTCTACAAGTCGCTTTTGTAACCACTCTGAGTTAGGATCCATTTAAACATATCATACCTTGGTGCCGATTGCATTCAGTCGGTTTTAAAGAGACGGGCACGAAACCATTCTTGGTTGCGCTGAGAAAATCAAACTCTGACAAGTCACGTCCTGTCAAGCAAGTAGCATTTGGGTGTTGCCAATCCACCGATGCCTCGGCCAAAGCAACACAGGCCGAGTTATCTGCATGAATGACTTCCACTTCATCATCAACCCACTGGATCAAAAACTGGTGCATAGTGGATGGCACACACTGGTTTGCATGAACCCAATCACGGCCTAGTATGACATTGTAGTTACCTTGCACCTCAGCGACAAAGAATGCGGTAGCCAAAGTTTTACTTCCCACCGTGAGCTCCACATACATCACACCTTTGGATTCAATTTTCTCTTTGCCTTCAAATCCATTGAGCACCATGTTGGTCTTTATCAACTCTTTCATAATGCAGCCCCAATTTTTTGAAGACCGAATACGGCATAAGATTCACCACAACACCACCATCAACAAGCATCCGAGTGAGCGGTGATCCATTGATATGACCTCTGAGATACAACGGTTTCACATGCGTTACTGGGTCTTTTGGCTTCTCGAATATTGTATTTTTAGGGCCAAAATCCAGCTGAGCCACCTCCCCTTCCTCATCTACAGCTGGAAACTCAGCAGGTAAGTAATACACCATATTGATATCCATACCTTCATGAACCGGCGTAGACTCATAGTCCAACATATCATCCTCTTCTTCAAGTGCATCCACCGATTCTAAAATTTGTCCAAGTGAAGGAGAAGTAAGAAATGTCGCAGACGATGTAATAGCTGTCGCATCGTCCTCCTTTGGTGGCGCAGGCGCTGCTGTGATAGGTGTAGAAGCAACTGCATCTTGTATTTGCTTAGGCCTCCACACTTGTTTTGTAGGCACCATGGGCCGAGTGTCATTGAACAACTTATCCCTTTGCTTCTCGGCTTCTTGTTTTGTCATCTCTTGACTCCTTAATCTCTGTAGTTTCCTCTTTTGTGCTTTCGTCAGCCCTGGAGGACACCACTTTGGCTGAGTGTATTTAGGATCTCTCATCTTTACTTGGCTGGTGTTTCCTTCAAGGTCATTAGCCGAGTGCTTTGGCGCGATAGCAAGTATCGGCTCAGTCGGATTGCTATGCATAATCGACTGTTGTATGGTGAATGTTTCGGTGCCCAAGATGAGTGAGTCGGAATCGGTTTTTTCCTTGCCTTTGCTCGACTCGACCGTTATAGCACTTGGCGACTTAACACGCCATTCTTGCTTGCCAACCCTTTTTTGATTATCTTGCACTGGCCGATTGACACTATTGTTCAAACGGCCTCGTGTGGGATAAGAAAGTCTCTCATGAACGGACCTCCTTGGTTCTGCCCAACCCGGATGAAAAGCATAAGGGGCCATTGGGGGCTGCCTCCATCCTCCATTGAAGTCCCCCACGTAGTATGGCACATAGGGGGGTGGCGACATCCATGGTCCTGGCGCCCACGACCCATATGGCCTTGCATGATGCTAAAATTCTCCCCGAGGAGGTGACCTTGAGGGCTTCCAATTTGATGACCGGTTAGAGATAGAACCGGCCGCATGATTGGCATACTTGGACAACAACATATCAAAAGCTGGCTTGATTTTCTTGCGCCGCACTTTTGCCTCATTCCTCTTCCACTTGCCAACTTCTGCACTCTTGGGTTTGACAAATTTAACACGAGTATTTTCTTGCGCTTGCGGTTGCCCCCCGAGTGCAGGATTCTTGATGGTGATTTTGATTGTCTCCTTGCCACAGGGTTGCTTGTCAAGCACAACCTGTCTCCCCAAGACCTTGTCGCCCTCCTTGTCTTGCCTGGGCTCACCAATAATGACATTAGCTTTATTAGCAGATCCGGCAACCTCCGGCCGAATGAGTAGCTTCTTTCCCTCCAAATCCATGGTATTCATTGGAAAAGGCTGTTTATCAACTTGCATCTCAGACAAGTTCAATCGTCCGTCATTAATGGCCGATTGTATCTGCCGTCAAAAAACATTGCAATCGTTAGTAGCATGAGAAAAAGAATTATGATATTTGCAATAAGCGCGGCGTTTTAGCTCTTCAAATGGCGGTAAAGTATGAGATATTCTAATAATCTTAGCCTGTAGCAAAGCATCAAATATTTTATCAAACTTAGCAATGTTAAAAGTAAACTTCATCTCTTCATCACGATTCTTATGAATCAGTTTCAGATCATTGCAAGTAAAGGGTTTGGCCTTAGATGGCCAAACAAATTCAGTAGAAAAAACATCACCCTCATCGTCCGAGTGATCACTATCATATTTCACCATATTCATCTTTGGATGATCGGCTTTGTATCTATGCACTTCTCTGGGGTCTTTGCTTTGACTTTCCTAAGCCAAAGCCCTTTGTAAGACTTGGTTGATATTTAAAAACTCGTAGCCTTCTAGCTTTTCTCTAATGGGAGTTCTCAAACCACTCAGTACTAGGTCTGCCAAGTCCCTCTCGGTTATCACCAAACTAAAACACCGGCCTTTTGTTTCTCTAAATCTCTTGACGTAATCGGAGACCAATTCATCATGCTTCTGTTTAACCGACGTTAGATGTGACAACTTGAGTTCAGTGTCTCCGCTATAAAAGTGATCATGAAACTTCTGCTCTAGCTGCGGCCAAACCCGAATGGAACCATGGGGTAAAGAAGAAAACCATGAAAATGCGGTACCAGTTAATGATAAAGGAAATAAACGCACTTTCAGTTCATTCAATGAACCTGCCTCACCCAATTGTGCCAAGTATTGACTAACATGCTCCCATGTGGTTTTTGTGCCCTCTCCATTGAACTTAACAAAATCTGGAATCTTATGTCCCGGAGGGCACTGGATGGCATCAAAGTACTCGGGGTACGGCTTTTGGTAAATCTGATTCCGAGGTAACTCAACTCCAAAATTTTCTCGAAGCATCTTAGCCATCTCCTCTCTAAGATTAGCTAGACCATCATCCATAGTGGACGATGCAGCTTGTGGCAGTGGCATAGAAGGAGTAGGGTTACTAGCTGTAGGTAGAAATTGTGGCATGTACGTCGAACTATAGTTCGATAGTGGTCGAGTGGTTGCAGATGTAGGTAGGGTTTGGTTCGGCGTTGCCACCGAACCTGGCATGCTCATGATAGGACTAATGGGTGCAGCCACAATCTGATTTGTTTGGGTAGGATAATAAGCCATCGGCACGGGAGGCGCCGATGCAATAGGTAAAGCCAGATTAGGGTTTTGCACACTAGCAGCTACAACATCATTACCACTAGACGATTGAGATGTATTCTTCTGAGCATTAGTATTTTCTATGAAAGTTTGGTAGACTAGATTGTTACCATCAGCAATACGACTTTCAATCTCAGCCCACTACTCAGGAGAAAAGGCAGTACTTACAGAGGGTTTAACCTGCTCGGTTTGAAGAGGAGGGAACTTGATTTCTTCAATCGGAGTGATGTTGCCTTGGCGATCCTTCTTGAATTTTGCAAGGATTTCCTGCAAGTCCTTCTCCTCGCGCGCCTTCTTGTACTCCTCATAAACTTGGCGATGATCGGCCGATATCTCATCAAGACTAGGCTTAATGATGTTATCGGCGTCTACCTCAGATGGCTTGGGAATATCAGACATGGTGGATGATGACGATTGATCTTCGGTCCCCAGCGGAGTCGCCAAAAAGTGTGTTGACACACGAACATGTCATGTGTACCCTCGACGCCGGGGGTGATGCACCGCAGCTCACGTCGAAGGAGACCCGACCGACAGCGCGATACACAAGACAGTCGGCGGGCGCTTTTGCAGACCCGAAACCCCGCGCATCCGGGAGGGACCCCGTCAGGGATTGCGGCGGCTATGGGCTGCCCTAGGTCGATTCGCTCGCCCCTAGAGCCTCGGGATTCGCAGCTCTCAAACACGAAGAACAGCGAAGAACGAGAGAGATAAACGGTGGAGAGATAAAACGTAGATGAAAAAGTAGTATATTGATTTGTTCGATTGTGTGTTGTTTCAATCGGCCGTCACCCCCAACATATATAAGAGGCGGCTGGACTTCCCGTACAAGCAAAGGATTTATCTAGGCTTTCCTTACAAGAAAATTACATCAATTCACGTCTAAAACCCTAGTCAAATTCGGACTGGTTTTATCCGAACTTTCCAAAACTATTCGGTTTAAACTGGCTGCACCTTGCGGGTCTTTTTTGCGGTGGTAAACGATCTCGGATGAAAACAAGCCCAAAAGCAATCTTGACCGTTTCGACGAGACGAACAACTTTCATGTTGAAGGTTTTTTTATCAGAGATCATCTTGAGGGTCAGATCGGTCTCGCAACACAGGCTATTTCCTCGCGCTACCCGTCAGACATGTGTCTGGTGGGGCGCGCCACATCTCGCCTCGTGACAGGGCTGCACTCCGATTGCTCTAACTTTTGCATATAAACTCGGATTTGAATGATTTTTATATCAAAATCGATCGTTTCGACGAGATGAAGACAACCCGTGTAGATCATTTTTTCATTTGAGGTCGTCTTGGGGGCTTAATCGGCTCAAGCAAGTCCTAAAAGACTCAATTGCAAGATCTAAAGATATACCCTCAAGCACTAACCTCCCCGGCAACGGCGCCAGAAAAGAGCTTGATTTCTACTACACAACCTTCTTCTTGTAGACGTTGTTGGGCCTCCAAGTGTAGAGGTTTTTAGGACAGTAGCAAATTTCCCTCAAGTGGATGACCTAAGGTTTATCAATCCATAGGAGGCGTAGGATGAAGATGGTCTCTCTCAAGCAACCCTACAACCAAATAACAAAGAGTCTCTTGTGTCCCCAACACACCCAATACAATGGTAAATTGTATAGGTGCACTAGTTCGGCGAAGAGATGGTGATACAAGTGCAATATGGATAGTAGATAAAGGTAGTTGTAATCTGAAAATATAAAAACAGCAAGGTAGCAAATGATAAAAGTGAGCGTAAACGGTATTGCAATGCTAGGAAACAAGGCCTAGGGTTCATACTTTCGCTAGTGCAAGTCCTCTCAACAATAATATCATAATTGGATCACATAACTATCCCTCAACATGCAACAAAGAGTCACTCCAAAGTCACTAATAGTGGATAACGAACGAAGAGATTATGGTAGGATACGAAACCACCTCAAAGTTATTCTTTCCAATCAATCCGTTGGGCTATCCTATAAGTGTCACAAACAGCCCTAGAGTTCGTACTAGAATAACACCTTAAGACACAAATCAATCAAAACCCTAATGTCACCTAGATACTCCAATGTCACCTCAAGTATCCGTGGGTATGATTATACGATATGCGTCACACAATCTCAGATTCATCTATTCAACCAACACAAAGGACCTCGAAGAGTGCCCCAAAGTTCTATCGGAGAATCACGACGAAAATGTGTGCCAACCCCTATGCATAGGTTCATGGGTGGAACCCGCAAGTTGATCGCCAAAACATACATCAAGTGAATCACGTGATATCCTATTGTCACCACAGATATCCACGGCAAGACATACATCAAGTGTTCTCAAATCTTTAAAGACTCAATCCAATAAGATTACTTCAAAGGGGAAACTCAATTCATTACAAGAGAGAAGAGGGGGAGGAGAAACATAAGATCCAACTATAATAGCAAAGCCCGCGATACATCAAGATCGTGCCAAATCAAGAACACGAGAGAGAGAGAGAGAGATCAAGCACATAGCTACTGGTACATACCCTCAGCTCCGAGGGAGAACTACTCCCTCCTCGTCATGGAGAGCACCGGGATGATGAAGATGGCCACCGGAGAGGGGTTGCCCCCTCCGGCAGGGTGCCGGAACGGGTCTTGATTGGCTTTTGGTGGCTACGGAGGCTGCTGGCGGCGGAACTCCCAATCTATTGTGCTCACGGATGTTTTTAGGGTATATGGAGATATATAGGTGGAAGAAGTACGTGAGGGGGGCCATGAGGGGCTCATGAGGGTGGATGGCGCGCCCAGGGGGGTGGGCGAACCCTTGCCTTATGGCCTCCTCGTAAGTCCCCTGGCGTGCACTCCAAGTCTTCTGGGCTTCTTTCCTTCCAAAAATGAGTTCCGTGAAGTTTCAGGTCAATTGGACTCCGTTTGATTTTCCTTTTCTTCGAAACCCTAAAACAGGGTAAAAACAGAAACTGGCACTGGGCTCTGGGTTAATAGGTTAGTCCCAAAAATGATATAAAAGTGTATAATAAAGCCCATAAACATTCAAAACAGTAAATAATATAGCATGGAGCAATCAAAAATTATAGATACGTTGGAGACGTATCAACTCCCGTGAAGGGTAAGGCCGATACTCGGCTCGATCGCCGCTAAGAATGCGGCCTCCGTGGCGGGGTCTATCCACCCGTCCATGGATGGCGCAATTGGCTCTGAATTGAGGGTCGAAGCGGTTGCCGGTGCGGTCTCCTGAACACTGTCCGATGGTAGAGCTAAATCATGCTCATCGTGACCGTGCGGCGCACTCGGCAGGGGCTCGAATTCGTCGAAGATCAAGTCTCCGCGGATGTCGGCCGTGTAGTTTAAGCTTCCAAACCTGACCTGGTGGCCAGGGGCGTAACTCTCAATCTACTCCAGATGGCCAAGCGAATTGGCCCGCAGTGCGGAGCCTCCGGATACAAAGATCTGTCCGAGGAGAAAAGTCTCACCCCGGACTGCATCGCTGTCGATGATTGAAGGAGCCATCCAGCCTAACGATGACGACACAGAGGAACTCTCAATGAAAGCACCAATGTCGGTGTCAAAACCGGCGGATCTCAGGTAGGGGGTCCCGAACTATGCGTCTAGGCGGATGGTAACAGGAGACGAGGGACACGATGTTTTTACCCAGGTTCGGGCCCTCTCGATGGAGGTAAAACCCTACTCCTACTTGATTGATCTTGATGATATGAGTATTACAAGAGTTGATCTACCACGAGATCGAAGAGGCTAAACCCTAGAAGCTAGCCTATGGTATGATCGTTGTTGTTGGTCCTACGGACTAAACCCTCCGGTTTATATAGACACCGGAGGGGGCTAGGGTTACATAGAGTCGGTTACAAGGAAGGAGATCTACATATCTGTAATGCCAAGCTTGCCTTCCACACCAAGGAGAGTCCAATCCGGACACGGGACGAAGTCTTCAATCTTGTATCTTCATAGTCCAACAGTCCGACCAAAGGATATAGTCCGGCTGTCCGGATACCCCCTAATCCAGGACCCCCTCACACATCTTACTAAACTGAATGATATAGCCACCCTGTTCACTAAAGATGGGAGAACCCACTACTTTTATATTCTTAAAATATCTCCGTTCTCATAAAGGGTGATGCTAAGACATGGTTTAATTCTCTTGATCCTGGTTGTGTGCGTAGTCCCCAGGATATGATTTATTACTTCTCTCCTAAATATTTCCCTGCTCATAAGAAACAAGCTGCTTTAAGGGATATATATATAATTTTGTGCAAATTGAAGAAGAGAGTCTCCCACAAGCTTGGGGGAGGCTTCTCCAATTACTTAATGCTTTGCCTGACCATCCTCTTAAGAAAAATGAAATACTTAATATCTTTTATAATGGACTAACCGATGCCTCCAGAGATTACCTGGATAGTTGTGTTGGTTCTGTTTTCAGGGAAAGAACACCGGATGAAGCTGAAATTCTATTGAATAATATGTTGACAAATGAAAATAATTGGACACCTCCGGAGCCAATTCTTGAGCCTATTCCTAAACCAACTCCGAAGAAGAGGGGTATTCTATTTCCCAGTCCTGAAGATATGCAAGAGGCAAAGAAATCCATGAAAGAAAAAGGTATTAAAGCTGAAGATGTTAAGAATTTACCTCCTATTGAAGAAATACATGGTCTTAATATACCGCCTGTTGAAGAAACATATGATCTTAATCCTTTACCTATTGAATAAACTCATGGTCTTGATAACCCGACACAGGTAGTAAAGGTAAATTCTCTCTATAGATATGATAAAGCTGTAATCCCGTTTACTAAGTTTGCTAGCCCATGCTTAGATGAGTTTGATAAATTTATGGCTAAGCAAGAAGACTTTAATGCCTATTTTGGTAGACAATTGAAATACAATTCAAATATGCTTGAACACTTGGGTGATTATATGGCTAATGTTAAAGGTGAACTTAAACTTATTAGTAAACATGCTTTTATGGTTACCACTCAAGTAGAACAAGTACTTAAGGCTCAAAATGATTTGCTCAATGAATTGAATAGTAAAGATAATGATAATGCTGTTAGAGTGGCTACTAGAACTGGTAAAATGACTCAGGAACCTTTGTATCCTGAAGGCCACCCTAAGAGAATTGAGCAAGATCCTCAGAGAAATAATATAGATGCACCTAGTCCTTCTAAAAGGAGGAAAAAGAGAAATGATAGGACTTTGCATGCTTCTAGTGAACCTGTTATTGAACCACCTGAGAATCCAAATGATATTTCTATTTCTGATGCTGAAACTCAAGCTGGTAATGAACCTAAATCTAGTGATAATGTTAATGATGATGCTCAACCTAGTAATGATAATGATATAGAAATTGAACCTGCCATTGATCTTGATAACCCACAATCAAAGAATCAATGTTATGATAAGAAAGACTTTGTTGCTAGGAAACATGGTAAAGAAAGAGAGCATTGGGTTCAGAAACCCATGCCTTTTCCTCCCAAACCATCCAAGAAAAAGGATGATGAGGATTTTGAGCGCTTTGCTGAAATGATTAGACCTATCTTTTTGCGTATGTGATTAACTGATATGCTTAAAACCAATCCTTATGCTAAGTACATGAAAGATATTATTACAAATAAAAGAAAGATACCGGAAGCTGAAATTTCCACCATGCTTGCTAATTATACTTTTAAGGGTGGAATACGAAAGAAACTTGGAGATCCAGGAGTACCCACTATACCATGCTCTATTACAAGAAACTATGTTAAAACTGCTTTATGTGATCTTGGAGCCGGTGTTAGTGTTATGCCTCTCTCTTTATATCGTAGACTTGATTTGAATAAGTTGACACCTACTGAAATAACTTTGCAAATGGCTGATAAATCAACTGCTATACCTCTCGGTATTTGTGAGGATGTGCCTGTTGTAGTTGCAAACGTTACTATTTTAACGGACTTTGTTATTCTTGATATTCCCGAGGACGATAGTATGTCTATTATTCTTGGAAGACCCTTTTTGAATACTGCAGGGGCTGTTATTGATTGCACTAAAGGCAATGTCACTTTTCATGTTAATGGTAATGAGCATACGGTACATTTTCCAAGGAAACAACCTCAAGTTCATAGTATCAACTCTATTGGAAAAATTCCATCGATTATATTTGGAGGTTTTGAATTTCCTCTTCCTACTGTCAAGAAGAAATATGATATTCTTATTATTGGGGATGTGCGTATCCCCGTTGAGGTAACATAGTGTTATTCGGAATTTCTCCGGTTCCATGTTATTAGGAATGAGTTCGTTAACAAGACTTGATCAACCTTGTTAGTGGATTCCTTTTGATGATCACTAGAACATGATGGCGCGCGTTGCCGCACTCGTCCCTAAACAGTCAATAATGGGTGGTTTGCTAGTAGAACTATGTCAAAACAATAGGCTGGTAGAACATGACATTTGCCATGCCATGTCAAAATTACTTTTTCTGGACTCTATGAAAGACGAACATATATCTGAGTATACATTTAGAAAATAAAAGTGAAAATATTGTATGAAAGAAAAGGAAAGCTAACCTATAAAAGGAAACTGAGATGGCATCCAAAAGAATATGAATTGCAATTTCTTGCTAATTACCTCATCTTTATCTTGTATATGTCATTGCTTTCTCTTACCAAAGATAGTTTGTCCCAGGCCACTTGTTTGCATGAAGTATGAAACAAGAACTACATATTCAAGACTTCAGTAGTTATGCACCACTTTGACTATCTATTACCACAATACATGTCTACAATATATATTAAAAAACAACATATATATTTTCAAGTAAATTCATATATGAAGCTCAATACAAATATTAACAAGTACACAATTCATATATGAAGCTGCCTGATCTCCCACATTGATTCTTCGTAACTGAAGTAGCACTAATGCGCAAGTTTTTCGAAAATGGCCTTTAATCAAGTGTATCCTCGAAGCAGTAATTAACATTTAATTATTTTTTGTCTTTCCTGTAGATATGGCATGTGCATCGAAGAAATGAAGTGTGTACAAACAACAACGACATGCGATGCCTTGTATCTGACTTCACACAGAAGGCCACTTCACCATGCATAAACAATTTTCTTAGACAAAAACTTGATTAGTAAACTGAATTTGAAGGGAAAGATTAGTGCTTTTTGGAATCGGCTAAGCAATCCGATACTATGAAACACAATGTGATCAGAAGAATGAGCTGGGTACTGAGTCAGACCATACGACTAAAAGTAGATATCTAGGTTCACTTTTTTTAACAACAAAGGAGTTCTAAAATTACCAAATCTTCACAAATAAATGTCACTTAATCGTGTAACTACAGATGTACTATTACTATATCCACGATCACTGGGAGTAAATGATTGAGATTTGGTTAATCATCAACTGACCATGAAGTGTCCTTTAAAAACAAGACGATAACTCGCAATACAAGACATCAGATGATTGTGCAGGTAATACTGTAATGTAACTAATAAGATCATCTACCAACTAAAATTTTGCTTACCACTAAGATGTATATATTTGAATATTTATACTCTGTCAGATTCAATCCATGGTAAAATACTTTAATCTCCTACAAATAGGGCTGGTGCGTGCCAGGGGATTGACAAACATCATGAAGCCCGAATCACACAAAAAGTGGAGACATGATTCCAAATACTGCTTTCACATTCATGAGCCAGGGCAGGAAGAGTATAAAGGCATTGCAAGGGAGATCACCAGCTTCAGTTCTCGGGCACCAATGATGCGGCTCTATTCCGGCTACGAGTTGGGATCTGGTAGCCTGCTAATCAATTTCTAGGTGTCCTTCGCACCGCCACGGTCCAAAGAAGATGCACGCTAGTAGCCGCCATTGTGGGAGAGAAAGTCGAGCTCCGTCGCCATCCGTCGCCGCCTGTGCGTAGGTTTTTTTAGACAAGCATGTGCGTAGTTTTTTTGAGAAGCTGGTCCAACGCAGGCCCGGCCTAGTAAATAAATGTCGGGCCCTTCGGGGGCGGCCCATAGTGCCTGTTAGCCCGATTCACGTGAAGTCGTCCAGATGGATCGGCGGAGCAGCAGCCCTATGAATTGAAGTGTAATCAGATGGTTAATTGTGTCAAAACGCTAAGAGAGGGCGTAGGTAGCTTCATTTTACTGTTTTACAATGGGATGGATGGAACTAGAAGGCACAACCTTCTGTACCCCACTTTTACTTTCTGTTATTTATATTAAATAAAATAAAAATAAATATTTTTCTGTCTATTATCTGATTATCCGTGCAATATAAAAATACCCCAAAAATAAAAGTTCTCCAAATGCCCTGAAATTTAAATATGATTTTTTCCAGAATATTTGAGAATATTTGGCACTGAGAACACAGCAGGGGGGTCAACCACCTGCCCACGAGGGTGGAGGGCGCGCCCTACCCCCCTGGGCGCGCACCCCTGCCTCGTGGGCCCTGACCCATGGTGGCCCTCCTCCACTTATTCCTGCACCCACACACTTCTTCTTCCTCCCACAAACACGAATATCCAGCTCAAGCACGAGTTCTAGCTCATCTTGCTGCCATTTTCGATCTCCTTGCTCAAAGCACCTTTCACAAAACTGCTTGGGGAGATTGTTCCTTGGTATGTGACTCCTCCATTGGTCCAATTAGTTTTTGTTCTAGTGCTTTATTCATTGCAAATTTTTGCTGCTTAGGTGACCCTGTTCTTGAGCTTGCATGTCAAATTTATTTGGTCAAAAATAGTTTTGATGCATGATATAGGCTCTAGGCACTTGTAGGAGTAATTGCTATCAATATTATTGAGTTTGGTTTACTTTTATTTCGAAGTTACTAAAAATTTCAGAATTTTTCAGAAAATGACGAGGAGACTTTTGTGGGGCTCATCGAACCAAAGCTCGAAGGAAAAGGCACCAAAGCCTGAGTATAATCTGCCTCGCACCGCGGACGTTCGGGTGTGTGAATGGCCTTCCGATGATTTCTTGAGAGCAGCCGGGATTTATGAAGATTTTCATGAATTGGCTAAGAATGCAGGCCTCACCGCTTTCCTCCACGACCAATGCGATCAGTATCTCTTACTCACAAATATCTTTGTGCAAAAATTTCATTTCCATTCTAGGAGCTCACCACCTACGGTGGAGTTTTATTTATATGATGAGCATAAGGAGATGTCACTTTATGATTTTTGTCGGGTTTGTTTAGTCCCTTTTGAGGGCAAGACAGAAGAACCACATCGCGATGATGTGGACGGGTTTATTGATACTATCACTGTAGGGGAAACAAGGAAGGTTTTCGATGCACGAATCACTAGCATACATTTTCCTGTTTTACATTATTTTGCATTATTTGCTAGTCGTTGTTTAATTGGTCGCGGAAACTGTGGAAACCTTAGTATCCCTGATATTATTATTTTTATCCACGGTTTATATGGTGATAACTCTGTTAGTATGGGCAGCATTATTGCCAAACGGTTAAGTCTGAACCGTACCAAGGGCCCCGTCTTTGGAGGCATCTATGCTTCACGCCTAACTGCACATTTTAACATACTTATTAGGCATAATGAGAAGGAAGAAAAAGTGCTGCCTCGTGTTTATCTAGATTATAAAAGTATGGTGGCACATGATTTTATTGTTAAGAATAGGGAATGAGAGCCTAAATACCAATTGTTCTTTAATAAACATCATCCTACCCTGCCTGCTCCTTCTTTGTTTGATTTATCTGCAGGCCAGTACCTTGTTCCGTTGAAGGCTATTCATGCCTACCGGAACCCTGCACCAACCATGCATGGAGCCAGAGCCGGAACCACAAGTTGATCCTTCACAATAGTCTAATTACCAGTGGGATCCAGAGATGATTGTCAGCCAGTGGCAATCGGAGTCTTCTTCTTCTTCTTCTTCTTCTTCTTCTTCTTCTTCTTCTCAGTACGACCCCAACTACTATTATGAATATCCGCCAGGCCAGCCGTGGCCATAGACCAACTTAGGCCAAAAGCCTAAGCTTGGGGGAGTACGTATTTCTCACCGACATTACATTTATGTTCACACACTCATTGCTAGATGTCGGCGCTCATACTTTTTCATTGTATCATCCATGCTAGTTTATTTTCCTTTTTATGCTTTCTTCTTGTATGTTTGATTAACCTTAAGAAAAACCAAAAAATTAGTTGTAGTTTTTAATCAGTTTAATTTCCATGCTTGTAGTAGTAATTAAAAAGAAAACCCAAAAATATTTCCTATTCTTCTTTTGCTTGTTGGGAGCTTTCCCATGTAAATAGTTTTATTTCTTTTCTTTTCTTTGGGGGTCGATAGGAGAAGACCATAATTAAATTGTTGAAGTGGCTCTTATATGCATTATTGTTGATCTGACAAAAGAGCCCATATTGCCTTGTCTTCTCCTGTTTATTGAATGCTTGCAGATTCCAGCTTAGTCCAATGCACGTGCACTATTATTATTATTCACACCGTTCGGTCGTGCAAGTGAAAGGCAATTATGACGATATATGATGGACTGACTGAGATGAGAAAAGCTGGTATGAACTCGACCTCTTTTGTTTTTGTAAATATGATTAGTTCATCGTTCCTGATTCAGCCTATTATGAATAAACATGTTTGCAATGACAACTAGAGATCATAGTTTCTTGTCCCATGCTTGATTAGCTAGGAGCTTATAATGGTTTACCTTGCGTGCCAACATGCTATTAAAATGGTTGTGATGTGGTATGATAGGGTGGTATCCTCCTCTGAATGATTTAAGTGACTTGACTTGGCGCATGTTCACGCATGTAGTTGAAACAAAATCAACATAGCCTTCATGATATTTATGTTCATGGTGGATTATATCCTACTCATGCTTGCATTCGGTGTTGATTAATTTTAATGCATGTTCATGACTGTTGTCACTCTCTAGCTGGTCGCTTCCCAGTCTTTTGCTAGCCTTCACCTGTACTAAGCGGGAATACTGCTTGTGCATCCAAACTCCATAAACCCCAAAGTTATTCCATATGAGTCCACCATACCTACCTATATACGGTATCTACCTGCCGTTCCAAGTAAATTTGTATGCGCCAAACTCTAAACCTTCAAATAAATATCCTGTTTTGTATGCTCGAATAGCTCATGTATCAACTAGGGCTATCTGTATCCTCCATGTTAGGTGGGTTATTCTCAAGAGGAGTGGACTCCGCTCCTCACTCATGAGATAAATGGCTGGTCACAGGGATGCCCAATCCCATGCTTTATGCAAACTAAATCAAAATAATTGCAAACAAAACTCCCCCTGGGACTCTTGTTAGTTGGAGGCACTTGTTGTTTCGAGCAAGCCATGGATTGATGCTTGTTGGTGGAAGGGGGAGTATAAACTTTACCATCCTATTTGGGAACCGCCTATAATGTGTGTAGCATGGAAGATATCGCCATCTCTTGGTTGTTATGTTGACAATGAAAGTATACCGCTCAAAATATTATTCACCTCTGTTCCAAAACCGAGCTCTGGCACCTCTACGAATCCCTGCTTCCCTCTGCGAAGGGCCTATCTATTTACTTTTATGTTGAGTCATCATCCTCTTATTAAAAAGCACCAGTTGGAGAGCATCGCTGTCATTTGCATTCATTATTGTTAGTTTACATTGAGTATGACTTGACTGGATCTCTTTTACCAGGAATTACAATGTCTAGTCAGTCCTTGGTCTTTAAAGGTGCTCTGCATTTATGTTTTGCGGTCTCAGAAAGGGCTAGCGAGATACCATCTTGTTATATCATATTATGATTGTTTTGAGAAAGTGTTGTCATCCAAGATTTATTATTATTGCTCGCTAGTTGATTATGCTATTGATATGAGTAAACTTGAGACCTAAGTGTTATTGTGAATGTGGTTAGTTATAATCTTTGCTGAAAACTTGAATGCTGGCTTTACATATTTACAACAACAAGAGCAAACAGAGTTTGTAAAAGTTTTTTTTATCACTTTCAGTTTGTCAACTGAACTTCTTGAGGACAAGCAAAGGTTTAAGCTTGGGGGAGTTGATACGTCTCCGTCGTATCTACTTTTCCAAACACTTTTGCCCTTGTTTTGGACTCTAACTTGCATGATTTGAATGGAACTAACCCGGACTGACGCTGTTTTCAGCAGGATTACCATGGTGTTATTTATGTGCAGAAACAAACATTCTCGGAATGACCTAAAACTTCACGGAGCAACTTTTCAGAAAATATGAAAAATACCGGCAAAAGATGAAGGCCAGGGGGCCCACCACCTGTCCACGATGGTGGGGGCGCTCCTGGCCCCCTAGGGCGCGCCCCCTACCTCGTGGGCCCCCTGATGCCTCTCCGACTCCAACTCCAACTCCATATATTACGTTTCAGGGAGAAAAAAACCAGAGAGAAGAATTCATCACGTTTTACGATACAGAGCCGCAACCAAGCCCTAAAACCTCTCGGAAGGGCTGATCTGGAGTCCATTCGGGGCTCCGGAGAGGGGAATCCATCGCCATCGTCATCATCAACGATCCCCCATCACCAATTTCATTATGCTCACCGCCGTGCGTGAGTAATTCCATCATAGGATTGCTGGACGGTGATGGGTGTAACGCCCTCGATGCGGCTATATCTCCCACGTGTTGAAGCACGACTTAGAGGCATAACCGCATTGAAAGCAATGTCGCAAGTGAGGTAATCTTCACACAACCCATGTAATACATAAGGGAAGGAGATACATAGTTGGCTTACAATCGCCACTTCACACAATTACATGAATAAAGCATTACAACATCCAAATACAATCAAGGTCCGACTACGGAACCAAAATAAAAGAAGAACCCCAAATGCGACACGGTCCCCGATCGACCCCAACTGGGCTCCACTACTGATCAACTAGAACGAAACAACACAAAGGGGCAAGATCTTCATCGAGCTCCTCCTGAGCTTGGTTGCGTCATCTACACGGACTCAACGGCACCTGCAAACTGGTTTTGGAAGTATCTGTGAGTCACGGGGACTCAGCAATCTCGCACCCTCGCGATCAAGACTATTTAAGCTTATGCGTAAGGTAAAGGTATGAGGTGGAGCTGCAGCAAGCGACTAGCATATATGGTGGCTAAACATACGCAAATGAGAGCGAGAAGAGAAGGCAAAGCACGGTCGAGAAACTATGATCAAGAAGTGATCCTATAACAACCTACGTCAAGCATAACTCCAACAACCGTGTTCACTTCCCGGACTCCGCCGGAAAGAGACCATCACGGTTACACATGCGGTTGATTCATTTTAATTAAGGTCAACTTCAGGTTTTCTACAACCGGACGTTAACAAATTCCCATCTGCCCATAACCGCGGGCACGGCTTTCGAAAGTTCAAATCCCTGCAGGGGTGTCCCAACTTAGCCCATCACAAGCTCTCACGGTCAACGAAGGAATAGACCTCCTCCCGAGACATTCCGATCAGACTCGGTATCCCGGTACTCCAAGACATCCTCGACAATGGTAAAACAAGTCCAACAAGACCACCCGATGCACCGACATCCCAATAGGAGCTGCACATATCTTGTTCTCAGGGCACACCGGATAAGCTAAGCGTACGGGAGCCAACATAACCCAAGTTGCCAAGGGACGGCCCCGCACGGTGCTCTGGGTTGGACCAACACTTAGACAGGCACTGGCCCGGGGGGGGGGGGGTTAAAATAAAGATGACCCTCGAGATGCGCGACTCCCAGGGGAAAAAAGGCTAGGTGGCGAATGGTAAAACCAAGGTTGGGCGTTGCCGGAGGAGTTTTATTCAAAGCGAACTGTCAAGGGGTTCCCATTATAACCCAATCGCACAAGGAACGCAAAATCCGGGAACATAACACCGATATGACGGAAACTAGGGCGGCAAGAGTGGAACAAAACACCAGGCATAAGGCCGAGCCTTCCACCCTTTACCAAGTATATAGATGCATTAATTAAATAAGATATATTGTGATATCCCAACAAGTAAACATGTTCCAACAAGGAACAAACTTCAATCTTCACCTGCAACTAACAACGCTATAAGAGGGGCTGAGCAAAGCGGTAACATAGCCAAACAACGGTTTGCTAGGACAAGGTGGGTTAGAGGCTT
This sequence comes from Triticum monococcum, assembly GCA_034509565.1. Lineage (NCBI taxonomy): Eukaryota > Viridiplantae > Streptophyta > Magnoliopsida > Poales > Poaceae > Triticum > Triticum monococcum. The sequence continues at coordinate 70,077,521 of CM067846.1, forward strand.
GGCTTAACAATATGGGAGGCATGATAAGCAAGTGGTAGGTATCGCAGCATAGTCATAGCAAAAGAGCGAGCAACTAGCAAGCAAAGATAGTAGTGATTTCGAGGGTATGATCATCTTGCCTGAAATCCCGCAAGGAAGAAGAACGAGTCCATGAAGAAGACAAACGGACGTAGACGAACGGGTCCTCACAAACGCGACATTACCTGAACCAACCCGAAGAAGCCAACACCGGAAAAGAAGCACACAACATAGTAAACAACCAACACATGAACATGGTATGATATGCAAGATGCGGTATGCGATGCATATGCATGATTGGACAAGGAATGCATGAACCTGGCCTCAACTTGGAAATCCAAGTGTGCCACTGGAAATATGAGATGAAATCGCTTGAAAACGATATAAAGATCACCGGAATCGGAGTTACGGTTTGGAAATGGCAAGCGATTCAAATATGGCCACGTTCTGCGATTTACAGCAAGTAGCCATCTAAATGCAATGAGATGAACATGCTACACCACTCAAACATGGCAACAAAATACATGTCAGGGATGCATTCAAGATGCTTAACAAAAGTCTAGCACTGAGCTATGGCCAATTCACCCATTAACAGGTTCAAACAAGCATGGCAAAAATGCAAATGATAAACAGATCTCAGACTTAGTGAAATTAACACTTGTCTGGAATTTCAGACCAAGTAGCTCTCTTCGGAGCAACAAAACTACATGCTACAGGACCTAAACCTGGCAAAGTAAGACAGGGCATGGAGCTACTCAAAGAGCTTAACAAAAGTCCCTTAGTGACCTTGAGCCAAAAGGGATCACAAAATATACTAACAAGCACATGGACATAGCAAAAACATAATCAGTTTTCAGACTTAGTGAAAACTGGGACATGCTGAAATCATAACTCAAGTAGGCATGTTTACGACCTCGATGCACTCACTACGGTGCAAGTCGTGGCAAGACAAGCATACATCCATTAAGAAGGCACAAAATGCAAGCTAGACATGGCAATAACAAAGGCATAGCATACACGGATCAACTACAACAACATCGGCAAAATCGCAAACAAGTTGACGATCTGCCCAGATTCACGACGAAGCAAAAGTAGAGCTCGATTGGCTCAAGCTAGGGTGCTCCATAATTGCAAACAAAGACATGGATGGATAGAGCACTACAATATTAACAAAACTCCTTTACTGATCATCCTCAAAAGAGGCACGGATCACTAGGAAACAACATGAACATATGGCATCATGAACTAAACAACTCAAGGACTTAGTGGAAATGCTAAGTCCCTGAAAACAGAATTACCAAGTGCCTCACTTTGCAAGCTTGCACTAGGCACCACACACATCACAAAAATACATGGGTTGCACCTCTGGAAAGATGACAAAACCCTTAACAAAACATATGTAGAACTCATGGGCATATCATGCACACAATAATCGTGGCAAAAATGACAAAAGTCTAAGATGAAGTAGTAGATCTGACAATTAACTCAAGTAGCCCTCTTCTAACATCATTACGGGCATCAAGATGAACTCAAATAAAAATGATGCAATGGAATGAAATGATGTACTCTCTGAGATGAACAATTTGATATGCTATATGCTCAAATCGGAGTTACGGATGATGAGATACGACATGATGAACATGGGCATATGAAACATGGCAATCTCGAGGACTTAGCGAAATTTTACCCCGCGGGAGAAGTCAACGTGGGATGAGGTGGTGCGGGATGGCGCGGATCCGGGACGGAGGACGCCATTTGGTTGAGCGAGCGGGTGGATCTGATCCCGCTTTGCGGATCTCGCCGGAGTCGACGGGGGCGACGGATCTGGTGACCGGTGCGGCAAGCAACGGCGATGGCCGGCATGCCGGCAACCATGGCGCAGCGTGAAGAGGAGCTGGGCGGCGCGGGCGTCACCGGAGGAGGCGGCGCGCTCCGGTGGACGGCGAACGGCAGCGGGGCAGGTCCGGCAGCCGTGGACGGAAGTGGACGGCGAGGCGGTTGGTGCAGCGAGGTCCGGAGCGCCGGCGGAGTTCATGGCGGCGGCGTGGCTCCGGTCGGCCTGGGGCAAACGGCAGCGAAGAGAGGGCCCGGTGTGGCCCGGTTCGGCCTCGGGGCGGGCCGGATCTGGGCCCCGGGAGGATGGCGGCGAAGTGGGCGCAGGGGAGGTGAGGTGGCGGCTCGGGATAGGCTGGCGGCGGCGGTTGGGCGACGTGGCGTGATGGGATTGGTCGGAGTGAGGTGGCGATCGAGCGGACATGTCCGGGCGCGGTGAGGACGCGTCCGGCGGCGCGAGGGGAGGAGTTTTAGGGTTTCAACCGTGAATATTTCAGGGAGGGCCACATATTTATAGGTGGAGGGAGCTAGGAGAGCCCAAATGAGGTGCGGTTTTTGGCCACGCGATCGTGATCGAACGACCGAGATGATGGAGGAGGGTTAGGTGGGTTTTGGGCCAAATTGGAGGGGTGTTGGGCTGCAACACACACAAGGCCTTTTCGGTCCCTCGGTTAACCATTGGAGCATCAAACGAAGTCCAAATGATACACAACTTGACAAACGGTCTATCGGTAGTAAACCAAGGCCGCATGACAAGTCTCGGTCCAATCCGGAAATGTTTAATCCCCACACATGAAGGAAAGGCAGAAATGACCACCGGAGGAGAACGAAGCGCCGGAATGCAAAACGGACAACGGGGAAAATGCTCGGATGCATGAGACAAACATGTATGCAAATGAAATGCACATGATGACATGATATGCAATGCATGACACGCAAGCAATGACAAGGCACCAACAGCGAATAACTGCACGACACCTGGCACATCGGTCTCGGGGCGTTACAATGGGTTGGATGGGATCTATCATGTAATCGAGTTAGTTTTTTTAGGGTTTGATCCCTAGTATCCATTATGTTCTGAGATTGATGTTGCTATGACTTTGCTATGCTTAATGCTTGTCACTAGGGCCCGAGTGCCATGATTTCAGATCTGAACCTATTATGTTTTCATCAATATATGAGTGTTCTTGATCCTATCTTGCAAGTCTATAGTCACCTATTATGTGTTATGATCCATTAACCCCGAAGTGACAATAATCGGGATACTTACCGGTGATGACCGTAGTTTGAGGAGTTCATGTATTCACTATGTGTTAATGCTTTGTTCCGGTTCTCTATTAAAAGGAGGCCTTAATATCCATTAGTTTCTGTTAGGACCCCGCTGCCACGGGAGGGTAGGACAAAAGATGTCATGCAAGTTCTTTTCCATAAGCATGTATGACTATATTTGGAATACATGCCTACATTATATCAATGAACTGGAGCTAGTTCTGTGTCACCCTAGGTTATGACTGTTACATGATGAACCGCATCCAGCATAATTCTCTATCACCGATCCATTGCCTACGAGCTTTCCATATATTGTTCTTCGCTTACTTACTTTCCGTTGCTATTGATATCATCACTACAAAATACCAAAACATTGCTTTTACTACTGTTACCTTTTGTTACCGTTATCACCACTATCATATTACTTTGCTACTAAACACGTTGCTGCAGATATTAAGTTTCTGGGTGTGGTTGAATTGACAACTCAGCTGCTAATACTTGAGAATATTCTTTGGCTCCCCTTGTGTCGGATCAATAAATTTGGGTTGAATACTCTACCCTCAAAAACTATAGCGATCCCCTATACTTGTGGGTTATCAATACCTAGTTCAATCTCGTTACCGGCAAGTCTCTTTACTCATTCCGTAATGTATCATCCCGCAACTAACTCATTAGTGACATTACTTGCAAGGCTTATATTGATGTGCATTACCAAGAGGGCCTAGAGATACCTCTCCGACAATCGGAGTGACAAATCATAATTCCGATCTATGCCAACTCAACAAACACCATCAGAAACACTTGTAGAGCACCTTTATAATCACCCAGTTACATTGTGACGTTTGGTAGCACACAAAGTGTTCCTCCGGTATTCTGGAGTTGCATGATCTCATAGTCATAGGAACATGTGTAAGCTATGGAGAAAGCAATAGCAACGAACTAAAGGATCATAGTGCTAAGCTAACGGATGGGTCAAGTGAATCACATCATTCTCTAATTATGTGATCCCGTTAATCAAATGAAAACTCATGCCTATGGTTAGGAAACATAACCATCATTGATTCAACGAGCTAGTCAAGTAGAGGCAAACTAGTGACACGCTGTTTGTCTATGTATTCACACATGTACTAAGTTTCTAGTTAATACAATTCTAGCATGAATAATAAACATTTATCATGATATAAGGAAATATAAATAAAAACTTTATTATTGCCTCTGGGGCACATTTCCTTCAGTCTCCCACTTGCACTAGAGTCAATAATCTAGTTCACATCTTCATGTGATTTCACACCAATAGTTCACATCTTTATGTGATTAGTTCACATCTTCATGTGACTAATACCCAAAGGGTTTACTAGAGTCAATAATCTAGTTCACATCGCTATGTGATTAATACCCAAAGAGTGATCATATTTTGCTTGTGAGAGAAGTTTAGTCTACGGGTCTGCAACATTAAGACCCGTATGTATTTTGCAAATTTCTATGTCTACAATACTCTGCATGGAGCTACTCTAGCTAATTGCTCCCACTTTCAATATGTATCCAGATCGAGACTTAGAGTCATATAGATCGATGTAAAAAGCTTGCATCAACGTAAATCTTTATGACGAACTCTTTCATCACCTCCATAATCGAGAAATATTTACTTAGTCCTCTAAGGATAATTTTGACTGCTGTCCGGTGATCTACTCCTAGATCACTATTGTACTCCCTTGCCAGAATCATGCTAAGGTATACAATAGGACTGGTACACAACATGGCATACTTTATAGAACCTATGACTGAGGCATAGGGAATGACTTTTCATTCTCTTTCTATTTTCTGCTGTGGTCGGGTTTTGAGTCTTTACTCAACTTCACACCTTGCAACACAGGCAAGAACTCCTTCTTTGACCGTTCCATTTTGAATTACTTCAAAATATTTGTCACGATATGTACTCATTGAAAAATCTTATCAAGCGTCTTGATCTATCTCTATAGATCTTGATGCTCAATGTGTAAGTAGCTTCATCGAGGTCTTTCTTTGAAAAACTCTTTTCAAACACTCCTTTATGCTTTTCAGAAAATTCTACATTATTTCCGATCAACAATATGCCATTCACATATACTTATCAGAAATGCTGTAGTGCTCCCACTCACTTTCTTGTAAATACAGACTTCACTGCAAGTCTGTATAAAACCATATGCTTTGATCACTTTATCAAAGTATATATTCCAACTCTGATATGCTTGCACCAGCCCATAGATGGATCGCTGGAGCTTGCACACTTTGTTAGCACCCTTAGGATTGACAAAACCTTCTTGTTGCTGTAGGAGATATGCCCTAGAGGCAATAATAAATGTTATTGATTATCTCCCTGTACATAATTAGGTTTATGTTCCATGCTATAACTGCTATGGTTCTCGAGTCTGCAAATAAAACGAGGCTCAGAGGAAGACTCATATGCATGTGTGGAATAATAAACGATAAAATGTATTCCTAGTCTGGACTCAAAGACTAGCTCAAGTATTGCATGATGGTTCTATTTTCCTGATCATGGGCATGTCTATGCCAGCAACTTTGAGGGCACAATGTTAGAGGAACATTTGTGTTGAATCGACCCGAATTGATGTTATGCTATGATATACATTCGTCACAAGCTAATGCTTAATAACACAGGAAGTTTATGTTTGCATAATTCCTTCGACTATGAGAGTATCGAGTTTCTTCATGCTTGCTTCATGAACTTTAGGGTTTGTTAAACGTCATCCGTAAATGGGTGGCTATTACGACGGCTTACGGGTTCATGGAAAGGTATGTTAAGTAACTTGATAGCTCAAGATTGGGATTTGCTCCTCCATCTATGGAGAGATATCTCTGGGCCCTCTCGGTGTTACGGTATACATCATCGTCCGGCCAGACAAAGGGTGGTTTGATCACGGCGATGCTGGAACATGGAACGAGAAAAGAGAACAATACCGGTAACAAGGTAAATGGCATAGTGGACAAGGAGTTGATCCACAGGGATGCCAACATGTCTCACCTCGGGTATTCATAACATATCGCGAAGCAACAGGAATAACACACATCAACTGGAGGTTCACTCGAATATTCATTCGTGTGGGTATAGGGGTCAATATGGGTGTCCACGGCTCTGATGTTGATAATTGATTGGAAGGGGTTCCGGGTCATGTCTATACTTCACCGAACCTATAGGGTCACATGCTTAAGGGTCATCTATCCGCCGAATACTAGACAGGGAGTCTGAGAGAAAGTTTTCGGAGATAGCGAAAAAGTTTCGATAAGAGAGGTCACCGGATGAGTTTCGGTGAAACCGAAAAAGTTGTTTCGAGGTATGCCATTAAGTCAAAATGGTTTCGGCACATGGCTGATAATTCTTGGAGGGTGCCAAAATCATTCTGGAAACTTTTTGGAATTTTCAGAAATAAAAACCGGAAATGTTCCGGAGCTGCCAGAACCGGTTCAGATGCTTTTTGCAAATGAAAATCACTAAAATGGAATTTTTCCAGAACGCGTTGAAAATTATTATGGTGGGTACTGGAAATGTTCTAAGCCCGCATAAATATTTTCAATTCGAACGGACGCTGAAAAATGTCGTCATGAATAGTGAAAGTGCTTTTTGGGATATTTTATGGAAAGCCATTATTTTGGGCTTTGTCCCAAGATATTTTGGGATGACATGGATGGATAGGAAGGTGGTGGAGCCACCCAACAGGGATGCCAATTTCGTTGGTGCCAATTGCCCCCCCCCCCCCATGAGACTTCCTTCCACCATTTGGTGCTCCACTTGCCTCCCCATTTTGCCCTTATGTATGACATAAAGCATGGGCACTTTGGGTATTTGTGGAGGCACACTACCCCTTGGTTTTCCTATAAATAGGAGGTGAGGGGATGCCCAAACCATCACCCCTTCTCACATACAAGTTCCATGCATGATCTGGCTTCTCTCTCCCTCCCAGCGAAATAGTTTCATAGAGCCGAAAGGTTGTCTGGGTTCCGGTGGGAACTAGTTCTGGACGGCGAAGCCCTGCCGGATAGATGACACCATATGTGTGCAACCCTGTAGAGAGGTCGTAGTTTCAATCCTTTTGCCTTAGGGGCTGTTTTGAGACTGCCTCCCGAAGGGCTGTCCAAGTGACAGACCAAGTTCTGTGAATCATCCCGAAGGGCTGTCCGAGTGACCGTCCGAGTTTTGAGGGTCCTCCCGAATGGCTGTCTGCGACACCGCCCGAGGGACTGTTCGACCGCCTCCCGGAGGGCTGCCCATGGGGCAGATGAGGGTATACATCTTTGCGGTTGGGAGGTTGTAAATCCTAGCTGCGGGGATATGCACCGCCGTTCGTCATCGACTCTACTTCCGCTGCGCTATGAGTCGGTAATGAAAAAGATCAAACCATGTATGCAGTCTCCATAGTGGTCCTGGGCTGGTGTGTAGGTCGGAATTTTTTGTTCTGCTGCGTTACCCTACAGTGGCATCATGATCCGTGCTATGCGTAGATGCAGGTTGCGATCTAGAATACATAGAGATGTATGGGTGTTGCACAATATAATTAGGTAGTAGATGAGATCTATTACTGAAAATTATTTGTGCGGGTAACAGATTTCATCTGTTACCCGATGTTCTTGTTGCTTCCCTGGAATTTGCATATTTCTGATCTTGATAACAGTATGGTGGAGTTTCAATGTTCTGGCAATCCGTGATCCTGATTGATCAATGAAGTGCTAACAGTTCATTGAATTCCACCGTAGTTAAAAAGAAAGATGAAATTTAGCAGACGAAAGGGCAATGCAGATATGATCTGCACGGGGGTCATGCGTATGAAGAAGTTCAGTATGGGGCTCGAGATTTTATTATCTCATGTTTCATACACCCCACAATGTTAATCTAGCGACATGGATAATCATGCTTGATGATGGACGTTGGTAGCTTCGGTTTGTTTCAAAACCTTAGAAGCCACGAAAAACAAGTTTTTGCATGAACCAATTAGAGACGTCCAACTTGGTTTTGCAGGAGGGTTTGCATGTGCATATGATGTGGTCTAGCAGTGCTCATAATAATTTGATTATGTATGAGATGACTATATGATGTAAATTGATTAAACATGACCTGTGTGTCATGATTCGGCATGACGGCTGGAGCCATATGATTGCACTTTATTGACCTGCGTGTCAACCTTAAGTAATGCACTTATTTTATTAGCTATAGAGATAGCAATATTATCTGGTGCATCGACAAGGTGGTGGCAATCTTCGCGAAGGTAAACACCGACGCGAACGCCGAAAGACGAAGAAATACAAGACTTCTCCGTCAGAAAGGGCTATACCATATCATGCTAATTATGAATTTCTTGAGATGTTTATCCCTTATGGTGCACCCTTCTTGATTGCGCGGTAGTCATTTTTATTAGGGTGATCTCTCACAAAAATATCAAGTAGTTAGTGTTCTCCCAAGTGTAGCACCGTCACGACACCTAACTTTTCGGGGTATCGCAGGATCTCCCTGCGTATGAATGATTAGGGAAGTGTGAGGCGGGTGAGTTGAGACCTCGCAGCAAGATCACTTGGTTGTCTTGACGTTCTGGAAGGATCTACCTGAGCTCGGAACACGCCCATCGAAAGATGAACAAGAGTTGCACAGAGATGTGATCGGCAAGTTTGCCTATCAATTGAATTTTGCGCCATCAATGTTCATCTCGTTCAATGGCATTGAATGTGTTGGGGAACATAGTAATTTCGAAATTTTCCTACGCACATGCAAGATCATGGTGATGCATAGCAACGAGGGGAGAGTCTGATCTACGTAACCTTATAGATCACAACGGAAGCGTTGACACAACATAGAGGAAGTAGTCGTACGTCTTCTTCCCGATCCAAGCACCGTTACTCCAGCAACTCCGAGTTCTTAGCACACGTTCAGCTCGATGACGATCCTCGGGCTCCAATCCAGCAAAGCGTCGAGGAAGAGTTCCGTCAGCACGACGGCGTGGTGACGATCTTGATGTACTACCGACGCAGGGCTTCGCCTAAGCACTGTAACGGTATGATCGAGGTGGAATTTGGTGGCAGGGGGCACCGCACACGGCTAAGGAACGATCTCAAGGATCAACTTGTGTGTCTATGGGGTGCCCCCTGCCCTTGTATATAAAGGATGGAGGAGGAGGAGGCCGGCCAAGGCAAAGGTGCGGCCAGGAGAGGGAGTCCTACTAGGACTCCAAGTCCTAGTAGGAGTCCACCAAAAGGGGAGGAAGGGTGAAGGAATAGGAGGAGAAGGAGAGGTGGCCGGCCCCCTTTTCCTTAGTCCAATTCGGACCAAAGGGGAGGGGGGGGGCGCAGCAGCCTTTTCCTCTTCCCACTAAAGCCCATCAAGGCCCATTACCTCTCCCGTAACTACCCGGTACTCCAAAAAATACCCGAATCACTCGGAACCTTTCCGATGTCCGAATATAGTCGTCCAATATATCGATCTTTACGTCTCGACCATTTTGAGACCCCTCGTCATGTCCCCGATCTCATCCGGGACTCCGAACTCCTTCGGTACATCAAAACTCATAAACTCATAATACAACTGTCATCGAAACCTTAAGCGTGCGGACCCTACGGTTCGAGAACAATGTAGACATGACCGAGACACGTCTCCGGTCAATAACCAATAGCGGGACCTGGATGCCCATATTGGCTCCTACATATTCTACGAAGATCTTTATCGGTTAGACCGCATAACAACATACGTTGTTCCCTTTGTCATCGGTATGTTACTTGCCCGGGATTCGATCGTCGGTATCCAATACCTAGTTCAATCTCGTTACCGGCAAGTCTCTTTACTCGTTCTGTAATACATCATCCCACAACTAACTCATTAGTTGCAATGCTTGCAAGGCTTAAGTGATGTGCATTACCGAGAGGGCCCAGAGATACCTCTCCGACAATCGGAGTGACAAATCCTAATCTCAAAATACGCCAACCCAACATCTACCTTTGGAGACACCTGTAATGCTCCTTTATAATCACCCAGTTACGTTGTGACGTTTGGTAGCACCCAAAGTGTTCCTCCAGCAAACGGGAGTTGCATAATCTCATAGTCATAGGAACATGTATAAGTCATGAAGAAAGCAATAGCAACATACTAAACGATCGTGTGCTAAGCTAATGGAATGGGTCATGTCAATCAGATCATTCAACTAATGATGTGACCTCGTTAATCAAATAACAACTCTTTTGTCCATGGTTAGGAAACATAACCATCTTTGATTAACGAGCTAGTCAAGTAGAGGCATACTAGTGACACTCTGTTTGTCTATGTATTCACACATGTATTATGTTTCCGGTTAATACAATTCTAGCATGAATAATAAACATTTATCATGATATAAGGAAATAAATAATAACTTTATTATTGCCTCTAGGGCATATTTCCTTCAGTCTCCCACTTGCACTAGAGTCAATAATCTAGTTCACATCGCCATGTGATTTAGCAGCAACAGTTCACATCACCATGTGATTAACACCCATAGTTCACATCGTCATGTGACCAACACTCAAAGGGTTTACTAGAGTCAGTAATCTAGTTCACATCTCTATGTGATTAACACCCAAAGAGTACTAAGGTGTGATCATGTTTTGCTTGTGAGATAATTTTAGTCAACGGGTCTGTCACATTCAGATCCGTAAGTATTTTGCAAAATTCTTTGTCTATAATGCTCTGCACGGAGCTACTCTAGCTAATTGCTCCCACGTTCAATATGTATCCAGATTGAGACTTTAGATTCATCTGGATCAGTGCCAAAAACTTGCATCGACGTAACCCTTTATGATGAACCTTTTTGTCACGTCCATAATCGAGAAACATATCCTTATTTCACTAAGGATAATTCCGACCGCTGTCTAGTGATCTACTCCTAGATCACTATTGTACTCCCTTGCCAAATCAGTGCAGGGTATACAATAGATCTGGTACACAGCATGGCATACTTTATAGAACCTATGAATGAGGCATAGGGAATGACTTTCATTCTCTTTCTATCTTCTACCGTGGTCGGGCTTTGAGTCTTTACTCAACTTCACACCTTGTAACACAGGCAAGAAACTTTTTCTTTGACTGTTCCATTTTGAACTACTTCAAAATCTTGTGAAGGTATGTACTTATTGAAAAACTTATCAAGCGTCTTGATCTATCTCTATAGATCTTGAAGCTCAATATGTAAGCAGCTTTACCGAAGTCTTTCTTTGAAAAACTCCTTTCAAACACTCCTTTTATGCTTTACAGAACAATTCTACATTATTTCCGATCAACAATATGTCATTCACATATACTTATCAGAAATGCTGTAGTGCTCCCACTCACTTTCTCGTAAATACAGGCTTCACCGCAAGTCTGTATAAAACTATATGCTTTGATCAACTCATCAAAGCGTATATTCCAACTCCGAGATGTTTGCACCAGTCCACAGATAGATCGCTGGAGCTTGCATATTTAGTTAACACCTTTAGGATCGACAAAACCTTCTAGTTGCATCGTATACAACTCTTCTTTAGCAAATCCATTAAGGAATGCAGTTTTGTTTATCCATTTGCCAGAATTCATAAAATGCAGCAATTGCTAACATGATTCGGACAGACTTAAGCATAGATACGAGTGAGAAAATCTCATCGTAGTCAACACCTTGAACTTGTCGAAAACCTTTTGCGACAATTCTAGCTTTGTAGATAGTAACACTACTATCAGCGTCCGTCTTCTTCTTGAAGATCCATTTATTTTCTATGGCTTGCCGATCATCGGGCAAGTCAACCAAAGTCCATACTTTGTTCTCATACATGGATCATATCTCAGATTTCATGGCTTCAAGCCACTTTGCGGAATCTGGGCTCACCATCGCTTCTTCATAGTTCGTAGGATCAGCATGATCTAGTAGCATGACTTCCAGAACAGGATTACCGTACCACTCTGGCGCGGATCTTACTCTGGTTGATCTACGAGGTTCAGTAGTGTCTTGTTCTGAAGTTTCATGATCATCATCATTAGCTTCCTCACTAACTGGTGTAGGTGTCACAGAAACATTTTTCTGTGATGTACTACTTTCCAATAAGGGAGCAGGTACAGTTACCTCGTCAAGTTCTACTTTCCTCCCACTCACTTCTTTCGAGAGAAACTCCTTCTCCAGAAAGTTTCCGAATTTAGCAACAAAAGTCTTGCCTTCGGATCTGTGATAGAAGGTGTATCCAATAGTTTCCTTTGGATATCCTATGAAGATGCACTTCTCTGATTTGAGTTTTTGAGCTTATCAGGATGAAACTTTTTCATATAAGCATCGCAACCCCAAACTTTAAGAAACGACAACTTTGGTTTCTTGCCAAACCATAGTTCATAAGGCGTCGTCTCGACGGATATAGATGGTGCCCCTTTTTAACGTGAATGCAGCTGTCTCTAATGCATGACCCCAAAAACAATAGTGGTAAATCGGTAAGAGACATCATAGATTGCACTATATCCAATAAAGTACGGTTATGACGTTCGGACACACCATTATGATGTGGTGTTCCAGGTGGCGTGAGTAGTGAAACTATTTCACATTGTTTTAACTGAAGACCAAACTCGTAACTCAAATATTTGTCTCCGCGATCAGATCGTAGAAACTTTATTTTCTTGTCACGATGTTTTTTCACTTCACTCTGAAATTCTTTGAACTTTTCAAATGTTTCAGACTTATGTTTCATCAAGTAGATATACTCATATCTGCTCAAATCATTTGTGAAGATTAGAAAATAATGATACCTGTCGCGAGCCTCAATATTCATCGGACCACATACATCAGTATGTATGATTTCCAACAAATCTTTTCTCGCTCCATTGTTCCGGAGAACGGCGTTTTAGTCATCTTGCCCAAAAGGCATGGTTCGCAAGCATCAAGTGATTCATAATCAAGTGATTCCGAAAGCCCATCAGCATGGAGTTTCTTCATGCGCTTTATACCAATATGACCTAAACAGCAGTGCCATAAATAAGTTGCACTATCATTATTAACTTTGCATCTTTTGGTTTCAATATTATGATTATGTGTATCACTACTATCGAGATCCAACGAACTATTTTCATTGGGTGTGTGACCATATAAGGTTTTATTCATGTAAACAGAACAACAATTTATTCTCTTACTTAAATGAATAACCGTATTACAATAAACATGATCAAATCATATTCATGCTCAACGCAAACACCAAATAACACTTATTTAGGCTCAACACTAATCCCGAAATTATAGGGAGTGTGAGATGATGATCATATCAATCTTGGAACTACTTCCAACACACATCGTCACTTCACCCTTAACTAGTCTCTGTTCATTCTGCAACTCCCGTTTCGAGTTACTACTCTTAGTAACTGAACTAGCATCAAATACTAAGGGGTTGCTATAAACACTAGTAAAGTACACATCAATAACATGTATATCAAATATACTTATGTTCACTTTGCCATCCTTCTTATCCGCCAATCACTTGGGGTAGTTCCGCTTCCAGTGACCAGTCCCTTTGCAGTAGAAGCACTTAGTCTCAGGCTTAGGACCAGACTTGGGCTTCTTCACTTGAGCAGCAACTTGCTTGCCGTTCTTCTTGAAGTTCCCATTCTTCCACCTTCCTTGTTAGAATAATGGCTCGCGTTTCCACCTTCCTTGTTAAAATGAATAGCTGTTAAATATCTGGTTAAAACTTTACGATTGGTAATGTAATGTGAGGATTGTCCTCAAAAGTGCCGAGAAGGACTTTGTCCCATCGCATGCTTTCCGTGTGCCCCCGCTAATGCTATGGATCATGTGACTCTCGTCCTTCGATCCAAAAGCTAGAATTCTGTTATGGTCAAGTGGAATATGTTTGCTTCCATGAAACCCAAACTTCGAAAGTTGGGATAGTTGTATGATATTCATGGAACTGAAAATTATTTTCAGATACAAACAAAGCAATGTTTGTTTGCAAGTATTAGTAAAAGTGTTTACTATGCATTTGACTGTTGGGAAAGGGATCCAGAAGAACACCTGTCATATAATCAAAGGTGAATAAAACAACAACTTAAAGAGAAAGGAAGTGTCCAAAGGGTGTTATGACTTACACGCCTAGGAAGTCCGGGGGCTAACGCCACTCTTAAGTTGGGTGCTTCCTTTGCGAGTAGGAGAAATACTAAAAGCTAAACTGTTAGAAGTATAAAGTCAGAAAGAAAGATGACTGGAATATCCAGCTCATGTATGAATGTCATACAAGTTTTTGATGTATAGTAGGCTGGTCAAAGATATAGTTCTTGGGAATTATGGTTAAACTTGTTAATCAGTAATTCTTGGGTATTGTGAGTTAATCACAAAGATACCCGCTCGATTGCATTCTGTTGAGAATCAATGTAAGAGCTACTATGGCCTAAAAAGACTAGCCAGGAATTAGGTTTTAATACGTGTTGGGAACATAGTAAAAGTTACTATACCTTCCATCACTGTATTACCTATGTATTTTATTTCATAATTCATTTTAGAGTTTCTTACACTCTAGCCCTTTGCACAAGGTATCTTGCAAGAAGGTTGTTCATAAGAGAACTTTTGATGTTCAGTATTATGACTAAACATAAGGGCATACATTCACTGTGAATGAGATGTATATTATGAATAATGATATTAAAAAATATTACCTCTGAGTTTACTTTCATAATCGAGCGGGTATTTCACAATGTTTATTGCGAAACGGTTGTTCATAAAAGAACAATTGTTGTTCAGTATTATGAATAACATGAATGTCGGGTGGTAGGTGCGAGATATGCCAACGGGTGGCTTATCATTGTGGGAGCCAATAAGACGTCGCCGGTGCCTGGAAACGGGATGAGGCGAAGACAAGCTCGCCGGCGTATTTTACCCAGCTTCAGGGCTCTCCGTGGAGATAACACCCCTACTGCTGCTCTGCGGGGTCTCCAAATGATCACTAGATGAACAAGTGGCTACACGATGCTCCTTGAGCTGTTTTGGTGGAAGGAGGAAGAAGGGACCAGCTCGCCTGCTTCCTCTCCTTGTATGGTGTCTAAGACTAGCTTGAGAGTCCAACCCTTTGCATGGGTGCACCGGGGGGTTTATATAGGCCTACCCCCGGGGGTACAATGGTAATCTGGCTGGGCGCGGGGCCCAGCCGTCTGTGACTATGCTCACCGGCTTCTGCGCCGGCTGCTGGGGCCCGCCGACTGGTGGGTCCCACCGGCTGCCGGCACCCTGGTCGACAGGCAGGCCCCACTGTGCAGGGCCTGGTCGGTGGCTGGTTACTGTTGCTCTGTGCTGATGATGCGGGCTTGGTCGGGGTAAGCGTGGCTACAGTACCGCCGCCCTGGTGGGCTATTACTGTAGCCCCGCCGTATCTTGTCTCCTTAATAGGCGTCTCCTTCGAGGGGGATGGCAGGCCGGCTATGGGGGGCCGACTCTCCATCAGGCCGACTTGGGAGGAGGTGCCGCCGCCTTCGGTATCTCTCTGCCCGAAGGGGCTCACCGCCTCGGGGGCCATGCTGGTGGCCCGTCGTGGATGGCGTCAGGGCCGCCGTGGCAACAGTGCCGCGCCAGGTGGGTCGTGGCCACCCGTATGGCGCACTGTGCTGGGCGTGCTCCGGGTTTTGGGGGTGGTAAGCTTTACTGTAGCCACGCCCTGCTTCATCATTGCTGGGTGGACGCGGACTTCGCGGGTATGATCTTGACTGCTTTATGGGAGCCGGCTTCTTGGAGTCGGCCTACTTGTTGCTGACTTCTCGAAGTCGGCCCTCCCACAGCCTCCTTCATGAGGGCTAAAGGCAGGGCCGCCCCCCGAAGCCGGCCTAGAAGATAGTCGGCAGGGGGAAGGCGGCCCCAGGTCTTGAATTCTTTTGAGAGCCGGACGGGCTCGTAATTTTTCAGAAGGGCCAGGGGAAGCCGGCTAGGCTACCCATGGCTATTTACTCCGACAGTAGTCCCCCAAGCTGGGCGAGCTTCGAGGCGGACAGAGGGACGAGAAGCTTGATCAGCTTCTTACCCCGAGGAGCCGGCTTCGCTGGCTTAGGTCGTCTTCAGAGAGTTCTCGTATCTTGCGGCCAGGGTGGTGGCCGACTTGCATGCTGATTGTGGGCCTCCCATGGGCCACGTGGCGGCGGAATCCTGCCCACGCACACGCGCGACGGGACACCGCCGCAGGCCCGGGCCCGCCACTCCCTAGCCTCGGCCCGAGCGCTGATCTTCTGCGGCCCAGGGAGACGGCTCGTCTTCCTGTGGCACCTTGAATTCGCCATTAGGGCGCAATAAACGCGGGTCGTGGGGGAAGTGGGCACGATCGATCCCCACGTTTCCCCACGCCGCGCCTCCTCGGCTGCGCCGCTCGAGCCTACAAGTAGGGGGAGGAGGGGGAGAGATAGAGGTTCGCTCGCTCTCCCACGCTCCATCCCTCCTCGTCTTCTTGCTTCTTCTTCTTCTTCCTCTCGCTGCCGTCGCAGCTTCTCACCGTAGCACGCTCACCGCGCTCCGCCCCATGGCGTTATCGAGCTCATGGGACGGCTCCAACGTCGACAACGAGCAAGTGGAGTTCCTCCGCCAGACGTGGCGCCTGCCCGGCGCCAATCTCATGCAAGTCCGTCTGGCGCCCGCGACGGAGGTCTCACCGGAGCCGGAGGAAGGCGAGCGGGTCATCTTCCGCTCGCATTTCCTCGGGGGCTTCGGCCTACCGGCGAGCGGGTTTCTGTGCTCCTTCTTGGAGTTCTACAACCTGCAGCTGCATCACCTCACGCCCAACGCGGTGATGCTCGTGTCGGCCTTCGTCTCCCTCTGCGAAGGCTTCTTGGGCGTGCTCCCCACGCTGGAGCTTTGGGGGGAGCTCTTCCAAAGCAAGCTCGGCACCGTCACCGCCGGCGTGCCGGCTCCCTGTGGAGCCTACATCGCCATGAGGAGGTCAGGTGATAACAACCCGTTCCCCTCCATCCCTCTAATCCAGTCGGTGAAGATCTGGCAGAAGTCGTATTTTTATGTGGAGAACGCCGGCTCGCCCCCAAGAGGAGACCACGTCAATCTGCCGGCCTACATAGCCGGCCCGCCGGCTGGGAGGCAGCCGTCGTGGAGTTATCGGTCCAAGTCTCTGTCGCCGGCTGGGAACGCCGCCATCTCCCGGCTTCGAGTGATGATCTAGTCGGAGGGTCTGCGCGGAGCCGACTTGGTGGCCGCCTTCGTGGAGCGCCGGATCCTCCCTCTCCAAAGCCGGCCCCATATGATGTGCCAGATGAGCGGCCGCTTTGACCCAAGCCGGCTGAGCACGCGGGAAATGCCGCACGCAGAGGTGGCGCTTATGGTCAACTACATCGCCAATTGCAAGCTCGCCGGGGACTGGCGATACGGCAAGGCGCCGTACTCTCGCGCCAACCCACCGCCTGTGGTAAGCTTCTCTCTTCTATCTTCTTTTTGTTGTCAGCCGACTCCATGATGGCCGGCCTCTGATCAGCCGGCTCTTGTATGCAAAATCCCCTTCTGCCGCCGCCGGCTGGGGCGGTAGGGATCGAGCGTCAGTACGCCCCCGATCGCACGGTGGACGACGTTGACCATCCGGACCTGGGGGCAGCCGCCATGGAGGAGGCCGTCGTAGGTGAAAAGATTGAACCCGGAGGCACCGGGCTTTCCGCCAGCTTCGAGGACTGGCCGGACGACGCCGACACCGAAGAAGTCCCACGTCGCCAGCCGGCGCCCGACCGCCACAACGCGGGCCCGTCTGCCGCGCCGGCTACAGGCGGCGGCGCTCCGAAGCGTCGGGTCACGTCAGCTCTCTTCGGCAATCGGTCGAAGAAGCCAAAAACCTCCGCTGCAGCGACGAAGCGAGACGAGGCGGCAGGGAAGGCGGCCCGCTTCCGGAAAGCGGTGAAGCAGCCCCAGGCGGTCTCGGTGTAAGCATCCAGTCACTTGTATGCTTGTTTTGCTGTGTTCTTCTGTTTGAATCATTCTTCCTAACTTTTCTCCGTCTTCTGAGCAGGGCGCCGCTTTCTCTGGAGCAGGGCCCAGGCGGCTCCATCGTCGGGCCGGCTGGAGGGTCTTCGGGCTCCCGCCGCGTGGATCCCTGCGCCGACCTCATGGAAGCCACAGAGCGGAACGCTCGTGAGGCGCGGGAGGAAAGGGAGGCGGCAGATCGGGTGGCAGCTCAGGTGGCGAAGGAGCGGGCGGAGGAGGCGGCCAGGACTCAGGCGGAGCGGGCGACTGCGGAGGCGGACGCGGAGGGCTCGCGCGACCAACCCCCGCTGCTCGCCATCCCACTCCGACCCATAGACCCGGACATCCCATTGCCCCTGGCGGAGGAGATCATCCAGGACCCGCCGGTGATGCAAAGGAAGGAGCTCTTCGAGGTCTTCGCGGGGAGGACGCTGCCGGCCGCGCCAGTCGGCGCGGGCAAGGGCGGCCAGTCGTCGACGGCGCCAATGGAGCCGGCCAAGGACGCGCCTGAAGTCGGAGCCGGCCTTGAAATTTAGCCGGTGACGCGTCAACACGCAGGGGGAAGTGCCGCCCCGCTGGAGTCGCGCCGAGGCGCAGGCGCCGGCCAGTCGGCGGAGGCCTTGGAGGCGGCCAGCTCTGGTACGTCCGGGTGGACTCCCAGCGCGGGGACCGGCGAGCTGAACGTGGCGGCCCAAGAGGTCCGGAGTCGGCTGCGAGCTCAGGCCGGCCTCCTGCAGCAGTACACGCAGGAGTTCCTGTCGACGCGAGCCGCCATCCAGGTAAGTTTTTTGCTCCTGACCGCTCTGCTTCCTTGATTTCTTCCGTGGGGGCGCGTCAGCGCACCCACTGGGTGTAGTCCCCGAGATTCGGGTCGACTGCTGCGCACTCGGGTCGGATCTTTCTTAGCGATCGTCTCATGTTTTGCTTTCTGTCTTAACTTCCAGGAATATCATAATTCTCGTGCTGCCGCCTTCAACTCCCAGGCTCAGGAGTTGGGTCGGAAGATCGAAGACCTGGCCAACAGCCGAAGTAAGTGTTTGTTTTTATCTATTTCTTGTGGGGGTGCGTCAGCGCACCCACTGGGTGTAGTCCCTGAGATTCGGGCCGACTGCTGAGCAGTCGGGTCGGATCTTCCCTGACGACCTTTCCCTCATTGGTTTTTTCTTTTTGTCTTTTGTTCTTTGCAGGAGCCAACGCCGACTTGCGGAGAGAGCTTGGCGAGGCGCATACCGCCCTTCGTACCAGGGACGCCGAGTACGCCACCTTGGCCCAGGAGCGCGACCGCCTGGCCAAGAAGCTGGCCGATCAGGAAGAAAGCCACAAGGCGGCCCTGCAGAAGGCGCAGGAGAGCGAGGCCGCCCTGAAGGCGGAGTTTGAGGCCGAGGCGGCGAGGTGGGCTGAGACTCGTCAAGCACTGGATGCGGGCTTCGGCCGCATCAAAGACTTGATCGATGGTAAGCTGCTCTTCTCGCCCTTCTTCTGCCTGCTGGCCGCCTGGGGTCGTGGGCTGACTTGTGTTGCCGCCCATTTTCTTGTGCAGATTACTTTCCCGGCCACTCCACCCTCGCTGCCCAAGCCATCGAGGCTCATCGCGAGGCGCGCCATCGGGCGGGTGTCAACGTCATGTCGTACGCCAATCGGACGTTGGGGGAGCAGCTCGTGGCCATCAAAGCAGGGCTGCAGCCGGCTCACCGGATGCTTCGCCGGCTTCAACGTGCCGGGGCGCAGGTGCTGGCCGCCCTCTGGCCCGGCCAGACGATCCCCCGCACACCAAGCCGGACCGCCGACTGGCTGGAGGTCGCAGTCGGCCGTTTCGAAGCATGGAAGGCGTCGGCGGCCCGCCTCGGAGCCGGACGGGCGT
The DNA here is from genome assembly GCA_034509565.1 of Triticum monococcum. Taxonomy (NCBI): domain Eukaryota; kingdom Viridiplantae; phylum Streptophyta; class Magnoliopsida; order Poales; family Poaceae; genus Triticum; species Triticum monococcum. The sequence goes on from CM067846.1 coordinate 70,097,441, forward strand.
TGGAGTTCGTCCGCGCCTGGTACTCAGGGCTAAGCCTGGACCAGCTGCGTACTTGGAGGCTGGAAGCAGACGCGGAGCTGGAGGAGGTGCGGCCGGCGATCGCCCAGCGCGCCTCGACGATCGCCGAGTGCACCGACATCAGTGTCTTCGCGCCCGAGCTCAATGACGACGGCGTTGCTCAGCCGGAGGACTGGTTCGGCCTGCACCCGGCGGTGGGCGAGGACTCGGCTAAGGAGATCGCCTCCAGCGATGAGGGCGAGGATGACGAGGAGGAAGACGGCGAAGACGTCGAGCCGGCTAGCGGAACAACCGGCCAGCCTCCGGCTGATTGTGCCTCCAGCAACGAGGCGCGTGGAACCACGCCCACTGCAGGAGGCGGTGATCAAGCCGAAGTTCACCAGCCGGCTGTTCCCTCAGCCGACGCAACCGTCTCCACCGACCAGCCCAGCTCGTCAACCGCTCCGCCAGCTTGACTTGCCGTCTTTATTTTTCCTGCTTGTCGTCTTTTGGAACAATCGTTTAAGCTTTTGCAATTCCACCCGCTGGGGGTGTATCGAACTATGTTGGATGTCGGCCTCTTAGAGGTCTTTTTATGTAAACATTATGGTATGCATGTTTGGTTTCCATGCACGTACGCTTTTTATCCTTATGCTTTTTCCTTTGCCGCCTTCCCGCTTTGGGGAGGCAAGTACTCAAGCTTTCTTAGATTGAAGTGAAGTGAATGGAAACCGGCCGGCCGGCTACTCTGGTAGTCGGTCGGCGGCAGGTGGCAAACCGGCTCGTGTTATATTAGTCCGCTAGTCCCTAGCCGTTTTTCGTGTGCGCACCCTTTCCTGCTTTTGACTCTTGCCAGCCGAACATTCGGTTCTTCGAACTGCGGCTTTGGCAAGAGCTAAGCTTGGGTGCGGGCACACTACTTGCCTGACTACGGGTAAGACTTCTAATATAACTTTAGTCGGTCAGTCCCCGGGCCGACTGGTCGAACCCGGTGCCGGACAGAATAAGTAAATGAAATGACAAGGTCATAAGCATGATATTGTTCATTCACAAATAAAAGATGGCAGTCCCCGAGTCCTCCTCGGGGAGCCTATTGTCTCGTACTTAATACAAAAGTTAACGTGATACATACTGCATTTCAACTGTAAAATCTTCAAAGGAGATTGGCGTTCCATGGTCGTTCCGACTCCTTGCCCGAGTCGTCTCTTTTGCGTGCCATGGGTTTCTGTGCGTCGATCAAGTAGTAGGAGTCATTGCCTAGAGCTCTGCTGATGACGAAGGGGCCTTCCCAGGGGGCCGAGAGCTTGTGTTGGCCGGCTGTTCGCTGGATCAGCCGGAGCACAAGGTTGCCCTCCCGGAAGGATCTTGGCCTGACCTTCCGGCTGTGGTAGCGGTGCAACCCCTGGTGGTAGATGGCAGACCGGCTGAGGGCCAACAGCCGGCCTTCTTCCAGCAGGTCGACGCCGTCTTCTCGTGCTTCCTTGGCCTCCGCCTCCGTGTGCATGGTCACCCGAGGTGAGTCGAACTCGATGTCGGTCGGGATGATTGCTTCGGCACCATACACGAGGAAAAAAGGAGTGAAGCCGGTTGACTTGTTTGGGATGGTGCGCTGACTCCAGAGGACAGCCGGCAGCTCATCGAGCCAGCAGCCGGCTGAACGCTCTAGAGGTACGACCAGTCGGGGCTTGATGCCGGAGAGGATGAGGCCGTTGGCTCGCTCGACCTGGCCGTTTGACTGCGGGTGGGCGACAGACGCTAAGTCCAGCCGGATACCTTGCGCAACGAGAAACGTGCCAAGGCTCCTTTGGCAAAGTTTGTGCCATTGTCGGTGATGATGCTGTGCGGCACGCCGTACCGAGTTGTTATGTCTGCGATGAATGTCACGGCAGTCGGCCCATTCAGCTTCTTGATCGGCTTTGCCTCGATCCACTTGGTGAATTTATCTACGGCGACGAGCAAATGTGTCATGCCGCCGCGCGCCGTCTTGAATGGGCCGACCATATCTAATCCCCAAACGGCAAAGGGCCAAGTGATGGGGATGGTCTTGAGTGCCGAAGCCGGCATGTGTTGCTTGGAGCCGAAAAGTTGGCAGTCTTTGCAGTGCTTAACTAATTCCTTGGCGTCATCCAAAGCAGTCGGCCAGAAAAAACCGTGGCGGAAAGCTTTGGCGACAAGTGATCTTGAGGCGGCATGGTGGCCGCATTCTCCTTGGTGTATATCTCTGAGGATTGCAATGCCCTTCTCTTGCTCGACGCACCGTTGGAGGACTCCAGTGACACTGCGCTTGACCAGCTCTCTGTTGACGATCGTGTATGCTCCGGCTCGACGCTGGACTTGTCTCGCTTCTGTTTCGTCAGCCGGCAGATCTTGGTTTACTAGGAAGTTGAGGATGGATTGGGCCCATGATGGGGCTGCGACTTCCCCTACCACCAATGTGGCTACTGCCACCAGGGTGGGTGGGTTGGGTGATGAAGTGCTGGAGTCGGCCGCCGGCTGCTGCGTTGACGTAGTCCCCGAGCCGGTTACTGTAGTCCCCGGGCCGGCTACCGCAGTCGCCGGGCCGGGTGCGGCAGTCCCCGGGCCGAGTACTGAAGTCCCCGGGTCGCCTGCTTGGTTCTTCGAGCCGGACCCGGCCCTGCCGGGGTTGGGCGGCACGAAGATGGAGTCGGATTCTGGAGACGGCTTGATGGATGGCTTGAGGAGGCGTTGTAGAGCGACGCCGGTTGGTATTGCTTGCCGAGTGGAGCCTATTCGGGCCAGGGCATCGGCTGGCTCGTTGTCGGCTCGCGGTACGTGGAGGAACTCGCATGCTTCAAAGTATCCACTGATTTGCTGCACCAGGAAGCGGTAGCTTGCCATGTTTGCGTCCTTGGCGTCCCAGTCGCCGGATGATTGTTGAACCACCAAATCCGAGTCGCCATAACATAGGATCCGGCGGATGCCGAGTTCCTTGGCAAGCCGGAGCCCATGTATGAGCGCCTCGTACTCGGCTACATTGTTGGAGGCGGCGAAGTGGATCTGCAGCGTGTATCTAAGCTTGTCGCCCTTGGGAGAGGTAAGGACGACGCCGGCTCCCAAGCCGGTGCGCATCTTGGACCCGTCGAAGTGCATGCGCCAATGGGTGGAGTCAGGAGCCGGCGGCAGGTACTGGGTCTCGGCCCAGTCGACGAGGAAGTCGGCCAATGCTTGGGACTTGATGGCGGTGCGGGGCTGGTAGAAGATTGTGTAGGGGGCCAGTTCGATGGCCCACTTCGCCACCCGGCCGGATGCATCCCGTCTGCCTATGATCTTGGCCAGCGGGGCAGTACATACGACCGTGATGGGATGCTCTTGAAAGTAGGGCTTCAGCTTCTTGGCGGTGAAGTACACGCCGTAGCACATCTTCTGGTAGTGCGGGTAGTTCTACTTTGAGGCGGACAGCACCTCGCTCAAGTAATACACCGGCCTCTGGACCGGCTGGGCTCGGCCTTCTTCTGTGCGTTGGACCACGATGACGGTGCTGACCACCCGGCTGGTTGCGGCAATGTAAAGGAGCATGGGCTCTTTCTCAGTCGGCGCCGCCAAGACAGGAGGCGTGGCCAGCATCTTCTTCAGCTCGTGAAAGGCTTGATCGGCCTGGTCGTTCCACTCAAAGTGAGTGCTCTTCTTCATGAGGCGGTAGAGAGGGAGGGCTTTCTCTCCGAGCCGGCTGATGAAGCGGTTTAAAGAGGCCAAGCACCCGGTGAACTTCTGGATTTCTCGAAGCTTGGTGGGGATCGCCATTCTCTCGATGGCCTTGATCTTCACCGGGTTGCACTCGATGCCGCGTTCGGAGACTAGGAAGCCTAGGAGCTGGCCGGCTGGAACTCCAAACACGCATTTCTCGGGGTTGAGCTTGATTCGGAACCGGCGAAGGTTCTCGAATGTTTCTTTGGGGTCTTCCAGCAAGGTGCCGCGCTTCTCCGTCTTCACCATGATATCGTCCACGTAGACGTGAGCATTTTTGCCGAGTTGCGTGAGGAGGCACTTCTGCATGCAACGCTGAAAAGTGGCACCGGCATTCCTCAAGCCAAATGTCATGGTCAGGTAGCAGAAGGCTCCAAATGGCATGATGAAGGCGGTCTTCAGGCAGTCATCCGGGTTCAGTTTTATCTGGTGGTATCCTGAATAAGCATCCAAAAAACTCAACAGCTCGCATCCGGCTGTGGAGTCTATCACTTGGTCAATTCTTGGTAGGGCAAAGGGATCTTTGGGGCAGGCTTTGTTGAGGCTTGTGTAGTCTATACACATGCACCACTTGTTATTCTTCTTCAGCACGAGAAGCGGGTTGGCAAGCCACTCTGGGAAGAAAACTTCCATGATGAAGCCGGCTGCCAGAAGCCGGGCTATCTCCTCCCCTACAATCCTTCTCTTCTCCACTGACAGTCGGCGGAGAGGATGCTTGACTGGTTTTGCGTCTTCTCGCACATGTAGCTTGTGCTCGGCGAAATCCTTCGGAACACCCGGCATGTCCTTGGGGGACCATGCAAAGATGTCCCGATTCTCACGGAGGAAATCGGCGAGCTCGCCTTCCTATTTGCTGTTCAGGCTTGCCCCAATGACGGCAAACCTCTCTGGGTGCTCTGGGTCAAGAGGTATCTTCTTGGTCTCCTTGGCCGGCTGGAAAGATCCTTGGGCATCATGCTCCTTGGAGTCGGTGGGCTGGCTCAGCTGCTTGCTAGCCAGGGCCACGACCCGGTCCAGCATCTTCTTTTCTTCGGCAATCACAAGGGACTCGGCCAGTCGGCTGCTGGCTGCAGCGCACTCGGCAGACTTCTTGTAATCGCCGGCTATGGTGATGATGCCCTTGGAGCTTGGTATCTTCATCTTGAGGTATGCGTAGTGGGGGACCGCCATGAACTTGGCCAAGGCGGGTCGACCAAGCAATGCATGGTAAGGGCTCTCCAGGTCCACCACTTCGAACCAGATCGCTTCCCGGCGGAAGTGCTCCTTGTCCCCAAAGAGTACGTCGATCTTGATCTTGCCAATGGGGGCGCAGGACAAACCGGGCACGATGCCGTGAAACACCGTCCGAGTCGGCACAAGTTGCTTCGTCTTGACACTTAACTTCTCCAGGGTGTCGCGGTACATGATGTTGATGCTGCTTCCGCCATCTATCAGCACGCGGGAGAAGCGGGCGGCGCGTCTGTCCGTCGCGAGGGTGGCCTCCAGGACCAAAGCAAAGGAGTCGGGAGACGGCATCACCTCTGGGTGGTCGGCCCGGCTCCAGCTGATGGGTTTTTCTGACCAATGCATGTGTCCGGCTGGGTTAGCAGCGACCACACTGACTTCCTGATGCTCTCGGCGCTTGTTGCGCCGGTCTTCGGGCTGGCTCGTAAAGACGACGTAGGATGCTTGCTCGTCAGGGAACTCGTCCTACATGTCGCCGACTGCGGGCCGGGCGGCCTGAGGCGGCGGAGCCGGAGGCGGCGGGCCGGCAGGAGGAGTCGGCGTGAGCCCTTCGCCCTTGGAGATTCAGGCGAGCCAGTTGCACTTCCGGGTTGTGTGGTTGGACGGCTTCGCGCCGCTATGGAACTTGCACGGGGCGTCAAGAGCTTGCTCGTAGTAGAAAGCCGGCTGCCAAGCCGGCCGGCCGCCCTTGGGCTTCTTGGGAGCGGGCCGCCCTTCAGGCGGCGTGTCATCGACCGTGGCCACCTGCCGGTTAACGGGAGGCGGCGCAGGGCCTTTACGCTTCTGGTCGTTCGGGTGCTGGCGTCGGCCGGAATCTCCTGCCGGCGTCTTGGGCGCCGGGTTAAGAACTTTCCCGGACGCGTCTACCCGGAGCTCGGTCTTCATCGAAGAATCGGCGGTGGCGTATCTGTCGGCGATGTTCAAAAGCTCGTCAAGGGTAGTCGGCTCGTCGCAGAGAAGCTTGTGCTTGAGGAGGGTGCCTTCTCGGCACCCGGCAGTGAAGTATTCGATGGCCTGCACCTCGTGCACCCCTTCACAAGAGTTGCGAAGCTCGGCCCAACGCGTGAGGTAGTCGCGAGTGGACTCGGCTGGGCCCTGTACACACAGGGAGAGCTGCCTGGGCTTGGGAGCCCGCTTGTAGGTGCTGGTGAAGTTGCGAACGAAAGCTTCGGTAAAATCTACCCAGCTGTTGATGCTGAGAGGCTTGAGGCTGTTAAGCCAAGTCCGTGCCGTGCCTTGCAGCATGAGGGGCACGTACTTTACGGCAACCCGCCGGTTGCCGTTGGCTATGCTGACTGCTGTGGAGTAGTCGATCAGCCAGTCTTCCGGCTTCACGGAGCCGTTGTACTTGGGCGTGTCTCTTGGGAGTGAGAACCCTTTGGGGAAGGGCTCGTCGCGGATGCGGGGGCCGAAGCAGGGCAGGCCGACATCGTCTTATTCTTCCAGCGCCAGGGATCTGGCCAGGCGGTCAATCCGATGGCGGGCATCGTTCTCGCCGACTCCTTCGCGGCGACCTAGTCGGCCGCTAAGAGTCGGATGCGCCACTGGCGGTGGGGTGGGGTATCTTTCTCCACGAGCCCGAGGCGGAGGCGGGCTGCCCCGCCATTCCCTGGCTCGGGGACGGTCGTCCGCGTCGCGCTCGATTGAGATTCGTGTCCGGCTTCGGCTGGAAACAGGCTCTTTCTCACGCCGCGCGCGGGTGTTACTCTTAGTCGGCGTCCGGGACGTCGCGCCATGATCCCGATGCGGGGGTGGGCTTCCCGCGCGGGCGTCGGCCTCGTGCCGCTGAGCCGCCGCGTCAATCAGTTGCTGTATGCGCCGGGTCATGTGGGGGAGGTTTTCGGCCTCCAAGCCGTCCAACTCGTCTACGGCCGCCTGGGCGGCGCACAGATTCTCGAGCGGAGTGGCATAGACCGGGCGGTCGACTCCCAGCGCGTCAGTGATGACGGCGCCGCATTGCCCGACAGCACCATCCCGGCTTGGGCCAGCCGGAGCCGGCGTGCCGAAGGCGGCGCGGTCAGCTTCGCGCTGGTAGGCCTCGGTGAGGCGTCTCACGGAAGCCAGCCTCCGGCCCTCCGCGAGGAGGGCGAGACGGCGTGCCTCCAGTGCTTCGTCGTCGGCATCAGCCGGGAGGGGGACAGACAAGTCGTGGGCCACTACGCGCGGGGCGTCGTGGGCGCTCTCGTCGGTCGGATCGCCATGGCCGATAACCATCACCTCAGTGGTGACAGTATCGCGATCGTCGGCCCGAGGGAGCGGGTCGTTGTAGATCGTGATGTTGGTGGGGAAGGTGTTGTAGGAGGCCGTGTCGGAGTCAACAGAGTCGACAGGCATCGGGTCGGTGGAGCCAACCGACTCCAGATCCGCAGCGGGCTCGCTGGAGACATGGAGTTGGCTAAGGAGGTTGGCAAGGTGGTCGGTGCCCGCATCGGAGGCGAGCTCGTCAGAGATGCGGGCCTCGTCAAGGAGATCAGCGAGGCTGCTTGCCGCGCAGATGCTGGCGACGCCTTGCAGCGCGTCGTGGCAAGCGCCATCGGGCGTGCCGGGCTGGCTACGCTCGCTAGGAAGGAAGAGGGTTCCCGTCCAGAACAGGTCTCCGGACGACGGTGCACCTGGCCCCACGGTGGGCGCCAAATGTCGGGTGGTACGTGCGACATATGCCAACGGGTGGCTTATCATTGTGGGAGCCAATAAGACGTCGCCGGTGCCTGGAAACGGGATGAGGCGAAGACAAGCTCGCCGACGTATTTTACCCAGCTTCAGGGCTCTCCGTGGAGATAACACCCCTACTGCTGCTCTGCGGGGTCTCCGCATGATCACTAGATGAACAAGTGGCTACATGATGCTCCTTGAGATGTTTTGGTGGAAGGAGGAAGAAGGGCCCGGCTCGCCTGCTTCCTCTCCTTGTGTGGTGTCTAAGACTAGCTTGAGAGTCCAACCCTTTGCATGGGTGCACCGGGGGGTTTATATAGGCCTACCCCCCGGGGGTACAATGGTAATCCGGCTGGGCGCGGGGCCCAGCCGTCTGTGACTATGCTCGCCGGCTTCTGCGCCGGCTGCTGGGGCCCGCCGACTGGTGGTTCCTGCCGGCTACCGGCACCCTGGTCGACAGGCAGGCCCCATTGTCCAGGGCCTGGTCGGTGGCTGGTTACTGTTGCTCTGTGCTGATGACGCGGGCTTGGTCGGGGTAAGCGTGGCTACAGTACCGCCGCCCTGGCGGGCGATTACTGTAGCCACGCCGTATCTTGTCTCCTTAATAGGCATCTCCTTCGAGGGGGATGGCAGGCCGGCTATGGGGGGCCGACTCTCCATCGGGCCGACTTGGGAGGAGGTGCGGCCGCCTTCGGTATCTCTCTGCCCGAAGGGGCCCACCACCTCGGGGGCCACGCTAGTGCCCGTCGTGGATGGCGTCAGGGCCGCCGTGGCAACAGTGCCGCGCCGGGCGGGTCGTGGCCACCCGTACGGCGCACTATGCTGGGCGTGTTCCGGGTTTTGGGGGTGGCAGGCTTTACTGTAGCCACGCCCTGCTTCATCATTGCTGGGTGGACGCGGACTTCACGGGTACGATCTTGACTGCTTTATGGGAGCCGGCTCCTTGGAGTCGGCCTACTTGTTGCCGACTTCTCTAAGTCGGCCCTCCCACAGCCTCCTTCATGAGGGCTAAAGGCGGGCCGCCCCCCGAAGCCGGCCTAGAAGATAGCCGGCAGGGGGAAGGCGGCCCCAGGTCTTGAATTCTTTTGAGAGCCGGACAGGCTCGTAATTTTTTCAGAAGGGCCAGGGGAAGCCGGCTAGGCTACCCATGGCTATTTACTCCGACAATGAAGGGCCATGCTTCCATCCAAGATGGGATGTATGTTATGAATATTGATGGTAAAATGATACATCCATAACGCTGACGCTAAATGTCGCGAGACTATAGAATACCACACATGTGTGGCACTGCATTTGGTCACATTGGAGAAACCCGCATGGAAAAATTCCATTATGATGGATTTTGAAGTCGTTTGATTTTGAATCATCTAACACTTGCAACTTTCCTCCGAAAAGTGAAGTGACTGAAATAGCGTTCACATGCCATAAGGAACGAGCAACAAACTTATTGGTGATCATACATTTTGATGTGTGTAGTTCAATAAATGTTGTTGCAAGTGGTGGATTTATTTATCTTCAGAAATGACTCAAGTAGATATATGGATATTTACTTGATGAGACGTAAGTATGGATCTTTTGAAATCATTCGAAAGGTTTTCAAAAATGAAGTAGAAGTTATTGTAACAAGAAAATTATGTTTCTGCAATTTGATTGCACAAAGGAATATTTGAGTTACATGTTTAGCGAATGTCTAATGAGTTGTGAAAGGGGTTTCATAACTTGCACCTCCCGGAACACCACTGCAAGTGGAAAGTCCGTGGAGGTGTAATCTAACCATTTATGACATGGTAAGGTCAAAGAAGACATAAACAAATTTTCCATTATCCCTTTTAAAGTGATGCTTTAGAGACTGCGACTTTTTACACTGAAAAGAGCTACATCCGGTCTGTTGAAATGAAGCCATGGTATGGTACGCCCAACCATGTTATATCTTTTCTTAACATTTGGAATATGGGGCTTGTGTAAAAGGTTACAAACCTATTCCAAATTAGACAAGTGCTACTTTGTAGGTTATACCAAAATGTTGGGTATTCCTCCCTCACTATACCGAGGCAAATAGTTTTGCCACGAAACGGTGTGCTTTTAAAGAGAATGGTTCTTTCAAAAAGGTGAGTGGGAGAATAGTGCAACTCGACGATATAAACAGTATCTTCGTCATCAGATCAAAGGAAAGAGACCTTGGAAGTAATTCCAGAGTTTCCTACTGCGACTGATACAGAAGTCTCTACAATAAAATGTATGAACTTCGGTCGAACTTGCAGCTGAACCACGTAGGCAAGGCTCGTGCAAACCTCTCAGGTTCGCAAACGAGATATTGTTGTTAGACAACTTTATACCTATGATACACAAGGAAGCATTGATGGGCCCTGACTTCAAATATTTATGGAACTTAAAACTGATATGGATAAAAATGTTTTATCCATAAAGCTCGACTTGTTGAAATAACAAGTTCAAGAGTTGACTACGATGAGGTTGTTTTCATCATAGCGATGCTTAAAGTCAGTTCGTGTTGAACTAGCAATTAATACATATTTCAATCATGAGATATGAAACATGGATGAAAATAGGATTTCCATCTGATGGAAATGAAACCAAGGACTTGCATGTGTTATAGTCCAAGACATTTTGTCTATCCAGAGGATGCTAGTAAGGGTGCAAACTTCAGAGTTCTAGCGATGGACAAAAGAGAGAACAATGGAGTTGGAATCTTCGTGCTTTGATGAAATGGTCAAAGGGGTTTGACTTCATCAATGGGTAACGAAGATGCTTGTAATTCAAGAAAGTAAGTGGGAGCGTAATAATATTTCTAAAAACCGTGTGTGCTTGACACATTGTTAATTGGAAATAAATCTCTTGACACGAATTAGGAATTCATTTGAAAATAGTTTTTTGATGAAGTGCTTAGGCTAAATAGCCTCAATATTAGGCAGAATGATCTATGGAGATAGATTTACCTAATAGGGCTAAGCAATGAATACATATTGACAAGGTGCTAAAACCTTTTAGCATTTAAAACTGCCAAGGTGTGATTCTTGCCGGAGTCACATGGAAGAGTTTTTTGCAAGACTCGGTGTCCCAAAACACTGATGAGCAAAATACATGATGGAGATTCCACACACTCATGTGTTTGGATTAATCATGTATTCCATGGTATGTAAAACAATGAGATATGTCCGATACTCCCAAGGTGTTGCGAGTATGGATGCCAAAGTGATCAAAGTACTGATCATGGGACAACAGTGAAAGATGTCATTGAGTACTAGAATAAGTACTGATGACATGTTTTCTCGCAAGCGGAGATCATGAAGAGTTCATTGTAAAATGTTACATCGATACAGTCTTCATCTTTTCTCCATGCGATTTTCGATTTAAGTTAAGGGTTTTGTGTAATACACAATATGATGGCACGGTTGTTGGAAATTGTTCCAAACATGATACTATGGCGAATTCTATAACAAATGACTAAGTATGTTGACGCTTTAGAAGCGACAAAGAAGATGTTGAATCATATAGTTAATTCATGAACTTAGTATGGTTCCAAGATGGCTTTTGTCAATGGGACACTGCTGCAGGTAGTTTCTCCATAACTCAGTTTGAGGAATCCAGGTTTGACCTGCGATTCACATACATGAAAGCCAAGTCCACAAAAAATATGAATTTTGTTAAAGCGTGAAAATGTGAGGATATGTCCGTTGGACATCAGGTTATACCACAAGCGAAGCATTTTCTACACCAGTATGCCATAGGTGTAAAGTGCATTAGCATTGACTAGATATTGACTCTAGTGCAAGTGGGAGTCTGTAGGAGATATGCCCTAGAGGAAATAATAAATGTTATTGATTATCTCCCTGTTCATAATTAGGTTTATATTCCATGCTATAACTGCTATGGTTCTCGAGTCTGCAAATAAAACGAGGCTCGGAGCAAGACTCATATGCACGTGTGGAATAATAAACGATAAAATGTATTCCTAGTCTGGCCTCTAAGACTAGCTCAAGTGTTGCATGATGGTTCTGTTTTCCTGATCATGGGCATGTCTATGCAAGCAACTTTGAGGGCACAGTGTTAGAGGAAAATTTGTGTTGAATCGACCCGAATTGATGTTATGCTATGAGATACATTCGTCACAAGTTAATGCTTAATAACACAGGAAGTTTATGTTTGCATAATTCCTTCGACCATGAGAGTATCGAGTTTCTTCATGCTTGCTTCATGAACTTTGGGGTTTGTTAAACGTCATCCGTAAATGGGTGGCTATTACGGCAGCTTACGAGTTCATGGAAAGGTATGTTAAGTAACTTGATAGCTCAAGATTGGGATTTGCTCCTCCGTCGATGGACAGATATCTCTGGGCCCTCTCTGTGTTACAGTATCCATCATGTGGCACCCCCGCTCAGAGAAAACCAGAACGCCCCGTATTCCAGCCCAGAGATCGAGGTGAAGTCTTTTGGAATACCACATTGCTTAGTATAGAACAAACCAGCTCTCTATTACAACACGAATATGAATACAAGTGTTCCGATATTATAATGAATAATATCGGCACGACGACATTACGCCAACCATGATTGCTCTATACAAGCAGCATAACAACTCGAAGCAGCGGAACAACTACTGGCAGCGGAACAACGAACGTCGATGATGGACTCCAATCCGTAGGGACTCTAGCTGGAACGTTTATCCTAGCTCGCGAACATGGGAACAACACCAAACAAGCAAGCAATCCAGGCACGACTTGCAAACTGGCATGACACGCCAGGCCAGTACATTGAATGTACTTGCAAGCTCACAATAACCAGAAGCATTCAAGACAAATAACAACATGGCAACATGGCATGAACAACATGAACATAATACTGCTAGAACAATACGATCATGGCATGAACATATAAATCTGACGATACCAGCATGCAACATGATGACACTATATGCACCATTTATTCTGCTCGGGTTACCTCATAACCATCACATGCATCACTTACCAACTTCGGACATTACACGATCATCTCAGGATCAAATCAAGCTTGGTATAAACAATACCGTAGTAATCATCAAATGACCACAAGGATCTTGATCTTTACCCATGATTCTCGCACAACATCACGAATATCCAACAATTCGGTATCCTCGATACCACGGTGATCATTCCGGAGATCACAACCATGACCAATACCTGGCCTCAAACAGTGATCCTTCCGGCGATCATAACCAACTTATCTCATCCTCGAACCGGGGTTGTTGTTTAGCAAATTATTATTATTACTGTTGACTCATAGTGTGACCAACTACGAATTGGGCCCTTATCCGCGGGCGCGGCTATCGATAGATTTATTATACACTCTGTAGAGGTTAGTACACTGTACCCACACTATGGAACCCATGGCCTCGCACTCCCATTCGGGTGGACCAATGGTGTTCCGACAAAACCGATCTATTGTCATGACACTCTCCCGGCCACTCCGACCCACTTCCCACTAGGCTAGTCTTGGGTAGCCCCGTGTCTACCGAAGACACAACGACCACCGTCGTGGCCAAACATCCCTCACGGGGACCAGATCCATAATAACAACAACGGGCACACAAGGTTATGTCTGCTTACCAGGCCAGGGTACCGCACGCCCATAACCTTCCCTAGTTGTACGCACCGGCGAGAGGCACGACAATAGACCTAGTTAGGACCTTCCCATAAAGGTAAGCGTGGTTGCACTGGTCAGTTCGATATGGTGGCACCATGACTCATCCAACAGGTGTTCAAGTTCAATTTAATCCGGTTAAACTTGAATGCAAATATGCTAAGCCATGATAAAATAACATGATACAAATACAATGCATGAGCATGATGTCAACATAATCACGGGTGCAACATAGCTAGCCACCATATCAACAATGAATCATATCCAACTAAGCATGGCATACTGACTAGAATGAACATCGTAAGTACATACTTCTCTGAAACATAGCATGAACACTAGCATCAACAATAAATATCATGCAAGACATATCAACAATGCCATCATGCAAGCATTTAACCAACTGGATGCGATGGAACAAGCATAACAACGGTACTCGGGACAGACGACAGTCATGCACCGAAGACCATTACCAACATCAATATGTACTACTAGCAAGCATAAGCATATGAAAGGAATACTAACAACTAGAAGGGCATGAAAACCAGGTGCATAACAACATAGCAAGAAAGTAAGCACTAGCCAAGAATCATTACCGAACAACGATAACCATGTTTTAAACAAGCAAACATTTAATAAATATTCAAGTTGAAAACCATGGATACTGCATGACTATCATGCAAGTTGGTATTGTGGCTTGCCTGGGGTGACGGAGACTCCAGGAAGAAGTGCGGTGAAGCCGCGGAACGAAACGTCGGGCGGTTCTCTCTTAGAGGGGGCTGATTAGAGGCAAGGGGAAACAGTCATTTTCACTGTGAGAACACCTAGTGAAAATGTTACCAAAATATAGAGCTTGATGAGACGAAGAAGTGAGCGTTGGTTTCACCTCAATCGGAGTTACGGTTGCGGAGTTATGAGGTGTAGAAGATCAGGGACCAATCTGTGAAAAAATTATCACCAATGGGTCCCTGGGAGGAAAAACAGACAGCGCATAAGGAGAAATACGTTTTCAGACTGAGCAAACGTATTCCTGGTTGAAGTAGAATCAAAGTAGGCTTTCCAGAGAAGAAAACGTATCTCTAGGAATACGTCTCCACTTAAACACGTGGACCAGGGGGAGGAGAGGCTTACAGGTGGGGTCCAGGCGCAGGGGGAGGGGCCGAGCGGTCGTCGTCTTCTTCCTCCCACTCCTGTGCTCCCGTGCGGTACAAAGGAGGAGCAGGGAGGAAGCGGCGAGGGGGCCGGCCAGCTCCGGTGGCCTCCGGCCAAACCGAACGCACCGGCGGGCTCGCAAGGATGCAGCGCCTCCATTCAGAGGAGAAACGGCTACCGGGGAGGCGCGTGGAGGAGGGGAGGCCGCAGCGACGGAGGCGGGCAGAGAGGCGGCGGCGGTGTTGGTTGTCGGCGATGTGGGAAGCTCCGGCGAGGTCTGAGGGGTGGGGGCGAACCGCCGGAGTGAGGAGGAGGCGAAGGTGGCGACGGAAGGGAGAGAGGAGGCTCGTATGGACTTGGTCGAGGTGGTGGCCGAGAGCAACGGCGACGGCCAAGCTCCGGGAGGCGCGGCCAGCTAGAGGGACTCCGGCGACGAACTGGTGGGGTGGGGAGGCTCAGTGGGACGAGGTGGAGTCGGTGGACATGGTAGTAGGAGGAGAGGAGGCTCGGGTTGGTCGGAACCAAGCCGAGGCCGAGGCGGCCATGGTGGATGACGGCGAACAACGGCGAGATGAGGCGATTACAGAGAGCAAATGAGGCAAGGGAGAGATGGGTGAGCTGCGGGAGGGCTCGGGGCACGCTTATATAGCCGCGGGGAGGCTTCTCGAGCATCGCTAGTGAGCTTGAGCAGTGCTCTAATGGAGGTCAGAGGCGGGGCATGACACGGGCACTGCTCTAGCGGCGCATTAATGGCGAACCACGACAAGGAAGCGATGTAGGGCGACGCAGTAGAGCATGGGCGAGCTCCTGGACAAGGTTTAAGGTCGAGACAAGGAGGGAGGAGACGAGCATAGTGGCCGGAACAAGCCAGAGCATGCCTGCAGCCATGATGCAAGCGTGATCACAACGCACGTTGGCGCAAGGCGCACTCTTTGGCGTGGCCGAACATGTCCAGTGGATGTACCTTGGTGCCTTCAGTCAAAATGAGGAAATAAATCGGTCTAGGGGTAAATAAGAGATTTGAAATTAGCTCCAAAAGTAAATCAGTAAGAAGGTGTTTGTAACTCTCTGTGGCTAAACCACCTAGGTAACGTGGTAAATAGTTTGTCTAATGATTATTACATGCTAAGGTTATGTTGAACACCAAACATCATACTAAGAGGAGTCTTTTAGATGAGGGTTGCTGTAGAAAGTGCAATACTGGTCAAAATTGGGGGATTTGGATAATGCACTCACATACTTGATCTACGTGAGCTGAAATTTGGTAGATAGGGGTTATATGATGATATGAAGCTTCTGTAAAAGTTTCATGCCATTTCGAAATACCAAAGTGGCACTTGCTTCACAAAGCTTCATTCTAGACAGAAACTTGGAAAAATTTTACAGGGCAATTGGATTAACCAATTGAGGTAAAACTTGGTGGAGGGAGTTTATACAGGTAGAAGCATGTCCTGGTAAATTTTCATATTAAATAAAGCAATAGAAAATATAGTTGCTTCACAAACTGAAAATCTGACCAGAAACTAAGATTTAGATCTGGGCTCACATATATGAATTACATGAGCTTATATTTGGTGGAGAGTCATGATTTGGCCATAGGAAGTACCTTTCAAAATTTCAACTCATTTGGATATTTTTAGCTGGTACTTCCTTCACAATCACTTCCCTCAGACGGGAACTTTAAAAAATTGCTCAGGAATATTTACTAGGCCAATTGAGTTGAATTTTGTCATGATCCAATGAAATGGACAGGAAAATATGTCCAAGAAGTTTGGGTTCAAATGGGTAAATATAAATAGCACTTCCTTCACAATGTGCCATTTGAGACAGAATAGAAAATGAATTATTAGAGGATTATTTTTGAACATGGAAATGAAATATCTTGCCATATTTGAGCAAGATAGGACCCAAAAAATTTATGAGAATTATTTGGGAATTTTATAAGTGACTGAAATATAGGTTGCTTCACAACCTAGGGCTTTAAGGGTTATTCCTTTATAGGAAAAGGAATATTCCCAGCAAAAGAATTTTGGGTTAGGTCAAGGATGGAAAAGACATGATCTCAGGATGATGAAGAGAGTGACAAGCCACTGTAAAACCTAGGAAGACATGATCTTCCCAAGTTTCAGAACCACATACCGACGGAAAAGCAAAACAATACAGGAAATCCAAGAAAATCAAAGATAAAAGAAAAGGGCAAAAATCGAGGTGTTACACATCATCGTGTGGCCAGAGAAAGGGTGATTTGATCACGGGGATGCCGGAACACGGAACGAGAAAAGAGAACAATACCGGTAACGAGGTAAATGGAATAATGGACAAGGAGTTGATCCACAGGGATGCCAACATGTCTCACCTCGGATATTCGTAACATATCGCGAAGCAACAGGAATAACACAAGTCAACTGGAGGTTCATTCGAATATTCATTCGTGTGGGTATAGGGGTCAATATGGGTGTCCACGGCTCCGATGTTGATCATTGATCGGAAGGGGTTCCGGGTCATGTCTATACTTCACTGAACCTATAGGGTCACACGTTTAAGGGTCATCTATCTGCCGAATACTAGACAGGGAGCCTGAGAGAAAGTTTCCGGAAAATCTTTTCGGAGATAGCGAAAAAGTTTTGATAAGAGAGGTCATCGGATGAGTTTCGATGAAACCGAAAAAGTTGTTTCGAGGTATGCCATTAAGTCAAAATGGTTTTGGCACATGCCTGATAATTCTTGGAGGGTGCCAGAATCATTGTGGAAACTTTTTGGAATTTTTAGAAATAAAAACCGGAAATGTTCCGGAGCTGCCGATACTGGTTCAAATGCTTTTCGCAAATGAAAATCACTAAACTGGAATTGTTCCAGAACGCGTTGAAAATTATTATGGTGGGTACTAGAAATGTTCTAACCCACATAAATATTTTCAGTTCGAACGGACACTGAAAAATGTCGTCGTGAATAGTGAAACTACTTTTTGGGATATTTTATGGAAAGCCATTATTTTGGGCTTTGTCCCAAGATATTTTGGGATGACATGGATGGATAGGAAGGTGGTGGAGCCACCCAAGAGGGCTGCCAATTTCGTTGGTGCCATTGGGGGGGCCCCCATGAGGCTTCCTTCCACCATTTGGTGCTCCATTTGCCTCCCCATTTTGCCCTTATGTATGACATAAAGTATGGGCACTTTGGGTATTTGTGGAGGCACACTACCCCTTGGTTTTCCTATGTAACATCCCAAATTTTTCAATTTGAAATGTTATACATAGGTCATTCATGCATATCATACTTTATTGTATTTTCGTTCTGCAATCCTCGAAATCCTAAGCAACTTAAGGACCCTCGGAGAGAGTTGGGGATTTTCCGGTTTTCATATTTGATTTTTATCAAACAATGAAACGAGGATTTCGATTTTAATAATTTTTCTCTCCGAAAAATATTTCATATTAAAAATATATGAGGAGATAATATGACTTCTCCAAAATAATTGAAATATTGGAGGAAAAATATTAAAATCATTTATTTGATTTTATTTGGATTTTATTTGCATTAGAAAAATTGCATGTTTTCAAAAATTGCATTTTAGGGCCAAGAAAATGTTCATCTAATTCTAAATATTTTATTTAGGCGGTGAAAATTTGTTTTGGCATTTTTATATTTTTATTTTATTTTCTAGGATTTTATTTCTGTCGGCGAAATTATTATTTCTTTTTTAAAAAAAAAGAGGTTCCGCCGGCTGGGCCGAAACCCAGCCAGGCCGCCGGCCTAGTCGCCCGCGCCACTGCATCCCCGTCGCGCGCGCCGCCGCCGCCGACTCGGACGAGGAGTCCGAGCCGGACTCCGCCGCCCCGACTTGGCCCCTCCCCCAAGTCGCCGCCCCCTCCTTATATACCCCGCCGCCTCGAGCCACCACCACCACCGCAGCCCCGCCGCCGCACCCGAGCCGCCGCTGCCCGCGCCTGCTGCGCCTCACCGCCGCCGCTTGCCGCGCCTCGCCACCGCCCGTGCCTGCCGCCGCCACCGCCGAGCCCCGCCGCCCCGCCGCCCAACCCCGCCTCGCCGGAGGTACCGCGCTGGACCCGAGCCGCCGGTTTTTTTAAAACCGTTCGGTTTTTTAGAAACCCTAGTTCGTTTTTAGGTCGGTTCGCCGGTTTTTCTCGGTTCTTCTATTTAGCGGACGTTCGTCCGTACGTTCGTTTTAATGAACGGTTTTCGCCCATTAGTTACAGATAACGAACTCTCGTTCGTTAGTCTGTTCATCAGTTTTCTTTTTATCGGATTGTATCTGCGATTATTTCCGGTCGCGATTTCTGATCTGATCTTAGTTTCTGTTTATCTTTTCGCTCGTTAGTCGAAATCAGCGATTCAAGCGCCTAGATCTTCGTCACAAGGCCCTCTTTTTATTTAATCAACTT
This sequence comes from Triticum monococcum, assembly GCA_034509565.1. Lineage (NCBI taxonomy): Eukaryota > Viridiplantae > Streptophyta > Magnoliopsida > Poales > Poaceae > Triticum > Triticum monococcum. The sequence continues at coordinate 70,116,204 of CM067846.1, forward strand.
AAAAAAGATTTTGGTACTGTAAAATTTGACCTTAGTTCAGATTAGTAAACGGATCTTGTTTCTTTCGCCGTTTGAGTTTCGTTGCTTCGTTTGATTTGATTCTTTTTGCAAACCGGAGTTCTTAAGTTGAACTTTCTGGTCAACCTCTTTTATTTGTGTTTTGCTTGTGTTTCATTGCTTGTTGCTTATGTATGTTATTGTTTGTTTGCGATAGAATTCCTGGAGTACGAAGCGTGTTACTACAAGTCCCTAGGATTCGCGGATCGTCAGCAAGGAAGTAACACATTGATCATACTCTTTTCATACCCAGTTTTTATGCATTAGTTCCAATCCTCAAACATTGCATGATTAGGATGTCATTAACTTGTGGGTTGGGAAGTAGTTGTTGAGGTAGAACCTATTGCCCTGTTACTATCAAACCCTTGGGAGTTACTTCTACGCGTTGCTTATATTGCTATGTTATGCTCGTAGACGTGGTTTGGGTTTGAGTGAAATCCATGACAGATGTGAGATTGTTAATTATTGGTTCAACTTAAGGTGGCAACTTGAACACACATCTGGGTGGATTGAGGCACCTGGGGAACCCAGTGTTGTCTGTTTTTTTGGAAATCCCGGGGTACCCGTGTGATCTTCCTATGGGCCGCCACCCAAGCTCAAAGGGAACTGAGATGATTCATGCTAGAAACTTCCGTGTGCAGCCACAAGCTATTATGGGCTCTAGCATAGTTGAGTAAGTTACGTGAAGCTCTTGAAGAGGTGGATCAGCAGGTAGTGGGTTTTGTAGGTTTGGTATGGTCTACCCGGAGTAGAGAGTTAATGTTTCTGAAAGACTGTGTCCCGGTCATCCGTTTCTCAAACACCATGTAGTGCGAGAAATCCAATGGAGGCGATTGAGTCTTGTGGGAAAAGTGCGCAAACCTCTGAAGAGTGTAGAATCTAATCATGGTTAGTCGTGTCCCCGGTTATGGACAATCTTGAGTATCTAGTACTTGGGTTATCACATGTATCTCATCACTCTTAATTAATATTGTTGGGTTGTTAATTACTTTAATTGGGATTGAGTTGGGGGTACCTTCTCAATGTTGTTCAACCACCATGATAGTTCAATTAAAATCTATTCCTTTGTTGTAGGGAAAAATTAGCTTTTCGCAAAAACTATAACCATAGAGCTTTCCACCAGCCAAATATTCATGTAGTGATAGCATTATTCTGTTCATGCTCTACTGTGTTATATTGCCAGCATATTCCATGTGCTGACCCGTTTTCGGGCTGCAACGCATTATGTTGCAGACTTTTCAGACGAGGAGTAAGGTTCGTTAGGTTGTTGCCGTGCAGCTCAGTTATGCCGTTGGAGTTGATGGACTCACTCTATCTTCCAAGCCTTCCGCTGTTGTCATATTAGATGGCCTTAAGCCATATTATTGTAATAAGCTCTCTCTTGAGACATTCTATGTAATAAGTGTGTGATTGCTACTCTGTTATAAATCCTTCAAGTACTGTGTGTGTCAGCCAGTGGCGGAGGCACCGCCCAGCGACCCTGGGCACTTGCCCGGGCTCGCTGGCTCCTCGATGGTAGCGATCCTAGTGATAATAAAGGGCTAAATCTGTTCGGTAGTTGGATTTACCCGGGCAAAACAAATCTGGGCCATCGTCTCTCACATGTTCACAACCCAATAGTACAACAGTCTGCAGCCCAGGCCCAAACAATTTATGTTTCACGAGTGCAGGACGCGAGCGAATTTGTACGATCCACAGATCGATCACTCCAACTCCTTGTCCCTTCGTTTCTCATAGGCAGCCAGTGCACGGACTGGCGACAGAGGCCGCCGGCTGCCCTGGAGACGGCTAGAAGCAGGGCTGGCGACGAGCGGACTCCAAACACCGAGGCACTCTACCTCGTTCCTCAACCCCTCCTTCCTCTCATCTCTGAATAATTGGTCTTGTCTGGCCGGCCAGGGATTGATTCATTGATAGACCTAGGGTTTAAATTTGGGGATTTTTTGTTGGGGACAAGAGAAAATTGTATTTGTGGGTGCTGGATACTATAAAATCGTAGTATTTCTTTGAGACCCTCCACCAAACTATCCCGTACTTGCATCATAGTTCATACTTAGGTGCCATCTTCAGTTCTGCATATAGATTCAGATAGGATCTACAAGTATTTTTCCTTATGATGCATTGATCTTCATAATCAGTGCATATATACAAACCCTTGTATATGGACTTTTTGTCACTACTTTAGATCTAAATGATCTTATATTTCTTTCAGGAGGGAATAATACAATACAAGTAGTTGCTGCAATGTTCCGTACTATGAACTTGTTACTTGTTGTAGCTCATTTTATTTTTTATCATGATGACCGTGGAACAATAGGAGAGCAACTTATCACTTCACCATGGGAGACACCTGCTTCCTTAGCAGTAATATCATCAGTGGGTTGTATACACACAAGAAGAGGTGATTGTCGGTGTCAAAACCGGCGGATCTCGGGTAGGGGGTCCCGAACTGTGCGTCTAGGCCGGATGGTAACAGGAGGCAAGGGACATGAAGTTTTACCCAGGTTCGGGCCCTCTTGATGGAGGTAAAACCCTACGTCCTGCTTGATTAATATTGATGATATGGGTAGTACAAGAGTAGATCTACCACGAGATCGGAGAGGCTAAACCCTAGAAGCTAGCCTATGATATGATTGTTGTTCTGTATGTTGTCCTACGGACTAAAACCCTCCGGTTTATATAGACACCGGAGAGGGTTAGGGTTACACAAAGTCGGTTACAATGGTAGGAGATATGCATATCCGTATCGCCAAGCTTGCCTTCCACGCCAAGGAAAGTCCCTTCCGAACACGGGACGAAGTCTTCAATCTTGTATCTTCATAGTCCAGGAGTCCGGCTGAAGGTATAGTCCAGCCATCCGGACACCCCCTAATCCAGGACTCCCTCAGTAGTCCTTGAACCAGGCTTCAATGACGACGAGTCCGGCACGCAGATTGTCTTCAGCAATGCAAGGCGGGTTCCTCCTCCAAGTACTTCATAGAAGATTTTGAACACAAAGATAGTGTCCGGCTCTGCAAAATAAGTTTCCACATATTGCCATAGAGAGAATAATTGTAGGATCGAAAGTATGTCTAGAGGGGGGTGATTAGACTACTTGACCAAATAAAAACTTAACCTTTTCCCAATTTTAGTTCTTGGCAGATTTTAGCTATCTTAGGACAAGTCAAGCAATCATCACACAATTCAAGCAAGCATGCAAAGAGTATATTGGCAGCGGAAAGTAAAGCATGCAACTTGCAAGAATGTAAAGGGAAGGGTTTGGAGAATTCAAACGCAATTGGAGACACGGATGTTTTTCCCGTGGTTCGGATAGGTGGTGCTATCCTACATCCACGTTGATGGAGACTTCAACCCACGAAGGGTAACGGTTGTGCGAGTCCACGGAGGGCTCCACCCACAAAGGGTCCACGAAGAAGCAACCTTGTCTATCCCACCATGGCCATCGCCCACGAAGGACTTGCCTCACTAGCGGTAGATCTTCACGAAGTAGGCGATCTCCTTGCCCTTACAAACTCCTTGGTTCAACTCCACAATCTTGTCGGAGGCTCCCAAGTGACACCTAGCCAATCTAGGAGACACCACTCTCCAAGAAGTAACAAATGGTGTGTTGATGATGAACTCCTTGCTCGTGTGCTTCAAATGATAGTCTCCCCAACACTCAACTCTCTCTCATAGGATTTGGATCTAGTGGAAAGAAGGTTTGAGTGGAAAGCAACTTGGGGAAGGCTAGAGATCAAGATTCATATGGTAGGAATGGAATGTCTTGGTCTCAACACATGAGTAGGTGGTTCTCTCTCAGAACATATGAGTTGGAATGGTGTATGTGTTCTGATGGCTCTCTCCACGAATGAAGAGGAGGTGGAGGGGTATATATAGCCTCCACACAAAATCCAACCGTTACACACAATCTACCAATCTCGGTGGGACCGAATCAATAAACTCGGTCAGACCGAAAAGGTAAACCTAGTGACCGTTAGAGATTTTCAGTGGGACTGACATGCAACTCGGTAGGACCGATTCTGTTAGGGTTTGGGCATAACGTAATCTCGGTGAGACCGATTACACAAACTCGGTGAGACCGAGTTTGGTAATAAGCTAACCAGAGAGTTGGTCAGGCAAACTCGGTGGGACCGATTTTCTCTTTTGGTGAGACCGAAAAGTTACAAAAGGGAAACACAGAGTTTACATTGCAATCTCGGTGTGACCGATTCGCTCTTTCGGTGAGACCAAAAAGTTATGAAAGGGAAACAGAGAGTTTGCAACCCCATCTCGGTGAGACCGAGATCCCTATCGGTAGGACCGAATTGCTAGGGTTTGGCAGTGGCTTATGACAAGTGAAACTCGATGGTGCCGGATAGAAAGAATCGGTATGACAGAGTTTGGCTTAGGGTTTAGGTCATTTGTGGATATGGGAAAGTAGCTGAGGATTTTGGAGCATATCATTAAGCACATGAAGCAAGAGGCTCATTAAGCAACACCTCATCCCTCCTTGATAGTATTGGCTTTTCCTAAAGACTCAATGTGATCTTGGATCACTAAAATATAAAATGAAGTGCCTTGAGCTTCTGAGCTTGGGCCAATCCTTTGTCCTTAGCATTTTGAGGGTTCCACTTTCACATCCATGCCATGCCAATCATTGAGCTTTCCTGAAATAATCATCTTGGAATAGCATTAGCTCAATGAGCTATATGTTGTTATGAATTACCAAAACCACCTAGGGATAGTTGCACTTTCAATCTCCCCCTTTTTGGTAATTGATGAAAACATATAGATCAAAGCTTCGACAAAAGATAATAAGCATGAAATATATCGTCGCTTTGAGAAGTATGTGACAAGTAAGAGCTCCCCCTAAATTTGTGCATATTTAAAATTTGCTTTGGACTGCAAATGCACAAAGAGTTAGAGTCATGGGTTACTCTTCCATGTCACATACATCTTGGTGGAGCGCTCAAAATGATAAGAATGAAATATATGCACTCATCACCAAGAATAGTGAATGATCTCCTAAGATAGATAGGATAATAGCATTAAGCAAACATTAAGTGTAGCTTATGATCAAACACATGATCATCGATGTCTCACAGATAATGACGTAGTATCTCACACAAAAGCAAACGAAGTTCGAAAAACCACCAAATAAAACAAGAGAGAATAAAATCAACACTCTCTCTCGAAGCCTATGATCTATACATTCTCTCCCCCTTTGGCAACAAGTTACCAAAAAGTTCCTAGAAAATGCATAATGCTAAGTCGACACTCAGGCTTGATCTTCAAGTGGTGGTGGAGTCCGGATCACTCCAAGGACGAAGGCTTCCGTAGATGCTGAAGTAGACGCTGGAGCTGAAGTAGATGCTGGAGTTGGAGCTGATGTTGCGGCTGGAGCTGAGGCGGTTGCTCTTGTGTCAGGAACTGGCACTGCAGATGACCTCGGAGCTCGGGGCACTCTGGCAAAGGCATCAATTGTAGTCTTGCCTCTCCTCTCCTGCATGTCATCCTGGAGCTGCTCCACTACAGACTGAATCTCTGTCACTTTGACATCCAAGTCATAGAACTTTTGTTCCATGATCCTCTCTAAGCTTGCCTGGTTTTGAGTTAGGGTGGCTAGTCCTCGCTCAATCCGCAGGGTGGATGCAATCAAGTAGCCAAGCTGCTCTTGTTTGGTTTTCAGGAAATATTCAGATGCCTCCGCTTGAGTAGGCATCTTGGCAGCTTTCTCCTTCCTAGCCTTCTCCTTCTTGGCTTGTGCTTGGGAAGATGATGGCTCATTCTCAGTCATGACCACTTGGTTATCTTCAAAGTCCGGACGGATAGGCAGGTGTTCCTTGTCCAACAGGTATATGCCCGTGCCCATCTTGGAGTTGATGAGCTCCTAAATCTGTGGGGCATATCCACAGCTCTTCTTCTGGTCTGCTGCTATACTCTTAATGGTCTCTACCATTAGGCTCATCACCTTGAATTTCTGAGGCACGTCAAAGATATGAAGAAAGTTGATTGCATGGCCTCTGATCATCTTGTGATCTCCAGACTTGGGCAATAAGGTGTGCCGCAGTATCCAATTGATAGTGGGCAGCCCTGATAGAAGATAATGTACTGAGCCAAACTTGAAAGTGTCAAGTGCTTCATTTGGAATCTCCTTGTACATGTTGGACATAGAGTTGTGGTCCATCTTCTTCTCATAGAAATCCTGCTGCTCCTTGGTGTGAAACCTGTAGTCAACTGCAGTCCTTCTCCTTGAAGCATACGGGTCTGCTTCTCTCCACTTCCGGAGCCCTGAATCTCTCCTGAGTTTCATATCCTCAGCCACAGGATGAGCATTGTTGTGGTCTGGGATCTTGGGCTTGAGCTTCCTAAGAACATTCTCTTCCTCTTCTTCTGCAGCTTCAGGCACTGGGGCCTTGTTCTTCTCAGCAGCTGGGATGCTTCTTGTATTCCTCTTTGGCTTGGGCTTTGGAGCTGGCTTGGCCTTGGAAGCAGCTGCCCCTGATCTTATGGCATCACCCATCAGCTTGGGTGCTTTTGGTGCTGGTGCAGCTACCTCTTCTTCTTCCTCCTCATCTTCCATGATGGAAGCTTTGCCAAGCACTTTGGCTACAGTTTTCTTCACCCTTTCTTTCCTCTTCTTGCCCTCAGCAGCAACTGGCTCAATGGGAGTGGGCTTCTCAGTTGAAGCTCTAGCCTTTGACATAGGTTGCCTGCCTGCTGGCCTTTTGAACTTCAACCTTGGCTTTATACCCTGTGCTGGCTCAACTCTCTTGGAGGTTGCTTCCTCTTCTGCCACATAATCCTCATCTTCTGAGTCTGAGGTTCTCTTCTTTCTCTGTCTTGTGGCAGCTTTAGGCAGATTGCTAGGGGTGCTCCTGCTGCCATCATCTGAGGAACTTGAGGGACTAGTGCCCTCACTCAGCTGCACTTGCTGTTCTGACAGGTTCTGGCTATCACTTTGGTCTGACAGGATGCAAACTCTGACTGCTGACCGTGTGAATGGGTTATAGATGAGATAGAGTGGATGAGCATCACCAAATGCTGAGATTTTTGCAAAAGAATAATTCAAAAACTTAGTTTTAGTTTCCCACTGAAAGCATCTCGGATCTACCGATTTCTAAACTCAGTGATACCGAAGCAGTTTTGGAACCTAAACTAGTGAACTCGGTCAGACCGAGTCACAGTTCGGTGGCACCGAGACTGCTAGGGTTTCACAGAATTCCAAAATCGGCCACACCGATAAGTAATTCTCGGTCAGACTGAGTCTCACTTGTGCAATGGCATAAGCCAAATCGGTGGGACCGAGTTTTTCAACTCGGTGGGTCCGAGATGGTTTCGGCGGAAACCTAACCCTAAAATTTTCGAATTAAACCTAAACTACGAGTTTATTGACTGGATAGGAGTTTATCAAACGTGGCAAGAATCATGATGATCACAATGTGCTAGGAATCGGATTGGAGAATAGCACAAAGATCGAGTCCATACCCTAGTTCAGCGGAGACTCGCTACGGCGGCAACGGCGGGGTTGATTCCCGTTGACGGCGACGGAGACCAGCGACTGGAGGCGGCTGGCAGCGAGGAGACGATCCAAAGACCAAGTTGGCAGAGCAGGCTATCGCGCGGGCGAAGGGGTTCGGAGAAATTTCCAAAATTTAGCCCGTGACTATATATAGCCCGACCCTGTCGGTGTGACCGAGTGGAACAACTCGGTGGCACCAAGATGCATAACTGCGAGCAGTTACTGCAACTCGGTGTGACCGAAAAGTTCAAATCGGTTGCACCGAGATTGAAAACCTAGATCAACTTAATGATCTCGGTAGGACCAAATGCGGGGAATCGGTCAGACCAAGAATCACAAAGAGGTTTTGGAAGTTTAAGTCTATGACGAATCGGGGACTCCGAGCGCTCTTCACACAGAGTGGTTCGAATCTGACTTGATCAAATTTTGTGATGTAGCATGAATAGAGTTTGAGACAAGAAAAGCATAGATGGCTAGAGGAGGTTCTTAGGCATTCTTGTCCATCCACTTGGCTAAAGGAAATAAAGCCAAACAATCAAAACAACAAGTGGATGTCCTTGAATGAGTAAAATATGCAACCAACATGCTCACACAATAAGACGGCAAATGAAATATGTGACAAAGCATGCACAAACAATTCTAGCATCTATCAAGCAATTTGCGATGACTAGGTCATCTATATATGAGTATACTGACTTAGGAGTCAAGTGAGAACACTTGATCATAGGTCATACTCATCGTTTAAGCTCAAGTGGGGTTACCACTTTTACATAAAGCATTGTTGTGTTCACATCTTTAGAGTTGCTTTAGCTCAAGTCTTAGAGTAAAGCTCCCCCTAGATGTGATATCCCCCCTAAGAGGGATGAACTAACCTTGGGTTTTGTCGATGATGACTTCATGTAGATGTTGAAGATGTGGATGCTCAATGTTGATGTAGATCACTTGGAGCTATCCATTTGAGTGAATTACACTTTCAATACCTACATGGGTTAGTCCCACAAGGAACAAACAAGGATATCCATAGACATAGAGTGATGCACACAGAAGATGATGTCCATGAAAACTTTTAGGTTACCTTGTCCCTTGTCTTACCAACAAGAGGGTTTGTGACTCCTTGAACTAGTGCAAGATGTAGAAGTTGATTGCACTTGTTCTTGCCAAAATGATAAGAGTGAAGTATGTTGGCGGAGTCACCCTCAGGAACTCTTTAGTTCTTCTTCTTTTGGATCCACATCATCTTGATGGGAATCCTTGGAGTTGTAGTCGTACTTGATGAAGTGGAACTTGAAGTAGTTTTGGGAATCCACTTGAATAAGGTCTTAGGAGCTTCTTCAAATGCATCAATTTCCTCTTGAAGCTTGTCCTTGCCTTTTTGCTTGTAGTCTTGTGGTGGAAGATCATCTTGAGCTTGTGTCCCCTTGAAGGAAGTATCATACTTCTCTTGTTGAGGAACAAACTTTGTCTTGGGGTATTGATCTTCTTCCCACTCAACTCCATTGGCATTGAACTTTCGTTCAAAACCAACACCTTGATTCTTCCGGTGCATTCCTTGCTTGCGCATAATTTCCTCGAATTGCTTACTCCCGGCAAGGCTTTTGTACACTCCTTTCTCTATAATTCCCTTCAATAAGCTATTTTCTTGCTCAAGTGTAACTTGGCTAAGAGAATCATTAGTGGAATCAAGAGAACTACTAGAAGCAAAAATATTGGATTTAGCATGATCATTGTTACTACTAGAGGAAGAATCTTTCTTGTTCTTGTTACTAGACTTGACTTGAGGCATGTAAGTGGATAAGAGTAAACGCTTGGCAATGTAAGAAGAACTTTTCTTGCGGAGATCATCATTGATTGCTTTTAAAAACTCATGCTCTTGCTCAAGATTGAGCTTTTCAAAGCGTAATTTCTCATGAGCTCTTAAAAGTTCTCGATGATCTTCGAAGATAGTTTCATGAGCTAACTTAAGAGTGTTTAGTTCTTTAGTTAGAGCCTCAATCTTCTCCTTATCATTGTCATTCATTTTATCTTGATTAGCATGATTAATTGACGTTTCATCATAGTATTCATCACTAGAGTTGTCAACAAGCAAATCATCATCACCTAACAAGTCATCTTCATCACTATTAAAATCAACATACTTGGGGTGTGTTACCTTAAGACCTTTGGCCATGAAGCATCTTCCAATTCCTTCATTTGGTGAATCAAATATGTCGTAGGAGTTGGATGACACAAGTGCTAGACCGGCAACAACTTCATCTTGAGTATCTTCAGAGTCGGAGTGATAACTTCTCTCGGAGTGGCTGTCGGAGTCGGAGCCGGATACCCATTCACCAACATGAGCTTGATGTCTTTGTTTTGTGTAGCTCCTTGATGATTTTTCCTTCCTTTTCGAATCCTTGCTTCTCCGTGAGTATCTTCGTTCATAACGATCATCTCTACTCCTTCTCTCTCTTGGTGGTGAATCTTTGCTTCTTCTTTTTGGAGAATCTTCTCTTCTCTTGTAGGGAGCCGTACACTCATTGGAATAGTGTCCGGGTTTTCCACAATTGTAGCAGTTTCACTCTCGACTAGAAGATCTTTTGTCATTGTAGGACCTTGACTTGAAGCTTCTATCTTTGCTTCTACTCTTGTAGAACTTGTTGAAGTTCTTCACCATTAAGCTCAATTCTTCGTTGAAGTTTTGTTTCTCACTTGATGATGTAGGGGCTTCACATGAGGCTTTGTAGGCACCACTTGATTTGTTGTGAAGTTCCTCTTTATCCTTAAGTGACATCTCATGAGCAACAATTCTTCCAATCACTTCCGTTGGCTTGAGATCTTTGTAATTGGGCATCATTTGGATCAATGTGCACACGGTATCATATTTTCCATCCAAGGCTCTTAGAATATTCTTGATGATGAATCTATCGGTCATTTCTTCACTTCCTAAGCCGGCAATCTCATTTGTGATGAGAGCAAGCCTAGAGTACATTTCAGCGACACCTTCACCATCCTTCATTTTGAACTTGTCAAGTTGACTTTGAAGCACATCCAACTTGGATTCCTTGACGGAGTCGGTACCTTTGTGCATATCAATCAAAGTGTCCCAAATTTCCTTTGCATTCTCAAGACGGCTGATTTTGTTGAATTCTTCGGGGCATAATCCATTGAAGAGAATATCACAAGCTTGAGCATTGTATTGCAGCATCTTCAACTCATCCGCGGTAGCTTCACGGTTTGGTTCTCTCCCATCAAAGAAGTCACCTTGCAAACCAACACACACAATAGCCCAAACGGCGGGGTTATGTCCATGAATATGCATTTTCATTTTATGCTTCCAACTAGCAAAATTAGCACCATCAAAGTAAGGACCTCTACGGTGATAATTTCCCTCGCTAGACACCATACTCTCCTAGGTTGTGAAACCAAGGCTATGACCACCAAAAGCTATGGAGATCAAAGCAAATGGAGACCAAAGCTCTGATACCACTTGTAGGATCGAAAGTATGTCTAGAGGGGGGGTGATTAGACTACTTGACCAAATAAAAACTTAACCTTTTCCCAATTTTAGTTCTTGGCAGATTTTAGCTATCTTAGGACAAGTCAAGCAATCATCACACAATTCAAGCAAGCATGCAAAGAGTATATTGGCAGCGGAAAGTAAAGCATGCAACTTGCAAGAATGTAAAGGGAAGGGTTTGGAGATTTCAAACGCAATTGGAGACATAGATGTTTTTCCCATGGTTCGGATAGGTGGTGCTATCCTACATCCACGTTGATGGAGACTTCAACCCACGAAGGGTAACGGTTGCGCGAGTCCACGGAGGGCTCCACCCACGAAGGGTCCACGAAGAAGCAACCTTGTCTATCCCACCATGGCCATCGCCCACGAAGGACTTGCCTCACTAGCGGTAGATCTTCACGAAGTAGGCGATCTCCTTGCCCTTACAAACTCCTTGGTTCAACTCCACAATCTTGTCGGAGGCTCCCAAGTGACACCTAGCCAATCTAGGAGACACCACTCTCCAAGAAGTAACAAATGGTGTGTTGATGATGAACTCCTTGCTCTTGTGCTTCAAATGATAGTCTCCCCAACACTCAACTCTCTCTCATAGGATTTGGATCTAGTGGAAAGAAGGTTTGAGTGGAAAGAAACTTGGGGAAGGCTAGAGATCAAGATTCATATGGTAGGAATGGAATGTCTTGGTCTCAACACATGAGTAGGTGGTTCTCTCTCAGAACATATGAGTTGGAATGGTGTATGTGTTCTGATGGCTCTCTCCACGAATGAAGAGGAGGTGGAGGGGTATATATAGCCTCCACCCAAAATCCAACCGTTACACACAATCTACCAATCTCGGCGGGACCGAATCAATAAACTCGGTCAGACCGAAAAGGTAAACCTAGTGACCGTTAGAGATTTTCGGTGGGACTGACATGCAACTCGGTAGGACTGATTCTGTTAGGGTTTGGGCATAACGTAATCTCGGTGAGACCGATTACACAAACTCGATGAGACCGAGTTTGGTAATAAGCTAACCAGAGAGTTGGTCAGGCAAACTCGGTGGGACCGATTTGCTCTTTCGGTGAGACCAAAAAGTTACAAAAGGGAAACACAGAGTTTACATTGCAATCTCGGTGGGACCGATTCGCTCTTTCGGTGAGACCGAAAAGTTACGAAAGGGAAACAGAGAGTTTGCAACCCCATCTCAGTGAGACCGAGATCCCTATCGGTAGGACCGAATTGCTAGGGTTTGACAGTGGCTTATGACAAGTGAAACTCGGTGGCGCCGGATAGAAAGAATCGGTATGACCGAGTTTGGCTTAGGGTTTAGGTCATTTGTGGATATGGGAAAGTAGCTGAGGATTTTGGAGCATATCATGAAGCACATGAAGCAAGAGGCTCATTAAGCAACACCTCATCCCTCCTTGATAGTATTGGCTTTTCCTAAAGACTCAATGTGATCTTGGATCACTAAAATATAAAATGAAGAGTCTTGAGCTTTTGAGCTTGGGCCAATCCTTTGTCCTTAGCATTTTGAGGGTTCCACTTTCACATCCATGCCATGCCAATCATTGAGCTTTCCTGAAATAATCATCTTGGAATAGCATTAGCTCAATGAGCTATATGTTGTTATGAATTACCAAAACCACCTAGGGATAGTTGCACTTTCAATCTCCCCCTTTTTGGTAATTGATGACAACATATAGATCAAAGCTTCGACAAAAGATAATAAGCATGAAATATATCGTTGCTTTGAGAAGTATGTGACAAGTAAGAGCTCCCCCTAAATTTGTGCATATTTAAAATTTGCTTTGGACTGCAAATGCACAAAGAGTTAGAGTCATGGGTTACTCTTCCATGTCACATACATCTTGGTGGAGCGCTCAAAATGATAAGAATGAAATATATGCACTCATCACCAAGAATAGTGAATGATCTCATAAGATAGATAGGATAATAGCATTAAGCAAACATTAAGTGTAGCTTATGGTCAAACACATGATCATCGATGTCTCACAGATAATGACGTAGTATCTCACACAAAAGCAAAGGAAGTTCGAAAAACCACCAAATAAAACAAGAGAGAATAAAATCAACACTCTCTCTCGAAGCCTATGATCTATACATTCTCTCCCCCTTTGGCAACAAGTTACCAAAAAGTTCCTAGAAAATGCATAGTGCTAAGTCGACACTCGGGCTTGATCTTCAGGTGGTGGTGGAGTCCGGATCACTCCAAGGACGAAGGCTTCCATAGATGTTGAAGTAGACGCTGGAGCTGAAGTAGATGCTGGAGTTGGAGCTGATGCTGCGGCTGGAGCTGAGGCGGTTGCTCTTGTGTCAGGAACTGGCACTGCAGACGACCTCGGAGCTCGGGGCACTCTGGCAAAGGCATCAATTGTAGTCTTGCCTCTCCTCTCCTGCATGTCATCCTGGAGCTGCTCCACTACAGACTGAATCTCTGTCACTTTGACATCCAAGTCATAGAACTTTTGTTCCATGATCCTCTCTAAGCTTGCCTGGTTTTGAGTTAGGGTGGCTAGTCCTTGCTCAATTCGCAGGGTGGATGCAATCAAGTAACCAAGCTGCTCTTGTTTGGTTTGCAGGAAATATTCAGATGCCTCCGCTTGAGTAGGCATCTTGGCAGCTTTCTCCTTCCTAGCCTTCTCCTTCTTGGCTTGTGCTTGGGCAGATGATGGCTCATTCTCAGTCATGACCACTTGGTTATCTTTAAAGTCCGGACAGATAGGCAGGTGTTCCTTGTCCAACAAGTATATGCCTGTGCCCATCTTGGAGTTGATGAGCTCCTAAATCTGTGGGGCATATCCACAGCTGCTCTTCTGGTCTGCTGTTGTACTCTTAATGGTCTCTACCATTAGGCTCATCACCTTGAATTTCTGAGGCACGTCAAAGATATGAAGCAAGTTGATCGCGTGGCCTCTGATCATCTTGTGATCTCCAGACTTGGGCAATAAGGTGTGACGTAGTATCCAATTGATAGTGGGCAGCCCTGATAGAAGATAATGTACTGAGCCAAACTTGAAAGTGTCAAGTGCTTCATTTGGAATCTCCTTGTACATGTTGGACATAGAGTTGTGGTCCATCTTCTTCTTGGCATAAACGTCCAAGTCATCTGCTTGCTCCTCTGGGGCATTTATCAGCTGAGCCCATTCAGCAACTGTAGACTGGTACCTCGTACCCTCTGACATCCAAATTATCCTACCATCTGGATAAAAATGGGCTGTGGATTAGAACTGCATGATGAGTTCCTCGTTCCACTTTGTGAGCTTCTGTCCAACAAAGTCCTCTACTCCACACGCCTTGAAGTTGTCCTGCACTCCAGGGTAGTACTCTTCGTTATCCTTGATGTATTGCTAATCGACCCATCTCATGTCACAGATAATGGGCTTCTTGTCTAGCAGCACTGTCTCATAGAAATCCTGCTGCTCCTTGGTGTGAAACCTGTAGTCAACTGCAGTCCTTCTCCATGAAGCATACGGGTCTGCTTCTCTCCACTTCCGGAGCCCTGAATCTCTCCTGAGTTTCATATCCTCAGCCATAGGATGAGCATTGTTGTGGTCTGGGATCTTGGGCTTGAGCTTCCTAAGAACATTCTCTTCCTCTTCTTCTGCAGCTTCAGGCACTGGGGCCTTGTTCTTCTCAGCAGCTGGGATGCTTCTTGTATTCCTCTTTGGCTTGGGCTTTGGAGCTGGCTTGGCCTTGGAAGCAGCTGCCCCTGATCTTATGGCATCACCCATCAGCTTGGGTGCTTTTGGTGCTGGTGCAGCTACCTCTTCTTCTTCCTCCTCATCTTCCATGATGGAAGCTTTGCCAAGCACTTTGGCTACAGTTTTCTTCACCCTTTCTTTCCTCTTCTTGCCCTCAGCAGCAACTGGCTCAATGGGAGTGGGCTTCTTAGTTGAAGCTCTAGCCTTTGACATAGGCTGCCTGCCTGCTGGCCTTTTGAACTTCAACCCTGGCTTTATACCCTGTGCTGGCTCAACTCTCTTGGAGGTTGCTTCCTCTTCTGCCACATAATCCTCATCTTCTGAGTCTGAGGTTCTCTTCTTTCTCTGTCTTGTGGCAGCTTTAGGCAGATTGCTAGGGGTGCTCCTGCTGCCATCATCTGAGGAACTTGAGGGACTAGTGCCCTCACTCAGCTGCACTTGCTGTTCTAACAGGTTCTGGCTATCACTTTGGTCTGACATGATGCAAACTCTGACTGCTGACCCTGTGAATAGGTTATAGATGAGATAGAGTGGATGAGCATCACAAAATGCTGAGATTTTTGCAAAAGAATAATTCAAAAACTTAGTTTTAGTTTCCCACTGAAAGCATCTCGGATCTACCGATTTCTAAACTCGATGATACCGAAGCAGTTTTGGAACCTAAACTAGTGAACTCGGTCAGACCGAGTCACAGTTCGGTGGCACCGAGACTGCTAGGGTTTCACAGAATTCCAAAATCGGTCACACCGATAAGTAATTCTCGGTCAGACCGAGTCTCACTTGTGCAATGGCATAAGCCAAATCGGTGGGACCGAGTTTTTCAACTCGGTGGGTCCGAGATGGTTTCGGCGGAAACCTAACCCTAAAATTTTCGAATTAAACCTAATCTACGAGTTTATTGACTGGATAGGAGTTTATCAAACGTGGCAAGAATCATGATGATCACAATGTGCTAGGAATCGGATTGGAGAATAGCACAAAGATCGAGTCCATACCCTAGTTCGGCGGAGACTCGCTACGGCGGCAACGGCGGGGTTGATTCCCGTTGACGGCGACGGAGACCAGCGACTGGAGGCGGCTGGCGGCGAGGAGACGATCCGGAGACCAAGTTGGCAGAGCAGTATATCGCGCGGGCGAAGGGGTTCGGAGAAATTTCCAAAATTTTGCCCGTGACTATATATAGCCCGACCCTGTCGGTGTGACCGAGTGGAACAACTCGGTGGCATCGAGATGCATAACTGCGAGCAGTTACTGCAACTCGGTGTGACCGAAAAGTTCAAATCGGTTGCACCGAGATCGAAAACCTAGATCAACTTAATGATCTCGGTAGGACCGAAAGTGGGGAATCGGTCAGACCGAGAATCACAAAGAGGTTTTGGAAGTTTAAGTCTATGACGAATCGGGGACTCCGAGCGCTCCTCACACAGAGTGGTTCGAATCTGACTTGATCAAATTTTGTGATGTAGCATGAATAGAGTTTGAGACGAGAAAAGCATAGATAGCTAGAGGAGGTTCTTAGGCATTCTTGTCCATCCACTTGGCAAAAGGAAATAAAGCCAAACAATCAAAACAACAAGTGGATGTCCTCGAATGAGTAAAATATGCAACCAACATGCTCACACAATAAGATGGCAAATGAAATATGTGAGAAAGCATGCACAACCAATTCTAGCATCTATCAAGCAATTTGCGATGACTAGGTCATCTATATATGAGTATACTGACTTAGGAGTCAAGTGAGAACACTTGATCATAGGTCATACTCATCGTTTAAGCTCAAGTGGGGTTACCACTTTTACATAAAGCATTGTTGTGTTCACATCTTTAGAGTTGCTTTAGCTCAAGTCTTAGAGTAAAGCTCCCCCTAGATGTGATATCCCCCCTAAGAGGGATGAACTAACCTTGGGTTTTGTCGATGATGACTTCATGTAGATGTTGAAGATGTGGATGCTCAATGTTGATGTAGATCACTTGGAGCTATCCATTTGAGTGAATTACACTTTCAATACCTACATGGGTTAGTCCCACAAGGAACAAACAAGGATATCCATAGACATAGAGTGATGCACACACAAGATGATGTCCATGAAAACTTTTAGGTTACCTTGTCCCTTATCTTACCAACAAGAGGGTTTGTGACTCCTTGAACTAGTGCAAGATGTGGAAGTTGATTGCACTTGTTCTTGCCAAAATGATAAGAGTGAAGTATGTTGGCGGAGTCACCCTCAGGAACTCTTTAGTTCTTCTTCTTTTGGATCCACATCATCTTGATGGGAATCCTTGGAGTTGTAGTCGTACTTGATGAAGTGGAACTTGAAGTAGTTTTGGCAATCCACTTGACTAAGGTCTTAGGAGCTTCTTCAAATGCATCAATTTCCTCTTGAAGCTTGTCCTTGCCTTTTTGCTTGTAGTCTTGTGGTGGAAGATCATCTTGAGCTTGTGTCCCCTTGAAGGAAGTATCATACTTCTCTTGTTGAGGAACAAACTTTGTCTTGGGGTATTGATCTTCTTCCCACTCAACTCCATTGGCATTGAACTTTCGTTCAAAACCAACACCTTGATTCTTCTGGTGCATTCCTTGCTTGCGCACAATTTCCTCGAATTGCTTACTCCCGGCAAGGCTTTTGTACACTCCTTTCTCTATAATTCCCTTCAATAAGCTATTTTCTTGCTCAAGTGTAACTTGGCTAAGAGAATCATTAGTGGAATCAAGAGAACTACTAGAAGCAACAATATTGGATTTAGCATGATCATTGTTACTACTAGAGGAAGAATCTTTCTTGTTCTTGTTACTAGACTTGACTTGAGGCATGTAAGTGGATAAGAGTAAACGCTTGGCAATGTAAGAAGAACTTTTCTTGCGGAGATCATCATTGACTGCTTTTAAAAACTCATGCTCTTGCTCAAGATTGAGCTTTTCAAAGCGTAATTTCTCATGAGCTCTTAAAAGTTCTCGATGATCTTCGAAGATAGTTTCATGAGCTAACTTAAGAGTGTTTAGTTCTTTAGTTAGAGCCTCAATCTTCTCCTTCTCATTGTCATTCGTTTTATCTTGATTAGCATGATTAATTGACGTTTCATCATAGTATTCATCACTAGAGTTGTCAATAAGCAAATCATCATCACCTAACAAGTCATCTTCATCACTATTAAAATCAACATACTTGGGGTGTGTTACCTTAGGACCTTTGGCCATGAAGCATCTTCCAATTCCTTCATTTGGTGAATCAAATATGTCGTAGGAGTTGGATGACACAAGTGCTAGACCGGCAACACCTTCATCTTGAGTATCTTCAGAGTCGGAGTGATAACTTCTCTCGGAGTGGCTGTCGGAGTCGGAGCCGGATACCCATTCACCAACATGAGCTTGATGTCTTCGTTTTGTGTAGCTCCTTGATGATTTTTCCTTCCTTTCTGAATCCTTGCTTCTCCGTGAGTATCTTCGTTCATAATGATCATCTCTACTCCTTCTCTCTCTTGGTGGTGAATCTTTGCTTCTTCTTTTTGGAGAATCTTCTCTTCTCTTGTAGGGAGCCGTACACTCATTGGAATAGTGTCCAGGTTTTCCACAATTGTAGCAGTTTCGCTCTCGACTAGAAGATCTTTTGTCATTGTAGGACCTTGACTTGAAGCTTCTATCTTTGCTTCTACTCTTGTAGAACTTGTTGAAGTTCTTCACCATTAAGCTCAATTCTTCGTTGAAGTTTTGTTTCTCACTTGATGATGTAGGGGCTTCGCATGAGGCTTTGTAGGCACCACTTGATTTGTTGTGAAGTTCCTCTTTATCCTTAAGTGACATCTCATGAGCAACAATTCTTCCAATCATTTCCGTTGGCTTGAGATCTTTGTAATTGGGCATCATTTGGATCAATGTGCACACGGTATCATATTTTCCATCCAAGGCTCTTAGAATATTCTTGATTATGAATCTATCGGTCATCTCTTCACTTCCTAAGGCGGCAATCTCATTTGTGATGAGAGCAAGCCTAGAGTACATTTCAGCGACACCTTCACCATCCTTCATTTTGAACTTGTCAAGTTGACTTTGAAGCACATCCAACTTGGATTCCTTGATGGAGTCGGTACCTTCGTGCATATCAATCAAAGTGCCCAAATTTCCTTTGCATTCTCAAGACGGCTGATTTTGTTGAATTCTTCGGGGCATAATCCGTTGAAGAGAATATCACAAGCTTGAGCATTGTATTGCAACATCTTCAACTCATCCGCGGTAGCTTCACGGTTTGGTTCTCTCTCATCAAAGAAGTCACCTTGCAAACCAACAGACACAATAGCCCAAACGGCGGGGTTATGTACAAGAATATGCATTTTCATTTTATGCTTCCAACTAGCAAAATTAGTACCATCAAAGTAAGGACCTCTGCGGTGATAATTTCCCTTGCTAGACGCCATACTCTCCTAGGTTGTGAAACCAAGGCTATGACCACCAAAAGCTATGGAGATCAAAGCAAATGGAGACCAAAGCTCTGATACCACTTGTAGGATCGAAAGTATGTCTAGAGGAGGGGTGATTAGACTACTTGACCAAATAAAAACTTAACCTTTTCCCAATTTTAGTTCTTGGCAGATTTTAGCTATCTTAGGACAAGTCAAGCAATCATCACACAATTCAAGCAAGCATGCAAAGAGTATATTGGCAGCGGAAAGTAAAGCATGCAACTTGCAAGAATGTAAAGGGAAGGGTTTGGAGAATTCAAACGCAATTGGAGACACGGATGTTTTTCCCGTGGTTCGGATAGGTGGTGCTATCCTACATCCACGTTGATGGAGACTTCAACCCACGAAGGGTAACGGTTGCACGAGTCCACGGAGGGCTCCACCCATGAAGGGTCCATGAAGAAGCAACCTTGTCTATCCCACCATGGCTATCGCCCACGAAGGACTTGCCTCACTAGCGGTAGATCTTCACGAAGTAGGCGATCTCCTTGCCCTTACAAACTCCTTGGTTCAACTCCACAATCTTGTCGGAGGCTCCCAAGTGACACCTAGCCAATCTAGGAGACACCACTCTCCAAGAAGTAACAAATGGTGTGTTGATGATGAACTCCTTGCTCTTGTGCTTCAAATGATAGTCTCCCCAACACTCAACTCTCTCTCATAGGATTTAGATCTAGTGGAAAGAAGGTTTGAGTGGAAAGCAACTTGGGGAAGGCTAGAGATCAAGATTCATATGGTAGGAATGGAATGTCTTGGTCTCAACACATGAGTAGGTGGTTCTCTCTCAGAACATATGAGTTGGAATGGTGTATGTGTTCTGATGGCTCTCTCCACGAATGAAGAGGAGGTGGAGGGGTATATATAGCCTCCACACAAAATCCAACCGTTACACACAATCTACCAATCTCGGTGGGACCGAACTAGTGACTGTTAGAGATTTTCGCTGGGACTGACATGCAACTCGGTAGGACCGATTCTATTAGGGTTTGGGCATAACGTAATCTCGGTGAGACCGATTACACAAACTCGGTGAGACCGAGTTTGGTAATAAGCTAACCAGAGAGTTGGTCAGGCAAACTCGGTGGGACCAATTTGCTCTTTCGGTGAGACTGAAAAGTTACAAAAGGGAAACACAGAGTTTACATTGCAATCTCGATGGGACCGATTCGCTCTTTCGGTGAGACCGAAAAGTTACGAAAGGGAAACAAAGAGTTTGCAACCCCATCTCGGTGAGACCGAGATCCCTATCGGTAGGACCGAATTGCTAGGGTTTGGTAGTGGCTTATGACAAGTGAAACTCGGTGGCGCCGGATAGAAAGAATCGGTATGACCGAGTTTGGCTTAGGGTTTAGGTCATTTGTGGATATGGGAAAGTAGCCGAGGATTTTGGAGCATATCATTAAGCACATGAAGCAAGAGGCTCATTAAGCAACACCTCATCCCTCCTTGATAGTATTGGATTTTCCTAAAGACTCAATGTGATCTTGGATCACTAAAATATAAAATGAAGAGTCTTGAGCTTTTGAGCTTGGGCCAATCCTTTGTCCTTAGCATTTTGAGGGTTCCACTTTCACATCCATGCCATGCCAATCATTGAGCTTTCCTGAAATAATCATCTTGGAATAGCATTAGCTCAATGAGCTATATGTTGTTATGAATTACCAAAACCACCTAGGGATAGTTGCACTTTCAATAATATTTACACAAATCTAATTTGCTGGCGTATTCCATAGTGTGACATCGCACCACGGCCAAGCCTTTATTCGAATCGTTTTATTGTCCCACCTCAGCGTGTCATGCGAGGCGGTTTCCTTGGCACGTCTTGTTAAAGAAGAGATCGTGTCCCCTTATTCCGGGATTCTCATCAATACGGGCGTGGGTAACCCAACCGCTTCTAGGACTCCTAGACTATAGGCAAGTCCAAACGGCCACGGAGAGGACACTTGATATTCACCTTCTTTATAAAGGGACAAGGCTTTTATTTTTTTCCTCCCGTGCTGAATCGAATCCTTCCCCCTCCTCGAGCTCAAACACTGAAAGTTCAGGTCAGGTGCTCTGAACCTTCAATCATGTCCGGATCTAGCCTTCAAGGCCGATGGGTGCCTTCCTCTGTCACGGAAGAAGACATCAAAAAGTTGAGGGAGGCCAGATATCTGACCACCGAGGTTTCGCATCGGCTGCCTGCCCGAGGGCAGGCCGTCCCCTCCCCTGAACCCAACGAGAACGTCGTGTTCGTCTCCCACTTCCTCCGAGGTCTAGGCCTTGCTCTGGATCCTTTCGTCAGGGGTTTGATGTTTTATTACGGGCTAGATTTCCATGATCTAGCTCCAGACTCCTTTCTTCATATCACGACATTTATTGTCATGTGTGAGGCCTTCCTCCGGGTTACCCCTCACTTTGGCATGTGGCTCAAGACCTTTGAAGTAAAGCCGAAGATGATCAAGGGGCAACATGCAGCGTGCGGAGGTGCCTCAATATGCAAGATGACGGGAGCTCCATGGCCCAAAGGTTCCATTCCAGAGGTGTCTGAATTGTGGCAATAGGAGTGGTTCTACATCACGGCTCCTAGAAGTGCCAAGTGGGCGGCCGCCCCTGTTTTCCGCTTGGGCCCTCCACCACAACTGATGTCATGGATCAGCAGAGGTCTGAGCTAGGGTCCAGCCAAGGACGTGCCTATACTGCAAAGCCGCATTCGAGATCTCTTCAATGGAGATTTTAGTTTGGTTGCGGTAATACAAGTTATACTGGTTCGTCAAGTCCAGCCATGCAAACGCCGGCCCCTTAGCTTGTGGGAGTTCAATCCCAAGGGACCGCGTGTCATTCAAAATTTCCTCGGCCTGACGCACGAGGAGATGTACAAGTCATTCTTCGGACCTCAGGTAGAGTGTCTGGAAACCATCGAGGACGTGGGCCTGAGCAATAACCGCGCCGCCGAACAGGTAAGGAATCTTCCGGCCGAACATACTATCTCTCATTTGTTACGAAGTTATTTCTGAGAGTTCGTTTTTGACCAGGACTGGATAACAAAGGCGAAGTTGATTCGGTGTTCGGCCCCCCTCCCTGAGGGTTTGGACAATCTGGTATTGGAAAAGATGCTCCAGGTCGCACCTTGCCCGGAGCCCTTGAAGGAAGATACTGGGGAGGATAACACGGGCGGACGCGGGCCCCCAATGCTGCCCACTCTAACCGAGGGAGCGAGTGTCTCCATGAAGGAAGACGACCGGAGGAGAAAAAGGACTGTGCCCGGGGATTCGGAAGACGAAGCTTCCAAATGGGAGAAGAAGTCTCCCACAGAGGGTCCTACCTTGGGGGTGCTTTTGCCGCACAAAGTCCGCGGGGGGATCAATTCTCCAGCGAGTCGTAAGTGACCCGAAATACTTTAATAGTACATGTATTCCCTCCTTTTCTTCTGAGAGAATAACCACCACATTTATTTTTGCAGTTCGGGCCTTAGCCCCTCTCAAATGAGCTCGTCTTCGAGGGATCTTCTTCCAGAGATGATGGAGAGTGAAACGCCTCCTCCGGACTTCTCCGCTCCGGAAGCGGGTGACGCCGAAGTGTCGTCGCGGAGGGCCTCTCTGAGTCCGGTGAGGCCAGAAGATAATCCCATTGACCCCCGAAGCTCCGAGTGTCCGGCTCCGGAAGAGAACAGACAAAAGGGTCCGGCACCGTCTGGTGTGCGATCGGATGTTCTGAGGGGGTTGGTGGGGCGATGAACACCGTATGCTGACGAATACAGTGATGGAGAGAATCTCGTCCGCCGAAAGTGGATTGCATGAAGCTTTTATGAGTCTACTGACAGGCTTTGAGGTACGTAAAATAATGTATGATAGTCCTACACATGCTAGGTGTGCCCTGTGTAGATAGTAGCCCCTAAGACTCTGGTTGTCGTCGGAAATGACGACGAACAGAGGATCATATTCCCAGGTAATAACCATACTGCCTCTATGTGCAGGTCATGGAAGCTCTGGTGGCTAGCCAGACTAGCGAGTTTGCCCATTTAAAACGGCAGTTGGATGCGGCAGACGCCGACATCGAGCTTGTTAACAAAAGGCTTGACGAGGCACAGGGTAAGTGTCATTATCTGGTAAACGCCACATAGTAAGAGCAGCATGATGCCAGTATCTTTAATATGTTGTGACTGCAGATGGAGCTGCCACTGTTGAAGCCTTGCGGGCAGAACTTGCCCGAGCCAAGGAACAAGCGAGGGTTGGTAATGCGGCTGCTTTGAAGGCGGCCGAAGAGTTGAAAGCCGAGAAGGCCGCGCATGGCGAGAGCCGAGATAAGATGGCCAAGATGGCCATAGAATTAAAAGCCGCCGCCGACCGTTGTCGGGTTCTTGAAAAGGAAAACCTAGCAAAGGCATTGGACCTTGAGAAGGCCGCTGCGACGAGAAAAGACATCCGCTCTGCTATGAGGGCGAAGACGGAGGAGCTGCGGGAAGCCGGGGATATTGTAGCTGGGAAATCCTTTATGTTGTGGAGGAAGTTCGGAGATCCACGGTATGCCCCTCTGGATCGGCTGTGGAGTTCGGAGGATGTGTATATGGATTCGGCGGCGAGCGATGCCGATGCGGTCAAGTACTTCTAGGGTCAGACGGACCGTGAAGTGGACCAGCTGTTTTGGACACAATTCCATTCTCCCGAGCGTCCGCTTTCATCGACTGACCAATTAGCCGAATGGGCCGAACTGAATAGGTTGTCCGGACGCGCCATGAGGTCTGTTGTGGATCAGCTATGGC
Source organism: Triticum monococcum (assembly GCA_034509565.1). Lineage (NCBI taxonomy): Eukaryota > Viridiplantae > Streptophyta > Magnoliopsida > Poales > Poaceae > Triticum > Triticum monococcum. The sequence continues at coordinate 70,140,164 of CM067846.1, forward strand.
CGGAAAGGCCAAAACCGAACACCTATTTCAGCTTGGTGCAGCAGTTCCTTGACGTGGTGCCGCACATTAATGCGATGAAGAGGTCCGCGTGCATAGAGGGCTCACGGATGGCCTTTGCCCGTGTTAAAGCATACTGGGCGGAGATGGATGCTACCACTGTTGCAGTGCGGGATTCGGCCATAGGCCGAATGGCTGCTGAGCACTACTTTGAAGAAGTTCTTGAGGGTGCTCGTTTGATAGAGACCCAGTGCTCAAAAAATATTATGTTTGAGTGATATGTAATCTCATTGTAAGCGAAATGCTTTTATAGATTTTTATAAGGCTATTTTTATACTTTTGCCTAAACGTAATATGATGCCTCCTGGGCGGCCGTTTATGTATACATGTGTATAACCTGAAAGATTGCAGCCGTCAACTTCAACCCCCACACATATAATGCGGAGGTGCTCGCAAAAAACACGCGTTCACACTTAACCCAACGTCTTGGTCCTATTAAGGAGGTGATAGCGGAGCGAGCGAGGCAACTGGACTATAATGCTTTAGCACTTTCACTTAGCCATAGGAGTTTGACGGTGGGGCTACTAGATAGCCCCTGGTGGCTCCGCACTCTCCCGATTCCGGGGTGCGTACATGCCTGGCCGGAAAACGGCCCTTCGTTAAGGCGGAGGAATTCTAACATTCCAACAGGTCATCGAGTGGTTGACCAGTCTCACGCTATATCATGACAGTCAGTTTTCAGCTTTCTCTACTGAGGTGCTCATCCGGATGAACCAGGGCACAATCGCAGTAGTTCTCCTGGTGCTACCTTAGCCGGTAAAGCGGAACATAAGGCACCAAAACACAGGAGCCGGGCAAACCCAACATTTGACCAAAGACAATGATTCGGAGCTGATGCATATAGGGCCAAACTCGCGACACCGAACACTCCCTAAGGTATTCGGTCTTTGTGGTATAAACCGGGCCTAAATAATGGCCTTTGTAAGAAGCCCCTTGTGTCCAGGTACGTGCATTGTTCTGGCATGGCCACATGCCAAGACGTCAGCATCCTTCTCAATGGTGGATATGTATCAACAAGAGACAGTAAAAAATGTTTATGCAGGGTCTTAATCTAAAAAGAATCCTTGGAGCGGGTCCCTGCTGCACGTCTGCGCCTGTGTCTCCGTTGTGCCGTATCCTGGACGGGTGTAGCACGATGATCAACTGTAAAAGAGAGGAATTTAGGTGAAAAAGTTGTCGTGCAAAAAGATAATTTTTAAAGAAACCATGTATAATTCAAGATGAGAAGAAATTGCCACTTGTCTGCGCGCGATGAGCCCCTTGTATTGACAAATAGGGGTGTGACCATTTATTCGGTATATAGATAGCGGCGCCGGACTTGATTAGTTGTGTCTGAGGTCTTGACGACCTATTGGATGCTTTTGCTGGTCCGGGCGCCTTTACTGTGCGGCTGCCAAGGCAGCCGCACTCTCTTCGGCGCGCAGAGATCACTTGATATTTCTGTTCACTGAAATGATGCCACGTGGACCGGGCATCTTGAGTGTGAGGGAGGCGTAGTGTGGTATTGTGTTGAAGCGAGCGAAAGCTTCGCGTCCAAGCAGTGCTTGATAAGCACTTTGGAACGGAGCGATGTGGAAGGTTAAATGCTCGCGACGGAAGTTATCGGGGGAGCCGAATATAACTTGTAGTAGGAGGGAGCCCGTACAACGAGCCCCTGGGCCTGGCGTTACTCCTTTAAAGGTAGTATTGCTATGGCGAATTTTTGTTGGGTCTAACCCCATCCCGCGGATTGTATCCTGATATATTAGGTTTAGATTGTTGCCACCGTCCATCAAGACTCGTGTGAAGTGATATCCGCCAATTACAGGGTCTAATACCAGGGCAGCCCATCCTGCGTGTTGGATACTTGCTGAGTAATCACGATGGTCGAAAGTGATCGGTTGAGACGACCAGTGGCAGGACTTTGCAGTGACAGGCACTTGGGTATATTTTCCTGGGAGTGCTGCATTGTTTTTTCCCTTGATCGCGTGTAACACGTTTACTGTTTTGACTTCTGGTGGAAATTTCTTTTGTTCCCCAGTGTCTTGCGTGGGACGCTCGTCCTCGTCTTCACTTTGTGTATCCTCCCCCTTGTGTACGGCGTTGAGCTTGCCGGATTGCTTGAAGACCCAACATTCTCTGTGGGTATGATTAGCAGGTTTACCAGGGGTACTATGGATCTGACATACTTGATCCAGAATTTTGTTGAGGCTGGACAGTTCATCCCTGGTGCCTTTAGAGGGCGGCTTTTGCTGACCTGGCCGAGAGCTTTTGAATCTGGCATTTACTGACGTGCCCTTCGTGTTGTCTTCTTTATTACGGCATTTGTTATTGCTGTTGCACCGTGATTTCCCGTTTCCATCTCTAACTTCAGATGTACTGGGGTCGCTGGTGCTGCATTTGGCTAGCCAGCTGTCCTCACCCGCACAAAAGCGGGTCATGAGGTTTGTTAATGCGGCCATCGTTCTCGGCTTATTTTGGCCGAGGTGTCTGGCGAGCCATTCGTCACGGACGCTATGCTTAAAAGCTGCCAAGGCTTCGGCGTCCAGACAGTCGACAATCTGGTTCTTTTTAGTAAGAAACCTGTTCCAAAGCTTTCAGGCTGACTCTCCGGGCTGTTGAGTTATATGACTCAAATCGTCCGCATCCGGAGGTTGGACATAAGTCCCTTGAAAATTTGCCTGAAAGGCGTCTTCGAGCTCTTCCCAACTTCCAATGGAGCTTTCGGGGAGGCCTTTAAGCCAGTGACAAGCTGGCCCTTTGAGCTTGAGGGGTAAGTACTTGATGGCGTGGAGATCATCTCCTTGAGCCATATGGATATGAAGGATGTAGTCCTCAATCCAGACCCCAGGATCTGTTGTTCCGTCGCATGCCTCTATGTTTACGGGTTTGAATCCCTCTGGAAATTCATGGTCCAGCACCTCATCGGTGAAACATAGGGGGTGTGCGGCACCCCTGTATTTGGGTGTACCACGTTGATCGGATGTTTGTTGTGTTGCATTGTATGCTGGGGCGCGCTTGCGTGGTCCATAAATGGATCTTGTTGCGCCGTCCTTTGGGTGCGAGCCCCTCGCATGGGTCGCATGTTGTATTGTGAGTGGCGTTGTATGCCGCTATGTGTTGGTAGAGGGGTCGTCTATCCGGCCAGGTGGATGATTTGATATTTGGTTGTGGGGGGTCTGAAGCCTCCTCATCGAATTCAGGTAGCAGCTTCCGCTTTGGGTAGCTCTTGGAGGGGCGATTGTCGCCGTACCTTGCTGCTGTGTTGAGTATTTTACTCCATCTGACTTGGAGTGTGTCTTGCGTAGCCTTGAGCCTTTGCTTCTACTTTTTAAGACTCCTCGCGGTGGCAACAAGCCTTTTACGGGCATTCTGCTGCTCTGGGTGCCTATCCGGCGTTATGTCGTCCGGACTATTATCCTTGATAGAATTTGTTTGTTCGGTTTGATTATCCGGATTGCCGTTGTCCGGCAGCGGTTCGCCCTGCTCCAGCGTTGGGTCTGTGTGATCGTTATTTCTGTCAGGGCGGGATTTGGGGCGGTGCTTGCGTCGCCGCTTTGACTTCTTCTCGAGGGAACAAGCCTTCGGTGCGTCCTTCCGCTCCTCGTCGTCATCTTTTGGTGCGTCCACCATGTATACATCATATGATGAGGTGGGCGGTGGTTCTTCTTCGCCTCCCGCATCGTCGTCCATACCGTCGATGTTTTCGGAGTCGAAGTCGAGCATGTCGGTTAAATCGTCGACAGTGGCTACAAAGTGGGTGGTGGGTGGGCTTTGAATTTCTTCATCGTCCGTATCCCAACCTTGCAGGTCATAGTCCGGCCAAGGCTCTCCTGATAAAGAGAGAGACTTTAGTGTCTTCAGAATATCGCCAAAAGGCGAGTGCTGAAAGATGTCCGCAGTAGTAAACTTCATGATCGGCGTCCAATCGGATTCGATCGGCAGGGGTGCGGGGGGTTCGGAGTCCGGCTCCTTGGGGTCATGAGTCTCGTGGAGTGCGGGGCTGGTGTTCGGCTCGATCGCTGTTGGGATCGCAGCCCCCGAGGCGTCCTCCAACCACCCATCCTCGATCGGCGCAGTTGGCTTCGAATTAAGGGTCGAAGCCGATGCGGGTGCGACCTCCAGGGCACTGTTCGGCGGCAGAGCTAAATCATGCTCGTCGTGACAGTGCGGCGCGCTCGGCAGTGGCTCGAATCCGGCGAAGTTCAAGTCCCCGTGGATGTTAGCCGTGTAGTTTAAACTTCCAAATCTGACCTGACGGCCAGGGGCATAGCTTTCGATCTGCTCCAGATGGCCAAGTGAATTGGCCCGCAGTGCGAAGCCGCTAAAGACGAAGATCTATCCGGGGAGGAAGTTCTCACCCTGGACTGCATCGCTATTGATGATCGTAGGAGCCATCAAGCCTCACGGCAATGACACAGAGGAACTCTCAATGAAAGCACCAATGTCGGTGTCAAAACCGGCGGATCTCAGGTAGGGGGTCCCGAACTATGCGTCTAGGCCGGATGGTAACAGGAGGCAAGGGACACAAAGTTTTACCCAGGTTCGGGCCCTCTTGATGGAGGTAAAACCCTACGTCCTGCTTGATTAATATTGATGATATGGGTAGTACAAGAGTAGATCTACCACGAGATCGGAGAGGCTAAACCCTAGAAGCTAGCCTATGGTATGATTATTGTTCTGTATGTTGTCCTACGGACTAAAACCCTCCGGTTTATATAGACACCGGAGAGGGTTAGGGTTACACAAAGTCGGTTACAATGGTAGGAGATCTGCATATCCGTATCGCCAAGCTTGCCTTCCACGCCAAGGAAAGTCCCTTCCGGACACGGGACGAAGTCTTCAATCTTGTATCTTCATAGTCCAGGAGTCCGGCTGAAGGTATAGTCCGGCCATCTGGACACCCCCTAATCTAGGACTCCCTCAGTGATCCATCGGAATTAGTTGCCAGGCGCCACAGAGTATATCGGCGCTGCTCGTCCTCATGCTCGTGATCATCACCATCGTCATCTCCCCCTTGGTTATAAAATTTTTCAAGTATAGGTGGTGGGATGTTCAAAGGACCTTGGAAACACAAGAAGAAGGTTAATTAGTAAAGGGAAACTTGCTAACCCGCATGCATGTGGATGAAACAATTATAATTACGGTGGAAGACAAACATACCGAAACTACTAGGACGCCATGCAAAAACAGTGCCACGAGTGGTGGCAGCAAACACAAGGCCCTAGTATTGAATTGCATCACAGTACTCATCCATGTACAGAAACTGATTTTTGAGCAATATCCATTGAGTCGAACCACGAAGGACGGCAACAAGCTTGTCGAAGATAGCAACAACTTGATTGTTTCTATAATTCCAAGAGCGATTGGGAACTCGACAAATTGCTATCTTTCGTAGAAGACAGTCACCATGATCATATTTGAACATGCATACATTACCGGTGTGCTCAACCTCTGGGCAGTGTGCTGAGATTTTTGGAAGTGGAACCCGGTGACGAGTGTACACATTCACAAGTTCCCACTCGCAGTTGGACCCAATGTAAACAACCCAATCTCCATTTGCGCCAGCCCAAGCCTTGCCCTCAAGCGATGGCATCTTAACATCATACATATCATTATCAAGCGGCATCAACTAGCACAGGGCGAGGCCTCCATCGTGCCGGCGCCAGTCATCAGGGTCACGACGAAGAAGATAGGGGAGATCAAATCGCTCCTTGACTCTTGGGTTCTTTGTAATGATGTTATTAGTTGAGTCGAGAATGGGCTTGAATGAACCTGCCATGCTAGCCGAGATGATGATGTCACACCGATCAATGAGTTCCTCCACCACGTCATTTTTCAGATTGCGGCAAGAATAACGGGGTCGTTTCCGGCCTGTTCCCTCCATGGAGAAGACGATCGAACAATGGCAGAAGAAAGGGTGAAGGGCTGAAGGAAAATGGAGGAGGGAGAGGAAGAGCGTGCGACAGCAATTCCAAATCGAGAGGGAAATGCGAAGAGTCGGTGGACGGTTGCGAGTTTGCCACGGTTCACGAAGAGGCGCCCCGGCCTACACGTCCATTCGGAAATACTCCTACTACTCGCCGTCGTCTCATTGATATGGTGGAACGGGACCACATGTCAACGAAACATGGTGTGTAATTTCTCGTGCAAAATGTGATCTGGCCGCGTTGGCCCGAGGTGCCACATTAGTTATCGACCTTTATTTTTTTAATGGCGTGCCGATCAGTTTTGAAGCACGACTAACTGGTACTGTACGTGGAGAGGATGACAGCAGGGACCCGTCAAGGTCATGGCAGTACGCAAGCAAGTGCCTCCTTATTTCAAGCCAATAAAAAATGTCTCCTCCTAGTGGATTTCTGACATTTGGGTCCCATGCCATTGTCAACGTAGTCAATAAACGAGAGAATTGCACAACGAGCGCCTGACACCAGGGACCCAGCAGCTCACCCAGTTATTTTTGTTTTGGGTTAATTTGATAAATGCCACTCCAAATTTGGTGTATCCGAGAAATGCCGCTGCAATTTCCAAACTTTGAAAAATGCCATTTCATGCCATTTCTAGTGGCATTTTTCAAAGTCTGGAGTGGCGTTTTTCAAAGTTTGCAAACTGCAGTGGCGTTTTTCAAAGTATGCAACAATTGCAGTGGCATTTTTCAAAGTTTGGAAATTGCAGTGGCATTTTTATGAATCACCATAATTGGAGTGGCATTTATCAAATTTGTTTTTGAGACGGAAGCAGGGTGTCAACTGGGCTATGCTGGACACTCTGGCCTGTCTAGACAGCCTTTTCTTTTATGTTTACCACAGACCAGCCTAGTAGTTTTTTTCTCTTTCTGAATATGGCTAGCCCAGTTCTTTTGCGATTTGTCAAGTAAGTCGCTTTATCAGGCCTGCTAGGCTGCAAATCTTTCAAGACGAGGAGAGCTTCATTCGGCTGGCCGAGAAAATGGTCTATCAGTAATGAGAAATGGGTTGTACATTTTTAAAACACATCAAACCGGCAATTATTTTCAAATATATTTTTTTCATTTCAAGATTTTAAATTGCATTGATTTTTATGCGTGGATAATTTATTGGATTTTATATTGATATACATTTATTTTTAAAATCAGTCTGAATGTGACTCGAAATTTCGGGATTAAAAACAGTTCAGACCGCACCGACATATGCAAAATTTTGTATAATTTTTTAACCGTGGCCACAATATGGGTTGTAATGCTAACATAAAGAATATGGGCTCCAAAAAAACCCCGTAAGAATTAGTAAATGGGTTGTAAATTATTTGAAATAATGGCAGATGGGCTGTATGCTATTTTCCACAGATGGCCTGTATACTGTTGGATGTCCATCCAACGGCCGTCGTGCTTCTTCAATCTCTGCTCTTCCAGCTCCAGCCGCTCAAACAAGCGCCAGTGGGACTGCCTGCTCCCTCCTCCCCACGGCCGGCTGTGCTGCCGCGCAGGCCTCACCGCCCCACCGTACTCCCATCGCTGGCCTAGCCATCCCTCTACTCACCCACACCTGCTGTTATTCTCCGGCGACGGCAGACGAACCAGTAAACCCTCGTACAGTCGTACTCCCCTCCGCGTTGGAAACAAAAACAACGGCCGAGTCTTCCCTGCCTCCGTGTCGTTCCCTTCCTAGGCCTCGCCGTCGTCCACCTCCCTGGTGCTCTCGGCGTGGCGTGGTTAGCATGGTCAATGACCGACATGCATCTGAAGTGGACTGTACGTGGAGAGGCTGACAGCAGGGTCCATGGCGCACGCAAGGAAATGCCTCCTTATTACGCGCAAAATAATGATTTCCTCCACCTGACATCTAGGACCCACCGAAACAGCCTCTGTATTTCGCGAAAAAAACGTTACCGCCGTTGACAGCTCGGACCCACCAGCTATATCTTCGCACGCAAGGCAGTGCCTCCTTATTACGCACAAAAAACTGAATACTCCCCCTGCTAGCTGGGACCCAGTATAGTGGGCCTACTAAGTTGACGGGGACGAAGGGCTTTGTCAACTTAGTCAACATGCATGATTCTAGCTCGACTGACCGTACGATGTCCATCCAACGGCCGTAGTGCTTCTTCAACCTCTGGTCTTCTTGCTCCGGCCGCCCAAAGCAGCGCCGGTCGTACCGCCTGCTCCTGCCTCCCATGGCCGGCTGTGCTGCCGCGGAGGCCTCACCGCCCCCATACTACTCCCACCACTGGCCAGGCCATCCCTCGACTCCACTCACCCACACCCCCTGTTATTCTGCGGCGACGGCAGCGCAGCCGAACCAGTGAACCCTCGTACTCCTCTCCGCGTGGGCATCCACTGCCGCGTCTTCCCCGGCTCCGCATCGTCCCCTTCCTAGGCCTCGCCATCGTCCACCGCCGTGGTGCTATCGGCACGGTGTGGTCAATGTGGTCAACAACTAAATTCCATCGGAAGAATACTGTACGTGGAGAGGCTGACAGCTGGGTCCACGGCAGCTGCAAGGAAGTGCCTCCTTATTACGTGGAAAATAATTATTCCTCCACCTCACAGCAGGGACCCACCGGACGCCCACCAGTATATTGCGAAAAAAACGTTTGCCCCTAACTGCTGGGACCCACCCGACGGGCCATCGTATTTTGCGAAAAAAACATTCCCCTGCTGTCAGCTCGGACCCACCGGAAGTGCCTCCTTATTACGCACAAAAAATGAATACCCCCTGCTAGCTGGGACCCACCTTAGTGGCAGGCTGACTTTTGGGCCTACTAAGTTGACGGGGATGGAGGGCTTTGTCAACTTAGTCAATATGCACGATTCTAGCTCCAGTGACCGTAAGATGTCCATCCAATGGCTGTAGTGCTTCTTCAACCTCTGGTCTTCTTGCTGCAGCCGCCCAAACCAGCGCCGGTCGTGCCTCGTGCTCCTGCCTCCCGTGGCCGGCTGCGATGCGGCGGAGGCCTCACCGCCCCCTACTACTCCCACCGCTGGCCAGGCCCCTCTACTCACCCACACCCCCTGTTATTCTGCGGCGACGGTAGCCTCACACCGCAGCGAACCAGTGAACCCTCGTACTCCTCTACGTGTGGGCATCCACTGCCGCGTCTTCCCCGGCTCCGCGTCGTCCCCTTCCTAGGCCTCGCCGTCGTCCACCGCCCTGGTGCTCTCGGCGCGACATGGTCAACGTGGTCAAGGAACGGCTTCCATCGGACGTGGACTGTACGTGGAGAGGCTGACAGCTGGGTCCACCACCGCAGCAAGGAAATGCCTCCTTATTACGTGCAAAATAATTATTCCTCCACCTGACAGGGGGGACCCACCGGATGGGCCACCAGTATTTTGCGAAAAAAATCATTTCCCCCTGACTGCTGGGACCCACCGGACGGGCCACCATATTTCGCGAAAAAAACGCCCCCCCCCCCCCCCCCGCGCTGTTAGCTCGGACCCACCGGAAGTGCCTCCTTATTACGCACAAAAAATGAATACTCCCCCGGCTAGCTGGGACACACCTTGCTGGGAGGCTGACTTGTGGGCGTACTAAGTTGACGGGGACGAAGGGCTTTGTCAACTTAGTCAATATGAACGATTCTAGCTCCAGTGACCGTACGATGTCCATCCAACGGCTGTAGTGCTTCTTCAACCTCTGGTCTTCTTGCTCCAGCCGCCCAAAGCAGCGCCAGTCGTGCCGCATGCTCCTGCCTCCCGTGGCCGGCTGTGCTGCCGCAGAGGCCTCACCGCCCCCTACTATTCCCACCGCTGGCCAGGCCCTGCGGCGACGGCAGCCTCACACCGCAGTCGAACCAGTGAACCCTCATAGTCTTCTCCGCGCGGGCTTCCACTGCCGCGTCGTCCCCTTCCCAGGCCTCACCGTCGTCCACCACCGTGGTGCTCTCCGCGTGGCGTGGTCAATGTGGTCAAGGAACGACGTCCATCGGAAGATTACTGTACGTGGAGAGGTTGACAGCTGGGTCCACGGCCACAGCCCAGTTTTTTGTGATTTGCCAAGTAAGTCGCTTTGTCAGGCCTGTTGGGCTGCAAATGTTTCAAGACGAGGAGAGCTTTCATTCGGCTGGCTGAGAAAATGGCCCATCAGTAATGAGAAATGGGTTGTACATTTTTAAAACACATCAAACCGGCAATTAGTTTCAAATATCTCTTTTTTCATTTCATGATTTTAAATTACATTAATTTTTATGCGTGGATAATTTGTTGGATTTTATATTGATATACATTTATTTTTAAATCAGTTTGAATGTGAGTCGAAATTTCGGGATTAAAAATAGTTCGGACCGCACCGAAATATGCAAAATTTCATATAATTTTTTAACCGTTGCCACAATATGGGCTGTAATGCTAACAAAAAAATATGGGCTCCAAAAAAACCTTAAAAATTAGCAAATGAGCTGTAAATTATTAGAAATAATGGCAGATGGGCTGTATGCTGTTTTCCACAGATTTGAGGCTTTCCTAAAAAAAGGTTGACGCACAAGCACTGACTGTTGGATGTCCATCCAACGGCCGTCATGCTTCTTCAATCTCTGCTCTTCCTGCTCCAGTCGCTCAAACAAGCGCCGGCGGGACTGCCTGCTCCCTCCTCTTCGCGGCCGGCTGTGCTGCCGCGCAGGCCTCACCGCCCGACCGTACTCTCATCGCTGGCCTAGCCATCCCTCTACTCACCCACACCTGCTGTTATTCTCCGGCACGGCAGATGAACCAGTAAACCCTCATACAGTCGTACTCCACTCCGCGTGGGAAACAACTGCCGAGTCTTCCCTGCCTCCGTGTCATCCCCTTCCTAGGCCTCGCCGTCGTCCACCGCCCTGGTGCTCTCGGCGTGGCCTGGCCAACATGGTCAATGACCGACATGCATCTGAAGTGGACTTTACGTGGAGAGGCCGACAGCTGGGTCCACGGCCGCACGCAAGGAAATGCCTCCTTATTACGCGCAAAATAATGATTCCTTCACCTGGCATCAGGGACCCACCGAAAGGGCCTCTGTATTTCGTGAAAAAAATGTTACCGCCGCTGACAGCTCGGACCCACCAGCTATATCTTCGCACGCAAGGAACTGCCTCCTTATTACGCACAAAAAATGAATACTCCCCCTGTTAGCTGGGACCCAGTATAGTGGCAGGCTGACTTGTTGGCCTACTAAGTTGACGAGGACGGAGGGCTTTGTCAACTTGGTCAATATGCACGATTCTAGCTCCAGTGACCGTACGATGTCCATCCAACGGCCGTAGTGCTTCTTCAACCTCTGGTCTTCTTGCTCCAGCCGCCCAAACCAGCGTCGGTCGTGCCTCGTGCTCCTGCCTCCCATGGCCGGCTGCGATGCGGCGGAGGCCTCACGGCCCCCTACTACTCCCACCGCTGGCCAGGCCATCCCTCTACTCACCCACACCCCTTGTTATTTTGCAGCGACGGCAGCCTCACACCGCAGCGAACTAGTGAACCTTCGTACTCCTCTACGTGTGGGCATCCACTGCCGCGTCTTCCCCGGCTCCGCGTCATCCCCTTCCTAGGCCTCGCTGTCGTCCACCGCCCTGGTGCTCTCGGCGCGGCGTGGTCAACGTGATCAAGGAACGGCTTCCATCAGACGTGGACCGTACGTGGAGAGGCTGACAGCTGGGTCCACGGCCGCAGCAAGGAAGTGCCTCCTTATTACGTGCAAAATAATTATTCCTCCACCTGACAACGGGGACCCATCGGACGGGCCACCAGTATTTTGCGATAAAAATCGTTTCCCCCTGACTGCTGGGACCCACCGGACGGGCCACCATACTTCGTGAAAAAAACGTTTGCCGCCCCTAACTGCTGGGACCCACCCAACGGGCCACCGTATTTCGCGAAAAAAACGTTCCCCCTGCTGTCAGCTCGGACCCACCGGAAGTGCCTCCTTATTACGCACAAAAATATGAATACCCCCTGCTAGCTGGGACCCACCTTAGTGGCAGGCTGACTTGTGGGCCTACTAACTTGACGGGGACGGAGGGCTTTATCAACTTAGTCAATATGCACGATTCTAGGTCCAGTGACCGTAAGATGTCCATCCAACGGCTGTAGTGCTTCTTCAACCTCTGGTCTTCTTGCTCCAGCCGCTCAAACCAGCGCCGGTCGTGCCTCGTGCTCCTGCCTCCCGTGGCCGGTTGCGATGCGGCGGAGGCCTCACCGCCCCCTACTACTCCCACCGCTGGCCAGGCCATCCCTCTACTCACCCACACCCCATGTTATTCTGCAGCGGCGGCAGTCTCACACTGCAGCGAACCAGTGAACCCTCGCACTCCTCTACATGTGGGCATCCACTGCCGCGTCTTCCCCGGCTCCGCGTCGTCCCCTTCCTAGGCCTCGCCGTCTTCCACCGCCCTGGTGCTCTCGATGCGGCGTGGTCAATGTGGTCAAGGAACGGCTTCCATCGGATGTGGACTGTACGTGGAGAGGCTGACAGCTGGGTCCACGGCTGCAGCAAGGAAGTGACTCCTTATTACGTGCAAAATAATTATTCCTCCACCTGACAGCGGGACCCACCAGACGGGCCACCGTAATTCGCCCCCCTGACTACTGGGACCCACCAGCTACATCTTCACACGCAAGGAAGTGCCTGACAGTCGGGACCCACCTGGTCGAAGCGTACGTAGCTTTGTCATTCTGGTCGCGAACGTGTACGTACATATATACTGGTCGATGTAGAGGCGTGCACATGTCATAGTAGAGGCGGCCAGGGTGCAAGAAAGAGAATACGGCCACGTATGTGTACATACAGGCGGGGTCTCGAACACCTACTCGCGCATACGTATGGCCAGGGCTTGTGTACATGGCTGGGTCGGAACGGAGAAACAACGTCGTCGTCATGTTCATGGGGAGGCAACGGAATGCGTCGTGTTCATGGGGAGGCAACGGAATGTGTCGTGTTCATGGGGAGGCAACGGAATGCGTCGTGTTCATCGGGAGGGCTTGGATGGAACAGGCGATGGAAACGAGGCCTGGCGTACTGCAGAACGGAGGAAACGGCCTTGTGTTCGACCGGCCACGTTCGAAACGGGATCCTGCTCATCGGGAGGGGTCTGGCGTACCGCAAAACGGAGGAAACGGACCTCCTACAGTCGAAACGGGGGTCCTGTTGATCGGGAGGGGTGTGGCGTACCGCAAAACGGAGGAAACGGACTTGTGTTGGAGCGCTACGGTCGAAACGGGGGTCCTGTTCATCGGGAGGGGTGTGGCGTACCGCAAAACGAGACTCCACGGGATACTGTTCATCTCCACTGTCGACCCCCTCCAGCCTCCACGAGCTACTGTTCATCCACCGTCGACCTCCTCCAGCCTCCACCTGCGACTGTTCGTCCACGGGCTCCTGTTCATCCAGCCTCCACCGCGCGCTACTCCACCGGCTACTGTTCAACCAGCCCTCTCCACGGGCTCCTTTTCAACCACCCCTCCACGGGCTACTGTTCATCATGCCCTCCACCGTCTACTGTTCATCCTGCCCTCCATGGGGTGGTCCTGTTCATCCAGCCCTCCACGGGGTCCTGTTCATCCAGCCCCAACCGGCTCAATTGATCGGGGTCCTGTTCATCCAGAGGCAACACCACGGGGTCCTGTTCATCCACCCCACCGGGAACTGTTCATCCAACCCCCCCCCCCAAACGCTCATTGTTCATCCAGAGGCTGCATCGATCGGCTTTAGTTAGCAGCAGTAGCGAAGGAATCGTTCGATCTGGTTCAGTTAACATCCATCGATCGATCGCTCGGGTTCAGTAACGCCTAGCCTGCAGTGCAATCGCTCGGGTTCAGTTAGAGCCCAACGCCTCACTCGGGTTCAGTTAGAGCCAACGCCTCGCACACACACGCGTATATGTACGAGAGAAGCGTGCATCGCTCGGCCCCCTACCTCCCACCGTAACCGGGAACTCCTCGAAATTTTCCTCGCCCTCACTTCTACCACGGTTTTCGTCATGGACGGCCCAAAGAATGTCATGCAGCTGCGTCTCCGGCCCGCCCAGGACGAAAATCCCATTTTCTGTCATGATTTTTTTTTCATAGAAGTAGGAGCCCACCACATCTATGATGATACCGGGTTTTGTCACAATTATTGTCATAGAAGTGTCATATGTATGACATAAAAAAATGCGTTCGGCCCAAAATGTCACGGATGTGTCTTTTTTTTGTAGTGAGGCCTTCTTCCATCATCTGAGCTACTGGAGGGACTAGTGCCCTCACTCATGTGAACCTGCTCCTCAGATTTGTTCTGACTGTCACTCTGATCTGACATGATGCAAACACTGATAGCGGACCCTATAAATGGATTATGGATGAGGTAGAGTAGATGAGCATCACAAAGTGCAGAGGTTTTTGCAAAAGAATGAATCAAAAACTTAGTTTTAGTTTTCCACAGAAAGCATTTCGGATCTACCCATTTGAAATCTCGGTGACACAGAAGCAGTTGTTGGAACCTAAACTAGTGAACTCGGTCAGACCGAGTCATAGTTCGGTGGCACTGAGACTGCTAGGGTTTCACAAAGACTTGAACTCGGTCACACCAATTTGCAATTCTCAGTCAGACCGAGAATCACATGTGCAATGGCCTGAGCCAAATCGGTGGAACCGATTTCAACAACTCGGTCGGTCCGAGATGGTTTCGGCGGAGACCTAACCCTAAATTTTCAATCCACAACTAAACTACGGAGTGTTTTCATTGGATAGAGTGATCTCAATCGTGGCAAGATACATGGCAAAACAATGTGCTGGGGAATCGGAGTGAGAACAGCACAAAGATCAAGTCCATACCCTAGTTCGGTGATGGACTCGCTACGGCGGCAACGGCGGAGACGATCCCGTTGACGGTAGCGGAGACCAGCGACTGGAGGCGGCTGGCGACGAGGAGGATGATCCGGAGACCCAGGGAGGCAGAGCAGGCTGAGCGCGGGTGAAGAGGTTCGGAAAGTTTTCCAAATTTTGGCCCGTGGGTATATATAGCCTGACCCTGTCGGTGTGACGGAGTGGAACAACTCGGTGGCACCGAGATGCATAACTGCGAGCAGTTACTACAACTCGGTGTGACCGAAAAGTTCAAATCAGTTGCACTGAGATTAAAAACCTAGATCAACTTAGTGATCTCGGTATGACCGAAATGGATGAATCGGTCAGGCCGAAACGCATAAAGAAGTTTTGGAAGTTTAAGTCTATGACAAATCGGGGACTCCGAGTGCTCCTCACGCAGAGTGGTTCGAATCTGACTTGATCAAACTTTGTGATGCAGCATGAATAGAGTTTGAGACGAGAAGAGCATAGATAGCTAGAGAAGGTTCTTAGGCATTCTTGTCCATCCACTTGTCAAGAGAAAAAGAAACCAACCAATCAAAACAACAAGTGGATGTCCTCGAATGAGTAAATTATGCAACCAACATGCTCACACAATAAAATGACAAATGAAATATGTGGCAAAGCATGCACAAACAATTCTAGCATCTATCAAGCAATTGGCGATGACTAGGTCATCTATATATGAGTATATTGACTTAGGAGTCAAATGAGAACATTTGATCATAGGTCATACTCATCGTTTAAGCACAAGTGGGGTTACCACTTTTACATAAAGCGTTGTTGTGTTCACACCATTAGAGTTGCTTTAGCTCAATTCTTAGAGTAAAGCTCCCCCTAGATGTGAGATCCCCCCTAGAAGGGATGAACTAACCTTGGGTTTTGTCGACGATGACTTCATGTAGGTATTGAAGATATGGATGCTCTAAGTTGATGTAGATAATTCGGAGTTATCCTTTGGAGTGAGTTGCACTTTCAATACCTACACGGGTTAATCCCACAAGGAACAAACAAGGATATCCATAGACATAGAGTGATGCAAACACAAGATGATGTCTATGAGAGCATTAGGTTACTTGTCCCTTGTCTTACCAACAAGAGGGTTTGTGACTCCTTGAACTAGTGCAAGATGTGGAAGTTGATTGCACTTGTTCTTGCCAAAATGATAAGAGTGAAGTATGTTGGCGGAGTCACCCTGAAGAACTCTCTAGTTCTTCTTCTTCGGGATCCACACCATCTTGATGGGAATCCTCGGAGTTGTAGTTGTACTTGATGAAGTGGAACTTGATGTAGTCTTGGGAACCCACTTGACGAAGGCCTTAGAAGCTTCTTCAAATGAATCAATTTCCTCTTGAAGCTTGTCCTTGCCTTTTTCCTTGTGGTCTTGTGGTGGAAGATCATCTTGAGCTTGTGTCCCTTTGAAAGAAGTAGGATCATACTTCTCTTGTTGAGGAACAAACTTCGTCTTGGGGTATTGATCTTCTTCCCACTCAACTCCATTGGCATTGAACTTTCGTTCAAAACCAATACCTTGATTTTTCCGGTGCCTTCCTTGCTTGCGTACAATTTCCTCGAATTGCTTACTCCCGGCAAGGCTCTTGTAAACACCTTTCTCTATGATTCCCTTCAATAAGCTATTTTCCTGCTCAAGTGTAACTTGGCTAAGAGAATCATTAGTGGAATCAAGAGAACTACTAGAAGCAACAATATTGGATTTAGCATGATTATTGTTACTACTAGAGGAAGAATCCTTCTTGTTCTTGTTACTAGACTTGACTTGAGGCATGTAAGTGGATAAGAGTAAACGCTTGGCAATGTAAGAAGAACTTTTCTTGTGAAGATCATCATTGATTGCCTTTAAGAACTCATGCTCTTGCTCATGATTGAGCTTCTCAAAACGTAATTTCTCATGAGTCCTTAAAAGTTCTCGATGATCTCCTAAGATACTTCATGAGCTAACTTAAGAGTGTTTAGTTCTTTAGTTAGAAACTCAATCTTCTCCTTATCATTGTCATTCGTTTTATCTTGATTAGCATGATTAATTGATGTTTCATCATAGTATTCATCACTAGAGTTGTCAACAAGTAAATCATCATCACCTAACAAGTCATCTCCATCACTATTGAAATCAACATACTCGGGGTGTGATACCTTTGGACCTTTGGCCATGAAGCATCTTCCAATTCCTTCATTTTGTGAATCAAATATGTCGTAGGAGTTGGTTGACACAAGTGCTAGACCAGCAACACCTTCATCTTGAGTATATTCGGAGTCGGAGTGATAGCTTCTTTCGGAGTGATTGTCGGAGTCGGAGTCGGAGCCGGATACCCATTCACCAACATGAGCTTGATGTCTTTGTTTTGTGTAGCTCCTTGATTACTTGTCCTTCCTTTCCGAATCCTTGCTTCTCCGAGAGGGTCTTCGTTCATAACGGTCATCTCTACTACTTCTCTCTCTTGATGGTGATTCTTATCTTCTACTTCTTTTTGGAGAATCTTCTCTTCTCTTGTAGGGGGCCGTACACTCATTTGAGTAGTGTCCGGGTCTTCCACAATTGTAGCAGTTTCGCTCTCGACTAGAAGATCTTTTGTCATTGTAGGACCTTGACTTGGAACTTCTCTCTTTGCTTCTACTCTTATAGAACTTGTTGAAGTTCTTCACCATTAGGCTCAATTCTTCATTGAAGGTTTGTTTCTCACTTGATGATGTGGGAGATTCACATGAGGCTTTGTAAGCACCACTTGAGTTGTTATGGAGCTCCTCCTTATCCTTGAGTAACATCTCATGAGCAACAATTCTTCCAATGACTTCCGTTGGCTTGAGATCTTTGTAATTTGGCATCATTTGGATCAATGTGCATACGGTATCATATTTTCCATCCAAGGCTCTTAGGATCTTCTTGATGATGAATTTGTCGGTCATCTCTTCACTTCCTAAGCCGGCAATCTCATTTGTGATAAGAGCAAGCCTAGAGTACATTTCAGCGACACCTTCACCATCCTTCATTTTGAACTTGTCAAGATGACTTTGAAGCACATCCAACTTGGATTCCTTGAAGGAGTCGGTACCTTCGTGCATATCAACCAAAGTATCCCAAATTTCCTTTGCATTCTGAAGACACTTGATTTTGTTGAATTCTTCGGGGCACAATCCGTTGAAGAGGATATCACAAGCTTGAGCATTGTATTGTAGCATCTTCAACTCTTCCGCGGTAGCTTCACGGTTCGGTTCTCTCCCATCAAAGAATTCACCTTGCAAGCCAATACACACAATATCCCAAACGGCGGGGTTATGTCCAAGAATATGCATTTTCATCTTATGCTTCCAACTAGCAAAATTAGTGCCATCAAAGTAAGGACCTCTACGGTGGTAATTTCCCTCGCAAGACGCCATACTCTCCTAGGTTGTGAAACCAAGGCTATGACCACCAAAAGCTATGGAAATCAAAGCAAATGGAGACCAAAGCTCTGATACCACTTGTAGAATTGAAAGTATGTCTAGAGGGGGGTGATTAGACTACTTGACCAAATAAAAATCTAGCCTTTTCCCAATTTTAGTTCTTGGTAGATTTTAGCAACTTTGAACAAGTCAAGCAGTCTTAACACTATTCAAGCAAGCATGCAAAGAGTATATGAGCAGCGGAAAGTAAAGCATGCAACTTGCAAGAATGTAAAGGGAAGGGTTTGCAGGATTGAAACGCAATTGGAGACACAAATGTTTTTGTCGTGGTTCCGATAGGTGGTGCTATCATAGATCCACGTTGATGGAGACTTCAACCCACGAAGGGTAACGGTTGTGCGAGTCCACGGAGGGCTCCACCCATGAAGGGTCCATGAAGAAGCAACCTTGTCTATCCCACCATGGCCATCGCCCATGAAGGACTTGCCTCACTAGCGGTAGATCTTCACAAAGTAGGCGATCTCTTTGCCCTTACAAACTCCTTGGTTCAACTCCACAATCTTGTCGGAGGCTCCCAAGTGACACCTAGCCAATCTAGGAGACACCACTCTCCAAGAAGTAACAAACGGTGTGTTGATGATGAACTCCTTGCTCTTGTGCTTCAAATGATAGTCTCCCCAACACTCAACTCTCTCTCACAGGATTTGGATTTGGTGGAAAGAAGATTTAAGTGGAAAGCAACTTGGGGAAGGCTAGAGATCAAGATTCATATGCTAGGAATGGAATATCTTGGCCTCAACACAAGTGTAGGTGGTTCTCTCTCAGAAAATGTAAGTTGGAAGTGTAGGTTTGTTCTGATGGCTCTCTCTCCGAATGAAGAGGTGGTGGAGGGGTATATATAGCCTCCACACAAAATCTAACCATTACACATAACTTCCCAAACTCGGTGGGACCAAATGGCTAAACTCGGTCGGACCGATTCAGCAAAGCTAGTGACCGTTAGGGTTTTCGGTGGGACCGACATGCAACTCGGTAGGACCGATGTGATTAGGGTTAGGGCATAGCGTAATCTCGGTGAGACCGATTACACAAACTCGGTGAGACCGATTTTGGTAATAAGCTAACCAGAGAGTTGGTTAGCTAAACTCGGTGGGACCAATCGCTCATTTCGGTGAGACCGAAACGTTACGAAGGGAAAATAGAGAGTTTACATTGCAATCTCGATGGGACCGATCGCTCATATCGGTGAGACCTAAATGTTACGAATGGAAACAGACAGATTGCAACCCCATCTCGGTGAGATCGAGATTCCTATCGGTGAGACCGAGATCCCTATCGGTGAGACCGATTTTCCTAGGGTTTGTGGCAGTGGCTATGACATTTGAAACTCGGTGGCACCGGATAGGAAGAATCGGTGGGGCTTAGTTTGACTTTTGGTTTAGGTCATATGTGGATGTGAGAAAGTAGTTGAGGGCTTTGGAGCATATCACTAAGCATTTTGAGCAAGAACCTCATTGAGCAACACCTCATCCCTCCTTGATAGTATTGGCTTTTCCTATAGACTCGATGTGATCTTGGATCACTAAAATGGAAAATGTAGAGTCTTGAGCTTTGAGCTTGAGCCAATCCTTTGTCCTTAGCATTATGAGGGGTCCACTTTTCTCATCCATGCCATGCCAATCATTGAGCTTTCCTGAGATATTAATCGTGAAATAGCATTAGCTCAATGAGCTATATGTTGTTAGGAATTACCAAAACCACCTAGGGATAGTTTCACTTTCACCTACGGGTTCGAGAACAATGTCGACATGACTAAGACACATCTCCGGTCAATAACCAATGGCGGAACCTGGATGCTCATATTGGCTCCTACATATTCTACAAAGATCTTTATCGGTCAAACCGCATAACAACATACGTTGTTCCCTTTGTCATCGGTATGTTACTTGTCCGAGATTCGATCGTCGGTATCCTCATACCTAGTTCAATCTCGTTACTGTCAAGTCTCTTTATTCATTCTGTAATGCATCATCCCGTGACTAACTCATTAGACACATTGCTTGCAAGGCTCATAGTGATGTGCATTACCGAGAGTGCCTAGAGATACCTCTCCAATACACGAAGTGACAAATTCTAATCTCGATCTATGCCAACTCAACAAACACCATCGGAGACACCGGTAGAGCATCTTTATAATCACCCAGTTACATTGTGACGTTTGATAGCACACAAGGTGTTCCTCCGGTATTCGGGAGTTGCATAATCTCATAGTCAGAGGAACATGTATAAGTCATGATGAAAGCAATAGCAATAAAACTAAATGATCATTATGCTAAGCTAATGGATGGGTCTTGTCCATCACATCATTCTCTAATGATGTGATCCCATTCATCAAATGACAACACATGTCTATGGTCAGGAAACTTAACCATCTTTGATTAACGAGCTAAGACACTTTGTTTGTCTATGTATTCACACATGTACTAAGTTTCTGGTCAATACAATTCTAGCATGAATAATAAACATTTATTATGATATAAGGAAATATAAATAACAACTTTATTATTGCCTATAGGGCATATTTCCTTCAGTGTGGGCGCATCGGCGGCAAACGAGGGCGGGGCAGCGGCAGGGGCTGTTGTGCGCATGCGAGCGCGTGGGTCGGGCAGCGGTGGCGACTGTCGCATGGGCGGGGCAGCGGCGGCTGTCGGGTGGGCGCGCGGGCGGCGAGCGTGGGCACGTGCGTAGGGCAGCGGTGGTGGCTGGCGCGTGGGCGGGGCAGTGGCGGCTGTTGCGCGCGGGGGGAGCGCGGGCAGGCGGGTGGCGGTAGTCGTGTGGGCACGCCGGCGGCAAGCAGGGGTGGGGCAGCGGCAGGGGCTGTTGCACGCGAGGGGGCGGCAGCAGGGCGGGGCAGCGACGGCTGGTGCGCGCATGAGCGGCAAGCGCAGATGGCAACGAGAGAAGGAGGAAGAGGACAAGGGGATAGTGTGATTAACAGCTAACACGTTTTCAGAAAGCCACCCACGTGTGCTTCCTTGCAATGCTTGAATATAGCTTGCTAGAAACTGCCGATTCGGCAATTCCCAATGAGTAAGACCTAGAGGTGCTTTAAGAATCGTGCGATGTAGGCTCAATAGTATACACGGGTAATCAAACAGCCCAACACCAAAACGATGTTGCATACATCAAGCCTAGTTCTGATTTCGTGGGCAACCAAACGCGCCCTATATTTCTTCTTTCCTATAGAAAAAAAGTCCATTTTACTACCCTGAATAAAGTGGGTGGTTCACTTTACCCCCTGATCTAATTTTCGGCCTTTTCTACCCCCAAACAAACCAAAACCGGACAAAAGACCCCCTGGCTGGTTTGTCTCCACCCGTTGCTGATGTGGCACTAGTCAACAGTGCTTTTGACCTGGGTGGGGCCCCCTTGTCACGTCTCTCTCTCCCTCCCTCCCTCCCTCTCCCTCCCCCCTCCCTCTCTCTCTCTCTATCTCTCTCTCTCCAGGTCAGATTTCCCACCGCGCGAACGAGCTCGCCCCGGTCGTCGCACCCCGCTCGGCCTCACCTCGCTCCTCCGTGGCGTTGGCTCTGTCGTCATCCGCCTCGCCGCTCCTCCAGCCGCGCGCCTGCGCTGCCCCGCCTACTTCCCGAGCTTGTGCCGTCGTCCCCGGCCGCCCGCCGGCTCCAACTGCCCCTGCTCTTCCCCTGCGCATGCGACCCCGTCCACGCCCAAGCTACTACATGCTGCGCTGCTCCGTCCTCGCCCGTGCGAACCCATCTGCGCCCCGTGCCACTCCTCGCCGCTCTACACTTGGTCGCGCCTACGTCGCTGCCCCTAGCCGCGCCCGGCCTCTGCCGCTCGGCGCGCCTATCTCCGCCCGTCCCAGTGCCTGCCCGACCGCCTGTCGGCTCCGTGCGCACCGGGTACTGCCGCTGCGGCCGGCTACTACTGCAGTAGGGGGCCACCCCTTTTTTCTTCTATTTCTTTGATTTTTTTTAAAAAACTGATGAGTGGGACCCACCCGCAGGTCAAATACCACCTTTGACCATGTCCACGTCACCATCCGGTTTGGGTAAACCACTTAGGGTGTTCTTTGTCCGGTATGAGATTATTTAGGGGGGTAAAGGAACTGAAAAATAGATCAGGGGGTAACGTGAACCACCAACTTTGTTTAGGGTAGTAAAATGGACTTTTTTCTTTCCTATATATCTATATTGTTGTTCACTCGAGTAAACAAATATGAGGAGTAGAAAAAAGGGTTCATAACAAACCCCTGAAAACTTAACTTCCCAAATCTTTTAACACAAATTCATTAGCATTCATTGAGCTAAAAGCTTCACTACTCAACTACTTCATTAAACAGTACTTTGGGCATATAGTTCACCAGTTCCTCGTTGGGAGAACTCATCCAAACAGGAAGATAAAAAAGTACAGGCTTCAATGGAAACACAACTTTCTTGACTACTACTTCAAGTACAATAATTACTTTCTTCATCTCTTTAAGTTCATTGCCAACACCTTTTCCCTTCTCCGTTGACATCTCTAGCATGCGCACTTGTTGTTGGGGAACGTAGTAATTTCAAAAAAATTCCTACGCACGCGCAAGATCATGGTGATGCATAGCAACGAGAGGGGAGAGTGTTGTCTACGTACCCTCGTAGACCGGAAGCGGAAGCGTTAGCACAACGCGGTTGATGTAGTCGTACGTCTTCACGGCCCGACCGATCAAGCACCAAAACTACGGCACCTCTGAGTTCTAGCACACGTTTAGCTCGATGACGATCCCCGGACTCCGATCCAGCAGAATGTCGGGGAAGAGTTCTGTCAGCACGACGGCGTGGTGACGATCTTGATGTTCTACCGTCGCAGGGCTTCGCCTAAGCACCGCTACAATATTATCGAGGATTATGGTGGAGGAGGGCACCGCACACGGCTAATAGATCTCAAGGATCAATTGTTGTGTCTAGAGGTGCCCCCGTATATAAAGGAGCAAGGGGGAGGGGCGGCCGGCCAGGAGGAGGCGCACCAGGGAGGAGTCCTACTCCTACCGGGAGTAGGACTCCCTCCTTTCTTTGTCCAACTAGGAGAGGGGGAAGGAAGGGAGAGAGGAGAGAAAGGAAAGGGGGCGCCGCCCCTCCCTCCTTGTCCAATTCGGACTAGAGGGGGAGGGGCGCACAGCCTGCCCTGGCCGCCCCTCCTCTGCTTCACTTTGGACCCATGAGGCCCATTAACTCCCGGGGGGTTCCGGTAACCCCCGGTACTCCGTTTTATATCCGATAACTCCCGGAACCATTCCTGTGTCCGAATATAGTCGTCCAATATATCAATCTTTATGTCTCGACTATTTCGAGACTCCTCATTATGTCCATGATCACATCCGGGACTCCGAACAACCTTCGGTACATCAAAATATATAAACTCATAATGAAATTGTCATCGTAACGTTAAGCGTGGGGACCCTACGGGTTCGAGAACAATGTAGACATGACCGAGACACGTCTCCGGTCAATAACCAATAGCGGAACCTGGATGCTCATATTGGCTCCTACATATTCTACGAAGATCTTTTATCGTCAGACCGCATAACAACATACATTGTTCCCTTTGTCATCGGTATGTTACTTGCTCGAGATTTGATCTTCGGTATCTCAATACCTAGTTCAATCTCGTTACCGGCAAGTCTCTTTACTCGTTCTGTAATACATCACCCCGCAACTAACTTATTAGTTGCAATGCTTGCAAGGCTTGTGTGATGTGCATTACCGAGAGGTCCCAGAGATACCTCTCCGACAATCGGAGTGACAAATCCTAATCTCGAAATACGCCAACCCAACAAGTACCTTCGGAGACACCTGTAGAGCACCTTTATAATCACCCAGTTATGCTGTAACGTTTGGTAGCACACAAAGTGTTCCTCCGGTAAACGGGAGTTGCATAATCTCATAGTCATAGGAACATGTATAAGTCATGAAGAAAGCAATAGCAACAAACTAAACGATCAAGTGCTAAGCTAACGAAATGGGTCAAGTCAATCACATCATTCTCCTAATGATGTGATCCCGTTAATCAAATGACAACTCATGTCTATGGTTAGGAAACATAACCATCTTTGATCAACGAGCTAGTCAAGTAGAGGCATACTAGTGACAATATGTTTGTCTATGTATTCACACATGTATTATGTTTCCGGTTAATACAATTCTAGCATGAATAATAAACATTTATCATGATATAAGGAAATAAATAATAACTTTATTATTGCCTCTAGGGCATATTTCCTTCAGTCTCCCACTTGCACTAGAGTCAATAATCTCGATTACACAGTAATGATTCTAACACCCATGGAGCCTTTGTGCTGATCATGTTTTGCTTGTGGAAGAGGCTTAGTCAGCGGGTCTACAACATTTAGATCCGTATGTATCTTGTAGATTTCTATGTCTCCAACTTGGACTAAATCCCGAATGGAATTGAAGCGTCTCTTGATGTGCTTGGTTCTCTTGTGAAATCTGGATTCCTTTGCCAAGGCAATTGCACCAGTATTGTCACAAAAGATTTTCATTGGACCCGATGCACTAGGTATGACACCTAGATCGGATATGAACTCCTTCATCCAGACTCCTTCATTTGCTGCTTCTGAAGCAGCTATGTACTCTGCTTCACATGTAGATCCCGCCACGACGCTTTGTTTAGAACTGCATCAACTGACAGCTCCACCATTCAGTAAAAACATGTATCCGGTTTGCGATTTAGAATCGTCCGGATCAGTGTCAAATCTTGCATCAACGTAACCATTTACGATGAGCTCTTTGTCACCTCCATATACGAGAAACATATCCTTAGTCCTTTCCAGGTATTTCAGGATGTTCTTGACCGCTGTCCAGTGATCCACTCCTGGATTACTTTGGTACCTCCCTGCTAGGCTTATAGCAAGGCACACATCAGGTCTGGTACACAGCATTGCATACATGATAGAGCCTATGGCTGAAGCATAGGGAACATCTTTCATTTTCTCTCTATCTTCTACGGTGGTCGGACATTGAGTCTTACTCAACTTCACACCTTGTAACACATGCAAGAACCCTTTCTTTGCTTGATCCATTTTGAACTTCTTCAAAACCTTGTCATGGTATATGCTTTGTGAAACCCAATTAAGCGTCTTCATCTATCTCTATAGATCTTAATGCCCAATATGTAAGCAGCTTCACCGAGGTCTTTCATTGAAAAACTCTTATTCAAGTATCCCTTTATGCTATCCAGAAATTATATATCATTTCCAATCAATAATATGTCATCCACATATAATATCAAAAATGCTATAGAGCTCCCACTCACTTTCTTGTA
This sequence comes from Triticum monococcum, assembly GCA_034509565.1. Taxonomy (NCBI): domain Eukaryota; kingdom Viridiplantae; phylum Streptophyta; class Magnoliopsida; order Poales; family Poaceae; genus Triticum; species Triticum monococcum. The sequence goes on from CM067846.1 coordinate 70,165,728, forward strand.
AATACAGGCTTCTCCGAAAGTCTGTACAAAACCAAATGCTTTGATCACACTATCAAAGCATTTATTCCAACTCCGAGAGGCTTGCACCAGTCCATAAATGGATCGCTGGAGCTTGCACACTTTGTTAGCTCCTTTTGGATCGACAAAACCTTCTGGTTGCATCATATACAACTCTTCTTCCAGAAATCCATTCAGGAATGCAGTTTTGACATCCATTTGCCAAATTTCATAATCATAAAATGCGGCAATTGCTAACATGATTCGGACAGACTTAAGCATCGCTACGAGTGAGAAGGTCTCATCGTAGTCAATCCCTTGAACTTGTCGAAAACCTTTTGCAACAAGTCGAGCTTTATAGATAGTAACATTACCGTCAGCGTCAGTCTTCTTCTTGAAGATCCATTTATTCTCAATTTCTCGCCGATCAACGGGCAAGTCAACCAAAGTCCACACTTTGTTCTCATACATGGATCCCATCTCAGATTTCATGGCTTCTAGCCATTTTGCGGAATCTGGGCTCACCATCGCTTCTTGATAGTTCGTAGGTTCATCCTGATCTAGTAGCATGACATCCAGAACGGGATTACAGTACCACTCTGGTGCGGATCTTACTCTGGTTGATCTACGAGGTTCGGTAGTAACTTGATCTGAAGTTTCATGATCATTATCATTAGCTTCCTCACTAATTGGTGTAGGGGTCACAGAAACCGGTTTCTGTGATGTACTACTTTCCAATAAGGGAGCAGGTACAGTTACCTCATCAAGTTCTACTTTTCTCCCACTCACTTCTTTCGAGAGAAACTCCTTCTCTAGAAAAACTCCAAATTTAAAAAAAAGTCTTGCCTTCGGATCTGTGATAGAAGGTGTACCCAACAGTCTCCTTTGGGTATCCTATGAAGACACATTTCTCCGATTTGGGTTCGACCTTATCAGGTTGAAGCTTTTTCACATAAGCATTGCAGCCCCAAACTTTCAGAAACGACAACTTTGGTTTCTTGCCAAACCACAGTTCATAAGGCGTCGTCTCAACGGATTTCGATGGTGTCCTATTTAACGTGAATGCAGCCGTCTCTAAAGCATAACCCCAAAACGATGACGGTAAATCAGTAAGAGACATCATAGATCGCACCATATCTAATAAAGTACGATTACGACGTTCGGACACACCATTACGCTGTGGTGTTCCGGGTGGCGTGAGTTGCGAAACTATTCCGCATTGTTTCAAATGTAGACCAAACTCATAACACAAATATTCTCCTCCACGATCAGATCATAGAAACTTTATTTTCTTGTTACGATGATTTTCAACTTCACTCTGAAATTCTTTGAACTTTTCAAATGTTTCAGACCTATGTTTCATTAAGTAGATATACCCATATCTGCTTAAATCATCGGTGAAGGTGAGAAAATAACGATATCCGCCACGAGCCTCAACATTCATTGGACCACATACATCTGTATGTATGATTTCCAACAAATCCGTTGCTCTCTCCATAGTACCGGAGAATGGCGTTTTAGTCATCTTACCCATGAGGCACGGTTCGCAAGTACCAAGTGATTCATAATCAAGTGGTTCCAAAAGTCCATCAGTATGGAGTTTCTTCATGCGCTTTACACCGATATGACCTAAACGGCAGTGCCACAAATAAGTTGCACTATCATTATCAACTCTGCATCTTTTCATTTCAACATTATGAATATGTGTATCACTACTATCGAGATTCATCAAAAATAGACCACTCTTCAAGGGTGCATGACCATAAAAGATATTACTCATATAAATAGAACAACCATTATTCTCTGATTTAAATGAATAACCGTCTCGCATCAAACAAGATCCAGATATAATGTTCATGCTCAACGTTGGCACCAAATAACAATTATTTAGGTCTAATACTAATCCCGAAGGTAGATGTAGAGGTAGCATGCCGACCGCGATCACATCGACTTTGGAACCATTTCCCATGCGCATCGTCACCTCGTCCTTAGCCAATCTTCGCTTAATCTGTAGCCCCTATTTCGAGTTGCAAATGTTAGCAACAGAACCAGTATCAAATACCCAGGTGCTACTGCAAGCATTAGTAAGGTACACATCAATAACATGTATATCACATATACCTTTGTTCACTTTGCCATCCTTCTTATCCGCCAAATACTTGGGGCAGTTCCGCTTCCAGTGACCAGTCTGCTTGCAGTAGAAGCACTCAGTCTCAGGCTTAGGTCCAGACTTGGGTTTCTTCTCCTGAGCAGCAACTTGTTTGTTGTTCTTCTTGAAGTTCCCTTTCTTCTTCCCTTTGCCCTTTTTCTTGAAACTGGTGGTCTTATTGACCATCAACACTTGATGCTCCTTCTTGATTTCTACCTCCGCGGCTTTTAGCATTGCGAAGAGCTCAGGAATAGTCTTATTCATCCCTTGCATATTATAGTTCATCACGAAGCTTTTGTAGCTTGGTGGCAGTGATTGAAGAACTCTGTCAATGACACTATCAACAGGAAGATTAAACCCCAGTTGAGTCAAGTGATTATGATACCCAGACATTTTGAGTATATGTTCACTGACAGAACTATTCTCCTCCATCTTGCAGCTATAGAACTTATTGGAGACTTCGTATCTCTCAATCCGGGCATTTGCTTGAAATATTAACTTCAACTCCTGGAACATCTCATATGCTCCATGACGTTCAAAACGTCGTTGCAGACCCGGTTCTAAGCCATAAAGCATGGCACACTGAACTATCAAGTAGTCATCAGCTTTGCTCTGCCAGACGTTCATAACATCTGGTGTTGCTCCTGCAGCAGGCTTGGCACTTAGCGGTGCTTCCAGGACGTAATTCTTCTGTGCAGCAATGAGGATAATCCTCAAGTTACGGACCCAGTCCGTGTAATTGCTACCATCATCTTTCAACTTTGCTTTCTCAAGGAACGCATTAAAATTCAACGGAACAACAGCACGAACCATCTATCTACAATCAAACATAGACAAGCAAGATACTATCAGGTACTAAGTTCATGATAAATTTAAGTTCAATTAATCATATTACTTAAGAACTCCCACTTAGAAAGATATCCCTCTAATCCTCTAAGTGATCACGTGATCCAAATCAACTAAACCATGTCCGATCATCACGTGAGATGGAGTAGTATCAATGGTGAACATCAATATGTTGATCATATCTACTATATGATTCACGCTCGACCTTTCGGTCTCCGTGTTCCGAGGCCATATTTGTTATATGCTAGGCTCGTCAAGTTAAACCTGAGTATTCCGTGTGTGCAACTGTTTTGCACCCGTTGTATTAACGTAGAGCCTATCACACCCGATCATCACGTGGTGTCTCAGCACAAAGAACTTTCGCAATGGTGCATACTCAGGGAGAACACTTATACTTTGATAATTTAGTGAGGGATCATCTTATAATGCTACCGTCAATCAAAGCAAGATAAGATGCATAAAATATAAACATCACATGCAATCAATATAAGTGATATGATATGGCTATCATCATCTTGTGCTTGTGATCTCCATCTTCGAAGCACCGTCATGATCACCATCGTCACCGGCGCGACACCTTGATCACCATCGTAGCATCGTTGTCGTCTCGCCAATCTTATGCTTCCATGACTATCGCTACCGCTTAGTGATAAAGTAAAGCATTACAGCGTAATTGCATTGCATAAAATAAAGCGACAACCATATGGCTCCTGCGAGTTGCCGATAACTCGGTTACAAAACATGATCATCTCATACAATAAAATTTAGCATCATGTCTGGACCATATCACATCACAACATGCCCTGCAAAAACAAGTTAGACGTCCTCTACTTTGTTGTTGCAAGTTTTACGTGGCTGCTACGGGCTTAGCAAGAACCGTTCTTACCTACGCATCAAAACCACAACGATAGTTTGTCAAGTTGGTGCTGTTTTAACCTTCGCAAGGACTGGGCGTAGCCACACTTGATTCAACTAAAGTTGGAGAAACTGACACCCGCCAGCCACCTGTGTGCAAAGCACGTCGGTAGAACCAGTCTCGCGTAAGCGTACTCGTAATGTCGGTCCGGGCCGCTTCATCCAACAATACCACCGAACCAAAGTATGACATGCTGGTAAGCAGTATGACTTATATCTCCCACAACTCACTTGTGTTCTACTCGTGCACAACATCAACGCATAAAACCTGGCTCTGATACCATTGTTGGGGAACGTAGTAATTTTAAAAAAAATCCTACGCACACACAAGATCATGGTGATGCATAGCAACGAGAGGGGAGAGTGTTGTCTACGTATCCTCGTAGACCGAAAGTGGAAGCGTTAGCACAACGCGGTTGATGTAGTCGTACGTCTTCACGGCCCGACCAATCAAGCACCGAAACTACGGCACCTCCGAGTTCTAGCACACGTTCAGCTCGATGACGATCCCCGGACTCCGATCCAGCAGAATGTCGGGGAATAGTTCCGTCAGCACGACGGCGTGGTCACGATCTTGATGTTCTACCGTCGCAGGGCTTTGCCTAAGCACCGCTACAATATTATCGAGGATTATGGTGGAGGAGGGCACCGCACACGGCTAATAGATCTCAAGGATCAATTGTTGTGTCTAGAGGTGCCCCCTGCCCCCGTATATAAAGGAGCAAGGGGGGCAGCCGGCCAGGAGGAGGCGCGCCAGGGAGGAGTCCTACTCCTACCGGGAGTAGGACTCCCTCCTTTCCTTGTCCAACAAGGAGAGGGGGGAAGGAAGGAAGAGAGGAGAGAAAGGAAAGGGGGGGGGCGCCGCCCCTCCCTCCTTGTCCAATTCGGACTAGAGGGGGAGGGGGCGCGCAGCCTGCCCTGGCCGCCCCTCCTCTGCTCCACTTTGGGCCCATGAGGCCCATTAACCCCCGGGGGGGTTCCGGTAACCCCCGGTACTCCGTTTTATATCCGATAACTCCCGGAACCATTCCTGTGTCCGAATATAGTCGTCCAATATATCAATCTTTATGTCTCGACTATTTCGAGACTCCTCGTTATGTCCGTGATCACATTCGGGACTCCGAACAACCTTCAGTACATCAAAATATATAAACTCATAATGAAACTGTCATCGTAACGTTAAGCGTGCGGACCCTACGGGTTCGAGAACAATGTAGACATGACCGAGACACGTCTCCGGTCAATAACCAATAGCGAAACCTGGATGCTCATATTGGCTCCTACATATTCTACGAAGATCTTTTATCAGTCAGACCGCATAACAACATACGTTGTTCCCTTTGTCATCGGTATGTTACTTGCCCGAGATTTGATCGTCGGTATCTCAATACCTAGTTCAATCTCATTACCGGCAAGTCTCTTTACACGTTCCGTAATACATCATCCCGCAACTAACTTATTAGTTGCAATGCTTGCAAGGCTTATTTGATGTGCATTACCGAGAGGGCCCAGAGATACCTCTTCGACAATCGGAGTGACAAATCCTAATCTCAAAATACGCCAACCCAACAAGTACCTTCGGAGACACCTGTAGAGCACCTTTATAATCACTCAGTTACGTTGTGACGTTTGGTAGCACACAAAGTGTTCCTCCGGTAAATGGGAGTTGCATAATCTCATAGTCATAGGAACATGTATAAGTCATGAAGAAAGCAATAGCAACAAACTAAACGATCAAGTGCTAAGCTAACGAAATGGGTCAAGTCAATCACATCATTCTCCTAATGATGTGATCCCATTAATCAAATGACAACTCATGTCTATGGTTAGGAAACATAACCATCTTTTATCAACGAGCTAGTCAAGTAGAGGCATACTAGTGGCACTATGTTTGTCTATGTATTCACACATGTATTATGTTTCCAGTTAATACAATTCTAGCATGAATAATAAACATTTATCATGATATAAGGAAATAAATAATAACTCTATTATTGCCTCTAGGGCATATTTCCTTCACTTGTTTCTTCTCCGCCTTCTCATAAAGAACTTGGACATTGTGTCCTCGGTGATCGCATCTCTAACAACCAGTACATCAACATCCAATTGACCTCTCCTAATCAATCAATATATTCTTCTTTGCAATACCAAAAGTTGCAACCTTTCTGCATAGTATTAGGCCAACAACGAGCTCAAATTGCTTGAAATGAAGAACATTCACACAATATTGCACTTACTTTGCCCTTTTCACACTTGTAGAAGACCCATCTAGGGTGGTTCTCCGCGTCGTGGAGACCCAGAGCGGCACCAGCCGTTAGCAGTCGTTGCACTTTATGAGCGACAAAGGCGAGCTGATGCGCGAAGGCCGAGCCCGGTCGACCGACAAATGAGGGTCTGCTGGTAGTTAGAGGGGCAGAGAGATGTCACCGCCGAGAGGAGGAAGACATCCCACGAGCAGCCCCGGAGGCGGCGGGGTGTTAGAATTAATCTGAAGTACACGGCCGATCCACGAGGAATAAGCTATCACAACACGATGATGACACCGGGATTTGTTAACAAGGTTAGGCGAACTCGCCTACTCTCCAGGGAAATAACTACAGCCGCTCCTCCCAAAGATATCGTAACATTGGCCACCCTGGGCGCCGACACATGCCACCGGCTCCCCCTCTGTTCCTGTCACTATCTAGTGGTCATGGGTTACAACTTAGGGTGCCTCGTCATATATAAGAGGCCAAGAGCACAACGTATCTGACTCCAACACTACAAGTAACACTACACATATGCTACCCACTACAACACCAAGTCTAAACATAACCCGATTCATACACAATATACACATACAGAACAAACTCTATCTTAGTGGATATTCTCCACCACCTTGAAATTCATCCATGCATCAAACTTCCATGTACTATGGACTTGGGTTGTCTGAGCTACTCGACGAGCCTGCCCAGACCCACCACCTCTGTGGGACCTTGTTGCTACTCTCGCAACTACAGTCTCCATGACTCCACCTGCAATAGTGCTCCCTTGGAACTTGTAAAGATGTGAAGCCATCTTCTCTCCCATCATCACGGTCACCTCACCTTCCATGATTTTCATGGTCTTCTTATCCCTATCACAACGGAATACCATACCACCATCATGAAGAACTCCAAACAAAATTAGATTACTCCTTAGCCCTGGCACATGCCTGACTCCTCGAAGCATCCGATCAACTCCGTCAAACATCTTGATTTTGATGTCACCTACTCCAGCAACATGATAACTTGTGTCATCGCCCACATAAGCCAAAAGAAACTGACCAAACTTGTATGAAGAGAACCACTCCATGTTGGGTGTCGCATGTAAAGAGCTAGCTGAATCCAACATCCACACTTCTGTTTTGATTGGTCACATGTATGATATTACGAGGACATCACTACTGTTGCCTAAGTCGTCACCATGAGTTGCCATATTAGCACTTGACCCATAATTGAGATTTGGACAGTTCTTTCCCATATGTCCCTAATGCTTACACTTGTGACACTGTATCTTCCTTTTCTTTTTCTTGTTCCTTCCTTCCTCCGCTCCTCACCCTTGACTAACAAACCTTCACCACGAAAGACTTCCACCATGTTCTTCTTTCTCATATCATAAGATAGCAATGCCGCAATAATATCCTCATTCTTCACGGTTTCCTTGCCGTGCATCAGAGTAGTGATTAAATGCTCAGAGGACTATGGCAACGAACAAAGAAGAAGAATTGCCCAATCCTCGTCAGGAATTGTCACACCCAAACATGTTAGATCTGCCACGACTTGATTATAGGGTTTAACACACTCTACAAGATCTTACCCCCTCCAGCATCTTCATCCCATACAATTTTTGCTTCAAATACACCTTGGTCGTCGCAGTTTTAGACATAAATTGACCTTTTGGATTCTCTCAGATCTTATCTTCTTCAATGAATTCTCATCCATCACATGATAAATGACCTAGCCCGATAGACATAACCATATAGTCCCGGTTGCTTTCATCTGTAACTCTTGCCAATCGTAAACCTCGGAGTGAAGGGAGTAAGAAAGAAGACAACCTTCATTTCAGGATTGAATGATCTGCTGATCGTCAAAGCGAGGTGATCTCGTTGCCACCTTGAGAAATACTCCTAGTACCATTCGCCAACGCTGATGTTGTGTTTACGCTGCTCGTCATTGCCATCCAAAGATTTTCTGCCGGCACATCGACCATAAGATGCCGGAACAGCGGGTTCGCCGGCAAAGCAATGTCCATCTCTCCCTCCAGCATCTTCACCACCGCGCCCATAGGCGGCCTCACCTTCGATTGCCGTTGCACGCACCAGAACACCACCTTGCACTTCCTCTCCACCAGCTCCCTGCACAGCTGCCACTGCGGGTCATCTACTGCATCCATGCCATGGCGGCTCGGCGTCATAAGCTCCACTTGTCGGCCACTTTCGTACTTGGTCCATGCCAGCTTAGGGGACCATTGCTGGCTCTCGGGCGCGGCCTCGTCAAAGTTCCTCCGTCAACCGACGGGCACGAGCAGCAACATGCCAAAGCTGTAAACGTCGCGCTTCTCCGTCACACCAGAACACATCCACATCTTTGGCGCCGCATAGCCAGGTGTACCGCGCACGCCAGAAGTCGCACGGTCCACAAGTCGCGCGAGCCTGAAGTCGGCTACCTTGGGCGTGAGGGTTCCACCGAGAAAGACGTTGTCGCCCTTGTCGTAGTGGATGATCTTCTGCTGGCACTCCTCGTGGAGGTACCTGAGGCCCCGTGGTACGCGGGTGGTGACCGTGGTGACCATGGTCATGCCCACGTCGGCGTGGTTGAAGAGGTAAGCGTGAGCGCGCCGTGCTGCATGAACTCGTACCGCGCACGGAGGCGAGTCCAAGCAAAACCCGAACTGCCTGACAAGGTTGATGTGGTGCGTCATACCTGTCGGCTGTCGTCCCTGCAGCTCATTGCATGTTCGGGCTGGGCCGCAAGCACTGAATTGCACGGTGCTAAATAGTCTTGCAAGCAACTCATCGCTGGAAGCATTGGTGTTGGTATTCGCTCATAGACCCGTGCTGCTGTTCGGCGCGGCAGTGGTTGAGTAGCCCTTTTGTTTGCTCGGAAGGGACGCGTCGGACGAAGCAAAATGCCAGGAGTTAATTTTCCATTATTAGACAAAGAATGTGCACCAAAGATTTGAAGCGCACATGGTACCAAATTGTCCCTAGAAAAGAATAAAGAATACTGGAGTACTAATTAGCCCAAAATGACATGGAAGCAAGAATGAGATTAGAATCTCTTGACAGATTATCACCAATCTTGTCAGTCAAAACTTCTTTTTTCTCCCGTGTTTTTCCGTTCTTTTAATAAATCATACAAGTTCACAAGAAAACATGTCGACCGCAGTTCTCCACCTATGCTTCTACATCATTTTCTTAAAAAAAAAACTTGTAGGAAATGTGGTACAGCACTTGCTGATAGTCATCAGCTATTTGTAAACTTGTAGGTAGGTTTTGGGCCACTGCTGAGATCTTATCTGGTTCTTCAGCAAGAATCTGTCATGACCTCACGGGCATGAACAACCTTCAGACTTGATATCTCCATCTCATGGGCCACTCTACATATTTCATCTCATCGCGGAGAAATTGACATTGCTCTATCTTCTTTAGGCACAGTGAACAGCCTGATATCAATCAGAGGACAAAGAAGACCGGGATGGAGCTGCAATCCATAATGTGGGAGTATGTCGGTATAGTGCGGTCAAAGAACCAGCTGAAGAATGCAGAATGGGAGATTGGTGATCTAGATTCAGAGTGGGAAGAATTTTTATTGAGGCCTGCGAAATGAGGAACCTCTTCTGCTGCACAAAGCTTGTTGTCAAGAGCGCCCTTGCAAGGCAGGAGGGCCACTTCACACAGAGGACTACCCACATAAGTACTATCCAAGAGCTGACATGGAGTTCAAAGCCATTGCAGAGGCAGCAGCAGTGCAAATAATTGCCACACCCACACCATGATGTCTTCAGTGCTCAAACGCAGATCAGGTTTTGAGTGTAAAACATACGAGTCAAGCATGCCAAACTTGAACTGAAATGATACATATAGGCATAAGCATAATGGCTAATACAGTATCATCATCACAGCAAGGTGCTGCCAAGAAGAATAACTCAGCTAATAATATCTTCACAGTAACCATTTGGCGCAAATACTAAAGCTTCATGCTCAATGACCAATTGTAGTGTTTGGACTTTAGAAATCATTTATAGCAGAGAAGTGAAATTCTTCTGTTCTCTTTCTCTCCGAAAGACAGCAATAACTCTCAACTGTAACTTATCAATAGTTCACTTTTGGAATGACACAAACATGCAAGGCCTACAAAAAGCCATTTTCATCCATGATATATTAAGTATAAATAAGACTTAGCCACAGGGAATTATGCATGCAACAGCTAATCAGCCAGGTCACTATCCACCCTGAATACTGCAGTGCCTTGAGGAAATTAGAAGTAGGCACTATATCCAACTACCGATAAACAGCAGCTAACAACCATAAGGCTTAACTCACACTTCTCTAATTCTAGTTCATGCTGGAGCAATCAGGATAAAAACACACCTAGAGCATATCAAGAAGATGAGAGCATAACCATGATCAGTTAAGTGCTGTGTAACAACAACAGCCCTCACGCTAACTGATATCATAGCATCAAGTACCCTGAATGCTTTCTCCATCTTGGCGATAAGCAATATCCATTGATAATTTTAGTGAAATGCAGTAGGATCAGACCCCTCACCAGTATGGGTAACCAAGTCAAAGATGTCGTGTTCATCGATTACCTTTCCGCAGCTTATGATGAATATCCCTGTTCTTCATTTTGGTAATAAATTCCTCGGCTTTCATGGAATCACCATGATTAAAATAACCCTCAACCATGCACATGTAAACTTCTGTGTCAACTGGTACTCCCATATCAATCATCTCACTGATTTTTTCCATCGCATCATCCATCCTGCCCATCTTGCAAAATGCAGATATCACAGTTAAATAAGTGAATTCATTAGGCTTCACACCCTGCTTCAACATGTCTTCAAGGAAAAGCATGGCCACATCCATCATGCCATACTTAGCATATGCATTAATCAGTATGTTGAAACAACGGAGGTCGGGTACAACTCCATCTCTTGCCATCAGCTCACAGAGATCAATCATTTTAACAAGGGATCCTTCTATAGCGTACCCATGGAGCATAATAGTGTATGAGACTATATCTGGTTTTCGGCCATTCACGGGCATGGAGTAAAATATTTCCTCAGCATCTTTGATTCTTCCATGCTTGCAAAGGTAGTCCATGACTGAGCTGCAAATAACAACGTTTGGCATACTGCCTTGGCTTCTCATTGCTTTCAACATCCTAGCGACTTCTTTCAACTGGCCCAAAGTTGAATATCCTTGGATCAAGCTACTATATGTCACAGCATTTGGTTGGACACCATTATAAACCATTGATCGAAGAACTACCTCTGCCTTGTCCATTGCTCTTGCTTTGCATAGCGCATCGATAAAGGAGTTATACGTCACCACATCGGGCACAACCCCCTGCTGCGTCATTTCATGGAGCAGATTGCATGCTTTGCTTATTTCACCCTCCTTAAAGAAGCCATCGATTACCAAGCTGTATGACACCACGCTGGGAGAGTGGTCAGATCCTTTTTCGGCCATCATCCGGAGCAAGTCAAGCGCAAGCTGGCTCCTACCACTGTAGCAGAAACTCTTGAGAATTACTGAGTAAGAGATGGCATTAGGCAGGTCGTCGGGCATCCTGTGGAGTATAGCACGCCCAAAGCCTCCTCCGTGTGCTTCATGTCACAGAGGCACTTGAGTAAGCTGCTGTAGGTAACGACATCCGTCTTGATGCCTGTCTTGAGGAGGCGGCCGAAGAAGGCAGGCCCTAGGTCTGGGCGGCATGCTCGGTGGCAACACTCAATTAGTATGCTGTAGGTGTAAATGGAGGGTGCTGGCACCTGGCGACGGCCTGCTCGGGCCATGTGGTTGAAGAGATCAATGGCAAGGGCAGGGCCATCGGTGCAGGCAGGTGAGGGCGGCGCACGCGCGAGGGCAGCAAATAAGCCGTCGAGTGCACGTACTGATACTGTGACAGGTTGGCGCAGCATTTCGTCGAACAGTTGGTGCGCGAGATCTGGCCTGAGTGTCCCGAATCCCAGATGGCCGTGGAGTTCGTTCAGCAGCTCGTTGGCGCATGAGGAAACGGAGCTGGAGAAAGAGCGGACCTGAAGGCGTGACATTGTCGCCGTCCAACTTCTGCAGCGGTGAATGCGGGAGGCAACGACAAGTCCTGTTGTCCTGGTGGGAGGAGGACGGACGGAGGAGACACTGGACAGAGCTTCTTCCTGCAGCGACGGTGAGTGCGGGCCCGCGCCGGCGACGACCAACCACGGGCTGAGCGCGTCCAGCGGCGGCAGGACGGTGGACGGAGGTGTGGGATTGGGGAATTTTAGATTCGATTTGGAGCTCGGCGCGACTGGGATTCCGTTTGCTGGGCGGGTGCACCATGCATTTACATGGGATTGGGTGGTGTTCGTACGAACATGCATCTGTTGGATATTTTGAATTTCTTTGGTATTTGGATTTTTTAAAGGATATTTTGTCGACGTGATCACTGTTTTTTAAGACCTTTGTAACTAGCTTTGTTAAACTCAAATAGTGCTTACGTTGTCTGCTAAAATTTAACAATGGTACCTGGAGATGCATCTACCTCTCGGGATAATATCATACGGAAATCAATATTCAATGAAAACTTCATGAAAATCATATTTTTAAGTTTTAAAAAAATCTGAAAAAATATAGGATGTTAAGAACGTGATGTTTTATTGCTATACAAAATTTCAAGTTGAAAAACATTATGAGATGTGAGCTATGAAAAAGACAAATTCATCCCTGAATAGTGACATTACTATTCAGCACTATTCAATGCTGATTTTGTCTTTTTTATAGCTCACATCTCGTAATGTGTTTCAACTTGAAATTTTGTGTGGCAATAAAACATCATCCTCTTAACATCCTGTATTTTTTTTAAATTTTTTTTGAACTTTAAAACATCTTTTTCTCATGGTTTTCACCGGTTTCCGCCGAATGTTGATTTCCATATGATATTCTCCCCTATCTATAAGGAAGGGGTGTTTGCATGCTCCCGCTCAGTTAGGTCATTAGCAACTACTCCCTCCATTCCTAAATATAAATCTTTCTAGACATTTCAATATGAACTACATACAAATGTATATAGACATAGTTTAGAGTGTAGATTCACTCATTTTACTCCGTATGTGGTATATATTGGAATCTCTAGAAAGACTTATATTTAGAAACGGAGGAAGTAGTACATTTGATCCTCTATTACAGTACTCATCAATAGTAAACTTCCCAACTCACATAATAACTCTCTACGATCATCTAAAACTGAAGCTGACATAGAATATCCCTCATTCAGGCGTATAACATCGACCACAACTGAATTATCTATCCTCATCAAGACATTATTGCACCCCGTGCTTTAAAGTCTCTACCTAATAATAAAGCGGCTATTGTTTCTGCTCATACGTCACCGAAATTACCCACCGTACCATCCATAATAAATAAGGAAAAACGCTTTCAGTTGATTCAATTAGTAGCAGTCCTCATAGAAATGACAAGTTGGCAAGTTCTCTCTTCCAGCGGAGAGACCCAAGTTCGATCCTAAGTAGCTCTCCCCTTTTCCCTTTTATAAATCGTGAACACCTTTTTCTTAGCAAAGAAGGCAGGTTTTATTCATCTATGGCAATGTTTACATGGATTACAAATAAATCATGAGGAATACCCAACCATGTGTGTCTACCCTGGGATAGGGTAACACCTAGCCTAGCCATCTTATGAGCTTCAACATTATAAGCTCGAGCTTCATGAGCAAAAACACACGAACTAAACATAGATTCTAACTCTGTTATTTCTTTGATAACTCCTCCATCCACGCCTCCAACTTCATCACGAATATGGTTAATGAACTCTTTACAATCTGAAGCAATATAAAGGTGTTGCATACCGAGATCATGAGCAAGTGCTAGTGCCTCTCTGCATGCCATAGTTTCCAACACTGTTGGAGAAGTAAGACCTTGAATAACTAGTGTTGACGAGCCCAGGTGATCCTCGCTATTGTCATGGCAAATGGCTGCGGCTGCACCTCTGTTGTGATCTATAGAGATCCCAGCATATACATTAATCTTGGCACTTCCCGTCGTTGGTGGCAGCCACCTTTGTCTCCTTTCGGTAGGAGCAATTTTAGCATTCGATGTTGAAACTTCCTTCACTTGTTCAAGCTCCTCAATGAATCTGATTATAAACTGATGAGTAGACAATGGACTTTGGTGTATACCCTCGTGAATAAGCTTTCTACACGCCGTCCAAACTACCCACAATGTAACTGTTAAGCAAGTCAACTCGTCATGCGATAGCACCTCCATCATTGAGACCAACCAATTCCTAGCTATTGGTTCAGTTGTAGCTATCAAATGCTCCAACAGCATTGGGTCTACTAACACCCAAACGCATCTTGCCATCGTACACTCTACTAGACTATGTCTCCACGAGTCTTGCATGCCACATATACTACAACTATCTCCGGTAGTCATGTTTCTGTTCTTTCTCACATCCTCCGTTGGCAATGGATTTTTTGCGAATCTCCAAAGAAACATTCTCACATTTGTCGGTACTATTGTCTTCCACAACACCTAACAGCCAGCGCGCCCTATTGGGCTGGCCCACTAGCGAGTCTGGACGCCCTTTGATCTTTATTCCGGTTTCATTTTGGTTATTCGATATTTCTTTTTTTTCTGTTTTTATATTTTTCTTATTTAAAATAATTCGGGATTTTCAAAAAAATCCAAGTTTCATTTTTATTTCTGAATGTATGAAAAAAATATTCCAGAAATAATAAAATGTTTATGGATTAAAAACAATGTTCATGATTTTTGAAAACTATTTGCATATTCAAAAAATGTTCGTGAATTCAAAATATGTTCAAGATTTTTTTTAAAATGTTCAAAAACATGAAAAAATGATTGTCAATTACAAAAGAAGTTCATTGATTCAAAAAATGTTCATGAATTCGGAAAATGTTCATGCATTTCCAAAAAATGTTCACCCATTCCAAAAATGTTCATTGATTCAAAAAAAATGGCCGACTCATAATTTTCTTTTATCAATTCAAAAAAAATCCCGACTCAAAATATGTTCGTCGATTGAAAAAAAGTTCACCGATTCAAAAAAATACATGAAAATGTTCGTGAATTTGAAAAATGTACTTTGCTATTTTCATATCCTAATGTTATATTTGTTGGACATCACTGTGGAGAACGACAAAACAGGTGTAAACAGGTAGCGGCATAGATATTTCTTTTGTCTAATAAACTGAAAACACCTTGAGTACACTTAAAAAACATTGTTCTACCATAATGCAAAACCTTGGAGATGCGGAAACGGTTGGCACCCACGTGCATCATAATGCACAAGATCCGACCCTCACTCGCCGTACCCCTCCGGTACTCCTAAGCCCTCCTACACACCGCTTGTCATGCACTAGAGGTGCTCACATCTGACACCGTAGAGACAACCTTGTTCATGTCTGAAAAGTTGACCCATCAGTTGTGCTCTACTGCATGCCTGCATCTATCTATCTCTAGTAGTCCCCAACCTTGATCTACACATACCTCATCATTCCCATCAAGGAGATTGGTGCCATTGCTCGACACGCGTGCCTTAACGCATCAAAAGGGTTCGTGCCATATCTATGTGCATGATCGAAGAGCCAGACATGCGAACTCAATCTATTGCTTGGGTTTGGCTATGTGGTCTTATTGGTGCCTCCGTGACCTAAATGTAGGTGCAGATGGCGAGCCACACAGGTGGGGAGGATCCAATTCATAAAACATATTTAAGAGCACATTTTTTTGCAGGGGAAAAGGGTTGTATATTAATTAAGCTGGATCGCCGCAGTCCAGTTCACACAAGTTTACAACCCTCTTAGTGCCTGACCGTAACCATACGGCCATCTTTATCTCACATCTACCCATCTGAGCCAAATGGTGGCTAACATGATTACACCCTCTTCTAATAGCTTTTACCACTATCTCTCTACCTCCTCTCATCATGGAGGCGATCTCCTGAATGATGGTAGCATGTCGTGATCTATTCCCTGAAGGGTTTGAAATCAGCAGCTTCGGTACTGTCCGTCTCTAGAATAAACGGAAGTGTGCTCCACTCCAAAGCTAGCGCGATTCCCTCTTTACATGCTTCTAATTCCGCAGCAAGAGCATTATCACATATTTAAGAGAACATTGACGTCATTATAAACTAAAGTGGTGCATTTCATCCTATACAATTATTGCGTTAGTTGCATCTCTATAGAGATACTAAGCTCCCTTGATTTGAAGCGTGCGGGTGCTTCAAAGGTAGTGGAGTCATTGCGGGCCCCCCTGTAAGCGTGTGTGACGTGTAGTTTTATTTCTCGTTTTCATATTTTAATTCATGAACAGTGAAAACACAAACATTTTTTTAATTCACATTTTGTCTGATTCATTAATATTTATTAAGTTTGCGAATATTTAAAAAAAATTAAAAAATATTTAATTTACTAACATTTTCTGAAATCAATGAATATATTTTAAATTTCATGATTTTTTCTCTAAAATTCATGAATTTTAATGTTGCAGATTTTCAAAACACGTTTAAAAAATATGTTTTTTTCCAAGTTAGCAGTTGAGCGAGTGAAGAAAACTAGCAGAGGAGAAGGAAGCCAAGCTAAGAGAAGGAGAGCTTTGTGGGTCGCGCCCATGTTAGTGTTACATCAACAATTCCACTATTTTAGCGTGGAATAGGAGCTCCCAATAGGTTCAAACAATCACCACAGACTAACACCAAGGCTGAAACATGTAAACACAACCCAATCACGCAACGAATAACTTCATTCTCCTCTCGGAACAAATATTTTCTACAATAGAAACCAAACACGATATACGAACAAAAAAAAACACCCCCGAAACATAAAAAACATAAGCCAACACAGAAAAATCCAAAACAAAACAACCAATCACAATAATCTACTAGATATAAAAGAGTTAATCCAACAAGTGAAGAACGGCCCAGCGAAGCGCGCGTTAGCCTCTAGTATAATTGAAATAATAATTGAAAGTTTTGCAGGTTTGCTAAAACCTAAAGTCTACACTTCAAAAAAACTTGCAATAAAAATGCTTTATAAAATCATTTCTCAAATTTTCTTGGGCATTCTGCACCCAAGGTGAGGCCCATTAAATTTGAATATTATTTTGATTTTTTTTGGGGCAGACACCCAAGGTGAGGCACATGAAATCTCAACAATATTTTGTTTTTTTGGTATTTGAATATTTTTCTGCGATGAGGACTACTTTTAGCTTTAATTTGATTTTCCTGAATTTCTTTCCTCATTTCCGTGGATTTTTTTTGTTCATTGGCATCCCTTCTCCATACATTTCTTTTCGTGATCCAGTATGGAGTGAGTCTCCATATACAGAAATGAGAAGTACCGACCCCTGTTTCCCTAACAATGTTGCATTACTAGTAGCAAGCAATGGCTACCCGATCAGCTGTGAGTTCCTTTCATTTTTTATCCTTATTCAGACTGGCAACTTGTACTCCCTTGTATCTGGAACTACATAATTTTAACACCCTAATTTGCAATGCCAAGTTTGTGCAGTTCCATCAGACCAATGCCTTCTTGCAACAGAAGCAGTCCGAGGAGATGGAAAATAATTTACAATCAATCCACCATGGAGAGATTTATGCCACTATATGATGACCATGCAGAGTTGGTTGCGAGAAGCATCAGTGATCAACTGAAGAAACAGGATGAGAGTTATAACTAGCATAGATGATCAGCTGAAGTGAACAAATAGGGGTACTTATCATGCAGCAGCAGCTATGGACACATTCAGTTCACATAGGGACACAACATTACTGGATCCACAACTCATCAGTTATTGTCAATCGATCATAGGAGTACTATATAAGCACAACATAACAAGGCCTGCACCAAACCCTTTCTCCAGAAATGAAAACTTAACAACAGGTTATCTGCACATTCTTCTAAAGGTCTTGGCAGAAGAGATTGTACACGGAGATGAGGGAATTGATGGCAAAAACCATGAATGCCAGGAAAGATTTGGGCATGGAGATGTTCACCATTTTCGATCCAGTCCGTTACTCGAGCAGCTGAAATCCATGGAAATTGATGGCAAAAACCATGATTACTCCCCCAGTTGTTTGCTCCGGTGCATTACTCGAGCACCTGCAATACAAACCAAATAAACAATTCAGCATTGGTCTCTCCTTGCAGAGATTCAAGAACTAATCAGTTATAACATGTGGGGAAAGCATGTTGTCCCATGCAAAACAGAACGGAACGAACAAAAAGATAACAAATACTCCCTCCGTTCCCAAATATTTGTCTTTCTAGACATTTCAAATGGACTACAACATATGGATGTATGTAGTAGACATATTATAGAGTGTAGATTCACTCATTTTGCTTCGTATGTAGTCACTTGTTGAAATCTCTAGAAAGTCAAATATTTAGGAACAGAGGGAGTAACATTTTGGCGCACACATAAAAGCTCCAGAAAGCAATTTAGACAATGTGAAAAAAAAATCAGTTCCGAACAAAATGGTTGGACATTGAAAAAATGTAATTCATTTTAAGTAATATATTTATCTCTCAGATTTTATAGCTGGCAGAAGGAAGAAGAAAAGAAGAACAAAGCGAAGTAAGTCCAATGCATTGGTCAAATGACGTATTTTTCCTGCTTCATGTCCTCGGCTTTAGTTTGTTGGTACAAGTGCCAATCTATGATTTGCTTACCGATCACAACCAGATCTGGGTATCTCACACCAAGAGGAAAACACATGAGGGAAATATCCGTAACTTAAACCGACATGATAACTACAAGCATAAGCCTAATGACTAATACAGTAGCATCATGATGAAGGTGCTACCAGGAAGCACACATCTAATAATATCTTCATAGAATTTTTTAGGCTCAATACTAAAGCTATATGATCAATGACCAATTGTAGTGTTTCGAGTTCAGCACACAATAATTTATCTCGGAAAAATGAAATTATTCTCTTTCTCCCTGAAAGATAGCAATAACTCTCAATTGCAACTTATCAATGGCTAACTCTTCCGTTGTCTGTCATGTATGATGTTTAAAGAGCACTAACCAGCCAGGTCAGAATCCACCATAAGGGCCTGTCCGGTTTGAAGGGTTTTGAAGGGGATTAGAGCGGATTGGGAAGGATTTAATCCTCTACAAGTCAAAATACCCCTCAATCCCCTCCAAACCTCTTCAATCCTCTCCAAGAGGGGTTTAAACGAACAAGGCCTAGATATTGCAATGGCTCGAGAAAATTCAAACTAAACAATGTACCCAACTACCAATAAACAGCAACTAGCAACTTTAAGGGTTATTTGACTTATTTCCCACTTGTCAAATTCTAGCGCAAGTTGGAACAATCAGATTGACAACACATGTAGAGAATATCAAGATGATGAGAGCATAACACTAGGCCACGCCAACTGATATCAAGTACTCTAAACGCTTTCTCCATCTTGGCAATAAGCAATACCCACATACCATTGAAGTGAATGTAATAGGATCAGGCCTCTCACCAGCACGGGTAACCAAGTCAAAGATGTTGTGTTCATCAATTACCCTTCCGTGGGCTATGACAAACATCCCTGCTCTTCATTTTAGTAATGAATTCCTTGGCTTTGACGGAATCACCATGATTCAAATAACCCTCAATCATGCACATGTAAACAGTTGTATCATGTGGTATTCCCATATCAATCATCTCATTGAATTTGATCTAGCATCATCCATTCCGCCCATCTTGCAAAATGCAGATATCAGAGTTAAATATGTGATATCATTAGGGTTCACCCCCTGCTTCAACATTTCATCAAAGAAAAGCATAGCCACATCGATCATTCCATATTTAGCATATGCCTTAATCAGTATGTTGAAAAAAGAGCGGTCGGGAACAACTCCATCTCTTGCCATCAGCTCACAGAGATCAATCATAGCAGCAAGGGATCCTTCTTTAGCATAACCGTGGAGCATAACAGAGTATGAGATGACATTAGGTTTTTGGCCCTTCACAGCCATGGAATAAAATATTTCTGCAGCTTCTTTGACTCTTCCATGCTTGCAAAGGTAGTCCATGACTGAGTTGCAAGTCACAATGTTTGGCATAACACCTTGGCTTGTCATCAGTTTCAACAACCTAAA
Organism: Triticum monococcum; assembly: GCA_034509565.1. Taxonomy (NCBI): domain Eukaryota; kingdom Viridiplantae; phylum Streptophyta; class Magnoliopsida; order Poales; family Poaceae; genus Triticum; species Triticum monococcum. Next base: position 70,186,003 of record CM067846.1, read on the forward strand.
GGCTTCTTTCTGCTGACCCAAAGTTAAAAACCCATGGATCAGGGTATTATATATCCTATCATGTGGTTGGACACCACTATGAACCATATGTCGAAGGATCAGCTCTGCCTTATCCATTGCTCTTGCTTTGCATAGGGCATTGATAATGGAGCTATATGTCACCTCAGTAGGCACAACCCCCTGCTGTGTCATTTCGTGGAATAGATCACATGCTTTGCTTACTTCACCCTCCTTAAAAAAGCCATCCATTACCATGTTGTATGACACCACGTTGAGAGAGTGGTCAGCACCTTTTTTGGCCATCATCCGGAGCAGGTCAAGCGCACGCTGGCTCATTCCATTGTCACAGAAGCTCTTGAGAATTACTGAGTAGGAGATGACATCAGGCAGGTCGTCGGGCATCGTGTGGAGCAGTATGTCCTGAGCCTCCTCCGTGCGCTTCATGTCACAGAGGCACTTGAATAAGCTGCTGTAGGTAATGACACTCATTGTGACGCCTGTCTTGAGGAGGCGGCCCAAGAAGGCAGGCCCAAGGTCTGGGTGGCATGCTCGGTGGCAGCACTCAATTAGTATGTTGTAGGTGTAAATGTCAGGGTTCGTCTTCCTCTCGCCGCCACAGGCGACGTAGAGAAATCCTGTCCTTCGCGGCCCCCTTACCTGATCCTCTCCGCCCGGGCTAATCACGGGGCAGGCTAGTACTGCTTCCCAGCCTTGGCGGGGGTTTTAGGATCTTGGCTTCGCGTTAGGGTTTTGTGAAGGAAATATGCCCTAGAGGCAATAATAAAGTTATTATTTATTTCCTTATATCATGATAAATGTTTATTATTCATGCTAGAATTGTATTAACCGGAAACATAATACATGTGTGAATACATAGACCAACAGAGTGTCACTAGTATGCCTCTACTTGACTAGCTCGTTAATCAAAGATGGTTATGTTTCCTAACCATGAACAAGGAGTTGTTATTTGATTAACGAGGTCACATCATTAGTAGAATGATCTGATTGACATGACCCATTCCATTAGCTTAGCACCCGATCGTTTAGTATGTTGCTATTGCTTTCTTCATGACTTATACATGTTCCTATAACTATGAGATTATGCAACTCCCGTTTACCGGAGGAACACTTTGGGTACTACCAAACGTCACAACGTAACTGGGTGATTATAAAGGAGTACTACAGGTGTCTCCAATGGTAGATGTTGGGTTGGCGTATTTCGAGATTAGGGTTTGTCACTCCGATTGTCGGAGAGGTATCTCTGGGCCCTCTCGGTAATGCACATCACATAAGCCTTGCAAGCACTGCAACTAATAAGTTAGTTGTGAGATGATGTATTACGGAACGAGTAAAGAGACTTGCCGGTAACGAGATTGAACTAGGTATTGGATACCGACGATCGAATCTCGGGCAAGTAACATACCGATGACAAAGGGAACAACGTATGTTGTCATGCGGTCTGACCGATAAAGATATTCGTAGAATATGTAGGAGCCAATATGGGCATCCAGGTCCCGCTATTGGTTATTGACCGGAGACGTGTCTCGGTCATGTCTACATTGTTCTCGAACCGTAGGGTCCGCACGCTTAACGTTACGATGACAGTTATTATGAGTTTATGCATTTTGATGTACCGAAGGTTGTTCGGAGTCCCGGATGAGATCACGGACATGACGAGGAGTCTCGAAATGGTCGAGACGTAAAGATTGATATATTGGAAGCCTATGTTTGGACATCGGAAGTGTTCCGGGTGAAATCGGGATTTTACCGGAATACCGGGAGGGTTACCGGAACCCCCCGGGAGACTAATGGGCCTATTGGGCCTTAGTGGAAAAGAGAAAAGGGAAGCCCACTAGCTGGCCGGCGCCCCCCCCCCAAGTCCTATTAGGAATAGGATAAGGGGCCGGCCCCCCTTCTCTCTCTTTTCCCCCCGGGAGTCCTAATTGGATTAGGATTGGGGGGAGGAGTCCTACTCCCGGTGGGAGTAGGACTCCCCTGCGCCTCCCCTCCCTTGGCCGGCCGGCCCCCCTCCTCCAACCTTTATATACGGGGGCAGGGGGCACCCCAAGACACACAACTTGATCCTTGAGATTGCTCCTTAGCCGTGTGCGGTGCCCCCTGCCACCAAATTCCACCTCGATCGTACCGTTGTAGTGCTTAGGCGAAGCCCTGCGTCGGTAGTACATCAAGATCGTCACCACGCCGTCGTGCTGACGGAACTCCTCCCCGAAGCTTTGCTGGATCGGAGCCCGGGGATCGTCATCGAGCTGAACGTGTGCTAAGAACTCGGAGGTGCCGGAGTAACGGTGCTTGGATCGGTCGGATCGGGAAGAAGACGTACGACTACTTCCTCTACGTTGTGTGATCGCTTCCGCAGTCGGTCTGCGTTGGTACGTAGATAACACTCTCCCCTCTCGTTGCTGTGCATCACCATGATCTTGCGTGTGCGTAGGAAAATTTTGAAATTACTGCGTTCCCCAACATTTTGGTGTTCTGGCGGCGGGGAGCCCGCGAGATTGGAATCGAGTTTTGGTGACTATGGCAAAGCAAGTCGCTCCGGATGCATCGGGGAGCAAAGGGAAGGGGAAGCTCGAGGATCTCATGGAGGAGCTAGCCCTGAACGAGGACGATTTGGATGACGTCGTTTTTGAGGGTGAGGATGCGCCACCGGAGGAGGATCTTAGATGGATGGTTCTGCTTCGAGTTCACATCGACAAAACCTTCAGCACCTACTGGTTCTTTCGCAATATGAGGTCAGCGTGGGATCTTGCTAGGCGGGTGAAGATCAAAACCCTAGAAGATAATCTGTTCATTATGCAATTCGAGTGCCTAGGGGACTGGGAAAGAGTGACCCTTGGAGGTCCATGGCACTTCCGAGGTCATCCTGTCATCATTGAGCCCTATGACGGGTACACCAAGCCTACGTCAATTGAGCTCTTTAAATTTGAAATTTGGGCAAGGATTCTTGACCTACCCATTGCCTACCATGGCAAGGTTAAGGCGCTGGCGGCAAAACTAGGAGAGTTCGTGGAGTCGGAACCTGCATCTTTTGACTTTGAGGGAAACTTTTATCGAGTCAGAATCAGGCTGGATGTGCGCAAGCAGCTGAAGAAAGCAACTTCGATCGTGTGAGGTGGCCAAAGAGAAATATTTGCGGTTAGATATGAGCGGCTTCCGGATTAGTGTCAGGTTTGTGGGATGATGGGCCATGAATTCAAGGAACATGGGGATGGTGTGCATCCGCCCTCGGCCCTGGTTTTCAAGAACTTGAGGGCTCCTGCCACTACTGCTTGGGGCTCCAAGCGTCGCAATAAGGGACAGAAAGCTTGGAGCAACGAGGGAGGAGGAAGTGGATCCGGCCAGGTTTCACAGGAGGATGCAATGGAAGCTGAAGTTACTGCTAGGGTGGAGAGCGATGCAAGTCACAAAAGAGCTTCTGATGAGGTGGTGGGTGTTCCTGTTACTCCAGCGGCTACCACTAGCCTTGAGCTTATTCCCATTGAGAAGAACAATGGTGCTGGTATGGGTGTCTCCCCTAGCCCGCCACCTAAACAGGACCCGAAACGTTCTAGGGTTACACAACAGTCACAGAAGGCAACTAGTGCAAGCGGGACGAAGAATATGGTGGGTCTGAAAAAGCTTGATGAAAAAACGGCGGCCTCCCCTGCGGAGGACCGCCGAGCACAATGAGTTGCATTAGCTGGAATTGCCGGGGACTAGGCAACGCCCCGATAGTTCAAGAGCTACGAGAAATCGTGTTAAAGTTTGCCCCTAGAGTACTTTGCATTGTTGAGACACAAATAAGTCAAGATAGGGCTGAAAGTGTTGGGGAACGCAGTAATTTCAAAAATTTTCCTACGCACACGCAAGATCATGGTGATGCACAGCAACGAGAGGGGAGAGTGTTGTCTACGTACCAACGCAGACCGACTGCGGAAGCGATCACACAACGTAGAGGAAGTAGTCGTACGTCTTCTTCCCGATCCAACCGATCCAAGCACCGTTACTCCGGCACCTCCGAGTTCTTAGCACACGTTCAGCTCGATGACGTTCCTCGGGCTCCGATCCAGCAAAGCGTCGAGGAAGAGTTCCGTCAGCACGACGGCGTGATGACGATCTTGATGTACTACCGACGCAGGGCTTCGCCTAAGCACTACAACGGTACGATCGAGGTGGAATTTGGTGGCAGGGGGCACCGCACACGGCTAAGGAACGATCTCAAGGATCAAGTTGTGTGTCTTGGGGTGCCCCCTGCCTCCGTATATAAAGGTTGGAGGGAGGGGGGCTGGCCGGCCAAAGAGGTGTAGGCGCAGGAGGAGTCCTACTCCTACCGGGAGTAGGACTCCCCCCTCCAATCCTAGTCCAACTAGGAAACCTTCAAAGGGGAGAGAGAGAGAGGTGGCCGGCCCCTCTCCTAGTCCTAATAGGACTAGGGAGAGGGGGGGAGGCGCAGCCCTATGTGGGCTGCCCTCTCACCTTTCCACTAAGGCCCATGTTGGCCCATTTGGCTTCCGGGGGGTTCCGGTAACCCTCCTGGTAATCCGGTAAAATCCCGATTTCACCCGGAACACTTCCGATGTCCAAACATAGGCTTCCAATATATCAATCTTTACGTCTCGACCATTTCGAGACTCCTCGTCATGTCCGTGATCACATCCGGGACTCCGAACAACCTTCGGTACATCAAAATGCATAAACTCATAATAACTATCATCGTAACGTTAAGCGTGCGGACCCTACGGTTCGAGAACAATGTAGACATGACCGAGACACGTCTCCGGTCAATAACCAATAGCGGGACCTGGATGCCCATATTGGCTCCTACATATTCTACGAAGATCTTTATCGGTCAGACCGCATAACAACATACGTTGTTCCCTTTGTCATCGGTATGTTACTTGCCCGAGATTCGATCGTCGTTATCCAATACCTAGTTCAATCTCGTTACCGGCAAGTCTCTTTACTCGTTCCGTAATACATCATCTCACAACTAACATATTAGTTGCAGTGCTTGCAAGGCTTATGTGATGTGCATTACCGAGAGGGCCCAGAGATACCTCTCCGACAATCGGAGTGACAAACCCTAATCTTGAAATACGCCAACCCAACATCTACCATTGGAGACACCTGTAGTACTCCTTTATAATCACCCAGTTACGTTGTGACGTTTGGTAGTACCCAAAGTGTTCCTCCGGTAAACGGGAGTTGCATAATCTCATAGTTATAGGAACATGTATAAGTCATGAAGAAAGCAATAGCAACATACTAAACGATCGGGTGCTATGCTAATGGAATGGGTCTTGTCAATCAGATCATTCTACTAATGATGTGACCTCGTTAATCAAATAACAACTCTTTGTTCATGGTTAGGAAACATAACCATCTTTGATTAACGAGCTAGTCAAGTAGAGGCATACTAGTGACACTCTATTGGTCTATGTATTCACACATGTATTATGTTTCCGGTTAATACAATTCTAGCATGAATAATAAACATTTATCATGATATAAGGAAATAAATAATAACTTTATTATTGCCTCTAGGGCATATTTCCTTCAGAAAGTTTATCAAGTACTCTAGGTTTTGCTTCTTCTTTTGCTGTGGGTTCCACCGGACGGAGTGGTGGTTTAGTTTTGTATTGGAATGATGAAATAAAGATTGAGATTTTGGGCTATTCGCAGTATCATATTGATGCCAAGATTTCGGATTTTGGTGGGGATCCTTGGAGGCTTTCATGCTTCTACGGAGAGGCACAAACGCACCTCCGGCAGAGAACTTGGGACACAATGAAAAACTTATCAGCCTTCCAAAACATGCCATGGGTATGTATAGGGGATTTCAACGAAGTTCTTCGCTATGATGAGCATGAGGGAATTGGCCAGAGAAGTTCTACTCAGATTCAAGGACTCCGCGACGCTGTTGACGTGTGTGGATTAATCGACCTTGGTTTCCAAGGGCGTAAATGGACATTCGAAAAGAAAGTTACAGGAGGCTCTTACACAAGAGTCAGACTAGACAGAGCTTTGTGCACTGCCGATTGGGGTGCACGTTTCCCACTAGCAGTTGTTGAGCATCTAACAGCAGCTACTTCCGATCATTCACCCATCAGAATGATGCTCGAGCCACGGGAAAGAAACCAAGTTCAGAGGCAGTTCCGGTATGTCTACAATGCTCTACACGGAGCTACTCTAGCTAATTGCTCCCACTTTCAATATGTATCCAGATTGAGACTTTAGATTCATCTGGATCAGTGTCAAAAACTTGCATCGACGTAACCCTTTACGACGAACCTTTTTGTCACGTCCATAATCGAGAAACATATCCTTATTTTACTAGGGATAATTCTGACCGCTGTCCAGTGATCTACTCCTAGATCACTATTGACTCCCTTGCCAAATCAGCGCAGGGTATACAATAGATCTGGTACATAGCATGGCATACTTTATAGAACCTATGAATGAGGCATAGGGAATGACTTTCATTCTCTTTTTATCTTCTGCCGTGGTCGGGCTTTGAGTCTTTACTCAACTTCACACCTTGTAACACAGGCAAGAAACTTTTTCTTTGACTGTTCTATTTTGAACTACTTCAAAATCTTGTTAAGGTATGTACTTATTGAAAAACTTATCAAGCGTCTTGATCTATCTCTATAGATCTTGAAGCTCAATATGTAAGCAGCTTTACCAAAGTCTTTCTTTGAAAAACTCCTTTCAAACACTCCTTTTATGCTTTACAGAATAATTCTACATTATTTCCGATCAACAATATGTCACTCACATATACTTATCAGAAATGTTGTAGTGCTCCCACTCACTTTCTTGTAAATACAGGCTTCACCGCAAGTCTGTATAAAACTATATGCTTTGATCAACTTATCAAAGCGTATATTCCAACTCCGAGATTCTTGCACCAGTCCATAGATGGATCGCTGGAGCTTGCATATTTAGTTAACACCTTTAGGATTGACAAAACCTTCTAGTTGCATCGTATACAACTCTTCTTCAGTAAATCCATTAAGGAATGCAGTTTTGTTTATCCATTTGCCAGATTTCATAAAATGTGGCAATTGCTAACATGATTCGGACAGACTTAAGCATAGATACGAGTGAGAAAAACTCATCGTAGTCAACACCTTGAACTTGTCAAAAACCTTTTGCGACAATTCTAGCTTTGTAGATAGTAACACTACTATCAGCGTCCGTCTTCCTCTTGAAGATCCATTTATTCTCAATTGCTTGCCGATCATCGGGCAAGTCAACCAAAGTCCATACTTTGTTCTCATACATGGATCCCATCTCAGATTTCATGTCCTCAAGCCACTTTGCGGAATCTGGGCTCACCATCGCTTCTTCATAGTTCGTAGGTTCATCATGATCTAGTAGCATGACTTCCAGAGAAGGATTACCGTACCACTCTGGCGCGGATCTTACTCTGGTTTACCTACAAGGTTCGGTAGTAACTTGATCTGAAGTTATATGATCATCATCATTAGCTTCCTCACTGATTGGTATAGGTGTCGCAGAAACAATTTTCTGTGATGTACTATTTTCCAATAAGGGAGCAGGTATAGTTACCTCGTCAAGTTCTACTTTCCTCCCACTCACTTCTTTCAAGAGAAACTCCTTCTCTAGAAAATATCCATTATAAGCAACGAATGTCTTGCCTTAGGATCTGTGATAGAAGGTGTACCCAACAGTCTCCTTTTGGGTATCCTATGAAGACATATTTCTCCGATTTGGTTTTGAGCTCATCAGGATGAAACTTTTTCACATAAGCATCATAACCCCAAACTTTGAGAAATGACTACTTTGGTTTCTTGCTAAACCACAGTTCTGATTGTGTCGTCTCAACGGACTCAGATGGTTCCCCCTTTTTAACGTGAATGCAGCTGTCTCCAATGCATAACCCCAAAAACGATAGTGGTAAATCGGTAAGAAACATCATAGATTGCACTATATCCAATAAAGTACGGTTATGACGTTCGGACACACCATTATGCTGTGGTGTTCCAGGTGGCGTGAGTAGTGAAACTATTTCACATTGTTTTAACTGAAGACCAAACTCGTAACTCAAATACTATTTTCCACGATCAGATCGTAGAAACTTTATTTTCTTGTTACGATGATTTTCCACTTCACTCTGAAATTATATGAACTTTTCAAATGTATCAGACTTCTATTTCATTAAGTAGATATACCCATATCTGCTCAAATCATCTGTGAAGGTTAGAAAATAATGATACCCGCTGCAAGCCTTAAATATTCATCGGACCACATACATTAGTATGTATGATTTCCAACAAATCTGTTGCTTGCTCCATTGTTCCGGAGAACGGCGTTTTAGTCATCTTGCCTAAAAGGCATGGTTCGCAAGCATCAAGTGATTCATAATCAAGTGATTTCCGAAAGCCCATCAGCATGGAGTTTCTTCATGCGCTTTATACCAATATGACCTAAACGGCAGTGCCACAAATAAGTTGCACTATCATTATTAACTTTGCATCTTTTGGTTTCAATATTATGAATATGTGTATTACTACGATCGAGATCCAACGAACTTGTTTCATTGGGTGTATGACCATCGAAGGTTTTTATTCATGTAAACAGAACATCAATTATTCTCTGACTTTAATGAATAACCGTATTGCAATAAACATGATCAAATCATATTCATGCTCAACGCAAAACCCAAATAACACTTATTTAAGTTCAACACTAATCCCGAAAGTATAGGGGAGTGTGCGATGATGATCATATCAATCTTGGAACTACTTCCAACACACATCGTCACTTCACTAGTCTCTGTTTATTCTGCAACTCCTATTTCGAGTTACTACTCTTAGCAACTGAACTAGCATCAAATACTGAGGGGTTGCTATAAACACTAGTAAAGTACACATCAATAACATGTATATCAAATATACTTATGTTCACTTTGCCATCCTTCTTATCCGCCAATCACTTGGGGTAGTTCCGCTTCCAGTGACCAGTCCCTTTGCAGTAGAAGCACTTAGTCTCAGGCTTAGGATCAGACTTGGGCTTCTTCACTTGAGTAGCAACTTGCTTGCCGTTCTTCTTGAAGTTCCCCTTCTTCCCTTTGCCCTTTTCTTGAAACTAGTGGTCTTGTCAACCATCAACACTTGATGTTTTTCTTGATTTCTACCTTCGTTGATTTCAACATCACGAAGAGCTTGGGAGTTGTTTCCGTTATCCCTTGCATATTATAGTTCATCACGAAGTTCTACTAACTTGGTGATGGTGACTAGAGAATTCTGTCAATCACTATCTTATCTGGAAGATTAACTCCCACTTGATTCAAGCGATTGTAGTACCCAGACAATCTGAGCACATGCTCACTAGTTGAGCGATTCTCCTCCATCTTTTAGCTATAGAACTTGTTGGAGACTTCATATTTCTCAACTCAGGTATTTGCTTGAAATATTAACTTCAACTCCTGGAACATCTCATATGGTCCATGACGTTCAAAACGTCTTTGAAGTCCCGATTCTAAGCCATTAAGCATGGTGCACTAAACTATCAAGTAGTCATCATGTTGAGCTAGCCAAACGTTCATAACGTCTGCATCTGCTCCTGCAATAGGTCTGTCACCTAGTGGTGCATCAAGGACATAATTTTTCTGTGCAGCAATGAGGATAAACCTCAGATCACGGATCCAATCCGCATCATTGCTACTCACATCTTTCAACATAATTTTCTCTAGGAACATATCAAAAATAAACACAGGGAAGCAACAACGCGAGCTATTGATCTACAACATAATTTGCAAAATACTACCAGGACTAAGTTCATGATAAATTTAAGTTCAATTTAATCATATTACTTAAGAACTCCCACTTAGATAGACATCCCTCTAATCCTCTAAGTGATCACGTGATCCAAATCAACTAAACCATAACCGATCATCACGTGAGATGGAGTAGTTTTCAATGGTGAACATCGTTATGTTGATCATATCTACTATATGATTCACGCTCGACCTTTCGGTCTCTGTGTTCCGAGGCCATATCTGCATATGCTAGGCTCGTCAAGTATAACCTGAGTATTCTGCGTGTGCAAAACTGGCTTGCACCCGTTGTAGATGGACGTAGAGCTTATCACACCCGATCATCACGTGGTGTCTGGGCACGACGAACTTTGGCAACGGTGCATACTCAGGGAGAACACTTCTTGATAATTTAGTGAGAGATCATCTTATAATGCTACCGTCAATCAAAGCAAGATAAGATGCATAAAAGGATAAACATCACATGCAATCAATATAAGTGATATGATATGGCCATCATCATTTTGTGCTTGTGATCTCCATCTCCGAAGCACCGTCATGATCACCATCGTCACCGGCGCGACACCTTGATCTCCATCGTAGCATCGTTGTCGTCTCGCCAATCTTATGCTTCCACGACTATTACTACCGTTTAGTAATCTAGTAAAGCATTACATCGCGATTGCATTGCATACAATAAAGCGACAACCATATGGCTCCTGCCAGTTGCCGATAACTTAGTTACAAAACATGATCATCTCATACAATAAAATCAGCATCATGCCTTGACCATATCACATCACAACATACCCTGCAAAAACAAGTTAGACGTCCTCTACTTTGTTGTTGCGAATTTTACGTGGCTGCTACGGGCTTAAGTAAGAACTCATCTCACCTACGCATCAAAACCACAACGATAGTTCGTCAAATAGACTCCGTTTTAACCTTCTCAAGGACCGGGCGTAGTCACACTTGGTTCAACTAAAGTTGGAGAGACAGTCTTCCGCAAGCCATCTATGTGCAAAGCACGTCGAGGGAACCGGTCTCGCGTAAGAGTACGCGTAAGGTTGGTCCGGATCGTCTCAGCCAACAATACCGCCGAACCAAAGTATGACATGCTGGTAGGCAGTATGACTTGTATCGCCCACAACTCACTTGTGTTCTACTCGTGCATATAACATCAAACCATAAAACCTAGGCTCGGATGCCACTGTTGGGGAACGCAGTAATTTCAAAAATTTTCCTACGCACACGCAAGATCATGGTGATGCACAGCAACGAGAGGGGAGAGTGTTGTCTACATACCAACGCAGACCGACTGCGGAAGCGATCACACAACGTAGAGGAAGTAGTCGTACGTCTTCTTCCCGATCCGACCGATCCAAGCACCGTTACTCCGGCACCTCCGAGTTCTTAGCACACGTTCAGCTCGATGACGTTCCTCGGGCTCCGATCCAGCAAAGCGTCGAGGAAGAGTTCCGTCAGCACGACGGCGTGATGACGATCTTGATGTACTACCGACGCAGGGCTTCGCCTAAGCACTACAACGGTACGATCGAGGTGGAATTTGGTGGCAGGGGGCACCGCACACGGCTAAGGAACGATCTCAAGGATCAAGTTGTGTGTCTTGGGGTGCCCCCTGCCTCCGTATATAAAGGTTGGAGGGAGGGGGGCTGGCCGGCCAAAGAGGTGTAGGCGCAGGAGGAGTCCTACTCCTACCGGGAGTAGGACTCCCCCCTCCAATCCTAGTCCAACTAGGAAACCTTCAAAGGGGAGAGAGAGAGAGGTGGCCGGCCCCTCTCCTAGTCCTAATAGGACTAGGGAGAGGGGGGGAGGCGCAGCCCTATGTGGGCTGCCCTCTCACCTTTCCACTAAGGCCCATGTTGGCCCATTTGGCTTCCGGGGGGTTCCCGTAACCCTCCCGGTAATCCGGTAAAATCCCGATTTCACCCGGAACACTTCCGATGTCCAAACATAGGCTTCCAATATATCAATCTTTACGTCTCGACCATTTCGAGACTCCTCGTCATGTCCGTGATCACATCCGGGACTCCGAACAACCTTCGGTACATCAAAATGCATAAACTCATAATAACTGTCATCGTAACGTTAAGCGTGCGGACCCTACGGTTCGAGAACAATGTAGACATGACCGAGACACGTCTCCGGTCAATAACCAATAGCGGGACCTGGATGCCCATATTGGCTCCTACATATTCTACGAAGATCTTTATCGGTCAGACCGCATAACAACATACGTTGTTCCCTTTGTCATCGGTATGTTACTTGCCCGAGATTCGATCGTCGGTATCCAATACCTAGTTCAATCTCGTTACCGGCAAGTCTCTTTACTCGTTCCGTAATACATCATCTCACAACTAACATATTAGTTGCAGTGCTTGCAAGGCTTATGTGATGTGCATTACCGAGAGGGCCCAGAGATACCTCTCCGACAATCGGAGTGACAAACCCTAATCTCGAAATACGCCAACCCAACATCTGCCATTGGAGACACCTGTAGTACTCCTTTATAATCACCCAGTTACGTTCTGACGTTTGGTAGCACACAAAGTGTTCCTCCGGCAAACGGGAGTTGCATAATCTCATAGTCATAGGAACATTTATAAGTCATGAAGAAAGCAATAGCAACATACTAAACGATCGGGTGCTAAGCTAATGGAATGGGTCATGTCAATCAGATCATTCAACTAATGATGTGACCTCGTTAATCAAATAACAACTCTTTGTTCATGGTTAGGAAACTTAACCATCTTTGATTAACGAGCTAGTCTAGTAGAGGCATACTAGTGACACTCTGTTTGTCTATGTATTCACACATGTATTATGTTTCCGGTTAATACAATTCTAGCATGAATAATAAACATTTATCATGATATAAGGAAATAAATAATAACTTTATTATTGCCTCTAGGGCATATTTCCTTCAGAAAGTTTATCAAGTACTCTAGGTTTTGCTTCTTCTTTTGCTGTGGGTTCCACCGGACGGAGTGGTGGTTTAGTTTTGTATTGGAATGATGAAATAAAGATTGAGATTTTGGGCTATTCGCAGTATCATATTGATGCCAAGATTTCGGATTTTGGTGGGGATCCTTGGAGGCTTTCATGCTTCTACGGAGAGCCACAAACGCACCTCCGGCAGAGAACTTGGGACACAATGAAAAACTTATCAGCCTTCCAAAACATGCCATGGGTATGTATAGGGGATTTCAACGAAGTTCTTCGCTATGATGAGCATGAGGGAATTGGCCAGAGAAGTTCTACTCAGATTCAAGGACTCCGCGACGCTGTTGACGTGTGTGGATTAATCGACCTTGGTTTCCAAGGGCGTAAATGGACATTCGAAAAGAAAGTTACAGGAGGCTCTTACACAAGAGTCAGACTAGACAGAGCTTTGTGCACTGCCGATTGGGGTGCACGTTTCCCACTAGCAGTTGTTGAGCATCTAACAGCAGCTACTTCCGATCATTCACCCATCAGAATGATGCTCGAGCCACGGGAAAGAAACCAAGTTCAGAGGCAGTTCCGGTATGAGTGCATGTGGGATACGCATCCCGAGCTAATCCCCGTCGTCCAGCATGCATGGGAGGCGAACAGCCCTAATCTAACGGCCGCAGAAGTTCGTGCTAATTTGCAGTCATTGTCAAACAACTTGGGCGAGTGGAGTAAATCAACGTTTGGCAGTGTCAAGGCAGAGATAAAAAGGCTGAAGAGGGATTTGGAACGTCTAAGGAGTGATCCATTGAGGACTGCACCGAGCCATATAGAGATTAAAACAAATGATCGCTTGATCGAGCTTTATCTTCGTGAAGAGATAATGTGGCGCCAGAGATCGAGAGTGCAATGGTTGGCAGAAGGGGATAGGAACACACACTTTTTCCATCTCCGGGCGTCCAACAGAAGGCGCAAAAATTTGATCAAAGCGCTGCAAAAGCAGGATGGGCAGTTAACGGATGACTTATCCGAAATGCAGCAGCTAGCACTAGATTTCTACAAGACTTTGTATACCTCAGAGGGGGTGGAGGGACTAGATGATGTTCTCCAACATGTACCCTTAAAGTTCACCGCAGCTATGAATGACACTCTTTTGGCGCCCTATAAAGAGGAGGAAGTGAAGAAAGCCCTTTTTCAGATGTTCCCAACGAAGGCCCCGGAGCCTGACGGGTTCCTGCACATTTTTTCAGCGGCATTGGGACATTTGTGGAGCTGCGGTCACTCGAGCGGTATTGAGTATAGTTCGAGGTGAAGAAAGCCCGGAGTGTGTCAATGACACGATCCTGGTTCTAATCCCTAAGGTATCAAAACCTACTCTTTTGTCTCAATTTCGACCGATTAGCTTATGCAATGTCTTCTACAAAATTGCTTCAAAGGTATTGGCTAACCGGTTGAACGTTATATTACCCGAGATTATTTCTGAAGAGCAGTCAACCTTCGTGCCTGGAAGGCTTATTACTGATAACATAATTTCAACATATGAGTGTTTGCACTTTATGAAGAGGAATAAGTCCAAGAATAATAATTATTGTGCTCTAAAGCTCGACATGATGAAAGCATATGATAGAGTGGAGTGGAATTATCTAGAAGCAATCATGAGGAAACTGGGTTTTGTAGAACCGTGGATCAATACGGTGATGAGTATGGTTAGAACGGTATCCTTCTCAGTTTTGTTTAATGGAAGTAAATTGGAGGAATTCAAACCATCTAGAGGTATTCGTCAGGGAGACCCAATCTCTCCATACCTTTTCCTGTTGGCAGCAGAGGGCCTTTCGTGCCTGTTAAAATCTCATAGTAGATCATCCCAGCTCAGCGGCATCAAGGTGGCCCCATCGGCTCCGTCGGTGAACCACCTGTTATTCGCGGATGATAGCCTGCTGTTCTTCAAGGCGAGTGTTGATGGAGCGGAGGGTGCGTCACACCTTTTGGATACTTACTGCAAGGCTTCAGGCCAAAGGATTAATAGGGATAAATCGTCTATCTTTTTTAGTAAGGGATGCCCGCAGATTGTGAGAGATGCAGTTAAGGGGTGCCTTCAAGTGCCTAATGAGTCATTAAGTGACAGATACCTTGGTATGCCTACAGATGTTGGACACTCAAGAAAAGGCACTTTCAAACATTTGAGTGACCGTGTATGGGATAAGGTAAAAGGTTGGATGGGTAAGTGTTTATCCACAGGAGGAAAGGAGGTGTTGATCAAGGCAGTTGCACAAGCCATCCCGGTTTACTCCATGTCCTGTTTCAAGCTCCCTAGAGGTTTATGTGAGCACATAAATTCCATCATCCGAAAATTTTGGTGGGGCTGCAAGGAGGGACAGCGAAAGCCGGCTTGGGTCTCTTGGGAAGTAATGACAAGGCCTAAGTACTTGGGAGGAATGGGTTTCAGAGATCTGGAGCTCTTTAACCTCGCACTTTTGGCAAGGCAGGCCTGGAGGGTGCTGCAAGATCCGTCATCGTTGAGTGCGAGAATTTTGAAGGCCTTCTATTTTCCCAATACTGATTTCCTCACGGCTGAACTAGGATCACGTCCGTCGCAGATTTGGCGAGCGATTTTGGAAGGACGAGACATACTAAAGCAAGGCATCATCCGAAGGATTGGCAATGGACAGTCAACAAGCATATGGGACCATAACTGGATTCCCAAGGAGGGATCTTTGCGGCCAGTTATGTCATTGATACAAAACCCTCCTGAGCTAGTATCCGAGCTTCTTCTACCAGCAGCCGGATCCTGGAATAATGACCTTGTTAGGGCGATTTTCTTGCCAACAGATGCAAAGGCAATCTTGAGGATTCCTGTCTGTACCAGCAACGTTGAGGATTTTTGGGCTTGGCATCCAGAGAAGAAAGGAAGGTTCTCGGTGAGCTCAGCCTATAAGTTTATGATCAAAACAAAGATCACCAGAGAGAACTGGCTCGAAGGGAGGAGCGGATCTTCGAGTAATGAGAGAGAAGAAGATGATTGGACCTCGCTTTGGTCCCTGAGAGTACCATCTAAAGTCAAGATCTTTTTGTGGCGTCTCGCCCGGCATTCTCTACCAACAACCGACGTTCTTAGCCGAAGAAACATGACCACTCGAGACGCGTGCCCACTGTGCGGCTCCCCTGATTCTTGGAGGCACGCGCTTGTGTCATGCTCTATGGCTCGCTGCACCTGGGCGTTGTCGGACACTGAGCTGGTCGCAAAGATGGCGGATGTCGGCGAGGCAAATGCCAAGAACTGGCTGTTTTGCATGAGTGAAGAGGTGGACCAAAAGTTATTCACATAACTGGTTGTCACCCTGTGGGCGCTATGGTATGCCAGAAGAAAGGCTACCCACGAGGGAATTTTCCAATCCCCAATGCAAACCTCCAAGTTCGTGAAGTCTTATATGGACGAGCTGGAGCAGCTTGAGAAACCTGTGCATGATCGGAGAAGGACTGAAGCGACGAGTGGGGGGACACGGCGATGGCTAGCTCCACCAGAAGGGATGGTGAAAATCAATGTTGATGGAGCAGTCGCGCGACATAAGCGTGGAGGAGCAGTATCTGCGGTGTACCGAGACCAGGCGGGACTATATCTTGGTTCGTCGGCAGTAGTTTTTCAAGGCATCACTGATCCCACGACTCTGGAGACCTTCGCGTGCAAGGAAGCGTTGGCGCTGGTGCTGGATCTTCAGGTGACTAATATGAAGGTGGCCTTGGACTGCAAGGGTGTGGTACTGGACATACACGAGGGAACGAGGGGTCCACACTCGGCCATTGTACATGAAATAATGCAGCGTAGGAGTTCTTTTGAGTTAGTTTCTTTTGCTTTTGAGAGTAGAAACAATAATTTCGAGGCTCACAATCTCGCCAAGTTCGCATGTAATTTAGTTGTAGGTCGACATGTTTGGTTGGGAATTCTCCATGACCAAACTCGTGTACCTATGAACATTGCTATCATCTAATAAAGTGACGAGATTTCTCAAAAAAAAGGTGTAAATGTCAGGTGATATCCGGTGGCGGTTGAAGAGATTGATGGCGAGGGCAGGGCCATCTGTGCAGTTGGTCGAGGGCGGCGCATCCGCGAGGGCAGCAAACAAGCCGTTGAGTGCGCGCGCTGAAACCGGGACGGGTTGGCGCTGCAATTCGTCCAACAGTTGGTGCGCGAGCTCCGGCCAGAGCGTCCCGGAGCCCAGATGATATTTGAATTCGTCTAGCAGCTCGTTGGCGCGTGAGGAGACGGAGCTGGAGAAAGAGCGGGGCTGGAGGCGCGACATTGACGCCGGCTAGAGCCTAGAAGGCCGCGCTCCTTCCGGCAGGATGCAGCGGCGGTGAATGCGGGACGGCGGTGGGAGGACAGCAGACGGAGGCGAGACTGGGCAGTGTACACGGCCGTCCCTGCAGTGGTGTGAAGAAGGCGGCCGGATCAGAGGTGGGATTGGATTTGCGGGGATTTTGGATCGAGACGGTGTTTGATTTGGAGCCAGGTCCAGTCTTGAAATTTCGCCGTAACTTGAACTATGACGTTTGGTGAGCGTGATCCTCTTGTGAGATCCACAAGTGTTGGCTCATGACGAGCTGTTATAATTCCCACATTGTGCTCGGATTTCCTTTGTCCGGATTTATTAGTCCTCTTCGGGTTTTAAGCCTACTTTTAACTAACAAAATTTGTGTTGTATATGATAAAATATAGATCATTGGAAACATTCTTAAAACACTAACCCAATGATAGTTGTTTGGCTTATGGCTCATATTTTTGTGAGTAAAATTTCTAATCTACTTCAGGCTCAACATTCAAGGGGGGCTAATAAATTCAAACGGAAGAACTTTGCAGTGTCATTTAGAGCTGCCGTCGTGTTGTATTTGAATTCTAATTAATATACACAAATATTGAACGGTACAAATAGATACTTAGATAAACCAAAGAATAATTTATAGGTTCAGTGAGGCTAGATATGCATCGTGTATGCCAAAGTAAAATAGTTAGCCATATAAATGAGAAATGTTATATGATGTATCTAAAATGGGTTCAATCAGCGCGGGTGATCGGACGACGGCCGCTCGAAGATCACGCAAAGTGGACTAGTGCCTGGCCATGGCGGGAGGCGCTCGACTATGTGCATTGGCTTCCAGCGATCAGGGCCCAGATTTGTTTTGCCCGGCATCGCCTTGGCGTCCTCCCATAATTGGCCTTTTGCCCAGATTTGTTTGCATCGCCTCGGCCTTGAGCAACCCATGGATTCAGCGATCGCTGCCGGAGAGAGAAACAGGAATACGATCTCAATTTGGAAGGAGAATGCAGACACGGAGTACATCGGTACATGACGACGTACTAGTTGGGGAATAGCTACGACAGAAAAAGGAAAGTTGCATCTACATTCGTCATTTGCATGCGAAATCGAAGAAAATTAAGATGCGTGTGCGGCTCTGTACATCCCTGCGACCCTGGCCTGCCTCGCTGGGCAAGGGCCCATGGGCTACGTGCATGCCATGGGAGGGGCCCCTTGACCATGGGGGCCCGGGGCGGTCGCCCCCCCCCCCCCCCCCCCTCCACCCTCCCTCAGGGCCGGCCCTGTTTGGAGCTCTGCCTCTGCGTGTGCATCGGCGTGCATCTCATTTCACAGTCAGCGCACGCCCACTTCGGCCGCGCCGCTTAACCCGCGCATACGGCTACGGAGTACTACGAATACATACTAGTATAGCACTCGTGCATTGTCACGGGTAAAATGAGTGAGTGGAATGCTCTCATGTGCCTTACGGCAAGCACCAAAGTTCTTCCACGTTTTTCTCTCTCTATTGACCAC
Organism: Triticum monococcum; assembly: GCA_034509565.1. NCBI lineage: Eukaryota > Viridiplantae > Streptophyta > Magnoliopsida > Poales > Poaceae > Triticum > Triticum monococcum. The sequence goes on from CM067846.1 coordinate 70,204,564, forward strand.
TATGTGATTCAAGGATCCATCGGCTCCATCCCGGCATGCACAACAATGAGGTGTTACAAATTTAAAAAGAAAATAACAAAAATACTGCAGTTGTATTCAATTTTGTAAGTTCGAACTTACCTTGAGCTTATAAATAAGAAATAAAAAGTTAGCAAAATATATAATGCAAGAAAAGGAAAGGCCTTTATTCAAGAGACTTTATGCAGTTGAGTCCTAATCTTATGCACCTAAAATAAACCTTGCGTCATCCACGAGCAATGAGAATATTTAATTTTTTGTAGGAAAAAAAACAGCCAAATAATAATTCCAAACTGAACATTTTTTATGGAATTGACCATGCTCTCTCTCTCTCTCTCTCTCCGCATCAAATTACAATGCGAGGAATATTCATAAATATTTAATCCATTGCATTTCTAGAAAGACAGAGACTGCAAGGTAGAGGATTTTGAGTAGCGCAGACCTTGCGGTGGTTGAGCTTGGAGTGGTTGAGACGGCTAAGCCTTGGCCCATGAGAACGAATCAGAGGTAACAAGCACTATTGTTCTCAACCGCGACATAACCAGCGATGAGGATAGAGCAGTACTGGATGCCAGTCAGCATGACAGCGCAGGTGGAACTGACCAAGGAGGATGGGTTGGGAATAAGGGTGGATGGGCCGATCGGTTGTTTTGGCCTACTCTTGGATCGAAGAGGACCAAAAAGGCAGACCCGATGAAAATATTGACGCGTTTTGTATGTGAAAATAGGCCTCAAAGTTGACAGGTTCGGTTGTGCTTTGGCCCAACCAGCTTAAATCGGACCAAAGGGTCATCCCAATCTCGTAGGTTTTTCACCCCTGGTGCCGGTGATGACCCACTCAGGCTGGTAAGATTTGCGTAGCCGCGCGACCAACAGCCTCACCCACCACGCCTCCTCCGGCGCGGCTGCGTCTCTCCCTAATCCCGTCTTCATTTGCAGGTTCAGTCAGATCAGACTGTTTTTCTTTCCTTTTATTCAGTTGAACAAAATACACAAAAAAAACGAGATAACTAATCACGGCAAGGCACACAAAAAATTGATCCCATACAACCATGCCATCCGACGAAACCGAGCCAACATCCACGTCACTACACCTGCGACCCGGGCTCAAATCCAGAAATACTTGAGACCGAAAATGGACTAAATTTAACTGATCAGTTAGCCTTGTGGAAACTTGACCCTTAGCTGAACAGTAAAATACTACAAATCGAAACATACTTTCTACTGAATTGGAGCTCTATCTCCCATTATAACAATTTTCTACTGGAAACAATTTTGCCAACTGACATTTCCAAAAAGAATATTAATCTGTTATTACAGGATTACATCACACAAAATATAGAAGAAAAAAAAGGGAAAATAGTAGTTAAGTTGCATTTTCTTCCAGGTCAATGCAATATCACTTGTTGTAGGAGCATAAGAAAGATCGGACCAATCGATGGGAAATTGCTGAAACTAAACAAGTGTTAATCAAACAAGACTCTAATTGAGGAGAAAATAATATGCTTTCCCTTGAAAAATGTTGCGCCTAACATGATGAGCCCTGGATGTAGCTTCGTAGTTTAAATTATACAATGTTACTTATAAGCTATTTACAGTCCTACGCGTTCCCGTTTCCTAGGAATGATACTACCTAATATTTATATATCTAAGAGCAAATTGGCAGATACATGCAGCTAAATATCTGGGTTGTGTAGGTTCAACCGAAGACTTGGGAGCCTAAATACTAATTGGACTTTAAGTTGAATAATATGGATAGGGAATTTTTGCTCACCAATTCATCCAACAGAATACTTGCACTTGCACCTACCCTAACGGCACAAGTTGAATCAAACAAAAGGTCAGTTTGGTTGGAGACCTGGAGATTGTGCCTGGGAAAAAGCATTGCCTGGATGGAGCCTGAGATGATGGGCCTTTTCTGCCTGGCCAGGCGTGCCTGGGCAAGGTGTGTTTGGTTCGTTTTCGGGTTGCTATACTGTCATCTACTCCCTTCGTTCCAAATTACTTGTCGTAGAAATGATGTATCTAGAACTAAAATACATCTAGATACATTCATATATGTGACAAGTAATTTGGAACCGAGGAAGTAGTATTTTAAAGGCTGTTTACACAGTGGGCCATACTGTCCATCACTCATTATTGGAGCCAGGCTGCTAGCCAAGCGCAAGCACTTGGACGCCTGGGGCCAGGCTAAGCATATTGCCCGGATCAAACGTTTTCTTTTATTTTATTTTTTGAACCGAACCAGGCTAATCACCCTGCTACCGGCTGCCAGGCTGGGCAAATGTTTTCTTTCCCTGGACACCAATCAAACAAGTGTCAGGCAGTTCCCAGGAGAGTTCCAGGCCCGTCTAGCGGCGTGGACGCAATCCAAACTAGCTCAAATTCTCTTAACCTGTAGGGAGAAAAAGAAAGCATTACCTGGGGATGTACGGATCCAGCAGCAGAGTGGCTGGGGACGAGTCGTGGCCAGAAAGCATCTAACTGTCGCATATTGTAGCGTGGCCGAGGGGCAGCGACAGGGGTATTCCTTGGTATGCACGTGAATACCAAAGAACTATATACTGTAGATATATTTATCATATATTGTTGGTATTCAGGGCAAAAATAATAATCAATGAATACCACAGCAGGTGATTCCTGCCGCCTCAACTGCCCGTCATGGCCGCACAGGCCGAGTTCCAACATGAGGTGGACGAGGGCGGAGACCAAAGTGTCATTGGCGTGAGGGGAGGAGCCCATGGGAATGACTACCGCACCAGTGCGAGGATGACTCGATGGATGGGACAGATGGAGCCAGCCAGCTCGCCGATGGAGCAAACTCATGCAAAGGTGGCGGCAGCGGGCGGACGTCGATGTATATGTACTGGAGGCAGCGGTGTCACGCCTCACGCGGTATGCTTGTTGGCAGTATGGACTCAGATAACGCCGACGAGTTGAGGAGAGGCAGGAGGTCTGGAGTGGCGTCAGCTGGCTATGGTGGAGATGTTTATGTGAGAAGAAGCTGAAACGGAAGGAGAAGCTGTAATTGGAAAGAATGCAAAAAAAATATTAACCCGCATATTTCATTTCGGAAAAATGCTAATATAGATGGAGCGATGATTTTCGTGGCTAACCCTACCTATCCAAACAACCACTTAGAAAAAGCAAAGATCGATGCATTAGGAAAATTAGGATTTGAAATTGATTGTCATGAAACTAAATTTTATTAATTGGTAACATGCTATCGGTTCCTGCCGTTTATAATGTGTCTAGTTAGAAAATATTTTGGAAAGATTAGGAAAGTTTTTATTATGAGGATAAAAAACTCAACGTGAGGAGATATGATGATGAGATGTGAGACAAAAATAAACCAGACAAAAATAAACTATGGACCAATCCTATCAACTCAGACATTAGGAGTAAAGATACCTTGCGAGCGCATCCACCCGTCGTTGGTTTAGAGGACCTTGTTTCTCTTTTCTGACGGAGCAGGGGCAAAAGTAAGCATAGCCGCAGAGAAAGGGCAAAACAAAATTAGTGGGGCTCAGCTAAGGGCACATATAAGTGTAATAAAAAGCAGATAAAAAGGTTCACCAACATGCCCAATATAAAAAAAACAATACAATCACAAATACTCACATACAATCACTCCTACGACGTACGTACGCACACCCTGCCCAAGCACCTATGAGATATTTAGTCGACACAACATCTTTAAATTAACAAATTCACAAGCACGCTTACAACATCAAATTGATTTCACTGGATCTGTCATGAAACAAATTGATTCAGATGTGCTAGAATGGCCAGGACTTAACTTTGTGCAATTTAAAACAAAATTTATAGTTAAGCTTTGTTAAGGGCACATCATGGTTTTCGTGTAGCCATTTTTGTGTAGGTACGTACCAATTGATTTAAAGCCATTGCAAAACCAAAAACCTTCCAATTTGAAAAATGTGTGCTTAGCTTATCTCACATTATGGCACATTTAAATGTGGAAAGTGGCAGTGGATAATCTGAAATATCTGATATTCGTACATGAGAAATGTCTATTCATATCCTAAACATCCACATCTAAACTAAAATGAGAATGAAAATGAAAGATGTCCGGGTTTAATTTACAAATACAAATATGGTACCTGCCCAACCGTGGCGGCCTCCCGATTGCTCAAGATCCCCAAAGTCGTTGGATCCCGCACAAGGGCACAACAAGTTTTAAGTTTTAGTTTATGAAACTTACGATTTTGTCACTTGCAGGTTTGGAAACTTACTTTTGTCAAAATGTATTGAAAATGGATCTCATTTGAAAGTCCTCGTTGCCAGAAACACGAATATGCAAAGAAAACTTAACTTGGACTTTTGGTTCAAAAGGTATGAAAGATTAAAAATCGAAGCCAAAACAAAAGGGGGGTTGTGTGCCCTCGCCTCTGCGTGCTACAAACCCTCTCCCATGAACACAACTGACGTCCTCCGCTCAAACTCCTCAAGAGAAAAACTTGGACATTTTAATGCACCATGACACATATGTTAGGATGATCTTCACCATGTGGGCCCAACGGCCCACCGGGCCCTTAGATCCGTGCCCTGATCGGGGGCGCTTAACCCACTATGGTTGATGGCCCCCTGTCGCCTGCACTATATAAAGAGGTGGGGGCCGGCGGCTGCCCTACGAGGTTCGTCGCAACACCGTACATCTCACCTAATCCCCTACCGATCTAGGGTTAGTGCAGTGCTGATGGGAAGCGCCGCCACCACTTCGCCCACTACTCTCTGCCATCACCGGCCACCGTCACCATGGCCGGCACCGGTGGCTCCTCGAGCCACAAGGAAAAGGTAATACCTATCACCACTACTGGAATCCCCATGCCCACTGGATCAACAGATCCTATCAATGGTATCAGCCCAGGTTGGCGTTATGGATTTTTGGTAGCAACAGAAATCCCCCCTCCCCAAAGAACCCTAGAACAGGGCAGAGAAAAATTCCTCTCTTGAGAAAGTAGCACCGCCGTTATGGCCGCGCCGTTCCTCTCGATCCGGACGGGCATCGGCAAGCCGAGCCGTCCGGAAGAAGAACCACCGGAGTTAGCGCAAGGGCTCGCCGGAAAAGGAGAAGGGGGATTTCTTATCATTTGCCTTCTGGCTTTTCTATTTCTTTTAAATTTCATATTTTATTTATGTTTAGTATGCTTTGTCAATACTACCACTTATTTAATTGTGTGAGATTTTTAAAATACAAAAATGTTTCTCTAAAATTCATATGAACTTTTTTCTAAATATGCATGAACCCTTGTTGAGAAATGCACAAAAAAATTGTACATATCCATGAACCTTTTTTGAGAAATCACCTCCTGAGTCCTGACCTGTCCTTACCATAATTAAGGACGGTGACACTTACTGCACCTTACTAGTTTTGTTACTTGTTACTTGCTACTCCCTCCGTTTCAAAATAGATGACTCAACTTTGTACTAACTTTATATAAAATTGGGTCATCTATTTCGGAACGGAGGGAGTATAAATTATCTTGCTATCACATTATCTATCGAAACTATGTTACAACACTTGCAGTGAAATCCTTACCGAAAACTGCCTATCAATTCATTTTGCTACTCGTTGGGTCTGACACTTTACTTATCGAAAGGACTACGATTGATCCCCTATACTTGTGAGTCATCAGTGGCCTAGGTATAAAAAACTTACGTGCACAAAACCTTTTCCTACTGCTGAAATTTGCTTTTAAATTTTTACACTACGAAAACTTACCTTGGAAGGACTGGATCCTACATCACTCACCCCTCCATATTGGACATGGCAAAAACAGTTCCTTCCTTGCAAATACCATTTATGAACATCTACAAAGCTTGAGAGAGATTTTTGAGTGCACCACTGGTGATGGTCGCTCCACCTTCTTTTGGTTAGATCGTTGGCTAAAGCCGGAACCCCTGGCTTTAGTGTACCCAGCTACTTTTTTCCCAGCACACAAACCAGAATGCCATGGTAGCTACTATACTGCGGGATGGGATCAAACTGGCTCTTTGTAATCGACTAAACACTATTGTGATAGTAGAACTTGCCCCTCTAAACTCTTCGTTGCAGGATATTGCTCCCTCACGGGCTCCAGACACACGACTGTTGCTTAATGGTGTAACCTTCTCCACACATGGAGTGTGCGTGTCTCTTTCGAAACAGCTCACGGAGCCCATGCTTGCTGAAACTTGGGACTCCAGGGTGCCAAAACAAAGAATCTGCACAAGAAGAACATCTGGACACGAAAGCTTGCCCAAGATGTAATCACACGGTGGAGGACCATGAACATTTGTTCTTCTCCTGCCCAATGGCTCGCAAGGTTTGGCGGGCAATTGGTATCCTCCCTCTTTTCACGCCTATCGGGGAACCCTTCAACACAACCCTCCCGGGCCTTGGCCGTGCTACCCAGCCCAGTTCGCCCCTCCATGCTCCTTCTTTTTCTCTCAAAGATTTGGGACGCAAGAAACAATAAAGTCTTCCAAAGCTTAGAGATTGATGCAAGTACTTCTATTAAACATATCTTAGAGGATTTGATTGTTTGGTCTCATCGGCTCAAGTCAGGAACTCTAAAGGGCCATTCCGGTCTGTGGCGTAGTTCCTCTCCTCACGAAACTTGTGAACTCTGTAACACCTTGTAACTTTTCAACTATATTCAGGTGGGGAGACTTCCCCTCCTCCCCTCCTCCGTGACCATTTCAAGAAAAAAACCATGGAAGATTGGACATTCCAGCAAGGTCCCTCAACATAGACCAAGTATTGTGTCTCTCCTGAACTTGCGCATCTCCATACACAGACGTAAATCTCCACGGCGTCGGCCCCGATTCATAGATAGTGGCGTCAATATGATACTCCTACATTATTTCGTCATTCAAAAAAAACTCCTAAGCCACCACTTCTACCAGAGTTGCTCACAGCATAGCTTTTATTATAACTAAATGTTGCTTTCAAATTTTTGGTATGTACCCTATCAATTAGGGTCTCTACGATACAAAGTACGGTCGGGGTAAAACGCTTCACAATTTTGCGAAGCTCATGCCCGCCCCGCGACAATTCCAACATAGAATACTCATTGTGCCCGGCGGCGCCCCTCTTGAAAGCCCACCAAATTTGATTTAACTGTGGGTGTGTCGCCATCCTTGCCATCTGCTCCAGTCCTTGTTCCTCTTAGGATCCCTTCTAGGCAGAGGACTCAGAGAAGCACTTGGAGGAATGATAGCCAACTGATTGCCATTGGTTGATGCAATACCAGCGACTGCCTTGTTGCTCGAAACATCGTGCTCCGGTCTCTCACTCCTCTTCCTCTTTGGATCGGTCATGTCAACATATGTGGAGTTGAGCGCCGAATCAACATCCTCTTCTTCCAGGTTGTCCTCGTCTGTGGCAAAACCGCCTTCTCTTCCAGACCTTCCCCCACGTTGGCCTCCATGACCACGTCCACCTCCAGGGCCTCTGCCCACACGCATAAACCAAGTCACCCTCAACTCCTTGAAAAACAATGCAGACGGAGGGTGTATGCCATCACCATGCTCCTTGAAAACGTGCCCAAGGTGATCGCAAACAGCACACCAGTCAGGGAGTCTTTCGTACGTCACTTTATAGATCTGGCGTTTATTGTCCCTGATCATCGACACCGCATTCTTCAGGGGCTTCAGCTATGGGTTGCCGCATGTGAGGCCCATGTCCACCTATTATGCTCTCTAATGCTCTATGGCTTCTATTCCTACAACCATAAAGGGGCTAACTGAGCATGGCGTCTATATCAAGAAAAGCATAGTTTTCCGCTTTAAATCCCTCTAAGTGTATCAAATCCTCTCAAAGTCTAAAAGCGGTTAAATCATCTCGTTAACTCTAAAATACTGCATCGATTAGGCCCTCGAGTGGTTTTGGGAAGGGTTTTAGGCAGTTTTGTCTAAAGGTTTTCCTGACTGGACATGCTGACTTGTCATTTGACTTTTTCAATCGATGGTGTTAGAATAAAACCGAGGCATACCGTCGATCATCTGAGGATCAAGCAACCACACGAGCACGACACCGAGATTTGTTAACGAGGTTCACCGATATGGCTACATCCCTGGGGCCTGACTATGGGCGCTCCTTCCCATGACACTGCTACAATACCGCACCCGGTCGCCCTAGACACCGGCACATGTCGCCGGCTTCCCCTGCGTTCCGGTGCTATTATGTTGGCATAGGTTACATCGTGTGTCTAGCCCCACTATATATAAGAGGCCTAGGATACAAGTGTCCTACTTGGACACGACTACATATCCTTGTTGGGGAACGTAGTAATTTCAAAAAAATTCCTACGCACACGCAAGATCATGGTGATGCATAGCAACGAGAGGGGAGAGTGTTGTCTACATACCCTCGTAGACCGAAGCGGAAGCGTTGACGCAACATAGAGGAAGTAGTCATACGTCTTCCCGATCCGACCGATCCAAGCACCGTTACTCCGGCACCTCCGAGTTCTTAGCACACGTACAGCTCGATGACGCTCCCCGGGCTCCGATCCAGCAAAGCTTCGGGGATGAGTTCCGTCGGCACAACGGCGTGGTGACGATGATGATGTTCTACCGACGCAGGGCTTCGCCTAAGCACTACAACGATATGACCGAGGTGGAATATGGTGGAAGGGGGCACCGCACACGGCTAAGGAACGATCACGTTGATCAATTGTGTGTCCTAGGGTGCCCCCTTGCCTCCGTATATAAAGGATCCAAGGGGGGGTGCGGCCGGCCCTATGGAGGCGCGCAGGAGGAGTCCTACTCCTACCGGGAGTAGGACTCCCCTCCCTATTCCTTGTCCAACTAGGAGAGGTGGAAGAAGAGAAGGAAAGAGGGGGGGCGCCGCCCCTCCCTCCTTGTCCAATTCAGACTAGGGGGAGAGGGGGCGCGCGGCCTGCCCTGGCAGCCCCTTCCTCTTCTCCACTTTAGGCCCATGAGGCTCATTAACCCCCCGGGGGGTTCCGGTAACCCCCCGGTGCTCCGGTTTTATTCGAAACTTCCCCGGAACGCTTCCGGTGTCCGAATATAGTCATCCAATATATCAATCTTTATATCTCGACCATTTCGAGACTCCTCGTCATGTCCGTGATCACATCCGGGACTCCGAACTAACTTCGGTACATCAAAATGCATAAACTCATAATAACTGTCATCGTAACGTTAAGCGTGCGGACCCTATGGTTCGAGAACAATGTAGACATGACCGAGACACGTCTCCGGTCAATAACCAATAGCGGGACCTGGATGCCCATATTGGATCCTACATATTCTATGAAGATCTTTATCGGTCAGACCGCATAACAACATACGTTGTTCCCTTTGTCATCGGTATGTTTGAAAGTGCGTTATATCGACTAGAGGGGGGTGAATAGGCGATTTTTATGAAAGTCTTCAAAACATGGAAGTTATGAAGACAAACAGAATAGACAAGCCTATCACTATGCAGCGGAAGTTAGATTACACAAGGCAAGCCATGGTCAAGTATTCAATGTAGTGAAAGCACAGTGACAAACAGCTTCAGTGTAATAAGGATCAGGTAGGAAGAAGTTATGAAGCCAAACAAATCATACAGTTAAGTTGTGAAGACAAAAGATAAAGCAAGCATGCAATGGCTTCACAATGTGTAATGGTAAGTAAAAAGGAGGTGAAGATGAAACCAGTGACACGCTAAAGACAATGATTTGTTGGACCAGTTCCAGTTGCTGTGACAACTGTACGTCTGGTTGGAGCGGCTAGGTATTTAAACCAAAGGACACACAGTCCCGGGCACCCAGTCCTGAACACGCAGCTCAGGACACCCAGTCCTCACCGTTTTCTCCTTGAACTAAGGTCACACAGACCTCGCCCAATCACTCTGGTAAGTCTTCAAGGTAGACTCCCAAACCTTCACAGACTTCGTTCACCGGCAATCCACAATTTCTCTTGGATGCTCAGAACGCGATGCCTAACCGGCTGGAGGATGCACAGTCCTCAAGTGTAATAAGTCTTCAGATTACTCAGACAAGAAGACTTAAGTGATGCCCAATTTACTCTGGCTCTAGGTGGTTAGGGCTTTTCTCCTCGCTAGGAATTTTCTCTCAAAGGCTTCGAGGTGGGTTGCTCTCAAACGACAAAAGCCGTGCACTGAAATCTGAGCAGCCAACCGTTTATGGTTGTAGGGGTGGACTATTTATAGCCTCTTGGCAACTCGACCTGATTTGTCCGAAATGACCCTGGGTCACTAAGGAACTGACACGTGTACCAACGGTCGAATTTCGAACTCACGCGGCAACCTTACTTGGGCTACAAGTAAAGCTGACTTGTCTGACTCTGGACAAGATTTTCTCTCATAGTCTTCGCTCGAAGACATATGATTTGAATTAGGCATCACTTCAGTCATTCTGACTGGTTCTCTTAGACCCCACTTAACAGTACGGTGGTTCCTATGACACAACATAATTGAAGTAAAACTACGAAGGATCTAAGTCTTCGAGTTCCATAAGCTTCATAGGGAGTCTTCACATGTCATTGTCTTCAATATGAATATCTTCATAAACCACCATTGTCTTCAATGTCTTCGTACATTTTTAGGGGTCATCTCTGGTAGTGAAACCGAATCAATGAGGGACTTCTACCTGTGTTATCCTGCAATTCTCACAAACACATTAGTCCCTCAACTAGGTTTGTCGTCAATACTCCAAAACCAACTAGGGGTGGCACTAGATGCACTTACAATCTCCCCCTTTTTGGTGATTGATGACAAACTAGTTGAACTTTTCAACGGGGAATATAATTTGTGAAATTGTAAAGGAATTGTCTTCATAAGCTGCAAGGGCTCCCCCTGAAGATGTGCATATAAGTAATTTGCTTCTGGAACACAAATGCACATGGCAGGTTGTACTTGTGGAAATCCACTTCAACTTATGATGACAATCCACCATGCATGCAAAAGTATATGAAGAGAATGACATGCATAATGAAAAATGGACGTCTGCGAAATGATATAAGTGCGGAAATTATCGTCGTACATGCGTAATTTATCTTCGCAAAAACATAGTGGCAAACAAGTAGCAGACGACCATCAAGTTTAAGTGTTACAAGTCAAAGAACCAAATGTAGCAAAACGAGAGTTGTAAGCACGAAGCAAAATGTAGCAAAATATAAAGCACCCGCCCATATTGACCCGCTTGAAGACTATAAACTTCATATGCTTCTCCCCCTTTTGTCAGTGATGACCAAAAAGGTTTGAAGACATAGAGTTTTCTACGCGTTCCCAGGCGCAGCAGGGTCGGTGGAGGCGTTTGGTGGTGCGGAAGAGCTTGGTACAGGGTCGACGCGCGCTGAAGGAGGTGGTGGTGATGTAGCGTCGTCTTCTTCCTCAATGATTCTTCCAGTCACGGTGGCAGCAGAGGAAGAGAACTCAGAATCTTCAAGAGATGGAGTTCCGCGCAGTACAGCTCTTCTGGGGGGTGTGGAGTCAAACTTGAATCTCTCTCTGAAGCCATCCTCTTGAAGTTCTGTCGCGACCGGTTTTCCGGGGTATAATTTCCAGAAAATGGCCCTTGTGCTCACCAGCCCCAGGATTACTGTTAGCTAATGAGGCACCAACTTGATACAGAAATTCCAAGCAAGAGTACAAAATATGTAGTACAAGACCATTGTGGCCTATGAGTACATCAAATGGTTCTAATGGTTGAGGGCGGAAGCGGTTTGTGGATCACCACGGTCTGTGGGACTCCATTTCCCACAGGAACAGCTGACCAGGTTAACTCCTATCTTCGCGAGGCTGCTATCACCGTTGCTTAGTTTCCGGGGCTGTCATCACAACGCTCGTCTCCATGCAGAAATCTGGCCAAGACAATAGCCAGGGACAAGCTAGTGAGTACTTTGAATGCACTCAGAAACATTAAGAACACAGGTATAATATAATTGATCAAGATATACTGAAATATTCTATGATCACATCGTCAGTCATAAATAAAATCTTGATGCATGCAAGCAGGTTATTTATATGCAACCGGAATATGCAATGACAGAATAGAAATAAAATGCACCGATCGGATGTCTGAAGCGACGTCTCGAAAGGATAGTAAAAGTGAGCATGCCTCAGTCGGGCGTCTTAGCGACACCACGTAAGGGGCTGATAAAGTAAATAAAATAACAAGCATGCCACAGTCGGGCGTCTGAGCGACGCCACATAAAGGGCTTATGAGAAAATGAAATAACAAACATGCCACAGTCGGGCTTCTGAGCGATGCCACATAAAGGGCTTATATGAAAATGAAATAACGAACATGCCACAGTCGGGCGTCTGAGCGACGCCACATAAAGGGCTTATATGAAAATGAAATAACGAGCATGCCACAGTCGGGCGTTTGAGCAACGCCGCATAAAGGGCTTATAATCATAGTGAGTATCCAGGAGGTGGTACCGTCCCAGGGATGTTCATTATTTCAAACAATGCAAACGGTTAGTCCATAATGATGACAATCATAACCATCATATATCACATGTCATCATCAATATTCGAGTTTAGTGGTTTCTCCTCCGAAGACCGACACTAAGACCGACACTTGACCCATCCCAGACTGTAATCCTTAACCATGGACACGGCTATTCGAATAGGTTTAATATCTCTGCAGAGGGTGTACCCTTTACCCACGAGTAACGGATTCCTTTAGTCCATCGGGACTAATTCCGTCTACGGTCTTTTAATTGAAAACACACCTGACTTGCACACACACCAGCTTTTACTCGTGTCTGGAATCACCCATGACACCTGTTAAGTAAAACTCTAAGTGGGGAGGCTACAACCTCGCGTAGCATGGGATCAAATTTCTATCGCGCGCTCTAAGGGGTGCCCCCCTCTCGATCCCAATCGGATACACCCATGCCCCTCGGACCAGGTGGCATGCCTACCAGCTACAACCGGTATCTTCCACCATGGCCTCTCTGTACGGTGTGTGCCAAGATAAGGGTTAACAACTTACTGAACCATACCCCACCTACGGTAGGGACCAGTGGCAGTACGAAACAAGTATGGGGGTTACCGGAACAAGACTCGATCTATGGCCGACTCAGGAGGCTTATGAGTTCCCTGCATGACATGTATATCAAATATATTTCAACCGACGAAATCACCACCCATTATACCTTACTATGCCATACCGGACATAACCGTCCCGACGGGGACCGGCGACAAGCTCACTCCTACCCAAGGCAGAGGCTTTCCCGGATTCCTTTCCGGCATGCATGCAAGGCACATGAGAATGATTACCATCATAAGTATATTCATTTCCAACAGCAAGGAAATCACTAATATGCATCCATGCAAAATGATCATATCACATGAAATAACAAGTTCTCCGAAATAAGGTGGTGTTATAAACGTGTCAACTAACACACCAAAAATATTATTCCGGGGTTCAGAATGCTTGCCTTCAAGTTGTGGAGGGGTGAGGTGCTCTCCAAAACTTTTGAAAGTTTTCTTCTCTTCCAAAATCCTATTTTCAAAAATATGCAAATAACACATATTTCAAAAACAGTAAAAAAGTGGGTTGGAATATTTTTAAATAAATCTTAAAATAAACTAGACAGAATTTGAGAGATGTAGGAAAAAGAATCAATTCATTTGGAGTTATATTTAAAAAGTTATAGCCAGTCAAAGTTGTGGTCAAAATCTGTTTTTAAAATAAAACAGAAAAGAAAACGTTTCAGTTAAAAACGTACACGTCGAAAGCGTATTTTAGATTTACGCTTCCACTTACTCCAGCGTGTACCGCGCGTGGGTCACTGACAGTGGGCCCGCCTGGCCCACTGGTCAGGTTTGACCGGTCCATCCCTCCCTCCTCTTCCTCTGCCCGAACAGCAGCCAGGCAACGGCGATCAACGCCGGCGAACGGTGGCTCCCCGCGGGTTCCAGAGGGTCTGGGTGGATCCGCGAGACCGGGGCGGTCCTCTCGGTGGTCGTTGGGTCGGTGGGGACGGAGTGAGCTGCCGGCGGCGAGCTTCGCGGCGGGGGAGGTTTCGGTGGCAAAGTGATTTTGGAGCTGCGGTGGCTCCCGATCAAAATCGAGCAGGGGGTTGGGTTCGTGGGAGGAAGGGGAAGTTCTTGGTGAAGAGAACGGAGAGGGGGAGTCCTTGGTGGCGCCGGAACGGCCGGGGCAGTGGCGGCGGCTAGAGTTGCCGGAGACGGGGAAGAAAGCCTTCCTGGGTTGAATGCGAGCTAGGGGAGCGCTGTTAGGGTGGCCTGAGGTTGCCTGCGTGCTCGGGGGAGTTCGGGGACCTCCCTTTATAGCACGTCCAAGTCGGTTTGCGGCGGCCGGGGATAAGAACGGCGGCGAACCGCCTCTCTATGCTGCAGGGCGACGTGGCGGTGGCTGGTCGGCTCCAGGAGCTACCGACGAATGCTACACTGTCCATGGAGGCGAGCTGGCGCGCTGTGGTGGTCGGGGCAGTGCCGACCGTGGCAGGAGCGGGTGCAGCCGCGGGCATGCCGCCAAGAGGGCTCTGGTGGCGGCGCTGTAGGGCGCCAGGGGGCGGTCGGGGCCTTTGGCGTGACGCGGCGAGAGGGAGAGGATCAGGACGAGCTCGGGGAAGTTTATCCAGGGGCGTGCTGGCTCGGGCGTGAGCACGTGCAAAACGCGTGCTCTGCTCGCGCTCCGGGCGTGCACGGCACACGTTCGACGAAATGCCAGGGCGACCAAAACTGCTATACAGCTAATGCAAATCCACAGGCCTAGGTTAGAGACCGTTAGTAGGCTACTAGACAACTTGGTTAGGACAGGTGGGAAAGTTCACAACACAAACTTACAATCATGCCAAAACTGCTCATGCCCACAGGGTGTTTGACAAAATGCCAGAGGCATCTAGGCAGGTCTTGGAGTGGCCAAAAACTCCAGATGATGGTCTCTTTAGATGAATAAGAAGGTGGTGAAGTTAGTTTTCCAAAACCAGATACTTGTTAGTGCAAGTTTTGCAAAACTACAATTCTAGACATGAGATAAATGGCATTATTTCATGAACCAAAAATGATCCAAAGGGTGCATGCTCCTGGACTTAGGGGTTTTGCAGGGATGACTACAAGTAGGAAATGGAATCAAGAGCCAAAGAGCAAGCAAAAATATGGTTGCAGTAGAAATCACAGGGCTGGACCAGAATGGAAAAGAGGTTGATTCACTCAAAAAATTTCAAAGAACAACACTAGGTTTTTGCATAATGTTGAATCATAAGCTACTACCAACATCCCATAATTTTTGGTGGAGGCCAGAAAGAAATATTTAAAGGGGTTGTAGTGCAAAATTGCACTCTCGACCAGAGAAGAAAAATTGAGGCAGAGCTCAAAATATTACAAGAATAAAATATATTTTTGCATAAAAGTGATTTAAAAACATCACATGACATTTCCAAATTTTTGGTTCAAACTTTAAGTGAATTTATCAAATGGTTGTAGTTCAAATCTGGCCATGTAACATTGGAAAAAACATTTTTCAAGGAAATAAAGATTAAGCAAATTAATTATGTAATTAGTTCTACTAATAAAAGAAAAGTTTTTGTTGAGAGGTTAAACAAGTCCAAAAACATATTTGAAAAGCTTTCACTTTGGGGAAAAACTCCATAATAACAAGGGAGAAAAAGGTTCAAAAATAAAAAGGGAGCCCAGAAATAAAAGTTTTAATTCCTTGGAAAAAAATTAATTAATGAAACAAGGTCAAAAAAATTGGGGTGTCACAAGTTCAGCTTCAGTGCACATCATGGTGAGGCCTTTCCAAGTGCGGCGACAGGTTTCATGTGTGACGAATGCATTCTTGGTGGCCAGATTTCTGATGCGATTGACGTCTTGCATGATACTTCTCATCTGCCTCTTGAGCCAGTCGTGATGCCTATCTTGCTTTTGGTGAAGAGCCACAAGAAGTTCTCGGTGATTTAGTGCACGAGCGCGTTTCTTGGGTCTCGCTGCAGCTATGCTGTCAGTGGCTTCAGTTGATGCAGGGGCACGTGTGGTGCCAGCCATTGGATACACTCTTGAGATGGCTTCAACACCTTCATCATTCTGAGTGAAGCTCTGGTGTTCTGCATTCTGAAGACTTAATGGTTGCTTGGCAGGCTCAGGATATATTGCTTCAGCAGAGGTGTCCACATCGGGTAAGAAGATCTTATGGTTGAGGGCTGAGGGCTGATAGGAGATAGCAGAGTGAAGCTTGATCAGCCTCATAACCCAAGGAGCATAAAACTTCAAACCAAAGAGATCTGAGCCAGACGCTGCAAGTTGGCGTATAAAGAGATCTTGTGCGTTGAAGCATTTGCCATGCAGAATACAGAAGATGAGAGTCTTCATTGCACCTTCAACCATGGCATATGGAGAGTGCCCCTTAATGGGCCATAGAGTCCTCCTGACGATGTGATATATGGTTCTGGGCAGGTACTCTAAGTCTTCAACGAAGAACTCAGTTGGATAAGGTGCATCATGAGGCAATGGCTTCATCATTGAGAGCATCTGACTCATATTTGGCTCAGGCCGCTGGAATATGCTCTCAATTGCTTCAGCATGGAGTTGGCAACCTTCTTCGAAGAGTTCGCCAGGAGTGGGTAGGCTGGTAAGCTCAATGATATCGAATGCATTAGCTTCATGATGGACATTGCCGGTCATCCACTCCAGGACCCAAGTCTTCGGATCTCTGTTATAGCCTTTGATGTGCAGGGTGGCATAGAATTGGAGCAGAAGCTCTTCATTCCAGTGCTCTTCATCGGTGATAAACAGTAGTAGACCCACTTGCTTGAAGCAATCCAGTGCTTCTTCCAGACCAGGCAGACCAGCAACAGCTTCAACCTCAAGGTGCTGGTGAGGAAAGATGTGGCCTTGGTTGTATAGGATGCATGAATAATAGCTGCGTTGTGGGTAGCTCCAGAACCTATCTGATACAATCCGTTCCCTTGAATAGGGGTTCTTGGAGCGGTTGAAGAACGTGTTATCTGCCCTGAAGTTGTTGATGTTGAAGGAGCCAGGAGCTGATGCAGGACCTGGGAACCTTGGCAGTCGTGGGATCGGCTTTTGGACCTGGGGCCTGTGCGCAACATGATAGTTGAATTGTGGACCGGCAGCAGACTCAGGCACAGAAGGTTCAGGTGCAGTAGCTTCAGTGTCTCTTGAAGCTATTGGTGGGAAGGGCTCCACAATTGCTTCAGTGTTGGTTGTGGCAGCCTCAACGTTTTCAGCCTCAACACGTGTAGTGAGAGGGACGGATTCAGGTACGTTCTCCTGGAAAACTGCTTCTTGTTGGTGCGGGGGAGATGGAGCTTGAGGTTCTTCTTCAATATCTTCGGCGGATGCAGCCGGACTGTTGTCAGCAGCCTGAGCCCTTGGCCCTTTGCGAAGCCTACGGAATGTAGGCGATGCCGGTGGAGTTGCAGTGGGCTGGGGCTCATTATCTTCCTCCTGTGGGCGATCTGCCCACGATGCATCTTGTGTGATTGGTGTCAATGGACGACCAATGCTGATCAGTTCGCTTGTCTCAAGCTGAGGAAGGGCTGTATCATCTTGTACATTGTCTTGGAGTCCAATGTCTTCAGCAGCGTTGGGGTCAGCTGCTGGAATGTCTTCAGCGTGCGGAGCCTCTGTGAAAGCAGGCTCATGCACTGTCAACTGACGATCTTCGTCAGGATAGCGGACGGAGAGGGGTTCGACTATCAAGGGCTCTGTGGGAGCAGCCCGAGATTTCTTGGTCTTGCGCTTCTTGATGGTGGGGTTAGAAGGAGAGGCTTCAGAGTGTTTCCTCTTCCTTGCTTCAGCTTCGGCTGTCCGTGTCTTCTTGAGCTCTGAAGCGGTTGACCGGTTCTTTGGCTTCGAGCCAGTCGTAGCAGTGGGGAAGACAATCGGAACAGCTTCTGACCTTGGTGCCTCTGGTTCAGCCATAGCAGGCTTCTTCTTTTTCTTCGCGGCCATCCTGGGGTCGATGCCGGGACGCCCAAGTGCCTTGTGCTTCTCGGCCTCATTGTAGGCCTGCACACAACGATCAGCCAGAATCTTCATTCGCTCCCGCAAACCCTGAGCTTCTGCACGTTTCTTCAGAAAATTTTCCTTTAACTCGTGCAACATGATCTTGAAGTCCTTGACTTCTTGGACGCTGAGCCTGGCCATATTCTGCTTGAACTGAGCCTTTTCAAAATCAATCTTCTGCTTCAGTTCAACAATGCGCTGGGCAATTGCAAGTTCTGAAGCAATAGCGCCTTGGAAGGCAACGCTGAGGCCAATGGGCAGCTGCAGATCATCGAAGCTGACATTTGGTGTAGCAAACCACTCATCGATGAAGTTGTGGATGATTGCTGCATCAAACAGAGGCAGATTGTTGAAGATTTCAGCCTCCTCCTTGCTCTTGATGAGCTGCTCAAGAGCGTCATCTCCAAGATCTTCGTCACTGGACAGATCAATGGTCTCGCTGCGCAGAATGGCAGCAGCTGTGAGCTCTTTGCCTGTGTGTGGCTGAGGCTTCTTGGCTTCTTGGGGCTTGGAGACTCGTGATAAGTCTTCAGACAGCACACTAGCTTCAGGATGTGCAGTTGCCAATGGCTTCGCTCTGGAGATTTTGGGAGAAGCGGCTGGCTTTGAAGCTTTTGGCTTCTTCGTCTGCTCCGGCTTCGGTGCAGCAGGAGCGTCATCAGACTCAGTGTCTGCTGGAGGGTCGTTCACGGCAGTCCCTTGTACTAGAATGTGAGTGATGAGGCCTGCGAGATTGGCATACGGCCCGATGATATTGGGATTGGCGTCACGTGTGCCATCCGCCCTTGGTTTGAGGGACCAGGGTTGAAGTCCAACCCCAGCTCCTTCTTGTTTTGCTTCGCAGAGTTCTGAGCAAATTGGAAGTTGCGCTTGAACAGCTTGTCATCGCGACACCAGAGAAGTGATGACGGATGTGCTTCAGCTGGCTGTGGTCCTCTGACCATGCATGGATAGAAGCCTTGAGCAATGGCTTCGTCTCTGGACTGGGGTACGAGATTTTTGTACAATACGTCTCCCCACGGTCTCTTGATGACGCACTTTTCTGCATATTCCTGAGTGACGAAGCGGTATTGGAACCACTGCTCTGCCCAATAGCGTCGAATCCATTGGATTCGTGTTTTGCGCTGACCGTAGCTCTCTTCAGGATTAGTTTTGTATATTTCTGCCAATTCATCAGGCAGATCTTTGGACGTTTCACCACGTCTCTGTCTGCCTCCCTTCCTTGCTGGTTTTTCTGCTGCCATGAAGCTTAACTTGGAAGTCTTCAAAGCGTTCAAAGGCTTCAAAGGTTTTCTTTTGCTGGACCAACAGGAACTGGCTTCAGGAGAATTGATGTGACGCTGTAAGAACTCTGCAAATGAATGCAGACTATGGGAACCAAAAGATTCTCCCACGGACATGTACCTGTGACAGCATTAAGGTGCGAGGGAAGGGGAAGAGGTCATATGCATTCTCAGAAGATTTTGAAGATAAATCAGTTTAGAAGATATTGACCTCATCATGCGAAGACATTCACTTATAGAAAGGAAGTTGGTTCCAGATTTGTACAAACCCATAGATCAGTACAAGTGAGGAATCTAACTACTTCATGAAGCACAAGTGAATATACTAGGCAAGTTATGAAATGCAGACTGAGACAGTTCTAACTTGTGTGAATAGAAACTTCTTATGGCAGAAAGTGACCGAACTTTAGGATCAAAAGAGGCTGTAAAAAGAGGTTTTATTTACCACACTTGGAACTGCTAGACGAAGTGGGAGTTGAGGCCGAGCAGTTCGATCCTCCGTGCCCTAACTTGGCGACGGAAGACACCTACGACGACGGCGGAGAGACCGATGTCCGCAGTCGGCGTGAAAACGGCGTCGGAGAGGTTGCGGCAGTGAAGCGCTTCGTCGTCGGTGTCGTCGAGAGCTAGCGGTGGTGCTAGGGTTCGTGCGAGGGTGGAAGAAGAGATAATGACCGCAGTGAATCGTGTATTTATAGGGATAGAGGTGGCACTATGCTATTAGTCAGGTGCCCCTGGCAATTCGCATCTGAACAGCACGTGGCCATCATGCGGTATTTTGGGAGTAGTTCCACATCCCACGCACGCCTTGTTTGTCGGGTGTCGTTCCTACTTCTCCGGATTTCTTGTTGATGAAAAAGCATTGAAAACGGTTTTAAAGTTTGTCTCTGTGTCTTCTGCTGACAAGGATGCAGTGAAAACATTCGACAGTTTCAATAGAATGCATACGACTTGGAGAGATAGAGTTTGAGGTAGGAAGCATGGAGAGGTTAGGGTCCGATCACATTCACTTAGTTCAAAAGATTCAAACAAGAAGACATAGCTATAAGTGAATGCTGTAGAGGACAGAACACCAGTACATATATATAATCAACATAGTGAAGATAATCATGAAGACATGTTGAGATTGAAGCCAAACCAAATGTGAAGACATAGCAAATGTAACGCCATGAGTGGAACACTTCAAACAGAAAATTTGGTGGTGGCATTACCCACCGTATAGGAAGTATTAGACCCAGACACGGCGCACAAATATCGTGGCACTCCGAAGTAAAATTCCACATTAATGTATTCACACTTAGAATGTATGTCTTCATTGATTGAAGATATACGTTACTTCGTGTGTTGCACATCTAAGTCATCAACATGCATAAGTGTTAGGATGTGTGCCTGATCACAGGACATTTGAGGATTCCAAGATATTTAGCTCACACCGTAACTTGCAAAATCTCTTCTCATCCAAGGGCTTGGTGAAGATATCTGCCAATTGCTCTTCAGTGTTGACTTGTATGATATCAATATCTTCCTTTGCAACATGATCTCTGAGAAAATGATGACGAATTTCAATGTGCTTTGTCTTCGAGTGCTGAACTGGGTTGTTGGCGATCTTGATGGCGCTTTCGTTGTCGCAGTAAAGTGGCACTTGCTTCAGATGAATGCCATAGTCCTTGAGAGTTGAGCGCAGCAGGATCCAGCAGCAATGTATTCAGATTCAGCAGTGGAGAGAGATACACAGTTCTACTTCTTTGAAGACCAACATACAAGTGATCGGCCCAGAAAGTGACATGTGCCTGACGTGGACTTCCGATCAACCTTGTCACCAGCGTAATCAGCATCCGAGAATCCAACCAGATCAAACTCTGAGCCCTTTGGATACCATAACCCTAGAGTTGGGGTGTGAGCCAAATATCGAAGAATTCGCTTCACAGCTAAGTGATGCGACTCCTTTGGTGCCAGTTGGAATCGAGCACACATGCAAACACTAAGCATAATATCTGGCCTAGATGCACATAAATAAAGCAAAGAACTAATCATGGAGCGGTATACCTTTTGATCGAACTCTTTACCATTGTCGTCAGGACCCAGATGATGTTTGGCTGGCATTGGTGTTGTGAAACCTTTGCAGTCTTGCATACCGAACTTCTTCAGGCAATCTTTGAGATACTTCGCTTGAGATATGAAGATGCCATTGCGTTGTTGCCATATCTGAAGACCAAGTAAGAATTTCAGCTCCCCCATCATAGACATCTGATATTGCTCTTGCATCATATATCCGAACTCCTCACTGTACTTCTGATTGGTGCAGCCGAAGATAATGTCATCCACATATATTTGGCACACAAACAGTTCACCATCATATGTCTTCGTGAAGAGAGTGGGATCTAGGGAGCCAGGTATGAAGCCTTTGCTCTTCAGAAAGTATTTGAGTGTGTCATACCAGGCCCGAGGGGCTTGTTTGAGGCCATATAGTGCCTTATTGAGCTTGTAAACCATGTCAGGATGTTTTGGATCTTCAAACCCAGGTGGTTGTGCAACATACACTTCTTCTTCAATCTTGCCATTGAGAAAAGCACTCTTCACATCCATTTGATATAGAAGTATGTTATGATGATTTGCATAGGCCAGCAGTATACGGATGGCTTCAAGTCTGGCCACAGGAGCAAATGTTTCATCAAAGTCAATGCCTTCCACTTGAGTATATCCTTGAGCAACGAGACGAGCTTTGTTTCTGACAACTTGACCATGCTCATCTTGCTTGTTGCGGTATATCCATTTGGTGCCTATTATGTTATGCTTCCGTGGATCAGGACGCTTAACCAATTCACATACATTGTTCAGCTCAAACTGATGAAGCTCTTCTTGCATTGCTTGAATCCACTCAGGTTCCATAAAAGCTTCTTCAACTTTCTTGGGTTCTGAGGTTGAGATGAATGCGAAGTGCCCACAGAAATTTGCCAGTTGAGTTGCCCTTGAACGAGTGAGGGGACCAGGTGCATTGATGCTATCAATTATTCTATCAATCTACACTTCATTGGCAACACGAGGATGTATGGGTCGAAGACTTTGCTCTTGCTGATCTATGTTGTCGAGGGGAGGAATGTCTTCAGGCTAAGCATTGTCTTCATGTGGATCAGGTGCTGAGATGATAAGTTCTTCTTCAGGATGAGCTTCAAAAGGTATAATTTCTCCAGTTCCCATTAGCTTGATTGATTCACTGGCCGGAACTTCATCTAGCACATCTGGCAGTTGCTCTCTTTGTGAACCATTGGTCTCATCGAACCGCACGTCCACTGTTTCAACCACTTTGTAGTGAAAGAGATTGAAGACTCTGTAGGAGTGCGGATCCTTTCCATATCCAAGCATAAAGCCCTCATGTGCTTTTGGTGCAAATTTTGAGGTGTGGTGAGGGTCCTTGATCCAGCATCTTGAGCCAAATACTCTGAAGTAACTGACATTTGGCTTCTTGCCAGTTAGAAGTTCATAAGATGTCTTGTTCAGAAGCTTGTGAAGATAGACACGGTTGATTGTATGGCATGAAGTGTCAATGGCTTCAGTCCAGAATTTTCTTGGAGTCTTGTACTCATCTAGCATTGTTCTGGCCATCTCAATGAGTGTTCTGTTCTTGCGTTCGACGATGCCATTCTGTTGTGGCGTGTACGGAGCTGAGAATTCATGAGTGATGCCCAATGTATCAAGATATGTGTCAAGGCCAGTGTTCTTGAATTCAGTGCCATTGTCACTTCTGATGTGCTTTATCTTGGCGCCATAATTGTTCATAGCCCGATTTGCGAAGCGTCTGAAGACATCCTGCACTTCAGTCTTGTAAAGGATTATGTGCACCCAAGTATATCTAGAGTAATCATCAACAATGACAAAGCCATAGAGGCAAGCAGTAGTGGAAAAAGTTGAGTAGTGAGTGGGACCAAAGAGATCCATGTGAAGCAGTTCGAAGGGTCGAGTAGTGGTCATGATTGTCTTCGAAGGATGTTTTGCCCTTGTCATCTTCCCTGCTTCACAGGCACCGCATAAGTGATCTTTCTTGAACTTGACGCCCTCGATGCCTATGACATGCTTCTTCTTTGCAAGGGTGTGGAGGTTCCTCATGCTAGCATGCCCAAGCCTCCGATGCCAAAGCCAGCATTCTGAAGCCTTTCCCAGAAGACATACTGCAAGCTGTGGCCCTGCTGAGAAATCTACCATGTACAAATCATCTTTCCGATACCCTTCAAACACTAGATACTTGTCAGATTCCATTAGTACCAGGCAACGATATTTTCTGAAAATTACAATCATGTTCAAATCGCAAAGCATTGAGACAGACATTAAGTTGAAGCCAAGGGATTCAACAAACATGACTTTATCCATGTGTTGATCCTTTGAGATTGCAACTCTACCTAGACCCAATACCTTACTTTTACCAGTGTCAGCAAATGTGATGTGGCTCTTGTCGGATGGACGTAAGGTTGAGTCCATAAAAAGACTTCTTTTGCCAGTCATGTGATTTGTACAGCCACTGTCAATAATCCATTCTGAAGACTCTGAAGACGCTGGTGTCGTACCCTACAGTGCAGTTAGGGGGATAGGCTTCACGAAGAGTATTGTGAAGCAAAAACATTTGACGAACCAGTGGGTTATGAAAACTTAGATCCAGGTTAGGACTAATAGGGAGAGTAGCATGCGATTCAGGTACGAAATACATAGTGATGCCATTCGGGCATTTGATCTTGCGCCCCACAAGATTTTTAAGGTCCCCAGCAATAGCGTCAGAAGATTTTGGTTTTCTGCTGGAGACCTTTCCCTGCAAAAGAGAGTTAAGCTTTCTTAACCACCCACATCTTCAAGGGTGGCTTAGAAGCAATAAGTCTAAGTGCAGCATCTGAGAATTTTGGCTTTGGAGCCCTAGCAAACAGTCTAGCAGGCGGGCAATAGTACTCATAAGAATAGGCAGAATAGTTCTTTGTCATATGAACATGACGGTTTGAAGAACCGCTCTCATATGCCTGAGCGTGGTTTCCCTGCAAAACATTTGCGTTAGTGCGACTCAGGTGAGTCCTCTGCCTGTATGAAGCCTTTGGACCATATGAAGCCTTTGGTCTGAGGTTTGTCTTCTTCATGTGAGGTGTCATGAGGACATTCACAGGAAGATTCTCCAGACACGTTTTTGGAACCCAGATCTTCTTCATAGGCGGTCCATTCCTGCAGTTAGTACCAATGTACCTGGCAAATACTTCACCATTCTAATTTTTAAACAGTTTATAGTTTGCATCAAAGGATTCATCAATGATAATAGGATCAGCACAAGTGAAGCCAGATAGATTGGATGAATTTGCTGAGGATTCCTTTGCAGCAACCCATGTGGTTTTGGGGTACTGCTCAGGTTTCCAGTAAGAGCCATCTGCATTAATTTTCCTCACGAACCCAACACCCTCTTTCCTAGGGTTTCGGTTCAGAATCTGCTTCTTGAGGACATCACATAATGTCTGATGTCCTTTGAGACTTTTGTACATCCCTGTTTCAAGCAATGTCTTCAACCTAGCATTCTCATCAGCAATAGAAGTGGTATCCTCAGCAGAGGGGTTAGTTACAACTTCAACAGTTGAAGATATTGCAACAGCAGTAGCAGTGGAACATTCAGCAACAGAGGTAGCATTATCACGCTCAATGCATTTAAGGAATGGTGCTTCAAATCCTTCCTGAGCGGAACTGATCTGTTCGGCTCGAAGTGACTCGTTTTCCTTTTGAAGATCTTCATGATCCGCTCTCAACTTCTCAAGATCTTGCTTTTTTTGAAGATAATCATAGGAAAGCTTTTCATGAGTAGTTGAGAGAGTCTCAAGACGATCTTCAAGTTCCTGATACTTAACATAGAGATTTTTTATGTCTTCAATTAAGGATTCAGAATGAGTCATTTTAGCACCCAACAGATCATCGCTTCTATCTAGCAGTTTTTGAATATGTTCCATAGCCTTTTGTTGTTCAGTTGCAATTTTAGCAAGTGTTTTGTAGCTGGGTTTTGAATCACAATCAGAGTCATCGTCACTGGATGTTTGATAGTGAGTAGTGTGTGTGTTTACCTTGGCACCGTGTGCCATGAAGCAGTAGGTAGGAGTAGAGTCGTCCTTGTCATTTGCATCGGTGTTGGTGATGAAGTCATTGTCTTCAGTGTTTAAGATGGACTTGGCGACGTAGGCTGTAGCCAGACTCGCAATGCCAGAATCAGACTCCTCCTTAGACTCCACCTCTGCCTCCTCAGAAGCGGACTCCTCCTCTGAATCCATTTCCTTGCCAACAAACGCACGAGCCTTGCCAGTTGAGCTCTTCTTGTGTGATGAAGACTTTGAGGAAGACTTGGAAGAAGACTTTGAGTATTTCTTCTTGTTTTCGTCGGAGTCATATTCCTTGCTCTTCTTCTTCTTTCTGCTCTCATTGTCCCACTGTGGACACTCAGAGATGAAGTGTCCAGTTTTCTTGCACTTGTGACATGTTTTCTTCTTGTAGTCATGAGCAGAAGCTTCATCATTCCTTGAGCTTGATCATGAAGACTTTCTGAAGCCTTTCTTCTTGGTGAATTTCTGGAACTTCTTCACTAGCATTGCAAGTTCCCATCCAATGTCTTCAGGATCATCAGAACAGCTGTCAGATTCTTCTTCAGATGAGGACACAGCTTTTGCCTTCAAGGCACGAGTTCGCCCATAGTTTGGACCGTAGATATCTCTTTTCTCAGAAAGCTAAAACTCATGTGTGTTGAGCCTCTCAAGTATGTCAGACGGATCGAGTGTCTTGAAATCTGGACGTTCTTGAATCATCAGGGCTAGGATGTCAAACGAACTGTCAAGTGATCTCAGCAGCGTCTTGACGATTTCATGTTTGGTGATCTTAGTGGCGCCGAGGGCTTGAAGCTCATTTGTGATGTCGGTGAGCCGGTCAAATGTGTGCTGGACATTCTCATTGTCATTTCTCTTGAAGCGGTTGAAGAGATTGCGAAGAACACTGATTCTCTGATCTCTCTGGGTTGAGATGCCTTCATTGACTTTGGAGAGCCAGTCCCAGACCAGCTTGGATGTCTTCAAGGCACTTACACGGCCGTACTGTCCCTTGGTCAGATGACCACAGATGATATTCTTGGCAGTAGAGTCCAGTTCAGTGAACTTCTTGACATCAGCAGCAGTGACACCTTCTCCAGCCTTGGGAACGCCGTTTTCGATGACATACCATAGGTCGACGTCAATGGCTTCAAGATGCATGCGCATCTTATTCTTCCAGTAGGGATATTCAGTTCCATCGGAGACGGGGCACGCAGCGGAGACTTTAATTATCCCTGCAGTCGACATAGCTAAAACTCCAGGTGGTTAAACCGAATCACACAGAACAAGGGAGCACCTTGCTCTGATACTAATTGAAAGTGCGTTATATCGACTAGAGGGGGGTGAATAGGCGATTTTTATGAAAGTCTTCAAAACATGGAAGTTATGAAGACAAACAGAATAGACAAGCCTATCACTATGCAGCGGAAGTTAGATTACACAAGGCAAACCATGGTCAAGTATTCAATGTAGTGAAAGCACAGTGACAAACAACTTCAGTGTAATAAGGATCAGGTAGGAAGAAGTTATGAAGCCAAACAAATCATACAGTTAAGTTGTGAAGACAGAAGATAAAGCAAGCATGCAATGGCTTCACAATGTGTAACGGTAAGTAAAAAGGAGGTGAAGATGAAACCAGTGACACGCTGAAGACAATGATGTTGGACCAGTTCCAGTTGCTGTGACAACTGTACGTCTGGTTGGAGCGGCTAGGTATTTAAACCAAAGGACACCCAGTCCTGAACACGCAGCTCAGGACACCCAGTCCTCACCGTTTTCTCCTTGAACTAAGGTCACACAGACCTCGCCCAATCACTCTGGTAAGTCTTCAAGGTAGACTCCCAAACCTTCACAGACTTCGTTCACCGGCAATCCACAATTTCTCTTGGATGCTCAGAACGCGACGCCTAACCGGCTGGAGGATGCACAGTCCTCAAGTGTAATAAGTCTTCAGATCACTCAGACAAGAAGACTTAAGTGATGCCCAATTTACTCTAGCTCTAGGTGGTTAGGGCTTTTCTCCTCACTAGGAATTTTCTCTCAAAGGCTTCGAGGTGGGTTGCTCTCAAACGACAAAAGCCGTGCACTGAAATCTGAGCAGCCAACCATTTATGGTTGTAGGGGAGGACTATTTATAGCCTCTTGGCAACCCGACCTGATTTGTCCGGATGACCCTGGGTCACTAAGGAACTGACAAGTGTACCAACGGTCGAATTTCGAACTCAAATGGCAACTATACTTGGGCTACAAGTAAAGCTGACTTGTCTGACTCTGGACAAGATTTTCTCTCATAGTCTTCGCTCGAAGACATAGGATTTGAATTAGGCATCACTTCAGTCATTCTGACTGGTTCTCTTGGACCCCACTTAACAGTACGGTGGTTCCTATGACACAACAGAATTGAAGTAAAACTACGAAGGATCTAAGTCTTCGAGTTCCATAAGCTTCATAGGGAGTCTTCACATGTCATTGTCTTCAATATGAATATCTTCATAAACCACCATTGTCTTCAATGTCTTCGTACATTTTTAGGGGTCATCTCTGGTAGTGAAACCGAATCAATGAGGGACTTCTACCTGTGTTATCCTGCAATTCTCACAAACACATTAGTCCCTCAACTAGGTTTGTTGTCAATACTCCAAAACCAACTAGGGGTGGCACTAGATGCACTTAAAATGTTACTTGCCCGAGATTCGATCGTCGATATCCAATACCTAGTTCAATCTCGTTACCGGCAAGTCTCTTTACTCGTTCCATAATACATCATCTCGCAACTAACTCATTAGTTTTAATGCTTGCAAGGCTTATGTGATGTGCATTACCGAGAGGGCCCAGAGATACCTCTCCGACAATCGAAGTGACAAATCCTAATCTCGAAATACGCCAACCCAACATCTACCTTTGGAGACACCTATAGAGCACCTTTATAATCACCCAGTTACGTTGTGACGTTTGTTAGCACACAAAGTGTTCCTCCGGTAAACGGGAGTTGCATAATCTCATAGTCATAGGAACATGTATAAGTCATGAGGAAAGCAATAGCAACATACTAAACGATCGGGTGCTAAGCTAATGGAATGGTTCATGTCAATCAGATCATTCAACTAATGATGTGATCTTGTTAATCAAATAACAACTCTTTGTTTATGGTTAGGAAACATAACCATCTTTGATTAACGAGCTAGTCAAGTAGAGGCATACTAGTGACACTCTGTTTGTCTATGTATTCACACATGTATTATGTTTCTGGTTAATACAATTCTAGCATGAATAATAAACATTTATCATGATGTAAGGAAATAAATAATAACTTTATTATTGCCTCTAGGGCATATTTCCTTCAGTCTCCCACTTGCACTAGAGTCAATAATCTAGATTACACTGTAATGATTCTAACACCCATGGAGCCTTGGTGCTGAGCATGTTTTGCTCATGGAAGAGGCTTAGTCAATGGGTCTGCAACATTCAGATCCGTATGTATCTTGCAAATCTCTATGTCTCCCACCTGGACTAGATCCCGGATGGAATTGAAGTGTCTCTTGATGTGCTTGGTTCTCTTGTGAAATCTGGATTCCTTTGCCAAGGCAATTGCACCAGTATTGTCACAAAAGATTTTCATTGGACCCGATGCACTAGGTATGACACCTAGATCGGATATGAACTCCTTCATCCAGACTCCTTCATTTGCTGCTTCTGAAGCAGCTATGTACTCCGCTTCACATGTAGATCCCACCACAACGCTTTGTTTAGAACTGCACCAACTGACAGCTCCACCGTTTAATGTAAACACGTATCCGGTTTGCGATTTAGAATCGTCCGGATCATTGTCAAAGCTTGCATCAACGTAACCGTTTACGATGAGCTCTTTGTCACCTCCATATACGAGAAACATATCCTTAGTCCTTTTCAGGTATTTCAGGATGTTCTTGACCGCTCTCTAGTGATCCACTCCTGGATTACTTTGGTACCTCCCTGCTAGACTTATAGCAAGGCACACATCAGGTCTGGTACACAGCATTGCATACATGATAGAGCCTATGGCTGAAACATAGGGAACATCTTTCATTTTCTCTCTATCTTCTGCAGTGGTTGGGCATTGAGTCCGACTCAACTTCACACCTTGTAACACAGGCAAGAACCCTTTCTTTGCTTGATCAATTTTGAACTTCTTCGAAATCTTGTCAAGGTATGTGCTTTGTGAAAGTCCAATTAAGCGTCTTGATCTATCTCTATAGATCTTTATGCCTAATATGTAAGCAGCTTCACCGAGGTCTTTCATTGAAAAACTCTTATTCAAGTATCCCTTTATGCTATCCAGAAATTCTATATCATTTCCAATCAGTAATATGTCATCCACATATAATATCAGAAATGCTACAGAGCTCCCACTCACTTTCTTGTAAATACAGGCTTCTCCGAAAGTCTGTATAAAACCAGATGCTTTGATCACACTATCAAAGCGTTTATTCCAACTCCGAGAGGCTTGCACCAGTCCATAAATGGATCGCTGGAGCTTGCACACTTTGTTAGCTCCTTTTGGATCGACAAAACCTTCCGATTGCATCATATACAACTCTTCTTCCAAAAATCCATTTAGGAATGCAGTTTTGACATCCATCTGCCAAATTTCATAATCATAAAATGCGGCAATTGCTAACATGATTCGGATAGACTTAAGCATCGCTACGGGTGAGAAGGTCTCATCGTAGTCAACCCCTTGAACTTGTCAAAAACCTTTTGCAACAAGTCAAGCTTTGTAGACAGTAACATTACCGTCAGCGTCAGTCTTCTTCTTGAAGATCCATTTATTTTCAATTGCTTGCCGACCATTGGGCAAGTCAACCAAAGTCCATACTTTGCTCTCATACATGGATCCCATCTCAAATTTCATGGCTTCAAGCCATTTTGCGGAATCTGGGCTCACCATCGCTTCTTCATAGTTCATAGGTTCATCATGATCTAGCAGCATGATTTCCAGAACAGGATTACCGTATCACTCTGGCGCGGATCTCACTCTGGTTGATCTACGAGGTTCAGTAGTATCTTGTCCTGAAGTTTCATGATCATTATCATTAGCTTCCTCACTTATTGGTGTAGGGGTCACAGAAACAGTTTTCTGTGATTTACTACTTTCCAATAAGGGAGCAGGTACAGTTACCTCGTCAAGTTCTACTTTCCTCCCACTCACTTCTTTCGAGAGAAACTCCTTCTCTAGAAAGGATCCATTCTTAGCAACGAATGTCTTGCCTTCGGATCTGTGATAGAAGGTGTACCCAGCAGTCTCCTTTGGGTAACCTATGAAGACACATTTCTCCGATTTGGGTTCGAGCTTATCAGGTTGAAGCTTTTTCACATAAGCATCGCAGCCCCAAACTTTAAGAAACGACAACTTTGGTTTCTTGCCAAACCATAGTTCATAAGGCGTCATCTCAATGGATTTTGATGGTGCCCTATTTAACGTGAATGCGGTCGTCTCTAAAGCATAACCCCAAAACGATAGCGGTAAATCAGTAAGAGACATCATAGATCGCACCATATCTAGTAAAGTACGATTATGACGTTCGGATACACCATTACGCTGTGGTGTTCCGGCTGGCGTGAGTTGCGAAACTATTCCGCATTGTTTCAAATGTACACCAAACTCGTAACTCAAATATTCTCCTCCACGATCAGATCGTAGAAACTTTATTTCGTTGTTATGATGATTTTCAACTTCTCCCTAAAATTCTTTGGACTTTTCAAATGTTTCAGACTTGTGTTTCATTAAGTAGATATACCCATATCTGCTTAAATCATCTGTGAAGGTGAGAAAATAACGATATCCGCCACGAGCCTCAATATTCATCGGACCACATACATTGGTATGTATGATTTCCAACAAATCTGTTGCTCTCTCCATAGTACCGGAGAACGGTGTTTTAGTCATCTTGCCCATGAGGCACGGTTCGCAAGTACCAAGTGATTCATAATCAAGTGGTTCCAAAAGTCCATCAGTATGGAGTTTCTTCATGCGCTTTACACCGATATGACCTAAACGGCAGTGCCACAAATAAGTTGCACTATCATTATCAACTCTGCATCTTTTGGTTTCAACATTATGAATATGTGTATCACTACTATCGAGATTCATCAGAAATAGACCACTCTTCAAGGGTGCATGACCATAAAAGATATTACTCATATAAATAGAACAACCATTATTCTCTGATTTAAATGAATAAGCGCCTCGCATCAAACAAGATCCAGATATAATGTTCATGCTTAACGCTGGCACCAAATAACAATTATTTAGGTCTAATACTAATCCCGGAGGTAGATGTAGAGGTAGCATGCCGACCGCGATCACATCGACTTTGGAACCATTTCCCACGTGCATCGTCACCTCGTCCTTTGCCAGTGTTCGCTTAATCCATAGTCCCTGTTTTGAGTTGCAAATATTAGTAACGGAACCAGTATCAAATACCCAGGTGCTACTGCGAGCTCTAGTAAGGTACACATCAATAATATGTATATCACATATACCTTTGTTCACCTTGCCATCCTTCTTATCCGCCA
This sequence comes from Triticum monococcum, assembly GCA_034509565.1. Lineage (NCBI taxonomy): Eukaryota > Viridiplantae > Streptophyta > Magnoliopsida > Poales > Poaceae > Triticum > Triticum monococcum. Next base: position 70,236,489 of record CM067846.1, read on the forward strand.
AATACTTGGGGCAGTTCCGCTTCCAGTGACCAGTCTGCTTGCAGTAGAAGCACTCAGTTTCAGGCTTAGGTCCAGACTTGGGTTTCTTCTCCTGAGCAGCAACTTGCTTGCCATTCTTCTTGAAGTTCCCCTTCTTCTTCCCTTTGCCCTTTTTCTTGAAACTAGTGGTCTTGTTGACCATCAACACTTGATGCTCCTTCTTGATTTCTACCTCCGCAGCTTTCAGCATTGCGAAGAGCTCGGGAATAGTCTTATTCATCCCTTGCATATTATAGTTCATCACGAAGCTCTTGTAGCTTGGTGGCAGTGATTGGAGAATTCTGTCAATGACGCAATCATCTGGAAGATTAACTCCCATCTGAATCAAGTGATTATTATACCTAGACATTTTGAGTATATGCTCACTGACAGAACTGTTCTCCTCCATCTTGCAGCTATTGAACTTATTGGAGACTTCATATCTCTCAATCCGGGCATTTGCTTGAAATATTAACTTCAACTCCTGGAACATCTCATATGCTCCATGACGTTCAAAACGTCGTTGAAGTCCCGATTCTAAGCCGTAAAGCATGGCACACTGAACTATCCAGTAGTCATCAGCTTTGCTCTGCCAGACGTTCATAACATCTGGTGTTGCTCCAGCAGCAGGCCTGGCACCCAGCGGTGCTTCCAGGAAGTAATTCTTCTATGCAGCAATGAGGATAATCCTCAAGTTACGGACCCAGTCCGTGTAATTGCTACCATCATCTTTCAACTTTGCTTTCTCAAGGAACGCATTAAAATTCAACGGAACAACAGCACGGGCCATCTATTTACAATCAAACATACATAAGCAAGATACTATCAGGTACTAAGTTCATGATAAATTTAAGTTCAGTTAATCAAATTACTTAAAGAACTCCCACTTAGATAGACATCCCTCTAATCTTCTAAGTGATCACGTGATCCAAATCAACTAAACCATAACCGATCATCACGTGAAATGGATTAGTTTTCAATGGTGAACATCATTATGTTGATCATATCTACTATATGATTCACGCTCGACCTTTCGGTCTCCGTGTTCCGAGGCCATATCTGCATATGCTAGGCTCGTCAAGTTTAATGTGAGTATTCTGCGTGTGCAAAACTGGCTTGCACCCGTTGTAGATGGACGTAGAGCTTATCACACCCGATCATCACGTGGTGTCTGGGCACGACGAACTTTGGCAACGGTGCATACTCAGGAAGAACACTACTTGATAATTTAGTGAGAGATCATCTTATAATGCTACCGTCAATCAAAGCAAGATAAGATGCATAAAAGATAAACATCACATGCAATCAATATAAGTGATATGATATGGCCATCATCATCTTGTGCTTGTGATGTCCATCTCCGAAGCACCGTCATGATCACCATCGTCACCGGCGCGACACCTTGATCTCCATCGTAGCATCGTTGTCGTCTCGCCAATCTTATGCTTCCACGACTATCGCTACCGCTTAGTGATAAAGTAAAGCATTACAGCGTGATTGCATTGCATACAATAAAGCGACAACCATATGGCTCCTGCCAGTTGCCGATAACTTGGTTACAAAACATGATCATCTCATACAATAAAATTTAGCATCATGTCTTGACCATATCACATCACAACATGCCCTGCAAAAACAAGTTAGACGTCCTCTACTTTGTTGTTGCATCTTTTACGTGGCTGCTACGGGCTTAAGCAAGAACCAATCTTACCTACGCATCAAAACCACAACGATAGTTTGTCAAGTTGATGCCGTTTTAACCTTCGCAAGGACCAGGCGTAGCCACACTCTGTTCAACTAAAGTTGGAGAATCAGTCACCCGCAAGCCACCTTTGTGCAAAGCACGTCGGGAGAACCGGTCTCGCGTAAGCGTACGCGTAATGTCGGTCCGGGCCGCTTCATCCAACAATACCGCCGAACCAAAGTATGACATGCTGGTAGGCAGTATGACTTATATCACCCACAACTCACTTGTGTTCTACTCGTGCATATAACATCAAACCATAAAACCTAGGCTCGGATGCCACTGTTCGGGAACGTAGTAATTTCAAAAAAATTCCTACGCACACGCAAGATCATGGTGATGCATAGCAATGAGAGGGGAGAGTGTTGTCTACGTACCCTCGTAGACCGAAGCAGAAGCTTGACGCAACGTAGAGGAAGTAGTCGTACGTCTTCCCGATCCGACCGATCCAAGCACCGTTACTCCGGCACCTCCGAGTTCTTAGCACACGTACAGCTCGATGACGCTCCCCGGACTCCGATCCAGCAAAGCTTCGGGGATGAGTTCCGTCAGCACAATGGCGTGGTGACGATGATGATGTTCTACCGACGCAGGGCTTCGCCTAAGCACTACAACGATATGACCGAGGTGGAATATGATGGAAGGGGGCACCGCACACGGCTAAGGAACGATCACGTTGATCAATTGTGTGTCCTAGGGTGCCCCCTTGCCTCCGTATATAAAGGATCCAAGGGGGGGTGCGGCCGACCCTATGGAGGCGCGCAGGAGGAGTCCTATTCCTACCGGGAGTAGGACTCCCCTCCCTATTCCTTGTCCAACTAGGAGAGGTGGAAGAAGAGAAGGAAAAAGGGGGGGGGGGCGCCGCCCCTCCCTCCTTGTCCAATTCGGACTAGGGGGAGAGGGGGCACGCGGCCTGCCCTGGCAGCCCCTTCCTCTTCTCCACTTTAGGCCCATGAGGCTCATTAACCCCTCGGGGGGTTCCGGTAACCCCCCGGTGCTCCGGTTTTATCCAAAACTACCCCGGAACGCTTCCGGTGTCCGAATATAGTCATCCAATATATCAATCTTTATGTCTCGACCATTTCGAGACTCCTCGTCATGTCCGTGATCACATCCGGGACTCCGAACTAACTTCGGTACATCAAAATGCATAAACTCATAATAACTGTCATCGTAACGTTAAGCGTGCGGACCCTACGGTTCGAGAACAATGTAGACATGACCGAGACACGTCTCCGGTCAATAACCAATAGCGGGACCTGGATGCCCATATTGGCTCCTATATATTCTATGAAGATCTTTATCGGTCAGGCCGCATAACAACATGCGTTGTTCCCTTTGTCATCGGTATGTTACTTGCCCGAGATTCGATCGTCGGTATCCAATACCTAGTTCAATCTCGTTACCGGCAAGTCTCTTTACTCGTTCCGTAATACATCATCTCGCAACTAACTCATTAGTTGTAATGCTTGCAAGGCTTATGTGATGTGCATTACCGAGAGGGCCCAGAGATACCTCTCCGACAATCGGAGTGACAAATCCTAATCTCGAAATACGCCAACCCAACATCTACCTTTGGAGACACCTGTAGAGCACCTTTATAATCACCCAGTTACGTTGTGACATTTGGTAGCACACAAAGTGTTCCTCCGGTAAACGGGAGTTGCATAATCTCATAGTCATAGGAACATGTATAAGTCATGAAGAAAGCAATAGCAACATACTAAACGATCGGGTGCTAAGCTAATGGAATGGGTCATGTCAATCAGATCATTCAACTAATGATGTGATCTCGTTAATCAAATAACAACTCTTTGTTTATGGTTAGGAAACATAACCATCTTTGATTAACGAGCTAGTCAAGTAGAGGCATACTAGTGACACTCTGTTCGTCTATGTATTCACACATGTATTATGTTTCTGGTTAATACAATTCTAGCATGCATAATAAACATTTATCATGATGTAAGGAAATAAATAATAACTTTATTATTGCCTCTAGGGCATATATCTTTCAATCCTATGTAAACACAATACAACTCCTAGTCCAACTGTAACCTACCTTGTACACTATATTCGACACAACTCTAACAAACTCCACCTTGGCGAATATACTCCACCACTGTAAGTGCATCTAGTGCCACCCCTAGTTGGTTTTGGAGTATTGAAGACAAACCTAGTTGAGGGACTAATGTGTTTGTGAGAATTGCAAGATAACACAGGTAGAAGTCCCTCATTGATTCGGTTTTACTACCAGAGATGACCCCTAAAAATGTATGAAGACATTGAAGACAATGGTGTTACATGAAGATATTCACATTGAAGACTATGACAAGAGAAGACACCACGTGAAGCCTATGGAACTCGAAGACTTAGATCCTTCGTGTTTTTATTTGTGTTGAGTCATAGGAACCACCGTACTGTTAAGTGGGGTCCAAGAGAACCAGTCAGAATGACTGAAGTGATGCCTAATTCAAAACCTATGTCTTCGAGCGAAGACTATGAGAGCAAATCTTGTCCAGAGTCGGACAAGTCAGCTTTACTTGTAGCCCAAGTAAAGTTGTCGTGTGAGTTCGAAATCTGACCGTTGGAACACGTGTCAGTTCCTTAGTGACCTAGGGTCATTTCGGACAATTCAAGTCGGGTTGCCCAGTGGCTATAAATAGTCCACCCCCTACCACCGTAAATGGTTGGCTGCTTAGATTTTAGTGCACGGCTTTTGTCGTTTGAGAGCAACCCACCTCGAAGCCTTTGAGAGAAAATTCCTAGTGAGGAGAAAAGCCCTAACCACCTAGAGCCAGAGTAAATTGGGCATCACTTAAGTCTTCTTGTCTGAGTGATCTGAAGACTTATTACACTTGAGGACTGTGCATCCTCCAGCCGGTTAGGCGTCGCGTTCTGAGCATCCAAGAGAAATTGTGGATTGCCGGTGAACGAAGTCTGTGAAGGTTTGGGAGTCTACCTTGAAGACTTACCAGAGTGATTGGGCGAGGTCTGTGTGACCTTTGCTCAAGGAGAAAACGGTGAGGACTGGGTGTCCTGGGCTGCGTGTTCAGAACTGGGTGTCCGGGACTGTGTGTCCTTTGGTTTAAATACCTAGCCGCTCCAACCAGACGTACAGTTGTCACAGCAACTGGAACTGGTCCAACAAATCATTGTCTTTAGCGTGTCACTGGTTTCATCTTCACTTCCTTTTACTTACTGTTACACATTGTGACGCCATTGCATGCTTGCTTTATCTTCTGTCTTCACAACATAATTGTATGATTTGTTTGGCTTCATAACTTCTTCCTACCTGATCCTTATTACACTGCAGCTGATTGTCATTGTGCTTTCACTCTATTGAATACTTGACCATGGCTCGCCTAGTGTAATCTAACTTCCGCTGCATAGTGATAGGCACATCTCTACTGTTTGTCTTCATTACTTTCACGTTTTGAAGACTTTCATAAAAATCGCCTATTCACCCCCCCCCCTCTAGTCGATATAACACACCTTCAATTGGTATCAGAGCTAGGTGCTCCCTTGTTCTGTGTGATTCGGTTTAACCACCTGGAGTTTTAGCTATGTCGACTGCAGGGATAATCAAAGTCTCCGCTGCATGCCCCGTCTTCGATGGAACTGAATATCCCTACTGGAAGAATAAGATGCGCATGCATCTTGAAGCCATTGACGTCGACCTATGGTATGTCGTCGAGAACGGCGTTCCCAAGGCTGGAGAAGGTGTCACTGCTGCTGATGTCAAGAAGTTCACTCAACTGGACTCTACTGCCAAGAATATCATATGTGGTCATCTGACCAAGGGACAGTACGGCCGTGTGAGTGCCTTGAAGACATCTAAGCTGGTCTGGGACTGGCTCTCCAAGGTCAATGAAGGCATCTCAACCCAGAGAGATCAGAGAATCAGTGTTCTTCGCAATCTCTTCAACCGCTTCAAGCGAAATGACAATGAGAATGTCCAGCACACATTTGACCGGCTCACTGACATCACAAATGAGCTTCAAGCCCTCGGCGCCACTGAGATCACCAAACACGAAATCGTCAAGACACTGCTGAGATCACTTGATAGCTCGTTTGACATTCTAGCCCTGATGATTCAAGAATGTCCTGATTTCAAGACACTCGATCCGTCTGACATACTTGAGAGGCTCAACACACATGAGTTTCAACTTTCTGAGAAAAGAGATATCTATGGTCCAAACTATGGGCGAACTCGTGCCTTGAAGGCAAAAGCTGTGTCCTCATCTGAAGAAGAATCCGACAGTAGTTCTGATGATCCTAAAGACATTGGAAGGGAACTTGCAATGCTAGTGAAGAAGTTCCAAAAATTCACCAAGAAGAAAGGCTTCAGAAAGTCTTCACGATCAAGCTCAAGGAATGATGAAGCTTCTGCTCATGACTACAAGAAGAAAACATGTCACAAGTGCAAGAAAACTGGACACTTCATCTCTGAGTGTCCACAGTGGGACAATGAGAACAAAAAGAAGAAGAAGAGCAAGGAATATGATTCTGACGACAAGAAGAAGAAGAAATACTCAAAGTCTTCTTCCAAGTCTTCATCACACAAGAAGAGCTCATCTAGCAAGGCACGTGTGTTTGTTGGCAAGGAAATGGATTCAGAGGAGGAGTCCGCTTCTGAGGAGGCAGAGGTGGAATCTGAGGAGGAGTCTGATTCTGGCATTGCGAGTCTGGCTACAGCATACGTCGCCAAGTCCATCTTCAACACTGAAGACAATGACTTCATCACCAACGCCGATGCAAATGACAAGGACAACTCCACTCCTACCTACTGCTTCATGGCACGCGGTGCCAAGGTAAACTCACGCACTACTCACTATCAAACATCTAGTGACAATGACTCTGATTGTGACTCAAAACCCAGCTACAAAACACTTGCTAAAATTGCAACTGAACAACAAAAGGCCATGGAACATATTCAAAAACTGTTAGACAGAAGAGATGATCTGTTGGGAGCTGAAATGACTCGATCTGAATCCTTAATTGAAGACATAAAAAATCTTCACGTTAAGTATCAGGAACTTGAAGATCATCATGATACTCTCTCAACTACTCATAAAAAGCTTTCCTATGATTATCTTCAAAGGAAGCAAGAACTTGAGAAATTGAGAGCGGCTCATGAAGACCTTCAAAAGGAAAATGAGTCACTTCGCGCCGAACAGATCAGTTCCGCTCAGGAAGGACTTGAACCACCATGCCTTAAATGCATTGAGCGTGATAATGCTACTTCTGTTGCTGAATGTTCCACTGCTACTGCTGTTGCAATATCTTCAACTGTTGAAGTGGTAACTAACCCCTTTGCTGAGGATACCACTGCTATTGCTGATGAGAATGCTAGGTTGAAGACATTGCTTGAAACAGGGATGTACAAAAGTCTCAAAGGACACCAGACATTATGTGATGTTCTCAAGAAGCAGATTCTGAACTGAAACCCTAGGAAAGAGGGTGTTGGGTTCGTGAGGAAAATTAATGCAGATGGCTCTTACTGGAAACCTGAGCAGCACCCCAAAACCACATGGGTTGCTGCAAAGGAATCCTTAGCAGATCCATCCAATCTATCTGAATTCACTTATGCTAACCCCGTTATCATTGATGAATCCTTTGATGCAAACTATAAACTGTTTAAGAATCAGAATGGTGAAGTATTTGCCAGGTACATTGGTACTAACTACAGGACTGGACCGCCTATGAAGAAGATCTGGGTTCCGAAAACATGTCTGGAAAATCTTCCTGTGAATGTCTTCATGACACCTCACATGAAGAAGACAAACCTCAGACCAAAGGACTCACCAGAGTCGCACTAACGCAAATGTTTTGCAGGGAAACCATACTCAGGCATATGAATATGAGAACGGTTCATCAAACCGCCATGTTCATATGAACAAGAACTATTCTGCCTATTCTTATGAGTACTATTGTCCTCCTGCTAGACTGTTTGCTAGGGCTCCAAAGCCAAAATTCTCAGATGCTGCACTTAGACTTATTGCTTCTAAGCCACCCTTGAAGACGTGGGTGGTTAAGAAAGCTTAACTCTCTTTTGCAGGGAAAGGTCCCCAGCAGAAAACCAAAATCTTCTGACGCTATTGCTAGGGACCTTAAAAATCTTGTGGGGCGCAAGATCAAATGCCCGAATGGCATCACTATGTATTTTGTTCCTGAATCTCATGCTACTCTCCCTATTAGTCCTAACCTGGATCTAAGTTTTCATAACCCACTGGTTCGTCAAATGTTTTTGCTTCACAATTCTCTTCGTGAAGCCTATCCCCCTAACTGCACTGTAGGGTACGACACCAACGTCTTCAGAATGGATTATTGACAGTGGGTGTACAAATCACATGACTGGCAAAAGAAGCCTTCTTATGGACTCAACCTTACGTCCATCTGACAAGAGCCACATCACGTTTGCTGACACTGGTAAAAGTAAGGTATTGGGTCTAGGCAGAGTTGCAATCTCAAAGGATCAACACATGGATAAAGTCATGCTTGTTGAATCCCTTGGCTTCAACTTAATGTCTGTCTCAATGCTTTGCGATTTGAACATGGTCGTAATATTTGGAAAATATCGTTGCCTGGTACTAATGGAATCTGACAAGTCTCTAGTATTTTAAGGGTATCGGAAAGATGATCTGTATGTGGTAGATTTCTCAGCAGGGCCACAACTTGCAGTGTGCCTTCTGGCAAAGGCTTCAGAATGCTGGCTTTGGCATCGGAGGCTTGGGCATGCTGGCATGAGGAACCTCCACACCCTTGCAAAGAAGAAGCATGTCATAGGCATCGAGGGCGTCAAGTTCAAGAAAGATCACTTATGCGGTGCCTGTGAAGCAGGGAAGATGACGAGGGCAAAACATCCCTCGAAGACAATCATGACCACTACTCGACCCTTCGAACTGCTTCACATGGATCTTTTTGGTCCCACTCACTACTCAACCTTTTCCACTACTGCTTGCCTCTATGGCTTCGTCATAGTTGATGACTACTCTAGATATACTTGGGTGCACATAATCCTTTACAAGACTGAAGTGCAGGATGTCTTCAGACGCTTCACCAATCGAGCTATGAACAATTATGGCGCCAAGATAAAGCACATCAGAAGTGACAATGGCACTGAATTCAAGAACACTAGACTTGATACATATCTTGATACTTTGGGCATCACACATGAATTCTCAGCTCCGTACACGCCATAGCAGAATGGCGTCGTCGAACGCAAGAACAGAACACTCATTGAGATGGCCAGAACAATGCTGGATGAATACAAGACTTCGAGAAAATTCTGGCCTGAAGCCATTGACACTGCATGCCATACAATCAACCGCGTTTATCTTCACAAGCTTCTGAACAAGACATCTTATGAACTCCTAACTGGCAAGAAGCCAAATGTCAGTTACTTCAGAGTATTTGACGCAAGATGCTGGATCAAGGACCCACACCACACCTCAAAGTTTGCACCAAAAGCACATGAGGGATTCATGCTTGGATATGGAAAGGATTCGCACTCCTACAGAGTCTTCAATCTCTTTCACTACAAAGTGGTTGAAACAGTGGATGTGCGGTTCGATGAAACCAATGGTTCACAAAGAGAGCAACTGCCAAATGTGCTAGATGAAGTTCCAGCTAGTGAATCAATCAAGCTTATGGGAACTGGAGAAATTGTATCTTTTGAAGCTCATCCTGAAGAAGAACTTATCATCTCAGCACCTGAACCACATGAAGACAATGCTCAGCCTGAAGATATTCCTCCCAACGACAACACAGATCAGCAAAAGCAAAGTCTTCGCCCTATACATCCTCGTGTTGCCAATGAAGTGCAGATTGACAGAATAATTGACAGCATCAATGCACCTGGTCCACTCACTCGTTCAAGGGCAACTCAACTGGCAAATTTCTGTGGGCATTTCGCATTCGTCTCAATTTCAGAACCCAAGAAAGTGGAAGAAGCCTTTATGGAACCTGAATGGATTCAAGCAATGCAAGAAGAGCTTCAATAGTTTGAGCTAAACAATGTATGGGAACTGGTTAAGCGTCCTGATCCACGGAAGCATAACATAATAGGCACCAAATGGATATACCGCAACAAGCAAGATGAGCATGGTCAAGTTGTCAGAAACAAAGCTCGCCTCGTTGCTCAAGGATATACTCAAGTGGAAGGCATTGACTTCGATAAAACCTTTGCTCATGTGGCTAGACTTGAAGCCATACGTATACTGCTGGCCTATGCAAATCATCACAACATAATTCTGTGTCAAATGGATGTGAAGAGTGCCTTTCTCAATGGCAAGATTGAAGAAGAAGTATATGTTGCACACCCTCCAGGGTTTGAAGATCCAAAACATCCTGACATGGTGTACAAGCTCAATAAGGCACTGTATGGCCTCAAACAAGCCCCTCGGGCCTGGTATGATACACTCAAGGCTTCATACCTGGTTCCCTAGATCCCACTCTCTTCACGAAGACATATGATGGTGAACTGTTTGTGTGCCAAATATGTGGATGACATTATCTTCGGCTGCACCAATCAGAAGTACAGTGAAGAGTTTGGCTATATGATGCAAGAGCAATATCAGATGTCCATGATGGGGGAGCTGAAGTTCTTCCTCGGTCTTCAAATACGGCAACAACGCAATGGCATCTTCATATCTCAAGAGAAATACCTTAAAGAGTGCCTGAAGAAGTTCGTTATGCAAGACTGCAAAGGCTTCACAACACCAATGCCAGCCAAACATCACCTGGGTCCCGACGACAATGGTAAAGAGTTCGATCAAAAGGTATACCGCTCCATGATTGGTTCTTTGCTTTATTTATGTGCATCTAGGCCAGATATTATGCTTAGTGTTTGCATGTGTGCTCGATTTCAAGCGGCACCAAAGGAGTCGCATCACTTAACTGTGAAGCGAATTCTTCGATATTTGGCTCACACCCCAACTCTAGGATTATGGTATCCAAAGGGCTCAGAGTTTGATCTGGTTGGATTCTCGGATGCTGATTATGCTGGTGACAAGGTTGATCGGAAGTCTACATCAGGCACATGTCACTTTCTGGGACGATCACTTGTATGTTGGTCTTCAAAGAAGCAGAACTGTGTATCCCTCTCCACTGCTGAATCTGAATACATTGCTGCTGGATCTTGCTGCGCTCAGCTTCTGTGGATGAAGCAAACTCTCAAGGACTATGGCATTCATCTGAAGCAAGTGCCACTTTACTGCGACAACGAAAGCGCCATCAAGATCGCCAACAACCCAGTTCAGCACTCGAAGACAAAGCACATTGAAATTCGTCATCACTTTCTCAGAGATCATGTTGCAAAGGAAGATATTGATATCATACACGTCAACACTGAAGAGCAATTGGCAGATATCTTCACTAAGCCCTTGGATGAGAAGAGATTTTGCAAGTTACGGTGTGAGCTAAATATCTTGGAATCCTCAAATGTCCTATGATCAGGCACACATCCTAACACTTATGCATATTGATGACTTAGATGTGCAACACACGAAGTAACGTATATCTTCAATCAATGAAGACATACATTCTAAGTGTGAATACATTAATGTGGAAATTGACTTCGGAGCGCCACGATAATTGTGCGCCGTGTCTGAGTCTAATACTTCCTATACGGTGGGTAACGCCACCACCAAACGTTCTATTTTGAAGTGTTTCACTCATGGCGTTACCTTGCAATGTCTTCACATTTGGTTTGGCTTCAATCTCAATATGTCTTCATGATTATCTTCACTACGTGGATTATATAGATATATATGTACTAGTGTTCTGTCCTCTACAGCATTCACTTATAACTATGTCTTCTTGTTTGAATCTTTTGAACTAAGTGAATGTGATCGGACCCTAACCTCTCTATGCTTTCTATCTCAAACTCTATCTCTTCAAGTCATATGCATTCTATTGAAACTGTTGAATGTCTTCTCTGCGTCCTTGTCAGCAGAAGACACAGAGACAAACTTTAAAACCGTTTTCAATGCTCATTAATCCACAAGAAATCTGGAGAAGTAGGAACGACCACCCGACAATCCAGGCGCGCATGGGATGTGGAACTGCCCCCGAGATTCCGCATGATGGCCACGTGTTGTTCAGATGCGAATCGCTAGGGGCACTTGTGTAATAGCGCAGTGCCGCCTCTATCCCTATAAATACACGATTCACCGTGGTCATTATCTCTTCTTCCACCCTCGAATGAACCCTAGCACCACCGCTAGCTCTCGATGACGCCAGCGACGAAGCGCTTCACTGCCGCAACCTCTCCGACGCCGTTTTCACGCCGACCGCGGACATTGTTCTCTCCGCCGTCGCCGTAGGTGTCTTCCGTCGCCAAGTTAGGGCACGGAGGATCGAACTGCTCGGCCTCATCTCCCACTCCGTCTAGCAGTTCCAAGTGTGGTAAATAAAACCTCTTTTTACAGCCTCTTTTGATCCTATAGTTCGGTCACTTTCTGCCATAAGAAGTTTCTGTTCACACAAGTTAGATCTCTCTCAGTCGGCATCTCATAACTTGCCTAGTATATTCACTTGTGCTTCATGAAGTAGTTAGATTCCTCACTTGTATTGATCTGTGGGTTCGTACAAATCTGGAACCAACTTCTTTTCTATGAGTGGATGTCTTCGCACGATGAGGTCAATGTCTTCTAAACCGATTTATCTTCAAAATCTTCTAAGAATGCATATGACCTCTTCCCCTTTCCTCGCACCTTAATGCTGTCACAGGTATATGTCCGTGGGAGAATCCTTTGGTTCTCATAGTCTGCATTCATTTGCAGAGTACTTACAGCATCACATCAACTCTCGTGAAGCCAGTTCCTGTTGGTCAAGCAAATGGAAGCCTTTGAAGCCTTTGAACATCTTGAAGCCTTCCAAGTTAAGGTTTATGGCTTCAGAAACAGCAGCAAGGAAGGGGGGCAGACAGAGACGTGGGGAAACATCCAAAGATCTGCCTGATGAACTGGCAGAGATGTACAAAACAGACCCTGAAGAGAACTATGGTCAGTGCAAGACTCGAATCCAATGGATTTGAAGATATTGGGTAGAACAATGGTTCCACTATCGCTTCGTCACTCAGGAGTATGCGGAGAAGTGCGCCATCAAGAGACCGTGGGGATACGTACTATACAAAAATCTCGCACCCAGGTCCAGAGACGAAGCCATTGCTCAAGGCTTCTACCCATGCATGGTCCGAGGACCACAGCCAGCTGAAGCACATCCGTCATCACTCCTCTGGTGTCGCGATGACAATCTGTTCAAGCGCAACTTTCAGTTTGCCCAGAACTCTGTGAAGCAAAACAAGAAGAAGTTGAGGCCTCATCACCCGCATCCTAGTCCAAGGGACTGCCGTGAATGACCCTCCAGCAGACACTGAGTCTGATGACGCGCCTGCTGCGCCGAAGCCAAAGCAGATGAAGAAGCCAAAAGCTTCAAAGCCGGCCCCTTCACCCAAAATCTCAAGAGCGAAGCCATTGGCAACTGCACCTCCTGAAGCCAGTGTGCAGTCTGAAGACTTATCACGAGTCTCCAAGCCTCAGGAAGCCAAGAAGCCTCAGCCACACACAGGCAAAGAGTTCACAGCTGCTGCCATTCTGCGCAGTGAAACCATTGATCTGTTAAGCGATGAAGATCTTGGAGATGATGCTCTTGAGCAGCTCATCAAGAGCAAGGAGGAGGCTGAAATCTTCAACAATCTGCCTCTGTTTGATGTCGCCATCATCCACAACTTCATCGATGAATGATTTGCCTCACCGAACATAAGCTTCAAAGATCTACAGCTGCCCATAGGACTCAGCGTCGCCTTCCAAGGCGTTATTGCTTCAGAACTTGCAATTGCCCAGCACATTGTTGAACTGAAGCAGAAAATTGATTTTGAAAAGGCTCAGTTCAAGAAGCACATGGCCAAGCTCAGCGTGCAAGAAGTGAAAAACTTTAAGATCATGTTGCGCGAGCTAAAGGAGAACTTTCTGCAGAAGCGTGCAGAAGCTCAGGGTTCGCGGGAGCGAATGAAGACTCTGGCTGATCGCTGTGTGCAGGCCTACAATGAGGCCGAGAAGCGCAAGGCACTTGGGCGTCCCGACATCGACCCCAGGATGGCTGCGAAGAAGAAGAAGAAGCATGTTGTGCCTGAACCAGAGGCACCAAGACAAGAAGCTGCTCCGATTGTCTTCCCCACTGCTACGACTAGCTCGAAGCCAAAGAGCCGGTCAACCGCTTCAGAGCTCAAGAAGACACGGACTGTAGAGGCTGAAGCTAGGAAGAGGAAACACTCTGAAGCCTCTCCTTCTGACCCCACCAAGAAGAAGCTCAAGACCAAGAAAGCTCGGGCTGCTCCCACAGAGCCCTTGATAGTTGAACCCCTCTCTATCATCTATCCTAACGCAGAACGTCAGCTGACAGTTCATGAGCCTGCTCCCTCAGAGGCTCCTGAAGCTGAAGACATTCCAGCAGCCGACCCCAACGCTGCTGAAGACATTGGTCACCAAGACAATGTACAAGATGATGCAGCCCTTCCTCAACTTGAAACAAGTGAACTAATCAGCATTGGTCGTCCTCTGACGCCAATTGCACAAGAAGCTTCATGGGCGGATCGCCCACAGGTGGAAGAAGAATCTGAGGTCCAGCCCACTCCAACTCCAAAGGCGTCGTCTGCATTCCGCAGGCTTTGCAAAGGACCACGGCCTCAAGGTTCGGCTGAAGACATTCCGGCTGCATCAGCCGAAGAGCATGAAGAAATACCACAAGCTCCAACTCCCCCGCTCCAACAAGAAGTCGTTCTCCAGGAGAACGTGCCTGAGTCTGACCCTCCAGCTAGTCAAGTGGAGGCGGAAAATATTGAGGCTGCCACCACCAACATTGAAGCCAATGTGGAGCCCTCCCCAACAACAGCTTCAGAAGACACTGAAGCTACTACTCCTGACACTTATGTGCCTGAGTCTGCTGCCGGTCCCCAATTCAACTATCATGTTGCGCACAGGCCTCAGGTCCAGAAGCCGATCCCACGACTGCCAAGGTTCCCAGGTCCTGCATCAGCTCCTGGCTCCTTTAACGTCAATAGCTTCAGGGCAGATAATACGTTCTTCAACACCTCCAAGAACCCTTATTCAAGGGAACGGATTGTATCAGATAGGTTCTGGAGCTATCCACAACGCAGCTATTATTCATGCATCCTATACAACCAAGGTCGCATCTTCCCGCACAAGCGCCTTGAGGTTGAAGCTGTTGCTGGTCTGCCCGGCCTGGAAGAAGCACTGGATTGCTTCAAGCAAGTGGGTCTGCTGCCATTTATCACAGATGAAGAGCACTGGAATGAAGAGCTGCTACTTCAATTCTATGCCACCCTTCATATCAAAGGCTACAATAGAGATCCGAAGACTTGGGTCCTGGAGTGGATGACCGGCAATGTCCATCATGAAGCCAATGCATTTGATATCATTGAGCTTACCGGCCTGCCCACTCCTGGCGAATTCTTCGAAGAAGGCTGTCGACTCCATGCTGAAGCAATTGAGAGCATATTCCAGAGGCCTGAACCAAATATGAGTCAGATGTTCTCAATGATGAAGCCATTGCCCCATGATGCACCCTATCCAACTGAGTTCTTCGTTGAAGACCTAGAGTACCTGCCCAGAACCATATATCACATCATCAGACGGACTCTCTGGCCCATTAAGGGACACTCTCCACATGCCAAGGTTGAGGGTGCAATGAAGACTCTCATATTCTACATCCTTCATGGCAAATGCTTCAATGCGCAGGACTTCTTCATACGCCAGCTTGCGGCATCCGGCTCAGATTTATTTGGCTTGAAGTTTTATGCTCCTTGGGTTATGAGGCTGATCAAGCTTCACTCTGCGATTTCATATCAGCCCTCAGCCCGCAACCATCGGATCTTCTTGCCAGATGTGGACACCTCTGCTGAAGCTATATATCCTGAGCCTGCCAAGCAACAATTAAGTCTTCAGAATGCAGAACACCAGAGCTTCACTCAGAATGTTGAAGGTGTTGAAGCCATCTCCAGAGTGTATCCGTTGGCTGGCACCACACGTGCACCTGCATCTACTGAAGCCACTGACAGCACAGCTGCTCAGCGACCCAAGAAGCGCGCTCGTGCCCTCAATGACCGAGAGCTTCTTGTGGCTCTTCATCAAAAGCAGGATAGGCATCACGACTGGCTCAAGAGGCAGATGAAAAGCATCATGGAGGACGTCAATCGTATCAGAAATCTTGCAACCAAGAATGCATTTGTTGCTCATGAAACCTGTCGCCGCACTTGGAAAGGACTCACGATGATGTGTCCTGAAACTGAACTTCAAGAGGATGGCTTCACAGAGCGCTTCAAATTTGACTCCACGCCTCCTCGAAGGGCTATGCTGCGCATAACTCCATCACTTGAAGATTCGGAGTTCTCTTCCTCTGCTGCCACGGTGACTGCACGGATTATCGAAGAAGAAGACGATCCTACATCACCTCCACCTCCTTCAGCGCGCGTCGAATCTGCCCCAAGCTCGTCTGCACCGCCAAACACCTCCACCGACCCTGCTGCGCCTGGGAACGCGTAGAAAACTCTATGTCTTCAAACCTTTTTGGTCATCACTGACAAAAGGGGGAGAAGCATATGATGTTTATAGTCTTCAAGCGGGTCACTATGGGCGGGTGCCTTTATATTTTGCTACATTTTGCTTCGTGCTTACAACTCCCGTTTTTGCTACATTTGCTTCTTTGAGTTGTAACACTTAGACTTGATGGTCGTCTGCTACCTGTTTGTCACTCTGTTTTGCGAAGATAAATTCCGCATGTGCGACGATAAATTCCGCACTTAGATCATTCTACAGACGTCCATTTTCCATTATGCATGTCATTATCTTCGTATACTCTTACATGCATAGTGGATTGTCATCATAAGTTGAAGTGGATCTCCACAAGTACAACCTGCCATGTGCATTTGCATTCAAGAAGCAAATTACTTATATGCACATCTTCAGGGGGAGCCCTTGCAACTTATGAAGACAATTCCTTTACAATTTCACAAATTATATTCCCCATTGAAAACTTCAACTAGTTTGTCATCAATCACCAAAAAGGGGGAGATTCTAAGTGCATCTAGTGCCACCCCTAGTTGGTTTTGGAGTATTGATGACAAACCTAGTTGAGGGACTAATGTGTTTGTGAGAATTGCAGGATAACACAGGTAGAAGTCCCTCATTGATTCGGTTTTACTACCAGAGATGACCCCTAAAAATGTATGAAGACATTGAAGACAATGGTGGTACATGAAGATATTCACATTGAAGACTATGACAAGAGAAGACACCACGTGAAGCCTATGGAACTCGAAGACTTAGATCCTTCGTGTTTTTATTTGTGTTGAGTCATAGGAACCACCGTACTGTTAAGTGGGGTCCAAGAGAACCAGTCAGAATGACTGAAGTGATGCCTAATTCAAAACCTATGTCTTCGAGCGAAGACTATGAGAGCAAATCTTGTCCAGAGTCGGACAAGTCAGCTTTACTTGTAGCCCAAGTAAAGTTGCCGTGTGAGTTTGAAATCTGACCGTTGGAACACGTGTCAGTTCCTTAGTGACCCAGGGTCATTTCGGACAAATCAGGTCGGGATGCCCAGTGGCTATAAATAGTCCACCCCCTACCACCGTAAATGGTTGGCTGCTTAGATTTCAGTGCACGGCTTTTGTCGTTTGAGAGCAACCCACCTCGAAGCCTTTGAGAGAAAATTCCTAGCGAAGAGAAAAGCTCTAACCACCCAGAGCCAGAGTAAATTGGGCATCACTTAAGTCTTCTTGTTTGAGTGATCTGAAACCTTATTACACTTGAGGACTGTGCATCCTCCAGCCGGTTAGGCGTCGCGTTCTGAGCATCCAAGAGAAATTGTGGATTGCCGGTGAACGAAGTCTGTGAAGGTTTGTGAGTCTACCTTGAAGACTTACCAGAGTGATTGGGCGAGGTCTGTGTGACCTTAGCTCAAGGAGAAAACGGTGAGGACTGGGTGTCCTGAGCTGCGTGTTCAGGACTGGGTGTCCGGGACTGTGTGTCCTTTGGTTTAAATACCTAGCCGCTTCAACCAGACGTACATTTGTCACAGCAACTGGAACTGGTCCAACAAATCATTGTCTTCAGCGTGTCACTGGTTTCATCTTCACTTCCTTTTACTTATTGTTACACATTGTGACGCCATTGCATGCTTGCTTTATCTTCTGTCTTCATAACATAACTGTATGATTTGTTTGGCTTCATAACTTCTTCCTACCTAATCCTTATTACACTGCAGCTGATTGTCATTGTGCTTTCACTCTATTGAATACTTGACCATGGCTCGCCTAGTGTAATCTAACTTCCGCTGCATAGTGATAGGCACATCTCTACTGTTTGTCTTCATTACTTTCACGTTTTGAAGACTTTCATAAAAATCGCCTATTCACCCCCCCCCCCTCTAGTCGATATAACGCACTTTCAACCACCCTGGATCTGTCCATGCGTCAAACTTCCATATACATTGAACTTGAGTTTATCCCATGAGCACTGCTGCTACTCCAAAGACTCCATATGACTCCACCTGCAACTTGTAGTCCCTTCTTTTCTTGACTACAGTCAACACTCGAGCAAAATAAAGTTCCTTGTCACTCTAGTTTGTGATCCCAACTTCCAGAGTATCAGTCCAACGCCATCACACACTGATCACTGACCTGCGTGAAAGTGAACAACTCACATATTGGATGTCACACATAAGAGTTACCTGAACTCAACATCACCGCTCCTTTCTTGACAGTCTGTCTGAAACTTGAAGAAATTTCACCATTGCTTGTAATCATCCCGAGTTAAATTCGCAATTGTCTCACCCCTCAAATACAAATTGACTTTTTTTGCCACAAATACAAATGTTGAACTTATCAACCAGTGCTTGTGTCGAATTTAATTAAACACGCTGAAATTCTGAATTACTTCAAGCTTTGAGAGAATAATTACCTTGCAAAGACCCCCCCCCCCCCCCCCCCCCCACACACACACACACACACACACACAAAAAAGGAACTTTGAAAGGTGTTTCAAACAGATGAAGATTGGAAACTGAAAAGCTTCGCTACCTTAGCTTAGTCTGCCGCACGCCATCAATCATCTTCATGGACGAGGTCGACGCCATCGCGCCCAACCGCGAGAAGACGCACGGCGAGGTGGGCTGCTGCGGCGTGCTCACGCTGATAGATGGGATCGGCCCCGGCGCGCAGGTCATGGTCATCGACACCACCAACATCCCCTGACTGGCGTGCTATCTGTCAAAATTCAGAAACAAGGAAATGATTGGTCAGTTTGACACTCTCATGAAGCACACATTTATTTACCTCCGTAATAATAGCAAAGCACCCAAAAGATTTCATCGTTAACTAAATTAATTAACCTACCGGCCGGCCCCAGGCACGCATGAGTAAATGAATGGTGATAGCCTCTGTTAACTGAACTTGACACCTTCTGCTTGGTTCAGGTTTTAAAACTGAAGGCGTTCAGGCATGATTGATTTACATGCTTGGTTCAGATTTCAAAACTTTGGAGATGCGGGACAAGTCCGCCACCGCGTACACCGGGCCGGCGTTTGGTGCCATGTCGCCATCATCGCGGGCGCCTCTCTCCGCGCTCACGGCAGCCGCGCAAGCTCGCCGCTGCCATGCCTGCCGACCACCCCTGCCGAAAAAGTCAAATGACCAGTCAGCAACCTTCAGTAAAAACCGCCTGAAATCCTCCCCAAAACCACTAAAGGCCCTAACTGATCCAGTATTGCAGAATTGAGGGGGTAATTCAATCGGTTTTAGACTTTAGGGATGAACACTTTAGCTGGGAGGCGGGATAGATCGAGTTAGAGGGATTTTAGGGATGAACAATTTAGCTGGGTTAATCAGTGTTCTCTCTCCAAAAAATGGGTTAATCAGTTACCGTTGCCTGGTAGAAAAAGCATAAGTGCTAAAATAATCCTTAATAACAACAGCATGTCATGAAATCAAGGCTTTGCGAAACTCAATCGAGCCCTGATCACCTTGATCCCGAAGATATCTGACGCCCCATCAACCTTGTCCATAGTTCCCTGAAACTCTTCTCTAAACTGCTCGCCAATCGTGTCAGTCCTCGGCTCGGGGATCTTGTCAGCATTAATCTTTCTGCTTGCTTCAGATGAAGGCTGGGAATGGAAATGCTGCCTACTTTGGGAAGGATAGATGGATCTATGGTAGAACAACCACAGAGATTGCACATCTGGTTATTCTTCTTTTTTTTTTTTTGAACCGGGCCAATTCCCTTTCCATTACTTGAACATAACGGAAATACAACCAAGTTCAGCAAATAGGACGGGAAAGAGAAAAGCGGGTTCAAGCATCGCCGGGAAACCCACCATGAGCACTCGCCATCGAGATTACTCACCATGGGGCGAAAACCCGACGACACCTTAAGTCCAGGACCCCAACATCTAACTCACAGTTTTTAACAAAAGGCCACTACTCAAATCAGAGCAACATGCTCCACAGCAACCTCACGCAGGAGGTATCTCAAATCAAAAGCGATAAAGCAGAAGTCGCAGCAGATCATCTTCCTTCTTCTCGGTCTCTCTCTCAGTGCACTCCTCCATCCTGATGTGCCGTTGCGCAAATCCTCATCATGCGAGACGCATTGTTCTTCAGCAGAGCACCTCCAGCCCTCAGATTCGCCGCATCCTCCTGCTTCATCAGTCCTGCCCAGTAACAAAGAAGTGCACATGCAGAAAAAATGCATTCAAATGAGGTTTTGAGAGGGATGCGCTCAAAAGTAGCTCGATTGCGGCAGGTCCAAATAACCCAACATAGAGCTGCAATGCCCACTGTATAAAAGACATCGCCAACCATCTGGTTATTCAAAAGTAAGTGAGCGCAACTTCAATAGGAGGCCGGTGGCTGGACAAAAATGGTTCGGTATATTATGGGATATGTGGTCCTGAGCATTGACAGAAATGGTTCACAGAATGACACTTGGAGCTGGACTAGATCAGAGGGCGATATTCAGCTAGTTGAGTGATCAAAGTATCAAACTCCCTATCCTATCTATGTGTACAAATAATAGCAGTGAACTCAGTTATGGCTGCACAACCCGTTTATCACTTGCGCAAAGCATTGTACACAAGTATTTAGATCAATCAAATGCAAAGTGATACGCAATCGGGCTTATACTTTATTTTTACCACCATTTCCTAGTATAATACTACTATGGACCTTTTTCTTTCAATGAAGTTGTTTATTAGAGATCGTGTCTTGTCCAAAACATCATATATTCATGGACAAATCCAGGCAGCACAATATTGTAATTTTGAGAATTCTGTTGAGTACAGAAACATGCAGCAGCTATGGATGCATCGAGATCATTACTGCAAGTTTAGAACTTGACACTTGCAGCCATCCGATCATATACATTTACAACACAGCAAAGTCTGCACTCAAATCTTCGTCCAGAAATGAAAAATCAACAATAGATTACTGTTAAATGCAACTGAAGGTCTTGGCGGAACAGATTGTACGCAGAGATAAGGGAGTTGAGGGGGAAAACCGTGAATGCCAGGAAAGATATGACAATGGAACTGTTCGCCATATTCAGAAAAAGGATCACTCCCCCAGTTGTCAATCCAATCGCTTAGTCGAGCAGTTGCTGACGATGCACCAATAGATGCACTGGACAGGATGTTGCTTAGTGTTCAAAACCAGGTCTATATATCTCACATCAAGAGTAAAACACATGAGGGAAGTGTGTGTAATTTAAACGAAATGACAAATGCAACCATAGGCCTAATGGCTAATAGCAGTAAATCATGATGAAGGTGCTACCAGGAAGCACCCTGCTAACAATATCTTCATAGACAACATTTCGCTCAATACTAAAGCTTCACGATCAATGACCTATTGTAGTGTTTGAACTTCAGCACACCATTATTTATGGCAAAAAGGGTGAAATTGTTCTCTTTCTCCTTGAAAGAC
This sequence comes from Triticum monococcum, assembly GCA_034509565.1. Classification (NCBI taxonomy): domain Eukaryota; kingdom Viridiplantae; phylum Streptophyta; class Magnoliopsida; order Poales; family Poaceae; genus Triticum; species Triticum monococcum. The sequence goes on from CM067846.1 coordinate 70,258,253, forward strand.
AACAATAATTCTCAATTGTAACTTATCAATAGATAACTCTTTCACTGTGCGTCATATATGAAGTATGAAGAGCACTCTTGGACACAAGGAATTATACATACAATACCTCTCAGCCAGCTCACAATCGACCCTAAAAAATTGAACTGAACAATCTACCCAACTACCACTAAACAGCAACTAACAACCATAAGGCTTAATTCACACTTCTCTAATTCTAGTGCACGTTGGAACAATCAGGAAAACAACACATTTTAGAGCATATCAAGACTGAGAGCATAACCATGCTAAGTTACGGTGCCACGTCCCTGACGCCAACGGATATCAAAGCATCAAGTACTCTAAAGAAGTGTTTGTTTCGGCGTTTTGTAACGTAACCTGATAACGACGGGATCTGAAAACGATTGTTTTTGTTTGGTTAGACTTCACCGTAATGCGATCCCGTGTAATCAGATAACGCCGCTGTACAAAATTGATTCCGCCCACATGTCCACGGTATCTGTTCCCTCTCTCTGATGCAAAACTCTCGCTGTTGTTCGTTTTTTTACCCGAGGCTGGAAGAGCGGCCCCAATGGCGCGCTAGATTGGGGTCCGGCCGGCATCGCGCGAGATCAGAGCAGCCGGCGGCGCGCATGCTTGGGGGCGGCCGGCTGCACTTGAGATGGCCGGCGGCTGGTGGCACGCATGCTTCGGGGCGGCCGGCGGCGCTTGAGATGGACGGCGGTCGGCGGCACGCATGATCGGGGAGGCGAGAGACAGGGCAACTCTGGCAGCCAGGGAGAGAGAATTCTCATGCATTGGGGAAAAATAGAGCAGATCGATGGTATCCAATTCCTTTACCTTTGACGAACCAAACAAACTAGGAAAGAAATCGTTACACCTCCTAAAACGCTGTGATCTGATTACGTTAACGTTAATGTTACCATTCTTGCAACCAAACACCTCCTAAATGATTTCTCCATCTTGGTGATAAGCAATATCCATCGATAATTTTAGTGGATGTAGTAGGCAGACCTCACCAGTATGGGTAGCCAAGATAAAGATGCCATGTTCATCGATTACCTTTCCGCGGCCTATGATGAATATCCCTGTTCTTCATTTTGGTAATAAATTCGTTGGCTTTCATGGAGTCACCATGATTCAAATAACCCTCAACCATGCACATGTAAACTTCTGTGTCAAGTGGTACTCCCATATCAATCATCTCATTGAACTTTTGCATAGCATCATCCATCCTGCCCATCTTGCAAAATGCAGATATTACAGTTAAATAAGTGAATTCATTAGGGTTCACACCCTGCTTCAACATCCCTTCGAAGAAAAGCATGGCCACATCCATCATGCCATGCTTAGCATATGCATTAATCAGTATGTTGAAACAACGGACGTTGGGTATGATACGATCTCCTGCCATCAGCTCACAGAGATCAATCATTTTAACAAGGGATCCTTCTATAGCATACCCATGGAGCATAATAAGGTATGAGACTATATCTGGTTTTCGGCCATTCACGGCCATGGAATAAAATATTTCCTCAGCTTCTTTGATTCTTCCATGCTTGCAAAGTAGTCCATGACTGAGCTGCAAATAAAAACGTTTGGCATATTACCTTGGCTTTTCATTACTTTCAACAACATAACAACCTCTTTGAACTTGCCCAAAGTGGAATATCCATTGATCAGGCTAGTATATATTACAGTATTCGGTTGGACACCATCATGAACCATTTGTCGAAGGAAAACCTCTGCCTTGTCCATTGCTCTTGCTTTGCACAGTGCATCGATAATGGAGCTATACATCACCACATCGGGCACAACCCCCTGCTGAACCATTTCCTGGAGCAGATCGCATGCTTTGCTTGTTTCACCCTCCTTAAAAAAGCCATCGATTACCATGTTGTATGACACCACGTTAGGGGAGTGGTCAGCACCTTTTTTGGCCATTATACGGAGCAGGTCAAGCGCAAGCTGGCTCCTCCCATTGTCGCAGAGGCTCTTGACAATTACTGAGTAGGAGATGACATTAGACAGGTCGTGAGGCACCCTATGAAGCAGCACATCCAGAGCCTCCTCCGTGCGCTTCATGTCACAAAGGCACTTGAATAAGCCACTGAAGATGACGACGTCTGCCATGACGCCTGTCTTGAGGAGGTGAGCGAAGAAGGAAGGCCCAAGGTCCGGACGGCGTGCAAGGCAGCAGCATTCAATTAGTATGCTGTAGGTGTGACTGGTGGGTGCTATCACCCTGCGGCGGCGGCCTGCTCGGGCCATGCGGTTGAAGAGATCGATGGCGCGGGCAGGGCCATCTGCGCAGGCGGTGGAGGGAGGCGTACGCGCGAGGGCAGCAAATAAGCCATTGAGTGCACGCGCTGATACTGGGACTGGTTGGCGCAGCAATCCGTCGAACAGTTGGTGTGCGAGCTGCGGACTGAGCGTCCCTGAGCCCAGATTCAAGATGGGAATGGGCCGGGTCGACCCGCTGGGTCACTGACCCGACCCAAAATGTCAAGGCCAATGGGCCAAGTGGGTTGGCCTTGAATGAAATTTGGGTCAATGGAGCCGGCAACATGCGACCCAATGGATCAAACGGGTCGACCCAGTCAATTCGCTATGCACTAGTCGCCACCGGCCGCCCTCGAGCGTCTCTGCTGCCGCCGGCCGCCCCGAGCATCTCTAACGCCGCCGGCGTTCCTCCCGCTCCTGGTGCGCCTCTCGTTCGTTGTCTTGGTCACCGTCTAGTTCGCCGTCCCGCTGTCCCGTTCTCCATCGAGCTCGCCGTCCCGCGGTCCGGGCCGCCATCGAGCTCGCCATCCTAGTCGTCGCTCTGTTCCTCTCAAACTTGTCCAGCTCGCCGTCTCAGTGGCCTTCCCGGTCTCCGGATTTGCTCGCTCTTGCCGGCTTCCTCCCCTTCCTAGCGAAGCTGCAAGCGAAGCACAGACAAGACTACTACTGTTGGAGTTTCAGAGTTTCAGTAGGAGCTTCAGTGTGTATAAGGATTCTGCACAAGTGAGACTACTATAGATTCAGTGTAGATTCTGTAGTAGTTTCAGTGTTGGTTCTGCAGTAGTTCCGGTACGTATATGTGTAGAGTTTTTGTCTCTTGTAGACTGCAGACATCGGAATATTTCGGTTAACCTGTAGGAGTTCTGTAGTAGTCTTAATATTTCAGTTTAGGAGTTTCGGTTGTCCTGTGTGTATGTGACAGTTTTTGTCAATCTTGATCTTCAAAGTAGGCTACACTGAATTATTCCTCTGTTCATAAATATGAGTGTCTTTGGGGAAACAATTCGCTGGACTTTTGGGTCAGCCTCATGTACCCAACGGGTCAGCGAGGCCACAAATTTCTGATGAAATGGGCCGACCCATGGCCTCACGTATTGACCTTGGGGCCATGTGGCCAGGTCCAAGGCCAGGTCCGGGTCGGCCCATTCCCATCTTGAGCCCAGATGATGCTGGAATTCGCTCAGCAGCTCGTCGGCGAGTGAGGAGACGGAGCTGGAGAAGTAGCGGGGATGGAGGCGCGACATTGCCGCCGTCCGGGCTGGGGCTCAGCGGACGGAGGCGAGACTGGACGGTGCTCTCGGTCCTCCCTGCAGCGGCGGTGAATGCGCGCGCGCGCGCACGCGTCGGCGACGGCGAACTACCGGCGCAAACCGGCGAGCTACCAGCGGCGGTGGGAGGAAGGGGGGCGGAGGTGGGATTGGATCGAGACGGGATTCGATTTGGAACTCTGTGTGTGCATCACAGTCAGCGTTGCCGCACAAACTGCAATACTACTCCTACCTCGCCGTTGGCAGCTCCAGTGAGCTCGTTTTCATTTTTTATTTTTCTGGAGCACGAAAAATTCCAAATTTATTTTTTGAACATACATGCACATGTATACTATGTATATTCAAAATTTCACAATATTATACGTTTACATGTGGCCTACAGGAAAAAGACAAATACACATTTTTTCAAATGGCGCCCCCCAAAGCGCCCGGAGTAGATGGGTTTACAGCAGGTTTTTTCCAACGGCACTGGGATGTTCTCGGTGCCGATGTTATCATGGTTGTCTTGGATTTTCTAAATGGTGGCGAGCTCCCTGTGGGTCTTAATGACACTGTTATCACTCTAAACCTAAAAGTTCGCCACCCCCAGAAGATCACGCAATTCCGTCCAATATCTCTTTGCCCTGTCCTGTACAAGATAGCAGTTAAGGCGTGCACCAACAGGCTTCGTGGCCTGATGGATGAGATTATTGGAGAAGAGCAAAGTGCTTTCGTCCCGGGGCGTTTGATCACCGATAACGTTCTCGTAGCATATGAAAGCATACATGCAATGAAGAAAAAGAAGAGATGCAAGCAAGCCTTTTGTGCCGTAAAGCTGGATATGCTCAAAGCCTTTGACCGTGTCGAGTGGCACTATTTGGAGGCTATGTTAACCACGCTGGGTTTCTGTGAGAAGTTTGTTCGCTTGATTATGAAGTGTATCACTTCGGTCAGGTTCGCGGTCAAGGTCAACGGCTCACTCCTTCCGTATTTCACTCCTACGAAGGGTTTGCGCCAGGGTGACCCTGTCTCCCCTTTCCTCTTCCTCATATGCGCAGAAGGACTAACATGTTTGATGAACAACTACGGTGGCGCATCGGTGGATCGAGGGATCAGGGTGAGTTTTCAATCACCTTGGGTCAGTCATCTGCTGTTTGCAGATGATAGCTTGATGTTCATGGGCGCTAAAACACAAAGTGCGACAAGGCTAAATGAAATTCTCCAACTGTACGCTGAGTGATCTGGTCAAGTTGTAAACAAGGAGAAAAGTACAGTATATTTCAGTCCAAATACGCATCAACAATTGAGGGCGTCAATTAAGCAAGTGCTTGGCATTTTTGTCGAAGCCTTTACTGAACGCTATCTCGGTCTCCCAACTGCTGTGGGCAGAATAACTAGCGGAAGCTTCAATCATATCGGTGAATGGAGCCGGAGAAAAATGCAGGGGTGGTCGGAAAAGAACCTAGCATGTGCAGGCAGAGAAGTTCTTCTCAAATCAGTGGTTCAGGCCATTCCCACTTATAGCATGACTTGCTTTCAGTTGACAAAGAAGGTATGCAAACAACTCACATCATCCATGTCAAAGTATTGGTGGAGTAGTTCCATTGACAGGCGATCTCTTCACTGGCTCTCCTGGGAAAAGCTCTCATCACCAAAAGTCCAGGGAGGTATGGGGTTTCGGGATTTTGAATAATTCAACCTAGCTTTGCTAGGGAAACATGGCTGGAGGCTTATCACACACCCGAACTCCCTCTGCTCCCGAGTCCTGAAGGGGAAGTATTTCCCTAACTGTGAATTTACAGAGGCTATAGCGCCCAAATCTGCTTCTACAACATGGAAGGCCATCATTGCTGGTCGAAGTGCAGTAGAAACGGGACTGATCAAGCGAGTGGGCAACGGCGAAACCATCTCAGTTTGGGAGGATCGCTGGATCCCTAGCACATCCACACTCAATCCCATGGGGCGCCTTGGCAATGATCCTATCGACAAGGTGTCAGAACTTATTGACCATGAGAATGGCTCTTGGCTGGTGGACAAAGTACGACGTATTTTCCTCGCCCCGGATGCTGAGGCAATACTAAACATTCCTTTGAGAGCTTCTGGTGGAGAGGACTTCTATGCATGGGCCTTGGAAAAGTCTGGTGTTTATTCTATCAAAACGGCTTATCGTGCTCTTATGACTCGGAAAGAGCAGTCTGCTCAAGAGGAAGGGACGATAGCGGAAACTTCATCGTCGAATAAACATCTCTGGACAGCCTTGTGGAAGCTCAATGTAATCCCAAGGGTCCGGGTCTTCTGGTGGCGAGTCCTTCGTGGCATCTTGCCGGACTATGCCACCCTCCTACACCGCCATATCAGGACAATGGTGAGGTGTGATCTCTGCAAGGCGGCTGTAGAAGACCTGCAGCACACGCTTGTCACCTGCTCACACGCCAGGCAATATTGGGCGGCAGCAAGAGACCTTTTAGGTCTCAAATTACCCAGTCTACACCCGCCGACGTGGGCAAGAGATATACTTCTGGATGATATCATTTCAGTCCAAGATAGATGCAAGATTGTGACCATAATGCATGCTATATGGACGGATCGGAATCGTTGGACCCATGACAAGATTTCCTTTGATCCTTTCCAAGCTGTGAAAGCCGTCCGTGATGATCTTCTACTACTTGATCTCCCTAAACCTGGGCGTGGCATCACGGGGGTACAATGGAGGCCACCGGATGTAGGCTGGATAAAAATCAACACAGATGGAGCAACAAACGCCGAAGCTCGTTGTGCAGGAGGGGGCGGAGTAGCTCGCTCTCACCTCTCCTTCCTAGGAGCGTGGAGTAAACCCTTCCATGGAGTAACTGATCCACTGATTGCCGAAGCTTTGGCTCTTCGTGAAGGTGTTATCTTCGCACAACTACGTGGTTTCTCACACGTTGTGATGGAGGTTGATAGCTTAGAGGTGCTGAACCTCTGGTCTTCGCGCAACAACTCACTTTCAGTTATTGCGCCTATCTTAGATGAGATTGGGGAGAAGTCGGATAGTTTTTTATCTTTTACTATTAGGCACATCCCGAGGGATGGTAATCGTTTGGCCGATCTTTGTGCTAAGCAAGCCTGCACCTTGTCGGTGTCAGATTGCTGGCTGGATGAGTGCCCTAGCTTCTTTATTAGCAGCCTTCGGGCAGATTGTAATCGGATGTTATTAAAGCAATAAAGCTCCCCATGTTCCTTGCAAAAAAAATACACATTTTTAATGGGCCTTTTATTTTTGTTATTGGGCCAGAAATTTGTTATTTTTGTACAACCTACAAATCACAACATTTTTCGACGAAATTTAACACGTTCTTGCGGAATACATATAAGTTTTCATGATATTTTTTCAGATTTTTTTGGAACTTTTAAATACGCTTTTTGATTTTTTCAAAATACCGAGATCACTGGAGCTCGGCCTCCAAAAATCCGCACTCCCGACTGAGCATATAGCCCAAAAAAAGAAAGGAAAACACTTATAAAGGATTTATATACCAACATAAACAATATTAAATTCCCTCAAATAAAAACATAAACAATATTAAATTATTTTATTGGATTGAATCCCTAGTAAAAAAAACCTCTACGGTGCTGGGGCGACGGCCGTAGGGACTCTCGGCGGTGGATGTGCCGACACGACTGCTGGGGAAGCATGGTGGCCAGCCGTGGCGACCAATGGCGGCAAATCAGGGTTTCCCCTGCCCAAGATATGTTCTGCTACGAGTGGCGCCTACTTGGGCGCTGGTCGGAAACCCGGACGATGGTGGCTTCGCGTCTGTGATGGCCCTATGGGCCGATGAGGTTGGTGGAGATCAAGAGGTGTGGTGGGCGTAGCAGGTCTAGGTGAGGCCTACATCCTGCTGTGCTGGGGGGCGGTCTATTCGACGGTCGACGTTGTTGGGGAACGTTGCAGAAAACAAAAATTTTCCTACTCGTTTCACCAAGATCCATCTAGGAGTTCATCTAGCAACGAGTCATCAGATGCATCTACATACCTTTGTAGATCGCGTGCGGAAGCGTTCAAAGAACGGGGATGATGTAGTCGAACACGACGTGATCCAAATCACTGATGACCAAGTGCCGAACGGACGGCACCTCCGCGTTCAACACACGTACGGGACGGGAGACGTCTCCTCCTTCTTGATCCAGCAAGGGGGAAGGAGAGGTTGATGATGATCCAGCAGCACGACGGCGTGGTGGTGGATGCAGGGCGTCACTGTAGCAGGGCTTCGCCTTTACTACAAGAGAGAGACGTAACAGGGAGAGAGGGATGCACCAAAAGTCGTAGTCTCAAGTCCCTCCTCTCCCCCACTATATATAGGGGTGCCTAGGGGGGCGGCCCTAGGAGATGGATCTCCTGGGGGGGCGGCGGCCAAGGGGTGGGGGGCTTGCCCCCCAAGCAAGGGGGCGCCCCCCTTTAGGGTTTCCCCTAAACCCTAGGCGCATGGGCCCTTAGGGGGTGGCGCCCCAGCCCACTATGGGCTGGGTCCCTTCCCACTTCAGCCCATGGGGCCCTCCGGGATAGATGGCCCCACCCGGTGGACCCCCGGGACCCTTCTGATGGTCCCGGTACAATACCGGTAACCCCGAAACTTGTCCCGATGGCCGAAACAGCACTTCCTATATATAATTCTTTACCTCCGGACCATTCCGGAACTCCTCGTGACGTCCAGGATCTCATCCGGGACTCCGAACAACATTCGGGTTACTGCATATACATATCTTCACAACCCTAGCGTCACCGAACCTTAAGTGTGTAGACCCTACGGGTTCGGGAGACATGTAGACATGACCGAGACGACTCTCCGGTCAATAACCAACAGCGAGATCTGGATACCCATGTTGGCTCCCACATGCTCCACGATGATCTCATCGGATGAACCACGATGTCGAGGATTCAATCAACCCCGTATGCAATTCCCTTTGTCAATCGATATATTACTTGCCCGAGATTCGATCGTCGGTATCCCAATACCTCGTTCAATCTCGTTACCGGCAAGTCACTTTACTCGTACCGTAATGCATGATCCCGTGACCAGACACTTGGTCACTTTGAGCTCATTATGATGATGCATTACCGAGTGGGCCCAGTGATACCTCTCCGTCATACGGAGTGACAAATCCCAGTCTTGATCCGTGTCAACCCAACAAACACTTTCGGAGATACCCGTAGTCTACCTTTATAGTCACCCAGTTACGTTGTGACGTTTGGTACACTCAAAGCACTCCTACGGTATCCGGGAGTTACACGATCTCATGGTCTAAAGAAAAGATACTTGACATTGCAAAACTCTAGCAAACGAACTATACGATCTTTATGCTATGTTTAGGATTGGGTCTTGTCCATCACATCATTCTCCTAATGATGTGATCTCGTTATCAATGACATCCTATGTCCATAGCCAGGAAACCATGACTATCTGTTAATTAACGAGCTAGTCAACTAGAGGCTTACTAGGGACATGTTGGTGTCTGTTATTCACACATATATTACGATTTCCGGATAACACAATTATAGCATGAATAAAGACAATTATCATGAACAAGGAAATATAATAATAATGCTTTTATTATTGCCTCTAGGGCATATTTCCAACAGACGTCGCGTTATAATGGGAGCCTTGTGGGTTGTAGTCTTGTGGTGTGAGTGAAGTTTCATGTTCTTCCTCCTCACATCACAATCGGGATTTGAAAATAGTGCGGTTGTCGACACAAAGAATAACCGTTCGTGATTAAACGGCACGCCCGCTCCCTCGCATTCCAGCAATGGCCATTCGGATGGCCGCCATGGGCATCATATGCTCACTTTTCGATGTCATGTGAATGGCGCGACCACATTTCTCATCAGGAAACGCTTCCCTTAACGACCAGTCGTAGCCTCTCAACCCCCCCTTAGTGGCGCCTATTGCGGCCTATAAAAGATCAACACCCTCATCTCTCTCGTTGTCTAATCCCTTGATCGGTGCGTCCCAATCCACCAATTCGAGTCAATGGTGCAACAAAAGGAGCACCCCCCCCCCCCCTCCTTAGGTTTGAGGAGGAGGACCCGAATGAATTGGCCCCATTTTGGGTCTTGTATGACGATGCCCCAAAGGGGCTGGAGATTTGGTCGATTCCTTCCCTTCATCAGTCCCCTTGCACATAAATTTATTGTTTGGCCGGATGAGCCTTTGAGTGCATAGCATGATGAAAATCCTTTTTCTATGACAACAATTCATCACAACAACAACAATTCATCACAATAACAATAATTCATCAGAACAACACCCACCATCATTTTATATGACTTTGAATCAAACAAAACAAGAATATCTCATGACATTAGTTCATCGCAACAGTTCATCATATCAGTTCATGGCACACTCAAAATCATGTTACTCTTATCATTTCACTCGCCTTAATTTTACACTCTTGTGAGCGAGCTTCTTTCTCAGCTGAAAATAGAATTTTGATACAAAAATCAATGGTAGTAACTGGCACTGGCACCCACGTTGTCTCTTTGCCAAAGGGCAAAGCCCCCCCCCCCCCCCCCCCAGCACCCACACATAATGGATGGAAAGTATCTAGTGCTCCCAGGGCTAGGGTGCTCCCGGTGCTCCGATGCGAAAAACATTTTTTAGAATGTTCAAAAAATTCTGGAAAAAATGCAGCACATCGACGGAACATCGATGTCTCTTGTCACAAAATTTCAAATCAAAATTCGAAACATTGCTCGAGATACAAAAATGACAAATTTGACATCAATGTGATAATGGGCCAAAACTAAAGCCCAACTTATGTTATGTACAAAAAATTGTCATTTTTGTATCTCAAGCAATGTTTCGAATTTTGATTTGAAATTTTGTGACAAGAGACATTGATGTTCCGTCGATGTGCTGCATTTTTTTCAGAATTTTTTGAACATTCTAAAAATGTTTTTCGGACATTTGGAGCACTGGGAGCACCCCAAGCCTGGAAGCACTAGATATTATGTACGGATTGGGGGAGGGGGCGGGGGATTCTCCCGGTCAAGCCGTGTACACCAAATGCCGGCTTCATGATTTTGGGGGCTTTTGAGCCCAAGAGGGATAATCTCCCTATATGCCAAATGAGGCCTAAATTAGCACCGAACCTTTCGGAGAAATGGATGCGAGCTTTCTTCTTGCTTTAACACTCGGGTTTGGTAACCTGGGAGCTACATTTTTACCTGTGAACGTTCTAGAATCTGAATAAAGCTTAGCGAGAATGTCTAAAAAAAAGGGGTAAAGTGTAGGGTAGCAGGAGTTCTGAAATGGGAAGCTCCTCGAGCTCATTGGGAATGGCTTTGTAGAACTGATCCTAATATGCCCTGGCAGGGTTTACCTATGATCCAAGACCTCATGTGAAAAAACGTCTTATATTATGTTATGGAAGGAGTGGCTTTGTTCAGATCAGGGTTGGCCCTGAGCAGATCTGTTCATAGAACGACAGCTTTACTTGGCGCTGGAACAGATCACGGCAATACTCAGCTAGTTGAGTGATCAAACTTCCTATGTACAATCAAATACTAAATAATACACAATCAGGTTTGTACTTTATTCTTACCACCATTTCCTAATATAATACCATCCATTTGAGCCACAACTAATTCCTGGCGGAGGGAGTACTACGGGTCTTTTTCCCATGGAAGGTAGTACTTATTAATGATCGTGTCTTGTCCAAAACAATATATCTTGAACAAATACAGGTGCTACAATATTGTAATTTTCAGAAATTTGTCGATTACATAAACATGCAGCAGCAGCTATGGACGCATGGATATCATTACTGGAAGTTTAGAACTGAACAATTGCAGTCACTCGATCATACACATTTACAACACAACATAGTCTGCACTGGAATCTTCGTCCAGAAATGAAAAATCAACATGATGTAACTGTTAATAATTGTTAGGTGCAGCTAAAGATCTCGGCGGAACAGATTATACGCAGAGATGAGGGAGTTGATGGCAAAAACCACGAATGCCAGGAAAGATATGATGATGGAGCTGTTCGCCATATTCGGAAAAGTATCACTCCCCCAGTTGTCGATCCAATCGCTTACTCGCGCGGTTGCTGATGACGACGATGATATCAGGAGGTATGCGAGGACCTGCAATACATATAAAATAAATAATTAAGAACTGATCTCTCCTTGAAGAGATTGAAGAACTGGCGAATTGTATATGTCAGGGAAAGCAAGTTTGTTTGGTATAAACAGAAAAGAATGAGCAAAAAATTAACAACTACTCCCTCCGTCCGAAAAAACCTGTCCCTCAAATGGATGTATGGATGTATCTAGCATCAAGTTAGTGCTAGATACATCCATTTGAGGGACAAGCTTGGGACAAGTTTTTTCGGACGGAGGGAGTAAAATTTAAGAGTACAGCCTGTACAAAGCAAGCAAACATGGAGGCAAGGTCCTAGGAAGCTACCACATGGAATATGAAACAAAAAACGGTGCCGAGAAAATGTTAGTTGTGACAAAGTGAATTTAGTTATCAGGAACACATTTAATTTGCATTCCAATTTGTCTAGCTAGCAAAAGAAATCAAAGGTGAACAAAGGAGCAACTCCAACACATGGTTCAAATGACATATTCCTCCTACTTTTTTGCCCTCTTTACTTTGTTGGTTCATCTAAACCAACTGATCAGTGACACATGCACTGGACATGATGTGGTCGTGCTGCCACACAACCAGGTCAGGACATCACACATGAGAGAAATATATGGGAAAAGGCCGGTCTCTATACAAAAATTAAAATGAAATGATATGCACAAGCATAGACCTAATGGCTAATGCGCTATCACCATAATGAAGGTATTACCAAGGAGCACAGAGCTAATAATATATTCATAGCAACCATTTCCTGGGGACATATTGGGTGCACTAGACCCCTAGTTCAACATATAAGAAGTCTTGAAAACAATTAACAGCACATGCATGTATATACCATGTCATAATTTTTTAGAGTTACATTCGACATACAACTGAAGAAATGTATAAGACAAAACCATCAGTGAATAGTACCGATAGGATAGTACCACCAGGATACTATTCGGACCAGATTTTGATTTGGCATTCATACTATGATTTGTCTATTTTGTGTATGAAGCTTTCAATCGGATTCGGAAATGAAATTTTGTGGCATAGTACATATGTCATGTCTATAGCATAAATCAAATTCAGACGTATTTGACACAACTTTAGATGTGTTCTTTGGACGCATAAACTAAATTCAGATGTGTTCTTTAGATGTACTGTACACCTTAAGGCTGCTAGTGTATTCTATACCCACCCACCCCTCCCCTGCTTTCCGGGGGGATATGGATATATATTTATGTACCATGATACAAATTTCAAATCTGAATTCGATTCACAACTTGATATACAAAAAGAGACAAAACAGATTGTGAATAGTATCACATCCAAATCTACAGTGAATGATACCATTGCTGGTACTATTCATAGTAGATTTTTTTTATTATTGAGTTATGTATTGAATTCAGAACTTGAATATTGTGACACTGTATACATTTTGTATGAGTACTGTTGACTTTTTTCTCGGATTTTTTATTACAATGTGAAAGTGAGGATTAGTGCACTAGTAGACCTGAATACTAAATTCAATGACCAATTGTAGCATTTGACTTCAGAATACCATTTAAGGCAGAAAAGTGAAACTGGTCTTATTCCTTTGGAAGACAGCAACAATTCTCCGTTTTCACTTATTGATATTTCACTTGTTTGTAATGAAGCAAACATATCAAGACATATGAAAGCCATGGGTGTCCATCGTCATATATGAAGTATACAAGGTAATATGCATGCTAAAAACCCAATCATCCACTTTGCAATCCACAGTAATGCTGCATATACTAGAACCAAATTGTTTTGAATATTGCAGTGTTCACTGGAGAAATTGAGCTAGACAATTGTCAGCTAACACTAAACAGGAATTAAAGACTATAAGGCTTTATTCAGTTTCTAGAATTCTAATGCAAGTTGGGGCAATCAGAATGTATGCATTTCGAGCATACCAAGACCATGAAGCACAACCAAGCTGACTGCAAAATTGCAACACAACGTAAAGGAGCAAATCACAAACCACAAGAAAGACATCCTCAGAATCTTCTAAAGGTTATACTTAGCTTCAGCATGATGACTTTGTACCTTACCCTTATTCCCTTCTAAGATCACATGACTTGCAGGTCGCACAATACTAAAGATACCTATGAAAAGGAACAAGAGACTCTGAGATGCAAACCTGATCCATGGCAAAGTCGAAATAATCGCCCTTGGGCCGGGGAATCAAATGTCTCTTCCTCGTCAAGTGCAACGCTAGTGCAAAGAACTGGAACACCGAGTACACGAATCCGATCACGTTGATAGCCTCCGAGTACCTGCGCAGCAGCAGAGCACACCATCGTAAGGGAAATCACCAATTGAAGAACCCTAACCGAACAATCCGGGAGATTTTGTGAAGGAGCTTTTTATTTGCTTACCGTAACTGGGTGTAGTTGCTGTAGGAGTCGAGGGCCCAGCCCTTGCGGGTATCGGCGGCGAGCACCGCGAGCGCCGCCAGGCAGAGCGCCGCGGCCACGAGCCGCGCGAACAGCGCCGTGCGCTGCAGCGTCGCCGTGCGGCGTTTCCTGTACATGATGTCGGGCACGGCCCGGCGGTCGACGGACCTGGTCGGGCCCGGCGCCGGCACCGTCGATGGCGCGGCCCGCGCGGGCACAGGCGGCGAGTCCGCCACGTGCGGCAGCTGCGGCCGCGGCTTCGGCTCCGGCGTGACCCACTGCTGCGGCTGCGGCCGCGGCTGCGGATACGGCTGCGACTGCGGGTACTGCCTCTGGGGAGGAGGGGCCGTTTGGCGGCGGCGGTCCTTGGTGCGGCCGTTCCAAGAGTACCAGGACCGGGCGTCGCCCCCGGCGCCGGTCGTGTGGTCCGAGACGCGCGGGATGTACTGGGCGGCGTTGGAGATGGGGACGGTGGTGGACTGAGGCAGCGGCGGGGAGGGGGGATCCTCCTCGTCCTCCGACCTGCCGCCGCCCCCCTCGCGCGGCTGCGGCGGCATCGGCGGCGGCAGGGGCGGATCCTCGGGATCGCCGCCGGCTGCGCGCGGCGGCGGCGACGACGGCGACGGCTGTACCTCGGCCATCGTTTTGGGGGAGAAAAGGTTGGTTGGGGCTTGGGAGGGGAATGGGGGTTTTCTCTCTGGCTTTGCTTCGTAGTGCTGGCGGTGCTCGGGGAAAAGCTTTGAAGGGTTTGGGATACTTGGATTGGAGGATCTGCGTTCCACCGCGTGCTGTAAAGCGATTCCACAATCTACACACCATTGCTTTAGCTGCCAAATATTTTTACATCCAACAATGTGAAATTCTTGGGTGTAAAGCATGAATTCAAAAGTAGAATGGGGTTTTCTTGATGTAGACCAAACTTCGATGGAGAGATCCGATCTGTTGTTGCGGCACGATTTTTCACGACACACCATCACCAGCAGTAGTAATCTCTCGCCCGCGCACGCGATGTACACGAAGTAGAGGGTTTGAACCTTACGGCTCAGCACGAGAGAAACAATCCGTACGACGGCACCTCACGCGCAAAACAATTTCCTTGCAGAAATCGCAACAAAGAGGTTTTCTAAAGTTACCTCAAAAACTTGATACGGATTTCTATCCTCGAAAATACATCTCTATCTCATAAAAATAACCTCCCTTACATTGAAGGCATCATGGCTTTATATAGTAGCCGACCATCTAACTTGCCTTGAAAAGCAAACTGATCTTCTATCTCTAACTCAAATAAAATCTGGACTCTCCTAAAATATAAACGTAATTGCTTTTTACATCTCGGCAGTTTCCTTTTATTGCTAAAACTAACAAACCGACTCATACTGTATACACATAAAATTAGGTGCGTCATCTCCGTGCCATACTTGAGCTGCTGGTCTGGTGGACCCCATCCCTGATCGCACAAGGAAAATAATCTCCACCATTTAAACCTGCTGACCTGCACCTCTAGCTCCGGCGGCCTTAATCGTGAGAAATAATAGCAGCTTATGATTTCGTGATTAATCTCAAGGAAACAAATCTCCTGGACGTGTATAACTTGGACATGTTTCGGATGTAGCAACCAAAAGAAATAACCAGATATATGCACACCTTGATCAAACGTGCTAGTGTAATCCTTCCTTCCATGTACACACATGTATCTCTCCCCACGTAATGCATGCACGTCCAACATCTTATTTTCCTCTTTCTTAAGCGAGTGCGTCTCCGCCAATACCATAGTATGCATGCATGTAACTTCAACTAATTTTGCAATCTTTTCCGTGTACTGTTTATCAACGCTAATATAGTTTGGCACATATACATCATTAACAGTAACTAATGGAGCAATGATAACTTGATCCTGGTGGGTAGCTTGTATATCGTCATTGTCGTTGGTCCGACTATATGCAAAACTGGTCGTATCATCCTCTCCGCCTTGAAACGAAACCGTCCTCGGTTTCGGATCCTCGTTCTGAGCAATTAAATCTATCTTGATTTTTGAGGTTAAAAGTTTAGTAGCTTCGACCTCCTTTTCCATTGCTTCTTCCTTCTCTTTTAACCTCTCCAGGTGATCTTTCCTCCAGGCAATAAAAAACTGTTGCGGCATACATACAAGATCATATTTCTTACCCCCCAATGATATGATACATGTATGTGAGATGGTCATATGTAGCACGATATTCCTTGTACCATGGCTCTCCCAATAACAAGTGACATGAAATCATCGACATTGGTATCACGTCACACAAAACCTCACAAAAAAAATTTCCCAACAAAAACGGTACCTTCGTTTGTTGAGCGACAACAAGATCTCCATCACCCCAGCGCAATAAGTACGGACATGGTAGTGGTGTTGTCTGTAGCTCCAACTTCTCCACCATCTCAATGCTTGCAGCGTTTATCAAACTCATGTGGTCGATCATCATGGCACATGTCATGGCACATGATCTTTCTCTCACCACAACACGAGTATGAAAAAGTCCGGTCCAGCGGCCTTCCTCCTCTAACTGAAATCCATAGATTAACTTCTTTAATGACGGCATGCCCACCATCTTCTCCATAGTGTCGTGAACAACCTGATGCTCTGATACCACCTGATGTAGACCGAACCTCGATAGAGAGATCCGATCTGTTGTTGCGGCCCGATTTTTCACGACACACCACCACCAGCAGTAGTAATCTCTCGCCCGCGCACGCGATGTACACGAAGTAGAGGGTTTGAACCTTGTGGCTCAGCACGAGAGAAACAATACGTACGACGGAACCTCACGCGCAAAACAATTTCCTTGCAGAAATCGCAACAAAGAGGTTTTCTAAAGTTACCTCAAAAACTTGATACGGGTTTCTATCCTCGAAAATACATCTCTATCTCATAAAAATAACCTCCCTTACATTGAAGGCATCATGGCTTTATATAGTAGCCGACCATCTAACTTGCCTTGAAAAGCAAACTGATCTTCTATCTCTAACTCAAATAAAATCTGGACTCTCCTAAAATATAAACGTAATTGCTTTTTACATCTCGGCAGTTTCCTTTTATTGCTAAAACTAACAAACCGACTCATACTGTATACACATAAAATTAGGTGCGTCATCTCCGTGCCATACTTGAGCTGCTGGTCTGGTGGACCCCATCCCTGATCGCACAAGGAAAATAATCTCCACCATTTAAACCTGCTGACCTGCACCTCTAGCTCCGGCGGCCTTAATCGTGAGAAATAATAGCAGCTTATGATTTCGTGATTAATCTCAAGGAAACAAATCTCCTGGACGTGTATAACTTGGACATGTTTCGGATGTAGCAACCAAAAGAAATAACCAGATATATGCACACCTTGATCAAACGTGCTAGTGTAATCCTTCCTTCCATGTACACACATGTATCTCTCCCCACGTAATGCATGCACGTCCAACATCTTATTTTCCTCTTTCTTAAGCGAGTGCGTCTCCGCCAATACCATAGTATGCATGCATGTAACTTCAACTAATTTTGCAATCTTTTCCGTGTACTGTTTATCAACGCTAATATAGTTTGGCACATATACATCATTAACAGTAACTAATGGAGCAATGATAACTTGATCCTGGTGGGTAGCTTGTATATCGTCATTGTCGTTGGTCCGACTATATGCAAAACTGGTCGTATCATCCTCTCCGCCTTGAAACGAAACCGTCCTCGGTTTCGGATCCTCGTTCTGAGCAATTAAATCTATCTTGATTTTTGAGGTTAAAAGTTTAGTAGCTTCGACCTCCTTTTCCATTGCTTCTTCCTTCTCTTTTAACCTCTCCAGGTGATCTTTCCTCCAGGCAATAAAAAACTGTTGCGGCATACATACAAGATCATATTTCTTACCCCCCAATGATATGATACATGTATGTGAGATGGTCATATGTAGCACGATATTCCTTGTACCATGGCTCTCCCAATAACAAGTGACATGAAATCATCGACATTGGTATCACGTCACACAAAACCTCACAAAAAAAATTTCCCAACAAAAACGGTACCTTCGTTTGTTGAGCGACAACAAGATCTCCATCACCCCAGCGCAATAAGTACGGACATGGTAGTGGTGTTGTCTGTAGCTCCAACTTCTCCACCATCTCAATGCTTGCAGCGTTTATCAAACTCATGTGGTCGATCATCATGGCACATGTCATGGCACATGATCTTTCTCTCACCACAACACGAGTATGAAAAAGTCCGGTCCAGCGGCCTTCCTCCTCTAACTGAAATCCATAGATTAACTTCTTTAATGACGGCATGCCCACCATCTTCTCCATAGTGTCGTGAACAACCTGATGCTCTGATACCACCTGATGTAGACCGAACCTCGATAGAGAGATCCGATCTGTTGTTGCGGCCCGATTTTTCACGACACACCACCACCAGCAGTAGTAATCTCTCGCCCGCGCACGCGATGTACACGAAGTAGAGGGTTTGAACCTTGTGGCTCAGCACGAGAGAAACAATACGTACGACGGAACCTCACGCGCAAAACAATTTCCTTGCAGAAATCGCAACAAAGAGGTTTTCTAAAGTTACCTCAAAAACTTGATACGGGTTTCTATCCTCGAAAATACATCTCTATCTCATAAAAATAACCTCCCTTACATTGAAGGCATCATGGCTTTATATAGTAGCCGACCATCTAACTTGCCTTGAAAAGCAAACTGATCTTCTATCTCTAACTCAAATAAAATCTGGACTCTCCTAAAATATAAACGTAATTGCTTTTTACATCTCGGCAGTTTCCTTTTATTGCTAAAACTAACAAACCGACTCATACTGTATACACATAAAATTAGGTGCGTCATCTCCGTGCCATACTTGAGCTGCTGGTCTGGTGGACCCCATCCCTGATCGCACAAGGAAAATAATCTCCACCATTTAAACCTGCTGACCTGCACCTCTAGCTCCGGCGGCCTTAATCGTGAGAAATAATAGCAGCTTATGATTTCGTGATTAATCTCAAGGAAACAAATCTCCTGGACGTGTATAACTTGGACATGTTTCGGATGTAGCAACCAAAAGAAATAACCAGATATATGCACACCTTGATCAAACGTGCTAGTGTAATCCTTCCTTCCATGTACACACATGTATCTCTCCCCACGTAATGCATGCACGTCCAACATCTTATTTTCCTCTTTCTTAAGCGAGTGCGTCTCCGCCAATACCATAGTATGCATGCATGTAACTTCAACTAATTTTGCAATCTTTTCCGTGTACTGTTTATCAACGCTAATATAGTTTGGCACATATACATCATTAACAGTAACTAATGGAGCAATGATAACTTGATCCTGGTGGGTAGCTTGTATATCGTCATTGTCGTTGGTCCGACTATATGCAAAACTGGTCGTATCATCCTCTCCGCCTTGAAACGAAACCGTCCTCGGTTTCGGATCCTCGTTCTGAGCAATTAAATCTATCTTGATTTTTGAGGTTAAAAGTTTAGTAGCTTCGACCTCCTTTTCCATTGCTTCTTCCTTCTCTTTTAACCTCTCCAGGTGATCTTTCCTCCAGGCAATAAAAAACTGTTGCGGCATACATACAAGATCATATTTCTTACCCCCCAATGATATGATACATGTATGTGAGATGGTCATATGTAGCACGATATTCCTTGTACCATGGCTCTCCCAATAACAAGTGACATGAAATCATCGACATTGGTATCACGTCACACAAAACCTCACAAAAAAAATTTCCCAACAAAAACGGTACCTTCGTTTGTTGAGCGACAACAAGATCTCCATCACCCCAGCGCAATAAGTACGGACATGATAGTGGTGTTGTCTGTAGCTCCAACTTCTCCACCATCTCAATGCTTGCAGCGTTTATCAAACTCATGTGGTCGATCATCATGGCACATGTCATGGCACATGATCTTTCTCTCACCACAACACGAGTATGAAAAAGTCCGGTCCAGCGGCCTTCCTCCTCTAACTGAAATCCATAGATTAACTTCTTTAATGACGGCATGCCCACCATCTTCTCCATAGTGTCGTGAACAACCTGATGCTCTGATACCACCTGATGTAGACCGAACCTCGATAGAGAGATCCGATCTGTTGTTGCGGCCCGATTTTTCACGACACACCACCACCAGCAGTAGTAATCTCTCGCCCGCGCACGCGATGTACACGAAGTAGAGGGTTTGAACCTTGTGGCTCAGCACGAGAGAAACAATACGTACGACGGAACCTCACGCGCAAAACAATTTCCTTGCAGAAATCGCAACAAAGAGGTTTTCTAAAGTTACCTCAAAAACTTGATACGGGTTTCTATCCTCGAAAATACATCTCTATCTCATAAAAATAACCTCCCTTACATTGAAGGCATCATGGCTTTATATAGTAGCCGACCATCTAACTTGCCTTGAAAAGCAAACTGATCTTCTATCTCTAACTCAAATAAAATCTGGACTCTCCTAAAATATAAACGTAATTGCTTTTTACATCTCGGCAGTTTCCTTTTATTGCTAAAACTAACAAACCGACTCATACTGTATACACATAAAATTAGGTGCGTCATCTCCGTGCCATACTTGAGCTGCTGGTCTGGTGGACCCCATCCCTGATCGCACAAGGAAAATAATCTCCACCATTTAAACCTGCTGACCTGCACCTCTAGCTCCGGCGGCCTTAATCGTGAGAAATAATAGCAGCTTATGATTTCGTGATTAATCTCAAGGAAACAAATCTCCTGGACGTGTATAACTTGGACATGTTTCGGATGTAGCAACCAAAAGAAATAACCAGATATATGCACACCTTGATCAAACGTGCTAGTGTAATCCTTCCTTCCATGTACACACATGTATCTCTCCCCACGTAATGCATGCACGTCCAACATCTTATTTTCCTCTTTCTTAAGCGAGTGCGTCTCCGCCAATACCATAGTATGCATGCATGTAACTTCAACTAATTTTGCAATCTTTTCCGTGTACTGTTTATCAACGCTAATATAGTTTGGCACATATACATCATTAACAGTAACTAATGGAGCAATGATAACTTGATCCTGGTGGGTAGCTTGTATATCGTCATTGTCGTTGGTCCGACTATATGCAAAACTGGTCGTATCAATCTCTCCGCCTTGAAACGAAACCGTCCTCGGTTTCGGATCCTCATTCTGAGCAATTAAATCTATCTTGATTTTTGAGGTTAAAAGTTTAGTAGCTTCGACCTCCTTTTCCATTGCTTCTTCCTTCTCTTTTAACCTCTCCAGGTGATCTTTCCTCCAGGCAATAAAAAACTGTTGCGGCATACATACAAGATCATATTTCTTACCCCCCAATGATATGATACATGTATGTGAGATGGTCATATGTAGCACGATATTCCTTGTACCATGGCTCTCCCAATAACAAGTGACATGAAATCATCGACATTGGTATCACGTCACACAAAACCTCACAAAAAAAATTTCCCAACAAAAACGGTACCTTCGTTTGTTGAGCGACAACAAGATCTCCATCACCCCAGCGCAATAAGTACGGACATGGTAGTGGTGTTGTCTGTAGCTCCAACTTCTCCACCATCTCAATGCTTGCAGCGTTTATCAAACTCATGTGGTCGATCATCATGGCACATGTCATGGCACATGATCTTTCTCTCACCACAACACGAGTATGAAAAAGTCCGGTCCAGCGGCCTTCCTCCTCTAACTGAAATCCATAGATTAACTTCTTTAATGACGGCATGCCCACCATCTTCTCCATAGTGTCGTGAACAACCTGATGCTCTGATACCACCTGATGTAGACCGAACCTCGATAGAGAGATCCGATCTGTTGTTGCGGCCCGATTTTTCACGACACACCACCACCAGCAGTAGTAATCTCTCGCCCGCGCACGCGATGTACACGAAGTAGAGGGTTTGAACCTTGTGGCTCAGCACGAGAGAAACAATACGTACGACGGAACCTCACGCGCAAAACAATTTCCTTGCAGAAATCGCAACAAAGAGGTTTTCTAAAGTTACCTCAAAAACTTGATACGGGTTTCTATCCTCGAAAATACATCTCTATCTCATAAAAATAACCTCCCTTACATTGAAGGCATCATGGCTTTATATAGTAGCCGACCATCTAACTTGCCTTGAAAAGCAAACTGATCTTCTATCTCTAACTCAAATAAAATCTGGACTCTCCTAAAATATAAACGTAATTGCTTTTTACATCTCGGCAGTTTCCTTTTATTGCTAAAACTAACAAACCGACTCATACTGTATACACATAAAATTAGGTGCGTCATCTCCGTGCCATACTTGAGCTGCTGGTCTGGTGGACCCCATCCCTGATCGCACAAGGAAAATAATCTCCACCATTTAAACCTGCTGACCTGCACCTCTAGCTCCGGCGGCCTTAATCGTGAGAAATAATAGCAGCTTATGATTTCGTGATTAATCTCAAGGAAACAAATCTCCTGGACGTGTATAACTTGGACATGTTTCGGATGTAGCAACCAAAAGAAATAACCAGATATATGCACACCTTGATCAAACGTGCTAGTGTAATCCTTCCTTCCATGTACACACATGTATCTCTCCCCACGTAATGCATGCACGTCCAACATCTTATTTTCCTCTTTCTTAAGCGAGTGCGTCTCCGCCAATACCATAGTATGCATGCATGTAACTTCAACTAATTTTGCAATCTTTTCCGTGTACTGTTTATCAACGCTAATATAGTTTGGCACATATACATCATTAACAGTAACTAATGGAGCAATGATAACTTGATCCTGGTGGGTAGCTTGTATATCGTCATTGTCGTTGGTCCGACTATATGCAAAACTGGTCGTATCATCCTCTCCGCCTTGAAACGAAACCGTCCTCGGTTTCGGATCCTCATTCTGAGCAATTAAATCTATCTTGATTTTTGAGGTTAAAAGTTTAGTAGCTTCGACCTCCTTTTCCATTGCTTCTTCCTTCTCTTTTAACCTCTCCAGGTGATCTTTCCTCCAGGCAATAAAAAACTGTTGCGGCATACATACAAGATCATATTTCTTACCCCCCAATGATATGATACATGTATGTGAGATGGTCATATGTAGCACGATATTCCTTGTACCATGGCTCTCCCAATAACAAGTGACATGAAATCATCGACATTGGTATCACGTCACACAAAACCTCACAAAAAAAATTTCCCAACAAAAACGGTACCTTCGTTTGTTGAGCGACAACAAGATCTCCATCACCCCAGCGCAATAAGTACGGACATGGTAGTGGTGTTGTCTGTAGCTCCAACTTCTCCACCATCTCAATGCTTGCAGCGTTTATCAAACTCATGTGGTCGATCATCATGGCACATGTCATGGCACATGATCTTTCTCTCACCACAACACGAGTATGAAAAAGTCCGGTCCAGCGGCCTTCCTCCTCTAACTGAAATCCATAGATTAACTTCTTTAATGACGGCATGCCCACCATCTTCTCCATAGTGTCGTGAACAACCTGATGCTCTGATACCACCTGATGTAGACCGAACCTCGATAGAGAGATCCGATCTGTTGTTGCGGCCCGATTTTTCACGACACACCACCACCAGCAGTAGTAATCTCTCGCCCGCGCACGCGATGTACACGAAGTAGAGGGTTTGAACCTTGTGGCTCAGCACGAGAGAAACAATACGTACGACGGAACCTCACGCGCAAAACAATTTCCTTGCAGAAATCGCAACAAAGAGGTTTTCTAAAGTTACCTCAAAAACTTGATACGGGTTTCTATCCTCGAAAATACATCTCTATCTCATAAAAATAACCTCCCTTACATTGAAGGCATCATGGCTTTATATAGTAGCCGACCATCTAACTTGCCTTGAAAAGCAAACTGATCTTCTATCTCTAACTCAAATAAAATCTGGACTCTCCTAAAATATAAACGTAATTGCTTTTTACATCTCGGCAGTTTCCTTTTATTGCTAAAACTAACAAACCGACTCATACTGTATACACATAAAATTAGGTGCGTCATCTCCGTGCCATACTTGAGCTGCTGGTCTGGTGGACCCCATCCCTGATCGCACAAGGAAAATAATCTCCACCATTTAAACCTGCTGACCTGCACCTCTAGCTCCGGCGGCCTTAATCGTGAGAAATAATAGCAGCTTATGATTTCGTGATTAATCTCAAGGAAACAAATCTCCTGGACGTGTATAACTTGGACATGTTTCGGATGTAGCAACCAAAAGAAATAACCAGATATATGCACACCTTGATCAAACGTGCTAGTGTAATCCTTCCTTCCATGTACACACATGTATCTCTCCCCACGTAATGCATGCACGTCCAACATCTTATTTTCCTCTTTCTTAAGCGAGTGCGTCTCCGCCAATACCATAGTATGCATGCATGTAACTTCAACTAATTTTGCAATCTTTTCCGTGTACTGTTTATCAACGCTAATATAGTTTGGCACATATACATCATTAACAGTAACTAATGGAGCAATGATAACTTGATCCTGGTGGGTAGCTTGTATATCGTCATTGTCGTTGGTCCGACTATATGCAAAACTGGTCGTATCATCCTCTCCGCCTTGAAACGAAACCGTCCTCGGTTTCGGATCCTCATTCTGAGCAATTAAATCTATCTTGATTTTTGAGGTTAAAAGTTTAGTAGCTTCGACCTCCTTTTCCATTGCTTCTTCCTTCTCTTTTAACCTCTCCAGGTGATCTTTCCTCCAGGCAATAAAAAACTGTTGCGGCATACATACAAGATCATATTTCTTACCCCCCAATGATATGATACATGTATGTGAGATGGTCATATGTAGCACGATATTCCTTGTACCATGGCTCTCCCAATAACAAGTGACATGAAATCATCGACATTGGTATCACGTCACACAAAACCTCACAAAAAAAATTTCCCAACAAAAACGGTACCTTCGTTTGTTGAGCGACAACAAGATCTCCATCACCCCAGCGCAATAAGTACGGACATGGTAGTGGTGTTGTCTGTAGCTCCAACTTCTCCACCATCTCAATGCTTGCAGCGTTTATCAAACTCATGTGGTCGATCATCATGGCACATGTCATGGCACATGATCTTTCTCTCACCACAACACGAGTATGAAAAAGTCCGGTCCAGCGGCCTTCCTCCTCTAACTGAAATCCATAGATTAACTTCTTTAATGACGGCATGCCCACCATCTTCTCCATAGTGTCGTGAACAACCTGATGCTCTGATACCACCTGATGTAGACCGAACCTCGATAGAGAGATCCGATCTGTTGTTGCGGCCCGATTTTTCACGACACACCACCACCAGCAGTAGTAATCTCTCGCCCGCGCACGCGATGTACACGAAGTAGAGGGTTTGAACCTTGTGGCTCAGCACGAGAGAAACAATACGTACGACGGAACCTCACGCGCAAAACAATTTCCTTGCAGAAATCGCAACAAAGAGGTTTTCTAAAGTTACCTCAAAAACTTGATACGGGTTTCTATCCTCGAAAATACATCTCTATCTCATAAAAATAACCTCCCTTACATTGAAGGCATCATGGCTTTATATAGTAGCCGACCATCTAACTTGCCTTGAAAAGCAAACTGATCTTCTATCTCTAACTCAAATAAAATCTGGACTCTCCTAAAATATAAACGTAATTGCTTTTTACATCTCGGCAGTTTCCTTTTATTGCTAAAACTAACAAACCGACTCATACTGTATACACATAAAATTAGGTGCGTCATCTCCGTGCCATACTTGAGCTGCTGGTCTGGTGGACCCCATCCCTGATCGCACAAGGAAAATAATCTCCACCATTTAAACCTGCTGACCTGCACCTCTAGCTCCGGCGGCCTTAATCGTGAGAAATAATAGCAGCTTATGATTTCGTGATTAATCTCAAGGAAACAAATCTCCTGGACGTGTATAACTTGGACATGTTTCGGATGTAGCAACCAAAAGAAATAACCAGATATATGCACACCTTGATCAAACGTGCTAGTGTAATCCTTCCTTCCATGTACACACATGTATCTCTCCCCACGTAATGCATGCACGTCCAACATCTTATTTTCCTCTTTCTTAAGCGAGTGCGTCTCCGCCAATACCATAGTATGCATGCATGTAACTTCAACTAATTTTGCAATCTTTTCCGTGTACTGTTTATCAACGCTAATATAGTTTGGCACATATACATCATTAACAGTAACTAATGGAGCAATGATAACTTGATCCTGGTGGGTAGCTTGTATATCGTCATTGTCGTTGGTCCGACTATATGCAAAACTGGTCGTATCATCCTCTCCGCCTTGAAACGAAACCGTCCTCGGTTTCGGATCCTCGTTCTGAGCAATTAAATCTATCTTGATTTTTGAGGTTAAAAGTTTAGTAGCTTCGACCTCCTTTTCCATTGCTTCTTCCTTCTCTTTTAACCTCTCCAGGTGATCTTTCCTCCAGGCAATAAAAAACTGTTGCGGCATACATACAAGATCATATTTCTTACCCCCCAATGATATGATACATGTATGTGAGATGGTCATATGTAGCACGATATTCCTTGTACCATGGCTCTCCCAATAACAAGTGACATGAAATCATCGACATTGGTATCACGTCACACAAAACCTCACAAAAAAAATTTCCCAACAAAAACGGTACCTTCGTTTGTTGAGCGACAACAAGATCTCCATCACCCCAGCGCAATAAGTACGGACATGGTAGTGGTGTTGTCTGTAGCTCCAACTTCTCCACCATCTCAATGCTTGCAGCGTTTATCAAACTCATGTGGTCGATCATCATGGCACATGTCATGGCACATGATCTTTCTCTCACCACAACACGAGTATGAAAAAGTCCGGTCCAGCGGCCTTCCTCCTCTAACTGAAATCCATAGATTAACTTCTTTAATGACGGCATGCCCACCATCTTCTCCATAGTGTCGTGAACAACCTGATGCTCTGATACCACCTGATGTAGACCGAACCTCGATAGAGAGATCCGATCTGTTGTTGCGGCCCGATTTTTCACGACACACCACCACCAGCAGTAGTAATCTCTCGCCCGCGCACGCGATGTACACGAAGTAGAGGGTTTGAACCTTGTGGCTCAGCACGAGAGAAACAATACGTACGACGGAACCTCACGCGCAAAACAATTTCCTTGCAGAAATCGCAACAAAGAGGTTTTCTAAAGTTACCTCAAAAACTTGATACGGGTTTCTATCCTCGAAAATACATCTCTATCTCATAAAAATAACCTCCCTTACATTGAAGGCATCATGGCTTTATATAGTAGCCGACCATCTAACTTGCCTTGAAAAGCAAACTGATCTTCTATCTCTAACTCAAATAAAATCTGGACTCTCCTAAAATATAAACGTAATTGCTTTTTACATCTCGGCAGTTTCCTTTTATTGCTAAAACTAACAAACCGACTCATACTGTATACACATAAAATTAGGTGCGTCATCTCCGTGCCATACTTGAGCTGCTGGTCTGGTGGACCCCATCCCTGATCGCACAAGGAAAATAATCTCCACCATTTAAACCTGCTGACCTGCACCTCTAGCTCCGGCGGCCTTAATCGTGAGAAATAATAGCAGCTTATGATTTCGTGATTAATCTCAAGGAAACAAATCTCCTGGACGTGTATAACTTGGACATGTTTCGGATGTAGCAACCAAAAGAAATAACCAGATATATGCACACCTTGATCAAACGTGCTAGTGTAATCCTTCCTTCCATGTACACACATGTATCTCTCCCCACGTAATGCATGCACGTCCAACATCTTATTTTCCTCTTTCTTAAGCGAGTGCGTCTCCGCCAATACCATAGTATGCATGCATGTAACTTCAACTAATTTTGCAATCTTTTCCGTGTACTGTTTATCAACGCTAATATAGTTTGGCACATATACATCATTAACAGTAACTAATGGAGCAATGATAACTTGATCCTGGTGGGTAGCTTGTATATCGTCATTGTCGTTGGTCCGACTATATGCAAAACTGGTCGTATCATCCTCTCCGCCTTGAAACGAAACCGTCCTCGGTTTCGGATCCTCATTCTGAGCAATTAAATCTATCTTGATTTTTGAGGTTAAAAGTTTAGTAGCTTCGACCTCCTTTTCCATTGCTTCTTCCTTCTCTTTTAACCTCTCCAGGTGATCTTTCCTCCAGGCAATAAAAAATTGTTGCGGCATACATACAAGATCATATTTCTTACCCCCCAATGATATGATACATGTATGTGAGATGGTCATATGTAGCACGATATTCCTTGTACCATGGCTCTCCCAATAACAAGTGACATGAAATCATCGACATTGGTATCACGTCACACAAAACCTCACAAAAAAAATTTCCCAACAAAAACGGTACCTTCGTTTGTTGAGCGACAACAAGATCTCCATCACCCCAGCGCAATAAGTACGGACATGGTAGTGGTGTTGTCTGTAGCTCCAACTTCTCCACCATCTCAATGCTTGCAGCGTTTATCAAACTCATGTGGTCGATCATCATGGCACATGTCATGGCACATGATCTTTCTCTCACCACAACACGAGTATGAAAAAGTCCGGTCCAGCGGCCTTCCTCCTCTAACTGAAATCCATAGATTAACTTCTTTAATGACGGCATGCCCACCATCTTCTCTATAGTGTCGTGAACAACCTGATGCTCTGATACCACCTGATGTAGACCGAACCTCGATAGAGAGATCCGATCTGTTGTTGCGGCCCGATTTTTCACGACACACCACCACCAGCAGTAGTAATCTCTCGCCCGCGCACGCGATGTACACGAAGTAGAGGGTTTGAACCTTGTGGCTCAGCACGAGAGAAACAATACGTACGACGGAACCTCACGCGCAAAACAATTTCCTTGCAGAAATCGCAACAAAGAGGTTTTCTAAAGTTACCTCAAAAACTTGATACGGGTTTCTATCCTCGAAAATACATCTCTATCTCATAAAAATAACCTCCCTTACATTGAAGGCATCATGGCTTTATATAGTAGCCGACCATCTAACTTGCCTTGAAAAGCAAACTGATCTTCTATCTCTAACTCAAATAAAATCTGGACTCTCCTAAAATATAAACGTAATTGCCTTTTACATCTCGGCAGTTTCTTTTTATTGCTAAAACTAACAAACTGACTCATACTGTATACACATAAAATTAGGTGCGTCATCTCCGTGCCATACTTGAGCTGCCGGTCTGGTGGACCCCATCCCTGATCGCACAAGGAAAATAATCTCCACCATTTAAACCTGCTGACCTGCACCTCTAGCCCCGGCGGCCTTAATCGTGAGAAATAATAGCAGCTTACGATTCCGTGATTAATCTCAAGGAAACAAATCTCCCGGATGTGTATAACTTGGACATGTTTCGGATGTAGCAACCAAAAGAAATAACCAGATATATGCACACCTTGATCAAACGTGCTAGTGTAATCCTTCTTTCCATGTACACACATGTATCTCTCCCCATGTAATGCATGCACGTCCAACATCTTATTTTCCTCTTTCTTAAGCGAGTGCGTCTCCGCCAATACCATAGTATGCATGCATGTAACTTCAACTAATTTTGCAATCTTTTCCGTGTACTGTTTATCAATGCTAATATAGTTTGGCACATATACATCATTAACAGTAACTAATGGAGCAATGATAACTTGATCCTGGTGGGTAGCTTGTACATCGTCATTGTCGTTGGTCCGACTATATGCGAAACTGGTCGTATCATTTCTTTTCGAAACGTTCGCTCTGGTCCTAACGAGCGAACAGCCCACACCTATCGGACGCAAATGTTTTGCCGGTGTGATGCGGCCGCAGCGGCGAGGGAGAAAGGTTGGTGGAAGAAGGGGATGAAAAAGGAGGAAGGTGGAGAAGGGACAAAGGATTATTGGCGTCGAATGGCATAACCAGTTTCGATTTAGACGGTTGGTAGTGTGAGAATGGCATTCACGGCTTAGAGATTCGTAATGATGCGGAAAATTACTCTGGCGGCAAGGTAAAAATTGGAGGACGAAGAGATGAAAAAGGAGAAGGTTCGTTCTCGGGGCAAACAGTGTGAATGGTCATGCCCCGCTTTCGTTTTATATGTATAATAGTAAATGAAGTTCGGTATAACAAGGATCAAATATCGATGAATACTAAGAGCAACTCTAGTAGAGTTGCTGTTGGGGAACGTTGCAGAAAACAAAAAATTTCCTACGATTTCACCAAGATCCATCTATGAGTTCATCTAGCAACGAGTGATTGGATGCATCTACATACCTTGTAGATCGCGAGCGGAAGCGTTCAAAGAACGAGGATGAGGGAGTCGTACTCGACGTGATCCGAATCACCGGAGATCCTAGCGCCGAACGGACGGCACCTCCGTGTTGAACACATGTACGGTCAGCATAATGTCTCCTCCTTCTTGATCCAGCAAGGGGGAAGGAGAGGTTGAGGAAGATGGCTCCAGCAGCAGCACGACGGCATGGTGGTGATGGAGCTGCAGTACTCGGGCAGGGCTTCGCCAAGCTCTATGGAGGAGGAGGAGGTGTTGGAGAGGGAGAGGGAGGCGCCAGGGGCATGGGTGTGAGGCCCTTCCTCCCCCCACTATATATAGGGGGCCTAGGGGGGCGCCGGCCCTAGGAGATGCAATCTCCTAGGGGTGCGGCGGCCAAGCGGTGGGGGGCTTGCCCCCCAAGCAAGGGGGCGCCCCCCCCCCTTTAGGGTTTCCCCACCCTAGGCGCATGGGCCTTAGGGGGAAGTGGCGCCCCAGCCCACTTTGGGCTGTATCCCTTCTCACTTCAGCCCATGGGGCCCTCCGGGATAGGTGGCCTCACCCGGTGGACCCCCGGGACCCTTCCGGTGGTCCCGGTACAATACCGGTGACCCCGAAACTTGTCCCGATGGCCGAAATAGCACTTCCTAGATATAATCTTTATCTCCGGACCATTCCGAAACTCCTCGTGACGTCCGGGATCTCATCCGGGACTCCGGACAACATTCGGGTTACTGCATATACATATCCCTACAACCCTAGCGTCACCGAACCTTAAGTGTGTAGACCCTACGGGTTCGGGAGACATGTAGACATGACCGAGATTGCTCTCCGGTCAATAACCAACAGCGGGGTCTGGATACCCATGTTGGCTCCCACATGCTCCTCGATGATCTCATCGGATGAACCACGATGTCGAGGATTCAAGCAACCCCGTATACAATTCCCTTTGTCAATCGGTATGTTACTTGCCCGAGATTCGATCGTCGGTATCCCAATACCTCGTTCAATCTCGTTACTGGCAAGTCACTTTACTCGTACCGTAATGCATGATCCCGTGACCAGACACTTGGTCACTTTGAGCTCATAATGATGATGCCTTACCGAGTGGGCCCAGTGATACCTCTCCGTCATACGGAGTGACAAATCCCAGTCTTGATCCGTGTCAACTCAACAGACACTTTCGGAGATACCCGTAGTATACCTTTATAGTCACCCAGTTACGTTGTGACATTTGGTATACCCAAAGTACTCCTACGGTATCCGGGAGTTACACGATCTCATGGTCTAAGGAAAAGATACTTGACATTGGAAAACTCTAGCAAACGAACTATATGATCTTGTGCTATGTTTAGGATTGGGTCTTGTCCATCACATCATTCTCCTAATGATGTGATCTCGTTATCAATGACATCCAATGTCCATAGTCAGGAAACCATGACTATCTGTTG
Organism: Triticum monococcum; assembly: GCA_034509565.1. NCBI lineage: Eukaryota > Viridiplantae > Streptophyta > Magnoliopsida > Poales > Poaceae > Triticum > Triticum monococcum. The sequence goes on from CM067846.1 coordinate 70,290,044, forward strand.
ATCAACGAGCTAGTCAACTAGAGGCTTACTAGGGACATGTTGGTGTCTATTATTCACACATGTATTATGATTTCCAGATAACACAATTATAGCATGAATAAAAGACAATTATCATGAACAAGGAAATATAATAATAATGCTTTCATTATTGCCTCTAGGGCATATTTCCAACAGTCTCCCACTTGCACTAGAGTCAATAATCTAGTTACATTGTGATGAATCGAACACCCATGGAATTCTGGTGTTGATCATGTTTTGCTCTAGGGAGAGGTTTAGTCAACGGATCTGCTACATTCAGGTCCGTATGTACTTTACAAATATCTATGTCTCCATCTTGAACATTTTCACGAATGGAGTTGAAGCGACGCTTGATGTGCCTGGTCTTCTTGTGAAACCTGGGCTCCTTGGCAAGTGCAATAGCTCCAGTGTTGTAACAGAAGAGTTTGATTGGCCCTGACGCATTGGGTATGACTCCTAGGTCGGTGATGAACTCCTTCACCCAAATTGCTTCATGTGCTGCCCCCGAGGCTGCCATGTACTCCGCTTCACATGTAGATCCCGCCACGACGCTCTGCTTGCAACTGCACCAGCTTACTGCCCCACCATTCAAAATATACACGTATCCGGTTTGTGACTTTGAGTCATCCAGATCTGTGTCGAAGCTAGCGTCGACGTAACCCTTTACGACGAGCTCTTCGTCACCTCCATAAACGAGAAACATTTCCTTAGTCCTTTTCAGGTACTTCAGGATATTCTTGACCGCTGTCCAGTGTTCCTTGCCGGGATTACTTTGGTACCTACCTACCAAACTTACGGCAAGGTTTACATAAGGTCTAGTACACAGCATGGCATACATAATAGAACCTATGGCTGAGGCATAGGGGATGACGCTCATCTCTTCTATATCTTCTGTCATGGTCGGACATTGAGCTGAGCTCAATTTCACACCTTGCAACACAGGCAAGAACCCCTTCTTAGACTGATCCATATTGAACTTCTTCAATATCTTATCAAGGTATGTGCTTTGTAAAAGACCTATGAGGCGTCTTGATCTATCTCTATAGATCTTGTGCCTAATATATATGCAGCTTCTCCAAGGTCCTTCATTGAAAAACTCTTATTCAAGTAGGCCTTAATGCTGTCCAAGAGTTCTATATCATTTCCCATCAAAAGTATGTCATCTACATATAATATGAGAAATGCTACAGAGCTCCCACTCACTTTCTTGTAAACGCAGGCTTCTCCATAAGTCTGCGTAAACCCAAACGCTTTGATCATCTCATCAAAGCGAATGTTCCAACTCTGAGATGCTTGCACCAGCCCATAAATCGAGCGTTGGAGCTTGCACACCTTGTTAGCATTCTCAGGATTGACAAAACCTTCCGGCTGCATCATATACAATTCTTCCATAAGGAAACCATTAAGGAATGCCGTTTTGACGTCCATTTGCCATATCACATAATCATAGAATGCGACAATTGCTAACATGATTCGGACGGACTTTAGCTTCGCTACCGGTGAGAAAGTCTCATCGTAGTCAACCCCTTGAACTTGTCGATAACCCTTAGCAACAAGCCGAGCTTTATAGATGGTCACATTACCATATGCGTCTGTCTTCTTAAAGATCCATTTATTTTCTATGGCTCGCCGCTCAACGGGCAAGTCAGTCAAAGTCCATACTTCGTTTTCATACATGGATCCTATCTCGGATTTCATGGTGAAAGATCGTGGATGTCGCCTAGAGGGGGGGGGGGTGAATAGGCGTTTTAAAATAATTACGGTTTAGGCTTGAACAAATGCGGAATAAACCTAGCGGTTAATTTGTCAAGCACAAAACCTAAAACAACTAGGCTCACCTATGTGCACCAACAACTTATGCTAAGCAAGATAAGCAACTATGTGATAGCAAGATATATGACAAGAAACAATATGGCTATCACAAAGTAAAGTGCATAAGTAAAGGGGCTCAGGTAAGAGATAACCGAGGCACGCGGAGACGACGATGTATCCCGAAGTTCACACCCTTGCGGATGCTAATCTCCGTTTGGAGCGGTGTGGAGGCACAATGCTCCCCAAGAAGCCACTAGGGCCACCGTAATCTCCTCACGCCCTCGCACAATGCAAGATGCCGTGATTCCACTAAGGGACCCTTGAGGGCGGTCACCGAACCCGTACAAATGGCAACCCTTGGGGGCGGTCACCGAACCCGTCCACTTTGGCAACCCTTGGGGGCGGTCACCGGTACCCGTCAAATTGCTCGGGGCGATCTCCACAACCTAATTGGAGACCCCGACGCTTGCCCAGAGCTTTACACCACAATGATTGAGCTCCGAACACCAACAACCGTCTAGGGCGCCCAAGCACCCAAGAGGAACAAGCTCAAGGGTACCAAGCACCCAAGAGTAATAAGCTTCTCAACTTGTAACTTCCACGTATCACGTGGAGAACTCAAACCGATGCACCAAATGCAATGGCAAGGGCACACGGAGTGCCCAAGTCCTTCTCTCTCAAATCCCACCGAAGCAACTAATGCGAGGGTGGAAAATGAGAGGAAGAACAAGAAAGAGAACACCAAGAACTCCAAGATCTAGATCCAAGGGGTTCCCCTCACATAGAGAAGAAAGTGATTGGTGAAAATGTGGATCTAGATCTCCTCTCTCTTTTCCCTCAAAAACTAGCAAGAATCCAAGGAGGGATTGAGAGTTAGCAAGCTCGAAGAAGGTCAACAATGGGGGAAGAACACGAGCTCAAGAGATAAGGTTCATTGGGGAAGAAGACCCCCTTTTATAGGTGGGGAAAAATCCAACCGTTATGCTCACAGCCCGCACAGAGCGGTACTACCGCTCCAAGGAGCGGTACTACCGCTAGGGCGGAAGTACCCCTTTGAAAAACAACAGCGAGGAGGCAAAAGGCCAGAAGAACCGCCGGAGCGGTACTACCGCTCGTCCTCACGGTACTACTGCTCGACCTCACGGTGCTACCGCAAAAGGTAGCAGTACTACTACTTGCGAGCGGTACTAAAAAATACATCCGGACCTACCACCGCAAGACTTAGGACGAGTTTTTGGTCCGGAGCGGTACTACCGCTGTAGGAGCCGCGGTAGTACTGCTCTGGAGCGGTAGTAAAAAATTACATCCGCTCCAATTCACGGTAGTACCGCTGCAGCCTTTTCAGAACACCAAAACTGCCACAACTTTTGCAAACGGACTCCGAATTCGATGAAACCAAGTTTGTTGGAAAGCTAGCGATAAGGGCTAACACAATCTTCAAAGAAATATCAATAATAAGCAAATGAGAAAAGGCCCATAAGAAAATGGTGAGAACCCTTCCTCGGAAAAGACCGGTAAAACCTCCAACACCAAAAACATCATAGAAGACGCATGCGAACTCCGTTTTCGATGAGACCAAGTTTGTTGGAAAGCTAGCGACAAGGGCTAACACAATCTTGAAAGAAATAACAATAAGAAGAAAATTATAAAAGTCCCATAAGAAAATGGTGAGGACCCTTCCTCGGATAAGACCGGTAAAACCTACAACACCGAAAACATAATAGAAGACGCATGCGAACTCCGTTTTCGATGAACTCAAGCTTGTCATCAAGATGACCATAAGCTCTAAGACTCACAAAGAGAACCAAACAAGTACCAAGAAACATGATGCAAGGATGCAATGGTTTGAGCTCTCGACGAACGATATGATCAAGCTACTCACTTGAGAGCCCCCCTTGATAGTACGGCTATCGATCCTATAACCCGGTCTCCCAACTACCACCATGAGACCGGTAAAATAGAAAACCTATCAAGGGCAAACCTTTGCCTTGCACATGATCCACTTGAGTTAGATGATGACGATCTTGTCCTCCTCAAGAGGGACCACCTTTCTTGATTGCGTTGGGTCGATGAAGACTAGATGATTGCTCCCCCATACTCCACTATGGGTGAGCCACTCTTCGGCACATCTTCACAAGTCCATTGACACCACAATGGATGACAAGCTTCAAGCACTTGAACTCTTCGTGATTCTCCACTTGAAATTGCACACGGCAATCTTGATGACGATCACCACTTGATGTCATCCCTCCCATGGGTTGTATGATATCATCCTCTTGATGCAAGCCCATGGACACGTACCTAACCCCACATAGACTCTCACATAGACCATGGGTTAGTACACAAAGTGCAATGGACAATGCTTACCATACCATGGGATCACTTGATCCCTCTCGGTACATCTTCTACTCTTTGTGAGTTGATCAACTTGATTCACTCTTGACTTAGTCTTGATCAACCTTGAATCTTTCCAACTCTCTTCGTTTGGATGATGTCTTGAAGGTAAACATGAATGATCACACAATCTTCTTATTCAAGACATGCTTGCAATAAGCTCAACTCTCAAATGACCAATCTTTGGATAATTCCTTGAATAGCACCTTGGTCGACACAAACTCTCCTTGAAACCAACACATGTACTCCAAGAAAAGCCTATGGACAAAACCTTCAAATATAACTCAAGGAAACCATTAGTCCATAGAGATTGTCATCAATTACCAAAACCAAACATGGGGGCACCGCATGTTCTTTCAATCTCCCCCATTTTGGTAATTGATGACAATCACTTTCACGAGAGTTTATACAAGGAATTATGCATCACCAAGCAATGCAACAACCAATAATGCATGTGTATGAGATGCAAAAGCTTAGGAACAAAACCAAAGCAAGGAGAAAACTCTAAAGACTTCTCCACAAAACTCTCTAAAACTTCTCCCCCATTGGCATCGATTGCCAAAATGGGCGAAAAGCTTAGAAGGCCAATATAGATTGAGTTCCTCCATAAGTTGTGTATTTCTCAACAAGAGAGAGGAATGCAATACACATATCCAACGGTAAATACTTGGAGGAAGACAAATTATATTGAGGCCCAAAGATTGCTAAAGGAATGATATGCCACAAGGACATAACAAAGAGAGACACGAGCAATCAAGCAATCAAAAGATACCGATTGAATCAAGCAATCAACGGATATCAATTGAACCAACTAGACTATATATCCTAAGAGTCACAAGAATAAAAGATATTATGATATGAGCATAGGAGTGATCTTCTAGAGAAACTAGAGAAGCTCCCCATGATTTGTGCACACATAAGAATGTTTGTATTTGGATACAAAGTGCACAAAATAGGATCATAGCTCCCCCAAAATCAACAGAAACTAACAACAAGTGCAAGAGAGCAAAAGGAAACTAAGCCTAGCACTTGCAACAAACACATGGTTGAGCAACAAGTAAAAGAGGCAACTTAAGAATGGGCTCAACCAAAAATATGTGTGTGAGTCAAGGCAATGCACTTGAGAAGACTAATGTACGGATGAGCATTAAACATCAATAAAGTCTTGAAAGAATGAGGCAACACGGTGCAAGGCCTATCATTCCCACACACAACAAGTAAATGGGTTCACAAGCTTACTAATAAGCATATAGAGAACCTATGCTTGTGACAACCCGCGGTGAAGATAGAAGATGAAAGCCTCATCAAGACGAGGGATACCAATTAAGATGGCAAAAGCCTCGTAAAGATAAGCATGACGAAAATAATCTTCACCACCCAAGAGTGCATCAAGATGCAACGAGATAAGACACGCACTCAAGGCAAAAGCTTTCACGGAGCCACCAAAGAAATGACATACGAAAGACAAGGTGGTCATGAAAGAAAGGATATCAACTAGATATGCAACTTTTCTCATGTGTATAAGATTCTAGGTAGACGAAATCATGATGATATATATCTACAAAGAAGGATGTACACCCGAAATAGTTGCAACACGAGGAACAAGATATCCACAAGGAAATCATAAATCTACCAATAAGATATTTGCTTGAAAGCATAGCACATGGATAGATATAGTCTTATTGTATACAAATGAATTCCTACTACACAACTATCAAAGACATCACAACTAGCAACATGAGATCATCGTTGAGATGCTTTGAAAAAGGAAACAAGTATCACAAGATGGAATGAAAAACATGCTAAGATGCAACCTACACAAGGTTGATGCAAGAAATGTGTGCATGAAGTATATGAAGATACTTGTTACCGAGATAACATTGGAAGGATGTACTAGATACCAATAGAAGGTACAAAGTAGTTCATTGATCATCCTAGCTTGACTCCAATAAGCACATGGTGAAAACACCTTCCTTGTGAGTGAGCCGAGCATCCAATGCATCCCCACTTGTTCCTAGAACAACAACACAAACAAAATGGTACCCAAACTCATTGGGACCAAAGAGTTAGAGAACCAACAATACATAGGACAAACTCCACATAAATATGTGCACATAGATACGAAAATGAATTTCATGCACATCTCATCCAATTTGAGACTTGGTGGAGTTTCCCCTATATATTGGGTCAAAGAAAGAAAGCTTGCCAAAGATACTACACGAAGTTAATATGCATGCTCAAGACTTTCAAGAACCGATACCGAAAGACAAAGAAATACCAAGGAAAGAAAAGATACCAAATGAATAAATCATCACTTGGAGGGTATCCATAATGGATACAACAAGGAATGAGATATCCATTGATATACACAAAGAAGAGACATCAAACTTCCAAAAGAGAGGATGGTTCCAAACAAACCAAGCTCTCTACAAAGTTTCATGATGGCACAAAGTACCAAAACGAAAACGGCTTGCCTTCCACCAACACACACTTGATAAGGATCACAAGATGAGTGTTTTATAGAAAATAGGATAGCTCCCCCAAGACTAGTGCATTAGAGAGAAATTGCATTTGGATACAACATGCACGAGGTGGGATCATCACTTTCACTATATCTAGAAAACACTAGACAAGGTCAAGAAATACACAAGATCCACAAGTGGTATGGAAGACAAAGGGAGTTGATACAAACCTTGGCAAGAAAAAGGGCAAATAAATAGCAAAGGCCAATGTAAAGATGGTCAATAATTTCCACCACACATAAGTGAGTACCAATTGTCAAAATACAAGAAGTATTTGGAAATAATTCCCGGTGGTAGATAACAAGGATATCCGACATCATCTTCACACCAACAAAAAGCAAGTTGCAACTTGTAGAGCTAACATGCCACCTAGGAACCAGATAATTTACAATATCAACTCTAGATGACAATATCTCAAATGTACACATTTTCTAGGCTAGTAATATACACGTAGCATATTACTCCCCCATAATGTGATACCAATTAAAGACTTTAACAAGAGGCAATAAGAGGAACCAACAATAGATAATTAATGGACTATTTAGAATTTGAATTTCTCATGAGGAGACATACCACATAGCAACTAGATAATATTGTAATATCAATACTAAATGGTATTCCTCATGAACACACATTTATAGGATTGTGAGGTGCACAAAGCACATTACTCCCCCATAACGGGATATTCCATTAATCTCTCACAAGAGCCAACTAAGATACAAAAAAAGCATAAAGGCTCTATGCACGACACACACGTACATGATGTCCAAACCAACACACAAGTTGGAAGCACAACATATACAAACACATGCAAGGAACAAAGCCAAACATGCACAGGGACAAGTAACTTTCAATGTAAACAATTTAAGCACGAGTTACCGCAAGGAGAAACATTGGATATAAAATAGAAACTTGATAATCCGAATGACTTGGCTTGAGACAATAAGAATGATGAAGTCCCCTTAATTCTTCATAATGTAGCCATGTCTCCAATGACCTCCAACATCACCTATTGATCAAGTTTGAGATTGTTGGTCCCCAACCAAGTTGGGTCCTAAGAGGTTAGTCACAATAGGCTTGGCTACCCAAATGGTTCTTTGCTTCAAACCACTTTGAGTACCCACAAACTTGGCAACCACATTGCCAACCTTATCCTTCCCAAGAGAATAGACATCATCAATAATAATTGGGTTGGATAAGTTACCACTAGTGCATGAAGAAGCGAGGTGACCTTTCTCGCGACATAGGTAGCAACGTCTACTCTTCACTTTCTTCTCACTAGATTTCTCAACTTGAGAAGCATTAGCTTGAGTCTTCTTGGGAAGAGGCCTTTCTTCAACTTGAGGTTGAGAATGAGAGTGAACTTGTGGTCGCTTTCCTTGTTGCTTGTCACTAATGGGCTTCTTCTTCAATGGGCAAGATCTAACATGATGCCCTTCTACTTTGCACTTGAAGCAAATAATCTTGACCGAATTCTTGACTTGTTCTTGGCCCTTCTTCTTGATCATCTTGGACTTCTTCTTCTTATTGGAGTTGAATCCAAGTCCACCTTTGTCATTGGGGGATTTTTGCACACTCAAGATATTGTTGAGTGTGGATTTCCCTTCATGACTCCTTTCCAAGTCTTTCTTCAAAGAAGTGACTTGGGCCTTGAGCTCTTTGATTTCCTCTACATGGTTAGTCTCAACACAAGTACTAGAGGAAGTATAAGCTTCATCGTTAGAGCAACAAGGCAAGAAAAGCAATTCATCACAAGATGTACCAATATTGTGAGTAGATGAATTACAAGGACTAGCACATGGCAATATAGCATTTTGACTAGAAGTGGTGCTAGTATCCACATGAGGATCACTAGATGTTACCTTAGTAAGCATGGCCTCATGAGCTAATTTTAGCACATTATGGGATACTAGGAGATCATCATGAGAGCTTGTGAGCTTTACATGATTTTCTTCCAACATTCCATAATTGCTAGATAGCAACTCAAGTTGAGCCCTTAGCTCAACATTCTCCTTCAATATGGATGCTTCACAAGAGATAGAGTTAGTAGCACAAGCATCATCATTAGCAACAAGAGGAGAAGACAACTTGGCAAGCTCTTTAGAATATGAAGCTTTAAGTTGAGCATGAGACTCGGTGAGGTTGATGAGCTCACTCTTAATGACCATTGAGCCATTTTTGAGGTGCTCAAAGTCCTCAAGGAGTTTAGCATGCGCAACTTCAAGCTCCTCATTTTTAGTTTCAAAATCATTGGTAACCTCAAGAGCTCTATCACGAGATTCCCTCACTCTAGATAACTCTAGAGAAAAAGTCTCCTCAAGAGATTCTTTGGTGGTTTGTTCAAGTTCAAGAGCTTGAGAGAGGTCCGCAATCTCATTAGCGTAATCACGCTCACGACCTTCCATTTTATCAATGGTGACCTCATGCTCCTCAAGACGAGATTCCAACTCATCAATATATTTCTTGCCCTCAATAGCAATAGACATGATTTCCATGAAGTTGGAATGAGCAATTTTATTCTTAAGAAGAGCTTTAAAAATCATTTCCCCTTTAATTTTTAAGGAGGCAACATTATCATTCTCTTCATCATTATCCTCATCATCATTAGCATCAACATCATCATCAAGAGACATATTGGGTTTCAAAGTAGGAGATACCTTTGAAGCCTTAGCCATAAGGCAAAAGGCAATAGATGATGATGTAGGATCCCTTGAAGCACCATTTAAGACCACATCTTGTTCCATGGGGTGTTGGGTTTCCTCTACATTGTTAGCACAACAATTCGAGGACATATATGCATTTTTATCATGGCAACAAGACATAGTAAGCATATCATCATGAGATTTAGTCAAGAAATTTCTACATGATATGCAAGGACTATCAACACAAGCATGTGAAACATTTGGTGTGCTCGAAGTGTTAAAGCCCAAAGAAGGAGCATTGCAATAAGATAGTGATGAAGGATCATCCACAATAAACATACTTTCATCATTGCAATGACCAACACTACTCACCATATCATTACCTTGTGGCAAACCACATGTAGGTGAAGTAGAAGAAGTTGAGAAGACTATACGACCGGAGGTGGAGGGAGAACAATCATCCCCACAAATCTTGGACACTCCATATTTATCTTGAAGCTTCGTCCACAACTCATGAGCATCCCGGAACGGCATGAGTTGAAATATAACTACATTGCTCAAAGCATCGAAAAGCACATTAGAAGCTTGAGCATTGAGATAAGAGTTTTTCTCATCCTCTAAGGATAATATTTGGGGATCCTTTGGACGAGAAAAACCCATATCTACAATTCGCTCTAAATTTGGGTCCATGACCCTAAAGAGATTAAGCATGCGAATTACCCAAACATCAAAATTTGTGCCATCGAAACTAAGAGTGTCAGAGAATCATAAACCCCTAGTCGACATCCTTACTCTCTAGGCGGTTAAGCCCTATAAAGAGAGACGAGGCTCTGATACCAATTGAAAGATCGTGGATGTCGCCTAGAGGGGGGGTGAATAGGCGTTTTAAAATAATTACGGTTTAGGCTTGAACAAATGCGGAATAAACCTAGCGGTTAATTTGTCAAGCACAAAACCTAAAACAACTAGGCTCACCTATGTGCACCAACAACTTATGCTAAGCAAGATAAGCAACTATGTGATAGCAAGATATATGACAAGAAACAATATGGCTATCACAGAGTAAAGTGCATAAGTAAAGGGGCTCGGGTAAGAGATAACCGAGGCACGCGGAGACGACGATGTATCCTGAAGTTCACACCCTTGCGGATGCTAATCTCCGTTTGGAGCGGTGTGGAGGCACAATGCTCCCCAAGAAGCCACTAGGGCCACCATAATCTCCTCACGCCCTCGCACAATGCAAGATGCCGTGATTCCACTAAGGGACCCTTGAGGGCGGTCACCGAACCCGTACAAATGGCAACCCTTGGGGGCAGTCACCGAACCCGTACACTTTGGCAACCCTTGGGGGCGGTCACCGGTACCCGTCAAATTGCTCGGTGCGATCTCCACAACCTAATTGGAGACCCCGACGCTTGCCCGGAGCTTTACACCACAATGATTGAGCTCCGAACACCAACAACCGTCTAGGGCGCCCAAGCACCCAAGAGGAACAAGCTCAAGGGTACCAAGCACCCAAGAGTAATAAGCTTCTCAACTTGTAACTTCCACGTATCACGTGGAGAACTCAAACCGATGCACCAAATGCAATGGCAAGGGCACACGGAGTGCCCAAGTCCTTTTCTCTCAAATCCCACCGAAGCAACTAATGCTAGGGTGGAAAATGAGAGGAAGAACAAGAAAGAGAACACAAAGAACTCCAAGATCTAGATCCAAGGGGTTCCCCTCACATAGAGAAGAAAGTGATTGGTGAAAATGTGGATCTAGATCTCCTCTCTCTTTTCCCTTAAAAACTAGCAAGAATCCATGGAGGGATTGAGAGTTAGCAAGCTCGAAGAAGGTCAACAATGGGGGAAGAACACGAGCTCAAGAGATAAGGTTCATTGGGGAAGAAGACCCCCTTTTATAGGTGGGGAAAAATCCAACCGTTATGCTCACAGCCCGCACAGAGCGGTACTACCGCTCCAAGGAGCGGTACTACCGCTAGGGCAGAAGTACCCCTTTGAAAAACAAAAGCGAGGAGGCAAAAGGCCAGAAGAACCACCGGAGCGGTACTACCGCTCGTCCTCACGGTACTACTGCTCGACCTCACGGTACTACCGCAAAAGGTAGCGGTACTACTGCTTGCGAGTGGTACTAAAAATACATCCGGGCCTACCACCGCAAGACTTGGGACGAGTTTTTGGTCCGGAGCGGTACTACCGCTGTAGGAGCCACGGTAGTACTGTTCTAGAGCGGTAGTAAAAAATTACATCCGCTCCAATTCGCGGTAGTACCGCTGCAGCCTTTTCAGAACACCAAAACTGCCACAACTTTTGCAAACGGACTCCGAATTCGATGAAACCAAGTTTGTTGGAAAGCTAGCGACAAGGGCTAACACAATCTTCAAAGAAATATCAATAATAAGCAAATGAGAAAATGCCCATAAGAAAATGGTGAGAACCCTTCCTCGGAAAAGACCGGTAAAACCTCCAACACCGAAAACATCATAGAAGACGCATGCGAACTCCATTTTCGATGAAACCAAGTTTGTTGGAAAGCTAGCGACAAGGGCTAACACAATCTTGAAAGAAATAACAATAAGAAGCAAATTATAAAAGGCCCATAAGAAAATGGTGAGGACCCTTCCTCGGATAAGACCGGTAAAACCTACAACACCGAAAACATCATAGAAGACGCATGTGAACTCCGTTTTCGATGAACTCAAGCTTGTCATCAAGATGACCATAAGCTCTAAGACTCACAAAGAGAAACAAACAAGTACCAAGAAACATGATGCAAGGATGCAATGGTTTGAGCTCTCGACGAACGATATGATCAAGCTACTCACTTGAGAGCCCCCCTTGATAGTACGGCTATCGATCCTATAACCCGGTCTCCCAACTATCATCATGAGACCGGTAAAATAGAAAACCTATCAAGGGCAAACCTTTGCCTTGCACATGATCCACTTGAGTTAGATGATGACGATCTTGTCCTCCTCAAGATGGACCACCTTTCTTGATTGCGTTGGGTCGATGAAGACTAGATGATTGCTCCCCCATACTCCACTATGGGTGAGCCACTCTTCGGCACATCTTCACAAGTCCATTGACACCACAATGGATGACAAGCTTCAAGCACTTGAACTCTTCGTGATTCTCCACTTGAAATTGCACACGGCAATCTTGATGACGATCACCACTTGATGTCATCCTTCCCATGGGTTGTATGATATCATCCTCTTGACGCAAGCCCATGGACATGTACCTAACCCCACATAGACTCTCACATAGACCATGGGTTAGTACACAAAGTGCAATGGACAATGCTTACCATACCATGGGATCACTTGATCCCTCTCGGTACATCTTCTACTCTTTGTGAGTTGATCAACTTGATTCACTCTTGACTTAGTCTTGATCAACCTTGAATCTTTCCAACTCTCTTCGTTTGGATGATGTCTTGAAGGTAAACATGAATGATCACACAATCTTCTTCTTCAAGACATGCTTGCAATAAGCTCAACTCTCAAATGACCAATCTTTGGATAATTCCTTGAATAGCACCTTGGTCGACACAAACTCTCCTTGAAACCAACACATGTACTCCAAGAAAAGCCTATGGACAAAACCTTCAAATATAACTCAAGGAAACCATTAGTCCATAGAGATTGTCATCAATTACCAAAACCAAACATGGGGGCACCGCATGTTCTTTCACATGGCTTCTAGCCATTTGTCGGAATCTGGGCCCTCCATCGCTTCTTCATAATTCAAAGGTTCACCGTTGTCTAACAATATGATTTCCAAGACAGGGTTGCCGTACCACTCTGGTGCGGAACGTGTCCTTGTGGACCTATGAAGTTCAGTAGCAACTTCATCTGAAGTTTCATGATCATCATCATTAATTTCCTCTCTAGTTGGTGCGGGCACCTCAGGAACATTTTCTTGAGTTGCGCCATTTTCCAGTTCAAGAGGTAATACTTAATCAAGTTCTACTTTCCTCCCACTTACTTCTTTCGAGAGAAACTCTTTCTCTAGAAAGGATCCATTCTTGGCAACAAAGATCTTGCCTTCGGATCTGAGGTAGAAGGTATACCCAATAGTTTCTTTAGGGTATCCTATGAAGACGCATTTTTCGGATTTGGGTTCGAGCTTTTCAGGTTGAAGTTTCTTGACATAAGCATCACATCCCCAAACTTTTAGAAACGATAGCTTAGGTTTCTTCCCAAACCATAATTCATATGGTGTCGTCTCAACGGATTTCGACGGAGCCCTATTTAAAGTGAATGCGGCAGTCTCTAAAGCATAGCCCCAAAATGATAGCGGTAAGTCGGTAAGAGACATCATAGATCGCACCATATCTAATAGAGTGTGATTACGACGTTCGGACACACCATTACGCTGAGGTGTTCTAGGCGGCGTCAGTTGTGAAACTATTCCACATTTTCTTAAGTGTGTGCCAAATTCATGACTCAAGTATTCTCCTCCACGATCTGATCGCAAGAACTTGATTTTCCTGTCACGTTGATTCTCAACCTCACTCTGAAATTCCTTGAACTTTTCAAAGGTCTCAGACTTGTGTTTCATTAAATAGATATACCCATATCTATTCAAGTCATCAGTGAGGGTGAGAACATAACAATAGCCACCGCGAGCCTCAACACTCATTGGACCGCACACATCAGTATGTATGATTTCCAATAAGTTGGTCGCTCGCTCCATTGTTCCTGAGAACGGAGTCTTGGTCATTTTACCCATGAGGCATGGTTCGCACGTGTCAAATGATTCATAATCAAGAGACTCTAAAAGTCCATCTGCATGGAGCTTCTTCATGCGTTTGACACCTATGTGACCAAGGCGGCAGTGCCACAAGTATATGGGACTATCATTATCAATCTTACATCTTTTGGTACTCACACTATGAATATGTGTAGCATTACGCTCGAGATTCATTGAGAATAAACCATTCACCATCGGAGCATGACCATAAAACATATCTCTCATATAAATAGAACAACCATTATTCTCGGATTTAAATGAGTAGCCATCTCGTATTAAACGAGATCATGATACAATGTTCATGCTCAAACTTGGTACTAAATAACAATTATTGAGGTTCAAAACTAATCCCGTAGGTAAATGTAGAGGTAGCGTGCCGACGGCGATCACATCGACCTTGGAACCATTCCCGACGCGTATCGTCACCTCGTCCTTCGCCAGTCTCCGTTTATTCCGCAGCTCCTGCTTTGAGTTACAAATGTGAGCAACTGCACCGGTATCAAATACCCAAGAGCTACTACGAGTACTGGTAAGGTACACATCAATTACATGTATATAACATATACCTTTCGTGATGCCGTTCTTCTTGTCCGCTAAGTATTTGGGGCAGTTCCGCTTCTAGTGACCACTTCCCTTGCAATAAAAACACTCAGTCTCAGGCTTTGGTCCATTCTTTGGCTTCTTCCCGGCAGCTTGCTTGCCGGGCGCGACAACTCCCTTGCCGTCCTTCTTGAAGGTTTTCTAACCCTTGTCTTTCTTGAACTTAGTGGTTTTATTCACCATCAACACTTGATGTTCCTTTCTGACTTCTACCTCTGCTGATTTCAGCATTGCAAATACTTCAGGAATGGTCTTTTCCATCCCCTGCATATTGAAGTTCATCACAAAGCTCTTGTAGCTCGGTGGAAGCGACTGAAGGATTCTGTCAATGACCACGTCATCCGGGAGATTAACTCCCAGCTGAGTCAAGCGGTTATGCAACCCAGACATAGTGAGTATATGCTCACTGATAGAACTATTTTCCTCCATCTTACAGCTGAAGAACTTGTCGGAGACTTGATATCTCTCGACCCGGGCATGAGCCTGGAAAACCATTTTCAGCTCTTCGAACATCTCATATGCTCTGTGTCTCTCAAAACGTTTTTGGAGCCCCGGCTCTAAGCTGTAAAGCATGCCGCACTGAACAAGGGAGTAGTCATCGGTACGTGCCTGCCAAGCGTTCATAACGTCTTGTTCTGCAGGGAGAACAGGTGCGTCACCTAGCGGTGCTTGTAGGACATAATCTTTCTTGGCAGCTATGAGGATGATCCTCAGGTTCCGGACCCAGTCCGTGTAGTTGCTGCCATCGTCTTTCAGCTTGGTTTTCTCTAGGAACGCATTGAAGTTGAGGATTACATTGGCCATTTGATCTACAAGACATATTGTAAATATTTTAGACTAAGTTCATGATAATTAAGTTCATCTAATCAAATTATTCAATGAACTCCCACTTAGATAGACATCCCTCCAGTCATCTAAGTATAACATGATCCGAGTTAACTAGGCCGTGTCCGATCATCACATGAGACGGACTAGTCAACATCGGTGAACATCTTCATGTTGATCATATCTTCTATACGACTCATGCTCGACCTTTCGGTCTTCTGTGTTCCGAGGCCATGTCTGTACATGCTAGGCTCGTCAAGTCAACCTAAGTGTTTGCATGTGTAAATCTGTCTTACACCCGTTGTATGTGAACGTTAGAATCTATCACACCCGATCATCACGTGGTGCTTCGAAACAATGAACTGTCGCAATGGTGCACAGTTAGGGGGGACACTTCCTTGAAATTATTATGAGGGATCATCTTATTTACTACCGTCATTCTAAGTAAACAAGATGCAAAAACATGATAAACATCACATGCAATCAAATAATAATAGTGACATGATATGGCCAATATCACATAGCTCCTTTGATCTCCATCTTGGGGCTCCATGATCATCTTGTCACCGGCATGACACCATGATCTCCATCATTATGATCTCCATCATCGTGTCTCCATGAAGTTGCTCGCCAACTATTACTTCTACTACTATGGCTAACGCGTTTAGCAATAAAGTAAAGTAATTTACATGGCGTTTCTCAATGACACGCAGGTCATACAAAAATAAAGACAACTCCTATGGCTCCTACCGGTTGTCATACTCATCGACATGCAAGTCGTGATTCCTATTACAATGACATGAACATCTCATACATCACATATATATCATTCATCATTCATCACAACTTTCGCCATATCACATCACAAAACACTTGCTGCAAAAACAAGTTAGACGTCCTCTAATTGTTGTTGCAAGTTTTACGTGGCTGCAATAGGGTTCTAGCAAGAATGTTTTCTTACCTTCATGAAAGCCACAACGTGATTTGTCAACTTCTATTTACGCTTCATAAGGACCCTTTTCATCGAATACGCTCCAACTAAAGTGGGAGAGACAGACACCCGCCAGCCACCTTGTGCAACTAGTGCATGTTAGTCGGTGGAACCAGTCTCACGTAAGCGTACGTGTAAGGTTGGTCCGGGCCGCTTCATCCCACAATATCACTGAACAAAAATAAGACTAGTAGCGGCAAGAAAGTTGACAACATCTACGCCCACAACAAATTGTGTTCTACTCGTGCAAAGAGAACTACGCATAGACCTAGCTCATGATGCCACTGTTGGGGAACGTTGTAGAAAAAAAAAATTCCTACGGTTTCACCAAGATCCATCTATGAGTTCATCTAGCAACGAGTGATTGGATGCATCTACGTACCTTGTAGATCGCGAGCGGAAGCGTTCAAAGAACGAGGATGAGGGAGTCGTACTCGACGTGATCCGAATCACCGGAGATCCTAGCGCTGAACGGACGGCACCTCCGCGTTCAACACACGTACGGTCAGCGTAACGTCTCCTCCTTCTTGATCCAGCAAGGGGGAAGGAGAGGTTGAGGAAGATGGCTCCAGCAGCAGCACGACGGCGTGGTGGTGATGGAGCTGCAGTACTCAGGCAGGGCTTCGCCAAGCTCTATGGAGGAGGAGGAGGTGTTGGAGAGGGAGAGGGAGGCGCCAGGGGCATGGGTGTGAGGCCCTTCCTCCCCCCCCCCCCACTATATATAGGGGGCCTAGGGGGGCGGCGGCCCTAGGAGATGCAATCTCCTAGGGAGGCGGCGGCCAAGGGGTGGGGGGCTTGCCCCCCAAGCAAGGGGGCGCCCCCCTTTAGGGTTTCCCCACCCTAGGCGCATGGGCCCTAGGGGGAAGTGGCGCCCCAGCCCACTTTGGGCTGGATCCCTTCCCACTTCAGCCCATGGGGCCCTCCGGGATAGGTGGCCCCACCCGGTGGACCCCCGGGACCCTTCCGGTGGTCCCGGTACAATACCGGTGACCCCGAAACTTGTCCCGATGGCCGAAATAGCACTTCCTATATATAATTCTTTACCTCCGAACCATTCCGAAACTCCTCGTGACGTCCGGGATCTCATCCGGGAATCTGAACAACATTCGGGTTACTGCATATACATATCCCTACAACCCTAGCGTCACCGAACCTTAAGTGTGTAGACCCTACGGGTTCGGGAGACATGTAGACATGACCGAGATTGCTCTCCGGTCAATGACCAACAGCGGGATCTGCATACCCATGTTGGCTCCCACATGCTCCTCGATGATCTCATCGGATGAACCACGATGTCGAGGATTCAAGCAACCCCGTATACAATTCCCTTTGTCAATCGGTATGTTACTTGCCCGAGATTCGATCGTCGGTATCCCAATACCTCGTTCAATCTCGTTACTGGCAAGTCACTTTACTTGTACCATAATGCATGATCCCGTGACCAGACACTTGGTCACTTTGAGCTCATAATGATGATGCATTACCGAGTGGGCCCAGTGATACCTCTCCGTCATACGGAGTGACAAATCCCAGTCTTGATCCGTGCCAACCCAACAGACACTTTCGGAGATACCCGTAGTATACCTTTATAGTCACCCAGTTACGTTGTGACGTTTGGTATACCCAAAGTACTCCTACGGTATCCGGGAGTTACACGATCTCATGGTCTAAGGAAAAGATACTTGACATTGGAAAACTCTAGCAAACGAACTATACGATCTTGTGCTATGTTTAGGATTGGGTCTTGTCCATCACATCATTCTCCTAATGATGTGATCTCGTTATCAATGACATCCAATGTCCATAGTCAGGAAACTATGACTATCTGTTGATCAACGAGCTAGTCAACTAGAGGCTTACTAGGGACATGTTGGTGTCTATTATTCACACATGTATTACGATTTCTGGATAACACAATTATAGCATGAATAAAAGACAATTATCATGAACAAGGAAATATAATAATAATGCTTTTATTATTGCCTCTAGGGCATATTTCCAACAGTTGCCATATCGGCAGTCATCGTAATGCATACACATTCCATAAGCAATTGGAGGCTAGCCAGAAGACACGCAAACTCAGAGGCGCCACATCCCAATCGTCATTTTTTTCTCGTTTCATCATTCGAACACTTCGATTCTCTCCAAATTTAAATGTTTAGTACATCAATCTAACATGCACATTGTTTTTAAGAAATTGCATTAAAAAGCATTTAAACTGGCGACATTTATAAACCACTTGTTGCTGGCGTGTGCACTGTCCCCTTCACCCCACGTGCGCATCGTCCCCTTCTCTGACTTGTGCACTGCCCCCTTCTCTGACTTGTGAACTGCCCCCTTCACTGTGATGTGCATTGTCCCCTTATCTGGTGTGTGACCGTCCCCTTCTCCTCCGGCATGTACATTGCCCCCTCATTCAAGGTACCTAGAATGTATGAGCACCATTCGTGCCTTCTCCCAGAATGCTCGTGCCACAAACTCCATTTGGTGCGGATTTGACATGATGAACCAATTCTCCTTGGCTATGCATCAAATTGTCTCCCGATGCTCCTGATTTCGATGCCTATGCACCTACATCTCTTCCAGATGTCGTCTGCTCCCTTTAGCATCCCATCTCACCCTCTTTTCTTAATTCTTCTTCTCCTTCATCTCTAGCTTTTCTCGCCCCCTCTTCTCGGCATACTTGTTTCTTGTCCTCGTCAACTTATCTATATTTTTTTCATCCCATCCAACTCCCCTTGTCTCTTGGGCTTCTCACTTCATCTCCCCCTCGGTTGGGTCGACCCATGCTAGATGTTAGAATGTGACCTCTAGGCACATTTTCCCTTTCCTCTCCATCACCATCATCATCTTGAACAATTGCACTTCCCAGTTTTTGGATTGTCGTCATCATTCCTCGACTTCCACTTCTCATAGCCTTCCAACAAATTTCAACAATGTTAGAGGCCAAATGATTTGCCCTTCGACTTGGTCATTTGTTGGTACCTCTCTTAGGTTATGTTATTCGAAAACAAACAAATGCTCAATTTGATAAGAATGCTCAAAGTCATTCAAATATCGCAATAAAAACAACGAGATTGCTTAGATACTGGTTAATAGTGACACCGATAGGGGGGCGTGCTTCAGTTGCTCCGAACAACCCGACCAATGGCTGCACATATCTTGAATCGTGCCCCATCAGTTTATGAGAGATTTGAGGGTATGATTCATTCTCCACCCAAGATGACGTTGAAACGCTCCTTGATACGTATCTACTTTTCTCATGCTTTTCCTTTTGTTTTGGACTCTAATTTGCATGATTTGAATGAAACTAACCCCGGACTGACGTTGTTTTCAGCAGAACTACTATGGTGTTATTTTTGTGCAGAAATAAAAGTTTTCGGAATGGAACGAAACTTTGGGAGGATTTTTTATATCAATAATAAGAATTTCTGGAGGCAAGACCTGCCGGAGAGGGGCACCTGGGTGGGCACAACCCACCAAGGCATGCCCCCTCTCCTGGCGCTCCCAGGTGGGTTGTACCCACCTGGTGGCCCCGCTGACGACCCCCTGATACTATAAAATCACATATTTCCAGAAAAAATCAGGGAGAAAGAATTATCATGATCCACAAGACGGAGCCGCCACCAATCCCTGTTCTTCCTCGGGAGGGCAGATCTGGAGTCGGTTTGGGGCTCCGGAGAAGGGGATCTTCGTTCTTCATCATCACCAACCCATCTCCATATCCAATTCCATGATGCTCCCCACCGAGAGTGAGTAATTCCTTCGTAGGCTCGCTGGTCGGTGAGGAGTTGGATGAGATTCACCATGTAATCGAGTTAGTTTTGTTAGGGCCTGATCCCTAGTATCCACTATGTTCTTAGATTGATGTTGCTATGACTTTGCTATGCTTAATGCTTGTCACTTTGGGCCCGGTGCCATGATTTCAGATCTAAACCGTTTATGAATTCATCATTATATCCATGTTTTAGATCCGATCTTGCAAGTTATAGTCACATACTACGGTTATGATCCGACAACCCCAGAGTGACAACAACCGGGCCCACTCTCGGTGATGACAGTAGTTTGAGGAGTTCATGTATTCACTATGTGTTAATGCTTTGTTCCGGTTCTCTATTAAAAGACGGCCTTAATATCCCTTAGTTTCCAATATAGACCCCGCTGCCACGGGAGGGTAGGACAAAAGATGTCATGCAAGTTCTTTTAATAAAGCACGTATAACTATGTACGGCATACATGCCTACATTATATCGATGAACTGGAGCTAGTGCCGTATCGCCCTAGGTTATAATTGTCACATGATAAATATCATCCAACAAGTCATCGATCCAATGCCTACGAATTTATCTTATATTGTTTCTACTAAGTTACTACTGATATCATCACTGTTACACTTGCTACAAAATTAGTGCTACCACTGTTACTGTTACCATTCCTGCTGTCACTACTATCAAAACTATCATACTATTGTGCTACTGATCACTTTGTTGCAGATAATTAATCTTCAGGTGTGGTTGAATTGACAACTCAGCTGCTAATATCTTCAAATATTCTTTGGCTCCCCTTGTGTCGAATCTATAACTTTGGGTTGAATACTCTACCCTCGAAAATTGTTGCGATCCCCTATACTTGTGGGTTATCACTCCTCGTCGTGCTTCCAGTACTTTGTGCTCGATTGATATTTATCAGCAACCGCATCGAGGGAGATATCTTCTCATGCCATGAAAAGCGCAATAGACTCATTGGGCGTGAAGTTTGCTCCCCGAATTGCAGCCTTCCTCGATGAGATAGATGGTTCTAATTGATCAAATTACGTATCTCTGCCAGACACATGATAAAAAGGCGACAATGATGCACCATCGAGATCGACATCATTTGTCTGGAATCACCCATCATATCATCGAAAAATAATTCGTCCTTGAAGGTCGACCCCCTGTCCCCACAAATTCGTCGCTAAATCACAAATGTTGCACATTCACCAACAGTTTCCCACTGTCACCTCACATTCAGTCTAACATAAAATTGAACACGGGACAAATGATATTTTTCACCTCATCGCTTTTTTTGTCTGGTAAAGACTAGGAAGACACACAAGGGAGAATGGCATGTGCCTTCCCATGTCTTCTTTCTCAGTACCTTTGCTGAGGGCAGTTGTGGTACCGACGCGGAGAGGTAGCTGCATACACATGAGGTTTGCCACCTCTATGTCGGACTCTTTGTTGGTAGGGTGGACGAGGTGCTGACCTAGGTGGCGGCAATCAGACACCAGAGGGGTAGCAGCCATTGAAGTCGTCGAATCCGACTCCAAACCGATGGAATTGGATGAGGGGGGGCATGACGTCATTGATGCATTTTCGGTGAGGAATGTGGACGACTGAAAGCGGTTAAAAGCGGGCTCTATGACGAGGGGGGTAGGCGTAGGCGGAAAGAGCTACATGGGAGGAAAATGTCACTCGCACCAACCATTTTTTGGATGGAGGCCGCTCACACACACATAACCCCTAAATATGGAGGCTCACAGGCTTGGTTTGGAGCGCCCTTTGAAAATTATGTCGGTCAAGGGTGGGATGGCGGTTCTACTAGAGTGGCCTTTACGACTACAACTATCATAATAATGGTTATTATGGTGACTAGACCGATATGGCGACTCTGCTAGAATTGCTCGAAGACCTAATCATCTTCGAAAGAGATACAATAGTGCATTATTTGTGAAAAGAACTCAAATCTATTATAAAGGTTCGTCTGAAGTACAAACCACCTCAAAAATAACAAAATTACATCGACGCCTCCGGACCACTGAACGACTATTGCTACAACAAGAACGAGAGCCGATGCGCCATTGTCATCGCTCCCATACGGGAGCCAGCATGACCATGTCAATAACAGTCGAGGAGTCTTCGTGCATATGTCCCTAAGGAACGGCGCCCTAAAGCCTCAATCGCCTAAAGAACCTGACACCAGATCTCAGCATGACGAGAACCTCTAATCTTGCCGCCATGAGGAGCTGGCAGCAATCGACGCCCGAACTCTGTCTAATCGGTCAAGATGGACAAACTTGAGGGAGATCGAAGCTTGAAAGATTGACTCGCAGAAGAAGCACCGTCATCCATCCAAGCTCTTCGCTACGAGGACTAAAAATCCTAACCTATCTACTGAGCCGAGGCACCAACGTTTTCTAGGTCACAATAGTGCATCACCTTGTTTATTCGTTTCTACAGAAAGACCAAACACCATATATTGAATGGCACATACCCTTACAAAAAAACTCTGACAAAAATTTAAAAATGCATCCAAATTACTGTCATGCCGAAGTCTTCTTCCGCATGCATCCACCGGCGACGTGCAGTGATCAAAGCTTGTTGCTGTCTCTAGGCCTCCACCCCAACGGAGCTAACTTGCTGAAGTGTATGAGTTTGTAGATATACCGTCTGAGAAATCGGCAATGTAGATTAAAATATGTCAGCGACCATAGTCTACGTAGCAAATCACTGCGCCAAAGAAGAAAACACCAAATATTGTAAAACATTGTAGGTACAGCCAGACGGAGTCGGGGAACGCACTCTCACACACTACTCCACGGGTTGAAGCTAGCCAACCTTCGTCAACCAGAGAACCAAGAAAAACAGTCGCACCATCTATTTGTAGGACCTTGCCACCGAAACAAACCTGCAGAAGAAAACCCTATCCCGAAGAACTAGATTTGAGGACACACCGTGCTTCACATGCCTTTTAGCGATGCCACGCACCATCACAACATCGACGAAGCGGGAAGGACTTATTGTATATCGTGGGCAGCAGCATCGCCGCCATCAACAACGGTGTATAAAACCCCAAAAATGGGTATTTATCATTCATGCCACTAGTTGTGTCCCACTACTCAGTTTTGCCATTAGAAATTACAGCTACTCAAAAATGCCATCGATTCGTGAGATGCTTGCTCAAAAATGCCCTTAGATATCTCAAAAATGCCATAATTTTGTTAGATGTTTACTCAAAATGCCATTAGACATTGTTATTTTCATGTCAAACCCATTGACCATGTTATATGACAAAAGTAAGTCTAGGCCCACATGTCAGTTCTCTCTATCTCACAATGATAAGTGTGGCCCCACTTGCCAGGAGTAACCAAGCGAATAATTTTACAGGGGGAAAAGCGTTGTTGGGAACAAGTGGGCCCCACACTTTATTGTAGTGAGATAGAGAAAGAGTTCGCATGTTGATTCATAGGTATTTATGTCATTATAACATGGCAAAAGAGATTTGAGATCACAATAATGGTGTCTAGTGGCATTTTTTAGCATGTTTCTAACGAAGCGATGACATTTTTGAGCAGTTGGAGTTTCTAGTGGCAAAACTGAGTAGTGGGACACAACCAGTGGCATAAATGATAAAAACCCAAAAATCTATACCAATAAATCTCACCCTACCTTCACCGGTCTGAAATAGCGGGGTCCAACGGATTCACTCTTCCCAACTCTCAAGGATTTTTTTTGAAACTATGATGATTTTTATAGCAAATTCGGAAACTATACACCCTAATGCAGAAAAATCAAAAGTATTACCCTGTCGGCTTCATGTTGGCCGAAGAGAGACTTTTCGGCCAACCGTTGGCCAAAAAGGACTTGGCCAAAAAGGACTTTTCGGCCAACAGTTGACCAAAGAGTCCCTCTTCGGCCAACACCTGTTCTACTGTTTTAGAAAATTCATATCAATTAATTAGGATTTTTAGTATTTTAATTTGATTCTTTTTGCATTAGATTAGAAATTTTATGAAGTTTTTGTAGATATCAAGTTTGACTAGATTTTAAAGTTTGAATTTGAATTTTCATGAATTTGCTCAAATCACTAGATTGCCTATAATTTGAGCTAGGAGTATTTTCTTCAGATGATTCTTTTTGCTACTGGTTTTTTGTGACTTTGTTTATCAGTACTAATTAATTGGAGAATTTTATAATTAATTAAAATTATGTTTTTATGAAAACATTCCTGTTTTAGTGTTTTATAGGTTTTATGCCATTTCTTTTAATTTTAATTTCTTTAATTTTTTTGTTTAGTTGTTTGACATATTCTTTTTGTTTCTGTTTAGTTATCAGTAGCTATTTTATTTGTAGTAATTTTTTTGTATTTTATTTCTTTTATCCTACTAGAAAACTTGTTTTGAGCTTCATAGGAGTTTATATTTAGAAGTTCCTTATGAATCCTGTACAACCATTCCCGTTTTATACATGAAAAAAATACTGTTCTGCAATCTTTTTCCCTCCATTTTTTCCCGCCATCTTCTTTGCCACCATTTTCTCCCACCACAATAAGGAGTGCTGCATCGACGGAGGATGACTATGATGCCTTCATGTGGAGTGTGAAACACTGTGTGAGAGAAGTCATAGGTGTGAAACACTCTCCGATGATGATGACGAAGCTACAAACACTTATGACTTCTCTCAGACAGTGTTTCACACTCTACCAGCAGCACCGACGCAGGCGACACAGGCCGTGTCAGACGATGTTATCTACGGTCATGGACAACATGAGGCTCGTTTTATAAGTTGAGAAGTGAAGATGGCGAGAAAGAAGATGGCGAGAAAGAAGATGGCGGGAGAGAATGGCGGAAAAGAAAATAGCGGGAAAGAAAATGGCGAGAGAGAATGGCAGGAAATAAAATGGCGGGAGAAGATGGAAGGAGAGAATGGCGGCAAATAAAATGACGGGAAAGAAAATGGCAGGAGAGAATGGCGGCAAAGAATGACAGGAAAAAATGGCGGCAAAGAAAATAGCGGGAGAAAATAGAGGGAAAGAACGACGGGAAAGAAAATGGAGGATAAAAGAAATAAAATACAAAATAATACTACAAATAAAATATCTACTAATAACTTAACAAAAACTAAAAGAATATGTCAAAAAATAAAGAAAACAATTTAAAGCAATTAAAATTAAAAGAAATAGCACAAAACATATAAAACACTAAAATAAAACTGTTTTCGTGAAAATCTAATTTTAAATAATCCTAAAATTCACCAATTAATTACTACTGATAAACAAAGTCACAAAGAACCAGTAGCAAAAAGAACCATCTAAAAAGAATACTCCTAGCTCAAATTATAGGCAATCTAGTGATTTGAGCAAATTCATAAAAATTCAAATTCAAACTTTCAAATCTAGTCAAACTTGATATCTACAAAAACTTCATAAAATTTCTAATCTAATGCAAAAAGAATCAAATTAAAATACTAAAAATCCTAATTGATATGAATTTTCTAAAACAGTAGAGCCGGTGTTGGCCGAAGAGGGACTCTTTGGCCAACTGTTGGCCGAAAAGTCCTTTTCGGCCAGCGGTTGGCCGAAAAGTACCTCTTCAGTCAATGGTAGGCCGAAAAGTCCCTCTTCGGCCAATGATAGGCCGAAAAGTTCCTCTTCGGCCAACAGGAGACCGGCAGGGTGATACTTTTGATTTTTCTGCATTTTTTTTAGAAATATAGGAGGGCAAAACACCCCCCGTTTCCATTTTTCATTCAAAACGAAACCAGAGTAGAATCTGTTTTACACAACTCTCAAGTTCTACCATACTCAGGAAATAGGAAGCTGGCGAGGCCTGCAGCCCCTTAAGTGCAAATACATTACAGACCATAATTTCTTAGCATAAACGAAAGCTCAGCCCTTTTCCCTTCTTTTTTCACTCCATACCATGACCAGGATCGGGTTCTAAAACCCCAGCGCCGCCTCATCGCTGTTCATCTGTGCCCCTATCTCCATCACCTTGTGATACCCGCCACTCTTGATTCTCTTGATCGCTTGGATTGGAGATAGCGGCAGCTCTAGTGGAGTGGTGGGGCTGAGCGCAGGCATGGTCTTGAAGCTTCTCTCAGGGCTTCCAGGAGGTGAGCAGCGTCCCCTTGACAGTTTACCAAATCTCTCCTCTCCCATTCCCAGCGACATTTCTGTGAGTGAATTTAGACTCAGGACACCTTCAGTGTCCACGCCATCATTCACCCATTTGTCAGCAGGAAAGGGGAAGTGAGTTTCGATGCTATCTTCTGCAAGATGAGATTCAGCTTTTCCAGCTGGGAGTCCTTGAAAAGGATCAACCACCTCTTGAGGGTTAGATGGATCTGCCACCAAATTTGTTTAAGGTCAGACCACATCACATTATTGAAAATCATGGAGTTTCTAAACTTCCAAATGCACCACATTAGACAAGCACATACTGAATTAAGGACCAAGTGCTTTTTTTGTGCTGGCCAATATCTGGCCACTGATAGGTAAGTGGTACCTAACTCAAGAGAGAAGACATCAGAGACACCTGCCCAGAGCTGCTTAGCCACTACACAGTGGAAAAGCAGATGGTCTACTGTTTCATGTTCATTGCAAAATAAGCACTCTGGGGTTTTTACGATGCCTCTTTTTCTGTATTAGGGTGTATAGTTTCCGAATTTGCTATAAAAATCATCATAATTTCAAAAAAAAAACCACTCTCAAGTATCAATTTGTTCTCTTGTCACGTGTGGGTGTTTCTTTAGGATCTTTGCTTAGTTACGGCTTGATCACCTTGTGTGTGCTTTGTGGTACGACACCACTACCAGCTTGGTGGGTCATCTTTTCTGCCTTGTTTGGATTCTTTTCTCCTGATGTCAGTTATGTGGTTGCATCTTTCAGACTTTGTGCGCCTCCTTTAGATTCCTCTCCTTGCTACAATCTTGTTGCCCACTTTATCTGGTGACGTGTCAAATGCTTATTTTCTAGTATAAAAAAGGTACTAAGTACAAGATGTAACACGTAGATGTCTGTACACTCGACCATCATCACACATATATTCTGACGCAGAACGTATTAAACTTATTAAGTCGTTTCCACTCTCTAATCTATATTTTCAATTTCAGTTCTATATTGATGATGGCATCATGTAGGGGCCTTATTTTATAAAATATTAGTATGTGTATTTAGGGAATTGAGAGCCATGGCCGTGCTTCTCGCGGAAGGGGAAAAAACACATGTTTTCTTTCATTAAATTTTAGATTGGCCATGGCTCTCAATTCCGCGAGATGTAAAAGAAAACACATAAGGGCATGTACAATGGTGCTATCTTAGGAGTGCCACGTAGGATTAATAATGAGGTGAAGGAGAGAGAACTCGTAAGAAAAGGCTTGTCTTCTCTTATTTAAGATAAGACAAGAGATGATCTCTTAGCACAATTTGTCTCACCATGTTTTAAGGAATTGCTAATTATTGAAGATAAGGCTAAGATATAACCCATTGTAGACATACTTTTTTGTTATCTCTAAATTACATGTAAGACTTAAGATAAGACTATTTTATCAACCATTGTACATGCCCTAAGCAAACCCAGGCCTCTCGCTTTTACTGGACGCACGGATTTGCTTCCGTAAGACGCACAGTCATGCCTCTTTGAGCCTTTTTCGGAAAGGAAAAAATGCTCTCGGTTTGTTTTTTTTCATGAAAAAGAATCATCAAAACCTATCAACATGAGATATAGTTTTGAAGATCTTGACGCGAGGAATCCAACGATGAAAATGGTTCAAAATTTGGACGCATGAAAGAGATAAAATGTGTTGAATAAATAGATCTACAAAAAAAGGAAAAACTTTCAGATTGTGACAAATAACACACATCGCAACCTAAAGAGGTGGGAATGACCAAAGGAGTGTTTCTTAATTACTGATTTTGGAAGGAACACGCGCAAGAAAGATGGAAAGCATACCGCTAACCGGGCCGACCCATACACCAGCGGAAAGCTCCGGGATTGCTTATTATTCCGCAGGGAATAAGATCTTGAAGTCTTGCGCAGATGTTATATCTCGCTTATAGCGAGACTACCATATGTCTCACTGAAGCTTTTACACCCCGTCTGTCTGTTGCTACAGGGCTAGATCATTTTCTTTATTTCTCTCATTCACTGCTTGCAATGGACTTGCTTGTTTTGTTCACTGGGCTTCATTCGCTAGATTTTTTTTCCGCTTCTTCGCTGTTTTTCTCTATTTTTATGTTTTTTCATCAGTTTTATTCCTTTCTTTCGTGGTATTTCTTGGGGCTTTTGTTTTCACTTTCTTTCTTCATTGTATTTCTTTGAATCTTTCTCGGTTTTTACTTTTTTCCTTCTTTCTTTCTTTCTTTCTTTCTTTTTTTCTCTTATTTTCAGTTTCGTTTCTTTCTTTTTCATCATTTCTTTCTCACATTTCATCCGCTTTATCTTTTTTTGTTACCTTCTCGTTTTTCATGTGTTTTTGTTTTCTTTATTTCTTCCTTTGTTTTCTTTGTCTCTTTCTTGATTTTCATCGGTTTTCTTTGTTTCTATCTCGACTTTCTCTATTTCCATTATTTTGCACTTATTTCTTCTATTTTTTATATTATTTTGTTTTGTTTTCTCTGTGTTTTTGTTTTGACTGGTTTTCATCTTTTTCTGTTGAAATAAATCATTATTATTATTATTTTCAATATGTTATAACTATTTTTCAGTACACGTCCGAAATTTATTGTTTACATCAGAATCAATTTTTATATACACATTTAACAATTTTGAAATACATGATTAACTTTTCTGAGAACTTACATTTTTAATTTCTACTTTGTTCCATACAAATTGTAAATTTTTGGTATATCTAATAAATTTCATAAAACACATTAACATTTTCTGAATGCAAGATTAATTTTTTTATTACATGGTTAACATTTTTTCATTCAAATCTAATATTTTTGAATGCTTTATGAACATCTTAAATAGCATATTAATAATATTTTCGAATATGGTCAACATTTTCTATACACAATTAACATTTTTGAACTACTTATTTAATATTTTTTAAATGCTCGATCAATTGTTTTTAATACAGGACTAACTTTTTTTACTATACACTTTTAACATTTTCCAAACGCTTGGTCAACTTATTGTAATATAATATATGTAGAATATTCGGAATTAGAAACAAAACTAAAAAAGAAATAAAAATAAACGAGGCTGTGGCCCCCTGATGCGAGGGTTCCTTGGGTCTCGCTATAGAGAACTAGCGCTACACGCGCCCAAGTGGGCCGCAGCCCAGCAACACGGTTCACCCAAGGCTCGTGCCAGCATGTCGTCCGTTACCCCTCAAAAAAAAAGCTGGTCGTCCGTTCGATTTTTTTCTCGGTTATTGTGTTGTTGATCTGATACAAAAAAACAACAGGCTTTTTAATAATTACGGGAAAAATTGCAAACCAATTTTGGAAAAAAATCGTAAATTAAAAAAATATAAATTACAAAAGTTTCAAAAATGTTACAAAAAAGACAAATTACAAAAAAGTTCAACAATTTTGAGAACAAAATTTCATTGATTTTGAAAAACGTTCTCTATTATATATGAGTTCTTAAAACTTGAAAAAGTTCAGGATTTTTTGCAAACTTAAAAAAGGTTCATAGAATTCGAAAAAAGTTTATTGATTTAGAGGAAAAAGTTAACGAAGTTGAATATTTTTGCGCATTTAAGAAAAGAAAAGAGGACATAAAAAAGAAAAGAAAAGAAAATAAATAAAAAACAAGCAGGAAACAACTGTGTTTTCAGTGTTTCCATCTACACAAAGCAGTCAGGCGCCCGACTTGGCTAGTGCGCTCTGTACTGAACAGAAAGGTGCGGGTTTCGAATCACCGGAGTTCTTATTTGCCGCTCGTTACAGCGGAGTGCCGGGCCGCGATATGTCTCGCGGCAAGGGCTTCCCTAAATGAGCTGGCCCAGACGCCCGGGCCGTTTTCTTTTTCTGTTTTTCTTTATATTTGTTCTTTCTCATTTTTTACTTTGTTCATACTTCCAAATATGCTAAATAATTATATTGCAAAAAGAAATTTACGTAAAACATTTGTTTGAACACAATACGGACGCAAGCTCTCATATACACGCGCATACACTTACCCCTATGAACGCACACACGCACAACCTATCCCTATGAGCACCTCTGAAAGATAGAGCCGACATATCATCTTGAAATTTACGAAGTCACCATAGGCACCTCGTCATCGATGGAAACGTCTTCTTCCACTGAATGCACATCGCTGGAAATTCTAAAATAAATTCAGAAATAAATGCGAACACTAGGATTTGAACCCTGGTGGGGACGCCATGGCCCCGTTTTCTTTTTCTGTTTTTCTTTATATTTGTTCTTTCTCATTTTTTACTTTGTTCATACTTCCAAATATGCTAAATAATTATATTGCAAAAAGAAATTTACGTAAAACATTTGTTTGAACACAATACGGACGCAAGCTCTCATATACACGCGCATACGCTTACCCCTGTGAATGCACACACGCACAACCTATCCCTATGAGCACCTCTGAAAGATAGAGCCGACATATCATCTTGAAATTTACGAAGTCACCATAGGCACCTCGTCATCGATGGGAACGTCTCCTTCCACTGAATGCGCATCGCTGGAAATTCTGAAATAAATTCAGAAATAAATGCAAGCACTAGGATTTGAACGTTGGTGGGCTGGGGATACCACAGTCCATCTACCCATCCAACCATAGTTTGGTTCGCATTTACGTAAAACATTATGAAAAATGCTAACCAATCATCTAAAAAGTGTTAAAAAATTTAAAAATAAATTTCCATGTGTACAAAAAATATACAATGTTAGAGAAAAAAAGTTGATCATGCATTTAAAAAATGTTAATCAGACAAAAAATGTTAAACAAGTATTTTTAAAATGTTAATCAAGCATTTAAAAATGTCAAATGCGTATATAAAAAATGTAGACCATGTATTAAGAAATCAAAATTTTATTTAAAAAAATGTTAATTAAACATTTGAAAATGTGTATAGTAAAAAATGTTGACCATGTATTAAAAAAATATCAATCTTGCATTTGAAAAATGTTAATGAAGAATTTCAGAAACACTAATGTGTATAGCAAAAATCTTGATCATGTATTAAAAATGTTAATCAATCATTTTGAAAATATTAAATATGTGTATAGACATAGTTTCCGATATATACTACAATGTACAATGTGTATGAAAACAACGGACATCAACATATATATTAATAAATGTTAAACCAGTACTCGAATATATTAAACATGTACTTGAAATATGTTTTAGGTACTAACAGAAAATGTACAATGTGTTTGAAAAAAGAATTTACATACAAATATATTTTTCCAAAAATTTGATCATCTATTTTAAAAATATTAAATGTGTATTAAAAATATGTTCATGATGTATGCAAAAAGTGTTGAATGTGTACTGAAAAAATGTTGACATGTGTTGACCAAAAAACCGATAAAAACAACAAAGGAAGTAAGAAACCCATTAAAAACCAGAAAATACAACCAAAAGGAAATTAAAACAAATAAAAAAGGGAAACAGTGAAACAGTGAAACTGGAGAACAAACAAAGAAAAGGCGAAGAAAACCAAGAAAAGAAAAATAAAAAGAAGAGAAAATAAAAAGGAAAGAAAAAACCCAATAAAGGTCATGAAAGAAATGGAGATAACAAAAACCGAAGAAAACCCGGTGAAGAAATAAAAGAAACCCCAACATGAAAAAATATAGAAAATGAGAAAAAAGGACTAAAAACAAGTACAACAAACAGCGACACGAGACACTTGAGCAGCGAGCGAGCTAGCTGAGTTAATGGGCCAGCCCAATATGCCCATGTTCAATTGTATTCCCTCCATTTCTTTTTACTCCGTGTATAAAAGTTGGTCAAAGTCAAACTACACGATGTTGACCAAATTTATGTAAAAAATATGAACATCTATAATATTAAAACTATATAGTATGAAAATGCATTTCATGGTGTATCTGATAATATTTATTTCATATTGTGAATGATGATATTTTTTTAATATAAAGTTGGTCAAACTTTACAAAGCTTGACTTTGACCAAACCTTATATGCAGACTAAAAAGAAACATAGGGAGTATAGTTTTTAAGTCATAAAAATTACTTCCTTCGTCTAGGTGTGTAAGTCATCTTACGTTGTGCATCGCGACCAAGGCGGAGAGGAAAACGAGAAAACTTAATGTCTTTTTGCTAATTAATAGCATTGCATGCAATGAACTAACCACTGCATGTTATGTTTGGTAGTCTCAAGTCATTAAAAGCATGCACAGCCCACATATCTTATTGGTTGATATGCCACAAAACAAAAAACGAGAAGGAAGTTAATGTACGATGCATAAGTGTTTTGGTATTATTTGGTTTCGTAAGGTGACTTAGAGGGTGCTTGGATACGTTTTAGTCCCATGACTAAAAGTAGTGCGACTAATGTTGGGGAACGTAGTAATTTCAAAAAATTTCCTACGCATACGCAAGATCATGGTGATGCATAGCAACGAGGGGGAGAGTCTGATCTACGTACCCTTGTAGATCGCAACAGAAGCGTTGACACAACGTAGAGGAAGTAGTCGTACGTCTTCTTCCCGATCCGACCGATCCAAGCACCGTTACTCCGGCACCTCCGAGTTCTTAGCACACGTACAGCTGGATGACGATCCCCGGGCTCCGATCCAGCAAAGCTTCGGGGAGGAGTTCCGTCAGCACGACGGCGTGGTGACGATCTTGATGTTCTACCGACGCAGGGCTTCGCCTAAGCACTACAACGATATGATCGAGGTGGAATATGGTGGCAGGGGCACCGCACACGGCTAAGGTACGATCTCAACGATCAACTTGTGTGTCTAGAGGTGCCCCCTGCCCCCGTATATAAAGGATGCCAGGGGGAGGGCTGGCCGGCCAAGCCTATGGAGGTGCAGGAGGAGTCCTACTCCTACCGGGAGTAGGACTCCCCCCAATCCTATTCCTAATAGGACTCCCAAGGGGGAAAGAGAGAGAGAGGTGGCCGGCCACCTCTCCTAGTCCTAATAGGACTAGGGGAGGGGGGAGGCGCGCAGCCCACTATGGGCAGCCCCTTTCACCTTTCCACTAAAGCCCAATAAGGCCCATATGGCTCCCGGGGGGTTCCGGTAACCTCCCGGTAATCCGGTAAAATCCCGATTTCACCCGGAACACTTCCGATGTCCAAATATAGGCTTCCAATATATCAATCTTTATGTCTCGACCATTCCGAGACTCCCCGTCATGTCCATGATCACATCCGGGACTCCGAACAACCTTCGGTACATCAAAATGCATAAACCTATAATAACTGTCATCGTAACGTTAAGCGTGCGGACCCTACGGTTCGAGAACAATGTAGACATGACCGAGACACGTCTCCGGTCAATAACCAATAGCGGGACTTGGATGCCCATATTGGCTCCTACATATTCTACGAAGATCTTTATCGGTCAGACCGCATAACAACATATGTTGTTCCCTTTGTCATCGGTATGTTACTTGCCCGAGATTCGATCGTCGGTATCCAATACCTAGTTCAATCTCGTTACCGGCAAATCTCTTTACTCATTCTGTAATACATCATTCCGCAACTATCTCATTAGTTGCAATGCTTGCAAGTCTTGTGTAATGTGTATTACCGAGAGGGCCCAGAGATACCTCTCCGATAATTGGAGTGACAAATCCTAATCTCGAAATACGCCAACCCAACATCTACCATTGGAGACACCTGTAGTACTCCTTTATAATCACACAGTTACGTTGTGACGTTTGGTAGCACCCAAAGTGTTCGCCCGGCAAACGGGAGTTGCATAATCTCATAGTCATAGGAACATGTATAAGACATGAAGAAAGCAATAGCAACATACTAAACGATCGGGTGCTAAGCTAATGGAATGGGTCATGTCAATCAGATCATTCAACTAATGATGTGATCTCGTTAATCAAATAACAACTCTTTGTTCATGGTTAGGAAACATAACCATCTTTGATTAATGAGCTAGTCAAGTAGAGGCATACTAGTGACACTTTGTTTGTCTATGTATTCACACATGTATCATGTTTCCGGTTAATACAATTCTAGCATGAATAATAAACATTTATCATGATATAAGGAAATAAATAATAACTATATTATTGCCTCTAGGGCATATTTCCTTCAGTCTCCCACTTGCACTAGAGTCAATAATCTAGTTCACATCGCCATGTGATTTAACAGCAATAGTTCACATCACCATGTGATTAACACCCATAGTCCACATCGATATGTGACCAACACCCAAAGGGTTTACTAGAGTCAGTAATCTAGTTCACATCGCTATGTGATTAACACCCAAAGAGTAGTAAGGTGTGATTATGTTTTGCTTGTGAGATAATTTTTAGTCAAAGGGTCTGTCACATACAGATCCGTAAGTATTTTGCGAATTCTATGTCTACAATGCTCTGCACGGAGTTACACTAGCTAATTGCTCCCACTTTCAATATGTATCCAGATTGAGACTTAGAATCATCTGGATCAGTGTCAAAAACTTGCATCGACGTAACCCTTTACGACGAACCTTTTTGTCACGTCCATAATCGAGAAACATATCCTTATTTCACTAAGGATAATTCTGACCGCTGTCCAGTGATCTACTCCTAGATCACTATTGTACTCCCTTGCCAAATCAGTGCAGGGTATACAATAGATCTAGTACATAGCATGGCATACTTTATAGAACCTATGACCAAGGCATAGGGAATGACATTCATTCTCTTTCTATCTTCTGCCGTGGTCGGGCTTTGAGTCTTACTCAATTTCACACCTTGTAACATAGGCAAAAAACTCTTTCTTTGACTGTTCCATTTTGAACTACTTCAAAATCTTGTTAAGGTATGTATTTATTGAAAAAACTTATCAAGCGTCTTGATCTATCTCTATAGATCTTGATGCTTAATATGTAAGCAGCTTCATCGAAGTCTTTCTTTGAAAAACTCCTTTCAAACACTCCTTTATGCTTTACAGAATAATTCTACATTATTTCTGATCAACAATATGTCATTCACATATACTTATCAGAAATGTTGTAGTGCTCCCACTCACTTTCTTGTAAATACAGACTTCACCGCAAGTCTGTATAAAACTATATGCTTTGATCAACTTATCAAAGCATGTATTCCAACTCCGAGATGCTTGCACCAGTCCATAGATGAATCGCTGGAGCTTGCATATTTTGTTGGCACCTTCAGGATTGACAAAACCTGCTGGTTGCATCATATACAACTCTTCTTTAAGAAATCCATTAAGGAATGCAGTTTTGTTTATCCATTTGCCAGATTTCATAAAATGCGGCAATTGCTAACATAATTCGGACAGACTTAAGCATATACTACTGAGAAACTCTCATCGTAGTCAACACTTTGAACTTGTCGAAAACCTTTTGCGACAATTCTAGCTTTGTAGATAGTAACACTACTATCAACGTCCGTCTTCCTCTTGAAGATCCATTTATTTTCTATGGCTTGCCGATCATCGGGTAAGTCAACCAAAGTCCATACTTTGTTCTCATACATGAATCCCATCTCAGATTTCATGGCCTCAAGCCATTTTGCGGAATCTGGGCTCATCATCGCTTCCTCATAGTTCGCAAGTTCGTCATGGTCTAGTAACATGACTTCCAGAACAGGATTACCGTACCACTTTGGTGTGGATCTCACTCTGGTTTACCTACGAGATTCGGTAGTAACTTGATCTGAAGTTACATGATCATCATCATTAGCTTCCTCATTAATTGGTGTAGTAGTCACAAGAATAGATTTCTGTGATAAACTACTTTCCAATAAGGGAGAAGGTACAATTACCTTATTAAGTTTTCTACTTTCCTCCCACTCACTTCTTTTGAGAGAAACTCCTTCTCTAGAAAGGGTCCATTCTTAGCAACGAATATCCTGCCTTCGGATCTGTGACAGAAGGTGTATCCAAGAGTTTCCTTTGGATATCCTATGAAGACACATTTCTCCGATTTGGGTTTGAGCTTATCAGGTTGAAACTTTTTTCACATAAGCATTGCAACCTCAAACTTTGAGAAACGATAGCTTAGGTTTCTTGCCAAACCATAGTTCACACGGTGTCGTCTCAACGGATTTAGATGGTGCCCTATTTAACGTGAATGCAGCTGTCTCTAATGCATAACCCCAAAACGATAGTGGTAGATCGATAAGAGACATCATAGATCGCACTATATCTAATAAAGTACGGTTATGACGTTCGGACACACCATTACACTATGGTGTTCCAGGTGGCGTGAGTAGTGAAACTATTTCACATCGTTTTAATTGAAGGCCAAACTCGTAACTCAAATATTTTACCTCTGCGATCATATCGTAGAAACTTTTATTTTCTTGTCACGATGATTTTCCACTTCACTCTGAAATTCTTTGAACTGTTCAAATATTTCAGACTTATGTTTCATCAAGTAGATATCCACATATCTGCTCAAATCATCTGTGAAGGTCAGAAAATAATGATACCTGCTGCAAGCCTTAATATTCATCGGACCACATACATCAGTATGTATGATTTCCAACAAATCTGTTGCTTGCTTCATTGTTCCGAAGAACGGAGTTTTAGTCATCTTGCCCATGAGGCATGGTTCGCAAGCATCAACTGATTCATAATCAAGTGATTCCAAAAGCCCATCAGCATGAAGTTTCTTCATGCGCTTTACACCAATATGACCTAAACTGCAGTGCCACAAATAAGTTGCACTATCATTATTAACTTTGCATCTTTTGGTTTCAATATTATGTTTATGTGTATCACTACGATCGAGATCCAACGAACTATTTTTCATTGGGTGTGTAACCATATAAGGTTATATTCATGTAAACAGAACAACAATTTATTCTCTTACTTAAATGAATAACCGTATTACAATAAACATGATCAAATCATATTCATGTTCAACGCAAACACCAAATAACACTTATTTAGGTTCAACACTAATCCCGAAAGTAAAGGGAGTGTGCGATGATGATCATATCAATCTTGGAACCACTTCCAACACACATCGTCACTTCACCCTTAACTAGTCTCTGTTCATTCTGCAACTCCCGTTTCGAGTTACTAATCTTAGCAACTGAACTAGTATCAAATACTGAGGGGTTGCTATAAACACTAGTA
Source organism: Triticum monococcum (assembly GCA_034509565.1). NCBI lineage: Eukaryota > Viridiplantae > Streptophyta > Magnoliopsida > Poales > Poaceae > Triticum > Triticum monococcum. The sequence goes on from CM067846.1 coordinate 70,327,591, forward strand.
AAGTACACATCAATAACATGTATATCAAATATACTTATGTTCACTTTGCCATCCTTTTTATCCGCCAATCACTTGGGGTAGTTCTGCTTCCAGTGACCAGTCCCTTTGCAGCAGAAGCACTTAGTCTCAGGCTTAGGATCAGACTTGGGCTTCTTCACTTGAGCAGCAACTTGCTTGTCGTTCTTCTTGAAGTTCCCCTTCTTCCCTTTGCCCTTTTCTTGAAACTAGTGGTCTTGTCAACCATCAACACTTGATGTCTTTCTTGATTTCTACCTTCGTTGATTTCAGCATCACGAAGAGCTTGGGAGTTGTTTCCGTTATCCCTTGCATATTATAGTTCATCACGAAGTTCTACTAACTTGGTGATGGTGACTAGAGAATTCTTTCAATCACTATCTTATCTGGAAGATTAACTCCCACTTGATTCAAGCGATTGTAGTACCCAGACAATCTGAGCACATGCTCACTAGTTGAGCGATTCTCCTCCATCTTTTAGCTATAGAACTTGTTGGAGACTTCATATCTCTCAACTCAGGTATTTGCTTGAAATATTAATTTCAACTCCTGGAACATCTCATATGGTCCATGACGTTCAAAACGTCTTTGAAGTCCCGATTCTAAGCCATTAAGCATGATGCACTAAACTATCAAGTAGTCATCATATTGAGCTAGCCAAACGTTCATAACGTCTGCATTTGCTCCTGCAATAGGTCTGTCACCTAGCGGTGCATCGAGGACATAATTTTTCTGTGCAGCAATGAGGATAAACCTCAGATCACGGATCCAATCCCCATCATTGCTACTAACACAATTTTCTCTAGGAACATATCAAAATAAACACAGGGAAGCAACAACACGAGCTATTGATCTACAACATAATTTGCAAAATACTACCAGGACTAAGTTCATGATAAATTTAAGTTCAATTAATCATATTACTTAAGAACTCCCACTTAGATAGACATCCCTCTAATCCTCTAAGTGATTACGTGATCCAAATCAACTAAACCATGTCCGATCATCACGTGAGATGGAGTAGTTTCATTGGTGAACATCACTATGTTGATCATATCTACTATATGATTCACGCTCGACCTTTCGGTCTCCGTGTTCCGAGGCCATATCTGTATATGCTTGGCTCGTCAAGTATAACCTGAGTATTCCACGTGTGCAACTATTTTGCACCCGTTGTATTTGAACGTAGAGCCTATCACACCCGATCATCACGTGGTGTCTCAGCACGAAGAACTTTCGCAACGGTGCATACTCAGGGAGAACACTTCTTGATAATTTAGTGAGAGATCATCTTATAATGCTACCGTCAATCAAAGCAAGATAAGATGCATAAAAGGATAAACATCACATGCAATCAATATAAGTGATATGATATGGCCATCATCATCTTGTGCTTATGATCTCCATCTCCGAAGCACCGTCATGATCACCATCGTCACCGGCGCGACACCTTGATCTCCATCGTAGCATCGTTGTCGTCTCGCCAATCTTATGCTTCCACGACTATCACTACCGCTTAGTAATAAAGTAAAACATTACATCGCGATTGCATTGCATACAATAAAGCGACAACCATATGGCTCCTGCCAGTTGCCGATAACTTGGTTACAAAACATGATCATCTCATACAATAAAATTTAGCATCATGCCTTGACCATATCACATCACAATATGCCCTGCAAAAACAAGTTAGACGTCCTCTACTTTGTTGTTGCAAGTTTTACGTGGTTGCTACGGGCTTAAGCAAGAACTCATCTCACCTATGCATCAAAACCACAACGATAGTTTGTCAAATAGACTCCGTTTTAACCTTCTCAAGGACCGGGCGTAGCCACACTTGGTTCAACTAAAGTTGGAGAGACAGTCGCCCGCAAGCCATCTATGTGCAAAGCACGTCAAGGGAACCGGTCTCGCGTAAGCGTACGCGTAAGGTTGGTCCGGGTCGTCTCGTCCAACAATACCGCCGAACCAAAGTATGACATGCTGGTAGGCAGTATGACTTGTATCGCCCACAACTCACTTGTGTTCTACTCGTGCAAATAACATCAAACCATAAAACCTAGGCTCGGATGCCACTGTTGGGGAACGTAGTAATTTCAAAAAAATTCCTACGCACACGCAAGATCATGGTGATGCATAGCAACGAGGGGGAGAGTCTGATCTACGTACCCTTGTAGATCGCAACGGAAGCGTTGACACAACGTAGAGGAAGTAGTCGTACGTCTTCTTCCCGATCCGACCGATCCAAGCACCGTTACTCCGGCACCTCCGAGTTCTTAGCACACGTACAGCTCGATGACGATCCCCGGGCTCCGATCCAGCAAAGCTTCGGGGAGGAGTTCCGTCAGCACGACGGCGTGGTGACGATCTTGATGTTCTACCAACGCAGGGCTTCGCCTAAGCACTACAACAATATGATCGAGGTGGAATATGGTGGCAGGGGGCACCGCACACGGCTAAGGAACGATCTCAATGATCAACTTGTGTGTCTAGAGGTGCCCCCTGCCCCCGTATATAAAGGATGCTAGGGGGAGGGCTGGCCGGCCAAGCCTATGGAGGCGCAGGAGGAGTCCTACTCCTACCGGGAGTAGGACTCCCCCCAATCCTATTCCTAATAGGACTCCCAAGGGGGAAAGAGAGAGAGAGAGGTGGCCGGCCACCTCTCCTAGTCCTAATAGGACTAGCGGAGGGGGGAGGCGCGCAACCCACTATGGGCAGCCTCTTTCACCTTTCCACTAAAGCCCAATAAGGCCCATATGGCTTCCGGGGGGTTCCGGTAACCTCTCGGTAATCCGGTAAAATCCCGATTTCACCCGGAACACTTCCGATGCCCAAATATAGGCTTCCAATATATCAATCTTTATGTCTCAACCATTTCGAGACTCCTCGTCATGTCCGTGATCACATCCGGGACTCCGAACAACCTTCGGTACATCAAAATGCATAAACTCATAATAACTGTCATCATAACGTTAAGCGTGCGGACCCTACGGTTCGAGAACAATGTAGACATGACCGAGACACGTCTCCGGTCAATAACCAATAGCGGGACCTGGATGCCCATATTGGCTCCTACATATTCTACGAAGATCTTTATCGGTCAGACCGCATAATAACATACGTTGTTCCCTTTGTCATCGGTATGTTACTTGCCCGAGATTCGATCCTCGGTATCCAATACCTAGTTCAATCTCGTTACCGGCAAGTCTCTTTACTCGTTCTGTAATACATCATTCCGCAACTAACTCATTAGTTGCAATGCTTGCAAGTCTTGTGTAATGTGTATTACCGAGAGGGCCCAGAGATACCTCTCCGACAATCGGAGTGACAAATCCTAATCTCGAAATACGCCAACCCAACATCTACCATTGGAGACACCTGTAGTACTCCTTTATAATCACCCAGTTACGTTGTGACGTTTGGTAGCACCCAAAGTGTTCCTCCGGCAAACGGGAGTTGCATAATCTCATAGTCATAGGAACATGTATAAGACATGAAGAAAGCAATAGCAACATACTAAACGATCGGGTGATAAGCTAATGGGATGGGTCATGTCAATCAGATCATTCAACTAATGATGTGATCTCGTTAATCAAATAACAACTCTTTGTTCATGGTTAGGAAACATAACCATCTTTGATTAATGAGCTAGTCAAGTAGAGGCATACTAGTGACACTTTGTTTGTCTATGTATTCACACATGTATCATGTTTCCGGTTAATACAATTCTAGCATGAATAATAAACATTTATCATGATATAAGGAAATAAATAATAACTATATTATTGCCTCTAGGGCATATTTCCTTCAACTAAAACTTGCTAGCCTCACCCATGCTTGGATCCAAATACTAAGTAGACTAAAATCAAATTATTGAGCATTTATTATCCTCTAAACCATCCAATCCAGAACTCGCATGTGTTAAAGTAGAGGAATTAAATGAGGAGAGAGAGGGCTAATACATATTTTAGTAGGTTTCCTATTACTAAAAGTTTTTAGCCTCAAGACTAGTCCTAGCCTCTCTTTAGTCAGGGGTGCTTGGAACTTTAGCCTCTAAAAGAGACTATTTTTAGTCAGACTAAAAATAATCCTTTGGATCCAAGCACCTTCTTACACACCTAAACGGAGGGAGTATATAAAATTGATTTAACTTATGATGTAAGTTAGATTTTGGGATACGTGCGTGCCTTATTCATTAGAATGGAGTGAGTATACAACCATTTTGCTGCTTTTACTAGTCCCAAAAGAGTAAAAGTGGTTTAAAACAACCCATGTGTACGACAAGTAGTTGTATAAGCTACTTATAATGGATGACACCATCCGCGTAAGGATCTCGTAACGTTTGTACCTTAACATAAAGTTTCAAATTTCTGCGAGGTCTATAGTTCTTGGGTGCAATTAACGGAAGATGGTCGCTCAGGATTTTATCCAACCGATTTGGTCGGCATTCAGGAATATTTTTCCATGTAAACATGTTTTCTGTTTACGAATATTGGCATCATAGAGATTCGCCACACGGCCGGAGCTGATTAGAAATCTGTTAAATTTCAATCGATGGCTAGCCGGATCCATGGAAGATGGCAAATTCTCCATCCAGCTTCGTAAGTAATAAAATGGCCATCCAGGTGCGCCCAAATTAAAACCTTCCAATAATCTCCAGTATCTCATATGAGTAATTTTTGCATAAATTCTTGAGAAATACTTTAAATCAAAAGTAAATGGTTGGAAACCATGCCCACTCCAATCCCCGGGATTTTTTCATGAACTCTAGCCCAATGCCGAGAATCTTTGGGAATTGGAGTAATGTGGACGTAATACTAAGAAATTTAGTATTGTACTATTATCTTTGTTCCAACGAATGACATGCATAGGAAAAAGAAAATCCCAATGCAAACCGAATGAGAGCCCTTAGTTTTTTTTCGCACCTTCACGTTCAAGTGCAACGCGTGCGTACGTACGATTGGCGAACCAGCTGAGCTGCAGGCATACGACGGACGTCAGCTGGTTTAAGGCCCTTGACCGAATTACAATAATCACTCTCGCGACATTACATTACTCAAGTGTTTTGCCCCCGCAATGCTCCAAAGCGAGGTTTCCTCTTTAATCCTAGTGACAATGACACCCACTGGAACGGCCTCGTTACGGAAGATCCGTGCATTCCTCTTTTTCCACAATTCCTAAGGGATGAGAAGCATTAAGGAAGCAAGTGGCTTTCGCGATTGGGTCTTCCTGTTAGCATTGTGACTCCACCACTCTTTGACGGAAGTCGCGTCACTCCAATTAGAAGGATGCACATCCTGGAGGCCAAGCCAATCTTTGACCATGCGCCAAACTCTAATAGTGTATCAGCATTGGAATAGTAGGTGGGCCGCTGACTCCTGGACTTGTTTGCATAGTGGGCAAAGATTACAGTTTGGCCACCCACGACGTTGAAGCCTGTCCGCCGTCCAAATCCTATTGTTGATTGCCAGCCATGCGAAGAACTTACATTTAGGAGGAGCCCAAATCTTCCAAACGGTCGGGATCATGGTTGTGTCAGTATGGCCCAAGAACTGCGCCTTGTAGGCCGACGCCGCTGAGTAGAGACCGTCAGTAGTGAACTTCCATGTTATGCTGTCGGGTGTGTCGACGTCGAGGTTGATGTGGGAGACCCTCTCCCAAAGGGTGACAAACTCAACGAGGTGTTCGACGGTGATGCCTTGAAGAATGTCCACCTGGGAAGTCCAGAAGTTCTCATGCAGAGCCATTTGGACCGAGCAATTCTTCTTCTTCGACAAGTCAAAGATTTTAGGAGCCAGGTCATTGGGTCTAATCCCATCAAGCCAAGGAGACTCCCAGAACTTGGCACGCATGCCATCCCCAACTTGGACCTTGGTAGCCGCACCAAAGATATTTTTGTCATTGTCATCACATGGGGTTCCCAAGCCAACCCATGGCTTGTCTGGGTGAAGCCACTCGGCCCACAACCAACGAAGGTGAAGAGCAATGGCAAACTTGTCGAGATTTAGGATTCCAAGGCCTACATGCATCTTGGACTTGCACACTTGCTCCCAATTTATCTTACATTTTCCACCTGTGACCTTATCACAACCTGCCCAAAGGAAAGCACGTCTGAGGGCATCAATCTTCTTTTTGACCTCGACCGGTAACTGTAACACCGTCATGTAGTAGATAGCAATCGCCGTGAGGACCGACTTGACCAAGACCGCACGACCCGCCGAGGCAATATGCCTTCCCACCCAAGGAGTGAGCTGACTCGCCACCTTGTCCTCTAGGGGTTGGTAGTGGATTCTCTTCAGCCTCTTCACGGACAAAGGCAACCCAAGGTATTTCATCGGAAAGGAGGAACGCTTGGCCGGGAAGGATTGGAGGATGTCCGAAAGATCAACATTTTCGTAACGAATTGGGGCGACACAACTTTTTGAACAATTTGTGACAAGACCGGTGACCTCACCAAAGTGCTTGAGAGTGTCGGCGAAAAACTGGACGTCCTCCTTAATGGGCGCAAGAAAAACAGCGGCGTCATCTGCATAGAGCGAAGCACGAATAGGCATAGCATTTCCGCCAAGCGGGTGAAGATTTCCTTTCATCGTGCTCTTCGCAAGGATGTGGTGCAGCGGGTCGATAGCGAGCACGAATAACAAGGGGGAAAGAGGGTCCCCCTGCCTCAACCCACGACCAAGCTTGATGGGATCGCCGGGCACGCCATTGAGCAGAACGTGCGACGAAGCCGAGGATAGCAGTGTCGAAACCCAACCACGAAAGCGGGGCGGGAAACCAAGGTGTCGAAGCAGGTCGAGGAGGAAATCCCACCAAACTGAGTCGAAGGCCTTTTTGATATCAATCTTGAAGAGCAACATCGGGGTTTTTCTACGGTGGAAGCGTCTCGCGAGATTGCGCACATACATGAAATTGTCGTGGATGCATCTTCTTTTGATGAACGCACTTTGGGCGTGTGAGACGAGTTGATTCATGTGTGGGGCAAGCCGGTTGGACATCATCTTAGCAATTAGTTTAGCAACAGCATGTATAAGACTGATGGGACGAAAGTCGGCGATGTCCTCGGCACCGTCTTTTTTCGGAATGAGGCAATGTCGGCGGAGTTCAACCATTCTCTCAGGCTTACTCGGTCTACTGCTATATAAACACAGGCCCATATGCTTCTTGCAATTCTTATCACAGTCAGGAAGAGAGAGCAAGCAAACAGACTGCAAAGCTGCTTCTTCTCCTCCATCGGGGCATCTGCCTCGCTCGATCGCCATGGCTCCACACGTCTCACCGCTGCGGCTCGCCGTCGTCGTCCTCCTCCTTCTCGTGCTGCTCTGCGGACGGCGACCATGCGGCGGTGCCAGTGCCATGCCGGTGCCAGAGCACGCGGACAGGAGCGGGCGAGCACGGGGTGGTCACCACCGGGGGAGCACCGTTGGCGCCGGCGTCTCGAGGACGCCGGGCCTCTCGCCGCGCGGCACTCGTGTCACGCCGTCCGGCCCGTCAGAGCGGCACAACGCGTGGACCGACGCCAGCGACCCCGACGGGCGCAGCCAGAGCCCGGACGCGCGGGCGTCACCCTGAACGCCGACGACGGCCGGCCTGGAGGATGCCTATACGATGTAAGCGGTGGGATTGTATTTTCCTTTCAGTGCTAGGACGGTGGCACGGTTTGGTGTGTAAATTTTAATTGCTGGTATCTGCTGCAGTTAATCGGAGCTGCTTGTCGCGTTGTTGGTATGAGAATGGTAATGCTGGTATCATTCAGTCCCGTACGTGTCAAGTAATTTAGTCAAGTGCCTGTATGTACTCAGAAAGGATAAATAAATACTACTCCCTCCGTTTTCACAAAACATGCCTTCCATTTGTCAAAATATAAATGTATCTAGACATGTTTTAGTATACAGGTATATTCATTTTTGGACAAATGGAAATTAAGTATTTTGAAACAGATGGAGTAGTTATTAGCTGTTTCTAAATCTTCTTGCTGGTAACTGAATCCTCATTTGGGTCACTGGAATTTCACCGGCATCAGGAAAAGTTCCAGCCACCCAGCCAGACTTGAGCCATTTTCGTCATATGTATGTACTACTAGTACTTTTTTGCATCTTGCTGCACTAATATGGGACTGGCTATGCCACTTGTTCCCGTCTCCAGGTCATTGGGTTTCAGGCAACTTACAAATAGCAGCTGCGCATATCTGAAACAAAATGTATTGTTTGCATGTATCTGTTATGTACTTCCTCCGTCCCAAAATAAGTTCGTTGATTTAATACAACTTTATACTAACTTTATAACTTTATATTAAATCAGCGACACTTATTTTGAAAGGGATGGAGTAGTACTTGATATTCAAAAGAAAGTACTTGATGGAGTGGTTGTTCAGTTAGGAAGCTGCGGCTTGACTGACTGGGTCTCTCCCTCCCTTGCAGTTACGCTGTTGCTGTGCTGATGATTCTACATATCCTGCACTTGATAGAGCTACACATATGCAGAAATGCCGTGGATTAACTGGATTCAGCATGGGCCCCTTGTTGGTCCGTCACTGGCCGGGGAGCTTACCCTGCGTGCAACAGATTCATTCACCTGCTCCCACTGAACACAGCAGCAGTTGACCAATTCACAAACTGAATGTCTGCAATTTCTGTTACGACATTACACACGATGTTCTTCGGGTCTAGGCTCTTACGGTACGGTACCCACACAATTTACACCGGATGTATACCGATGCAGATCAACGCAACATTTTTCAACTCAGATTTATTACATGTTTTCGGATAATCCAAATGGTTGTTGTGAAGTTCGCAGCACCTCCGCCCTGGTGGGTTTATTCTGCTGCCGGGACCCATAAGACTACATGGTGGAACCATTGTGCTGAAATTTGGTGCTGCGCCGGGATCATGGTTGCTTAGGAGTGCATCCTGGCTAAATCCTGGCAAAACATTGTGACAGTTCATAGGCCACCTTCTCCTCCTCGGAGACGCCGTTCTCCTGTACAGAAAACAGATTGGCTATTGGTCAGTTTCTCGCATAAGCACGAGTCGTCACGAGAAGAGTGACTGTGCACTGATAATTATAAGATCCTGGGAGGAATCTAGGCAGTGTCATCGTAATTGGTGCCGGGAGTACCTCCAGGCCTTCATGCTCATTGATGACACAACTGGAAGCACTGGTACTACCATTCTGCAAGTAATACCCTGAGCAGAAGTTCGGAATGCTTGTGCCATTTTGATAAACATATGCATGTGTCAGCCCCTCTTGTTGTGATCTTATGGTAGTTTGGGCAGCAGAAGATGCTGTCCTCCTTCTCTCATTGTTACAGTCTTGATTATCGCTACCTTTTGGTGCACAGACTCTTTCCCTGACACATGAAGAAGAGTGCAGAAGCAAGCGGAATCAGAACCATACCAGAATTTGTGCAGTTACAATAAGTTGAAACTGCTGAAAGTTAATAATGACTCATGTACCTTGGCAAAGATGCATGTCGCCTCCGCAGTGGAGTACCTCTTTCTCCTCTGAGGTGGTTCTCCTCAAGATGTACAAACTGCAGTCTCATACCATCAACCCCACTGCAACGTGGTAGTATTAGATTATGAGCAAGATTATACCGCTGATAAGGGGTATTAAACTAGGTTAGACCTCCTAAGTCCCAACGATTTCTGTGTGAAAACAAAATGTGACATGGGCATACAAAGCATACAATTTCATGTGCATGCTAAGCATCTACGCTGGTGCTGGTGTGCTGGCAGCAGATGGCAAAACAACCTAACCTTGGATAGACGAAACTAGTCTGTCCTCCAGCTCCGATATAATCCTGAAGCATCTGTGGATGGTACTCCAAAATCTGTTTGCTTTCAAGAAAAGGAAAATTCCAATTTTAAGTTAGACTGATATAGTCAGCCTAAAACATACACTGAAGTGATGGTTTTCTATCTCTCGATATATCAGATCTCTTATACCATCCTTTGTTAGCTTCCATCTCTCAAATTCAAACTCAAGTTTTGAAAAGGGGTGTGGTGAAGGCTCATGTTCCAAATTAGGAAATCCTTCAAAATATGGATCAGCTAAAGCCTAGAATACATATATAAAATATTACATTTATGTACTCATCAATTTCGGAATCGGTCATCATAAAAGCAAGAACTCTTTTTTGTCAAAAATATACCTCTTCAGCAGTAGGTCGCTCTTTAGGATCAAATGCGAGTAAGCGTTCTAGGAGACGGACAGCCTGAGGATCAGCGTTACAAAACATACTAGGAAAGGGGATAGGATGTTTTTTTCGCACCTTCACGTTCAAGTGCAACGCGTGCGTACGTACGATTGGCGAACCAGCTGAGCTGCAGGCATACGACGGACGTCAGCTGGTTTAAGGCCCTTGACCGAATTACAATAATCACTCTCGCGACATTACATTACTCAAGTGTTTTGCCCCCGCAATGCTCCAAAGCGAGGTTTCCTCTTTAATCCTAGTGACAATGACACCCACTGGAACGGCCTCGTTACGGAAGATCCGTGCATTCCTCTTTTTCCACAATTCCTAAGGGATGAGAAGCATTAAGGAAGCAAGTGGCTTTCGCGATTGGGTCTTCCTGTTAGCATTGTGACTCCACCACTCTTTGACGGAAGTCGCGTCACTCCAATTAGAAGGATGCACATCCTGGAGGCCAAGCCAATCTTTGACCATGCGCCAAACTCTAATAGTGTATCAGCATTGGAATAGTAGGTGGGCCGCTGACTCCTGGACTTGTTTGCATAGTGGGCAAAGATTACAGTTTGGCCACCCACGACGTTGAAGCCTGTCCGCCGTCCAAATCCTATTGTTGATTGCCAGCCATGCGAAGAACTTACATTTAGGAGGAGCCCAAATCTTCCAAACGGTCGGGATCATGGTTGTGTCAGTATGGCCCAAGAACTGCGCCTTGTAGGCCGACGCCGCTGAGTAGAGACCGTCAGTAGTGAACTTCCATGTTATGCTGTCGGGTGTGTCGACGTCGAGGTTGATGTGGGAGACCCTCTCCCAAAGGGTGACAAACTCAACGAGGTGTTCGACGGTGATGCCTTGAAGAATGTCCACCTGGGAAGTCCAGAAGTTCTCATGCAGAGCCATTTGGACCGAGCAATTCTTCTTCTTCGACAAGTCAAAGATTTTAGGAGCCAGGTCATTGGGTCTAATCCCATTAAGCCAAGGAGACTCCCAGAACTTGGCACGCATGCCATCCCCAACTTGGACCTTGGTAGCCGCACCAAAGATATTTTTGTCATTGTCATCACATGGGGTTCCCAAGCCAACCCATGGCTTGTCTGGGTGAAGCCACTCGGCCCACAACCAACGAAGGTGAAGAGCAATGGCAAACTTGTCGAGATTTAGGATTCCAAGGCCTACATGCATCTTGGACTTGCACACTTGCTCCCAATTTATCTTACATTTTCCACCTGTGACCTTATCACAACCTGCCCAAAGGAAAGCACGTCTGAGGGCATCAATCTTCTTTTTGACCTCGACCGGTAACTGTAACACCGTCATGTAGTAGATAGCAATCGCCGTGAGGACCGACTTGACCAAGACCGCACGACCCGCCGAGGCAATATGCCTTCCCACCCAAGGAGTGAGCTGACTCGCCACCTTGTCCTCTAGGGGTTGGTAGTGGATTCTCTTCAGCCTCTTCACGGACAAAGGCAACCCAAGGTATTTCATCGGAAAGGAGGAACGCTTGGCCGGGAAGGATTAGAGGATGTCCGAAAGATCAACATTTTCGTAACGAATTGGGGCGACACAACTTTTTGAACAATTTGTGACAAGACCGGTGACCTCACCAAAGTGCTTGAGAGTGTCGGCGAAAAACTGGACGTCCTCCTTAATGGGCGCAAGAAAAACAGCGGCGTCATCTGCATAGAGCGAAGCACGAATAGGCATAGCATTTCCGCCAAGCGGGTGAAGATTTCCTTTCATCGTGCTCTTCGCAAGGATGTGGTGCAGCGGGTCGATAGCGAGCACGAATAACAAGGGGGAAAGAGGGTCCCCCTGCCTCAACCCACGACCAAGCTTGATGGGATCGCCGGGCACGCCATTGAGCAGAACGTGCGACGAAGCCGAGGATAGCAGTGTCGAAACCCAACCACGAAAGCGGGGCGGGAAACCAAGGTGTCGAAGCAGGTCGAGGAGGAAATCCCACCAAACTGAGTCGAAGGCCTTTTTGATATCAATCTTGAAGAGCAACATCGGGGTTTTTCTACGGTGGAAGCGTCTCGCGAGATTGCGCACATACATGAAATTGTCGTGGATGCATCTTCTTTTGATGAACGCACTTTGGGCGTGTGAGACGAGTTGATTCATGTGTGGGGCAAGCCGGTTGGACATCATCTTAGCAATTAGTTTAGCAACAGCATGTATAAGACTGATGGGACGAAAGTCGGCGATGTCCTCGGCACCGTCTTTTTTCGGAATGAGGCAATGTCGGCGGAGTTCAACCATTCTCTCAGGCTTACTCGGTCTACTGCTATATAAACACAGGCCCATATGCTTCTTGCAATTCTTATCACAGTCAGGAAGAGAGAGCAAGCAAACAGACTGCAAAGCTGCTTCTTCTCCTCCATCGGGGCATCTGCCTCGCTCGATCGCCATGGCTCCACACGTCTCACCGCTGCGGCTCGCCGTCGTCGTCCTCCTCCTTCTCGTGCTGCTCTGCGGACGGCGACCATGCGGCGGTGCCAGTGCCATGCCGGTGCCAGAGCACGCGGACAGGAGCGGGCGAGCACGGGGTGGTCACCACCGGGGGAGCACCGTTGGCGCCGGCGTCTCGAGGACGCCGGGCCTCTCGCCGCGCGGCACTCGTGTCACGCCGTCCGGCCCGTCAGAGCGGCACAACGCGTGGACCGACGCCAGCGACCCCGACGGGCGCAGCCAGAGCCCGGACGCGCGGGCGTCACCCTGAACGCCGACGACGGCCGGCCTGGAGGATGCCTATACGATGTAAGCGGTGGGATTGTATTTTCCTTTCAGTGCTAGGACGGTGGCACGGTTTGGTGTGTAAATTTTAATTGCTGGTATCTGCTGCAGTTAATCGGAGCTGCTTGTCGCGTTGTTGGTATGAGAATGGTAATGCTGGTATCATTCAGTCCCGTACGTGTCAAGTAATTTAGTCAAGTGCCTGTATGTACTCAGAAAGGATAAATAAATACTACTCCCTCCGTTTTCACAAAACATGCCTTCCATTTGTCAAAATATAAATGTATCTAGACATGTTTTAGTATACAGGTATATTCATTTTTGGACAAATGGAAATTAAGTATTTTGAAACAGATGGAGTAGTTATTAGCTGTTTCTAAATCTTCTTGCTGGTAACTGAATCCTCATTTGGGTCACTGGAATTTCACCGGCATCAGGAAAAGTTCCAGCCACCCAGCCAGACTTGAGCCATTTTCGTCATATGTATGTACTACTAGTACTTTTTTGCATCTTGCTGCACTAATATGGGACTGGCTATGCCACTTGTTCCCGTCTCCAGGTCATTGGGTTTCAGGCAACTTACAAATAGCAGCTGCGCATATCTGAAACAAAATGTATTGTTTGCATGTATCTGTTATGTACTTCCTCCGTCCCAAAATAAGTTCGTTGATTTAATACAACTTTATACTAACTTTATAACTTTATATTAAATCAGCGACACTTATTTTGAAAGGGATGGAGTAGTACTTGATATTCAAAAGAAAGTACTTGATGGAGTGGTTGTTCAGTTAGGAAGCTGCGGCTTGACTGACTGGGTCTCTCCCTCCCTTGCAGTTACGCTGTTGCTGTGCTGATGATTCTACATATCCTGCACTTGATAGAGCTACACATATGCAGAAATGCCGTGGATTAACTGGATTCAGCATGGGCCCCTTGTTGGTCCGTCACTGGCCGGGGAGCTTACCCTGCGTGCAACAGATTCATTCACCTGCTCCCACTGAACACAGCAGCAGTTGACCAATTCACAAACTGAATGTCTGCAATTTCTGTTACGACATTACACACGATGTTCTTCGGGTCTAGGCTCTTACGGTACGGTACCCACACAATTTACACCGGATGTATACCGATGCAGATCAACGCAACATTTTTCAACTCAGATTTATTACATGTTTTCGGATAATCCAAATGGTTGTTGTGAAGTTCGCAGCACCTCCGCCCTGGTGGGTTTATTCTGCTGCCGGGACCCATAAGACTACATGGTGGAACCATTGTGCTGAAATTTGGTGCTGCGCCGGGATCATGGTTGCTTAGGAGTGCATCCTGGCTAAATCCTGGCAAAACATTGTGACAGTTCATAGGCCACCTTCTCCTCCTCGGAGACGCCGTTCTCCTGTACAGAAAACAGATTGGCTATTGGTCAGTTTCTCGCATAAGCACGAGTCGTCACGAGAAGAGTGACTGTGCACTGATAATTATAAGATCCTGGGAGGAATCTAGGCAGTGTCATCGTAATTGGTGCCGGGAGTACCTCCAGGCCTTCATGCTCATTGATGACACAACTGGAAGCACTGGTACTACCATTCTGCAAGTAATACCCTGAGCAGAAGTTCGGAATGCTTGTGCCATTTTGATAAACATATGCATGTGTCAGCCCCTCTTGTTGTGATCTTATGGTAGTTTGGGCAGCAGAAGATGCTGTCCTCCTTCTCTCATTGTTACAGTCTTGATTATCGCTACCTTTTGGTGCACAGACTCTTTCCCTGACACATGAAGAAGAGTGCAGAAGCAAGCGGAATCAGAACCATACCAGAATTTGTGCAGTTACAATAAGTTGAAACTGCTGAAAGTTAATAATGACTCATGTACCTTGGCAAAGATGCATGTCGCCTCCGCAGTGGAGTACCTCTTTCTCCTCTGAGGTGGTTCTCCTCAAGATGTACAAACTGCAGTCTCATACCATCAACCCCACTGCAACGTGGTAGTATTAGATTATGAGCAAGATTATACCGCTGATAAGGGGTATTAAACTAGGTTAGACCTCCTAAGTCCCAACGATTTCTGTGTGAAAACAAAATGTGACATGGGCATACAAAGCATACAATTTCATGTGCATGCTAAGCATCTACGCTGGTGCTGGTGTGCTGGCAGCAGATGGCAAAACAACCTAACCTTGGATAGACGAAACTAGTCTGTCCTCCAGCTCCGATATAATCCTGAAGCATCTGTGGATGGTACTCCAAAATCTGTTTGCTTTCAAGAAAAGGAAAATTCCAATTTTAAGTTAGACTGATATAGTCAGCCTAAAACATACACTGAAGTGATGGTTTTCTATCTCTCGATATATCAGATCTCTTATACCATCCTTTGTTAGCTTCCATCTCTCAAATTCAAACTCAAGTTTTGAAAAGGGGTGTGGTGAAGGCTCATGTTCCAAATTAGGAAATCCTTCAAAATATGGATCAGCTAAAGCCTAGAATACATATATAAAATATTACATTTATGTACTCATCAATTTCGGAATCGGTCATCATAAAAGCAAGAACTCTTTTTTGTCAAAAATATACCTCTTCAGCAGTAGGTCGCTCTTTAGGATCAAATGCGAGTAAGCGTTCTAGGAGACGGACAGCCTGAGGATCAGCGTTACAAAACATACTAGGAAAGGGGATAGGATGTTTTTTTCGCACCTTCACGTTCAAGTGCAACGCGTGCGTACGTACGATTGGCGAACCAGCTGAGCTGCAGGCATACGACGGACGTCAGCTGGTTTAAGGCCCTTGACCGAATTACAATAATCACTCTCGCGACATTACATTACTCAAGTGTTTTGCCCCCGCAATGCTCCAAAGCGAGGTTTCCTCTTTAATCCTAGTGACAATGACACCCACTGGAACGGCCTCGTTACGGAAGATCCGTGCATTCCTCTTTTTCCACAATTCCTAAGGGATGAGAAGCATTAAGGAAGCAAGTGGCTTTCGCGATTGGGTCTTCCTGTTAGCATTGTGACTCCACCACTCTTTGACGGAAGTCGCGTCACTCCAATTAGAAGGATGCACATCCTGGAGGCCAAGCCAATCTTTGACCATGCGCCAAACTCTAATAGTGTATCAGCATTGGAATAGTAGGTGGGCCGCTGACTCCTGGACTTGTTTGCATAGTGGGCAAAGATTACAGTTTGGCCACCCACGACGTTGAAGCCTGTCCGCCGTCCAAATCCTATTGTTGATTGCCAGCCATGCGAAGAACTTACATTTAGGAGGAGCCCAAATCTTCCAAACGGTCGGGATCATGGTTGTGTCAGTATGGCCCAAGAACTGCGCCTTGTAGGCCGACGCCGCTGAGTAGAGACCGTCAGTAGTGAACTTCCATGTTATGCTGTCGGGTGTGTCGACGTCGAGGTTGATGTGGGAGACCCTCTCCCAAAGGGTGACAAACTCAACGAGGTGTTCGACGGTGATGCCTTGAAGAATGTCCACCTGGGAAGTCCAGAAGTTCTCATGCAGAGCCATTTGGACCGAGCAATTCTTCTTCTTCGACAAGTCAAAGATTTTAGGAGCCAGGTCATTGGGTCTAATCCCATTAAGCCAAGGAGACTCCCAGAACTTGGCACGCATGCCATCCCCAACTTGGACCTTGGTAGCCGCACCAAAGATATTTTTGTCATTGTCATCACATGGGGTTCCCAAGCCAACCCATGGCTTGTCTGGGTGAAGCCACTCGGCCCACAACCAACGAAGGTGAAGAGCAATGGCAAACTTGTCGAGATTTAGGATTCCAAGGCCTACATGCATCTTGGACTTGCACACTTGCTCCCAATTTATCTTACATTTTCCACCTGTGACCTTATCACAACCTGCCCAAAGGAAAGCACGTCTGAGGGCATCAATCTTCTTTTTGACCTCGACCGGTAACTGTAACACCGTCATGTAGTAGATAGCAATCGCCGTGAGGACCGACTTGACCAAGACCGCACGACCCGCCGAGGCAATATGCCTTCCCACCCAAGGAGTGAGCTGACTCGCCACCTTGTCCTCTAGGGGTTGGTAGTGGATTCTCTTCAGCCTCTTCACGGACAAAGGCAACCCAAGGTATTTCATCGGAAAGGAGGAACGCTTGGCCGGGAAGGATTAGAGGATGTCCGAAAGATCAACATTTTCGTAACGAATTGGGGCGACACAACTTTTTGAACAATTTGTGACAAGACCGGTGACCTCACCAAAGTGCTTGAGAGTGTCGGCGAAAAACTGGACGTCCTCCTTAATGGGCGCAAGAAAAACAGCGGCGTCATCTGCATAGAGCGAAGCACGAATAGGCATAGCATTTCCGCCAAGCGGGTGAAGATTTCCTTTCATCGTGCTCTTCGCAAGGATGTGGTGCAGCGGGTCGATAGCGAGCACGAATAACAAGGGGGAAAGAGGGTCCCCCTGCCTCAACCCACGACCAAGCTTGATGGGATCGCCGGGCACGCCATTGAGCAGAACGTGCGACGAAGCCGAGGATAGCAGTGTCGAAACCCAACCACGAAAGCGGGGCGGGAAACCAAGGTGTCGAAGCAGGTCGAGGAGGAAATCCCACCAAACTGAGTCGAAGGCCTTTTTGATATCAATCTTGAAGAGCAACATCGGGGTTTTTCTACGGTGGAAGCGTCTCGCGAGATTGCGCACATACATGAAATTGTCGTGGATGCATCTTCTTTTGATGAACGCACTTTGGGCGTGTGAGACGAGTTGATTCATGTGTGGGGCAAGCCGGTTGGACATCATCTTAGCAATTAGTTTAGCAACAGCATGTATAAGACTGATGGGACGAAAGTCGGCGATGTCCTCGGCACCGTCTTTTTTCGGAATGAGGCAATGTCGGCGGAGTTCAACCATTCTCTCAGGCTTACTCGGTCTACTGCTATATAAACACAGGCCCATATGCTTCTTGCAATTCTTATCACAGTCAGGAAGAGAGAGCAAGCAAACAGACTGCAAAGCTGCTTCTTCTCCTCCATCGGGGCATCTGCCTCGCTCGATCGCCATGGCTCCACACGTCTCACCGCTGCGGCTCGCCGTCGTCGTCCTCCTCCTTCTCGTGCTGCTCTGCGGACGGCGACCATGCGGCGGTGCCAGTGCCATGCCGGTGCCAGAGCACGCGGACAGGAGCGGGCGAGCACGGGGTGGTCACCACCGGGGGAGCACCGTTGGCGCCGGCGTCTCGAGGACGCCGGGCCTCTCGCCGCGCGGCACTCGTGTCACGCCGTCCGGCCCGTCAGAGCGGCACAACGCGTGGACCGACGCCAGCGACCCCGACGGGCGCAGCCAGAGCCCGGACGCGCGGGCGTCACCCTGAACGCCGACGACGGCCGGCCTGGAGGATGCCTATACGATGTAAGCGGTGGGATTGTATTTTCCTTTCAGTGCTAGGACGGTGGCACGGTTTGGTGTGTAAATTTTAATTGCTGGTATCTGCTGCAGTTAATCGGAGCTGCTTGTCGCGTTGTTGGTATGAGAATGGTAATGCTGGTATCATTCAGTCCCGTACGTGTCAAGTAATTTAGTCAAGTGCCTGTATGTACTCAGAAAGGATAAATAAATACTACTCCCTCCGTTTTCACAAAACATGCCTTCCATTTGTCAAAATATAAATGTATCTAGACATGTTTTAGTATACAGGTATATTCATTTTTGGACAAATGGAAATTAAGTATTTTGAAACAGATGGAGTAGTTATTAGCTGTTTCTAAATCTTCTTGCTGGTAACTGAATCCTCATTTGGGTCACTGGAATTTCACCGGCATCAGGAAAAGTTCCAGCCACCCAGCCAGACTTGAGCCATTTTCGTCATATGTATGTACTACTAGTACTTTTTTGCATCTTGCTGCACTAATATGGGACTGGCTATGCCACTTGTTCCCGTCTCCAGGTCATTGGGTTTCAGGCAACTTACAAATAGCAGCTGCGCATATCTGAAACAAAATGTATTGTTTGCATGTATCTGTTATGTACTTCCTCCGTCCCAAAATAAGTTCGTTGATTTAATACAACTTTATACTAACTTTATAACTTTATATTAAATCAGCGACACTTATTTTGAAAGGGATGGAGTAGTACTTGATATTCAAAAGAAAGTACTTGATGGAGTGGTTGTTCAGTTAGGAAGCTGCGGCTTGACTGACTGGGTCTCTCCCTCCCTTGCAGTTACGCTGTTGCTGTGCTGATGATTCTACATATCCTGCACTTGATAGAGCTACACATATGCAGAAATGCCGTGGATTAACTGGATTCAGCATGGGCCCCTTGTTGGTCCGTCACTGGCCGGGGAGCTTACCCTGCGTGCAACAGATTCATTCACCTGCTCCCACTGAACACAGCAGCAGTTGACCAATTCACAAACTGAATGTCTGCAATTTCTGTTACGACATTACACACGATGTTCTTCGGGTCTAGGCTCTTACGGTACGGTACCCACACAATTTACACCGGATGTATACCGATGCAGATCAACGCAACATTTTTCAACTCAGATTTATTACATGTTTTCGGATAATCCAAATGGTTGTTGTGAAGTTCGCAGCACCTCCGCCCTGGTGGGTTTATTCTGCTGCCGGGACCCATAAGACTACATGGTGGAACCATTGTGCTGAAATTTGGTGCTGCGCCGGGATCATGGTTGCTTAGGAGTGCATCCTGGCTAAATCCTGGCAAAACATTGTGACAGTTCATAGGCCACCTTCTCCTCCTCGGAGACGCCGTTCTCCTGTACAGAAAACAGATTGGCTATTGGTCAGTTTCTCGCATAAGCACGAGTCGTCACGAGAAGAGTGACTGTGCACTGATAATTATAAGATCCTGGGAGGAATCTAGGCAGTGTCATCGTAATTGGTGCCGGGAGTACCTCCAGGCCTTCATGCTCATTGATGACACAACTGGAAGCACTGGTACTACCATTCTGCAAGTAATACCCTGAGCAGAAGTTCGGAATGCTTGTGCCATTTTGATAAACATATGCATGTGTCAGCCCCTCTTGTTGTGATCTTATGGTAGTTTGGGCAGCAGAAGATGCTGTCCTCCTTCTCTCATTGTTACAGTCTTGATTATCGCTACCTTTTGGTGCACAGACTCTTTCCCTGACACATGAAGAAGAGTGCAGAAGCAAGCGGAATCAGAACCATACCAGAATTTGTGCAGTTACAATAAGTTGAAACTGCTGAAAGTTAATAATGACTCATGTACCTTGGCAAAGATGCATGTCGCCTCCGCAGTGGAGTACCTCTTTCTCCTCTGAGGTGGTTCTCCTCAAGATGTACAAACTGCAGTCTCATACCATCAACCCCACTGCAACGTGGTAGTATTAGATTATGAGCAAGATTATACCGCTGATAAGGGGTATTAAACTAGGTTAGACCTCCTAAGTCCCAACGATTTCTGTGTGAAAACAAAATGTGACATGGGCATACAAAGCATACAATTTCATGTGCATGCTAAGCATCTACGCTGGTGCTGGTGTGCTGGCAGCAGATGGCAAAACAACCTAACCTTGGATAGACGAAACTAGTCTGTCCTCCAGCTCCGATATAATCCTGAAGCATCTGTGGATGGTACTCCAAAATCTGTTTGCTTTCAAGAAAAGGAAAATTCCAATTTTAAGTTAGACTGATATAGTCAG
This sequence comes from Triticum monococcum, assembly GCA_034509565.1. NCBI lineage: Eukaryota > Viridiplantae > Streptophyta > Magnoliopsida > Poales > Poaceae > Triticum > Triticum monococcum. The sequence continues at coordinate 70,348,190 of CM067846.1, forward strand.
CCTAAAACATACACTGAAGTGATGGTTTTCTATCTCTCGATATATCAGATCTCTTATACCATCCTTTGTTAGCTTCCATCTCTCAAATTCAAACTCAAGTTTTGAAAAGGGGTGTGGTGAAGGCTCATGTTCCAAATTAGGAAATCCTTCAAAATATGGATCAGCTAAAGCCTAGAATACATATATAAAATATTACATTTATGTACTCATCAATTTCGGAATCGGTCATCATAAAAGCAAGAACTCTTTTTTGTCAAAAATATACCTCTTCAGCAGTAGGTCGATCTTTAGGATCAAATGCGAGTAAGCGTTCTAGGAGACGGACAGCCTGAGGATCAGCGTTACAAAACATACTAGGAAAGGGGATAGGATGTTTCCTCTTCATGCCAGTCAAATATCTCCTGGCCTTCTCATTATGAATCTGCAGTTGTTATAGCCATGTTAAGAAATTCATTGCCTGAGCACTACTGTGCAATGGCATGAACTAGAAGTAGCAAAAATCTCAAACAGGTTATTATCTCAAACAGTAGTTCTGTCACACTGTATTGCATTTTACAGAAAGCCAGAATTCTATCTGTGGCCAAGTCTATATATGCTTCATTTTAAAGAAACCACCAGTAAAAAGCAACCAGTATGGTACTAACAAAAAACAGGAAAACAGTGAATCTTTGTCCACTGGTGAATGGGTGATATGTAGACATACCTGGGACAGGGTTTCATATGACGGAGTTCCAAGGACATCTGTTATCAGATCTAGTTGGTGCTTGACATTCGTCCCAGGAAACAATGGTTTTCGAGTGAGAACTTCAGCAAATATGCATCCTATGCTCCAAATATCAATTGCAGGGGTGTACTGTACAGAGAAAATCAGCAGTGTTCATGGTCATGTAGGAAAAAAAAATTTGGGGGGGGGGGGGGGGGGGGGGGTCTCAAGAGCTTTGCAAATAATGATTCTACAAGTGACCACTGCAACAAGTTAAGTTCAGCAAATTTTGCATGTTTAGAAAGGAAAATTGGTGCTACTGTACTGCTTAAAACTTTACTACTTCAGTTTTCGCCATAATCTGCTGCATTTGGATACTTTCTAAAGGTGTTTTTTCAAAGATATTTCGCATGTTCACATTTGAAAGCACAGCTGTATTTGCTGCATAACTCTTAACAGTTGTTAGTACAAATGTAGTTGTAATCCTTATACAACTGTAATAGCTTTAATATTTACCAGATTAATCTGCACCGTTATGATTTGAGACCACCAAAATAAATGGCATTAAAATGTTGCTTTCATTTCCGATTAATGTGGGAATTTCTAACCCCCTTAAGAAGTTAAGAGCGATACGTGGTGGTTGTTAACTTGTTTTAATAATATGGTAAGATAACATCATACACACACTATGACGGCTGGGGGATTGCAGAAGTGGGTGCGCGAGCGATTCGACAAGAAAACATGCAATTTCTTTTGGCGAGTTCATTGTGAGGCGAAAGGTGGCAATTGCTCCGTAGCTTGGCGAAACGTGTGCCGCCTGGTCAAGCTCGGCGGTCTGGGCATTGCAGATACGAGGAAGATGGGCTGGGCTCTGAGGACTAGGTGGCCTTGGCTCCAAGCATTGACCCATCCAAGCCATGGGCTCACTCCCTATTAAGATAGAAGGCACGTCGACAGTTTCCTTCGTGCAGCGAGCAAGGTCATGTTGAGCGACGGCCGCCGTGCCCTATTTTGGTTGGACAGGTGAATAACAGGATGCCAGTGGCCAATCTGGCCCCTATGGTACCTGCTGCAGTCAGCATGTGTGTTATCAATTGCTGCACGGTGAGCGAAGCATGCACTGACGGCCAATAGATCCATGATATCTCAAGCACCCTCATTGTGCAGGGAATTATGGAGTTACTCCACCTTGTGGAGATCGTCGACAGCCCTACCCTCCCCCGACACGCGACGACCAGTACGTCTGGACTATCTCCGCCTCCCGCCCATACAACCCTCGATCTGCTTACATGGCTCTTTTCGCCGGTGGTGTCTAAAAACCACTCTCAGCACCGATCTGGGGTAGCTGGGCTCCTCTGAAATGCAAAGTCTCTGCATGGCTAGCAGCGGCCAACTGATGTTGGCGGCTGACCATCTCCAAAGGCGAGGCCTACCCGACCCCAATCAATGCCCATCGTGGGACCAGGAGGGCAGGACAAACTCGCATCTGTTAACAGGGTGTGTCTTCGCGCATCAGGTCTGGCACTCGGTCCTAAGCCACTTCTCGCTCCAGCATCTCTGCCCACAGCCTGGTGATAATTTTCCCACCTGGTTTGAAGTTGCTGTGGAGAGGGCCGGTAGTCAGAGATCCAATGGAGCGCGCTCAATCATCATCCTCGCCATGTGGCAGCTATGGAGGCTGCACAACGCTGGTGCCAAGGTGCCAAGGTGCTGAGGGCCTTGCCACAACAAGGACACCCTCCTGATCCTTTGCCTTGAGCCATAGCCCATAGTCTAGGACATTTACAGTTCTTTTGTTTTCTTTTTCGTGTTTCTTGGCAGTGTGAGACATCTGCCTTCTTGGCATTTTTCTTCTACTACAATGACCAGCACTTATGTGCCCGTTCGGAAAGAAAAAAACCATCATATACACATTTAAAGCATTAGAATGATTCATGCATTGGAAACAAGTCTGCAATAACAAGCAACACCGGCATACAGATTTAGTACTGCAAGAGGCTTCCTTTCTGTACTATTTGACTATAGTGCGCTGAGAATTGAAGACTAAGGGGCTGTTTGGTTTTAGGACTAACAATGTCACACTTTGCACAATTATTTTTGCCAAACTTGCCTAAGGTTAGTTCAACGAAATTGGAGCCTAAGGGAATCTTGCCACACTTTGTAAGTGTATGGCATGTGGGACCTTATTGGTGGAAAAAGAATCCTGCCGAAGGTGTGGCTTGAACCAAAGACCTACCTATGTCAATCAAACTTGCCCAACCTTAGGTGTGTGATGTGTGTCAACCATAGGCAAACTTAGCCTCAAACAAACAGACACCAACTTACTTTGGAGAAAAATGAGCCACATAATTCAGGAGCACGGTACCACCTTGTAGCCACATAGTCCTTCAAATTGCAAAGTGCACTAGGTAAGTAACTTGAGGAGAGAAATAGACAATAATTATTTAATACAGCGACAAACGCCTTACAGTCCAAAATATAGCCAAGGGAGGATCATCACGCGATACGCGTGCAAGCCCAAAGTCACAGATCTTTAGTTTGCAGTTCGAGTTGACAAGTATGTTGCTCGGTTTTAAGTCACGATGAAATACATTAGCTGCAACAAGATAAATCATATGCATAAAAGTAAGACAGGGTTTCATGAGAGTTCAAAATAAGACTGTACAAAGGATTCACACTTGATAAGACGTGATTGTTGATGATAAGGTGAATGATATGCCGACGGTTTCTGAACTAACCTGCATGGATGTACTTGAGGGCATGAAGAAGTTGATACAAGAAAAAACGGTGATGCCCTGCAGTGAGGTTCTCATTTGCTTGGATCACTTTCTGTAGGTCCGACTCCATGAGCTCAAAAACAACATAAATATCTCTGAACTCCCTTCGGGCAGGGGGAAGCAGGATGTGTTTGGTCTCAACTATGTTTGGGTGGCGGAGAAGCCGAAGAAGCTTGATTTCCCGAAGAATGCGGGTGCCATTTGAGGCATGCTCAAACATATCATGTATCTTCTTGATCGCAACCCGCTCCCCAGTTTGGGTATCTACTGCAGCAGCAACTACTCCGAAGCTTCCCTTGCCAATGATCTCTTCGATCTGATACTGGCTTGCCTCCCCATATTCTGTGAAGAACTCCATGCCCAATGTTACCTAAAAGATCACAATTTCAGAATGCATGAACAGAAGAATGACGAACGACAATGTTGGTAGAATCTTGAATTCTATAAACATCTGAAGCAAAAACAATATATAGAGCATGTGTAAGGGAAAATTCTAGGTAGTCAATTACACAGAAAAAAAAAGGATAAGCCAAGAGAAATAACACTAATTCATGTATCGCCAAATTTGTTAAAACCAGGCGCATTATAAAAGCAATGCAAAAGTTGGAGGGCAGATATACCTAAGAGGGATTACCAAATGATTAATCTAGTAAAAACAAATCAATCAGAAAGCAAGTTCAGAAATAATTAAGCCAGTATATGTTACTGTGAAGAAGCAAATTTACAACGGAATAGCTTCCGCAAACTACTGGAGAAGAAAAGGTCAAGAAGAATTGTCACAGAAGAACTTAAGCAATTCCCAAGAGCTAAACCACAGTAAAGCGGAAGATTGTTATTCTCTTCTGATGATAATGGACAAGTCTAACAGAAGATTGATAGAAAAGCATTAGACTGGCCAACAAACTTTGAGCAAGCAGCACAGCGAAACCAATAAAGTTCAAGTAACAGAAATGGAATAATTGAATGGATTAGTTTGTATTACTACCATCGCACACAACAATATGGCAACATAATTTGAAGCAAATGGCCATCATAATCAATGTTCAGAATGGGAGGAAATGAGCTCCGTGTCAACTTTCAAAGGCACCTAGAAAATATCAATCCAAATAACTAGATCCGAATGAAGCACTGTTAAGTTTAAGCTAGACATACAAGTATGAGGCGTGCTAGAATGGAGAATTATTCAGTAAATATCTGCTGAACTGAATAAGAAAAATACTCCACAGCACATGATTGCTTGGAAATTAATGAGTTCACACCAAGTTACCAATTAGCGAGGATGTGATAAGCTAATCGGGATTAGATCCAAAGTCTGCACGCCAAGGCCAAAAAGTGGTGTCTGCAGCCACAAGAAGCAAATTAAACAGATTGGAGGCAATTGGGCATTTGTGCTGATTCGGTACAAGGCGGAGGCAAGATGGTGAGCAATGGAGGACGGGAGGAGTGAAGAAGAACAAAGATGTGCGGTGGAGGGTGGGATAGAGGTAGGGGAAAGGGAAAGGGGGGCTAAAGTAGTCAAATTCATGGGCTCACGTTTGCAACGCCAAGTTTGGCTCTAGTGGAGAGTTCATCTTCTCCACGCGGATGCTACATCTGGTGCAGCACCAATAACTGATCTTTTTAACCTTTTTGGCGGAAAACGCAATTAGTACACCACAGATGGAAACAGATCTTTTGTGGCTAGAATTTCAATAGCAAGATTTGTCAGGCGTTTATTGGGGAGAGGAACGTTATCTACTTGCAGGTGAGATTCAAGTCCTAAAAGATACTCCGTATCAAAATATAAGACATTTTTGTAGGTTAGTTTAGCCTGCAAAAACGTCTTATATTTTGGTACAGAGGTAGTATATGTCATTTCCTGAGTCCTAAAATTAGAGTATAGGAAAGCTGCTCGCGCCTCTTCGCTCCTTGATGGCTCAGTCGATTCCTTGCTGCCTGGTGAAATCTCACGCTGGGCGTCCAGCTGCACTCCGGTGCCTTCTTGTGTGCACCTCCACTCTGCTGTGGTGGGGTGGCTTGCATGCCGGAGCCGGACAGGAAACGAGTGTGTGGCACAAGGAAAATAGGTGAAAATACCCAGCATCGAGGAACAAGGTGGCAGTGAGCCGACGAGGCTTACTTGTGTAATATAGCAAGGAAGAAAAATTTTGGGAAGAGAGAAGACTAGAAATGACGAGAAAAAAATGGCTGGAAGAGAGCAAGAGAGGAAGACGGTGGAAATGTCTAGAAAGACCACGGGTTAACTGTGGGAGTGGTAAAAAGTAAAAAGAAAAAGGATCGGTGAAATTGAAGGGAGTTCGTATATAAAAAAAGCTTAGATTAATGATCTGTGTGTCACAATCCATACCTTGTGATTTAATCCAACCAAGCATTGAGAAGAAAAAAGCGAGTATTTGTTCCATATAAATTACTCCTATGCAACAAATCTCTCCCCTCTCTCAGAGAACAAATTTCTCCTCACATGCAAAGCATGTGCAACTTACTAGTAGATATAGATATAAATTTATCCATAATAAAATCCACATGGTTCATTTAGGCAAGTGTGGCATTTTATTATCTAGTAAGCTTAGCAACTATCTCTAGATAAAATAGGCATATTATGCCTTTCCATTTATCTAAGATATCCATAACGAACAAAGGGCCAAGATATGAGGGGTGTTTGGTCGGATACCAAAGTTTGCCACAACTTAAGTAAGAATGGTCCAAAGCAATATAGGCAATGTGTTCCCATCTCACCAAACAAGAGACAATCTGATGTTTCGCTCAAGATCCCATTTTTCCTCTTTCACATCCAACTCTGTGAATGTATGCCATTATCATCTGTACATATGTCAGCTACCTTAGCAACCCTCCCTTTCATCATCCCAACACCTTCACATTATGCGGCGACAGCGCGGCAAATGCAGATGACCAGAGATCACGACATCGTTGGCACTAACAGAGCAACAGTCACCCATTAAAGTTACAGCATAGAGTTACCAACTCTTTGTCTTTGCTGCCATGCAACATGTGATCTGCTGCAATAGCACCTGCGCACCAAGATGCTCTTGTCATGGTAGTTTGCACTTCCATGTAGTAAGAGTACAGTAGCTGCCCAAATTTGTAGACTGTTTCTCGTGAGGTTCAGTGTCCTCCCTAAACTGTCACCTGAGCTGCAATGGATCAAGATTCGATTGCACTCATTCGTTTAAAATGGATAGCTAAGATGAAGTGAAAGGTGAAGCATTCTTCTTCCACTGGAAGCAAAGGATTTGAGTCCACAGCTCAAAAGAAAAGATTTTGAGCATCTAAAGACATTTGAAAAAACAGTTCAGAGGTACTAAAGTTACACACAGAATTTAAAGGAATGGAAACCCAATTGTCGAAACCTGTCAATATAGAATGGATGCAAGAATAATCAAGAATGACTCATCATAAAACCTGCTCAATAACAAATGAGTCCGATGTAAAAGACTAATAGAGAAAGAAAATAAGTATTTAGAGTTTCGAACTGCATCAATCGGGTACTGACACATAGCAAAATCTTGCCATCAAACAAGGTAACTCGATAGGTTGCAACAGAAAAGCCACACCAACCACACAAAGTTTGCAGAAAGATGCTCAAGCATAGTACCTTGTTTAAGAGAGAGCCTACTAAATGCTCATGGAGTCACCAGAGAAATCAACAAGGAAGCGAGTAAAATAACAGAGAGATAATAGCTACACACCTATGCTCTTTTCCCTGCAACCATCGTGGCCAGGAACCAACACCCGCTTCCAGACAAAAATGCTGTCCCTTTCTGAATGTCAAACTTAATCAATTTTAAAAGGATCTGGCTCCATGGACCATGGTGGAACCGAGAGTTCTTATCGGTGAAACTAGTCCCTGCAGACAACATCAAAGTGATAAGGACACCAGAGTTTTTGCAGGAATGTCGAATAAAACTGGTAAACCTAACTAGTATGAACTACTGGGGAAAGTTGGGCACTATCAAACAAATTTGACCTTGTGCAGGGAAAAACAAGACCACAAGCTCTACAGAAAAAATGGGAGAACTGCACCTTCCTGAAGCAAGCAGCTGTCAAGAACTAATCCGCTTGAATTTGCATAGTCAGATATGAAAAGCTATGATAATTGTCACTCTACAGAATAATCCTCATGGGACACATGACTACAGCAGGAATAGTGTTTCATGCTCATGGCCAGGAGAGCAGAGCAGGAAATAAAGCCTTATGGTATACCAACACCAGCAGCCAGCTAAAGTAATTTCCCTGTAAATATCATGACCAATGAACTAGCATCTCTATCCAGACTAATAACAATGTGATCTCCTTATGAAGGTCAGACTTGAAAAGAATCTGGTTCCATGGTGCAACCAAGACATGTTGACGGCAGAATTAGACCTGGCCGACAACATGAAAAGGACAAGGACACGGGAGCTTCCGCAAGACTATCCAAGAAATTAATCTAAATCACAACAGTACGGAGGAGAATCACCCGGCACCAAATAAGTGTTTGACCCCATGAGATGTATAATATAGACGAAAAATGGAGAAAAGAAATGCGCCTTGGTGGAGCAAGCAACTGCAAAAGGACCAATTCGTTTGGGGTTGCATAGTCAGATGTGAACAGCTCTAACAATTGTTGCTTCCATAGAATAAGCGTGATGGTACAGATGACTACGGCGAAAATAGATTCCAGCACATGGGCAGAGCAGGAACCTAAGCCGTATGATTCGCATTACCAACACCAGAAGCCACCTAAGGAATAGCACCACCACGTAGCCAGATTAGAATAAAGCGTCAGCAAATCAACTTGTACTCCACTACTCCAGATATGAAAAAGGGAACAGGAAACTGTGGATAAGAGAAGATCTGCATGATCCCGGTTGGAGAAATAAAAGATGAGTTTGGGTTAGAAGCGCACAGGTTGCAGGTTCTTGGAACATGAATCTGAACCCCTTGAATCACATAACGCCACTACCGCATCCATCTATCAGTTGCACGAGCTTTGCAGAAGGAAAAGCCTCTGTTGCTCGTCTCAGTGGTACGCCATGAACATGGAGGTGCTAACTAGTATACAAATACAATCAAGAGGCAATGCTTTACCCCGGAATAAATTGCTTGCTGCGAGACCTCCTAGACAAACCAAAGAAAGACGGCACAGGAAAAAGCTTTATTTATTCCACGGGTTCGTGCAAGTCAAAATGGGCAGGAGGAAATCAAGCAATGCAGCCGTCATTTGTACTGAAGTTCGTATGGAAAATTTCTACCGAAGTTTCCGGTGAAAAGCCGGCGGGAGGTTTGGACCGGGTGAACTCCCCGAGCACGCAGGACAAGTCAAATTCGAGCGAGCTTTACAGACCGTGTTCAACCAGTAGGCGGCATCAGGGTTCTCGCGCGGAAGAATCAACGAGCACGACGGGGACGTTTCTAGACAAGTCAACTGACAAGCCAAATCCGAGGGACTCACCAGCGTTCATGGGGTGGGCCGCGTCGAGCGGCTGCGGCGGCCTGGCGTTGGGGACGCGGGTGGAGGCGGCGAGGCCAGTGAGGAGGAGGGCTACGAGCGCGCATCGTCGCCGGGGCGGAGCCGCCGCCGCGGGTGCTCCCCCCTTCCCATGCCATGTGTGGTGCCCCTCCGGCGGCGCTGAGCGGCATTGGGCAGAGCGCAGCTCGCTGCTGCCGCGGGTGCTCTCCGAGGCGGCGCTCCCCTTCTGCGGGGGATTCCGATTCGCCTTTCTCTCCGACGAGTCGCAGAGCCGGGAGGTCGCTGCGGTCACTGCCGCCGAGAAGGGGGGAGGGGCACCGGGGGAATGCAGCTACGGGCCACGGCACGCCCGTCCTAGCCTAAACGGGCCAGTTACCGCATACTGCACTCTCCAGCCCAGGCATAGCTCCCTTAGTAAATGGGCCGGTCTGGCGGCACGTTTAGCCTGTTGGCCTGCGTAGGATTCAGCCTATTCGGCTGTTTTCGGCCTAAATTCAGTCTGTTGGGCTGTATAAATATTTTTTTAAAGGAGTCGTAGCATGTCGGCAAGTGTGCCCAGCCTCGCGGCCTAGGCATGGCCCTAGGTCGGCTACACTCACGGGGTGTTTACAGGCTTTTACGGAGTGACTCTTGAGTTGGCAGGGGCTGATTGGATTAAGGGGGGAGATCGGGGCCACCCACCTGAAAATCGAGGGGAGGGGGGGGGGGGCGGGGGGGCAGGTTAACTTATATGAAAGCAGCCCGTAAAAGCCTGTAAACACCCCGTGCGTTTAGCATTTTTGGTGCCTGCACGCCTCGATTGTAAATGTGTCGGGGCAAGCACGCCAGTATCGGCCCATTTGGCTACCTTTGGGTCGAGGCCTCTTTTTTTAGATGGATCGAGGATTCTTGCCTAAATGAGAATGAGTGGTGTCGGTTCAGAAATAATATGAACCCTAAATGACAAGCGAGTGACTCATGTCTCACTGGATGCTCATAATTGTCGTGCCAAGATCACAATATTCGTCACCTCAAAAGAAAATATCCGAATATTCTTTTTGCAAATGCGTTGAATCTCTTGTTTATATGTTTGAGAAACTAGACATGATACTTTGCGTTGTTGCAGAAATTGTTCAATCAAATTTGATAGTACAAAAATAGTAGTATTTGGATCAACAATTGAAAGTGCGTTATATCGACTAGAGGGGGGGTGAATAGGCGATTTTTATGAAAGTCTTCAAAACGTGGAAGTTTTGAAGACAAACAGAGTGAACAAGCCTATCACTATACAGCGGAAGATAGATTACACAACACAAGCCATGGTCAAGTATACAATATAGTGAAAGCACAGTGACAAATAGCTTCAGTTTAATGAGGATCAGGTTGGAAGAAGTTATGAAGCCAAACAGATCATACAGTCAAGTTGTGAAGACAGAAGATAAAGCAAGCATGCAATAGCTTCACAATGTGTACTGGTAAGTAAAGGGAGGCGAAGATGAAACCAGTGACACGTTGAAGACAATGATATGTTGGACCAGTTCCAGTTGCTGTGACAACTGTACGTCTGGTTGGAGCGGCTAGGTATTTAAACCAAAGGACACACAGTCCCGGACACCCAGTCCTGAACACGCAGCTCAGGACACCCAGTCCTCACCGTTTTCTCCTTGAGCTAAGGTCACACAGACCCCGCCCAATCACTCTGGTAAGTCTTCAAGGTAGACTCCCAAACCTTCACAGACTTCGTTCACCGGCAATCCACAATTCCTCTTGAATGCTCAGAACGCGACGCCTAACCGTCTGGAGGATGCACAGTCCTCAAGTGTAATAAGTCTTCAGATCACTCAGACAAGAAGACTTAAGTGATGCCCAATTACTCTGGCTCTGGGTGGTTAGGGCTTTTCTCCTCACTAAGGATTTTCTCTCAAAGGCTTCGAGGTGGGTTGCTCTCAAACGACAAAAGCCGTGCACTGAAATCTGAGCAGCCAACCGTTTATGGTTGTAGGGGTGGACTATTTATAGCCGCTTGGCAACCCTGACCTGATTTGTCCGAAATGACCCTGGGTCACTAAGGAACTGACACGTGTACTAACGGTCGGGTTTTGAACTCACACGGCAACTTTACTTGGGCTACAAGTAAAGCTGACTTGTCTGACTCTAGACAAGATTTTCTTTCATTATCTTCACTCAAAGACATAGGATTTGAATTAGGCATCACTTCAGTCATCCTGGCTGGTTCTCTTGGACCCCACTTAACAGTACGGTGGTTCCTATGACACAACATGAATAAAGTAAAACTACGAAGGATCTAAGTCTTCGAGTTCCAAAGGCTTCATGGGGAGTCTTCATATGTCATTGTCTTCGACATGAATGTCTTCATGAACCACCATTATCTTCAATGTCTTCGTACATTTTTAGGGGTCATCTCTGGTAACTAAACCGAATCAATGAGGGACTTCTACCTGTGTTATCCTGCAATTCTCACAAACACATTAGTCCCTCAACTAGGTTTGTCGTCAATACTCCAAAACCAACTAGGGGTGGCACTAGATGCACTTACAACAATATAAAAATTGCAGTTGAAATGCTAGTTAGGTGGGTCGCTTTCAAAACATGGTAGCATGATGAGTTAACATAGTTGCATACTGCGAGAACTTAAATTAGCAGAGACCAACCTAATCTGACTTTTCTGTCATGTGAAGAAGGGTTAGAAAATTCACCGAATCTAATAAAGAAGTGGTGGCTTCGATGAGCATGAATTGCAATGTTGATGAGGGGAGCAATTGGCGAGAGATGTACAATCAGCGTTGTTGGATACAGAGCATGATTAGGGCTTGTACAATGCTAGGTGCTTAAGGAGGTGTTTAGAAATATAAATCAGGTTTTTTTCTGAAGCATCAATGTCTATTAGTCCTGGCCATCTCAGGGCCGGCCCTGTCGGCCCACCCAGGCCCGGCCCTAAAATCCAGGGCCTAGGCCCGTTGGGCTTGCTCGTGGGCCGGGCTTGGGCCTGAAGTTTGAGCCCACCAGCAGGGCCTGGACGGGCTTGGGCTTGGCATATTGGCATTTTAAGAAAGAGGCCCGGCCCACGGCCCTAAGCCCTAAGGGCTTTTCAGGGCTTTTTACCAGATGGGTCGGGCTTGGGCTTGAAAAGTAGGCCCGATGGTAGGGCCTGGGCCTCAGTTTTCTGCCGTGGGCTTTTTCAAGCCCGGCCCAAGCCCGGCCCAAGGCCAAATATAATGTCTATTTCCACGAAAGAGACGCTTGATTAAACGTCTACTCTCTATAAATAAGCATTGATGCTTAAAGAAACACTGATTTATTTCTCAGAACATCTTCTCTAAGCGCCTTGTATTGTACAAGGCCTTAGGCAGCCGCCAAGGCCCAATGGTGCCTCTATGGAAAAGATGAAAAGAAAACAGTGCCCGTTTCCAAGTTAATAATGGGAAATCCACCCGCTTCTGGCCGGACGCATGGATTGGGCCTAATCCCTTGTGGATGAACCATGGCTTGCTCTTCCAGCTAGCAACTGACACGGAGCTCATGGTTTTCTTTTTCGGGGTAAAAGAGTTTCATTCCATAATGATAGGGTTACAATCTTAAGCCACCAAATCCTCACAACACGGAGAAGTCGAATTCAACCATACCGCAGTACAAGTCTCGGTACGGCTATAAAAAGCGAGTTAATGTTGGCTTTATTAATTTAAAGCCGGACGCTCCTTGCTTCTTCGCTCTAATAAAAAAGAGCTGTGGCGGCAACTCGAAAATTTTGGGTTGTGGGCGGGGGCCGATGTTTGTTCAGAACTGCTGTGTTGTGCTCTTGAGATTGTTCATGTGGGAGGGTGTTCAAACCCATAGGTATCAAGGGAAGAATGTGAATCTTTTTCAATCGAAATGAGAATGGTTGCCTTCAGTTATTCTGCAAGGAACAGACTTTTTTTTATGGGTGTATTTCAAACCCAGAAAACAAGATAAGTCGCTAATTTCACTGTGAATATCAATTCAACTTTATATACCTGCTGCAGTGCTGTAGCATGTCCTCCAATGACAGATTATTATTCTTTCATCTGGACTGTTTTGGAGATCCTTTTTTTTCTGTGAGGAAAACTGTTTTGGAGATCTGAAGATAATCTACAGGAAACTTGCTCGACGTGGTGATAGGTACACAATGCTGAACTGAACGAGCTTATTAACACGAGATCCCGGAGTCCATCTCGTGCTTATCAGGGGCAGGGGCAACCAACCAGAATACTGATTTCAAACTTTGACACTGTATCATTTAAGCTACTACAAGATGGAAGCTGGCTAAAACCGGCAGGTCATTCCACATGTTTGAGATAGGACACATCTTCTCTTACACTCCTGATTGTGTCCAATGTTTCAGCATACTCTACTCAAGCAATGGCCGACCCAGTCTGCAGTTTCGACGGTGGCAGAACCAGGAATAGCAGGAGATACAAAATGTTCTGGTGCGTTGTTTAGGAATTGCGGGTGATGCATGCAACCAATAATATTGCAGGCACGATGTGGAAGCCCGCAGCCTTTTCTGAACCTGTAAAATCTGAAAGCAAGACACCAAGTAACTTGTAGTGCTATCAGTATGTTTGCAGCTCAGAGCCGCTAATATGCGTCTTCAGTTCAGAGCATATTAGCGGCTCGTCCATTCGTTCGGGTTCAGATGCAGCAAGCCGGATTGCTTATATTGCAAAAATTGATAGTCGAATGATAATTTAAGTTCAAAAAATCAGAGCATAAGAACACGCGGCTTGAAAAGGCAAGAAATTTGATAATCTAATCCAACATTTGGTGCAACCACATTCAAGAGGAAAGGCTCAGATACAGGGAGAATTGGCATTCAAAGGCACGTGTATGAGAACTGGAACCAACATTTTCATTTCCATTGCTGATGGCAACAAGAAGGTACCATCAGATTAGGCATACCACATCCACCCACCATGAGAGGAACATGGATCTAACACGACGCACATTCTGAAACACTACGGATTTTCCACGGATGAACTCAGCCTAACAGGGATCTACGTATCTGACACGGCGCATGGATATGGATTGCAGCAGCAGCCTATGCCCTCTCGCCACGGATGCGGCGGGCGAGCTGGATGTCCTTGGGCATGATGGTGACGCGCTTGGCGTGGATGGCGCAGAGGTTGGTGTCCTCGAAGAGGCCCACGAGGTAGGCCTCGGCGGCCTCCTGCAGCGCGGAGACGGCGGAGGACTGGAAGCGGAGGTCGGTCTTGAAGTCCTGCGCGATCTCCCTCACCAGCCGCTGGAAGGGCAGCTTGCGGATGAGCAGCTCCGTGCTCTTCTGGTACTTGCGGATCTCGCGGAGCGCGACGGTGCCGGGGCGGAAGCGGTGGGGCTTCTTCACGCCGCCGGTGGCCGGGGCGGACTTGCGGGCGGCCTTGGTCGCCAGCTGCTTCCTCGGCGCCTTGCCGCCGGTGGACTTCCTCGCCGTCTGCTTGGTGCGGGCCATGCCGTCGATGCGCCGGGAAGGTTGAGGAGGCTCTCGCGCTTGGGGGCTGGGAAGATTGGAGCGAGGAAGAAGAAGGGGAGGGGGCGGCGTTAAATAGGAGGGAGCGCCGAGGGAGCGAGCGGGTGGGTTTTGGTTTTTCGGGAGGGATTGTGGGCGTGGTGCGTGGACGGCTGGGATCTGGGTTTGAGGGGTGATCCGCGGGAAGGGGGATCGCGTGCTCTGATTGGCTGAAGAGGTGTCAGCCGGATGGTGGATGGAGGCGCCCGAGATGGACTGAAATGTTTTGGAGGAAGGCGGGTGCGACCCAAGGGAACCGAATGGGCAATCCTGAGCTAAAACCAAAGCATATGCCCAACCAGGTGAACTGGTTTCTGTGCGACAGCACCGCGCCATCGACCATCACTTGTCTCATGCCCCTCTGTAATAATCCCTTGGAATAGCGTGCATTTTCTCTCTAGAAGCCAATTTTACCTGTACACTTGTTCATCCCCGCACAAACATTAGACTGATTTTTTTGTGAAACATTAATTAGACCAAAAATTAACCTTTAACAAGGAGCAACAAACTAATATAATTCCAGTTGTCGGCATATGAGTGGTGTGCTATCTCAAAAACAAACTACGGTAATATAATTCGTCTGATACGCACGAAAAGATATGTTTAGGACCTCGATAACGCGCTGACGTTTGGTCTGCGAGGCTCCCAGACCGAACGAATCGTTTGTACTGGAGGGTAGATCGCTCCGAACGAATTCGTTCGGGAGAGGCCCCCAGCGCGAACGCCCCACGCCCCCACCTGTTGACCCTACAGCCCGGTAGCTAAAGAAAGCCCAACTTTTTTTTTTGCTGTGGCAGATTAAAGCCCAAATTTTGCACTGCTACCTAACAAAAATGTCATCAACTCTAAAAGCAAAAGAAAAATAGTCATGGCAATTTCCATCATCGAAACAAAAAAATTTGCCATGGAAGAGTCATAGTAAAAAATGCCATGCTATTTTAAATTAAATTTCCATAGGTTGTATGCACAATTTGAACACAAAATTATGTGTGAGGAATTTGCCATGGTGTGGTAGTATAAATTGCCATGTTTAAAAAATACAATTTCCATGGCACTAAAGAATAAAATTTGCATCATGAAAATTAAAGAAAAAGAAGGGGATTTGCTATGGTCCACGATCTCAAAACATAAATTTACCATGGATTAAAAAAAATTATCGCACTACCTATAATGAAACGTTCACACATGGCAAATTTAGTAAGTTTTTCTTCAAAAAAAATGGCAAAATTAGGAGACTTTTCAATAAAACAAACGGCAACTTTTTTAAAAATGCAACAGATACATGGATTTGTTGAAAAAAAGATGGCAAAAAACTCATGAAAAATAATTTAGGAAATCCAGAGTAGACGACCAAAAAGTTGCCATGCTATATAGTGAATGAAATAAAAATTTGCCATGGGGAAACAAGCTAAATTTTTCATGGCAATAAAAGTTAAATATTTTCCATGGCGATATAGGTAAATTTGCCATAGTAAAAATAAAAAAGTTAAATTTTCCATGGAAAGAAAAGTTAAGAGTTGCCATGGTGATTTAGCTAAAATTTGACATGTCGATTAAGGTAATTTTTGCCATGGCAAAAATAAAAAAAGTTAATTTTACTATATACCTAAAGACACAAAATAATGTGGATTGAAAAATGCCATGGCAAATAAAAAGTAAATTTTGACATGGATGTAAAAGTTATATTGCCATGGCAAGTAAAGAAGTAAATTTGCCATGAGCAATAGTAAAAGTAAAAAAAGTTGCCATGTATGTAAAAAAAGTAAATTGCCATGTATTTAAAGGGTAAGTTGCCATGGCAAAACAAAAAAGGTTAATTTGGCATTGGCGAAAGGGTAAAATTGCCATGGCAAAAACAGGGTAAATTTGCCATGGCTATAAAATTAAATTTGCCATGTTGCAAAAAAGAAATAATTTCACCATGCCATTATTACAAAAATTTGGCATGGTCCATGCGCTAGAGATGTCATGATGCACAAAATAAAAATTGTCATGACAATGAACTCTATTTGCATCGTCTCATAAAATTGTAATTGACATGGCAAAACATTCTTGGATGGACTTTGGCAAGGATACAACGAACCATGGCAACAAATGATTTTAGTTGCCATGACAAAAAACACGTCTATAAAAAAATATTTTAGTTGCCATGGCAAAAAACACATCTATAAAAAAATCTTTTAGTTGCCATGGCAAGTTTGCCATGTTTTTGAATATCTTAGGTTGCTATGTTTTTGTACATCTTAAGTTGCCATGGCAAGTTTGCCATGTTTTTGAACATCTTAAAAATAAAAAAATGACATGTTTGCCATGTTTGTAAACATCTTAAGTTTGCCATGAAAAGTTTTCCATGTTTTTGAACATCTTAAAAAAGAATTTTGACATGTTTGCCATGGCAATTTTGCCATTTTCCCCATGGTCTATGAACTAAACTTTTCCGTGATCTATGAACTAAATTTGCCATGGTTATTTGCCAAAGAATTGTCTTTGTCTTGGCAATAAAAGTAAATATTCCATGGCAAAAACAAAAAAGTTTCAATTGCCATGGCCAAAAAATTTGTTTGCCATGGTATGCTTGATGTAGTCAATGATTGTAGGCTTCGTTTCTTCTTCATTTGTATGGCCATGTGCAATGAACCGACCAGCCAAAACATCACACTACTGAACCAAAACAGAGATTGTCTCGAACGATCGATTAGATTTGATTGAATCAACATGAAAGCAACATCGGATGAGGTGGATTAGCAGTAATTATGAATGTCTGATATGCTTGGCACTCTGTTCTACACTTCTACTACTTGTACTGAATGGCAGTGCAAAAACACAATTGAAACAAAGCATGGTAGAAACTGAAACAACAGTGATGGAGTGGATCGATCAATCAGACTTGCGGCTTCAACAATTATCGCATTGATGAGATGGATGGATGCATCTTGTACCTCGATGAAGTGCCAAAAATGGAGGGGTCAACGGCTGACGACGACATTGATGCACTTGGAGCAGAAGCGGGAATGACTGCCACCCCCGCTCGACGTCCTCCATAGCCGTCGGCTCCCCTCAGCGACCGTGCGCGACAACGGGAGCAACCAGCCTTCGCCCCCATCAGTAGATGCTCCCTCCCTCGTGTGTCGCGGCAGCCTCCGTAGCTACCGGCTAGATGCAGACCTCGCGCATCCTCACCGCCGCACTCGCACGACCCGGCAAAGCAACGCCGCAGACGGGTCCCCGCCGACCGCGTTGCCAGGGCCTGGCAAGCGCCAGGATGTGGTGGCCGGCACGACCGGGACCGCCACGCTGCTCGTGCTCCGGGACGCGGCTCTCGCGCGCGCGTGATGCCGGAATGCACCTGGTCGTGCATCCCGCGCGGGACTAGCTCCAACTCGTAGGAACAGCTTCTGTCGGCCGCCACCTCCTCGCCGCCGCACTCGCTGTCGCCTCCTCCCCGCAGGCCGCAACTTTGCCGCCGCACTCGCTGTCGCCTCCTCCCGCGAGCCACATCCTCGCCGTCGCCTCCTCTCGCAGGGTCACAGCGTGGTGCCCGGCGGACGTCGCCGTCCCGCACCCTCGCCACAGCACTCGCGCCCCACACGCCGCTGCTCCAATCGCCGAAGGACCCTGCCGCTGTAATCGCCAGAATGGGGAGTGGGTGAGGCAGAGCTCGCTGGGGAAAGGATAAGGTAGGGGAGTAAAAAATCGTTCGCGTCAATTCGCTCTCAACCCGAACGAGTCTCCTGTGATGACGTGGCAATGGGAGAGCGTCAAGATTTGTGCAACGGGTACGAGCGCGTTCGGCTCCATGTCCAGAAAACCCGAATGTTCGGGAGTTGTCGATTCCGTACGTTTAAGCTCGGTTTACAACTACGCGTGTCCAGAACTCCAGGTAACAGTCAAAATTAAACAACAACACGACTCGTGTGTGTGTGCAAAAAATCAAAGTACCATGCGATCCACAGATAAAAATTACATTCACCTGCTTAGAAACATGTTGCTCTCCATCTTGTTCGCACAACTACTATTATTAGCCGTTGTAGCTTTGAGTATGTCGTAGGTAGGTAGATGGCCAGAGTTAAAAATGGTTTGCTCTCAGTCAATTCATGCCATGTTACCCTATTCTTTCTTGTTGACTTGGATGTCGGCGATGGAGTCCCCTAGTGTAGGCTAGGGTTTATCTCCTTACGGCGACTCCCCGCCGTAAGTCCACATAGCCGGCGCTCCTGCCGTCCCAACGTGTGATCGCCACCAACTCTCGCCGTAGAGAGTTCCCTTCCCTCCGCCTCCCCGACCCTGGTCCGTTTGGTCCTAGGGTTTTGTGGGTTGCGCAGGTCTCCGAGTCGCTTGATATGGCGGCAGCGTCGGATGCGTTCTCCTCAACAAACGGTGGTTCCCAAGGGAGGGATGATGATCTGGGAGATTTCTTTGACAAGTTGGATCTTCATGAAGAGGAATTTGAGGACGTTGTGGTAGAGGAGGAAGCCCCGGAGCTATTCGAGGAGATTCGCTGGGTAGCCCTAGCTAGGGTTCAGACCACGAAGAACTTCAGTCAATCTGCCTTCTACAAAGATATACGCGCCGCGTGGAATTGCTCCTAGGTCGTTCGTTTCCGGCCAATAGGCCCGAATATTTTCGTTGTTCAAGTTTATTGTCTTGGCGATTGGGATCGTATTATGGAACAGGGGCCATGGCTGTTTCGCAACATGGTTGTCTTGTTAGCCCCATATGATGGATTCACAAACGCCGAGGAGGTGCCGATATTGTACATGCCAATCTGGCTCCAGATCCACAAGTTGCCAGATGGGTACTGTAGACATGATTTAATCGTGAAGCTCTAATGTTCTGCTGGAGAAGTGCTCGAAACTAGGATTAATGGTAACTCTAGAGGGGACTATGTCCGGGTCAGAGTGAGATATGACATTAGGAGACCTCTTACCAAGTTTGTTAGTATTGTCAAGGGGAAGAATCGCAGCGTCTATGCTGTGCGGTATGAGAAGCTTGCAAGGTTTTGTAGTGCATGCGACATTCTTGGACATGAGAACAAGGAGTGTGGTGATGGTGTGTTTGCAGAGAAGGATCTGAAATTTGGTGAGTACCTGTATGCAGACTCGCCGGTTCGTGGTCGTCAGGATTGGGATGCGAGCCGTACTGGGAAAAAGACCACTGTTGATCTCTCAAACCCCAAGCCAGCTGCGAGCAAGGAAGGGGTGTTGGTGGAGGGGGGCCTAAAAGACACGGCGTCTAGCCCGCATAAACCCTCCCAAACCCTAGATATGGACCTGGATAAAACGTCTCGCAAGCGACTAAACATGGAGGAGGGGGTAATGACACCTCCGGTTGTGGGTTCTTCTGTCCTTGTTGGAGGAAGGCTATTGATTACAGATGGTAAGGGAACTGATGATGCAGAATCACCGAGCAACAGCTCGGACAGTAAAAGAGCTAAGGTGGATGGTGAACAGTCAAACTCTAAAAAACTTTCGGCGGGCTCCTAGGCGGAGTACCGCCAGTCCCAATGAGTCACCTGTTCTAGAACTGCCGGGGGACGGGGAACCGCCGGATAGTTCGTGAAGTTAGGGCTCTTGTAAAAGCCCATTCCCCAAGCTTGGTCTTTCTTGCGGAAACAAGACAGCCAAGTGCAAAAGTGGAAAGAATGAAATGGAAACTAGGATTGAAAGGCTTCTGTGGTGTGGACTGTGATGGACGGGGTGGTGGTCTAGCGCTGTTTTGGGATGAATCCCTTCAAGTGACAATTCTTGAGTCATGCAAAAGATATATTGATGTCAGTATTTTTTATCAAGGGTCCGGGAAAACTTGGAGGTCCACCTTTGTCTATGGGGAACCACGAGTTGAGCGTCGCCAATACATGTGGGAGCATCTAATCAGACTAAAGGGGACCTCGGCTCTACCTTGGGTAGTTTGCGGAGATTTCAATGAGGCTCTATGGCAACATGAACACTTTTCGAGGACTAGCAGAGGAGAGAGCCAGATGGAAGCGTTTAGAGATACCA
The DNA here is from genome assembly GCA_034509565.1 of Triticum monococcum. Taxonomy (NCBI): domain Eukaryota; kingdom Viridiplantae; phylum Streptophyta; class Magnoliopsida; order Poales; family Poaceae; genus Triticum; species Triticum monococcum. The sequence continues at coordinate 70,368,663 of CM067846.1, forward strand.
TGTTTGTGTGCGAGCTGATGGATCTGGGGTTTTCGGGTGCACCATTTACATATGATAACGGTCAGAGTGGCCAGGGCAACGTTCGAGTGAGGTTGGATCGGGCGTGTGCTTCGGAAGAATGGAGGGATGAGTTTCCGTATGCGAGGGTGCAACACTTGGTCTCCCCTCGCTCAGATCACTGTCCCATCTTGCTCTCCCTGGATGTCACCGAGGATCGCCGGCGCAAAGGTTCACCAAATGTAACGCCCTGGACACACCCGCCGGTGGTCGTTACTCCTGACGGGATCTAGTCTGGCCCCACAGATCAGTACTAGTCTTTTCTGCGCACTTTGTCCTCACTCGTGCGCACCCGGGAGCAACTTCCCGGACAGTCACCCATCCTGAAACTACTCCAAGCTGAGCACACTTAACTTTGAAGTTCTTTCTGAATGGGTTCCCGGAAAAGAAGGAATTCCTTACTGATCTGAGTAGTCTATCATCCCTAATAAGACAGGCCATCACATACACCCCCACTCAGAGGAACCGACGTCATCCTCGGGTCACAGGAACGTTCCCTCTTGGCACATACGTTAGTGCATCCAGTCCGGTACATGTGCCATGCCGTGTGCCACGACGGGTCACAAACATCATGAACAACATGACTGCGCATCTATCCACAAACATCCGTGTACCCGCGAGGGTCGGCTCTGATACCAACTTGTAACGCCCCCGGACACACCCGCCGATGGCCGTTACTCCTGGCGGGATCTAGACTGGCCCCACAGATCAATACTAGTTTTTTCTGCACACTTTGTCCTCACTCGTGCGCACCTGGGAGCAACTTTCCGGTCGGTCACTCATCCTGAAACTACTCTAAGCTGAGCACGATTAACTTTGGAGTTCTTTCCGAATGGGCTCCCGGAAAAAAAGAAATTTCTTATTGATATGAGTAGTCTATCATCCCTAATAAGCCAGACCATCACACCAAAATACGAGATCATGTGGGAAAGAGACAAGAAACTTCCAGAGGTAATCTCAAGGGCGTGGTCAAGGTCACATCCCGTGGGTGATTTGGGCAGCGTGGCAACTTCTCTGAAAACAGTCATGGCGGATCTTCGGAAGTGGAGCAAGGAGAATTTCGGACAAGTAGAGAAACAGATCGAGGACCTGCGAAAGGAACTAGAAAACTTACAGCTTAACAGCACGGATCGTACTATGATCCGTCAGAAAATGGAAAAACCGGACAAGCTTTTATACAGGGAAGAAATGATGTGGTTGCAACGGAGTCGTATCGTTTGGTTGAAGGAGGGAGATCGGAACACGCATTTCTTCCATCGTCAAGCTGTTTGGCGAGCTAGGAGAAACAATATAAGGAGGTTACAGAAGTTAGATGGCTCATGGTGCAATTCCCCAACAGAGATGGAACTTATGGCTGCCTCTTACTTCAAGGAGGTGTATACAAAAGATCCCAAGTTAACACCGGATGCAGCACTAGATGTGATTGAGCCAAAGGTCTCGGTGGATATGAACGAGCGCCTGCTTGCCCCCTTCTCATATACGGAGATATCAGATGTTTTGTTCCAAATTGGACCGTTGAAGGCACCCGGTCCGGATGGGTTCCTGTCCCGCTTCTACCTGAAGAATTGGAGCTGTTTGAAGGAGGAGATCATTGTGGCTGTTCGTCACTTCTTTGCTACAAGTCATATGCCTGAGGGTGTTAACGATACATGTATTGTTTTGATCCCAAAGGTCCAACATCCGGCGTCTCTTAAAGATTTCCGTCCAATATCTCTGTGTAATGTGATATACAAGATAGTGTCAAAGTGCATGGTGAATCGTCTCAGACTGTTTCTTACGGAGCTCATATCTGAAAATCAAAGCGCATTCATCCCAGGACGTTTAATCTCGGACAACTCCATTATTGCTATTGAGTGCATCCACCACATCCAGACCTTTTCAGGGAACAATGATTTTTGTGCTTATAAACTGGATCTCTCAAAGGCATATGACCGGGTTGATTGGGATTTCCTTGAGCGTGCACTGTTGAAGTGGGGTTTTGCCCCTCAGTGGGTTACTCATGTCATGGAGTGTGTTCGCTCAGTCAGGTATTCAGTGAAGTTTAATGGCCGACTATTGGAGCGGTTTTCACCTTCTCGTGGCCTGCGACAAGGTGAACCGCTATCACCTTTCTTATTCCTCTTCGTGGCTGATTCTCTATCATCTCTCTTAAACGTGGCAGTCCAACAAAGAGGTCTTGAAGCTATCAAAATTTGTAGAAGAGCTCCTGCTATTTCACACTTGTTATTTGCGGATGATTCCTTGCTTTTCTTCCGTGCAACCAGTGATTCGGCGTCGATTGTCAAGGATGTTTTGAGCACTTATGCCTCAGCTACGGGTCAACTTATAAACCCCTCCAAGTGTTCCATCCTCTTTGCTGACAGTTGCCCAAATTCAGTTGCAGATGAGGTTAAGCAGATTCTGGGCATAACACAACAGGAATTCGAACCCAAGTACTTGGGCCTCCCTGTTCCAGAAGTGAGAATGCATAAAGGTCATTTTGAATCCTTACAGTCTAGATTGAGCAAGTGCTTGGTGGAGTGGAGCGAAAGGTACTCCTCCTTTGCTAGCAAGGAGGTTCTTATAAAGGCCGTCGCCCAAGCTATTCCGGTATATGGCATGAGTATTTTTAAGCTCCCTCTATCTGTATGTGATGACTTGACAAAAATGATGAGACAGTATTGGTGGGGAGTGGAGAATGGGAAGAAAAAGATGGCATGGGTTGCATGGGAACGAATGACACTTCCAAAATCTCAAGGTGGTATTGGTTTCCGGGACATGCGAGCATATAACCAAGCTTTGCTGGCTAAGTAGGCTTGGAGACTTCTCACATCACCGGATTCGCTATGTGCTAGACTCCTACGTGCAAAGTATTTCCACAACGGTAGTCTAGTGCATACAGTTTTCCCGGCTAACAGTTCAACGGTATGGAAGGGCGTTGAACATGGGCCGGAGCTTGTTAAAAGAGGGATGATCTGGCGTGTTGGCAATGGGGCAAGTATTAGAGTGTGGAGGGACCCATGGATTCCGAGGGGTCTTCCGTTTACTCCTATTCTGCCAAAGCGGAACTGTGGCCTAAACAGAGTTCGGGACTTTCTTGATGATCGTGGGAACTAGAAGCTTAATCTGTTGCAACAATTCTTTTGTCAACCTGATGTCGAGGCTATTCAGAGGATACGCACATCTCCTAGTCAACAGGATGATTTTATCTCTTGGCCTTGGGACAGATCTGGGAACTTAACAGTCTAACTTACATATAGTTTTGCAATGTCGTCATCGCAGGATCAACTCAGTCCAGGTGCTTCAAGCTCTGCCCCGACAGGCCAGCGACCGGTCTGGAAGCTTGTTTGGAGTGCAGCAGCTCCCCCAAGATGCGGCATTTTGCCTGGCAGGTTATCTTAGAGTCTTTACCCACAAATGCAGAGAAGCTGACTTCAGCTCACTGCAGTCTATGTGACAGAGAGGAGGAATCGTCATTCCATGCGCTGCTAGTATGCCCTAATGCTGCTCGCATGTGGGACACAATGCAACTGTCATGGCCTTTACCTAATAGGTCGGATATCATATGTACTGGCTCGGAATGGTTGCTGCATCTTCTTGCTGAATCGGACGAACATATCAGGAGCAGGATCATCATGGTGCTATGGCGGACATGGCATCTTCAGAATGAACTTACGCATGGTAAAACCATCCCCTAGTGGAAACATCTCGGTCATTTCTTTCTAGCTATTACAACACATATCAACAAATCTCGCTGAGTGTCGAGGAGATTTTGAAAGGGAAGACTTCGGTGATGAATGTGAGGCATGATGCAGAGGCCCAAGTTGTGGAGAGCAAACCCCGTCAGCTATGGCCAAGTCCGGCGGTGCATGAGGTAGCACTTTAAGTAGATGGCTCGTTTGAGTCTGAAGATGGAACGGCTGGATCGGGCATGATTCTTAGGGACAATAAGGGGGCTGCCATCTATGCCTCGTACCGTAAGCTTTTCCATTGCAATGATGCCCTCGAGTCAGAACTACAAGCAATGAAAGAAGGTCTAAAGCTCGCGACTGAGCACTCTCAAGCTACAATCATATTACAATCTGACTGTGCTGTGGCACTCAAGATGCTTGCGGATGTCTCCTTCAACAGATCAGCATATGGCCATTTGGTGTCGGAAATCAAGAATTACATAAATAATAGGGTTGTTATTCCTGTTAAAATACTTCGTGAACAGAATAGGGTTGTACATTGTTTAGCGAACTTTGGTAGATGTGGTGATAGCACAACGTGCTGTTTGGGCGGTCCACCTCCATGCATCAGCAGTCTAGTCGCTGAAGATTGTAACACTATCATTTTGAAATAAAAACCCAATGATTCTTCGCAAAAAAATCAGCCATGTTCGTGTCGCGCGCAAGACCCGTGCATCGAACTAACCATGGAACAGACTCACAGGTGGTTGCACACTGACCCGCCTCGACCATAGATAGATGGATCAGCGAGCATCTCTGAGGCCCACCCAAGACTCACTAATCCTACGTACTACGTGCTTTGTCCTTCCGATCGAAGCCAAGCTACAATGGCGTTGTCCAACAAGGCCTGCTCCGCCGCCCTCCGCCTGCTGCTGGCCCTCGTCGTCGCGTCGGAGCCCACCATCACCCCGAGGCCGTCGGCGGAGGTGGACGTCGGCGACGTGCATGGGGTCGCTGCTGGCGCTGAGCCCGTGCCTGCCCTTCTTCAGGGACGCGGGCACGTCGGAGGCCCCAGCGGGGTGCTGCCAGGGCCTGGGCGGCATCGTCCAAGACCAGCCGGCGTGCCTGTGCCACATCTTCAGCCACACCCTGGAGCGGGCCATCGACGTCGACATCCCCGTCGACCGCGCGCTCGGCCTCCTCAGCAACGTCTGCGGCCTCACCCCGCCGGAGGACCTCATGACAAGCTGCGACGGCGTCGCCGTGCCGCCACTGTACATGTGCCCGGCGCCCTCGGCTTGACGTCTATCGATCCATCCAGGTGACCAAACGGCCGGCCGTATGATCACTAGGAGCTTCGGTTATGCGTGCTTTTACTCTTACTAGTAATAATGTACGTGTAATGCACGTTTATATTAGGTAGGATATCTCCCTCCACGCATATAACGATAAACAAATAAATAAGAAAAGATGAGTTTGTGTAGAGCACATCTTTAGTTATTGTACATCTAAATAACTCAATCAAACATTAAAAAAAATACCCGCACGAATCTTCACGTAAAATCAATGGCATGAGATTTAGATGTGCAATGCTTAAGATACATGTAAATGTACTATAGCAAAACTGATATGCTTAAATTGTGCTGCCACGGTTTACTTTGCAAGACAGTTTCGTGAGGTATCTATATCTTTCAACTATATGAAGGCTCAGAAATACAATGCACAAAATATATCTGGCGAATGGTCTTAATATAGGGCAAGAGCCGAACGACTCGTCAACCGCTGGATGGCGACCGCACGTCCAGTTCTTACGTGATTTCTTATCTCAAGCCCAGTTCTTATGCGACCCCCCACAATAAGTTATGTCCAATAAACGGAATTGTGACCTTCTGCTGAAATGAAAAATATATTTCATGGTTAGAAGTTATTCCAAAATGATGTTTCCATCTCTGTCAAATTCACCTCTGTTCACTCTGAGACTTCATGGATACTTACTAACATCCATGAAACTTGTCAAGGAGAGGCTAGATTAGAATTTATAAATTGGTTTCAGAATATTCAAATGCCTTATGACATGGACGGGCTCATTGTGTGTGACTTTACCTACATCAGATATCCTGAAAACAGAAACATTGGCCATGGTGACATTCACAACATGATGTAGTTCAATGAGTCCATTGGTGCTCTAGCTCTTGTTGAAATTCCATTGAAAGGAAGAACTACTTGGAGCAATATGCAAGAATCCCCACTCCTTGAAATATTGATTGATTTTTTTTACCTATGAAGCTTGGACCATCGCGATTATCCAAATATTGTTGCACTCCCCCTTTCCTGACCCATCTCTAACCACATTCGTTGTATCATTCTGATTGGCACCTGCATCCCAAAGCCCACCATTTTCAGGTTTGAGAATTTCTAGCTAAAGCTTGGACCATCAATTTTCCAATTATTGTTGCACTCCCCCCTTGCCAGTCCCATCTCTGACGACATTCCTTGTGTCATTCAGATTGGCACCTACATCCCAAAGTCCGCCATTTCCAGGGTTCAGAATTTATGGCTGAAGAACTGCGAGTTTAAAGTAGTTAAAAGGATTTGGGAGCAAGAGGTGCAAGAGATTGATACTGCTAAAATTTTGACTGTCAAGTTTAAAAGGTTAAGGAAAGGGCTTAAGTTGTCCTCTAGGATCCTCTCCAACTTGGTTGCTTCTATTGAAGTTGCTAATGGCCCCATCTTCTTCTGGGAGACTGGGACACTACTGAAGAATAATACATAAATCTTACAGTTTGTTGAAGTGAATGACAAATTTATTATTAGAGATCACCTACCTAAACTTATTTTTCCTTCAGATAACTTACTGGACACGGAGAGCCACTATTAGATGGATTAAAATGGGTGATGAAAACACCAAAGTCTTTCATGCTGAAGCCACAATCAAGTATATAAAGAACATATTTCCATGCTCCAGGGCGATATTGGTAATGGATTTCATGATCATTTACCTAAATCTTCTTTTCTTTCGAGAAAGAGTGGGGCAATCCATTACTACTAGTAACCTCCTAAACTTGAGTTATGTTATTCAAAAATGGAGGGTTTACATGGTCTAGATTCTCCATTTACTGAGAAATAAATTGATGTTGTGATCATGCAACTTCCTACTAACAAAGCATTAGGACCTGATGGTTTCGATGGAGCTTTCACTAAAACATGATGGGATGTTATTTGCTAGGACTTCTATAAGTTGATTGAGGATTCCTTTTTGGGCAAAGTCGAACTGAAAGCATAAATGCCTCATAGATTACTCTGATTCCTAAAAAGGACAATCCCATCACTGCCAATGATTTTAGGACTATTTCTCTGACGAATTGCTCCATCAAAATAATCAGAAAGCTTTAGCTAATAGACTCTAGTAGGTCATCTGATGACCCACAAGTATAGGGGATCTATCATAGTCCTTTTGATAAGTAAGAGTGTCGAACCCAACGAGGAGTAGAAGGAAATGATAAGCAGTTTTCAGCAAGGAATTATTGTCAAGATAGTTTTCATCATGTTCATATGATTCGCATTCGGTACTTTGATAATTTGATATGTGGGTGAACCGGTGCTTGGGTGCTGTCCTTACTTGGACAAGCATCCCACTTATGATTAACCCCCATTACAAGCATCCGCAACTACAACAGAAGTATTAAGGTAAACCTAACCATAGCATGAAACATATGGATCCAAATCAGCCCCTTATGAAGCAACGCATAAACTAGGGTTTAAACTTCTGTCACTCTAGCAACCCATCATCTACTTATTACTTCCCAATGCCTTCCTCTAGGCCCAAATAATGGTGAAGTGTCATGTAGTCGACGTCCACATAACACCACTAGAGGAGAGACAACATACATCTCATCAAAATATCGAACGAATACCAAATTCACATGACTACTAATAGCAAGACTTCTCCAATGTCCTCAGGAACAAACATAACTACTCACAAAGCATATTCATGTTCATAATCAGAGGGGTATTTGAAAGGATCGTTATGGTTGACTAGAGGGGGGGGGGTGAATAGGCAACTACCAATTTTTAGCTTTTCTTTACCAAATTAAACTTTGCATCAAAGTAGGTTGTCTAGATGTGCAACTAGGTGAGCAACCTATATGATGCAATAACAACAAGCACACAAGCAAGCAAGGGAACAAACACTAAAGAGCTTGCACCAGTAAAGGTAAGAGATAACCAAGAGTGGATCCGGTGAAGACGAGGATGTGTTACCGAAGTTCCTTCCTTTTGAGGGGAAGTACGTCTCCGTTGGAGCGGTGTGGAGGCACAATGCTCCCCAAGAAGCCATTAGGGCCACCGTATTCTCCTCACGCCCTCACACAATGCGAGATGCCGTGATTCCACTATTGGTGCCCTTGAAGGCGGCGACCGAACCTTTACAAACAAGGTTGGGGCAATCTCCACAACTTAATCGGAGGCTCCCAACAAGACCACGAAGCTTCACCACAATGGAATATGGCTCCGAGGTGACCTCAACCGTCTAGGGTGCTCAAACACCCAAGAGTAACAAGATCCGCTAGGGATGAGTGGGGGAATCGAAAATCCCTTGGTGGAAGTGTAGATCGGAGTTTTCTCAACCACTCCCGAGCAAATCAACAAGTTTGATTGGCTAGGGAGATAGATCGGGAAAAATGAAGCTTGGAGTATTTAATGGAGCTTGAGCAATAAATGGAGCTTGGGGGAAGAAGAGGTAGGTGGAAAGGAAGAAGGGGGCTCCCTTTTATAGTGGGGGCAACAATCCCGTTGCCCCCCACCAACCAGCCCCGCACAGGGCGGTACTACCGCTGAGAAGGAGCGGTACTACCGCCAGGCGACGGTACTGCCGCGCCAGCCAGTGGTACTGCAGCACTGAGGAGACTAAGTAGGGAAAAGCTCCAACTGCGGTACTACCGCGGTGGTAGGGTGGTACTACCGCTCCAGGAATGGTACTACCGCCACTACAACCGTGACTAGTGCCGCAAAACCCGACACGAGAAAAAGACCTCTCGAATCAAGGCAGTAGGAGCCAGACTGCCCAACGGTACTACGGCAGTGGGGTCAAGGGCGGTAGTACCGCTGTGGAGCGGTACTACCGCTTGTGACCCTTCGGCCGTAGTACCGCAGGCGGTGCGGTACTACCGCTGGGGCGAGAAAGAGAGGGAGAAGGGATCTCTCAAAGAAGCTGAGGACCAGACGAAGGTGCCAGGCCCCCAGCGGTACTACTGCTGTGGAGCCACGGCGGTACTACCGCTGCGGAGCAGTACTGCCGCCTGTGGCTTCTCAGCGGTACTACCGTTGGGTGCACGGTACTGCCGCTCAGACCCAGACAGGACAAGGAAGAGAGGAGAGATCTCTTCAATGGACAGGAAAAGCTCGGAGGGTGAGAAGCTGATGTGTACGTGATGATTCCACCCATGCAAAACCCTAGCGGACCCCCTCTTGATAGTACGGTGCCCTCTACGCAACTAGTCCACCGAGAAGGAAACGAAAGAGCTACACCGTCTTGAAATACACTCCGAGGGAAAGAAGGCGTCTCGTGCCAGGGGAGAATCTGTGAATAATTCAAAGCACAAGATTAGTCCGCCAACAGGTTGTCATCAATCACCAAAACTACCGTGAGAGAGATATGCCGTAACAATCTCCCCCTTTTTGGTGGATTGATGACAACTAGGGATTTGCACAAGGAAAGGAAATGAAACGAAGAAAACTAAGAACTACAAAATATAGACGGGCTCCCCCAGAATGTGTGCACCTAGAGATGGCACGACACACACATTCGGATCAACGCTCCCCCTATATTTCATAGTCCAACAATACTAAGCACAGGATCTATGAGAGACGTGAATAGACAGGACAAGCATGCATCTCATAATAACCTACAGTACTCTGAAAAGACATAAGTAATAAGGTAGCGATAGGGAGCATATGTCTCACACCATATGTCTAGAACTTAGGTCTCACACCAAACCAAACCAAAAGAAACATGCAAGAAACCACAAGATGACTCAAACACGACACAAGAAGCAAAGTCCCTACACTCTCTCCCCCTTTGGCAGCGAGATACCAAAAAGGGCATAGAGTGACACTACAACTCCAGGTGATGGGAGGTGGAAGAGCTCGAACATCACATCTCTGCATCTTCATCGTGGGTCGAAAACTGCTCGGCATCGGAGTCGGTCCAGTGGCAATTCTGATGAATCCAGTCCTCCTCTTCAGTGATCTGCCCCTCAGACCCACTAGCAACTGTAGCTCCCATCTGACGCATGAGCTCCTTGTGGCGCGTCCTGGCATGCTTCTCCGCCACATGAGTCATGTACTGACCATGAGACTCCATGCAGAAAAGCTTCTTCATTTTACGCTTAAGCTTCTGTGCCCACGACGGTTCTACACTAGAGGGGCCAAAGTTCTCCTCATGATCATCAGTAGCAGCCTCACCCTCGGTCCCCATGGCAGCAGCAGCTGTAGTAGACGGACCCCCCATGGCAGCAGTAGCAGACGGACCCCCTGTGTGAGGCGCTGTCCAGTTGTCCTTCTTCCTCAGACGCTTGATCTCATGAGACACCAAGTCTCTAGTCTCTAGCAACACTTTGGGATAAGTCTGTGCCCAGGCCCTCTCAATGAGCCTCATGATGAATGGACCATAGATAGGACACTTGCGCTCAGACACGGCAGATAGAATTTCAGACCACATGACATGAGAGATATCCAGGCTCTCTCCAGTGCTTGCTTCCTTCTCATGCTGACAGAAAAGTAGCATGTCCATGAGGTAAGAGTGGACCATATCCAGATTCCCGATCCGAGGGAAGAGAGTCTCACGAAATATGCGATGAAGAATGTCCAGATACGGAGACAGCTCATAGGTCTTCTTCTCAGTTACCGGGTGAATCTTCACAGTGCAGTAGGGCCAAAGGGCTTGCTTGTGGGTGGATGTAGCATTGCGGTGAGGACGGAAACCGACAGGAGTCTCAAGCCCGGTATCCACCACATCAAGTAACTCCATGAAAGCCTTCCACTTGACAGAAAGCAGCTTGCCATTGGTCATCCATGTCAGAGTCCTGTAGACATCCGTCCCAAGATGGACGGTGGCATAGAATTGAGCTACCAAATCCGCATCAAAATCCTTACTGAATTGCATGATCCTGAGAATGTTCAGCTGAGTGCACATCTGAAGAGCTTCGCCAAAGTACTCTGGGTCCTTCTCCATAGCATCAGTATCAATGGAGCGAACATCAACAAAAAGATTCTTCTTGGCCTTGATCACATCGAAGTAGATGGCAAACTGAAAACGGTTCCAGAACGGGCGGTTGACCAAAGTGGCTTCTTGGGCCACCGCATAGGGGTTGCGGCGACGCTTCTCCCAAAACTCCTTGTTTGTCATCTCAGTCACAGTCTTCCCTTTGGGTTTCTGGGCGGCCCGCTTCGAATGCTAAGGAGGTGGAGGAACACTTGCAGATGCACTTGCTGGAGGCGGTTGGGTGCTCGAGGAACCACCGGCAGGCTCAGAGGTACGGTAGCGTTTTGATGTGGCACGCCCGGGGTTGATACGGCGACCTTGCTGCTTGGAAGGGTCATCACCTGGAGCCAAACACAAGAAAATGCAGAGCAACCAGAAAGAAAGAGCATAAGACAACAAGCACAACAAAAAGATCAAGGTGAGGTAGGAAAATGATGGAAATTGGCATACAGCGGTAGTACCGTGACCTGTCCGCGGTAGTACCGCCCCAAAGGGAGCGGTAGTACCGCTCTAGGTCAAGCGGTAGTACCGCTCCAAAGGGAGCGGTAGTACTACTTGAGGCGGATAAACAACAGTTTCCTAGCGCGAGGCAGTGAAACAGCGGTTTCCTACTTCCGTGGTCAGATCCGGCACTACCGGCCTACCAAATTCAAAAATAATCCTACCAAACTCTAATCTAGATAGTCTAGTTGCCTTCTCCAACCAACTCAAGCCTAGATTTAGCCAAAAATATAGAGATGCAACCACCATTGCCCCTAAAAAACAAGAACTGAAAATGAGACAAAACGAAAGAAGGAACGGGGACAATACCGGCATCCATGGCAAGAGGACGTGGTGGGGATCGACTCCACCAAAGGAAATGAAGAGGGACGCCCCGGAGAAGGAGATCCGCCGGAGCCCTCCCACGGCGAGTGGAGGCTGGCGAGAGAGGAAGAGAAAAGAGGGGTGAAGTGAATGGGTATGGGGAGAAGAAACCTCCCCTGCCCCCGACTTAACCCCCTGTCCTCGTCCCCCAGCGGTAGTACCGTGCTGGGGGGCGGTAGTACCGCATACGATCTGTAGTACCGCACACCACCAGCCGTAGTACCGCCCAGCACGCCACGGCAACTAAACAGACACGGCTTAGGCTCAACGAAACGACAAAACGGCAAACACAACAGCAAACAAACAAGACACACCTATTCACAAGAGGGCGGTGGCCGACGCCACCTATGTTTGAGTCAAAAAGTATGGCACCGCGAAGATTTTAACCTTGGGCCCATGACCAAAACTCGCCTTTTAAGCACAAGTGCCATCAACAATGACTAAAGTGAAAGACTTGATCAATTTATGCATAATGGGGGGAGGGAGAGTTCATTGAGAGAACAACACTCCCCCTATGTCCATGCCTACACCTAAACTAAACAACAAATTGAGCGTGGTAAGGTGTGCACGGGTTCAAGCCACATTGCTCGAATCAATGATATTTAGCTCATGCCTTAACTCGTGAAATCTTGCTTCATCCAAGGGCTTCGTGAAAATATCTGCAAGGTTGTCATGAGTGTTGACATAGTTGAGCTCGATCTCTCCTCGCCTAATGTGATCCCGGATGAAGTGATACCGAATCTCAATATGCTTCGTCTTGAAGTGTTGCACCGGTTTGAGAGAAATCTTGATGGCACTTTCGTTGTCACACCAAAGAGGCACTTTGTCACAAGTGACACCGTAATCCTTTAAAGTTTGCCTCATCCATAAGAGTTGTGCACAACAACTACCGGCCGCAACATACTCCGCTTCGGTGGATGAGAGAGACACACAACTTTGCTTTTTGGAAGACCAACTTACCAAAGAGCAACCAAGGAATTGGCACCCTCCGGAAGTGGACTTCCTATCCACTTTGTCTCCCGCCCAATCGGAATCCGAGTACCCTACAAGCTTGAAGTTTGATCCTCTTGGGTACCATAAGCCAAAGTTTGGGGGATGAGCCAAATATCGAAAGATTCGTTTGACCGCCACATAGTGACTTTCCTTAGGTGCGGCTTGAAACCGTGCACAAATTCCCACACTCAATATGATGTCCCGTCTAGATGCACAAAGGTAAAGCAAGGATCCAATCATGGAACGATATACCTTTTGATCCACCACTTTACCATTGGGATCTAAGTCAAGTTGGCACTTGGTGGGCATTGGAGTGGAAGCCGGCTTGACGTCACTTAGCTTGAATCTCTTGAGCATGTCTTGAGTGTATTTGGATAGATTGATGAAGGTTCCTTCTCTTCTTTGCTTCACTTCGAACCCTAGAAAGAACTTCAACTCCCCCATGGAGGACATCTCGAACTTTGAGGTCATGAGAGCGGCAAATTCCTCATTGAAAGCTTTGTTACGAGAACCAAAGATAATATCATCAACATATAATTGGCACACAAACAACTCCCCTTTGACCTTCTTAGTAAAAAGAGTGGGGTCGGTTATCCCAACTTCAAACCCACGGTCTTGTAACAACTCGATAAGGTGGCCATACCACGCACGTGGGGCTTTTTTTAAGGCCATAGAGTGCCTTATCGAGTTGATACACATGATCGGGAAAGTAGGGATCCTCGAATCCGGGGGGTTGCTTGACGTACACCAATTCATTAATGGGACCATTAAGAAAAGCACTCTTCACATCCATTTGATGTAACTTAAAGTTATGATGAGAAGCATATGCAATCAACATGTGAATGGATTCAAGACGAGCAACGGGAGCAAAGGTTTCACCGTAGTCGATACCCTCGACTTGGGAGTAGCCTTGTGCTACCAAACGAGCCTTGTTGCGAATGATAATCCCATGGGCATCTTGCTTGTTCTTGAATATCCACTTAGTTCCAATGATATTGTGGTTCCCCGTTGGCCTTGGCACCAATCTCCACACTTTGTTGCGCTCGAAGTTGTTGAGTTCTTCATGCATGGCATTGAGCCAATCCGGATCTTCTAGCGCCTCATAGACCTTAAGGGGTCCCACACAAGAGACAAACGCGTGATGCTCACAATAATTTGCTAATTGTCTACGAGTGCTTACCCCCTTTCTTAAGCTTCCAAGCACATTCGTCATGAGATGATCCTTGGTGGAGAGCTTGGAAGCAACCTTGGCGGCACGACGCTCTAATTCCTCCTCGGTGGTGAGTTGAGGAGCGGTTACTTGATCATCTTGAGCATCATCATGAACTTGTTCTTGGTCTTGAACTTGCTCGGGGGAGAGAACTTGACCTTGGGCATCACTTGGTGTGTCAACACCGTCTTGAGTATGATCTTGCCCTTGGTCTTGTTCATGAGGTTGAGGGCCTTCACTTTGTTCTTCGGAAGCGTGTGGGCCTTGGGTTGGTGATGGCTCCACTTAAGTGGAGCATTGTCCTTCTCCTTCGGCCACAAGGGGTTCCTCAATGGGTAGGATGAAACTGACACCCATTCTTCTTATGGCTTGAGGAGGAATTCCATCACCTACATCACAAGTGCCACTTTGCTCCACATGGGAGCCGTTATTCTCATCAAACTCCACGTTACACGTCTCCTCAATAAGTCCCGTGGATTTATTGAGGACACGGTAAGCATGAGAGTTTGTAGCATAACCAACAAATATGCCCTCATAAGCTCTAGCCTCAAATTTAGACAACCGAACACCTTTCTTGAGAATGAAACACTTACACCCGAATACCTGGAAGTACTTGAGGTTGGGCTTGTTACCGGTGAGTATCTCATATGGAGTCTTGTTCAAGCCCTTGCGGAGGTAGAGCCGATTGGATGCATGACACGCGGTGTTGATGGCTTCGGCCCAAAAGTTGTACGGAGACTTGAACTCCACCATCATGGTCCTTGCCGCATCCATCAACGTCCGGTTCTTCCTCTCCGCAACACCATTTTGTTGAGGGGTGTATGGTGCGGAATATTGATGCTTGATTCCCTCATCACTAAGAAATTCATCCAAGGTGTAGTTCTTGAACTCGGTGCCGTTGTCACTTCTTATTGTCAAGATCTTTGCATTGTGTTGACGTTGTGCTTCATTTGCAAAGTCAATGACGGTTTGTTGGGTCTCGCTCTTCCTCTTGAAGAAATACACCCACGTGTACCTTGAGTAGTCATCCACAATCACCAAGCAATACTTTCTACCTCCAAGACTATCAAAGGATGGGGGCCCAAAAAGATCCATGTGAAGGAGCTCCAAGGGCCTCTTTGAATAAATGATAGTCGTGGGAGGGTGAGCCTTCTCATGTAGCTTTCCTTCGATACAGGCACTGCAAGCACGATCTTTAACAAAACTAACATTCATTAGTCCACGGACATGGTCCCCCTTTAGGAGACTTTGCAAAGATCTCATATTGACATGGGCTAAACGGCGATGCCAAAGCCATCCCACATCAACTTTAGCCATTAGGCATGTCGCGGTCTTAGTGGGTCGCTCCGAAAAGTTAATCACATATAGACCGTTCTCGACATGCCCAACAAAGGCTACTTTAAGAGTCTTTCTCCACAAGAGGGCCACGATATCGATATCAAAGAAAGTGGCAAAGCCCATGATTGCAAGTTGACGAACGGAAAGTAAATTGTATGCAAGGGACTCAACAAGCATGACCTTCTCGATCGTGAGATCATGAGAGATGACAACCTTGCCAAGTCCCAATACCTTAGAAGATGAGGCGTCACCCCACTCGACATTGGTGGGCATAGATGGAGCCTTGTGCACGTCCACCACCAAGTCCTTGCTTCCGGTCATATGATTTGTAGCTCCGCTATCGAGCAACCATGATCCCCCACCGGAAGCAAACACCTTGTTGGTGGCTTTAGCCATGAGGCACTTGGCGGTGATGCTCTTGTTGGGTGAGTCGAAGAGAGACACTCGTGACGTTGTTGCAATGGCAACGGAGGCCATGGCAACCGACTCATCATCGTCATCATCCTCATTGTACTCTTCTTGCACGACCAAGGCCTTGGGAGGAGTCTTCTTGGTGAAGTTGTTCTTGTTGGGGAACGACTTGGCCTTGTCCTTTCGGATGAGTTTGCCACCATTGTCTTCCCTCTTCTCATACGGGCATTCCGCAACGAAATGACTCACGTTGCCGCAATTGTAGCAAGTCCTTACACGTTGCTTGCCCCTTGTGCCACTCGAGTTGTTTTTGCTAAAGTTGGGCCTTGAGTTTTTCTTGCTCCAAAATTGCCTTGAAGCAAGTGCCATATGTTCATGATATGCATACTTCGTATCTTCGGGGTTGCTCTCCTCTTCTTCCTCTTCTTCTTCTTCCATGGTGAGCTTGGCCTTCAATGCAAGGTTAGGCTTCTTTGCCCGTTGAGAACGGAGCACCGCATTATCGGCGGTCTTGTTCAAAATGTTCATGGCCACAAACTCATCCAACACTTCGCTTGAGGTCAAAGTGTGGAAGTCCGGTCTTTGGCGAATGACGGAGGACATGGCCTTGTGGTAGGGCATCATTGCCTTGAGGAATTTGCGCTTGATACAATTTTCATCCGTGTCCTTGCTCCCGTGATCTCGTAGTGAGACCGCGAGTTTGGTGACTCTCCGATAAAGCTCACGAGGTTCTTCATCTTCCTTCATTGCAAACTCATCGGCCTCATCTTGTACCACTTCATAGTTGGAGCGTTGAATGCTTGCGCTTCCCCGGTAGAGAGACACGACACAATGCCATGCATCTTTGGCCAAAGCGAAGGGACTAAGATGAGGTAGGTCTTCAGGTGGAATTGCATCTTGGATGATGAAGAGAGCATTCTCATTGAATTGATTGTCCGCGGCTTCTCGAGGAGTGAAGTTGCTTGGATCATGTGCATAGAAACCTTCTTCAATGATTCTCCAAAGGTTAGTGTTCACATGATTTAAATGACGTTTAAAGCGGTAAACCCAAGAATCAAAATCCTCATTTTTCACAATCTTAGGAGGAGGACCGGCATGATTCAAATGGGTAGAAGGAACCGGTCCACCATAAACAAGTGGTGGTTCCACATGGGCAAAGATGCCGGTGCCATTCTTGCCACTAGAAGAAGGAGCCTTTTCACTACTAGCTTCCCCCTTGTCAGGGATAGCATCCGACACCTTGTTGGCGGGATCCCCCACTTTCGACGGTGCGGTGGATAGTTTAAGCCCCTCAAGAAATTAGTAAACATGCTTTCAACTTCGGTCGTCATGGAGGTTTTCAATGTCTCCAAGGCAACATTGAACTCCTCATGAGAGACCGAAGTTCCCCCATCGCCCGCAGACGAGATAGGATTCACACCGGAGTGTTCCTCCGCTCCGTCTACGGTATCAACCATACTCTTCAGACGGTAAAGTCCTTAATAAAGAGACGAGGCTCTGATACCAATTGAAAGGATCGTTATGGTTGACTAGAGGGGGGGGGGGTGAATAGGCAACTACCAATTTTTAGCTTTTCTTTACCAAATTAAACTTTGCATCAAAGTAGGTTGTCTAGATGTGCAACTAGGTGAGCAACCTATATGATGCAATAACAACAAGCATACAAGCAAGCAAGGGAACAAACACTAAAGAGCTTGCACAAGTAAAGGTAAGAGATAACCAAGAGTGGATCCGGTGAAGACGAGGATGTGTTACCGAAGTTCCTTCCTTTTGAGGGGAAGTACGTCTCCGTTGGAGCGGCGTGGAGGCACAATGCTCCCCAAGAAGCCACTAGGGCCACCGTATTCTCCTCACACCCTCACACAATGCGAGATGCCGTGATTCCACTATTGGTGCCCTTGAAGGCGGCGACCGAACCTTTACAAACAAGGTTGGGGCAATCTCCACAACTTAATCGGAGGCTCCCAACAAGACCACGAAGCTTCACCACAATGGAATATGGCTCCGAGGTGACCTCAACCGTCTAGGGTGCTCAAACACCCAAGAGTAACAAGATCCGCTAGGGATGAGTGGGGGAATCGAAAATCCCTTGGTGGAAGTGTAGATCGGAGCCTTCTCAACCACTCCCGCGCAAATCAACAAGTTTGATTGGCTAGGTAGATAGATCGGGCAAAATGAAGCTTGGAGTATTTAATGGAGTTTGAGCAATAAATGGAGCTTGGGGGAAGAAGAGGTAGGTGGAAAGGAAGAAGGGGGCTCCCTTTATAGTGGGGGCAACAACCCCGTTGCCCCCCACCAACCAGCCCCGCACAGGGCGGTACTACCGCTGAGAAGGAGTGGTACTACCGCCAGGCGACGGTACTGCAACGCCAGCCAGTGGTACTGCCGCACTGAGGAGACTAAGTAGGGAAAAGCTCCAACTGCGGTACTACCGCGGTGGTAGGGCGGTACTACCGCTCCAGGAACGGTACTACCGCCACTACAACCGTGACTAGTGCCGCAAAACCCGACACGAGAAAAAGACCTCTCGAATCGAGGCGGTAGGAGCCAGACTGCCCAACGGTACTACGGCAGTGGGGTCAAGGGCGGTAGTACCGATGTGGAGCGGTACTACCGCTTGTGACCCTTCGGTCGTAGTACCGCAGGCGGTGCGGTACTACCGCTGGGGCGAGAGAGAGAGGGAGAAGGGATCTCTCAAAGAAGCCGAGGACCAGGCGGAGGTGCCGGGGCCCCAGCAGTACTACTGCTGTGGAGCCACGGCGGTACTACCGCTGCGGAGCGGTACTGCCGCCTATGGCTTCTCAGCGGTACTACCGTTGGGTGCATGGTACTGCCGCTCAGACCCAGACAGGACAAGGAAGAGAGGAGAGATCTCTTCAATGGACAGGAAAAGCTCGGAGGATGAGAAGCTGATGTGTACGTGATGATTCCACCCATGCAAAACCCCAGCGGACCCCCTCTTGATAGTACAGTGCCCTCTACGCAACTAGTCCACCGAGAAGGAAACGAAAGAGCTACACCGTCTTGAAATACACTCAGAGGGAAAGAAGGCGTCTCGTGCCAGGGGAGAATCTGTGAATAATTCAAAGCACAAGATTAGTCCGCCAACATGTTGTCATCAATCACCAAAACTACCTTGAGAGAGATATGTCGTAACAGTATTAATATGCATATAGGATATGAACATATGATCTTCCACCAAATAAACCAACTAGCATCAACTACGAGGAGTAATCAACACTACTAGCAACCTACAAGTACCAATCCCAGACTCCGAGACAAGAATTGGATACAAGAGATGAACTAGGGTTTGAGAGGAGATGGTGCTTGTGAAGATGTTGATGGAGATTGGCCCCCTCCCGATGAGAGGAGCGTTGGTGATGAGGATGACGATGATTTCCCCCTCCCGGAGGGAAGTGTCCCCGGCAGAACAGCTCCGCCGGAGCCCTAGATTGGTTCCGTCAAGGTTCCGCCTCGTGGCGATGGAGTCTCGTCCCGAAAGCTTGCTTATGATTTTTTTTCCTCAACGAAAGACTCCATATAGTAGAAGATGGGCATCGGAGGGCCACCAGGGGGCCCACGAGGCAGGGGGCACGCCCAGGGGGGTAGGGCACGCCCCCACCCTCGTGGCTGGTGAGTGGCCCCCCTCTGGTACTTCTTGTGCTCAGTATTTTTTATATATTCTGGAAATAACTTCCGTGAAGTTTCAGTACTTTTGGAGCTGTGCAGAATAGGTCTCTAATATTTGCTCCTTTTCCACCCCAGAATCCCAGCTGCCGGCATTCTCCCTCTTTATGTAAACCTTGTAAAATAAGAGAGAATAGGCATAAGTATTGTGACATAATGTGTAATAACAACCCATAATGCAATAAATATCGATATAAAAGCATGATGCAAAATGGACGTATCATCATCCTCAAGCTAGTGCATCTGAATCAATATGATTTTATTCAAGCGAGAATACTAAGGGTTGCTTGGCCTAGACCTTGGAATATGTGTATCAAAGCCATGGTGCTTGAGCTTGAATTTGAAAATACTTTTGATCTCATTGAGCATGAAACATTCATTTACATTTTCCAAGCCAAAGGTTTTGGTCACACATGGATCCTCTGGATGGGAATGATTTTCTCTTACACTTCTATGTTTTCTTGAATAGAGTCCTAAGGAAACTATTTTTTGCAAGAGATGTAAGGCAGTGGGACCCTCTACCCCGTCTCCCTTTTGTCCTTGATGTTGACTTACTGCAATCTGTGCTCAATAAAGCCATGCAACACAAAATGAATCAAGATCCCATGTTGTCCAACTCATGTCCTGAATTTCCAATCATCCACCAATATGCTGATGAGACCATTTTGGCCATACCTGCTAAATAAATGTAGCTGATGCAAGTAAAAAATCTTCTTATCCACTTTGCTGCTCACAATTGTCTGAAAGTCAACTACAGTAAATCTGCTTTGGTTCCTAACAATGTCTCTGATGAAATAATGCGTATGATGATTTCATCTCTAGGTTGTCAACAAGGAAATTTCTCTTTCACTTACCTAGGTATCCCTATGGGCACTTCCAAACCAAAAATAGAATATTCCACTCCTATCGTGGAGAGAATTGAAAGAAGACTTGCATGTAGCTCAACTCTCCTATCCTATGATGGAGGATTGCTTCTCATGAAGACAATTTTCTCCGCATTGACAATTTTCTTCATGTGCTCCCTGGCCCTTCCTGTGGCAGTGGTGAAGGAAATATGCCCTAGAGGCAATAATAAAGTTGTTATTTATATTTCCTTATATCATGATAAATGTTTATTATTCATGCTAGAATCGTATTAACTGGAAACTTAGTGCATGTGTGAATACATAGACAAACAAAGTGTCACTAGTATGCCTCTACTTGACTAGCTCATTAATCAAAGATGGTTAAGTTTCCTAGCCATGGACAAAGAGTTGTCATTTGATAAGCGGGATCACATCATTAGAGAATGATGTGATTGACTTGACCCATCCGTTAGCTTAGCACGATGATCGTTATAGTTTCATTGCTACTGCTTTCTTCATGACTTATACATATTCCTCAGACTATGAGATTATGCAACTCCCGAATACCGAAGGAACACCTTGTGTGCTATCAAACATCACAACGTAACTGGGTGATTATAAAGATGCTCTACATGTGTCTCCGATGGTGTTTGTCGAGTTGGCATAGATCAAGATTAGGATTTGTCACTCCGTGTATCGGAGAGGTATCTCTGGGGCCTCTCGGTAATGCACATCACTATAAGACTTGCAAGGATTGTGACTAATGAGTTATTTGCGGGATGATGCATTACGGAACGAGTAAAGAGACTTGCCGGTAATGAGATTGAACTAGGTATGAGGATACCGACGATCGAATCTCGGGCAAGTAACATACCGATGACAAAGGGAACAACTTATGTTGTTATGCAGTTTGACCGATAAAGATCTTCGTAGAATATGTAGGAGCCAATATGAGCATCCAGGTTCCGCTATTGGTTATTGACCGGAGATATGTCTCGGCCATGTCTACATAGTTCTCGAACCCGTAGGGTCCGCACGCTTAACGTTAGATGACGATTTATATTATGAGTTATGTCATTTGATGACCGAAGTTTGTTCGGAGTCCCGGATGAGATCAGGGACATGAAGAGGAGTCTCGAAATGGTCAAGAGGTAAAGGTTGATATATTGGAAGGCTATATTCAGACATCGGAAAGGTTTTGAGTGATTCGGGTATTTTTTGGAGTATCGGAGAGTTACGGGAATTCGTTGGAGAAGTATTGGGCCTTATTGGGCCATACGGGAATAGAGGAGGCACGCCAAAGGGAAGGAGGCGCCCCCTGATACGTCTCCAACGTATCTATAATTTTTGATTATTCCATGCTATTATATTAGCAACCTTGTATGTTTTATATGCATTTATATGATATTTTATATGATTTTTGGGACTAACCTATTAACCTAGAGTCCAGTGCCAGTTTCTGTTTTTTCCTTATTTTAGAGTATCGCAGAACAGGAAAATCAAACGGAGTCCAATTGACCTGAAACTTCACGGAACTTATTTTTGGACCAGAAGAAGCCCACGGAGTATCGGAGTTGGACCAGGAGAGTCCCGGGATGCCCACAAGGGTGGGGGGGGCGCCCCCTGCCTCGTGGACAGCCCGGAGGTCCACCGACGTACTTCTTCCTCCCATATATACCCATGTACCCTAAAAACTTCGAAGAGCACAATAGATCGGGAGTTCCGCCGCCGGAAGCCTCCGTAGCCACCGAAAGCCAATCTAGACCCATTCCGGCACCCTGCCGGAGGGGGAATCCTTCTCCGGTGGCCATCTTCATCATCCCGGCGCTCTCCATGACCAGGAGGGAGTAGTCCACCCTCGGGGCTGAGGGTATGTACCAGTAGCTATGTGTTTGATCTCTCTCTCTCGTGTTCTTGAGGTGTACGATCTTGATGTATCGCGAGCTTTGCTATTATAGTTGGATCTTATGATGTTTCTCCCCCTCTACTCTCTTGTAATGGATTGAGTTTTCCCTTTGAAGTTATATTATCGGATTGAGTCTTTAAGGATTTGAGAACGCTTGATGTATGTCTTGTGTGGGATAACCGTGGTGACAATGGGTTATTCTATTGATTCACTTGATGTATGTTTTGGTGATCAACTTGCGGGTTCCGCCCACGAACCTATGGATAGGGGTTGGCACACATTTTCGTCTTAACTCTCTGATAGAAACTTTGGGGCACTCTTTGAGGTTCTATGTGTTGGTTGAATAGATGAATCTAAGATTGTGTGATGCATATCGTATAATCATACCCACGGATACTTGAGGTGACATTGGAGTATCTAGGTGACATTAGGGTTTTGGTTGATTTGTGTCTTAATGTGTTATTCTAGTACGAACTCTATGGCGGTTTGTGACACTTATAGGAATAGCCCAACGGATTGATTGGAGGAATAACTTTGAGGTGGTTTCGTACCCTACCATAATCTCTTCGTTTGTTCTCCGCTATTAGTTACTTTGAAGTGACTCTTTGTTGCATGTTGAGGGATAGTTATATGATCCAATCATGTTATTATTATTGAGGGAACTTGCACTAGTGAAAGTATGAACCCTATGCCTTGTCTCCTAGCATTGCAATACCGTTTGTGCTCACTTTTATCATTAGTTACCTTGCTGTTTTTATATTTTCATATTACAAAAACCTTTATCTACCATCCATATACCACTTGTATCACCATCTATTCGCCAAACTAGTGCACCTATACAATTTACCATTGTATTGGGTGTGTTGGGGACACAAGAGACTCTTTGTTATTTGGTTGCAGGGTTGCTTGAGAGAGACCCTCTTCATCCTACACCTCCTACGGATTGATAAACCTTAGGTCATCCACTTGAGGGAAATTTGCTACTGTCCTACAAACCTCTGCACTTGGAGGCCCAACAACGTCTACAAGAAGAAGGTTGTGTAGTAGACATCAAGCTCTTTTCTGGCGCCGTTGCCGGGGAGGTTAGCGCTTGAAGGTATATCTTTAGATCTTGCAATCGAATCTTTTAGTTTCTTGTTTTATCACTAGTTTAGTTTATAAAAGAAAATTACAAAAAAAATATGGAATTAAGGATACCTCATATCCTTCATCTTTTTAATATCGATCATGAAAATAAGGATTCCTATAATTGTGCTCAAGTGCTAGAAGAAGAATGCATTAGAATGTTTGGCACTAAATATTTGAATGATGAGCATGATTGCAATGTTGTTAGTATGAATTCCTTAAATATATGATGCTAATGATATGCAAAGCCACAAGCTTGGGGAAGCTATGTTTCATGAAGATGATATGTTTTGTCCCCCAAGTTTTGATGAGCAAATTTATTATGATGAAAGCATGCGTCCTATTTATGATGATTATATTGATGAAAGTGGATTTGGAGAGGTCATGACTTTATTTTGTGATGAATCCACTATTCTGGAAGAGGTTCCAATTGATCATGAGAACAAAGTTGCTATCTATGATGATTATTGTGATGACTTGTATGCTATAAATAATAATGATATCCATGAAACTTGTCATCATGATTTTAGTTTTCAATTGGATTATGCCTCACATGATAATTATTTTGTTGAGTTTGCTCCCACTATTATCCATGACAATAAATTTTCTTATGTGGAGAGTAATAAAATTTCTATGCTTATGCATCATGAAAATAATGCTTTAGGTTCTGGTTATATTATTGAATTCATTCATGATGCTATTGAAAATTATTATGAGGGAAGAACATATGCTTGTAGGAATTGCAATAATATCAAGTTTCCTCTCTATGTGCTTAAAGTTATGAAGTTATGCTTGTTTTATCTTCCTATGCAAGTTGATTCTTGTTCCCATAAGTTGTTTGCTCACAAAATCCCTATGCATAGGAAGAGGGTTAGACTTAAATTTTCTAGTCATATTCTTCATGATGCTCTCTTTATGTTACAATTCTTATCTTTTATGTGAACATCATTGAAATCATCATGCCTAGCTAGGGGCGTTAAATGATAGCGCTTGTTGGGAGGCAACCCAACTTTATTTTTGTTCCTTGCTTTTTGCTCCTGTTTAGTAATAAATAATTTATCTAGCCTATGTTATTATTGAGTTTTTATGCTTTTAATTAGTGTTTGTGCCAAGTAGAACCTTTGGGAAGACTTGGGGAAAGTCTTTGAAATCTTGCTGTAAAAAACAAAAACTTTAGCACTCACGAGATTAGTTGACATTTTCTATTGGAGAGTGATATTTAGTTAATTATTTTTGCATATGATTAATAGATAAATTCCTCAGGTCCATAAATTTATTTTAGAATTTTTGGGGTTTCAGAAGTTTGCGTTAGTTACAGATTACTACAGACTGTTCTGTTTTTGACAGATTCTGTTTTTCATGTGTTGTTTACTTATTTTGATGAATCTATGGCTAGTAAAAGAGTTTATAAACCATAGAGAAGTTTGAATACAGTAGGTTTAACACCAATATAGATAAATAATGAGTTCGTTACAGTACCTTGAAGTGGTGTTTTCTTTTCTTTCGTTAACGGAGTTTACGAGTTTTCTGTTAAGTTTTGTGTTGTGAAGTTTTCAAGTTTTGGGTAAAGATTCGATGGATTATGGAATAAGGAGTGGCAAGAGCCTCAAATTGGGGATGCCCAAGGAACCCCAAGGAAATATTCAAGGACAACCAAGAGCCTAAGCTTGGGGATGCTCCGGAAGGCATCCCCTCTTTCCTCTTCGTTCATCGGTAACTTTACTTGAAGCTATATTTTTATTCGCCACATGATATGTGTTTTGCTTGGAGCGTCATTTTATTTTATTTTGTTTTTCTTGCTATTTGAATAAAATACCAAGATCTTAAATTATTAAATGTTATATAGTCTTCATATAATTGCATAATTGTTCGACTACTCATTGATCTTCACTTATATCTTTCGGAGTAGTTCGTCATTTGCTCTAGTGCTTCACCTATATCTTTTTAGAGCACGGTGGTGGTTTTATTTTATAGAAATAGATGAACTCTCATGCTTCACTTATATTATTTTGAGAGTCCTAAACAGCATGGTAATTTGCTTTGGTTATGAATTTAGTCCTAATATGATGGGCTTCCAAGAGGGATATAATAAAAACTTTCATATGAAGTGCATTGAATACTATGAGAAGTTTGATACTTGACAATTGTTTTGAGATATGGAGATGGTGATATTAGAGTCATGCTAGTTGGGTAGCTGTGAATTTGAGAAATGCTTGTGTTGAAGTTTGTGATTCTCGTAGCATGCACGTATGGTGAACCGTTATGTTAAGAAGTCGGAGCATGATGTATTTATCGATTGTCCTCCTTATGAGTGGCGGTCGGGGACGAGCGATGGTCTTTTCCTACCAATCTATCCCCTAGGAGCATGCGCGTAGTACTTTGTTTTGATAACTAATAGATTTTTGCAATAAGCATGTGAGTTATTTATGACTAATGTTGAGTCCATGGATCATACGCACTCTCACCCTTCCACCATTGCTAGCCTCTTTAGTACCGTGCAACTTTCGCCGGTACCATAAACCCACCATTTACCTTCCTCAGAACAGCCACCATACCTACCTATCATGGCATTTCCATAGCCATTCCGAGATAGATTGCCATGCAACTTTCCACCATTCCGTTTACTATGACACGCTCCACCATTGTCATATTGCTTTGCATGATCATGTAGTTGACATTGTATTTGTGGAAAAGCCACCGTTCATAATTCTTTCATCATGTCACTCATGAGTCATTGCACATCCCGGTACACCGCCGGAGGCATTCACATAGAGTCATACTTTGTTCTAGTATCGAGTTGTAATCATTGAGTTGTAAATAAATAGAAGTGTTATGATCATCATTAATAGAGCATTGTCCCAAAGAAAAAAAAAGAAAGGCCAAAAAGAAAGAAAAAAAAGGGACAATGCTACTATCATTTTTTTTCCACACTTGTGCTTCAAAGTAGCACCATGATCTTCATGATGGAGAGTCTCTTGTTTTGTCACTTTCATATACTAGTGGGAAATTTTCATTATAGAACCTGGCTTGTATATTCCAACAATGGGCCTCATCAAGTGCTCTAGGTCTTCATGAGCAAGCAAGTTGGATGCACACCCACTTAGTTTCTTTTGTTGAGCTTTCATACATTTATAGCTCTAGTGCATCCGTTGCATGGCAATCCCTACTCACTCACATTGATATCTATTGATGGGCATCTCCATAGCCCGTTGATACGCCTAGTTGATGTGAGACTATCTTCTCCCTTTTTGTCTTCTCCACAACCACCCTTCTATTCCACATATAGTGCTATGTCCATGGCTCACGCTCATGTATTGCGTGAAGATTGAAAAATTTTTAGAACATCAAAAGTATGAAACAATTGCTTGGCTTGTCATCGGGGTTGTGCATGATTTAAATATTTTGTGTGGTGAAGATGGAGCATAGCCAGACTATATGATTTTATAGGGATAGCTTTCTTTGGCCATGTTATTTTGAGAAGACATGATTACTTTGTTAGTATGCTTGAAGTATTATTATTTTTATGTCAATATTAAGCTTTTGTCTTGAATCTTATGGATCTGAATATTCTTGCCACAATAAAGAGAACTACATGGATAAATATGTTAGGTAGCATTCCACATCAAAAAATCTGTTTTTATCATTTACCTACTCGAGGACGAGCAGGAATTAAGCTTGGGGATGCTGATACATCTCCAACGTATCTATAATTTTTTATTGTTCCATGCTATTATATTATCAACCTTGGATATTTTATATGCATTTATATGCTATTTTATATGATTTTTGCGACTAACCTATTAACCTAGAGCCCAGTGCCAGTTTTTGTTTTTTTCCTTGTTTTAGAGTATCATGGAAAAGGAAAATCAAACGGAGTCCAATTGACCTGAAACTTCACGGAACTTATTTTTGGACCAGAAGAAGCCCACGGAGTATCGGAGTTGGATCAAGAGAGTCCCGGGCTGCCCACGTGGGTGGGGGCGCGCCCACCCCCCTGGGCGCGCCCCCTGCCTCGTGGACAGCCCGGAGGTCCACCGACGTACTTCTTCCTCCCATATATACCCACATACCTAAAAACTTTGGAGAGCACAATAGATCGGGAGTTCCGCCGCCAGAAGCCTCCGTAGCCACCGAAAGCCAATCTAGACCCGTTCCGGCACCCTGCCGGAGGGGGAATCCTTCTCCGGTGGCCATCTTCATCATCCCGGCACTCTCCATGATGAGGAGGGAGTAGTCCACCCTCGGGGCTGAGGGTATGTACCAGTAGCTATGTGTTTGATCTCTCTCTCTCTCTCTCGTGTTCTTGAGGTGTACGATCTTGATGTATCGCGAGCTTTGCTATTATAGTTGGATCTTATGATGTTTCCCCCCCTCTACTCTCTTGTAATGGATTGAGTTTTCCCTTTGAAGTTATCTTATCGGATTGAGTCTTTAAGGATTTGAGAACACTTGATGTATGTCTTGTGTGGGATAACCGTGGTGACAATGGGTTATTCTATTGATTCACTTGATGTATGTTTTGGTGATCAACTTGCGGGTTCCGCCCATGAACCTATGCATAGGGGTCGGCACACGTTTTCGTCTTGACTCTCTGATAGAAACTTTGGGGCACTCTTTGAGGTTCTATGTGTTGGTTGAATAGATGAATCTGAGATTGTGTGATGCATATCGTATAATCATACCAACAGATACTTGAGGTGACATTGGAGTATCTAGGTGACATTAGGGTTTTGGTTGATTTGTGTCTTAAGGTGTTATTCTAGTACGAACTTTAGGGCTGTTTGTGACACTTGTAGGAATAGCCCAACGGATTGATTGGAAGGAATAACTTTGAGGTGGTTTTGTACCCTACCATAATCTCTTCGTTTGTTCTCCGCTATTAGTGACTTTGAAGTGACTCTTTGTTGCATGTTGAGGGATAGTTATATGATCCAATCATGTTATTATTGTTGAGGAAACTTGCACTAGTGAAAGTATGAACCCTAGGCCTTGTTTCCTAGCATTGCAATACCGTTTGTGCTCACTTTTATCATTAGTTACCTTGCTGTTTTTATATTTTCAGATTACAAAAACCTTTATCTACCATCCATATACCACTTGTATCACCATCTCTTCGCCGAACTAGTCTACCTATACAATTTACCATTGTATTGGGTGTGTTGGGGACACAAGAGACTCTTTGTTATTTGGTTGCAGGGTTGCTTGAGAGAGACCATCTTCATCCTACACGTCCTACGGATTGAGAAACCTTAGGTCATCCACTTGAGGAAAATTTGCTACTGTCCTACAAACCTCTGCACTTAGAGGCCCAACAACGTCTACAAGAAGAAGGTTGTGTAGTAGACATCACCACCTCCCCCATGGGTCCGAATTGGACTAGGGGAAAAGGGGCGGCACCCCCCTTGCCCTTTCCTACTCCCTCTCTCTTTCCCTCTTTCTTCTCTCCTACTCCGGAAAGGAAAAGGGGAATCCTACTAGGACTTGGGAGTCCTAGTAGGACTCCCCACACTTGGCGCGCCCCCTCTAGGACCGGCCTCCTCCTCCTCACTCCTTTATATACGTGGGCAGGGGACATCCTAAAGGCACAATAGACAATCTCTTAGCCGTGTGCGGTGCCTCCCTCCACAGTTACACACCTCGGTCATATCGTCATAGTGCTTCGGCGAAGCCCTGCGCCGGTAACTTCATCATCACCGTTGCCACGCCGTCGTGCTGACGAAACTCTCCCTCGGCCTCAACTAGATCAAGAGTACGAGGGATGTCATCGAGCCGAACGTGTGCAGATCACGGAGGTGCCGTAATTTCGGTACTAGGATTGGTCGGATCATGAAGATGTACGACTACATCAACCGCGTTGTCATAACGCTTCCGCTTACGGTCTACGAGGATACATGGACAACACTCTTCCCCTCTCGTTTGCATCACCATGATAGATCTTGCGTGTGCGTAGGAAATTTTTGAAATTAATGCGTTCCCCAACAAGTGGTCGACCAAATCAAAAAATGCTTAAGAAATTGGCTTTGGAGAAAATTTGGAATGGAAGATAAAGTACCTGCTTTTAATTGCCTGGAACAAAACTTGTAGGCCAAAAGAGCAAGGGGCCTTGGTATTTTAGATGTTGCCGCCCATAACAAGGCTCTGCTCATCAAGAACATTCATAAATTTATGAACAAATTTGATCTCAAAATCCCTAGGCCAAGCTAATTTGGCAAAGTTACTACTCCCTCCGTTCACGAATAAGTCTACTTCTAACTTCTGTGCTAAATTAAAGTTTTAAATTTTTGACCAACTTTAGAACATTTATCGCACTAAATCGTATCGTTAGATCCATTTTGAAATGTACTTTCATAATATACCAATTTGATGTCATATATGTTACTACTCTTTTCTATAAAGTTGGCCAAATTTTTAAAACTTCGATTCGGGACAAAAGGCAGAAGTACATTTCTTTGCGGACGGAGGGAGTATCAGTTTGCACCTCCCCATGAGAAGATGGTAGGCTCTTTTTGGTGGAGGGCTCATCTTAACTTGTTGCCCATCTATAAAACTTTTCTTCCTGCAACATTGGCCAATGTGACACCATTTTACTCTTTGCATGTTAAATGGCTTGAGCTTCCTCTTGCTTAGAAATTTCCCGAGCTTCATTCTTCTGCTATAAATGAAACGGAATCAGTCGATGAATTTTTGTTTACTGATGGAGACTGGGCTGGTAATTTTCACTTATCCTTTTCTAATCAAGCCTTTGAGCAATATATTGAGCTGTAATCCCCAGTGCACCATGAACAAAATGGCCCTGACAAAGATATCTTGAAATGTCTTTCAAACAGTGGTGATTATTCTCCCATCAGCACGTACAAACACCTTATGGGCAACTATCAGAACCCCGGACTCTTCAGGAATTTATTGAAGAGCAAAAGAAAACACAAGCACAATTTTTTTTGGCTCATTCTACATGATTAATTAAAAGTAGAGCTTTGTAAAAAGGAAAGGCTTATTTATACATAATTGTTCCAGCAACTTATGCACTCAAGCACCTGAAGAGACCACAAATCACTCGCTTTGGGACTAATTTGTTATTTCCTAGCCAATCCAGCGCATGATGGGTCGGTCCATATATGTGTTTTTATCCTTTTTTAGTTTTTTCCTTTTTATTTAGTTCTAATTCCATCAGTTAACCTAGCTTTTTTTGCCTTTTCTTTCATTTTCCTAGTTTCTTTCATAGTTTTGTTTATTTTTTGTTTTCTTCCTTTTTATTGGGTCTTGGTAGGTTTTTCTTCCTTTTAATTGTTCTTCCCAATTTATTTTCATTTTTTCTCCAAGATTTTTTTAAATTTATTAGACATTAGAAAAGGCACATTCTTTGAGTGATAATTTTTTTCCTCAAAATACACTATGAGCATCTCTTCACGAACATGATGAACATTTTTAATACACATAGTGAACCTTTTCCTGACACATGGTGATTTTTTTAATATGCGATCAGCATTCTTTGAATACATGAACATATTTTTAGAATCATGTATTTAATATTGTTCATGTAATTATATTTATTATCACATTTTGCAGAAAAAACAACAGTGTTTAAAAAATTGTAGCTGTATGATTAAAAATGTATTTATGTGGTTATGAAAAATGAGAATTATAAAACAATGAAGTAAAATAAATATTCAAAAATTAGTGAAATATATTTATGTAATTATGAAGAATCAATCATCTTTTAAAATGCGTTTTTATGGAAATAAAAGAGAACCCACATGAAAAATCAAGGAATTAAAAAAAAGCAAAGCAGAATAGCGCTCAAAGATGCCGACTGGACAGGCCTATGTAGTACAAGAGCATGCGCTCTCGCAAAAAAAAATAAAAAAATACAAGAGCATGCGCGTTTCCTCTCTTATCTGAGGCAGCGAAGGAGGTCTCGTTTCAGCGGTAGGGCCGCTCAATAAACAGCTTGGGTTCTTTTTTGTTAAGTTTATTAGAGTTGTGTCGAATATAGTGTATAAGATAGGTTATAGTTGGACTATGAGTTGTATTGTGTTTACAGGGTACGGAGTCGTGTTCTGATATGACACTTATATCCTAGGCCTCTCATATATAATGGGGCTAGACACATGATGTAACATATGCCAACATAATAGCACGGACACGCAGGGGAGCCGGCGGCGTGTGCCGGTGCCCGGGCGGTCGGGGTGCGGTATTGTAGCGGTGTCATGAGGAGGAGCGCCCGTAGTCATGCCCCGGGGATGTAGCCTTATCGGTGAATCTTGTTAACAAAGATCGGTGCCGTGCTTGTGTGATTGCTTGGTCTTCGGTAGATCGACGGTGGCTTCGAATTTATTCTAATAAGTGGTATTATGAGCAAGGTTTGATTTGAGGCTGTGTTGATTTGGGGGATGGATTGTCGTTGTTCGCGGTAAGAGATGACGTGCGGAAGTGTCAGTTTCGTGGAGGTCATCGGGTGCGCTATACACGAGATCGAAGAAGGCAATCGGAAGCGATGGCGGCAGGTCTTGAACGTTCAGGAGATCTCGCCGAGATCGGATGCGGCGGCGGTGCAACGTGCGATTGGAAGAAGTTCTTCAGGCGTGGCGAGCGAGTAGCGGCCTGTGGCTGGAGGTCGATTGCTAGCAGGCCCAAGTGTGGGATTTAAGACCCAGGTTGGTTAGTGGCGGCCAGCTCGGGCAGCAAACCCAGTTAGCGTTGTGTGGGCTGGCCTTGGCGGGATTTGGCTGGTGCAGAGAAGCTGCTCGTTCGTGGTAAGTCTGGCGCCTGGCGAGACGCGCGATGTAGCCGGAGGCAAGGTGCGCAGAGTCGCAGAAGCTGGACGTGAGATTTCTTTTGAACTAGGTGATATCCCACGCGTTGCTGCGGAATTGTTTTGTGGTTTTTCAGAGTAACATCAACATTTCAAAGAAAAAGAAAAAATCATTTCATAGAAGAACATTATTTTTAGGGTAAAGAAGAACATAATTTATGAATAAAATGATAGATTTCTTATAAGCACGATTGAAATTTATTGTTGGTACAAATATGTACCACATGATTAAACAGGTGTGCCTTCTGCAGTTACTACAACCTGGACATATGGTATCCCATTCTTTTCATACTCAAGAATGTATCCAACATATGAGAATGGATGGTCACCGGACAGTGGATTAGTGGTGTGTTGAGGCTTGGACTCCCATTTAAAAGTTATAAACATCGGGTCTTTTGTAGTCTTCATCTTCGCAATTGCATCTGTGTATTTCTTCTGAGCTTCTCTTAATGAAATGGTGGTAGAACATGGCAAACTATTGTTTGCAGAATTAGGTGGCATCCTAGAGAAGATAGCTGTATGATGTCAATCAAGGTAGGAAGTGAAATGAAATATAGGGAAAACCAGTTTTAGTAGGAGTACCTGATACTTCGGTTGTCCATTTGTACTTGTTGTCGGCCCGTGATTCAAAAGGTTAGTGGTACGCTAAAAATGGTGACAATGAACTAATATTATCATATATCACTGGTACATTTAATACATCGATATAGAAAATGGTGACAATGCCAGAATTATTAAGAAAGATTTTCAAATATATGGTAGTACCAAAAATTCACAATCTCATTGCATTGCTCTGTGTTTCAGTGCACAAAACTACTGACAAAATAGGAAGTAGAAGTTTTAATACACCCGAGTCTACATTTCAAGATGGAAACCAAATTAAGGGGACTAATTATGTTGAATAATTATTTTCTTTTACCATCCTAGCCAACTGATCATGCAGCCTAACACATGTTTATCCTTTAGTACTAATATTATCATATATCACTGGTACCCTTTTAAAGGTGAGGTATAGGTCTTGAAAATGTAAAAGTGTTCTATAAGCCAAGCCAGTTGAGCCCAAGTTCTCTCCTGCTGAATCTGTTGTTGTATATCTTTTCCCTCTTTCACACATCTCTTATTTTGTTTATCAATTCACTTATCTAACATTTATAGTAAACTATATATATACCATATAGATAATTCATACCGTTGAGATAAAGTTTGAAGCAAGAAACACATGTAGACTTGTCAAGTGTATTATTTCCAAGATATACATATAGTCCTTCAGGCTAGCAGAGCCTACACATGTCTATTTGTTTTGTGTAGTTATAATCCCTGTTCAAGAATTCATCCGATTAACCAGTTAACTTGCTGATTAATCCCTACTTGTAGGGTCACCGAATAGCCGATAAACTGATAAATCGTCCGATTAATTGATTAAATGGCCGATTAACTTGCCAATTAGCCTATTAATCCCCTACTCGCCAGCCAACCGAGCAGTTACCAATTAACGATTTCCTCAACAATGGTTATAATTGATGATATATGAAGAATAATTCCTCCCTGTCTCCAAATTATAGATGCAGTTCCTAATGTTTGTGCTGCTAGTCTGCAGCTTGAATGAACTGCATCTTTCAAGTCTTCTCGGGTATGTGACTCGGCTCAATAGATTAGTGGTGTATATATAGCACTCGGATTGCATGGGAGACCAACATTATTTAGCAAAACATGAAATTCATAGATATAGTATGAAACCAATGACAATCTGTCATAGAAATGTACAGGGAAAATGAACTAACCAACACGATGTGGTGGTATATTGGGCCATGCAATCTAAGAGCAATAGTTTTTTATGTTTCTGTATAGTAGCCAGATCGCATCAAGATTTGCATCAGCTAAGACATGAAACTTCCAAGATAAGAATAGCACAACCAAGAAAGATAATTGCATGATGCAGTCCTAAGATTTAGAACCATACCTGTAGTGCGAGGGGGTGGAATCAACAGACGCCTCAAGGAGAATTTCCTGCACATGACAAAGTGAGAGTAAATCACAATCTGCAACAATGCAAGGACGTGTGAAGTAATGAAATAATTCTCAGCAGCAAGGGATGTTTGAAGCATAATGTGGAGCAGAGCACCTTTGATCTTAATCGCAACCTGAAGTCCTGAACAGATTCAAATGCATCTGGAAATAGGAAGTGTGCAGCCACCTGGCCGGAGGCCTCTTCTGACGGGACGTGAGAAGGCGTCTGTGATGGATGACGATGGCTCTACAAAGGGCTATTTAAACCCACTTTCTTCTGAAATTGCAGGTTAATGGAGGGTCATGTAATGAAGGGTGATGAATTAGGTGGATTGTCTTATCAGGCGTTTCATGTGCATTTGTGGATGCATTATGGCTGGGATAGCATACGTCGTGGAGGTGGAACGGTAGTGGTAGGAATTGAGCGGTAGCGGGAAGAGAATTAATGCATGGAAGATCGTCGGTCGTGGCGGCAGTAGCAGGCGGAGGGGCGCCGATCGCGGCGGCGGCGACGGCTGGCCGAGAGAGCGTCGGGCATGGCGGTGGCTGACCGCGGGACATGCCGGGGAGCGTAGTAGCGGCATCGGCGGGTGCCCGTGGTGCAGATCGGGGAGTGGCGATTGTGGCGGCGGCTGGATAGGGCGTGCACGGGGAATATGAAGACGCAATGGGAGAGTCAATGGGCTATTGGTTCATTTTTCATGGGCTTGGATTGTGTCCAAAGAGCCCAGCTCTATAGCCCACGTACAAAAACGTTGCTCTGATCAGCGAGCAGGACAGGTGCTGCGAACCGTTATTTTGCACTTAGCGGTGGCAAGTCCCAGTAAATTTTATCAACTCTTATCAAACGGCCCTAGACTGCTCATCTATACTGTATCAACGGCTATGATAATTCGGGTGACATGGCTTTATGAGGAGCCAGGAAAATCAGGTAGTGGGGTGCCCCTATTTAGATATAGAAAATAAAAGAAAAGGACCGAGCCTTATCATCCATCAGAATTAGAAAGGCGGGGCAAAGCAATTAGCCTAGCAATCAAGAGTTGAGCCAAGACAGGAGCTGCTACACGTGAGGACCAGAAGGTTTTTTTTGGTTGGAATTGCTAGTAGTACGTGGAAGACCGGAGGTTCTGTTCGTGTACTTGGTGCAACGTGTGTAAAGCTTAGATAATTTTTTGCTGGGTCGGTCATACAAAGGACTATGGCGCCAATGGGTACCAGGTTTGAGGTGAAGAAGTTGACTGGACTGAAAACCTTGGGTTATGGCAGACAAAGGTGAAAGATTTGTTGGCGCAATAGAGATGCTTGAAGGCGTTGCAGGAAGTCATGTCAGCTAAGATGGAATTATCAGGTGATGAATGGAGATTCGCGGAAGATGATTTAGGAGTCTCGAGTGTGTCATGTAGTCGGATAAGTTCGATTGGGTCAGACTTGGACAGTCTGACGGGTCGACGTGAGTCGGTTGATACAGAAGACGGTGGTGGGATCGGCGATGATGACATAGGAGCGTGATGCCGATGGTGACCGACTTCTGGGCGTGGAAACACGTGGCGCAGGTCCAGAGGGCTTGTGTGGCTTCAACAAGACTATGACGCAGGGTTGATTCAAGATGGTGCACACGGAGCTTGAAGTTGACAGGGCGCGAGGGTGGACTGATCATCTATCATGGAGTCATGTTGAAGGTGGAGCTGAATTGAGGGGCTACGGTGTAAGGATCTAGAGAATCGAAGCCTATTCAGCAGGTGAAAAAAGCGAGTGACACGTAGTTTGGACTGGAGCCTAGTGGTCTGATGGAAGCGTGAAACTCGTCATCGGTCGGTGATGATCGGTGGTACTCTGCAGTGGGGGTTGAGTGGTGTGGTTTTGCGACCCTTAAGACTCGACCGGGACAACGGAGGCTCGACGCAGTAATAGCGGCGAGGCGTGCGGTACGCACGGGGCATGGAGACGGGGCAGGGCTCTGGTGGTCATACATGTGGTTAGACGACCGCGAAGTTGACTCAGGTTGACTACAAGCAATGATGAAATTCCTTCAAGTTTTAGACAAGCGGTCAAGAAAGGAGCGGTGATATTGAGTTCAGGTAACTCTTATGTGTGACACCCAATATGTGAGCTGTTCATTTTCACGCTGGTCAGTGACCAGTGAGTGATTGCTTTGGACGGATACTCTGGAAGTTGGGAGTACAAACTAGAGTAACAAGGAACTTAATTTTGCTCGAGTGTTGACTGTGGTCAAGAAAATGAGGGACTACAAAGTTGTAGGTGGAGCCATATGAAGTCTTTGGAGTAGCAGCGGTACTCATGGGATAAACTCAAGTCCAATGTACATGGACGAATTCAAGGTGGTGGAGAATATTCGCCAAGGTGAAGTTTGTTAGAGTTGTGTCGAATATAGTGTACAAGGTAGGTTACAATTGGATTATGAGTTGTATTGTGTTTACAGGGTACGGAGTCGTGTTCTGATAGAACACTTGTATCCTAGGCCTCTCACATATAGAGGAGCGCCGTAGTCATGCTCCGGAGATGTAGCCTTATCGATGAACCTCATTAACAAAGATTGATGTCGTGCTTGTGTGATTACTTAGTCTTTAATAGATCGACGATGGCTTCGGATTTATTCTACAAAGTTATTAAAAAAAAACTCGGTTCAGCATCGTTAAACTATCACAACAAAAAGAGAGACGAAAAGCTCGTTTGCTTGTCCTTGACGTCGCGGTCGGACCTCGGATTGTGGATTATTGGTGGACTGCTGGCCGGCCGGGAAGACACGCAAGCAAGCAAGCAGCACGTCCGAACCAGATTGATGCGCGCCTGCGAGCCATATACAATGGCATTATAAATCCATGAGCTCGGCTCTACCACCTCGTCCTAACAATTCCCTCTCTGCTTTGGTTGAGACGGAAGCATGGGACCAAAACGTTGCATCTCTTCTCTATCTGCTCACGGCGTTGATTCGGGTTTGTTAAATTGAGACGCGCTAGAACGGCTGCCCCACGCTCACGGACGTATGTACGGCCAGATTTAGTAGCAATTTTCAGCAATTCTGTGAGTGCGGCCTCTGAACTGACAATTGGGGTTAAATATTGGGGCACCAGCCGCCCACCAGGAGGAAAATGACATACAGAAGCCGATGCACAAGTGTGGAGCTTCGCCAAGTGTGCATGATCCGGGTTTACTACACACGGCAGAGGTCCAAGGCCGAGTCGTCGGAGACGCAATCAGCCCGAACGGATTTTCCACCTCTTTTTTGTTGGAAAAACGGATTTTTCCGATACGCCGTCTCCGTCGTACTACCGCCCTCCTCCCACGCTCCCGGCCTACTTCCACTAAAACGTAGCACACGCTCCACACCACCCACTGTGATCCCTACCCCACGAAATGGTGGCCCACCTGTCGGCGATGATGTGCAGAGAAACATCGTGTGAGCGTGGTCTGGTGAATCGTCGGGACAGTACAAAGTGGGAGTAGTACTCTGCCCCACGAGAGAGAAAAAAAAGTTGTACTCCGGCCAGCGCGACCAACCGTGGGCAATATGATCTACCCGCACCGCACGGGCCCACACGTCAGCCCCTTCCAGCTTCCCGCCGCGGTATAAATCCCCTCCTCCGCTCCCCGGCTCCTCTCTGCCGCCCCGCCCACCCCAACGGTTCCCAGCGCGCCACACCAGAGCACCAGAGCGCGGCACCGGCATGGCCATGGCCACGGCCGCCAGCTCCCGCCACCTCCTCCTCCTGTCCCTCTGGCTCTGCGCGGCCGCCAGCACGGCCTGGGCGCATGGAGGCGGCGGGGACGACGACGCGGACTCCGGAGACGCGGACGGCGGCGAGGGCGCGAAGCCGGACCTGCGTGCGCCGGGGCTGGTGGCGGTCAAGCTGTGGTGCCTGGCGCTGGTGTTCGCGGGCACGCTGGCGGGCGGAGTGTCCCCCTACTTCATGCGGTGGAACGAGGCGTTCCTGGCGCTGGGCACGCAGTTCGCCGGCGGGGTCTTCCTCGGCACCGCCATGATGCACTTCCTCAGCGACGCCAACGAGACCTTCGGGGACCTCGTCCCCTCCAGCGAGTACCCCTTCGCCTTCATGCTCGCCTGCGCCGGCTACGTGCTCACCATGCTCGCCGAGTGCGCCATCTCCTCCGTCGTCGCGCGCGGCCGCACCGCGCCCGCCGCCGCCCCGGCAACAACCGCAGGTGAGTTGTGAGCGGCCCGGCAGCTCACGTGCTCTCCGCTGAAACTATACTTTATTTTTTACTATGTCCGTGCCGGCCGTGCTGGCACCCGGCGGCATAAAGGAGGCGGCTGGGCGTTGGGTTAAATGCAAATTTGCGTCCTATACTACTGTTTGTTATCAAGAAATTTGCTACGTACTTAATATCCCCTTCGTCCGGAAATACTTGTCTTCAAAATGGTTGTATTTAACTTATTTTAGTTATAAATACATTCATTTTATTCATTTCGAAGACAAGTATTTCCGGACGAAGGGAGTATTACTTTATTCCTGATGATCTTGATGATGTTCCTAATGATCTTTAATCCACTGTTCACAAATGTCCAGGAGCTCTGGAGGAGGGCAAGCTGGGCAGCACAAATGGCAACGGCTCCGAGCAACAAGCAGCTGTAATAAGTAGCTCAGCCCCCGGATTCAGTCTTACTTTTCTTTTGCTTTGTGATGACAGTCAGGCTACCAAACTGCTTTCTGTACCACATCTACTACTATTTCGTACACTAACGTAACTTGGTGGTGTCGCGCAGGAGCGGGACGCGCACGGGCCGCCGGCGGCGACGGGCCACTCGACGGCGTCGATGCTGCGGAACGCCAGCACCCTCGGCGACAGCATACTGCTCATCGCCGCGCTCTGCTTCCACTCCGTCTTCGAGGGCATCGCCATCGGAGTCGCCGGTAAGAGAGGCTCATGACGTCGTTGAATCGTCCAAAAATTTGACTTCCATGAGAAAGAAGAAGACATCTGCATCTCATGTCTCGACCACTGGTTCGGTACAGATGCTTGCAAGTTGCAACCATCAATCAACTCTGAAACCGACATGCGCTAGTTCTTAGCCAGCTTCGTCTCACTTCAGTCATTGTCATGCATACTTTTACTTGTTCAAGCCTTTGAATAGATGCTCCAGTCCAGATGCTCGCAACTTCCTCGCGCGTCCATTGATGTCCACTTCAATCAGCATTTCACAGATTCCATTGACATTAACCAGAAAAACAGAAAATCCCAGATAATCAATCATCCTACAGTTCTAACTATGCTTGCGACCTGTCGACATTGGCATTGCAGAGACGAAGGCGGACGCGTGGAAGGCGCTGTGGACAATCAGCCTGCACAAGGTGTTCGCGGCGGTGGCAATGGGCATCGCGCTGCTCCGGATGCTGCCCAACCGCCCGCTGCTCTCCTGCTTCGCCTACGCCTTCGCCTTCGCCGTCTCCAGCCCCGTCGGCGTCGGCGTCGGCATCGCCATCGACGCCACCACGCAGGGCGACGTGGCCGACTGGGTCTTCGCCGTCTCCATGGGCCTCGCCACCGGCATCTTCATCTACGTCTCCGTCAACCACCTCCTCTCCAAGGGGTACAAGCCCCAGCGGCCCGTCAAAGCCGACACGCCCCTCGGCCGCTGGCTCGCCGTCGTGCTCGGCGTCGGTGTCATCGCCGTCGTCATGATATGGGACACCTGATCGTCTGAAGTTGCATGGGGCTGGTTTGTTAATTAGTTTTGGACGTTCGTTCATACTGTAGTATATTTCATAGTGCAAGGATACTAGTAGCTTCAATGTAGGCTATTGCCTCATAGTACATGTGCTGTGATAAGAGAGCTGTTTACATAATATTACTAGGTGAAAAACACGCAAAAAGGTTAAATTCTTGTTTATTTATGCTAGGAAAATGCCACAAATCCAACTGCAAAAAGGACATCCATATCCTTCATTTAGTTCCCCACACACAACCGATCACAGCACCAAATGGCAGTCAAGCAGGCTACCCACAGCACCAGTACACCAGCAAACCAATGAAGAGTTCCGGGCTCTCCAGGAACTGAACACAAGATGCACAGCCCCCAGACAAAACCCAAAGCACCCAGGATCAACACGGCCATAACTTACAGATATTGCTCGAGTTCCCGGCACAGAAATGGCTTCACAGCTTAAGAACACTCAGTAGCTATACAGGAACAACAGATCAGGGCAAAAAACTGATCTGTGGCATGTTCGGAGAGCCTTCTTTCAGACAGACAAAATTTGGCAGCAGCCGATGTTGTGCTCGCTCGCTTGGCTGGTGGCTGCTTGCCCGCTCTCCTACTGCAGGATCTGAGTGACGGATGCGGTGTCCTACTTCTTTGCCGAGGCATTACGCAGCTTCTCGAATATGGGGTGTCTCAGGATCTCTTTTGCAGACGGCCGCCTCACGGGATCAGGGTCCATCATCGACTGAAAGTAAGCAGAGAGTGGGGGTGAGCAAGCATGTGAAATACCTGTCATAAGGGAGGAAATCTTTCTTGGACTTGAATGCTAGAGTTCCCTAAGGCGCCAAGCAATTGCAGACTGTAGCTCTGTGGATAGGCCATAGCTGTAATTGTAACGCCCTTGACCCAAACAAAGAATCGACCGAATGGAACAAAGCTAAAGGTGAAATAAGTTCATTCATGTGATGCTTTCTTTATATGCTATGATGGTCATGAGTAACAAGCACCAATGGGTACCATATAGACCGTGTTATAAAAAGGATGCACAAGCACCACTGAAAGTGTTAGGATTGTGCATGCGAGTAAACAGTCGACATACAGAGTGCCAATAAGAGGTATCGGTAGCGAGGTACTAGTGTATTATGCTACTGCTTCATCAGTTGGAAGAAATACACAACATGGTTACACGAAAGACACTTGCTTCTGCATAAATTTTAGCAACACAGCAGCAAACTTTAAGCTTTTAGCCACAGAAGTAAAAAAACATTATATTGTGTTGAGTTACTTGGGCGATCATGAATATTATGAGCATGGGGATTAGATTAAGGAAGAGTGTAGCCGTCATTTTGAATTTTGAATGTAAGGGGTTTAGATACAAGGGGGAACTATAGTAGAATAGTGCCAATTGATTGTCAATCTGGATACAGAAATGCAGGGCAAATGAAAGTAAACAGCTGGAAAGGGAAAGCCATACCTTGATTAAACTCTGGAACTGCATTGGGTGTCCTGGTAGCAATGAAATTTTGCCCTCTCTGAGACTTGCAAACTGGTGTCCAGAAACAGGAAGCGGAGTGCCTCTTATAAGCTCATAGACAGCTGCCCCGAGAGAAAAGATGTCTACCTTGTCAAGATGCTCATGCTTTTCATTCAACATTTCTGGAGGCATATAACGAGAATCTCCTTCTTCGATTGCCAAACTTCGATCAATAAGTGTAGCACAACCGAAATCTCCAAGCTTATAAATACCATTCCTGACATATATGTTATCTGGTTTCACGTCAAGGTGTGCTACGCCACGCCCATGAATGAAGTCCAAACCTTTGCAGATCTTGCATTTCACAAAATTTACTTTCAATGTTAGTAGGTGAGGTGCACATGAAAGAATGGTTATATTAATAGGTGAGGTGTACATGAACGAATAATGCATGGGTGGTTGACAGCAGATGATGAATCCAAGAGTACTTTACATAATTTCAAGAAACTTGTTAGAACAACTATTACAATGGTATACTAGTTACGTTATGACATTGAATTCATTTTGCTTCAGATACTGACCATTGACCAACAAAAAGAAAATAGATTAGTAAACCAACCTGATACAACAGTTCCAGGGCATCCCCAAACTCCAACGGCTTGTCCCCATTTACAGATAAGGAGCGGTCACACAGTTCCATCTGGATAAAAAGTTTTTCGGTCTCGAACCAAGAGGTGAAATATCCAACTATGTTCTCATGGTTACCTAGGGCCACCAAAGTATGAACTTCCTTCAATGCTTGCCTCCTGTAAATAAATATACAACAAACGGGATTAGTGAATCGTGGTCTAACTACTGAAGCAAGAGGGCTTCTATGAAACTACCTGTCCATGTCATTATGCAACTGCTTGATGCTCCGTTTTACTGCGTACAAGCAGCCCTCTATCCTCCTCAGAACTTTAAACACGACACTGAAGTTTCCACATCCAATTTGCTGAAAACAAACAATTGTCATGACCCAAACCTCCACAAAATGTAAAACTAAAACCTGAACATGAACACATAAGCAATATCTAATGAGAGCATACCTCAATTTCATGGAAATCGGTACGGTAACGTGAAAGACCGTCAGCACCAATAGAGGGAGAAGACCCTAAATACAGATATTTTGTCTGTTAACTCTTTTTTTTTGTGAGAAAGATGCTGCTATAAATGTTTCTTACTGAGATAAAAAATCACACGCAGTGATTATGCGTTATTAACTTTATAACATGTACACGTAATTTGAAAGGATGTGAAATGAACACGT
Source organism: Triticum monococcum (assembly GCA_034509565.1). NCBI lineage: Eukaryota > Viridiplantae > Streptophyta > Magnoliopsida > Poales > Poaceae > Triticum > Triticum monococcum. Next base: position 70,411,292 of record CM067846.1, read on the forward strand.
ACACATAATTTGAAGGGATATGAAATGAACATGTACACATAATTTGAAGGGATGTGAAATGAGCATGTACACATAATTTGAAGGGATGTGAAATGAACATGTATACATAATTTGAAGGATGTGAAATGAACATGTTTCAATAACATCAAGCACATAAATGTTACCTGATGATTTGCATTTCCTCACGGAGAACACATTATCATCTATCCGAGGGTCCATATTATATGGATTCTTGATGCACGGTGGAGGCGTCACCTGGGAGCGCAGAACTCTTGCTGAATGTGGGACATAGCTACCTCTCTTTTGCGAACTAGGTTGCGCCATCTTTTCTTCCTCTGGATCATCTTGACTTAGAGAAAATCGGACCGGAGTAATCTCCTGGCTATCCGCCTCCATTAGGTCCATGGACCGACCTTTCGGGGAAGAATCTGTAAGCAATGGCAATCCTTTATTAATACAACAACATTGAGCCAGAGGCCAGAGCAAGCATATCAAACTCTGGAATTTAGGCAACTGGATCTTGAGGCAAGACCATAATGATGATTTCAGATCAATAGGACTCAGTTTGAGCATTCGCACTCTCACCTCTCTTGTACCTCTTGCTCCGGGCCACTGACTTCTCTGGAGATTGGGGGCAAGGGGTGTTCTCCTGCAGATAACCCAAACAGATCAGATAAGCAATGTAATCGCACACAAGAAAATATGTCTTTTTCCCACCTTATCGGCGTCGAAGCCGCTCGCCAGCTGCGGCGCATCGGGCGTGAGGTAATCCGGGGTACTGCAAAACAGCGAGCGGCAAGAAGAGGGATAGGGTTAGCCCGAGATGCGCACGCTCACTGGACACAGACTGCAGCTCGGATCGAATCAAGAGCCAATCAGAGATCTACCAGAAGAAATCCTGGCTGAGGATGCAGGCGTCCCTGTCCTCCATGGGCACGTCCGCGTCCACGGGCGCGGCCTGCTGCGGCGGAGCGGGGGCGGGGGCGGGGGCGGGAGCCGGGGCCGGGGCCGGGCGGGGCTCCTCGAGGAGCTCCCCGAAGGGCTTGGGCGAGGCGAAGGGGCGGTCGGCGAAGAGGGGGAAGAGGGTGACGTGCTCGAGCTTCTGCGAGAGCTCCCCCGACGGCGAGCTGCCGGCCACCGCCGCCGCCGCCATCTGCGCCTGCGCCTTGGTCGCGGGGGGCGTGAAGCGGCGGCGGGACTTGCTCCCGCCGCGCGGGCCCGGGGTCTTGGTCCTCAGCATCGCCGACGCTCGCTCCTCTCTCCCCGGCGCGGCGGAATGCCGGATTCGAATCCGCGGCGGGGCTGGGGTTTGGCTGTGGGGGTGGGGAGAGACGCGGGGTGCGAAAGGGAGGAAAGAAATGATTTTTAAATCGAGAAATCTGGAATTGGAGGGAGCACTGGCTGGCTGTGGCGGGAGAGATAATAAATAAGAAAAACGTTTCGGTGGGAAATGGGACGTCGTTTTGTTCGTGTCCGTTTTTCTATCCAGATCCGGATGTTGGGCTGGCCCGGTTAGGCTGTTGGGCTGGACATGTCTGCTTTGTTGCCCTAGGCCCAGATTGGTAATGGCATTTTGGTTGGTATTTACACTCACAATCACATCACCACGAGATATCATCATCGTAGAAAGAAGTTAACTTCCCTAATTGTCTTGGAAATGGTTAGTTTTCCCACAACCCCTTTGCTCGACCAGTGGCGTGATTATGAAGAAAGTGGGGAGGCCTCCCCACCTCCCCCCCCCCCCCCCCCCCACACACACACACACAAATGAAAATGAACAAATTGGGGAGGGGGTCGGGACTCGGGAGCTCATGGTTTTTCTAGGTGGAGATGCATGCAAAAATCAAAACAAGAAAATATCTTCTAAACCACTCATCTGGATCACAAAACGGTTTCGCCCTTGTGCTTCTTGTGTCGATATCGTTCAAACTTTATTCCAATTGTTAGGTTTTGAAAAAATTGATGTGTAAGTACATTTTTCACGCTAGCGTGCGTACTTCTACTATAGTGTGTGGTCTTCCAATGTTGGTGTGTATACTTCCCATGTTAGTGGTGTGTACCAACATGGGGCGTGCACATGCCTCAAATTAAAGAAAATACACATGTAAATGCACAGGGCAGTACATATGCTCATATGGAACTACACATATCGCAGAGAAAGTGCACATGTCTCTCCACAATAGTCAGTAGTGTACATGCCCATTAGGAAGTACCCATGCACAATACCGGATTACATGAGCAAAACTAGAAAGGAAAATGAGTAAAACCGGAAAAACGGGAGAACCCATAGAAACACAAAAAAGAAAAGAGAAAATCGAAGACACGACCTCCTGCGTGGGGCGGGGGTGGGAGTATGTGGACGATGTGTTCTCGCGGGAGCACTAACTCCCCTCCCGAGGTCACTCCGCTACATATTTTTTTCCTAATTTTGTAGCATGTTACCCAAATCCAAGTTACATATTTTGTGGTAAGCAATGTCCAAATGAAAAGATCTTGCAGTTGGTAGTGCAGTCCATTCTTAATTGGAGTAACTAGTAGGCAAAACTAGCAACCATCTGTTCCAAGGCTTGTGGTTTTTTTACCCATAGAGTCAATATATGGTAGAAGTACATGTATCTAAATAAATTGAAACCACAAAATGTCCTCGCGAGAAAACAGATAGACGATGGGGGGGGGGGGGGGGGCTTCCCTCTACCTACTACGCGACGCCTAGCCACTCTAACTCAAATTGCTAAAGTACATGGAATTGTGCTCCCCCCCCCCGGCAAATCATATGACTGATGCACTTCTTGTATAAATTTGCACGATTTGATTTTTTTTCCTTCAAGTATGAATAGAATTTGTATTTTTTCAAAAAAAATCACTAACTTGTACTTGAGTCCTGATGACCCACAAGTATAGAGGATCTATCGTAGTCCTTTCGATAAGTAAGAGTGTCGAACCCAACGAGGAGCAGAAGAAAATGATAAGCGGTTTTCAGTAAGGTATTCTCTGCAAGTACTGAAATAAGTGGTAACAGATAGTTTTGTGATAAGATAATTTGTAATAAGCAAGAAGTAACAAAAGTAAATAAAGTGCAGCAAGGTGGCCCAATTCTTTTTGTAGCAAAGGACAAGCATGGACAAACTCTTATATAAGGAAAAGCGCTCCCGAGGACACATGGGAATATCGTCAAGCTAGTTTTCATCACGTTCATATGATTCGCGTTCGGTACTTTGATAATTTGACATGTGGGTGGACCGGTGCTTGGGTGTTGTTCTTACTTGAACAAGCATCCCACTTATGATTAACCTCTATTGCAAGCATCCACAACTACAACAAAAGTATTAAGGTAAACCTAACCATAACATGAAATATATGGATCCAAATCAGCCCCTTACGAAGCAATACATAAACTAGGCTTTAAACTTCTGTCACTCTAGCAACCCATCATCTACTTATTACTTCCCAATGCCTTTCTCTAGGCCCAAATAATGGTAAAGTGTTATGTAGTCGACGTTCACATAACACCACTAGAGGCTAAACAACATACATCTCATCAAAATATCGAACGAATACCAAATTCACATGACTACTAATAACAAGACTTCTCCCTTGTCCTCAGGAACAAACGTAACTACTCACAAAGCATATTCATGTTCATAATCAGAGGGGTAATAATATGCATAAAGGATCTGAACATATGATCTTCCACCAATTAAACCAACTAGCATCCACTACAAGGAGTAATTAACACTACTAGCAACCTACCAGCACCAATCGCGGACTTGGAGACAAAAATTGGATACAAGAGATGAACTAGGGTTTTGAGATGAGATGGTGCTGATGAAGATGTTGATGGAGATTACCCTCTCCCGATGAGAGGGCATTGGTGATGACGATGGCGATGATTTCCCCCTCCGGGAGGGAAGTTTCCCCGGTAGAACAGCTCTGCCGGAGCCCTAGATTGGTTTCGCCAAGGTTCCGCCTCGTGGCGGCGGAGTTTCTTCCCGAAAGGTTGCTTCCTATTTTTTTCTCGACGAAAGACTTCATATAGGAGAAGATGGTCATCGGAGAGCCACCAGGGGGCCCACGAGGTAGGGGGCGCGCCCTAGGGGGGGCGCCCCCCACCCTCGTGGAAAGGGTGTGGCCCCCCTGGTCTTCATCTTTGGCGAGGATTTTTCATTATTTATTATAAGGTATCCCGTGGAGTTTCAGGACTTTTGGAGTTGTGCAGAATAGGTCTCTAATATTTGCTCCTTTCCAGCCCAGAATTCCAGCTGCCGGCATTCTCCCTCCTTATGTAAACCTTGTAAAATAAGAGAGAATAGCCATAAGTATTGTGACATAACAGCCCATAATGTAATAAATATCGATATAAAAGCATGATGCAAAATGGACATATCAACTCCCCCAAGCTTAGACCTCGCTTGTCCTCAAGCGAAAGCCGATAACAATAAATATGTCCCCTTGTTTAGAGGTAGAGGCGTCGATAAAAATAAAATACAGACATGAAGGCATCATGATTATTCTCATAATAGCAACATACATAGATATTGTCATATGATTACTTATGTTCAAGTGATGATCTATTCACAATGCAAAAGTATGAATCAGAAACCTTATTGAGAACCAACAAACTATAACCTCAGTCATTGAAGCAATTACAATTTATCATAACATCAGAAAGAGTCTATGTCAGAGCTAAAAAGCAAGTCCACATACTCAACTATCATCTAGTCCTTCATAATTGCTAACACTCACGTAATACTTGTGGTTACGGAGTTTTAATCGGACACAGAGAAAGATAGGGGCTTATAGTTTCGCCCCACAACCTTTTTACCTCGAGGGTAATGTCAACAATAATAACTCATGCCCCCCTACATCCAATTATATATATATATATATATGCTGGGCTTGCCAAAGGATAAAATGAAAAAGGGAGAGGTGAAGATCACCATGACACTTGCATAAGGTAGAAGATAATAATAAAAGATAGGCCCTTCGCAGAGGGAAGCAGAGGTTGCCATGCGTTTTATGGTTGGATGCACAAAATCTTAATGCGAAAGAACGTCACTTTATATTGCCCCTTGTGATATGAACCTTTATTATGCAGTCCGTCGCTTTTATTACTTCCACATCACAAGATCGTATAAAGCTTATTTCTCCCACACTAATCATACATATTTAGAGCAATTTTTATTGCTTGCACCGATGACAACTTACTTGAAGGATCTTACTCAATCCATAGGTAGATATGGTGGACTCTCATGGCAAAACTGGTTTAAGGATATTTGGAAGCACAAGTAGTATCTCTACTTGGTGCTGAGAATTTGGCTAGCATGAGGGGGAAAGGCAAGCTCAACATGTTGGATGATCCATGACAACATACTTTATCTCAGATATAAGAAAACATAACACATTACGTTGTCTTCCTTGTCCAACATCAACTCTTTAGCATGTCATATTTTGATGAGCACTCCCAATCATAAAAGATGTCAATAATATTATATTTATATGTGAAACCTCTCTTTCCTTATTACTTCCTATTAATTGCAACGATGACCAAAGCTATGTCTGCCAACTCCCAACAACTTTCAATCATCACACTCTTTCTATGTGAAGTCATTACTATCAATAAGATCAATATGAACTTTTGTTTCTTCTTATTCTTTTTCTCTTTTCTTTTATTCACCCAAGATCATAGCAAGAAAATCAAGCCCTTGACTCAACACTAATCTTTATTATATAGCTCACGAACTCAATTACAAAGAAGGATAATAAAGCAAAACTCACAACTAGATCATGCCATAAACTTTATTCTACTAGATCAAAATACTACTAATAGGATCGAACTAAGGAAAACGATAAAGATAGGAGTTGTGATTGTGATACGATACCGGGGCACCTCCCCCAAGCTTGATAGTTGCCAAGGGGAGTGCCCATACCCATGTGATTATATCTCCTTGGTTGGTGAAGAAGGTGGAGGTGTTGTTGTCGGATAGTCGCACATCGAGCATAGGAGGTCTTCTAACTTGCGGATAATGCCCTTGAGTGCGATGATATGCTCCTTCAACAAAATATTTTCACGTGTGAGATACTTATTTTGTATACGAGCCAACTCAATCATCTTGAAAGCTTCGATTTCTGTAGGGGTAAGAAGATTATGATCCAGTTGAAGGGTGTCTTCTTTTGCTGGAACTTGGTCCTCCATGGCCTTCTTGATCCCTTCATCCTTGTTGATCTCCATAGGTTCTTCTCTCTTGAGCTCTATCTTCATTAGCCAAGCATCATTGCCCTCATGGTTGGAGGAGGAGGGAGACGACATAGTGCCTGGCCTTGACAACCCTGACAGGAAACAGCTCGAAACAAAGACAGGAGATTTTTGCGTGATACGAGAGTCAAAACCTTCGGGAGAATATATAGTGAATTTTTACCGACCAAAATACATATCATGCAAGAAAACGGAGTCCGGAAGGCACACGAGGAGCTCACGAGGTAGGGGGCGCGCCCAGGGGGGTAGTGCGCGCCCTCCACCCTCGTGGGGCCCTCGTGTCCTTCCCGGACTGCTACTTAATTTTCTATTTTTCTAAATATTCCAAAACGGAGAAATATTGCCTTAAAAATTGTTTTGGAGTCAGTTTACTTACCGTACCACATACCTATTCCTTTTCGGAGTCTGAAACGTTCTAGAAAGTGTCCCTTATGAATTCCTCCAGGGTTACGGTTTCAATAATATTGGTTTCAACATTTATGGGATTACCTGAGATATAATGTTTGATTCTTTGACCGTTTACCACCTTCGGATTTGTGCCTTCGAAGTTGTTGATTTTTATGGCACCGGAACGATAGACCTCTGATACGTCTCCGTCGTATCTATAATTTTTGATTGTTCCATGCCAATATTATTCAACTTTCATATACTTTTGGCAACTTTTTATACTATTTTTGGGACTAAGATATTGATCCAGTGCCCAGTGCCAGTTCCTGTTTGTTGCATGTTTTTTGTTTCGCAGAATATCCATATCAAACAGAGTCCAAACGGAATAAAAACTGACGGAGATTTTTTTTGGAATATATATGATTTTCGGGAAGAAGAATCCACGCGAGACGATGCTCGAGGGGCCCACGAGGTAGGGGGGCGCGCCCCTGACCCTCGTGGCCACCCTGTAAGGCGGTTGGTGCCCTTCTTTTGCCGCAAGAAAGCTAATTTCCGGATAGAGATCGTGTCAAAATTTCATCCCAATCGGAGTTACGGATCTCCGGGAATATAAGAAACGGTGAAAGGGAAGAATCTGAGAACGCAGAAATAGAGAGAGACAGAGAGACAGATCCAATCTCGGAGGGGCTCTCGCCCCTCCCGTGTCATGGAGGCCATGGACCCGAGGGGAAACCCTTCTCCCATCTAGGGAGGAGGTCAAGGAAGAAGAAGGAGGAGGGGGCTCTCTCCCCCTCGCTTCCGGTGGCACCGGAGTGCCACCGGGGGCCATCATCATCACTGCGATCTACACCAACACCTCCGCCATCTTCACCAACATCTCCATCACCTTCCCCCCTCTATCTACAGCGGTCCACTCTCCCGCAACCCACTGCACCCTCTACTTGAACATGGTGCTTTATGCTTCATATTATTATCCAATGATGTGTTGCCATCATATGATGTCTGAGTAGATTTTCGTTGTCCTATCGGTGGTTGATGAATTGCTATGATTGATTTAATTTGCTTGTGGTTATGTTGCTATCCTTTGGTGCCCATCATATGATTGCGCGCGTGGATCACACCCTAGGGTTAGTTGTATGTTGATAGGACTATGTATTGGAGGGCAAGAGTGACAGAAGCTTCAACCTAGCATAGAAATTGATGCATACGGGATTGAAGGGGGACCAATATATCTTAATGGCCCCTGTTCAAGAATTCATCCGATTAACCAGTTAACTTGCCGATTAATCCCTACTCATAGGGTCCCCGAGTAGCCGATTACCCGATAAATCGTCCGATTAATTGATTAAATGGCCGATTAGCCTATTAATCCCCTACTCACTAGCCGACCGAGCAGCTACCAGTTAACGATTTCCTCAACAGTTAATGCTATGCTTGGGTTTTACCTTAATGAACATTAGTAGTTGCGGATGCTTGCTAATAGTTCCAATCATAAGTGCATAGAATTCCAAGTCAGGGATGACATGCTAGTAGTGGCCTCTCCCACATAATACTTGCTATCGGTCTAGTAAAGTAGTCAATTGCTTAGGGGCAATTTCACAACTCCTACCACCACTTTTCCACACTCGCTATATTTACTTTATTGCTTCTTTACTTAGAACAGCCCCTACTTTTTATTTACTTGCTCTTTATTATCTTGCAAACCTATCCAACAACACCTACAAAGTACTTCTAGTTTCATACTTGTTCTAGGTAAAGCGAACGTCAAGCGTGCATAGAGTTGTATCGGTGGTCGATAGAACTTGAGGGAATATTTGTTCTACCTTTAGCTCCTCGTTGGGTTCTACACTCTTACTTATCGAAAACTGTTGTGATCCCCTATACTTGTGGGTTATCAAGACCTTTTTCTAGCGCCGTTGCCGGGGAGCAATAATGTGGGGTGAATATTCTCGTGTGTGCTTGTTTGCTTTATCACTAAGTAATTTTTATTTGCTGTTCTTAGTTATTTTCTATCTTTAGTGATGGGTAGAAAATGCAAAATACCAAAAAATTAGTTGTACCTACTGAACCAATGGTTGAAGAACCAATCAAAATCTATCACACTGCTGAAGCTTATTACTTGGATCATCTTCGATCCCTATGTGCTCGTGCTGAAACCCCAACTAGCTTAGTTGAGGGCAAATCCTTAGATGAGCATGCTTGTTATGTGCGACACCGTATATCTGAAAAAGGGAAACTATTATGGGGTCAAATTCAATGTTTGCAATGCTATGCTTGGAATTTATGTGAAATATATGATTTTACTTGTTGTTCTGAAAACCCTAAGAAACACTTTCCCTATCAATGTGAGTTTAGTGATAATGGAATCGTATCTTCGTATGCTAAGGGTGTTTACAATTACTATGATGTTCAACAAATTGAAGAATTTGTTGCTTTTGAGGGTGCTTATGAAATTGCTTCTTTGATTGAAAAGTATGATGCTACTTTTCACAAATCTGAAAATTTTGCTATACTTAAATATTGCTATGATAATTATGCTTCTAATACCTATGTTAAACAATATATTGAGGAATACTCCGCTGTCCAAGAAGAGATTAATATTTTGCAGGAATCTATGGAAGAAGAAGTTGATGACACTGTGAGCTCATTGGATGAAAAAGATGAGGAGGAGAGCGAAGACCAAAAGGAGGAAGAGCGGATTGATCACCCGTGCCCACCTTCTAATGAGAGTAACTCTTCAACTCATACATTGTTTAATTCCCCTTCTTGCTTACCGAAGGATGATTGCTATGATGACTGTTATGATCCCTATGATTTTTTTGAAATATCCCTTTTTGATGATGTTTGTTATGCTTATGGCCAAGATGCCAATATGAATTATGCTTATGGAGATGAACTTGCTATAGTTCCTTATGTTAAACATGAAATTGTTGCTATTGCACCCACGCATGATAGTCCTATTATCTTTTTGAATTCTCCCGATTATACTATATCGGAGAAGTTTGCACTTATTAAGGATTATATTGATGGGTTGCCTTTTACCGTTGCGCATGATGATTTCAATAAGTATAATATGCATGTGCTTGCTGCTCCTACTTGCAATTATTATAAGAGAGGAACTATATCTCCACCGCTCTATGTTTCCAATATGATAAAATTGCAAGAAACTGTTTATACTATGCATTGGCCTTTACTTTGTGTGCATGAATTGTTCTTTTATGACATGCCGATGCATAGGAAGAGAGTTAGACTTCGTCATTGCTTGATATAGGTTGCTTTGTGCTCACTACTAAATTACAAATCATTGTTAATTAAAATTGGCTTTGATATACCTTGGGATCCGGGTGGATTCACTACTTGGGCACTATATGCCTAGCTTAATGGCTTTAAAGAAAGCGTTGCCAGGGAGACAACCTGAAAGTTTTAGAGAGTCATTTATTTCTGTTGAGTGCTTTCATATAGTTTAAAAACAACAAAAATAAAGAGTGGAACCCAAAACTTTTTAAAAAGGAAAGTGAAAGTGAGAAAGACAAGCACTGTTGAAGTGGGAGAGCTCCTTGAACTTTGTTCATGCTCACGGCAACTTTGTGAATCTTGATTACAGAAACTTTTCAACAAAAATAATTATCCCCTTGTACAATTCCATTGTATTATAAAAATAATGTGCCAAGGTTGTAGTGCACGATTTTACATTTTTAGCTGGAACGTCAAATGGTTCTGATTCTTTTTGCACTGTCTTTCTGTACAAATTGTTTATTTTCCTAATTTTGGCAGAATGTTTCAAGTATCAGAAGTATGGTGAATGTTCAGATTGCTACAGACTGTTCTGTTTTGGACAGATTCTGTTTTTGATGCATAGTTTGCTTGTTTTGATGAAACTGTCAATTTATATTAGTGGATTAAGCCATGAAAAAGTTATACTACAGTAGACACAATGAAAAAACAAAACATGGATTGGTTTGCAACAGTACTTATAGTGGTGATTTGCTTTATTATACTAACGGATCTTACCGAGTTTTCTGTTAAAGTTTTGTGTGGATGAAGTGTTCGATGATTGAGAAGGTCTCGATGTGAGAAGAAGGAAGAGAGGCAAGAGCTCAAGCTTGGGGATGCCCGAGGCACCCCAAGTAAATATTCAAGGAGACTCAAGCGTCTAAGTTTGGGGATGCCGGGGAGGCACCCCCTCTTTCTTCAACAAGTATCAGTATGTTTTCGGATTCGTTTCGTTCATGCGATATGTGCAATCTTGGAGCGTCTTTGCTTTAGTTTTCATGTTTCTTTTTTGCACCATGCTGGTATGAGATAGTCCTTGGTTGATTTATAGAATGCTCTTTGCACTTCACTTATATTCTTTGAGTATGGCTTTATAGAATGCTTCATGTGCTTCACTTATATCATTTGAAGTTTGGATTGCCTGTTTCTCTTTACATAGAAAACCACCATTTGTAGAATGCTCTTTTGCTTCACTTATATTTGTTAGAGCGTGGGCATACCTTTTGTAGAAAGAATTAAACTCTCTTGCTTCACTTATATCTATTTAGAGAGATGATAGGAATTGGTCATTCACATGGTTAGTCATAAAATCCTACATAAAACTTGTAGATCACTGAATATGATATGTTTGATTCCTTGCAATAGTTTTGCGATATAAAGATGGTAATATTAGAGTCATGCTAGTGGGTAGTTATGGATTAGTAGAAATACTTGTATTGAGGTTTGTGATTCCCGTAGCATGCACGTATGGTGAACCGTTATGTGATGAAGTCGGAGCATGATTTATTTGTTGATTGTCTTCCTTATGAGTGGCGGTCGGGGATGAGCGATGGTCTTTTCCTACCAATCTATCCCCCTAGGAGCATGCGCGTAGTACTTTGTTTCGATGACTAATAGATTTTTGCAATAAGTATGTGAGTTCTTTATGACTAATGTTGAGTCCATGGATTATACGCACTCTCACCCTTCCACCATTACTAGCCTCTCTAGTACCGCGCAACTTTCGCCGGTACCATAAACCCACCATATACCTTCCTCAAAACAGCCACCTTACCTACCTATCATGGCATTTTCATAGCCATTCCGAGATATATTGCCATGCAACTTCCATCATCATCATATACATGACTTGAGCATTCATTGTCATATTGCTTTGCATGGTCGTAAGATAGCTAGCATGATGTTTTCATGGCCTGTCCGTTTTTTATGTCATTGCTACGCTAGATCATTGCACATCCTGGTACACCGCCGGAGGCATTCATATAGAGTCATATCTTTGTTCTAGATATCGAGTTGTAAGTAAATAAAAGTGTGATGATCATCATTATTAGAGCATTGCCCCAGTGAGGAAAGGATGATGGAGACTATGATTCCCCCACAAGTCGGGATGAGACTCCGGACGAAAAATAAAAAAAATAAAAAAAAGAGAAAGGCCAAAAAAAGAGAAGGCCCAAAAAAAAGAAAAAAAAGAAAACAAAAAATGAGAGAAAAAGAGATAAGTAGCAATGTTACTATCCTTTTACCACACTTGTGCTTCAAAGTAGCACCATGTTCTTCATATAGAGAGTCTCTTGAGTTATCACTTTCATATACTAGTGGGAATTTTCATTATAGAACTTGGCTTGTATATTCCGATGATGGGCTTCCTCAAATGCCCGAGGTCTTCATGAGCAAGCAAGTTGGATGCACACCCACTTAGTTTCAGTTAGAGCTTTCATACACTTATAGCTCTAGTGCATCCGTTGCATGGCAATCCCTACTCACTCACATTGATATCTATTGATGGGCATCTCCATAGCCCGTTGATACGCCTAGTTGATGTGAGACTATTGTTGAGGCATATCTCTCTTGAGGTAGTTTTGGTGATTGATGACAACATGTTTGCGGACTAATCATGTGCTTTGAGTAGTTCACAGATTCATCCTTGGCACGAGACGTTTTCTTCCCTTCGGAGTGTCATTCAAGACGGTGTAGCTCTTTCGTTTCTCTTTTGGTGGAATAGTTGCGTAGAGGGCACCGTACTATCAAGAGGGGGTTCGCTAGGGTATTGCATGGGTGGAATCAACACGTACACGTCAGCTTCTCACCATCCGAGCTCTTCCACTTCATTGGAGAGATCTCTTCTCTCTTCTATGTCCTGTCTGGGTTCCAGCGGTAGTACCGCGCAACCCAGCGGTAGTACCGTTGAGGAGTCACAAGCGGCAGTACCGCTCCGCAGCGGTAGTACCGCCCGTGACTCCACAGCAGTACTACCGCTGGCTTGCCTGGCACCACCGCCTCGTCCTTAGCCTCGATGGAGAGATCTTCTCTCTCTCTTCTGTGTCCCAGCGGTAGTACCACACTGAAGGAAATATGCCCTAGAGGCAATAATAAAGTTATTATTTATTTCCTTATATCATGATAAATGTTTATTATTCATGCTAGAATTGTATTAACCGGAAACATAATACATGTGTGAATACATAGACCAACAGAGTGTCACTAGTATGCCTCTACTTGACTAGCTCGTTAATCAAAGATGGTTATGTTTCCTAACCATGAACAAAGAGTTGTTATTTGATTAACGAGGTCACATCATTAGTTGAATGATCTGATTGACATGACCCATTCCATTAGCTTAGCACCCGATCGTTTAGTATGTTGCTATTGCTTTCTTCATGACTTATACATGTTCCTATAACTATGAGATTATGCAACTCCCGTTTACCGGAGGAACACTTTGGGTACTACCAAACGTCACAACGTAACTGGGTGATTATAAAGGAGTACTACAGGTGTCTCCAATGGTAGATGTTGGGTTGGCGTATTTCGAGATTAGGGTTTGTCACTCCGATTGTCGGAGAGGTATCTCTGGGCCCTCTCGGTAATATACATCACATAAGCCTTGCAAGCATAATAACTAAGATGTTAGTTATGAGATGATGTATTACGGAACGAGTAAAGAGACTTGCCAGTAACGAGATTGAACTAGGTATTGGATACCGACGATCGAATATCGGGCAAGGAACATACCGATGACAAAGGGAACAACGTATGTTGTTATGCGGTCTGACCGATAAAGATCTTCGTAGAATATGTAGGAGCCAATATGGGCATCCAGGTCCCGCTATTGGTTATTGACCGGAGACGTGTCTCGGTCATGTCTACATTGTTCTCGAACCGTAGGGTCCGCACGCTTAACGTTACGATGACAGTTATTATGAGTTTATGCATTTTGATGTACCGAAGGTTGTTCGGAGTCCCGGATGAGATCACGGACATGACGAGGAGTCTCGAAATGGTCGAGACGTAAAGATTGATATATTGGAAGCCTATGTTTGGACATCGGAAGTGTTCCGGGTGAAATCGGGATTTTATCGGATTACCGGGAGGGTTACCGGAACCCCCCGGGAGCCAAATGGGCCAACATGGGCCTTAGTGGAAAGGTGAGAGGGCAGACCACATAGGGCTGTGCCTCCCCCCTCTCCCTAGTCCTATTAGGACTAGGAGAGGGGCCGGCCACCTCTCTCTCTCTCCCCTTTAAAGGATTCCTAGTTGGACTAGGATTGGAGGGGGGAGTCCTACTCCCGGTAGGAGTAGGACTCCTCCTGCGCCTCCCTCTCTTTGGCCGGCCAGCCCCCCTCCCTCCAACCTTTATATACGGGGGCAGGGGACACCCCAAGACATACAAGTTGATCCTTGAGATCGTTCCTTAGCCGTGTGCGGTGCCCCCTGCCACCAAATTCCACCTCGATCATACCGTTGTAGTGCTTAGGCGAAGCCCTGCGTCCGTAGTACATCAAGATCGTCACCACGCCGTTGTGCTGACGGAACTCTTCCTCGACGCTTTGCTGGATCGGAGCCCGAGGATCGTCATCGAGCTGAACGTGTGCTAAGAACTCGGAGGTGCCGGAGTAACGGTGCTTGGATTGGTCGGATCGGGAAGAAGACGTACGACTACTTCCTCTACGTTGTGTGATCGCTTCCGCAGTCGGTCTGCGTTGGTACGTAGACAACACTCTCCCCTCTCGTTGCTGTGCATCACCATGATCTTGCGTGTGCGTAGGAAAATTTTCGAAATTACTACGTTCCCCAACAGTGGTATCAGAGCCTAGGTTTTATGGTTTGATGTTATTTGCACGAGTAGAACACAAGTGAGTTGTGGGCGATACAAGTCATACTGCCTACCAGCATGTCATACTTTGGTTCGGCGGTATTGTTGGACGAGACGATCCGGACCAACCTTACGCGTACTCTTACGCGAGACCGGTTCCCTCGACGTGCTTTGCACATAGATGGCTTGCGGAAGACTGTCTCTCCAACTTTAGTTGAACCAAGTGTGACTACGCCCGGTCCTTGAGAAGGTTAAAACAGAGTCTATTTGACGAACTATCATTGTGGTTTTGATGCGTAGGTGAGATGAGTTCTTACTTAAGCCCGTAGCAGCCACGTAAAACTTGCAACAACAAAGTAGAGGACGTCTAACTTGTTTTTGCAGGGCATGTTGTGATGTGATATGGTCAAGGCATGATGCTGATTTTATTGTATGAGATGATCATGTTTTGTAACCGAGTTATCGGCAACTGGCAGGAGCCATATGGTTGTCGCTTTATTGTATGCAATGAAATCGCGATGTAATGCTTTACTTTATTACTAAGCGGTAGTGATAGTCGTGGAAGCATAAGATTGACGAGACGACAACGATGCTACGATGAAGATCAAGGTGTCGCGCCGGTGACGATGGTGATCATGACGGTGCTTCGGAGATGGAGATCACAAGCACAAGATGATGATGGCCATATCATATCACTTATATTGATTGCATGTGATGTTTATCCTTTTATGCATCTTATCTTGCTTTGATTGACGGTAGCATTATAAGATGATCTCTCACTAAATTATCAAGAAGTGTTCTCCCTGAGTATGCACCGTTGCCAAAGTTCGTCGTGCCCAGACACCACGTGATGATCGGGTGTGATAAGCTCTACGTCCATCTACAACGGGTGCAAGCCAGTTTTGCACACGCAGAATACTCAGGTTAAACTTGACGAGCCTAGCATATGCAGATATGGCCTCGGAACACAGAGACCGAAAGGTCGAGCGTGAATCATATAGTAGATATGATCAACATGACGATGTTCACCATTGAAAACTACTCCATCTCACGTGATGATCGGTTATGGTTTAGTTGATTTGGATCACGTGATCACTTAGAAGATTAGAGGGATGTCTATCTAAGTGGGAGTTCCTAAGTAATTTGATTAACTGAACTTAAACTTATCATGAACTTAGTACCTGATAGTATCTTGCTTGTTTATGTTGATTGTAGATAGATGGCTCGTGCTGTTGTTCCATTGAATTTTAATGCGTTCCTTGAGAAAGCAAAGTTGAAAGATGATGGTAGCAATTACACGGACTGGGTCCGTAACCTGAGGATTATCCTCATTGCTGCACAGAAGAATTACGTCCTGGAAGCACCGCTGGGTGCCAGGCCTGCTGCTGGAGCAACACCAGATGTTATGAACGTCTGGCAGAGCAAAGCTGATGACTACTCGATAGTTTAGTGTGCCATGCTTTACGGCTTAGAATCGGGACTTCAACGACGTTTTGAACGTCATGGAGCATATGAGATGTTCCAGGAGTTGAAGTTAATATTTCAAGCAAATGCCCGAATTGAGAGATATGAAGTCTCCAATAAGTTCTATAGCTGCAAGATGGAGGAGAACAGTTCTGTCAGTGAGCATATACTCAAAATGTCTGGGTATAATAATCACTTGATTCAGATGGGAGTTAATCTTCCAGATGATTGCGTCATTGACAGAATTCTCCAATCACTGCCACCAAGCTACAAGAGCTTCGTGATGAACTATAATATGCAAGGGATGAACAAAACTATTCCCGAGCTCTTCGCAATGCTGAAAGCTGCGGAGGTAGAAATCAAGAAGGAGCATCAAGTGTTGATGGTTAGCAAAACCACTAGTTTCAAGAAAAAGGGCAAAGGGAAGAAGAAGGGAAACTTCAAGAAGAATAGCAAGCAAGTTGCTGCTCAAGAGAAGAAACCCAAGTCTGGACCTAAGCCTGAAACTGAGTGCTTCTACTGCAAGCAGACTGGTCACTGGAAGCGGAACTGCCCCAAGTATTTGGCGGATAAAAGGATGGCAAGGTGAACAAAGGTATATGTGATATACATGTTATTGATGTGTACCTTCCTAGAGCTCGCAGTAGCACCTGGGTATTTGATACTGGTTCTGTTGCTAATATTTGCAACTCGAAACAGGGACTACGGAATAAGCGGACACTAGCAAAGGACGAGGTGATGATGCGCGTGGGAAACGGTTCCAAAGTTGATGTGATCGCGGTCGGCACGCTACCTCTACATCTACCTTCGGGATTAATATTAGACCTAAATAATTGTTATTTGGTGCCAGCGTTGAGCATGAACATTATATCTGGATCTTGTTTGATGCGAGACGGTTATTCATTTAAATCAGAGAATAATGGTTGTTCTATTTATATGAGTAATATCTTTTATGGTCATGCACCCTTGAAAAGTGGTCTATTCTTATTGAATCTCGATAGTAGTGATACACATATTCATAATGTAGAAGCCAAAAGATGCAGAGTTGATAATGATAGTGCAACTTATTTGTGGCACTGCCGTTTAGGTCATATCGGTGTAAAGCGCATGAAGAAACTCCATACTGATGGGCTTTTGGAACCACTTGATTATGAATCACTTGGTACTTGCGAACCGTGCCTCATAGGCAAGATGACTAAAACACCGTTCTCCGGTACTATGGAGAGAGCAACAGATTTATTGGAAATCATACATACCGATTTATGTGGTCCGATGAATATTGAGGCTCGTGGCGGATATCGTTATTTTCTCACCTTCACAGATGATTTAAGCAGATATGGGTATATCTACTTAATGAAACATAAGTCTGAAACATTTGAAAAGTTCAAGGAATTTCAGAGTGAAGTTGAAAATCATCGTAACAAGAAAATAAAGTTTCTACGATCTGATCGTGGAGGAGAATATTTGAGTTACGAGTTTGGTATACATTTGAAAAATTGTGGAATAGTTTCGCAACTCACGCCACCCGGAACACCACAGCGTAATGGTGTGTCCGAATGTCGTAATCGTACTTTACTAGATATGGTGCGATCTATGATGTCTCTTACTGATTTACCGCTATCGTTTTGGGGTTATGCTTTAGAGACGGCCGCATTCACGTTAAATAGGGCACCATCAAAATCCGTTGAGACGACGCCTTATGAACTATGGTTTGGCAAGAAACCAAAGTTGTCGTTTCTTAAAGTTTGGGGCTGCGATGCTTATGTGAAAAAGCTTCAACCTGATAAGCTCGAACCCAAAGCGGAGAAATGTGTCTTCATAGGATACCCAAAGGAAACTGTTGGGTATACCTTCTATCACAGATCCGACGGCAAGACATTCGTTGCTAAGAATGGATCATTTCTAGAGAAGGAGTTTCTCTCGAAAGAAGTGAGTGGGAGGAAAGTAGAACTTGACGAGGTAATTGTACCTGCTCCCTTATTGGAAAATAGTTCATCACAGAAAACTGTTTCTGCGACACCTATACCAATCAGTGAGGAAGCTGATGATGATGATCATGGAGCTTCAGGACAAGATACTACTGAACCACGTAGATCAACCAGAGTGAGATCCGCACCAGAGTGGTACGGTAATCCAGTTCTGGAAGTCATGCTACTAGATCATGATGAACGTACGAACTATGAAGAAGCGATGGTGAGCCCAGATTCCGCAAAGTGGCTTGAGGCCATGAAATCTGAGATGGGATCCATGTATGAGAACAAAGTATGGACTTTGGTTGACTTGCCCGATGATCGGCAAGCAATTGAGAATAAATGGATCTTCAAGAAAAAGACTGACGTTGACGGTAATATTACTGTCTATAAAGCTCGACTTGTCGCAAAAGGTTTTCGACAAGTTCAAGGGGTTGACTACGATGAGACCTTCTCACCCGTAGCGATGCTTAAGTCCGTTAGAATTATGTTAGCAATTGCTGCGTTTTATGATTATGAAATATGGCAAATGGATGTCAAAACTGCATTCCTGAATGGATTTTTGGAAGAAGAGTTGTATATGATGCAACCAGAAGGTTTTGTCGATCCGAAGGGAGCTAACAAAGTGTGCAAACTCCAGCGATCCATTTATGGACTGGTGCAAGCATCTCGGAGTTGGAATAAACGTTTTGATAGTGTGATCAAAGCATTTGGCTTTATACAGACTTTTGGAGAAGCCTGTATTTACAAGAAAGTGAGTGGGAGCTCTGTAGCATTTCTGATATTATATGTGGATGACATATTGCTAATTGGAAATGATATAGAATTTCTGGATAGCATAAAGGGATACTTGAATAAAAGTTTTTCGATGAAAGACCTCGGGGAAGCTTCTTACATATTAGGCATAAAGATCTATAGAGATAGATCAAAACGCTTAATTGGACTTTCACAAAGCACATACCTTGACAAGATTTTGAAGAAGTTCAAAATGGATCAAGCAAAGAAAGGGTTCTTGCCTGTGTTACAAGGTGTGAAGTTGAGTCAGACTCAATGCCCGACCAATGCAGAAGATAGAGAGAAAATGAAAGATGTTCCCTATGCTTCAGCCATAGGCTCTATCATGTATGCAATGCTGTGTACCAGACCTGATGTGTGCCTTGCTATAAGTTTAGCAGGGAGGTACCAAAGTAATCCAGGAGTGGATCACTGGACATCGGTCAAGAACATCCTGAAATACCTGAAAAGGACTAGGGATATGTTTCTCGTATATGGAGGTGACAAAGAGCTCACCGTAAGAGGTTACGTTGATGCAAGCTTTGACACTGATCCGGACGATTCTAAATCGCAAACCGGATACGTGTTTACTTTAAACGGTGGAGCTGTCAGTTGGTGCAGTTCTAAACAAAGCGTCGTAGCGGGATCTACATGTGAAGCGGAGTACATAGCTGCTTCGGAAGCAGCGAACGAAGGAGTCTGGATGAAGGAGTTCATATCCGATCTAGGTGTCATACCTAGTGCATCGGGTCCAATGAAAATCTTCTGCGACAAAAGAACCAAACACATCAAGAGACGCTTCAACTCCATCGGGGATTTAGTCCAGGTGGGAGACATAGAGATTTGCAAGATACATACGGATCTGAATGTTGCAGACCCGTTGACTAAGCCTCTTCCACGAGCAAAACATGATCAGCACCAAGGCTCCATGGGTGTTAGAATCATTACTGTGTAATCTAGATTATTGACTCTAGTGCAAGTGGGAGACTAAAGGAAATATGCCCTAGAGGCAATAATAAAGTTATTATTTATTTCCTTATATCATGATAAATGTTTATTATTCATGCTAGAATTGTATTAACCGGAAACATAATACATGTGTGAATACATAGACCAACAGAGTGTCACTAGTATGCCTCTACTTGACTAGCTCGTTAATCAAAGATGGTTATGTTTCCTAACCATGAACAAAGAGTTGTTATTTGATTAACGAGGTCACATCATTAGTTGAATGATCTGATTGACATGACCCATTCCATTAGCTTAGCACCCGATCGTTTAGTATGTTGCTATTGCTTTCTTCATGACTTATACATGTTCCTATAACTATGAGATTATGCAACTCCCGTTTACCGGAGGAACACTTTGGGTACTACCAAACGTCACAACGTAACTGGGTGATTATAAAGGAGTACTACAGGTGTCTCCAATGGTAGATGTTGGGTTGGCGTATTTCGAGATTAGGGTTTGTCACTCCGATTGTCGGAGAGGTATCTCTGGGCCCTCTCGGTAATATACATCACATAAGCCTTGCAAGCATAATAACTAAGATGTTAGTTATGAGATGATGTATTACGGAACGAGTAAAGAGACTTGCCAGTAACGAGATTGAACTAGGTATTGGATACCGACGATCGAATATCGGGCAAGGAACATACCGATGACAAAGGGAACAACGTATGTTGTTATGCGGTCTGACCGATAAAGATCTTCGTAGAATATGTAGGAGCCAATATGGGCATCCAGGTCCCGCTATTGGTTATTGACCGGAGACGTGTCTCGGTCATGTCTACATTGTTCTCGAACCGTAGGGTCCGCACGCTTAACGTTACGATGACAGTTATTATGAGTTTATGCATTTTGATGTACCGAAGGTTGTTCGGAGTCCCGGATGAGATCACGGACATGACGAGGAGTCTCGAAATGGTCGAGACGTAAAGATTGATATATTGGAAGCCTATGTTTGGACATCGGAAGTGTTCCGGGTGAAATCGGGATTTTATCGGATTACCGGGAGGGTTACCGGAACCCCCCGGGAGCCAAATGGGCCAACATGGGCCTTAGTGGAAAGGTGAGAGGGTAGACCACATAGGGCTGCGCCTCCCCCCCTCTCCCTAGTCCTATTAGGACTAGGAGAGGGGCCGGCCACCTCTCTCTCTCTCTCCCCTTTAAAGGATTCCTAGTTGGACTAGGATTGGAGGGGGGAGTCCTACTCCCGGTAGGAGTAGGACTCCTCCTGCGCCTCCCTCTCTTTGGCCGGCCAGCCCCCCTCCCTCCAACCTTTATATACGGGGGCAGGGGACACCCCAAGACATACAAGTTGATCCTTGAGATCGTTCCTTAGCCGTGTGCGGTGCCCCCTGCCACCAAATTCCACCTCGATCATACCGTTGTAGTGCTTAGGCGAAGCCCTGCGTCCGTAGTACATCAAGATCGTCACCACGCCGTTGTGCTGACGGAACTCTTCCTCGACGCTTTGCTGGATCGGAGCCCGAGGATCGTCATCGAGCTGAACGTGTGCTAAGAACTCGGAGGTGCCGGAGTAACGGTGCTTGGATTGGTCGGATCGGGAAGAAGACGTACGACTACTTCCTCTACGTTGTGTGATCGCTTCCGCAGTCGGTCTGCGTTGGTACGTAGACAACACTCTCCCCTCTCGTTGCTGTGCATCACCATGATCTTGCGTGTGCGTAGGAAAATTTTCGAAATTACTACGTTCCCCAACACACACTACCAGCGGTAGTACCGCCGAAGGGTCACAAGAGGCAGTACCGCTCCGCAGCGGTAGTACCGCCTGTGACCCCGCAGCTGTACTACCGCTGGGTTGTCTGGCTCCTACCGCCTCGACTCGAGGGCTCTTTTTCTCGTGTCGGGTTTTGCGGCACTAGTTGCGGTTGTAGGGACGGTAGTACCATTTCGGAGCGGTAGTACCGCCCTTACCACCGCGGTAGTACCGCGCTGGGTCCAGATCCCTGCTGCTCTTCTCTGCGCGGCAGTACCGCTCGCTGGAGCGGCAGTACCACTGGCTCAGCAGTAGTACCGCCCTCGTTAGCGGTACTACCACCCTGTGCGGGGCTGGTTGGTGGGGCAACGGTTGGATTGTTGCCCCCACTATAAAAGGGGTCCCCTTCTTCTCCTTTGACTTACCTCTTCCCCCTCAAGCTCCATTAATGCTCAAGCTCCATTAAATGCTCCAAGCTCCATTTTCGCCCGATCTATCTCTCTAGCCAATCAAACTTGTTGATTTGCTCGGGAGTGGTTGAGAAGGCCCCGATCTACACTTCCACCAAGGGATTTTCGATTCCCTCACTCATCCCTAGCGGATCTTGTTACTCTTGGGTGTTTGAGCACCCTAGACGGTTGAGGTCACCACAGAGCCATAGTCCATTGTGGTGAAGCTTCTTGGTTTTGTTGGGAGCCTCTGATTAAGTTGTGGAGATTGCCCCAACCTTGTTTGTAAAGGTTCGGTTGCCGCCTTCAAGGGCACCAATAGTGGAATCACGGCATCTCGCATTGTGTGAGGGCGTGAGGAGAATACGGTGGCCCTAGTGGCTTCTTGGGGAGCATTGTGCCTCCACACCGCTCTAACGGAGACGTACTTCGCCTCAAAAGGAAGGAACTTCGGTAACACATCCTCGTCTTCACCGGATACACTCTTGGTTATCTCTTACCTTTACTTGTGCAAGCTCTTTAGTGTTACTTCTCTTGCTTGCTTGTATGCTTGTTGTTATTGCATCAGATAGGTTGCTCACCTAGTTGCACATCTAGACAACCTACTTTGATGCAAAGTTTAATTTGGTAAAGAAAAGTTAAAAATTGGTAGTTGCCTATTCACCCCCCTCTAGTCAACCATATCGATCTTTTCAATTGGTATCAGAGCCTCGTCTCTTTATTAAGGACTTTACCGTCCAAAGAGTATGGTTGATACCGTAGACGGTGTGGAGGAACACTCCGGTGTGAATCCGACCTCGTCTACGGGCGATGGGGGAACACCGGTCTCTCATGAGGAGTTCAATGTGGCCTTGGAGACATTGAAAACCTCCATGACGACCGAGGTTGAAAGCATGTTTACTAAATTTCTTGAGGGGCTTAAACTATCCACCACACCGTTGAAAGTGGGTGACCCCACCGACAAGGTGACGGATTCTATCCCCGACAAGGGGGAAGCTATTAGTGAAAAGGCTCCTTCTTCTAGTGGTAAAAATGGCACCGGCATCTTTGCTCATGTGGAACCACCACTTGTTTATGGTGGACCGGTTCCTTCTACTCATTTGAATCATGCCGGTCCTCCCCCTAAGATTGTGAAAAATGAGGACTTTGATTCTTGGGTTTACCGCTTTAAACGTCATTTAAATCATGTGAACACTAACCTTTGGAGAATCATTGAAGAAGGTTTCTATCCGCATGATCCAAGCAACTTTACTCCTTGAGAAGCCGCAGATAATCAATTCAATGAGAATGCTCTCTTCATCATTCAAGATGCAATTCCACCCGAAGACCTACCTCATCTTCGTCCCTTCGCCTTGGCCAAAGATGCATGGCATTGTGTTGTCTCTCTCTACCGGGGAAGCGCAAGCATTCAACGCTCCAACTATGAAGTGGTGCAAGATGAGGCCGATGAGTTTGCAATGAAAGAGGATGAAGAACCTCGTGAGCTTTATCGGAGAGTAACCAAACTCGCGGTCTCACTACAAGATCACGGGAGCAAGGACACGGATGACAATTGGATCAAACGCAAATTCCTCAAGGCAATGATGCCCTACCACAAGGCCATGTCCTCCGTCATTTGTCAAAGACTGGACTTCCACACTTTGACCTCAAGCGAAGTGTTGGATGAGTTTGTGGCCATGAACATTTTGGACAAGACCGCCGACAATGCGGTGCTCCGTTCTCAAAGGGCAAAGAAGCCTAACCTTGCATTGAAGGCCAAGCTCAACATTGAAGAAGAAGAAGAGGAGAGCAACCCCGAAGATACGAAGTATGCGTATCATGAACACATGGCACTTGCTTCAAGGCAATTTTGGAGCAAGAAAAACTCAAGGCCAAACTTTAGCAAAAACAACTCAAGTGGCACGAAGAGCAAGCAACGTGTAAGGACTTGCTATAATTGTGGCAACATGAGTCATTTTGTTGTGGAGTGCCCGTATGAGAAGAGGGAAGACAATGGGGGCAAGCTCATCTGAAAGGACAAGGCCAAGTCGTTCCCCAACAAGAGCAACTTCACCAAGAAGACTCCTCCCAAGGCATTAGTGGTACAAGAAGAGTACAATGAGGATGATGACGATGATGAAGGTGATGAGTCGGTTGCCATGGCCTCCGTTGCCATTGCGACGACTCCACGGGTGTCTCTCTTCGACTCACCCAATGAGAGCATCACCGCCAAGTGCCTCATGGCTAAAGCCACCAACAAGGTAACCCCCAACATCAAAACTACCATCATTAATCATCCTTCTCCGACGGATAGCATTAATGAACTTGAGGGAGCTAATGTGGAGGCTAATGAGTTTGAGGCCTTTATGGGCAAACTCAAGAGAAAATCCAAGAAGCACTTTGTTGCTCTCTTGGAACAACTTGGTGAAGCCAATGACATGATCGAGGCTCACGAAGACACGATCACTAAGATGGAAGGGCATAGTCGTGACTATGCCGATGAGATTTCAGATCTTTCCAATGCTCTTGAGGAAGAGCATGGTCTTCGTTTGGCTCTTGAGGAGTCACACAACATTGATCATGCTAAGTTAAAGAAAGATTATGATCATGTCCTCATTGTTTCTCATGTGCTAAACTCCGAGAAGGCCGAACTTGAGGTTGATCTTGCTAGACTCAAAGAGGAGTTTGATCTACTTGACAAGGCTCACAAGGTCTTGAAGGTTGCTCATGCTAGCCTCAAAGAGTCTCATGATCAAGTTCAAGTAAAGCTAACCAAGGAAAAAGCCACTTTCCCTCATATGATGTTAATTGATAATGCAAATGCCACTACCCCGTGTTGTGAGCATGTGCATCTCATTGAGGAGAACGCTAAGCTAAAGGGGCAACTTGAGAGAGGTCTTGCGACTTGCATACAAGGCAAGAAGAACCTCAATGATCTCTTGATCAACCAAAAGGGAGTTGTAGCCAAGGAAGGAGTTGGGTACGTGCCCGACTCCAAGAACAAGAAGAAGAATAACAAGACCAAACGACCTCCTCCTCTCATGCAAACCTTTGTGAAGGAGGGAGAAAGTGCCTCCGAGGAGAAGAAGAAGAACAATGCGAAGGGTGGCGTTGTCAAAAGGGGCAATGCCACTCCTCGCATCAAAGCCGGCGACTTTAACCCTTCTTATGTGTTATGCTGTGCTAGTGATGGGCATGTCTATGCCAAATTCGTTGGTTCTCTTCATGAATACATCGAATGGTCTATTTGGGATCCAAAGACTCTTGTTACTAACATCAAAGGACCCATTACAAAATGGGTACCTAAAACCAAGCATTAATCTCGTGTAGGTGTTTGCTTTCGGTGGGGGATCATGGTTGCTCGATAGCGGGGCTACAAATCATATGACCAGAAGCAAGGACTTGGTGGTGGACGTGCACAAGGCTCCATCTATGCCCACCAATGTCGAGTGGGGTGACGCCTCATCTTCTAAGGTATTGGGACTTGGCAAGGTTGTCATCTCTCATGATCTCACGATCGAGAAGGTCATGCTTGTTGAGTCCCTTGCATACAATTTACTTTCCGTTCGTCAACTTGCAATCATGGGCTTTGCCACTTTCTTTGATATCGATATCGTGGCCCTCTTGTGGAGCAAGACTCTTAAAGTAGCCTTTGTTGGGCATGTCGAGAACGGTCTATATGTGATTAACTTTTCGGAGCGACCCACTAAGACCGCGACATGCCTAATGGCTAAAGTTGATGTGGGATGGCTTTGGCATCGCCGTTTAGCCCATGTCAATATGAGATCTTTGCAAAGTCTCCTCAAGGGGGACCATGTCCGTGGACTAATGAATGTTAGTTTTGTTAAAGATCGTGCTTGCAGTGCCTGTATTGAAGGAAAGCTACATGAGAAGGCTCACCCTCCCACGACTATCATTTATTCAAAGAGGCCCTTGGAGCTCCTTCACATGGATCTCTTTGGGCCTCCATCCTTCGATAGTCTTGGAGGTAGAAAGTATTGCTTGGTGATTGTGGATGACTACTCAAGATACACGTGGGTGTATTTCTTCAAGAGGAAGAGCGAGACCCAACAAACCGTCATTGACTTTGCAAATGAAGCACAACGTCAACACAATGCAAAGATCTTGACAATAAGAAGTGACAACGGCACCGAGTTCAAGAACTACACCTTGGATGAGTTTCTTAGTGATGAGGGGATCAAGCATCAATATTCCGCACCTTACACCCCTCAACAAAACGGTGTTGCGGAGAGGAAGAACCAGACGTTGATGGATGCGGCAAGGACCATGATGGCGGAGTTCAAGTCTCCGTACAACTTTTGGGCCGAAGCCATCAACATCGCGTGTCATGCATCCAATCGGCTCTACCTCCACAAGGGCTTGAACAAGACTCCATATGAGATACTCACCGGTAACAAGCCCAACCTCAAGTACTTCTGGGTATTCGGGTGTAAGTGTTTCATTCTCAAGAAAGGTGTTCGGTTGTCTAAATTTGAGGCTAGAGCTTATGAGGGCATATTTGTTGGTTATGCTACAAACTCTCATGCTTACCATGTCCTCAATAAATCCACGGGACTTATTGAGGAGACGTGTAACGTGGAGTTTGATGAGAATAACGGCTCCCAAGTGGAGCAAAGTGGCACTTGTGATGTAGGTGATGAAATTCCTCCCCAATCCATAAGAAGAATGGGTGTTGGCTTTATCCTACCCATTGAGGAACCCCTTGTGGCCGAAGGAGAAGGACAAAGCTCCACTCAAGTGGAGCCATCACCAACCCAAGGCCCACACGCTTCCGAAGAACAACATGAAGGCCCTCATCCTCAAGAACATGACCAAGGGTAAGATCACGCTCAAGACGGTGTTGACACATCAAGTGATGCCAAGGTCAAGTTCTCTCCTCCGAGCAAGTTCAAGAACAAGAACAAGCCCAAGACGACGCTCAAGATGATCAAGTGACTACTCCTCATCTCACCCCCGAGGAGGAATTAGAGCGTCGTGCCACCAAGGTTGCTTCCAAGCTCTCCACCAAGGATCATCTCATGACGAATGTGCTTGGAAGCTTAAGAAAGGGGGTAAGCACTCGTAGACAATTAGCAAATTATTGTGAGCATCACACGTTTGTCTCTTGTGTGGAACCCCACAAGGTCTGTGAGGCGCTAGAAGATCTGGATTGGCTCAATGCCATGCATGAAGAACTCAACAACTTCGAGCGCAACAAAGTGTGGAGATTGGTGCCAAGACCGACGGGGAATCACAATGTCATTGGAACCAAGTGGATATTTAAGAACAAGCAAGATGCCCATGGGATTATCATTCGCAACAAGGCTCGTTTGGTAGCACAAGGCTACTCCCAAGTCGAGGGTATCGACTACGGTGAAACCTTTGCTCCCGTTGCTCGTCTTGAATCTATTCGCATGTTGATTGCTTATGCTTCTCATCATAACTTTAAGTTACAACAAATGGATGTGAAGAGTGCTTTTCTTAATGGTCCCATTAATGAATTGGTTTATGTCAAGCAACCCCCCGGGTTCGAGGATCCCTACTTTCCCGATCATGTGTATCAACTCGATAAGGCACTCTATGGCCTTAAACAAGCCCCACGTGCGTGGTATGACCACCTTACCGAGTTGTTACAAGACCGTGGTTTTGAAGTTGGGCTAATCGACCCCACTCTTTTTACTAAGAAGGTCAAAGGGGAGTTGTTTGTGTGCCAATTATATGTTGATGATATCATCTTTGGTTCCCCTTACAAAGCTTCCAATGAGGAATTTGCCGCTCTCATGACCTCAAAGTTCTAGATGTCTTCCATGGGAGAGTTGAAGTTATTTCTAGGGTTCGAAGTGAAGCAAAGAAGAGAAGGAACCTTCATCAATCAAGCCAAATACACTCAAGACATGCTCAAAAGATTCAAGCTAAGTGATGTCAAGCCGACTTCCACTCCAATCCCACCAAGTGCCAACTTGACATAGATCCTAATGGTAAAGCGGTGGATCAAAAGGTATACCGCTCCATGATTGGATCCTTGCTTTACCTTTGTGCATCTAGACCGGATATCATGTTGAGTGTGGGAATTTGTGCACGGTTTCAAGCCGCACCTAAGGAAAGTCACTATGTGGTGGTCAAACGAATCTTTCGATATTTGGCCCATACCCCAAACTTTGGCTTATGGTACCCAAGAGGATCAAACTTCAAGCTTGTAGGGTACTCGGATTCCGATTGGGCGGGAGACAAAGTGGATAGGAAGTCCACTTCCGGAGGGTGCCAATTCCTTGGTTGCTCTTTGGTAAGTTGGTCTTCCAAAAAGCAAAGTTGTGTGTCTCTCTCGTCCACCGAGGCGGAGTATGTAGCAGCCGGTAGTTGTTGTGCATAACTCCTATGGATGAGGCAAACTTTAAAGGATTACGGTGTCACTTGTGACAAAGTGCCTCTTTGGTGTGACAATGAAAGTGCCATCAAGATCTCTCTCAACCCGGTGCAACACTTCAAGACGAAGCATATTGAGATTTGGTATCACTTCATCTGGGATCACATTAGGCGAGGAGAGATCGAGCTCAACTATGTCAACACTCATGACAACCTTGCAGATATTTTCACGAAGCCCTTGGATGAAGCAAGATTTCATGAGTTAAGGCATGAGCTAAATATCATTGATTCGAGCAATGTGGCTTGAACCCTTGCACACCCCACCACGCTCAATTTGTTTTCTAGTTTAGGTGTAGGCATGGACATAGGGGGAGTGTTGTTCTCTCAATGAACTCTCCCTCCCCCCATTATGCATAAATTGATCAAGTCTTTCACTTTAGCCATTGTTGATGGTACTTGTGTTTCAAAGACGAGTTTTGTTCATGGGCCCAAGGTTAAAATCTTCGCAGCGCCATACCTCTTGACTCAAACATAGGTGGCCTCGGCCACCGCCCTCTCTTGAAGAGGTGTGTCTTGGTCGTTTGCTGGTGTGCTCTCTTTTCTTGCTGTTTTGTTTTTCCTTCGAGCTAAGCCATGTTGTTTGGTTGCCGTGGCGTACTGGGTGGTACTACCGCTGGTGGTGCGCGGTACTACCGCTTATAAGCGGTACTACCGCCCCCAGCGTGGTACTACCGCTGAGGGACGGGACCAGGGGGTTATATCGGGGCAGGGGAAGGTTTCTTCTCCCCATACCCATTCGCTTCGCCCCCTCTTTCCTCTTCCTCTCTCCAGCCTCAACTCGCCGCGGGAGGGCTCTGACGGATCTCCGTCTCCGGGGCGTCCCTCTCCATTTCCTTCGGTGGAGTCGATCCCCACCTCGTTCTCTTGCCATGGATGCCGGTATTGCCCCCGTTCCTTCTCTCCTTTTGTCTCGTTTTCAGATCTTGTTTCTTAGGGGCAATGGTGGTTGCATCTCTAGATTTTTGGCTAAATCTTGGCTTGAGTAGGTTGGAGAAGGCAACTAGACTATCTAGATTAGAGTTTGGTAGGAATATTTTTGAATTTGGCAGGCCGGTAGTGCCGAATCTGACCACGGTAGTAGGAAACCGTTGTTTCTCCGCCTCGAGCAGTACTACCGCTCTCGTTGGAGCGGTACTACCGCTTGACCTCGAGCGGTACTACCGCTCTCTTTGGAGTGGTACTACCGCTTGGGCGGTACTACCGCTTGGGCGGTACTACCACGGGCATGTCACGGTACTACCGCTGCCTGCCAAATTCCATCATATTCCTGCCTTACCTTGATCCTTTTTTGTTGTGTTTGTTGGCTTATGCTCGTTCTTTTTGGTTGTTTTGCGTGTTCTTGTGTTTGGCTCCAGGTGATGAACATCCTGAGCATCAAGCTCGCCGTATCAACCCCGGGCGTGCAACATCAAAACGCTACCGCATCTCTGAGCCAGTCGGTGGTTCCTCTAGCACCCAACCGCCAGGAGCAGGTGCATCCGCAAGTGTTCCTCCACCTCCTCAGCAGTCGAAGAGATCCGCCATCAAGCCAAAAGGGAAGACTGTAACTGAGATGACTGCCAAGGAGTTTTGGGAAAGGCGTCGCCGCAATCCCTATGAGGTGGACCAAGAACCCACTTGGGTCAACCGCCCGTTCTGGAACCGATTTCAGTTTTCCATCTATTTTGATGTGATCAAGGCCAAGAAGAATCTCTTTGTTGATGTTCGCTCCATTGACACTGATGCTATGGAGAAGGACCCTGAGTACTTTGGCGAAGCCCTTCAGATGTGCACTCAGCTGAATATTCTCAGGATCATGCAGTTCAACAAGGATTTCGATGCAGATTTGGTGGCTCAATTCTTTGCTACCGTTCATCTTGGAACGGATGCCGACAGGACTCTGACTTGGATGACCAATGGCAAGTTGCTTTCCGTGAAGTGGAAGGCTTTCATGGAGTTACTTGATGTGGAGGATCGTGGGCTTGAGACTTCAGTCGGTTTCCGCCCTCACCGCAATGCTACGTCCACTCACAAGCAAGCCCTTTGGCCCTACTGCACTGTGAACGTTCACCCAGTGACTAAGAAGAAAACCTATGAGCTGTCTCTGTATCTGGACATTCTTCATCGTATCTTCCGTGAGACTCTCTTTCCTCGCATCGGGAATCTGGATATGGTCCACTCTTATCTCATGGACATGCTTCTGTTCTGTCAGCATGAGAAGGAAGCAAACACTTGAGAGAGCCTGGATATTTCTCATGTCATGTGGTCTGAACTTCTCTCTGCCGTGTCTGAGCGCAAGTGCCCGATATACGGTCCATTCATCATGAGGCTCATTGAGAGGGCCTGGGCACAGATCTATCCCAGAGTGTTGCTGGAAACTGGAGACTTGGTTTCCCATGAGATCAAGCGTCTGAGGAAGAAGGACAATTGGGTCACCCCAACGCCTCAAATCGGGGGTCCGTCTGCTACTGCTGCTGCTGCCATGGAGACCGAGGGTGGGGCTGCCACTGATGATCACGAGGAGGACTTTGGGCCCTATAGTGCAGAACCTTCGTGGGCGCAGAAGCTTAAACGCAATATGAAGAAGCTTTTCTGCATGGAGTCTCATGGTCAGTACATGACTCATGTGGCGGAGAAGCATGCCAGGGTGCGCCACAAGGAGCTCATGCGTCAGATGGGAGCGTCAGTTGCCAGTGGTTCTGAGGGTCAGATCACTGAAGAGGAGGAATGGATTCATCAACATTGCCCTTGGACCGACTCCGACGCCGAGCAGTTTTCGACCCACGACGAAGATGCAGACGATCACGCTGAGATGTGATGTTCGAGATCCTCAACTTGCCATCACCTGGAGTCGTAGTGTCACTCTTTGCCCTTTTTGGTGTCTCGCTGCCAAAGGGGGAGAGAGTGTAGGGATTTGTGTTGTTGCCGTGCTTTGAGTGTGTCGTCTTGTGTTTTCTTGTGTGTTCTCTCGGTGTCTTTGGTTGGTTTGGTTTGGTGCCAGTGAGACCTAAGTTCTAGACATATGGTGTGAGACATATGCTCCCTATCGCTACTGAGGGAGTCCTAGATTAGGGGGTTTCCGGATGGCCGGACTATACCTTCAGCCGGACTCCAGGACTATGAAGATACAAGATTGAAGACTTCGTCCCGTGTCCGGAAGGGACTTTCCTTGGCGTGGAAGGCAAGCTTGGCGATACGGATATTCAGATCTCCTATCATTGTAACCGACTCTATGTAACCCTAACCCTATTCGGTGTCTATATAAACCGGAGGGTTTTAGTCCGTAGGACAACATACACATCAACAATCATACCATAGGCTAGCTTCTAGGGTTTAGCCTCTCTGATCTCGTGGTAGATCAACTCTTGTAATACCCATACCATCAATATTAATCAAGCAAGACGTAGGGTTTTACCTCCATCGAGAGGGCCCGAACCTGGGTAAAACTTCGAGTCCCCTGCCTCCTGTTACCATCCGGCCTAGACACACAGTTCGGGACCCCATACCCGAGATCCGCCGGTTTTGACACCGACATTGGTGCTTTCATTGAGAGTTCCTCTGTGTCGTCGCCATTAGGAAGGATGCCTCGCCCCGTCTTTAAAGATGACACCGTTGCTAAGGGAGCTTTGGTTGTCGGCCAAACCCTCCGGCTAGGTGGTTTTCTTATGACCGCCTGTTCGGCTTCTACGCCGATGATGACCTCTCGAGCCATCAAAAACAATCTTCATGTCAGTTCGGAACTCGCCGAGCAGTTAGATCCAATGGAGCTCTCCTCCATAAACGAGCTCTTGGATCACTTCGCCGCCCCGGGAGTCGCTACGGATTACGACCAGATTGGGCTTAAAACCGATCTGAGAGAGATTAACTCTCCCCAAGTCACCCATCACATTGTCGTGATAGAGGGGCAGTGCGGCGACCCTTTGTCTATCTTAAGGACTCGCTACGTTCGGATTCCCGATCCCTCCAAGCCGGATACCCGCGGAGGGGAGGATATCACTCAAGACCTGAACTTAGAGTCAGGCGACGGACTGGATTCATTGGACAACACCCAAGGATCCAAATTTTCGAGTTCAGAAATTCCTCGGCCTCTGAGCCGCAGACGGGGCGAGGCTTCGGATTTAACTCCACCCACCCACCCCAACATATGCGATCTATCCAAAATCAGGCAAGAGCCCGACGAAACAGTACATCATTACTGGGCTAGATTCCTCCTGGTTAAGAACAGGCTAAGGGACTGCCGCGAGGAATATGCAATCTTAATCTTCTGCAATAATTGCACGGACAAGGGAATACTCAACGCCATAAGTCGCCGTGATATCACACGCTTCGCTGACTTGGCATCCATTGTACAAAAGTATTGTGCGATGGAAAGCGCCTGGAAAACGAAAATAAAATTTTGGGACAATCCGGCCCTAAATACAAACCCAGTCCGAAATAAAAGGGTGCAGCATAACCAGACAGCCAGGTTAGATACCAAAAAGCAAAAACCCTCTATAGGGCATGGAACCATACTGGAAGGATGGCTTAACGGACCTTGTAAAATTCACAGTACAAAGGACGCCACACCAACTCACAGCCTTAGAGCATGTTGGATACTCCGGCAGGTGGCCAAAATTGGCGAAAACCTCCTAATTCCGGAGGCCACAGAAAGCCACCCCAGAGACACCCATACGGTATTAACAGTCTTCGAGACTTTCGAATCAAATAATATGCGAAAAAGGACACTCCACAGCCTTGCCGAAGTCTATCAAGTAGCAACAATAAACCCATGGAGTGACACGGCTATTACCTTTAACACCAGTGATGAACCCAGATTCCGAACAGCCCGAGCACCAGCCACATTGGTCCTCAGCCCAATAGTAGATGGCTTTCGTCTTACCAAGGTACTCATGGACGGCAGCAGCGGATTGAACCTCATTTACAAGGAAACTCTTCAAAAAATGGAAATAGACTGGAACCGCATTGAGCGAAGCAGCACAACCTTTAGAGGAATAATCCCCAGTCGGGAAGCACGCTGTACAGGAAAAATCACACTAGATGTGGTGTTCAGCACGCCAGATAATTACAGGTCCGAAGAGATCACATTCCATGTGGCTCCGTTCAGTAGCAGTTATCATGCTTTGCTAGGGCGGGAAGCGTTTACAATCTTCCAAGCAATACCCCATTACGGGTACATGAAGCTCAAAATGCCCGGGCCTAACGGGATCATCACTCTCGCTAGTGATCCGGACATAGCACTCCGCGCCGAAAACAAGACAGCCGCACTGGCCCTCGAGGCACTATCCGAAGCCCTAGCGGCTGAGGAACTGACTGCGCTGCGCTCTACGGTGAATAGGGACGATGTGGTACTCGACAAAAGATCAAAGTCCACCTCCTTTAAACCGGCGGACGAAATAGTAAAATTCCAAGTCCATCCAACGGACCCAAATAAAACAGCTTACATCGGGGCACACTTAAACCCTGATGTAGACGCCGCACTGCGAGAATTCCTACAAGAAAACTGGGACATTTTCGCCTGGCACCCTTTAGACATGCCAGGAATCCCACGCAGGCTGGCCGAGCACAGCTTAAATATCCAAACAGGATTCAAACCTGTCAAACAGGCTCTTCGGCGTTTTTCCGAACCTAAGAGACAGGCTATGGGAGAGGAGCTAGCAAAGCTATTGGAGGCCGGATTCATCAAAGATATAAAACATCCGGACTGGCTAGCAAACCTGGTGATGGTACCAAAGAAGGACAAATCCTGGCGCCTGTGCGTTGATTTTAAAGGCCTTAACAAGGCTTGCCCAAAGGATCCCTTCCCCCTCCCCGCATCGATCAAATTATCGACGCTACCGCAAGACACGATTCGTTGTGTTTCCTCGACGCATATTCCGGCTACCATCAAATCAAGATGGCAGAATCAGACCAATCCGCAACGTCATTTATCACACCATACGGCCCATTCTGCTTCAACACAATGCCCTTCGGGCTCAAAAACGCCGGCGCAACATATCAGCGCATGATTCAGACATGTCTGGCAAGCCAGATCGGCAAAACAGTGGAGGCATATGTAGATAACGTGGTCGTCAAAACAAGACATGTCGAATCTCTAGTAGACGACTTGAGGCTCACATTTGATAACCTCCGAACATACGACATCAAGCTCAACCCGGGAAAATGCATTTTCGGCGTTCCAGTCGGAAAGCTCTTGGGCTTCATTGTATCCGGTAGAGGAATCGAAGCAAATCCTGCCAAGATCCGAGCTCTGTCGCAACTGGATATCCCAAAGGACCTCAAACAAATACAAAAGTTAACCGGATGCGTGGCGGCTCTAAGCCGCTTTATCTCCCGCTTGGGAGAAAAGGCCCTACCTCTTTACCGCCTCCTTCGGCGCACTGAACACTTCGAATGGACGGATGCAGCCATGGCCGGACTCGAGGAGATAAGAGCCATACTCGCAACAAACCCAGTCCTGGCCGCGCCAAATATTGGCGAACCAATGCTATTATACATTGCAGCAACACATCAGGTTGTAAGCACAGTGCTCGTCGTCGAACGAGAAGCGGACGGACATAGATTCCCCCTTCAAAAGACGGTCTATTATGTGTCCACTGTCCTCACTCCTTGCAAATCACGGTACCCGCATTATCAAAAGATCGCGTACGCGGTATTCATGGCATCCCGGAAGCTACGACACTACTTTCAAGAGTGTTCAATAACAGTAGCCTCGGAAGTACCACTTAACGGTATTATAAACAACCGTGACGCAACGGGCCAGATTGCAAAATGGGCCATTGAGCTCCTCCCGTTCGACATAACTTATAAGCCACGACAAGCCATCAAGTCGCAAGTCTTGGCCGACTTCGTCGCAGAATGGACGGAGGCCGAACTCCCTAAAGAGTACGATACATATTCAAATTGGATCATGCACTTCGACGACTCCAAGATGTTGGCCGGACTGGGGGCTGGCGTCGTTTTAACGTCCCCCACAGGAGACACAGTTCAATACGTACTCCAGATTATGTACACGGACTCCAACAACGCAGCCGAATATGAGGCCCTTTTACATGGTCTCCGAATGGCAGTATCCATGGGTATTGAACGCCTAGAGGTGCGCGGGGACTCGAACCTCGCAATATCCCAAATAAATGGAGACTTTGATGCCAAGGATCCAAAAATGACAGCCTACCGCAACGCCGTCCTAAAAATGTCAGCTCGGTTTAAGGGGCTTGAATTTCACCATATAGCCCGGGAAAACAATCAGGCGGCAGATGTCCTGGCACGCATCGGCGCAAAACACGATGTAGTCCCCCCAACATCTTCTTTGAAAGGCTATTCAAGCCATCCGTAGTATGGGAAGGGGAGCCAAACAATAACACCCCGGACCCAACCACACTGCCCGACACCGAAAATTCTGACACAATCGGAGGCTCTGCCAATGAAATAACACCTTCAGCCCACGTAATAATGGCCATCATCGCCCCGTGGACAGAACCATTCCTCGCCTACCTCACTAGGAAGGAACTCCCCGAGGACCAATATGAGGCACGCTGCATAGTGCGGCGATCCAAAGCCTACAGAGTCCACGAGGGAGAGCTTTATAAGAAAAGCACTACCGGAGTCCTTCAAAGGTGCATCTCCGAAGAGGAGGGGCAGAACCTCCTGGCTGAAATTCATGCCGGACTGGGCGGTCATCATGCTGCAGCTCGGTCCCTTGTAAGCAAGGCCTTCCGTACAGGCTTTTATTGGCCGAAAGCGGGCAGACGCTCAGGACTTAGTCCAACGATGCACCGGTTGCCAGCTCTTTGCAAACCAAAGCCATATGCCACCCACCGCCCTCCGAACTATCCCCATTACTTGGCCCTTCGCGGTCTGGGGGCTTGACATGGTTGGACCCCTTAAAGGCGGAACCCACAAGCAAAAATACTTACTGGTCATGGTGGATAAATTCACCAAATGGATAGAAGCCAAGCCTGTTAAGACGCCCGAATCCGGACCGGTGATAGACTTTATATCCGGGGTCGTACACCGTTACGGCGTTCCCCATAGCATCATCATAGATAACGGCATGAACTTCACGGCCGACGAGGTAAAACTCTGGTGCAAAAACATGGGCATCAAGCTCGACTATGCTTCCGTCTATCACCCACAAACTAACGGCCAGGTCGAACGTGCAAATGGCCTCATCATGAGCGGCATTAAACCCAGATTAGTGCGATCCCTCAAGGAATCTACCACGTACTGGGTAGAGGAGCTCGACTCCGTACTCTGGGGGCTGCGGACCACGCCGAATCGCACCACCGGATACACACCATTCTTTATGGTGTACGGCGCAGAGGCAGTTTTGCCCTGCGACATAATCCATGACTCACCTCGAGTGCGCATGTATGAAGAAAGAGAAGCCAAGCTCGATCGGCAGGACAGCTTAGACGCATTGGAGGAGGAGCGTGACGTGGCAAAAGCCCGTTCCGCATTCTATCAACAACAGGCTCGAAGATACCAAAGCAGGGAAGTACGGGCCAAAACTTACAACGTTGGCGAATTAGTTCTATGGCTACCGGACAAGAAAAAAGACAAACTCAAGCCCAAGTGGAAGGCCCCTTCATAATTGACCAAGTCCTGACTGGTGGAGCGTACCGCCTGCGAGATGCATCGGATAACCGACTCGAGCCGAACCCATGGAACGCAGCTCGTCTCCGAAGATTTTATGCCTAGCGCCGGACTCTATGTTCAGCTCCTTCCTCTGTCCATTTTTTATATATTTTCTGTCTTGCATTTCTCTTCTTCTTCTTCTTCTTCTCTCTCTCTCTCTTATAGCCCTTAAAGGCTCATAAAGTGACGCGCTCTCCGCGCTCATTAAACCTGGGGGCTTCTTTAAACATAAGCTTATTTATACGGGCTTCATGCCCAACACATGTGTCACACTTCCGCATGTACCTTTTCTTCACCATTATATGCATCGATATGACTTGAGTTTTGGCCAAGCTGGTTTGCCTGGCTCCTGTGCTTACCCCTACGTTCCCGATTGTTCGGCTAGGTGGTAAAGGGAGCACCTCTGCGATTGTTACTGCCGGGTCAGCCGGATGTGTACCTCAGACTGGGTGAAGCCGAAAGCTAGCGTTCTTAAGGGAATATTCGATCGGTGAACTAAAGATGATCTTTTTTATTTTTTGTACCCCCAGATGTTTTCCTGCGTTTCTTTTCGCAGCATGGACATGCACTTTAGGGCATGCCTCCCAGGGAAAGGAACCCCTAACGGAACTATTCTCCCTGGAAGATGTTTCTTACTAACCATGTAATATAACATAACTAGTCGGGCACTTGTCTGTTCACGCACTAATGACCCCTACGCCTGGTCTCCATGCATTCCCCGGTTCTTATATAACCGCATGGGAATTCGGACACACTTTGGACCGTCAGGTCCCGAGGCTGAAGCGAAAAGGTCGGCCATGACAAACGATCTACAATCCGGCTAGAAGGCATCATAAATGTCAATTACATTACATAGTCATTTTGACTGATCGTATTCCTCTTCAATACCATCTAACAGGATGTCTAATTTACAGTCCTGCCAGGAATACTTTGCGGCCAACTCTACTTGGCCATATACCAAGCTTACAGGGATCTCCTTCCCATCGGGCCCTATAGGACCGACCTCGGCCATGTGGTTGGGGTCAGCCTTTGCGTACCGCATCTTCACCATGGCCCAGGCCTCCCTAGCGCCTTGACGGCAGGCTGATATCTTCCACAATCAGAAGCGCCGACGTGCTCCTTTCAGCTTCTCCGCAAGCTCTCCAAGACCTTCGGGCATGGAGACGGATGGCCAAAGGGCCTGGGCGATGCCTCGCATCGCCTGCCGAACTCTATCGAGCAGTTGTGAGAGCTCGGGAAGAAGGTCACCCGTAGAACCGGGCATCTCCTCTACAGGACGACCTGTCAGCACACCTACAGACATTGCTCTATTAGTCGACTTCCCCGCCGAACTTTCTTTCAAAAGGTTCGTTCAAGCACTTACTAAATATGCTGTGCCGAAGCCGTTGATTCTCCTTCACGGAGTCTGACAGCTGGGCACGAACATCTTTTAGCTTGACGCCCAGCTTGGTGTTGGCATCTCGGAGATCGTTCTTCTCCCCCATCACCTTTAACAGCACCCTCTCACCAGCCTTTAGCTGGCGTAGGAGGTGTTGCCTTTCCGGATCTAATTCGGCGCCATCTGCAATTTCATTTGTCAGATTCACACCAAAGCGGTGCTTCGCAAAATACTTATCTTTCGAAGTGTATATTACCAGAGGGGGCCTCCTTAGGCCCCCCTACCGCGGCTAGTGCGGCCTAAAGTTGGGCTTTGCACTCTTCCAGCTCCTTGGACAGTAGGGAATTCTTTTCTGTAAGAACCTTCATAACAAATGATCCTTAAATCAGTTATCTTAACTGTTTCAAGTCTCGGGGGCTACTGGTATATATAATTACCAAAATTTTCTTACCCATATGTCTTTTACATATTGCTCCGTGGCTCTGGTTAGACCATTTTGAGCGGCACGGAGGTGCGCATCTCCTGACTTAAAGGCATCTAACGCCTCTTGGGAGAAACACGCGTTGCGAAGAACTGTCCAGCGACGCCTGTGCTTCATGGCACTCTCCACCTCAGAGTTGGTGGCAGACAACCTGTCCACATCCTCCGTCGGAGGAGCGTCCGGTGCGCACCTTGTGTTTGGCCCTGCTTCCTGGCCAGGCTTTGGAGCCTGGCTGGTGGAGGCGCGATTGGCGGTCTCTCCGTATATAGTTCGGCGAGGTCTCTTTATCCTGGAAAGAGCACAAGTGGTAATATGCCCTGAAGGTACGACACCTGGGATAAGGGGGTGCGCCATACCTGTGCGCTGACGCCCCGGTCTGGATTGCACCTCTTTTCTGCCCACGGGACCCTGCGGCCCCTCGTTGGCTTGTCGTCGCAGGTTCGGCCTCCCGTTTCTGGGAGGCCGGAATTAGCCCTGGATAATCGGCCGTAATGTCCACCAGGGCGTTGTCCTTGCTCAATTGATGGAACACTCCATCAATCAGATCCACCAAAAGCTCCGGATCCTCTTGCGAGTCCGGGTCGAGGGACCGTCCTGGGTCCTCAGGTTGTGGAGGAGGGCTATTTATTTCTTTAACAGCCTGGCGCAGTTCCTGCGTAGAAATCACTAAGATTAAATATTTAAACAATGGGGATATAAAACAGATGGGCAAGATGTGATCACTCACCCAGCTTGGAGGATTGTACATGGAAAATCCACCCTTTGGGTCAACGCGGAGAAAATCCTCCTCTTCTCCCTTGTACAAAGCGGACAAGGTCTTTATTAGAGCCGCAGCCGACTCCGGCCCCTTACGGCCGTAACGGGTGGTGTCGTCCTCCCCGTTGAAATCCCACATGGGGTGGCCTCTATACTATAGCGGCTGCACCCCTCGCATGATGCATGCGGCCATGACCCCGATCATGGTTAATCCGGAATGAGCTAACAATCTTATCCGGCCCATCAGGTAAATGACGTCCCTGCCACTTTCCCTCTGAGGGCTCCGTGGGCGCCAGCTTAGGCGCTTCTTTAGGGGAGCATTGTTGAATTCAGGGAGGCCGATCCGGACAAGATCCGGCAGCGGGACGTCTTCTATGTAAAACCATTCCGAGGGCCAGTCTTCAGACGCCTTCTTTGGGGTTCCGGACAGATAGCCGGTCCCAGCGATGCGCCATACTTCGGCTCCGCCCACTTGATACATAGACCCCTTCTTGGAACGGGGCACGAGGCAAAATAGCTCCCTCCATAGTCCGAAATGAGCTTCAACACCCAAGAACAACTCGTAGAGGGCTACAAAGCCCGCAATATGCAATACTGAGGCAGGTGTGAGATGATGTAGCTGGAGGCCGTAGAACTCCAGCAGCCCCCGGAGAAATGGATGGATTGGAAATCCGAGCCCCCTTATTAAATAAGGGACGAGGCACACCTGCTCTCCCTTAGAGGGATTAGGGGCGCTCTCCGCTTGCTCTCCGCCGTTATAGACGGCAAGACCGGCTCGAACCGGGACCATATAGGCCGGGGGGAGAAATCCCTTGGTCTGGAGCATCACCAACTCGCTATGCGGGATGGAGCATCTTCCCCAATATCCAGGCTTGGGGCTGGAAGGGCGGGAGGAGGAGTCGCGACGGCTGGCCATGGTGGAATGGATCTTTGTCAAATGCGCTCTGATGAACACTCGCGAAGGGGGAAGGTGTGGTTTGGATCTAAATCCTCGTCTCCTTAAATAGGTCAGCTTGTTTACGCGGCTAGGGGTGTGAATGTAAAAACACTCGGACCTTTCATATTCGTTTGACACGTGGGGAGCGGCCATTATTGGGCATAGAAGCCAAGGAGCGCAACGTCTACAAGAAACCAGACTTTATTCGACAGGTACATGGAATTTGGAGGAGAACCCGCCTTGCAATGCCGAAGACAATCTGCACGCTGAACTCATCGTCATTGAAGCCTGGTTCAGGGGCTACTGAGGGAGTCCTGGATTAGGGGGTGTCCGGATGGCCAGACTATACCTTCAGTCGGACTCCAGGACTATGAAGATACAAGATTGAAGACTTCGTCCCGTGTCCGGAAGGGACTTTCCTTGGCGTGGAAGGCAGGCTTGGCGATATGGATATTCAGATCTCCTATCATTGTAACCGACTCTATGTAACCCTAACCCTATTCGGTGTCTATATAAACCGGAGGGTTTTAGTCCGTAGGACAATATACACATCAACAATCATACCATAGGCTAGCTTCTAGGGTTTAGCCTCTCTGATCTCGTGGTAGATCAACTCTTGTAATAGCCATACCATCAATATTAATCAAGCAGGACGTAGGGTTTTACCTTCGTCGAGAGGGCCCGAACCTGGGTAAAACTTCGTGTCCCCTGCCTCCTGTTACCATCCGGCCTAGACGCATAGTTCGGGACCCCCTACTCGAGATCTGCCAGTTTTGACACCGACAGCTACCTTATTACTTATGTCTATTCAGTACTGTAGTATATTATGAGTTGCACGCTTGTCCTGTTTTATACTCTTCTCTCATATATCTTGTGCTTAGAATGGTTGGACTATAAAATATAGGGGGAGTGTTGATCGGGATGTGTGTGTCTTGCTTTCCTTTTGCTCCTCTTACTAGGTGCACACATTCAGGGGGAGCCCGTCTATATTTTCTAGTTCTTAGTTTTCCTACTGTTATATCTTTTCTTTGTGCAAATCCCTAGTTGTCATCAATCCACCAAAAAGGGGGAGATTGTTGAGGAATATCTCTCTCGAGGTAGTTTTGGTGATTGATGACAACATGTTTGCGGACTAATCATGTGCTTTGAGTAGTTCACAGATTCATCCTTGGCACGAGACGTTTTCTTCCCTTCAGAGTGTCATTCAAGACGGTGTAGCTCTTTCCTTTCTCTTTTGGTGGACTAGTTGCGTAGAGGGCACCGTACTATCAAGAGGGGGTCCGCTGGGGTATTGCATGGGTGGAATCAACACGTACATGTCAGCTTCTCACCCTCTGAGCTCTTCCACTTCATTGGAGAGATCTCTTCTCTCTTCTATGTCCTGTCTGGGTTCCAGCGGTAGTACCGCGCAAACCAGCGGTAGTACCATTGAGGAGTCACAAGCGGCAGTACTGCTCCGCAGCGGTAGTATCGCCCGTGACTCCACAGCAGTACTACCGTTGGCCTACCTGGCACCACCGCCTCG
The DNA here is from genome assembly GCA_034509565.1 of Triticum monococcum. Lineage (NCBI taxonomy): Eukaryota > Viridiplantae > Streptophyta > Magnoliopsida > Poales > Poaceae > Triticum > Triticum monococcum. Next base: position 70,453,489 of record CM067846.1, read on the forward strand.
TCCTTAGCCTCGATGGAGAGATCTTCTCTCTCTTCTGTGTCCCAGCGGTAGTACCGCACTACCAGCGGTAGTACCGCCGAAGGGTCACAAGCGGCAGTATCGCTCCGCAGTGGTAGTACCGCCTGTGACCCCGCAGCTGTACTACCGCTGGGCTGTCTGGCTCCTACCGCCTCGACTCGAGGGCTCTTTTTCTCGTGTTGGGTTTTGCGGCACTAGTTGCGGTTGTAGGGAGGGTAGTACTGTTTCGGAGCGGTAGTACCGCCCTTACCACCGTGGTAGCACCGCGCTGGGTCCAGATCCCTACTGCTCTTCTCTGCGCGGCAGTACTGTTCGCTGGAGCGGCAGTACCGCTGGCTCAGCGGTAGTACCGCCCCCATTAGCGGTACTACCGCCCTGTGCGGGGCTGGTTGGTGGGGCAACGGTTGGATTGTTGCCCCCACTATAAAAGGGGGTCCCCTTCTTCTCCTTTGACTTACCTCGTCCCCCTCAAGCTCCATTAATGCTCAAGCTCCATTAAATGCTCCAAGCTCCATTTTCGCCCAATCTATCTCTCTAGCCAATCAAACTTGTTGATTTGCTCGGGAGTGGTTGAGAAGGCCCCGATCTACACTTCCACCAAGGGATTTTTGATTCCCCACTCATCCCTAGCGGATCTTGTTACTCTTGGGTGTTTGAGCACCCTAGACGGTTGAGGTCATCACGGAGCCATAGTCCATTGTGGTGAAGCTTCTTGGTTTTGTTGGGAGCCTCTGATTAAGTTGTGGAGATTGCCCCAACCTTGTTTGTAAAGGTTCGGTTGCTGCCTTCAAGGGCACCAATAGTGGAATCACGGCATCTCGCATTGCGTAAGGGCGTGAGGAGAATACGGTGGCCCTAGTGGCTTCTTGGGGAGCATTGTGCCTCCACACCGCTCTAACGGAGACGTACTTCCCCTCAAAAGGAAGGAACTTCGGTAACACATCCTCGTCTTCACCGGATCCACTCTTGGTTATCTCTTATATTTACTTGTGCAAGCTCTTTAGTGTTACTTCTCTTGCTTGCTTGTATGCTTGTTGTTATTGCATCATATAGGTTGCTCACCTAGTTGCACATCTAGACAACCTACTTTGATGCAAAGTTTAATTTGGTAAAGAAAAGTTAAAAATTGGTAGTTGCCTATTCACCCCCCTCTAGTCAACCATATCGATCCTTTCAACTATCTTCTCCTTTTTGTCTCCTCCACCATCATATTCTATTCCACCTATAGTGCTATGTCCATGGCTCACGCTCATGTATTACGTGAAAGTTGAAAAGGTTTGAGAACGTCAAAAGTATGAAACAATTGCTTGGCTTGTCATCGGGGTTGTGCATGATGTGAATATTTTGTGTGGTGAAGATGGAGCATAGCCAGACTATATGATTTACTAGGGATAACTTTCTTTGGCCTTGTTATTTTGAAAAGACATGATTGCCTTATTAGTGGGCTTGAAGTATTATTGTTTTTATGTCAAATGATAGACTATTGCCTTGAATCACTCGTATCTTAATATTCATGCCATGATTAGACATATGATCAAGATTATGCTAGGTAGCATTCCACATCAAAAATTATCTTTTTTATCATTTACCTACTCGAGGACGAGCAGGAATTAAGCTTGGGGATGCTGATATGTCTCCGTCGTATCTATAATTTTTGATTGTTCCATGCTAATATTATTCAACTTTCATATACTTTTGGCAACTTTTTATACTATTTTTGGGACCAACATATTGATCCAGTGCCCAGTGCCAGTTCCTGTTTGTTGCATGTTTTTTGTTTCACAGAATATCCATATCAAATGGAGTCCAAACGGAATAAAAACTAACGGAGATTTTTTTGGAATATATATGATTTTTGGGAAGAAGAATCCACGCGAGACGATGCTCGAGGGGCCCACGAAGTAGGGGGGCGCGCCCCAGGGTGTCAGGCGCGGCCCTGACCCTCGTGGCCACCCGTAAGGCAGTTGGTGCCCTTCTTTCGCCGCAAGAAAGCTAATTTCCGGATAGAGATCGTGTCAAAATTTCATCCCAATCGGAGTTACGGATCTCCGGGAATATAAGAAACGGTGAAAGGGAAGAATCTGAGACACAGAAATAGAGAGAGACAGAGAGACAGATCCAATCTCGGAGGGGCTCTCGCCCCTCCCGTGCCATGGCGGCCATGGACCAAAGGGGAAACCCTTCTCCCATCTAGGGAGGAGGTCAAGGAAGAAGAAGGAGGAGGGGGGCTCTCTCCCCCTCGCTTCCGGTGGCACCGGAGTGCCACCGGGGGCCATCATCATCACCGCGATCTACACCAACACCTCTGCCATCTTCACCAACATCTCCGCCACCTTCCCCCCTCTATCTACAGTGGTCCACTCTCCCGCAACCCGCTGTACCCTCTACTTGAACATGGTGCTTTATGCTTCATATTATTATCCAATGATGTGTTTCCATCCTATGATGTCTGAGTAGATTTTCGTTGTCCTATCGGTGGTTGATGAATTGCTATGATTCATTTAATTTGCTTGTGGTTATGTTGCTGTCCTTTGGTGCCCATCATATGATTGCGCGCATGGATCACACCCTAGGGTTAGTTGTATGTTGATAGGACTATGTATTGGAGGGCAAGAGTGACAGAAGCTTCAACCTAGCATAGAAATTGATGCATACGGGATTGAAGGGGGACCAATATATCTTAATGCTATGCTTGGGTTTTACCTTAATGAACATTAGTAGTTGCGGATGCTTGCTAATAGTTCCAATCATAAGTGCATAGAATTCCAAGTCAGGGATGACATGCTAGCAGTGGCCTCTCCCACATAATACTTGCTATCGGTCTAGTAAAGTAGTCAATTGCTTAGGGGCAATTTCACAACTCCTACCACCACTTTTCCACACTCGCTATATTTACTTTATTGCTTCTTTACTTACAACAGCCCCTACTTTTTATTTACTTGCTCTTTATTATCTCGCAAACCTATCCAACAACACCTACAAAGTACTTCTAGTTTCATACTTGTTCTAGGTAAAGCGAACGTCAAGTGTGCGTAGAGTTGTATCGGTGGTCGATAGAACTTGAGGGAATATTTGTTCTACCTTTAGCTCCTCGTTGGGTTCGACACTCTTACTTATCAAAAACTGTTGCGATCCCCTATACTTGTGGGTTATCAACCTCCTCGATAACATAGGGGCCTTCCCATTTAGAGAGAAGTTTTCCTGCAAAAAATATTAAACGAGAGTTGTATAGCAATACATAATCACCTACATTAAACTCACGCTTTTGTATCCTTTTGTCATGCCATCTTTTAACCTTTTCTTTAAACAACTTGGCATTTTCATAAGCTTGGGTTCTCCATTTAGCAAGTGAGCTAATATCAAATAACCTCTTTTCACCGGCAAGTTTGAAATCATAGTTGAGCTCTTTAATAGCCCAATATGCCTTATGTTCTAGTTCGAGAGGTAAGTGACATGCTTTTCCATATACCATTTTATACGGAGACATACCCATAGGATTTTTATATGCAGTTCTATAGGCCCATAATGCATCATCAAGTTTCTAAATTAATTTGAGTTCTCTATTACTCAATTCTACTTGACCACTAGACTGTGGGTGATACGGAGATGCAATTCTATGATTGACGTCATATTTAGCAAGCATTTTACGGAAAGCACCATGAATAAAATGTGAACCACCATCAGCCATTAAATATCTAGGGACTCCAAACCTCGGAAAAATAACTTCTTTAAGCATTTTAATAGAAGTGTTATGATCAGCACTACTAGTTGGAATAACTTCTACCCACTTAGTAACGTAATCAATAGCAACTAAAATATGTGTATATCCATTAGAGACAGGAAAAGGTCCCATATAATCAAAGCCCCAAGCATCAAACGGTTCAATAACAAGTGAATAATTCATAGGCATTTCTTGACGTCTACTAATATTACCAATTCTTTGACATTCATCACAAGATAGGACAAACTTACTGGCATCCTTGAAGAGAGTAGGCCAATAAAAACCGGATTGCAATACCTTATGTGCAGTTCTATCTCCCGCGTGGTGTCCTCCATAAGTTTCGGAGTGGCACTTGCGTAGGATCTGTTCCTGTTCATGCTCAGGTACACAACATCTAATAACACCATCTACTCCTTCTTTATAAAGATGTGGGTCATCCCAAAAGTAATGTCTCAAATCATAGAAGAACTTTTTCTTTTGTTGATATGTGAAGCTAGGTGGTATGAATTTAGCAACAATGTAATTAGCATAATCAGCATACCAAGGAGTACTACGAGAAGTACTTATGACATTTAATTGCTTATCAGGAAAGCTATCATCAATAGGTAGTGGGTCATCAAGAACATTCTCTAACCTAGATAAGTTGTCTGCAACGGGGTTCTCAGCTCCTTTTCTATCAACAATATGCAAATCAAATTCTTGTAGCAAGAGAACCCATCTAATAAGTCTAGGTTTAGCATCTTTCTTCTCCATAAGATATTTAATAGCAGCATGATCAGTGTGGATAGTTACTTTAGAATCAACAATATAAGGTCTGAACTTATCACAAGCAAATACAACTGCTAAAAGTTATTTTTCAGTAGTAGCATAATTTCTTTGAGCATTGTCTAGAGTCTTACTAGCATAATGGATAACATTTAATTTCTTATCAACTCTTTGCCCTAGAACAGCACCTACATCATAATCGCTAGCATCACACATAATTTCAAAGGGTAAATTCCAATCAGGTGGCTGAACAATAGGTGTAGAGACTAATGCTTTCTTAAGTATTTCAAATGCTTCTACACAATCATCATCAAAGACAAATGGTATATCTTTTTGTAATAAATTAGTCAGAGGCCGAGAAATTTTTGAGAAGTCCTTAATGAACCTCCTATAAAATCCGGCGTGACCAAGTAAACTTCTTATACCTTTGATGTCCTTGGGACATGGCATCTTTTCAATAGCATCAACCTTGGCTTTATCAACTTCAATACCTCTTTCAGAAACTTTATGTCCCAAGACAATACCTTCATTAACCATAAAGTGGCACTTTTCCCAATTCAAGACAAGATTAGTTTCTTCACATATCTGCAAAACTCGATCAAGATTGCTCAAGCAATCATCAAAAGAAGATCCATAGACGGAAAAGTCGTCCATGAAAACCTCACAAATATTTTCACAAAAGTCAGAGAATATAGGCATCATTGATGACCCACAAGTATAGGGGATCTATCGTAGTCCTTTCAATAAGTAAGAGTGTCGAACCCAACAAGGAGTAGAAGGAAATGATAAATGGTTTTCAACAAGGTATTCTCTGCAAGTACTGAAATAAGTGGTAACAGATAGTTTTGTGATGAGATAATTTGTAACGAGCAACAAGTAAAAAAAGTAAATAAAGTGCAGCAAGGTGGCCCAATCCTTTTTGTAGCAAAGGACAAGCCTGGACAAACTCTTATATAAGGAAAAGCGCTCCCGAGGACACATGGGAATATCGTCAAGCTAGTTTTCATCACGTTCATATGATTCGCATTCGGTACTTTGATAATTTGACATGTGGGTGGACCGGTGCTTGGGTGTTGTTCTTACTTGAACAAGCATCCCACTTATGATTAACCTCTATTGCAAGCATCCACAACTACAACAAAAGTATTAAGGTAAACCTAACCATAGCATGAAACATATGGATCCAAATCAGCCCCTTGCGAAGCAACGCATAAACTAGGGTTTAAGCTTCTGTCACTCTAGCAACCCATCATCTACTTATTACTTTCCAATGCCTTCCTCTAGGCCCAAATAATGTTGAAGTGTTATGTAGTCTACGTTCACATAACACCACTAGAGGCTAGACAACATACATCTCATCAAAATATCGAACGAATACCAAATTCACATGACTACTAATAGCAAGACTTCTCCCTTGTCCTCAGGAACAAAGGTAACTACTCACAAAGCATATTCATGTTCATAATCAGAGGGGTAATAATATGCATAAAGGATCTGAACATATGATCTTCCACCAATTAAACCAACTAGCATCAACTACAAGGAGTAATTAACACTACTAGCAACCTACTAGCACCAATCCCGGACTTGGAGACAAGACTTGGATACAAGAGATGAACTAGGGTTTTGAGATGAGATGGTGCTGATGAAGATGTTGATGGAGATTGCCCCCTCCCGATGAGAGGAGCGTTGGTGATGACGATGATTTCCCCCTCCGGGAGGGAAGTTTCCCCGGCAGAACAGCTCTGCCGGAGCTCTAGATTGGATCCGCCAAGGTTCTGCCTCGTGGCGGCGGAGTTTCGTCCCGAAAGGTTGCTTCCTATTTTTTTTCTCGACGAAAGACTTCATATAGGAGAAGATGGTCATCGGAGAGCCAGGGGGCGCGCCCCCACCCTCGTGGGAGGGGTGTGCGCCCCCTGGTCTTCATCTTTGGCGAGGGTTTTTCATTATTTATTATAAGGTATTCCGTGGAGTTTCAGGACTTTTGGAGTTGTGCAGAATAGGTCTCTAATATTTGCTCCTTTTCCAGCCCAGAATTCCAGCTGCCGGCATTCTCCCTCTTTATGTAAACCTTGTAAAATAAGAGAGAATAGCCATAAGTATTGTGACATAATGTGAAATAACAGCCCATAATGCAATAAATATCGATATAAAAGCATGATGCAAAATGGACGTATCAAGTCCTCCCTTGGTACTTAACAAAGAAGAGCATGCCTATCATAAACAATGGCAGTCAAGGTTTTCTTTAGAAGTGAACTAGTGTGTACCCAGTCCTACATGTCTGGGTAAAAGCCAAGCTAAGTCAACGAAAGTCCAAGCCAATAGTCATGGTCATCCATTGGTGGAGGAAAAAAGAAACAATGACAAAGGGGAGGACCCATGAATAAAGAAACCCATTTAGGCCAAGGGGTGGTGGTCTAGTCCAGAGTACATTGCATAAAACCACCACTTTGAGGGATAGGTTTGCGAAAAACACTAGGATATAGATTCACTGCAGAACGCACCACATCTAGCGTAATTGTTTTACAAAAACCACCGATTGGCGGATTGGGCTGTGTTAAGTGAGTTTATGACAGATGGGGCCCGTTTTTCTCCTATGTGGCACTCCAGGCCATCCTGACAGCCGGCAGACGGCGTTAGATGGTGCGTTAGGTCTCGTCTTTAGTCATCCCTGCATCCATCTCTTTTTCCCCATTCTTCTTCCCCCCTCCCCTCGCTCCCGCCGCCGTCGCCCCCTTGCCCCTCGCACTACAGAGATGCGTAGTCCGGCGAAAGGTGGAGTTGCTGGTGGTGGCGCTCCGCCCGGCAGCGCCGCACGCATCGTAGGTAGTGGAGGAGGACCAACAGTGGATCCAGGCGAGCTTTGCGGGAGCTCGAACCCTAGCAAGCCGACGGAGGATCGGAGGAGAAGGACACGTAATATTCGATGGAATACCAGGCGGCGAGAGCATTCGCCATGGCGGTGAAGGCCAATCCGACGGGAAGCCAGCACATCGGGTCATCCTACGGTGGTGCCTAGTGAGATCCACTTTTCTTTGCTCTTCCCCTTCCCGTTCTCCATTCAATTGCGTTGCTAGTGTACTCCTAGGATTAGTGTTCATATTGCTCTATCCTATCAGATGGAGTAGATGTTGTGGATTTGTTGTCATGCGCTCTAGGGTTGACATTATTTATATTACTTCATATGCTGTGATTTGTTTGTCCTGTGCCCTAGGGTTGACATTTTTAGATTAGTTTAGAAATAAGCTAATTTAGTTGATTTTATAAACGAGCAGCAAAGTTATCCTGATATAGTATATGATTATGATATTATTAACTTAGAAAAATGCATGTTTGTGCTGTGTTATTCAGTTTATTTTAGGTACACTGTTAATTGGAGTGAAGTTAGACATTTGGTTAGGTTCACTGTTAAATGATTTATCCTGTTATCTGCTTTATAAGTGACAAAGGATTGTATTAGTGCAATAACATGAGTTGTTTCATTAGTGTTATTGAGTTATAATTAAGCACTTATACTGCTATGTATTTTATATTATTTGCAGTCTGGATGATGAGGTTTGGGAATTGAGGATGCATTTCCATGACAGAGACAATATTGAGAGATCTATGATGATGTTAGACATAACATTTTACAACCTAGTAGCACTGATAGAAACAGAAGGTTATGGATTTAAAGATTACATGTACTATGTCAGGGATCCTGGGCTAGGGATAGAAGGAATGGAAGAAATAGATGATGATGACAAGCTTGAGGAAATTCTAGACAAGATAGCATTACAAAATCAAAAGATATTGAATGTGACAGTTGTTAGGGCCAGTTCTCCCAATGCTGCAAGTATAAACACCAGCTCCAATGTTATTGAGCAGCAAATCCCTCTAGAAGAAATTGGAGAGCAAAGCCCTCTATAAAAAGACTTTCCCAAGTCTTCCCAATGGTTCTACTTGGCACAAACACTAATTAAACACAAAAAACACAACCAAAACAGAGGATAGGTAAATTATTTATTACTAAACAGGAGCAAAAGAAAGGAATAAAAATAAAATTGGGTTGCCTCCCAACAAGCGCTATCGTTTAACGCCCCTAGCTAGGCATAAAAAGCAAGGATAGATCTAGGTATTGCCATCTTTGGTAGGCAATCCATAAGTGGCTCTCATAATAGATTCATGAGGTAATTTAATTTTCTTTCTAGGAAAGTGTTACATGCCTTTCCTTAACGGAAATTGGAATCTAATATTTCCTTCCTTCATATCAATAATTGCACCAATCGTTCTAACGAAAGGTCTACCAAGAATAATAGGACATGAAGGATTGCAATCTATGTCAAGAACAATAAAATCTATGGGCACATAATTCCTATTTGCGACAATAAGAACATCATTGATTCTTCCCATTGGTTTCTTAATAGTGGAATCCGCAAGGTGCAAGTTTAAAGAGCAATCATCAAAATCACGGAAACCTAACAAATCACACAAAGTCTTTGGAATCATGGAAACACTAGCACCCAAATCACATAAAGCATGGAACTCATGATCTTTAATCTTAATTTTAGTAGTTGGTTCCCACTCATCATAAAGTTTTCTAGGGATAGAAACTTCCAACTCAAGTTTTTCTTCATAAGATTGCATCAATGCATCAACGATATGTTTAGTAAATGCTTTATTTTGACTATAAGCATGAGGAGAATTTAGCATGGATTGCAACAAGGAAATACAATCAATCAAAGAGCAATTTTCATAATTAAATTCCTTGAAATCCAAAATAGTGGGTTTAGCAACATCTAGGGTTTTAATTTCTTCAATCCCACTTTCATCAAATTTAGCATCAAGATCTAAAAACTCCGAATTTTTGGAACGCCTTCTAGGTAAAGGTGGATCATATTCAGTCCCATCATTATCAAGATTTATATTGCAAAACAAAGATTTAATAGGGTACACATCAATAACTTTTAGATCTTCATCTTTATTTTCATAGGAACTAGAAGAACACGCTCTTATAAAGGCATCTTTCTTAGCACGCATCCTAGCGGTTCTTTCTTTGCACTCATCAATGGAAATTCTCATGGCTTTGAGAGACTCATTGATATCATGCTTAGGAGGAATAGATCTAAGCTTTAAAGAATCAACATCAAGAGAAATTCTATCAACGTTCCTAGCCAAATCATCAACTTTAAGCAATTTCTCTTCAAGCAAAGCATTGAAATTCTTTTGCGAATTCATTAATTCCTTAACACTATTATCAAATTCAGAGGAAATCTTATTGAAATTTCCATAAGAGTTGTTGTAGGAATTTCCATAATAGGGATTACTAGGATAAGGCCTAGGATTAAAGTTTCCTCTATACGCGTTGTTACCAAAATTATTCCTACCAACAAAATTCACATCCATAGATTCATTATTATTCTCAATCAAAGTAGACAAGGGCATATCATTAGGATCAGAAGAAACACTCTTACTAGCAAATAATTTCATAAGTTCATCCATCTTTCCACTCAAAACATTAATGTCTTCTATCGCATGCACCTTTTTATTAGTAGATCTTTTAGTATGCCATTGAGAATACTTAACCATAATATTATCTAGGAGTTTAGTAGCTTATCCTAAAGTGATTTCCATAAAAGTGCCTCCCGCGGCCGAATCTAATAGATTTCTAGAAGCAAAATTCAATCCGGCATACATTTTTTGTATAATCACCCACAAATTCAAACCATGAGCAGGGCAATTATGTATCATTAATTTCATCCTCTCCCAAGCTTGTGCAACATGTTCATGACCAAGTTGCTTAAAATTCATAATATCGTTTCTAAGGGAGACGATCTTAGCAGGAGGAAAATACTTAGAGATAAAAGCATCTTTGCACTTGTTCCAAGAATCAATACTATTTTTAGGCAAAGACGAAAACCAAGCTTTAGCACAATCTCTAAGCGAAAAAGGAAATAGCTTCAACTTAACAATATCATTGTCCACATCTTTCTTCTTTTGCATATCACACAAATCAACGAAGCTATTTAGATGGGTAGCGGCATCTTCACTAGGAAGGCCAGAAAACGGATCTTTCATGACAAGATTCAGCAAAGTGGCATTAATTTCATAAGATTCAGCATCGGTAAGAGGAGCAATCGGAGTGCTAATAAAATCATTGTTGTTGGTATTGGTAAAGTCACACAATTTAGTGTTATCTTGAGCCATCGTGACAAGCAAGCAATCCAACACACAAGCAAACAAAAAGCAAGCGGGCAAAAAGAGGCAAATAGAGCAAGAGAGGGGGGATAGAGAGAGAGAGGGCGAATAAAACGGCAAGGGTGAAGTGGGGAGAGGAAAATGAGAGGCAAATGGCAAATAATGTAATGCAGGAGATAAGGGTTGTGATGGGTACTTGGTATGTTGACTTTTGCGTAGACTCCCTGTCAACGGCGCCAGAAATCTTCTTGCTACCTCTTGAGCACTGCGTTGGATTTCCTTGAAGAGGAAAGGATGATGCAAAAAAGTAGCGTAAGTATTTCCCTTAGTTTTTGAGAACCAAGGTATCAATCCAGTAGGAGGCTACGCGCGAGTCCCTCGTACCTGCACAAAACAAATAACTCCTCGCAACCAACGCGATAAGGGGTTGTCAATCCCTCCACGGTCACTTACGAGAGTGAGATCTGATAGATATGATAAGATAATATTTTTGGTATTTTCATGATAAAGATGCAAAGTAAAATAAAAGCAAAGTAAAGTAAAAAGGAAATAACTAAGTATTGGAAGATTTAATATGATGAAGATAGACCCGGGGGCCATAGGTTTCACTAGTGGCTTCTCTCAAGAGCATAAGTATATACGGTGGGTGAACGAATTACTGTTGAGCAATTGACAGAATTGAGCATAGTTATGAGAATATCTAGGTATGATCATGTGTATAGGCATCATGTCCGAGACAAGTAGACCGACTCCTGCCTGCATCTACTACTATTACTCCACTCATCGACCGCTATCCAGCATGCATCTAGAGTATTAAGTTCATGAAAACAGAGTAACGCCTTAAGCAAGATGACATGATGTAGAGGGATAAATTCATGCAATATGATAAAAACCCCATCGTATTATCCTCGATGGCAACAATATAATACGTGCCTTGCTGCCCCTACTATCACTGGGAAAGGACACCACAAGATTAAACCCAAAGCTAAGCACTTCTCCCATTGCAAGAAAGATCAATCTAGTAGGCCAAACCAAACTGATAATTCGAAGAGACTTGCAAAGATAACCAATCATACATAAAAGAATTCAGAGAAGATTCAAATAGTGTTCATAGATAATCTTGATCATAAACCCACAACTCATCGTTCTCAACAAACACACCGCAAAAAGAAGATTACATCGAATAGATCTCCACAAGAGAGGGGGAGAACATTGTATTGAGATCCAAAAAGAGAGAATAAGCCATCTAGCTAATAACTATGGACCCGAAGGTCTGAAGTAAAATACTCACACTTCATCGGAGAGGCTATGGTGTTGATGTAGAAGCCCTCCATGATGGATGCCCCCTCCGGCGGAGCTCCGGAACAGGCCCCAAGATGGGATCTCGTGGATACAGAAGGTTGCAGCAGTGGAATTAGGTTTTTGGCTCCGTATCTGATGGTTTGGGGGTACGTAGGTATATATAGGAGGAAGGAGTACGTCGGTGGGGCAACAGGGGGCCCACGAGGGTAGAGGGGGCGCCTGGGGGGGGGGGTAGGCGCGCCCCCTACCTCGTGGCTTCCATGTTGGTTGCTTGACGTAGGGTCCAAGTCTCCTGGATCTTGTTTGTTCCAAAAATCACGTTCTCGAAGGTTTCATTTCGTTTGGACTCCGTTTGATATTCCTTTTCTTCGAAACCCTAAAATAGGCAAAAACAACAATTCTGGGCTGGGCCTCCGGTCAATAGGTTAGCCCCAAAAATAATATAAAAGTGGATAATAAAGCCCAATAATGTCCAAAACAGTAGATAATATAGCATGGAGCAATCAAAAATTATAGATACGTTGGAGACGTATTAGCTAGGTTGACAACATATGTTCTCTCCCCACTAGTAACTTGGTAAAGGTTGGGGCCAGGCATCAATGATTGGTAGTTTCTAGATCACTTCTTTGCTTCCTACAATTTCTCTGCATATGTTGGACAAATCTCCCATCCGACAGTCTGAGTCTTGGTTCTATTTGCATTAAACTTGACCATTAACTTTGTTCTAATTCCATCAACCATGGTCCTTATTGGCTTAGCCCTGACATCTAGAACCCACTTGTTGAAAACCTCACTTAAGTTGTTAACTACTAAATTTGTTTCGCAATTTGTGTCCATGGCATGTCTGGCCCAAGTGTGCTTTGGGATTTTACTAAGCCAAGCCCATGCTGCCTCACACTCTCTCTTCAACTCATTCATTGCAACATTAAAACCATGTTCAGTGTATGAGTAACTTGCTTCATCCATGTATTTCTTTAATTCTGGCCCTCTAAACCCAGCATTTTGAAAGTTCTGGTAAATGTGTGTGAGGCAAAACCTTTGTGGACAATTGGGAAAGACTCCGTTTATGGCTTTAAGCAGGCTCTGTGTGAAATTAACTAAAACTTAGTGACTACACCTAAATGAAATTAACTACTATAAAAAACTAAATGATTGTGTAAAGAAAGTAACTACAACTAAATGAAAGTAACTACTATAAAGAACTAAATGAATACTAGCACAAGTGGATTTTATTACTTTCTGCCTATCAGAAATGATTGTGTAGTTACCAAACTTCCCAGATTGGCCACCTAGTGCTACCCTCAGCTGATACAGAAACCAGGTCCAGGAATATGTGTCCTCCTTGTCAATAATTCCAAAAGCAATGGGAAATATATTATTGTTCCCATATCTTCCAGTAGCAGCAAGGATCTGTTGACCAGTAGTGAGCTTTATGAAGCATCCATCCAGACATATAACAAGTTAACAAGTCAGCAGGAACTAGTTGAAAACAAACATTAGTCAAACACACATTAGACCTATACCAAGGAATTACCTATGAATGGTCTGCAGCCACTGAGAAACCCTTCTTTGCATCCATTTAGGCAAAAGAATAATGCATGGAGCCAAGGGTTTTTTCTTGGATGCTCCCTCAGATACCTTGTTGTCACTATACACCTTGAACCTGGATTAGTATCTAGCACAACCTGCAAATAATCCATAATCCTAGTGTATTGGGCCTTCTGATCTCCTAGCACAACATTCTTTACTGCCTTCCTAGCCATGTATGCCATGTGGGTTAATATTTCCACTCCATACTTGCTCTTTGCAATGTTAATTATAGTAGTGATTGTTGTGCATGGGTCATTTCTGATTGCTTCCTCACAAAATTTTGCAACCCACTTAGCAGTAACTTTTGTGTTCTCTGACACAGAAGGGCAAGTGTGCACCAAATACTGCTTCCTTATGGTAAATGTTTTCTCATTTGCAATCTGAGAAGCTGCTACATAAAAAGGGCATGTCTCATCTATGCATTGTGCTATAACCCTATCACTGCAATTTCTACGGTACTCATAGTTCCTGTTTTGTGCAATGTGCATTGTTTGAAGTGCATTCCTAAACTGGTACACATCAAGGAAGCAAAGATGCTTCACAAATTGCTCATCTGGGTGAGCTCTCTTCTCAGCATGCCATATCCTTTTCTTCATCTTTTTAGCTCTGCTTTTCCTCCCATTGGGCAAAACATATGTCAATGCCTCTGCACCATCATCATCTTCCACACCCAAGTCCATTGGTTTCCTGTCTTCATCAGATGATGGTATCCAGTCCTCCTCAAACAACTCCTCTACACTTGCATGTGATCTGCTTGTTGGGCCTTTTCTATGTTTCTTCTCCCTTTTCTTCTTCTGTCCATCTTGCCCTACCTGCTCCTCTTGTTCCTCTTCCTCCACTTCCTCATATGCATCCTCTTCTTCACTTTTAGGCTCATATAGTGCATCCTCCTCCTCCTCCTCCTCTGTCTCATACATTTCCTCAACATATGTGTCCCCTTCAAAATGAAGGAGTGGATCTTCTCTCTGTCTTTTCATCTCATCAAGCCTAGCAAGGATATCACCATATCCTTCCAAATTATCATCATTTGTCCTCCTCATTATCCATCACTGCAGCTTTTCTCTTCAAAGAAGTGTCCTTCTCTTTATTTTTCTTATTCTTCCTAAACATTTCAATTTTCTTCCTCCTTGTCTCCTCCATAACCTTTTCAATTTCCATTTGGTCCTCTGAATTGTTTACAGGATTTTCTTCCACTTGTACATAACCTAAAGCAAGTTGCTCCTCCAAATTGTTTGTGCTATGCTGTGTTTGAAACTGTATGGGCATTTGCTCCACTTCTGCCGCTTCTGAACTTGCTGCTGCTACATGCACATTTCCTGCACTGAACAACACTTCTTCGTCTAACGCCGCCTGCCGGCTGTCGGGACGACCTGGAGTGCCACATAGGCGAAAAACGGGCCCCATCTGTCATAAACTCACTTAACACGGCCCGCTCCGCCGATCAGTGATTTTTGCAAAACAATTACGCTAGATGTGGTTCGTTCTGCAGTGAATCTGTATCCTAGTGTTTTTCGCAAACCTAGCCCTCAAAGTGGTGGTTTTATGCAATTTACTCTCTAGTCCACCTCCACCATGGACCATGCACCACCTACTCATGCTTCTTATTCCTTCATAGACTAGTGGACCAACATTTACCTATGTACCCCTCCCACATCCCACCTCCAAGAGGAGAATTGGTCTCTGATTTCGAAATTTCTGTACGACTTAAACTGATGTCGAAGAAAAGAAGTTTGAAGTGAACCTTGGAAAGTCTCATATGGCCTCGTCGATGACCAAGCCCCTTCGATGCTTTTCCTAGCACGAAATATTCAAAAGACATCAAAGTGCCAACAATCTTATTGGTATACGGCAACCTTCGCCATAAAGAAGTCGTACACCCCCTACTTCTTTGTTGCAACCATGTTACTAGCGATACCCCTACTCTTTTGTTGTTTCTTCGACAACAAATATATCTATCTCAAATGTGAACTGGATGTAGCATACGGTCTAAACCGTAAGCATGACGGTGTACCTATGAGAACAAGCCTTTTAGCCCCATTGTAGACCAGGAGTGTGATAAGCTTCTATCATGGGCTCCTCTGGTTCATGGATATCCGTCACATGGATGTGAAGTGCCACATGACATGTTTCTCCGAGAAATGCAGCTGAATATTCATTATGACTTTCAACCGCTCAAACATCTATGGAAGTGCTTGTAGTTCCGATGTTTAAACATCTTTGTGCTATGTAAATTTTCACCAACGGTCACAAAATTCAGCATGTGCACGTTTGCCTCTGACGATGGGTCTAGAGGCAGTGTCATAAACACATGAAGACGCCACAAACATGATGTGATATAAACATGTCCAGAGCTCATAGCCGGCCACGCATCCATCCAAATAAGGCAGTGTCGATGAGTTTTGCTGCGTCAACTACAGGACTCTCGGGCCAGCCAGCCGGCTCCCGCGGATGGAGAAACGTGAGCCCTCCGATTCCTGGCACGGACGGCGGCGATCAAGCGCACGTTGGCATCGAAGAGTTCAGAGCCAATTCAGCAACGCAACCAAACGTGCTGTAGGGAGATCGAGACCGTGACAGCACGACGAAAGCTGCACGAGCTTTGGTACTGCAATAGCACATGTCAGTAGTAGTGCTTGTCTGGCACGTGGGTTGCTTGTCCGTTAGCTCCATCCATTGCCAGTAATCGCTGCACAGTAGTATGTGGAAGTGGACTGAGGTTTCGTTTAATCGACTGTCAAGTCCCATGAGGTGAGCTGCACACCATCTACAAATTCACGCACTTCAACCGGTCGACTCTGTCTTCTCGTTCTCGTTCCCAACTCACTGCTCTGCTCCCTTTCTTTCTTTTGACTCCTGTCCTGTGATCCTCGATGTCCATTGTCCCGCACACCATTCTGCGCCCGTTCGGCGTGAACCCGTGCGGCGGCGGCGGCGGCTATCTGAGGCGGCACGCACGGACGTGCCTCCGCCGTGCGAGCCCCGTCGGTGCAACGAACGGGAATGAGCCAGGCGGTAGCAAGAAGAGGAGGAGGAAGAGGCCGGCGGAGGAGTCGCGGTTGGAGGTCCTTTATGATGACGGGTTCGGGAGCGTCACCATGAAGGACTACCGGGAGGCGGTGAGGGCCATGCCCAGGGACGACGGCGGGCCGCCGCGGTGGTTCTGCCCCGTGGAGTGCGGCCGGCCGGAGGTCGACAGGGCGCCGCTGCTGCTCTTCTTGCCAGGTTGGTTGGTCTCGGAGATACTGTTCAACGATATTGTTCGTTCTTGTAAGCAAAATCGATCGTGTGCCTTTCCTCTGCTGGAAGCCTAATGCTGTTTTATTTTAATCTTTTTGGATCTGAGCTGCAGGAGTCGATGGTGTTGGAATGGAGCTCATTCTGCACCACAAATCACTGGGCAAGTGAGTATGGTTTTGTTTCTATATCAAAAGAGGACAGTCAACCATTTGGAAAATACTGTCCTTTTATGCTTAAAAAAGTTGTCCATCATGATAGTCATGTGTCATACTATATTACACTGTCATTTCTTGCTTGTATGAAGTAAACCCATGATAATGGGTGTGTAGACCGGGGTGTCACATCGGTGAAATATTCTGTCAAAAGAAAGAAGTAAACCCTTGTTTATGTTCTAATTAAACTTTTCATCTTCTTTTTATGCAGAGTATTTGAGGTTTGCTGCTTTCATATACCAGTAAATGACCGCACACCATTTGAAGGTATCGATGAAGGAATGTTTCATATATTATTATTTTACATTTGCTTGACATCTCTATGCCCTCGCAAGTACTTGACCGTCTTTACTTGCTATAGAAAGACCTCAAATGGACAAATCTTAAACAAGGAGACAACTGTGTCCCATGTGTAGAGCACGTGGGGTGGTGATTGTTTGATTCTTCTCTCGCTTATCCTATGAAAAATAATAAAGTTAGAACATCTACAATAGGACCTCAAACCCCTCTTAAATGGTGCGGACGGTCCGGTCACTAATCGGTCAAAATAAGCGACTCAGACAAGCATCTCAAACCGGTCTCAAATGTCCGGGCTACCTGGCACCTGGCACCACTCATATCCAACTCCAATCTGGGGCGAATATGGCGTTGCCCGGACACATCTGCCACGCCGGATCCGGTCTACGCTGGCCCATCCGACCTCACATATATTCTTCCACATCCGATCACCGTGTTAAACCCTAGCCGCTCCACTCCAGTCCACTCCGCCCCAAGCTCCTGCCCGGTGATCTCCGACTCCGGCATGGCGGGTAGCGGATCTGACTCCGACCAGTCCGGATCCGTCGACTGGGTGTCGTCCCGTGTGGGTTGGGGGGGGGGGGGTGCTATGATCGTCCACATTGCCCTCCGCCACTCCCGGGAGGACTGCGCCCAACCGACCGGGGGGGGGGGGGGGTCTGTCCGCCGTGAATCCATTGCATCGGCGCAACGGGCGCTCAGATCCGCCGGGGCTGGATCATCATGGTCCGGTAGCCTCCCCATCTCTGGTCCGCCGGAGTACGAGTGCTATAGGACCGGTGTGCCCGTCATGGGAAGGGGAGGATAAGGGTAGCCGGCGGCACGTGCTGTCGTAGAGGAGGAAGCCATATGTGCCTGCATCCTCAAGAAGCGACAGTGGAGGAACACATGTGCCCTTGCCCGAGTGCAAAATCGAGCGGTCTATGCCATGGTCGAGCTGCCGACCAAAGGCGAGAAGGAGGACAGCGACGGGCCGGACATCTCCGGCAACAAGCAAATTCGACTCGATCCATTTTACGTTTTTGAGTGCTACTTCGGTGAGAAAGACGACAATGGTGCCGGGAAAGGCAATGGCTGCCATGGATGGTCTTATCCATAGCTAATATATAGATAGAACATGCTAATTTTTGGTAGCCCGATGACACGTCCTGATGTAGTAACCGGATGACTTGTGTTGCAACGTTTACGTACCTTGCATGCGTTTTGTATGGATTTAAGATTTGCTAATTGAGGTGTGCGGTTGTACAAAGAAAAAAAAATTAAAATGTAATCAGTCGCTGCCCACGGACGAGTTCAGGCATGTCTGCGGGCATTTGAGGAGGAAGATTTACCTACCGTGGCTGTAGAGTAGATGCTCTTATGCATTTCCTATGTTTATCACCATTATATCTTACAAAGATTAGTGACTATGAGGATTCATTGTATGATCACAACAGTTAAAATACTGCTAAATTTAATATATCTTTTTTAGCTTACATCACATTTGCAAGCTTGACGCCTGCTTAATTATAATATATACAGGTTTATTACAAATTGTGGAAGAATATGTCAAACATGAGAATGCTTTGTCGCCAAGCAGACCAATATATATAATTGGGGATTCTTTTGGTGGATGTCTTGCAATTTCAGTGGCAGCTCGCAATCCAGAAATCGACTTGGTTCTTACACTAGTAAATCCAGGTAGGTGAAATAACATTTAGCTGATCCAGATATTGATTTGGTTCTTACACTCCTGGTTTTAGAGTATTATAGTAGTATATAATCTGATTTTTCAGCAACATCATCTGCAAAAGCTTCGTTGCAGGCAGTATTGCCTCTTTTGGAAGCAGTGGCGAGCAACCTTCCATTTATACATCCTCACCTTCTCAAATATTCAATGGGTATATTTCTCTTAACTTGTCAATTATGCTTATAGGTAAAATAAATCTCCATACTTGGAGTGCGCGGTGACAATTTTACTTTGACTATATATATATATATATATATATATATATATATATATAGTGTTACTATTCATCACCCAGGGTGCAGAATAAGTTATTCTTCACCCGAGGTAATCTTACGATCATTTCATAATTGAATTACGTTTCAAATTCAAATAGTTACATTCTTATTGATTCACTACATAAAAGTTGACATAAAAAATAAAAATAAATGTCATAAGACAAGAAAATTTGCAGTTTATGTGTATTTTAGACTATGTTTTTACATTTGTAATTTTACATAATATAAAATATTTTTTACGGCAATTATATATTTTTTTACGGTTCCATTTTGCGTCGGAAATAAGACAAAACTTATGAAACGTAAAATTACGATGCATTGATGGTAAAATAAAGGGGGGTGAAGAATAACTATTCCTCACCCAGGGTGACGAATAGTCAATCCCTATATATATATATATATATATATATATATATATATTCAAAATAATCCGGTATATCATAAAGATGTTGACATAGTATATTTTTTGTTGAAAGTGGTTTATTTCAAGATAATATATAATTCAAGTTTTAATTATTGTTTTTTATTTTGGATTTGTCAGGGAATAAACTATTGCAAAGACCGATTGCCGGTTTCTTTCTGTGAGAACACAATAAATATAAACTGGCTCAACGCTAGTTATGCTTGTTCTGCTGATCTTTTCCCAACTACTCCCTCCTTTCCATAATCTAACACGTTTTTTGACACTACACTAGTGTCAAAAAATGTCCTACATTATGAGACGGAGGGAGTATTGTATATTGCAGCGTTAGAGCACTTGCATAACCAGCTAATCTTTAAACTAAGCATATGATATACAATAAATATCAAGAATATGAGTTACGTATATGAATCATAATGGTACTGGAACAAATCAGTTACTATATCTTTAGGCAGAAATGGTTATTCATTGGCATATGAGCCACTTCAATTCTTATTATATTGTTTTTCGACGGTGAATCTAAGAATTTCTCTTAATTATGTATCTGTGCTCCTCAGACTGTTTTTTCATGTTGCAACATAGGTAACCCTCTTAATATGGCTATGGTTAGCCTTGAGAATAGTCTTTCTCCACAAGAGACTCTACAAGAATTTTCAGACAAACTCACTTCAATGCTACCTTTAGTTTCCGTAAGTTATTAGTTATCATTTCTTTTAGAATATTTTAATCTTTCCATTAGACATGCACAAATAAGAATGGAAATTTGTGGAAATTCAAATTTTATTTATTCGGAGAGACATTTTCTAGCTTTTAATAACATTATTTATCACTTAAGAACACCTAGATGGTCATCCATTATTATCCTTTCTAATGTTCTCACAAGAAAAACTTACTAAGCAGAAGTAGATTATTGTTGTAAAAAAACACCCGTAGATAGTAATATTGTCCTGTCAGAATTGATGCTTATTATTTCTCAGGAACTAGAAGATATAATACAAATGGGTGCTCTCATGTGGAGACTTAATCTTCTCAAGTCAGGTGCAGACTATGCCAACTCACAACTTCACATGGTACAAGGAGAAGTTCTACTTCTTGCAAGGTATCCCTGTTTAACAATTCCAAAAATCTGTAGCTCAGGTGAGGCATAATCTTTAAAAGTTTAATCTCATGCCATAAATGTATTTGGATTTAGTGGGAGTGGGAATCTGCCACCTAGTGGAGAAGCAGACCGACTGTTTAAGTCGCTGAAAAACTGCAAAGTTCGGTACTTTAGGAACCGGGGTGACAGACTACTCATGGTACAAACTATCATGCTCAATATTTTTCTCTTCAACTAGTTCCCAACATTTCCATGCTTTCACTTACTTGGTTGAGTAGTATACACTAAGTTTAACTTTGATATTGTCTAATAGAATATTTCTGTATCTCGTGGCACTTCGACAGGAGGATGGCTTCAACCTTCTAACTGTCATAAAAGGAGTAAAAATGTACCGCCGTGGTAGACAATGGGACTGTGTGAACGATTTCCTGTCACCCACATTAAGTGAATTCAACAGAACATTTGGTGAAGATTTCAAGTATGTATTTAGCATATAAGGTCGATTCAACTTTTCACATGATATCATGTAGAGATGACTAGACTCATTTGTACGACTCAAACTCTTGCAGACTGTTTCATCAGTTACTGAGCCCAGCCATGCTCTCTACAATGAAAAATGGGAAAATTGTCCATGGCCTTGCCGGTGTTCCTGACAAAGGTCCTGTCTTGTTTGTGGGATATCACCAACTCTTGGCCATAGAGTGGGCTGCACTGATTGAAGGGTTCTTGAGGGAGAAAAAAACAGTTATCCGAACAGGGGCCCACCATGTATTTTTTGCTGGAAATTATGAGACACTGCGCCAGGAGTTGTCTCTATTTGATTTTGTTTCTATATACGGCGCGGTTCCAGTCGGTCCGATCAATACGTACAAATTGTTTGAGAGAAATGAATTTGTTCTCCTCTATCCAGGCGGTGTGAGAGAAGCTCTACATAGGAAGGTGTGCTTGAACAAGGACAATTTGTTCTAATAAAATTGCCTGTGTGTTCTACATTCTGCTATGCTTATTTTGTTGTGCTTGGCAGGGCGAAGCATACAAATTGTTTTGGCCAGATCAAACCGAATTTGTAAGAATGGCGGCACGGTTTGGAGTTACTGTCATACCATTTGGTTGTGTGGGAGAAGATGACTTTTTGGAGGTTAGCTTTATGTGCTTTTGTACTTCGAGTCATTTGAAGCAACAAGATTTACATATTGTAGTCATGGTTTTAAATAGCGGATAGCGGGCTGGGGTCCGCGTAGCGGAATGCGGATAGCGGGCGATATTGCGGGCGCTATGTCCGTGTAGCGGATTTGTAAAAATATAGATTATTGTATATATTTCTAGGTCATTAACAAAAAGTAATGACATTTAATTTGAGCAATAGCGGATGCTATCTCCGCTGTTTGAAACTATGATTGTAATACAAGTTATACTCCATATTTTAAGGCATTAAAATGGCTTTTTTCTTATCTCCACACAATAGGGTCTACTTATGTATTGTTTGTACCTTTTACAGATAGTTGTGGACTACAATGATCAAAAGAACATACCATATATTAGAGACGAGATAAAGTCATTCAACAAAGATTTTATAAGATTAAGGTTAGATTTCTATTACTCTGCCCATTTTTCCTTTGATAAACAAACAATCAAGCATCTCCTTAGAAAGTTAGTTACAAATCTCAAGCCTTGGTCCCACTCCACCTCCATTATCTAAGGAATAAAAACATTGGTCACCTTCTTTGTGAATGTTTGGTTTCAGGGACACTATGAAAGGAGAGGATGGGAATCAAGTCTTGCATCTGCCTGTTGTTCTCCCAAAATTACCAGGGCGGCTATATTTCCTATTTGGGAAGCCAATCGAGATGAAAGGAATGGACAATGTGTTGACAGATAGGAAGAAGGCAAACCAAGTATATTTTCAAATCGAATCAGAAGTGCAGAATGCAATGTCTTACCTAAAGAGGAAGAGAAACGAAGATCCTTACCGGAGTATTGTGCGACGTGCGTTGTACCAGGCAACTTGGGGTCCTTCTGCTCAAGTGCCTACTTTCAACTCGTGAAAGATTGTGTCAGGACTGGTTTGCTTAGGCTAACTCGGCCATGACTTTCATGTTTAATTGTCTGTTGAGCCAATTTCCGAAATAGGGCGAGTTGAAACTTCCATGGACTTAGCACGATGAAAGAAACCAAGTACCAATCTAAAGAAGTTACGAGCACCAGAATCATGCATTTTGGAGAGATCGTGGTGATGTGCGTGATATGAAGGTGTGGTAGTACTCAGTACTCACATATCTTATTATCGACTCCGTGCTCACATAATTCGTATCCCATAGATGTATCTTTACTAAAGGTTGTGTACCTACACAATTAAGTATCTAAAATAGTAGTGAAAAATATAGACTCTCTGAGAACGCATTCCCATCATTTGCAGTTCCTCTCTAGTTACTCTGTCATTTAGTCTTAGTATTTATTTGACATTCTAGTTCGTACTTAGTTAATTCACTTATTTATCATACTCCTAGCAACCGATATAATAGAATAGAATGTTTTGAAACTACGGTTTGAGTGCGAGCATAGCTACATATGTGACAACATAATTGTGGGGCTGGTAATTATGCTTCAACTAGTCATGCACACTGAGAGGACATCACCTTTCCATCGCTCTCTTTAAATGCATGGCCCGAGGATGTGGCTTGGTGATGGTAGACATTATGTACACCTATGGCATACTAATTGACTCCTCTTGTAGTTCACACCGCCCAAACCTAGGGTATGCCTGCTTTAGGTGCCTCCTCAGGACATACATCACATTGAGCATCATCGCCTTCGGTAACCTAATCAAGTGCCTTGTGACATGAAGCGGACGAATGAGGCTCTGGATGTGCTGCTCCACATGATGCTCGAGTTGTTTGATTACATGTTGGTGTTTGCACATTTTTTTACTTTTCCATTTTTCAAAGGAATTTTTTAATAACACACAAGTATTTTTAAAAAGATATTAATAGTTTTCAAAATGACGTGAATGCTTTTTAAAAATTACCCGAACATTAAAAAACACAAAATTGTTTTAATTACATATTTTTTTTATAAAATGCATGAAAACTTTAAAAATTGCATAACACTTGTTTTGAAGGAATGAGCATTTTTAAATTACATAAATATTTATTTAATACATGAACACTTTTTAAAATTACATGGGCGTTTTTAACACACGGACATACTTAAAATTATGTGAATATTTTATAAAATATATTTAAATTATTTAAATTAGATAATTATGTTTTTAAAAAATATAACACTTTTTATGTTACATCAACACTTTTAAAATTAATGAACACCTGGTTATATCCATGATTTTTTAAACATGCGAATGCATTTTATGAATTTCATAATACCTTTTTAAATACCTGAATAATTATTGAAAAATACCAGAACATTAAAAATATGTAAAGTTTAGTAATAAAGGTAACAGAAAAGGGAAAGAGAAAAGAAGAAGAAATTTGGCCTGCGAGGGATGGGTACTGCGCCAGCCCAACCTCTACGGTGGCGGGGGCATATGGCAGCCCCTGTCTCTCTCTCTTTTTACCACACACACAAAAAAACAAATTAATAAACCAGGGGGATTTAATGGTGGGGAGAAGGACACACGTGAGCCATTCATGTTGCTTCTCCAACTCTTTATCTCTTCCCGCCGCTTCCTCCCATGGAGGGTAGGAAACAATTTCTCCACCACAGTAGCTCGTCGCCGCCCGCTGGTAGTCAGCGGCCGCCACCGCGTGGGAGCATCGAAGAGCTGCTCGCCGGAGCCGCCCACTGCGTCAGAGCGGGACGCACCAGCTAGCAGGCCATGTGTGGAAGCGGAATCATCGTCCGTGACCATCCCTCTGCCCGAGTTCGCGGCCGCTGCCACCTCTGATTCCGGTGCGTTCGTTCCAACCAGTAACGGCGCACGACGGGTGGTTAATATCGACTACTCGCCATGTCCATGGTTCCGCACGCGCGCCCGTTCGGCGTAAACCCGTGCGCCGCGGGTGGCCATCTCAGACGGCACCATGCCCGGCTGTGCCTCCGCCGTGCGAGCTCGGTGGATGCGACGACCGGGAATTTTCCGGGCGGTAGCAGCAGCAGCAACAGGAGGAGGAAGAAGCAGGCCGCGGAGGAGTCGCAGTTGGAGGTCCTTTATGACGACGGGTTCGGGAGCGTCACCATGAAGGACTACTGGGAGGCGGTGAGGGCCATGCCCAGGGACGACGGCGGGCCGCCGCGGTGGTTCTGTCCCGTGGAGTGCGGCCGGCCGGTGGTGGACAGGGCGCCGCTGCTGCTTTTCTTGCCAGGTTATTAGTCGTTCTTGTAAGCAAAATCGATCGTGTGCCTTTCCCCTTTCCCCTACTGGAAGCCTCATGCTTCGGTGGAATTGTCTGAACTGCAGGAACCGATGGTGTTGGAATGGAGCTCATTTTGCACCACCAATCTTTGGGCAAGTGAGTATTGATTTCTTTAAGGGACGACCATTTTTTTTATAAAGGACGTTTTATTACTTAAAAGATTTATAAGTATTACTAGCAAAACGGCCGTACGTTGTAATGGAAGAAAAAAATCATAATGTTCAACGGCCATGACCATATTTTTCTGCATCACCAAGATACACTATCACTCTCATTTTCGTGAAATCATGAACAATTTTTGAAAACTATGAACTTTTTTTTAAACTCATGAACATATCCGCAATTGTGAACATTTTTACAGATTTTCAAACATTTTCCGCGACCATGAAATTTTCTAAATTCATGAACATTTTATACTATTTGCAAACAATTTCTAAAAAATTATGCATATTTTTAAATGCATTTTTATTGAATAGGCGAACATTTCTAGAATTGACGAACATTTCTTTTGGAAATTGGTGGAACAATTTTTAAAATTCAGAAATATTTTTTAGATTTAACAGACATTTTTTGAAATGCGTGATCATTTTTGAATCCGTGAACATTTTATGAATCATTAAACTATTGTGTAAGTCATTAACAGTTTTTTAATTTTAGGATGTTTTTCAATTCATGAACATTTTTTGAATTGGCAAAATTTTGTTTAATTTTATTAACATTTTTTTAAACACAAACTTTTTAAAAACATCATGAACATTTTTTTATTTCCCGAACATATGTCTTCAAAATTAAAAGCATTTTTAAAAAAACATGAACATTTTCTGAATCCAAAACTTTAAAAATTATTAAACATTTTA
The DNA here is from genome assembly GCA_034509565.1 of Triticum monococcum. Lineage (NCBI taxonomy): Eukaryota > Viridiplantae > Streptophyta > Magnoliopsida > Poales > Poaceae > Triticum > Triticum monococcum. Next base: position 70,479,559 of record CM067846.1, read on the forward strand.
TTTCAAAATTCACATTTTTTATTTTTAGAACTTTTAAGTCCCAAATTATTTAAAGTAGAAGAAACAAAAGTGAAAACGAAAATGAAAATAAAAAAACGAAATTAAAAAAAAGGCCGCCGGATATGGGCCAGCCCAAATATGTGCGCTTGTCATGTCCCAGCGCGCTGAGTGCAGTATAGAGGGTTCCTACTGGGCCGGCCCAAGCAGGGATTCCCTCTGTGAAATATTTTTTAATCACTTATAGATGGCATTGGTGGGTAGTTTCGATGACGTGTCGTCGGAAGCAATAGCCCCTTGATTATTAGGGATAGACATCCAGCCTCTTCGTGTAGATATGACCCATAACGCCTAAACTAGAGGATGGTCAATCCTAAGATCATGCTGTAATCCATGTCGGGTAAAAGTACCCCTCGTCGTGTTCTCCAAGCATGTACACACCTTTATAAACAGGTCTTGATTCTCCACACATTGTAGAGACGATCATAAACGGAGCGCATCGGTACACCTGTAGATAACCTGTAAAAACCTTATCATTTCTACATAATCAAAGCGACCAAATAATGGTAAACGCTCCCACCCGGAGAAGAATTCTAAACCTGTGATATATCCCATGTAACCAGTTGTCAAAAATGTTAGAAACACTACGTGCAAGAACTGATGGTGTTGGAATGGAGCTCACTTTGCACCACAAAGCTTTGGGCAAGTGAGTATAGATTTCTTGTACGGACAACCAATTATACGTGCTTTATCATGTTTTTTTTGAGAAATACTATATTCTTGTTTGCTTAGCTTGAGTCACGCCATACAAAGAGTGACTCAAATAAGGTGCAAATGAACAGTAAATCTGAATTTGGAAAATATTATTGCTTTATGTTAGAAATTTTACTGGCATAAAGTTGCAATGCATAATTCAATTTTGTCATGATAATCATGCGTCATATCTTGCTTGTATGGAGTAAACCCATGTCCAGGTTCTAATTTAATTTTTGATCTTCTTTTTATGCAGACTATTTGAGGTTTGCTGCTTCCATATACCAGTAAATGACCGTACACCATTTGAAGGTAAGGATAAATGAATAGTTCAGGTATTGTTATTTTCACTAGCTTGGCATGTCTATGCCCTCACAAGCACTGACCATCATTACTTGCTACAGAAAGACCTAAAATGGACAAATCTTAAACAGGGTGACAATTGTGTGTCGTATGTGTAGAGCACATGGTTGTGGTGATTGTTTGATTTAACTGGATTATCCTATAAAAAAATAACATATATGCATGCATTTCTGTTTGTTTATTATCACTGTATTAATGGCTATGATGATTCACTGTATATAATCATAGTTGTTACTTCAAACTCCTAAAATTTAATATTTTTTGAGAGCTTTCAACCCAAACCAAGTTTGCAAGCTTGACATCTGCTTAATCATAACTTATACAGGGTTGTTACAAATTGTGGAAGAATATGTCAAATATGAGAGTGCTTTGTCACCAAGTAGACCAATATATATTGTTGGAGATTCTTTTGGTGGATGTCTCGCAATTTCAGTTGCAGCTCGCAATCCAGAAATCGATTTGGTTCTTACACTAGTAAATCCAGGTAGGTGAAACAAATTTACCTATACGTTAATATCTACTGTTATCCTGTGATCCGAATATAGATTTGGCTCTTACACTTAAATTTGATTTTTCAGCAACATCATCAGCAAAATCTTCGTGGCAGGCAGTATTGCCTCTTTTGGAAACGATGCCAAGCAACCTCCCAGTTGTCCAGCCCCACCTCCTCAGATATTTAATTGGTATATTTCTCGTAAACTTGTCAATTATGCCTCTGAAGTAAACACAGGTCACCATAGTTTAAGTGCAGCGATGATCTTGAACTTTGGCTACATGTATATCTTCAAAATTCAGTAGACCATAACAATTTTTACATATTTTCCCTTGAAGGTGGTTTATTTCAAGATAATATTTATTGCATGTTTTGGTTATTAGTTTTCTCCCAGGCAACCTAATTTTAAGTATAACTCATTATAAAAAATTACAAAAAATAGTGAAAAGACTTAATAAAGGCTTCTTTTCTCCATGAACCTAGTAAATATAAATGGGCTCAAAGCTAGTTATCTTTGTTCTGCATCTTTACCCAACTATCATATATAGCAAATTTAGAGCACTCGCATGAGTAGTCAACTCGTGAACTAAACATATGATATACAATAAATGCAAGGGATAAAAGTCAGGTATATGAATTTAATGGTGCCAAAAAAATGTTTCTATATCTTTAGGCAGAAAAATTTATTCATTGGTATATGGGCAACCTCAATTCTCACTATATTCTTCTTCGGTGTTGAATATAATAATTTATCTTAACTATATCTACTTCAATGTCATCGGGAAATCAGTGCTCCTCAAAATGTTTTTGTGTGTGGCGAAATAGGTAACCCTCTTAATGGGGCTTTGGTTAGTGTTCAGAACGGCCTTTCCCCTCAAGAAACTCTACAAGAATTTTCAAACAGTCTCGCTTCAATGCTACCTTTAGTTTCAGTAAGTTTTCAGTTTATCACTTCTTTTTAGATTTTTTTAGCAATAGTGCACAAATACAATTTGAAATTTATGGAAAATTAATATATTTTATTTATTCTAAGAAAAATATTGTACAGTAACTTTTAACAACATTATTTATCACCCAAGAACATCAGGATAGTCATCAATTATACTACTTTCTTATGTTTTTACAAGACAAATAGTAGATCATTGCTTAAAACACACACACACACACACACACACACACACACACACACACACACACACACACAAGTAGATCATGATATTGTCTTGTCAGACTTGATGCTTGGTGTTTATCAGGAACTAGGAGATATAATACATATGGGCACTCTCGTGTGGAAACTTAAGCTTCTCAAGTCAGGTGCAAACTATGCCAACTCTCAACTTCATGCGGTACAAGCAGAAGTACTACTTCTTGCAAGGTATCTCTATTTAACAGTTTCACACATTTGGTAGCTCAGGTGAGGTATAATCTTACAAATTTGATCTCCCACTATAAATATATTTGGATTTAGTGGCATTGCGAATCTGCCGCCAAGTGGAGAAGCAGACCGACTGTTTAAGACACTGAAAAATTCTAAACTTCGATACTTTAGGAACCGCGGTGATAGACTACTCATGGTACAGACTATCATGATCACCATTCTTCTCGTACATTATTTACAAGCATTTCCATGTTTTGACTTACTCGATTGAGCAGTGTACACTTATTTAACCTGTGGGGTTGTGTCATAGAAGAATTCTGAAATTTTTGTGGCATTTCGACAGGGATATGGCTTCAATTTGCTAACTATCATTAAAGGAGTAAACATGTACCGTCGTGGTAGACAACGGGACTTTGTGAACGATTTCCTCTCACCTACATTAAGTGAATTCAAGAAAACATTTGGTGAAGATTTCAAGTATGTATTGACTATCTAACACCAATTCAACTTTCGCATACTATAATATAAGGATGGTTGGAGTCATAAGTTGGAACCTCAAAATTTTGCAGACTGTTTAATCAGTTATTGAGCCCAGTTATGCTCTCTACATTGAAAAATGGAAATATTGTTCGTGGCCTTGCCGGTGTTCCTGACAAAGGTCCTGTCTTGTTTGTGGGCTATCACCAACTCTTGGCTATGGAGGTGCCTGCACTAGTTGAAGGGTTCCTAAGAGAGAAAAAAACAATTCTCAGAGCAGCAGCCCATCAAGTATTTTTTGTCGGAAATTATGAGATACTGCGTCAGGAGTTGTCTCTGTTTGATTGGTTCTCTGCGTTCGGCGCGGTTCCAGTCAGTCCGATCAATACGTACAAGATGTTTGAGAGAAATGAATTTGTTCTTCTCTATCCAGGCGGTGTGCGGGAAGCTCTACATAGGAAGGTGTCCTTGAAATTTAAATTTTGTTGTACGAAAATTGCATTCTCTATAGTCTGCTATGCTTATTTTGTTGTACCTGGCAGGGTGAGGCATACAAATTGTTTTGGCCAGATCAACCAGAATTTGTAAGAATGGCAGCACGGTTTGGAGTTACCGTCGTACCATTTGGTTGTGTGGGAGAAGATGACTTTGTGGAGGTTAGCTTTATGTGCCTCTGTACACTGGTCATCTGAAGCAACATGATTTACATATTACTCCCTCTGTCTCAAAATAAGTGACTCAACTTTGTATTAAAGTTAGTACCAAGTAGTATTTTGGGGTACATTCTATATTTTTAAGGCAGCAGAAGTGGTTATGTTGTGTACCTTCCTATTTACATAGTCTACTTATGCATTCTATCGTTCATTTTTATAAAACGTTAGAAAAACTTATGCATTCCTTGTACCTTCTGCAGATAGTTCTGGACTACAACGATCAAAAGAACATACCCTATCTCAAAGACGCGATAAAATCATTCAATGAAGATTTTAAAGGACTTATAAGGTCGGATTTCTATTATCCTTGCTAGTTTTCCTTCAATAAAGAAGCATTCAAAACACTCAGTGTCACCTACGTTATCCAAGGAACAAAAACCTTGGTCACCTACTGTGTGCGTGCTTGGTTGCAGGGACACGGTGAAAGGAGATGATGGGAATCAAGTCTTGCATCTACCCGCTGTTCTCCCAAAGGTACCAGGTCGGCTATACTTCCTGTTCGGCAAGCCAATTGAGATGAAAGGAATGGACAATGTGCTGACGGATAGGAATAAAGCAAACGAAGTATATTTGCAAATCGAATTGGAAGTGGAGAATGTAGTGTCTTACCTCAAGAGGAAGAGAAACGAAGATCCTTATCGGAGTATTACGCGACGCGCATTGTACCATGCAACTCAGGGTCCTTCTACTCAAGTGCCGACTTTTGAGCCGTGAAAGATTGACTCTAGCCTTGTTTAGCTTGATCAGGACTTTCATGTAGAATTGTAAGTTGAGGCAATTTGAGAATTAACTATGAGATCACTTATAGACCTTCAATATTGACTTATTGAAGTGTAATTACAAGCATGCACACCACACACGCATACCGCCACTGTTGGGCATGTGTGTGGGTGTGTGTGTGTGTGTGTGGGGGGGGGGGGGGGGTTGCTATGAGTAGCTACCGCAACCGCTCCGCGGCCTCCAGGCAATATCTTCTGGCAACCATGCCTCCCGTGAAGCAGGCTCCAGTGCATGATTTCCATCGTGATGACTTGCTTTTCTTTCAGATGCCCAAATGCTATCACATATATATATAGAGAGCTATCACCTCACCTTTCACCTTTCCCCCGTACCGGTTGTACTCTCTATGAGTTAGGCGGAAACGTCTTACCTCGACCTAAGGCGACGTGCTTCGTGTTTATAGACAGGGGCGCACATCCCTGAAGCGCATACATTGTTGGAGATATTACAGGAGGCAGGAGGTTTACAACTTGGAGAACAAGAGATATAATTGGTTACAAGAGATAAGGAGAGATAGAATTATATGTAACTTAAACTAGCTATCCTATCTTCCCTGGATCCTGCGCCTCTTGGACTCTCATACGTGACATGATGTGTCACAATATATTGTGTTTAACACCCTCCCTTAATCACAACTTCATCAAGTTGAGATTATGTTTAAAGTCTTCAAAACTTCTAGTAGGTAGAGCCTTGGTGAATCCATCTGCAATTTGATCCTTGGAATATACAAAGCGAATTTCAAGTTGTTTCTGAGCCACTCGTTCTCTGACAAAGTGAAAGTCAATTTCAATGTGTTTCATTCTGGCATGAAAAAAAGGATTAGCAGACAAATAAGTTGCACCCAAATTGTCACACCATAAGCATGGAGCTTGTTTGCTTTTTTACACCAAGCTCTTTCAATAAAGAGTGCACCCATAAGATCTCAGCCGTAGCATTTGCTAATGCTTTGTATTCTGCCTCAGTACTAGACCTGAAGACAGTAGCCTGTTTCCTTGCACACCATGAAATCAAGTTAGGACCAAAGAACACTGCAAATCCCTCAGTAGAACGTCTGTCATCCAAACAACCTGCCCAGTCAGAGTCTGAGAAAGCACTAAGAAGTGTGGATGATGACTTGCTGAAGTTGAGACCAATATTAAGGGTGTTCTTGACATATCTAACTATTCTCTTAGCAGCAGTCAAATGAACAGTGGTGGGTGCATGAAGGAATTGACAGACTTTGTTAACAGCAAATGATATATCAGGTCTTGTAAGAGTGAGATATTGGAGTGCACCTACAAGACTTCTGTATTTAGTGCTGTCTTCCTGACTCAAGGCTTGTCCTTCTGTTAGAGATATTTTTTCTGAACTGGATAACGGAGTAGGTGAAGGTTTACAGCCTTGCAAGCCAGCCTTTCTTATCAGATCAGTTGCATACTTTTCTTGAGACAAGTGAAGTCCACCATCATGTTTCTTCACTTCTATCCCTAAGAAATAGTGCAAACCTCCAAGATCCTTAAGAGCAAACTCTGCACTGAGATCCTTCAACAATCCTGTTACGGCTTCATCAGATGAGCTTGTAACAATAATATCATCAACATAGATGAGAACGAAGATGTGAGTATTGCACTTGTTATAAATAAATAATGAAGTGTCAGACTTAGAGGAACAAAGCCAAGAGTTTGCATCTTTTGACCGAGACATGAATACCATGCCCTTGGAGCCTGCTTTAACGCATATAACGCTTTGTCAAGTCTGCACACATGCAATGGTGCATGCTTGCTTTCAAACCCAGGAGGTTGTTTCATGTACACTTCCTCTTCCAGAACACCATGGAGGAACACGTTCTGTACGTCTAGCTGCCTGAGACTCCAGTCCCTGTACACAACAATGGACAAAACAAGACAAATGGTTGCATCTTTTACCACTTGACTAAATGTGTCCTCATAGTCAATACCATACCGTTGCTTGAAGCCTTTTGCCACAAGTCTTGCCTTGTAGCGATCAATAGCGCCATCAGATTTTCTCTTGATCCGAAACACCCACTTGCAATCAATGAGATTTTTACCATGCTGTGGAGGGACCAAATGCCATGTTTTGTTTCTTTTCAATGCCATGTACTCTTCATGCATGGCCTTCTTCCAGTTTTCATCAGCTAGGGCTTCATCAAGTGTGTAGGGTTCACCTGTAGAACACACCATGCCATATTTTGTAATATGCTTATAATTAATTGGTTGAATTACCCCCTGTTGCAGTCGTGTACGTCTTGGTGGTGAAGTAGTTGGCACGGGTGGCACAGAGAATCCCATGCAACCTGCAGGAGCAGCAGGAATTGATCCCGAGGCAGATCCTGGCGAAGTAGCAGCAGGTTCAGCAGCAGATTCCGCCATCGGATCTTCTGTGGCGGCAGACAGCGGTGTGCAACGGCGCGGCTTCGCAGAAGATCCCAGCGGACGGGGCTCATCATGGCGCCATGATGAGGGGCCATCGTCTGCTGCGCTAGAGGCGGGTCCCGCACCGGTCAGCTGGCGCAGGTCACGCCGTTTGTAGCACACAGGTTGGACCGGGAACCAGGCGCCCGACGATCTAATAGGAGGCGAACAAGTGCCGCTGCGTGATTCGCTTGGGTTGGTGGAGACGCCGCCATGATAACCCACAAGTATAGGGGATCGCAATAGTTTTCGAGGGTAAAGTATTCAACCCAAATTTGTTGATTCGACACAAGGGGAGCCAAAGAATACTCACAAGTATTAGCAGCTGAGTTGTCGATTCAACCACACCTGGAAACTTAGTATCTGCAGCAAAGTATTTAGTAGCAAAGTAATATGATAGTAATGGCAATGGTAACAAAAGGTAACAGTAGTAAAAGTAATGTTTTTGGTATTTTGTAGTGATGATAGCAATAGCAACGGGAAAGTAAATAAGCAAAGAACAATATGTGGAAAGCTCGTAGGCAATGGATCGGTGATGGAGAATTATGCCGGATGCGGTTCATCATGTAACAGTCATAACCTAGGGTGACACAGAACTAGCTCCAGTTCATTGATATAATGTAGGCATGTATTCCGAACATAGTCATACGTGCTTATGGAAAAGAACTTGCATGCCATTTTTTGTCCTACCCTCCCATGGCAGCGGGGTCCTTACGGAAACTGAGGGATATTAAGGCCTCCTTTTAATAGAGTACCGGGACAAAGCATTAACACATAGTGAATACATGAACTCCTCAAACTACGGTCATCACCGGTAAGTATCCCGATTATTGTCACTTCGGGGTTAACGGGTCATAACACATAATAGGTGACTATAGACTTGCAAGATAGGATCAAGAACACTCATATATTGATGAAAACATAATAGGTTCAGATCTGAAATCATGGCACTCGGGCCCTAGTGACAAGCATCAAGCATAGCAAAGTCATAGCTGAAGGAAATATGCCCTAGAGGCAATAATAAAGTTATTATTTATTTCCTTATATCATGATAAATGTTTATTATTCATGCTAGAATTGTATTAACCGGAAACATAATACATGTGTGAATACATAGACAAACTTAGTGTCACTAGTATGCCTCTACTTGACTAGCTCGTTAATCAAAGATGGTTATGTTTCCTAACCATGAACAAAGTGTTGTTATTTTATTAACGAGGTCACATCATTAGTTGAATGATCTGATTGACATGACCCATTCCATTATCTTAGCACACGATCGTTTAGTATGTTGCTATTGCTTTCTTCATGACTTATACATGTTCCTATGACTATGAGATTATGCAACTCCCGTTTACCGGAGGAACACTTTGTGTGCTACCAAACGTCACAACGTAACTGGGTGATTATAAAGGAGCTCTACAGGTGTCTCCAAAGGTAGATGTTGGGTTGGCGTATTTTGAGATTAGGATTTGTCACTCCGATTGTCGGAGAGGTATCTCTGGGCCCTCTCGGTAATGCACATCACATAAGCCTTGCAAGCATTGCAACTAATGAGTTAGTTGTGGGATGATGTATTACAGAACGAGTAAAGAGACTTGCCGGTAACGAGATTGAACTAGGTATTGGATACCGACGATCGAATCTCGGGCAAGTAACATACCGATGACAAAGGGAACAACGTATGTTGTTATGCGGTCTGACCAATAAAGATCTTCGTAGAATATGTAGGAGCCAATATGGGCATCCATGTCCCGCTATTGGTTATTGACCAGAGATTTGTCTCAGTCATGTCTACATTGTTCTCGAACCGTAGGGTCCGCACGCTTAACGTTACGATGCCAGTTATTATGAGTTTATGCATTTTGATGTACCGAAGTTAGTTCGGAGTCCCGGATGTGATCACGGACACGACGTGGAGTCTCGAAATGGCCGAGACATAAAGATTGATATATTGGATGACTGTATTCGGACACCGGAAGGGTTCCGGAGAAGTATCAGATAAAACCGGAGCACCGGGGGGTTACCGGAATCCCCCGGGGGGGGGGGGGGGGTTAATGGGCCTCATGGGCCTAATGAGGAGAAGAGGAAGGGGCTGCCAGGGCAGGCCGCGCGCCCCCTCTCCCCCTAGTCCGAATTGGACAAGGAGGGAGGGGCGGCGCCCCCCCTTTCCTATTCTCCCTCCACCTCTCCTAGTTGGACAAGGATTGGGGGGGGGGGAGTCCTACTCCCGGTAGGAGTAGGACTCCTCCTGCGCGCCACCATAGGGCCGGCCGCACCCCCCCCTTGGATCCTTTATATACGGGGCAGGGGGGCACCTCTAGACACACAAGTTGATCCACGTGATCGTTCCTTAGCCGTGTGCGGTGCCCCCTGCCACCATATTCCACCTCGATCATATCGTTGTAGTGCTTAGGCGAAGCCCTGCGTCGGTAGAACATCATCATCGTCACCACGCCGTTGTGCTGACGGAACTCATCCCCGAAGCTTTGCTGGATCGGAGCCCGGGGAGCGTCATCGAGCTGTACGTGTGCTAAGAACTCGGAGGTGCCGGAGTAACGGTGCTTGGATCGGTCGGATCGGGAAGACGTACGACTACTTCCTCTACGTTGCGTCAACGCTTCCGTTGCGGTCTACGAAGGGTACGTAGACAACACTCTCCCCTCTTGTTGCTATGCATCACTATGATCTTGCGTGTGCGTAGGAAATTTTTGAAATTACTGCGTTCCCCAACAGTGGCATCCGAGCCAGGTTTTATGGTTTGATGTTATATGCACGAGTAGAACACAAGTGAGTTGTGGGCGATATAAGTCATAATGCCTACCAGCATGACATACTTTGGTTCGGCGGTATTGTTGGATGAAGCGGCCCGGACCGACATTACGCGTATGCTTACACGAGACCGGTTCTCCCGACGTGCTTTGCACAAAGGTGGCTTGCGGGTGACTGTTTCTCCAAGTTTAGTTGAACCAAGTGTGGCTATGCCCGGTCCTTGCGAAGGTTAAAACGGAGTCAAATTGACAAACTATTGTTGTGGTTTTGATGCGTAGGTGAGATTCGTTCTTACTTAAGCCCGTAGCAGCCACGTAAAACTTGCAACAACAAAGTAAAGGACGTCTAACTTGTTTTTGCAGGGCATGTTGTGATGTGATATGGCCAAGACATGATGCTAAATTTTATTGTATGAGATGATCATGTTTTGTAACCGAGTTATCGGCAACTGGCAGAAGCCATATGGTTGTCGCTTTATTGTATGCAATGCAATCGCGATGTAATGCTTTACTTTATCACTAAGCGGTAGCGATAGTCGTGGAAGCATAAGATTGGCAAGACAACAACGATGCTACGATGGAGATCAAGGTGTCGCGCCGGTGACGATGGTGATCATGACGATGCTTCGGAGATGGAGATCACAAGCACAAGATGATGATGGCCATATCATATCACTTATATTGATTGCATGTGATGTTTATCTTTTATGCATCTTATCTTGCTTTGATTGACGGTAGCATTATAAGATGATCTCTCACTAAATTATCAAGAAGTGTTCTCCCTGAGTATGCACCGTTGCAAAAGTTCTTCGTGCTGAGACACCAAGTGATGATCGGGTGTGATAGGCTCTACGTTCAAATACAACGGGTGCAAAACAGTTGCACACGCGGAATACTCAGGTTATACTTGACGAGCCAAGCATATACAGATATGGCCTCGGAACACGGAGACCGAAAGGTCGAGCGTGAATCATATAGTAGATATGATCAACATACTGATGTTCACCAATGAAACTACTCCATCTCACGTGATGATCGGACATGGTTTAGTTGATTTGGATCACGTGATCACTTAGAGGATTAGAGGGATGTCTATCTAAGTGGGAGTTCTTAAGTAATTTGATTAATTGAACTTAAACTTATCATGAACTTAGTACCTGATAGTATCTTGCTTGTTTATGTTTGATTGTAGATAGATGGCTCGTGCTGTTGTTCCGTTGAATTTTAATGCGTTCCTTGAGAAAGCAAAGTTGAAAGATGATGGTAGCAATTACACGGACTGGGTCCGTAACTTGAGGATTATCCTCATTGCTGCACAGAAGAATTACGTCCTGGAAGCACCGCTGGGTGCCAGGCCTGCCGCTGGAGCAACACCAGATGTTACGAACGTCTGGCAGAGCAAAGCTGATGACTACTCGATAGTTCAGTGTGCCATGCTTTACGGCTTAGAATCGGGACTTCAACGACGTTTTGAACGTCATGGAGCATATGAGATGTTCCAGGAGTTGAAGTTAATATTTCAAGCAAATGCCCGGATTGAGAGATATGAAGTCTCCAATAAGTTCTATAGCTGCAAGATGGAGGAGAACAGTTCTGTCAGTGAGCATATACTCAAAATGTCTGGGTATAATAATCACTTGATTCAGATGGGAGTTAATCTTCCAGATGATTGCGTCATTGACAGAATTCTCCAATCACTGCCACCAAGCTACAAGAGCTTCGTGATGAACTATAATATGCAAGGGATGAACAAGACTATTCCCGAGCTCTTCGCAATGCTGAAAGCTGCGGAGGTAGAAATCAAAAAGGAGCATCAAGTGTTGATGGTCAACAAGACCACTAGTTTCAAGAAAAAGGGCAAAGGGAAGAAGAAGGGGAACTTCAAGAAGAACGGCAAGCAAGTTGCTGCTCAAGAGAAGAAACCCAAGTCTGGACCTAAGCCTGAAACTGAGTGCTTCTACTGCAAGCAGACTGGTCACTGGAAGCGGAACTGCCCCAAGTATTTGGCGGATAAGAAGGATGGCAAGGTGAACAAAGGTATATGTGATATACATGTTATTGATGTTTACCTTACTAATGCTCGCAGTAGCACCTGGGTATTTGATACTGGTTCTGTTGCTAATATTTGCAACTCGAAATAGGGACTATGGATTAAGCGAAGATTGGCTAAGGACGAGGTGACGATGCGCGTGGGAAACAGTTCCAAAGTCGATGTGATCGCAGTCGGCACACTACCTCTACATCTACCTTCGGGATTAGTATTAGACCTAAATAATTGTTATTTGGTGCCAGCATTGAGCATGAACATTATATCTGGATCTTGTTTAATGCGAGACGGTTATTCATTTAAATCAGAGAATGATGGTTGTTCTATTTATATGAGTAATATCTTTTATGGTCATGCACCCTTGAAGAGTGGTCTATTCTTGTTGAATCTCGATAGTAGTGATACACATATTCATAATGTAGAAGCAAAAAGATGCAGAGTTGATAATGACAGTGCAACTTATTTGTGGCACTGCTGTTTAGGTCATATCGATGTAAAGCGCATGAAGAAACTCCATACTGATGGACTTTTGGAACCACTTGATTATGAATCACTTGGTACTTGCGAACCGTGCCTCATGGGCAAGATGACTAAAACACCGTTCTCCGGTACTATGGAGAGAGCAACAGATTTATTGGAGATCATACATACAGATGTATGTGGTCCGATGAATGTTGAGGCTCGTGGCGGATATCGTTATTTTCTCACCTTCATAGATGACTTAAGCAGATATGGGTATATCTACTTAATGAAACATAAGTCTGAAACATTTGAAAAGTTCAAAGAATTTCAGAGTGAAGTTGAAAATCATCGTAACAAGAAAATAAAGTTTCTACGATCTGATCGTGGAGGAGAATATTTGAGTTACGATTTTGGTGTACATTTGAAAAATTGTGGAATAGTTTCGCAACTCACGCCACCCGGAACACCACAGCGTAATGGTGTGTTCGAACGTCGTAATCGTACTTTACTAGATATGTTGCGATCTATAATGTCTCTTACTGATTTACCGCTATTGTTTTGGGGATACGCTCTAGAGATGGCCGCATTCACGTTAAATAGGGCACCATCAAAATCCGTTGAGACGATGCCTTATGAACTATGGTTTGGCAAGAAACCAAAGTTGTCGTTTCTAAAAGTTTGGGGCTGCTATGCTTATGTGAAAAAGCTTCAACCTGATAAGCTCGAACCCAAATCGGAGAAATGTGTTTTCATAGGATATCCAAAGGAAACTATTGGATACACCTTCTATCACAAATCCGAAGGCAAGACTTTTGTTGCTAAATTCAGAAACTTTCTGGAGAAGGAGTTTCTCTCGAAAGAAGTGAGTGGGAGGACAGTAGAACTTGACGAGGTAACTATACCTGCTCCCTTGTTGGAAAGTAGTACATCACAGAAAACTGTTTCTGCGACACCGACACCAATAAGTGAGGAAGTTGATGATAATGATCATGAAACTTCGGAACAAGATACTACTGAACCTCGTAGATCAACCAGAGTGAGATCCGCGCTAGAGTGGTACGGTAATCCAGTTCTGGAAGTCATGCTACTAGATCATGATGAACCTACGAACTATGAAGAAACGATGGTGAGCCCAGATTCCGCAAAATGGCTTGAAGCCATGAAATCTGAGATGGGATCCATGTATGAGAACAAAGTATGGACTTTGGTTGACTTGCCCGATGATCGGCAAGCAATTGAGAATAAATGGATCTTCAAGAAGAAGACTGACGCTGACGGTAATATTACTGTCTACAAAGCTCGACTTGTCGCAAAAGGTTTTCGACAAGTTCAAGGGGTTGACTACGATGAGACCTTCTCACCCGTAGCGATGCTTAAGTCTGTCAGAATCATGTTAGCAATTGCCGCATTTTATGATTATGAAATTTGGCAGATGGATGTCAAAACTGCATTCCTGAATGGATTTCTGGAAGAAGAGTTGTATATGATGCAACCGGAAGGTTTTGTCGATCCAAAGGGAGCTAACAAAGTGTGCAAGCTCCAGCGATCTATTTATGGACTGGTGCAAGCCTCTCGGAGTTGGAATAAACGTTTTGATAGTGTGATCAAAGAATTTGGTTTTATATAGACTTTCGGAGAAGCCTGTATTTACAAGAAAGTGAGTGGGAGCTTTGTAGCATTTCTGATATTATATGTGGATGCCATATTACTGATCGGAAATGATATAGAATTTCTGGATAGCATAAAGGGATACTTGAATAAGAGTTTTTCAATGAAAGACCTCGGTGAAGCTGCTTACATATTAGGCGTAAAGTTCTATAGAGATAGATCAAGACGCTTAATTGGACTTTCACAAAGCACATACCTTGACAAGATTTTGAAAAAGTTCAAAATGGATCAGGCGAAGAAAGGGTTCTTGCCTGTGTTACAAGGTGTGAAGTTGAGTCAGACTCAATGCCCGACCACTGCAGAAGATAGAGAGAAAATGAAAGATGTTCCCTATGCTTCAGCCATAGGCTCTATCATGTATGCAATGTTGTGTACCAGACCTGATGTGTGCTTTGCTATAAGCTTAGCAGGGAGGTACCAAAGTAATCCAGGAGTGGATCACTGGACAGCGGTCAAGAACATCCTGAAATACCTGAAAAGGACTAAGGATATGTTTCTCTCATATGGAGGTGACAAAGAGCTCACCGTAAAAGGTTACGTTGATGCAAGCTTTGACACTGATCCAGACGATTCTAAATCGCAAACCGGATACGTGTTTACATTAAATGGTGGAGCTGTCAGTTGGTGCAGTTCTAAACAAAGCGTCGTAGCGGGATCTACATGTGAAGCAGAGTACATAGCTGCTTCGGAAGCAGCGAACGAAGGAGTCTGGATGAAGGAGTTCATATCCGATCTAGGTGTTATACCTAGTGCATCGGGTCCAATGAAAATCTTTTGTGACAATACTAGTGCAATTGCCTTGGCAAAGGAATCTAGATTTCACAAGAGAACCAAGCACATCAAGAGACGCTTCAATTCCATCCGGGATCTAGTCCAGGTGGGAGACATAGAGATTTGCAAGATACATACGGATCTGAATGTTGCAGACCCGTTGACTAAGCCTCTTCCACGAGCAAAACATGATCAGCACCAAGGCTCCATGGGTGTTAGAATCATTACTGTGTAATCTAGATTATTGACTCTAGTGCAAGTGGGAGACTGAAGGAAATATGCCCTAGAGGCAATAATAAAGTTATTATTTATTTCCTTATATCATGATAAATGTTTATTATTCATGCTAGAATTGTATTAACCGGAAACATAATGCATGTGTGAATACATAGACAAACTTAGTGTCACTAGTATGCCTCTACTTGACTAGCTCGTTAATCAAAGATGGTTATGTTTCCTAACCATGAACAAAGTGTTGTTATTTGATTAACGAGGTCACATCATTAGTTGAATGATCTGATTGACATGACCCATTCCATTAGCTTAGCACACGATCGTTTAGTATGTTGCTATTGCTTTCTTCATGACTTATACATGTTCTATGACTATGAGATTATGCAACTCCCGTTTACCGGAGGAACACTTTGTGTGCTACCAAACATCACAACGTAACTGGGTGATTATAAAGGAGCTCTACAGGTGTCTCCAAAGGTAGATGTTGGGTTGGCGTATTTCGAGGTTAGGATTTGTCACTCCGATTGTCGAAGAGGTATCTCTGGGCCCTCTCGGTAATGCACATCACATAAGCCTTGCAAGCATTGCAACTAATGAGTTAGTTGCGGGATGATGTATTACAGAACGAGTAAAGAGACTTGCCGGTAACGAGATTGAACTAGGTAATGGATACCGACGATCGAATCTCGGGCAAGTAACATACCGATGACAAAGGGAACAACGTATGTTGTTATGCGGTCTGATCGATAAAGATCTTCGTAGAATATGTAGGAGCCAATATGGGCATCCAGGTCCCGCTATTGGTTATTGACCGGAGATTTGTCTCAGTCATGTCTACATTGTTCTCGAACCGTAGGGTCCGCACGCTTAACGTTACGATGACAGTTATTATGAGTTTATGCATTTTGATGTACCGAAGTTAGTTCGGAGTCCCGGATGTGATCACGGACATGACAAGGAGTCTCGAAATGGTCGAGACATAAAGATTGATATATTGGATGACTATATTCGGACACCGGAAGGGTTCCGGAGAAGTATCGGATAAAACCGGAGCACCGGGGGGTTACCGGAACCCCCCGGGGGGTTAATGGGCCTCATGGGACTAATGAGGAGAAGAGGAAGGGGCTGCCAGGGCAGGCCGCACGCCCCCTCTCCCCCTAGTCCGAATTGGACAAGGAGGGAGGGGCGGCGCCCCCCCTTTCCTATTCTCCCTCCACCTCTCCTAGTTGGACAAGGATTGGGGGGGGGGAGTCCTACTCCCGGTAGGAGTAGGACTCCTCCTGCGCGCCACCATAGGGCCGGCCGCACCCCCCCTTGGATCCTTTATATACGGGGGTAGGGGGGCACCTCTAGACACACAAGTTGATCCACGTGATCGTTCCTTAGCCGTGTGCGGTGCCCCCTGCCACCATATTCCACCTCGATCATATCGTTGTAGTGCTTAGGCGAAGCCCTGCGTCGGTAGAACATCATCACCGTCACCACGCCGTTGTGCTGACGGAACTCATCCCCAAAGCTTTGTTGGATCGGAGCCCGGGGAGCATCATCGAGCTGTACGTGTGCTAAGAACTCGGAGGTGCCGGAGTAACGGTGCTTGGATCGGTCGGATCGGTAAGACGTATGACTACTTCCTCTACGTTGCGTCAACGCTTCCGTTGCGGTCTACGAAGGGTACGTAGACAACACTCTCCCCTCTCGTTGCTATGCATCACCATGATCTTGCGTGTGCGTAGGAAAATTTTGAAATTACTGTGTTCCCCAACAATAGCAACATCAATCTCAGAACATAGTGGATACTAGGGATCAAACCCTAACAAAACTAACTCGATTACATGATAGATCCCATCCAACCCATCACCGTCCAGCAAGCAGGGATTCGTAGAGGTGCCAGAGCTCGGTTTTGAAATAGAGCTGAATAATATTTTGAGCGGTATACTTTCATTGTCAACATAACAACCAAGAGATGGCGATATCTTCCATGCTACACACATTATAGGCGGTTCCCAAACAGAATGGTAAAGTTTATACTCCCCCTTCCACCAACAAGCATCAATCCTAACTTGCTCGAAACAACGAGTGCCTCCAACTAACAAAAGTCCCAGGGGGAGTTTTTTTTGCAATTATTTTGATTTAGTTTGCATAAAGCATGGGACTGGGCATCCCGGTGACCAGCCATTTATCTCGTGAGTGAGGAGCGGGGTCCACTCCTCTTGAGAATAACCCGCCTAACATGGAAGATACAGACAACCCTAGTTGATACATGAGCTATTCGAGCATACAAAACAAGATATTTATTTGAAGGTTTAGAGTTTGGCACATACAAATTTACTTGGAACGGCAGGTAGATACCGTATATAGGTAGGTATAGTGGACTCATGTGGAATAACTTTAGGGTTTTAAGGGATTGGATGCACAAGCAGTATTCCCTCTTAGTACAGGTGAAGGCTAGCAAAAGACTGGGAAGCGACCAGCTAGAGAGCGACAACAGTTATGAACATGCATTAAAATTAATCAACACCGAATGCAAGCATGAGTAGGATATAATCCACCATGAACATAAATATCGTGAAGGCTATGTTGATTTTGTTTCAACTACATGCGTGAACATGCGCCAAGTCAAGTCACTTAAATCATTCAGAGGAGGATACTACCCTATCATACCACATCATAACCATCTCAATAGCATGTTGGCACGCAAGGTAAACCATTATAACTCATAGCTAATCAAGCGTGGGACAAGAAACTATGATCTCTAGCTGTCATTGCAAACATGTTTATTCATAATAGGCTGAATCAGGAACGATGAACTAATCATATTTACAAAAACAAAAGAGGTCGAGTTCATACCAGCTTCTCTCAGCTCAATTAGTCCATCATATATCATCATAATTTCCTTTCACTTGCACGACCGAACTGTGTGAATAATAATAATAGTGCGCGTGCATTGGACTAAGCTGGAATCTGCAAGCATTCAATAAACAGGAGAAGACAAGGCAATATGGGCTCTTTTGTCAGATCAACAAGTATGCATACAAGAGCCACTTCAACAATTTAATTATGGTCTTCTCCTATCGACCCCCAAAGAAAAGAAATAAAACTATTTACACGGGAAAGCTCCCAACAAGCAAAAGAAGAACAAGAAATATTTTTTGGTTTTCCTTTTAATTACTACTACAAGCATGGAAATTAAAACTAGCTAAAAGCTACAACTAATTTTTTGGTTTTTTCTTAAGGTTTATTAAACACACAAGAAGAAAGCATAAAAAGGAAATAAACTAGCATGGATGATACAAATGAAAAAGTATGAGCACCGACATCTAGCAATGAGTGTGTGAACATAAATGTAATGTCGGTGAGAAATACGTACTCCCCCAAGCTTAGGCCTTTGGCCTAAGTTGGTCTATGGCCACGGCTGGCCTGGCGGATATCCATAATAATGGTTGGGGTCATACTGAGAAGAAGAAGAAGACTCCGATTGCCACTGGCTGGCAATCATCTCCGGATCCCACTGGTAATTAGACTCTCGTGAAGGATCAACTTGTGGTTCTGGCTCTGGCTCCATGGCTGGTGCAGGGTTCCCGTAGGCGTGAATAGCCTTCAACGGAACAAGGTACTGGCCTGCAGATAAATCAAACAAAGAAGGAGCAGGCAGGGTAATAGTCTCAGGATGATGTTTATCAAAGAACAATTTATATTTAAGCTCTCCTTCCCTATTCTTCACAATAAAATCATGTGCCACCATACTTTTATAATCTAAATAAACACGAGGCAGCACCTTTTCTTCCTTTTCATAATGCCTAATAGGTATGTTAAAATGTGCAGCTAGGCGTGAAGCATAGATGCCTCCAAAGATGGGGCCCTTGGTACGGTTCAGACTTAATCGTTTAGCAATAATGCCGCCCATACTAACAGAGTTATCACCATATAAACCGTGGAGCAAAATAATAATATCAGGAATACTAAGGTTTCCACAGTTTCCGCGACCAATTAAACAATGACTAGCAAATAATGCAAAATAGCGTAAAACAGGGAAATGTATGCTAGTGATTCGTGCATCGGAAACCTTCCTTGTTTCCCCTACAGTGATAGTATCAATAAACCCATCCACATCCTCGCGATGTGGTTCCTCTGTCTTACCCTCGAAAGGGACTAAACAAACCCGACAAAAATCATAAAGTGACATCTCCTTATGCTCATCATATAAATGAAACTCCACCGTAGGTGGTGAGCTCCTAGAATGGAAATGAAAGTTTTGCACAAAGATATTTGTGAGTAAGAGATACTAATCGCATTGGTCGTGGACGAAAGCGGCGAGCCTGCATTCTTAGCCAATTCATGAAAATCTTCATAAATCCCGACTGCTCTCAAGAAATCATCGGAAGGCCATTCACACGCCCGAACCTCTGCGGTGAGAGGCAGATTATACTTAGGCTTTGGTGCCTTTTCCTTCGAGCTTCGGCTTGATGAGACCCTTAAAAGTCTCTTCATCATTTTCTGAAAAATTCTGAAATTTCTAGTAACTTCAAAATAAAAGTAAACCAAACTCAATAATATTGATAGCAACTACTCCTACAAGTGCCTAGGGCCTATATCATGCATCAAAACTACTTTTGACCATATAAATTTGACATGCAAGCTCAAGAACAGGATCACCTAAGCAGCAAAAATTTGCAATGAATAAAGCACTAGAGCACAAACTAATTGGACCAATGGAGGAGTCACATACCAAGGAACAATCTCCCCAAGCAGTTTTGTGAGAGGTGCTTTGAGCAAGGAGATCGAAAATGGCAACAAGATGAGCTAGAACTCGTGCTTGAGCTGGATATTCGTGTTTGGGGGAGGAATAAGGAGTGTGTGGGTGAAAGGATAAGTGGAGGAGGGCCACCGTGGGCCCACGAGGCAGGGGGCGCGCCCAGGGGGGTAGGGCGCGCCCTCCACCCTCGTGGGCAGGTGGTTGACCCCCCTGCTATGTTCTTAGTGCCAAATATTCTAGAAAAAATCATATTTAAATTTCAGGGCATTTGGAGAACTTTTATTTTTGGGGTATTTTTATATTGCACGGATAATCAGATAATAGAAAGAAAAATATTTATTTTTATTTTATTTAATATAAATAACAGAAAGTAAAAGTGGGGTACAGAAGGTTGTGCTTTCTAGTTTCATCCATCTCATGCTCATCAAAAGGAATCCACTAACAAGGTTGATCAAGTCTTGTTAACGAACTCATTCCGAATAACATGGAACCGGAGAAATTTTGAATAACACTATGTTACCTCAACGGGGATATGCACATCCCCAATAATAAGAATATCATATTTCTTCTTGACAGTAGGAAGAGGAAATTCAAAACCTCCAAATATAATCGATGGGATCTTTCCAATAGAATTGATACTATGTACTTGAGGTTGTTTCCTCGGAAAGTGTACCGTATGCTCATTACCATTAACATGAAAAGTGACATTGCCTTTAGTGCAATCAATGACAGCCCTTGCAGTATTCAAAAAGGGTCTTCCAAGAATAATAGACATACTATCGTCCTCGAGAATATCAAGAATAACAAAGTCCGTTAAAATAGTAACGTTTGCAACTACAATGGGCAGATCCTCACAAATACCGACAGGTATAGTAGTTGATTTATCAGCCATTTGCAAAGTTATTTCAGTAGGTGTCAACTTATTCAAATCAAGTCTACGATATAAAGAGAGAGGCATAACACTAACACCGGCTCCAAGATCACATAAAGCAGTTTTAACATAGTTTCTTTTAATGGAGCATGGTATAGTGGGCACTCCTGGATCTCCAAGTTTTTTTGGTATTCCACCCTTAAAAGTATAATTAGCAAGCATGGTGGAAATTTCAGCTTCCGGTATCTTTCTTTTATTTGTAAAAAATTATTTCATATACTTAGCATAAGGATTCATTTTGAGCATATCAGTTAATCGCATACGCAAAAAGATAGGTCTAACCATTTCAGCAAAGCGCTCAAAATCCTCATCATCCTTTTTCTTGGATGTTTTGGGAGGAAAAGGCATGGTTTCTGAACCCAAGGCTCTCTTTCTTTACCATGTTTCCTAGCAACAAAGTGTTTCTTATCATAACGTTGATTCTTTGATTGTGGGTTATCAAGATCAACAACAGGTTCAATTTCTACATCATTATCGTTACTAGGTTGAGCATCATCATGAACATTATCATTAACACTAGTTTCAGGTTCATTACCAGATTGAGTTTCAGCATCAGAAATAGAAATATCATTTGGATTCTCAGGTGGTTCAATAACAGGTTCACTAGAAGCATGCAAAGTCCTATCATTTTTCTTTTTCTTCCTTTTAGAAGGACTAGGTGCATCTATATTATTTCTCTGAGAATCTTGCTCAATTCTCTTAGGATGGCCTTCAGGATACAAAGGTTCCCGAGTCATTCTACCACCTCTAGTCATAACTCTAACAACATTATCATTATCCTTACTATTCAATTCATTGAGCAAATCATTTTGAGCTTTAAGTACTTGTTCTACTTGAGTGGTAACCATAGAAGCATGTTTACTAATAAGTTTAAGTTCACCTTTGACATTAGCCATATAATCACCCAAGTGTTCAAGCATATGTGAAAATTGTCTACCAAAATAAGCATTAAAGTCTTCTTGCTTAGCCATAAATTTATCAAACTCATCTAAGCATGGGCTAGCAAATTTAGTAAATGAGATTTCAGCTTTATCATATCTATAGAGAGAATTTACCTTTACTACCTGTGTTGGGTTATCAAGACCATGAGTTTCTTCAATAGGTGATGGATCAAGATCATATGTTTCTTCAACAGGCGGTAAATTAAGACCGTGTATTTCTTCAATAGGAGGTAAATTCTTAATGTCTTTAGCTTTAATACATTTTTCTTTCATAGATTTCTTTGCCTCTTGCATATCTTCAGGACTGAGAAATAGAATACCCCTCTTCTTTGGAGTTCGTTTAGGAATAGGCTTAGGAATTGGCTCCGGAGGTGTCCAATTATTTTCATTTGTCAACATATTATTCAATAGAATTTCAGCTTCATCCGGTGTTCTTTCCCTGAAAATAGAACCAGCACAACTATCCAGGTAATCTGTGGAAGCATTGGTTAGTCCATTATAAAAGATATCAAGTATTTCATTTTTCTTAAGAGGATGATCAGGAAAAGCATTAAGTAATTGGAGAAGCCTCCCCAAGCTTGTGGGAGACTCTCTTCTTTAATTTGCACAAAATTATATATATCCCTTAAAGCAGCTTGTTTCTTGTGATCAGGGAAATATTTAGCAGAGAAGTAATAAATTATATCCTGGGGACTACGCACACAACCAGGATCAAGAGAATTAAACCATATCTTAGCATCACCCTTTAATGAGAACGGAAATATTTTTAGGATATAAAAGTTGCGAGTTCTCTCATCATTAGTGAACAGGGTAGCTATATCATTTAATTTAGTAAGATGTGCCACAACAGTTTCAGATTCATAGCCATGAAAAGGACCAGATTCAACCAAAGTAATTATAGCAGGATCAATAGAGAATTCATAATCCTTATCGGTAACACAGATAGGTGAAGTAGTAAAAGTAGGGTCAGGTTTCATTCTAGCATTTAGAGATTGCTTGTTCCATTTAGCTAATAACCTCTTAAGTTCATATCTATCTTTGCAAGCTAAAATAGCTTAAGAGGCTTCTTGATCAAAAACATAACCCTCAGGAATAACAAGTGATTCTTCATCATCACTTTCATCAGTATTATCAGATTCAATATTTTCAATCTCTCTAGCCCTAGCAAGTTGTCCATCAAGAAATTCACCAAGTGGCACGGTAGTATCAAGCATAGAAGTAGTTTCATCATAAGTATCATGTATAGCAGAACTAGCATCATTAATAACATGCGACATATCAGAACGAATAGCAGAAGCAGGTTTAGGTGTCGCAAGCTTACTCAAAACAGAAGGTGAATCAAGTGCATAGCTAGATGGCAGTTCCTTACCTCCCCTCGTAGTTGAGGGATAAATCTTGGTTCCTGGATCTTTCAAGTTCTTCATAATGACAAGCAGATATAAATCCCAAGTGACTCAAAGAATAGAGCTATGCTCCCCAGCAACGGCGCCAGAAAATAGTCTTGATAACCCGCAAGTATAGGGGATCGCAACAGTTTTCAAGGGTAAAGTATTCAACCCAAATTTATTGATTCGACACAAGGGGAGCCAAAGAATACTCTCAAGTATTAGCAGCTGAGTTGTCAATTCAACCACACATGGAAACTTAGTATCTGCAACAAAGTATTTAGTAGCAAAGTACTATGATAGTAGTGGTAACGGTAACAAAAGGTAACAGTAGTAAAAGTAATGTTTTTTGTATTTTGTAGTGATGATAGCAATAGCAACGGGAAAGTAAATAAGCGAAGAACAATATATGGAAAGCTCATAGGCAATGGATCGGTGATGGAGAATTATGCCGGATGTGGTTCATCATGTAATAGTCATAACCTAGGGTGACACAGAACTAGCTCCAGTTCATTGATATAATGTAGGCATGTATTCTGAACATAGTCATACGTGCTTATGGAAAAGAACTTGCATGCCATCTTTTGTCCTACCCTCCCGTGGCAGCGGGGTCCTTACGGAAACTAAGGGATATTAGAGTACCGGAACAAAGCATTAACACATAGTGAATACATGAACTCCTCAAACTATGGTCATCACCGGTAAGTATCCCAATTATTGTCACTTCGGGGTTAACGGATCATAACACATAATAGGTAACTATAGACTTGCAAGATAGGATCAAGAACACTCATATATTGATGAAAACATAATAGGTTCAGATCTAAAATCATGGCACTCGGGCCCTAGTGACAAGGATTAAGCATAGCAAAGTCATAGCAACATCAATCTCAGAACATAGTGGATACTAGGGATCAAACCCTAACAAAACTAACTCAATTACATGATAGATCGCATCCAACCCATCACCGTCCAGCAAGCCTATGATGGAATTACTCACGCACAGTGGTGAGCATCATGAAATTGGTCATGGAGGATGGTTGATGATGACGATGGCGACGGATTCCCCTCTCCGGAGCCTCGAACGGACTCCAGATCAGCCTCCCGAGAGGTTTTAGGGCTTGGCGGCGGCTCCATATCGTAAAACGCGATGAATTCTTCTCTCTGATTTTTTTCTCCCCGAAACATAATATATAGAGTTAGAATTGGAGTCGGAGAGGCACCAGGGGGCCCACAAGGTAGGGGGCGCGCCCTAGGGGGGCAGGCACGCCCCCACCCTCGTGGATAGGCGGTGGGCCCCCTGGCCTTCATCTTTTGCAGGTATTTTTTATATTTTCCAAAAAGTTTGCTCCGTGAAGTTTCAGGTCATTTCGAGAACGTTTGTTTCTACACATAAATAACACCATGGTAATTCTGCTGAAAATAGCGTCAGTCCGGGTTAGTTCCATTCAAATCTTGCAAGTTAGAGTCCAAAACAAGGGCAAAAGTGTTTGGAAAAGTAGATACGATGGAGACGTATCACGCCACGAGTCGCTGGTTGCCGCGTGGCAGACGCGGGCTTGCTCGTTGCGTGCGCGCTGTCGGCGGTTCCACGCGCAGCTGAAGGCGCTGATGGCGCGGATTCCTGAGGGGATTCTGCCCCTGCCAGCAGCGATGGATCCTGAGGGCGATCCGCTGGGCAGGTCTGCCTCTGCCATGGGAACTGATCCCGAGGCAGATTTGTTCCCTGGTTCGGGGCACATAAAATACAGCCCTTGCACTTCATTTTCTTCACCATTTTCTAGTCTGTTTTCTTCTGCAACATCACACAACTCATGCACAGTGGTTTGAGGGTTAGTCATCATATGATCATCATGGTTTCGTTCCCCTTCATCAAGGCCGGTAGGAGAAGATGGTAGAAGGAGGATTTCTTTACGAAGTAAAGCACCGGCATTAGGGTGAAGATCAACGAAGGGAAAATTTGTTCTCATCGAACACAACATCACGGAAAATATAGACACGCCCAGTAGAGACATCTAGACACTTAACCCCCTTGTGTTGAGCACTATAGCCAAGGAAAACACACTGTTTAGATCGAAACATGAGTTTGCGAGAGTTGTATGGATGGAGATTGGGCCAACTGTTGGGGAACGTAGTAATTTCAAAAAATTTCCTACGCACATGCAAGATCATGGTGATGCATAGCAATGAGAGAGGAGAGTATCGTCCACGTACCCTCATAGACCGTAAGCGGAAGCATTATGAGAATGCAGTTGATGTAGTCGTACGTCTTCATGATCCGACCGATCCAAGTACCGAACATACAGCACCTCCGAGTTCAGCACACGTTCAGCTCGATGACATCCCACGAACTACGATCCAGCAGAGCTTCACAGGAGAGTTTCGTTAGCACGACGGCGTGATGACGGTGATGATGTTGCTACCGACGTAGGGCTTCGCCTAAGCATCGCTACAATATGATCGAGGTGGATTATGGTGGAGGGGGCACCGCACACAGCTTGGAACAATCAACTTGTGTGTCCTAGGGTGCCCCCCTTGCCCCCGTATATAAACGAGCAAGGGGGGAGGCCGGCCGGCCCTAGTGGCGCCCAAGGAGAGGAGGAATCCTCCTCCTAGTAGGAGTTGGATTCATCCTTTCCTAGTCCTACTAGGAAGGAGGAAGGGGGAAGGAAAGAGAGGGAGAGGGAGAGGGAAAGAGGGGCCGCGCCCCCTCCCCTAGTCATATTCGGACTCCCCTTGGGGGGCGCCACCTCCTGGGCTACTGCCCTCTCTCTCCCCTAAGGCCCGCTAAGGCCCAATACTTCCTCGGGGGGTTCCGGTAACCCCTCCGGCACTCCGGTTTTCTCCGAAATCACCCAGAACACTTCCGATGTCTGAATATAGCCGTCCAATATATAGATCTTTATGTCTCGACCATTTTGAGACTCCTTGTCATGTCCGTGATCATATCCGGGACACCGAACTACCTTCAGTACATCAAAACACATAAACTCATAATACCGATCGTCACCGAACGTTAAGCGTGCGGACCCTACGGGCTCGAGAACTATGTAGACATGACCGAGACTCATCTCCGGTCAATAACCAATAGCGGAACTTGGATGCTCATATTGGTTCCTACATATTCTATGAAGATCTTTATCGGTCAAACCGCATAACAACATACGTTTTTCCCTTTGTCATCGGTATGTTACTTGTCCGAGATTCGATCGTCGGTATCTCAATACCTAGTTCAATCTCATTACCGGCAAGTATCTTTACTTGTTCTGTAATGCTACATCCCGTAACTAACTCATTAGCTACATTTCTTGCAAGGCTTATTGTGATGTACATTACCGAGAGGGCCCAGAGATACCTCTTTGACAATCGAAGTGACAAATCCTAATCTCGATCCATGCCAACTCAATAAACACCATTGGAGACACCTGTAGAGCTCCTTTATAATCACCCAGTTACGTTGTGATGTTTGGTAGCACACAAAGTGTTCCTCCGGTATTTGGGAGTTGCATG
Source organism: Triticum monococcum (assembly GCA_034509565.1). NCBI lineage: Eukaryota > Viridiplantae > Streptophyta > Magnoliopsida > Poales > Poaceae > Triticum > Triticum monococcum. The sequence goes on from CM067846.1 coordinate 70,506,397, forward strand.
ATCTCATAGTCAGAGGAACATGTATAGTTATGGAGAAAGCAATAGCAACAAACTAAATGATCATCGTGCTAAGATAACGGATGGGTCAAGTCAATCACATAATTCTCTAATGATGTGATCCCGTTTAATCAAATGACAACTCATGTCTATGGTTAGGAAACATAACCATCATTGATTCAACGAGCTAGTCAAGTAGAGGCAAACTAGTGACACTCTATTTGTCTATGTATTCACACATGTATTATGTTTCCGGTTAATACAATTCTAGCATGAATTATAAACATTTATCATGAAATAAGGAAATAAATAATAACTTTATTATTGCCTCTAGGGCATATTTCCTTCAGTCTCCCACTTGCACTAGAGTCAATAATCTAGTTCACATCTCTATGTGATTAGTTCACATCTCCATGTCACTAATACCCAAAGGGTTTACTAGAGTCAATAATCTAGTTCACATCACTATGTGATTAACACCCAAAGAGTGATCATGTTTTGCTTGTGAGAGAAGTTTATTCTATGGGTCTGCAACATTCAGATCTATCGTGGGTTTGTCATGACAGATGTCCTCGTGAAAGGACTTAGTCGTGGAGCCATCTCAACGGGTTAGATTAAAGGGGTTAAACCGGACAAGGGGACACGGGGAGTTTATACTAGTTCGGCCCCTTCAATGAAGGTAAAAGCCTACGTCTAGTTGTGATTGGTATTGCTAGGGTTTCGATGACCAGGGAGCGAATCCGCTTTGACTGGCCCTTGAGTTGTTGTTTTCTGTCCTCAAACCATGGTCGGGTCGTCCCTTTATATACACAGGTTGACGCCCGCCGGTTTACAGAGTCCCGAGGCCGGATCATAGAGGTGTCCGGCTCGGTCCCTATTCCTCTAACTTACAATACAAGCTTACATGATAAAGTCGGTTCACATCTACAGGCTTTAATCCATCTTTGGGCCTTGGGCCTTCTTAAAGCGCCAGTATCTTCTTCATCTTCATGGGCTTCAATCTTCATGGAGATAATCCGGCCATGCCTAGCCGGTTTACCTCCAGTAACTATATCCCCAACATTAGGCCCCCGATTGATTTGAACCTGTTCATGTCAATCTCCAATACTTAGAAAAATTCTTGCTCTGGCACCTTTGTATAAATCTGGTAAATCACCGTGACATCATCCTTTAAATCCGCAGCCAATCGTTACGATGTCATCTGCCCGCTGAAACCGAAGATGCTCTTCATTAATGAACATTTCAACCCTCGAGGCATCATCCTTATTAACTATCCATTTCCAGCTCCTCGATTTACGCATCTGTCACTTATCGGCTCACCTTATAAATAAGACCACGGGCCCTTCTCTTTATCCCCTTCGTCTCTGCTTCCCTCTTCTTCCTCCTTGCGACCTCTCTGTCCCTGAGCACCGCTGCTGCTACCGAGCTTCGCCACCGTTCCTCCGCCGGCCGCTGCATCAACCTGGTTGTACCAAAAAACTACGGTGCTTCTTTGTTGCTTCATCCTCTGTGAGTCTTTCCCTTTCCCCCTTTGTAGATCTATTAAAAGCTCATTCGTTCTTCGCAGTTTATCAAAGTTCATCGGGGCTCCAGTACGGCTCTGTTCCTCCTCATCTATGGATTTAAAAAACTTCACGCTTGATATATTGTGCGTAAATAGCTTACTTTCCGCTACCAGAACAAACCTTTCGTGCGCAAAAAACCGATTTGAAGCATTACGAACTGCTGCGGGTTCAACCCTTGTTAGGTCAAAATACTTTTACTTTCCTGTCTTTAGTAGATCCAAAATTTCCATGTCCTCTTGCGGAATCTGTTTCTCCTTACTTAGTCATTTTACCTTTGGTCTGTATCCTCTTTACCATGTAGGCGGTTTACTCTTGTAAAAACAATCTATCTCATACCATTAGTCCCCTGGTAAACCGGCAAACCCCCTTTATATTCATTGTAACAATCCGGTTTAACAACACATGTGTACCCTTGATATGACCTTGTTAGTCATTATTGTATCAGTCTTCGGTTTACACAATTTCACATATCTATGTATCTTTATTCCATTGCATATTGCGTACCACCATGAATAATTTGTAAACTGGCATTTCTTTTTCAGCTTTTCATTTCACAATGGCCAAACAGTTTTACGCTTGCAACTGGGCTTCTTCCCAGGTCACCGAAGAACAGTTGAACGGAATGGTCAATATCAGCACCTTGCCCAAGAAAACTGAAATTCGATGGCGAGTTCCAGGAACAGAGAATCCTCCTACCCCGAGGCAGGGTGAGGTAGTGGTCTTTGTCGACCACATAGGCCATGGTTTCAAACCGCCCGGGTCAAAGTTTTTCCGAGGTGTGCTTGCCAGTTTCCAACTCCATCCTCAAGATATCAGACCCAACTCGGTGTCCAATCTATGCAACTTCCAAGTCTTCTGTGAAGTGTACTTACAAGAAGAACCAACCGCTGAGCTGTTCCGGGACTTTTTTCATCTGAACCGGCATACATAATTTGTAAATGGTCCCAACACTGAACGTGGTGGTGTCTCTGTTCAAAAGCGGAAAGAAGTTAAATTCCGTCATGCCAAACTGCACAGTCACCCTAAGGAATGGAACCAGACTTGGTTCTACTGCATAGATACCTCTCATGAAGATGAGAACCCTCTTCCAGGCTATCGTGATCACCGGCTTTCCAACACTCATCCATTGCCGCAACATTTAAATTCTGCGGAACGGGCCAAATATGCCCCTCAACTCGCCAAGATCCGGGCCTTTATGGCCAACAGTTTATCAGGCGTTGATTTTGTGCGTTGCTGGATATCTTGGAGCATCTTGCCACTAAGCCACCGCCCCAGTTTAATGTGTGAGTACACCGGTGAATTAGAAGACCCCCAATGCCACATCAACATTCAGTTAACCGATGAAGAGGTCACTGAAGGTGTCAATAAAATTTTGAATGAATCGGAATCAGTCTGTCGCCAAACCGGCTTGAACCCCTTCTACACTCAAAATAAACCGCCTACTGTAAGCACTATGCTTCCTTTTTATCTTTGATATCTTTAAATTGTTCAACTTATAAACTTTCTTCTGTTTGTGTATAAACAGGGTGATGATCCCTTCTAGAAGCGGAAATCCGCAGATAAAGCGGCAAAGCCATCCTGTCCCAAAACCAAAGCCGTCAAGCGAACCTCAAAGCGGAAAACAGCCAAACGTATCAGCATGGAACTTGATGAAGATGCAGAGGAACTGGAAGTTGAGGTAGAATTTGACTCCCTTGGCTCCCTTTTCATGCATCTCATTAACAATGATCTTTATCAGGAGGACGTAGAAGGCAGCCAAGCTGATGATGTAGAGGTAATTACCCTTTCCTCCGGTTCAGACTCTATGCAAACACAAAAAACCCGTCAAGCGGTCTGGAAAGTAAGCTTTTCTCATCCTCTTGCTTACTTGGATCCAACATTTATTTTGAAGATGCAGCAGCATGAAGCTCGCCGAACAACCCGGCACAGCGACCAACAGGTCACTTCGGCCAGTTTACCTGATACCCCGGTTCGGAAGCGCCGATCTGAGGTCTCCCCCACTTCTGACAATTCTTATCCCAAGGCAGGTTATTTTAGACAACCTCTTAATCTGTCCGATTCAAATTATCAGGTGACACCTCCCTCATCCTCTGGCGAGTCAACAGCAACCCAACTCCCTCCTCTCAAAACTGTAGCTGGGTAAGTACTCAAACCCTTTCTTCAAATGTTTTATATATTCTGAGTAATATGCTAAATTTTCACCTCTTTTATTTTTGTTTGCAGAGCCAAAGCCAGACCTAGCAAAAAAGCTTGAGTGAACAAACCGTCTGAAGACCAGGTGGTTCTTGAACAGGAGCAAACAGATGAACCGGACCAAACTCGTGAACCGGAGGTGAAGGAAATATGCCCTAGAGGCAATAATAAAGTTATTATTTATTTCCTTATATCATGATAAATGTTTATTATTCATGCTAGAATTGTATTAACCGGAAACATAATACATGTGTGAATACATAGACCAACAGAGTGTCACTAGTATGCCTCTACTTGACTAGCTCGTTAATCAAAGATGGTTATGTTTCCTAACCATGAACAAAGAGTTGTTATTTGATTAACAAGGTCACATCATTAGTAGAATGATCTGATTGACATGACCCATTCCATTAGCTTAGCACCCGATCGTTTAGTATGTTGCTATTGCTTTCTTCATGACTTATACATGTTCCTATAACTATGAGATTATGCAACTCCCGTTTACCGGAGGAACACTTTGGGTACTACCAAACGTCACAACGTAACTGGGTGATTATAAAGGAGTACTACAGGTGTCTCCAATGGTAGATGTTGGGTTGGCGTATTTCGAGATTAGGGTTTGTCACTCTGATTGTCGGAGAGGTATCTCTGGGCCCTCTCGGTAATGCACATCACATAAGCCTTGCAAGCACTGCAACTAATATGTTAGTTGTGAGATGATGTATTACGGAACGAGTAAAGAGACTTGCCGGTAACGAGATTGAACTAGGTATTGGATACCGACGATCGAATCTCGGGCAAGTAACATACCGATGACAAAGGGAACAACGTATGTTGTTATGCGGTCTGACCGATAAAGATCTTCGAAGAATATGTAGGAGCCAATATGGGCATCCAGGTCCCGCTATTGGTTATTGACCGGAGACGTGTCTCGGTCATGTCTACATTGTTCTCGAACCGTAGGGTCCGCACGCTTAACGTTACGATGACAGTTATTATGAGTTTATGCATTTTGATGTACCGAAGGTTGTTCGGAGTCCCGGATGAGATCACGGACATGACGAGGAGTCTCGAAATGGTCAAGACGTAAAGATTGATATATTGGAAGCCTATGTTTGGACATCGGAAGTGTTCCGGGTGAAATCGGGATTTTACCGGAATACCGGGAGGGTTACCGGAACCCCCCGGGAGGCTAATGGGCCTATTGGGCCTTAGTGGAAAAGAGAAAAGAGGCAGCCCACAAGCTGGCCGGCGCCCCCCCTTCCCCAAGTCCTAGTAGGACTAGGAGAAGTGGGCCGGCCCCCTCTCTCTCTCCTTTTCCCCGAGAGTCCTAGTTGGAATAGGATTGGAGGGGAGGAGTCCTACTCCCGGTGGGAGTAGGACTCCCCTTGCGCCTCCTCCTCTCTGGCCGGCCAGCCCCCCTCCTCCAACCTTTATATACGGGGGCAGGGGACACCCCAAGACACACAACTTGATCCTTGAGATCGTTCCTTAGCCGTGTGCGGTGCCCCCTGCCACCAAATTCCACCTCGATCGTACCGTTGTAGTGCTTAGGCGAAGCCCTGCGTCGGTAGTACATCAAGATCGTCACCACGCCGTCGTGCTGACGGAACTCTTCCTCGACGCTTTGCTGGATCGGAGCCCGAGGAACGTCATCGAGCCGAACGTGTGCTAAGAACTCGGAGGTGCTGGAGTAACGGTGCTTGGATCGGTTGGATCGGGAAGAAGACGTACGACTACTTCCTCTACGTTGTGTGATCGCTTCCGCAGTCGGTCTGCGTTGGTACGTAGACAACACTCTCCCCTCTCGTTGCTGTGCATCACCATGATCTTGCGTGTGCGTAGGAAAATTTTCGAAATTACTGCGTTTCCCAACAGTGGCATCCGAGCCTAGGTTTTATGGTTTGATGTTATTTGCACGAGTAGAACACAAGTGAGTTGTGGGCGATACAAGTCATACTGCCTACCAGCATGTCATACTTTGGTTCGGCGGTATTGTTGGTTGAGACGATCCGGACCAACCTTACGCGTACTCTTACGCGAGACCGGTTCCCTCGACGTGCTTTGCACACAGATGGCTTGCGGAAGACTGTCTCTCCAACTTTAGTTGAACCAAGTGTGACTACGCCCGGTCCTTGAGAAGGTTAAAACGGAGTCTATTTGACGAACTATCGTTGTGGTTTTGATGCGTAGGTGAGATGAGTTCTTACTTAAGCCCGTAGCAGCCACATAAAACTTGCAACAACAAAGTAGAGGACGTCTAACTTGTTTTTGCAGGGTATGTTGTGATGTGATATGGTCAAGGCATGATGCTGATTTTATTGTATGAGATGATCATGTTTTGTAACCGAGTTATCGGCAACCGGCAGGAGCCATATGGTTGTCGCTTTATTGTATGCAATGCAATCGCGATGTAATGCTTTACTTTATTACTAAGCGGTAGTGATAGTCGTGGAAGCATAAGATTGGCGAGACGACAACGTTGCTACGATGGAGATCAAGGTGGCGCGCCGGTGACGATGGTGATCATGACGGTGCTTCGGAGATGGAGATCGCAAGCACAAGATGATGATGGCCATATCATATCACTTATATTTATTGCATGTGATGTTTATCCTTTTATGCATCTTATATTGCTTTGATTGACGGTAGCATTATAAGGTGATCTCTCACTAAATTATCAAGAAGTGTTCTCCCTGAGTATGCACCGTTGCCAAAGTTCGTCGTGCCCAGACACCACGTGATGATCGGGTGTGATAAGCTCTACGTCCATCTACAACGGGTGCAAGCCAGTTTTGCACACGCAGAATACTCAGGTTATACTTGACGAGCCAAGCATATACAGATATGGCCTCGGAACACGGAGACCGAAAGGTCGAGCGTGAATCATATAGTAGATATGATCAACATAACGATGTTCACCATTGAAAACTACTCCATCTCACGTGATGATCGGTTATGGTTTAGTTGATTTGGATCACGTGATCACTTAGAGGATTAGAGGGATATCTATCTAAGTGGGAGTTCTTAAGTAATATGATTAATTGAACTTAAATTTATCATGAACTTAGTCCTGGTAGTATTTTGCAAATTATGTTATAGATCAATAGCTCGCGTTGTTGCTTCCCTGTGTTTATTTTGATATGTTCCTAGAGAAAATTATGTTGAAAGATGTTAGTAGCAATGATGCGGATTGGATCCGTGATCTGAGGTTTATCCTCATTGCTGCACAGAAGAATTATGTCCTTGATGCACCGCTAGGTGACAGACCTATTGCAGGAGCAGATGCAGACGTTATGAATGTTTGGCTGGCTCAATATGATGACTACTTGATAGTTTAGTGCACCATGCTTAATGGCTTAGAATCGGGACTTCAAAGACGTTTTGAACGTCATGGACCATATGAGATGTTCCAGGAGTTGAAGTTAATATTTCAAGCAAATACCCGAGTTGAGAGATATGAAGTCTCCAACAAGTTCTATTGCTAAAAGATGGAGGAGAATCGCTCAACTAGTGAGCATGTGCTCAGATTGTCTGGGTACTACAATCGCTTGAATCAAGTGGGAGTTAATCTTCCAGATAAGATAGTGATTGACAGAATTCTCTAGTCACCATCACCAAGTTAGCAGAACTTCGTGATGAACTATAATATGCAAGGGATAACGGAAACAACTCCCAAGCTCTTCGTGATGCTGAAATCAACGAAGGTAGAAATCAAGAAAAACATCAAGTGTTGATGGTTGACAAGACCACTAGTTTCAAGAAAAGGGCAGAGGGCAGAAGGGGAACTTCAAGAAGAACGGCAAGCAAGTTGCTGCTCAAGTGAAGAAGCCCAAGTCTGATCCTAAGCCTGAGACTAAGTGCTTCTACTGCAAAAGGACTGGTCACTGGAAGCGGAACTACCCCAAGTGATTGGCGGATAAGAAGGATGGAAAGTGAACATAAGTATATTTGATATACATGTTATTGATGTGTACTTTACTAGTGTTTGTAGCAACCCCTTAGTATTTGATGCTAGTTCAGTTGCTAAGAGTAGTAACTCGAAACGGGAGTTGCAGAATAAACAGAGACTAGTTAAGGGTGAAGTGACGATGTGTGTTGGAAGTGGTTCCAAGATTGATATGATCATCATCGCACACTCCCTAAAATTTCGGGATTAGTGTTAAACCTAAATAAGTGTTATTTGGTGTTTGCGTTGAACATGAATATGATTTGATCATGTTTATTGTAATACGGTTATTCATTTAAGTAAGAGAATAAATTGTTGTTCTGTTTACATGAATAAAACCTAATATGGTTACACACCCAATGAAAATAGTTCATTGGATCTCGATATTAATAATAGACATATTCATAATATTGAAACCAAAAGATGCAAAGTTAATAATGATAGTGCAACTTATTTGTGGCACTGCTGTTTAGGTCATATCGGTGTAAAGCGCATGAAGAAACTCCATACTGATGGGCTTTTGGAACCACTTGATTATGAATCACTTGGTACTTGCGAACCGTGCCTCATAGGCAAGATGACCAAAACACCGTTCTCCGGTACTATGGAGAGAGCAACAGATTTATTGGAAATCATACATATCGATGTATGTGGTCCGATGAATATTGAGCCTCGTGGCGGATATTGTTATTTTCTCACCTTCACAGATGATTTAAGCAGATATGGGTATATCTACTTGATGAAACATAAGTCTGAAACATTTGAAAAGTTCAAAGAATTTCAGAGTGAAGTGAAAAACATCGTGACAAGAAAATAAAGTTTCTACGATATGATCGCGGAGACAAATATTTGAGTTACGAGTTTGGTCTTCAGTTAAAACAATGTGAAATAGTTTCACTACTCACGCCACCTGGAACACCACATCATAATGGTGTGTCCGAACGTCATAACCGTACTTTATTGGATATAGTGCAATCTATGATGTCTCTTACCGATTTACCACTATTGTTTTTGGGTCATGCATTAGAGACAGCTGCATTCACGTTAAAAAGGGGCACCATCTATATCCATCGAGACGACGCCTTATGAACTATGGTTTGGCGAGAAACCAAAGTTGTCGTTTCTTAAAGTTTGGGGTTGCGATGCTTATATGAAAAAGTTTCATCCTGATAAGCTCAAAACTCAAATCGGAGAAGTGCATCTTCATAGGATATCCAAAGGAAACTATTGGATACACCTTCTATCACAGATCCGAAGACAAGACTTTTTGTTGCTAAATTCGGAAACTTTCTGGAGAAGGAGTTTCTCTCGAAAGAAGTGAGTAGGAGGAAAGTAGAACTTGACGAGGTAACTGTACCTGCTCCCTTATTGGAAAATAGTACATCACAGAAAACTGTTTCTGCGACACCTATGCCAATCAGTGAGGAAGCTAATGATGATGATCATGAAGCTTCAGAACAAGATACTAATGAACCTATGAACTATGAAGAAGCGATGGTGAGCCCAGATTCCGCAAAGTGGCTTGAGGCCATGAAATCTGAGATGGGATCCATGTATGAGAACAAAGTATGGACTTTGGTTGACTTGCCCGATGATCGGCAAGCAATTGAGAATAAATGGATCTTCAAGAAAAAGACTGACGCTGACGGTAATGTTACTGTCTATAAAGCTCGACTTGTCGCAAAAGGTTTTCGACAAGTTCAAGGGGTTGACTACGATGAGACCTTCTCACCCGTAGCGATGCTTAAGTCCGTCAGAATTATGTTAGCAATTGCCGCATTTCATGATTATGAAATATGGCAAATGGATGTCAAAACTGCATTCCTGAATGGATTTCTGGAAGAAGAGTTGTATATGATGCAATCAGAAGGTTTTGTGAATCTGAAAAGTGCTAACAAAATGTGCAAGCTCCAGCGATCCATCTGTGGACTGGTGCAAGCATCTCGGAGTTGGAATATACGCTTTGATAAGTTGATCAAAGAATTTGGTTTTATACAGACTTGCGGTGAAGCCTGTATTTACGAGAAAGTGAGTGGGAGCACTACAGCATTTCTGATAAGTATATGTGAATGACATATTGTTGATCGGAAATAATGTAGAATTATTCTATAAAGCATAAAAGGAGTGTTTGAAAGGAGTTTTTCAAAGAAAGACTTTGGTAAAGCTGCTTACATATTGAGCTTCAAGATCTATAGAGATAGATCAAGACGCTTGATAAGTTTTTCAATAAGTACATACCTTGACAAGATTTTGAAGTAGTTCAAAATGGAACAGTCAAAGAAAAAGTTTCTTGTCTGTGTTACAAGGTGTAAGGTTGAGTAAAGACTCAAAGCCCGACCACGGCAGAAGATAGAAAGAGAATGAAAGTCATTCCCTATGCCTCATTCATAGGTTCTATAAAGTATGCCATGCTGTGTACCAGATCTATTATATTCCTTGCACTGATTTGGCAAGGGAGTACAATAGTGATCTAGGAGTAGATCACTGGACAGCGGTCAGAATTATCCCTAGTAAAATAAGGATATGTTTCTCGATTATGGACATGACAAAAAGGTTCGTCGTAAAGGGTTACGTCGATGCAAGTTTTTGACACTGATCCAGATGAATCTAAAGTCTCAATCTGGATACATATTGAAAGTGGGAGCAATTAGCTAGAGTAGCTCCGTGTAGAGCATTGTAGACATAGAACTTGCAAAATACTTACGGATCTGAATGTGACAGACCCGTTGACTAAAATTATCTCACAAGCAAAACATGATCACACCTTAGTACTCTTTGGGTGTTAATCACATAGATATGTGAACTAGATTACTGACTCTAGTAAACCCTTTGAGTGTTGGTCACATGATGATGTGAACTATGGGTGTTAATCACATGGTGATGTGAACTATTGCTGTTAAATCACATGGCGATGTGAACTAGATTATTGACTCTAGTGCAAGTGGGAGACTGAAGGAAATATGCCCTAGAGGCAATAATAAAGTTATTATTTATTTCCTTATATCATGATAAATGTTTATTATTCATGCTAGAATTGTATTAACCGGAAACATAATACATGTGTGAATACATAGACCAACAGAGTGTCACTAGTATGCCTCTACTTGACTAGCTCGTTAATCAAAGATGGTTATGTTTCCTAACCATGAACAAAGAGTTGTTATTTGATTAACGAGGTCACATCATTAGTAGAATGATCTGATTGACATGACCCATTCCATTAGCTTAGCACCCGATCGTTTAGTATGTTGCTATTGCTTTCTTCATGACTTATACATGTTCCTATAACTATGAGATTATGCAACTCCCGTTTACCGGAGGAACACTTTGGGTACTACCAAACGTCACAACGTAACTGGGTGATTATAAAGGAGTACTACAGGTGTCTCCAATGGTAGATGTTGGGTTGGCGTATTTCGAGATTAGGGTTTGTCACTCCGATTGTCGGAGAGGTATCTCTGGGCCCTCTCGGTAATGCACATCACATAAGCCTTGCAAGCACTGCAACTAATATGTTAGTTGTGAGATGATGTATTACGGAACGAGTAAAGAGACTTGCCGGTAACGAGATTGAACTAGGTATTGGATACCGACGATCGAATCTCGGGCAAGTAACATACCGATGACAAAGGGAACAACGTATGTTGTTATGCGGTCTGACCGATAAAGATCTTCGAAGAATATGTAGGAGCCAATATGGGCATCCAGGTCCCGCTATTGGTTATTGACCGGAGACGTGTCTCGGTCATGTCTACATTGTTCTCGAACCGTAGGGTCCGCACGCTTAACGTTACGATGACAGTTATTATGAGTTTATGCATTTTGATGTACCGAAGGTTGTTCGGAGTCCCGGATGAGATCACGGACATGACGAGGAGTCTCGAAATGGTCAATACGTAAAGATTGATATATTGGAAGCCTATGTTTGGACATCGGAAGTGTTCCGGGTGAAATCGGGATTTTACCGGAATACCGGGAGGGTTACCGGAACCCCCCGGGAGGCTAATGGGCCTATTGGGCCTTAGTGGAAAAGAGAAAAGAGGCAGCCCACAAGCTGGCCGGCGCCCCCCCCCTTCCCCAAGTCCTAGTAGGACTAGGAGAAGTGGGCCGGCCCCCCCTCTCTCTCCTTTTCCCCGAGAGTCCTAGTTGGAATAGGATTGGAGGGGAGGAGTCCTACTCCCGGTGGGAGTAGGACTCCCCCTGCGCCTCCTCCTCTCTGGCCGGCCAGCCCCCCTCCTCCAACCTTTATATACGGGGGCAGGGGACACCCCAAGACACACAACTTGATCCTTGAGATCGTTCCTTAGCCGTGTGCGGTGCCCCCTGCCACCAAATTCCACCTCGATCGTACCGTTGTAGTGCTTAGGCGAAGCCCTGCGTCGGTAGTACATCAAGATCGTCACCACGCCGTCGTGCTGACGAAACTGTTCCTCGACGCTTTGCTGGATCGGAGCCCGAGGAACGTCATCGAGCCGAACGTGTGCTAAGAACTGAGGTGCCGGAGTAACGGTGCTTGGATCGGTCGGATCGGGAAGAAGACGTACGACTACTTCCTCTACGTTGTGTGATCGCTTCCGCAGTCGGTCTGCGTTGGTACGTAGACAACACTCTCCCCTCTCGTTGCTGTGCATCACCATGATCTTGCGTGTGCGTAGGAAAATTTTCGAAATTACTGCGTTTCCCAACAGGAGGGTCCCCATCCTGACGCTACCTTTGATGAGCCACCCCCTCAAGACCGAAATATTAATGAACAAACTGAAGCTGATACTGCTGTTCCTGATACTGAACTGACAGCTCCAATCCAGGCTATTTTGGTGAGAGTTACTAGCACTCCACCATCACCCACAAAAACTACTGGAGGCTCAGGAGATGACGTTATCATTACTGGCATGGGCCACAACTCTCCTGGCCATCCTGTAATCTTGGCCAAACATAGCGCCAAAGAAGAGCGTGCTGCCATGGAGAAGGGTAAATGGAGCACTGATTTGTCAAGTTATGCTCATCTCAGCGCTAAAGAACTTCATTCCGGTTTTTTAAACCGTCTGCACTCAAACCAAGATTATGAGGCCGGTTTGGTGAACTTGATGAAGGAACGCTATGAGGTATTTTCATCTCCCTTTATTTCTTGATTCCAAAGTTGAAACACTAGCCCAAGTAGCCCCCAAGGGCCGTTTTATGATGTTAATCTTAAACCGGGACTTTGTAATACTTTAATCCTCTCCTGCTGATCCTCAAAATGCCAGGTCCTTAGCAAAAACAAAACCGATACTTTACCAATGTAATTATGTAGCTTTCCTCAGTGTAGCCCCCAAAGGCCGGTTTAGCTTTGCGAGGTAATCCGGGTCTTGAATCCATGCGTCTGTTTTGAACAGATGTACATTAGCCCCCAAGTGTCAAGGATAATGCTTGCATTGTTCTAGAGACTTATAAAAGATGTATTGATAATAGAGCAAATAGGCATTAGCCCCCAAGTACGAAGTGCATAACTTGTTATACGCTTAGTATTTAGAAAATACATATCCTGTTGTTGACATATCTTCGCTGTTTACAGGCCGAGCTAAGCAATAGAGATGCCCAAACTGCTGACTTGCAAGAGAACGTGAAGTCCCAACAAGCAGAGGCTGTGAAAGCCAAGGAGGAACTGTCCAATGCCCTGACAGCTATGGAAAAGCTAAAGGAGACTTTTAACAAGGAGCGTGCTGACTGGGAAACCGAAAAGGCCGATGTAACCAAAAGAGCTGAGGATGCCGAAGCAGCCCTGAAGCCAGTTGTAGTTGAACTAACTGGCTTGAAGCAGCAAATCAACGCCATGACGCCCGCTGTATTTGGTAAGTATCTCCTTATGCTTTTTGTCCAATTCATGAGATCTTATTGTTTACCAGTTTGGCTAATATTAAACCATGACAGGTACTCACATTACTCATCTGGGCGCTGATATGCGGATGAAGCTTAAAGCGGCTTACACCTTAATAGAACAGCTTTACTCTGGATTCCAGCGTGCTATATGCACTGCAGCCTATAATAAACCGACACCAACACTGATAAAAGAAATTCTTGAGAAGCTGGCCATGCTACCAGCCCGGATTACTGAACTGAAGAAGGCAGCCGCAAGAGCAGGAGAGCTGACCGCACTAATCCGGGCCAAGGCATGGATTCCGGATCTTGAAGCGGATGACATCATTAAAGGCTATCCAGGTGTAAAGGAGGACGGTTCAAACTTCAACAATGATGATCTCCAAAGGCTGACAAAAGAGATGCGGCCAATAGCCAACAAACTGGCAGAAGATACATACTTATCTCATTTCCAGCCGGCTTATGATATTGAAGGGAAGAGACAGCCTGCCGAAATCCATGAAGTCGAAGAACTTGTGCCTCCAATCCGTAAGCATACTTACGCTCCTGATATTAACCCCTCTAGCCTTATCCATGAAGAAGCCGTGTTTCAAGCTTTAACAAGAATTGATTGGTCAACGGTTGATTTCCAGCGTCTGGGGAGGGATGAAGAAGAAGTGATTGCACCAAATGATCCTCAACCGTCAACCCGTCCAGACGAAGCATCTTGAACCAGCAGCCGGTTTACCAGCTACTGTGTGCCACTGCTCTGAAACAATTATTCAATTGAAGCTGTTTTGAAGCTTCTTGTAATAGGATAGCAAAAACCTCATTATCTGTCATGCCATCGAGCATGTTTATGTTGCTTTGACATGTGGAAAACTTGTTTCACTTTTTGGGATCTATTTATGCATAGCCCATGATGATTTGTGTTCCTGGATACAAGAACTTGAAAGTGTCCTAGTGGTTTACCACTATACGAGTCATGATGTCCAAAAATATACAAGACTTGAATGGATAATCAAAGTTTGTATTAAAATAACATCTGCTACATACCTCGTTGGCTGACCAACTGCTTGTATGGTAAAGGTGAAAACACCAATCCGGAGTATTGATAGCTCCTGGCCCTCTTACCGTTGCATGTAGAAATCATATTGGGCTAAAAATCCGTTGAGTTGTTTGTATAAGAATGGTGACATCTAGTCAAAACCAGACCGGAGCAGTTTGCTACCGGTTTAGAGTCTGATCATATACTGACAACTAAGCGTTGAAAGTCAAGCCGGGTTGTAATGAGCACCGGTTTGTTAGAAAAATCTTTATAAATCCCTTATCATAAAAATAGCAAAAATACAAGAAATATGCAAGGCTTTTCATGGGCTGCCAGGCCCTAAATCGAGGCTTTTCATGGGCTGCCAGGCCACTGAGTTAAACCAGTTTACAAAGCCTTTTTAAGATGGACCTCAATCTTTAACCAATCACCGATTTAACTTTGACAAGTTCAGGGTCCATGGGATTGACTTGTCAAACATTCGATGGGTTATACCAGGTTTACCTGGACGGAGTGACTTACTTAAAGAGGCAGGATAACCCGGGGTTTTAGGTGAATACACCTGGCTTCCAAGCCTGGCTTGATAGCCTATTACAAGGGTTCAAACTCATTGTTCTTTGAGAAGAAAAGAGCCCCCCAGGTAATATGTGAGCTGTGCTCGGTGGTTACCTATGCTTGAGATGTGCTTAATGCAACAGACTCTCTTTGGCTCCACATAATTTCCTTTTGGCTTAACGCCTATCAAGAGGTGTAGCTATGGTCTGACAACAACCAAGCCCCCTAGTGATATCCCTTTGTGGTTTCAAACCGATCAAGAGGTGTAGCTATGGTTCAGATACGACCAAGCCCCCTAGTGATTTTCTTTATATCCATGCGGCCGCAGAAGCCGGTTTAACAAAACTCCGCTTTGTCAGTAGAACTCTTGTAAGCTCACACATGATGAAAAAAGAACAGAGACCCCGCTTTATTCGAGGCTCCGGTTTATTATATAATATATACATTGTCATAAATATGTACATATGAAGAGCCTGTGGCTGAAGTATAGTAAGGCTGAAGAAGAGCTATATTCCACGGCCGCTTGGTCTCCTCCTCCGATTTACGTGAGTCTTTGTGCTCTCGAACATCAATGAGGTAGTATGACCCGTTGTGCAGATTGTTGCTGACCACAAAAGGTCCTTCCCAAGGTGGGGATAATTTGTGCATATCAGTCTGATCCTGGATGAGGCGGAGCACCAAATCGCCCTCTTGAAAAGTTTTGGTCTTAACCCGGCGACTGTGATAACGTCGGAGATCTTGTTGATAAATCGCTGAACGTGCTGCTGCAAGATCACGCTCCTCATCCAACAGGTCCAGTGAATCCTGACATGCCTTCTCATTATCAGCTTCAACATAAGCTGCTACACGGGGCGAGTCGTGACGGATGTCACTAGGAAGAACCGCCTCTGCTCCATAAACCATGAAGAAAGGTGTGTAACCTGTAGATCTGTTAGGTGTGCTGTTGATGCTCCATATCACAGAAGGTAATACCTCCACCCAGCAACCCGGTGTCCGCTTCAAAGGAACCATAAGCCGGGGTTTAATACCTCTCAAAATTTCTTGATTTGCCCTCTCCGCTTGACCATTAGATTGGGGGGTGAGCCACCAATGCTATATCAAGCCGGATGTGCTCACGTTGGCAAAATTCCTCCATCTCTCCCTTTGACAGATTAGTACCATTATCAGTTATAATACTGTGTGGAAAGCCAAACTAGAATATCACCTTTTTGATGAACTGAACCGCCGTGGCCGCATCACACTTACTGACTGGCTCTGCTTCCACCCATTTGGTGAACTTGTCAACTGCCACTAATAAGTGGGTCTTTTGTCCTTGGATCGCTTGAAGGGTCCAACCATATCAAGCCCCCAAGTCGCAAACGGCCAAGTTATTGGAATCATACTCAACTCCTGAGCTGGAATATGAGCACGGCGTGCGAATTTTTGACAACCGTCACATCTTTTGACTAAATCCTCCGCATCAGCGTGAGCTGTTAACCAATAAAAATCGTGGCGAAAAGCTTTAGCTACCAAAGACTTTGAACCAGCGTGGTGACCCCAATCCCCTTCATGGATTTCTCGCAAAATCTCACAACCCTCTTAAGGAGAGACACAACGCGGAATTGCCCCTGAGACGCTGTAACGATGTAACACTCTGTTGATTATGGTCATTGACTTGGAACGCCGGATTATCTGCCGGGCCGAGTTTTCATCCTCCGGTAACTCGCCCCTGTTCATGTAAGCCAGGTATGGGATTGTCCAATCCGGTATGACATGCAAAGCTGCCACCAATTGAGTCTCCGGATCAGGAATAGCCAACTCCTGCTCTGTTGGTACCTTGACCGACAGATTATGCGGCACGTCAAGGAAGACATTTGGTGGGACCGGTTTACGCTGAGAACCAAGGCGGCTTAAAGCGTCCGCCGCTTCATTCTTTCACTGGTCTATATGGTCAACTTGATAACCCTTGAAATGGCCAGTCACCATGTCTACCTGTCGTCGGTATGCCACCATGAGTGGGTCTTTTGAATCCCAAGTGCCAGACACCTGTTGAGCCACCAGATCTGAGTCACCAAAGCATTTAACCCGGCTTAAGTTCATCTCCTTTGCCATCCGAAGACCGTGGAGCAAGGCCTCATATTCAGCTGCATTGTTAGTACAAGGGAACATTAAACGGAGGACATAACAAAACTTGTCACCTCGTAGGGAAGTTAGTATGACTCTAGCCCCCGAGCCCTCCAACTGTCTGGATCCATCAAAGTGAATAGTCTAATACGTGTTATCTGGCTTTTCCTCTGGTGCTGGCAACTCTGTCCAATCATTGATGAAATCCACGAGCGCTTGGGATTTAATTGTTGTGCAAGGTGTGTATTTGAGCCTGTGAGGTCAAAGCTCAATAGCCCACTTAGCAATCCGGCTAGTTGCTTCTCTATTTTGAATGATATCTCCCAGAGGGGCTGAACTGACCACTGTGATAGGATGACCCTGAAAATAATGTTTCAGCTTCCGGCTTGCCATAAACACTCCATACACCAGCTTCTGCCAATGTGGATACCTCTGCTTTGATTCAATGAGCACCTCATTGATATAATAAACCGGCCATTGAACCAGATACTCCTTTCCATCTTCCTTGTGCTCCACCACAATAGCGACGCTAACAGCTCGGGCATTAGCAGCCACATACAACAATAGCGGCTCTTTATCGAAGCACAGACGGTTCAGCTAGCTGCCTCTTCAGATCCTCAAACGCTTTATCAGCCGCCTCGCTCCAGACAAAATCATCTGTTTTCTTTAGCATCTGATATAAAGGGATAGCCTTCTCCCTGAGACGACTGATAAACCGGCTCAAAGCCGCAATCCGGTCGGCCAAACGTTGAATGTCATTGATACACGCCGGTTTAGCCAAAGATGTAATTGCTGAGATTTTTTCCGGATTAGCTTCAATGCCTCTGTTTGACACCAGAAAACCCAAGAGTTTGCCTGCCAGGACACCAAAGACACACTTTTTCGGATTGAGCATCATCTTGTAAACCCAGAGGTTGTCAAAGGTTTCTCTCAAATCATCTATCAATGTTTCCTCCTTCCTGGACTTTATCACAATATCATCTACATATGCATGAATATTGCGCCCAATCTGCTTATGAAGACAATTCTGAACACAGCGTTGATAAGTCGCCTGGGTACTCTTGAGCCCAAAAGGCATGGAGACATAGCAGAAGGCTCCAAAAGGAGTTATAAAGCTGTCTTCTCCTGGTCCTTAACTGCCATTTTGATCTGATGATAACCAGAATAAGCGTCCAAAAAAACACAAACGGTCACAACCCGCCGTAGCATCAATAATCTGATCAATACGAGGGAGGGCAAAGGGATCTGCAGGACAAGCCTTGTTCAAGTCTGTGTAATCTACACACATACGCCAAGTGCCGTTTTTCTTAAGAACCAACACCTGATTAGCCAACCACTCTAGGTGAAAGACCTCCACGATAAACCCTGCGGCCAGCAACCGAGCTACCTATTCACCAATAGCCTTGCGCCTTTCTTCATTGAAGCAGCGGAGAAACTGCCGGACCGGTTTAAACTTAGGATCAATGTTAAGTGTGTGCTCAGCGAGTCAGAAGGTTTCCATGCAAAGATGTCCCGGTTCTCCCGGATGAACTCGATGAGCGTGCTTTCCTATTTGGGATCCAGGTTAGCGCTGATGCTGAACTGCTTGGATGAATCACCAGGAACAAAATCAACCGTCTTAGTATCTATGGACGATTCAAATTTCAACACCGGATCGTGTTCCATAGTTGGCTTTTTCAAAGAAGTCATATCTGCCGGATCAACCTTGTCTTTATAAGACTTCAGCTCCTCCGTGGCACAAACCAACTCAGCATAAGCCGCATCACCTTCCTCACATTCCAAAGTGATCTTCCTGCTCCCATGTACTGTGATGGTCCCCTTATGACCTGGCATTTTAAGCTGTACATAAACATAACACGGCCTCGCCATGAACTTAGCGTAAGCCGGTCGCCCAAACAAAGCGTGATACAGACTTTTGATTTTTACCACCTCAAAGGTCAGTGTTTTTGATCTTGAATCTTGATCATCTCCAAAAGCCACCTCTAAGGCTATCTTTCCCACTGGATATGCAGACTTACTAGGCACCACACCATGGAAAATGGTGTTTGACGGTTTAAGATTCTTATCTGTCAACCCCATACGACGGAAGGTATCATGATATAGAATGTTGATACTACTTCCTCCATCCATGAGTACCTTAGTGAACTTATATCCCCCAACTTGAGGGGCCACCACTAAGGCCAGATGACCCGGATTGTCAACCCGGGGCGGGTGATCCTCTCTACTCCACAAAATGGGTTGCTCAGACCAGCGCAAATACTGAGGCACCGCCGGTTCAACAGAGTTCACCGCCCTCTTGTGAAGCTTCTGACCACGCTTACACAAGCTAGTGGTGAAGACATGATATTGCCCACTATTTAACTGCTTAGGATTGCTCGGATAACCCGACTGCTGCCGGTTCCCCTGATGGTTGTAACCTCCTTGGTTGCCCTGGTTCCCTTGATTGCTGTGTCCGGTTTGATTACCCTAAAATCCTGAACTGGAGCTGCCGCCTCCGTAACCCGGCCCGTGGAAACCACCTCCTGAACCGCCGGGCGGGCCATTATCGTACTGAAACATATTGGAGTTCTTGAAATCTCGCATGATATAACAATCCTTCCAAAGATGCGATGTTGGCTTCTCCTTTGATCCATGCTTTGGACAGGGTTGATTTAACACGCGCTCCAAATTGGGGCCTGAACCTCTGCCCCTCTGGGGCTGCTTGCCCTTACGGCGCTGACCATTCTCCTGAGCATTGGTGTTAGCCACAAAGTCCAAAGTGTTGTCGGCCTTGCGCTTACCATTGTTCCCATGGCCTGCCGGATTATGCTGCTGACCCTTGGTGTTGTCGTTCTTTTTCCCTTTCCCCGGTTTGTCCTCCTCTGAGTCAGGGTCTTTGGTATTATCTGAATCAGCATACTTAACCAAAGCGGCCATAAGCGTTGGCATATCATTGCAGTGACGTTTGAGCCTCCCTAACTTCTGTTTGAGCGGCAGAAAACGGCAATTGCCCTCCAACGTTAGCACTGCGATATCTGCATTGATACGATCCGATGAATGCAAAATGGCTGAGACCCGCTTTACCCAATGGGTCGTGGACTCCCCATCCTCTTGGACACAAGCGGCCAGATCCACAATTGACATGGGCTGCTTACAAGTATCTTTGAAGTTCTGGATAAACCGGTGCTTCAATTCGGCCCATGATCCGACAGAGTTAGTTGGTAAGCTATTCAACCAAGTACGAGCTGTTCCTTCCAACATCATGGTGAAATATTTAGCACATACTGCTTCATCCACATCTAACATCTCCATTGCCATCTCGTAGCTTTCAACCCATGCCTCTGGTTGTAGATCGGCGATGTAATTGTGTACCTTACGAGGTCCTTTGAAATCCTTGGGCAGTTACACATTACGCAAAGCGGGGGCGAGACACGGCACCCCTAAGGAACTGAATACCACACCTGGCTCTACTGAAGCGGTAGGGTGAGCCGGAGTAGGTTGACGGGCTCCGTGCAGAGCTGCTAACTCGGCCTCTCGACGTGCGCGACCATGATCCACCACATCCTGCGCATTAACACCTCCCCCTGCCGGGTTGTGCCCTCGTGGCGAGTTACGACGACGTGCACTGCTTGACACGGCCGGTTCATCCTCAACGTGTCTGCTGTAGATCCGGCTTGGACGGGGGGGGAGGGTGGGGGGTGGAATGAATCCTCTCACGACTGTGCGAATAAGCCTGCTGCTGGTTTAGAGCTATTTGAAGGAGATCTCTGGCCCGTCGTGCCTCAATCGCTACTGGTGATTCACCGTCGGTTGGGAGGGCTGCCAATCATGAAGCGGCGGCCACAATGTTGTCCAACGGGTTGGAGTAATGCCCGGGGGGTGTTGGAACATACTGTGGCACAATGTTGTTCTGACGAGGCGGGTCCATCGTGCGTGGCTGAACCGGCGCTCCTGTTCCTGGCGCCTCCGTCCGGTTTAATATTGGCTGGTTACTAGTTCCTACTCCTGGCGTGTTGAAGAGATTTCTTGGATCATAACTCGGCGGGAGATGCGATCGGTATCTTCTTCTCATGACTTCCTATGAAGCATTCCGATCCAGCCTAAGCCGGTAGGCCTGAGCTTCTAACTCGGCCCATTCTGTAGCCATCCTAGCGTTCTCTGCCGCTAGGTCTGCTTTAATCTGAGTTATCTGATCTTTCACCTTTGCGATCTCCGCATTGTGCTGATCTCGGGCTGCTGCGTCCACCTCCGCGGCCATCAATGTTGCCAAAGCGTCGAACAAGTCAGACAGAACTTGAGCTGGAGGTGGCGCAGATCTCCCTGCCCCCGCCGGCGTGGCTATTGCTGAACCGGAGAGCATTGCTGTGGCGGTTGATGAGTGGGGCACTGATTGTGTACCGGCCATGAAGATAGCGGCCCGGTTTGGCAGATCAGGGGAGTCCGGGATACTGTTGCCCTCGGAACCTCCACTAATCCGGCCATCCTACAACTGATAGAGCGATTCGGTTTCTCCAGAAGACTCGTCGTCGGAGCAGACAACGGTTTCTCCATCGGATGCCGGTCCGTCCTCATATTTTGCTCCATGGATGACACCTACGAAAACATGCTTTGCCATGGGCTGAACTGGGGAAGGGCTTGCACGCTGAGCCGTCTCGATGATGTCGGTGCAGATGTTCGGCTCGGGGCCCGGTTTGCCAGTTTTGCCAATGAAGACGTGAATCCCACCAAAGGGGACCCGGTACCCGTATTCGATTGAATCGGCCTCGGGGCCCCATCCCGCGTTGTCGATGTAGAGCTTGCTGCGACGACTCTTCATCATCCGGCCCACAGCGTATCCCTTGAGTCCATCAAAGCTGCCCTTCAAGAATTCGAAACCATAGTGCGATAGCCCCATGGTGGGCGCCAACTGTCGTGGGTTTGTCACGGCAGATGTCCTCGTGAAAGGACTTAGTCGTGGAGCCATCGCAACAGGTTAGCTTAAAGGGGTTAAACCGAACAAGGGGACACGGGGAGTTTATACTAGTTCGGCCCCTTCGATGAAGGTAAAAGCCTACGTCTAGTTGTGATTGGTATTGCTAGGCTTTCGACGACCAGGGAGCGAATCCACTTTGACTGGCCCCCGAGTTGTTGTTTTCTGTCCTCAAACCATGGCCGGGTCGTCCCTTTATATACACAGGTTGACGCCCGCCGGTTTATAGAGTCCCGAGGCTGGATCATAGAGGTGTCCGGCTCGGTCTCTATTCCTCTAACTTACAATACAAGTTTACATGATAAAGTCGGCTCACATCTACATGCTTTAATCCGTCTTTCGGCCTTGGGCCTTCTTAAAGCGCCAGTATCTTCTTCATATTCATGGGCTTCAATCTTCATGGAGCTAATCCGGCCATGCCTAGCCGGTTTACCTCCAGTAACTATATCCCCAACAAGATCCGTATGTATTTCGCAAATTTCTATGTCTACAATGCTCTGCACGGAGCTACTCTAGCTAATTGCTCCCACTTTCAATATGTATCTAGATCGAGACTTAGAGTCATCTAGATCGATGTAAAAAGCTTGCATCGACGTAACTCTTTACGACGAACTCTTTTATCACCTCCATAACCGAGAAATATTTCCTTAGTCCTCTAAGGATAATTTTGACCGCTGTCCAGTGATCTACTCCTAGATCACTATTGTACTCCCTTGCCAGAATCATGCTAAGGTATACAATAAGACTAGTAAATAGCATATCATACTTTATAGAACCTATGACTGAGGCACAGGGAATGTCTTTTCATTCTCTTTATATTTTCTGCTGTGGTCGGGTTTTGAGTCTTTACTCAACTTCACACCTTGCAACACAGGCAAGAACTCCTTCTTTGACTGTTCCATTTTGAACTACTTCAAAATCTTGTCAAGGTATGTAATCATTGAAAAAACTTATCAAGCGTCTTGATCTATCTCTATAGATCTTGATGCTCAATGTGTAAGCAGCTTCATCGAGGTCTTTCTTTGAAAAACACTTTTCAAACACTCCTTTATGCTTTCCAGAAAATTCTACATTATTTCCGATCAACAATATGCCATTCACATATACCTATCAGAAATGTTGTAGTGCTCCCACTCACTTTCTTGTAAATACAGGCTTCACCGCAAGTCTGTATAAAACCATATGTTTTGATCACTTTATCAAAGCATATATTCCAACTCCGAGATGCTTGCACCAGTCCATAGATGGATCGCTGGAGCTTGCTCACTTTGTTAGCACCTTTAGGATCGACAAAACCTTCTGGTTGCATCATATACAACTCTTCTTTAAGAAATCCTTTAAGGAATGTACTTTTGACATCCATTTGCCAGATTTCATAAAATGTGGCAACTGCTAACATGATTCGGACAAACTTTTAAGCATCGATACGAGTGAGAAAATCTCATCGTAGTCAACACCTTGAACTTGTCGAAAACATTTTGCGACAATTCAAGCTTTGTAGATAGTAACACTACTATCAGCGTCTGTCTTGCTCTTGAAGATCCATTTATTCTTAATGACTCACCGATCATCGGGCAAGTCAATCAAAGTCCATACTTTGTTCTCATACATGGATCCCATCTCAGATTTCATGGCCTCAAGCCATTTCGCGGAATCTGGGCTCATCATCACTTCCTCATATTTCGTAGGTTCGTCATGGTCTAGTAACATGACTTCCCGAAAGGATTACCATACCATTCTGGTGCGGACCATACTCTGGTTGTCCTACGAGGTTCGGTAGTAACTTGATCTGAAGTTTCATGATCAACATCATTAGCTTCCTCACTAATTGGTGTAGAGATCACTAGAACTGATTTCTGTGATGAACTACTTTCCAATTCGGGAGAAGGTACAATTACATCATCAAGTTATACATTCCTCCCACTTATTTCTTTCGAGAGAAACTTCTTCTCTAGAAAGGATCCACTCTTAGCAACAAAGAACTGCTACGATATGATCGAGGTGGATTATGGTGGAGGGGGGCACCGCACACGGCTTGGAACAATCAACTTGTGTGTCCAAGGGTGCCCCTGCCCCCGTATATAAAGGAGCAAGGGGGAGGATGGCCGGCCCTAGTGGCGCCCAAGGAGAGGAGGAATCCTCCTCCTAGTAGGAGTAGGATTCATCCTTTCCTAGTCCTACTAGGAAGGAGGAAGGGGGAAGGAAAGAGAGGGAGAGGGAGAGGGAGAGGGAAAGAGGGGCCGCGCCCCCTCTGATGTCTACTACACAACCTTCTTGTAGACGTTGTTGGGCCTCCAAGTGCAGAGGTTTGTAGGACAGTAGCAAATTTCCCTCAAGTGGAAGACCTAAGGTTTATCAATCCGTGGGAGGCGTAGGATGAAGATGGTCTCTCTCAAGCAACCCTGCAACCAAATAACAAAGAGTCTCTTATGTCCCCAACACACCCAATACAATGGTAAATTGTATAGGTGCACTAGTTCGGCAAAGAGATGGTGATACAAGTGTAATATGGATAGTAGATAATGGTTTTTGTAATCTGAAAATATAAAAACAGCAAGGTAACTAATGATAAAAGTGAGCACAAACGGTTTTGCAATGTGTTGAAACAAGGCCTAGGGTTCATACTTTCACTAGTGCAAGTTCTCTCAACAATAATAACATAATTGGATCATATAACTATCCCTCAACATGCAACAAAGAGTCACTCCAAAGTCACTAATAGCGGAGAACAAACGAAGAGATTATGGTAGGGTACAAGACCACCTCAAAGTTATCCTTTCTGATCGTTCTATCATAGATTTCATACTAGAATAACACCTTAAGACACAAATCAATCAAAACCCTAATGTCACCTAGATACTCCAATGTCACCTCAAGTATCCGTGGGTATGATTATACGATATGCATCACACAATCTCAGATTCACCTATTCAACCAACACAAAGAACTTCAAAGAGTGCCCCAAAGTTTCTACCGGAGAGTTAAGACGAAAATGTGTGCCAACCCCTACGCATAAGTTCACAAGGTCACAGAACTCGCAAGTTGATCACCAAAACATACATCAAGTGGATCACATGATATCCCATTGTCACCACAGATAAGCACGTGCAAGACATACATCAAGTGTTCTCAAATCCTTAAAGACTCAATCCGATAAAATAATGCTACCTCTTGAGCACTTGCGTTGGTTTTCCCTTGAAGAGGAAAGGGTGGTGCAGAAAAGTAGCGTAAATATTTCCCTCAGTTTTTGAGAACCAAGGTATCAATCCAGTAGGAGGCCACGCACGAGTCCCTCATACCTACACAAACAAATAAATCCTCTCAACCAACGCGATAAGGGGTTGTCAATCCCTACACGGTCACTTACGAGAGTGAGATCTAATAGATATGATAAGATAATATTTTTGGTATTTTTATGATAAAGATGCAAAGTAAAATAAAAGGCAATAAAAATAACTAAGTATTGGAAGATTAATATGATGGAAGATAGACCTGGGGGCCATAGGTTTCACTAGTGGCTTCTCTCGAGAGCATAAGTATTCACGGCGGGTAAACAAATTACTGTTC
The DNA here is from genome assembly GCA_034509565.1 of Triticum monococcum. Taxonomy (NCBI): domain Eukaryota; kingdom Viridiplantae; phylum Streptophyta; class Magnoliopsida; order Poales; family Poaceae; genus Triticum; species Triticum monococcum. The sequence continues at coordinate 70,532,154 of CM067846.1, forward strand.
AGCAATTGATAGAATTGAGCATAGTTATGAGAATATCTAGGTATGATCATGTATATAGGCTTCACGTCCGAGACAGGTAGACCGACTCTTGCCTGCATCTACTACTATTACTCCACACATCGACCGCTATCCAGCATGCATCTAGAGTATTAAGTTCAAGAGAACAGAGTAACGCTTTAAGCAAGATGACATGATGTAGAGGGATAAACTCAAGCAATATGAAATAAACCCCATCTTGTCATCCTCGATGGCAACAATACAATACGTGCCTTGCTGCCCCTACTGTCACTGGGAAAGGACACCGCAAGATTGAACCCAAAGCTAAGCACTTCTCCCATTGCAAGAAAGATCAATCTAGTAGGCCAAACCAAACTGATAATTCGAAGAGACTTGCAAAGATAACCAATCATACATAAAAGAATTCAGAGAAGATTCAAATATCGTTCATAGATAAACTTGATCATAAACCCACAATTCATCGATCTCAGCAAACACACCGCAAAAGAAGATTACATCGAATAGATCTCCACAAGAGAGGGGGGGAGAACTTTGTATTGAGTTCCAAAAAGAGAGAAGAAGCCATCTAGCTAATAACTATGGACCCGTAGGTCTAAAGTAAACTACTCACACTTCATTGGAAGGGCTATGGTGTTGATGTAGAAGCCTTCCGTGATCGATGCCCCCTCCGGCGGAGCTCTGGAACAGGCCCCAAGATGGGATCTCGTGGATACAGAAAGTTATAGCAGTGGAATTAGGGTTTTGGCTCCATATCTGGTAGTTTGGGGGTACGTAGGTATATATAGGAGGAAGGAGTACGTCGGTGGAGCAATAGGGGGGCCACGAGGGTGGAGGGCGCGCCCCCTACCTCGTGGCCTCCTGGTTGATGTCTTGACGTAGGGTCCAAGTCCTCTGGATCATGTTCGTTCCGAAAATCATGTTCCCGAAGGTTTTATTCCGTTTGGACTCCGTTTGATATTCTTTTTCTGTGAAACCCTAAAATAGGCAAAAAAAACAGCAATTCTGGGCTGGGCCTCCGGTTAATAGGTTAGTCCCAAAAATAATATAAAAGTGTATAATAAAGCCCAATAATGTCCAAAACAGAATATAATATAGCATGGAACAATAAAAAATTATAGATACGGTGGAGAAGTATCAAGCATCCCCAAGCTTAATTCCTGCTCGTCCTCGAGTAGGTAAATGATAAAAACAGAATTTTTGATGTGGAATGCTACTTGGCATAATTTCAATGTAATTCTCTTAATTGTGGTATGAATATTCAGATCCGAAAGATTCAAGACAAAAGTCTAATATTGACATAGAAATAATAATACTTCAAGCATACTAACTAAGCAATTATGTCTCTTCAAAATAACATGGCCAAAGAAAGTTATCCCTACAAAATCATATAGTCTGGCTATGCTCCATCTTCACCACACAAAGTATTCAAATCATGCACAACCCCGATGACAAGCCAAGCAATTGTTTCATACTTTTAATGTTCTCAAACTTTTTCAATCTTCACGCAATACATGAGCGTGAGCCATGGACATAGCACTATAGGTGGAATAGAATGGTGGTTGTGGAGAAGACAAAAAGGGAGAAGAAAGTCTCACATCAACTAGGTGTATCAACGGGCTATGGAGATGCCCATCAATAGATATCAATGTGAGTGAGTAGGGATTGCCATGCAACGGATGCACTAGAGCTATAAATGTATGAAAGCTCAACAAAAGAAACTAAGTGGGTGTGCATCCAACTTGCTTGCTCACGAAGACCTAGCGCACTTGAGGAGGCCCATTGTTGGAATATACAAGCCAAGTTCTATAATGAAAAATTCCCACTAGTATATGAAAGTGATAACATAGGAGACTCTCTATTATGAAGATCATGGTGCTACTTTGAAGCACAAGTGTGGAAAAAAGGATAGTAGTATTGCCCCTTTTTATTTTTTATTTTATTTTTTATTTTTTGGGCCTTTTTTCTTTGGCCTTCCTCTTTTTTTATTTGGGACAATACTCTATGAATGATGATCATCACACTTCTATTTATTTACAACTCAATGATTACAACTCGATACTGGAACAAAGTATGACTCTATATGAATGCCTCCAGCGGTGTACCAGGATAGCAATGATGCATGAGTGACTTATATGAAAGAATTATGAACGGTGGCTTTGCCACATCTAAAATGTCAACTACATGATCATGCAAAGCAATATGACAATGATGGAGCGTGTCATGATAAACAGAACGGTGGGAAGTTGCATGGTAATATATCTCGGAATGGCTATGGAAATGCCATGATAGGTAGGTATGGTGGCTGTTTTGAGGAAGGTATATGGTGGGTGTATGATACCGGCGAAAGGTGTGCGGTATTAGAGGGGCTAGCAATGATGGAAGGGTGAGAGTGCGTGTAATCCATGGACTCAACATTAGTCATAAAGAACTCACATACTTATTGCAAAAATCTATTAGTTATCGAATCAAAGTACTACACGCATGCTCCTAGGGGGATAGATTGGTAGGAAAAGACCATCGCTCTTCCCCGACCGCCACTCATAAGGAGGACAATCAATAAATACATCATGCTCCAACTTCTTAACATAACGCTTCACCATACGTGCATGCCACGGGAATCACAAACTTCAACACAAGCATTTCTCAAATTCACAACTACTCAACTAGCACGACTCTAATATCACCATCTCCATATCTCAAAACAATTATCAAGTTTCAAACTTCTCATAGTATTCAACACACTCATAAGAAAATTTTATTTATTTAATCTTGAATGCCTCAAATAATTAAAGCAAATTACCATGCTGTTTTGTAGGACTCTCAAAATAATCTAAGTGAAGCATGAGAGAACAATGGTTTTTATAAAACAAATCCACTGACGTGCTCTAAAAGATATAAGTGAAGCACTAGAGCAAAAACTATATAACTCAAAAGATATAAGTGAAGCACATAGAGTATTCTAATAATTTCCGAATCATGTGTGTCTCTATCAAAAAGGTGTGTGAAGCAAGGATGATTATGGAAAACTAACAAATAAAGACTCAAATAATACAAGACGCTCCAAGCAAAACACATATCATGTGGTAAATAAAAATATAGCTCCAAGTAAAGTTACCGATAGAAGTAGACGAAAGAGGGGATGCCTTCCGGGGCATCCCCAAGCTTTGGCTTTTAGGTGTCCTTAGATTATCTTGGGGGTGCCATGGGAATCCCCAATCTTAGACTTTTGCCACTCCTTGTTCCATAATCCATCAAATCTTTATCCAAAACTTGAAAACTTCACAACACAAAACTTAAAGTAGAAAATCTCGTGAGCTCCGTTAGCGAAAGAAAACAAAACACCACTTCAAGGTACTGTAATGAACTCATTATTTATTTATATTCGTGTTAAACCTACTATATTCCAACTTCTCTATGGTTTATAAACTATTTTACTAGCCATAGATTCATCAAAATAAGCAAACAACACACGAAAAACAGAATCTGTCAAAAACAGAAAAGTCTCTAGTAATCTGTATCTAGCGCAAGATCTGGAACCCCAAAAATTCCAAAATAAATCTCTGGACGTGAGTAATTTATATATTAATCATCTGCAAAAAGAATTAACTAAATATCACTTTCCAAATAAACATGGCAGTAGTTCTCGTGAGCGCTAAAGTTTCTGTTTTTTACAGCAAGATTAACAAGACTTTCCCCAAGTCTTCCCAACGGTTCTACTTGGCACAAACACTAATTAAACACCAAAAAACAACCAAAACACAGGCTATATAAATTATTTATTACTAAACATGAGCAAAAAGTAAGGAATAAAAATAAAATTGGGTTGCCTCCCAACAAGCGCTATTGTTTAACGCCCCTAGCTAGGCATAAAAAGCAAGGATAGATCTAGGTATTCCCATCTTTAGTTGGTAGTTCTTTAATAAGACATCTATCACCTTTAGGAGTTTCTTCCCTTTTATCAATAATCAAACTTCTAGGCACAAGATCGAAAAAATCATTAGTAGCAAATGGTTCCTTAATGATAGCAAAAAGATTAGGATGAATACTTACAGATTTGAGATTTGCGGTTTCCTTGCTAGAGGATTCACCCATATTTTTAGGAACATACATAAGCTTGGCACTTTTCGTTGGAGGACTTGGAGTATTCTTTACAGAAGAAAAAGAGGTTCCCAAGTTGGTAATAATACCCTCAAGTTTATCGATTCTAGTGTTATCATGATTTATTCTTTCATTAACTATAGGTTCCTTCTCTTTAATATTTTTCAAAGTTACTCCTACTTTAGATCCATATTGGGTAATTTGGTTGTGGATCTTTTTATCGAAAGTTTCAATTAACTCAACGGTAGCAACTTTATTTTCAATAATTTCCTGTTTTTGCATTAGATGCTCCAAAGTTAACATAGTTCCATTAATCATCAGAGGGGGTGAGCCAAACAAATCTATCATAGCATTATAAGAATCAAAAGTATGGCTTCCCAAGAAATTCCCTCCAGTAATGGTATCAAGGATATATCTGTACCAAGGAGTAGTGCCTACATAAAAATTGCAGAGAAGAACGGAAGTGGATTGCTTCCTGGTAGATCTATTTTGAGCATTGCAAATCCTATACCAAGCGTCTTTTAAATTTTCTCCTTCCCTTTGTTTAAAATTAAGAACTTCATTCTCAGGAGATAACGGAGAATATAAGGGACTAGCCATAACGACAAGCAAACAATCTGACGCACAAGCAAACGAGGAACAGGCAAAAAGAGGCAAATAGAGAAAGAGAAGGAGGATAGAGAGAGAGGGCGAATAAAACGGCAAGGGTGAAGTGGGGGAGAGGAAAACGAAAGGCAAATGGCAAATAATGTAATGCGGGAGATAAGGGTTGTGATGGGTACTTGGTATGTTGACTTTTGCGTAGACCTCCCCGGCAACGGCGCCAGAAATCCTTCTTGCTACCTCTTGAGCACTTGCGTTGGTTTTCCCTTGAAGAGGAAAGGGTGGTGCAGCAAATAGCATAAGTATTTCCCTTAGTTTTTGAGAAGCAAGGTATCAATCCAGTATGAGGCCACGCATGAGTCCCTCGTACCTACACAAACAAATAAATCCTCGCAACCAATGCGATAAGGGGTTGTCAATCCCTACACGGTCACTTATGAGAGTGAGATCTGATAGATATGATAAGATAATATTTTTGGTATTTTTATGATAAAGATGCAAAGTAAAATAAAAGGCAATAAAAATAACTAAGTATTGGAAGATTAATATGATGGAAGATAGACCAAGGGCCATAGGTTTCATTAGTGGCTTCTCTCGAGAGCATAAGTATTCACGGCGGGTAAACAAATTACTGTTCAGCAATTGACAAAATTGAGCATAGTTATGAGAATATCTAGGTATGATCATGTATATAGGCATCACGTCCGATACAAGTAGACTGACTCCTACCTGCATCTACTACTATTACTCCACACATCGACCGCTATCCAGCATACATCTAGAGTATTAAGTTCAAGAAAACAGAGTAACACTTTAAGCAAGATGACATGATGTAGAGGGATAAACTCAAGCAATATGAAATAAACCCCATCTTGTTATCCTCGATGGCAACAATACAATACGTGCCTTGCTGCCCCTACCGTCACTGGGAAAGGACACCGCAAGATTGAACCCAAAGCTAAGCACTTCTCCCATTGCAAGAAATATCAATCTAGTAGGCCAAACCAAACTGATAATTTGAAGAGACTTGCAAAGATAACCAATCATACATAAAAGAATTCAGAGAAGATTCAAATATTGTTCATAGATAAACTTGATCATAAACACACAATTCATCGATCTCAACAAACACACCGCAAAAGAAGATTACATCGAATAGATCTCCACAAGAGAGGGGGAGAACTTTGTATTGAGATCCAAAAAGAGAGAAGAAGCCATCTAGCTAATAACTATGGACCCGTAGGTCTGAGGTAAACTACTCACACTTCATCGGAAGGGCTATGGTGTTGATGTAGAAGCCCTCCGTGATCGATGCCCCCTCCGGTGGAGCTCCGAAACAGGCCCCAAGATGGGATCTCGTGGATACAGAAAGTTATGGCGGTGGAATTAGGGTTTTGGCTCCGTATCTGGTAGTTTGGGGGTACGTAGGTATAATAGGAGGAAGGAGTACGTCGGTGGAACAACAGGGGGGCCACGAGGGTGGAGGGCGCGCCTAGGGGGGGGGGGGGGGTAGGCGCTCCCCCCTACCTCATGGCCTCCTGGTTGATGTCTTGACGTAGGGTCCAAGTCCTCTCGATCATGTTCGTTCCAAAAATCACGTTCTCAAAGGTTTCATTCCGTTTGGACTCCGTTTGATATTCTTTTTCTGTGAAACCCTAAAATAGGCAAAAACACAACAATTCTGAGCTAGGCCTCCAGTTAATAGGTTAGTCCCAAAAATAATATAAAAGTGTGTAATAAAGCCCAATAATGTCCAAAACATAATATAATATAGCATGGAACAATCAAAAATTATAGATACATTGGATACGTATCAGATAACTTCAAAGGGAAAACTCAATTCATCACAAGAGAGTAGAGGGGGAGAAACATCATAAGATCCAACTAGAATAGCAAAGCTCGCGATACATCAAGATCGTACCACCTCAAGAACACGAGAGAGAGAGAGAGAGAGAGAGAGAGATCAAACACATAGCTACTGGTACATACCCTCAGCCCCAAGGGTGAACTACTCCCTCCTCGTCATGGAGAGAGCCAGGATGATGAAGATGGCCACCGGAGAGGGATTCCCCCCTCCGGTAGGGTGCCGGAATGAGTCTAGATTGGTTTTCGGTGGCTACAGAGGCTTCTGGCGGCGGAACTCCCGATCTAGGTTTCTTTCTGGAAGTTTTGGGTTATATAAGAGGTGTTGGAGTCGGGGACAAGTCAGCGGGGTTCCCGAGGCGGCCACGAGGCAGGGGGCGCGCCCAGGGGGGTAGGGCACCCCACCGTCGTGGTGGCCTCGGGACTCTTCTGGCCCACCTCCGATACTCCGTGGGCTTCTTCTGGTCCAAAAATGATCTCCCTGAAGTTTCAGGTCAATTGGACTCCGTTTGATTTTCCTTTTCTGCGATAGTTAAAAACAAGGAAAGAACAGAAACTGGCACTGGGCTCTAGGTTAATAGGTTAGTCCCAAAAATCATATAAAATAGCATATTAATGCATATAAAACATCCAAGATTGATAATATAATAGCATGGAACAATAAAAATTATAGATACGTTGGAGACGTATCACCCTCCCCTAGTCCTATTCGGACTCCCCTTGGGGGGCGCCACCTCCTGGGCTGCTGCCCTGTCTCTCCCCTAAGGCCCGCTAAGGCCCAATACTTCCCCGGGGGGTTTCGGTAACCCTTTCGGCACTCCGGTTTTCTCCGGAATCACCCGGAACACTTCCAGTGTCCGAATATAGCCGTCCAATATATCGATATTTATGTCTCGACCATTTCGAGACTCCTCGTCATGTCCGTGATCATATCCGGGACTCCGAACTACCTTCGGTACATCAAAACACATAAACTCATAATACTGATCGTCACCAAACGTTAAGCGCGCGGACCCTACGGGTTCGAGAACTATGTAGACATGAAGGATACTCATCTCCGGTCAATAACCAATAGAGGAACCTGGATGCTCATATTGGTTCCTACATATTCTACGAAGATCTTTATCGGTCAAATCGCATAACAACATACGTTGTTCCCTTTGTCATCGGTATGTTACTTGCCCGAGATTCGATCGTTGGTATCTCAATACCTAGTTCAATCTCGTTACCGGCAAGTCTCTTTACTTGTTCCGTAATCCTACATCCCGTAACTAACTCATTAGCTACATTGCTTGCAAGGCTTATTGTGATGTACATTACCGAGAGGGCCCAGAGATACCTCTCCGACAATCGGAGTGACAAATCCTAATCTCGATCCATGCCAACTCAACAAACACCATTGGAGACACCTGTAAAGCACCTTTATAATCACCCAGTTACGTTGTGATGTTTGGTAGCACACAAAGTGTTCCTCCGGTATTCGGGAGTTGCATGATCTCATAGTCATAGGAACATGTATAGTTATGGAGAAAGCAATAGCAACAAACTAAACGATCATCGTGCTAAGCTAACGGATGGGTCAATTCAATCACATCATTCTCTCATGATGTGATCCCGTTTAATCAAATGACAACTCATGTCTATGGTTAGGAAACATAACCATCATTGATTCAACGAGCTAGTCAAGTAGAGGCAAACTAGTGACACTCTATTTGTCTATGTATTCACACATGTATTATGTTTCCGGTTAATACAATTCTAGCATGAATAATAAACATTTATCATGAAATAAGGAAATAAATAATAACTTTATTATTGCCTCTAGGGCATATTTCCTTCACCAACATGCACAACCAAAGACACGTAGAGATGTGTAGTTAGGCTTGACATGAAGAAGTCGTTCTATGGGAGTTTAATTGTTTATGACACGGCTTGGGAGCATATTGATAATATGAACGGCAGTGGGAAATGCTTCATCCCAAAACTTGAGAGGCATGGAAGCACCTGCTAAAAGTGCTAGACCAACTTCAACTATATGCCTATGCTTGCGTTTGGCAGAACCGTTTTGTTGGTGAGCATGAGGGCATGACACATGGTGTTGAATGCCAAGCGCTTGGAAGAAGGAATTTAATTTCTTGTATTCCCCCCAGTCGGATTGGACAGTAATGATCTTGCTATCAAACTTGTGTTCAACAAGTGCTTGAAAGTTTTTGAACACTTGGAAAATGTCAGATCTTTTCTTAAGAAGATAGATCCAATTTTTTTTTCTATAGTCATCAATAAAGCTTACATAGTATGTGTGTCTACCAACAGAACTAGGAGCAGGGCCCCAAACATCGGAAAAAATTAATTGCAATGGTTGAGTAGAGACACTTGTAGAAATAGGATAAGGTAATTGATGACATTTTGCTCTTTGGCAAGAATCACAAATAGTTTCAATATTTTGCTCACCAACAAACTGGAGCTTATTTTTCCTAAGCAAACGTTCAACAAGAGGAAAAGAAGCATGGCCTAAACGATCGTGTCAACGTGTTGAAGAGAGTTTGACAACACCATAGGCTTGTTTATTGAATCTCCTAAGCTCCAGAATCAATGGGTAAAGCCCTCGAACACATCGACCTCAATATAGTACCTTCTTCGTGGCCTGATCCTTTATCAAAAAGAAAAAAAAGATGGAATTCAATAAAGACGTGATTGTCAATGGTAATGCGATGAACGGATAGGAGATTTTTGTTGGCACTAGGGACATGCAAAATTTTGCGAAGATGAAATTTACGAGAAGGGGTGTGTATAACCGAGTGACCAATGTGACGTATGCTCATACCTGCACCACTGGCGGTGTGAATCTGGTCCTTCCCGTGATACTTCTCATGGAGAGTCACCTTCTCTAGCTCACCCGCGAGGTGATTGGTCGCGCCACTATCAAGGTACCAGTTGGTGTCGACGCCATAGGATCTTTCAGCGGCAGTAGCAACCTTGTCATCATCTTCAGAGGAGGCATCGTCTTCGTCAAAACGATACCAGCAGTCTTTCACGGTGTGGCCTGGTTTCCCGCAAATTTGGCAGCGAACGGTGTCAGGACATGAACGGCCCGAGCCGCCGCAGCGACCCCTACTGTTGGTGGAGGTGGGGCGACCGCCGCGAGAGCCAGAGTTGTTGGTGTTGTCGCTGATGTGCTTTCCCTTGGAGCGAGGAGGGTTGCGATGACGGGAGGAGTACCCACCGCGCCCGCGGGTTGCGGCGTTCGCCGAAGACTTGAACCCGCCGCCAGCACTGTGGTACTGGGCGATGCGATGGTCGAAGTTGCTCGACATGGCGTAGAGTTCATCAAGGGACACCGGCGTGATGCGGGCATCCAGGGTAGAGACGAGCGGCTGGTAGTCCATGTCCAGCCTGTGAAGTAGATACGAGATCAGCTCATCGTCTTGGATGGGCTTGCCGGCGGCGGCGTGCTCATCAGCAAGGCCATGCATGTCAGCGAAGTAGGCGGCCACTGATTGGTTCCCTTTCTGTGCATTCATCAAGGCAGTGTGAATGTTGTTGACGCGGCTCAAGGACTGCGACGAGAACATACCTGCGAGTGTTGTCCACAGAGCGTGTGCGGTGGTGACCGCGGTGATCGCGATGAGCACCTCTTTTGTGAGGTTGTTGAGCAGGTAGCCCAGAACCTGCTGGTCCTCCCTTACCCAGATGGGATGGAGAGGATTTGGCTCGGAGGACTCCTTCCCGTCCTTGTCCTTGGTGACGAGAAGGCGGGACGGCTCCGGCAGGGTGCCGTCGACGTAGCCATAGAGGTCGGCTCCCCTCAACTGCGTCGTGATTTGGGTACGCCACATGACGTAGTTTGTCCGGGAGAGCTTCTCCGTGACCTGACCACTTAGGTTGGATTGGGTGGCACTGGAGGAAGACATGGCTGACACTAGTGGAGATCGAGAGCTAGGGTTTGGAAGAGGAGGCTCTGATTACCATGTGCATTAGGTGGAAACGTCTTACCTCGATCTGAGGCGACGTGCTTTGTGTTTATAGACATGGGCACACATCCCTGAAGCGCATACATTGTTGGAGATACTAGACCATAGTGGCGCGCGTTGCCCGCCCGTCTATTTTGGCAATAAAATGATGTTCAGTTTTATTAATGTATATGCAGAGGCGCTGAACATGAAAGTGAAATTTTCATTAAGCTACTTATTTGTCAGTAAAAAAAACTGTTTTGTTGCTGTGCCCCAAGAACAAATGGTAAAAAATATTGAAAAAATTTGAACAATATAATGGCAAGACATCACTGTTAGGGAAATTATTTAGATTCAAAACTAATCCACCGACATGCAAATTCTTTTTACGTAACAAATAATGATGATGTTTCATTGAACCATCTCAAAATAAGAATTCTGATAAACTTATCTCCTTCGCTTGTGAACCCATATACATACATGAATTTCAGCATTTTCAGTAGTAGTACACCGTGTAAATTGTGTCCGCGACTATTTAGAAATTTAATTGCAGAATGGTACTTGTTTTGCCCTTTTTTTCGCTGTATCAACATAACTCTTAAGCAAAAAGTACATCATGGAATTTAACTTATTTTCCTATGTAAATTAGCAAGCTCTTTTAGTCTGATTAGTCAAATTGATGACATCATCAAGTTGTAAGTGTTGAAGTATCTAAGCAGCAAAAAAACATAAAGGACAATAATATCACGTAATAGCATGCTGATCGAAAACAGAATGTGCCGCCTTGTAACATCATGTCAATATTGTACGTCTTCCTCAAAATGATAATGCATCATATAATTTATACATGCAATCCACTGGTGCTACCAGATCTAAATTACTTCACCTTGTATTGAGCTAATTTGAAAGCAGTAGAGGTCCAAGAAGGTGTAATACACTCGCCTCATTTTTTTAGGGGAGAAGCCCTCGCCTCTTACCTGCTGCTTTGCCTAGCCGCAATGCGTGCGTATATGCAGTGGATGATTCCTGCAACGAAGTAACGGAAAGAAATTGGATAACACGGGCCTAGCACACCCAAACAACAGTAGATCGCTGATTTTGTTGCGGGAGCATCGTCCCAATCCGTTTAGCGCTCCCAGCAGAGTGGAAGGTGCATCCAATGGCCAAAAACGCCTATAACTGCAGATTCGATGGTTGAGATGCTAGTAGCCTAAGAAGGCTGGAAAAGTGCTCGGTTGTAATGTATCTAAATTACAGGAGGCAGGAGGTCTACAACTTGAAGAACAAGAGATAAAATTGGTTACAAGAGATAAGGAGGGATAGAATTATATGTAACTTAAACTACCTATCCTATCTTCCTTGAATCCTGCGCCTCTTGGACTCTGTCATGCGTGACATGATGTGTCACAATATATTGTGTTTAACACTGTCTCCGTAAATCTGAAACAAAATAATTTGGTCCATATGTCATAAGAAAATTGATGTATGGTAGATTTTGGCTTAAAAACTGGTCCCATACCTCTAGCAAAAACCGCTCGAATTGGGTGGTTTGAGAAAAATGTAGTGTGGAGATATTGTACTCAGACCCAGTTCACCAAAGCACTAGCTTGAAGCCCAACTTGCCTCAGCCCATTCGTTGTCCATTTCAAAGAAACACTTCAATTTGACCCTTTTGACTACTATATTAGTATGGGTGAACACTTACCAAAAGCCGATGATTGAACCTGAACTAAACAAATCGATGTAGCCATTTTATTTTGCGAGAAAACTTCTAATCTATTCATCAACGTCAAGGTAGTACAAAGAACATCAGAAATAAAAAATAATATCCATATCTGTAGACCATCTAGCGAGGGCTATATTATTTGCCGGAAGAAAAGAACACATTTCCTTCTTCGGTGCAACAAACATCTTCGTAATGCTATACTCATGTCAATCGAAGTGATAAGTTAGCAGTGCGTGTTTCAGTGACAGGAGCTATGTGTGTTTCTTGAGGCGGCTATGCCCCCTCCTCTACAGAATGATCAACCACACTTAAAATCATGTAGTTGAGCCAGTGTTATTCAATATACCTATAGGTTATATGAAGATCAATATCATAAAGCACATTGCTTGAAAATTACTTAACTACGAATTGTAGAGAAGTTAGGATTTTTTTTTGCAAAACAAAATATTATAAAGATCCAATAGATTAATCACAATGTCATTACCAACTTTTACATTCCATAATCACATCCATGGAATAAGTACGTGAAAATCTTAAAATTTGTAAAGTTCAGGAGGAGTAAAACTCTCAAATTATAACCTAATAATGATCATCGGATTGCATATATTGTATTCTCTTTTCCTTTATGAGTTGTTCCCTAACGGTTTCTCATATAAGGTTTCTAACAAGATAATATAAACACAAGGGTCCATATATGCCATACCACTTTCTCTTTATATTTTCCCATCGAGTTTTAAAGGAGTTTTTTAATGGCATATCGTATTGCACTCTTTTTCATTTGTGAGTTTTTATCTCAATGTTTCTCATAATGTTTCTTAATGAGCAGTATCTTCTCAAAAATCATATATCATGCCTTTTGTTTTCCCTTACCGGGGGTTTTAAAGGAAAACATATAAAGCATATTTATTGTTCTATAGACTTACTAATAAATTTTATCCCCCTTCAGAAATTTTTCTCATATGAGTTGCCAAGAGACAATAATCATTATATGTTGTATTATTTTCTACTTATTTATCCCACTGATTGAAGGAGTTTAAACAACATATCAAAATATTATTCTCCTCATATTTTTCCCACAACGTTTTTGGAGAAATCTTTCTCGAAATGAAGATGATGAACATTCTTAGGGAGGAATCTTTATCAAGACGATGCGTATTTTAGACTAACATAGATTGGAGAGGAGTGTTAAGGATTAAATTTATCTCGATGCAAAAAAAAATTAAATTTATCCTAATAATCAATGCTTAAGTCGGTTGTAGTTAGTGATAAGGTAATGCTAACTGCCTCGTAAAGAAGCTATAAATACCCAGTTTTCTATCAATGAGATTAATCGTTCCATCATTTTCTTTCATTTTAAAATATTTTTCTCTATATCAAAATCTAGGCAAACATATCTAAATGAGCTGCATAATAGTGTAATCGTTCATTTGGAACTTGTTGATGAATAAAATCAAGCACATATTACTTTCTCTCGTTTCCTTGCTAACCCTAGGTAGCTAGAGCAAACTTTCCCCTCCAGATTTTACCAGTGAGCCTGTGGACTCGCCTTCCCTCTGCCTGCTGTTTCGGCGGTCGGTGGTGGGAGGGAAGTCCCGCCACCTCCGCCCCGTTAGTAGTTTGGGTTAGGTTTTTTAGTCCTCACAGGTGCGGCGCTCGAGCAGATGACGATGTTTCTTCTTCAAGTTTGTCTGCCGAGTTTCGATTCCCTTTAGTTCGTCCGCTTGGATGTAGTCGACGGAGTTCCGACATAGATTCCTCCTATCTCCTTGGGGTGGGGGGTGGGGGTGAGGTTAGAGTTTCTCGTCATGTGGCGAGATTTGGTGTCAGGTAGTTCAAATCCATGCAAGAGTTCAACAATAACGACCGTGACTCCAAAACATTGGTCCTAAGGGGCACGTGCACGAATATTTCCTCGGCTGTCATCGACAAAGGTCAAACTGGCCCCGGTAGGGGAACGACAACAGCAGCGCGTCGGCGGCTCGTTCTGGTGACAGTAGTGGTCGTTCAGGTCTCGGAGTCTCGATGTAATTTTTATTTTGTTTGAGATGCTTTGTATTTTTAGTGAACTTTTATAATATCTGATCCTTAAAAAAAACTCGTTCATGAATAAAGTTTTACAGTTCCCTGAAAAAAAGTATCTCACGGGAAATTCACTTGACCCAGCTCTCTAGCCCCCGTGAGGCCGTGACTCCAAAAGAAAAAGAAAAGGCTCGGTGTCCTCCGGCGACTTCGCCCAGCCATCTCCCCGGCGATCCCGGCGGCGGCCACTGAAGGCTTTGGCTTCACCTCCCTCTCCCGGTTCGATCGATGCGAGTTCTTCTTCTTCCTGTAATCTCACAGTTTCCTTTTTCTTTTCTCTTCTCTTCTCTTCTCGCGGAACCGAACCCTAGCTACAGTTTTGTGATTTGTCCCCAAATTACCGTAATTGCATCTACTTGCTCAGTGCGGAGCCTAGCTGAGGCGGAAGGTAGATCGATGGATGCTCCGGAGGTGATTCCCCAACGGTGAGACCTCCAATCCCTCCCATCTCTTCTATTCTCCCCAACAGTTTCTTTCCTTTAGTCCGTTCCGCTGGATGTTGTGTGTTGGATGTTTTGCCCCGGCAGTTGCTTCAAGACATTGACGCCAGTTTGCATTTTTCTTTTGTTGGCGCCAATGTCTCAGTGTCCATCCCAAGAAGAAACCATGTGTGGATGGCAATCAACAGCAGCATTCCCAGACATCCATGGGCCGCGCGATGTCCGAGGTGCTTAACGATGACAACCTCCTCATCGAGATCCTCATCCGTGTCGGCTTCCCTACCACCCTCGTCCGCGCCGCCCTCGTCTGCAAGCGCTGGTACCACCTCGCCTCAGACCGCGGGTTCCTCTGCCGTTTCCGCAAGCGCAACCCACCCCGCCTCCTTGGCTTATACATCGACCTGGTTGGGGTTGTACGCTACTCCGCGCTTTGTCCCACTGCAGCCCCAGGCCCCGGAGCTTGACACCGTTGTCCGCCGTGTGGCGAGCCATAGCTTCGATGCCTACGGTGACGGAATATGGATCATGCACTGCCAGAATGGCAGCATCTTCACCAGATACCGCAAAGGAACAGAAGTGACACATGGAGTTTACCGCCCATTGTGCCCTGAGAGAGACATGGACTTCATCCCACCACTCCCAACCGCCCAGAACCGCATGCAAAAACTTCTTGGTGCAATCCTCTCCAAAGAAGAAGGTGATGCGCTGTCCTACCTGTATGTGTTGGCGGAGTGTACGGCACAAACAAAAACTTTCAAGGTGCGTGTGTATATGTTGCAAGGCGGCGTCTGGTGCATGCATACCTCGGCCACAACACAACTCCCTCATATGCTGCCTGCACTGAAACCTGTGCTTGTTGATGATAAAATTTATATGGCTGACGTCTTCAGTAATGACATTATTGTCTTGGATTTGGCGACCTCGAGTTTTTCCAGAATTCTGCTCCCACAAGGAGTGAAGTATCACACTCTTCACACCATCTTGTCTCGGGCTGATGATGCTTCCGCTCTATATCTCATCCATGTCCATGTCAAGGAGCATCAACTTTGCATCTGGCTCCACAAGGGGGACAACTGGTTGCTGGTTGATACCCTTTGTTTGCATCAGATGTGGGCTAACTTGAGGATGCGAGATCACACGCTCGAGGATGAGGATATTAGTTACGCCTATATAAGCCAGGTGGGAGATAATGTTCAGTTTGTGTTCTTGAAGACAATGTGTGGACGCATACTCTATCTGGACGTCACTAGCAGGACACTACATAAAGTGCATGGGATGACAGAAAAGGATCGACATTTCAGTGCTATCTATCCTTTTATGATGATTTGGCCGCCCATATTCCCTGCGCTCAAGGATGATCATGCAAGGTTTTCTCTTTGGCCTTTACATGATCTATGTATTGCACTTGTTGAGGCTAGTTTGTTTTGCACAGAAATTTCTATACTGCGGGTAATACCTTCGTATTAAGTTTACTCTGTACCTAACATGATTTATTCGACTCACTTGTGGAAGCTTAAAGTTTGTTATGTTTTTCATTTAATACTTATCCATGCAAGATAAGAATATCTTGATATCAATCAATCGATTCATAACAGCATGTATTTACTTTCTGATCCAAAAATTGTACGAATTCATTAATTTCTGATGTACCAAGTAAATACTCATTGTCCGAGGTTTCTAAATATGTGCATATTTTGTTTGGCCCATTGAGCGTAAATGGTACAAGCTCTCTCGACAATAATTTTGGATGAACACAATTTCTGTGAACAGTCAAACAGTTTTAACATGTCTTGGCAAAAGATTATGATCAGTCCTGGCGGCTTTATTTTTTACTGCCCTTCACAAATGCTACTATCCCTTCCTATCAAGTATCAAGTTACATCATATATAAACGTTTTGCACACATGTCTTCTAGTTGATTCAACTTCTTGAATTGGCCTTCTTTTTTCTGGTAGGCAGGGGAGTTGGGTGGAAATGGGTCAACCTGAAACTGCAAGAACATGAGATCTAGTGTACAATGTTGGTTGAGCAGGTGAAGTAAATCTATGTGCATATCTTTTTTGCTTTCTTACCAATTTAAAAGTTGATGTGTGATACATTGTTTTAGGATTCCAGTGCATGAATTTGATTAATTACTAAACTGTTTAGTTATCACATTTCCAAAAAAGAGAACATGTCTTTGAGTTACATATCGGATGTGTCTGCTATGTACTCCGTGGAGGTATGATAGTACAGCTAATTGTTCTTCTGCTGCTTGGATGATGCTTGTTTTGTGTAGGTACGTTTCTTTTTCGCGAAGCAGCTTCAACAGAAGTTTTTATTTGAGTTATCATAGAGGAGAAACATTCGTAATAGGGGTGTCCCCTGTGCATGAGTGCATGGTTGGCGATATCACAATGGGCAATCAAGGATAGCTAAGAGAACCTAGAGGGACAGGGGTTAGACTATGAACTGTGGTCGTCAAGCTAATATACCTCAGAGTATCAATCCTTTGTATGTTCGGAGTTTTGTTGTATAACGGAATTGATGTGTCATGTCTGTATGCTGAAGCATGCTGTCTCTCACATGGATTTCAATTATGAATCGTATGCTCATGGTTATGTATGCTTTCCGTTTCATATATGTGTCAATGAAGATTTTCCTTTTATATGACAAGTAGTGTATAATAAATCCATTCTAAAAAGTATGGTACCTGGGTGTGGTTTTCCCCTCTATAACCTGCTTGTAGTTTGGGAGGGATATCAAGGGTCAGGGCATTTATTATATGAACAGTTCTATCATTTTGACTTTTGGGTACTGCGTAGAGTTGGACCTCCATTTGTAGAGCTACTTTTCAGTTCTCCAGATCCTTGTCATGCTCAATTATGTCCATCCTGATCCTTGTTCTGTGTTGCTTTGAACAGGGACGCCAAGTGAAGAAAAAGGGATATCCGGAAGGTCTTTAGATCACAGTACTTTTCTGGCAAAGCCTATCTTAGTGTGCACAAACTTTGTTTTCAGTCAGTCATAAGTTTATTGGGTACTGGATAAGGATGTTATGTATATGTGTAACTGGATCAGTTGCTGCTCTGCCCCTTTTGTAAGAATCCTTGTATGTTTATGCTTGAAAAAGCTATCTGTCCAGAGTCCGATCTATCTGTGTTGCGGTATGTCTTCTCCATTTTCAGATTATGTTCTGTTTAGCAATGTGCAGCTCTACCGACAGTTTACAGATGATATTTTGCACCTGGCAACTCAGTATGCATGATGGATTGCGCTAAATACAAGATCCTTCTCCATCTGAGGAGCTTCTATTAAGCTGATGTGTTGCCTCGAGTCTTGGTGCACACTAACCTATGAAGCTCAACTCTATCTCAAACTGAGCTACTTCTGCTTTTTGTAACAAAAAGTTCGAGCAGTGAATTGAAAAAGGGTCAAGCTTGCACCTGCTTGACGCTTTTTTCATTCTTCATTCTGAGGTGGATTCGAACTTGAGAAGTATCCCTTGATGCTACAAATAAACATTTCAAGTGTCCAGAATGTTATCGTAGTCGCTGATAGTTTGACGTGCTTATTATCTTTTGTTCGGTTTCAGGAATGCAAGACCAAGATCCGCAGAGGAGAACTTTGCCTACTTGATTTTTCTCTTCTTAAGGAAATTATTTCATTAAGGTTCGTTCTAGGAATTACACAAAATAGCCCTCTTCAACTTTGGAGCTCATTTGATCCCCTCTCGATCTCCTGTGCCTCCTCGGTGAGGTGACGGTCCCCCAAGCACTCCTCTTCCTTCCGGTGACGATGGTCGTCCATGTCCTGTCCCCGAGTTGAGCTCATCCCCGCCTCAGAGCTCCTGTCCCCTCCAGTTGTCTTCCTCCTTGACCAAGGTTAGCCTCTGCCACAGTTCAAAAAAAAAAGAGTTAGCCTCTGCCTCCTCCTCTCTACCCCGATGAGATAAGCTTGCTGCTCCAGATCCAAGATGGATTGCTTACTGCACAATGTCACCTTGTTAGTGGCCAAGACAGGCCGACTGTTCCCTCTGCCATGTTTCCTTTTGAGCAAGTTAAGTTAGACATCACAGTACTTAGTAATGCTTGCTACTACTCCCTCCGTTCCAAATTACTCATCGTGGTTTTAGTTCAAATTTGAACTAAAACCACAATGAGTAATTTGGAACGGAGGAAGTAGTATATGACATGAACAAGCCTTGCATGGTGACGATAGCCCTTGATACATTTTGCTTCTTTCAATAACTTCTATGAGCAATGCCAGCCCTGATTGCCCTGTTACCTGCTTCTGTCTATATATGAATGTTACATCTGTGCTGATCTTGTCTGAAAACAATCACAATCTGATAGTTTCTGTAACCAGCTATGTAAGAAACTTTTGGTGCAATTTAAGGGCAAGTTCAATCAATACTTGTACAGTCCATCTTGCAATTTAGAATGTGTCCATTACATTCAGGATGATATGTCTTCGTTCAAATATCCTGAGCCCAGGATAATGTACCTATCTACATAGTCTTACATTTAACGGGTTAGCTTGAGCAAATTTATCAGTCACAGCAGAAGGTAACAGTTTAGCTTCGAGTTCAAAGGATGATATCGAACTAGCAGTGGGTCTTGTGAGCTTCTGTTTAGACAGGCTAACTGTTACAGACTTTATCATGCTCTCTGTGTGTGTGTTCTTTATGGTGCTTTTGGTCTGGTTGCAGTAATGTCGTCGTATTTTATGTTTCGAAAGTTGACGTTGCCTTGCTATGATCAATCCATGCGGACGGAATAAATAGTCTATTAGTTCAGTTGTGATAATGATCTGGCGACTGGTGTCTGGTGGCACATAAACTTTAACTGACTGAGTTGGTGTATTCATATACAGATAGATGGGCTTGTGTGGATGCTGCTGGAGGTTTTTTTGCTTGTCACAAATTTGTTGGCATACTGAATGAAGACCGGTTTCTTGGTCCCAGGGGATGGAGCATGTCTGAAGTTTGAGGAAACATAAACAAAGTCATCGAGGGCAGATCATGGGGCTCATCTACGCCACTCAGTTCTCGCGGGTGCCTTTTGATAGCGCTCGATGTTCTTATCATTTTCGTGAAGTTGGCGTCAGGCAGAGGGTCGGTGTCGGCTGTTGTTGGGGTTGAACTGATTTCAGTCCCAGCATTTAAAAACTAATCATGTTCGAAAGCTGCCGCAAGAATGTTCGCGCTGACTTGAATGTGGCTTGTTGGTATTGTCGCTGTAAATTAGTTCTGGACACCCTATGAGGGTATCTTCCTGTATTACTTCTGACTCATATTGGGATTGATTGATCATGAACATGGTAAATTGCATGTATTTGCTAGAACTACACTGGAAAGATTTCATTGGCCAGGCAAAACAAAATATGCAATGTATTTTCTTCAATATTTCATCCTCAAGAAAATAAATGCATGCAGTTCCTTCACCCCAATACGAAGAGTATTGCTCACCCTCACGCACTCGGCTGGATCCATGACGCAAAATCTGAGTCGTTTTTCTTCTTCTGAAATTGGGTAGGACATAATAATTGAACCTAAGCAATAATCAAAAGGATATGGATCCAATCTATAACTCTAATCTAGTATCTTTCCTATTTTAATTACTCTCTTTGCTACTGTACTTAGATAAATATTCCATATCAATATGCATATATATTGCTTAATCCTATATTCATGGACATAACAGTATATAGGAAGGTATAAGAATAAACATTTTCACTACTGTATACTAGGTAGGTATAAGAATAAACATTTTCACTTCTTATTCTTTGGTCATGACCATGTTATAAAAAAGCATGCATTTGTACGTAGTAATTTCAAAAAATTTCCTAGGCACACGCAAGATCCATCTAGGTGATGCATAGCAATGAGAGGGGAGAGTGTTGTCCACGTACCCTCGTAGACCGTAAGGGGAAGCGTTATGACAACGCGGTTGATGTAGTCGTACGTCTTCACGGTCCGACCGATCCTAGCACCGAAAGTATGGCACCTCCACGATCTGCACACGTTCAGCTCGGTGACGTCCCACGAACTCTAGATCTAGCTGAGGTCGAGGGAGAGTTTCGTCAGCACGACGGCGTGATGATGGTGATGATGAAGTTACCAACGCAGGGCTTCGCCTAAGCACTACAACGATATGACCGAGGTGGAAATCTGTGGAGGGGGCACTGCACACGGCTAAACAATCAACTTGTGTGTGTATGGGGTGCCCCCTCCCTCGTATATAAAGGAGTAGAGGAGGGGAGGGCCGGCCCTCTCATGGCGCGCCCAAGGGGGGAGTCCTACTCTCGGTGGGAGTAGGATTCCCCCTTCCCTAGTTGGAGTAGGAAAGGATGGAAGGGGGAGAGAGAGGGAAGGAAAGGGGGGCCGCCCCCACCCAATTCGGATTGGGCTTGGGGGGGGGGGGGGGGCTCCACCTTGGCCGCCTCCTCCTCTCTCCCACTAAGGCCCAATAAGGCCCATTGACTCCCCGGGGGGTTCTGGTAACTCCACGGTACTCCGGTAAATGCCGAACTCACCCGGAACCATTCCAATGTCCAAACATAGCCTTCCAATATATCGATCTTTATGTCTCGACCATTTCGAGACTCCTCGTCATGTCCGTGATCATATCCGGGACTCCTAACTACCTTCGGTACATCAAAACACATAAACTCATAATACCGATCATCACCGAACGTTAAGCATGCGGACCCTACGTGTTCGAGAACTATGTAGACATGACCGAGACTCACTTTCGGTCAATAACCAATAGCGGAACCTAGATGCTCATATTGGTTCCTACATATTCTACGAAGATCTTTATCGGTCAAACCGCATAACAACATACGTTGTTCCCTTTGTCATCGGTATGTTACTTGCTCGAGATTCGATCGTCGGTATCTCAGTACTTAGTTCAATCTCGTTACCGGCAAGTCTCTTTACTCGTTCGTAATGCAACATCCCGTAACTAACTCATTACTCACATTACTTGCAAGGCTTATAGTGATGTGCATTACCGAGAGGGCCCAGAGATACCTCTCCGATACACGGAGTGATAAATCCTAATCTCGATCTATGCCAACTCAACAAACACCATCGGAGACACCTGTAGAGCATCTTTATAGTCACCCAGTTACGTTGTGACGTTTGATAGCACACTAAGTGTTCCTCCGGTATTCGGGAGTTGCATAATCTCATAGTCATAGGAACATGTATAAGTTATGAAGAAAGCAATAGCAACAAACTAAACGATCATCGTGCTAAGCTAACAGATGGGTCAAGTCAATTACATCATTCTCTAATGATGTGATCCCGTTCATCAAATGAAAACTCATGTCTATGGCTAGGAAACTTAACCATCTTTGATTAATGAGCTAGTCAAGTAGAGGCATACTAGTGACACTCTGTTTGACTATGTATTCACACATGTACTAAGTTTTCGGTTAATACAATTCTAGCATGAATAATAAACATTTATCATGATATAAGGAAATATAAATAACAACTTTATCATTGCCTCTAGGGCATATTTCCTTTAGTCTCCCACTTGCACTAGAGTCAAAAATCTAGATTACAGTGTAATGATTCTAACACCCATGGAGTCTTGATGCTGATCATGTTTTGCTCGTGAGAGAGGCTTAGTCAACGGGTCTGCAACATTCAGATCCATATGTATCTTGCAAATCTCTATGTCTCCCTCCTTGACTTGGTCGCGGATAGAATTGAAGCGTCTCTTGAAGTGATTGGTTCTCTTGTAGAATCTGGATTCCTTTGCCAAGGCAATTGCACCAGTATTGTCACAAAAGATTTTCATTGGACCCGATGCACGAGGCATGACACCTAGATCGGATATGAGCTCCTTCATCCAGACTCATTCATTTGCTGCTTCCGAAGCAGCCATGTACTCTGCTTCACATGTAGATCCCGCTACGACGCTCTGCTTGGAACTGCACCAACTGGCAGCTCCACCATTCAATAAAAATACGTACCCGGTTTGTGACTTAGAGTCATCCGGATCAGTGTTAAAGCTTGCATCGACGTAACAGTTTACGACGAGCTCTTTGTCACCTCCATAAACGAGAAACATATCCTTAGTCCTTTTTAGGTATTTCAGGATGTTCTTGACCGCTGTCCAGTGATCCACTCCTGGATTACTTTGGTACCTCCCTGCTAAACTAATAGCAAGGCACACATCAGGTCTGGTGCTACCTCTTGAGCACTGCGTTGGTTTTCCCTTGAAGGGGAAAGGGTGATGTAGTAAAGTAGCGTAAGTATTTCCCTCAGTTTTTGAGAACCAAGGTATCAATCCAGTAGGAGACTACACGCAAGTCGCCTTGTACCTACACAAACAAATAAGAACCTTGCAACCAACACGATAAAGGGGTTGTCAATCCCTTCACGACCACTTGCAAAAGTGAGATCTGATAGAGGTAATAAATATTTTTGGTATTGTTATGATATAGATGGAAAGTAAAGATTGCAAAGTAAAAATAGATTGGAAACTTATATGATCAAAAATAGACCCCGGGGCCATAGGTTTCACTAGTGGCTTCTCTCAAGATAGCATAAGTATTACGGTGGGTGAACAAATTACTGTCGAGCAATTGATATAAAAGTGCATAATTATGAGAATATCTAGGCATGATCATGTATATAGGCATCACGTTCGCGACAAGTAGACCGAAACGATTCTGCATCTACTACTATTACTCCACACATCGACCGCTATCCAGCATGCATCTAGAGTATTAAGTTCATAAGAACAGAGTAACGCATTAAGCAAGATGACATGATGTAGAGGGATAAACTCAAGCAATATGATATAAACCCCATCTTTTTATCCTCAATGGCAACAATACAATACGTGCCTTGCTGCCCCTGCTGTCACTGGGAAAGGACACCGCAAGATTGAACCCAAAGCTAAGCACTTCTCCCATTGCAAGAAAGATCAATCTAGTAGGCCAAACCAAATTGATAATTCGAAGAGACTTGCAAAGATAATTAAATCATACATATAAGAATTCAGAGAAGAATATTTTTCATAGATAATCTTGATCATAAACCCACAATTCATCGGATCTCGACAAACACACCGCAAAAAGAGTTACATCGAATAGATCTCCAAGAAGATCGAGGAGACTTTGTATTGAGATCCAAAGAGAGAGAAGAAGCCATCTAGCTAATAACTATGGACCCGAAGGTCTGAGGTAAACTACTCACACATCATCGGAGGGGCCATGGAGTTGATGTAGAGGCCCTCCGTGATCGATTCCCCCTCCGGCGGAGCTCTGAAAAAGGCCCCAAGATGGGATCTCTTGGGTACAGAAGGTTGCGGCGGTGGAAATAGGGTCTCATGGTGCTCCTGGATGTTTTCGGGGTATATGAATATATATAGGAGGAAGAAGTAGGTCGGTGGAGCCACGAGGGGCCCACGAGGGGGAGGGCACGCCCAGGGGGGTCGGCGCGCCCCCCTGCCTCGTGGCCTCCTCGTTGGTTGCTTGACGTCCACTCCAAGTCCCCTGGATCACGTTTGTTCCAAAAATAACTCCCCCGAAGGTTTTATTCCGTTTGGATTCCATTTGATATTCCTTTTCTGTGAAACACTGAAATAGGCAAAAAAACAATAATTTGCACTGGGCCTTGGGTTAGTAGGTTAGTCCCAAAAATAATATAAAGTGCTTAGTAAAGCCCATTAAACATCCAAAACAGATAATATAATAGCATGAAACAATAAAAAATTATAGATACGTTGGAGACGTATCAAGCATCCATAAAAATAGAATTTTTGATGTGGAATGCTACCTCTTGAGCACTATGTTGGTTTTCCCTTGAAGAGGAAAGGGTGATGCAGCAAAGTAGCGTAAGTATTTCCCTTAGTTTTTAAGAACCAAGGTATCAATCCAGTAGGAGACTACACGCAAGTCCCTCGTACCTGCACAAACAAATAAGAACCTCGCAACCAATGCGATAAAGGGGTTGTCAATCCCTTCACGGTCACTTACGAGAGTGAGATCTGATAGAGATAATAATATAAATATTTTTGGTATTTTTTTTGTAAAGATTGGAAAATAAAGATTGCAAAAATAAACGGCGACAGAAATAGCTTGTTGATGGGAGATTAATATAATGGAGAATAGACCCGGGGGCCATAGGTTTCACTAGTGGCTTCTCTCAAGATAGCATAAGTATTACGGTGGGTGAACGAATTACTGTCGAGCAATTGATAGAAAAGTGCATAATTATGAGAATATCTAGGCATGATCATGTATATAGGCATCACGTCTGCGACAAGTAGAGCGAAACGATTCCGCATCTACTACTATTACTCCACACATTGACCGCTATCCAGCATGCATCTAGAGTATTAAGTTCATAAGAACAGAGTAACGCGTTAGGCAAGATGACATGATGTAGAGGGATAAACTCAACCAATATGATATAAACCCCATTGTTTTATCCTCGATGGCAGCAATACACTACGTGCCTTGCTGCCCCTGCTGTCATTGGGAAAGGACACCGCAAGATTGAACGCAAAGCTAAGCACTTCTCCTATTGCAATAAAGATCAATCTAGTAGGCCAAACCAAACTGATAATTCGAAGACACTTGCAAAGATAACCAATCATACATAAAAGATTTCAGAGAAGAATCAAATATTGTTCATAGATAAACTTGATCATAAACCCACAATTCATCGGATCTCGACAAACACACCACAAAAAGAGTTACATCGAATAGATCTCCAAGAAGATCGAGGAGAACTTTGTATTGAGATCCAAAGAGAGAGAAGAAGCCATCTAGCTAATAACTATGGACCCGAAGGTCTGAAGTAAACTACTCACACATCATCGGAGAGGCTATGGTGTTGATGTAGAAGCCCTCCGTGATTGATTCCCCCTCCGGCGGAGCTCCGGAAAAGGCCCCAAGATGGGATCTCTTGGGTACAGAAGGTTGCGACGGTGGAAATAGGGTTTCGTGGTGCTCCTGGATGTTTTCAGGGTATATGGGTATATATAGGAGGAATAAGTAGGTCGGTGGAGCTATGAGGGGCCCATGAGGGTGGGGCGTTGCACTGGGCCTTGGGTTAGTAGGTTAGTCCCAAAAATAATATAAAAGTGCTTAGTAAAGCCCATTAAACATCCAAAATAGATAATATAATAGCTTGGAACAATAAAAAATTATAGATACGTTGAAGACGTATCAAGCATCCCCAAGCTTAATTCCTGCTCGTCCTCGAGTAGGTAAATGATAAAAACAGAATTTTTGATGTGAAATGCTACCTAGCATAATTCTCAATGTAATTTTCTGTATTGTGGCATGAAAGTTCAGATCCGAAAGATTCAAGACAAAAGTTTAATATTGACATAAAAATAATAATACTTCAAGCATACTAACAAAGCAATCATGTCTTCTCAAAATAACATGGCCAAAGAAAGCTATCCCTACAAAATCATATAGTCTGGCTATGCTCTATCTTCACCACAAAAAATATTTAAATCATGCACAACCCCGATGACAAGCCAAGCAATTGTTTCATAATTTTGATGTTCTCAAACTTTTTCAATCTTCACGCAATACATGAGTGTGAGCCATGGACATAGCACTATATGTGGAATAGAATGGTGGTTGTGGAGAAGACAAAAAAGGAGAAGATAGTCTCACATCAACTAGGCGTATCAACGGGCTATGGAGATGCCCATCAATAGATATCAATGTGAATGAGTAGGGATTGCCATGCAACAGATGCACTAGAGCTATAAGTGTATGAAAACTCAAAAATAAACTAAGTGGGTGTGCATCCAACTGGCTTGCTCACGAAGACCTAGGACATTTTGAGGAAGCCCATCATTGGAATATACAAGCCAAGTTCTATAATGTAAAATTCCCACTAGTATATGAAAGTGACAACATAGGAGACTCTCTATCATGAAGATCATGGTGCTACTTTGAAGCACAACACTACAAAAAAAAGATACATCAGTGACACTTTGGGCCGAACGAATTTTTTTCTGTCATACTTATGACACTTCTATGACGATAATTGTGACAAAACCCGGTATCATCATAGATGTGGTGGGCTCCTACTTCTATGACAAAAAATCATGACAGAAAATGGGCTTTTCGTCCTGGGCGGGCCGGTGACGCAGCTGCATGACATTATTTGGGCCGTCCATGACGGAAAAAACCATGGTAGAAGCGAGGGCGAGGAAAATATCAGGGTGTTCCCGGTTACGTTGGGTGGTCGGGGCCGAGCGATGCACGGAGGTTTGCGCGTTTCTCTTGTACACGCACGCGCGTGGGTGCGGGGCGTTGGGCTCTAACTGAAGCCGAGCGATTGCACTGCAGGCTACGCATTACTGAACCCGAGCGATCGATCGATGGATGTTAAATGAACCCGATCGAGAGATTCCTTCGCTACTGCTGCTAGGTGAAGCCGATCGATGCTGCCTCTGGATGAACAGTGAGCGTTGCTGGGTGGGGGGCGGGGGGTTGGATGAACAGTTCCCGGTGGGGGTGGATGAACAGGACCCCGTGGTGTTGCCTCTGGATGAACAGGACCCCGATTGATTGAGCCGGTTGGGGCTGGATGAATAGGACGACCTCATGGAGGGCTGGATGAACAGTAGACGGTGGAGGGCTAGATGAATAGTAGCCCATGGAGGGGTTGTTGAACAGGAGCTCGTGGAGAGGGCTGGTTGAACAGTAGCCGGTGGAGTAGCACGCGGTGGAGGCTGGATGAACAGGAGCCCGTGGATGAACAGTCACAGGTGGAGGCTGGAGGAGGTCGACGGTGGATGAACAGTAGCCCGTGGAGGCTGGAGGGGGGCGATGGTGGAGATGAACAGTATCCCATGGAGTCCCGTTTTACGGTACGCCACACCCCTCCCGATGAACAAGACCCCTGTTTCGACCGTAGCGCTCCAACACAAGTCTGTTTCCTCCGTTTTACGGTATGCCACACCCCTCCCGATCAACAGGACCCCGTTTCGACCATAGGAGGCCCGTTTCCTCCGTTTTGCGGTACGCCAGACCCCTCCCGATGAACAGGATCCCGTTTCAAATATGGCCGGTCGAACACAAGGGCGTTTCCTCCGTTTTGTGGTACGTCAGGCCTCGTTTCCATCAGCTGTTCCGTCCAAGCCAGTTGGCTCCCACACGTTCCGTTGCCCCCCAATGAACATGACGCATTCCGTGGCCTCCCCATGAACACGACGACGACACTGTATTTTTTGCGGGCGACGGCGGCGCTGTTTCTCCGTTCCGACCCAGCCATGTACACGAGCCCTGGCCGTACGTATGCGCGAGTAGGCGTTCGAGACCCCGCCCGTATGTACGCACGTGGCCGTATTTTCTTTCTTGCACACTTGCCGCTGTACGTAAGTGTACATGCTACGTGCGCGCCTTTACTAGACATGTGCGCGCCTCTACATCGACTAGTATGTACGTACACGTTCGTGACCAGAATGACAACGCTAAGTATGCTTCGACCAGGTGGGTCCCGACTGTCAGGCACTTCCTTGCGTGCGAAGATGTAGCTGGTGGGTCCCAGCAGTCAGGGGGCGAATCGGTTTTTTGTCCGGACGCACTTCCTTGCTTGCGAATATGTCGCTGGTAGGTCCCATCAGTCAGGGGGGAAACATTTTTTTTGTGAAATACGGTTGCCCGTCCGGTGGGTCCCTGCTGTCAGGTGGAGGAATCATTATTTTTCGCGTAATAAGGAGGCACTTCCTTGCTGCGGCCGTGGACCCAGCTGTCAGCCTCTCCACGTACAGTCCACGTCCGATGGAAGCCATTCCTTGACCACGTTGACCACGCCACGCCGAGAGCACCAGGGCGGTGGACGACGGCGAGGCCTAGGAAGTGGATGATGCGGAGCCGGGGAAGACACGACAGTGGATGCCCACGCGTAGAGGAGTATGAGGGTTCACTAGTTCGCTACGGTGTGAGGCTGCCGTCGCCGCAGAATAACAATGGGTGTGGGTGAGTAGAGGGATGGCCTGGCCAGCGGTAGGAGTAGTAGGGGGCAGTGAGGCCTCCGCGGCATCGCAGCCGGCCACGGGAGGCAGGAGCACGGGGCATGACCAACGCTGGTTTGGGCGGCTGGAGCAAGAAGACCAAAGGTTGAAGAAGCACTACGGCTGTTGGATGGACATCGCACGGTCATTGGAGCTAGAATCGTTCATATTGACTAAGTTGACAAAGCCCTCCGTCACCGTCAACTTAGTTGGCCCACAAGTCAGCCTCCCACTATTGTGGGTCCCAACTAGTAGGGGGTATTCATTTTTTGTGCGTAATAAGGAGGCACTTCCTTGCGTGCGAAGATATAGCTGGTGGGTCCGACCTGTCAGCGGTGGGAACGTTTTTTTCGCGAAATACAGAGGCCCTTCCGGTGGGTCTCAGCTGTCAGGTGGAGGAATCATTATTTTGTGCGTAATAAGGAGGCATTTCCTTGCGTACGACCGTGGACCCAACTGTCAGCTTCTCCACGCACAGTCTACTTCTTATGGTGTCGTTCGTTGACCACGTTGACCAGTCTGCGCCGAGCGCATCCAAGGTGGTGGACGACGGCGAGGCCCCGGACAACAACGAGCCAGAGATGGGAAGACGCGGGAGTAGAGTCACAGACAGAGAGGTGTACGAGGGTTAACTGGTTCTGGTGCGGTGAGGTTCGGCAGTCGGTGGAGAAGAACAAGAGGTGTGGAGGAGTAGAGGGATGGCCTGGCCAACGGTGGAGTAGCGCTTCACAGCGAAGCGTGCTAAGCAGAGCTGCTAGCGGTAGGAGGCGGGAGCAGGTGGTCCCGGCGGCGCTAGAGGAAGAAGACAAGAGATTGAAGATGGATGCCGGTCGTTGGATGTAAATCCAACGGCTAACGATGTCAGAATCATTTGTTGACTAAGTTGACAATGACTTGCATTGGCTTCGACCTATTGGCCCACATTTCAGTCTCCGAAAATGTGGCACGTATTCAACCAATTTTTTCAGAATTTACAGTATTTATTTTGTGGGGTAGAATTTACAGTCAATTTGATCTTTTTGAATTACTGTCCATTAGCTCGGCTGGGTGAACAAATAATATAGCGTCCATGTGGCCCATTTATGTTTTTCCTAAAAAAATACAGGACATTTGCACTTTCTCGAAATACACAATTTGCTAGGCTGATTCTAATTATAATATTGGGGTGGGCGCAGCAATGTTATCAAAAAATAAACAGGGGCTGCGCATTTTGTTATATATATATATTTAAATAATATAAGATTTATTATTACATAGGTCCTTAAATCTTGCCAAGCTTTTGTACACAATCATCAGGATTTTCGTTGTAAAAAAAATTCAAGATTTTATTGTTAAGAAATTATTTTTATAAGTTAATAAGACGTCGGATATTGTTTTCTTACATATGTAAGTATATGTTAAATATATGATGACAATAACAATAATATATAATAACATATAAATAATTTAAATATATATAATATAATTAGAAGGGAAACATAAGTTGGACCAGGCGTTCCTATTCTTATATAGAAAGATAGAACAGACCTCTGCGTTTTCTTAAAAAAACATAAATTGGGCTGCCGATATTTCAGGAAAAATAAAACCTCGGATGGGAGGTCCATAGGCCGGTCGATACATGACGACCCTCAAGAAAATACAAACAGGTCTATGGACCTCCCATCCGAGGTCGTGGGCTGCGCATGTGAAAAAATAAAGCCTAGACGGGGCAGCCCAAAACCCAGCTGATACTTGCTGCCCCAGTGATAATAAGTGATACCTGCCAGTTCCCCGGCTTCATTGTGAATTTATCTTCTATAGTAACTACGTTGAAGCACCTAAAAAATGTAACTATGTTGACAAACCCGTGGGCCCCAACGTCAATATAGCATTAGGAGGAAGTATTTTTTCGACGAGGCACTTGCTTGCGTACGGCCATGGACCTGGTGGGTCCCGACTGTCCGCCTCTCCACATACAGTCCTCTCCAGATTCCTCTCGTTTGTTCAGCATGTTCACAACGGCAGACAACGGTGTCGCGACGAGCGCACAAAGGCGCTGGAGGAGATCCGACCACCTGAGGAAGTGCCTTATTAGTAACGAAACAACTGAACTAGCCTAGTGGCCGAGTGACACTATCCGACAGCTGTTCCGCTCGGGTTCGATTCCACCTGTGCAGAGAAAATATCTCCAAATTTTTTGCCTCTGCCTTTATTGACATGTGGGTCTCAATTTTCATCTACGCACACCACGTACAACACTTGCCAAAACTTCATCCCTCGTTTTCTTTGTTTTTCGCACACTCGACATTGTGTGGGCATTTTGAAAATAGCATATCTTTTTGACTGTGCATCATATGAAGGTGTGCTATGCATGAATGTTGATTAGCATGATGTTATCTGGCTGGTAGTTCCAGTTTAGACCATGAATAAAACTTCCAACATGATGTTAACACTGTTTGAAAAGGCCGTGTTAATATAAGTGCTCTACCTCTGAAAGTTGCAGTTTCTTGTTTGAAACTGAACTTGGAGTTTCTTATCTGAAACTGAAACTTGCAGTTTCTTCTCTGAGAATCACATTCTCTACACTTTTATACTCCTATGAAACTACATTTTTAAGTGTTAAAAATAGATCTCTAGAATTCATAAAATACTTCATATGCTCAATACTACAAATCTGAAATTCAAAAGATATTCATATCTGAAAGTACTCTCAAAATACACAACACAAAACACAATTCACAACCTGCAAATACTGACAACCCTAAGCTCCTCCTGACAATTCACAACCTGCCCGACTATTGGGCTGGGGGGGGGGGGCAGTCCCTCCTATTCCTTGGCGGCAGAGAGCCGCCCCGTGAGATGATGTGAACGGCGAGGGAGAGGATGGCGGGGAAGCGTCGTCGGGCCAACTGTTTTTCTCCTCTTGCAGTTGGGTTCGGTCGACGAAGACTCCACTGGCTCGCTCTGGCACGACACCCTGTAGATGCTCGATCCTTCAATATCTGGTGGATGCTCCATCTGGGATCGATACTCCCACCACC
This sequence comes from Triticum monococcum, assembly GCA_034509565.1. Taxonomy (NCBI): domain Eukaryota; kingdom Viridiplantae; phylum Streptophyta; class Magnoliopsida; order Poales; family Poaceae; genus Triticum; species Triticum monococcum. The sequence continues at coordinate 70,563,945 of CM067846.1, forward strand.
GCTCCCTCATGATCGCATTCAGTGAATCTGTTTGCTCCATGGCCCAGAGGAGCAGCTCTATGTACTCCCGCGTGACTCCCTCCGGGAGTATCGCCGCCTTTTCGCTCTATTGCAGATATTTGGCCATGGATGTCGCTGTCGCCGCTAGTTGGTCCTTGTTGTCAAACCAAGACTGTATCTCCAACATCCTAGCTAGCTTCACAGGGTCACCATCCGCGATACTCACGTATCGGTTGTACTTCTCCATTGATCTACTTCTCCATAGCACGTTCACTCGCCGGCGGTGGTTTTTGAATGGAAGAGGAGAGGAGGAGAGCTGGTTTTGGATTAGAACAGGAGAGGAGCAATGCTGGTTTTGGATTGGAACAGGAGAGGAGGGGCGGTGGTTTTAAAATGGAAGAGGAGAGGAGCGGCGCTGGATTTAGATTGGAACAGGAGAGGAGCGGCGGTGGTTTAAGAGGAGAAGAGCGGAAGAGCGGCGCTGGTCTTGGAAGTATTTTTTGTTTTGCGTATTTTGGGTCAAAGTTTGACCACGTACTGTATTTGAGAAGCAAAATGTGAATGCACGTCACCAAAAATTGTATCATTTGGTTTGTATCTGAATGTACTTTCAAATTATATTATTTTTGCAACGTATAACATATATTTTATTTGCGAAAATCATGGTCAATTATGACCCAGAATAAAAGGAGACTAGTTAATGTGGGGTCGCTTTCTTAATTGAAGGATAAATTGATTTTGATTTTGATCCAGTCACAGCGCGCCGGCCCTCTCGTCCAATCCTAAATCGCTGCCGCACGCTCCTCTCCCTCTTCTCCATTGCAAAACCACCTCCTCTCCTCTCCATCATCTCCATTCAAAAACCACCGTCTCGCCTCTCCCTCTTCTCCATTGCAAAACCACCTCTTCTCCTCTCCATCATCTCCATTCCAAAACCACCGTGTCGCCTCTCCCTCTTCTCCATTGCAAAACCACCTCCTCTCCTCTCCATCATATCCATTCCAAAACCACCGTGTCGCCTCTCCCTCTTCTCCATTGCAAAACCACCTCCTTTCCTCTCCATCATTTCCATTCCAAAACCACCATCTCGCCTCTCCCTCTTCTCTATTGCAAGACCATCGTCTCTCCTCCCATCTTCCAAAGCTAGCACCTTACCACTCAGAAGGACATTTATGGAAAGGATGCAGCAGTGAATCAGGCAAATTGCCGGCGGCGACCAGGCAAAGTTAGCCAGGTTGAAGGAGATCCTTACTTGGTTTGACAATGAGTAGGAGATTTTGAGGACGGTGAGGGCCATGTGGCAATGTATGCGAAAGAGCGAGATGGCGGCGATGAGGGCGACGATGTACATGTACTCCTCGGCGCCAGTCACGCTGCGGTCCTTCGAGTTCATCGAGTATCTCCTCTGGGTGATGGAGCAGATTGATTCGCCCGAGGCGAAAGTCAGGCGGAGGTGGTGGGCGTACAGGTCGAAGGTCGAGCACCTAGAGGATAACGAATCGATCGAGTACGGTGTGCCGTTCGTGAGGGTGCAGAGCCAGCCGGAGCCACATGAGTATTTGTTCTCCCACCGCAAGAGGAGGCCGGATGGTGCGACATCGCTTCCCCGCCGTTCTCGACGGTTCCCTCGATGCTCGCCTCGTTTCAACAGTGGCAGTAGGGTTTAAGGTAAGCTTCACACTAACCTAATCTTCCACCTCCTCGTGCTTACAATCAGTGTGACAGCTAATGAAAATCATGCTTACAATCTGTCTCCGAGTACTAAGAAAATCACCCTTAAATAGCTCTGGACCTTTGGGTCAAAGTTGTGACACTGTGTACAAATAAAGAAAAATAGATTGGTGCTTCTTTCAGAAAAGAGTACTCCCTAGAAAACTGCCAATATAAGCTACTAGTATTTGGTTAGAGGATTTGCTGCCGAGAAAGATCCGTCCACAGAGAGCGCCACACATCCCACTGGTGGTGGTGGATGCCAATGCGTGCATGGATCATGGTTGGTGTCGGTAATTTTTACTTGGCACACCTCGCACTCTGCATATATGTCGGTTCAATCCGTACATTTGTGCAGTTCCACCAAAATGCAGCTGAATAACCCTGCTTGCACAGATAATGAAAAAGCTTGATTACATTATAGTGGCACTAGTTGATGAAACACGCAAAATAAATAGAAGAAAATATTGCGATAGTATCATAGTATGCCATGCTGCGAGGGCGAGATGGGCCCTAGGACGCCTCATACGGTACGCCACGCCTCATACTGGAAATCGTCCCAAGTCTCCCCGATACACCTTTTGCCAGTGATGAACATGAGTGTACATCGGTAGTACAAGGAGGGGCCTTGAGACATTCAAATCACTATTTTTGTGCAGATCAACTAAAATTAAGCACCCCGGTTTGTAGAAACGCTTAAACATTAACAATGGGACTAGTTGATGAAACATACATTAACAAAGAGAAGCACTTTCTTTATCTACATTGGAAATGAAATGATAGAGAGGACACTCGCTCTATTTTAACTGTATTATTAATTCATTTTATCAGTGACAATAGGGTCGAGCAGTTGGCAAACGAGGTTTACCGTGCGTCGCAAGGATGAAGGCCGGGGGTGCTTAGACTGGGATGATGAAGCTGGCTCTTTCAGTCCCTATCTCCCCCTTGATGTTTCTGTGGTAGCATTTGGGTTGTAATCCAAACTTGGTCGAGCTGGTGCTGCGTCCCCCTACCTGCCTAGCTTATGTGGCGAACTTGTCTCCTGCTAGTACTCAGTCCGTTCTAGTAGTAGTTGCATAACTGTCGTTTACACTGAGATGTTGTCAGATAATGGTTCTCTATGGTTGGGTTTCTTTAATGAAATTGAAGGGAACCCCCTCTTTCGATATAAAAAAATAGTGGCACTAGAGGTCCCAAAACATTGCCTAAAATTAATAGTGCCACTAGATTAAGGTGCAAAATAATAACATTACTGCTTTATCATGGCAGTGCCAAAACAATAGCACAAGAGCAAGATCAACATGCAGGATCTTTGGCAAACGGTCAGACCAAAAAGGAACATACCTCATGATGGAAACCATATCTGTAGTCAACGCCATCGTAGAAGGGATGACACCAGTCACCAACATGGATGATTCAATTCATGGGACTTTTGGTGTAGTTCACCTAAATGAAGCAATGTCCCATGAGCTAGCAGCTTCTTGTTCTTTTTTTAAGAAAAGGGCTCCAACCCCGGTTCCATTTCCATCAAAAAACGAAACCCACAGAGCTTCTTCTTCATTAGTTGCAATAAAGTTGAGCAACATCAAGGTTGGTCGTGAAGCTCCTGGAATGTTCAACTATAATTTGGATATCATTTGTGCAGTTCAACTAAGATCAAGCATGAAATGTATATCTCTGTTTGTACAAAAAGGTGTAAAGGAGGGTGACTAACAAGTGATGAAACATGATCAAATGAAAAAAAAGCATGTTCCTTATCTGAATGGCAATCGTACAAGGACAATAGCAATTTCTAGCAGCATAGCTAGATATTAGTGTGGGCATTAGGATTAACTATGACAACCATTAAATATGACATTACTTTAATGGTGCCATTGCTTCATTTTACCAGCAACATTACATTAACAGCTCCTACAGAGTCGGTATTTGGGCATGGGAGAGTAGGAGGACCAGGACAGTTGCATCTCTAACAATAAGAAGCAACTAATCTTAATGGGAAATTTAGCAGGACATGAAAAAAGTGCCATTGATTCATATTACTGGAGGCATTACATTGAAAACAACATTGGTTTAACGTGTCCTTACTTTTAACAGTGTGATTGCTACATTTTACCAGTGGCATTACATAAGAGCGGCTCGAGGCAACAAACATCAGAAGAGGATATCTAGGTTGGTCCCATTTTTTTCGGTATATAGCCACCTTATACTTTGTGAGGCTAGCAAATCTAGTGATGGACTTACTCTGTTGACTTGTCCCCCAGTCCCCACTTTCTTTCCTTTTTTAACCAATAGACCGGGTTTATATTGAGTTTGTACTGCGTTCCCTTTATTTTCCTATTAGACCTAGAGACCAGTTGGATAGCCAGTCTCTGCTACTTTTCACCCCCATTATTTCCTCTTTCGACCAAGTCCTAGATTCAGGTAACAAATCTTCCCCCATCCCCACCCCCTTTCTTCCTTGTTTGAACCAAGTAGTACTAGATTCGAGTGCATCAACTAGTTTTACCTCTTAATAGTAAAAAATAGGTGGTTTTCGAATAGCCGATCGATCCTATCTACGAGGGGGCCTGAGAAATAGTAAAAGATACAAATGCAGCGACGTCAGGAGCTCGGGAAGTAGAGCTAGCCCGGTTTCGAAGGAACTTATACCTAAGGGTCGTCGGGATGTCGCTAGGTGGGCGGCGGGAGGCCGGATCTGCCCACACTACAGCAGCGAGGAAGAAGGGGTGCGAGGCCCTCCCTCGCTAGCGATGCTTGGGAGAGAACGGCAAGGCACGCTGATCGGGACGCGCCGACAGTGGGTAAGAGCCGTCGCCGAGGATGACCGCGTGAACGTTGCACCTTCTCGCCTTCCCCGATGGAGAGGATCTGTGACCAACGGTGAGTAGAGAGAGTGTGTGGCCACCGCTGTCATGTTTAGATATGGAAAGGACAAGACAGTGTGAAGAGAGCAGCACCAGCAAGAAAGCGCAGAGGCTCCTGCCTATATAGTGGAGTACTAGTTTTCTTTTGTCTATCGGCCGGAGCCGGCTTGACCTCGACAATGACTGTCGAGAAGTCTTCATGCACATGCCCCGGAGGCGCAGTTGTCGTCATTTTGATCTGAAGCACCGGATTATAATATATAACATGAAAAAATGCCACTTGACAAGAAATCATAACCTCACAGCCCAAAGGAGACAAGATGAATCCCGACAGACAAACTAGACGAGGATCAAAGCTCGAATTAAAGATAAACTCATAGAAAAGGGGTCCGTCGATAGATGTCCTAATTAACATAGCCGGCTTGACCTAGATGGCAGCCGAGTAGTACTCGTGCATGTGCCCCCAATGACTAGCCCAACTCAGTTGCCGCTGTTTAACCCTCGCAGTGATCCGAAGCACATGACACCTAATTTTGCGAGATGACAAGAAACCTTTTTTTAGATTTCTCACCAGAACTACACCCCTGTACTACACAGCCTGCACGATATGTAGACGATAGCCAATCCAATCATGTTTGTCGGAGTCTGGTCACATGCATGGATGAAATGATCTTCCGTGTCTTGCAGGGATCGTCCAGGCACCAACGTATGTACTCCTACAACACTTCTCTAGTAGTACTATCGCTCGTGTCTCTCTTCTATTAACTCACCCGACTTGCGGGGCCGGGGAGTGTGCCTATCGTCGGTTCTCAATTACGGTCCCAAATGTGTGTGCAAACGCAATATGACGCATGTTCCATTCGGAGAGCGGCGTGCCAGACCGACCGACTGTCTGGGGTGCGACGCGAACATGATGGGCGTGCTGTATAGTCCGTACATGTGTACCGCCGTTTTCTTGAGGCTTTGCTCCATGGCGCAATCCATGGACACAAAATTAGTATACTGTACTATTTAAAAGTCGAGGGCAAGGCTTTTCCCACGTGGTAGGCGGGGCAGTTCCGCCTAGTCGGTTCGACAAAGACGCGAGAAGATGAGGGAGTAGGCTACTGCAAAACGTAGGGCTGTGTGATTTGATAGTGATTTATTGCTGGACAGGTGGGGCCCGGTGATTTGACTTGCCATTATCATTTTAACTGTGGAGCTACGACCGGCGTGAGTCTCCTGATTCCTGACCACCTCCATACAGGTGCCTCTCCAGATGCTCCACCATGTAGAGGCTGGCTCTTGCTTGAGAGCCCACTCCTCCACTTTTTCCTTGCCTCTTTCCCCCACATATGCAAAAATGCCATGTAAAGCGGGCTTATCCCACTATTGTACTTGATCCTACAGGTGCTAAGCCTGCCACATAGGCATAAAGTCTGACATGGCAAGTTAATTAAGAAGAGAGAGACTAGTTTGGTGACCCCAGGAAGAAACAGTGATAAGCGCGTGTACCTAGATGAAGCGAACTTAGCAACAAAAAACTAAGCATCTATGCATTGGGGACTTGAGTTGCTATGCCATTTAATGCCCATAGCACCTCATCTAAGCACCATTTCATTGGAAGAGGTCACTCCTTGGCAAATGCAATAAAAACTATGAAGAAAGAGATAGAGAGAAGTAAACAAAAAAATACTCTTATAGCCAACCTTATAGCTAACCTTGTTGTATGAGTGACTAAGTGATGACTATGTATGACATGCCAACATCAGATAGCCTAACACACCGTGTTAAATCTCCAAGGGCGCGACCGTGCGAGCGAGGCGACGGTCATGGTAGGCGTGACCCTGATACGGCTCCTGGCAGCCCTTGGATCTGAGATCGAACGGTCGCATGCTAAGTTGCTGAAAATTTGCAGAATAACCCTCCAGGATAGGATATTCACCCATAGGTCTAGAATCATGCCATGCAACCGTTCGATCTCAGATCCAAGGGCTCTCGGAAGCCCGTATCATGGGAGAATGGAAAGCTTCATATCACCTGTAATTTTCCCGACGCTTGACATGACATCGAAAGTCGTTTAATTGGGCGTCGAGTGAACATGACATCTAATTGGGCCCCCATAGTACTATGCATGAATCCATTTATCCACCAGGCAAGCCACTACCCTGCCATTCGCACATGCCCCCACTCGACATTTTTACAATCGATAAACCGCTCCTTATCGTCCCGTCCTTTCACATTACGACAGTTCCACTAATCCTAACCCTCCTCCCAAATCCATGGCGTCCCAAATCTCCATGATCGACGGTGAGTACAAGGTTAGAACCATCACCAGCGATGAGTTCGACGTCATCTACACCCGTTCTTCCGCAACGGTGAAAGAATGCCTTGCTCGCTTCAAACGCATGTTCGAAAACTCAAATGATGAGTGGGTCGCTGGGGTAGATGTTGAGTACACCACAGTCCTGGGAAGCGAGAAGAATCTAAAGGAGGCAGAGAAGAAGAAGCCCGCCGTGATCCAGGTTTGCGTGCATGACTTATGCTTGGTCTACCACACATGCCTTGCCGACGTTGAGTGCGAGGAATTTAATAAGTTCCTCAAGGGCGGCCGAGTCAAATCTGATACTGTAGACTTTAGGAACGACAAGGAAATCCTGGGTCGGATAGGCCGTGTTGTAGGCGACCCCTTCGACCTCCAGAAGGAAGGGCTGGTGCCCTCCCTTGATCAGCCTTCAATGCTGATCCTGGCAGGAGCCATGGTTCATCCTTCGTACGGTGAACTGAAGAAACCTCCGCACACGTTTCATCGTGCATGACAGTGGACTGTACTAGATATAGATGACATGCACTATGCTGCAATGGATGGCTACCTTTGTTTCAATATCTACAAGGGTTGGATGAAGAGCAAGAGCCAAGTGTGTTGTTCAAGCAAAGAAGTATCGCCCAAGAGGAAGAGGGACAAGGACGAAGTCAAGGACGTGGACGAGGACTCCGAGTAAGGTGGCAGTGTCGTTGCTCATGGTGGTTCTAATGCAGTGTCTACCGGATTAGTTGCTTAGTTTAATTTCTGGTGTGCTTAGTTTTATTTGAGGGGTGTGTTGTGCTGAGCCTCCAGCAGAACTATGTTATGTTTCTTCTCGTTATATTTCGTACATTTCATCTTTTAGTTGGTATAGTACTAGCACTCGTTTCTTCACATTATATACATACAATATATATGGCCAACATCATATAGCCTGCAGTTTAGTTGTCAAAGAATTTCAGGGTGCTTAGTTTTGTCAAAGAATTCCAGGGTGCTTAGTTTTATTTGAGGGGTGTGTTGTGCTGGACACCATTAACTTATCATTGTGAGAATCGGCTTATTTTTTTATGTAACATGGTCAACGGGTTTGACGTGAAAATAAAAATGTCTAATGGCATTTCTGAGCAAACATCTAACTTAACGATGACATTTTTTAGATATCTAATTGCATTTTGGGCAGGCATCTCATGGATCGATGGCATTTTTTGAGTAGTTGTAACTTCTAATGGCAAAACTAAGTAGTGATACACAACTAGTGTCATAAATAATAAGAACCCAAGAATTAAATAGGTATGCTAATTTATTTATTTCTTTATTTCTTTATACCTTTGTGTGCGAAACAGTATACGCTGCCTCTCCCAGATTTTCTTTACAGAGGCAACATAGAATTATATGAGTGCCCTATTAAATTTTGGAATTATTCCGGGTTCGTTTGGCCTTTTTTATACATTAATTGAGTTTCTGGTCATTTAATGTGCATAATTCAAATTTGAACGACAAGCACATGCTCCCGTGCACCAAAGTTGATTGAAAAATCACATGTGTGTCCTCGGGTAAATTTCTAGGTCCCATGCAAGAAATGGGAATGAAATTCAAACATCTGGGCATGGTGGTTCGCCCGAGAACATTGAGAAGCTTGGTTTTAAAATTCTTGTAAATCCAAAACACGCCTAAAAATCATGAAACTTGGCATGGTGTCATGTCATGGTACTACCATGCTGTGGTAAATTCTTTTGCAGAATAGGAACAAGTTTTGGTATAAGTTTCTTGCAAACCGGAGCTTCTCTCAAGAAGGCACGTGGTTCTGAGAGGGAACGTGTCACCTTTGTGTGCATAATTCAAATTTTAAATACAAGCACATGCTCCAGTGCACCAAAGCTGGTTGAAAAATCACATGTGTGTCCTCGGGTAAATTTCTAGTTCCCATGCCAGAAATGAGAATGAAATTCAAACATCTGAGCATCATGGCTCGGCTGGAAACATTGAGAAACTTGGTTTTTTAATTCATGTAAATCCGAAACACGCATGAAAATCATGAAACTTGGCTTGGTGTCATGACATGGCACCAACATGCTGTGGTAATTTTGCTGTCCGATTTGCGAAGGCGCACACATTAACAATCAAAAAAGTCATTTTGGAACAAGTGATGTCACGTTACAATCGGAAACACAAGTATTATTGAAACCATGGGCGTTCTATTTACCATTTACGTGCCGCCACGCGTCCCCTTTTTTTATTAGCTAGGAGGCACCGGGCAGGGTAGCTATTTGAGTATGGGAGGCGTGCTATTAGACCCCTGCGCGTGCTTATCGGGAGGAGAGCCCTTTGACCTCCATCTGCCATCCACCTCTCTCCCAAGGTCTCCAATAATGGTGCCCGAGCCTCTGTTTAATGGCATGGCAATGTCTCAATCGACTGAGATTTATGAGAGAAAATCTGAAAAGAAAATTTTGCATGGATCTTGATGTAAGATCCGACGGACCTATATTGCATCTACTGCGACTTATAGCAAGACTGATGAATATATATAAGGACGACAAGAGTGGATAATAATTGTCTTACATAATTAGGAAGATAATTAAAAAAGCCACATGCGGCTATGCCCGAAGTACACAAGGGCAAAAGAAGAAGGAAGACGCATACAACGATCTGGCTCACTGATCTCTACTTTCTTTATGCGCTGCCGGTTGCGGAGACTAGTTCTCGGGGCGGGCGATGATCTCTTTCATCAATTTCATGTCCTTAATACGCTGCTTGGTAGCATCCATGGATTCCTCCACCAGCCTATTGCGCTCGATGCGGAGCATGGCATTCTCGTCCATGAGTTTCTTGATGATGACGCCTGTTCTCTGCAACAAGGCAGCAGTCTCCTCCTCATGCTTCGCCCTTCCGGCGATCTTCACCCTCAGCAGGTCGCGCTCGGCACAGATCTTCGCATTGCCCTTCCCTAGTTGCCGGATGACGCCGGTAGCCTCGTCCTGCAACCTCGCCCAGCCGGAGATCTGATCCATCTGGCCATGGACCATCACATGCATGCGCCTGTAAGAGTCCTCGCCTGCCCGCAAGAAATTTTCCCAGGCCACCGCGGCGCGGTGGGACTTCCGTGCTGCTCCGGCGACGCGACGGGACATCTCTGCTATTTCCGCAGCGTGGACGGACCAGTCTGCTACATCGACGGCGTGGTGGGACCTCCGTGCTGGTTCGGCGGCGCGACGGGACCTCTGTGCTACTACTGCCACGCGGCTGGACATGTCGGCTGCTTTGCGGCGAGGCGAGACATTTCTCGTGCTTCCTCTTCCATGCTCACCTCTCCCTGGTGGAAATCTCTCGACCCAGAACTCACGCTGCCCATGGCTTGATTGACTTGATTGTTTTTTGTGGATGAGGAGTTGAGGAGGAATGTGCAGTCATCTTAGCATAGTAGTATTTATAACCGAGTACTACTAATACTCTCCTAAGTGGGAAACTGTTTAGGTTGTGATCGGTGTGAACAGGTTTGCAATTAAATATAGCATGGTAGTAGTAATAATTTGGAATGTGACGAGACACTCTCAAAATTTATTGACGGTTCTAGTTTCAAAGTGCGGCGTTATTCCCGGATGGCGTAACGTCGGCACGTTTTCTTGGCCGTGGTACTATTTCTTTTTCTACTGTTGTGTACGTGCAAAAACTGGCACCGTCGGATACATATCTTACGCTTAGCGTTCGATAGGAATAGCCTCGTGGCGAGCTATAGACTAGTCTTTTTTTAGATGCATTACACCTATCTCCCGGGATTTCTCACACGCACCATCACTGCTCCATAGGTCGATGCCACCCACATACACTTGTACTCTGAGAAGAGGTGCACGCATGCACTCGTCCTCTCTCACACACGCATATGTAGCTACGAATTGTAGTGTTCTCAACCATCCGATAGGCTCTATTATAGGTTTCACCTTGCTCCTTGGCCTTGAGATTGAGAAGTTTAAAATGCGGAGGCTAAGATGGAGGCGCGAGGTTTTGGTTAATGTGCGGGCCGCACACGGCACCAACACGACATGAGCTTTGTCTGCCTGATGCGCATGCAGTCAGGTGAGTTGTCCAAGTATAGACACAACCAGGCCCTCGTTGGTATCCACGCCTCGACTTTGGCTGGTCATAGTGGAGAGTAACATAGACTAGTTACTAGTCTATGTTACTAGTACCTTCATAGGGGTAGTGTCATATAGTATATGCATAATTTGGCGACGAGCGCTCTATATATGTACCACCTTTTTTCTTTAATTTCATCTTGTTAGTTTTGCTCCATGGCGCAATCCATCGATACTACTACTTTACAAATGTATACATTTTTTAAAAGGCTAGAGGGCGGGGCAGTCTAGCTTGGTCCTTTTTCACGAGAGGTGAGGGCCTTTGTGATTTGACGACTCATTACTGTTGGAAGGCGGGGCTTTGTTATTTGACTGCTCGTATAAATGTGCCGACGACCTCAGGAGGAGCAAAGAACCGTGCGGTATACTCAAGTTTTCCACTGGAGTAGTACTACGACGGAGGATCACAAAACACGGCAGCCCAGTGCCATATGGCAATAAAAATGATCTAATTTGCTAGTCATCTCATTGTTAGCATTGTTCTATTCATGCCTCGCAGAGAACATGACACGTGCGGCGAAACACCCGAAGCAAAAGAAGAAACACAGGAGCAAAAGAAGAAGGAAGATCATCACCCCAAATGATCTAATTCGCCACAGAGTCGTAACTGCTTCTTCATCGCCTCCACGACCTCCATCTCCTTGCGTGTCTCCTCCGCCATCTTCTTCATTCTGTCCATGATGCGGGATTTCTCGACGCGAGCCTTCATCATCTGTTCCACGGCCGCATTATGTACCTTGACAGCAGCCGGGTGCCGCCATGGCTCCGCCGCATTCTGCTTCTTGTCCTCCCACCACCGTCGGCTTGATATTGAAGGTCTTCAGCCACATGCCGAAGTGGGGCCGGATGCGGGGGAAAGCCTCACACACGACGATGAACGCCAAAATGTTGAGGAAGAAGTTCGGGGCCAGATCATGGAAGTCCAGCCCGTAGTAGAACATGAGACCACGAACGAATGGATGGAGGGGAAACCCCAGTCCGTGGAGGAAGTGGTGGAGGAAAACTACCCTCTCGTGAGGTTCCGGGGTAGGGACGATCTGCCCCGCAGCGGGCAGCCGATGCGCGATATTCGCGGCTAAGTATCTGGCCCCGCGCAGCTTCTTGATGTGCCCCTCCGTAATGGAGGAAGCCATCCATTTGCCTCCCGCTCCGGACATGATTGGAGAAGGTTGAGGGGAAGGATGTGGACTTGGGCGTTGGAGCTCGAGTGCTCAAGAATGGATGAGCAAGGAGGAAGAAGGCGTGGGTAGAAAAAGGTTAAACCTTGTCCCTTTATAAGGGCGGCCGAAACTATGCGCCCCCACTAGCCTGGTAAAACTCGCTTATCCCCCAAGCGCCGTAATCCATGGCGCGGCTGGGTTACCCACGCCCGTATTGATGAGAATCCCGTAATAAGGGGGACACGATCTCTGGGTTGACAAGACGTGTCAAGAAACTGCCTCGCGTTATGTGCAGGGCTGGTTAAAGAAAAATGATTCGAATAATCACCGAGCCATGGCATGATGTCATGTTGCCAAAACGTGTCAGCAGATTAGATTTGTGGAAATATTATTCTCTCTACGGTGGTATGTGGAACTTATTTTGCAGGGTCAGACACTATCGTTCTATTCAAATTTTTCCATGGTGTATTCGGAGGAGGAGCCCGCCTTGCAATGCCGAAGACAATACTGCGCGCCGGACTCATCGTCATTGAAGCCTGGTTCAGGGGTTACTAAGGGAGTCCTGGATTAAGGGGTCTCCGGACAGCCGGATTATATCCTTTGGCCGGACTGTTGGACTATGAAGATACAAGATTCAAGACTTCGTCTTATGTCCAGATGGGACTCTACTTGGCGTGGAAGGCAAGCTAGGCAATACAGATATGTATATCTCCTCCTTTGTAACCGACCTTGTGTAACCCTAGCCCCCTCCGGTGTCTATATAAACCAGAGGGTTTTAGTCCGTAGGGCGACATACAATCGTACCATAGGCTAGCTTCTAGGGTTTAGCCTCTCCGCTCTCGTGGTAGATCAACTCTTGTAATACTCATATCATCAAGAATAAATCAAGCAGGACGTAGGGTTTTACCTCCATCAAGAGGGCCCGAACATGGGTAAAACATCGTGTCCCCTGCCTCCTGTTACCATCTGCCTTAGACGCACAGTTCGGGACGCCCTACCCGAGATCCACCGGTTTTGACACCGACAACGAGCCTTGCCGCCCCTACTGTCACTGGGAAAGGACACCGCAAGATTGAACCCAAAGCTAAGCACTTCTCCCATTACAAGAAAGATCAATCTAGTAGGCCAAACCAAACTGATAATTTGAAGAGACTTGCAAAGATAACCAATCATACATAAAAGAATTCACAGAAGATTCAAATATTGTTCATAGATAATCTTGATCATAAACCCATAATTCATCGGTCTCAACAAACACACCACAAAAAGAAGATTATATCGAATAGATCTCCACAAGAGAGGGGGGAACATTGTATTGAGATCCAAAAAGAGAGAAGAAGCCATCTAGCTAATAACTATGGACCCGAAGGTCTGAGGTAAACTACTCACACTTCATCGGAGAGGCTATGGTGTTGATGTAGAAGCCCTCCATGATGGATGCCCCCTCTGGCGGAGCTTCAAAACAGGCCCCAAGATGGGATCTCATGGATACAGAAGGTTGCGGCAGTGGAATTAGGGTTTTGGCTCTGTATCTGATCGTTTGGGGGTACGTAGGTATATATAGGAGGAAGAAGTACGTCGGTGGAGCAATAGGGGGCCCACAAGGGTGGAGGGCACGCCTGGGGGGGTAGGCGCACCCCCTACCTCGTGGCCTCCCTGTTGGTTGCTTGACGTAGGGTCCAAGTCTCCTGGATCTTGTTCGGCGAGAAAATCACGTTCCCGAAGGTTTCATTACGTTTGGACTCCGTTTGATATTCCTTTTCTTCGAAACCCTAAAATAGGCAAAAAAATACAGCAATTCTGGGTTGGGCCTCCGGTTAATAGGTTAGTCCCAAAAATAATATAAAAGTGGATAATAAAGCCCAATAATGTCCAAAACAGTAGATAATATATCATGGAGCAATCAAAAATTATAGATACATTGGAGACGTATCAAGCATGCCCAAGCTTAATTCCTGCTCGTCCTCGAGTAGGTAAATGATAAAAACAGAATTTTTGATGTGGAATGCTACTTAGCATAATTTTAATGTAATTCTTCTTAATTTTGGTATGAATATTCATATCCGAAAGATTCAAGATAAAGTTTAATATTGACATAAAAATAATAATACTTCAAGCATACTAACAAAGCAGTCATGTCTTCTCAAAATAACATGGCCAAAGAAAGTTATCCCTACAAAATCATATAGTCTGGCTATGCTCTATCTTCACCACACAAAGTATTTAAATCATGCACAACCCCGATGACAAGCCAAGCAATTGTTTCATACTTTTGACATTCTCAAACTTTTTCAATCTTCACGCAATTCATGAGCATGAGCCATGGATATAGCACTATAGGTGGAATAGAATGGTGGTTGTGGAGAAGACAAAAAGGGAGAAGATAGTCTCACATCAACTAGGCGTATCAACGGGCTATGGAGATGCCCATTAATAAATATCAATGTGAGTGAGTAGGGATTGACATGCAATGGATGCACTAGAGCTATAAGTATATGAAAGCTCAACAAAAGAAACTAAGTGGGTGTGCATCCAACTTGCTTGCTCATGAAGACCTAGGGCATTTTAAGGAAGCCCATCGTTGGAATATACAAGCCAAGTTCTATAATGAAAAATTCCCACTAGTATATGAAAGTGACGAAATGAGAGACCCTCTATCATGAATATCATGGTGCTACTTTGAAGCACAAGTGTGGTAAAAGTATAGTAGCATTGTCCCTTCTCTCTTTTTCTCTCATTTTTTATTTTTATTTGGGCCTTTACTCTTTTTTTATGGCCTATTTTCTTTCTTTTTATTTTTATTTTTCGTCCGGAGTCTCATCCCGTGTGGGGGAATCATAGTCTCCATCATCCTTTCCTCACTGGGACAATGCTCTAATAATGATGATCATCACACTTTTATTTTCTTACAACTCAACAATTACAACTCGATACTTAGAACAAAATATGACTCTATATGAATGCCTCCAGCGGTGTACCGGGATATGCAATGAATCAAGAGTGACATGTATGAAAGAATTATGAATGGTGGCTTTGCTACAAATACGATGTCAACTACATGATCATGCTAAGCAATATGACAATGATGGAGTGTGTCATAATAAACGGAACGGTGGAAAGTTGCATGGTAATATATCTTGGAATGGCTATGGAAATGCCATAATAGGTAGGTATGGTGGCTGTTTTGAGGAAGGTATATGGTGGGTGTATGATACCGGTGAAAGGTGTGCGGTATTAGAGAGGCTAGCAATGGTGGAAGGAAGAAAAGTGTGTATAATCCATGGACTCAACATTAGTCATAAAGAACTCATATACTTATTGCAAAAATCTACAAGTTATCAAAGCAAAGTATTACGCGCATGCTCCTAGGGGGATAGATTGGTAGGAAAAGACCATCGCTCGTCCCCGACCGCCACTCATAAGGAAGATAATCAATAAATAAATCATGCTCCGACTTCATCACATAACGGTTCACCATACGTGCATGCTATGGGAATCACAAACTTTAACACAAGTATTTCTCAAATTCACAACTACTCAACTAGCACAACTTTAATATCCCCATCTTCATATCTCAAAACAATTATCAATCATCAAACTTCTCATAGCATTCAACACACTCATAAGAAAGTTTTTACTATTCTTGAATACCAAGCATATTAGGATTATTTAAGAAAATTACCATGCTGTTTAAGACTCTAAAATAATCTAAGTGAAGCATGATAGATCAATAGTTTCTATAAAACAATTCCACCACCATGCTCTAAAAAATATAAGTGAAGTACTAGAGCAAAACTATATAACTCAAATGATATAAGCGAAGCACATAGAGTATTCTAATAAATTCCAATTCATGTGTGTCTCTCCCAAAAGGTGTGTACAGCAAGGATGATTGTGGTAAACTAAAAAGCAAGGACTCGAAGCATACAAGACGCTCCAAGCAAAACACATATCATGCGGTGAATAAAAATATAGCTCCAAGTAAAGTTACCGATAGAAGTAGACGAAAGAGGGGATGCCTTCCAGGGCATCCCCAAGCTTTGGCTTTTAGGTGTCCTTAGATTATCTTGGGGTTGCCATGCGAATCCCCAAGCTTAGGCTCTTGCCACTCCTTCTTCCATAATCCATCAAATCTTTACCCGAAACTTGAAAACTTCACAACACAAAACTTAAAGTAGAAAATCTCGTGAGCTCCGTTAGCGAAAGAAAACAAAAGACCACTTCAAGGTACTGTAATGAACTCATTCTTTATTTATATTGGTGTTAAACCTACTGTATTCCAACTTCTCTATGGTTTATAAACTATTTTACTAGCCATAGATTCATCAAAATAAGCAAACAACACACGAAAAACAGAATCTGTCAAAAACAGAACAGTCTGTAGTAATCTGTAGCTAGAGAAAGATCTGGAACCCCAAAAATTCTAAAATAAATTTCTGGACGTGAGGAATTTATCTATTAATTATCTGCAAAAATAATTAACTAAATATCACTTTCCAAATAAAAATGTCAGCAGTTCTTGTGAGCGCTAAAGTTTCTGTTTTTTACAGCAAGATAACAAGACTTTCACCAAGTCTTCCCAACGGTTCTACTTGGCACAAACACTAATTAAACACAAAAAAACAACCAAAACAGAGGCTAGGTAAATTATTTATTGCTAAATAGGAGCAAAAAACAAGGAATAAAAATAAAATTGAGTTGCCTCCCAACAAGCGCTATCGTTTAACGCCCCTAGCTGGGCATAAAAAGCAAGGATAGATCTAGGTATTGCCATAATAGTAAGATAGATCATTAAAACTCTTTTCATATTCTCTATGTTTGGCAGCAAGTTTTATTTTAGGCAAGCAAAAGTAATCAAAAGGGCTAAATTTAATGGGACCAGAGTCCCCAAGATCAACCTTGGGAGGTATAGGTTCCTCCTTTGGCCCTTTGTATTGCACAACCAATTCATCATTAAAAGTATTCTTTTGACAGAACTTTGTGAGCCTACACTCAAGAGAATATCCTAGTTCATTATTTCGAATGGCCAAATCATCATTAAGTTCAGAAATTCTATCAACTAAAACATTGGTAGGAACCCTTTTTCTAAGATTTTCATTGAAAGCAACATAGTCTAGGGATTGAAAACGCATGATTTCTTCTTGATCAAAAAGGATAGCCTCTATGGGAGGACTGCAAGCGTCCACCCTATAATGCGCAAAGATTTCTCTGGCCTCTTTTATTATGAATCTGAACTCATGAGCCAAAAAGATCGTAGCGGCACGCTTAACAGAAGAATGCTCAATATTAGAAAATTCTGGGAAAATCCTTTGTATGCAAGGGTGCATGTGCATGAATTGTCTTTCAAGTTCAACTACAAGCATGGCAATAGCGTCCGAAGACTACTAGTTCTATGAAGGATAGAACTACCCATAGAAGGCAAAGCACCGGCACAAGTAAAGAATTCTTGGATAACTCCTTTTCCAATAATATTACCACTACCAATACGGAATTTTTTTTGTATGTAAGATAGGGGGTTCTTCAGCAGGAGCATCAGAATTTTTCATGATATTATTATTGTCCATATCGACAATAATTTCCCCAATTTCAGACATGACAGTAGAAAGTGCAAAAGGCAAAAAGAGGCAAATAGAGAAAGAGATGGAGGATAGAGAGAGAGAGGGCGAATAAAACGGCAAGGGTGAAGTGGGGGAGAGGAAAACGAGAGGCAAATGGCAAATAATGTAATGCGGGAGATAAGGGTTGTGATGGGTACTTGGTATGTTGACTTCTGCGTAGACTCCCCGGCAACGGCGCCAGAAATGGCTCGTCGTCGGGAGTCAAATCTTGACTTGCGCGAACCTCCTCAGCAACGGCGCTAGAAATTCTTCTTGCTACCCCTTGAGCATTGCGTTGGATTTCCTTGAAGAGGAAAGGATGATGCAGCAAAGTAGCGTAAGTATTTCCCTCAGTTTTTGAGAACCAAGGTATCAATCCAGTAGGAGGCTGCACGCAAGTCCCTAGTACCTGCACAAAATAAATAAATCCTATCAACCAACGCGATAAGGGGTTGTCAATCCCTTCACGGTCTTTTACGAGAGTGAGATCTCATAGATATGATAAGATAATTTTTTGGTATTTTTATGATAAAGATGCAAAGTAAAATAAAAGCAAAGGAAATAACTAAGTATTGCAAGATTAATATGATGAAGATAGACCCGGGGGCCATAGGTTTCACTAGTGGCTTCTCTCAAGAGCATAAGTATTTTACGGTGGGCGAACGAATTACTGTTGAGCTATTGACAGAATTGAGCATAGTTATGAGAATATCTAGGTATGATAATGTATATAGGCATCACGTCCGAGACAAGTAGACCGACTCCGGCCTGCATCTACTACTATTACTCCACTCATCGACCACTATCCAGCATGCATCTAGAGTATTAAGTTCATGAAAACAGAGTAACGCCTTAAGCAAGATGACATGATGTAGAGGGATAAATTCATGCAATATGATAAAAAAAACCCATCTTGTTATCCCCGATGGCAACAATACAATACGTGCCTTGCTGCCCCTACTGTCACTGGGAAAGGACACCGCAAGATTGAACCCAAAGCTAAGCACTTCTCCCATTGCAAGAAAGATCAATCTAGTAGGCCAAACCAAACTGATAATTCAAAGAGACTTGCAAAGATAACCAATCATACATAAAAGAATTCAGAGAAGATGCAAATATTGTTCATAGATAATCTTGATCATAAACCCACAATTCATCGGTCTCAACAAACACACCGCAAAAAGAAGATTACATCGAATAGATCTCCACAAGAGAGGGGGAGAACATTGTATTGAGATCCAAAAAGAGAGAAAAAGCCATCTAGCTAATAATTATGGACCCGAAGGTCTGAGGTAAACTACTCACACTTCATCGAAGAGGCTATGGTGTTGATGTAGAAGCCCTCTGTGATGGATGCCCCCTCCGGCGGAGCTCCGGAACAGGCCCCAAGATGGGATCTCGTGGATACAGAAGGTTGCGGTGGTGGAATTAGGGTTTTGGCTCCGTATCTAATCGTTTGGGGGTATGTAGGTATATATAGGAGGAAGAAGTACATCGGTGGAGCAACAGGGGGCCCACAAGGGTGGAGGGCGCACCTGGGGGGTAGGCGCGCTCCCCTACCTCGTGGCCTCCCTGTTGGTTGCTTGACGTAGGGTCCAAGTCTCCTGGATCTTGTTCGGCGAGAAAATCACGTTCCCGAAGGTTTCATTCCGTTTGGACTCTGTTTGATATTCCTTTTCTTCGAAACCCTAAAATAGGCAAAAAAACAGCAATTCTGGGCTGGGCCACCGGTTAATAGGTTAGTCCCAAAAATAATATAAAAGTGCATAATAAAGCCCAATAATGTCCAAAACAGTAGATAATATAGCATGGAGCAATCAAAAATTATAGATACGTTGGAGGCGTATCACTAAGCACTTTTCCCGTTGCAAGAAAGATCAATCTAGTAGGCCAAACCAAACTGATAATTCAAAGAGACTTGCAAAGATAAACCAACCATACATAAAAGAATTCAGAGAAGAATAAAATATTGTTCATAGATAATCTGGATCATAAACCCACAATTCATCGGATCTCGAGAAACACACCGCAAAAGAAGATTACATCTAATAGATCTCCAAGAGAATCGAGGAGAACTTTGTATTGAGATCCAAAGAGAGAGAAGAAGCCATCCAGCTACTAGCTATGGACCCGAAGGTCTGAAGTAAACTACTCACACATCACCAGAGAGGCCATGGAGTTGATGTAGAGGCCCTCCGTGATCAATGCCCCCTCCAACGGAGCTCCGGAAAAGGCTCCAAGATGGGATCTCTCGGGTACAGAAGGTTGCACCGATGGAATTAGGTTTTCATGGTGCTCCTGGATTTTTGCGGGGTACGTGGACTTATATAGGAGGAAGAAGTAGGTCAGTGGAGCAACGAGGGGCCCACGAGGGTGGAGGGCGCGCCTAGGGGGGTAGGCGCGCCCCCTGCCTCGTGGCCTCATCGATTGTTTCTTGACGCCCACTCCAAGTCTCCTGGATCACGTTTGTTGAGAAAATCATGTTCCCGAAGGTTTCATTCCATTTGGACTTCGTTTGATATTCCTTTTCTGTGAAACACTGAAATAGGCAAAAAAACAGCAATTTGGGCTGGGCCTCCGGTTAATAGGCTAGTCCCAAAAATGATATAAAAGTGTAAAATAAAGCCCATTAACATCCAAAACAGATAATATAATAGCATGGAGCAATCAAAAATTATAGATACGTTGGAGACGTATCAAGCATCCCCAAGCTTAATTCCTGCTTGTCCTCGAGTAGGTACATGATAAAAATGAATTTTTGATGTGGAATTCTTTCTAACATATTTCTCAATGTAATTTTTCTTTATTGTGGCATGAGTGTTTAGATCCGGAAGATTCAAGATAAAAGTTTAATATTCACATAAAAATAATAATACTTCAAGTATACTAACTAATCAATCATGTCTTCTCAAAATAACATGGCCAAAGAAAGTTATCCCTACAAAATCATATAGTCTGGCTATGCTCTATCTTCACCACGCAAAATATTTAAATCATGCACAACCCCGATGACAAGCCAAGCAATTCTTTCATACTTTTGATGTTCTCAAACTTTTTCAATCTTCATGCAATATATGAGCGTGAGCCATGCATATAGCACTATATATGTGGAATAGAATGGTGGTTGTGGAGAAGACAAAAAGGAGAAGATAGTCTCACATCAACTAGGCGTATCAATGGGCTATGGAGATGCCCATCAATAGATATCAATGTGAGTGAGTAGGGATTGCCATGCAACGGAAGCACTAGAGCTATAAGTGTAAGAATGCTCTAGTAAACCCTTTGGGCATTAGTCACATGGAGATGTGAACTACTCACATACAGATGTGAACTAGATTACTGACTCTAGTACAAGTGGGAGACTGAAGGAAATATGCCATAGAGGCAATAATAAAGTTGTTATTTGTATTTCCTTATATCATGATAAATGTTTATTATTCATGCTAGAATTGTATTAACCAGAAACTTAATACATGTGTGAATACATAGACAAACAGATTGTCACTAGTATGTCTCTACTTGACTAGCTCATTGAATCAATGGTGGTTATGTTTCCTAACCATAGACATGAGTTGTCATTTGATTAACGGGATCACATCATTAGAGAATGATGTGATTGACTTGACCCATCCGTTAGCTTAGCACGATGATCGTTTAGTTTGTTGCTATTGCTTCTTCATGACTTATACATGTTCCTATGACTATGAGACTATGCAACTCCCGAATACCAGAGGAACACTTTGTGTGCTACCAAACATCACAACATAACTGGGTGATTATAAAGGTTCTCTACAGGTGTCCCCGATGGTACTTGTTGAGTTGGCATAGATCAAGATTAGGATTTGTCACTCCAATTGTCGGACAGGTATCTCTGGGCCCTCTCGGTAATGCACATCACTTTAAGCCTTGCAAGCAATGCAACTAATGAGTTAGTTGTGGGATGATGTATTACGGAACGAGTAAAGAGACTTGCCAGTAACGAGATTGAACTAGGTACTAAGATACCGACGATCAAATCTCGGGCAAGTAACATACCGATGACAAAGGGAACAACGTATGTCGTTATGCGGTTTGACCGATAAAGATCTACGTAGAATATGTAGGACCAATATGAGCATCCAGGTTCCACTATTGGTTATTGACCGGAGACGAGTCTCGGTCATGTCTACATAGTTCTCGAACCCGTAGGGTCCGCATGCTTAACGTTTGGTGACGATCGGGAATATGAGTTTATGTGTTTTGATGTACCGAAGGTAGTTCGGAGTCCCGGATGAGATCGGGGATATGACGAGGAGTCTCGAAATGGTCGAGACGTAAAGATGGATGTATTGGACGACTATATTCGGACATAGGAAAGGTTCTAAGTGATTCAGGAATTTTTCGGAGTACCGGAGAGTTACGGGAATTCGCCGGGGAGTATATGTGCCTTATTGGGCTTTAGGGGGAAGAGAGAGAGGAAGCTGCGCACGCCCCCAAGGCCTAGTCCGAATTTTCATAGGGGGAGGGGCGGCGCCCCCTCCTTCCTTCTCTTCTCTTTTCCCTTTCCTTCTCTCCTACTCCTACTACATGAAAGGGGGGAATCCTACTCTCGGTGGGAGTAGGACTCCCAGGGCGCGCCATAGGAGGACCGGCCCTCCCCCTCATCCACTCCTTTATATACGTGGCCAGGGGCACCCCATAGACACACAAGTTGATCATTGATCTTTTTAGCCGTGTGCGGTGCCCCCCTCCACCATAATCCACCTCGGTCATATCGTAGCGGTGCTTAGGCGAAGCCCTGCGTCGGTAGCTTCATCAACACCGTCATCACGCCGTCGTGCTGATGAAGCTCTCCCTAGAAGCTCTACTGGATCATGAGTTCGTGGGACGTCACCGAGCTGAACGTGTGCAGATCGCGGAGGTGTCGTATGTTCGGTACTGAGGATCGGTCGATCGTGAAGATGTACGACTACATCAACCGCGTTGTCATAACAATTCCGCATACGGTCTATGAGGGTACGTGGACGACACTCCCCCCTCTTGTTGCTATGCATCACCATGATCTTGCGTGTGTGTAGGAATTTTTTTGAAATTACTGTGTTCCCCAACAACCTCCCCGGCAACGGCGCCAGAAATCCTTCTTGCTACCTCTTGAGCACTGCGTTGGTTTTCCCTTGAAGAGGAAAGGGTGATGCAGTAAAGTAGCGTAAGTATTTCCCTTAGTTTTTGAGAACCAAGGTATCAATCCAGTAGGAGACTACACGCAAGTCGCCTCGTACCTACACAAACAAATAAGAACCTTGCAACCAACGCGATTAAGGGGTTGTCAATCCCTTCACGGCCACTTGCAAAAGTGATATCTGATAGAGATAATAAATATTTTTGGTATTTTATGATATAGATTGAAAGTAAAGATTGCAAAGTAAAAATAGATTGGAAACTTATATGATGGAAAATAGACCCGGGGGCCATAGGTTTCACTAGTGGCTTCTCTCAAGATCAGGGCCGGGCCGACAAAATCCGGGGCCCTGTGCGGAACTAAAGAAAGGGGCCCTATCTAACCAAAAAATATGAACTAACGACCTCTTGAAGACATTTTCTTATCTATACAATTTTTTCTAAGATATACACTACTTTCCTAATTTTCGGTCCTGTGATATTTAATCGAGGAGATAAGAACCAATCTCTAACGAAGTAACGATCCCTGCCGATAGTTAATTAGAAAAGTAGGAACTAGGAGTAGGAACCGAAATTAATGGAAAAGGAGGACTCGTTAAGAACCTGGAGACTAGAATTGTTCATCGATCAATCCAACAGCAGCACCGCGGCAGCGGTCTGTCGCCCTGAATCCGAATACCAATGGATCTAAGGACCGAGCCACCGAGGGATGAGGCATTAGGGCTCGAGGTGTCAATGGCCCCATGTGATGATACTTTTTATTTTTCTTGAGCTGTAATATAAGCGATCCAGTTTTTTTCTTGAGCTAATGTAGCGAAGGAGGAGTCCAGGAGAACGATCCATCATCGCTCTCGCTCGATGGCCTCGTCTCTAGGCCCAGTAGCGCTTAACTATAAAACTAGGCCTATATAAAATTTTTGGGGCCCTCCAGAATTTTGGGCCCTGTGCGGACCGCAAATATTGCACCACTGTAGGCCCGGCCCTGCTCAAGATATCATAAGTATTACGCTGGGCGAACAAATTACTATCGATCAATTGATAGAAAAGTGCATAATTATGAGAATATCTAGGCATGATCATGTATATAGGCATCACGTTTGCGACAAGTAGACCGAAATGATTCTGGATCTACTACTATTACTCCACACATCGACCGCTATCCAGCATGCATCTTGAGTATTAAGTTCATAAGAACAGACTAATGCATTAAGCAAGATGACATGATGTAGAGGGATAAACTCAAGCAATATGATATAAACCCCGTCTTTTTATCCTCGATGGCAACAATACAATACGTTCATTGCTGCCCCTGCTGTCACTGGGAAAGGACACCGCAAGATTGAACCCAAAGCTAAGCACTTCTCCCATTGCAAGAAAGATCAATCTAGTAGGCCAAACCAAACTGATAATTCCAAGAGACTTGCAAATATAATTAAATCATACATATAAGAATTCAGAGAAGAACCAAATATTGTTCATAGATAATCTTGATCATAAACTCACAATTCATCGGATCTCGACAAACACACCGCAAAAAGAGTTACATCGAATTGATCTCCAAGAGGACCGAGGAGAATTTTGTATTGAGATATAAAGAGAGAGAAGAAGCCATCTAGCTAATAACTATGGACCCGAAGGTCTAAGGTAAACTACTCACACATCATCGGAGAGGCTATGGTGTTGATGTAGAAGCCCTCCGTGATTGATTCCCCCTCCGACAGAGCCCCAAAAAAGGCCCCAAGATGGGATCTCTTGGGTACAGAAGGTTGCGGCGGTGAAAATAGGGTTTCGTGGTGCTCCTGGATGTTTTCGGGGTATATTGGTATATATAGGAGGAAGAAGTAAGTCGGTGGAGCTACGAGGGGCCCACGAGGGTGGAGGGCGCGCCCAGGGGGTAGGCGCGCCCCCTGCCTCGTGGCCGCCTTGTTTGTTTCTTGACATCCACTCCAAGTCCCCTGGGTCACGTTTGTTCCAAAAATAACTCTCCCGAAGGTTTCATTCCGTTTGGATTCTGTTTGATATTCCTTTTCTGTGAAACACTAAAATAGGCAAAAAACAGCAATTTGCACTAGGCCTTGGGTTAGTAGGTTAGTCCCAAAAATAATATAAAAGTTCTTAGTAAAGCCCATTAAACATCCAAAATAGATAATATAATAGCATGGAACAATCAAATATTATAGATACGTTGGAGACGTATCATCTGGTACATAGCATTGCATACATGATAGAACCTATGGCTGAAGCATAGGGAATGCCTTTCATTTTCTCTCTATCTTATGTAGTGGTCGGGCATTGAGTCTGACTCAACTTCACACCTTGTAACATAGGCAAGAACCCTTTCTTTGCTTGATCCATTTTGAACTTCTTCAAAACTTTATCAAGGTATGTGCTTTGTGAAAGTCCAATTAAGCGTCTTGATCTATATATCTATATAGATCTTGATGCCCAATATATAAGCAGCTTCATCAAGGTCTTTCATTGAAAAATTCTTATTCAAGTATCCTTTTATGCCATTCAGAAATTCAATATCATTTCCGATCAACAATATGTCATCTACATATAATATCAGAAATGCTACAGAGCTCTCCCACTCACTTTCTTGTAAATACAGGCTTCTCCAAAAGTCTGTATAAAACCATATGATTTGATCACACTATCAAAGCGTATATTCCAACTCCGAGAGGCTTGCACCAGTCCATAAATGGATCGCTGGAGCTTGCACACTTTGTTAGCACCTTTTGGATCGACAAAACCTTCTGGTTTCATCATATACAATTCTTCTTTAAGATATCCATTAAGGAATGCAGTTTTGACATCCATTTGCCAAATTTCACAATCATAAAATGCGGAAATTGCTAACATGATTCGGACAGACTTTAGCATCGCTACGGGTGAGAAGGTCTCATCGTAGTCAAATCCTTGAACTTGTCGAAAACATTTCGCAACAAGTCGAGCTTTGTAGACAGTAACATTACCGTTAGCGTTGATACATCTCCAACGTATCTATAATTTTTGATTGTCCCATGCTATTATATTATCTGTTTTGGATGTTTAATGGGCTTTATTATGCACTTTTA
Organism: Triticum monococcum; assembly: GCA_034509565.1. Taxonomy (NCBI): domain Eukaryota; kingdom Viridiplantae; phylum Streptophyta; class Magnoliopsida; order Poales; family Poaceae; genus Triticum; species Triticum monococcum. The sequence continues at coordinate 70,589,927 of CM067846.1, forward strand.
TATTATTTTTGGGACTAACCTATTAACCGAAGGCCCAGTGCAAATTGTTGTTTTTTTTCCTATTTCATTGTTTCGCAGAAAAGGAATATCAAATGGAATCCAAACGAAATGAAACCTGCGCGAAGATCTTTTTTGGAACAAATGCAATCCAGGATACTTGGAGTGGAGGTCAAGGAAGCAACGAGGAGACCACGAGGTAGGGCGGCGCGCCCCCGCCCTCATGGGCCCCTCGTAGCTCCACCGACCTACTTCTTTCACCTATATATACTCTTATATCCTGAAAACATCAAGGGGAGTCACGAAACCACTTTTCCACCGTCGCAACCTTCTGTACCCGTGAGATCCCATCTAGGGACCTTTTCTGACGATCTGCCGGAGGGGGATTCGATCACGGAGGGCTTCTACATCAACACCATAGCCTCTCCGATGATGTGTGAGTAGTTTACCACAGACCTTCGGTTCCATAGTTATTAGCTAGATGGCTTCTTCTCTCTCTTTGGGTCTCAATACAAAGTTTTCCTCGATGTTCTTGGAGATCTATTCGATGTAATTCTTTTTGCGGTGTGTTTGTCGAGATCCGATGAATTGTGGGTTTATAATCAAGTTTATCTATGAAAAATATTTGATTCTTCTCTGAATTCTTGTATGCATGATTTGATATCTTTGTAAGTCTCTTTGAATTATCATTTTGGTTTGGCCTACTAGATTGATCTTTCTTGCAATGGGAGAAGTGCTTAGCTTTGGGTTCAATCTTGCGGTGTCCTTTCCCAGTGAAAGCAGAGGCAACAAGGCACGTATTGTATTGTTGCCATCGAGGATAAAAAGATGGGGTTTATATCATATTGATTGAGTTTATCCCTCTACATCATGTCATCTTGCCTAATGCATTACTCTGTTCTTATGAACTTAATACTCTAGATACATGCTGGATAGCGGTCGATGTGTGGAGTAATAGTAGTAGATGCAGAATCGTTTTGGTCTACTTGACACATACGTGATGCCTATGTTTATGATCATGCCTAGATATTCCCATAACTATGCGCTTTTCTATCAATTGCTCGGCAGTAATTTGTTCACCCATCGTAATTTATGTTATCCTTGAGAGAAGCCACTAGTGAAACCTATGGCCCCCGGGTCTACTTTACACCATATTAGTTTCCCACCAACTAGCCATTTCTATCGCCATTTATTTTGCAATCTTTATTTTCCAATCTATACAACAAAAATACCAAAAATATTTATCTTATTATCTTTATCAGATCTCACTTTTGTAAGTGACCGTGAAGGGATTGACAACCCCTTTATCGCGTTGATTGCGATGTTCTTGTTTGTTTGTGCAGGTACTAGGCGACTTGCGTGTAGTCTCCTACTGGATTGATACCTTGGTTCTCAAAAACTAAGGGAAATACTTACGCTACTTTGCTGCATCACCCTTTCCTCTTCAAGGGAAAACCACAAATGCTCAAGAGGTAGCAAGAAGGATTTCTGGCACCGTTGCCAGGGTGATCTACACTCAAATCAAGACATACCAAGTACCCATCATAAACTCTTATCCCTCGCATTACATTATTTGTCATTCGCCTCTCGTTTTCCTCTCCCCCACTTCACCCTTGTCGTTTTATTTGCCTCTTTTCCATTTGCCCTTTTTCCGTTCGCCTCTTTTCGCTTGCCTCTTGTGTGTCCGTGTGTTAGATCGTTTATTTGCCCTCATGGCTAGCTCTCCTTTCATTGTTAACACTCCCTATAATGAAGTTCTTAATTTTGAACAAAGGGAGGGAGAAAACCTAATGCTCGGTATAGAATTTGCAATGCTCAAAATAGATCTATCAAAAAGCAATCTACTTCCGTTCTTCTTCGCAATTTTTACGTAGGCATCACTCCTTGGTATAGATATGTTCTTGACACCATCACTTGAGGGAATTTCTTGGGAAGCCATACTTTTGATTCTTATAATGCTATGATAGATTTGTTAGGCCCACCACCTCTTTTGGTGAATGGAACTATTTTAACTTTGGAACATGTGTTGCAAAGGCTTGATATTATTGAAAATAAAATTGCCACTGTAGAGTCAATTGAAAATTTGGATAAAAAGATCCACAACCAAATTAATCAATATGGATATAAGGTAGGAGTTACTCTGAAAAATCCTAAGGAAAAGGAACCCATAATCAATGAAAAGATAGATCAAGATTCCACTAGAATTGATAAACTCGAAGAAATTATTACCAACTTGGGGTCCGCTTTTTCTGTCGTTAAAAACACCTCAAATCCTCCTCCTACCAAAGTTGCCAAATTTATCTATGTTCCTAAAAATAAGGGTGAATCTTCTAGTAAGAAAAATGAAGATCTCAAATCAATAAGTGTTCACCCAACTTTTTAGATATCATTAAGGAACCTTTTGCTACAACTGAATTTCTTGATTTCATGCCTAGGAGTTTGATCATTTGCAGAAACAAAGAACCTCCTAAGGGTTATAAGTGTTCAATTGAAGAATTGCCTACCAAAGATGGCAATACCTAGATCTATTCTTGTTTTTATGCCAGCTAGGGGCGTTAAAGGATATCGCTTGTTGGGAGGCAACCCAATTTTATTTTTGTTCCTTGATTTTTTTTGTTCTTGTTTAGTAATAAATAAATCATCTATCCACTGTTATGATTGTGTTTGTGCCAAGTAAAGCCTTTAGGATCTTCTTGGGTGATTGTTATTTGATCTTGCTGAAAAAAACAGAAAGTATGCGCTCACGAGAATAATTTTCATTTTTACCAGGGAGCGATAAAATACCAATTCCAACTGAAGTAGACCAATATACAAATTATTTAGGATGTCATAATTTTTTAGGATTTTTGGAGTTACATAAGTATTCGAAACTTCTAGATTACTACAGACCGTTCTGTTTTTGACAGATTCTGTTTTTCGTGTGTTGTTTACTTATTTTGATGAATCTATGGCTAGTATCGGGGGGTATGAACCATAGAGAAGTTGGAATACAGTAGGTTTAACACTAATATAAATAAAGAATGAGTTCATTGCAGTACATTAAAGTGGTGGTTTGTTTTCTTATACTAACGGAGCTCACGAGATTTTCTGTTGAGTTTTGTGTTGTGAAATTTTCATGTTTTGGGGTAAAGATTTGGTGGACTTTGGAACAAGGAGTGGCAAGAGCCTAAACTTGGGGATGCCCAAGGCACCCCAAGGTAAAATCCAAGGACAACAAAAACCTAAGCTTGGGGATTCCCTGGAAGGCATCCCCTCTTTCGTCTTCATCTATCGGTAACTTTACTTGAGGCTATATTTTTATTTACCTCATGATATGTGTTTTGCGTGGAGCGTCTTGTATGATATGAGTCTTTGCTTTTTAGTTTACCACAATCATCCTTGTTGTACACACCTTTTGGAGAGACACACATGAATCAGAATTTATATGAATACTCTATGTGCTTCACTTATATCTTTTGAGCTAGAGAAATTTTGCTCTAGTGCTTCACTTATATCTTTTTAGAGCATGGTGGTGGTTTTATTTTATAGAAATTATTGATCTCTCATGCTTCACTTAAATTATTTTGAGAGTCTTTTAGAACAGCATGGTAATTTGCTTTGGCTATAAAATTAGTCCTAATATGATAGGCATCCAGGATGGGTATAATAAAAACTTTCATACAGAGTGCATTAAATATTATGAGAAGTTTGATACTTAATAGTTGTTTTGAGATATAAATGTGGTAATATTAGAGTCGTGCTAGTTGAGTAATTGTGGAATTGAGAAATACTTGTGTTGAAGTTGGCAAGTCCCGTAGCATGCACGTATGGTAAACATTGTGTGACAAATTTGAAGCATGAGGTATTCTTTGATTGCTTTCCTTATGAGTGGCGGTCAGGGACGAGTGATGGTCTTTTCCTACCAATCTATCCCCCTAGGAGCATGCGCGTAGTGCTAGGTTTTGATGACTTGTAGATTTTTGCAATAAGTATGTGAGTTCTTTATGACTAATGTTGAGTCCATGGATTATACGCACTCTCACCCTTCCATCATTGCTAGCCTCTTCAGTACCGTGCATTGCCCTTTCTCACCTCGAGAGTTGGTGCAAACTTCGTCGGTGCATCCAAACCCCGCAATATGATACGCTCTATCACACATAAGCCTCCTTATATCTTCCTCAAAATAGCCACCATACCTACCTATTATGGCATTTCCATAGCCATTCCGAGATATATTGCCATGCAACTTTCCCGTTCCATTTATTATGACACGCTCCATCATTGTCATAGTGCTTTGCATGATCATGTAGTTGACATCGTATTTGTGGCAAAGCCACCTTCATAATTCTTTCATACATGTCACTCTTGATTCATTGCACATCCCGTACACCGTCGGAGGCATTCACATAGAGTCATATTTTGTTCTTGAGTTGTAATTCTTAGAGCATTGTCCCTATCGAGTTGTAACTCTTGAGTTGTAAGTAAATAAAAGTGTGATGATTTTCATTATTAGAGCATTGTCCCATGTGAGGAAAGGATGATGGAGACTATGATTCCCCCACAAGTCGGGCTGAGATTTCGGACGAACAAAAGAGTCCATAAAAAAATAAAAAAGGCCCAAATAAAAAAAAGTAAAGTAAAGAAAAAAATAAGAGAAAAAGAGAGAAGGGGCAGTGTTACTATCCTTTTCAACACTTGTGCTTCAAACTAGCACCATGATCTTCATGATAGAGAGTCTCTTATGTTGTCACTTTCATATACTAGTGGGAATTTTTCAATATAGAACTTGGCTTGTATATTCCAATGATGGGCTTCCTCAAAATGCCCTAGGTCTTCATGAGCAAGAAAGTTGGATGCACACCCACTTAGTTTCTTTTGTTGAGCTTTCATATATTTATAGCTCTAGTGCATCCGTTGCATGGCAATCCCTACTCCTTGAATTGACATCAATTGATAGGCATCTCCATAGCCCGTTGATTAGCCGCGTCATTGTGAGACCTTCTCCCTTTTTGTCTTCTCACACAACCTCCACCATCATATTCTATTCCACCCATAGTGCTATGTCCATGGCTCGCGCTCATATATTGCGTGAAAATTGAAAGAGTTTGAAAAGGCTAAGTATGAAACAATTGCTTGGCTTGTCATCGTGGTTGTGCATGATGGGAGCATTTTGTGTGACTAAAATGAAGCATGGCCAAACTATATGATTTTGTAGGGATGAGCTTTTTTTGGCTATGTTATTTTGATAAGACATAATTGCTTGGTTAGCATGCTTGAAGTATTATTATTTTTATGTCAATATTAAACTTTTGTCTAGAATCTTTTGGATATAAACATTCATGCCGCAATAAAGAGAATTACATTGAAAATTATGTTAGGTAGCATTCCACATCAAAAATTCTGTTTTTATCATTTACCTACTCGAGGACGAGCAGGAATTAAGCTTGGGGATGCTTGATACGTCTCCAACATATCTATAATTTTTTATTGTCCCATGCTATTATATTATGTGTTTTGGATGTTTAATGGGCTTTATTATGCACTTTTATATTATTTTTGGGACTAACCTATTAACCGAAGGCCCAGTGCAAATTGCTGTTTTTTGCCTATTTCAGTGTTCCGTAGAAAAGGAATATCAAACAGAATCCAAACGGAATGAAACCTTCGCGAGGATCTTTTTTGGAACAAACACAATTCAGGAGACTTGGAGTGGAGGTCAAGGAAGCAACGAGGCGGCCACGAGGTAGGGCGGTGCGCCTAGGGGGCAGGTGCGCCCCCACCCTCGTGGGCCCCTAGTAGCTCCACCGACCAACTTCTTTCGCCTATATATACTCTTATACCCTAAAAACATCAAGGGGAGCCACAAAACCACTTTTCCACCACCGCAACCTTCTGTACACGTGAGATCCCATCTGGGGACCTTTTCCAGCGATCTGCCGGAGGAGGATTCGATCACGGAGGGCTTCTACATCAACATCATAGCCTCTCCGATGATGTGTAAGTAGTTTACCACAGACCTTCGGGTCCATAGTTATTAGCTAGATGGCTTCTTCTCTCTTTTTGGATCTCAATACAAAGTTCTCCTCGATGTTCTTGGAGATCTATTCGATGTAATTCTTTTTGTGGTGTGTTTGTCGAGATCCGATGAATTGTGGCTTTATGATCAAGTTTATCTATGAACAATATTTGATTCTTCTCTAAATTCTTATATGCATGATTTGATATGTTTGCAAGTCTCTTCGAATTATCTGTTTGGTTTGGCCTACTTGAAGGAAATATGCCCTAGCAGCAATAATAAAGTTGTTATTTATATTTCCTTATATCATGATAAATGTTTATTATTCATGCTAGAATTGTATTAGCCGAAAACTTAGTACATGTGTGAATACATAGACAAACAAAGTGTCACTAGTTTGCCTCTAATTGACTAGCTCGTTGAATCAATGATGGTTATGTTTCCTAACAATATACATGAGTTGTCATTTGATTAATGGGATCACATCATTAGAGAATGATGTGATTGACTTGACCCATCCGTTACCTTAGCACGATGATCGTTTAGTATGTTGCTATTGCTTTCTCCATAACTTATACATGTTCCTATGACTATGAGATCATGCAACTCCCGAATACCGGAGGAACACTTTGTGTGCTACCAAACATCACAATGTAACTGGGTGATTATAAAGGTGCTCTACAGGTGTCTCCGATGGTGTTTGTTCAGTTGGCATAGTCGAGATTAGGATTTGTCACTCCGATTGTCGGAGAGGTATCTCTGGGCCCTCTCAGTAATGCACATCACTATAAGCCTTGCAAGCAATGTGACTAATGAGTTAGTTGTGGGATGATGCATTACGGAACGAGTAAAGAGACTTGCCAGTAACGAGATTGAACTAGGTATTGAGATACTGGCGATCGAATCTCGGGCAAGTAACATACCGATGACAAAGGGAACAACATATGTTGTTATGCAGTTTGACCGATAAAGATCTTCGTAGAATATGTAGGAACCAATATGAGCATCCAGGTTCCGCTATTGGTTATTGACCGGAGACATGTCTCGGTCATGTCTACATAGTTCTCGAACCCGTAGGGTCCGCACGCTTAACGTTCGGTGACGATCGGTATTATGAGTTTATGTGTTTTGATGTACCGAAGATAGTGTGGAGTCCCGGATGTGATAACAGACATGACGAGGAGTCTCGAAATGGTCGAGACATAAATATTGATATATTGCACGACTATATTCGGACACCGGATGAGTTCCGGGGGTCACCGGATATTTATCGGAGTGCCGGGGGGTTATCGGAACCCCCGGGGGAACTAATGGGCCAACATGGGCCTTGTGGGAGAGAGAGCAGAGGGCCTAGGGCTGGCCATGCGCCCCCCATTGGGAGTCCGAATTGGACAAGGAGGGGCGGCGGCACCCCCTCTTTCCTCCCTCTCTCCTCTCCTTCCTTTCCCATTCCCCCTTCCTAGTTGGATTATGAAAAGGGGAGTCCTAGCTACTCCTACTAGGAGGAGGAGTCCCCCTCTCCTTGGTGCGCCTCTAGGCCGGCCGGCCTCCCGCTTGCTCCTTTATATACGGGGGCAGGGGGCACCCTAGAACACACAAGTTGACTGCTTCCAGCCGTGTGCAGTGCCCCCCTCCACCATAATCCACCTCGATCATATCGTAACAGTGCTTAGGAGAAGCCCTGTTCCGGTAGCATCATCATCACCGTCATCACGCCGTCGTGCTAACAAATCTCTCCCTCAAAGCTCTACTGGATCGTGAGTTCATGGGACGTCACCGAGTCGAACATGTGCAGATCGCGGAGGTGTCGTACCTTCGGCGCTAGGATCGGTCGATCTTGAAGATGTATGACTACATCAACTGCGTTGTCATAACGCTTCCGCTTATGGTCTACGAGGGTACGTGGACAACACTCTTCCCTCTCGTTGCTATGCATCACCATGATCTTGTGTGTGTGTAGGATTTTTTTAAAATTACTGCGTTCCCCAACAATGGTATCAGAGCCAGGTTTATGCGTAGATGTTATATGCACGAGTAGAACACAAAGGAGTTGTGGACATGGGTATATACATATTGCTTGCCGTCACTAGTTGATTCTTGATTCGGCGGTATTGTTGGCTGAAGCGGCCCAAACCGACATTACGCGTACGCTTACGCGAGACTGGTTCTACCGACGTGCTTCGCACACAGGTGGCTGGTGGGTGTCAGTTTCTCCAACTTTAGTTGAATCGGATTCAATGAACAGTGTACTTTCTAAAGATCAAAAAGCAATCACTATACCGCGTTGTGGTTTTTGATGTGTAGGTAAGAACTTCTTGCTCAGCCCGTAGCAGCCACGTAAAACTTGCAACAACAAAGTAGAGAACGTGTAACTCGTTTTTGCAGGGCAAGTTGTGATGTGATATGGTCAAGACATGATGCTAAATTTTATTGTATGAGATGATTATGTTTTGTAACACAGTTATCGGCAAATGACAGGAGCCATATGGTTGTCACTTTATTGTATGAAATGCAATCGCCATGTAATTGCTTTACTTTATCACTAAGCGGTAGCGATAGTCGTAGAAGAAATAGTTGGTGAGACGATAATGATGCTTCGATGGAGATCAAGGTGTCAAGTCGGTGATGATGGTGATCATGACGGTGCTTTGGAGATGGAGATCAAAGGCACAAGATGATGATGGCCATATCATATCACATATATTGATTGCATGTGATGTTTATCCTTTATGCATCTTATTTTGCTTAGTTCGGCGGTAGCATTATAAGATGATCTCTCACTAAATTTCAAGGTATAAGTGTTCTCCCTGAGTATGCATCGTTGCTACAGTTTGTCGTGCCAAGACACCACGTGATGATTGGGTGTGATAAGCTCTACGTTCACATACAACGGGTGCAAGCCAGTTTTGCACACGCGGAATACTCGGGTTAAACTTGATGAGCCTAGCATATGCAGATATGGCCTCGGAACACTGAGACCGAAAGGTCGAGTGTGAGTCATATGGTAGATATGATCAACATAGTGATGTTCACCATTGAAAACTACTCCATCTCACGTGATGATCGGACATGGTTTAGTTTATATGGATCGCGTGATCACTTAGATGATTAGAGAGATGTCTATCTAAGTGGGAGTTCTTAAAGTAATTTGATTAATTGAACTTTAATATATCATGAAATCAGGGAGAACACGTGTACCTTGAAATTTAGTGAGAGATCATCTTATAATGCTACCGCCGTACTAAGCAAAATAAGATGCATAAAGGATAAACATCACATGCAATCAATATAGGTGATATGATATGGCCATCATCATCTTGTGCCTTTGATCTCCATCTCCAAAGCACCATCATGATCACCATCGTAACCGGCTCACCTTGATCTCCATCGTAGCATCGTTATCGTCTCACCAACTATTGCTTCTACGACTATCGCTACCGCTTAGTGATAAAGTAAAGCAATTACATGGCAATTGCATTTCATACAATAAGTGACAACCATATGGCTCCTGCCAGTTGCCGATAACAGTGTTACATAACATGATCATCTCATACAACAATTTATATAATCATGTCTTGACCATATCACATCACAACATGCCCTGCAAAAATAAGTTAGACGTCCTCTACTTTGTTGTTGCAAGTTTTACGTGGCTGCTATGGGCTTCTAGCAAGAACCGGTCTTACCTACGCATCAAACCACAGCGTAGTATAGTGATTGCTTTTTCATCTTCAGAAAGTGAAAGCACAAGTGCTCCCTAGGTGGTTTTGGTAATTAATGACAACATATCTCTTGTTGGACTAACGCTTCTATCTAGTATGTTTCAGATAAGTTCAACAATGGAGTGGCATGGACTAAAGGTTGTGGGAAATTGTCCAAGATGCTAAGGACAAAGGATTGGCTAAAGCTTAAAGCTCAAGACTCTTCATTTTACATTTTAGTGATCCAAGATCACATTGAGTCCATAGGAAAAGCCAATACTAACAAGGAGGGATGAGGTGTTGCTTAATGAGCCTTTTGCTTCAAGTGCTTAATGATATGCTCCAAAATCCTCAGCTACTTTCCCATATCCACATTTGACCTAAACCCAAAGCCAAACTCGGCCCTACCGATTCTTTCAATCCGGCGCCACCGAGTTTCACTTGTCATAGCCATTGCCAAACCCTAGCAAATCGGTTCTACCGATAGGGATCTCGGTCTCACCGAGATGGGATTTCAATCTCCCTGTTTCCTTTTCGTAACTTTTTGGTCTCACCAAAACAGCGGATCGGTCCCACCGAGATTGCAATGTAAACTCACTGTTTCCTTTTCGTAACATTTCGGTCTCACCGAGAAGAGCGAATCGGTCCCACCGAGTTCACCTGACCAACTCTCTGGTTAGCTTATTACCAAATCGGTCTCATCGAGTTTCTATAATCGGTCTCACCGAGATTACGTTATGCCCTAACCCTAACCATATCGGTCCTACCGAGTTGCATGTCAGTCCCACCGAAAATCACTAACGGTCACTAGGTTTACTAAATCGGTCCGACCGAGTATGTTGATTCGGTCCCACCGAGATTGGTAAATTGTGTGTAACAGTTGGATTTTGTGTGGAGGCTATATATACCCCTCCACCTCCTCTTCATTCGTAGAGAGAGCCATCATAACACATCTACACTTCCAACTCATATGTTTTGAGAGAGAACCACCTACTCATTTGTTGAGGCCAAGATATTCCATTCCTACCACATGAATCTTGATCTCTAGCCTTCCCCAAGTTGCTTTCCACTCAAATCTTCTTTCCACCAAATCCAAATCCTGTGAGAGAGAGTTGAGTGTTGGGGAGACTATCATTTGAAGCACAAGAGCAAGGAGTTCATCATCAACACACCATTTGTTACTTCTTGGAGAGTGGTGTCTCCACCATTCATAGCCATTGCAAGGGATAACGGAAACAACTCCCAAGCTCTTCGTGATGCTGAAATCAACGAAGGTAGAAATCAAGAAAAACATCAAGTGTTGATGGTTGACAAGACCACTAGTTTCAAGAAAAGGGCAGAGGGAAGAAGGGGAACTTCAAAAATAACAGCAAGCAAAGTTGCTGCTCAAGTGAAGAAGCCCAAGTCTGATCCTAAGCCTGAGACTAAGTGCTTCTACTGCAAAGGGACTGGTCACTGGAAGCAGAACTACCCCAAGTGATTGGCAGATAAGAAGGATGGCAAAGTGAACATAAGTATATTTGATATACATGTTATTGATGTGTACTTTACTAGTGTTTATAGCAACCCCTCAGTATTTGATACTAGTTCAGTTGCTAAGATTAGTAACTCGAAATGGGAGTTGCAGAATAAAGAATAGTTAAGGGTGAAGTGACGATGTGTGTTGGAAGTGGTTCCAAGATTGATATGATCATCATCGCACACTCCCTATACTTTCGGGATTAGTGTTGAACTTGAATAAGTGTTATTTGGTGTTTGCGTTGAGCATGAATATGATTTGATCATGTTTATTGTAATATAGTTATTCATTTAAGTAAGAGAATAAATTGTTGTTCTGTTTACATGAATAAAACCTTATATGGTTACACACCCAATGAAAATAGTTCGTTGGATCTCGATCGTAGTGATACACATAATCATAATATTGAAACCAAAAGATGCAAAGTTAATAATGATAGTGCAACTTATTTGTGGCACTGCCGTTTAGGTCATATTGGTGTAAAGCGCATGAAGAAACTCCATGCTGATGGGATTTTGGAATCACTTGATTATGAATCACTTGATGCTTGCGAACCATGCCTCATGGGCAAGATAACTAAGACTCCGTTCTCCGGAGTGAGCAACTGACTTATTGGAAATAATACATACTGATGTATGCGGTCCGATGAGTGTTAAGGCTCATGGCAAGTATCGTTATTTTCTGAACTTCACAGATGATTTGAGAAGATATGGGTATATCTACTTGATGAAACATAAGTCTGAAACATTTGAAAAGTTCAAAGAATTTCAGAGTGAAGTGGAAAATCATCGTGACAAGAAAATAAAGTTTCTACGATCTGATCGCGGAGACAAATATTTGAGTTACGAGTTTGGTCTTCAATTAAAACAATGTGGAATAGTTTCATAAACTCATGCCACATGGAACACCACAGCATAATGGTGTGTCCGAACGTCATAACCGTACTTTATTGGATATAGTGCAATCTATGATGTCTCTTACCGATCTACCACTATCGTTTTGGGGTTATGCATTAGAGACAGCTGCATTCACGGTAAATAGGGCACCATCTAAATCCGTTGAGACGACACCGTGTGAACTATGGTTTGGCAAGAAACCTAATCTGTCGTTTCTTAAAGTTTGGAGTTGCGATGCTTATGTGAAAAAGTTTCATCTCGATAAGCACAAACTCAAATCGGAGAAATATGTCTTCATAGGATACCCAAAGGAGATAGTTGGGTACACCTTCTACCACAGATCCGAAGGCAAGACATTCGTTGCTAAGAATGGATCCTTTCTAGAGAAGGAGTTTCTCTCGAAAGAAGTGAGTGGGACGAAAGTAGAACTTGATGAGGTAACTGTACCTGCTCGCTTATTGGAAAGTAGTTCATCACAGAAATCTGTTCCTGTGACTACTACACCAATTAGTGAGGAAGCTAATGATGATGATCATGTAACTCCAGATCAAGTTACTACCGAATCTCGTAGGTAAACCAGAGTGAGATCCGCACCAGAGTGGTACGGTAATCCTGTTCTGGAAGTCATGTTACTAGACCATGACGAACTTGCGAACTATGAGGAAGCGATGATGAGCCCAGATTCCGCAAAATGGCTTGAGGCCATGAAATCTGAGATGGGATCCATGTATGAGAACAAAGTATGGACTTTGGTTGACTTGCCCAATGATCGGCAAGCCATAGAAAATAAATGGATCTTCAAGAGGAAGACGGACGCTCATAGTAGTGTTACTATCTACAAAGCTAGAATTGTCGCAAAAGGGTTTCGACAAGTTCAAGGTGTTGACTACGATGAGATTTTCTCACTCGTATCTATTCTTAAAGTCTGTCCGAATCATGTTAGCAATTGCCGCATTTTATGAAATCTGGCAAATGGATAAACAAAACTGCATTCCTTAATGGATTTACTAAAGAAGAGTTGTATACGATGCAACTAGAAGGTTTTGTCGATCCTAAAGGTGTTAACTAAATATGCAAGCTCCAGCGATCCATCTATGGACTGGTGCAAGAATCTCGGAGTTGGAATATACGCTTTGATAAGTTGATCAAAGCATATAGTTTTATACAGACTTGCGGTGAAGCCTGTATTTACAAGAAAGTGAGTGGGAGCACTACAACATTTCTGATAAGTATATGTGTATGACATATTGTTGATCGGAAATAATGTAGAATTATTCTGCAAAGCATAAAGAAGTGTTTGAAAGGAGTTTTTCAAAGAAAGACCTCGGTGAAGTTGCTTACATATTGAGCATCAAGATCTATAGAGATAGATCAAGACGCTTGATAAGTTTTTTCAATAAGTACATACCTTGACAAGATTTTGAAGTAGTTCAAAATGGAATAGTCAAAGAAAGAGTTCTTGCCTGTGTAACAAGGTGTGAAATTGAGTAAGACTCAAAGCCCGACCATGGAAGAAGATAGAAAGAGAATGAATGTCATTCCCTATGCCTCAGCCATAGGTTCTATGAAGTATGCCACGCTATGTACCAGATCTATTGTATACCCTACACTGATTTTGGCAAGGGAGTACAATAATGATCTAGGAGTAGATCACTGGACAGCGGTCAAAATTATCCTTAGTGGAATAAGGATATGTTTCTCGATTATGGAAGTGAAAAAAGGGGTTCGTCGTAAAGGGTTACGCCGATGCAAGTTTTGACACTAATCTAGATGACTCTAAGTCTCGATCTAGATACATATTGAAAGTGGGAGCAATTAGCTAGAGTAGCTCCGTGCAGAGCATTGTTGATATAGATATTTGCAAAATACTTACGGATCTGAATATGACAGACCCGGTGACTAAAAATTATCTCACAAGCAAAACATGATCACACCTTAGTACTCTTTGGGTGTTAATCACATAGCGATGTGAACTAGATTACTGACTCTAGTAAACCCTTTGGGTGTTGGTCACATATCGATGTGGACTATGGATGTTAATCACATGGTGATGTGAACTATTGCTGTTAAATCACATGGTGATGTGAACTAGATTATTGACTCTAGTGCAAGTGGGAGACTGAAGGAAATATGCCCTAGAGGCAATAATAAAGTTATTATTTATTTCCTTATTTCATGATAAATGTTTATTATTCATGCTAGAATTGTATTAACCGGAAACATAATACATGTGTGAATACATAGACAAACAGAGTGTCACTAGTATGCCTCTACTTGACTAGCTCGTTAATCAAAGATGGTTATGTTTCCTAACCATGGACAAAGAGTTGTTATTTGATTAACGGGATCACATCATTAGTTGAATGATCTGATTGACATGACCCATGCCATTAGCTTAGCACCCAATCGTTTAGTATGTTGCTATTGCTTTCTTCATGACTTATACATGTTCCTATGACTATGAGATTATGCAACTCTCGTGTGCCGGAGGAACACTTTGTGTGCTACCAAATGTCACAACGTAACTGGGTGATTATAAAGGTGCTCTACAGGTGTCTCCAAAGGTACATGTTGGGTTGGCGTATTTCGAGATTAGGATTTGTCACTCCGATTGTCGGAGAGGTATCTCTGGGCCCTCTCGGTAATGCACATCACATAAGCCTTGCAAGCATTGCAACTAATGAGTTAGTTGTGAGATGATGTATTACGGAACGAGTAAAGAGACTTGCCGGTAACGAGATTGAACTAGGTATTGGATACCGACGATCGAATCTCAGGCAAGTAACATACCGATGACAAAGGGAACAACGTATGTTGTTATGCGGTCTGACCGATAAAGATCTTCGTAGAATATGTAGGAGCCAATATGGGCATCCAGGTCCTGCTATTGGTTATTGACCAGAGATGTGTCTCGGTCATGTCTACATTGTTCTCGAACCCGTAGGGTCCGCACGCTTAAGGTTTCGATGAAAGTTATATTATGAGTTTATGAGTTTTGATGTACCGAAGGAGTTCGGAGTCCCAGATGAGATTGGGGACATGACGAGGAGTCTCGAAATGGTCGAGACATAAAAATTGATATATTGGACGACTATATTCGGACATCGAAAAGGTTCCGAGTGATTCGGGTATTTTTCGGAGTACCGGAGAGTTACGGGAATTCACCGGGAGAAGTATTGGGCCTTATTGGGCCATACGGGAAAGAGAGAGGGGCTGCCTAGGGCAGGCCGCGCGCCCCCCAAGGCCTAGTCCGAATTGGACTAGGGGGAGGGGCTGCGCCCCTTCCTTGTTTCCTACTCCTACTACATGGAAGGACTCCTAGTTGGACTAGGAAAGGGGGAATCCTACTCCCGGTGGGAGTAGGACTCCCCTAGGGCGCGCCATAGAGAGGGCCGGCCCTCCCCTCCTCCACTCCTTTATATACGGGGGCAGGGGACACCCCATAGACACACAAGTTGATCCACGTGATCTTATTCTTAGCCGTGTGCGGCGCCCCCTGCCACCATAGTCCTCGATAATATTGTAGCGGTGCTTAGGCGAAGCCCTGCGACAGTAGTACATCAAGATCGTCACCACGTCGTCGTGCTGACGGAACTCTTCCCCGAAACTTTGCTGGATCAGAGTCCGGGGATCGTCATCGAGCTGAACGTGTGCTAAAACTTGGAGGTGCCGTAGTTTCGGTGCTTGATCGGTCGGGCCGTGAAGACGTACGACTACATCAACCAAACGCTTCCGTTGTCGATCTACTAGGGTACGTAGATCACACTCTCCCCTTGTTGCTATGCATCACCATGATCTTGCGTGTGCGTAGGAAAATTTTGAAATTACTACGTTCCCCAACACGAAGCACGTCGGAAGAACCAGTCTTGTGTAAGCGTACGCGTAATGTCGGTTTGAGGCGCTTCATCCAACAATACCGCTGAATCAAGAATCAACTAGTGACAGCAAGCAATATGTATATACCCACGCCCACAACTCCTTTGTGTTCTACTCGTGCAAATAATATGTACGCATAGACCTAGCTCTGATACCACTATTGGGGAACACAGTAATTTCTAAAAAGTTTCTACGCACACGCAAGATCCATCTAGGTGATGCATAGCAACGAGAGGGGAGAGTGTTGTCCACGTACCCTCGTAGACCATAAGCAGAAGCGTTATAACAACATGGTTGATGTAGTCGTACGTCTTCATGATCCGACCGATCCTAGCACCAAAAGTACGACACCTCCACGATCTGCACATGTTCAGCTCGGTGACGTCCCACGAACTCTAGATCCAGCTGAGGTCGAGGGAGAGTTTCGTCAGCACGACGACGTGATGACAATGATGATGAAGTTACCGATGCAGGGCTTCGCCCTAGCACTACAACGATATGACCGCGGTGGAATTCTGTGGAGGGGGCACCGCACACGGCTAAACAATCAACTTGTGTGTCTGTGGGGTGCCCCCTCCCCCGTATATAAAGGAGTGGAGGAGGGGAGGGTTGGTCCTCTCATGGCGCGCCCAAGGGGGAGTCCTACTCCTGGTGGGAGTAGGATTCCCCCTTCCCTAGTTGGAGTAGGAGAGGAAGGAAGGGGGAGAGAGAGGGAAGGAAAGGGGGCCCGGCCCCCACCCAATTCGGATTGGGCTTGGGAGGCGCGCCCTCCACCTTGGCCGCCTCCTCCTCTCTCCCACTAAGCCCCAATAAGGCCCATTGACTCCCCAGGGGGTTCCGGTAACTGCCCGGTACTCCGGTAAATGCCCGAACTCACCCGGAACCATTCCGATGTCCAAACACAGCCTTCAAATATATCGATATTTATGTCTCGACCATTTCGAGACTCCTCGTCATGTCCGTGATCATATCCGGGACTCCGAACTACCTTTGGTACATCAAAACACATAAACTCATAATACCGATCGTCACCTAATGTTAAGCGTGCGGACCCTACGGGTTCGAGAACTATATAGAAATGACCGAGACTCACTTTAGGTCAATAACCAATAGCGGAGCCTGGATGCTCATATTGGTTAAAACATATTCTACGAAGGTCTTTATCGGTCAAACCGCATAACAACATACGTTGTTCCCTTTTTTCATCGGTATGTTACTGGCCCGAGATTCGGTCATCGGTATCTCAATACCTAGTTCAATCTCGTTACCGGCAAGTCTCTTTACTCGTTCCGTAATGCAACATCCCGTAATTAACTCATTAGTCACATTGCTTGCAAGGCTTATAGTGATGTGCATTACCGAGAGGGCCCATAGATACCTCTCCGATACACAGAGTGACAAATCCTAATCTCGATCTATGCCAACTCAACAAACACCATCGGAGACACGTGTAGAGCATCTTTATAGTCACCCAGTTACGTTGTGACGTTTGATAGCACAGTAAGTGTTCCTTCGGTATTCGGGAGTTGCATAATCTCATAGTCATGTGAACATGTATAAGTTATGAAGAAAGCAATAGCAACAAACTAAACGATCATCGTGCTAAGCTCATGGATGGGTCAAGTCAATCACATCATTCTCTAATGATGTGATCCCGTTCATCAAATGACAACTCATGTCTATGGCTAGGAAACTTAACCATCTTTGATTAACGAGCTAGTCAAGTAGAGGCATACTAGTGACACATTGTTTGTCTATGTATTCACACATGTACTAAGTTTTCGGTTAATACAATTCTAGCATGAATAATAAACATTTATCATGATATAAGGAAATATAAATAACAACTTTATTATTGCCTCTAGGGCATATTTCCTTTAGAATTTTCTACAATACTTTGACCATTTTTCAGTTTGATGCATATTTTCTTCAAAAAAGAAAAATGCATGCATGTGGAAAATCACGGGACGATGAACTCGCCTAACTAGCGTCCTCTTGATCTCCATGAGTTTTTGTGGTCTTTGTTGAGAAGCCCCTAAAGCCATCAATACAACAAGTTAGTGATGTAGATGAAGATGTTGGGGCCATTGAGATCTATAAATGACATGGGTTGTCACTAAGGATTAACACGCCAAAGGTGTCACTGGGACTCATAATTGAGTTCCGTCCTAGGGCTCCATGCTTTCCAAATATACTTCTCGATGTGCCAAAAAATTCCTAACGGATGACACCCTCTATCGTAAGGGGTTGAGGAGTGCTTATGCGGTGCATCCCTCAAGTCCAGGGTTGAGATCTACTCAAATAGTTACATGTAGGCGTATGATGGGCACAATCTTACTTCTAAATCTGGTCGAAAAGACCTTTAACTAAGTGTTCTGTTGGTCTACATTCCTCCTTGCCGAGAGAGAACTTGTGAAAATGTAATGCGTGCCAATATCACAGCCGAAAATACTAACTCGCCAAAGCACTAGAGATACCCTTATGGCGGACCTTCATGGCCTAGGGGCTTGATCATCTGGTAGCCTTTTCGACACCACCCGATGGCATAAATTTCTTCTAACGGTGGTGAATACATTCACTAAATGGATTTATGTTGAACCCAACATCAACTTGATGACTACGGCCATAGTGTGCTTCACCCACAAGAATGCGATGACTCGTTTTTGGTGTTCCTAAAAGGACCACCACTGCCAATGATACCCAAATTTTCATTAGAGCTTTTCACGACATCTGCAACAAATTGGGGACCTAGATGTGATTTGCCTCCATTGTGCGCCCTGAGAGCAATATGCAAGTTAACTAGGATAATGGACACATGCTATCTGGTTTGAAGAGGCGCTTTTATGCTAAGGAGAAAATGCAGCTCACAAAGCTACCAACAATCCCGTGGGAAGGAGAAAACTATAGACACATCCCTTGGGGACACTCCTTGTTTGTGCTATATGCTGCTAGAACCATGCTGCCTTGCTAAACAAGAGTTGGCTCATCTCGTATAGACTCGTACGACGATGAAAAAGTGATTGAAAGGTGAAAATATAACCTAAATTCCCTCAAAGAATGGAGGGACCATGTTCTCATCCGATCCACGAGGTACTAGCTATTGCTACAAGGGCATCATGACAAATGGGTTGCCTAAAGAATTTTTTTTGGAAAGCCAATCTGATCCTTCAACTCATACAAAGACTGAAGCGATAGCAACAAGTCCTCTCCGATGTATGAAGGACCATATGAGGTGCTCGTCAAATTTTTCTTCGGTGCTACAACATTACAGAGACAAGAGGAGAGTCATTACGCAGGAGTTGGAACATTGTGCATATAAGGAAGTTCTATTTACAATGCCCTCATAGAGGTAAATTCCGTCATTAAGATGAACCATTTTACCAGTCAGTAAATGCTAGTGAAGGATTGTTCCAACATATACTTAATGGTTTCCCAATTATGCAGCTTGTACCGGTTTCCCATTAGAGAGAAACAAGAAGAGAACATTGTGGCACCGTGTTTCTCACGTAGTTTAGTGGTAGATACTATCATATTAACTAGAGAATTTAAAGAGTCGTGACACAAGAAGAGAGGGTGCGGGTCCCGGTGATGAATGAGGCTTCGAGATGTAGCCCTTGAGCCCTCTTATACATTTGTTGCCGTGAATTGATACCTCTAATACTAGTATTACGATATACTCTCTCTGTCCGGAAAAACTTGTCTCTCAAATTGATGTATCTAGCACCAAGTTAGTGATAGATACATCCATTTGAGGAACAATCTTGGGACAACCTTTTTTGGACGGAGCGAGTACTACATTGATAGGTTACCACTACAATTAATGGCTTTCTTTTCTCTTTTATATTGGGAATGTCCGCAAAAATGTGCTCAGGTCAGGTGGCGCATGGACAATCTAAAGTTCCACAATATGTACATGTGTAAGTGCATCTAGTGCCACCCCTAGTTGGTTTTGGAGTATTGACGACAAACCTAGTTGAGGGACTAATGTGTTTGTGAGAATTGCAAGATAACACAGGTAGAAGTCCCTCATTGATTCGGTTTTACTACCAGAGATGACCCCTAAAAATGTACGAAGACATTGAAGACAATGGTGGTATATGAAGATATTCACATTGAAGACTATGACAAGAGAAGACACTATGTGAAGCCTATGGAACTCGAAGACTTAGATCCTTCGTAGTTCTATTTCATTTGTGTTGAGTCATAGGAACCACCGTACTGTTAAGTGGGGTCCAAGAGAACCAGTCAGAATGACTGAAGTGATGCCTAATTCAAAACCTATATCTTCGAGCGAAGACTATGAGAACAAATCTTGTCCAGAGTCGGACAAGTCAGCTTTACTTGTAGCCCAAGTAAAGTTGCCGTGTGAGTTTGAAATCTGACCGTTGGTACACGTGTCAGTTCCTTAGTGACCCAAGGTCATTTCGGACAAATCAGGTCAGGTTGCCCAGTGGCTATAAATAGTCCACCCCCTACAACCATAAACGAATGGCTGCTCAGATTTCAGTGCACGGCTTTTGTCGTTTGAGAGCAACCCACCTCGAAGCCTTTGAGAGAAAATTCCTAGCGAGGAGAAAAGCCCTAACCACCCAGAGCCAGAGTAAATTGGGCATCACTTAAGTCTTCTTGTTTGAGTGATCTGAAGACTTATTACACTTGAGGACTGTGCATCCTCCAATCGGTTAGGCGTCGCGTTCTGAGCATCCAAGAGAAATTGTGGATTGCCAGTGAACGAAGTCTGTGAAGGTTTGGGAGTCTACCTTGAAGACTTACCAGAGTGATTGGGCGAGGTCTGTGTGACCTTAGCTCAAGGAGAAAACGGTGAGGACTGGGTGTCCTGAGCTGCGTGTTCAGGACTGGGTGTCCGGGACTGTGTGTCCTTTGGTTTAAATACCTAGCCGCTCCAACCAGACATACAGTTGTCACAGCAACTGGAACTGGTCCAAAAAATCATTGTCTTCAGCGTGTCATTGGTTTCATCTTCAGTTCCTTTTACTTACTGTTACACATTGTGAAGCCATTGCATGCTTGCTGTATCTTCTGTTTCCACATCATAACTGTATGATTTGTTTGGCTTCGTAACTTCTTCCTACCTGATCCTTATTACACTGCAGCTACTTGTCTCGTGCTTTCACTCTATTGAATACTTGACCATGGCTTGCCTAGTGTAATCTAACTTCCGCTGCTTAAGTGATAGGCATATCTGTACTGTTTGTCTTCATAACTTTCACGTTTTGAAGACTTTAATAAAAATCGTCTATTCACCCCCCCTCTAGTCGATATAACACACTTTCAATTGGTATCAGAGCAAGGTGCTCCCTTGTTCTGTGTGATTCGGTTTAACCACCTGGAGTTTTAACTGCAGGGATAATTAAAGTCTCTGCTGCGTGCCCCGTCTTCGATGGAACTGAATATCCCTACTGGAAGAATAAGATGCGCATGCATCTTGAAGCCATTGACGTCGACCTATGGTATGTCGTTGAAAACGGCGTTCCCAAGGCTGGAGAAGGTGTCACTGCTGCTGATGTCAAGAAGTTCACTCAACTGGACTCTACTGCCAAGAATATCATCTGTGGTCATCTGACCAAGGGACAGTACGGCCGTGTGAGTGCCTTGAAGACATCCAAGCTAGTCTGGGACTGGCTCTCCAAAGTCAATGAAGGCATCTCAACCCAGAGAGATCAGAGAATTAGTGTTCTTCGCAATCTCTTCAACCGCTTCAAGTGAAATGACAATGAGAATGTCCAACACACATTTGACCAGCTCACTGACATCACAAATGAGCTTCAAGCCCTCGGCGCCACTGAGATCACCAAACATGAAATCGTCAAGACGCTGCTGAGATCACTTGACAGTTCATTTGACATCCTAGCCCTGATGATTTAAGAACGTCCAGACTTCAAGACACTCGATCCGTCTGACATACTTGAGAGGCTCAACACACATGAGTTTCAGCTTTCTGAGAAAAGAGATATCTACGGTCCAAACTATGGGCGAACTCGTGCCTTGAAGGCAAAAGCTGTGTCCTCATCTGAAGAAGAATCTGACAACAGTTCTGATGATCCTGAAGACATTGGAAGGGAACTTGCAATGCTTGTGAAGAAGTTCCAGAAATTCACCAAGAAGAAAGGCTTCAGAAAGTCTTCACGATCAAGCTCAAGGAATGATGAAGCTTCTGCTCATGACTACAAGAAGAAAACATGTCACAAGTGCAAGAAAACTGGACACTTCATCTCTGAGTGTCCACAATGGGACAATGAGAGCAGAAAGAAGAAGAAGAGCAAGGAATATGACTCTGATGACAAGAAGAAGAAGAAATACTCAAAGTCTTCTTCCAAGTCTTCCTCAAAGTCTTCATCACACAAGAAGAGCTCAACTGGCAAGGCTCGTGCATTTGTTGGAAAGGAAATGGATTCAGAGGAGGAATCCGCTTCTGAGGAGGCAGAGGTGGAGTCTGAGGAGGAATCTGATTCTGGCATTGCGAGTCTGGCTACAGCTTACGTCACCAAGTCCATCTTCAACACTGAAGACAATGACTTCATCACCAACACCATTGCAAATGACAAAGACGACTCCACTCCTACCTATTGCTTCATGGCACGCGGTGCCAAGGTAAACACACGCACTACTCACTATCAAATATCCAGTGACGATGATTCTGATTGTGATTCAAAACCCAGCTACAAAACACTTGCTAAAATTGCAACTGAACAACATAAAGCCATGGAACATATTCAAAAACTGTTAGACAGAAGCGATGCTCTGTTGGGTGCTGAAATGACTCGGTCTGAATCCTTAATTGAAGACATAAAAAATCTTCACGTTAAGTATCAGGAACTTGAAGATCGTCATGATACTCTCTCAACAACTCATGAAAAGCTCTCCTATGATTATCTTCAAAGGAAGCAAGATCTTGAGAAATTGAGAGCGGCTCATGAAGATCTTCAAAAGGAAAACGAGTCACTTCGCGCCGAACAGATCAGTTCCGCTCAGGAAGGATTTGAACCACCATGCCTTAAATGCATTGAGCGTGATAATGCTACTTCTGTTGCTGAATGTTCCACTGCTACTGCTGTTGCAATATCTTCAACTGTTGAAGTGGTAACTAACCCCTCTGCTGAGGATACCACTGCTATTGCTGATGAGAATGCTAGGTTGAAGACATTGCTTGAAACAAGGATGTACAAAAGTCTCAAAGGACATCAGACATTATGTGATGTCCTCAAGAAGCAGATTCTGAACCGAAACCCTAGGAAAGAGGGTGTTGGGTTCGTGAGGAAAATTAGTGCAGATGACTCTTACTGGAAACCTGAGCAGTACCCCAAAACCACATGGGTTGCTGCAAAGGAATCCTCAGCAGATCCATCCAATCTATCTGGCTTCACTTGTGCTAATCCCATTATCATTGATGAATCCTTTGATGCAAACTATAAACTGTTTAAGAATCAGAATGGTGAAGTATTTGCCAGGTACATTGGTACTAACTGCAGGAATGGACCGCTTATGAAGAAGATCTGGGTTCCAAAAACGTGTCTGGAGAATCTTCCTGTGAATGTCCTCATGACACCTCACATGAAGAAGACAAACCTCAGACCAAAGGCTTCATATGGTCCAAAGGCTTCATACAGGCAGAGGACTCACCCGAGTCGCACTAACGCAAATGTTTTGCAGGGAAACCATGCTCAGGCATATGAGAGCGGTTCTTCAAACCGTCATGTTCATATGACCAAGAACTATTCTGCCTATTCTTATGAGTACTATTGCCCGCCTGCTAGACTGTTTGCTAGGGCTCCAAAGCCAAAATTCTCAGATGCTGCACTTAGACTTATTGCTTCTAAGCCACCCTTGAAGATGTGGGTGGTTAAGAAAGCTTAACTCTCTTTTGCAGGGAAAGGTCTCCAGCAGAAAACCAAAATCTTCTGACGCTATTGCTGGGGACCTTAAAAATCTTGTGGGGCGCAAGATCAAATGCCCGAATGGCATCACTATGTATTTCGTACCTGAAACGCATGCTACTCTTCCTATTAGTCCTAACCTGGATCTAAGTTTTCATAACCCACTGGTTCGTCAAATGTTTTTGCTTCACAATTCTCTTCGTGAAGCCTATCCCCCTAACTGCACTGTAGGGTACGACACAAGCGCCTTCAGAGTCTTCAGAATGGATTATTGACAGTGGGTGTACAAATCACATGACTGGCAAAAGAAGTCTTTTTATGGACTCAACCTTACGTCCATCCGACAAGAGCCACATCACATTTGCTGACACTGGTAAAAGTAAGGTATTGGGTCTAGGTAGAGTTGCAATCTCAAAGGATCAACACATGAATAAAGTCATGTTTGTTGAATCCCTTGGCTTCAACTTAATGTCTGTCTCAATGCTTTGCGATTTGAACATGATTGTAATTTTTGGAAAATATCGTTGCCTAGTACTAATGGAATCTGACAAGTCTCTAGTGTTTGAAGGGTATCGGAAAGATGATCTGTATGTGGTAGATTTCTCAGCAGGGCCACAGCTTGCAGTATGTCTTCTGGCAAACGCTTCAGAATGCTGGCTTTGGCATCGGAGGCTTGGGCATGCTGGCATGAGGAACCTCCACACCCTTGCGAAGAAGAAGCATGTCATAGGCATCGAGGGCGTCAAGTTCAAGAAAGATCACTTATGCGGTGCCTGTGAAGCAGGGAAGATGACAAGGGCAAAACATCTTCGAAGACAATCATGACCACTACTCGACCCTTCGAACTGCTTCACATGGATCTCTTTGTTCCCACTCACTACTCAACTTTTTCCACTACTGCTTGCCTCTATGGCTTTGTCATTGTTGATGATTACTCTAGATATACTTGGGTGCACATAATCCTTTACAAGGCTGAAGTGCAGGATGTCTTCAGACGCTTCGCAAATCGGGCTATGAACAATTATGGCACCAAGATAAAGCACATCAGAAGTGACAATGGCACTGAATTCAAGAACACTGGCCTTGATACATATCTGGATACCTTGGGCATCACACATGAATTCTCAGCTCCGTACATGCCACAGCAGAATGGCGTCGTCGAACGCAAGAATAGAACACTCATTGAGATGGCCAGAACAATGCTAGATGAGTACAAGACTCCAAGAAAATTCTGGCCTGAAGCCATTGACACTGCATGCCATACAATCAACCGTGTTTATCTTCACAAGCTTCTAAACAAGACAACTTATGAACTTCTAACTGGCAAGAAGCCAAATGTCAGTTACTTCAGAGTATTTGGCTCAAGATGCTGGATCAAGGACCCACACCACACCTCAAAATTTGCACCAAAAGCACATGAGGGCTTTATGCTTGGATATGGAAAGGATTCGCACTCCTACAGAGTCTTCAATCTCTTTCACTACAAAGTGGTTGAAACAGTGGATGTGCGGTTCGATGAGACCAATGGTTCACAAAGAGAGCAACTGCCAGATGTGCTAGATGAAGTTCCAGCCAGTGAATCAATCAAGCTAATGGGAACTGGAGAAATTATACCTTCTGAAGCTCATCCTGAAGAAGAACTTATCATCTCAGCACCTGATCCACATGAAGACAATGCTCAGCCTGAAGACATTCCTCCCCACGACAACATAGATCAGCAAGAGCAAAGTCTTCGACCCATACATCCTCGTGTTGCCAATGAAGTGTAGATTGATAGAATAATTGATAGCATCAATGCACCTGGTCCCCTCACTCGTTCAAGGGCAACTCAACTGGCAAATTTCTGTGGGCACTTCGCATTCATCTCAACCTCAGAACCCAAGAAAGTTGAAGAAGCTTTTATGGAACCTGAGTGGATTCAAGCAATGCAAGAAGAGTTTCATCAGTTTGAGATGAACAATGTATGGGAATTGGTTAAGCGTCCTGATCCACGGAAGCATAACATAATAGGCACCAAATGGATATATCGCAACAAGCAAGATGAGCATGGTCAAGTTGTCAGAAACAAAGCTCGTCTCGTTGCTCAAGGATATACTCAAGTGGAAGGCATTGACTTCGATGAAACATTTGCTCCTGTGGCCAGACTTGAAGCCATCCGTATACTGGTGGCCTATGCAAATCATCATAACATACTTTTATATCAAATGGATGTGAAGAGTGCCTTTCTCAATGGCAAGATTGAAGAAGAAGTGTATGTTGCACAACCACCTGGGTTTGAAGATCCAAAACATCCTGACATGGTTTACAAACTCAATAAGGCACTATATGGCCTCAAACAAGCCCCTCGGGCCTGGTATGACACACTCAAATACTTCCTGAAGAGCAAAGGCTTCATACCTGGCTCCCTAGATCCCACTCTCTTCACGAAGACATATGATGGTGAACTGTTTGTGTGCCAAATATATGTTGATGACATTATCTTTGGCTGCACCAATCAGAAGTACAGTGAGGAGTTCGGATATATGATGCAAGAGCAATATCAGATGTCTATGATGGGGGAGCTGAAATTCTTCCTCGGTCTTCAGATACGGCAACAACGCAATGGCATCTTCATATCTCAAGAGAAGTATCTCAAAGATTGCCTGAAGAAGTTCGGTATGCAAGACTGCAAAGGCTTCACAACACCCATGCCAGCCAAACATCATCTGGGTCCTGACGACAATGGTAAAGAGTTCGATCAAAAGGTATACCGCTCCATGATTGGTTCTTTGCTTTATTTATGTGCATCTAGGCCAGATATTATGCTTAGTGTTTGCATGTGTGCTCGATTTCAAGCGGGACCAAAGGAGTCGCATCACTTAGCAGTGAAGCGAATTCTTCGATATTTGGCTCACACCCCAACTCTAGGATTGTGGTATCCAAAGGGCTCAGAGTTTGATCTGGTTGGATTCTCGGATGCTGATTATGCTGGTGACAAGGTTGATCGGAAGTCTACATCAGGCACATGTCACTTTCTGGGACGATCACTTGTATGTTGGTCTTCAAAGAAGCAGAACTGTGTATCCCTCTCCACTGCTGAATCTGAATACATTGTTGTTGGATCTTGCTGCGCTCAGCTTCTGTGGATGAAGCAAACCCTCAAGGACTATGGCATTCAACTGAAGCAAGTGCCTCTTTACTGCGACAACGAAAGCGCCATCAAGATCGCCAACAACCCAGTTCAGCACTCGAAGACAAAGCACATTGAAATTCGTCATCACTTTCTCAGAGATCATGTTGCAAAGGAAGATATTGATATCATACATGTCAACACTGAAGAGCAATTGGCAGATATCTTCACCAAGCCCTTGGATGAGAAGAGATTTTGCAAGTTACCGTGTGAGCTAAATATCTTGGAATCCTCAAATGTCCTGTGATCAGGCACACATCCTAACACTTATGCATATTGATGACTTAGATGTGCAACACACAAAGTAACGTATATCTTCAATCAATGAAGACATATATTCTAAGTGTGAATACATTAATGTGGAAATTGACTTCGGAGCGCCACGATAATTGTGCGCCGTGTCTGAGTCTAATACTTCCTATACGGTGGGTAATGCCACCACCAAACGTTCTATTTTTTGAAGTGCTTCACTCATGGCGTTACCTAGCAATGTCTTCACATTTGGTTTGGCTTCAATCTCTACATGTCTTCATGATTATCTTCACTACGTGGATTATATACAAGGGACTGCCGTTAATCAGATCATTCAGATCATTCAACTAATGATGTCAATCTCTACATAGCCTCATCACCTGCATCTTAGTCCAAGGGACTGCCGTCAATGACCCTCCTGCTGACTCGGAATCTGATGAAGCGCCTGCTGCACCGAAGCCAAAGCAGGCAAAGAAGCCAAAAGCTTCAAAGCAGACCCCTTCACCCAAAATCTCAAGGGCGAAGCCATTGGCAACTGCACCTCCTGAAGCCAGTGCGCAGTCTGAAGACTTATCTCGAGTCTCCAAGCCCCAGGAAGCAAAGAAGCCTCAGCCACACACAGGCAAAGAGCTCACAGTTGCTGCCATTCTGCGTAGCGAAACCATTGATCTATCCAGCGACGAAGATCTTGGAGATGACGCTCTTGAGCAGCTCATCAAGAGCAAGGAGGAGGCTGAAATCTTCAACAATCTGCCTCTGTTTGATGTAGCAATCATCCACAACTTCATCGATGAGTGGTTTGCTACACCAAATATCAGCTTCGATGATCTGCAGCTGCCCATTGGCCTCAGCGTCGCCTTCCAAGGCGCTATTGCTTCAGAACTTGCAATTGCCCAGCGCATTGTTGAACTAAAGCAGAAAATTGATTTTGAAAAGGCTTAGTTAAAGCAGAATATGGCCAGGCTCAGCGTCCAAGAAGTCAAGGACTTCAAGATCATGTTGCACGAGTTAAAGGAAAACTTTCTGAAGAAGCGTGCAGAAGCTCAGGGTTCGCGGGAGCGAATGAAGACTCTGGCTGATCGCTGTGTGCAGGCCTACAATGAGGCCGAGAAGCGCAAGGCACTTGGGCGTCCCGGCATCGACCCCAGGATGGCTACGAAGAAGAAGAAGAAGCCTTCTGTGCCTGAACCAGAGGCACCAAGACAAGAAGCTACCCCGACTGTCTTCCCCACTGCTACGACTGGCTCGAAGCCAAAGAGCCGGTCAACCGCTTCAG
Source organism: Triticum monococcum (assembly GCA_034509565.1). Classification (NCBI taxonomy): domain Eukaryota; kingdom Viridiplantae; phylum Streptophyta; class Magnoliopsida; order Poales; family Poaceae; genus Triticum; species Triticum monococcum. Next base: position 70,618,503 of record CM067846.1, read on the forward strand.
AGCTCAAGAAGACACGGACAGCCGAAGCTGAAGCAAGGAAGAGGAAACACTCTGAAGCCTCTCCTTCTGACCCCACCAAGAAGAAGCGCAAGATCAAGAAAGCTCGGGCTGCTCCCACAGAGCCCTTGATAGTTGAACCCCTATCTGTCATCTACCCTGACACAGATCGTCAGCTGACAGTTCATGAGCCTGCTCCCACAGAGGCTCCTGAAGCTGAAGATATTCCAGCAGCCGACCCCATCGCTGCTGAAGACATTGGTCATCAGGACAATGTACAAGATGATGCAGCCCTTCCTCAGCTTGAGACAAGCGAACTGATCAGCATTGGTCGTCCTGTGACGCCAATCGCACAAGCTGCATCATGGGCGGATCGCCCACAAGAAGAAGAATCTGAGGCCCAGCCCACTCCAACTCCAAAGGCGTCGTCTGCATTCCGCAGGCTTCGCAAAGGACCACGGCCTCAAGATTCGGCTGAAGACATTCCGGCTGCATCAGCCGAAGATACTGAAGAAGCACCACCAGAACCCACTTCCCCGCTCCACCAAGAACCAGTTCTCCAGGAGAACGTGCCTGCGTCTGCCCCTCCAGCTAGTCAAGTGGAGGTGAAAAATATGGAGGCTGCCACCACCAACTTTGAAGCCAATGTGGAGCCCTCCCCAACAACAGCTTCCGAAGACACTGAAGCTACTGCTCCTGACACTTCTGCGCCTGAGTCTGCGGCCGGTCCACAATTCAACTATCATGTTGCGCACAGGCCTCAGGTTCAGAAGCCGATCCCACGACTGCCAAGGTTCCCAGGTCCTGCATCAGCTCCTGGCTCCTTTAATGTCAATAGCTTCAGGGCCGACAACACGTTTTTCAACAGCTCCAAAAACCCTTACTCAAGGGAACGGATTGTATCAGATAGGTTCTGGAGCTATCCACAACACAGCTATTACTCATGCATCCTATACAACCAAGGCCGCATCTTCCCGCACAAGCGCCTTGAGGTTGAAGCTGTTGCTGGTCTGCCCGGCGTGGAAGAAGCACTGGATTGCTTCAAGCAAGTGGGTTTGCTGCCGTTCATCACAGATGAAGAGCACTGGAATGAAGAGCTTCTGCTTCAATTCTATGCCACTCTTCATATCAAAGGCTACAACAGAGATCCGAAGACTTGGGTCCTGGAGTGGATGACCGGAAATGTCCATCATGAAGCCAATGCATTCAATATCATTGAGCTTACCGGCCTGCCCACTCCTGGCGAATTCTTCGAAGAAGGCTGCCAATTACATGCTGAAGCAATTGAAAGCATATTCCAAAGGCCTAAACCAAATATGTGTCAGATGCTTTCAATGATGAAGCCATTGCCCCATGATGCACCCTATCCAACTGAGTTCTTCGTTGAAGACTTAGAGTACCTGCCCAGAACCATATATCACATCATCAGGCGGACTCTCTGGCCCCTCAAGGGACACTCTCCACATGCCAAGGTTGAGGGTGCAATGAAGACTCTCATATTCTACATCCTTCATGGCAAATGCTTCAATGCGCAGGACTTCTTCATAAGCCAGCTTGCGGCATCCGGCTCAGATTTATTTGGCTTGAAGTTTTATGCTCCTTGGGTTATGCGGCTGATCAAGCTTCATTCTGCGATTTCATATCAGCCCTCAGCCCGCAACCATCGGATCTTCTTGCCAGATGTGGACACCTCTGCTGAAGCTATATATCCTGAGCCTGCCAAGCAACCATTAAGTCTTCAGAATGCAGAACACCAAAGCTTCACTCAGAATGATGACGGTGTTGCAGCCATCTCCAGAGTGTATCCGTTGGCTGGCACCACACGCGCACCTGCATCTACTGAAGCCACTGACAGCCCAACTGATCAGCGACCCAAGAAGCGCGCTCATGTCCTCAATGACCGAGAGCTTCTTGTGGCTCTTCACCAAAAGCAGGACAGGCATCACGACTGGCTCAAGAGGCAGATGAAAAGCATCATGGAGGACGTCAATCGTATCAGGAATCTTGCAACCAAGAATGCATTTGTTGCACATGAAACCTGTCGCCGCACTTGGAAAGGACTCACGATGATGTGTCCTGAAGCTGAACTTCAAGAGGATGGCTTCACAGAGTGCTTCAAATTTGACTCCACGCCTCCTCGAAGGGCAATGCTTCGCAGAACTCCATCACTTGAAGATTCGGAGTTCTCTTCCTCTGCTGCCACCATAACTACCAGGATTATCGAAGAAGAAGACGACGCTACATCACCTCCACCTCCTTCAGCGCGCGTCGAATCTGCACCAAGCTCGTCTGCACCGCCAAACGCCTCCACCGACCCTGCTGCGCCTAGGAACGCGTAGAAAACTCTATGTCTTCAAACCTTTTTGGTCATCACTGACAAAAGGGGGAGAAGCATATGATGTTTATAGTGTTCAAGCGGGTCACTATGGGCGGGTGCCTTTATATTTTGCTACATTTTGCTTCGTACTTACAACTCTCGTTTTGCTACACTTGGTTCTTTGAGTTGTAAAACTTAAACTCGATGGTCGTCTGCTACTTGTTTGCCACTATGTTTTTGCGAAGATAAATTCCGCATGTACGACGATAATTTCCGCACTTATATCATTCCGCAGACGTCCATTTTTCATTATGCATGTCATTCTCTTCATATACTTTTACATGCATGGTGGATTGTCATCATAAGTCGAAGTGGATTTCCACAAGTACAACCTGCCATGTGCATTTGCGTTCCAGAAGCAAATTACTTATATGCACATCTTCAGGTGGAGCCCTTGCAACTTATGAAGACAATTCCTTTACAATTTCACAAATTATATTCCCCGTTGAAAACTCCAACTAGTTCATCATCAATCACCAAAAAGGGGGAGATTGTAAGTGCATCTAGTGCCACCCCTAGTTGGTTTTGGAGTATTGACGACAAACCTAGTTGAGGGACTAATGTGTTTGTGAGAATTGCAAGATAACACAGGTAGAAGTCCCTCATTGATTCGGTTTTACTACCAGAGATGACCCCTAAAAATGTACGAAGACATTGAAGACAATGGTGGTATATGAAGATATTCACATTGAAGACTATGACAAGAGAAGACACTATGTGAAGCCTATGAAACTCGAAGACTTAGATCCTTCGTAGTTCTATTTCATTTGTGTTGAGTCATAGGAACCACCGTACTGTTAAGTGGGGTCCAAGAAAACCAGTCAGAATGACTAAAGTGATGCCTAATTCAAAACCTATATCTTCGAGCGAAGACTATGAGAACAAATCTTGTCCAGAGTCAGACAAGTTAGCTTTACTTGTAGCCCAAGTAAAGTTGTCGTGTGAGTTTGAAATCTGACCGTTGGTACACGTGTCAGTTCCTTAGTGACCCAGGGTCATTTCGGACAAATCAGGTCGGGTTGCCCAGTGGCTATAAATAGTCCACCCCCTACAACCATAAACGGTTGGCTGCTTAGATTTCAGTGCACGGCTTTTATCGTTTGAGAGCAACCCACCTCGAAGCCTTTGAGAGAAAATTCCTAGCGAGGAGAAAAGCCCTAACCACCCAGAGCCAGAGTAAATTGGGCATCACTTAAGTCTTCTTGTCTGAGTGATCTGAAGACTTATTACACTTGAGGACTGTGCATCCTCCAATCGGTTAGGCGTCGCGTTCTGAGCATCCAAGAGAAATTGTGGATTGCCAGTGAACGAAGTCTGTGAAGGTTTGGCAGTCTACCTTGAAGACTTACCAGAGTGATTGGGCGAGGTCTGTGTGACCTTAGCTCAAGGAGAAAACGGTGAGGACTGGGTGTCCTGAGCTGCGTGTTCAGGACTGGGTGTCCGAGACTGTGTGTCCTTTGGTTTAAATACCTAGCCGCTTCAACCAGACGTACAGTTGTCACAGCAACTGGAACTGGTCCAACAAATCATTGTCTTCAGCGTGTCACTGGTTTCATCTTCACTTCCTTTTACTTACCGTTACACATTGTGAAGCCATTGCATGCTTGCTGTATCTTCTGTTTCCACATCATAACTGTATGATTTGTTTGGCTTCGTAACTTCTTCCTACCTGATCCTTATTACACTGCAGCTACTTGTCTTGTGCTTTCACTCTATTGAATACTTGACCATGGCTTGCCTAGTGTAATCTAACTTCCGTTGCTTAAGTGATAGGCATATCTGTACTGTTTGTCTTTATAACTTTCACGTTTTGAAAACTTTCATAAAAATCGTCTATTCAACCCCCTCCCCCCCTCTAGTCGATATAACGCACTTTTAACATGACTACATACTAGTACATGCTGCTGAAAAAATTCGAGAAGTCATTCGGCAACCACCAGGACTTCATGTAAGACTTGAATTCTTTCGTATTCCGGGTTTATAAAGGTTGGCTCTTTTTAAATAGAAAAGCCATATCTAATGAATAGAAAGTTTTCCTCGAAAAAAGAGAGAGAAAAGAATAGAAAGCCAGTGTTTTTTTCTCCAATTGACAAATGGGCTGGACTTGCATGGGCCAATATTACATGCTGGTAGGCCGCTACTACATAGGGACCCGTGCACTTTTCTCTCTCTCTGTCTCTCTCCAAAAAGGCAATTCTTCACTCGTTCAGTCCGCAGTCTCCCCACAGCAGATCAAAAGAAGACAGCGGCGGCTGCCGGAGCGGAGCGGCGCCGCCGGCGACCTCAATCGGCCCCGTCCCCGGCAGACACCCACGAATCGAGGTCAGTCCACCACCTTGCCTTCCTCTCCTTCTCCATATCCTACTGATTTCTTCTCTTCTCTCTTCTCCCCTAGCTCGTCGGCGCCCGTGTCCGGTCGGAAGGCGGGGACACCGCGCGCGCGTCTCCATCCTGCCGCCAAAATCGTGCGAGGAGGTGGCCATCTCTCGACCCCATCGCCGATCCCTCCGCGTCGGGTCATCGGCCAGGTAAGAGTCGCCCTCCTCCCGCCCCCGCGCCTGTTCAATTTTGGCTGCGCAGACAGGTGCGGACGCGTCCCCCTGCATCCCTACCTGATGTTGATTCAACAGATTGCCTCTCCGTGGGATGCTTGCAGTTTTACTGAGCATTTTTTTATCTCACCTTAGGGGACAGAGTTGGGCTAGACAGGTTCTGTTCGTTCTGTGTTTCTTTACTTTTCTGTAAGCACTCATGTTGGTTTCCTCAATGGAAATAGAAGGGCCAAAATCTTTCTTGCACTACAAACCTTCCATCCAACAAATGCATCATTTCTGTGCTAATATTTTCCGGCAATTGCACGGGGTTTCGGTTCATTGAAACTGAATTAGCAATGATGAACTGGATATTCCAGTTCTGCAAATGCCATAACAAGCATCCATCTGCAGAGCAAGTGGAACCGCAATTAGGCCTGCAACAGAAGTACATTACTCAACTTATACAGATGGCAAACAACAATGAAACAATGATGTTCCACTGATACCAGGAGCATATCTTAGTCCAGTGCAGAGTATAACTAGTTTGTGCTCCACTCGAAAGACAGAGTGAATATTCAGATAAAGCAATACACCCGTTACAGCTATATAGCTTAGATACCTTAATATCCCTTCATTAATTCTAAGAAATAGACGCCCTCGTGTACCTGACTGGGCATATTTCAATTTCTAGTCAGTAGTCTAGTAGTGAAATAAAAAGGCCAGCAGTAACTCAACAATTAGAAAGAAAGAAAAACTACTCTGAGTAGAAAATAAACACCAAGAATTATCGCAAATATCAACAATAACATAGAAGAACCTGCTCCAGGTGCATAACTTGAACTAATAGACACACAAGTAAAGGCTTGTTGTGATGGGCTCCCACATAAGGTAGTTTCCGCTACCAGATGTGAACGAAGTGTAGCTCACTACAACTCAACTTAACTATATGATGGCACCCTAGCTTATCACTGACATGGATACGACCCAACAAACTTGATATGCTTATTCTTCACATGGCATCTCTGTTCCAAGTAAAAAGGAAAATCATAACAAGGATAAGATGGAAGCAAGGCAAATAAATATAAATATAAATGAATAAAGCGAATTGGCAAGACATGTAGGTGTACAATGGCAGGCAAATGTAGAGCGCACTCTAATTTTTTTTTGAAAGATCCAGCAATTGCTGGCTTTTCATTGCATTAGCAGGAAGCAGTGGGGAGAAACAAGGTGGGGGGGGGGGGGGTGTCCTAGGACCAGGTGCAAAGTACATGATACAGCATTGAGGCAAACGTAACCGGGGATTTCCCCGGCCGTGAAGTTACAGTAACCTACTCCTCACGGTGGATCCCAAAAGGGGCTCTGCAGTCCAATGGCTCCAGCTTGTCGCCAAAGCTCAATGGAGCTGGTAATGGCTCTCTTGATGTCCGTGTGTGCGGGCATCTTACCCCTGAAGGTGCAGCTGTTGCGTTCATTCCATATTGCCCAGCAAGTTAGGAGAATGATGGTTTTAGCCCCCTTTCTGGACGCTACCGGTGCCGCTTCCACCATCCCTTGCATAATCTGAGCCGAAGCCAAGGTCTTCCAGAGATCATTTGGAATGAGGCTTGAGCAGCCTCCTTGGCTTCCCACCGAGCTCCAGACAGCCAAAGCAGTGGGGCAGCACCAGAACAAGTGGTGCACCGATTCCAAACTTCGGGCACAAAGCTGGCAGAAGTAGCTGTTGGGCCAACCACGCCGCTGGAGGCGATCATTTGTCCAGAGGCGATCCTTGAGCAGCAACCAGGTGAAGAACTTGATGTTTCCCGGTGCCCATGTCTTCCATATTAGGCCGCCCGTGTCGGATCGGAGCCGGCCCTGAAACTGCATTGCATAGGCCGATCGAGCTGTGTACTGGCCCTTTTCTTCCTGATTCCACCGGATGGTGTCTCTGGTACCGTCGCTGAACATTGTGGCAGCAGCAATTATCTGACGGTTGAGCCGAATGAACTCTGGCAGCAGAGGGTGTATGTCTCCGTGCCTCAAATCTTTGATCCAATTGTCATCCCTGATCACTTCTCGTACTGTCCGTCTCTTTCTCTTGGAGTGGTTGTAGAGGCCTGGATAAGCTGCTGCGAGGGTGCAGGAACCAATCCATCGGGAGTGCCAGAACAGGGCCGTCTAAATTTATATTAGTACATTCGAGCGATGTGGATCAAATGCTTTATATCCCAAACTGACTTATTTTTTCTTCTACATTCCGAAACAGAAAAGGTCAAAGCCACATAACAAATTGTAGTGTTCACAAATCATCTGGCAGAAAGCATCTCAAATTATGCTCAACTAATAACTTGTAGGATGTCCCAACGATTTGAGAAACAAGCACACACTCTTCTTCTAATGGAATTGAATGCTCCTACACCTTTGAGGTTCTTGAGAAAATAAAATGGCCCACAGAACCTATCATATGCCTACCCAAATTTCAACCAAGCAGTGCGATGGTTGAAGAACCATTAACAAAGTAATGGAGAGCATGGTATCGTTCGGGCTAAGCAAACATAACAGAAGAGCCGGTTGCATAGCAGGATTGATTAATGTTGGCTGAGGATGATAGATGGGATCGAGCTGCGTGGAGTTGCACTATGTGCATGTGCGAGAACTGAGCATATATGCATACTCGTGTTTGCATTGATGCAGTGCATGTGAGGGATCTAGACCCCTCCTCAGACTGTGATAGGCATCTCCTTGCGGCGTGATAGGTGGGAGGGGAAAAAGCGAGCAAACAAGCAAGCAGGGAGAGTGGGAGGTCATGGACATGGAGCTGGCATGAGTGCATTGGACACCCTCCACCAGAAATTGAGCGAGCCGTTCATGAAGGAATATAACCAAAAGAAGTTGGGGAGCACGGATCTCTACCTCAAAGGATGAGCCCTTGATGATGGACGTAGCTGCTCTTGTGATGGTGTCAACTGTGACTAGACTAAGCTACATGTCCAGATCATGGTGTTCTATGCTTGTTTCTCCGGAAGGGGAACAATTCTGAGCCTTGTAGGCATGGGAGGCATGGGGAAAGGAAGTGTCCAACACACTACCAAGACTTGTTAAGTTAGCTTCTTTGCACCGAGAAGAGACGGGGGTTCCATCTGCACTAACATCGAATCTGAGACAGCTACGCCATCCATGGATTGGGACACGACAGGACATGGGCTTGCATCATTGCGTTGGAGTCTCCTCCTCCCCTTTCACATGCACCGATGCCACACCCTCCACCTCTCCTGCATGTGCCGCGGTGTCGCCTGGCCTCCTCCTCATCATAATAGTTTAAGGAGTTGCCTGACTTCGTATGCTTCCCTTGGAGCTGCTTCAATCTATTTCCAGCTAGGAGCAACTTAGATATTGAAAAGAATAAATGACCTCCAAAGACATCTTCACAAGCAAATAACAATAGAAAGACTGAAACAGCCTTTGCAAGAGAATGTATGCTCCTGCCCCCGCGCTGATCGCTGACCAAGGTCACGGGTCTCTCCTCCACCACGCCAGGATCCGAACCAAACTCCCTTTTCCTTATTTAACAGTTGCTCTTTCAAAAATAATAATAATCAAAAACAGAGATCGATGGACACAATGAAAGGCACCTTAAAATTACCAATGTACACAGTCAGTAGTACTACATGTTGGTAAGCATAGATCTGTTGACAATCAACAAATCTGCTGAAGAGATATGTTCGGCATAGAAGAACAATTATTTTCTTGACATAGCAAACAAAATTATATTTTATTTCTACACATACGAGCATTCCACATGTGCCAGTAAGGAAGGAAGTCTCTAAAGATGGTTAGAAACTCATGAAACTAATAGCACATGATCGATCAAGTGCATCAGAATTTAGTGCCAGTAGCAATTTCATTATTTTCCTAGGGACAACAGAAGCACAAGCTACCCATACAAGATAGCGTCACCATACAAAGTCAAAGAATTGCATTTCAGAATGGTAGCAACATCATACTAGTCATTTCATCATAGTACCAGCAGGATACAAGATGACCTCAAATGGAACTCGAATATCTACACATCTCCACAGAAAAGCACATAAAATTTTTACCAATTGCTCACCAGCAGACAATTGGACGATCCAATTCTTGCCTGCCTTGTCCTGGATAAAACTAAATGTGTAAATCTGGTGCTGGTTACTACCCACTCAAAGATACATAACTTTGCTAAAGAACAGACAATTAAAGTACTGAACTGATTGACCTGGAGCCTACTACATTGCTACCGCCGAGTGCAACCAACCATGGAGCACTGAACAAAGACACATAACACTAAACTGATTACCTAATCTAGTAGAAACTGAATCATGGAGCGCAGGGATCAACCCAAGGCTATATATAGATTTATAGCACACGGAAACTTGTGAAGTACATACAGGCAGGGGTGTGAAAAAAGTCAGAGATAGGTAGCAGGTGAGATCTAAGGCATTATTGTCCCCATCAGTACCAAAGAAGAAGATTAAATTAAAGGACAAATAATAGTAACACCTGCATTCTCTTCATACTAATTGCTAGTGAGTGTTTATTGCAAGCTTTCTTTTTCCAACTAGCGACAACACAGTCAGACGAGTAGCAACTGTACAACACAGCCAGATTGGTTTATTTATCAAATGGGCAATCTTACAATTTCTTTTATCTTTTGTGCTGTTACCATCTTTAGTTCAGATATCGTACATTTCCATATGCATTATGTCTGAATATTCCATATGCTACAATTCAGTAGAGACTTTGTCTAAACATTCCATATCCGGCGAAGAAAGGAGGAGGGGAAGGGGATTTACCGATCGTGGTCTCATGGAGGAGCAACATTGTAGGGTAACGGGCAACGTTGTAATACGGTGGTGGAGGTCGCCGGTGGGCTCATCAGTGCCGGCGGCCAGCGGAGTGGGAGAAAAAGCCGACGACCAAGACGACGATGGCGACCAAGAAGATGCCGTCGCCGGCAGCAAAGAGGAGGTAGGGGGTGGCTAGTATGAGAGAAGAGGAGAGGAGAAGCAGCGTTGGCGGTGGAGAGTGGTGGCGGCATCGCGTTGTGGCGGCAGCGGCGGCGGCCCAGGGTGGTGGCCATAGGAACCCTAGAGGAGAGAGACTCGGGTGGGGGAACGGGGGAGTGGAGCCAAGGGTTGGAGCGCTTCTGTTTGTCAGGAACTAGTGGGTTCGGCCCATGGACCAGAACCATTATGAGCCGCTGTGATTTGAAATCAGGCCGCATGGCTCGCACCGCACCAGATCGGTTATCCGCTGAACCCGCTCCAGTCCAGATCATTTTCTTGCTGAACCCGTTTGAACCCGCGCCATTTGAGAACTACACGAAAACCAACCATTTGGACCCTACACGAACCCACCCCAATCCCAGGTTGAGTCGTAAGCAAGAGCTATGGTTACAAAATTTGCTTTACACTGCAGTGCCAGAATGAATTTTGCTCAACTCTTTGTTGATTATCATTGTATGGATATATGCAAGAATAATTTTATGCCTCCGCTTTGTTGATGTCATGGGTGTTTTTTGGAATTTATATACAACATCTACCAACTACAAAACCTCAATTGCTAGAAGTCATTCTAAACACAAACAGTTGGTTACAAATACAAAGGCTTCTCTGCACCGCAATTTACAGGAGGCTCATTTAGACAACTTTGATTTTCCTGTAACCAAAGGAGAAGTGCAGGAATACTACACACACATGAATATTTCCTTTCCTGCAGTTTGGTTCATAGGAATCGTTGTAGGAATTTTGGATGATAGGGAAGAAATTCCTTTGCTTTCACAAGAATCGTACAGGGTTCCAAACATCTACTAGCATCTCTTTTTTTCTTAAAATTTGCGGATGCCCGAGGCAAATCGAGCTTCATCAAATTAATTAGACAAACAAACTCATCACCCCAGCCAACCACAGCCGCTCATCGTTGCGACTGGGCTGTTCACGGCGTGGGATACGAGAGAAGTGGCATGGTTGGATACTGATTTGTGTTTGATCGTTTTTTAGGGGGTATTTGACCGTTTGTGTGGGTGCCTAAGTTATTTCTTTCCCTTTTTATATCAAAGGACCTGTGAGTTGTTGGTGCTTTTGGTTCAATCCACTTCCGTATATGGTTGACATGAATTAGATGGGTCAATTTATTAAGCAAATACGACATGTTCTTATTATGTTGTTAGGCAAGTTTGTTTATGGAAAAAAGTTGTTAAGCCAATTTATTAATTTTAGTTAGATTCCTTTATTTTTTTTTCCTTTTCTGCAAACCAAATGACCAACTTGGAAAAAATCCTGTGTTTTTCATTCCTCTGTTTTTGACCTTGATTCCTTTTCTATTCCCGTGTTTTTTCTATTCCTGCATTTTTCCTATCCGATGAACCAAAGGGAGCCTAATATGTGTCAATGTGATTTATGACCTCAGTTCTGTACTTATATTGCATTATTTCTCTATCTGTTTCCATGACGGGAACACCCAGCTATAACACACTATCAAATTGCAGAATCTGAGCATTTGATGGAGCAACTGAGTCCCAGTGGACCTGTTCCTCAACCCTCATGGTCATTGGATATCATTCCTACGAAAGTAGCTTGCACGCTATCACAGGGATCTAATGTAACTAGCATGGACTTTCATCCTTGTCATACACTATTACTAGGTATGATCAAGGTTGCTAATTTAATATCTAAAAATATATATAGATGCAGTCATAAATTTGCAAGTACAAAATGTGTTTCATGTAATTTGGGTGAATGTTTGGATTTTAACACCCTTATTGATTTTCTTGTCATGTTTACTGCTCACATAGTTGGATCTGCTAATGGTGAATTTACAATCTGGGAGATCGGTACGCGTGAGAGGCTGGTCTCAGAGCCCTTCCAAATTTGGAACATGCAAGCATGTTCAGCACAATTTCAGGTAACAAATTATATATGTAATTTGCTCCTGTTGCTTTTACTTGTAGTCTTGTACCTTGTTTGCAAGCACCTACATGGTTTGATATTATATATGTGGCTCACTAATTATTTTCTATGAGAAAAGCGTGTCGTGGCTAAAGATCCCTCCATGGCCGTTAGTCAAGTTACATGGAGCCCTGATGGATACATGATTGGTTAGTGTCAATATTTCAATCTTTAGCCGGTAACTCTGTATTGCACTTGGTAAATTCTTCGTATTGTGCTCCATTGTTGCTAAGCTTCCTTTCTTTTGCTTTTATAGGAGTTGCATTCACAAAACATTTGATCCATCTGTATGTATATGAGCATCGAAATAAAACACGTGAAGTGATAGAGGTATGATCTTCTAATTGTTCATCGAACTTCAAGTGTATAGATGTTATATTTCATTATATGAATTGACTTTTGTTACTAACCCATTTATTCGTCATGCCAGATTGAGGCTCATTCTGGAGAAGTTAATGACATAGCTTTCTCCCAGCCAAATAAGCAACTATGTGTTGTCACTTGCGGAGATGACAAGCTTATTAGGGTACCTAACACATCTTAAATGGTTATCATCTATTTCATTTTCCCCTAGCATGGTCCTCTGTAACTTACTTTCTATTTTGTAGGTTTGGGATATGCATGGACAGAAAATATATTCGTTTGAAGGGCATGAGGCACCTGTGTATTCTATTTGCCCTCATCACATAGACGATATTCAGGTATGTGTTGTCCGAATACAGTATTTAGGCATTAACATCTCAGAATGCAATGAATATCGACGGTTGCTCCTTGGTCTGTATGCTTCAAAAGTCTACTCAACTATAATTTGAATTGAGGCAGTATGAGCCATCATGAGGGCGATGACTGTATTTTGTGTTCCGGGAGAAATTTATGAGTGCATAGTTTTTTCAAGCACATCAGCCTTTATCTGGTGTACTGATACATGATTTGATACATGGTTTTATTGTGTTCCTTGCAGTTTATTTTCTCATTTTCCCTTGACGGGAAAATGAAGGCATGGTTTTATGACAATGTGGGATCTAGGGTGGACTTTGATGTTCCAGGAAAATGGTGTACTACAATGCTCTATAGTGCCGATGGAACTAGGTAAACATAGATGTGGTATTTTGCTCACTAGAAGCGTTTCGATGTATTGTCGATGTAATATTTACTTGATGTCGATTTGAAGGTTGTTCTCATGCGGAACAAGCAAACAGGGAGACTCACATTTGGTCGAGTGGAACCAAAGTGAAGGATCTGTCAAGAGGTCATATTCTGGATTTCGTAAAAAAACATCTGGTGTAGTACAGGGTGTCGTGCAGTTTGATATAGCTCGGAATCACATTTTAGCTGCTGGCGAAGATAATCAAATTAAGTTTTGGGATGTTGATAACACCAACATGCTGGCCTGCATTGAAGCTGGCAGAGCCTTGCCAGTTAGTGTCTGTTCCCTATTATATTATCAACCTTTTTTCTGCATTTGTAGCAATCTAACCTCTGTACATTTTAATAGAGCTTTCCAAGATTAAGATTCAATAAAGAAGGCAATCTTCTTGCTGTTACTACAGTAGACAGTGGCTTTAAGATAATTGCAAATAATGATGGGCTCAAATCTTTACTGTCTTTTGGTAACCTGCCTTCCGAAGTGTTCAGATCGCCATATGAAGCTTCTACGGTGAAGGTAAGCACATATTTTCCGGCCTTCTATTGTCAGGACAGGTTACGGGTATAGTTTCAGCAATTTTCTATTAAATTAATAGGTCTCAGGTGCTCCTGTTGTCTCGGGCATCTCTCCTAACATTGGCCGAACTGATCACTTAGACAGAAACTATCCTGCAAAGCCATCTCCTGTACTGGTATGCTGATCCATGCCGATCTAGAAGTAAAAAAAGACTTTGACTAGTTTCATATGTGTTAATGCCTCTATGTAAATCTTATAAACAACAATCTAAGCATCATCTAACTTAATCATGATAATGATAGAATGGCGGTGATCCAGCATCTGGAAGCATAGATAAAAAGCGAAGAATTTCAGAAGAAAAGTCTGATAAAGGGAAACCTTGGGATCTGAAGGAAGTTCTAAATCCCCAGAAATTTCGTCTTGATACAATGCTAGAAACTGACCAAGCCAGCAAGGTTCGGCCCATCTTATTCTTGATTGTTTGTTTGTACTTCTTATCACAGACCTTTGTTGATCTCCAAGAATAATTCTTATGTGATGTCTGCATGTGCTGGAAAGGTATCAAAGGTGCTCGACGACGATGACCTCCTCAGGGAGATCATTATCCGCGTCGGCTTCCCCACCACCCTTGTCCGTGCTGCCCTTGTCTGCAAGCGCTGGTACCATCATGCCTCTGAACCCGCCTTCCTCCGCCGTTTCTGCAAGCGCCACCCGCCCTGCCTCCTCGGCTTCTACGTCGAGGACAGGGAAGATCATAAAATGGCTTCTATTCGCTTCTTCAGTTTGCTAAATAAGCCCCAAGAGCTTGCTGCCGTCGTCCGCTCTCTGCTGGGCTACAGTTGGGACGCCTACCGCGGCGCGCCGGCCAACTTTCTCTGCTCCCGGAATGGCAGAGTCTTCATCAGCTTGTACGACCAGGTCAACCGTAGCAAATTTACAGTTGGGGCGCACAGTCCATTATGTCCTGAGAGAGGCCTGACTGTTGTCCCACCATTCCCACACATTGAAATCCAGGATGGCTATTCCGGCACGATGAATGATCTCTTCTCAGTAGAAGAAGTCAATGACTTGTCCTTGTTGCATGTGTCGGTGGTGTCTAACATGCAGAGAACAAAATCTACGGTGCACGTACATATGTGGCGACATGGTGATGGTGTGTGGCGCATTTCTCTTACCTTGGACACAGACCAGCTCCTTGATCCGCGACGGGAACCAAAAGCTGTGCTTGCCAACAATAAAATCTACATAGCAAGCGCCCAGAGCGACATTGTTGTCTTTGATTTGACTGCCTCGAGCATATCTATGTTTCAGCTCCCACAAGGGGTGGAGTATGGAGATAGAGATACCATGTTGGCACGGGCTCAGGATGCTTCTGGTGTGTATCTCATCCATGCAAAGAAGCTTCAGCTTCACATTTGGCTCCACAAGGGGGACAACTGGTTGCTGGTGGACACCATTTGTTTGCGTGAGATGGTTGCTAATATGTGGATTCCAGGTTACAGGGTTGAGGATGAGTCCTACGCTCCTCTCCGGATAAAGCATGTGGGGGACTATGCTGAGTTTATGTTCTTGGAGATGGGTCGATGCGCACTTCAATTAGATGTCAAGTGCATGCAGTTGCGTAAAGTGTATATCATGGCAGAAGAAGAAGTGCAATTGGGTGATATCCATCCTCTTAAGATGATTTGGCCGCCCATGTTCCCTGCGCTCAAGGATAATCCTGCAAGGTTTGCCTTTTGGCCTTCGGACGATTTATATATTGCTTTTGTTCGGGTTACATAGTTTTGCAAGGTGCACTACTCATTGACTGTTTGGTATAGCTGCGGGATGGTGTTAGTATATGATTGATTCTTTAGGCCATTTTTACAGTATACTAGTTTAGCGACATAGATAATGCTTGCATTAAGATGTCTTGTCACTTGTGCATTAAGATGGTGTTAGTGGTGTAATATTACATGGTGTACTATGTCAAAAGTACAAAACGTGTATATAAGATTTGAAAGTGCATAGCCTTGTTATCATGTTGACCACTTCATTGTCCTGAAATATTATCACAAACCTGAAATTTTAGCTTCCCATTTCTTAAATTTTGGTGTAATTTTTCACTGCCTACCTTTGTGCTGTGAACCTCAAGCTTATGAGACATTTTCGCTGAACTTATGTATGCGATTGTTTTATTCTGAAACTTATGCATGAGATTGTTAATACTTATTTTTTTTAAGAATGTCACTTAGTGGATTTTATTTTTTTCTTGACACAAGTGGTTGTTGATTTTACATGGTCAGGTATGATTCATCTTATGCATGAACCGTGAAACTTCGTTTTATACTTTGGGTAGTTTGTGCTTGTGTGTGAATCACATCTTTCTCTTTGGATCTTTGGGTAGTTTATGCATGAACCGTGGAATGCAACTATGAAATGGAAACATGTCAGACTGGAATATGAGGGCATTTAAGCTTACAGGTTGGAGTTTTTGAAAAATAAAACGAATGATAATAAAAATGCTATTGTGATGCTGAATTAACTCTACTCTATCCCGATGCTTTTGTCTACAGCTCTTAACACCTAGTGACGAACATACATACTCACAAAGTATAATTAGCTGCTAACTCCATATCGTCTAAAAAAAGGGGACTTGATTATGTGGGTTTAGGCACTCCAATTATCATGGCATAGTTGCTAATCAGGTGCATATTGCCGGCTGATAGTGACTTGATTATGAGGTAGCTGCTACATTCAGTATACACAAAAGGGTTGCAAAAGTTTCAGTTGAAACAACTCCACATCTTTATAGAATGATATGTACAACATGATCCCCATTTACTCTGCTTCAGTTTCAGTTTTGTTAGTAGTTAGTTTCAGTCCCGGATGTTGTTTTTATTCAGTTCCGTCACTTAGCTGTTATCAGTTATATCATTGGCCTATGACAGGATGCTGTACATATTCTCGTAACCAGATATCTGCCTTTTATTTACCACTACATGAATCACTGGAAGTAGTAGTTTGTGGCTGTCATGTTAAATATGTTGTTCTTTTGCGGTGATTCGTTCTGAAACAACCTGTCAGCTCATTTGTATATTTATAAAACCATGCATTTTGATGGTATAA
This sequence comes from Triticum monococcum, assembly GCA_034509565.1. Lineage (NCBI taxonomy): Eukaryota > Viridiplantae > Streptophyta > Magnoliopsida > Poales > Poaceae > Triticum > Triticum monococcum. The sequence goes on from CM067846.1 coordinate 70,635,144, forward strand.
ATACTCCCTTTGTTTTTAAACCCTTTTATCCTACTGTAGCAATTTGTTAGTTATTGTCTGTGTCGATGAGAGCAAGATCAGTGAAATAGTTTCTGAAATCAAAAGTAAACTTATTCCAGCATCTGGTCTATGTACCTGTGTGTGCAAATCCATTCATATTCTGATAGTTTTCCATTTGTTCTGCATTTAGTATGGCTCTTGACTGAAATCTTAATGTTTTTGTATTGCTTTCCCAGTTAGCAGTAGTAAAGAAAAACCTAGTGTAGTTTAGGGATGGAGCAATTATCGTTTATCGGTCAAGGAATTTTTTGTTCATGTCGACTTGCAATGTTTATTCATATTCAATATAAACTTCAGTGATGCACTTTTGCCATGTTCTACTAACTTCCTCGTATCATTAGAAGGTCACCTTGATCCTTAGTCTTCTAAGTCATCACACATGTTTAATACACAGTCCCAAATAAATTCATATATGATGACCTCTGCAATCTTCTTCAGCTCCAAATAAATTTTCATGGAGGGGGCAAAGCTCAAGTTAGAAGAGTTGGAGGGGAGCCAGTCAGCACCATTTGATAGATGAATTGCAAGTGCAAGTGTACGAAGAGGAGAAGATTGCACAGTAGTCATGTAAGAATAAGATTCAACCGGAGGCCAAGCTAGCATTTAGGGATGGGAGGATAGAAGAGCTGGAAGGGGAGGTTGAAGAACATGATAAGAAGGATGATGCGCAACAAGAGCTCAAAGTCGCGGAGATAAGATGATCAGATTTTCAGTGGCATCCCTCCGGCAGTGTTGGCATTACCTTGGCTGCTGTCTTAACTTGCATTTATGTTAAGTTGTGACTAGTAAGGAATCAACAAGTGATTATGTGAAAAGTGGATGTTGAATTTTAGATCATTGCTTTGTGAATAACAACTCTGTCCGAATATGCTTTTTTTTTCATATCAATGAATGGTGTTTTAGATATGTACTTGCAGTCCATGTTTTATGAATAACAATTCTGCCAAAATTAGATGGATTGAAACATAGTATTACATCACAATACAATACCATGTTAATCACCAAGCAAATTAAATCAAAACTGCACTTAGCAGTCACTTGGGTCCAGCCTTCCCATAAGAGTCACTCAGAGCAACAGTCCAGCCTGAACACGAGCTTCTCGGGCGTCAAGGCCGTGCCCACAGGAAAGTAGCCTGAAATTACATTACATTCAAGCACAGCGAGCTGCATCAACATATACAGCCAACATGTTACAGAGAGAGGTTAATTCAGAGATTACCAAGCCGCTCAAACTGGAACTTGTGGCCGACAATTGCGGTCGCAGGCAATGGTACATCATCTGCGCCCTTTACAACCTCTTTTGAGTGTGGGCTGAGATCGCACAGCCAAATCTTCTGATTCTAGCAATTAAATTGACAAGAATCGAACTGTAAACATGCCAACGAATAGCCAATGGGTTTCATGTATAGCCAATATATGAATTTATTCTAAGCCCAAGTGAAGCATTGCTTCCAGTTCAGAGCACATGTTTATGCAATTTTTATGTTTACGAAGATGTTTATTGCTTACGTATCAAAGTTGCTGTACTTTTTTTGCGGGCATGTTTATGCAATTTCCTCGATTTCCACTTATGATCCTGCCCAATGAGCACTTCTGAATGTCACTAATCATTTTTTACATGTATCTTGTTCCAGTAACCATTTTCTATAAGTGGAATGTTTATGTAGTTCTGAATAAAAGAAATGGTTCTGAAAGCAGATTACAACTTGATTTTCTTCGCGAGTGATAGGTAATTAACACATATATACATATATACGGGGAGCTTTTTGACTTAATTTGTTGCCTAGCGACATATGGTCTCTGTACATCACAGGTTTGAAAGTAGATCTCACCGAAGGACATCTCATTTGGTCCAGTTTTTGCCCATATATCATCTCTTGTTTTGCTATAAATACTTGAAGTTCTCTGTGATACTCACAAATATTATGAGATAAAAATACCTATTTGCTATATGTGATAAAAACCGAGGAAGGATGGATTGTCATCAAATAGAGCAACCTGTGATTCTTGAATACAGTAATATTTTGTTTCTCTGTTCTTTCTTGGATACAGTATTATTACCTGTGATAAAAATACAGTGTTATTACCTGTGATAAAAATACAATATTATTCTTGATATAATGACCTGTGATAACATGAATCTCTGTTTTAGTGTTTGCACATCTAACCCATTTCAGTCGTATACAATACAGATCGTCGTCGTCCATTATACCTTCAGAAAAGGAGAATTTTACAAACAGGAATAATATTGCAGAATTCTCGGTGAGGTAGAGTACATACATATGAACAACTTACTCGGTATGAGAAATAAGATATTGTGTTAATCGAGGATGCTCGGTTCATAGATAACTCTGTCCAGTGGACCACGAAGGAATATTCTGTCACTAAGACAGCCATCAGAACTTAGGGTTCAGGTTGATAACGGAAGAAACACTTGCCGCCAGGGTTCAGATTTGTAACGGAAGACACTTCTAGACTGATGGTGGTTACTTGGTTGGTGGCTGGACATGATCACCCCTGAGCTTGTTGAGGTGTGGACCATTTGCAATTCTGAGCCAGAAGTCACAGAAGTGCCTATCAGGGCAAGGATTAAAAACACGTCGACTGCATTTGCATCCTGGTAATTTGGGCCAATATGGAGAGAGAGAAATTCTAGGCTGCTTGACAACAAGATAATTTGCGACTGTCGTGGTAATAATTTTCTCCAAACATGTTTCCTTTTTTCCCTTTTGAGAGTAGGATAGTTTCATCATCAAGAAGTAATACAGCATAACTGTTGAACATGCAAAAATAATAATGCTCTAGTGCATCATCACCCGTAATTAACCCAGAATTTGGAATTTTTAACAAAAAGCCGGCCACTCAGAACACTTTATTGATCAGATAACATGATTATATCGTTTAGCCGGAACTTTACATATATCTAATAGAACATGATGTAATTGGTAGGCATGTAGTGGCAAATAGGTTCACCACGCTCTCCGCCTAACAGCTCAAAGTACTGCTGGTCCCAATCAGATGTGTTCATGTGGCACATGGCTGTTGCCGTCACACCTGGTGTTCCATCTTTCAAGCCCTTGAGTTGCACCATCAAAGACTGCACCTCTCTTGGCCTATGGCAATAAAAAACCTCATAGGGGAAATCCATAGGGTGGCATGGGACCGAATTATTGCTGAATTGGGCGATCTGTGCCACAACATACATGGTGTTGGGGGTTTCATGCCCATGAATTCTTGTAATGGCTGCTCGTGCGCCGCTGACTCCCAAAGATTTGGTAGCGAATCTGGCCATTGCTTCGCGAGATGAGAAGCACATGTGAGGCTCCTCCTTGTCAGCCGGTTTGCCGCATGAATGAAGGGTGTCAGCAACCTGCTTGGCCTTTATCGAGCTGTGAGGTATCTTGTAATGTGAAAGGATGGTTGCCAAGTACTTTGACTCCAATGGAGTATTGACAGAATTGACAGACTTTGGTGAACCACCTCGTGCAAACATGGTCCCTTGCGGCAGTACAGTGCCAACACGCAGATTCTTCTTGAAGAACAACATGCCAGTTTGAACTTTTATCTGGTGGCGTTTAGCTTGTGCTTCAGGAACAGCAGAAGCTGCATAGTTATAATTAAAAAATAATACTCAAAAATATCAACATGCAAAAATATCAACAAATTAAGAGCTTTTATCCGGCCTGAACCCTTGCTAAAATTGGTTAGGTAGCGCAAGTACTTACTTGAATGTTCATGGTCTGGATCCCAATGTACCGCATAAGTACTATCACCAAAACCATTTTCTAGGAAATAAAACACTGTGTGATCATTCAGTTCAAACACATTAATTAAGTTTGGTAAGGGTAACACATGTGCTTACTTGAAGGTGAGTGATCTGGATCCCAATGTACCGCATAAGCACTTGCATCAAAACCATTTTCTTCTGCAGAAAATAACAAACTATGAGGTGATTCACAACTAACATTTTTGCGGCTTGTTTCAGATAGCATATGCACTTACTTGAAGGTGAGTGATCTGGATCCCAATGTACCGCATAAGCACTTGCACCAAAACCATTTTCTTCTACAGAAAATAATAAACGATGAGTTGATTCACAATTGACACAATCTTGAAATGGTAAAGATTGCATAAGTACTTACTTGAAGGGGCATGATCTGGATCCCAATGTACTGCATAAGCACTTTCACCAAAAGCCTTGTCTTCTATAGGAAATAACACATATGTGATATATGATTCAGACTTGCCATACGCAAAATTTGATAAGGTAGCACAAGTACTTACTTGAAGGGGCACGATCTGGATCCCAATGAACCGCATAAGCACTTTCACCAAACCCATTTCCTTCTGCAGGAAATAACAAACTATGTGTTGATTCCCAAATAACACATGCTCTAGTTGTACACATAGCATGGTACTTACTTGAAGGTGAATGATCTGGATCCCAGTGCACTGCATAAGCACCCTCACCAAAACCGTTTTGTTCTGCAAGCAATAACAAGCTACATGAGGTGATTCAGACTTCACCCAATCTCAACTTGGTTAAGCTAGCAATAGTACTTACGAGAAGGAGCATGATCTGGATCCCAATGTACCGCATAAGAACTTGCATCAAAACCATTTTCTTCTGCAGAAAATAACCAACTATGAGTTCATTCACAACTAACACTTTTGCGACTAGGTTCAGATAGCATATGTACTTACTTGAAGGTGAGTGATCTGGATCCCAGTGCACCGCATAAGCACTTGCACCAAAACCATTTTCTTCTACAGAAAAATAATAAACCATGTGTTGATTCACAGTTGACACCATCTTGAATTGGTAAAGATTGCATTAGATTAGTACTTACTTGAAGGTGAGTGATCTGGATCCCAATGTACCGCATAAGCACTTGCACCAAAACCATTTTCTTCTGCAGAAAATAACAAACTCTGAATTGATTCACAAATAACAAATTTGCGACTTGGTTCAGATAGCATAGGTACTTACTTGAAGGTGTGTGATCTGGATCCCAATGTACCGCATACGCACTTGCACCAAAACCATTTTCTTCTACAGAAAATAATAAACCATGAGTGGATTCACAATTGACATCATCTTGAACTGGTAAAGATTGCATAAGTACTTACTAGAAGGTGCATGATCTGGATCCCAATGTACTGCATAAGCACTTTCACCAAAACCCTTGTCTTCTGTAGGAAATAACACATGTGTGATATATGATTTAGACTTGCCATATTCGAAACTTGGTAAGGTAGTACAAGTACTTACTTGAAGGGGCACGATCTGGATCCCAATGCACCGCATAAGAACTTTCAGCAAACCCATTTCCTTCTGCGTGAAATAACAAACTATGAGTTGATTCATATAATTAACACATGCTCGACTTGTTAGATATAGGTACTTACTTGAAGGTGCATGATCTGGATCCCAATGAACCGCATAAGCACTCTCATCGAAACCATTTTCTGCAGGAAATAAAAAGCTATTTGAGGTGATTCAGACATCGCACAATCTCAACTTGGTAAAGCTAGCACTGGTACTTACTTGAAGGTGCATGATCTGGATCCCAATGTACCGCATAAGCACTCTCACCGAAACCGTTTTCTTCTACAGGAAATAAAAAGCTAATAAGACGATTCAGACTTCAGACAATCTCAACTTGGTAAAGCTAGCACTAGTACTTACTTGAAGGGGCATGATCTGGATCCCAATGTACTGCATACGCACTTTCACCAAACCCGTTTTCTTCTGCATATAGACACACATATGAGTTCTGTTGGGTTTCACATATATGATCGATCAAATAAAATTGCACGCGCACACGCACACAAAACTTTGGCCAAGGGAACATCTCACACCCTAAATTTCTCTTTATTTCTTCTTTTTATTCTCCACGATTCAGTCTCACAGCATGACGTGTGTTACTCATCAAGCTATAGACACAGGTAATGTACTAGTGTTGGACACGTCTAACAAAACCTGACCGGACTTGATATCTGCTAGTACAAATTCTACTCAATTATCTTTGAAACTGACACGGGCAAAACGTACCTCAGAGCAAACTATCTAGTACTACTACACGCTTGCCAGCTAGCTTGCACCTAATTACTATAACAAGTTCATTCACAATAATCCTTGACTTGACTTGATACAGATAGCATATATATGTACTTACTTGAAGGAGCGTGATCTGGATCCCAATGCACCGCATAAGCACTTTCACCGAATCCATTTTCTTCTACAGAAAATAACAAAATATTAGCTGATTCTAAATCAACATATTCTCGACTTGTACAGATAGCATAGGTACTTACTTGAAGGTGAGTGATCTGGATCCCAATGTACCGCATAAGCACTTTCACTGAATCCATTTTCTTCTGCAGGAAATAACAAAATATTAGCTGATTCTAAATCAACAGATTCTCGACTTGTACAGGATAGCATAGGTACTTACTTGAAGGTGAGTGATCTGGATCCCAATGTACCGCATAAGCACTCGCACCAAACCCGTTTTCTTCTATAGGAAATAACACACTATGAGATGATTCAGACATACGACATTGTCAACTTGATAAGGCAGCACGAGCACTTACTTGAAGGTGTGTGATCTGGATCCCAGTGTACCGCATAAGAACTTTCACCGAAACCTTTTTCTTCTACAGGAAATAACAAAACGTGAGTTCGACTGAGAATTAGCACATTCTGCTACTTGATAAGGTAGCTCAAGTCGTCCTTAATTACCAGATGGTGCATGATCTGGGTCCCAATGAACCGCATAAGCACTCGTATCAAAAGCGTTCTCTTCTGCGGGAAATAACAAACTATATGAGGTGATTCAGACATGAAACAGTCTCAACTTGGTAAATCTAGCACTGGTACTTACGAGAAGATGGAGGTTCAACCCTGTCGCTGGACTCACCAAAGGTGAGCAGGAGCAGGAAAAAGGCTATTGCCGTAAGCTTGGTCGTCATGTTTAGATCAACTACGAAATTGAATTCCGTTGGGCGAGGAAGAAGGGATGGTCTAGGCGCCTATTTGTAGTGGAAAAAAAGCGGTGGTAGCAAACAAAATCCGCAATTTTCTCTATTTATTTACTATGTACGCTGTGGTTTGGAAACAATCCATAAGGATAGAAAATGGTTATATTCTAGCTGGAATAATATCTCGCCACGAATGCTCCTTACCCTTTTTTAACTGCAATAATATCCCCCAAATCACGCGCTTTAATCACCAGCCCATAATAAGCGGATTAAACCCCCCCCCCCCCATCCCCACCCACCCACCCACAAGCGTGCATGCTGCCTAGTGCGATAATCTCGCCTGACATGCACTACCGGAATCGCCCCAGGCCTGAGTCCCGTCGGGATAGGCCTATGCCGACGGCCCCCGTCGGCATAGGGCCGTCGGCAACATATGCGTCGGCACAGCCAGGGACGCCGTCGGCATAGAAAGGCCGTCGGCATATATGGTACGCCGACGGGGGCCGTACATCTATGCCGACGGCCCTGGCCGTCGGCAACTACCACGCCTAACGGCGGCCGCCGTCAAGTCTGCCCAACGAACGGTCGCCACGTGGCACCACTATGCCGACGCCCCGACCGTCGCCATAGGTGTGCCACGTGGCGACCAGCCGCTGCTCTAGGCCCAGGGCTATGCCGACGGCCTGGCCGTCGGCATAATTTGAAACTAAGCCGACGGCCAGGCCGTCGGCATAGTCCTTCATACAGAGCTCCCAGTAGCTGACACGTGGGCGCCTATGCCGACGGCCTACCCGTCGGCACAGTTTTTGAACTAAGCCGACGGCTAGGCCGTCGGCATAGGCTCCCACGTGCCAGCTACTGGGAGCTCACGCTAGCCCTATGCCGACGGCCTAGCCGTCGGCATAGTTTGCTTTTGCTTTTTTTTCTTTTTTCTGTTTGTTTTCAGATCAGTTCAATTCAAATAACATCACTTATATAACAGCACATATCAACAGCACATATCAGCACATATCAACGAACGTAAGCATAAGCATCATCACAACAATAGATCATCATCACACAAGCATAAGCATATCAACGAATGTAAGCATAAGCATCATCACACAAGTCAGCTAAATGATCATCAGCACACACAAGTCATGTCAAGCATCATCATCACATCTCAAGCATCATCGAGCACCGCGGAGGTCGTCACCGCCAAGACGGCCAAAGTCCAGGTCATCAGTGCTAGCGGCAGCGCTACCGCCAAGACCGCCTCCTCCTCCGCCTCCGTGGATCGGAGTGGTCGGGCTCCGTGTCTCCGGAGTGCTGCGAAGACCACCGCCAACGGTAGATCCACCTGTTCCCTGCATGTTGAAAAGACATATGCACGAGATCTATGACTGTGTTGAAAGGCATGACATGCTTTGGGTGAATAGATTGGGGATGAACTAACCGGCGAGGGGCCAGCGTTCTGTGCCACAAACTCCTCAAAGCTCATCAGCACTGGTTGTGCTGGAGGGCATTGTGCTGTAGGGAACTGAGGACACCTGCCGGCCGCCATATCTTGAAAAGCCTGCTGCATCTGGCTATCCCTCTGCACTTGGTGTTCATAAAGCCTCTGATGCCACACCATGGTCTCCTGGCGTGTGTACTCCATGTAGGCCTACGGTATGACATGATGGAACTCATAAAACTACTAAATGCGGAAAATGAAGTGAGAAATGAAGATAAGAGGGAAAATACTTACAGATTGTTGCTCCTGAAAGAGGGACTGTGCACTCATCACTGGCTGGCTCGTGCGCTGGCTCAGGCTCGAGTCGATCCGACGAAGCTGTGTGTAGGAGATACTAGGAGTGATCACATCATCGAGAACCGCCTCCCGACCGTGCTCCTTGGGCCCCATCCTCACCACCGCCATGTCGTCCAGAGGCGCCGCAATGGGGTCAGGTGTGTCAGGATGTAACTCCAGATACGCTTCGGAGTAGGCCTTCTTCCTCCCTGCGGTCTTCTTGCCGTAGTACTTGGGCTCGCCAGGCTTGGGGTCCTTCCGCGTATGGGCGATCTCCCACGCCTGCATGTGTGAGAGCGGCCGCTTCAGTTTCTCCTCCTGCACCACCAAACAGAGGTTAGTCATACATAAGAAAGTGATGGTAAATAGAAGAAGAAGAATGTTTAATGGGGTTAGTCATACATTAACTGCCTTGTGGAGATAGTGGTTTCGGTTTCCCTGAGCATGTACTCCCTCCGTTCCTCGGTTAGCCTTATTTTGGGTTCTCATAGCCGCCCAGGCTCCAGCCTCATCACACCAAAGATCCACCAATGCCGCCCAAGACTCGTCTTTTCCATAACACCAATTTGGACACACCTACATAATAAAAGCATAATGGCATGTAGGTGTGTCCAAATTGGTGTTATGGAAACATAAAGCATAAAGCATAATGTACCACAAGGTAATGAAAGCATAATGAAAAATCTTTTATACTCACCGCCAAGAACTCGTGCCTCTCCAAGGTAATGCCCATCCTCCGCGCTTCTTCCTTGGTCATCTTCACACCAAGTGCGTCGTGGTAGTATGTGGAGATGGCCACATAGCGCACCTCGTACTGCATCTGGCGGGCCTTCTTCTTGCATTGGCGCAGCACGATCTGGTCCGCTCTAGCCCTGTGCTCCGGAAGAACTCGATAGAATTTCTACAATCATGCATGAAACAAGAATGGGAGAAGCCATGAGTTAAATCATTCATGAAACTAGAATGGACTTGTGCTTCTGAAAAGAACTCACCCAGAAAGTAGTGATCACGGCCTTGGCATGGGTCTCATGGTCCGCGTGGCGGGCCGCTTCCCAGTGGTCCCAGCTCGTGGCCAAAACCCGACGGTCCGGCTGCCTGACTGGATCAGGACAGTACAACCCCGGCCAATATAACTTCAGCAAGACGGTGATGAGGCCGTTGGGAATACGGACCCCTTTAGAATATATCCAGTTGCTGCAAAAGAATGAACTATTAGCATGTGACAAGAAAAATAAATAACAACCGGAATAAGCATGTGACAAGCAACATAATGAACCACTTACTCTTTTCCCGTGGGCTCAATGAGCCACTTCTGCTCCTCAGTAGCAGGAACCTGCTTTGGTAGCTTTGCGTTGCCACGCAGCCACCCCTTCGTGTCAACCCCCTTCCCGTCACCACCGTCATCCCCGCCACCACCCTCCTCCTCGCCTGCCTCCCCCTCCCCAACCTCCGCCCCAACCTCCTCCCCCTCCTCCTCCTCCTCGCCTGCCTCCTCCTCCACCTCCTCCTCCTCCTCCTCCCTAGAGTGTACCTCACTAGAGAAGGGTACCTCACTAGAGGAGGGCCTCGAAGACAACACCCCTAAGTCGGTGAGGGTGCGCTGTTTCTGGCTGCGACCCCCTGTAGTGGCTCTCCCCCCCAGCACCTTGTCCTCTAGAGGCTCTCCCCCCGCCCCCTCCTCCTCTAGGGGCACCTCTCCCTCGACCTCCCTGTGAGGAGTCATCGTCAAGTAGCCGAGGGGGAGGATTACGTGCTCGACCACTCCGACTAGGCAGCCCGATGACCTTGCGTAGGAAACCCACGCCGTCGGCCTTCCCCTTGCCCATGTTCCACGAACCTGCATTGAAAAGAGAAAAAGCAATTAGTAAATTAATGAAATGAAGGAAAAGGCATGATAATAAACACATTAATAAAAATGCATAAAAAGGCATATTCCTAAACTATAGAAAAAAAATACTTGAAACGTATATCTGCTAGAACCCATATGAATCATCACTGTTGTAACCTCTTTCTCGGTCCGTCTCATCATCACTATCAATCATATCATCTTCGTTGTCCGACGGAGGTGGAGGCTCTTCCTCGTCGTCAATGTCTTCGTTTAACTTTTCTAGCATAAGTATGTCATTTTCGTTGACAATGGTCTCACCATCATTCCGTGCATCGTCGACGTTTGGGTCCACATCATCATCACCCAATGGTCTAGCGTCATCGTTTCTAACCACATCATCATCATCATCATCATCAGGCTGCTCTTGATAGAACACTCCCTCGTATGTCATGGGGTTAATGTTGTAGTAATCGTCTTCATTCGGGTCTGGTAGCTTACCATGTGGCGACACCTTGAACACAACTTCCCAACCCTTTAGATACACTTTCTGGCATGGGTAAGGCAGATAATATACTTGTGTAGCTTGGGTAGCCGCAATGAAGAGATCGGCTCCGGCATAGACGGTTGATGGTTTAACTTCGACCAAACCAATGGAAGGCGTATGTTTTACCCCCTCCCGTGGATCGAACCATCGGCATTTGAACACAGGCAGACTTAGGGTCTCACGCCCCTGGCGGAATTTAACCTCGTATATATTTTGTACCCTTCCGTAGTAGTCTACTAAATTTTGACCGGGGGTGTACACTCCAGTATTTATAGTTTTGGGATCGGGGCGGCTGTTTTGGTGCTCCTCTGTATGGAAGCGATACCCATTCACATCATACTTTTTACATGTCATGACGGCAGGGTCAAAACCCATGGAAACCCATCTCAATTCATCATCCATAGATATGTTCGGATCTTTTCCCTACAAGTATAATGGAAATTGTTGCGTGCATTAGTTCGGTTAACTAATAAATGTTGAAGTAGGTATTTAATAGGGGAGTGTGGAAAATTACTTTGTCCATGAACCAAGCAACAAAATTTTTACGTCCAGGGTTTCCATGACGGAGAAGAGTAAGTGCCTCCGCCTCAGTAGGAGGATTCACTCCCGTCCATTCCTCTTGAACGAAATCACTAAAAAAAGATAAGCAGTGTTAGACCGGGACTAAGTGAACATGAAACATGATGATGTGGAAGACATAAAGGAATGGTGTAGTGGTATTACCTCATCCACACTTCCTCAACTTCCTTGATGTTGTGCAAGATATAGAACATGAGGTCCTCCCACTCTTGTCGTGGCATGTTATAAGATTTCGAGGCCCCAGCCCTCCCACCTTGCGCGTTGAATAGATCGAGTCTGGGTTGATACTTGGGCTCTTCTATATTGTATCGAGGCACCTTGTTATGCAGATGGGGAACGTGGTCTGGATAGTATGATGTCCTGAGGTCTGACACCTCCTCTAGGATAACTGCCTCAGCTATGGAAGCTTCAATCTTAGCTTTGTTTCCACATTTCCGTCGGAGATGCTTGTTCTGCCTCTCAGGGCCGTACTGCCAGCGATTTTGCACAGGGCCCCCCAACAATACCTCGTTCGCGAGGTGCAGAATGAGATGTGTCATCGGAGTAAAGAAGCCTGGCGGAAAGATCTTCTCTAGCTTGACTATCAACTCCGGTGCCTTCTTATGCAATTTTTCAATCACCTCTTTACTTACTTCTTTAGCACAGAGCGTGCGGAAGAAATGGCTAAGCTCGGCAAGCACTCGCCAGACATGCTCGGGGACATAGCCTCGAACCATCACCGGCATTATCCGCTCAATCCACACATGGTAGTCATGACTCTTCAGGCCGGTCACTTTGCCCGTTGAAAGATTGACTCCCTTACTTATATTCGATGCATAACCATCGGTGAACTTCAAAATTTGTTTCAGCCAGATAAGCACTTCTTTTTTTCTGGCGGTTTAAGGACAAAGTCAGCATCTGGCTTGAACCAGTTTTTTCGACCGCCTGTGGGAGGCTTCATGTTCAGGCGTGGTCTATCACAAATTCTCTGTTGATCGGCTCTAGCTTTTACGTTATCCTTCGTCTTATCAGGAATGTTGAGGATCGTGTGGAAAAGGGACTCTGCCACATTCTTTTCGGTGTGCATCACATCAATATTGTAAGGAAGTTTGAGGTCCTTGAAATAGGGAAGCTGCGAGAAGGGGGTAATGTGCGTCCAGTTGTGCATTTCACCATATCCCTCGAAGCCTTTGGCTTTACCTTTGCCTTTGCCTTTGACTTTAGGCTTGAGAGCTTTTAACTGAGCAAGAACATCTGCCCCCGAAAATGTTGGAATCTCGGTTACTTCATGAACAACCCGGCCTTTGGTGAAGTTCTTCTTGTCTTCCCTGTCTGGATGATCTGGAGGGAGGAACTGTCGATGCAGGTCAAAGGCAACATACTTGCCACCCTTACTCAGCCAAATCATTCGCAGAGCCTGCATGCACACTGGGCATGGCATCTTACCACTTGTACACCATCCGCAGAATAGAGCATAGCCGGGAAAGTCATGCATGCAATAGTGCAACCAAACTTTCATCAAGAAATTTCTCTGCAGATCCCGGTCGTATGTCAACCTCGGAAAGTACCAAGAATGGTGCAAAGCATCCACAAGCGGCTGCATAAACACACCCAATTGCTTCCCCGGGTAGTCAGGCCCCGGAATGATGAGCGACAAGAACATGGTCTTCCGTTGCATTAGGGCACCGGGAGGAAGATTGAGCGGAATTACAAACACAGGCCAGCAGCTGTATGGATTGGACGACATACCATATGGATTGAACCCATCACCCGATATGGCTATTCTTACATTCCCAGCCTCGGCTGCTTCCTCGGGGTATTCTTCATCGAATGACTTCCATGCTTCCCCTCCCGATGGATGTACGATTTTTTTGGATTGTACCTTATACCTTCCTTGTGCCACTTCATCATTTTGGCAGACTCCTTCGTGATGAAAAGGCGCTGCAGTCTTTTTATAAAATCAAGATACCGAAGAACCTTAACGGGGATGGTTAGCTGCTTTTTCTCACCATCCTCACCGACCACCTCAATGTACCGAGACGAACCGCACTTCCTACAGTACTTGTCATCCGCATACTCGTGCCTAAACAAAAGGCAATTCTTCGGGCAAACATCTATTTTCTCATAATCCATAGAGAGTGCCTTCATGATTTTCTTTGTATCGTACATGCTTTTCGGCAGTTCATGACCCTCAGGGAGGCTGTTAGCCCATACTCCCAGGAATGCTTCGAAGCATTTCTGGCTACAGCCGTACTTGGCCTTCACTGCAATCAGTTGTGAGATGGCATCCAGCTGAGATAATTTCGCACCCGCATAAAGAGGTTTCTTCGACGAGGCCAAGACCTCCAAGAAGGCCTTTGCGGTTGCCTCCGGCTCCTCCGGTTCATTCTCTGAAGGTGTCGCATTTGCCGTTTCTGCAACAATGACATCATCTAGCATGTCCCTGACCCCGTCGTCCTCATATCTATCGATGCGTTATCGCATCACCTCCTCTCTACCACGGTCCTGCTCGGCTATGTTTATCGGCGGCATGTCAAAGTTTGGCATATATCCGTGCGTGCGAAGGTGCTCACTCATGTCCGTCTGATTTCTACGGTGACGTCTGGCACATCTCGCACAGGGGCATGGTGGGATAATTCTCATTGGACGACGGAATATCTCCTTCAAATACACATCGGTTTTCGCGATCCACTCTGATGTTACTCGATTCTGACGGATAAAACCACTGTACATCCACTGATTATCTGCCATCCTCTGCTTTTTTGCAACCCACACAACATAATTAAGGATTCACTTAAATTAATCACATCAAATTTTTAGTTTCTACCGCGTTTAATCCACCTACATCTCTAATAGGTAAAGATGGGTCCTAATCCCACCCGAGGATGTGTAGATTGAGTACGTTCTCCATTCTACCCCGTTCCGAGACAAAATTTCGGCGGCACCTCCCCGCTGTTCTCCAGATACACGTCTCGGCAAATAGCCGAGAGAATGTGCTCCGGAGAACAATGGGGAGGCGCCGCTGAAATCCTGTCTCGGAACGGGGTAGAACATGGAGAACATACCCAATCTACACATCCTCGGGCTGTCCGTGGAAAACGCTGGACAATCCGAAAGAGCTGCGGTGATAAATATGCAATTGAATGCATATTTATCCATGCAACCCTTTCGGACGGGAGACGCCTAGGTTACGTCAGTTGACTTGAGAATGAAATCTAGTGATATGAAAAAATGGAGGAGATGGACTTGTAGCTCACCCTCGGCTGTAGAGGAAGTAGTCGAACAGCAGAGGGATGCTCAGGGGGACCAACGCGTCAGACAACGGTCACTCTAATGAAATGCGACACCACAACGCCTGCAAATTCCACAACGGTCACTCAAGATCATCATGAGTATCATTTTTTTAGCAAGATCATCACATCTTAGTAAGTCTCAAAATTTTGTCCAACATCCATCCATCCATTCATCTATCATTAACTTTACCAACATACATTCGTCAACATGACCTAACATTAAATATATGACAAACAAAGTTTCTAAAAAAATTCACCGACATCCCATCCATCCACCATCTATGATTCTAACAACATCCACATCATCATCTATCATCATTAACATCATCATCTATCATGTAACAATCATCACACATTTGCAACTATCATCAAAAAATCCATCATCTAACGTCATGCCCCTTGTTAAAAAAATTGCTTTTCTTGCATTTCTCACATTTGTAACTATCATCAAATCATCTATCAACTAACTATGCATCCATCCATCTAGTTACATAACTATGAACAACAACAAAATTATCAAAAAAATCTACAGAGAGGGAGGGAGGGAGCTCACCGTGGGGAGGTCCGGCTCGGGGGGAGGGGCAGGGACGGAGGTCGGGGCGGGGACGGAGGTCGGGGGAGGGAGGGGCGGGGCGGCCCGGGGTTGGTGCGGCGTGGGGCGGCGGAGGTCGGGGGAGGGAGGGCCGTCGACGGCGGTCTTGGGGCGGCGCGGGCACTGGGGACGGTGCAGCGGCGGTGGGGGAGGGGATCGGGGCGGCACGGGCAGTGGGGGCGGTGCGGCGGTGGTGGGGGAGGGGATGGGGGCGGCGCGGGCAGTGGGGGGCGGCGTGGCGGCGGTGGGGGATGGGATGGGGGCGGCGGCGCTGGTGGGGATCGGGGTCGGGCGGGGGGGAGACGGTGCGGGGGAGATGGGGAATGGGTGGTCGGGGGCGAACCGCTGCGGATAAGGTCAACCTATGCCGACGGCTTGGCCGTCGGCATAGGCCTGGCCCTTTTCCACGTCATCGATCCGTGGGCATGCGCGCTTCTATGCCGACGGCTAAGCCGTCGGCATAGATACTTTCCATTTTTTATTTTGTTATTACGACATAAGTGTGACTCTCAGCACAATGTAAAAAATAGTCTCCACCCTCGCCCAAAAATAGTCTGAAGGTTTCACCGTGATAGTCCACTTTCCATGATGGATGCCGTTTTCCACCTCCGAGACATGGCGGCAGCGACGCCCGTGAGGGGGGCACACCCCGGAGTCGCGTGTCGGGTGCCTGAGCGTCCCACCATGCTGCCACAAGCGTAGTAGGGCCCTACGTAACACGTGGCGGCATTGCAACCCCCTCCGGTACCCCGTCCCGTCTAACCCTGACATAGACGACCGCCGGATCTAGCTCTTTGACTTGTGCCGGACTTGGTCTGACCGGTGGACCTTTTCACCTGATTTTCATAGCCCACACCCCGGAGACGCGTCCCGCCTCTTCGGACATGCCACCACACCACCCCGCATGTATGAGGGCCCGGTACGACGCTCCGGTGGCATTGCTACCCCCAGTGCCCCCGTCCCGCCTAACCCTGTAGCGTTTGACCACGGGATCTACCCCTTTGACTTTGCACGGACGGGCTTTGACCAGTGGACCTCCCCACCCGGTTGTGTTAGGTCAGCCCATAGGAACACTTTGGAGCAACATCCGGGCCAGACCCACAGCAAGATCCCCTCCGTGTAGACCCCACGCGTCCGTTTTCCCCCTCCAAGTGCCGGCGGCAGTGCCGTCCGTGAGGGGGGGCACACCCCGGACACGCGTGCTGGGCGTTTGCAACTGCGACAACACTTCCAGACTTGTGAGAGGCCGCCGGCGCAAGATTTGGCGGCATGCTAGCCCCCGGAGGCCGCCGGCCATAGCCGTAGACGCGCGAAGGGCAATCCGCGTAGAGGGAATTTTTCGAATACTTCTCCATCACCAAAAATTATGAAAAAAATACCATTGTTACTATAGCACATGTGCCCATGTCGTGCAAAAAAAATCATGATCTTATCGCGCTCCGAGTATTTAGTAATATTGACGCCGCATCGTTACCGCAGAACGTCTACTACCGTGTCATCGCCGTCCGTGAGGGGGGCCACGCACCGGAGACGCGTCCCGCCTCTTCGGACATGCCACCACACCATCCCGCATGTATGAGGGCCCGGTGCGACGCTCCGGTGGCATTGCTACCCCCCAGTGCCCCCGTCCCGCCTAACCCTGTAGCGTTTGACCACGGGATCTACCCCTTTGACTTTGCACGGACGGGCTTTGACCAGTGGACCTCCCCACCCAGTTGTGTTAGGTCAGCCCATAGGAACACTTTGGAGCAACATCCGGGGCAGACCCACAGCAAGATCCCCTCCGTGTAGACCCCACGCGTCCGTTTCCCCCCTCCAGGTGCCGGCGGCAGCACCGTCCGTGAGGGGGGTGTTGGGGAACGCAGTAATTTCGAAAATTTTCCTACGCACACGCAAGATCATGGTGATGCACAGCAACGAGAGGGGAGAGTGTTGTCTACGTACCAACGCAGACCGACTGCGGAAGCGATCACACAACGTAGAGGAAGTAGTCGTACGTCTTCTTCCTGATCCGACCGATCCAAGCACCGTTACTCCGGCACCTCCGAGTTCTTAGCACACGTTCAGCTCGATGACGTTCCTCGGGCTCCGATCCAGCAAAGCGTCGAGGAAGAGTTCCGTCAGCACGACGGCGTGATGACGATCTTGATGTACTACCGACGCAGGGCTTCGCCTAAGCACTACAACGGTATGATCGAGGTGGAATTTGGTGGCAGGGGGCACCGCACACGGCTAAGGAGCGATCTCAAGGATCAAGTTGTGTGTCTTGGGGTGCCCCCTGCCCCCGTATATAAAGGTTGGAGGAGGGGGAGCCGGCCGGCCAGGGAGAGGAGGCGCAGGGGAGTCCTACTCCCACCGGGAGTAGGACTCCTCCCCCAAATCCTATTCCTATTAGGACTCCCGGGGGGAAAAGGAGAGAGAGGGGGCCGGCCCACCTTTCCTAGTCCTACTAGGACTTGGGAAAGGGGGGGGGGGCGCCGGCTAGGCTGTGGGCTGCCTCTTCTCTCTTTTCCACTAAGGCCCAATAGGCCCATTAGTCTCCCGGGGGGTTCCGGTAACCCTCCCGGTATTCCGGTAAAATCCCGATTTCACCCGGAACACTTCCTATGTCCAAACATAGGCTTCCAATATATCAATCTTTATGTCTCGACCATTTCGAGACTCCTCGTCATGTCCTTGATCTCATCCGGGACTCCGAACAACCTTCGGTACATCAAAATGCATAAACTCATAATAACTGTCATCGTAACGTTAAGCGTGCGGACCCTACGGTTCGAGAACAATGTAGACATGACCGAGACACGCTTCCGGTCAATAACCAATAGCGGGACCTGGATGCCCATATTGGCTCCTACATATTCTACGAAGATCTTTATCGGTCAGACCGCATAACAACATACGTTGTTCCCTTTGTCATCGGTATGTTACTTGCCCGAGATTCGATCGTCGGTATCCAATACCTAGTTCAATCTCGTTACCGGCAAGTCTCTTTACTCGTTCCGTAATACATCATCTCACAACTAACATATTAGTTGCAGTGCTTGCAAGGCTTATGTGATGTGCATTACCGAGAGGGCCCAGAGATACCTCTCCGACGATCGGAGTGACAAACCCTAATCTCGAAATACGCCAACCCAACATCTACCATTGGAGACACCTGTAATACTCCTTTATAATCACCCAGTTACGTTGTGACGTTTGGTAGTACCCAAAGTGTTCCTCCGGTAAACGGGAGTTGCATAATCTCATAGTTATAGGAACATGTATAAGTCATGAAGAAAGCAATAGCAACAGACTAAACGATCGGGTGCTAAGCTAATGGATTGGGTCATGTCAATCAGATCATTCTACTAATGATGTGACCTCGTTAATCAAATAACAACTCTTTGTTCATGGTTAGGAAACATAACCATCTTTGATTAACGAGCTAGTCAAGTAGAGGCATACTAGTGACACTCTGTTGGTCTATGTATTCACACATGTATTATGTTTCCGGTTAATACAATTCTAGCATGAATAATAAACTCTTATCATGATATAAGGAAATAAATAATAACTTTATTATTGCCTCTAGGGCATATTTCCTTCAGTCTCCCACTTGCACTAGAGTCAATAATCTAGATTACACAGTAATGATTCTAACACCCATGGAGCCTTGGTGCTGATCATGTTTTGCTCGTGGAAGAGGCTTAGTCAACGGGTCTGCAACATTCAGATCCGTATGTATCTTGCAAATCTCTATGTATCCCACCTGGACTAAATCCCGGATGGAGTTGAAGCGTCTCTTGATGTGTTTGGTTCTTTTGTGAAATCTGGATTCCTTTGCCAAGGCAATTGCACCAGTATTGTCACAGAAGATTTTCATTGGACCCGATGCACTAGGTATGACACCTAGATCGGATATGAACTCCTTCATCCAGACTCCTTTGTTTGCTGCTTCCGAAGCAGCTATGTACTCCGCTTCACATGTAGATCCCGCTATGACGCTTTGTTTAGAACTGCACCAACTGACAGCTCCACCGTTTAAAGTAAACACGTATCCGGTTTGCGATTTAGAATCGTCCGGATCAGTGTCAAAGCTTGCATCAACGTAACCTCTTACGGTGAGCTCTTTGTCACCTCCATATATGAGAAACATATCCTTAGTCCTTTTCGGGTATTTCAGGATGTTCTTGACCGCTGTCCAGTGATCCACTCCTGGATTACTTTGGTACCTCCCTGCTAAACTTATAGCAAGGCACACATCAGGTCTGGTACACAGCATTGCATACATGATAGAGCCTATGGCTGAAGCATAGGGAACATCTTTCATCTTCTCTCTATCTTCTGCAGTGGTCGGGCATTGAGTTTGACTCAACTTCACACCTTGTAACACAGGCAAGAACCCTTTCTTTGCTTGATCCATTTTGAACTTCTTCAAAATCTTGTCAAGGTATGTGCTCTGTGAAAGTCCAATTAAGCGTTTTGATCTATCTCTATAGATCTTTATGCCTAATATGTAAGCAGCTTCCCCGAGGTCTTTCATCGAAAAACTTTTATTCAAGTATCCCTTTATGCTATCCAGAAATTCTATATCATTTCCAATCAGCAATATGTCATCCACATATAATATCAGAAATGCTACAGAGCTCCCACTCACTTTCTTGTAAATACAGGCTTCTCCAAAAGTCTGTATAAAGCCAAATGCTTTGATCACACTATCAAAGCGTTTATTCCAACTCCGAGATGCTTGCACCAGTCCATAAATGGATCGCTGGAGTTTGCATACTTTGTTAGCTCCTTTTGGATCGACAAAACCTTCTGGTTGCATCATATACAACTCTTCTTCCAGAAATCCATTCAGGAATGCAGTTTTGACATCCATCTGCCATATTTCATAATCATAAAATGCGGCAATTGCTAACATAATTCTGACGGACTTAAGCATCGCTACGGGTGAGAAGGTCTCATCGTAGTCAACCCCTTGAACTTGTCGAAAACCTTTTGCGACAAGTCGAGCTTTATAGACAGTAATATTACCGTCAGCGTCAGTCTTTTTCTTGAAGATCCATTTATTCTCAATTGCTTGCCGATCATCGGGCAAGTCAACCAAAGTCCATACTTTGTTCTCATACATGGATCCCATCTCAGATTTCATGGCCTCAAGCCACTTTGCGGAATCTGGGCTCACCATCGCTTCTTCATAGTTCGTAGGTTCATCATGATCTAGTAGCATGATTTCCAGAACTGGATTACCGTACCACTCTGGTGCGGCTCTCACTCTGGATGATCTACGTGGTTCAGTAGTGTCTTGTTCTGAAGCTTCATGATCATCATCATTAGCTTCCTCACTGATTGGTATAGGTGTCGCAGAAACATTTTTCTGTGATGTACTATTTTCCAATAAGGGAGTAGGTACAGTTACCTCGTCAAGTTCTACTTTCCTCCCACTCACTTCTTTCGAGAGAAACTCCTTCTCTAGAAAGTTTCCGAATTTAGCAACAAAAGTCTTGCCTTCGGATCTGTGATAGAAGGTGTATCCAATAGTTTACTTTGGATATCCTATGAAGACACATTTCTCCGATTTGGGTTCGAGCTTATCAGGTTGAAGCTTTTTCACATAAGCATCGCAGCCCCAAACTTTAAGAAACGACAACTTTGGTTTCTTGCCAAACCATAGTTCATAAGGTGTCGTCTCAACGGATTCTGACGGTGCCCTATTTAACGTGAATGCGGCCGTCTCTAAAGCATATCCCCAAAACGATAGCGGTAAATCAGTAAGAGACATCATAGATCGCACCATATCTAGTAAAGTACAATTACGACGTTCGGACACACCATTACGCTGTGGTGTTCCGGGTGGCGTGAGTTGCGAAACTATTCCACAATTCTTTAAATGTACACCAAACTCGTAACTCAAATATTCACCTCCACGATCAGATCGTAGAAACTTTATTTTCTTGTTTCGATGATTTTCAACTTCACTCTGAAATTCTTTGAACTTTTCAAATGTTTCAGACTTGTGTTTCATCAAGTAGATATACCCATATCTGCTTAAATCATCTGTGAAGGTGAGAAAATAACGATATCTGCCACGAGCCTCAATATTCATCGGACCACATACATCGGTATGTATGATTTCCAACAAATCTGTTGCTCTCTCCATAGTACCGGAGAACGGTGTTTTAGTCATCTTGCCTATGAGGCATGGTTCGCAAGTACCAAGTGATTCATAATCAAGTGGTTCCAAAAGCCCATCAGTATGGAGTTTCTTCATGCGCTTTACACCGATATGACCTAAACGGCAGTGCCACAAATAAGTTGCACTATCATTATTAACTTTGCATCTTTTGGCTTCTACATTATGAATATGTGTATTACTATCTTCGAGACTTAACAAGAATAGACCACTCTTCAAAGGTGCATGACCATAAAAGATATTATTCATATAAATAGAACAACCATTATTCTCTGATTTAAATGAATAGCCGTCTCGCATCAAACAAGATCCAGATATAATGTTCATGCTCAACGCTGGCACCAAATAACAATTATTTAGGTCTAATATTAATCCCGAAGGTAGATGTAGAGGTAGCGTGCCGACCGCGATCACATCGACTTTGGAACCGTTTCCCACGCGCATCGTCACCTCGTCCTTTGCTAGTGTCCGCTTATTCTGTAGTCCCTGTTTCGAGTTGCAAATATTAGCAACAGAACCAGTATCAAATACCCAGGTGCTACTGCGAGCTCTAGTAAGGTACACATCAATAACATGTATATCACATATACCCTTGCTCACTTTGCCATCCTTCTTATCCGCCAAATACTTGGGGCAGTTCCGTTTCCAGTGACCAGTCTGCTTGCAGTAGAAGCACTCAGTTTCAGGCTTAGGTCCAGACTTGGGTTTCTTCTCCTGAGCAGCAACTTGCTTGCTGTTCTTCTTGAAGTTTCCCTTCTTCTTCCCTTTGCCCTTTTTCTTGAAACTAGTGGTTTTGTTAACCATCAACACTTGATGCTCCTTTTTGATTTCTACCTCCGCAGCTTTCAGCATTGCGAAGAGCTCGGGAATAGTCTTGTTCATCCCTTGCATATTATAGTTCATCACGAAGCTCTTGTAGCTTGGTGGCAGTGATTGGAGAATTCTGTCAATGACGCAATCATCTGGAAGATTAACTCCCATCTGAATCAAGTGATTATTATACCCAGACATTTTGAGTATATGCTCACTGACAGAACTGTTCTCCTCCATCTTGCAGCTATAGAACTTATTGGAGACTTCATATCTCTCAATTCGGGCATTTGCTTGAAATATTAACTTCAACTCCTGGAACATCTCATATGCACCATGACGTTCAAAACGTCGTTGAAGTCCCGATTCTAAGCCGAAAAGCATGGCACACTGAACTATCGAGTAGTCATCAGCTTTGCTTTGCCAGACGTTCATAACATCTGGCGTTGCTCCAGCAGCAGGCCTGTCACCCAGCGGTGCTTCCAGGACGTAATTCTTCTGTGCAGCAATGAGGATAATCCTCAGGTTACGGACCCAGTCCGTGTAATTGCTACCATCATCTTTCAACTTTGCTTTCTCAAGGAACGCATTAAAATTCAACGGAACAACAGCACGAGCCATCTATCTACAATCAACATAAACAAGCAAGATACTATCAGGTACTAAGTTCATGATAAGTTTAAGTTCAGTTAATCAAATTATTTAGGAACTCCCACTTAGATAGACATCCCTCTAATCCTCTAAGTGATCACGTGATCCAAATCAACTAAACCATAACCGATCATCACGTGAGATGGAGTAGTTTTCAATGGTGAACATCGTTATGTTGATCATATCTACTATATGATTCACGCTCGACCTTTCGGTCTCCGTGTTCCGAGGCCATATCTGTATATGCTTGGCTCGTCAAGTATAACCTGAGTATTCTGCGTGTGCAACTGTTTTGCACCCGTTGTATTTGGACGTAGAGCTTATCACACCCGATCATCACGTGGTGTCTGGGCACGACGAACTTTGGCAACGGTGCATACTCAGGGAGAACACTTCTTGATAATTTAGTGAGAGATCACCTTATAATGCTACCGTCAATCAAAGCAAGATAAGATGCATAAAAGGATAAACATCACATGCAATCAATATAAGTGATATGATATGGCCATCATCATCTTGTGCTTGTGATCTCCATCTCCGAAGCACCGTCATGATCACCATCGTCACCGGCGCGCCACCTTGATCTCCATCGTAGCAACGTTGTCGTCTTGCCAATCTTATGCTTCCACGACTATCACTACCGTTTAGTAATAAACTAAAGCATTACATCGCGATTGCATTGCATACAATAAAGCGACAACCATATGGCTCCTGCCAGTTGCCGATAACTTGGTTACAAAACATGATCATCTCATACAATAAAATCAGCATCATGCCTTGACCATATCACATCACAACATACCCTGCAAAAACAAGTTAGACGTCCTCTACTTTGTTGTTGCAAGTTTTACGTGGCTGCTACGGGCTTAAGTAAGAACGCATCTCACCTACGCATCAAAACCACAACGATAGTTCGTCAAATAGACTCCGTTTTAACCTTATCAAGGACCGGGCGTAGTCACACTTGGTTCAACTAAAGTTGGAGAGACAGTCTTCCGCAAGCCATCTATGTGCAAAGCACGTCGAGGGAACCGGTCTCGCATAAGAGTATGCGTAAGGTTGGTCCGGATCGTCTCAACCAACAATACCGCCGAACCAAAGTATGACATGCTGGTAGGCAGTATGACTTGTATCGCCCACAACTCACTTGTGTTCTACTCGTGCATATAACATCAAACCATAAAACCTAGGCTCGGATGCCACTGTTGGGGAACGCAGTAATTTCGAAAATTTTCCTACGCACACGCAAGATCATGGTGATGCACAGCAACGAGAGGGGAGAGTGTTGTCTACGTACCAACGCGGACCGACTGCGGAAGCGATCACACAACATAGAGGAAGTAGTCGTACGTCTTCTTCCCGATCCGACCGATCCAAGCACCGTTACTCCGGCACCTCCGAGTTCTTAGCACACGTTCAGCTCGATGACGTTCCTCGGGCTCCGATCCAGCAAAGCGTCGAGGAAGAGTTCCGTCAGCACGACGGCGTGATGACGATCTTGATGTACTACCGACGCAGGGCTTCGCCTAAGCACTACAACGGTATGATCGAGGTGGAATTTGGTGGCAGGGGGCACCGCACACGGCTAAGGAGCGATCTCAAGGATCAAGTTGTGTGTCTTGGGGTGCCCCCTGCCCCCGTATATAAAGGTTGGAGGAGGGGGAGCCGGCCGGCCAGGGAGAGGAGGCGCAGGGGAGTCCTACTCCCACCGGGAGTAGGACTCCTCCCCCAAATCCTAATCCTATTAGGACTCCCGGGGGGAAAAGGAGAGAGAGGGGGCCGGCCCACCTTTCCTAGTCCTACTAGGACTTGGGAAAGGGGGGGGCGCCGGCTAGGCTGTGGGCTGCCTCTTCTCTCTTTTCCACTAAGGCCCAATAGGCCCATTAGTCTCCCGGGGGGTTCCGGTAACCCTCCCGGTATTCCGGTAAAATCCCGATTTCACCCGGAACACTTCCTATGTCCAAACATAGGCTTCCAATATATCAATCTTTACGTCTCGACCATTTCGAGACTCCTCGTCATGTCCTTGATCTCATCCGGGACTCCGAACAACCTTCGGTACATCAAAATGCATAAACTCATAATAACTGTCATCGTAACGTTAAGCGTGCGGACCCTACGGTTCGAGAACAATGTAGACATGACCGAGACACGCTTCCGGTCAATAACCAATAGCGGGACCTGGATGCCCATATTGGCTCCTACATATTCTACGAAGATCTTTATCGGTCAGACCGCATAACAACATACGTTGTTCCCTTTGTCATCGGTATGTTACTTGCCCGAGATTCGATCGTCGGTATCCAATACCTAGTTCAATCTCGTTACCGGCAAGTCTCTTTACTCGTTCCGTAATACATCATCTCACAACTAACATATTAGTTGCAGTGCTTGCAAGGCTTATGTGATGTGCATTACCGAGAGGGCCCAGAGATACCTCTCCGACGATCGGAGTGACAAACCCTAATCTCGAAATACGCCAACCCAACATCTACCATTGGAGACACCTGTAATACTCCTTTATAATCACCCAGTTACGTTGTGACGTTTGGTAGTACCCAAAGTGTTCCTCCGGTAAACGGGAGTTGCATAATCTCATAGTTATAGGAACATGTATAAGTCATGAAGAAAGCAATAGCAACATACTAAACGATCGGGTGCTAAGCTAATGGATTGGGTCATGTCAATCAGATCATTCTACTAATGATGTGACCTCGTTAATCAAATAACAACTCTTTGTTCATGGTTAGGAAACATAACCATCTTTGATTAACGAGCTAGTCAAGTAGAGGCACACTAGTGACACTCTGTTGGTCTATGTATTCACACATGTATTATGTTTCCGGTTAATACAATTCTAGCATGAATAATAAACTCTTATCATGATATAAGGAAATAAATAATAACTTTATTATTGCCTCTAGGGCATATTTCCTTCAGGGGGCACACCCCGGACACGCGTGCCGGGCGTTTGCAACCGCGACAACACTTCCAGACTTGTGAGAGGCCGCCGGCGCAAGATTTGGCGGCATGCTAGCCCCCGGAGGCCGCCGGCCACAGCCGTAGACGCGCGAAGGGCAATCCGCGTAGAGGGAATTTTTCGGATACTATTCCATCACCAAAAATTATGAAAAAAAATACCATTGTTACTATAGCACATGTGCCCACGTCGTGCAAAAAAAATCATGATTTTATCGCGCTCCGAGTATTTAGTAATATTGACGCCGCATCGTTACCGCAGAACGTCTACTACCGTGTCATCACCGTCCGTGAGGGGGGCCACGCCCCGGAGACGCGTCCCGCCTCTTCGAACATGCCACCACACCATCCCGCATGTATGAGGGCCCGGTGCGACGCTTCGGTGGCATTGCTACCCCCCAGTGCCCCCGTCCCGCCTAACCCTGTAGCGTTTGACCACGGGATCTACCCCTTTGACTTTGCACGGACGGGCTTTGACCAGTGGACCTCCCCACCCGGTTGTGTTAGGTCAGCCCATAGGAACACTTTGGAGCAACATCCAGGGCAAACCCACAGCAAGATCCCCTCCGTGTAGACCTCACGCATCCGTTTCCCCCCTCCAGGTGCCGGCGGCAGCGCCGTCCGTGAGGGGGGCACACCCCGGACACGCGTGCCGGGCGTTTGCAACCGCGACAACACTTCTAGACTTGTGAGAGGCCGCCGGCGCAAGATTTGGCGGCATGCTAGCCCCCGGAGGCCGCCAGCCACAGCCGTAGACGCGCGAAGGGCAATCCGCGTAGAGGGAATTTTTTGGATACTTCTCCATCACCAAAAATTATGAAAAAATACCATCGTTACTATAGCACATGTGCCCACGTCGTGCAAAAAAAATCATGATTTTATCGCGCTCCGAGTATTTAGTAATATTGACGCCGCATCGTTACCGCAGAACGTCTACTACCGTGTCATCGCCGTCCGTGAGGGGGGCCACGCCCCGGAGACGCGTCCCGCCTCTTCGGACATGCCACCAGACCATCCCGCATGTATGAGGGCCCGGTGCGACGCTCCGTTGGCATTGCTACCCCCCAGTGCCCCCGTCCCGCCTAACCCTGTAGCGTTTGACCACGGGATCTACCCCTTTGACTTTGCACGGACGGGCTTTGACCAGTGGACCTCCCCACCCGGTTGTGTTAGGTTAGCCCATAGGAACACTTTGGAGAAACATCCGGGGCAGACCCACAGCAAGATCCCCTCCGTGTAGACCCCACGCGTCCGTTTCCTCCCTCCAGGTGCCGGCGGCAGCGCCATCCGTGAGGGGGCACACCCCGGACACGCGTGCCGGGCGTTTGCAACCGCGACAACACTTCCAGACTTGTGAGAGGCCGCCGGCGCAAGATTTGGTGGCATGCTAGCCCCCGTAGGCCGCCGGCCACAGCCGTAGACGCGCGAAGGACAATCCGCGTAGAGGGAATTTTTCGGATACTTCTCCATCACCAAAAATTATGAAAAAATACCAACGTTACTATGGCACATGTCCCCACGTCGTGCAAAAAAAATCATGATTTTATCGCGCTCCGAGTATTTAGTAATATTGACGCCGCATCGTTACCACAGAACGTCTACTACCGTGTCATCGCCGTCCGTCAGGGGGGCCACGCCCCGGAGACGCGTCCCGCCTCTTCGGACATGCCACCACACCATCCCGCATGTATGAGGTCCCGGTGCGACGCTCCGGTGGCATTGCTACCCCCAGTGCCCCCGTCCCGCCTAACCCTGTAGCGTTTGACCACGGGATCTACCCCTTTGACTTTGCACGGACGGGCTTTGACCAGTGGACCTCCCCACCCGGTTGTGTTAGGTCAGCCCATAGGAACACTTTGGAGCAACATCCGGGGCAGACCCACAGCAAGATCCCCTCCGTGTAGACCCCATGCGTCCGTTTCCCCCCTCCAGGTGCCGGCGGCAGCGCCGTCCGTGAGGGGGGGCACACCCCGGACACGCGTGCCGGGCGTTTGCAACCGCGACAACACTTCCAGACTTGTGAGAGGCCACCGGCGCAAGATTTGGCGGCATGCTAGCCCCCGGAGGCCGCCGGCCACAGCCGTAGATGCGCGAAGGGCAATCCGCGTAGAGGGAATTTTTCGGATACTTCTCCATCAGCAAAAATTATGAAAAAATACCATCGTTACTATAGCACATGTGCCCATGTCGTGCAAAAAAATCATGATTTTATCGCGCTCCGAGTATTTAGTAATATTGACGCCGCATCGTTACCGCAGAACGTCTACTACCGTGTCATCGCCGTCCGTGAGGGGGGCCACGCCCCGGAGACGCGTCCCGCCTCTTCGGACATGCCACCACACCATCCCGCATGTATGAGGGCCCGGTGCGACGCTCCGGTGGCATTGCTACCCCCCCAGTGCCCCCGTCCCGCCTAACCCTATAGCGTTTGACCACGGGATCTACCCCTTTGACTTTGCACGGACGGGCTTTGACCAGTGGACCTCCCCACCCGGTTGTGTTAGGTCAGCCCATAGGAACACTTTGGAGCAACATCCAGGGCAGACCCACAGCAAGATCCCCTCCGTGTAGACCTCACGCATCCGTTTCCCGCCTCCAGGTGCCGACGGCAGCGCCGTCCGTGAGGGGGGCACACCCCGGACACGCGTGCCGGGCGTTTGCAACCGCGACAACACTTCCAGACTTGTGAGAGGCCGCCGGCGCAAGATTTGGCGGCATTGCTACCCCCAGTGCCCCCGTCCCGCCTAACCCTGTAGCGTTTGACCGTGGTACTTTTGATCCAACAACTCACATGAGCTAGGAAGAAACACACCCTTGATCCAACGACTCGCAAGAGCTAGAAAGAAACACACGGTCCATGTGATTCTTCCTGATTGGTGGGATGCACATTAGTACCCACTCCGGACTCCGAAACCCTGATACTCGGAAAGAGTTTGTCCAGTTTGTACACGAAGTGCGTCCAGTTTTTGCCGTGACCCTCTCTACTCTTTCGCGCATCCCCCCTCTAAGTGACGGCTGCTCTACCTTCCGTGGAGGGGGGCCACACCATGGAGCCCCAAGACGGGCGTCTACGCATGCCAGAACACTTTCGCACATGCATCGGGACCCGTGCGATGTTTCGGTGGCATAGCTACACCCCAAAGGCCACCCCGAATCCGAGTTGACCAGTAGATCTAGCCCTTTCACTTTCGCCGGACGGGCTTTGACCGGTGGACTCTTCCACCTGGTTGCGATAAGTCAGCCCGTAGGAACATCCTCGAACACGGTCTGGACCCAACCCAACACTAGATTCCCTCCGGTTCCACCGCACCCGCACCATCCCCCCTCTAAGTGACGGCAGCTCTGCCTTCCGTGGAGGGGGGCCACACCACGGAGCCCCAAGACGGGCGTCTACACATGCTAGAACACTTTCACACATGCATCGGGACCCGTGCGATGTTTCGGTGGCATAGCTAGACCCTGAAGGCCACCCTGAATCCCAGTTGACCAGTAGATCTAGCCCTTTGACTTTCGTCGGACGGGCTTTGACCGGTGGACTCTTCCACCTGGTTGCGATAGGTCAGCCCATAGCAACATCCCCGAACACGGTCTGAACCCAACCCAACACTAGATTCCCTCCGGTTCCACCGCACCCGCACCATCCCCCCCTCTAACTGACGGCTGCTCTGCCTTCCGTGGAGGGGGGCCACACCACGGAGCCCCAAGACGGGTGTCTACGCATGCCAGAACACTTTCACACATGCATCGCGACCCATGCGATGTTTCGGTGGCATAGCTACACCCCGAAGGCCATCCCGAATCCCAGTTGACCAGTAGATCTAGCCCTTTGACTTTCGCCGGACGGGCTTATATAACCGTAGGAGGGCCACCGCAACACCTGGCGGCATTGCTACATCCCAGGTACCCCGTCCCGTCTAACCCTGACACAGACGACCGCCGGGTCTATCCCTTTGACTTTCGCTAGACGTAGTTTGACCGGGGGACCTTTTCACCTTGTTCTCATAGCCCAGCCATAGGTACACCCCCAACACAATCCCGGCATAACCCACCCCAAGATTCCCTCTGCGTCGGCCCGACGTGGCCGTTTCAACCCCCCCCCCCCGGGGCATGGCGGCATCGACGCCCGTGAGGGGGGAGGGGGCACACCCCGGAGCCGCGTGCCTACGCCTGCCACCACGTTTCCACAACCGTAGGAGGGGCCACCGCAACACCTGGCGGCATTGCTACCCCCCACAGGTACCCGGCCCGTCCCGTCTAACCTCTCCGTGACACGACGGAAGAAGGCCCGTGTGGGGGGCAATTGATATATGTTTTCTGTACATTTAAGTTAATGAAATTAGTATTGGAAAAAATAAAAATAATAAGAGAAAATACAAAAAATATAAAAATATTATTAGAAATCTATGCCTACGGCCTAGCCGTCGGCATAGCTACGGCCACGGAACGGTAGAGCCCTGGATCGATGACGTGGCGTAGGGCAGGGATCAATGACGTGGCAAAAACATGGGCCAGGCCTATGCCGACTAGCCGTCGGCATAGAAATGCCACCACACGGGACCGGCGAACGACGCGGATCGATGACGTGGTGGCGCGGCGGATCGATGACGTCGGCGAAGCTATGCCGACGGCTAGGCCGTCGGCGTAGCTATGCCGACGGCCACCGTTAGCCCGTCGGCGTAGCCTGACGCCGTCAAACTGCCGTCGCCGCCCGGGTAGACGGGCCCACGTGATATGCCGACGGCCTGCTCTATGCCGACGGTCCCCGTTGGTATATTCGGAGAAACACCGACGGCTTATCTATGCCGACGGCCCCCGTCGGCATAGATGGTTATACGCCGACGGCCTTTCTACGCCGACGGCTTTAGTTGGGCCGTCGGGGTATGCCAATATAGGCCGACGGGGACCGTCGGCATAGATATGGCCGTCGGCAACTGCCTAAATTCTGGTAGTGATGCAATGTCCGGGAATTAACCATCACTACCTACCTGAATGCCCTTGAATGTGTGTGTTTTTTCTTTTGAACCAATAAGAATAAGACTTTATTCCTCAAATAATAGACAGGTCATTTACAGTAGCATGAGAAATAAAGCCAAGGATAGTAGATTCCTAGAACATGGAGGTTTTTTGACTAAAAGAATTTTGTGATAATTCATGAGGCACCTCATTTGCTTCACGAAACGAAAAAGGCTCATTTCCCACTACCTACCTGGGGTCTGGGGATCCCATCAGTGACTCTCGGTTGTCCGTTGCGGATTTGCGACCCTCGGTGCTTAAGCTCCAGCATCGCATTGAGCCCTGGCAGGGTAGATGGCTCTCTAAGGCGGCTCGGACAATCCTCATCAACTCCTCCCTATCCAGCCTCCTCCTGTTCATCATGAGCTTCTACATCCTGCCTGAGACTCTGCACCATGAGATTGGTTCGATCCAGGCACACTTCTTCTGGGCAGGCGAGGGGGACAAGCAGAAATATCACATGGTCCGCTGGCCTGAGATATGCAAACCTCGCAACCAAGGCGGCCTCGGTATTATGTCCTCCAAACGCATGAACATTAATTGCCTTCCTGATGCGTTGGCTATGGCGGATTGCCAATGGCGAGGGCGGTCTTTGGCTACAGATCATTGGGAACAAATATCTGCGTGGACAACCTCTAGCCTTTTGTCAGAGAGCGGGAGGCTCCTAGTTCTGGCAGTTCATCATCCGGCTGCTCCCGGTCCTCCGGATTGCGACTTTTCCATCACCGTGGGAACGGGATCAACCACATTATTTTGGTTCGATAGATGGGCGGGTGAATCTCCCTTTGCGTCTCGCTTCCTGCAATTGTTCGCCATTGCTTTAGACCCTCGGGTCCGTGGAGACGGCCCTTATTGACTTAGGGCGCCTCGCGTTCAGAGCCTTCGGACATCTTCTCCACCAAATCCCTATACCGGGCCATCGCCCCCACTCCAGCCCCTGAGCCACTTGTGGCGGTCTGGGCGGTCAGACTTCCTCTGAAGGTCAGGATCTTCTTGTGGCAATGGATCCGTGGACGAATGTCGTCTGGCGTGGAAGTGTTAAAACGAAATGGCCCCGAAGACGAGATGTGCCCTCTCCATGGGACGGTCGAGGACTCCAACCATATCTTCTTCTCCTGCGTCTCAGCCCAGTTCCTCTGGAGCTGCCTCCGCGAGGCGGTCGGCAGTCGTTGGTGTAACACCAACTTCCCGGACCTCTCCGCCGAGATTCAGGCATCGCCCCCTTCTAGCCGCCACATTAGGTGGCTGGCGATTGGGGTCCTTACCTGGACGTTGTGGATGGTCCGCAATAAGCTTGTGATCCAACATGCCCCCCTTCAGCGTGCGACTAACACAATATTTAAAATGTGTGGTTACTTGTAGCTTTGGCGGCCGCTTAGCCGCCCCCAGGTCATGACGCCATCAACAACATCATTGTTGATCTGCGTGCGATGGCTCTTCGCTTGGCGCCGCCGCTTCCTTCGCCACCACCTGAGCCGGATTAGATCTCGTCTTGCCCCAGCTTGTCCGCGTTGTCGTCTTGTTGAGCTATGCCCTCAGCAGAAATCCATACTTTTTGTCGTATTGATACTCTGTGTGTGTGTGGGTGTGAACCTTGATGTATCCTTTGGCAGTGATGGTTTGCTTTATTTATAAAGCGGGGCGAAAGCCATTTTCCAGTAAAGGTGTGATAGAACCAAGGTTTTGGCTACCAAGGGGCACTTTTTTCTCATGGGTCACCGAGAAACTTGGTTACCATGGTTACCGAGAAATTCCAAGCAAATTTCGGACAATTTTTTTTTGATTTTTTTAATCCAAACAAAATTCGTCAAAAATCCATTCAAATTGTAAATTTTGGAATTTTTCGCCTCGCAAGTTGATTTCTCGTGGGGTACTGGGAAACGTGGTAACCGCCCGGTAACCGATTTTCTCGGGCGGTACCCAAAACCGTGGATAGAACCTAGGTGCCCCGACACCCCCTTATCCAATGCGTTCAATGATTCCAAGATTCGTGACGTGGAATTGTTAGCAGTAGTTCACTTGCTGTGTCATGGTAATAACACGGACAATTTGCAGAGGCAAATAGGGCCGGTGCTAGGCTGTGGCAGTCAGTGTAGGCATGCTAGTAGGTCACGGGTAGGACAGTAGCAGAAATAGATGTATTTAGACGTAATTTAGTTCTAGATACATCATTTTTATTCATCTATGCGACAAGTAATTCGAGAGAGAGGGAGTAGATCATATACGGGAACGTGGCTCTAAGTCTGGTTAGATCATCACGGCTTCACGGGTCCTAAGCATTTCAGTTCGACGGCAGTTTTTATATGTAGCATGCACATTAAAGATTCATGTACGGGTCAAATGTCTATGTGATTCATGACTTCTAAGCCCCAACCGTGATATATAGATTCATAGATGATTGAATATCATCTGAACCACGTCCGTCAGGAAACATGTACCACGTCCATTTGGCCGCGCTCGCCGGATAGCACGCTTTATCTGAGCCATTAACATGTGGACCGGGTACGTGTGTCACACATGAAAGTGTGTGACTCTAAAAAAGGTACATGATGCTTAACATATCTGAGCCATGAACATGTGGGCCAGGTATGTGTGTCACACATGAAAGTGCGTGACTCTAAAAAAAGATACATGATGCATGTTGAGCGAGGTACATATGACAGTCATCCTTCTCCTTATTACAGTAAATAACATAGATTCCAACATACAGATACACGAGAACATGCATCCTTGCACGGGCTTATATGGGTCATCTCGACAACAATATGAGACACCGCAGAGCTCTGATAAATGGTTTTCTTTGTCACTCCAGCGGAGAGATTCCAGACTAAGGATTCTTGATACAGCCAAGTCCGGTCAAGCCACGAGGTGCCAAAAATTGCATAAGGTAAAGTTCATATAATCATATCGCTGTATGCCACGCATTCAGACTAAATATGTCTGTTATAGCTGGGTGGAGGGGTGAGCGCATGTGATGGCTTATGCATGGCGCCGCATGCAGATGGACATACTCCGCCACGTCGCGTACGCTAATGCTATTAAGAGGCTGGTGAAGAAGAAAAAAAGAGCCGAATAGAAAACAATGAACAATCCCATCTAACTACAATTAATTATTTTAAGTTATTTGTAAGTCTTGAACACCACTAGTACATTCGCTGTCCTCCTCGCATCGTGTGACGGTCTTGTAAAATTTCTCAACTATGGCAAGTTACTTGCTAAAAGGAAATCTTTTGAATGGATCAATCATTCTTTCGCCCATATCTGTATAAATTCTCACTATTGATCACATACTGCAGACTTTTCTTTTTCTTTTTTGAAGAAAATATACTCTTCCATGGAGAACTCTTATTTCTTGAAAGGTTTAGTTAATTGTCATTCTCTGGAACCATCGTATACAGAAAATTATTTTCAGTTTACATTATAATATATTATTTGTATCAGCTCAATAAACGATCATTGAAAAAGGTTGAGAAACCCAGTAAAGATTATTAGTAATTTGACAAATATGCTATCCGGTTTACATGTGTGTATGCAAAGTCTATATTGACCTTGTAATAAAGGAATTAATAGATTCTTACCTCCCAAGAGGTAAGACATATTAGACCCATTGGATTGGGAAAAATTGATGGCTCATATTAACTCGGACCATCTGAATTTTCTCATCACGAAATGGGGCAACAAGAGGTATGTAATTCTACTGAACCTTCAAGCATAACGCTATGTAGCTGACCCGGCAGTTGCAAACAATTTCGTGCATCAGCTGGTAACGCCGCCCATCTCCCCGTCTGGATTTTCCATGACGAATTCCGAAACCATTCTGCCAAGGGAATAGGTTGTATTGTTCATACGCTTCTTGGCATGAATTAAACGACATGCCTTCTATGGGAGCCAAAGTGTCAGATGCGTGCTTCCCTTCAGAGATTAGGAGACATCTTTCAATCGAGCTTAGTTTGCTCGGGGTTGCTCTAGCCACAAGTCCATTATGAATCCGGTTCCTGGACCTAGAAAACTGCAGTGAGTTTGTGTCGGAATATTCTCCCTAAATCGTTGACGCCAGTGGGGGCGTGTCTAATATGCAGTGTCTACGCTGCGACAGCTTGAATCATATTCAGTATCGTGAGCTATTTTTTCAGAGACATGAAACAAGATTTGTCATGCGCTGTTTTTTCAGAAACATGAAACAAGATTTATCTGAAGAACGAGTTACAGATGCTCACCTGCATTTCTAACCTCCCGTTGCCTGATAGTACCCGGTGTTCACATCTCCACGGCCGCCCTTCCGTGCATCACCAACTCGAACGCCATGCGGGAAGAGATCGAACACGGCATCACCTACCACTTCAGATCTTTTTTTTTAAACCCACTTCAGATCTGAAAAGGTGGTTGGGATCCTGGTGGAGAAGCTTTGCCTACGGGCAGCAAAATAAGGCAGCAGCTGTGCTTTACTTCGCCTGGAACATCTGGAATGAGCGAAACCGAAGAATCTTTCAAAACCTTTCTTCAACTGCTGATATGGTGGCTTGCTTAGTCAGGTCTGACTTAACATACCTGGACATGGTTTTTTCTAGGCCTCTAGCTATGTAATTCTGTTCTTTTTTCTCTTTTTGTCTGCCCTAGGGCTTCAGACTTCTCTCTTGTAAATTCCTAATCTATAATAAAAAAGGCAGAGCACCTGCCATTAGCCCTAAAAAAAAGGTGGTTGGGGGAGGGTGCACGGGATATGATCAAGGAGTGGTATGAATAGAGGTGCTCCTCTGCTAGAATCAATGGAGTATATGTACACTAACCAGGGGCTTGCTTCAGTTTCCAGATCAGGGATGATTGATGCTAGAATTTCAAGACCATGAACAGCCGCAGGTTCCTCTACCACTTCGGTCGGAGAGGCATGGCAATGGTTGGAATCGACGCGTCCCGACAGAGGCGGTGGATTCTACCTACGATGAACAGTACAGTAGCGATCTAGGAGCAGATGCGTTTGAAACAATTTCAGACTACCATGCTTACTGTTCACCTAGCCTGGTCATCCAAACCGTGGTGTAGACCGTAGAGACTCACATATATCCCAAGGAGCTGGGTACTGCATGGACGGTCATGATAAAGGGGTGCCTAAACACCCGGGTGCTGAAAGTCCAATCTCAATCTTCCCACCTTCCAGGCTTTGATGAACTTTTTTTCAAAATCGATAAGACTGTGTTTGGCTGCTCGGTATTTTTGGAGTTTTCGAAGAATACCATGGTTTTTCTAGAAACCTCGGTTTTAAATACTTTGCTATGTTTGGCTTCAACAAATACTACAGTTTTATAAACGATAGAATATCTAAAACCATAGTCTTTTTGCTGTATTTGAAAAAGAGGCCCCAGCCTCTTTTTTCCAAATTGTTTCTTTCTGATTGTTGATCTCTTCAGTCGTTGACTATTGTGCTAGCGCAACAAAAGGCAACTTGTAGATTAGCTCGTGCTAGACGTTAGATCCTACTGGATGGTGCATGTACACATATGAATGCCATGATTTAGCATCGACAGGGAGCACAACCGCATGCGCATAGGTTTAGATCGTGGAGTACATCAATTGAGACTTGAAGCACAGGCTAAGCTTGGTAGCCGATCGATTCCATGCGGCCCATGCGGCTAGAAGCAAAAATGAATCTACTTCAGATCCTAGTGTCTAGGAGAGAGGACGTCCACATGCATGACAAGGCTACATGCAAGTGGCGGCTGTTAATTAACACAAACTGACCATGTCGTTGTACAACTACTTGAGTGTAGCTCAGTTCGGTTCAGCTAGGATTACCCATGCAATGAGTAGTCAAAACCAGAAAACTGAGAAAAACTGCATTTGGCAAACACATTTGTAGTTTTGCTAAAACTGTGAAAAACCGTGGTTTTTAAAAACCAGAGTATTCATTGCACACACATTGAAATACTTAGGCCCTGTTTGGTTCATAAATCTTGAGACTTTTTTTAGTCCCAACTTATAAGTCTCAAGTCCCTAAAAAATCCTACCTGTTTGGTTCCTGGGACTTATAAGTCCCTATAAGACCATATTACAACTATAAGTCCCTCCGTGAGAGTCTTATTTCATAAGTCGCAAATGCCCACTTTAAGTTCCTGTAAGTCCCTCCTGTTTGGTTTAGATGGGACTTATAGGGACTTTTTTAAGTCCCTAAACCAATAAGTCCCTGGAAACAAACACCCTCTTAGGGTCAAACTTTTTGTCACAACTAGGCCAAACTTTTTGTCACAACAAGTTGCCCACACATGTTGTGATATTTACTCTAGTTTTAGAAAAACTATGTTGCCAAACTAGGCCAAACTTTTTTTTCAAGATTCGTTAAAATTTTCAAAGTCGATAATTTCTTTCAAAAGATGAACTTTTTTCATCGATATTGAAAAAAATGTTCATCAAACTGAAAAAAAGTTCACCAAATTTGAAAAGAATTCACAATTTTGAAAAAAAGTTCATCGATTTAGAAAAAATCATCGATTTGAAATAAAAAGTTCATCAAATTTGAAAAAAGTTCAGCAATTAAAACGTCAAATTTGGAAAAATAATTTTGAGAAAATAAAATTTTAAAAAAAAGGAAAAATATGAAAGCAAAGAAATAGAAAAGGAGAGAGAAAACTAAAACAAAAAATTGCAGCAGAAAAAATACACAACGAAAAAAGAAATTAACCCGGGTGGAGAACGTATATAAAATAGAAAAAAATTAAAGAACAATATCACAACTTGGTGTCTGTCCAATTGGTTAGTGCACCTTGAAATCAAGGTGGAGGTCTTGTGCTCGAATCTGTCCTATGCAACAATTTTTATGGTTTAAACCAGAAAAAAGTGGAATGGGTCGGCCCGCCACACTTCCCCCGCGGGTACGGTTAGAGAACCGGCGCTTACATCGCCAAAATAGGTGCTCCCCGACACATTGGATAAATGTGTGTCATCTTGGGCATCATGCTATTCGGCCTTTTTGGTTGCTGTGATTCGTTTTGGCTCTATTTTGGCCTTTTGGGCTGTTAAAAAACGAGAAAAAATAAAGGGGCCGTGTCATCCCGGCATGCGGGTCTTGCCCAGGCACGGCCCATACATGCTTCTCTGTTGGCCCATGAAGGATGGCCCATTTGGTCAGCTATAGTTGTGTTGTAGGCCGAAGGGGGATTGGGCTTGGCCCATATGCTTGGCAAAGAGGGGAGTGCGGATGAGTGGTCAACAGACTACGAATGAAAATGCTGGAGTCAAATGAATGTAAGACGGGAGAGGAGACACAACATCCTTTTAAAAATAAATATAGATATAGATATAGAGAGATTGGAAAGTAAGGGTGAAGATAGAGATAGAGATATAGAAGTAGATATAGATATATAGTAGTAGAGATAGAGATAGAGATAGAGAGAAATTTTAGTGCCCATTCCTCACGTCATTCAGTTGCCATTCTGTTCGAGTGTCCAAGGAAAATTAATTCCCGGACGTTGCATGCAAAGCTAGCGCGCTAGGTACAAACCACCGTTTATTATGGCAGTTACTTAATGCCGGTGGTTTAGGGAGAGATGAAAAAAATGAGACCAACTAACCCTTGTTGGTATTTTTTTTATAGAAGAAACTCCACGAGCATCGCGCGTCGGAGCCGAATCTCGAATTCGGATGGGCTGGCAGCAAGCTCAACTGCCCAGCCAACAAGTCGACGCCCGTCCTAAAAAATAAGACCAACCCAATGGCTAACCCTCGTTGATATTTTTTTATAGGAGAAACTCCGTGAGCATCGCGTGTCCGAACCAGGATTCAAACTCGGGTGGGCTGGCAGCAACCTCAGCTGTCCAGCCAACGTGTCGACACCTGCCTTTTTTAGTACTACATATTATGACAGTATTTTAGATATTATGGCCGTTAATCAGTACTAAGGAATAGGAGGAGTACAATGTTTCCTCACGAATTATCTTTGGGCAGATATTATGGCAATAGGAAATTGGGTGCTTCTAACGTACCACTGCTTTATGTTCCACTATTAAGGAATGGTCGAGCGGTATAAATAGAGGACCTAGACCCTTTCGTCTTCCTCGCCTAATGAAATTTAGTTCATAGTGATCTAGACATGGCGATCAAGCTTATAGCAATAACCTTTTTCTTGCTCCTCCTGGCCTTTGCCGAGTCCAACGACAGGGGTGAACCTCCATCTTCTCGTAAGTACTAGTGCCATCTTTACCAACTTGAGGGTTTGTCAAGTCTGAATCATCTCATATAGTTTGTTATTTCCTCTAGAAAATGATGTTTTTTTTAAAGTGCGTATGCGGTACATTGGGATCCTCCTTCAAGTACTTGTGTTATTTTACCATGTTAAGAATGTATTAATTCTGAATAAACTCATAGTTTGTTATTTCCTACAGAAGAAAATGCTTTTGGTGCGAGTGCTTATGCGGTTCATTGGGATCCAGATCATGCACATTCTGGTAAATACTTGTGCTACCTTGCCAAGTTGACAAATTTGTTAATTGTGAGTCATTGCCTAATTTTTAATTACTGTAGAAGAAAACGATTTTGGTGAAAGTGCTTATGCGGTGCATTGGGATCCTCCTTCTTGTAAGTACTTGTGCTACCTTGCCAACTAGAGAAATTTGTTAATTGTTAATTAACTCCTACATTGTTTTTTCCTCTAGAAAAAGACAGTTTTGGTGAAAGTGCTTATGCGGTGCATTGGGATCCTCCTTCTCGTAAGTATTTGTGCTATAACTAGGCAAATTTGTTAATTGTGAATTAACTCCTAGGTTGTTATTTCCTCTAGAAAAAGACAATTTTGATGAAAGTGCGTATGTAGTACATTGGGACCCCCTTCAAGTAAGTACTTGTGCTACCTTACCATGTTGAGAATGTGTTAATTCTAAATATAAACTCATAGTTTTTATTTCCTGCAGAAGAAGAAGGTTTTGGGGCAAGTGCTTATAAGGTGGATTGGAAACCAGAACATGCACCTTCCGGTAAGTACTATCAAGTGGAGAATTTGTTAGTTCTAAAGCAACTCATAGTTTGCTATTTCCTGTAGAAAAAACCAATTTTGAAACAAGTGCGGATGCAGTACATTGGGATCTAGATCATGCACACTCTCATAAGTGCTTGTGCTACCATATCAAGTTGAGATTGTTTTTAATATGATGACTTAGTTTCTTTATATCCACGAACAAATATATGCATTTAATTTCCATAAATAACATCACTATGCCAATATTTTTTGTTAAACTTTTGTTTTAATTAATAACAATGCATCTTCCTCCATTCCCGAAGCACTAGAAAAACACAGGCATGTAAAAGTTCAAACCGGCATGTTATTCCTAAAGAAGAATCTACACATCAGCACTACACTGCCTAAAAGAACCATGTTTGCACGAGATGGTGCACCAAAGTCTGTTCATTTTTCCTCTACTCAGTTGGAGTCAAAGTACTTGACAACCATCCTTTCGTACTTCAAGATACCTCACGGATCGGTGAAGGCAAAGCAAATAGCTGACACCCTTCGTTCATGTGGCAAACCGACTGACAAGCAGGAACCTCACATGTGTTTCTCATCTCGTGAAGCAATGGCAAGGTTCACCATCAAAGTATTGGGAGTCAGCGGTTCACGAGCAGCCATTACAAGGATTCATGGGCATGAGACCTCCTGCTCCATGTACGTTGTGGAACAGATCACCCAACTCAACTGTAACGTGGTTAAAGGAAATATGCCCTAGAGGTAATAATAAAGTTATTATTTATTTTCTTATATCATGATAAATGTTTATTATTCATGCTAGAATTGTAATAGCCGGAAACATAATACATGTGTGAATACATAGACAAACTTAGTGTCACTAGTATGCCTCTACTTGACTAGCTCGTTAATCAAAGATGGTTATGTTTTCTAACCATGAACAAGGTCTTGTTATTTGATTAACGAGGTCACCATTAGTTAAATGTGTTGGGGAACGTAGCAGAAATTCAAAATTTTTCCTACGTGTCACCAAGATCTATCTATGGAAAGACTAGCAACGAGGGGGAGGAGAGTGCATCTACATACCCTTGTAGATTGCTAAGCGGAAGCGTTCAAGTGAACGGGGTTGATGGAGTCGTACTCGTCGTGATCCAAATCACCGATGACCAAGTGCCGAACGGACGGCACCTCCACGTTCAACACACGTACAGCCCGGTGACGTCTCCCACGCCTTGATCCAGCAAGGAGAGAGGGAGAGGTTGAAGAAGACTCCATCCAGCAGCAGCACAACGGCATGGTGGTGATGGAGGAGCGTGGCAATCCTGCAGGGCTTCGCCAAGCACCGCAGAAGAGGAGGAAGAAGAGACGCAGGGCTGCACCAAGAGAGATTGAATCCCGTGTGTCATGGGCAGCCCCTAGGCCTCATATATATAGGGAAGGGGAGGGGCTGCGCCCCCTCTAGGGTTCCCACCCCTAAGGGGGGCGGCAGCCCTAGATGGGGAGGAAGGGGGGCGGCCAAGAGGGGAGAGAGGGAGGCGCCCCCTAGGGTGGGCCTTAGGCCCATATAAGCCTAGGGTTTCCTCCTTTTTTCCTCCTAGCTGCCCTTGGGCCTTGTGGGAGGCGCACCAGCCCACTTAGGGGCTGGTCCCTCACCACCCTTGGCCCATGCAAGCCTCCGGGGTTGGTGGCCCCACTTGGTGGACCCCCGGGACCCTCCCGGTGGTCCCGGTACATTACCGATAAACCCCGAAACTTTTTCGGTGTCCAAAACATGACCTCCCATATATAAATCTTTACCTCCGGACCATTCCGGAACTCCTCGTGACGTCCGGGATCTCATCCGGGACTCCGAACAACATTCGGTAACCACATACTAACTTCCTTTATAACCCTAGCGTCATCGAACCTTAAGTGTGTAGACCCTACGGGTTCGGGAGACATGCAGACATGACCGAGACGTTCTCCGGTCAATAACCAACAGCGGGATCTGGATACCCATGTTGGCTCCCACATGTTCCACGATGATCTCATCGGATGAACCACGATGTCAAGGACTTAATCAATCCCGTATACAATTCCCTTTGTCTATCGGTACGATACTTGCCCGAGATTCGATCGTCGATATTACGATACCTTGTTCAATCTCGTTACCTGCAAGTCTCTTTACTCGTTCCGTAACACATCATCCCGTGATCAACTCCTTGATCACATTGTGCACAATATGATGATGTCCTACCGAGTGGGCCCAGAGATACCTCTCTGTCACACGGAGTGACAAATCCCAGTCTCGATTCGTGCCAACCCAACAGACACTTTCGGAGATACCCGTAGTGTACCTTTATAGCCACCCAGTTACGTTGTGACGTTTGGCACACCCAAAGCACTCCTACGGTATCCGGGAGTTGCACAATCTCATGGTCTAAGGAAATGATACTTGGCATTAGAAAAGCTTTAGCATACGAACTACACGATCTAGTGCTATGCTTAGGATTGGGTCTTGTCCATCACATCATTCTCCTAATGATGTGATCCCGTTATCAACGACATCCAATGTCCATGGCCAGGAAACCGTAACCATCTATTGATCAACGAGCTAGTCAACTAGAGGCTTACTAGGGACATGGTGTTGTCTATGTATCCACACATGTATCTGAGTTTCCTATCAATACAATTCTAGCATGGATAATAAACCATTATCATGAACAAGGAAATATAATAATAATCAATTTATTATTGCCTCTAGGGCATATTTCCAACAGAATGATCTGATTGACATGACCCATTTCATTAGCTTAGCACCCGATCGTTTAGTATGTTGCTGTTGCTATTCTTCTTGACTTATACATGTTCCTATGACTATAAGATTATGCAACTCCCGTTTACCGGAGGAACACTTTGGGTACTACCAAACGTCACAACGTAACTAGGTTATTATAAAGGAGTACTACAGGTGTCTCCAAAGGTAGATGTTGGGTTGGTGTATTTCGAGATTAGGATTTGTCACTCCAATTGTCTGAGAGGTATCTCTGGGCCCTCTCGGTAATGCACATCACATAAGCCTTGCAAGCATTGTGACTAATGAGTTAGTTGCGAGATGATGTATTACGGAACGAGTAAAGAGACTTGCCGGCAACGAGATTGAACTAGGTATTGGATACCGACGATCGAATCTCGGGCAAGTAACATAACGATGACAAAGGGAACAACGTATGTTGTTATGCGGTCTGACTGATAAAGATCTTCGTAGAATATGTAGGAGCCAATATGGGCATCCAGGTCCCGCTATTGGTTATTGACCGGAGATGTGTCTCAGTCATGTCTACATTGTTCTCGAACCGTAGGGTCCGCACGCTTAACGTTACGATGACAGTTATTATGAGTTTATGCATTTTGATGTACCGAAGTTAGTTCGGAGTCCCGGATGTGATCACGGACATGATGAGGAGTCTCGAAATGGTCGAGACATAAAGATTGATATATTGGATGACTATATTCGGACACCGGAAGTGTTCCGGGTGATTTCGGAGAAAACCGGAGAGCCGGAGGGTTACCGGAACCCTACCGGGAGAAGTTATGGGCCTTATGGGCTTTAGTGGAGAGAGAGAGAGAGAAGGGCTGCCAGAGGTGGGCCGTGCGCCACCTCCTCCCTGGTCCGAATTGGACTAGGGGAGGGGGGCGGCGCCCCCCCTTTCCTTCTCCCACTCCACCTCTTTCCCCCTCCTAGTAGGAGTCCTACTCCTACTAGGAGGAGGACTCCTCCTTGGCGCGCCACACCTGGCCGGCCGGCCTCCTCCCCTTGCTCCTTTATATACGAGGGCAGGGGCACCCCAAGACACACAAGTTGATCCACGTGATCGTTCCTTAGCCGTGTGCGGTGCCCCCTGCCACTATATTCCACCTCGATCATATCGTTGTAGTGCTTAGGCGAAGCCCTGCGTCGGTAGAACATCAAGATCGTCATCACGCCGTCGTGCTGACGGAACTCCTCCCCGAAGCTTTGCTGGATCGGAGTCCGGGGATCGTCATCGAGCTGTACGTGTGCTAAGAACTCGGAGGTGCCGGAGTAACGGTGCTTGGATCGGTCGGATCGGGAAGAAGACGTACGACTACTTCCTCTACGTTGTGTCAACGCTTCCGTTGTGATCTACAAGGGTACGTAGATCAGACTCTCCCCCTCGTTGCTATGCATCACCATGATCTTGCGTGTGCGTAGGAAAATTTTGAAATTACTACGTAACCCAACAGTGGCATCCGAGCCTAGGTTTTATGGTTTGATGTTATATGCACGAGTAGAACACAAGTGAGTTGTGGGCGATACAAGTCATACTGCCTACCAGCATGTCATACTTTGGTTCAGCGGTATTGTTGGACGAGACGACCCTGACCAACCTTACGCGTACGCTTACGCGAGCCCGGTTCCCTCGACGTGCTTTGCACATAGATGGCTTGCGGGCGACTGTCTCTC
This sequence comes from Triticum monococcum, assembly GCA_034509565.1. Taxonomy (NCBI): domain Eukaryota; kingdom Viridiplantae; phylum Streptophyta; class Magnoliopsida; order Poales; family Poaceae; genus Triticum; species Triticum monococcum. The sequence continues at coordinate 70,679,817 of CM067846.1, forward strand.
CAACTTTAGTTGAACCGAGTATGGCTACACCCGGTCCTTGAGAAGGTTAAAACGGAGTCTATTTGACAAACTATCGTTGTGGTTTTGATGCGTAGGTAAGATTGGTTCTTGCTTAAGACTGTAGCAGCCACGTAAAACTTGCAACAACAAAGTAGAGGACGTCTAACTTGTTTTTGCAGGGCATGTTGTGATGTGATATGGTCAAGACATGATGCTAAATTTTATTGTATGAGATGATCATGTTTTGTAACTGAGTTATCGGCAACTGGCAGGAGCCATATGGTTGTCGCTTTATTGTATGCAATGCAATCGTGATGTAATGCTTTACTTTATCACTAAATGGTAGCGATAGTCGTGGAAACATAAGATTGGCGAAGACGACAACGATGCTACGATGAAGCTCAAGGTGTCGCGCCGGTGACGATGGTGATCATGACGGTGCTTCGGAGATGGAGATCACAAGCACAAGATGATGATGGCCATATCATATCACTTATATTGATTGCATGTGATGTTTATCTTTTTATGCATCTTATCTTGCTTTGATTGACGGTAGCATTATAAGATGATCTCTCACTAAATTATCAAGAAGTTTTCTCCCTGAGTATGCACCGTTGCGAAAGTTCTTCGTGCTGAGACACCACGTGATGATCGGGTGTGATAGGCTCTACGTTCAAATACAACGGGTGCAAAACAGTTGCACACGCGGAATACTCAGGTTATACTTGACAAGCCAAGCATATACAGATATGGCCTCGGAACACGGAGACCGAAAGGTCGAGCGTGAATCATATAGTAGATATGATCAACATAATGATGTTCACCGATGAAACTACTCCATCTCACGTGATGATCGGACATGGTTTAGTTGATTTGGATCACGTGATCACTTAGAAGATTAGAGGGATGTCTATCTAAGTGGGAGTTCTTAAGTAATATGATTAATTGAACTTAAATTTATCATGAACTTAGTACCTGATAGTATCTTGCTTGTTTATGTTGATTGTAGATAGATGGCTCGTGCTGTTATTCCGTTGAATTTTAATGCGTTCCTTGAGAAAGCAAAGTTGAAAGATGATGGTAGCAATTACACGGACTGGGTCCGTAACTTGAGGATTATCCTCATTGCTGCACAGAAGAATTACTTCCTGGAAGCACCGCTGGGTGCCAGGCCTGCCGCTGGAGCAACACCAGATGTTATGAACGTCTGGCAGAGCAAAGCTGATGACTACTCGATAGTTCAGTGTGCCATGCTTTACGGCTTAGAATCGGGACTTCAACGACGTTTTGAACGTCATGGAGCATATGAGATGTTTCAGGAGTTGAAGTTAATATTTCAAGCAAATGCCCGGATTGAGAGATATGAAGTCTCCAATAAGTTCTATAGCTGCAAGATGGAAGAGAATAGTTCTGTCAGTGAGCATATACTCAAAATGTCTGGGTATAATAATCACTTGATTCAATTGGGAGTTAATCTTCCAGATGATTGCGTCATTGACAGAATTCTCCAATCACTGCCACCAAGCTACAAGAGCTTCGTGATGAACTATAATATGCAAGGGATGAACAAGACTATTCCCGAGCTCTTCGCAATGCTGAAAGCTGCGGAGGTAGAAATCAAAAAGGAGCATCAAGTGTTGATGGTTAACAAAACCACTAGTTTCAAGAAAAAGGGCAAAGGGAAGAAGAAGGGGAACTTCAAGAAGAATAGCAAGCAAGTTGCTGCTCAGGAGAAGAAACCCAAGTCTGGACCTAAGCCTGAAACTGAGTGCTTCAACTGCAAGCAGACTGGTCACTGGAAGCGGAACTGCCCCAAGTATTTGGCGGATAAGAAGGATGGCAAGGTGAACAAAGGTATATCTGACATACATGTTATTGATGTGTACCTTACTAATGCTCGCAGTAGCACCTGGGTATTTGATACTGGTTCTGTTGCTAATATTTGCAACTCGAAACAGGGACTACAGATTAAGCGAAGATTGGCTAAGGACGAGGTGACGATGCGCATGGGAAACGGTTCCAAAGTCGATGTGATCGCGGTTGGCACGCTACCTCTACATCTACCTTCGGGATTAATATTAGACCTAAATAATTGTTATTTGGTGCCAGCGTTGAGCATGAACATTATATCTGGATCTTGTTTAATGCGAGATGGTTATTCATTTAAATCAGAGAATAATGGTTGTTCTATTTATATGAGTAATATCTTTTATGGTCATGCACCCTTGAAGAGTGGTCTATTCTTGTTAAATCTTGATAGTAGTGATACACATATTCATAATATAGAAGCCAAAAGATGCAGAGTTGATAATGATAGTGCAACTTATTTGTGGCACTGCCGTTTAGGTCATATCGGTGTAAAGCGCATGAAGAAACTCCATACTGATGGACTTTTGGAACCACTTGATTATGAATCACTTGGTACTTGCGAACCGTGCCTCATGGGCAAGATGACTAAAACACCGTTCTCCGGTACTATGGAGAGAGCAACAGATTTATTGGAAGTCATACATACAGATGTATGCGGTCCGATGAATATTGAGGCTCGTGGCGGATATCGTTATTTTCTCACCTTCACAGATGATTTAAGCAGATATGGGTATATCTACTTAATGAAACATAAGTCTGAAACATTTGAAAAGTTCAAAGAATTTCAGAGTGAAGTTGAAAATCATCGTAACAAGAAAATAAAGTTTCTACGATCTGATCATGGAGGAGAATATTTGAGTTATGAGTTTGGTGTACATTTGAAAAATTGTGGAATAGTTTCGCAACTCACGCCACCCGGAACACCACATCGTAATGGTGTGTCCGAACTTCGTAATCGTACTTTACTAGATATGGTGCGATCTATGATGTCTCTTACTGATTTACCGCTATCGTTTTGGGGATACGCTCTAGAGACGGCCGCATTCACATTAAATAGGGCACCATCAAAATCCGTTGAGACGACGCCTTATGAACTATGGTTTGGCAAGAAACCAAAGTTGTCATTTCTGAAAGTTTGGGGCTGCGATGCTTATGTGAAAAAGCTTCAACCTGATAAGCTCGAACCCAAATCGGAGAAATGTGTCTTCATAGGATATCCAAAGGAAACTATTGGATACACCTTCTATCACAGATCCGAAGGCAAGACTTTTGTTGCCAAATTCGGAAACTTTCTTGAGAAGGAGTTTCTCTCGAAAGAAGTGAGTGGGAGGAAAGTAGAACTTGACGAGGTAACTGTACCCGCTCCCTTATTGGAAAGTAGTACATTACAGAAAACTGTTTCTGCAACACCTACACCAATAAGTGAGGAAGCTAATGATAATGATCATGAAACTTCAGAACAAGATACTACTGAACCTCGTAGATCAACCAGAGCAAGATCCGCGCCAGAGTGGTACGGTAATCCAGTTCTGGAAGTCATGCTGCTAGATCATGATGAACCTATGAACTATGAAGAAGCGATGGTGAGCCCAGATTCCGCAAAGTGGCTTGAAGCCATGAAATCTGAGATGGGATCCATGTATGAGAACAAAGTATGGACTTTGGTTGACTTGCCCGACGATCGGCAAGCATTTGAGAATAAATGGATCTTCAAGAAAAAGACTGACGCTGATGGTAATGTTACTGTCTATAAATCTCGACTTGTTGCAAAAGGTTTTCGACAAGTTCAAGGGGTTGACTACGATGAGACCTTCTCACCCGTAGCGATGCTTAAGTCTATCCGAATCATGTTAGCAATTGCCGCGTTTTATGATTATGAAATATGGCAGATGGATGTCAAAACTGCATTCCTGAATGGATTTCTGGAAGAAGAGTTGTATATGATGCAACCGGAAGGTTTTGTCGATCCAAAGGGAGCTAACAAAGTGTGCAAGCTCCAGCGATCCATTTATGGACTGGTGCAAGCATCTCGGAGTTGGAATAAACGCTTTGATAGTGTGATCAAAGCATTTGGTTTTATACAGACTTTTGGAGAAGCCTGTATTTACAAGAAAGTGAGTGGGAGCTCTGTAGCATTTCTGATATTATATGTGGATGACATATTGCTGATTGGAAATGATATAGAATTTCTGGATAGCATAAAGGGATACTTGAATAAGAGTTTTTCAATGAAAGACCTCGGTGAAGCTGCTTACACATTGGGCATTAAGATCTATAGAGATAGATCGAGACGCTTAATTGGACTTTCACAAAGCACATACCTTGACAAAATTTTGAAAAAGTTCAAAATGGATCAAGCAAAGAAAGGGTTCTTGCCTGTGTTACAAGGTGTGAAGTTGAGTCAGACTCAATGCCCGACCACTGCAGAAGATAGAGAGAAAATGAAAGATGTTCCCTATGCTTCAGCCATAGGCTCTATCATGTATGCAATGCTGTGTACCAGACCTAATGTGTGCCTTGCTATAAGTTTAGCAGGGAGGTACCAAAGTAATCCAGGAATGGATCACTGGACAGCGGTCAAGAACATCCTGAAATACCTGAAAAGGACTAAGGATATATTTCTCGTATATGGAAGTGACAAAGAGCTCACCGTAAGAGGTTACGTTGATGCAAGCTTTGACACTGATCCGGACGATTCTAAATCGCAGACCGGATACGTGTTTACATTAAACGGTGGAGCTGTCAGTTGGTGCAGTTCTAAACAAAGCGTCGTAGCAGGATCTACATGTGAAGCGGAGTACATAGCTGCTTCGGAAGCAGCAAACGAAGGAGTCTGTATGAAGGAGTTCATATCCGATCTAGGTGTCATACCTAATGCATCGGGTCCAATGAAAATCTTCTGTGACAATACTGGTGCAATTGCCTTGGCAAAGGAATCCAGATTTCACAAGAGGACCAAGCACATCAAGAGACGCTTCAATTCCATCCGGGATCTAGTCCAGGTGGGAGACATAGAGATTTGCAAGATACATACGGATCTGAATGTTGCAGACCCGTTGACTAAGCCTCTTCCACGAGCAAAACATGATCAACACCAAGGCTCCATGGGTGTTAGAATCATTACTATGTAATCTAGATTATTGACTCTAGTGCAAGTGGGAGACTAAAGGAAATATGCCCTAGAGGCAATAATAAAGTTATTATTTATTTCCTTATATCATGATAAATTTTTATTATTCATGCTAGAATTGTATTAGCCGGAAACATAATACATGTGTGAATACATAGACAAACTTAGTGTCACTAGTATGCCTCTACTTGACTAGCTCGTTAATCAAAGATGGTTATGTTTCCTAACCATGAACAAGGTCTTGTTATTTGATTAACGAGGTCACATCATTAGTTGAATGATCTGATTGACATGACCCATTTCATTAGCTTAGCACCCGATCGTTTAGTATGTTGCTGTTGCTATTCTTCATGACTTATACATGTTCCTATGACTATGAGATTATGCAACTCCCGTTTACCGGAGGAACACTTTGGGTACTACCAAACGTCACAACATAACTGGGTGATTATAAAGGAGTACTACAGGTGTCTCCAAAGGTAGATGTTGGGTTGGCGTATTTCGAGATTAGGATTTGTCACTCCAATTGTCGGAGAGGTATCTCTGGGCCCTCTCGGTAATGCACATCACATAAGCCTTGCAAGCATTGTGACTAATGAGTTAGTTGCGAGATGATGTATTACGGAACGAGTAAAGAGACTTGCCGGTAACGAGATTGAACTAGGTATTGGATACCGATGATCGAATCTCGGGCAAGTAACATACCGATGACAAAGGGAACAACGTATGTTGTTATGCGGTCTGACCGATAAAGATCTTCGTAGAATATGTAGGAGCCAATATGGGCATCCAGGTCCCGCTATTGGTTATTGACCGGAGATGTGTCTCAGTCATGTCTACATTGTTCTCGAACCGTAGGGTCCGCACGCTTAACGTTACGATGATAGTTATTATGAGTTTATGCATTTTGATGTACCGAAGTTAGTTCGGAGTCCCGGATGTGATCACGGACATGACGAGGAGTCTCGAAATGGTCGAGACATAAAGATTGATATATTGGATGACTATATTCGGACACCGGAAGTGTTCCGGGTGATTTCGGAGAAAACCGGAGAGCCGGAGGGTTACCGGAACCCTACCGGGAGAAGTTATGGGCCTTATGGGCTTTAGTGGAGAGAGAGAGAAGGGCTGCCAGAGGTGGGCCGTGCGCCACCTCCTCCCTGGTCCGAATTGGACTAGGGGAGGGGGGCGGCGCCCCCCTTTCCTTCTCCCACTCCACCTCCTACTAGGAGGAGGACTCCTCCTTGGCGCGCCACACCTGGCCGGCCGGCCTCCTCCCCTTGCTCCTTTATATACGAGGGCAGGGGGCACCCCAAGACACACAAGTTGATCCACGTGATCGTTCCTTAGCCGTGTGCGGTGCCCCCTGCCACTATATTCCACCTCGATCATATCGTTGTAGTGCTTAGGCGAAGCCCTGCGTCGGTAGAACATCAAGATCGTCATCACGCCGTCATGCTGACGGAACTCCTCCCCGAAGCTTTGCTGGATCGGAGCCCGGGGATCGTCATCGAGCTGTACGTGTGCTAAGAACTTGGAGGTGCCAGAGTAACGGTGCTTGGATCGGTCGGATCGGGAAGAAGACGTACGACTACTTCCTCTACGTTGTGTCAACGCTTCCGTTGCGATCTACAAGGGTACGTAGATCAGACTCTCCCCCTCGTTGCTATGCATCACCATGATCTTGCGTGTGTGTAGGAAAATTTTGAAATTACTACATAACCCAACAGTGGTGCCATGCCAACCTATGGATTTTCCGTATGAGGTTTTTTATTGCCATCGGCCCAAAGAGGTGCAGTCTTTGAGGGTGCAACTCAAGGGTTTGAAAGATGACATGCCGCGCGTGACAGCAATAGCCATGTGTCACATGAACACGTCTAATTGGGACACACAGTACTTTGAGCTATTAGACGGAGAGCGCGGTGAACCTATTTTCCACTACATGCCTACCAATTATGTCATGTTCTATTAGATATATTTAAAGTTGCTGCTAAACTATGTAATCTTGTTATCTAATCAATAAAGCATGCCGATGGGCCAGACTTTTGTTAAAAAAATACTTAATCACCACCGAATTTTGAGAGTCTTTCGATTTCTACCGACCAATATTTTCTTTTATTCCATCCTAAATAACTCTAATTTCATTACCTATGATGCTGCACTTGAGCATCATTATTTTTCACCGCGTTCACTCGGACGAGCCATTCTTGGCTTCTGCCGCTCCACCACTGGTCAATGAGAGGCAGATCTGTGCCATGTCGATCATCCCTGGTAAAGGAGAGATGGACCAGCTTCATCCTGGTTGCTGTTGCAGGAATGACTTCAGGAGAAGGGGTCACTGCTAGGTGCTAGCCCATGATCGGTCCTCCTAACCATCCTCGAAACCACCTATACTCCATGGTGTGGCACCGTTGGAGAATAGAGAGAGGGAGAGGCGTAGTCGAGAGAGACGGGGTAGAAAGGGGCTGAGAGCGAGGGGCTTCTGTTATGTGTCTTTCCACCGATTTGGAGGAACAACTGCGTTCTCGATCTGAGGGTTATATTCCCTTTTATGGAATGGGTGCCTTCAGATTCTCTTTCCCAACCAAAAACAAGAACAGGTGCCTGGGCAGAATTGTCCCGTTACTTTCCATGTGATTTCACCAACCGAATAGACCTTTAGATACTATTGGGAAGCGCAGATTGACGTGCATTGCCCATAGAAGCGATGCGCAAACCACAATGAATAATCAAGTGAAAGGTCAATAATTTTTAACAAGCACTAATTATACATATAAAGATAATTTTTGGCGTTACATAAGTATGACTACAAATTACATCATTACATATAGTTCTGTTTTAGACAAATTGTTTTTTTGTTGCATAGTGTGCTTATTTTAATATTTTTATGAATTGTATCGGGGGTGGGGGGGTATAAGTCATGGAGATGATAGAATACGATAGGTATTATGTAAGAACAAATATTAATCTTGCTTTAACAATACCCAAGTTAAGGATATATTTTATTATACTAATGGATCTCACGAGGTTTTGTTGAGTTTTATGTGACTGAAGTTTTCAACTTTTGGGTGAGATGACGATATAAGAAAAATAAGGAGTGATTAGAGCATAAGCTTGGGGATTCCTAAGGCATCCCAAGGTAATATTCAAGGAAGATCCAAGCATCTAAGCTTGGGGATGCCCCGGAAGGCATCATCTCTTTCATCTTCAATATATCGGTAATATTACTTGGAGCTATATTTTTATTCATCACATGATATGTGTTTGCCTTGGAGCTTTGGGTGTTTTTGTTTTTTATATGCTTGTTTCCACAATCATTGTTTTGTGATCATACCTTTCTTATGAGAGACACACCTTCATCACAATTTATAGAATTCTCATTATGCTTCACTTATATCTCTTATAAGGCAATTACTCATGTGCTTCACTTATATCTCTTGAGGACGGTGATATATATATTTTATAGAAATCATTTGCACTCTCTTGCTTCACTTATATCATTCTGAGAGTTAACTAGGAAGTGATAATTTGCATGAGTTATATATGTTTGTTGGCCCAAAAATAGTAAGTATACAAGGGTGGTATGTTAAAAACTAGCATGTAGATCGATCAGTATGTTGCGTTTCATAAACGACATCAAGGTTATAATATGAAGGTTTACTAGTTGATAGTTTTGGTTTAGTAAAAATGTTGATGTTAAGGCTTGTGATTTCCCACTCATTAAAGTGTCGGTTTTAACATGGCTAGGAAGTTGGAGCGTAATCTATCCTAGATTGATATCCATTGTGTTGGTCGGATCGGGGGTGTATGAGGTTAACTCCTCCCAACCTTCCCCCTAGGGGCATACGAGTAATTAATGCTTTGCTTCGAGGGATTCTAGATTTTCTTTTCACGAATACGCAAAGCCTGCATATCATTCATTGATAGAAGGAGTTATAATGAGTACAGATAGAGGTACAACACCCTACATGAATGCAAGAAGACAAGGGCCGCCTACACGAGTGAAAGCACAAGTGCTCCCTGGGTGATTTTGGTAATTAATGTCAGCATATCTCTTGTTGGACTAATGCTTCTACATAGTATGTTTCAGATAAGTTCAACAATGGAGTGGCATGGACTAGAGGATGTGGAACCCCTTCAAGATGCTGAGGACAAAGGATTGGCTCAAGCTCAAAGATCAGGACTCTACATTTTATTTTAGTGATCCAAGATCACATTGAGTCCATAGGAAAGCCAATACTATTAAGAGGGGATGAGGTGTTGCTCAATGACTTGCTTGCTCAAAGTGCTTAGTGATATGCTCCAAAGCCCTCAACCACTTTCTCATATCCACATATGTCCCAAACCAATAGTCAAACTTGGCCCCACCGAAACTTTCTATCCGGTGCCACCGAGTTCAGTTGACATAGCCACTGCCAGAAACCCTAATCAATCCGGTCTCACCGATGGGATCTCGGTCTCACTGAGATGGGCTTGCAAACTCTCAGTTGCCTATTGCAATAATTTCGGTCCCACCGAGACATGCAATCGGTCCCACGAAGTTTGCTCGGCCAACTCTCTGTTTTGCTTATTACCCAAATCGGTCCCACCGAGTTTGTGTAATCGGTCAAACCGAGATGAGGCTTTACCCTAACCCTAGCACATCGGTCCCACCGAGTCGATTACGTCGGTCCCACCGAAATGCCTAACGGTCACATTTTGAACTAAATCGGTCCCACCGAGTTTCATGATTCGGTCCCACCGAGTTTGGTGATTTGTGTGTAACGGTTATTGTGTGGAGGCTATTTATACCCCTCCACCCACTCTTCATTCATGGAGAGAGCCATCAGAACATGCCTACACTTCCAACACACATTTTCTGAGAGAGAACCACCTACACTTGTGTTGAGGTCAAGATATTCCATTCCAACCACATAAATCTTGATCTCTTGCCTTCCCCAAGTTGCTTTCCACTCAAATCATCTTTCCACCAAATCCAAATCCTGTGAGAGAGATTTGAGTGTTGGGGAGACTATCATTTGAAGCACAAGAGCAAGGAGTTCATCATCAACACACCATTTGTTACCTCTTGGAGAGTGGTGTCTCCTAGATTGGCTAGGTGTCACTTGAGAGCCTCCGTCAAGATTGTGGAGTTGAACCATGGAGTTTGTAAGGGCAAGGAGATGGCCTACTTCGTGAAGATCTACCCGAGTGAGGCAAGTCCTTCGTGGGCGACGACCATGGTGGGATAGACAAGGTTGCTTCTTCATGGACCCTTCGTGGGTGGAGCCCTTCGTGGACTCGCGCAACCATTACCCTTCGTGGGTTGAAGTCTCCATCAACGTGGATGTACGATAGCACCACATATCGGAACCACGCCAAAAATCTCCGTGTCTCCAATTGCGTTTGCACACTCCAATCCCATCCCTTTACATTCTTGCAACTTGCATGCTTTACTTTCCCCTGCTCACATACTCTTGTCATGCTTGCTAGATATGTATAGTGAATGTTTAAACTTGTGCCAAAACTCTATTTAAACCTAAAGAAATTAAAAACTGTAACTTTTTTGATTAAAGTCTATTCACCCCCCTCTAGACTCCACTTCTCGATCCTTTCAATTGGTATCAGAGCTTTGGTTTCCATTGCTTCGGTTTAATCACCATTGAAGGAAGATGGATGAGTCTACGTTGGGGAGTCTTAGATGTAGAGTGCCTATTCTTGATGGAGAGTTCTTTCATGAGTTGAAAAATGAGATGCTTGAGATTTTCAATGAATATCATTTGACCAAGTACATTACTACTCGTTGTGCTCGCATTGTTGATCCTTTGCATCCTACCCTTGATGAGTCTATTGACATGATCCGTAATCTTAGAACGGTCAATTTAATCACTAGAGGTTTTCCTAGAAACTTGCTTGCAAGCTTGCCTACTTTTGATTGTGCCTACACCTTATGGAGATTCCTTGAGGAACGATTCCCAAATTATTCATTGAAAATTCTAGATGAGATTCTTCATAAGTCTATTGCCTTGAGTAAGATGAGTTCTAATGATCCCAAGTTTGGTGATTGCTTATTTGAGCTTACTAATCTTACGAGTGCAAAAGGAGATGTTGGAATTATTAGCAATATCATTTCCGAAGTCATTAGAATCCATAGAGATGAACATTGTTACGGTCATACTTCTAATGAATTACCCTCTCTAGGAGTTGATCCATCACATGACGATGTTGAACATGGATACTATGATGAGGATGATGATAGTGACCATGATCTTGATGATGCGATGAGACACTTTGGTCTTATGGCTAATCTTTGCGGCTACATGGCTAGAGGAAAGGAATGGGTCCTTGATAGTGGATGTACTGATCATATGACCGGAGACAAAGACATGTTTCGTGAGCTTGCTGAAAACGATGACCCTCGAAAGTATGTCACTTTTAGTGATAACTCAAAGGGTAAGGTGGTTGGCCTTGGTAAGGTGGCCATCTCACATGATAGCTCCATACAAAACGTCATGCTCGTTGAATCTCTTGGGTACAATTTACTTTCAGTATCTAGACTTGCTGATTTCCTTTTCAATGTCCTATTTACTAAAGTAGCTTGCCAAGTGTTTCGAAGAGACAATCATAAAATGGTCTTTACCGGTATACGTAGAGGTGATCTTTACATTGTTGATTTCACTAAAAAGGCTCGACCTAGAACTTGCTTAATTGCTAAATCTTCTAAAGGCTGGTTGTGGCATAGAAGGCTAGGTCATGTGGGCATGCGAAATCTTGATAAGCTTATTAAAGGTGATCATATCCTTGGAGTAAAAGATGTCATTTGACAAGGATAGACTTTGTAGTGCTTGTCAGGTAGGAAAACAAGTTGGAGGGAGTCACCCCGTGAAGAACATCATGACCACGAGAAGACCGCTCGAGCTACTTCACATGGATCTCTTTGGTCCCAATGCCTACAAGAGTCTCGGTGGTAACTCATTTGGTCTAGTCATAGTCAATGATTTTCAAGATTTACATGGGTGTTCTTTCTTGATGATAAATCGCAGGTCCAAAAGATCTTCAAAAACTTCGCTAGGAAGGCCCAATATCAATTTGAAGTGAAGATCAAGAAGGTTCGGAGCGACAACGGAATGGAGTTCAAGAACGCAAATGTGGATACCTTTCTTGACCAAGAGGGGATTTCACACGAGTTCTCGGCTATGTACACACCTCAACAAAATGGAGCTGTTGAGAGGAAGAACCGGACTCTTATTGAGATGGCAAGAACGATGCTTGATGAGTACAAGACTCCAAAACACTTTTGGGCAGAAGCGGTTGAGACAGCTTGTCATGCAACAAATCGCTTGTATCTTCACAAGCTACTCGGCAAGACAGCATACGAGCTCCTCACCGGTAACAAACCCCAAGTTGGATACTTTCGAGTATTCGGCTCAAAGTGCTACATTCTTGATAAGGATCGTCGTTCTACATTTGCTCCTAAATCTCATGAAGGTTTCCTACTTGGTTATGGCTCAAACTCTCACACTTACCGTGTCTACAACAATTTCACTCGAAAGGTTGAAGAGACAGTAGATGTGAAGTTTGATGAATCTAACGGCTCGCAAGTAGAGCAATTGCCAATTGATGTAGGAGACAAAGACCCTTCGGAAGCAATCTAAGACTTGTCTATTGGCAAGATTCATCCAACGAAGGTGAAGGAGAGTACCTCATCCGTCCAAGTGGAAGCTTCCACCTCACGACAAGGTGAACCAAGAGTTGATACGAAAGCATCCACAAGTGGGACACACCAAGATGAAGAAAATGAGGAAGTACACCAAGATGAACATCAACAACCTCCTTCTCCACCACGACAAGAGAACGACAACGTCAACAATGAAGAAGGCAAAGAAGAAGAACAAGATGAAGATGATGTTCCACCCCGAGCCAAGCAAAAGCTCCCACGAGTTCGAGCAAGAGTCGCCAAAGACCATCTCGTCAAGCAAATCTACAATGATACCCAAACCGGGAGAATCACTCGCTCTAAAACTCGTTTGGCTAACTTTTGTGAACATTATTCATTCATCTCTAGCATTGAACCTATGAAGGTTGAAGAAGCATTAGAAGATCCAGATTGGATAAACGCCATGCATGAAGAGCTACACAACTTTGAGAGAAATCAAGTGTGGACATTGGTTGAGAAGCCCGACAACAACCACAACATCATTGGTACCAAATGGGTGTTTCGCAACAAGCAAGATGAAGATGGACAAGTTGTTCGCAACAAAGCATGTCTAGTCGCCCAAGGCTACACTCAAGTCGAAGGTATGGACTATGGTGAGACATATGCCCCCGTTGCTAGACTTGAGTCCATTCGCATCTTACTTGCTTATGCTAATCACCATGATATCACCTTGTACCAAATGGACATTAAAAGTGCTTTTTTAAATGGTGAAATTGAGGAGGAATTTTATGTTATGCAACCTCCGGCTTTGTCAATCCTAAGAAACCTAATCATGTTTACAAACTTCACAAAGCTCTTTATGGTCTTAAACAAGCTCCTAGAGTGTGGTATAAATGCTTGACCAAGTTCCTTATAGAAAAGGGCTTTGAAATTGGAAAAATAGATTCTACTCTTCTTACTAAAAGGGTTAATGGAGAGCTATTTGTGTGCCAAATTTATGTTGATGATATTATATTTGGTTCGACTAACCCTCATTTTAGTGAGAAGTTTGGAAAGCTAATGTCGGAGAAGTTTGAGATGTCTATGGTGAGTGAGCTCAAATTCTTTCTTGGTTTGCAAATCAAGCAAACTAAGGAAGGTACCTTTGTTTCTCAAACAAAGTACACCAAGGACTTATTCAAGAAGTTCAATATGCAAGAATGCAAAGGTATGAAAACACCCATGCCTACCAGTGGACATCTTGACTTGACTAAGGATGGTGAATCGGTTGATCAAAAAGTTTACCGCTCTATGATTGGTTCATTGTTATATCTATGTGCCTCTTGTCCCGATATTATGCTAAGTGTGTGCATGTGTGCACGATATCAAGCGGCTCCTAAAGAATGTCATCTTAAGGCTATGAAAAGGATAGTGAGATACTTATTACACACACCAAATTTTGGCATTTGGTATCCTAAGAGGTCTTCTTTCAATCTTGTTAGTTACTCCGATTCGGACTATGCCGGAGACAAGGTTGATAGAAAGTCCACTTCGGGTACTTGTCAATTTCTTGGTAGATCTCTTGTGTCTTGGTCTTCCAAGAAACAAAACTTGGTATCCTTATCCACCGCCGAAGCGGAATACATTGCCGCTGGTTCATGTTGTGCTCAATTACTTTGGATGACCCAAACTCTTAAAGATTATGGGATATATGTGAAACATGTTCCATTGCTTTGTGACAATGAAAGTGCTATCAAGATTGCTCACAACCCCGTGCAACATTCTCAAACTAAGCATATTGAAGTTCGTCATCATTTCATTCGAGATCACGTTGCCAAAGGGGACATTGATCTTAAGCATGTTCATACCGATAAGCAATTGGCAGATATATTCACCAAACTGCTTGATGAGAAAGTCTTTTGCCGTTTGAGAGGTGAATTGAATATCATTGATGCTTCAAACTTGGAGTAGAAACTCCATTTGGATACATGCAAGGCATGAGCCTTTGACTAATCCTTGATATTTCTTTCATGATGCTATTTATATGTCTTGGATATACTTGCACCCTTGCATGCTACCTAACCCTTGTAGGTACTTGGATGAATCTAAATCCATGAGATTGCAACTCACTCATATCTTGAGCAATTTCTACATCACCAAGTCTCTACACAATGGTGGTTGAAGTCAAGGAAGCACGAGACCCTTCAAACATATCTTTTGACAAATTCTACATTAAGTTTTATGATTGTCATCTTGGATATACAAGTGCTCTTTCTTGCAAAGCTAACCCATGTAGGAAGATGAACTCAAATTCCAAGTGGTGCTTCCAACTCTTGATGAGCTACATCAACCTTGAGCAACCCACACAAGTTCAACTACGTGATCAAGATCAACAGCACCACCCAAGGTATGTTATTCCATCATAGAGAAGCTTTACTCCAAGACATGGATCAAATCAACTCAACAAGATGTGAATACATCAAGATGCTTAAACAAAAAATGGTAACCCCATTTTGATCTTAAACGATGACTATGACCTATGATCAAGTGTCCTCACTTGACTCCTAAGTCAATATACTCTAACATAGGTGACTTTGTCGCCGACCACTTCTAGATGAAGTTCTCTTGTGTTTCTCTGTGCTCTTGCATTTGTCTCGTGCATATTTATTCCCCCTTTCAAAAAAACCTTCATCTAGATTTCCTTTCTGATTATTTGTGTTCTGCATTCCCTGCATCCAATTCATTGCAAATCTTTCAGCAAATTCGTTGCAATCCTTGTGAGATTTTACCTACCTAGTGAGCTGAGGTGACAAGTGTTTTCACTGTGATGAACTCGGTCACACTGGTTTGTTTCCTTCGGTCCAACCGAGTCCTTTCGGCGCCACCGAAGCACACAACTCGGTGCAACCGATTTCACTGCAGGAAAAACACGGCGAAGGGCTCTTTGCTGTTTGCTGACGGATGACAACGATGAAACACTCTTTGCCGTCCGCCAGCGGACGACAAAGAGCCCGGACAGCACACGTGCCGGGTTAGGTCCGTTAAGGGGTTAACGGCGTGCTTTGCCATCTGTTGGCAGACGACAAAGACAATCGCAGATTTGTCATCTGCTAGCGGATGGCATTGTAGTGAAATAGGCCATCCCCCAGGTGCTACCACGTGTCAAGCTATGTCGTACACTAGCAAAGGGCAAAGGTGCAATGCTCGTTGCCGTCCGCCAGTGATAACCCACAAGTATAGGGGATCGCAATAGTTTTCGAGGGTAAAGTATTCAACCCAAATTTATTGATTCAACATAAGGGGAGCCAAAGAATATTCTCAAGTATTAGCAACTGAGTTGTCAATTCAACCACGCCTGGAAACTTAATATTTGCAACAAAGTGTTTAGTAGCAAAGTAATATGATAGTAGTGGTAACGGTAGCAAAAGGTAATGATAGCAAAAGTAATGTTTTTGGTATTTTGTAGTGATGATAGCAATAGCAACGGAAAAGTAAATAAGCGAAGAACAATATGTGGAAAGCTCGTAGGCAATGGATCAGTGATGGAGAATTATGCCGGATGCGGTTCATCATGTAACAGTCATAACCTAGGGTGACACAGAACTAGCTCCAGTTCATCAATGTAATGTAGGCATGTATTCCGAATGTAGTCATACATGCTTATGGAAAAGAACTTGCATGACATCTTTTGTCCTACCCTCCCGTGGTAGCGGGGTCCTTACGGAAACTAAGGGATATTAAGGCCTCCTTTTAATAGAGTACCAGAACAAAGCATTAACACATAGTGAATACATGAACTCCTCAAACTATGATCATCACCGGTAAGTATCCCGATTATTGTCACTTCGGGGTTAACGGATCATAACACATAATAGGTGACTATATACTTGCAAGATAGGATCAAGAACTCTCATATATTGGTGAAAACATAATAGGTTCAGATCTGAAATCATGGCACTCGGGCCCTAGTGACAAGCATTAAGCATAGCAAAGTCATAGCAACATCAATCTCAGAACATAGTGGATACTAGGGATCAAACCCTAACAAAACTAACTCGATTACATGATAGATCCCATCCAACCCATCACCGTCCAGCAAGCCTACGATGAAATTACTCACGCACGACGGTGAGCATCATGAAATTGGTGATGAAGGATGGTTGATGATGACGATGGCGACAGATTCCCCTCTCTGGAGCCCTGAACGAACTCCAGATCAGCCCTCCCGAGAGGTTTTAGGGCTTGGCGGTGGCTCCATATCGTAAAACGTGATGAATCCTTCTCTCTGATATTTTTCTCCCCGAAACCAAATATATAGAGTTGGAGTTGAGGTCGGAGGAGCTCCAGGGGGCCCACGAGGTAGGGGGGCGCGCCCCACCCTCGTAGATAGGTGGTGGGCCCCCTGGCCTTCATCTTTTGCAGGTATTTTTTATATTTTCCGAAAAGGTGTTCCGTGAAGTTTCAGGTCATTCCGAGAACTTTTGTTTCTGCACATAAATAACACCATGGTAATTCTGCTGAAAACAACGTCAATCCAGGTTAGTTCCATTCAAATCATGCAAGTTAGAGTCCAAAACAAGGGCAAAAGTGTTTGGAAAAGTAGATACGACGGAGACGTATCAACTCCCCCAAGCTTAAACCTTTGCTTGTCCTCAAGCAATTCAGTTGATAAACTGAAAGTGATAAAGAAAAACTTTTACAAACTCTGTTTGCTCTTGTTGTTGTAAATATGTAAAGCCAGCATTCAAGTTTTCAGCAAAGATTATAACTAACCACATTCACAATAACGCTTAGGTCTCAAGTTTACTCATATCAATGGCATAATCAACTAGCGAGCAATAATAATAAATCTCGGATGACAACACTTTCTCAAAACAATCATAATATGATATAACAAGATGGTATCTCGCTATCCCTTTCTGAGACCGCAAAACATAAATGCAGAGCACCTTTTAGAGATCAAGGACTGACTAGACATTGTAATTCATGGTAAAAGAGATCCAGTCAAGTCATACTCAATGTAAACTAACAGTAATGAATGCAAATGATAGCAGTGCTCTCCAACTGGTGCTTTTTAATAAGAGGATGATGACTCAGCATAAAAGTAAATAGATAGGCCCTTCGCAGAGGGAAGTAGGGATTTGTAGAGGTGCCAGAGCTCGGTTTTGAAATAGAGATGAATAATATTTTGAGCGGTATACTTTCATTGTCAACATAACAACCAAGAGATGGCGATATCTTCCATGCTACACACATTATAGGCGGTTCCCAAACAGAATGGTAAAGTTTATACTCCCCCTTCCACCAACAAGCATCAATCAATGGCTTGCTCGAAACAACGACTGCCTCCAACTAACAAGAGTCCCAGGGGGAGTTTTGTTTGCAATTATTTTGATTTAGTTTGCATAAAGCATGGGACTGGGCATCCTGGTGACCAGCCACTTTCTCATGAGTGAGGAGCAGAGTCCACTCCTCTTGAGAATAACCCGCCTAACATGGAAGATACGGACAACCCTAGTTGATACATGAGCTATTCGAGCATACAAAACATGATATTTATTTGAAGGTTTAGAGTTTGGCACATACAAATTTACTTGTAACGGCAGGTAGATACCGCATATAGTTAGGTATGGTGGACTCATATGGAATAACTTTGGGGTTTAAGGAGTTGGATGCACAAGCAGTATTCCCGCTTAGTACAGGTGAAGGCTAGCAAAAGACTGGGAAGCGACCAGCTAGAGAGAGACAATAGTCATGAACATGCATTAAAATTAATCAACACCGAATGCAAGCATGAGTAGGATATAATCCACCATGAACATAAATATCGTGAAGGCTATGTTGATTTTGTTTCAACTACATGCGTGAACATGTGCCAAGTCAAGTCACTTAAATCATTCAGAGGAGGATACCACCCTATCATACCACATCATAACCATTTTAATAGCATGTTGGCACACAAGGTAAACCATTATAAGCTCCTAGCTAATCAAGCATAGAACAAGAAACTATGATCTCTAGTTGTCATTGCAAACATGTTTATTCATAATAGGCCGAATCAGGAACAATGAACTAATCATATTTACAAAAACGAAAGAGGTCGAGTTCATACCAGCTTTTCTCATCTCAATAAGTCCATCATATATCGTCATAATTGCCTTTCACTTGCACGACCGAACGGTGTGAATAATAATAATAGTGCACGTGCATTGAACTAAGCTGGAATCTGCAAGCATTCAATAAACAGGAGAAGACAAGGCAATATGGGCTCTTTTGTCAGATCAACAATTATGCATATAAGAGCCACTTTGACAATTTAATCATGGTCTTCTCCTATCGACCCCCAAAGAAAAGAAATAAAACTATTTACACGGGAAAGCTCCCAACAAGCAAAAGAAGAACATGAAATCTTTTTGGGTTTCTTTTTAATCACTACTACAAGCATGGAAAGTAAACTAATTAAAAGCTACAACTATTTTTTGGTTTTTCTTAAGGTTTATTAAACACACAAGAAGAAAGCATAAAAAGGAAAGTAAACTAGCATGGATGATACAATGAAAAAGTATGAGCACCGACATCCAGCAATGAGTGTGTGAACATAAATGTAATGTTAGTGGGAAATACGTACTCCCCCAAGTTTAGGCTTTTGGCCTAAGTTGGTCTATGGCCACGGCTGGCCTGGCGGATATCCATAATAATAGTTGGGGTCGTACTGCGAAGAAGAAGACTCCTATTGCCACTGGTTGGCAATCATCTCCGGATCCCACTGGTAATTAGACTGTCGTGGAGGAAAGCGGTGAGGCCCCCGCGGTGCGAGGCAGATTATACTTGGGCTTCTGTGCCTTTTCCTTCGAGCTTCGGCTTGATGAGCCCCTCAAAAGTCTCTTCATTATTTTCTGAATTTTTTTGAAATTTTTAGTAACTTCAAAATAAAAGTAAACCAAACTCAATAATATTGATAGCAACTACTCCTACAAGTGCCTAGAGCCTATATCATGCATCAAAACTACTTGGAACCATATAAATTTGACATGCAAGCTCAAGAACATGGTCACCTAGGAAGCACAAATTTGCAATGAATAAAGCACTAGAACAAAAACTAATTGGACCAAAGGAGGAGTCACATACCAAGGAACAATCTCCCCAAGTAGTTTTGTGAGAGGTGCTTTGAGCAAGGAGATCGAAAATGGCAGCAAAATGAGCTAGAACTCGTGCTTGAGCTAGATATTCGTGTTTGTGGGAGGAAGAAGGAGTGTGTGGGTGAAAGGATAAGTGGAGGAGGGACACCGTGGGCCCACGAGGCAGGGGCGCGCCCAGGGGGGTAGGGCGCGCCCTCCACCCTCGTGGCCAGGTGGATGACCCCCCTGCTGTGTTCTTAGTGCCAAATATTCTCAAATATTCCAGAAAAAAAATCATATTTAAATTTCAGGGCATTTGGAGAACTTTGATTTTCGGGGTATTTTTATATTGCACGAATAATCAGATAACAGACAGAAAAATACTTATTTTTATTTTATTTAATATAAATAACAGAAAGTAAAAGTGGGGTACAGAAGGTTGTGCCTTCTAGTTTCATCCATCTCATGCTCATCAAAAGGAATCCACTAACAAGGTTGATAAGGTCTTTTTAACAAACTCATTCCGAATAACATGGAACGAGAGAAATTTCGAATAACACTATGTTACCTCAACGGGGATATGCACATCCCCAATAATAAGAATATCATAGTTCTTTTTGATAGTAGGAAGAGGAAATTCAAAACCTCCAAATATAATCGATGGAATCTTTCCAATAGAGTTGATACTATGAACTTGAGGTTGTTTCCTCGGAAAGTGTACCGTATGCTCATTACCATTAACATGAAAAGTGACATTTCCTTTAGTGCAATCAATAACAGCCCCTGCAGTATTCAAAAAGGGTCATCCAAGAATAATAGACATACTATCGTCCTCGGGAATATCAAGAATAACAAAGTCCGTTAAAATAGTAACGTTTGCAACTACAACAGGCACATCCTCACAAATACCGACATGTATAACAATTGATTTATTGGCCATTTGCTAAGATATTTCAGTAGGTGTCAACTTATTCAAATCAAGTCTACGATATAAAGAGAGAGGCATAACACTAACACCGGCTCCAAGATCACATAAAGCAGTTTTAACATCGTTTCTTCTAATGGAGCATGGTATAGTTGGTACACCGGGATCTCCTAGTTTCTTAGGTATTCCACCCTCAAAAGTATAATTAGCAAGCATGGTGGAAATTTCATCTTCCGATATCTTCCTTTTATTTGTAACAATATCTTTCATATACTTAGCATAAGGATTCATTTTGAGCATATCAGTTAATCGCATACGCAAAAAGACAGGTCTAATCATTTCAGCAAAGCGCTCAAAATCCTCATCATCCTTTTTCTTGGATGGTTTGGGAGGAAAAGGCACGGGTTTCTAAACCCAAGGCTCTCTTTCTTTACCATGCTTCCTAGCAACAAAGTCTTTCTTATCATAACGTTGATTCTTTGATTGTGGGTTATCAAGATCAACAGCAGGTTCAATTTCTATATCATTATCATTAGTAGGTTGAGCATCATCATGAACATTATTATTAACATTATCACTAGTTTCAGGTTCATTACCAGATTGTGTTTCAGCATCATAGATAGAAATATCATTTGGATTCTCAGGTGTTTCAGTAATAGGTTCACTAGAAGCATGCAAAATCCTATCATTTTTCTTTTTCTTCCTATTAGAATGACTAGGTGCATCTACATTATTTCTCTAAGAATCTTGCTCAATTCTCTTAGGGTGGCCTTCAGGATACAAAGGTTCCTGAGTCATTCTACCAGTTCTAGTAGCCACTCTAATAGCATTATCATTATTCTTACTATTCAATTCATTGAGCAAATCATTTTGAGCTTTAAGTACTTGTTCTACTTGAGTGGTAACCATAGAAGCATGTTTACTAATAAGTTTAAGTTCACCTTTGACATTAGCCATATAATCACCCAAGTGCTCAAGCATATTTGAATTGTATTTCGTTTGTCTACCAAAATAAGCATTAAAATCTTCTTGCTTAGCCATAAATTTGTCAAACTCATCTAAGCATGGGCTAGCAAACTTAGTAAATGGGATTTCAGCTTTATCATATCTATAGAGAGAATTTACCTTTACTACCCGTGTCGGGTTATCAAGACCACGAATTTCTTCAATAGGTGATGGATCAAGATCATATGTTTCTTCAACGGGCGGTAAATTAAGACCATGTATTTCTTTAATAGGAGGTAAATTCTTAACATCTTCAGCTTTAATACCTTTTCTTTCATAGATTTATTTGCCTCTTGCATATCTTCAGGACTGAGAAATAGAATACCCCTTTTCTTCAAAGTTGGTTTAGGAATAGGCTCAGGAACTAGCTCAGGAGGTGTCCAATTATTTTCATTTGTCAACATATTATTCAATAGAATTTCAGCTTCATCCGGTGTTCTTTCCCTGAAAACAGAACCATCACAACTATCCAGGTAATCTCTGGAAGCATCTGTTAGTGCATTATAAAAGATATCAAGTATTTCATTTTTCTTAAGAGGATGATTAGGCAAAGCATTAAGTAACTTGAGAAGCCTCCCCAAGCTTGTGGGAGACTCTCTTCTTCAATTTGCATAAAATTATATATATCCCTTAAAGCAGCTTGTTTCTTATGAGCAGGGAAATATTTAGCAGAGAAGTAATAAATCATATCCTGGGGACCACGCACACAACCAGGATCAAGAGAATTAAACCATAACTTAGCATCACCCTTTAATGAGAACGGAAATATTTTAAGGATATAAAAGTAACGAGTTCTCTCATCATTAGTGAACAGGGTAGCTATATCATTTAATTTAGTAAGATGTGCCACAACAGTTTTAGATTCATAGCCATGAAAAGGATCAGATTCAACCAAAGTAATTATATCAGTATCAATAGAGAATTCATAATCCTTATCGGTAACACAGATAGGTGAAGTAGCAAAAGCAGGGTCAGGTTTCATTCTAGCATTTAGAGATTGCTTATTCCATTTAGCTAATAACCTCTTAAGTTCGGATCTATCTTTGCAAGCTAAAATAGCTAAAGAAGCTTCTTTATCAAAAACATAACCCTCAGGAATAACAGGTAAGTCTTCATCATCAATTTCATCAGTATTATCAGGTTCAATATTTTCACTCTCTCTAACCCTAGCAAGTTGTTCATCAAGAAATTCACCAAGTGACACATTAGTATCAAGCATAGAAGTAGTTTCATCATAAGTATCATGCATAGCAGAAGTGGCATCATCAATAACATGTGACATATCAGAACGAATAGCAGAAGCAGGTTTAGGTGTCACAAGCTTACTCATAACAGAAGGTGAATCAAGTGCAGAGCTAGATGGCAATTCCTTACCTCCCCTCGTAGTTGAGGGATAAATCTTGGATTTTGGATCTCTCAAGTTCTTCATAATGATAAGCAGATATAAATCCCAAGTGACTCAAAGAATAGAGCTATGCTCCCCAGCAATGGCGCCAAAAAATAGTCTTGATAACCCACACGTATAGGGGATCGCAACAGTTTTCGAGGGTAAAGTATTCAACCCAAATTTATTGATTCGACACAAGGGGAGCCAAAGAATATTCTCAAGTATTAGCAGCTGAGTTGTCAATTCAAACACACCTGAAAACTTAATATCTACAACAAAGTGTTTAGTAGCAACGTAATATGATAGTAGTGGTAACGGTAGCAAAAGGTAATGATAGCAAAAGTAATGTTTTTGGTATTTTGTAGTGATGATAGCAATAGCAACGGAAAAGGAAATAAGCGAAGAACAATATGTGGAAAGCTCGTAGGCAATGGATTAGTGATGGAGAATTATGCCGGATGCGGTTCATCATGTAACAGTCATAACCTAGGGTGACACAAAACTAGCTCCAGGTCATCAATGTAATGTAGGCATGTATTCCGAATATAGTCATACGTGCTTATGGAAAAGAACTTGCATGACATCTTTTGTCCTACCCTCCCATGGCAGCGGGGTCATTACGGAAACTAAGGGGTATTAAGGTCTCCTTTTAATGGAGTACCGGAACAAAGAATTAACACATAGTGAATACATGAACTCCTCAAACTACGGTCATCACCGGTAAGTATCCCTATTATTGTCACTTCGGGGTTAACGGATCATAACACATAATAGGTGACTATAGACTTGCAAGATAGGATCAAGAACTCTCATATATTGGTGAAAACATAATAGGTTCAGATGTAAAATCATGGCACTCGGGACCTAGTGACAAGCATTAAGCATAGCAAAGTCATAGCAACATCAATCTGAGAACATAGTGGATACTAGGGATCAAACCCTAACAAAACTAACTCGATTACATGATAGATCCCATCCAACCCATCACCGTCCAGCAAGCCTAGGATGAAATTACTCACGCACGTCGGTGAGCATCATGAAATTGGTGATGGAGGATGGTTGATGATGACGATGGCAACGGATTCCTCGCTCCAGAGCCCCGAACGGACTCCAGATCAGCCCTCCCGAGAGGTTTTAGGGCTTGGCGGCGGCTCTGTATCGTAAAACGCGATGAATCCTTCTCTCTGATTTTTTTCTCCCCGAAACCAAATATATAGAGTTGGAGTTGAGGTCGGAGGAGCTCCAGGGGGCCCACGAGGTAGGGGGCGTGCCCTAGGGGGCAGGCGCGCCCCCACCCTCGTGGAAAGGTGGTGGGCCCCCTACCCTTCATCTTTTGCAGGTATTTTTTATATTTTGCGAAAAGGTGTTCCGTGAAGTTTCATGTCATTCCGAGAACTTTTGTTTCTGCACATAAATAACACCATGGTAATTCTGCTGAAAATAGCGTCAGTCCGGGTTAGTTCCATTCAAATCATGCAAGTTAGAGTCCAAAACAAGGGTAAATGTGTTTGGAAAAGTAGATACGACGGAGACGTATCAGCCAGCAGACGACAAAGTAACAAAATAGGCCAGCCAGTCTCCTAGGTTGCACAGGTAGCTGCCATGTGGCAGCTTTGCCGTCTATTGGCTGATGGCAAAGCTCTTTGGCTTCTGCCAACAGACGACAAAGGTCCTGTATAGCCCCTGTTTTTTCTGTTTTTTGTTATATCCTTGCATTTTCAAAAGACATAAATTATATATATAGTTTCAACCTCAAACATAGCCCATGTATCCATCATCTAGCAGTCCATCAACGCAACAAAACACATAGGGTATTAAAACGTCCAATACATAGTTTCACGGAGTTCATCAACATACATACGTAGTTTCACGGAGTTATTCAACATACATTGTTTATCAACACAAAATCAAAACAGAAACTAAAACTAGCAGTCCATCAATCCAGCTTCCATGAAGTGAATCAAATCTGCGAAAATGGGAGTAAGAAACTTAGAAGAAGAAGAAGACTAGAAGAAGAAGGTTTTTACCCTTTTCCTTCTCATTCTTCTTCTTTTATTCTTTCTTTTTCTTCTCTTTCTTCTTCTATTCTTTCTTTTGCTCCCCTTCCTTGTTTTTCTTCTTCTCATTCCTTATTCGTGTCATTTTAGAGCTTACATAGGTAATTATGCCATTTTTAGCTAACTAAGCTTATTATGTCAATTTGGAGGAAATTAAGGTAAGTATAGGTCATTTTTGTGCTAACATAAGTAATTATGCCATTTTTAGCTAACGTAGGTAAAATGTATCATTTTGGAGCTAACCTAGCTAAAATGGATCATATTGAAGCTAATGTAGGCAAAATGGATCATACAGGAGCTAACCTAGGTAAACTTGATCATTTTGGAGCTAACCTAGGTAAAATGGATCATATTGGAGCAAACCTAGGTAAAATGGGTCATTTTGGAGCTAACTTAACTAATTATGCCATTTTTGAGTTAACTAAGCATATTATGCCATTTTTGACATAAGTAAGCTAAGTATAGGTCTTTATTGAGCTAACCTAGGTAACTAAGCATATTAGAGCTAATTTAGTTAAGTATAGATGATTTTCGAGCTAAGTAAGCTAATTATGTCATTTTGTAGGAAGATTGGCTAAGTCTAGGTCATTATGGTAACCATTTTGGAGGAAATAAAGCTAAGTCTAGGTTTTTATGCATTTGGTAGGCAAAACACTAGAGAAATGTTACCGTCATCATGGAGGTGAAGGGCCGGTCGGGTTTACGCCAGTGTCAGATGGCGAAGGACCGGTGGTGGTGAGGGTTACGCCACCACGAGACGGAGAAGGATCGATCGATGCTTGTCGGGAGGCATGCTACACCAAAGATCATTTGAAGTGTCTCATTAGCATGATGTAACTGAAATGTGAATACTAGTAACTAATGACCATTCAAATGAAACTCATCGTGTCCGCTATAGCAATCTGAGGCATCGACGTAGGGGTCTGACCGTTTTTCTCGCACACGGTCTGCACATTTTGATTTTAGGAGTCAGTGATATTATAGTAATAAAACGAACATTACATGCATGATTTGGCTAATAAGTAGGAGAAACTTACCACGAGGAGCTCGTATAGGCCACAGTGAGACGCGTTATTCCGGTTCCTCTCCTCCTCCAGCATCCTAGCTGTCCTCTGCTCCATCTCGGTCTCCCTCTCCTTGGCCTACGTGTTTTCCTCCGCCAGAAGCTCCGGGGCCCTAGCCTCGATGGCGAGGTCCACTGGCCTTGGTCGAGGCGGCATGTCAGGATTGACTTCGCATGGCGCTTCTTGATCTCCCTGAGACTGCTAGGATAACGTACCAGTCCATCCCCAATGGCCGACGAGCCATGTTTCCTCCCCTCACCAGATAGCATCATGAGCTCTATATCAAAAGGACTCTGGCTTGGGTTGAAGTCATCCCCTTTCGCGCCTTCCCCCAGTCTCTGTACGTCATGAGCTTGTTGTGGGAGGAGATGTTGGTGAAGCTCTCTAGATGATCGAGGTCATCCTTAGAGATTGCCTTGGCCTTCTTGAACGGGGCCATATGGGCCATGGCATAGAGGTCGTACAGCGGTGGCACTTCCTTCTCATTGTGTTTCTCCTAAAAGAGGGGAACAACATATTAGTTAAGGGCCGAAGCTAGTATGAAGAATGAAATTGCATGACTCATTAAGGGTTGAAACCACATACCCAGTGATCCTCGTACTCAAACAGGTTGGAGGTCACTTGATGGTGTGGCACACCTCGCATTTGGGAACGCTTCTCCCTGGCCTTGTTGTGTTGAGCTAGCCATTGGGGAGAGCACCACTCATCCACCAACGCCTCCCAACAGTCCATCAAATCAGCACACCATCTCGGGGCACCTAAGTTTGGCAAAGAGAAATTTCAGCGCTATGCCTATGAATGAAATCAAGGAAACTAAGTACAAGGCCCTAAGAATAGGTAATTACCTTCATGTACTTCTGCTTACTCAGATACTTGCTGCAGCACTTCTTCTTGGCCCTCCTAATGTTATTCGAGGAGTAGTAGTCTCGAACAGCCTCCACCCTAGCCTCGAGCCGTAAGTTTTGAAGTAGGCGCTTGGACTCGGCTTCGAGAACCCTAGCCGCCTCTGCCTCGCATTCCTCAGCAACCCTGTAGAAGGTCCGCAACCGAACAAGACAACACTGATTAGTACAATCACTAGGTAATGTTGATTTTTAATTCTATAAAGTAGAAATTACCTAAAACCACCTCCTCCCAATGTCGGCCACTGTCTCGCACATGACACCGTCGACCCTCTCCTCTGGCGGGGCCGAGGCAGCCACGTACAGGTCCCAGCTCATTGCTAGCTGTGGAGCCCGACCCTCACCAGGCAACGTGACCCACCCTGGGAAGTGGTGCCAGACTAGAGTACCAAGGACCTGGTTGGGCCTGCGGACACCATCGGGGTGTATCCAACCCCTACAGTATGACAAGGCCAACATATTAGATATTAATTTGAAGAAACATGAAGGACAAAGGTTAAAATAGAGTAAATGCACTTCTCCCCGTTAGGCTGAACCAACCACCTCTGATCGCGAGTCGCCGGCACGGCCGGGTGCTTAGTACCACCATGCTGGTACACCTTCTTGCCCTGCTCAACCAACTCGCCATCGCTAAAACTATTGTCAGACTGGGGTTCCTCACCATTAGCATGGCCACTAGTCTCTGGAGTCACCTGGGACGAAGACTCTGGGACCAGAGTCTCATGGGACTAAGGATGGCAATTTTCCCATGGACATGGATATCCGACCCGCATGGATAGGGTTTGGATATGCTTTTGTGTCCATGGGCGGCGCCCAAACCGACCTGATTACTCGTGGGTAGGGCATGGATATAATCTTGTACCCATGGATATACCCAAACCCACCCCGATAATATGAGTTAATGGGCAAAAATTTGCTATCCCTACTTCACAGCCACTTGTCCCACTCCCACTACAATTTTACACTTTGTTATCTAAACATGCAAAAAAATTACACAATCTATGTTGTAACTTTTATTAGTTGACATTCAATCCCCTTCGTAACATACTCCAACGCCCCTTCCCTTATTTTTATCTCCTTGTTAAATTACTCGTCATTCTCATCTGTTAGAAAAAATACTAAATGATCCTAGGTTGTTAGCAGACGTTCATTTACCACAAGTTGATGTTTATCATAAGTGAAGCCTAGCCTGCCATGAGGTTAGGAATGCAAGTGCTTATGTTAACATTGTGTTATGTCTTATTTATATGCACTAGCGCAGAACCGGGCAATAGCACCGGTTCGGTAACCGTCACTAAAGCGTGGGCACTAAAGGCCCCCCCTTTAGTACCGGTTCAGCATGAACCAGTGCTAAAGGGCAACCACATGGCACGAGCCAGCTCCGGGGGCGCGTAGGACATTAGTACCGGTTGGTAACACCAACCGGTACTAAATGATTGGGTGTGTTTTGGTTTTATTTTTTATTTTTACTTTAATTTTGTGTTTTCAATTTAATTTAGTGATTGTTTTACATTATAATGAGTTGTTAAATCATAAGGTGAAAGTACCGCAGATTAGTTTGACCGGATGCATGTGGATCCTAGCTAAGTCATCAAGTATATGCCATATCCATATTATATATACTTGATCACCTAATTAAGTGATCGAGGTAATATGGATATGGCATATACTTGATCACTTAGCTAGAATCCATCCAGTTGAAACTAATCTGCGGTTTCTTTCATAAATGATATAATAACTCATCATCATCATCATCATATTAATATAAAAACTCTTGCATCATATATATCATCACCAACAACAGTTTTCATAGCTAGCTAAAAATCATCATATAATAGTCGTCTCATTACCACTATTTAATCATCATATAGTCATTACCGCTATCTAATCACCACCAACACTAGCTTAAAGAAGAAACATTCACTTGTACCAGAAGCAAAGATATCATCGAGTTCAACATGGTAATGATATTATAAGCGTTCATAACACCACAAAAGCAAATCGCTCTTTGAGATTAAGTTCAGGACGAAGAACACGGACATGAGAGGACAAGTACTAAGAGCATGAACTAGCTAATCACTCCTGCTGCTCTCTCTCAGGTAAAATAGCATAGAACATGTATAGCTTTCCTGGTTCATCATATTGGAGCATGCAGATGAACCTGTCTCCTAATCGTGGGTTGCGCTTCTGATTGCTGCCCCCCTAGTACTTCTCTACGATCGTTCACAATTTTGCTCCACTCTTTTACTATTAAGCATTCCTCGCTATTAGAAATCATGAATGCACTAAAGTGCATTGTAGGATATCTTGGCCGTAAGCTAACAATATTCATGGTACCTTTAGTCTCGATCCAATCAGGCACAACATTCATCGGGAGTCCCTGTTGAAGAACATCGTATAGTAACATACTTAGCAATGAAGTTTAGCTTAAAAAAATAATGTATGCAAAAGATGCACCGAGGAGAAATAGTAGAAATCTTACCATCTTTCCTAAATATATGTGACCGTAGTTCAGTACGAACACTATTGGTCGCACATTTTGAGTACTAACATTTCTAAGTACATGAATTTTTTTTGTCTTGACAACATCAAGATCCTCAAGCCATGAAACATAATGACTTGTCTCCTCGCAGTTTAGTCCAACCCCGGGACAGTGGACGGTCCTGTCTACCAAGCGCCGGACATGTTTGCTTGATTGGAAATAAGCTGTCAATATAAATTACTTGTCAACTCTTTTTGAATAAACAATATTGAAGACATAAATATGGTTGAGAAACTCACATAATGGTAGAACTGGAGGCGTCTGCACATCGACCCAGATGTCTCTATTACCTTCAATATCATCTTCCAGATGAATATCAAAGGTGATAACCATATCAGGCTCAAATGCATAAGCCTTGCGTAGTGCTTGCCAAGTTTTGCATTCAAAATAGGTGTATGTGTCTGCATTCTATGATTTGACGTTAAAGGTATAACCATGCTCGGTCTTCAAGTAAACTTTTTTTACCTCCATAGTTTTATTAGGACTGAAGCCTATCTTATCCAAGACAAAAATTCTTGCATGGCAGGGGATACACTAGTAGAATAGTGAAAAAAGTAAAATTAAAAGTTGAAGCAAATGAAGCATAAGTCATGCTTAATTATGAAAAAAAGACTTGTCGTTCTGACTTA
The DNA here is from genome assembly GCA_034509565.1 of Triticum monococcum. Classification (NCBI taxonomy): domain Eukaryota; kingdom Viridiplantae; phylum Streptophyta; class Magnoliopsida; order Poales; family Poaceae; genus Triticum; species Triticum monococcum. The sequence continues at coordinate 70,710,060 of CM067846.1, forward strand.
CTGTATCCACTTCAAAGTTTTCATCCAGCTTGATGCTGAAGCGCCTATCATCAACTAGAAAATTTCTGCCGCACAGGCCGTGCTGGTCTTCGCAGTATTCGCACATAATGAAATCGTGTTCGTCGTCAGACGACATTCCTATGTTCATAGGTGAAACATTAAACACTTATTAGTTCTATTAATTCAACTAGTTCAACTAATTAATTCAACTAATTCAACTAAGCACTTACAAAAAATATACCTAAATAAAGTAGCTCAACTAATTCAACTAACTAGTTCAACTAATTAATTCAACTAATTCAACTAAACTAGCTCTATTAATTTTCTTACTAAAAATAAGGTAGCTAGTTCTATATAGTAAAATGTTAATTAGATAACCAAATCTCATATAACTAAATTAAATATATATCTAACATATAATATATATCTAATTCATCTAACATTTGACATTAATATCTAACATATGTTCATATATAAGTGAAACATTAAACACTTACTAGTTCTATTAATTCAACTAAATAAACTAGTTCTATTAATTCAACTAAGCATTTACTAAAAATAAACTAGTCTATCTATCTATCTATCTATACCTATACTAATTCTTGACTCCCCATAAATTCCCACGTTAATCAGATTTTATGAGTCGTTCATTTGGTGGTACCGAGTTATTACGGTCTAGATTGACCGATAAAAACCTGAGAAAAAAAAAACATAAAAGAAAAGAACTCCCGTATCAATCTATCTACAACTCTGCTAACAAAAAAATGGATGCTAACTAACCATATCAATCTATCTAGGACCAGGCTAACAAAAAAAAAAGAATGCTAACTAACCACGTAATAGTCTTGCGAGACCGTCTCTACATACACGCCGACGTATACCACAAAGCCCGCCGCCGCCGCCGTTGCCAGTGCCATCCATCGTCCGCAGGTAGAACCCCATTGCCTGCAGCATAAGATGCGTTGCAGCCAAGAAGTAGGATCCATCGCACAGGAGAAGGTCAGATTCATATCCATAGCATAAACATCATCACGTCATGGATGCACATGCATATGTGAATAGTGGCATGAGTTGGACGTACTTTGTAGATGTACATGTCCAAGTAGTAGTCAAGTCTGTAATCAATCCGGTGATTCTGCGTGCGTGCGTTGTGTGTGCATCTTGCCAGAATCAAGCACTCTATATTAGCTAGCTAGCAACCTTTACGTTGATGCATCCTTATTCGATTAATACAGATGGAGTATGCTTTGTATAGGACTATGAGATTATATCACAGAGGAATTGCCGCCGCCGTCCTCGTTGTCACGCCTTGCCGGGAGTATCAGCAGGTTTGCGCTGCGTCCATGTCTTTGGGCATCCGGAGCTTCACATAAGTGCTAATCCGTGACTGGGATTTTCAATAAGTTTTATACATTATCTGTAGTTGCACTATGATTAAATTTCGATTGCTTTACTAATGTTCAAGCATGCAAGATAATGCTTAGTTTAATACACCAGCAAGTGGTTGTCATTATTTCTGAACTTATTTCCTGCAGAGAGACTCTAGCAACAGATCAATAACCTGCATGTTACTACTTTGATTCTGTTGTTTTCTAGAGACAATAGCTATGTAACCTAGCCGTCCTCTCTAACCTCATCTAGGAATTTGGTTTGTTAGAGTTCAACCATGTCTTTCAAAAATCATATTTAAACATATTACATTCATTTATCACACTGTTTATAGGCAATGAGGTCATACTTTTGTAGTTCAATTTGGAAGACAGTCATAGAACATTATTAGCTAGCAATAGCAGCACTGTTTTTTGTCCGGCGAGGACATCAATATGGCTTCTGCGAGCAGGCCGGTAGAGACCCAGAACAACAGTCTGCTACGGGACTCCACCTCCAATCATCCTCATGTGGTAGCTTGAGGTGCCCAAGTGTCAGGTCGTGGTGTAGCAGCTGGCGACGGCGTGTCTGGACGCCATGAGCAGACAGTGGCGTACATCCCATATAGATGTATGTTTTCCTCACTTTAGCTGGTTTATGATGAAATTGGGGATTACGTATCCTATGCATGCATGATAACTACGTACAGTTTTTATTTACAGATTGTGTGTTGCACTGCTATTTTGTTGAAAAGACGTTGTCCATCAGTCCTTTTATTTCTTAGTTTCTTTCCCTTCTAATAATTGATTTGGTTGGTTTCTAGACTAAAGTATTTGAAGGCAAGAATAATTGGTTAGAAGTATAGCATGTCTTGCGATCTATGTTTCCAATTGTATGTCAGATCAACATTCTGTAGGTGGCCGATTGCTATGTCTGCACGTATACATGCTAAATTATACATGTTATCTTCCGGTGAAGAGACGATAAAAATATAGGAATTTAAATCTACATACACTAGCAACTTCCAGTTTAATATCTGAGCTCATGGAGCTCTTTCAGATCAATCTGCAATATTTATTGTTCTGCTGTGTCTAAAAGTATATCAAAATTTTGTACCCCTCTGTTCCTTAAAGAGCATACTGGGCTAGGCATTAATTTAAACAAGCCTGCGGTTGGGAATTTTACGTTATTCATATTTTCTAAAAGCCTGCAGTTTTGTCCTATAATTTGTACTGCATATAATTAAGTTAGGCATGAGCAGCAGTTTTTCCATATTTACAATTTAATTAGGGGTATGCAAAAACATGACATGTTGTTGTTAAGCAGAGGAAACATATGGAGGACATATTTGTGATAAGAAAAAACAAACTTATCGACCTATACATTTATTATTTTGTTTTCATTATCTTCCTAAAAAATATACTAATAAGAGCAGCAAACATTTTTGTCCCAGCCTTCTTTTAGACAAAAAATTCAACAAATTAATATCAATCAAATCCCTCTTTAAATTTGAGAAATTACAGACTTTTTTCCTCACATGTAAATGTTTATACTATAATTTAAATATGGAATACATTTATTTGCACGTTACACAAACCATACTAATGTGCGGGTCATAATTATGAAACAATAAATGAAATATGCACTCATTTGTATTTTTGTTAACATACACAAAAAAAATTAACTATAAAGTTTTATTATTTCAGCCAACTACATTAATATATTTTTCTGAAACTTAGAATGTAAACATCTACATTTGCGGTTTACATGCAATATCATGACATTTATTGCCATTTGTGTTTGTACAGTGAATTTTGCAAGCACGCAAGAATTTGACTCACCTTTTTATGAGAGGAAACGGTAGTAACTTTTCATAGTGAAAACATATTTTCCCTTTTTCAGAGTATAAGGTATTACATAATTATTTTACAAAAGGAGACTTAGTTTGTATATATACAAAGGGAGAGAAATATTGTTTTTGCCAGTTTCGTAGTAATATGTATTCATGTATACTATATTTCCTTTCATTAAAATTGTCACGAGGAATAAAAGCAGAGATGAGTCATGTACTATACTCTACATATTGTATTCCTTCCACATATATTAATTGAAATATTTAATGAAGCTTCACACTTTACAGCAGCATCAACGAGGTACATCACAAAATATTTTTATGCTTGCTATAGGTATGGTAGTTGGCACTGGATCATTGATCATGACTTCATTGCACCAAGGCGTAATTTTTCACCTCATATTTATATATTAAATTATATACTCTATGAATTACGTGAGCTATAATTTATTTTGGAGAGTAATTTTGAAAGTTATATTTACATGTCCTCTTTTATCCCCCCTTCATGTACAAGTACCTAACTTCTAACAAATATTGCACGCAGCAAAACGTTAATAGAAGTTCAACATATATACTTCTACCTAAAATAGGCTAGCCCGTGTGCATGCACGGGTTGACGACTAGTTCTATTAATTTCTTACTAAAATAAAGTAGGTAGTTCTATATAGTAATATTTTGATTAGATCATCAAATCTCATATACCTAAATTTTCTTACTAAAAATAACTAGTTCTATTAATTCCACTAATGCAACTAAGAATTTACTAAAAATAAACTAGTTCTATTAATTTTCTTACTAAAATATATAAAGTAGCTATATATATATTAATATTTTAATTAGATCATCAAATCTCATATACCTAAATTTTCTTACTAAAAATAAACTAGTACTAATTCAACTAGCTAGTTCAACTAAGCATTTACTAAAAATAAAGTAGTTATATTAATTCAACTAGTTCAAATAATCTCATATACCTAATTAATTAATATCTAGCTAATTCTTCCAACAATTGACATTAATATTTAACTTCTCTATCTAATTCATCTAACATTAACATTCTAACATTCTTATCTAGGTAATTCATCTAATTCGATCATCTAATTAACAATTTGACATGCATTAATCTAAAAACAGAAACGGAAAATAAGTAAAAAAAAGTGTGTGCGTGTGTGTGTGTGTGCGCGCGTGCGTGCGTGTACGTGCTTGTGTGTGTGTGTGTGTACGATCGAGGGCGGTGGCGTACGGGCGGCGGGGGTGATACGGCAACGACGGGGGCGGCGCAAGACGGCGACGACGGGCGGCGAGGGCGGCGACGACGACGTACGGCGCGCGGCGGGGGCGGCAGGGGCGGCGCGAGACGACGACGACGGGCGGCGGGGGCGACGATGAGCGGCGGGGGCGGCGACGACGACGTACGACACGCGGCGGGGATGGCGGCGAGGGCGGCGTGCGATGGGCGACGGCGCGGCGGCGACGGCGAAGATATTGGGCGATGAAGCTAGTTGGATAGAAGACGGGTGACGCGTGGATGAAAACTGGATTTTTCGTAAGTGCCATATACATAGGAGGGACCTTTAGTACCGGTTGGTGGATCCAACTGATACTAAAGGCCAATTTTGATCAGGTCAAGAGGCGGGAAAGCGGATGTCAGGACCCCGATTCCAAGTCACATCGATCTAGCCGGTAACACCTCATATCACTTTGCGGCCTCACGCACGGTATTCCCACGGGTGTCGCCTTACCATGGCCCGGGACCGTTTGCGCCTTTTGGCTCACGTATATGATAGTGTCGCTAGCATCCATATGACAGAGAATCCGGGCTGACATGGCTAGTCGTGAACCCAAAGCGACACTAACCTATGGGGACAAGCATACATGAATCACATCGAGCATGTCGGTCAGCAGCGTGTGAATCCGGGCTGTAGCACTAGGCTAACATGACTCCGGGAACCCGGGCTGTAGCAGGCTAGGCAGGACTCCGGATGTCACCGCGTGACATTTCCCCGAAGGGACAGACACAGGAACGAAGTGAAACACATGCCGGCCAGTCAAGTGTCCTGAGCAGTAGTGCTGGGCTAGCAGGACTCCGGTGAACCGGGCTGTAGCGGACTACTATCCAAGACGAGCATGACCACGTAGTAGTCTTATAGTAAAACACTGTCGAGTTCAGGTGGGGAACCATCATCAAGGATTTCAAAGTCTTTACGCAAGTCCATGGATTAGTGTTGGGGAACGTTGCAGAAAACAAAAAATTTTCCTACTCGTTTCACCAAGATCCATCTATGAGTTCATCTAGCAACGAGTCATCGGATGCATCTACATACCTTTGTAGATCGCGAGTGGAAGCGTTCAAAGAATGGGGATGATGTAGTCGAACACGACGTGATCCAAATCACCGATGACCAAGCACCGAACGGACGGCACCTCCGCGTTCAACACACGTACGGGACGGGAGACGTCTCCTCCTTTTTGATCCAGCAAGGGGGAGGAGAGGTTGATGATGATCCAGCAGCACGACGGCGTGGTGGTGGATGCAGGGCGTCACAGTAGCAGGGCTTCGCCTATACTACGAGAGAGAGAGAGACGTAACAGGGAGAGAGGGATGCACCAAAGGCTGTCGTATAAAATCCCTCCTCTCCCCTACTATATATAGGGGTGCCTAGGGGGGGGGGGGGGCGCCGGCCTAGGGGTGGGGGGCTTGCCCCCCAAGCAAGGGGGCGCCCCCTCTAGGGTTTCCCCTCAACCCTAGCCGCATGGGCCCTAGGGGAGCGGCGCCCCAGCCCACTTTGGGCTGGGTTCCTTCCCACTTCAGCCCATGGGGCCCTCCGGGATAGGTGGCCCCACCCAGTGGACCCCCGGGACCCTTCCGGTGGTCCCGGTACAATACCGGTGACCCCGAAACTTGTCCCGATGGCCGAAATAGCACTTCCTATATATAATTCTTTACCTCCGGACCATTCCGGAACTCCTCGTGACGTCCGGGATCTCATCCGGGACTCCGAACAACATTCGGGTTACTGCATATACATATCTTCACAACCCTAGCGTCACCGAACCTTAAGTGTGTAGACCCTACGGGTTCGGGAGACATGTAGACATGACCGAGACGACTCTCCGGTCAATAACCAACAGCGGGATCTGGATACCCATGTTGGCTGCCACATGCTCCACGATGATCTCATCGGATGAACCACGATGTCGAGGATTCAATCAACCCCGTATGCAATTCCCTTTGTCAATCGATATATTACTTGCCCGAGATTCGATCGTCGGTATCCCAATACCTCGTTCAATCTCGTTACCGGCAAGTCACTTTACTCGTACGCAATTCATGATCCCGTGACCAGACACTTGGTCACTTTGAGCTCATTGTGATGATGCATTACCGAGTGGGCCCAGTGATACCTCTCCATCATACGGAGTGACAAATCCCAGTCTTGATCCGTGTCAACCCAACAGACACTTTCGGAGATACCCGTAGTCTATCTTTATAGTCACCCAGTTACGTTGTGACGTTTGGTACACCCAAAGCACTCCTACGGTATCCGGGAGTTACACGATCTCATGGTCTAAGGAAAAGATACTTGACATTGGAAAAACTCTAGCAAACGAACTATACGATCTTTATGCTATGTTTAGGATTGGGTCTTGTCCATCACATCATTCTCCTAATGATGTGATCTCGTTATCAATGACATCCAATGTCCATAGTCAGGAAACCATGACTATCTATTGATCAACGAGCTAGTCAACTAGAGGCTTACTAGGGACATGTTGGTGTCTGTTATTCACACATGTATTACGATTTCCGGATAACACAATTATAGCATGAATAAAGACAATTATCATGAACAAGGAAATATAATAATAATGCTTTTATTATTGCCTCTAGGGCATATTTCCAACAGTCTCCCACTTGCACTAGAGTCAATAATCTAGTTACATTGTGATGAATCGAACACCCATGGAATTCTGGTGTTGATCATGTTTTACTCTAGGGAGAGGTTTAGTCAACGGATCTGCTACATTCAGGTCCGTATGTACTTTACAAATATCTATGTCTCCATCTTGAATATTTTCACGAATGGAGTTGAAGCGACGCTTGATGTGCCTTGTCTTCTTGTGAAACCTGGGCTCCTTGGCAAGTGCAATAGCTCCAGTGTTGTCACAAAAGAGCTTGATCGGCCCCGACGCATTGGGTATGACTCCGAGGTCGGTGATGAACTCCTTCACCCAAATTGCTTCATGTGCTGCCTCCGAGGCTGCCATGTACTCCGCTTCACATGTAGATCCCGCCACGACGCTCTGCTTGCAACTGCACCAACTTACTGCCCCACCATTCAAAATATACACGTATCCGGTTTGTGACTTAGAGTCATCCAGATCTGTGTCGAAGCTAGCATCGACGTAACCCTTTACGACGAGCTCTTCATCACCTCCATAAACGAGAAACATTTCCTTAGTCCTTTTCAGGTACTTCAGGATATTCTTGACCGCTGTCCACTGTTCCTTGCCGGGATTACTTTGGTACCTTCCTACCAAACTTACGGCAAGGTTTACATCAGGTCTGGTACACAGCATGGCATACATAATAGAACCTATGGCTAAGGCATAGGGGATGACACTCATCTCTTCTATCTCTTCTGCCATGGTCGGGCATTGATCTAAGCTCAATTTCACACCTTGCAGCACAGGCAAGAACCCCTTCTTAGACTGATCCATATTGAACTTCTTCAATATCTTATCAAGGTATGTGCTTTGTGAAAGACCTATGAGGCGTCTCGATCTATCTCTATAGATTTTGATGCCTAATATATAAGCAGCTTCTCCAAGGTCCTTCATTGAAAAACTCTTATTCAAGTAGGCCTTAATGCTGTCCAAGAGTTCTATATCATTTCCCATCAAAAGAATGTCATGTACATATAATATGAGAAATGCTACAGAGCTCCCACTCACTTTCTTGTAAACGCAGGCTTCTCCATAAGTCTGCGTAAACCCAAACGCCTTGATCATCTCATCAAAGCGAATGTTCCAACTCCGAGATGCTTGCACCAGCCCATAAATCGAGCGTTGGAGCTTGCACACCTTGTCAGCATTCTTAGGATCGACAAAACCTTCCGGCTGCATCATATACAATTCTTCCTTAAGGAAACCATTAAGGAATGCCGTTTTGACGTCCATTTGCCATATTTCATAATCGTAAAACGCGGCAATTGCTAACATGATTCGGACGGACTTTAGCTTCACTACCGGTGAGAAAGTCTCATCGTAGTCAACCCCTTGAACTTGTCGATAACCCTTAGCGACAAGTCGAGCTTTATAGATGGTCACATTACCATCCGCGTCTGTCTTCTTCTTAAAGATCCATTTATTTTCTATGGCTCGCCGTTCAACGGGCAAGTCAGTCAAAGTCCATACTTCGTTTTCATACATGGATCCTATCTCGGATTTCATGGCTTCTAGCCATTTGTCGGAATCCGGGCCCGCCATCGCTTCTTCATAGTTCGAAGGTTCACCATTGTCTAACAACATGATTTCCAAGACAGGGTTGCCGTACCACTCTGGTGCGGAACGTGTCCTTGTGGACCTTCGAAGTTCAGTAGCAACTTGATCAGAAGTTTCATGATCATCATCATTAACTTCCTCTCTAGTCGGTGCAGGCACCTCATGAACTTTTTCTTGAGTTGCGCCATTTTCCGGTTCAAGAGGTAACACTTCATCAAGTTCTACTTTCCTCCCACTTACTTCTTTCGAGAGAAACTCCTTCTCTAGAAAGGATCCATTCCTGGCAACAAAGATCTTGCCTTCGGATCTGAGGTAGAAGGTATACCCAACAGTTTCTTTAGGGTATCCTATGAAGACGCATTTTTCCGACTTGGGTTCGAGCTTTTCAGGTTGAAGTTTCTTGACATAAGCATCACATCCCCAAACATTCAGAAACGACAACTTAGGTTTCTTCCCAAACCATAATTCAAACGGTGTCGTCTCAACAGATTTCGACGGAGCCCTATTTAAAGTGAATGCAGCAGTCTCTAAAGCATAGCCCCAAAAGATAGCGGTAGATCGGTAAGAGACATCATAGACCGCACCATATCTAATAGAGTGCGATTACGACGTTCGGACACACCATTACGCTGAGGTGTTCCAGGCGGCGTGAGTTGTGAAACTATTCCACATTTTCTTAAGTGTGTGCCAAATTCATGACTCAAGTATTCTCCTCCACGATCTGATCGTAGAAACTTGATTTTCTTGTTACGTTGATTCTCAACCTCATTCTGAAATTCCTTGAACTTTTCAAAGGTTTCAGACTTGTGTTTCATTAAGTAGACATACCCATATCTACTCAAGTCATCAGTGAGGGTGAGAACATAACGATAGCCACCGCGAGCCTCAACACTCATTGGACCGCACACATCAGTATGTATGATTTCCAATAAGTCGGTTGCTCGCTCCATTGTTCCTGAGAACGGAGTCTTGGTCATTTTACCCGTGAGGCATGGTTCGCACGTGTCAAATGATTCATAATCAAGAGACTCTAAAAGTCCATCTGCATGGAGCTTCTTCATGCGTTTGACGCCTATGTGACCAAGGCGGCAGTGCCACAAGTATGTGGGACTATCATTATCAACCTTACATCTTTTGGTACTCACACTATGACACATGTGTAGCATTACGTTCGAGATTCATAAAGAGTAAACCATTCACCATAGGAGCATTACCATAAAACATATCTCTCATATAAATAGAACAACCATTATTCTCTGATTTAAATGAGTAGCCATCTCGAATTAAATGAGATCCCGATACAATGTTCATGCTCAAAGCTGGTACTAAATAACAATTATTGAGGTTTAAAACTAATCCCGTAGGTAAATGAAGAGGTAGCGTGCCGACGGCGATCACATCGACTTTGGAACCATTCCCGACGCGCATCGTCACCTCGTCCTTCGCTAGTCTCCGCTTATTCCGTAGTTCCTGCTGTGAGTTACAAATGTGAGCAACTGCACCGGTATCAAATACCCAAGAGCTACTACGATTACTGGTAAGGTACACATCAATTACATGTATATCACATATACCTTTTGTTTTGCCGGCCTTCTTGTCTGCTAGGTATTTGGGGCAGTTCCGCTTCCAGTGACCGTTTCCCTTGCAATAAAAGCACTCAGTCTCGGGCTTGGGTCCATTCTTTGGCTTCTTCCCAGCAGCTTGCTTGCCGGGCGCGGCAACCTCCTTGCCGTCCTTCTTGAAGTTCTTTTTACCCTTGCCTTTCTTGAACTTAGTGGTTTTATTGATCATCAACACTTGATGTTCCTTTTTGACTTCTACCTCCGCTAATTTCAGCATTGAAAACAACTCAGGAATGGTCTTTTGCATCCCCTGCATGTTGAAGTTCATCACAAAGCTCTTGTAGCTTGGTGGAAGCGACTGGAGGATTCTGTCAATGACGGCATCATCCGGGAGATTCACTCCCAGCTGAGACAAGCGGTTATGTAACCCAGACATAGTGAGTATGTGCTCACTGACAGAACTATTTTCCTCCATCTTACAGCTGAAGAACTTATCGGAGACTTCATATCTCTCGATCCGGGCATGATCTTGAAAAACCATTTTCAGCTCTTCGAACATCTCATATGCTCCATGTCTCTCAAAACGCTTTTGGAGCACCGGCTCTAGGCTGTAAAGCATGCCGCACTGAACGAGGGAGTAGTCATCAATACGTGTCTGCCAAGCGCTCATAACGTCTTGGTTCTGTGGGACGGGAGGGTCACCTAGTGGTTCTTGTAGGACATAATCTTTCTTGGCAGCTATGAGGATGATCCTCAGGTTCCGGACCCAGTCCGTGTAGTTGCTGCCATCATCTTTCAGCTTGGTTTTCTCTAGGAACGCGTTGAAGTTGAGGACTACGTTGGCCATTTGATCTACAAGACATATTGTAAAGATTTTAGACTAAGTTCATGATAATTAAGTTCATCTAATCAAATTATTAATGAACTCCCACTTAGATTAGACATCCCTCTAGTCATCTAAGTATTACATGATCCGAGTTAACTAGGCCGTGTCCGATCATCACGTGAGACGGACTAGTCAACGTCGGTGAACATCTTCATGTTGATCGTATCTTCTATACGACTCATGCTCGACCTTTCGGTCTTCTGTGTTCCGAGGCCATGTCTATACACATGCTAGGCTCGTCAAGTTAACCCTAAGTGTTTTGCATGTGTAAAACTGTCTTACACCCGTTGTATGTGAACGTAAGGATCTATCACACCCGATCATCACGTGGTGCCTCGAAACGATGAACTTTAGCAACGGTGCACAGTTAGGGGAGAACACTTCTTGAAATTGTTATGAGGGATCATCTTATTTACTACCGTCGTTCTAAGTAAACAAGATGCATAAACATGATAAACATCACATGCAATCAAATAATAAACGTGACATGATATGGCCAATATCACATAGCTCCTTTGATCTCCATCTTGGGGCTCCATGATCATCTTGTCACCGGCTTGACACCATGATCTCCATCATCATGATCTCCATCATCGTGTCTCCATGAAGTTGCTCGCCAACTATTACTTCTACTACTATGGCTAACGCGTTTAGCAATAAAGTAAAGTAATTTACATGGCATTTCTCAATGACACGCAGGTCATATAAAAAATAAAGACAACTCCTATGGCTCCTGCCGGTTGTCATACTCATCGACATGCAAGTCGTGATTCCTATTACAATAGCATGAACATCTCATACATCACATATAGATCATTCATCATTCATCACAACTTTGGCCATATCATATCACAAAGCACTTGCTGCAAAAACAAGTTAGACGTCCTCTAATTGTTGTTGCAAGTTTTACGTGGCTGAATTAGGGTTCTAGCAAGAACGTCTTCTTACCTACGTGAAAGCCACAACGTGATTTGTCAACTTCTATTTACCCTTCATAAGGACCCTGTTCATCGAATCCGCTCCAAGTAAAGTGGGAGAGACAGACACCCGCCAGCCACCTTATGCAACTAGTGCATGTTAGTCGGTGGAACCGGTCTCACGTAAGCGTACGTGTAAGGTTGGTCCGGGCCGCTTCATCCCACAATACCGCTGAAGCAAGAAAAGACTAGTAGCGGCAAGAAAGTTGACAAATCTACGCCCACAACAAATTGTGTTCTACTCGCGCAAGAAGAAGTACGCATAGACCTAGCTCATGATGCCACTGTTGGGGAACGTTGCAGAAAACAAAAAAATTTCCTACTCGTTTCACCAAGATCCATCTATGAGTTCATCTAGCAACGAGTCATCGGATGCATCTACATACCTTTGTAGATCGCGAGCGGAAGCGTTCAAAGAACGGGGATGATGTAGTCGAACACGACGTGATCCAAATCACCGATGACCAAGCGCCGAACGGACGGCACCTCCGCGTTCAACACACGCACGAGACGGGAGACGTCTCCTCCTTCTTGATCCAGCAAGGGGGAGGAGAGGTTGATGATGATCCAGCAGCACGAGGGCGTGGTGGTGGATGCAGGGCGTCACAGTAGCAGGGCTTCGCCTATACTACGAGAGAGAGAGAGATGTAACAGGGAGAGAGGGATGCACCAAAGGCTGTCGTATAAAATCCCTCCTATCGCCCACCATATATAGGGGTGCCTAGGGGGGGCGCCGGCCCTAGGAGATGGGATCTCCTAGGGGGGGGGCGGCCTAGGGGTGGGGGGCTTGCCCCCAAGCAAGGGGGCGCCCCCTCTAGGGTTTCCCCTCAACCCTACCCACATGGGCCCTAGGGGAGTGGTGCCCCAGCCCACTTTGGGCTGGGTTCCTTCCCACTTCAGCCCATGGGGCCCTCTGGGATAGGTGGCCCCACCCGGTGGACCCCTGGGACCCTTTCGGTGGTCCCGGTACAATACCGGTGACCCCGAAACTTGTCCCGATGGCCGAAATAGCACTTCCTATATATAATTCTTTACCTACGGACCATTGCGGAACTCCTCGTGATGTCTGGGATCTCATCCGGGACTCCGAACAACATTCGGGTTACTGCATATACATATCTTCACAACCCTAGCGTCACCGAACCTTAAGTGTGTAGACCCTACGGGTTCGGGAGACATGTAGACATGACCGAGAAGACTCTCCGGTCAATAACCAACAGTGGGATTTGGATACCCATGTTGGCTCCCACATGCTCCACGATGATCTCATCGAATGAACCATGATGTCGAGGATTCAATCAACCCCGTATGCAATTCCCTTTGTCAATCGATATATTACTTGCCCGAGATTTGATTGTCGGTATCCCAATACCTCGTTCAATCTCGTTACCGGCAAGTCACTTTACTCGTACCGTAATGCATGATCCCGTGACCAGACACTTGGTCACTTTGAGCTCATTGTGATGATGCATTACCGAGTGGGCCCAGTGATACCTCTCCGTCATATGGAGTGACAAATCCCAGTCTTGATCCGTGTCAACCCAACAGACACTTTTGGAGATACCCGTAGTCTACCTTTATAGTCACCCAGTTACGTTGTGACGTTTGGTACACCCAAAGCACTCCTACGGTATCCGGGAGTTACACGATCTCATGGTCTAAGGAAAAGATACTTGACATTGGAAAAACTCTAGCAAACGAACTATACGATCTTTATGCTATGTTTAGGATTGGGTCTTGTCCATCACATCATTCTCCTAATGATTTGATCTCATTATCAATGACATCCAATGTCCATAGTCAGGAAACCATGACTATCTATTGATCAACGAGCTAGTCAACTAGAGGCTTACTAGGGACATGTTGGTGTCTATTATTCACACATGCATTACGATTTCCGAATAACACAATTATAGCATGAATAAAGAAAATTATCATGAACAAGGAAATATTATAATAATGCTTTTATTATTGCCTCTAGGGCATATTTCCAACAATTAGATCCCAAGCGTAGACTTCTTTGCCATGAACAAATCAATCAGTGGCTTGGTGTGCTGGGGAATACATATGGAGTGGAGGTAATTAATCTACCAAACCATAGAATACATTCACACATGCATAACTGACTTGGAATGGTGCCAGGGAAAACAAAAACAATCTTTCTCGAACTCACGGCGGCAACTTGCACCAAATGCACATGAATTCGAGGAAGTCACTTCTTCCATCCAAGCATAAGCTTCATGAACGGAACATGAAGGCATTGCTTATAAAGTTTCCAACACTAGGTTGATGTTCAACAGGAATCATGGGGAAGACAAAATGCTGTTGATGGGCTCAACAACAACTCATCGGAATTTCCATATCACTGGACTTCCACCATCATGTGAACATGGTGATAGCATTGGTTAGACCAAAAGATGTAATGGTGTATGCTCGAGGAATCAACCACGAGTAAGACAACATTACGAATATCGTTGGTTTTAACTTGATTTGACGAAAGCCCATACTCAAATCAGGGTTTGGACAAGACAATAGGTTCAACAACTGATCATGGGGATCAGTCGATGAAGATATCATCTATCTTCAACACACACACACACATACACACACCAGGATATCCCTTAACATGAACTAAGTCAGACAAGCTTCCATCTTCCAACTCTCCAAATTGTTGTTTAGCTCAACCAACTAACTCAGGGATATCCAACACAGATTCTTGGAGAAGGGGTGATTTATAAGAAACCCAACTTGATCACGAACTCAACATAGCGGTCAGGTGACAGCCAGGTAATACTTCCGAGAAGATCTTCAGAAAATCACGAACCACCGATATGTTACTAAGCTCGAGAACAATCTTGCTTTTCAGAGCAGAACAATATGATCAAAAGAGCAAGGGTTTGGCAAAATCCTAACCCGTTGATCGAAGAGTGCACCAGGAAATAAGGACTAGGTAGCACGATCAATCTTAGGATGATGATTCAATAACCAACACGCTAAGAAAGAAATTATTGTCCATTAGCTACCTAGCAACTAGTTGCTAGGAGTATTGATTTCACACATCATGGTTCACTTGCCGGCATTCCGGTTGCGACAACACGGGACCGAGGAATGAAAAATGATGGTAAGAAGTATCACTGCGTCAAGAGTTCATAAGAGGTGGTGCAATTCTCACGACAATTCTGACATAAGGAGGCAACACTCCAAGGTAGAACAAAACAAAAGCTGGATTGGCATTTTGATCTGCGGAATACAACTGTTTTGACCCAATCCTAGATATGGATGAGGTACTGGAGTTTGTTTCTCCTAGTCATCCTGGAATAGAATGGCTTGACGGATCACATGAATAACAGGCATCGATAACATCAATGCACAACTACTCTTGACCAACAATTTATGGACTAGGGTCAGAATACAACTAAAGAGGGACAACTCAAAGAAACATATAATTTTCTGAGTTGTGGATGCATAGATTAGTATGTCGAGCAAAGCTCAACATTCCTTCCGGACAACCCATGCAGAAAGGTAGGACTGGCAGATTCACAATGAAGAATGGAGAACTCACCAAGAGCACTCTGGTTGTGATCTTTTGGTTCAAAGAACTTCTGCCATAGGCGGTTCAAAGTATTTGGAAGAAGGATATACCCCGGACCTCGAGGACTAATGCAAAGGTTACTAATATCCTAAAGGAACTAGCAACACTATCAACATGAGGTAAGTGGGGTGAATCTCGGGTTCAAGAACCCATGAATAGAATACCTACCACTACATGGCATCACGGGATGCTTTTGAGAATAATGGCCAGAAGCATCACACTGGGAACACAAAACATGGCCATATTACTGGGTGGTTCTCTAAGATGCCTAGGGTCATAATACTAGCTCCAACATATATGTCAAGACAATGGAGTACCTCAACAGACCGTTTAGTGTGCTTAATCTGGCCCAAAAGGACATCAGAAACGGGAAGAAGGAACTTGCAAATGCATCAAATTATCTAGAAACCTGGGATGACTCGGACAGCATAACGGCTGTAAATGCTCAAAATATTTGAGACATCCTGCAAAATAGTGGCATGACCACTCAACATTACAATATCAAGGTTCGTAGGCCAGCTATGAGCATATGGAGGTAAAAGGAACTGAACTTGAGACTTGAATCCAACAATCCTATAAGTCTACGGATTAGTAACACGTCATCTTGATAGATAGATGAGAAGGCTAGTTCTTAACCCTCGCAGAAAAGAAGAGGGTGACTCAGATCAGAAGGCATAGGGTATAAGGAGTAAAAAGACTCTTACACTCCCTTCCACAATCAATTCCCTTACATAACTAAAGCATTTCTAGACACAACTTCGACCATTTGGCTTGGTAATCCTACAGGCAGTCAGGCTCTGATACCAACGCTGTCAGGACCCCGATTCCAAGTCACATCGATCTAGCCGGTAACACCTCATATCACTTTGCGGCCTCACGCACGGTATTCCCACGGGTGTCGCCTTACCATGGCCCGGGACCATTTGCGCCTTTTGTCTCACGTATATGATAGTTTCGCTAGCATCCATATGACAGAGAACCCGGGCCGACATGGCTAGTCGTGAACCCAAAGCGACACTAACCTATGGGGACAAGCATACATGAATCACATCGAGCATGTCGGTCAGCAGCGTGTGAATCCGGGCTGTAGCACTGGGCTAATAGGACTCCGGGAACCCGGGCTATAGCAGGCTAGGCAGGACTCCGGATGTCACCGCGTGACATTTCCCCGAAGGGACAGACACAGGAACGAAGTGAAACACATGCCGGCCAGTCAAGTGTCCTGAGCAGTAGTGCTGGGCTAGCAGGACTCCGGTGAACCGGGCTGTAGCGGACTACTATGGCTCATGGAATCACTAGACTACATTTCCCCATAAGAAAGGCTGCCAAGGATAAACAACTAGATTGTCGGATCCCACACATACCAAGCATTTCAATCATACACACAATATGCTCGATATGTGTAAATACAACATGGCATCACAGCATAACTCTACAATTCAAGTATTTATTCATTAGGCTCCGAGGAGCGAGATATTACAAATATGGGTCTCATGACCCAACATTCAGAGCATACAGGTCAAACACATGCAGAAGGTTAACTTGTCTGAGTCCAGACATCTACAAATGAAAAAGACTAAGAAGCTTGACTATTTACAAGACCCTCCCAAGGGTACAGGATCGTAGCTGAGGTATCAAGCTAAACGTCGAAGTCCACGCGGAACTACTAGCGAGACTGAAGCCTCTCTGCAAAACATAAATTAAGCAAACGTGAGTACAATTGTACTCAGCAAGACTTACAACAGAACTAACTACATATGCATCGGTATCAACAAAGGGGGTGGTGGAGTTTGACTGCAGCAAGCCAGCTTTGACTCAGTGGCTATCCTAAACTATGACTGCAAGCAACTCTTTTGTGGTGGCGCACATGAGTCCACATATTCACCATTCAATACACCACTATGGATCCGCTCCCCTCTCCCTACGAGAAAGCCATCCATAGCACTCACACTTATCTTGCGAGTTTTAGAGTATCCACTTTCACTTGTCTATGAACTGTTATAGGAAACCCAGAAGTCCATTACCGCGGACACGGCTATTCGAATAGATGATGTTAACCCTGCAGGGGTGTACTTCTTCACACACGCTCTCACCACTTACCGCCGTTTACACGACATGTACTCGGCAACCTTCAAGCGGAAGCCCAACGAGGGTGTCGGCCACGGCCTACCTAAACACTCAAGGCTCTAGTCCAGGTTTATCGCCTATCCAGGTTCCATCCACAGGGAGTCCGGCCGAGGTTTCCACATACGGCCCCGAACGATGTGAACAGGGTTCCTGAGACACCAAACGGGCGCCAGGTACACCGTGCCACGGTGTATCTACCGCATCATAGCCCACCCCTAGGGTCAGCGCTACGCACGCCACCAACACATATCCTATAAACACCAGAAACTAGTTGCAACTCCTGGACAGAGGACAAGGGTGATCAAGAAGCCGAGAGGGTCCATTGGTTTCGGGCCCAATGCGTGGTAGTAACTGTTTCATGGATCACAAACACAGAACTCAGTTCCTAAGAACGGTTTCAATGAGACAACCCACCATGTACTCCTACATGGCCTCTCACCGCTACCTTTACCAAATTGTGTTCACACACTTAGCTCACACACTGTAGGACATGTTTACACACCTCCGGTTCATCCCCGAAGAACCAGACCTGACACGACTCTATGCAATAGCAGGCATGACAAACAAGCATGAATGAGTAGGCACATCATGGCTCAAACAACTCCTACTCATGCTAGTGGGTTTCATCTATTTACTGTGGCAATGACAGGTCATGCAGAGGAAAGGGGTTCAACTACCGCAACATGTAACAGTTGAATCGTTGTTGTCCTAATGCAGTAAAAGAGAGCAGGAGCGAGAGAGTAGGATTGTATCGGAATGAACAAGGGGTTTTTGCTTGCCTGGCACTTCTGAAGATAACATTGAGTCTTCATCAGTGTCAACGATCACAACGTCGGAGCAGCGTCTACCGAGAGGGGACAATCACCAGCAATAGAGAAGGAACACAATCAATGCAATGGACAACATGATGCATGATAATGACATGGCAATATGTTGTTGATTGAGCTAATCCAACCAGCAACACAATTAAATGAAGTTGGTTTGAATACAAGATTCAAATTCAAACTCCATATATGATTAGTTAAATGCCATTTATTTGTTTTGTCCAAAGCAGAGGAGAAACATTGTTCAAACATGCATGAAAATGCCATAAACAGATTCCTTGAATTTTTCTGATAATTTTTCATATATAATTTATTTCATTTGGAGTTACGGTTGATTTTCTATGATTTTTAGAAGTTTTGGGCATTTTTTGGAATTTTCCAAATTATTATAATTTAAACTAAATCCAGAAAATGTATTACTGCGTCAGCATGACGTCAAGGTGATGTCAGCAGGTCAAAGGCGTCGACCAGGTCAAACCTGACCAGTGGGACCCACTGGTCAATGACCCAGTCAACTAACTAAGTTAGTTAGCCCTAACTAACTAGCCTGGGCCCACTGGTCAGCGACTGTAGTAACTAACCTAACTAGCTAATTAGCGCTAACTACAGTAATTAGTCGGGCGAGGCCCGTAAGTCAGTGAGAGAGAGGGGGAGGTCAAACTGAGCAGTGGGGTCAACCCATGCCGGTCAACGGGTCAGGGGTTGGCGGCGGTTAGCCGCCGACGAGTCCAGACGCGGCAGAGCGGCGCAGGATTCGCCTACAGGGCGACGTTTGGCACGCGGAGCACATCTACGGGATGCGGATGCTCGTCCGCATCCAACCGTGGTGGTGGTGTGGCCGGGGAGTGGCCGGAGAAGCGCCGACGACGAGCTCGGTGGCGGCCGAAGCTCGGTCGAGCTCGGGCTCATTGCTGCAGTGGCCTAGGCGGGGCGGCGCTAGCACCTACGACTCCTACGCGATGCGTGGAGTGCAATGGGCTCAAGCCCGGGACCATATGGTCACCGGAGCACCACAGGCGACGAGCGCGGGCGGCGGCGCGTGCGGGTGAGCGCGGTGCAGTCGCTACAACGCACGGGGAAAGAAAAGAAGAGGATGGGGGAGGTCAGTGGCTCACTGCGAGTGCAGGGGAGTGAGCGGCGAGCTCGGGGAGGGGCTGGTGAGGTCGTGCGGCCGCCGGCGATCTCGGAGCAAAGGCGGCGAAGACGGCGGGGCAGAGGGTGATGTAGGGCGTCCGGCGTCGGGCGGCTCGGTGAGGAGGAGGAGAGGGACTAGGTGGAGCTCGTGGGCAGCTCTAGGGGGCGAGGGAGAGGCGGTGGCGTCGACTACGGCGGCGGCGGCTTACGGGCGCGTCGGCCTAGCGGGAGAGGAATGAGGGAGAGGGCAGATGAGGGGAGAGTTCGATCCGAACGGGTCTGGGGGGTGGCATGGCGCTACGGAAGGCTCAGGGCGCTTCAGGGAAGCAGGAGGTGGCTCGCGCGTGGATGCGCGCGGGGAGCACGCGCCTTCGTCCTCCTGGCAGGGGAGGAAGACGACCGGGAGGAGGCCAGTGGGCTGGGCTAGCGAGCTGGGCCGGCCAGGCAAGTGGCCCAGGTAGGTCCTTCTCTCTCTCTCTCTCTCTTTCTTTTATTTCTATTTTTCTTTTGTTCTGTCAGTTTGTGGCATTACTAAAAATATCTAGGCACTTTCAAAAATCACCAAACTGTGCATGCCCAATGTTTAGAATATATCAAACATGGAACATTTTGGTTTGGGATTATTTGGGCATTTTAAATATTTTATAGTATTTAAGTGCCCAAATTCAAACACAATAAGATTTAATTCAAAAATCCAGAATGGCCTAGAAATATGTGCATGACTTTTGGGAGAGGTTTTCACCTTTAACAAAAATCATGAACTTTTCTAAAGGGCAATTGGGATCATTGAAAATATTTAAAGTTGGGCCTATTTGCATTGCCTTGGTGCTAGGGGTTTGATCATCCCCATTTCAAGTTTCATGAAATTTAACATGATGCATGGATGCAAGCAAAGTCAAGCAAGGGCTGAACTGGGGCTGTGACAGCGGACCCATTTAGTACCGGTTTGTGGCTCCAACCAGTACTAAAGGCCCCCCATTAGTACCAGTTGGAGCCACAAACCGGCACTAAAGGTGTTGCGCTGCCACCCGCGGTGCACAATTTTTAGTCCCACCTCGCCGAGCGAACGGCAGCCGCACTGGTTTATAAAACCCAGCCGCGACTGCTCCTTCGAACTCCTCTATATAGCATGCTTCTGGGCTTGACTATGGCGCGCTGCCCTGTGAGTCTGCCGGACCTTCATTTGCACACCCTAGGTCTGGCAGGCCCACTGGGCAGCGCCCCAACAATTTTTTTTATAGTTTTTTCTTTTCTGCATTATTTATTTTCTTCTATTTATTTTTGAATAATTTTTATATAGTTTTTTCTTTTTTCCATTATTTATTTTCTTCAATTTATTTTTGAGTAAATTTTTATATAGTTTTTTTCTTTTCTGCTTTATTTATTTTCTTCTATTTATTTCTGAGTAATTTTTTTCTGTATTTAGTTTCTTTGTGACCCTCTCTACTCTTTTGCACATGCTATGCGGGTGAAATGATGATACCATGGCAGTTTCAACATTTTTAGAGTTCATTTTGTAGTGATTATCAATTTCACGGTCATTTAGCTCTCTAAACAATTCAGTAAATGACTGAAAAACAGCAAATGATGTCAGAACATGTTGGCAATTGATGACATCGCTTTGAATGCTACATACTGAACGCAAAAGAAGTCTGGAGTTCAAATAAGTTTAAAAAATATTGAAGTTCCCGTGTAACAGATGAGTTCTCGTCCGAAACCCTGATACTCCGAAAGAGATTGTCCAGTTTGTACATGAAGTGCGTCCAGTTTTTGCCGTGACCCTCCCTACTCTTTTGCACATGCTATGCGGGTGAAATGATGATACCTTGCCAAATTTCAATATTTTCAGAGTTCATTTTGTAGTGATTTTCAATTTCACGGTCATTTAGCTCTCTAAACAAATTGGTAAATGACTGAAAAACAACAAATGATGTCAGAACATGTTGGAAATTGATGACGTCACTTTGAATGCTGCATACTGAACACAAGAAGTCTGGAGTTCAAATAAGTTATTAAAATTAAAAAAGAGGTGCAATGCTGGTTAATTTGCTTCAAGCCTTTCGGAATAGTGTAGACTGCACTGCACATAGCTCAGTGCAATCTATGCTATTCCGAAAGGCTTGAAGCTAAGCAACATGCAGGTGAGCATTGCGCCTCTTCTTCATTGTCTCTGCACTCACGGCTTATAAACCGCTCATACTGCTTCTCTCTTGGCGAGGTGGGACTAAAAATCAGCTTACTGAGAAACTCTACTACCGGTTCATGCCATGAACCGGTACTAACGGTCTTCATGGGGGCCCCAGCTTGACCATAGCCTGACACAGCCTCATTAGTACTGGTTCATGGCATGAACCGGTACTAAAGTTTTCCCATGAACCGGTACTAATGATGTCTGCCTGCCTAGCCGTTGGAATCAGCACTAATGGGCACATTAGTGCCGGCTCAAATTCAAACCGGCACTAATGTGCTTCACATTTTACCCTTTTTCTACTAGTGATGTGTCGAGAGGACCAATGGATATCCATCGGGTTTGGACATGGATACAATTTTGCACCCGTGGATTTTTTCATGGGCGGGCAAAGACTGTGTTCATGGATATGGATATGGATTTGACATTGTTCAACCCGATCCAAACCCGACCCATTTCCATCCTTACATGGAACAAAGACTCTGGGCCCGAGTCTCCTGGAACGAAGGCTCGGCGACACGAGGCTCGTCAGCCCGAGGCTCGTGGACCGGAGTTCGAGATGGGTCCAAGTCTGACGGCTCCACCTGAGATGGAGCACTCTGGTGGTCCAGAGAATCAGCTTCGAGAGGCGGCGAGGAAGGCACAATAGCCTTCCTACCTCTCCCGCCGCCACGTCCACCTCTATATCCCCTCTTCGTCTTCCCCAACCTCTCCTGACCGAAGAAGAAGGGCCCGCCGGTGTTGCCATGCTGTCTACAAGCGCTCTACGAAGCTGCTGGGGTGGAATATAGCCACCCCTCCCAGCACGCGCCAAGGAAGAAGGAGGCTCGGAGCGCTCTTGACCCGCGCCCACCATCTGTCAACACCAGCAATGACAAAGAGTAAACGAAATTAGTACAACATAAAGATAATAAAAAATTGGTGGGTGAAAACAAAACCAAAACCCCTTTTTTGATATTTCAAGCTTTTGGAATATTTACACAGGAAATATTCTCTATAAATTCTAAGAAAATTCTAGCATGTATGACAATGCCATATTTGGTTATCTTGCCAAGTATCATCTCTTTGAGAACAAAATGACATCACCAAAACCCCTCAAACTACTTAACCTAACTAACCTAGAAACTACCTAACTAACCTAGTCTAAAGATAACTAACCTAACTAACCTAGAAAATCAAACTAACCTAGAAAATCAAACTAACCTAACTAACACATTCTAATTATTCTAAAGATAACTAACCTAACCTAACTAACCTAGAAACTAACCTAACCTAGTCTGAAGATAACTAACCTAACCTAACTAACCTAGAAACTAAACTAGCTACCTAAACTAAACTAAATTAACCTAAAAGAAACTCCTTTCCCCCTCGATCTTTATTTTTCTTCTTCTTCCATCTTTTCCTTCTTCCTCTTGTCTTCTTTTTCTTTTTCTTCTTCATTTTCCTTATTTTTCTTTGTCCTCTTCACTTCTACTTTTTCTTGTTTTCTTCTTAATATAAAAAACTAACCTATAATCTAACCTACAATCTACTAACCTACAAAAGCTAACCTACAATATACAATCTACTAACCTAATTAAAGCAACTAAATCTACTAACCTAAAGCAACTAAATCAACTAACCTAAAGCAACTAAATCTACTAATTAACCTAAAGCAATTAATCAACTAACCTAAAGCAACTAAATGTACTAACTTAAAGGAACTAATTAAATCAACTAATTAACCTAAAGCAACTAAATCTACTAACCTAAAGCAACTAAATCAACTTACCTATATCAACTTACCTAAATCAACTAACCTAAAGCAACTAACCTAAATCAACTATATAACCTAAAGCAACTAAATCAACTAAAACAACAAGACAAAAAGAAAAAGAAATAAAGGGCAGAACCTCATCAGGGGGCGGAGCGGCGACGGGCGGCTCGACGGAGAGGGGCCGGGTGGTGGGGGGGGGGGAGCGGCGCCGAGGCGGCGGGCGGCCTCGGGGGTTTGGTGCAGTGGGGGTCAGTGGCGGCGGGGGTGGTGGGGGTCGGCGGCAGGGGCGGCTCATGCACGAGGAGGGGAGAGAAATAGGATGGCGCCGGCGCTGACCTTTTTTGATTGGTCAAATCCATTTGTCGTGTGCTAGCAGATGGCAAAGAGCCTAGGTAGTGGGGTGGGGCCGTGGGGGGAATGGCCGTTAGGTGGGGCACTTTCTTTGCTGTCCGCTAGCTGACGGCAAAGAAAGTGGCTGTTAAGTTCTTCTCGTTAGTGGGCCACCCCCCTCTTTGCCGTCGGCTAGCTGACGGCAAAGCTTCTAAGCCGTCAGCTAGTGGACGGCAAAGAGAAGGCTGACAAAAAACATGTTCTTTGTCGTCTACTGATTCTTTGCCGTTAGTTTTCGTCAAGATGATGGCAAAGACCCTCTTTGCCATTAGCTAGCTGACGGCAAAGAGCTGGCTGACAGCAAAGATCCTGATTCCAGTAGTGGCATCCTCGAAGAATACATTAGGCCCTATATAAATCTTATCAATAGTCAAAACCAAGTGTTCTAAACGAGTTCAAAATGGGAAACTAGACCCACTCACGGCACGACACGCCTGTCTCGTTTGGTCCGCCGGTCAAAGCACTTCCTCTTCTTGGCATAACAATAGAGTACATTATTTTTTTAGAATGCTCTTGGCATGTCGCTAACATGTGATGAGTTAACCGACCTCAATAGACGAAAAAAACGCCAGCCCGCCGCACTTTGAGAGAGACAAGGAGCGAGAAGCGGTACGAGCTGTTGGATTACTAGAGCTAGGTGTCGCACTGAGGCCAAGAAATATGGTGATAGCATGGGTTAGCCATGTAGTATGATGTAACTACACTGGCTGCTATGTTTCGTACTATTCCCAACCACTTTGGAGATGACTGTTTAATTTTATATTGCTGAATAATATAAAATATTATGAGTGTAGACGCTCCACCACGAGGTTCCTTGCTCCTTCTCGGTTGTCGGTAATCTATGTTCTTCCACTCTATTTTTTTACGTGAGTTTTGTTCATCCTTTTGCCAACACGCGGCAACTCGCATAAGGACAAGAAGCTTGCTTACTACGCCTTCTCCCTCGCAAACGCGTGCACGGTGGCTCGTAGCACGAGGAGAAAATTTTGGTTACAAGCGGTGGACGTGCAACAGTTCATATTGGGAGTAACATACTCCTAGGTAGTAACATACTCCTAGGTAGTAACATAGTGTAACACCCCAAAATTTCGGTTTTGATTTTTATCAACTTCTTTATTTGAATTAAAGAAGGTCACTTGAATTTTTCAAAAAAAGGGGCTCATCTTCTCAAATCTTTTTATGACAAATATTTCATGTGTTCTTCCCAATCTTGATTTTTGGTCTTGAAGATTTTTCATCTTGTGTTGGCTCAACACAAATAATTTTGGAAGGTTTTTACAATTCCTTTTTTTATTTAAAAAGAATTCCTATAAATTATGAATTTTATTCTTCCCCATTCAAAAATTACTCTCTTGCCATGACCTATGTTGAAAACTTTCTTCCAAAACCCACCTCCCCACTTTGGGTCAGGTCAAGCATCAAGTCCAGCAAAGTTCAACTTCCCCTAGATTTTAATTCTATTTATTTTAAACTCAAAATCTTTTTCTGCCATTTTTTTGGACCTTAGTGATTTACAAAGGAACTACTAGATTTCCTTTGAGTTTTGGTTCCAAATAAATTCCTCTCACTAGTCCTTAGTGTCCTCAAACTAGATCCATCAAGATCTGCTAGTCCACAGTAAATTTTTTTCAAAATTTGCTTGCTGCAAGTTTGGACCAGATTTGCCATTTTTGGTGAATTTCATTATTTTTGTTTTCCAAAAATTCTGAGATAATTCAGGCAGTCTCCAGATGCATCAAGAGATCACTTCACCAAGTTTCAGCTCTAGAATAATTTTCCACGTGCATAAATCATGTCGTCGAACAGGTGGCCGACACTGTTCCTGTCAAGTTTCAGAAGTTCAGTGTTGGGTTCAGTCATCAGTGTTGTTCTCGTTAGGGCTCTTCGTCAATCTCGCCAGTAGCTGCCTTGGATCGTTGCTCACTGCTCCTTCTTCTTGTCCAATGCGTCGCACGGTTGTTTGGCTGGCCGCGAGCGTCGGTGGCGACGTGTCACGTCAACTCCGGCATCTTCCGCGGTGGCAGAACCACCGTGGCGACCAGTAGGGGCCAGCCCTGCAGTACGGCGCCGTCCAGCAGCGCCCACACCACCAGGAGCCTCCGCGTGGCCGTCCTCTTCCTTGTGTGTGCTGCAGAACCATCGCCGTGGCCTGAGAGGCGCAGAGCGCGCTCTCTGCCGCCGACGAGCCCGTGAGCTCCGTTCCCTCGAGGCCACGGGAGCAGGCCAAATCCGATCAAGCTTAGCTGTTGAATGGAACTAGCGATCCAATCCGAAGGTGCCCAGTCACCTAAACCCCAGCCCGACCACTGCCTGCCGTAATCGCTCGCCGGAGTGATCCCGTTCTCGGCAACCGCCTCGGGCCGGCTATAAATAGAGGCCCCGAGCTCGCCTTCGACCCAGCACCACTCCTCCACCTCACCAGAGCCGCGCCCAGCCGCTAGAAGGACCTTGAGGAGGCCTTCTTCCCTAACTTCGGCCGCCACGACCCGCTATGGTAGCCAGCTTGATTCACTCGATTCCTTGCATAGATCTAGCTCAGACTTGGGGAGGAACCTCCTAGTGCACCCACTCCCCTAACCCGCGCTTCAATTTGGCGTTTGCAGCTCTCTTTGGAGGGATCCATCCTCGACCGAACCGCCGTCCGCCAGAGTGGAAGCCGCCGTCGGCGTGGTGCTCACCGACGACCGAATCCACCACCCACCGACGCGGAATTGTCCGGTGAGTGCAACCATACCCTTGCCCTCCTCTGGATCACCATCGATCGTCGCCGGCGATCATCGTTTGCTTCGGCCGGCGGTGGGATTTTTAAACCTGACATGCGGGACCCCCTCGTCAGCCTCTCCTCTTTTATTCGAAATGTTTTCTGAAAGCGCCTTCGGGCAAAGTATGTTTTCCCTTTGGGTTGGCGTATTTTCCAACCGAAACATTTTCTGCTTTTTAAACTAGCCCATGGAAAGTTTCTGTTTCATCACAGATTAGTCCGTGGACTAAAACCTTAATAACTTTTAAACAGAAGATGATTTTGAGTTGATTTTTTTGTCATCTTTATTTTTCTATCTAGTTTTTTATCATATTTATTTGAAAAATATTTGGAAATTTTTTTATGCACGCACGGTATTTATGTTAGTATCTGATTTCTTTCATAACATAGATACCGAAGGAGGTGACGAAGCCGCAAACTTTGCCGAGCTAGACTCCGACTACTCCGAACCAGGCAAGCATGTTTGAACCTTTGATATGATGAGTGTTTTTCATGATTGCTTAAGTGGTTTCCTCATGACATCTTTATATAAGCATTTGTGAATGTTGTATTTCATGCAAGCAAGATGCAAGTGAGCTTCGAAATTCGATGTGTTCATATGATGGTGAGATAACCTGATCATGTGGTGGCATGATAGGTTGAAAGCTGGTATTGTTGAACCATGCCAGTTTTATATCAACTGTTTAAGTCCACTATTAACGTGGATGAAGTCTTGTTCCCGTTCGTCCCCTTTCGTGCTACCACATGTTTTCTGCAAAGAATACGGTTTAGTAAGTTGCAAACCTGTTTCCTTGTACACACCAAATAGAGGGGCCGCAATGAGGGTTCCATGACCCTGGATTAAAGCCCGTCATCCGGTCAGGGGGCATGGGTGTTTCCGGTTGGACCGAGAGGGGGGCACCCCTTAGAGCGCGTGATATAAATTTGATCCCATGCTAATCGAGGTTGTAGCCTCCCCGTCTTAGAGTTTTTCTTGAACGTTGCCTAGGGTGATTCCTGGCAGCGGAATGTGGAATGGGTGTGTACTGGTTAGATGTGTTTCTCCTAAAATACCGTAAACGGAACTAGTCCTTTGTGACTACTGAAATCCATTGGCTGTGGTTAAAGAGTACAAACTCTGCAGAGTCAAAACCATTCAAGTAACCATGTCCATGGTCAAGGACTTTGACCAACATATTAGTGTCAATCTCAGTATCAGTCTTAGTGTCAGTCTCAGTGACAGTCTCCGGAGAATAAGCATGAAACTGAGAGTGGTAAACCCGACTGAATGTTATTCCCGTGGATGGACTAACCAGTTTATTATCATGTACCGAGTATTCCATGGAATGATGTTACCTTCATGAGCTACTTGAATTCGAATGATGATATATAAGCCCTTTATGTGATGTCGCTCAGACGTCCGACTGTGGCATTCTTGTTATTTACTTTTGATATAAGCCCTTTATGTGATGTCGCTTAGATGTCCGACTGTGGAATTCTTGTTATTTACTTTGATATAAGCCCTTTATGTGATGTCGCTTAGACGTCCGACTGTGGCATTCTTGTTATTTACTTTGATATAAGCCCTTTATGTGATGTCGCTTAGACGTCCGACTGTGGAATTCTTGTTATTTACTTTGATATAAGCCCTTTATGTGATGTCACTTAGATGTCCGACTGTGGCATTCTTGTTATTTACTTTTGATATAAGCCCTTTATGTGATGTCACTCAGACGTCCGACTGTGGCATCCTTGTTATTTACTTTCATTATAAGCCCTTTTGGAGATGTCGCTTAGACGTCCGACCGTGGCACGTACTGTCATTTACGTTTCAATATAAGCCCTTTATGTGGTGTCGCCTGACGCCCGACTGCGGCATGTTAAGTTGTTTTACCTTTCGAGGCGTCACTTCAGACACCCGATCAGTCTTCAACTATTTTATTGGGATTTCGGAAGGACTACCGCCTGACTTCCTTTTTATTTAACATGTAGTGCAAATTTATTATCTGAGTGCGCATGACTAGTCTACTCATGTGCATCATGTTTGCATTTGTTATATCTTATGTCCAAACTATCTTGCGAGTACATTCAAAGTACTCACCTGGCTTGTTGATTTGGCCAGATGTTGACGAAGGGGATCTTATGGATGAAGAGTACGCTAGCGAGTCCGACGCCTAGAGGAGTCCCAGTCAGTCCCGTGCGATCCTGGAGTTGGTCACTTGTATTATATACGCTTCCACTACCCTAATAAAATCATTGAGCCTCACTCCAGCGCTTGATGAGCTGTAAGATTTTGGAGTTATGTCACCCACTTCACTGTGACATATCCACCACCACTTTTTTTTACGAGTCAGTAGTTATGCCACCATACCCTTTGTGTCATATCCGCCTTTATGTATAATATCGGCGTGCTTGTAATAAATTGTTGAGCAGCCTCAGCTCAGCCTTGTATAATATTTAGTACTTCTGGATTTCTGTATCAAGGATTTGTCTACCAGTAAGGAGGATTCCTCTATACCGGTCTGATATAATGGTCGGTTTTTCAATAAATGTTTTATTGAAAAACCGGTCCAGACACATAGCGCAGTCTAAGACAAGTTTGCTTATGTGGCATGTATTTAATGAGGAGAGATGTCTTTAGAGTAACATAATATGTTACTGTAACATAGTGCTTTCCAAGAGAGGATGAGTCTACAAGGTAATAAATGATGCCAACTAGTATGACACTACTACTATGTTACTTTGCATTATGGAGGTAGTAACTTAGACTAGTGTCATATGCATGACACTAGTCTAAGTTACTCTGCACTATGACCAACCTAAGAGCATGGTTAATAGTATAGCTAGCTGATGGCTATAAGAAACTGCTATGTCATGTATAGCCATCATTTATAGTCACTCATATAGGAGTGTGGGCTACAAGGTTGGCTATAACATTACTTAGTACCTTTTTCAACCTTCTCTCTTTCTCTTTCTTCACATTTATTTTATTTGTCCAGGAATTCGCATATAGATAGGATCTTGCATGAGAGCCCACTCCCCATTATATTCCTCGTCATCATCTGAGTCCTAGAAGATCTCACCCACATCATCATTAGGCATGCAACCACGTTGATAGACAACATGCGCGCAGAAGGAGTAGAGGCGACTGGGGACGCACCACGTCATGGGCACTCCGTACGTGCTCGTGTGCATGCTTTTCCATCGGTGCTAGCTCTAAGGCTGAAGCTGTGGTCGTCTTCGTCTCTGACTATTCGTTGAGGAACGATGTCAAAGAGGTGTTTCAAGAGATGCGTAGGCGCTGTTGTGTGCGAGCTTCGCCGTAGCATGACGAACCGGACATCACCACAGATGGCGCACGCCTCCATGCAGCCGAGTGTGTGTGCATGCATGTGTTATTCACGTGCATTCTGCGGCCAAGTGTGTGTGCATGCATGTGTTGTGTACGTGCGTTGTGTGCTCCATGCTGTGCGCGTATGTGCATGAGTTGGATCGGCATGAGTTAGTGCGTTGGCGTGTGTACATGCGTGGCTGCATGCATCCTATACATGCGTGGCTTCTTGGGGGGGTCATCAATATAAACTATAAAACATCTTCAACTTAGCATCCTGATGTATCGTCTCTAGTTGTTAGCGAAGAGTTCATATTCTTTTATTTGTTTATAGGTGGGCAGGCAGCAAAAAACAGGGGAAAACGCGCAAGGTTCCTTGCAGACGCTCCACCGTGAGGTTCCTTGCTCCTTCTCGGACGTCGGGAATCTATGTTCTTCAACTCTTTTTTTACGTGAGCTTTGTTCATCCTTTTGCCAACACACGAGACATCTAGCATCAAGGTGCACGTGTCATGCAAGAAAATGGAGATAATCAGATAAGCAGTGCGTAAGTGAGTTGTGCACTTTGATGGCACCTACTACACAATATTTTTTCTCCTCGATGGCACGTGAATAGTGCACGTACTCAACGTCAGAGCACAGGATGGGGGGGGGGTAGCCATGACATGGTCAGCCCTTTTTTGGAGAGAGTACATACTAAATAACTTTGATGTGTCCCGTCAACTCGCAAAATGACAAGAAGCTTTCTTACTACGCCTTCTCCCTCGCCAATGCGTGCGCGGTGGCTCGCAGCATGAGGAGTAACTTTTGCTTACAAGCGGTGGACGAGCATAGGTTCATTTGGTGTCAGATTGCTAGAATTAATACTGTAGTACCATCATTATTGTTTGACTTTCGGAAGAGGCGAAGAGCCAAGCACAAGGTCACCTACTAACCTTAGGCTAGGCATAGTGGGAGTAACATAAGTAGGGGTACCTCATTTTTTTATTCTAGAAACAACCACACATGAATATTGGACGGTAGCAGCACAACAACTGAATCAAAAATCAAAATCAACCAGTGAACTACTACCAATGGTGAGCGTTTGCTAGTATCATGTACTCCGTCTGTCCATGTGTATAGGGCATAATGCATTTTCCGAGACTAACTTTGGTCCTATTTGGATCCATGGGTTAGAGTTAGTTTGAGCTAGTTGGGGCTCAAATAGCCCTAAAGTATCCAAACATGAGGGTTAAATTGGAGCAAGTTGCCCCAAACCCACCAAAAAAAACTATCCCACCCAAGAGTCGGTAACATGTGATGAGTTAACCGACCTCAATAGACGGCAAAAACGCCAGCCCGCCGCACTTTGAGAGAGACGGGCTGCTGGATTACTAGAGCTAGGTGTTGCACGGAGGCCAAGAAATATGGTGATAGCGTAGATTAGCCATGTAGTACTACACTGGGCTGCCGTGTTTCGTACTCTTCTGGTCTACCGTGGAGATGATTGGTTGATTTTATATCGCTGAATAATATAAAATATTATGAGTGGAGACGCTCCACCACGAGGTTCCTTGCTCCTTCTCGGTCGTCAGGAATCTATGTTCTTCCACTCTTTTTTACGTGAGCTTTGTTCATCCTTTTGCCAACACGCGGGACATCTAGCACCAAGGTGCACGTGTCATGCAAGAAAATGGAGATAAGCAGTGTGTAAGTGAGTCGTGCACTACGATGGCACCTAGTGCTACACAATATTTTCCCTCCTCGATGGCACATGAATAGTGCACGTACTCAATGACCGAGCACGGGATGTGTAACAACCCCAAAATTGGGTTATCAATTTTTGTGTTGTTATTCCTTCCCGGCACTCATGTTTCAAAAAATTTCTCCTGAGTTTGCTGGATGACTCTGACAATTATTTTCATTTTCAACCTTTCCAAAAACCTTGCTCATGTATTTGTCAGTGGGCAAGCCCTCATCTGCATCATCTCAACCCTCTCAAACCCTAATTCCAAATTTTTGGGATTTGGATATCTCCTTTGTGCTTACAAGAGAGCCATCATTTTTCTTGATTTGTTGATCCTCCCAATTGTTCCCAGAGATCCTCCCATATTTCTGAAACTTGGATATGCAAAAATATTGCTAAGTCCCATGCAATATTTTTGAATTTTGATTTATTCCTTTTCTTGCCTTCCTGAGGAATAAAATCCAAAGGCATAGCTAGCCATCTCCTAAATTCATGAGAATTGGTGGAGTTGATATTTATGCCTAACCCAAACTTTGGCAAGTATATTGGCCATAATTAAATAAGGAAAATTGCCTTTTCCTATTTAATGCCAATATTGAATTTCTGCCATTTTCTAAAGGGAACTACCATTTTTCTAGCAGGGAAAATCCCCAAATAAATTGTGGAGATTTTCCTTGCTATATAATCACTAGTTCCATCCTTATCTCATGTCCCACAGATAAAAAATTGGGCACATGATCCAATGCAAGTTTCTACCTTTTCTGAAATTTTGCAAAGGAAGTGCTTTATTCCTAAGTCCAATTGGGCTGCAATTTGGCAGGGTGATTAACATGGATATATAACTCATGGATGCGAAATATGAGCTCAATCCATGCATCCTAGCTCCCTGCGCAATTTTTCAAAGTTTCTGACCAGAACACAACTTTGTGAAGGAAGTACCTTCGTAGAGTTTCCAAATGGGATGAAACTTTTTCATCCTCTCAAGTATCTCAAATCATTAGCCTCCACCTAAATTCAGTTCATTTCATTGAACTATGTGAGCACAAGAGCAATTCTTGGTTTCTGTCCAATTTTTCAGCTCGTGAAGCAAGTGTACTTTATCTTGCTCCATTATGGCTGTAACTTTTTCCATACCTTCTCCTATCCATATTATCCCTCTCCAGAAAACATTGGCTCATTTCAGTTAGCCATTTGCCTTGAGGAATTTTCTCAAGTTTCTAGACAGGGGAGATGTTTGTGAAATAAGTACCATTTTGGCAAGACCATTCGGTATGATATTTTTGCAGCATCTACATATGATCAAATCATTAAGCTTTGCCAAGTTTTAGCTCAATCCATCACTCCTAGTGAGTGCTTCTTGCTGATTTAGTTTCTGGGTTAGGTTTAGCAGTTGCATAGCAACTATGCTAAATACTTGACCAAATGATCTCGTAATTACCAGGACCGTAGTCCTTGCTACCCTAAGCCTCCTAGACATCAATTTTACCTTTTACCCTCTCTGGTTTACTCTCTAGAGTGTGGCCAAGTTTGCAGTAGTAAACTTGTGGAACTTGGTTTACTCTACTCCCTGTGTCTTTGCTCGTTTGTTTACCATGGTAACACTACTCTTCGAAGTACTACACGGTAGACATGAGATTACATCAGTAAAAACTCCAGAGCGTGCTTTATCCATGGTGACCACGGGCAATGCCAGCCAAAACGATGGTCTAGCCACTGTTCGAGTCGGCATCGCTGCCCCGACTGGCTCTGGTCTCGCCATCGACGCCCAATAGCTCCCCCTCATCGTCTTCTTCCCCTGGACCTCCGGCCCCCTTCGTTTTCTTCTCCGACAAGCCGTGCCATTAACCAAACAGTGAGCGCCCCTGTGCACCGTCGCTTTCCTCCCAGATGTCCGCTTCCTCCTTTCGTTCCCGAGCGCCTATCGTCTCCGTGAGCCTCTGCTGCTCGTCTTGATCCTCTTCGTCGCCTTCCCGCCGCTTCCCGTGAGCCTTGGCCGCGCCTGCCGACACTGCGCCATCGCCGACGCGCAGACACGTTGCCCGTCGCGTGCCACCTCCTCCCCCTCCTTCCAGAGCTCTCCCTGTGGCTATAAATAGCGCCCCCGAGCTCTCTCGCAGTCCTCAAGCCTCCCCAAGCTACTCATCCTCCACGGAGTCGCTCTCTGACCACCACCGTCGCCATAGCCGCTGCCTCGGGACTCACCCGATTTCGGTGATCCCGAGCTCCCCTCACCGTTCCTCCACCACCACCGCCTCCCCCATACTCCGGCAAGCCTCCCCGTGGCCTCGGCCTCTTCCCTTCCCCACCGTAGCGCTGTGTCCACCAGCGGCCAAATCCACTCTCCACCGTGGGCCGTGCAGCTCCCCCTGGTGTTCCCCGGCAGATGCTAGCACCACCCCGAGGTGCCCCTCGCCGTCCTGAGCGTTTCGGTAGGTCGCCTGTCCGCCGGCGTGGACGGACGCGCTGGCTAGCGCTGTCGGGGCGGGCGTCTCCCCTTGGCCAGGTGTGCGTCGAGCAGGAGGAAGAAGAAGCCAGCCAGGCGGGCCCCACCCCTCGTGGCTCCCCCTCGCCAGTGACCCCATGTTGACCCCACCTCGCCACGTCAGTTAAGTGGCGGCGCCCCAGGTTGTTTTCCGTTTTCGGAACCCCGAATGCGTATTCACTGGAGTGCGCTTTCCCTCAACCGAAAGCGTATTCCTCCTCTTCTTCGGGCCAGGATGCGCTTTCCTCTCTGGAAAGCGTATTTTTGAGAAAGACATGATCTGTTTTTGTGTCAGGGCCAGTTTGTAATGATTTCCTTTATAGATAGGTCCCTGGTAGTTAAAGAATCATATCTTTTTACCCGTAGCTCTGAATGAGGTGATTCCAACGCTCAATTTCTCTGTTCGTCGAGCCCTTTTTGATGGGGCCATTTTCTTGATGTTTGCACATTCTGAAAATGACTATTTTGCCCTTGCCAGTAAACAGCCCCCTCCGAGAGAGAACTATTTCCGGCAAATCTTCCCGCGATCGTTCCGCACTTCTTCCCGGAGTATTTGTCGACCTCCAGGCAAGCCAACGTCTTATCATGAGCCCCGGACTTGCATGTTGACTTTGCTTGCACCTTGTCTGTGTAGTTATAGTTGCTATTTACCGTTTTATCTGCAGTTATTCTGTTATGATCTTCCTGCATGCTTATGTTTTCATGATATCTTTTGCCATACTAATTAGAATGTTAGTATCAATATTGCTTGGAGTTTTAGGATTTATATTTGGATGACATGTTGCCTTTGGATTCTTAGTGACTAGTATGACTATGTTCATGATGGTATTATGCTTTGGAGTATTACTTTGGATATCATGTTGCCTTTGGATTTTTAGTGGCTATTATCATAGCTATGATGATTGTAATCCACCATGGATATGCTAGTACTTAGTATTGTCATGTTCTTTATGATGTAGTTGTTCACTTGAGAAGTTCGTCTTTTATTAAAGCATTGGTATGATGCATGTTCATTTTTGCATCTATGTTCATGTTTATGGAGAAGGAAATAGAATGACCTAATAACAACAACAACCTCCGTCATTGATGGGATCAAGTCATAGTGCCACCAAATCGAACTTTTACAGTGTAGCCACATTTTGCCTTTATGGGAAGGCCTTAATGCGATCTATTTTCATGCCTCTCGCCGGTGCCTCCAAAGAGGGAAGGTTATGGGCACGCGCTACCCTGATCAGGTAGGCGGACATAACCTTGTGTGCCCGTTGTTGACATCTTTGGTACCGGTCCCCGTGAGGGACGTTTTGGCCACGACGGTGGTCGTTGTGTATTTGGTAGACACAGGGCCACCCAGGACTAGCCCAGTAGGGAGTGAGTCGGAGTGGCTGGGAGAGTGTCATGGCCGTAGGTCGGTTTCGTCGGAAGGTCGTTGGTCCACCCGAATGGGATGGCGAGGCCATGGGTTCCATGGTGTGGGTACTGTCAGTGTCAAAACCGGCGGATCTCGGGTAGGGGGTCCCGAACTGTGCTTCTAGGCCAGATGGTAATAGGAGACAAGGGACACAATGTTTTACCGAGGTTCGGGCCCTCTTGATGGAGGTAAAACCCTAGGTCCTGCTTGATTAATATTGATGATATGGGTAGTACAAGAGTAGATCTACCATGAGATCAGAGAGGCTAAACCCTAGAAGCTAGCCTATGGTATCATTGTTGTTCGTCCTATGGACTAAAATCCTCCGGTTTATATAGACACCAGAGTGGGCTGGGGTTACACAGAGTCGGTTATAATGGGAGGAGATCTACATATCCGTATCGCCAAGCTTACCTTCCACGCCAAGGAAAGTCCCATCCGGACACGGGACGAAGTCTTTAATCTTGTATCTTCATAGTCTGAGAGTCTGACCAAAGGTTATAGTCCAGCTATCCGGACACCCCCTAATCCAGGATTCCCTCAGTAGCCCCTGAACCAGGCTTCAATGATGACAAGTCCGGCGCGCAGATTGTCTTCGGCATTGCAAGGCGGGTTCCTCTTCTAAATACTTCATAGAAGATTTTGAACACAAGGATAGTGTCCGGCTCTGCAAAATAAGTTCCACATACTGTTGCAGAGAGAATAACATTTACACAAATCTTAATCTGCTGACATGTTTTGGCAACATGACATTATACCATGGCCCGGTGCTTATTCGAACCGTTTTGCTTCAACCAGCTCCACACATAACGCGAGGCGGTTTGTTGACACGTCTTGTCAAAGCAAAGATCACGTTCCCACAATTACGGGATTCTCATTAATACGGTCGTGGGTAACCCAACCGTGTCTAGGACTCCTAGAATATAGGCAAGTCCCAAACAGCTACGGAAAGGACGCTTGATATTCACCCTCTTTATAAAGGGACAAGGTTTTCGCTTTTTCCCTCTCGTGCTCAATCGAACCCCTCCCGCGCCTCGAGTTATAACACAGAAAGCCCATGTCAGGTGCTCCGGATCTTCAATCATGTCCGGATCCAGCCTTCAAGGCCGGTGGATACCCTCCTCCATCACGGAAGAGGATATCAAGAAGTTGAGGGAGGCCAGATACCTGACCGCCGAGGTTTCGCATCAGCTGCCTGCTCAAGGGCAGGTCGTCCCCACTCCCGAACCCAACGAGAATGTCGTGTTCGTCTCCCACTTCCTCCGAGGCCTAGGCCTCACTCTGGATCCCTTCGTCAGGGGTTTGATGTTCTATTACAGGCTAGATTTCCACGATCTAGCTCCGGACTCCTTTCTTCACATCTCGACATTTATTGTCGTGTGTGAGGCCTTCCTCCGCATTACCCCTCACTTCGGCCTATGGCTCAAAACCTTTGAAGTGAAGCCGAAGATGATCGAGGGGCAACATGTAGCGTGCAGAGGTCCGTCAATAAGCAAGATGGCAGGAGCTCCGTGGCCGAAAGGTTCCTTTCCAGAGGTGTCTGAATTATGGCAACGGGAGTGGTTTTACATCGCGGCTCCCAGAAGTGCCAAGTGGGCGGCTGCCCCCGCTTTCCGCTCAGGCCCCCCACCACAACTGATGTCATGGATTAGCAAAGGACTGAGCTGGGGTCCAGCCAAGGACGTGCCTATACTGCAAAGCCGCATTCAAGATCTCTTCGAGGGAGATTTTAATTTGGTTGTGGTAGTGCAAGTTATGCTAGTTCGTCGAGTCCAGCCCTACAAACGCTGGCCCCTTCGCTTGTGGGAGTATAACCCAGAAGGACCGCGTGCCATTCAAAGTTTCCTTGGCCTAACGCACGAGGAGATGTACAAGTCATTCTTCGGACCTCAAATAGAGTGTCCGGATACTACCGAGGACGTGGGCCTGAGCAGTAACCGCGCCGCCAAACAAGTAAGAAATCCTCTAGCCGAACACACCGTCTTTTATTCATCATGAAGTTATTTCTGAGAGATTGCTCTTTGACCAGGACTGGCTAACAAAGGCGAAGATTATTCGGTGTTCGGCCCCCCTCCCTCAGGTTTTGGAAAATCCGATATTGGAAAAGATGCTCGAGCTCGCACCTTGCCCGGAGCCCTCAAAGGAAGATACAGGGGGGAATAATATGGGCGAAAGCGGGCCCCCATCGCTGCCAGTTCCAACCGAGGGAATGAGCGCCTCCATAAAGGAGGATAACTGGGGGAGGAAGAGGACTGCTTCCGAGGATCCGAAAGCCGAGGCCTCCAAACGAGAGAAGAAGTCTCCAACAGAGGGTCCTACCTCGAGGGGTGCTCTTGCCGCACAAAGTCCATGGGGGGATCAGCCCTCCAACGAGTCGTAAGTGATCCAAAAAATACTTTAATAGTGAAGGTATAATATCTTTCTTCTGAGAAAATAACCACCGCATATATCTTGCAGTTCGGGTCTTAGCCCTTCTCAGCTAAGCTCATCTTCGGGGGATCTTCTTCCGGAGATGATGGAGAGCGAAACGCCTCCTCCAGACTCCTCCACTCAAGAAGCGGGCAACCCCGAAGTGTCGTCACGAAGGGCCTCTCTGGATCCGGTGAGGCCAAAAGATAATCCCATAGACCCCCGAAGTCCCCAGCGTCTGGCTCTCAGAGAGAGCAAACAAAAGAGTCCGGCATCATCTAGTATGCGGTCGGACGTTCTGAGGGAGCTGTTGGAGCGAGCGGCCATCTCAGAAGAACACCATACGCAGATGGGTATGGTGATGGAAAGAATTTCGTCCGCCGAGAGCGGATTACACGAAGCCTATATGAGTCTACTGACAGGCTTTGAGGTACGTGATAGTACCGCACATGTTAGGTGTGCCCTGTGTAGATAGTTGCCCTTGAGACTCTGGTGGTCGTCGAGAACGGCGGCGAATAGAGGATCATAGTCCCAGGCAATAACCAGACTGCCTTTATGTGCAGGTGGTGGAAGCTCCGGTGGCTAGCTGGACTAGTAAGTTTGCCAAATTAAGGCAGCAACTGGATGCGGCAGACACCGATATTGAGCTTGTTAACAAGCGGCTTGACGAATCACAGGGTAAGTAATGTTTTCTGGTGAATGTCACATAATAAGAGCAGCATAATGGCAGTATCTTTAATATGTTGTGACTGTAGACGGAGCTGCCACCGTGGAGACCCTTCGGGCGGAACTCGCCCGAGCCAATGAACAAGCGAGGGTTAGTAATGCGGCTGCTTTGAAGGCGGCCGAAGAGTTAAGAGCCGAGAAGGCCACCCATTGCGAGAGCAAAGAAAAGCTGGCCAAGATGGCCGTAGAATTAAAAGACACTACCGACCATTGCCAGATCCTTGAAAAGGAGAACCGAGTGAAGGGAGCGGATGTTGAAAAGGCCACGATTGTGACCAAAGACACTCGCTCTGCTATGAGGGCGAAGAAGGAGGAGCTGTGCGAAGCCGGAGATATTGCGGCTGGGAAGCCCTTTCTGCTGCAGAGGAAGTTCGGAGATCTATGGTATGCCCCTCTGGATCGGCTGTGGAGTTCAGCAGACGCATATATGGACTTGGCGGCAAGCGCTGTCGATGCGGTCGAATACTTCCGAGATCAGATGGATCGTGAAGTGGACAAGCTGTTCTGGTTGCAATTTAACGTTCCGGAGCGTCCGCTTCCCTTGACTGATCAACTAGCCGAATGGGCCGAACTTAATAGGTTGTCCGGACTTGCCATGAGGTTCGTCGTAGATCATTTGTGGTCGGAGAAGCCGAAGCCGAACAACTATTTCAGCTTAGTGCAGCAGTTCCTTGGTGCGGTGCCGCGCATCAATGCGGTGAAGAGGTCGGCATGCATAGAAGGCTCGCGGATGGCCTTTGCCCATGTTAAAGCATACTGGGCAGAGATGGATGCTACTACTGTTGCGGCGCAGGGTTCGGCCATAGGCCGAGTGGCTGCCGAGCACTATTTCGAAGAGGTTCTCGAGGGTGCTCGTTTGATAGAGGCCCAATGCTCGAAGAATATTATGTTTGAGTGATATGTATTCCCATTGTAAACACAATGTTTTGATGAAATTTATTAAGGCTGTGTTTATACTTTTGCCTGAAAGTAATATGATGCCTCATGTGCGGCCGTTTATGTATACATGTGTATAACTGGAAAGATTGAAGTCGTCGGCTTCAGCCCCCATGCATATAACGCGGAGGTGTTCGCAGAAGACGTGTGTTCACACTTAACCCAACGTCTTGGTCCTATTAAGGAGGTGATAGCGTAGCGAACGAGGCAACCGGACTATAATGCTTTAACACTTTCACTTAGCCATAGGAGTTTGACAGTGGGGCTACTAGATAGCCCCTGGTGGCTCCGCACTCTCCCGATCTCGGGGTGCGCACATGCCTGGCCGGAAAACGGCCCTTCGTTAAGGCGGAGGAATTCTAACATTCCGATAGGTCATCAAGTGGTTGACCAGTCTCACGCTATATCATGACAGTCAGTTTTCGGCTTTCTCTACTGAGGTGCTCATCCGGATAAACCAGGGCACAATCGCAGTAGTTCTCCTCATGCTGCCTTAGCCGATAAAGCGGAACATAAGGCACCAAAATACAAGAGCCGGGCAAACCCAACATTTGACCAAAGACAATGATTCGGAGCTGATGCATATAAGGCCAAACTCGCGACGCCGAACACTCCCTAAGGTATTTGGTCTTGATGGTATAAACCGGGCCTAAATAGTGCCCTTTGTAAGAAGCCCCTTGTGTCCAGGTACGTGCATTATTCTGACGTGGCCACATGCCAAGACGTCAGCATCCTTCTCAATTGTGCTGAGAATTCAAGGGATGTGTATCAACAAGAGACAGTAAAAAAGGTTTACGCAGGGTCTTAATCTAAAAAGAATCCTTGGAGAGGGTCCCTGCTGCACGTCTGCGCCTGTGTCTCCGTTGTGCCGTATCCTGGACGGGTGTAGCACGATGGTCATCTGTAAAAGAGAGGAACTTAGGTGAAAAAGTTGTCGTGTGAAAAGGTGGTTTTTTAAATAAACCATGTATAAAAAATGAGTAAAAAATTGCCACTTGTCTGCGCGCGTTGAGCCCCTTGTGTTTGTAATAGGGGTGTGGCCCTCGATCCAGTATGAATTACATATAGCTACGCCGGACTCGTCTAACCATGTCCGTGGTCTTGACGACCTATCGAATACTTTAGTTGGTGAGGCCGTTTTTAGTGTGCGGCTGCTAAGGCAATCGCATTCTTTTCGGCGCGCAAAGATCGCTCAATATTTCCGTTCACTGTAATGACACCACATGGACCGGGCATCTTGAGCATGAGGGAAGCGTAATGCGGTATTGCATTAAAGTGAGCAAAAGCTTCGCGTCCAAGTAGTGCTTGATAACCAGTGGTAGGACTTCGCTGTGATAGGCCCTTGGGCATGTCTCTCTGGGAGTGCCGCTTTGCTTCCCTTTATCACGTGTAATACATTGACTGTTTTGACTTCTGGTGGAAACTTCTTTTGTTCCCTAGTGTCTTGCTTGAGAGGCTCATCCTTGTCTTCGCTTGGTGTGTCCTCCCCCTTGTGTACGGCGTTGAGCTTGCCGGACTGCTTGAAGACCCAACATTCTCTGTGGGTATGATTAGCGGGTTTACCAGGGGTGCTATGGATCTGACATACTTGGCCGAGAATTTTGTTTAGGCTGGACAGTTCGTCTCTGGCGCCTTTAGAGGGCGGCTTTTGCTGACTTGGCCGAGAGCTTTTGAATCCGGCGTTTACTGCCGTGCTCTTCATGTTGTCTTCTTTATTCCAGCGTTTGGTATTGTTGTTGCACCGTGATTTCCTGTTTCCATCTCTATCTTCAGATGTACCGGGGTCGCTGGTGCTGCATCTGGCTAGCCAGCTGTCCTCACCTGCGCAAAAGCGGGTCATGAGGCTTGTTAATGCTGCCATTGTTCTCGGCTTTTCTTAGCCGAGGTGTCTGGCAAGCCATTCGTCGCGGACGCTATGCTTAAAAGCTGCCAAGGCTTCGGCGTCCGGACAGTCAACTATTTGGTTCTTCTTAGTAAGAAACCTATTCCAAAGCTTTCGGGCCGACTCTCCGGGCTGTTGAGTTATATGACTCAAATCGTCCGCATCCGGGGGTAGGACATAAGTCCCTTGAAAATTTTCCCGAAAAGCGTCTTCGAGCTCTTCCCAGCTTCCAAAGGAGTTTTCAGGGAGGCTTTTAAGCCAGTGCCGAGTTGGCCCTTTGAGCTTGAGGGGTAGGTACTTGATGGCGTTGAGATCATCTCGTCGAGCCATATGGATATGGAGGATATAGTCCTCAATCCAGACCCTCGGGTCTGTTGTTCCGTCGTATGCCTCTATGTTTACGGGTTTGAATCCCTCTGGAAATTCATGATCCAGCACCTCATCGGTGAAACAAAGGGGGTGTGCGGCACCCCTGTATCTGGGTGTACCACATTGTTCGGATGTTTGTTGTGTTACATCGTATGCTGGGGTGCACTTGCGTGGTCCATAGATGGATCTAGTTGCGCCGTCCTTTTGGTGCGAGCCCTCGCGTGGATCACGTATTGGCTTGTGAGTGGCGTTGTTTGCCGCTCTATGCTGGCCGTGAGGTCGTCTATCCGGCCAGGTGGCCGTTTTGATTTTTGGTTGTGGGGGATCTAGGGCCTCCTCATCGAATTCGGGTAGCAACTTCCGCTTCGGGTAGCTCTTGGTGGGGCGATTACCACCATACTTCGCTGCTGTGTTGAGTACTTTACTCCTTCTGATTTGGAGTGTGTCCTGCGCAGCCTTGAGCCTTTGCTTCTGCTTTTTCAGACTCCTTGCGGTGGCAACAAGCCTTTGACGGGCATTCTGTTGCTCCGGGTGCCTGTCCGGCATTATGTCATCCGGACTATTATCTTTGACAGAATTGGTTTGTTCGGTTTGATTCTCCGTATTGCCGTGGTCCGGCAGTGGTTCGCCCTGCTCCAATGCTAGGTCTGTATGATCGTTATTTCTGCCGAGGCGGGATTTGGGGCGGCGCTTCCGCTGCCGCTTTAACTGCTTCTCGGGGGGACAGCCCTTCATTGCGTCCTTCCATTCCTCGTCGTCGTTTTCCTTTGGTGTGTCCACCATGTATACGCCATGTGATGAGGTGGACGTCCAGTGCCCTATGGGCAGTGGTTCCTCTTTGTCTCTCGCATCATCGTCCATACCGTCGATGTTTTCGGATTCGAAGTCGAGCATGTCGGTTAAGTCATTGACAGTGGCTACTAAGTGGGTGGTGGGTGGGTCGCGAATTTCTTCGTCGTCCGCATCCTAGTCCTGCCGGACATAGTTCAGACAGGATCCTCCTGATAAGGAGAGAGACCTTAACAAGTTCAGTATGTCGCCAAAGGGAGAGTGCTGAAAAATATCCACGAGGGCAAATTCCATGATCGGCACCCAATCAGATTCGATAGGAACGGGCGCAGGTGGTTCGGAGTCCGTGGCCGGAGAAGGATCCGACAGTTTAAAAACACGGCTCTCGTGCAAGGTAAGGTCGATGTTCGGCTCGATCACCACTGAGGGTAAGGCCTCCGTGGCGGGGTCCATCCACCCATCCTCGGAAGGCGCAACTGGCTCCGAATTGAGGGTCGGAGCGGCTGCCGGTGTGATCTCCTTAACACTGTCCGATGGGAGAGCTAAGTCATACTCATCGCAACCGCGTGGCGCACAAGGCAGAGGCTCGAATCCGTCGAAGATCAAATCTCCACGGATATTGGCCGTGTAGTTTAAGCTTCCAAACCTGACCTGGTGGCTAGGGGCGTCACTTTCAAGCTGCTCTAGATGGCCAAGCGAATTGGCCCGCAGTGCAAAGCCGCCGAATACGAAGATCTGTCCAGGGAGAAAAGTCTCACCCTGGACTGCCTCGCCATCGATGATAGTAGGAGGCATCAAGCCTAACGGCGATGACACAGAGGAACTCTCAATGAAAGCACCAATGTCGGTGTCAAAACCGGCAGATCTCGGGTAGGGGGTCCCGAACCGTGCGTCTAGGCCGGATGGTAATAGGAGACCAGGGACACAATGTTTTACCCAGGTTCGGGCCCTCTTGATGGAGGTAAAACCCCACGTCCTGCTTGATTAATATTGATGATATGGGTAGTACAAGAGTAGATCTACCACGAGATCAGAGAGGCTAAACCCTAGAAGCTAGCCTATGGTATCATTGTTGTTCGTCCTATGGACAAAAACCCTCCGGTTTATATAGACACTGGAGAGGGCTAGGGTTACACAGAGTCGGTTATAATGGGAGGAGATCTACATATCCGTATCGCCAAGCTTGCCTTCGATGCCAAGGAAAGTCCCATCCGGACACGGGACGAAGTCTTCAATCTTGTATCTTCATAGTCCGAGAGTCCGGCCAAAGGTTATAGTCCGGCTATCCGGACACCCCCTAATCCAGGATTCCCTCACGTACAGTGCGCTATCTCTGCAGAGTGGTTATTAAAGTCTATCGATAGCAACACAATTTGTAGTAGGTCACACTATCAGGTCTTGGTCAAAATGGAGGACAAACTTGAAATAATTAAGTAAATTCGTGAGATAACCAGAATGTGGTGACTTGGACTATGACATAGTCGTGAGAAGTCACATCAATGTTTTGATATGATCACGAGACGAGGTCTCGGTGAGTGTTGGAGACCAAGTGTTGGTCGTTGTTGGGATCGCCGGAAAGATCACCGTTTGGTTGCGAGGCAACCCGTTGGTAAGAGAGTCCGAGGGACTCGGTGCACAAGTTTGGGTTGCATTGCATGATCAATATGTTGTTATTTGCATTTAAAGAACTATGTCAGAACAGAAGATGGTTGCATATAGTTAA
The DNA here is from genome assembly GCA_034509565.1 of Triticum monococcum. NCBI lineage: Eukaryota > Viridiplantae > Streptophyta > Magnoliopsida > Poales > Poaceae > Triticum > Triticum monococcum. Next base: position 70,754,742 of record CM067846.1, read on the forward strand.
CATGCTATGTCTGCATTGAATATGATCGGTAGTTTATTTTCAGCATAGTTTCATGATGGCATGTCATGCCTGGATTGATTATGCCATGATTGATGATATGCTATGATTTGCTATTGCCATATTTGGAGCATGTTTGATACGTCATGATAGTATCATGTTAGTAGATGCTATGATGTTGTTCAAGCTTAATTATCCTTAACATGCCATCTTCAGTAATTGATATGAGATAAGTTGTTGCATGCGCTTGGTTCTTGCTTTGTCTTCTTCTTGTTTGGATGCTATATATTTGGTTGTCTTGCAAGTACATTCAATGTACTGACCTGGCGTGTCATGCCTGTTTTGTAGGTCATACCCGAAGTGTTCGCTTGACCCGTCGTGCTAGGCCGTAACCTTGCCAGTCTTGTGAGTTGTGGAGCCCAGCCAGAGTTGTTGTGCTGCCAAACCAAGACTTCCGCTGCCATTTAAATAAGTTTCCGCTGCCCTTAAAATAGCCATAGGTCTATGCCAGATAATTGTATTCATCAATGATGTACTCTTCTATACATGTATTTGATGAATATTCTTGTACCTGGAATGCTGTATTATGGACCTGTCGTGCGTGAGGTGTTATCCTGGGCTGACGTGCGAAGGCCCCCTGCTCCATGTGGATCAGGGTGCCACAGGACATGGTATCAAAGCAGCCAGGCTGGCATAGGTTATCCTATTCTTAGATCACCGCTACCATTAAACCGTAATTACCCTAAGGGATTTGACTCATCCCTGGCATCCAGCATGGCCACCGTTAATCCACAGGTGGCGCAGTCGGGACTGACACGTCCTCACCCCGCTGTCCCCGCCTAGTTATCCGTGGAGCAACTAGCAGCCATATCTTTTCTGGACAGCCGCAACGCTTGCCCTTCGCCATTAAGGGAAAGGGGCCACACCATGCGGGCATGTCCCGCATAGCTGCCTATTAAAGCCCCCCTTTCCGCTAGCCGTATCGCTCACTCCTCATTCAGCCATGTCCCTACAGAGAAGCCTAGCTAGTAACACTCCAGCCATGGCTAGCACCCTCAAAACTACTAAGTTCGACAGCCGCACAAGCGCCGTCAACCATGTTTGCTTTCCACCCCTTCTTGCTGAGATGCCCACCCAAGCCTTTGGCCATAATGCTAGCCCCGACTACCTAGTGTTCCAGTCAGCACACATTCCTCACCTTCATCGCTATGATGCAAGGGTGCACATCAGCTCCGGTCCCACAGCAGATGGCCAGCCGTTGGTTTTTCAGGGTAGGGCCATGCCCACCACTGATTTGGCCATTTAAGACGCTGCTGTGGAGGCGATCCTATATCTCCAAACCAAGTTCCCGCAAGAGGCAGATCGGAGGGAGTTCTGCTTCTTCCCCATTGCGACAACATCAGGAATTCAACCTTCTCCCACTATCCAAGGGGATGACCCCGCAATCGCTCGCCTGGTGCAATACATCACTGCCCAGGGGATGATGATTTCAAGGATGCTTGCCGAATTCATAAGCTTGGACAACGATGCAGTTCGAGATGTCAAGGAAGCTTATCGTGAGGCTTGCAAATTCGCATCTCAAGTGGTTCACCCAACGCTATCTGAGCCAGTGCTACCCTCTCAGCCGGTGTTGTGGCCTCGGCCAAACATCATCACCCTCGACAAGACTCTTTTTCGGATCCACCAGCAGCATATGCTTGGATCGATTTCAGCCACACCCCCAGTAGACGAACCCCAACCCATAGTGATCTCGGATGATGAAGATGGAGAGTGGCCCAGTCTTCGTCCTCCGGAGAACCCCAGCAAAGCAAGCCCTCAGCTTGATCTCAGCCGCGCAACCAGTTGTTTCTGCAAGTAGGTCAGGCTGTCAGTTCATCCCTGGTATGAGGATAGAACCATGTATCCCGGAGTGAGTGGTTTCATTCAGAGTAGCATGTTAGTGCTTTGTTGTATGCTTGCACTGTTGTAACTCGTATGATGTTTGCATGTTTTCTTGCTTTTGATATTTGTGCTTGTTTTTGTTTTTCCCTCTGCAAACAAAGATGTTTGACAGGGTTGGCAATTTGTGCTAACAAGATTTTAATCTGTAGAGCACATACACTAAAAACAACATTGACTCGTCCCAAGTCTTTAATAAAATGCGCGCTGGTATAGGTATATATATACCCACTAGCATTAAAACACCTTAGAATGATTTGTCTGCTGTGTTTTTCATTGCATGATTATTGCCTCTGTCTGGTTGTTAGTTTAGATTACTGCACACTACACGCATACCCGGTTCACCCACAAGTACCTTCGGGCAGTACTCGGGGAAAGCAAAGTCACATGTCCCTCCTATCTGTGCATACCCCGTGTGCCGGATTTTCAAACCCAGAACCTCGCAGAGGCATGCTACCACTTGAGCACTACGTTGATTTTCCTCGAAGAGGAAGGGATGATGCAACAAAGTAGCGTAAGTATTTCCCTCAGTTTTTGAGAACCAAGGTATCAATCCAGTAGGAGGCTACGCGCGAGTCCCTCGCACCTGCACAAAACAAATAAATCCTCGCAACCAACGCAAATAGGGGTTGTCAATCCCTATAGGGCCACTTACAAGAGTGAGATCTGATAGATATGATAAGATAATATTTTTGGTATTTTTATGATAAAAGATGCAAAGTAAAATAAAGGCAAAGTAAATAGCAAAGGAAATAACTAAGTAGTAGGAGATCAATATGATAAAGATAGACCCGGGGGCCATATGTTTCACTAGGGGCTTCTCTCGAGAGCATATGTATTCTATGGTGGGTGAACAAATTACTGTTGAGCAATTGACAGAATTGAGCATAGTAATGAGAATATCTACGTATGATCATGTATATAGGCATCATGTCCGAGACAAGTAGACCGACTCCTGCTTGCATCTACTACTATTACTCCACTCATCGACCGCTATCCAGCATGCATCTAGAGTATTAAGTTAAAAACAGAGTAACGCCTTAAGCAAGATGACATGATGTAGAGGGATAGACTCATGCAATATGAAGAAAACCCCATCTTGTTACTCTCGATGGCAACAATACAATAAGTGCCTTGCTTCCCTTACTGTCACCGGGAAAGGACACCGCAAGATTGAACCCAAAGGTAAGCACTTCTCCCATTGCAAGAAAGATCAATCTAGTAGGCCAATCCAAAATGATAATTCGAAGAGACTTGCAAAGATAACCAATCATACATAAAAGAATTCAGAGAAGATTCAAATAATATTCATAGATAGACTTGATCATAAACCCACAATTCATTGGTCTCAACAAACACACCGCAAAAAGAAGATTACATCGAATAGTTCTCCACAAGGGAGGGGAGAATGTTGTATTGAGATACAAAAAGAGAGAAGAACCTATCTAGCTACTAACTATGGATCCGTAGGTCTGAGGTAAACTACTCACACTTCATCGGAGGGGCTATGATGTTGATGTAGAAGCCCTCCATGATCAATGCCCCCTCCGGTGGAGCTCCGGAACAGGCCCCAAGATGGGATCTCATGGATACAGAAAGTTACAACGGTGGAATTAGGGTTTTGTCTCCGTATCTGATCGTTTGGGGGTACGTGGATATATATAGGAGGAAGGAGTACGTCGGTGGAGCAACTGGGGGCCCACGAGGGTGGAGGGCGTGCCTAGGGTAGGCAGGCGCGCCCCCTACCTTGTGGCCTCCTGTTTCTTTTCTTGACATAGGGTCCAAGTCTCTTTGGTCTTATTCGTTGAGAAAATCATGGTCCCGAAGGTTTCATTCCGTTTGGACTCCGTTTGGTATTCCTTTTCTTAGAAACCCTAAAACAGCCAAAAAAAACAGCAATTCTGGGCTGGGCCTCCGGTTAATAGGTTATTCCCAAAAATAATATAAAAGTGGATAATAAAGCCCAATAATGTCCAAAACAGTAGATAATATAGCATGGAGCAATCAAAAATTATAGATACGTTGGAGACGTATCAAGCATCCCCAAGCTTAATTCCTGCTCGTCCTCGAGTAGGTAAATGATAAAAATAGAATTTTTGATGCGGAGTTCTACTTGGCATAATTTTAATGTAATTCTTCTTAATTGTGGTATGAATATTCAGATCCGAAAGATTCAAGACAAAAGTTCATATTGACATAAAAATAATAATACTTCAAGCATACTAACAAAGCAATTATGTCTTCTCAAAATAACATGGCTAAAGAAAGCTATCCTACAAAATCATATAGTCTGGCTATGCTCTATCTTCACGACACAAAATATTTAAATCATGCACAACCCCGATGACAAGCCAAGCAATTGTTTCATACTTTTGACATTCTCAAAACTTTTTCAATTTTCACACAATACATGAGCGTGAGCCATGGATATAGCACTATATGTGGAATAGAGTGGTGGTTGTGGAGAAGACAAAAAGGGAGAAGATAGTCTCACATCAACTAGGCATATCAACGGGCTATGGAGATGCCCATCAATAGATATCAATGTGAGTAAGTAGGGATTGCCATGCAACGGGTGCACTAGAGCTATAAGTATATGAAAGCTCAAAACGGAAACTAAGTGGGTGTGCATCTAACTTGCTTGCTCATGAAGACCTAGGGCAATTTGAGGAAGCCCATCATTGGAATATACAAGCCAAGTTCTATAATGAAAGATTCCCACTAGTATATGAAAGTGATAACATGAGAGACTCTCTACTATGAAGATCATGGTGCTACTTTGAAGCACAAGTGTGGTAAAAGGATAGTAACATTGTCCCTTCTCTCTTTTTCTCTCATTTTTTTATTTGGGCCTTTTTATGGCCTCTTTTTTTTAGTTTTTTGTCCGGAGTCTCATCCTGACTTGTGGGGGAATCATAGTCTCCATCATCCTTTCCTCACTGGGACAATGCTCTAACAATGATGATCATCACACTTTTATTTTTCTTACAACTCAACAATTACAACTCGATACTTAGAACAAAATATGACTCTATATGAATGCCTCCGGTGGTGCATCGGGATATGCAATGATACATGAGTGACATGTATGAAAGAAAATTATGAATTGTGGCTTTTCCACAAATACGATGTCAACTACATGATCATGCTAAGCAATATGACAATGATGGAGTGTGTCATAATGAACAGAACAGTGGAAAGTTGCATGGCAATATATCTCGGAATGGCTATGGAAATGCCATAATAGGTAGGTATGGTGGCTGTTTTGAGGAAGGTATATGGTGGGTGTATGATACCGGCGAAAGGTGCGCGGTATTAGAGAGGATAGCAAAGGTGGAAGGGTGAGAGTGCATATAATCCATGGACTCAACATTGGTCATAAAGAACTCATATAATTATTGCAAAAATCTACAAGTTAGCAAAGCAAAGTATTACACGCATGCTCCTAGGGGGATAGATTGGTAGGAAAAGACCATCGCTCATCCCCGACCGCCACTCATAAGGAAGGCAATCAAAAAATAAATCATGCTCCGACTTCATCACATAACGGTTCACCATATGTGCATGCTACGGGAATCAAAAGCTTCAACACAAGTATTTCTCAAATTCACAACTACTCAACTAGCATGACTTTAATATCACCATCTTCATATCTCAAAACAATTATCAGGTATCAAACTTATCATAGTATTCAACACACTCATAAGAGAATTTTATTATTAATCTTGTATACCAAGCATATTAGGATTTTAAGCAAATTACCATGCTATTTAAGACTCTCAAAATAATCCAAATGAAGCATGAGAGATCAATAGTTTCTATAAAACAAATCCACCACCGTGCTCTAAAAGATATAAGTGAAGTACTAGAGCAAAATTATATAACTCAAAAGATATAAGAAAAGCACATTGAGTATTCTAACAATTTCTAAATCATGTATGGATCTCTCAAAAGGTGTGTACAGCAAGGATGATTGTGGTAAACTAACAAGCAAAGACTCAAATAATACAATACGCTCCAAGAAAAACACATATCATGTGGCGAATAAAAATATAGCTCCAAGTAAAGTTACCGATAGAAGTAGACGAAAGAGGGGATGCCTTCCGGGGCATCCCCAAGCTTTGGCTTTAAGGTGTCCTTAGATTATCTTGGGGGTGCCATGGGCATCCCCAAGCTTAGGCTCTTTCCACTCCCAAGCTTAGGCTCTTTCCAATCCTTTTTCCATAATCCATCAACTCTTTACCCAAAACTTGAAAACTTCACAACACAAAACTTAAAGTAGAAAATCTCATGAGCTCCGTTAGCGAAAGAAAATAAAAGACCACTCCAAGGTACTGTAATGAACTCATTATTTATTTATATTGGTGTTATACCTACTTTAGTCCAACTTCTCTATAGTTTATAAACTATTTTACTAGCCATAGATTCATCAAAATAAGCAAACAACACACAGAAAACAGAATCTGTCAAAAACAGAACAGTCTGTAGTAATCTGTAGCTAACGCAAGATATGGAACCCCAAAAATTGTAAAATAAATTGCTGGACGTGAGGTATTCATCTATTAATCATCTGCAAAAAGAATTAACTAAATATCACTTTCCAAATAAAAATCACAGCAGTTCTCGTGAGCGCTAAAGTTTCTGTTTTTTACAGCAAGTTCAACAAGACTTTCCCCAAGTCTTCCCAATGGTTCTACTTGGCAAAAACACTAATTAAACACAAAAAACACAACCAAAACATAGGCTAGATAAATTATTTATTACTAAACAGGAGGAAAAAGCAAGGAATAAAAATAAAATTGGGTTGCCTCCCAACAAGCGCTATCGTTTAACGCCCCTAGCTAGGCATAACAAGCAAGAATAGATCTAGGTATTGCCATAATACTAAGATAGATTATTAAAACTCATCTCATATTCTCTACGTTCGGCGGCAAGTTTTCTTTGAGGAAAGAAAAAGTAATCAAAAGGGCTAAATTTAATGGGACAAAAGTCCCCAAGATCAACCTTGGGAGGTATATGTTCCTCCTTTGGTCCTTCATATTGCACAACCAATTCATCATTATAAGCATTCTTTTGACAGAACTTTGTGAGCCTATATTCAAGAGAATATCTTAGTTCATTATTCCGAATAGCCAAATCATCATTAAGTTCATAGATTCTGTCAACTAAAACATTGGTAGGAACCCTTTTGCTAAGATTTTCATTGAAAGCAACATAGTCTAGAGATTGAAAACGCATTATCTCTTCTTTATCAAAGAAGATAGCCTCTATGGGAGGACGGCAAGCGTCCACCCTATAATGTGAAAAGATTTCTTTGGCCTCTTTTATTATGAATCTAAACTCATGAGCCAAAAAGATAGTAGCGGCATGCTTAACAGAAGAATGCTCAATATTAGAAAATTCTAGAAAAATCCTTTGTATGGAAGGATGCATGTGCATGAATTGTCTTTCAAGTTCAACTACAAGCTTGGCAATAGCGTCCGTAAGACTACTAGTTCTATGAAGGATAGAACTACCCATAGAAGGTAAAGTGTAACGCCCCGGATGTAACTTACCGTATTTGTATTCCAACTCTTACCATTTCCAGCTCTAAGTTATGATATTCCCTTGTGGTTGGGTTTCGTCTTTGTTTTGCATTTTGTCCATGTCATGTATCTCCTATCATGTCATCATGTGCATCACATTTTCATACGTGTTCGTCTCAAGCATCTGAGCATTTCCTCGTTATCCGTTTTGCATTCCGGCACTCCTACATCCTCCGGCGTCCCCTTTTGCCTCTTTTCGTGTGCGGGTGTTAAACATTCTCGGAGTGGACCGAGATTTTCCAAGAGGCCTTGTTACACTACCAGTAGACCGCCTGTCAAGTTTCGTGCCATTTGGAGTTCGTTTGATACTCCAACGGTTAACCGGGGAACCGTAAAGGCCTCGTGTGTGTTGTAGCCCAACACCCCTCCAAAGTGGCACAAAACCCATCCAAACCCCCTCCATCCTCTCGGCCGTTCGATCATGATCGCGTCGCCGAAAACCACACTCCATTTGGACTCTCCTAGCTCCCAGAATCTATAAATAGGCCTCCCCCTCCGAAATTCGCTATCCTGAAACCCTAGACCTAGTCCTTCTCCGCGCCGGACACGTTCGGACGGAGCCGGACGCGTCCGCCGCCGCACCTGTCTAACCGCAGACCGCCACGTGGCAGCCCCGACCACCGCCTGCGCCGTGACTCGCCAGGCCCGACGCCGGCCCCCGAAGCCCGCAGCTCCCCGCCTCCCGACCGCGTGCCACCCGCGCCGCCTAGCTCGCCGCCTTACCGCCGGAGTGCTTCGCCGCCTGCACCTTGGCTGCACCGTCTCCTCCTCACCACCGCGGAGTCTGGCCGCGCCGCCGCCAACCACGTCGAGCTCCGCGCCACCGCACCGCCGGCGCCGCCCTTTTTCCTCGACCCCAGCTCTGCCTCTCCCTCGACACCGGCCGTCTTCTTCCTCTCTGGCCGACCACAACTCTGGCAATCCTCGGAATCTAACCACCCCAAGTCTGAATCTGTTAACGAAACTTGCTATGTTTACATGGGTGCCATCATATTTTATGATCCTTATTGGCTTATGGTCAGTAAGGGACTTTTGTTATATGATTTGAGTAGTTCCATGCCATGCCTTGCTTTCTATATTCTGTTCCGGTAGCATGTTTTATCTTGCTCTAAACATTGCTTCCTCATGTTAATTCCTGGCATGTTGTTATTTTCACTAAGTCTGTGAAGCTGATATCTTTTGCACTTTTGCCATGCTTGTTTGAACCTACTCCTGTGTGATTTAGGCGTAGCTCAGTGTTCATCTTTTGTCAAGCATCTTGAGTAGATCCCAGCCATGTGATTTGTTGCTATGTTAGAGTGTAGTAGCTTAGTTTCTTGTTGCATTTTAGATGGCATCATGCTGTTAATCGCAGAATTGTGCCATTATCATTTTGCTTGTCATTTGCAAACCGTGCATCTGTTTCCGACGATCTTTATATTGATTTCGACCGAAATAAACTCATCTTTCCAGTGGCGCACTTGGTTTGCCAAGTTGAGGCCTGGTTGAATATTTTCCTTCCGGAGCATGCATATGCATTGCATATTACATCCCCATATCATACCATGTTTTGCATCATGTTGGTTGCGCATTGCACCGTGGTTGATTGTGTTTTTTCTTTGCTTGTGTTCTTGCTTTGGGTAGAGCCGGGAGAGAAGTTCATGATAGAGGAACCCGTCGAGTACGCTTACGAGGATCAAGCTTACGTCAACTTGGAGAACTTTGCAGGCAAGATGACCATACCCTCAAAATCACTTCTATCTTTGCTTGTTAGTTGCTCGCTCTATTGCTATTCCTATGCCGTGATACCTACCACTTGCTTTATCATGTCCCCTAGATTGCCATGTCAAACTTCTAACCCAGCTTGTCCTAGCAAACTGTTGTTTGGCTATGTTACCGCTTTGCTCAGCCCCTCTTATAGCGTTGTTAGATGTAGGTGAAGATTGGAGTTTGTTTCTTGTTGGAACATGTTTATTGTTGGGATATCATTATTATATCTTGTTTACTTTAATGCACCTATATACTTGGTAAAGGGTGGAAGGCTCGGCCTTATGCATGGTGAGGGAGTCCTAGATTAGGGGGTGTTCGGGTAGCCGGACTATACCTTCAGCCGGACTCCTGGACTATGAAGATACAAGATTGAAGACTTCATCCCGTGTCCGGATGGGACTTTCCTTGGCGTGGAAGGCAAGCTTGGCGATGCGGATATTCAAGATCTCCTACCATTGTAACCGACTCTGTGTAACCCTAACCCTATCCGGTGTCTATATAAACCGGAGGGTTGTAGTCCATAGGACATCAACTCCATATACAACAATCATACCATAGGCTAGCTTCTAGGGTTTAGCCTCCTTGATCTCGTGGTAGATCTACTCTTGTACTACCCATATCATCAATATTAATCAAGCAGGAGTAGGGTATTACCTCCATCGAGAGGGCCCGAACCTGGGTAAAAACATCGTGTCCCTTGTCTCCTGTTACCATCCTGCCTTGACGCACAGTTCGGGACCCCCTACCCGAGATCCGCCGGTTTTGACACCGACATTGGTGCTTTCATTGAGAGTTCCTCTGTGTGGTCGCCTTTAGGCCCGATGGCTCCTTTGATCATCAACAACGATGCGGTCCAAGGTGAGACTTTTCTCCCCGGACAGATCTTCGTCTTCGGCGGCTTCGCACTGCGGGCCAATTCGCTTGGCCACCTGGAGCAGATCGAAAGCTACGCCCCTGGCCATCAAGTCGGGTTTGGAAGCCTAAACTACATGGCAGACATCCGTGGAGATTTGATCTTCGACGGATTCGAGCCACAATGAAGCGCGCCGCAAACGCACCAGCTCTGACCCTTAATTCGGAGCCAGTTGTGTCAATCGAGGATGAGTGGTTGCGCGTCACCTCGGGGGCTGCGATCTCAAAGGCGATCAAGCCGAACGCCGGCCCCACACTCCGCGTGACTCACGACTCCAAGGATCCGGACTCCTCTCCGGACTCCGAACCCCCCGCGCCCCTACCGATTGAATCCGATTGGGCGCCAATAATGGAGTTCACCGCCGCGGACATCTTTCAGCACTCGCCTTTTGGCGATATCCTGAATTCTCTCAAGTCTCTCTCTTTATCAGGAGAGCCCTGGCCGAACTGCGGTCAGCGAGGATGGGATACGGACGATGAAGAAATTCAAAGCCCACCCACCACCCACTTGGTAGCCACTGTCGACAATTTAAATGACGTGCTCAACTTCGACTCCGGAGACATCGACATCATGGATGATGATGCAGGAGATACCGATGAACCAACGCCCATAGGGCATTGGACAGCCACCTCATCTCACGATGTGTACATGGTGGATACCCCTAAAGGAAGCGACAACGAGGAAAAAGGGGATGGAACGGGAGATTGACCCCCCGAAAATCAATCAAAGCGTCGGCGTAAACGCTGACCCAAGCCCCGCCTCGATAGAAACCCAGCCATAGAGTAGGACGAGCCGGTAGACGACGAGCAGGCCTTAGAGCAACTGTCCGAACAGGGCAACATGGATAGAGAAACCGAACATCCCTCCTTCGGCGAAAACGGCATTCTGGACGACCTCACGCTGGATAAACCCATGGAGCAGAAGAATCTCCACAAGAGGATCGTTGCAACTGCACGCAGCCTAAAAAAGCAGAAGCGGAAGCTAAAAATAGCGGAAGATGCACTCCGGGTTAGATGGAGCAAAGTAATCAATACTGCAGATAAATACGGCGACGGTCGCCGCACTAAAAGCTATCCGAAAAGAAAGCTACTGCCTGAATTCGACGAAGAGGCCCTAGAGCCCTCGCATTCAATAAAGAAGAAAGCCACACGGTTGGATAGACGACCCCATAAAGCGGCAAGCGGCGCCGCACTTAAATTGGCATGCGACCCACCTAAGGATTCGCATCATGGCCCAGTTAGGTCCATTTATGGGCCAAGAAAGCAAGCTCTCGTAAGCAATGCAATAAAGCCATCACCAGAATCCGGCACACCCAAATACAGGGGCGCCGCACACCCCTATGTTTCACCGATGAGGTCCCGGACTATGAATTTCCAGAGGGATTCAAACCCGTAAACATAGAGGCATATGATGGAACAACAGACCCTGGAGTCTGGATCGAGGATTATATCCTCCACATACACATGGCTAGAGGAGATGATCTCCACGCCATAAAATATTTACCCCTTAAGCTTAAAGGGCCAGCCCGGCATTGGCTTAAAAGCCTTCCTGAAAACACAATTGGAAGTTGGGAAGAGCTCGAGGATGCTTTCCGAGCAAATTTTCAAGGGACCTATGTCCGCCCTCCGGATGCAGACGATCTTAGTCACATAACTCAACAGCCCGGAGAATCAGCTCGGTAGTTCTGGAATAGATTCCTCACTAAAAAGAATCAGATAGTCAACTATCCGGACGCTGAAGCCTTAGCAGCTTTCAGGCATAACGTCCGAGACGAATGGCTCGCCAGACACCTCAGCCAAGAAAAGCCAAGAACAATGGCCGCACTAACAAGCCTCATGACCCGCTTTTGTGCAGGAGAGGACAGCTGGTTGGCAAGGTGCAGCCCCAGCGACCCAAGTACATCCGAAACTAGGGATGGAAACGGAAAACCGTGACGTAACAAGGACCGTCGCAGGACTAAGGAAAAAAGTTCAAAGAGCACGGCAGTCAATGCCGGATTCAAAGGCTCACGACAAAATCAGACAAAACCGCCCCTCCAGGATAACAGGGACAATCCATCCAACTTAAATAAAATCCTGGACAGGATATGTCAGATACACAGTACTCCCGGGAAGCCTGCTAACCATACCCACAGAGATTGTTGGGTTTTCAAACAATCCGGCAGACTCAATGCCGAACACACGGGGCTCGACACACCAAGCGAAGACGAGGACGAACCCCAAAAGCAGAGCACCAGGAAACAAAAGAACTTCCCACAAGAAGTAAAAACAGTGAACTTACTTCACATAACAAAACATGCGGTGCCCATAAAGGTACGCACCACACGACCTATCCCCAAAGGGTCCCGCCACTGGTTGTCAAAACCAATTATCTTCGATCAGCTAGATTATTCTAGAAATATCAAGAATGCAGGCTGGACTGCCTTGATACTCAATCCAATAATTGGCGGACTCCAGTTTTCAAATGTCCTTATGGACGGCGGCAGTGGACTAAACCTGATATATCAGGATACAATCCATCACATGGGGATAAACCCAGCAGGAATCCGCCATAGCAAAACCTCCTTTCAAGGGGTAACACATGGTCCAGACACCCATTGTATGGGTTTTATCTGGCTCGAAGTTATATTCGGCTCTGCCGATAACTTCCGCAATGAAAAGCTAACCTTCCATATCGTCCCGTTATCAAGTCGCTATCAAGCACTACTGGGACGCGAAGCTTTCGCTCGCTTTAACGCAATACCGCATTATGCATCTCTCACGCTTAAGATGCCCGGTCCACGAGGCATCATCTCTTTGAAGGGGAAGCACTAAAGTGCGCCTCCCCAAGCGGAGGACCGTGCGGCCGCTTTGACAGCCCCACAGTAAAATGGCCTCATCGACCAAAAAACTTCGAAATAGGTCATTAAAGACCACGAACGCGGATAGACGAGTTTGGTACAAAATCATCATTGATGCAGGCTTAGTGGCCATATACCCCCGCACTAGGGGCTCCATGCATATACAATAAGAGACAATAAAGCTCAATTTTATATACTTTACTTTATACTTTGTTTATTTTAAACTTTTGTTCGGCACGACCCGTTTTCAACTCAGTTCCTCTCTTTTACAGATGAACGTCGTGCGGCGCCCGTCCAGGATACGGCACAACGGAGACACAGGCGCAGACGTGCAGTAGGGACACGTCCTAAAGGATTCTTTTTAGATTAAGACCCTGGGTAAACCTTTTTTACTGTCTCTTGTTGCTACACATCCCCTGGTTTTTTCTGATATAACCAAGGAGGAGGCTGGCGTCTTGGCATGTGGCCACGTCAGAATTTTTGCACGTACCTAGACACTAGGGGCTTTTTTAATAAAGAGTGTTGTTTCACCTGCACTCATAAAGACCGAACACCTTAGGGAGTGTTCAGCGTCGCGAGTTTTGGCATTATATGCATCAGCTCCGAATCATGTCTTTGGTCAAATGTTGGGTTGCCCGGCTCCTGAGTTCGGCTACCTTACGTTCCGCTCTATCGGCTAAGGTAGCACCAGGAGAACTACTGCGATTGTGCCCCGGTTCGGCCAGGCGAGCACCTCAGTAGAGAAAGCCGAAAACTGACTATCATGAGTAGCGTGAGACTGGTCAGCCACTCGATGACCTATCGGAATCTATCGGATTCCTCCGCTTTAACGAAGGGGCGCTTCCCGGTCAGGCACATACGCGCCCCGAACTCCTGAGAGCGCAGTCGCCACCAAGGGGCTACCTAAATAGTCTCATTGTCAAGCTCCTATGGCTAAGTGAAAGTGTTAAAGCATTACAGTCCGGTTGCCTGGCCCGCTGCGCTATCACCTCCTTTGTAGGACCAAGACGTTAGGTTAAGTGTGATAATGCGTCTTCTGCGAGCACCCCCGCACTATGTGCGTGGGGGCTGAAGCCAATGACTGCCATCTTTCAGATTTTGTATATATATATATCCTAAAATGGCCGCACAGGAGGTGTTCCTAATACTTGAAGGCACAAGTATAAAAAGGCCACTACAGTTTATCAAAATATTACTTTATAATTACATATGCTATCATAACATAGCATCTTTCAAGCACTGCGTCTCTATTACATGAGCGCCTTCAAGGACTTCCTAAAAATAGTGCTCGGAGGGTACTCGGCTTTTGTCCGAATCTCGGGATGCAACAACGGTGGTCTCCATCTCTGCCCAGTATGTCTTGACACGGGCAAGAGACATCCTTGCGCCCTCTATGCATGCTGACCTCTTCATTGCATTAATACGCGGCACCGCGTCAAGGAATTGCTTCACCAAGCTGAACTAACTCTTCGGCTCCGATCTCCCCGGCCGTAGATGACCCATGACGTACTTCATGGCGAGTCCGGACAACCTATTCAGTTCGGCCCATTGAGCCAAATGATCGTCCACTACCGGTGGACGCTCTGGATTATGAAACTACGACCAGAAAAGCTTTTCCACTTCGCGATCTTTCTGATCTCGAAAGTGTTCGGTCGCATCAGCAGCACTCGCTGCCAAATCCAGATAGGTATCCTCCACACTCTACATCCGGTCCAACGGAGCAAACTTCGGATCACAAAATTTCCTTCGCAGCATAAAGGGCTTTCCAGCCGCAATCTGTTCGGCCTGATGCAACTCCTCCTTCGCAGCTCTCATCACAGAGCGCGCGTCCTTGGCTTTGGCAACGGCCTTCTCTAAGTCCATCTATTTCGCCTGGTCTTCTTTCTCAAGAAGTCTGCAACGGTCTGCAGCACTCTTTAACTTTTCGGCCATCTCGGCCATCTCTTCCTTTCTTCGGCAATGAGCAGCCTGTTCGGCTCTCAGCTCTTCAAGGGCTTTCTTGGCAGCCGCATCACTTTCTTTGGCTTGTTCTTTAGCTCGGGCAAGTTCTGCCCTAAGACTCTCCACGGCGGCCCCACCATCTGCGTCAAGCACACACATCATAAGACACTGGCATAAAACTCTTCTTACCTCATGCCGCCCGAGGAATTACATACCTTAAGCATCATCAAGCCGCTTGTTGACAAGCGCGATGTCGGCATCTGCCACGTCCAGTTGCTGCTTTAGCTCGGCAAAATCATCAGTTCGGCTCGATTCTGGACACCCTGTCGCCTACATTCAAAGGCGACATCTTAGACCTGGGATTATGATCCTCCGCGTGTCGTCATTTCTTGACGACGTGCAGAATCTCAGGGGCTACTATCTACACAGGGCGCATCTTATTCATGCGCAACTGACAAAAGTGTACATTATCTAATGTACCTCAAAACCCGCCAGTAAACTTTTGACGGCCTCATGCAATCCGCTCTCTACAGATGAGATCCTATCAATCACCGTGCCCATCAATGCACGATGCTCCTCCGAGATAGAAGCTCGCCCCAGCAGAATCTTTAGCTCCTCCGGCCAAGCACCAGACGGTGCCGGACTTGTCCCATGACCTCTTTCGAAGGCCGGACGCGGAGAACCTCGGGGGGCCACATAGCTATCTTCCGCCCCTGCCAGATGCGGAGAAACCCTCTGTGACGACACCTTAGGGTTGCCCGCCTCGCTAGGCGGCACAGCAGGGGGAGGCGTCCCGCTCTCCATCATCTCCGGAAGGAGATCCCCCGAAGACAAGCTTTGTTGAGAAGGGCTGAGGTCCGAGCTACAAGGTAAAAATTTGGTTAATCTTCTTAGATATAAATCAAGGATTTCCCTCATCCCTCAAAAGGAAAATCTTTCTCTACTTACGGCTCGCTGGAGGGCTGATCCCCTTAAGGGCGTAGTCCGGCCGAGGAACTCCCCAGCGTCAGACCCTCTGACGAGGATTTTTCCCCCACTTTGAGGCCATGGTTTCTGGGTCGTTAGAGGCGGCTCTGTTCTTCCCCTTAGGAGAGGAATTGTCGGGTCCTCCCTTCGGAGCAGCCTCCTTCGAGGAGGCCATAGTTTCCTTGTCCTCCCCCTTGCTTCCCTCCAAAGGCATTATCTCTAGCATCCTGACCAGCACGGGATCCGGCCTGGTTTCGGGAAGGGGAGCCGGACACCTGATCAGCTTTGCCTTCGCTATCCACTCCTGTTTAAAAGGACGGCTCTTTTAGGGGAAAGTTTATGACAATTATACGGATAGAAGGTCCGGGCACAAGGTTGCTTACTTGAGTATCCAGCGATTGCAGCTTAGGCCTGCATCCTCGGTTAAATCTGGACACATCTCTTGTGATCCGAAGAACAGTTTATACATCTCCGCGGGCGTTGCGCCCATGAAATTCTGGAGAGCTCGCGGTCCCTATGGATTAAACTCCCACAGGCGAAGGGAACGATGTTTGCCGGGCAATATTCGGCGAATCAGCATGACCTGCGTCACCTTGACTAGGCTGAGGTCTCCCTCCAAGAGATCCTTAATGCGGCCCTGTAACAAGGGCACGTCTTTGGGCAAACCCCAGTCTAACCCTCTGTTGACCCATGACGCTAGCCTTGGTGGGGGACCCGAGCGAAAGGCAGGAGGCGCCACGCACTTGTTGCTCCGGGGAGCGGTGATATAAAACCACTCTCGTTGCCACAAGCCTAGCTCCTCTTGAAAAGAGCCCTCGGGCCATGGAGCATCAGCATTTTTGCTTATAATAGCGCCTCCACACTCTACGTGTCGTCCCTTGATCATCTTCGGCTCCACTTTGAAGGTCTTGAGCCATAATCCGAAGTGAGGGGTAACACGGAGGAATGCTTCACACACGACAATAAACGAGGAGATATGGAGGATGGACTCCGGAGCTAAGTCATTGAATTCCAACCCGTAATAAAACAGCAGTCCCCTCACAAAGGGATCCATTGGGAAGCCCAACCTCCGAAGGAAGTGAGACATGAACACTACGCTCTCACCGGGCTGGGGACTGGGAATGACCTGCCCTTGAGCAGGCAACCTATGCAAAATTTCGCCGGTCAGGAACTTAGCCTCCCTCAACTTTAGTACGTCCTCCTCCGTGATGGAGGAGGGCGTCCATCAGCCTTGAATGTCAGAACCGGACATTGTCGAAGGTCCGAAGCGCCTGGAATCTGGAGCCTAGGGTGTTGGAACTCGAGGCGACGGGCGAACTCGCTTGAGATTGAAAAAACGAGTAAGGCCTTGGTATCTTTATAAGAGGTCTAATACCAAGAGCCCTCCCCGTAACCGTTCGGGACTCGTCTTTAATCGAGGAAACGTGCTAACAGGCGCGGTTGGGTCACCCATGTCCGTATTGATGAGAATCCCGTAAAAGGGGGTACACAATCTCTGCTTTGACAAGATGTGCCAAGGAAACCGCCTCGCAAAACATGCTGAGGTGGAAAAGTAAAAACGATTCGAGTAAAGGACTTGGCCGTAGTGTGGTGACACACTGCGGAATACGTCAGCAGATTTGATTTGTGTTAATATTATTCTCTCTATGGCCATATGTGGAAACTTATTTTGCAGAGCCGGACACTACTCTTGGTGTTTACAATCTTATATGAAGGACTTGGAGGAGGAACCCGCCTTGCAATGCCGAAGACAATCTGCGCGCCGGACTCGTCGTCATTGAAGCCTGGTTTAGGGGCTACTAAGGGAGTCCTGGATTAGGGGGTGTTTGGGTAGCCGGACTATACCTTCAGCCGGACTCCTGGACTATGAAGATACAAGATTGAAGACTTCGTCCCGTGTCCGGATGGGACTTTCCTTGGCGTGGAAGGCAAGCTTGGCGATGCGGATATTCAGGATCTCCTACCATTGTAACCGACTTTGTGTAACCCTAACCCTATCTGGTGTCTATATAAACCGGAGGGTTGTAGTCCATAGGACATCAACTCCATATACAACAATCATACCATAGGCTAGCTTGTAGGGTTTAGCCTCCTTGATCTCGTGGTAGATCTACTCTTGTACTACCCATATCATCAATATTAATCAAGCAGGAGTAGGGTATTACCTCCATCGAGAGGGCCCGAACCTGGGTAAAAACATCGTGTCCCTTGTCTCCTGTTACCATCCGGCCTTGACGCACAGTTCGGGACCCCCTACCCGAGATCCGCCGGTTTTGACACCGACACCTGGTGTTTTGTTCCACTCTTGCCGCCCTAGTTTCCATCATACCGGTGTTATGTTCCTTGATTTTGCGTTCCTTACGCGGTTGGGTTATAATGGGAACCCCTTGACAGTTCGCCTCGAATAAAACTCCTCCAGCAAGGCCCAACCTTGTTTTTACCCTTTGCCACCTAAGCCTTTTTCCCTTGGGTTTCGCGGACTCAAGGGTCATCTTTATTTTAACCCCCCCGGGCCAGTGCTTCTCTAAGTGTTGGTCCAACCTAGAGCATTGTGCGGGGCCGTCCCTTGGCAACTTGGGTTACGTTGGCTCCCGTACGCTTAGCTTATCCGGTGTGCACTGAGAACGAGATATGTGCAGCTGCTATCAGGATTTGTTGGCACAACGGGTGGTCTTGCTGGTCTTGTTTTACCATTGTCAAAATGTCTTGTAACCGGGATTCCGAGTCTAATCGGGTCGTCCTGGGAGAAGGAATATCCTTCGTTGACCGTAAGAGCTTGTGGTAGGCTAAGTTGGGACACCCCTGCAGGGTTTTGAACTTTCGAAAGCCGTGCCCGCGGTTATGGGCAGATGGGAATTTGTTAATGTCCGGTTGTAGAAAACTTGACACTTAACTTAATAAAAATGCATCAACCGTGTGTGTAGCCGTGATGGTCTCTTTTCAGCGGAGTCCGGGAAGAGAACACAATCTCGTGTTATGCTTGAACGTAAGTAGTTCTAGGATCACTTCTTGATCATAGTTTATCGACCATGCTTTGCTCCTCTTCTCGCTCTCATTTGCGTATGTTAGCCACCATATATGCTAGTGCTTGCTGCAGCTCCACCTCACTACCTTTTCCTACCCATGAGCTTAAATAGTCTTGATCGCGAGGGTGTGAGATTGCTGAGTCGCCATGACTCACAGATTACTTCCAAAACCAGATGCAGGTGCTGATGATGCCATTCCAGGGGATGTGACCAAACTCAAGTGGGAGTTCAACGAGGATTCAGGACGTTACTGTGTTTCCTTTCCAGACGATCAGTAGTGGAGCCCAGTTGGGGCGATCAGGGATCTTATGCATTTGGGGTTGTCTTTATTTTGGTTCCGTAGTCGGACCTTGATTGTATTCTGGATGATGTAATGCTATATTTATGTATTGTGTGAAGTGGCGATTGTAAGCCAACTCTTTATCCTATCTTATTCAGTACATGGGATGTGTAAAGATTACCCCTCTTGCGACATGCCTACTATGCGGTTATGCCTCTAAGTCGTGCTCAGAAACGTGGGGGATATAGCTGCATCGTGGGTGTTACACGTTGGTAATCAGACCCTTTCCCGACTTAGGAGCCCCCTGCTTGATCGAATCGTTGGCGTTATTGAGTCTAGAATTTTTTGAGTCTTATAGGATTATATATATCAGAGAGTAGGATTCTTTTTTACTCCTCAGTCCCTTCATCGCTCTAGTGAGGCCTCCTGACATAGAGTTTTGACTCTTCTCATCTCAAATTTCATGATTTTTTAGTATCACGCGGGTATCTTGGAATCGTTCTGATGGTTTTGTGACGAGAACATTGTTCTTGGTGCCTCCTGACATTTAGGGTTTGTGGCAGTGTCCCGGGGAGTTGAGCTCCGAGGTGTTGTCGTCACAATTTTATCGTTGCAATTCTGGAATACTTGAGTTCGCTGACATCGAAAATCTCTTTTATGCGGTTGTTGGTGAGATAACCTCGATGCCACCCAGTACTGGGGCGGGAGTTCGGGAGTATTGCCATAATTCGTATAACATATGCTTTTCGAAGGTTGAGGTAAATGATTTCCGAAGGTTTCTTGGTTATGTGTTGAAGGATGGATACAACTGGATGTAGGATTTGCTAGTTTTGGGTGAGATATTATGCTTCCCCTGTATACCCAACACCTGATTGCATAACCGACAAGTTTTGGGAGTTTCATAGGTGGGAATTCATGTAGCTCTAGTATTTCTTCCCGTAGATATTTGGTTTGTGATTGGGTAATCCTTACCAATTATTTGTTCATATCCGTACTTTGTTGTTTTATTCATCTACCTTTATGTTGGTGGCTTCTCAATTTATGGAAGTGTGATCATCTATTTTGGAATTCATCCGTTCATTCTTGTTCGAATGTTAAGGCTATATGTTGCAATTTCAATCCATTTGATTCAGCTTGAATATATGTATTTCAAGATGCTAATGGATGTCAACCTCTTCAGGATGGCTCCTCCAACGCGTCAGAATCCGAAACCTCCGCCACCACCTCCACCTCCGGAGGCATGGCAAGCTTTGATGGCCGCCACCAACACCAACACACAGATGCTTATGCAACTCTTGCAAGAGCGCAACCAAGGAAATCAAGGCCATGGCAACAATCAAGTTCAGTTTGCTACCCTCAAACCAGTTCCTCGCAAACCAGCCAAAGTCCTTCAGTAACTGTGTCGAGGCCACAGACGCTGACGATTGGCTCGTGGATATTTGCAAACATTTTGAGTGTAGCAACGTCAGGCCTGAGGACTTTGTCAAGTTTGCTTCGCTCCAACTCAAAGACCAAGCTGCTGAGTGGTATCAACAATACAAAGATTCCATAGGAGGTCGTGTGATTACCTGGGATGATTTCCGCCAGGACTTCAAAGCTCACCACATTCCTCAAAGTGTTGTTGATAGTAAGCGTGAGGAGTTCCGCAATCTGAAGCAAGGCAGTATGTCTGTTTACCAATACAACATCATGTTCCAGAGGCTCGCTCGCTTTGCCAAGCAAGACGTCCCCGACGAGAAGAGCATGCTTTATCAATTCAGAGGTGGCCTCAGAGAAGATCTGCAACTAGCTCTTGTGCTTTTTGAGCCGACCAAGTATGATGATTTCTACAACATGGCACTAAAGCAAGAGGCCGCTCATCTCAAGTGCGATGCATCTAAGAAGAGAGTTAGGGATGCAACTCCTTCTTCTTCTTCAACTAAGTGGCAGCTAAGCAGCAAAAGTACTGGTTGCCTCCTCCTCCTCCGTTCCACCAGCCTTATCAGCAGAAGAGCAAAGGTGGCAATGGATCTTCCCACCCACCCAACCCAGGCTTTCAGAACAAAGCTTCGTCTCATGCTCCAAGGCCAAGTGCTCCGTATCACCGTCCGCTCTCAGAGGTTACGCGCAACAAGTGTCAGCAGAAGGGTCACTATGCAAACAAATGCTTCAACCAGAGGCGTGTTCCGCCTCCTCGTCCTGTGATATCTGACAGTAATGCAATGGTCAAGCATAATCCCAAGTTTGCAAAGTTCAACATGGTGAACGCAGCTCAGGCAGAGGACTCTTCAGAAGTGATCATGGGTAATCTTCCTATTAATGATATTCTTGCAAAAGTCCTTTTCGATACTGGTGCATCACATTATTTCATTTCAAGACCATTTGCATCTAAGCATGAGTTGCCTTTCCAAGATTTGCCTAGGTGGTTATCAGTTGTCTCTCCGGGTAAATTCATGAACGCAAGCTCTATGGTTCCGGATGTTTCTATCATGATGGGCGTCTATAAATTTCTGTCCTCTCCAATTGTTCTGGGTAACTCGGATATTGATCTAATTCTCAGCATGGACTGGCTTTCTAAGCACAAGGCTCAACTTGATTGTGCTGCCAGGCAGATTCAATTGACACACTTGTCTGAGGATGTGATTGTCTTTGCCGCTCGTGACGATACCATTCGACTGTTTTCTCTCAATGAGAAGGGCGAGTTGAATGCCATCTCTCAGATTCCAGTCATTTGTGAATATCAAGACGTCTTTCCAGAAGAGCTTCCAGGAATGCCTCCTCACCGGCCAGTTGAATTCGTCATCGATCTTGAGCCTGGCATGGAACCTGTTTGCAAACGTCCTTACAAGCTTGGACCAGAAGAGTTGAAGGAGCTGAAGAAACAACTCGATATACAAGAGCGTATGTGTCCGATCCAACCAAGTTCTTCTCCTTGGGGTTGTGGTGTTCTTTTTGTAAAGAAGAAAGATGGCACGGACCGACTTTGTGTCGACTATCATCCATTGAACAAGAAGACCATAAAGAACAAGTACCCACTTCCCAACATCAACGAGCTTTTCGAACAACTCAAAGGTGCTCAAGTATTCTCCAAGCTTGACCACCGTATGGGCTATCATCAAATTCGCATTCGTGAACAAGATATCCCCAAGACAGCATTCAGGACAAGCTATGGGTCCTATGAATACACTGTCATGTCTTTCGGCCTTGTCAATGCTCCTCCAACATTCTCTCGCATGATGAAATTCATCTTCAACCCTTACACAAATGACTTCGTCTTGGTCTATCTCGATGAAATTTTGGTCTTTTCCAAGAACAAAGAGGATCATGCCAAGCATTTGAGATTGGTGCTGGACAAACTTAGAGAACATCAGTTATATGCGAAGTTTTCAAAGTGCGAGTTTTGGCTTGATGAGGTTCTCTAACTTGGGCACATCATCTCCGCCAAGGGCAAAGATGTTAATCCTGAGAAGGTGTCTGCAATTGTGAATTGGGAACCGCCTCAGAATGTGAAGCAGCTCCGCAGCTTTCTTGGGCTCGCAAGCTATTGTCGAAGATTCATTGAGAATTTCTCTAAGATTGCGAAGCCTCTTTCCAACCTTCTCCAGAAGCATGTGGAGTATGTGTGGACGCCTGAATGTGACATCGCTTTCAACACCGTCAAAGAGAAGTTAGTCACAGCTCCAGTTCTGACTCCTCCTGATGAATCCAAACCATTCGAGGTTTTCTGTGATGCTTCCCTTCGAGGTTTCGGTGCTGTGTTAATGCAAGAGACGAAAGTTGTGGCCTATACCTCTCGCCAGTTGAAGCCCAACGAAAAGAACTACCCCACTCATGACCTAGAGTTGGCGGCAGTTGTCCATGCTCTTTTAACATGGAGACATCTCTTGTTGGGAAGGAAAGTGGACATCTTCACTGATCATAAGAGTCTCAAGTACATCTTCACGCAACCCAATCTCAACCTCAGGAAGACTCGTTGGGTCGAGATGATTCAAGAGTATAATCCGAGTATTGAATATACTCCAGGCAAGGCCAATGTCATTGCTGACGCTTTGAGCAGGAAGGCTTACTGCAACAATTTGATTCTCAAGCCCTTCCAACCGGACCTTTGTGAAGCTTTCCGCAAACTTAATCTCCAAGTTGTTCCTCAAGGATTTCTTGCCAACCTCCAAGTATCTCCTACTTTGGAAGATCAAATTCGTGAGGCACAACTTCTTGATGCCATGGTGAAGAAGGTGAAGATTGGGATTGCCAAGAGCCAACCCAAGTACAAGTGCTATCGCCTTGATGACAAAGATTCTCTATTCTTCGAGGATTGAATTGTTGTTCCTAAGGGTGACCTTTTATGAACGAGGCTCAAAATTCACTCCTATCTATTCATCCTGGAAGTACAAAGATGTACCATGACCTCAAGCAGTCGTATTGGTGGACTCGAATGAAGCGCGAGATTGCTCAATTCGTGAATGAATGTGATGTCTGCAGAAGAGTGAAAGCAGAACACCAATGGCCAGCTGGTCTCCTCCAACCTCTTGCCATTCCAGAATGGAAGTTTGATCATATTGAGATGGACTTCGTGACTGGATTCCCCAAGTCCAAGCGTGGCAATGATGCTATCTTTGTTGTCATCGACAAGCTTACTAAAGTGGCTCATTTTCTTCCTATCAAAGAATCTATCACAGCAGCTCAGTTGGCAGAGCTATATACCTCCAGGATTGTCTCCTTGCATGGCATTCCGCAGTGGATACCTTCAGATCATGGAAGCATTTTTTACTTCTAAGTTCTGGGATTCCTTCCAGAAGGACATGGGCACCAACATTCGGTTCAGCACAGCCTTTCATCCTCCAACTAGTGGACAAGTCGAGCGAGTCAATCAAATTCTTGAAGATATGCTCAAGGCTTGTGTCATTTGTTTTGGTATGAAGTGGGAAGATTGTCTTCCATATTCCGAGTTCTCCTACAACAACAGCTTCCAAGCGAGTTAGGGCAAGGCCCCATTCGAGATTCTCTACGGCAGAAAGTGTCGTACTCCTCTTAATTGGTCAGAGACTGGTGAACGCCAACTTCTTCGCAATGACTTGATCACAGAGGCTGAAGAAATGTGCAAAGTCATCCGTGAAAATCTCAAAGCCGCGCAATCGCGCCAAAAGAGTTACTATGATAGCAAGCATCGTGACTTGGCTTTCGAGATCGGAGACCATGTCTACCTCCGCGTCTCTCCAATGAAAGGTACTCGTTGGTTCAGTATCAAAGGGAAGCTTGCCCCTAGATACGTGGGTCCTTTCAAGATCATTGGCAAAAGAGGCGATCTCGCCTATCAACTTGAGCTTCCGTCCAACTTTGAAACATGCATGACGTGTTTCACGTGTCTCAGCTTCATAAGTGTTTCAAGACTCCTGAACGCACCATCAACTTCGAAGAGATTGATCTCCAAGAAGACCTGTCTTATCATGAGCATCCCGTTGCTATTCTTGAAGAAACTGAGTGCAAGACTCGCAACAAGTCTATCAAATTCCTGAAAGGACACCTGGGAACGCGAGGACCACCTTCATTCCGAATATTCGGAGTTTTTCTAGTCCTAGATCTCGGGACGAGATCCTTTCATAGTGGTGGAGTGTTGTAACGCCCCGGATGTAACTTACCGTATTTTTCGTGGAGTTGACACGGCAAATGTCCTAGAGCAAGGACTTAGTGGTAGGGCCATCACACTAGGAAGCTTAAAGGGGTTGATCGGGACAAAGGACACACGAGAGAATTTTTATACTAGTTCGGCCCCTTACGATGAAGGTAAAAGCCTACGTCTAGTTGGGATTGGTATTGCTGAGGTTTCGATCTCCAAGAGGCTCAACTCGCCGGCTTGGTTATCAACTTGGTTGTTTCTTACCCTAAACCTCCACCGGGTCGTCCCCTTATATACACGGGTTGACGCCTGGTGGCCTACAGAGTCCCGGCCGGCTCATAATCATGTCCGGCTCGGTGACTTCCCTTACACGCCTTTCTTTACAAGTCTTTCCTTACATACAGCGGTTTACAATATCAGGCCTTATGCCGGCCCCAGGCCTTTGGGCCTTCTATACATTTAGTAAACTATCATCTTGAATGTTTATTGGGCTTCTTCTGTAACCCGCCATTAGGGCTGACCCGGCCCCTCCCGGGCGGGTCATACTGGTAGTAATATCCCCAATATTAGGCCCCAGGTTGACTTTGAACTTTGTTCTCTATTAATCTTCAATACTTAGGTGGAATCCATCCTCTGTCTGAAAAAATGTAACCCTCCGTGACGTCATCTTCTGAAAACACAAAAAACCTTCATGACGTCATCTTTCAACGGATCTTTCATTTTTAATGCCTTCTGAGAATCGAGGCGTCCGTTTATTAGGATAATCATTACTCGGGTCTCCTCGATTTTCGTGCCCGCCTGTTCGCTTACTCCCTTATAAATAGGTACCACTTAGGTCTTTTTCATTCTCCTCCTTCGGTCGTCTTCCTCCTCTCTCTGCATTTCTGCCGCTCGAGCTCTACCGCCGCCGCCGCCGCAGATCTCCTCGTCTCCACCTTAGGCCGCTGCATCGACCTGACTTGTCCAGAGAAACGCGACGAACCTCCGCAGCGAATCCGCACCCATAAGTCTCGCCTTCTTAATCTTTTTAGATCTGCATTAGGGCTTTGCGAGTTCATCGGTGTTCTTCATCGTTTTTCATGAACTTTCCTGGTAGTTCTTCCTCCGCAGCCTCTAGGGATCCAAAAAGGAAATATAACTCGCGCGGTAGTTGTTTGGCATCCATTTTGATAGCCGCAGATCCCTTTTTCTCTGTATAGATGCTTTGTTATAGCTGATGAACCCATATGTACTAGATATTTAGGTCTAGAATATTTTTCTTTTCAGAACAGCCATTTGATCCAAAATAATGATGACAACTTGGTAAAACGTGTTTATGCCAACACTTAGCTGAATTTGCTTTCTGAGAAAATCTGTAGTCATGTCGGCTTGCCACTCCGGCTTTCTTTTCTCTATATGCCATTAGCCCTTAGTTAAACTGCCATTACTTGTTTTATAACTGACCGTAAATAGAACCGACATGTTGTTATTTATTTTTCAGTTCTTTGCACATCATGCCGTCAAAGACACCCACCGTCTGTAACTGGGTCCCCTCATCCATAACCGAGGAATGGTTAAAAGAGTTCTTCATCGTTGGGTTTCTGCCTTCAAAAAAGGTCATGTCTTATCGTGCTCCTGACCCGGAGGAAGAACACCCCAATCCAAAAGACGGAGAAGTGATTTTCTTCGCTGATCACATGAACCGTGGCTTCTCACCGCCCGGTTCAAAATTATTCAGAGAGGTCCTTCATTTTTTTAAACTTCATCCTCAGGATCTTGGACCCAATTCCATATCTAATATTTGCAATTTCCAAGTACTTTGTGAGGTGTATCTTCAGCAAGAGCCGACCGTAGAGATGTTTAGGGAATACTTTTATCTGAACCGGCAGAATGAATGCACCAACGGTCCTAGCTTAGAACTTGGAGGCATCTCAATTCAGCGCTGTCAGGGTGCTGTCTTCCCTCTCATCGTCTTACCAAGTCATCCAAAGGACTGGAACCAAACTTGGTTTTATTGTTAGGATACCTCTCCAGCAAACGAGAAGCCACTGCCGGGTTACCGCCCCGGTCGTCTTGACTCCAAATTCACCCTTCCGGATAAACTCACCGTTGTTGAATGCAAGAGGCTGCTTCCATCCATCAGAAGAATCAACGCTTTGTTGGGGACCGGTTTAACCGGAATAGATCTGAACCGCTGCTGGATCTCATGGCGGGTTATTCCATTAAGCCGTCGATCAAAACTGATGTATGAATACGGTGGAGGCCCGGACGACTCTCTTCGTCACAGCAGTTGAACTAAGCGAAGAAGGCATTGTTTCAATGTCAAACCTTTTGGTGAACGGGAAATATGAAGAATGCAGTATTGTTGGGTTAAACCCCTTCTGCAAGCTTAACCCGGTACCAGAAGTAAGCATATTCTGATCTCTTTTCCTTTGTATTTTGCCCAGCTATACTACTTTAGCGCTGATCTTTCTTCTTATCTTTGCAGGCCAATTCTGACTTTTGGAAGGTGAAATATGACCATGAAGCTGCCAAGAAGGAGAAAGCCGCCGCCATGAACACCAAGAAGACGACCCGGAAAACGAAGAAGAAGAAGAAAACCACTATTGAAGATTTAATGAAACTTGATGATACATCTGACTCAGAGGTAGTCGTTGATTCCCTTGGCCAATTTTTTAACAATCTTATTGACACTGATCCTTACCAAGATGACACTGGGGCCAGTCAGGCCGGGGAAGCAGAGGTAACTATCATTTCCTCTGACTCAGAGCCCTTACCAAGACACAAAGTTCGATGAGTGATCCGTAAAGTAAGGTTTTCTAACCCCTTAGCTCACTTGGATCCCAACTTTCATTTGAAAAAGCATCAACATGAAAGCTGCCGTGAAGTTGAGATTGAAGATGAACCGGCCGTCGTCCTTCAACAGACCCCTCGGAAACGCCCGAATGAGGTTTACTTATTACTGTCCTTAACTTGTTTTAATGAATCATGCTCATTGTATCCCTTTTAACTCCTTTCTTTTACCTTTTCAGGAGGTGTCTTGTTCCTCAGGTGACTCATCACAAACACAATTTCCAGCTTTCCAGACTGCTCCTGGGTAATCAGAAATCGTCTTTTCTTCCGGGTTGATCAATTGTATCTTGATGCTGACTGTCCTGTAATATATATTTTTTCCTTCGCGACCAGGCTAAATCCAAGAAGGTGAAGGTAACAAAACCGGAAGAAGACCCGCCAGTACTAACATCTGAGCCGGCTAGGCCGCCTTCTCCATTAACTGTTGCCCCAGAAGACCCGCCTATTATCAATGAAGCAAATCCTCCGGAGCCGTCCTTTGACAAAGCCACTATGAATCCTTCTACGGCTGGACTGTCAAGCTCAATCGACCCGCCGTCTCCCCGTGTTCAAGATGTTCAAATTACTGGGAGCCGCTTTGTTGAGCCGGGGAACCCAACGGTATTGGCTCGGTGCACAGCTAAGCAATAAGCATTGGAGAGGCAGAAGGTTCGCTTTCATGTTGCCAACTATGACCGTCTTAATGCCAGTGATACCTTATTCGGCTATCTCAGTCATGTACACTCCAGTCGTGAGTCTGAGATCGAGATGGTTAAGTAGCTTCAGTTGAAGTATGAGGTACGTTGTTTCTGGTTTACCAATATTCCTTCAGCCCCCAAGTCTTCAGATTATAAGAGAAACCGAATAACCTGTAGACTTAAAATATGGACCGAGACATTTACCTCTAAATCTTTGCCTGATATCGATAGAACAAAACTTCACCCATAGTCCCCAAGGACCGGTTTATTTTGATCATTAATGAATCGGTACTTCAGAATTTTAAACCATCTACAAAGTACTTAACACTCCGATTCAACCTTGATAAACTTGCTGAACTGCGTACATTAGCCCCCAAATGCCAGGTGTTGTTACCTTGTAACGGACTTGTGACTTCAAATATGTTGGTAGAGTCGTAAAAATTTGATTTGGCATACATTAGCCCCCAAGTGTCAAGTGGTTTATTTGTAAAGTACTTGGGACTTGAATCTTGATTTTAAATACTGGAATTTGAAACCTAGTCTTGACTAATCTAAACGTTTCACAGAATGCATTGTCTGAATTGAATTCTCAACTATCGGACGCAAAGACCCGACTAGCAAGTCAAGAGTCCGAAATCAAATCTTCCACTTTCAAACTGCAAATGAGCCTTTCTGCAACGAAAATTTTGAAGACCAACTTTGCTACCAAGGAGAAGGCTTGGGAAAATGAGAAAACACTCCTGACCCAATGAGCTGAGACAGCCAAAACAACTCTGAAAGAAATTGCAACAGAGCTGAATAGTTTGAAGGGTCGGGTGTCTCAGATGGTTGCTGCTATCTTTGGTAAGCTGCCTGAGTTGACCTTTCGTATAACTTTTGCCAAACCGGAAAATGATCTGCCAACTTACTCTGTTAAAAATATATGCAGGTCTGTAGCGACCAGACCTCAAATAGTCTGATCTCTGTGCTCTGTTGTCATCCCTAGATCAGTAATGCTGACACCACACAGTACTTGGAGGATTTATAACAGAGTAGCAATCACACACTTATTACATCGAGCGTCTCCAAAGAGAACTTATTACAATAAATATGGCTTAAGGTCATCTAACAACGATAACAACGGAAGGCTTGGAAGATAAGTGACTCCATCAACTCCAACGGCATCACTGAGTATAGAACCACGACCTAAAACTCCTTAATCGTCGTCTGAAAAGTCTGCAACATTAACATTGCAGCCCGAAAACGGGTCAGCACATGGAATATGCAGGCAAGGTAACACATAGAGAGTAATGGAATGAAACAGCTATACTATATGCATATTTGGCTGGTGGAAAGCTCTATGGTTACAGTTTTGCATAAAGCCAATTTTTCCCTACTTCAAAGGAATAAATTTTTATTTAACTATCATGGTAGTTGTTAAACATTGAGAATAGTTGACAGCATTCTGAATCCAATTAAGCATCATCATTAAACAAAACCCAACAAAATTAATTTAGAGTAACATGTTGAGATTCACAGGATAATCCAGGTACTAGATACTCAAGATGTCCATAACTGGGGACACGGATAATCATGATTTGCGCACTTTTCCGCACAAGACTCGATCGCCTCCGTTTGGTTTCTCGCACTACATGGTGTTTGAGAAGACGGATGACCGAGACATAGTCTTTCAGAAGCACTAGCACCTTACGATCGGGTAGACCGTGCCACCTACATCCCCTACATGTGCTAGTCTACCACTGTAAGAGTTTACACGACTTAGTCAACTATGCTAGAGTCCATAATAGCTTGTGGCTGCACACGGAAGTTTCTAGTATGAATAGTCTCATGATCCCTTTGAGCCTCGGTGGCGGTCCAAAAGAAAACAGGCAAGTCCTGGAATACCCATGTGCCTCAATCCACCCAGATGTGTATTTAAGTTGCCACCTTAGATAAACCATTAATTAACAATCTCACATCTGTCATGGATATCACTCACCCAATCCACGTCTACTAGCATAGCATGGCATAACAAGCGAACGTAGAAGTAACTCCCAAAGGTTTGATAATAACAGGTAATAGGTAACTACCTCATCTACTTCCCATCCCACAATTTAATTAGATCCTAATCATGCAATGTGTGAGGATTGATCTAATGCAATAAAACTGGGTAGTAGAAAAGGTATGATCAAAGTGTTACTTGCCTTGCTGATGATTCGAAGTAACAAGCGGCGCACTCCAGGTACTCTATCGCAGACAAACGAACAAGCATACAATAAGTACTCATCTAATGCACAGGTAAAACTCAAATAAGATATCTAACCAGAAGGTTCAACTTAAGAACTTCGGTTGGCAAAAAGAATCAAATCGAACGAAGCAACGAAAATCAAACGGCGAAAGAAAACAACTTCGTTCTAGTAATCTGGATCTAAGGCAAATTTTACAGTAGCAAAACCTTGTTTAAGTTGGTTAAACGGATAGAGGGTTTCGAGGCGAAACTCTAGGCGCTTGAATCGCCCGATTCCGATAAACGAGCGAAAAGTTATACTAAAACGAAAATCGGATCAGGAATCGCGATCAGAAAAATTGCGGATTTAATCTGAGAAAAAGAAAAACGATGAATGCTCGCTAGAACGAACGAACGGACGAACGCTCGCTATTTAAATAAACCGTAAAAACCGATCTATTTAAAAAAAACGGAATCTAAAAAGACCGACGAAAACCGATCTATTTTTTTAAAAAAAAACCAATGGCACGGAAGTCGAGGCGCGGCGAACCTCGGCGGCGGCGGGGCTTGGGGGCTGGGGCGGCTAGGGTTTCCCCGGGGCTGGGCCTCGGCTTATAAAGGCCCCCTCGGGCCGGAGTCCTAGTCGGACACGGCCTGTAGGTTGGTTCATTTTTTTTAAATTATTCTGCTCGGAAGAAAAATAAAAAGAAATACTAAATGGACTCCAAACATTCCGAAATAAATTTTCACGGGCTTCTAAAATCAAGCCGCACAAGGTGAA
Source organism: Triticum monococcum (assembly GCA_034509565.1). NCBI lineage: Eukaryota > Viridiplantae > Streptophyta > Magnoliopsida > Poales > Poaceae > Triticum > Triticum monococcum. The sequence goes on from CM067846.1 coordinate 70,786,065, forward strand.
CATTTATTTGGGACCTAAATGCAATTTTGAAAAAACGCACATTTTTCCTAAATTCAAATAAAACACCAAAAAACTCCGAAATAAAATCTTATTTGATTTTATTATTAAATCCTCAATATTTCTTTATTTCGGGAAAGTCATTTTATTCCCTCTCTCATATTTTTTGTAATAGAAATAATTGATGATAAAATAAATAAAATCAAATGATCCTATCCTCAAAATTTAAGAAAACTCAAATATGAAAATAACGAAATCCCACACTCTCTCCGTGGGTCATTGAGTTGAGTAGAATTTCTAGGATCAACCAAAATGCAAAATAAAATATGATATGCAATGATGATCTAATGTATAACATTCCAAATTGAAAATTTGGGATGTTACAAACCTACCCCACCTTAAGATGAATCTCGCTCTCGAGATTCGGGTTGGCTAGAAAATAGGTGAGGGTGGTCTTTGAGCAAGTCTTCCTCTCGTTCCCAGGTGGCGTCATCCTCTGTGTGGTGGCTCCACTGAACTTTGCAAAACTTGATAACCTTGCTGCGAGCGACTCGACTGGCAAACTCGAGAATCTTAATTGGTTTCTCCTCGTAGGTCAAAATGTTATCCAACTGAATAGTTCCCAATGGCACTGTGTCTCTCAAAGGTATGTCAGCCATCTCCGTGTGGCATTTCTTTAACTAAGAAACGTGGAACACATCATGAACTCCTGACAATCCTTCGGGTAATTCCAACTTGTAGGCCACATCTCCCATACGTTCCAAAACTCGATATGGTCCTACAAATCATGGTGCTAACTTCCCTTTAACTCCAAAATGCTTTGTTCCCCGAAGTGGAGATACTCGAATATAAGCTCTATCTCCAACTTCGTAAACTGTCTCCTTACGTTTAGAATCTGCATAACTCTTCTATCTAGACTGGGCTACCTTGAGCCTATCGCGAATCACTTTCACCTTCTGTTCAGACTCTTTAATCAAGTCAGGTCCAAACAACTGGCGGTCTCCAACTTCGTCCCACGACAACGGTGTCCTGCACCTTCTTCGATGCAAGGCTTCGAAAGGGGCCATCTTTAAACTGGTTTGATAACTGTTGTTGTAAGAGAACTCTGCATATGGCAAATTATCGTCCCAACTAGATCCATAATCTAGCGCACAACCTCTCAGCATATCCTCCAAGATCTGATTGACTCTCTCGGTCTGTCCATCTGTCTGTGGATGAAAAGTTGTACCGAATTCTAGCCTGGTTCCCAAAGTTTCGTGCAACTGTTTCTAGAACTTTGAGGTAAACTGGGTTCCTCTATCTGATACGATACTCCTTGGAACTCCATGCAAACATACGATTCGGGTCATGTATATCTTTGCCAACTTAGCACTGGTGTAAGTGGTCTTTACCGGGATGAAATGAGCTACTTTCGTCAATCGATCAACTACAACCCAAATTGAGTCATAGTCTGAACGTGTCCTGGGTAATCCTATGATAAAATCCATGCCTAGCTTATCACACTTCCATTCGGGTATCGGCAATGGTTGTAACAATCCCGCTGGCTTCTGATGCTCTGCCTTTACTCTCTGACATACATCACAAACTGCTACATACTCCGCAATATCCTTCTTCATTCCGGTCCACCAGAAATTATCCTTCAAATCCAAATACATCTTGGTATTTCCTGGGTGAATTGAATATGGTGAGTTGTGTGCCTCTTGCAAAATCAACTTCCTGATCTCCGGGTCATTGGGCATGTAAACACGGTCTTCAAACCATAGGGTGTCGTGCTCATCCTCACGAAATCCTTTAGCTTTTCCTTTGCTCAGTTTCTCCTTTACAGTGGCAATCTCTTTGTCAGCTTTCTGAGCTTTCCTGATTTTATCCATCAAAGTTGACTGAATCTCCAATGCTGCTACATAGCCTCTCGGAACTATTTCCAAACATAGTTCACAAAGATTTTCTGCTAACTCCTTGGGTATTTCTCCCGTCATTAACGTATTGACATGGCTCTTACGGCTTAAGGCATCAACTACTACATTAGCCTTTCCTGGATGATAATGCAATTTCATATCATAATCCTTGATAAGCTCCAATCATCTCCTTGGTCTGAGATTTAACTCCTTCTGTGTGAAAATGTACTTCAAACTCTTATGATCCGTGTACACCTCACAATGATTTCCAATGAGGAAATGTCTCCATATTTTCAATGCATGCACTACGGTTGCTAACTCCAAATCATGCGTGTCATAATTCAACTCATGGGGCTTCAGTTGTCTTGAGGCATATGAAACAACTCTCCCTTCCTGCATAAGCACTGCTCCAAGTCCTCGACGTGAAGCATCGCAATACACCTCATAATCTTTGGTCTGGTCTGGCAAAATCAACACTGGTGAGGTAACCAAACGTTTCTTCAACTCTTGGAAACTAGCCTCACATTCCTCTGTCCATATGAACTTGGTATCTTTCTTCAGCAACTCAGTCATAGGCTTCGCAATCTTTGAGAAATTCTCAATAAATCTCCGGTAGTATCCTGCGAGTCCAAGAAAACTCCGGATCTCTCGAACTGTTGTAGGGGCTTCCCACTTGTTCACGGTTTCAACTTTAGCGGGATCTACTGCTATACCTTCTCCAGATATAACGTGTCCGAGGAATCCTACTTCCTTCAACCAAAACTCACATTTGCTGAACTTGGCATATAATTGATGTTCTCTGAGCTTTCCAAGTACCAAACGCAAATGCTCCTTATGTTCCTCTTCATTCTTCGAATAAACCAGGATATCATCAATGAACACTACGACAAACTTATCCAGAAACTCCATAAACACTTTGTTCATCATGTTCATAAAATAGGCAGGGGCGTTAGTCAGACCAAATGACATAACGGTATACTCATACAGCCCATACCTGGTGGTAAAAGCTGTCTTCGGAATATCCTGTTCTCGAATCTTCAACTGGTGGTATCCTGATCGCAGATCGATCTTGGAAAATACATTAGCTCCTTGCAATTGATCAAACAGATCATTAATCATTGGTAGTGAGTACTTGTTCTTGATGGCTACTTCATTCAATCCTTGATAATCAACAACCATCCTTAACGATCCATCCTTCTTCTCCACTAGAAGTACTGGCGATCCCCAAGGCGAAGAACTTGGGCAAATATATCCCTTATCCAGTAACTCCTTAATCAGCTTCTTAATTTCCACCAAATCCTTTGCTGGCATCCTATATGGTCTCTTTGATATTGGCCCTGTGCCTGGCAATAGCTCAATCGAAAACTCAATATCTCTATCCGGTGGCATGCCTGGCAACTCCTCTGGAAATACATCAGGGAAATCCCTTACCACTGGTACTTCCTCCTGCACAACTCCTGTTAGGCAATTTATTTGAGTCCTCTTTGGCACATGCCGGGATACATACTTGATCCTTCTCCCTTCCAGTGTGGTAAGCAAAATTGACTTACTAGCACATTCAATATTCCCTTCATACTTTCATAACCAATCCATGCCTAATATCACATCCAATCCTCGAGATTCCAATACTATTAGGTCTGAGGGAAAAACATAGTTACCAATCCTTAATGGTAACCGATCACACCATAGACTAGCCACATACTCTGCTCCAGGCGAGGTTACTAACATGGGTGACCTAAGGGCTTGGGTTGGTAGGTTATACTTATCAACAAATCCCCTTGAGATGTATGAATGCGATGCACCAGTATAAAAAAGAACGAGTGCAGTAAATGACTTAACCAAAAACTTACCTATTACTGCATCGGGCTGAGCTTCAACCTCTTCCACGCTAATGTGGTTCACCTATCCCCTGTTGAAAGGGTTCGGGTTCTTCCCAGAACTTCCATTGCCATTTTGGCCTTCAGGACATTCATTGGCATAATGTCCAGTCTTCTGACAATTAAGACAAGTGACTTGGCTTAGGTCCTTCTTGGCTGGGGTTGATGGGTTGGTGCGGTTCTGGCCATTGCTTCCTCCATTGCCATTACCATTCTTGGTGCCATTGTGATTGTGCGAGCTACGTCCTCCATGGGTATGCTGAAAATGTCCTCCCGGTCTAGGGGTAAAACATGGCTTCTGCTGAGCTCCTAAATTGTACTTTCCTTGTCCATACTTCCTCTTGCGATTCTCAATTTGCTGCTGCTTCCCTTCAATCATAAGAGCATGATCTACCAACTCGTGGTAGTTGTTGAAGGTGGATACCATCAACTGCATGCTCAACTCATCATTCAGTCCTTCCAGAAACTTCTCCTGCTTTGCTGCATCAATCGCGACGTCATCTGGGGCATAACGTGCTAACTTACTAAATTCCTCCACATACTGGCCAACTTTCCTTCCTCCTTGGCGCAAGTTGCAAAACTCACGCTTCTTCATGGCCATAGCTCCTGCTGAAACATGGGCAGTATGAAAAGCCCGCTGAAACTGGCCCCATGTGACAGTGTCAAGTAGGAAAGTGGCTGTGAAATTCTCCCACCATGATGCTACTGGTCCTTCTAGCTGATGTGCGGCAAACTTCACCTTCTCTGCATCTGTGCATCCTGCTGTGGTCAACTCCCTAGCTGTCTTGCGGATCCAATCATCTGCTACTATCGGCTCGGTGCTACTGGAAAACACCGGCGGATTCAGCCTAAGAAAACGGGCTAACTGGTCAACAGGTGGCGGTGGTGGTGGTGGGTTGTTGTTGTTATTCCCCTGATTCTGATTCTGGACTAGCAACTGCATCAATGTGTTCTGCTACTGGATCAACTGGGTGAGCTCCGGTGGAAAGGCAAATCCGGGATCACGTCTCGGAGGCATCTGAGGGTTTAGAAAAGATGAGATATAAGAGTAGAGGGGGTCTAAAGAGAAAACACTACCCATATGCGCATGAGGCAAAAGCAAATAATTCACTTCAATCAATCAAACAAGGGCATACAATCGATCTAACTATCACAAAAGTGCTCGGACTACTATATTTACATGGTGGACTACTACTACTGATGAGGTGGTCTACTAGAAATATTCTTCGGTTGCAGACTCCATGATATCTGCTCCAGCTTCATCAACATAGTCATCATCGCTACTATCTGGTTCCGAGTCGGTGCCGTCGATGATGATGTAGTCTTCCGGACTAATCTCCTCGGGTTCTTCGTCTTCATCTACTGGCGTAGGGCCTCCCACCAATACTTCAATTTCCTCTTCATAATCTTCACATGTACCCTTGAGTTCTTCCTCCAGTTCCTTGATTCTAGTCTTAGCCTTCTTCAGATCTATCATGTCGGCGCACATCTGGTTCTCCTGTCGTCGAATATGCTGGTTTAACTCCTCGATAAAAGCTGCGATTGATCTATCCTTCCTGGTGCTGATCATCTCCCAGTGCTCATCTCGGCGTCCACAAATCTGGTAGATAGTATCCTTGAGATCCTTGCGGTAGACTTCTCCAATGCGTCCCATGGCTATGTGAGCTGCCATGCTCTTTCCTAGACTCCAAGTTGGTGCATCAAAAGAAAACTCTATGGGCTCGGTGACTGGCATGAACGTCCTTCCTGGAACTTGAACTTGAATCTTCCAGCGCTCTTCTTCAGGTAAAGTGGCGTTGTAGGTTCCCGTGAAGCTTGGTACTCCTATGTTCAGGTATCTAGTGACTTCCTTCAAGTGTCGTCCAAAGGGTGTATCTTCATCCGGTTGTGTGAACTTGTTCCTTGCATCCGCCATCCTAAAGAGTAAAAAAGATGAGAGGTTAGAAGAGAAGAGAGTGAATAGTGATCTAGGTCTTTTAGCTTAGTGGTCGTGTCCTACAGTCTGTGTGTGCTCTGATACCATCTCTGTAGCAACCAGACCTCAAACAGTCTGATCTCTGTGCTCCGGTGTCATCCCTGGATCAGTAATGCTGACACCACACAGTACTCGGAGGATTTATAACAGAGTAGCAATCACACACTTATTACATCGAGCGTCTCCAAAGATAACTTATTACAATAAATATAGCTTAAGGCCATCTAATAACGATAACAGCGGAAGGCTTGGAAGATAAGTGAGTCCATCAACTCCAACGTCATCACTGAGTATAGAACCATGACCTAAAACTCCTTAATCGTCGTTTGAAAAGTCTGCAACATTAACATTGCAGCCTGAAAACGGGTCAGCACATGGAATATGCTGGCAAGGTAACACATAGAGAGTAATGGATTGAAACCGCTATACTATATGCATATTTGGCTGGTGGAAAGCTCTATGGTTACAGTTTTGTGTAAAGCCAATTTTTCCCTACTTCAAAGGAATAAATTTTTATTTAACTATCATGGTAGTTGTTAAACATTGAGAATGGTTGACAGCATTCTCAATCCCAATTAAGCATCATCATTAAACAAAACCCAACAAAATTAATTTAGAGTAACATGTTGAGATTCACAGGATAATCCAGGTACTAGATACTCAAGATGTCCATAACCGGGGACACGGCTAATCATGATTAATTTATTACACTCTGCAGAGGTTTGCGCCCTTTTCCCCACAAGACACGATCGCCTCCGTTTGGTTTCTCACACTACATGGTGTTTGAGAAGACGGATGACTGAGACATAGTCTTTCAGAAGCGCTAGCACCTTACGATCGGGTAGACCGTACCACCTACATCCCCTACATCTGCTAGTCTACCACTGCAAGAGTTCGCACGACTTAGTCAACTATGCTAGAGCCCATAATAGCTTGTGGCTGCACACGGAAGTTTCTAGTATGAATAGTCTCATGATCCCTTTGAGCCTGGGTGGCAGTCCAAAAGAAAACATGCAAGTCCTGGAATACCCAGGTGCCTCAATCCACCCAGATGTGTGTTTAAGTTGCCACCTTAGATAAAACATTAATTAACAATCTCACATCTGTCACGGATATCACTCACCCAATCCACGTCTACTAGCATAGCATGGCATAATAAGCGAACGTAGAAGTAACTCCCAAAGGTTTGATAACAACAGGTAATAGGTACTACCTCATCTACTTCCCATCCCACAATTTAATTAGATCCTAATCATGCAATGTGTGAGGATTGATCTAATGCAATAAAACTGGTAGTAGAGAAGGTATGATCAAAGTGTTACTTGCCTTGCTGATGATCCGGGAAATCTAACGATTCGAAGTAACAAGCGGCGCACTCCGGGTACTCTATCGCAGACAAAGAAACAAGCATACAATAAGTACTCATCTAATGCACAGGTAAACCTCAAATAAGAGATCTAACCAGAAGGTTCAACTTAAGAACTCCGGTTGGCAAAAAGAATCAAATCGAACGAAGCAACGAAAATCAAACGGTGAAAGAAAACAACTTCGTTCTAGTAATATGGATCTAAGGAAAATTTTACAGTAGCAAATTTTGTTTAAGTTGGTTAAACGGATAGAGGATTTCGAGACGAAACTCTAGGTGTTTGAATCGCCTGATTCCGATAAACGAGCGAAAAGTTATACTAAAAGGAAAATCGGATCAGGAATCGCGATTAGAAAAATCGCGGATTTAATTCGAGAAAAAGAAAAACGACGAACGCTCGCTAGAACGAACGAACGGACAAACGCTCGCTATTTAAATAAACCGGAAAACCCGATCTATTTAAAAAAACCGAATCTAAAAAAAACCGATGAAAACCGATCTTTTAAAAAAAACCAATGGCATGGAAGTCGAGGCGCGGCGAACCTCGGCGGCGGCATCCAGCGACGGCGGCGCGGCGCGGCAGCGGGCGCAGGCAGCGGCGGCGGGGCTTGGGGGCTGGGGCGGCTAGGATTTCCCCGGGGCTGGGCATCGACTTATAAAGGCCCCCTCGGGCCGGAGTCCTAGTCGGACACGGCCCGTAGGTCGGTTCGTTGTTTTCTAAATTATTCCGCTTGGAATAAAACTAAAAAGAAATACTAAACGGACTCCCAAAATTCAAGAATAAATTTTCACGGGCTTCTAAAATCAAGGCGCACAAGCTGACCATTTATTTGGGACCTAAATGCAATTTTGAAAAAACGCACATTTTTCCTAAATTCAAATAAAACATCGAAAAACTCCGAAATAAAATCTTATTTGATTTTATTATTAAATTCTCAATATTTCTTTATTTTCAGAAAGTCATTTTATTGCCTCTCTCATATTTTTTGTAATAGAAATAATTGATGATAAAATAAATAAAATCAAATGATCCTATCCTCAAAATTTGAGAAAACTCAAATATGAAAATAACGAAATCCCCAACTCTCTCCGTGGGTCATTGAGTTGCGTAGAATTTCTAGGATCAACCAAAATGCAAAATAAAATATGATATGCAATGATGATCTAATGTATAACATTCCAAATTGAAAATTTGGGATGTTACAATGTTCACGAAGTGAAAATCTGAGCCAAGACCCGTTGATTAAACTGAAGGCCGTATACACCTTGGTTGAACAATTGTACATTGGTGCAGAACGGGCTCTGGCCTCTATATCTCCTTCAAATCAAGGACACAACCGGCTTAGCGATGTCCTGAAGAAGTTGTTTATCCTTCCGGGTAGATTCCAGGAAGTAAAACGCTCCTGCGCGCGAGCCGGAGCTTTGACTGCCCTAAGCCGCTCCAAGGCTTGGGTGCCAGACCTAAACCTGGCAGACATAGCAAGAGGTTACCCTACTGTAAAGGAGGACGGGTCTCCATTTGATCAGGATGATTTCATAGCGTGTGTACGCGAAGTTCGGCCTCAGGCGACTAGTCTTGGAGAAGACACCAATGTTGATAAGTACCAGCCGGGTTTTGATAGTGAAAATAAGAAGATGGCCACTCCTTCATACAAAGTAGAAGATCTGATCCCACCTGTGAGAGAAGATACCTTTGCTCCAGAAATTGACCCGGTCGGCCTGATTGACGGCGAAGCCGAATTTGTCGCCATGAACGGCTTTGATTGGTCAAAATCCAACTTCCAGCAAACAAAAGGTGGTGAACCGGCGAGGGAGGGACAATGATCATCTTCATAGGCTTACAAAGCCTTGTAATAACTTTAGTTGCTAAAACACCGCATGTTTGCTTATGCCATCGTGCATAAAATACTTCTATGTGAATCTGCTTCCAGATGTCAATGTATGCATCGTTCAATGTTTGTCTCTGCGATATTTGAACTCTGTTTCTGTGAATACAAGAAAAAGACTGGCAAGGCGGTTTAGAACCAAACTAGCATAGACACCCTAATTCACAGCCAATATATTTACCTCAATAAAGAACAGAAACAAATATAAAGAAAGGATAAGGGTTAATACGAATTTTTGAGCTAACATAGCGGGTAAGCGTGTATAAGTAGAAATCATACCTTGTCCTTGTTGATCCTTAGATCGCCGGGTTTAATAATCCGGGTGGTGAACTTTGGATCCTTGAGCCACCGGTTTGAATAACCCGGGCTGCTGTGTTGTTTAATAATTGAGCCGGTGAAGAAAACCATGCTATCTTTTTTGTAATATTGAAACAACAAAGCTAAAAGGAAAGCAACAGATAATAAACATAATTTTAACTCTATATTCAAAAAGCTGGGGGGTTTTTGATTCGAATATGATCGGTAAACCGGACCAAAGGGGTTAAGCTAAGGTTCGAATACGACCATATAGCCCCCAGTGGCTTTGGCGTTGCGCCGATCAAGAGGGTACCGACAGCTATGTTCCCTTTGGTTCGAATACGACCTATGTTTGAACAGGAAGCCCCCAAATGACCTTGAGAGGTTTTTAATGACTCTGTTTTGAATACGATCCAAGTCAGACTCAAAAGGGGTTAAGCTATGATTCGGATACGATCAAGAAGCCCCCAAGTGAGTTTGGCCTTGAGCCGATCAAGAGGGTTACGACAGCTATGTTCTCTTTGGTTCGAATACGACCTATGTTTGAACAGGAAGCCCCCAAGTGACCTTGAGATTTGCAGCTAGATTTGGATACGATCATAAGCCGTACTAAAGAGGTTAAACTTGATTCAAATATGATCAGCTCCTTAATAGTCATTTGTAAGTAAGAAATAATAAAGATGTATAATCTGTGAAAAGAAAGGAGACTGATGGTCTTACTTTATTGCTTATCATAGTATATACAACATGAACGTATGTACGTGTTGAGAGCCGGTGGCTCAGGTGTAATATGGCCGAAGTTGAGCAATGTTCCATGTCCGGGGGGTCTCCTCTTCCGACTTACGTGAGTCTGCATGCTCTCGAATGTCAATGAGGCAGTAGGACCCATTGTTTAAATTTTTACTAACCACAAAGGGTCCTTCCCAAGGTGGGGATAACTTGTGTGCATCTGAAAGATCTTGGATGAGCCGGAGCACCAAGTCGCCTTCCTGAAAAGTCCTGGACTTAAACCGGCGGCTGCGATAACGACACAGGTCCTGTTGATAAATTGCTGACCGCGCTGCTGCTAAGTCTCTTTCTTCATCCAACAAGTCAAGCGCATCCTGTCTGGCTTTTTCATTGTTAGGTTCAACATAAGCCGCCACACGGGGCGAGTCATGACGGATGTCACTGGGCAACACTGCTTCTGCTCCATAAACCATGAAGAAGGGTGTATAATCCGTAGACCTGTTGGGTGTAGTATTGATGCTCCATAACACTGAAGGCAACTCCTCTACCCAACAACCCGGCGTTCGCTGTAAAGGAACCATAAGCCGGGGTTTTAGTCCTTTCAGAATTTCCTGATTGGCTCTCTCAGCTTGACCATTGGATTGTGGATGAGCTACAGAAGAAACATCAAGCCAGATGTGCTCTCGCTGACAAAATTCTTCCATAGCCCCTTGGGACAGATTAGTGCCACTGTCTGTGATAATACTGTGTGGAAAACCGAAACAGAAGATTACTTTTTTTATGAACTGAACCGCCGTGGCTGCATCACACTTACTCATAGGCTTCGCCTCAACCCATTTGGTGAACTTATCAACAACCACCAAGAGATGTGTCTTTTTATCCTCAGACCTTTTTAAAGGTCCCACCATGTCAAGCCCCTAGACCGCAAACGGCCAAGTGATTGGAATCATTTGGAGCTCTTGAGCCGGCACATGCGCTCGTCGTGCAAATTTTTGACATCCATCAATTTTCTGACCAGATCTTCTGCATCAGTGTGAGCCGTCAACCAGTAAAAACCGTGACAAAATGCTTTGGCCACTAAAGATTTTGACCCGGTGTGATGACCGCAATCGCCTTCATGGATCTCATGAAGGATTTCTTGAACTTCTTCGGGGGAAACACACTGTTGAAACACTCCGGAAACACTGCAATGAAATAACTCTCCATCTGAAATCGTCATGGACTTAGATCACCGGGTTATCTGCCGAGCCAGGGTCTCATCCGCTGGAAACTCTCCCCGGGTCATGTAAGCCAAGAATGGCACCGTCCAATCTGGGATGACATGAAGAGCCGCCACTAACTGCGCCTCCGGGTCAGGAGCAGCTAAATCTTCTTCTCTGGGCAACTTGACAGAGGGGTTATGCAAAACATCCAAAAAAGGTGTTGGGTGGTACCGGCTTACGCTGAGACCCCAGCCGGCTTAAAGCATCAGCTGCTTCATTCTTTCGACGGTCAATATGTTCCACCTGATAACCTTTAAAATATCCTGCAACAACATCGACCTCTCGGCGATAAGCTGCCATGAGAGGGTCTTTGGAATCCCACTTGCCAGATACCTGTTGAGCCACTAGATCTGAGTCACCAAGACATCTGACCCGGCTCAAGCTCATCTCCTTTGCCACTCGAAGACCATGGAGCAAAGCTTCATACTCTGCTGCGTTGTTAGTGCATGGAAACATGAACCGTAACACATAACAAAATTTATCACCTAGTGGGGAAGTTAATACGACTCCAGCCCCCGAGCCTTCCAATTGCCTGGATCCCTCAAAATGAATAGTCCAATATGTGTTTTCCGGCTTCTCTTCTGGCATCTGCATCTCTGTCCAGTCATTGATGAAGTCAACCAGGGCTTGAGACTTAATTGCAGTACGTGGAACATACTTCAGCCCATGAGACCCAAGCTCAATTTCCCACTTGGCAACTCGCCCCGTGGCTTCTTTGTTTTGAATAATGTCTCCCAAAGGAGCAGAGCTAACCACAGTGATTGGATGTCCCCGAAAGTAATGCTTAAGCTTCCGGCTTGCCATGAACACCCCATAAACAAGCTTCTACCAATGTGGATATCGTTGCTTAGATTCAATTAGCACTTCACTGACATAATAAACCGGCCGCTAAACCGGATGCTCTTTGCCAGCCTCCTTGCGCTCTACCACCATAGCCACACTAACAGCCCGTGAGTTGGCAGCCACGTATAACAATTGCGGCTCTTTCTCAATTGGAGCAGCTAGGACCGGCGGCTCAGCTAGTTGGGCCTTCAGATCCTCAAAAGCAGCGTTCACAGCATCGCTCCAGACAAAAACATCCGTTTTCTTCATCAACTGATACAGAGGCATAGCCTTTTCCCCCAACCGGCTTGTGAACCGGCTCAAAGCAGCCACACGACCTGCCAGTCGTTGAACACCATTGACGCAGGTTGGTTTGGCTAGAGATGTAATTGCCTTGATTTTCTCCGAGTTAGCTTCAATACCTCGGTTAGACACCAGAAAACCCAAGAGCTTGCCGGCTGGCACTCCAAAAACACACTTGGCCGGGTTAAGCATCATCTTGTAAACCCAAAGATTATCAAAAGTTTCTTTCAGGTATGTGACCAAGGTTTCCTCTTGCCTGGATTTCACCACTATATCATCCACATAGGCATGAACATTGCGCCCAATTTGATTGTGAAGACAATTCTGCACACACCGCTGGTAAGTTGCCTGGGCACTCTTAAGCCCAAAAGGCATAGACACATAGCAAAAGCCCCAAAAGGAGTTATAAAAGCTGTCTTCTCTTGATCCTTGACTACCATCTTAATCTGATGATAACCGGAGTAAGCATCTAAGAAACTCAACCGTGCGCAACCTGCCGTAGCATCAATGATCTGATCAATATGGGGAAGAGCAAAAGGATCGGCCGGACAAGCCTTGTTCAAATCTGTGTAATCCACACACATACGCCAGGTGCCATTCTTTTTTAGTACAAGCACCGGGTTAGCTAACCATTCTGGGTGAAAGAACTCCACAATGAACCCGGCTGCCATGACCCGGGCCACCCCTTCTCCGATGGCCTTGCGCCTTTCTTCAATGAACCGCCGGAGAAACTGTCTGGCAGGTTTAAACTTTGGATCGATATTAAGAGTGTGCTTAGCGAGTTCCCTCGGGACACCAGACATGTCTGAAGGTTTCCATGCAAAGATGTCCCGGTTCTCATGGATGAACTCGATGAGCGCGCTTTCCTATTTCGGATCCAAGTTTGCGCTGATGATGAACTGTTTGGATGAATCGCCAGGCACAAAGTCAACCATCTTAGTGTCATCAGCTGATTTGAATTTTAACTCCGGCTCATGCTCAGTTGTTGGTTTCTTTAATGAAGTCATCTCCACCGGGTCAACATGATCCTTGTGAAATTTTAACTCCTCTGTTGCACAAACAGATTCAGCATAGACAGCATCACCTTCTTCACATTCTGTAGCTATCTTCCGGGTCCCATGGACAGTAATGGTGCCCTTGTGACCCGGCATCTTGAGCTGCAATTATACGTAACACGGTCGAGCCATGAACTTGGCATAAGCCGGCCGCACAAACAGAGCATGATATGGGCTTTTGATTTTAACCACTTCAAAGGTTAATTTTTCTGCCCTGGAGTCATACTCATCCCCAAAGGCTACTTCCAGCTCGATCTTACCAACTGGGTATGCCGACTTACCAGGTACCACACCATGATAAACAGTGTTGGATTGTTTAAGATTTTTAATAGTGTTGGCTTTGGTAGAGGATGTTGATGCTGCTGCCTCCATCCATGAGCACCTTAGTAAACTTGTACCCACCAACCTGAGGTGCTACCACCAAAGCCAAGTGACCCGGATTATCAACCTGGGGCGGGTGATCCTCTCTGCTCCACACAATAGGCTGCTCTGGCCAACGTAAATAATGTGGAATTGCCGGCTCAACGGCATTGACGGCTATCTTGTGGAGTTTCTGGTCCCTCTTGCATAAACTGGTAGTAAAGACATGATACTGTCCATTACTCAACTGCTTCGGGTCGCTTTGATAGCCGGATTGCTGTTGCTGCTGATTCCCTTGGCCGTGTTGCTGATTATATCCTCCTTGGTGACCAGGATAACCCTGACCGTGAAAACCTCCTCTGCTTGAACCGGCGCCCGGGCCCTGAAAGCCGCCTCCACCTGAGATGCCGCCTGGGCCGTGACCCCCATCAAATGCATTTGAATTTTTAAATTCCTTCATGATCGTGCAATCCTTCCACAAGTGGGTGGCTGGTTTCTCCCGGGTGCCGTGTTTTGGACAAGGTTCATTCAACAACTGCTCAAGGGTGGGGCCTGACCCGCCCGATCGAGGGGGTTGCCTACCCTTGCGTCGCTGATTACCACCCCGCGCATTAGTATTAGCAACAAACTCATCAGCCTTACGTTTATTACCTCCTTGATTCGCCGGGTTATGCTGGTGACCCTTGCCATTGCCGTTCTTCTTTCCCTTCGTTGCCTTTTCTTCATCAGACACCGGGTCTTTGGTGATATCAAAATCGGCATACTTGACAAGAGCTGCCGTCAACGTCCCCATGTGATTATCGTCATGTTTAAGCCGCCCCAACTTCTGCTTCAGAGGTTCAAAGCGGCAATTTTTCTCCAACATCAAAACTGCTGAGCCGGCATCCATCTTATCAAATGAATGTATTATCTCCTTGACCCGGTGCACCCAATGGGTTGTAGATTCTCCATCCTCTTGCTTGCAATTGGTTAGGTCCACAATCGACACTGGCTGCTTACACGTGTCCTTAAAGTTCTGGATGAACCGTGCCTTCAACTCTGCCCATGAGCCGATAGAATTGGGTGGCAATCCTTTCAACCAGGCCCGAGCCGTTCCATTCAACATCATGGTAAAATACTTGGCCATTGCAGCATCGCTAACCTCCAACAGCTCCATAGCCATCTCATAACTCTCAATCCAAGCCCCCGGCTGTAAGCCAGCCCTATAGTTAGGCACCTTACGAGGCCCCTTGAAATCCTTGGGCAACCGCTCATTGCGTATGGCTAGGACCAGGAAAGGTACGCCTCTGGTTCTTGTGGCCACTCCTGCCTCAACCGAGGTTGCTGGATAAGCCGAAAAGGTTTGGTGAGCCGCCTGCTCTGCTGCTATCTGAGCCGCCCGTTCCGCCTCTTGACGAATCCTCTCCTGATCCTCCAAGTTAAGGGCTCCAGCCCACACCGGCTCATGCCGATATGGCCGGTTGTGGCGTTGAGCATTACTTGACATCTCTGCGGACTCCATGTGCCTACTGTAACTCAGGCTCCGGCTTGGGCGAGGAGTTGAATGAATCCTGTCTCGACTGTAGGAGTATGCATCCTGCTGGGCCAAAGCTGTCTGAAGTAGTTCTCTTACCCTCCGGGTTTTGATTGCCGCTGGCGAGTCGCCTTCCATTGGGAGAGCCGCCAAACGAGCCGACGCTGCGATGAGATTTTCCATAGGGCTAGAGAAGTGACCCGAGGGTGTTGATACATAACGAGGAGGAGCTGTATTCATGTGAGGCGGCTCCATGGTGCATGGCTGAACTGGTGCACCGGGCGTTGTGACCCGGTTTGCCTCTAGCGGGTTGCTCCCCCCAGCTCCGGGTGTATGGAACAGGTTCCTTGGATCCAGCGTTAGAGGCAGACGCGACTGAGTTTTTCGATGCCTCCTCCTCATGACCTCATTTGATGCATTTGAAGGAAATATGCCCTAGAGGCAATAATAAAGTTATTATTTATTTCCTTATATCATGATAAATGTTTATTATTCATGCTAGAATTGTATTAACCGGAAACATAATACATGTGTGAATACATAGACAAACAGAGTGTCACTAGTATGCCTCTACTTGACTAGCTCGTTAATCAAAGATGGTCAAGTTTGCTGACCATGAACAACGTGTTGTTATTTGATTAACGAGGTCACATCATTAGTTGAATGATCTGATTGACATGACCCATTTCATTAGCTTAGCACTCGATCGTTTAGTATGTTGCTATTGCTTTCTTCATGACTTATACAAGTTCCTATGACTATGAGATTATGCAACTCCCGTTTGCCGGAGGAACACTTTGGGTGCTACCAAATGTCATAACGTAACTGGGTGATTATAAAGGAGTACTACAGGTGTCTCCAATGGTAGATGTTGGGTTGGCGTATTTCGAGATTAGGATTTGTCACTCCGATTGTCGGAGAGGTATCTCTGGGCCCTCTCGGTAATACACATTACACAAGCCTTGCAAGCATTGCAACTAATGAGTTAGTTGTGGGATGATGTATTACGAAACGAGTAAAGAGACTTGCCGGTAACGAGATTGAACTAGGTATTGGATACCGATGATCGAATCTCGGGCAAGTAACATACCGATGACAAAGGGAACAATGTATGTTGTTATACGGTCTGACCGATAAAGATCTTCGTAGAATATGTAGGAGCCAATATGGGCATCCAGGTCCCGCTATTGGTTATTGACCGGAGACGTGTCTCGGTCATGTCTACATTGTTCTCGAACCGTAGGGTCCGCACGCTTAACGTTACGATGATAGTTATTATGAGTTTATGCATTTTGATGTCCCGAAGGTTGTTCGGAGTCCCGGATGTGATCACGGACATGACGAGGAGTCTCGAAATGGTCGAGACATAAAGATTGATATATTGGAAGCCTATGTTTGGACATTGGAAGTGTTCCGGGTGAAATCGGGATTTTACCGGATCACCGGGAGGTTACCGGAACCCCCTGGGAACCATATGGGCCTTCATGGGCCTTAGTGGAAAAGAGAAAAGGGGCAGCCCACAGCTGGCCGTGCGCCCCCCTTCCCTGAGTCCTATTAGGACTAGGAGAAGGGGCCGGCCCCCCTCTCTCTCTTTTCCCCCTTGGGAATCCTAGTTGGAATAGGATTGAGGGGGGGAGTCCAACTCCCGGTAGGAGTAGGACTCCTCCCGTGCCCTCTCCCTGGCCGGCGCACCCCTCCCCCTTGGATCCTTTATATACGGGGCAGGGGGCACCTCTAGACACACAAGTTGATCATTGAGATCGTTCCTTAGCCGTGTGCGGTGCCCCCTGCCACCAAATTCCACCTCGATCATATCGTTGTAGTGCTTAGGCGAAGCCCTGCGTCGGTAAAACATCAAGATCGTCACCACGCCGTCGTGCTGACGGAACTCCTCCCCGAAGCTTTGCTGGATCAGAGCCCGGGGATCATCATCGAGCTGAACGTGTACTAAGAACTCGGAGGTGCCGGAGTAACGGTGCTTGGATCGGTCGGATCGGGAAGAAGACGTACGACTACTTCCTCTACGTTGTGTCAACGCTTCCATTGCGATCTACAAGGGTACGTAGATCAGACTCTCCCCCTCGTTGCTATGCATCACCATGATCTTGCATGTGCGTAGGAAAATTTTGAAATTACTACGTTCCCCAACAGCATTAAGATCCACCGAGAGCCGAAAGGTTTCCACTTGAAGCTGCTGAGCACGAGCATCCAAAGTTGCTCGTTCTGCTGCCATCCGGGTCTCCTCCGCGGCTAGATTTTCTTTAGCTTGCACCATCTCCTCCCGCACGCGTGCTACTTCCGCGTCATGCTGGGCTTTATCTGCCGATTCTACCACAGCGGTTAACAGAGTCGTCAGCTTATCCATGAGGTCCATTAAAACTTGAGCCGGGGGCGCGCGGGGTCTCCTGACCCGGTAGCTGTTGCTGCCGATGCGGTGGAGTTCTACTCGGGCTACATCCCCGCCATGAAGACTCCGGCCCAATTCGGCGGCTCAAGGGGGTCCGGAATACTGCTGCCATCGGAATAGCCCCCGAGCATGCCGTCCTGCAGTTGGTACAATGAATCGGTCTCGCCTGTTGATGATGCAGTATCAGAGCAGATGGCCGTCTCCCCGCCTTCCATCGATCCTTCGGAGTATTCACCGCCATGGATGCAGCCCACGAAGGCATGCTTCACGACAGACTGAACACGGGCAGGCCCGGCGCACCGAGCCATTTCGATGAGGTTGGTGTGGACATCCGGCTCCGGGCCAGATTCGCCTATCCGGCCGATGAAGACGTGAATTCCGCCGAAGGGGACCCGGTACCCGTACTCGATCGAGCCGGCCTTAGGTTCCCAGCCTTCGTCGTCGATGTAGAGTTTGCCGCGACGACTCTTGGTCATCCGGCCCACAGCATATCCCTTGAGCCCTTCGAAGTTGCCCCTCAAGAACTCAAATCCACCGTGTGCTGGCCCCATGGTGGGCGCCAACTGTCTAGCTCAGTTGGCCCCACGGTGGGCGTCAACTGTAATATCCCCAACAGTATTTGTATTCCAACTCTTGCCATTTCCGGCTCTAAGTTATGATATTCCCTCGTGGTTGGGTTTTGTCTTCGTTTTGCATTTTGTCCATGTCATGTATCTCATATCATGTCATCATGTGCATCGCATTTGCATACGTGTTCGTCTCAAGCATCCGAGCATTTCCCCGTTGTCCGTTTTGCATTCCGGCACTCCTACGTCCTCCGGCGTCCCCTTTTGCCTCTTTTCGTGTGCGGGTGTTTAACATTCTCGGAGTGGACCGAGATTTGCCAAGCGGCCTTGGTACACTACCAGTAGACCGCCTGTCAAGTTTCGTGCCATTTGGTGTTCGTTTGATACTCCAACGGTTAACCGGGGAACCGTAAATGCCTCGTGTGTGTTGTAGCCCAACACCCCTCCAAAGTGGCGCAAAACCCATCCAAACCCCCTCCATCCTATCGGTCATTCGATCACGACCACGTGGCCAAAAACCACACTCCATTTGGACTCTCCTAGATCCCAGAATCTATAAATAGGCCTCCCCCTCCGAAATTCACGGTCCCAAAACCCTAGACCTAGTCCCTCTCCGCGTCGGACATGTCCGGACGGAGCCAAACGCGTCCGCCACGTGGCAGCCCCGTCCAACCACAGACCGCCTAGTGGCAGCCCCGACCACCGCTTGCGTCGCGGCCCGCCAGGCCCGACGCTGGCCCCCGAAGCCCGCGGCTCCCCGCCGCCCGACCGCGCGCCACCCGCGCCGCCTAGCTCGCCGCCTTACCGCCGGAGCGCTCCGCCGCCTATGCCTCGGCTGCGCCGCCTCCTCCTCGCCGCCGCTCGGTCTGGCTGCGCCGCCGCCTGGGAGATCGCCGCCGACCACGCCGAGCTCCGCGCCACCGCACTGCCGGCGCCGCCCTTCTTCCTCGACCCTAGCTCCGCCTCTCCCTCGATGCCGGCCGTCTTCTTCCTCTCTGGCCGACCGCAACTCCGGCGATCCTCGGAATCTGTGCCAGATCTAGATCTAAGGAAGCCCTAGGTTGACCTCGTATTTTCCTAAGTCTGCAACATTTTCATGCACTTTTCTTCATGTCATAACTCTGCATCCGTAGCTCCGTTTTGGGCGTGCCATATATGAAAATGTTCGTTAGGATGTGCTCTTCATTTTGTTCCATTGCACATGCTTGTTTGAGTCCATCTTGATGCCTAAAATGCTGTTGCAAGAGTGCTATAAAATGTTAGTTCCTGTTACTTAGCATATCTTGAGCATTTGTCATTTTTGCCATGATTAATGTGTGCTACATATGAGCTTGAGCCCTACATGTGTTTTGGGCTATGCCATGACATCTTTACAGGGGTGTATGCCATGTATTTTTGTGATCAATGTGGTGACTAGCACAAGCATGCAAAGTAGCTCTTGTGATATTGCCGATTTCAGGGACTTAGAATTTCACTAAGTCATTTCCCTATTGTTATTTCAATGTCATGTATTCATGTTGATACAGAGAGAACCATGCTTCTTTTGAGTAGGTTCAGTAAGGATGATTTTGACATATGGTTATGCTTTATGCATACATGTCTTTGTTTGCATTTATGGAGTGCCCTAGCATGACTCAATCTTGCTCTACTTTTGCTATAAAATGTTCCTGGCAGACTGTTTACATGTTAATCAATTTTGCCAAGGTTGTTGTAGTTGATCCATGCATGCTATGAGATTGTTCTTGCCATGGTTAGCTTCTTGAACATGTCTTCGTGCTGGTAGTACTCTTAGCTTGTCATGCAATGCCTTGTGTTGAGTGCATCGAGCTCGCAAACATGCCTACGTAACTCTGTTTTTGCCATGTCCAGTTTTCTGCAAAGTCTGAATCTGTTAACGAAACTTGCTATGTTTACATGGGTGCCATCATATTTTATGATCCTTATTGGCTTATGGTCAGTAAGGGACTTTTGTTATATGATTTGAGTAGTTCCATGCCATGCCTTGCTTTGCAATGTTCTGTTCCTGTAGCATCTTTTATCCTGCTCTAAACATTGCTTCCTCATGTTAATTCCTGGCATGTTGTTATTTTCACAAAGTCTGTGAAGCTGATATCTTTTGCACTTTGCCATGCTTGTTTTAACCTGCTCCTGTGTGATTTAGCTGTAGCTCAGTGTTCATCTTTTGTCAAGCATCTTGAGTAGATCCCAGCCATGTGATTTGTTGCTATGTCAGAGTGTAGCAACTTAGTTTCTTGTTGCATTTTAGATGGCATCGTGCTGTTAATCGCAGAATTGTGCCATTATCGTTTTGCTTGTCATTTGCAAACCGTGCATCTGTTTCCGACGATCTTTATATCGATTTCGACCGAAATAAACTCATCTTTCCAGTGGCGCACTTAGTTTGCCAAGTTGAGGCCTGGTTCAATCTTTTCCTTCCGGAGCATGCATATGCATTGCATATTACATCCCGCATATCATACCATGTTTTGCATCATGTTGCTTGCGCATTGCACCGTGGTTGATTGTGTTTTTTCTTTGCTTTTTGTTCTTACTTTGGGTAGAGCCGGGAGGCGAGTTCATGATCGAGGAACCCGTTGAGTACGATTACGAGGATCAAGCTTACGTCAACTCGGAGAACTTTGCAGGCAAGATGACCATACCCTCGAAATCACTTCTATCTTTGTTTGCTAGTTGCTCGCTCTATTGCTATGCCTATGCCGTGATACCTACCACTTGCTTTATCATGTCCCCCAGATTGCCATGTCAAACCTCTAACCCACCTTGTCCTAGCAAACCGTTGTTTGGCTATGTTACCGCTTTGCTCAGCCCCTCTTATAGCGTTGCTAGATGCATGTGAGGATTGGAGTTTCTTCCTTGTTGGAACATGTTTATTGTTGGGATATCATTATTATATCTTGTTTACTTTAATGCACCTATATACTTGGTAAAGGGTGGAAGGCTCGGCCTTATGCCTGGTGTTTTGTTCCACTCTTGCCGCCCTAGTTTCCGTCATACCGGTGTTATGTTTCTTGATTTTGCGTTCCTTACGCGGTTGGGTTATAATGGGAACCCCTTGACAGTTCGCCTTGAATAAAACTCCTCCAGCAAGGCCCGACCTTGGTTTTACCATTTACCACCTAAGCCTTTTTCCCTTGGGTTTCGTGGGCTCAAGGGTCATCTTTATTTTAACCCCCCCGGGCCAGTGCTTCTCTAAGTGTTGGTCCAACCTAGAGCACCGTGCGGGCCATCCCTTGGAAACTTGGGATACGTTGGCTCACGTACGCTTAGCTTATCCGGTGTGCCCTGAAAACGAGATATGTGCAGCTCCTATCGGGATTTGTCGGCACAGTGGGTGGTCTTGCTGGTCTTGTTTTACCATTGTCGAAATGTCTTGTAACCGGGATTCCGAGTCTGATCGGGTCATCCTGGGAGAAGGAATATCCTTCGTTGACCATGAGAGCTTGTGATGGGCTAAGTTGGGACACCCGTACAGGGTTTTGAACTTTCGAAAGCCGTGCCCGCAGTTATGGGCAGATGGGAATTTGTTATTGTCTGGTTGTAGAAAACATGACACTTAACTTAATAAAAATGCATCAACCGCGTGTGTAGCCATGATGGTCTCTTTTTGGCGGAGTCCGAGAAGAGAACACGGTCTCATGTTATGCTTGAACGTAAGTAGTTCTAGGATCACTTCTTGATCATAGTTTATTGATCGTGCTTTTCTCCTATTCTCGCTCTCATTTGCGTATGTTAGCCACCATATATGCTAGTGCTTGCTGCAGCTCCACCTCACTACCTTTTCCTACCCATGAGCTTAAATAGTCTTGATCGCGAGGGTGTGATATTGCTGAGTCCCCGTGACTCACAGATTACTTCCAAAACCAGATGCAGGTGCCGATGATGCCATCCCAGGGGATGCGACCGAACTCAAGTGGGAGTTCGACGAGGATTCATGATGTTACTATGTTTCCTTTTCAGACGATCAGTAGCTGAGCCCAGTTGGGGCGATCGGGGATCTTACGCATTTGGGATTGTCTTTATTTTGGTTCCGTAGTCGGACCTTGATTGTATTCTGGATGATGTAATGCTATATTTATGTATTGTGTGAAGTGGCGATTGTAAGCCAACTCTTTATCTCTATCTTATTCAGTACATGGGATGTGTAAAGATTACCCCTCTTGCGACATGCCTACTATGCGGTTATGCCTCTAAGTCGTGCTCCGACACATGGGAGATATAGCCGCATTGTGGGTGTTACCACCGGCACAAGTAAAGAAATGTTGAATAACTCCTTTTCCAATAATGTTACCACTACCAACACGGAATCTTTTTGTATGTGAGATAGTGGGTTCTTTAGTAGGAGCAATAGAATTATTATCGACAATAGTTTCCCCAATTTCAGACATACAGGAAGAAGGTAAAGGACTAGCCATAACGACAAGCAAGAAAACTAACACACAAGCAAATGAAAAGCAAGCGGGCAAAAAGAGGCAAATAGAGTGGGAGAGGAAGGATAGAGAGAGAGAGGGCGAATAAAACGGTAAGGGTGAAGTGGGGAGAGAGGAAAATGAGAGGCAAATGGCAAATAATGTAATGCGGGAGATACGGGTATGTGATGGGTACTTGGTATGTTGACTTTTGTGTAGACCTCCCCGGCAACGGCGCCAGAAATGGCTCTTGTCGGGAGTCAAATCTTGACTTGCATGAACCTCCCCGGCAACGGCGCCAGAAATCCTTCTTGCTACCTCTTGAGCACTGCGTTGGTTTTCCCCGAAGAGGAAGGGACGATGCAGCAAAGTAGCGTAAGTATTTCCCTCAGTTTTTGAGAACCAAGGTATCAATCCAGAAGGAGGCTACGCGCGAGTCCCTCACACCTACAGAAAACAAATAAATCCTTGCAACCAACACAAATAGGGGTTGTCAATCCCTGTAGGGCCACTTATGAGAGTGAGATCTGATAGATATGATAAGATAATATTTTTGGTATTTTTATGATAAAAGATGCAAAGTAAAATAAAGGCAAAGTAAATAGCAAAGGAAATAACTAAGTAGTAGGAGATCGATATGATAAAGATAGACCCAAGGGCCATAGGTTTCACTAGTGGCTTCTCTCGAGAGCATAAGTATTCTACGGTGGGTGAACAAATTACTATTGAGCAATTGACAGAATTGAGCATAGTTATGAGAATATCTAGGTATGATCATGTATATAGGCATCACTTCCGAGACAAGTAGACCGACTCCTGCCTGCATCTACTACTATTACTCCACTCATCGACCGCTATCCAGCATGCATCTAAAGTATTAAGTTAAACATAGAGTAAAGCCTTAAGCAAGATGACATGATGTAGAGGGATAGACTCATGCAATATGAAGAAAACCCCATCTTGTTATCCTCGATGGCAACAATACAATACATGCCTTGCTGCCCCTTCTGTCACCGGGAAAGGACACTGCAAGATTGAACCCAAAGCTAAGCACTTCTCCCATTGCAAGAAAGATCAATCTAGTAGGCCAAACCAAGCTGATAATTCGAAGAGACTTGGAAAGATAACCAATCATACATAAAATAATGCCGAGAAGATTCAAATATTATTCATAGATAGACTTGATCATAAACCCACAATTCATCGGTCTCAACAAACACACCGCAAAAAGAAGATTACATCAAATAGTTGTCCACAAGAGAGGGGGAGAACGTTCTATTGAGATCCAAAAAGGGAGAAGAAGCCATATAGCTACTAACTATGGACCCATAGGTCTGAGGTAAACTACTCACACTTCATCGAAGGGGCTATGGTGTTGATGTAGAAGCCCTCCGTGATCGATGCCCTCTCCGGCGGAGCTCCGGAACAGGCCCCAAGATGGGATCTCGTGGATACAGAAAGTTATGGCGGTGGAATTATGGTTTTGGCTCCGTATCTGATCATTTGGGGGAAGGAGTACGTCGATGGAGCAACAGGGGTCCCACGAGGGTGGAGGGCGCGCCTAGGATAGGCAGGCGCGCCCCCCTACCTCGTGGCCTCCTGTTTCTTTTCTTGACGTAGGGTCCAAGTCTCTCTAGTCCTATTCGTTGAGAAAATCACGTTCCCGAAGGTTTCATTCCGTTTGGACTCCGTTTGATATTCCTTTTCTTCGAAACCCTAAAACAGGAAAAAAACAGCAATTCTGGGTTGGGCCTCCGGTTAATAGGTTAGTCCCAAAAATAATATAGAAGTGGATAATAAAGCCCAATAATGTCCAAAACAACAGATAATATAGCATGGAGCAATCAAAAATTATAGATACGTTGGAGACGTATCAAGGCATTTCCGCCTGGGAATTGCTCGTCTCTAATTCTTTCTCCCGATTTCATTTCTGGGGGAACACTACCAACTTTTATTTCCCTCGATCCACTACATCTACCCCGATACAAATTTCAATTCCGATTCTACCTTAACACCCTCTTTGTGGAGCAATCCACGAATTTTTTCCTCGTATCCCGGTGTGATGCCAAGCTGGCGCAGCCACCTCGTCTGCACCTGGACTCCATCCCCACCATCTTGTGTGCCTTGCATGGCGCAGGCTAGTCGCCACCCCACTCCACCGCCACATGCGATGACTCCGCCGGCGCAAAGCGACAGAGGATCAAGCGTTTCGGAGGACCACACAGTGCACCATCTTCTCCCGCATCTCGAGCACCCGCACCTAGCCGCGCATTCTCCCGAGCCCGATCATTCCTGATGAGTATCAGCAGGAGGATCGACGAGCCGATGAGCGTTCCCAGCAGCGCCACGAGGAACAACTGCAGCGCCGCCAAGAACATTTCTTCGCCGAAGGAGCTCGGCTCGATCTCGTCCAAACCAAAGAGGTAGTACAGCGGCATTGTGTTGGTGTGTTGGAGGAGAGCCGCGTTGCCATCTTTTATAGCCCAATCCCGGTGTACAGTGAGCAAGGTCCAGGAGAACCTCTCGTCGCTCGATCACCGACGTCCAGGAGGCGAATCCGCGAGTAGTGCTGGCAAGGTGCTGGCCCGCGATGTGAGTGCTCACTTCACCGGCGCCGTGCACGCTGCGCACTACGACACTAGGGTCCTCATCGCCCTAGGAGCTAGATGTGCGCTGCGCCAAGCCACACGCGGAGCAGCGACAAAGAAGAAGCATCAAGATGGAGGTAGAAGAAGGAGGCTACCTGTCGTGGAGTTGTCACGGCAGATGTCCTAGTGTGAGGACTTAGTCGTGAGGCCAACGCTTATATGTGGTAGCTTGAGAGGGGTTGAGTGGAATCGAGAGATGCAACGCAAGACAAGGATTTATGCAGCTTCGGGCCCTGGGAAACATCATCCGGTAACAACCCTACGTGCTGTTTGAGGCTATGTCTCATTATCATCATCAGGCAGTCGCCGTAAACCGGCTCTCCCAGTTAACCCTAACCCTTTAAGATTATTTCTTCTTCCTCGTCCCTCTTTGGGGAGCCCTGCCCCTCCTTATATATGTTGAAGGGGCGGGTTACATGTAGAGTCCAACTCGGACTTAAGACTTAACTATTATGACTTCTCTTCTTGGGCTTCTTAACATCTTGGGCTTCATAACATCTCGGGCTTCATAACTCCTGGCAATCCCAGTTACCACTGCTTGCAGGGAGTTAACTGGTGCCGGTTTAAGATAGTCTGCCGGGAGTTAACTGGTGCCGGTTTAAGATGGTCTGCCGGTTTAAGAATGTCTGCTGAGTTATCATCTCACTTAACTCATGTCTTAACTGTCAGCCGGTTTAACAACCTGCCGGTTTACCGTCTGACTTAACACCAACCGGTTTACCACCTGCTTTAACACCTGCCGGTTTACTAAGTCCCAGCCGGGTTATAACTCCGGCCGGATCATACCGCGGGGTATATCCCCGACATTAGCCCCAGTTTAATTTGGATTTATCCATGTTAAACTGATCTTGATCATCCTTAAGTCCTTGTCACTTCCTTCTTCTATAAAATCTGAGTCAATATACCAGCTTCGTAATCAATTTGCTGACATGGGTTTGTCACAGAGAAATATTGTGAAGAATAACTCCTTTGACTTCAGCTCCCAATGCTTAACGAAAATATTGGCCTTTGAAATAGTCATTTGATCTTCAGCCGGTTTAAGAATGTAGAACTTGCCGGTTTAAGAATGTAGAACTTGCCGGTTTAAGAATGTAAAACTTTACCAGTTTACCATTGCCAAAATTGCCGGTTTAAGAATATTGATGGCACCGGATCAGAACTGTTTGTTAACATCAGTTTTGAAAATATACCTCTTATATGCCTATCACTTGTAGCCCCCAAGTCTTAAGAAGGTAGCATAGCAACGGCTTAAGACTTGCTTCAATATGAATGTCACAAGCTTGAAGAAATCCAGGTTGTTCATCTCAATCACCATACAGAACTGAGTATTCCACATATGTAGCCCCCAAGGGACAAGTTGTCATGCTTGCAGCAACCTGGGACTTGAAATTGTCTTATGCTAAAAAAACTTCAACCAGTGTAGGCCCCAAGGGCCGGGTTATTATGCAATAATGAGTAGGGACTTTTTAAATATGATCATGTAAACTTGAGCAGCAATGTGTAGCCCCCAAGGGCCGGCTCAATAAGATAATATTGAACTGGGACTTGATATATTCTTCAATGAAAATAACATCATATGATGTAACCCCCATCATGGGGCTTGAATCCACGTCCACAAGGTTAAGAGCCTTGTGCTTTATCAACTGAGCAGTGGACCCTTCAATATAATGGATTAAAAGCGTTGTACCTTGAATTGTTGACATGAGCAATTGGGAGCCCCCAAGGGCCGGCTCATTACGATGTGATGAGTCGGGTCTTCAATAAGGTGAGCAAACAATGACTTTGCATTAGCCCCCAAGTGTCATGGTGCATGCTTGCAGTGACATGAGACTTGTGTATTTGATGTAATCCCAACTTGAATAATGTAGCCCCCAAGTGCCGGGTCGTAAGCCTGCAGCGACTCGGGACTATTCCTTCCATTGTAGAATAAATCATATCCATTGATAATATGATAGCCATTGCGCTAAAGCGACTTTGAAAACCTTAATCATAATACTGGTTATTGATAACCATAATTAAAATCCAGCCGTGTTGGCTATTAAAGATTTTGAATAATATAACCTTGTTTGAAAACCGATTCCTGCCATATAAACCGGTATATCCATGCACATATGATACATGCTATGATGATGTAATGATGATATATGATGTAATATATGATGATGTATATGTATGATCAAGAGGGTTTAAGCTATGGTTCAGATACGACCAGAGCCCCCATGTAGTTATAATTATGGCATTGCGCCGATCAATAGGTGTAGCTATGGTTCGAATACGACCAAACCCCCAAGTGATTTCCCTAGTGTCCTTATGCCTATCAAGAGGTGTAACTATGGTTCGAACCCATAGCCCCCAAGTGATTTTCCTGGTGGCCTCATGCCTATCAAGAGGTGTAGCTATGGTTCGGATACGACCAAGCCCCCAAGTGATTCCCTGGTGCCCTTATGCTGATCAAGAGGGTATAAGCTATGGTTCGGATACGACTAGAGCTCCCACGTGATTTTCCTGGTGGCTTTAAGACTATCAAGAGGTGTGACTATGGTTCGAACATAGCCCCCAAGTGATATTGTGAGCTGTGCTCAAGGGATACCCATGTTTGAGCTGTGCTGTGCAGCAGACTCTCTTTGGCCCCTTATGATAATACTGGCTTGATAGCCGGATCAGGAGGTGTAGCTATGGTTCGAATACGACCAAGCCCCGAAATGATACTGTGGGCTGTGCTCAAGGGGTACCTATGTTTGAGCTGTGCTGTGCAGCAGACTCTCTTTGGTCCCTTTATTTTTCTCTGAGAGCTCAAACTTTGCGAGAAATAGTACTCTTCTTGAACCAAAAATTCTTAAACCGGATATTTAGAGCTTCAAAGCTCTGTGGGAGACAACTTTCCCTTGAACTAGATTTTTAAACCGGAATCTTTCTTCTTAAGCCAGAAATTCTGACGGCCTTTAAATTTGCACCAATATGGCGGTTTAAGGTCCTGCATTAGATAACTTTGCAAGCTGGAGTAATTGCTCTTTTTAAAGAAAGCAATATATAATAAAAATGTACTGGATGGATTTCACCTGATATATCTGGCCAGTTAATATCCACTGCGGGATTGATGATCACCATGATGAAGCTGACGTCAATCACGGGCGGGTCGACCGTAGGAGCAGATAGATAAGTCGGCTGCGACGTTGTTAGCCAGCGTGGTCGGACAAAACAATTGCAGGCATGGCAAGCCGTGTGAACGGTGAGTCAATCGCGAGCATTGTCCCGATGAGTTGATGTGTGCTCCACCCAGATTTTAACTGGGATATACAGAAGCCTAGCAGCGGAAAATCACACTTTTCAGGATGGCATGAGCTGTTAAATCGCTGTAACTCACGGACTATTTGTGCAAAATCATGGACAAAAACTTCTGTCGCACCATACGTACTACTCCAGTTTTTTAGAAAACCGGACCACATAGTAGTACTTCTTGCGGTGCATTGCATGTAGTGTAGCTCTGTTTTTTATAACGCAGAACACCATCGGCCAGTCAAATCACACCAGTGTGTTAGACCGGCTTGCTAGCTTCCCATGCAATACGAGATTCCTTCTTCTCAATCCTTGTGCCATTGTGTTCTTAGCGCAAGTAGCACTAGATTTTGTTTATCTTGCCTCACAACCATGAAAAAAGCGGGGGCCGTTGCTGTAATCAGTCGTTTGCCATGCGGTATGTGTCTTAGCGCAGCAACACAGTCGTAGAGTAACACCGAGGTACGGGCGACACGGCGGAGGCCATGGCGGATTGAAACGAGCGCGGCGGCCGACTTCGAAATATATACTGCAGCGGCGACTCAAGGGCGCGGCTTAGACGACCAAGGCCAGTCCGTAGCCACATACTTGCACGCACTGACTTGTGCCGCAGGTGAGCCGGCGTCAGCGGTTCAGAGGCGGGCACGGGAGTAGGCCGGCACCGGAGCGACGCGGCAAGTAGGCACGGGCGGGTTGACGGCAGCAGGTCGCTTGGCGCGGGGCCAATGGAAGCAGAAGGTGACCCGGCGTTGGTTCAAAGAATGCAGCAGTGGCGTCAGCAGGGACTAGGCCGGCGAATCAAAAGCACTGCGGCTTGGTGGCAACTAAACCGGGTCAACTCTCGGTTTGGTAAAAGCAAAACGCCAACGGGTGCATCTTCATGGCACTGGTGAGTGGTGACTCGGGGTGCAGCCATGACTGGTCGGGGCCGTGGTCTAGGGGCAAGGCGCACCGGCGGTTTACCGCAGCGGCTAAGGCATGCTGCGAAGGCCAGTGGAGGTAGCGGCCCGGAGAAAACGGCTCGGTGTGGCGCGGCAAGCCGGTCGATGACACAGAGGCTTCCCGGCAGAAGAGGCACCGGCGGTTTATCACAGCTCGGGGATGCGGAGCTCGATGCAGGACGAACCTGTTTGGAAGGAAGGAGAGGCGGCTCATCACGGCAGGTCAGGGCAGCCCCATAGGTGGCGGCGACTCAGCAAAGGAGCGAGGCGCCAGACAGTTTGTATGTTGCAACAGATGCCGGGTTGGCCCGACACATCAACGGTGGCGATTTGAGGCAGCTGGGGGTCGCGGCGGGTCGATGTGGCGGAGGGCCAGCGACGGCGATTCGTCGGCCAGGCCGTGGCCACTTAAGGCAGAGGTTGAGGCGGCTCTCCGCAGGGGCTCGTTGGCAGGTTGACGAGGCAGTGGTGACTAGAGGCGTGGTCTCGAGGCGCTTTGGCGGGTCAACCGACGTACGGGAGGCGGAGCCGGTGATCGGTGCAGGTGGCGCGGGAAACAGTCAGGACCCTCGGCGCGCGCGGAACGGCTTGAAGTGCGGTTTTGACTGCGGGGCCGGCTTGCAGTAGGGGTCGAAACGACGACGCAGCGTAGCTAGCTGTCGACCCTCGACGGCGCATGCGCGTGGAGAAACGCCAGGAAGCAGAGTCTACCCGGAAACAGAGGCCGAGCAAGGATGGAGTCCGACGAGGCAAAGACCGGCAGCGCATGCTTCAGGGCGGCGACTCGGCCACGAAGAAGACGGAGCACTACCAAAGGCAGTTTGGACGCAGGTCGTAGCTGGTTACGGCGAAGACCACCATGGTTCAGCAGCGGCAGGCGATTTAGAGCCAAAAAATAGAGACCGGCGGACTTGGGGGCGGTTTGAGACGGAGGCGTGTAGCGGATCAGCAACGCCGGCGGTAGAAACATGCAATATCTCGGCGTGGAGGCCGGTCCAACCCACTCGAGGCGAAGCGGCATCTCGGCGCGGGGGCAGTCATCCTAGCTCAATCCATTCATCCTAGCTCCCTGTGCAATTTTTCAAATTTTCTGACCAGAACACAACTTTGTGAAAAAAGTATCTTCATAGCGTTTTTAAATGGGATGAAACTTTTCCATCCTCTCAAGTATCTCAAATAATTAGCCTCCACCTAAATTTAGTTCATTTCATTGAACTATGTGATCACATGAGCAATTCTTGGTTTCTGTCCAATTTTTCAGCTCGTGAAGCAAGTGTACTTTACCTTGCTTCATTATGGCTGAAACTTTTTCCAGACCTTCTCCTATCCATATTATCCCTCTCCAAAAAACATTGGCTCATTTAAATTAGGCATTTTCCTTGAGAAATTTTCTCAAGTTTCTGGATAGGGGAGATGTTTGTGAAACAAGTACCATTTTGGCAAGACCATTTGGTATGATATTTTTGCAGCATCTACATATGATCAAATCATTAAGCTTTGCCAAGTTTTAGCTCAATCCATCACTCCTAGTGAGTGCTTCTTCCTGATTTAGTTTCTGGGTCAGGTTTAGCAGTTGCACAACAACTATGCTAAATACTTGACCAAATGATCTCATAATTACCAGGACCGTAGTCCTTGCTACCCTAAGCCTCCTAGACATCAATTTTACCTTTTACCCTCTCTGGTTTACTCTCTAGAGTGTGGCCAAGTTTGCACCAGTAAACTTGTGGAGCTTGGTTTACTCTACTCCCTATGTCTTTGCTCGTTTCTTTACCATGGTAACACTATTTCTTCGAAGTACTACGCGGTAGACTTGAGATTACATCAGTAAAAAATCCAGAGCGTGCTTTACACTACAAAAAAGACACATCCGTGACATTTTGGGCCGAACGGATTTTTTTTCTGTCATACATATGACACTTCTATGGCGATAATTGTGACAAAACCCGGTATCATCATAGATGTGGTGGGCTCCTACTTCCATGACAAAAAATCATGACAGAAAATGAGCTTTTCGTCCTAGGCGGGCCGGAGACGCAGCTGCATGACATTCTTTGGGCTGTCGATGACGGAAAAAACCATGGTAGAAGCGAGGGCGAGGAAAATTTCGGGGAGTTCCCGGTTACGGTGGGAGGTCGGTTACGTTCCTGGTTACGGTGCGTGTGTGAGGCGTTGGCTCTAACTGAACCCGAGCGAGGCATTGGGCTCTAACTAAACCCGAGCGATTGCACTGCAGGCTACGCGTTACTGAGCCCGAGCGATCGATCGATGGCTGTTAACTGAACCCGATCAAGCGATTCCTTCGCTACTGCTGCTAACTTAAGCCGATCGATGCTGCCTCTGGATGAACAGTGAGCGTTGAGGGGGGGGGGGGGTTGGATGAACAGTTCCCGGTGGGGGTGGATGAACAGGACCCCGTGGTGTTGCCTCTGGATGAACATGACCCCGATAGATCGAGCCGGTTGGGGCTGGATGAACAGGACCCCGTGGAGGGCTGGATGAACAGGACCACCACGTGGAGGGCAGGATGAATAGTAGACAGTGGAGGGCAGGATGAATAGTAGCCCCGTGGAGGGGTGGTTGAACAGGAGCCCGTGGAGAGGGCTGGTTGAACAGTAGCCGGTGGAGTAGCGTGTGGTGGAGGCTGGATGAACATGAGCCCATGGATGAACAGTCACAGGTGGAGGCTGGAGGAGGTCGATGGTGGATGAACAGTAGCTCGTGGAGGCTGGAGGGGGTCGACGGTGGAGATGTACAGTATCCCGCGGAGTCCCGTTTTGCAGTACGCCACACCCCTCCCGATGAACATCACCCCTGTTTCGACCGTAGCGCTCCAACACAAGTCCGTTTTCTCCGTTTTGCGGTACGCCACACCCCTCCCAATCAATAGGACCCCCGTTTCGACCGTAGGAGGTCCGTTTCCTCAGTTTTGCGGTACGCCACACCCCTCCCGATCAACAGGACCCCCGTTTCGACCGTAGGAGGTCCATTTCCTCCGTTTTGCGGTACACCACACCCCTCCCGATGAACAGGATCCCGTTTCGAACGTGGCCGGTCGAACACAAGGCCGTTTCCTCCGTTTTGCGGTACACCAGGCCTCGTTTCCATCGCCTGTTCCGTCCAAGCCCTGCCGATGAACACGACGCATTCTGTTGCCTCCCCATGAACACAACGATGACGCTGTTTCTCCGTTCCGACCCAGCCATGTACACGAGCCCTGGCCGTACGTATGCGCGAGTAGGCGTTCGAGACTCCGCCCGTATGTACACATACATGGCCGTATTTTCTTTCTTGCACCCTGGCCGTTGTACGTACGTGTAGATGCTACATGCGCGCCTCTACTACGACACATGTGCGCCTCTACTACGACACGTGCGCGCCTCTACATCGACCAGTATGTACGTACACATTCGCGACCAGAATGGCAACGCTACATACGCTTCGACCAGGTGGGTCCGGACTGTCAGGCACTTCCTTGCCTGCGAAGATGTAGCTGGTGGGTCCCAACAGTCAGGGGGCGAATCATTTTTTTTGCCCGGACGCACTTCCTTGTATGCGAAGATGTAGCTGGTGGGTCCCAGCAGTTAGGGGGAGACATTTTTTTCACGAAATACGGTGGCCCGTCCGGTGGGTCCTAGCTGTCAGGTGGAGGAATCATTATTTTCCGCGTAATAAGGAGGCACTTCCTTGCTGCGACCGTGGACCTAGCTATCAGCCTCTCCACGTATAGTCCACGTCTGATGGAAGTCGTTTCTTGATCACGTTGATCACGCCGCGCCGAGAGCACCAGTGCGGTGGACGACGGCGAGGCCTAGGAAGGGGACGACACGGAGGCAGGGAAGACTCGGCAACTGTTTCCCACGCGGAGGGGAGTACGACTGTACGAGGGTTTACTGGTTCGTCTGCCGTCGTCGGAGAATAACAACAGGTGTGGGTGAGTAGAGGGATGGCTAGGCCAGCGATGGGAGTACGGTCGGGCGGTGAGGCCTGCGCGGCAGCACAGCCGACCGCGAGGAGGAGGGAGCAGGCAGTCCCGCTGACACTTGTTTGACCGGCTGGAGCAGGAAGAGCAGAGATTGAAGAAGCATGACGGCCGTTGGATGGACATCCAACGTTCAGTGCTTGTGCGTCAACCTTTTTTTAGGAAAGCCTCAAATATGTGGAAAACAGCATACAACCCATCTGCCATTATTTCTAATAATTTACAGCCCATTTGCTAATTCTTAAGGTTTTTTTGGAGCCCATATTCTTTTTGTTAGCATTACAGCCCATATTGTGGCAACGGTTAAAAAAATATACGAAATTTTGCATATTTCGGTGCGGTTCGAACTGTTTTTAATCCCGAAATTTCGACTCAGATTCAAACTGATTTTAAAAATAAATGTATATCAATATAAAATCCAACAAATTCTCCATGCATAAAAATTAATGTAATTTAAAATCTTGAAATGCAAAAATGATATTTGAAACTAATTGCCGGTTTGATGTGTTTTAAAAATGTACAACCCATTTCTCATTACTAATGGGCCATTTTCTCGGCCAGCCGAATGAAAGCTCTCCCTGTCTTGAAAGATTTTCAGCCCAACAGGCCTGACAAAGCGACTTACTTGGCAAATCACAAAAAACTGGGCTGTGGCCGTGGACCCAGCTGTCAGCCTCTCCACGTATAGTACTCTTTTGATGGAAGTCATTCCTTGACCACATTGACCACGCCGCGCGGAGAGCACCACGGCGAGGCCTAGGAAGGGGACGACGCGGCCGTGGTGTGAGGCTGCCGTCGCCACAGGGCCTGGCCAGTGGTGGGAATAGTAGGGGGCGGTGAGGCCTCTGCGGCAGCACAGCCGGCCACGGGAGGCAGGAGCATGCGGCACGACCGGCGCTGCTTTGGCCGGCTGGAGCAAGAAGACCAGAGGTTGAAGAAGCACTACGGCCATTGGATGGACATCGTACGGTCACTGGAGCTAGAATCGTTCATATTGACTAAGTTGACAAAGCCCTTCGTCCCCATCAACTTAGTAGGCCCACAAGTCAGCCTCCCACCAAGGTGGGTCCCAGCTAGCCGGGGGAGTATTCATTTTTTTGTGCGTAATAAGGCGGCACTTCCGGTGGGTCCGAGCTGGCAGCGGGGGGAATGCTTTTTTTTGCGAAATACGGTGGCCCGTCCGGTTGGTCCTAGCAGTCAGGGGGAAATGATTTTTTTTCGCAATATACTGGTGGCCCGTCCGGTGGGTTCCCGCTGTCAGGTGGAGGAATAATTATTTTCCGCGTAATAAGGAGGCACTTCCTTGCGGCTGCCGTGGACCCAGTTGTCAGCCTCTCCACGTACAGTACTCTTCCGATGGAAGTCGGTCGTTGACCACATTGACCAAGCCGCGCCGAGAGCACCACAACGGTGGACGATGGCGAGGCCTAGGAAGGGTACGACACGGAGCCGTGCAAGACGTGGCAGTGGATTCCCACGCGGAGAGGAGTGCAAGCATTCACTAGTTCGGCTGCGGTGTGAGGCTGCCGTCGCCGCAGAATAACAGGTGGTGTGGGTGATTGGAGGGATGGCCCGGCCAGTGGTGGGAGTAGTATGGGGGCGGTGAGGCCTCCGCGGTAGCACAGCCGACCACGGGAGGCAGGAGTAGGCGGCATGACCGCCGCTGCTTTGGGCGGCTGGAGCAAGAAGACCAGAGGTTGAAGAAGCACTATGGCCGTTGGATGGACATCATACGGTCACTGGAGTATTGACTAAGTTGAGAAAGCTCTCCGTCCCTATCAACTTAGTAGGCCCACAAGTCAGCCCAGCAATATGGTGGGTCCCAGCTAGTAGGGGGTATTCATTTTTTTGGGCGTAATAAGGAGGCACTTCCTTGCGTGCGAAGATATAGCTGGTGGGTCCGACCTGCCAGTAGGGGGAACGTTTTTTTTCACGAAATACAGAGGCCCTTCCTGTGGGTCCTAGCTGTCAGCTGGAGGAATCATTATTTTGCGCGTAATAAGGAGGCATTTCCTTACGTGCGGCCGTGGACCCAGCTGTCAGCCTCTCCACGTACAATCCACTTCCGATGGATGTCATTCATTGACCACGTTGACCAGGCCGCGTCGAGAGCACCAGGGCGGTGGACGACGGCAAGGCCTAGGAAGGGAATGACACGGAGCCAGGGAATACTCGGCAGTTGTTTCCCACACGGAGGAGTACGAGGGTTTACTGGTTCGTCTGCCATCGCTGGAGAATAACAACATGTGTGGGTGAGTAGAGGGATGGCTAGACTAGCGATGGGAGTACAGTGGGGCCATGAGGCCTGCGCGGCAGCATAGCCGGCCGCGGGAGGAGGGAGCGGGCAGTCCCGCCGGTGCTTGTTTGAGCGGCTTGAGCATGAAGACCAGAGATTGAAGAAGCATGACAGTCATTGGATGGACATCCAACAGTCACTGCTCTCCTGTGTTGACTAAGTTGATAGGGCGTTGCATGTGCGTCAACCTTTTCTTTATGAAAGCATGCACGTCAACCTATAATAGGCGCACAAGTCAGCCTCAAATCTGTGGAAAACAACATACATCCCATCTGCCATTATTTCTAATAATGTACAACCCATTTGCTAATTCTTAAGATTTTTTGGGAGCCCATCTTCTTTTTGTTAGCATCACACCCCATATTGTGGCCATGGTTAAAAAGTATATGAAATTTTGCATATTTCGGTGCGGTCAACTGTTTTTAATCCAGAAATATCGATTCACATTCAAACTATTTTGAAAAAGAATTTATATAAATATAAAATCCAAATAATTGTCCACACATAAAAATCAATGGAATTTAAGATCTTGTAATGAAAAAAAATTGAAACCAATTCCCGGTTTGATGTGTTTTAAAAATGTACAACCCATTTCTGGGCAAACCAATGAAACTCTCCTCATCTTGAAAGATTTGCTTCCCAGCAGGGCCGTTAAAGCAAATAGGCCTTGTTTGGGTATTTCTTTTAAAAAATAGAACTGGGCTAGCCATTTTCAGCAAGAAAAAAACACAACTGGGCTCATGATGTGGTAAACATAAATAAAACCCTGGCTAGACGGGCCACAGCCCCCGCACAGCCCCGTTGTTACCCTGATCCATCGCTAAAACTAGTATAAATAACAACTGCTTGTTCCTCAAAAAAAAAACTGCGCGACTTGCTGGGTCCCTGGTGTTAGCCGCTCGTAGTGTAATTCTCTCGTTTATTGACTATGTTGACAATGGCGTGAGCCCCAGATGTCCAACCATTAGGAGGAACCATATTTTTGGGCTTTTACTCTAGAGGCACTTGCTTCCGTACTGCCATGACGCTGGTGGGTCCCTACTGTCATCCTCTCCACGTACAATCATCTCCTTGTTCCTCTCGGTTAATGACGACGTTGACAATGCAAGAGGGCGGCGCACTGCGCATGGCGAGCGA
This sequence comes from Triticum monococcum, assembly GCA_034509565.1. Classification (NCBI taxonomy): domain Eukaryota; kingdom Viridiplantae; phylum Streptophyta; class Magnoliopsida; order Poales; family Poaceae; genus Triticum; species Triticum monococcum. The sequence goes on from CM067846.1 coordinate 70,823,082, forward strand.
ACCAAGGCCGCAAGGCGGAGGACGACGGCGAGGCCTCAGACGGAATGCACATGAGCCATTGAAGATGCGCCGGTCCAGTCGCAGGCGGGGGGAGTACGAGGGTTGACTGGTTTGGGCGCGGGTGATTGTTGGGGTTGACATCACCGGAGAATAACATGACGTGTGGGGGAATAGAGGGAGGGACTGGCCAACGTTGAAGGGTACATACGGTAGGGCGGCAGAGGCGTAGCCAGCCATGGGATGCGGGAGCAGGCGGAGTCGACGGGGTGGTTTGGTTTGGGCGATTGGAGGAAGAAGAAGACAAGAGATAGAAGATACACGATAGATGTTGGATGTCAATCCAACGACTGGTAGGCAGAATCGTTTGTTGACTGGCTAGTAAGTCGACACCACCTTGGATAGGCTATTTCCTCGCGGGTCCCAAATGTCAGAATCCAAATCTGTCACGGTCATGCAGCCTTTCCTATGAAAATTTACAGCCCATTTGATGTGCTAGTTCGAAATAAGTTTGTGGGTGCTGGTGGGGGCTAATCACTTGGCTTCTGTAATGCACAGTGAGCTCAAGCAGCCAGTGAGAGTGATGTTATTTCCCTTGGTTTGGATTTGTTACAATATTTCACTCTAAATTAAATGAATGGCAAGCCATTTGCCTTGTTTCAAAGAAAATATGACAGTCACAACCGAGTTGAAAAGGGCAGGAACATCTAACTCCAGCTTACAAACTGTACAAAAGCACAAGGGTTAATTGTTCATCAGGTTTACAAAAAAAACCAGATTGAAAAGGGCAACAACATCTAACTCCAGCACTATTTTCGGCAGTCACAGTCAAATGGATTGGTCAGGTCCATAGAATGAACATCCTGGGTCGTAAAATTTACTGGATTATGACCACAATATGTTGTAAATAGAAGCCTGGCACGTTCAGAAGCTCTTTTGCCCACCTGAAGCTCCTTTTTTGCTCTTCAACATACCCATCCGTCAAAACAATGTTGCTGATAAACTTAAGCCTGATGGACAATAGTAACCTCGCATTCAGCAGAAGAATGTGACAAATCTTGTGTTTGCACGGTTGGCTACATATCGTTCTAGCGTTATTGTCTTCAATCGAATCTCATGAGAAGTGAGAAAATCCCGATGCTTACGAATCCACCGATTGGTTATAAGTTTCTTACCCCGTCCTGTGCCTAAATAGACATGAAGATTGAAAATAGTTAAGGTCTAAAAGAAGAGTGTCGAAAGAGCAACAACTGAACGGTTAATTCTAGTACACTATATGCGGGCTTCCAATGTGCGTGAAATTATCACCTTTATATACAACTTCTCCAGACATGGAAAGCATTCTAGAAAGCCAATAATCTTGTTCAAATCAAAACTATTCATTTGGATATATAGGATCTTGACAGAATCCAGCACCATTGATAGGCCATCCATGGAGAAACTCTTCATTGAGCATAGAACATAATATTAGTACAAAATGTGTACTCCAAGATGATATATAAATTATGCGCAAAAATTTAAAATGCAGCTTATGGTTACCAGTGTAGATGATAATATAAAGTACCTGAAGAACTGTGGAGCCAAACACCATATTGAAATGAGCACAGACATCATGTATTACACCCAAGGTCTCCAGTTTAGGCGCAGAGAGGATGGTTATTTGCAACTGTGAATAACTAGAATCAAGGATCAACCTTTGAAGTGAAGGGTCATCTTGGATGATGAGCTTCCTTCCATCAAAAGAAATTCCAATTCTTACAAGGTTAGGCGACTTTATTTGGAGACAACCGATTCTAACTGTGAAAACAAGCACCAAGCACTCCAGCGCAGGGCAACTGGAGTGGATGATGCTGTTCAATGAGGCCTCCAATATACGAACCCGCACGAGTGATAGTTTCTTGAGAAATGGGAGTCGAAGGTTTAGTACCATATTGTCTGGTAGGTAGCATTGCGCAAAGGTGGCGGTGTGGAGAGAGGACGAAAACCCCGAGATGGACATCGGTGCTGAGGGCACAAGTTCATGGCGTTTGGTATGTGGTATGTGATTTCCAGGGGAATAGTAGAACTCAAGCAGCTATAGTTCTGTGAATTCAGGGGATTCCAGCCAGGCGTCCACCATGCAGAGCATGGTATGCTTGCTCAGGTAGCATGACGGGATGCAGAGGCTTTGAACAGAGCCCTGGTGGGAGGAGATGATGGCTCTGGGGATTTCAAAATCATTGAATATAGATAGCTGACGACAGTCGAGATTAAGGGGAACGGCGCGCCATAGAGGGCGCCACCGAATTGAGAGGACTTGGGTGCGGCAGCAATCCTTGGTGGGGAGAAGCGAGATGATCTCCCCAAGGATGGCGTCCGGGAGCCCTGGTGGGGGCGGGGTCGCCGCTTCTCCCCGCGCTGCCAGGTGCTGGATCTACAACAGGCGTCGCCGCTTGCAGGAGCCTCATCTTCTTGGCACTGGGGTCAGCCGACTCCATTTTCCTCGAGGGTGTCGTGTCGCGAAGAAAAAGGCGAGCTGGGGGTTTTCTGTAGGAGTGAGGAAGAAGGGGAGCTGGGGTTTTCTGTAGGAGTGAGGTGAGGAATTTGGGGGTATGAGTGGAGCGAGCTGACGTGAGGTGGATGGGTAGCGCCTCTCATTCATTAAATATATGGGCTCTTGAATTGATTTTACTATTTACTAGTGTGGATGGGTTGTTTTGTCTTGGGACCCAAGAAAAAATTACTACTAGTAGAGTGGAGACACTCTACAGCTAGCCAGAAAAACAATTACTACTAGTACGGTGGAGACACTCTACCGGTTCTAGCTCCTCCTAGGTCATTGAAACGTCTCCCTCTACTGAATGCTGTTATACTTTTGTTCACCGACATGCGGGCCATGCCGTGCATGGGCCCAAATGCCATCCACCATATTAGAAGGCAGTATGCAGGCAGAGAGTAACCCCAGTCATAGCGCGGCAGCAATGAGCCGTTCTATCACAAAACCCCACCTCCTCGCAGTCTAAGTTTGACGGACGGAGCAACCATCAGTTCACTCTTCGCTGAATCCCCTTCTCCCTTACCGTCTTCAAGAAAGGCAACACTTGCATCTGCCACTGTTCTTCTCTCCGAACGAAGGGAAGGTAAGCGGATCCGTGATGTTGGTATATTTTCGTTCAGAGAAAAAAAGAACTTTTGAAAAGCACTAACCGATCCTCACTCTCTTTTTTGTTTCATTGTCATTGCGATTGTGTTTTCCTTTCAGTGGACTCCTAGTATTCGTCAGTTTCATGATGGACCAAGGAGAACCAGGCAAAGATCTGCCGATATTGGAGCAGACACGGGAGGCTGATCCCCACGAGATAGAGAGCTCCAAGAAGATGGAGGCAACCACCGAGGCGACCCCAGATACTGAGATGGTCAATGCCCCGTTTGAGGTTACAACCCCCATGGCACTGCAGGAGCAGTTTTCCCCCTTCGAGGATGTGTCCCCCCCCCCGCTGAGCTGCCCAAGGTGATTTTCCTTCTTTGCCGATCTTGATTGTGGTTTTTCATCTAAGTATGTGGTGATTTTTTAAGAAAAAGAAGTATGTGGTGATTAATAATGCAAAATTTTATTAGCTTCGATGCCATGGTATACGTAGTGGTTTAAATAACTTGTGTTTCCTATACTGAAAAGTAATTCAGAATTTGTTTCTGTTTCAGTTAGAGCCCTGATGCAGACAAGGATTGTGTGGTTGTACATGTCACTCTCTATGAGGTGGACGACCTGAATATACGCACTGGGAAAACAGAGTCCTTAGGCCGTTGGATCCTGGAAGCCATTTGCGGTTATACCAGTGAAGAGTTGTATTCCAGCCTCGCTGTTGCCAGGCGTGTTGTCCAGGGTGTACTGAAGCACAAGAAGTTCAAAGCTACTCCTTCGTTTGTGAGGAATACTGTTCTTGTCAAGCTTACGCAGGAAGATGACGTGGCATGCCTCCACAAACAAGTTTATCAGTAGCAAGGCCACAAGGTTGTCTTCATGAAGGTTCACAGGATTGAGCTGCTGCGGGACGTCCTCGATGATGTTCATGGCAAGGTCCGTCTTGTGTCCAGCCCAAATTAGATCGAGGCATGAAATAGTTGCCCCAGCTAGTGTTTAATAGTAGTTTGGATTGTGTCTAATTATCTGAACCTTGCCTATTATCGACCCCTCTGGGCTAGTACTCTGTTTGAATCCGTCTGTGGGAACTGCTGCTACTTTTGTGTGCACGTGAATCATGTGAGAACCATCATAATTGTTGCTGAAACAGATGTGTTCTCACTAGTTTTTTCATGAATATGGCATGGTAAGACATAAGTTGTCACAGTTTATCATACGAGCAGTGTGTGTTTTGATGAAATAGAGCACTCATTCGAGAACCGTGCGCCAACGTATACATAAGTACTTGTAAACACTATTGGTGCTACCCCACTTGTAAGCAGTTGTGCAAAACACGGCACATTGGCTCAGCTCGCTTCAACACTAGGCTATCGACCAGCTAACAATCAACAATCTGATGTCTGACATATAAGCAACTATGTATCTTGTTACGGTGGTTCATGCAGTTAATTGAGGCCACAATGTAATAAATTCCAAATGTTCACACGCTAGTCCAGCGCTCATGTGGAACACTCACATTAAACTCGTCTTCATAAAAAACTTGAAAAGCATAAATTAAGCAATTTTATACATCTCAATGATTCATAGAACATAACAAACATATACTAGTTCACAGCAAAAGACAAAGTTTTGACAAGGTTTACAAATCAGGAAAAAACAAGCAAGGCTTCTCTCTGAGCAAAGGGCCTCCCGACAGGCTTAAATTTCCTGGATTTCACTCTGGTTTTTTCTTGTTGCCACCATTCAGGGCTAGGTTCTCTCATTCCAGAATAACCAATTATAATTGTGGTCTCAGCTGGAATGCTAAACTGAACCATGCAGTGTACTGACCAGCTGAAATGCTTGTGCATTCCACTAAATTTAAGGACCGCTATTTGCAGAATTAAGCAGACCATAGAGCCTCTTGTCCACGCATCTGTCCAAAAAATCGCCGTGCAGCCGTGCCAGCTAGTCCTTGGTCCATGGATGAACTGGTAGAAAGTGCATTCCGGACTAGGATGCAGTTGTTTTCACTCGTCCCTGCACTGCAATCAGGAAGTAAAACGTACGAATCAGCTTGTTTTAGATTGCGTTGGTCATTCTACCTTAGTTACTACCAATGTAGGGATACCTTGAAGACGCGAGGTTAGACGACGGCGGCGAGGGATAGCCATCTCATTTTGCATAGTTGTACTAAAACTGAGGTGTTTGCTTTTGATTGCGCGGATAGAAACGATACGGAGACAGACATCCTGAAACGATATGGAGACAGACATCCCTGTTTGCGCAAATAAGAAATACAGTTATTTAAACAGTGATAGATATTACTACTTTCCCTCGTTTGCTCTTAGAACCAAGTCCTAGATTCATGCTATAGCTTTCCAACTTTCTTCCCTGTTTGAACCAATGCTTTGAGTCGACTGGATGAAATAGCTTTACTTCTAATCTACTACTACTATAATGCGGCAGTTTTGAAATTGGATTTACCACTCCATCTTCGGTTCTCCCGCCCAAACAAGCATTGGCTCAAAATCCACCATTCATTTCCCCTCTCATGCATATCACTGCCATCCATCAAACAAAGGATGACATGATCTGACGGCTAAGAGCTGCCGGATTCGCTCCCGCTCCTTGTGCACATGGCCGACTCTGCTCTCCAAGTAAACAAATAAGGAAGCCCCCGTTGAATCTGGATTGCACCTACTGAAGTTGAGAAATGTCTAGAAACTGCTACCACCTCCTCACATGCAAGTACGACAAGTTGGCAAATAGCTAGCACATTTCGGCTCCCCGTTGTCACCTGGGAAATAAAGACTCTACTACGAACTTATTTTTTTAGATTACTATAAAAATGGATTTTTTAGATGCTGCTATACAGTTTACACTATTCACATAACATAACATTGCATGGCTGATGCTAGCTAAAGTTTTATTATGCTTCATCGAGAAATGTAATATTTTAATTATTCACAAAAAGTGTAATATTTTATTTTAGTCATACATAAGCTATACCTCAAGCTAATACAGGACATGAGTGTCGATCAGACCTAAATGACTTATTTAGTTGCACAAAATAGTCCATAAACATGCATGTAAACCATCAAACAACTCTGGAACTATACATCAGTGGAAACCATGAAACAACATATAATAAAACTACAACTTTTATCTTGTAATCAAATTCTTACATGGAACTCAGTTTGATTTGTGCAAGTGATTTGCTTCTTATTTCAGAGTAGTCCTTAGATCATGCAAACAAACACACTATGATATCTACTCAAGATACGAGTACCCATTTCTCTCTCTAAAAAGAAGGTATATGAGTATCTATCATACAGAACATACGTGCAAAGCACGTGCCTTAGTAGAAGTCTAGGTGGCTTTGGAACAGTGGACGGAAGTAGAAAAGGATCCACACGAAGGGAGCTGGGGCAGTAGAGCAAGGCAGGTTTCGAAGGAATATATACCTGAGGGTCGTCGGCATGTCACAAAGACGGCGTCGGGAGGCCGCATCTTGGCCACAATACCGCAGGGAGGAAGAATAGGTCGGAGGCCCTCCCGAGCCGGCGCTCTCTCGGAGAGAACGGCACAACCGCTGATCGGGACGCGTGGGCAGCCGTTGGTCTCCTCCCTCGCCGCCGACGACAGCATGAATGATGCACCTACACCCCTGCCCTGGTCGAGGTTGTCCGGCCGGATTTGTGACCAGCCGTGAGCAGAGAGAGAGTGTGGCCACCTATGTGTTGCTTAGATATGGAGAACATGAGAGAGTGAACGAGAGGAACCCTAGTAAAGCAAGCGCTAAGGATCCTGCTTTTATATATAGTGGAGTGATTTTGTTGTACCCGCTTCAAAAAATGCGCTCCTACGTGTACCCGCGAGTGGGTGTGAGAGAACTAGTGTGTGCGTGCACCGCTTCTCTTCGTGAGAGTACAATATACTATGCCCAAAGAATGTTCGCCGCAAGAGTAATAGTACAAGTGTGTGACATGTGAGCTAAAATAAAATGTGTGCGCCGTCTTTTGTTTTTTAGAAGTTCTGAGGGTAGGGTGTGAAGAGCACATATGTGTGTGACGTCTACCTGTAGATAGACGGTGGGTGCGACGTGCGAGTCTGCGAGAGGACTCGGGAGAGTCGTGACTCGTGAGGGTGCGTGTGCGTGAGAGAGAGGGGGGGGGGCACGTATCAATGTAATGCATGTGTCTGTAAATCATTATCTGACAAACGTTCGCCACAAGCCTTTTCCTGACGAACGTCGTAAGAACCGTTAGATCGGCATCCGACAGTGTCAGTTTTGCCATGTCATTTAACAGAATAACCACTCCTCCTACACACAAATCTCCCACGTGAGTGTTAGCAACTATCGTATGCTCCCTCCATTCCGAAATGCAGTGCATATAGCTTTATTGAAAATTCGAACCTCGCAAACTTTTACCGAGTTTTGTGTACCAAATTGCACATGTAGAATACCATGTATGTATCATTTCATTCATCTTTGAGAGGTAACTATAAAGATGGGTGAGGAGTCTACAAAGAAAGACCATCGTATCACCTGCAGCAATTTCAAGCATCCTTTTGTGTCGAGGAATATCATAGGAACTCTATATGATATGATTTTTATAGGATTTTTTCCTTTAGAGCCAATTGGTTCATAGGAATAGATTCATATACTCAACATTTCAAAGGAAATAAACATGATATCATTTCTATAGCTTTAGAGCCACTTGGTTCATATGAATGGATTCCTATACTCCCTTAATTTCAAAGGAAAATAAACATTAGCGTATATTCAATAGAAAAGTGCCTATGATATGAACCAAATTACATCTCTTTTCTAATCCCTCCTCATAGGAATTGAGAAACATGTCATCTCTAGATTCAGTAGAAAAGTTCCTATGATCTGAACCAAATGACATCTCTTTTTCCAATCCCTACTCATAGGAATTGAGATGCTCCATGTCGTCTCTTTCCCTACAACTTCCATGTATACATCTTCTATTCCTAAATAGATAGTACAACCCACTAGTAGCTTTTTTCCAAAACATGCAACTATGGCACAAGAACTATATAGTGTGGCAATAACTTTGAAAGATGGTCGCTGGATGAAGCTAACCCGACGGTGCAGAAATAGGCAAATCGGAGCACTACTGGCCGTTGGATATCATCAACATTCCACAAGATCTGCCACATGTACAATTTAGAAGACTCCATGGTTGAACTTAAGCATAATGCACAAACCTCAAAACACAAGAACTTCTCCTTTGTTCTAGAATCTTCTGTATCATAATTGATTATTTTTTCTAAATGAATTGCCATTATTTGTTTTTTTACTTTATGATTTACTCCCTCCGTTCCAAGTTAGTGCAAAGTTGGGTCATCTATTTTGGAACGGAGGGAGTACAATGCACAACCCCATGAATCTTAACATTTTTATAAAACTTATTGGTTTTGAATGAGATGAACTATAAGAACTAAACGAACATCTACATCATGAATATATGACTCAAAGCTTTACATGCTATAGTGTGTATTTATTCATAATTTGGTTTCAAAATCTCATGCGTTCAATACATGTGTACCTTACTTGTTTTGACTAGAGTAGCAAATTTCATGCGGCCTCGGGTATATCAAAATGCAGGGCCCATGCATCATTGCCTTTCGGTCGAACCTACGTCCACAATTTTTTGTATGTACTATATCTCCACTTGTCCCCGAACCCAAAATGATGCCTCGTTCCCGTAAAACCAAGCGGCCCACACATATTTAAGGCGTCCGCTCGAACCCGTTTACTACTACGTGGCCCCGCACGCCGTAGTACTCCTACAAACCCTACCGCCGCACTCATCATCGTTTTCTTCAAGAGGACGAGGGAGAAGCTGATTTGTAGTGGAGGCACTTTCAAAAAAAAGGATCTGTAGTGGAGACCCCTAGCCTAGGGTGCCCTAGGTAGCTGCCTCACGCATCATTGTTTTCTCTTTTCTTTATGCTCTTGCGCCCTAGAGTGAAATGATGGTTGCTTCGTCCGTCCAGCTTAATGCGGGAAAGGTGGGGCTTTGTGATTTGACCCCTCGTCGCTCATTTTCTACTACTGCGGCGCTACGACCGGGGTGCCTCCAATTCCAACCACTGCTCCGAACTGTAATTTGGTGCATCGCATGTGGAACAAGACGGTGGATGAGCCACATGTCGGCCAAAGGGGTCCTGCTAAGTGTGTCACCATTTCGTGTGCGGACTGACCCTACTTGAGTTGCTACACCAACACGACAGGAGCAACCTACCACTTGGTTTTGCTCCTTGGTGAATCCCGACTATATTGATCTAAAAAGATACGTGTTGAACTACCCTCTCCGTCTCGGTTTTTTTATTTTTAGGCGTCTCGGTTTATAGGGCCTGCACGTACTTCTAGGTCATCCATTTGACTAACTAAATATGAGTTACCATGTCACAAAAAGTATATCATTGGATTCTTAAGAGGATGTAGTTGTATTTAAAAGTCGAGGGTGGGGCTTTTCCTGTGCGGTAGGCGGCGGGGCAGTTCCGCCTAGTCGGTTCGACAGAGACGCGAGAAGACGAGGGAGTAGGATGCTGCAAACATAGGGCTGTGTGATTTGACAGCGAGTTACTGCTAGACAGGTGGGGCCCCTTGATTTGACTTGCCATTATCATTTTAACTGCGGTGCTACGACCGGCGTGAGTCTCCCAGATTCCTGACCACCTCCATACGTGTGCCTCTCCCAATGCTCCACCATGTAGTAGAGGCTGGCTCTTGCATGAGAGCCCACTTCTCCACTTTTTCCTTGCCTCTCTTTCCTCCACATATGCAAAAATGCCATGTAAAGCGCACTATTGTACTTACTTTTACTTGCTCCTACAGGTGCTTAAGCTTGCCACATAGGCATAAAGTCTGATGTGGCAAGTTAATCAAGAAGAGAGAGACTAGTTTGGTGACCCAAGGAAGAAACAGTGCTAAGCGCGTGTACCTAGGTGAAAAGACAATTTTGAGTCTATACCTAATTAAATGAAGCAAACTTAGCAACACCATTTCATTGGAAGAGGTCACTCCTTGGCAAATGCAATAAATAGATGTGCTTAGAACCGTTTCTTCCTTGAGTATGCAGAAAGAGATAGAGAGGAGTAAAAAAACACTTATAGCCAACCTTGATGTAGTATGAGTGACTAAGTGATGACTATGTATGACATGCCAACATCAGATAGCCTAATGCACCGTGTTAAATCTCCAAGGGTGCGACCGCGCGAGCGATGCGACAGCCGTGGTAGGCGCGACATTGATACGGGCTACTGGCAGCCCTTGGATCTGAGATCAAACGGTCGCATGCTAAGTTGCTAAAAATTTGCAGAATAACCCTCCAGGATAGGATATTCACCCATAGGTCTAGAATCACGCCATGCAACCGTTCGATCTCAGATCTAAGGGCTCTCAGAAGCCCGTATCATGGGAGAATGGAAAGCCACTACCCTGCCATTCGCACACTGGCAGTTCGCTCCTACTCGTCCCCGCACGTCCGTCAATACTACGGCAGTTCGCTCCTAGTCGTCCCGTCCATTCACATTACGGCAGTTCCACTAATCCTAACCCTCCTCCCAAATCCATGGCGTCCCAAATCTCCACGATCGGTGGTGAGTACAAGGTTAGAACCATCACCGGTGATGAGTTCGACGTCATCTACATCCGTTCTTCCACGACGGTGAAAGGATGCCTTTCTCGCTTCAGACACATGTTTGAAAACTCGGATGACGAGTGGGTCGCTGGGCTAGATGTTGAGTACACCACAATCCTGGGACAAGAGAAGGATCTAAAGGACGAAGAGAGGAAGAAGCCCGTCGTGATCCAGGTTTGCGTACATAACGTTTGCTTGGTCTACCACATATGCCATGCCGACATTGAGTGCCAGGATTTTAAGAACTTCCTCAAGGACAAAACAGTGAAATTCGTTACTGTAGACTTTACAAACAACAAAGAAGTCCTGGGTCGGATAGGCCTCATTGTAGGCAACCCCGTCGACCTCCAGAAGAATCGGCTGGTGCCCTCTCATCAACCTTCAATGCTGACCCTGGCAGGAGCCATGGTTCATCCTTCGTACGGTGAAATGGAGAAACCTCCATACACGTTTCATCGTCATGCATGGCAGTGGAATGTACTAGATATAGACCACATCCACTACGCTGCAATGGATGGCTACCTTTGTTTCAATATCTACAAGGGTTGGATGAAGAGCAACAGCCAAGTGTGTGGTTCAAGCAAAGAAGTATCGGCCAAGAGGAATAGGGACAAGGACAAAGTCGAGGACATGGACGAGGACTCCGAGTAATGTGGCAGTGTCGTTGCTCATGGTGGTTGTAGCGATCAGGCCTCAAACGGTCCAATCTCTGTGCTCAGGTGTCATCCCTGGATCAGTAATGCTGACACCACACAGTACTTGAAGGATTTATAACAGAGTAGCAATCACACACTTATTACATCGAGTGTCTAAAAAGAGAACATATTACAATAAATATGGCTTAAGGCCATCTAATAACGATAACAACGGAAGGCTTGGAAGATAAATGAGTCCATCAACTCCAACGACATCACTTAGTATAGAACCACGACCTAAAAGCACCTTACTCATCGTCTGAAAAGTCTGCAACATGAACGTTGCAGCCCGAAACGGGTCAGCACATGGAACATGCTGGCAATGTAACACATAGAGAGCAATGAAAGAATAAGGCTATACTATATGCATATTTTGCTAGTGGAAAGCTCTATGGTTACAGTTTTGCGTAAAGCCAATTTTCCCTACTACAAAGGGATAAATTTTATTTAACTATCATGGTGGTTGTTAAACATTGAGAATGGTTGACAGCATTCTCAATCCCAATTAAGCATCTGCATAAAAAAGCCCAACAATATTAATTTAGAGTAACATGATGAGATTCACATGATAATCCAAGTACTAGATACTCAAGATTTCCATAACCGGGGTCACGGCTAACCATGATTAGTTTATACACTCTGGAGAGGCTTGCGCACTTTTCCCCACAAGACTCGATCGCCTCCATTTGATTTCTCGAACTACATGGTGTTTGAGAAAGGGATGACCGAGATATAGTCTTTCAGAAGCGCTAGCACCTTACGAACGGGTCGACCGTTACACCTACTTTCCCCTACATCTGCTAGTCTACCACTGTAAGAGTTCGCATGACTTAGTCAACTATGCTAGAGCCCATAGTAGCTTGTGGCTGCACACGGAAGTTTCTAGCATGAATAATCTCATGATCCCTTTGAGCCTGGGTGGCGGTCCAAAAGAAAAACAGGCAATCGCTGGAATACCCAGGTGCCTCAGTCCACCCAGATGTGTATTTAAGTTGCCACCTTAGATAAACCATTAATTTATCAAACTCACATCTGTCATGGATTTCACTCACCCAATCCACGTCTACTAGCATAGCATGGCATAACAAGCAAACGTAGAAGTAACTCCCAAAGGTTTGATAATACACAGGTAATAGGTACTACCTCAACTACTTCCCAAACCCACAATTTAATTAGATCCTAAACATGCAATGTCTGAGGACTGATCTAATGCAATAAAAACTTGGTAGTATGAGGTATGATCAAAGTGTTACTTGCCTTGCTAATGATCCGCAAAACCTAGCGATTCGAAGTAGCAAGCGGCGCCCTCCGGATACTCTATCGCAAACAAACAAGCATACAATAAGTACTCAACTAATGCACAGGTAAAACTCAAATAAGAGATCTAACCAGAAAATTCAACTTAAGAACTCCGGTTGGCAAAAAGAACCAAATCGAACGAAGCAACGAAAGACAAACGGCAGAAAAACAGGCTTCGTTTACTATTTTGGATCTAGGGCAATTTTTACAAAGGCAAAAACTTGTTTTTGTTGGTTAAATGGAAAGAGGGTTTCGAGATGAAACTCTAGACGCTTGAATCACCTTATTTCGATAAACAAGCAAAAAGTTATACTAGAACGAAAATCGGATTAGGAATCGCGATCAGATAAATCGCGGATTTAATCCGAGAAAAAAGAAAACGACGAACAGATTAACGAATGAACGCTCGTTATCTAGATCTAAATGATGAACGCGTTCGTTAAACTGAACGAACTAGCGAACAATCACTAATTAACCAAACCAAAAAAACCGACCTAAAAAAATGAATCAAAAAAAACCGAACAAAAAACCGGACGGAAAACCGAACGGTTTTCTCGAGGAAAACCGCCGGCGGTGGGGCAGCGGTCAACCTTCGGCAAGGCGGCGGCTTCGGCGGGGCGGCTCCAGGCGGCGGCGGCGGCTTCGGGCGGCGGCGGCGATGCGGCGGCGGCGGGGCTCGAGCGGTGGGGCGGCGGCAGGGCGGCGGTGCGGCACGCGAGGCGAGGCGGCGGCGGCAGCAGCGTCAGGGGCGGCGGGGTCGGGCGGTAGGGTTTGGGGCGGCTCGGGCTGGGCTCCTCGGCTTATAAAGGCTGGCTGGGCCGGGTGTCCTGGTCGGACACGGCCCGGTAGGTCGGTTCGACTTTTTTTAAAAAATAATTACGCTCAGAAAAAAAAACAAAAGGAATACTAAACAGACTCCAAAAATCCGGAAATAAATTTTCCCTGGCTTCTAAAATCAAGCCACACAGGACGAACATTTATTTGGGGCCTAAATGCAATTTCAAAAAACGCGCATTTTTTCTAAATTCAAATAAAATAGCAAATAAATCAAAAATAAAATCTTATTTGATTTTTTATTAAATCCTCAATATGTCTTTATTTTGGGAAAGTCATTTTATTCCCTCTCTCATATTTTTGTAATAGAAATAATTGAAGATAAAATAAATAAAATCAAACGATCCTATTCTCAAAATTTGAGAAAACTCAAATATGAAAATAACGAAATCCCCAACAATATCCGAGGGTCTTTGAGTTGCGTAGAATTTTCTAGGATCAACCAAAATGTAAATAAAATATGATATGCAATGATGAGCTATTGTATAACATTCCAAATTGAAAATTTGGGATGTTACAAACCTACCCCCTTTAAGATGAATCTCGCCCTCAAGATTCGGGTTGGCTAGAAAATAGGTGAGGGTGGTCCTTCAGCAATTCTTGCTCTCGTTCCCAGGTGTCTTCACCCTCCGTGTGGTGGCTCCACTGAACTTTGCAAAACTTGATAACCTTGCTGCGGGTGACTCGGCTGGCATACTCAAGAATCTTGACTGGTTTCTCCTCATAGGTCAAATCACTGTCCAACTGAATCGCTTCCAGCGGTACTGTGTCTCTCAGCGGCATATCAGCCATCTCTGCTTGGCACTTCTTCAACTAGGAAATGTGGAACACGTCGTGAACTCCTGACAATCCTTCGGGAAATTCCAACTTGTAGGCTACTTCTCCCATAGGCTCCAAAACTTTGTATGGTCCTACAAAACGTGGCGCTAACTTTCCCTTAACTCCAAAACACTTAACTCCTCGAGGTGGAGATACTCGAAGATAAACTCGATCTCTGACTTCGTAAACTGTCTCCTTGAGTTTAGAATCTGCGTAGCTCTTCTGCCTGGATTGGGCTACCTTGAGTTTATCACGAATCAATTTCACTTTCTGTTCAGACTCCTTAATCAGATCCGGTCCAAACAACTGGCGGTCTCCAACCTCATCCCACGACAATGGGGTCCTACACCTCCTTCTGTACAAGGCTTCGAAAGGGGCCATCTTCAAACTGGATTGATAACTGTTGTTGTAAGAGAACTCTGCATATGGAAAATTCTCGTCCCAACTAGATCCGTAATCTAGCGCACAAGCTCTCAGCATATCCTCCAAATTCTGATTGACTCTATCGGTCTGTCCATCTGTCTGCGGATGGAAAGCTATACCAAAATCCAGCCTAGTACCCAAAGTTTCATGCAACTGATTCCAGAACTTTGAGGTAAACTGGGTTCCTCTATCTGATACAATGCTCCTTGGAACTCCATGCATACATACGATCCTGGTCATGTATATCTTTGCCAACTTGGCACTAGTATAGGTAGTCTTCACTGGAATGAAATGAGCTACCTTTGTCAAACGATCGACTACAACCCATATTGATTCATAGCCTGAACGTGTTCTGGGCAATCCTGTAATAAAATCCATGCCTAACTTATCCCACTTCCATTCGGGTATCGGCAATGGCTGTAGCAATCCTGCTGGCTTCTGATGCTCTGCCTTTACTCACTGACATACATCACAAACTGCTACATACTCCGCAATATCCTTCTTCATTCCGGTCCACCAGAAAATATCCTTCAAATCCAAATACATCTTGGTATTTCCTGGGTGAATCGAATATGGTGGATCATGGGCCTCTTGCAGAATTAACTTCCTGGTCTCCGAATCATTAGGCACATAAAAACGGTCTTCAAACCATAAGGTATCGTGCTCATCCTCACGAAATCCTTTAGCTTTTCCTTTGCTCATTTTCTCCTTAATAGAAGCGATCTCCTTATTGGTCTTCTGAGCTTCTCTGATCTTATCCATCAAAGTAGACTGAATCTCCAATGTTGCTACATACCCTCTCGGGACTATCTCCAAACATAGCTGATGAAGATTTTTGTCTAACTCCCTTGGTAAATCTCCCGTCATTAGGGTGTTGACACGACTTTTACGGCTCAGTGCATCAGCTACTACGTTAGCCTTTCCGGGGTGATAATGCAATCTCGGGACCATCTCCTTTGTCTGAGATTCAACTCCTTCTGCGTGAAAATGTACTTCAAACTCTTGTGATCCATGTACACTTCACAATGATTTCCAATGAGAAAGTGTCTCCAGGTTTTCAATGCATGCACTACGGCTGCTAACTCCAAATCATGCGTGGCATAATTCAACTCATGAGGCTTAAGCTGTCGTGAGGCATATCAAACAACTCTTCTGTCCTGCATAAGCACTGCTCCAAGTCCTCGACGAGAAGTGTCACAATACACCTCATAATCCTTGGTCTGATTTGGCAAAATCAACACAGGTGATGTAACCAAATGCTTCTTCAACTCCTGGAAACTGGCCTCACATTCCTTAGTCCATATGAACTTGGTATCCTTCTTCAACAACTCCGTCATAGGCTTTGCAATCTTCGAGAAATTTTCAATGAATCTTCGGTAGTATCCTGCGAGTCCAAGAAAACTCCGGATCTCTCCAACTGTTGTTGGCGCCTCCCAATTTGTCACAGTGTCAACCTTGGTGGGATCTACTGCTATACCTTCTCCAGATATAACGTGTCCGAGAAATTGAACTTCCTTCAACCAAAACTCACATTTGCTAAACTTGGTATATAACTGATGTTCTCTGAGCTTACCAAGTACCAAACGCAAATGCTCTTTATGCTCCTCTTCATTCTTCGAGTAAACCAGAATATCATCAATGAACACTATGACAAATTTATCCAAAAACTCCATAAACACTTTGTTCATCATGTTCATAAAATATGCAGGTGCGTTAGTCAGACCAAATGACATAACGGTATACTTGTACAGCCCATACCTGGTGGTAAAATCCGTCTTTGGTATATCTTGTTTTCGAATCTTCAACTGACGGTATCCTGATCGCAAGTCGATCTTGGAAAATACCTTAGCTCCTTGCAATCGATCAAACAGATCATTGATCATCGGTAGTGGGTACTTGTTCTTGACGGTTACTTCATTCAATCCTCAATAATCAACAACCATCCTTAACGATCCATCCTTCTTCTCCACTAGAAGTACTGGCGATCCCCAAGGCGAAGAACTTGGGCGAATATAACCTTTATCCAGTAAGTCCTTAATCTTCTTCTTAATCTCTTCCAAATCCTTTGCGGGCATTCTATATGGTCTCTTAGATATTGGTCCTGTGCCTGGCAAAAGTTCAGTGAAAAACTCAATATCTCTATCCGGTGGCATGCCTGGCAACTCCTCTGGAAATACATCAGGGAAATCCTTCACCACTGGTACTTCCTCCTGCACAAATCCTGTTAACGAATTCACTTGAGTCTTCCTCGGCACATGCCGGGATACATACTTGATCCTTCTTCCTTCTGGGGTGGTAAGCAAAATTGACTTACTGGCGCAATCGATGTTTCCTCCATACATCGACAGCCAATCCATACCCAGGATTACATCCAAACCTTGTGATTCCAAAATGATCAAATCCGAGGGAAACACATGCCTACCTATACTCAATGGCACTTGAAAACATCCCTTGCTAGCCATATACTCCACTCCTGGTGAGCTTACTAACATAGGTGTTCTAAGAACTTTGGTGGGCAGGTTATACTTATCCACAAATCCCCTTGATATGTATGAATGCGATGCACCAGTATCAAAAAGAACGAGTGCAGTAAATGACTTAACCAAAAACTTACCTATTACTGCATCGGGCTGGGCTTCAACCTCCTCCACAATTACGTGGTTCACCTGTCCCTTGTTGAAAGGGTTCGGCTTCTTCCCAGAGCTTCCATTGCCATTTCCATTCTGGGCTTCAGGACATTCATTGGCATAATGTCCGGTCTTCTAGCACTTAAAGCAAGTGACTTGGCTCAGGTCTCTCTTGGCTGGGGTTGATGGGTTTGTACGGTTATGGCCGTTGCTTCCTCCATTCCCATTACCATTCTCGGTGCCATTGTGATTGTGCGAGCTACCTCCTCCATGGGTATGCTGAAAATGTCCTCCCGGTCTAGGGGTAAAACGTGGCTTCTGCTGAGCTCCAGAATTGTACTTCCCTTGTCCATACTTCCTCTTGCGATTCTCAATCTGCTGCTACTTCCCTTCAATCATGAGAGCACGGTCTACCAACTCCTGGTAGTTGTTGAAGGTTGCTACCATCAACTGCATGCTCAACTCATCATTCAGTCCTTCCAGAAACTTCTCCTGCTTAGCTGCATCCGTAGCTATGTCATCTGGGGCATAACGTGCTAACTTACTAAAGTCCTCCGCATACTGGCCAACTGTCCATCCTCCTTGGCGCAAGTTGCAATACTCTCGCTTCTTCATGTCCATAGCTCCTGCTGAAACATGGGCAGTACGGAAAGCCTGTTGAAACTGGTCCCATGTGATAGTGTCGATAGGGAAAGTGGCAGTGAAATTCTCCCACCATGATGCTGCGGGTCCTTCAAGCTGATGTGCAGCAAACATCACCTTTTCCGCATCTGTGCATCCTGTCGTGGTTAACTCCCTTGCTGTCTTCCGGAGCCAATCGTCTGCTACTATAGGCTCGGTGCTACTTGAAAACACCGGCGGATTCAGCCTAAGAAAACGGGCTAAGTGATCAACAGGTGGTGGTGGTGGTGGGTTGTTGTTGTTCCCCCGATTCTGATTCTGGACTAGCAACTGCATCAATGTGTTCTGCTGCTGGATCAACTGGGTGAGCTTCGGTGGGAAGGTAAATCTGGGGTCACGTCTCGGAGGCATCTGAGGGTTTAGAAAAGCTGAGATTTAAGAATAGAGAGGGGTCTAGAGAAAACACTACCCATATGCACATGAGGCAAAAGCAAAAAATTCACTTCTTTCAATCAAACAAGGGCATACAATCGATCTAACTATCGCAAAAGTGCTCAGACTACTATATTTACATGGTGGACTATTACTACTGATGGGGTGGTCTACTAGAAATATTCTTCGGTTGCAGACTCCATGATATCTGCTCCAGCTTCATCAACATAGTCATCATCGCTATCATCTGGATCCGAGTCGGTGTCGTCGATGATGATGTAGTCTTCTGGGCGAATCTCCTTGGGTTCTTCATCTTCTTCTACTGGTGTAGGGCCTCCCATAAATATTCCGATCTTCTTGATCAGATCGTCATTCTTCTCCACTAATACTTTGATTTCCTCTTCATAATCTTCACGTGTAGCCTTGAGTTCTTCCTCCAGTTCCTTGATTCTTGTCCTCGCCTTCTTCAGATCTATCATGTTGGCGCGCATCTGGTTCTCCTGACGTCGAATGTGCTGGTTTAACTCCTGGATAAAAGATGCAATTGATCTATCCTTCCTGGTGTTGATCATCTCCCCCAAATCTGGTAGATAGTATCCTTGAGATCATTGCGGTAAACTTCTCCAATGCGTCCCATGGCGATGTGAGCTTCCATGCTCTTTCCTAAACTCCATGTTGGTGCATCAAAGGAAAACTCTATGGGTTCAGTGACTGGCATGAACGTCCTTCTTGGAACTTGAACTTGAATCATCCAGCGCTCTTCTTCAGGTAAAGTGGCGTTGTAAGTCCCGGTGAATCTTGGTACTCCTATGTTCATATATCTAGTGCCTTACTTCAAGTGACATCCAAAGGGTGTATCTTCATCCGGTTCTGTGAACTTGTTCCTTGCATCCGCCATCCTAAAAGAGTAGAAAAGATGAGAGGTCAGAATGAGAAGAGAGAGAGAGTAGTGATCTAGGGCTTTAGCTTAATGGTCGTGTCCTATAGTCAGCGTGTGCTCTGATACCATCTTGTAATGATCAGACCTCAAACGGTCCAATCTCTGTGCTCAGGTTTCATCCAATGCTGACACCACACAGTACTTGAAGGATTTATAACATAGTAGCAATCACACACTTATTACATCGAGTGTCTCAAAAGAGAACTTATTACAATAAATATGGCTTAAGGCCATCTAATAACGATAACAGCGGAGAGCTTGGAAGATAAGTGAGTCCATCAACTCCAACGGCATCACTGAGTATAGAACCACGACCTAAAAGCACCTTACTCGTCGTCTGAAAAGTCTGCAACATGATCGTTGCAGCCCGAAATGGGTCAGCACATGGAATATGCTCGCAATGTAACACATTGAGAGCAATGAAAGAATAAGGCTATACTATATGCATATTTGTCTAGTGGAAAGCTCTATGGTTACTGTTTTCTGTAAAGCCAATTTTCCCTACTACAAAGGAATAAATTTTACTTAACTATCATGGTGGTTGTTAAACATTGAGAATGGTTGACAACATTCTCAATCCCAATTAAGCATCATCTTGTAGCGATCAGACCTCAAACGGTCCAATCTCTGTGCTCAGGTGTCATCCCTGGATCAGTAATGCTGACACCACACAGTACTTGAAGGATTTATAACAGAGTAGCAATCACACACTTATTACATCGAGTGTCTCAAAAGAGAAATTATTACAATAAATATGGCTTCAGGCCATCTAATAACGATGAGAGCGGAAGGCTTGGAAGATAAGTGAGTCCATCAAGTCCAACGGCATCACTGAGTATAGAACCACGACCTAAAAGCACCTTACTCATCATCTGAAAAGTCTGCAACATGAACGTTGCAGCCCGAAACGGGTCAGCACATAGAATATGCTGGCAATGTTACACATAGAGAGCAATGAAAGAATAAGGCTATACTATATGCATATTTGGCTGGTGGAAAGCTCTATGGTTACAGTTTTGCGTAAAGCCAATTTTCCCTACTGCAAAGGAATAAATTTTATTTCACTATCATGGTGGTTGTTAAACATTGAGAATGGTTGACAGCATTCTCAATCCCAATTAAGCATCCTCATAAAAAACCCAACAATATTAATTTAGAGTAACATGATGAGATTCACATGATAATCCAAGTACTAGATACTCAAGATGTCCATAACCGGGGACACGGCTAACCATGATCAGTTTATACACTCTGCAGAGGTTTGCACACTTTTCCCCACAAGACTCAATCGCCTCCGTTTGATTTATCGCACTACATGGTGTTTGAGAAACGGATGACCGAGACATAGTCTTTCAGAAGCGCTAGCACCTTACGAACGGGTAGACCTTTACACCTACATTCCCCTACATCTGCTAGTATACCACTATAAGAGTTCACACGACTTAGTCAACTATGCTAGAGGCCATAGTAGCTTGTGGCTGCACACGGAAGTTTCTAGCATGAATAATCTCATGATCCCTTTAAGCCTGGGTGGCGGTCCAAAAGAAAAACAGGCAATCGCTGGAATACCCAGGTGCCTCAATCCACCCAGATGTGTATTTAAGTTGCCACCATAGATAAACCATTAATTTATCAAACTCACATCTTTCATGGATTTCACTCACCCAATCCACGTCTACTAGCATAGCATGGCATAACAAGCAAACATAGAAGTAACTCCCAAAGGTTTGATAAATACATAGGTAATAGGTACTACCTCAACTACTTCCCAAACCCACAATTTAATTAGATCCTAAACATGCAATGTGTGAAGATTGATCTAATGCAATAAAAACTGGGTAGTAGGAGGTATGATCAAAGTCTTACTTGCCTGGCTGATGATCCGCAAAACCTAGCGATTCGAAGTAGCAAGCGGCGCACTCCGGATACTCTATCGCAAACAAACAAGCATACAATAAGTACTCAACTAATGCACAGGTAAAACTCAAATAAGAGATCTAACCAGAAAAGTCAACTTAAGAACTCCGGTTGGCAAAAAGAACCAAATCGAACGAAGCAATGAAAGACAAAAATGGTAGAAAAAACAGGCTTCGTTTATTATTCTATATCCAGGGCAATTTTTACAGAGGCAAAAACTTGTTTGAGTTGGTTAAACGAAAAGAGGGTTTCGAGATGAAACTCGAGGCGCTTGAATCTCCTGATTCCGATAAACGAGCGAAAAGTTATACTAGAATGAAAATCGGATCAGGAATCGCGGATTTAACAAATAAATCGCGGATTTAATCCGAGAAAAAAGAAAACGATGAACAGATTAACGAACGAATGTTCGTTATCTGGATCTGAACGAAGAACATGTTCGTTAAAACGAACGAACGAGCGAACGCTCGCTAATTAATTAAACAAAAAAACCAATCTAAAAAAACGAATCTAAAAAAAACCGAACGAAAAACCGGATGGAAAACCGAACGGTTTTCTCGAGGAAAACTGCCGGCGGCAGGGCAGCAGTCAACCTCCGGCAGGGCGGCTGCTCCGGCGGGGCGGCGATGCGATGGCTCCGGGCGGCGGCGGCGATGCGGCGGCGACGCGGCTCCGGCGGCGGGGCTCTGGCGGTGATGGCAGCGTCAGGGGCGGCGGGGTCGGGCGCTAGGGTTTGGGGCAGCTCGGGCTGGGCTCCTCGGCTTATAAAGGCCGGTCGGGCTGGGTGTCCTGGTCGGACATGACCCGGTAGGTCGGTTCGAATTTTTTTTAAATAATTACGCTCAGAAAAACAAAAGGAATACTAAACAGACTCCAAAAATCCTGAAATAAAACTTCCCCGACTTCTAAAATCAAGCCGCACAGGATGAACATTTATTTGGGGCCTAAATGCAATTTTGAAGATGCGCATTTTCCTAAATTCAAATAAAATAGCAAATAAATCCAAAATAAAATCTTATTTGATCTTTTATTAAATCCTCAATATTTCTTTATTTTGGGAAAGTCATTTTATTCCCTCTCTCATATTTTTGTAATAGAAATAATTGAGGATAAAACAAATAAAATCAAACAATCCTATTCTCAAAATTTGAGAAAACTCAAATATGAAAATAACGAAATCCCCAACTCTCTCCGAGGGTCCGTGAGTTGCGTAGAATTTTCTAGGATCAACCAAAATGAAAATAAAATATGATATGCAACTATGACCTATTGTATAACATTCCAAATTGAAAATTCGGGATGTTACACTGATTTCTAAACTTCTAATGCAGTGTCTACCGGATTAGTTGCATAGTTTAATTTCAGGTGTGCTTAGTTTAATTTGAGGGGTGTGTTTGCTGAGCCCCCAGCAGAACTATGTTATATTTCTTCTCGTTACTTTAACTCTTCAGTATGTACATACTACTAGTATTACTTTAATAGAATTTAGCACCCCAATTAAGCACGTACTAGCTTTTTTAATAGTACTATATGCATAATTTGGCGACCAGTGCTCTCTATATGTACCACCTTTTTTAAATTTCAATTTTTGCTCCATCGCGCAATCCATCGATAGTACTACTGTACAAAAGTATACATTTTTTAAAAGGCTAGAGTACTGTTCATCACATATATAGCCAGTTAAATTCTCAACCTAGAACAACGTGCATGCTATGTAGTAAACCGATACGGAGGAAGTATAGTAAAAATGAGGTGATTTTACCGAGCGATCGATGGGGGAGCATGGCCTGTCATGCGGTCCCACGTGTCATGATGTACCAAGGCGATGCGCGTGTCCCTCTTGAGGCAGAAGCAATACTAGTATGTGGTTTGAGATGATGGCGAACCAAAGTGTGAAATAATGGTTGCTTCGTCCGTCTAGGAAAGTGCGACATTCTGATTTGACATCTCATTGCTCATTACTACTACTGGGCCGGTACAAGTGGGGTGCATCCCCGCTGTTGTTCTGCACTATTATTTGGTGCTTGACACGTCGACCCGGTTGCCATATGTCCCACATGTCGGTGACAGGAAGTACATAATTCATGAAAGGGAGCATCGACGGAGGAGTATACTACAGAATTCATGAAAGGGAGCGACTTAGTTTTGGAAAAATCTGTTTTTACGGAGTATGTACCCACTAGGGTTTATAGGGCTCATCTAAAAAACATTCGTTTTTCTGTTTGATAAGTCTCAATTCTACTATACTAGTAGTAGTACCATTACATGTTGGATTTCTAGGTGCGTTAGATCACCCGATGTAAGCAGTGTCAAGAGGAAACTAACCAATGCATGTACAAGTTCATGGAAGTTTAGTGGTCATTCATGCATTCATTCTAATTAATGCCCCGGTAAACATAACTTCTTGAGAAAAACGAGTGTACTAATTACTTGTGCAAACTACAAAATTAATTCGACCACTCACCGTCTACATTGGTTGGAGAGATTTTGAAATTGAGCCATAAACTGGAAAGGAGGAGGTAGTAACTTTTGTCTCGATTACTATTTGTGGCCTTGTATAGATGCAAAATGTATTTTTTATAGTGGCCTTGTATAAGTAAATGGAGGGAGTACTAACCAAAGTACGTAGGAGGGATGAGGAGTAAATGGAGGGAGTAGTAAAATTTTCTCCTCGTGCTGCGAGCCACCGCGCACGTTGGCGAGGGAGCGGGCATAAGGCGTGAGGGCTGTTTGGTTTTAGGACTAGCATTGCCATACTTTGCCACACATTTTGGCCAAACTTGCCTAAGGTTAGTTTATCAAAATGAGAGCCATAAGTTGGCAAGCCTAAGGGAATCTTGCCACACTTTTTGTGTGTATGCCATGTGGGGCTCAAGTGTGGCTTGCCTAAGGTGTGGCTTGAACCAAACACTCACCTAAGTTGGTCAAACTTGCCTAACCTTAGGTGTGGCAATCTTTGGCAAAGTTAGTCACAAACCAAACAGCCCCGTAGTAAGCAAGCTTCATGTCATCCTATGAGCCACCGCGCCTGTGGGCAGGGGAGATGACGTACTAAGCAAGCTTCTCCTCATTCTGCGAGTTGATGGGACACATCAAAAGTACTCCAGTGTATAGAGCCTTGCCTCTAAGGTAGGCCCCACATGGCTTGCCTCTTTTTTTAATTTAACATAACGTGTCAAGTTGCAATTTGTTTGTTCAGCCGTGGTAGACGATCCTCCCTCCACCAAATGGACAACCAGTACACGTGCCAAATTACCACGTTGGCTGCCATTTTCATACAGAAATGAGCTCCACCATGTACCCGCGCGGGTGTGGTTGGGAAAGAGACGGGAGTACGTGCACCGTGCGTGCACCTCTTCTCTTCGTGCACGTCCCCCACTTACGTGTGTGTGTGTGAGAGAGTTACAAACCTAGACATAATGCACCGTCCATCCCCATGCCTCCGCCCAGTCCGACCACCAGTCACCACC
Source organism: Triticum monococcum (assembly GCA_034509565.1). NCBI lineage: Eukaryota > Viridiplantae > Streptophyta > Magnoliopsida > Poales > Poaceae > Triticum > Triticum monococcum. Next base: position 70,847,935 of record CM067846.1, read on the forward strand.
ACGCCCCACTCCTCCTCACCTTATCTCTCATCTTTCTCCCTCCATTTTTAAATACAAGGGGCCACTATCAAAATTACAATTTGCAGATATACGAGGCCACTAACACTAATCGATGCAATATTAATGGTGTTTGCCTCCTGGTACTAGCAAAGGAGGACATTAATTATCCCTTGCATGCATGCCGAAGTTTGTAAAAAAATGCATCTTGATGTTCCGTGCAATGCACGGGCATCTTGCTAGTCCATGAAAACAACACATGGCAAAATTCCACGGCGAACGAGGGATTTGAATCTATTGGGAGGGGCTGTTTGGATCTTGCCCGGGGTAGCCAAAATATTGGCGACCCTTTTTGTCCACCGGTGCCTTTGCCACCGATGAACGAGGAATGACTCGGGTGCTCATGCTGTCATGCATCCTCCAGTGCGCACGTTGGAGACAAGCTCGCACGAGCTGTGTTTTTTGTCCCACAACGCCGCCCGAGCCGCCCATAGACCGACCGGCGACCCGCAAATTATGCCATCCAACCGTAGCTGCACACATTATGATAGCAACTCAACCAACTGGACGAAATTCACGCAAACACGTAGACAAACTGATATTTCATATGAACAACGACGGAAATCATATAAAATACCGGATTTTCATACAAACATGACGGATTTCATTACATTCAAATGAACTACGCGGTGCTAGTTCTAGACAGTGCAGGTATATAATACCTGGCCTAAATGGTCGCCCGCCGATCGATTTGTGTTCCTCATGTCTGGCAGCACGATCACCGGACTGCCGGGAGCCCCGGAGGTATATGCTTCAGCGCAAAGGATGGCTCGCTTCCCCACTGCCCAACTGATATCATTGGTTGGTGCTGAAGATGATGGTTGCCGGCACCGGTTCGAGTTCATCACTAGCCACTACTTCGCCATGGCCGACACTGACTCGAGTTCATCCTAACATTCCCCTCTTTCGTGGAGCCCATGCGGGGTCGACGAAGGTCCTCGCAAAAAAGGATCCGGCAAGACACCTGATGTGTACGCCGACGTCGCCTTCGTGGTGGCCTTCATGGGACCCAAGCGGCGGCGGCCTCCCGTGTTTTACTTCTCCTTGATGATGGCGACGGATGCGGAGGCACTGTCCACCGACTCGTCGCTCTTCGCGCACCCGGCTTCTATCGCTACTTGCATGGCGCGACCGCCTGCATGGGAGTCATGGCCACAGAAATGGGAGACGCGGTACGAGGCGGCAGCATGGACGGCATTTAACGATGCTCGTGCGCCGCTCCTCGCCGAGCTGGCTTGGAGCGGTGAGTTGCTGAACCGCACGCCGGCTTGGGGGGGCAACTGGCTCCGTCAAGCGAGGGGAGGGAGGTGGATCAGTAAGCTGCATAGCTCGTATCCGGCGGGCTACCCAGCCGGCTTGGATGCGTAATAACTACTCTTCGTAAGCCATTGTAAGAGTGGAAAAAATGGTGGAGGAGATAGGGGAGCGGCGGAGGTGTGCGATTCTTGGCCGGTGTGTGGGCTCTTTGGGTGCATGGCCTGCATGTCAGTGACCCAACGCAGGCAGCGCACAGCAGAGGAACCTTTGGTGCGCCAGGGCGGTCAAAAGCGGGCATTTCATAAACCGATGATTGTTCATTGAGTGTGGCGTCATCTTTTTCATGTAGATAAGCCTACTATGTTAATAGCCCATTTGATACGTTGTGATTCATAAAGACCGTTGCAAACATCAATGTTCTGCTTTATCACAAATAAGATTGATTAATACCCGTAACAATCCATGTCCTTAACAAAGGGTGCATGCACGTATAGGTTGAACGTGTGTCTTGCGTCGTGTGCTGTGTGCATGCAGGCATGCGAGTGTTGCGTGCCTGCAAGGGTACATTTCAGTGTTGCATGCATGGGTGCGTACGTGCGTGTGTTCGTGAGTGCATGAGTACGTGTCAGTGTTGCACGCCAGCATGCGTGCGTGTGTACATGTCAGTGTGGCACACCTACATGCGTGCGTGTAATGCGTGCATGCATGTGTACGTGCGGGGTGAGGCTACCCATCAGTCGACTGACTTTTTCATCTCTGGTCATTAGATTTTCCAGCCGTTGGATACGAAATCAAGGGCCTCCAGTTTATCATCAAACTCCACCCCCCTGAGCCGCCAGCAACCACCGGCCGAACTGCCAGCCCCCGTCGCCCGCGGCCGGCCCGCCCTCCCCGAAACCACTCCCCACCGCCGGTCCGCCGCCGCACCGGCCATCCCTCTAGCCCCCCCTCCCGGCCGAGCTTTTTCTCTGGGGATCCCCACCCCACTGCCCAATGAACGCCCCCCAACCGCCGGTGACTGCCAACCAGAGGTCTCACGACTTCGAATACCCACCAACCACTAATTTATTACCAGTTTTGTCCTTCATATATGCGCTGACGGGTGGGCCCTATGGTAATGCGCGCTGCTGAATGTGGACCATTTGACTGGTCAATTGATCGTGTTATGAACAAATTACGGAGCTGTATGGTGAGCCAGTGACTGTATGATCACCCTAAAATGTACTCCTATTTTATTAACACAGGTGGGCCCCACGGTTACGCGCCCCGATGGTGCAACACTAGTTGCGCCGTGTGGAACGTTTGACTGGTCAATTGATTGTGTCATCGACAAAATACGGAGTTGTACGAGTGAGCCAGTGACCGTATAATCATGATATGTATTTGTTTAACATGGTACAGACGCAAGGGCTCATATATACGCGCAAGCACTTACCGCTATAAGCGCACACACGCGAACCCTACCCCTATGAACACCTTCGAGAGAGTGGGCCAGCATATATGATCTTGAGATTTTACGAAGTCACCATAGGTGCCTCGTAGTCGAGTGGAACGTCTCCTCCCACTGAACGTACATCGCCGGAAAATACTGAAATTAACACAAGATAAGTGCGAGCACAGGGACTTTAACCTTGGTGGGCTCGAGAAACCACTGTCCTCTAACCATCCAACCACATGTTGGTTAGCATGACAAAATGTATGTGGTGACCGTGATGAGCTTATTCTAAAGTCCAGTGACCATATCATGCTTTCGCTTCAAATACAATGACCGTAAGTGTCGTCAACAAAATACGGAGCACGCATCAAATGCAAAGTCCGTCAATGTCATCAACAAAATATGGAGACGTATCGTGAGCTAGATACCGTTGTACTATTGTATATGCTTATTTTCTTAGTGGCCGGTTGCGTGTGTGGTGTGGTGGGCACATCATTTCTAGTTGTGGTGGGTCAACATGAAGACTCATGGGTCGGTTCCATCCTGCGCCACATATAGGTTGGACCGAGACGTGTTATACGATGACCCATGTGGAGGACTCGGCGTACAACACGAAGCTACCAGAGTCGCGCAGGACTCTATCCCCACTGGTGATAAGCCGACCATATATGATTTGTAACCCTAGGCCCTTAGTATGTTATACAAGCTTGGGGGCTAGTTCGTCGATAGTATACACACATGCACAATGTCTAGTATTCACGTGTACTTTGTACACACCCCTATCACTAATATACAGTACACTTTGTACACACCCCTATCACTAATATACAGTACCAGGAGTAGGCTCTTTCTTCAATTGCAATTGAATTCTAGCATGTGCATGTGTTTATTTCATATTATCGATCCATAGAGTGAGAGCGGTTTGAAAACAGGCAATGGATGCTTTTGCAATTCATATATAAACATTAATTACTGCACTCCATGTTGTTAGTGTGAAGCACTTTATACATTTGTCACTTGCATGGATACATTCCAAATTGCTAGCTACGAGATACAATACATGTCGAATTCAACATAAAGGGGGTTTCGAAGATTCGAATTCATAGGAAGTGCATTCATCTATTTGAACCCGAGATAATGGCATTTGTAAATCAGATGTAAAAAGGGGGCATCAATCTTTGTTGTGAGTTTGAACATGCTATATATATTCATACGCATGTCTAACTTTTTTTGCAACCAAGGAGATTATATCTGGAACCATGAATGAACTGAGGTAAGTCGCATATTTTTTAATATATACTCATGTACAATGTATATTCAAATGTACCCCCTCCATTCCAAAATAATCGTCGCTTTAGGATTTTCAAGAGTAAAGATTTGTGAAGTTTGACAAATCCTGAAAGTTCAATTCAAGAGAACCGAAAACGTTAATGCTTCTGCTCCCAAATATTGAACGAAGCGCCAAATAGGCCTCTGGTCACCCGAAACCGCATGAGACTAATGTTTTGGTGGTAGGAAATTACTGTCCTGACTCTGGCCCGTGTAGCCTATCAGCCCGATGTCCAAAGGTCTAAACTGGGGTAGGTTTGTAACTTCACCAAGACGCCAGAGAAGCATTCATACGCCGTGGGCGCCTACCCATGCGCTCGGTCGAAATCTATCCCGCCCATATTTGGGACACCTGACATGACTGTCCTACCCCCAACCCGCAATATGTCCGAAATTTTAGATGGGGGGAAAGTTTGTAACTTTCCCCAAATTTCAAACAAGCGCGTCTCAAACCGAAACATTGTTCCCCCTTAGTTCCCCGCCTCCCTCCATTTCCCCATTCATACTCCATGGGCATGAAAACGCCCTCTCCACCAGCCGCGAAACCCTAGCCTCCTCCGTCCTCCACCCGATAGCGGCCAATCCACCGCCGCCCTCCTCCATCACGCCAGAGCCGGTACCCCGATGTCGTCGTCCAACGCAACCACAACTGCAACACCTTCAAGGACTTAGCAGCTGAAGCCGAGGCAGAGCTGCCTCCACGACGCCGACGCCGACGTGCGCCATACCAGAACCACTCTGACCACGCCGTCCCGCGCCTCACTGCTGCGGCTCCACTGTCGCAACCGTCCACCACACTGGAACTGTTCCCGCTACACCGTCGTTCGCCGCCTTGGATCTGCTTCCCCGCCGCCGACAGATAAACACCACACCACACTCAACAACTTGCCCATGGGTTCGTCCAAGGCTGCACGTCCTCCACAACTTCTAGTTTCTGGCGAACAACAACAAGATTGTCAGAAAAAAAGAAGGAGGACACAACACTGCCAGCAGAAAGAGGTACTCCTCTTCCCTTATTCGTGCAAATCTTACGTCTCCGCTCACACCGTATTGATCCCACGAAAGAAACTAGTTGAGCGCTTCTTACTACATCTTCTTTGTGATACTAAATGCACAAGGTTTCCTCCCTTTTACTATTTCACCTTTGCTAGAGGTCAGTAGCCCGCCTGGATTTAAATTCAGGGTCAGTCGAACCGCAATTAAAAGAAGCAGCACCCTCTTAGGCGCGTGGAGCACCTAGTCCTCCTGTTCCCCGGGGAAGCGGCGCATCGGTGTCTATCATAGGGGTGTGGGGCGCAGGAGCTGCTTGCGCCCGATCTGGAGGTCGGCGGGGCTTGAATGGATGGCCCAGGGGCGGTGCCAAGCACGGTGGTGCGGTGAGGTCGAGGGGAGGGCGCAGGCAGGGGAGGAATACTAGGCCGGTGGTCGCTGGCATTTCGAGGAAGATCGTCAACACTAACTCGCTGGAGGTAGATGAAGGTGATCTGCCCGTTCTTTGTACATCGGACGGTGCAGAAAAAATGGACTGACCTATTTGCTTTCAGTCGACTGTTATTTTCACAGAATCCTGTAGTAATTTAGTGTGCCTTGCATGTTGTAGAGCTATCATATATCTCCCGTCATTTATTTCTCACTGACCTGCTATCTGCTACCTTTACACTATACTAATTTTGCACACACTTTACCCATACTCACACTATTGTTTTTTATGCATGCGTATTTCAGACTCTGACGCAGTGTTGATGAATGCAGAAAAGAAAAGGCAGAAGTCGCTCCAGTGTAATTCGAAGATAAGCACTAAGCGTTCCAGTGCTCTAACGGGTGCAGTGTCAGTAGTTGGAGACAGTAAACGTAGCTCTGCAGTTGATGATCTCAATTGCCACACACAACCATCCTAGGTGCTTGCTTTAACTCAGCGCTGTCAAATGTGGTTGCATGTTGCATATGGTGTCTAGCTTGTATCGCTTCCAATTTGGTTAAATTGCATCTGCTTACTTTACACATTATACCTTTGATAATGACATGCCTTCCTGTTTTTGATACATACTACATATGTCTATTAACCATGTTCATACATCAAACTAATGCTCTTTTGTATCCCTCGTCAATCACTTATGATGAGACGGTCACCCTAGTGGGTTTCTGTGAGACGCCATACTCGTTTAAAGAGTGCAGTGTCATCCTCCCCACATGATTCTCAAGAAACAGCAAGGCTAAATGAAGATAGTCAACGTAGCTCTCTAGTTGATCACTGCAATTCCCCCACACCACCATCGCAGGTGCTTGCTCTTACTTGGCACTATGATATGTAGTGTTCGTCTTACATGAAAGTCGTGTTCGTCAGTATCATGCATCAATGAGTTCTGAAGAGCAAATTTTATTCCTTTTTCTAGTGGGTTTGACTTGACAAGGCAAAATAAAGAAAGAGGAAGGAAAAGAGTAAGGAAGGCGATGATGGTGGTCCTCTATAGCAACATAAACGGAGCATCTGTACCGATTCTCCTTGTACTGATAGTGCATTACAAGGTCCAAGTCTCTGCTCCCCTACTGCACCATCCAAGGTACTTGCTCTAACTTGGCAGTGTGATATCTGGTTGCATGTTTCATATGGTGTCTAGCTCGTATTGCTCCTAATTAGTGTAAACTGCATCTGCTTATCTTACACATGATACATGTGAATATGACACGCTTTCCCGTTTTTGGTACATACTATATCTTATGATAAGGCACCTTTAAGTCGCCACTGTGACATTGGTTGTGTCTTGCATATGATTTCTAGCATGTACTACTTCTAATTTGTTGAAACGCCATACAGTTTGAACTTGGCAGAGTGATATTGGTTGCATCTTTCATATGGTGTCTAGCTTGAAGTGCTTCTAATTTGTTGAAATGCCTTCTGCTTAGTTACCACATCATAGGTGTGAATATGTCACACCATCCTGTTTTTCATACATATTCCATCCTCGCATCATGTGTTTGCCTTTCATCCGAGTAGTGTTCATCAGTATCATGCATGAATGAGTTCTGAAGAGCGAATTTTATTCCTTTTTCTTATCGGTTTGACTTCACAATGCAAAATCATTACAGATGAAGGAAATTACTCAGGCAGTGGATGATGGTGGTCCTTCGGAGCAACTCAAACATGGGGTCTCTATAGATTCTACTCTGCCATCCTCCCAACAAGATTCGCAAGACAACACAAGGCTGGACAGTCAACGTAGATGTGTAGATGATGAGCACATATCCCCTACTCCACCATCACAGGTGCTTGCTCTAACTTGACACTATTATATGTGGTTACATGTTGCGTATGATGTCTAGCTTGTATTGCTTCTAACTTGAATTGTATTTGCTTACTTTACACATAATGCCTGTGAATATGACACGTGTTCCTATTTCTAGAACATATGTATACATGATGAGCACATCTCCCCTACTACACCATCACAGGTGCTTGCTCTTACTTGGAACTGTTATACGTGGTTGTGTTTTTCGTATGATGTCTAGTTTGTATTGCTTCTGATTATGTTGAATTGCATCTACGTAGCTTACAACTTATACCTGCAACGATCACTTACCCGTAAGACACATTTAACTTGGGACTGTGATGTAGGTTGCATCTTGCATTTTCTTCTAGCTTGTACTGCTTCTAATTTCTTGAAATGGCACTTACGACGAGACACTTTTACCTGATAGAGTGATATTGGTTGCATGTTCATATGGTGCCTAGCTTTCATTTCTTCTAATTTTGTTGAAATGCCTTCCGCTTACTGTTTTTTCATAAATATTCCATCCTCCTATCGTACGTGTGAATATGAAACGCTATCTTTTTTTGTATATATTCCATCCTCCTATCCTGCGCTTGCCTTACATCAAAGTAGTGTTCGTCTGTATCATGCATCAACCAGTTATGTAGAGCTAATTTTATTCATTTCTTATGGTTTTGACTTCATAAGGCAATATCATAAAATAGGAAGGAAAATAGTAAGTTAGGGGATGTTGGTGGTCCCCCGCACCGACGCAAACATAGACTCTCTAGATTTGCCACTGCTACTGCTAATGAAGTTGAAGTCCCAAGTCTACATGATGAGTTCATCTCCCATACTCCACCATCACAGGTGCTTGCTCTAAGTTGACAGTGTGATAATTGGTTTCATGTTGCATATGTTGTCTAGCCTGTATTTCTTCTATTTTGATTAAATTGCACCTGCTGAGTTTATACATTATACATGTGCATATGACATGGCTTTCTGTGTCTAGAATACACTGCATCTATCTATCATACCATGTTCTTACATCAAAGTACTGTTGTTGTGTATCCCGCATCAGTCACTCATGATTGGACGCTTTTAACATGGTAGTTTGATAGTGGTTGCATCTTGCATTGATTTCTATGTTGTACTGCTTCTAATTTTTCGAATTGCCACTTATGACAAGACACTCTTAACATGGCAGAGTAATATTGGTTGCATCTTTCATATGGTGTCTTGCTTGCATTACTTCTATTTTCTTGAAAATCCTTCTGCTTAGTTTGCACATCGTAGCTGTGAATATGTCATGCCGTCCTGTTTTTCTTACATATTCCATCCTCATACGGTTGTCTTACATCAAAGTATTGCTTGTCTGTATCATGCATCAATGAGTTCTGAAGAGTGATTTTATTCGTTTGCGTTGTGGGTACAGCTTGACATGGCAAAGTCAAAAAAGAGCAAGGAAAATAATATAGTAGGGAGTGTTGTTACTCGTCGGGTGAAACGGAAAAGGTTCTGCCGTCGAGATTCTGCTGGTACTTATAGTGCAGTAGAAGGTCCAAGTCCACTGGCTAAATCTACAAACACAGTATCACCCGCTCCACCAGCTGTAGCATCCACTTCAACTGTACCAGCATCTCAACTAGTTACTCGTTCGTTTACTTTGGAACTGGCCAGTTCCCAAGCTGCCTTCACACCTAACACTACTTCCAAAGCACTGCTGACACGACATGACTTGGCAAGATCAGATGAACCTCATGAGCATCAACACCAAGACGGTACCTGACCGAGTCAAGTTGCAGTTGCATGCTCCTTTATATGTACTCTCACATTTTGATGTACACTAACACTTTCCAGATTCATTGTTGAACTAGCACCACGGTGCAAGCGGAAACAGACATCAGGGATAATGCTTGACAGATTAATAAAATCTAAAGTTGGAAGAATGGAGATCCATTTTGAGGCAGGTTTAAAAAGGCCATGTGATGCTACAGAGTCAGCCAAGTTAGTATCAGAGGCAGCTGTTGCCGTTAGGTGTCATGCATGTATCCTCCCAACGTGGATCCAGTACAGGAATGAGAAAGACAATACCCAGTTTAACACCTTCCTTGACCATTTATCCATAAGTAATGTTATTCATCGCAATTAGTAATACTAGTCGTCAACCCGTGCATTCGCACGGGCTAATTTTGTAATCTGCAATGGATTGAGTTTTGAGACTACATTTCATTTACCGGGAGTAATGAAATCCGGAATTCCCAAGTTTCTATTGGAACAGTTCCATCTTGTCCTATGACCATACATGTTTAACATTCAAATCTTACCATAGTTAGAATTTAATACTTAAAATAATAGAATATGAAATGAGTCACTTGTACTCAAATGTTCTCTATCCAAATAAAAAAATCTAATTATTAGCACCTCTAAACCTCTATCCAGTCTCTAGAGTAATTAAGAAGTTTAGTTTATATATAAGATGAAAGAGCCTCACATAATCAACAACAAAAATGATTAGACCTTTTTAAACAAAAAAATGAAATAGATGCACACATCAGCGACCATTTTTAGTACTCGCTTCTTTGTTTAAAATTTTTCTCATTAATAGGAAAAAGCCTAGTCATTGCATCGAGAAAATGTTCATTCGGTTGAGTTTCTGTACATGTTGACATGGTTGCACTTCAGTGCATCTGCTTTGCTTCCATCACATCATAATGTATTGATCTAAACATGCTCACATTCATTATATTAGTCATTTCCTAAAAGTAAAATGCTAATATATTAACATACACACAAAGTAGACCATTTTGGTCTCTATTTTGAATTCACACAAAATTTGGCAAATAAGGTATATATAAAAACCTTACTGAAATAATTTGGTATATAATGAAACCAAAAGAAATATGAATCCAAATGTAGCGAAATACCGATTCAATATTTACCTGAAATCTTATTTATCTAACCAAACAAACCGACAGACATACCTCGTATCCATTATCAGCACCCTATATGTGTTGCTCGTACAAGTTAATATGCATGTTATTCCTAACGTGGTAGTTTGCCGAGTTCTCTTTTTCCAAAACTCGGCAATGGCTATTTAAATATTTGTCGAGTGCCCATAATAAGAACTCGGCAATGTTGATGAGTGCTCACGTCTGTCCAACCAAGTGACGTTTTCCAAGAACACTATGCAAACACTTAATGCCAAGTAGTTTCTAGCTAGGCTTTGCCGAGCATATTGGAAACTCGGCGAATTCGGTGATTCTAGTAGTGACATGGCATTAAAAATAAACTTTATCGTGCTCACGTTCCAAAACACGAACTGTGTAGAAAAAAGTAACTAAGTAGACTATTCTTGTGTGCATGCTTAGTTTGTTGCTTATATGTAAGATGACCTTTATAACATGGCACCCTGCAATTCTGTTGCATTCTGTTGGGGTACCGGAGGTGTATTTGGTTTGACTGTCATAGAGTTTATTTCATATGTTTACATACGTATGGATTATTGGGAAAATAATCTGATTATATGCTGCAAAACCACACACAAAACATGTTAAACATATCCATCTACTCTAAAAACCAAACACGTATTTATCATATTTTTACCATAGATTAACTTACAAAAATTATAGTGCATGGACTGATATCAAGTTCAATTGTTACTTATTAGCAATACAAAATTCAGTACCGTAACAGTCAGAAAAACAATTTGAGAGAAGATAGGCAACTCTAACTCTGATGCATTAGGTAATGCAAAGTTTGGCAAGATGGTGACCTGAGGAGATATACGATTCATGCATGGGCCTATTTTGCATGGCAGGGTTCTCATAGTTCTGCTCTAATTCAGTCTCATGCATTTGGAAAGGTTAATTAGAATCCCACCAATTTTGTGATTTGGTGGCTTTTGTGGGTAAGGTAAAAAATTTCTTCCTGCATGCAAAATTAATTTCATGGAACATGAGCCTGTTCTGCCTTGCTGATAATAACATGTGCCCAACAACAATGCTAGCCTGGGAAATACTTCATTGGTCGTCCTTCAATGAAATTGAGAACAGACATGATTAAACTAAAATCCCTGGAGAAAATAAATGCAGTTGCATATTATGCTTGGAACCTGAACAAAAGAATAATCGGTTGGAATTCTTATAAAACCCATTAAATCAGACCCAACATAGAACATGAGAAACAAAATGCACATATAGGACAGAACCTCGGAAGCACAGTCCAAGTATAAATGTCGCAAAAACGAACTGGATTGCAAGATAACTTATTTTTTACTCATACTATGGGCAACGGTAGTTCGATGGATAACTTCATGGGCTCGATTGAATAATTGTGCATTGGTAGGTCCATACAATCAAGGATACACTAATCTTATTAATAGAATTGGAGGTTTTACAATATGTGTCAGAGGTGAGGAATAGGGGGGAGTACCAATGCAGATTGCTGGTAGAAGAAAATGTGTCATGATAATTAAGGTATAAAATATGAAAAGCTGAGACAAAAAAGGGCCGAAATCAGTGATAAAAATATGAAACTTGTTTCCTTGAGTGAATCTCCATACTCCAAATAATAATAAATCACATAGCTTGACTGATTTGACAGGGTATAATTATATATCTACGCTTTTCAGCCATCACAGACGAACACGTAGGGCATGCCGAAAAGACACTGTAATTAAATAAAAAAATATTATACTACCTCAGATCAAAAGTTTCTTCACACACTTAATCCATCAACAGACCAGTTGCTTAATGGTGAGCTAATCACCTCGTCCTCGGCCTCGACGGTGCCGCAACCAAGAATAGCTTCTCATACGCACCCTGGATAGATAGGCTAAACAATGTCAGAGTTGAACCACTCCAGACAGAAACACATTATATTTACCTAATTAATAGACTGGGATGGGTGATGTTCAAAAGATCACTGCGGAGTGGAAGGTCCTGCATTGCACTTCATCGGCCAATTTTGTATAATGTGTGGAGGCACCCAATTCTAAAAACAATAGATGATGTTCATCACCTGCATTGCAATCTCGCTTTTCTCAAATTTGCCGCTGGATCTAACTCCCTACATTATCTTCATCATCTGCAACACACACACACACACACACACACAGAGAGAGAGAGAGAGAGAGAGATTGGCAACCAGGAGAAAGAGGCCAAGGCCTATCCACATCACCCAATTTTGTATAACATGTGGAGGCATCCAATTTGATGATGTTCATCACCTACATGCAAATCTTGCTTTTCTCATATTTTCCACTGGATCTAACTCGTCGCGTTCTGTTCATCATCTGCAACACACAAAAGACATATTTTCCGCTGGATCTAACTCGTCGCGTTCTGTTCATCATCTGCAACACACAAAAGAGAGAGAGGCTAATGGCACCAGGAGGAATTGGCCAATGCCTATCAGCCATGAACTGGTGGAATTAGTTTTAGTCCGGAGATGTGATTTGCTGCTGGATCTAACACACCACGAATGAAACAAAAGGCATGAGAAAGACAATTGCAGGAGAGAGAGAGAGTGAGGAGATGCTTGCAGGGAGGAGAATGGACGAAGGTTGGGCGATGGAGAGACCAAGACCAGGACAATAGCGGGCCTGCGGCAGGAGGCGACATTACATGGAAGGGGCGATGGAGACCTCGACCAAGAGCTCTCGATCAGGGTTCAGGTTCAGGCGATTACTTGAGTAGACGAATCATGGAGGCTACTACAAATAGATCGGGACTCTGATTTAGTTTTCTTATGGGAGGACTCTGATTTTTTTTTGGAAAGGCTGTGAAGAATGTTAACTTTTCTTTTGGTGGAATAGGACATGAGGCTTTTCTGGGTACGATTGAGATTGTTTTTTTTTTGGTGGAAGGACATGAAGCTTTTAGGTACAAATTGAGATTGGATTTTTGTTCTTTAGCTTTTACAACCGATATAGCACGTGAAGTTTAGGTAGAATTGATATTGGATTTTTTTTCTTTACAGAAAACGTCTTTTTCTGGCTGAGGATTATATGATCAGATCTACACCGTTATAATTCGGACGCACCAAATGAACAGCTCGTAAAATCTAATTAACGTGGTAATTTTGTGGGAGTCTGTAATTAGTATAGGTATAGATTGTCTTGCTTTGTCCCATACTTTCTAGCTTCCTCCTAATAAGACTCACATTCTTTTTTCAACAGATGAGGTTCAAGTTGGATCCGAAAGATGATGCAACTAGACAAGCATGCACTCATGTTTTTCAGTCTACCCCGCGACAGTATCGGTACCACCTTAGAAAATCTCACTTTGAAGGCAAGGCTAACAATGAAATCGCGCAAACATCTCCAGTGGAATATATTACAGATGAAGACTGGACAACCCTCGTTAAACACCGGTGTGATCCAAAGTATCAGGTAGGCTATATGTATTTGATCAGACCACATATTGAACTAGTATTTATGTATGTGCCTTACAAGTGTATCTTCTTCTAGGCTAACTATTTGAAGAAAAAAACCAACCGCTCTAAAGTGAAATTCCAACAGACCACAGGATCTCGTAGCTATATTGCACACTATGAGGCTCTTGTAAATAGCTGCTACTTCCTTCTTTTTTGTGCCATATTATTGTATCTATATTGACTTGTTCCAAATACAAAGGAAATCCCGTGCGGACCAAAAAGAACATGAACCAAATGCAGTGCAAATCTTCAAGGATTGCCACACCAGCAAGATGAAGGGCATGAGCACACCAGTTCAAGCCGCTATTGTAAGTCCTTACTCCTCCTGCCTTGAACGGATTGGTACTGTGATGCATTCATTTAGCAACTTGGTTTGCAGCCAATGTCAGTTACTCTGTTCACTTTTATTCACAGTTGTCTTAATGTATCATTTCACCTTACATGGTTTAAAAGAGATGAAGGATATTCTTTTGGTCTTGATCTGTAATCTAGTTGTTATGTTCACGTGCACACACAATGAGAAAATAGCCTGTTTGTTTTATATCTATTGCCCATGATATGAATGATGTCATACTATGTTCATCATACTTTAAACCATGTCTCTTTATCCTTAGATGTCAACGAATGTGTGGAAATAGACAATACAGTAGGCATGCTACATGGACATATGTTCCGAAAGTGATTTTATTATGTAGTTGGCACTACAATACATGCTAATGTATTACAGTAGTTCACTAAAATAAGTTATGTATAAACGTTTAACCTACTTTGTTAGTTTTTGTCTCATTAGTAACTTATCTGGTACACTAATCTACAAGTTCAAACTTTCAGGAAGCTATGGAACCAATGATTGAACAACCACAACCACCTGAAGGTGACGAGGCTACTACAGGCACAATGTCACCTCTTGCTGCAGTGCGTCAATATCTCTCCACTAACAGTGCAAAAAGCACCTTCCTGCGTAATTCTGGGTTGGTTGTCAAGGTAACCTCGTCCAAATCGCCTACTGAACAAAATCTTCCTACTAGACAGAGTGATATATCTGTGCTCCAGACACAAGTCCGATCCCTAATGGACGTTGTTTCGGAAACAAGAATAGTGGTTGAGAAATGTCGTCAAGATATGAATGATTTTGAAACCATACTATCAGACATTCGCTTCGCTGTTGAAGAGCAATGGCGGAAAAAAGGTGCAGATCGTGCTGCTCCATCAGATTTTACAGCCTGAAACATTAGCACTGAGGTCAAATGATCTGTGCTTCTATACATCTGATGGTGCTTTTATCTGGAAGGACTATAAACTTTATGCCAACAAGCCTTTTGTTGTATGGTTGGAATTTATTTTGTTGTGATACAACATTTATGATGCTACCTTAGGCTGCAGTAATTACGACGCTATTTTTGTATAGTGTAGGTTTATCTTAGTAATATATTCGGCCGAAAGCTTCGTAGGAGCCCAACATGCCAACATTCGTTGGGCCCATTCCAATTGGTCTAAAAACGATTACGGGCCGAAATTGGCATGTAGCCCACTAAAAATATCTGGGCTTAAATCAGCATAAGGTTTCATATTTTTCTGGTAGGCCTGTGCCCATAGTGGGCCTTTAACAGGCCTAAACATAATTTGGGCCCTCAGTAAAAATAGGCCGTTTACAGGTGTAAATATCTTGAGCCCATACAATACATGTGCCTTTAGTAGACCGAAAGTGAGATTGGGCCCTGATTGTGCCCAATAAGCCACGGGACTTTAACAGGCTGAAATTTGGATGGGCCGTTGTGACGCCCCGAGACTGATGTGCCAGGTGTCTTCCCGTTATTCGCTGTTGTTGCCTTGTCATTTGTTGCATGTCATGCATCTCATATCATGTCATCATGTGCATTTCATTTGCATACATGTTCGTCTCATGCATCCGAGCATTTTTCCCGTTGTCCGTTTTGCATTTTGGCGCTCCTATGTCCTCCGGTCTCCCTTTCTACCTCTTTTCGTGTGCGGGTATTAAACGTTCTCGGATTGGACCTAGACTTGCCAAGCGGCCTTGGTTTACTATCGGTAGACCGCCTGTCAAGTTTCGTGCCATTTGGACTTTGTTTGATACTCCAACGGTTAACCGAGGGACCGAAAAGGCCTCGTGTGTGTTGCAGCCCAACACCCCTCCAAAATGGCCCAAAACCCACCTAAACCCCTCCATCATCTCGGTCGTTCGATCACGATCGCGTGGCCGAAAACCGCACCTTATTTGGACTGTCCTAGCTCCCTCTACCAATAAATATGTGTCTCCCTCCTAAAATCTCGCGCAGATCAAACCCTAGATCCAACTACCTCTGCGCCACCAGACAAGTCCGTCCACGCCGGACACGTCCACCCCAGCCGGCCACCTCACTCTGGCGAATCAGCATCTGCCACGTCGCCCCGCCGCCGCCCTCCTCCAATCAGCGCGCGCCACCTCATCCCGCGCCGCCTCCTCTCTCTCCTCCCCACCGCCGTGGCCTGCCGGGCCCAGGGCATGCCCGCCCGGGCCCGAACCGCTCCACCGCCTCCGCCCGAGTGCGCACGCTCGCCGGCGCGCCGCTCCGCTGCCGGCTGCTCACCGGCGCTCCCGCCTGCCTCGCCGCCGGCTTCCCGCCGCCATGCGCCCTCGCCGCCGCGGGCCACCATCGCCGACGCAGCCGCACGCCACCGTAGCGCGCCACCGCCGCGACCGCGCCGCCCGACACCGAGCCGCCGAGCTCCGGCGACCTCGCCATCGCCGGCGTCTTCCTCCACTCCGGTGAGATCCCGTGGATTGGGACCAGATCCACCAACCCCGCCATCCAAACGCCTCCCTCCGCCCCGGATCTCGTCATCCCGCTTCGTTCCGTCCCGGGTTGACTTTTCACAAGGGTATATTTCCACTAAGTCCCCAATTCTGCATAATTTTTTAGCATTTTTCATCCCATCATAACTCCACATCCGTGGCTCCGATTCATGCGTGTAGCATATCAAAATGTTCGTCTCGAAGAGTACATCGTTTCATCTCATTGCATCATTTTCATTTGAGCTAATTTTGATGCCCGAAATGCTGTTGGAAGAGGGCTATGTGAATGCACTTTTGTCATTTTTTCCATGGTTAATGTGTGCATGCGATGATCTGTTTTAGCAAATGCACTTTTGTCATTTTTTCCATGGTTAATGTGTGCATGCGATGATCCTCAGCTCTACATGTGTTTGGTAGAATGCCATGTTATGTTTAGAGGGGTGTATGCCATGTATTTTTGTGATCTTAGTGGTGACTAGCACAAGCATGCAAAGTAGCTTACTCAATGATGCTGATTTCAGGGACTTAGAATTTCACCAAGTCCTTGCCCTGTCATTATTTTTATGCCATATGTTCATGTTGTTTCCTAGTGATCCATGCCTATTTTGAGCATGATCAGTAAGGATGTTTTGTAGATATTGTTGTGCTCTATCCATCCTTGTCATTGTTTGTAGTTATGGAGCACCCTAGCTTGAGTCAATCGAGCTCTACTTTTGCTATAAAATGTTCCTGGCAGATTGTTAACATGTTTAGGGATTTTGCCGAGCTCGTTGTAGTTGATCCGTGCATGCTATGTTGTTGTTCTTGCCATGTCTAGCTTCTATGCCATGTCTACTTGCTGGGTGTATGCTTAGTTTGTCATGCAATGCCTCGTAGTGAGTGCATCGAGCTCGTAAACATGCCTACTCGTTATCTGTTTTGCCATGCTCCAGTTTTTCACTGTCTGAATCTGTTTATGTTTTTGCTATGTTCACATGCTTGCAATTGTATTTTCTGATCCCTTTTGGCTCATGGTCAGTAAGGGACTTCTGTTGTATGCTTTGAGTAGCTTCATGACATGCCTTGTTTTTCCATGATATGTTCCTGTAGCATGTAGTTATAGTGCTCTAAACATTGCTTCCTGATGTTAAATTCCTGACTTGTTGTTATTTTCTCTAAGTTTGTAACCTGTTATCTTTTGCACTTTTGCCATGCTTGTTATAACCTGTTAATGAGTGATTTAGCCATCGCTCAGTGTTCATATTTTGTCAAGCATCTTGAGTGGATCCCTGCCATGTATTTTGTTGCCATGTTTGGGTGCAGTAGTGTATTTATCTTGATGCATTTAGAAGGCTACTTGCTGTTTATCGCAGACCGGTGCCATATTTGTTTCGCTTGCACTACTAGGAAAAGGGCTATAGATGGAATTGACACTAATGGCGCACCAGACATGTGGTGCGCCATTAGTATATACTAATGGCGCTCTATGTGTTGGTACGCCATTAGTGTCCAAATACTAATGGCGCACCACATCCACGGTGCGCCATTAGTAATTTTTTTTTAATTTTTTTCAAAACTACTAATGGCGCACCGTGGAAGTGGTGCGCCATTACTAGTAAAGTTTTTTTTGAAATTTTTAATTTTTTTTCAAAACTACTAATGGCGCACCATGGGAGTGAACTAGTAATGGCGCACCATGCCACGGTGCGCCATTAGTAACTTGGCCACCACTTCCACCGAATGCACCCCCCCTTGGATCGCCTTTTCAATTTTAAAAAAATAAAAGAAAATGATGAAAATGTCAAAAAAATAAAAGAAAATAAGTTTGCAAATATGAATTTCGACTTCATTTGCAAAATCTCTCGAGAATTTGTAAAAATGGGCATAACTTTTGCATACTAACTCGGATGAAAAAGTTTTTTATATGAAAAATCATCTACTCGAAAAGTTACATCCAAATTTAACTAAGGGAACCCTGTTAAACATTTTTAAAATCCTCAAAAACCAAACAGAAAAAAAGATACGGGGCTTTTAAGATCCAGAGAGGCAAAAAAATTAAAAATAATTCAAACTTACTAATGGCGCACCACGGGCAGGTGCGCCATTAGTATCTTCCCGCCTTCAAAATTCAAAATAAGTAAACAAAATAAAAAAAGTTACTAATGGCGCACCTGCCCGTGCTGCGCCATTAGTATCTTCCCGCCTTCAAAATTCAAAATTAGTCAAAAAATAAAAAAAAAGTTACTAATGGCGCTCCTGCCCATGGTGCGCCATTAGTATCTTCCCGCCTTCAAAATTCAAAATTAGTCAAAAAATAAAAAAAAAGTTACTAATGGCGCACCTGCCCATGGTGCGCCATTAGTATCTTCCCGCCTTCAAAATTCAAAATAAATAAAAAAATAAAAAAAAGTTAGTAATGGCGCACCTGCCCACGATGCGCCATTACTATGTCGTATACATGGCTGGGCGCACCTCCTCCACTCCACCTCTCCTCCATTCCATCTCCTCCTCTCCTCTCCTCCACTCCATCTCCTCCTCTCCTCCACTCCATCTCCTCCTCTCGGGCGACCTCCTCCTCCTCCTCTCCGGCGACCTCCTTCTCCTCGCCAGCGACCTCCTCCTCCTCTCCGGCGACCTCCTCCTCCTCCTCTCCGGCGACCTCCTTCTCCTCTCCGGCGACCTCCTCCTCCTCCTCTCCGGCGACCTCCTCCTCCTCCTCTCCGGCGACCTCCTCCTCTCCGGGAACCTCCTCCTCCCTCCTCTCCTCCCCTTCCCTCACGGTTTCCCCTCCCTCCTCTCCGGTGAGCTCCTCCTCCCTCCTCTCCTCCCATTCCCTCATGGTTTCTCCTTCTTCCTCTCCGAAGCTTCGGTGAACTCCTCTCCGGTGACCTCCTCCTCCTCTCCGGCGATGTAGGCGAGCGCCTCTCCGGTGACCTCCTCCTCCTCCTCTCCGGCGAACTCCTCTCTGACAAAAGAACACGGAAAATGAACATACAAGATCCAAAAACAGGAACAAAATTTGAAATAATATCGTGCCAAAAAACAAGCAAAAAAACTAGCAAAAAATGGGCAAAAAAATCAAGATCCAGATCCAAATTCAAAATTCAAAAATAGTAATGGAGCACGGTGGGGGTTAGACGGTGCGCCACTACTATTTTCCCGCCTTCAAAATTCAAAAATACTAATGGCGCACCGTGGCCTATACTAATGGCGCACCAGTGGCCTATACTAATGGCGCACCGTGGCCTATACTAATGGCGCACCAGTGGTGCGCCATTAGTATACCAGATACTAATGGCGCACCAGTGGTGTGCCATTAGTAAAAATTACTAATGGCATGCTAGTAATGGCGCACCAGTGATGCGCCATTAGTAGGCAAAACTGGTGCGCCATTAGTAGGCCTTTTCCTAGTAGTGTTGCCATTTCCAAACCGTGCATCCGATTCCGGTGATCTTTATATTGATTTCAACCGAAATCAACTCCTCTTTCCAGTGGAACTCTTGGATTTCCATGTTGAGGCCAGGTTCAATCATTCTTTCTCACATCATGCATATGCATCACATACCGCATCCCGCATATCATGCCATGTTCATGTGTTGGTTGTTTACTTTTTTGTGTGCTTCTTTCCGGTGTTGCTTCTTCGGGTTGGTTCCGATAATGTCGCGTTTGTGAGGACCCGTTCAACTTCATCCGTTTGTCTTCTTCATGGACTCGTTCTTCTTCCTTGCGGGATTTCAGGCAAGATGATCATACCCTCGAAATCACTTCTATCTTTGCTTGCTAGATGCTCGCTCTTTTGCTATGCCTATGCTACGATACCTACCACTTGCTTATTATGCCTCCCATATTGCCATGTCAAACCTCTAACCCACCTTGTCCTAGCAAACCATTGTTTTGCTATGTTACAGCTTTGCTCAGCCCCTCTTATAGCGTTGCTAGTTGCAGGTGAAGATTGAGTTTGTTCCTTGTTGGAACATGGATATTTGTTGGGATATCACAATAGCTCTTATTTATATTAATGCATCTATATACTTGGTAAAGGGTGGAAGGCTCGGCCTTATGCCTGGTGTTTTGTTCCACTCTTGCCGCCCTAGTTTCCGTCATATCGGTGTTATGTTCCCGGATTTTGCGTTCCTTACACGGTTGGGTTATAATGGGAACCCCTTGACAGTTCGCCTTGAATAAAAATCCTCCAGCAATGCCCAACATTGGTTTTACCATTCTCCACCTAGCCTCTTTTTACCTTGGGTTCCACGGACTCAAGGGTCATCTTTATTAAACCCCCTGGGCTAGTGCTCCTTCGAGTGCTGGTCCAAATTAGAGCCCTTTGCAGCGCCGCCTCTGGGAAACTCAAGGTTTGTTTTTAGTTGTACGGAGCGCTCATCTGAGTGTGCCTTGAGAAGGAGATATGTGCAGCTCCTATCGGGATTTGTCGGGACATTCGGGCGGGGTTGCTGGACTTGTTTTACCATTGTCGAGGATGTCTTGTAACCGGGATGCCGAGTCTGATCGGATTGTCTTGGGAGAAGGAATATCCTTCGTTGACCGTGAGAGCTTGTGATGGGCTAAGTTGGGACACCCCTGCAGGGTTTTGAACTTTTGAAAGCCGTGCCTGCGGTTATGGGCAGATGGGAATTTGTTAATGTACCGTTGTACATAACCTGAAACTTAACTTAATGTAAATGATCAACTGTGTGTCTAACTGTGATGGTCTCTTCTCGGCGGAGTCCGGGAAGTGAACACGGTGTTGGAGTTATGTTTGGCGTAGGTTGTTCTAGGATCACTTCTTGATCATAGTTGTTCGACCGTGCTTTTGCCTTCTCTTCTCGCTCTCATTTGCGTATGTTAGCCACCAAATATGCTAGTTGCTTGCTGCAGCTCCACCTCATACCTTTTTCCTACCTATAAGCTTAAATAGTCTTGATCGCGAGGGTGTGAGATTGCTGAGTCCCCGTGACTCATAGATACCTCCAAAACTAGTTTGCAGGTACTCGATGATACCGTTCAAGTGACGCAACCGAGCTCAAGGAGGAGCTCGATGAAGACCTTGTTCGTAGTGTTGTTTTGTTTCAGTTGATCAGTAGTGGAGCCTAGTTGGGACGATCGGGGATCTGTGTAGCATTTGGGGTAGTCTTCTTTTTATTTTGGTTCCGTAGTTGGACTTTGAATGTATCTGGATGTTGTAATGCTTTATTCATGTATTATGTGAAGTGGCGATTGTAAGCCGGCTATGTATCTCTTTCCCTTATGTATTACATGGGTTGTGTGAAGATTACCTCACTTGTGACATTGCTTTCAATGCGGTTATGCCTCTAAGTTGTGATTTGACACGTGGGAGATATAATCGCATCGAGGGCGTTACAAGGTGGTATCAGAGCCTTCCCCGACTTAGGAGCCCCCTGCTTGATCGAATCGCTGGCGTTGTTGAGTCTAGAAAAATGTTTTGAGTCATTTAGGATTGTATATATATCGGAGAGTAGGATTCTTTTTACTCCTCAGTCCCTTCGTCGCTCTGGTGAGGAATCCTGACGTAGAGTTTTCACTCTTCTCTTCTCAAATTTCACTAAAAAAAATTTAGGATCACGCGGGTATCTTGGAATCGTTACGATGGTTTTGTGACGAGAACATTGTTCTTGGTGCCTCCTGACATTTAGGGGTTGTCGAAGTGTCCCGGGGAGTTGAGCTCCGAGGTGTTTTCGTCACAATTTTATCATTGCAGTTCTGGAATACCTGAGTTTCGTCGACATCGAAAATCTCTTTTATGCAGTTGTTGGTGAGATAACCTCGACGCCACCCAGTACTGGGGCAGGAGTTCGGGAGTATTGCCATAACTCGTATAACAGATGTTTTTTCGAAGGTTGAGGTAAATGATTTCCGAATGTTTTCTTGGTTATGTGTTGAAGGATGGATACAGCTGGATGTAGGATTTGCTAGTTTGGGTGAGATATTATGCTTGCCCTGTATCCCCAACACCTGATTGCATAACCGGAAATTTTTGGGAGTTTATAAGTAGGAATTCAAGTAGCTCTTAGGATATCTTTCCGACATATGTATGATATGAAATTGGGGTTCGACGTCCAGTGGTCCGCCTATCCATGGTTGGTTTTAGAGTGGTCTCATTGTGTCTTAAAGAGTCCTTGGCTATGCTGACTCGGGCACGCTTCATATGTCATGTGCGCTGCCTTGTACATGATGGTGATGTACGATCGAGCCCGTGTAGGCCCTACAACGAAAACTTCAGATGAAATCTCTATCATATGTCCTTCGCTATGTATCTCTTTCCCTTATGTATTACATGGGTTGTGTGAAGATTACCTCACTTGCGACATTGCTTTCAATGCGGTTATGCCTCTAAGTCATGCTTCGACAGCTGGGAGATATTGCCGCATCGAGGGCGTTACAGCCGTAAATGTGCCGACCTAATACACGGGCCTTTAACAGGCCCAAACTTCGGTCGGGCTAGATTATCGTCATTTTTATATAGGCCGTTAATGGGCCTGATATGACGTTGGGCCACATATGGCCCATGTTTTACGTCCGGCGTTAACAGGCCGAAAATGACAATAGGCCGAAAGTGGCCCAAAGCTATAGTGGGCCTCTAACAGGC
The DNA here is from genome assembly GCA_034509565.1 of Triticum monococcum. Classification (NCBI taxonomy): domain Eukaryota; kingdom Viridiplantae; phylum Streptophyta; class Magnoliopsida; order Poales; family Poaceae; genus Triticum; species Triticum monococcum. The sequence goes on from CM067846.1 coordinate 70,871,079, forward strand.
CGAATGTCACACATGGCCAAATATGACCCAAATCCTTCACGGTCGTTTATGGGACGAAAGTTTTGATGGCATGTAAATGGGCCCAAATGAAGCCGGACCTTTAACAGGTCGGAAATACACCAGGCCGTAATTCGGCCCAATTACATAGTGGACTGTTAACGAGCCAGAAGTGACCATGGGGCGCGTTGATGACAAGTTTAGGATGGGCCTTTGACGGGCTAATTTGACAGAGAATGTTGGGCCTTTAGCTGGGCCGGCCCATTATGGTTGGTAGAATCTTGTGGGCCTTTAGCTAGGCCGGCCCATTGTGGTCCGCAAAATCTTGTGGGCCTTTAGCTGGGTCGGCCCATTATGGTCTGCAAAATCGTGTGGGCCTTTAGCTGGGCCGGCCCATTATGGTCCTCTAAATCTTATGGGCCTTCGGTTGGGCTGACCCATTTAATCTTTGTGGGCCACTTTTGGGCCGGTACACGTGTCAACATATCATAGGCCCATCTCGACCGTTGGATGAGTGACACCTGTGCCAACGCGGAGCTGACGCATGGATCCGTCAGCCAATGAGAATTTTACACGTGGAAAATCAGCATTGGTCATGGCTATTAATGGGTTATCGGATCCAAAATCCGACCCGATAGCTTAATGGCATTCCGTTACGGTGGATGCCACGTGTCGGTCACCCTTGACGAAAGCACTTTTGTGACGCGCGATTTATCGTCATGGAAGTGGACACTTCCGTGATGATAATTTTGGTAATGTCATGGAACACTTCTACGATAGCACAGGTATGACTATCTTGATTCTGTCATAAATTTGTCATGGATGTACATGCATGACAAAAAAAAGCGACCTATTGTGACAAACACGTATCATCACGGAAGTGTATTTTTTTGTAGTGTTATCCATGGTGACCACGGGCAACACCAGCCAAAACGGTGATCTAGCCACTGTTCGAGTCGGCATCGCTGCCCCGACCGGCTCTGGTCTCGCCATCGATGCCCAACAGCTCCCCCTCGACGTCTTCTTCCCCCGGACCTCTGGCCCCCTTCGTTTTCTTCTCCGGCGAGCAGTGCCATTGACCAAACAATGAGCGCCCCTGTGCACCGTCGCTTTCCTCCCAGATGTCCGCTTCCTCCTTTCGTTCCCAAGCGCATCTCGTCTCAGTGAGCCTCTGCTGCACGTCTAGATCCTCTACGTCGCCTTCCCGCCGCTTCCCGTGACCCTTGGCCGCGCCTGCCGAAACTGCACCATCGCCGACGCGCGGACACGGTGCCCGCCGTGTGCCACCTCCTCCCCTCCTTCCCGAGCTCTCCCCGCGGCTATAAATAGCGCCCCCGAGCTCTCTCGCTATCCTCAAGCCTCCCCAAGCCACTCACCCCTCCCTGGAGTTGCTCTCTAACCACCACCATCGCCATAGCCACCGCCTCGGGTCTCACCCGATTTCGGTTATCCCAAGCCCCCCTCGCCGTTCCTCCACCACCACCGCATCCCCCATACTCCGGCAAGCCTCCCCGTGGCCTCGGCCTCTTCCCTTCCCCACCATCGCGCTGTGTCCACCAGCGGCCGAATCCACTCTCCGCTGTCGGCCGTGCAACTCCCCCCTGGTGTTCCTCGGCGGAAGCTAGCACCACCCCGAGGTGCCCCTCACCGTCCTGAGCGTTTTGGTAGGTCGCCCGTCCACTGCCGTGGCCGGATGTGCCGGCTAGCGCCGTCGGGGCGGGCGTCTCCCCTCGGCTAGGTGCACTTTGAGCGGGAGGAAGAGGAACCCAGCTAGGTGGGCCCCACCCCTCGCGGGCCCCCTCGCCAGTGACCCCGCGTTGATCCCACCTCGCCACGGCAGTTAAGTGGCGGTGCCCCGGGTTGTTTTCTGTTTTCGGAACCCCGAAGGCATATTCCCTGGAGTGCGCTTTCCCTCAACCGAAAGCGTATTCCTCCTCTTCTTCGGGCCAGGATGCGCTTTCCTCTCAGGAAAGCTTATTTCTGAGAAAGCCGCGATCTGTTTTTCTTCCAGGGGCCAGTTTGTAATGATTTGCTTTACAGATAGGTCCCTAGTAGTTAAACAATCATATCTTTTTACCCGTAGCTCCGAATGAGGTGATCCAACGCTCAATTTCTCTATTCGTCGAGCCCTTTTTGATGGGACCATTTTCTTGATGTTTGCACATTCTGAAAATGACCAATTTGCCCTTGCCAGTAAACAGCCCCCTCCGAGGGAGAACTGTTTCCGGCAAATCTTTCCGCGATCGTTCCGCACTTCTTCCCGGAGTATTTGTCGACCTCCAGGCAAGCCAACCTCTTATCATGAGCCCAGGACTTGCATGTTGACTTTTCTTGCACCTTGTGTGTGTGTAGTTATAGTTGCTATTTACTGTTTTTATCTGCAGTTATTCTGTTATGATCTTCCTACATGCTTATGTTTTCATGATATCTTTTGCCATACTAATTAGAATGTTAGTATCAATATTTCTTGGAGTTTTAGGACTTATATTTGGATGACTATGTGGATGACATGTTGCCTTTGGATTCTTAGTGACTAGTATGACTATGTTCATGATGGTATTATGCTTTGGAGTATTATTTTGGATATCATGTTGCCTTTGGATTTTTAGTGGCTATTATGATAGCTATGATGATTGTAATGCACCATGGATATGCTAGTTCTTAGTATGGTCATGTTCTTTATGCTATAGTTGTTCACTTGAGAAGTTCGGTCTTTTATTCAAGCATTGGTATGATGCATGTTCATTTTTGCATCTATGTTCATGTTGATGGAGAAGGAAATAAAATGACCTAAGAACAACAACCTCCTCCGTCATCGATGGGATCAAGTCATAGTGCCACCAAATCGAACTTTTACAGTGCAGCCACATTTTGCCTTTATGGGAAGGCCTTAATGCGATCTATTGTCATGCCTCTCGCCGGTGCCTCCAAAGAGGGAAGTTTATGGGCGTGTGCTACCCTGATCAGGTAGGCGGACATAACCTTGTGTGCCCGTTGTTGAGATTTTTGGTACCAGTCCCTGTGAGGTACATTTTGGCCAGAACGCTGGTCGTTGTGTCTTTGGTAGACACGGGGCCACCCAGGACTAGCCTAGTAGGGAGTGAGTCGGAGTGGTCGGGAGAGTGTCATGGCAGTAGGTCGGTTTCGTCGGAAGGCCGTTGGTCCACCCGAATGGGATGGTGAGGCCATGGGTTCCATGGTGTGGGTACAGTGCGCTAACTCTCCAGAGTGCTTATTAAAGTCTATCAATAGCAACACAATTCATACTAGGTCACACTATTAGGTCTTGGTCAAAATGGAGGATAAACTTGAAATAATTAAGTAAATTAATGAGATAACGAGAATGTGGTGACTTGGACTATGACATAGTCATGAGAAGTCACGGCAATGTTTTGATATGATCACGAGACGAGGTCTCGGTGAGTGTTGGAGACCAAGTGTTGGTTGTGGTTGGGATTGTCGGAAAGATCACCGTTTGGTTGTGAGGCAACCCGTTGGTTAGAGAGTCCGAGGGACTCAGTGCACAAGTTTGGGTTGCATTGCATGAGTAATATATTGTTATTTGCATTTAAAGAACTATGCCAGAATAGAAGATGGTTGCATATAGTTAACATGCTATCTTTGCATTGAATATGATCGATAGTTTATTTTCAGCATAGTTTCATGATGGCATGTCATGCTTGGATTGATTATGCCATGATTGATGATATGCTATGATTTTCTATTGCCATGTTTGGAGCATGTTTGATACGTCATGATAGTATTATGTTAGTAGATGCTATGATGTGAGATAAGTTGTTGCATGCGCTTGGTTCTTGCTTTGTCTTCTGCTTGTTTGGATGCTATATAATTGGTTGTCTTGCAAGTACATTCAATGTATTGACCTGGTGTGTCATGCCAGTTTTTTAGGTCATACCCGAAGTGTTCGCTTGACCCGTCGTGCTAGGCCGTAACCTTGCCAGTCCTGTGTGTTGTGGAACCCAGCCAGAGTTGTTGTGCTGCCAAACCAAGACTTCCGCCGCCATTTAAATAAGTTTCCGCTTCCATTTAAATAGCCTTAGGGCTATGCCAGATAATTGTATTCATCAATGATGTACTCTTCTATACATGTATTTGATGAATATTCTTGTACCTGGAATGCTGTATTATGGACCTGTCATGCGTCAGGTGTTATCCTGGGCTGACGTGCCAAGGCCCCCTGCACCACGCGGATCGGGGTGCCACAAGACATGGTATCAGAGCAGCCAGGCTACCATTAAACCCTAATTACCCTAAGGGATTTGACTCATCCCTGGCATGCGACATGGCCACCGTTAATCCATAGGTGGCGCAGTTGGGACCGTCACGTCGTCACCCCGCTGTCCAGTAGACCAAAACGATTCTGCATCTACCACTATTACTCCACACATCGACCGCTATCCAGCATGCATCTAGAGTATTAAGTTCATAAGAACGGAGTATCACATTAGGCAAGATGACATGATGTAGAGGGATAAACTCAAGCAATATGATATAAACCCCATATTTTTGTCCTCGATGGCAACAATACAATACGTGTCGTTGCCCTTTCTTTCAGTGGGATCGAGCACCGCAAGATTGAACCCAAAGCAAAGCACTTCTCCCATTGCAAGAAAGATCAATCTAATAGGCCAAACTAAACCGATAATTCGAAGAGACTTGCAAAGATATCAAATCATGCCTATAAGAATTCAGAGAAGAATCAAATAATATTCATAGATAATCAAGTTCATAAACCCACAGTTCATCGGATCTCGGCAAACACACCGCAAAAGAGTTACATCGAATAGATCTCCAAGAATATCGAGGAGAACTATGTATTGAGATCCAAAGAGAGAGAAGAAGTCATCTAGCTAATAACTATGGACCTGAAGGTCTATGGTATACTACTCACACATCATCGAAGAGGCTATGGTGTTGATGTACAAGCCCTCTATGATCAAATCCCCCTCCGGCAGATCGCCGAAAAAGGCCCCAAGATGGGATCTCACGGGTACAGAAGGTTGCAGCGGTGGGAAACGTGTTTCGTGGCTCTCCCCGAAGGTTTCAGGGTATAAGAGTATATATAGGTGAAAGAAGTAGGTCGGTGGAGCGGCGAGGGGCCCACGAGGGTGGGGGCCGTGTCCTCCTGCCTCGTGGCTTCATCGATGCTTCCTTGACGTCCACTCCAAGTCTCCTGGATTGCGTTTATTCCGAAAACGATCCTCGCGAAGGTTTCATTCCGTTTGGATTCCGTTTGATATTCCTTTTCTGCGAAACACTGAAATAGGCAAAAAAAACAACAATTTGCACTAGGCTTTTGGTTAATAGGTTAGTCCCAAAAACAATATAAAAGGGTATATTAAAGCCCGTTAAACATCCAAAACACATAATATAATATCATGGAACAATAAAAAATTATAGATACGTTGGAGACGTATCAAGCATCCCCAAGCTTTATTCCTGCTCGTCCTCGAGTTGGTAAATGATAAAAACAGAATTTGTGATGTGGGATGGTCCCTAACATAATTTTTAGTGTAATTCTCTTTATTGTGGCATGAATGTTCAGATCCAACAGATTCAAGATAAAAGTTTAATATTGACATAAAAATAGTAATACTTCAAGCATGCTAACCAAGAAATTATGTCTTATCAAAATAACATAGCCAAAGAAAGCTTATCCCTACAAAATCATATAGTTTGGCCATGCTTCCTTTTCGTCACACAAAATGCTCCCATCATGCATAACCCCGCTGACAAGCCGAGCAATTGGTTCATACTTTTTAACGCGCTTCAGCCTTTTCAACCCTTACGCAATACATGAGCGCAAGCCATGGATATACCACTATAGGTGGAATAGCATATGATGATGGGGGTTATGTGAGAAAACAAAAAAGGAGAAAGTCTCACATTGACGCGGCTAATCAACGGGCTACGGAGATGCCCATCAATTGATGTCAATGTGAGGAGTAGGGATTGCCATGCAACGGATGCACTAGAGCTATGAGCGTATGAAACCTCATCTAAAGAAACTAAGTGGGCGTGCATCCAACTTGCTTGCTCAAGAAGACCTAGGGCATTTTGAGGAAACCCATCATTGTAATATACAAGCCAAGTTCTATAATGAAAAATTCCCACTAGTATATGAAAGTGACAAAATAAAAACTCTCTATGATGAAGATCATGGTGCTATTTTGAAGCACAAGTGTGGAAAAAGGATAGTAACATTGTCCCTTCTCTCTTTTTCTCTCATTTTTGGGAGCTTCTTTGGCCTCTCTTTTTTATTTCATAGTCTCCATCCTTCTTTCCTCACATGGGACAATGCTCTAATAATGATGATCATCACACTTTTATTTACTCATAACTCAGTGTTACAACTGGATACTAGAACAAGAATATGACTCTATGTGAATGCCTCCGGCGGTCCGGGATATGCGATGAATCAAGAGCGACATGTATGAAAGAATTATGAAAGTGGTTTGCCACAAATGCAATGTCAACTACATGATTGAGGGAGTCCTGGATTAGGGGGTGTCCGAATGGCCGGACTATACCTTCAGCCGGACTCCTGGACTATGAAGATACAAGATTGAAGGCTTCGTCCCGTGTCCGGAAGGGACTTTCCTTGGCGTGGAAGACTTTGTGTAACCCTAATCCTCTCCGGTGTCTATATAAACCGGAGGGTTTTAGTCCGTAGGACAACATACACAACAACAATCATACCATAGGCTAGCTTCTAGGGTTTAGCCTCTTCGATCTCATGGTAGATCTACTCTTGTACTACCCATATCATCAATATTAATCAAGCAGGACATAGGGTTTTACCTCCATCGAGAGGGCCCGAACCTGGGTAAAACTTCGTGTCCCTTGCCTCCTGTTACCATCCGGCCTAGACGCACAGTTCGGGACCCCCTACCCAAGATCCGCCAGTTTTTACACCGACATTGGTGCTTTCATTGAGAGTTCCTCTGTGTCGTCGCCATCAGGAAGGATGCCTCGCCCCGTCTTTAAAGACGGCACCGTTGCTAAGGGAGCTTTGGCTGTCGGCCAAACCCTCCGGCTAGGTGGTTTTCTTCTGACCGCCTGTTCGGCTTTTGCACCGACGATGTCCTCTCGAGCCATCAAAAACATTCTTCATGTCAGCTTGGAACTCGCTGAGAAGTTAGATCCAATGGAGCTCTCCTCCATAAACGAGCTCTTGGATCACTTCGCCGCCCTGGGAGTCGCTACGGATTATGACTAGATTGGGCCTAAAACCGATCTGAGAGAGATTAACTCTCCCCAAGTCACCCATCACGTTGCCGTGGTAGAGGGACAATGCGGCGACCCTTCATCTATCTTAAGGACTCGCTACGTCCGGATTCCTGATCCCTCCAAGCCGGATACCCGCGGAGGGGAGGATATCACTCAAGACCTGAACTTAGAGTCAGGCGACGGGCTGGATTCATTGGACAACATCCAGGAATCCAAATTTTCGAGTTTGGAAATTCCTCGGCCTCTGAGCCTGAAATGGGATGAGGCTTCGGATTTAATTCCACCCACCCACCCCAACATAAGCGATCTATCCAAAATCAGGCAAGAACTCGATGAAACAGTACATCATTACTGGGCCAGATTCCTCCAGGTTAAGAACAGTCTAAGGGACTGCCACGAGGAAGAAGTAATCTCAATCTTCTGCAATAATTGCACGGACAAGGGAATACTCAACGCCACAAGTCACTGTGATATTACATGCTTCGCTGACTTGGCGTCCATTGTACGAAAGTACTGTGCGATGGAAAGCGCCTGGAAAACCGAAATAAAATTTTTGGACAATCCGGCCTTGAATACAAACCTAGTCCGAAATAAAAGGGTGCATCATCACCAGACACCCGAGTCAAGCACTAAAAAGCAAAAACCCTCTACAGGGCATGGAACCGTACTGGAAAGATGGCTTAATGGACCCTGTAAAATTCACATTACAGAGGACGCCACACTAACTCATAGCCTTAGAGCATGTTGGATACTCCGGCAGGTGGCCAAAATTGGCGAAAATCTCCTAATTCCGGAGGCCATAGAAAGCCACCCCAGAGACACCAATACGGTATTAACAGTCTTCAAGACTTTCGCATCGAATAATATGTGAAAAAGGACACTCCGTAGCCTCACCGAAGTCTACCAAGTAGCAACAATAAACCCATGGAGTGACACGGCTATTACCTTTAACGCCAGTGATGAACCTAAATTCTGAACAGCCCGAGCACCAGCCGCATTGGTCCTCAGTCTAATAGTGGACGGCTTCCGTCTCACTAAGGTACTCATGGATGGCGGCAGCGGATTGAACCTCATTTATGAGGAAACCCTTCAAAAAATGGAAATAGACTGGAACCGCATTGAGCGAAGTAGCACAACCTTTAGAGGAATAATCCCTCGTCGGGAAGCGCGCTGTACAGGAAAAATCACACTAGATGTGGTGTTCGGCACGCCGGATAATTACAGGTCCGAAGAGATCAAATTCCATGTGGCTCCGTTCAGCAGCGGTTATCACGCCTAGGGCGGGAAGCGTTTACAATCTTCCAAGCAATAACCCATTATGGGTACATGAAGCTCAAGATGCCCGGGCCTAACGGGATCATCACTTTCACTAGTGATCCAGACAAAGTACTCCGCGCCGAAAACAAGACAGTCGCACTGGCCCTTGAGGCACTATCCGAAGCCCTAGTGGCTGAGGAACTGACTGCGCTGCGCTCTACGGTGAATAGGGATGATGTGGTACTCGACAAAAGATCCAAGTCCACCTCCTTTAAGCCGGCGGACGAAATAGTCAAATTTCAAGTCCATCCAACAGACCCCAATAAAACAGCTTCCATCAGGGCACAGTTAAACCCTGATGTAGACGCCGCACTGCGAGGGTTCCTACAAGAGAACTGGGACATTTTCACCTGGCACCCTTCAGACATGCCAGGAATCCCACGCAGGCTGGCCGAGCACAGCTTAAATATCCAAACAGGATTCAAACCTGTCAAACAGGCTCTTCGGCATTTTTCCGAACCTAAGAGACAGGCCATGGGAGAGGAGTTAGCAAAGCTATTGGAGGCCGGATTCATCAGAGATATAAAACATCCGAACTGGCTAGCAAACCTGGTGATGGTACCAAAGAAGGACAAATCCTGGTGCCTGTGTGTTGATTTTAAAGACCTTAACAAGGCTTGCCCAAAGGATCCCTTCCCCCTCCCTCGCATCGATCAAATTATCGACGCTACCGTAGGACACGATTCGTTGTGTTTCCTCGACGCATATTCCGGCTACCATCAAATCAAGATGGCAGAACCAGACCAAGCCGCAACGGCATTTATCACACCATACGGCCCATTTTGCTTCAACACGATGCCCTTTGGGCTCAAAAACGTCGGCGCAACATCTCAGCGCATGCTTCAGACATGTCTGGCAAGCCAGATCGCCAAAACAGTGGAGGCATATGTAGATGATGTGGTCGTCAAAACAAGACATGTCGAATCTCTAGTAGACGACTTGAGGCTCACATTTGATAACCTCCGAACATACGACATCAAGCTCAACCCGGAAAAATGCGTTTTTGGCATTCCAGCCGGAAACCTCTTGGGCTTCATTGTATCCGGTAGAGGAATTGAAGCAAATCCAGCCAAGATCCGAGCTCTGTCGCAACTCTATATCCCAAAGGACCTCAAACAAATACAAAAGTTAACCGGATGCGTGGCGGCTCTAAGCCGCTTTATCTCCCGCTTGGGAGAAAAGGCCCTACCCCTTTACCGCCTCCTTCGGGGCACCGAACACTTTGAATGGATGGATGAAGCCACGGCCAGACTCAATGAAGTAAAAGCCATACTGGCAACAAACCCAGTCCTGGCCGTGCCAAACACTACCGAACCAAGGCTATTATACATTGCAGCAACACACCAGGTTGTAAGCGCAGTGCTCGTCGTCGAACGAGAAGCGGACTGACACAAATTCCCCCTTCAAAAGCCGGTCAATTATGTGTCCACTGTCCTCACTCCCTGCAAATCACGGTACCTGCATTATCAAAAGATCGCGTACGCGATATTCATGGCATCCCAGAAGGTACGACACTACTTTCAAGAGTGTTCAATAACAGTAGCCTCAGAAGTACCACTTAACAATATTATAAACAACCGTGACGCAACGGGCCAGATTGCCAAATGGGCCATTGAGCTCCTCTCGTTCGACATAACTTATAAGCCATGACAAGCCATCAAGTCGCAAGTCTTGGCCGACTTCGTCGAAGAATGGACGGAGGCCGAACTCCCTAAAGAGTACGGCACATATTCAAATTGGATCCTGCATTTCGACGGCTCCAAGATGTTGGCCGGACTGGGGGCTGGCGTCGTTTTGACGTCCCCCACAGGAGACACAGTTCAATACATACTCCAGATTATGTACACGGACTCCAACAATGCAGCCAAATATGAGACCCTTTTACATGGTCTCCGGATGGCAGTATCCGTGGGCATTCAACGCCTAGAGGTGCGCGGGGACTCGTACCTCGCAATATCCCAAATAAATGGAGACTTCGATGCCAAGGATCCAAAAATGGCAGCTTACCACAACGCCGTCCTAAAAAGTCAGCTCGGTTCGAGGGGCTTGAATTTCACCATATAGCCCGGGAAAATAATCAGGCGGCAGATGTCCTGGCACGCATCGGCGCAAAACACGATGTAGTTCCCCCCAACATCTTCTTGGAAAGGTTGTTCAAGCCATCCGTAGTATGGGCAGGTTAGCCGAACAATAATAGCCCGGACCCAACCGCACTGCCCGACACCGAACATTCTGACACAATCGGAGGCTCTGCCAATGAAATAACACCTTCAGCCCACGTAATAATGGCTGTCATCGCCCCATGGACAGAACCATTCCTCGCCTACCTTACTAGGTAGGAACTCCCCGAGGACCAAAATGAGGCACGCTGCATAGTGCGGCGATCCAAAGCCTATAGAGTCCATGAGAGAGAGCTTTATAAGAAAAGCACTACCGGAGTCCTTCAAAGGTGCATCTCCGAAGAGGAGGGGCGGAACCTCCTGGCTGAAATTCATGCCGGACTGGGCGGTCATCACGCTGCAGCTCGGTCCCTTGTAAGCAAGGCCTTCCGTACAGGCTTTTACTGGCCGACGGCCCGGGCAGACGCTCAGGACTTAGTCCAACGATGCACCGGTTGCCAGCTCTTGGCAAACCAAAGCCATATGCCACCCACCACCCTCCAAACTATCCCCATTACTTGGTCCTTCGTGGTCTGGGGGCTTGACATGGTTGGACCCCTTAAAAGCGGAACCCACAAGCAAAATACTTACTGGTCATGGTGGATAAGTTCATCAAATGGATAGAAGCCAAGCCTGTTAAGACGGCCGAATCTGGACCGGTGATAGACTTTATATCCGGGGTTGTACACCGTTACGGCGTCCCCCACAGCATCATCACTGATAACGGCACGAACTTCACGGCCGACGAGGTAAAACTCTGGTGCAAAAACATGGGCATCAAGCTCTATTATGCTTCCGTCTATCACCCACAAACTAACGGCCAGGTCGAATGTGCAAATGGTCTTATCATGAGCGGCATCAAACCCAGATTAGTGCGGTCCCTCAAGGAACCTAACACGCACTGGGTAGAGGAGCTCGACTCTGTACTCTGGGGGCTGCGGACCACGCCGAATCGCACCACCGGATACACACCATTCTTTATGGTGTACGGCGCAGAGGCAGTTTTGCCTTGCGACATAATTCATGACTCACCTCGAGTGCGCATGTACGAAGAAAGAGAAGCCGAGCACGATCGGCAGGACACCTTGGATGCATTGGAGGAGGAGCGTGATGTGGCAAAAGCCCGTTCCGCATTCTATCAACAACAGGCTCAAAGATACCAAAGCAGAGAAGTACGGGCCAAAAATTACAATGTTGGTGAATTAGTTCTATGACTACCGGACAAGAAAAAGGACAAACTCAAGCCCAAGTGGGAAGGTCCCTTCATAATTGACCAAGTCCTGACTGGTGGAGCGTACCACCTTCGGGATGCATCGGATAACCGACTCGAGCCAACCCATGGAACGCAACCCGTCTCCGAAGATTCTATGCCTAGCGCCGGACTCTGTGTCCGTCTCCTTCCTCTGTCCATTGTTTATATATTTTCTGTCTTACATTTCTCTTCTCTCTCTCTCTCACTCTCTCTCTCTTATAGCCTTTAAAGGCTCATAAAGTGACACGTTATCCGCGCTCATTAAACCTGGGGGCTTCTTTAAACAGAAGCTTATTCATACGGGCTACATCCCCAACACATGTGTGACACTCCCGCATGTACCTTTTATTCACCATTATATGCATCGATATGACTTAAGTTTTGGCCAAGCTGGGTTGCCTGGCTCCTGTGCTTACCCCTACGTTCGCAATTGTTTGGCTAGGTGGTAAAGGGAGCACCTCTGCGATTGTTACTGCCGGGTCAGCCGGACGTGTACCTCAGACTGGGTGAAGCCGAAAGCTAGCGTTCTTAAGGGAATATTCGGTCGGTGAACTAAAGATGATCTTTTTTATTTTTATACAGCCCTAGATGTTTTTCCTGCGTTTCTTTTCGCAGCATGGACATGCACCTTAGGGCATGCCTCCCAGGGAAAGGAACCCCTAACGGAACTATTCTCCCTGGAGGATGTTTCTTACTAACCATGTAATATAACATAACTAGTCGGGCACTTGTCTGTTCACGCACTAATGACCCCTACGCCTGGTCTCCATGCATTCCCCGGTTCCTATATAACCGCATGGGAATTCGGACACACTCTGGACCATCAGGTCCCGAGGCTGAAGCGCAAAGGTCGGCCATGACAAATGATCTACCATCTGGCTAGAAGGCATTATAAATGTCAATTAAATTACATAGTCATTTTGACTGATTGTATTCCTCTTCAATACCATATAACAGGCTGTCTAATTTACAGTCCTGTTGGGAATACTTTGCGGCCAACTCTATTTGGCCGTATACTAAGCTTACAGGGATCTCCTTCCCATCGGGCCCTACCGGACCGACCTCGGCCATGTGGTTGGGGTCAGCCTTTGCGTACCGCGTCTTCACCATAGCCCAGGCCTCCCTAGCGCCTTGAAGGCAGGCCGATATCTTCCACAATCGGAAGAGCCACCGTGCTCCCTTTAGCTTCTCCGCAAGCTCTCCAAGACCTTCGGGCATGGAGACGGATGGCCATAGGGCCTGGGCGACGCCTTGCATCGCCTGCCGAACTCGATCGAGCAGTTGCGAGAGCTCGGGAAGAAGGTCACCCGTAGAACCGGGCATCTCCTCTACAGCACGACCTGTTAGCACACCTACAGACATTGCTCTGTTAGTCGACTTCCCCGCCGAACTTTCTTTCAAAGGTTCGTTCAAGCACTTACTAAATATGCCACGCCGAAGCCGCTGATTCTCCTTCACGGAGTCTGACAGCTGGGCACGAACATCTTTCAGCTCGACGCCCAGCTTGGTGTTGGCATCTTAGAGATCGTTCTTCTCCCGCCTCACCTTTGTCAGCACTTTCTCACCAGCCTTTAGCTGGCGTAGGAGGTGTTGCCTTTCCGGATTCAATCCGGCGCCATCTGCAATTTCATTTCTCGGATTCGCACCCATGCCGTGCTTCACAAAATACTTATCTTTCGAAGTGTAAATTACTAGAGGGGGTCTCCTTGGGATCCCCTGCCGCGGCTAGTGCGGCCTCAAGTTGGGCTTTGCACTCTTCCAGCTCCTTGGATAGTAGGGAATTCTTTTCTGTAAGAACCTGCATAACAAATGATCCTTAAATCAGTTATTCTAACCGTTCCAAGTCTCAGGGGGCTACTGGTATATATATATATAATTATCAAAATTTTCTTACCCGTATGTCTTTTACATATTGCTCCGTGGCTCTGGCTAGACCATTTTGAGCGGCACGGAGGTACGCTTCTCCCGAGTTGAAGGCATCTAACGCCCCTTGGGAGAAACAAGCGTCGCGAAGAATTGTCTGGCGACGCCTGTGGTTCAAGGCACTCTCCACCTCAGAGTTGGTGGCAGACAACCCGTCCACATCCTCCGTCGAAGGAGCGTCTGGCGCGCGCCTTGCGTTCGCCTCCGCCTCCGGACCAGGCTTTGGAGCCTGGCTGGTGGAGGCGCGATTGGCAACCTCTCCGGATATAGTCCGGTGAGGTCTCTTTGTCCTGAAGAGAACACGAGTGTCAATGTGCCTCGAAGGTATAACACCTGGGATAAGGGGGCACGCCATACCTTTGCGCTGATGCCTCGGTCCGGACTGCACTTCTTTTCTGCCCACGGGGCCCTGCGGCCCCTCGTTGGCTTGTCGCCGCATGTTCAGCCTTCCGCCTTAAAAACGTCCCCTACAAAGTTCGGTTGTAATCAGGAAACTGAAAACACAAGAGGGCGGACACCTATTCGGGGTACTGGGACTTCGATCTCAGTTACCTGGGAGGCCGGGATTAGCCCTGGGTAATCGGCCGTAATGGCCACCATGGCATTGTCCTTGCTCAATTGATGGAACACTCCATCAATCAGCTCCACAGATATGTCCGGATCCTCTTGAGAGTCCGGGTTGAGGGACCGCCCTGGGTTCTCGGGTTGTGGAGGAGGGCTGCTTATTTCCTTAACAGCCCGGCGCAGTTCCTGCGTTGAAGTCGTCAGACTGAATATTTAACAATGGGAATACAAAACGGATGGGCAAGTAAATACGACCGCTTACCCGGCTTGGGGGATTGTGCATAGAGAATCCACCCTGTGGGTTGACGCGGAGAAATTCCTCCTCTTCTCCCTTATACAAAGTGGAGAAGATCTTTAGTAGGGCGGTCGCTGAATCCGGCCCCTTATGGCTGTAGCGGGTGGCGTCATCCTCCCTGTTGAAGTCCCACATGGGGTGGCTTCTATACTGAAGCGGTTGCACCCCCCGCATAATGCATTCGGCCATAACCGCGATCATGGTTAGTCCGGAATGGGCTAACAATCTTATTCGGACCATCAGGTAAATGATGTCCCTGTCACTTTCCCTCTAAGGGCTCCGTGGACGCCAGCTTAGGTGCTTCTTTAAGGGAGCACTGTCGAATTCAGGGAGGCCGATCCGGACAGGATCCGGCAGCGGGACGTCTTCTATATAAAACCATTCCGAGGGCCAGTCTTCGGACGCCTTCTTTGGGGTTCCGGACAGATATCCGGTCCCGGTGATGCACCACACTTCGGCTCCGCCCACTTGATACATTGACCCCTCCTTAGTGCGGGGCACGAGGCAGAATAACCTTTTCCATAGCCCGAAATGAGCCTCGATACCCAAGAACAGCTCGCAGAGGGCTACGAAGCCCGCGATATGCAATACGGAGGCAGGCGTGAAATTGTGTAGCTGGAGCCATAGAACTCCAGGAGCCCCCAGAGAAATGGATGGATTGGAAATCCGAGCCCCCTTATTAAATAAGGGATGAGGCACACCCGCTCTCCTTTGGAGGGATTAGGGGCACTCTCCGCTTGCTCTCCGCCATTATAGATGGCAAGGCCGGCTCGAACCGGGACCAGATAGGCCGGGGGGAGAAATCCCTTGGTCTGGAGCGTCACTAGCTCGGTATGCGGGATATTGCATCTCTCCCAATATCCAGGCTAAGGGCTGGAAGGGCGAGAGCAGGAGTCGCGATGGCTGGCCATGGTGGAATGGACCTTTGTCAGATGCGCTCTGATGAACACTCGCGAAGGGGGGAAGATGTGGTTTGAATCTAAATCCTCGTCCCCTTAAATAGGTCAGCTCATTTACGCGGCTAGGGGTGTGAATGTAAAAACACTCAGACTTTTCATATTCGTTTGACACGTGGGAAGAGGCCATTATTGGGTGTAGAAGCCAAGGAGCGCAACATCTACAAGAAACCGGACTTTATTCAACAGGTACACGGAGTTTGGAGGAGAACCCGCCTTGCAATGCCGAAGACAATCTACGTGCCAGACTCATCGTCATTGAAGCCTGGTTCGGGGGCTACTGAGGGAGTCCTGGATAAGGGGGTGTCCGGATGGCCGGACTATACCTTCAGCCGGACTCCTGGACTATGAAGATACAAGATTGAAGACTCTGTCCCGTGTCCGGAAGGCAATCTTGGCGATACGGATATGCAGATCTCCTACCATTGTAACCGACTTTGTGTAACCCTAACCCTCTCCGGTGTCTATATAAACCGGAGGGTTTTAGTCCGTAGGACAACATACACAACAACAATCATACCATAGGCTAGCTTCTAGGGTTTAGCCTCTCCGATCTCATGGTAGATCTACTCTTGTACTACCCATATCATCAATATTAATCAAGCAGGACGTAGGGTTTTACCTCCATCGGAGGGCCCGAACCTGGGTAAAACTTCGTGTCCCTTGCCTCCTGTTACCATCCGGCCTAGACGCACAGTTCGGGACCCCCTACCCGAGATCCGCCAGTTTTGACATAGACAATGATCATGCAAAGCGATATGACAATGATGGAGCGTTTCATAATAAATGGAATTGTGGAAAGTTGCATGGCAATATATCTCGGAATGGCTATGGAAATGCCATAATAGATAGGTATGGTGGCTGTTTTGAGGAAGATATAAGGAGGCTTATGTGTGATAGAGCATATCAAATCACGGGGTTTGGATGCACCGGCAAAGTTTGCACCAACTCTCAAGGTGAGAAAGGGCAATGCACGGTACCGTAGAGGCTAGCAAATTGCGGAAAGGTAAGAGTGTGTATGATCCATGGACTCACATTAGTCACAAAAAACTCATATACTTATTGCAAATGTTTATTAGCCCTTGAAGCAAAGTACTACTACGCATGCCCCTAGAGGGATAGATTGGTAGGAAAAGACCATCGCTCGTCCCCGACCGCCACTCATAAGGAAAGCACTCAAAGAACACCCCATGCTTCAAATTTGTCACACAAAGTTTACCATACGTGCATGCTACGTGACTTGCCAACTTTAACACATGTATTTCTCAATTTCACAATTACCCAACTAGCATGACGCTAACATTACCACCTTTATATCTCAAAACATCAATCAAGTATTATAGTATTCAATGCACTCTATATGAAAGTTTTTATGATACCATCTTGAATGCCTATCATATTAGGACTAATTTTATGGCCAAAGAAAATTACCACGCTGTTCTAAAAGACTCTGAAAATAATATAAGTGAAGCATGAGAGATCAATATTTTCTACCAAATAAAACCACCACCGTGCTCTAAAAAATATAAGTGAATTACTAGAGCAAAATTATCTAGCTCAAAAGATATAAGTGAAGCACATAGAGTATTCTAATAAATTTTGATTCATGTGTGTCTCTTCCAAAAGGTGTATACAACAATGATGATTGTGGTAAACTAAAAATCAAAGACTCAAATCATACAAGACGCTCAAAGGAAAACACATATCATGTGGTGAATAAAAATATAGCCTCAAGTAAAGTTATGGATAAACGAAGACGAAAGAGGGGATGCCTTCCGGGGCATCCCCAAGCTTAGGATTTTGGTTGTTGATGTCTACTACACAACCTTCTTCTTGTAGACGTTGTTGGGCCTCCAAGTGTAGAGGTTTGTAGGACAGTAGCAAATTTCCCTCAAGTGGATGACCTAATGTTTATCAATCCGTAGGAGGAGTAGGATGAAGATGGTCTCTCTCAAGCAACCCTGCAAGCAAATAACAAAGAGTCTCTTGTGTCCCCAACACACCCAATACAATGGTAAATTGTATAGGTGCACTAGTTCGGCGAAAAGATGGTGATACAAGTGCAATATGGATAGTAGATAAAGGTTTTTGTAATCTGAAAATATAAAATGAGCAAGGTAACTAATGATAAAAGTGAGCGTAAACGGTATTACAATGCGTTGAAACAAGGCCTAGGGTTCATAATTTCACTAGTGCAAGTCCTCTCAACAATAATAACATAACTGGATCACATAACTATCCCTCAACATGCAACAAAGAGTCACTCCAAATCACTAATACCGGAGAACACACGAAGAGATTATGGTAGGGTACGAAACCACATCAAAGTTATTCTTTCCAATCAAACCATTGGGATAGTCCTATAAGTGTCACAAATAGCCCTAGAGTTCGTACTAGAATAACACATTAACACACAAATCAACCAAAACCCTAATGTCACCTAGATACTCCAATGTCACCTCAAGCATCCGTGGGTATGATTATACGATATGCATCACACAATCACAGATTCATCTATTCAACCAACAAATAGAACCTCAAAGAGTGCCCCAAAGTTTCTATCAGAGAATCACGACGAAAACGTGTGCCAACCCCTATGCATAGGTTCATGGGCGGAACCCGCAAGTTGGTCACCAAAACATACATCAAGTGAGTCACGTGATATCACATTGTCACCACAGATACGCACGGCAAGACATACATCAAGTGTTCTCAAATCTTTAAAGACTCAATCCGATAAGATAACTCCAAAGGGAAAACTCAATCCATTACAAGAGAGTAGAGGGGCGGGGGAGAAAACATCATTAGATCCAACTATAATAGCAAAGCTCGCGATACATCAAGATCGTACCACCTCAAGAACACGAGAGAGAGAGAGAGAGAGATCAAACACATAGCTACTAGTACGTACCCTCAGCCCCGAGGGGGAACTACTCCCTCCTCATCATGGAGAGCACCGGGATGATGAAGATAGCCATCGGAGAGGGATTCCCCCTCCGGCAGGGTGCCGGAACGGGTCTAGATTGGTTTTCGGTGGCTACGGAGGCTTCTGGCGGCGGAACTCCTGATCTATTGTGCTCCCCAATCATTTTAGGGTATATATATATATATTATATAGGCGGAAGAAGTACGTCAGGGAGCCACGAGGGGCCCAGGAAGGTGGAGGGCGCGCCCAGGGGGGTGGGCGCGCCCGCCTGCCTCGTGGCTTCCTCGTTGCTTCCCTTACGTGGACTCCAAGTCTCCCGGGTTGCTTTCCTTCCAAAATAAGTTCCTTGAAGTTTCAGGTCAATTGGACTCCGTTTGATTTTCCTTTGCTGCGATACTCTAAAACAAGGAAAAAACAGAAACTGGCACTGGGCTCTGGGTCAATAGGTTAGTCCCAAAAATAATATAAAAGTGGATAATAAAGACCAATAATGTCCAAAACAGAAGATAATATAGCATGGAGCAATAAAAAATGATAGATACGTTGGAGACGTATCAGCATCCCCAAACTTAATTCCTGCTTGTCCTCGAGTAGGTAAATGATAAAAACAAATTTTTTATGCGGAGTGCTACTTGGCATAATTTTAATGTAATTCTTCTTAATTGTGGTATGAATATTCAGATCCGAAAGAGTCAAGATAAAAGTTCATATTGACATAAAAATAATAATACTTCAAGCATACTAACTAAGCAATTATGTCTTCTCAAAATAACATGGCCAAAGAAAGTTCATCCCTACAAAATCATATGGTTTAGTCATGCTCCATTTTCGTCACACAACTTTGCTCTCATCATGCACAACCCCGATGACAAGCCAAGCAATTGTTTCATACTTTAGTAATCTCAAACCTATAAACTTTCACTCAATATATGAGCGCGAGCCATGGATATAGCACTATGGGCGGAATAGAATATGATGATGGGGGTTATGTGGAGAAGACAAAAAGGAGAAAGTCTCACATCAACGAGGCTGATCAATGGGCTATGTAGATGCCCATCGGTTAATGTTAATGCAAGGAGTGGGGATTGCCATGCAACGGATGCACTAGAGCTATAAATGTATGAAAGCTCAACAGAAGAAACTAAGTGGGTGTGCATCCAACTTGCTTGCTCACGAAGACCTAGGTTACTTGAGGAGGCCCATTATTGGAATATACAAGCCAAGTTCTATAATGAAAAATTCCCATTAGTATATGAAAGTGACAAAACAAAAGACTCTCTATCATGAAGATTATGGTGCTACTTTGAAGCACAAGTGTGGCAAAGGATAATAGCATTGTCCCTTTTATTATATATATGTATGTATTTTTTATTTGGCCCTTCCTTTTTTATTTGGCCTTTCTCTTTTTTTAGGACAATGCTCTATGAATGATGATCATCACACTTCTATTTATTTACAACTCAAGAATTACAACTCGATACTTAGAACAAGATACGACTCTATATGAATGCCTCCGGTGGTGTACCGGGTTATGCAATGAACCAAGAGTGACATGTATGAAAGAATTATGAACAGTGGCTTTGTCACAAATACTATGTCAACTACATGAACATGATAAGCAATATGAAAATGATGAATGTGTCATGATAAACAGAATGGTGGAAAGTTGCATGGCAATATATCTCAGAATGGCTATGGAAATGCCATAATAGGTAGGTATGGTGGCTGTTTTGAGGAAGATATAAGGAGGTTTATGTGTAAGAGAGCGTATCATATCACAGGGTTTGGATGCACCGGCGAGGTTTACACCAACTCTCAATGTGAGAAAGGGCAATGCACGGTACCGAAGAGGCTAGCAATGATGGAAGGGTGAGAGTGCGTATAATCCATGGACTCAACATTAGTCATAAAGAACTCACATACTTATTGCAAAAATCTACAAGTCATCAAAAACCAAGCACTACGCGCATGCTCCTAGGGGGATAGATTGGTAGGAAAAAACCATCACTCGTCCCCGACTGCCACTCATAAGGAAGACAATCAAATAACACCTCATGTTTCAAATTTGTTACACAACGTTTACCATACGTGCATGCTATGGGACTTTCAAACTTCAACACAAGTATTCCTCAAATTCACAACTACTCAACTAGCATGACTTTGATATTATTACCTCCATATCTCAAAACAATCATCAAGCATCAAACTTCTCTTAGTATTCAGAACACTCAAAAGATTTTTTTACTAATCTTGAATACCTAGCATATTAGGATTATTTAAGCAAATTACCATGCTATTTAAGACTCTCAAAATAATCTAAGTGAATCATGAGAGATCAATAGTTTCTATAAAACAAATCCACCACCGTGCTCTAAATGATATAAGTGAAGTACTAGAGCAAATGACAAACTACTCCGGAAGATATAAGTGAATATCAATAAGTAGTCGAATAATTCTGCAACTATGTGAAGACTCTCTAACATTTGAGAATTTCAGATCTTGGTATTTTATTCAAACATCAAGAAAAACAAATTAAAATAAATTGACGCTCCAAGGAAAACACATATCATGTGGTGAATAAAAATATAGCTCCAAGTAAAGTTAACGATGAACGAAGACGAAAGAGGGGATGCCTTCCGGGGCATCCCCAAGCTTAGGCTTTTGGTTGTCCTTGAATATTACCTTGGGGTGCCTTTGGTATCCCCAAGCTTAGGCTCTTGCCACTCCTTATTCCATAGTCCATCGAAGCTTTACCCAAAACTTGAAAACTTCACAACACAAAACTTAACAGAAAACTCGTAAGCTCCGTTAGTATAAGAAAATAAATCACCACTTAGGTACTGTTGTGAACTCATTCTAAATTCATATTGGTGTAATATCTATTGTATTCCGACTTATATATGGTTCATACCCTACGATACTACTGATAGATTCATCAAAATAAGCAAACAACACATCGAAAACAGAATCTGTCAAAAACAGAACAGTCTGTAGTAATCTGGATCAAAAGTATACTTCTGTAACCCCACAAATTCTAAAATAACTTTCTGGACCTGAGGAATTTATATATTAATCATATGCAAAAATAATTAACTAAATATCACTCTCCAATAGAAAATGGCAGCAAATCTCGTAAGCGCTAAAGTTTCTGTTTTTTACAGCATGATCACAAAGACTTTCCCCAAGTCTTCCCAAAGGTTCTACTTGGCACAAACACTAATTAATCACATAAAACCACATCTAAACAGAGGCTAGATGAATTAGTTATTAATAAACAGGAACAAAAAGCAAGGAACAAAAATAAAGTTGGTTTGCCTGCCAACAAGCGCTATCGTTTAACGCCCCTAGCTAGGCATGATGATTTCAATGATGCTCACATAAAAGATAAGAATTGTAACATAAAGAGAGCATCATGAAGAATATGACTAGCACATTTAAGCGTAACCCTCTTCCTATGCATAGGGGTTTTGTGAGCAAACAACTTGTGGTAACAAGAATCAACTTGCATAGGAAGGTAAAAGAAAGCATAACTTCAAAACTTTAAGCACATAGAGAGGAAACTTGATATTATTGCAATTCCTACAAGCATATGTTCCTCCCTCATAATAATTTTCAGTAGCATCATGAATGAATTCAACAATATAACTATCACATAAAGCATTCTTTTCATGATCTACAAGCAAAGAATTTTTATTACTCTCCACATAAGCAAACTTCTTCTCATGAATAGTAGT
Source organism: Triticum monococcum (assembly GCA_034509565.1). Taxonomy (NCBI): domain Eukaryota; kingdom Viridiplantae; phylum Streptophyta; class Magnoliopsida; order Poales; family Poaceae; genus Triticum; species Triticum monococcum. The sequence continues at coordinate 70,893,453 of CM067846.1, forward strand.
GGGAGCAAACTCAACAAAATAACTATCATGTGAGGCATAATCCAATTGGAAACTAAAATCATGATGACAAGTTTCATGGATATCATTATTCTTTATAGCATACAAGTCATCACAATAATCATCATAGATAGCAACTTTGTTCTCAAAATCAATTGGAACCTCTTCCGAAATAGTGGATTCATCACAAAATAAAGTCATGACCTCTCCAAATCCACTTTCATCAATATAATCATCATAAATAGGAGGCATGCTTTCATCATAATAAATTTGCTCATTAAAGCTTTGGGGACAAAAAATATCATCTTCATCAAACATAGCTTCCCCAAGCTTGTGGCATTACATATCATTACCATCATGGATATTCAAGGAGTTCATACTAACAACATTGCAATCATGCTCATATTCAAAGATTTAAAGCCAAACATTTTAATGCATTCTTCTTCAAACACTTTGGCACCATTTTCCTTTCCATCATACTCTCAAAAGATATTAAAAATATGAAGCGTATGAGGTAAACTCAATTCCATTTTTTACAGTTTTCTTTTATAAACTAAACTAGTGATAAAACAAGAAACAAAAAGATTCGATTGCATGATCTAAAGATATAACTTCAAGCACTCACCTCCCCGACAATGGCGCCAGAAAAGAGCTTGATGTCTACTACACAACCTTCTTCTTGTAGACGTTGTTGGGCCTCCAAGTGTAGAAGTTTGTAGGACAGTAGCAAATTTCCCTCAAGTGGATGACCTAAGGTTTATCAATCCATAGGAGGCGTAGGATGAAGATGGTCTCTCTCAAGCAACCCTGCAACCAAATAACAAAGAGTCTCTTGTGTCCCCAACACACCCAATACAATGGTAAATTGTATAGGTGCACTAGTTCGGCGAAGAGATGGTGATACCACTACTAGGAAAAGGCCTACTAATGGCGCACCTAATTTGGCCATTAATGGCGCATTAGTGGTGCGCCATTAGTGCCACGCCATTAGTATATTTTAGTAATGGCGCACCACTGGTGCGCCATTAGTATCTGGTATACTAATGGCGGACCTCAGATGCGCCATTAGTATATACAACAGTGCGCCATTAGTATGCCTCCCAGGGGGCCATGTATACCCAGGTGCTTTGGCATACTAATGGTGCACAACAACAAGATGCGCCATTAGTAACTTCGGCATACTAATGGCGCACTGTTTAATGATGCTACATTAGTATCCTTTGGCATACTAATGGCGCACTGTGATGTGATGCGCCGTTAGTATGAATATTAGGTTTTTTTATTTTTTTATTTTCTGTTTTTTGCATAGGTTACAAAATGTATAATTGGACAAAATATAGACAGCACACATCAACAACAGATTCATTGAATACAATAGAAGATTAGTCTCTGAATACAATTCATCATATTAGTCTCCGAATACAATTCATCATATTAGTCTCTGAATTGAAAAGACCGAACAAAGATAGAACATTATATTACAAGTCTCGAGACCGCGAGTAGCGAGTTTGTCTTCACATTACAAGTCGATATCGATCATCTAAACTACCATCACATAGAAGAGAGCTGCGGTCATCACGATGAGACTCGTCTTCATCCGGTTCCTCCAACGCTCCCTCACCTCTCCTGCTAGATAGCGGGCGTATCTAGATTCGGCCTCGGTCCTAGTGGTGTACCCATTGTAACTGTTACCGCTGAATCGGTGAACCTGTCTCCAACACTCCTCCCAGTCGATGTAGACTCCGGGAACATTACCCTTGTACACGACATACGACGGCATCGCTCTGCACTAGCCAAACGAAACGTTAGTACCAATTCACAGACAATACATAAGCAATATATAAGTATGCAACAGAACGATCGGAAGAGAAAAGCAAGACATTAATAGCATCGATTACATCTAAGGTGAATGACTCTCGAAACCAAAGAGACATACTACAAGTTCATTAAAGTTTAATTACAACATGAGCCAATCGATGTTCCAGAACTAGACACAGCATCACTGCTTTCGACTCGACTCAAGGGACCGGAGCGTGGATGAAGCCGCCGTCTATCGTGGAGTCATGAAATAACGGTCGTTGTCAGCCTGCATTTGTAGCATTGTGTCGATGTCACTGTTGGACGGTTGATTTCTGAGGTGGAACTGCCCCGAGGTACGAAGGACATCTTGATGGATGATTTCCGCAAACTCCGACTAGATGCGAAAGAATTCTTGTCTGATGTCCGCGTCCTGGATTGCCGACACGCTCGCGGCCCAATATTTGAGTTTACTCGGTAGCAGAAGTTGATGCTGGTCCCGTACGATCGCCTGCATGTGATGGATGGCGTAGTAGGCACCCTTCTGACCGCCAGGTCGATGCTTGACGCAGCAGAACATCGTATTGTGGGAGAACACGTGCTTGCCGTACTTACGAATAGGCCTGGTGAAGGTGCCTCTAGATTTGGCGTAGCCGGGGAGAACATCATCAAGAACCTTCTTGACATTTGTGTAGTCTACGTTCGACTGACGGTCCGGGTCGAAATACGTGGCCATGGAATATTTGGGGCTTAGGAGGATGAGCGTGCAATGTGTGTCACTTCAGAAAACACGGAATGTTAAAAGAAAAACGATCGAAATCTAAGAATTCATATGTTATGGGGCGGTTGAGGGGAGGATTTACTCGGGAAAGTAAGGCACGAGGAAGTTATCCTTATCTTGGTTTGCCAGAATGACGCCTTCGAGGTAAGAACTCGCGACTTGCCAGTCCCCAGCGCTGCCCAAGATCTTGGCAGGCATGTAGAAGGGGTCGACTATCATGATGTCCAGGGTCTTGTCGCGAATGATCCGCATCTCCATACTCAGCGAAAATAGCCGAACGAAGGTGTAGTGCAGTGAATGAAGGTTCAACATAGCGTTTATGTCATCAAACCGCAAGACGATCGTACCCCCGATGGAGTTATCCACAAAGCCCTTGCCCTCTGGCACCTTGGCGGCGAAAACCGGGTATGCCACATCCTTCTCTCTAAGACGCCGCTTCTCCAAAGAAAGAACACTATCATGCAGACTCCGCATAGCACTGGCTGCAGCATCGAGCATATTTCTCGGTAGCATCGGCCTACCCGCCACATGCAACCTCCTCATTAAATCCTCAGGTGAAGGTGGCCCGTCCTGAGCACGTATCGTACTCGGTGCCGGCTGGCTCGCACCCTTGTTAGTCTTTCTTTTGCATGCCTTCTTCTTCTCCTGTAATGGGACCGAGTTCTGCTCACAGACCGCCTTCTTGAGTGTGTTGGGGCTGATAATATTTCGCACCTCGCCTATCTGTGGCTCGGTGAAGTCGGCAGCTGGAGGCATCTCCTGAGAGCTGAACTGCAGATGACGCCTGTTGCAACTTGGCTTCTCCGCGATACCAGCTAGATCGCGCACGTCTTTTGTTGGGTTGGGTTCTTGAGAAGGAGGCCCCATGAAGTCGCCACCATACCCATGATCGGCAAAGTACTGATCGATGTTGTAAAATGTATCGTCGTCGTCGTCGTCGTTCTGATCCTGTGCCATATGCATGTTTGGATCCAGTGGCATAGGGATGTCCGGCACCGTTGCGGCGGTCTTGCCATGGGGCCGACTTGGCACCGGCACGACTGGCGGTGTTGTCTTTTAGGGTGGTGTCCCCTGCCCCCAAACGAATCTGGCTCTTCGGCCAAAGCAGGGGCCAGCTCAGGCAGGCGCTGAGGGTCATCACGTCATCATCGTCGGCCCTGACGGGTCGAATCGGAGGTAACAACTCGTTGCAGCCTGGCAGCACCCGAACCAGTTGAACCCTAAACAAGTTGGGTGGCATCTGGGTACCGTGGAACAAGGGGTTGCCCGGTTGAACGATTTTTCCCTTGGCGACATCGGCCATCTCGTTGTTCACGAAGTGCAGGAGAGTGCACGGAACGTCGACGGCGCCCTGCGAAAACATGTAGGGCATCAGGGATGCCCAGTCAAAGGCAAGGAGATGAAGTGCTCGGCCGAGAGAGGCTTAATTAGTTACCGTGATGATGGCGTCGAGCTCGGCTAATGTCGAGGCACCGCCAACGGCGGGCGTGCAGTTGACAGAGGGGCCGCTTGCTGCAGAGGTGCTGGTCGGTGTACACCCGGGTGCATTAAGCTCCCGTGCCGGCGTTGGAGACACCAATGCCGCCTCCGCCGGAGACACCAATGGCTCCGCCACCGCGTTCTGCGAGTTGCTGGCCGTGAAGCTAGGAATCGGGGGCGGCCCCTGTTGGCCGCCCGCAATCCACGCACTCAACCCCTCGATCAAGGTAGGCACAATGGCGGTGATCGTCGCTCCGAGTTGTTGTTGCACTTGCTCTTGGACAACCTCCGCAATCCGCGCCACCTGTGCCTTGAGTTCTTAAACCTCGTGCGCCTGGCTTTCCGAGCTGGTCTTTTTCTCCTTTCGCCCACCAGTGTTATAGTATGACGACCATTTGTCGACAAGCCTTTGCCGGCCACACGAGGGCGGCGGGGCGATGGCGTCCAACGAGGTGGGGTGACGGGGAGAGCGGCGCCGATGTCGGGGCCTCAGGCGGCGGTGGTTGGAGATGGGCGACAGGGACGACGGGGCGCCGGCGATGGGCGCAGGGGCAAGGCGCCCCGACCCAGATCGCGTTTGGGAGGAGACGAGGACGACGGGGCGGCGTCGCGGCGTCGGGGCGGCGTCGAGGCGGCTGGGCAGCAGCGTTGGGAGAGGAGAGGGGAAGGGGATCGAGGGCGAGGGCGAGGGAGAGAGAGGGGATAGGTTTGGGCCGGGGAGGAAATATGGATGGGGGCGGCACAATACTAATGGCGCACCACCCCTCGGTGCGCCATAAGTACATCCATACTAATGGCGCACCTCACCCTGGTGCGCCATTAGTATTTTTTTTTGATTTCTGCTCGAGCCAATAGGTTATCTTCCACCTGACCTGATCCACACCAGGTTCCCTGTACTAGCTCGACTGGTCAGTAGCCAGTTCTCACACCATGAGGTCCTGGGTTCGATTCCCAGGCTCCACAAATTTTTTTATGCATTTAAAATGCTATTTGATACTTATTTGTGTTTAAATATGTTCAAACTTGTTTAAATCATAACAGTGATATTTTCTTTATAAGACAGTAATAATTTTTTAAAAAATATCATCAAACAGTAATGCCGGTGGAGCGGGGGAGTGTGCGCGGGGTGCGGGGGGTCGGCGGTGGCGGTTGAGTAGGGGAGGGGTGCGGGGGCTCGGCGGCAGCGGTTGAGTAGGGGAATCGAGGGTGCGGGGGGTCGGCGGCGGCCGGTGGACCGGGGGGTGCTCGGCGGCGAGGGGGACCGGATCTGGCTAGGTGGGATAGCGATCGAGATGGAGGGGGATCGAGATCGAGTGTCCATGAAATTTAAAAATATTCATGATAGTTCAAAAAGTGCCCATGAAATACAATCGAGAAATGAAGGCTACGATTTAAATACAATCGATCTTAGCTAGCTATCTCTTCACAATCTTCTTGCCCTTCTTTTTCGCAAATGGAGTTCTTCTATGGAACGGACGTCCTTTAGGTAGGGTGGTCCTGCTTCTTCTTGTGGTGTATGCTGCTACTTCATCATCATCGTCATGTTCGATCCTCGGGTCGCCGTACTTGTCGAAGTCTTGCTCATTGGCTACTCCATCCATTCCGATGATCTTCCTTTTGCCTCTCCTCACGACAACACGACTGGCCTTTGACTGGTCGGTAATGAAGAAGCATTGGTCCACTTGGGAAGCCAGTACCCATGGCTCATTTTTCGCGGTGACGTTTGTGCCCGCGGTCTTGGATTTGGCTTCGAGTATAACCATGGTGGTGAAATACCGGTCTTCTTTTAGGACGCTCTTTGCCCATCTGACACGGAACATCGGGACCTTCTCTCCAGCGTAGCTCAGCTCCCAGATCTCCTCGATCCTTCCGTAGTATCTGTCCTTGTCGTTACCGGTGTAGGATTCCATCGTTACCCCGGAGTTCTGATAACCATCGCTCTTCATGTCCTTGGCCTCGGTGTAGAATGTGTAGCCGTTGATATAGTATGCCTCATAGGTCATCAGGTTGTGCTCGGCGCCCTGTGACAAGGCGAATATGAGTTGTTCTTCCGTGGAAGAATCCTCATGTAAAGGGTACCACAGAAGCTCCTGCTTGAACCAACGCGTGAAACATGAGTTGTGCTCTTTGACTATATCTCCGTCCGTCCTCTGTTGGCCTCGATCATTGTACGTCTTCTTAATAAAGGTTTTGTGCTCTACCACCCAAGGATCGACCACGTCTATGTGTTGTAGCGCGACTAGGTTTGCTCTTCCAAAGTCGGCGAGTCGACCCTTGAAGTCGACATGCATTTTGCGGCGACCCTCATGGTGACCCCATCCAGCGAGCCTGCCGAGGTGCCTATTGACGGGCAGACCAACGGGGTTCTCGATGCCTAGATAATTCGTGCAGTAGGAGATGCACTCTTCGGTCAGAAAGCCCCTGGCTATGCTTCCCTCTGGACGTGACATGTTGCGAACGTATCCTTTGATGACACCATTCACCCTTTCGAACGGCATCATGCTGTGCAGGAACGTCGGCCTGAGTTGGATGATATCGTCCATGATATGGACCAGCAGATGCACCATAACATCGAAGAATGCGGGCGGGAAGTACATCTCAAGCTCGCATAGTATCACCACGATCTCTTCCTGTAGCCTTCTGACTTGCCTCACGCCAATCCACTTCCGAGAGATGACGTCGAAAAAGTTGCATAGGCCAAACAGCGTTTCACGGACGTGCGCGTCCATGATCCCACGGATTGCAACTGGAAGTATCTGCGTCATCATCACGTGACAGTCGTGAGACTTCATCCCGCTGAACTTCTGCTTTGCTGGGTCTAGGTATCTGATTATCTTCCCCGCGTAACCGTAAGGAAGTTTTACTCCTAGGAGGCAGGTGAAAAACTGCTCGATCTCCTCCTGACTTAGAGTGAAGCACGCGGGAGGGTAGTCATTTCCGGTCTTCTTGGCCTTTTTGCCTTTGCGACGACTTTCTGTGTCCTGCTTCGCCTCATCATCATCATCATCACCATCATATATAGCGTGAAGCTCCTGCCTGATGCCCATTGATTTCAAGTCTGCCCTTGCTTACGGCCCATCTTTGGTCCTCTTTGGCATGTTGAGCAGGGTACCAAGCAGACTCTCGCACACGTTCTTCGTGATATGCACGACATCAAGGCTGTGAGGCACACGGTGGATCTTCCAGTACGGCAAGTCCCAGAAAACAGACCTCGCTTTCCATACCTTCAGCAGCGGCTCTGGCGCCTTTCGCTTCTTTCCCAGCTCTGGCACCTTTTGCTTCTTTCCCGGCAGTGGGCAGTCTTTCCAATTTTTCAACAGCTTGTCTATTTCCTCACCGCTCCTCGTACATGGGCGTTTTCGGGGTTCAGTTTCACCATCGAACAGATCCTTGTGTTTCCTCCACGGGTCATCGTCGCGAAGCCACCTTCGATGTCCCATGAACACGGTTTTCGAAGACCCGGGATCTCTATCTAGCTGGCGATACGTTGTGTCATCCATGCACCTTACGCATCCAGAAAATCCGTGGACTACCTGCCCCGCGAGATATCCATAACCGAGATAGTTGTGCACCGTCGTGAGTAGTGCGGCTCTCATAGGGAAATATTCTTTCTCCGCGGCATCCCACGTATTGGCTGGCGTTTTCCACAGTGTGTCTAGCTCCTCCTTCAGCAGTCCCAGATACAGATTGATGTCATTCCCTGGTTGTTTCGGCCCTTCAATTAGCATACTCGTGAGTAGTGCGGCTCTCATAGGGAAATATTCTTTCTCCGCGGCATCCCACGTATTGGCTGGCGTTTTCCACAGTGTGTCTAGGTCCTCCTTCAGCAGCCCCAGATACAGATTGATGTCATTCCCTGGTTGTTTCAGCCCTTCAATTAGCATACTCATGTGAATTTACTTCCTCTTCATGCACAACCAGGGGGGAAGGTTGTACTTCCACACAAACACATGCCAGGTGCTATGTGTGCTTCTCTGGTTGCCAAACGGATTGACTCCATCGGTGCTCACGCCCAGCACGATGTTCCTTGGATCCTTCCCAAATTCTGGGTATTCGAAGTTCAACGCTTGCCACTGGCTCGCATCCTTAGGGTGACTCAGCATCTTGTCTTTTTATCTATCTCCGGATCATTTGCGTCATCTTCTCGCTTCTTCTCCTCCCTATCCACATGCCAACGCAGGAGCTTTGCTACCTTAGGGTCCGCGAAATACCGCTGCAGACGAGGACTAATCGGAAAGTACCACACCACTTTTCGAGGAGCTTTCTTCCTCTTCTTGTATCGAGTGACGCCGCACACCGGACATATGGTAGACTCCGCGTGCTCGTCCCGATAAATGATGCAATTGTTCATGCACACATGGTATTTCACGTGCGGTAAATCCAGAGGACACACCATTTTCTTCGCCTCCTCAAACTGGTCTCGCACTTGTTCCCCTTGGGAAGACGTTCGTGCCAGAATGACATGTTCTCATCGAAGGATGCGTCTGTCATTTTGTGTTTTACCTTCATCTCCAGAGCCATGAGCGTTACTTTCAGGCGGGTATCCTCGGGCCTGCATCCTTCATACAATGGAGTAACCGCGTCTAACTCAAGTTGATCCATCTTGGCTTTCTCTCGGGCGGCAGCTCTTGTGTTATCCGTCTGCTTGAGAAGCAGCTCTTGAATATGAGGGTCCTGCACCCAGCCCATCGATGGTCCAGCGTCGTCTGCTCCGCCGGCATCATCATCTTCATGATCATGCCCGTCGTCAGCTCCGGCATCTTCCTCATCATCATGTCCTGCATCTTCTACATGATGACTGTGTACAGCATCACCGTCGTGATCATCTCCTGGGGATTCTTTGTCTTCTCGCCCGCCCGAGCCGCAGTGGTTGTCTTGCTGCCCTTCCTCATTTCTTGCCCGGCCAACATGGACGACTTCGTAGTCATCTTCATGACCTTGCCACCGATAGCCATCCATGAAACCACGCAAGAGCAGGTGGTCCCGCACCTGCCCGGATTCCGGGTCCGCAATAAGGCTCTTCAGCTTGCATCTTCGACACGGACATCTTATCTCTGTCTCATTCTTTTGAAGCATCTTTGCCTTTGCGGACCTCAAAAACCTATTCACGATGCCTTCGGTCATCGTGCGGACCATGGTCACCTGCGGGATAGAGCAAAACGATATTTTAGAACCAAGAATAAATTTGGCATGACTTTCCCTAAAAATAGGACCAAAAAGAATGCTTAATGCCAAAATTCTCACCGAAATGGAAATGAATCAACATTCCGGCAAAATATTGGCAACTATCGCATTTCAAATACCGGTACACCTCCAAACACAAACACATATGCAACACCACAAACATATGCAACACCACGAACATACATAGATCTAGCTAGGTCATAAAAAGTGCATGTGCACATTGTTGTAGGGAGAACAACATAAATATAGCTTCCCCCCTTACTTACCTATCAAAACAAGGTAATTTAACCACTTAAATTGAATGAATCTATGGTGGAAATGAGGTGAAAAAGAGGAGGCACCCAAGACAAGAAAGAGGTGGAGAGAATGAAGTGGGGAGAAAGTGTGTGGGTAGGAGAGGCTGTCCAAAATATCTTGTTGCTGCCCACTTACTAATGGCGCACCAACTCTAAATGCGCCATTAGTAATCCAGGTTACTAATGGCGCACATTCTGGTGGTGCGCCATTAGTAGTTTTGCAAAAAAAACATACTAATGGCGCACTGTCCCACAGTGCGCCAGTACTAGTTTCAACTAGTAATGGCGCACAGTGGAACAGTGCGCCATTAGTAGTTTTGCAAAAAAAAGGAATAACAAATATAATAAAAAAACAACATTAGTGGCGCACTTTCCGACAGGTGCGCCATTACTAGTTACAGCTAATAATGGCGCACTGTGTCTAGATGCGCCATTAGTATGTTTGGACAGGTGCACTAGTTAAATATTTTTTTTTGATACTAATGGCGCACCCTGGGCCAGGTGCGCCATTAGTAGTTTCAACTCTAATGGCATATCAGAAGGTGGTGCGCCATTAGTATATACTAATGGCGCACCGCTTGTCTGGTGCGCCATTAGTGTCAATCCCATCTATAGCCCTTTTTCTAGTAGTGTACAAGTGCAATATGGATAGTAGATAAAGGTTTTTGTAATCTGAAAATATAAAAACAGCAAGGTAACTAATGATAAAAGTGAGCGTAAACGGTATTACAGTGCATTGAAACAAGGCCTAGGGTTCATACTTTCACTTGTGCAAGTCCTCTCAACAATAATAACATAATTGGATCACATAACTATCCCTTAACATGCAAAAAAGAGTCACTCCAAAGTCACTAACAGCGGAGAACAAACGAAGAGATTATGGTAGGGTACGAAACCACCTCAAAGTTATTCTTTCCAATCAATCCGTTGGGCTATTCCGATAAGTGTCACAAACAGCCCAAGGGTTCATACTAGAATAACACCTTAAGACAGAAATCAACCAAAACCCTAATGTCACATAGATACTCCAATGTCACCTCAAGTATCCGTGGGTATGATTGTACAATATGCATCACACAATCTCAGGTTCATCTATTCAACCAACACATAGAACCTCCAAGAGTGCCCCAAAGTTTCTATCAGAGAATCACGACGAAAACGTGTGCCAACCCCTATGCATAGGTTCATGGGCGGAACCCGGAAGTTGGGCACCAAAACATACATCAAGTGAGTCACGTGATATCCCATTGTCAGCACAGATATGAACGACAAGACATACATCAAGTGCTCTCAAATCTTTAAAGACTCAATCCGATAAGATAACTCTAAAGGGAAAACTCAATCCATTACAAGAGAGTAGAGGGGGGAGAAAACATCATAAGATCCAACTATAATAGCAAAGCTCGCGATACATCAAGATCGTACCACCTCAAGAACACGAGAGAGAGAGAGAGAGAGAGATCAAACACATAGCTACTGGTACATACCCTCGGCCCTGAGGGAGAACTACTCCCTCCTCGTCATGGAGAGCACTGGGATGATGAAGATAGCCACTGGAGAGGGATTCCCCCTTCGGCAGGGTGCCGGAACGGGTCTAGATTTGTTTTCTGTGGCTACAGAGGGTTATGGAGGCGGAACTCCCAATCTATTGTGCTCCCCGATCGTTTTAGGGTATATGGATATATATATAGGCAGAAGAAGTATGTCAGGGGAGCCACGAGGGGCCCGCGAGGGTGGAGGGCGCGCCCCCTGCCTCGTGGCTTCCTCGTTGCTTCCCTTACGTGGACAACAAGTCTCCCGGGTTGCTTTCCTTCCAAAAATAAGTTCCGTGAAGTTTCAGGTCAATTGGACTCCATTTGATTTTCCTTTTCTGTGATTCTCTAAAACAAGGAAAAAACAGAAACTGGCACTGGTCTCTGGGTCAATAGGTTAGTACCAAAAATAATATAAAAGTGGATAATAAAGACCAATAATGTCCAAAACAGAAGATAATATAGCATGGAGCAATCAAAAATTATAGATACGTTGGAGACGTATCAGTTGTCCTTGGATTTTACCTTGGGGTGCCTTGGGCATCCCCAAGCTTATGCTCTCGCCACTCCTTGTTCCAAAATCCATCAAATCTTTACCCAAAAACTTGAAAACTTCACAACACAAAACACAATGGAAAATCTCATGAGTTCCGTTAGTATAAGAAAACAAATCACCACCTTAAGGTACTATAATGAACTCATTCTTTATTTATATTGGTGTTAAACTTACTGTATTCCAACTTCTCTATGGTACATACCCCCCGATACTAGCCATAGATTCATCAAAATAAGCAAACAACACACAAAAATAGAATCTGGCAAAAACAAAACAATATGTAGTAATCTGTAGGTTTTGAATACTTCTGTAACCCCAAAAATCCTAAGAAATTAGGAAGTCATAAAATATTGATCTACTGCAGTTGGAATTGGTATTTTAGTGCTCTATGGTAAAAAATGAAAATTATTCTCGTGAGCGCATAATTTCTATTTTTTCAGCAAGATCAAATAACAATCACCCAAGAAGATCCTAAAGGCTTTACTTGGCACAAACACTAATTAAAACATAAAAACACAATAATAAAAGAGGATAGATGAATTTTTTATTACTAAACAGGAACAAAAAGCAAGAAACAAAAATAAAATTGGGTTGCCTCCCAACAAGTGCTATCATTTCACGCCCTTAGCTGGGCATTGAGATTTCAAAGATGCTCACATGAAAGACAAGAATTGATGCACAAAGAGAGCATCATAAAACATGTAACAAACACATCTAAGTCTAACATACTTACTATGCATAGGCATCTTATAGGCAAACAAATTATCATAGCAAGCAAAAACTAGCATATGCAAGGAAGCGGAAAAAAACGATAGCAATCTCAACAGAACAAGAGGTAATTTAGTAACATGAAAATTTCTAAAATCATATTTTCCTCTCTCATAATAATTACATGTGGGATCATAAGCAAATTCAACAAAATACCTATCACATAGAATATTTTCAACATGATCCACATGCATGCGAAGTTGACACTCTTCCAAAATAGCGGGATTAACATTAACTAAAGCCATGACCTCTCCAAACCCACTTTTATCGAAAATTGCATAAGATTGAACATTCTACAAATATGTGAGATCTAAAGTTGACACTCTTCCAAACCCACTTTCAATATTGCAAACATTATTATCAATCTTATATTCATCATGGGGCTTAAATAAATTTTCAAGATCATAAGAAGAATCACCCCAGTCATGAGATCTTATAGAGATAATAAGATAAATATTTTTGGTATTTTTGTTGTATAGATTGAAAAGTAAATATTGCAAAATAAATAGTAAACTAGAATTGTAGATCGGAAACTTATATGATGTAAAGTCGACCCGGGGGGCCATAGGTTTCACTAGTGGCTTCTCTCAAGATAGCATATATTACGCTGTATGAACAAATTACCGTCGAGCAATTGATAGAAAAGCGCATAGTTATGATGATATCTATGCATGATCATGAACATAGGCATCACATCCATGTCAAGTAGACCGAAACGATTCCGCATCTACTACTATTACTCCACACATGAGCGCTATCCAGCATGCATCTAGAGTATTAAGTTCATCAGAACAGAGTAACGCATTAGGCAAGATGACATGATGTAGAGGGATAAACTCTAGCAATATGATAGAAACCTCATCTTTTTATCCTCTATGGCAACAATACAATACGTGTCATTTCCCTTTCTGTCACTGGGATCGAGCACCGCAAGATTGAACCCAATGCTAAGCACTTCTCCCATTGCAAGAAAGACCAATCTAGTAGGCCAAACTAAACCGATAATTCGAAGAGACTTGCAAAGATATCAAATCATGCATATAAGAATTCAAAGAAGAATCAAATAATATTCATAGATAGTCAAGTTCATAAATCCACAATTCATCGGATCTCGGCAAACACACCGCAAAAGAGTTACATCGAATAGATCTCCGAGAAGATCGAGGATAAGTTTGTATTGAGATACAAAGAGAGAGAAGAAGCCATCTAGCTAATAACTATGGACCCGAAGGTGTGTGGTAAACGACTCACACATCATCGGAGAGGCTATGGTGTTGATGTAGAAGCCCTCCGTGATCGAATCCCCTACCGGCAGATTGCCAGAAAAGGCCCCAAGATGGATCTCACGGGTTCAGAAGGTTGCGGCGGTGGAAAAGGTGTTTCATGGCTCTCCCCAAAGGTTTCAGGGTATAAGAGTATATATAGGCGAAAGAAGTAGGTCGGTGGAGCTGCGAGGGACCCACGAGGGTGCGGGTGCACCCTCCTGCCTCATGGCTTCCTTGCTGCTTCCTTGACGTCCACTCCAAGTCTCCTGGATTGTATTTGTTCCAAAAACGATCCTCGTGAAGGTTTCATTCCGTCTGATATTCCTTTTCTGCGGAACACTGGAATAGGCCAAAAAATAGCAATTTGCACTGGCCTTTCGGTTAATAGGTCAGTCCTAAAAATAATATAAAAAGCTATATTAAGGCCTGTTAAACATCCAAAATAGATAATATAATAGCATGGAACAATCAAAAATTATAGATACGCTAGAGACGTATCAAGTACATGTATCTACCACGAGATTGTTCTAATGAATATTAGATGATCTATTGACTAGCCTAGCCTCCGTATATATATATATATATATATATATATATATGCACCATAGGCCTAGGGTTTAGAGGAGTCCTTGTCTTGTGCGCCAAGTCTTGTGGAATCCTCCTTGTATTCAGCACAGGCTGCCCGAAGTGGCCCATTAGTGAATCATCATGGGGGTCATCGGCCTGACCCAATGGTCGAGAGACAACATGGTGAATACCCCCTAGTCCAGGACACCGTCAGTAGCCCCCTAAACCGGTCTTCAAGTTGGGGACGCTCCTCGATTCTTCCGAACTATTCTTCATCTTCGTTCGTCGGTCTTGAAAACTAGTTCAACAAATCTTCTCATCTTTGAACTTGAGGATCGCCGAAGTGAATCCGAAGATTTTACACATCGGGGTATCGGAGGAGCCCCTTTAAGTTTTCGGCCTTTAGTAATGCCATGTTATTTTTTATGCCACACCCTGGGTTTGAACTTATTCCCGTGTGGTGGTGTCCTCTTGCGTCTGAGCTCCAAGGACTGACTCTATCCAAGCTCTAATGTCGGACTGCATCCAAGGTGTCTTTTTGTAGCCAAGCTCCAACGTAGGTCTGCATCCGAGCTCCAATGCCAGAGAGTATCCGAGATCCAACACCAGACTATATCCAAGGTGTCATGGATCACCTTGACTCAAAAAAGTTGAAGAAGTTTAGCCAAGCTTACTGCCGGAAATGCCCTCTATAGAGCCAGCCACCTGCATCCGAGCTTTATGCCAGACTACTTCCGAGGTCATGCACCACCTAGGGCTTGGGCTGATTGTTTGCGGATTTTATTTCCAATTGATGGAATTTATTTATTAACGAGATATATAGCCACTAGCCCTCAAGGTGTGTGTGTCGGCCTAAAACCCGAGATGCACATTAGAGGAGATAGTGATTGTAGGACGGGCCCTTGGGAGAGGGTTTCGAGAAGTCACCACAATATATTACCTTGCCGCCGGATATGTCCTAGATAGTTCCTATTGTTATCCAAAGATGCATTTGCCCATAGTTCGGTCAAGCCGAACACTGAGCACTTTGAATTTTCTGTATTGAATAGGCAATGCAGTAGCCCCCGAGACACTAGTTGGGTGGCAACACCAGACCAGGGGATCGATGTGCCACTCTAATATTAGTAAGTGATAAGGCCGAAGCCCAGTAGCCCCCGTGCCTTAATATGGGCATGAGTGGCTGAATTAAGGATCGATATTCGGAGTAAAATCACAAATTATGTGTAATGATTCTATGTATCCAAGTACTCTACATCATTAATGCTCGGATCCGCACTATACAAAACTTTGTTGACCGACCATCGGCCTCAACCTCCTTGGCCAGTAGTCGGCGAGATTTACGACAAACTTTGTTGACCACTTTATAAAGCCTTTATGAGGGCAAAGATTTACGACAAACAAGGCAATCCGGCCATACGGTTTTATAAACAAAGGTACCCGGAGAGAATGTTATATTACTATTTAATGTAAGGAACGTCTTCCACAGAAAATAGTCCTGCTATTGGTTCCTTACTTTGGGTTGTCAAGCGGACCATGATCATGAAACCTCACCTCCGATCAATGCGGGAGAAAAATATTGAAGATTTAGTTTGGGGAAAATTCCCGAACTATGAGGTCTTTAGCGAACCTAAATTCTCACTTCTGTCATTGCCGACCAATTATATCCTTTATGATCGCTAGCTTTCGGCTTCACCCAGTCTGACGTACTAACTCGGATGACCCGGTAGTAACAATCACAGAGGTGCTCCCTTTACCGCCTAGCCGAACAATCGAGAACAGAAGAGTAAGCACATGAGCCAGGCAACCTAGCTTGGCAAAAATCTTAAGTCAAATTGATGCATATTTATGGCTTTATAATGATGATTACGGAAGGTAACCCTCGTATATTAAATACAAATGCTGATGATATGTTTATTTTGACTCCGTTGCGACCGTTTATCAGTTGAAAGTGGCCCATCGCCGGCTTCCACCCCCTTGTAGATGCTACACAGGGTGTTTCCACAATAACAAAAAAACCTTAGCCAGCGTCTCGGTGCCTGAAGGCGGTTGTGTTAGCGGAAACCAGGCAATCAAATATGTGGGCTTTATAACTTTCACTTAGTTATAGGAGCTTTAAACTAGGGATGCTAGCTATGATCCCCCGGTTAGTGTTTGGCACTGACCGAAGTCTAGACATTAATACTTCGGCCAATGTTATGAAAGGCTCATCGTTTAACATGGAGTAATCAGTATCGATCTATAGTTTGACACCATCATCGGATCGCTGACCAGTTTACGTCCATTGTGACAGTCAGTTTTCAGCTTTCTCCACTAAGGTGCTTAAGCATTTGAGCTAGAAGCACAATCGCACTGGTTTTCCCTTTGCACACCTAGCCAAACAAAACGGAACATAGGAGCCAACCACAGGAGCCGGGCAACCCAACTATTGACCGAAGACACAAGTCGAAACCAATGCATATATAGCAATATCCAAGAATGTTTTTGCCAAATCTCTAAAGGTGTCCGGCGATGCACTGCGAGACTTATGCTGGAAACACGCAAATAATTTAAAAGTGACATAGGCTTGGGAAACCAAAAAACCTCAGTAAAAATTTTATGCCCGAACTAAATTGAATCATTTGGTGCCAATCCAAAAATTGGTCTTACTTTTGTGCTTCTGTCGTGCATTAATATGACACATCCGATCTCAAGACTTCAAGCGGGTTAGCCTGCGTCTACAACCTCCTATCCCAAAGGCGGAGTACTTCTCGTTAAGCCAGTTTAGCGAACTTAACTCGAGCGACATTAGAGAGAAAATAGGCTATCCGGCTATTGACCACACACTCAAGTCGAGAAAGGAGTGGTAGAAAAAGACTTTGCAACGACTTAGGAGAAGAACACTTATTATAAAATGGCTCATATAAATTTAATAGCCCTAGTTAACACGGGCAAAGAAAAGTGGTTTTTAACGAACCTCGTTTTTAAAAAACATATTTTAGAATAAATATATTGTTTGGTCAAACCTAACAAGAATTAAAAAAACTGAGCATGGAAGCAACTTAGCTGGTTAATGTGCTCGGTGTTGATGCGCGGCCCGAGCTTACGGCGGGACGAGGTCCCAGCCCCCAAGCCGGTCCCGAGGTGGCGGAGCAAAGAGCTCGGCACTCCAAAGTGGTGACATACCACGGCTAATGTGGCGGGGTGGAACCTCCAGTCCGAATGAGGCAACGGAGCAGGCCGACAATATGACGCCGAAGTCCGTGGTGTGGGTTAATGATACGATGAAGAAGCCCCAGTCCAGCCAAGGTGGCGTGGTATGTCGGTACGCCGAGTTGACAATGTTGTCCAACCCAGATCATTTACCTGTGCACAGAAAATAGTGCAAGCCGGAGATAATAGTAATAGTAATAAAATAAAAATTTGTTGCATAATTAATAATTTGTGCAAAGTGAGTAATAAAATAAATAAGGCCCGTGTGTCGAACACTCGATGAGGTAGAGCTTTCTCAGCGATGCCGAAGTCCCGGAGGTAACCGTACATGTCGATATGGCAATTAGACCAACAAGGCGATCACGCGAGCCGATTGTTACGACGGCCTCAGCTTGCCGAAGTGAACGCATTACGCAGTCCAAGTCGATTACCTACACATGTAAAATAGTACAGTCCAAAAAATAATAATATAAATATAGAAGAAAAACCTCGCCTAATTAATTTAAGCAAAATAATTTTTTTAAAGAGATGTGGCCTGGCTTCGAAGCAAATGTCGGTGCAGGGCGCTGGCGTGACAAAGTCTGTATTCACAGGGCGGTTCGAGTCCCCGATGAGGCGTTCGCCGAACTGCGGACGGGAAACTGACCGAACCATCACACAAACATCATTAATGCGGCTATCACTTAACAGACATGTGTACAGATGATGGAACAAACTAGAGTAATTATTCCTCGGAAAAAAGTAAACCCAAGCAAGAAAAAATTAATAGGATTAGTAGCACCTGGTTTATCTGTTGTAACAATCTGAAGAAAGGTTACTGCCAAAATTGGGACTTGATCTCCACACCCATTGCCTGATGGGCGATGAAGCGACGCCATGACAATGCTGCCAAAGGTTGGCTCGCCGAGGCAGAGCCCCTAGTCCAGCTAACATGAAGAAACTGGTCGGCCGGTGACGCCTAAGGTTCCGGAGTAGGTTGATGAAGAGATGGCCAAGCCCCAGGTCTAGCCGAGCTGACATGGAGGGTCGGTAAGGAGATGTTGCAGCTGCCATGTCAGCCGAGGTGTTGAAGCATTTCGGCGTGATGGACATCGGCTTGAAGAAGCAACAGTGCGGCCAAGCCAATGCAGGTCGTGACTTGTGACACGGTCAATGTCGTCTTGATGAAGTGGCCGTGCGACGATGCCGGTGTGCCCGCTCCATGTAATCCATGGGGCAGCGATGTTGGTGACTATTTATCCTTCGCGATGTCGAAATCTTATTCCGCTCGCAGAGATGATGATATGAAAAAGTTGAGCTCGACTCAACAAAGCGATGACGTGTCTAGCGCAGGTCGGCAGCCGTGGAGCAATGTTGCCGGACTGGTTTGACACCAGTGTGATGGTGGATAATACCTCAGAGAAGGCTTAAAATTTTGCGGGTATGTGTTTAAGAGCAACACACAATACCCTAGAAAGAGATTCTTCCAAAAAAGTTGTCCAATATCCCGTTCATGAAGAAAGATGAACTCATGTCGGATTCGTATTCGCGTAGAAAACAGATCCGAAAAGTGATCCACTAATCGGAAGGTTCTCGGAGGTTGAACGGTTGGACCGACCTGAAATTTTGAGAGGTGTTAGATATGGAAATTCCCTAGAAGATGAATGGCTGGATCTTCTAAATAATCTCCGAGCTAGGCTCTGGAGACCACGCCCTAAACTCGTCCAGATTCTTGTCCAGACTCAACAGGCCTCCGGTATATCATAGATCGCCGGAGATTCCTCCATCGGAAGGCGACGAAATTTTACAGGGTTGTTGTATACTCAATTCCACATAATTCCACCAAAGGGTTCGTCAAATCGACTTCCGAGTAGATAGTGTCAGCGAAAACAAGTCTGTTGTACAGAAAAAACTGTGGGATCACACGAGGGCAGTGTTGACGATGAGCCCCCGGCTCCATGGACGACTTTTCCATGGTCTCGATGGAGATGATGAAAGTGTCCATTTAATGTTTATGATCTAACGTGGAGCGCGGTCCTCGATCTTGCCGAGATGACCAGTCGAGCCGGCGACAAAGATGTCGACATCGACCATGAAGCTCGGCTCTGATGCGTAGATCGCGCCGGAGAAGATCCGAATTCCCATCGCACCGTGGCGACTGCCAGCAGGCTCTCAATGAAAGGAAAAATGTCGGTTCTATATCCGGGATATCTCATAGTAGGGGTCCTAATCTAGGCGCCTTGGAGCGATGGTAACATAGACACGGGATTTTACCTAGGTCCGGGCCCTTTTGATGGAGGCAAAATCCTACGTCCTGGTTTTGATTGTATTCATATGGGGTGTAGTACAGAGTACATGTATCTACCACGATATTGTTCTAGTGAATATTATATGATCTATTGACTAGACTGGCCTCGGTTTATATATGCATCATAGGCCTAGGGTTTAAAGGAGTCCTTGTCTTGTGCGCCAAGTCTTGTGGAATCCTCCTTGTATTCGGCATGGGCTGCCCGAAGTGGCCCATTAGTGAATCATCAGGGGGGTCCTCGGCCTGACCCACTGGTCAGGAGACGACGTGGTGAGTACCCCCTAGTCCAGGACACCGTCACTGACGAGGTGGCCCGATGACCCCTTAAGATTGAAAGGCACCCGCATGATCTCCTCTCCTCGTAGGGAAGGTCGGGGTCCATTGGGTACATCTCCGACGACATCCGCAGCTTCCGACGGCGTTGATGACCCACAAGTATAGGGGATCTATCGTAGTCCTTTCGATAAGTAAGAGTGTCGAACCCAACAAGGAGCGGAAGGAAATGAAAAGCGGTTTCCAGCAAGGTATTTTCTACAAGTACTGAAATAAGTGGTAACAGATAGTTTTGTGGTAGGATAATTTGTAACGAGCAACAAGTAACAAAAGTAAAGAAAGTGCAGCAAGGTGGCCCAATCATTTTTGTAGCAAAGGACAAGCCTGGACAAACTCTTATATAGAGAAAAGCGCTCCCGAAGACACATGGGAATATCGTCAAGCTAGTTTTCATCACACTCATATGATTCGCGTTCGGTACTTTGATAATCTGATATGTGGGTGGTCCTGTGCTTGGGTACTTTCCTTACTTGGAAAATCATCCCACTAATGATTAACCTCTATTGCAAGCATCCACAACTACAACAAAAGTATTAAGGTAAACCTAACCATAGCATGAAACATATAGATCCAAATCAGCCCCTTACAAAGCAACGCATAAACTAGGATTTAAGCTTCTATCACTCTAGCAACCCATTATCTACTTATTACTTCCCAATGCCTTCCTCTAGGCCCAAATAATGGCGAAGTGTTATGTAGTCGACGTTCACATAACCATACTAGAGGAGAGACAACATACATCTCATCAAAATATCGAACAAAGACCAAATTCACATGAATACTAATAGCAAGACTTCTCCCATGTCCCCAGGAACAAACGTAACTACTCACAAAGCATATTCATGGTCATAATCAGAGGGGTATTAATATGCATATAGGATCTGAACATATGATCTTCCACCAAATAAACCAACTAGCATCAACTACAAGGAGTAATTAACACTACGAGCAACCCACATGTACCAAACCCGAGCTTGGAGGCAAGAATTGGATACAAGAGATGAACTAGGGTTTTGAGAGGAGATGGTGCTGGTGAAGATGTTGATGGAGATTTCCCTCTCCCGATGAGAGGAGCGTTGGTGATGACGATGGTGATGTTTTCCCTCTCCTGGAGGGAAGTTTCCCCGGCAGAACAGCTCCGCCTAAGCCCTAGGTTGGTTCCGCCAAGGTTCCGCCTCGTGGCGGCGGAGTTTCGGCCGAGAAGATGTCTTATGATTTTTTCCTCATCAAAAGAGCTCATATAGCAGAAGATGGTCATCGGAGGGCCACCAGGGGGCCCATGAGGTAGGGGGGGCGCACCCAGGGGGTAGGGCGCATCCCCCACCCTCGTGGGCAGGGTGTGCCCCCCCCTGGTGAACTTCTTGCACTCAATATTTATTATATATTCTGAAATTGACTTCTGTAAAGTTTCAGGACTTTTCAAGCAATGTAGAATAGGTCTCTAATATTTGCTCCTTTTCCAGCTTAGAATCCCAACTGCCGGCATTCTCCCTATTTATGGAGACCTTGTAAAATAAGAGAAAATAGGCATAAGTATTGTGACATAATGTGTAATAATAGCCCATAATGCAATAAATATCAATATAAAACCATGATGCAAAATGGACGTATCAACTCCCCCAAGCTTAGACCTCGCTTGTCCTCAAGCGAAAGCCGAAATCGAAAAATATGTCCACATGTTTATAGATATAGGTGTCGATAAAAATAAAATATGGACATGAGGGCGTCATGATCATTCTTAGAACAGCAACTTATATAATTCTTGTCATATAATTTCTTATGCTAGAGTAATAATTTAATCACAATTTCAAGTATGAATCATAAACTTCATTGACAGCTAACAAACTATAATCTCAATCATTGGAGCAATTGCAATTTATCATAACATAGGAAAGAGTCAACATATAAGAGCTTTTTAGCAAGTCCACATACTCAACTATGGTCTTTTACAATTGCTGACACTCATGCAATACTTATGGGTATGGAGTTTTAATCGGACACATAGAAAGATAGGGGCTTATAGTTTTGCCTCCCAACGTTTTACCTGAAGGGTAATGTCAACAATAATAGTTCAAGAAAACTCACATCCAATTAGCCATATATACCAGGATCTTTCCAACATACTGTGCTTGCCAAAAGGTAAAATGTAAAAAGGAAGGGTGAAGATCACCATGACTCTTATGCAAGGTAGGAGGTAAAAGTAAAAGATAGGCCCTTCACAGAGGGATGCAGAGGATGTCATGCGCTTTTATGGCTGGATGCACAAAATCTTAGTGCGAAAGAACGTCACTTTATATTGCCACTTTTGATATGGACCTTTATTATGCAGTCTGTCGCTTCTATTTCTTCCATATCACATGATCGTATAAAGCTTATTTTCTCCCACACTAATAAGTCATACATATTTAGAGAGTAATTTTTATTGCTTGCACCGATGACAACTTACTTGGAGGATCTTAGTCAATCCATAGGTAGGTATGGTGGACTCTCATGGTAAAACTGGTTTAAGGGTATTTGGAAGCACAAGTAGTGTCTCTACTTGGTGCGATGAAATTGGCTAGCATGAGGGGGAAAGGCAAGCTCAACCATGTTGGATGATCCATGACAATATAATTTATCTCAGATGTAAGAAAACATAACCCATTATGTTGTCTTCCTTGTCCAACATAAACTCTTTAGCATGCCATATTTTAATGAGTGCTCACAATCATAAAAGATGTCCAAGATAGTATATCTATATGTGAAGACCTCTCTTTCTTTATTACTTCCTATTAATTACAATGATGACCAAAACTATGTTTGTCAACTCTCAACAACTTTTATTCATCATACTCTTTCTATGTGAGCTCATTGCTCTCCATGAGATCCATATGATCTCTTTGTTTCTTTTTATTTATTTATCTTTTCTTTTATTCACTTAAGATCATGGTAAAACATTCAAGCCCTTGACTCAACACTAATCTTTATATTATATAGCTCACGGACTCAATTACATAGAAGGATCATAAAGCAAAACTCATAACTAGATCATACTAAGATCTTTTATTCTACGAGACCAAGATATTACCAAAAGGATCGAGCTAAGAAAATGGTAAAGGTAAAAGTGATGGTGATACGATACCGGGGCACTCCCCCACGCTTGGTAATTGCCAAGGGGAGTGCCCATACCGATGTGATTATGTCTCTCTTTTCGGGGATGGTGATGTGATATTCTTGGCGATGATGCCCCTCAGGATACGATTCTCCTCCTCGAGCTTATTGACTTGCTGCTTGAGGTCCAGTATTTCCTTTTGGACTTTTCGTGTAACAGCCAAAGCTCCCTGCACCCAAGGGTGTTGCATAGCTGCGGGAGAACTAGTGACACTCTTTTTCATATTCTCATAAGAAAGAAATCTATCATTGTAAGGAATAACCGAATTTGGAATAGCCGAGCTCTGCAGTTCTCCCATTGTGAATCCAGCTCGGAAGCGGGAAGTGACTTCTTGATCCTCTTCCGTGGCATCTATCCTCTTCAATTCAGCCTCCATCTCATCCTCCATTGCTGGCCCAAAGAGGTCAACATTATTGTTTGTCATTTATCTTGGTGTCGGATGAGACACCCAGCTCTCCCTGACTGACTCTGCGAAGACATCTTGCTCTAATCTACAGCAGCAACAGCTCAAAACACAAACAGAGGGTTTTTTGCATGATACGGGAGTCAAAACCTCCGGGAGATTATATAATGAATTTTTACCGACCAAAATACGTGTCGTGTAAGAAAACAGTGTCCGGAAAGCGCATGAGGTGCCCACGAGGTAAGGGGCGCGCCCAGTAGGGTAGGGCACGCCCTCCACCCTTGTGGAGCCCTCGTATCCTTCCCGATCTGCTTCTTATTTTTCTATTTTTCTAAATATTCCAAAATGGAGAAATATTGCCTTAAAAATCTTTTGGAGTCGGTTTACTTACCGTACCACATACCTATTCCTTTTCGGAGTTTGGAACGTTCCGGAAAGTGTCCCTTATGTATTCCTCCAGGGTTATGGTTTCAATAACATTGGTTTCAACATTTATAGGATTACCTAAAATATAATGTTTGATTCTTTGACCATTCACCACCTTCGGATTTGTGCTTTTGAAGTTGTTGATTTTTATGGCACCATAACGATACACCTCCTCGATAACGTAAGGACCTTCCCATTTAGAGAGAAGTTTTCCTACAAAAAATCTTAAACGAGAGTTGTATAACAATACATAATCACCTGCATTAAACTCATGCTTTTGTATCCTTTTATCATGCCATCATTTAACTTTTTTTTAAAGAACTTGGCATTTTTGTAGGGTTCGGTTCTCCATTCATTGAGTGAGCTAATATCAAATAACCTCTTCTCACCGCAAGTTTAAAATCATAATTGAGCTCTTTCATAGCCCAATATGCCTTGTGTTCTAGTTCGAGAGGTAAGTGACATGCTTTTCCATAAACCATTTTATAAGGAGACATACCCATAGGAATTTTATATGCAGTTCTATAGGCCCATAATGCATCATCAAGTTTCTTGGACCAATTCTTTCTAGATCTATTAACAGTCTTTTGCAAAATTAATTTGAGTTCTCTATTACTCAATTCTACTTGACCACTAGACTGACGGTGATAAGGAGATGCAATTCTATGATTAACATCATATTTAGCAAGCATTTTACGGAAAGCACCATGAATAAAATGTGAATGACCATTAGTCATTAAATATCTAGGGACTCCAAATCTTGCAAAAATAACTTCTTTAAGCATTTTAATAGATGTGTTATGATCAGCACTACTAGTTGGAATATCTTCTACCCACTTAGTAACGTAAATCAATAGCAACTAAAATATGTGTATACCCATTAGAGGAAGGAAAAGGTCCCATATAATCAAAGCCCCAAACATCAAATGGTTCAATAACAAGTGAATAGTTCATAGGCATTTCCTGACGTCTACTAATATTACCAATTCTTTGACATTCATCACAAGATAAGACAAACTTACGGGCATCTTTGAAGAGAGTAGGCCAATAAAAACTAGATTGCAATACCTTATGTGCAGTTCTATCTCCAGCATGGTGTCCTCCATAAGTTTCGGAGTGACACTTGCGTATGATCTGTCCCTGTTCATGCTCAGGTACACAAAGTCAAATAACACCATCTACTCCTTCTTTATAAAGATGTGGGTCATCCCAAAAGTAATGCCTCAAATCATAGAAGAACTTTTTCTTTCGCTCGTATGTGAGACTTGGTGCTATGAATTTGGCAACAATGTAATTAGCATAATCAGCATACCATGGAGCAGTATGAGAAGCATTTATGACATTTAATTGCTCACCAGGAAAGCTATCATCAATAGGTAGTGGGTAATCAAGCACATTTTCTAACCTAGACAAGTTGTCTGCAACGGGTTCTCAGCTCCCTTTCTATCAACAATATGCAAATCAAATTCTTATAGCAAGAGAACCCATCTAATAAGTCTAGGTTTAGCATGTTTGTTTTCCATAAGATATTTAATAGCAGCATGGTCAGTGTGAATAGTTACTTTAGAATCAACAATATAAGGTCTCAACTTATCACAAGCAAATACAACTGCTAAGAATTCTTCTTCAGTAGTAGCATAATTTCTTTGAGCATTGTCTAGGGTTTTACTAGCATATTGAATAACGTTTAATTTTTTTATCAACTCTTTGCCCTAGAACAACACCGACAACATAATCACTAGCATCACACATAATTTCAAATGGTAAATTCCAATCAGGTGGCTGAACAATAGGTGCAGAGATCAATGCTTTCTTAAGTATTTCAAATGCTTCTACACAATCATCATCAAAGACAAATGGTATATCTTTTTGTAATAAATTAGTCAGAGGCCGAGCAATTTTTGAGAAGTCCTTAATGAACCTCCTATAAAATCCGGCGTGATGAAGGAAACTTCTTATACCTTTGATGTCCTTGGGACATGTCATCTTTTCAATAGCATCAACCTTGGCTTTATCAACCTCAATACCTCTTTCAAAAACTTTATGCCCCAAGAAAATACCTTCATTAACCATAAAGTGGCACTTTTCCCAATTCAAGACAAGATTGGTTTCTTCACATCTCTGCAAAACTCGATCAAGGTTGCTCAAGCGATCATAAAAAGAAGATCCATAGACGGAAAAATCGTCCATGAAAACTTCACAAATCTTTTCACAAAAGTCAGAGAATATAGCCATCATGCATCTTTGAAAGGTAGCAGGTGCATTACATAAACCAAAAGGCATATGTCTATAAGAAAAAGTACCAAAAGGACAAGTAAAAGTAGTCTTTGATTGATCCTTGGCTGACCCAGGTATTTGAGAGAAACCAGAATAACCATCTAGAAAGCAAAAATGTGTATGTTTGGATAATCTTTCTAGCATTTGATCGATAAAAGGTAAGGGGTAATGATCCTTTTTAGTGTCCTTATTTAATTTGGGGAAGTCAATTACCATCCTATAACCTGTAATAATTCTTTGAGGAATCAATTCATCTTCGTCATTAGGAACAACAGTAATACCTCCCTTCTTAGGGACACAATGGACATGACTTACCCACGGACTATCAGCAATGGGATATATTATACCTGCCTCAAGGAGCTTTAGTATTTATTTTCTTACCACTTCTTTCATTTTATGATTCAGCCGTCATTGATGATCACGAACTGGTTTAGCATCTTCTTCCAAATATATTTATGTTGACATAGAGTGGGACTAATGCCTTTAAGATCATCAAGAATATACCCAATGGCAGCACGGTGCTTCTTCAGAGTTTTCAATAATCTCTCTTCCTCATGCTCTGAAAGGTTAGCACTAATAATAACATGATATATCTTCTTCTCATCAAGATAAGCATATTTAAGAGTATCAGGCAACGGTTTAAGCTCAAACACGGGATCACCCTTGGGTGGAGGAGGATCCCCTAGGATTTCAACATGCAGATTGTGTTTCAGAATATGTTCCTATTTAAATAATACTTCATCTATTTCCCTTCTTTCATTCATAAACATATCATTTTCATGGTCTAGCAAATATTGTTCTAAAGGATCGCTAGGAGGTACGGCAATAGAAGCAAGACCAATAATTTCATCCTTACTAGGTAATTCTTCTTCATGGTGTTGTCTACTAAATTTAGAGAAACTAAATTAATGAGACATATCATCTAAACCGATAGTAACAACATCCTTTTTGCAATCTATCTTAGCATTAACAGTAAGAAGGGTCTACCAAATATAATGGGACAAAAGCTATCTTGTGGGGAACCAAGAACAAGAAAATCAGTAGGATATTTAATTTTCCCACACAAGACTTCAACATCTCTAAAAATTCCCATTGGTGAAATAGTATCTCTATTGGCAAGTTTAATTGTGACATCAATATCTTCTAACTCAACAGGTGCAATATCATGCATAATTTCTCTATATAGGTCAATAGGTATTGCACTAGCACTGGCACCCATATCACATAAGCCATGATAACAATGATCTCCTATTTTAACAGAAATAACATGCATGCCTACCACAGGTCTAGGTTTATCATTAGCACAAGGTTTAGCAATTCTAGCAGTTTCATCACAGAAATAAATAACATGCCCATTAATATTATCAGCCAAAAGATCTTTAACAATAGCAATATTAGGTTCAACTTTAACTTGCTTCAGGATGTGTATAAGTTTTAATATTGCTTTTACGAACCACGGTTGAAGCTTTAGCATGATCCTTTATCCTAACAGGGAAATGTGGTTTCTCAACATAAGAAGTAGGAACAATAGGATCATTATAAGTGATAGTCTTTTCTTCAACTTTAATAGGTGCAGCTACTTTTACTTCTATGGGAGGATGATATTTAAACCACTTCTCCTTGGGGATATCAATATAAGTACAAAAAGATTCACAGCAAGAAGCTACTATCTCAGAGTCAAGTCCATAATTAGTGCTAAATTTACGGAAAACATCGGTATCCATAAAAGATTTAACACAATCAACCTTAGGTGTCATAGCTGACTCCTTACCTTCGTCGAGGTCCCAATCTTCAGAGTTCCGTTTAATTCTTTCCAATAAATCCCATTTGAATTCAATAGTCTTCGTCATAAAAGAGCCAGCACAAGAAGCATAGAGCATGGTCCGATTGTTATCAGAAAGCCGAGCATATAAATTTTGAATAATTACCTCTCTTGAGAGCTCATGATTGGGGCATGAATATAACATTGATTTAAGCCTCCCCAAAGCTTGAGCAATGATTTCTTCTTCGCGAGGCCAATATATATATATATATAATTGCGATCACGATGAACAAGATGCATATGATAAAACTTCTGATGAAATTCTAATTTCAATCGTTTGTAGTTCCATGACCCCGTATCATCACATAGCCTATACCATGTCAATGCATCTTCCCTCAAAGATAAAGGGAAGACCTTGTTCTTAACAACATCTCCGGGTACACCTGCAAGCTTAAATAATCCACAAACTTCATCGACATATATTAGGTGCTCATCAGGATGCATTGTTCCGTCTCCTACAAAAGGATTAGCTAGCAGTTTTTCTAACATACCCGAAGGAAATTCAGAGCAGACATTTTCATTTTCATTTTCATTTTCAGTAGGTTCAGTTGGTTGAGGAGCAAATCTTTGCTATACTGGTCGGGGTGAAGATACCCCGAACAAGCCCCTCAAAGGATTACTTTCCATAGTAACAAGTAACAGTAAATTTGAGCACACTATATAAATTTTCCTTACCAAATTCCACCTACCAAAGGCGCTTCACTCCCCGGCAACGGAGCTAGAAAAGAGTCTTGATGACCCACAAGTATAGGGGATATATCGTAGTCCTTTCGATAAGTAAGTGTGTCGAACCCAACGAGGAGCGGAAAGAAATGATAAGTGGTTTCCAGCAAGGTATTCTCTGCAAGTGCTAAAAAAAGTGGTAACAGATAGTTTTATGGTAGGATAATTTGTAACGAGCAACAAGTAACAAAAGTAAATAAAGTGCAGCAAGGTGGCACAATCCTTTTTGTAGCAAAGGACAAGCCTGGACAAACTCTTATATAGAGAAAAGTGCTCTTGAGGACACATGGGAATATCGTCAAGCTAGTTTTCATCACGCTCATATGATTCGCGTTCGGTACTTTGATAATCTGATATGTGGGTGGACCGGTGCTTGGGTACTTTCCTTACTTGGACAAGCATCCCACTTATGATTAACCTCTATTGCAAGCATCCGCAACTACAACAAAAGTATTAAGGTAAACCTAACCATAGCATGAAACATATGGATCCAAATCAGCCCCTTACGAAGCAACGCACAAACTAGGGTTTAAGCTTCTGTCACTCTAGCAACCCATCATGTACTTATTACTTCCCAATGCCTTCCTCTAGGCCCAAATAATGGTGAAGTGTTATGTAGTCGACGTTCACATAACCCCACTAGAGGAGAGACAACATAAATCTCATCAAAATATCGAACGAAGAACAAATTCACATGACTACTAATAGCAAGACTTCTCCCATGTCCTCAGGAACAAACATAACTACTCACAAAGCATATTCATGTTCATAATCAGAGGGGTATTAATATGCATATAGGATCTGAACATATGATCTTCCACCAAATAAACCAACTAGCATCAACTACAAGGAGTAATTAAGACTACTAGCAACCCACAAGTACCAATCCCGGGCTTGGAGACAAGAATTGGATACAAGAGATGAACTAGGGTTTTGAGAGGAGATGGTGCTGGTGAAGATGTTGATGGAGATTGCCCTCTCCCGATGAGAGGAGCATTGGTGATGACGATGGTGATGATTTCCCCATCTCAGAGGGAAGTTTCCCTGGCAGAACAGCTCCCCCAGAGCCCTAGATTGTTTCCGCCAAGGTTTCGCCTCGTGGCGGCGGAGTTTCGTCCGAGAAGATGGCTTACAATTTTTTCCTCATCGAAAGACCTCATATAGCAGAAGATGGTCATGAGAGGGCCACCAGGTGGCCCACGAGGTTGGGGGGCCCGCCCCCACCCTCGTGGGCAGGGTGTGGCCCCCTGGTGAACTTCTTGCGCTCAATATTTATTATATATTCTGAAATTGACTTCCCTGAAGTTTCAGGACTTTTGGAGCTGTGGAGATTAGGTCTCTAATATTTGCTCCTTTTCTAGCTCAGAATCCCAGCTGCCGGCATTCTCCCTCTTTATGGAGACCTTGTAAAATAAGAGAAAATAGGCATAAGTATTGTGACATAATGTGTAATAACATCCATAATGCAATAAATATCAATATAAAAGCATGGTGCAAAATGGACGTATCAGGCGTCGTTGCCATTTCATTAGTGTAAAAAAGTAGTCAATTCCTAGTCAACAATCAAAACCGCCTAAACTCTAACATGTGAACACTAAAACCGCTCAAAGCGGTGATATACCCGGTTTTAGATATCTGAGGGTAAAAATCATACCGAAATTGACTTTGGGGGGCTATTTTTCCATCACTGGTAGAAAAAGGGCCTGTTGTCCCGGTTCGTAAGGGCCTTTTGTCCCGGTTCCTGAACCGGTACTAATGCCCTGTCCCTTTAGTCCCGGTTCAATCCGGAACCGGGACTGATGGGCCTCCACGTGGCCTGTGCGCGGAGCCCAGGCAGGAGACCCTTTGTTCCCGATTGGTGGCACCAACCGGGACCAATAGGCATCCACGCGTCAGCATTTCTGTGGCTGGGGTTTTGGGGGGTTAATTTAGGTGTTTCATATATTGTGTTAGCTAGCTATAATTAATAGAGGGAAGTGTCCTCTCTTATGTCCGTGCTTGGTCGACGCTACGTACTATACATACGTATAGAGAGGACTAGACATGCTAGCTAGCTAGTAAGCAAACGAAGGAAACAGAAGATCGTCATGAACATATATGCATACAGAGAGAAGTGATATCGACCACCTCTCCTTCTCCGAGAGATTGGTCGAACAACAAGTTCTCGTATATCTATCCGACACTACCGGCTACATATATACAATAATTATCTCTTACAAATATAATCATACGGACTCATGGTCCACATAGTATTCTCCGTCTTCAGCGATCACGTGGTCAAGAAAGAATGCCGCCAATTCCTCTTGAATTTCTCGCATGCGAGCTGGTGCTAGGAGTTCATCCCGCTTCCGAAACATCTAATTTGAAGAAGGGGGTCAATATATATATATATATGAATGAATGAAACGCAACACAAATGATGGTAATAAAATAAAATTGTCAATGTTGTTATTTACGTACTTCATATTGTTCGTTAGTGTAGCCCCGCTCATAGGTCGTGTGGCGGATGGACTCGCAAACGTAGTATCCACAGAAATCATTCCCTTGTTCCTGCCACAACCACTTTACAAGAAATAGAGGTCAATCAAACTGATAAGCAAGAATGCCAAATCAATAGGAGATGCGCGGAACATGCTACTATAGTACTTACTTTCAGGTGTCTAAATTGCAGCTTCTTCGGGAGTCCTGGAGCTTTTTTGGAGAATTTTTTCCAAACCCTGCCAGACAAAGAAAACAATTAGTTGATATATCAGGAAATGAACAAAGTTGCTGATATGGTGGACAATGATCGATTTAACTTACTTCTCGAGCATTTGAGTCATGTCCGCATAGTCCTAGGCATCTTTTCGTCTTGAGTTTAAGACGGTTACTAGTCCCTGCTCAAGCTTAATCACTAGGAGAATATAGTGGTAACGGCACACGCATGCATAACTCATCAATTACATTACTATAACCTTGACTAATAAATAAGGGGAACCGAATACGCACAAGACAGTAACACTCACTTGAAGTTGTAAGGAAAGAGTATTATATCTTTGTTTTCATTTATTACCAACGATCGTAGCAAGTTGGCCTCGATAGCTGCGGCATGAAATTTAACCTGAGTTGCATCTATGAGATATGTGTTAATGAACCCAATATCACCAACTTGTCTTTCCTTCAATTCGGCGATCTTCGATCTGCATAATATAGTGAGGATGATTATAAATACATGCAATGAAAGAGCTGAGCTATATAGAGAGACTTAATGATAGAAGTAGTACTACTTACAGACAGTAGCAGGTGACCGTTGTTTTATCGAGGGCCAATTGATTGAAAAACTGAAAGAACTCCTCAAATGGATCAGGCAACAGTTCAATTCCAACGAGGTCATGCTCCTTTTTAACTTTCACATACAAAGTACTCCTCCCCCAGAGTCTCTGCAGATTTTCAAGTACCAATCATGCAATCTTCGCATCATCGTTGATAGAGATCTTTCATCTTTGACGAGAGGCTTCCCGTACTCGTATCTTTGTATCTGCACCTCCATGAAATCATAATGTACATCGTTGGGCAGGTAATCGCCAAGATTGCTATAACCGGGCACCATCCTCGGATCATTAGCGACGTTGTCGCTTGGCACCTTGAGCGGGGGGCACGATTGCTTCGCTTGTTCGCCGATCTGGGCAATTTGTTTCCCAGCTCGTCGTTCTTTCAGCCTTTGATCACTGACAGTACTTCCTGACCGCTCCGCTTCGGCAAATTCCTTTCCAATAATGCGCTCATAGTTTCCTTTCGGCGGAGACTTGGGTGGTTTTGTCAGGGCAGCCAGAGTGCGCTTCGCTTTCACTGGATCTACCTTCTCCTCCGGAGGTGGATGTTTCTTTGCTTTCACCCCTTCAAAGTAGTTCCTCACTTCTTCTCGTGCGATCTCGGCGTTCTCTTCCGGGGTCCTCTCATATGGTAACTTCTCTAGAGTCTTCAGAGAAGGACCGAATCTGTATTTCCTCCCGCCCCTGGCTGTACTGCTAGACGTCGGCAGAGCAGACGGAGCGGTTGTCTTCTTTACTTGCTTACGAGGCGGAGGAGGACTACGACACGCTTGAGCAGCCGGAGCGGCGACAGGTCTCTTCCGCACATGCTGACGAGGCGGAGAAGGAAGAGGCTGGCTGCTCGGGCGCGTCGGCGCAGGCGGGGAAGGAGGCAGAGTGCCGCCATGCACCGGAGAAGGAGCCGGTCGAGTGCCCTGATCGTCACTCGCTGGAGGAGGAGGCGGTGGAGGAGGCGGGGTGCCCTGACTCGCCGGAGGAGGAGGCGATGGAGGAGGCGGAGTGCCCTGACTTGCCGGAGGAGGAGGAGGAGGCGGAGGCGTCCAGTTCGGAAGGTTGATGAGCTCCTTCCGCCATAGGCATGGAGTCTTTAGAGCAGACCCCAGCCTAGTCTCCCCTTCACCAGTAGGGTGGTCAAGCTAGAGGTCCTCAAATCCCTCCGTTATTTCATGCACCATCACCCTAGCATATCCTTCTGGAATCGGCCGGCAGTTAAAAGTTGTGCCAGGTTTAGTAGGATAAACAGAGCCAACAGCCACCTTGACCTTCAAATTCATCCATTGCGTCATAAGGTGGAAATTTTGAGACTCCGTGATAGCATCCACGGGATAGCTGGCAGGAGCCATCAAGGCATGCTCCGGCTAAAGCAGCTCGGTGGAAGCCACACTGCTTCTCCGCTGAGATGGTGGGGTAGCTTCGGGGGAAGCTTCGGCAGTACGTTTGCTGCGATTTGCTTCTCGTTCCTCTATCGCTTGTACCCTTGCTTGCAGCGCCTGCATTTGGGTCTGCTTCAATTTTTTCCTCCTCTCCTGGGATTTGTAACCGCCCGCGTCCGGAAACCCATCCTTCCACGGAATGGAGCCTGGCGTGCCTCGTGTCCGTTCAGGATGCTCAGGATTCCCGAGGGCCATTGTGAGCTCGTCGTTCTCTCTATTTGGAAAGAACGTCCCTTGCTGCGCTGCTTCGATATACTTCTGAAGCTTCCTGACTGGTATCTCCATTTGATCGTTCGTCCAAATGCACTTCCCTGTTACAGGGTCCAAGGTTCCGCCAGCCCCAAAGAACCAAGTCCGACAACGGTCTGGCCAGTTAATTGTCTCTGGTTCAATCCCTTTATCAACCAGATCATTCTCAGTCTTGGCCCACTTAGGCCGGGCTATGAGGTAGCCACCTGACCCCGTGCGATGGTGATGCTTCTTCTTCGCAGCATTTTGCTTGTTTGTCGCCGACATCTTCTTACTTTTTTTCGATGTCTTTTTGGCCACAAATGCGGGCCAGTGATCTCAGATCTTCTCATATCTGCCCTTCAATTCTGGTGTCTCTTTATTTTCGACAAACTTATTCAGCTCTTTCTTCCACCTCCTGAATAGTTCTCCCATCCTCTTAAGAGCAAAAGACTTGATTAATTGCTCTTTAACTGGCTTCTCTGGATCATCCTCTGGTGGTAGGGTGAAATTTGACTTCAGCTCAGTCCAAAGATCATTTTTCTGCATATCATTGACATAAGACACCTCAGGGTCTTCTGTAGCCAGCTTTAACCATTGCTGGATGCTGATCGAGATCTTGTCCCTAACCAAAACCCTGCACTGAGCAACAAATGCGCTCTTTGTACGGAGGGGTTCAATCGGTTGGCCGTCGGGCACGATTGCTATGATCTCAAACTTTTCATCCGAGCTCAACTTTTTCTTTGGGCCTCGTCTCTTTACCGAAGTTGTGCTCGATCCGGAGGGCTAGAAAAAAGAACAAAGACTTAATTAATATGTGTACATACCAAAACAATGAATGCATCAATTAGCTAGTCAGCAGAAGCTTAACTAATATATATACCTGGCCGGACTCGGTTCGGTCACCGGAGACGTCATCACGGTCTCCTTCTTGCACCGGCATTGGGTTACCGGAGCCGTCCTCACGGTCTCCTTCTTGCACCGGCATTAGGTCACCGAAGACATCATAATCATAGCCAGCTGCTTCAAGACCATCGGTGTCATTGAGAAACAACGAGACGACGGCATCACTTCCTCGTGCGATTATGTCCCCCGACAACTCTTCTTGAACTTCATCTCGGGCGGTGTCCATAGTTTCTACAAATATTGACAACATGGCAATTATTATTCAAACATGGCAGATGGATATATTAGTGGCAAACGTAGAACTAATATTAATTAATGGCCTCGATGCTGCTTCTGTAGGGTTTGGGGTGGCCTTGACGCTGCTTCTCTAGGGTTTGGGGTGGCCACGACAATGCTTCAAGGATAAAAAAAGAAGAGGAAGAAGAAAAAAAAGAGGAGAAGAAAGAATAGAAGAAAACTCCTCTATTCTTTCTTCTCATCTTTTTTTCTTCTTCCTCTTCTTTTTATTGGGAACGAGGGTCGTCGAGGGTCACCGAGCGGTAGAGGAAACCCTAAATAGCAAGTATCGTGGGTGTGAGATACATGTGGCCGTCGGTGTCGGACACTACATCCACGTCCCACAAGTGACGAGGAAACCCTAAATAGCAAGTACCGTGGGTGTGAGATACATGTGGCCGTCGGTATCGGACACTACATCCACGTCCCACAACTGACGTGGGCGTCGAAGCCCGCGTCACTTGTGGGACGTGGATGTAGTGTCCGACACCGACGGCCACATGTATCTCACACCCACGATACTTGCTATTTAGGGTTTCCTCTACCGCTCGGCGACCCTCTTCTCCTCTATTCTTTCTTCTCCTCTTTTTTTCTTCTTCCTCTTCTTTTTTTATCCTCTTCTTCCTCTCATGTTTGACGACCCTCGACCCCTCGGCGACCCTAGACCCCCTCTCGACCCCCTGATGTTGAAGATATTGGGTAGGGGGTATATCGACAACGACATACCCGATACATACATACATACATATCACATGCATCCATACATATATGAACAAAATTAATATCTACTAATTAACAACCTAAATAAAAAAACTAATACATATTCTCCCTCTTCTTCCTCTCGTCTTCTTCTCCTCTTCTTCTCCCTCTTCTTCTCCCTCTTCTTCCTCTCCTCTTCTTCTCCCTCTCCTCTTCTTCCTCTTCTTCTCCCTCTTCTTCCCCTTCTTCCCTTGACCCCCTAAACTAGTTCTCAACCCTCGACCCCCTAAACTAGTTCTCAACCCTTGACCCCCTAAACCTGTTCTCGACCCCCCCTCATGTTGAAGTTATCGGGGAGGGTTATATCAACCCCCCTCCTGTCGAAGTTAACGGGGAGGGGGTATATCGACAATGACATGCATACATGGAAAAAATGCTATCCATCTATACGTACATAGCCACATACATATATACATGGAAATAATGCTATGAAAAAAATATGAACAAAAAAATTAATACACATAAACAAAAAAATACATATATGAACAAAAAAAATAATACCCATATATGAACATCTATACATACATATAGCCACATACATATATACATTATATATGCGAACAAAAAAATGAACAAAATGATAAACAGGTGGCGGCGGCTCACAGCAGCGAGGATGACCGGCGAGGGCGACGGCGGGGGCGGCGAGGGCGTCGGCGAGGGCGGCGGATGGCTCAGCGAGGAGGGCGGCACGGGCTCGGGAAGGAGGGCTCGGGGACGACGGCGAGACCGGGGGCGGCGCGGGCTTGGGGACGATCGCGAGCTCGAGGGGCGGCGTGAGCTCAGGGAGGAGGGCTTGTGGACGACGGCGAGCTCTGGGGCGCCGCGGGCTCGAGGGCGGCAAGGGATCGGGGGCGGCGTGGGCTCGAGGAGCGGGCGCCGGCGGTGACGAGGAGCGGGCGGTGACGGCGATGGCGACCTCGGGGCGGCGACGGCGAGCACGGGCAGCCTGGCGGCGTCGTCGGGGCGGGATCGAAGAAAGTGAAGCAAAATTTTCACAAGTGTGGCTTATATAGACGGAGCATTGGTCACGGTTTGTGCCACAAACCGTGACCAATGCCCCCCTTTCGTCCCGGTTGGTGCCACCAACCGAGACCAAAGGCCTCTTTTCAGCAGCCCAAAGGGCGGGAAGCGGCGGGCTTTGGTCTCGGTTGGTGGCACCAACCGGGACTAAAGAGTGGCATTGGTCACGGTTTGTGCCACGAACCGTGACCAATGCCCCCCTTTAGTCCTGGTTGGTGGCACCAACCAAGAACAAAGGCCTTGTGCGGCTGCTGCGTCGAAAGTTTAGTCCCACCTCGCTAGTTGAGAGGGGTGCGCAGTGGTTTATAAGCCCCACTGCCACACCCCTCTCGAGCTCCTCTCCATTGCAGGCTTATGGGCCTAATTGTCACTGCTATGCCTATGGGCCTACTGGGCCTCCTGCGGGCCTGAATCCTGGCCCTTGGATGGGTTTCTAGTCGTATTCACGCCGTGGGGGCCCAGTAGGTGGCATTTGTAATTTGTTTTTTTTGTTGCTTTATTTATTTTCTTTTGTTTTTTGCTTTATTTTTTAATTCTTTATGCTTTTAGTTTTAGAAAAATTATAAACTTTTTGCTAATGTCATTAGTTTTCAATTTTGAAAACACTTTTTTTTCTTTGTTGCTTTATTTATTTTATTTTGTTTCTACTTACAACAAAATACTTATTGTTGCTATTTTTTCCATTTTTTTGTTTTGTTTTCTGCACTATTTATTTTCTTTTGTTTTTTGCTTTATTTTTTTATTCTTTTTTCTTTTAGTTTTAGAAAAATTATAAACTTTCTGTTAGTGCCATTAGTTTTAAAATTTAAAAACACTTTTTTAGGTTTTTTGTTTTCTTTGTTGCTTTATTTATTTTTATTATGTGATTAACTTTACTATAAAAATAGTTTTTTTTCCTGTTTTTTTGATTTGTTTTTTGCATTATTTATTTTCTTTTGTTTTTTGCTTTAATTTTTAATTCTGTTTGCTTTTAGGTTAGCAAAATTATAAACTTTCTATTAGTGCCATTAGTTTTAGAAAAACTATAAACTTTCTGTTAGTGCCATTAGTTTTCAAATTTGAATTCTTTGAAATTTGTGTGAATCACAAGTTTGTAATTAACTTACTAAAAAAATGAGAATAGATGCGCTTATAGAGAAAAATCAACCTAAATTCATAGTAAATTTCTATGAATTTCAGAGAAATTCACTATGAATTTAGGTTAAACTTTTCTCTATTAGGGCATCTACTTTCACTTTGAGAGGAGCTCAACAAGGTAGAGAGGGAAGGGCTTATAAACCGGTGTGAGCCCCCTTCGGATGGCGAGGTGGGACTAAACTCTGCCCGCAACAAGGACCAACCCTTTAGTCCTGATTTGTGGCACAAACCGGGACTAATGGTCATGGGCCAGGGGCGAGGAGCAAAATTATAAACTTTCTGTTAGTGCGATTAGTTTTAGAAAGTTGAAAGTTGAAAGTTGGCATGGGCCAGGGACT
The DNA here is from genome assembly GCA_034509565.1 of Triticum monococcum. Lineage (NCBI taxonomy): Eukaryota > Viridiplantae > Streptophyta > Magnoliopsida > Poales > Poaceae > Triticum > Triticum monococcum. The sequence continues at coordinate 70,931,694 of CM067846.1, forward strand.
AATGGTCATGGTATTACGAGGGCCGAACCATAAGACATTAAAGCATTTCAAGTGAACTCTGAAAAAGTTGAAAGTTGGCATGGTATCATAATTTCACCCACATAGCATGTGCATGTACAAAACGGACAATGGTAGCATGTTCGTGTGTTACAAAGTTGGCATGGTATCATCATAATAGTTGCGGGAGAAAGTCTTCACTTTTTCTTCGCTTGTGTCATTTGCTTATTGCGCCGTAACCATGGATAATCTTCATTGTTTATCAGGATGCTTGGGTCAGCCTTGACATTGAAGGGAGGAATTTCATGAAACTTTTCATAATCTTCAGACATGCCTGTCTTGCCGTCCACTCCCAGGATGTCCCTTTTTCCTGAAAGAACTATGTGGCGCTTTGGCTCATCTTATGATGTATTCGCTTCCTTATCTTTTCTTTTTCTCGGTTTGGTAGACATGTACTTCACATAGATAACCTATGCCACATCATTGGCTAGGATGAACGGTTCGTCAGTGTACCCAAGATTTTTCAGATCCACTATTGTCATTCCGTACTGTGGGTCTACCTGTACCCCGCCGCCTGATAGATTGACCCATTTGCACTTAAACAAAGGGGCCTTAAAATAAGGTCCGTAGTCAAGTTACCATATGTCCACTATGTAACCATAATATGTGTCCTTTCCGCTCTCGGTTGCTGCATCAAACCGGACTCCGCTGTTTTGGTTGGTGCTCTTTTGATCTTGGGCGATTGTGTAAAATGTATTCCCATTTATTTCGTATCCTTTGTAAGTCAATACAGTCAAAGATGATCCCCTGGACAACAAGTACAACTCATCACAAACAGTGTTGTCACCTCTGAGACGTGTTTCCAACCAACTGCTGAAAGTCCTAATGTGTTCACATGTAATCCAGTCGTCGCACTGCTCCGGGTGTTTGGAGCGCAGACTGTTGTTGTGTTCATCGACATACTGGGTCACCAAGGTAGAGTTCTGTAGAACTGTGTAGTGTGCTTGAGACCAAGAATATCCGTCCCTGCATATTATTGAGTCTCTTCCAAGAGTGCCTTTTCCAGTCAGTCTCCCCTCATACCGCGATTTAGGGAGACCTATCTTCTTAAGGCCAGGAATGAAGTCAACACAAAACCCGATAGCATCCTCTGTTTGATGGCCCATGGAGAAGCTTCCTTCTGGCCTACCGCAGTTACAGACATATTTCTTTAGGACTCCCATGAACCTCTCAAAGGGGAGCATATTATGTAGAAATACGGGGCCTAGGATGACAATCTCGTCGACTAGATGAACTAGGACGTGCGTCATGATATTGAAGAAGGATGGTGGGAACACCAGCTCAAAACTGAAAAGACATTGCGCCACATCACTCCTTAGCCTTGGTATGATTTCTGGATCGATCACCTTCTGAGAGATTGCATTGAGGAATGCACATAGCTTCACAATGGCTAATCAGTCGTTTTCCGGTAGAAGCCCCCTCAATGCAACCGGAAGCAGTTGCATCATAATCACGTGGCAGTCATGAGACTTTAGGTTCTGTAACTTTTTCTCTGGCATATTTATTATTCCCTTTATATTCGACAAGAAGCCAGTCGTGACCTTCATACTGAGCAGGCATTCAAAGAAGATTTCTTTCTCTTCTTTCGTAAGAGCGTAGCTGGCAGGACCTTTATACTGCTTCAGAGGCATGCCGTCTTTTTCGTGCAAACGTTGCAGGTCCTCCTATGCCTCAGGTGTATCTTTTGTCTTCCCATACACGCCCGAGAAGCCTAGCAGGTTCACGCAAAGGTTCTTCGTCACGTGCATCATGTCGATCGAAGAGCGGACCTCTAGGCCTTTCCAGTAGGGTAGGTTCCAAAATATAGATTTGTTCTTCCACATGGGTGCGTGTCCCTCAGCGTCATTCGGAATAGCTAGTCCACCGGTACCCTTTCCAAAGATTACGTAGTGTAAATCATTGAACATACCAAGTACGTGATCACCGGTACGCATGGCGGGCTTCTTCCGGTGATCTGCCTCGCCTTTGAAATGCTTGCCTTTCTTTCGACATTGATGGTTGGTCGGAAGAAATCGACGATGGCCCAGATACACATTCTTCCTGCATTTTCCAGGTATATACTTTCAGTGTCATCTAAACAGTGCGTGCATGCGTGGTATCCTTTGTTTTTCTGTCCTGAAAGGTTACTGAGAGCGGGCCAATTGTTGATTGTCACGAACAGCAATGCCTTAAGGTTAAATTCCTCCTGTCTGTGCTCATCCCACGTACGTACACCATTTCCATTCCACAGTTGTAAAAGTTCTTCAACTAATGGCCTTAGGTACACATCAATGTCGTTGCCGGGTTGCTTAGGGCCTTGGATGAGAACTGACATCATAATGAAGTTCCGCTTCATGCACATCCAAGGAGGAAGGTTATACATACATAGAGTCATGGGCCAGGTGCTGTGATTGCTGCTCTGCTCCCCGAAAGGATTAATGCCATCCGCGCTTAAAGCAAACCATACATTCCTTGGGTCCTTTGCAAAGTCATCCCAGTACTTTCTCTCGATTTTTCTCCACTGCGACCCATCAGCGGGTGCTCTCAACTTCCCATCTTTCTTTCGGTTCTCACTGTGCCATCGCATCAACTTGGCATGGTCTTCGTTTCTGAACAGACGTTTCAACCATGGTATTATAGGAGCATACCACATCACCTTCACAGGAACCCTCTTCCTGGGGGGCTCGCCCTCAACATCACCAAGGTCATCTCATCTGATTTGATACCGCAATGCACCGCATACCGGGCATGCGTTCAGATCCTTGTATGCACTGCGGTAGAGGATGCAGTCATTTGGGCATGCATGTATCTTCTCCACCTCCAATCCTAGAGGGCATACGACCTTCTTTGCTGCGTATGTACTATCGGGCAATTCATTATCCTTTGGAAGCTTCTTCTTCAATATTTTCAGTAGCTTCTCAAATCCTTTGTCAGCCACAGCATTCTCTGCCTTCCACTGCAGCAATTCCAGTACGGTACCGAGCTTTGTGTTGCCATCTTCGCAATTGGGGTATAACCCTTTTCTGTGATCCTCTAACATGTGATCGAACTTCAGCTTCTCCTTTTGACTTTCGCATTGCGTCCTTGCATCGACAATGACCTGGCGGAGATCATCATCATCGGGCACATCATCTGGTTCCTCTTGATCTTTAGTAGCTTCACCCGTTGCAGCATCATTGGGCACATCATCTGGTTCCTGTTGATCTTCACCAGCTCCCCCCATTGCAGCATCACCGTATTCAGGGGGCACATAGTTGTCATCGTACTCTTCTTCTTCGCCGTCTTCCATCATAACCCCTATTTCTCCATGCCTCGTCCAAACATTATAGTGTGGCATGAAACCCTTGTAAAGCAGGTGGGAGTGAAAGATTTTCCAGTTAGAGTAAGACCTCGTATTCCCACATTTAGTGCATGGACAACACATAAAACCATTCTGCTTGTTTGCCTCAGCCGCATCGAGAAACTCATGCACGCCCTTAATGTACTCGCAGGTGTGTCTGTCACCATACATCCATTGCCAGTTCATCTACATGCATTATATATAATTAAGTGTCCAAATTAATAGAAGTTCATCATCACATTAAAACCAAAGTGCATACATAGTTCTCATCTAACAACATATAGCTCTCCAGAGCATCTAATTAATTAAACCATACATTGAAACTATGTAAAACATTTCAATGCGAAAACAAATGCGATCATAATCGCAACCAAGGTAACAATTGATCCAACGACATAATGATACCAAGCCTCGGTATGAATGGCATATTTTCTAATCTTTCTAATCTTCAAGCGCATTGCATCCATCTTGATCTTGTGATCATCAACGACATCCGCAACATGCAACTCCAATATCATCTTATCCTCCTCAATTTTTTTTATTTTTTCATTCAACAAATTGTTTTCTTCTTCAACTAAATTTAACCTCTTGACAATAGGGTCGGTTGGCATTTCCGATTCACATACATCCTACATAAATAAAATCTATGTCACGTTGGTTGGCATAATTTTCATAAACAATAAATGAACCAATAGTTATAAAGATAATATATATACCACATCCGAATCATAGACAGGACGAGGGCCGACGGGGGCGGATACCAAAACCATCGCACTATATAAGATGCAATAATAAAAGTAAGAAAATAATACAAGTATCTATGTAAACATACAAGTAAGAATATTTTTCCTTTCAGAAAGAAGATAAGAACAAGAGGCTCACCACGGTGGTGCCGGCGATGAGCTTGGCGCGGGTGATCGACGGCGGTGAAGACGGGGACAGGGCGTGACAGACCGCTAAACCTAGACAAATATTATGGAAAATGGAGCTTGGAGGTCGAGCTTGGAGAGGAGAAAACTTAAGTAGTGTGGCTCGGGCATTCCATCGAACACCTTGTGTGCATAGGAGTTGAGCTAGAGCACCACCAAGCCCTCTCCCCCTCGGCCAGAGAAAAACAGAGCACTGGGGTGCTCTGCTCGCGAGCGAGGGGTATTTATAGGCACCTCATTGGTCCTGGTTGGTGACATGAACCGGGACTAAAGGGGAGCCTTTGGTCCCCGTTCAAGCCACCAACCGGGACCAATGGTGGTGGGCTAGGAGCGAGGCCCATTGGTCTCGGTTCATCCCACCAACCGGGACCAAAAGGTCCAGATGAACCAGGACCGATGGCCCACGTGGCCCGGCCGGCCCCCTGGGCTCACGAACCGGGACCAATGCCCCCATTGGTCCGGGTTCTGGACTGAACCGGGACTAATGGGCTGACCCGGCCTGGACCAAAGCCCTGTTTTCTACTAGTGCATCAACTTACATTTGAGGGTGAAAAATATACTTCTTTCAATGGACCACTGGTCAGAGCATTCTTTTTAGATTTATAACATGTGGGACCGAGTGTGAGTGAACCACCATCAATCGACGGCAAAATCACCTGCCAGACGCACTTTGAGAGACACGAGGAGCAAGAAGCGATACAGGCTGGTCGTGTCATGCAAGAAAATGGCTGGTCTCATGTTTAAAACTTGATGTACTATAGTAGAGGTATATGTAGATGTAGATGTAGTGTAGACGTAGATGTAGAAGTATATGTACATGTTGAGATGTAGAGATAAGTTAGACTCACCAACGGTCACCAACGTAGGCCGAGTACGTGCATGAATCACCCACAAAAAAGGAGTACATGCACGAAGAGAAAAATTGCACGCACGGACACACGTACTCTATGCCTCATTCCCTAACACATGCGTGCGGGGTACACATTGGAGCTCATTTCTGGATGAAGAGGCGGCTCACGTGATAATTTGACGCGTTTGGTAGTTGTTCACTTAGTGGAGGGTCGGGAACCACGCATGGACGAATCAAAGTTCGACCATAACGTGGTGGCATGTTTGTTTTTAATTTCTGTTCTTCAAGGGAACTGTCAGGACCCCGATCCTAAGTCACACCGATCTAGCATGTAACACATCATATCACTTTGCGGCCTCACGCACGGTATTCCCACAGGTGCCACCTTACCTGGTCTGGGACCGTTTGCGCCTTTTGACTCACGTATATGATAGTGTCGCTAGCATCCATATGACAAAGAACCCGGGATGACATGACTAGTTGTGAATCCAAAGTGGCACTAACTTATAGGGACATGCATACATGACCCAATAATGAACGTGTCGGTCATCAACGTATGAACCCAAGTCGTAGCAAACTACAAGGACTTAAAGGAACAACGCATGACATTTCCCCGAAGGGACAGACACAGGAACGAAGAAGGACACATGCCAGCCAGCTTAAGTGTTCCGGAGAAGTAGCAAGCTACCATGACTCAGTGGAAGCACTAGGAGACATTTCCCATAAGGGAGGCTACCAAGAATAAACAACTAGGTTGTCGGATCCCACACAAACCAAGTATTTCAATAACATGGCATCACAACAAAACTCTAGGACTCAAAGTATTTATTCATTAGGCTCCGAGGAGACAGATATTACAAACATGGGTCTGATGACCTAACATTCAAGTCATACAAGCAATAAGCACATGCGGAAGCATAAACATCTCTGAGTACAGACATCTGAAAAGAGAGAAAGCTAGTAAGCCTATCTATCTATAAGACCCTCCAAAGGGTACCATATCGTAGCTGAGGTAACAAGCTAAACGTCAAAGTCCACGAGGAACTACTAGTGAGACCGAAGCCTCTCTGCAAAAACATAAATTAAGCAAACGTGAGTACAAATGTACGCATCAAGACTTACATCAGAACTAGCTACATATGCATCAGTATAAATAAAGGGGGTGGAGGAGTTTAAGTGCAGCAAGCCAGCTTTGACTCAGTGGCAATCCTGTACTACAACTGCAAGTATCTCTTTTGAGGTGGTGCACACGAGTCCACATAGTCACCATATCAATATACCACTATGGATCTGCTCCCGTCTCCCTACGAGAAGGTGCTACCTCTTGAGCACTGTGTTGGTTTTCCCTTGAAGAGGAAAGGGTGATGCAGTAAAGCAGCATAAGTATTTCCCTCAGTTTTTGAGAACTAAGGTATCAATCTAGTAGGATACCACGCGCGAGTCACCTCGTACCTACACAAACAAATAAGAACCTCGCAACCAACGCGATAAAGGGGTTGTCAATCCCTTCACAACCATTTGCAAGAGTGAGATCTGATAGAGATAATAATAATAAGATAAACATTTTTGGTATTTTTATGATATAGATTGAAAGTAAAGATTGCAAAATAAAATAGAGTGGAAACTTATATGATGGAGAATAGACCCAGGGGCCATAGGTTTCACTAGTGGCTTCTCTCAAGATAGCATAAGTATTACGGTGGGTGAACAAATTACTATCGAGCAATTGATAGAAAAGCGAATAATTATGAGAATATCTAGGCATGATCATGTATATAGGCATCACGTCCGAGACAAGTAGACCGAAACGATTCTGCATGTACTACTCTTACTCCATACATCGACCGCTATCCAACATGCATCCAGAGTATTATATTCATAAGAACAGAGTAACGCCTTAAGCAAGATGACATGATGTAGAGGGATAAACTCATGCAATATGATGTAAACCCCGTCTTTTTATCCTCGATGGCAACAATACAATACGTGTCGTTTCCCTTTCTGTCACTGGGATCAAGCACCGCAAGATTGAACCCAAAGCTAAGCACTTCTCCCATTGCAAGAAAGATCAATCTAGTATGCCAAACCAAAGTGATAATTCAAAGAGACTTGCAAAGATAAACCAATCATACATGAAAGAATCAGAGAAGATTCATATATTGTGCATAGATAGACTTGATCATAAACCCACAATTCATCGGATCTCAACAAACACACCGCAAAAAGAAGATTACATCGAATAGATCTCCAAGAGAATCGAGGAGAACTTTGTATTGAGATCCAAAGAGAGAGAAGAAGCCATCTAGCTACTAGATATGGACCATGAAGTAAACTACTCACACATCATCGGAGGGGCCATGGAGTTGATGTAGAGGCCCTCCGTGATCAATGCCCCCTCCGGCGGAGCTCTAGAAAAAAGGCCCCAAGATGGGATCTCTTGGGTACAAAAGGTTGCGATGGTGGAAATAGGGTTTCGTGGTGCTCCTGGATGTCTGCGGGGTATATGGATATATATACGAGGAAGAAATAGGTCGATGGAGCAACGAGGGGCCCACAAGGGTGGACGGTGCGCCCAGGGGGGGTGGGCGTGCCCCCTGCCTTGTGGCCTCCTCGATTGTTTCTTGACATCCACTCCAAGTCTCCTGGATCTCGTTTGTTCCAAAAATAACGCTCCCGAAGGTTTCATTCCGTTTGGACTCCGTTTGATATTCCTTTTCGGCAAAACACTAAAATAGGCGAAAAAACAACAATTTAGGCTGGGCCTCCGGTTAATAGGTCAGTCCCAAAAATAATATAAGTGTAAAAATAAGCCCATTAACATCCAAAATAGATAATAGAATAGCATGGAGCAATCAAAAATTATAGATACATTGGAGATGTATCAAGCATCCCCAAGCTTAATTCCTGCTCGTCCTCGAGTAGGTAAATGATAAAAACAAAATTTTTGATGTGGAATGCTTCCTAACACATTTCTCAATGTAATTTTTCTTTATTGTGGCATGAATGTTCAGATCCGAAAGTTTCAAGATAAAATTTTAATATTGACATAGAAATAATAATACTTCAAGCATACTAACTACGAAATTATGTCTTCTCAAAATAACATGGCCAAAGAAAGTTATCCCTACAAAATCATATAGTCTGTCTATGCTCTATCTTCATCACACAAAATATTAAATCATGCACAACCCCGATGAAAAGCCAAGCAATTGTTTCATACTTTTGATGTTCTCAAACTTTTTCAATCTTCACGCAATATATGAGCGTGAGCCATGGATATAGCACTATGGTGGAATAGAATGGTGGTTGTGGAGAAGACAAAAACGAGAAGATAGTCTCACATCAAGGCAAATCAACGGGCTATGGAGATGCCCATTAATAGATATCAATGTGAGTGAGTAGGGATTACCATTCAACGGATGCACTAGAGCTATAAGTGTATGAAAGCTCAACTAAAGAAACTAAGTGGGTGTGCATCCAACTTGCTTGCTCACAAAGACCTAGGGCAATTTGAGGAAGCAGATCATTGGAATATACAAGCCTAGTTCTATAATGTAAAATTCCGACTAGTTTATCAAAGTGACAACATAGGAGACTCTCTATCACAAAAATCATGGTGCTACTATGAAGCACAAGTGTGGAAAAAGGATAGTAACATTGTCTCCATCATCCTTTCCTCACTGGGACAATGCTCTAATAATGATGATTATCACACTTCTTTTTACTTACAACTCAAGAATTACATCTCAATACTTAGAACAAAATATGTCTCTATTTGAATGCCTCTGGCGGTGTACCGGGATATGCAATGAATCAAGAGTGACATGTATGAAAGAGTTATGAACGGTGCCTTTGCCACAAATACGATGTCAACTACATGATAATGCAAAGCAATATGACAATGATGAAGCGTGTCATAGCAAATGGAACGGTGGAAAGTTGCATGGCAATATATCTCGGAATGGCTATGGAAATTCCATAATATGTATGTATGGTGGCTGTTTTGAGGAAGGTATATGGTGGGATTATGGTACCGACGGAAGTTGCGCGGTACTAGAGAGGCTAGCAAATGTGGAAGGGTGAGGGTGCGTATAATTCATGGACTCAACATTAGTCATAAAGAACTCACATACTTATTGCAAAAATCTATTAGTTATCGAAAAAAAGTACTACGAGCAGGCTCCTAGGGGGATAAATTTGTAGGAAAAGACCATCGCTCGTCCCCAACCGCCACTCATAAGGAAGGCAATCAATAAATAAATCATGCTTCGACTTCATCACATAATGGTTCACCATACGTGCATGCTACGGGAATCACAAAATTCAACACAAGTATTTCTCAAATTCACAACTACTCAACTAGCATGACTCTAATATCACTGTTAGTGTCAAAACCAGCTGATCTCGGGTAGGGGGTCCCGAACTGTGCGTCTAGGCGGATGGTAACAGGAGGCAGGGGACACGATGTTTTACCCAGGTTCGGGCCCTCTTGATGGAGGTAAAACCCTACGTCCTGCTTGATTAATATTAATGATATGGGTAGTACAACAGTAGAACTACCACGAGATCAGAGAGGCTAAACCCTAGAAGCTAGCATATGGTATGATTGTTCTTCGTCCTATGGACTAAAACCCTACAGTTTATATAGACACCGGAGAGGGCTAGGGTTACACGGAGTAGGTTACAATCGTATGAGACCTACATATCCGTATCGCCAAGCTTGCCTTCCACGCCAAGGAAAGTCCCTTCCGAACACGGGACGAAGTCTTCAATCTTGTATATTCATAGTCCAGGAGTCTGGCCGAAGGTATAGTCTGGCTATCCGGACACCCCCTAATCCAGGACTCCCTCAGTAGCCCCTGAACCAGGCTTCAATGATGACGAGTCTGGCGCGCAGATTGTTTTCGGCGTTGCAAGGCGGGTTCCTCCTCCAAGTACTTCATAGAAGATTTCGGACACAAAGGTAGTGTCCGGCTCTGCAAAATAAGTTTCCACATATTGCCATAGAGAGAATAATATTTACACAAAACTAATCTGCTGACGTATTCCGTAGCGTGACATCACACCACAGCCAAGTCTTTATTCGAATCGTTTTACTGTCCCACCTCAGCGCGTTTAGCGAGGCGGTTTCCTTGGCATGTCTTGTCAAAGTAGAGATCGTGTCCCCTTATTCCGGGATTCTCATCAATACGGGTGTGGGTAACCCAACCGTACCCGTTGGTATGTTTTCTCGATCAAAGGCGAGTCCCAAACGGTCACGGGGAGGGCCCTTGGTATTCAACCTCTTATAAAGAGACCAAGGCCCTACTCCTTTCTTTCAATCTCAAACGAGTTCGCCCTTCGCCTCGAGTTCCAACACCCAAGGCTCCAGATTTCAGGCGCTTCGGACCTTCGACAAAGTCCGGTTCCGACCTTCGAGGCTGATGGATGCCCTCCTCCGTCACGGAGGAGGACGTGCTGAAGTTGAGAGAGGCCAGGTTTTTGACCGGCGAAATCTCGCATAGGCTGCCTGCTCAAGGGCACATCATTCCCACTCCCACGCCTGGTGAGAGTGTGGTGATCATGTCTCACTTCCTTCGGGGGCTAGGCTTCCCAACGGATCCCTTCGTGAGGGGGCTCATGTTTTATTATGGGCTGGAATTTCACGACTTAGCTCCGAAGTCCATCCTCCATATTTCCTCATTCATCGTCGTGTGTGAAGCCTTCCTCCGTATTACTCCTCACTTCAGACTATGGCTCAAGACCTTCAGAGTAGAGCCGAAGATGATCGAGGGACGGCACGCGGAGTGCGGAGGTGCTTTTATAAGCAAGAATGCTGGTGCTCCATGGCCCGAGGGCTCTTTTCAAGAGGAGTCTAGCATATGGCAACGAGAGTGGTTTATATCACAACTCCCAGGAGCACCAAGTGGGTGGCGCTGCCTGCTTTCCGCTCGGGTCCCCCGCCACGACTGGGTCATGGGTCAATAATGGGCTGGACTGGGGGTCGGCAAAGGACGTGCCCCTGTTGTAGGGCCGCATCCGAGATCTCCTAGAAAGAGACATCAGTCTCGTCGTGGTGACGCAGGTTATGTTAATTCGCCGAGTTCTGCCCTGCAAACGTCGCCCCCTCCACCCGTGGGAGTTCAAACCGGAGGGACCACGAGTTCTCCAACATTTTCTTGGCATGACGCCCGTGGATATGTACAAATTGTTCTTTGGACCACAAGTAGTGTGTCCGGATTCTACGGAGGACGCAGGTCTGAGCTGCAATCGTCCGGATACTCAAGTAAGTAGCCTTGTGCCCGGACTCGCTATCCGTATATTTATCATAAAATTGCCCCTAAAAGAGTTGTCCTTTAAGCAGGAGTGGATAGCGAAAGCAAAGCTAATCAGGTGTCCGGCCCCCCTCTCCGAGACCACGCCGGGTCCCGTGCTAGTCAGTATGTTGGAGGTTGTGCCTTCGAAGGAAGCTACAACCTCCTCGAGGGAGGTTGTCCGGAAGGGAGGAATCGAAAATTGCTCTCCCCAGGGGAAGAAGAGGACCGCCTCTGAAGACCCGGAGACCATGGCCTCAAAGCGGGGGAAGAAATCTTCGCTAGAGGGTCCTGTGCTGGGGGATACTTCGGCCGAATTATGCCCTCAAGGGGATCAGCCCTCCACCGAGCGGTAAGTAGAGAGGAGTTTTCTTTTTAAGAAATGAGAGAAATCCTTGCTTTATATCTGAGAAAAGTAATCGAAAATTTACCTTGTAGCTCGGACCTTAGCCCTTCTCAGCAGAGCTCGTCTTCGGGGGATCTTCTTCCGGAGATGATGGAGAGCGGAACGCGTCCCCCTGCCATACCGCCTTGCGAGGCGGGTGACCCTGAGGTATCGTCGCAAAGGGTTTCGCTGAATCTGGCAGGGCCGGAAGGTAGTCATATGGCCCCCAGAGCCCTCCGTGTCCGACCTTCGAAAAGGGCCATCGGACGAGTCCGGCGCCGTCTGGTGCACGGTCGGAGGAGCTAAAGGATCTGCTAGGGCGAGCATCTATCTCAGAGGAGCACCATGCATTGATGGGTATGGTGATTGAGAGGATTTCATCCACGGAGAGCGGATTGCACGAGGCCGTCAGGAGTTTACTGATAGGTTTTGAGGTACGTGAAATAATGTACCCTTTTTGGACAGTTGCGCATAAATAAGATGCGCCCTATGTAGATTGTAGCCCCTGAGACTCGGTGCATTGTCAAAAGTGACGGCGCGCAGAGGATCATAATCCCAGGTCTAATATGCCGCCTTCATATGTAGGTGGCGAAGTGTCCGGTGTCAAGCCGGACTGATGAATTTGCTGAGCTAAAGCGGCAACTTGACGTGGCAGGTGCCGACATCGCGTTTGTCAACAAGCGGCTTAACGAGGCCCGAGGTATGTAATTCCTCCGGCGGCACCTGGTAAGAGGAGCTTTATGCCAGTATCTTACAATGTCTGCGCTTGATGCAGATGGTGCTACTGCCATGGAGAATCTTCGTGCGGAACTTGCCTGAGCCAAGGAGCAAGCCAGGAAAAGTGAAGCGGCTGCCAAAAAGGCAATTGAAGAGCTGAAAGCCGAACAGGCTGCTCACTGCCGAAGCAAGAAGGAAATGGCCGAGATGGCCGTGAAGCTGAAGAACGTTGCTGACCGTTGCAAACTTCTTGAAAAAGAAGATCGGGCAGAACAGACGGACCTGGAGAAGGCCGTTTCCGATGCCAAGGATGCTCGCTCTGCAATGAGAGCTATGAAGGAGGAGCTGCGTCAGGCCAGAGAGATCGCGGCTGGAAAGCCTTCTATGCTGCGGAAGAAGTTCTGTGATCCTAAACATGCTCCATTAGACCGGATGTGGAGTACAGCAGACACCTATCTGGATTTGGTAGCGAGTGCCGCAGATGCGGCCGAACACTTCCCAGATCAAGAAGATCGCGAAGTGGAAAAGATCTTTTGGTCGCAGTTCCACAATCCGGAGCGTCCACTGTCATTAGCCGATCGTTTGGCCGAATGGGCCGAGCTAAATAGGTTCTCCGGACTCGCCATGAAGTATGTCATGAGTCATCTGTTGGCAGAGAGGCCTGAGCCGAAAAGTTATTTCAACTTGGTGCAGCAGTTCCTTGGCGCGGCGCCGCATATCAATGCGATGAAGAGGTCAGCGTGCATAGAGGGTGCGCGGATATCTATTGCCTGTCTGAAAACATACTGGGTGGAAATGGAGGCCACCGCTGTTGCATCCCCAAACTCGGATGGAAGCCGAGTACCTGCCGAGCGCTATTTTTAGGAAGTTCTGCAAGGCGCTCGTTTAATAGAGACGCAGTGCTGAAAGGATACTATATTTGAATAGCATATATTATTGTAAAACAATATTTTGATAAATTGTAGAAGCTTTTTATACTTGTGCCTGCAAGTATTATAATACCTCCTGTGCGGCCGTTTAACATATATGTATATATAATCTAAAAGATGGCAGTCGTCCGCTTCAGCCCCCACGCACATAATGCAGGGGTGTTCGCAGAAGGCGCATTTTCACACTTGATCCAACGTCTTGGTCCTACAAAGGAGGTGATAGCGCATCGAACTAGGCAATCGGACTATGATGCTTTATCACTTTCACTTAGCCATAGGAGTTTGACAGTGAGGCTACTTATATAGCCCTGGTGGCGCCTGTGCTCGCCCGAACTTGGGGCGCGTATTTGCCTGGCCGGGAAGTGGCCCTTCGTTAATGTGGAGGAATCCTAAAGATTCCAGTAAGTCATCGAGTGGTTGACCAGTCTCACGCTATATCATGGCAGTCCGTTTTCGGCTTTCTCTAGTGAGTTGCTCGCCTAGCCGAACCGGGGCACAATCGCAGTAGTTCTCAAGGTGCCGCCTTAGCCGATAGAGCGGAACGTAACGTGGCAAAACACAGGAGCCGGGCAAACCCAACATTTGACCAAAGACATGATTCGGAGCTGATGCATATAAGGCCAAACTCGCGACGCCAAACACTCAATAAGGTATTCGGTCTTTCTGAGGGCGGGCGGGATAATGCCCTTAGTAATAAGCCCCTAGTGTCTTGGTACGCGCAAAACTCTAATGTGGCCACATGCCAAAACACCATCCTCCTCCTTGGTTAAACCATGAAACCAGGGGATATGTATCAACAAGAGACAGTAAAAAAGGTTTACGCAGGGTCTTAATCTGAAAAGAATCCTTGGAACGGATCCCTGATGCACGTCTGCGCCTGTGTGTCCGTTGTGCCGTATCCTGGACGGGCGTAGCACGGTGTTCATCTGTAAAAGAGAGGAACTTAGTTTAGGAAAGATCGTGTCGAACATGAGTTATACTAAATAAACGAAGTATAAATCGAAATGGGTAAAATTGAGCTTTATTGTCTCTTGTTTTATATGCGCGGATCCCCTAGTACAGGGGTATACGGCTATTAAGCCTTTATCAATTGTATGTTTATGCCGGACTCATCTAGCCGTGTCCATGGTCTTGACGACCTGTTTAGGTGCTTTGGCTGGTGAAGCTGCTTTATTGTGGGGCTGTCAAGGCAGCTGCACTGTCTTCCGCGCGGGAGGAACACTCAATGTTTTCCCTTTAATGAGATAATGCCTCGTGGACCGGGCATCTTAAGCGTAAGAGATGCATAATGCGGTATTGCGTTAAAGCGGGCGAAAGCTTCACGTCCCAGCAGTGCTTGATAGCTACTTGAGAATGGGGCGATGTGGAAAGTTAGCTGTTCGCGATGGAAGTAATCGGGGGAGCCAAACATAACTTCTAGCTAGAGAGAACCCATGCAACGGGCGTCCAGGCCTGGCGTTACCCCTTGAAAGGCGGTTTTGCTATGCCGAATTTTTGTTGGGTCTATCCCCATGTTGCGGATTGTGTCCTGGTATAACAGGTTTAGACCACTGCCGCCGTCCATCAGGACATTTGTAAAGTGGAGTCCGCCGATTATTGGATCCGATACCAAGGTAGTCCAGCCTACGGTCCGGATACTTCTAGAGTAATCCTGATGGTCGAAGGTGATCGGTTTTAACAACCATTGGGGAGACTCCTTTGGGATAGGCCGTATGGCACTTATCTCTGTTGGCGCCATTCTGTTCGTCACGTGAAGTAAGTTTACTGTTTTGACTTCTTGTGGGAAATCCTTTTGTTTCCCAGTGCTCTGCTTGTAGGGTTCGTCGTCGTCCTCACTTGGTGTGTCGAGCCCCTTGTGTTCGGTGTTGAGTTTGCCGGATTGCTTGAAAACCCAACAATCTCTGTGGGTATGGTTCGCAGGCTTCCCGGGAGTACTGTGTATTTGACATATCTTGTCCAAGATTTTGTTTAAGTTGGATAGCTCATCCCTGTTATCCTTGAGCGGCAGCTTTCTCTGATTCTACCGCGAGCTTTTGAATCCGGCGTTGACCGCCATGCTCTTTGGGCTGTTTCTCTTATTCCGGCGCTGGTCCTTGTTGCGTCAGGGTTTTCCGTTTCCATCCCTAACTTCGGATGTACTTGGGTCGCTGGTGCTACATCTTGCCAACCAGCTGTCCTCTCCTGCGCAAAAGCGGGTCATGAGGCTTGTTAATGCGGCATTGTTCTTGGGTTTTCTTGGCCAAGGTAGCTGGCGAGCCATTCGTCTCGAACGTTATGCTTAAAAGCTGCTAGGGCTTCGGCGTCCGGACAGTCGACTATCTGATTCTTTTTAGTAAGAAATCTGTTCCACAATTTCCGGGCTGACTCTCCGGGCTATTGAGTTATGTGCCTGAGATCGTCTGCATCCGGAGGGCGGACATAGGTCCCTTGAAAAATTGCCGGAAAGCATCCTCAAGCTCTTCCCAACTTCCAATGGTGTTTTCGGGAAGGCTTTTGGGCCAATGTCGGGCTGGCCCTTTAAGCTTGAGGGGTCAGTATTTTATGGCGTGGAGGTCATCTCCTCTGGCCATGTGTATGTGGAGGATATAATCCTCGATCCAGCCCCAGGGTCTGTTGTTCCGTCATACGCCTCTATGTTTATGGGCTTGAATCCCGTTGGAAATTCATGGTCCAGCACCTCATCGGTGAAACATAGGGGGTGTGCGGCACCCCTGTATTTGGGTGTGCCGTGATGTTCGGATATTTGTAGTGTTGCATTGATTACTAGAGCTTGCTTTCTTGGCCCGTAGATAGATCTGGCTGGGCCATCTGTTTGATCCGGATCCTTTGGTGGATCGCTTGCCGGCTTGTGTGCGTCGCCGCTTGCCGCTCCATGCTGGCCATGCGCTCTAAGGCCTCCTCGTCAAATTCAGGCAGTAGCTTTCGCTTAGGATAGCTTTTTGTGCGGCGACTGCCTCCATATTTTTCTGCGGTGTTGCGTACTTTGCTCCATCTGATTCTAAGTGCATCTTCCGCAGTTTTGAGCTTCCGCTTCTGCTTTTTCAGGCTACGCGCAGTAGCGACGAGCCCTTCGTGGAGGTTCTTCTGCTCCATGAGCCTATCCGGCGTAAGGTTGTCCGGACTGTTGTTTTCGCCGGGGACGGGGTGTTTGGTTTGTTTATCCAAGTTGCCATGTTCGGACAGTTGGTCGAAGGCATGTTCGTCGTCCGGCGGCTCGTCCTGCTCTATGGCTGGGTCTGTATGGCTGCTCTCTCTGTCGAGGCGGGGCTTGGAGCGGCGCTTACGTCACCGCTTTGATTGCTCTTCGAGTGAACGATCCCTCGTTGCATCCTTGTGTTCCTCGTCGTCGCTTCCTTTGGGTGTGTCCACCATGTATACATCATGAGATGAGGTGGCTGTCCAGTGGCTTATAGGCGTTGGTTCATGTTCATCTCCTACATCATCGTCCATACCGTCGATGTCTTCAGAGTCAAAGTCGAGCACGTCGTTTAAATTATCGACAGTGGCTACAAAGTGGGTGGTGGGTGGGCTTTGAATTTCTTCATCATCTGCATCCCAACCTTGTTGACCATAGTCCGGCCAGGGCTTTCTTGATAAAGAGAGAGACTTTAGTGAATTTAGAATATCGCCGAAGGGCGAGTGCTGAAAGATGTCCGCGGCGGTGAACTCCATGATCGGCGCCCAATCGGGTTCGATCGGTAGGGGCGCGGAGGGCTCGGAGTCTGGAGAGGAGTCCGGCTCCTTGGAGTGACGGGCTTCGTAGAGAATAGGGCTGGTGTTCGGCTCGATTGCCGTAGAGATTGCAGCCCCCGAGGCGGTGTCCAACCACCCATCCTCAATTGGCGCAGTTAGCTCCGAATTAAGGGTCGGAGCTGATGCGGGTGCGGCCTCCAGGGCACAGTTCGGTGGCAGAGCTAGATCATGCCCATCGTGACAGTGCGGTGCGCTTGGCTGTGGCTTGAATCTGTCGAAGATCAAGTCTCCGCAAAGGTCTGTTGTGTAGTTTAAACTTCCAAATCTGACCTGACGGCCAGGGGCGTAGCTTTCGATCTGCTCCAGATGGCCAAGCGAATTGACCCATGGTGCAAAGCCGCCAAATACGAAGATCTATTCGGGGAGAAAAGTCTCACCCTGGATCGCATCGTCGTTGATGATCAGAGGAGCCATCAGGCCTAAAAGTGACAACATAGAGGAAGTCTCAATGAAAGCACCAATGTCGGTGTCAAAACCGGCGGATCTCGAGTAGGGGGTCCCGAACTATGCGTCTAGGCGGATGGTAACAGGAGGCAGGGGAAACGATGTTTTACCCAGGTTCGGGCCCTCTTGATGGAGGTAAAACCCTACGTCCTTCTTGATTAACATTGATGACATGGGTAGTACAAGAGTACATGGAGGTAAAACCCTAGAAGCTAGCCTATGGTATGATTGTTCTTCGTCCTATGGACTAAAACCCTCCGGTTTATATAGACACCGGAGAGGGCTAGGGTTACACAGAGTTGGTTACAATGGTAGGAGATCTACATATCCGTATCGCTAAGCTTGCCTTCCACGCCAAGGGAAGTCCCTTCCGGACACGGGACGAAGTCGTCAATCTTGTATCTTCATAGTCCAGGAGTCCGGCCAAATGTATAGTCCGGCTATCCGGACACCCCCTAATCCAGGACTCCCTCAATCACCATCTCCATATCTCAAAACAATCATCAAGTATCAAACTTCTCTTAGTATTCAATGAAAGTTTTTATAATGCCTAAAAACAAATTGCCATGTTGTTCTAAAGTACTCTCAAAATAATATAACTGAAGCATGAGAAATCAATTATTTCTATAAAATAGAACCACCACCGTGCTCTAAAATATATAAGTGAAGCATTTGAGAAAAAACTATATAGCTCAAAAGATATAATGAAGCACATAGAGTATTCTAATAAATTCTAATTCATGTGTGTCTCTCTCAAAAGGTGTGTACAGCAAGGATGATTGTGGTAAACTAAAAAGCAAAGACTCAAATCATACAAGACGCTCCAAGCAAAACACATATCATGTGGCGAATAAATATATAGCTCCAAGTAAAGTTACCGATGAACGAAGATAAAAGAGGGGATGCCTTCCGGGCATCCCAAAGCTTAGGCTTTTTGGTGTCCTTGTAATTTACCTTGGGGTGCCATGGCCATCCCCAAGCTTAGGCTCTTGCGACTCCTTGTTCCATAATCCATCAAATCTTTACCCAAAACTTGAAAACTTCACAACACAAAACTTAACAGAAAAATCTCGTGAGCTCCGTTAGCGAAAAAAAACAAAACACCACTTCAAGGTATTGTAATGAACTCATTATTTATTTATATTTGTGTTAAACCTACTGTATTCCAACTTCTCTATGGTTTATAAAATCTTTTACTAGCCATAGATTCATCAAAATAAGCAAACAACACACGAAAAACAGAATCTGTCATAAACAGAATAGTCTGGAGTAATCTGTAACTAAAGCAAACTTCTGGAACCCCAAAAATTCTAAAATAAATATCTAGACGTCAGGAATTTATCTTTTAATCATCTTCAAAAAGATTTAACTAAATATCACTCCCCAATAAAAAATGGCAGCAAGTCTTGTGAGCGATAAAGTTTCTGTTTTTTACAGCAAGATCAAAAAGACTTTCCCCAAGCCTTCCCAACGGTTCTACTTGGCACAAACACTAATTAAACACAACCAAAAAAGAGGCTAGATAAATTATTTATTACTAAACAGGATCAAAAAGCTATTAATGAAAATAAAGTTGGGTTGCCTCCCAACAAGCGCTACTGTTTAACGCCCCTAGCTAGGCATAAAAGCGAAGATAGATCTACGTATTGCCATGATAATGATAAGGTAAATCACGAAAGATCATCTCATACTCCCTATGTTCAGCAGCAAGCTTTCTTTGTGGCAAGCAAAAGCAAAAGGGCTAAATTTAATGGAACAGAAGTCCCCAAGATCAAGCTCGGGAGGTGTTGGTTCCTCCTTTGGCCCCTCATATTGCACAATCAATTCATCATTATAAGCATTCTTTTGGAAAAAAGTCATGAGTCTTTGTTCAAGGGAAAAACCTACCCCATTGTTCTGGATGGCAAAATTATCATTAAGTTCAGAGATCCTATTAACAAGAGCATCGGTAGGAACCTTTTTTCTAAGGTTTTCATTAAAAGCAACATGATCTAAAGATTGTAAACGCATAATGTATTCTTGATAGAAAAGGATTGCTTCTATGGGAGGAAAGCCAACATCCACCCTATAATGCGCAAAAATTTCATTGGCTTCATTTATTATAAATCTGAACTCATGAGCAAAAATGATGGTAGCAGCTCGCTTAGTAGAAGAATGCTCAATATTAGAAAATTCTAGGAAAATCCTTTGTATGGAAGGATGCATATGTAAAAATTGTCTTTCAAGTTCAACCATGAGCAAAGATATAGCATCTGCGAGACTACTAGTTTTATGAAGGATAGATCCACTCATGGTGGGCAAAGCACCGGCACAAGTAAAGAAATCTTGGATAACTCCCTTGCCAATAATATTACCACTACCAATGAGAAACTTTTTAGTGTGCAAAATAATAGGATTTTCAAGAGGGTCATCAATTGCATCAAAATTTTCCATATTAGTATCCTTATCAATGATAACCTCCCTAGTTTCAGACATGATGGCAACAAATTGCAAAAAGAACGAGCACACAGAAGGCGGGAAGGAAAGAGAGGCGAACGGGAAGAGAGGGCAAAAGGAAAAGAGGGCGAATAAACGGCAACGGTGAAGTGGGGGAGAGGAAAACGAGAGGCAGATGGCTAATAATGTAATGCGAAGGATAAGATTGTGATGGGTACTTGGTATGTCTTGACTTGGTGTAGATCTCCCCAGCAACGGCGCCAGAAATCCGTCTTGCTACCTCTTGAGCACTGCGTTGGTTTTCCCTTGAAGAGGAAAGGGTGATGCAGTAAAGCAGCGTAGGTATTTCCCTCAGTTTTTGAGAACCAAGGTATCAGTCCAGTAGGAGACCACGCGCGAGTCACCTCGTACCTACACAAACAAATAAGAACCTCGCAACCAACGCGATAAAGGGGTTATCAATCCCTTCACGGACACTTGCAAGAGTGAGATCTGATAGAGATAATAATAATAAGATAAATATTTTTGGTATTTTTATGATATAGATTGAAACTAAAGATTGCAAAATAAAATAGTTTGAAACTTATATGGTGGAGAATAAACCCGGGGGCCATATGTTTCACTAGTGGCTTCTCTCAAGATAGCATAACCATTATGGTGGGTGAACAAATTACTGTCGAGCAATTGATAGAAAAGCGAATAATTGCGAGAATATCTAGGCATGATCATGTATATAGGCATCACGTCGAGATAAGTAGACCGAAACGATTCGACATCTACTACTATTACTCCACACATCGACCGCTATCC
This sequence comes from Triticum monococcum, assembly GCA_034509565.1. Classification (NCBI taxonomy): domain Eukaryota; kingdom Viridiplantae; phylum Streptophyta; class Magnoliopsida; order Poales; family Poaceae; genus Triticum; species Triticum monococcum. Next base: position 70,952,616 of record CM067846.1, read on the forward strand.
AGCATGCATCTAGAGTATTAAGTTCATAAGAACAGAGTAACGCCTTAAGCAAGATGACATGATGTAGAGGGATAAACTCATGCAATATGATGTAAACCCCATCTTTTTATCCTCGATGACAACAATACAATATGTGTCGTTTCCCTTTCCGTCACTGGGATCGAGCACCTCAAGATTGAACCCAAAGCTAAGTACTTCTCCCATTGCAAGAAAGATTAATCTAGTAGGCCTAACAAAACTGATAATTCGACGAGACTTGCAAAGATAAACTAATCATACATAAAAGAATTCATAGAAGATTCGAATATTGTTCATAGATAGACTTGATCATAAACCCACAATTCATCGGATCTCGACAAACACACCGCAAAAGAAGATTACCTCGAATAGATTTCTAAGAGAATCGAGGAGAACTTTGTATTGAGATCCAAAGAAAGAGAAGAAGCCATCTAGCTACTAGCTATGGACCCGAAGGTCTGAAGTAAACTACTCACACATCATCGAAGGGGCCCTGGAGTTGATGTAGAGGCCCTCCGTGATCAATGCCCCCTCCGGCGGAGCTTCGGAATAGGCCCCAAGATGAGATCTCTTGGGTATAGAAGGTTGAGGAGGTGGAAATAGGGTTTCGTGGTGCTCCTGGATGTTTGTGGGGTATATGGATATATATAGGAGGAAGAAGTAGGTCAGTGGAGCAATGAGGGACCCCCCCTGCCTCGTGGCCTCCTCGATTGTTTCTTGACATCCACTCCAAGTCTCCTCGATCATGTTTGTTCCAAGAATAACGCTCCCGAAGGTTTCATTCCGTTTGGACTCCGTTTGATATTCCTTTTCAGGGAAACACTAAAATAGGCAAAAAAACAACAATTTGGGTTGGGCCTCTGATTAATAGGTTAGTCCCAAAAATAATATAAAAGTGTAAAAATAAGCCCATTAACATCCAAAATAGATACTATAATAGCATGGAGCAATAAAAAATTATACAAACATTGGAGAGGTATCAGAAGGCCATCCATAGCACTCACGCTTATCTTGTGCATTTTTTAGTATCCACTTTCACTTGTCTATGAGCTGTATAGGCAACCCAGTAGTCCATTACCGCGGACGCGGCTATTCGAATAGATCATCTTAACCCTGCAGGGGTGTACTTCTTCACACACGCTCTCACCACTTATCGCTATTTACATGACATGTACTCGGCAACCTTCAAGAAGAAGCCCAGTGAGGGTGTCGGCCTCTACCTGACTACCCACACAAGTCTCTAGTCTAGGTTTATCGCCTATTCGGGGTTCCATCCGCTAGGAGATCTGGCCGTAGTTTCGCTCACGGCCCCAAACGATGAGAGAAGGGTTACCGAGGCACCAAACAGGCGTCCCGGTACACCGTGCCTCGTGTCTCTACCACATCATAGCCCACCCCTAGGGTCAGCAACACATATCCTAAAAACACCAGAAAACACCAGAAACTAGTTGCAACTCCTGGATAGAGATCAAGGTGATTAATAAGTTGAGAGGGGCACTTAAGCATTCCAATGCGTGGTAGTAGCTATTCACGGATCACAAACACGTAACCTAGTTCCTTAGGACGGTTCCAATGAGACAACCCACCATGTACTCCTACATGGCCTCTCACCTCTATCTTTACCAAATCGTGTTCACACAATTAGCTCTCAATAGTAGGACATGTTCACCACATTCCAATTCATGCCCGATGAATCAGACCTGACTCAACTCTAAGCAGTAGCAGGCATGACAACAAGCATGAATGAGTAGGCACATCAGGGCTCAAAGAACTCCTACTCATGCTAGTGGGTTTCATCTATTTACTATGGCAATGACAGGTCATGCAGAGGAAAGGGGTTCAACTACAGTAGCATGTAACAGTTGAATCATTGTTGTCCTAATGAAGTAAAAGAGAGCAAGAGCGAGAGAGTGGGATTGTATCGGAATGCTCAATGGGGGTTTGCTTGCCTGGCACTTCTGAAGATAGTACAAATCTTCATCGGTGTCATCGAACTCATCGCCGAAACCACGTCTACTAAGAGGGGACAAGCACCGACAATAGAGAGGAAACACAATCAATGCAATGCAACAATATTATGCATGATCATGACATGGCAATATGCTGTTGATTGACCTAATGCAACTAGTTACGATTTAAATGAAGTTGGTTTGAACTCAAGGTTCAAATTCAAACTCCATATGTTTATATTCAAATGACATTTAATTGATTTAACCTGATCAGAAGTCATAAGTTTCTCAAACATGCATGGAAATGCCATAAACATATTCCCTGAATTTTTCTGATGATTTTTCATATATAAATCTTTTCAATCTGAGCAATAGATTATTTTCTATGGTTTTTGAGAAGTTTTAGCTATTTTCTGGAATTTCCTGGCTATTTGGAAATAAATTAAATCCAGAAAATGTATTACGGAGTCAGCAAAGCGTCAGGATGACGTTAATAGGTCAATTGGGCGGCCAGGGTCAAACCTGACGCATGGGACCTAGCAGTCAGTGTCTCAGGGGTTAATTAATGTTAAAACTAATCTTAACCCAAATTAATAATGGCCTGGGGCCGACTGTCAGTGTGTGTGGGTGGTTTATCTAGTAGTGATTTGGACTAATCACGCGGCCACGTCGGCTTGCCGGAGTTTGGCTGGCGACGACCTCAAGCCGCGGTGGAGTCCGCTCGGAAAACGCCATCCAGCGACCAAAACTGTGGTGAAGAGCATCTACGCGGAGCTGGCACTCAGCCTCATCCATCTAAGATCATATCTCCAGCCGTTGGCCACACAAGAGCCGCTAAAAATCGCCCCCTGGGGGTGCACTGGCGATAAATGATGTGTTGGGGGCGTGATGCCCCCTAGTGACATCGCCCACTTTTTTTGAAAATATAAATTACAGCACAAACACAACGCAAATTCAACCAAACTTCGGTGAGTTCGTTCATATTTAAAATATTTTACAAAAAGAAAAAAAAGCTTCTAGGTTTCTCCTCGCCGTCTCCCTCGCCGCTCCTTGCCGCTCGCCGCCTTGCAGATCTACATGCCGAGGAGGCGGTAGAACCGCGTGTAGTCGTCGCCGCCGCCGTCGTCGTCGTTGTTCGTCTCCACCGTGGCCGCCGTCCCGACTGCAACCCTCCCCCAGTTGGCGCGGTGGGTTGGACGGTCCGGGGGCGTCATCGTCGTCATCGCTATCGAGGACCACGATGCTGTGCTCATGCTCATGCCCATGTTTGCGGGCGGCTATCTCCTCCAGGGCCCGACGATGCCGGACCACCTCGTATCGGAGGTAGTCGCCCCGTGCCCACCGTAGGGCGTCCTCGTCGGAGAAGCCGCGCCAGGCTATCTCCTCGTACTCTGGCGCCGGCAGTGGAGACTCTGTGCGTGCCACCGGCGCGCTGGGGGTCGGCTTTATGTAGGCGGAGGCGCCGCGTGTACGCGTGGCCACCGCATAACGTGTGGCATGCAAGGGGACGTGCATCGTCTCGTTTTCACTACGCCGCCCGTGAGGCAACAATGGCGGAGGCTGACCGGCGCGGCAGCGCGCGGCAGTTTTGGCATTGATTCGCCGCGGGAAACAAGGTGATGAGGACGACGAAGTGGCAAGAAGCGAGACGATTCGCTGCCTAGGAGAGCCCATGGCTCTTTCGCGCCAAAAAAGATTCGCTCGGCGCCCCCCAGCACGCCGGGGTCGGGTTGGGTCCGCCGGCGCCAATTTCGGCCTGAGCCGGTGAAAATTGGGCCCTTGGGGGTGCGACTGGGCCGATTTTTTGGCGCCCGCGGCCGAAAACTCGCCCGGGGGGCCTTGTTGGGGGTACAGCTGGTGATGCTCTAAGCAAGCAGGAGGGGTCGAGGTCGACTAGACTTGCTGGAATCAAGCTCGTGGCGGCGGCCGGAGTTCAGGTGACGTCGGGCTCGGCGTTAGAGTACACGGAAGGAGGAGTTGGTGGGCGTTCCAAGCTCCTCGGAGCGTGTAAAGCACGGTGAGGTGCTCAGTTTAGAGACTCAGCGGCTGCAGCAACGGTGGCAACAAGATCATTGGCAGCGGGTTTTGGCCACGGTGAGGAACGACACTACAGCAAACGATAGGCCATGGGGACAGGGGGAAACGGCAGAGGAGCTCACTGGGAGGTCGAAGCGCAGCTCAGTGGGCTCGGGGTCGACCTGGAAGCGGCGAATTTGTCGATGGCGTCCGGCGGCCGTGCAGAGAAGAAGAGCTCGATGACATGGCTTCAAGGCGTCCCGGGTCAAGTGGTTCAGCGTAGAGGTGCGCGGCAACGAGGCAGAGCTCGTGGTCGGGATGGCTGGGGGTGGGGAGGTCGGTGGCCACGACGAACGGCGATGGTGGCGATGGCTCTGTTCAGTGGTGAGAAAGAGAGAGGTCCAGGGAGGGGGTGAGGACGAGGGGAGGGAGTGACAGGGAGAGGCAGGGAGGTGCGTGGCATCCTCTAGGTGACGAGGAGACAGGCAGAGAGGTAGGAGGTGGCCACGGCGTGTGGCCATAGGCGCCGGGCACACATCTCTCATCCTCCTGGCGAGAGGAGGGAGATGACTACAGCGGTGGTGGGCCGTGCCACCAGCTGGGCCACCAGATAAGCTCCAGGTAAAAACTCTCTAGCTCTTTTTTAAATTAGTTTCTGTTTTCTATTGTTTGCCTCTGTTTTGAAATAGTAAATACTAATTCATTTTGTAAAATACTGAAAATAATTGTGCGCACTTTTGGAAATATTTCCAACAACCCTCAAATGCTTTCAAGATTATTTGGACATTTAAAATATTTTTAGAATTTAATTGTCCAAATTCAAATACTTATGATTTTTCAAAAATCCAGAGTGTCCTAGAGAAGTGTGCACCATTTTTGTCAGAGGTTGTAGACCAATACAAAAGTGATGAACATTTATGAAAGGCATTTTGGGTTCATTGAAAGATTTAATTTCGACCCTAGTTGAATTTCATTTGCTACTAGGGTTTATTAGTCCCCATTTCAAGTTTTAGATAAAATTAGACATGATGCATGGATGCAATGCCAGTATTTACAAACATGAATCTAGGGATGTGACAACTCACCCCCACTAAACAAGAATCTCGTCCGAGATTCAAGGCGTGAGGTAAGAAGACAGAGGGGACACAAAACTACACAATCTTCATGATCCAACTGTCCTTCTCGGAGATGTTGATTGATCGAATCATATTGATCTTGACATCTTTGCCTTCAAGAACTTCATCCAACACGATGACTACAGAAAGAAACTCTACTGGAAACAATCTTCTTGAGATCGGGCAACTCAAGATCGACTCATGGAGTGAGACGTAAGAACACCTCTTGAGTTGAGACTCAAAACACACATCGGAGGCATGAAAAAATAACAGATGATATAGGTTCAAGTTGGTAGGCAACAATTCCATGCTTGAGTAATATGGTGCATGGTTTCAAAGTAACAAGGAGATAATTGCCATGATTCCATAACGTGACACCTTAGGGAAGGTGACTCGTAGAATTATTAACTTAAGTGGAAAATATTACTTTTGATGCATAGATCATTGAAACTCTCGATACCAGCCTAAGGAAAATCACAATCGATCATTTGAAGGAATTCGAAAGAATGGCATACTCAGTTTGCAAAGGAAACTAGAGCTATAAAACAACTCGGCAAACGGACGGCACATTCTAATTAAACCTCGGCAAAAGAAGACAAACACTTTCTCGGATTTTACCTTAGCAATGCCAAGGAAACAAAATATGGATGATCGACCGAGAGTCATTTAACACGCCACTTCTAATGTTCTCCTTGATGTTCTAGCTACCATGCTCATGCTTAAAAAGCATCAACATGGCCATCAAGTAAAGGTCGGACTTCGGGAGCACAAAATCCATAAGGAACAACTTCTAGAATAATTCATGCGAAATCCTCATGGGAAGTGACCAAACCGCTTAATCAAGATACTACAATAATAATGCTTCAATCTAGGTGCATCCACTTCACTAGAACCTATATCATAGTTCTTGGAAGAAGTTCCAACCATCATATCTGCTTGAGATTCAAATCTGGTTGGTAACAGGATAATTCAGACAACTTGTCTAGAAAAGTAAGTTTGCAACACAAACCGACGAGATGACAGTGCGATATTCTCGGGAGATGAACTACGATAGCAAGCTCCAAAACATGAGTTGCTTCTGCTACATACATGTGAACACGCTGCCCAAGACAAGCATGACCACATAGAAGTCTTACAACAAAAAAGTACCGAGTTCAGGTGAGGAATCATCATTAATGATATCAAAGTCTCTGCGCGGAAGTCTAAAGGATTAACATTTAGAATAGACTCCTTTATCTTGAACAAATCAATCAGTGGCTTGGTTTGCTAGGAATTACATATGGAATGGAGATGATCAGTCTATCAAACCATAGAATACTTCACACATGCATGACTGACTTGGGATGACTCCAAAGGAAGCCAAACTAACTCTCTCGAATTCACAACGGCAACTTACATCAAATACATGTAGATTAGAGGAAGTCACTACTTTCATCCAAATATATACGTCATAAACGGGACACGAAGGCAATAATATCGGTGTCAAAACTGGCAGATTTCGGGTAGGGGGTCCCGAACTGTGTGTCTATGGATCGATGGTAACAGGAGACATGGGACACGATGTTTACCCAGGTTTGGGCCCTCTTCATGGAGGTAATACCCTGCGTCCTACTTGATTGACTTTGATGAATATAGGGGTTACAAGAGTTGATCTGCCATGAGATCGTAATGGCTAAACCCTAATTGTCTAGCCTGTATCATTATGATTGCGATTGCCCCTACGGACTAAAACCCTCTGGTTTATATCGAAATTGGAGGGGATTATGGTTTGTACAGAGTCAGTTTACAAAGAAAGGAATCTTCATATCCGTAGGCTAAGCTTGCCTTCCACGCCAAGGAGACCCCCATCCGGACACGGGGGAAAGTCTTCCGTCTTTTATTTCCATGGCCCATTAGTTCGGCCCATATCACATAGCCCGGACGCCCGAGGACACCATAATCCTGGACTCCCTTAGTAGCCCCTGAACCAGTCTTCAATGACGTCGTGTCTGGCGCGCAGATATTGTCTTCGGCATTGCAAGGTAGGTTCCTCGTCTGAATACTTCAAAGCAGTTGATCGTCAGTACTATATCCGACTCTGTACATCAGTCATACCTTTGAATCATAAGGGCAGAATACAGATAGGTTCTGTCTTCAGAAGATTTCATTGGTGAGACATTACGTCTGGCCATTTTATAATTTCAAACCGCTTTTTGGCCTCCCATTTCGCATTTCGAGACGCAACCTCTGACGACACGTCTTGTCCAAATAGATATCGTGCCCACTTATTATGGGATTCTCATCAATACAGGTTTGGGAAACCCAACCGTGCCGTTTGGCACGACCCCTTGGAAATAGGCGAGCTTTAAGGCTCGTGGGGGACGCATGATATTCACTGCCTTTATAAGGAGATAAGATTCCCCCTTTTTACCCCACACCTTCCCCTTCCTCGGCCCATCTGGCCTCAAGCTCCAGCGCCCACGCTTCAATCTTCTCCATTCCCAGAAAGTACTCCAGCCATGTACGGATCCGGAGCGCAAGGCAAGTGGATGGCTTCCTCCATCATGGAGAAAAACATCAAGGAACTCCGGGAAGCGGGATATCTGGCTAAGGAGATCGCCCGTCGGCTCCCGGCCAAAAAGCAGATCAACCTCACACCAAAGCCTAAAGAGAGGGTAGTTTTCATCCCTCATTTCCTCCGCAGACTGGGGTTTCCCCTTCATCCTTTTGTCCACGGCCTCATGTTCTACTATGGGTTAGATTTTCATGATCTAGCCCCGAATTCTTTCCTCAACATTTCGGCGTTCATCGTCATATGCGAGGTATTCCTTCATGTTTCCCCCCACTTCGGCCTATGGCTTAAGGTCTTAAATGTGAAGCGGAAAGTGGTGGACGACCAACACACGGATTGCGGTGGCGCTATGGTGAGCAAACTACACAACGTCACTTGGCCCAAGGGCACCTTTCTGGAGACCGTGAAGGGATGGTAGCAGGGGTGGTTCTATCTCACAAAGCCCCGTGACTCCACATGGGCTGCTCCTACGGAGTTCAAGTCCGGGCCCCCAATGCGGCTGACATGCTGGCTGCTACCTCTTGAGCTTGCGTTGGATTTCCCCGAAGAGGAAGGGATGATGCTGCAGAGTAGCATAAGTATTTCCCTCAGTTTTTGAGAACCAAGGTATGAATCCAGTAGGAGGCCATGCACAATTCCCTCGTACCTTCACAAAACAATAGCTACTCGCAACCAATGCGCTTAGGGGTAGTCAATCCCTTCACGGTCACTTACGAGAGTGAGATCTGATAGATATAATATTTTTGGTATAGAGATGCAAAGTAAAAAGTAAAGGCAAAGTAAAAAAGCAAAGCAAGATTAAAGTGATGGAGATTGATATGATGAGAATAGACCCGGGGGCCATAGGTTTCACTAGTGGCTTCTCTCAAGAGCATAAGTATTCTATGGTGGGTGAACAAATTACTGTTGAGCAATTGACAGAATTGAGCATAGTTATGAGAATATCTAGGCATGATCATGTATATAGACATCACGTCCGTGACAAGTAGACCGAAACGATTCTGCATCTACTACTATTACTCCACTCATCGACCGCTATCCAGCATGCATCTAGAGTATTAAGTTAAAAATAGAGTAACGCCTTAAGCAAGATGACATGATGTAGAGAGATAAATTCATGCAATATGAAATAAACCCCATCTTGTTATCCTCGATGGCAACGATGCAATACGTGCCTTGTTGCCCCTTCTGTCACTAGGAAAGGACACCGCAAGATCGAACCCAAAGCTAAGCACTTCTCCCATGGCAAGAACTACCAATCTAGTTGGCCAAACCAAACGACTAATTTGAAGAGACTTGCAAAGATAACCAATGATACATAAAAGAATTCAGAGAAGATTCAAATATTATTCATAGATAGACTTGATCATAAACCCACAATTCATCGGTCTCAACAAACACACCGCAAAAAGAAAATTACATCAAATAGATCTACACAAGAGAGGGGGAGAACTTTGTATTGAGATCCAAAAAGAGAGAAGAAGCCATCTAGCTACTAACTATGGACCCGAAGGTCAGAGGTAAACTATTCACACTTCATCGGAGAGGCTATGATGATGTAGAAGCCCTCCGTGATGACAGCCCTCTCCGGCGGAGCTCCGGAAGAGGCCCCAAGATGGGATCTCGTGGATACAGAAAGTTGTGGCGGTGGAATTAGGTTGTTGGCTCCTGTTCTGATCGTTTGGGGGTATGTAGGTATATATAGGAGGAAGGAGGACGTCGGTGGAGCTCCGAGGGGCCCACGAGACAGGGGGGCGCCCCCACCATCGTGACCGCCTCTCTGATGCCTTGGCGTAGGGTCCAAGTCTCCTGCATCATGTTTGGTGAGAAAATCACGTTCTCGAAGGTTTCATTCCATTTGGACTCCGTTTGATATTCCGTTTCTTTAAAACACTGAAATAGGCAAAAAAAACAGTAATTCTGGGCTAGGCCTCCAGTTAATAGGTTAGTCCCAAAAATAATATAAAAGTGGAAAATAAATCCCAATATAGTCCAAAATAGTAGATAATATATCATGGAGCAATCAAAAATTATAGATACATTGGAGACGTATCAGGCATCCCCAAGCTTAATTCCTGCTCGTCCTCGAGTAGGTAAATGATAAAAAGAGAATTTTTGATGCGGTGTGCTACTTTGCATAATTTCAATGTAAATCTTCTTAATTGTGATATGAATATTCAAATTCGAAAGATTCAAGACAAAATTTTATATTGACATAAAACTAATAATACTTCAAGCATGCTAACAAAGTAATTATGTCTTCTCAAAATATCATGGCCAAAGAAAGTTATCCCTACAAAATCATATAGTCTGGCTATGCTCTATCTTCACCACAGAAAGTATTTAAATCATGCACAACCCCGATGACAAGCCAAGCAATTGTTTCATAACCTAACTTTTTCAAAACTTTTTCAATTTTCACGCAATACACGAGCATGCGCCATGGACATAGCACTATAGGTGGAATAGAATGGTGGTTGTGGAGATGACACAAAGGAGAAGATAGTCTCACATCAACTAGGCGTATCAACAGGCTATGGAGATGCCCATCAATAGATATCAATGTGAGTGAGTAGGGATTGCCATGCAACGGACGCACTAGAGCTATAAGTATATGAAAGCTCAAAAAGAAACTAAGTGGGTGTGCATCCAACTTGATTGCTCATGAAGACCTAGGGCAATTTGAGGAAGCCCATCATTGGAATATACAAGCCAAGTTCTATAATGTAAAATTCTCACTAGTATATGAAAGTGACATAACATGAGAGACTCTCTATTATGAAGATCATGGTGCTACTTTGAAGCAAAAGTGTGGTAAAAGGATAGTAACATTGTCGCTTCTCTCTTTTTCTCTCATTTTTTTATTTGGGCCTTTTCTCTTTTTTTATGGCCTCTTTTTATTTGCGCTTCTTTGGCCTCTTTTTTTTATTTTTCATCCGGAGTCTCATCCCGACTTATGGGGGAATCATAGTCTCCATCATTCTTTCCTCACTTGGACAATGCTCTAATAATGATGATCATCACACTTTTATTTTTCTTATAACTCAACAATTACAACTCGATACTTAAAACAAAATATGACTCTATATAAATGCATCCGGCGGTGTACCGGGATATGCAATATGACAATGATGAATGTGTCATGAATGGAACGGTGGAAAGTTGCATGGCAATATATCTCGGAATGGCTATGGAAATGCCATAATAGGTAGGTATGGTGGCTGTTTTGAGGAAGGTATAGGGTTGGTGTATGATACCAGCGAAAAGTGCACGGTATTAGAGAGGCTAGCAAAGGTGGAAGGGTGAGAGTGCGTATAATCCATGGACTCAACATTAGTCATAAAGAACTCATATACTTATTGCAAAAATCTAGAAGTTATCAAAGCAAAGTATTACGCGCATGCTCCTAGGGGGATAGATTGGTAGGAAAAGACCATCGCTTGTCCACGACCGCCACACATAAGGAAGACAATCAATAAATAAATCATGCTCCAACTTCATCACATAACGGTTCACCACATGTGCATGCTACGGGAATCACAAACTTTAACACAAGTATTCTTTAAATTCCCAACTACTCAACTAGCATGACTTTAATATTATCACCTCCATATCTCAAAACAATTATCATGCTTCAATCTTTTCTTAGTATTCAACAAACTAACAGAAAGTTTCACAAATCTTGAATACCAAGCATATTATTAATAAGCAAATTACCATGCTATTAAGAGACTCTCAACATAATTTAAGTGAATGATGAGAGATCAATAGTTCCTTTAAAACAAATCCACCACCGTGCTCTAAAAGATCTAAGTGAAGCACATAGAGCAAAATTATAACACTCAAAAGATATAAGTGAAGCACATAGAGCAAAACTACATAGCTCAAAAAGATATAAGTGAAGCGCATAGAGCAAAACTACATAGCTCAAAAGATATAAGTGAAGCACATAGAGTATTCTATGAAATTTTAATTCATGTATGGCTCTCTCAAAAGGTGTTTACAGCAAGGATGATTGTGGCATACTAAAACGCAAAGACAAAAATAATACAAGACACTCCAAGCAAAACACATATCATGTTGGTGAATAAAAATATAGCTCCAAGTAAATTACCGATGGAAGTGGACGAAGGAGGGGATGCCTTCCGGAGCATCCCCAAGCTTTGACTTTTTGGTGTCCTTGGATTATCTTGGGGGTTCCATGGGCATCCCCAAGCTTAGGTTCTTGCCACTCCTTGTACCATAATCCATCACAAGAATTCACCCAAAACTTGAAAACTTCACAACACAAAACTTAATGTAGAAAACTCGTGAGCTCCGTTAGCGAAAGAAAACAAAAGACCACTTCAAGGTACTGCAATGAACTCATTATTTATTTATATGGGTGTTAAACCTACTGTATTACAACTTCTCTATGGATTATAAACTATTTTACTAACCATAGATTCATCAAAATAAGCAAACAACACATGAAAAACAGAATCTGTCAAAAACAGAACAGTCTGTAGTAATCTGTAGCTAGCGCAAGATCTGGAACCCCAAAAATTCTAAAATAAATTTATGGAAGTGAGGAATTTATCTATTAATCATCTGAAAAAATAATTAACTAAATATCACTCTTCAAATAAATATGACAGCAGTTCTCGTGAGCGCTAAAGTTTCTGTTTTTTACAGCAAGTTCAACAAGACTTTCCCCAAGTCTTCCCAACGGTTCTACTTGGCACAAACACTAATTAAACACAAAAAACACAACCAAAACAGAGGCTAAATAAATTATTTATTACCAAACAGTAGTAAACAGCAAGGAATAAAAATAAAATTGGGTTGCCTCCCAACAAGCACTATCGTTTAACGCCCCTAGCTAGGCATAAAAGCGAGGATAGATCTAGGTGGTGCCGTAGTAATAAGATAGATCGGTGATACTCATTTCATATTCTCTACGTTTGGCAGCAAGTTTTCTTTGAGGCGAGCAAAACTAATTAAAAGGGCTAAATTTAATAGGACAGAGGTCCCCAAGATCAATTTTAGGAGGTATAGATTCCTCTTTCGGCCCTTCGTATTGTACAACCAATTCATCATTATAAGCATTCTTTTGACAGAACCTTGTGAGCCTAAACTCAAGAGAGCACCCCAGCTCTTTATTTCGAATAGCCAAATCATCATTAAGTTTAGAGATTCTACCAATTAAAATATTGATTGGCACCTTATTTCTAAGGTTTTCATTAAAAGCAACCCAATCAAGGGATTGAAAGCGCATAATTTCTTCTTGATCGAAGAGGATAGATTCTATGGGAGGATGACCAGCGTCCACCCTATAGTGCGCAAAGATTTCTTTGGCTTCTTTTATTATAAATCTACATTCTTGAGCCAAAAAGATAGTAGCGGCACACTTAACAGAAGAATGCTCGATATTAGAAAATTCTAGGAAAATTCTTTGTATAGATGGGTGCATATGCATAAATTGCCTTTCAAGTTCAACGATAAGGATGGCAATAGCGTCCGCAACACTACTAGTTTGATGAAGAATAGAATCGCCCATAGAGGGCAAAGCACCGACACAAGTAAAGAACTCGTGAATAACTCCTTTTCCAATAATATTACCACTACCAATTCGAAATCTTTTTGTACGGTAGGTAGGTGGTTCTTCAGCCGGAGCATCAGAATTTTCTATCACATTGTTATCGCCCATATCAGTGATAACTTCCCCAATTTCAGACATAGCAACAAGCAAGCAATCTAACACACGAGCAAACAAAAAGGCAAGCAAGAAAAGAGAGGGAGGATAGAGAGAGAGGGCGAATAAAGCGGCAAGGGTGAGGTGGGGGAGAGGAAAACGAGAGGGAAATGGCAAATAATGTAATGCGAGAGATAGGGATTGTGATGGGTACTTGGTATGTTGACTTTTTTGCATAGACTCCCCGGCAATGGCGCGAGTGTCAGGACCCCGATTCTAAGTCACACCGATCTAGCCTGTAACACCTCATATCACTTTGCGGCCTCACGCACGGTATCCCCACGGGTGTCGCCTTACCATGGTAGGGACCGTTTGCGCCTTTTGGCTCACGTATATGATAGTGTCGCTAGCATCCATATGACAGAGAACCTGGGCCAACATGACTAGTCGTGAATCCAAAGTGGCACTAACTTACGGGGATAGGCATACATGAATCAACATCGAGCATGTTAGTCAGCAGCATGTGAATCCGGGCTTTAGCACTGGGCTAACAGGACTACGGGAACCCGGGCTGTAGCAGGCTAGGCAGGACTCCGGATGTCACCGCGTGACATTTCCTCGAAGGGACAGACACAGGAACGAAGTGAATCACATGCCGGCCAGTCAAGTGTTCCGGAGCAGTAGTGCTGGGCTAGCAGGACTCCGGTGAACGGGCTATAGCGGACTACTATGGCTCATGGAAGCACAAGACTACATTTCCCCATAAGAGAGGCTACCAAGGATAAACAACTAGGTTGTCGGATCCCACACATACCAAGCATTTCAATCATACACACAATATGCTCGATATGTGTAAATACAACATGACGTCACAACATAACTCTACGACTCAAGTATTTATTCATTAGGCTCCGAGGAGTGAGATATTAAAAACATGGGTCTCATGACCCAACATACAGAGCATACAAGCAACAAGCACAAGCGGAAGCTTAACTTGTCTGAGTACAGACAACTACAAATGAAGAAGGCTCAGGAACCTAACTATCTACAAGACCCTCCCAAGGGTACAAGATCGTAGCTCAGGTAACGAGCTCAACGTCGAAGTCCAGAAGGAACTACTAGCGAGACTGAAGTCTCTCTGCAAAAACATAAAAAAAGCAAACGTGAGTACAAATGTACCCAGCAAGACTTACATCAGAACTAACTACATATGCATCGGTATCAACAATGGGGTGGTGGAGGTTGACTGCAGCAAGCCAGGTTTGACTCGGTGGCTATCCTGAACTATGACTGCAAGTAACTCTTTGAGGTGGCGCACACGAGTCCACATATCACCATATTAATACTCCACTATGGATCTGCTCCAGTCTCCATACGAGAACGCCATCCATAGCACTCGCGCTTATCTTGCGCATTTTAGATTATCCATGTTCACTTGTCTATGAACTATGCAAGGGGTCCAAGTTTCCTTATCTGAGGAATCTGACTATTCAAATAGATAATGATAACCCTGCAGGGGTGTACTTCTTCACACACGCTCTCGCCACTTACCACCATGTACACGTCGTGTATCTCGGCAACCTTCAAGCGGAAGCCTGGCGAGGGAGTCGGCCACGACCTGACTAATCACACAAGTCTCTCGTCCAGGTTTATCGCCTATTCGGGTTCCATCCGCAAGGAGATCCAGCCAGGGTGTAGGTCACGGCCCCCAAATGATGTGAGCAGGGTTCCCAAGCCAACCATCTGGGTGCCACTTGGTACACCGTGCCACTATGCCTAGTCTGTCCCAAGCCCACCTGTATCGGGTGCCACCTGGTAGACTACTAACACTACCTACAAACACCAGAAACTAGTTGCAACTCCTGGACAGAGATTAGGCAGATTAATAAGTTGAGAGGGGCACTTAAGCATTCCAATGTGTGGTAGTAACTGTTCATGGATCACAAACACTGAACTCAGTTCCTGAGGACGGCTGCAATGAGACAACACACTTAGCTCTCAACAGTAGGACATGTTCACCACATTCCAATTCATCCCCGATGAATCGGACCTGACTCAACTCTAAGCAGTAGCAGGCAGGACAAACAAGCATGAATGAGTAGGCACATCAGGGCTCAAACAACTCCTACTCATGCTAGTGGGTTTCATCTATTTACTGTGGCAATGACAGGTCATGTAGAGGAAAGGGGTTCAACTACCGCAGCATGTAATAGTTGAAGCGTTGTTGTCCTATTGTAGTAAAAGAGAGCAGGAGCGAGAGAGTGGGATTGTATCGGAATGAACAAGGGGTTTTTGCTTGCCTGGCACTTCTGAATATAGTATAGTTCTTCATCGGTGTCATCGATCTCATCATCGGAACGTCGTCTACTGAGAGGGGACAATTGCCGGCAAACTAGGAGGAACACAATCAATGCGATGCAACAATATGATGCATGATCATGACATGGCAAGATGCTGTTGATTGAGCTAATGCAACTAGCAACAAGTTAAATGGAGTTGGTTTGAACAATAGGTTCAAATTCAAACTCCATATGTGCTTTCTTAAATGCCATTAATTCAAATTGTCATATACAGTGGCTGTAAGTTGTTCAAACATGCATGAGAATGGTACAGGTGGATAGATTGAATTTTTTTGATCATTTTTCATATATAAAATATTTCATTTGGAGCTACGGTTGATTTTCTATGAATTTTTGCAGTTTTAAACATTTTTTGGAATTTCCAATTTATTTAGAAATATGAAAATTCCAGTAAATGTATTTACGATGTCAGCACTGCATCACTGTGATGTCAGCAGGTCAACTGCGCTGATCCAGGTCAAACCTGACCTGTGGGACCAGGTCAACGCTGAGGTGGCAAGGTCAAACTGACCAGTGGGCCATGGGCATTAGCTTAATCTAAGCAGGGGGATAAACCTCTGATTAATTAAGGGTGTGGGCCCATTTGTCAGTGACGGAGGAGGTTAGTTAGCCCCGTCATTATTACTAATGACGGTGCCACGTCAGCTGCCGCCGGGGTTGGTCGCCGACGAGCACGCATCACGGCGGAGGGCTTCAGGTTCGCGCTATAGGGCACGGATCGACGAGCGGTTCGCGGCTACGGGTTGCTGGCGCTTGCGCGCATCTGATGGAGCAACCAGGGGCAGCAGCGGTGGTCTAAGGCGACGGCAGCAGCGAGCTAGGCAGCGGCCGGTGCGTGCGGGCGCGGTGCTACGGTGCGCTAGGGAGCAGGATGGGCTGCGGGTTGGCTCCCTAGAGATTCTAGGGGCATGTTCGCGTACTGGAGAGCGACGGAAACGGGCTCTGGCCACGGCGGCGTGAGGTCCGGCGGTGGTGAGCTCTCGGGTCAGGCGAGGTAGCTAGCTAGGGGACGAAATCGAGAGTACAGAGTGAGGGGAGGAGAAGAGGAGCTCACGAGGAGTCGGACGAGACGCTAAGTGTGCTCGGGGACGTCCTGTGTGCGGCGAATTGACGATGGCGATCACCGGACAGAGACGAGGAAGATGGCGACGATGGCGGCTCCACAGGGCCGCCGCGTTAGCTTTCTTTGATGGAGAGGCGTGGTGCAAGGTGGCGCAGGTGCTGGACTGATCGGGGAGGCAAGGCGTCGTCGGTGGGAACAGCAGCAACGAGCGGCGACGACGGGCAAGCTCGGTGGTGGGGAAGAGAGTGAGACAGGGGAGGGGAGAGAGAGCAGCGAGTGAGGGAGAGGAGAGAGGGGTCTCGAGGGGGCGTCGTGGCTCTCATAGCAGCATCGGGGAGGCATCAGTCAGGCAGGAGGTGGCGGTGCGCGTGCGTGCGCGCCACGGGCACGCGCCCCTGTCCTACTGTCCTGAGGAGGAAGACGATAGGGAGGGCGCTGGTGAGCTGGGCCGGCCGGTTATAGCGCTGGGCCATGGTAAGTGGACAGGTACTCTCTCTCTCTCTTCAGTTTTCTTTTTCTATTTTATTTCCTCTGTTTTGATTTAGTTTAGCCACCAAATCATTTTAATAAATTCTGTAGGTTATTATATGGCTTGCTAAAATATATACAAAGCCACTCACAAACTTCCAGAATTATTGGAGTTGTATTTAATATATGTTAAATATAAATCCAAGGCAAGTAATTATTAGATTAATTCAAGTGGCCAAAATAAATATTTATGAGCTCGTACAAATATTGGTTTGAATTTTACATTTGACCAATATTTCAGAGAGGAACATGGACATTTTCTTGGACCTTTTTGGAGCAATTTTTATCTGGGTCATTTCCAGAAATGATTTCTGAGGGTTTCACAAATCCCCAATTCAATATTAAAAGGAATTTAAACATGATGCACCCATGACTACCTAGAGTAGGTCATACCAGAACTAGGGATGTGACAGCCAGAAATGGCTCGTTGTCGGGAGTCAAATCTTGACTTGCGCGAACCTCCCCGGCAACGGCGCCAGAAATCCTTCTTGCTACCTCTTGAGCTTGCGTTGCATTTCCCTGAAGAGGAAGGGATGATGCAGCAGAGTAGCGTAAGTATTTCCCTCAGTTTTTGAGAACCAAGGTATCAATCCAGTAGGAGGCCACGCTCAAGTCCCTCGTACTTGCACAAAACGATAGCTACTCGCAACCAACACGATTAGGGGTTGTCAATCCCTTCACGATCACTTACGAGAGTGAGATCTGATAGATATAATATTTTTGGTATTTTTGGTATAGAGATGAAAGTAAAAAGTAAAGGAAAAGTAAAGAAGCAAAGCAAGATTAAAGTGATGGAGATTGATATGATGAGAATAGACCTGGGGCCATAGGTTTCACTAGAGGCTTCTCTCAAGAGCATAAGTATTGTACGGTGGGTGAACAAATTACTATTGAGCAATTGACAGAATTGAGCATAGTTATGAGAATATCTAGGCATGATCATGTATATAGGCATCACGTCCGTGACAATTAGACCGAAACGATTCTGCATCTACTACTATGACTCCACTCATCGACTGCTATCCAGCATGCATCTAGAGTATTAAGTTAAAAATAGAGTAACGCCTTAAGCAAGATGACATGATGTACAGAGATAAATTCATGCAATATGAAATAAACCCCATCTTGTTATCCTCGATGGCAACGATGCAATACGTGCCTTGCTGCCCCTTCTGTCACTGGGAAAGGACACCGCAAGATCGAACCCAAAGCTAAGCACTTCTCCCATGGCAAGAACTAGCAATCTTGTTGGCCAAACCAAACGGATAATTCAAAGAGACTTGCAAAGATAACCAATTATACATAAAAGAATTCAGAGAAGATTCAAATATTATTCATAGATAGACTTGATCATAAACCCACAATTCAGCGGTCTCAACAAACACACCACAAAAAGAAGATTACATCGAATAGATCTGCACAAGAGAGGGGGAGAACTTTGTATTGAGATCCAAAAAGAGAGAAGGAGCCATCTAGCTACTAATTATGGACCCGAAGGTCTGAGGTAAACTACTCACACTTCATCAGAGAGGCTATGATGATGTAGAAGCCCTCCGTGATGACGGACCTCTCCGGCAGAGCTCCGGAACAGGCCCCAAGATGGGATCTCGTGGATACAAAAAGTTGCGTCGGTGGAATTAGGTTTTTGACTCCTGTTCTGATTGTTTGGGGGTACATAGGTATATATAGGAGGAAGGAGTACGTCGGTGGAGCTCCGAGGGGCCCATGAGGCAGGGGGCGCGCCCTGGGGGGGCGCCCCCACCCTCCTGACCGCCTCTCTGATATCTTGGCGTAGGGTCCAAGTCTCCTGGATCACGTTTGGTGAGAAAATCACGTTCCTGAAGGTTTCATTCCGTTTGGACTCCGTTTGATATTCTGTTTCTTCGAAACACTGAAATAGGCAAAAAACAGCAATTCTGGGTGGGGCCTCCGGTTAATAGGTTAGTCCCTAAAATAATATAAAAGTGGAAAATAAAGCCAAATATAGTCCAAAATAGTAGATAATATAGCATGGAGCAATCAAAAATTATAGATACATTGGACACATATCACTAGCTCAACAAGGGCCTGGACTGCGCGTCGTCTGACGAGGTAACAATGCTGGAGAAGCGCATCAAGAGCATGGTAGATAAAAATACCAGCCTCGCCAGCGTGATTCAAGTGATGCTCTTTCACCGGATACTCCCCTGTCAGGTGCATCAAGAGCCCATGTGGAAGTTCGACCCGGTCGGTCACCGGACCCAGCAGCGGTTCTTCGGCACGAAGCACGAAGACATGTGGAATCTGCTCTTCAAGAACCAGAAGTCATGGCCGGAGACAACCGAAGAACTCGGCTACGATAGCACCCACGCTGCGACCCCCGTAAGTTCATTGATAACATTACTTTGCGAGCCCAAGGAGCACACTAAACTCTTCATTTTCTTTTGTAGGGTCGGACAAAGAAAGCGGAACGGATTCACTGTCCGGCTCCGCTACTCGAAGACGAAGCTATTCCTCTGTTGACGAGGATGCTAGTCCCGGCGCCGTACCAGGCCCCAGAAAAGAAGGCCAAGGAGAAGGGCAAGGAGGCCAAGAGCGGCCTCCGCTGTAATGGTGCCTCGGACATAGTGTCCGAAGACACCTAAACTCTCTCATCACCTGACGAAGAGGAAGAATTGGAGGAAGAGAGCGATCAACCACCCAAGGGGGAGAAGAAGAAGAAGAGGGCAGCTTCCACCGGTCTAGAGGCGGAAATGTCCAAGAAAGGGAGGACCTCCCTTATGGATGACTCCGAGTCGGACGCCAATGAGTGGCGCCCCAGGCCGAAGCCCCTGGCCGGATCGTAAGTACTCAAAGGTATATATATATGTCTGGATTTTTTGGCTTATAGTTGTAACACATTTAAATTGTATGCTGCAGTCCGGTTAAGGTCCTTCCCCAGCGATCCTCCTCTTCTGGGAATTCGCTGGGTCTGAACATGATGGAGAGCGATGCACCTCCACCAGCTTCCTCCCCCATCACCGCAGATAAAACTGAGGTGTTGTCCCAAAGGACCCTTCTGGAATAGGGAGAGGTGCCGGAGGCTACCAAGAACATGGGGGAACCGACCACCATGGAGACTGGAGATGGGGGCCATGTCCAGTTTGGCCCCCAACCAAATGTCATTCAGGAAACCCACACGGTTCCGGAGTAAGAGGAGCAACCCTCTTCGCGAGAAGGGGGCGCGCCTACTATATCGGCGACCTCTGTCAACGCGCAGGCGCCGGAAATTTTTGTAAGTGCGCTTCTGAGCGCCACCAGTGTGGAAGAACATCGTACTCTTACGGGTAGGGTGATTGAAAAGGTTCAGTCCGTGAAAAGCGGACTGAGCGAAGCCTACACTAGCCTTTTAGGAGGCTTTGAGGTATCTGCTTTACAGTATCTTATAACTGTATAAAAAGAATGCCTGTGTATAGATAGTAGCCCCTAAGACTCTATTCGGTGTTCGGAAAGAAACCCGAACAAAGGATCTAATAACTCATGTAGGAGACTAACGCACATATCTATTTGAACAAGCAGGCTGTGAAGCAGGCGTCAGCAGCCCATGCCATCGAAGCATCCGAGCTAAGGCGGAAGCTAGAAAAAAAAGCAAGATATGTAATACCGAAGCACATCTGAAATGATGCCAGCTATGATGTAGTATCACTACAAAAAAGACACATCCGTGACATTTTGGGCCGAACAATTTTTTTTCTGTCATACTTATGAAACTTCTATGACGAGAATTGTGACAAAACCTGGTATCATCATAGATGTGGTGGGGTCCTACTTCTATGACAAAAAATCATGACAGAAAATGGGCTTTTCGTCCTGGGCGGGCCGGAGACGCAGCTGCATGATATTCTTTGGGCCGTCCATGACAGAAAAAACCGTAGTAGAAGCGAGGGTGAGGAAAATATCGGGGAGTTCCCAGTTACGGTGGGTGGTCGCGGCCGAGCGATGCGCGTGTGTGTGCGAGGCGTTAGGCTCTAACTGAACCCGAGCGATTGCACTGCAGGCTATGTGTTACTGAACCCGAGCGATTGATTGATCCCTTGCTGTTAACTGAACCCGAGTGTGATTCCTTCGCTACTGCTGCTAACTGAAGCCGATCTATGCTGCCTCTGGATGAACAGTGAGAGTCGTTGAGGGGGTTTGGATGAACAGTTCCCGGTGGGGGTTGGATCACTAGTAGAAAAAGGGTCAAATGTGAAGCACATTAGTGCCGGATTGAATTTGAGCCGGCACTAATGTGACCATTAGTGCCGGTTCCAATGGCTAGGCGGGCGGGCATCATTAGTACCGGTTCGTGGGCAACCTTTAGTACCAGTTCATGCCACGAACCGGGATTAATGAGGCTGTGTCAGGCTATGGTCCGGCTGGGGCCCCCACGAAGACCTTTAGTACCGGTTCATGCCATGAACCGGTACTAGAGTTTCTTAGTAAGCTGATTTTTAGTCCCACCTCGCCAAGAGAGAGGCAGTATGAGCGGTTTATAAGCCGTGAGTGCACACACAATGACGAAGAGGCGCAATGCTCACCTGCATGTTGATTAGCTTCAAGCCTTTCGAAATAGCATAGATTGCACTGAGCTATGTGCAGTGCAGTCTACACTATTCCAAAAGGCTTGAAGCAAATTAACTAGCATTGCACCTCTTTTTTATTTTTAATAACTTATTTGAACTCTGGACTTCTTTTGTGTTCAGTATGCAGCATTCAAAGCGACGTCATCAATTTCCAACATGTTCTAACATCATTTGTTGTTTTTTGGTCATTTACCTAATTATTTGGAGAGCTAAATGACCGTGAAATTGAAAATCACTACGAAATGAATTCTTAAGATGTTGAAACTTGGCATGGTATCATCATTTCACCCGCATAGCATGTGCGAAAGAGTAGAGAGGGTCTCGGCAAACACTGGACGCACTTCCTGTACAAACTGGACAAACTCTTTCGGAGTATCAGGGTTTCGGACGAGAACTCATATATTACACGGGCACTTCAATGTTTCTTAAACTTATTTGAACTCCGGACTTCTTTCGTGTTCAGTATGCAGCATTCAAAGCGACGTCATCAATTTCCAACATGTTCTGACATCATTTGTTGTTTTTCGGTCATTTACCTAATTGTTTAGAGAGCTAAATGACCGTGAAATTGAAAATCACTACAAAATGAATTCTGAAAATGTTGAAACTTGGCATGGTATCATCATTTCACCCGCATAGCATGTGCGAAAGAGTAGAGAGGGTCATGGCAAAAATTGGACGCACTTCGTGTTCAAACTGGACAAACTCTTTCGGAGTATCAGGGTTTCGGACGAGAACTCATCTGTTACACAGGCACTTCAATGTTTTTTAAAATTTATGAACTCCAGACTTCTTTTGTGTTCAGTATGCAGCATTCAAAGCGACGTCATCAATTTCCAACATGTTCTGACATCATTTGTTGTTTTTCGGTCATTTACCTAATTGTTTAGAGAGCTAAATGACCGTGAAATTGAAAAGCACTACAAAATGAATTCTGAAAATGTTGAAACTTGGCATGGTCTCATCATTTCACCCGCATAGCATGTCTGAAAGTGTAGAGAGGGTCACGGCAAAAACTGGAGGCACTTCGTGTACAAACTGGAAATAGAAAAAAATAAATAGAAGAAAAGAAATAATGCAGAAAAGAAACAAACTATACAAAAAAACTACTCAAAAATAAATAGAAGAAAATAAATACTGCAGAAAAGAAAAAATATATAAAAAATTACTCAAAAATAAATAGAAGAAAATAAATAATGCAGAAAAGAAAAAACCCAGGGTTTGCCAGACCCGGGGTGTGCAAATGCAGGCCCAGAAGGGCCAGGAGACTCACAGGGCAGCGCGCCCTAGTTAGCCCCAGAAGCCTGCTATATAGAGAAGCTCGAAGGAGCAGCCGCGGCTGGGTTTATAAACCAGTGCGGCTGCCCTTCGCTCGGCGAGGTGGGACTAAACATTGTGCACCACCGGTGGCAGCGCACAACCATTAGTACCGGCTGGTGGCTCCAACCGGTATTAAAGGGTGGGGGGGGGGTCTTTAGTACCGGTTCGTGCCACGAACCGGTTACTAAAGGGGTCGTTTCCCGCCCCTTGGCCTGGCGAAAATTGGCCTTTAGTACCGGTTGGTGGCTCCAACCGGTACTAAAGACCCCTCCTATATACATGGCACTTACAAAAAAATCAGTTTCATCGACCACCAGTACTTCTTCTCGATCCAACTTCTTCGCCGCGCCCGTCGCCCATCACGCGCCGCCCTCGCCGCCCCCGCCGCCCGTCGTCGCCGTCACCGCCGTCGCCCAAGCCACCCGTCGTCGCCGTCACCGTCGTCGCCCCCGCCACCCGTCGTCGCCGTCACCGCCGTCGGCCCCGCGCGCCACGCCCGTCGCCGCCTCTTCTTGCCCGCCGCGCCCGTCCCCGTCGTCGCCTGTTAATTAGGTATATTCTTTGTAAGTGCTTAGTTGAATTAGTTCAATTAATTAGTTGAACTAGTTGAATTAACAGAATTAGTTGAATCAATAGAACTAATAAGTGTTTAATGTTACACCTATGAACATAGGAATGTCGTCTGACGACGAACACGATTTCATTATGTGCGAATACTGTGAAGACCAGCACGGCCTGTGCGGTAGAAATTTTCTAGTTGATGATAGACGCTTCAACATCAAGCTGGATGAGAACTTCGAAGTGGATACAGTAAGTCACAACAAAAAGCCTTTTTTCGTAATTATGCATGACTTATGCTTCATTTGCTTCAACTTTTAATTTTAATTTTTCACTATTCTACTAGCGTATCCCCTGCCATGCAAGAATTTTTGTCTTGGATAAGATAGGTTTCAGTCCTAACGAAACTATGGAGGTAAAAAGAGTTTACTTGAAGACCGAGCATGGTTATACCTTCAACGTCAAATTATACAATGCAGACACATACACCTATTTTGAATGCAAAACTTGGCAAGCACTATGCAATTCTTATGCATTTGAGCCTGATATGGTTATCACCTTTGATATTCGTCCGGAAGATGATATTGAAGGTAATAGAGACATCTTGGTCGATGTGCAGACGACTCCAGTTCTACCATTATGTGAGTTTCTCAACCATATTTATGTCTTCGATATGAGATTATTTGAACCAGTTGAATAATTAATAGATCTCAATTTATATTGACAGCTTACTTCCAGTCAAGCAAACATGTCCGACGCTTGGTAGACAGGACCGTCCATTGTCCCGGGGCTGAACTAAACTGCGAGGAGACAAGTCATTATGTTTCATGGCTTGAGGATCTTGATGCTGTCAAGAAAAATTTCTTTCCTGCACTTAGAAATGTTAGTACTCAAAACGTGCGACCAATAGTGTTCGTACTGAACTACGGTCACATATATTTAGGAAAGATGGTAAGATTTCTACTATTTCTCCTGAGTGCATCTTTTGCGTACATTATTTTTTTAAGCTAAACTTCATTGCTAAGTATGTTACTATATGATGTTCTTCAACAGGGAATCCCGATGAATGTTGTGCCTGATTGGATCGAGACTAAAGGTACGATGAATATTGTTAGCTTACGGCCAAGATATCCTACAATGCACTTTAGTGCATTCAGGATTTCTAATAGCGAGGAATGCTTAATAGTAAAAGACTGGAGCAAAATTGTGAATGATCACAGAGAAGTACTAGGGGGCAGCAATCAGAAGCGCAACCCACGATTAGGAGATAGGTTCATTTGCATGCTCCAATATGATGAATCAGCAAAGCTATACATGTTCTATGCTAATTTACCTGAGAGAGAGCAGCATGAGTGATTAATTAGCTAGTTCATGATCTTAGTACTTGTCCTCTCATGTCCGTATTCTTCGTCCTGAACTTAATCTCAAAGAGTGATTTGCTTTTGTGGTGTTATGAACGCTTATAATATCATTACCATGTTGAACTCGATGATATCTTTGCTATGAAAACCGTTGGTAATGATATATATGATGCAAGAGTTTTTATATTAATTAATATGATGATGATGATGATTTATTATATCATTTATGAAAGAAATTGCATATTAGTTTCAACTGGATGGATTCTAGCTAAGTGATCAAGTATATGCCATATCCATATTACCTCGATCACTTAAGTAGGTGATCAAGTATATATAATATGGATATGACATATACTTGATGACTTAGCTAGGATCCACACGCATGCAGTCAAACTAATCACCTAATTATTTAACAACTCATTATAATGTAAAACAATCACTAAATTAAATTGAAAACAAAAAATTAAAGTAAAAATAAAACCAAAAAACACCCAAACATTTAGTACCGGTTGGTGTTACCAACCGGTACTAATGTCCTACGCGCCCATGGAGCTGGCTCGTGCCACATGGTTGCCCTTTAGCACCGGTTCGTGCTGAACCGGTACTAAATGGGGGGGGGGGGCTTTAGTGCCTACAATTTAGTGCCGGTTACCGAACCGGCACTAAAGGGCCTTACGAACTGGTGCTATTGCCCGGTTCTGCACTAGTGGATGAACATGACCCTATGGTAGTAGAGGCCATTGCCGTTGGATGAACAATACCCCGATCGATCGAGCCAGTGGATGAATAGGACCCTGTGGAGGCTGGATGAACAGGACCACATGGAGGGCCGGATGAACAGGACCCCGTTGAGGGCTTGTTGAACAGTAGCCGGTGGAGGGCTAGATGAATAGTACCCCATGGATGGGTGGGTGAACAGGACCCCGTGGAGAGGGCTGGTTGAATAGTAGCAGGTGGAGGAGCGCGCGGTGGAGGCTGGATGAACAGGAGCCTGTGGATAAACAGTCGCAGGTGGAGGCTGGAGGAGGTCGACGGTGGATGAACAGTGGCCCGTGGAGGCTGGAGGAGGCGATGGTGGAGATGAACAATATCTCATGGAGTCCCGTTTTGCGGTACGCCACACCCCTCCCAATGAACAGGACTCCTGTTTCAACCGTAGCGCTCCAACACAAGTCCGTTTCCTCCATTTTGCGGTATGCCACACCCCTCCCGATCAAGAGGACCCCGTTTCCACCGTAGGAGGTCCGTTTCCTCCGTTTTGCGGTACGCCAGACCCCTCCCGATGAACATGATCCCGTTTCGATCGTGGCCGGTCGAACACAAGGCTGTTTCCTCCGTTCTGCGGTACGTCAGACTTCGTTTGCATCGCCTGTTCCATCCAATCCGGTTGGCTCTGGATGAACACGACGACGAAGCAATTTCTTTGTTCTAACCCAGCCATGTACATGAGCCCTGGCCGTACGTATGCGCGAGTAGGCGTTTGAGACCCCGCCCGTATGTACGTACATGGCCGTATTTACTTTCTTTCAACATGGCCGCTCTACATATGTGTACATGCCACGTGCGCGCCTCTACTACGACACGTGCGCGCCTCAACTACGACATGTGCCCTTCCTTACACGACCACGGTTCGTTGCTGCAGCCTGCACATAGACCGATCATATGTACATACACGTTCACGACAAGAATGACAACGCTACGTACGCTTTGACCAGGTGGGCCCCGACTGTCAAGCACTTCCTTGTGTGCGAAGATGTAGCTGGTGGGTCCCAGCAGTCAGGGGGGCGAATTATTTTTTTCCCGTAATATGGACGCACTTCCTTGCGTGCGAAGATGTAGCTAGTGGGTCCTAGCAGTCAGGGGGAGAACACAATATTTTTTAGGGTAAAACGGATGCAGTTGCATGCATGCGTCCATGAGCGTGGTGCGTCCCCACTATTAGCCTCTCACATACAATCATCTTCCGGTGACTCTCGGTTGTTGACCATGTTGACCACACCGTGCCGAGCGCACCATGGCCGGTGGACGATGGCGAGGCCCCATACTGGAATGACTCGGAGATGGGGAAGACGCGGCACTGGAGTCGCAGATGGAGAGGAGTGGGAAACTTGACTGGTTCAGGTGAGAGGGAGCACTGCCGCCCACGGGAGACATGAGCAAGAATAGAGGTTGAAGAAGGAGCATGGCTGTTGGATTAACATCCAACAGTCCGGCTGCTAGAATCATTTGTTGATTAAGTTGACAAAGCCCTGCGTACACGTCTCCTTAGTAGGACCACAAGTCAGCCACCAAATCTGTCGGGTCCTAGCTGTCATCGGGAGGAATTGTTTTTTTCGCATAACAAGGAGGCACTACCTTCCGTGCGAAGATACAGCCGGTGGATCCCAGCTGTCAGGGGAGGAAACATCTTAATAAGGAGGAAATTTCCTTGTGTGCGACCATGGACCTCGTGGGTCCCAGCCGTCAGGCTCTCCAAGTATAGTCCTCTTCCGATGACTCTCGTTTGTTGACCACGCCGCCCTGAGTGCAGTGAGGTGATGGACGACGGCGAGGCCGGGGATTGGAATGACCTGGAGAAGGGGAAGACGCGGCAGTCGAGTCTCATACGGAGAGGAGTGGGAAACTTGACTGGTTTGGGTGTGGGGTGG
This sequence comes from Triticum monococcum, assembly GCA_034509565.1. Taxonomy (NCBI): domain Eukaryota; kingdom Viridiplantae; phylum Streptophyta; class Magnoliopsida; order Poales; family Poaceae; genus Triticum; species Triticum monococcum. The sequence continues at coordinate 70,980,360 of CM067846.1, forward strand.
GCCTACACTCGGCAGAGAATAACATGAGGTGTGGAGTGGAGGGATGGCCTGGCCGTCGGCGGGTAGCATTTCGCTGAGGCGCGCAAAACAACGCTGCTGGACGCTGGAGGCTGGAGTAGGCAGTCCCAGCAGTGCAAACGAGAGATTGAAGGAGAATGTGGGCCGTTGGATGTAAATTCAATGCCTTGTTAGGCTTCGAACTACTGGCCCACATGTCAGCCAGTCCATTTGTGTTTTAGTCCATTTGGTGGGCTGGGTGAAACAATGATGTAGCATATATGCAGCCCGTTTATATATATGGTAGAATTTAAAGCCCATTTGCATTTTTCTCAAAATCCACAGACTTGTTGGGATGGCTTAAAATATCATGTTGGGCTGGATGAAGAAATGTTATAAAAACATAAACACATGATTGCACGTCTATTACTGCATTGGTCAGTAAAATCTTTGCAAGCTTATGTACGCAATCACTAGGAGTTAAATTGCCAAGTTATATATAAACAATTATTATTGTTATTTTGTAAGAACTTTCAACTTATGAAATAAAATATCATTTTAATTTTATTAGTTAATAGGACATGGGGTATTATTATTTTTTAGGCTAGACATGGGACAGTTGAGTTGGTTCTAGGGAAAAGTACTGGGAGAAATCTCAGTTTACATCGAAAAATAAAGTGGGAGAAAATTCATATATAGGATTAATGAAAATGTAAAATAAAGGAAGTGGGAAGGTCTATAAAATGGTTGGACGAATGAGAGGTTTAACGGAACCTTATGTTGTTTCTATTATATATATATATATATGTAATAAAATAAGATAGAAATATAGGTTCAGTTTTGCATTCTTATAGAAAATATAGGTCCAGAGTTGCATTCTTATAGAAAAATAGAACTAAGCTGTGCGTCGTCTTGAAAAAACAAACATAACTTGGGTGGCTGATGTTATAGACAAGCTAGGTTGGGAGGCCCAGAGGCCGCTTGATACCTGCTGGATCCAAAAAATGTTGAAACATGTCGTGGGCTGCCCATGTTAATCAACAAAACCTAGGCCATGGACCTGGTGGGCCCGGGACTGTCTGCCTCTCAACGAATAGTTGTCTCCCGATTCCTCTTGTTTTGCAGACCATGTTGGGAATGACAGACGGCGGCGCCGTGATGAGAGCACCAAGGCGGAGGACGACATCGAGACCTCGAACCGAACGAACCGGAGCGGGGGAAGACGCAGGCGGAGGGGAGTACAAGGGTTGACTTGTTTGGGTGCAGGGTGGGCCGGTGGAGCTGCCGCCGCCGGACAATGTGTGGGAGTGGAGGGATGGCCAGCCGCTGTATAGGAAGAGGACGAAAGATTGAACAAAATAAAGAACTGCAAATGGATAGGTGGTTGGTCCCATATGTTTGTGTACGAGACCTGCTGGGATCACCTGAGAAGGGGAATATGTTGGCAGGAAGGAGATTCAAAGCATGGCAGCCGAGTGAACTAGTTTTTTTTAAACGGACAAGTGAACTAGTTACACACATAAGCAAATAGCAACTAAAAAAGCAAACAGGTTAATGCGTTCTTAAAAGAAGTATTTTGGACCAAACAGAAAATTACGACACATAGGCTAATGCATGAAACACTCAGATGATAAAGGTTCTTATAAACAGATAAAGTACAACATCTAGACCTTCCTAGCACGCTTGATCTTGACGCTGCGGCTGTCCATGTACTCATCAATTATGGGAAGCAGACACGCCCTCATGTCCAAGATCCGCCTGTACATGTCGTAGCATGTGTATTGTGGCACCCCGGCTCAGAGCCACCGGTTTACCATGCATTGCCAGCCCGGAGACCATGTCTTCTGGCAACACACAACATCATGGTATAGAAAACAACAGCTTTATTGATGCTAGCGGATCAAAGTTTATTTAGTGAACATAAAGGCCTCGATCAGAGCCACAGGTAGCGAGGCCAAGCGGCACACACGGTGCGGCTGAACAATATGTACATTATTTAGTGAACATAAAGGCCTCGATCATAACAACTACGTGGCAGCGGAACACCGTTGTAGCGGAACTCCATAGCACAGGGACACCGATGTAGACACGATCTAGACTTTGACAGCTCTCCTTTCCAACAATGCCTTCCTGAAATCTGGCATGACACGCCAGGTTAGTACATTGAATGTACTTGCAAGCTGACAACAGACATAAACATAATGACAGACAATATCATGATAATTAACCAATTATTAATAATGCAACAATATAACCAACATGCTGTGATCATGCTCTTGTGTGAAAAATCCCTCTTACCAACGGTGATCACTTCTTGGATCACAACCGTACCAACCTCAAAATATTAACCATGAGTATCTCATGATCTTTCTGGCAATAACAACCACGAACCATACTTGGTCTAAAATGATGATCCTTCCAGCGATCACAACCACGACCAAGACTTGGTCTTGTCCAACTTGATGGCCTTCCCGCCATCATCAACAATGCAGAATTCATAACTTAGTGTGCAAGATTTATTAAATATTGACCCATGGTGTGACCTACTTTCGAGCGTGTCCGTAACCGTGGACTCGGCTATCGATAGATTAATACACTTTGCAGAGGTAGTGCATTGTACCCACACCACAGAACCCATGGCCTCGCACTCCCATGCGGGTGGACCAACGGCGTTCCGACAAAACCCCTCCATTGCCATGACACTCTCTCAGCCACTCCGATTCACTCCCATCTGGGCTAGTCCTGGGTGGCCCCGTGTCTACCAAAGACACATGAGCACCGTCGTGGCCAACTCATAAACTATCCCACACGGGGACACGGTACCAAAAATCTCAACAATGGGCACACAAGGTTATGTCTGCTTATCGGGACAGGGTACCGCATGCCCATAACCTTCCCTCGTTGGAGGCACCGGCCAGAGGCATGACAACGGACCGAATAAAGGCCTTCCCATAAAGCCAAATGTGGTTGCACTGGGAAAAACTCGATTCATTGGCACCATGACCCGATCAACGATATATTCAAGTTGATTTATTATCAGGTTCAACTTAAAGTGAAAATAACTGGTGTCATAATACGCCATGAAATGCACCACTAACATATGCATCACATATCAATTGGAATGACTAAGTCAACTATCTCCACACCAAGCAAAAACATTAACAACTCATGGTACATCTCTAGTTAGGATCAAACCTTACTTTAACCAAAATCTTTTCTAGCAAGTTTATCATTTTCTCCAGCAAGAAAATAACTCCATATAATTACTTATATCCATAACTATATTACTCTACCATAACAAACTTTAATTCTAGTTTCTCTACCAACTTAGTTATCTTAAACTTTCTGTAAATCAAGCATATTAACTTAACCAAGCAACTACAGAATATAAATATCATAATAGTTATCTAAATGCATGGTTTAAATCATTCATTCAAGTAGGAAAATCACAAATATTGTAATGGCACCATGAAAATGTTGTTGTGGCTTGCCTTAGTGCAGATGAGGTTCACAAGCCTCCTGATGATCCTCAAGACAAGCCTCACCCTCTGAAAATAATTATAAACACAAAAAGAAAACATCAAGAAACCTTCTGAAATTCACCAAAAAATCTAGAAAGCAGGGGAAAATCCCATTTTTGGTGAGCCGCTAGATTTCTTTACAAAGAGCACAATGCAAAAAAGAATCAATTCAATTGGACTTATGGTTAAAGTGTTATGGATGTTTGAAGCTCTTTGGAAAAATATGAATTTTGAATTAAAATTGAAACAAACTGCGGGGGGTGACGTCGAAGGCGTAAAGCCTTGGGGCACCACCACTCGTACCGCTTCATGCGCATACTAAGTGGGTGACTAGCGGGCCCCGCTAATCAGGTGAGAGGGAGAGGGGGAACAGAACAGGGGATGGCCTGGCTTCGCCGGAGTAAACGCCGGTGATGAGAGCTTCTTGGCCAAAACGAGAGGGAGGATTGAGAGAGGAGACAGAGGCGCATGTGCCCGTACCCGTAGATAAGCTAGGGGTGGTCGGACGGCGAGCAGAGGCGACTCCAAGGGCTCCAACTGGGCGGAATGGCACCACCGCAGAGGGGCGGAGGCCTTGGAAGGGTTGCCCAGGCCTGGGAGGGTCCAGAGCTACAGAGACGACCCGATGGGATCACCGGCGAGCTCGATCTCGAGGACGGTGGCACGCGGCCTGCCTGGCCGGGCTACGACTATCTACGAGGTTGTGGAGTGTATGGGAGTGGAGGATGGTGCTTGAGGAGGCTGGGGAGGGCTCTATTTATAGCCGAGCGACGAGGGGGAGGGGGGGTTCGGGCTCCGCCGGTGGACACCTGGACATGGCACCCAGTGACGAGCGACATTAGTGAGAGGGAGATGTCAGTGGGAACGACACCTATGGGATCACAAGAATCCCTACTGTGGTTAGCGGGGTGCGGGGTCGTGAGAAGAGCGGATCAAACAGATAGCACACGGTTCGTTTATCCAGGTTCGGTCCGCGAGGATGCGTAAAACCCTACTCCTGCTATGGTGGATTGTATATCTGTGTTCTTGAGCTAGCTATGGGGCGTGAGGAGCTCCAAAAAGCAGAATCCTTCCCCTGGTCGCCTCAGGCCTCCTTTTATAGAAAAAGGGGTTGCCACATTGGCACACAGGAGGTGGAAAGGGTACAGTGATGCGAGGTTATCCCTCGCATTACATGACAAGGCGCATTTAGTCTGTCTTGCTTAGGTGTCCTTGCTTTATCGGGGACGGGGGAGAGATCTGTCTCGTCCGTCGCCACTCCTTCTTGTGTCGACACGCGACCTGACCAGCGATGCCTGCGATGCCATGTAGGTAGGCAGGCAGCTGAGGTTGCTCAATGGTGGGTCTCCACAAAGATCTGCATGCCGCCATGCAGGTGCCTTCCCAGCTGGTTGGGTCGGCAGCTGCATGCGAACGGCGGTGGAGGTTTAATCGGCATGGGCCTGGTGGTGGTCCTACGGATGTCCTTGGCAAGGGCCTTGCCGGGGCCCCGACAAGGGTTTTGCCGAGGCGCCTACTGTCATCACCGGCAATGCGCTTGCCGGGGGCCTTGTGGTCTTCCCCGGCTGGGATCCCGCCAAGGGTTGTCGTCTCCTTAGTGCATATCTGATCTTGAATGTCTTCACAAAGATCTGCATGCCGCCACGGGGATGTCTCCCGAATCCTTGCCCTTTGGGGGCAGTGGACTCAAGGGTGATTTGCTCCGTAGGCGCGGGACGAGTCGCCGCGGCAAGGGTCTTGCCGGGGCTGCTAGAACTCTCTCCCGGCAAGGATCTTGTCAGGGGAGTCCGCTTCGTCCCCTTTGCTCTTCGTGGTCTTGCCCTTGGCGTCATTCTAGTTCTCTTGAGTTTCGGTCTTACCGTGGCTCACCTCCCTTGCCTTTCTTGGTGTGGTGGTGCCCGTGGCTCAAACTGCCCGTGCACAGTTATAGGGGTACAAAAAGTGTACCCCTCTTTTTGTACACAGACAGGAGCCCCGGGTCTGGGCCACACATAAGCGCAACGCGTTGTTGGGCTAGGCCCAAAAATGGTGCACAGGCAGGCAGGGTGGTTTTTACCGCGGTAAGGTTCTTCGTGCGCTGCGGTTCCCACGACTCCCGCGCGTGACGCGGCGTGGGGAGGCGCGTGTGACGTGGGCGGCATGCGTGGGGTTGGTTCCCGCAGGCATGCGTCACATCGTAGTAAAGGGGCGGTTCGCGCCTTCCCCATAAACGGAGGGAGGCGTGGAAGCGCGGCCCATTTACTGAATGGGGCTGAGGCGCCGTCTTCAAGGCGTCCACTCCCCACAATCACGGGGTGGGGAGTGGTCGTCTCACCCGTCCCCTCGGTTCTGCCCGTCCGCCACGTGTCTCCCATGCGCTTGGGGTGGAAAATGGTGGAGGCGGCAAACCGGGTCGTCGCTGGTTGGGGCGGCGGGTCGGTCCTGGCTCCCTGCGCCTTCCGTATCTTGATTGGCTGAGCGGGGCGGCCGAGCCCCACCCCCGATCCTTTATAAAGAGCGGGAGGGGGGATGGCATCCCGCATTCTTTGATCTTCTTCTTCCTTCAGCTTCTGCTCCTCCCTTCCATCCGTCATGGAGAGAGGGAATCCCGGTCCTTCAATGGTGGCGGCGAGGGTCGCCGCTCGACAACGCGTCCCTCCTTCTCCTGCGCCTACGGAGGCAGAGCCAACTGCAAGGGGAAGGGGGAGGGGGTGAGGCCGTGGGCGAGGCCGGAGCGCTCGGGGAAGGGGAGGACGGGGCGGCGCGCCGGCCTCACCAACGCCAGCAGCTCCTCCTCCAATGGAGGGCCATGTTGGGGATGACCCTTGTGATTTCTTCGTCAGGCTGCGCCGGCCGCCGCACGATCGCCTTCGTCTCCCGACTCCATTTGCATGGGAAATGGAGCTGGATCCGCCGGAGTCATTGCGGCTGCACATGAGGGGCTGCGGGATCAGTGGCACGTGGGTCTGTGTCGACTTCCCCGCCCCTCACGTGATGTATCTTCGTCGGGGATGGAAGACGTTTGCTCATATCCACCTCTTGACGGAGGGGCTTACTCTCCATTTTAAGCTGATGGAGGGTGGCCTTCTCTCCGTCAAAGTCTTTGGGCTCTTTGGGACCCATGTAAGGTGCTGCGTGGAGAGCTCTTCTGATAGTGAAGACTCCTCCTTGGGCGGGAGTGACGAGGAGGACAGCGGCAGCGACGACGAGGGTAGTAGGCGGCAGGATGACGGGTCCGATTAGGTGTCGAGTGTCGCTCCGTGCGGCACCGGCGACCCCATCATCAGTGTCGCCGGCTCCCTGAACTTCTCGGGGTCGTCTCCTTGGGCGGCTGGCATTGGGAGGCCGCGGAAGAGGAAGAGGGCGGGCGGCAAGGCCGTCAAGTCAGAGTACGCGGGCACTGATGCCTTCGACGCGTGCCGACGTCCTGCCGCCTCGTCTTCGAGCTCTGCTTCCAGCGCCGCCATCACCATCTAGCCTTTGGATGGCCACCAAGATGTTCTCTTGGTGTCTTCTGCCACCCGTAGCTTGCCTAGGCGCTCCTTTTGTCCTTTTCGCCTCCTTGACCTGCCTCCTAAGGAGAGGGACAAGAAAGGGATTATGGGCACCTTATCTCTTTTTAGTTTGTAAGCCTTTGGTCCTTTGTTGAATTTGAAACTTGTAATCCCATCATTCATGTTTTTCATTCCCTATGGACTGTACCTGAGTGGAATGTTTTTTAATGAAAAACGGATGCTTGCCGGGTCATTTGTTTGCGGGTGGAACCCATGACACAGAGTAAATCCTTGATATCTTCAAGATAAACATTTCCTTGCCCGGCAACAGGCCTTGCCGTCTCCCCACTTCGCTCGACCTTCCTCACGCCTTTGGCGGAGGCAGGGATGAGGCGGGTTCAGGCTCCTTGTTTCATCCTTTCGCTACCGTGACTACGACCAAACTTGGCCCCAGGAACGAGCCCTAGGGCCTAGAGTTATGGGAGCATATTAGCTTAGGGGAAAACGAGGTTTCCCATACCTCAGTCCATAATGGAATGCATGATAAGGGATGCAGAACTTATCTGAAGCTGCAGTCCCCGGCAACCCTGGTTCGCCATGGGTGAATCTTTGCTCTTGCAGCCCCGGGCAATACTGGCTTGCCGGGGGCTAGATACTGGTTTGTTCCTCTTTTTTTCTCCCCAAGTGGTTCGGCACGGATATCTGTGTGTCCTGTGAACCAAAGAAGACAAAAGAAAGACAAAGAGACGCACACTCGGCCTCTAAGCTAGGGGTTAGTCGCCGCTAAGCACTATCAACCCTAACCAAGGATGAGACTCGACCTAGCATGCATGCTATAACTTAGGGCGCCAACGCTTAATTTATTTGTGCTCGGGGTCTGCGCCTAGCTTTGTACAAAGGGTTAGATGCGTCATCGGCAAGGCTCGTACAAAAGGTGGCTTGCGGGGGGGCCCAGCAAGCCGCGCCTCATGGGTAAAACTTGCAAAGATGCTCAATGTTCCAGGAGTTACTCACCGGAACGGCATCTTTGGTCTCCAGGCGGACTGCGCCGGGCCTGGTGACTCGTATTACCCGATAAGGGCCTTCCCACTTTGGCGTCAACTTTGGTGCAAGGCTTACTAGTAGCACGCTGCTCTCACAGCTGCCCGAAGACGATCTTCCTCAAGTAGCATTGCGTCATCTTGCCGCAATTGCTCTTGCTCAAGCTCGTTATAAGCGAGTACTCGAGGTGACCCGTATATGAGTTCCATGGGGAGAACTGCTTCTGCCCCGTATACAAGGGCAAAGGGTGTCTGGCCGGTGGCTCGATTTGGTGTCGTTCTGATTGACCAAAGAACCGCCGGCAATTCATCAATCCAGCGCCTTCCACTCTTGTGCAGTCTGTCAAAGGTCTATGTCCATAGGCCTCGCAGTACTTCAGCATTTGCCCTCTCAGCTTGACCATTTCTTCGTGGGTGAGCAAAGGAAGCGAAACAGACCTTGTTGCCGAGGTCTTGAATATATTGCATGAAGGTGTGGGCTGTGAACTGTGTGCCGTTGTCGGTGATAACCCTATTGGGTACACCAAAACGGCACACCAGTCCTTTGAAGAACTTGACGGCTGACTGTGCTGTGACCTTCCTCACTGCTTCCACTTCTGGCCACATTGTGAACTTGTCGATTGCAATGTACAAGTACTTAAAGCCCCCGACAGCGCGGGGGAAAGGGCCCAGTATGTCGAGCCCCCAGACCGAGAAAGGCCAGGAGAGAGGAATGGTTTGAAGGGCTTCAGCTGGCTGATGAAGCTTCTTTGAATGGAACTGACACGCTTCACACCTGGTGACTAGTGTCATCGCATCCTGGAGGGCGGTGGGCCAGAAGAAGCCTTGCCGAAACGCTTTGCCAGCAAGGGCCCTTGACCCGACGTGGGATCCACATATGCCTCCATGTATCTCCGCCAACAGCCCCACTCCTTCCTCTCGAGGGATACACTTCAATTTCACGCCGTTCGGCCTCTTTCTGTACAGGACGTCATCGACGAACTGGTACATAGTAGAGCGATGGGCTACTTTTTCCGCTTCTTCCTGGTCCTAAGGAAGTTCCCCTGTTTGGAGGAGTCGGACGGTATGCTGTGCCCATGCTGTATCCTGGGGCTCGACGGCGAGGACTAAAGGCATTTCCTCCGCTATCGGAGCGGTTGTCTCCATGGCAAGAGCTTGATGCTCTGTCAGAGCTAGCCATCCCGTGGCGGGCTTAGTTTCTCCGGCAACATCCTTGCCGGCGGCTTCGAGGAGCTCGGCGGGAAAGGACTTGCCGGGCCCTAATTTTCTCCACTTGTTCTGCTCTGTTGATGGATCAACGGATGGCTGAGTTAGCCGAAGCACAAAGGTACCTGGTTCCACAGGTAGCTTGAGGGCAGCGCGTTTTGACAGGTAATCGGTGATATCATTCTCTGTTCGGGGAACGTATTCTGCCTGTATACCCTCAAAACGCTCTTCCAGCTTTCTCACTTCATCGACGTAGGCCTTCATCAACGGGCTCTGGTAATCCTTGTTGACTTGCTTGTCGACAAGTTGCGAGTCGCCTCTGACGACGAGTTTCTTGATTCCGAGGTCCGCCGCGATCCTAAGACCGGCAAGCAGCCCTTTGTACTCAGCCGTATTGTTTGTTGACACCTCCCTGGGGAAGTGCATCTGGATCACGTACTTGAGGTGCTCTCCGGTGGGCGCGACAAGAAGTACGCTAGCCCCGGTGCCCTGTAAGGAGAAAGCTCCATCAAAGTAGATGATCCAGTCGCAACTTGCCTCCTTGCCGGGGAGAGCAGTCTCTTGGGTTTCTTCGTCAGGCGGCGCGGTCCATTCTGCAACGAACTCTGCCAGGACTCGGCTTTGAATCGTCGAGGTACTCTCAAACTTGAGGCCAAAGCTGGACAATTCCAGTGCCCACTCCACGATCCTTCCCATTGCGTCTGGATTGTGCAATATCCATTGCAGAGGGAGTCGAGTAACGACAGTGATTTCGTGCGCCTGGAAGTAGTGACGCAGCTTCCTCGAGGCCATAAGAAGGTCGAAGAGCAGTTTCTGCACACCGGAGTACCTCGATCTAGCCCCCTGCAGGAGGGAACTAACAAAGTAGACCGGGTGCTGCATCATTTTCTTCTTCGGCGGCACTTCAATTGGCTGCGTTGTCTCGACATCGGTGGCATCGGGCTCAATCGCTGCTATTACCTCATCATCAATTTCTCTCTGCACCACTAGTGCGGCACTGACCACCTGGTTCGTTGCCGCCAGGTACAGCAGCAACCGTTCCTGTGGCCTAGGTGCAACTAGTATTGGCGCGGAGGAGAGGTACCTCTTCAAATCTTGCAATGTTGCTTCGGTCTCTGGTGTCCACTCAATCGGGCCCGCCTTTTTCAAAATCTTGAAAAAGGGAAGGGTGCGCTCGGCGGACTTGGAAATGAACTTGCTCATGGCGGCAACGCAACCAGCAAGCCGACGCACATCCTTCACTCGCTTGGGCGCTTCAATCTGCTCTATAGCTTTGATCTTATCTGGATTGGCCTCTATCCCACGCTGTGACACAAAGAACTCGAGAAGCTTGCCAGACGGGACTCCGAAGACGCACTTCTCAATGTTCAGCTTGAGATTGATCTTGCGTAGGTTTGCAAATGTTTCTTGTAAATCTGATATGAGGGTTGCCCTGTTCTTGGTTTTGACCACTATATCATCCATATAAGCTTCCATATTTCTATGGAGCTGGGGTTCAAAACCAATCTGGACCGCCCTTGCAAACGTTGAACCAACACTCTTCAACCCGAAAGGCATCCGTATAAAGCAATACGTACCACATGGGGTGATGAATAACATTTTCTCTTCATCTTCCCTTGTCATGAAGATCTGGTGGTAGCCGGAGTAGGCATCGAGGAATGACAACAGATCACACCCAGCTGTTGAGTCAACAATCTGGTCGATGCGCGGCAACGGGAAGGGGTATTTGGGACAAGCCTTATTAATATCTGTGTAATCAATACACAACCACCACTTCCCATTTGCCTTGCGCACTTCCACCGGATTGGCCAACCACGTTGGATGGAGCACTCCTCTTACCAAACCCGCTCCTTCCAGTTTTCGGATCTCCTCTGTGATGAACTCTTGTCGTTCCAAAGCTTGCATTTTGACCTTCTGCTTGACGGGCCGTGCATGAGGACAGACAACAAGGTGGTGCTCAATCACCTCCCTGGGAATGCCGGGGATGTCGGATGCTTGCCATGCAAACACATCGACATTCGCCCGCAGGAAGGTGACGAGCGCGTCTTCCTATTTGTCCTCAAGGGTGGAGCTTATGCTAAAAGCTCCTCCGGTGCCGTCCTCCTTGACAGAAACCTTCTTGGTTCCTGGCGGTGTGGCCCTGGACTTCTTGTTTCTGTCGGCGGAGCTCTCTAGCACGTCCTCGACGGGAGCGCTACACTCCGAAGAGGTGCGCTTGCCAGAGTGGGTGCCTGAGGTCTCACCGGTCTTCTTCTTTTGCCTTCCCGGGGCACCAGCGGCAGGAGCAAGCACCTTAGAAGTGGCGGCTGCTGCAACTGCTTGTTGGTACTGTTGGAAATATGCCCTAGAGGCAATAATAAAAGCATTATTATTATATTTCCTTGTTCATGATAATTGTCTTTATTCATGCCATAATTGTGTTATCCGGAAATCATAATACATGTGTGAATAACAGACACCAACATGTCCCTAGTAAGCCTCTAGTTGACTAGCTCGTTAATCAACAGATAGTCATGCTTTCCTGGATATGGACATAGGATGTCATTGATAACGAGATCACATCATTAGGAGAATGATGTGATGGACAAGACCCAATCCTAAACATAGCATAAAGATCGTATAGTTCGTTTGCTAGAGTTTTTCCAATGTCAAGTATCTTTTCCATAGACCATGAGATCGTGTAACTCCCGGATACCGTAGGAGTGCTTTGGGCATACCAAACGTCACAACGTAACTGGGTGACTATAAAGGTAGACTACGGGTATCTCCGAAAGTGTCTGTTGGGTTGACACGGATCAAGACTGGGATTTGTCACTCCGTATGACGGAGAGGTATCACTGGGCCCACTCGGTAATGCATCATCATAATGAGCTCAAAGTGACCAAGTGTCTGGTCACGGGATCATGCATTATGGTACGAGTAAAGTGACTTGCCGGTAACGAGATTGAACGAGGTATTGGGATACCGACGATCGAATCTCGGGCAAGTAATATATCGATTGACAAAGGGAATTGCATACGGGGTTGATTGAATCCTCGGCATCGTGGTTCATCCGATGAGATCATCGTGGAGCATGTGGGAGCCAACATGGGTATCCAGATCCCGCTGTTGGTTATTGACCAGAGAGTCGTATCGCTCATGTCTGCATGTCTCCCGAACCCGTAGGGTCTACACACTTAAGGTTCGGTGACGCTAGGGTTGTGAAGATATGTATACGCAGTAACCCGAATGTTGTTCGGAGTCCCGGATGAGATCCCGGACGTCACGAGGAGTTCCAGAATGGTCCGGAGGTAAAGAATTATATATAGGAAGTGATGTTTCGGCCATCGGGACAAGTTTCGGGGTTACCGGTATTGTACCGGGACCACCGGAAGGGTCCCGGGGGTCCACTGGGTGGGGCCACCTATCCCGGAGGGCCCCATGGGCTGAAGTGGGAAGGGACCCAGCCCATAGTGGGCTGGGGCGCCACCCCCTAAGGGCCCATGCGCCTAGGGTTTAGGGGAAACCCTAAAGGGGGGCGCCCCCTTGCTTGGGGGGCAAGCCCCCCACCCCTTGGCCGCAGCCCCCAAGGAGATCCATCTGCTAGGGCCGCCCCCCCCTAGGCACCCCTATATATAGTGTTGGAGAGGAGGGACTTGAGGCTACGGCTTTTGGTGCATCCCTCTCTCCCTGTTACGTCTCTCTCTCTTGTAGTATAGGCGAAGCCCTGCTACTGTGACGCCCTGCATCCACCACCACGCCGTCGTGCTGCTGGATCATCACCAACCTCTCCTCCCCCCTTGCTGGATCAAGAAGGAGGAGACGTCTCCCGTCCCGTACGTGTGTTGAACGCGGATGTGCCGTCCGTTCGGCACTTGGTTATCGGTGATTTGGATCACGTCGTGTTCGACTACATCATCCCCGTTCTTTGAACGCTTCCGCACGCGATCTACCAAGGTATGTAGATGCATCTGATGACTCGTTGCTAGATGAACTCCTAGATGGATCTTGGTGAAACGAGTAGGAAAATTTTGTTTTCTGCAACGTTCCCCAACAGTGGCATCATGAGCTAGGTCTATGCATAGTTCTTCTTGCGCGAGTAGAACACAATTTGTTGTGGGCGTGGATTTGTCAACTTTCTTGCCGCTACTAGTTTTTTCTTGCTTCAGCGGTATTGTGGGATGAAGCGGCCCGGACCAACCTTACACGTACGCTTACGTGAGACCGGTTCCACCGACTAACATGCACTAGTTGCATAAGGTGGCTGGCGGGTGTCTATCTCTCCTACTTTAGTTGGAGCGGATTCGATGAACAGGGTCCTTATGAAGGGTAAATAGAAGTTGACAAATCACGTTGTGGCTTTCACGTAGGTAAGAAAACGTTCTTGCTAGAACCCTAATTCAGCCACGTAAAACTTGCAACAACAATTAGAGGACGTTTAACTTGTTTTTGCAGCAAGTGGTTTGTGATATGATATGGCCAAAGTTGTGATGAATGATGAATGATCTATATGTGATGTATGAGATGTTCATGCTATTGTAATAGGAATCACGACTTGCATGTCGATGAGTATGACAACCGGCAGGAGCCATAGGAGTTGTCTTTATTCTTTTATATGACCTGCGTGTCATTGAGAAACACCATGTAAATTACTTTACTTCATTGCTAAACGCGTTAGCCATAGTAGTAGAAGTAATAGTTGGCGAGCAACTTCATGGAGACACGATGATGGAGATCATGGTGTCAAGCCGGTGACAAGATGATCATGGAGCCCCAAGATGGAGATCAAAGGAGCTATGTGATATTGGCCATATCATGTCACGTTTATTATTTGATTGCATGTGATGTTTATCATGTTTTGCATCTTGTTTACTTAGAACGACGGTAGTAAATAAGATGATCCCTCATAACAATTTCAAGAAGTGTTCTCCCCTAACTGTGCACCGTTGCTAAAGTTCATCGTTTCGAAGCACCACGTGATGATCGGGTGTGATAGATTCTTACGTTCACATACAACGGGTGTAAGACAGTTTTACACATGCAAAACACTTAGGGTTAACTTGACGAGCCTAGCATGTGTATAGACATGGCCTCGGAACACAGAAGACCAAAAGGTCGAACATGAGTCGTATAGAAGATACGATCAGCATGAAGATGTTCACCGACGTTGACTAGTCCGTCTCACGTGATGATCGGACACGGCCTAGTTAACTCGGATCATGTAATACTTAGATGACTAGAGGGATGTCTAATCTAAGTGGGAGTTCATTATATAATTTGATTAGATGAACTTTACGATCATGAACATTAGTCTAAAATATTTTACAATATGTCTTGTAGATCAAATGGCCCACGTAGTCCTCAACTTCAACGCGTTCCTAGAGAAAACAAAGCTGAAAGACGATGGCAGCAACTATACGGACTGGGTCCGGAACCTGAGGATCATCCTCATAGCTGCCAGGAAAGATTACGTCCTACAAGCACCGCTAGGTGAAGCTCCCGTCCCACAAAACCAAGACGTGATGAATGCTTGACAGACACGTGTTGACGACTACTCCCTCGTTTAGTGTGGCATGCTTTACAGTTTAGAGCCGGGGCTCCAAAAGCGTTTTGAGAGACATGGAGCATATGAGATATTCGAAGAGCTGAAAATGGTTTTCCAAGCTCATGCCCGGGTCGGGAGATATGAGGTCTCCGACAAGTTCTTCAGCTGTAAGATGGAGGAAAATAGTTCTGTCAGTGAGCACATACTCACTATGTCTGGGTTACATAACCACTTGACTCAGCTGGGAGTTAATCTCCCGGATGATGCGGTCATTGACAGAATCCTCCAGTCGCTTCCACCAAGCTACAAGAGCTTTGTGATGAACTTCAACATGCGGGGGATGCAAAAGACCATTCCTGAGTTGTTTTCAATGCTGAAATCAGCAGAGGTAGAAGTCAAAAGGGAACATCAAGTGTTGATGGTCAATAAAACCACCAAGTTCAAGAAAGGCAAGGGTAAAAAGAACTTCAAGAAGGACGGCAAGGAAGTTGCCGCGCCCGGCAAGCAAGCTGCCGGGAAGAAGCCAAAGAATGGACCCAAGCCCGAGACTGAGTGCTTTTATTGCAAGGGAAGCGGTCACTAGAAGCGGAACTGCCCCAAATACTTAGCAGACAAGAAGGCCGCCAAAACAAAAGGTATATGTGATATACATGTAATTGATGTGTACCTTACCAGTAATAGTAGTAGCTCTTGGGTATTTGATACCGGTGCAGTTGCTCACATTTGTAACTCACAGCAGGAACTACGGAATAAGCGGAGACTGGCAAAGGACGAGGTGACGATGCGCGTCGGCAATGGTTCCAAAGTCGATGTGATCGCCGTCGGCACGCTACCTCTTCATTTACCTACGGGATTAGTTTTAAACCTCAATAATTGTTATTTAGTACCAGCTTTGAGCATGAACATTGTATCAGGATCTCGTTTAATTCGAGATGGCTACTCATTTAAATCCGAGAATAATGGTTGTTCTATTTATATGAGAGATATGTTTTATGGTCATGCTCCTATGGTGAATGGTTTATTCTTTATGAATCTCGAATGTAATGCTACACATGTTCATAGTGTGAGTACCAAAAGATGTAAGGTTGATAATGATAGTCCCACATACTTGTGGCACTGCCGCCTTGGTCACATAGGTGTCAAACGCATGAAGAAGCTCCATGCAGATGGACTTTTAGAGTCTCTTGATTATGAATCATTTGAAACGTGCGAACCATGCCTTATGGGTAAAATGACCAAGACTCCATTCTCAGGAACAATGGAGCGAGCAACCAACTTATTGGAAATCATACATACTGATGTGTGCGGTCCAATGAGTGTTGAGGCTCGTGGTGGCTATCGTTATGTTCTCACCCTCACTGATGACTTGAGTAGATATGGGTATGTCTACTTAATGAAACACAAGTCTGAAACCTTTGAAAAGTTCAAGGAATTTCAGAATGAGGTTGAGAATCAACGTGACAAGAAAATCAAGTTTCTACGATCTGATCGTGGAGGAGAATACTTGAGTCATGAATTTGGCACACACTTAAGAAAATGTGGAATAGTTTCACAACTCACGCCGCCTGGAACACCTCAGCGTAATGGTGTGTCCGAACGTCGTAATCGCACTCTATTAGATATGGTGCGGTCTATGATGTCTCTTACCGATCTACCACTATCTTTTTGGGGCTATGCTTTAGAGACTGCTGCATTCACTTTAAATAGGGCTCCGTCAAAATCCGTTGAGACGACACCGTTTGAATTATGGTTTGGGAAGAAACCTAAGTTGTCGTTTCTGAAAGTTTGGGGATGCGATGCTTATATCAAGAAACTTCAACCTGAAAAGCTCGAACCCAAGTCAGAAAAATGCATCTTCATAGGATACCCAAAAGAAACTATTGGGTATACCTTCTACCTCAGATCCGAAGGCAAGATCTTTGTTGCCAAGAATGGATCCTTTCTAGAGAAAGAGTTTCTCTCGAAAGAAGTAAGTGGGAGGAAAGTAGAACTTGATGAAGTGTTACCTCTTGAACCGGAAAATGGCACAACTCAAGAAAATGTTCCTGAGGTGCCTGCACCGACTAGAGAGGAAGTTAATGATGATGATCATGAAACTTCTGATCAAGTTGCTACTGAACTTCGAAGGTCCACAAGGACACGTTCCGCACCAGAGTGGTACGGCAACCCTGTCTTGGAAATCATGTTGTTAGACAACGGTGAACCTTCGAACTATGAAGAAGCGATGGCGGGCCCGGATTCCGACAAATGGCTAGAAGCCATGAAATCCGAGATAGGATCCATGTATGAAAACGAAGTATGGACTTTGACTGACTTGCCCGTTGAACGGCGAGCCATAGAGAATAAATGGATCTTTAAGAAGAAGACAAACGCGGATGGTAATGTGACCATCTATAAAGCTCGGCTTGTCGCTAAGGGTTATCGACAAGTTCAAGGGGTTGACTACGATGAGAGTTTCTCACCGGTAGCGAAGCTAAAGTCCGTCTAAATCATGTTAGCAATTGCCGCGTTTTACAATTATGAAATATGGCAAATGGACGTCAAAACGGCATTCCTTAATGGTTTCCTTAAGGAAGAATTGTATATGATGCAGCCGGAAGGTTTTGTCGATCCTAAGAATGCTGACAAGGTGTGCAAGCTCCAACGCTCGATTTATGGGCTGGTGCAAGCATCTCGGAGTTGGAACATTCGCTTTGATGAGATGATCAAAGCGTTTGGGTTTACGCAGACTTATGGAGAAGCCTGCGTTTACAAGAAAGTGAGTGGGAGCTCTGTAGCATTTCTCATATTATATGTAGATGACATACTTTTGATGGGAAATGATATAGAACTCTTGGACAACATTAAGGCCTACTTGAATAAGAGTTTTTCAATGAAGGACCTTGGAGAAGCTGCTTATATATTAGGCATCAAAATCTATAGAGATAGATCGAGATGCCTCATAGGTCTTTCACAAAGCACATACCTTGATAAGATATTGAAGAAGTTCAATATGGATCAATCTAAGAAGGGGTTCTTGCCTGTGTTACAAGGTATGAAATTGAGCTCGGCTCAAAGTCCGACCACGGCAGAAGAAATAGAAGAGATGAGTGTCATCCCCTATGCCTCAGCCATAGGTTCTATTATGTATGCCATGCTGTGTACCAGACCTGATGTAAACCTTGCCGTAAGTTTGGTAGGAAGGTACCAAAGTAATCCCGGCAAGGAACACTGGACAGCGGTCAAGAATATCCTGAAGTACCTGAAAAGGACTAAGGAAATGTTTCTCATTTATGGAGGTGACGAAGAGCTCGTCGTAAAGGGTTACGTCGATGCTAGCTTCGACACAAATCTGGATGACTCTAAGTCACAAACCGGATACGTGTATATTTTGAATGGTGGGGCAGTAAGCTGGTGCAGTTGCAAGCAGAGCGTCGTGGCGGGATCTACATGTGAAGCGGAGTACATGGCAGCCTCGGAGGCAGCACATGAAGCAATTTGGGTGAAGGAGTTCATCACCGACCTCGGAGTCATACCCAATGCGTCGGGGCCGATCAAGCTCTTCTGTGACAACACTGGAGCTATTGCACTTGCCAAGGAGCCCAGGTTTCACAAGAAGACAAGGCACATCAAGTGTCGCTTCAACTCCATTCGTGAAAATGTTCAAAATGGAGACATAGATATTTTTAAAGTACATACGGACCTGAATGTAGCAGATCCGTTGACTAAACCTCTCCCTAAGGCAAAACATGATCAACACCAGCATTCCATGGGTGTTCGATTCATCACAATGTAACTAGATTATTGACTCTAGTGCAAGTGGGAGACTGTTGGAAATATGCCCTAGAGGCAATAATAAAAGCATTATTATTATATTTCCTTGTTCATGATAATTGTCTTTATTCATGCTATAATTGTGTTATCCGGAAATCGTAATACATGTGTGAATAACAGACACCAACATGTCCCTAGTAAGCCTCTAGTAGACTAGCTCGTTAATCAACAGATAGTCATGGTTTCCTGGCTATGGACATAGGATGTCATTGATAACGAGATCACATCATTAGGAGAATGATGTGATGGACAGGACCCAATCCTAAACATAGCATAAAGATCGTATAGTTCGTTTGGTAGAGTTTTTCCAATGTCAAGTATCTTTTCCTTAGACCATGAGATCGTGTAACTCCCGGATACCGTAGGAGTGCTTTGGGTATACCAAACATCACAACGTAACTGGGTGACTATAAAGGTAGACTACGGGTATCTCCGAAAGTGTCTGTTGGGTTGACACGGATCAAGACTGGGATTTGTCACTCCGTATGACGGAGAGGTATCACTGGGCCCACTCGGTAATGCATCATCATAATGAGCTCAAGGTGACCAAGTGTCTGGTCACGGGATCATGCATTACGGTACGAGTAAAGTGACTTGCCGGTAACGAGATTGAACGAGGTATTGGGATACCGACGATCGAATCTCGGGCAAGTAATATATCGATTGACAAAGGGAATTGCATACGGGGTTGATTGAATCCTCGACATCGTGGTTCATCCGATGAGATCATCGTGGAGCATGTGGGAGCCAACATGGGTATCCAGATCCCGCTGTTGGTTATTGACCGGAGAGTCGTCTCGGTCATGTCTGCATGTCTCCCGAACCCGTAGGGTCTACACACTTAAGGTTCGGTGATGCTAGGGTTGTGAAGATATGTACATGCAGTAACCCGAATGTTGTTCGGAGTCCTGGATGAGATCCTGGACGTCACTACGAGTTCTGGAATGGTCCGGAGGTAAAGAATTATATATAGGAAGTGTTGTTTCGGCCATCGGGACAAGTTTCGGGGTTACCGGTATTGTACTGGGACCACCGGAAGGGTCCCGGGGGTCCACCGGGTGGGGCCACCTATCCCGGAGGGCCCCATGGGCTGAAGTGGGAAGGGACCCAGCCCATAGTGGGCTGGGGCGCCACCCCCTATGGGCCCATGCGCCTAGGGTTTAGGGGAAACCCTAAAGGGGGGCGCCCCCTTGCTTGGGGGGCAAGCCCCCCACCCTTTGGCCGCCGCCCCCCTAGGAGATCCATCTCCCAGGACCGGCGCCCCCCCTAGGCACCCCTATATATAGTGGGGGAGAGGAGGGACTTGAGGCTACGGCTTTTGGTGCATCCCTCTATCCCTGTTACGTCTCTCTCTCTTGTAGTATAGGCGAAGCCCTGCTACTGTGACGCCCTGCATCCACCACCACGACGTCGTGCTGCTGGATTATCACCAACCTCTCCTCCGCCCCTTGCTGGATCAAGAAGGAGGAGACGTCTCCCGTCCCGTACGTGTGTTGAACAC
Organism: Triticum monococcum; assembly: GCA_034509565.1. Lineage (NCBI taxonomy): Eukaryota > Viridiplantae > Streptophyta > Magnoliopsida > Poales > Poaceae > Triticum > Triticum monococcum. Next base: position 71,000,435 of record CM067846.1, read on the forward strand.
GAAGGTGCCGTCGGTTCGGCACTTGGTCATCGGTGATTTGGATCACGTCGTGCTCGACTACATCATCCCCGTTCTTTGAACGCTTCCGCACGCGATCTACAAAGGTATGTAGATGCATCTGATGACTCGTTGCTGATGAACTCCTAGATGGATCTTGGTGAAACGAGTAGGAAAATTTTGTTTTCTGCAACGTTCCCCAACAGGTAGAGTTCGTCAGCGCAAATTAGCGCATCCTTCTTGTCTGATGGTACGGTGATGATCGTCACAGGCCCCGGCATCTTCAGGGTGTTGTAGGCGTAATGTGACGCCACCATGAACTTGGCCAACGCTGGGCGACCAAGGATCCCGTTGTAAGGCAAGGGGATCTTGGCAACGTCGAACACAATCCTTTCTGTCCTGTAGTTCAGATCACTCCCAAAAGTCACGGGCAACGTGACCTTTCCCTTTTGTTGACTTCTTCCCGGGTTGACAACCTGAAACATGCTCGTCTCTTCGAGGTCTTCATCAGGAATCCGCAATTTCTCGATCACGGCAGGCGAGATTAAGTTCAGACCGGCCCCGCCATCGACTAGCATCTTTGTCACCTTGAGGTTGCGTATTGTTGGTGAAACCAACAATGGCAAGCACCCGACTGCAGTAGTGCGATCAGGGTGATCCTCAGTGTCAAAAATGATAGGTGTGCTGGACCACTTCAGCGGCCTTTGGGCATCAAACGACGGTTGCGCCGCTGTAATCTCACGCGCCCACTGTTTAAGCTGGCGGTGAGAGGTATGCAGCGAGGAACCGCCATCGACACAACATGGCCTTTGTAGCTTTCTAAAATTCTTGGTCACCAGACTCATCGTCCTCTTCGTGATCATCGTCTTCTGGATTTTTGTCACGGCCCCGGGCAGGCCTCTCCTGCTGTTTATCTTTGCCGCGACGACCCGCCTAGCCGTCACGCTTCTTGCCAGACCCCTCAGCACCGTCCTGGCCTTTCTCCTTGTCCTGCCTCTCATATTCAGCCCTCTGCTTCTCAGCAAGGAGCTCACCTGTCGGCAGTTCTGGAGATCATGGCCTTTGGTGCGATGGATCTTGTAGTATTGCTTGTCGAAGTTTCCTGGCTTCTCGGCAGCCGCCAAGGCCCGGCAGGCGACACATCCGGCAATTTCCTTGCCGGGGTCATCTGCCTTGGTTTTCTTGGTAGAGCCAACATCGTCAGATCCCTCGACGGCAAGCACAGCTTTACCTTTGCGCTTCCTGTTGCGGCACCGGCCTTTGTTCGCTGGGGCGGCAGTATCCTCATCTGAGGAGTCGGTTTCCATGCCGGCATCTTCGCCGGGGTACTTCCTTCCCTCTTCAGCTCGGGCACATCTGTCAGCAAGAACATAGAGTGCTGCCACATCTTTCACCTTGTTCATTGCCAGTTCTTCGCGCATCTTGCGGTTACGCACGTTCTGATGGAATGCGCTGATGATGGCGGCAGGGTAAACATCAGGGATATTGTACTGTACCCGGCTGAACATCTGTATATACTTGCGCAAACTCTTGCCTCCCTTCTGGGGAATGACATGCAGGTCGCTTGCTTGGCCATGGGCTTGGTGACCTCTAGTAAAGGCGCCCACAAACTCATGGCACAAATCCGACTAGGAGAAAATAGAGTCTACCGGCAAGTGCATCAACCACGACATGGCGTTGGGTTTAAGAACCAATGGAAAGTAATTCGCAAGCACCTTATTGTCGCGGGCTCCGGCGGCTTGCATCGTGATGGTGTAGATGCTGAGGAACTCAGACGGGTGAGTGTTGCCGTTGTACTTTTTGCCAACGTCAGGTTTGAAGGCGCGGTGAGTGGGCCACTAGAACTGCCGCAGCTCACAGGTAAAAGCCGAACAGCATACCTCGTAAGGTAGGCCTCCAGGGCTCTCCAGCGCCGGGTGGTTCACAGCAGGCCCTGGTCGCCTGTCTGACTGGTGGCGCGCTCCGCGCCGGCGCTCGATAGTGGTTCGAGCGTCTTCAAGGGCTCGTTCCCAAAGAACTTGGCGCTGGTCACAGTGGGTCCGCAGGTCAGACGATTCTATGGAGATGTCGTCGCCCGCGACGTCGCAACGAGCCGGCGTCTGCGGTACCGGATGGGGAAGAGGTGAATGCACCGTGGTCGCGGCGCCGTCGGCTTTTCCGCCACTGATCTGCGGGACTCCATCGGGGCGTCGACCCGGGGGCCCCACCGGACATGGTTCGTCTTTGTTGGCCACCGCAACAAGGCTTCGGATAGTGGCTCTCCATTCGTCGAGTTTCCCCGTAGTGGGAGGAAAGTCGAGGAGCAACTACGCGCGCGCCAGGGCCTCTACTGCCGTCGGTGGCAGCGAAACCTGCACGGATCGCGACGCGCTTCGACTTCTGACCATGTTAGAAGGAGCTCTATCACGACCCCGCGATCGCATGCTGTTTTCACCAGCACCTCGGCGAGTGGGCAGGTCTTCTACGTCCCGGGAGTGGCGCTCGGGGTTCTTCCCGCTGCGACGCCCGGGATCTTCTGCGTGGTTACGCCGTTCGTCGCGCGCTGCCTCGGAGGAGCGCGTTGTTGGCGCCGGCGTGGGAGTCTTGGAGGCCCTTGCGTCGCCTTCGGGCAGGGCGGCGATGACCTTGGAAGGCCCCGCTCCACCCGCAAAGGGCTTGGCTCCGCCTTTGGATTTGGCGACGTGTGGCCTGTTACCAGGCGCACAAACATCGCCGCCTCCCAAACTCCGGCTGCTGGTATGGTGTTGGTGTTCGCGAGCAGCGCCTCGGGTCCTTTCTGCGACCGGTCCGCTGCTCGCCCATGTCGGGACAAGCTGTCCGTCTTCCGACTGGCCCACCGCCACCGTCGTCTTCTTCTTGGGCGCCATGATGATGAAGAAACGCCGAACTAACTCCTAAAGCCGATTCTCACAACTGTGCCCCCTACCTAGCGCGCCAAAGATGTCGGTGGGAACGACACCTATGGGACCACAAGAATCCCTACTGTGGTTAGCGGGGCGTGGGGTCGTGAGAAGAGCGGATCAAACAGATAGCACACGGTTCGTTTATCCAGGTTCGGGCCGCGAGGATGCGTAAAACCCTACTCCTGCTTTGGTGGATTGTATATCTGTGTTCTTGAGCTAGCTATGGGGCGTGAGGAGCTCCAAAAAGCCAAATCCTTCCTCTGGTCGCCTCGGGCCTCCTTTTATAGAAAAAGGGGTTGCCACAGTGGCACACAGGAGGTGGAAAGGGTACAATCATGCGAGGTTATCCCTCGCATTACATGACAAGGCGCATTTAATGCGTCTTGCTTAGGTGTCCATGCTTTATCGGGGACGGGGGAGAGATCTGTCTCGTCCGTCACCACTCCTTCTTGTGTCGACACGCGCCCTGGCCAGCGACGTCTGCGATGCCATGTAGGTAGGCAGGTAGCTGAGGTGGCGCAGTGGTGGGTCTCCACGAAGATCTGCATGCTGCCACACAGGTGCCTGCCCAACTGGTTGGGTCGGCAGCTGCATGAGAACGGTGGTGGAGGTTTAATCGGCGTGGGCCTGGTGGTGGTCCTGCGGATGTCCTTGGCAAGGGCCTTGCCGGGGCCCTGGCAAGGGTTTTGCCGAGGCGTCTACTATCATCCCCAGCAAGGCGCTTGCCGGGTGCTTTGTTGTCTTCCTTGGCTAGGATCCCGCCAAGGGTTGTTGTCTCCTTAGGGCGTATTTGATCTTGAATGTCTTCACAAAGATCTGCATGCCGCCACGGGGTTGTCTCCCGAATCCTTTCCCTTTGGGGGCAGTGGACTCATGGGTGATTTTCTCCGTAGGCGCGGGATGAGTCGCCGCGGCAAGGGTCTTGCCGGGGCTGCTAGAACCGTCTCCCGGCAAGGATCTTGCCGGGGGAGTCCTCTTCGTCCCCTTTGCTCTTCGTGGTCTTGGCCTTGGCGTCGTTCTAGTTCTCTTGAGCTTCGGTCTTACCCTGGCTCACCTCCCTTGCCTTGCTTGGTGTGGTTGTGCCCGTGGCTCAGACTGCCCGTGCACAGTTATAGGGGTACAAAAAGTGTACCCCTCTTTTTGTGCACCGATAGGGGAGATGGAGACGCAGCTCACACAGGGACTGTGGGCGAACGGGGACGAGCACAGGATCGAGAGGAAGGCGACGAGCACAGTGCAGATCGCACTGTTGCGTTGGCCGTACCATGGTCGTTGCGGCAAGCTCCTGCGTCGGCGAGTGCCAGGGGAGAGTTAAGGAAGCAAGGACGAAGATTGGGGCGAGGTTTGGCACGCTTAAGCAGGAGGGGAAGCGAGGACGCGCGAAACAGAGCGCTCGGCAGCACTCAGAGCGCGTTGACGCGCAGGCTGGCATCATGTACACGCGTGGTCACCGCGTGAATTTTGCCCTTAGGCCGACCTAAGTCCAAAACTCATGCTTGGCTTGTTGTTCGTGGTAGTTTTGAAGATTACCGGGCTTTGGTTTGGATCCAGACGCAGTAGAAAAGATTTCACAAGCCTAGTAAGTTTCTGATCAGTAACTTTGAGAGGTTACTGAGGTCAAACGGCTGGGAGTTGGGACATGGGCTTTGGAGGTTGTCAATCATCTACTAAAATTAGCCACATTGGAGAAAGTAAAATGGTAGTTGTTGTAGAAACCACCATTTCTGTCCAGAACAGAAAATATTTTTTGTACCAAAAATATTCCAAAAAGTGATGAAATATTTTTGCTAAGGAAGGTGCCCTAGGCTCCAAAGAATATTGGAGAATTTTCTCTGATTTTTGTGGGCAAGAAAAATTGGGGTTGCTTTGGAGCACATTGATCTAACTAGGGTTTAAGAGAGGAAAATGAATATTTTTCATTTAAGAAAAATATTCCAATAATTGTTTTGAGATGGAGCAGAGTGGGAATGAGGGTTAGAGAGCGAAATGGGACACTTGGGTGAAAGCCAAGGGGTACCCAAGTGTTTAATCAGATATGAAAAGATTCAAAAACTCCAAATTTCATATTCAAATCAACTAAAAATCAGGCATGGAAAAGAGGGCAAAAAGCAGGCTATCACAAACCTCCCCCACTTAGAATGAATCTCGTCCTCGAGATTCTGTTGCTTGGGAAAAGCATTCTGGATTATGAGCCTTAAGAAATTCCTCCCGTTCCCAGGTTGATTCTGACTCTGTGTGATGCTCCCACTAGACCTTGTAGAACCTTCTTACTTTGCTACGAGTGACCCTTTCCATCTGATCTAAAATTTTAACCGGTCTCTCTTCATATGTTAAGTCCTTTGCCAACAATATCTTAGTCATAGCAGTCATTATCTCAGGCGGCGATATGCATCGCCTCAAATGTGAAATGTGAAACATGCTGTGAACGTCCGACAATTCAGGGGGTAGTTCCAACTGATATGTAACAGTACCCACTCGTGACCTAACTGGAAATGGACCAATGAATCTGTGTGCCAACTTTCCACGGGTCTGAAATCTCTTGATTCCTTTCATAGGAGTGACTCAGAGGTATACGTGTTCCCCGGGTTCAAAGCTGATCTGACGGTGCTTTGCATCATAATAACTCTGCTGTGGGGATTTGGCCAATTGCAATCTGTCTATGACTTCCTTAACTTGTTTCTCAGCTTCAATCATGAGATCTGTTCCGAAGATACGACTATCTCCGGTTTGAGACCAATTTAATGGCGTGCGGCACTTACGGCCATACAAAGCCTCATATGGTGACAATTTTAGACTGGTTTGGAAGCCGTTGTTGTAAGAGAACTCTGCATACGGCAGGCAGTCTTCCCATTTAGGTCCTTGGGCCAAAGCGCAGGCTCACATCATATCTTCGAGTATTTGATTTACTTTCTCTGTCGATCCATCAGTCTGAGGATGATAAGCGGTACTGTATTTCAGGGCTGTCCCCAAGGCTTGATGGAGACGTGACCAAAAGGCGGAGGTAAAAAGTGAACCTCGGTCAGACGTGATAGTTCGGGGCACTCCATGCAGACTAACTATTCTAGATACATACAGCTGAGCAAGTTGATCTTCTCGATATGTGATTCTGATCGGGATAAAGTGAGCAACCTTGGTTAAGGTGTCCACTATGACCCAGATTGCACCATTGCCTCGCGGAGTCTTGGGTAGTCCTGTGATGAAATCCATGCAGATATCATCCCATTTCCATTGTGAACCTGGCAACGGTTGGAGAAGTCCGGCTGGATTCTGATGCTCTGCCTTTACCTTGTTGCATATGTCGCAGCAGGCCACAAAATAGTCAATGTATTTCTTCATTCCATCCCACCATAATACTTTTCAAAGGTCTTCATACATTTTGGTACCTCCAGGGTGAATAGAATACGAAGATTCGTGTGCTTCTGACAGGATTTTCTGCTTTAACTGCATTTGATTGGGTACACAGAGCCTTCCACGGAAACGAAGGGTACCAAATTGATCCTTCGAGAAGTCTGATATCTGTCCTACCACCATGTTCTTGGCATGCTCCTGCAGGACGGTGTCAGCTGGCTAGGACTTGCGGATCTCTTCCTCAAGTGTGGGGGCTACTTCCAAAATATTAGCAAGGTCGGCATCAACTATGACTAGGTTGAGCTGAGCAATCTCCTCTTGAAGTTCAGGAGGCAAGGATTTCAATGTGACATTCAGGCTGACAGGCTTTCGACTGAGTGCATCGGCAATCACGTTGGCCTTACCTGGGTGGTAATTGATTGCAAGAGCATATTCCTTCACTAACTCAAGCCATCTTCGTTGACGGAGATTTAAATCTGTCTAAGTAAATATATACTTGAGACTTTTGTGATCGGTAAAAATTTGGCACCTCTTCCCGATGAGATAGTGTCTCCAAATTTTTAGAGCATGAACAAACGCGGCCAATTCCAGGTCACAGTACATAGGCTACTACCTTGCTGTCTTGCATAGGTACGCACCCAAGCCCTTGTCTGGAGGCGTCACAGTACACATTAAAACTCTGGTAGGTTTCCGGAAGAGTCAGCACAGGTGCAGCCGTCAGTCGGACCTTTAGCTCATTGAAACTTTTCTCACAGTCCTCAGTCCATTCAAACTTCTTATCCTTCATGAGCAGCTCCATCATGGGTTTAGCAATCTTGGAAAACCCTTCAATGAAACGACGGTAGTACCTGGCTAATCCAAGAAAACTCTGAATCTGTGATACGGTTGTAGGTGGCAACCGATCGAGCACATCCTTTACTTTGCTCGGGTCCATGGCACATGTCCAAGGAATCCAACCTGCTTGAGCCAAAATGCATATTTACTGAATTTGGCGTATAGCTGATGGTCGCGGAGCCATTGTAACACTACTTGGAGGTGTTCTTTGTGATCTTCTTCACTTCTTGAGTAAATAAGTATGTCGTCGATGAAGACTACCACGAACTTATCGAGGAAGTCCATGAACACTTTGTTCATCATATGCATGAAGAAGGCAGGGGCGTTGGTGAGACCAAAGTACATAACTGTATATTCATAAAGACCGTATCCAGTGGTAAATGTGGTCTTAGGAATATCTTCCTTTTTAATCTTGAGCTGATGATATCCTGTCCGTAAATCAACCTTGGAGAATACCTTGGCCCCACTTAGCTGATCAAACAAGTCATCAATCCTTGGTAACGGATATTTGTTTTTCATGGTGACATCATTCAGCTGACGGTAATCCACACACATGCGGAGTCTGCCATCCTTTTTGTCCACGAAGATAGCAGGTGATCCCCATGGTGAAGAGCTAGAACGGATATATCTTTCTGGAGCATCAAGCTGTTTCTTTAGCTCTACTAATTCTGATGAGGGCATCTGATAATACTTCTTGTATAACAGTGCGGTTCCGTGCACAAGATCTATTGCGAACTCAAGCTCTCGATCTGGTGGCATGCCTGGAAGCTCTTCTGGAAATATATCAGGAAATTCACTGACCACATGAATTAATTCCAATTCAGCCACAACGGTGAAGAATTTGGTAGTATGTCCCTTCTTGGGTATGCTTCTGCGAGCATAGAATTTGGTAGTATGTCCCTTCTGACTGGTCAAAGTGACTTCTCGGGTCGCGCAATTTACGCATACCTGATATTGAGTCAGCCAATTCATACCCAAGACAACATCCAGCTTAGCAGACTCAATGATTACCAAGGAAGTTGAAAAGCAGACTCCGTTGATATTGATTTCCAAATGACGGCATACAAGATTACTCTTGATTAAGGATCACGGGGTTTGTACCAGCATATTCTTGCCCAAAAGCGAACAAGGAAATTTGTTTTGGGCAACAAAACTCTGAGAGATAAAAGAGTGGGAAGCCCCAGAGTCAAATAAAATTACTGCAGGTATGCTATTAACAGGAAACATACCAATGACGACTTCGGTGTTTTCTTGGGCTTCATCTGTGGAGAGGTGATGAACGTGCCCATTGGTGGTTTGCAGATTCAGGCATGATTCCATAAAGTTGACTTGTGGTCGGAACAAAGCATTTGCCTTGCTGTTCTTGGGGCATTGTCTGGCATAATGTCCGGTTTGCCCACAACTAAAGTTAGAATTGTTACGCTCTCGCTCCTCGTGCACTGGATTGGTCACGACATTCTTCACTTCAGTGGTGGTCTTGTTGACATTCTGTTGCTAATTGGGCTTGTATTCCACCTGAGTCTGCTCCCAGGTACGAGCCTTTTGCATGGGTTGCCCACCCTTCTTTGGCTCAAACTTGTGCTTGTGGTCATTGCTACCAGGCTTATTATCTGATACAAGCCTGTGTCCTCTTTCAGCAATGAATGTGACGCCCCCGATTGACCGTACAATAATCATACACGCAAACGTGTACGATCAAGATTAGGGACTCATGATAAGATATCACAACACAACTCTACAAATAAAATAAGTCATACAAGCATCATATTCCAAGCCAGGGGCCTCGAGGGCTCAAATACAAGAGCTCGATCATAGACGAATCAGCGGAAGCAACAATATTTGAGTACAGACATAAGTTAAACAAGTTTGCCTTAAGAAGGCTAGCACAAACTCAGATACAGATCGAAAGAGGTGCATGCCTCCTGCCTGGGATCCTCCTAAACTACTCCTGGTTGTTGTCAGCGGCCTGCACGTAGTAGTAGGCACCTCCAGTGTAGTAGGATTCGTCACCGACGGTGGCGTCTGGCTCCTGGGCTCCATCGTCTGGTTGCAACAATCGGGTATAGAAAGGGGGAAAAGGGGGAGCAAAGCAACCGTGAGTACTCATCCAAAGTACTCGCAAGCAAGGAGCTACACTACATATGTATGCATTGGTATCAAATGGAAAAGGGTAGCATATGTGGACCGAACTTCAAAATGCCAGAATAAGAGGGGGATAGCTAGTCCTATCGAAGACTACGCTTCTGGCATCCTCCATCTTGCAGCATGTAGAAGAGAGTAGATGGTAAGTTCACCAAGTATCATCGCATAGCATAATCCTACCCAGCGATCCTCTCCCCGTCGCCCTATTAGAGAGTGATCACCGAGTTATATCTGGCACTTGGAAGATTGTGTTTTATTAAGTATCCAGTTCTAGTTGTCATAAGGTCGAGGTACAACTCCAGGTCGTCCTTTTACCGAGGGAGATGGCTATTCGAATAGATAAACTTCCCTGCAGGGGTGCACCACATTTCCCAACACGCTCGATCCCCTTTGTCCGGACACAATTTTCTGGGTCATTCCCGGCCTCGGAAGATAAACACGTCGCAGCCCTACCTAGGCACAACAGAGAGGTCAACATGCCGGTCTCAATCCTATGGCGCAGCGGTCTGGGCCATCGCCCATTGCACACCTGCACATTGCGTACGTGGCCGACGAGCAGACCTAGCTTCCCTTATACAAGAGCAAGCAATCCAGTCCAACCCGACAAGTGCCGCTCAGTCGCTGACGTCACGAAGGCTTCGGCTGATACCACGACGTCGAGTGCCCATAACAGTTCCCGCGTAGTTGGTTAGTGCGTATAGGCCAGTGGCCAGACTCGGATCAAATACCCAGATCTCGTTAAGCGTGTTATTTTGAAATAACCACGGATGCCGACCAGGGCCAGGCCCACCTCTCTCCTAGGTGGTCTCAACCTACCCTGTTGCTCTGCCACAATGATCCAGTCAGAGGGCCGTCGGGACAAACGTCCTTTCAGACCCAATCCGTGAATCACTCGCGGGTACTCTACGAGCCGACCCGACTTTAGTCATCACAGGTATCATATAATAGGTATATAAGTATATGCCTGAGATCACCTCCCGAGTTATCATGGCCCGATAGTATAGCATGGCAGACAGACAAGAATGTAGGGCCACTGATGATAAACTAGCATCCTATACTAAGCATTTAGGATTGCAGGTAAGGTATCAATAACGGTAGCAACAATGACAGGCTATGCATCAGGATAGGATTAACGGAAAGTAGTAACATGCTACACTACTCTAGTGCAATCAGTATAGAGAAGAGTAGGCGATATCTGGTGATCAAGGGGGGGGGGCTTGCCTGGTTGCTCTGGCAAGAAGGAGGGGTCATCTTCAACGTAGTCGAACACACGGACATCGGCAGCGGTCTTGGAGTCTACCGGAAATAAGTAACGGAGGGGGAACACAATAAATAACAGAGCAATCAAATGCAACACAAAGCAAGATGTGGCAATACGTTATGCTAGGGGTGACCTAATGTAGGGACAGGTGATACCGATGAAGGGGCGAAACACCCGGGATAGTATCCCCGGTGTTTTGCGTTTTTGGACAGATGAATCAGAGAGGCAAAGCTGCATGTTCGCTATGCTAGGGATGTGTGGCGGACGAACGGGCTCCGTATCCGGATTCGTCTTGTCGTTCTGAGCAACTCTCATGTACAAAGTTTTTCCATCCGAGCTACTATTTATTTTATATTGATTTTAAAAGATTTAAATCAAATTTTGGATTTATTTAATTATTTTAATTCAACATTATCCAGAACAGTGCTTGCTAACGTAAGCATGACATCAGCAGTTAGTTGACTAATTCAAACTGACATGTGGGTCCCGCTGTCATACAATGTTTAATTAACTAACAATTAATTAGGTTAATTAATTCTTTAATTATTTAATTATTTAATCAATCAATTATTTATTTATTTTTATTTTTATTATTTTTTGGTTCTTTTTTTAAATCGTTCTAGGGCGGGGCCCCCTTGCCATATGCCCCTAGGGACCTAGCGGACAAAACGTGCAGCGGGTTCTCGGGCGCTAGTGCCCAGGGGCATGCGGGCGTGGCCGCTAGCGGGTGGAGTCGGGCGTGGGCATCGGGCGTTGGGCGTCCAACTGGGCGTTGCGGAGCGCCGGCGGTCACGGGGCCGGCCAAGTGGCCGGAGCAAAGAGCAGGGGAGGCGCATCGGCGAGCACAAGGGGAGGTGGTGTCCGGCCACGCGAGGTGAGCAACAGACATGCACGGCGGCCGTGGGCGTGGGGCAGTGATGGCCCGCGGCGACAGACAGGAATGCGCGTCGGCGGGCGAGGAGGAGGGCCGCCGGCGGTGAGCAGGCAGCGGCGGCAGTGGCTACAGGGCAGGGGTGCGGTCAGCGGTGAACAGGTGCGGGCAACTGTGCGGCGAATAGGAGCGCCCCTCCTCCTTGCGTCGGTGTGTGTGTGTGTGTGTGTGTGTGTGTGCGCATCGTGGGTGGTAGCGCGGGAAGGGAACAGGGGAGAGTGGAGGATCGTGCGGGAGAGAGTGGGTGAGGCCTAGGGCTTGCGGGTTGGGAGGGGTGGACCGGGGGGACAAGGAGGAGTGGAGTGGGCCTCCTGGTGGCCTGTTGGGCCGAAGCCCAGTGAGGGAGGGGGGTTCCTTTTTTATTTTGTATTTGATTTGTTTTTCTTTATTGTTTTATTATTTTTATTTTCTGTTTTATTTTAGATACACCTTAATTTTAGTTTAGTAAAATATGATAACAACTCCTAAAATAATGTTTCAGGACCACCCACTGACATAAAAGTTTTACCCCGAAATAAATTAGTTTAGAGTTTTATTAATTGAAAAGAGGCATTTAATTAATTGCTTTTGTTACCATTTAAATCACTTTTTAGTATTAAAGCATTATGTCGGTGTCAAAACCGGTGGATCTCGGGTAGGGGGTCCCGAACTGTGCGTCTAAGGCGGATGGTAACAGGAGGCGGGGGACAAGATGTTTACCCAGGTTCGGGCCCTCTTGATGGAGGTAATACCCTAGTTCCTACTTGATTGTTCTTGATGATATGAGTATTACAAGAGTTGATCTACCATGAGATCGTAGAGGCTAACCCTAGAAGCTAGCCTATGGTATGATTGTGTGTTGTCCTACGGACTAAACCCTCTGGTTTATATAGACACCGGAGGGGGCTAGGGTTACACAAGGTCGGTTACAAGGGAGGAGATTTACATATCCGTATTGCCTAGCTTGCCTTCCACGCCAAGGAGAGTCCCATCCGGACACGGGACGAAGTCTTCAATCTTGTATCTTCATAGTCCAACAGTCCGGCCAAAGGATATAGTCCGGCTGTCCGGAGACCCCCTAATCCAGGACTCCCTCAGTAGCGCCTGAACCAGGCTTCAATGAGGATGAGTCCGGCGCGCAGTATTGTCTTCGGCATACAAGGCGGGTTCCTCCTCCGAATTCTCCATAGAAAATTTTGAACTCAAGGATAGTGTCCGGCTCTGCAAAACAAGTTCCACACCCCACCGTAGAGAGAATAATATTTCCATAAATCTAATCTGCTGACACGTTTTGGTAGCACAACATCATGTCACGGCCCCCTTATTACGAGATTCTCATCAATACGGATGTGGGTAACCCAGCCGTGCACTACAAAAAAATACACTTCCGTGATGATATGTGTTTGTCACAGTAGGTCTCTTTTTTTGTCATGCATATACATCCATGACAAATTTATGACAGAATCAAGATAGTCATACATGTGCTGTCGTAGAAGTGTTCCATGACATTACCAAAATTATCATCACGGAAGTGTCCACTTCCATGACGATAAATCGCGCGTCATAGAAGTGCTTTCGTCCAGGGTGACTGACACGTGGCATCCACCGTAACGGAACACCGTTAAGCTATCGGGTCAGATTTTGGACCCGATAACCCGTTAATAGCCCCGACCAATGGGCAATTTCCACGTGTAAAATTCTTATTGGCCGGACGAAACACGTGTCAGCTTGTCAGTTGGTTAGATAGGCGCCTATGATATGTCGACATGTGGCACGGCCCAATAGTGGCCCATTCCGGTGAAAAGGCCAGCCCAGTAAAAATTAGCAGGCCGGCCCATATAAGGCCTACTTGTGTCAGGTCCATTTAAGCCCACGGCCCATACGAGATGTGCCAATTCGGCCCGTTAAAGATTTGACACCATTGCAGCCCATCGTCAGTTCGAGCCCGTTAACAGCCCGCTATATACTTGGGCTCAATATCGGCCCGATGAGATTTCGGCCCGTTAACGGCCCATTTAATGGATGGGCCAATTTTCAGGATGTAGATCTTTCGGACTTTTAGCGACCCATTTAAATGTTGGGCTAATTTCTGGCCCGGTGTGTCTTTCAGCCTGTTGACGGCCCATAAATCTAATGGGCCATTTGTAGTCGGACCTGAGTTTCGGCCTTTTAGCGGCCCATTTAAGTGTTGGGCCAATTTCTGTCCTGGTGTCACTTTCAGCCTGTTGACGGCCCATAAATCAGTTGGGCCAACTGTAGTCGGACCTGAGTTTTGGCCTTTTAGCGACCCATTTTAGTGTTGGGCCAATTCCCGGCCCTGTCTGCCTTTCGGCCTGTTAACAAACCATAAATGAGTTGGGCCATTTGTAGTCGGACCTTAGTTTTGCCCTCTTAATGGCCCATGCCCTTCATGGTCCAATACCAGCCCAGTTTCTCTTTCGGACTGCTAAAGGCCCACAACACAGTTGGGCCGTTTACAATACGACCTGACTTTCGGCCTCTTAGCGGCCCATGCTCTTCATGGCCCGCTGTCTCTTTCGGCCTGCTAAAGGTCTATAGTATAGTTGGGCCATATGTAGCCCAAACTTAGTAACGGCCTGTTAACGGCCCATGAAATAAATTGGGGCCACCCGTCGCCCTCTTCGATGTCGGCCTGTTAACAACCTGGGAGGTAGGAGTGCCGACCATTAACTTTCGGCCTAGTAACGGCCCATTAACTCAATGGGCCCACTAAAGTTCGTTCATGTCTTTAGGCCAAATTAGATAATTTGAGCCCATTATGATGAGCAAAGGTACGGCATACAGGGAATAACGTTGCACATCCAGAATATATTACAGGAAATTACATCGACTCAGAAATCAAAGATTGATGCCAGTGCAAATAAATGAGCATAACCTAACCATCTATAACGTCACAATCTGCAACCTTAGCACAGATGACGCCGTAAGCATGTGGGCAAGTTCTTGCTGCTTTGCCACACTGTCTCTGAAAACATTGATCAGTTGTTGTGTCGCACGACTCTGCACCTCTGATTCATCCACCATTTCCATCATTGCTTCAACCATTAATTGGTTCACAAACATACATTTATTCCATTGCATTCGAGACAGAGGATACTGAACAGATTCAGATGGCGATTTTGGCAGGCTTGTATTATTGATAGTGGAGAGTGTCTTGACCACTGCAACATAATGTAAATTAGGACGGGAACCAAACAGATTAATCATAAGTTATTGCCATATTACCTGGCCTAGATTTACTGGAAATAAACAATGGGGTTGCCTTGCTGTTTTCAGAGTTTGTCTTCTTATCTTCAGCAGCCTGCACAAAATTAACACACTAGCATTGCTATCATTGGCCAAATCAGATAATAGGAAAGCAACATTGACACAATGAATGTTTGGGCAACTAGCCTACACCAAATTAACACAATATGGCACAGCTATCATCAGCCAGGTAAGGTAATACGAAAGCAACATTGACACAATGAATGAATGGGCAACCAGAGAAGCACTACAATTCAGTAATGTGCGTGATATGAGATAGCACATTCATGCAGCTCAGTACGCAAGACTACCAGGCAGTTTTCCTTACAAAAATCAGCATTGGCGCCTTTAACATTTTGCTACAACTAATTTTAGATCAGATAAAGGTTAGATTCACGCCGATTAACAAAATACATGCTGATGTAAAAATATAGTGATATACAACAGGTACTTACATTAGCACTGGAGCACAGAGAATTCCCGCAAGATATTTTCCTCGAATACGATCCCAATGGAGGAAGTCTTGTATCGTTTAACCTTATTTTCTAAAAGAGAGACGGGTAAGAAACATGTAGAAAATATGATCAGAATGCTATAAAATTTCATGATGCGAGGATATGAGCACGCTTCTTAGAATGGAGTTGACATTCTTTTGCTGGACTGGAGCGGACTAGTTCTTTGGCCACTGGAATCTGCTTATTATCAGTGGGAGTTGGGTTTCTCTGTGCTGGAGCAGTATCTATGAAAAATGGAGTTGGTTTATTATCTCCTGGCGTTTGGATCTTTTGCAAAGACCTGGTTTGTAACCCTTCAGATTCTAACATAGCGGTCTTCCCCTTGCATGCGTTATATAGAAGAATGGTGATTCAGTTATAAAACATGCTACAGCAGAGATGGAATAGGTACTGAAGAATAGAAAGGCATGACATATTGACATGTATTCACTCGATCCGGAAATAAATGGATGGGTCTAGGCATATTTCAGTTCTAGATACATCGAGTTTTATCCATTGCCGCGACATTTAATCCGGATGGAGGGAGTATGATGTAAGAGCTAGGGATACAACAGGACAACCCAGTAAAAAAACACTAAAAAACCCACTGCAGAACCAAAGTATTCAAATCCCCCTAATATGAGATAGTACACTCATGCAGCTCAGGATGCAAAACTACCAGGCAGTTTTCCTTGCAAAAATCAACATTGTAGCCTTTAATCATACATTTTGCTACAACTAAATTTAGATCAGATAAATCTTGGATTCACGCCGATTAACAAAATACATGCTGATGTAAAAATATAGTGATATACAACAGGTACTTACATCTACATTGGAGCACACAGAATTCGTGCAAGAATCTTTCCTCATAAACGATACCATTGCAGCAAATCTTCTATCTGTTGAGCTTATTTTCTAAAAGAGAGATGGGTAAGAAACATGTAGAAAATATGATCAGCATGCTATAAAATTTCATGATGCAAGGATACACACACGCTTCTTAGAATTGAGTTGACATATTTTTGCTGGACTGGAGCGGACTAGTTCTTTGGCCACTGGAATCTGCTTATTATCAGTAGGAGTTGGGTTTCTCTGTGCTGGAGCAGTATCTATAAAAACTGGAGTTGGGTTATTATCTCCTGGCGTTTGGATCTTTTGCAAAGGCCTTGTTAGTAACCCTTCAGATTCTAACATAGTCGTCTTCCCCTTGCATGCCTTGTATAGAAGAATGGTGCTTTAGTTATAAAACATGCAGCAGCAGAGAGATGGAATAGGTACTGAAGAATAGAAAGGCATGACATATTGACATGTATTCCCTCCATCCGGAAAAAAATGGATGGGTCTAGGCGTATTTCAGTTCTAGATACATCCTTTTCTATCCATTTTGGCAACACGTAATCCGGACAGAGGGAGTATGGTGTAAGAGCTAGGGATACGACAGGACAACACAGCAAAAAAAACACTAGTTGAATGTAAAACTGTATGCTAGCGGAATGTATAACAGAAAGGCATGACATATTTACATGAATGATCAGCATGCTAAGCACATGGCATTGCAATAGAGTAGATACACTCCAGGACATTATATGCATGTTGTAACCATATCACAGGCCAAGTTATAGCAAGGACCTTGTGGGGTGAAGAGGATTCATCATCTTTCTGCAAGTCTTCTGAAGAACTGCCTTTACATGTTCCATCATATTGGGTATCATTGACATCAAGTTTATTGGCCTTTACATTGCTTCGTGAGGTTCTTGTGGATATATCAGTGTGTGCAGTTATATCTGACATGCATGGAAGACAACTAGTAGTTAGATTTATGTAATGATTGCCTGGAGTAGACGACATAAATAGTAGGACTGGGGTTAACTAGCAGCAGCAGGTCTAATAAACTAAAGGGAGAACACAAATGAAAGCTACAGAATATGTATCGTTTGTACTCGAGATTAACTAGATGGCACACAAAAGTATTAAAGAACAACCTAGGAAATACTAGAAGTGGTATAATACTATAATCACCAGCCCGTGGGATAGCATTGGCTAATGGATGATAACTATGGAACGGTGTTACCTAAAGAACAAGTATCTTAGCTGAACTATGGAATAGTGTTAACTCCTGAACAATACCTGTAAGAGATCAGCATGAATATACAGTGAAATCTGATGATCTATTTTCCATGCTTAGATGAATAACAAAGCCATAAATGTTGCACACAAGTAAGATGAGGGTACAACCTATCGGGCTGCCATCCATAGGAGTGAGCATCATGTGCTGACTTGTCGATGGCCCTGCAGTTGTTGTGGCTGTGCATATCGGGCATGCCCATTCGATGCAGGGAACTGTTGAGTTGGGGACTATAGCTCCCTTCTGGTGTATGCTTCCCTTGTTGGAGCAGCTGCGGTGAGTCGGAAGACGGTTTGTCTGAAGATGCAGATAACGCATAATGTTAAGAACGACATATATCTTTGATCTGAAGAAATACACTAAGAGATCAACAGCAAGGTACGAGAGTGGTCACACGTCTGTTGACTGAAGACTAAATTGGGTCACACGATTTTATTTTATTTTGGTACTGTCCGATCTACGCCGGATGGCTGGCCGTCTTGTGCCTCCCGGCTGACACTGTTCGGAATCTTCCCTGAAGAGCCAGCGACCAACGGCAGAGCAGCCTGCCTCCACCGTCAGTGACCCCGGCCAAAACCCCACTCCCCGGCCCACCGCACTGCCGTGGTTGCGCCGCCCCGGGCCAATCCACAAAGGCTCCCCCTCATCCAGATCCGGCGGCGGTAGTACCTTCAACCCACGCAAGTCTAAAAGATAGCCATCTAAGAGCTGCTTTCGTGGCGAACTTGCGGCACCGCACCCTTACATTAGACACCAGCCAACCATTAGGAGCTCCGCCGCCTCGAGGGGTGCTGCTTCCCATTGCAATTCGATTGGCCCAGAATAAAAATTCAGACAATCGACGCCTAAATAAAGTGATTTGAGATGAGGGTGCGACCTATCTGGTGGCATGGTGAAGTAGGCAGGTCCAGTTGCCAAGTTGGTGAGGCCGGCGCGGTTGCGGTGGCAACCGGCGGCAGGGAAAGAGCGATGTCGCGACGGTTGACGGCTACACCGAAGCAGCGCCAGGACTCTGGACGGATCCGAAGTTGGAGCCGCTCTGGTGCAGTGAACAACGTGGGGTGTGAATCGTCTCTGGTACGGTTCACACGGCCGTCGTTGAGGCAGCACCAGCAGCACGGAGTAAGAGGCACACGGCCCAGTGCACGACAGCAAATGGACAACGTCTCTGGCATTAGGGAGGAAGGCGACTGTGAAATTGGTGCGGTAGGGGCGCCATGGAGGTGGGGCTGAGGTTTCGCGGCTC
Organism: Triticum monococcum; assembly: GCA_034509565.1. Lineage (NCBI taxonomy): Eukaryota > Viridiplantae > Streptophyta > Magnoliopsida > Poales > Poaceae > Triticum > Triticum monococcum. The sequence continues at coordinate 71,018,965 of CM067846.1, forward strand.
GGGAGAAGGGAGCTTCCCGAGGAGAAGGTGATTTGGCGCCCACGAGGTATGAATGGGTGCGGGCAGGGGGGAATTGGGAGGGGAGTGGAACCATGTCTTACGGACGCATTTGTCTGAAATGTGAGGGGGAGTTACAGTTCTATCCTTTCCTATAGGCTTCTCAGCATGGGTCTATGTACTGAGGGTCGGGGATAGTAGAGTAACTTTGCTTCTCTCCAAATAGTGGGCGGGAGCGATTTCGGGCGAGGAGGGCGTGTTTTGAACTATAGTGGGCACGAGCGATTTCGGGCGAGAAGAGCGTGTTTTGAAATAGTGGGCGCGAGCTATTTCGGGCGAGGAGAGCGTGTTTCGCCGACCATGGTTTATGAAATATTCGGCACATTTCATTTCGGCCGAGGAGAAGGCGCGCTTGGATGAAGTTATGAACCTACCCTCGATGTACAACGAGCCAATTGATGCGTGTCCCACATAGGATGGTAATTTCACGTCTCCCATTTATTTGCTTGGGCGAATTCCACCGAGCAGGGAGGATGTTTAACGGTTCGTTCAAATTTTGGGAGAACGAGCATCCACGTCTACCTTACCAAGTCGATTCGGATCAAATTTTGAAATATTAGCTTGCCACTTCTTTTTTAGATGGAGAGATGATGCTCGGGAGTAATGTGTTTTTACATGCTCGTTGCTAGCGATTTACTATATGGCAAATAGTTGACCCACTCAAAAATGCAAATCAAACCCAAAATGAAATATCTCGATTCAATGAAATAGCTCGTTCAGTAGGTCAAAATAGTGAACTAAATCCAAAATTGAACACCTCAATCGAGTAGCATGTTGTACAGTATTATAGTACTCCATGAACATGTTGAAAGTCAAATTAATGAACTTGTTTGGTATACGCATATATCCGTTCATGTGTGGATTGCATACAACATGTTCTCCAATTTAAATATTTGAATGCAAGTTTATATCGAAACATGGTTTATATGAGTCTTTGATGCATAAAACGCGACCTCTCCCTCTCCCGGACTCTTGTTCTCTCTCTCTCTCTCGCCGACAATCTTCAATTCTGTCGCACGCATTCGACACAAAAACCTTGTTGGTCCCTCTCCCTTTCTCTCCATCTCTCTCTCTTTGTGTGTGTGTGGGGGGGGGGGTCTTTCTAGTTAGCATGCATATATACACCATCTATAGGTCTCTCTCGCACACTATGTATGATACTCTAGCTAGTCCAAGCTTGATATCTTGGTTGCACTCATCGTACGCACACAGATTCCTTGGCTCTTTGCCTGTAACTCTCTCACACACCACTATGTCATCTCGGAGCTCTTCTCCACTCTCTCAAACTCTCCATCCACCTGGGTCACACATACACATGCTTATCTCACTCGCACTAGATAGGCCCATCTAAAACTCTATCTCTCCCCCTCGTTCTCTCTCCATCTCACACGTGCACACACACAATCTCATGCCCAGCTAGCCAAGTATGATGGTCTCTCACTCAATTGTAGGCACACGCAGTCCCCCCTATGTGTATATGACTAGCTAATCTTAGTCTCCATCACAAACATGTGCATGGTCTATCTCGATTTCTCTCGGGGCATCTTTCTATCGCGCACACACTCCCTCGATCTCCCACCCATATAGTCCCCTCACGATCTCGACGGGATCTCTCTATCACAAACACACCCTCTCTCCCTCCCCATGCGTCCATGCCATCCATGTGTCCCTCTCGACCTCTGTTCCTTGTTGGCCACACCTCTATTGGACATGTGCTACAGGGGTGTCTCTCTCCGTTGCAAACAATCACACACTAGCTATCTTCGTGTATCTCCTCGCCTCGCTTTTCCATCTCAGAGATGCATGCGTGATATGTTCGCATAAGAAACGAAAAAACACTCTCTCTTTCTAATTTATCGTTTGTTGTCACTTTATCTTTCATACGCATACTCCTTTTGCACACTTACTCATTCTCCTTCACACGCACTTGATCTGTCTCGACTGAGGCACTCTCCTCGGTCCATAGCATACAGATTTATTGAAAAGTCAAACATCACAAAGTTTGAGCATGTACGTGGAGAAAAAGAATTGCATCTAGTACGGCAAACATATACCATTAGATTCACCATGAGATGTAGTTTTGTATGATGTATCTATGATATTGTAGATATAAATAACATTTGCGTAAACCTGATCAAAGTTTCCAAAGTGTGACTTCTAAAAAATTTACATGCACTGCATTATCGAGCGGATGGAATATCTCTTTCCCCCTCTCAGCAATCTACCGCACCACTCAGCCTTATCGGGGCTCCTCAATCTCTCTCAAACTGTATTGGTTAGTTTGGTTCGTGACCTGACCCTCATGCCTTGATGGCCGGTACTGCCTGGTGTGGACGTGAGATGTAAAATATTTCTTCCTGGCTAGGCTTGTGTGGTGCTGAAGCGTTTGGTTCATGCCTGGGCCAGGCAAGGCATCAACATCCCATCAATCAATCCATGCATCAATTATTTAATGCTAATATCCATCCATGTTGCTGTTAGCCTCGTGGCCACATGACCAGGAACGGCCAGGCGTTCGAAATCGGTCGCCTGGGCCAGGCAACTTGCAGTGTCTGGAGTTCAGCCAGGCTAATTAAAGTGCAAGGGAACCCAGGCCAGGCGGGCTTTCTTTTTCACAGGGTAGCAACCAAACAAGCGTGCATGAAATCCAGCCACAACCCCAGGCCAGGCAAAAGATGCTCAGGACGAAAGCCAAACTGGCCTTATATCTCCCTGGTTCACACATACACATGTTTCGCTCGCGCTATACATATAGACCCATCCAACGCTCTCCGCCCTTGTTCTCTCTCCATGTGACACGCACCCCCCTAAGTACCATAATCCCTCAATCCATCATAGGCGCAAGCACTCCCCCCCATCGATCCTAAGTATGATTATCTCTTACTAGCCATCAGGAACACACATATTGTCTCCTTCCATCCATACGTCTATCTCGATATCTCTCGGGGCATCTTCTATCGCGCACACACCTTGTCACTCGATCTCCCACCCATGTAGTCCCATCACGATCTCCAGGGGAACTCTCTATGACAAACATACACTCTCTCCTCCCCATGTCTGCATTTTCTCCGTACGTCTCTCTCGACCTCTCTCCCTTGTTTTTCTGACCCCTCTTGGCCACGTGCTAGGGGTCTTGCTGTCTCGGTTCCAAACAACCACACACTATCTCCTCACCTTGCCTCCGTTGTCGAAGATGCATGTGTGATATGTTTGCATAAGACACGTACGCTTTTTCTCTACTTTTATCATGTGTTGTCCATGTCTCTTTCACACACGCACACACACTTTTCTCACTCTCTCTCTCTCTCTCTATCTTGTTAGGTACTCTGTCACGTCCATAAGCATATGGATGTTTTGAAAAGTCAAACCTCAGAAAAGTTTGACTAGGTATATGTGGAGAAAAACATTTACAGATGGAACAATCATTAGATTCATCACAACATGTACTTACTTCATACTATCATTTATCTTTGGTATTTAGATATAAGTAATTTCTTTATAAACATGGTTAAAGTTTCAAAAGTTTGACTTAAAAAATGTTGGAACTACATTATCGAATAGAGGGAGTAGCTCTTTCTCTCTCTCTGCTACTCTCACGGGCCTCCCCTCTCACTCGAACTCTCTATACCGACGGATTATACACTCACTGTGTCAGCGTATAGATCTGTATATTGTTTAGTTGACCGATCAACCAATCCACATGCTGCCTTGTCAGCTCATGTTCTGTATCTTCGTGTGCTGGCCCATGTGGCACTGGGTGAAAATAAGTAAACTAGAGGCCCATCTGACACGCGGTGAAGTAAACAAAGATGAAACCACTCGGGGTAGCACCCCGCATGCTAGTAAATTGAGGGCGCATTGAGGACAAACTTCTTGCACATGAAGGACGCACTCGCGCACGGTTCACCACCGCGCGGCGGCATGCACAGAAGGACGCACTAGCGCACACCCAGCACACAACACACACCAGCACACGTGTACACCGGCGTCGCCACCGGTTGAGATGGACGGCGAGGCAGCCAACAAGCGCCTCCGATTTGATGGCTGTTTGGGGCGTATACCGCATCCGGCGAGCCTGGACTTCATCAGAAGCCTCCCCGACGACACGCTGCTCGTCATCATCGGCCTCCTCCCCACCAAATCTGCCATGCGGACCGCCCTACTCTCCCGGTGGTGGCGCCCCCTCTGGCGCTGCGTCCCCCTCAACCTCATCGTCGACAGCTGCCTCTATGACGGGGATTGCAAACGCATGGCCACAGTCTCCAAGATCGTTTCGTTGCACCCTGGGCCAGCCAAACGCCTTGACATCCTCATGTTTAGTACCAACTGCAAGGGCCAACCCAAGTTCGATGAGTGGTTCTTATCCCCCGCACTAGATCAACTCGAGGAGCTCAGCTTTGAAGATGGACGATGTCGCTCTCTGCCACCGTCCGCGCTCCGCCTCACGCCAACGCTGCGCCGCGCCAGCTTCAGCTCCTGCTATCTTCCCCAGATTAATGTCGCGCCCGCTCTTCTGCTCCCTCAACTCATGCAGCTCGACCTCTTCGACGTTGTCATCTTGAAGAAGGCTATGGAGCACCTGCTCCGCAGCTGTACTGTGCTCTAGTACCTTCGTCTTGAGCAGATCCACGGGTTCATTAGCCTCCACATCGCCTCAACGAATCTTCGACGGATTTATGTGTCTTGCTAGCCCCGCAACAAGACATCAATTGGGAAGAGGTCACTCTAGTTGTTCCACGTTATGGTCATTGAGAATGCACTTTTCCTTGAGAGATTGCTTGTATCGGATCTAGAAGGTCCAAAAAAATCAGGGTCATTAACGCGCCGAAATTGACGGCATTGGTGTACTCGTCTTCCAAATTCTCCGAACTCTTTATTGGATCCGTAATCATTCACATACATGACTCATCTTCTTCTCCGTCTTCTTGAAATTCACATATTTAAATTTCTTCTTGATGTATTTACGACCGTCTTCCAGAAAATGATTCCCACAAGCTTGACCCAGTCCATGCGCACAGTGAAGATCTTAGCACAGTAAAATCTATCGGCCCCAATCTGGATCAAGTTGTTGGATTCCTTACATGCTTTCCGTGCACGGAGAAGCTACTCATCATGGTGAAACTTCTTTCCTATAAGTAAACAGTAATCACAACGTAGCTCAATGTTTTCGTAATTTTCCCAAATTACGATGACAAGTGTAGTGTTCAAAACTGCATCTACGCACTGCACCGAAAGAAATGTTTTTAGTATTTTTTTCTCATGTGATCACCTGCATCGTTTTTATGCTGTGCTACTATAGTAGCCTAGGCTAGTCATAGTGGAAAGTAACTTATGGTTACCCTAAGAGCAAGTACTACCTCCGTCCTAGTTTACTCTTCCAATTTTGTAGTATCAAAATTTGACCATAGATTTAACTAACAAAATGTTAATGCATGTCACTAAGAACTATATCGTTGGATTCGTATTTGAACATAATTTCAAATGGGGTAATTTTTAGTGACATGCATTGGCATTTTCTTAGGTGAATCTATGGTCAAAATTTTATACTAAATACGAGGTAGTATTACAAAAGTGGGCTATGTAGGCCAAAACATGTGCCAAATTCAATTGTGATGCATTTGGCATCGATGCCCCACCATTGTTCACCTGGTGTCCCAATCTGGATCAACTACTTTGCTCAGGTGCCAAATTAACTCACGCAATGAAAAAACACTTCGTGGGAGAGAGAGAGGACTGAGGCAATAAAAAACACTTGTTTGGGAGAGTGAGAGGCTGGTGTAGGTGGTTTGATTGATTTGTTTATACATGTGGGTCTGTGTGCACAGCGGTGCCAACTCTCTGACATCGCGAGAGCGGTGCCAAAATCTTTTGATTTGACATCGATGCGTAGTATGTGGCATACTTTTGCAAAATATGGCATCGGCCACATAGTCGAAGGCAACAAATGCCCAAGCTCTTCACGTGCTCCTAGTTAAATGAGAGGAAACACACACACACACACACAGAGAGAGAGAGAGAGAGAGAGAAAATATCACTAGCTAGCCAACCCTATCATATGAGCGAATGATATTGGTACCTCTTGATGACACGGCAATCTTATGCAGCCAGCTGCTCTAATATGTTCTTTTCTTTTACAGATAAAAATGACCCGAAAGTGAAAAATGTGCTGCACTATAACAATCTCATCGAATGCCTTGATCTCCATCTTACAGAAATTGATTTGATCGACTATCGAGGCAACACATCTGAGATTAAATTGGCCAGGTTCTTTGTTCTGGAGGCAAGTGTGCTCAAGGTAATGAGGTTTGGCGTTCTCTAGCGCAAAAATGAATGGCGTGCTGATCACCGCAAGCGTCTAAGCCTAAAAGACAAAGCCTCCGCAGAAGCTGAATTTGTTTTTGAAACATCAAGTGGCCAGAGACTCGAAAACTTATTTGCCCATTAGTGACTTGTCAGGGCGGTAGATTTTAGTTTGTACGATAATGCTGCATCCACCTAAAGTAACGAAAGTTCTTACGTAAACTTCCTAGTAATTCCCTCTTCATAGGTGCAGCATTACTCCTAACATTTGTAATATCAGTTCGAAACTTGTAATATTGTCGTGTCCTATTCCTGTGTTTTCAAAATCCTGCGAATCTAATAGGTCCTGAGTTGGTGATGATGTTGTGCCTCCCATCTTTCACCAATAGCCGTCGGATCTAGATCTGACGCATACAAACCAAGCTTCTCCATTTTTGCAAAAAGATGCCCGCACTTGTTCCCTATTTACAAACAACTCCTTGTCTATCACAATCAGCCTCATCTCCTCCCCACCACATCTAGGAGTAGAAGGCCGTGGAAAAATCTGGCACGATGGCCGCTGCCGGAGCCGTCCAACCCCAATCTTGGTGTTCCATGCAATGCACGGGCATCTACGCACGGGAAATTATGTCGAACATGGCTAGTTGTAAGCAGGCTAGCTCTACAGCCATGATGATAGTGACTGTAGACTGTGAGGCTGACTATGGTATGCCGAACACGGCGCCTATACTCAGGTGTCATCTCCGGCGCAGGGTCTTGTCATTTCACTGTGAGGAGCAGCACATAGTAATTTGACCAACGGGTAGTACAGTGCTAGTACTCCTACTACTACATTGGTAGTACTACTACTAGTGCTAGTAGCACCACCGTCTGGATTTAGGAGTACTTCCACGTCCATCTGGATTTTAGTATTGGCTAGCAATATCTAGTAATGCATGTCACCAAAAATGTACTACTCCCTCTGTAAATAAATACATGGTGTTTTATTCCTATCGGCGAGAGAACTTAATGTTTTTTTGCTAACTAGAGTACCGTAATAGGATTATATGCAATGAACTAAACACTGCATGTCATGTTTGGTACTAGTCTCAAGTCATTGAAAGCATGCACGGCCCACATCTCTCATTGGTTGATATGTCACGAAATAAGAAACAAGGAGGGAGTTAATGCACCGTGCCTAAGTATTTTGGGATTATTTGGTTTCGTAAGGTGACTTAGACAACATTTTTGTTTACATGCATTAATATTTTATTAGTTAAATCAAAGGTCAAAACTTGGCGCAAAATGCAAAGGAGACCAATAAACCAGTAAATATCAAACTTCTGTTGTTTGGCCCCAACTAGATGTCCGGTGAGATGACTATACTGCACTAGCAGGAGGGGGACGCAGCTTCATTGACTTACGGCAACTGCCTTTGGGTGAATGACACGTGGCCCCAGGGGGTGGTGCAGTAGACGGCCGAGGAGTAGTACGAAATCCTACGCACCTACGCACGCTAACCAAGGGCTGAGTGATCACTCGAATTGCAAGATTAGTTGACTAGAAGCTACGCTAGACCCATGGAGGCGATGAGCGCGAGCATCAGCCGGCTGTGCCAGATGGTCCACGACGCCGGCCTGCGGCCCGGCAGGTAGTATTGCTTGAGGCCGCCAGGGCGAGGGGCCACTTAGACGACAGCTTCGCATCCTTGTTCGATGAGGTCCTTGTCAGTTTCCTCGAGAAGTTCACCGTCGTCAAGAAGCTTGCGGACGACTTTGACGTAAGCCTCTAGCCGACACACCCAGGCTCTGCGATGCCCGCCACCCTCAATGGCAACTATGGTAACAACCTCTTCGACACACTGGTGGGCCTGCGACTGCCCGCCGCCGCGCCGGAGAATGTCCACCTCGAGGTCGCGCTCGCCGCGTAGCGCCTGGCGCAGCAAGACACCATCGACATAATCACCCACGTCTATGCACAAATCGTCCACAAGGACTAGTACATGGAAGAGGAGGACGATAGCATGCTGGCCTTCTTGGAGTGCATGGCAACCTTGGACGGCACTGTTCAGAAGCACGTTGAGCTCGCCGCCAACGCCGCTGCTCCTCACACGTCGGTTGGTGACCCGGCGCACTCGGGCGTGAGGATGTCGTTGAACGTTGATGGATCCGTATGTATTTTTATCCTACCGTGAAATCCATGTAGTAGTATACGATACTACAGTAATTATCTTACTTTTCGCATCAACTTCATAATTTTCGTACGTACTCCATACATGAGCGGCGCTAGAAGCAAACTTCTCATAACTCTAGGCAAAATTGTTATTTTCTATCTATCGGTCGCGCCATGGAGCAGAACCAAATTTGACAAGTTACGAGTTCAAAACGAAAAGCCTGCCGTGTTCGCGTCGCACCCCCACATGGTTGGTCCGGCACACCGCTCAAGCGGGAATGCGTGCGGTGTTGCATTTTCACTTACAAGTGGGACCACAGTTGAGCAAACCGACTATCGGCAAACCCCCACCCCGCCCACTGCGCGATGGCTGAGAAAAGAGGACAGGAGGGAGAAGAGATGGCTGTAGCACGGACTAAAAGAAAATTTGTGTCGGATGGGCCTCGTGTGGGTGGCGTGTGCCGTACTGCTAGACGTAAATGCTAGTTATGACCCATGCCACCCCACTATATCGAGCCTATATCGAGGTACGTAGAACAAATTTCCTGCAGTCCGTGCTCAGCCCTCCTCTATCGCTATTCTCAGCCAGCCAGCGGACGCGCGGAGCCCATCGTCTGTTTGCTCACATGCGGCCGCACATGTCAGTGAAAACGCAAGAGGACCCACTGAACCTGCACATCTTTCACCTCGACGTGCTGGTGATGAAAAACAAATCCAATAAAGATCTTCGGTGGCCGCTTTTGGAGTAAGATTCTATTTACAGTTTAACCCAAGATGCACATCTCTTGGCTTCAACTACCACTCTATTTTCTTTCATGACACGACCTAGATGCTGGATGTCCCACGTGTTGGCAAAAGGAGGAAGAACCCGACCAAATCTTCGGTTCTGCTCTCGGATTAGACTAGTTGTGCTAACTTAAATTTTTTATTGTGTACTCCCTCCGTTCCAAAATACTTGACTTCCATTTGTCCAAAAATGGATGTACCTATATACTAAGACATGTCTAGATACATATATATTTTGAAAAATAGAAGGTATGTAGTATTGTGCAACGGAGGGAGTAGAATGGATGCAAGTTTTTGTATTGGGAAGAAGAGTACATCCATATATTGATAGAGCGCAATTTAGTAGATGTTCTATCACTTTTAGCTAGTATAGAATAGAGGCTAGGCATGAGACTAGATGCGAGGAAGCAACGTCTACTTCTTTACACTCGAAGAAGAAAGAAGCACGCAAGATCGAGCCTCCGCATATCAACAATGAATGCATCGAGGAGGCACTAATCCAACTTACTACAGGAGTAGTGAAAATTATCGTTGGAGTTCGTGCAAAACGGAGGTCCATTTGGGGTCGTGCGTTGGAGTTGGCCTTACAAGTGGGACCGTAGTTAAGGAAGCCGACTATTGGCAAACCCCCACCTCGCCCGCCGTGCGATGGCTGAAGTTAGAGAAACAACGAGGTTGAAGAGATTGCTGTCGCACGGACTCCAAGAAATAATATGGTGTCAGATGGATGTCGTGGTGGTGGCATGTGCCGTACACCTGGACGTGAATGCTTGTTCTGGCCCATGCCACCCTACTACTCGTACTACTTACTCCTACTACTTACTCCTACTACTTACTCCTACTGTATATTATACTAGTATCGAGGATTCGAGGTGCTGGTTACGTACAATGAACACATTAACCTATGGCTACGGTAAAAACACCCGCCCGACGCGCGAAGCATGTGAAGCTAGTACAAATAGTGCACTACTATTGTTGATTGGCCTCATCCGATAACCTGTTGCAATGCACGTACAATTATGTATTTGGAAAATATTTTTTTGCCTCGTCGCACCACTCACTTAGAGAAGCGACTCGAAAGTCATTCATAAATTTAGTAAGTTTATCACAGGCATATCATTTTATTACATAGAACAACAGATCATCAACCCACATCGACAACGAGGATACATTATAAATACTAAAGTTTTCACCACACAACAAATAACAAGCAATGAAATGAACTTCAACTCAACCATTCCTCGGCGTTGGAAATGCTTGCTTTGAACCACAAGTGATTCTCTGGGACGGGCCATGAATTGTGTCACACCCTAGCTAGTCCATGCATTAGAGTGTGCATCATGTTTACTTTTCATCAGAAACTTGAAATGGGAAAGGCAGAACCCCCAGCACCCCTCTTGAAATCAACTAGGGTTTACTAAAAATAATTTGAATGAACCTGAAATGCCCTTCTAAAATGTTCACCCTCTTTGCCTTGGGTTAGAACCTCTGGGAAAATTGGTGCACAATTTTCTAGGTCAACAAAAGGTCATTGATTTAAATCATAAATATTTGAATTTGGGCATTTAAATGCTATAAAATAATTCAAATGCTCAAATAATTCTGGAAATGAATGTTTGCTGTTAGGAATAATTCCAACAGAGCCCACAATTATTTTCAGGATTTTAGTAAGTGCCTAGGTATTTTTAATAAAGCCCTAAAGCTACAGAAAAATAGAAAAGGAAAACAAAAATCAAAAAAGGAGAAAGAAGCCACTTGGGCCTTACCTGGCTCGGCCCAGCCGAATGGCCAGCGCCAGTCACCCCCTACCTCGCGCAAGGAGGCAGGGGCGCGTGCTCGCTGCGCGCCGGCCACGCGCCGGCCACCTCCTGCTTCTGCCGACGCTAGGAGGCGCCCAGAGACGCCACGAGACCCCCTCGACCCCCTCTTGTCCTCTCTCACTCTTCCCCTCGTCTCCCTCATCCTCTCCCGCGATGACCGAGCGCGCCCCTCGCCGCCGATCGCCGTAGTCGCCGCCAGAGACCTCCCCTCGCCCCTCCGACGAGCACATCAGCTCCGCCTCGACTCCCTCGTCCTCCCCACCGAGGCACGCTTCGCCGGAAGCCCTGCAACGCCGCCTTCGCCCTCGTCTTCAACCTCGGGCATCCGAGATCGCCGGCGACCGTGCGCCCGCTCCGTTGCGTCCCCGAGCCCGCTGAGACCACCGCTGCACTCCCCGTGAGCTTCTCCTTCGATCCCCACCTTCCCCTTGCTCGTTTGCGCCCTATAGCTCCGATTTCCACCGCGGTCGAAGCTCGCTGGCGCCGTGCCTCGTCGCCGTCGTGGCCAGGGCCACCGTGGCTTGAAGCCAGGCACACCACTGTGCTTAGCGCAGTCCCAGGAACCTAACGCACCACAACCTGCGCCTCGCCGTGCCCCGTAGCATCGGATTCAACCACGCCCGAACTCCAGCGACCGCCAAGGTCGTCGTCGGCGTCGTTTCCGGCCACCCCGAGCCCAACTACCACCACCAAACGCCGCGGTTCGTCCCCAGCTACCCGTAGCTGCTCTCCGCGCATCATTTGGTGCCCTGTGGGCGATTTCCGCAGCGCGCCACCACGTCTGGCCTCGCCGGCGGCTATACGCCGGCAGGTTTTGACCCGCTGACCAGCGAGGTTGACCTGCTGACGTGGGTTGACCTCCACCCTCTCTCTCACCAACATGCGGGCCCCTCCCGACTAATTACCCTGTTAGTGCTAACTAAATAGGTTAGTTTAATTAGTATAGTCACTGACTAGTGGGCCCTGCCAGTTAACTAGGCTAACTAAACGTAGTTAGTGCATAGAGACACTGACCAGTGGGCCCCACCAATCAGGTTTGACCTGGCTGGCGCCTTTGACCTGCTGAGGTCAGCATGACGCGTTGCTGACGCAGTAATTGATTTTCTGGATTTATTCTTATACAGGAAATTCCAGAAAATAGTTCAAACTTAAAAAATTCATAGAAATTCAACCATAGCTCCAAATGAGATAAATTATATATGAAAAATTATCAGAAAAATTAAATCTATCCATCTGTAATGGTTTCATGCATGACAAAACAAGTTTACCTTGCTGTTTAAGCAGAATAAGGTAATGCACTATAAATGCCATGTTTAATGAGCTAATATTTGAATCTTTGATTCAAATGAGTTCAAATCTTTCTATTCTAGCTTGCATTTGGCCAAGACACAATCATATTGCCATGTCATAGCATGCATCATATTGTTGCATATCGTCATGTGTTGATTGTGCTCCGATGTGTTCTCCGTGCTAGGTTCTGCCTCCGAGGATATTCATGAGTATCCAACTGAAGGGCAGTATCCCGCTACCACTCCATCAGGCAAGCAACCATTGATCATTCCGATACAAACCCATGTTCTTGCTTCTGCTCTGGTTTACTGCATTAAGACAACGCGATTCAAACTGCTGTGTGCTACGGTAGTTGAACCCTTATCCTCTGCATGACCTGTCATTGCCAAAGTAACTAGATGAAACCCACTAGCATGTGTAGCAGTTGATTGGGCCATGTTTTGTGATTCCTACCTTGCTATCCCTGCTATGCTTAGAGTTGTGTCAGGTCTGGTTCATCTGGGTGATGGGCTAGAGTGAAATGCTCATGTCGATACTGTGAGGGATGTGTTGAACATGTTTTGGTAAAGGTATCGATGAGAGGCCATGTAGGAGTACATGGTGGGTTGTTTCATTGAGACCGTCCCTAAGAACTCAGATCTGTATGCGTGATTTAAGATTCAGCTGCTACCACACATTGGGCCCTGAAATATGATGCCGCTCGACTTACTGACCCCTCTCGCCTCTGTCCAGGAGTTGCAAATAGTTTCTGGTGTTTGTAGGACATGTGTTGGCGGCCGTGCGTAGCGCTGACCCTAGGGGTGGGCTATGATGCGGTAGATACACTGTGGCCGGGTATGCCAGGCGCCCGTTTGGCGTCTCGGAACCCTGTACACATCGTTTGGGGCCGTTGAGGACACCCCGGCCGGATTTCCTTGCGGATGGAACCTAAATAGGCGATAAACCTGGATGACGAGGGATGATCCCCGGTGGAGTATTGTGTTGGTGAGTAGTGGACTCGTGTGCGAAAACTATTTTACTAGAGAGGTTCCGTAGGATAGCTTAGCCAAGAGTCAAAGCTGGCTTGCTGCATAACCCCACCACCTTCTTGAGAATAAGCATGTATGGTAGGTTCTGATGTAAGACTTGCTGAGTGCCTTTGTACTCATATTTGCTTATTTATTGTTTTCAGACACTGCCCCCTCCGATGGGTTTATGTAGACCTTGACATCGACGAGTGACTAGCCACCCAGGTGGTGATCCCGTCTATGGAGGGCCCTATGTAGATAGACAGGCTTCGAGAAGCCTTCTTTCTTTTTAGAGTCTGTACTCAGACTAGTTGCTTCCGCATGTGCTTGTATGATTGTATGACTTGAGTGTCGGGTCATGTGACCCCTATCTGTATGACATGTTATGTATGGCTCTCTGGAGCCTTTAAATAAAGTACTTGAGTTGTAGAGTTTTGTTGTGATGCCATGTTGTATGTACTCATATCGGGCATATTGTGTGTATGATTGAAATGCTTGGTATGAGTGGGATCCGACAATCTAGTTGTTTATCCTTGGCAGCCTTTCTTACGGGGAAATGTAGTCTAGTTTTCCTCGAGCCATAGTAGTCCGCTACAACCCGGTTCACCGGAGTCCTGCTAGACCAGCACTACTGTTCAGGACACTTGACTGGCCGGCATGTGTTTCACTTCGTCCCTATGTCTGTCCCTTTGGGGAAATGTCACGTGGTGGCTTCCGAAGTCCTGCCTAGCCTGCTACAGCCCGGGATCCCCGGAGTCCTGTTAGCCCAGTGCTACAGCCCGGAATCACTCGTTGATGACCGACATGTTCGATGTGATTCATGTATGGCTGTCTCCATAGGTCTGTGCCGCTTTGGGTTCACGACTAGCCATGTCGGCCCGGGTTCTCTGTCATATGGATGCTAGCGACACTATCATATACGTGAGCCAAAAGGCGCAAACGGTCCCGGGCCATGGTAAGGCGACAACCGTGGGATACCATGCGTGAGGCCACAAAGTGATATGAGGTGCTACCGGCTAGATCGATGTGGCTTGGAATCGGGGTCCTGACAGTGTTGGTATCAGAGCCGGACTTCCTGTAGGTTCGCTGAGCCAAACTGGTCGATGTCGAGTCTAGAAATGCTTTACTTATATGTAGGGGAATTGATTGTGGGAGGGAACGTAAGGTTCTTTTACTCCTTTACCTATGCCTCTGATCTGAGTCATTCTCTCCTCATTCAACGTGGGTTAAGGACTAGGCTCTCTTCTTCTATCAGGTTCACGTGTTACTAATCCGTAGTAGCTTATAGGATTATTGTTACTTGTTCCAGTTCAGTTTCTACTATTCTTAGTATGTTGCTAATTGAATCAAAACCTTGATATGATGTTGTTGAGTGGTATTGTGAACTGTTGTGGATGTCTCAAATCTTTTTCTGAGCATTTACAGCCGTTATGCTGTCCAATTTTCCCTAGAAATTCTAATGTCTTTGCATTGCGGTGGTGCTTTCAGATGGCCAACCGTCCTCAAAACCAAGTGGTTCGCCTGACCAGGTGCCTCGACGTGCCTGGTCATACTGCTATGTTAGTCCGGGTCATGATCGAGACGGGTTACCGTTGGTATCCCGAATACACTGTCGAAGAGCAGTTCCGCAACTTTAATCAAAGCCAGTATTTCTGCACCGTCAGGATATTTCCTTCTTATCCTGGATCTACCGAGCCCCTTCACTATTCCTATGGACTCTGGGTTACTGTTGAGATGGCTGTGCAGGATGCTGCCTATTCCATGATGACCATCATGCGAGTCCGGACTGGCCTGCTTCGGAACACCGACTTCCGTTACATGCCAGCTTCACTTCCGGGAGTGCAAGGGTATCTTCAGGCCATCTATGCTGACTCCACTCAGGAGGACTCATTAACTCATACCACTGCTGAGATGCTCGAAGATAAGGACCGAGAGAATCGGGCCCTGAGGCTAGAGCTTTTCAATACCCGTGCTGATCATTGGGCCACATTGACTCGGTTTGCACCTGCAGTGCAAGCTGGATGTATGGATACAAGAGATCTGTATCCTGTGAGATCAGCTCTGCCAGACATGGTGGATTGGTGTGTAATGGGAGGTATCACCCCACCCCGTGGTCCCCGCAGGCCACCGTTTGTTGGTCCAAGACCTCATCCTAGCCCCTATGGTCCACAGGCTCCTCAGGACCGTCTGTTTCCGGATGATCACGTTGAACTTCCAGGCTATGGAGGTGACTTCTATGAGGACTACTACGGAGCTGTCTGAGTTAGTAGTAGTACCACTAGTATTGTAGTAGTTGTATCTCCACTGTCCTGTGTGACTTGTGGAATATTACTTTGCGTGTTATCGATTCCGGAGGTGTAGACAAATAATGTATAGGAGCTTGGAATGCCTCTGATGAGATGTAATGTCTTTCATCATAGTTGTACTGTAGCCTGGGCTTGTACTAAACTATGTATGATGTGTATGACCGTTGGTATATATATGGCAGTTTTATATTACCATGACATACGGATGAACATCTCTGCATTCCGTGTAATCCATTACATTCTGCACTTGCTTGCTAAGTTTGAGCCATCCTTGTCTAAACCGTTGTCTTGTTTTCTCCTAGGATGGTCAACACCCGCTGCAACCCTGCTGTCCCGGAGCAGGGGGAAGCCAGTGCAGCTAGAGGTGAAAATCTGCCTCACCCGCCTTCTCTGGCCGAAGTGATGCTAGAGGTGGAAAGAAACAAGCGTGAGACTAACCGCCTGCTGGAGCGGACTGAGCAGAACACTGCACGCCACACGCGAAATGACTTGGTGTAAATCAATGACTTTATCAAGCTGTACCCACCAAAGTTTAACCATTCCGTCGAGCCCCTCGACGCGGATGACTGGCTTCGCAGCATCACCCACAAGCTACGTTCTGCCAACATAGCCGAAGCCGACAAGGTTACCTATGCTGCCTATCACCTCGAAGGGCCTGCTAGCCATTGGTGGGAAAACTTCGAAGCCATGCGCCCGGTCGGTCAAGTCACTACTTGGGCTGAATTCAGTGAGGCTTTCCGTGGGCATCACATTCCGGAAGGTCTCATGGATCGCAAGAGGGAGGAGTTCTGCAACTTCACCCCAGGAAGACTGACCGTGGATGCTTACAGTCGTGAATTTGGGAACCTGGCATGCTATGCCCCTGAAGAGGTTTCTACTGACGCTAAGAAGCAGGCAAGGTTCCGCAAGGGACTTAGCACTGAGCTTCGCCGCGATCTTCGTCTGCACGAGTGCACCTCCTTTCAGAAGTTGGTCAATAAATCCATCAGTGCTGAGACAGGCCAGACTGATTATGATGCTTCACGCAAGCACTCCCGTGATTTTGGCTCTTCATCCGGCTCTGGAGCTCAGAAGTGCCAGGTGTGGATTCCAAGCACGGCACTGCCACCCAGGTTCACCCCGAGGCCATCCTTTGAGGCGCCTCGTCCCAACCAGCAATTCGCACCGCCCAAGCCCTATGGTGGCCCCGCTGCTAACGCTGCTCCACGCCCCAATGTGGTAACATGCTTCAAGTGTGGAGAGCCGGGTCACTATAGCCGAGAGTGTCCCCAGAACAACAACCCCAATCAAACTGGAAAGTCCGTTGGCCGTGGTAAGCCCGCGGGAAAAACGTTCTACGCCAAGCCGGCCACCACTGCACGTGGCCATGTCAATTATGTTTCAGCCGAGGAGGCTCATGAGGATCCCAACGTCGTCCTTGGTACGCTCCTTGTTAACTGCCATCCGGCATCTGTTCTTTTCGATACTAGAGCATCTCATTCTTTCATATCCAAGAACTATGCTCGACTGCATAACACGACATTCTGTGACATGCCCTCTACCATGGAAATTCAAACCCCTGGCTCTAGATGGCAAACTTCTAGAGTAAGCCATGGGAACGAAATTCTTGTCGATAGACTTGTCTTCCTTGCATCCTTAATAGCTCTCAAGTCCTCCGACATAAAAATCATCTTAGGTATGGACTGGATGTCAGCTCATTATGCTAGGATTGACTGTGCCACTAGAACCGTTCAACTTACTCACCCATCGGGCAAGATTGTTAATGTCTTAACTCTAGTGGCCAAGCGCCAACTTTACTCCCTAGATGCCAACTCTCTTCCAGACCTTGAGGATGTTCCGGTAGTCCGAGACTTTCTGGATGTATTTCCAGAAGAACTGCCAAGTGTTCCACCTGACAAGGATGTCGAGTTTGTGATAGACCTTGTTCCAGGAACCGTTCCAATTTCTAGAAGACCGTACAAGATGGCACCCATAGAACTAGCCGAGCTTAAGAACCAACTCGATGAGTCCTTGAACAAGGATTTCATCCGTCCTAGTTCCTCTCCTTGGGCTTTCCCCGTCCTCTTCGTCAAGAAGAAGGATGGAACAGATCGAATGGTTGTGGATTACCGACCCGTCAACTTGGTCACCATCAAGAACAAATACCCGCTTCCCAGGATCAATGATCTGTATGATCAGCTCGCTGGATCCTCAGTCTTTTCCAAGATGGATTTGAGGTTGGGCTACCATCAAATCAAAATCAGAAATGGGGACATCCCCAAAATGGCCTTTGTTACTCGTTATGGCCAATACGAGTACACCGTTATGTCCTTCGGTTTAACCAATGCCCCAGCCACCTTCTCCTGGTTAATGAACTCGGTTTTCATGGAGTACTAGGATAAATTCTTGTAGTATACCTCGACGACATACTCATCTACTCCAAGAATGAAGAGGAACATGCCGAACATCTAAGGCTGGTATTGATGAAACTTCGAGAGCATCGCCTTTATGCCAAATTCTCCAAGTGTGAATTTTGGTTGCCAGAAGTGACCTATCTAGGCCATGTAATCTCTGGTAAGGGTATTGCTGTCAATCCCGAGCGAGTTCAAGACGTCCTTGATTGGACTCCACCTGAGACGGTCAAGCAAGTTCAGAGTTTCCTTGGCCTAGTGAGCTATTGCCGCCACTTCGTCAATAATTTCTCCAAGGTTGCTAAACCTCTAACTGAACTCCTCAACAAAGATAAAAAGTTCGAGTGGACTCCGCAGTGCGAGTTCAGCTTTCAGGAACTGAAAAGACACCTGACATCTGCCCCCGTACTGGTACCACCAGACTTCTCCAAGGACTTTATTATCTATTGCGACGCCTCGCGACAAGGACTAGGTTGCATACTCATGCAAGATCGTCAGGTAATTGCCTATGCTTCACGGCAATTACACCCACATGAGGAAAATTACCCCACACATGATCTAGAGCTTGCAGCTGTAGTCCATGCACTTAAAACTTGGCGACATTACCTCCTTGGTAATCATTGCGAGATCTTCACCGATCACCAAAGTTTGAAATATATCTTCACCCAACCGGATTTGAATCTCAGGTAAAGACGTTGGGTCGAGTTGATCTCGGATTACGACTTAGGAATAACTTACACCCCGGGCAAAGCCAATGTCATGGCTGATGCACTAAGCCGTAAATCCTATTGTAACAACCTGATGTTACAACAAAGTCAACCACTTCTCCATGAGGAATTCCATAAGCTTAATCTTCATATTTTCCATCGAGGATTCCTATCCACCCTGGTGGCGAAACCTACCCTTATGGATCAAATCATAGCTGCCCAGAAGCGTGATAAGGGCATATCCCGGATTAAGGAAAATGTCGTTAGCGGAGTTGCTAAATGTTTCTCCATGGATGAGCAAGGTGATGTCTTCTTCGAGAACCGTCTGGTGGTTCCCAGGAAACAACATCTATGCCATTTGATCCTTAAGGAAGCTCATGAATCCCCTCTCACCATTCATCCCGGTAGTACCAAAATGTATCAAGACCTACGCCAGAGGTTTTGCTGGACTAGGATGAAGAGAGAAATCGCACAATACATTGCTAATTGCGATGTTTGTCATCGTGTTAAAGCAGAGCATCAACGGCCTGCTGGAACCCTTCAACCTTTGGCTATTCCTGAATGGAAATGGGATAAAATCAGTATGGATTTCATCACTGGGTTTCCCATGACCAAGAGAGGGAATAATGCCATCTTCGTTGTGATCGACCGACTTTCCAAAGTAACCCACTTCCTACCTGTTCGTGAGAGTATCACCGCTAGCCAGCTAGCTAATTTATACATCTCCCGAATAGTGTCTGTTCATAGTGTTCCATTGGAAATTAACTCAGACCGTGGGAGTCTCTTCACCTCTCGATTTTGGGAAAGTTTCCAAAATGCTATGGGGACTCATCTCTCTTTTAGCACCGCCTTCCATCCTCAATCAAGTGGTCAAGTAGAGCAAGTCAATCAAATTCTGGAAGATATGCTCCGAGCTTCTGTTATCTCGTTCGAAATGAGTTGGGAGAAATGCCTTCCATTCACGGAGTTTGCTTATAACAATAGTTATCAAGCTGTCACGACCGGTTTTCCGGACATAAATTTCCAGAAAATGGCCGTTGTGCTCACCAGCCCCAGGATTACTGTTAGCTGATGAGGCACAAACTTGATACAGAAATTCCAAGCAAAAGTACAAAATGTGTAGTACAAGACCATTGTGGCCTGTGAGTACATCAAATGGTTTTCTAGTGGTCGATGGTGGAAGCGGTTTGTGAATCATCAGTGTGTGGGACTCCATTTCCCACGAGAACAGCTGACCAGGTTAACTCCTATCTTCGCGTGGCTGCTATCACCGTTGCTTAGTTTCTGGGGCTGTCACCGCAACGTTCTTTTCCATGCAAATATCTGGCCAAGACAATAGCCAGGGACAAGCCAGTGAGTACTTTGAATGTACTCACAAACATTAAGAACACTGGAATAATATAATTGATAATTATGCACTTAAATATTCTATGATCACATCGTTAGTCGCAAGTAAAATAGCTTTTATTGCATGCAAGCGGTTTATTAGTATGCAACATAAATAAGCAATAATGGAGTGGAAATAAAATGCCGCAGTCGGGCATCTGGGCGACACCACATAAAGGGCTTTAAAAGAAATGCCACAGTCGGACGTCTGAGCGACATCACAGAAAGGGCTTTAAAAGAAATGCCACAGTCGGACGTCTGAGCGACATCACAGGAAGGGCTTTAAAAGAAATGCCACAGTCGGACGTCTAAGCGACATCACAGAAAGGGCTTTAAAAGAAATGCCACAGTCGGACGTCTAAGCGACATCACAGAAAGGGCTTTAAAAGAAATGCCACAGTCAGACGTCTAAGCGACATCACAGAAAGGGCTTTAAAAGAAATGCCACAGTCGGACGTCTAAGCGACATCACAGAAAGGGCTTTAAAAGAAATGCCACAGTCGGACGTCTAAGCGACATCACAGAAAGGGCTTTAAAAGAAATGCCACAGTCGGACGTCTAAGCGACATCACAAAAAGGGCTTTAAAAGAAATGCCACAGTCGGACGTCTAAGCAACATCACAGAAAGGGCTTTAAAAGAAATGCCACAGTCGGACATCTAAGCGACATCACAGAAAGGGCTTTAATTCACAAGTAAAAATACTCATAATAAATATTCAGTTCATGATAATAAACGGGTTAGTCCATCCACAGGAATAAACATTTAACCGGGCTTAGAATTAAATAATCGCCATGAATATCCAGGGGGTAGAACCATCCCAAGGATACTCGATAATACAAATATTAACACAGGTTAGTCCATCACAAAATAATAATCATGGTCCTCACAAGTCACCGATCAGTATCCAAGTTTTGGTTTAACAATTTCTCCTCCGAAGACCGACACTAAGACCAACACTTGACCCATCCCAGACTATAATCCTTAACCATGGATACGGCTATTCGAATAGGTTTTAATATTTGCAGAGGGTGTACGCTTTACCCACGAGTAACGGATTCCTTAGTCCATCGAGACTAATTCCGTCTACGGCCTTTTAGTAGAAAACACGCCTAACTTGCACACA
The DNA here is from genome assembly GCA_034509565.1 of Triticum monococcum. Taxonomy (NCBI): domain Eukaryota; kingdom Viridiplantae; phylum Streptophyta; class Magnoliopsida; order Poales; family Poaceae; genus Triticum; species Triticum monococcum. The sequence continues at coordinate 71,040,289 of CM067846.1, forward strand.
CCAGCTTAACTCATCGGTGTCTGGAATCACCCACGACACTTGTTAAGCAAACTCTAAGTGGGGAGGCTACAACCTCGCATGGCATGGGATCAAATTTATATCGCGCGCTCTAAGGGGTGGCCTCCCCTCTCGGTCTCAACCGGAAAACACCCATGCCCCCGGACCAGGTGGCATGCCTACCGGCTACAACCGATACCTTCCTCCATGGCCTCTCTGTACGATGTGTGCTTGAAAGGGGTTGACGACTTACTGAACCATACCCTACCTGCGGCAGGGACAAGTGGTAGTACATAGCAAGTATGGGGGTTACTGGAAACAAGGCTCGGTCTACGGTCGACTCAGGAGGTTTATAAGTTCCCTGCATGACATGTAACAAATATATTTCAATCAATAAAATCACCACTCAATATACCTTACCATGCCATACCGGACATAACCGTCCCGACGGGGACCGGCGACAAGCTCACGCCTACCCAAGGTCGAGGCTTTTTCGGCAGGCATGCTAGGCACACGAGGATGATTACCATCGCAATAATATTCATTTCCAACAGCAAGGAAATCACTGATATGCTTCCATGCAAATGATCATGTCACATGAAATAACAAAACCTCTGAAATAAGGTGGTGTTATAAACGTGTCAAATATCACACCAAAAACATTATACCAGAGTTCAGTATGCTTGCCTTTAAATTGTGGAGGGGTGAGGTGCTCTCCAAAACTTTTGAAAGTTTCTTCTCTCTCTCCAAAATCCTATTTTAAAAATATATTTGAATTAACACACATTTCAAAAACAGTACAAAAAAGTTGTTTGGAAAATTTTGAAATAAATCTTAAAATAAACTAGACCAAATTTGAGGAAGGTAGGAAAAAGAATCAATTCATTTGGAGTTGTATTTAAAAAGTTATAGCCAGTCAAAGATTTGGTCAAAATCTGTTTTGAATAAAATCAGAAAAAGAAAACGGTTCAAACGAGTTTACGCTTTCAGTGCAGAGAAAACGTATTTGCGCCCTTTACGCCTCCACTTAACCACGTGGACCGGCGCTGGGTCTCTGACGGTGGGCCCGCCTGGCCCACTGGTCAGGTTTGACCAGTCGCCCGCGTCGTGTCCCTCCTCTGCCCGAGTGGAGCGGGGCTCCGGCGATCATCGCCCGCGAACGGTGGCTCCGTTCGGAAAGCTGAGGCCACCAGCGGACTCAGGGGGCCGAGGTGGTCAGTCCGGTAGTCGTAGGGTCGTTGGACGTGGAGGAAATCGCCGGCGGCGAGCTCCGCGGCGGAGGGAAGCTTCGGGAGCAAGGTGGATTTGGGGCTACGGTGGTTCCCGATCAAGATTGAGTAGGGGGATGGGTTCACGGGAGGATGAGGAAGTTTCTGGCAAAGAGAATGGAGAGGGAGAGGCCCTGGTGGTGCCGGAATGGCCGGGGCGGTGGCGGCAGCTGCGGTTGCCGGAGATGAGGAAGGAGGCCTCCCCGGGTCGATTGGCTGCCAATGGGGGTCCGCGGGAGGTGGCTTGGGACTGCCTGCGTGCGGAGATGAGCTCGGGGCTCCTTAAATAGACGAGTCGAGGCGGTTTAGCGGCGGCCGCGGATGAGCTCGTCGGCGACCGTCTTTCTGTAGCTGCAGGGCATCGTGGCGGCGACGAGCGCTAGCGGACAAGGCTGCGGATGAGCTCGCGCTGCTCCAGGGGCCATGTGGCGAGCGGGAGGGGCTTGGGCGGCGCTGCCCGTGGCTGGAGCCGCTGCGGACGCCGGCGTGCCACCAAAATGCCCTGGCGGCGGTGCTGCAGCGTGCCAGGGTGGCTTGGCGCGTTGCTGCGCGGCGGGGAGTGCGTGGCGAGGTGCTGCCGAGTGGGCCAAGGCCAGGGGGGCCAGCGTGTGGGCTCGGGCGTGGCATCGTGCAATACGCGCGCTCTGGGCGCGGCCAGTGCACGCACGGGAGATGCTCGACACAATGCCGCGGCATGCTACAGGTTGCAGGTGAGGTTGGGGTTTACCAGATCGAGGTTAGAAGCAACTGGGAGTCTCGTGGACAGGTTAGTTTGATCCAAGGTGCAAGCTCATAGTGCAATGCCAAAACTCATGTCAAAACTGGTCATGCCCACAGGGTGCTCGATAGAATGCCACCTGCACCTAGGCAACTCTTGGGGTGGCCAAAACTTCCAGATTGGGGTCTCTTTAGATGGACAAGAGGGTGGTGAGGTTAGTTGGTCAAATGCAGCAACTTGTTAGTGCAAGTTTTACAAAACTACAATTCTGGACAGGAAATAAATGGCATTATTTCATGAACCAAAAGTGATCCAAAAAGGTGCATGCTCCTGGACTTAAGGGTTTAACATGGATGACTACAAGTAGGAGAAAGAATCAAGGGTTAAAGAGCAAACAAAAATATGGTTGCTGCACAAACCATCAAGTTGGTCCAGAATGAAAATGAGGTTGATTCACTCAAATTTTTCAAAGAACAGCACTAGGTTTTTGCAAAATGTTGAATCATATGTTACTACTAACATCCAAAAATTTTGGTGGAGGCTAGAAGAAAATATTTAAATGAGTTGTAGTGCAAAATTACCCACTGGACCAGAGAAGAAAAAAGGGTGTAGAGCTCAAAATATTTCATAAAATAAAGATGTTTTTATACAAAGGTGATTTAAAAACATCACATGACATCTCCAAATTTTGGTTGAAAATTTAAGTGAATTTATCAAATGGTTGTAGTTCAAATATGGCCATTTAACCTTGAAAATACATTTTCAAGAAAGTAAAGATCAAGCAACTTAATTATTTAATTAGTTATATTAAATAAGGGAAAGTTTCTCTTGAGAGATTAAACAATGCCAATAACAATTTGAAAAGTTTTCTCTTTGGGAAAACTCATCACCAATAGGGGAGGAAATGATTTAAAAATCAAAAAGGAGCTCAGAATCCAAAGTTTTAAATTCCTGGCAAAATTTTAATTCATTAAAACAAGGTCAAAATTTTGGGGTGTTACACAAGCTAGCTTGGGCAAAGCTCCTTTCGAAGTTCTCTATGGACGAAAAGGTCGAACGCCTCTTAACTGGTCAGAAACCGGGGAAAGACAACTCTTTGGCCCGGATATGATTCAGGAAGCGGAAGAGCAGGTTCGCATTATTCGTGAGAAATTGAAAACAGCCCAATCTCGTCAAAAGAGTCAATATGATCGCAAACATAAGCCTATGACTTTTGAAGTCAACGAGAAGGCTTACCTTCGGGTTACTCCGTTAAAGGGAACCCATCGTTTCGGTATCAAAGGCAAATTGGCTCCTCGTTACATTGGACCCTTTCGCATTCTTGCCAAACGAGGAGAAGTTGCCTACCAATTGGAACTACCTCCGCATCTTTCCAGAGTTCACGATGTCTTCCATGTTTCGCAACTCAGGCGTTGCTTCGCGGATCCTATCCGTGGAGTGGACCATGAAACGCTTGATCTACAAGATAACCTCTCTTATCGGGAATATCCCGTTCGTATCCTTGATCAAGCCGAGCGTACCACTCGACATCGTAATATCAAGTTTCTCAAGGTTCAATGGTCACACCATTCTGAGGAAGAAGCCACTTGGGAAAGGGAGGATCGTCTTCGACTCGAGTACCCCACCTTCTTTCCAGAGGATCCTAAATCTCGGGACGAGATTCTTTTGAGTGGGGGTGAGCTGTCACAACCTAGCTAGTCCATGCATTAGAGTGTGCATCATGTTTACTTTTCATCAGAAACTTGAAATGGGAAAGGCAGAACCCCCATCACCCCTCTTGAAATCAACTAGGGTTTACTAAAAATAATTTCAATGAACCTGAAATGCCCTTCTAAAATGTTCACCCTCTTTGCCTTGGGTTAGAACCTCTGGGAAAATTGGTGCACAATTTTCTAGGTCAACAGAAGGTCATTGATTTAAATCATAAATATTTGAATTTGGGCATTTAAATGCTATAAAATAATTCAAATGCTCAAATAATTCTGGAAATGAATGTTTGCTGTTAGGAATAATTCCAACAGAGCCCCCAATTATTTTCAGGATTTTAGTAAGTGCCTAGGTATTTTTAATAAAGCCCTAAAGCTACAGAAAAATAGATAAGGAAAACAAAAATCAAAATAGGAGAAAGAAGCCACTTGGGCCTTACCTGGCTCGGCCCAGCCGACTGGCCAGCGCCAGTCACCCCCTACCTCGCGGCAGGAGGCAGGGGCGCGTGCTCGCCGCGCGTCGGCCATGCACCGGCCACCTCCTGCTTCTGCCGACGCTGGGAGGCGCCCAGAGACGCCACGAGAGCCCCTCGACCCCCTCTCGTCCTCTCTCACTCTCCCCCTCGTCTCCCTCATCCTCTCCCGCGATGACCGAGCGCGCCCCTCGCCGCCTATCGCCTTAGTCACCGCCAGAGACCTCCCCTCGCCCCTCCGACGAGCCCATCAGCTCCGCCTCGACTCCCTCATCCTCCCCACCGAGCCACGCTTCGCCGGAAGCCCTGCAACGCCGCCTTCGCCCTCGTCTTCAACCTCGAGCATCCGAGATCACCGGCGATCGTGCGCCCGCTCCGTTGCGTCCCCGAGCCCGCTGAGACCACCGCTGCACTCCCCGTGAGCTTCTCCTTCGATCCCCACATTCCCCTTGCTCGTTTGCGCCCTGTAGCTCCGATTTCCACCGCGGCCGAAGCTCGCCGGCGCCATGCCTCATTGCCGTCGTGGTGCAGGCCACCGTGGCTTGAAGCCAGGCACACCACCGTGCTCAGCGCAGTCCCAGGAACCTAACGCACCACTCCCCGTGCCTCGCCGTGCCCCGTAGCGTCGGATTCAACCACGCCCAAACTCCGGGGACCGCCAAGGTCGTCGCCGATGTCGTTTCCGGCCACCCCGAGCCCAACCACCACCACCAAACACCGCAGTTCGTCCCCAGCTACCCGTAGCTGCTCTCTGCGCATCATTTGGTGCTCTGTGGGCGATTTCCGCAGCGCGCCCCCACGTCTGGCCTTGTCGGTGGCTAAACGCCGGCAGGTTTTGACCCGCTGACCGGCGAGGTTGACCTGCTGACGAGGGTTGACCTCCCCCCCTCTCTCTCACCGACATGCGGGCCCCGCCCGACTAATTACCCTGTTAGTACTAACTAAATAGGTTAGTTTAATTAGTATAGTCACTGACTAGTGGGCCCTGCTAGTTAATTAGGCTAACTAAACGTAGTTAGTGCATAGAGACACTGACCAGTGGGCCCCACCAGTCAGGTTTGACCTGGCCGGCGCCTTTGACCTGCTGAGGTCAGCATGACGCGTTGCTGACGCAGTAATTGATTTTCTGGATTTATTCTTATACAGGAAATTCCAGAAAATAGTTCAAACTTCAAAAATTCATAGAAATTCAACCATAGCTCCAAATGAGATAAATTATATATGAAAAATTATCAGAAAAATTCAATCTATCCATCTGTAATGGTTTCATGCATGACAAAACAAGTTTACCTTGCTGTTTAAGCAGAATAAGGTAATGCACTATAAATGCCATGTTTAATGAGCTAATATTTGAATCTTTGATTCAAATGAGTTCATCCCTTTCTATTCTAGCTTGCATTAGGCCAAGACACAATCATATTGCCATGTCATAGCATGCATCATATTGTTGCATATCGTCATGTGTTGATTGTGCTCTGATGTGTTCTCCGTGGTAGGTTCTGCCTCCGAGGATATTCACGAGTATCCAACTGAAGGGAAGTATCCCGCTACCACTCCATCAGGCAAGCATCCATTCATCATTCCGATACAAACCCATGTTCTCGCTTCAGCTCTTGTTTACTGCATTAACACAACGCGATTCAAACTGCTGTGTGCTACGGTAGTTGAACCCTTATCCTCTGCATGACCTGTCATTGCCACAGTAACTAGATGAAACCCACTAGCATGTGTAGGAGTTGATTGAGCCATGTTTTGTGATTCCTAACTTGCTATGCCTGCTATGCTTAGAGTTGTGTCAGGTCTGGTTCATCTGGGTGATGGGCTAGAGTGAAATGCTTATGTCGGTACTGTGAGGGATGTGTTGAACATGTTTTGGTAAAGGTATCGATGAGAGGCCATGTAGGAGTACATGGTGCGTTGTTTCATTGAGACCGTCCCTAAGAACTGAGATATGTATGTGTGATTTATGATTCAGCTACTACCACACATTGGGCCCTGAAATATGACCCCGCTCGACTTACTGACCCCTCTCGCCTCTGTCCAGGAGTTGCAACTAGTTTCTGGTGTTTGTAGGACATGTGTTGGCGGCCGTGCGTAGCGCTGACCCTAGGGGTGGGCTATGATGCAGTAGATACACTGTGGCCGGGTATGCCGGGCCCCGTTTGGCGTCTCAGAACCCTGTACACATCGTTTGGGGCCGTTGAGGACACCCCGACCAGATTTCCTTGCGGATGGAACCTGAATAAGCGATAAACCTGGACTAGAGACTTGTGAGGTTAGTTAAGTCGTGGTCTACACCCACGTTGGTTTTCGCTTGAAGTCTACCGACCACATGTCGTGTGCAGATGCTAAGTGGTGGAAAAATGTGTGACGAAGTACACCCCTGCAGGGTATAAAACTATTCGAATAGCCGCGTCCGCGGTAAAGGACTACTTGGTTGCCTATACAGTTCATAAACAAGTTAATGGATACTACTAAAAGACTCAAGATAACTGTGAGTACCGAGGATGGCCCTCTCGCAGGATGATGAGGGAGGATCCCCGCTGGATTATTGTGTTGGTGAGTAGTGGACTCGTGTGCGAAAACTATTTTACTAGAGAGGTTCTGTAGGATAGCTTAGCCAAGAGTCAAAGCTTGCTTGCTGCATAACCCCACCACCTTCCTGAGAATAAGCATGTATGGTAGGTTCTGATGTAAGACTTGTTGAGTACCTTTGTACTCATATTTGCTTATTTATTGTTTTCAGACGACAACACTGCCCCCTCCGATGGGTTTTATGTAGACCTTGACATCGACGAGTGACTAGCCACCCAGGTGGTGATCCCGGCCATGGAGGGCCCTATGTAGATAGATAGGCTTCGAGAAGCCTTCTTTCTTTTTAGAGTTTGTACTTAGACTAGCTGCTTCCGCATGTGCTTGTATGATTGTATGATTTGAGTGTCGGGTCATGTGACCCCTATCTGTATGACATGTTATGTATGGCTCTCTGGACCCTTTAAATAAAGTACTTGAGTTGTAGAGTTTTGTTGTGATGCCATGTTGTATGTACTCATACCGGGCATATTGTGTGTATGATTGAAATGCGTGGTATGAGTGGGATCCGACAATCTAGTTGTTTATCCTTGGCAGCCTTTCTTATGGGGAAATGTAGTCTAGTGTTCCTCGAGCCATAGTAGTACGCTACAGCCCGGTTCACCGGAGTCCTGCTAGCCCAGCACTACTGTTCAGGACACTTGACTGGCCGGCATGTGTTTCACTTCGTCCCTATGTCTGTCCCTTCGGGGAAATGTCACGCGGTGACTTCCAGAGTCCTGCCTAGCCTGCTACAGCCCAGGATCCCCGGAGTCCTATTAGCCCAGTGCTACAGCCCGGAATCACTCGTTGATGACCGACATGTTCGATGTGATTCATGCATGCCTGTCTCTATAGGTCTGTGCCGCTTTGGGTTCATGACTAGCCATGTCGGCCCGGGTTCTCTGTCATATGGATGCTAGCGACACTATCATATACATGAGCCAAAAGGCGCAAATGGTCCCGGGCCATGGTAAGGCGACACCCATGGGATACCGTGCGTGAGGCCACAAAGTGATATGAGGTGTTACCGGCTAGATCGATGTGGCTTGGAATCGGGGTCCTGACACATTGTCGATCTGGAGACCAACGCAGGACTGATCATCCAGGCTGAAGCGGCCTACTATATTAGTACCAGGGTAGGGAACCACGCAAATTTCCGAGGTATAGACACAGTTGCTTCTCATAAATGTGTCAACAACGGTTGGATCGCCTTTCACCATCATCGGATAGTTTCGTCCAAGGAAGAGCGAGTTTTCTCCAAGACTATCAATTCTGTGCCAGGGAGAAGGAGTTGGCGCTAGCACACTAGTATCCATCCCGAATACCATGCAACGGGTGTTGGAATAGGTCCGGAGAGTGCGACCATGGGAGACTACACCTGCTTCCTTAGCAGTAACATCATCAGTGGGCTGTATACACACAAGAAGAGGTGATCCATCGGAATTAGTTGCCAGGCGCCATAGAGTATATCGGCGCTACTCGTCCTCATGCTCGTGATCATCACCATCGTCATCTCCCCCTTGGTTATAAAATTTTTCAAGTATAGGTGGTGGGATGTCCACGGGACCTTGGAAACACAAGAAGAAGGTAAATTAGTAAAGGGAAAGTTGCTAACCCGCATGCATGTGGATGAAACAATTATAATTACGGTGGAAGACAAACATACTAAAAAAACGAGGATCCCATGCAAAAATAGTGCCATGAGGGTGGAAGCAAACACAAGATCCTTGTATTCAATTGCATTACAGTACACGTCCATGTATAGAAACTGATTTTTGAGTAATATCCATCCAATCGAACCATGAAGGACGGCAACTAGCTTGTCGAAGATAGCAACAACATCATAGATTTTGTAAGTCCAAGAGTGGTTGGGAACTCGACAAATTGCTATCTTCAGTACACGACAGTCACCATGATCGTATTTGAATGTACATAGATCATCTCTGTGCTCAACCTCAGGGCACTCGGAGATTTTTGGAAGTGGAATCCGCTGACGAGTGTACACATTCACAAGTTCCCACTCGCAATTGTACCCAAGATAAACAAACCAATCTCCATTTGCGCCAGCCCAGGACTTACCCTTAAGCGATGGCATCTTGACATCACACGTATCATTATCAAGCGGCATCAACTTGCACAAGGCGAGGTCTCCGTCGTCCGCTCGCCAGCGAGCAGGGGCACGGCGAAGAAGATAGGGGAGAGCAAACCGCTCCTTGACCCTTGGGTTCCTTGCAATGATGTAATTAGTTGAGTCGAGAATGGGCTGGAACGAACCTGCCATGCTAGCCGAGGTGATGATGTCGCACCGATCAATGAGTTCCTCCACCACGTCATCTTTCAGATCGAGGCAAGAATAACGAGGTCGTTTCTGGCCTGTTCCCTCCATGGGGAAGACGATTGAACAATGGCAGAAGAAAGGGTGAAGTGCTGAAGGAAAATGGAGGAGGGAGAGGAAGAGTGTGCGACAACAGTTCCAAATCGAGAGGGAAAGGCGAAGAGTCAGTGACGGTTGCGAGTTTGCCACGGTTCACGAGGAGGCGCCCCGGCCTACATGTCCGTTCGAAAATACTCCTACTAGCCGCCGTCGTCTCACTAATATGTTGGAACGGGACCACATGTCAACGAAACATGGTGTGTAATTTCTCGTGCAAAATGCGATCTGGCCGCGTTGGCCCGAGGTGCCGCATTAGTTATCGACCTTTATTTTTTTAATGGCGTGCCGATCAGTTTTGAAGCACGACTAACTGGTACTATACGCAGAGAAAATATAAACTACTCAACCACTACCCCACCTCCAGTACTAGTAGTATAAAAAAGATATATATAGGCTGGAGCTTCAGCGCTTTCTTGCTAAGGGGTGCCCACTTGCTTCTTACACTACCACCCTCTCTCCAGATCTAAAAAAGACGACCCCTCTCTCCCTCCTCACTGGTGGTCACAGATCCGCCGGGGAAGAAAAGGACATGCAATGTTGACGCACTCGTCGTCGGCGAGCGAGGTCACGCACTGACGACAAGGCCGTCCTCTCAGACCTAGCGCCCGCGCGGGATGGCCTCCATCCCCAAGCTCGATGTCGTAGTGTGTGCAGAGGACGACGACCACGAGCGAAGCCACTTCCCGCCGAACCTCAGGTATTCTACCTCTTTTCGAGCCATAACCTTCTTCTATTGCCCCATCTACTACGTCGTTGCATGTGGATCTTTTTCCACTCCACCATCTTCCCAATTTGCTATCCTCTACTTTGCTGGCCACGCAGACGAAAACCATAATTTGCACTATTAAAGGAAACCCTACTTCATGCAGACTAATCCATGTCTGGGTTGAATAAGGAAAGGAAGGGAGACTGTACTATCCAAGAGAGTAGGCATCGAACCCGTATCTAGGTTGAAAAGGGGGAAATCAGTAGCTAAGGAACAAGTCTCGTGTCTCTTGGTTGAAGAAGGGTAGAAAGGCATGAAAACGCAATAGAGAATGACCAGGTCGATCGGTTTGTTGTCCTCGCATAGGAAAAAGGTGGCTAAAGAAAACAAAAATGGGACCGTAATCCACATATGCTGCCTGGATATTTGTTGCTCTGGGCAACCATACCTCCCTCACCACTCTGCGTCCGTGGAGGTACACAGTACTGGTGCCTCCCATGCTCTTATTGCCACTTTTTTTGCTGATAGTATGACGCCAGCAGTCAAGTCAAGCAATGCTACTGCTAAAGTGATGGGAAATTTAACTAATGCCGCTCTTAGTCTAATGCCACCCATAAATTTAAGCAATGCCATTTAATCTCACTGGATTATTTCAGGGTTAGCTGTTGATTGTGGATGTATTAAAGATTTTTCAGCTATAAGGCATTCTAATGCTGTTGCACAGCCATTATACCAACGATGAAACTTGTTACTCCCGTCAGATTTTTGCACTGTTAATGCTTATATATTACATACCTCACTTTCATGAGATAAGTTAATTTTTTTGTACAGTGTCACCAAAATGCCAAGGCGCTGATGTCATTTTATTTTGGTTAAACTGCACAGACAATTATGAAGACAAGAGGAAAGGTCAAGAGTGGGCACCTCCTCCTCCTGTTGTTCTCTTGAGGAGGCTTGTATGTTTGTCTCTAATGCCTGTCGACTACATACCTAACATCATGATGTAATGTTAAGTAATTTCCTTTTGTACAGTGTCACTGAATTATCAAGGCGGTGATGGCATTTTATTTTAGTAGAACTGCACAAAATTTGCTTAAAAGAAGAGGAAAGGTCAGGAATGGCTCACTTTTCCAGAAAAAACTATGTAAGCCTTCCTCACATCAGCCGTTGTTGCTTTATTTATTCCTTCAAACAGGTGGTTAGAAACAGTCTTGCTACCTTTTCCCATTAAGAAATTGGAATGCTTATATTTGTGAGTCTATGCTTAAAGTAGTGCCACTTTTGGAGTAATCACACTTTCAATATCTATGCAAACACTTTCAATATCTATGCAAACATGGATGCTCGATTTTAGTGGAACTGCACAAAAAGTCCAACTAGTTCAACATTAGGAGCATGTTTTTTCCCAACCTTTATATCCAATTGGTGGCACTATGAGTTGTTCATTACGAAGGTACATGGTTTGCTACTATCTTGCTACTCTTTTTGTACTGTCATTAGATAGTAATACTAGTGGTTTGCATGTGAATTTATTGGCAGGGTGGACCTACATTGGAGGTGCAGGACAGGATTCAATGATTGGATGCTCAATTTCCGTTGTATCGATTTCACCTCTTCCATCACTTCGAACATGGATATCCTTGGTCTGATGAAGAATAGGCGCTACATTTCTGCTCTGAACTAGCAAATCAATTCAGTATGAAATTGCCTAGGGAAAAACATAACTGTATCAAATTGTCCAGTGCAGAACATGACAAATGCTAAGCGGAAGAGACATGTTTAAACCGAAAATACAAGGTGTGGTATATGTTTACTAGCTGCTTGATATTTGTGCAGACAAAGATGTCTGCCTGTTGCTATTTGGCAAACCAACAAAGTGCCCGCAATTTTGGTTGAACTACACAAGAGAATAGTATAGTCACTACATGCAGTGCCATTTGAAAATAGACACAGAAAGATTGGATAGTCACTTCATGGACTGCAGAAAAGTAGTACTATACTATTTATCAGCCAAAACTAGGTGCTTCATTGCTTTGGTCTGATTATACAGTGGGCATCATTTTGCCTAAGTTAAAGTTTGTATTCCGAAAATAGTCTCGCTGTGTGATCGAGAGAAGACCAAATCATATTGCAGTGGATTTTCCTCCATCATGTCTGGTTCATTCTCATGGTTCCAGCTGTTGGTGAAACCACTTATGTTTGCAAGAGGAATTGTAGACTTCACAAACAAATTTGTATTTTAGTCTGTACTGAATGTTGGCCAAGAGAAGCATCCATGTTAGTAGGAAGAACAGATGTTTTTTCTAGATCTTTGCTTTTGGAGCTACGTATTTGTATATGATCTGTGAGTCATTGAGATGCATTAACATGTTGATCTTATGTATGGGAATCGTACAAGTTAGTTTTAGTTGCGACGCAAGATCCAAAGTGGCTGATCTTTGCTTTTGGAGCTACATATTTGTATATGATATGTGAATCATTGAGATGCATTAACAGTTACTTATTTCTGTTCGCTCAGTGTTTACAAGTTACTGATCGATCACTAGCTAGCCTACAAATGCGCTCCTGGCAGTTTATTTGCGACGCAAGATGCGAAGTGGCAGTTTTTTGAATAAAAATGCCTACCTATGAAGAAACTGACAAGCTACACGGATAAAAATGCCTACCTCTGCAGAAGCTGACAAGCTACACTATCGATCCTACACGGATAAATAGCGGATCACGCACATACTACCTCCTTTCCGGTTTGCAGGGCTCAATTCAAGAAATGACCTACTCGATCCTACACGAATAAATAGCAGATCACGCATGTACTAGTACCTCCTTTCCGGTTTGCAGGGCTTAATTCAAACCTCTCACCAATCAAGGTACTCCCTCCGTCCAGGTTTATTAGTCCCGTGAGCAAAGCAGCAAGACCAAGGCATGGCAATAATTAACGGCATGCAGAAGTTTAAGCCTAATAAATTCCAGTGACTTAAGTGGCTGCATGCGTGCCATCGGCCTGCAGAAGTTTAAGCCTAATTAATTCCAGCGATTTAAGTGGCTGCATGCTGCTTCGCGTACTGCCTGCGAGCGATTCTGAGTGCCTGCATGCCGCCGGCCGTAATTAAGGCAGCTAACTGATGCGAAAGAAGATACGCTTTAAATCCATGGAATCATTATTGACAAGGAGGGAGATGATTCGAGTGCACTCGTTTGACCGCCATGCTGGCGTGCGACCCAGACGGGACGGGACGGCACGGTCATAATTTCAGTTTCTCTAGTTTTCCACGGCAAGCTGACGCGCTCAGCCATTATCCATTGAATTCCGATGACCGTTGCACTACCTTCCGGCTATAAGTACTGTTTCCCGGCCTTCTCAGGTGCCACCGTGACCCAACTCGCCATATCCTCATAAGCCCCCACCGGCCCGACGTCGCTCGCCACGTCCGCCATGCCCCCGCCCGTGCGCGGTAGGCGACGCTGGAGGCGGTCACCACCGGAACTAGTGTTCGGGTTTTCGCCGGAAGGTAGACGGAGGGAGGAGGCACTCTATCTGTCTTTAGATGGCAATGTGGAGATTGAGGAGTTGTTGGAGCGCGACCGGATGGCGGAGGAGCAGCGCCTCGCCGATTTGCGCCACCATCGGGACAAGGAGCAGCAGCGCACCGACGCTCTGAGTCACGAGCAGAGCGCCCGCAACTGGGCCCACTACGTGGAGGCCGGCGCCTGGCAAATAGCCCTGGAGGCTGTCGGGCATGCACGCGTTCGCGACACCGATTTTTACTACCAGCTCGTCAAGTGGGTTTCCCGCTCGGAAGCCGAAGCTTCGGTGGACCACGCCGGCATGGAAAGGGACAACGCGCGCGAGCAACGCGCCCTATCGCACCTCTGGCAAGTCCGAGGCGAGGCGGAGGACGCCGGTGCCGGGGTTTAGCATGGACAGCAGATGGCGGCCAACATTGTCTAGTTAGCTAATAGTAAGTTAGTACTTGTACGGTGCTAGAGTGTTAGTGGGAGTAGATAGTTCACTTGGCTATCATGGTTGTCAACGTGGAATTTCAGTACTCTATATGTGGATCAGACCTGTTACTTTGCTCTGAATGTTGAACTTTCCGTTTGAACGTATGGAATGGGCTGTTATTTTTTTAATGGGTTGTATTTGTCCTCCACGGTTTAGAGGCTGACTTGTGGGCCTAGCAAGTTGACGCGTACACAATCAGGAGATGATTGTACATGGAGTGGATGACAGCAGGTACCCGCCAAGGTCATGGAAGTACGCAAGCAAGTGCCTCCTTATTTCAAGCCAATAAAAAATGGCTCCTCCTAGTGGATTTCTGACATCTGGGTCCCATGCCATTGTCAACGTAGTCAATAAACGAGAGAATTGCACAACGAGCGGCTGACACCAGGGACCCAGCAGCTCACCCAATTATTTTTGTTTTGGGTTAATTTGATAAATGCCACTCCAAATCTGGTGTATCCGAGAAATGCCACTGCAATTTCCAAACTTTGTAAAATGCCATTTCATCCCATTTCTAGTGGCATTTTTCGAAGTCTGGAGTGGCGTTTTTCAAAGTTTGCAAACTACAGTGGCATTTTTCCAAGTTTGCAAAAATTGCAGTGGCATTTTTCAATGTTTGGAAACTGCAGTGGCATTTTTATGAATCGCCATAATTGGAGTGGCATTTATCTAATTTGTTTTTGAGACAGAAGCAGGGTGTCAACTGGGCTGTGCGGGACACTCTGGCCTGTCTAGACAGCCTTATCTTTTATGTTTACCACAGACCAGCCCAGTAGTTTTTTTTTCTTTTTGAAAATGGCTAGCCCAGTTTTTTTTGTGATTTGTCAAGTAAGTCGCTTTATCAGGCCTGTTGGGCTGCAAATTTTAAAGACGAGGAGAGTGTCCTATCAGTAATGAGAAATGGGTTGTACATTTTTAAAACTCATCAAACCGGCAATTATTTTCAAATATATTTTTTTCATTTCGAGATTTTAAATTGCATTGATTTTTATGCATGGACAATTTATTGGATTTTATATTGATATACATTTATTTTTAAAATCATTCTGAATGTGACAAGAAATTTCGGGATTAAAAATAGTTCAGACCGCACCAACATATGCAAAATTTCGTATAATTTTTCAACCATGGCCACAATATGGGCTCTAATGCTAACATAAAGAATATGGGCTCCAAAAAACCCATAAGAATTAGCAAATGGGCTGTAAATTATTTGAAATAATGGCATATGGGGTTCTATGTTGTTTTCCACAGATTTGAGGCTTTCCATAGATGGCTTGTATACTGTTGGATGTCCATCCAACGGCCGTCGTGCTTCTTCAATCTCTGCTCTTCATGCTCCAGCCGCTCAAACAAGCGCCGGCGGGACTGCCTGCTCCCTCCTCTCCACGACCGGCTGTGCTGCCACACAGGCCTCACCGCCCCACCGTACTCCCATCGCTGGCCTAGCCATCCCCCTACTCACCCACACCTGGTGTTATTCTCCGGCGACGGCACACGCACCAGTAAACCCTCGTACAGTCGTACTCCCCTCCGCGTGGGAAACAAAAACAACAGCCAAGTCTTCCCTGCCTCCGTGTCTTCCCTTCCTAGGCCTCGCCGTCATCCACCGCCCTGGTGCTCTCGGCGTGGCGTGGTCAGCATGGTCAATAACCAACATGCATCTGAACTGGACTGTACGTGGAGAGGCTGACAGCTGGGTCCACGGCCGCACGCAAGGAAATTCCTCCTTATTATGCATAAAATGATGATTTCCTCCACCAGACATCTGGGACCCACCGAAACGGCCTCTGTATTTCACAAAAAAAATGTTACCGCCGCTGACAGCTCGGACCCACCAGCTATATCTTCGCAGGCAAGGAAGTGCCTCCTTATTACGCACAAAAAAATGAATACCCCCCCCCCCCCCGCTAGCTGGGACCCAGTATAGTGGGCCTACTAAGTTGATGGGGACGAAGGGCTTTGTCAACTTAGTCAATATGCACGATTCTAGCTTGACTGACCGTACGATGTCCATCCAACGGCCGTAGTGCTTCTTCAACTTCTGGTCTTCTTGCTCCAGCCGCCCAAACCAGCGCCGGTCGTGCCGCCTGCTCCTGCCTCCCATGGACGGCTGTGCTGCCGCGGAGGCCTCACCGCCCCCATACTACTCCCACCGCTGGCCAGGCCATCCCTCCACTCCACTCACCCACAATCCCTGTTATTCTGTGATGACAGCAGCGCAGCCGAACAAGTGAACCCTCGTACTCCTCTCCACGTGGGTATCCACTGCCGCATCTTCCCCGGCTCCGCGTCGTCCCCTTCCTAGGCCTCGCCCTCGTCCATCGCCGTGGTGCTGTCGGCGCGCCGTGGTCAATGAGGTCAACGACCGAATTCCATCGGAAGAATACTATACGTGGAGAGGCTGACAGCTGGGTCCACGGTAGCCGCAAGGAGGTGCCTCCTTATTATGCGGAAAATAATTATTCCTCCACCTGACAGCAGGGACCCACTGGACGGGCCACCAGTATTTTACGAAAAAAATCATTTCCCCCTGACTGCTGGGACCCACCGGACGGGCCACCGTATTTTGCGAAAAAACGTTCCCCCCGCTGTCAGCTCGGACCCACCGAAAGTGCCTCCTTATTACGCACAAAAAAATGAATACTCCCCCAGCTAGCTGGGACCCACCTTGGTGGGAGGCTGACTTGTGGGCCTACTAAGTTGACGGGACGAAGGGATTTGTCAACTTAGTCAATATGAATGATTCTCGCTCCAGTGACCGTACGATGTCCGTCCAACGGCCGTAGTGCTGCTTCAACCTCTGGTCTTCTTGCTCCAGCAGCGCAAAGCAGCGCCGGTCATGCCGCATGCTCCTGCCTCCCATGGCCGGCTGTGCTGCCACGGAGGCCTCACCGCCCCTACTATTCCCACCGCTGGCCAGGCCCTGCGGTGACGGTAGCCTCACACCGCAGCCGAACCAGTGAACCCTTGTACTCCTCTCTGCGCGGACGGGCTTCCTCTGCCGTGGGTTCCCCGGCTCCTCATCGTCCCCTTCCTAGGCCTCGCCGTCGTCCACCGTCCTAGTGCTCTCGGCACGGTGTGGTCAACATCGTCAAGGAACGACATCCATCGGATGTGGGAGGCTGACAGCCGGGTCCACGACCGCAGCAAGGAAGTGCCTCCTTATTACGTGCAAAATAATTATTCCTCCACATGAAAGCGGGGACCCACCGGATGGGCCACCGTATTTCACCCCCCTGACTGCTGGGACCCACCAGCTACATCTTCGCAGGCAAGGAAGTGTCTGACAATCGGGACCCACCTGGTCGAAGCATACGTAGCGTTGTAATTATGGTCGCGAACGTGTACGTACATATATACTGGTGGATGTAGAGGCGCGCATGTGTCGTAGTAGAGGCGGCCATGGTTCAAGAAAGAAAATACGGGCTCGTGTACATGGCTGGGTTGGAACGGAGAAACAGCGTCGTCATCATGTTCATGGGGAGGCAACGGAATGCATGGTCATGTTCATCGGGAGGGCTTGGACGGAAGAGGCGATGGAAACGAGGCCCTGCGTACCGCAAAACGGAGGTAACGGACCTCCTACGGTCGAAACGAGGATCCTGTTGATCGAGAGGGGTGTGGCATACCACAAAACGGAGGAAACGGACCTCCTACGGTCGAAACGGGGGTCCTGTTGATCGGGAGGGGTGTGGCGTACCGCAAAACGGAGGAAACGGACTTGTGTTGGAGCACTACGGTCGAAAGGGGGGTCCTGTTCATCGGGAGGGGTGTGGCGTACCGCAAAACAGGACTCCACGGGATACTGTTCATCTCCACCATCGACCCCCTCCAGCCTCCACGAGCTACTGTTCATCCACCGTCGACCTCCTCCAGCCTCCACGGGCTCCTGTTCATCTAGCCTCCATCGCGCGCTACTCCACCGGCTACTGTTCAACCACCCCTCCACTGTCTACTGTTCATCCAGCCCTCCACACCACGGGGTCCTGTTCAACCACCCCTCCACGGGCACCCCTCCATCGTCTACTGTTCATCCTGCCCTCCACATCATGGGGTCCTGTTCATCCACCCCTCCACGGGCACCCCTCCACCATCTACTGTTCATCCAGCCCTCCACCACACCACGGGGTCCTGTTCATCCAGAGGCAACGCCACCGCTCACTGTTCATCCAACCCCCCCCCCCCCCCCGCAACGCTCACTGTTCATCCCATCGATCGGCTTCAGTTAGCAGCAGTAGCCAAGGAATCGCTCGATCGGGTTCAGTTAACAGCCATCGATAGGTCGCTCGGGTTCAGTAACGCGTAGCCTGCAGTGCAATCGCTCGGGTTCAGTTAGAGCCCAACACCTCGCTTGGGTTCAGTTAGAGCCAATGCCTCACACACACACGCATCCGTGTACGAGAGGAACGCGCATCACTTGGCCCCCGACCTCCCACCGTAACCGGGAACTCCCCGAAATTTTCCTCCCCCTCGCTTCTACCATGGTTTTTTCTGTCATGGACGGCCCAAAGAATGTCATGGAGCTGCGTCTCCGGCCCGCCCAGGATGAAAAGCCCATTTTCTGTCATGATTTTTTGCACAGAAGCAGGAGCCCACCACATCTATGATGATACCGGGTTTTGTCACAATTATTGTCATAGAAGTGTCATATGTATGACAGAAAGAAATTTCGTTCAGCCCAAAATGTCAGGGATGTGCCTTTTTTGTAGTGGTTCCTGTTGGTATGACTCCTAGATCTTAAGCAAGTCCAAAACGGCCATGAGGAGGATGCTTGATATTCACCATCTTTACAAAGAGGACGAGGCCTTTTATTTTTTCCCTCTCGTGCTCAATCGAATCCTCCCCCCGCCTCGAGTTCTAACACCCAAAGCTCTGGCCAGGCGCTTCGGACATTAAACTATGTCCGGATCCAACCTTCAAGGTCGGTGGATGCCTTCCTCTGCCACGGAGGACATCAAGAAGCTGAGAGAGGCCAGATATCTAACCGCCAAAATTTCACATAGGCTGCCTGCCCGAGGGCAGGTCATGCCTAATCCTGAACCCACCGAGAGTGTCGTGCTCATCTCTCACTTCCGCCGAGGACTAGGCCTCGCTCTGGATCCCTTTTTTAGGGGTCTTATGTTCTATTATGGGCTGGATTTCCATGATCTGGCCCCAGATTCCCTTCTTCACATCAGGTCATTTATTGTCGTATGTGAGGCCTTCCTCCGCATTACCCCTCACTTCGGCCTGTGGCTCAAGACCTTCGATGTGAAGCCGAAGATGATCGAGGGGCGGCACATAGAGTGCGGAGGTGCCTTAATAAGAAAAATCGCTGGTGCGACCGAAGAGTTGAGGGCAAACAGGCCGTGCATTGCGAGAGCAAGGAAAGAATTGCCAAAATGGCTATAGAGTTGAAAGATGCCGTTGACCGCTACCAGCTTCTTGAAGAAGAAAGCCGAGCGAAGGCGACGAACCTGGAGAAGGCCCTGGTAGCTGCCAAGGAAGCCTGCTCCAAAATTAGAGCAATGAACGAGGAGCTGCATCAAGCTGCAAATATCGTGTCTGGGAAGCCCTTCTTGTTGCGGACGAAGTTCGGAGATCGAAAGTATACTCCTCTTGACCGGCTATGGAGTTTTGCAGACGCCTATGTGGATTTGGCTGCAAGTGTTGCTAATGCGACTGAGTACTTTAAGGATCGGAAAGATCACGTAGTGGAATTGTTGTTCTGGTCACAGTTTCATGCTCCAGGACGTCCATTGCTGTTGAATGAGCGAATGGCTGAGTGGGCCGAGCTCCATAGGTTGTCCGGACTTGCCATGAGGTCCGTTGTGGATCATCTGTTGCCAGGAGGGCCAAGGCTGAATAGCTACTTTAGTTTAATGCAACAATTCCTTGGTGCTGTGCCGCGCATCGATGCTATGAAGAGATCGGCGTGCATAGAGGGTGCGCGGATGGCCTTTGCCTATGTCAAGACATAGTGGACGGAGATGGAGGCCACCACTGTTGCGACACAGGGTTACGTCGTAGGCCGAGTGGCTGCCGAGCACTACTTTTAAGAAGTTCTTGAAGGCGCTGGTTCGATAGAGGCTCAGTGCTCGAAGAATATTATGTTCTAGTGACATGTACTTCCATTGTAAAAACAATGTTTTATTGAGTTATCAAGGCTGTATTTGTACTTTTGCCCAAAAGTACTATGATGCCTCATGTGCGGCCGTTTATGTATATATGTATATAACCTGAAAGTTTGTAGTCGTCGGCTTCCGCCCCACGCATATAATGCGGGGGTGTTCGCAGAGAACGTGTATCCACACTTGATCCAACGTCTTGGTCCATTAAGGAGGTGGTAGCACAGCGAACGAGGCAACCAGACTATATTGCTTTAACACTTTCACTTAGCCATAGGAGTTTGACGGTGGGGCTACTATATAGCCCCTGGTACTTCTGCGCTCGTCCGAATACGGGGCGCGTACGTACATGACCGGGAAACGGCCCTTTGTTAATGCGGAGGAATCCCGAAGATTCCACTGATTCATCGAGTGGTTGACCAGTCTCTCGCTATATCATGACAGTCAGTTTTCGGCTTTCTCTACTAAGGTGCTCATCCAGATGAACTAGGGCACAATCGTAGTAGTTCTCCCAATGCTACCTTAGCCGATATAATGGAACGTAAGGTACCAAAACGTGGGAGCCAGGCAAACCCAACATTTGACCAAAGACATGATTCGGAGCTGATGCATATAGGGCCAAACTCGCGACGCCGAACACTCCCTAAGGTGTTCGGCCTTTATAACATATGTCGGGCTAAGCAATGCCCTTCATAATAAACCCCATGTGTCCAGGTACGTGCAATGTCCTGACGTGGCCACATGCCAATAACGTCAGCATCCTTCTTGGTTGTGTGGAGTATCCGGAGGATGTGAGCAACAAGAGACAGCAAAAAGGTTTACGCAGGGTCTTAATCTAAAAAGAAAACTTTGGGCGGGTCCATGTTGCCCGTCTGCGCGTGTCTCCATTGTGCCGTGTCCTAGACGCGTGTAGCATGATTGTCATCTATAAAAGGAAAGAACTTAGGTGAAAGTTATCGTGCCAAAAAATGAAAGAAGAATTGGTTATTATCAATGGACTATCAAAATTCAAGAGAAGTCAAGTTGAGACGGGCTGGCCCTGATTACACGCGGGAAGCCCCTGGTATCGTTTATGAGAGTTTGATCATCAAACCAATCTCATGTATATGTGGTGGAGCGCTGGACTCGTATAACCGTGTCTGTGGTCTTGACGAACTGTCATTTTTTCTAGTTGGTGAGGCCATCTAGTTCGCGGCTGTTAAAGCCGCCGCATCCTCTTCCGCACGTAAAAAACGTTCGGTATTTCTGCTAACTATGATGATTCCACGTGGACCACGCATCTTAAGCTTGAGAAAAGCATAATGCGGTATTGCATTAAAACGGGCGAAAGCCGTTCTTCCTAGTAGTGCTTGATAACCACTTCGTAATGGAGCGACGTGGAAAATTAACCTTGCGCTTCAGAAGTTATCGGGAGAACCGAATACAACCTCTAGCAGTAGAGAGCTCGTACAGCGGGCCTCTTGGCCTGGTATTACTCCCTTGAAGGTAGTATTACTGTGGCTTATTTGTGTCGAGTCTATCCCCATTTTGCGGACTGTGTCCTGATATATCAGATTTAGATCACTGCCGCCATCCATGAGGACACGTGTCGTGTGATCCCGTTTATTATTGGGTCTAACACCAAGGCCGCCAGTCCTTCATGCAGGATACTTGTCGTGTGATCCCTACGATCAAAAGTGATCGGGCAGGCCAACCAACGGTTAAAACTAGGGGTGACGGGCTCTATGGCGCGTGTGTCTCGGAGTGCATGCTTGCTTCTCCTCTTCGTCACATGGATCACGTTTACCGTTTTAACCTCTGGTGGAAAAAATTTCTGTCCTCCGGTTCTTTGCTGGCGAGGTTCATCCTCGTCTTCGCTTGGTGTCTCATCCCCTTTGTGTTAGGCGTTTAGCTTAGCGGCCTGCTTGAAGACCCGACATTCTCTGTGGGTGTGATTTGCAAGTTTGTCGAGGGTGCCGTGAATCTGACAGAGCTTGTCAAGAATCTTGTTTAGGCCAGATGGTCCTTCTCTGCTGCCTTTGAAAGGCCTTTTCCGCTGACCTGGTCGAGAGCCCCTGAATCCGGCGTTTACCGCCGTATTATCTAGGCTACCTTCTTTATTTTGATGCTTGTTTTTGTTGCGTCGTGGTTTTCCATTGCCATCCCTGACTTCGGATGTGCTTGGGTCGCTGGTGCTGCTACGGGCCAACCAGCTCTCTTCGCCCGTGCAAAAGCTTGTCATGAGGCTTGTTAGGGCTGCCATTGTTCTCGGTTTTTCTTGGCCAAGGTGTCTGGCAAGCCATTCGTCTCGGACACTGTGTTTAAAAGCTCCTAAGGCTTCAACGTCCGGACAGTCGATGATTTGGTTCTTCTTGGTGAGGAACCTGTTCCAAAGCTTTCGGACGGACTCTCCGGACTGTTGGATTATATGACTTAAATCGTCTGCATCTGGAGGTCGGGCATAAGTCCCTTGAAAATTATCCCGAAAAGCGTCCTCGAGCTCCTTCCAACTTCCAATTGAGTTTTCGGGGAGGCTTTTCAGCCAGTGCCGAGCTTGCCCTTTAAGTTTGAGGTGCATGTATTTAATGGCATGGAGATCGTCTCCGCGAGCCATATGAATATGGAGGATAAAGTCCTCGATCCAGACTCCAGGGTCTGTGGTCCCGTCATACGCCTCTATGTTCACTGGTTTGAATCCTTCTGGGAATTCGTGAAACATAGGGGGTGTGCGACACCCCTGTATTGGGATATGCCATGGTGTTCGGACGGTTGTAGTATTCGGTTTTGATTTTGTGCCGGAGAGCGCTTCCTAGATCCATAGATGGATCTGGTTGCACCGGATTTTTGGCACAAGTTCTCATGTAGATCGTGTGTTGACTTATGTGCGACTTTGTTAGCCGCTCTATCGCGGTCACAAGGTGGTGGATCCGTCTGGTTGGCCATATCATTTTTTGGCTGTGTGGGCTCTAAGGCCTCATCGTCGAATTCAGGTAATAGCTTGCACTTTGGATAGCTATTTCTGTGGTAAGTTCCACCATACTTTGTTTCCTTGTCAAGCACTTTGTTCCACCTGCTGTTGAGCAGATCTTGTGCGGCCTTAAGCCTTTGCTTCTGCTTCTTCAGGCTCCTAGCTGTGGCAATAAGCCTTCTGCAGAGGTTCTCTTGCTCCAAGTGCGTTTCCGGGATGATATGTGCCTCTTCGTCCAGACTATTTTCCTCCCGAGACGGGGTTGGATGAGGTTTAGCCTTGGCGTCGCCTTGTTCGGACGTTGGATTCGCACTATGTTCGTCGTTTCCATCTTGATCGTGCTCTGCCACCGGGGCGGTGCAGTCGTCGTTTCTTCTAGAGTCAACTGGACTGTTATTTCCTCTTGCGCTGTTATCGCTGTTTTTGCTATGGCGGGACTTAGAGCGACGCCGCTAACATCGGCGCTTTGGTTGCTTGAAGGGTGCATCATCCGTTGTCTCTTCGCCATTGCCCTCTTTGAGTGTATCCACCATGTATATGTCATGTGATGAAGTGGTTGTCCAGTGCCCACCTGTTCGTCTCCTGCATCTTCGTTCATGCTGTCGATGTCTTCGGAGTCGAAGTTAAGCATGGGGGTTAAGTTGTCGACAGTGGCTACCAAGTGGGTGGTGGGTTGGCAGCGAATTTCCTCGTTGTCTGCATCCCATTCTAGCCGAGGTTCCCCTGACAGGGAGAGAGGCCTTAATGAATTTAGCACATCGCAAAAAGGCGAGTGCTGAAAGATATCCGCGAAGGTGAACTCCATGATCGGCGCCCAGTCGGGTTCGACGGGCACGGGTATAAGCAGCTCGGAGTCCGTGGCCAGGGCTGAATCCAATGGTTCGACAACATGGCTCATGTAAGGGGTGAAGTCAGCGTCTGGCTCTATCGCCACTGAGAGCGCGGCCTCCGTGGCGGGGTCTATCCCTCCGCTCTCGGATGGCGCGATTTGCTCCGGATTGACGACCGGAGTAGTTACAGATGCGATCTCCCGAATACTGTCCGACGGCAGAGTTATGTCATGCTTGTCGTGACTGTGCCGCACACCTGACATGGACTCGAATCTGTCGAAGATCAAGTCTCCACGGATATCGGTTGTGTAGTTCAAGTATCCGAATCTGACCTGATGGCCAGGCGCATAGCTCTCGATCTACTCCAGATGGCCAAGCGAATTGGCCCGCAGTGCGAAGCTGGCGAATACAAAGATCTGCCCGGGGAGGAAAACCTTACCCTGGACCGCATCGCTACTGATGATCGAAGGAGCCATCAAGACTTATGGCGAGGACACAGTGGAACTCTCAATGAAAGCACCAATGTCGGTGTCAAAACTGGCGGATCTTGGTTAAGGGGTCCCGAACTATGCGTCTAAGGCGGATGGTAACAGGAGGCGGGGGACAATATGTTTACCCAGGTTTGGGCCCTCTTGATGGAGGTAATACCCTACTTCCTGCTTGATTGTTCTTGATGACATGAGTATTACAAGAGTTAATCTACCACGATATCGTAGAGTGTAACCCTAGAAGCTAGCCTATGGTATGATTGTGCGTTGTCCTACGGACTAAACCCTCCGGTTTATATAAAACACCGGAGGGGCTAGGGTTACACAAGGTCAGTTACAAGGGAGGAGATTTACATATCCGTATTGCCTAGCTTGCCTTCCACGCCAAGGAGATTCCCATCCGGACACGGGACGAAGTCTTCAATCTTGTATCTTCATAGTCCAACAGTCCGACCAAAGGATATAGTCCGGCTGTCTGGAGACCCCCTAATCCAGGACTCCCTCACATTATATAAAAGTATGGTTTCTTCACCATAATTACCTATGCATTAGTTGGCACCTCACAAACATTTTAGTTTTAATATTTGAAAATCCTTACCATTTGACTTGTTTTTGACTTTTGATTTCTAACAGGATTGAATCATTATGAGTTTAACAATAGTAATCGCGGTGACGTGTCATCATTAACAGGGAATTACTGTAGCTTCGTTACCCGGGCGTCACAATTCTCCTCCACAACAAGAAATCTCGTCCCGAGATTTCAGAGGTGGGATAAGGGGGAAAGGTCTGGTTACGAAATTCTAACGAATCTTATCGGTCTTGGTTGCTATTCTCAAAGAGGTCGATCCATAGCGTTGATTTCTTCATACCTATGCACCAATGCATCACGATGAAGTTGTCGTCCTTTCTTCGGGAACTTACAAAAGAATAAGGGGGGTATTCTGCGAGAACGGGCCTCTACAAGGTTGTCTATCTGGTAGATAACATCGGCGGAGGTGGCGAAAAGTGACTCTCGAATTGATACTTAAGAAATTATCGAGAGCAAGGTAAGAAGGTGCAAAGTAGAAGTTTCAAGCGCATAGGCAATCGTTCATTGCCTGATACGAAATGTGAAAGGGGTTCAGAGCAATGGGAATAAGTATTGCGTCTAATACCAGAATATATCACTACGTAGATGGCCCGTGAACTACATACAAAGTCAAGCTCTAGGAATAATTCTGGCAATAGGGTGTACAGGAGAGTCAGGTTTCGATCCTGTGGAACTGTGAGTTATGGGCCCACCATGTGGTTTAAAGAAGAAAGGGGGCTGACATCTTGCACGGTCACTTGCATGTCAGAGGGTAGCATGTAAGTTATGTCTGCAACAATATCAATACCAAGGGCGAGGTACGAAGAGAACCATTTTCCTGCTCGTTGAACAAGGCAGACCAATAAGCAGAGTTCTCGTCCATCGGCGATTACCGGAAAGTCATCAACAGTATCACTGACAGAGTTGTACACTAAGGTGTTTACATAAGAAGTGAATTATTACTGCTTAGATCATATAGATCACAAGAAAGGTTAAACCAATCAATGAAAAGGAAAATATGGTTATCAGATTAAACACAACAATGGAAAGGAAAAATGTGTTGAAACACATATTTCAAGGGTATATCCTTCCCAAGGACAAGTAGAGCATGATATCCATGAAAGGATAGAAAGCAGAAAACCATTTAGGTAAGGGGAGCGAAATTTCATGACATTACCCAT
This sequence comes from Triticum monococcum, assembly GCA_034509565.1. Lineage (NCBI taxonomy): Eukaryota > Viridiplantae > Streptophyta > Magnoliopsida > Poales > Poaceae > Triticum > Triticum monococcum. The sequence continues at coordinate 71,066,292 of CM067846.1, forward strand.
ACAATGATGTTTGGATAAATAAGCAGGAAACATTTAGCATTGGGCTTCAAATGTTCTTGTTAAAAATCAGAATAACATAGACATACTTCAAGATAGCATTGACATGGTCTTCAAGCAAAGGTGAGATTTTGGATACACAAGGGATCCATCGAGAACAACTCATAGAATAAGTCTTACAATTTCCTCATGGAAGAATGGTTAACCTTAGTAAAAACGAAACTATAACGATAGGTCCTCCGGCCAGGTGTGCTAGGCATGACATCCCCGCGTACCGGTTCATATAAAGACCAATGATATAACTCTTGGGAAATATGTTCCAGACATCATATCCGACTGAGATTTAGATCTTATTGGTGTGAGAATACCTCCAACTCAGGATGCGTGAGAAGAAAACACTAGTGCAGAACCGGGCAATAGCACCGGTTCGTAAGGCCCTTTAGTGCCGGTTTAGGAACCGGCACTAAAGTTTCGGCACAAAAGCCCCCCCCCCCTTTAGTACCGGTTCAGCATGAACCAGTGCTAAATGGGAACCACGTGGCACGACCCAGCTCCGGGGGCCGGGAGCCCTTTAGTACCGGTTGGTAACACCAACCGGTACTAAAATGTTTGGGGGGTTTTTGGTTTTATGATTTCTTTTTCATTTAATTTTGTGTTTTCCATTTTAATTCTTTTTCGTTTGCTGGTATTTTACGGTACGACACATTGTACACGTTATGCATATATATATATAGAATTTCTAGTATAACCAATCATATATATATATATATATATATCATCAATCATGTCTCACAAACCACCATATTAATTCACACATACACACATGTATAGCTATATACAATTTCTCCTACATATGCATGTTGCCTTCGGAGCCAGTGGCATTAGCCTGATTGGTGCCTTCGGAGCACGATGACAATTGGAAGTGGTTCATGTCTTTTTCGATGGGGGCGGTAGCGGGTAATAGTATTCTCCCTTCGGATTTATGACCTAGTCGAGCAAAAATCCCGCTATTTCCACTTGAAGTGCTTCTACGCGCTCCGTTGGTAGGAGCTTGTCCCGCACCTCTTTGAACTGTTAAGAAGGAGATCAATATGCATGTGTATTAGTTGTGTGACTAGATATCAATAATGGTGTAAAAATTGTGAATATTGTTCTGACAAACGTACCCATTCCTGTCTTTGAGATCTGCTCCTTTCAGACGCCATCATGCGAATGTTCTCGCAAACGCAGTATGCACACAGATCAGTCCCCGGCGCCTGCTTCAGGGCCTTTATTACGAGAATGGAATTTAATTTGATCAGATAATAATTAATCAAGGATGATAATTAAAGAGATGGCAACTAGCTAGCTAGCTAGTACTATTTAATTACTTACCTTGGCTCGAAACCATTTCAGCTTTGGTTTCCATTCGCCTTCCGTGACGCTGATGAACCTTGCCCAAGCCCTGCCCGCCGACAAAGAAAATGAATAAAGGGGTTATTAAATAGTTCATATCATGAAATGACGAACTAAATAGGCCGAGATATATAGTTAATAATGATTGAAATTACCTGTTGACTATCCCAAACAAGATGTTATAGTCACTATTTGCTTTGAGTAGCGAGTCCAGTATTTCAACTGTTCCGGCGTCAACTTTAATGATACACAAGATCCAGTGAAATCTGCATGCACACACGTTTGCATGTCTTAATTAAGCGGGCATATGTAAGCAAAAACATGTAGCTAGCTAGTAGGCAAAAATAGAGAATTTGTAGTACAAGAAAGTGTGACTCACTCGAAGTTGTAAGGAAGTAGTATATCTTCATTGTATTTGAGGCGCTTCAAGAACTCTAGCATGCTGTCCTCTACCTCTTTTTCATAATATGCATCTAATTTCAATGTGTATTCATTAACGGTGTTTGGGTCAATGAACCCAATGCCATAGCGTCCACCTTTTCTCATTTCATACATCTTCATCCTGCATAATACCACAGAAAAGAATATAGTGAGGATAATTACACGTAATGATTGATCAAAAGGATCACTACAGCTAGCTTGAGACTTAAATTACAGAAAGAAATCACTTACAGACAATTGCAACTGACGATAGATTTGTCGAGTGCGTCTTGATTGTATAACTGAAACAGTTCAGAATACTCAACGGCCATAGCTTTCTCATGGTAGTAGTCATCCTTCTTGACATACACCATGAGGGACTCTCGATCGGATCTCTTGGTAATGTCCATGTACCATTGATGCAATTCATACATTCTCGTTGGGAGCTTCTTGACATCTTCTGGCTCGACCAAAGGTTGGCCCCGGACAAATTTCCGTTTTATTTCCTCCTCTGTAATAAAAGGCATGTCCCCGATCTCGAGGAGTTGTCCAACAGTGATCTTGAGTTCTTCAGCCTGCATTATATGCTCCTGGGTTATTACCACATCGCCCACCTCGGGAACGTAAACTGTTTGGCCACAATAATATTGGGCGCGCGTACTGTCACGTGTTGTTGGCGGCACAACAAGCGGGGGGATCGATTGTGCCGCCTGTTTTCCCAGCTGGGCAACGGTTTTCCCGCATTTTTTGACAGCTGCTTGTTGTTTTCTCGAGCTCGAGCTCGCCTCCTTCTGTAGACGTTGTCGATGTAACTTCCTGATGTGGTGCTCATAGTCTGAGTCAACAGGCTTAGGAGTTGGTGGTTGAGCCATACAAATGAAGTGGTCAACTACTTCCACGGGCACTTTCTCCCTTGGCGGCGGTGGCGGTTTCGGTCCAAAATGGGCTTCGACTTCTGCCCGCACTATGGCATTGGTTTGCTCCTTAGTCCTGTCATAAGCCCTCACAAGAAGAGGAGTACTGAGGTTTGGACCATATTTATATCGCTTGCCTCCGTCTGCACTTCCTGTACTATCACCTCGACTCGTACGGCTACGCACCATAGCTGAGGCGGCGGAGATGGCTGACAGGGCTGAGTTGGACGAGGAGGAGTGGCCTGAGGTTGTGCCGGACTTGGAGGAGGAGTGGACGTCTGACGCTGTGTCGGACTTGGAGGAGGAGTGGCCTGACACTTTGCCGGACTTGGAGGAGAAGGAATGGCCTCACGCGTTGGTGGACTTGGAGGAGCGGGAGTTTGCTGACTCGGTGGCAGACTTCGACGAGGAGTCGGGTGACGCGGTGTCGGTGGCGCCCTTCAAAAGATGATGCAATCCTCTCTCCATAGGATGATACGATGTTTGGCATCTCCGAGTGTGTGCTCCTCGTCACCTCCAGGAATGTCAAGCTCTAGCCCCGAATATTGGTCCACCACCTCATCAACCACGACACGAGCATAGCCTGCTGCAATCGGGTTGCAATGGAAGGTTGCATCAGGGGAATTTGTATAAGCAACACCGTCCGCCACCTTCAAGGATATGTTCTTAATTTTGAAGTGTAGCTCGCAGTTAGTGTTCTCCGCGATATCATCCACGGGGTATCTATCCAGCAGTGCGTCGCCCGGGGCAGAACCCACGCTGCTTCTCGGCATGGATGGGGCGGTGGTATCCAATGCTGGATCATCCTCTAGCTGCTGCAGCTGTTGAGACCCCCTTTGCTGGCTAAGTGAGTCGATCTGCTCCTGCTGCCGCTGGAATTTAGCTGCCAATTCCGCTTGACTTGCTTCTAGGCCTTGAAGGCGTTCATAGTCCCGCTTCCTCTACTCCTCCTCCGTCTTCCTCTTCTTCTCCTTCGCAATCTTCTTTCTCGCACGGTTTCTGTCGTTGGTGTTCCAGTCCGAAAACCCCTCATACCACGGAATAGCACCCTTGCCTCATGTTCTTCTCGGGTGTTCAGGATTTCCCAGGGCACGCGTAAGCTCGTCGTTCTCTCTGTTGGGCTGGAACACCCCCGATCGAGCCTCTTCTATTGCAACAAGTAGCGCAGCGTCGGCTCCGTTCAGACATGCCTTCGTCGAAACATTGCCTGTCTTCGTGTCGAACTCCCCCCCCCCCATGCGCATAGAACCAAGTCCTGCACCTAGGTGGCCACCTCTTAGTAAACGGAGTAACAATTGCATCCTCCATCTCTTTCTCAGACTTATCCCACTTAGGCATTGCCACCGCGTAGCCACCTGGCCCCAGCTTATGGAACTTATCCTTTTTCGGCATTCTTCTTGTTTATTCTCGACCATTCCTTAGCTAATTCTGAATCCTTGAATTTCACGAAATCGTCCCAATGAGCACTTTGATTCTCTAGTATCCCCTCGAATACTGGAGTCTTCCTTCCTCCCTTGACGTACTTCTCCCACGTCGTTCTCTTGTGGTTCTTGAATGCAACCGCCATCTTCCTAAAAGCAGCGCCCTTGACTTTCTGCACATCTGCTTCTGTGAAATGATCTGGTAGGGTGAAATGTTCCATGAGAGTATCCCAAAGCAGTTTTTTTGATTCTCGTCGACAAAAGTAACATTTGGACGTGGCTTTGCTGGCTTTCTCCATTCTTGAAGGGAGATCGGGAGTTGGTCCTTCACAAGAACTCCGCACTGACAAACGAACTTGTCCGCAATCTTCTTAGGCGCTAATGGTTCGCCATTAGGTCTGATTGCCTCGATATTGTACTTTACGCCCACCTTCAACTTTTTGTTCGGGCCTCGTTTCATCCTTTTTCCTGAAGATTTGCTCGATCCGGATGGCTGAAAGAAGAAAGATCAATTCGTTAATATATCTTCAACTCATTTAAAACATGCGATGATCACCAGATTCCTGCTTATATAAATATATATACCTCGCCGGTGTTTGTTGTTTCAGGATCAACATGTTCTTCGTCGTAGTTCATGACTTCATCTTCTCGGTCGTCGCGATCGAATATCATATCACCCTCTCCGGTGTTGTTTAGAAATTCGAAGCCGTCAAAATCTTCTTCATTCTGATCATCATCTGGCCCGCGTATGATATCGAACATGGTCTGTTCTCTCTCTCTGTCGGTATTGTCCGCCATAGCTTTTATTTAACTATGCCAAAAGAAATATAAAACAATTTAGTATTCAAATTACATCGTCTCGAATAATAGATATAATCTTGAATACATCATCTCGAATAATAGATATAATCTCGAATACATCGTCTCAAATAATAGATATAATCTCGAATACATCATCTCGAATAATAGATATAATCTCGAATACATCGTCTCGAATAATATATAATCTCGAATACATCGTCTTGAATATTATATATCGAGTACATCACTGCCTAGGTAGCTAATAAAGATCGAATACTACAGAAGAATCTAGGACACTCGCGGTTCCTGTGGCGCAGGCGGTGGACACCCAAAGAGAAGGAACCCTCACAGGATCATAGCTGAAGTGAGATCCCTGAAGAAACTGCCAGGTATTGGAGAACCTGCCGCCCTCTAACGCAACCATGTAGCGAGGGACGTGCTCGTCCTCCTCCCTGACACGGCGACGTACCTCCTCCGGCGGGGCCGGCTCCCTCCGCACCGAAACTGGCCCACGCAAACGCCACCAAACGAGATCAGGGTCGACGACGGGACCCGGGGCCGGGTTCCTCATCAAGCGGCGCACCCCTCCAGGCAGCACCTCCCAGTGCCAGCCCGGCGGAGCCCAGTCCCGGACATGGGTCAGCCGGACATCGTCGCGGACGGGTCGACCGCGAGGATGCGGGCCGGACATCGTCGAGAACAAATACTAGCTATATGCCCGCAAAAGTAACATTTTTTTAATGATTGGATTTTGATAACTAAAATTTCTAACATTTCTATATAACTAACATTCCTATAACATATCTAACAATGCTATATAACTAACATTTCTATAACATTTCTAATATTTCTATAACTAAAAAATAGAAAAAACTAGCATTTCTATATAACTAACATTTCTATAACATTAATACAGAAAAAACTAACATTTCTATATAACTAACATTTCTATATATAACTAAGATTTCTGTAACATTAATACAGAAAAACAGAAGAAAAAAACTAAAAACTAAAAACTAAAAATAGAAAAACTAAAAACATTGTGTGTGTGTGTGTTTGTGTGTATGTGTGTGTTTGTGTATGCATGCGTGTGTGCAGAGGCGACGGCGACGGCAAGCCAAGGCAACGGCGTCGACGGCGCGGCGGCTTCGATTGGAGGGAGGAGAGGGGGGACAGGGGCTCACAACGCGGGCGAGAGGTCGAGGCGACGACGATGGCGACGGCGACGCGGGCAGGTGCGGGGACATGGACGCGGGCCGATGCGAGGACGGGGACGGGCCGGCGACGCGGACGGCGTGACGGGGGCGGCGCGACGAGGACAGGGGCGGCGCGACGGGGACGGCACGACGGGGGTGGAGACGGTGCGACGGGGACGGCGCGACGGGGGTGGCGACGGTGCGGGACTAGGCGGCGGCGATGAAGCAGAGTGTCGGTGTACTAAAGTAGGGCTACCTTAGTCTCCCGAACTTGTGCACGGGCAGTCGCAGCGTCCCGCGGCAAGGCTTGCCGGGCGACCGCCAAGATCCTCCATGGTTCCTTTGGAGCCATTCAAGAACAAAGTATCCAAGGCCCCGGCAAGAGGAGCTTGCCGGGAAGGAGACAAGACCCCGTCAAGAGGAGCTTGCCGGGGAGGCCAATCAAGACATATCAAGGAACTCGCCGCAGCGCACCATGTGTCCCGGCAAGACCCAGTGAGCGACAAGCTCCTGGATGAGACAAGATGATAACCGCGGCAAGGCATTTGCCGCGGCAAGCTTCCGTCCTGTACCTGCGCTCCAGCGCATCCGCCAACGTGTCGCTCTGGGACCCTTCCAGACGCACATGTCAGAAGGCTGTGCAGCTAGAGGTACACGGTGGCGAGCGGCGCTGGCAAGATAGCCATCGTGGCAAGCAATGGCATCCCTAGCTATCCCTTTCTGCACCGTCTAGGCGACACAGACAGGCATTTAATGCCTTTGTCCCCTGCCGTCAGTGGTAGGTATGATACAACTGTAGTAAGCAGTGATGCCAACCACCACATCTTTTACTTTTTTACCCCCATTTCTGTTGCCACCTGTCGGCGACCCCTTTGACATATAAAAGGAGGCCCATGCGCAACAGAGGGGGGGACGATCATTCTCGCGCTCGGTCTCACGAGCCACCCAAGTGTACTATAGCATTCATCACTCCCCAACAAGAACACAAATACAAATCAAAGCAGGAGTAGGGTTTTACGCATCAGTGCGGCCCGAACCTGGGTAAACTGATCGCGTCGCTCGTGCGTTCGCCTCGATCTGCTCTTCGTGCACTCTCCGCCCCCCTGCCGAACCGAAAGGGGCCCCGGTCCGTCGTGGTCCCATAGGTGTCCGTGGGATTAGCACCCCCGACATCTTTGGCGTGCCAGGTAGGGGGTGCGTCGAGGTTGTGCGAACCTGATCCGGCGTTCGCACGAGCCAGGTCTTCATCATCTTCATCAACATGCCGCCAAAGAAGAAGATTTCGGAGGCAGCTGCTCCGTCTGCGCCGAGCCCACCATCGCCGGAGCGAACGGCGGGAGGAGTGGGCGCCGGCGGAAGAACGGGCGCCGACGAGGAGGCTCATGGTGCTGCCAGGTCCAAGGACAAGACTGCACTGCATGTCCGCGGCGCTGTCGGCTCCCACAATGACCGAGCGCACTCCAAGACCTCGGCGTCCGTACACGCACCGCACCCATCTCAGGAGGCGCGGGACTAGCAGCGTCATGGTGCTCACGGTAACATACGTTTGCTGGGCCAAGATCAAGCTGGCGGATCCCGGAGCGCTCAAGACCAGCATGCGCGCCAACATGCTGGCGCGAGCGTGGCACGGTCGCTTGGACGAGATATTGCTCCTTCTAACGTAGTTAGAAGTCCGAGCATATCCCGTTCCTCGCACCATTCGCCGCCGCCGCCCGCCACTCCGACAGAAGCTTTGGCGCGAGCTCAACTGCTCCTAGATTACCCTCCAGCGCCAGAGAAGATCGATGACTGGAGGGCCACTATCCAAAGCCTCATCGGCTTCGCCAACGGTGACAACCCAAGGCAGGCGAGCGCATCGCTGCCGCGGCAAGTCAGCCAGGCGCGAGCCGGTGGCGACAAGACCGGCGAGGGTGCAACCACTGTGCACTCCCCACCCCGAAGGCCAAGATCGCCGACTCGCTGGATCCACCTCGACAGCGACTCCACAGCATCATCAGATCCGCGAGCTCGTCGCGATCAGCACCAAGTTCTTCATGGGAGACAACAAGAAGACGCTCGAACACGCATCGAGCACCGAAGAGAAACGCGGCGTCAATCAGACCTGCGCGTTGGGCCCTTTGTTGACATGCACGCGCCCGGAGAACCAGGCGACTTGCCGTACGCGGTAGGTTGCCCTGCGTTTACCCGTGAGCTGCGGCAAGTCCAGTGGCCTAGTCAGAAGCATTTCAAGCCAGATGTACCGGAGAAGTACGACGGCAAGTCGCACCCGTCAGAGTTCCTCAGCATGTAAACCATTGCGGTGCAGGCTTCTGGGGGGCGAGACGACAAGGTCCTCGCCAACTACTTCCCGCTGGTACTCAAGCCCGAAGTCAGATCCTGGCTCATGCACTTGCCGGACAGCTCCATATCCTCTTGGGCGGACTTGTGCCATCAGTTTGTCGGCGCCTTTACGGGCGGCCACAAACCACATGGCCAAGAGAGTGACCTCCACCTGCTTGCCCAGAAGGAAGGAGAGCCCCTGCGCAAGTATATCCAGAGATTCAGCCGTGTACAGCGCAACATCCCAGACATCCACCCTGCCGTGGTTATCAGCGCGTTCCATCAGAACGTGCGTAACCGTAGGATGCGGGAGGAGATGGCGATGAGCAGGATCAGAGACGTCAGCGAGCTGTACGCCCTGGCCGACAAGTGCGCACGCGCTGAAGAAGGGAGGAAACTCCCCGGAGAGAATACTGGAGCAGGGGGATCTGACAGCGAAGATGTCGCCCCGGCAAAGAAAAATCGGAGGCGCAACAGGAAGAAGATAGGCAAGGAGGTACTAGTCGTTGAGCAGTCCGCCAATGACGGTGCCGCCAAGCAAGCCAAAGTTGGCAGCTCCGGCAAGGAGGTTGCCGCATACACCAACTGCCAAGCTATGGCGGCCGCCGACAAGCAGGATGGCTCCGACAAGCAGTACTGCAAGATCCACCGCACCAAGGGCCATGATCTCCAGAGCTGCAAGAAGGTCGAGCAGCTTGTCCAGCAACAAAAAGCTGAGTACGAGCGGCGCGACAAGGAGAGAGCCCAAGGAGGCGGTGGAGAGGCTGGCAAGAAACGCCCTGGCCGGGGAGGACGCCGCGACAAGGCCAAGCAGCGGCAAGGAGACAGACCTCCCCGCGGCCGCGACAAGGATGAAGATGAAGATGACGACGAGGACATGGATGATGTTGAGAACAGTGAGCAAGAGTTTCAGAAAGCTACATAAGTCTTGTGCGTTGACGGCGGCGCTTCTCTGCATACTTCCCACCGCCAACTCAAACAGTGGCTGCGGGAACTTAATGCAGCAGAGCCACCTGTCGAGTCGCGTAAACTTCTGAAATGGTCCAGCACGCCTATCATCTTTGACATTGAGGACCACCCTGATCGCACAACTGCGGTCGGGTGCTTGCCGTTGTTGGTTTCGCCAAGAATCCGCAACCTCAAAGTCACTAAGATGCTAGTTGACGGCGGGGCCGACTTGAATCTGATCTCCTCCGTTGTGCTCCAAAAACTCCAGATCCCGGACAGCGAGCTCGAAGAGACCGGTACATTCCAAGGAATTAACACGGGAAGGATCAAGCCGAAAGGGAAGGTCACGCTACCGGTGACGTTTGGCAGCGAGCTGAATTTCAGAACGGAGAGAGTCACTTTTGACGTTTCCGATTTCCCATTGACTTACAATGGTATACTTGGCCGTCCAGCACTCGCCAAGTTCATGGCAGCCTCTCACTATGCATACAACATGCTCAAGATGCGAGGCCCGATAAGCGTCATCTCTGTCCCTGGCGACAAGAAAGATGCCCTTATCTGCGCCGACAAGATCTACCGGGAAGCAGCTGCTGCAACAGATCGCGAGACACTTGCCGCTGAAGCTCCCGGGGGGAAGAAGAAGACCAAGTCCGGCAAGAGCTCTGATGCCTACTCCGGCAAGCGCACCTCCTCGGAGTGCTGCGCTGCCGTCGAGGACGCACCATCGAGCTCCACCGGCTAGTGTAAGAAGGCTATGGCAGCTTCGCCACTTACCAAGAAGGTGTCCGCCAAGGAGGACAGCACTGGTGGTACCTTCACCATCAGTGCCACGCTCGACCCTAAATAGGAAAGCGCGCTCGTTACTTTCCTGCGGGCGAATATCGACGTGTTTGCGTGATAACCGTCTGACATCCCCGGTGTTCCCAGGAAAGTAATTGAGCACCATCTTGCCGTTTGTCCTCATGCGCGGCCCGTCAAGCAGAAGGTCAGGAAACAGGCAGTGAAGCGCCAAGAATTCATAGCAGAAGAGATCAAGAAGTTGGAAGCAGCAGGCCTTGTCAGAGGAGTGCTCCATCCCACGTGGCTAGCTAATCCTGTAGTCGTGCGCAAGGCAAATGGAAAATGGGGGCTTTGTATTGACTTTACTGATGTTAATAAAGCTTGTCCCAAAGACCCATTTCCCTTGCCGCGCATTGACCAGATTGTTGACTCCACAGCCGGATGTGATTTGCTTTCATTTCTTGACGCATATTCAGGATACCATCAGATCTTCATGGCAGAAGAGGATGAGGAGAAAACCGCTTTCATTACTCCATGTGGCACGTACTGTTTTGTACGGATGCCTTTCGGATTAAAGAATGCTGGTTCAACATTTGCCAGAGTAGTCCATGTTGCTTTGAAGCCACAGATACACAGAAATGTAGAGGTTTACATGGATGATATAGTGGTCAAGAGCAAGGACAGGGCAACTCTGATCCAAGATTTAGAAGAGACGTTTGCAAATCTGCGCAAGATCAACCTCAAGCTCAACCCCGAGAAGTGTGTGTTTGGAGTCCCCTCCGGCAAGCTTCTCGGGTTCTTTGTGTCTCAACGGGGAATCGAAGCCAATCCCGACAAGATCAAGGCCATTGAGCAGATCGAAGCACCAAAACGCGTCAAGGATGTACGGAAGCTTGCCGGTTGCGTGGCTGCTCTCAGCAGGTTTAACTCTCGGTCTGCTGAGCGCGCCCTATCGTTTTTTAAAATTATGAGAAAGGCAGGTCCATTGAAATGGACTCCGGAAGCGGAGGCTGCGCTGCAAGACTTGAAGAGATACCTGTCCTCCACTCCAACACTTGTCGCACCTAACCCGCAAGAGAAGTTGCTGCTGTACATAGCGGCAACCAATCAAGTGGTTAGTGTTGTGTTAGTAGCGGAGAGGGAGGCAGATGACGAGCCAGCAACCGCGGCAAGCACATCCAGCGACAAGCAGGGGGCTTCCCCGACAAGCTCTGGTCCCAACAAGCAAGGATCTGCGCAGATGCAAGAAGAGATACAGAAGAAGATGGTGCAGCGCCCAGTTTACTTTGTCAGTTATCTTTTGCAGGGGGCTAGGTCAAGGTACTTTGGTGTGCAGAAGTTGCTTTTCGGCCTTCTCATGGCCTCGAGAAAGCTGCGCCATTACTTCCAAGCACATGAAATCACAGTTGTCACTCGCTTTCCGCTGAAGAGGATATTGCAAAATCTAGAAGCAACAGGCAGGATTGTCGAGTGGGCACTGGAACTATCAAGCTTTGGCCTCAAATTTGAGAGTACATCAACAATCCAAAGCAGAGCATTGGCAGAGTTCATAGCAGAGTGGACGCCAACTCCAGATGAAGAAATTCCGGAGACGAGCATCCCCGCCAAGGAAACAAACAAAGAGTGGCTTATGTACTTTGACGGGGCCTTCTCGCTGCAAGGCGCCGGTGCTGGCGTGCTGCTTATCGCACCCACCGGAGAGCACCTCAAGTACATAGTCCAGATGCACTTTCCCAAGGAGCAAGCGACAAACAATACTGCAGAGTATGAAGGCTTGCTTGCCGGACTAAGGATCGCGGCAGAACTTGGAATTAAGAAGCTTATTGTCAGGGGTGACTCGCAGCTTGTCGTCCGCCAAGTGAACAAAAATTATCAGAGTCCATTAATGGACGCTTACGTCGACGAAGTGAGAAAGCTAGAAGAGCACTTTGATGGCCTGCGGATGGAGCACGTCCCAAGAGCTCAGAATGACATTGCCGATGGCCTGTCAAAGGGCGCTACGCTTAAATTACCTGTGGAACCAGGGATTTTTGTGCTCAAGCTGACTCAGCCGTCCGTAACACCACCAACTGGGCAGAGCAAGAAGAGGAAGTTGGTTTCTGGTGACTATTTTCCGGTAGAGCTTCCCGAAGCCGCCGCCAAAAAGGTCCCCAAGATCAACACCAAGAATGCTGAGGAGCAGTCTGCTCCGACAAGCCCAGGGTTTGTTCCGGCAGGGCCGTAGGCTTTTGCCGTGGAAGCAGATGTTCCCGCAGCAGCAGAATTGCCTTTAGTCCTTGTTGTCGAGCCACAGGCTCCAACATGGGCGCACAGATTGTCCGTTTCCTTCAAACAGGAGAACTTCCCAAAGAGCAAGAAGAAGCGGAAAGAGTAGCCCGGCAGTCTAGTATGTACCAGTTTGTCGATAACACACTGTGCAGAAGAAGACTCAACGGTGTGAAATTGTAGTGTATTCCCCGAGAAGATGGACAGAAGCTGTTGGCAGAGATACATGGAGGCATATGTGGTAACCACATTGGCGCAAGAGCCCTTGTCGGAAAAGCATTCCGGCAAGGTTTCTTCTGGCCGACAGCCCTCCAGGATGCAACTGCACAAGTAACCAAGTGTGAAGCGTGCCAGTTCCATTCCAAGCAGATACACCAGCCAGCTCAAGCTCTCCAGACGATCCCTTTATTCTGGCCATTTTCGGTCTGGGGGCTCGACATCCTCGGCCCCTTTCCCCGAGCTGTCGGGGGCTTTGAGTACTTGTACGTTGCAATTGACAAGTTCACAAAGTGGCCGGAAGTGGAACCAGTGAGGAAGGTGACAGCACAGTCAGCAGTCAAGTTCTTCAGGTCGATTGTTTGCCGTTTCGGAATCCCTAACAGGATAATCACCGACAACGGTACGCAATTTACGAGCCGCACCTTCATGCAGTACGTCCAAGATCTTGACGCCAAGGTCTGTTTCACTTCTGTTGCTCACCCGAGAAGCAACGGTCAAGTGGAGAGGGCAAATGCTGAAGTGCTGCGCGGGCTCAAGACCAGAACTTTCAACAGGCTGCACAAGTGCGGAAGAAACTGGATCGAGGAGCTGTTGGTGGTTCTTTGGTCGATCAGGACGACGCCAAATCGAGCAATTGGCCAGACACCCTTCGCTCTAGTCTATGGAGCGGAGGCAGTTCTCCCCACGGAACTCGTATACGGGTCGCCTCAAGTGCTCGCTTACGATGAGCTTGAGCAAGAGCAGCTGCGACAAGATGACGCGCTGCTCCTTGAGGAAGACCGTCTTCAAGCTTTGCGCCGCTACCATAGCCGCAAAGTTAACGCCAGAAGTCTCGAGGAAGGCGACCTTGTTCTTCGGCGCGTTCAGTCCGCCAAGAATTCCAACAAGTTGACGCCGAAGTGGGAAGGCCCTTACCGGGTGAAACGAGTCACTAGGCCTGGCGCTGTCCGCCTGGAGACCGAAGATGGCGTACCAGTGAGCAACTCCTGGAATATTGAGCATCTTCGCAAGTTTTACCCGTAGCGCGCGGTTGCCGGAACCTGTTCCGGCAACCACCTTTTGTACGAGTCTTGCCGTTGTTGCATGTAATCATTTGTACAAAGCCGGGCGCAGATCCCGTGCATAAAGATTATGTGCTCAGCACACCTTGTCTATTTCATGCTTTTTAAATTTTGCATGTATTATCTGACATTTTGTGCAGCACTTACCCCCGGTAAGCAATAATGAGCCTTAAGGCTCCATGCTATTATTTCGTTCTTTTTCTTTTTTGCAAGGAAAAGAAGGTCCCCTCGCGCACAAGTTTGCCGGGGGGAAGGGAGAAGATACGGTATGGACCAGGCGTCGTTCAAGAAGGTTGCGACTTGCCGGGAAGCAAACAACAGAAAAGATAAGTTGCCAAAGTTTGAGCAATCAAATTCTTAAATTTATAGAGTTATCTTCCTTGAACGACCGTCCCTTGTATGGAAAACCTGTGCGTGGAGGAACCAACTCGTAGCTAGTTGCGCCCTTACTATTGTTTCGAGTCCGCTCAACAACTTAAGTGAGCTGCGACTAGCTGCGACAAGGTTTCTTGTCGGCTGCGGCACCGCCAGCAGGTTGCTGACGTTCCGCACTCAGCGCTCGCGGCAAAGGTGCCTGCACCGGCAAGTTCCCTAAAAGCATAGGGTAAAAACATACAAAGGAAAGAGTCAAGTAAAGGAAATAACATAGCAATTACTACCAAGGATAGAGAATATTACAAAATATCTTGTCGCAGCTCTAACAGACTGTTTTTCATAACATGATTGACAGTGACAAGGAGAAAAGAAGATGGATGGCCTAGTCTACGCGGTCGCCTTCGACCCTCCTGATTCCGCTCACCCTGTCCACAATGGGTGCGACAAGGGCCTTGAGCTCCTCCAGATCAGCGTCTGGCGGCAGGCTTCGGAGGACGTTGTTGAGGCGGAGGCCTGGGTTGCGGAAGGCCACCTTCATCAGCACCTTCTGGACAGCTCCTGCACAAATCTTGCGTGACTCATCGGCAAGCTTCTTTGGGATCTGCTCCCGGAGTCGCTGAAGCGCCGTCGCCACGCCCTTGAAGAACAGAGTCAGCTTGGCGCTGGGTTGGAGATTCTCGTCGGAGGAGTACCCGAGATCCACCATCCCCAATTGCACCAACTCCTTGTCGATGTCCGCGGCGACGTTCACCAGACCCTCCGTCCAGTGCTCCACGTTCTCCGACAAGGTCTTCTGGGCGGCAATAGCGTTCGCCAGCAGCACCTTGCCGGCCTTGACTTCTTCCTTCAAGGCCGCCTCCTGCTCCTTGGCGCTGTCCAGAGATTTGGTCAGGGCCGCCAGCTTCACTTCGAGATCAGCGTTGGAGTTCTTGGCGGCGTCCAGTTCCTTGCCCTTCTCGGCGAGAAGGGCCTGCAGCTCCGAATAACTGTTGGCGTCCTTCTCCCGCTCGAGCTTGAGCGCGGCAAGCTCGTTGCCGTTCGCCTTAAGGCTCGCCTCCAGCTGCGTCACCTTCAGCTCCAGCTCGTTCTTGGCGGCCTCGGCGGCTGCGGCAGCGTCTTCAGCTTGTTTAAGGGCCCCGCCAACCGCCCGCTCGTGCACGGCAAGTTCCTCCTCGTGGCTATTGAGGTTGACCTTCCGCTGCGCCAAGTCACCCTCCTGCAAAGACAGCTTCTCCGCGACAAGCCGTTGGCGCTCTTCGATGTCGGTCTTCTCGAGGAGGAAGGCCTGCTGCGCTTCAGCAAGACCTTCTCGCTCCTTTGCCAGGGAGCGGAGAGCTTCCTGGTTGGCGCCCCGAAGCTCTTCTGTGCGCTTCTTGATATCAGCGCCGGCCTTCGCAACGAGCGCTTCGCGAGACTCCGGCTTGGCCTGTCGGGCGCGGTAGAGTGCCACTAGCTTCCGCAGCAGGCGCTCCTCTTCAGGTTCGCCGCTGCTGCTGCTTGGCGCGTCGACCAGCTTCAGCCCGGCGGAGGCAAGCACCTCTCCGTCCAGCATCTCCCCCTCGATCGGCGCCCTAGAGCTTGACGCCCAGGGGAGGTTAATGAAGATGTCCTCGCCGGCCTTTAGGTAGACGCCAGGCTGGGGCTCATCGGAGCCTGACGCGGCGGCTGCGGCGGAGGAGTAGGTGGTCGGAGCAGCGCCTGGCGCTCCTGCGGCCTCCGGGTCGTCAGTACGACCGCCAGACTCCCTGCCCGCTTCTGCGGCGGCAGCCCTGGCGGCCTCCTCGCCGGCGCCAGCTGCTTCCTCGGTGGCGACCTCAGTCTCCATCGGCTCTGCAGCAGATGGATCTGACGGCCAGAAGAGGGGAGAAGATTCAAGCAAAATTCAAGCAAAATCCAATAAGAAGATCAAGAAGACGAAGAAGCCAAGGGGAGTTTGAAAGCAAGGAAGTTACTTGTGCTAGGGTCTGCAGCTATGGTCTCTGTCGCCGGGGGATCCCTGACGCAGTCCCTTGCCGGAGATCCCTCCCTTGCCGGGGGCTCCTCCCTTGCCGGGGGCTCCTCCCTTATCGGAGCCTCCTTCATTGCCAGAGAGATCTCCCTTGCCGGAGACCTCTCCCTCGCTGGAGGACTCTTCCTTGGCGCTTCAGGGGCGGCCTCCAAGCTCTCCTGGTGAGGCTGCTCTGCTCCTAAACAAGTCAAACAAACAAGTATCAGCACAGCAAGGATCTTCGTACACGCCCAACAGCGGGAACTAAACAAGACACTTACGCTGGGGGCTGCTCTGAAGATCAGCCGCTGGATCCGGCATGTTTGTCTCGGGCGCGTCCCCTGCCGACGCGGTGGGTTCGTCCTCGATGACAATCACCGGCACCTTGGCCCTCTTTGCCACTCTCTGGGCCAGAGTCCTGAAAAGACACAGATTCAGAGAAAAGCAAATGAGATACAAGACAAGACAAAAACATCAAAGATTGAAGGGAAGCAAGTACAATAAGAAGAACTTACGCTTCTTCTTCTTCCTCGTCGGAGTTGAACGCGGAGAAGTCAAAATCCGGCCCGCCTCCACCGCGGGAAGGTGGAGGAGTAGGCTCCCTTGGCCGCTTGGCGGGAGCGGAGGCAGCAGTCCAAGAAGACCCCGCTCCAGTTGTTGCGACAGCGTGGGGCGCTCCCGCGGCAACGGTGCTTGCCGCGGTGGAGCGTGTCGCGCGGCGCGGCGACTGTCGACACGCCTGCCGCCTCGCCGCATCCCCGACCTTGAGGAGACACCTTCTTGGCGGCGTGCTGTCTGAGGACGAAGTGGAAGAGGAGCCAATCTCCAACGACCCGCTCGCATCCTCGGCAGGCTCGCTCGGTTCGGCGTCATGCCCGGCAACCTTGCTCGGTTCGGGATCGCGCCCGGCAACCTCCTTCTTGCCGGCAAGATCTTCCCGCTCGACACGGTTTGCCGCCTCTGCTGCCACTGCTTCCTCCAAGGTGAAGCCGAACTCGCCCGCCGCGGCAGCTGCCGCCGCCTCTTCCAACCTGGTGGCGATGTACGCCAACTCCGCCTTGGTGGTGTCGCGGATGAGGCCGTCCTTCTCGTCGGCGCGGATTGGCACTTCTACCAGGTCGTCGAAGAACTGCTGCACGACCTCGTCTTCGGGCTCTTGCCAAGTGGGCATGAGTCCGTGCGAGTCGCACAGCGGCATCATCGCCCTGATACGGTCGAGCGCAGAATTGTTGCACAAAGGGACGACGCCCTGCGGCAACCTGAAGACCTCGGGGTGATCTGAATCGTACTTGAAGAGCTCCTGCAGTATTCCATTGAGCTCAAGGACAGTGAAATTATAGTTGAGGCCTGGGCGCAGCCTCATGATGTCTGCCGCGTTCTTGAACTCCCAGGCAGGCCTCCTTCGTTCCTGCAGGGGAGCGATGCAGCGACGAAGAAAGTCTGCGCCAACGGCCCCTACAGTAAGTCCGGCAAGCCTGAGACGCTGGATCCTGGTGACGGCAATCTTCAGCCTGCTGTCCTCCGGGGCCACGTCGCTCCAGTCACTGCCGCGCACTGCTGCTACTTGGCGCCGGGCGGTGAATGGCTGCGTGCTCTCCTCGACAATCCAGCACCAGTCAGCCCTCCACTCCTCCCACTTGCCGCGGAATTCGCCCTCCAAATAGGAATCCTTCTTGCCGGTCCTAGAGACCCAGGCAATTCCGCCGGACAAGGGCTCTCCTCTCTCTACCCGGGGAATGAAAAAATGGCGGAAAAGGGCTACGCTAGGGTGGACTCCGACAAAGTTCTCACAAAGGTGTGCAAAAACAGCCATGGTGAGGACGGCGTTGGGGGTGAAGTCAAGAAGGCAGAGATTGTAGGTATTCATGATATCGCAGAAGAACTCGGAAAAGGGCGGGCAGAGCCCGCAGTAGAAGAATACGGCAAAGAAAGGGTACCCGTCCGGAGCTGTCGCATGAGCAGCGGCCGGGAGCACCTTGGTCCGCGGGTGAGCTCGCGTCTCCGTCGCCCAAAATAGGTAATAGTACTCCCGGAGCTCCTTCGCGCCGAGCTTGGGGGGGAAGATGGCTCGCTCCTTCCGCAGCGCCGCAAGCCGCTGCGCCTCGGTCGACTTCACGGCTTTCCCCTTGTCGCCTTTCGGAGCCATGGCGGAAGTAGTGGAGGAGGTCGACGGCGTTTATGGTGCTGGTGGAAATGCGGGGGGGTAGGGCACTGCGCTCTGTGTGCTTTGGGAAGACGGAGGCGGGGCGGAGTTTTTCAAGAATGGAGCGGAATGGGGGCGAGTGGGCGCACTACCCCTGCTTCCCTTTGCTTATAAAGGGGGAGGTGGCGGACGTTCCGCCTTTCCTAATAAAGAAACCACCCACGATCTCTCCCACGATGCCGCGTTCGACGCGTGCCGTGCGGGGAGGGCGCGGTGGATGCGGAGTGAGTTACGGCGTAACCTAGGCCGCGCGTGCTCGCCCCTGTTTTGGGCCTGGCCCAACAGCGCTCGGCACCGTGTATGGCCCAGGCCCGGGGGCTCCTGTCGGTGTACTAAAGTAGGGGTACCTTAGTATCCCGAACTTGTGCACGGGCAGTCGCAGCGTCCCGCGGCAAGGCTTGCCGGGCGATCGCCAAGATCCTCCATGGTTTCTTTGGAGCCATTCAACAACAAAGTATGCAAGGCCCCGTCAAGAAGAGCTTGTCGGGAAGGACACAAGACCCCGGCAAGAGGAGCTTGCCGGGGAGGCCAATCAAGGCATATCAAGGAACTCGCCGCAGCGCACCACGTGTCCCGGCAAGACCCAGTGAGCGACAAGCTCCTGGACGTGACAAGATGATAACCGCGGCAAGGCATTTGCCGCGGCAAGCTTCCGTCCTGTACCTGCGCTCCAGTGCATCCGCCAACGTGTCGCTCCGGGACCCTTCTAGGCGCACGTGGCCGAAGGCTATGCAGCTAGAGGTACACGGTGGCAAGCGGCGCTGGCAAGATAGCCATCGTGGCAAGCAATGGCGTCCCTAGCGGTCCCTTTCTGCACCGTCTAGGCGACACAGACAGGCATTTAATGCCTTTGTCCCCTGCCGTCAGGGGTAGGTATGATACAACTGTAGTAAGCGGTGATGCCAACCACCACATCTTTTACTTTTTTACCCCCATTTCTGTTGCCACCTGTCGGCGACCCCTTTGACATATAAAAGGAGGCCCATGCGCAACAGAGGGGGGGACGATCATTCTCGCGCTCGGTCTCACTAGCCACCCAAGTGTACTGTAGCATTCATCGCTCCCGAGAAAGAACACAAATACAAATCAAAGCAGGAGTAGGGTTTTACGCATCCGTGCGGCCCGAACCTGGGTAAACTGATCGGGTCGCTCGTGCGTTCGCCTCGATCTGCTCTTCGTGCACTCTCCGCCCCCCTGCCGAACCGAAAGGGGCCCCGGTCCGCCGTGGTCCCATAGGTGTCCGTGGGATCAGCACCCCCGACACAGAGGAAACTGACAAAAATTTTCGTAGTGTTTTCTTATATAGAAAACACCTTTAGTACCGGTTGGAGCCACCAACCGGTACTAAAGGCCTGTTTTGGCCAGGCCAAACTGCGGGAAGCACCCCCGTTTAGTACCGGTTCCTGGCTCCAACCGGTACTAAAGGCCCCCCCTTTAGTACCGGTTGGTGCCACGAACCGGTACTAAAGGGGGGTGCGCTGCCAGGCGAGGGGCGCAAAGTTTAGTCCCACCTCGCCTAGCGAAGGGCAGCTGCACTGGTTTATAAACCCAGCCGCAGCTGCTCCTTCGAGCTCCTCTCAAATGCAGGCCTTGTGGGCCTACCTGTGCTGTGCTGCCCCGTGGGCCTACCGGGCCTTTGTGGGCCTGCATCCTAGCCCAACAACGGGTTGGGTTTCTAGTCGTATGCAGGCCGCTCTAGGCTAGTAGGCGGGCTTTTTTTGCTTTATTTATTTTTGAGTTGTTTTTTGTGTATTTAGTGTTTCTTTGTGAATATTTTTGCTTTAGGTACAAAAAATTACAAATTTTCTGTTAGTGCCCGTAGTTTTCAAATTTGAATAGTTTAAATTTCGAATTATTTGAAATTAGTGTGAATCACTAGTTTGTGAATAACTTAACTTTAAAAATTAGTAAAGGCATGAAAGAATTTGTTTGCACATAAAATTTCTTTGCGTTTCAAATGCCAAAACACATAATTAACTACCCTAACTATTACAGAGATTCCCTTCTGGGTGTGAAACTTTTTCTTTGCGTGTGTCCCTTTGCACCGTAACCATGGAAAATCTTCATCATTTAACGGGATGCTCAGGTTAATATTCACTGTGAATGGAGCAATTTCATCAAACTTTTCATAATCTTCTGACTTGTCTGTCTTGTCATCCACTCCCACGATGTTTCTCTTCCCAGAAAGAACTATGTGCCGCTTTGGCTCATCGTACGATGCATTCGCTTCCTTATCTTTTTCTTTTTCTTGACTTGGTAGACATGTCCTTCACATAGAAAACCTGTGCCACATCATTGGCTAGGACGAATGGTTTGTCTGTATACACAGGATTGTTGAGATCCACTGTTGTCATTCCGTACTGCGGATATTGACCCATTTGCACCGAAACAAAGGGACCTTCAAACCACGTCGATAGTCAAGTTCCCATATGTCCTGTATATAACCATAATATGTTTCCTTTCCCGTCTTGGTTTCTACATCAAAGCGGACACCACTGTTTTGGTTGGTGCTCTTCTTATCTTGGGCGATCATGTAAAATGTATTACATTTATCTCGTACCCTTTGAAAGTCATTATATTCGAAGATGGTAACTGGGACAGCAAGTATAGGTCATCTTCAATAGAGGTGTCATGCATGGTACGTGCTTGCAACCAGCTGGCGAAACTCCTGGTTTGTTCACGTGTAATCCAGTCATCAGACCGCTCCGGGTGTTTGGAGCGTAGCAAATTCTTGTGTTCATCCATATACGGAGCCACCAAGGCGGAATTCTGTAGAACTGTGTAGTGTGCTTCAGTGAGAGAATGTCCGTCCATACATATTGTTTGTTCCCCTCCTAGCGTGCATTTTCCATCCAGTCTGCCCTTATGCCGCGATTCAGGAACACCAATTGGCTTAAGGTCAGGAATAAAGTCAATACAAAACTCAATGACCTCCTCATTTTGACGGCCCATGGAGATGCTTCCTTCTGGCCTAGCATGGTTATGAACATATTTCTTTAAGACTCCCATGAACCTCTCAAAGGGGAACATATTGTGTAGAAATACAGGACCCAAAATATTAATCTCTTCGCATAGGTGAACTAGGACGTGCGTCATGATGTTGAAGAAGGATGGTGGGAACACCAACTCGAAACTGACAAGACATTGCACCAAATCATTCTGTAACCTCGGTATGATTTCTGGATCGATTACCTTCTGAGAGATTGCATTGAGAAATGCACATAGCTTCACAATGGCTAATCGAACATTTTCCGGTAGAAGCCCCCTCAATGCAACCGGAAGCAGTTGCGTCATAATCACGTGGCAGTCATGAGACTTTAGGTTCTGGAACTTTTTCTCTGCCATGTTTATTATTCCCTTTATATTCGACGAGAAGCCAGACGGTACCTTAATACTGAGCAGGCATTCAAAGAAGATTTCCTTCTCTTCTTTGGTAAGAGCATAGCTTGCATGACCCTGATGTATGCCATCTTTTCCGTGCATATGTTGCTGGTCCTCCCGTGCCTCAGGTGTATCTTTTGTCTTCCCATACACGCCCAAGAAGCCAAGTAGGGTCACACAAAGATTCTTCGTCACGTGCATCACATCGATTGCGGAGCGGACCTCTAGGTGTTTCCAATAGGGCAGGTCCCAAAATATAGATTTCTTCTTCCACATGGGTGCGCGTCCGTCAGCGTCATTCGGAAGAGGTTGTCCACCAGGACCCTTTCCAAAGACCACCTTCAAATCCTTGACCATATCATGTACATTAGCACCAGTATGGTGGCCAGGCTTCGTCCGGTGATCTGCCTCACCTTTGAAATGCTTGCCTATCTTTCTTACGGGATGCCTGCTCGGAAGAAATCGACGATGTCCCAGGTACACATTCTTCTTACAATTAGCCAAATATATACTGTCGGTATCGTCCAAACAGTGCGTGCATGCACGGTATCCCTTGTTTGTCTGTCCTGAAAGGTTACTGAGAGCAGGCCAATCATTGATGGTCACGAACAGCAACGCCTTTAGGTCAAATTCTTCCCCCATGTGCTCATCCCACGCACGTACACCCATTCCATTCCACAGTTGTAAGAGTTCTTCAACTAATGGCCATAGGTACACATCAATGTCGTTGCCGGGTTGCTTAGGGCCTTGGATGAGCACTGGCATCATAATGAACTTCCGCTTCATGCACAACCAAGGAGGAAGGTTATACAAACATAGAGTCATAGGCCAGGTGCTATGGTTGCTACTCTACTCCTAGAAGGATTAATGCCATCTGCGCTTAGACCAAACCATACGCTCCTTGCGTCATCTGCAAACTCCTTCCCGTACTTTCTTTCGATTTTTCTCCACTACGACCCGTCAGCAGGTACTCTCAACTTTCCGTTGTTCTTACGGTCTTCTCTGTGCCATCGCATCGCCTTGGCATGCTCTTTGTTTTGGAACAAACGTTTCAATCGTGGTATTATAGGAGCATACCACATCACCTTGGCAGGAATCTTCTTCCTAGGGCGCTGGCCCTCGACATCACCAGGGTCATCACGGCTGATCTTATAGCGCAATGCACCACATACCGGGCAAGTGTTCAAATCCTCATACTCACCGCGGTAGAGGATGCAATCATTAGGGCATGCATGTATCTTCTGCACCTCTAACCCTAGAGGGCAGACAGCCTTCTTTGCTTCGTACGTACTCTCGGCCAATTCGTTGTCCTTTGGAAGCATATCCTTTATCATTACCAGCAACTTTGCAAATCCCTTGTCAGATACACCATTCTCTGCCTTCCATTGCAGCAATTCCAGTGTGGTGCCCAGCTTTTTCTTGTCACCTATGCAATTCGGGTACAACAATTTTTTGTGACCCTCTAACATGCGCTGCAACTTCTTCTTCTCCAAATCACTTGCGCAGTTTCTCTTTGCATCGGCAATGGCCCGACCTAGATCATCAACGGGCTCATCTGATGCCTCTTCTTCAGCTTCTTCCCGCATTGCCGGCTCAGCTTCTTCCCGCATTACCGGCTCAGCTTCTTCCCCCATTGTTGTATCATCGTATTCAGGGAACCCATGGCTAGGATAGTTGTCGTCGTCCTCTTCTTCTTCATTGTCTTCCATCATAACCCCTCTTTCTCCGTGCTTGGTCCAAACATTATAATGGGGCATGAAACCGGACTTAAACAGGAGGACGTGAATGGTTCTTGACGTAGAGTAATTGTGACCATTCGTATAGCGAGCACATGGACAAGGCATAAAACCATCCGCCCGCTTGTTTGCCTCAGCCGCAAGCAGAAAAGTATGCACGCCCTCAACGAACTGGGGAGAGCATCGGTCATCGTACATCCATTGCCGGCTTATCTTCATTACACAACATCGAATAGACCAAATTAATACAAGTTCATACATAAAGTTCATACAACACTTAAATGCAACAAACAAATAACTCTCTAGCTAAAGCATTTAAATGCAACAACAAATACGATCAAGATCGCAACTAAGGTAACAATGGATCCAACAGCATAATGATACCAAGCCTCACTATCAATGGCATATTTTCTAATCTTTCTAATATTCAAGCGCATTTTCTCCATCTTGATCTTGTGATCATCGACGACATCGGCAACATGCAACTCCAATTCCATCTTCTCCCTCTCAATTCTTTTCAACTTTTCTTTCAAGTACTCGTTTTCTCTTTCAACTAAATTTAACCTCTCGGCAATAGGGTCGGTTGGGATTTCCGGTTCACATACCTCCTAGAAAAAATTTATATGTCAACTTGATGGGCATAATTTGTCATAAACACGAAATGCAACTAGTTTTAAAAAAAGAATATACATACCACATCCGAATCATAACAAGGACTAGGGCCGACGGGGACGGATATCAAAACCATGGCACTATGTGTATAACAAACAACGTACGGGTAAGATAATTATACGAGTAACTATATATCCAAATCACACAAACATCAATTTTTATATAAAATTTCATGAACAAGAGGCTCACCACAAGGTGGTGCCGGCAACGGGACGGTGCGGGCGATCGACGGTGGCTACGATGGAGATTTAGAAGGCACTAAGTAAACCACACCTACGTATGCAAACTAAGTGTTATTTTTGACCTCAAATTGCATATAAATCAAATACTAGCACATATATATATATATCCTCCCAAATTACTAAACTCACAAATTAATCACTATATCAAGCATTGCAAGAGCTAATCTAGCAATGAGAGATGAAAGGACAAAGTTGCTAACCTTTGTGATCATTTGAATGGATGGGGGCCTTCAAATCTTGACAAATTTTGCGCAAAATGTGTGATGAGCTCGAGAGGAAGAGGGGAAGAACAGAGAGGAGAGGGGAAAGGGGAAGAACAGAGCGAGCTCAGGTGGACGAAGGGTTTATGTAGGACGACCTTTAGTACCGGTTGGTGCCAAGAACCGGTACTAAAGGGGCTGAAGGGGGCCCATTCTGACAACATCCTGCCACAACTCTCATTAGTACCGGTTCGTGGCACGAACCGGTACTAATCAAAGTGGCCCGGCTAGCCGTTGGAACCGACACTAATGTATGCATTAGTGCCGGCTCAAATACAAACCGGCACTAATGTGCTTCACATTTGACCCTTTTTCTACTAGTGATAGGTGCAACACAAATTGACAAGTTGTCATTGTAAGATTCTCGGGAAATGAACTATGGAAGCGAGTCTCGAAAGAAGAGTTCATCATTAAACCAAGGAGAGAGTGAGGAGGTGGCTGATGGACTCAGCGCCAACTCATTGAGATTTCCAAAAAGATGGATTTCCACAATTACATGAACAAGGACATAACATTTGCCAGATCAAATGATATAATGAGGTATGCTCGAGGAAAACATACACGATTAAACATTGTTTGATGGTGCATCCGAAATACGGACTTAGGTAGCATAAACAATGTTAGAATGGCGACTCGATAACCAATGGTCTAAGAATGAAATGTTGACCATTAACTTAATGGCAATAGGTTGCAAGTAGTTTTGAAGTCGCACAACATAGTTCAATTGTTGGTTTTCTGGTTAGAAATAATACGGGGACCAGGGAATGAATGGATATGGCAAGAAGTATCACCTGTTTCAAGAATTCTTAAGAGGTGGAGAAATTCTCATGACATTCTTGACATAAAAGATGGTAATGTTCCAAGGTAAAGAAGAACAATTGCTGGATAGCACGGAACTCAAGGTATATAATGCAAAACCCGAACGAGTTTCTGTTGGTGGGAAGGCAATAAAGTGGTCGATGAGAATACAAATCATCGAGGGCAAGGATGGTATTTCTCATCATGAATTCAATTGATATCCTAGAAGATCTCAGAATGCTGATAATGATCACGACACATTTGTTGAGAGATTTCATGAAGATGTAATCGATCGGCGATGACATCAAGTCACAGGAATGATGAAGAAAAATGTTATTGGAACCAAGGTTATGACACAAACTCGAAATCAAGCTTGTTGTTCAAGGAGAAATGATATGATAAGGAAGATCGACGTAAGCTTAGCTCATCATCGAAAATTGTGCTCCGGGAAGAAGGACCAGGTAGCACAGCTAAAATTTTGCACAATAATAATATAGCCAAGTAGGCTAGGAATGACATGATCGAGTTCAAACTCGTAAGTAATGAAGGTTACCAAGAGTTGTTTAATTGCGGTGCGGACTCGAGTCAGTTTCAGTGTCTTTGAGTGTTTAATAACCCAGAGCCCGTGAAAAAATGGAATCAGTGAGAATGTAGCACTTGATGAAGAACTCATAAGAAGTTATGCAGTTCTATGATAATCTCGAGATACCAGGGGTAATAATCGATGAAAGATCAAAGTAGAGGTTGGACTAGGGTATTGCTCTGCAGGAGACAAGTGCCCAAACTTGCACGAGAAATGGAATCAAGGAGAGACATTGTCGGAACCACGTACGCATATACAAGATGAACTTATAACAAGGGGATAATTATTTTAAGAGAAGGTTCCATGATAAGGTATTCATCGTGTCCATGGGCATGAACACATGGTTCAAGGTCGACTCCCACTTCTCCAATGCAAAACCTTTCATTCACTTCTCTTTTTCGAAGAAGTTGTAGTGTTGAATTATCTGGCAAAATACCAGAAGAGTATGACTTGTGAAAACTTTTGAGTTCACACATAATAAGGAAGGCATAGGTTCAACCCATCAGGGTATCGTGGAAACATACACCACAAGCTTTAATAGTAAATATCACCAGCTTAAAAGTAGAGCACATGGTTGGCCAATCAGAGGAAAGGATTTATCAATGGCATTACATCATAGAGAAAGAACTTCCAAAGTGATTGAGTATGAATGACGCTGTCCGATAAAATCCAACAACGGATCCGGTGGTCCTCAAGGGATCTGATGTGAGCATTGGTACTCAACCCGATGAAGAAGGAACGCAAGGAGATTAGATTATAGAAACAACTAACTAAATCAAATCTCAAAGGCAAAGGAATTAAGATTTCCAAATCAAGGGATAAGAAGCAATTGTTTTGATCGAAAATGAATAAGTTCAATAGACTTAGAAGCACAACCGATCAAGGCATTGATTGGTCAAGAACCAGCTCATATCCCAATGACGCCTGAGCCGGAAGGATAATCCTAGGATTCGACTGATGATGGTGAACATTCGCAACATATTGAATCAATGGACTCAGAAATTGATGGTGACAAAGGATGCCAGTATGATTACTATACTTATGGGATTAACCATAATGCAAGCGAGCAAGAATTGCAAGATCCATAAGCTCCTGAGGATTTTTGGAAGGTCAAATAATATTTCGAACACGTTTGTGAAACACATGAACAACGGGGGATGAGCGGATACTCGATAAGGGCGAGAAATTATCCGTATGGGTATTCAGGTGGCAAGGAACTACAAGGCAGTAGGCACAAGTATTCTTGGAACAATAGAGAGAAATTTGGGGTATCGTGTAATAACAAGATCAATGGGGAATGATTGTATGAATGGCAAGTGTATGTAGTTATCCACAAGGATATTATGGTGGTAGGGAATTGCAAAGACGATGAGCATATGTTCTCGGGAGAACATCGAAGAGTATTTTCGGAATCTTCTGGTGCAGCAGGCGATCATCTGTGGTAAGGGGCTCTTCGGGTGGAAGTGATCACGTGATCCTAATGTTAGAGTTAGTAAATTCATTTAACCCAAATAGAAGAGAGATCAGAGTCCCAGAGTAAGGATCGAGGAGTAAAAGATCCTAGTACCACTCAATGGCGACGTGGGCCCGTAAGCCACACAACCATGTTAGTAAAAAGTTTTGCAAGGTCTAGACTAGACTTCGGCCAAGGAGTGTGGAAGGGGGATTCCTACAGGCAGTCGGCTCTGATACCAACTTGTGACGCCCCCGATTTGACCGTACACTAATCATACACGCAAACTTGTACGATCAAGATCAAGGACAAATGGGAAGATATCACAACACAACTCTACAAATAAAATAAGTCATACAAGCATCATATTACAAGCCAGGGGCCTCGAGGGCTCGAATACAAGAGCTCGATCATAGATGAGTCAGCGGAAGAAACAATATCTGAGTACAGACATAAGTTAAACAAGTTTGCCTTAAGAAGGCTAGCACAAAGTGGGATACAGATCGAAAGAGGTGCATGCCTCCTGCCTAGGATCCTCCTAAACTACTCATGGTCGTCGTCAGTGGCCTGCACGTAGTAGTAGGCACCTCCAGTGTCGTAGGAGTCGTCGTCGACGATGGCGTCTGGCTCCTGGGCTACATCATCTGGTCGCAACAATCGGGTATAGAAAGGGGGAAAAGGGGGAGCAAAGCAACCGTGAGTACTCATCCAAATTACTCGCAAGCAAGGAGCTACACTACATATGTGTGCATTGGTATAAAATGGAAATGGGTAGCATATGTGGATGAACTGTAGAATGCCAGAATAAGAGGGGGATAGCTAGTCCTAGCGAAGACTACGCTTCTGGCAACCTCCATCTTGCAGCATGTAGAAGAGAGTAGATGGTAAGTTCACCAAGTATCATCGCATAGCATAATCCTACCCGGCGATCCTCTCCTCGTCGCCTTGTTAGAGAGCGATCACCAGGTTGTATCTGGCACATGGAAGGTTGTGTTTTATTAAGTATCCGGTTCTAGTTGTCATAAGGTCAAGGTACAACTCCGGGTCGTCCTTTTACCGAGGGACACGGCTATTCGAATAGATAAACTTCCCTGCAGGGGTGCACCACATTTCCGAACACACTCGATCATCTTTGTCCGGGCACACTTTTATGGGTCATGCCCGGCCTCGGAAGATCAACACGTCGCAGCCCTACCTAGGCACAACAGAGAGGTCAGCACGCCAGTCTAAATCCTATCGCGCAGGGGTCTGGGCCCATCGCCCATTGCACACCTGCACTTTGCGTACGCGGTCGGCGAGCAGACCTAGCCTCCCTTATACAAGAGTAGGCGTTCCAGTCCAACCCGGCGCACGCCGCTCAGTCGCTGATGTCACGAAGGCATCGGCTGATACCACAACGTCGAGTGCCCATAACTATTCCCGCGTAGTTGGTTAGTGCGTATAGGCCAGTGGCCAGACTCAGATCAAATAGCCAGATCTCGTTAAGCGTGTTATTTCGGAATAACCATGGACGCCGACCTCTCTCCTAGGTGGTCTCAATCTACCCTGTCCCTCCGCCACAAATATCCACTCAGAGGGCCGTCGGGACAAACGTCCTTTCGAACCCCGTGAATCACTCGCGGATACTCCATGAGCCGACCCGACTTTAGTCATCACAGGTATCATATAATAGGTATATAAGTATATGCCCGTGATCACCTCCCGAGTGATCATGGCCCGATAGTATAGCATGGCAGGCAGACAAGAATGTCGGGCCACTGATTGTAAAATAGCATCCTATACTAAGCATTTAGGATTGTAGGTAAGGTATCAATAACTATAGCAACAATGACATGCTATGCATCAGGATAGGACTAACAGAAAGCAGTAACATGCTACACTACTCTAATGCAAGCAGTATAGAGAAGACTAGGTGATATCTGGTGATCAAGGGGGGGGGGCTTGCCTGGTTGCTCTGGCAAGAAGGAGGGGTCATCTTCGATGTAGTCGAACACATGGACATCGGCAGCGGTCTCGGAGTCTACCGGAAATAAGTAACAGGGGGGAACACAATAAATAACAGAGCAATCAAATGCAACACGAAGCAAGATGCTGCAATATGTTATGCTAGGGGTGACCTAACATAGGGACAGGTGATACCAGTGAAGGGGGGAAACACCCGGGATAGTATCCCCAGTGTTTTTTGTTTTTAGATAGATGAATCGGAGGGGGAAAGTTGCGTGTTCTCTATGCTAGGGATGCGTGGTGGACGAACGGGCTGCGTATTCGGATTCGTCTCGTCAATCTGAGCAACTTTCATGTACAAAGTATTTCCATCCGATCTACGGTTTATTTTATATTGATTTTAAAAGATTTAAATCAAATTTTGGATTTATTTAATTATTTCAATTCAATATTATCCAGAATAGTGCTTGCTGACATCAGCATGATGTCAGCGGTCAGTAGACTAAGTCAAACTGACATGTGGGTCCCATTGTCATACACTGTTTAATTAACTAACAATTAATTAGGTTAATTAATTCATTAATTAATTAATTAATTACTCAGCTAATTAATTAATAGTATTTTATTCTTTTTTAATCGTTCTAGGGCGGGGCCCCCTTGCCATAGGCCCCTACGGACCTAGTGGACGAAACGGGCAGCGGGTTCTCGGGCGCTAGCGCCCAGGGGCGTGCGGGCGTGCCCGCTAGCGGGTGGAGTCGGGCATGGGCGTCGGGCGTTGGGGGTCCGACTGGGCGTTGCAGGGCGCCGGCAGTCACGATGCCGCTTGGTGGCTGGAGCGAAGAGTAGGGGAGGTGCAGCGGCGAGCACGAGGGGAGGTGGTGGCCGGGCGTGCGCGGCGAGCAGCAGACGTGCACGGCAGCGGCGGGCGCTGGGCAGTGATGTCCCGTGGCGACAGACATCTATGCGCCCCGACGGGTGAGGAGGAGGGCCACCGGCAGTGAGCAGGCAATGGCGAGGCGGAGGTGAGCGGCAGCAGTGGCCGCAGGGCAGGTGTGCGGCCAACGGGGGCGTGCGGGACTGCGTGGCTGGGCGTGGCTGACGAGCTACGAGACGCAGCGGGCAGCGGTAGCGGCGGACCGGTGCGTGCGCGCACGGCAGCGGGAGCCGAGGTGGTCAGTCGCGCGGCGGGCGCAGTGGTGGGTTGCGGGGCCGCGCGGCTGGAGCGGCAAGGCGAGGAGAGCCGCGGCGGGGAGCATGGGCGTGGAGAGGTCCACGGGCGCGGACAGCGTCGGGGCGTGCGAGGGAGAGAGGAGGAGAGGCAGAGGCCGAGGGCCTCACCGGTGGGGCGTAGGTCACGGGGCAGTGGTTGTCGAGGCGGAGGACGGGGACGATACGCGGTGGGGAGGAGATCCGGCGACGTGGTGGTGGTGACAACGAGGGACGGCATGGGTTCAGCGATAAGGCGAGGCCATGGCTCAGGCGGGAGCCACACGAGGGAGAGGAGGGGCGCGGAGGAGTCCGGAAGGGGCGCCGCCGGCGCCGGCTGGCAGTGGCCCTAGCAGAGTGGTGGCTTCCATCGGGCGCGGGCGTGCGCAAGGAGGGGATCGAACAGGAGCGCCCCTCCTCCGTGCATCGGCGTGTGTGTGTGTGTGCGCGCATCATGGGTGGCGGCGCGGGAAGGGAACGAGGGAGAGTGGGGGATCGTGCGGGAGAGAGTGGGTGGTGCCCAGGGTTTGTGGGGAGGGAGGGGTGTACCGGGGGATAAGGAAGAGTGGAGTGGGCCTCCTAGTTGGCCGGCCAGGCGGCCTGGTGACCTGCTGGGCCGAAGCCCAGTGAGGGAGGGGGGGTTCCTTTTACTTTCTTTTGTTTTTGATATGTTTTTCTTTACTGTTATATTATTTTTATTTTCTGTTTATTTTAGATACACCTTGATTTTAGTTTAGTAAAATATGATAACAACTCCTAAAATAATGTTTCAGGACCACCCACTGACATAAAAGTTTTACCCCGAAATAAATTAGTTTAGAGTTTTATTAATTGAAAAGAGGCGTTTACTTAATTGTTTTGTTACCATTTAAATCACTTTGGAATATTAAAGCATTATATAAAAGTATGGTTTCTTCGTCATAATTACCTATGCATTATTTGGCACCTCCCAAACATTTTAGTTTTAATATTTGAAAATCCTTACCATTTGACTTGTTTTTGACTTTTTATTTCGAACGGGATTGAATCATTGTGACCTTAACAACAATAATCGCAGTGACGTGTCATCATTAACAGGGAATTACTGTAGCTTAATTACCCGGGCGTCACAATGAAAGCCTTGTTCACCAGAGTTTGGAAATTTGGGAAATCAAACATACCGAGAGTACACCGGAGTTGCGGGTTTAATCCACCAAGAAATCTATCAATCTTTTTTTCTGAAGTGGCCACATCATGAAGGGAGTAACATGAACAAATGATTGAATTTTTGCAAATATTCACCCATAGACTGATTCCTTTGGTGGAGCGCGAGAAATTCTTGCTGCTTCGTCTTCATAATTCCAGTAGGGATATGATACTTCTAGAACTAATCCTTGAATTTTGACCAGGTGATTTCTTCATCAGCCGGCCAAATGGCCTTTACATTTTCCCACCATATGCCAACAGCGCCTTCAAGATAATGAGTTGCAAATGGAACTTTATAACCTTCTTTAGTACGAGCAATCTCAAGTTTCCTCTCAATGGTTCGCAGCCAATCGTCTGCTTCCAAGGGGTCAATAACCTGAATGAAATTGGGAGGCTTGGTCCTTTGAAAATCTGACAACTTGGAGTAATGACCGATCTGATTCCCGTTCTGCCAAACCATAGCTTGCACACTTCTTAAAATTTCAATTAGATCATTACTCCGTCTTTCCTCAAACATTCTATGAATTTGCTTGGTGGAGGGCGGATTTGGCAGTGGAGGCCGTGGTGGAACGTACGGCTCGGGGGAGTGTCCTGCTTGTCATGCGGAACGACGAACAGGAGTACCCTCGCGAACGTTGCTACGGCTGCCTCCCTGCGGCATCCTATTGTGATTTTTCCCAGGACAATGCAATCGAGATGAGAAGCATTCAAAATAAAATGGGGAAAAGCCGGCAACAAAATCCCGAGGAAAGCCGAAATGATGAAAAAATACAGCGAATAAAATAGAGTGCCAACATAATTATACATAGACTCATACATGAAAGATACATAACATGCCAGGTTCAACTACTCTCATACATGCAATGAAACCTCATGTCTCGTACGACTGCACTCGTACACCATCCCGACGACTACGAATAATCATAAGCTCTACTGCTCGGCTGGTGCTGCGGGGTCCTCTCCTGAAGCGGACTCGGATCCTGAACTGACGAGGTTAACTGAGACCTCCGGGTTAAAGGTAACACGGCGACGCTGCCTCGAGGGCTCTCCCTCAAGGGCAGGGTTAGGGTGAAGCATCGGGGCTGCAGGAGTAGTGAGAAGTGAAACCCACTCAGCAGGGGTACTGAGAGGACTCACAGTCACGGCACCCGAGCTACTCGGAGGAGTAACTGGTGAAACAAGGGAACTAGATCTTGCTGGAATATAAGGAGTAAATCCCAGGGAGGAAGGAGTAGTGGAAAATCTAGTAGAGACTAGAGTAGAGGCTAAATCAGTACGGGCATGAGTCAGCTCTCGACCCAGCTCACGGATCATAAGATAGCTAGCGGTGATATAACGAGCAAGATGGCTAGCAACAATATCGGACTCCGGGTCAATGGTATGGAAGCGAACACGACCATTGTTGTGCAGAGAATGATAGTAGATGAAACCTGGGTGGTTCTTCATTCGGACCTCGTTGTAACGAAGCTCAACAAAGACCTCGACTGTAGCAAACTGGACAACTTGGGAAGCAGTAGAAGTGTAACCGCTCCGAGAGGTACGAGTGAAACTGCTGGAGTCAGAACTGGTGCGCAGAGTGACCAGTGCGTGATACTCTTACACTGAGTCAGCTAGACGCTCCCGGTAGACATGATAGACTGGATCATCACCGAGGGGGTACAACCGACGCCACACGTTATGAAGGAGATGTGGCGACATGAATGACATCAGCTGCAACTGGCACAGATACGACACTGGAGCCATCTACACTCACAACCATTAGTAGGTTAGCATTAACATAAAACAAGTGTATGCAATGCAACAACCAGCTACCAATGCTACCGGCACTCAACTAAACTCGTATCTACCGTCTAGTTAACACGTCTTAGTCTAGCATGGCCTACAGTCAGGGCGGCTCTGATACCAAGCATTGTGGCACCCCGGCTCAGAGCGACCAGTTTACCATGAATTTCCACCCTAGAGACCATGTCTTCTGGCAACACACAACATCTTGGTACAGAAAACAACCGCTTTATTGATGCTAGCAGATCAAAGTTTGCATTACAACAGGTACTGAGGCCAAGCGGCACACACGGTGCGGCTGAACAATATGTACATTATTTAGTGAACATAAAGGACTTGATCATAACAACTACGTGGCAGCGGAACAACGTCGTAGCAGAACTCCATAGCACAGGGACACCGATGTAGACACGATCTAGACTCGCACAGCTCTCCTTTCCGACAATGCATTCCTGAAATCTGGCATGACATGCCAGGTCAATACATTGAATGTACTTGCAAGCCCACAACAGACATGAACATAA
This sequence comes from Triticum monococcum, assembly GCA_034509565.1. Classification (NCBI taxonomy): domain Eukaryota; kingdom Viridiplantae; phylum Streptophyta; class Magnoliopsida; order Poales; family Poaceae; genus Triticum; species Triticum monococcum. The sequence goes on from CM067846.1 coordinate 71,100,359, forward strand.
TGACAGACAATATCATGATATTAACCAATTATTAATAATGCAACAATATAACCAACATGCTGTGATCATGCTCTTGTGTGAAAAATCCCTCTTACCAACGGTGATCACTTCTTGGATCACAACCGTACCAATCTCAAAATCTTAACTATGAGTATCTCGTGATCTTTCCGGTGATCAGAACCATGAATCATACTTGCTCTAAAAGGATGATCCCTCCGGCGATCACAGCCACGACCAACACTTGGTCTTGTCCAACTTGATGGCCTTCCCGCCATCATCAAGATTGCAGAACTCATAACTAAGAGTGCAAGATTTATTAAAGGTTGACCCATGGTGTGACCTACTTTCGAGCGTGTCCGTAACCGTGGACTCGGCTATCGATAGATTAATACACTCTGTAGAGGTAGTGCACTTTACCGACACCACGGAACCATGGCCTCGCACTCCCATTCGGGTGGACCAACGGCGTTCCGACGAAACCCCTCCATTGCCATGACACTCTCCCGGCCACTCCAACTCACTCTCCTCTCGGCTAGTTCTAGGTGGCCCCTGTCTACCAAAGACACAAGACCATCGTTGTGGCCAACTCATAAACTATCCCACATGGGGACACGGTACCAAAAATCTCAACAACGGGCACACAAGGTTATGTCTGCATATCGGGCCTGCGTACCGCACGCCCATAACCTTCCCTCGTTGGAGGCACCGGCCAAAGGCAGGACAATGGATCAAATAAAGGCCTTCCCATAAAGGCAAATGTGGTTGCACTGGGAAAAACTCGATTCAGTGGCACCATGACCCGGTCAACGATATATTCAAGTTGATTTATTATCATGTTCAACTTAAAGTGAAAATAGCCGGTGTCATAATATGCCATGAAATGCACCACTAACATATGCATCACATATCAACTGGAATGACTGAGTCAACTATCTCCACACCAAGAAAAAACATCAGCAACTCATGATACTTCTCTAGTTAGGATCAAACCTCCACTACTAGGGGAAAGCCTATACACAGAATCTTATCAGTAGCGCGCTTTAAAATAAGGCACTGCTGCTAATTAGCAGCAGCGAGCTCAAGAATAACTCACTGCTGAAATAAATATAGCAATAGCGCGCCAGCTCAAAGACACGCTACTGCTATAATTCCCACGAGGCCGCCGCGAGGCTAGCTATAGCAGCAACGCATTATAACGACGGGCGCAACTGCTATGTAGCATAGTAGCAACACATTTCACCAATAAGTGCTACTGCTGAGTTTACTACAAAAATTTACTCCCACCTCGCTCCGTGAAGAGAGTTTCTACCACCTTAAATATGTTACTTCTCAAACTTTGACAAGCACTTGGTCTTCATTGAACTCTATGTGTAGAATTTGTGGCTGTAATATGAGTCTTCACTTGTTCCTAAACCGGTGAGGACTCATATTGACAAATCAGATTATACACAAAAAGATCGTTGATGATCAATGTATTTTGATACATTGAACTATAAGTCTATTTGTACATGCTGACACATAGCAGTAGCGCTTCTTTGTGAAAGGCGCTACTGCTATGTAGTTTAGCAGTAGCGTCTTTCTCTATAGCGCGCTACTGCTAAGCCATTCCATCTCCCACCCTATCTCCTCTATCCGATCCACTCACAGTCACACACTAACTGGATCCCTCTCAATCCCCCACGCCGGTCCTCCCCCGTCGCCCCTCCTCCCTCTGCACCACCGTCACCTCCTCCTCCTTGCTGGACTTGGTACCGGCCTCCTCCTCCGTCCTCCCTCTCCACTCGCTGCTGGCCGGCCCCTCCTCGCTCCGCCTTCCTCCTCCGTCCTCCCTCCACTGGCCGCCAGCCGGCCCCTCCTCGCTCCGCCTTCCTCCTCCATCCTCCCTCCACTGGCCACCGGCCGGCCCCTCCTCCTCCTTGCTGGACTTGGTACCAGCCTCCTCCTCCCTCCTCCCTACATTTTGATTTAGTTGATTTAGTAGGCTAGTTGATTTAGAACATTTTGATTTAGTTGATTTAGTAGGCTAGTTGATTTAGTTGATTTAGAACATTTTGATTTAGTTGATTTAGTAGGCTAGTTCATTTAGTTGATTTAGAACATTTTGATTTAGTTGATTTAGTAGGCTAGTTCATTTAGTTGATTTAGTATGCACCATTTTCATTTAGTTGATTTAGAACATTTTCATTTAGTTGATTTAGAACATTTTCATTTAGTTGATTTAGTTACTTTTTGGCAAAATGTAGGTGATACCTTGTCATCTAATATGTTACTAGATCTTAGGATTATAATTTTCCATCAAATTGCTTCTCGCGGAAGAACCAAAAATATCTCGTGCTACTGTTTTTCTTTCCTGTGAAGTGGATCGTTAATCCTTTGCTCATATTGCTTTAGGAAAAATGGCGCCACCACCACCACCACTATGTCGACTGTGCAAGTCAAGGTGCGCCAGCAGCCTTGCAACTGGCAAGCTGTTCGGCATCTACTTCCAGCCGGGTTTTCGTCATGCGGCGGTAAGAAATTAGGTGAAATGTAATAACTATTTTATTTTTAGTGTTGGCATTACTGCATTGTGTCATTTTGCTTATTTTACATAGATCGTCCCATTCAATGTGAGGTTGAAATTCAACAAGCTGACATGAGACACTGTGACACTTGAGGCTCCTGGGAGGGGGCCGTACACTATGGAGGTCGAGAAAGGACGCAATATGTCGCAAATTGGAAGAGATGGATGGGCCCGTTTCGTCGCTTGCATGCATCTTACTGGTGGTCAGTTGATCAGCTTCTCCTTTAGAGCAGAAAGACCCAAGTTGGCTGTCATTTATCTCAACCTAGTGGAAGATGATGAAGATGACGAAGATAATGAGGACCCACTCGATGAAGATGATGAGGACCCACTTCGCGGAGCCATCGTAGATCAAAGAACAAGGCTGAGCGAGGAGGAGGTGTCCAACCTGTGGGACATAATTCCGCCACGTGATGACTTTGTCGGGGTGCCATTCGTGACCGGCCTAACAAATACCATGGTTGATCGACATGATATGGTATGTTATACTTACAAATGCAAATTATCTGATGAAATACTTAGTGTATAGTCCAATGATATGGTATGTTGTGTGGAATCTAGTCGATGATATGTTTTAGTGTAGAGTTCGATCACAGGCTTATTAGTGTAGAATCTAAGGAAACTATCAATAGTGTAGATAATACATATGTACTTATTTGCGAGGCTATTTATTAATTGAAATGTTTTTCTTATTCAGAAATTGGCAAAGAGCATATATGTGAGTGATGGTATCGAGCCTGATGAAGAAGGCTCAGCTGGACTGCGCCTTACTGCAAGGGGCTCCGTCACAACCTGTACTTACCGCGTGGACACGGACGGTCGCACACACTTAAACTCTGTTGGGTGGAAGAAATTCCTCGATGGAAAGAATCTTCGTGTTGGACAGGCCATCCTAATTACTATCAGGAACACCAACCGCTCAGGCTTGAGGATGATGATTGTCTTTGATATCATCTAGAACTACATATGTGTGTGTGGCTATATCATCTAGAACTGTTTTTGGCTATATCATCTAGAACTACATATGATGATCGTCGTTGATATCATCTAGAACTACATATGATGATCGCAGTTGATATGACCTTGTACTGCTTGAGGATGCATGTTGACTATGAATTAAATTGTCATCTAGTACTCCCTTCGTTCCAAATTACTCATCGTGGTTTGAACTAAAACCACGACGAGTAATTTGGAACGAAGCGAGTACTACCCAGTAATGGTTTATGAATTTGATATCTACTAGCAATACCTAGTATCTAGTATCTGAAAAAGGAAACTGAAAGGGAAAGGGGTACCGAGGGGGGGGGTGACGAAATATATAGCAGTAGCAAGGGACTGCTAAATCGGTACAGCTAAGTAATAGTAGCGTGTTCATAAAAAACGTTGTTGATATCGTAAACTATAGTAGCGCGGATAAGGAACGCGCTACTACTATAAGTTAGTTTTAGCGCCTTATTAGTAGCGCGGCCACCCGCGCTGCTGCTAGCCTCAAAACCTGTGCTACTACTAGGGTTTTCCTGAGTAGTGCTTACTTTAACCAAAATCTTTTATAGCAAGTTTATCATTTTCTCAAACAAGAAAATAACTCCATATAATTACTTATATCCATAACTATATTACTCTACCATAACAAACATTAATTCTAGTTTCTCTACAAACTTAGTTATATTAAACTTTTTGTAAATCAAGCATATTAACTTAACCAAGCAACTACAGAATATAAATATCATAATAGTTATCTAAATGCATGGATTAAATCATTCATTCAAGTAGGAAAATCACAAATATTGTAATGGCACCATGAAAATGTTGTTGTGGCTTGCCTTAGTGCAGATGAGGTTCACAAGCCTCCTGATGATCCTCCAGACAAGCCTCACCCTCTGAAAATAATTATAAACACAAAAAGAAAAAATCAATAACCCTTCTGAAATTCACCAAAAAATCTAGATTGCAGGGAAAAATTCCATTTCTGGTGAGCCGCTAGATTTCTTTACAAAGAGCACAATCAAAAAGAATCAATTCATTTGGACTTATGGTTAAAGAGTTATAGCTGTTTGAACCTCTCTGGAAAATATGAATTTTGAATTAAAATAGAAACAAACTGGAGGGAGTGACGTCGAAGGCGTAAAGCCTCGGGGCTCCACCGCTCGTACCGCTTCGCGCGCGTATTGAGTGGCTTACTAGCGGGCCCTGCTAGCCAGGTGTGGGGGAGAGGAGGAACGAAACAGGGGATGGCGCGGCTTCGCCGGAGCAAACGCCGGCGATGAGAGCTTCTTGGCCAAAACGAGAGGGCGGGATCGAGAGAGGAGACGGAGGCGCACCTGCCCGTACCCGTAGAGTAGCTAGGGCTGGTCAAATAGCGTCGAAATCGTCCTCTCTAGCGGAGACAGGAAGCAGAGCTCGCCGGAGACGAAGACAACGGCGAGCAGAGGTGACTCTAGGGGCTCCAACCAGGCGGAACGGCACCACCGAAGAGTGGTGGAGGCCCTGGAAGGGTTGCCCAGGCCTGGGAGGGGCCGGAGCTATGGAGACGACCCGAGGGGATCGCCAGCGAGCTCGAGCTCGGGGACGGCGGCCCGCGGCCTGCCCGGCCGGGCTACGGCTATCTACGAGGTTGTGGAGTGTGTGGGAGTGGAGGATGGTGCTCGAGGAGGCTGGGAAGGGCTCTATTTATAGCCGAGCGTCGAGGAGGGGGGGTTCGGGCTCCGCTGGTGGACACCTGGACACAGGGCCCGGAGACGAGCGGCGTCAGTGAGAGGGGGAAAAGGAGACGCATCTCACGTGGGGACTATGGGCGAACGGGGACGAGCACAACATCGAGAGGAAGGCGACAAGCACAGTGCAGAGCGCACTATTGCGTTGGCCGGACCATGCACGTGCTCAGTGCGGTGAGCTCCGGCGTCGGCGGGTGCTAGGGGAGAGTTAAGGCAGCTAGGACAAAGATTGTGGCGATGTTTGGCACGCTTCGGCAGGCGGGGAAGCGAGCACGTGCGAAACAGAGCGCTCGGCGGCTCTCAGAGCGCGTCAACACACAGGCTGGCATTGTTTACACGCGTGGTTACTGCGTGAACTTTTCCCTCAGGCCGACCTAAGTCCAAAATTCATGTCTGGCTTGTTGTTCGTGGTAGTTTTGAAGATTACCACGCTTTTTTTTGGATCCAGATGCAGTACAAAAGATTTCACAAGCCTAGTAAGTTTCTGATCAGTAACTTTGAGATGTTACTGAGGTCAAACGACTGGGAGTTGGGAGCTGGGCTTTGGAGGTTAGCAATCATCTACTAAGATGATGATGCACAAGAAAAATCAGCCACATTGGAGCAAGTAAAATGGTGGTTGCTGTAGAAACCACCATTTCTGTCTAGAACAGAAAATATTTTCTGTAGCAAAAATATTCCAAAAAGTGATGAAATATTTTTGCTCAGGAAGGTGCCCTAGGGTTCAAAGAATATTTGTGAATTTTCTCAGATTTTGGTGGGCAAAAAAAATTGGGGTTGCTTTGGAGCACATTGATCTAACAAGGGTTTAAGAGAGGAAAATGAATATTTTTCATTTAAGAAAAATATTCCAATAATTTTTTTGAGATGGAACAGAGTGGGAATGAGGGTTAGAGAGGGAAATGGGATACTTGGGTGAAAGCCAAGGGGTACCCAAGTGTTTAAGTCCATATGAAAATATTCAAAAACTCCAAATTTCAAATTCAAATCAACTAAAAATCAGGCAAGGAAAAGAGGGCAAAAACCAGGCTATCACACGTATGCCTCCTTGGCCGCATAGGTTATGTAGGCTAGATTCGGAGGTACCTTCCATGTGTTCATGTCCTTGGTATCATTGTCTTCTTTCATGTTGGCGTATCAGGGGTCAATGATGGTCTCGGCGAGGTCAACCACGGAGTCCTTCTCCTGCCCGTTGCCGATGATCTTGTATTGCTTCTGGATGTCGGCAAGCTTGTTGCAATAGATGGCCGAATTGTCGCTTTCTTCATTCTCTCCACCGTAGCAAAGGTGCAATCGGCTTTGCCGATGGGGCGAATGCTCCAGAACCTCTGATGGCCCTATAGTAGTGGTAGACGAGAACCTCGTCCCGGACACATACCTGGGCGACGGTGATCTGCTGGTCCCTGTCAGGAGATGAATGGATGGGCACAAGGTCTAAGTCCTACAACCTTGTGCTTTCTCGTCCTATAGGTACTGCTTGAACTCGGCAAGGCAGAGCTTCACCGAGTCCAGATCGTTGGTGTACATCACATTCAACTTGGTGCAGCCATAGGACTGAAAGGTGAACTCAAAGGGGAACTCCTTGCTGAAGTCCATACCCAGAAGGATCACCCCTCGTATCGCCATTCGAGTCTCTTCAAGTGAAGGAGTGGGTACGCGGAGGCAGTAGTTCATTTTTTAGCTCTTGGGGAACTGGATTCAACAGTAAATTGAGTGAATACAGGCGACAACAGTTACTACCCATCCCTCGCCTATTGCACGCCCGACAGAAGATGCACCCTCGGCGCATTCAAACGCCTCTATTAAGAAACCTACTCCGGCCACACGTCGGTTCTTGAGTGGGTATGTATTGGCACTTTCACATAGATAATACTACCAAGTTTGAACTATTTGTTATGGTTCTTGTCCTCTGCATTAGCATGCCATGTTTCCCGGCTTGCAAGATTCAGAACCAACAAATAAGATCCAAATAATAAGTACAACAATTCCCAGCTTGCAAAATTCATAACCAACAAATAAGTTTCAAATCATAAGTACAACAAATATGCCTACACATCTCATTGATTCCCAGCTTGCAAGATTCAGAACCAACCCATTAGAGCCTTTTGATAAAGTGAATATCGGGATTAAATCCATCTTGGCCTGCCGTGTCATACAACCGAAGAACTTGGTGAATGCTCTTGACCATCACAACATCTGTAGTTGAGTATTACTGTTTGCACAGCAGAAATAAGAAGAGCATGATTACTATAATTGTGGCACTCCTTGAACTCAACCTGCAGCTCCACTTGGATGAGGCCTGCCTGGACTTCCATTATTCAATTCATGTGCCTTTTTCTGCAGTTCACCTCAAATGAAGCAAAGATTGCATCATTCAGCTAGGAGAAGTACTTGCTCTCGTGAGCTGGCAGGTTCTTTAGTGGTTGCACTAAAATTGAGGAACATTAGGGTTGGTTGTCCTACTCGTGTAAGGTGCAACTATAATTTGCTAATCCTTTTGTGAAGTTCCACTAAAATAAAGTGCCATTGTGGTGACAGTGACAACTCATCTTGCAAAGGCTAATAAAATGTTGCACGAGATTACCAGCAGAATTTGACGGAGATTTTGGAAACTCCAATCACCATTTTGTGCAGTTCCACCAAAATTGAGAGATGTTGCCCACGTGACATTTTAGTTGAACTGCACAAGACACTCATTCCAAAAAAGAGTGTTTTGTGTAGTTCACCAAAAGGTCACAATAGCAACAATGTGAAATGGATATCCCTATCTGCACAAAAAGATAGAAAGTAAACAGTTGATGATCAATAAGAATATATGTAACATACACAAAATTAAAAGAAGCATATGAATTATGTTCATGGCAATCACGCAAGGACAGTAGAAATTTTAAAACGTCAACAATGCTTCATGTTACCGGAAGCATTAAGATCAACAATGACATTCGTCAAATATGGGATTACGTTAATGGTGGCATTGCTTGTTTACTAGATACAGTAAATCAACAATAGATAAAGAGTTGGTTTAAGGGCATGGGACCGTGGGGACACCAGGACACTCAGTAGCGTAAAGGAGCAACTTACTTACCATAACGGGGAAAGCAGCAGGAGTACCATTTGTAGCACAGTTTAATTACATCGTATCACTGGAGGTGTCGGTGTCAAAACCGGTGGATCTCGGGTAGGGGGTCCCGAACTGTGCGTCTAAGGAGGATGGTAACAGGAGGCAAGGAACACGATGTTTACCCAGGTTCGGTCCCTCTTGATGGAGGTAAAAACCTACGTCCTGCTTGATTTATTCTTGATGATATGAGTATTACAACAGTTGATCTACCACGAGATCAGAGAGGCTAAACCCTAGAAGCTAGCCTATGGTATGATTGTATGTTGTCCTATGTACTAAAACCCTCCATTTATATAGACACCAGAAGGGGCTAGGGTTACACAAGGTCGGTTACGAAGGAGGAGATATACATATCCGTATTGCCTAGCTTGCCTTCCACGCCAAGTAGAGTCCCATCCGGACACGAGACGAAGTCTTCAATCTTGTATCTTCATAGTCCAACAGTACGGCCAAAGGATATAGTCCGGCTGTCTAGAGACCCCCTAATCCAGGACTCCCTTAGTAGACCCTGAACCAGGCTTCAATGACGATGAGTCCGGCGCAGTGTTATCTTCGGCATTGCAAGGCGGGTTCCTCCTCCGAATACACCACGGAAGAATTTGAATAAAAGGATAGTGTCCGACCCTACAAAACAAGTTCCACATACCACCGTAGAGAGAATAATATTTCCACAAATCTAATATGCTGACACATTTTGGCAACATGACATTATGCCATGGCCCGGTGATTATTCGAACCGTTTTCTTCAACTAGCCCCGCACATAATGCGAGGCAGTTTCTTGACACGTCTTGTCAAAGCAGAGTTCGTGTCCCCCTTATTACGGGATTCTCATCAATACGGGTATGGGTAACCCAACCGCGCCATCGATTACGGCGCTTGGGGGATAAGCGAGTTTTACCAGGCTAGTGGGGGCGCATAGTTTCGGCCGCCCTTATAAAGGGACAAGGTTTAACCTTTTTCTACCCACGCCTTCTTCCTCCTTGGTCATCCATTATTGCGTACTCGAGCTCCAACGCCCAAGTCCACATCCTTCCCCTCAACCTTCTCCAATCATGTCCAGAGAAGGAGGCAAATGGTTGCCTTCCTCCATTATGGAGGGACACATCAAGAAGCTGCGTGGAGCCGGATACTTAGCCGCGAATATCGTGCATCGGCTGCCCGCTGCGGGTCAGATTGTTCCTACCCCTGAACCTCACGAGAGGGTAGTTTTCCACCACCACTTCCTTCGCGGACTGGGGTTTCGCCTCCATCCATTCGTCCGTGGTCTCATGTTCTACTACGGGCTGGACTTCCATGATCTGGCCCCGAACTTCATCCTCAACATTACGGCATTCATCGTCGTGTGTGAGGCTTTCCTCCACATCCGGCCCCACTTCGGCTTGTGGTTAAAGACCTTCAATATCAAGCCGAAGGTGGTGGGAGGCCAACAAGCAGAATGCGGCGGAGCCATGGTGGGCAAGATGCCAAATGTTATATGGCTTGAAGGCTCCTTCATGGAGACCATAAAGGGGTGGCAATCGGTGTGGTTCCACATCACTGAGCCGCACGACACCAACTAGGTGGCTGCCCCCGAGTTTCGATCCGGAATCCCCACGCGGCTCACTCCTGGAAAGAGAAGGGCATGTCCTCGAGTTCATTAGTGGAGCTGGACGGACTCCAAAAATGTATTCAGAATATGGCAGGCAAGAAGCTCAAGCTTGTCAACATAGTCCATGTCATGCTCATCCGTCGGATCCTCCCATGTAAACAACGGGATTTCAACTTGTGGGAGTTCCACCCGGCCCAGCACCAGACTCTGAGCGAGCTCTTTGACACGACGCACAAGGACGTTTGGAGGGTGTTGTTCATGGGTGCCGAGGTCCCTCCCTCTCTCACCGAGGATCGCGGGCTAAGCGCGAAGCGCCTAGCGCATTCGGTGAGTTCTATACATCTGGTAGGATATTTATTTCCCCTAGCTTAACCATGCGTGGGATTTGAGCTCCATGCCTTTGACAGGACTGGGTGGAGACGTTGGGGCAGATTAACTATCTGGCCCCTCTCCCGAAGACACTGCGGACGCTCTCCTAACGGAGATGCTGACTCGGGCTCCTTACAAGGTGCCGGGGAAGACCAAGAAGGCCAAGGGAACCCGAAAGAGTTCTTGACGCCAGGTGTTATCGGACTCATCGTCCGATAAATCCACGACGCACTCCTCCCCCGAAGACGAGGAGGAAGATGAAGATGCTCCCCCTCCAGTCGGGGGGACAAGAAAAGGAAGGCCGCCCCAACTGGGGGGCCGAAGGGTCCAAGAAGGGGAGGACTCTCCTTCCAGATTACTCCACCACCGCCGCCGAAGGCTAAGACGAGTGGCTGCTCAGGACCAAGCCCCTGGCAAAGTCGTAAGTATTCGGATGCCAGAGTAACTCATAGCATACCTTTGTCGCACTGCTTCTCGTAACGCCGAATTATGATTATGCAGACCACCACGAGACCGTATCGACGTATCTTCGTCGGACGGCTCCCTGGGCTCGTCGGATATGGATAGCGACCCACTTCCGACCGCCACCTCCCCTTGCCCTACGGACAACACCGAGGTATTGTCTCAAGAGGCACCAGATCAGGGGGAGGCAGTCCTTGAGGCGCCTCAAGGTGACCTTCCGGATTCCGGGAGCAGAGGGAGCAAGGCTCCTGAGGGCTCTGAGTTCGGCCCTCAGCCGAACACCGCGCCGGAACTTCCAGTGGTTCCGGACTCAGGTAGGCGGCCTCCTTCCAAAAGGGGCAAGACCTGTGCCGTGGCCTCTATCCATCCAGAGGCACCAGACAGTCTGCCGGGAGCGTTTCGCAGCTCTTCCATCAACGAAGAGCACCGCACTATTATGAGTGCGGTGATCCATAAGGTTCAGTCTGCCAAGAGTGGACTGACTGCAGTATGTGCCAGCCTTCTAACAGGCTTTGAGGTAAGTATTTGAAATGTAGGAAATATATTACCGCATAGATAGTAGCCCCTGATGCTCTGTTCGGTGTTCACAAAGAAAAGCCAAACAAAGGATCAAACAATATCGCAGGAGTCTAATATAAGTATGTCTATATGCGTATGCAGGCTTCGCTGCTGGCCTCTGCCGCACTGACTGCGGAGGTCGCCGCACTGAAGCAGGACCTCGAAGGGTCCAAGGAAGAGCTCGGTCTTGCCAAGAGGCAGCTCGAGGAGAACAAAGGTAAGTAATACCTAGTCCATGGATATATAAAAAAGAATGCGATTGCGAAATGACAGGATCATCGTAAATTTGCCACGGGCCACAACCAAGGTGGCGACCCTGAAGCAAGTGCTATCCGAGGCCGAAAACAAAGCGGCCAAGGAGTGCACCGAGCGGAAAGGCAGGAGGCACGGGTGGGCGAGGTGCAGCAAGAGCTCCACGCTCTCGTGACGAAGCATGAGGCGTTGGAGCTTGACTTGAAGACGCGAGAGTCCGAGCTTGCCGCGGCCCTCGAGAGTGCAAAGAATGCCAAGGCCGAAGCCCAAAAGGCCCTCCAGGAGATTGATGCGATGAAGAAGATAGCGGCGGGTAAGGCATTCTATATGCAAAGCAAGCATGTGAAAGTAAATTACTTGTTACTTACCCGAATGTGGAGCTCTCCAGGAGCATTTGCAGATTTGCCCTGCAGCGTGTCGGATGCTGCACAGTTTTACCAGGCCGAGGAAGGAAGCTCAACGGAGAAGTTGTTCTGGTCTCAGTATACTGGGACGGAACACCCGATGCCTCTGAGCGACCAGCTGAAGTCGAGCTGCACAAGGCGGCCGAACAGGCCATGAAGGGCTTTATAGTCCGGATGTGGCCTGACGACGCCCTTCCCAACAGCTTCTTCGGCCGGGTGAGGCAGCTTGTGGATGCCTGCCCACGGCTGGAAGTCATCAAGCAGTCCGTCTGCATCGAAGGTGCATGCCGGGCTTTCACCCGTGTGAAGGTGAAATGGGCCAAGATGGACGCCGTGAAGCTCATGAAGGAAGGGCCGCCAGAGGGCAAGGAGCATCGCCACCCCGAGATGTACTATGAGGGTGTCCTGAAGGGTGCCCGTCTCGTAGCGGACGAGTGTACGAAAGATGTAATATTTGAGTAAACCTGCTCGTGTGATCCTGTATTATGAAAACTTGTTCATATGCGCTATTCAACGCTTGTCTGAATTTAAAATATTACCTTATGTTAGGCTATTTACCAAATCTGAGAGATGGCTAGTCGTCGGCTTCTGCCCCCACGCCACGAGTGCTAGGGTGTTCGGGATAAACCTGAGCACTCTTGTTCCCATTGTTGGGTCCTTCGAGGGAGGTGCTCACCACAACGAACAAGGCAACCGGAGCATAATGTGTTATCACTCTCACTTAGCCATAGAATTCTATAATTTTAAATTTCGGTGAAACCCCTAGTATTCGGAAGGCTGAATTCGTGGCGTGATACACGCCTTAAGCCGAACAGGGCCGACTCCTCGCTCTAAGCGGCATAAGTCTTTAGGGACTTGAAACCTCTCGAACAGCGACTAGTCTCTCGCCTTATCATGATAGTCAGTTTTAGCTTTCTCTACTGTGGTGCTTAGCCCGGCAGAACTGGGGCACAATCGTAGTAGTTCTCCCAGTGCTACCTTAGCCGATATAGCGGAACGTAAGGTGCCAAAACATGGGAGCCGGGCAAACCCAACTATTGACCCAAGACATGATTCGGAGTTGATGCATATAATCCTATAAGTTCGGGGGGCGCACTGTCGAAAGTGTCCGTACTTCTCACGCCGTATTACAGGGTATGCCTAAGCCCCTAGCATATTGTCTGTACCAGAGTGTACGGGTGCTAGATGTCGTGAATGAACATATACGTAAAAAGGAAGAATGCAACAATAGTCTTAATGCTATGCATTGTTTATTCAAAAAGGTGCATTAAAGTAGAATGATACAAGTAGTGTGATAAGCAAAAAGTAGGACAGTTTGACATGTTCCTTCCAAGGGCAAGCTAAGGAATAGTATTAAAGCAAATATTTCACTCGTTATCGTAATCCACCTGGGAGTTCCATGGTGTGACGTAGCTTTATGCCTCCTTGGTTGCTGCATCATGTGTTCGCAATCATGCTGCCGGACAGGGTTTCCAGAGATTAAAGTCCTGAAAGAGAAAAATAATAGAGCGGGAAGCCCCTAGTGTGGTTTAAGCCGTGACTTGGGGCGTGCCGCAGACGTGCCCCCCTCCCCGCCTGTGCCCATGGTATTTTTAATGCGTAATTATGTACGCGTGGCACGGATTTCGCTGTTTGGCTTGGACCGGGGTGGGGGCCGCATTGCTATGCGAGCTCGGAACGTGCCAGGCGGTCCTGTTGCCGATTACTCCGGGCGCGCTTGAAGGTGTCCGGGTCCTTAATCGCCGAACTACTGGATTGCCTTAAGAGGTTGCTTTGTGCTTCTGCTGCGAGGGCCGTAGTGTGCTCCTCCGTGCGGAGAGAGTGCTCTGTGTTTCCATTGACTGTGATGACCCCCTGAGGTCCTGGCATTTTGAGCTTGAGATATGCATAATGCGGTACCACATTGAATCTTGCGAATGCGGTTCGCCCGAGCAGTGCATGGTAGCCACTGCGGAACGGGACTATGTCAAACATTAACTCTTCGCTTCGGAAGTTATCCGGGGATCCAAAGACCACTTCCAATGTGACTGAGCTTGTGCAATGGGCCTCTACACCTGGTATGACGCCTTTAAATGTCGTTTTTGTGGGTTTGATCCTTGAGGGGTCGATACCCATTTTGCGCACTGTGTCCTGATAAAGCAGGTTCAGGCTGCTGCCGCCATCCATAAGGACTCGAGTGAGGTGAAATCCATCAATGATTGGGTCTAGGACCGATGTGGTGAATCCGCCATGATGGATACTAGTGGGGTGGTCCTTGCGGTCGAAGGTGATCGAACAGGAAGACCATGGGTTGAACTTTGGGGCAACTGGCTCCAACGCATATACGTCCCTGAGCGCATGATTCCGCTCCCTCTTGGGGATGTGGGTTGCGTATATCATCTTCACCATCCGCACTTGTGGGGGGAACCTCTTCTGTCCTCCGGTGTTCGGCTGCCGGGGCTCCTCAATGAAAGCAACAATGTCGATGTCAAAACCGGCGGATCTCGGGTAGGGGGTCCCGAACTGTGCGTCTAAGGCGGATGGTAACAGGAGGCAGGGAACACAATGTTTTACCCAGGTTCGGGCCCTCTTGATGGAGGTAAAACCCTACGTCCTGCTTGATTTATTCTTGATGATATGAGTATTACAAGAGTTGATCTACCACAAGATAGGAGAGGCCAAACCCTAGAAGCTAGCCTATGGTATGCTTGTATGTTGTCCTACGGACTAAAACCTCCGGTTTATGTAGACACCGGAAGGGGCTAGGGTTACACAAGGTCGGTTACAAAGGAGGAGATATACATATCCGTATTGCCTAGCTTGCCTTCCACGCCAAGTAAAGTCCCATCCGGACATGAGATGAAGTCTTCAATCTTGTATCTTCATAGTCCAACAGTCCAGCCAAAGGATATAGTCCGGCTGTCCGGAGACCCCCTAATCCAGGACTCCCTCAGGAGGCATTAGATTAACAATAACACTGTTTAGACATATCCCTAAGGTAACAGTGTGATCGCTTCATTTTACATGTGCCCTTACATTAACAACAACAAAAGGTTGGCATAAGGACATGCGATAGTGGACGCATCAGCACAATGTACCTACAAGGAGGCATAAAGTGGTGATGCCGAGTTTGTTCATGCTCTGTGAGGGCAGCAAATCTAATCCTGGAGACCTTTTACTATGTGAGGGCAGCAAATCTAATCCTGGAAACCTTTTACTACGTGAGGGCAGCAAATCTAATCCTGGAGACCTTTTATTGTGTGAGGGCAGCAAATCTAATCCTCGGGACCTTTTACTATGTGAGGGCAGCAAATCTAATCCTGGAGACCTTTTACAATGTGAGGGCAGCAATTCTAATCCTGGAGACCTTTTACTATGTGAGGGCAGCAAATCTAATCCTGGAGACCTTTTACTATCTGAGGGCACCAATTCTAATCCTGGAGACCTTCTACTATGCGAGGGCAAAAAATCTACTCCTGGACATAATCTGTTGACTTGTCCACCAGCCGCCACTTTCTATCCTTTTTCAACCAATAATAGATCTGTTCCTTATCCAGTTTGTACTTCATTTTCCCATTTTTTTCCCTTTTCAACCAAGAGACCGGTTGGGTATCCGGTCTCTACTACTTTCACCATATTATTTCCTATTTGAATAAAGTCCTAGATTCGTGCAACAACTTTCCCCCTTTCTTCCTTGTTTGAACCAAGTCCTAGACTCGAATGCATGAAGTAGCTTTACCTCTAATAATACTAAAAATTTCGGTGGCTTTGGAAGAGCTGATGGGGGTAGAAAAAGATGCACATGCAGACACGTGGCGAGCTGGGGCAGTAGAGCAAGGCCACTTTCGAAGAACTTATACCCGAGGGTTGTCGGGATGTCGGTGGCGGCAGGTCGGAGGAAGAAGGGTCGAAGAACCTCCCGAGTCGGCGCTGTGTCAGAGAGAACGGCACGGGCAGAGGATCCGGCCACTCCGGCAGCTGTAGGTTTCCTCCCTCACCGACGATGACCGCGTGAACGATGCACCTAGTCCTCTACACACACCTGCCGAAGGGATCTAGCCGAATCTGTGACCAGCGGTGAGCAGAGAGAAAATGTCGCTACTGTTGTTTTGTTTAGATCGGGAGAGGATGAGAGAATAAAGAGAGCAACGCTAGTAAAGCAAGCGCTCTGGCCTGAGGCGTACATATATAGTGGAGTGATTATGTTTTTCTCTCCCCAACAAGTGTTTCAATTTGTGTACGTGGTATTAAAGAAAAGAAACTCTCTATTTAAGGTGAGTAACTGTACGACCCCTACTTACCACTACTACTACCTCCGTCCTAGTTTATAGGTCACCTTTGTAGTTTGTGCCAAATTTTGACCAAATATTTAGGTAAGAAAATGTTAATGCATGTCAACAAAAATTATATCGTTGGATTCGTATTTCAACATAGTTATCAATGATATAATTTTTGGTAACATGCATGAATGTTTTGTTAGTTCAATCTATAGTCAAAATTTGACACCAAAAACAATGGGGACAAATAAACTAGGACGGAGGTAGTAGTAGTATTGTTCAATTGTGCTCCTCGGCCCTCCATTCATTGACCAACCCCACGGGTGAATAAACATACGATACTAGTATGTATATAGAACGAACAAGCTCGAACTATTTTCGTGTAGTTAAAAGTTAAGTGTAGGGCTTTTTCCCGGTAGTACGCGCGGCAGTTTTTGCGTAGGCGGTTTGACAGAGAGGCGAGGAGGGTGAGGGAGTAGCGGATTCAACTTACTACTGGAAAGGTCGGGCTGTCCGATTTGACGGTGCGTTACTGCTGGAAAGACTTGTGATCTGACTACTCACTAAGTCATGAATTACTGGCAGTACGACCGGGGTGATGCCCCCCTTCTATTCCGCACTCTAATCTGTTGCATGACCGTCGACCCCGTTGCTGGCTCTCCCACATGTCAGCAAAGAACATAGGAGGAGTGCAAACGACAGCAAAGGAGTGTGAACCACGGTAGCCCAGTGAATTAGCAGTAGAAAACAATGTGCTGATATGGCCATATAAACAATGTGCTACGGTCCAGACTGTTGCATGTACAGTACTACTACTCTTTGTTTCAATCCCTGAGTTAGAGCTAGTTTGCGTTGAAATAGCCTCAAACTATCCAAAGAGGAGGGGTTAGTTTGAGCTAGTTTGCTCTAACCCGGCTAGAAAAACTAGGGACTAGGGACTTTTTAGTTGGGACTAGAAAAAGTCCTAGGACTTATGAACCAAACAGGGCCTCAAGCACCTATATAGGTGACTGCCGCTCGCGTCTATCGCGTGTCAGGAGACGTTCCCGTCGACAACGAGGTGCCGATGGTGCCTATTGTGCACTGTCGGTGTCAAAACCGGTGGATCTCGGGTTGGGCGTCCCAAACTGTGCGTCTAGGACGGATGGTAACAGGAAGCGAGGGACACGAAGTTTTACCCAGGTTCGGGCCCTCTCGACGGAGGTAAAACCCTACGTCCTGCTTGATTAATATTGATGATATGGGTAGTAGAAGAGTAGATCTACCACGAGACCGAGGAGGCTAAACCCTAGAAGCTAGCCTATGGTATGATTGTTGATGTGTATGTTGTCCTACGGACTAAAACCCTCCGGTTTATATAGACACGGGAGAGGGTTAGGGTTACACAAAGTCGGTTACAATGGTAGGAGATCTTCATATCCGTATCACCAAGCTTGCCTTCCACGCCAAGGAAAGTCCCTTCCGGACACGGGATGAAGTCTTCAATCTTGTATCTTCATAGTCCAGGAGTCCGGCTGAAGGTATAGCCTGGCTATCCGAACACCCCCTAATCCAGGACTCCCTCAGTAGCCCCTGAACCAGGCTTCAATGACGACGAGTCCGGCGCGCAGATTGTCTTCGGCATTGCAAGGAGGGTTCCTCCTACAAGTACTTCATAGAAGGTTTTGAATATGAAGATAGTGTCCGGCTCTGCAAAATAAGTTTCCACATATTGCCATAGAGAGAATAATATTTACACCGATCTAATCTGCTGATGTATTCCGTAGCATGTCACACCACGGCCAAGCCTTTATCCGAGTCGTTTCATTATCCCACCTCAGCGCGTTATGCGAGGCGGTTTCCTTGGCACGTCTTGTTAAAGCAGAGATCGTGTCCCCTTAACCCGGGATTCTCATCAATACGGGCGTGGGTAGCCCAACTGCGCCATTGATTACGGCGCTTGGAGATAAACGAGTTTTACCAGGCTGGTGGGGACATGTAGTTGCGTACACCCATATACGGGGATAGGGATCCACCTTTTCACCTACGCCTTCATCCTCCTTCGCCTATCCATTCTTGCGCACTCGAGCTCCAGCGCCCAAGTCCGCACTCCCCACCTCAACCTTCTCCAGCCATGTCCGGAGCGGGAGGCAAGTGGATGGTCTCCTCCGTCACGGAGGGACATATCAAAAAGCTGAGGAAGGCCGGATACCTGTCTAACAACATCGCATCCGGCTCCCCGAAAAGGGGCAGCTCATCCCCACCCCTAGGCCCCATGAGAGGGTGGTGTTCCTCCCCCATTTCCTCCGTGGGCTGGGCTTCCCTCTCCACCCATTTATCCGGGGCTCATGTTCTACTACGGCCTGGATTTCCATGATCTGGCCCCGAACTTCGTCCTCAACATCTCGGCGTTTATCGTTGTGTGCGAGGCCTTCCTCCGCATCCGCTCCCATTTTGGCCTATGGATCAAGACTTTCAACGTCAAGCCGAAGGTGGTGCGCAGCAACCAGGCGGAGTGCGGAGCAGCCATGGTGGGCAAGATGGCCAACGTCCTATGGCTCGAGGGCTCCTTTATGGAGACCCTGAAGGGGTGGCAAGCGGGGTGGTTTTACATCACCGAGCCACGCGATGCCGAATTGGTCGCGTCCCCCGAGTTTCGATCCGGACCCCCCCCCCCCACGCGGCTCACCTCCTGGAAGGAGATGGGCATATCTTGGGGTAAAAAAGGAGAGCTGACTGGACTCCAAACATGCATCCAAACCCTGGCGGACAAGAAGCTCAAACTTGTCAACGTAGTCCAGGTTATGGCCATCCGCCTGATCCTCCCGTGTGAACAACGGGCTTTCAACTTGTGGGAGTTCGATCTGGCGCGGCACCAAACTCTAAGCAGGCTCTTCAACACGACATACGAAGATGCCTGGAAGGTGCTTTTCAAAGGTGCCGAGGCTCCCGCATCCGCTACCGAGGATCGCGGATTCAGTGCGCATCGTCACGCTCTCGTGCTAAGCTGCTTTTTTCCTTTTACAGGGTATCAGTTTTCCATAGTTTGACTCCATGCGGGATCTAAGCTCCCTTACCTTTGACAGGATTGGCAGGTGACGTTCGGATAGATCAACTGTCTGGCTCCTTTGCCCGAAGGCCCAATGGACGCTCGCTTGGCGAAACTGCTGGTTCCGGCACCCTATCTGGTGCCGGAGAAGAAGGCCGCGAAAAACGCCGCCGGGACTCGAAAGAGTGCCCGGCGCCAGGAAGTGTCGGATCCATTATCCGATGGTTCCGGGGCGCATTCCTCCCGTGAAGACGAGGAGGAAGAATATGAGAACTCTCCCCCTCCAGCGGGAGGAGAGAAGAAAAGGAAGGCCGCCCTCTCTGGGGAGGCTGGAGGGTCCAGGAAGGGGAAAATCCTTCCTCCGGACTACTCCACCGACGCCGACGCCGGAGAGGAGTGGCAGCCCAGGGCCAAGGCCCTGGCAAAATCGTAAGTATCCGGATACCAGAGTAATTCATAATATTCGTTTATTGTACAGCTTTCCCTTACGTCGAATATGTTTATGCAGCCCACCCAAAGACCGGCTCGACGCATCGTCGAGTGGTTCACTGGACTCGTCGGATGTGAACTCACTTCCGACGGCTTCCTCCCCCCGCCCTACGGACGACACCGAAGTGTTGTCCCAATAGGTTCCAAGCCGGGAGGAGGTGCTCCTGGAGGCGTCGCAAGGCGACCTCCCGGACTCCAGGAGTAAAGGGGATGAAACTACCCAGGGCTCCAAGTCCGGCTCTAAGCCGGACACCGCTCCGGAACCTTCAAAGCTTCTAGAGTCCGGCGGGGGACCTCCTTCCAAGAGGAGCAAGTCCACCATGCCGGCGGCCCCTGTCCAACTGGAGGCACCGGACAATATGTTGGAAGCGCTCCAAGGCGCCTCCATCGACGAGGGGCACCGCACTATTTTGAGTGCGGTGGTCCAGAAGGTTCAGTCCGCCAAGAGCGGACTGACTGAAGCTTGTACTAGCCTTTTGATAGGCTTTGAGGTAAGTAAAGAATGTGTAAATAATAGTACCGCATAGACAGTAGCCCCTGATGCTCTGTTTGCCGTTCGGGAAGAAAAGCCGAATAGAGGATCAAATAGAATTCGCATGAGTCTACAAAATGAGTCAATATGCATATGCAGGCTTGCCTGCTTGCGTTCGCCGCACTGACTACGGAAGTGGACACGCTAAAGCAGAACCTCGAGCGGTCCGAGCAAGAGGTCGGACGTGCCAAGAAGCAGCTCGAGGACAATGAAGGGAAGAAATACCTTGTTTTTAAATATATATAAAAAGTTGCAATTGCAAAGAATGACAGGATTATCGTGGCTATTTTAGGGGCCACGTCTGAAGTAGTGACCCTTAAGCAAGCGCTGGTCGAGGCCAAGAAGAGGGCGGCCTCGGAGCGCACCGAGCGGGAGAAGTATGAGGCCGAGGTTGGCAAGGTGCGGCAAGAGCTCCAGGCTCTCATGGAGAAACATGAGAGTTTGGAGCTTGACTCAAAGACGCGAGCATCCGAGCTCGCGGTGGCTATTGAAAATGCCAAGTCTGCCAAGGCCGAATCCCAGAAGACCCTCCAGGAGTTGGATGAGGTGAAGAAGATAGCGGCGGGTAAGGCATTCTTTATGCAAAGTAAACACATAAACGTGAGTTACTTGTTACTTACCCGAGTCCGGAGCTCTCCAGGAGTGTTCGCAGATCTTCCCCGGAGTGTGTCCGATGCCGCCGTATTCTATCGAGCCGAGGAGGGAAGCTCGACAGAGAAGGTGTTCTGGTCTCAGTATGCTAAGGCCATACACACCATGCCCCTGAGCGACCAGCTGTAGCAACTGGTCGAGCTCCATAAGGCGGCCGAACAGGCCATGAAGGGCCTAATTGTTTGGCTGTGGCCTGGAGGGGCTCTGCCTGGGAGCTATTTCAGGCTGGTGCGGTGGTTGGTGGAGGCCTGTCCAAGTCTCGAAGTCATCAAGCGCTCCATCTGCATTGAAGGTGCCTGTAGGGCCCTTGCCCGTGCTAACGTGCACTGGGGCAAGCTGGATGCTGAGAAGCTTGTGAAGGACGGGCCACCGCCGGGGAAAGAGCATCGCAAGCCCAAGAATTACTATAAGGATGTTCTGAACGGTGTCTGCCTTGTGGCGGATGAATGTTCTAGGGATGTAATTCTCGAGTGAAACTTGCTCGTTTTGTCCTATGCGCTGAAAACTTGTTCATATGCGCTAAGCAATGCTGTTGGAATTTAAAATATTACCTTCTGTGCGGCTGTTTATCAATTCTGAGAGATGGTGAGTCGTCGGCTTCTGCCCCCGTGCCGCTAATGCTGGGGTGTTCGGGGATAAACCTGAACGCTCTTTTTCCCATGTTTGGGTCCTTCGAGGGAGGCGCTCAGCCCAACGAACAAGGCAATCGGACTATAATGCGTAAACACTCTGACTTAGCCATAGAATTCTATAATTTTAAATTTCAGCGAAGCCCCTGGTATTTGGAAGACCGAGTTCGGGGCGCTATCCACGCCTTAGATGGACAGAGTCGGCTCCTCGCCCTAAGTGGCATAAGTCTTTAGGGACTCAAAAAACCTCTCGAACAGTGACCAGCTCTCGCTTCATCATGACAGTCAGTTTTATCTTTCTCCACTGAGGTGCTCGACCCAGCTCAACTGGGGCACAATCGCAGTGGTTCTCCTAGTGCTACCTTAGCCGATATAGCGGAACGTAAGGCACCAAAACATAGGAGCTGGGCAAACCCAACTATTGACCCAAGACATGATTCGGAGCCGATGCATATAATGCTATAAGTTCGGGGTGCCGCACTGGTTAAAGTGTTCGGACTTCTCACACCATGTTGAGGGGTACTGAAGCCCCTGGCGTATTTCGGCCGTACCAGAGTGTACGGGTGCAACATGTCGTTAAGGAACATATATAAAAAAGGGTAATGCAAAAATAGAAAAAAGCTATGCATTGTTTATTAAAGAGGGCTGCGATCAAAGCAGAACGATACAAATAATGCGATAAGCAAAAGGTTGGACTATTTAACATGTCCGTTTCAGGGGCAAGCTGTGGAATAGTATGCGAAACGGGTATACTGCTCGTGATAGAGACCACCTGGGAGTTCCGTAATGCGGCGTGGCTTGTCTGCATCCCTGGTTCCTGCACCGTTTGTGCGGCAATTGAACTGCTGAACAGGCCTTCCGAAGAATGGAGTCCTGAAAGTAAGAGAAAATTAAAAACTCGGCGGCCCCTAGTACGGTTTAAGCCGTGCTCCGGGCGTGCCATAATGGTGCCCCTCCTCCTGTATCCATGCTATTTCTAGAGCGCAGTTATGTACGCGAAGTACTGGTGTCGCCTTTTTGCGAGGGTTGGGGTTGGGGCCGCATTGCTACGCCTGCTCGGATCGTGCCAGGCGGTCTTGTTGTAGGTTACTCCGGGTGCGCTTGATGGTGTTCGGTCGTTTAGTGGCCGGACTAGAGAACTGCCTGGAGAGGTTGCTTTGTACTTCCGCTTCAAGGGTCGCCGTGTGCTCCTCCGTTCGGAGGGAGCGTTCGGTGTTTCCATTAACCGTAATTACTCCTCGAGGGCCTGGCATCTTGAGCTTAAGGTATGCGTAGTGCGGTACTGCATTGAACTTAGCGAATGCGGTTTGCCCGAGCAGTGCGTGATAACCACTGCGAAACGGGACTATGTCGAAGATTAACTCCTCACTTCGGAAATTATCCGGAGATCCGAAGACCACTTCAAGTGTGACTGATCCTGTACAGTTGGCCTCTACACCTGGTATTATGCCTTTAAAGGTCGTTTTGGTGGGCTTAATCCTCGAGGGATCTATGCCCATTTTCCGCACTGTATCCTGGTAAATCAGGTTCAGGCTGCTGCCGCCGTCCATGAGGACTCTAGTGAGATGAAATCCGTTAATAATTGGGTCTAGGACCAATGCGGTGAGCCCGCCATGACGGATGCTAGTGGGATGGTCCCTCCAATCAAAGGTGATCAGACAGGAGGACCATGGGTTGAACTTTGGGGCGACTAGCTCTACCGCGTATATGTCCCTTAACGCGCGCTTCTGCTCCCTTTTGGGGACGTGGGTTGCGTATATCATGTTCACCGTCCACACTTGTGGGGGAAACCCTTCTGTCCACTGTTGTTCGGTGGCCGGTGCTCCTCGTCGTCATCGCTATGCAGCCCCTTGTCTTCATTTTTGGCGTTTAACTTGCCTGCCTGCTTGAACACCCAACAATCCCTGTTGGTGTGATTGGCCGGCTTTTCGGGGGTGCCATGTATCTGGCACAAGCGGTCGAGTATTCAGTCCAAACTGGACGGGCCCCTGGGATTCCTTTTGAATGGCTTTTTCCGCTGACCGGATTTAGAGCCTCTGAATCCGGCATTAACTGCCGTATCTTCAGCATTGTCGCCGTTAATGCGGCGCTTCTGCTTGTTGCGACGCGACCTGCCACCACTGTCCCTGGTGTGTGAATTACCAGGGTTCTTGGTTATATTGTTGCTACGAGCAAGCCAGCTGTCTTCTCCCGCGCAAAAGCGGGTCATGAGTGTCGTGAGTGCTGCCATAGATTTCGGCTTTTCCTGTCCAAGGTGCCGGGCCAGCCACTCGTCACGGATATTGTGCTTGAAGGTTGCTAGGACCTCAGCATCCGGACAGTCGACTATTTGATTTTTCTTTGTTAGGAACCGTGTCCAGAATTGCCTTACCGATTCCTCTGGCTGCTGAATTGCGTGACTTAGGTCATCGGCGTCTGGGATTCGCACATAAGTCCCCTAGAAATTGTCAAGGAATGCAGCTTCCGGGTCCTCCCAACAACTGATTGATCCTGTTGGCGAGCTGTTAAGCCAATGCCGAGATGGTCCTTTAAGCTTGAGTGGGAGGTATTTGATGGCGTGGAAATCGTCGCCGCGGGCCATGTGGATATGAAGGAGATAATCCTCGATCCATACCGCAGGATCTGTTGTGCCATCATATGATTCAATGTTTACGGGTTTGAAACCCTCGGGGATTTGATGATCCATTATTTCGTCTGTAAAGCATAGTGGGTGTGCGGCGCCTCTGTACTAGGCAATATCATGACGTAGCTCCAATGAGCTTTGTTCGGCCCTGCCGAATTTGTGGCCGGCGTGACGGTTACCGTCTCGAGCCGTGGGGCGCCCACGCAATCCGTAGATCGATCGTGTTTGCCTTGCCTTGTCCTCCAACATGTCTTGTAAGTCCGACGCATATTCCCGTGCCTTGGTACGGGGTGCGGCTTGAGTGGAGGGCCGGGAGGCCTCTCTGTCGCGGCCACGAGGTGGCCGGTGCGGCCGCATCAAGTGCTTCCTCCTATAATCGGGGTAGCAACCTGCGCTTTGGGTAGCTCTTGGAGGGGCGCTCGAGTTTATGCTCTTCGGCCGCAAGGACTTCAGTCCATCTATCGACCAGCAAATCTTGATCGGCTCTAAGGTATTGCTATTTTTTCTTGAGGCTTCTTGCCGTGGCCATAAGCCTGCGTTGAAAACGCTCTTGCTCGACGGGATCCTCTGGCACGATGAATTTGTCGTCGTTGAGGCTTGCCTCGTCTTCAGAGGGAGGCATATAATTATCATCGTCAACCTCTCTATTTGCCGCTCCCTCATGAGGGCTGGTTTCTCCATCCTCCTATGCTAAGTCTTGCTGGAGGGGGTTTTCTTCGGCACTTTCTGGAGTATTATTGTCTCCCGTGCTGGAATCACTGTATTTGTTTTGGCGGGATTTTGAGCGGCGCCGCAGACGCCGCCGCTTAGGCTATTTCTTGGAGGGGACATCCTCCGTTGTTCCATCGCCATCTCCCTCTTTTGGGGTGTCCACCATGTATATGTCATATGACGAGGTGGCTTTCCAGGGCCTAGTAGGCACTGGTTCTTCATCATCTCCTTCATCGGCGTCCAAACCGTCGATGTCTTTGGAGTCGAAGTCGAGCATGTCGGTTAAGTCGTCGACAGTGGCTACGAAGTGGGTGGTGGGTGGGCTTTGAATTTCTTCATCGTCCGTATCCCAACCTTGCTGACTGTAGTCCGGCCAGGGCTCTCCTGATAAAGAGAGAGACTTCAGTGACTTCAGGATATCGCCAAAAGGCGAGTACTGAAAGATGTCCGCGGCAGTGAACTCCATGATCGGCGCCCAATCGGATTCGATCGGCAGGGGCGCGGCGGGTTCGGGGTCCGCAGAGGAGTCCGGCTCCTTGGAGTCATGAGTCTCGCGGAGTGCGGGGCTGGTGTTCGGCTCAATCGCTATTGCGATCGCGGCCCCCGAGGCGGCGTCCAACCACCCATCCTCGATCGGCGTGATAGGCTCCGAATTAAGGGTCGAAGCCGATGCGGGTGCGGCCTCCAGGGCACTGTTCTAAGGCAGAGCTTGATCATGCTCGTCGGGACAATGCGGCGCGCTCGGAAGTGGCTCGAATCCGTCCAAGATCAAGTCCCCGCGGATGTCAGCCGTGTAGTTTAAACTTCCAAATCTGACCTGACGGCCAGGGGCGTAGCTTTCGATCTGCTCCAGATGGCCAAGTGAATTGGCCCACAGTGCGAAGCCGCCGAACATGAAGATCTGTCCGGGGAGGAAGGTCTCACCCTGGACTGCATCGCTATCGATGATCGTAGGCGCCATCGAGCCTGACGGCGATGACATAGAGGAACTCTCAATGAAAGCACCAATGTCGGTGTCAAAACCGGCGGATCTTGGGTAGGGGGTCCCGAACTGTGCGTCTAGGCCGGATGGTAACAGGAGGCGAGGGACACGAAGTTTTACCCAGGTTCGGGCCCTCTCGATGGAGGTAAAACCCTATGTCCTGCTTGATTAATATTGATGATATGGGTAGTACAAGAGTAGATCTACCACAAGATCGAGGAGGCTTAACCCTAGAAGCTATCCTATGGTATGATTGTTGATGTGTATGTTGTCCTACGGACTAAAACCCTCCGGTTTATATAGACATCGGAGAGGGTTAGGGTTACACAAAGTCGGTTACAATGGTAGGAGATCTTCATATCCGTATCGCCAAGCTTGCCTTCCACGCCAAGGAAAGTCCTTTCCGGACACGGGACGAAGTCTTCAATCTTGTATCTTCATAGTCCAGGAGTCCGGCTGAAGGTATAGTCCGGCTATCCGAACACCCCCTAATCCAGGACTCCCTCATGCAGCGTGACCAAGGTGGAGAGGAAAATGAGAGAACTATGTTTTTATTTATGGTGTATATTCACTCATTTTGCTCCATATGTACTCCGTCTCGGTGTATTCTAGTCACTTGTTGAAATCTCTAGAAAGCAAACACTCCTTTCTGGTTTATAGGGCTATATTAGCAAGTAATTGTGGGGTCACATAGCAATTTTGTCTCATGCAAGAGCCTGGCTATATGCGTGCTCCAAGGTTCAAAACAGCCATGTTTGGGTTGCGCTTGGCTCTTCGCCTCTTCAAGAAGACGAACAATGATGTTACTACTACTGCTTCTACAGTATCGAATCCACTGCTGCATGTCCTTCCACCGCGAGCGGGAGGAATAGCTTGTTGTAGTACTACTATAAGAAAAAGTTTGTCCTCTTCTGCGAGCCACCGCGTGCATGGGCGAGGGAGAAGGCGAATAGTAAAATCAAGCTTATCCTCATTGTTTGAGTTGACATACCCGCAGTGTACAATACTCCATTTGCTGCAACCTCTAACATACCCCACCAAAAATTAAAATATATATTCCTATCTTGACCATATGAGCGTGCAAACTACAATCACCAGGATGACAGGTAGGGCCAGAAGATTATTTTAATAAAAAAGCACGGAGCCGACCCCAACGATTTTAAAGCTTACATGCACGGTACACGCTATCCTAGACTACTCTACACATGAAACTGCCACACAACCATCCGGGCTGCGTCTGGCTCTTCGCCTCTTCGGGAAGTCGAACAATGATGGAGTACTACTGTAGTGGAGGAGTACTACAGTATGATTCTAGCCATCTGACACCGATTTAACTGCTGCATGTCCACCACGTGCGGGAGGGAGAGCGTGTAGCAAACAAAGCTTCTCCTAGCTAGTCCTGCCAGCCACCACGCTCATGGGCGAGGGATGGACGCAACTTCATTGACTTACTGCTCCTGCCTTTGCGTGTATGACAGGTGGGCCCAGCAGGAGGGTGGCCCACCTGTCATGCAGCCAAAGGCAGGTGCATTTAAGGCGAGAGGGCGTTGTAGTAATCAAACTTCTTGGTCTTGTACGAGTTGACGCGACACATCAAAGCACTACACTCGATATATTTCAATAATTTGTGTTTATTGATGCATTAATTACAACGCATGCATGCGTGACTCTCCTTTTGATACTTTCATGTGTTGATTCAATGCACCTTAAAGTAGTATGAATATGTGACGGTAAAGCTTTGTAATTCCCCGTCCCTAATAAAGCGAGAGATGGTTGTGCATGAGGAGGGCGGAATTCCGAGGAGGGAGAGATCATGCAGACGGAACATGACCCGATGATGGAGCTCTCTATGGTCTCGATGGACCTCACCTTGCTCGACTTCCCGTTGTGCCTCTGCCCCTTGAAGCCTCCAGTGTATGAGGTTTGAATACACCTCCTCCATTCGGCTGATCGAGCAAGGTGCAGGTTCTTGATTGATGTGTTGTTCGATTGATTTGTGTAGTGCAAGGGGGGGCACCTAGCCTCCATGGACTGCCGCGTCGAGCACCCCGGGAACC
Source organism: Triticum monococcum (assembly GCA_034509565.1). Taxonomy (NCBI): domain Eukaryota; kingdom Viridiplantae; phylum Streptophyta; class Magnoliopsida; order Poales; family Poaceae; genus Triticum; species Triticum monococcum. Next base: position 71,128,349 of record CM067846.1, read on the forward strand.
AGCGGCAGTGCCAGAAGTGCGAGCGTGATAGAGGCTTTGACGTGCGAAACACGGCGGTGGACGTCGTCCTCTCCTCGGTGAGGGTGGAGTGCCTGCACGATGGTTGTGGGCTCTACGTCACTTACAACAAGCTCACCGATCACCAGAGCGTGTGTCCGCTCGTGCCCTGTAAATGCCCCATGCCCGTCTGCGGCTACGAAGGCCCGCCGCCGGCGCTCTCCCACCACATCAGCAGCGTGCATCCCATGCCCGTGCACAGAATCCATTACGGCAAGGTGCTCCAGCTGCAAGTGCCACTGTCGGAGCCACGGCTCTCGCTATTCGCGGAGGAGGACGGCTGCGTGTTTTTCTTGGTCGGCGGCGTGCTCGACATCGGTGCGCCTATCGCCGTGTCGGTCATCTACTTCAGAGCGGGGTCTTCCCCACTTCCGCACTACGTAGCCAAGCTATGGGTGAATAGCCTGTCGTGGCAGCCCAAAGGCAGGACCGACGCTGTCAAGATGGAAATGGAGGTGACAAGCAGCAAGGATCCCGGCGTTGTCGCCGTGCATGAGCTGACCATCTTCACAGTTCCACCCAAGCTGCTGGCCGAGGCTAAGCTAGTGTCCCTCCACATTCAGATTGACAAGCTCATGTCCTAAATGATTCTATAGTGCCTTCTGTTTATCTTAGTAATATGCTAATATAGGGGTTAGCTTGGTCTACTTTAGCTTAAGAGATGGTGGGTTTTGGTGGCGATGTAGCAATTACTTCGACATCAGATCAACACTTAAAGTAATTTCCAACAGTCAAACGGATATTTTGTGTCTGTTGGATATAAAGATCCTTTGGGTAAGAAGTACAACTTCTTATAAGAAGTAAGTATAACAGCTTATATGCTTGTTTGTTCAGGGAGTGTTGCATACTTGTGCGAGTTGATGCGACACATCAAAGTAGTACTACTAGTAGTACTCCCTCTGATCCTAATTTCTTTGCTCATGAGGCTGGTCATAGTGGGAGTAACATAGGTAGTAACATAGATGCCACATAAGCAAGAATGATGAGGTGGCAAGTAATTAATGAGGAGACATGCAAATAGAGAGTGGGGAGTAACTTAGGCTAGTGTTATGCATATGACACTAGTCTAAGTTATTACCTTCATAATGCAAAGTAACATAATAGTAGTATCATAGATGGCTTCATTTATCTTGTCTTGGAAAGTGCTATGTTACAGTAACATATTATGTTACCACCTCTTATTAATTACTTGCCACATAAGCAGAATTTCTCGAAGTGCGCTATGTTACTCCCTCCGTCTAGGTGTATAAGTCATCTTAGGCTGTGTGCACCGCGACCAAGGCGGAGGGAAAAATGAGAGAACTTAATGTATTTTGCTAATTAATAGCATTGCATGCAATGAACTAACCACCGCATGTCATGTTTGTTAGTCTCAAGTTATTAAAAGCATGCATGGCCCACATCTCTTATTGGTTGATATGTCATGAAATAGGAAACAAGAAGGGAGTTAATTACCGTGCCTAAGTGTTCTGGGCTTCTTTCGTTTTCGTAATGTGACTTACACACCTAGACGGAGGGAGTAGTTAAGTTACTCCCACTATGAATAGCCTGATATGTTACCATCACACAACACTTTCCAATGCAAAATGAGTCTACAAAGTAATAAATGAAGACATGTAGTACTATTTTATCACATATATGACACTAACCACTATGAAGGTACTAGTAACATAGACTAGTAACTAGTCTATGTTACTCTCCACTATGACCAGCCAAAAGTCGAGGCACGGGTACCAACAAGGGCCTAGTTGTGTCTATACTTGGACAACTCACCCGACTACATGCGCACCAGGCAGACGAAGCTCGTATCGTGTTGTTGCCGTGTGCGGCCCGCACACTAACCAAAACCCCGCGCCTCCATCTTAGCCTCAGCGTTTTAAACTTCTCAATCTCAAAGCCAAGGAGCAACGTGAAACCTATGATAGAGGGAATCGGATGGTTGAGAACACTACAATTCGTAGATACACATGCATGTGTGAGAGAGGACGAGTGTGTGCGTGCACCTCTTCTCTTCCTGTATAACATACTAAACTGAGAGTACAAGTGTATGTGGGTGGCATCGACCTAGGGAGTAGTGATGGTGCATGCGAGAAGTCCCGAGAGATAGGTGTAATGCGTCTGAAAAAAAGACTAGTCTATAGCTCGCCATGAGGCTATTCCTGTCGAACGCCAAGCGTAAGATATGTATTCGACGGTGCCAGTTTTTGCACGTACACAGCAGTAGAAAAAGGACTAGTACCATGGCATATGCTATACCATGCCGAGAACATGTGCCCACATTACGCCATCTAGGAATAGTGTCGCACTTCGAAACTAGAACCGTCAATAAATTTTGAGCGCGTCTCGTGACATTCCACATTACTAATACTACCACACTATATTTAATTGCAAACCTATTCACACCGATCACAACCTAAACGGTTTCCCACTTAAGAGTGTAATAGTAGTACTCGGTTATAAATACTACTATGCCAAGATGACTGCACATTCCTCCTCAACTCCTCATCCACAAAAAACAATCAAGTCAATCAAGCCATGGCCAGCGCGAGTTTTGGGTCAAGAGATTTCCACCAGGGGGAGGCGGGCATGGAAGAGGAAGCACGAGAGATGTCCCGCCTCGCCGTGAAAGCAACCGACATGTCCAGCCAAGCAGCAGTAGCAGCATAGTGGTCCCGCCACGGAGGTCTCGCTGCATCGTCGATGTAGCAGACTGGTCCGGCCACGCCGTGGAAGCAGCAAAGATGTCCCACCGCACCGCCGAAGCAGCACGGAGGTCCCACCGCGCCGCAGCGGCCTCGGAAAATTTCTCGCGGGCAGGCGAGGAATCTTATAGGCGCATGCATGTGATGGTCCATAGCCAGATGGATCAGATCTCCATCTAGACGAGGTTGCAAGACAAGGCTACCGGCGTCATCCGGTAACTAGGGGAGGGCAATGTGAAGCTCCGGGGTGAGCGTGACTTGTTGAGGGCAAAGATCACCGGAAGGGCGAAGCAAGAGGAGGAGACCGCTGCCTTGTTGTAGAGGACGGGCATCATCGTCAAGAAACTTATGGACGAGAATGCCATGCTCCGCATCGAGCGCAACAGGCTGGTGGAGGAATCCATGGATGCTGCCAAGCAGTGTGTTAAGGACATGAAACTGATGAAAGAGATCATCGCCCGCTAGGAGAGCTAGTCTCCGTGACCTGCAGCGCATAAAGAAAGTAGAGATCAGCGAGCCAGATCATTGTATGCATCTTCCTTCTTCTTTTTCCCTTGTGTATTTTGGGCGTAGCCACATGTTGCTTTTTTAATTATCTTCCTAATTATGTAAGACAATTATTATCCACTCTCGTCATCCTTATATATATTCATCAGTCTTTCTATAAGTCGTAGTAGATGCTATATAGGTCCGTCGAATCTTACATCAAGATCCATGCAAAATTTTCTTTTCAGATTTTCTTTTTTCTCTCTTAAATCTTAGTCGAGTGAGACATTGCCACGCCAATAAACAGAGGCTCGGGCACCATTAATGGAGACCTTGGGAGAGAGGTGGATGGCAGATGGATGTCAAAGGGCCATTAATGCACAGGGGTCTGATCGCATGCCTCCCGTACTCCAATAGCTACCCTGCATGGCGCCTCCTACCTAATAAAAAAAGGGGACGCGTGGCAGCACATAAATGGTAAATAGAATGCCCACGGTCTCAATAATACTTGTGTTTCCGATTGTAACGTGACAGCACTTCACTACTAGGGAAAAGCCTAGCAGTAGCGCTGGTTTTTGGCCTATCAGTAGCGCGGGTAAGCGCGCTACTAATAACGCGCTAGAACTAATTCTTAGTAGTAGCGCCTACTGGCACTCGCTACTTCTATATCTACTTAGTAGTAGCGCTTTCCAAGCCAATCGCTACTGCTAATTACTAGTAGCGCTTTCGAACACAACCGCTACTACTATTATTCCCTATTCCATTTCTTTTGAATTTTAGGTCCTATTCATATACCTGTATAAAATTTTTCATACAGTAGCAATTTAGAGATTGTTTCTACATCATAATGAGTTATTACATCACTTGGTGAAAGAACCGTGGACTAGTTTCAAGTGGATGGACATCCACTTGAAACTAATCCGTGGTTCTTTCACCCAATGATATAATAAATATCATCATCATATCATTAACAACTTATCATCATAATACATCATTGTCGTATAACACCTCCTGATGATCATCGTTTTCATCAATGAGGCATCACATAGCTAGTTGGTCACTAGTCATAATCACAACTACTCCTCATCATCAACTCTAACACATTGTACCACATAATAAATATTGTAGCTCATAGGACCTACTACATTCTCTTAGGACATACTATACTCTCTTAGGTAAAACAACATAAAACAAGATAGCCCCTAACTCTCCATTATGGAGAATGGAGATTATCCTGTCTCCAATTCTTTCCTTTCGCACAATGTTGCTTCCAAGTAGCTCCTTATGACTGTCCATACATTTTTTCCATTCTGTGATTTTCATGTCTCCACCTCATTTAGAAATCCGATATGGACAGGTGAGATTCGTAAGATGACCTGGCTATATGTTCAAAACATTAAGGCGACCTTCCTGATACATCAAATGAGGCACACAATGATCCGGGGATTTCTGTTGAAAAACATAGTAATAACTTCGTAGTTAGCAATGTAGTTATGTTTTAAAAGAATTTATGCAAAAGATGCACGAATGTTGTAATAGTAAAAAAATCTTACCATGGCATCTCCATGGATGTTACCGTAGTTCAACATGTGCACTAGTGGCACGTATTGACCATAATGTGGAGGAGTTTTATTATAGATATTGTAATTCTCAAGATCAGTACAAAATGCGACCAGATGATTTTTCTCCTGATAAGTTAACTCAGAGCCATCGGTGTATTAGGTTCTATCTACCATGTTCCGCACATTGTTTGAAAAGTTAAAATAAGCTGTCAATGGAAATAAGCTGTCAACTTTTTTGAAATGAACATATAAATTAGTTAATAACTGTGTTTGAGAAACTCACATAGCGGTAGAATTGGAAGCGTATCAACAAGGACCCAAATGTTGAAATTGTCTTGGTCGATGTCAGGATCACCAAAATACATGGTGACAAACATACCCTTTTGAAAATCATACATTTTGCAAAGTGCTTCCCAACCTGGGCAACTAAAATGGTATACACTCTCAGAATTGTATAGATTTACCTCAAAATCCATACCAAAACCCATTATCTTCAAAACCCATCCTCTCCAAGACATAGCGTCTTGCATGGCATGGGATAAGCTAGTCGAATTGTAAAAGACGAAAATTACACGTTGAAGTAGTAGAAGTCGAGCTTAAATACGAAAAAACACTTTGCGTCATAGCTTACCATATCACAATCGAAGGCCTCCTAGCTTAATGTTGAAGTGCCGATCTTCTTCCAAGTGAGGCCTGTCGCAGAAACACCGGTCGTCGTGGCACCAGGAGCACTCCCCCAGGAGACTTTCGTCGTCCGAGTAAGACATTTCCTATGTTCATAAGTCAAATATTAAACTTGTACAATTAAATATATGTACTATAAAAATTAAATTAGATCATTATTATTCATCACGGGTTGACTATCGCTCTGCCGAGTTTATATGGTGGAGACCCTCACTCACTGATTCCTCTCTGACATTTGCGACCATCGGTGATGGTCATTACTCCTTCTTTCCCTAGTGCATAAAAAAGCTCTAGCACAAGGAAAAGAAGGAGAACGACCCCCACGACAACAGTCGGGATTCTTTGTCCTCTCTCATATATGGTGGATACACTCCTCACTGATTTTTCGACCTTCGGTGATGGAGCCTCGGCAAACTTAATGTCAACCCGAAATGTTGTTTAATTACTTTTCTAGAAAATCCAGGCCACTCGATATTTCCTACATATTCTAGCACAAGTCATGCCAAATTCACGAAAAATTCCGGCATGACCTTTTGCTAAAATAGGACATATCGAGCACCTGAAATTTGCCAGAGCGGAAACTAACCAACACTCCGGCAAAACATAGGCCACTCGGAGGTGTAACCTGAACATGACCGGCCACTTGGGCAACCACATATCCTATTTGAGCAACACAAGATATACATGTTTTTATCTACATCATATCTTATAGGACTCATATTGACATGGAGATTTGGCTGGTCTCACCTCAAGGTCGGAGGGGGTCGGTGATGGGGACGATGGCGGAGATGATGGAGGGGTTCCTTGATTTCTGCAAAAACAAAAGCCCTATAAATAAAACCCTAGCGAACGACATTGATGCGGGAATAATTGCTTAAACTAAAAAAATAACAACAAATGTGACATGTTCAACTAGTTCTATTAATTCAAATAGTTCTTACTAAATATAAACTTACTATAAATAGAAATAAACTAAAAATAAACTAGTTCAACTAGTTATATTAATTTTCTTACTAAAAATACATTAGTTCTATTAATTCAACTAGTTCAATTAGTTTATTAATTTACTTACTAATTATTTTAAACACTTACTAAAGACAGTAAAAAACTACATTATACAAAGTATGGAGGAGGGGAAGGGAGGAGGAGGAGAGAGGAGGAGGGGGAGGAGGCCGGTGGGATCAGAGGAGGGAGGTGCGGGGGAGGAGGGGGAGGGGGCGGCTAGAGGAGGAGGAGGTAGGTGGCGGGGGTGGAGGGGAAGGGCGGCCAGAGGAGGAGGTGGGAGGGGGCGGCGGGAGCAGGAGGGAGAGGGGCGGTGGGAGGAGGGCGGACAGAGGAGGAGGGAGAGGGGCGGTGGGAGGAGGGCGGACGGAGGAGGAGGGGGAAGGAGGAAGGAGGGAGTACCTCGGCGAGGAGCAGCGCGACGGCGGCGGCGGACCACGTACGGGTTCGGCGTGGGCGAGATCGACTGACAAGGGAGTGAGTGTCCAGGGTGAACCGCTCCAGGATAAGGTAAGTAAGTAGAAACGCGCTACTGCTACGAGCCGCTCATGTAGTTCTATGTTGCCTCTGTAAAGAAACTCAAGGGGGGCAGCGTGTATTGTTTCGCACTCAAAGGTGACACGTTCCCTCTCAGAACCACGAGCCTTCCTGAGAGAAGCTCCGGTTTGCAATAAGGTTATACCAAAATTTCTTCCTATTCGGCCATTTTTTACTAGGGCATGGTAGTACCATGACATGACACCATGGCAAGTTTCATGATTTTTACACGTGTTTTGGATTTACAAGAATTTTAAAACTAAGTTTCTCAATGTTCTCGGCCATGCCACGATGCCCAAATGTTTGAATTTCATTCCCATTTCTTGCATGGGACCTAGAAATTCACCCTAGGACACACATGCGATTTTTCAACCAACTTTGGTGCAAGGGAGCATGTTTTTGTAGTTCAAATTTGAATTATGCACATTAAATGACCAGAAACTCAATTAATGTATAAAAAGGCCAAATGAACCCGGAATAATTCCAAAATTTAACAGGGCACTCATGTAGTTCTATGTTATCTCTGTAAAGAAACTCAAGGGGGAGCGTATATCATTTCACACTCAAAGGTGACACGTTCCCTCTCAGAACCACGAGCCTTCTTGAGAAAAGCTCCGGTTTGCAAGAAGCTTATACCAAATCTTGTTCCGAATAGGCCGAATTTTTTACCACGACATGTTAGTGCCACGACATGACACCATGCCAAGTTTCATGATTTCCAGGCGACTTTTCGATTTACATGAATTTAAAAACCAAGTTTCTGGATGTTCTCGGCCGAGTCATGACGCCCAGATGTTTGAATTTCCTTCCCATTTCTTGCATGGACCTAAAAATTCACCCAAGGACACACATGTGATTTTTCAACCAACTTTGGTGCACGAAAACATGTGCTTGCAGTTCAAATTTGGATTATGCACATTAAATGTCCAGAAACTCAATTAATGTATAAAAAAGGCCAAACGAACCTGGAATAATTCCAAAATTTAACAGGGCACTCATATATTTCTATGTTGCCTTTGTAAAGAAACACAAGGGGGGTAGTGTATATTGTTTCGCACACAAAGGTGACACGTTCCCTCTCGAAACCACGACGGTCGTTGAGAGAATCTCCGGTTTTGCAAGAAGCTTATAACAAAACTTGTCCCAATTCAGCCAAGAATTTTATACATATGAAAACATGGTTTAGATTATCCCGAACATCTCGTCACCTAGGCCAATGTACTCTGATTTGACTTCAACATAAATGAATACAAATATTTGAATTGGAGATCGTATGTTACATGTAGTTTATAGTGAAATATGATTACTGCTATATGCATGTTTTTTGTTATCAAGATAATATTTAAATGATTGTATAACTTGACAACAATTGTATTCAAATAAGGAAAATTGATTCAAATTTAGTCCAGATGGTAGACGACAATATATGTTCATAGGGTGGAGTAAAATGTTCATATATGATGGAAGATCAAAATGTAGGACTACATCCATTATAAACCACAAGGTCACCTAACGATATATTCGAATTCAACATAATGTGGATTCCAAAATTTAAATTCGAGATCCTAGCATTTGTAATCATATAAAAAGGGACATGACTCTTTCTTTTGGTGGGAATTGATTTGTTTTTTGTTGTTGTTGAGGGAAGTGCAAATCGATTTGGCACTGTACAGGGTAATATTGTTCTCCCAATTTTTTTTACATTTTTCTTGTAGTTTTTTCAATGACATTTATATGAATATAGTAAAAGGGGACATGAGTCTCTTATGTCTTGTATGAATAGTTTTTTTGTACACGTTAAGTTTGTCCTGGCAAACAAGGAATCTGCATCTTGTTATCCTGAAATTTTAAGCTTGAGTATCTTTTGTCTCATCTGCTTTGAAACTCCTGCCTCTTGAACCAGCACCGCGCCTTGTTATCCCGAAATTTTGACGTGCGTGAAAACTCCCTCCTCATCCGAAATTGGTCTCGCAGCCCAGACAGGTGAAATCCTCCTTCTATCCCTTAGCCAGAAATGCCGGCTCGATGTCGCGTTGTCAAAACCGGTGGGGGTATGCTGGTAACTTACCCTACATTTCAGACAAGCGCGTCTCTGATACGTCTCCAACGTATCTATAATTTTTTATTGTTCCATGCTAGTATATATATTATCAATTTTGGATGTTTAATGGGCTTTATTATACACTTTTGTATTATTTTTGGGACTAACCTACTAACCCAAGGACCAGTGCAAATTGCTGTTTTTTGCCTATTTCATTGTTTCGCAGAAAAGGAATATCAAATGGAATCCAAACGGAATGAAACCTTTGGCAGAGTTATTTTTGGAACAAACGTGATCCAGGAGACTTGGAGCGGACGTCATGAAAGAAACGAGGGAGCCACGAGGCAGGGAGGCGCGCCTGCCCCCCTGGGCGCGCCCCTACCCTCATGGGCCACTCGCAGCTCCACCGACCTACTTCTTCCTCCTATATATCTATCCATATACCCCAAAAACATCCAGGAGCACCACGAAACCCTATTTCCACCGCCGCAACCTTCTGTACCCAAGAGATCCCATCTTGGGCCTTTTCCGGAGCTCCACCGGAGGGGGAATCGATCACGAAGGGCTTCTACATCAACACCATAGCCTCTTCGATGATGTGTGAGTAGTTTATCACAGACCTTCGGGCCCATATTTATTAGCTATATGGCTTCTTCTCTCTCTTTGGAGCTCAATACAATGTTCTCCTTGATCTTCTTGGAGCTCTATTTGATGTAACTCTTTTTGCGGTGTGTTTGTCGAGATTCGATGAATTGTGGGTTTATGATCAAGTTTATCTATGAACAGTATTTGATTCTTCTCTGAAATATTTTATGTATGATAGGTTATCTTTGCAAGTCTCTTTGAATTATCTTTTTGGTTTGGCCTACTAGATTGATCTTTCTTGCAATGGGAGAAGTGCTTAGTGTCGGTGTCAAAACCAGCGGATCTCGGTTAGGGGGTCCCAAACTATGCGTCTAGGCGGATGGTAACAGGAGACGGGGGACACGATGTTTTTACCCAGGTTCGGGCCCTCTCGATGGAGGTAAAACCCTACTCCTGCTTGATTGATCTTGATGATATGAGTATTACAAGAGTTGATCTACCATGAGATCGAAGAGGCTAAACCCTAGAAGCTAGCCTATGGAATGATTGTTGTTGTTGGTCCTACAGACTAAACCCTCCGGTTTATATAGACACCGGAGGGGGCTAGGGTTACACAGAGTCGGTTACAAGGAAGGAGATTCTGACACACCAAAGTTTTGGCCTTGTTTTATTAATTAAAATCTTGCCAGGAAATTAAAACTTTTATTTCCTGGGCTCCCTTTTTATTTTTTTGAACCTTTTTCTCCCTTGTTACTATGGAGTTTTTCCCCAAAGTGAAATCTTTTCAAATATGTTTTGGACTTGTTTAACCTCTCAAGAAAAACTTTTCTTTTATTAGTAGAACTAATTACATAATTAAATTGCTTGATCTTTATTTTCTTGAAAAATGGTTTTTCCAAGGTTATATGGCCATATTTGAACTACAACCATTTGATAAATTATTTCAAAAATCCCACCAAAATTTGGAGATATTATGTAATGTTTTTAAATCACTTTTGTGCAAGAATATATTTTATTCTTGTAATATTTTGAGCTCTGCATCAATTTTTCTTCTCTGGTCCAGAGTGCAATTTTGAACTACAACTCATTTAAATATTTCTTTCTAGCCTCCACCAAAATTATGGGATGTTGGTAGTAGCTTATGATTCAACTTTATGCAAAAACCTAGTGTTGTTCTTTGAAAATTTTGAGTGAATCAACCTCTTTTCCATTCTGGTCCAGCCCTGTGATTTCTACTGCAACCATATTTTTGCTTGCTCTTTGGCTCTTGATTCCTTTTTCTACTCTTAGTCCTCCCTGCAAAACCCCTAAGTCCAGGAGCATGCACCCTTTGGATCATTTTTGGTTCATGAAATGATGCCATTTATCTCCTGTCCAGAATTGTAGTTTTGCAAAACTTGCACTAGCAAGTTTCTTCTTTTGGCAAACTAACTTCACCACCTTCTTATTCATCTAAGGAGACCCTTATCTGGAGAATTTGGCCACTCCAAGACCTGCCTAGATACCTCTGGCATTTCGTCAAACACCCTATGGGCATGAGCAGTTTTGGCATGATTGTAAGTTCGTGTTGTGAACTTTCCACCTGTCCTAACCAAGTTGTCTAGTAGCCTACTAACGGTCTCTAACCTAGGCCTGTGGATTTGCATTAGTTGTATAGCAGTTTTGGTCGCCCTGGCATTTCGTCGAACGAGTGCCGTGCACGCCCGGAGCGTGAGCAGAGCACGCGTTTTGCACGTGCTCGTGCCCGAGCCAGCGCGCCCCTGGATAAGCTTCCCCGAGCTCATCCCGATCCTCTCCCTCTCTCCGCGCCACGCCACGCGCTACCCTCCTCACCGCTTCACGCCAAGCCGCCCCTCGCCACGCCCCGGCAAGCCAAGAGCTAGCCGCCACGGCCGCCCGACAGCCCCTGCTCATGTCGGCGCCGCCCGAGCCACTCCCGCTCGCCAGCTAGCCCCTGGAGCAGTGCCCACTCGTCTGCTAGCTCCTGTCGTCATCCCCAGCCACGCCACGTTGCCTGCAAGCTACAGAATGGCGGTCGCCGGCGACCTTATCTACGGCCGCTGCGGAACCGCCTTGGCTCTCCGATTTAAGGAGCCCCGAGCTTCTCCGAGCCCTCATGCAACCCCACGCCGTCTCACTAGTACCCCCATCGCCATCAATTGAAGGGGAGCGGGTCATCTTCAACCTCTCCGGCGACCACGGCCGCCGCCACTGCCTCGTTCACTCCAGCACCACTAGGACCTCCCCCGCTCCACTCTCTTCACCAGGAGCTCTCTCTTCCTCCCATGAACACTTTCCCCTGCTCGATTTTGATCGGGAACCACCGTAGCCCCAGACCCACTTTGCTCCCGAAACTTTTTTGTACTGTTTTTGAAATATGTGTTCTTTGCATATTTTTGAAAATAGGATTTTTGAAGAGAAGAAAACTTTCAAAAGTTTTGGAGAGCACCCCCCCCACCTCTCCACACCTTGAAGGCAAGCATCTTGAACCCTGGCATAATATTTTTGATGTGTTGGTTGACACGTTTATAACACCACCTTATTTCGGAGAACTTGTTATTTCATGTGACATGATCATTTGGTATGGATGCATATTAGTGATTTCCTTGCTGTTGGAAATAAATATACTTGTGATGGTAATCATCCTATGTGCCTTGTATGCATGCCGGAAAGGAATCCGGGAAAGCCTCTGCCTTGGGTAGGAGTGAGCTTGTCGCCGGTCCCCGTCGGGACGGTTATGTCCGGTATGGCATGGTAAGGTATTATGGGTGGTGATTTCGTCAGTTGAAATATATTTGATATACATGTCATGCAGGGAACTCATAAACCTCCTGAGTCGCCATAGATCGAGTCTTGTTCCGGTAACCCCCATACTTGTTTTGTACTGCCATTGGTCCCTACCGTAGGTGGGGTATGGTTTAGTAAGTTGTTAACCCTTGTCTTGGCACACACCGTATAGAGAGGCCATGGTGGAAGATATCAGTTGTAGCCGGTAGGCATGCCACCTGATCTGGGGGCATGGGTGTATCCGGTTGGGACCGAGAGGGGGGCACCCCTTAGAGCGCGCGATAGAAATTTGATCCCATGCTACGCGAGGTTGTAGCCTCCCCACTTAGAGTTTTGCTTAACAGGTTTCATGGGTGATTCCAGACACGAGTGAAAGTTGGTGTGTGCAAGTCAGGTGTGTTTCAATTAAAAGACCGTAGACGGAATTAGTCCGATGGACTAAAGGAATCCGTTACTCGTGGGTAAAGAGTACACTCTCTGCAGAGATATTAAACCTATTCGAATAGCCGTCTCCATGGTTAAGGATTACAGTCTGGGATGGGTCAAGTGTCGGTCTTAGTGTCGGTCTTGGAGGAGAAAATACTGAACCCGAATATTGTTTTATGACTTGTGATATACGATGGTTATGATTATTATCATTGTGGACTAACCATTTGCATTGTTTAAAATAAGGAATATCCCTGGGACAGTACCACCTCCTGGATAATTACTATGCTTATGTTTTCATATAAGCCCTTTATGTGGCGTCACTCAGACGCCCGACTGTGGCATGCATGTTATTCCATTTACTTATAAGCCCTTTATGTGGCCTCGCTTAGACGCCCGACTGTGGCATTTTATTTCCGCTCCTTCATTACTTATTCATGTGATGCATAATTAACTTGCCTGCATGCATAAGAGGTGTTTTATTTATGACTGACGATGTGATTATAGAATATTTTGGTGCATGGTTATCAATTATATTACTTCAGTGTTCATAATGTTTGCGAGTACATTCAAAGTACTCACTGGCTTGTCTCTGGCTATTGTCTTGGTCAGATTTCTGCGTGAAGACGAGCGTTGCAATGACAGCCCCAGAAACTAAGCAAACGGTGATAGCAGCCTCGTGAAGATAGGAGTTAACCTGGTCAGCTGTTCCTGTGGGAAATGGAGTCCCATAGACCATGGTGATCCACAAATCGCTTCCGCCCTCAACCACTAGAACCATTTGATGTACTCATAGGCCATAATGGTCTTGTACTACATATTATGTACTCTTGCTTGGAATTTCTGTATCAAGTTGGTGCCTCATCAGCCAACAGTAATCCTGGGGCTGGTGAGCACAACGGCCATTTTCTGGAATTTCATACCCGGAAAACTGGTCGTGACAAACTTGGTATCAGAGCTAGGCTGACCATTGGCTAATCCTATCTTAGCCAGGTCAATAAACTTAGGTAAACCAACCCACAAGACCTCAGCCAAACCCCAGTCGAGCTTCCCTTGCAAGATAGCCACAGTGACCTGACACTTTTTGGCAGTCGGTGCCCAACCTATCAACCCAACCTATCGCTCTTGCACCAATGATCGAATCCTGAAAAGTCTTTTCGCAAGCGTGCGAAGGAAGACTCCATCCCCTTCTCTATAAAAGGGCACGCTAGCCTCAACCCACTCCAGCTAATCCCGACAGTGAGACCCGAAGAGAAGCCTCGACATCCACAAGGCACGCCCGCTTGGATTTGAACGAGGTAGACTAATTTACTCGATTAGTACCGAGCCTTAGTACGGCCACGCCCTGTATTTGTGTGTCGCCATGATTGAATGTTGTTTGCTTGAGCGCCTCGATTTTTTTTATAACCATGCTTGTGTACATCGGTGAACGAGTGCATTTTACTTCGAGCGTACCAAAGACCAACCCCGGCCACACAAAGTTTGTGCTATGAGTAAGCTTTTTGGTTCCAACTAACAGGGATAATATTTTTGAAAAAAAACAACCCTTATCAAATCTCGAGGACGAGATTTTTCTTAAGGGGGGTAGTGTTCTGACACCCTAAAGTTTTGGCCTTGTTTTATTAATTAAAATCTTGCCAGGAAATTAAAACTTTTATTTCCTGGGCTCCCTTTTTATTTTTTGAACCTTTTTCTCCCTTGTTACTATGGAGTTTTTCCCCAAAGTGAAATCTTTTCAAATATGTTTTGGACTTGTTTAACCTCTCAAGAAAAACTTTTCTTTTATTAGTAGAACTAATTACATAATTAAATTGCTTGATCTTTATTTTCTTGAAAAATGGTTTTTCCAAGGTTATATGGCCATATTTGAACTACAACCATTTGATAAATTATTTCAAAAATCCCACCAAAATTTGGAGATATCATGTAATGTTTTTAAATCACTTTTGTGCAAGAATATATTTTATTCTTGTAATATTTTGAGCTCTGCATCAATTTTTCTTCTCTGGTCCAGAGTGCAATTTTGCACTACAACTCATTTAAATATTTCTTTCTAGCCTCCACCAAAATTATGGGATGTTGGTAGTAGCTTATGATTCAACTTTATGCAAAAACCTAGTGTTGTTCTTTGAAAATTTTGAGTGAATCAACCTCTTTTCCATTCTGGTCCAGCCCTGTGATTTCTACTGCAACCATATTTTTGCTTGCTCTTTGGCTCTTGATTCCTTTTTCTACTCTTAGTCCTCCCTGCAAAACCCCTAAGTCCAGGAGCATGCACCCTTTGGATCATTTTTGGTTCATGAAATGATGCCATTTATCTCCTGTCCAGAATTGTAGTTTTGCAAAACTTGCACTAGCAAGTTTCTTCTTTTGGCAAACTAACTTTACCACCTTCTTATTCATCTAAGGAGACACTTATCTGGAGAATTTGGCCACTCCAAGACCTGCCTAGATGCCTCTGGCATTTCGTCAAACACCCTATGGGCATGAGCAATTTTGGCATGATTGTAAGTTCGTGTTGTGAACTTTCCACCTGTCCTAACCAAGTTGTCTAGTAGCCTACTAACGGTCTCTAACCTAGGCCTGTGGATTTGCATTAGTTGTATAGCAGTTTTGGTCGCCCTGGCATTTCGCCGAATGAGTGCCGTGCACGCCCGGAGCGCGAGCAGAGCACGCGTTTTGCACGTGCTCGTGCCCGAGCCAGCGCGCCCCTGGATAAGCTTCCCCGAGCTCATCCTGATCCTCTCCCTCTCTCCGCGCCACGCCACGCGCTACCCTCCTCACCGCTTCACGCCAAGCCGCCCCTCGCCACACCCCGGCAGGCCAAGAGCTAGCCGCCACGGCCGCCCGACAGCCCCTGCTCATGTCGGCGCCGCCCGAGCCACTCCCGCTCGCCAGCTAGCCCCTGGAGCAGTGCCCACTCGTCTGCTAGCTCCTGTCGTTATCCCCAGCCATGCCACGTTGCCTGCAAGCTACAGAATGGCGGTCGCCGGCGACCTTATCCACGGCCGCCGCGGAACCGACTTGGCTCGCCCATTTAAGGAGCCCCGAGCTTCTCCGAGCCCTTAGGCAACCCCACACCGTCTCACTAGTGCCCCCATCGCCATCAATTGAAGGGGAGCGGGTCATCTTCAACCTCTCCGGCGACCACGGCCGCCGCCACTGCCTCGTTCACTCCAGCGCCACTAGGACCTCCCCCGCTCCACTCTCTTCACCAGGAGCTCTCTCTTCCTCCCATGAACACTTTCCCCTGCTCGATTTTGATCGGGAACCACCGTAGCCCCAGACCCACTTTGCTCCCGAAGCCTCCTCCGCCACGAAGCTCACCGCCGGTGATTCCCTCCATCCCGGCGACCGTACAACCACCGGGAGGACCGCCTAGGAGTGGCGGATCCATCCCTGCACTCTGATGCCCGCAAAGAACCGCCAGTCACCGGCGACGATCGCGGAGTCCCGCCCCCTCTCGGGCAGAAGAAGGAGAGGGAAAGGTGGACTAGTCGAACCTGACTAGTGGGCCCCCTGGACCCACTGTCAGTGACAGCCCGCGCCATCCACGCTGGAGAGTGGAAGCGTAAAACTCCCCAGTTCGTTTTCCCTGCACTGAAAGCGTATTTGTTTCTGAAACGTTTCCTTTTCTGTTTTATTTTAAATAACAGATTTTGACCAGAACTTTGACTGCCTATAACTTTTTAAATATAACTCCAAATGAATTGATTCTTTTTCCTACATCTCTCAAATTCTGTCTAGTTTATTTTAAGATTTATTTGAAAATTTTCCAAACAACTTTTTTGTACTGTTTTTGAAATATGTGTTCTTTGCATATTTTTGAAAATAGGATTTTTGAAGAGAAGAAAACTTTCAAAAGTTTTGGAGAGAACCCCCCCCCCCACCTCTCCACACCTTGAAGGCAAGCATCTTGAACCCTGGCATAATATTTTTGATGTGTTGGTTGACACGTTTATAACACCACCTTATTTCGGAGAACTTGTTATTTCATGTGACATGATCATTTGGTATGGATGCATATTAGTGATTTCCTTGCTGTTGGAAATAAATATACTTGTGATGGTAATCATCCTATGTGCCTTGTATGCATGCCGGAAAGGAATCCGGGAAAGCCTCTGCCTTGGGTAGGAGTGAGCTTGTCGCCGGTCCCCGTCGGGACGGTTATGTCCGGTATGGCATGGTAAGGTATTATGGGTGGTGATTTCGTCAGTTGAAATATATTTGATATACATGTCATGCAGGGAACTCATAAACCTCCTGAGTCGGCCATAGATCGAGTCTTGTTCCGGTAACCCCCATACTTGTTTCGTACTGCCACTGGTCCCTACCGTAGGTGGGGTATGGTTTAGTAAGTTGTTAACCCTTGTCTTGGCACACACCGTACAGAGAGGCCATGGTGGAAGATATCGGTTGTAGCCGGTAGGCATGCCACCTGGTCTAGGGGCATGGGTGTATCCGGTTGGGACCGAGAGGGGGCACCCCTTAGAGCGCGCGATTGAAATTTGATCCCATGCTACGCGAGGTTGTAGCCTCCCCACTTAGAGTTTTGCTTAACAGGTGTCATGGGTGATTCCAGACACGAGTGAAAGCTGGTGTGTGCAAGTCAGGTGTGTTTCAATTAAAAGACCGTAGACGGAATTAGTCCGATGGACTAAAGGAATCCGTTACTCGTGGGTAAAGAGTACACTCTCTGCAGAGATGTTAAACCTATTCGAATAGCTGTGTCCATGGTTAAGGATTACAGTCTGGGATGGGTCAAGTGTCGGTCTTAGTGTCGGTCTTGGAGGAGAAAATACTGAACCCGAATATAGTTTTATGACTTGTGATATACGATGGTTATGATTATTATCATTGTGGACTAACCATTTGCATTGTTTAAAATAAGGAATATCCCTGGGACGGTACCACCTCCTGGATAATTACTATGATTATGTTTTCATATAAGCCCTTTCTGTGGCGTCGCTCAGACGCCCGACTGTGGCATGCATGTTATTCCATTTACTTATAAGCCCTTTATGTGGCGTCGCTTAGACGCCCGACTGTGGCATTTTATTTCCGCTCCTTCATTACTTATTCATGTGATGCATAATTAACTTGCCTGCATGCATAAGAGGTGTTTTATTTATGACTGACGATGTGATCATAGAATATTTTGGTGCATGGTTATCAATTATATTACTTCAGTGTTCATAATGTTTGCGAGTACATTCAAAGTACTCACTGGCTTGTCCCTGGCTATTGTCTTGGCCAGATTTCTGCATGAAGACGAGCGTTGCGATGACAGCCCCGGAAACTAAGCAAACGGTGATAGCAGCCTCGCGAAGATAGGAGTTAACCTGGTCAGTTGTTCCTGTGGGAAATGGAGTCCCATAGACCATGGTGATCCACAACCGCTTCCGCCCTCAACCACTAGAACCATTTGATGTACTCATAGGCCACAATGGTCTTGTACTACATATTATGTACTCTTGCTTGGAATTTCTGTATCAAGTTGGTGCCTCATCAGCTAACAGTAATCCTGGGGCTGGTGAGCACAACGGCCATTTTCTGGAATTTAATACCCGGGAAACCGGTCGTGACAGAGATCTACATATCTGTACTGCCAAGCTTGCCTTCCACGCCAAGGAGAGTCCCATCCGGACACGGGACGAAGTCTTCAATCTTGTATCCTCATAGTCCAACAGTCCGGCCAAAGGATATAGTCCGGCTGTCCGGATACCCCCTAATCCAGGACTCCCTCAGTATCCCCTGAACCAGGCTTCAATGACGATGAGTCCGGCTCGCAGGTTGTCTTCGGCATTGCAAGGCGGGTTCCTCCTCCGAATACTTCATAGAAGATTTTGAACATGAGGATCGTGTCCGGCTCTGCAAAACAAGTTCCACATACCACCATAGAGAGAATAATATTTCCATAAATCTAACCTGCTGACATACCCCGTAGTGTGACATCACACCACAGCCAGGTCTTTATTTGAATCGTTTTTCATAACCAATCCCAGCGTGTTTCGCGAGGCGGTTTCCTTCGCACGTCTTGTCGAAGCAGAGATCGTGTCCCCTTTATTACGGGATTCTCATCAATAAGGACATGGGTAACCCAACTGTGCTTATTGGTAGGACTCCTAGATCTTAGGCAAGTCCCAAACGGCCACGAGGAGGACGCTTGATATTCACCCTCTTTATAAAGGGGACAAGGCTTTTTCTTTTTTCCCTCTCGTGCTCAATCAAATCGTTCCCCCGCCTCGAGTTATAACACCCAAAACTCAGGTCAGGTGCTTCGGACCTTCAACTATGTCCGGATCCAACCTTCAAGGTCGGTGGATGCCTTCCTCCGTCACGGAGGAGGACATCAAGAGGTTGACAGAGGCCAGATATCTGACTGCCGAAATTTCGCGTCGGCTGCCCGCCCGAGGGCAGGTCGTCCCTACTCCCGAACCCAACGAGAGCATCGTGTTCGTCTCCCACTTCCTCCGAGGACTAGGCCTCGCTCTGGATCCCTTTGTTAGGGGTCTTATGTTCTATTATGGGCTAGATTTTCACGATCTGGCCCCGGATTCCCTTCTTCACATTTCTTCATTTATTGTCGTATGTGAGGCCTTCCTCCGCATTGCCCCTCACTTTGGCTTGTGGCTCAAGACCTTTGATGTGAAGCCGAAGATGATCGACGGGCAGCACGCAGCGTGCGGAGGCGCTTTGATAAGAAAAATTGCTGACACTCCATGGCCTGAGGGTAGCTTCCCAGAGGTGTCCGGATTGTGGCAACGGGAGTGGCTCTACATCACAGCTCCCCAAAGTGCCAAGTGGGTAGCTGCCCCCACCTTTCGCTCAGGCCCCCCACCACAACTGACATCATGGATCAGCAAGGGGCTGAGCTGGGGTCTAGCCAAGGATGTGCCCATACTGCAAAGCCGTATCCGGACATCACTAAGGATGCAGGTCTGAGCTGCAATCGCCCAGATACCCATGTAAGTAGCCACGCATCCGAACACACTATCCGTTTGTTTATCACAATGTCACCCTAAAAAGCCGCTCTTTGACCAGGATTGGATAGCGAAGGCAAAGTTGATCAGGTGTCTGGCCCCCCTCTGAGACATCACCAAATCCCGTGCTAACCAGGATGCTGGAGATCGCACCTTATCAAGTGCCCTCGGGAGAAGATAAAGGGAGGACAAGGAGGCTAGCGCCTCCGCGAAGGAGGTTATCCGGGGAGGAGGAACTGAAACTTCCTCTCCCCAGGGAAGGAAGAGGAACGCCTCTGAGGACCTCGAGACCACGGTCTCCAAACGGGGGAAGAAATCTTCCCCGGTGGGTCCTGCCCTGGGGGATACCCTAGCCGCACTATGCGCGCCCTCAAGGGGATCAGCCCTCCACCGAGCTGTAAGTAAAAGGGTACTTAATAATGAAAATATCTCGCCTTACTTTTGAGGAAAATAACCGAAGCATTTATCTTGTAGTTCGGATCTTAGCCCTTCTCAGTAGAGCTCGTCTTCAGGGGATCTTCTTCCAGAGATGATGGAGAGCGAAACGCCTCCCCCTGCCATACCGCCTCATGAGGCGGGTGACCCCGAGGTGTCGTCGCGGAGGGTTTCTTCTGATCCGGCAAGGCCAGAAGGTAATCTTATGGCCATCCGAAGTCCTCAGTATCCGGCTCTTGAAGAGGGCAATCGAAAGATTCCGGCACCGTCTGGTGTATGGTCGGACATACTAAGGGATCCGCTAGAGCAAGCGGCTATCTCAGAAGAGCACCGCACGTTGATGGGTACGGTGATTGAAAGGATTTCGTCCGCCGAAAGCGGGTTGCATGAAGCCTTTATGAGTCTACTGACGGGTTTTGAGGTACGCGAAATGATGTACATTTTTGACAGTACCGCACATTTTTAGATGTGCCCTGTGTAGATAGTAGCCCTTGAGACTCTGTGTGCTGTCGAAGACGACAGCGCACAGAGGATGATAGTCCCAGGAATAATCGTGCCGCCTTAATATGCAGGTGGCGGAGGGTCCGGTGGCTAGCCGGACTGATGAGTTTGCCGAACTAAAGCGGCAGCTTGACGTGGCAGACGCCAATGTCGTACTTGTCAACAAGCGGCTTGACGAGGCAAAGGGTATGTGATTCCTCCGGTGACACATGGGAAGAGGAGCATGATGCCAGTATCTATAACATGTGAGTGAATGCAGATGAAGCTGCGGTCGTGGAGAACCTTCGGGCGGAACTTGCCTGAGCCAAAGAACAAGCCAGGAAAAGCGATGCGGCTACCCTAAAGGCAATCGAGGAGCTGAAAGCCGAACAGGCTGCTCACTGCCAAAGCAAGGAGGAAATAGCCAGGATGGCTGTGGAATTGAAGAACTCCGCTAACTGTTACGAGCTTCTTGAAAAGGAAGATCGAGCAAAGAGGACAGACTAGGAGAAGGCCATGATGGCGACCAAAGACACCTGCTCTGCAATGAGAGTGATGAAGGAGGAGCTGCGTCAAGCCGGGGATATCGCAGCTGGGAAGCCCTTTAAGCCGTGGATGAAGTTTGGAGATCCTCGGTATGCCCCTTTGGACCGGCTGTGGAGTTCTGCGGACGCATATCTAGACTTAACGGCGAGTGATGCCGATGCGGCCGGATACTTCCGAGAACAAAAAGATCGCAAAGTGGAAAAGTTGTTCTGGTCATAATTTAACGTTCTAGAGCATCCGCTTCCATTGACTGATCAATTGGCCGAATGGGCCGAGCTGAATAGATTGTTCGGACTCGCCATGAGGTCTGTTGTGGATCATCTGTGGCCGGAAAGGCCAAAGCCGAATAGTTATTTTAGTTTGGTGCAGTAGTTCCTTGGTGCGGTGCCGCACATCAACGCGATGAAGAGGTCGGCGCCCGTAGAGGGTGCGCAGATGGCCCTTGCCGGTGTGAAGACATACTGGGCGGAGATGGAGGCCACCGCCATTGCAGCCCAAGATTCGGACGAGAACCGAGTACCTGCCGAGCACTACTTTCGAGAAGTTCTTGAGGGCGCTCGTTCGATAGAAGTGCAGTGCTCGAAGAATATTATGTTCTAATGACATGTATTCCCATTGAAAAGCAATGCTTTATTGAATTTATCAAGGTTGTTTTTATACTTTTGCCCGAAAGTACTATGATGCCTCCTGTGCGGCCGTTTACGTATATATATATATATATAACCTGAAAGATGGCAGTCGTCGGCTTCTGGCCCCACGCATATACTGTGTGGGTGCTCATAGAAGACGCATGTTCACACTTGATCCAACATCTTGCTCCATTAAGGAGGTGATAGCGCAGCAAACTAGGCAATCGGACTATAATGCTTTAACACTTTCACTTAGCCAGGGGAGTTTGACAGTGGGGCTACTATATATATAGCCCCTGGTGGCTCCGCGCTCATCCGAATTCGGGGCGCGTACATGCCTGGTCGAGAAATGGCCCTTCGTTAAGGCGGAGGAATCCCGAAGATTCTGCTAGGTCATCGAGTGGTTGACCAGTCTCACGCTATATCATGACAGTCAGCTTTCGGCTTTCTCTATTGAGGTGCTCGTCCGGATGAACCAGGGTACAATCATAGTATTTCTCCTGGTGCCGCCCTAGCCGATAGAGCGTAACATAAGGCGGCAAAATACAGGAGCCGGCCAAACCCAACATTTGACCAAAGACATGATTCAGAGCTGATGCATATAAGGCCAAACACGCGACGCCGAACACTCCCTAAGGTATTCGGTCTTTATGATGTAAACCGGGCTAAACAGTGCCCTTTGTAATAAGCCATTGGTGTCCAGGTACGTGCAATATTCTGACGTGGCCACATGCCAATACGTCAGCATCCTTCTCAGCTGTACTGAGAATCCGGGGGATGTGTATCAACAAGAGACAGTAAAAAAGCTTTACGCAGGGTCTTAATCTAAAAAGAATCCTTGGAATGGGTCCCTGCTGCACGTCTGCGCCTGTGTATCCGTTGTGCCGTATCCTGGATGGGTGTAGCACGATGGCCCTCTGAAAAAGAGAGGAACTTAGTTGAAAAGTTGTCGTGCAAAAGGTAGATTATACTAAATAAACCATGTATAGTTCCAGATGAGTAAAGTTGAGCCTAATTATCACTTGTTCACACGCGTTGAGCGCCTTGTATTGTTGTAGGGGTATAGCCATAAAACCTGTACCAATTATGTATAGCTACACCGGACTCGTCTAACCGTGTCCGTGATCTTAACGACCTGTCAGATGCTCTAGTTGGTGAGGCCGTCTAGTGTGCGGCTGCCAAGGCAGCCGCACGGTCTTCCGCGTGCAAGGAGTGCTCAATATTTCCATTTACTATAATGATGCCACATGACCTAGGCATCTTAAGCATGAGAGAAGTGTAATGCGGTATTGCGTTAAAGCGAGCGAAAGCTTTGTGTCCGAGTAGTGCTTGATAGCCAATTTGGAACGGAGCTTTGCGGAAGGCTAACTTTTCGCTGCAGAAGTTATCGGGAAAGCCGAATATAACCTCTAGTAGCAGGGAGCCCGTACAATGGGCTTCTGGGCCTGGCGTTACTCCTTTAAAGGTGGTCGGACATAGGTCCCTTGAAATTTTTCCCGACATAGGACCCTTGAAATTTTTCCCGAAAAGCATCTTCGAGCTCTTCCCAGCTTCCAATGAAGTTTTCGGGGAGGCTTTTAAGCCAGTGCTGAGCTGGCCCTTTGAGCTTGAGGGGTAAGTACTTGATGGCGTGGAGATCGTCTCCTCGAGCCATGTGGATATGGAGGATGTAGTCCTCAATCCAGACCCTAGGGTCTATCGTTCCGCCGTACGCCTCTATTTTTACGGGTTTGAATCCCTCTCGAAATTCATGGTCCAGCACCTCATCGGTGAAACATAGGGGGTGTGCGGCACCCCTGTATTTGGGTGTACCATGGTGTTCAAATTTTTGTTGTGTTGCATTGCATGCTGGAGCGCGCTTGCTTGGCCCATAGATGGATCTGGTTGCGCCATCCTTTTGATGCGAGCCCTCACGTGGATCGCGTACTGGCTTGTGTGCAGCGTCGTTTGCCACTCTATGTTGGCCATGAGGTCATCTATCCGATCGGATGGTTGTTTTGTTTTTTGATTGCGGGGGATCTAAGGCCTCCTCATCGAATTCAGGTAGCAGCTTTTTCTTCGGGTAGCTCTTTGTGTGGCGAATACCGCCGTACTTTGCTGCAGTATTGAGTACTTCACTCCATCTAATTCTGAGTGTGTCTTGTGCAACCCTGAGCCTTTGCTTCTGCTTTTTCAGACTCCTCGCAGTGGTAACAAGCCTTTGATGGGTATTCTGTTGCTCCGGGTGCCTGACCGGTGTGAAGTCATCTGGACTGTTATCTTCGTCGGAGTCGTCCGCTGGCTCATCCTGCTCTATTGCTGGGTCTATATGATCGATGTTTCTGCCGAGGCGGGATTTGGAGCGGTGCTTACGCCACCGCTTTGACTGCTTCTCGAGGGAACAATCCTTCAATGCGTCCTTCTGTTCCTCGTCGTCGTTTTCTTTGGGTGTGTCCACCATGTATACATGATATGATGAAGTGGGCGTCCAGTGCCCTGTGGGCAGTGGCTCATGTTCGTCTACTGCATTGTCGTCCATACCGTTGATGTCTTCGGAGTAGAAGGCGAGCATGTCGGTCAAATCGTCGACAGTGGCTACTAAGTGGGAGGTGGGTGGGCGGCGAATTTCTTCATTGTCCGCATCCCGATCTGGCTGGCCATAGTTCGGCCAGGACTCTCTTGACAAGGAGAGAGACCTTAATGAGTTCAGTATGTCGCCAAAGGGTGAGTGCTGAAGGATATCCGTGGAGGTGAACTCCACGATCAGCGCCCAGTTGGATTCGATAGGCATGGGCGCAGGCGGTTCAGAGTCCGTGGTCGGGGAAGAATCCGGCAGTTTGGCGTCAGTCGGTATTTGGCTCGATCGCCGCTGAAGATGCGGCCTCCGTGACGGGGTCTATCCACCCGTCCTTGGATGGCGCAACTGGCTCCGAATTGAGGGTCGGAGCGGTCACCGGTGCGATCTCCCGAACACTGTCCGATGGTAGAGCTAGATCATGTTCATCGTGACCGTGCGGCGAACTCGGCAAGGGCTCGAATCTGTCGAAGATCAAGTCTCCATAGATGTCGGCCGTGTGGTTTATGCTTCCAAACCTGACCTGGTGGCCGGGGGTGTAACTCTCGATCTTCTCCAGATGGCCAAGCGAGTTGGCCCGCAGTGCGGAGCCGTCGAATACAAAGATCTGCCCAAGGAGATAAGTCTCACCTCGGACTGCATCGCTATCGATGATTGAAGGGGCCATCCAGCCTAACGATGATGACACAGAGGAACTCTCAATGAAAGCACCAATGTCGGTGTCAAAACCGGCGGATCTCGGGTAGGGGGTCCCGAAATGTGCGTCTAGGCGGATGGTAACAGGAGACGGGGAACACGATGTTTTTACCCAGGTTCGGGTCCTCTCGATAGAGGTAAAACCCTACTCCTGCTTGATTGATCTTGATGATATGAGTATTACAAGAGTTGATCTACCACGAGATCCAAGAGGCTAAACCCTAGAAGCTAGCCTATGGTATGATTGTTGTTGTCGGTCCTATGGACTAAACCCTCTGGTTTATATAGACACCGGAGGGGGCTAGGGTTACACAGAGTCGGTTACAAGGAAAGAGATCTACATATCCGTACTGCCAAGCTTGCCTTCCACGCCAAGGAGAGTCCCATCCGGACACGGGACGAAGTCTTCAATCTTGTACCTTCATAGTCCAACAGTACGGCCAAAGGATATAGTCCGGTTGTCCGGATACCCCCTAATCCAGGACTCCCTCACTTAGCTTTGTGTTCAATCTTGTGGTGTACTTTACCAGTGATAGCAGGGGCAGCAAGGCACGTATTGTATTGCTGCCATCGAGGATAAAAAGATGGGGTTTATATCATATTGCTTGAGTTTATCCCTCTACATCATGTCATCCTGCTTAATGCGTTACTCTGTTCTTATGAACTTAATACTCTAGATGCATGCTGGATAGCGGTTGATGTGTGGAGTAATAGTAGTAGATGCAGAATATTTTCGATCTACTTGTCACGGATGTGATGCCTATATACATGATCATGCCCAGATATTCTCATAATTATGCACTTTTCTATCAATTGCTCGATAGTAATTTGTTCACCCACCGTAATACTTATGGTATCTTCAGAGAAGCCACTAGTGAATCCTATGGCCCCCGAGTCTAACTTTTATCATATAAGTTTCCAATCTATTTTATGTTGCAATCTTTACTTCAATCTATATCATAAAAATACCAAAAATATTTATCTTATTATTATTATCTCTATCAGATCTCACTCTCGTAAGTGACCGTGAAGGGATTGACAACCCCTTTATCGCATTCATTGCGAGGTTCTTATTTTTGTGTAGGTACGAGGGACTTGCGTGTAGTCTCCTACTGGATTGATACCTTGGTTCTCAAAAACTGAGGGAAATACTTACACTACTGTGCTACATCACCCTTTCCTCTTCAAGGGAAAACGAATGCAGTGCTATCAAGAGGTAGCAAGAAGAATTTCTGGCACCGTTGCCAGGGAGATCTATGCACCAGTCAAGACATACCAAGTACACATCACAAATTCTTATCCCTTGCATTACATTATTTGTCATTTACCTCTCGTTTTTCTCTCCCCCACTTCACCCTTGCCGTTTTATTCACCCTCTTTTTCGTTCACCTCTTTTTGCTTGCCTTTCGCTTGCTTGTGTGTTGGATTGTTTGCCGCGATGGCTTTACCAAAATGTGTTGATCCTCACCTTAGAAGGTTGGAAGAAATTGAAAACAACGTTAGAAGTTTTATGTCCTTACAGTTTGAGAATAATAATTTCTTCGGAAGCGAGCTTAAAGAACAAAAAAGTTTTATGGGGTACATGAATAAACAGCTCGATGATATGTCTATAGAATTTTATGGTCTGAAATCTCAGTTCGCTCATCTTGAAAACTTAATAGCCCAAATTTTGGATAAGCATGCCACCTTAGTTAATAAGATGGCCGCCAAACCGGAAGAACTTGATGATAATAAGGATGAAGATCTAAAAGTGATTGATGTGTCTCCTATTAAATCTTTGTTTTGCAATATCAATCTTGATAATGATGGGACTGGAGATGAGTCAACTTTAGTTAAAAGGCATCCCAATGATTCAGAGTTTTTAGATCTTGATGCAAAAAATTGGTAAAAGTGGGATTGGAGAGGTCAAAACTTTACATAGCAATGAACCCACTATTTTGGATTTCAAGGAATTTAATTATGATAATTGCTCTTTGATAGATTGTATTTCCTTGTTGCCATCCGTGCTAAATTCTCCGCATGCTTATAGTAAAAATAAAGCTTTTACCAAACATATCGTTGATGCTTTAATGCAATCTTATGAAGAAAAGCTTGAATTAGAAGTTTCTACTCCTAGAAAACTTCATGATGAGTGGGAACCTACTATTAAAATTAAAATTAAAGATCATGAATGTTATGCTTTATGTGATTTGGGTGCTAGCGTTTCCACAATTCCAAAAACTTTGTGTGATGTGTTAGGTTTCCGTGAATTTGATGATTATTCTTTAAATTTGAATCTTGCGGATTACACTATTAAGAAACCTATGGGAAGGATTAATGTTGTTCTTATTGTTGCAAATAGGAATTATGCGCCCATAGATTTCATTGTTCTTGATATTGATTGCAATCCTACATGTCCCATTATTCTTGGTAGACCTTTCCTTAGAACGTTTGGTGCTACTATTGATATGAAAGAAGAGAATATTAGATTCCAATTTCCGTTAAGGAAAGGCATGGAACACTTTCCTAGAAAGAAAATTAAATTACCTTATGAATCTATTATGAGCTCCACTTATGGATTGCATGCCAAAGATGATAATACATAGATCTATTCTTGCTTTTATACCTAGCTAGGGGAGTTAAACGATAGCGCTTGTTGGGAGGAAACCCAATTTTATTTTTGTTTCTTGCTTTTTGGTTCTGTTTAGTAATAAATAATTCATATAGCCTCTGTTTAGATGTGGTTTTATGATTTTAATTAGTGTTAGTGCCATGTAGAACCTTTGGGAAGACTTGGGGGAAGTTTTAGTGATCTTGCTGTAAAAAACAGAAACTTTAGCGCTCACGAGATTAGCTGCCATTTTTACTGGAGAGTGCGATTACATAGATTCTTTTTGAAGATGATTAATAGACAAATTCCTCATGTCCAACAATTTATTTCAGAATTTTGGGGTTACCGAAGTATTCAAAACCTACAGATTCCTACAGAGTGATCTGTTTTTGACAGATTCTATTTTTTGTGTGTTGTTTGCTTATTTTGATGAATCTATGCCTAGTATCAGAGGATATGAACCATAGAAAAGTTGGAATACAGTAGGTTTAACACAAATAAAAATAAAGAATGAGTTTATTATAGTACCTTAAGTGGTGGTTTGTTTTCTTATACTAACGAAGCTCATGAGATTTTCTGTTGAAGTTTTGTTTTGTGAAGTTTTCAAGTTTTGGGTGGAATAAGGGGTGGCAAGAGCCTAAGCTTGGGGATGCCCAAGGAACCCCAAGGTAAAATTAAAGGACAACCAAAAGCCTAATCTTGGGTATGCCCCAGAAGGCATCCCCTCTTTCGTGTTCGTTCATCGGTAACTTTACTTGAGGCTATATTTTTATTCACCACATGATATGTGTTTTGCTTGGAGCATCTTGTATGATTTGAGTCTTTGCTTTTAGTTTGGCACCATCATCCTTGCTGTACACACCTTTTGGGAGAGACACACATGAATTGGAATTTATTACAATAGTCTATGTGCTTCACTTATATCTTTCGAGCTAGATAATTTTGCTCTAGTGCTTTGCTTATATCTTTTAGAGCACGGTGGTGGTTTTATTTTATAGAAATTATTGATCTCTCATGCTTCACTTATATTATTTTGAGAGTCTTTTAGAATAGCATGGTAATTTGGTTTGGTTATAAAATTGGTCCTAATATGATAGGCATCCAAGATTGGTATAATAAAAACTATCATAGAAAGCGCATTGAATACTATGAGAAGTTTGATACTTCATAATTGTTTTGAGATATAAGGGTAGTGATATTAGATTGTGCTAGTTGAGTAGTTGCGAATTTGAGAAAATACTTGTGTTGAAGATTGCAAGTCCCGTAGCATGCACGTATGGCAACCGTTGTGTAACAAATTTGAAACATGAGGTGTTCTTTGACTGTCTTATGAGTGGCGGTCAGGGAAGAGCGATGGTCTTTTCCTACCAATCTATCCCCCTAGGAGCATGCGTGTAATGCTTGGTTTTTGATGACTTGTAGATTTTTGCAATAAGTATGTGAGTCCTTTATGAGTAATGTTGAGTACATGGATCATACGCACTCTCACCCTTCCATCATTGCTAGCCTATTCGGTACCATGCATTGCCCTTTCTCACCTTGAGAGTTGGTGCAAACTTCGCTGGTGCATCCAAACACCGTGATATGATACGCTCTGTCACACATAAACGTTCTTATATCTTCCTCAAAACAGCCACCATACCTACCTATTATGGCATTTCCATAGCCATTCCGAGATATATTGCCATGCAACTTTCCACCGTTTCATTTATGACACACTTCATCATTGTCATATTGCTTTGCATGATCATGCAGTTTACATCGTATTCGTGGCAAAGCCACCATGCATAATTTATCATACATGTCACTCTTGATTCATTTCCCTTCCCGGTACACCGCCGGAGGCATTCATATAGAGTCATACTTTGTTCTAGTATCGAGTTCGAATCATTGAGTTGTAAATAAATAAAAGTGTGATGATCATCATTAATAGATCATTGTCCCAAATAAAAAAAGAGAAAGGCCAAAAATAGAAAGGCCCAAAAAAGAAATAAAAAGGGACACTGCTACTATCCTTTTTTCCACACTTGTGCTTTAAAGTAGCACCATGATCTTTATGATAGAGAGTCTCTTGTCTTGTTACTTTCATATACTAGTAGGAATTTTTCGTTATAGAAATTGGCTTGTATATTCCAACAATGGGCTTCCTCAAATGCCCTAGGTTTTCGTGCAAGCAAGTTGGATGCACACCCACTTAGTTTCTTTTTGTTGAGCTTACATATATTTATAGCTCTAGTGCATCCGTTGCATGGCAATCCCTACTCCTTGCATTGACATCAATTGATGGGCATCTCCCTAGCCCACTGATTAGCCGCGTGGATGTGATCCTTTCTCCTTTTTTGTCTTCTCCACATAACCCCCATCATTATATTCTATTCCACCCATAGTGCGGTATCAATGGCTCACGCTCATGCATTGTGTGAAAGTTGAAAAAAGTTTGAGATTACTAAAGTATGAAACAATTGCTTGGCTTGTCATTGGGGTTGTGCATGATGAGAGCATTCTTGTGTGACAAAAATGGAGCATGACCAAACTGTATGATTTTGTAGGGATGAACTTTATTTTGCCATGTTATTTTGAGAAGACATGATTGCTTACTTAGTATGCTTGAAATATAATTATTTTTATGACAATATTAAACTTTTGTCTTGAATCCCTCATATCTGAATATTCATGCCACACTAAAGAAAATTACATTGAGAATTATGCTAGGTAGCATTCCTTTTCCGGAGCTCCGCAGGAGGGGGAATCGATCACAAAGGGCTTCTACATCAACACCATAGCCTCTCCGATGATGTGTGAGTAGTTTATCATAGACCTTCGGGTCCATAGTTATTAGGTAGATGGCTTCTTCCCTCTCTTTGGATCTCAATACAATGTTCTCCTTGATCTTCTTGGAGATCTATTTGATGTAACTCTTTTTGCGGTGTGTTTGTCGAGATCCGATGAATTGTTGGTTTAGGATCAAGTTTATCTATGAACAATATTTGATTCTTCTCTAAAATCTTTTATGTATGATTAGTTATCTTTGCAAGTCTCTACGAATTATCAGTTTGGTTTGGCCCACTAGATTGATATTTTTGGCAAATGGGAGAGGTGCTTAGCTTTGGGTTCAATCTTGCGGTGTCCTTTCCCAGTGACAGCAGGGGCAGCAAGGCACGTATTGTATTGTTGCCATCGAGGATAAAAAGATGGGGTTTATATCATATTGCTTGATTTTATCCCTCTACATCATGTCATCTTGCCTAATGCGTTACTCTGTTCTTATGAACTTAACACTCTAGATGCATGCTGGATAGCGGTCGATGTGTGGAGTAATAGTAGTAGATGTAGAATTGTGTCGGTCTACTTGTCGCGGACGTGATGCCTATATACATGATCGTGCCTAGATATTCTGATAATTATGCACTTTTCTATCAATTGCTTGACAGTAATTTTTTCACTCACCGTAATACTTATGCTATCTTGAGAGAAGCCACTAGTTAAACCTATGGCCCCCGGGTCTATCTTTTATCATATAAGTTTCCAATCTATTTTATTTTGCAATCTTTACTTTCAATCTATATCATAAAAATACCTAAAATATTTATCTTATTATTATTATCTCTATCAGATCTCACTGTCGTAAGTGATCGTGAAGGGATTGACAACCCCTTTATCGTGTTGGTTGCGAGGTTCTTATTTGTGTGCGTAGGTACGAGGGACTTGCGTGTAGTCTCCTACTGGATTGATACCTTGGTTCTCAAAAACTGAGGGAAATACTTACGCTACTTTGCTGCATCACCCTTTCCTCTTCAAGGGAAAACCTATGCAGTGCTCAAGAGGTAGCAGTCCCTAAACCAAGGCTTCCCCTACCTTCCCTTTCGCCCCCCCCCCCATTCGTACACCGAGGCCGCCAAAACCCACGAAACCCCACGCTCCTTGGTTGGCCTGCCGACCGCCGCCCAGCCAGAGACTCTTCCCCGATGAGGTCGTCCACCACAACAGCTCGCCGTCCCTCATCCACTGCATCGAATGAGTATTCGTCATCGATCTCGTCGTCCCGCTGGATCAGCCGCCCCGTCATCCACCTCCAAGGAGCTGCCCCGATGTTCGCCACATCTATCACGCCACCTCCATCCCCATAGCGCCGTCTTGACCTGCCCCACCGGAACCGCAGCACGCTCATCCAGATCGGCAATTTCAACATAGGCGCCCGCCCGGACATTAAGCCCAAGGCGGTCCTCTGAATTGCCGAAAATCATCTCTGCATCAACCCAGAAAGCATCGATAAGATGGATCTGGCAGATGTCTCATCTTTAAACGAACTGCTAGATCGCATCGCCGCCCTGGGGGTTGCAACAGATTACGATTTGATTGGGCTTAGACCCGATCAGAGGGAAATCAGGTCTCCACCTGTCACCCACCTGGTGACCGTCGTGGAAGAACAAATTGAGGACACCGCTCCTCCTATGTTGAAAACAAACTATGTTCGGATCTCCGAGCCATATGAGCCGAACACTCATCCTCGAGAAGAGATCATCTGTCCTTCAAACATAGAATTAAGTGATGAGTCTAAAAATCCCAAGACACTCCAGATCCTGGGCCAATGACCTCAGGAATTTTTCAAAATCCGGATTCCACAGTGGGTGAGGGTTCGGATTTAAGCCCACCCACCCACCACAATCAATACTCTCGAAGCAATTATGGTCCCCCGATCTTATGCGATTTAATGTATATACGATAGCAACCTCGGGAAATAATCCATCACTTTTGGGCTAGATTCCTACTTGTTAAGAACAAGATCAAAGATTGTTGCGACGACGATGCGGTAGCAGTATTTTGCCGCAACTGTACGGATGAGGGGATCCTCAATCCCCTCAATCGGCACCACATAGTGCACTTTGTAGATTTGGCACACATAGTATAGAAGTATTGCACAATGGAAAGCGCCTGGAATGCCCAAACGGCTCGGTGGGAACCATCGGCCTTTAAGCCACCCACCGGCTGGACAAAACGGATGCACCCTTACGGGGCACCTGATCATTACTTCCCAGAAAGAAAAATTAAGCCCTTACCGGGACAAAGAACTGTCCTTGATGAATGGCTCGACAAGCCCTGTCATATACACACGATGCTGAATTCCGAACCAACTCATAGCCTTCGGGCATGTTGGATACTGTGGTAGGTGGCTAAAAGCGGGGAGGCTATTCTCACCAACACTACTCCGGCAAGGCATTCCCTCCAGGATAATGACCTCAATGTGCTTACGGTCTTCAAGACCTTTTCTTCAAACAACCGACGTAAAAGGACACTCCGCGACCTCGCCGAAGTGAATCACATAGCCGCAATGAATCCTTGGAACGATATGGCGATAACCTTCAACGCTAGTGACGAGCCAAGGGACCGATCAGTCCGAGCACCAGCCGCTTTGGTTCTAAAAACAATTGTAGATGGCTTTCGCCTCACTAAAGTGATCTTGGACGGCGGCAGCAGACTAAACCTCATCCACAAAGACACGCTCAATAAAATGCAAATGGACAGGGGTCGCATTGAGCAGAGTAATACAACCTTTCGAGGAATTATGCCCAGTCTGGAAGAAAGATGCTCGGGGAAATTAAACTCGACGTGGTATTCGGCACACCAGAGAACTATAGGTCTGAAGAGATAATCTTCCAGGTGGCACCATTCAACAGCGGATATCATGCCCTGTTAGGGCAAGACGCATTCACATGCTTTCAAGCCATACCTCATTACGGGTACATGAAGCTCAAAATGCCTGGCCCAACAGTGTTATCACTATCCCTAGTGATCCAGACATAGCACTCCATGCCGAAAACAGAACAGCATTGCTAGCCCTCGAGGCACTATCCGAAGCCCCGGCGACCGAGGAGCTCACTACTCTGCGTTCCACAGTGGATAGAGATGACATAATTATTGATAAAAAGGCCTAAATCCACTTCTTTCAAGCCAGCAGACGAGATAGTCAAATTTCAAGTTCACCCGACGGACCCCAAGAAGACAGCTTCCATTGGGGCACAGCTGGATCCGATGGTCCACGCCGCATTGCACGCGTTCTTGCGCGAGAATTGGGACATCTTCGCCTGGCACCCCTAGGATATGCCAGGAATCGAACACGCGCTGGCCGAACATAGTCTTAATATACTGAAGGGATACAAACCAGTCAAGCAAACGCTGTGGCGATTTTCCGAACCCAAATGAGAGGCTATGGGTGAGGAGCTAGCCAAGCTACTCGGGGTAGGGTTTATCAGAGAGATCAAACATCTGGATTGGCTAGCAAATTTGGTCATGGTGCCAAAGAAGGAGAAATCCTA
The DNA here is from genome assembly GCA_034509565.1 of Triticum monococcum. NCBI lineage: Eukaryota > Viridiplantae > Streptophyta > Magnoliopsida > Poales > Poaceae > Triticum > Triticum monococcum. The sequence goes on from CM067846.1 coordinate 71,162,445, forward strand.
GCGCTTGTGTGTCGACTTCAACGACCTTAATAAAGCTTGCCCTAAGGATCCCTTCCGTCTACCTCTCATCAACCAGATTATTGATGCAACTGCAGGACATGACTCACTATGTTTCCTCGATGCATACTCTGGATACCATCAAATCAAAATGAAGGAATCCGACCAAGCCGCAACGGCATTCATCACCCCATATGGGCCTTTCTGCTTCAACACCATGCCCTTTGGGCTCAAAAACGCCAGTGCCAGATATCAACGCATGATTCAAATGTGCCTGGAAAAACAAATCGAGAAGACAGTTGAGGCATATGTAGATGATGTAGTCATCAAAACTAAGCATGTCGAATCATTGGTGGATGACTTACGCCTTACATTCAACAACCTCTGAAGATATGACATATGACTCAATCCGGAAAAGTGCGTTTTCGGCGTTCCCGCTAGAAAACTGCTTGGGTTCATTGTTTCCAATAGTGGAATCGACGCAAATCCAGCCAAAATCCGAGCCCTATCATAGTTGGCTACACCAACAGACCTCAAGTAGGTCCAAAAACTAGCCGGGTGCGTGGCAGCTTTGAGCCGCTTTATCTCCAGATTAGGAGAAAAGGCACCGCCATTGTATCACCTGCTCCGACGCACTGACCACTTTGCATGGACAGATGCTGCAACAGCCGGACTGCAAGAGATAAAAGCTTTGTTAGCAAGCAACCCCATCCTAGTTGCGCCAAACGTCGGCAAACCCATGTTGCTATGCATATCTGCAATGCACCAGGTGGTCAGTGCGGTGCTTGTGGTCGAACGAGAGGAAGAGGGACATAAATTCCCACTTGAAAAACCAATATACTATGTATCGACGGTCCTCACACCATGCAACTCCTGATACCCACATTACCAAAAGATAGCGTATGCGGTCTTCATGGCATCCCGGAAGTTGTGACACTACTGATAGGAGTGTTCGATCACGGTGGCTTCCGAAGTACCACTTAATGATATCATAAGCAACCGAGATGCCACCGGCCAGATTGCCAAATGGGCCATTGAGCTCTTACCGCTTGAAATAACATATAAGCCACGTCGAGCCATTAAATCTCAGGTGTTGGCTGACTTCGTGGCCGAATGGACAGAGGCCGAATATGAGTACGGCACACATTCCAACTGGGTGATGCACTTCGACGGTTCTAAAATGCTAGCCGGACTTGGGGCTGGTGTTGTCCTAACATCCCCCACAGGAGACATAGGCCATTATGTGCTCTAAATACTATATACAGACTCTAATAACGCAGTCGAATATGAGGCCCTACTACATGGTCTTTGGATGGCCGTCTCTATGGGCATACAACGCCTCGAGGTGCACGGGGATTCAAACCTCACAATATCCCAAATAAACGGAGAATTTGATGCCAAAGATCTGAAGATGGTGGCTTACCGCAATGCCGTACTTAAAATATCAGCTCAGTTTGAGGGGCTCAAGTTTCATCACGTGGCCCGAGAGAGTAATCAAGCAGCGGACATCGTTGCTCGGATGGGTGCTAAGAGCGATCCTGTCCCACCCAATACATTTGTGGAGAGGCTCTTCAAGCCATCCGTGGTATGGCAGGATGAGAGCAGCAACACCAGTCAGGAGCCGATCATACCCCCAGATTCCGAACACAATTCCGATATCATTGGGGGCTCGGCCACCGAAATAACACCATCGGCCCATGTAATCATGGCAGTGATCGCCCCATGGACCAAACCCTTTCTGGCCTACCTTAATAGGCGAGAGCTCCACTGAGGACCAGAATGAGGCTCGATGTATCATTCGACGCTCGAAAGCCTACAACGTTCATCAAGGAGAGCTCTATAAGAAAAGTACTACCGGAGTTCTTCAAAGATGTATCTTCGAAGAAGAGGGGCGGCGGCTCTTGGCCGAAATCCATGCTAGTCTGGGCGGCCATCATGCCGCAGCTCGGGCCCTTGTAAGTAAGGCCTTCCATGTCGGTTTTTTCTGCCCTACGGCCTAAGCAGATGCACAAGACCTCGTCCAATGTTGTGTAGGATGCCAGCTTTTCACCAATCAAAGCCATATGCCGCCTACCGCCCTACAAACAATCCCCATTACTTGGCCTTTTGCAGTCTGGGGGGTTGACATGGTCGGACCCCTTAAAGGGGGAAGCCTTAAGAAAAAATACTTGCTGGTCATGGTAGATAAATTCACTAAGTGGATAGAGGCCAAACCAGTTGAAACGGCCGAAGCCGGACCAGTAATAGATTTCATATCCGGTGTCATACACCGTTATGGTGTCCCACACAGCATCATGACCAATAACGGCTCTAACTTCATAGCCGACAAGGTAAAAACTTGGTGTGCTAATCTGGGCATCAAGCTCGATTATGCCTCCATTTATCACCCTCAAACAAATGGTCAAGTCGAACGGGCTAATGGCCTGATAATGAGTGGCATTAAACCCAAACTAGTACGGTCCTTAAAGGAGTCAGATAAACACTGGGTTGAGGAGCTCGACTCCGTACTCTGGGTGCAGCGGACCACGCCCGACTGCACGACCGGATACACACCTTTTTCATGGTGTACGGCGCAGAGGCCGTCTTACCCTGCGATATTATTCACGACTCACCTCGAGTACGCATGTACGAAGGGAGAGAGGCCGAGCTCGATCGGCAAGATGACTTAGATAGCCTGGAGGAGGAGCGTGATGTCGCAAAAGCTCGTTCTCCATTCTACCAACAACAAGCTCGAAGTTACCAAAGCAGAGAAGTGCGAGCTAAGACTTATAATGTCGGTGAACTCGTTCTATGCCTACCAGAGAAGAAAAGGACAAGCTCAGGCCCAAATGGGAGGGTCCCTTCATTATGTATGAAGTTCTCACTGGAGGAGCCTACCGCCTTCATAATGCATCGGACAATTGCCTAGAGCCAAACCCATGGAACGCTGCTAGACTCCGAAGATTCTACGCCTAAGCTCGGACTCATTTTTTGTTACCTTTTCCCCCTTTTTTCTCTTTCTTCTTTTCGTTTTTATACGACTTCTAGTCCGTGTTCGGATAAACCGCACACTTAAGGGGTATACATCCTTAAATGTACATCCCCCCAATACTTGGGGACTTCTAGTCACAGAAGCTTACTATTTATCGAGCATCAAGCTCACCGTATATATGTGTCGTCTTCTCATATATGTCTTTTCTCCGCCATTATATGCACCTTTATGACTTAAGTTTTTGCCAAGCTGGGTTGCCCGGCTCCTGTTCTTATGCCCTACGTTCGCGCTTGTTCGGTTAGGGCATAAAGGGAGCACCTCTGCGATTATTACAGCCGGGTTATCCGGACGTATACCTCAGATGGGTGAAGCCGAAAGCTAGCGTTCTTAAGGGAATAATAGGTCGGTGGACAAAAGTTGAACTGCCCTCATTGCGATACAAGCCCCCAAAATATAACGTGTACCGTGATTTTTAGCATCACAACTCAGGCATGCACAACAACGCATGCTGGCCTAGGGAGAGGAACCCTTAACGGAACTATTCTCTCTGGAAGATGTTTCTTATGATCAAATGTAATATAACATAACTCCTCGAATACAACTTGTTTGTTCAAGCAACTATGACCGGACTGCCTAGTTTCCGAACATACTTCGGTGTTTACCATGAAAATCGTTTTATAATTCGGCTGGAGGTACGTTTGTCGATAAAAGTACATTACTACTTGGACTCAAAAACTTCCACTTCCTCTAGACTATCTAATAACTTGTTTAGCTTAAAATCTTGTTGCAAAAACTTGGCGACTATCCTTACTTGGTCATATACTAAGCTAACAGGAATTTAATGTCCATCTGGTCCCCGAGGCCCGACCCGAGCCATATGATTTTGATCAAGTCCGGTGTACCATGTTTTCTCCATGGCCCGGGTATCTTGTGTGCCTTCTCGGCATGCTGATATCTTCCATAGTTCAAAGCGGTGACGAGCTCCTTTGAATAAATGCACGAGTTCCTCCATACTTCCTGGAGGAGAATCAGACGGCCATAAAGCTTTAGCAATGTCCCTCATTGCCTTCCGGGCTCTCTCGTGCACTTTGGACAACTCTTGTAGAAGATCGCCTTGAAATCCGAACACCTCTCTTTCGGGCCGCCCAGTCAGCACACCTACAGAAATAAACTTATTAAACTTCCCATTATGGGACTGTATGGAAGTAAGGTTAAAAAGCATACTGAATATGCCGCCTTCCAGCTTTCCGTTCTCTTTCAAGGCATCCGCCAGTTGGGCTCGTATGTCCTTCAGCTCCTCAGCCTGCTTGATTTTGGCATCTTGAAGCTTGTTCTTCTCATCCCTTGTCCATGTTAGTATATGCTGACTAGCGGCCTCTTGCCTTTCGACATGTTGTTTATCTTCCGGTGTGGCCTTCAGTCTCTCTTCCAGCTGATCTGGTGATCCTGCTATCGTAAATACATCAGCATTTATTTCAAAAAACATGGTTGGCACATGATTATATTTTTCGGACAGTCGCAGACATTACCAGTCGGTGCCTCCTTGGACTTCGCCAATTCGACGGTGACAGCAGTTAGCTGGTTCCGACATTTTTCTAGCTCCTGAGACAGCATGTTGTTCTTCTCCGTGAGTACCTGATTATGCAACGATCCTTAAATCAGTTGCGTCAACTGCTTTAAGTCTCGGGGGCTACTGACACATGATCTTACCCGCATATCCTTTGAAAGCTAGTAAGTGGCTCCAGTGAGTCCATCCCGAGCAGCTCGGATATATGCATCTGCTGAGCTGAAGGCATTGAATGCCTCTTCTGTGAAAGATGCACTACAAAAAAAGACACATCCGTGACATTTTGGGCCGAACAATTTTTTTTCTATCATGCTTATGCCACTTCTATGACGATAATTATGACAAAACCCGGTAACATCATAGATGTAGTGGGCTCCTACTTCTATGACCAAAAATCATGATAGAAAATGGGCTTTTCGTCCTGGGCGGGCCGGAGAAACAGCTGCATGACATTCTTTGGGCCATCCACGATGGAGAAAACCGTGGTAGAAGTGAGGGCGAGGAAAATATCAAGGGAGTTCCCGGTTACGGTGGGTGGTCGGGGGCCGAGCGATGCGCATTTCTCTCGTACGTATGCGCGTGTGCGTGAGGCTTTGCGCTCTAACTGAACCCAAGCGAGGCATTGCACTCTAGCTGAACCCGAGCAAGGTGTTGCGCTCTAACTGAACCCGAGTGATTGCACTGCAGGCTATGCGTTACCGAACCCGAGCGATCGATCGATCCCTTGCTATTAACTGAACCTGAGTGATCCCTTCGCTGCTACTGCTAACTGAAGCCGATCGATGCTGCCTCTTGATGAACAGTGAGTGTTGTTGGGGTGTTTGGATGAACAGTTCCTGGTGGGGGGTGGATGAACAAGATCCCGTGGTAGTAGACGCTGTTGCCGCTGGATGAACAGGACCCCGATCGATTGAGCCGGTGGATGAACAGAACCCCATGGAGGGATGGATGAACAGGACCCCGTGGAGGGCTGGATGAACAGGATCCCGTGGAGGGCTGGTTGAACAGTAGCCGATGGAGGGCTAGATGAACAATAGCCCATGGAGGGATGGTTGAACAGGACCCCGTGGAGAGGGCTGGTTGAACAGTACCCGTGGAGGAGTGTGTGGTGGAGGCTGGATGAACAGGAGCCCATGGAGAAACAGTCGCAGGTGGAGGCTGCAGGAGGTCGATGGTGGATGAACAGTATCCCATGGAGGCTGGAGGAGGTCGATGGTGCAGGTGAACAGTATCCGTGGAGTCCCGTTTTGCGGTACGCCACACCCCTCCCGATGAACAGGACCCCCGTTTCGATTGTAGCACTCCAACAAAAGTATGTTTCCTCTGTTTTGGGGTACGCCACACCCCTCCCGATCAATAGGACCCTGCTTCAACCATACGAGATCCGTTTCCTTCGTTTTGCGGTATGCCAGACCCCTCCCGGTGAACAGGATCCCGTTTCCATCGTGGCCGGTCGAACACTAGGCCGTTTCCTTCGTTCTGCGGTACGCCAGGCCTCGTTTCCATCAGTTGTTCTGTCCAAGCCGGTTGGCTCCCGATGAACACGACGACGCATTCCGTTCTGACCCATCCGGTTTCCTCCCCATGATCACAACGACGGTGCTGCTTCTTCGTTCCGACCCAGCCATGTACACGAGCCATGGCCGTACATATGCACAAGTAGGCGTTCGAGACCCCGCCCGTATGTACGTACATGGCCGTATTTTTTTTCTTGCGCCATGGCCGTTGTACTTACGTGTACATGCTACGTGCCCGCCTCTACTACGACACGTGCCCCTCCTCACACGGCCACGGTTCATCGCTGCAGCCTACAGACGGACCGATCGTATGCACGTACATCTTCGCGACCAGAATGACAACGCTACATATGCTTCGACCAGGTGGGTCCCAACTGTCAGGCACTTCCTTCCGTGCGAAGATGTAGCTGGTGGGTCCCAGCAGTCAGGGGGCGAATATTGTTTTTGCTCGTAATATGGACAAACTTCCTTGCGTGCGAAGATATAGCTGGTGGGTCCCAACAGTCAGGGGAAACGTTTTTTCACAAAATACAGTGGCCCATCCGGTGGGTCCCTGCTGTCAGGTGGAGGAATCATTATTTTCCGCATAATAAGGTGGCACTTCCTTGCTGCGGATGTCGACCCAGCTGTTAGCCTCTTCATGTACAGTACTTTCCCAATTGAAGTCATTCATTCACAACATTGACCACACCGCGCCGAGAGCACCAAGGTAGTGGACGATGGCGAGGCCTAGGAAGGGGATGACACAGAGCCGGGGAAGACGCGGCAGTGGATGCCCACGCAGAGAGGAGTACGAGGGTTCACTAGTTCGGCTGCGGTGTGAGGCTATCATCGCCGCAGGGCCTGGCCAGCGGTGGGAATAGTAGGGCTCTGTGAGGCCTCCATGGCAGCACAGCCAGCCATGAGAGGCGGGAGCAGGCGGCATGACCGGCGTTGCTTTGGGTGGCTGAGGAAGAAGACCGGTGGTTGAAGAAGCACGACAGCCGTTGGATGGACATCATACGGTCACTGCAGCTAGAATCGTTTATATTGACTAAGTCGACAAACCCCTTGGTACGCGTCAACTTAGTAGGCCCACAGGTCATCCTCCGAAAAAGTGCGCCCCAGATGTCAGGGGGAGGAATCATTTTTTGGGCGGGTGAAGCTAGAATATCCGAGATTGAATAAAGAAGCCCGACATCCGTTGGATGGACATCCAACTGCCATTGTTGCTAGAACCGTGTGTTGCCTATAAGTTGATAAAGCCTTGCATAAGCGTCAACTTATTTTTCTTTGAGGGGACACATCAACTTAGTAGGCCCACAAGTGTTTGGCAAAGAACTTATAGCCCATTTGAGATTTGTAAGAATGTACAGCCCATTTTTGAATTCTAATGGAATTTACTACAACCCATTTATAGTTTGTTAAAAGTACAGTCCATTTTCTAGCAAGAACAACGATTAATAATTTCAACCAACGTTCAAAACAGAATTCAAAAAAATTCCCACATTTTGATGGGATCCGAAATATTTTTATCTTGAAATTTCTAGTCAGATTAAATACAATTTCAATATAAATTTTTCTTACGTAAAAATCCAACGAAACGTCATGCAGGCAACAATTAATGAGATTAAAATATTCAAAATCCCAAAATAATATTTTATAAAATAATTATGTGTTTGGTGCTTTTTTGCGTTACAGCCCAGTTTTTATAATTACATTCCATTTATTATTTCTTAAAGCCCATTTTCTTGTTAAGCCTAATGCATCCCTCCTAGGAAAGATTTGCAGCCTAGTGGGGCGGAGAATAACAAGTTGACCTTGCCTGGGTATTTCTCAAAAAAAGTATAGCTGGGCTAGCCATTTTCAACTTAAAAAAATTAATATCTAGGTTGGATATCTGGCCTGGGCTAGACGGCCACAGCCCGCCCAGTTAATACCCTGCTCTCCACTGAACAACAACGAAAACAACGCTCTTGTCTCAAAAAATGAAAACATCGCTCAAGAAAAACTCTGCAGTGCTCACAGCTCAAAAACATAAATACTGCTTGAGCTGCTTGGTCCCAGTTGTCGGCCGCTCCTTGCGCAGTTCTCTCGTTTATTGACTACATAGGTTGACAATGGTGTGGGACCATGATGTCAGGAAACCAGGAGGAAGTAAAAAAATTACAGTTGTAGTATATAATAAGGAGGCACTTGTGTATGTGCGGCTATGGCCCTGGTGGGTCCGCACTGTCATCCTCTCCAAGTAAAGTCATCTCCTCATTCCTCATGTCTGTTGACCATGTAGACAACGCGAGACGGCGGCGCCACGGTGAGCATAACAACTCGAAGGACGAGGGAGAGGGCCTCGTGGGCCCTATGGATGGTCTGATATAGCGCCCACTGCTCATTCAGGAAGCCAGGATCATAGGGCCACATGTCCGCGACGACATTGTCATTCGCTTGTTCACTGGTGCTCGTTGACGAGACAGAGGTTGCAGCACAGGTCCTCCTGTGTTGGTAGCTCTTCCACCATTAGGGCGTTGAAGTGAGGCCGCACCTGCTTTATGGTGAACATGGCATGAACCGACTTAGACAGTGGTGCCAGCTCCTGGTCGGAAGCTACGTCCATCGTCTTATTGTCGTTGCTCAGCTCGGCGAGCTCGCTGGCGAGCCACCATGTCTGGCTGTTGGATCGACCCGCTACCAAGCACGAGTCTGACTGCCCTGGCCCTCCCAAACCACCTCCGTCGCCCGCGTGCGCTTTCCGCCCGAAACGGTCAGCGCCGCCCACCCCACTTCCCAGCGCAGGTGATTGCTCCGCCTTCAAACGACACAAGTGTCATCTGTCCGTCCGTCTGCCACCTAGATTAATGATACTCAGCTGCCGAGGCGGCTCCTCCGGCGCCGGACTTCCGTCCCTCCGCCGCCCACCATTGCTATATAAACTGTTGAGCGGGCCATAGCCGCAGTCATCCGCCTCCATTCCCTTTCTCCTGTCCACACCACTACTGCCCACCATGCCTTCCTCGCGCTCCAGCGCTCTTCGGGACGGGCGGACGATAGACCATAAGGAGATGGCAGTCATTGCTACCGACTGCCTGGCCGACAGGCAACCGGAGGACAACGACGTCCCAATGGAGAACATGCTAGTCGACGATCCGGCGCCAACCCCCTCCTCCGTGCCATCCTCGCCGGTGCATTGCACCATGACCATCGGCGAGGCCCGTGCCCAATACGTGGACACGGTGAGGCAGAAGCATGAATAGCAATTCCGGGAGGCGCAGGCCAACGCCGCCTACAACCACCATCTCCTCCAGGAGCACCTGCAGGCGGAGGAGCAGATCGCCGCGGGGCGGGTGGAGCATGAGGCGCTGCTCGACTCGTACCGCTCCGCCCGCAAGGGCCGCCTCAAGCGCTGGCGATACCGCATGCAGGTGGCGGAGGCTGCGGCTGTCTACAAAGAGGGCGATGAAGCAGGTGAGGCGCTGTTTGGAAAGACCAAGGACGAGGCAGAGGATAATGAAAGCTCTGACGAGGCCCTGCTCCGCTGGCATCGACGAGGCCCTGCTCCGCTGAGGCCCTGCGGCGCCAACAATGAGGCGGAGGACACCGCCGGCTCCGCCGAGGCCCCGCCCCGCCGGCACCGAGGCGGAGGCCCTACTCCGCCGAGGCCCCGCCCGGCCAACAATGAGGTAGAGGACACCACCGGCTCAGCCGAGGCCCCACCCTGCTGGCAACGAGGGGGAGGATTTCCCCCGCTCCGCCGAGGCGCTACCCTGCCGGCAACGAGACAGAGGACATCGCTGGCCCCGCCTTGCTGCCAACGAGGCCGCGCCACACAGAAAACGAGGAAGAGTAGAACACGGTAGGTCGCCGCCGCTCGGGACCAAGTAAGGCGACCGCTACTACCCTCCGGTTGAAGCCAAGCTAGGCGGGTTGACCATTGATGGATGATTAGCTTCTTGGCGGCGACGTGGAGTCGAAGAGCTATGTTGGAGAAGGAGGCTGTTTGTACCCCTTTTTAGTTGAAGAATGTATGAAATGTAATGAAATCCGGCATGTTTATATGAAATCCGACCGTGCATGAATGAATTTAGTTCGATTAGTTTGAATTCTTGTATCACTGGCATTGGATGAACATGCAAAACAAAACGTACTAGCATTATTCCCAGGGTGATCACCTCGTTTGCAGCAGTTTCACATGTACTCCCTCCGGTCCTTTTTAGTCTGCATACAAGTTTTATCTGCAATCAAAGAATCTCTACTTTGACCGGAGTACAACGAGTTTGAGTAGCTTTTTAGCATTCCTGTACATTGCAATCAAACACACAGGCCTCGCAATTCATAGAGAACATTCAAAACAATCGATGATTTTGCATCTCAGCGATTCACATGTCAGAGCCAATATTTACTTCAAAACTAAAGAATAAATAAAAATAGATCGACACTGCTTACAACAATGGGCGTTCCATTCGAAAATATCAAACGCATGTCTTCTTGCTAACATTAATGAGCAAAATTTGACAAGGTTGTCCCATTTCGAAATGCCAAATGCTTGTTGTTTTGCGTACATCAGTGAGCAAACTTTGACAAGGTTTTCCCATTCCAAAATGCCAAATGCCTATTGTTTTGCGTACATCAATGAGCAAACTTTGACAAGGTTTTCCCGTTCCAAAATATCAAATGCCTATGATTGTGGAATAGGCAGGGTTTGCCATCAGTTCGGACATTGACATGGCACCTCGTGCTAAATAAACCAGATGTTCTTTTTGTGAAGTTCCACCAAAATCAACCAAATCCGCACGTAGCTTGTATGATTTCTCCCTTATATGTTGCAATGCCTTGAACATATGGGCACCTCCTTTATTCTGGTGGAAATGAATGATTCGATATATTCATAAACATTTTGTGCAGTTCCCATTGAAATCAAGCTAAGCACCCCTGTTTGCAGAAATACAAAAAAGTAATTAGTATAAAGCAAACTGTACTATGAATTGAAAATTTAAACAGGCACCTACGTGGTCCATGTAGAGGACACTTTTAAAAAATGAAACTCACCGGAAAGAATCCTAGAACAACATTGGACTTGCGCATCACAGCAAAAATATGGAGATATGTCAGTCCTTCTGAGCTGAAGTTAGTTTGGTCTTGTGGGGATTAATGTAACCATCCTTCAACTGCTCCTTCTGATGAGAACATAGACAGGGCTCCTTCATCCTGGCATAATCGGAACTAGTCACTTCACGTACTCCATATTCTTCTTCAGAGGAGGATGGTCCTATTGTGCAAAGACAAGAGGACGACTAAATGCTATTATCTTTGTTTGCTCGGAAAAAAAGAAAGGAAATATTTAAAACAGCACAAATGAAGCACCTCTCAAGGACAATACCACTTTCTCATGATAGTATCTAAATAGTAGCACAACACCAATAGAGATGAGAAAGCTCAATCATATGGATGAAATCCATGGGCGAGTACCAACCTTTGTTAGGAGGCTTATTGTGTAGAGCATACAGATCAAGCACTTCTCCAGAACCATCTGTTTTTTTTCTACTGTGGTTGCCATGCTTACTATATAATCCTTGATTAGTTTAATGTTTCCAACATCTTCTTGTCCAGTTCCACTAAAATATATGGCATCTTCAAAGAAGATCCCTATTTGCACAAGTAGAGATAATTACATATTACATTAAGAGTGGGATCAAATTAGTGGCAAAACGATTGCTCGTTCCAGCCATAGCAATAAATTAAGATGAAAAATAATATCATTACTTGTGCCATCACAGTTCGAGTGCTTCATTAAAGTATCAGGAGTTGATTTTTGTTTTTCTTCTGCTTGTTCTTCCCCTTCATCACTTGGTTCAATAACAGAAAAGCTTCGCCTTCAATGTAAGATTTGGCATGCAATTAGGGAGAACAAGTATATCACTAAACAACGACATTAATTTTCTGATGAAAGTGGAAAAATACAGGCCAACAGTTGTGAAATATCCTTATCTTACCTCAATGGGATATTACGGTGCACATACAGATTGGAAGTCTTGTCTCCATTTGTGCAGTTCACTAAAATCAAGCAACATTACCTTAGAAGTAGCACAACATATGAAAGCACACTGAACAATCATGTGAAAGAAAGCTAGTACTAACCTCTCATGACGAGGAATTAAAACAACTCACAAGAAGAAGATCTGAACCAAATTTGCCAACACGGATAGGAAGTAACATCTCCCCTTGTGCAGTTCCACTAAGATCAAGCAATCAAGCAACGTTGTCGGTGTGACATTTTGGTTGAACTGCACAAAACACTCTTAAAACAAAAGCGTTTTGTGCAGTGCAACAACAGGTCACAATAGCACCGAGGTGAAGTAGATAACCCTCTTTACACAGAGGTGCAATGGAAACAACTAGTAGTCAATAACAGTGGGTGACACAGAAGCCAACCAAAAGAAGCATGTAACGTATCTAAATGGGAAAGAAAGCAAGACAATAGCATTTGTCAAACGGTGGCATTTATTAGTATTAACAGAGAGATTATATTAACAATAAAATTCGTTAAACATGTAATTTGCTTCTAACTGTGGCATTGCATCAATTTTCAAGCGGCATTATTAGAGGTTGTTTGTTTACAGGGAATTTTTGGTGTAGGGACTAAAAAAAGTCCTTGTCAGTCCCATATAAACCAAACAAGAGGGACATTTAGGGACTAAAAGTGGGCATTTGGGACTAAAGAAAGAATACCCCGAGGGAGAGTCTTTTTGGGACTTTTTCCAACAGTTGCCCTTGTCCCGCATCGCACCTTGTCTCTATTAGTTCATTACTAGGGGTAACCTGGTCTTTTAGCATCTTTTTAACCAAATAGGGCCTTAGATTAACAACAGCTAAAGAGTTGCACGGGACAGTGGATGCACCAGCACCATGTGCATCTACAGATGTATGAAGGGGTGATGCATAGTCTGTTGCAACAAAGAACAAACAACCCAGGAGCATATTTGTGTTGCTCCCAATTTTGTTATCTTTAGACACCTTTCCCTATGTGAACACGGCAAATCTAGTCATGCTCAAACTCTACAGCCTTGTCCCCCAAAACAAAAAGATCAGGTTGTTACAGATGTGCGTACTGCGTCTGTCATTGTTCTCCCTTTTCGACCAATGTAGGTGCTGGATAGCCAGTCTGTACTAGTACTTTTCCCCCTTCCTTTCCTCTTTGAACCACGTCCTAGATTCATGCTATACAACTTTCCCCACTACGTTCCCCCATACCTTTCCTCTTTGAATCACATCTTAGATTCATCCTATAGAACTTTCACCACTACTTTCCCCCTTCCTTTCCTTTTTGAACCACATCCTAGACTCATGCTATACAACTTTCCCCAGTACTTTCCCCGATTCCTTTCCTCTTTGAACCACATCCTAGATTCATGCTATAAAACTTTCCCCACTGCTTTCTTGTTTGATCCAACAGCTAGATTCGAGTGCAGAAGTGGAAAAAGCCCACATGCAGCTAGAGCAATGGGTGTGGTTCGGTGGGCGACCGGAGGCCGTTTGGCCCATACTATGTATGGCGGCGAGGAAGAAGGGGTCGGAGGCCCTCCCACACCGCCGTTGGGTGAAAGAGAACAGCTGCGCCAGTGGTGGATTCCTCCCTCGCCGACGGCGATAGCGTTAAGCCTCCTTCCCTTCCCGGTGGACGGATCCTGCCAGCTCTTTGACCAGCATCAGGGGAGAAAGAGAGGCCAACGAAGTATTGTTTGGATCTGGAGAGGGTGAGAGAGTGTGAAGAGAGAAACTACAAGCGCTGAGGCTCCAGCGTTTATATATATACTGGAGAGAGAGTGTGAAGAGTGCAAACCCTAGAAAACAAGCACCGAAGTTGTAGCGTATACTTGATGAGGTGATTATACAGTCACTACGAGATCGTATAGCTCCATATCCATCCATTTTTACCAATCAAAGAATCCTCCTGGCACCGCCCCAGATCACTTTCTCTCTCTGTCATGCGGGGCGTACTTGTCATTGGGTAGAAGAAAGAAGTCGAACAAAAAGAAAATTATGCTCAACTGTAGTTATCCAACCCGAGACCTCAAGTTTAATGAGCAAACAGGCTAACCAGCTACACCACCCTCCCGTTATGTTCAACGAGAGGAAAATAATCTTTTATACATTCCTGCATTCGTGTGACAAGCATGTCATGTTTTCTTTTTGCATGCGAGTCCATGGGATTTAAATCATAATCGTGTCATGTGGCTTTGTTGGTAAGGTCTTTTGGGATTTAAATGGTAGTACATAAATAATGCAGCCTTAGTCACCTTACCTCTCTCCACGTAGTATGATGGGTCCCACCAGTCAGAGGGTGAAACAAACAAATTAATAAGAAAAAAATAAAAGTGCCAGCAGTGTATCTTACCTCACACATCTCGCTACTGCTCGTGAACACTGTCCAATTGATCCCTCTGTTCGCTCACATACTATTTTAAGTGAATCCTTATTATAACATGCACAAAAATTTGGGCACTTGTATTCGACCTAAGTCATACTAGCCACAATGGGAGTAACTTTAGCAGTAACATCGAGTCCAACTAAACAAATTTTCTTATGTGACAATGAGTTAATGAAGAGAGAGGTAGTTTGAGTAACTTAGCTAGTTACTGTAACATCACATGTTCCAATGCAATATGAGTCTATAACTTAATAAATAAAGCTTTGCATGTTACCACACTTATGTTACTACCCACTATAAAGGTAGTAACATAGTCTAGAAATATGTGTATGTTACTCTCCACTATGGCTAGTCTCAGTGTGCCACCGTGTCTCGTACTACTCCCTCTGTCTAGGTGTAATCAGTCACGTTAGAAGGTGCAGCGGGACCAAGGTGCAAGAAGATTGGAGGAGAAGGAGAAACTTGACAGGTCCTCCCTCCAATCAAAGCCCAGATTTCTGTCTCTAAACGCAACAATTAATCCCAACAATTAACTCACATGCAAGCCGACTTTGATTTCTTAACTGATCAACGCGTAGTTACGCTCCATGCATTGGGTTTCTAGGGGAGATAACAAGGCAGAGTAAGTGTTTGGTTACATTGCTTAGTTCCAAATGCCTAACGTTGTCCGGCTAGGCTATAAACTGTTCTTGCTAAGGATCCAAATGCTCCCTAAGTAACTCGCATGATATTCCTATTCTATGAACCTGTGTGTGCGTGTGCGTGTGTGTTTAGCAGCATGTTTATGTTAGAGAGAGCGACACATTGACCTACTCCTACAAAGCGATGGTGTGTAGTGCATGATTTAGCCGCGAGAGTTGGTGCATCCTCTTTTGGGCGTACGGTCGGGATAGACGGACCGCTGCCATGCCCGCCCCTGACCAGCCTAGCCCACCCAAAGCCCCTCCATCGCCCGCGCGTGCTTCCTACCCGAAACGGTCAGCGCCGCTCCAAAGAATCGGTGTCGCATTCATTCTCGGGTGGAGCGGACGTGACCTCTCACTGGCGCCTGCGTTGAAGAGAGAAGCGGGTTCAAGAGTGATGGTTGCTTCGTCCGTCCAACTTACTGCTGGGCCTATGTGATTTGATGGCTCATTGGTCATTATTACTGACGTGGTAGGACTACTGGATGTCCCACGCTTTCGGCGAAAGGAGGTACTACTAGATTACAATTTTCTCCATTCTTACAGCGGAGGGGTGTGAGGGCAGTGAAGTTTGCAGCCCTTTGACCATCGGATCATTTTGTGTAGTTTCACCAAAATCAAGATGAGCATCCCTATGGCAAAGAAATAGAAGAAGCGTGATTAGAATAAGATTACTGGGACTAGTTGATAAGACATAAACTTGTCACAAATACAATACGTAGAAGCCAGTAGAGATATGTGCGGGGCTAAGAAGTAGAAAATTATCCACATGGAGTGATGTGGGCAGCTGGAGCAGTGGTGCTTGCCGGCTGTAGAGGGAGTTGTACCTGAGGGATGTCGGGATGTAGCTCAACCTAGAGGAGGGAGGAGGGAGGCAGCAACTGCCCATGTCGCGGAAGTGAGCAAGGGACGAAGGCAACCTCACCGATTTTGTGAGAGAGAACGGCGGGGACCCCTGATCGGGACGTGCCGACAGTGGGTTCTCGCGGTCGGCGATGGTGACCGCATCTACACTAAGCATCCACCCCTTCCCCTGGCGGACGTGATCCGCCAGGATGTTAGAGATGTGGCCACAGTCGTTTTGTGCGACAGAGTATGAAGAGAGCAACCCCAGCAAGCAACCATGTAGGCTTGTCCTGCCTATGTATATAGTGGAGCGGTTTCTTTTTCTCTCCATATGAACCTATTTATATTGCGTACGTGCCACTGAAGAAAAAAACTTTATTTATAAATGATGTGTCACCTACTACTCGTTCTCCTATAAACCTTGCGCTTGGCATCTCCAAAATATTAACCTTGCGATTGGCTCTTCGCCTCTTCAGGAAGTCGAGCAATAATAGTACTGCAGTATATATCATTCTGGCTATACGAGACCGAATGAATTGCTGCACGTCCACCACGTGGGTGAGGGTCGAGGGGCAAGGGAGAGTGTGTACTATTATGTCCATTTCAATATGGACTACATACGGAGCAAAATGAGTGAATCTACACTCTAATATATGTCTATATACATCAGTGTTTGGAGTATGTACTAGTAGTTCATATTGAAATCTACTAAAGGACATATATTGCAAACAATATTATAATCTCTCTAACCAAGGTAGGGACGCGGAGTAAACGGAGGGAGTATTCATATTTTCTCCTCATCCTGTGAGCCAACGCGCGCGTGGGCGAGGGAGCGGGCGTAAGGTGTAGTACTACTACCTCTGTCCTGGTTTATAGGTCACCTTTGTAGTTCGTGCCAAATTTTTACCAAATATTTAGCTAACAAAATGTTAATGCATGTCAACACTAATTATATTGTTGGATTCGTATTTCAACATAGTTTTCAATGATATAATT
Source organism: Triticum monococcum (assembly GCA_034509565.1). Lineage (NCBI taxonomy): Eukaryota > Viridiplantae > Streptophyta > Magnoliopsida > Poales > Poaceae > Triticum > Triticum monococcum. Next base: position 71,179,423 of record CM067846.1, read on the forward strand.
TTTGGTAACATGCACTAACGTTTTGTTAGTTCAATCTATAGTCAAAATTTGACACAATATACAATGGGGACCAATAAACCAATATAGTACAATGAGTAGTAGTAAGAAAGCTTCACCTCATCCTGCGAGCCACCGCACCCGTGGGCGGGGGAGATGGCGTAGTAAGCAAGCTTCTCCTTGTTTTGCGAGTTGATGGGACACATCAAAAGTAATATGTACAAAGCACCTCGAGTGTATAGAACATTGCCTCTAAGGTATGCTCCACATGGTTTGCCTCTTTTTTAACATAACGTGTCAAGTCACAATTTGTTTGTCCACCCGTGGTAGACGATCCTCCATCAAGTGGAGAACCAGTACATGTGTCAAATTACAACGTGGGCTGCCTTTTCGTACAGAAATGAGCTCCACTGTGTACCCGCGCGGGTGTGGTTGGGAAAGAGAAGGGAGTACGTGCTTCGAGCGTGCACCTCTTCTCTTCGTGCACGTCCCCCACCTATGTGGGTGTGTGTGAGAGAGATACAAACCTAGACAAATGGTGTGTGCGTTCGTGAGTGTTTTTTGTTTGGGGGGGTGATTTCATGAATGTATCTATGGGATCTCAAACAAAATTTTGCATGCAATATGTGTGAAATAGAGGCCTATCCATATCATATATAGAGGGGGCGATCCACGACAAGAGAGGAAGGGGTCATAGATACTGATAGAGTCGAAGAGAGGATCAAGTGGGTGGGTGAGAGATCGATGAAGAGAGCCATAGAAATTGTGCGTGTGCAAGTCAAAGATATAGCGCGACTAACCAACCGGAACGTCACAGGGCACATGGCAAGTTTGTGTGTGGCAGGGAGATATGACTAGAGCACTTGATGTATCGGTGTGTGGGGGTGGGGGAGGGGGAGGCAGAGGCCTAAATAGAGAGGTAGAATGACTCGTATATGTGTTGAGAAGGAGAGACCCAACTATGTCTTGATGGAGAGCGGCCGACATCCATACATAACTGAAGGATGGTAAATAGGTTGGGACAAAGAGAGAGAGAGAGAGAGAAAGAGAGAGAGAGAGAGAGAGAGAGAGAGAGAGAGAGAGAGGGGGGAGAGTGCTGGATGGGTGATGGAGTTGCTTCTCGAAGATGGTGGGAGAGGCCTACTACACAAACTGAGGGTAGAACTGCAGTATTATCAATAAGAGTGGCGATGTGTTTCTGTGTGTGCCTGTGCGTGATAGATCTGTCGGGACGCATGCATGGATGATGAAGGGGAACCATGTGTTTGGTAAGCAACCTAACTAGATCAGTAGATCAATTGTTATTTGTCGGAGTAAGGGAGAGACATAACTAATGAGGTAGATCGACCGACGCATGGGGGAAAACGAGTTATAAGGACCTAGCTAGCTATATGTATAGTGGGAGATCGGTCGGTGTACATCCATTTGTTAGAGGCAAATAAGGCCTAGCGAGACGGATAGACAGAGAGAATGGAGCTAGGAGATGGTGCGAGAGACCAAGCTACTAGCTAGATAGGGGGAGGAGTGTGCGGTTGTGAGATCGATGAAAAGAGGGTGAGAGTTTACACGTGTGTGGGACCGTATGAGAGACACGAGGCATGGACACATAAAGGAGGAGATGGAAGGTGCATGTGTATGTTGTAGGCAGACATCGCTGGAGAGGTTTATCGATCAGTGTGTGTTGGAAAGGAGTTGTGGAGACTGTGGGAGAACGACCTAAAGAAGAAGAAAATGAATGTGCGTGATGGATAGAATGTTGAAGGAGGGGAGCGGGAAGGTGAGGAGGGCATGTGCCGGTGTGCGTGCACGAGAGAAAGTTAGTGCTAGCTACAAAAGGTTAGAGGATTCTATGGGTGTAAGACACTAATAAAGATCATAATTTGATATGAAAGTGGATTCATATATTTGAATAAGAGATCATAGTGTTATAAACATATGCATGCATGAATATAGAGGTGATACACGTGTTGTGGTTTTGCACATGTTATACCATAATGTGATAATGCATGGCGTTTGCAACTCACAGCTAAATGTCGAACAATCTAAACCATACTATACATCGAACAATCTCACATTTTATTTGAATTTCTGATAATGGGTGGCGTTTGCAGCTTACAACCTAATATCGAACATTCTAAACAATACTATATATCAAACAATCTCACATTTTATTTGAATTTGTGGTAATGTGTGGTGTTTGCAACTCACATCTAAATACTTGTAGGCGTAGGGGGCGGGGCAGCATACATCATGTGATAAACACATTATACATATGAGACATGGTTTAGATTATGAAGATCTAGCTAGAGCTTGAAATGTACTGTGATTTGAAAACAACATAAAGTTGATTCAAAAAACCGAGTTCGAGTTCATATAGTACACATAGTTCATATCAAACTCGAGAGTAATCATGTGGTGGGCTGTGAAGATAATACACAAACGATGGTTTAACTTGACAATAATGATGATTGTAGATCTTATTAAAATAGAGAAACGAATTCAAATGGTTCGACTTCACAACAATGATTATTATAGATCTTATTCAAATAGAGAAATGAATTCAAATTTAGTTCATATTGAAGCGGTAGTATATACGTTTGGAATGCACTAAAACGTTCATTTGAGTAGCAGGTTGCATGCATTATACACGTAGAGAAATATTTTAATTGAACATAACATGAATTCAAAGTTTTGAATGACATTTGTCGTGCGAATTAATTTGGTACAGTACACGGGACTAGACTCTTTTGTGTGCTGCGAATTGATTCCTTTTTTTTTGTCGATAGAAGTACGAATTGATTTGGTACAGTACACGTTAGGCTTGTCCGGAAATTTCAACTCGCGCCTTATTACCCCAAAATATTTAAGATATATCTTTGTCGCGTTGTGCTCTGACAACTCCCTCCATCTCAACCCGCGTCTTGCTATTCCGAAATTACAATGCGCGTGAAAACTCCCACCTCCTGTGAAATCCCGACACGTGAAATGCCCGTGATACCCCTGAACCGAAAGAACCGCCTAGGTCAAATTGATGGGGGTACTTTCGTAACTTACCCCACATTTCGAGCAAGCGCGTCCCTAAGCCATGGTTCCCCACTCCCATCCCATCCGCCCACCCATTCGTACACCGAGGCCGCGAAAACCCGCGAAACCCCACACCCTCCTCCATCCGCCACCCAGCCGGAGCCTCTTCCCCGACGATGTCGTCCAAAGCAACACCTCGACATCCCTCATCCATCGTACCAGATGAGGATCCGTCGTCGATCTCGTCTTCCCGCCGGTTCAGCCACCCCGTCCTCCACCTCCAAGGAGTTGCCCCGATATTCCCCTTGTCTTTCGCGCCACCTCCATTCCCACACCGCCGTCTTCACCTACACCACCGAAAGAGCATCATCATCACCATTTCCTCGGATGAAGTTGAGGCCTAATCGGTGCCACCAAAGAGGTCGTACACTAATCGCCGCATTTTCTTCTTGATTCGATCTCACGGTACTACCGGAGGTTGGTCCCGAGCCGACACGGCGCGGCTCCATCCACGGCGGCATCGCCGGCCACTTCCTCCATGGTGTCGCTCCCTCGGTGGCGATGTCCACATCATTAGGAGCTACTGCTGCTTCAGCTCTCGCTCGCGCTGCTGCTCTGCTCTTGCTCTCGGTCCCCTGCTTGGTCTGCTCTTGCTATTGCTCTTGCTCGTGCTGCTGCTCTCGCTCGCGTTGTTGCTCCGATTTAGCTACACTTTAGTCGATTGGATTGGATTTTGGATCAGTCAATTTTCAGGGGGTGGCGGGGCTCGCCGAAGTTAAGGAAGAACCAGTCGCACCGAGGACGGGAGCTCACTGTAGAGGTACCCTACTATCTATCTTAGGGTTCAGGGTGGGGGCGGTGGTCGCCAGTGAAGGAAATATGCCCTAGAGGCAATAATAAAGTTATTATTTATTTCCTTATATCATGATAAATGTTTATTATTCATGCTAGAATTGTATTAACCGGAAACATAATACATGTGTGAATACATAGACAAACAGAGTGTCACTAGTATGCCTCTACTTGACTAGCTCGTTAATCAAAGATGGTTATGTTTCCTAACCATGAACAAAGAGTTGTTATTTGATTAATGGGATCACATCATTAGTTGAATGATCTGATTGACATGACCCATTCCATTAGCTTAGCACCCGATCGTTTAGTATGTTGCTATTGCTTTCTTCATGACTTATACATGTTCCTATGACTATGAGATTATTCAACTCCCGTTTGCCGGAGGAACACTTTGGGTGATACCAAACATCACAACGTAACTGGGTGATTATAAAGGAGTACTACAGGTGTCTCCAAAGGTAGATGTTGGGTTGGCGTATTTCGAGATTAGGATTTGTCACTCCGATTGTCGGAGAGGTATCTCTGGGCCCTCTCGGTAATGCACATCACATAAGCCTTGCAAGCACTGCAACTAATATGTTAGTTGTGAGATGATGTATTACGGAACGAGTAAAGAGACTTGCCGGTAACGAGATTGAACTAGGTATTGGATACCGACGATCGAATCTCGGGCAAGTAACATACCGATGACAAAGGGAACAACGTATGTTGTTATGCGGTCTGACCGATAAAGATCTTCGTAGAATATATAGGAGCCAATATGGGCATCCAGGTCCCGCTATTGGTTATTGACCGGAGACGTGTCTCGGTCATGTCTACATTGTTCTCGAACCGTAGGGTCCGCACGCTTAAGGTTTCGATGACAGTTATATTATGAGTTTATGAGTTTTGATGTACCGAAGGAGTTCGGAGTCCCGGATGAGATCGGGGACATGACGAGGAGTCTCGAAATGGTCGAGACGTAAAGATCGATATATTGGACGACTATATTCGGACTTCGCAAAGGTTCCGAGTGATTCGGGTATTTTTCGGAGTACCGGAGAGTTACGGGAATTCGCTGGGAGAAGTATTGGGCCTTGATGGGCTTTAGTGGGAAGAGGAGAAAAGGCCTGCTGCGCCCCCCCTCCCCTCTAGTCCGAATTGGACTAGGGAAAAGGGGGCCGGCCACCTTTCCTACTCCTCCACTTCCTTCTCCCTTCCTCCCCTCTTGATGGACTCCTACTAGGACTTGGAGTCCTAGTAGGACTCCCATCCTGGCCGCACCAATGGCCTTGGCCGGCCTCCTCCTCCTCCATCCTTTATATACTGAGGCAAGGGGCACCCCATAGACACACAAGTTGATCCTTGAGATCGTCCCTTAGTCGTGTGCGGTGCCCCCTGCCACCATATTCCACCTCGGTCATACCGTTGTAATGCTTAGGCGAAGCCCTGCGTCGGTAGTACATCAAGATCGTCACCACGCCGTCGTGCTGACGGAACTCTTCCTCGACGCTTTGCTGGATCGGAGCCCGAGGATCATCATCGAGCTGAACGTGTGCTAAGAACTCGGAGGTGCCGGAGTAACGGTGCTTGGATCGGTCGGATCAAGAAGACGTACGACTACTTCCTCTACGTTGTGTGATCGCTTCCGCAGTCGGTCTGCGTTGGTACGTAGACAACACTCTCCCCTCTCGTTGCTATGCATCACCATGATCTTGCGCGTGCGTAGGAAATTTTTTGAAATTACTACGTTACCCAACAGTGGCATACGAGCCTAGGTTTTATGGTTTGATGTTATTTGCACGAGTAGAACACAAGTGAGTTGTGGACGATACAAGTCATACTTCCTACCAGCATGTCACACTTTGGTTCGGCGGTATTGTTGGACGAGACGACCCGGACCAACCTTACGCGTACGCTTACGCGAGACCGGTTCCCTCGACGTGCTTTGCACATAGATGGCTTGCGGGCGACTGTCTCTCCAACTTTAGTTGAACCGAGTATGGCTACGCCCGGTCCTTGAGAAGGTTAAAACGGAGTCTATTTGACAAACTATCATTGTGGTTTTGATGCGTAGGTGAGATGAGTTCTTGCTTAAGCCCGTAGCAGCCACGTAAAACTTGCAACAACAAAGTAGAGGACGTCTAACTTGTTTTTGCAGGGCATGTTGTGATGTGATATGGTCAAGGCATGATGCTGATTTTTATTGTATGAGATGATCATGTTTTGTAACCAAGTTATCGGCAACTGGCAGGAGCCATATGGTTGTCGCTTTATTGTATGCAATGCAATCGCGATGTAATGCTTTACTTTATTGCTAAGCGGTAGTGATAGTCGTGGAAGCATAAGATTGGCGAGACGACAACGATGCTACGATGGAGATCAAGGTGTCGCGCCGGTGACGATGGTGATCATGACGGTGCTTCGGAGATGGAGATCACAAGCACAAGATGATGATGGCCATATCATATCACTTATATTGATTGCATGTGATGTTTATCTTTTATGCATCTTATCTTGCTTTGATTGACGGTAGCATTATAAGATGATCTCTCACTAAATTATCAAGAAGTGTTCTCCCTGAGTATGCACCGTTGCGATAGTTCTTCGTGCTGAGACACCACGTGATGATCGGGTGTGATAGGCTCTACGTTCAAATACAACGGGTGCAAAACAGTTGCACACGCGGAATACTCAGGTTATACTTGACGAGCCAAGCATATACAGATATGGCCTCGGAACACGGAGACCGAAAGGTCGAGCGTGAATCATATAGTAGATATGATCAACATAGTGATGTTCACCAATGAAACTACTCCATCTCACGTGATGATCGGACATGGTTTAGTTGATTTGGATCACGTGATCACTTAGAGGATTAGAGGGATGTCTATCTAAGTGGGAGTTCTTAAGTAATATGATTAAATTGAACTTAAATTTATCATGAACTTAGTCCTGGTAGTATTTTGAAAATTATGTTGTAGATCAATAGCTCGCGTTGTTGCTTCCCTGAATTTATTTTGATATGTTCCTAGAGAAAATTGTGTTGAAAGATGTTAGTAGCAATGATACGGATTGGATCCGTGATCTGAGGTTTATCCTCATTGCTGCACAAAAGAATTATGTCCTTGATGCACCGCTAGGTGACAGACCTATTGCAGGAGCAAATGCAGACGTTATGAACGTTTGGCTAGCTCAATATGATGACTACTTGATAGTTTAGTGCACCATGCTTAATGGCTTAGAATCGGGACTTCAAAGACGTTTTGAACGTCATGGACCATATGAGATGTTCCAGGAGTTGAAGTTAATATTTCAAGCAAATACCCGAGTTGAGAGATATGAAGTCTCCAACAAGTTCTATAGCTAAAAGATGGAGGAGAATCGCTCAACCAGTGAGCATGTGCTCAGATTGTCTGGGTACTACAATCGCTTGAATCAAGTGGGAGTTAATCTTCCAGATAAGATAGTGATTGACAGAATTCTCTAGTCAGCATCACCAAGTTAGTAGAACTTCGTGATGAACTATAATAAGCAAAGGATAACGGAAACAACTCCCAAGCTCTTCGTGATGCTGAAATCAACGAAGGTAGAAATCAAGAAAAACATCAAGTGTTGATGGTTGACAAGATCACTAGTTTCAAGAAAAGGGCAAAGGGAAGAAGGGGAACTTCAAAAGAACGGCAAGCAAGTTGCTACTCATGTGAAGAAGCCCAAGTCTGGTCCTAAGCCTGAGACAAAGTGCTTCTACTGCAAAGGGACTGGTCACTGGAAGCGGAACTACCCCAAGTGATTGGCGGATAAGAAGGATGGCAAAGTGAACATAAGTATATTTGATATACATGTTATTGATGTGTACTTTACTAGTGTTTATAGCAACCCCTCAGTATTTGATGCTAGTTCAGTTGCTAAGATTAGTAACTCGAAACGGGAGTTGCAGAATAAACAGAGACTAGTTAAGGGTGAAGTGACGATGTGTGTTGGAAGTGGTTCCAAGATTGATATGATCATCATCGCACACTCCCTATAATTTCGGGATTAGTGTTGAACCTAAATAAGTGTTATTTGGTGTTTGCGTTGAGCATGAATATGATTTGATCATGTTTATTGTAATACGGTTATTCATTTAAGTAAAAGAATAAATTGTTGTTCTGTTTACATGAATAAAACCTTATATGGTTACACACCCAATGAAAATAGTTCGTTGGATCTCGATCGTAGTGATACACATAATCATAATATTGAAACCAAAAGATGCAAAGTTAATAATGATAGTGCAACTTATTTGTAGCACTGCCGTTTAGGTCATATTGGTGTAAAGCGCATGAAGAAACTCCATGACGATGGGCTTTTGGAATCACTTGATTATGAATCAGTTGATGCTTGCGAACCATGCCTCATGGGCAAGATGACTAAGACTCTGTTCTTCGGAACAATGGAGCGAGCAACAGATTTGTTGGAAATCATACATACTGATGTATGTGGTCCGATGAATATTGAGGCTCACGACAGGTATCATTATTTTCTGATCTTCACAGATGATTTGAGAAGATATGAGTATATCTACTTGATGAAACATAAGTCTAAAACATTTGAAAAGTTCAAAGAATTTCAGAGTGAAGTGAAAAATCATCGTAACAAGAAAATAAAGTTTCTATGATCTGATCGTAGAGAAGAGTATTTGAGTTATGAGTTTGGCCTTCAGTTAAAAACAATGTGAAATAGTTTCACTACTCATGCCACAAGGAACACCATAGTGTAATGGTGTGTCCGAACGTCATAACCGTACTTTATTAGATATAGTGCGATCTATGATGTCTCTTACCGATCTACCACTATCGTTTTGGGGTTATGCATTAGAGACAGCTGCATTCACGTTAAAAAGGGCACCATCTAAGTCCGTTGAGACGACACAATCTGAACTGTGGTTTAGCAAGAAACCAAAGTAGTCGTTTCTTAAAGTTTGGGATTGTGATGCTTATGTGAAAAAGTTTCATCCTGATAAGCTCAAACCCAAATTGGAAAAGTGCGTCTTCATAGGATACCCTAAAGAATATGTTGGGTACACCTTCTATCACAGATCCGAAGGCAAGATATTCGTTGCTGAGAATGGATCCTTTCTAGAGAAGGAGTTTTCTCTCGAAAGAAGTGAGTGGGAGGAAAGTAGAAAACTTGATAAGGTAATTGTACCTTCTCCCTTATTGGAAAGTAGTTCATCACAAAAATCTGTTCTTGTGACTACTACACCAATTAGTGAGGAAGCTAATGATGATGATCATGTAACTTCAGATCAAGTTACTACCGAATCTCGTAGGTAAACCAAAGTGAGAACCGCACCAGAGTGGTATGGTAATCCTGTTCTGGAAGTCATGTTACTAGACCATGACAAACTTGCGACCTATGAGGAAGCGATGATGAGCCCAGATTCCGCGAAATGGTTTGAGGCCATAAAATCTGAGATATGATCCATGTATGAGAACAAAGTTTGGACTTTGGTTGACTTGCCCGATGATCGGCAAGCAATTGAGAATAAATGGATCTTCAATAGGAAGACGGACGCTGGTAGTAGTGTTACTATCTACAAAGCTAGAATTGTCGCAAAAGGTTTTCGACAAGTTCAAGGTGTTGACTACGATGAGAGCTTCTCACTTGTATATATGCTTGAGTCTGTCCGAATCATGTTAGTAATTGCCGCATTTTATGAAATCTGGCAAACGGATAAACAAAACTGCATTCCTTAATGGATTTATTAAAGAAGAGTTGTATATGATGCAACCAGAAGGTTTTGTCAATCCGAAAGGTGCTAACAAAATGTGCAAGCTCCAGCGATCCATCTGTGGACTGGTGCAAGCATCTCGGAGTTGGAATATACGCTTTGATGAGTTGATCAAAGCATATAGTTTTATACAGACTTGCGGTGAAGCCTGTATTTACAAGAAAGTGAGTGGGAGCACTACAGCATTTCTGATAAGTATATGTGAATGACATATTGTTGATCGGAAATAATGTAGAATTATTCTGTAAAGCATAAAGGAGTGTTTGAAAGGAGTTTTTCAAAGAAAGACTTCGGTGAAGCTGCTTACATATTGAGCTTCAAGATCTATAGAGATAGATCAAGACGCTTGATAAGTTTTTCCAATGAGTACATACCTTGACAAGATTTTGAAGTAGTTCAAAATGGAGCAGTCAAAGAAAGAGTTCTTGCCTGTATTACAAGGTGTGAAGTTGAGTAAGACTCAAAGCCCGACCACGGCAGAAGATAGAAAGAGAATGAAAGTCATTCCCTATGCCTTGGCCATAGGTTCTATAAAGTATGTCATGCTGTATACCAGATCTATTGTATACCCTGCATTGATTTGGCAAGGGAGTACAATAGTGATCTAGGAGTAGATCACTGGACAGCGGTCAGAATTATCCTTAGTGAAATAAGGATATGTTTCTCGATTATGGACGTGACAAAAAGGTTCGTCATAAAGGGTTACGTCGATGCAAGTTTTTGACACTGATCCAGATGAATCTCAAGTCTCAATCTGGATACATATTGAAAGTGGGAGCAATTAGCTAGAGTAGCTCCGTGTAGAGCATTGTAGACATAGAACTTGCAAAATACTTACGGATCTGAATGTGACAGACCCGTTGACTAAAATTATCTCACAAGCAAAACATGATCACACCTTAGTACTCTTTGGGTGTTAATCACATAGATATGTGAACTAGATTACTGACTCTAGTAAACCCTTTGAGTGTTGGTCACATGACGATGTGAACTATGGGTGTTAATCACATGGTGATGTAAACTATTGCTGTTAAATCACATGGCGATGTGAACTAGATTATTGACTCTAGTGCAAGTGGGAGACTGAAGGAAATATGCCCTAGAGGCAATAATAAAGTTATTATTTATTTCCTTATATCATGATAAATGTTTATTATTCATGCTAGAATTGTATTAACCGGAAACATAATACATGTGTGAATACATAGACAAACAGAGTGTCACTAGTATGCCTCTACTTGACTAGCTCGTTAATCAAAGATGGTTATGTTTCCTAACCATGAACAAAGAGTTGTTATTTGATTAACAGGATCACATCATTAGTTGAATGATCTGATTGACATGACCCATTCCATTAGCTTAGCACCCGATCGTTTAGTATGTTGCTATTGCTTTCTTCATGACTTATACATGTTCCTATGACTATGAGATTATGCAACTCCCGTTTGCCGGAGGAACACTTTGGGTGCTACCAAACGTCACAACGTAACTGGGTGATTATAAAGGAGTACTACATGTGTCTCCAAAGGTAGATGTTGGGTTGGCGTATTTCGAGATTAGGATTTGTCACTCCGATTGTCGGAGAGGTATCTCTGGGCCCTCTCGGTAATGCACATCACATAAGCCTTGCAAGCACTGCAACTAATATGTTAGTTGTGAGATGATGTATTACGGAACGAGTAAAGAGACTTGCCGGTAACGAGATTGAACTAGGTATTGGATACCGACGATCGAATCTCGGGCAAGTAACATACCGATGACAAAGGGAACAACGTATGTTGTTATGCGGTCTGACCGATAAAGATCTTCGTAGAATTTGTAGGAGCCAATATGGGCATCCAGGTCCCGCTATTGGTTTGACCGGAGACGTGTCTCGGTCATGTCTACATTGTTCTCGAACCGTAGGGTCCGCACGCTTAAGGTTTCGATGACAGTTATATTATGAGTTTATGAGTTTTGATGTACCGAAGGAGTTCGGAATCCCAGATGAGATCGGGGACATGATGAGGAGTCTCGAAATGGTCGAGGCGTAAAGATCGATATATTGGACAACTATATTTGGACTTCGGAAAGGTTCCGAGTGATTCGGGTATTTTTCGGAGTACCGGAGAGTTACGGGAATTCGCTGGGAGAAGTATTGGGCCTTGATGGGCTTTAGTGGGAAGAGGAGAAAAGGCCTGCTGCGCCCCCCTCCCCTCTAGTCCGAATTGGACTAGGGAAAAGGGGGCCGGCCACCTTTCCTACTCCTCCACTTCCTTCTCCCTTCCTCCCCTCTTGATGGACTCCTACTAGGACTTGGAGTCCTAGTAGGACTCCCATCCTGGCCGCACCAATGGCCTTGGCCGGCCTCCTCCTCCTCCATCCTTTATATACTGAGGCAAGGGGCACCCCATAGACACACAAGTTGATCCTTGAGATCGTCCCTTAGCCGTGTGCGGTGCCCCCTGCCACCATATTCCACATCGGTCATACCGTTGTAGTGCTTAGGCGAAGCCCTGCGTCGGTAGTACATCAAGATCGTCACCACGCCGTCATGCTGACGGAACTCTTCCTCGACGCTTTGCTGGATCGGAGCCCGAGGATCGTCATCGAGCTGAACGTGTTCTAAGAACTCGGAGGTGCCGGAGTAATGGTGCTTGGATCGGTCGGATCGGGAAGACGTACGACTACTTCCTCTATGTTGTGTGATCGCTTCCACAGTTGGTCTGCGTTGGTACGTAGACAACACTCTCCCCTCTCGTTGCTATGCATCACCATGATCTTGCGTGTGCGTAGGAATTTTTTTGAAATTACTACGTTACCCAACAGCCAGCAGTGGTGGGGCAATGGCGTGGGGATCGCCGGAGAAAAAGCTCGGCACAGGTGGCCTAGATGGATGGCCGGGGCGGCGGCAGACTAGCGATGGGAGTGGTTTCTGGGCGGGCGAGGCGGCGCACCACCGGCCGTGGGCGGCGGGGGGCGGCTGTTTGGCCGATGGTGGCTGGCAGCTTAGGGGGGTGGAGGTTGAAGATGAACTGCGGGCCCTTGATTTCGTATCCAACGGCTGGAAAATTGACTGACCAGAGATGAAAAAGTCAGTCGACTGACGTGTCGCCTCACCTGATGCTGCTACACGACCAGCTGCCCTGGCTCTCACACGTGTTGCTGCTGCTACTACTACTTTTCTGCTACTAGTGTGTTCAATTTTGACAGCAAAATTCAGTTTCGACAGTTAAGTTCATTTTCGACAGTTAAATTCAGTTTCGACAGTTAAGTTCAGAGATGAGCGGCTGATGTATTTTACATCTAGCACTTTGTGGTTATGTATTTGACGTAATCTATTGGAGATGCTATTAGAATTCCACTCAGGTTAACGTTGTCTCTCCTGTCCTGCTTCAGCCTCGACGTCATACAACTCAGCGGAGCTGCTCCAACGATGAAACCCTCCATCATAGCGGAGCGGTACCCCAGGCTCCATCTCAAGATGCCTAAGATCTTCTTCCCCTCCTCCAATAGCCAAGTCAGCCGGATCATCGTCACCGACCAACCCAATCTCGCTGAGATAGACATGGCTTCGCCGAAGAGGTTGTACACTTGTTGCATCTATTTTTTTACTCTATATGTTATATATATTGTCCACTGAGCACACGCAGTAACGTGAAATACGATTAGTTTCTCCAACTATATGACAAGCAGTGAGGTACCAGGAAACTTAGCTATCCGTGATGGACTCTCTTGAAGGCCATCATTATTTATCTCTATGCGTTTGAGTTGTGCATTTGTCGATGGGCCTGGGAGTTGAGTTAGTAGGGTAGTGGCCTGGGTCCAAAGTAGTGGAAGTACCACAAAAACATTTTTTGAGTCTAGGATTTTCCTTGCTCAAGCCTGCCTACTAGAATCGCCAGTGCTTGAAAGTAAAAGTGAAAGAAAAACATAGGAATTGGAAAGGTTCCTATGGTACTACTATTCATGCATTTGATTCAAAGGAATGGAGCAAAGGAAAACTGTAGGATTTGTTCCTTTAGTATCTCCTTGAAAGAAAAAACATAGGTAATATCCACTTGTCCTCCTTTTCAAATCCCTATTCATGGAGCACAAGACTAAGAGATAGTAGCATAATAGCATTATAACCGTACATTTTCTTATGGTTTGACTTAATCTCACCATGCTTCTTTGCATCCTATGATCTTCCAATTCTTGTGAACCAAACACCCAGCTTGGCAGAAATCCTTTGTTTTTAAATTCTCTGTTTTGCAGGTGCATTCCTATGCTATTACTATGTATTTCCTATCCCTGCGTTATTAGAATCCTCCAATTCAAACGAGCCCTTATAGAATTACTTCTCTTACAGATAGTTGTCAAAGAAAAACTTGTGTGATTTGTCCCGCTCCTGCTGCGTCGTCGTCCACCCCAGCTCAGCTGCTCCAGCGATAGAAGGGTCCAGCATAGCAGGGATCCGGCCTCCAGACTGTCTTTCGCCGCCTCAGATCTTCTTCCCTGCCACTGGCAGCCATGATAACAGCATTACCATCATAAACCAAGCAGATGACCTCGAGGACTACACGGGTCCGCAAGAGAGGTCGCACTCTTTCGTGTCTGCTTATGTTATGCATCGCTTAATATTACATGCTACTTTATCGTCCTGTTCACTGATTAGACTCTGAGTCAGCTCCAAACTAATGGTCACACTTGAGTTTTTAAATGGTTGTGGGGTACATATCGGGGTCGCAATCAATAGTATCTATCTACTATCTAGTTAATCTCTGGTGTCTACCATGAGTTTCATGTTGGGTGGGAAACAAGCAATAAAGAAGCCATTATCTGTATTTTTTAACTGAAGCCATTATCTGCCTGCTATCATTGTTTTGGGTCTATCCACAGGTTGCTACCATCACTCTGGATTTCTGCATGCACTCCTTACATCATCTCACTATGTTTTATTCCTATGCATGTCAATTATTGTACACAATGCAACTGAACATGTAGAGCAAAAGAGACGAGCCTTGCGTGGCAATAAAATTTCATGCAGACGTCTGTTTTGAGGGGGATTCAGAAGGAAAGGCAGCCCCCCTCCACCCATTTTGGATTGTAATCGAGAGGAAGATATATGTTTTGTGGGGGATTCAGAAGGAGAAGAACACTCCTATTTACCCCCTGAGGTCTTCGCTCCAACTTGGCATGCTGATGTTGGTTATATCATGCATATGGTGCCTTGCATTCCTTACTTTATACATCAAATATGTCATCTTCTTAGTTTATACATGCTTTGTGTGAATGCCATCTTTTTAATTTATTCATCGTTTATGTGAATTATGCAACGCCATCTTGTTTAGCCAGGCATCATATATGTGAATTTTGCAATGCCATCTTGCTTATCCAGTCATCTTATATGTGAATTATATCAGGCATCCTTTTTTTCGTTACGTATTACATTTGTTAACAATGTTAGTACATTCAACTACTCTTCGTGTGCATCAGCTATTTGACACGGTGATGGAAAATTCTGGAGTGAAAACAAGGTCTTCAAAGCAGACTATGCTATCTGACGAAGCGCATATCTCGTGGTTACGGATATCCCCCCCCCCCCAAGGTGTATGCTCTAACTTGGCAGGGTTATGTTGCTCATATCACGTGTATGGTGTCTTGCATTACTATGGCATTTTATTAGTTTAGACATGCTTTGTGTGAATGCCACCTGTTTAGTGTCTAATTACCATATATGTGAATTATGCATTGCCATCTTGTTGCAAGCCATTATATATGTGAATTATGCAATGCTATCTTGTTGCAAAGGCATTATATATGTGAATTATCCAATGCCATGCTGTTTAGCCAATCATCATGCATGTTAATTATATCATACTATCATTTTTTTGTATTACGTGTTCCATTTGTCGACAACATTTGTATATTCAACTACTCTTCCCGTGCATCAGCCATTTGAAGTGGTGATGGAAGTATTTGGAGTGAAAACAAGGTATTCAGAGCAGACAATTTTACCTACTGAAGTAGAAATCTTGTTGGTTACCAGTCCTATTTCCCCCCTAAGGTCCATGCTCAAACTTGGCAGGGTTATATTACCCATGTCATGCATGTTGTCTTGCATTGCTTAATTTTTACATCATATATGGATTGCCATCTTCTTACCTGCTTACTATATAAATAGTATATTTGAATTATATCATGCCATCATGTTTACATACACAGCATGTATCTGAATTATGGCGTGGCAACCCATTTAATAAAGACATCATATAGTTATATCATCTCATCATGTTTAGTGTTTACAGTCATCATATTTTGAATTATGTCATTCTATCCGTGAATTATATCATGCTATCATGTTTACATAGGCGTCATGTATGTGAATTATGGCATGCCAACCTATTTAATAAACACATTATATAGTTATATCATGTCATCCTGTTTACATAGTCATCATATTTTGAACTATGTCTTTCCATCTTTTTTAGTTAGCCATCATAAGTGAAATTGTGTCATGCTATCCTGTTTAGCTAGCCATCATATATGTGAAATTGTGTCATGATATCATGTTTGGTTAGACAACATAAATGTGAATTATTTCATGCCCTCTTTTATTCCCCACTATCCATTGCACCTGTCTTATCATATAATGTATGTAAATTCAATTACTTTTCTTGTTTATCAGCCATTTGAATTGGAGAGGGTGATGGCAGTATCTAAGGGAGTAACAACACGGTCTTCAGAAAAGACAGTGCTACCAGTTGATGCAAATAGAACCACGATTGTACTTGCCCAAGAACCAGCCCCGCCACACATAACACAGACTCTCGCAGATTGTACCCCTACCCAGTTGGACAGAGAACCAACTACTCGCCTTCTAACCCCAACCCCAGCAGATAGTAACCCAGTTCCAGTTGACACAGCGCCGTCTCCACCACAGAGCACCCGAACACGATCAGTTAGTAAGGGAACTGCAGTGCCCAAAGCACGAGGACCACCGCTTTGAATCCTAACTCAGTGCTTAAAGGAGAAGAAGAATTGTTCTCAGGTCAGGTTTTGTAGCTATGGTTCATACTCCTTTGCTCTTGCATCACTGTATTTATTGATACCAACTATTTTCAAATTTGAAGGATGGAATTGAAACTCCAATGGTGCAATAGGTATGTTTTAAACCTGTTTCTTTAACTGGTTTGTTGTTGTAACTTGCTCTATGTTGATTTCAGTTTCAATTGACTAAACAGTTATGTTCTCATGTCATGCACATTACAAGTGTTGTTATTGCTCTATAGTTTCCGACACTTACATTCTGTCTATTGTGCTTTGTCTTGAACAAATATTATTTGAACTGTGTCTCTATCTTGATTTGGCAGCAAAAACTAGAATGATATAGACCATAAAGTGACCATGGTACATAGATATATGTTTGTTTCATGTTGTTATCCTGTCCACTTTACTACTGAACTGATTTACCAAAATGAGTTTCATATACAACATGGTAATCCTGTGATGTGTCTGCTTGTTTCTCTTTCAGAATACGGACAAAATATTGGAGAACAGTACCCCGTTATGCAATGGTAAAGGAAGTAATGTAGATAAGGTTCAAGCTAGTGACACATCCCTGTTGGTCTCCAAGAAAGCTGATAAAAACTATCTTGACAACAGTGAGAGAACCCAAAAGTCCTGTCTTGATGTAGTGTTCTAGTTACCGGCCACTACTGCTGGCACAAGCTCTTCGTACTCGCTGCCTGAATCAGTTCGTCTTCTTGAGTATCAACTTCAAGTTGAAAGACATCGATCAGATGTGCTGCGACAGGAAGCTGAATGACTGAGGAAGTCCCTGCAGAATTCGGATGCATACTTTCTGGTGCAACAGCAAGCGCTCGAGGATTTAAGCGCCAAACAAGAGAAAGTTAATAAGCTTGATAAGCATCTTGCCAACATTATGGGTACCCAGGATATTCTTTCTTGAGATCTTCTGAAGTGGTTTCAGTTCTGGACTTGTTTTGCTGTGGCATTTATTTGCACTGGTCACTAACTTTGACAACCAATGTATATGATATGTTGCTTTGTTCCCTATATTTTCATTGGTGACGAACTTTAATGTCTAGTGGATGTAATATGTGTAATAGCCTTGATAGCCTAGCATAAGTTGCTTGCTTATTTATTCCCCTGTTGTCTTGTTTATTTTTTTGCTTGTAGTCAATGCAGTTCTTTTTCCGCGGTTTGGCTGCAATAACCTATTTTTTAAAACTAGGCCACAATAAGCATGGGCTACATATTTACTGTAGTTACCATGGGCCTCCTACGGGTCGTAGAAACAATGGGCCTGGTTGAAGGAAATATGCCCTAGAGGCAATAATAAAGTTATTATTTATTTCCTTATATCATGATAAATGTTTATTATTCATGCTAGAATTGTATTAACCGGAAACATAATACATGTGTGAATACATAGACAAACAGAGTGTCACTAGTATGCCTCTACTTGACTAGCTCGTTAATCAAAGATGGTTATGTTTCCTAACCATGAACAAAGAGTTGTTATTTGATTAACGAGGTCACATCATTAGTTGAATGATCTGATTGACATGACCCATTCCATTAGCTTAGCACCCGATCGTTTAGTATGTTGCTATTGCTTTCTTCATGACTTATACATGTTCCTATAACTATGAGATTATGCAACTCCCGTTCACCGGAGGAACACTTTGGGTACTACCAAACGTCACAACGTAACTGGGTGATTATAAAGGAGTACTACAGGTGTCTCCAATGGTAGATGTTGGGTTGGCGTATTTCGAGATTAGGGTTTGTCACTCCGAGTGTCGGAGAGGTATCTCTGGGCCCTCTCGGTAATGCACATCACATAAGCCTTGCAAGCACTGCAACTAATATGTTAGTTGCTAGATGATGTATTACGGAACGAGTAAAGAGACTTGCCGGTAACGAGATTGAACTAGGTATTGGATACCGACGATCGAATCTCGGGCAAGTAACATACCGATGACAAAGGGAACAACATATGTTGTTATGCGGTCTAACCGATAAAGATCTTCGTAGAATATGTAGGAGCCAATATGGGCATCCAGGTCCCGCTATTGGTTATTGACCGGAGACGTGTCTCGGTCATGTCTGCATTGTTCTCGAACCGTAGGGTCCGCACGCTTAACGTTACGATGACAGTAATTATGAGTTTATGCATTTTGATGTATCGAAGTTAGTTCGGAGTCCCGGATGTGATCACGGACATGACGAGGAGTCTCGAAATGGTCGAGACATAAAGATTGATATATTGGAAGCCTATATTTGGACATCGGAATTGTTCCGGGTGAAATCGGCATTTTACCGGAGTACCGGGGGGGTTACCGGAACCCCCCGGGGGGTTATTGGGCCAACATGGGCCTTAAGGGAGAAGGGGAGAGGAGGCAAGAGGTGGCCGCGCGCCCCTCCCCTTCCTAGTCCGAATAGGACAAGGGAAGGGGGCCGGCGCCCCCCCTTTTTCCTTCCTCTCTTCCTCCTATTCTCCCCCTTCTCTCCTAGTCCAACTAGGAGTCCTACTCCCGGTGGGAGTAGGACTCCCCTTGGCGCGCCACACCTTGGCCGGCGGCCTCTTCCCCTTGCTCCTTTATATACGGGGGCAGGGGGCACCCCATAGACACACAAGTTGATCCACGTGATCTATTCCTTAGCCGTGTGCGGTGCCCCCTGCCACCATATAATACTGTAGCAGAGTTTCGGCGAACCCTGCTGCTGTAGTTCATCAAGATCGTCACCACGCCGTCGTGCTGACGGAACTCTTCCTCGACGCTTTGCTGGATCGGAGCCCGAGGATCTTCATCGAGCGGAACGTGTGCTAAGAACTCGGAGGTGCCGGAGTAACGGTGCTTGGATCGGTCGGATCGGAAGAAGACGTACGACTACTTCCTCCATGTTGTGTGATCGCTTCCGCAGTCGGTCTGCGTTGGTACGTAGACAACACTCTCCCCTCTCGTTGCTATGCATCACCATGATCTTGTGTGTGCGTAGGAAAATTTTTGAAATTACTACATTCCCCAACAGTGGTATCAGAGCCTAGGTTTTATGGTTTGATGTTATTTGCACGAGTAGAACACAAGTGAGTTGTGGGCGATACAAATCATACTGCCTACCAGCATGTCATACTTTGGTTCGGCGGTATTGTTGGACGAGACGACCCGGACCAACCTTACGCGTACGCTTACGCGAGACCGGTTCCCTCGACGTGCTTTGCACATAGATGGCTTGAGGGCGACTGTCTCTCCAACTTTAGTTGAACCGAGTGTGGCTACGCCCGGTCCTTGAGAAGGTTAAAACGGAGTCTATTTGACGAACTATCGTTGTGGTTTTGATGCGTAGGTGAGATGAGTTCTTGCTTAAAGCCCGTAGCAGCCACGTAAAACTTGCAACAACTAAGTAGAGGACGTCTAACTTGTTTTTGCAGGGCATGTTGTGATGTGATATGGTCAAGGCATGATGCTAAATTTTATTGTATGAGATGATCATGTTTTGTAACCGAGTTATCGGCAACTGGCAGGAGCCATATGGTTGTCGCTTTATTGTATGCAATGCAATCGCGATGTAATGCTTTACTTTATTACTAAGCGGTAGTGATAGTCGTGGAAGCATAAGATTGGCGAGACGACAACGATGCTACGATGGAGATCAAGGTGTCGCGCCGGTGACGATGGTGATCATGACGGTGCTTCGGAGATGGAGATCACAAGCACAAGATGATGGCCATATCATATCACTTATATTGATTGCATGTGATGTTTATCTTTTATGCATCTTATCTTGCTTTGATTGACGGTAGCATTATAAGATGATCTCTCACTAAATTATCAAGAAGTGTTCTCCCTGAGTTTGCACCGTTGCCAAAGTTCGTCGTGCCCAGACACCACGTGATGATCGGGTGTGATAAGCTCTACGTCCAAATACAACGGGTGCAAAATAGTTGCACACGCAGAATACTCAGGTTATACTTGACGAGCCAAGCATATACAGATATGGCCTCGGAACACGGAGACCGAAAGGTCGAGCGTGAATCATATAGTAGATATGATCAACATAATGATGTTCACCATTGAAAACTACTCCATCTCACGTGATGATCGGTTATGGTTTAGTTGATTTGGATCACGTGATCACTTAGAGGATTAGAGGGATGTCTATCTAAGTGGGAGTTCTTAAGTAATTTGATTAACTGAACTTAAACTTATCATGAACTTAGTACCTGATAGTATCTTGCTTGTTTATGTTGATTGTAGATAGATGGCTCGTGCTGTTGTTCCGTTGAATTTTAATGCGTTCCTTGAGAAAGCAAAGTTGAAAGATGATGGTAGCAATTACACGGACTGGGTCCGTAACTTGAGGATTATCCTCATTGCTGCACAGAAGAATTACGTCCTGGAAGCACCACTGGGTGCCAGGCCTACTGCTGGAGCAACGCCAGATGTTATGAACGTCTGGCAGAGCAAAGCTGATGACTACTCGATAGTTCAGTGTGCCATGCTTTACGGGTTAGAATCGGGACTTCAACGACGTTTTGAACGTCATGGAGCATATGAGATGTTCCAGGAGTTGAAGTTGATATTTCAAGCAAATGCCCGAATTGAGAGATATGAAGTCTCCAACAAGTTCTATAGCTGCAAGATGGAGGAGAACAGTTCTGTCAGTGAGCATATACTCAAAATGTCTGGGTATAATAATCACTTGATTCAGATGGGAGTTAATCTTCCAGATGATTGCGTCATTGACAGAATTCTCCAATCACTGCCACCAAGCTACAAGAGCTTCGTGATGAACTATAATATGCAAGGGATGAACAAGACTATTCCCGAGCTCTTCGCAATGCTGAAAGCTACGGAGGTAGAAATCAAGAAGGAGCATCAAGTGTTGATGGTCAACAAGACCACTAGTTTCAAGAAGAAGGGCAAAGGGAAGAAGAAGGGGAACTTCAAGAAGAACAGCAAGCAAGTTGCTGCTCAGGAGAAGAAACCCAAGTCTGGACCTAAGCCTGAAACTGAGTGCTTCTACTGCAAGCAGACTGGTCACTGGAAGCGGAACTGCCCCAAGTATTTGCCGGATAAGAAGGATGGCAAGGTGAACAAAGGTATATGTGATATACATGTTATTGATGTGTACCTTACTAGAGCTCGCAGTAGCACCTGGGTATTTGATACTGGTTCTGTTGCTAATATTTGCAACTCGAAACAGGGACTACAGAATAAGCGGACGCTAGCAAAGGACGAGGTGACGATGCGCGTGGGAAACGGTTCCAAAGTCGATGTGATCGCGGTCGGCACGCTACCTCTACATCTACCTTCGGGATTAATATTAGACCTAAATAATTGTTATTTGGTGCCAGCGTTGAGAATGAACATTATATCTGGATCTTGTTTAATGCGAGACGGTTATTCATTTAAATTAGAGAATAATGGTTGTTCTATTTATATGAGTAATATCTTTTATGGTCATGCACCTTTGAAGAGTGGTCTATTCTTGTTGAATCTCGATAGTAGTGATACACATATTCATAATGTAGAAGCCAAAAGATACAGAGTTGATAATGATAGTGCAACTTATTTGTGGCACTGCCGTTTAGGTCATATCAGTGTAAAGCGCATGAAGAAACTCCATACTGATGGGCTTTTGGAACCACTTGATTATGAATCACTTGGTACTTGCGAACCATGCCTCATAGGCAAGATGACTAAAACACCATTCTCCGGTACTATGGGGAGAGCAACAGATTTATTGGAGATCATACATACCGATGTATGTGGTCCGATGAATATTGAAGCTCGTGGCGGATATCGTTATTTTCTCACCTTCACAGATGATTTAAGCAGATATGGGTATATCTACTTAATGAAACATAAGTCTAAAACATTTGAAAAGTTCAAGGAATTTCAGAGTGAAGTTGAAAATCATCGTAACAAGAAAATAAAGTTTCTACGATCTGATCGTGGAGGAGAATATTTGAGTTACGAGTTTGGTGTACATTTGAAAAATTGTGGAATAGTTTGGCAACTCACGCCACCCGGAACACCACAGCGTAATGGTGTGTCCGAACGTCGTAATCGTACTTTACTAGATATGGTGCGATCTATGATGTCTCTTACTGATTTACCGCTATTGTTTTGGGGTTATGCTTTAGAGACGGCCGCATTCACGTTAAATAGGGCACCATCAAAATCCGTTGAGATGACGCCTTATGAACTATGGTTTGGCAAGAAACCAAAGTTGTCGTTTCTTAAGGTTTGGGGCTGCGATGCTTATGTGAAAAAGGTTCAACCTGATAAGCTCGAACCCAAATCGGAGAAATGTGTCTTCATAGGATATCCAAAGGAAACTATTGGATACACCTTCTATCACAGATCCGAAGGCAAGACTTTTGTTGCTAAGTTCGGAAACTTTCTAGAGAAGGAGTTTCTCTCGAAAGAAGTGAGTGGGAGGAAAGTAGAACTTGACGAGGTAACTGTACCTGCTCCCTTATTGGAAAGTAGTACATCACAGAAAACTGTTTCTGCGACACCTATACCAATTAGTGAGGAAGCTAATGATGATGATCATGAAATTTCAGGACAAGATACTACTGAACCACGTAGATCAACCAGAGTAAGATCCGCACAAGAGTGGTACGGTTATCCAATTCTGGAAGTCATGCTACTAGATCATGATGAACCTACGAACTATGAAGAAGCGATGGTGAGCCCAGATTCCGCAAAGTGGCTTGAGGCCATGAAATCTGAGATGGGATCCATGTATGAGAACAAAGTATGGACTTTGGTTGACTTGCCCGATGGTCGGCAAGCAATTGAGAATAAATGGATCTTCAAGAAAAAGACTGACGCTGACGGTAATATTACTGTCTATAAAGCTCGACTTGTCGCAAAAGGTTTTCGACAAGTTCAAGGGGTTGACTACGATGAGACCTTCTCACCCGTAGCGATGCTTAAGTCCGTCAGAATCATGTTAGCAATTGCCGCATTTTATGATTATGAAATATGGCAGATGGATGTCAAAACTGCATTCCTGAATGGATTTCTGGAAGAAGAGTTGTATATGATACAACCAGAAGGTTTTGTCGATCCAAAGGGAGCTAACAAAGTATGCAAACTCCAGCGATCCATTTATGGACTGGTGCAAGCATCTCGGAGTTGGAATAAACGCTTTGATAGTGTGATCAAAGCATTTGGCTTTATACAGACTTTTGGAGAAGCCTGTATTTACAAGAAAGTGAGTGGGAGCTCTGTAGCATTTCTGATATTATATGTGGATGACATATTGCTGATTGGAAATGATATAGAATTTCTGGATAGCATAAAGGGATACTTGAATAAAAGTTTTTTGATGAAAGACCTCGGGGAAGCTGCTTACATATTAGGCATAAAGATCTATAGAGATAGATCAAGACGCTTAATTGGACTTTCACAAAGCACATACCTTGACAAGATTTTGAAGAAGTTCAAAATGGATCAAGCAAAGAAAGGGTTCTTGCCTGTGTTACAAGGTGTGAAGTTGAGTCAGACTCAATGCCCGACCACTGCAGAAGATAGAGAGAAAATGAAAGATGTTCCCTATGCTTCAGCCATAGGCTCTATCATGTATGCAATGCTGTGTACCAGACCTGATGTGTGCCTTGCTATAAGTTTAGCAGGGAGGTACCAAAGTAATCCAGGAGTGGATCACTGGACAGCGGTCAAGAACATCCTGAAATACCTGAAAAGGACTAAGGATATGTTTCTCGTATATGGAGGTGACAAAGAGCTCACCGTAAGAGGTTACGTTGATGCAAGCTTTGACACTGATCCGGACGATTCTAAATCGCAAACCGGATACGTGTTTACTTTAAACGGTGGAGCTGTCAGTTGGTGCAGTTCTAAACAAAGCGTCGTAGCGGGATCTACATGTGAAGCGGAGTACATAGCTGCTTCGGAAGCAGCGAACGAAGGAGTCTGGATGAAGGAGTTCATATCTGATCTAGGTGTCATACCTAGTGCATCGGGTCCAATGAAAATCTTTTGTGACAATACTGGTGCAATTGCTTTGGCAAAGGAATCCAGATTTCACAAAAGGACCAAACACATCAAGAGATGCTTCAACTCCATCCGGGATCTAGTCCAGGTGGGAGACATAGAGATTTGCAAGATACATACGGATCTGAATGTTGCAGACCCATTGACTAAGCCTCTTCCACGAGCAAAACATGATCAGCACCAAGGCTCCATGGGTGTTAGAATCATTACTGTGTAATCTAGATTATTGACTCTAGTGCAAGTGGGAGACTGAAGGAAATATGCCCTAGAGGCAATAATAAAGTTATTATTTATTTCCTTATATCATGATAAATGTTTATTATTCATGCTAGAATTGTATTAACCGGAAACATAATACATGTGTGAATACATAGACAAACAGAGTGTCACTAGTATGCCTCTACTTGACTAGCTCGTTAATCAAAGATGGTTATGTTTCCTAACCATGAAAAAAGAGTTGTTATTTGATTAACGAGGTCACATCATTAGTTGAATGATCTGATTGGCATGACCCATTCCATTAGCTTAGCACCCGATCGTTTAGTATGTTGCTATTGCTTTCTTCATGACTTATACATGTTCCTATAACTATGAGATTATGCAACTCCCGTTTACCGGAGGAACACTTTGGGTACTACCAAACGTCACAACGTAACTGGGTGATTATAAAGGAGTACTACAGGTGTCTCCAATGGTAGATGTTGGGTTGGCGTATTTCGAGATTAGGGTTTGTCACTCCGAGTGTCGGAGAGGTATCTCTGGGCCCTCTCGGTAATGCACATCACATAAGCCTTGCAAGCACTGCAACTAATATGTTAGTTGTTAGATGATGTTTTACGGAACGAGTAAAGAGACTTGCCAGTAACAAGATTGAACTAGGTATTGGATACCGACGATCGAATCTCGGGCAAGTAACATACCGATGACAAAGGGAACAACGTATGTTGTTATGCGGTCTGACCGATAAAGATCTTCGTAGAATATGTAGGAGCCAATATGGGCATCCAGGTCCCGCTATTGGTTATTGACCGGAGACGTGTCTCGGTCATGTCTGCATTGTTCTCGAACCGTAGGGTCCGCACGCTTAACGTTACGATGACAGTAATTATGAGTTTATGCATTTTGATGTACCGAAGTTAGTTCGGAGTCCCGGATGTGATCACGGACATGATGAGGAGTCTCGAAATGGTCGAGACATAAAGATTGATATATTGGAAGCCTATATTTGGACATCGGAATTGTTCCGGGTGAAATCGGCATTTTACCGGAGTACCGGGGGGGTTACCGGAACCCCCGGGGGGGTTATTGGGCCAACATGGGCCTCAAGGGAGAAGAGGAGAGGAGGCAAGAGGTGGCCGCGCGCCCCTCCCCTTCCTAGTCCAAATAGGACAAGGGAAGGGGGCCGACGCCCCCCCTTTTTCCTTCCTCTCTTCCTCCTATTCTCCCCCTTCTCTCCTAGTCCAACTAGGAGTCCTACTCCCGATGGGAGTAGGACTCCCCTTGGCGCGCCACACCTTGGCCGGCCGCCTCCTCCCCTTGCTCCTTTATATACGGGGGCAGGGGGCACCCCATAGACACACAAGTTGATCCACGTGATCTATTCCTTAGCCGTGTGCGGTGCCCCCTGCCACCATATTCCTCGATAATACTGTAGCAGAGTTTAGGCGAAGCCCTGCTGTTGTAGTTCATCAAGATCGTCACCACGCCGTCGTGCTGACGAAACTCTTCCTCGACGCTTTGCTGGATCGGAGCCCGAGGATCGTCATCGAGCGGAACGTGTGCTAAGAACTCGGAGGTGCCGGAGTAACGGTGCTTGGATCGGTCGGATCGGAAGAAGACGTACGACTACTTCCTCCATGTTGTGTGATCGCTTCCGCAGTCGGTCTGCGTTGGTACGTAGACAACACTCTCCCCTCTCGTTGCTATGCATCACCATGATCTTGTGTGTGCGTAGGAAAATTTTTGAAATTACTACGTTCCCCAACACTGGTAAGGGCCGTAGAAACAATGGGCCTTCTATGGGTCGTAGCATCAATGAACCTTATACGGGTCGTAGCATCAATGGGCCTTATACGGGCCGTATGATCGATCGGCCAAATATGGGCCAATAATAGACCGCATTATGGGCTGTAAACGGGCTAGATTTGGAGTCGTCCGTTCACGGGCCGACAATAACGGGCCGTCATCATCGGCCGTATTTGATGACTCTATGAAAACGGCCCAACGGATGAACGGGCCGCAAGCAGGCCGATTGTAACCACGGGCTGAATTTGCCCCACAAGAAGAAAAGGCGAGTAACGAGCCGTAAGTAACCAAATGCTAGAAATAAGCCCAAGAATAAATGGGCCCTGAGAAGGTAGAAAGATAACACGGGTTGGAAATGGGTCAATGGAATAATGGAGCGTTAGTGGGTATGAAGCGATACACTGTTCATTGCGGTCCAGATTCACTACGGGCTGTTAATGGGCCAAGAGTTACAAATGGCCTCGTATGGGTTGAAAGACATCATGGGCCATACATGGGCCGAAAGTTACAACGGGTTGGAATCATATTGGACGGCCCAAATGAAGCTACTAGGCTGTCACATCCCTAGTTCTGGTATGACCTAGACTAGCCAGTCATGTGTGCATCATGTTTAAATTTCATTTAAATTTTCAACAGGGATTTGTGAAACCCTCAGAAATCATTTCTGGAAACAACCCAAATAAAAATTGCTCCAAAAGGGTCCAAGAAAATGTTCATGTTGCTCTCTGAAAATATTGGTCAGAGGTAATATTCAAACAAATATTTTCAGGAGCTCATAAATATTTATTTTGGCCATTTGGAATTAATGCAATACTTATTTGCATTGGATATATATGTTATATATTTTATATATCTCCAAAAATTCTGAATTTTGGTGAGGGGCTTTGGATTAATCCCTTAGGTCCCTGCAAAAATTATCAGAAGAATGCAATCTATCCATCTGTACCATTTTCATGCATGACAAACCAACTTATGCCTGCTGTATAGGTGAAAACACATGAATGGCATTTATAAGAGTTTATTTTGGATATACATTTGAACCTTTGATGCAAATGGACTTCATGCAAGTGAATGCTATCTGCATTAGCTCAAACAACATCACCTCTACATGCCATGTTCATGCATCATATTGTTGCATATGATTGTGTATTGATTGTTGACACCGTTCCTTCTCGATAGGTCCTGCTCCGAAGAGTGCTCCAGAGTACCTGTCTGAGCAGCAGTGCCCCCCTGTTGATCTACCAAGCAAGCAAACCCCCTTGTTCATTACGATACAATCCTACCCTCTCACTCCTGCTCTCTTTTATTGCATTAGGACAACAACGATTCAACTACTACTTTATGTTGCGGTAGTTGAACCCATTCCTCTGCATGACCTGTCGTTGCCACAGTAAATACTTGAAACCCACTAGCATGTGTAGGAGTTGATTGAGCCATGTTGTGTTCCTACCATGCATTGCCTGCTATTGCTTAGAGTATGTCAAGTATGATTCATTGGGAACGAATTGGAGTGAAGTGATATGTTCTGATGTTGAGAGTTAAGTGTGTGAACACGATTTGGTAAAGGTAGCGGTGAGACGCCATGTAGGAGTACATGGTGGGTTGTCTCATTGGGACCGTCCTTAAGAACTGAGTTCTCTATAAGTCGTCCAATGACTAGTTACTACAACACATTGGGCTCCGGCCGCTCCAAGCTCTCTCGACTTATTATCCAACTTGATCTCTGTCCAGGAGTTGCAAATAGTTTCTGGTGTTTGTAGGTAGTGTTAGTAGTCTACCAAGTGGCACCGGCCAGGTGGGCTTCGGACAGACTAGGCATAGTGGCACGGTGTACCAAGTGGCACCCGGATGATGGGCTAGGGAACCCTGCTCACATCGTTTAGGGTCGTGAGCGACACCCCGGCCGGATCTCCTTGCAGATGGAACCCCAATAGGCGATAAACCTGGATGAGAGACTTGTGTGGTTAGTCAGGTCGTGGCCGACACCCTCGCTGGGCTTCCGCTTGAAGGTTGCCGAGTACACGTCGTGTAAACGGTGATAAGTGGTGAGAGCGTGTGTGAAGAAGTACACCCCTACAGGGTTTTCATGATCTATTCGAATAGCCGGGTCCATGGTTATGGACTTCTTGGATGCTTACGTGGTACATAGACAACTTGACATGGATACTCTATAATGCTCAAGACAAGTTTGAGTGCTATGGATGGCCTTCTCATAAGGAGACGGGAATGAATCCATAGTAGTGTATTGATGTGGTGATTAGTGGACTCGTGTGCGCTTTTCGTACCTCAAAGGACTTACTTGTAGTCGTAGAACAGGATAGCCACTGAGTCAAAGCTGGCTTGCTGCAACTAAACCCCACCTTGTCATTGATACTAATGCATGTATGATAGGATCTGATGTAAGTCTTGCTGAGTACCTTTGTACTCACGTTTTCTTTATTTATGTTTTGCAGATGAGAAATCTGTCTTAGTAGTAGTTCTACTTGGACTTCGACGAGTAGCTTGTTACCCTAGCTACGATCTTGTACCCTTGGGAGGGACTTGTAGATAGTTAAGATTCTCAGCCTTTTTCATTTGTAGATGTATGTACTCAGACATGTAATGCTTCTGTTGCTTGTATGCTCTGAATGATAGGTCATGAGACCCCTGTTTGTATTAATGCTACGTGGCTCTTCTGGGCCTTTATCTATATGAGTTTGAGTTATGTTGTGATGCCATGTTGTACAACACATACTTGCATGTTATGTGTACGTGCGACGTGTATTGCTATGTGTGGGATCCGGTAACCTAATTGTTTATCCTTGGTAGCCTCTCTTATGGGGAAATGTAGTCTAGTGCTTCCACTGAGCCATGGTAGTCTGCTACAGCCCGGTTCACCGGAGTCCTGCTAGCCCAGCACTACTGCTCCGGAACACTTAGACTGGCCAGCATGTGATTCACATCGTTCCAGTGTCTGTCCCTTCAGGGAAATGTCACGCGGTGATTTCCGGAGTCCTGCTAGCCTGCTACAGCCCGGATTCTCGGAGTCCTGTTAGCCCAGTTGCTACAGCCCAGATTCACACACTGATGACCGACATGCTCGATGTTGTTTCGTGTATGCCTGTCCCCGTAGGTCAGTGCCACTTTGGGTTCACGACTAGTCATGTCGGCCCGGTTCTCTGTCATATGGATGCTAGCGACACTATCATATATGTGAGCCAAAAGGCGCAAACGGTCCCGGGCCGGGTAAGGCGACACCCATGGGAATACCGTGCATGAGGACGCAAAGTAATATGACGTGTTACATGCTAGATCGGTGTGACTTAGAATCGGGGTCCCGACAGTTTTGGTACCAGAGCCCGACTGCCTGTAGGATTACCAAGCCAAACTAGTCGAAGTTGAGTCTAGAAATTCTTTAGTTATATAAGGGAATTGATTGTGTAAGGGAACATAAGGTTCTTTTTACTCCTTATACCTCATGCCTTCTGATCTGAGTCGTCCTATCTTTCCTACGGGGTTAAGGAGCTAGGCTTTCTCTCCCGTCTATTAGGATCACGAGTTACTACTCCGTAGTCTCTTAGGATTGGTTGATCAGAGTCATATTCCAGTTTTTGAGTATTCCCGGTGTAGTCTGTTTAGTACTATCACAGAACCTTGAGTGATGATGATGAGTATGGTACTACCTCATTGTTTGCAGGATGTCTTATTTTGAGCATTTTACTGCCGTTATGCTGCCGGAATTATCCTAGGAGTTCAATAGATAGTATTTTCCTTGTACTATATCCTACATCCTTATGATGATGCCGAATCCATCCTTGTTTCCTTGGCTGGTTCTTCAGGATGTGATCAGCTAACTGAAGTTCTGTTGCTCGTAGTCGGAACCACGGAGATGGTAGGGATGAGGATCCTCCCGACCAGTCTTCATTGGCAAAGTTCATGTTAGAGGTTGAGATGAACAAGCGAGAGTCTAACCGCTTGTTAGCACGTATTGAGGAGAACACCGCCCATCAGTACAAAGAGTATGCATCCATTCATGACTTCATTGGCCTGAAACCACCTACCTTCCATCATTCCATTGAGCCACTCGATGCCAATGACTAGCTCCGTAGTATCACTATCAAGTTGCGTTCTGCGAACTTAGCTGAAGGTGACAAGGTCACCTATGCTACTTATCACCTGGAAGGTCCTGCTAGTCTTTGGTGGCAGAATTATGAGGCTATGCTTCCAGCTGGCCAGATACTCACCAGGAGAGATTTCACTGAGGCTTTTCGCAAGCATCACATTCCTTAGGCTCTCATTGACCGCAAGAAAGAAGAGTTCTGTAGTTTCACCCAGAGTAAGATTGTTGTTGATGCTAATAATAGAGAGTTTGAGAACCTCGCCCGCTATGCTACAGAAGAAGTGTCCACAGATGCCAAGAAGCAGGCTAGGTTTCAGAAGGGTCTCAACCCCAAGTTGCGTCGTGATCTCCACCTGCATCACTGTGATACATTCTAGGCCATTGCGAACAAGGCCATTAATGCAGAGATAGCTCAGCTCACTTACGAGGAGTCTCGTAAGCACACCCGTGATTTGGGTTCTTCATCCGGTTCTAGTTCTCAGAAGCGTCGGATTTGGGTTCCGAACTCCGCTCTTCCATCTGGTTATTCGCCGAGGCCATCTTACGTGGTACCTCCCCCAGTTAAGTTGTATGCTCAACCCAGGCCTATTGGTAGACCGCTTGTCAACGCGGGTCCACGTCCCACTTCAGGGACTTGCTTCACATGTGGAGAGCCAGGACACTATGCATGTGACTACTCTCAAGCCAACTATGCTCCACCCCAGCCCAAGGAGTCTGTTCTTCGTGGTAAGCCATCACGCAAGACAATCAGTGTCAAGTCTGCTTCCACTGAACGTGGACATGTGTATCACGTCTCAGCTAAAGACGATTATGATGACCCGGATGTCGTTCTTGGTACACTCCTTGTCAACTGCCATCTAGCATTGGTTTTGTTCGATACTGGAGCATCTCACTCCTTCATTTCTGAAAGCTATGCTAGCTTGCACAACATTTCATTTTGTGATATGCCCTCTCCACTAGTCATTCAAACTCCTGGATCCAAATGGCAAACTTCTAGTGTAAGCCATGGTAATGAAATCCTTGTTGACAGAATTTTATTCCTTGCATCACTTATAGCCCTCAAGTCTACAGATATTAACATCATCTTGGGTATGGATTGGATGAAAGCTCATTATGCCAAGATTGGTTGTTTCACCAAGTCTGTTCAGCTTACACATCCATCTGGAAAGATAGTCACTGTCTCCACTAGAGTTGCAAAGCGTCAGCTCTATTCTCTTAATGCCAACCCTCTTCCAGACCTTGAGGATATCTCGGTAGTCCGTGACTTTCCGGATGTCTTTCCTAAGGAACTACCAGGTATTCCACCTGAAAGAGATGTAGAGTTTGTCATGGATCTTATCCCCGGAACCACCCCAATTTCTAGGAGACCTTACAAGATGGCACCCTTAGAGCTAGCTGAGCTTAAGAAACACCTTGATGAGTCCTTGCAAAAGGGTTTCATCCGTCCTAGTTCTTCTCCTTGGGCTTGCCCCATCCTCTTTGTCAAGAAGAAGGATGGTACGGACCGGATGGTTGTAGATTATCATCCCGTTAATTTGGTCACAA
Source organism: Triticum monococcum (assembly GCA_034509565.1). Classification (NCBI taxonomy): domain Eukaryota; kingdom Viridiplantae; phylum Streptophyta; class Magnoliopsida; order Poales; family Poaceae; genus Triticum; species Triticum monococcum. Next base: position 71,211,746 of record CM067846.1, read on the forward strand.
TAAAGAACAAGTATCCGCTCCCAGGATCAACGACTTGTATGATCAGCTTGCTGGATCCTCAGTCTTTTCAAAGATGGATTTGAGGTTAGGCTACCACCAAATCAAGATCAAAAATGGGGACATTCCTAAGATGGCTTTTGTCACTCGTTATGGCCAGTACGAGTACACCGTCATGTCCTTTGGTCTAACCAATGCTCCAGCTACATTCTCCCGCTTGATGAACTCGATCTTCATGGAGTACTTAAATAAGTTCGTCGTGGTTTACCTCGATGATATTCTTATTTACTCGAAGAACGAGGAAGAGCACGCCGAACATCTTAGACTTGTGTTAGAGAAACTCAGAGAGAACCGCCTTTATGCCAAGTTCTCCAAGTGTGAATTTTGGTTGCCAGAAGTGACCTACCTGGGCCACGTGATATCTGGTAAGGGCATTGCTGTCAATCCCGAGAGGGTTCAAGCCGTTCTTGATTGGACTCCGCCTAAAATGGTTAAGAAAGTTAGGAGTTTCCTTGGCCTAGCTAGTTACTATCGACACTTTGTTGAAAACTTCTCCAAAGTGGCCAAACCTCTCATGGAACTTCTCAAGAAAGATAAAAAGTTTGAGTGGTCCCCACAGTGTGAGTACAGTTTTTAGGAGCTGAAAAGACGCCTGACTTCTGCTCCCATTCTTGTGCCACCGGATTTCACTAAGGACTTTATTATCTATTGTGATGCCTCACGACAGGGATTAGGTTGCATTCTTATGCAGGATCGTCATGTGATTACCTATGCATCTCGACAGTTGCATCCACATGAGGAGAATTATCCTACACATGATCTAGATCTTGCAGCCGTAGTCTATGCACTTAAGACATGGCGACATTACCTTCTTGGCAAGCGTTTCGAGATTTACACCGATCACCAGAGTCTCAAGTATATCTTCACCCAACCAGATTTGAACCTTAGGCAAAGACGTTGGTTGGAGTTGATATCAGATTACAACTTAGGGATTACCTACACCCCAGGCAAAGCCAATGTCATGGTTGATGCACTAAGTCGTAAGTCCTATTGCAACAATCTCATGTTGCAGCAGGGCCAACCATCTCTCCATGAGGAGTTATGTAGGCTCAACCTTCACATTGCTCCCCATGGATTCCTTTCTACCTTGGTGGCGAAACCTACCCTTGTGCATCAGATCATCTCTACTCAGAAGCAGGATACGGGAATTTCCCGCATCAAGAGAAACATTAAAAAGGGGGTTGTTGGTTGTTTCTATATGGATGATCGAGGTGTCATTTTCTTTGAGAACCGCTTGGTGGTTCCCAAGAATCAAAATCTACGACAACTGATCCTTAAGGAGACTCATAAATCTCCTCTCCCGATTCATCCCAATAGTACTAAGATGTATCAGGATCTACGCCAGAGGTTCTGGTGGACTAGGATGAAGAGAGAAATCGCTAAGTTCATTGCTAAATGTGACGTTTGTCATCGCGTTAAGGCAGAACATCAGAGGCCTGTTCGCACCCTTCAGCCTTTAGCTATTCCTGAGTGGAAACGGGATAAAGTTGGTATGGACTTCATCACCGGCTTTCCCAAGACCAAGAGAGGGAATAATGCTATCTTCGTAGTCAGTCTTTCCAAAGTGGCTCACTTCCTACCTGTTCGAGAGAATATCACCGCTAGTCAGCTCACTGACTTATATATTTCTCGAATAGTTTCACTTCATGGTGTTCCACTAGAGATCAATTCAGACCGTGGTAGTCTTTTCACTTCTCATTTCTGGGAGAGTTTCCAAACTGCCATGGGCACCCATCTTTCCTTCAGTACCGCTTTCCACCCTCAATCAAGTGGTCAGGTGGAAAGGGTCAACCAAATTCTCGAAGACATGCTTAGATCTTGCGTTATCTCATTTGGTATGGATTGGGAGAAGTGTCTTCCTTTCGCCGAGTTTGCTTATAACAATAGCTACCAATCTAGTCACAAGAAAGCTCCTTTTGAGATTCTATATGGACGAAGATGTTGAACACCTTTGAACTAGTCAGAAACTGGTGAAAGACAATTCTTTGGACCGGACATGATTCAGGAGGCAGAAGAGCAAGTTCGCATCATTCGTGAGAATTTGAAAACAGCCCAATTTCGTCAAAAGAGCCAGTATGACCTTCGTCATAAGGGAGTGGCTTATGAAGTTGGAAACAAAGCTTACCTTTGGGTTACCCCTTTGAAGGGTACCCATCGTTTCGGTATCAAGGGCCAGTTGGCTCCTCATTACATTGGTCCTTTTTGCATTCTCGCTAAATGAGGAGAGGTTGCCTACCAGTTGGAACTACCCCCACATATTTCTCGAGTTCATGATGTCTTCCACGTCTCTCAACTCAGGCGTTTCTTCTCGGATCCCATCCATGAAGTGGACCATGAAACGCTTGATCTCCAAGATAACCTCACATATCGAGAGTACCTTGTTCGCATTCTTGATCAAGCAGAGTGTGTCACTCGACGTCAGAACATCAAGTTTCTCAAGGTTCGGTGGTCTCATCATTCCGAGAGAGAAGCTACTTGGGAGCATGAAGATTGTCTTCGACTTGAGTACCCCAATTTCTTTCCGCCGACTCCTGAATCTCGGGACGAGATTCTTTTGAGTGGGGGCGAGTTGTCACATCCCTAGTTCTGGTATGACCTAGACTAGTCAGTCATGTGTGCATCATGTTTAAATTTCATTTAAATTTGAAATGGGGCTTTGTGAAACCCTCAGAAATCATTTCTGGAAATAACCAGATAAAAATTGCTCCAAAAAAGTCCAAGAAAATGTTCATGTGCTCTCTGAAAATATTGGTCAGAGGTAAAATTCAAACAAATATTTTTAGGAGCTCATAATTATTTATTTTGGCCATTTGGAATTAATGCAATACTTATTTGCATTGTGTGTGTGTGTGTGTATGTTATATATTTTATATATGTCCAAAAATTCTGAATTTTGGTGAGGGGCTTTGGATTAATCCCTTAGGTCCCTGCAAAAATTATCAGAAGAATGCAATCTATCCATCTGTACCATTTTCATGCATGACAAACCAACTTATACCTGTTGTATAGGTGAAAACACATGAATGGCATTTATAAGAGTTTATTTTGGAGATACATTTGAACCTTTGGTTAAAATGGACTTCATGCAAGTGAATGCTATCTGCATTAGCTCAAACAACATCACCTCTACATGCCATGTTCATGCATCATATTGTTGCATATGATTGTGTATTGATTGTCGACACCGTTCCTTCTCGATAGGTCCTGCTCCGGAGAGTGCTCCAGAGTACCTATCTGAGGAGCAGTGCCCCCTTATTGATCTACCAGGCTAGCAAACCCCCTTGTTCATTCCGATACAATTCTACCCTCTTGCTCCTGCTCTCTTTTATTGCATTAGGACAACAACGATTCAACTACTACTTTATGCTGCGGTAGTTGAACCAGTTCCTCTGCATGACCTGTCGTTGCCACAGTAAATAGTTGAAACCCACTAGCATGCGTAGGAGTTGATTGAGCCATGTTGTGTTCCTACCATGCATTACCTGCTATTGCTTAGAGTATGTCAGGTCTGATTCATTGGGAACGAATTGGAGTGCAGTGCTATGTTCTGGTGTTGAGAGTTAAGTGTGTGAACACGATTTGGTAAAGGTAGCGGTGAGAGGCCATGTAGGAGTACATGGTGGGTTGTCTCATTGGGACCGTCCTTAAGAACTGAGTTCTGTGTAAGTTGTCCAATGACTAGTTACCACCATACATTGGGCTCCGGGTGCTCCAAGCTCTCTCGACTTATTAGCCAATTTGATCTCTGTCCAGGAGTTGCAAATAGTTTCTGGTGTTTGTAGGTAGTGTTAGTAGTCTACCAAGTGGCGTAATAAGCACCAGGATTTTCTTAGTTCTCATGACATTCGTTTGAGGACAATAACGATGGAAGGATATGCATCCAACCAAGCAAACAAAAGCTTTGTAACATTCTTCCTATCGAATGCGAGGTTACTATTGTCCATGAGGCTTAAGTTTTACCGCAAGAGATTTCTCACGGAAGGACACGTTGAACAGCAAAAAAAGAAGTTTCAGGTGGACAAATGGGCTTCTAAACGTGCTCGGCTTTTATTTACAACAAGTTGTAGTCATCCTGAAATAAATTTTTTTGCACAGGATGTTGATTTTATGGATAAGACTGATCCATTTGTTTGTGACTGCGAAAAAGAGTGGTTGGGTTAGATGTTACTGCCATGTCCAATCTGGGTTTTTTCTAAAAATTTGATGAACAATTAATCCTTGGGCTTTTTGTACCGTTTGTAAGCTTGAGTTGCATGTTGTTGCCCTCGCACTCCCCTCCACCTACCACTACACTCCCGCATCTTCCACAGCTGATGTTCGTTCCCGTCCGAGGCCTCACCGTCGTTCTTCGCCTTGGTTCACTCGTTGTGCCTATCGCCGTCTGGCGTTGTCAACATGGTCAACAACCAAGAGGAATCGGGAGATGACTATACGTGGAGAGGCTGACAGTAGGGACCCACCAGGGTCCTTGCATTACGCAAGCAGGTGCCTCATTATTACAAACCAAAAAAATACTTCCTCCTAATTGTTTGACAACTAGGTCCCACGCCATTGTCAATGTAGTCAATAAACGAGAAAATTACACAATGAGCGGATAACACCAGGGACCCAGCAGCTCGCCCAGTTGTTTTTAGTTTCAGAGATGGAGCTCAACTACGAGTTGTGCGGGGGCTGTGGCCCATCTAGCCCACGCTTACGCTTTTATTTAAGCACGTGACGAGCCAAGTTGATATCTTTTTTCTTTCTGAAAATGGCTAGCCCAGTTCTTTTTTTTGGAGAATACCAAAACCGAGGCCTACTTGCTTTTCTCAGCCCTGCTGGGCTGCAATTCTTTCAAGACGAGGAGGGATGTAAGTAGTAAGAAATGGGCTTCCCCAGAAAATGGGCTATAAGTTGTAAGAAATGGGCTGTAAATTTTTAAACCAAAGCCAACGACAATTACATTAAAATATCATTTTTATGGATTTTTTTTACTCTTATAAAAACCAAAGTCAACTGGCAATTACATTAAAATATCGTCTTTCCTCCCACAAGATAAACTACTCATACAAATGCATCTTCATGTTCCATGCAACGCACGTGCATCTTGCTAGTTAAGATTTTAAATTTCATTCATTTTTTGCGGAGAATTGTTTTTTGAATTTTATTTTGATATAATTTTTTAAAAATTATTTTTAACGTGACTTAATATTCCGTGATTAAAAGAGTTAGGACCCCACCGAAATATGCAAAATTTCATTGAATTTTTAGCAATGCCCAAAATATATGGTCTGTAATGCTAATAAAAATAATATGGGCTTCAAATATCCTTAAAAATTAGCAAATGGACTATAAATTATTGAAAATAATGGCAAATGGGTTGTATGGTGTTTTCCACAGATTTGAAGGCTGACTTCTGGGCCTACTAGGTTGACGATGACGCTGTCCTAAAAAAATATGACGCGCATGCAAGGCTTTGTCAACATAGTCAACATAGAGCAGTGACTGTTGGATGTCCATCCAACGGTCGCCGTGCTTCTTCAATCTCTAATCTTCCTCCTTCAGCCGCCCAAACCAGCGCCGGCGGAACTGCGTGCTCCCTCGTCCAGTGGCTGGCTGTGCTGCCACCAGGCCATCCCTCTACCCACCCGCACATCCTGTTATTTTTCGGCGACATCAGGCTCACCCCGAAGCCAACCAGTCAGCGCTCGTACTCCCCTCAGCGTGGGCATCCACTATGGTGGCTTCGCCAGCTCCGGATCGTTCCCTTCCCGGGCCTCACCCTCGTCCACCACTTTTGTGCTCTCGGCGCGGCGAGGTCAACATGGTCAACATACAACAGCCATCAGAATAGGCTGACAGTAGGGGCCCACACAAGGAAATCCCTCCTGATTACGCGCAAAATAATGATTCCTCCACCTGACAGCTGGGACCCACTAGAAGGGCCTCTGTATTTCATGAAAAAAATGTTCCCCCCGCTGACAGGTTGGACCCACCAGCTATATCTTCGCACACAAGGAAGTGCCTCGTTATTACGCACACAAAAATGAATACTCCCCCTACTAGCTGGGACCCACCATAGTGGGAGGCTGATTTGTGGGCCTACTAAGATGACGGGGATGGAGGGCTTTGTCAACTTAGTCAATATGAATGATTCTAGCTCTAGTGATCGTACGATGTCCATCCAACGGCCGTAGTGCTTCTTCAACCTCTGGTCTCCTTGCTCCAGCCGCCCAAACAAGCTTCGGCCATGCCGCCTACTCCTGCCTCCCGTGTCTGGCTGTGCTGCCACCGCTAGCCATGCCATCCCTCTATACTCACCCAAAACTCCTGTTTTTCTCCGGTGACAGCAGCCTCACACCGTAGCCGAAGCAGTCAACCCATGTACTCCCCTCCGCATGGGCATCCACTGTCGCGTCTTCCCCGGCTTTGTGTCGTTCCCTTCCTAGGCCTCGTCGTCGTCCACCGCCCTGGTGCTCTCGGCGCGCCGTGGTCAACGAACGACATCAATCAGACATGGATTGTACATGGAGAGGTTGACAGCTGGGTCCACGGCCTCACACAAGGAAATGCCTCCTTATTACACGCAAAATAATGATTCCTCCACCTGACAGCAGGGACCCACCAGACGGGCCACCATATTTCGCGAAAAAATGTTTCCCCCCTGACCGCTGGGACCCAGCAGCTACATCTTCGCACACAAGGAAGTGCGTCCATATTATGGGCAAAAAAATGATTCCCGCCAGACTCCTGGGACCCACCAGCTCATCTTCGCATGCAAGGAAGTGCCTGACAGTCGGGACCCACCTGGTTGAAGTGTACGTAGCATTGTCATTCTGGTCACGAACGTGTACGTACATACTAGTCGATGTAGAGGCGCACACGTGTCATAGTAGAGGTGCGCACATAGCATGTATATGTGCGTACAATGACCAGGGTGCAAGAAAGTAAATGTGGCCATGTACATACGGGCAGGGTCTTGAACGCCTACTCGCGCATACGTACGGCCAGGGCTCGTGTAGATGGTTGGGTCGGAATGGAGAAACTGCGTCGTCATCGTGTTCATGGGGAGGCAACGGAATGCGTCGTGTTCATCAGGAGGCAACGGAATGCATGCTGTTCATCGGGAGTCAACCGGCTTGGACAGAACAGCGATGGAAACGAGGCCTGGCGTAGCGCAGAACGGCGGAAACGGCCTTGTGTTCGACCGGCCATGGTCGAAACAGGATCCTATTCATCGGGAAGGGTCTGGTGTACCGCAAAACAGAGGAAACAGACTTCTCTTGGTCGAAACGGGGTCCTGCTAATTAGGAGGTGTGTGGCGTACCGCAAAACGGAGGAAACAGACTTGTGTTGGAGCGCTACGGTCAAAACAGGGGTCCTGTTCATCGGGAGGGGTGTGGCGTACCGCAAAACGGGACTCCACGGGATACTGTTCATCTCCACCGTCGACCTCCTCCAACCTCCATGTTCTACTGTTCATCAACTATCGACCTCCTCCAGCCTCCACCTGCGACTGTTCATCCACGGGCTCCTGTTCATCCAGCCTTCACCGCACGCTCCTCCCCCGGCTACTGTTCAACCAGCCCTCTCCATGGGGTCCTGTTCAACCTCCCTCCACGGGCTACTGTTCATCCAGCCCTCCACCAACTACTGTTCAACCAGCCCTCCACGGGGTCGTCCTATTCATCCAGCCCTCCACGGGGTCATGTTCATCCACTGGCTCGATCGATCGAGGTAATGTTCATCCAGCGATAACACCACGGGGTCCTGTTCATCCAACCCCCCACCAGGCACTGTTCATCCAAACCCCCAACAACGCTCACTGTTCATCAAGAGGCAGCATCGATCGGCTTTAGTTAGCAGCAGTAGCGAAGGAATCACTCGGGTTCAGTTAACAGCAAGGGATCGATCGCTCGGGTTCAGTAACGTAGCTAGTGCAATCGCTCGGGTTCAGTTAGATCCCAACGCCTCACTCGGGTTCAGTTAGAGTGCAACGCCTCGCACACACACGCATACGTACGAAAGAAATGTTCATTGCTCGGCCCCCGACCACCCACCATAACTAGGAACTCCCCCGATATTTTCCTCGCCCTCACTTCTACCACGGCTTTTCTGTCATGGACGGCCCAAAGAATGTCATGCAGCTGCGTCTCCGGCCCGCCCAGGACGAAAAGCCCATTTTCTGTCATCATTTTTTGTCATAGAAGTAGGAGCCCACCACATCTATGATGATACCAGGTTTTGTCGCAATTATCGTCATAGAAGTGTCATAAGCATGACAGAAAAAATTCATTCGGCCCAAAATGTCACGGTTGTGTCTTTTTTTGTAGTGTGCCATGCTAGCCACGCCATCGCCGCCCTGCTCCACCCGCGTCCGGCGCTCTACCAGCCGCGCCACCACCGCCCTGCTCCACCTGTGCCATCGCCACACTGCTTCCCCCGTCTCCCTGGATCGATCCCGAGCTCGGGAGGACGGCGGCTGTGGCAGGAATACGAGGAGGCTGCTGGAGCTCCGCCGCTGCTGCTTGCTCCGGTACGTGCCCCAGCTTCCTTATTTTCTCTGTAATTTGGACTGTAAATTACAAGACTAATGTGCGAGGTAAAAAATCCGCTTTTAATGACAGTTACTATAATTAAAGCCAGTTATTTTGGGGAGAGAAATTATGGAAGGTTTTTAATGGTAGATATTATGGCAGTTAATCAGCACTAAGGAATAGAAGTAAAATGTTTCCTCACGAATTATCTTTGGGAAGATATTATGGCGATATGAGGAGTACAATGTTTCCTTAGGAACTAAGATAGCTAATACTTAAATTCTTTCCATATATGGTTTCAAATCATGGAATGTTGTAAGTGCTAGGACAATTGGGTGTTTGTTACCTACCACTACCAAAGAATGGCCAAGTTGTATAAATAGCCAACTAGACCCTTCTGTCCACCTCGCCCAACCAAATTCAATTCATAGTGATCTAGACATGGCGATCAAGCCTATAGTAGTAGCATTTTTCTTGCTCATGCTGGCCTTTGCCGAGTACAGCGATAGGGGTGAACCTCCATCTTCTCGTAAGTACTGGTGCTTGCTTTACCAAGTTGAGGGCGTGTCAAGTCTGAATCACCTCATATAGTTTGTTATTTCTTGCGGAAGAAAATGCTTTTGGTGTGAGTGCTTATGATGTTCATTGGGATCCAGATCATGCACATTCTAGTAAATACATTGTGCTACCTTGCCAAGTTGACAATTTTTTTAATTGTGAGTCAACGCCTAATTCTTATTTACTGCAGAAGAAAACAGTTTTAGTGAAAGTGCTTATGCGGTGCATTGGGATCCTCCTCCTCGTAAGTACTTGTGCTAGCTTGCCAACTAGAGAAATTTGTTAATTGTGAATTAACTCCTAGGTTGTTATTTTCTCTAGAAAAGGAAAGTTTTGGTGAAAGTGCTTATGCGGTGCATTGGGATCCTCCTCCTTGTAAGTTCTTGTGCTACCTTGCCAACTTGAGAATTTTTTTAATTATGAATTAACTCCTAGGTTGTTATTTCCTCTAGAAAAAGACAGTTTTGGTGAAAGTGCTTATGCGGTGCATTGGGATCCTCCTTCTCGTAAGTACTTGTGCTACCTTGCCAACTAGAGAAATTTTTTAATTGTGAATTAACACCTAGGTTGTTATTTCCTCTAGAAAAAGACAATTTTGGTGAAAGTGCTTATGCGGTGCATTGGGATCCTCCTTCTCGTAAGTACTTGTGCTACCTTACCAAATAGAGAAATTTTTAATTGTGAATTAACTCCTAGGTTGTTATTTCCTCTAGAAAAAGACAATTTTGGTGAAAGTGCATATGCGGTACATTGGGACCCCCCTTCAAGTAAGTACTTGTGCTACCTTGCCATGTTGAGAATGTGCTAATTCTGAATAAACTCATAGTTTGTTATTTCCTGCAGAAGAAGAAGGTTTTGGGGCAAGTGCTTATAAGGTGGACTGGAATCCTGAAGGTGCACCTTCTAGTAAGTACTTCTGGTACCTAGGTTGTTATTTCCTCTAGAAAAAGACAATTTTCGTGAAAGTGCATATGCGATACATTGGGACCCCCCTTCAGGTAAGAACTTGTGCTACCTTTGCCATGTTGAGAATGTGTTAATTCTGAAGAAACTCATAGTTTGTTATTTCCTGTAGAAGGAGAAGGTTTTGGGGCAAGTGCTTATAAGGTGGATTGGAACCCAGAAGATGCACCTTCCAGTAAGTACCCGTGCTACCTTACCAAATCAAGAATGTGTTAGTCCTGAATGAACTCATGGTTTTTTATTTCCTGGAGAAGAAAAAGGTTTTGGGGCAAGTGCTTATAAGGTGGATTGGAACCAAGAACATGCACCTTCCAGTAAGTACATGTGTTGCCTTACCAAGTCGAGATTGTGTTAATACTGAGTCAAATCATAGTTTGTTATTTCCTGCAGAAGAAGAAGGTTTCGGAACAAGTGCTTATTGTTGGGGAACGTAGTAATTCCAAAAAAATTCCTACGCACACGCAAGATCATGGTGATGCATAGCAACAAGAGGGGAGAGTGTTGTCTACGTACCCTCGTAGACCGAAGCGGAAGCGTTGACGCAACGTAGAGGAAGTAGTCGTACGTCTTCCCGGTCCAACCGATCCAAGCACCGTTACTCCGGCACCTCCGAGTTCTTGGCACACGTTCAGCTCGATGACGCTCCCCGGGCTCCGATCCAGCAAAGCATCGGGGAGGAGTTCCGTCAGCACGACGGCGTGGTGACGATCTTGATGTTCAACCGTCACAGGGCTTCGCCTAAGCACTGCTACAATATGACCGAGGTGGAATATGGTGGAGGGGGGCACCGCACATGGCTAAGGAATGATCACAAAGATCAACTTGTGTGTCTATGGGGTGCCCCCTGCCCCCGTATATAAAGGAGTGGAGGAGGGGAGGGTCGGCCCTCTCTATAGCGGGCCCTAGGGGAGTCCTACTCCCACCGGGAGTAGGATTCCCCCTTTCCTAGTCCAACTAGGAGTCCTTCCATGTAGTACGAGTAGGAAAGAAGGAAGGGGCGCAGCCCCTCCCCCTAGTACAATTCGGACTAGGCCTTGGGGGGCGTGCGGCCTGCCCTAGGCAGCCCCTCTCTCTTTCCCGTATGGCCCAATAAGGCCCAATACTTCTCCCGGCGAATTCCCGTAACTCTCCGGTACTCCGAAAAATACCCGAATCACTCGGAACCTTTCCGATGTCCGAATATAGTCGTCCAATATATCGATCTTTATGTCTCGACCATTTCGATACTCCTCGTCATGTCCCCGATCTCATCCGGGACTCCGAACTCCTTCGGTACATCAAAACTCATAAACTCATAATATAACTGTCATCGAAACCTTAAGCGTGCGGACCCTACGGTTCGAGAACAATGTAGACATGACCGAGACACGTCTCCGGTCAATAACCAATAGCGGGACCTGGATGCCCATATTGGCTCCTACATATTCTACGAAGATCTTTATCGTCAGTCCGCATAACAACATACGTTGTTCCCTTTGTCATCGGTACATTACTTGCCCGAGATTCGATCGTCGGTATCCAATATCTAGTTCAATCTCGTTACCGGCAAGTCTCTTTAATCGTTCCGTAATACATCATCCCGCAACTAACTCATTAGTTGCAATGCTTGCAAGGCTTATGTGATGTGCATTACCGAGAGGGCCCAGAGATACCTCTCCGACAATCGGAGTGACAAATCCTAATCTCGAAATACGCCAACCCAACATGTACCTTTGGAGACACCTATAGAGCTCCTTTATAATCACCCAGTTACGTTGTGACGTTTGGTAGCACACAAAGTGTTCCTCCGACAAACGGGAGTTGCATAATCTCATAGTCATAGGAACATGTATAAGTCATGAAGAAAGCAATAGCAACATACTAAACGATCGGGTGCTAAGCTAATGGAATGGGTCATGTCAATCAGATCATTCAACTAATGATTTGATCCCGTTAATCAAATAACAACTCTTTGTCCATGGTTAGGAAACATAACCATCTTTGATTAACGAGCTAGTCAAGTAGAGGCATACTAGTGACACTCTATTTGTCTATGTATTCACACATGTATTATGTTTCTGGTTAATACAATTCTAGCATGAATAATAAACATTTATCATGATATAAAGAAATAAATAATAACTTTATTATTGCCTCTAGGGCATATTTCCTTTAGTCTCCCACTTGCACTAGAGTCAATAATCTAGATCACATCGCCATGTGATTTAACATCAATAGTTCACATCTTTATGTGATTGGTTCATATCTCCATGTGACTAACACCCAAAGGGTTTACTAGATTCAATAATCTAGTTCACATCGCTATGTGATTAAGACCCAAAAAGTGATCATGTTTTGCTTGTGAGAGAAGTTTAGTCAACGGGTCTGCCACATTCAGATCCGCATGTATTTTGCAAATTTCTATGTCAACAATGCTCTGCATGGAGCTAATCTAGCTAATTGCTCCCACTTTCAATATGTATCCAGATTGAGACTTAGAGTCATCTGGATCAGTGTCAAAACTTGCATCGACGTAACCCTTTACGATGAACCTTTTGTCACCTCCGTAATCGAGAAACATATCCTTATTCCACTAAGGATAATTTTGACCACTGTCCAGTGATCTACTCCTAGATCACTATTGTACTCCCTTGCCAAACTCAGTGGTAGGGTATACAATAGATCTGGTACACAGCATGGCATACTTTATAGAACCTATGACCAAGGCATAGGGAATGACATTCATTCTCTTTTTATCTTCTGCCGTGGTCGGGCTTTGAGTCTTACTCAATTTCACACCTTGTAACATAGGCAAGAAACTCTTTCTTTGACTGTTCCATTTTGAACTACTTCAAAATCTTATCAAGGTATGTATTTATTGAAAAAACTTATCAAGCGTCTTGATCTATCTCTATAGATCTTGATGCTCAATATGTAAGCAACTTCACCGAGGTCTTTCTTTGAAAAACTCCTTTCAAACACTTCTTTATACTTTGCAGAATAATTCTACATTATTTCCGATCAACAATATGTCATACACATATACTTATCAGAAATGTTGTAGTGCTCCCACTCACTTTCTTGTAAATACAGACTTCACCGCAAGTTTGTATAAAACTATATGCTTTGATCAACTTATCAAAGCGTATATTCCAACTCCGAGATTCTTGCACCAGTCCATAGATGGATCGCTGGAGCTTGCATATTTAGTTAACACCTTTAGGATCGACAAAACCTTCTAGTTGCATCGTATACAACTCTTCTTTAGTAAATCCATTAAGGAATGCAGTTTTGTTTATCCATTTGCCAGATTTCATAAAATGCGGCAATTTCTAACATGATTTGGACAGACTTTAAGAATAGATACGAGTGAGAAAATCTCATCGTAGTCAACACCTTGAACTTGTCGAAACCCTTTTGCGACAATTCTAGCTTTGTAGATAGTAACACTACTATCAGCGTTCGTCTTCCTCTTGAAGATCCATTTATTTTCTATGGCTTGCCGATCATTGGGCAAGTCAACCAAAGTCCATACTTTGTTCTCATACATGGATCCCATCTCAGATTTCATGGCCTCAAGCCATTTTGCGGAATCTGGGCTCATCATCGCTTCCTCATAGTTCGCAAGTTCGTCATGGTCTAGTAACATGACTTCCAGAATAGGATTACCGTACCACTCCGGTGCGGATCTCACTCTGGTTTACCTACGAGATTCGGTAGTAACTTGATCTGGAGTTACATGATCATCATCATTAGCTTCCTCACTAATTGGTGTAGTAGTCACAGGAACAGATTTCTGTGATGAACTACTTTCCAATAAGCGAGCAGGTACAGTTACCTCATCAAGTTCTACTTTCCTCCCACTCACTTCTTTCGAGAGAAACTCCTTCTCTAGAAAGGATCCATTCTTAGCAACGAATGTCTTGCCTTCGGATCTGTGGTAGAAGGTGTACCCAACTGTCTCCTTTGGGTATCCTATGAAGACATATTTCTCCGATTTGAGTTTGAGCTTATCGAGATGAAACTTTTTCACATAAGCATCGCAACTCCAAACTTTAAGAAATGACAGCTTAGGTTTCTTGCCAAACCATAGTTCACACGGTGTCGTCTCAACGGATTTAGATGGTGCCCTATTTAATGTGAATGCAGCTGTCTCTAATGCATAACCCCAAAACGATAATGGTAGATCGGTAAGATACATCATAGATTGCACTATATCCAATAAAGTACGGTTATGACGTTCGGACACACCATTATGCTATGGTGTTCCATGTGGCATGAGTTTGTGAAACTATTCCACATTGTTTTAATTGAAGACCAAACTCGTAACTCAAATATTTGTCTCCGCGGTCAGATCGTAGAAACTTTATTTTCTTGTCACGATGATTTTCCACTTCACTCTGAAATTCTTTGAACTTTTCAAATGTTTCAGACTTATGTTTCATCAAGTAGATATACCCATATCTGCTCAAATCATCTGTGAAGTTCAGAAAATAACGATACTTGCCGTGAGCCTTAACACTCATCGGACCGCATACATCAGTATGTATTATTTCCAATAAGTCAGTTGCTCGCTCCGGAGAACGGAATCTTAGTCATCTTGCCCATGAGGCATGGTTCGCAAGCATCAAGTGATTCCAAAATCCCATCAGCATGGAGTTTCTTCATGCGCTTTACACCATTATGACCTAAACGGCAGTGCCACAAATAAGTTGCACTATCATTATTAACTTTGCATCTTTTGGTTTCAATATTATGATTATGTGTATCACTACGATCGAGATCCAACGAACTATTTTCATTGGGTGTGTAACCATATAAGGTTTTATTCATGTAAACAGAACAACAATTTATTCTCTTACTTAAATGAATAACCGTATTACAATAAACATGATCAAATCATATTCATGCTCAACGCAAACACCAAATAACACTTATTCAGGTTCAACACTAATCCCGAAAGTATAGGGAGTGTGCGATGATGATCATATCAATCTTGGAACCACTTCCAACACACATCGTCACTTCACCCTTAACTAGTCTTTATTTTGCAACTCCCGTTTCGAGTTACTAATCTTAGCAACTGAACTAGTATCAAATATTGAGGGGTTGCTATAAACACTAGTAAAGTACACATAAATAACATGTATATCAAATATACTTATGTTCACTTTTCCATCCTTCTTATCTGCCAATCACTTGGGGTAGTTCCGCTTCCAGTGACCAGTCCCTTTGCATTAGAAGCACTTAGTCTCAGGCTTAGGACCAGACTTGGGCTTCTTCACTTGAGCAGCAACTTGCTTGCTGTTCTTCTTGAAGTTCCCCTTCTTCCCTCTGCCCTTTTCTTGAAACTAGTGGTCTTGTCTACCATCAACACTTGATGTTTTTCTCGATTTCTACCTTCGTCAATTTCAGCATTACGAAGAGCTAGGGAATCGTTTCCGTTATCCCTTGCATATTATAGTTCTTCACGAAGTTCTACTAACTTGGTGATGGTGACTAGAGAATTTTGTCAATCACTATTTTATCTGGAAGATTAACTCCCACTTGATTCAAGCGATTGTAGTACCCAGACAATCTGAGCACATGCTCACTAGTTGAGCGATTCTCCTCCATCTTTTAGCTATAGAACTTATTGGAGACTTCATATCTCTCAACTCGGGTATTTGCTTGAAATATTAACTTCAACTCCTGGAACATCTCATATGTTCCATGACGTTCAAAACGTCTTTGAAATCCCGATTCTAAGCCATTAAGCATGGTGCACTAAACTATCAAGTAGTCATTATATTGAGCTAGTCAAACGTTCATAACGTCTGCATATGCTCCTGTAATAGGTCCGTCACCTAGCGGTGCATCAAGGACATAATTCTTCTGTGCAGCAATGAGGATAAACCTCAGATCACGGATCTAATCCGCATCATTGCTACTAACATCTTTCAACACAATTTTCTCTAGGAACATATCAAAATAAACACAGGGAAGCAACAACGCGAGCTATTGATCTACAACATAATTTGCAAAATACTACCAGGACTAAGTTCATGATAAATTTAAGTTCAATTAATCATATTATTTAAGAACTCCCACTTAGATAGACATCCCTCTAATCCTCTAAGTGATCACGTGATCCAAATCAACTAAACCATGTCCGATCATCACGTGAGATGGAGCAGTTTCATTGGTGAACATCACTATGTTGATCATATCTACTATATGATTCACGCTCGACCTTTCGGTCTCCGTGTTCCGAGGCCATATCTGTATATGCTTGGCTCGTCAAGTATAACCTGAGTATTCCGCGTGTGCAACTGTTTTGCACCCGTTGTATTTGAACGTAGAGCCTATCACAGCCGATCATCACGTGGTGTCTCAGCATCAAGAACTTTCGCAACGGTGCATACTCAGGGAGAACACTTCTTGATAATTTAGTGAGAGATCATCATATAATGCTACCGCCAATCAAAGCAAGATAAGATGCATCAAAGATAAACTTCACATGCAATCAATATAAGTGATATGATATGGCCATCATCATCTTGTGCCTGTGATCTCCATCTCCGAAGCACCGTAATGATCACCATCGTCATCGGCGCGACACTTTGATCTCCATCGTAGCATCGTTGCCGTCTCGCCAATCTTATGCTTCCATGACTATCGCTACCGCTTAGTGATAAAGTAAAGCATTACAGCGCGATTGCATTGCATACAATAAAGCGACAACCATATGGCTCCTGCCAGTTGCCGATAACTCGGTTACAAAACATGATCATCTCATACAATAAAATTCAGTATCATGTCTTGACCATATCATATCACAACATGCCCTGCAAAAACAAGTTAGACGTCCTCTACTTTGTTGTTGCAAGTTTTACGTGGCTGCTACGGGCTTAAGCAAGAACCAATCTTACCTACGCATCAAAACCACAACGATAGTTTGTCAAGTTGGTGTTGTTTTAACCTTCGCAAGGACCGGGCGTAGCCACACTCAGTTCAACTAAAGTTGGAGAAACTGTCACCCGCAAGCCACCTATGTGCAAAGCACGTCGGGAGAACCGGTCTCGCGTAAGCGTACGCGTAATGTCGGTCCGGGCCGCTTCATCCAACAATACCGCCGAACCAAAGTATAACATGCTGGTAAGTAGTATGACTTATATCGCCCACAACTCACTTGTGTTCTACTCGTGCATATAACATCAACACATAAAACCTAGGCTCTGATACCACTGTTGGGAAACGTAGTAATTTCAAAAAAAAATCCTACGCACACGCAAGATCATGGTGATGCATAGCAACGAGAGGGGAGAGTGTTGTCTACGTACCCTCGTAGACCAAAGCGAAAGCATTGACGCAACGTAGAGGAAGTAGTCGTACGTCTTCCCGGTCCAACCGATCCAAGCACCGTTACTCCGGCACCTCCGAGTTCTTGGCACACGTTCAGCTCGATGACGCTCCCCGGGTTTCGATCCAGCAAAGCATCGGGGAGGAGTTCCGTCAGCACGACGACATGGTGACGATCTTGATGTTCAACCATCACAAGGCTTCGCCTAAGCACTGCTACAATATGACCAAGGTGGAATATGGTGGAGGGGGGCACCGCACACGGCTAAGGAACGATCACGAAGATCAACTTGTGTGTCTATGGGATGCCCCCTGCCTCCGTATATAAAGGAGTGGAGGAGGGGAGGGCCGGCCCTCTCTATGGCGCGCCCTAGAAGAGTCCTACTCCCACCAGGAGTAGGATTCCCCCTTTCCTAGTCCAACTAGGAGTCCTTCCATGTAGTAGGAGTAGGAAACAAAGGGGCGCAGTGACACATACATGATCTTCTTCCCATGAGCACCGCACGAGCGGGCGTCGCGAGAGACCCAGAGCGCGGCGAGTATCTCTGCCACACCGGCGGCGAGGACGCTTCCTACACCGAGAAGATACGCAGGCTCGCCAAAGCTAGGGCGGCTGTGCACGACAGCGCCGCCGAAAGCGGCTAGCTTCCAATCGAGCTCCCAAGTGCCGTCAGTCTCCGACGCCCTCGGGAACGGCGTTGGCGTTCACGACCCCAACACTGATGTGATGCACACCCTCCTGCAGAAACTAAATTAATTGTGTTCACGCTTGTTTCATGGGATGTCCAGCACGCAGTGAGGGCCATACATAATAATTGGTCCTGAAACCAAAGGCTTGTTGGCTTGTTAATTCATAATGATTGGCGGCATAGTAATTTTACTTTTCATCTTTTTTTCTGAAGAGGATTACAAGGAACAAAAACTTGACTAAAACGATAGGCCCCTCCGTAGCGCTAGAGAACAGCCGGCCGCTCCCTAGACGCGTCCCATTTTTTAACTCTTATCATTCCAACTGTTGGTCTCGGTTGGACTCGGCTTTCTCTTGGCTGGCGCACTCGCTTTCCTACATGGACCGGAATGGCCACCTAATGCCGTGACATTGATTATTTTATCATCTAAAATGATTATGTTTTCTTAAAGAAGATCAGGTTACATTACTCGGAAGATGTGGTTCATGCAATCGAGGCCACTGTGATCTTATGAAAAAAATAGTACTTTCACAACAAGCACAGATTTGCTTTTCATGAATGCACAATTTTGCTTTTTCAGGAAGCATAATTGTGCTCCTCGGAAGGGAGAAAAATTGTACTTTCATGAGAGCACAAATTTGCTTCTCATGGAAGCATAGATTTACTTCTCGCGGAAGCACTAAGAAAAGACTTTCAAGGGCAAAAAATAAGGTAAAAACCACAACCATGTTTTCGGGCTGCAGCTATTCCTTTCAGTTTTTGTGTTATTCGTTTGTTCGATTTTTGTTTTTGCCGGAGGTTTTTTCAGGTTTTTTTGTTTTAATTTTGTGGTTTATCTTGAACAAATGTTCGTCCAAAACTATTAACTAGTTTTAGAGATATCGGCATGAGAAATCCAATGTTAAAAAAGGTTCAAGATTTAGACATATGGGTCAAGTGATAAAACATTCTAAATAAACGAATCTGCAAAAAATGGAAAACACCCAGGTTGTGACAAGTGACGCATGTAGTGTGCCACTGCTCAGTGTCTGAGAAGGTGGGATGTCGAATGTATCAGGTGTTCCAAGATTTTGAAAAAAATCTAGCACATTCACACACGTCAATGTATGTTGTCACAAGATTTCAAATCAAAATTCAAAACAATGCTCGGGATACAAAAATGATAAAATTGGCATCAATGTGATAATTGGCCAAATCTAAAGCCCAACTTATATTATGTACTATTTACTGTCGAATTTATCATTTATGTTTCTCGAGCTATGTTTCAAATTTGGATTTCAAATTTTGTGGGAATATACATTGACGTTGTGTGAATGTTCTATTTTTTCAAAAAAAATTGAAACGTTTAAAAATGTGCCACCGAGTTTGGAGCATCGGGAGCACCCTAGGGGTGGGAGCACCAGATATTCTCCTGGTGGGGGTGACCTTCAAGGGGTAACCCTTAACTAGAGAGGCCCATTTTGCAAGCGGTAGTAGTATGAGATTTTACTGTACCATGTGATTCAAAACATATTTTTCTTTTAAAAAGTTAAGATGTTTTGAAATACAAGAAGTTTCAACGTTTGTGAGCAAATTACAGAAAACAAACAAATTTTGAAATTTCAAACATTTTTTTTTAAATGTGAACAATTTTATAATTATCTAAACATTTATATTTTAAACATAGTTGTGTGGTTGGAGGAGATTTTCGAGATCATCGATGAGGTTGTCTTGGGGGTTCTTGTGGTGGCACCGATCGTGATGTTGGTCCTCTATGCCGGCTTCAAGCTCGCGGCTATCATAGCCCAGGCGATGGGCCACACCTAAGCAGTCGGGCGATACAATTCACGTGCCACCTAGTTTTGGGAGATGATCGACGCGGTTCTTTTGCGACTCCACTAGAAGCGCGCAGCCAGTGACAGAGCGAAATTAGTTTGCAAAATGGATTCCTGGATTAGCGGCTCATGGGGGCAACCGCGCACACATACTACAAAAACTCTTTAGTGTGCCCTGAATTATTAAGCTCGAATATCAAATATTTCTCAAAGTTCATGCGTAACTTATCTTCTTCGCCTCCTCAAAGATTTATTGGCACTGCAGCCCAAGAATTTACTTAGATGCGTTCAAAACATGACTTTTAATAAGAAAAATAGACATTTTGTAGAACACAATTTTTCCAAAGTTATTGAAAAAATATTGATAACCTGAACGAATGTTTTAAAAAATTCAATAAAAACAAATTATAAAACTATGAACATTTTTTGAAAACATGAATACATTCTAAATTTCTAAACATATTTTGAAAAATCCGAGAATTTTTTGAAATCGAGATTTTTCATAGACCGCGATTTTTGTTTTCATGCGAAGAAAAGGTAAATAAAATGCTTTCACGAGACACAATAGGTAAAAACAAACGCATCCGTGCAATCGAGCAGTAGTTTTTCCTTTGTTGTTTTCTTATTCTCTTTTTCGATTTTTATTTTTACCAGAGTTTGTTTTTTCAGGGGTTTTCAGTTTTTTCCAAAAAAAAAGTTGGTCCAAACCTATTAACTAGTTTTAAAGATCTTGACGTGAGAAATTCAACGATAAAAACATATCAATATTTGAATGTACGTGTCAAGTGATAAAAATATTCTGAATAAATGAATCTAAAAATAAAAAAACCCAGTTTATGAAAAATGACGCATGTAGTGTGCTACTGTATGGAGGTGACCTTTGCATGTGGGATAATCCTTAACCAGTGATTTATTTTTTTTAGGCAATCTCACGAAGCTTTTATTTAAGTCGTCACAATGTTTACAGAGACGAAAGATAGATCACCTGGGTTGCCCAACCACACACGGCGGCCTACCCCAAGTGAGAGAGCATGCTTCGCTAGATTGTGAGCCTCGACATTCGAGCTCCTAAACTCATGGCTAAAAAGACAGGAAATAAAAAACTTTGATCGATCTACAATCTCTCTAATGATAGCACCGTATGACGCTGCACTCCTTTGCCTCATGTCGTCAACAACTACCTTGCAGTATGAGGCTACTGAAATTCTGCGCTCGTAAAGATCGTCCGCCAAGGCTAGTGATTCCCGTATTGCCAACGCCTCCAGCATCGCGGGGTCATCTAAGCCATGGAAAGTGATTGTGGACGCTCCCAAGAAGATCCCCTGCCTGTCCCGGCAAACTGCAGCAACCGCACCCACCGGCCTGGTCCTCATAAGCGCAGCATCCACATTGATCTTGGAATTCCCTTCTTGTGGCGGTATCCACCTTGCCGGACTAGGCTGGACCACCCTGGGATGAACCTGCGGTTTCGCCACAACCTGAAGGTCACTGATGAAGGCAGCGATGAAACCATTCGTCGCATATGGCGTTTGGTGTATCCCCTTATGGATCAATTTCCTCCTGGAACTCCAGATTGCCTATAATGTGACCCCCGGTCTGGTGAAGTCTGCATGCGATAATGTGCTATTCAAAGTAAACAGCCATGTTTTGGCGCAGGCATTATCACATGTGCTCATTTGCTCGACTAGGTGTTCCGGTGCCAAGGACCAGACACTTCTCGACAACGCGCACTCGAGCAAGGCATGCCTCCAGGAATCTGCCGCCCCGCACAACTGGCATGCTGGCGAAGTTGCCATATGGCGATGGTGGAGGATATCATATGTGGGAATAGACTCTCTCGCCAAATGCCACATGAACACATGGATCTTGTTCGGTACTTCTGTCTTCCAGAGAGACGACCAGCTGTTGCCTTCATCGTTGCCATAAGTGCCCTCGGCGCCATACAGCCAATTCTTGCGGTTGAGCTTAGTGTTATGTATCATGCGGTATGCTGACCTGACAGTAAAATTACCTCTCTTTTCTATGCTCCAAGCCCAGAAATCTTCCACTCTCCTTGTGCACAAGGGTATCCTCAAAATTGCCTCAGCATCTATAGGGATGAATATGGACCGAACTGTCTCCTCTTTCCAAGTGAATGTCGTCGCATCTATAAATTCATGAACTCTGATGGGCGGGTTGGGAACTAAGGAAGTGATTGGCCGTGGGACCTCTTGCCTCGGGATCCAGTTGTGTTCCCATATTAGCGTGTGCTCTCCTGTCCCAATTCTTCTAATGAAACCTTGCTTCATTTTATCCCTTCCGTCTAGTATGGCCAGATTTGTGATGGGTGCGGTCCCAGTTCGGCCTCCAAAAGGCCTATCTGAGGGAAGTATGCGGCCTTGAGGATTAAAGAGCTTAGGGTGTTTGGATTGTCTAGCAATCTCCATGCTTGCCTGGCCAGTAACGCAAGGTTAAATATCTCGAGGTCGCGGAAGCCCAAGCCTCCCATATATTTCGGCCTCGCCATGATCTCCCACGATACCCACACTGGTTTCCGTTTACCTTGCTTGCTGCCCCACCAGAACTGCCTTATGATGGACGTAACACTGCCGCATAAACCTCTCGGTAACCTGAAGCACGCCATAGAGTAAACTTGGATAGCCTGAGCAACAAATTTGATTAGAACCTCCTTTCCTGCTAAGGATAGTAGCTTCTCCATCCAACCCTTGACCTTCTCCCACATTCGGTCTCGCAGGTACTTGAATGTGCCGTTTTTGAGTGGCCCACATCTGTTGGCATACCCAAGTATTTATCACTTAATGATTCTCTATGGACTTGAACGGCATTTTTCACACTGTCTCGGGTGGTCTGAGGGCACCCCTTACTGAAGAAAATAGTCGACTTGTCATTATTTACTCTTTGGCCAGATGCCCCACAATAAGCATCCAATAGGTTTGACACCGCATTTGCCCCCTCAACACTCGCTTTGAAAAACAGCAGGCTGTCATCTGCAAACAAGAGGTGGTTCACAGCCGGGGCTGATGGTGCCACCTTGATTCCTTCTAGTACCGATGACTGAAAACTGGATTTTAAAAGGCACGAAAGGCCCTCCGCTGCAATCAAAAACAAGTAAGGGGAAATCGGATCTCCCTGTCGAATGTCTCTCGATGGCTTGAACTGCTCTAGTTTTTCTCCGTTGAAAAGAACTGAAAATGACACTGAAGATACCATGTCCATCACTATGTCAACCCAAGGTTGTGCAAACCCCAGCTTGGACATTATAGCCCTCAGATATGGCCACTCCAGGCGATCATATGCTTTCATCATGTCAAGCTTTAGGGCGCATGTGTTGTTGGCTTTAGCCCTGGACCTCTTCATAAAATGCAGACACTCATAGGCACAAATGATGTTGTCTGTTATTAGCCTGCCTGGGACAAAAGCTAACTGTTCCTCAGAGATGATGTTAGGAAGTATTTGTTTTAATCTGTTCGCCACAACCTTTGAAGCAATCTTGTATAGGACGTTGCACAAACTTATTGGTCGGAATTGCGAGAGAAGGGTTGCATTCATTACCTTTGGTATTAACACCAAGACAGTATCATTGATGCTCTCCGCGCTCTCTTCCCCCCTGACAATCCTGAGGACGGCTCGTGTGATCTCCTCCCCACATAAAGACCAGTGTCTTTGGTAAAAGTGAGCCGGGAAGCCGTCTGGTCCTGGCGCCTTTGTGGGAAACATTTGGAAGAGGGCCACCTTCACCTCTTCATTCGTATAGGACGCACATAAAATATCGTTCATGCTTGTTGTCACCTTAACTGGGACATGCGCCATCACGTCGTCTAGCAAGACACTCCTTCCGACGTGTATAGTGCCTGATAGAAATCATTGACCATCTCCCTTAGCTCCTCTGGGTTCTCGATGAGCACTCCCAAAGAGTTTGCTAGCGCTTTCACCATGTTTTTCTTTCGCCTTATGCTCGCCCTAAGATGAAAAAACTGAGTATTCTTATCGCCTGCAGCAAGCCACTCAATCCGAGTTCTCTGTCGCCACATCAGTTCCTCTCGATGATACAATTCCACGAGTTTATCATTGATCTTTGTCTCCACATGTGAAGGCCCCGTCCTCCCAGCGTCACCCCGTAGGCGATCCAGCTCTGTTTTTAGGGCACGAATCTCTTTGCATACACTGCCGAAAGTGTCCTTATTCCACCTCGACAGATCAATTGCTAGCTCTATTAGTTTTCGCCGGATTTCCTCCACTATATGACCTGGATGTTTGGAGCTCCACTTTTCCAGTATTGTATCTTTCCAATGCTCATGCGTTTCCCACATAGTTTCGTACTTGAAGCCTTTCCGTCCCAACGATGCATTGGGTTCATTTATTTCCAACAAAATTGGACAATGATCCGACGTAGCAGCTGTTAGGTGAGACAAGCTCGCTAGAGGATATTGAGCACTCCACTCGGCCGATCCTAGGGCCCTGTCTAGTCTAACTCGGGTGAAAGAGCCACCCGCTACCTTTTTCTCAAAGGTCCAAAAGCGGCATGTATGTCCCAAGTCCATCAACATGCACATGTCGATAGTATCTCGAAAACCCTGCATCTGGCCATTGCTGCGCTGCCCAACTCCTTCATGCTCATCTGGACGCAGAACTTCATTGAAATCACCGATACACAACCATGGCAGCGTGCTCATGCTGCTTATGTTCTTGAGTACAGTCCATGTTTGGTGTCTCAAATGTGTTTGGGCTTCCCCGTACACACATGTCAATCTCCAAGGGTCTTTGCCTGGGTCCAGAATCGAACAGTCAATATGGTAAACAGAATAACCCAAAATCTCAACCTTTATTGGATTGTTCCAAAAAATTCCAATGCCACCACTCCTTCCTTGGCTATCTATAGCAAAACTATTATCATAACCCAACGTACCAGCAAGTGATTCTACCCTACCTCTCTCGATTTGAGTTTCTACAATACAGAGAATAGGGGGGGGGCAAACTTCTTCGCTAGCTCGCGAAGCTCGTTAACTGTCGCGGCATTGCCCACGCCACGACAGTTCCAACATAGGGTATTCATTGCTCCCGGCGACCCTCCATGTTGGAGGACGCCGATGAGTTCTCTTGAAACTTGGACACCAACGAGATCTTGGGAGCGGTCTCTGAGGCTGTACTAATCTTGGCTCTCTTGGGCTCCTGCTTGGAAGACGGGCTGGTCGCCGGTGGTGGAGCTAGCAGTAGGAGAGTAGGCTCCCCCGCCAATGTACTCGGGGCTGCAGGTGCCACCTGCGTCTGGGGGTTCAAGATCTGAATCCCGTCACCCACGTCCCCCTTAGTGCGCTTGCGGCTTTCATCAATCTCTGTCATTGTGGTGTCGTGTGTCATGCCATCGTCTGATTCTTCAGCTGATGCCGCTCCTCGCCCACCTGATTGGCCTGCACGCCCAGCCCCTCTGCCGCGACCACCTCGGCCACCTCTTCCAGCAAAGCGATTCTGGCCAGGTCCCGGTCCAGCCCCTCGGAACCACTTTGCACGCAGCTCCTTAAAGACTAGCGCCGACTTTGGGTGGATGCCGTCTCCGTGTTCCTTGAACTGGTGCCCTAGGTGGCCACACACGGCGCACCAATCCGGAAGCCTTTCATACTTAACCTTGAAGATCTGCCGCTCCTCTTTGTGAACCAGGCTGACCGCATTCTTTAGGGGTTTGAACACATTGATCTTGATCCTCACCCTGTAGAAATTACCTTCGAAATCCTGAGATTTTGGCTCCGCATACACAAACTCTCCCACCTTCCTGGCTAGGGCTTTTATGAGGGGATATAAGCCATCAGGCAGGTCATGTATTTGCATCCACAACTCCATCATGTCCAGCTCCACTAGCGAGGGCTTTGTGAATCCATCATATTCAGCCATGATCACCGCATTGCCCTTGTAGTTCCACGGCCCATCATGCATAGCACGTTCCCAGTCTCCCAAACACGCAAATTGCATCGTGTATAGATTTTCCTCAAGGGGGCGGATCTGCACTGGCTGCGCAAGGTCCCATGCCGCTCGCATTGTCTTAAAAAACCATATTGACTGTACTTCTTCTCCGTGTGGACACGCGCTATGGCCATCCATCTAGTTGTCACCGGCGGCAGTGGATCTTCCTTCTCCACCACCACATCATCCATGTCCTCCTCCTGGAGGCCCAGCTCGCTCATCAACACCTCCAAGTCCCTCGCCTTGGAGTTCGATGTTGACGCCGCCATGATGTGCCCTAACCCGATGAAAACTTCTGATCGGGTACTTCGCCAAAACCCTAGCCTTACCCCGAACCAAAAGGATGAACGCCAAGACCGGGCAGCACTGCTAGAGCGCCCCTTGATCGGTCCGAGCGCAGCCCTTCGGCGTAGACGGGAGGAGGGTAGCCGGAACCCTACGGTAGCGATCGAAGTCGCCGCCGAGGGGAGAAGAAACCCTAACTAGAGGGTAGATTGTTGTTAAGTCGCTCTAGCGGCACCAGTGATTTATATTGAATGCTCGTTGCGTCCAATAAGGCCGTGACGCACTAGGCCAGCCCTGAATGGGCCGGGGTATTTTGCAGGCGTTGTAGTAGCACCAGGTCAGAACATTTTTTTAATGTTAAGATGTTATAACTCGAACAACTTTTTTGCAAAAATTGAACAATTTAGAAATTCTGAACATTTGTTAAAATGAACGACCCGAAGTCACGCTCCCACTAATAAACTCGACAATAAGGAATGCCCTTACGCTCTACCATCTAGAATTGGGGTCACTGTCAATGCGCCTGCATGACGTATTAAGAGCAAACACCCGGTGCAGCATACCCAAAGTGCCCACTGCATGCACACGCATCGGAAGCAGCCATCACCATCGAATTGCTAACCTATCTTCAAGAAAGAGATATGTATTATCCATACCATGCCACCCTGCTGTCAACAACACAACAGCGCCAAACAGCGCCACCGTCCAGCGCTCGTTTATCCAGACACATATGCCGCCGATACTCTGCTGCACCATATTCCCTGCGGTCCTTTTTACTCTGCATATTGAATTTCTTAGAAGTCAAACTTCATCAACTTTGACCAAATTTGTACTCCCTCTCTCTCAGTTTACAAGGCGTACGCATATCCCTAGGTCGTCAATTTGACCAACCTAATAGAAGTCATATATTACAAAAAACACACCGTTATAAACTTCAGATGTTCTATTTCCAAGCGGTATAATTTTTGTGTTATATAATTTATATTATGGTGATAAAATTGGCAATCTAGGTATACGCGCAGGACTTGTAAACTGAAACGGAAGGAGTATTAAAAATTATCAACATTTAGTATACCTAACTAGTAAGCTTGCACGTGCAATGCACATCATTCGACTTAAAATTTTGAATATGCAAAGGTTCGCTCAATTCAAATCCACATATAGCTACATGTAATTCACTCTGCAATGATTTGTACCACCTTCAATATGCTCTGCGAGTTTGAAACCTGGTAGGATCCACTACTTCAGAAATCGCATACTTGCATAAAGAAGCAATAGTACCGATTGCGTACTCTCGAAAAAACAAACTTGCATAAAGCTTATATCCACATTAAATCAATTGGCATAAATTTCTCTATTGATGAATCAATAGAAACCTATTTAATATCATACGCTTATAGGGGATACCATTGAGAACATGAGCACTATAAGCCTGTGATGCATACTGTGTATATTCCTAGAGCATGTGCAAGTAAAATGCAAACACTAGGTCGTGATAGGGTAATTTTTTTTGCTTTGTGATGCGAAACCTCCCTTGCCTCAGTCACATACAGAAATCACTTTTCATCACTTAGATAATATCATCATGCAGCAACAGAAATACAAATTAACAGGGGGGAGGGGGGATATCATATTGCCTTATCCAAGCATAGGAGCACCCTGAACCTACATATTGCACCCTTTGTGTTAGTCAAGTTCAAAAATAGCTCGGCATTGGTAGTTACGATTGTACCTTGTAATCAAGTTCTTTGCTTTGTTTATGTCTGGGTTGAAGTGCTCCTTGAAAATCTGAACTATACTTGAAAAAATCAAAGCCTCTGTATGCCTGGATGATAGGAAAAAATGTAGTCGTTGCTGAATTTCACTGGAAACAATGTAGTTGCTGAAATTCATAGGAAACAATGTAGTTGTTGATTCATGAAATTATAATGTTCCAAACAGGGTCTCGCGGTATAGGAAAAGACCTTTCGGAATTCCATACGGTGTTTTTGATCCTTATAGCTGGACTTGTACTCAGCAGTTAGAGTCGTTCAGATGTTGAACAGGTAGCTTTAGGAGAAACATAATCAAACACTATCTGAGTTGACTGTTATTCATCTTGATAGTAAGACACGATATTCATTATATTCCTATAATGATTCTTCGTGCCAACACTACAACATAGAATAGTAAATCATATAAGAATGTCCGAAACTTGAGATCATACAATGTGGAAGACGGAATTAAACTGGAAAATATATACATACCTTACTCTTTAACTGTGTTTAGAAGTACTCGATCCACTGCTGGGATAAAAAAAATGCTTCCTGATCCACAACTTCAATCCAATGATGGGATAAAAAAATGCTTCCTGATCTGCAACTTCAATCCAAAACATACTTCCCGAATAACAAAATAGACATGGTAATTGTATTCTCATGTGATAGCAAGTCCATCTAACTGAACAGACAAACCATAGAGGTACTGAGATATAGTGATCAATATGGTTTAGGTGCCCGTACAGGCAGACATACTACCTGTATTTCTTTGGTTCATTAATGGAACAATGGTATATTTTGGTTCACTGATCTATATAATGCAAGACCACAAGATTTTAAATGACTCGCGAGGAACTTACCAGAATTGTTCCACAGTCTTTGTAAACATGCAGTTTGTATACAGTTAAAACAAAAACATGCTAAATAGATGAGCTTCCATATAAGTTGACCACCTACAGTAGGGGGTGGCAAACACTACTCATCATTTTAATTCAACTTTCGTATAAGTGCGCATCAAGCTTGCAAAAACTTGGGTAAATCCAATTTCTTCTTGGGTAAAAGAATAGTTACCATTTTGTTCTGTGCGATAAAAAAATACATAACCAAATGGAAGATATTTAGGCATGTGAATAAATATCCACCTAAATCCAAAGAAGACTGGAAGCAAATCTTGAATATTGAAGCAGTCGTAAAGTATAAAAGAAATAACATACAAAAGGGAAAGATAAAATGATCTGTAGTTCTGTACTAACATGGATACCACTATAGTTTTAAGAAAATAAATATAATATTGAATTCACATTGGCTAGAAGTTTTATCTCCACATTGCATTGAAAAGCACAGTGGTACCTTCACATTGGCACATCATCAATAGACTTCATCTCAGGAGAAGTGAGGAAATCAGGAACCTATTTCAAAATATGGAAACCGCCCATAAGTAACATGATCAAGTAAAGAAAATTTAAACACACTATCATGCCAATTTAGGAACATTATACCATTCATTACTAATCGCACTATCATTTTCTCTATTCAGAAGACTTTGCTTAGCAGGAGAGGCCTATCACATCATATCTACCCGCACTTGCTAACTAATATTTTCTCCAGAAGTGCATGCAAAAAAGTTCACACAAGCTGATTCTCTCCTAGATGCTTGGCAAAAATGTCATTTTGTAAATCGTAATCACTTCACCTTAGCAATTACAGGATGAACTAACATAAATGAACCATACTAACATTGGGCAAAGTCTATTGAGATTACAAATATAGGCATCATCTATCTATAGAGAAATATTGATAGATCGCACAAGGGTAAGCTTAGCATCACACTCGATCTGGACCTCGGTGTTGTAACCAATTAGAAGCGCCCCAAATATTTCCTAAATAGCAGTTTTTTGCTACTCAGCGGCACCCAATTTCATCTAAAACTAATTTGTTTGCCTCCCAAAGTGTAACAAGATCACCAAACACACACACACACACACACACACACACACACACACACACACACACGGCAGCCTGGAATCACCATCAACCACATCGATTCAATCCAGGGGGTGCGTGGTAGGTCGTGGGGAGAAGGTAGATGGAAGAGATCTTACTCTGCCGAAGATGAGGTGGAGAAGGACCTCGAGCGGGGATGCCACTGGGAGCCGAGTTTCGGTGACGGCCCACCGAAGGACGGCTGGCGATGGGCTTCGACAGCGGCTGCTCCAGAGCTCACCGGCGCATGGCAGCGGCGAGCCAGGTACGAACTACGTGTTAGAAGCGGAGTGGAGGAGCGCATTAGGGAGGCTTCAGATGCAGCATGCGCCCTGAGGAAGTGAGGATCAGCGGTGACGGCGCCCCTCGTCCTCGCCGGATGGGGCGGCTCCCGCATCGTCAGAAGCAGCGATCGGCGCGGTACCCGCGGCGGCTCACGCATTGCCGGCCGGTACACGCGGCGTACCCTGGCGGCGCGGTGGTTGCACTCCCCTGGCGTCCCCTGATGGTGCGGTGGTGGCGGCGGCCCAATCGGGGACGGGGATAAAGGAGGGACGCGGGGAGGCGTGTGGCGGGCGGCGGTGGAGAAGGCAGAGGAGAGGAGTTGTTGATCCTCGTCTCCCCGTCGCCATAGCCAAGTTGAGGCCGGTGGGGAGATGGGATCGGGAGCGAGAAGGGTGGGGTGAGGAACGTGCGAGCGTGTGCGTGGGTCGTTGTTTCTATTTTTTGTGACGGCGTGGGTCGAGTGGCAGCGTGGGTCGTTGTTTCAATTTTTTGTGACGGCGTGGGTCGAGTGGCAGCGTGGGTAATTAATTAAGCGCGGCTAAAACATGGTTTGTTGCTAAACATTGGAGCAACCTGGAGCGTAGGATTCGATACTCTGAACGGTGTAGATGTTTTGATTCTTCGCCCTTTCATGTTTTTATAGAGGTAGTAGATAATAGATAGATAAATATAATATGAAAATAACCAGAACACTATATCTGGGGAAGATTTCTCCCCCACGTCCAGTTGGGCGAAAGCGGCTTGACAGTAAATGGTGTATGGACACGCGTATTATTTTGGGTTCTCGGGGAGTAAACTTCCCTGGTGACTGTATGCATTCGTTTGAAAATTTTCCAACGTGATTTCCGTGATTCTGGGTGCGTGTATCCTTTTCTGTTCTCTGTGGGCCGTGCTGACCCGTTGACTTTGTATACGTGTGGGCTGTTCTGGGTTGGGCTCTCGGCTTGCGTGCTCCTCTCCCCATGATCCACGTGTGCGTGCGTCTGTTGTGTTGTTGATCGCTGCCGCTTTTATACCATTCACTCTAGAATCGGCGCTTTCCTTAATCGGTGTCGTTTCCATCGTCTAATCTGGAGACCCGTCGTTGGTCGTTTCGGACGGGGTCGTCGTCCTAGGTTTCGTGGTGCCGTTATTAGTCGTGGTGATGTGCGAGGCCGTGGTAAAGGTCGCAATGATGTGCGGGGTCGTCCTTCATCCATGACGGATGCTGCTTCCCATGGCCAATTGTAGGCCAATGTCAGTCACTAACCTGGCCGGTCGAGTTTTCTCCGGTGCTTGGCGGCTGACATCTCTGCGGCGGATGTCGACGCAGGGCAGCGGCCGGCGCGGTCGATTCTGGACCGGCTGCGGGCTGGTGGTGTGGGACGCCGCGCAGGGGCAAAAGCAAGCGGAAAACGGCTGTGCCGGCGACGCGCTGCGGAAGGCTACCAAGCTTCTCGAGGACTGCCTCGACCCAACCCCGTCGCAACCGTCATGCTATCTTCGAACACGCAACGGCAAAACTCGGGGAAACACGACGATAGCCCATTCCCAGCGCCGCGCGTACCGTAGGAAGCTTCGACAGCGGCTATGCGCTTCACCCACATGGAGAGACCCACCGTCCGACGACGCACGGTTGCAGTCACCGCTTGCTCCCAGGGAAGGGCACGCACTCGCTCCCGCGGAGCATGCCTTCGCGAAGTCCCTGGCCGGCCTGATCAGCGCTGTCGTGTAGGAGGTGGTCCGCTGCCTCCGGCCCGCGTCATTGCTGTAGAGAACTGACGCCTCGGGTAGGTTCGTGCCAACCGACGCGAGGAGGTGCTCCGGGTCATGTCGCTCGGCTGTCTCCTCCTGTCTTGCCTGTGCAGCTTGCCGCCCTGTGCGCTACGATGTGTGCGTGCGTGCGGTTTGCGCGTGAGCCTGCTACTGCGTTGTGTGTGGGCGTGGCTTTGCATGCTGCTGCTGTTGCGTGTTTATGCTAGCTCTTAGCTAGGTGCTAGATTTATTCATTTGAGTGTTTATGCTAGCTCTTAGCTAGGTGCTAGATTTATTCATTTTATACTTCTGTGGTATTTTATTGGAAGTGTTTAAGGCTGGTTGTAATGGTAGTATTATAGCTATTATCATGCATGCCAACTAGGCAATTTTGATAAGGTGTCATAGCATTAAATGAAGAAAGAGAGGGTGTGGTATCATATCATGATACCGTATCATAATACGTAAATGTTATGCTACTTTGTGTCATGCATTACAATAAATAAAGTAGTACATGATACTAATATATGATATTATGCATTAAGGAGGTAGTATCATACACTAATATTATATGCATGATACTAATATATGATATTCCCTATTACAACCAGCGTAATCTCAGGCTGATGGCTTGGTAATCATCTGATAATGGGTCTGATGGTATATTTAGTAGTATTTACATTAATTAGACTGTACATCAACACTGGATCTAGGAGCCGGGTGCTCGCCGGCATTGAAGGCAACGTCAACGCAAGCAGCCCCGGCTATGGCGACCAAGCCAGGATGCCCTGGGAGATGCAGTTGGGTTGGGTACGTCGTCCAGGTTGCCGAGCTCGCCAAGGGCGTCTTCGTTTGCTTCATCTTTTTTCTTTAGGGGTCTTCGTCTGGTTCATCTGCAACCAGGTTCTAGCTGATGGTGCCGTTCCTCAGCGCCTGGGCCGATCTACCGACCAGCTCTCTACGTACGCACGTGAAGAAATAGCTGCGAGCAAATAATGGTATACATGATAGAGCAGGATTGTTTGAGAATGCAGGATGCTTGGGACTCCTATAATCATAGCACTCAGACATGCAACCGCAAAAAAGAATACAAACCGCCACGCTAAGCAGCCAGAGGAAAGATCTCTTCATCACGACGCTTGCAAAGGAAAAAAAAGAAACAAAACTACGCTACAACCACGTGATCTTTTAAACAATACCCATAGAGAAGGAAAAATGTTCAATATTTCCCACATTATAACCACTCACGTAGTCACCTTGCCTCTCACTCGCATGCACGTAGTCACATCACTCCGAGATTCAAGCCCAATCAAAGTATCCACTCACCAGCGTCAAAACTGGAAGCAAACAGATCCCATGCCGCAAGGCAGGGTACTGTTTTGACCTCAAAAAAGACAAACATATCGCATAAAAAAATACCATATCCGTACATATCGTCTATGCCCAACTTACCCAAAATTACATTCGGCAATCACCTCTTAATCCGTTTAATGTCCAAAAGAAATCCCAAAAATATCAGGAATGAGGGATGCTTGGTGATTTCAACAATCCTGAGATAACTATTAGGCTTTGGATACTATTTGCTCTCCTTCTTTAATCTGTGCATAAGAGATTAGCATGATATTGTTTACCAACACTTTGGCATCAGCTCATGATTTTTCTTAAGTTTTTTGAAGAGATTTGAAACGAAAAATAAATACCTTTACACTTTCTAATTTGTTAAAAAGGCATGAAGATCTGGTACTACGTATACCAGGTTCTGAAGGTGAACGCCGACAAATAGAAGTTCATGCAAAATAGTAAAACAGCACGGACATACCAGCGAAATGGGGCCACCACTCGAATAACTATTAATTGAACAAAAAAAAGAGTTTTTACATGATTTTTTTATACTACATAGAAAATTCACGGAAATCAACCAAACGCAAACTTAGCATGTGATACAAAAAGTACTTCCTTTGTGTACCATATATCGGCTACTTCATCCAATAAAACCTACGTTCTTCAAATACCTTAGCATCCACAATATCTTTTTTTTTTGCATGAGGCATCCACAATATCTTCATGTTCATAAAAAAATATCAATCAGAAACTATATTATTTTTACAAACACAAAAATGCAAAAAAATTGAGACAGAAGGAAACTGCTACACGACGATTGGCCCAACAAGAGCCGATACACAACCCGATGACGAATAGGAAGCCAGAAAGCGATTTGGGCCAACAGCGGCAAGAATAGACAGCGACGGGATGACTAGGCCAACAGCGGCCAGAACACAATCCAATGACCAATCAAAAATCCGAAGAAGCATCGAAGCAAAAAGAGTCTGTCAGGGCCAGTTAGCAAAATGATCAGAAGATAAGACTTTTTGTGGCCGGGTACAGGTTTTTAACATAGTGTAGGCATGCACACACCTCTGTTAGACCGCTTAAGAGAGATTATTGTGAAAAAACTATTTTTCAGCCTCTATCAACTAACAAATAAAACCACATTAAAAGGAAAATGTTTAAGTATATAATATGTAATAGCGTACACTCTCAACCACAACAAGGTGCGGCGTGCCACTGCATGGGTTATATAATTATCAAGCATATATTTTGACTTATTGGATCCTTCTGGATCATATGTTTGCAGTCAAATGACTGGTTTTTGTAACATAGTAACAATTATGAGCTACACTTTTAATACCACATACTATGTAATTACATGGTATCCTTTAGTTGATAGATTCTTAGTATATCTCTACAATCACAAATCTGAGCCAACAAATACTGGGAATGCAATCCAGTAGTACTGTTGCTAATAGAGCTTCATTTCGTCATGCTATGCCATGTCTTCTGATAATTCACTGTATAATTATCATCCAGATTTTTTTAAGAATGAGCCAGATCTATTTTGGAAGTACGAAAAGACTAGAAATAAAACATAAATGGGTAGCATACATTAAGCGACATAAATGGGTAGCATACATTAAGCGACATAAATGGGTAGCATACATTAAGCGAGTGGACAGAAGGTTTATGAGGGACGTGGCTCCTGCTGCTCGCCAGGGGAAGCTGGGCCTGGATGTCTTCTTTGATCTCTTGTGTTGATCACTTTGAGCCCGTACTCCAGCATGTACTCCCTGGTTCCTAGGATGCATCGTGCATGATGAATAATAAATGTGCCATTTTCTAGCTTCACTTTCTGCGATTACAATTTCACCTATGCAGCTCTCTCGCTTTAAATTCAGTTTCGCTGTAAACAATAAAAACAGCATATATAAACACAACATGACGAGGAGTCTCGAAATGGTCGAGAGGTAAAGATCGATATATTGGAAGGCTATATTTGAACATTGGAATGGTTCCAAGTGATTCGGGTATTTTTCGAAGTACCGTAGAGTTACGGGAATTCACCGGGGGAAGTTAATGGGCCTTATTGGGCTTTAGTGGAGAGAGGGAAGAAGGGCCACGAGGTGGCGCGCGCCTCCTCCCTGTCCAAACCGAATTGGACTCCCTAGGAGGGCCAGCCTCTTTCCCTCCCTCCTTTATATGCGTGGGCAAGGGGCACCCCAAAGGCAAAACAAGTCTTCTCTTAGCCGTGTGCGGTGCCCCCCTCCACAGTTATACACCTCGGTCATATCATCGTAGTGCTTACGCGAAGCCCTGCGCCGGTAACTTCATCATCACCGTCAACTCGCCGTCGTGCTGGCGAAACTCTCCCTCGTCCTCAACTAGATCAAGAGCTCAAGGAACGTTATCAAGCTGAACGTGTGCTCAACACGGAGGTGCCGTACGTTCAGTGCTAGGACAGTTGAATTGCGGAGACGTTCGACTACATCAACCGCGTTACTACACACTCTCCCCGCTAGTTGCTATGCATCTCCTAGATAGATCTTGCGTGATCGTAGCAATTTTTTTTGAAATGCTGCGTTCCCCAACATAAATTTGGGTTGAATACTCTACCCTCAAAAACTGTTGTGATCTCCTATACTTGTGGGTTATCACCAAGCATCCCTAGGAAGCTCCTGCCGGCATTCGGTTGTATCTTCAGCATTTGGCTCTCTCAAGTACTCATGGCCAAACACTGCAATCACAGCCTTGCAGAACTTGTACATGGAGTCTAGGCACGTAGACTCGCTCATACGAACATACTCATCAATGAGATCACCGGGCACTCTGTATGCAAGCATCAGGATGGCTGCAGTGCATTTCTAATAAGAGAAGCCAATCTTTCCAAGAGCATCCTCCTTGCACTCAAAATACTTATCGTAACCGACCACCCCCTCCTGAATACAGTTGAAAACATGCCTGGCCATACGGAAACGGCACCGGAATTGGTGATGTTAGGAGCAGGTTGCGTGTCTCAAAGTAGTCCTTGCGAAGAAGGAAATGACTGCTCTCTTGGTTGCGATTCAACGCCGGAGTGTGTCCCGGGGTCGAGCACCAGAACAACGGTCGTTGCCTACTAAGGTGGTCATGAACGACCAACACAGTAGCCACCATCTCCTCATCGTTGGATGAGGAATCATCAAAGTCGAAGAGGAAATTGTGGAAAAAGAACTCATTGGCGGAGTCCATTTGTACTTTGGGGGCAAACTATCGAACAACTTGCGGACGTCGTCGAAGAAGCTGGCATCCGAAGAGACGCACACCTCCCGTGGACCAAATATCTTGCCTGGCGACATCTAGCGAGCGTGGTGGCGTTAGACGAAGGAGCTGGCCAGGGGAGCGACTTCATGCTCGCGGCGACGCCGGAGGGGGGGAGTTGCGGTGGTCCATTGGTGAGGCGATTTTGGCGGTGACGTGGGAAGTTGGTGGTGTGGGGGAGGTGTGTGGGTGTGGACTGTTGGCAAGGGCACCGGAACTGGGCGGTGGCACGACGGGGTAAGGCGGGCGGGGGCTTGCTGTCGATGGGGGAGGAAAAGAATGGCCTATGTGCCACCGACTGGCAGACCAGCGGGAGGAATAGGTGGGTGTCAAGCGCGTCCACCTTGTGTCCGTGCCAATGCAAATGAGACCCAAATTTGGGTCAAGAATGAGTCGCCCGGCGGATGAAAAGCGGACGCGTGTCCGTTCGGGTCGGCAAGTTGGACCGATAGAAAATTGGTCGGCGTGTTGGAGTTGCTCTAAAATGTGTTGCTGCTGATTTTCGTACTAGTGCTTGGGGTGAGCCAGAGACCCTGCTTACTGCCACAACATTAGGCCCTGTTTACCGCACAACATTTTTCAGGGTCCATAAACCGCCACCTCCCATGACCTACAAACCAAATTTTGTAGGCCACGAGAGGCGGCAGTGCCTTGTGTCCCATGTGGGCCGGTCCATCTCCCGTGTTTTATTCTTCCTCGTTGGAGACCGCGCCTTCACTTCATCGGTCTTATCGACGGTGGTCATGAAGACGGCGGATGGAGGACGACACAGGATTGGACGTCGGGCGCCTCTGTCGTATGGTAGATTTAGGGTCGGGTCTTTTCTTTTGTTCTAGATGTTCGAAATGTAATGAAAATCTGCCGTGTTTGTATGAAATCTGTCATGTTTATATAAAATTCAATCATGTTTGAATGAATTTCGTTCGGTTTCACTAGTGGCTTTTATCGAGAAAAATGGCAAACGGTGGGCGAACAAATTACTTGTTGGGCAATTGATAAAACTTCAAATAATCATGACGATATCCAGGCAATGATCATTATATAGGCATCACGTCCAAGATTAGTAGACCGACTCCTGCCTGCATCTACTACTATTACTCCACACATCGACCTATATCCAGCATGCATCTAGTGTATTAAGTTCATGGAGAAATGGAGTAATGCAATAAGAACGACGACATGATGTAGACAAGATCTCTTTATGTATAAATAGACCCCATCTTGTTATCCTTAATGGCAACGATACGTACATGTCAGTTCCCCTTCAGTCACTGGGATCAAGCACCATAGATCGAACCCATCATAAAGCACCTCTTCCCATTGCAAGATAAATAGATCGAGTTGGCCAAACAAAACCCAAATATCAAAGAAGAAATACGAGGCTATAAGCAATCATGCATATAAGAGATCAAAGAAGACTCAAATAATTTTCATGGATAAAAAGAGATAGATCTGATCATAAAGTCAAAGTTCATCGGATCCCAACAAACACACGGCAAAAGAGTTACATCATAATGATCTCCAAGAGACCATTGTATTGAGAATCAAACATGAGAGAGAGAGAGCCATCTAGATACTAACTACGGACCCGTAGGTCTACAAAAGACTATTCACGCATCATCGGAGAGGCACCAATGGACAATGATGAACCCCTATGTGATGGTGTCTAGATTGGATCTGGTGTTTCTGGAACTTGCGGTAGCTGGAATTGATTTGTATCGACTCCCCTAGGGTTTCTGAAATATTGGGGTATTTAAAGAGTAAAGAGGCGGTCCGGGGGGCACTCGAGGTGGGCACAACCCACTAGGGTGCGCCTGGGCCTCCAGGCGCACCCTGGTGGGTTGTGCTCCCCTCGGAGCACCGCCAGGCGCTTCTCCGGCCCATTGGATGTCTTCTGGTCCATAAAAATCCACAAAAAGTTTCGCTTCGTTTGGACTCCGTGTGATATTGATTACCTGCATTGTAAAAAACATGCAAAAAAATAGCAACTGGCACTTGGCACTATGTCAATAGGTTAG
This sequence comes from Triticum monococcum, assembly GCA_034509565.1. NCBI lineage: Eukaryota > Viridiplantae > Streptophyta > Magnoliopsida > Poales > Poaceae > Triticum > Triticum monococcum. The sequence goes on from CM067846.1 coordinate 71,250,312, forward strand.
TACCTATAAAGTGATTATAAAACATCCAAGAATGATAATATAACAGCATGGAACAATCCAAAATTATAGATACGTTGGAGACGTATCAGCATCCCCAAGCTTAATTCATGCTTGTCCTCGAGTAGGTAAATGATAAAAATAGAATTTTTGATGTGGAATGCTGCCTAACATGCCATCTCATATTCTTTATCGCTTGGACATTTGGACTTCTATATGATTGAAAGCAATAGTCTAGTTTTAACATGAGACTTAAATACTCAAGTATATCAACAAGCAACCATGTCTTTCAGAATATCAACGCTAAAATAAGTTATCCCTAGCCTATCATGCTCAATCATTGATCCATTCATGAAACACACTCGCATATTAGCTACACCCAATGCTCAAGTACGATCATAGTGCCCCCTAGTTTGTGCTTTATAAGATAAGATGGAGACTCAAATTAAAAAATATTGCATAAAGTAAAAGAAAGGCCCTTCGCGGAGGGAAGCTGGGATTTGTATAGGTGCCAGACCTCAAAGCGAAAACCATAGAGATAAAAACATTTTGGGAGGCATGCTTTTCCTATTAACGAGAACAATCGAGAAGTTCCTAATACTTTTCATGCTAGATATATCATAGGCGGTTCCCAAACAGAAATTAAAGTTTATTCCTTTTTCCACCAGACTTTCACTTCCCATGGCTAGCCGTATCCACGGGTGCCTTCCATACCAACACTTTCCAAGGAATTTAGTATTTGACAACATAAAGTAAATTCATTTTTCATTTAGGGACTGGGCATCCCTAATACCTTTGCCTTACTCTCGTTCAATGACAAGTGAATAAACACTCAATAAGAATAACATATCTTGCATGGAAATATATTAGCCACCCCCTACCGATTCATGAGCGGTACGAGCACACAAAAGAGAAATTTGTTTTGAAAATTAGAGATGACACATGTAAATTAGATTAGAACGGCAAAAGAATACCTCATATAGGTAGGTATGGTGGACTCATGTGGCAAAACTGGTTTAAAGGATTTTGGATGCACAAGTAGCGATCATACTTGGTGCAAAATGAAGGCTAGCGAAAGATTGAGAAGCGACCAATCAAGAAACGAATAATCTCATAAGCGAGCATTGAGCATAATTAACACTGAATAATGCACCACAAGTAGGATGTAATTTCATTGCATAACTATTGACTTTCGTGCTTGCATAGGGAAACACAAACTTTAACACCAATTTTCTTACTAAAGCATAATTACTCATCAACATGACTCACATATCACATCATTATATCTCAAAACTATTACAAGGAATCAAGTTTATTTTTTCCAATGATCTTCATGAAAGTTTGTATTATATCCTTCTTGGATATCTATCACTTTGGGATTAATTTTCATGTGTTGCTTTTGATAAGCTCAAACAAATATAAGTGAAGATAATGAGCATAATATTTCTTTCTCTCAAAATAATTTAAGTAAGCAAGAGAGAATTTCTTAAAAAAATTACTAACTCTCAAATAAATCTAAGTGAAGCAAGAGAGCATTTCTTCAAAAATACTAAAGCACACCGTGCTCAAAAAGATATAAGTGAACCACTAGAGCAATTCCATAGCTCATAAAGATTTAAGTGAAGCCTAGAGAGCAATTCTAACAAGTCATAGCATAATTTTGGCTCTCTCAAATAGGTGTGTCCAGCAAGGACTCATGACTTAAAACATAAAGCAAAATAATCAAAGACTCATATCATACAATATGCACCAAGCAAAACTCATAGTATGTGACGAATAAAAATATAGCTTCAAGTAAAATACCGATGATCGTTAGAAGAAAGAGGGGATGCCACTCGGGGCATCCCCAAGATTAGTTGCTTGCTTCTCTTTAAATAATAGCTTGGGATGCATAATTAAAGTCTTTGTAATCCAAAAGAGTGGGCACATCACTAGTTAAAGTTTTGACCTCTTCAAACCCACTTTTATCAATTTTCTTAACAAGATTTTCACCATCCGAATTATCAGGACGCCTTCTAGCTAAAGTTGACTCTTCTCCGGTCCCTTTTTCATCAATCTCAATTTTACTAAATAAGGAATCAATAGAAGAAACACAAATCATTTTAAGATCTTCATCACTTTTACCTTCTAGCGAGATTGGTTTAGCGGACATTTGATTTACTAGGGTAGCTTGTGCATCGAATATTTTTCCTAGCAAACTTTCAGCAAAAGCATACTTAGATTGGAGATTGCAAACTTCTCTACTAATATCATCGAGTTATTTTGTTATAGCATCTAGCACAACGGAGTGCTCCTTGAGTTCTTTGGTAAAATACTTATTATGCTCAAATTGTGTAGTCATATATTCCTTAGTACTTTTCTCAATTTAAAGCAAAATATTGAGGTAAGGAACATCATAATATTTTCTTTGAGGCATAATGACTATGAAAACAAGAACGCATGCAAAAACAGATCCGACAAGAAAACGGCGAATGAAAAAGAGGGCGAATAAAAATTAATTTTTTTGTGAAGTGGGGGAGAGGAAAACGAGAGGCAAATGGAAAATAATGTAAATTGTGAGGAGATGAGATTCGTGATTAGGAACCTGGTAGATGTTTGATGATGTTTCCCGGCAACGGCGCCAGAAATTCCTTTTGATGTCTGCTAGAACTAAGTCTGTATTTCCCCAAAGAAGAAGGGGTGATGCAGCACAGGGACGGTAGGTATTTCCCTCAGTGATGAGACCAAGGTTATCGAATCAGTAGGAGAACCAATCAATGCTATGTAAACAATGCCTGCACACAAATAACAAATACTCGCAACCCGACGTGAAAAGGGGTTGTCAATCCCTTTCGGGTAACGGCGCTAAAAGTTGGCAAACGGACATAATAAAAATATGATAGATGGGATAAATAAATCTCGAATAAAATAAGTTGCATCAAGTTATTTTTGTATTTTTGATTTAATATATCTGCAAATAAAAGCAAAGGAAAATAGATCGCAAAGACAAATATATTAAGGAAGAGACCAGGGGGCCATAGGTTTAACTAGTGGCTTCTCAAGAAAAATAGGAAACGGTGAGTGGCCAAATTACTATTGGGCAATTTATAGAACTTCAAATAATCATGACGATATCCATGCAATGATCATTATATAGGCATCACGTCCAAGATTAGTAGACCGACTCCTGCCTGCATCTACTACTATTACTCCACACATCGACCGCTATCCAACATGCATCTAGTGTATTAATTTCATGGAGAAACGGGGTAATGCAATAAGAATGATGACATGATGTAGACAAGATCTATTTATGTAGAAATAGACCACATCTTGTTATCCTTAACGGCAACGATAGATATGTGTCGGTTCCCCTTCTGTCACTGGGATCAAGCAACGTAAGATCGAGACCATCACAAAGCACCTCTTCTCATTGCAAGATAAATAGTTAGAGTTTGCCAAACAAAACCCAAATATTGGAGAAGAAATACGAGGCTATAAGCAATCATGCATATAAAAGATCAAAGAAGACTCAAATAAATTTCATGGATAAAAAGAGATAAATTTGATCATAAACCCAAAGTTCATCGGAACCCAACAAACACACCGCAAAAGAGTTACATCATATGGATCTCCAAGAGACCATTGTATTGAGAAGCAGACGAGAGAGAGGAAGCCATCTGGCTACTAACTACAGACCCTTAGGTCTACAAAAGACTACTCACGCATCATCGAAGAGGCACCAATGGACATGATGAATCCCTCCGTGATGGTGTCTAGATTGGATCTGGTGTTTCTGGAACTTGCAGCGGCTGGAATTGATTTTTGTCAACTCCCCTAGGATTTCTGGAATATTGGGGTATTTATAGAGTAAAGAGGCGGTCCGGGGCACCCGAGGTGGGCACAACCCACCAGGGCCCGCCTAGGCCTCCAGGCGTGCCCTGGTGGGTTGTGCTCCCCTCAGAGCACCCCCCAGGCGCTTCTTCGCCCCATTGGATGTCTCCTGGTCCAAAAAATCCCACAAAAAGTTTGATATTGATTACCTGCGATATAAAAAACATGCAAAATACAACAACTGGCACTTGGCACTATGTCAATAGGTTAGTACCAAAACATGATATAACATGACTTCAAAATGATTATAAAACATCCAAGAACGATAATATAACAGCAAGGAACAATAAAAAATTATAGATACATTGGAGACGTATCAGTGTTGGTGAATATGTTGATGGAGATTGACCCCCTCTCGATGAGATGATCGTTGGTGATGACGATGGCTTCGATTTCCCCCTCCCGAAGGAAAGTTTCCCTGGCAGAATAGCTCTGCCGGAGCCCTAGATTGCTTCTACCCAGGTTCCGCCTTGAGACGGTGGCACTTCGTCACAAAATCTTCCTTATGATTTTTTTCTAGGTCAAAACCCTGCATATAGCAGAAGATGGGCACCAGAGACCTGTCAGGGGGGCCACAAGCCCTGGGGCGCGCCCCCCCGGGCTTGTGGCCACCTAGTAGGCCCCCTTTGGTATTTTCTTCACCCAATAGTTTTTATATATTCCAAAAAAATTCTCTGTAAATTTTCAGAACTTTTGGAGTTGTGTAGAATAGGTCTCTCAGATTTTCTCCTTTCCGGTCCAGAATTCCAACTGCCGGGATTCTCCCTCTTCATGTAAACTTAAAAAATAAGAGAGAAAAGGCATAAGTATAGTACCATAATGTGTAATAACAGCCCATAATGCAATAAATATCAATATAAAAGCATGACGAAAAATGGACGTATCACTACTGAGAGGGCGGGATCAACGCAAATTCAAAATCCGTGTGGCCATTTTTGCATCCGCTGCCTTCTCTCGGTCCACATCAGACCCAACTGCATGAATATAATCAAGTGTCGGGCCTGCAAGCAATGGGGTCACTGATACGTCTCCAACGTATCTATAATTCTTGGATGTTTTACAATCATTTTATAGTTATATATGATTTTTCGGTACTAACCTATTGACATAGTGCCAAGTGCCAGTTGCTGTTTTCTGCATGTTTTTTACATCACAGGCAATCAATATCAAATGAAGTCCAAACGCAGTGAAACTTGTTGTGGATTTTTTTGGACCAAAAAAATCCAATGGGCCGAAGAAGTACCAAAGAGGGGGCCCGAGGTAAGTATAAGACACCAGGGCGCGCCTGGAGGCCCAAGCGGGCCCTGGTGGGTTGTGCCCAGCTCGGTGGCCTCCCGAACCACCTATTTGCTCTATAAATACCCCAATATTCTAGAAACCCTAGGGGTGTCGGCGAAAATCAATTCCAGCCGCCGCAAGTTCCAGAGCCACCAGATCCAATCTAGACACCATCACGGAGGGGTTTATCATGTCCATTGGTGCCTCTCCGATGATGTGTGAGTAGTTCTTCGTAGACCTACGGGTCCGTAGTTAGTAGCTAGATGGCTTCCTCTCTCTCTCTCTCTCTCTCTCTCTCTCTTGATTCTCAATACAATGGTCTCTTGTAGATCCATATGATGTAACTCTTTTTGCGGTGTGTTTATTGGGATCCAATGAACTTTGAGTTTATGCTCACATCTATCTCTTTCTATCCATGAAAGTTATTTGAGTCTTCTTTGATCTTTTATATCCATGGAAGTTATTTGAGTCTTCTTTGATCTCTTATATGCAGTATCTCTTCTTCGATATTTGGGTTTTGTTTGGCCAACTTGATCTATTTATCTTGCAATAGGAAGAGGTTCTTTGTTATAGGTTCGATCTTACAGTGCTTGATCCCAATGACAGAAGGGGAACCGACATGTATGTATCGTTCCCACGAAGGATAAAAAGATGGGGTCTATTTCTACACAAATAGATCTTGTCTACATCATGTCATCATTATTATGGCATTACCCGGTTTCCACATGGACTTAATGCACTAGATTCATGATGGATAGTGGTTGATGTGTGGAGTAATAGTAATAGATGCAGGCAAGAGTCGGTCTACTAATATTGGACGTGATGCCTATATAATGATCATTGCCTAGGTATCGTCATGATTATTTGAAGTTCTATCAATTGCCCAACAGTAATTCATTTACCCACCGTTTGCTATTTTTCTCAAGAGAAGCCACTAGTGAAACCTACGACCCACGAGTCTCTTCTTTATCATATTTTCCTTCGCGATCTATTTTTATTTGCTTTTATTTTCAGATCTATTAAACCAAAAAAACGAAAATACCTCGTTGCAATTTATTCTTATTTATTTTATCTCGTATTCCCGCGCGATCTACCTAGCAATTTATTACAACTTTCTCATGTCCATTGCCAATTTCTGGCGCCGTTTGTGGCACCCCGGCTCAAAGAAACCGGAACACCCCGTATTCTAGTCCAGAGGTCGAGGAGAAGTCTTCTGGGATACGGCACTGCTTAGCACGGAACAAATCATCTCTTTATTACAATCTATATTGGGTACAAGGGGTTCCGATATAACAGGGAATTACATCGGCACGGCGACACTACGCCTGGCACTGTTGCTCTATGCAAGTAGCAGAACAACTCGAAGCAGCGGAATAACGACGACGGTGGTTAACTCCACTCTGCAGGGACTCTGGCTAGAACGCTTATCCTAGCTCGCAAACGAGGAATCCACGACAAACAAGCAATCAAATCCGGCATTATCTGCAAACTGGCATGACATGCCAGGTCGGTACATTGAATGTACTTGCAAGCTCACAGCAACCAAAGCAATCAAGATAGACAACAGCATGGCAATTACAGGTTAGCATGGATTAACATGATACTATCAGATCAATCATAGCATGAACAAGATGATACAACTAGAACAATACGAGCATGACATGAACATATGGACATGGTAATACTATCATGCAACATGATGACGCTATCATGCACCAACTTACTCTGCTCGGGTTACCTCGTAACCATCACCGACACAAACTTACCATCACGGACATCACGATCATCTCAGGTTCCAATCAAGCTTGGTATTAACAATATAGTAGTAATCATTCATGACTTAACCCTTGACTCTCACATAACACCACAAATATCCATCAACTCGGTATCCATGATACCACAGTGATCCTATCGCGATCACAACCAATCTCTTTCTCATCATCGAACCAGGGTTGTTCTTAAGCAAATTATTATTATTACTGTTGACCCATAGTGTGACTGACTACGAATTGGGACCATATCCGCGGGCGCAGCTATCGGTAGATTTAACAGACACACTCTGCAGAGGTAGCGCACTTTACCAACACCACGGAACCCATGGCCTCGCACTCCCATACGTGTGGACCAACGGCATTCCGACAAAACTGATCTACCGCCATGACACTCTCCCGGCCACTCCGACCAACTCCCCTTTGGGCTAAGTCCTGGGTGGCCCCGTGCCTACCTGATCAGGGTAGCGCGCGCCCATAACCTTCCCTAGTTGGAGGCACCAGCGAGAGGCATGACAATAGATCCAGGTAGGACCGCCCATAAAGGTAAGCGTGATTGCACTGGTTAGCTCGATATGGTGGCACCATGACTCAGCCAACAGTTGTTCAAGTTCAATTTAATTTGGTTAAACTTGAATGCAATATGCCGAGCCATGATAAAAATAACATGATGCAACTACAATGCATGAGCATGATATCAACATAAGCACGGGGGTGCAACATAACTACCAACCATATCAACAATGAATCATATCCAACTGAGCATGGCATAATGACAAGCATGAACATCACAAGTATAACACTACTCATAGCATAACATGACCACTAGCATCAACAATAAACATCATGCAAGAACATAACCATAAAACTACCATGCAAACTTTTAATCAACTAGATGCAAAGGAACTTGCATAATAAACGGTACTCGGAACAGACGATAGTCATGCACCGAAGACCATCACCAATATCTACATGTACTACTATCAAGCATGACATATTAAAGTAATACTAGCAGGTAGAACATAATAACAAAGTGCAAGAAAACCTGGCATGATGGTAACCACTGATCCATAAGCATAACCGAGATAAAGACAACCGTATCAAAACAGGCAAACATTTATTAAATATTCAAGTTGAAAACCATGGCTACTGCATGGCCATCATGCAAATGGGTGTTGTGGCTTGCCTGCGATGAAGAAGGCTCCGGGGAGAAGTGCGGTGAAGCCGCAAAAATATTCACCGAAAAAGATTCTCTCTTGGCGGGGCTGATTAGGGGAAAAGGCAAAACGGTCATTTCGAGTATGTCAAACTATAATGAAAATGGTACCAAAAGTTTGGGCTCGAAGAGCCGAAGATGTGGGCATTGGATTCACCTCAATCGGAGTTACGGGTAAAAAGATATAGTTGTTTTTCTGCTAGGGACCTTTTTGTAAGGAAAATCCTCACAAACAGGCCCTCGGCTAAAAAATAGAATGTGCACTTACGGAAATACGCTTTTGGCAAAGTGAAAATGCTTTCCCGCCCGCAACCACCGCTGTTTACGCTTACCGTTAGCGAAAACGTATTCTGAGGAATACGTTTCCACTAATCCACGTCGGCGAGGGCGGGGTCAACGGGCTGTGCGGCTGACTCGCGGGACCCACTTGCGCGGGGAGGGGGGGGGGTGTCGTCGTCTTCCTGGCTTCCTCTCGCTCGCCCGCACAGCCAGCGGGCAGGGACAGCATCGGCGGTCGTGCTCGCAGCTCCGGCCACCAACGGCGACGCCCGACCTACCCGTTGGACTCAGGGGACGGAGGCGTACCCGCCTATGTGTGGCGCGGTCGCCGGAGAGGTCAGAGGCGAGCGGGGCATCACCCGCGGTGGACGGCGGCTTCGGGCTTGGACGGGGTTGGAGCTACGGTTCATTCGGCGACGAACGGAGTAGATGGGGAGGATCTACGGGGACTAGGTGGTGCACTGGTGGTGATCGAAGGAGGAGAGGGGCTCGGGCTTGAGCTAATTTGGGAGGGAGGCCGCGGCGGTCATGGCGGTCAATCACAGCGAGGAGAGGCTCTCGAGCTCGGGTGAGTGGTCAAGGATGGCTACTGGAGTGAGGCGAGGCTGCTGGAGTGCTCGAAAGCCATGGGGAGGGGCTATATATAGTCGTAGCGACGCGGTGACGCGTGTGCCGTCGCGCTGGCGCGAGCAGAGGCACGGGGAGGGAGTGGAGATGAGTCCAGGGCATTCACGGAGGATCATGAGGACTCGGGTTAGCTCGGGAAGGCTCGAGAGAGCTTTGGCAACGACAATGGAGGTGGGGGCCGAGCCGGTTGCCGCCGTTCGAGCTCGGCCAAAGCCCTGGCGAGGATTAGCGAGCACGTGGTGGCACGGGATCATGATGATGGGGATGCGGACGCGCTACAAAGCCCACGGGGAAGAGCAGGCCAAGGGGGGCGCAGAGGAAGAAGACAGAGGAGGAAAGCAACATCCGGCTATAGCGCGCCCGTGGACGCGTGGCGACGAGCGCCATTAAAGCCCTGTTGGAGGGGGATAGGAGTCCAAGAGGACGACGACGACGCGGGAAATGCGCTGGACATACACGGGTGAGCGAATGCAATGGCCATGAGCCGTGCCCAAGCTAAACGACGCTCGGGACACGCTCAGAGCATGTCAAAACGGTGGTCGCCAGTGTGACCGGCAAGGAGGTGACCCAAGAGGCTGCCGCGAGATGTCTAGTGATCAGCCCCTTCATCATATAAGCTGAGGGAGTCGATGGATCAAGAGAAGGAGCCAAGGAGAAGAGTTTGGCATCGCTACAAGTTTGCTGTTGCAAACTTGACCACATCTTGGTGATCAAACTAGTTGGATTAAGGACTAAGCTTGATGTCTGAGAGGTTTGAATTAGGAAGGACTACAGTTCTGTGAAGTTTGAAAGAAAATGGACCAAGATTTAATAGAGTTGCTTCACAACTGCTTAAATGGGTCCAGAATCAAAATGATGAAGTGGCACTCACTAGGAGTAGCCACTTGAGCTGAAATTTGGCAAGGATAGATGATTTGGGCATATGAGAGTGCCATAAATATTTCATGCCATTTGTTCAAACTAAAATGGTGCTTCCTTCATACAGCACCTCTCTGGACAGAATCTTAGGAAAATTCCTAAGGGAAAATGGCTAAATGAAATGAGAACAAATTTGGTGGATATAAGTTATATGGATAGGAGAAGTCCTAGGAAAATTTCCAAACATAATGGAGCAAGATAAAATATACTTGCTTCATTAACTGAAAATTTGGACAGAACCAAAGAATTGATGCTCAGCTCACATGGATGTATTGCATGAGCTCAAATCTTGAGGAGATCTTTGATTTGATAAAATGAAAGACCATGAAAAAATTCAACTCAATTGGATTAACCTAGCTATTACTTCCTTCACAACCAATTCCCTCAGAAAGGAACTTTGAAAATTTGCTCAGGAATATTTACTAGGAAAATGAGGTTGCATTTTGGCATGTGGCAATTATTTGGACATGAAAAGGGGTCGAAGAAGTTTGGAGTCAATTGGGCAAAGATAAATGGCACTTGCTTCACAAACTACCATTTAGGACAGAATAGGAAAGGAATTAATTGAGCATGATGGGAAACATGGCCAATGAAATATTTTTCCATATTTGAGGAATATATGACCCAAACAATTTATGAGAATTATTTGGGAATTTTAGGAGTGACGGAAATATAGGTTGCTTCACAACCTAGGGCAAATTTAGTTATTCCTTTAATTGAAAAAGGAATATTCCCTAGCCAAAAGAATATTGGGGTTGGGCTACGATGAAAATGGCAAGGTCTAGGGAAGGGTTTGAGGATGACAAGCCACTCTAGAAATAAAGAAGAGGGCATCTTCTTCAGTTTCCAGACCACAAAGCCACGGAAAAAGAAAACTCAAGCAAAAATCTCAGAAAAACAAACGAAAAAGAAAGGACCAAAAATCAGGCTGTGACAACTCTTCCCCCCTTAAAGAAATCTCGTCCTCAAGATTTGGTTGCTCAAGGAACAAGTATGAATATATCTGACTTATGGAAACCGTTCCCAACTCGGGTATCCTTTTTCCTTATTGATTGTTCCCCACTGGATTTTATCTGACTGGCTGTCTATCCCTGGGGTGGTTTGCTTCACAGTATCCTCACTCTGACAGATCTTACCTCACATTTTCATGCTTATACTGGATCCAATTCTTTTCATATCTGCCGACTTATCTGAGATTACCATGATTGAAATATATGCCCGTCTCACAAATCCGAGAGTGATTACCAATTGATGTGTCTGTACTTGAAAACCTTCCATAAATTGGTGATCAGATTTTTCCTGATGAACACCCAAGCTCTAACTCCTTCCATTGGGTTTCTCCACTAAATGCAGGTTCTTCGGGTTCCAAACAGAGAGTTGAGACATAACCATTTTCCCGACAGACTCTGACTTATCGCGGGAATTCCTGAATCATCCTGACTGACTCCACTGTCTCGAACCTCAGTTTCATACCGAATATTTGATTGTCGCCTGTCGCGGCCAGCATAAGGGTTATGATCTTATATGATACTATCCTCATCCTTGACTGACGGTGGCTCAAGCGAAAAAATTTCTTCCAGGCAGGCTATCCTTCGGTGATTCACATAAGTAAGGGCACATGCTTTGAGACGGTTATTCCTCATACTGATCATTCATTCTGTCGATATATTCATGGGGATAGTAGGCTATGTGATGATTTACCATAGTCGCTAGAACCAGACTGGTGAATTGACCTTTGGTCTGACTTCACAACCCAGATATTCGATACTGACAAACTTGAGCATATGCAGTTAACTGAGCAGGTTGTGTGGATATGGGGTCCTTACCAAAATTGAGTAGACCCCTTAAGTGAGTATCCATGGCGGTCGATACTGACTTAGACTGTCCGGGGTCCCGGCACCATATGGTTCACACAACCATTTTCATATCAGCACCACTAGTCTTGCTCCTTCATTATTGTTTTCTTGAGCTGGATCCTTGGTTGAAAGAGTGGGGTCATATTGCTTCTTCGTGTGACCATAGGTTCTATTGGATGCAATATTCTGACAGACGTACCCTTATTCTCATGTCCTGACATGGTAATATTGTTTCAATGGCAAGTTCATCACCTCTCAAGGTCTTACCGTAGGGAAATGATCATCTGAACCCTTGCAAGAAATCGTCAAATAAATCAGTAGCCCCAGAACGGTCTTTACAACTCTGATCTAGGACACCTCTGAAATAGCTCAACCACGCTCAAGACGGCCGAAAAGTAGCTCAGAGCATGAGACCGTGTTGATAAGAAGAAAGTGGCAGTTCCCTAAGACGACTGAAGAGCAGCTTAGAGCATAGGGCCACTATCACTAAAAGAAACTCAATAGCCGTACGAGATGGCCGAAAAGTAGCTCAGAACCCGTGATGGCTGTTGAATAGAGAAATATAAATTCGGCATCCACCATGGACGGCCAAAAACGGCTCAGAACATAGGCGTGGTGCCATTACCAAAGACACGAAGATAAGGGCTCATCAGGATCATATTCCAGGTTCACCGGTACTTGTACAAAGCTTAGTGTTGTCATCAATCTTCATAGTCCTTTGTCACAATGAAGCGTATATCTGGCTTCCTTCAGATATATCTGAGAATCTGATTCCCGAGGCAGACTTGTGTTCTGACTGATTCTTGCTTCTGACCAACTGTTGTAGATCTGATTCTGCCATCTGCTGTCAATTCACAATGTACTATCTTGCACCAGTGTCGTACTGAGGACGATTGGATAGCTTATGCTGGAAACCATCAAGAGTATCTTGCTGTGGAATACTGGGTTTCGTGCTGCAGAAGCTTCTCGTTGTGATATGCCGACCGATTACCACATATGCATACCATCTTAATATCTCTACTGTTGATTACTTGCATGAAACACGGTTTTCTGGACTATCCTCTTTTCTGAGTATTGAGTACAGGGCACATTCTTGCTTTCTTCCAGGTATACCATGTTTCATAATCATCCTCAAAGAAGAACCAAACCTTGTATCTGAACCATTCCTTTGACCGAGATTATACTGTTGGTTTGGCAAAAAGCTGATCTTCTTGCTGATTTGATCATTTCTGTCATGAAGAGTGCACCCTGAGGCAATCTTAATTATCCGTACTATTGTAAGGAGTGCATGCTAATACAAACATGATACTGACTGTCCATCCATGATTCCTTTTGCATTCAGACGAGATATTCCAAATTTCACTACAGTCTGCTGATAACTTCATTCCGTTTATCTGAGCTTCCAAGTATTTGAATTCCTTACTGATTCTTCAGGTCCGGTGTTGGTTGGCGAGCAACTTTAATAAGGGGAAAATAATGCCACACCGAAGGCCCAAAGAAAGAAGCAAAATAAACGACTAAAGCAAAAGCACACAAGCATACAAATAATATAAATAATCAAGCAACATCACATATTACTACTATTCACACAATAATATGCATGCATACCTAAGCACACAAATCTCACGGAAACTCTGGTATTGCGGTCTATTATGCTGTGACAGTGTGCACAAAAGTGAATATGCATGTGGAAGGAGTTGGTGTAACCACGGATACACCAAGCGCTGGCTGAACACCAGTTGGATCTCGATAGATACGAAGGCAAGGACGGACTTGGGGATCATGGGGTCGAACACTGAGGGTACAACCACATCATCATCATGTGTACGAATGGGAATCGTACACGTCCAGAGAATTGGATGACTGGGTAAGGTAGTAGTGGAAGACTGGGCTTGCTGGCATTTCCCTTTTTCTAATAACAAGGGTTGCCAGAATGGCAAGATGGAAGGCATGATTCGGGATAGAAGCATGGCTATCACCGGAATAGTACGGGTGGGTGGCCGAAAGATATCAACGCGATATATGAGCATAACTCCTGCAAATGGTGTCTAGAACACTCGGTACCAGGGCGTCACTCTGCTAGGACAGAGATGATGCCAAACACCAAAGAGCAGGCATGCGAATAAGGAGGGTGCAGGTAGTGGATCGAAACCGATGCCACCTACACTCACAAGATCAACCGTTAGCGATAAGATAATAATCTACATGTATGCTATGCAACAAACAAATGCAACAATCAAGTGCAACAAATCAATTGGGGTATATACTACCGTTTCTAACGTTCGCACGGGCTAGGACATCCTACAGCCAGACCTGCTCTAATACGAAGCCTGTGGCACCTCGGCTCAGAGAAACCGGAACACCCCGTATTCCAGCCCAGAGACCGAGGATAAGTCTTCTGGAATACGGCACTGCTTAGCATAGAACAAATCAGCTCTTTATTACAATCTGGGTACAAGGGGTTCTGATATAACGGGGAATTACATTGGCACGACGACACTACGCTTGCCACTGTTGCTCTATGCAAGAAGCAGAACAACTCAAAGGAGCAGAATAACGACGACTGTGGTGAACTCCACTCCGCAGGGACTTTGGCTGGAATGCTTATCCTAGCTCGCAAACCAGGAATCCACGACAAACAAGCAATCAAATCCGGCATGACCTGCAAACTGGCATGACACGCCTGGTCAGTGCAGTGAATGTACTTGCAAGTTCACAACAACCAAAGCAATCAAGACAGACAACAGCATGGCAATTACAGGTTAGCACGGATTAACATGATACTATCAGATCAATCATAGCATTAACAAGATGATACATCTAGAACACTACGAGCATATATGAACATGATAATACTAGCATGCAACATGATGACGATATCATGCATCAACTTACTCTGCTCGGGTTACCTCGTAACCATCACCGGCACAAACTTACCATCACGGACATCACACGATCATCTCAGGATCCAATCAAGCTTGGTATTAACAATACTGTAGTAATCATTCATGACCACAAGGAGCTTGACCTTAACCCTTGACTCTCGCATAACACCACGAATATCCATCAACTCGGTATCCACGATACCACAGTGATCCTCTCGCGATCACAACCAATCTCTTTATCTTCATCGAACCAGGGTTGTTATTAAGCAAATTATTATTATTACTGTTGACCCATAGTGTGACCGACTACGAACTGGGCCCATATCTGTGGGCACGGCTATCGATAGATTTAACACACACACACACACACACACACACACACACACACTGTAGAGGTAACGCACTTTACCCACACCACGGAACCCATGGCCTCACACTCCCATACGTGTGGACCAATGGCGTTCCGAGAAAACCGATCTACCGCCATGACACTCTCCCGGCCACTCTGACCAACTCCCCATTGGGCTAAGTCCTAGGTGGCCCCGTGCCAACCAAAGGCACCAATGGCCACCGTCGTGGCAAAACAAAAACGGTCCCAAACGGGGACATGTGCACATAACCAAACTCGGGCTCACAAGGCTTATGTCCGCCTACCTGAGCAGGTTAGCACGCGCCCATAACCTTCCCTAGTTGGAGGCACCGGCGAGAGGCATGACAATAGATCCAGCTAGGACCTCCCATAAAGGTAAGCGTGGTTGCACTGGTCAGCTCGATATGGTGGCACCATGACTCAGCAACAGTTGTTCAAGTTCAATTTAATCCGGTTAAACTTGAATGCAATATGCTGAGCCATGATAAAAATAACATGATGCAACTACAATGCATGAACATGATATCAACATAAGCATGGGGGTGCAACATAACTACCAACCATATCAAGAATGAATCATATCCAACTGAGCATGGCATAATTACAAGCATGAACATCACAAGTATATCACTTCTCATAGCATAACATGACCACTAGCATCAACAATAAACATCATGCAAGAACATAACCATAAAACTACCATGCAAACTTTTAACCAACGGGATGCAAAGGAACTTGCATAACAACGATACTCGGAACAGACGATAGTCATGCACCGAAGACCATCACCAACATCTACATGTACTAGTATCAAGAATGATATATTAAAGTAATACTAGCAGGTAGAACATAATAACAAAGTACAAAAAAACCCGGCATGACAGTAACCACTGATCCATAAGCATAACCGAGATAACGACAACCGTATCAAAACAGGCAGACATTTACTAAATATTCAAGTTGAAAACCATGGCTACTGCATGGCCATCATGCAAATGGGTGTTGTGGCTTGCCTGGGGTGAAGAAGGCTCTGGGGAGAAGTGCTATGAAGCCGCAGAAAGATTCACCAGAAAAGGGGTAAGGTGAAAATGGTCATTTCCAGTATGTCAAAACATAGTGAAAATGGTACCAAAAGTTCGGGCTCGAAGTGGCGAAGATGTGGGCGTTGGATTCACCTCAATCGGAGTTACGGGTAAAAAGATATACTTGTTTTTCTGCTAGGGACCTTTTTGTAAGGAAAATCCTCGCAAACAGGCCCTTGGGTGAAAAACAGAGCATGCACTTGAGGAAATACGGTTTTGGTGAAGCTAAAACGCTTTCCCTCCCGCAACCGCCGTTGTTTACGCTTACCGTTAGCGAAAACGTGTTCAGATGAATATGTTTCCACTAATCCACGTCAGCGAGGGTGGGGTCAATGGATTGTGTGGCTGACTCACGGGACCCACTAGCAGGGGGAGGGGGTGTCGTCGTCTTCCTCGCTTCCTCTCGCTCGCCCGCGCGGCCAGCGGGCAGGGACGGCGCCGGCGGCCGTGCTCGCAGCTCCGGCTACCAACGGCGATGCCCGACCTACCGTTGGACTCAGGGGACGGAGGCAGACCCGCCTATGGGTGGCGCGGTTGTGGGAGAGGTCGGAGGCGAGCGAGGCATCACCCACGGCGGACGGTGGCTTCGGGCTTGGAAGGGGTTGGAGCTACGGTTTGTCCGGCGATGAACGGAGTAGATGGGGAGGATCTACGGGGACTAGGTGGTGCACTGGTGGTGATAGAAGGGGGAGAGGGGCTCGGGCTTGAGCTAATTTAGGAGGGAGGCCGCGGCGGTCATGGCGGTCAATCACGGCGAGGAGAGGCTCTCGAGCTCGGGTGAGTGGTCGAGGAGGGCTACTAGAGTGATACGAGGCTGCTGGAGTGCTCGAAAGCCACGGGGAGGGGCTATATATAGTCGCAGTGACGCTGTGCCTGGACGCGGCCGCGGTGACGCGTGTGCCGTCGCGCTGGCGCGAGCAGAGGCACGAGGAGGGAGTGGAGATGAGTCCAGGGCGTTCACGGAGAATCAGGAGGACTCAGGCGAGCTCGGGAAGGCTCGGGAGAGCTCTGGCAACGACAATGGAGGTGGGTGCCGAGCCGGTTGCCGCCGCTCGAGCTCGGCCAAAGCCCTGGTGAGGCTCAGCGAGCACGGGGTGGCACGGGATAACAACGACGGGGATGCAGACGCGCTACAGAGCCCACGGGGCAGAGGAGGCCAAGGGGGGCGCAGGAGGAAGAAGACAGAGGAGGAAAGCGACGTTCGGCTACAACGCGCCAGTGGACGCGCGGCGACGAGCGCCATTGAAGCCCTGACAGAGGGGAAGAGGAGTCCAAGAGGACGACGACAACGCGGGGAACGTGTTGGACATGCACGGGTGAGCGAACGCGATGGCCATGAGTCGTGTCCGAGCAAAACGACACTCTGGACACGCTCAGAGCATGCCAAAACGGTTGTCACCACTGTGACCGGCAAGGAGGTGACACAAGAAACTGCCGCGAGATGTCTAGTGATGAGTACCTTCATCATATAAGATAAGGGAGTCGATGGACCAAGAGAAGGAGCCAAGGAGAGGAGTGTGGCATCACTGCAGGTTTGCTGTTGCAAAATTGGCCACATCTTATTGATCAAACTAGTGGGATTAAGGACTAAGCTTGATGTCTGGGAGGTTTAGATTAGGAAGGACTACAGTCCTGTGAAGTTTGAAAGTAAATGGACCAAGATTTAATAGAGTTGCTTCACAACTGCTTAAATGGGTCCAGAATCAAAATAATGAAGTGGCACTCACTAGGAGTAGCCACTTGAGCTGAAATTTGGCAAGGATAGATGATTTGGGAATATGAGAGTTCCATAAACATTTCATGCCATTTGGCCAAGCCAAAATGGTGCTTCCTTCATACAGCACTTCTCTGGACAGAATCTTAGGAAAATTCCTAAGGGAAAATGGCTAAATGAAATGAGCACAAATTTGATGGAGATAATTTATATGGATAGGATAAGGCCTGGGAAAATTTTTCAGACATAATGAACTAAGATAAAATATACTTGCTTCATTAACTGAAAATTTGGACAAAACCAAAGAATTGATGCTCAACAAACATGGATGCATTGCATGAGCTCAAATCTTTAGGAGAGCTTTTATTTGATAAAATGAAAGACCATGCAAAAATTAAACTCAATTGGATTAACCTAGCTAGTACTTCCTTCACAACCAATTCCCTGAGACAGGAACTTTGAAAAATTGCTCAGGAATATTTACTAGGCATATTAGGTTGCATTTTGGCATGTGGTAATTATTTGCACATGAAAAGGGGTCCAAGAAGTTTGGAGTCAATTGGAAAAATATAAATGGCACTTGCTTCACAAACTACCATTTAGGACAGAATAGGAAAGGAATTAATTGAGCATGATGGGAAACATGGCCAATGAAATATTTTGCCATATTTGAGGAAGATATGACCCAAACAATTTATGAGAATTATTTGGGAATTTTTGGAGTGACAGAAATATAGGTTGCTTCACAACCTAGGGCAAATTGAGTTATTCCTTTAATTGAAAAAGGAATATTCCCTAGCCAAAAGAATATTGGGGTTGGGATAGGATGAAAATGGCAAGGTCTAGGGAAGGGTTTGAGGATGACAAGCCACTCTGGAAATAAATAAGAGGGTATCTTCTTCAGTTTCCAGACCACAAAGCCACGGAAAAAGAAAGCTCAAGAAAAAATCTCAGAAAAACAAACGAAAAAGAAAGGACCAAAAATTAGGTTGTGACACCGTTGCCCGAAAGGGATTAACAACCCCTTTAATACATCGGGTTCCGATTATTTGTTATTTGTGTGCAGGTGCCGTTCACGTAGTGTTGCGTGGTTCTCCTACTCGTTCGATAACCTTGGTCTCATCACTGAGGGAAATACCTATCGTTGTTGTGCTTCATCATCCCTTCCTCTTTGGGGAAATACCAACGTAGTTCAAGCAAACATCAAAAGGAATTTCTGGCGCCGTTGCCCGGGAGGCATCATCAACATCTACCAGGTTCCTAATCACAAATCCCTTCTCATTGCAATTTACATTATTTGCCATTTTCCTCTCGTTCTCCTCTCCCCACTTCACAAAAATGCCGTTTTTATTCGCCCTCTTTTTCGTTCGCCGTTTTCCCTTCAGATCTACCCTTTGCTTGCAATCATGAGTGAATTTGGTATGGTAGAAACAGATGATGGCCTAACTCCTAAAATTGGATGATCTGGCAATCTAGATGCTAAAACTTATGTTTCGGGGCAAGGGAATGTTATAGGAAAATAATGTATCCAGGAATTTTTCAATTGTGTTGGAAATTTAAGTCTTGATGATTTTCCTATATTTAAGAGGACTAAATCTTATGCAGAACCTATTTCAGCACTAGTTCTGAAACTTGAAAATAAATTTATCCGCACTCATCCTACCTTGCAAAGATTGTTTTTTGAGCTACCCGTTATAAAGAATCCCAAGGCTAAAAAGTTATCCACTCTTGTTCTTATGAATGAATTTGACCACATAATATGGGTAGCTAGGGAAATCTTTGATTTTTATCGTATGAATCGTGAAAAACCGGCGATAGATGAAATTCTTTACAATAGTGATTATGCGTTAAGACATTTGCTTGGGGATAATCAATTTTTTGATGACATTCTTAATAAGGAAGTCCCTATTTTAGATATAATCCAACAAGTTTTTAATAATGTTAATCGGCATTATTCTTGGATTGTTGCCAGAAATCAAAGAGGTTATGATGATAAGCAACTTGATAGTGCTAAGGTTTCCAGGGATAATATATTTTATGTTGTTTTTACAAAACCTCATGACAAAAATACCTCTAAGGAAATTAAGGAGAAGGATAACAAAACGTAGAAGAATATGACTAGCACATTTAAGTCTAACCCACTTCCTATGCATAGGGATTTTGTGAGCAAACAACTTATGGGAACAAGAATCAACTTGCATTGGAAGGTAAAACAAGCATAACTTCATAACTTTAAGCACATAGAGAGGAAACTTGACATTATTGCAATTCCTACAAGCATATATTCCTCCCTCATAATAATTTTCAGTAGCATCATGAATGAATTCAACAATATAACCAACACCTAAAGCATTCTTTTCGTGATCTACAAGCATAGAAAATTTTATACTCTCCACATAAGCAAAATTCTTCTCATTCGGAATAGTGGGAGTATCATAAGAGACTCGAATACTATAAAGTGTTGCCACATTAAAAGAGTAATGTTAATAAAAATGGTAATCATAATCATGACAAGTTTTATAAATATAATCATCACTACTTTTTATAGCATATGTATCATCACAATAATTATCATAAGTAGCAACTTTGTTCTCATCATAATCGATTGAAACCTCTTCCAAGATAGTGGAATCATCACTAAATAAAGTCATGACCTCTCCAAATCCACTTTCATAATTATCATAATAAGATTCAACATCCTCCAAAATAGTGGGATCATTACTTCCTAAAGTTGACGCTCTTCCAAACCCACTTTCATCAATATAATCATCGTAAGCAGGAGGCATGCTATCATCATTATAAATTTGCATATCAAAACTTGGGAGACTAAAAATATCATCTTCATTAAACGTAGCATCCCCAAGCTTGGGACAAACATTAATTGAAGAAAATATATTCTCAAAAACATCATCTTCATCAAACATAGCATCCCCAAGCTTGGGCCTTTTCATATCATAAGCATAATCACCCTCGTCATTAATAGTATAGATAGCACCAATAGTATAGCAATTATCATATTCTTCCAAGCAAGTGCCAAAAAGATTTTCAAGATCATAAGAAGTATCATTATCTTCCCAATCATAATCATCACAACAAGCAATAGGCATAACGAGATCATTATCAAGTGCATCATCTTCCACAATTATATTTTCATGAGGCACAACAGTAATAGGAGCAGCATTATTTGGGAGAGATATCTTTTTACCTCTCTTCATTTTTCTTTTCTTCTTCTTCACCACATCATGTGTGGGTTCAATCCTCTTTTTGGAGCTCCTTATTAATGAGATTGGTTGAATAGAAGGCTCCTCCTCGTTACCTGATTCATCTTTAGAAATGATAGGAGGATATTGGGAAGTCTCTTCCCTTTCATTAGTATTCTCTTCATCTTCTAGTTGTTTTCTTTTCTTTATGTAATTGGCAATATAAGGGTTTTCAATGCAATTCACCGCACAATACATATAAATTTCCTCTAGATCAAAGCCAAGAAGTTTATCACGGGCAAATACTGGAAGATAGTTAGTTATACGTTTCATTTCTTTGTAACCCATAAGAAAACTAAGTTCATTATGATGTGCAAGAGAAATCAAGTCATCACAATTTTTGGAAACGATTAGATCATGAAACAATTTGCATCGGATGGTTAAATGACCACGTTCATTGCGAACCTCACAAGTATGGCCAAGAAAATTTAAATTTTCCGCACAAACATCTAGACTTTCTTACAACAATTTATTTTCTAAGTACTTATGCCTCTTGCAAAATCTGTCTTCCCTAATTGGTGTGTACTTGCAAACCCAATGCACTCCACAAAAATTGACATGTTTATAGGAGACATTTTCATCATAACTAGTGCAATCATCATTAGTACCATGGATATTTAAAGAGTTCATACTAACAACATTGCAATCATGCTCATCATTCAAAGATTTAGTGCCAAACATTTTAATGCATTCTTCTTCTGACACTTTGGCACAATTTTCCTTTCCATCATACTCACGTAAGATATTAAAAAGAGGAAGCTATGAGGCAAACTTAATTCCATTTTTTGTAATTTTCTTTTATAAACTAAACTAGTGATAAAACAAGAAACAAAAATATTCAATTACAAGATCTAAAGATATACCTTCAAGCGCTAACCTCCCCGGCAACGGCGCCAGAAAAGAGCTTGATGTCTACTACACAACCTTCTTCTTGTAGATGTTGTTGGGCCTCCAAGTGCAGAGGTTTGTAGGACAGTAGCAAATTTCCCTCAAGTGGATGACCTAAGGTTTATCAATATGTAGGAGGCGTAGGATGAAGATGGTCTCTCTCAAGAAACCATGCAACCAAATAACAAAGAGTATCTTGTGTCCTCAACACACCCAATACAATGGTAAATTGTATAGGTGCACTAGTTCGGCGAAGAGATGGTGATACAAGTGCAATATGGATGGTAGGTAAAGGTTTTTGTAATCTAAAAATATAACAACAACAAGGTAACTAATGATAAAAGTGAGGGTAAACAGTATTGCAATGCTAGGAAACAAGGCCTGGGGTTCATACTTTCACTAGTGCAAGTTCTCTCAACAATAATAACACAATTGGATCACATAACTATCCCTCAACATGCAACAAAGAGTCACTCCAAAGCCACTAATAGCGGAGAACAAACGAAGAGATTATGGTAGGGTACGAAACCACCTCAAAGTTATTCTTTCCAAGCAATCCGTTGGGCTATTCCTATAAGTGTCACAGACAGCCCTAGAGTTCGTACTAGAATAACACCTTAAGACACAAATCAACCAAAACCCTAATGTCACCTAAATACTTGATACGTCCATTTTGCATCATGCTTTTATATCGATATTTATTGCATTATGGGCTGTTATTTCACTTTATGTCACAATACTTATGGCTATTCTCTCTTATTTTACAAGGTTTACATGAGGAGGGAGAATGCCGGCAGCTGGAATTCTAGGCTCGAAAAGGAGCAAATATTAGAGACCTATTCTGCGCAACTCCAAAAGTCCTGAAACTCCACGGAACGTCTTAAAATAAATAAAGAAAAATCCTCACCAAAGATGAAGGCCAGGGGGCCCACACCCTGCTCATGAGGGTGGGGGGCGCCCCCCCCTTAGGGCGCGCCCCCTACCTCATGGGCCCCCTAGTGGCTCTCCAATGTCCATCTTCTCCTATATGAATTCTTTCGATGAGAAAAAAATAAGGAGGAACTTTTTGGGACGAGACTCCGCCGCCACGAGGCGGAACCTTGACGGATCCAATCTAGAGCTCCGGCAGAGCTGTTCTGCCGAGGATACTTTCCTCCCGGAGGGGGAATTCATCACCATCATCATCACCAACGCTCCTCTCATCGGGAGAGGGCAATCTCCATCAACATCTTCACCAGCACCATCTCATCCCCAAACCCTAGTTCATCTCTTGTATCCAATTCTTGTCTCAAAGTCCGAGATTGGTGCTAGTAGGTTGCTAGTAGTGTTGATTACTCCTTGTAGTTGATGCTAGTTGGTTTATTTGGTAGAAGATCATATGTTCAGATCCTATATGCATATTATTACCCCTCTGATTATGAACATGAATATGCTTTGTGAGTAATTACGTTTGTTCTCGAGGACAAGGGAGAAGTCTTGCTATTAGTAGTCATGAGAATTTGGTATTCGTTTGATATTTTGATAAGATGTATGTTGTCTAGCCTCTAGTGGTGTTATGTGAACGTCGACTACATAACACTTCACCATTATTTGGGCCTAGAGGAAGGCATTGGGAAGTAATAAGTAGATGATGGGTTGCTAGAGTGAAAGAAGCTTAAACCCTAGTTTATGCGTTGCTTCGTAAGGGGCTGATTTGGATCCATATGTTTCATGCTATGGTTAGGTTTACCTTAATACTTTTGTTGTAGTTGTGGATGCTTGCAATAGAGGTTAATCATAAGTGGGATGCTTGTTCAAGTAAGAATAGCACCCAAGCACCGGTCCACCCACATATCAAATTATCAAAGTATCAAACGCGAATCATATGAACGTGATGAAAACTGGCTTGACGATATTCACATGTGTCCTTGGGAGCGCTTTTCCTATTATAAGAGTTTGTTCCGGCTTGTCCTTTGCTACAAAAAGGATTGGGCCACCTTGCTGCACTTTATTTACTTTTGTTACTTGTTGCTCGTTACAATTTATCTTATCACAAAACTATTTGTTACCACTTATTTCAGTACTTGCAGAGAATACCTTGCTGAAAACCGCTTATCATTTCCTTCTGCTCCTCGTTGGGTTCGACACTCTTACTTATCGGAAGGACTACGATAGATCCCCTATACTTGTGGGTCATCAAGACTCTTTTCTAGCGCCGTTGCCGGGGAGTGTAGCGCCTTTGGTAGGTGGAATTTGGTAAGGAAAAATTTATATAGTGTGCTGAAATTTACTGTCACTTGTTATTATGGAAAGTAATTCTCTGAGGGGCTAGTTCGGGGTATCTTCACCCCGACCAGTAGAGCAAAGAGTTGCTCCTCAACCTACTGAACCTATTGAAAATGAAATCCTTATGAGTATCCTTCGGGTATGATAGAAAAACTGCTAGCTAATCCTTTTACAGGAGATGGAACAAAGCATCCTGATGAACACCTGATATATGTGGGTGAAGTTTGTGAATTATTTAAGCTTGCAGGTATACCCGATGATGTTGCTAAGAAGAAGGTCTTCCCTTTATCTTTGAAGGGAGACGCATTGATATGGTATAGGCTATGTGATGATATGTGATCATGGGACTATAAAAGATTGAAGTTGGAATTTCATCAAAAGTATTACCCTATGCATCTTGTTCACCGTGATCGCAATTATATATATATAATTTTTGGCCTCGGGAAGGAGAAAGCATTGCTCAAGCTTGGGGGAGGCTTAAATCAATGTTATATTCATGCCCCAATCATGAGCTCTCAAGAGAAATGATTATTCAAAATTTATATGTTCGGCTTTCTGAAAACAATCGCACCATGCTCGATACTTCTTGTGTTGGCTCTTTTATGATGAAGACTATTGAATTCAGATGGAATTTATTGGATAGAATTAAACGTAACTCTAAAGATTGGGACCTCGACGAAGGTAAGGACTCAGGTATGACACCTAAGTTTGATTGTGTTAAATCTTTTATGGACACTATCGGTGTCAAAACCGGTGGATCTCGGGTAGGGGGTCCCGAACTGTGCGTCTAGGCCGGATGGTAACAGGAGGCAAGGGACACGAAGCTTTACCCAGGTTCGGCCCTCTCGATGGAGGTAAAACCTACGTCCTGCTTGATTAATATTGATGATATGGGTAGTACAAGAGTAGATCTACCACGAGATCAGAGAGGCTAAACCCTAAAAGCTAGCCTATGGTATGATTGTTGACTTGTATGTTGTCCTACGGACTAAAACCCTCCGGTTTATATAGACATCGGAGAGGGTTAGGGTTACATAGAGTCGGTTACAATGGTAGGAGATCTGAAAATCCGTATCGCCAAGCTTGCCTTCCACGCCAAGGAAAGTCCCTTCCGGACACGGGACGAAGTCTTCAATCTTGTATCTTCATAGTCCAGGAGTCCGGCTGAAGGTATAGTCCGGCTATCCCAACACCCCCTAATCCAAGACTCCCTCAGTAGCCCCTGAACCAGGCTTCAATGACGACGAGTCCGGCGCGTAGATTGTCTTCGGCATTGCAAGGCGGGTTCCTCCTCCAAGTACTTTATAGAATATTTTAAACACAAAGATAGTGTCCGGCTCTGCAAAATAAGTTTTCCACATATTGCCATAGAGAGAATAATATTTACACAAATCTAATCTGCTGACATATTCCGTAGTGTGACACACCACGGCCAAGACTTTATCCGAGTCGTTTCATTATCCCACCTCAGCGCATCATGCGAGGCGGTTTCCTTGGCACGTCTTATCAAAGCAGAGATCGTGTCCCCTTATTCTAGGATTCTCATTAATACGGGTGTGGGTAACCCAACCGCGCCTTTGATTACGGTGCTTGGAGATAAGCGAGTTTTACCAGGCTGGTGGGGACACGTAGTTGCGTCCACCCATATAAGGGGATAAGGATCCACCTTTTCACCCACGCCTTCTTCCTCCTTTGCCTATCCATTCTTGCGCACTTGAGCTCCAGCGCCCAAGTCCGCACTCCCACCTCAACTTTTCTCCAGCCATGTCCGGAGCGGGAGGCAAGTGGATGGTCTCCTCCATCACGGAGGGACACATCAAAAAGCTGAGGAAGGCCGGATACCTGTCTAGCGACATCGTGCACCGGCTTCCCGAAAAGGGGCAGCTCATCCCCACCCCTAGGCCCCATGAGAGGGTGGTATTCCTCCCCCATTTCCTCCGCGGACTAGGCTTCCCTCTGCATCCATTTGTCCGGGGGCTCATGTTCTACTACGGCCTGGATTTCCACGATATGGCCCCGAACTTCGTCCTCAACATCTCGGCGTTTATCGTCGTGTGCGAGGCATTCCTCCGCATCCGCCCCCATTTCGGCCTATGGCTCAATACTTTCAATGTCAAGCCGAAGGTGGTGCGCAGCAGCCAGTCGGAGTGCGGCGGTGCCATGGTGGGCAAGATGACCAACGTCCTATGGCTCGAGGCTTCTTTGTGGAGACCCTGAAGGGGTGGCAATCGTGGTGGTTTTACATCACCGAGCCGCACGACGCCGAATGGGTCGCACCCCTTGAGTTTCGATCCGCCCCCCCTACGCGGCTCACCTCCTAGAAGGAGACGGGCCTGTCTTGGGGTAAAAAAGGAGAGCTGACCGGACTCCAAACATGCATCCAAACCCTGGTGGAAAAGAAGCTCAAGCTTGTCAACGTACTCCAGGTTATGCTCATCCGCTTGATCCTCCCGTGTCAACAACGGGCCTTCAACCTGTGGGAGTTCGACCCGGCGCAGCACCGAACTCTAAGCAGGCTCTTCGACACGACGTACGAAGATGCCTGGAGGATGCTTTTCAAGGGCGCCGAGGCTCCCGCATCCTCTACCGAGGATCGCGGATTCAGTACGCAGCATCACGCTCATGCGGTAAGCTGTTATTTTTCCTTTTACAGAATATTAGGTTATCATAGTTTGACTCCATGCGGGATCTAAGCTCCCTTACCTTTGGCAGGATTGGCAGGTGATGTCCGGACAGATCAACTGTCCGGCTCCTTTGCCCGAAGGCCCAGCGGACGCTCGCTTGGCGAAGCTGCTGGTTCCGGCACCCTATGTGGTGCTGGAGAAGAAGGCCACGAAAAGGGCCGCGGTGACCCGAAAGAGTGCCCGGCGCCAGGAGGTGTCGGATTCATCATCCGACGGTCCTGAAGCGCCTTCCTCTCATGAAGACGAGGAGGAGGAAGAAGAAACCTCTCCCCCTCCAGCGGGAGGAGAGAAGAAAAGGAAGGCCGCCCTCTCTGAGGAGGCCGGAGGGTCCAAGAAGGGGAAAACCCTTCCTCCGGACTACTCCACCGACTCTGACGACGGTGGATAGGAGTGGCATCCCAGGGCCAAGCCCCTGGCAAAATCGTAAGTATCCGGATACCGGAGCAATTCATAGTATTCATTTATTGCACAACTTTCCCTTATGTCGAATATGTTTATGCAGCCCACCCAAAGACCGGCTCGACGCGTCATCGAGTGGCTCACTGGACTCGTCGGATGTGAACTTGCTTTCGACAACTTCCTCCCCATGTCCTATGGACGACACCGAGGTGTTGTCCCAACAGGCTCCAAGCAGGGAGAAGGTGGTCCTGGAGGCGCCGCAAGGCGACCTCCCGGACTCCAGGAGTAAAGGCGATGAAACCCCCCCAGGGCTCCAAGTCCGGCTCTAGGCCGGACACCACTCCGGAACCTTCAAAGGTTCCGGAGTCCGGCGGGGGACCTCCTTCCAAGAGGAGCAAGTCCACCGTGCCGGCGGCCCCCGTCCAACCGGAGGCGCCGGACAATATGTTGGAGGCGCTCCAAGGAACCTCCATCGACGAGGAGCACCGCACTATTATGAGTGTGGTGGTCCAGAAGGTTCAGTCCGCCAAGAGCGGACTGACTGAAGCTTGTACTAGCCTTTTGACAGGCTTTGAGGTAAGTAAACAATGTGTAAATAATATTACCGCATAGACAGTAGCCCCTGATGCTTTGTTGGGCGTTCGGGAAGAAAAGCCGAATAGAGGATCAAAGAATTCGTAGGAGTCTAACAAAAGGAGTCAATATGCGTATGCATGCTTCTCTGCTAGCGTCCGCCGCACTAACTGCAGAAGTGGACACGCTGAAGCAGAGCCTCGAGAAGTCCGAGCAAGAGCTCGGGCGTGCTAAGAAGCAGCTCAAGGAGAAGGAAGGTAAGAAATACCTTGTTTGAATATATATAAAAAAGGTGCAATTGCAAGAAATGACAGGATTAACATGGCTATTGTAGGGGCCACGTCTGAGGTGGCGACCCTTAAGCATGTGCTGCTCGAGGCCGAGAAGAGTGTGGCCGCAGAGCGCACCGAGCGGGAGAAGTATGAGGCCGAGGTTGGCAAGGTGCGGCAAGAGCTCCAGGTTCTCATGAAGAAACATGAGAGTTTGGAGCTTGACTCGAAGACGCGAGCGTCCGAGCTCGCGGCGGATATTGAAAATGCCAAGTCTGCCAAAGCCGAATCCCAGAAGACCCTCCAGGAGTTGGATGAGGTGAAGAAGATAGCGGCGGGTAAGGCATTCTTTATGCAAAGCAAACATATAAACGTGAGCTACTTGATACTTACCCGAATCCGGAGCTCTCCAGGAGCATTTGCAGATCTTCCCCGGAGTGTATCCGATGCGTTCTATCGAGCCATAGAATTCTATAATTTTAAATTTCGGCGAAGCCCCTAGTATTCGGAAGACCGAGTTCGGGGCGCTAGCCACGCCTTGGCCGGACAGAGCCGACTCCTCGCCCTAAGCGGCATAAGTCCTTAGGGACTCGAAAAAACCTCTCGAACAGCGACCAGCTCTCGCTTCATCATGCCAGTCAGTTTTAGCTTTCTTCACTGAGGTGCTTGGCCCAGCTCAACTGGGGCACAATCGCAGTGGTTCTCCTAGTGCTACCTTAGCCGATATAGCGGAACGTAAGGCACCAAAACATAGGAGCCGGGCAAACCCAACTATTGACCCAAGACATGATTTGGAGCCGATGCATATAATGCTATAAGTTCGGGGTGCCGCACTTGTGAAAGTGTTCAGACTTCTCACACCATATTGGGGGTGCTAAAAGCCCCTGGCGTATTTTGGCCGTACCAAGTTGTACGGGTGCAACATGTCGTTAAGGAACATTTATTTAGAAAAAGGTAATGCAAAAATAGACAAAAGCTATGCATTGTTTATTAAAAATAGCTGTGATCAAAGTAGAACGATACAAGTAATGCGATAAACAAAAAGTTGGACTATTTAACACGTCTGCTCCAGGGGCAAGCTGCGGAATAGTATGCAAAACAGGTATACTACTCGTGATAGAGACCACCTGGGAGTTTCGTAATGCGGCATGGTTTGTCTGCTTCCCTGGTTCTTGCATCGTTTGTGCGGCAATTGAACTGCCGAACAGGCCTTCTGAAGAGTAAAGTCCTGGAAGTAAGAGAAAAGTAAAAAATCGGCAGCCCCTAGTGCGGTTTAAGCCATGTTTTGGGCGTGCCGTGATGGTGCCCCTCCCCCTATGCCCATGGTATTTCTAGAGCGTGGTTATGTACGTGAAGTACTGGCGTCGCCTTTTTGCGAGGGTTGGGGTTGGGGCCGCATTGCTACGCCTGCTTGGAACGTGCCAGGCGGTCTTGTTGTGGGTTACTCTGGGCGCGCTTGACGGTGTCCAGACGTTTAATGGCCGGACTGGAGAACTGCCTGGAGAGGCTGCTTTGTACTTCCGCTGCAAGGGCCGCCGTGTGCTCCTCCGTTCGGAGGGAGCGTTCAGTGTTTCCATTGATCGTAATTACTCCACGAGGGCCTGGCATCTTGAGCTTAAGGTATGCGTAGTGCGGTACCGCATTGAATTTGGCGAATGCGGTTCGTCCGAGCAGTGTGTGATAGCCACTGCGGAATGGGACTATGTCGAAGATCAACTCCTCGCTTCGGAAATTATCCGGAGATCCGAAGACCACTTCAAGTGTGACTGAGCCTGTACAGTTAGCCTCTACACCTGGTATTACGCCTTTAAAGGTCGTTTTGGTGGGCTTAATCCTCGAGGGATCTATGCCCATTTTCCGCACTATATCATGGTAATGCAGGTTCAGGCTGCTGCCGCCGTCCATAAGGACTCTAGTGAGATGAAATCCGTCAATAATTGGGTCTAGAACCAATGCGGCAAATCCGCCATGACGGATGCTAGTGGGATGGTCTCTTCGATCAAAGGTGATCGGGCAGGAGGACCATGGGTTGAACTTTGGGGCGATTGGCTCTACCGCGTATACGTCCCTTAATGCGCGCTTCTGCTCCCTTTTGGGCACATGAGTTGCGTATATCATGTTCACCGTACGCACTTGTGGGGGAAAACCCTTCTGTCCATTGTTGTTCGGCGGCCGGGGCTCCTCGTCGTCATCGCTATGCAGCCCCTTGTCTTCATTGTCGGCGTTTAACTTGCCTGCCTGCTTGAACACCCAACAATCCCTGTTGGTGTGATTGGCCGGCTTTTCGGGGGTGCCATGTATTTGGCACAAGCGGTCGAGTATTCGGTCCAAGCTGGACGGGCCCCTAGGATTCCTTTTGAATGGCTTTTTCCGCTGACCGGATTTAGAGCCTCTAAATCCGGCATTAACTGTCGTATCCTCAGCATTGTCGCCGTTAATGCGGTGCTTCTGCTTGTTGCGACGCGACCTGCCATTAATGTCCTTGGTGTCCGAATTACCAGGGTTCTTGGTCATATTGTTGCTACGAGCAAGCCAACTGCCTTCTCCCGTGCAAAAGCGGGTCATGAGTGTCGTGAGTGCTGCCATAGATTTCGGCTTTTCCTGTCCGAGGTGCCGGGCCAGCCACTCGTCACGGATATTGTGCTTGAAGGCTGCTAGGGCCTCCACGTCCGGGGAGTCAACTATTTGATTTTTCTTTGTTAGGAACCGTGTCCAGAATTGCCTGGCCGATTCCTCTGGCTACTGAATTACGTGACTTAGGACATCGGCGTCTGGGGGTCGCACATAAGTGCCTTGGAAATTGTCGAGGAATGCGGCTTCCAGGTCCTCCCAACAACTAATTGACCCTGTTGGCAAGCTGTTAAGCCAATGCCGAGCTTGTCCTTTAAGCTTGAGTGGGAGGTATTTGATGGCGTGGAAATCGTCGCCGCGGGCCATGTGGATATGAAGGAGATAATCCTCGATCCATACCGTAGGATGTGTTGTGCCATCATATGATTCGATGTTTACGGGTTTGAAACCCTCAGGGATTTGATGATCCATTATTTCATCTGTAAAGCATAGTGGGTGTGCGGCGCCTCTGTACTGGGTGATATCATGACGTAGCTCCAATGAGCTTTGTCTACTGTGTCCGGCCCTGCCGAATTTGTGGCCGGTGTGACGGTTACCGTCTCAAGCCGTGGGGTGCCCACGCGATCCGTAGATCGATCGTGTTTGCCTTGCCTTGTCCTCCAACATGTCTCGTAAGTCCGGCACATATTCCCATGCCTTGGTACGGGGTGCAGCTTGTGTGGAGGGCCGAGAGGCCTCTTTGTCGCGGCCACGAGGTGGCCGGTCAGCCGCATCAAGTGCTTCCTCCTCTAATCGGGGTAGCAACCTGCGCTTTGGGTAGCTCTTGGAGGGGCGTTCGAGTTTATGCTCTTCGGCCGCAAGGACTTCAGTCCATCTATCGACTAGCAAATCTTGATCAGTTTTAAGTTGTTGCTGTTTTTTCTTGAGGCTTCTTGTCATGGCCATAAGCTTGCGTTGAAAACGTTTTTGCTCGACGGGATCCTCTGGCACGATGAATTCGTTGTCGTCGAGGCTTGCCTCGTCTTTGGAGGGAGGCATATAATTATCGTCCTCGACCTCTCTGTCAGCCGCTCCCTCATGAGGGCTGGTTTCTCCATCCTCCTGTGCTACATCTTGCTGGAGGGGATTTTCTTCGGCACTTTCCGGGGTATTATTATCTCCCGTGCTGGAATCGCCGTGTTTGTTTTGGCGGGATTTTGAGCGGCGCCGCTGACGCCGGCGGTCATCCTCCGCTGTTCCATCGCCATCTCCTTCTTTTGGGGTGTCCACCATGTATATGTCATATGATGAGGTGGCCTTCTAGGGCCTGGTAGGCGCTGGTGCTTCATCATCTCCTTCATCGGCATCCATACCGTCGATGTCTTCGGAGTCAAAGTCGAGCATGTCGGTTAAGTCGTCGACAGTGGCTACAAAGTGGGTGGTGGGTGGGCTTTGAATTTCTTCATCGTCCGTACCCCAACCTTGCTGACCGTAGTCCGGCCAGGGCTCTCCTGATAAAGAGAGAGACTTCAGTGACTTCAGGACATCGCCGAAAGGTGAGTGCTGAAAGATGTCTGCGGCAGTGAACTCCATGATCGGCGCCCAATCGGATTCGATTGGCAGGGGCGCGGAGGGTTTGGAGTCCGGAGAGTAGTACGGCTCCTTGGTGACACAAGTCTCGCAGAGTACGGGGCTGGTGTTTGGCTCAATCGCTGTTGGGGTCGCAGCCCCCGAGGTGGCGTCCAACCGCCCATCCTCGATCGGCGCAGTTGGATCCGAACTAAGGGTCAGAGCCGGTGCGGGTGCGGCCTCCACGGCACTGTTCGGCGGCAGAGTTAGATCATGCTCTTCGTGACAGTGTGGCGCGCTCGGCAGTGGCTCGAATCCTTCAAAGATCAAGTCCCCGCGGATGTCAGCCGTGTAGTTTAAACTTCCAAATCTGACCTGACGGCCAGGGGCGTAGCTTTCGATCTGCTCCAGATGGCCAAGTGAACTGGCCCACAGTGCGAAGCCGCCGAAGACGAAGATCTGTCCCGGGAGGAAGGTCTCACCCTGGACTGCACCGCTATTGATGATCGTAGGAGCCATCGGGCCTGACGGCGACGACACAGAGGAACTCTCAATGAAAGCACCAATGTCGGTGTCAAAACCGGCGGATCTCGGGTAGGGGGTCCCGAATTGTGCGTCTAGGCCGGATGGTAACAAGAGGCAAGGGACACGAAGCTTTACCCAGGTTCGGGCCCTCTCGATGGAGGTAAAATCCTACGTCCTGCTTGATTAATATTGATGATATGGGTAGTACAAGAGTAGATCTACCACGAGATCAGAGAGGCTAAACCCTAAAAGCTAGCCTATGGTATGATTGTTGATGTGTATGTTGTCCTACGAACTAAAACCCTCCGGTTTATATAGACACCGGAGAGGGTTAGGGTTACATAGAGTCGGTTACAATGGTAGGAGATCTGAATATTCGTATCGCCAAGCTTGCCTTCCACGCCAAGGAAGGTCCCTTCCGGACACGGGACGAAGTCTTCAATCTTGTATCTTCATAGTCCAGGAGTCCGGCTGAAGGTATAGTCCGGCTATCCGAACACCCCCTAATCCAGGACTCCCTCAGACACCGATATTTTCCGTAAGTTTAGCACTAAATATGGACTCGACTCTGAGATAGTAGCTTCTTTCTGTGAATCTTTTGCTACTTATGTTGATCTCCCTAAGGAGAAGTGGTTTAAATATAATCCTCCCATAGAAGTAAAAGTAGTTTCACCTATTAAAGTTGAAGAAAAGACAGTCACTTATAATGATCCTATTGTTCCTACTTCTTATGTTGAGAAACCACCTTTCCATGTTAGGATAAAGGATCATGCTAAAGCTTCAACTGTGGTTCGTAAAAGCAATATTAAAACATATACACCTCTTGAGCAAGTTAAAGTTGAACCTAATATTTCTATTGTTAAAGATCTCTTGTCTGATAATATAGATGGGCATGTTATTCAGTTCGAAGGTGAAACTGCTAGAATTGCTAAACCTTGTGCTAAAGATAAACATAGACCTATGGTAGGCGTGCCTGTTATTTCTGTTAAGATAGGGGATCATTGTTATCATGGCTTATGTGATATGGGTGACAGTGCTAGTGTTATACCTCATGACTTATACAAAGAAATTATGCATGATATTGCACCTGCAGAGTTAGAGGATATTGATGTCACAATTAAACTTGCCAATAGAGATATTATTTCACCAATTGGAATTGTTAGAGATGTTGAAGTCTTGTGTGGGAAAACTAAATATCCTGCTGATTTTCTTGTTCTTACTTCTCCGCAAGATAGCTTTTGTCCCATTATATTTGGTAGACCCTTCTTGAATACTGTTAATGCTAACATAGACTACAAAAAGAATGTTGTTACTATTGGCTTGAATGATATGGTTCATGAGTTTAATATCTCTAAATTTAGTAAGAAACACCATGAGGAAGAATTACCTAGTAAGGATGGAATTATTGGTCTTGCTTCTATTGCTGTACCTCCTAGTGATCCTTTAGAACACTATTTGGTAGACCATGAAAATAATATGTTCATGAATGAAAGAAGGGAAATAGATGAAGTATTCTTTAAATAGGAACCTATTCTGCAACACAATTTGCCTGTTGAAATTTTAGGAGATCCTCCTCCACCCAAGGGTGATCCCATGTTTGAGCTTAAACCATTGCCTGATAATCTTAAATATGCTTATCTTGATGAAAAGAAGATATATCCTGTTATTATTAGTGCTAACCTTTCAGAGCATGAAGAAGAAAGATTATTAAAAACTCTGAAGAAGCATCGTGCTGCTATTGGATATACTCTTGATGATCTTAAGGGCATTAGTCCCACTCTATGTCAACATAAAATAAATTTGGAAGCAGATGCCAAACCAGTTCGTGATCCTCAACGACGTCTAAATCCTAAAATGAAAGAAGTGGTAAGAAAAGAAATACTTAAGCTTCTGGAGGCAGGTATAATCTATCCCGTTGCTGATAGTGAGTGGGTAAGTCATGTCCATTGTGTCCCTAAGAAGGGAGGTATTACTGTTGTTCCTAATGATAAAGATGAATTGATTCCACAAAGAATTATCACAGGTTATAGGATGGTAATTGATTTCTGCAAATTAAATAAAGCTACTAAGAAAGATCATTACCCCTTACCTTTTATTGATAAAATGCTAGAAATATTATGCAAACATACACACTATTGCTTTCTAGATGGTTATTGGTTATTCTGGTTTCTCTCAAATACCTGTGTCGGCCAGAGATCAATCTAAGACTACTTTTACATGCCCTTTTGGTACCTTTGCTTATAGACGTATGCCTTTTGGTTTATGTAATGCACCAGCTACCTTTCAAAGATGCATGATGGCTATATTCTCCGACTTTTGTGAAACAATTTGTGAGGTTTTCATGGACGACTTTTCCGTCTATGGTTCTTCTTTTGATGATTGCTTGAGCAATCTTGATCGAGTTTTGTAGAGATGTGAAGAAACGAATCTTGTCTTGAATTGGAAAAAGTGCCACTTTATGGTTAATGAAGGTATTGTCTTGGGGCACAAAGTTTCTGAAAGAGGTATTGAAGTTGATAAAGCCAAGGTTGATGCTATTGAAAAGATGCCATGCCCTAAGGACATCAAAGGTATAAGAAGTTTCCTTGGTCACACTGGATTTTATAGGAGGTTCATTAAGGACTTCTCAAAAATTTCTCGGTCTTTGACTAATTTATTGCAAAAAGATATACCATTTGTCTTTGATGATGATTGTGTAGAAGCATTTGAAATACTTAAGAAAGCATTAGTCTATGCACCTGTTGTTCAGCCACCTGATTGGAACTTACCCTTTGAAATTATGTGTGATGCTGGTGATTATGCTGTAGGTGCTGTTCTAGGGCAGAGAGTTGATAAGAAATTAAATGCTA
Organism: Triticum monococcum; assembly: GCA_034509565.1. Classification (NCBI taxonomy): domain Eukaryota; kingdom Viridiplantae; phylum Streptophyta; class Magnoliopsida; order Poales; family Poaceae; genus Triticum; species Triticum monococcum. Next base: position 71,286,007 of record CM067846.1, read on the forward strand.
TTCATTATGCTAGTAAGACTCTAGACAATGCTCAAAGAAATTATGCTACTACTGAAAAAGAGCTTTTAGCAGTTGTATTTGCTTGTGATAAGTTCAGATCTTATATTGTTGATTCTAAAGTAACTATTCAAACTGATCATGCTGCTATTAAATACCTTATGGAAAAGAAAGATGCTAAACCTAGACTTATTAGATGGGTTCTCTTGCTACAAGAATTTGATTTGCATATTGTTGATAGAAAGGGAGCTGAGAACCCCGTTGCAGACAACTTGTCTAGGTTAGAAAATATTCTTGATGACCCACTGCCTATTAATGACAACTTTCCTGATGAACAACTAAATGTTATAAGTACTTCTCATAGTACTCCATGGTATGCTGATTATGCTAATTATATTGTTGCTAAGTTTATACCACCTAGCTTCACATACCGGCAAAAGAAAAAGGTTTTCTATGACTTGAGACATTACTTTTGGGATGACCCACATCTTTATAAAGAAGGAGTAGATGGTGTTATTAGATGTTGTGTACCTGAGCATGAACAAGAACAGATCATACGCAAGTGTCATTCCGAGTCTTATGGAGGACACCACGCTGGAGATAGAACTACACATAAGGTACTGCAATCTGGTTTTTATTGGCCTACTCTCTTCAAGGATGCTCGTAAGTTTGTCTTGTCTTGTGATGAATGTCAAAGAATTGGTAATATTAGTAGACGTCAAGAAATGCCTATGAATTATTCTCTTGTTATTGAACCGTTTGATGTATGGGGCTTTGATTATATGAGACTTTTTCCCGCCTCTAATGGATACACACATATTCTAGTTGCTGTTGATTATGTTACTAAGTGGGTAGAAGCTATTCCAACTAGTAGTGCTGATCATAACACTTCTATTAAAATGCTTAAAGAAGTTATTTTTCCGAGGTTTGGAGTCCCTAGATATTTAATGACTGATGGTGGTTCACACTTTATTCATGGTGCCTTCAATAAAATGCTTGCTAAATATGATGTTAATCATAGAATTGCATCTCCTTATCACCCACAGTCTAGTGGTCAAGTAGAATTGAGCAATAGAGAGCTCAAATTAATTTTGCAAAAGACTGTTAATAGGTCTAGAAAGAATTGGTCTAAGAAACTTGATGATGCATTATGGGTATATAGAACTTCATACAAAAATCCTATGGGTATGTCTCCGTATAAAATGGTTTATGGAAAAGCATGTCACTTACCTCTCGAACTAGAACATAAGGCATATTGGGCTATTAAAGAGCTTAACTATGATTTCAAACTTGCCGGTGAGAAGAGGTTATTTGATATTAGCTCACTTGATGAATGGAGAACCCAGGCTTATGAAAATGCCAAGTTGTTTAAAGAAAAAGTTAAAAGATGGCATGATAAAAGGATACAAAAGCGTGAGTTTAATGTAGGTGATTATGTATTGCTATAAAACTCTCGTTTAAGATTTTTTGCATGAAAACTTCTCTCCAAATGGGAAGGCCCCTACGTCATCGAAGAGGTCTATCGTTCCGGTGCCATAAAAATCAACAACTTCGAGGCCACAAATCCGAAGGTGGTAAACGGTCAAAGAATTAAACATTATATCTCAGGTAATCCCATAAATGTTGAAACCAATATTATTGAAACCATAACCCCGGAGGAATACATAAGGGACACTTTCCGGAATGTTTCAGACTCCGAAAAGGAATAGGTATGTGGTACGGTAAGTAAACCGACTCCAAAACAATTTTTAAGGCAATATTTCTCCGTTTTGGAATATTTAGAAAAATAGAAAAATAAGTAGCAGTCCGGGAAGGACACGAGGGCCCCACGAGGGTGGTGGGCGCGTCCTACCCCCCTGGGCGTGCCCCCCTACCTCATGAGCACCTCGTGTGCCTTCCGGACTCCGTTTTCTTGCACGTTACGTATTTTGGTCGGTAAAAATTCATTATATATTCTCCCGAAGGTTTTGACTCCCCTATCACGCAAATTTCCTTTGTTTTTTTGTTTTCGAGCTGTTGCTGCTGCAAAATAGAGCAAGATGTCTTCTCAAGAGTCAATCGGGGAGAGCCAGGTATCTAATCCAGCAACGGAACCAAGGGCAAACAGCGACGCTGACCACTTTGGGCCAGCAATGGAGGAAGAGATGGAAGCTGACTTGATGAGAGTAGATGCCATGGAGGATCAAGAAGTCACCTCTCGCCTCCGAGCTGGGTTCACGATGGGGGAACTACAGAGCTCAGCTATTCCAAACTCGGTTATCCCTTCTAATGTTAGATTTCTTTCTTATGAAAATATGAAGAGGAGTGTCACTTGTTCTCCCGCAGCTATGCAATACCCTTGGGTGCAAGGAGCTTTAGCTGTCACAGGAAAGCTTCGTAAGGAAATAATGGACCTCAAACAGCAAGTCAATAAGCTCGAGGAGGAGAACCGCATCCTGAGGGGAATCGTCGCCAAGAATATATATTACACCGACAACAAAGAAGGAGACATAATCACATGGGTATGGGCACTCCCCTTGGCAACAGCCAAGCTTGGGGGAGATGCCCTAGTATCGTATCACCATCACAACTCCTATCTTTATCGTTTTTCTTAGTTCGATCCTATTAGTAGTATCTTGATCTAGTAGAATAAAGTTTATGGCATGATCTAGTTTTGAGTTTTGCTTTATGATCTCCATTTGTAATCGAGTCCGTGAGCTATATATAATAAAGATTAGTGTTGAGTCAAGGGCTTGATTATTTTGCCATGATCTTGGGTGAATAAAAGAAAAAGAAGAAAAGAATAAAAAAGGAAACAAAAAGTTCATATTGATCTTATTGAGAGTAATGACTTCACATAGAAAGAGTATGATGGTTAAAAGTTGTTGGGAGTTGGCAGACATAGCTTTGGTCATTGTTGCAATTAATAGGAAGTAATAAGGAAAGAGAGGTTTTCACATATAGATATATTATCATTGACATCTTTTATGACTGGGAGCACTCATTAAAATATGACATGCTAAAGAGTTGATGCTGGACAAGGAAGACAACGTAATGAGTTATGTCTTTCTTATATCTGAGATAAAGTATGTAGTCATGGATCCTCTAACTTGTTGAGCTTGCCTTTCCCCCTCATGCTAGCCAAATTCTCAGCACCAAGTAGAAATACTACTTGTGCTTCCAAAATCCCTAAACCATTTTTGCCATGAGAGTCCACCATATCTACCTATGGATTGAGTAAGATCCTTCAAGTAAGTTGTCATCGGTGCAAAGCAATAAAAATTGCTCTAAATATGTATGATTGATTGGTGTGGGAGAAATAAGCTATATACGATCTTGTGATGTGGAAGTAATAAAAGCGACGGACTCAATAATGAAGGTTCATATCACAAGGGGCAATATAAAGTGACGTTCTTTCGCATTGAGATTTTATGCATCCAACCATAAAAGCGCATGGCAACCTTGGCTCCCCTCTGCGAAGGGCCTATCTTTTATTATTATCCTCTACCTTATGCAAGAGTCATGGTGATCTTCACCTTTTCTTTTTCATTTTATCCTTTGGCAAGCTCAGCATGTTGGAAAGAACATGATATATATATCTAATTGGATGTAGGGGAGCATGAACCATTATTGTTGACATTACCCTTGAGGTAAAAGGTTGTGGGGCAAAACTATGAGCCCCTATCTTTCTCTGTGTCCGATTAAAACTCCGTAACCACAAGTATTGCATGAGTGTTAGCAATTATGGAGGACTAAATGATAGTTGAGTATGTGGACTTGCTTTTTAGCTCTGACATAGACTCTTTCCGATGTTATGATAAATTGCAATTGCTTCAATGACTGAGACTATAGTTTGTCGGAGCCCAATAAGGTTTATGATTTATACTTTTGCATTGTGAATAGATCATCACTTGAACATAACTAATCATATGACAAAATCTATATATGTTGCTGTTATGAGAATAATCATGATGCCTTCATGTCCGTATTTTATTTTTATCGACGCCTCTACCTCTAAACATGAGGACATATTTATTGTTATCGGCTTTTCGCTTGAGGACAAGCGAGGTCTAAGCTTGGGGGAGTTGATACGTCCATTTTGCATCATGCTTTTATATCGATATTTATTGCATTATGGGCTGTTATTTCACTTTATGTCACAATACTTATGGCTATTATCTCTTATTTTACAAGGTTTACATGAAGAGGGAGAATGCCGGCAGCTGGAATTCTGGGCTGGAAAAGGAGCAAATATTAGAGACCTATTCTGCGCAACTCCAAAAGTCCTGAAACTCCACGGAGCGTCTTAAAATAAATAAAGAAAAATCCTCGCCAAAGATGAAGGCCAGGGGGCCCACACCCTGCTCACGAGGGTGGGGGCCCCCCTAGGGCGCGCCCCCTACCTCGTGGGCCCCCTGGTGGCTCTCCGACGTCCAACTTCTCCTATATGAAGTCTTTCGATGAGAAAAAAATAAGGAGGAACTTTTCGGGATAAGACTCCACCGCCACGAGGCGGAACCTTGGCAGATCCAATCTAGAGCTCCGGCAGAGCTGTTCTGTCAGGGATACTTTCCTCCCGGAGGGGGAATCATCACCATCGTCATCACCAACGCTCCTCTCATCGGGAGAGGGCAATCTCCATCAACATCTTCACCAGCACCATCTCATCCCCAAACCCTAGTTCATCTCTTGTATCCAATTCTTGTCTCAAAGTCCGGGATTGGTGCTAGTAGGTTGCTAGTAGTGTTGATTACTCCTTGTAGTTGATGCTAGTTGGTTTATTTGGTGGAAGATCATATGTTCAGATCCTATATGCATATTATTACCCCTCTGATTATGAACATGAATATGCTTTGTGAGTAATTACGTTTGTTCCTGTAGCGACCAGACCTCAAACAGTCTGATCTCTGTGCTCCGGTGTCATCCCTGGATCAGTAATGCTGACACCACACAGTACTCGGAGGATTTATAACAGAGTAGCAATCACACACTTATTACATCGAGTGTCTCAAACGAGAACTTATTACAATAAATATGGCTTAAGGCCATCTAATAACGATAACAATGGAAGGCTTGGAAGATAAATGAGTCCATCAACTCCAACGGCATCACTGAGTATAGAACCACGACCTAAAAACTCCTTAATCGTCGTCTAAAAAGTCTGCAACATTAACGTTGCAGCCCGAAACGGGCCAGCACATGGAATATGCTCGCAAGGTAACATATAGAGAGTAATGGAATGAAACAGCTATAGTATGTGCATATTTGGCTGGTGCAAAGCTCTATGATTACAGTTTTGAGTAAAGCCAATTTTTCCCTACTACAAAGGAATAAATTTTATTTAACTATCAAGGTAGTTGTTAAACATTGAGAATGGTTGACAGCATTCTCAATCCCAATTAAGCATCATCATTTAACAAAACCCAACAAAATTAATTTTAGAGTAACATGTTGAGATTCACATAATAATCCAGGTACTAGATACTCAAGATGTCCATAACCGGGGACACGGCTAACCATGATTAGTTTATTACACTCTGCAGAGGTTTGCGCACTTTTCCCCACAAGACTCGATCGCCTCCGTTTGGTTTCTCGCACTATATGGTGTTTGAGAAGAAGGATGACCGAGACATAGTCTTTCAGAAGCGCTAGCACCTTACGATCGGGTAGACCGTAACACCTACATCCCCTACATCTGCTAGTCTACCACTGTAAGGGTTCGCACGACTTAGTCAACTATGCTAGAGCCCATAATAGCTTGCGGCTGCACACGGAAGTTTCTAGTATGAATAGTCTCATGATCCCTTTGAGCCTGGGTGGTGGTCCAAAAGAAAATAGGCAAGTCCTGGAATACCCAGGTGCCTCAATCCACCCAGATGTGTGTTTAAGTTGCCACCTTAGATAAACCATTAATTAACAAAACTCACATCTGTCATGGATATCACTCACCCAATCCACGTCTACTAGCATAGCATGGCATAATAAGCAAACGCGGAAGTAACTCCCAAAGGTTTGATAATAAATAGGTAATAGGTACTACCTCAACTACTTCCCATCCCACAATTTAATTAGATCCTAATCATGCAATGTGTGAGGATTTGATCTAATACAATAAAACTGGATAGTAGAAAAGGTATGATCAAAGTGTTACTTGCGTTGCTGATGATCCACGAAACCTAGAGATTCGAAGTAATAAGCGGCGCACTCCGGGTATTCTATCGCAGACAAACAAACAAGCATACAATTAGTACTCATCTAATGCACGGGTAAAACTCAAATAAGAGATCTAACCAGAAGGTTCATCTTAAGAACTCCGGTTTGCAAAAAGAATCAAATCGAACGAAACAACGAAAGTCAAACGGCGAAAGAAAACAACTTTGTTCTACTAATCTGGATCTAGGGCAATGTTTACAGTAGCAAATTCTTGTTTAAGTTGGTTAAACGGATAGAGGGTTTCGAGACGAAACTCCAGGCGCTTGAATCGCCGGATTCCGATAAACGAGCGAAAAGTTATACTAAAAAGAAAATCGAATCAGGAATCGCGATCAGAAAAATCGCGGATTTAATCCGAAAAAAAGAAAAAACGACGAACGTTCGCTAGAACGAACGAACGCTCACTATTTAAATAAACCGGAGAACCGATCTATTTAAAAAACTGAATCTAAAAAAACCGACGAAAAACCGACAAAAAAATTGAACGGTTTTTTCGAAGAAAAAAACGGCGGCGTGGATTTTGAGGCGGCGGCGAACCTCAGGCGGCGTGCGGCGGCGGCGTCAGGCGACGGCGGCTGGCGGTGGCGTGGGGCTCGAGGCGGCGCGGGGCTCGAGGCGGCGCTAGGGTTTGGGTGCTAGGGCTGGGCCTCGGCTGGCTCCCCCCGGCTTATAAAGCCTAGCGGGCATATATATATATATATATATATATATATATATATAAACACTATTCTGATCACGGGATCAGAATAATATTCTGATCACAACCTGACCTGCCCCGGTAGTAGTACGTTGAACTTCCCTGTGAACTAGGTTGAACTTCCGCCAACATTGCCGAAATGGGGCTTGCGATATACCGTTGGAAAGTTATGGACCCCAATATCATGACCCAACTTAAATTTTTGGCAAAATATAAGCGATTTAAGAGTAGTTTTGAAAACCGTTTTCTCTTCGCACAAAAAACGTGAATCGTATTTTCGATCGCATTTCTAAACCGTTTATCGGAATGAGGCATATAATATGGCATTGGAAAGCTGCTGCAAAACCGCTCCTTTCACATGTTGAACGTTTTCTCTAATTCCTTATGGTTAAAGAGTAATTTGAAAAAACGTAAAATTTCAGTAAACCGAACAGGTGAGTTCGTTTTTTCTTTGTCATTTCTAAACGGTTAATCCAATGGAGGCATATGATACGGCGTTGGAAAGCTTATGAAAATGCGCTACTTTTTCATCTTGAAAGTTTTTTTTTTCTAATTTTGAATGGTTTAAGAGTAATTTAGAAAATGGTCCAAGTCCTACCGAGTTCGTATTTTCGAGCTAATTTTTTAACCGTGCGTCCGAATGCATCAAATGATATGGCGTTGGAAAGCTTGAAGAAATGCGAAACTTTTTTTTATGTATTGTTTCTCCTAATTCATTACGGTTTTAAGTCAGTTTTGAAAATGGTTAAAAAACGTATTTTTGCCGCAATTTCTACAAACTTTATCGGAATGGGGCAAATAATATACTGTTGAAAAGCTACGGAAAATGCAAAACTTTTTCGTGTTGATGGTTTTCTTTGATTCCTAGCCGTTTCCAAGTAATTTCGAAAATGGCGGGATCGTTCGTTCTGCCTTTATCGCGAAACAGATTCTTCGAAAATGCATCGCGTGAAGAACCTGAACTTCTTGGCGCGTGTACCTGAACTTCACTCTGTTTTTTCACGTGATTTTTTGCCCGTAGGTCTCCATCCACTCACCGGAATTGAGCAAGTGATATACCGGTGGAAAGCTGCTGTAAGCACATAACTTTCCCGTGTTGATCGTTTTTTCATACTCGCGACGATTTTAAAAGTTTTTCATCTCAAATTCATTCAGTGTAGTAGGTGAACTTCCTACTGTTTTCATGTTGAACTTCTGTGACGTATTTTCGTTTGTAATTTTCTCATCCATTTCGTTAGTATTACACAAATGATATTCTTTTTGTACAAACCTCTCTCAAAATATTTTTTTTAACTTTTTCCGACCGAGGAGTTGAATTTACACAAATAATATTCCTGCTATTTTGAAGTAAATTAGAAAATGATGAGATCATGATTTCTGCCTTCATCGCGAATGGAAATGCACTGCGTGGAGTAGTTGAACTTCTCGGACATTTTTTATTGAAGTTCACTCTGTTTTTGACGTGCTGTTTTTTGCACTGCGTGAAGTAGTTGAACTTCTGGGGCAAGTCTGTTTGAACTTCAGTCTGTTTCACTTTATTGTATTTTTTCTTATATGAAACACACACCATGTAGTACGTGAACTTCCGGTTGTTATCACGTTGAACTTCTCTCTGCTTTGAGAGAGTTATTTTAAAACACAAAAAACAACATATATTGTATGTATTTTGGACATCTAAATACACGGTGAACCTCTCTCACAAGAATTTTTGAACTTTTCCTCGCCGAGCACTTGAACTTCTAGCAACCATTTTTTTGGGTTTATGAGATTGTTTTTAAAAGTGCGAAAAATGGCGTTGTGTTTTTTATTTTTTGAACAGGTAAATCCTAGGTTTTAATAAACTCCAAACTTCTCTGTTATTTTAATTTGAACTTCACATTTTTATATTTTGAGTAAAGAATTATATTCGATTTTTATACGAGAAAAAACTTAGTTTTGTAATAAACATTATACAACTTCTTTGTTATTACGAACTGAACTTCTTGGTTTATTCGTTAGCAACAGGAAAAATTCAAGTTTTTGTGATAAATATTGAACTGCTCCATTTTTGAAATTGAACTTCTTGGTTTATTATTTAGTATCGAGGAAAATCTGATTTTTCATATCCATTGAAATGTTGTATTTTTTAAAATTGAACTTCTTGGTTTTTTCAATTTGGACTTCTTGGTGTTATTCATTTGTAACGGATTTTTTTTCTAATTTTGTAATAAACATCGTACTTCTGGGATATCTTTGAACTGAACTTCTTGGTTTTTTCGTTAGTAACAGGAAATATTATGAGAAAAATCTGTATTTTTTATATACATCGAACTTCACCATTTTTTAAATTTGAACTTCTTAGTTTTATTTGTTAGTAATGGGAAAAATCCTTTTTTGAACTTTCCCAGTTAGGTCACTTGAACTTCGAGCAACTAAATATTTAGACTTTACCTTTTTATTCTTTTTTTTCTCATACGAAATGCACAGCATGCAGTACGTGAACTTCGGGCAGTTATCAATTTGAACTTCTCTCTGTTTGGCTTTACTAACGAAAAAAATCTGAGTTTTATGGACATCGAACCGCTCTAACTTTTTTTATTTGAACTTCTTTGTGTATCTTTAGAAATGTGAAAATTGGAGTTTTGTTAGAAACATCGAACTTCTTCATTACTTCGAATTGAACTTATTGGTTTTATTCTTTAGTAACTGGAAAAATCCGTTATAAATATCGAACTCCTCTGCTTTTTCTAATTGAACTTCTTGGTTTTATTCTCTAGTAACGACAAAACCAGATTTTCTTGGTTTTTATTGGTTTTTCCACCATGAATTACTCAAGTCTACACCGATGGTTTTTCTCCTCTGCACATCCCGTCTCTTGAGTATCGACTTTTAAACCCCCCATGAATTATTGCAGTTTTGGTTTCATGAAATAAACAAGTTTGTTCTTTTTTGTGCCTAAATATTTTTTATTCTCTAAATTTCTCTCGTAGCTCCCTCTGAACTTCTACACATATGTCATGAATGTTCCCTAGTTTTTTAACCTTTTCTGTTTATTTTTTGAACTCTAGGATTAGTGGGTTTTTTGTTGAACTTCGCTGGTTTTCATTTTAGGACTCAAAGGGTTTGTCATATCAACTAATAATTTTTATCATTCCTCTTGAGCATCTTTTTTATGAACCTTCGCTGTTGACAAATGCACCAAACTTTGGGAACTCATCGTTCTTTTATTGTGCACAGACCATGTAGGGAACAGGGCACATTTCCTTTCATTGTGGACATTTTGTAAAAACATAGGGAGAGCACACAATCACAAAGAGGAAAATAAAGAAGGAAAAAATTATGCATTTTTTCTCGTTTTTTGCTCATACATAGAAAATGTGTGTATCCACATTTTTAAATTTTCTATGTTCTTTCTTTGATCTACATTACAAAAAATAGTCTTTTTTAATTCGGTGTACTTCACACACACACACGCACGCACAACATATCCACATTTTTTGGCTGGCATCAACTTAAAAAAGTTTCAGTCTCACAAACATACACAAATCAAACTTCCATGAATGTCTATACCTTTTACAAAAAAACTTTTTTGCAAGAACTTTGATAAACTTTTGCCCATGAGCAGTACTACATTAACATTCCCTGTCCAAAATTGTTTTTCTTTTACATTAACGGGTGGAACGTCACAAGTGGATGGTGGTGCACATTGGTGAACAGGAGAAGGAAGAATGGTGATGCTGGTGAAGGTCGGATTCGGTCATCACTGCAGTCCACACACAACAATAATCTCGGCCGTTTGCGGACACGGGGTCAACGACGAGCGGAATGCAGCGCTCCACACATCTCTCCGCGACCGGATGCCCACAACTGCATCGATTTCACAAGGCAAAATAAAGAGTTTGTGATCAGAGCTGCATCGATGAACATGGTTAGGCACTTGCGACATAATCAAGTTTCAGATTTTCAGTTAGAGCATCTCTTGTTGTCTGCTAGAGCAGTGTGCAGAGTTACAATTTCACAGTTTTTGAGCTCGATGCCTTCTGATTTAGGCTAACCAACTACTTAAGAATTATGTAAAAGTAACTAACAGTAGCACCAGTTTCTAGACCAACTATTTTTTACCGAGCTGAAGAAATATATGGATGGTCTAATTTAAGGGCAAATTCAATACATATGAAACAAACAGAAGTTCAAAAGAAGCTGGGCAGAAGTGCAGAACATCGCTGCCATCGCTGGTTAAGGGGGAAGACCTTTTGCGCGATGCAGGAGACGATGCAAAGGCGCCCGTGGAGATTGACCGGTCGCGGGAGTAGCACTTGACCTGCAGGAGCACGGGATCTGCTCTGCTTCTGGAGGTCTGACCGCGGAGAAGTGCTGCGGGGATGAGTGGCAGCAGGAGTCTCGTCGGGGCCAAGGGCAGGGAACGGTTGTAGGAGATGCGTCTGGGGTCCGGGTGGGAGCGACGCGGCTGGCACGTCGAGGCCATGGGGACGGTGGAGGGTGGCGTGTCGAGGCAGTGCTGGCAGCAGAGGGTGGCGTGCCGGAGGCAGGGGGTCGATGCCGGGCAGTGCGTCGAGGCGTCGGAGGGTGGCGCCATAGCTAGGGGCCAGTGGCTCGCCGGAGCTAGGGGCGGCGGTGGGTGGCCACGAGGATCGGAGCAGAGAGGTGGTCTAGTGGATCGGCGGCGCACGATGGTGCGGGGGGATCTAGGGGGAGGAGGTGGCCCCGTGAGCGGATCCAGGGGTCGCGGTGGCCCGATCCAGGGTCGGAGGTGGCGCGGCGGCCGGATCCAGGGTCGGGGGTGGCGCGGCGGCCGGTTTCGGGGAAGGTAGGGCGCAGCGCAGCGCTGGACATGGGTGGTGGGGGTGGTGGAAGGTGGACGAGGGAGTGGTTGGACGAGGGGGCTCTGCTTCTTTTTTTAGTTCAGGAACATCTCTTCTGCTCCTATATAGGCGCTCTGTGATCCAAATAGTTATTCTAATCCTAGAATTAGAATAGTGCCACCCTATATATATATACATACATACATACATACATACATACATATATATATATATATATATATATATATATATACGCACAGAAGAAAAAAATAAAAAGAAATACTAAACGGACTTCAAAAATTCCGTAATAAATTTTCACAGGCTTCTAAAATCAAGCCTCACAAGGTGAACATTTATTTGGGGCCTAAATGCAATTTTGAAAAACGCACATTTTTCCTAATTCAAATAAAATAACGAAAAACTCCGAAATAAAATCTTATTTGATTTTATTATTAAATCCTCAATATTTCTTTATTTTGGGAAAGTCATTTTATTCCCTCTCTCTCATATTTTTGTAATAGAAATAATTGATGATAAAATAATTAAAATCAAATGATCCTATTCTCAAAATTTGAGAAAACTCAAATATGAAAATAACGAAATCCCCAACTCTCTCCATGGGTCATTGAGTTGCGTAGAATTTCTAGGATCACCCAAAATGCAAAATAAAATATGGTATGCAATGATGATCTAATGTATAACATTCCAAATTAAAAATTTGGGATGTTACAAACCTACCCCCCTTAAGATGAATCTCGCCCTCGAGATTTGGGTTGGCTAGAAAATAGGTGAGGGTGGTCCTTGAGAAAATCTTCCTCTCGTTCCTAGGTGGCTTCATCCTCTGTGTGGTGGCTCCACTGAACTTTGCAAAACTTGATAATCTTGCTGCGGGTGACTCGATTGGCAAACTCGAGAATCTTAACGGGTCTCTCTTCGTAGGTCAAATCGTTATCCAACTGAATAGTTTCCAAAGGCACTGTGTCTCTCAACGGTATGTCAGCCATCTCCGCGTGACACTTCTTCAACTGGGAAACATGGAACACATCATGAACTCCTGACAATCCTTTAGGTAAGTCCAACTTGTAGGCCACTTCTCCCATACGCTCCAAAACTCGATATGGTCCTACAAATCGTGGCGCTAACTTCCCTTTAACTCCAAAACGCTTGTTCCCCGAAGTGGAGATACTCGAAGATAAGCTCTATCTCCGACTTCGTAAACTATCTCCTTGCGTTTAGAATCTGCATAACTCTTCTGTCTGGACTGGGCTACCTTGAACCTATCGCGAATCAATTTCACCTTCTGTTCAGACTCTTTAATCAACTCAGGTCCAAACAACTGGCGGTCTCCAACTTCGTCCCATGACAACGGTGTCCTGCACCTCCTTCCGTACAAGGCTTCGAAAGGGGCCATCTTTAAACTGGTTTGGTAACTGTTGTTGTAAGAGAACTTTGCATATGGCAAATTGTCGCCCCAACTAGATCCGTAATCTAGCGCACAAGCTCTCAGCATATCCTCCAAAATCTGATTGACTCTCTCGGTCTGTCCATCTGTCTGTGGATGAAAAGCTGTACTGAATTCTAGCCTGGTACCCAAAGTTTCGTGCAACTGCTTCGAGAACTTTGAGGTAAACTGGGTTCCTCTATCTGATACGATACTCCTTGGAACTCCATGCAAACATACGATCCTGGTCATATATATCTTTGCCAACTTAGCACTGGTGTAAGTGGTCTTTACCGGGACGAAATGAGCTACTTTCGTCAATCGATCAACTACAACCCAAATCGAGTCATAGCCTGAACGTGTCCTGGGTAATCCCGTGATAAATCCATGCCTAACTTATCCCACTTCCATTTGGGTATCGGCAATGGTTGTAACAATCCTGCTGGCTTCTGATGCTCTGCCTTTACTCTCTGACATACATCACAAACTGCTACATACTCCGCAATATCTTTCTTCATTCCGGTCCACCAGAAAATATCTTTCAAATCCAAATACATCTTGGTGTTTCCTGGGTGAATCGAATATGGTGAATCGTGTGCCTCTTGCAGAATCAACTTCCTGATCTCCGGGTCATTGGGCACATAAACACGGTCTTCAAACCATAGGGTGTCGTGCTCATCCTCACGAAATCCTTTAGCTTTTCCTTTGCTCAGTTTCTCCTTTATAGCGGCAATCTCTTTGTCAGTCTTCTGAGCTTCTCTGATTTTATCCATCAAGGTTGACTGAATCTCCAATGCTGCTACATAGCCTCTCGGAACTATTTCCAAACATAGTTCACGAAGATTTGCTGCTAACTCCTTGGGTATTTCTCCCATCATTAACGTATTGACATGGCTCTTACGGCTTAATGCGTCAGCTACTACATTAGCCTTTCCGGGATGGTATTGCAATCTCATATCATAATCCTTGATGAGCTCCAACCATCTCCTTTGTCTGAGATTCAACTCCTTCTGTGTGAAAATGTACTTCAAACTCTTATGATCCGTGTACACCTCACAATGGTTTCCAATGAGGAAATGCCTCGATGTTTTCAAAGCATGCACTACGGCTGCTAACTCCAAATCATGTGTGGCATAATTCAACTCATGAGGCTTCAGTTTTCTTGAGGCTTCAGTTTTCTTGAGGCTTCAGTTTTCTTGAGGCATATGAAACAACTCTCCCTTCCTGCATAAGCACTGCTCCAAGTCCTCGACGTGAAGCGTCACAATACACCTCATAATCTTTGGTCTGGTCTGGCAAAATCAACACTGGTGAGGTAACCAAGCGTTTCTTCAACTCCTGGAAACTAGCCTCACATTCCTCCGTCCATATGAACTTGGTATCTTTCTTTAATAACTCCATCATAGGCTTCGCAATCTTTGAGAAATTCTCAATGAATCTTCGGTAGTATCCAGCGAGTCCAAGAAAACTCCGGATCTCTCCAACGGTAGTTGGTGCTTCCCACTTGGTCACGGTATCTACTTTGGTGGGATCAACTGCTCTTCCTTCTCCGGATATAACATGTCCGAGAAATCCTACTTCCTTCAACCAAAACTCACATTTGCTGAACTTGGCATATAATTGATGTTCTCTGAGTTTTCCAAGTACCAAACGCAAATGCTCCTTATGCTCCTCTTCATTCTTCGAATAAACCAGGATATCATCAATGAACACTACGACGAACTTATCCAAAAACTCCATAAATACTTTGTTCATCATGTTCATAAAATAGGCAGGTGTGTTAGTCAGACCAAATGACATAACGGTATACTCGTACAGCCCATACCTGGTGGTAAAAGCTGTCTTAGGAATATCCTGTTCTCGAATCTTCAACTGGTGGTATCCTGATCGCAGATCGATCTTGGAAAATACCTTAGCTCCTTGCAATCGATCAAACAGATCATTGATCATTGGTAGTGGGTACTTGTTCTTGATTGTTACTTCGTTCAATCCTCGATAATCAACAACCATCATTAACGATCCATCCTTCTTCTCCACTAGAAGTACTGGCGATCCCCAAGGCGAAGAACTTGGGCGAATATATCCTTTATCCAGTAACTCCTTAATCTGCTTCTTAATTTCTACCAAATCCTTTGCTGGCATCCTATATGGTCTCTTTGATATTGGCCCGGTGCCTGGCAATAGCTCAATCAAAAACTCAATATCTCTATCCGGTGGCATGCCTGGAAACTCCTTTGGTAATACTTCAGGGAAATCCCTTACCATTGGTACTTCCTCCTGCACAACTCCTGTTAAGCAATTTACTTGAGTCCTCTTCGGCACATGTCGGGATACATACTTGATCCTTCTCCCTTCTGGGGTGGTAAGCAAAATTGACTTACTAGCGCATTCAATATTCCCTTCATACTTTGATAACCAATCCATGCCTAATATCACATCCAATCCTTGAGATTCCAATACTATTAGGTCTGAGGGAAAAACATAGTTACCAATCCTTAATGGTAACCGATCAGACCATAGACTAGCCACATACTCTGCTCCAGGCGAGGTTACTAACATGGGTGACCTAAGGGCTTGGGTTGGTAGGTTATACTTATCCACAAATCCCCTTGAGATGTATGAATGCGATGCACCAGTATCAAAAAGAACGAGTGCAGTAAATGACTTAACCAGAAACTTACCTATTACTGCATCAGGCTGAGCTTCAACCTCCTCCACGCTAATGTGGTTCACCTGTCCTCTGTTGAAAGGGTTCGGCTTCTTCCCAGAGCTTACATTGCCATTTCCATTTTGTATTTTAGGGCATTCATTGGCATAATGTCCGGTCTTTGAACACTTAAAACAAGTGACTTGGCTCAGGTCCTTCTTGGCTGGGGTTGATGGGTTGGTGCGATTCTGGCCATTGCTTCCTCCATTCCCATTACCATTCCTGGTGCCATTGTGATTGTGCGAGCTATCTCCTCCATGGGTATGCTGAAAATGTCCTCCAGGTCTAGGGGTAAAACATGGCTTTTGCTGAGCTCCAGAATTGTACTTCCCTTGTCCATACTTCCTCTTGCAGTTCTCAATCTGCTGCTGCTTCCCTTCAATCATAAGAGCACGATCTACCAACTCCTGGTAGTTGCTGAAGGTTGCTACCATCAACTGCATGCTCAACTCATCATTCAGTCCTTCCAGAAACTTCTCCTGCTTAGCTGCATCCGTAGCGACGTCATCTGGGGCATAACGTGCTAACTTACTAAAGTCCTCCACATACTAGCCAACTGGCCGTCCTCCTTGGCGCAAGTTGCGAAACTCACGCTTCTTCATGGCCATAGCTCCTGCTGATACATGTGCAGTATGAAAAGCCTGCTGAAACTGGTCCCATGTGACAATGTCGATAGGGAAAGTGGCTGTGAAATTCTCCCACCATGATGCTGCTGGTCCTTCAAGTTGATGTGCGGCAAACTTCACCTTCTCCGCATCTGTGCATCCTGCTGTGGTCAACTCTCTAGCTGTCTTGCAGAGCCAATCATCTGCTACTATCGGCTCGATGCTACTGGAAAACACCGACGGATTCAGCCTAAGAAAATGGGCTAAATGGTCAACTAGTGGTGGTGGTGGTGGGTTGTTGTTGTTGTTCCCCTGATTCTGATTCTGGACTAGCAACTGCATCAATGTGTTCTGCTGCTGGATCAACTGGGTGAGCTTTGGTGGAAAGGCAAATTCGGGGTCACGTCTCGGAGGCATCTGACGGTTTAGAAAAGATGAGATGTAAGAATAGAGGGGTCTAAAGAGAAAACACTACCCATATGCACATGAGGCAAAAACAAACAATTCACTTCATTCAATCAAACAAGGGCATACAATCGATCTAACTATCGCAAAAAGTGCTCGGACTACTATATTTACATGGTGGACTACTACTATTGATGAGGTGGTCTACTAGAATTATTCTTCAGTTGCAGACTCTATGATATCTGCTCCAGCTTCATCAACATAGTCATCATCGCTTTCGTCTGGGTCCGAGTCAGTGTCATCGATGATGATGTAGTCTTCCGAGCTAATCTCCTTGGGTTCTTCGTCTTCCTCTACTGGCGTAGGGCCTCCCATAAATATTCCAATCTTCTTGATCAGGTCGTCATTCTTCTCCACCAATACTTCAATTTCTTCTTCATAATCTTCACGTCTAGCCTTGAGTTCTTCCTCCAGTTCCTTGATTCTAGTCTTAGCCTTCTTCAGATCTATCATGTCGGCACACATCTGGTTCTCCTGTCGTCGAATGTGCTGGTTTAGCTCCTGGATAAAAGCTGCAATTGATCTATCCTTCCTGGTGCTGATCATCTCCGAGTGCTCATCTCGGCGCCCACAAATCTGGTAGATTGTATCCTTGAGGTCATTGCGGTAGACTTCTCCAATGCGTCCCATGGCGATGTCAGCTGCCATGCTCATGCCCAGACTCCAAGTTGGTGCATCAAAAGAAAACTCTATGGGCTCAGTGACTGGCATGAACATCCTTCCTGGAACTTGAACTTGAATCATCCTGCACTCTTCTTTAGGTAAAGTGGCGTTGTAGGTTCCGGTGAAACTTGGTACTCCTATGTTCAGGTATCTTGTGACTTCCTTCAACTGACGTCCAAAGGGTGCATCTTCATTTGGTTGCGTGAACTTGTTCCTTGCATCCGCCATCCTAAAAGAGTAGAAAAGATGAGAGGTCAGAAGAGAAGAGAGGGAATAGTGATCTAGGTCTTTAGCTTAGTGGTCGTGTCCTACAGTCAGCGTGTGCTCTGATACCATCTCTGTAGCGACCAGACCTCAAACAGTCTGATCTCTGTGCTCCGGTGTCATCCCTGGATCAGTAATTATGACACCACATAGTACTTGGAGAATTTATAACAAAGTAGCAATCACACACTTATTACATCGAGTGTCTCAAACGAGAACTTATTACAATAAATACGGCTTAAGGCCATCTAATAACGATAACAGCGGAAGGCTTGGAAGATAAGTGAGTCCATCAACTCCAACGGCATCACTGAGTATAGAACCATGACCTAAAAACTCCTTAATCGTCGTCTGAAAAGTCTGCAACATTAACGTTGCAGCCCAAAATGGGTCAGCACATGGAATATGCTCGCAAGGTAACACATAGAGAGTAATGGAATGAAACAGCTATACTATATGCATATTTGGCTGGTGGAAAGCTCTATGGTTACAGTTTTGCGTAAAGCCAATTTTTCCCTACTACAAAGGAATAAATTTTATTTAACTATCATGGTAGTTGTTAAACATTGAGAATGGTTGACAGCATTCTCAATCCCAATTAAGCATCATCATTTAACAAAACCCAACAAAATTAATTTTAGAGTAACATGTTGAGATTCACATGATAATCCAGGTATTAGATACTCAAGATGTCCATAACCGGGGACACGGCTAACCATGATTAGTTTATTACACTCTGCAGAGGTTTGTGCACTTTTCCCCACAAGACTCGATCGCCTCCGTTTGGTTTCTCGCACTGCATGGTGTTTGAGAAGACGGATGACCGAGACATAGTCTTTCGAAACCGCTAGCACCTTACGATTGGGTAGACCGTACCACCTACATCCCCTACATCTGCTAGTCTACCACTATAAGAGTTCGCACGACTTAGTCAACTATGTTAGAGCCCATAATAGCTTGCGGCTGCACACGGAAGTTTCTAGTATGAATAGTCTCATGATCCCTTTGAGCCTGGGTGGCGGTCCAAAAGAAAATAGGCAAGTCTAGGAATACCCAGGTGCCTCAGTCCACCCAAATGTGTGTTTAAGTTGCCACCTTAGATAAACCATTAATTAACAAAACTCACATCTGTCATGGATATCACTCACCCAATCCACGTCTACTAGCATAGCATGGCATAATAAGCAAACGCGGAAGTAACTCCCAAAGGTTTGATAATAAACAGGTAATAGGTATTACCTCAACTACTTCCCATCCCACAATTTAATTAGATCCTAATCATGCAATGTGTGAGGATTTGATCTAATGCAATAAAACTGGGTAGTAGAAAAGGTATGATCAAAGTGTTACTTGCCTTGCTGATGATCCGCGAAACCTAGAGATTCGAAGTAACAAGCGGCGCACTCCGGGTATTCTATCGCAGACAAACAAACAAGCATATAATAAGTACTCATCTAATGCACGGGTAAAACTCAAATAAGAGATCTAACCAGAAGGTTCAACTTAAGAACTCCGGTTTGCAAAAAGAATCAAATCGAACAAAACAACAAAGGTTAAATGGCGAAAGAAAACAACTTCGTTCTACTAATCTGGATCTAGGGCAATTTTTACAGTAGCAAAATCTTGTTTAAGTTGGTTAAACGGATAGAGGCTTTCGAGACGAAACTCCAGGCGCTTGAATCGCCGGATTCCGATAAATGAGCGAAAATTTATACTAAAAAGAAAATCGGATCAGGAATCGCGATCAGAAAAATCGCGGATTTAATCCGAGAAAAAGAAAAAACGACGAACGTTCGCTAGAACGAACGGACGGACGAACGCTCACTATTTAAATAAACCGGAGAACAGATCTATTTAAAAAAACCGAATCTAAAAAAAACCGACGGAAAAACCAAACGGTTTTTTCAAAGAAAAAAAACGGCGGCACGGATTTCGAGGCGGCGGCGAACCTCGGGCGGCGTGCGGCAGCGGCGGCGTCAGGCGGCGGCGGGGCGGCGGCGGCGGTTGGCGGCGGCGCGGGGCTCGAGGCGGCGCTAGGGTTTGGGCGCTCGGGCTGGGCTTCGGCTGGCTCCCCCCCGGCTTATAAAGCCTAGCGGGCCACCCGGTCGGACACGGCCCGTAGGTAGGTTCGTTTATATATATATATATATATATATATATATATATATATATATATATATATATATATATATATATATATATACGCGTAGAAGAAAAAAAGGAAATACTAACCGGACTCCGAAAATTCCGAAATAAATTTTCACGGGCTTCTAAAATCAAGCCTCACAAGGTAAACATTTATTTGGGGCCTAAATGCAATTTTAAAAAACGCACATTTTTCCTAATTCAAATGAAATAACGAAAAACTCCGAAATAAAATCTTATTTGATTTTATTATTAAATCCTCAATATTTCTTTATTTTGGGAAAGTCATTTTATTCCCTCTCTCATATTTTTGTAATAGAAATAATTGATGATAAAATAATTAAAATCAAATGATCCTATTCTCAAAATTTGAGAAAACTCAAATATGAAAATAACGAAATCCCCAACTCTCTCCGTGGGTCATTGAGTTGCGTAGAATTTCTAGGATCACCCAAAATGCAAAATAACATATGGTATGCAATGATGATCTAATGTATAACATTCCAAATTGAAAATTTGGGATGTTACAGTTCCTGAGGACAAGGGAGAAGTCTTGCTATTAGTAGTCATGAGAATTTGGTATTCGTTTGATATTTTGATAAGATGCATGTTGTCTAGCCTCTAGTGGTGTTATGTGAACGTCAACTACATAACACTTCACCATTATTTGGGCCTAGAGGAAGGCATTGGGAAGTAATAAGTAGATGATGGGTTGCTAGAGTGATAGAAGCTTAAACCCTAGTTTATGCGTTACTTCGTAAGGGGCTGATTTGGATCCATATGTTTCATGCTATGGTTAGGTTTACCTTAATACTTTTGTTGTAGTTGCAGATGCTTGCAATAGAGGTTAATCATAAGTGGGATGCTTGTTCAAGTAAGAACAGCACCCAAGCACCGGTCCACGCACATATCAAATTATCAAAGTATCGAACGTGAATCATATGAACGTGATGAAAACTGGCTTGACGATATTCCCATGTGTCCTCGGGAGCACTTTTCCTATTATAAGAGTTTGTTCCGGCTTGTCCTTTGCTACAAAAAGGATTGGGCCACCTTGCTGCACTTTATTTACTTTTGTTACTTGTTGCTCGTTACAATTTATCTTATCACAAAACTATCTGTTACCACTTATTTCAGTACTTGCAGAGAATACCTTGCTGAAAACCGCTTATCATTTCCTTCTGCTCCTCATTGGGTTCGACACACTTACTCATCGAAAGGACTACGATAGATCCCCTATACTTGTGGGTCATCAATACTCCAATGTCACCTCAAGTATCCGTGGGTATGATTATACGATATGCATCACACAATTTCAGATTCATCTATTCAACCAACACATAGAACCTCAAAGAGTGCCCAAAGTTTCTACCGGAGAGCCAAGACGAAAATGTGTGCCAACCCCTATGCATAGGTTCATGGGCGGAACCCACAAGTTGATCACCAAAACATACATCAAGTGGATCAATAGAATACCCCATTGTCAGAACGGGTATCCCACGCAAGACTTACATCAAGTGTTCTCAAATCCTTAAAGACTCAATCCGATAAGATAACTTCAAAGCAAAAGCTCAATCCATTACAAGAGAGTAGAGGGGGAGAAACATCATAAGATCCAACTATAGTAGCAAAGCTCGCGATACATCAAGATCGTACCACCTCAAGAACACGAGAGAGAGAGATCAAACACATAGCTACTGGTACATACCCTCAGCCCCGAGGGAGAACTACTCCCTCCTCATCATGGAGAGCATCGGGATGATGAAGATGGCCACCGGAGAGGGATTCCCCCTCCGGCAGGGTGCCGGAACGGGTCTAGATTGGCTTTCGGTGGCTACGGAGGCTTCTGGCGGCGGAACTCCCGATCTAATGTGCTCCCCAAAGTTTTTAGGGTATATGGGTATATATGGGAGGAAGAAGTACGTCAGTGGACCTCCGGGCTGTCCGCGAGGCAGGGGGCACACCCCCCACCCTCGTGGGCAGCCCGGGACTCTCCTGGTCCATCTCCGATACTCCGTGGGCTTCTTCTGGTCCAAAAATAAGTTCCATGAAGTTTTGGGTCAATTGGACTCCGTCTGATTTTCCTTTTCTGCGATACTCTAAAACACGGAAAAAACAAAAACCGGCACTGGGCTCTGGGTTAATAGGTTAGTCCGAAAAATAATATAAAAGTGCATAATAAAGCCCATAAACATCCAAAACAGATAATATAATAGCATGGAACAATCAAAAATTGCAGATACGTTGGAGATGCATCAGCATCCCCAAGCTTAATTACTGCTCGTCCTCGAGTAGGTAAATGATAAAAACAGAATTTTTGATGTGGAATGGTACCTAACATATTTATCCATGTAATTCTCTCTATTGTGGCAAGAATATTCAGATCCATAAGATTCAAGAAAAAAGTTTAATATTGACATAGAAATAATAATACTTCAAGCATACTAACTAAGCAACTATGTCTCTTCAAAATAACATGGCCAAAGAAAGTTATCCCTACAAAATCATATAGTCTGGCTATGCTCCATCTTCACCACACAACGTATTCAAATCATGCACAACCCCGATGACAAGCCAAGCAATTGTTCCATACTTTTGATGTTCCCAAACTTTTTCAATCTTCACGCAATACATGGGTGTGAGCCATGGACATAGCACTATAGGTGGAATAGAATGGTGGTTGTGGAGAAGACAAAAAGGAGAAGATAGTCTCACATCAACTAGGCGTATCAACGGGCTATGGAGATGCCCATCAATAGATATCAATGTGAGTGAGTAGGGATTGTCATGCAACGGATGCACTAGAGCTATAAGTGTATGAAAGCTCAAAATGAAACTAAGTGGGTGTGCATCCAACTTGCTTGCTCACGAAGACCAAGGGAATTTTGAGGAAGCCCATCATTGGAATAAACAAGCCAAGTTCTATAATGAAAGATTCCCACTAGTATATGAAAGTGACAACATAGGAGACTCTCTATCATGAAGATTATGGTGCTACTTTGAAGCACAAGTGTGGTAAAAGAATAGTAGCATTGTCACTTCTCTCTTTTTCTCTCATTTTTTATTTATTTATTTTTATTTGGGTCTTCTCTCTTTTTTATGGCCTCTTTTTTTATTTGGTCTTCTTTGGCCTCTCTTTTTTTCGTCCAGAGTCTCATCCCGACTTGTGGGGGAATCATAGTCTCCATCATCCTTTCCTCACTGGGACAATGCTCTAATAATGATGATCATCACACTTTTATTTTCTTACAACTCAAGAATTACAACTCGATACTTAGGACAAGATATGACTCTATATGAATGCCTCCGGTGGTGTACCGGGATGTGCAATGACTCAAGAGTGACATGTATGGAAGAATTATGAACGGTGGCTTTGCCACAAATACAATGTCAACTACATGATCATGCAAAGCAATATGACAATGATGAAGTGTTTCATAATAACGGAACGGTGGAAAGTTGCATGGCAATATATCTCATAATGGCTATGGAAATGCCATAATAGGTAGGTATGGTGGCTGTTTTTAGGAAGGTATATGGTGGGTTTATGATACCAACAAAAGGTGCACGGTATTAGAGAGGCTAGCGATGGTGGAAGGGTGAGAGTGCGTATAATCCATGGACTCAACATTAGTCATAAAGAACTCACATACTTATTGCAAAAATTTATTAGTTATCAAAACAAAGTATTGCGTGCATGCTCCTAGGGGGATAGATTGGTAGGAAAAGACCATCGCTCGTCCCCGACCGCCACTCACAAGGAAGACAATCAATAAATAAATCATGCTTCGACTTCATCACATAACGGTTCACCATACGTGCATGCTACGGGAATCACAAACTTCAACACAAGTATTTCTCAAATTTACAACTACTCAACTAGCATGACTCTAATATCACCATCTCCATATCTTAAAACAATTATCAAGTATCAAACTTCTCATAGTATTCAATGCACTTTATATGATAGTTTTTATTATATCCCTCTTGGATGCCCATCATATTTAGGACTAATTTCATAACCAAAGCAAATTACCATGCTGTTCTGGACTCTCAAAATAATATAAGTGAAGCATAAGAGTTCATCTATTTCTATAAAATAAAACCACCACCGTGCTCTAAAAAGATATAAGTGAAGCACTAGAGCAACAACAAACTACTCCGAAAGATATAAGTGAAGATCAATGAGTAGTCGAATAATTATGCAACTATGTGAAGACTCTCTAACATTTAAGAATTTCAGATCTTTGTATTTTATTCAAACAGCAAACAAAACTAAATAAAATAAAATAAAATGATGCTCCAAGAAAAACACATATCATGTGGTGAATAAAAATATAGCTCCAAGTAAAGTTACCGATGAACGAAGACAAAAGAGGGGATGCCTCCCGGGGCATCCCCAAGCTTAGGCTTTTGGTTGTCCTTGAATATTACCTTGGTGTGACTTTGGCATCCCCAAGCTTAGGATCTTGCCACTCCTTATTCCATAGTCCATCGAATCTTTACCCAAAACTTGAAAACTTCACAACACAAAACTTAACAGAAAACTCGTAAGCTCTGTTAGCGAAAGAAAACAAAACACCACTTCAAGGTACTGTAATGAACTCATTCTTTATTTATATTGGTGTTAAACCTACTGTATTCCAACTTCTCTATGGTTTATAAACTCTTTTACTAGCCATAGATTCATTAAAATAAGTAAACAACACACGAAAAACAGAATCTGTCAAAAACAGAACAGTCTGTAGTAATCTGTAACTAACGCAAACTTCTGGAACCCCAAAAATTCTAAAATAAATTTCTAGACGCGAGGAATTTATCTATTAATCATCTTCAAAAATAATTAACTAAATATCACTCTCCAATAAAAAAATGGCAGCAATTCTCGTGAGCCCTAAAGTTTCTGTTTTTTTACAGCAAGATCAACAAGACTTTCCCCAAGTCTTCCCAATGGTTCTACTTGGCACAAACACTAATTAAAAGCATAAAACCACATCTAAACAGAGGCTAAATGAATTATTTATTACTAAACAGGAACAAAAAATTAATGAACAAAAATAAAGTTGGGTTGCCCCCCAATAAGCGCTACCGTTTAATGCCCCTAGCTAGGCATGATGATTTCAATGATGCTCACATAAAAGATAAGGATTGTAACATAAAGAGATCATCATGAAGAATATGACTAGCACATTTAAGTATAAACCACTTCCTATGCATAGGGATTTTGTGAGCAAACAACTTATGGGAACAAGAATCAACTTGCATAGGAAGGTAAAACAAGCATAACTTCATAACTTTAAGCACATGGAGAGGAAACTTGATATTATTGCAATTCCTACAAGCATGTATTCCTCACTCATAATAATTTTCAGTAGCATCATGAATGAATTCAACAATATAACCAGCACCTAAAGCATTCTTTTCATGATCTACAACATAGAAAATTTTCTACTCTCCACATAAGCAAATTCTTCTCATTCGGAATAGTGGGAGTATCATAAGAGACTCGTATACTATAAATTGTTTCCACATTAAAAGAGTAATGTTAAGAAAAAGGGTAATCATAATCATGACAAGTTTTATAAATATAATCATCACTACTTTTTATAGCATATGTATCATCACAATAATTATCATAAGTAGCAACTTTGTTCTCATCATAATCGATTGAAACCTCTTCCAAGATAGTGGAATCATCACTAAATAAAGTCATGACCTCTCCAAATACACTTCCATAATTATCATAATAAGATTCAACATCCTCAAAAATAGTGGGATCATTACTTCCTAAAGTTGACACTCTTCCAAACCCACTTTCATCAATATAATCATCGTAAGCAGGAGGCATGCTATCATCATTATAAATTTGCATATGAAAACTTGGGAGACTAAAAATATCATCTTCATTAAACGTAGCATCCCCAAGCTTGGGACAAACATTAATTGCAGCAAATATATTCTCAAAAACATCATCTTCATCAAACATAGCATCCCCAAGCTTGGGCCTTTTCATATCATAAGCATAATCACCCTCATCATTAATAGTATAGATAGCACCAATAGTATAGCAATTATCATATTCTTCCAAGAAAGTGCCAAAAAGATTTGCAAGATCATAAGAAGTATCATTATCTTCCCAATCATAATCATCTAAACAAGCACCAATAGGATACATTGAATGCTGAATAGTGTTGGAGCTCGGCTATGAAAAGGTGCCTCGGATTTAGTTCGGCATTAGAGCTCGGACGCAAGAGGACGTCGTCGCACGGGAAACACTTCAAATCCCAGGTGTGGCGTAAAAAACTTACAAAGCATTGATAAAGGCTGATAACGTAAAAGGGCTCCTCGGATGCCCGACATGTGAACTCTTCGGATTCATCTCGGTGATCGTCAAGATCGGACACGGGAAGATTTGTTGAACCAGTTTTCAAGACTGATGATTGAAGACAAAGATTTATTCGGAAGAACCAAGGAGCGTCCTCAACTTGAAGACCGGTTCACGGGCTAGTGACGGTGTCCTCGACTAGGGGGTACTCACCATGTCATCTCCCGACCAGTGGGTTGGGTCGAGGACCCCCATGATGATTCACTAATGGGCCACTTCGGGCAGCCCATGCCGAATACAAGGAGGATTCCACAAGACTTGGCGCACAAGACAAGGACTCCCTAAACCCTGGGTCTACGATGCATATATAAACCGAGGCCAGGCTAGTCAATAGACAATATCATATTCATTACTACAATCTCGTGGTAGATACATGTACTCTGTACTACACCCATATCAATACAATCAAAAATGGGACGTAGGGTATTATCTCTTCGAGAGAGCCTGAAACCTAGATAAAATCATGTGTCCGTGTTATCATATCTCCAAGACGCCAAGCTTAGGACCCCTACTACGAGATACGCCAGATATAGAACTGACAAGCATCACCTTATCATCCTCAGTCTAGTGGTCAAGCTAAACTTAGCAATACAAAAATAAAATTAATTTTACCAAAAACTGTCAATAGGTCCCGAAAGAATTGGTCTAAGAAATTAGATTATGCACTTTGGGCTTATAGAACATCATATAAAAATCCTATGGGTATGTCTCCTTATAGAATGGTTTATGAAAAAGCTTGTCATTTGCCTCTTGAGTTAGAACATAAAGCATATTGGACAATTGAAGAACTCAACTATGATTTCAAACTTGACAGTGAAAAGAGGTTATTTGATATTAGCTCACTAGATGAATGTAGTACCCAAGCTTATGAAAATGCCAAGTTATTTAAAGAAAAGGTTAAAAGATGGCATGATAAAAGAATCCAAAAGCGTGAGTTCAAGGTTGGAGAATATGTTCTTTTGTACAACTCTCGTTTCATATTCTTTGTAGGAAAACTCCTCTCCAAATGGGAAGGACCCTATGTTATCGAGGAGGTTTACCTATCTGGAGCAATAAAAATAAATAATGCCGAAGGTACCAACCCGAGGTGTCAATGGGCAAAGAATAAAACATCATATCTCAGGTACGCCCACTAATGTTGAAAGCAATATTATCCAAACTATGACAGCAGAAGAACACATAAGGAAACCTTCCGGAACACTCTAGAATTACGAAAAAAGAGGAGGTACGGGATACGGTAAGTAAACGGACACTGAAAAATCTGCAAAAATGTTTTCTGCCAGTTTTAGAATGTTTTAAAAATTAGGAAAATAAGAAACAACCAGGAAGGCACCCCTGGTGGGCACAAGACACGAGGGCATGCCTGGCAAGCCAGGCGAACCAAGGTGGGTTGTGCCCACCTCGGGTACCTTCCGCACTCCGTTTTTATTTTGTTTGCTTGTTTCCCAAGAAAAAATATTTATATACCCCCCGAACCTATTGACCACCGTATCACGGAGAAATCTCCTGTTCTCTTTTCCTTCCTGTTTTCTGACAGATCTAATTCACCATGGCCGCTTAAAGCTCTTCCAAGGACAAGTTCTTTGAGAATGTCATCAACCCATATTTGCGGAAGGTGATGCAGCACCCTTAGGCTATCCGGATGCATGAGGGGGTGCTCCACATCCGTGATGTGCAAGGTCCCAAAGGGACAGGAACCGTAGAGTCTAGGCTTGAAGCTATGGAGCAGGAGGTCTTCCGGTGCAAGGGGATGGTGGAATGTGGACTCAATGCCAATCACCTCATGATCGCGGATTACACCCGTGATCTCAAGGTGGATGGCAAGTCCATGAAGGACATCGTCTTCACCTTCAACAAGCAAATCAACTTCCTCCAAAGCCAGATCTACGATCACCAAAACCAAGTCTTTGAATATGAGGTGAGGTTTAAAGGATCGCTACCAGTACTTCATCACTGCTGCCTTCTTCCTCATCACGAAAGGAAAATTGAGTATCGGGTATGGGCACTCCCCTTGGCTTGTGCCAAGCTTGAGGAAGGTGCCCTAGTATCGTATCACCTCCACTATCTTTTGCCTTTACTTATCGTAGTTCGATCCATAGTTATCTTTTGCTATAGATGAATAAAAGTTTAGTTCAATCCTTTCTTTTCGAGTGTTTGTTTAGTGATCTATCCTTGTAATCGTGTGTGAGATATATAATAAAGTTTTGTTTTCTTTATTTTCATGTTCAATAAAAAGAAAGGAAATAAATGAAAAGGATCATATGCTAATCTTATGGTAAGTAATGAAATCACATAAGGAAGAGTATAAGTAGAAAAATTTATTGGAGATTTACAAACATAGCATTGGTCAATGATGTAATTCATGAAAGAATTAATAAGGGAAGAGAAGATTCACATGCAAATACACTATCCTAGACATCTTTTGTGATTGTGAGCCCCATGAAAATATTATATGCCAAAATTGTTGACGTTGGACAAGGAAGGCAACGTAATGATTTATGTTTGTTCATATTCCAATAGAAGTTATATTGTCATAGATCCTTTAACATGTGGTTATTGCCCCCCATCTTTGCTAGCCAAAAATTTCGCACTAAGTAGAGATAATACTTGTGCATCCAAAACCCTTAAACCAAATCTTGTTTTGAGAGTCCACCATACCTAGCTATGGATTGAGTAAGATCCTTCAAGTAAGTTGTCATCGGTGCAATAAAGGCAATAAAAATTGCTTCTGAAAGTGTTAGATCATTTAGTGTCAGAGAAAATTGAGCATTGTATGAACTTGTGATGGCAAAGAATAAAAGCGACAAACTGCATAATAAAGGTTGCTATCATAAGGGGCAATATAATGTAACGTTCTTTTGCACTAAGAGATTGAGCATACAAACAAAAAGCACATGACAACCTCTGCTTCCCTCTGCGAAGGACCTATCTTTTACTTTTATGTATTTACTTTTATGCAAGAGTCAAAGTTTTTCTCTCTATTCCTTTTTATTTTCTCTTTTGGCAAGCATCATGTGGTGAGGAAAGATCTAGGCGCATATATCCGGTTGGATATGGGTAACATGAGTTATTATTGTTGACATCACCCTTGAGGTGAGTATGTTGGGAGGCGAAACTATAAGCCCCTATCTTTCTATGTGTCAGGTTGAAACTTTTTGCCCGTGTTATGAGGTGAGTGTTAGCAATCATAGAAAACTATATGATGGTTGAGTATGTGGACTTGCCAAAAAGGCTCCGATATGTGACCCTTCTTGAAAAGATGATGAATTGTAGTTGCAAAGTTGATTGCGAACATAGTTTGTTGGTTTCCAATAGAGTTTATGCTTTATACTTCGATGTTGTGATGAATTGTTACTTATTCATGAGAAGTTTATGATAAAAGTTATGTGATAAAAGTTCTATGATAAAGTTTGTTGTTGTTATAATATTTACATGATGCTTCTATGCTTTTATGTTTGCATTTTGTTTTTATCGCACCTCTCTCTCTGAGCATGTGGACATGTTTTCGATTTTGGTTTTCGCTTGAGGACAAGCGAGGTCTAAGCTTGGGGAATTGATACGTCCATTTTGCATCATTTTACCTACTGTTATTTATATTGTTTTTATGCATAATAATGCTTTTTGGAGTAATTCTAATGCCTTTTCGCTCATAATATGCAAGGTTCACACAAAGAGGGAGAATACCGACAGCTGAAAATCTGGACCTGAAAAAGCTACGTCGGGCTACCTATTCTGCACAACTCCAAATAAGCTAAAACTTTACGGAGATTTTTTATGGATTATATATGAAATAATGGAGCAAATAAATACCAGAGGGGGCCCACCAGGTGGGCACAACCCACCTAAGCGCGCTAGGGAGCCCGGGTGCGCCCTGGTGGGTTGTGCCATCCTCGGCCCACCTCCGGTGCCCCTCTTCTGGTATATAAGTCATTTTGACCTAGAAAAAATAAGTAGATGACTTTCGGGATGAAGCGCCGCCGTCTCGAGGCGAAACTTGGGCAGGAGCACTTTTGCCCTCCGGTGGAGCGATTCCGCCGGGGGAACTTCCCTCCCAGAGGGGGAAACCATCGTCATCATCATCATCAACAACTCTTCCATCTTGGGGAGGGCAATCTCCATCAACATCTTCAACAGCGCCATCTCCTCTCAAACCCTAGTTCATCTCTTGTGTTCAATCTTTGTACGAAACTATAGATTGGTACTTGTGGGTGACTAGTAGTGTTGATTACATCTTGTAGTTGATTACTATATGGTTTATTTGGTGGAAGATTATATGTTCAGATCCATTATGCTATTTAATACCCCTCTGAACGAGCATGATTATCATTTGTGAGTAGTTAATTTTGTTCTTGAGGTCACAGGAGAAATCTTGTTGCATGTAATCATGTGAACCTGATATGTGCTTGATATTTTGATGGTATGTATGTTGTGATTCCCTTAGTGGTGTCATGTGAATGTCGAATACATGACACTTCACCATATTTGGGCCTAAGGGAATGCATTGTGGAGTAGTTATTAGATGATGGGTTGCGAGAGTGACAGAAGCTTAAACCCTAGTTTATGCACTATTCCGTAAGGGCCTGATTTGGATCCAAAAGTTTAATGCTATGGTTAGATTTATTTTTAATACTTTTCTTGTAGTTGTGGATGCTTGCGAGGGGACTAATCATAAGTAGGAGGTTTGTTCAAGTAAGAACAACACCTAAGCACCGGTCCACCCACATATCAAATTATCAAAGTAGCGAACGCAAATCAAACCAGCATGATGAAAGTGACTAGATGAAATTCCTGTGTACCCTTAAGAACACTTTGCTTATCATAAGAGACCGTTTTGGCCTGTCCTTTGCCTCAAAAGGATTGGGCTACCTTGCTGCACTTTTTTACCGTTACCATTACTTGCTCGTTACAAATTATCTTGCTATCAAACTACTCGTTACTTATAATTTCAGTGCTTGCAGAGAATACCTTGCTGAAAACCGCTTGTCATTTCCTTCTGCTCCTCATTGGGTTCGACACTCTTACTTATCGAAAGGACTACGATTGATACCCTATACTTGTGGGTCATCAGATGAGCAAGATGATCAACAGGCACCTACACCATAAATCCCTCAGGTTAATCTGCAGCTGGCAATTCATGCTGCTGTTGATGACCCTGCTCTGCCTGAAGATGACAATGTGGAGGAAGATCATGATCCCATGCCAGGGGGGCCATTGGTCTATGCCAATACAAGCAGATGTGCAATTGCATGCAGGTGAAATTTTTCCTATGAATGAGCTTATGGAACCACGGGAAGTGAATAACCCAGTTATGGAGGCCAACAGCAGCATCACGCTCTCTGTGGTCCCCTCTGACGCCAATACCAACTCAGCTGCATCTGCAAATGGACCTTTAGCCCCTATGGTTCATGTTCTACCTAATTTAAATCTGGAGGCTATTCCCAATGGCCCGGTGTAGGAACAAGCCCAACTAGCTATGCAGTTGAATAATATGGTTTTGCCCTTCCAGGCTCAAGAACCAGAGCCTAGCATGGAGGCAATCCCTCAGCATTCTGTTATCACACATAGATATAGATTGGATGACCCTATGTTCTTTGAGCTCATGGCCCATGACACATCTAGCAGCAAGGGAGCCACTATGAGAACCTCTCCTAATCTCATGTCTCAACTCACATGACAGGATACACTTTCAACAAACAAATAAAAATAGAGACAGATCACCTAAACATTATTGAGAAAACTGATCAGGCAAGAAATGAGAACACTGGCCTGGTTATATCTGATAGAACTCCAGACTTGGGACTCAATTCTATTCATCCAGATGCAGGTGAGCAAGAGGATTTAGATATGACTGCACCCCCTGGATTTCCTCACCCTATATTTGCTAATTTGGCTCATAATACAGGGGTTGAACTACCTTCAAGAGTGGAAGGTACATAGCAGGTACTTAATGATATCACTATGGACAACATGAGCAATGAAGAGAAGCTTATTGGAATAGAAGGTGCAAAGGTTTGGAAGAAAGACTTTTCTCCAACTGAAGATAACAAAGAGGTCATACAAGTACCAGTGGATTGGGTGAATTTCTTGCTAGTTACACTGTTATCCCCAGATATATTTGATGGGGCTAAAAGATCCATTTCTTCTACGGTTTGGTCTATCATTTGTCAAGGAGCTGCCTCAACAATGCCTCCATTTTCAATCCCTCAACACTGCCAGATTGATAACATTCTTGTATGTTCTTTGCCTACGTAGATCACCATGGGGCAACTGATCTCACCATCTGCAGAGAATAGCTCTACTGAGGCCATGTCTACATCATCCACCTCTGTACTTCACAAGAACAAGAAGAGAAAAGAAAATGTACCTTTGGTTGAACCAGAGGTAAGAAGAAGTTGCAGACTTCAGAAAATGAGCGAAGGTTTTAAGAAATCTGTTTGTAAAGATAGAGACTGTGTAGCATGTCATACAACTCCTCCACTGATCCCACCCAAAATCATTAAAAGTTTAAATACCTATGTTTGCAAGGTCTCTGATAAGGGCACCACTGATGAACTCCTTACCAAGAGGCCCAAGAAAACCAAGAGTGACAACACTACTATGGAGGGCAAGAAGAAGGCAAGGGAGCTGAGCAAGAAGTGGATCTACACTAGTGCAGAACCGGGCAATAGCACCGGTTCGTAAGGCCCTTTAGTGCCGGTTTAGGAACCGGCACTAAAGTTTCGGCACTAAAGGCCCCCCCCTTTAGTACCGGTTCAGCACGAACCGGTGCTAAAGAGGAACCACGTGGCACGAGCCAGCTCCGGGGGCCGGGAGCCCTTTAGTACCGGTTGGTAACACCAACCGGTACTAAATGGTTGTGGGTTTTTGTTTTCTTTTGTATTTTTCAATTAAATTTGTGTTATCAATTTAATTTAGGATTGTTTTACGTTATAATGAGTTGTAGTCGTCATCATCATCATCATCGCATATTAATAAATAAATAAACTCTAGCTAGCTAAAAATCATCATAGTCGTCTAATTACCACTATTTAATCATCATAGTCATTACCGCTAGCTATCTAATCATCATCAACGCTGGCTAGCTTAAAGAGGAAACATTCACTTTGTAACAAAAGCAAAGATATCATCAACTTCAACATAATCATCACCAACATCGAAGTTCAGGACACGGACATGAGACAAGTACTAATTAAGAGCATGAACTAGTAGCTACTGATCCTGTTGCTCCCTCTCAGGCAGAATAGCATAGAACATGTATAGCTCT
This sequence comes from Triticum monococcum, assembly GCA_034509565.1. Classification (NCBI taxonomy): domain Eukaryota; kingdom Viridiplantae; phylum Streptophyta; class Magnoliopsida; order Poales; family Poaceae; genus Triticum; species Triticum monococcum. Next base: position 71,319,634 of record CM067846.1, read on the forward strand.
CCTAATTCATCATACTGGAGCATGCAGATGAATCTGTCTCCTAATCTTGGGTTGCGCTTCTCCTTGCTGCCCCTAGTACTTCTCTGCGATCGTTAACAATTTTGCTCCAATCTTTCACTATTAAGCATTCTTCGCTTTCAGAAATCCTGAATGCACTCATGTGCAATGTAGGAAATCTTGGTCGTAAGCTAACCATTGACATGCGACCTTTTGTCTCGATCCACTGAGGCACAACTGTCATCGGAAGTCCCTGTTGAAGAACATCGTATAGTAATTAATATACTAAGCAATGAAAGTTTAGCTTCAAAAATAATGTATGCAAAAGATGCACTAATTAAGGACAAATATTTAAAACCTTACCATCTTTCAATTATAGATGTGACCGTAGTTCAATACGATCACCATTGGTCGCACGTTTTGAGTACTAACATTTCTAAGTTTAGGAAAAAAATTTGTCTTGACAGTATTAAGATCCTCAAGCCATGAACATAATGACTTATCTCCTCGCAGTTTAGTTGAGCCCCGGGGCAGTAGTAGGTCCTGTCTACCAAGCGCCGGACATGTTTGCTTGAACCGAAATAAGCTGACAATACAAATTAGTTGTCAACTATTTTTGAACAAACTGTATGAAAGACATAAACATATGCATGCATGGTTGAGAAAAACTCATCAAATGGTAGAACTGGAGGCGTTTGCACATCGACCCAGATGTCTATATTACCTTCAATATCATCTTCCGGACGAATATCAAAGGTGATAACCATATCAGGCTCAAATGCATAAGCCTTGCATAGTGCTTGCCAAGTTTTGCGTTCAAAATGGGTGTATGTGTCTCCATTATATAATTTGACATTGAAAGTATACCCATGCTCCGTCTTCAAGTAAACTCTCTTTACCTCCATATCATTTATAGCACTAAAACCTATCTTATCCAAGACAAAAATTCTTGCATGGCAGGGGATGCGAATAGTGAAAATTTAAAATTATAAGTTGAAGCAAATGAAGCATAAGTTTTGCATTCAAATAATAATTGACAAAGTGACTTACTGTATCAACTTCGAATGTCTCATCCAGCTTGATGCTGAAGCGCCTACCATCAACAAGGAAATTTTGGTCGCACAGGCCGCGCTGGTCTTCAAAGTGTTCGCACATAATGAAATCTTTTTCGTCGTCAGATGACATTTCCTATGTTCATATAGGTGAAACATTAAACACCTATATCTAGCCAAATATATATTCATCTAACATTTGACATTAATATATCTAACTATATTCATCTCTAACAATTAACATTACTATATATTTAACTTTTCTATCGAATTCATCTAACATTCGACATTAATGTAACATTTATATAAACTAAAAATATATAAAAAATTAAATAAACAGAAAAACTCATTAATAAATAATATTTTAATTAGATCATCAAATCTCAGATACCTAAATTTTCTTACTAAAAATAAACTAGTTATATTAATTATTCAACTAGTTCAAATCTCATATGCCTAAATAAAGTAGTTCGACAATTTTCTTACTAAAAATAAACTAGTTATATTAATTATTCAACTAGTTCAAATCTCATATACCTAATTAATATCTAGCTATATTCATCTCTAACAATTGACATTAATATATATTTAACTTTTCTATCTAATTCATCTAACATTCGAACATAATCTAATATTCGATCATCTAATTAACTTTTCTAAAAAACAGAAAACAGAAAATATGTAAAAAAATGTGTGTGTGTGTGTGTGTATGTGTGTGTATGTATGTGTGTGTATGTGTGTGTATACTGCAGTGCCGCCCCGTACGCCGCCGCCGCGTACGTACGAGCGGGGACGCCGGCGTACGGGGCGGGGGCGGCGGCGTACGTACGGGCCGGTGCGCGTGGCGCGGGTGCGAGAGAGACGTACGGCCGCGGCGATGACGACGGACGGCGGCGGCGTTCGGGGCGACAGCGCGAGACGACAACGACAACGGGCGGCGGCGGGGACAACGACGATGACGACGGACGACGGGCGACGGGCGGCGACGACGGGATCTAGCGGCGCGCGCGGCGATGTCTCACGAGAGGTTGGAGACGAAGTGGGGAGATGAAACTGAAATTTTCGCAAGTGCTATATATATAGGATGGGCCTTTAGTACCGGTTTGTAGCTCCAACCGATACTAAAGGCCTATTTTCGCCAGGCCAAGCGGCGGGATGAAAGCTTTTAGTACCGGTTGGAGCCACCAACCGGTACTAAAGGCCTTGCGCTGCCACCCCAAAGTTTAGTCCCACCTCGCCCGGCGAAGGGCAGCCGCACTGGTTTATAAACCCAGCTGCGGCTACCTCTTCGAACTCCTCTATATAGCAGGCTTCTCGGCCTAATTAACAAATGATGTCAGAACATGTTGGAAATTGATGACGTTGCTTTAAATGCTGCATACTGAACACAAAAGAAGTCCGGACTTCAAATAAGTTTAAAAAACATTGAAGTGGCCATGTAACAGATGAGTTCTCGTCCGAAACCCTGATACTCGGAAAGAGTATTTCCAGTTTGTACACGAAGTGCGTCTAGTTTTTGCCGTGACCCTCTCTACTCTTTCGCACATGCTATGCGGGTGATATGATGATACCATGCCAAGTTTCAACATTTTCAGGATTCATTTTGTAGTGATTTTCAATTTCACGGTCATTTAGCTCTCTAAACAATTAGGTAAATGACCGAAAAACAACAAATGATGTCAGAACATGTTGGAAATTGATGACGTCGCTTTAAATGCTGCATACTGAACACAAAAGAAGTCCGGAGTTCAAATAAGTTATTTAAAATAAAAAAGAGGTGCAATGCTGGTTAAATTGCTTCAAGCCATTCGGAATAGTGTAGACTGCACCGCACATAGCTCAGTGCAATCTATGCTATTCCTCAAGGCTTGAAGCTAATCAACATATAGGTGAGCATTGCAACTCTTCGTCATTGTCTGTGCACTCACGGCTTATAAACCGCTCATACTGCCTCTCTCTTGGCGAAGATCACAAGATAGTTTGGTTAAATTGCATTACTTGTAAGTCCAGTTAACATGGATGCTTATGATGCAAGAGCAACAGCAAAAGTGAAAATTTGGCACAAATAGGTAGTTGTGTAACTAAAATAGGTAGGGAGAGAGATAGCTCTTATGTCACAAAAAAGAAGTTGTATCAAACCTTTTATGTCGGATCTAGAACAAACCAGTCGGTATCGCCATCATACAGCCCAACCGTGGCTGGTGATGCATATATATGCATATCAAATGCACGATTGGACGTATGATGGCGAATCCAAATGATTTGTATTCAGTCGATGAACTGGTAGATGTATGCAGTCGATGAACTGGTAGATGTATGTAGTCGATGAACTGAAAGACTTATGCAGGGAAGGCGAGAGGTGGGCTATATATAGGGTCGTCTGGCTCACAAAGTGATTGTGGTAGTTTCGATCCAACGACTCACATGAGCTAGGAAGAAACACACCCTTGATCCAACGACTCGCAAGAGCTAGAAAGAAACACACGATCCGTGTGATTCTTCCTGATTGGTGGGATGCTCGGAAAGAGTTTGTACACGAAGTGCGTCCAGTTTTTGCCGTGACCCTCTCTACTCTTTCGCGCATGCTATGCGGGTGATGTGATGATACCATGCCAAGTTTCAACATTTTCAGGATTCATTTTGTAGTGATTTTCAATTTCACGTTCATTTAGCTCTCTAAACAATTAGGTAAATGACCGAAAAACAACAAATGATGTCAGAACATGTTGGAAATTGATGACGTCGCTTTAAATGCTACATACTGAACACAAAAGAAGTCCGGAGTTTAAATAAGTTATTAAAAATAAAAAAGAGGTGCAATGCTGGTTAATTTGCTTCAAGCCATTCGGAATAGTGTAGACTGCACTGCACATAGCTCAGTGCAATCTATGCTATTCCGCAAGGCTTGAAGCTAATCAACATGTAGGTGAGCATTGCAACTCTTCGTCATTATCTGTGCACTCACGGCTTATAAACCGCTCATACTGCCTCTCTCTTGGCGAAGATCACAAGATAGTTTGGTTAAATTGCATTACTTGTAAGTCCAGCTAACATGGATGCTTATGTTTCAAGAGCAACAGCAAAAGTGAATTTGGCACAAATAGGTAGTTGTGTAACTAAAATAGGTAGGGGGAGAGATAGCTCTTATGTCACAAAAAATAAGTTGTATTAAACCTTTTATGTCGGATCTAGAACAAACCAATCGGTATCGCCATCATACAGCCCAACCGTGGCTCGTGATGCATATATATGCATATCAAATGGACGGTTGGACGTATGATGGCGAATCCGAATGATTTGTATTCAGTCGATGAACTGGTAGATGTATGCAGTCGATGAACTGGTAGATGTATGTAGTCGATGAACTGAAAGACTTATGCAGGGAAGGCGAGAGGTGGGCTATATATAGGGTCGTCTGGCTCACAAAGTGATTGTGGTAGTTTCGATCCAACGACTCACATGAGCTAGGAAGAAACACACCCTTGATCCAACGACTCGCAAGAGCTAGAAAGAAACACACGATCCGTGTGATTCTTCCTGATTGGTGGGATGCTCGGAAAGAGTTTGTACACGAAGTGCGTCCAGTTTTTGCCGTGACCCTCTCTACTCTTTCGCGCATGCTATGCGGGTGATATGATCATACCATGCCAAGTTTCAACATTTTCAGGATTCATTTTGTAGTGATTTTCAATTTCACGGTCATTTAGCTCTCTAAACAATTAGGTAAATGACCGAAAAACAACAAATGATGTCAGAACATGTTGGAAATTGATGACGTCGCTTTAAATGCTGCATACTAAACACAAAAGAAGTCCGGAGTTTAAATAAGTTATTAAAAATAAAAAAGAGGTGCAATGCTGGTTAATTTGCTTCAAGCCATTCGGAATAGTGTAGACTGCACTGCACATAGCTCAGTGCAATCTATGCTATTCCGCAAGGCTTGAAGCTAATCAACATGTAGGTGAGCATTGCAACTCTTCGTCATTATCTGTGCACTCACGGCTTATAAACCGCTCATACTGCCTCTCTCTTGGCGAAGATCACAAGATAGTTTGGTTAAATTGCATTACTTGTAAGTCCAGTTAACATGGATGCTTATGTTTCAAGAGCAACAGCAAAAGTGAATTTGGCACAAATAGGTAGTTGTGTAACTAAAATAGGTAGGGGGAGAGATAGCTCTTATGTCACAAAAAAGAAGTTGTATCAAACCTTTTATGTCGGATCTAGAACAAACCAATCGGTATCGCCATCGTACAGCCCAACCGTGGCTCGTGATGCATATATATGCATATCAAATGCACGATTGGACGTATGATGGCGAATCCGAAAGATTTGTATTCAGTCGATGAACTGGTAGATGTATGCAGTCGATGAACTGGTAGATGTATGTAGTCGATGAACTGAAAGACTTATGCAGGGAAGGCGAGAGGTGGGCTATATATAGGGTCGTTTGGCTCACAAAGTGATTGTGGTAGTTTCGATCCAACGACTCACATGAGCTAGGAAGAAACACACCCTTGATCCAACGACTCGCAAGAGCTAGAAAGAAACACACGATCCGTGTGATTCTTCCTGATTGGTGGGATGCTCGGAAAGAGTTTGTCCAGTTTGTACACAAAGTGCGTCCAGTTTTTGCCCTGACCCTCTCTACTCTTTCGCGCATGGTATGCGGGTGATATGATGATACCATGCCAAGTTTCAACATTTTCAGGATTCATTTTGTAGTGATTTTCAATTTCACGGTCATTTAGCTCTCTAAACAATTAGGTAAATGACCGAAAAACAACAAATGATGTCAGAACATGTTGGAAATTGATGACGTCGCTTTAAATGCTGCATACTGAACACAAAAGAAGTCCGGAGTTTAAATAAGTTATTAAAAATAAAAAAAGAGGTGCAATGCTGGTTAATTTGCTTCAAGCCATTCGGAATAGTGTAGACTGCACTGCACATAGCTCAGTGCAATCTATGCTATTCCGCAAGGCTTGAAGCTAATCAACATGTAGGTGAGCATTGCAACTCTTCGTCATTGTCTGTGCACTCACGGCTTATAAACCGCTCATACTGCCTCTCTCTTGGCGAAGATCACAAGATAGTTTGGTTAAATTGCATTACTTGTAAGTCCAGTTAACATGGATGCTTATGATGCAAGAGCAACAGCAAAAGTGAATTTGGCACAAATAGGTAGTTGTGTAACTAAAATAGGTAGGGGGAGAGATAGCTCTTATGTCACAAAAAAGAAGTTGTATCAAACCTTTTATGTCGGATCTAGAACAAACCAATCGGTATCGCTATCATACAGCCCAACCGTGGCTCGTGATGCATATATATGCATATCAAATGCACGATTGGACGTATGATGGCGAATCCGAATGATTTGTATTCAGTCGATGGTCTGGTAGATGTATGCAGTCGATGAACTGGTAGATGTATGTAGTCGATGAACTGAAAGACTTATGTAGGGAAGGCGAGAGGTGGGCTATATATAGGGTCGTCTGGCTCACAAAGTGATTGTGGTAGTTTCGATCCAACGACTCACATGAGCTAGGAAGAAACACACCCTTGATCCAACGACTCGCAAGAGCTAGAAAGAAACACACGATCCGTGTGATTCTTCCTGATTGGTGGGATGCTCGGAAAGAGTTTGTCCAGTTTGTACACAAAGTGCGTCCAGTTTTTGCCCTGACCCTATCTACTCTTCCGTGCATGCTATGCGGGTGATATGATGATACCATGCCAAGTTTCAACATTTTCAGGATTCATTTTGTAGTGATTTTCAATTTCACGGTCATTTAGCTCTCTAAACAATTAGGTAAATGACCGAAAGACAACAAATGATGTCAGAACATGTTGGAAATTGATGACGTCGCTTTAAATGCTGCATACTGAACACAAAAGAAGTCCGGAGTTTAAATAAGTTATTAAAAATAAAAAAAGAGGTGCAATGCTGGTTAATTTGCTTCAAGCCATTCGGAATAGTGTAGACTGCACCGCACATAGCTCAGTGCAATCTATGCTATTCCGCAAGGCTTGAAGCTAATCAACATGTAGGTGAGCATTGCAACTCTTCGTCATTGTCTGTGCACTCACGGCTTATAAACCGCTCATACTGCCTCTCTCTTGGCGAAGATCACAAGATAGTTTGCTTAAATTGCATTACTTGTAAGTCCGGTTAACATCGATGCTTATGATGCAAGAGCAACAGCAAAAGTGAAAATTTGGCACAAATAGGTAGTTGTGTAACTAAAATAGGTAGGGGGAGAGATAGCTCTTATGTCACAAAAAAGAAGTTGTATCAAACCTTTTATGTCGGATCTAGAACAAACCAATCGGTATCGCCATCATACAGCCCAACCGTGGCTGGTGATGCATATATATGCATATCAAATGCATGGTTGGACGTATGATGGCGAATCCGAATGATTTGTATTCAGTCGATGAACTGGTAGATGTATGCAGTCGATGAACTGGTAGATGTATGTAGTCGATGAACTGAAAGACTTATGCAGGGAAGGCGAGAGGTGGGCTATATATAGGGTCGTCTGGCTCACAAAGTGATTGTGGTAGTTTCGATCCAACGACTCACATGAGCTAGGAAGAAACACACCCTTGATCCAACGACTCGCAAGAGCTAGAAAGAAACACACGATCCGTGTGATTCTTCCTGATTGGTGGGATGCTCGGAAAGAGTTTGTCCAGTTTGTACACGAAGTGCATCCAGTTTTTGCCCTGACCCTCTCTACTCTTTCGCGCATGCTATGCGGGTGATATGATGATACCATGCCAAGTTTCAACATTTTCAGGATTCATTTTGTAGTGATTTTCAATTTCACGGTCATTTAGCTCTCTAAACAATTAGGTAAATGACCGAAAAACAACAAATGATGTCAGAACATGTTGGAAATTGATGACGTCGCTTTAAATGCTGCATACTGAACACAAAAGAAGTCCGGAGTTTAAATAAGTTATTAAAAAAAAAGAGGTGCAATGCTGGTTAATTTGCTTCAAGCCATTCGGAATAGTGTAGACTGCACTGCACATAGCTCAGTGCAATCTATGCTACTCCGCAAGGCTTGAAGCTAATCAACATGTAGGTGAGCATTGCAACTCTTCGTCATTGTCTGTGCACTCACGGCTTATAAACCGCTCATACTGCCTCTCTCTTGGTTAAGATCATAAGATAGTTTGGTTAAATTGCATTACTTGTAAGTCCGGTTAACATGGATGCTTATGATGCAAGAGCAACAGCAAAAGTGAAAATTTGGCACAAATAGGTAGTTGTGTAACTAAAATAGGTAGGGGGAGAGATAGCTCTTATGTCACAAAAAAGAAGTTGTATCAAACCTTTTATGTCGGATCTAGAACAAACCAATCGGTATCGCCATCATACAGCCCAACCGTGGCTCGTGATGCATATATATGCATATCAAATGCACGGTTGGACATATGATGGCGAATCCGAATGATTTGTATTCAGTCGATGAACTGGTAGATGTATGCAGTCGATGAACTGGTAGATGTATGTAGTCGATGAACTGAAAGACTAATGCAGGGAAGGCGAGAGGTGGGCTATATATAGGGTCGTCTGGCTCACAAAGTGATTGTGGTAGTTTCGATCCAACGACTCACATGAGCTAGGAAGAAACACACCCTTGATCCAACGACTCACAAGAGCTAGAAAGAAACACACGATCCGCGTGATTCTTCGTGATTGGTGGGATGCTCGAAAAGAGTTTGTCCAGTTTTACACGAAGTGCGTCCAGTTTTTGCCGTGACCCTCTCTACTCTTTCGCGCATGCTATGCGGGTGATATGATGATACCATGCCAAGTTTCAACATTTTCAGGATTCATTTTGTAGTGATTTTCAATTTCACGGTCATTTTGCTCTCTAAACCATTAGGTAAATGACCGAAAAACAACAAATGATGTCAGAACATGTTGGAAATTGATGACGTCGCTTTAAATGCTGCATACTGAACACAAAAGAAGTCCGGAGTTTAAATAAGTTATTAAAAATAAAAAAGAGGTGCAATGCTGGTTAATTTGCTTCAAGCCATTCGGAATAGTGTAGTGTGCACTGCACATAGCTCAGTGCAATCTATGCTATTCCGCAAGGCTTGAAGCTAATCAACATGTAGGTGAGCATTGCAACTCTTCGTCATTGTCTATGCACTCACGACTTATAAACCGCTCATACTGCCTCTCTCTTGGCGAAGATCACAAGATAGTTTGGTTAAATTGCATTACTTGTAAGTCCAGTTAACATGGATGCTTATGATGCAAGAGCAACAGCAAAAGTGAAAATTTGGCACAAATAGGTAGTTGTGTAACTAAAATAGGTAGGGGGAGAGATAGCTCTTATGTCACAAAAAAGAAGTTGTATCAAACCTTTTATGTCGGATCTAGAACAAACCAATCGGTATCGCCATCATACAGCCCAACCGTGGCTCGTGATGCATATATATGCATATCAAATGCATGGTTGGACGTATGATGGAGAATCCGAATGATTTGTATTCAGTCGATGAACTGGTAGATGTATGCAGTCGATGAACTGGTAGATGTATGTAGTCGATGAACTGAAAGACTTATGCAGGGAAGGCGAGAGGTGGGCTATATATAGGGTCGTCTGGCTCACAAAGTGATTGTGGTAGTTTTGATCCAACGACTCACATGAGCTAGGAAGAAACACACCCTTGATCCAACGACTCGCAAGAGCTAGAAAGAAACACACGATCCGTGTGATTCTTCCTGATTGGTGGGATGCTCGGAAAGAGTTTGTCCAGTTTGTACACGAAGAGCATCCAGTTTTTGCCGTGACCCTCTCTACTCTTTCGTGCATGCTATGCAGGTGATATGATGATACCATGCCAAGTTTCAACATTTTCAGGATTCATTTTGTAGTGATTTTCAATTTCGCGGTCATTTAGCTCTCTAAACAATTAGGTAAGTGACCGAAAAACAACAAATGATGCCAGAACATGTTGGAAATTGATGACGTTGCTTTAAATGCTGCATACTGAACACAAAAGAAGTCCGGAGTTTAAATAAGTTATCAAAAATAAAAAAGAGGTGCAATGCTGGTTAATTTGCTTCAAGCCATTCGGAATAGTGTAGACTGCACTGCACATAGCTCAGTGCAATCTATGCTATTCCGCAAGGCTTGAAGCTAATCAACATGTAGGTGAGCATTGCAACTCTTCGTCATTGTCTGTGCACTCACGGCTTATAAACCGCTCATAATGCCTCTCTCTTTGCGAAGATCACAAGATAGTTTGGTTAAATTGCATTACTTGTAAGTCCAGTTAACATTGATGCTTATGATGCAAGAGCAACAGCAAAAGTGAAAATTTGGCACAAATAGGTAGTTGTGTAACTAAAATAGGTAGGGGGAGAGATAGCTCTTATGTCACAAAAAAGAAGTTGTATCAAACCTTTTATGTCGGATCTAGAACAAACCAATCGGTATCGCCATCATACAGCCCAACCGTGGCTGGTGATGCATATATATGCATATCAAATGCACGGTTGGACGTATGATGGCGAATCCGAATGATTTGTATTCAGTCGATGAACTGGTAGATGTATGCAGTCGATGAACTGGTAGATGTATATAGTCGATGAACTGAAAGACTTATGCAGGGAAGGCGAGAGGTGGGCTATATATAGGGTCGTCTGGCTCACAAAGTGATTGTGGTAGTTTCGATCCAACGACTGACATGAGCTAGGAAGAAACACACCCTTGATCCAACGACTCGCAAGAGCTAGAAAGAAACACACGATCCGTGTGATTCTTCCTGATTGGTGGGATGCTCGGAAAGAGTTTGTCCAGTTTGTACACGAAGTGCGTCCAGTTTTTGCCGTGACCCTCTCTACTCTTTCGCGCATGCTATGCGGGTGATATGATGATACCATGCCAAGTTTCAACATTTTCAGGATTCATTTTGTAGTGATTTTCAATTTCACGGTCATTTAGCTCTCTAAACAATTAGGTAAATGACCGAAAAACAACAAATGATGTCAGAACATGTTGGAAATTGATGACGTCGCTTTAAATGCTGCATACTGAACACAAAAGAAGTCCGGAGTTTAAATAAGTTATTAAAAATAAAAAAGAGGTGCAATGCTGGTTAATTTGCTTCAAGCCATTCGGAATAGTGTAGACTGCACTGCACATAGCTCAGTGCAATCTATGCTATTCCGCAAGGCTTGAAGCTAATCAACAAGTAGGTGAGCATTGCAACTCTTCGTCATTGTCTGTGCACTCATGACTTATAAACCGCGCATACTGCCTCTCTCTTGGCGAAGATCACAAGATAGTTTGGTTAAATTGCATTACTTGTAAGTCCAGTTAACATGGATGCTTATGATGCAAGAGCAACAGCAAAAGTGAATTTGGCACAAATAGGTAGTTGTGTAACTAAAATAGGTAGGGGGAGAGATAGCTCTTATGTCACAAAAAAGAAGTTGTATCAAACCTTTTATGTCGGATCTAGAACAAACCAATCGGTATCGCTATCATACAGCCCAACCGTGGCTCGTGATGCATATATATGCATATCAAATGCACGATTGGACGTATGATGGCGAATCCGAATGATTTGTATTCAGTCGATGGTCTGGTAGATGTATGCAGTCGATGAACTGGTAGATGTATGTAGTCGATGAACTGAAAGACTTATGTAGGGAAGGCGAGAGGTGGGCTATATATAGGGTCGTCTGGCTCACAAAGTGATTGTGGTAGTTTCGATCCAACGACTCACATGAGCTAGGAAGAAACACACCCTTGATCCAACGACTCGCAAGAGCTAGAAAGAAACACACGATCCGTGTGATTCTTCCTGATTGGTGGGATGCTCGGAAAGAGTTTGTCCAGTTTGTACACAAAGTGCGTCCAGTTTTTGCCCTGACCCTATCTACTCTTCCGCGCATGCTATGCGGGTGATATGATGATACCATGCCAAGTTTCAACATTTTCAGGATTCATTTTGTAGTGATTTTCAATTTCACGGTCATTTAGCTCTCTAAACAATTAGGTAAATGACCGAAAAACAACAAATGATGTCAGAACATGTTGGAAATTGATGACGTCGCTTTAAATGCTGCATACTGAACACAAAAGAAGTCCGGAGTTTAAATAAGTTATTAAAAATAAAAAAAGAGGTGCAATGCTGGTTAATTTGCTTCAAGCCATTCGGAATAGTGTAGACTGCACCGCACATAGCTCAGTGCAATCTATGCTATTCCGCAAGGCTTGAAGCTAATCAACATGTAGGTGAGCATTGCAACTCTTCGTCATTGTCTGTGCACTCACGGCTTATAAACCGCTCATACTGCCTCTCTCTTGGCGAAGATCACAAGATAGTTTGCTTAAATTGCATTACTTGTAAGTCCGGTTAACATCGATGCTTATGATGCAAGAGCAACAGCAAAAGTGAAAATTTGGCACAAATAGGTAGTTGTGTAACTAAAATAGGTAGGGGGAGAGATAGCTCTTATGTCACAAAAAAGAAGTTGTATCAAACCTTTTATGTCGGATCTAGAACAAACCAATCGGTATCGCCATCATACAGCCCAACCGTGGCTGGTGATGCATATATATGCATATCAAATGCATGGTTGGACGTATGATGGCGAATCCGAATGATTTGTATTCAGTCGATGAACTGGTAGATGTATGCAGTCGATGAACTGGTAGATGTATGTAGTCGATGAACTGAAAGACTTATGCAGGGAAGGCGAGAGGTGGGCTATATATAGGGTCGTCTGGCTCACAAAGTGATTGTGGTAGTTTCGATCCAACGACTCACATGAGCTAGGAAGAAACACACCCTTGATCCAACGACTCGCAAGAGCTAGAAAGAAACACACGATCCGTGTGATTCTTCCTGATTGGTGGGATGCTCGGAAAGAGTTTGTCCAGTTTGTACACGAAGTGCATCCAGTTTTTGCCCTGACCCTCTCTACTCTTTAGCGCATGCTATGCGGGTGATATGATGATACCATGCCAAGTTTCAACATTTTCAGGATTCATTTTGTAGTGATTTTCAATTTCACGGTCATTTAGCTCTCTAAACAATTAGGTAAATGACCGAAAAACAACAAATGATGTCAGAACATGTTGGAAATTGATGACGTCGCTTTAAATGCTGCATACTGAACACAAAAGAAGTCCGGAGTTTAAATAAGTTATTAAAAAAAAAGAGGTGCAATGCTGGTTAATTTGCTTCAAGCCATTCGGAATAGTGTAGACTGCACTGCACATAGCTCAGTGCAATCTATGCTACTCCGCAAGGCTTGAAGCTAATCAACATGTAGGTGAGCATTGCAACTCTTCGTCATTGTCTGTGCACTCACGGCTTATAAACCGCTCATACTGCCTCTCTCTTGGTTAAGATCATAAGATAGTTTGGTTAAATTGCATTACTTGTAAGTCCGGTTAACATGGATGCTTATGATGCAAGAGCAACAGCAAAAGTGAAAATTTGGCACAAATAGGTAGTTGTGTAACTAAAATAGGTAGGGGGAGAGATAGCTCTTATGTCACAAAAAAGAAGTTGTATCAAACCTTTTATGTCGGATCTAGAACAAACCAATCGGTATCGCCATCATACAGCCCAACCGTGGCTCGTGATGCATATATATGCATATCAAATGCACGGTTGGACATATGATGGCGAATCCGAATGATTTGTATTCAGTCGATGAACTGGTAGATGTATGCAGTCGATGAACTGGTAGATGTATGTAGTCGATGAACTGAAAGACTAATGCAGGGAAGGCGAGAGGTGGGCTATATATAGGGTCGTCTGGCTCACAAAGTGATTGTGGTAGTTTCGATCCAACGACTCACATGAGCTAGGAAGAAACACACCCTTGATCCAACGACTCACAAGAGCTAGAAAGAAACACACGATCCGCGTGATTCTTCGTGATTGGTGGGATGCTCGAAAAGAGTTTGTCCAGTTTTACACGAAGTGCGTCCAGTTTTTGCCGTGACCCTCTCTACTCTTTCGCGCATGCTATGCGGGTGATATGATGATAGCATGCCAAGTTTCAACATTTTCAGGATTCATTTTGTAGTGATTTTCAATTTCACGGTCATTTTGCTCTCTAAACCATTAGGTAAATGACCGAAAAACAACAAATGATGTCAGAACATGTTGGAAATTGATGACGTCGCTTTAAATGCTGCATACTGAACACAAAAGAAGTCCGGAGTTTAAATAAGTTATTAAAAATAAAAAAGAGGTGCAATGCTGGTTAATTTGCTTCAAGCCATTCGGAATAGTGTAGTGTGCACTGCACATAGCTCAGTGCAATCTATGCTATTCCGCAAGGCTTGAAGCTAATCAACATGTAGGTGAGCATTGCAACTCTTCGTCATTGTCTATGCACTCACGACTTATAAACCGCTCATACTGCCTCTCTCTTGGCGAAGATCACAAGATAGTTTGGTTAAATTGCATTACTTGTAAGTCCAGTTAACATGGATGCTTATGATGCAAGAGCAACAGCAAAAGTGAAAATTTGGCACAAATAGGTAGTTGTGTAACTAAAATAGGTAGGGGGAGAGATAGCTCTTATGTCACAAAAAAGAAGTTGTATCAAACCTTTTATGTCGGATCTAGAACAAACCAATCGGTATCGCCATCATACAGCCCAACCGTGGCTCGTGATGCATATATATGCATATCAAATGCATGGTTGGACGTATGATGGAGAATCCGAATGATTTGTATTCAGTCGATGAACTGGTAGATGTATGCAGTCGATGAACTGGTAGATGTATGTAGTCGATGAACTGAAAGACTTATGCAGGGAAGGCGAGAGGTGGGCTATATATAGGGTCGTCTGGCTCACAAAGTGATTGTGGTAGTTTTGATCCAACGACTCACATGAGCTAGGAAGAAACACACCCTTGATCCAACGACTCGCAAGAGCTAGAAAGAAACACACGATCCGTGTGATTCTTCCTGATTGGTGGGATGCTCGGAAAGAGTTTGTCCAGTTTGTACACGAAGAGCATCCAGTTTTTGCCGTGACCCTCTCTACTCTTTTGTGCATGCTATGCAGGTGATATGATGATACCATGCCAAGTTTCAACATTTTCAGGATTCATTTTGTAGTGATTTTCAATTTCGCGGTCATTTAGCTCTCTAAACAATTAGGTAAGTGACCGAAAAACAACAAATGATGCCAGAACATGTTGGAAATTGATGACGTTGCTTTAAATGCTGCATACTGAACACAAAAGAAGTCCGGAGTTTAAATAAGTTATCAAAAATAAAAAAGAGGTGCAATGCTGGTTAATTTGCATCAAGCCATTCGGAATAGTGTAGACTGCACTGCACATAGCTCAGTGCAATCTATGCTATTCCGCAAGGCTTGAAGCTAATCAACATGTAGGTGAGCATTGCAACTCTTCGTCATTGTCTGTGCACTCACGGCTTATAAACCGCTCATAATGCCTCTCTCTTTGCGAAGATCACAAGATAGTTTGGTTAAATTGCATTACTTGTAAGTCCAGTTAACATTGATGCTTATGATGCAAGAGCAACAGCAAAAGTGAAAATTTGGCACAAATAGGTAGTTGTGTAACTAAAATAGGTAGGGGGAGAGATAGCTCTTATGTCACAAAAAAGAAGTTGTATCAAACCTTTTATGTCGGATCTAGAACAAACCAATCGGTATCGCCATCATACAGCCCAACCGTGGCTGGTGATGCATATATATGCATATCAAATGCACGGTTGGACGTATGATGGCGAATCCGAATGATTTGTATTCAGTCGATGAACTGGTAGATGTATGCAGTCGATGAACTGGTAGATGTATATAGTCGATGAACTGAAAGACTTATGCAGGGAAGGCGAGAGGTGGGCTATATATAGGGTCGTCTGGCTCACAAAGTGATTGTGGTAGTTTCGATCCAACGACTGACATGAGCTAGGAAGAAACACACCCTTGATCCAACGACTCGCAAGAGCTAGAAAGAAACACACGATCCGTGTGATTCTTCCTGATTGGTGGGATGCTCGGAAAGAGTTTGTCCAGTTTGTACACGAAGTGCGTCCAGTTTTTGCCGTGACCCTCTCTACTCTTTCGCGCATGCTATGCGGGTGATATGATGATACCATGCCAAGTTTCAACATTTTCAGGATTCATTTTGTAGTGATTTTCAATTTCACGGTCATTTAGCTCTCTAAACAATTAGGTAAATGACCGAAAAACAACAAATGATGTCAGAACATGTTGGAAATTGATGACGTCGCTTTAAATGCTGCATACTGAACACAAAAGAAGTCCGGAGTTTAAATAAGTTATTAAAAATAAAAAAGAGGTGCAATGCTGGTTAATTTGCTTCAAGCCATTCGGAATAGTGTAGACTGCACTGCACATAGCTCAGTGCAATCTATGCTATTCCGCAAGGCTTGAAGCTAATCAACAAGTAGGTGAGCATTGCAACTCTTCGTCATTGTCTGTGCACTCACGACTTATAAACCGCGCATACTGCCTCTCTCTTGGCGAAGATCACAAGATAGTTTGGTTAAATTGCATTACTTGTAAGTCCAGTTAACATGGATGCTTATGATGCAAGAGCAACAGCAAAAGTGAAAATTTGGCACAAATAGGTAGTTGTGTAACTAAAATAGGTAGGGGGAGAGATAGCTCTTATGTCACAAAAAAGAAGTTACATCAAACCTTTTATGTCGGATCTAGAACAAACCAATCGGTATCACCATCATACAGCCCAACCGTGGCTCGTGATGCATATATATGCATATCAAATGCACGGTTGGACGTATGATGGCGAATCCGAATGATTTGTATTCAGTCGATGAACTGGTAGATGTATGCAGTCGATGAACTGGTAGATGTATGTAGTCGATGAACTGAAAGACTTATGCAGGGAAGGCGAGAGGTGGGCTATATATAGGGTCGTCTGGCTCACAAAGTGATTGTGTAGTTTCGATCCAATGACTCACATGAGCTAGGAAGAAACACACCCTTGATCCAACGACTCGCAAGAGCTAGAAAGAAACACACGATCCGTGTGATTCTTCCAGATTGGTGGGATGCTCGGAAAGAGTTTGTCCAGTTTGTACACGAAGTGCGTCCAGTTTTTACTGTGACCCTCTTTACTGTTTCGCGCATGCTATGCGGGTGATATGATGATACCATGCCAAGTTTCAACATTTTCAGGATTCATTTTGTAGCGATTTTCAATTTCACGGTCATTTAGCTCTCTAAACAATTAGGTAAATGACCGAAAAACAACAAATGATGTCAGAACATGTTGGAAATTGATGACGTCGCTTTAAAAGCTGCATACTGAACACAAAAGAAGTCCGGAGTTTAAATAAGTTATTAAAAATAAAAAGAGATGCAATGCTGGTTAATTTGCTTCAAGCCATTCGGAATAGTGTAGACTGCACTGCACATAGCTCAGTGCAATCTATACTATTCCGCAAGGCTTGAAGCTAATCAACATGTAGGTGAGCATTGCAACTCTTCGTCATTGTCTGTGCACTCACGGCTTATAAACCGATCATACTGCCTCTCTCTTGGCGAAGATCACAAGATAGTTTGGTTAAATTGCATTACTGTAAGTCCAGTTAACATGGATGCTTATGATGCAAGAGCAACAGCAAAAGTGAAAATTTGGCACAAATAGGTAGTTGTGTAACAATAGGTAGGGGGAGAGATAGCTCTTATGTCACAAAAAAGAAGTTGTATCAAACATTTTATGTCGGATCTAGAACAAACCAATCGGTATCGCCATCATACAGCCCAACCGTGGCTCGTGATGCATATATATGCATATCAAATGCACGGTTGGACGTATGATGGCGAATCCGAATGATTTGTATTCAGTCGATGAACTGGTAGATGTATGCAGTCGATGAACTGGTAGATGTATGTAGTCGATGAACTGAAAGACTTATGCAGGGAAGGCGAGAGGTGGGCTATATATAGGGTCGTCTGGCTCACAAAGTGATTGTGGTAGTTTCGATCCAACGACTCAAATGAGCTAGGAAGAAACACACCCTTGATCCAACAACTCTCAAGAGCTAGAAAGAAACACACGATCCATGTGATTCTTCCTGATTGGTGGGATGCTCGGAAAGAGTTTGTCCAGTTTGTACACGAAGTGCGTCCAGTTTTTGCCGTGACCCTCTCTACTCTTTCGCGCATGCTATGCGGGTGATATGATGATACCATGCCAAGTTTCAACATTTTCAGGATTCATTTTGTAGTGATTTTCAATTTCACGGTCATTTAGCTCTCTAAACAATTAGGTAAATGACCGAAAAACAACAAATGATGTCAGAACATGTTGGAAATTGATGACGTCGCTTTAAATAATGCAAACTGAACACAAAAGAAGTCCGGAGTTTAAATAAGTTATTAAAAATAAAAAAGAGGTGCAATGCTGGTTAATTTGCTTCAAGCCATTCGGAATAGTGTAGACTGCACTGCACATAGCTCAGTGCAATCTATGCTATCCCGCAAGGCTTGAAGCTAATCAACATGTAGGTGAGCATTGCAACTCTTCGTCATTGTCTGTGCACTCACGGCTTATAAACCGCTCATACTGCCTCTCTCTTGGCGAAGATCACAAGATAGTTTGGTTAAATTGCATTACTTGTAAGTCCGGTTAACATGGATGCTTATGATGCAAGAGCAACAGCAAAATTGAAAATTTGGCAAAAATAGGTAGTTGTGTAACTAAAATAGGTAGGAGGAGAGATAGCTCTTATGTCACAAAAAAGAAGTTGTATCAAACCTTTTATGTCAGATCTAGAACAAACCAATCGGTATCGCCATCATACAGCCCAACCGTGGCTGGTGACGCATATATATGCATATCAAATGCACGGTTGGACGTATGATGGCGAATCCGAATGATTTGTATTCAGTCGCTGAACTGGTAGATGTATGCAGTCGATGAACTGGTAGATGTATGTAGTCGATGAACTGAAAGAATATGCAGGGAAGGCGAGAGGTGGGCTATATATAGGGTCGTCTGGCACACAAAGTGATTGTGGTAGTTTCGATCGAACGACTCACATGAGCTAGGAAGAAACACACCCTTGATCCAATGACTCACAAGAGCTAGAAAGAAACACACGATCCGTGTGATTCTTCCAGATTAGTGGGATGCTTGGAAAGAGTTTGTCCAGTTTGTACACGAAGTGCGTCCAGTTTTTGCCGTGACCCTCTCTACTCTTTCGCGCATGCTATGCGGGTGATATGATGATACCATGCCAAGTTTCAACATTTTCAGGATTCATTTTGTAGTGATTTTCAATTTCACGGTCATTTAGCTCTCTAAACAATTAGGTAAATGACCGAAAAACAACAAATGATGTCAGAACATGTTGGAAATTGATGACGTTGCTTTAAATGCTGCATACTGAACACAAAAGAAGACCGGAGTTTAAATAAGTTATTAAAAATAAAAAAGAGGTGCAATGCTGGTTAATTTGCTTCAAGCCATTCAGAATAGTGTAGACTGCACTACACATAGCTCAGTGCAATCTATGCTATTCCGCAAGGCTTGAAGCTAATCAACATGTAGGTGAGCATTGCAACTCTTCGTCATTGTCTGTGCACTCACGGCTTATAAACCGCTCATACTGCCTCTCTCTTGGCGAAGATCACAAGATAGTTTGGTTAAATTGCATTACTTGTAAGTCCGGTTAACATGGATGCTTATGATGCAAGAGCAACAGCAAAAGTGAAAATTTGGCACAAATAGGTAGTTGTGTAACTAAAATAGGTAGGGGGAGAGATAGCTCTTATGTCACAAAAAAGAAGTTGTATCAAACCTTTTATGTCGGATCTAGAACAAACCAATCGGTATCGCCATCATACAGCCCAACCGTGGCTCGTGATGCATATATATGCATATCAAATGCACGGTTGGACATATGATGGCGAATCCGAATGATTTGTATTCAGTCGATGAACTGGTAGATGTATGCAGTCGATGAACTGGTAGATGTATGTAGTCGATGAACTGAAAAACTTATGCAGGGAAGGCGAGAGGTGGGCTATATATAGGGTCGTCTGGCTCATAAAGTGATTGTGGTAGTTTCGATCCAACGACTCACATGAGCTAGGAAGAAACACACCCTTGATCCAACGACTCACAAGAGCTAGAAAGAAACACACGATCCGCGTGATTCTTCATGATTGGTGGGATGCTCGAAAAGAGTTTGTCCAGTTTGTACACGAAGTGCGCCCAGTTTTTGCCGTGACCCTCTCTACTCTTTCGCGCATGCTATGCGGGTGATATGATGATACCATGCCAAGTTTCAACATTTTCAGGATTCATTTTGTAGTGATTTTCAATTTCACGGTCATTTAGCTCTCTAAACAATTAGGTAAATGACCGAAAAACAACAAATGATGTCAGAACATGTTGGAAATTGATGACGTTGCTTTAAATGCTGCATACTGAACACAAAAGAAGACCGGAGTTTAAATAAGTTATTAAAAATAAAAAAGAGGTGCAATGCTGGTTAATTTGCTTCAAGCCATTCAGAATAGTGTAGACTGCACTACACATAGCTCAGTGCAATCTATGCCATTCCGCAAGGCTTGAAGCTAATCAACATGTAGGTGAGCATTGCAACTCTTCGTCATTGTCTGTGCACTCACGGCTTATAAACCGCTCATACTGCCTCTCTCTTGGCGATGATCACAAGATAGTTTGGTTAAATTGCATTACTTGTAAGTCCGGTTAACATGGATGCTTATGATGCAAGAGCAACAGCAAAAGTGAAAATTTGGCACAAATAGGTAGTTGTGTAACTAAAATAGGTAGGGGGAGAGATAGCTCTTATGTCACAAAAAAGAAGTTGTATCAAACCTTTTATGTCGGATCTAGAACAAACCAATCGGTATCGCCATCATACAGCCCAACCGTGGCTCGTGATGCATATATATGCATATCAAATGCACGGTTGGACGTATGATGGCGAATCCGAATGATTTGTATTCAGTCGATGAACTGGTAGATGTATGCAGTCGATGAACTGGTAGATGTATGTAGTCGATGAACTGAAAAACTTATGCAGGGAAGGCGAGAGGTGGGCTATATATAGGGTCGTCTGGCTCACAAAGTGATTGTGGTAGTTTCGATCCAACGACTCACATGAGCTAGGAAGAAACACACCCTTGATCCAACGACTCGCAAGAGCTAGAAAGAAACACACGATCCGTGTGATTCTTCATGATTGGTGGGATGCTCGGAAAGAGTTTGTCCAGTTTGTACACGAAGTGCATCCAGTTTTTGCCGTGACCCTCTCTACTCTTTCGCGCATGTTATGCAGGTGATATGATGATACCATGCCAAGTTTCAACATTTTCAGGATTCATTTTGTAGTGATTTTCAATTTCACGGTCATTTAGCTCTCTAAACAATTAGGTAAATGACCGAAAATCAACAAATGATGTCTGAACATGTTGGAAATTGATGACGTCGCTTTAAATGCTGCATACTGAACACAAAAGAAGTCCGGAGTTTAAATGAGTTATTAAAAATAAAAAAGAGGTGCAATGCTGGTTAATTTGCTTCAAGCCATTCGGAATAGTGTAGACTGCACTGCACATAGCTCAGTGCAATCTATGCTACTCCGCAAGGCTTGAAGCTAATCAACATGTAGGTGAGCATTGCAACTCTTCGTCATTGTCTATGCACTCACGACTTATAAACCGCTCATACTGCCTCTCTCTTGGCGAAGATCACAAGATAGTTTGGTTAAATTGCATTACTTGTAAGTCCGGTTAACATGGATGCTTATGATGCAAGAGCAACAGCAAAAGTGAAAATTTGGCACAAATAGGTAGTTGTGTAACTAAAATAGGTAGGGGGAGAGATAGCTCTTATGTCACAAAAAAGAAGTTGTATCAAACCTTTTATGTCGGATCTAGAACAAACCAATCGGTATCGCCATCATACAGCCCAACCGTGGCTGGTGATGCATATATATGCATATCAAATGCATGGTTGGACGTATGATGGCGAATCCGAATGATTTGTATTCAGTCGATGAACTGGTAGATGTATGCAGTCGATGAACTGGTAGATGTATGTAGTCGATGAACTGAAAGACTTATGCAGGGAAGGCGAGAGGTGGGCTATATATAGGGTCGTCTGGCTCACAAAGTGATTGTGGTAGTTTTGATCCAACGACTCACATGAGCTAGGAAGAAACACACCCTTGATCCAACGACTCGCAAGAGCTAGAAAGAAACACACGATCCGTGTGATTCTTCCTGATTGGTGGGATGCTCGGAAAGAGTTTGTCCAGTTTGTACACGAAGTGCGTCCAGTTTTTGCCGTGACCCTCTCTACTCTTTCGCGCATGCTATGCGGGTGATATGATGATACCATGCCAAGTTTCAACATTTTCAGGATTCATTTTGTAGTGATTTTCAATTTCACGGTCATTTAGCTCTCCAAACAATTAGGTAAATGACCGAAAAACAACAAATGATGCCAGAACATGTTGGAAATTGATGACGTCGCTTTAAATGTTGCATACTGAACACAAAAGAAGTCCGGAGTTTAAAAAAGTTATTAAAAATAAAAAAGAGGTGCAATGCTGGTTAATTTGCTTCAAGCCATTCGGAATAGTGTAGACTGCACTGCACATAGCTCAGTGCAATCTATGCTATTTCGCAAGGCTTGAAGCTAATCAACAAGTAGGTGAGCAGTGCAACTCTTCGTCATTGTCTGTGCACTCGAGACTTATAAACCGCGCATACTGCCTCTCTCTTGGCGAAGATCACAAGATAGTTTGGTTAAATTGCATTACTTGTAAGTCCAGTTAACATGGATGCTTATGATGCAAGAGCAACAGCAAAAGTGAAAATTTGGCACAAATAGGTAGTTGTGTAACTAAAATAGGTAGGGGGAGAGATAGCTCTTATGTCACAAAAAAGAAGTTGCATCAAACCTTTTATGTCGGATCTAGAACAAACCAATCGGTATCACCATCATACAGCCCAACCGTGGCTCGTGATGCATATATATGCATATCAAATGCACGGTTGGACGTATGATGGCGAATCCGAATGATTTGTATTCAGTCGATGAACTGGTAGATGTATGCAGTCGAAGAACTGGTAGATGTATGTAGTCGATGAACTTTAAGACTTATGCAGGGAAGGCGAGAGGTGGGCTATATATAGGGTCGTCTGGATCACAAAGTGATTGTGGTAGTTTCGATCCAACGACTGACATGAGCTAGGAAGAAACACACCCTTGATCCAACGACTCGCAAGAGCTAGAAAGAAACACACGATCCGTGTGATTCTTCCTGATTGGTGGGATGCTCGGAAAGAGTTTGTCCAGTTTGTACACGAAGTGCGTCCAGTTTTTGCCGTGACCCTCTCTACTCTTTCGCGCATGCTATGCGGGTGATATGATGATACCATGCCAAGTTTCAACATTTTCAGGATTCATTTTGTAGTGATTTTCAATTTCACGGTCATTTAGCTCTCTAAACAATTAGGTAAATGACCGAAAAATAACAAATGATGTCAGAACATGTTGGAAATTGATGACGTCGCTTTAAATGCTGCATACTGAACACAAAAGAAGTCCGGAGTTTAAAAAAGTTATTAAAAATAAAAAAGAGGTGCAATGCTGGTTAATTTGCTTCAAGCCATTCGGAATAGTGTAGACTGCACTACACATAGCTCAGTGCAATCTATGCTATTTCGCAAGGCTTGAAGCTAATCAACAAGTAGGTGAGCATTGCAACTCTTCGTCATTGTCTGTGCACTCACGACTTATAAACCGCGCATACTGCCTCTCTCTTGGCGAAGATCACAAGATAGTTTGGTTAAATTGCATTACTTGTAAGTCCAGTTAACATGGATGCTTATGATGCAAGAGCAACAGCAAAAGTGAAAATTTGGCACAAATAGGTAGTTGTGTAACTAAAATAGGTAGGGGGAGAGATAGCTCTTATGTCACAAAAAAGAAGTTGCATCAAACCTTTTATGTCGGATCTAGAACAAACCAATCGGTATCACCATCATACAGCCCAACCGTGGCTCGTGATGCATATATATGCATATCAAATGCACGGTTGGACGTATGATGGCGAATCCGAATGATTTGTATTCAGTCGATGAACTGGTAGATGTATGCAGTCGAAGAACTGGTAGATGTATGTAGTCGATGAACTTTAAGACTTATGCAGGGAAGGCGAGAGGTGGGCTATATATAGGGTCGTCTGGATCACAAAGTGATTGTGGTAGTTTCGATCCAATGACTCACATGAGCTAGGAAGAAACACACGCTTGATCCAACGACTCACAAGAGCTAGAAAGAAACACACGATCCGTGTGATTCTTCCAGATTGGTGGGATGCTCGGAAAGAGTTTGTCCAGTTTGTACACGAAGTGCGTCCAGTTTTTACTGTGACCCTCTTTACTCTTTCGCGCATGCTATGCGGGTGATATGATGATACCATGCCAAGTTTCAACATTTTCAGGATTCATTTTGTAGCGATTTTCAATTTCACGGTCATTTAGCTCTCTAAACAATTAGGTAAATGACCGAAAAACAACAAATGATGTCAGAACATGTTGGAAATTGATGACGTCGCTTTAAATGCTGCATACTGAACACAAAAGAAGTCCGGAGTTTAAATAAGTTATTGAAAATAAAAAAGAGGTGCAATGCTGGTTAATTTGCTTCAAGCCATTCGGAATAGTGTAGACTGCACTGCACATAGCTCAGTGCAATCTATACTATTCCGCAAGGCTTGAAGCTAATCAACATGTAGGTGAGCATTGCAACTCTTCGTCATTGTCTGTGCACTCACGGCTTATAAACCGCTCATACTGCCTCTCTCTTGGCGAAGATCACAAGATAGTTTGGTTAAATTGCATTACTTGTAAGTCCAGTTAACATGGATGCTTATGATGCAAGAGCAACAGCAAAAGTGAAAATTTGGCACAAATAGGTAGTTGTGTAACAATAGGTAGGGGGAGAGATAGCTCTTATGTCACAAAAAAGAAGTTGTATCAAACATTTTATGTCGGATCTAGAACAAACCAATCGGTATCGCCATCATACAGACCAACCGTGGCTCGTGATGCATATATATGCATATCAAATGCACGGTTGGACGTATGATGGTGAATCCGAATGATTTGTATTCAGTCGATGAACTGGTAGATGTATGCAGTCGATGAACTGGTAGATGTATGTAGTCGATGAACTGAAAGACTTATGCAGGGAAGGCGAGAGGTGGGCTATATATAGGGTCGTCTGGCTCACAAAGTGATTGTGGTAGTTTTGATCCAACGACTCACATGAGCTAGGAAGAAACACACCCTTGATCCAACGACTCGCAAGAGCTAGAAAGAAACACACGATCCGTGTGATTCTTCCTGATTGGTGGGATGCTCGGAAAGAGTTTGTCCAGTTTGTACACGAAGTGCGTCCAGTTTTTGCCGTGACCCTCTCTACTCTTTCGCGCATGCTATGCGGGTGATATGATGATACCATGCCAAGTTTCAACATTTTCAGGATTCATTTTGTAGTGATTTTCAATTTCACGGTCATTTAGCTCTCCAAACAATTAGGTAAATGACCGAAAAACAACAAATGATGCCAGAACATGTTGGAAATTGATGACGTCGCTTTAAATGTTGCATACTGAACACAAAAGAAGTCCGGAGTTTAAAAAAGTTATTAAAAATAAAAAAGAGGTGCAATGCTGGTTAATTTGCTTCAAGCCATTCGGAATAGTGTAGACTGCACTGCACATAGCTCAGTGCAATCTATGCTATTTCGCAAGGCTTGAAGCTAATCAACAAGTAGGTGAGCAGTGCAACTCTTCGTCATTGTCTGTGCACTCGAGACTTATAAACCGCGCATACTGCCTCTCTCTTGGCGAAGATCACAAGATAGTTTGGTTAAATTGCATTACTTGTAAGTCCAGTTAACATGGATGCTTATGATGCAAGAGCAACAGCAAAAGTGAAAATTTGGCACAAATAGGTAGTTGTGTAACTAAAATAGGTAGGGGGAGAGATAGCTCTTATGTCACAAAAAAGAAGTTGCATCAAACCTTTTATGTCGGATCTAGAACAAACCAATCGGTATCACCATCATACAGCCCAACCGTGGCTCGTGATGCATATATATGCATATCAAATGCACGGTTGGACGTATGATGGCGAATCCGAATGATTTGTATTCAGTCGATGAACTGGTAGATGTATGCAGTCGAAGAACTGGTAGATGTATGTAGTCGATGAACTTTAAGACTTATGCAGGGAAGGCGAGAGGTGGGCTATATATAGGGTCGTCTGGATCACAAAGTGATTGTGGTAGTTTCGATCCAACGACTGACATGAGCTAGGAAGAAACACACCCTTGATCCAACGACTCGCAAGAGCTAGAAAGAAACACACGATCCGTGTGATTCTTCCTGATTGGTGGGATGCTCGGAAAGAGTTTGTCCAGTTTGTACACGAAGTGCGTCCAGTTTTTGCCGTGACCCTCTCTACTCTTTCGCGCATGCTATGCGGGTGATATGATGATACCATGCCAAGTTTCAACATTTTCAGGATTCATTTTGTAGTGATTTTCAATTTCACGGTCATTTAGCTCTCTAAACAATTAGGTAAATGACCGAAAAATAACAAATGATGTCAGAACATGTTGGAAATTGATGACGTCGCTTTAAATGCTGCATACTGAACACAAAAGAAGTCCGGAGTTTAAAAAAGTTATTAAAAATAAAAAAGAGGTGCAATGCTGGTTAATTTGCTTCAAGCCATTCGGAATAGTGTAGACTGCACTACACATAGCTCAGTGCAATCTATGCTATTTCGCAAGGCTTGAAGCTAATCAACAAGTAGGTGAGCATTGCAACTCTTCGTCATTGTCTGTGCACTCACGACTTATAAACCGCGCATACTGCCTCTCTCTTGGCGAAGATCACAAGATAGTTTGGTTAAATTGCATTACTTGTAAGTCCAGTTAACATGGATGCTTATGATGCAAGAGCAACAGCAAAAGTGAAAATTTGGCACAAATAGGTAGTTGTGTAACTAAAATAGGTAGGGGGAGAGATAGCTCTTATGTCACAAAAAAGAAGTTGCATCAAACCTTTTATGTCGGATCTAGAACAAACCAATCGGTATCACCATCATACAGCCCAACCGTGGCTCGTGATGCATATATATGCATATCAAATGCACGGTTGGACGTATGATGGCGAATCCGAATGATTTGTATTCAGTCGATGAACTGGTAGATGTATGCAGTCGAAGAACTGGTAGATGTATGTAGTCGATGAACTTTAAGACTTATGCAGGGAAGGCGAGAGGTGGGCTATATATAGGGTCGTCTGGATCACAAAGTGATTGTGGTAGTTTCGATCCAATGACTCACATGAGCTAGGAAGAAACACACGCTTGATCCAACGACTCACAAGAGCTAGAAAGAAACACACGATCCGTGTGATTCTTCCAGATTGGTGGGATGCTCGGAAAGAGTTTGTCCAGTTTGTACACGAAGTGCGTCCAGTTTTTACTGTGACCCTCTTTACTCTTTCGCGCATGCTATGCGGGTGATATGATGATACCATGCCAAGTTTCAACATTTTCAGGATTCATTTTGTAGCGATTTTCAATTTCACGGTCATTTAGCTCTCTAAACAATTAGGTAAATGACCGAAAAACAACAAATGATGTCAGAACATGTTGGAAATTGATGACGTCGCTTTAAATGCTGCATACTGAACACAAAAGAAGTCCGGAGTTTAAATAAGTTATTGAAAATAAAAAAGAGGTGCAATGCTGGTTAATTTGCTTCAAGCCATTCGGAATAGTGTAGACTGCACTGCACATAGCTCAGTGCAATCTATACTATTCCGCAAGGCTTGAAGCTAATCAACATGTAGGTGAGCATTGCAACTCTTCGTCATTGTCTGTGCACTCACGGCTTATAAACCGCTCATACTGCCTCTCTCTTGGCGAAGATCACAAGATAGTTTGGTTAAATTGCATTACTTGTAAGTCCAGTTAACATGGATGCTTATGATGCAAGAGCAACAGCAAAAGTGAAAATTTGGCACAAATAGGTAGTTGTGTAACAATAGGTAGGGGGAGAGATAGCTCTTATGTCACAAAAAAGAAGTTGTATCAAACATTTTATGTCGGATCTAGAACAAACCAATCGGTATCGCCATCATACAGACCAACCGTGGCTCGTGATGCATATATATGCATATCAAATGCACGGTTGGACGTATGATGGTGAATCCGAATGATTTGTATTCAGTCGATGAACTGGTAGATGTATGCAGTCGATGAACTGGTAGATGTATGTAGTCGATGAACTGAAAGACTTATGCAGGGAAGGCGAGAGGTGGGCTATATATAGGGTCGTCTGGCTCACAAAGTGATTGTGGTAGTTTTGATCCAACGACTCACATGAGCTAGGAAGAAACACACCCTTGATCCAACGACTCGCAAGAGCTAGAAAGAAACACACGATCCGTGTGATTCTTCCTGATTGGTGGGATGCTCGGAAAGAGTTTGTCCAGTTTGTACACGAAGTGCGTCCAGTTTTTGCCGTGACCCTCTCTACTCTTTCGCGCATGCTATGCGGGTGATATGATGATACCATGCCAAGTTTCAACATTTTCAGGATTCATTTTGTAGTGATTTTCAATTTCACGGTCATTTAGCTCTCCAAACAATTAGGTAAATGACCGAAAAACAACAAATGATGCCAGAACATGTTGGAAATTGATGACGTCGCTTTAAATGTTGCATACTGAACACAAAAGAAGTCCGGAGTTTAAAAAAGTTATTAAAAATAAAAAAGAGGTGCAATGCTGGTTAATTTGCTTCAAGCCATTCGGAATAGTGTAGACTGCACTGCACATAGCTCAGTGCAATCTATGCTATTTCGCAAGGCTTGAAGCTAATCAACAAGTAGGTGAGCAGTGCAACTCTTCGTCATTGTCTGTGCACTCGAGACTTATAAACCGCGCATACTGCCTCTCTCTTGGCGAAGATCACAAGATAGTTTGGTTAAATTGCATTACTTGTAAGTCCAGTTAACATGGATGCTTATGATGCAAGAGCAACAGCAAAAGTGAAAATTTGGCACAAATAGGTAGTTGTGTAACTAAAATAGGTAGGGGGAGAGATAGCTCTTATGTCACAAAAAAGAAGTTGCATCAAACCTTTTATGTCGGATCTAGAACAAACCAATCGGTATCACCATCATACAGCCCAACCGTGGCTCGTGATGCATATATATGCATATCAAATGCACGGTTGGACGTATGATGGCGAATCCGAATGATTTGTATTCAGTCGATGAACTGGTAGATGTATGTAGTCGAAGAACTGGTAGATGTATGTAGTCGATGAACTTTAAGACTTATGCAGGGAAGGCGAGAGGTGGGCTATATATAGGGTCGTCTGGATCACAAAGTGATTGTGGTAGTTTCGATCCAATGACTCACATGAGCTAGGAAGAAACACACGCTTGATCCAACGACTCACAAGAGCTAGAAAGAAACACACGATCCGTGTGATTCTTCCAGATTGGTGGGATGCTCGGAAAGAGTTTGTCCAGTTTGTACACGAAGTGCGTCCAGTTTTTACTGTGACCCTCTTTACTCTTTCGCGCATGCTATGCGGGTGATATGATGATACCATGCCAAGTTTCAACATTTTCAGGATTCATTTTGTAGCGATTTTCAATTTCACGGTCATTTAGCTCTCTAAACAATTAGGTAAATGACCGAAAAACAACAAATGATGTCAGAACATGTTGGAAATTGATGACGTCGCTTTAAATGCTGCATACTGAACACAAAAGAAGTCCGGAGTTTAAATAAGTTATTAAAAATAAAAAAGAGGTGCAATGCTGGTTAATTTGCTTCAAGCCATTCGGAATAGTGTAGACTGCACTGCACATAGCTCAGTGCAATCTATACTATTCCGCAAGGCTTGAAGCTAATCAACATGTAGGTGAGCATTGCAACTCTTCGTCATTGTCTGTGCACTCACGGCTTATAAACCGCTCATACTGCCTCTCTCTTGGCGAAGATCACAAGATAGTTTGGTTAAATTGCATTACTTGTAAGTCCAGTTAACATGGATGCTTATGATGCAAGAGCAACAGCAAAAGTGAAAATTTGGCACAAATAGGTAGTTGTGTAACAATAGGTAGGGGGAGAGATAGCTCTTATGTCACAAAAAAGAAGTTGTATCAAACATTTTATGTCGGATCTAGAACAAACCAATCGGTATCGCCATCATACAGACCAACCGTGGCTCGTGATGCATATATATGCATATCAAATGCACGGTTGGACGTATGATGGTGAATCCGAATGATTTGTATTCAGTCGATGAACTGGTAGATGTATGCAGTCGATGAACTGGTAGATGTATGTAGTCGATGAACTGAAAGACTTATGCAGGGAAGGCGAGAGGTGGGCTATATATAGGGTCGTCTGGCTCACAAAGTGATTGTGGTAGTTTCGATCCAACGACTCAAATGACCTAGGAAGAAACACACCCTTGATCCAACGACTCTCAAGAGCTAGAAAGAAACACACGATCCATGTGATTCTTCCTGATTGATGGGATGCTCGGAAAGAGTTTGTACACGAAGTGCGTCCAGTTTTTGCCGTGACCCTCTCTACTCTTTCGCGCATGCTATGCGGGTGATATGATGATACCATGCCAAGTTTCAACATTTTCAGGATTCATTTTGTAGTGATTTTCAATTTCACGGTCATTTAGCTCTCTAAACAATTAGGTAAATGACCGAAAAACAACAAATGATGTCAGAACATGTTGGAAATTGATGACGTCGCTTTAAATAATGCAAACTGAACACAAAAGAAGTCTGGAGTTTAAATAAGTTATTAAAAATAAAAAAGAGGTGCAATGCTGGTTAATTTGCTTCAAGCCATTCGGAATAGTGTAGACTGCACTGCACATAGCTCAGTGCAATCTATGCTATCCCGCAAGGCTTGAAGCTAATCAACATGTAGGTGAGCATTGCAACTCTTCGTCATTGTCTGTGCACTCACGGCTTATAAACCGCTCATACTGCCTCTCTCTTGGCGAAGATCACAAGATAGTTTGGTTAAATTGCATTACTTGTAAGTCCGGTTAACATGGATGCTTATGATGCAAGAGCAACAGCAAAATTGAAAATTTGGCAAAAATAGGTAGTTGTGTAACTAAAATAGGTAGGAGGAGAGATAGCTCTTATGTCACAAAAAAGAAGTTGTATCAAACCTTTTATGTCGGATCTAGAACAAACCAATCGGTATCGCCATCATACAGCCCAACCGTGGCTGGTGACGCATATATATGCATATCAAATGCACGGTTGGACGTATGATGGCGAATCCGAATGATTTGTATTCAGTCGCTGAACTGGTAGATGTATGCAGTCGATGAACTGGTAGATGTATGTAGTCGATGAACTGAAAGAATATGCAGGGAAGGCGAGAGGTGGGCTATATATAGGGTCGTCTGGCTCACAAAGTGATTGTGGTAGTTTCGATCGAACGACTCACATGAGCTAGGAAGAAACACACCCTTGATCCAATGACTCACAAGAGCTAGAAAGAAACACACGATCTGTGTGATTCTTCCAGATTGGTGGGATGCTTGGAAAGAGTTTGTCCAGTTTGTACACGAAGTGCGTCCAGTTTTTGCCGTGACCCTCTCTACTCTTTCGCGCATGCTATGCGGGTGATATGATGATACCATGCCAAGTTTCAACATTTTCAGGATTCATTTTGTAGTGATTTTCAATTTCACGGTCATTTAGCTCTCTAAACAATTAGGTAAATGACCGAAAAACAACAAATGATGTCAGAACATGTTGGAAATTGATGACGTTGCTTTAAATGCTGCATACTGAACACAAAAGAAGACCGGAGTTTAAATAAGTTATTAAAAATAAAAAAGAGGTGCAATGATGGTTAATTTGCTTCAAGCCATTCGGAATAGTGTAGACTGCACTGCACATAGCTCAGTGCAATCTATGCTATTCCGCAAGGCTTGAAGCTAATCAACATGTAGGTGAGCATTGCAACTCTCCGTCATTGTCTGTGCACTCACGACTTATAAACCGCTCATACTGCCTCTCTCTTGGCGAAGATCACAAGATAGTTTGGTTAAATTGCATTACTTGCAAGTCCAGTTAACATGGATGCTTATGATGCAAAAGCAACAGCAAAAGTGAAAATTTGGCACAAATAGGTAGTTGTGTAACTAAAATAGGTAGGGGGAGAGATAGCTCTTATGTCACAAAAAAGAAGTTGTATCAAACCTTTTATGTCGGATCTAGAACAAACCAATCGGTATCACCATCATACAGCCCAACCGTGGCTCGTGATGCATATATATGCATATCAAATGCACGGTTGGACGTATGATGGCGAATCCGAATGATTTGTATTCAGTCGATGAACTGGTAGATGTATGCAGTAGATGAACTGGTAGATGTATGTAGTCGATGAACTGAAAGACTTATGCAGGGAAGGCGAGAGGTGGGCTATATATAGGGTCGTGTGGCTCACAAAGTGATTGTGGTAGTTTCGATCCAACGACTCACATGAGCTAGGAAGAAATACACCCTTGATCCAACGACTCGCAAGAGCTAGAAAGAAACACACGATCCGTGTGATTCTTCCTGATTGGTGGGATGCTCGGAAAGAGTTTGTCCAGTTTGTACACGAAGTGCGTCTAGTTTTTGCCGTGACCCTCTCTACTCTTTCGTGCATGCTATGCGGGTGATATGATGATACCATGCCAAGTTTCAACATTTTCAGGATTCATTTTGTAGTGATTTTCAATTTCACGGTCATTTAGCTCTCTAAACAATTAGGTAAATGACCGAAAAACAACAAATGATGTCACAACATGTTGGAAATTGATGACGTTGCTTTAAATGCTGCATACTGAACGCAAAAGAAGTCCGGAGTTTAAATAAGTTATTAAAAATAAAAAAGAGGTGCAATGCTGGTTAATTTGCTTCAAGCCATTCGGAATAGTGTAGACTGCACTGCACATAGCTCAGTGCAATCTATGCTATTCCGCAAGGCGTGAAGCTAATCAACATGTAGGTGAGCATTGCAACTCTTCGTCATTGTCTATGCACTCACGGCTTATAAACCGCTCATACTGCCTCTCTCTTGGCGAAGATCACAAGATAGTTTGGTTGAATTGCATTACTCTTAAGTCCGGTTAACATGGATGCTTATGATGCAAGATCAACAGCGAAAGTGAAAATTTGGCACAAATAGGTAGTTGTGTAACTAAAATAGGTAGGAGGAGAGATAGCTCTTATGTCACAAAAAAGAAGTTGTATCAAACCTTTTATGTCGGATCTAGAACAAACCAATCGATATCGCCATCATACAGCCCAACCGTGGCTGGTGATGCATATATATGCATATCAAATGCACGGTTGGACGTATGATGGCGAATCCGAATGATTTGTATTCAGTCGATGAACTGGTAGATGTATGCAGTCGATGAACTGGTAGATGTATGTAGTCGATGAACTGAAAGACTTATGCAGGGAAGGCGAGAGGTAGGCTATATATAGGGTCGTCTGGCTCACAAAGTGATTGTGGTAGTTTCGATCCAACGACTCACATGAGCTAGGAAGAAACACACCCTTGATCCAACGACTCTCAAGAGCTAGAAAGAAACACACGATCCGTGTGATTCTTCCAGATTGGTGGGATGCTCGGAAAGAGTTTGTCCAGTTTGTACACGAAGTGCGTCCAGTTTTTGCCGTGACCCTCTCTACTCTTTTGCGCATGCTATGAGGGTGATATGATGATACCATGCCAAGTTTCAACATTTTCAGGATTCATTTTGTAGCGATTTTCAATTTCACGGTCATTTAGCTCTCTAAACAATTAGGTAAATGACCGAAAAACAACAAATGATGTGAGAACATGTTGGAAATTGATGGCGTCGATTTAAATGCTGCACACTGAACACAAAAGAAGTCCGGAGTTTAAATAAGTTATTAAAAATAAAAAGAGGTGCAATGCTGGTTAATTTGCTTCAAGCCATTCGGAATAGCATAGACTGCACTGCACATAGCTCAGTACAATCTATACTATTCCGCAAGGCTTGAAGCTAATCAACATGTAGGTGAGCATTGCGACTCTTCGTCATTGTCTGTGCACTCACGACTTATAAACCGCTCATACTGCCTCTCTCTTGGCGAAGATCACAAGATAGTTTGGTTAAATTGCATTACTTGTAAGTCCAGTTAACATGGATGCTTATGATGCAAGAGCAACAGCAAAAGTGAAAATTTGGCACAAATAGGTAGTTGTGTAACAATAGGTAGGGGGAGAGATAGCTCTTATGTCACAAAAAAGAAGTTGTATCAAACCTTTTATGTCGGATCTAGAACAAACCAATCGGTATCGCCATCATACAGCCCAACCGTGGCTCGTGATGCATATATATACATATCAAATGCACGGTTGGACGTATGATGGCGAATCCGAATGATTTGTATTCAGTCGATGAACTGGTAGACGTATGCAGTCGATGAACTGGTAGATGTATGTAGTCGATGAACTGAAAGACTTATGCAGGGAAGGCGAGAGGTGGGCTATATATAGGGTCGTCTGGCTCACAAAGTGATTGTGGTAGTTTCGATCCAACGACTCAAATGAGCTAGGAAGAAACACAACCTTGATCCAACGACTCTCAAGAGCTAGAAAGAAACACACGATCCGTGTGATTCTTCCTGATTGGTGGGATGCTCTAAAAGAGTTTGTCCAGTTTGTACACGAAGTGCGTCCAGTTTTTGCCGTGACCCTCTCTACTCTTTCGCGCATGCTATGCGGGTGATATGATGGTACCATGCCAAGTTTCAACATTTTCAGGATTCATTTTGTAGTGATTTTCAATTTCACGGTCATTTAGCTCTTTAAACAATTAGGTAACTGACCGAAAAACAACAAATGATGTCAGAACATGTTGGAAATTGATGACGTCGCTTTAAATGCTGCATACTGAACACAAAATAAGTAAGGAGTTTAAATAAGTTATTAAAAATAAAAAAGAGGTGCAATGCTGGTTAATTTGCTTCAAGCCATTCGGAATAGTGTAGACTGCAATGCACATAGCTCAGTGCAATCTATGCTATTCCGCAAGGCTTGAAGCTAATCAACATGTAGGTGAGCATTGCAACTCTTCGTCATTGTCTGTGCACTCACGGCTTATAAACCGCTCATACTGCCTCTCTCTTGGCGAAGATCACAAGATAGTTTGGTTAAATTGCATTACTTGTAAGTCCGGTTAACATGGATGCTTATGATGCAAGAGCAATAGCAAAAGTGAAAATTTGGCAAAAATAGGTAGTTGTGTAACTAAAATAGGTAGGAGGAGAGATAGCTCTTATGTCACAAAAAAGAAGTTGTATCAAACCTTTTATGTCGGATCTAGAACAAACCAATCGGTATCGCCATCATACAGCCCAACCGTGGCTGGTGACGCATATATATGCATATCAAATGCACGGTTGGACGTATGATGGCGAATCCGAATGATTTGTATTCGGCCGATGAACTGGTAGATGTATGCAGTCGATGAACTGGTAGATGTATGTAGTCGATGAACTGAAAGACTTATGCAGGGAAGGCGAGAGGTGGGCTATATATAGGGTCGTCTGGCTCACAAAGTGATTGTGGTAGTTTCGATCCAATGACTCACATGAGCTAGGAAGAAACACACCCTTGATCCAACGACTCGCAAGAGCTAGAAAGAAACACACGATCCGTGTGATTCTTCCAGATTGGTGGGATGCTCGGAAAGAGTTTGTCCAGTTTGTACACGAAGTGCGTCCAGTTTTTGCCGTGACCCTCTCTACTCTTTCGCGCATGCTATGCGGGTGATATGATGATACCATGCCAAGTTTAATCATTTTCAGGATTCATTTTGTAGTGATTTTCAATTTCACGGCCATTTAGCTCTCTAAACAATTAGGTAAATGACCGAAAAACAACAAATAATGTCAGAACATGTTGGAAATTGATGACGTCGCTTTAAATGCTGCATACTGAACACAAAAGAAGTCCAGAGTTTAAATAAGTTATTAAAAATAAAAAAGAGGTGCAATGCTGGTTAATTTGCTTCAAGCCATTCGGAATAGTGTAGACTGCACTGCACATAGCTCAGTGCAATCTATGCTATTCCGCAAGGCTTGAAGCTAATCAACATGTAGGTGAGCATTGCAACTCTTCGTCATTGTCTGTGCACTCACGACTTATAAACCGCTCATACTGCCTCTCTCTTGGCGAAGATCACAAGATAGTTTGGTTAAATTGCATTACTTGTAAGTCTAGTTAACATGGATGCTTATGATGCAAGAGCAACAGCAAAAGTGAAAATTTGGCACAAATAGGTAGTTGTGTAACTAAAATAGGTAGGGGAGAGATAGCTCTTATGTCACAAAAAATAAGTTGTATCAAACCTTTTATGTCGGATCTAGAACAAACCAATCGGTATCACCATCATACAGCCCAACCGTGGCTCGTGATGCATATATATATGCATATCAAATGCACGGTTGGACGTATGATGGCGAATCCGAATGATTTGTATTCAGTCGATGAACGGGTAGATGTATGCAGTCGATGAACTGGTAGATGTATGTAGTCGATGAACTGAAAGACTTATGCAGGGAAGGCGAGAGGTGGGCTATATATAGGGTCGTCTGGCTCACAAAGTGATTGTGGTAGTTTCGATCCAACGACTCACATGAGCTAGGATGAAACACACCCTTGATCCAACAACTCGCAAGAGCTAGAAAGAAACACACGATCCGTGTGATTCTTCCTGATTGGTGGGATGCTCGGAAAGAGTTTGTCCAGTTTGTACACGAAGTGCGTCCAGTTTTTGCCGTGACCCTCTCTACTCTTTCGCGCATGCTATGCGGGTGATATGATGATACCATGCCAAGTTTCAACATTTTCAGGATTCATTTTGTAGTGATTTTCAATTTCACGGTCATTTAGCTCTCTAAACAATTAGGTAAATGACCGAAAAACAACAAATGATGTCAAAACATGTTGGAAATTGATGACGTCGCTTTAAATGCTGCATACTGAACACAAAAGAAGTCCGGAGTTTATATAAGTCATTAAAAATAAAAAAGAGGTGCAATGCTGGTTAATTTGCTTCAAGCCATTCGGAATAGTGTAGACTGCACTGCACATAGCTCAGTGCAATCTATGCTATTCCGCAAGGCTTGAAGCTAATCAACATGTAGGTGAGCATTGCAACTCTTCGTCATTGTCTGTGCACTCACGGCTTATAAACCGCTCATACTGCCTCTCTCTTGGCGAAGTTCACAAGATAGTTTGGTTAAATTGTATTACTTGTAAGTCAAGTTAACATGGATGCTTATGATGCAAGAGCAACAGCAAAGTGAAAATTTGGCACAAATAGGTAGTTGTCTAACTAAAATAGGTAGGGGGAGAGATAGCTCTTATGTCACAAAAAAGAAGTTGTATCAAACCTTTTATGTCGGATCTAGAACAAACCAATCGGTATCGCCATCATACAGCCCAACAGTGGCTCGTGATGCATATATATGCATATTAAATGCACGGTTGGACGTATGATGGCGAATCCGAATGATTTATATTCAGTCGATGAAGTGGTAGATGTATGCAGTCGATGAACTGGTAGATGTATGTAGTCAATGAACTGAAAGACTTATGCATGGAAGGCGAGAGGTGGGCTATATATAGGGTCGTCTGGCTCACAAAGTGATTGTGGTAGTTTCGATCCAACGATTCACATGATCTAGGAAGAAACACACCCTTGATCCAACGACTCGCAAGAGCTAGAAAGAAACACACGATCCGCGTGATTCTTCCAGATTGGTGGGATGCTCGGAAAGAGTTTGTCCAGTTTGTACACGAAGTGCGTCCAGTTTTTGCTGTGACCATCTCTACTCTTTTGCGCATGCTATGCGGGTGATATGATGATACCATGCCAAGTTTCAACATTTTCAGGATTCATTTTGTAGTGATTTTCAATTTCACGGTCATTTAGCTCTCTAAACAATTAGGTAAATGACCGAAAAACAACAAATGATGTCAGAACATGTTGGAAATTGATGACGTCGCTTTAAATGCTGCATACTGAACACAAAAGAAGTCCGGAGTTTCAATAAGTTATTAAAAATAAAAAAGAGGTGCAATGCTGGTTAATTTGCTTCAAGCCATTCGGAATAGTGTAGACTGCACTGCACATAGCTCAGTGCAATCTATGCTATTCCGCAAGGCTTGAAGCTAATCAACATGTAGGTGAGCATTGCAACTCTTCGTCATTGTCTGTGCACTCACGGCTTATAAATCGCTCATACTGCCTCTCTCTTAGCGAGGTGGGACTAAAAACAGCTTGCCATAACCTCATTAGTACCGGTTCATGGTACGAACCGGCACTAAATGGTGATGGTGGGGCCATAGCCTGACCGCAGGCTGACACAGCCTCTTTAGTACCGGTTCGTGGCACGAACCGGTACTAAAGGTTCGCCACGAACCGGTACTATTGATCGCCGCCACGAACCGGCACTAATGTACACATTAGTGCCAGCTCTAATTCAAATCGGCACTAATGTGCTTCACGTTTGACCCTTTTTCTACTAGTGCTAGTTTCTTCTCTCTAGATCACTAATATATGCTAGCTAGTTTCAATGATAAATGAGACCTCTGCTTTTGTTTCCATTGGATGTAAGACTAAGATATACTTTTGTTGTTATGCATGTGAGGTAGATGTTCTAGAAGTTGACACAGTAGCCTGTTTAAGTAAGATGCAATCATGGACCAGTACTCTGTTAGCTGGGTCGAATATTTATCTGAGTATCAGTTGCAGTTCTTTGCATTTTGATGAGTAGAGACTGGGACATCCTGAATTGGAATATTAGA
The DNA here is from genome assembly GCA_034509565.1 of Triticum monococcum. Classification (NCBI taxonomy): domain Eukaryota; kingdom Viridiplantae; phylum Streptophyta; class Magnoliopsida; order Poales; family Poaceae; genus Triticum; species Triticum monococcum. The sequence goes on from CM067846.1 coordinate 71,358,696, forward strand.
AGCATTAATGACCCAAAAAATGGACAGCTTTGGCTAATAAAATTGAGGAATCTCAATGATCTATTGTTTGCTTGCAAGAAACTAAGAAAGAATCATTTGACACGTCTTACTTAAAGAACTTCTATCCGAGAAGGATTGCAAAATTTGCATTTCTACCATTTGTAGGTGCATCTGGTGGTCTTTTAGTTGCATGGAATGAGCATATGTTCACTGATCAAGTCCATCACTCAAATGAATTTTCCCTATCTGTCCAATTTACATCTGATCACAATGGAGACAAATGGATCTTAACCAATGTCTATGGTCCCTGCCAACACTCTGAAAGAACCCAATTTCTGGACTGGTTACAAAATTTTCAAATGCCTGATGACTCACACTGGCTTATTATGGGTGATTTCAACTACATTAGATATCCACATAATACAAGCAGGGAAGGGGGTAGTATCACTAATATTCTTGCTTTCAATGAAGCAATTAATAGGCAGGAGCTCATTTAAATTCCTCTCAAAGGAAGAAGTTTTACTTGGAGCAACATGCAAGATGCCCCACTATTGGAAAAACTGGATTGGTGTTCCACTTCAGAAGCTTGTACCCTCAAATATCCTGCTACATTTGCCATACCTCTTGCTAAAACTACATTTGATCATGTGCCAATTAAAATTCAGATTGGATCTGCTATTCCTAGAGAAAATATGTTTAGATTTTGGAACTTTTGGCTAGAACATCCTCAATTCAAAGAGGTTGTCAGAAATATCTGGACACAAGATGTGGAGGCTAGTGACAGTGCCAAAGTGATAGCTATTAAATTCAAGAGACTGGGAAAATGGTTTAAAGAACTAAGCCAGAAATGTCTCTGACTTAAAAATAATAATTGCAGACACCAACTTCATGATCCTTTGCTATGATACCATAGAGGATTTTAGGGTGCTATCCTTAGAGGAATCTAATGCCAGAGCCATCATCAAACTTCATTTGGAAGGCATCGTCCTAGAGAAACAGAGGAAATATTGGAAGCAAAGAGCCACCATCAGGAAGATCAAGGTTAGTGAGGCCAACACTAAATACTTCTAGGCTAGGGCTACCATCAAGTTCAGAAACAACACCATTACCATGCTGAGAGATGCGCAGGGACATGAACACAATGACCATTAGGCTAAGGCTGCAATTCTATACAGAGTTTTCAAAGATAGAATGGGGACCTGCACTGCTACCACAAACCCACTCAACCTACATCAACTGCTATAACCCATGGAAGATTTGTCTGAACTTGAAGCACCTTTCACCAAGGAGGAAATTGATAATGTGATCAAGTAGATGCCTGCAGACAAATCACCATGGCTAGATGGTTTTATGTTGGGGAACGCGGTATTTCAAAAAAATTACCTATGATCACGCAAGATCTTGTTGGGGAACGTAGCAGAAATTCAAAATTTTCCTACGTATCACCAAGATCTATCTATGGAGAAACCAGCAACGAGGGGAAGGAGAGTGCATCTACATACCCTTGTAGATCGCTAAGTGGAAGCGTTCAAGAGAACGGGGTTGAAGGAGTCGTACTCGTCGTGATCCAAATCACCGGAGATCCTAGTGCCGAACGGACGGCACCTCCGTGTTCAACACACGTACAGCCCGATGACGTCTCACATGCCTTGATCCAACAAGGAGAGAGGGAGAGGTTGAGGAAGACTCCGTCCAGCAGCAGCACGACGGCGTGGTGGTGGTGGAGGAGCGTGGCAATCCTGCAGGGCTTCGCCAAGCACCACGGGAGAGGAGAAGGACTTGGGAGAGGGGGAGGGCTGCGCCAGAACATTGGTGCAGCTGCCCTCCCACCCCCACATATATATAGGGGCAAGGGAGAGGGGGGGCGGCCCCCTCAGATCCCATCTGAGGAGGGGGCGGCGGCCAGGGGGGTTGCCTTGCCCCCCAAGGCAAGCGGGCGCCCCCCCTTTAGGGTTCCCCCAAACCCTAGGCGCATGGGCCTTAGGGGGCGAGGCGCCCAGCCCACTAAGGGGCTGGTCCCTCTCCACATACAGCCCATAGGGCCCTCTGTGGCAGGTGGACCCTCCCGGTGGACCCCCGGAACCCCTCTGGTGGTCCCGGTACAATACCGACAACCGCCCGAATTATTCCGGTGACCGTATGATGACTTCCTATATATAAATGTTTACCTCCGGACCATTCCGGAACTCCACGTGACGTCCGGGATCTCATCCGGGACTCCGAACAACATTCGGTAACCACATACAAACTTCCTTTATAACCCTAGCGTCATCGAACCTTAAGTGTGTAGACCCTACGGGTTTGAGAACCATGCAGACATGACCGAGACAACTCTCCGGCCAATAACCAACAGCGGGATCTGGATACCCGTGTTGGCTCCCACATGTTCCATGATGATCTCATCGGATGAACCACGATGTCGAGGATTCAATCAATCCCGTATACAATTCCCTTTGTCTAGCGGTACGATACTTGCCCGAGATTCGATCGTCGGTATCCCGATACCTTGTTCAATCTCGTTACCGGCAAGTATCTTTACTCGTTCTATAACACATCATCCCGTGATCAACTCCTTGATTATATTGTGCACATTATGATGATGTCCTACCGAGTGGGCCTAGAGATACCTCTCCGTTTAGACAGAGTGACAAATCCCAATCTCGATTCGTGCCAACCCAACAGACACTTTCAGAGATACCCGTAGTGCAGCTTTATAGCCACCCAGTTACGTTGTGACGTTTGGCACACCAAAGTATTCCTACGGTATCTGGGAGTTGCACAATCTCATGGTCTAAGGAAATTAAACTTGACATTAGAAAAGCTTTAGCATACGAACTACACGATCTTTGTGCTAGGCTTAGGATGTTGGGGAACGCAGTAATTTCAAAAAATTTCCTACGCACACACAAGATCATGGTGATGCATAGCAACAAGAGGGGAGAGTGTTGTCTACGTACCCTTCGTAGACCGCAACGAAAGCGTTGATGCAACGTAGAGGAAGTAGTCGTACGTCTTCCCGATCCGACCGATCCAAGCACCGTTACTCCGGCACCTCCGAGTTCTTAGCACACGTACAGCTCGATGACACTCCCCGGGCTCCGATCCAGCAAAGCTTCGGGGATGAGTTCCGTCAGTACAATGGCGTGGTGACGATGATGATGTTCTACCGACGCAGGGCTTCGCCTAAGCACTACAACGATATGATCGAGGTGGAATATGGTGGCAGGGGGCACCGCACACGGCTAAGGAACGATCACGTGGATCAACTTGTGTGTCCTAGGGTGCCCCCCTGCCCCCGTATATAAAGGAGCAAGGGGAGGAGGCGGCCGGCCAGGTGTGGCGCGCCAAGAGGGAGTCCTACTCCCACCGGGAGTAGGATTCCTAGTTGGACAAGGAGAGAGAGGGGGGAAAGAGGAGGAAGAGAGGAAGGAAAGGGGGGGCGCCGCCACCCTTCCCTTGTCCTATTCGGACTAGGAAGGGGAGGGGCACGCGGCCACCTCCTGCCTCCTTCTCTCTTCTCCCTCAAGGCCCATGTAGGCCCAATAAACCCCCGAGGGGGTTCCGGTAACCCCCCGGTACTCCGGAAAAATGCCGATTTCACCCGGAACGATTCCGATGTCCAAATATAGGCTTCCAATATATCGATCTTTATGTCTCAACCATTACGGGACTCCTCGTCATGTCCGTGATCACATCCGGGACTCCGAACTAACTTCGGTACATCAAAATTCATAAACTCATAATAACTGTCATCATAACGTTAAGCGTGCGGACCCTACGGTTCGAGAACAATGTAGACATGACTGAGACAGATCTCCGATCAATAACCAATAGCGGGACCTGGATGCCCATATTGGCTCCTACATATTCTACGAAGATTTTATCGGTCAGACCGCATAACAACATACGTTGTTCCCTTTGTCATCGGTATGTTACTTGTCCGAGATTCGATCGTCGGTATCCAATACCTAGTTCAATCTCGTTACCGGCAAGTCTCTTTACTTGTTCCGTAATACATCTTCCCGCAACTAACTCATTAGTTGCAATGCTTGCAAGGCTTATGTGATGTGCATTACCGAGAGGGCCCAGAGATACCTCTCCGACAATCGGAGTGACAAATCCTAATCTCGAAATACGCCAACCCAACATCTACCTTTGGAGACACCTGTAGAGCTCCTTTATAATCACCCAGTTACGTTGTGATGTTTGGTAGCACACAAAGTGTTCCTCCGGTAAACGGGAGTTGCATAATCTCATAGTCATAGGAACATGTATAAGTCATGAAGAAAGCAATAGCAACATACTAAACGATCGGGTGCTAAGCTAATGGAATGGGTCATGTCAATCAGATCATTCAACTAATGATGTGACCTCGTTAATCAAGTAACAACACTTTGTTCATGGTTAGGAAACATAACCATCTTTGATTAACGAGCTAGTCAAGTAGAGGCATACTAGTGACACTCTGTTTGTCTATGTATTCACACATGTATTATGTTTCCGGTTAATACAATTCTAGCATGAATAATAAACCTTTATCATGATATAAGGAAATAAATAATAACTTTATTATTGCCTCTAGGGCATATTTCCTTCAGTCTCCCACTTGCACTAGAGTTAATAATCTAGTTCACATCGTCATGTGATTTAACAGCAATAGTTCACATCACCATGTGATTAACACCCATAGTTCACATCGCCATGTGACCAACACCCGAAGGGTTTACTGGATTCAGTAATCTAGTTCACATCGCTATGTGATTAACACCCAAAGAGTACTAAGGTGTGATCATGTTTTGCTTGTGAGAGAATCTTAGTCAACGGGTCTGCCACATTCAGATCTGCATGTATTTTGCAAATTTCTATGTCAACAATGCTCTGCATGGAGCTACTCTAGCTAATTGCTCCCACTTTCAATATGTATCTAGACCGAGACTTACAGTCATCTAGATTAGTGTCAAAACTTGCATCGGCATAACCCTTTACGACGAACCTTTTTTTCACTTCCATAATCGAGAAACATATCCTTATTCCACTAAGGACAATTTTGACCGCTGTCCAGTGATCTACTCCTAGATCACTATTGTACTCCCTTGCCAAAATCAGTGGTAGGGTATACAATAGATCTGGTACACAGCATGGCATACTTTATAGAACCTATGACCAAGGCATAGGGAATGACATTCATTCTCTTTCTATCTTCTGCCGTGGTCGGACTTTGAGTCTTACTCAATTTCACACCTTGTAACATCGGCAAGAAACTCTTTCTTTGACTGTTCCATTTTGAACTACTTCAAAATCTTGTCAAGGTATGTATTTATTGAAAAAACTTATCAAGCGTCTTGATCTATCTCTATAGATCTTGATGCTCAATATGTAAGCAGCTTCACCGAAGTCTTTCTTTGAAAAACTCCTTTCAAACACTTCTTTATGCTTTACAGAATAATTCTACATTATTTCCGATCAACAATATGTCATTCACATATACTTATCAAAAATGTTGTAGTGCTCCCACTCACTTTCTTGTAAATACAGGCTTCACCGCAAGTCTGTATAAAACTATATGCTTTGATCAACTTATCAAAGCGTGTATTCCAACTCTGAGATGCTTGCACCAGTCCATAGATGAATCGCTGGAGCTTGCATATTTTGTTAGCACCTTTAGGATTGACAAAACCTATTGGTTGTATCATATACAACTCTTCTTTAAGAAATGCATTAAGGAATGCAGTTTTGTTTATCCATTTGCTAGGTTTCATAAAATGCGGCAATTGCTAACATGATTCGGACAGACTTAAGCATAGATACGAGTGAGAAACTCTCATCGTAGTCAACACTTTGAACTTGTCGAAAACCTTTTGCGACAATTCTAGCTTTGGAGATAGTAACACTACGATCAACGTCCGTCTTCCTTTTGAAGATCCATTTATTTTCTATGGCTTGCCGATCATCGGGCAAGTCAACCAAAGTCCATACTTTGTTTTCATACATGAATCCCATCTTAGATTTCATGGCCTCAAGCCATTTTGCGGAATCTGGGCTCATCATCGCTTCCTCATAGTTCACAAGTTCGTCATGGTCTAGTAACATGACTTCCAGAACAGGATTACTGTACCACTCTGGTGCGGATCTCACTCTGGTTTACCTACGAGATTCGGTTGTAACTTGATCTGAAGTTTTATGATCATCATCATTAGCTTCCTCACTAATTGGTGTAGTAGTCACAGGAACAGATTTCTGTGATGAACTACTTTCCAATAAGGGAGAAGGTACTATTACCTTATCAAGTTCTACTTTCCTCCCACTCACTTCTTTCGAGAGAAACTCCTTCTCTAGAAAGTTTCCGAATTTAGCAACAAAAGTCTTGCCTTCGGATCTGTGATAGAATGTGTATCCAATAGTTTCCTTTGGATATCCTATGAAGACACATTTCTCCGATTTGGGTTCGAGCTTATCAGGTTGAAGCTTTTTCACATAGGCATCACAACCCCAAACTTTAAGAAACGACAACTTTGGTTTCTTGCTAAACCACAGTTTAGATTGTGTCGTCTCAACGGACTTAGATGGTGCCCCTTTTTTAACATGAATGCAACTGTCTTTAATGCATAACCTCAAAAATGATAGTGGTAAATCGGTAAGAAACATCATAGATTTGCACTATATCTAATAAAGTACGGCTATGACGTTCGGACACACCATTATGCTGTGGTGTTCCGGGTGGCACGAATTTGTGAAACTATTCCACATTGTTTTAATTGAAGACCAAACTCGTAACTCAAATATTTGTCTCCGCGATCAGATCATAGAAGCCTTATTTTCTTGTTACGATGATTCTCCACCTCACTCTGAAATTCTTTGAACTTTTCAAATGTTTCAGACTTATGTTTCATCAAGTAGATATACTCATATCTGCTCAAATCATCTGTGAAGATCAGAAAATAATGATACCTATCGCGAGCCTCAATATTCATCGGACCACATACATCAGTATGTATGATTTCCAACAAATCTGTTGCTCACTCCATTGTTCTGAAGAATAGAGTCTTAGTCATCTTGCCCATGAGGCATGGTTCGCAAGCATCAACTGATTCATAATCAAGTGATTCCAAAAGCCCATCAGCATGGAGTTTCTTCATGCGCTTTACACCAATATGACCTAAACGGCAGTGCTACAAATAAGTTGCACTATCATTATTAACTTTGCACCTTTTGGTTTCAATATTATGATTATGTGTATCACTATGATCGAGATCCAACAAACTATTTTCGTTGGGTGTGTAACCATGTAAGGTTTTATTCATGTAAACAGAACAACAATTTATTCTCTTACTTAAATGAATAACCGTATTACAATAAACATGATCAAATCATATTCATGCTCAACGTAAACACCAAATAACACTTATTTAGGTTCAACACTAATCCCGAATTTATAGGGAGTGTGCGATGATGATCATATCAATCTTGGAACCACTTCCAACACACATCGTCACTTCACCCTTAACTAGTCTCTGTTTATTCTGCAACTCCCGTTTCGAGTTACTACTCTTAGCAACTAAACTAGTATCAAATACTGAGGGTTTGCTATAAACACTAGTAAAGTACACATCAATAACATGTATATCAAATATACTTATATTCACTTTGCCATCCTTCTTATCTGCCAATCACTTGGGGTAGTTCCGCTTCCAGTGACCAGTCCCTTTGCAGTAGAAGCACTTAGTCTCAGGCGAAGGGCTAGACTTGGGCTTCTTCACTTGAGCAGCAACTTGCTTGCTGTTCTTCTTGAAGTTCCCCTTCTTCCCTCTGCCCTTTTCTTGAAACTAGTGGTCTTGTCTACCATCAACACTTGATGTTTTTCTTGATTTCTACCTTCATCGATTTCATCATCATGAAAAGCTCGGGAGTCGTTTTTCGTCATCCCTTGCATACTATAGTTCATCATGAAGTTCTACTAACTTGGTCATGGTGACTAGAGAATTCTGTCAATCAATATCTTATCTAGAAGATTAACTCCCACTTGTTTCAAGCGATTGTAGTACCCAGACAATCTGAGCACATGCTCACTAGTTGAGCGATTCTCCTCCATCTTTTAGCTATAGAACTTGTTGGAGACTTCATATCTCTCAACTCGGGTATTTGCTTGAAATATTAACTTCAACTCCTGGAACATCTCATATGGTCCATGACGTTCAAAACGTCTTTGAAGTCCCGATTCTAAGCTGTTAAGCATGGTGCACTAAACTATCAAGTAGTCATCATATTGAGCTAGCCAAACGTTCATAACGTCTGCATCTACTCCTGCAATAGGTCTATCACCTAGCGGTGCATCAAGGACATAATTTTTCTGTGCAGCAATGAGGATAAACCTCATATCACGGATCCAATCCGCATCATTGCTACTAACATCTTTCAACATAGTTTTTCTCTAGGAACATATCAAAATAAACACAGGGAAGCAACAACGCAAGCTATTAATCTACAACATGATTTACAAAATACTACCAGGACTAAGTTCATGATAAATTTAAGTTCAATTAATCATATTACTTAAGAACTCCCACTTAGATAGACATCCCTCTAATCCTCTAAGTGATCACGTGATCCAAATCAACTAAACCATGTCCGATCATCACGTGAGATGGAGTAGTTTCATTGGTGAACATCACTATGTTGATCATATCTACTATATGATTCACGCTCGACCTTTCGGTCTCCGTGTTTCGAGGCCATATCTGTATATGCTTGGCTCGTCAAGTATAACCTGAGTATTCCCCGTGTGCAACTGTTTTGCACCCGTTGTATTTGAACGTAGAGCCTATCACACCCGATCATCACGTGGTGTCTCAGCACGAAGAACTTTCGCAACGGTGCATACTCAGGGAGAACACTTCTTGATAATTTAGTGAGAGATCATCTTATAATGCTACCGTCAATCAAAGCAAGATAAGATGTATAAAAGATAAACATCACATGCAATCAATATAAGTGATATGATATGGCCATCATCATCTTGTGCCTGTGATCTCCATCTCCGAAGCACCGTCATGATCACCATCGTCATCGGCGCGACACCTTGATCTCCATTGTAGCATCGTTGTCGTCTCGCCAATCTTATGCTTCCACGACTATCGCTACCACTTAGTGATAAAGTAAAGCATTACATCGCGATTGCATTGTATACAATAAAGCGACAACCATATGGCTCCTGCCAGTTGCCGATAACTCTGTTACAAAACATGATCATCTCATACAATAAAATTTAGCATCATGTCTTGGCCATATCACATCACAACATGCCCTGCAAAAACAAGTTAGACGTCCTCTACTTTGTTGTTGCAAGTTTTACGTGGCTGCTACGGGCTTAAGTAAGAACCAATCTCACCTACGCATCAAAACCACAACGATAGTTTGTCAATTTGACTCCGTTTTAACCTTCGCAAGGACCGGGCGTAGCCACACTTGGTTCAACTAAAGTTGGAGAAATAGTCACCCACAAGCCACCTTTGTGCAAAGCACGTTGGGAGAACCGGTCTCGCGTAAGCGTACGCGTAATGTTGGTCCGGGCCACTTCATCCAACAATACCGCCGAACCAAAGTATGACATGCTGGTAGGCAATATGACTTATATCGCCCACAACTCACTTGTTCTCTACTCGTGCATATAACATCAAACCATAAAACCTGGCTCGGATGCCACTGTTGGGGAACGCGGTAATTTCAAAAAATTTCCTACGCACACACAAGATCATGGTGATGCATAGCAACAAGAGGGGAGAGTGTTGTCTACGTACCCTTCGTAGACCGCAACGGAAGCGTTGACGCAATGTAGAGGAAGTAGTCGTACGTCTTCCCGATCCGACCGATCCAAGCACCGTTACTCCGGCACCTCCGAGTTCTTAGCACACGTACAGCTCGATGACGCTCCCCGGGCTCCGATCCAGCAAAGCTTCGGGGATGAGTTCCGTCAGCACAACGGCGTGGTGACGATGATGATGTTCTACCGACGCAGGGCTTCGCCTAAGCACTACAACGATATGGTCGAGGTGGAATATGGTGGCAGGGGGCACCGCACACGGCTAAGGAACGATCACGTGGATCAACTTGTGTGTCCTAGGGTGCCCCCCTGCCCCCGTATATAAAGGAGCAAGGGGAGGAGGCGGCCGGCCAGGTGTGGCGCACCAAGAGGGAGTCCTACTCCCATCGGGAGTAGGATTCCTAGTTGGACAAGGAGAGAGAGGGGGGAAAGAGGAGGAAGAGAGGAAGGAAAGGGGGGGCGCCGCCCCCCTTCCCTTGTCCTATTCGGACTAGGAAGGGGAGGGGCGCGCGGCCACCTCCTGCCTCCTTCTCTCTTCTCCCTCAAGGCCCATGTAGGCCCAATAAACCCCCGAGGGGGTTCCGGTAACCCCCCGGTACTCCGGAAAAATGCCGATTTCACCCGGAACGATTCCGATGTCCAAATATAGGCTTCCAATATATCGATCTTTATGTCTCGACCATTACGAGACTCCTCGTCATGTCCGTGATCACATCTGGGACTCCGAACTAACTTCGGTACATCAAAATGCATAAACTCATAATAACTGTCATCGTAACGTTAAGCGTGCGGACCCTACGGTTCGAGAACAATGTAGACATGACTGAGACAGATCTCCGGTCAATAACCAATAGCGGGACCTGGATGCCCATATTGGCTCCTACATATCCTACGAAGATCTTTATCGGTCAAACCGCATAACAACATACGTTGTTCCCTTTGTCATCGGTATGTTACTTGTCCGAGATTCGATCGTCGGTATCCAATACCTAGTTCAATCTCATTACCGGCAAGTCTCTTTACTTGTTCCGTAATACATCATCCCGCAACTAACTCATTAGTTGCAATGCTTGCAAGGCTTATGTGATGTGCATTACCGAGAGGGCCCAGAGATACCTCTCCGACAATCGGAGTGACAAATCCTAATCTCGAAATACGCCAACCCAACATCTACCTTTGGAGACACCTGTAGAGCTCCTTTATAATCACCCAGTTACGTTGTGACGTTTGGTAGCACACAAAGTGTTCCTCCGGTAAACGGGAGTTGCATAATCTCATAGTCATAGGAACATGTATAAGTCATGAAGAAAGCAATAGCAACATACTAAACGATCGGGTGCTAAGCTAATGGAATGGGTCATGTCAATCAGATCATTCAACTAATGATGTGACCTCGTTAATCAAATAACAACACTTTTTCATGGTTAGGAAACATAACCATCTTTGATTAACGAGCTAGTCAAGTAGAGGCATACTAGTGACACTCTGTTTGTCTATGTATTCACACATGTATTATGTTTCCGGTTAATACAATTCTAGCATGAATAATAAACCTTTATCATGATATAAGGAAATAAATAATAACTTTATTATTGCCTCTAGGGCATATTTCCTTCATAGGATTGGGTCTTGTCCATCACATCATTCTCCTAATGATGTGATCCCGTTATCAATGACATCCAATGTCCATGGTCAGGAAACCGTAACCATCTATTGATCAACGAGCTAGTAAACTAGAGGCTTACTAGGGACATGGTGTTGTCTATGTATCCACACACATGTATCTGAGTTTTCTATCAATACAATTCTAGCATGGACAATAAACGATTATCATGAACAAGGAAATATAATAATAACTAATTTATTATTGCCTCTAGGGCATATTTCCAATAGTCTCCCACTTGCACTAGAGTCAATAATCCAGTTCACATTGATATGTGATTAACACTCAAGGTCACATCCCCATGTGACTAACACCCAAAGAGTTCTAGGTTTGATCATGTTATGCTTGTGAGAGAGGTTATAGTCAACGGTTCTGAACCTTTCAGATCCGTATGTACTTCGCAAATTTCTATGTCATCTTGTAGATGTAACTACTACGCTACATTTTGGAGCCATTTCAAATAACTGTTCTACTTGGAGCTATTCTAAATTGTTGCTCCATTATACGTATCCGGTATCTCTACTCAGAGTTATCCGGATAGGTGTTAAGCTTGCATCGACGTAACTCTTTACGTCGAACTCTTTATCACCTCCATAACCGAGAACCATATCCTTATTCCTCTAAGGATAATTTAGACCGCTATCTGGTGATCTACTCCTAGATCACCTTTGTACCCTCTTGACAGATATGTGGCAAGGCACACATCAGGTGCGGTACTCAGCATGGCATACCTTATAGAGCCTATGACAAAAGCATAGGGGACGACCTTCGTCCTTCCTCTTTCTTCTGCCGTGGTTGAGCTTTAAGTCTTAACTTCATACCTTACAACTCAGGCAAGAACTCCTTCTTTGACTAATCCATCTTGAACACCTTCAAGATCATGTCAAGGTATGTGCTCATTTGAAAGTACCATTAACCGTTTTGATCTATCCTTATAGATCTTGATGCTCAATGTTCAAGTAGCTTAATCCAGGCTTTTCATTGAAAAACACTTTCCAAATAACCCTATATGCTTTCCAGAAATTCTATGTCATTTCTGATCAACAATATGTCAACAACATATATTGATCAGAAAATCTATAGTGCTCCCACTCACTTCTTTGGAAATACAAGTTTCTCATAAACTTTGTATAAACCCGAAATCTTTGAACATCATCAAAGCGTATATTCCAACTCCGAGATGCTTACTCCAGTCCTTAGAAGGATTGCTAGAGCTTTGCATACTTGTTAGCATCTTTCAGGATTGTTAAAACCTTCTGGTTGTATCACATACATCCTTTCCTCAAGAAAATCGTGAGGAAACAATGGTTTTTGACATCATATCTGCATGATTTCATAAATAATGCAGTGACTGCTAATATAATTCCAACAGACTCTTAGCATCGCTACGAGTGAGAAAGTCTCATCATAGTCAACTCCTTGAACTTGTTGGAAAACATCTTAATGAAAAATCGAGCTTTCTTAATGGTGATACTTACCATCATTGTCCGTCTTCCTTTTAAAATCCATATGTACCTAACAGCCTTATGACCATCAAGTAGTTCTTCCAAAGTCTACACTTTGTTTTCATATATGGATCCTCTCTCGGATTATATGGCCTCGAGCCATTTTGGAATCCAGGCCCACCATCGCTTCTCCATAGCTCGTAGGTTCATTGTTGTCTAGCAACATGACTTCCAAGACAGGATTACGTACCACTCTGAAGTAGTACGCATCCTTGTCATCCCACGAGGTTTGGTAGTGACTTGATCTGAAGTTTCATGATCACTATCATAAGCTTCCACTTCAATTGGTGTAGGTGCCACAGGAACAACTCCCTGTGCCCTGCCACACACTAGTTGAAGAGACGGTTCAATAACCTCATCAAGTCTCCACCATCCTCCCACTCAATTCTTTCGAGAGAAACCTTTCCTTGAGAAAGGACCCGATTCCAGAAACAATCCCTATTGCTTTCGGATCTGAGACAGGAGGTATACCCAACTATTTTGGGTGTCCTATGAAGATGCATTTATCCGCTTTGGGTTCGAGCTTATCAGCCTGAAACTTTTTCACATAAGCGTCGCAGCCCCAAACTTTTAAGAAATGACAGCATAGGTTTCTCTAAACCATAGTTCATACGGTGTCATCTCATCGGAATTACGTGGTGCCCTATTTAAAGTGAATGTGGTTGTCTCTAATGCCTAACCCATAAACTATCGTGGTAATTCGATAAGAGACATCATGGTATGCATCATATCCAATAGGGTGCAGTTATGATGTTCGGACACACCATCACACTATGGTGTTCCAGGCTGTATTAGTTGTGAAACAATTTCCACAATGTCTTAATTTTGTGCCAAACTCGTAATTCAGATATTCATCTCTATGATCATATCATAGATATTTTATCCTCTTGTCACGACGATCTTTCAACTTCACCCCGAAATTACTTGAACCTTTCAATAATTCAGACTCGTGATTCATCAAGTAAATGTACTCAACATCTACTCAAACCATCTGTGAAGTAATAACATAACGATATCCACTACATGCCTCAGCACTCATTGGACTGCACACATCAAAATGTATTACTTCCAGCAAGTTGCTTTCTAGTTCCATTTTACTGAAACCGAAGCTTTCAGTCATCTTGCCCATGTGGTATGATTTGCATGTCTCAAGCGATTCAAAATCAAGTGAGTCCAAACGGTCCATCTGCATGGAGTTTCTTCATGCGTATATACCAATAGACATGGTTCGCATGTCTCAATCTTTTTCAAAAATGAGTGAGTCCAAAGATTCATCAACATGGAGCTTCTTCATGCATTTTATACCAATATGACTTACATGGCAGTGCCACAAGTAGGTGGTACTATCATTACTATCTTATATCTTTTGGCATGAATATGTGTATCACTATGATCGAGATTCAATAAACCATTCATTTTAGGTGCAAGACCATTGAAGTTATTATTCTAATAAATAGAGTAACCATTATTCTCCTTAAATGAATAAACGTATTGCGATAGACGTAATCCAATCATGTCTATGCTCAACGCAAACACCAAATAACAATTATTTAGGTCTAACACCAATCTCGATGGTAGAGGGAGTATGCGATGCTTGATCACATCAAGCTTGGAAACACTTCCAACACATATCGTCATCTCACCTTTAGCTAGTCTCCGTTTATTCCGTAGCTTTTATTTCGAGTTACTAACACTTAGCAACCGAACCGGTATCTAATACCCTGGTGCTACTAGGAGTACTAGTAAAGTACACATTAACATAATGTATATCCAATATACTTCTATTGACCTTGCCAGCCTTCTCATCTACCAAGTATCTAGGGTAATTCTGCTCCAGTGGCTGTTCCCCCTTATTACAGAAGCAATTAGTCTCGGGCTTGGGTTCAACTTTGGGTTTCTTCACTTGAGCAGCAACTGACTTGTTGTTTCATGAAGTATCCCTTTCTTGCCCTTGCCCTTCTTGAAACTAGTGGTTTTTAACTAACCATCAACGATTGATGCTCCTACTTGACTTCTACTTTCGCGGTGTCAAGCATCGCGAATATCTCAAGGATCATCACATCTATCCCTGATATGTTATAGTTCATTACAAAGCTCTAGCAGCTTGGTGGCAATGACTTTGGAGAAACATCACTATCTTATCTGGAAGATTAACTCCCACTCGATTCAAGTGATTGTTGTACTCAGACAATCTGAGCACAAGCTCAACGATTGAGCTTTTCTCCCTTAGTTTGCAAGCTAAGAAAATCGTCGGAGGTCTTATACCTCTTGACGTGGGCACGAGCCTAAAATCCCAATTTCAGCCCTCGAAACATCTCATATGTTCCGCGACATTTCAAAAATGTCTTCGGTACCTCAATTCTAAACCATTTAACATTACCGAACTAGTAGTCATCAAAACGTGTATGTCAGAAGTTCGCAACATCCACAAACCACGTTCGAGGTCCAGCACACCGAGCGGTGCATTAAGGACATAAGCCTTCTACTGTCTGCATAATTGCTACTATCAACTTTCAACTAATTTTTCTCTAGGAACATATCTAAACAGTAGAACTAAAGCGCGAGCTACGACATAATTTGCGAAGACCTTTTTGACTATGTTCAGGATAATTAAGTTCATCTTATGAACTCCCACTCAGATAGACATCCCTCTAGTCATCTAAGTGATTACATGATCCGAGTCAACTAGGCCGTGTCCGATCATCACGTGAGACGGACTAGTCATCATCGATGAACATCTTCATGTTGATCGTATCTTCTATACGACTCATGCTCGACCTTTCGGTCTTCCGTGTTCCGAGGCCATGTCTGTACATGCTAGGCTCGTCAAGTCAACCTATGTGTTTTGCATGTGTTCCGAGGCCATGTCTGTACATGCTAGGCTCGTCAACACCCGTTGTATTCGAACGTAAGAATCTATCACACCCGATCATCACGTGGTGCTTCGAAACGACGAACTTTCGCAACGGTGCACAGTTAGGGGGATCATCTTATTTACTACCGTCGTTCTAAGCAAATAAGATGTATAAACATGATAAACATCACATGAAATCAAATAGTGACATGATATGGCCAATATCATTTTTCTCCTCTTGATCTCCATCTTCGGGGCTCCATGATCATCGTTGTCACTGGCATGACACCATGATCTCCATCATCGTGTCTTCTTCAAGTTCTCTCGTCATCTATTACTTCTACTACTATGGCTAACGCTTTAGCAATAAAGTAAAGTAATTACATGACGTTTATGTTGACACGTGGGTCATAAATAAATTAAGACAACTCCTATGGCTCCTGCCGGTTGTCATACTCATCGACATGCAAGTCGTGATTCCTATTACAAGAACATGATCAATCTTATACATCACATATATCATTCATCACATCCTTTTGGCCATATCACATCACATAGCATACCCTGCAAAAACAAGTTAGACGTCCTCTAATTGTTGTTTGCATGTTTTACGTGGCTGCTATGGGTTTCTAGCAAGAACGTTTCTTACCTACGCAAAAGCCACAACGTGATATGCCAATTGCTATTTACCCTTCATAAGGACCCTTTTCATCGAATCCGATCCGACTAAAGTGGGAGAGACTGGCACCCACTAGCCACCTTATGCAACAAGTGCATGTCAGTCGGTGGAACCTGTCTCACGTAAGTGTACGTGTAAGGTCGGTCCGGGCCGCTTCATCCCACAATGCCGCCGAATCAAGATTGGACTAGTAACGGTAAGCATATTGAACAAAATCAATGCCCACAACTACTTTGTGTTCTACTCGTGCATAGTAACTATGCATAAACCTAGCTCATGATGCCACTGTTGGGGAACGTAGCAGAAATTCAAAATTTTCCTACGTATCACCAAGATCTATCTATGGAGAAACCAGCAACGAGGGGAAGGAGAGTGCATCTACATACCCTTGTAGATCGCTAAGCGGAAGCGTTCAAGAGAACGGGGTTGAAGGAGTCGTACTCGTCGTGATCCAAATCACCGGAGATCCTAGTGCCGAACGGACGGCACCTCCGCGTTCAACACACGTACAGCCCGGTGACGTCTCCCATGCCTTGATCCAGCAAGGAGAGAGGGAGAGGTTGAGGAAGACTCCGTCCAGCAGCAGCACGACGGCGTGGTGGTGGTGGAGGAGCGTGGCAATCCTGCAGGGCTTCACCAAGCACCACGGGAGAGGAGAAGGACTTGGGAGAGGGGGAGGGCTGCGCCAAAACATTGGTGCGGCTGCCCTCCCGCCCCCACATATATATAGGGGCAAGGGAGAGGGGGGGCCGGCCCCCTCAGATCCCATCTGAGGAGGGGGCGGCGGCCAGGGGGTTGCCTTGCCCCCCAAGGCAAGGGGGCGCCCCCTCCCCCCCCCCCTTTAGGGTTCCCCCAAACCCTAGGCGCATGGGCCTTAGGGGGGGAGGTGCCCAGCCCACTAAGGGGCTGGTACCTCTCCACATACAGCCCATAGGGCCCTCCGTGGCAGGTAGACCCTCCCGGTGGACCCCCGGAACCCCTCCGGTGGTCCCGGTACAATACCGGCAACCCCCGGAATTATTCCGGTGACCGTATGATGACTTCCTATATATAAATCTTTACCTCCGGACCATTCCGGAACTCCACGTGACATCCGGGATCTCATCCGGGACTCCGAAAAACATTCGGTAACCACATACAAACTTCCTTTATAACCCTAGCGTCATCGAACCTTAAGTGTGTAGACCCTACGGGTTTGGGAACCATGCAGACATGACCGAGACAACTCTCCGGCCAATAACCAACAGCAGGATCTGGATACCCATGTTGGCTTCCACATGTTCCACGATGATCTCATCGGATGAACCATGATGTCGAGGATTCAATCAATCCCGTATACAATTCCCTTTGTCTAGCGGTACGATGCTTGCCCGAGATTCGATCGTCGGTATCCCGATACCTTGTTCAATCTCGTTACCGGCAAGTCTCTTTACTCGTTCCGTAACACATCATCCCATGATCAACTCCTTGATCATATTGTGCACATTATGATGATGTCCTAGCGAGTGGGCCCAGAGATACCTCTCCGTTTACACAGAGTGACAAATCCCAGTCTCGATTCGTGCCAACGCAACAGACACTTTCGGAGATACCTGTAGTGCACCTTTATATCCACCCAGTTACGTTGTGACATTTGGCACACCCAAAGTATTCCTACGGTATCCGGGAGTTGCACAATCTCATGGTCTAAGGAAATTAAACTTGACATTAGAAAAAGCTTTAGCATACGAACTACACGATCTTTGTGCTAGGCTTAGGATTGGGTCTTATCCATCACATCATTCTCCTAATGATGTGATCCCGTTATCAATGACATCCAATGTCCATGGTTAGGAAACTGTAACCATCTATTGATCAACGAGCTAGTCAACTAGAGGCTTACTAGGGACATGGTGTTGTCTATGTATCCACACACATGTATCTGAGTTTCCTATCAATACAATTCTAGCATGGATAATAAACGATTATCATGAACAAGGAAATATAATAATAACTAATTTATTATTGCCTCTAGGGCATATTTCCAACAGATCTATCTAGGAGATGCATAGAAACGAGAGGGAGAGTGTGTCTATGTATCCTCGTAGACCGAAAGTGGAAGCGTTTAGTAACGCGGTTGATGTAGTCAAACGTCTTCACGATCCAACCGATCCAAGTACCGAATGTATGGACCTCCGCGTTTAGCACACATTCAGCTCGATGACGTCCCCCGGGCTCTTGATTCAGTTGAGGCAGAAGGAGAGTTCCATCAGCACGACGGTGTGGCGACGGTGATGATGAAGTTACTGGCGCAGGGCTTCGCCTAAGCACTATGACGATATGACCGAGGTGTGTAACTGTGGAGGGGGGCACTGCGCATGGCTAAGACAAATCTTGGAGTGCCTTTGGGGTGCCCCCTGCCCACGTATATAAAGGAGGGAGGAGGAGGAGGCCAGCCTAGGAGGGCCGCGCCTATAGGGGGAGTCCAACTAGGATTCCTAATCACTACTAGGGAAAACCTTATACACAGAATTTTAGCAGCAGCGCGGTCTAAAAACAGACACTACTGCTAATTAGCAGCAACGAGCTTTAGAAAATAGCGCTGCTAATGACTGAGTAGCAGTAGCGCTCTAGGTGAAAAGAGCGCTACTACTATAATTGCCACGGTGTTGCCTCCAGGCTAGATATAGTAGTAGCGCCCTTCCCATGGACGCGCTACTGCTAAAGAACCTAGTAGCAGCGGTTTTGCTCAAAACTCGATGCTGCTAAGTATGACCACAACTAATTAAGTTTAGTTCCATACTGCTAAGCGAACAAGGTGTTTACCACCTTAAATATGTTTCTTCTCAACCTATCTCGAGCACTTGGTCTTCATTGAACTATATGTGTATGATTTGTGGTTGCAATATGAATCATCGCCTGTACCTATACAGGTACAATGAGGATTCATGTTGACTATTTAGATTATACACAAAAAGATCAATGATGACCAATGTATATTTTTGATGTTTTTACTAAACAAAAGAAATAACTGCTTCCATTAGCAGTAGCGGTTTTCCCCAAAACGCGCTATAGATAAGTTAGCTATAGCGCGTTTTCTGTACGTGCGCTACTGCTAGTTCGAGTTAACCACCCCCCGCATCAAAATTTCGCTAAGTCCTCCTTTCCCCTCCACCGGCCTGTTCCCCTACTCCCTGTCGCCACCGCCCGAGCCCGAGCGCACCTGCGCCCTCACCGCCGCCGCCCGCCCTCAACCTCATCGCCGCCGCTCTCGACCACACTGTCGCCGCCCTCGACCTCACCGCCGCCGCCCTCGACCGAGCCCGCCGCCAGGACTGCCGCCCTCCCGATCCCGAGCCCGCCCTCGCCGCCCCTCCGTCGCCGAGCACCTCCCCGCCATCGTCTCTCCCTCTGTAAGCCCCCCACCCCTCCCCAACCCCCTCTCTCTTTTCTTAGTTAGTAGATGATTTTAGTAGTAGTAGATGTTAATTTAGGGTTCATAGATGATGATTTTTAGAAGTAGTGGATATTAATTACTAGTAGTGATGGTAAACTAGTTGTATAATTAGCAGTAGTACATGTTAATTAGTAGTAGATGTAGTAGTTAGATGTTAATTAGTAGTAGTAGATGTGCTAGTTTCTTTCTATTTATAGTAAGTTTATATTTAGTAAGAACTAGTTGAATTAATAGAACTAGTTTAGTTTTAGTTGAACTAGTTAAGTTTTAGTTGAACTAGTATAGTAAGTAAATTAATAACTAGTTGAACTACTTCATTTTTAGAAAGAACTAGTTTTTTTATTTTTATACTAAGTTTATATTTAGTAAGAACTAGTTGAATTAATAGAACTAGTTGAACATGCCATATTTGGTGTTATTTTTTAGTTTAAGCAATTATTTCATGTTTTGGTTACACCTCCGAGTGGCCTATGTTTTGCCGGAGTGTTGATTAATTTCCGTTCCGGAAAATTTCAGGCGCTCGATATGTCCTTTTTTAGCAAAGGTCATGCCCGATTTTTCCGTGATTTCTGGGATGACTTGTGCTAGAATATGTACAAGTTTAATCTTTGAATTATGAACGTAGGAAATGTCGTACTTGGACGACGACAGTCTCCCGGGGGAGTGCAGTTGGTGCCACGATGATCGACGTATGTGCGACAGGTTCGTTCAGCTGGATGAAGATCGGCGCTTCAGCATTAAGCTCGAGGAGACCTTCGATGTTGAAACGGTATGCAACAATGACAAGTGTTTTTTTTTTGTAATTAAGCATGACTTCAACTATTTCAACGTCTAATTTTCATCTTTTACAATTCGACTAGCTTATCCCATGCCATGCAAGACGCTATGTCTTGGAGAGGATGGGTTTTGAAGACCATGAAAATTTTCAAACAAAGAAAATACACCTAAGGACCCATCATGATGTCGATTTTGAAGTAAATCTGTACAATTCTCAGAGCGTAACCCATTTTGGTTGCCAAAATTGGGAAGCACTTTGCAAAATGTATGGTTTTTATGAGGGTATGATTGTCAGCATGGATATTGGTGATCCTGACATCGAGCAAGACAATATGGACATTTGGGTCCTTATTGATACGCTTCCGATTCTACCGCAATGTGAGTTTCTCAATCATAGTTATTAACTAATTTATATTGTTTATTTCAAAATAGTTGACAGCTTATTTCCATTGACAGCTTATTTTGAATCTTCAAAGAATGTGCAGAAGATGGTAGACAAAACCCACTACACTGATGGCTCCGAATTAACTTATAAGGAGAAAAATCATCCGATTGCTTATTGTACTTTTTTTGAGAATTACAATACCTATTATCGAACTCCTCCAAATTATGGTGAATACGTGCCACTAGTGCATGTGTTGAACCACGATAACTTCTATGGAGATACCCTGGTAAGATATTTTACTATTACGACATCCGTGCATCTTTTGCATACTTCTAAAACTAGTACATCATTGCTAACTACGAAGTTATTACTATGTTTTTCAACAGAAAATCCCGATGGATTGTGTGCCTCATCTGATGTATTACAATGGTCGCCTTGAAGTTCTGAACCTACAGCCGGGTCATCCTACGGATCTCACCTGTGCATATCGAATTTCTGAAACCGGTGAACACATGCTAATCAAAGAGTGGAAAAAATGTTTGGACATTCGTAAGGAGGTTCTTGGAAGCAACATTAAGCGAAAGGCAAGAATTAGAGACAGGATAATCTGCATTCTCCATAATGGAGAGCGAGGGGCTATCTTGTTTTTTGCTATTTTACCTTAGAGAATATAGTAGGTCCTAAGAGAATGTAGTAGGTCCTATGAGGTACAATATGTTTATTATGTGATACAATGTGTTAGAGTTGAAGATGTGAGGAGTACTTGTGATTACGACTAGTGACCAATGATATGATGATGATGATGATGATGATGATAAGTTGTTAATGATATGATGATGATGATGATGATGATGATGATGATGATATTTATTATATCATTGGGTGAAAGAACCGCGGATTAGTTTCAAGTGGATGTCCGTCCACTTGAAACTAGTCCACACGGTTCTTTCACCCCCGTGATGTAATAACTCATTATGATGTAAAAACAATTTGTAAATTCCTGTTGTATGAAAATTTGTGTAAAGGTGTACAAATACAACATGAAATAAAAAAGAAATAAAATACGAAATAATAGTAGCAGCACGGGCAGAGAGAAGCGCTACTACTAATTACTAGCAGCGCTCCTCCTAGAACTCGCTGTTACTAAGTCGATTTAGCCGTAGCGTGGGTGGAGGCACGCTACTGCTATTCGTTAGCTGTAGCGCCTTATCAGTAGCGCACCACCCCGTGCTACTGATAGGTCTAAAACCTGCGCTGCTGCTAGCCTTTTCCCTAGTAGTGAATCCTAGTTGGAGTCCCCTTCCTTTTTCCAAGAGGGGAGAGATGGAAGGAATAGGAGAGGGAGAAGGAAAGAGAGGGGGGCGCCGCCCCCTCCCTAGTCCAATTTAGACATGCCATGGGGGGGCGCGCAGCCAACCCTTGAGGCCCTTCTCTCCTTTCCCGTATGGCCCATTAAGGCCCACTACTTCCCCTGACGAATTCCCGTAACTCTCCGGTACTCCGAAAAATACCCGACCACTCGGAACCTTTCTGATGTCCGAATATAGCCTTCCAATATATCGATCTTTATGTCTCAACCATTTTGAGACTCCTCGTCATGTCCGTGATCTCATCCGGGACTCCGATCAACCTTCGGTACATCAAATCACATAACTTATAATGCAAATCGTCATCGAACGTTAAGCATGCAGATCCTACGTGTTCAAGAACTATGTAGACATGACCGAGACACATCTCCAGTCAATAACCAATAGCGGAACCTGGATGCTCATATTGGCTCCTACATATTCTATGAAAATCTTTATCGGTCAAACCGCATAATAACATACGTTGTTGCCTTTGTAATCGGTATCATCATACCTAGTTCAATCTCATTACCGGCAAGTCTCTTTACTCCTTCCGTAATGCAACATTCCGCAACTAACTCATTAGTCACATTGCTTGCAAGGCTTATAGTGATATGCATTACCGAGAGGGCCCAGAGATACTTCTCCGAGAATCAGAGTGACAAATCCTAATATCGATCTATGCCAACTCAACAAACACCATCGGAGACACCTGTAGAGCATCTTTATAATCACCCAGTTATGTTGTGACGTTTGATAGCACACAAGGTGTTCCTCTGGTATTCGGGAGTTGCATCATCTCATAGTCAGACGAACATGTATAAGTCATGATGAAAGCAATAGCAATAAACTAAACGATCATAGTGCTAAGCTAACAGATGGGTCAAGTCAATCACATCATTCTCTAATGATGTGATCCCATTTATCAAATGATAACTCATGTCTATGGTTAGGAAACTTAACCACCTTTGATTAACGTGCTAGTCAAGTAGAGGCATACTAGTGACACTCTGTTTGTCTATGTATTCACACATGTACTAAGTTTCCGGATAATACAATTCTAGCATGAATAATAAACATTTATCATGATATACAGAAATATAAATAACAACTTTATTATTGCCTCTAGGGCATATTTCCTTCATTTTAATGCTGCTTTCCTTAAAAATTGTTGGGATATCATTGCTAATGACTTCTATAAGCTCATAGAAGATTTCCATTCAGGACAGGTCAACATACATAGTATTAATTATTCTTTCATCACTTTGATCCCAAAGAAAGACTCCGCAACCACCCCAGCTGAATTCAAGCCCATTTCTCTCTTAAATTGTACCCTTAAGATCATCACCAAACTATTAGCTAACAGACTGCAAAAGTATATCCTTGAGATGGTGCATAAGAATCAATATGGTTTCCTGAATAATAGATGTATCCAAGATTGCCTTGCATGGTCATATGAGTATATTCATCAATGCCACCAGAGCAAGAAAGAAATCATTCTACTTAAATTGGACTTTGAAAAAGCATTTGACATGCTTAACCATGACACCATCATTGAAGTTTTGCAAGCTAACAGTTTTGGAGCTAAATGGATTCATTGGATTAAGATGATCTATGGTACTAGCTTCTCATCTGTACTTCTTAATGGGGTGCCAGGAAAGCAATTCTTATGCAAAAGGGGGGTTAGGCAGGGAGACCCATTATCACCACTGGTCTTTGTGATTGCAGCAGATATTCTCCAATATATCATCAATCAAGCCTACCATACTGATATGATCGAAGCACCACTGATTCATACCTCTTGCCCACACTATCCAATTATCCAATATGGTGATGATACCATTTTGGTGGCCAAGGCTGATGCCAGACAACTGATACACATTAAGAATCTCCTGCTGCATTATGCTGAGTACACATGGCTAAAAGTTAATTACTCCAAGTCCATTATGATTCTATCAACACTCCTACACAGAAGATGGGTGAATTATCCAACCTCCTCGGCTGCAAGATTGGATCTCTCCCTCATAATTATCTGGGGCTACCACTGTTTGTCCAAGCCAAGGGTAGACGACTTTGTTCCCATGTTGAAACGTATTGAGAGTAGGCTGTTGAGTTGTTCCGCTATGCTTTCCACCGGTGACAAGTTAACCCTGTTGAAATCAGTTTTCACTAGTCTACCCACATTTGTCATGTGCACCTTGGAAATTCCAAAGACTGTGATCAAACAAATCAACACATATCTAATGAACTATTTTTGGAGGGAATATGGTACACAAGAAAGAGGGGCGGTCCACATTTCATGGGACACGGTCTGCAAATCCAAAGATCAGGGAGGACTGGGAGTCCTTGACTTAGAGATGCACAACCAAGCTCTGCTCATCAAATATCGTCATAAATTCTTCAACAAGATTGATACACCATGGGTCCACATTATCTGGGAAGCTCACTACCAAGACAAATTACCAAATGACGCCAAGGTTGGATCATTTTGGTGGAGGACGATTCTGAAACATCTTCCTACCTTCAAGCAGCATGCAGTGTGTAAGGCGGGTCAAGGGAACACAATTCTCTTCTGGACTGATAGATGGCAAGACACACCACTTTCTATCAAATACCCAGAACTACACTCATTTGCTATCCAGTAGAACATAACTCTTCAGAGAGCACTGGAACACAATGATATCAGCCTTCTATTTCACAGACCCATGTCACAGGAAGCATTTGTTCAATGCAATGCGTTGCAGATTTTAATCAATGAGAGACTGGTAGCAACTGGACAAGACAACTGGTCTTACACATGGAAGGCTCCTAAGTACTCATCCATGAAGATGTACAAAGTTATTCAGGGATATAATCCAACACACAGCACATTCAGACTTCTGTGGAAAACAGCATGCCGTCTGAGACATAAAATCTTCTTTTGGTTATTACTGCATGACCGAATCAGCACCCGAAATATGCTACACAGAAGAAGTATGTATCTCGAGGACTATAATTGTGCCTTCTGTGCTGAAACCACTGAAGAAACGGTGACTCGTCTTTTCTGGGACTGCCCCTTTGCATTGATGTGTTGGCATTCTATTGCACCCAATAAACATAGGGGCATGTCGGCCAATGATGAAATCTACCTCATCTTGGAATCACTCCCTTCAGAATTTGAGTAAATAGCATAAAACTACTACTTTACAGGTTAGGGTTCCAAAAAACTACCAAATTTTATTTTTTCGCTAATAACTACCAAGTCAGGGGTTGACTGTTTCAAAAAACTCAAATAGCCGAGTGCTTAACAATTGATCGCGTTTATGACATGTCGGGCCCGCATCTAAAGGAACCGTCTGTTTGACCGTTTGTTTGACCATTAACTGACATATAGGACCCACATGTCAGTGTCTTTTTTCAGAAACAAGCAATTGAGCCCCTGTAATCTTTTTAGAAAAGCGATCGGATCCATAAAACGCAATCGGGTCCCTTCCCGTCCCCATGCTCTAGAACGGCACGAGCAGCCAGCAGCCCCGCAGGAGCTCGCCGGCCAACAGCCCCACCGAAGGAGCTCGCCGGCCAGCAGCCCCGCCGTGAGGATCTCGTCGGCGCCACCTCCTCCGACCGGCGAGCCGCGCCCGCAGCCGCGTGTGCTCCCCGCCATGCGACAACTCTCCCTCCCCTCCCCATCCTCCCCATGGTCGTGGGAGCGTGCGTGCCGGCGGCCACCTCCTCCGGGCCTCGTTCGCGGCGGCGGGAGGGGCTCACTCCAACAGCAGCGCAGGCCGTCCGCGTTGGCCGCTTGCGAGGCAGGGCAGCAGCCGGCACAGGCGAGGTAGGGCGTCGCCGCCGGCGCAGGGGAGGCAGGGCGTGGCCGCCGGCACGGGCGAGGCAGGGCGTGGCGGCGGCCACAGGCGAGGGGCGTGGATCCGGCTGCTGCGGGCGCCACCTCGTGCGCCCTCTGCTGCCAGGCCCGGCGAGCTCTCCAGCCTCTCCAGCCACTACTCCGGGCGGCGGCCTGCACACAAGGCCCCCATGGCGCGCGCGGCGACCGTGGGCGGAGCCCCATGGCGCGCGGCGACGACCACGGGCAGAGCCCTTTGGAGGCGCGGCGGCGACAGTCCAAGGACCCGATTGCTTTTGTAAAATGATTTCAGGGACCCGATTGCCTTTTTAAAATATTTGTATGGGCTATTCCGTAAAAAATCTGTGGATGAGGCGCTGACACGTGGCCCCCACAAGTCAGTTAATAGTCAAACAAACGGTCAACCAAACGGTGCATTTAGTGGCGGGCCCGACCTGTCATAAACATGTTTAATTTTTTAACAAAGATGATTTGGGGTTTTTTGAAACAGCCAACCCCTGACTTGGTAGTTATCAGCAAAAAAAATAAATCTGATAGTTTTTTGAAACCCTAACCTGTAAAGTAGTAGTTTTATGCTATTTACTCTTAGAATTTGCTATGGAGTATTTGGATGAGCAGAAATGGCAAGATTTTTAGAAGAGCCACACCATCAATGAATACTTGGAAATACTATTTAAAAGAAGAGATGGTGGCTTTAGAATTAAGAGCAAAGACAGATAAGGCGGACAAGATCCACAGTTGGATAGAGAATAATCTTTAATTCCTTTGATGTTTCATAGAACAGGCATTGGTTGACTGGCCTTTTTTTTTTCTACTTTTGTAATTGTACATAATATTTAATGAAAATTTACCGTAGAACAATTATTCTACGGTTTCGCTCAAAAAAATGACCAGAGTCGTTTCTCCCACGGTGAACCGGTTTCCACGCAGATGAGTTAGGATCACATTCTTCACATGCATGATTCACATACCAGATTCCGGACGTCCCAGGCTCCGGAAAGAGACA
Organism: Triticum monococcum; assembly: GCA_034509565.1. Classification (NCBI taxonomy): domain Eukaryota; kingdom Viridiplantae; phylum Streptophyta; class Magnoliopsida; order Poales; family Poaceae; genus Triticum; species Triticum monococcum. Next base: position 71,386,008 of record CM067846.1, read on the forward strand.
ACGCTCGCAAGATGTGTCATATGGTTCCACCGAACTTCCACGACTGCCCCCGAGCGAATATAGTCTGTTCCATAAGTTCCTCCAGATGGCATCTTAATTCGCTGACGTGATGTAAACCATAAGTAATTAAGTAGTGTGAGGAGTACAATGAGGAACCATACAAATCATAGTGTGAGGAAGAAACGAGGCATCTTCTCTCGGAAGATCCTCCAGTCACCGGAACCATATAATTTAATCTGATCTCAGCCAAAATGCTAGTAATAAACAACACTATTTATAGCAGACATCCACGAGTACGTAACCTCCGCCCCGGCTCAAGGTCACACTCACGCACAGGCACGCTCGCGGCTTTGCCCCGATCGATGGCCAAGGTCGCGCCATTTCTCCTCCACCATGCGACGCCACTGCCCAACCTCAAGCTCCATGCTCCTCCGAGAAGCACCTCACTTCATGCCAGGCACTCCACGCCCGGCCTCGCACGGTGCGCCGTGACGGCTCCGACGAGCACCACCGCCACCACCACCGTGTTGCAGGACGAGGAGCCCTTCAGCCTCGACCGGTACATGGCGTCCAAGGCGGTGACCGTGAACGAGGCGCTCGACCGCGCCCTGCCGCCCGGGCACCCCGAGCGGCTCCTCGAGTCCATGCGCTACTCGCTCCTCGCGGGCGGCAAGCGGGTGCGCCCCATGCTCGCGCTCGCCGCGTGCGAGCTGGTGGGCGGCGACGAGGCCGCCGCCGAGCCCGTGGCCTGCGCCGTCGAGATGGTCCACGCCATGTCGCTCGTCCACGACGACCTCCCCTGCATGGACGACGACGACCTCCGGCGCGGCCGCCCCACCAACCACGTCGCCTTCGGCGTCAGCACCGCGCTGCTCGCCGGGGACGCGCTCCTGGCGCTGGCGTTCGAGCACCTCGCCCGGGGCTGCGCGGACCGCGGCGTGCCGGCCGACCGCGCGCTCCGCGCCGTGGCGGAGCTGGCGGGTGCCGTGGGCGCGGGCGGGCTCGCGGCGGGCCAGGTCGTGGACCTCGCCAGCGAGGGCGCCGACGTCGGCCTCGCCACGCTGGAGTACATCCACGTGCACAAGACGGCGCGGCTCCTGGAGGCCGCGGCGGTGTGCGGCGCCATCGTCGCCGGAGGAGACGACGAGGAGGTCGAGGGCATCCGGCGGTACGCGCGTTACGTCGGGCTGCTGTTCCAGGTGGTGGACGACGTGCTGGACGTGACGCGCACGTCCGAGCAGCTGGGGAAGACGGCGGGGAAGGACCTGGCGACCGACAAGGCCACGTACCCGAAGCTGATGGGCGTGGACGGGGCGCGCGCGTACGCAGCCGAGCTTGTGGCGAGCGCCGAGGCAGAGCTAGACCGCTTCGACGCTGCTCGTACAGAGCCTCTGCGTCACCTCGCGCGCTTCATTGCGTACCGGCAGCACTGATTAATCAGTGCAAGATTATCACAATTTGGTTGTAAAAACAAATCCTTGTGCCACTGTCCAGTTTTTTTTTAACACAGCAGTATCGAAGTCGGTCATACACTTACCCCTATAGATGCATGCACTTACACCCTACCCCTGCACTCATACCCTACGAGGGCATCTCCAACAGTTTATATGTTCGAGCAACTCCAACAAGCCGACCCAAACGGACGATGCATTTGTCCGTTTTTTTCCCTTAGGGTCAGCCGTCCGCCCGGCGTCCGCCTACTTTTGCATTTGGGTCGGCTGTGCACCCAACGCGTCGACCCATTTCATGTCGCATTTAACTTTTAAATAAAAAAGGCACGCAGCCGATCATGCCGGCGGCCATGTCTCATGCCGGCATCATGCCAGCGCCGACATACAATGCCGGCTTCGAAAAATATCACCACAGATCATGTTGGCGCACTCGTCAGCCGGCCGGCGCACATACCAGCACACAAAAAAGGTGGGACTTGAGTTCGACCACACCATCGCGGCTCCTGTGGTCATGCCGGCACACCTGCCGGCATACAAAAAAGATGGCGCTCGCCGCCATAGATCACGCGTCGTCGAACTTGAGCATGTCGGACTGCATCTTCTCAAACCACGGCCTCTTCCTTGGCGACACGGTGTTGAGATCCACCTTCATGATCTCCACCCCGATCATCATGCTCGCGAGAGCCACTTCTTTCGCCTTGGTCTTGGCGTTGGCGACCCCGATTTCTAGCATCTTGGCTTGCTGCTCCGCCTCTAACTCGAACATCTTGGCTTGCTTCTCGCGTCCAGCTCAAGCCTCCTTCTTTGGATCTTCATGAAAGCATTCATTTGCTCCGCCTTGAAACGTCGGTGCTCCTTCTCCCTTGAGTCCTTCTTATTCATCATGCCGTCCACGCTTGCGATCAAGGCGTTGGTGGCCGCATCTCGCTTGTCCTCCTTCTTGGAGTTGGTCTTCCCCCACGGGCGTGCCGGCTCGCCCTCCCCAACATCCTCCACGGCTTTCTTCCCCCCACGCGACTTGAGTGCGGGATATTGCGCCTTGAACTTCTCCTCGTCCTTGATGACCCGATAGCAATGGGAAAGGTTGAAGCACTTGCCATTGTGTTGAACCTTGAATGCCTCCAAAGCTTGAAATGCGTACAAAATGTTTCCATGCAAGCATATGGGCAAGTGATATGCAAATGAACACGCAAAGGATGAACTTGATGACACAAAAGAGGGCGGCTTGCTAGCATACCATGTCTTGCATGCCGATGCCGCTAACAGGGCGGGCCTTGACGCTCTCAAGAGTGGCGCAAAACTTGTTGCACTCTTGTTGGATCACCCTCCACCGCTTGGAAATGGAGACCCGCCCGCGCGTGCTCACAAATTGGTAAGGTGGAAACTTCTTGCGCTCATGAAACTCTTGGTGGATACGAATCCAAAAGGTTGAATGCTTTTGTTCGGCGCCCATCTTGGGGTCTTGTTCAATGTCTCGCCAACACTCGCAAAGAAGCTTGTCCTCGGCCGCCGTGTATGCCTTCGTGCGCTTGCTCTTGCGCTTCGGCTTAGGACCGGCGGCTTGGTTGCGAGCTCGTCCTCGAAAAAAGGCTCCACTTCGATGTCGCACTCGTCCTCTTCCTCTAGCCCGTAGTTGTCCGGGAACTCGTGGTCGAGGGGGGAGCCGTCCAGGTCGATGCCGACCTGATCACGCATGAAGGCCGCCTAATCGGGATCATAGCCAGCAACCGGCGTGAACGCCCCGCGGCCGTCCTGGCTTTGTGTCTCGTCGGGATCGTAGCCAGCGGCCGGCACACCGCCCTCGAAGATGAGGTTCTGCATGTAGTCCTCGTCGACGGACAGCATTTCCTCGAACAGGTTGCGGGCGTCCGGGAGCATGTCGGCCGGCGTTTGCCGCTCGCGTTTCCTCGCGACTCCGGATGGCGAGCCATCGGCCACCAGCGTGGCGTTGAGGTCGATGGGTGCAGGCGCGAGCGTGGAAGGCGCGACCACGCTCACGTCGGGCGAGCACTCCCCGGAGAGGCAGGAGGCCTGCGGGTAGACGTGGAAGCCGGGGATCGGGTTGCAAGCCGACGCCCGGGGCAAGTCGGGCAGCACCATCCGAGGAAACGCCCACGAGCCGGTGCTGGCCGCGGCGACGGCAGCTTGGACGAGGCCGTGCTGGCTAGGGTTTAATCCTAGCATGTAGAGCGCCTCCCTCGTTGCTGCCACGACGCGGACGTTGGTGACCTCCTGCTGCACGGCGACCACGGTGGCAGCCTGTGCGACGGCCTTATCCCTCGCGTCTGCGGCGTGCCTCCGGCCCTTCCTCTTGGCCGACTCCCTTGCCCGTTGTTCGGGCATCAGCGCCTTCTTTGGCTTGGTCGCGGCGGCGGTCTTGCACGGGACACGAGGCTTTCCTTTCCCGAGGGGGCGGCGGTGCCGGATGAGGCGAGGGAGGCGAGGCCGGCGGTGGCATTGAGGTCGATGGCGTCCTCCATGGCGGGGTGTGGCGCGGGCGGGAATGTTTTTGGGGAAAATAGGGAGAAATGGCGGTGGCTGCCACCGAACAGCGGGCCCGGGGAGAGGAGTAGGCGCGTGCGTCCGTCTCGTGTCCGCGCCGACGCAAATCGGGCTCAAAATTAGGCCAGGAATGGGTCGCCATGCGGACACCAAGCGGACACGCGTCCGTTTGGCTCGGCGCATTGGGCCGCCTTTTCTGTCTGCGTCGACCCAAACGGACGGCGGTGGACGAAATAGGTCGCCCCATTGGAGTTTCTCTTAGCTTGTTGGTAAAATATGTCATGTAATCAACCAACATCTTAACATACAACAACTCCAATGGATTGTATCTAATTTGCCCAATAAGATGTGAGATAATAAATAAGGTGCTCTTTCATTCTACATTGGAGCTTGTGCAAGGGGTGTTGGTTCATGTACATACAACCTTCCTTTCTTTCCTCATTTATTGTATGACACATCATCAAAAACATATGTGACAAAGTCTACCAACAACTATCTTACAACCATTGGAGATGTCCTGTGTACCTCTGAAAGACTAAGTCGACACTTTATCTTGAGATTGACGAAGTTGTCACAGACGTCTTCATAATCGACGAATGTCTTCTCCCACTGTACGCACATCACCAGAAGGACTAAAATAAATCTAAAAACATACGAACACCATTGTCGAGTCTGGAACGTGAAGTATGTCATTAAGGGCATGTTCGGAGTCTCTCCCGCTCCGTAACTCCACTCCCGGAGCAACTGGAGTCATAGTTTAAATTTACGGAGCGGGGAAATAGATACTATGTGGATCTTTGAATCTGGCGGAGCTGAAGGCTTCCCGAACAGTCCTTAAGTTTGACCAAATCTTTAACTCAGTAAGGACTTGTTTGGATCGATGCCCTGAGATGCCCTGCCAAAAAGTTGGCGCTGACCTGCCAAGCGCGAGCGTTTGAATGGCCACCAAATAATTGGCGCGCCTAGTCCTTCGTAGCTTTGCTAGCTCAATTTCACGCCAATGTTTTAGCTGGGTGCAGGCGGCGAAAATCGGTCGCCAATTAATTGGCGCGCCCTTGGTTGGCAGGGCCAACACATGCATAATCAAAACAGCCTCTAAGCTCTCTAGGATTAGAGTCCCAAGGGTCGATTGAGGGCGTACGCTTCCTTGGCAAAGAAGTCAGGTTTCCTTGGTCACCCGCCGGCTTCGTCGCCAGGCCGTCTCGTTTGGGCCATGACGACGTGGTGGATCTTGGTTTTTGCTGGCGGGAGGGCTCCATCTTTAAATGTTTTTTTTAAGTTTTATTATGGTATGCGATGGCTTCCTAAGATGAATAAGGTTCTTTCTTCCTAGTCTCCGTTTCAGTAGTGCGTCTAGCATCATCTGTGTGCGTGTGGAGGTGTGTCTCTAACGGATCTATTCTTAGTGAATTTGCTCGGATCTTGTCGTAGTTCGTCTACATTTGTGTCTTCAGGTTGGATTCTTTCGATCTACGTTACTCTTCAATGGCGATGGTTACTGTTATGTTGCACTGGTTCTATGGAGGCTTAGCACGACGACTTTCGATTGTCTACTACGACAAGTTTTACCCGGCTCCAACATGGAAGGGGCGATGACAGCGGCACGCCTTCGACTCGCTTCAGTGATTGTAGTCGTCGTTAGGTTGTCCATGAATTTGGATATAATGTTTCTCGTGTTCGTTGTAGTATCATGATTGAAGAGGAATAGATTGGAAGCTTTTCAAGAAAAAATGATTTTTTTTCGTCGACGTACATGATTTTGATCTGGACATGGGTGACTGTTGGGCCCATTTGGTCGGAGGCTTAGGGAGTGTAGATGGTTTAGAGCATCTACAACCGGACTTGGCAAGTCCGGTCCCTCAAACGCCCACGGACGCGTCTGCGGGCATTGATCGTATATTCCTCAAAAAATACAGTCCACACCCGAAGACGTCAATTACCATATCTCAAATCCATACAAACTCATGCAACTACGTCGACGCACACGCATCGTCCGACTACTCCATCACACTACACTAAACATGTCATCGGACTATCAAAGTTTGGCATGTTTGGCTATGGTGGAGTTCGTTCACGGCTGCCCTTGCCCTTCCCGACGCCCTTGCCGTCCTTCTCACGGAAGTACCGGTCGAAGACGTGGTACAGATCGAGCCAGATCTGCCCATCGCCGGAGTTGTTCTCATTTGGTGGCAGTCCGGCCATGGCACGGACCGCCTGATTTTGCTCACGGACAAGGGCGCGCGTGTTCCTTCGCTGTCGTTTCTTCACAATGCGGACGCGGATGGCTTCTTCATCTGCGGCCGCCCGCACTGCCACCGCCATTTCTGCCGCGAGACGTGCCTCGACGGCCCTTATCCTCTCCTTCCCACGGCGGGCCGCCCGTTCTCGGGGGGACTCATACTCTGCCCGACCGGTGATGGGGAAGGAGAGGTGTTCCGGCCGGGACCACGAGGATCCAGCAACAGAGGACCTAAGCGCCCGGTGAATCGACGCTATGGCGTCGCGACGGACGGATCCATCTATCGATCGGGCACTGTCCTCCTGGGAGCGGCAGAGTGGAATGCGGATTGCCATTGCCTCATCCAACCCACAACCGGATGACACCCCAGTCGACGGATCCGGACTGGTCAAAGTCCGATCCACTGCCTGCCATGGTGAAGAAGGTCGCAGACCGCTGGAGGTGAGCTCGGGTGGCGGAGGGGAGTGAGTGAAGTGACTAGGGTTTGATCCGGCGAGAGGATAAGGACGAATATAAGATGATCGGATGGGCCAGTATGGGATAGGTCCGACATGACGGGCGTGCCTAGACACCCTATATTCGCTTTATATTTAAACTGAATATGAAGGATGCTGGTCAGTCTAAACGTTTAAGGGTTGTTTGAGGGGCCCGGTGTTATTGGAGGGTCGTTTGCTGCTTCCATCACACATGCGACTCATTGTGTCTCGACTGTGCTTCTATGTAGCGGTGGCTTCTGGGTGGTTCCATGGGGCTTCTAGCTGGCCGGCTGCACACTACTACTGCCGTCCTGGTTTATAAGTCTTTTATGTAATTTATAATAAAATTTGATCAAAAATTTAACTAACAAAATATTAGTGCATGTCAATAAAAATTATATCATTGGATTGGTATTTAAACATAGTCTTTAATGATATAATTTTTTATGACATGGATGAATATTTTGTTAGTTAAATTCACGGTCAAAATTTAGCATAAATTATAATAAAGACCAATAAATCAAAACGGAGGTAATAGTTTTCTTCGCCTCGGAGGGTGCTTTCGCTCTATGCAAATACAACCCACGCTTCGTCCGCTTTATTCCTTGCCTGTCTGCCGCTGTAATCGAAAGCTCAACAGGTGATTAAGCAGCAACATGTGTCAATCCCGAAAGTGTTGCTTTGCACCCGAGCTCACATAGTTCGGTGAACAATAAAATCCGAAAAAATATTAAGAACATTTAAAAAAGATCTAATTTTTATTACACAAAACATTGATGTTTTTCAACATTCATGAGAAAATTCGCTATGAAATCACATTCGTATAGGTGTGGGCAAAAAAACAAAATTGATGCTTCAAAAAGACTGCTATTTGGGGCAATGATTTGTTTTTTCTTTTGCCCACACCTACACGAATGTGATTTCATAGCGAAGATTTGCACATATGTTAAAAACATCAAAGTTTTTTGCAAAAAAAAAAAATCCAGATTGTTTTGAATCTATTTAACATTTTTTTTAGATTTTACTGTTCACCCAAGCTCATGTGAGCTCGGGTGCAGAACAGTTGTGCCGTCTTCCTCTCTACTACTCTCCAATTCGTTGGTTCTTCCCTCGGTTCTTTCCGGCCTTCTAGTGCACCAATCTGCCCATTGAACTATTTGCTCTCTTTCTTATGATTTTGATTATTTTCTAATCTCCTATGCTCAGTTAACTGGCAAACTGTGGAGTGGCGATCTGCAAACATGAATATACTAAAACATTAAGGTCCTTAGGATTGGAGGCCTCACAATTAATTAAGGTCTTCAATTGTGATTTGGTCACCTAATTTTAACCGGGTCAACAATTTCTCAAAACTTTCTCATTTAATATTTTATACAATACATCATGCTTTCTAATTTTTAAATCTTCATAATTAATTAAAGCTACAATTTAGAATTAGATCACCCGATTTTGATTGGGTCAACAATATCTCAAGGCGCTCTCCCATTTAATTATTTTAATTCTCTATGTTCTCTAATTTAAAGTTTTCATTCGATTGAGGTATTCAATTTTGAATTTGATTTACAATTTTGATCAGGTCAGCAATTTTTCAAATCAATCAGCAGCAACCGGTCTATGAAAACATATCAACCCCTCGCAGACTCCCATCACCTAGAGAAAAAAACGCCACCATGATAGCACGAATACAGTACATGCAACTACTGATGAAAAAATATCCCCACATAAATATGGGTTAATTAGCGAATAGCACAGAATCACTCCGTGAAAGGCCCACCAAATAACCGCATTATAAATAAACATAAAACACACTCCTTTTCCAGCAGCACTTTGACCCCTGCGCCCGCCCGCCCCTCCCCTGCGCCCGTGCCGCTGGCCACTCCGGCCGCGGCGGCCACCGCACGCACCTTTGCCCGCCGGGCTATCCTGCCTGCCTGATGGCCCCCCCACCCCCTGATTCTCCGGCGCCGACCAAGCTCCTGGACTGGGACGCCTCCTCCGCAGAGGGAGACGGCCGGGGTGGATCTGGATCTGGCTCCGTGCGCTCGCCGGATTCCCCGGCGCCACTTCAAGGTGAGGCCTGCCCCTTTGCAGCTCCGCCCGCCCCTGTGTCCGGCGGTCCGCCCGCTGTGTCCCATGCCGCTCGCCTCAAATCCATTGTGGTTGCAGCGTCCCCCCCCCCCAAGGCCGTCATTGATGACGGGCTGCCCCGCAATCCCTCCCTTCCCCCGTCGGTCCCTGGGCTGCGCTCCATCATCGTCGCCCCATCCGCAGCCCAGCCGGAAATCCCGCCTGGCATGAATGAGGGATGGACGGTGGCGAGATCCCGGAAGCAAAAGCTGCAGCTGCGGAAAGCAGCCATCGATCCGGCGGGCAATAGTGCTGCCCGTCGCCGCTCCATTACTCAGGCTGCCGCCCGGCAGGCCTTCTTAAGGCGCATCAAGGGCCTGTGTCTTCGCTGCCTCAGCCCCCTACACCACCGCAAAGACTACCATGGAACAACACACTGCCTCACCTGCAGACTCCCCGGCCACCAATCCCGCCAGTGCCCCCAAAACCTCTTGAAGCCGACGACGCCTAGCGCGGCTGTCCGCTCCGGCCCGGCCCCGCCGCCAGGCAGGGCGCCCGTCCGCGACCGACTCGTCTTCCCTCCGTCGACCGAGGCCCCTGCGCTGCCTCCCCCACCGCCGCTGTCCCTGCAACAGCAGCTCATGGCGGCCACTTTCGTCCCTGCTTCCCCGCCGCGCCGTCAGCGCCACAGCCACGGTGTGGTCGTCCACACGCGGGCCATGGAGCACCAGCGCTTCATCCTCAAGAACCACGCCGTTCTGCTCACGGCCACGGACAACTTCCACGCCATCAACCCGATGATGGTGGGTCATGCCCTCGAAGCGCAACTGCGCATCGGCCCACATCTGCTGCGGGTCACACGCCACCACCCAGAAGATTTCCTCATCCACTTCGAGGACCCAGCCCACCGCGACGCCGCGCTGCGCTACAGCAGCATCAACGTCGAGGGCGTCTCCTTCCTCGCCAAGCCGACGAGCACGCGGTCCGCCAGACCTGGATGCTGCATGCTCGTGTCGTCATCGAGCACCTCCCCCTCGACATGTGGACCCTGGAGGGGGCCAAGGAGGTGCTTGGCAAGTTCTGCATCATCGACCGGCTCGACAGCCACACCTTCGAGCGCCGGGACACGCGCACGTTCGCCTGCTGGGTGTGGGTGTGGAACCTCACGGACATCCCCACCCGCCACTGCCTGTCTAGCTTCGAGGAGGGGGCTGGCCGCATGACGGAGATGCTGGGCTACTCGCCGCCGCTCAGGGCCAACAGCGTCGTCCCACCCCCTCCTGAGGGGGAGCGCAGTTCCCTGCTCTTCCACATCGACCGCATTGAGGACTGGACGCCTCGAGGGTCGCGATCTCCCGAGTCCTTCCAGAGCGGCCTGCCTTCCTCGGGGTCCGATGACGACGATCGCCGCCCCATGCCAGAGATCGCCACGCTCGACTGGAGGTTCAACGTCGAGGACAACCGCGAGCATCACCAGCCACCTGCGCCTGCCCCAGCCCCTGCCCCTGCCCCTGCTCCGCGTCATCAGCAACGGGGCAGGCCGGCGCCACGCGTGGCCTCCACTGGATGCCGTGGCATGCCGGCCCCGGCTCGCCGTGGCGATCACGATGGGGAGGGTGGCTCGGGCCGCCGCTCTTGGAAGGATGCCTTGCTGGGTTTTGGGTGCTCCAGCAGGGACGCCCCGGCTGCCCGCTCCCCCAGCGCCGATCGTCATGGCAGCCGCACACCGGGACCGCGCCACAGGCGGCGCCAAGTGAACGCTCATGCCAAGATGCCAGAGCCGCTCCTCACCCCACCGCTCCCCTTGCTGCCCCTGGCAGCAGCTCCTGCTGCGGTGGCCCCCCCAACCTCCCAGCCAGCTCCTTCAGCGCCAATTGCCCCTCCACCAGCACCTCCAGCACCGCCTGCCACACTGCTTGCACCCGTTCAGGAGCCTGAAGACCCAGTGGCTTGTTTCTTTGCCAACAGGCGCGATGCCATCACCCCTCCGCGCTGGACTGACAGCATGGTGTTCAAGGTGAACGCCACAATTGAAGCCGCTCTGGCGCAGCCGCTGTCCTTCTCCCCCAACCCATCGGAGAAGCTTGCAAAGAAAAAGACAGACGACCACCAGCTCCCTTCCACCCTCAGCCGCACCCGCACCACGCTGCGTAGCCGCCCAAGCCCCACCCTGAAGATGACCAAGATTGCCACTCTGACGATAATCGAGCCAGTGAGCCTTCCCCTGGTCACTGCTCAAATGGATGGCCTCGAGATTGGCCAATGCAGCACCCAGAAAGATCACGGAAAGCAGATGGTCGCCCATGCCCTCTTCTCCGACATCCCTCAACCCATCCTTGCCTCTCCAGTCGTGCCACCACCGGGCACAGCGAAGCCAAAGAACCAGATGCTCCCCTCTAGAAGAAGCGCTCGCCAGGCGGGAGCAAAGAATGACGTCCCAGTGGCAAACCGGGCCTCCCTGAGGATCGTCCAAGGCCTCGGCATCCTTGCTCCGGGTGAAAAAATGACGGCATCTGCGGCGAAGAAGCTCGTGCAGCGTTTCGAGGAGCCACTCTCCCAGGAAGACATCCATGGCCTCGAGCTCCTCACCTGCCTCGACGAGGCAGCCCTCCGTGTAGCAGCAGGACTCGGTGGCCCGGCCACAGTCGCCGAATGAGTGCCCCATGTTAGCAAAACCTCATGTAATCCAGCAGAGGCCGGTGTTGCGCCGGTTAGAGTTGGGGTTGTTCTTCTTGTTTTAGTTGGCAGGTTTAGTGGGAGTCGCAGCAATCTGGCAACGCGGAGCTAGGGCTACCGGTGGCGCTCACGTTCGCCGCTGCCTGCTAGTTGAGCTGGTGTGTTTGTCCTTTCAGTGTCAGGTCGGTGGTAGGAGCTGTAGATCGACGGCGGCAGTAGAGAGCTACTGGTGGTTGCGGCCGTTGGTGTTGCTTGCTAGTTTGGCATGTGTATCCTGTTGGTTTATTTCTCTAATGATGTTTCTCTGCTGGCAAACTAGTTTCCCCCATGAGTAGCACGACCTGCACTATCATTTCCTGGAACGTTAGAGGCCTGAATTTTCCTGCTAAACGTCACGCTGTCCATGAAAGCTTAGCTGCTTGGAAACCATCCATTGCTTGTCTCCAAGAGACAAAGATTAGTAGCTGGACCGATTCTCTATCCAAGGAGGTTGGAGGTGCGACTCTAGACCAAGTATATCACTTCCCGGCCAATGGCTCTAGAGGAGGCATCAGCATTTTCTGGAATAGCAATTTGGTGCGCCTTAGCAACTGCATCGCCTCCCAGTTCTCCATGACAGTTTCTGTCAATTCCCTGACGGAGGATAAGGAATTCTACCTCACGTCTGTCTATGGCCCAACCGATGACACCCTTAAAGAGGCCTTCCTTGACGAGCTGTGCACTGTTGCGCCTGTCTTCAGCCGCCCCTGGCTCGCCATTGGAGATTTTAACCTCATCTATGAAGCTAGGGATAAAAACAACCTAAATCTGAACCGACGTATCATGGGAAAGTTCAGAACTGCACTCAACAGAGCTGAGTTGTTTGAGATTAGAAGAAAGAACAGGAAATTCACCTGGAGTAATGAGCAGCGGACTCCCACTCTTGTTGCCCTTGATCGCGTGTTTTGCAACACGGCGTGGGATGCCCTCTTCCCTCAACACCTGCTGCACGCCGCCTCTACATCCGTCTCCGATCACTGTCCCCTGGTCCTGGCAAATGCAAGCGCCCCTCCCGGCAGGGCGAGGTTTCGCTTTGAGAATTTCTGGTCAAAATTCCAAGGGTTCCATGAGGTTGTCTCCACCGCTTGGACGAGACCCGTTCTGTCAAATTGCAAGATCCTCTCCCTTCACGTCAAGCTGAAGCGCACGGCCAGCGCCCTAAGGACATGGAGCAAAGGGCTGATTAGCGAAGCAAAACTTCAATTTCACATGGCGCAAGAGCTCATCCTGCGCCTCGACACCGCTCAGGAAAACAGGACCCTATCTGATGCGGAATGGGAGCTGCGTAAGAAGCTAAAGCTGCGGTTGTTGGGCTTAGCTGCTATAGAACGGGCGAGAAAGAAGCAGAGCTCCCGCATCAATTGGCTTAGGGCAGGGGATGCCAGCACTGCTTTCTTCCACGCCAAGATCAACGCAAGACGGCGCAAAAACTTCATCCTATTGCTTAAGAAAGGAAGCTGCAGAGTGACGGACCATAAGGAAAAGGAAAAGGTGATCACCGATCATTTTCAGGGCATCATGGGACAGAAACTCGAGCGTGCCTGCACCATAAACTGGGACGCGACAAATTTGCCGCAGATTGACAATGAGGGGATGGACCTCCCCTTCTCAGAGGAGGAGGTCTGGGAAGCAATCAAGCAAACGCCGACGGATCGCGCCCCGGGCCCGGATGGATTCTCGGGGAGTTTCTACCAAAGCTGCTGGGCTACTATCAAACAGGACCTCCTCGACGCTCTGAATCAGTTCTACCATATGAGCTATTCAAATTTAGGACCCCTGAACTCTGCAAACGTAGTGCTCCTGCCCAAGCTTGACGACGCTTCCGAAATTGGGCAGTTCAGACCAATTAGTTTGGTGCACTCCTTTGCGAAGCTCATTGCTAAGATCCTGTCCATTAGGCTTGCACCTAGAATAGCTACCATCATATCCCCGGCGCAAAGTGCCTTCTTAAAGAATAGGTGTATCCATGACAGTTTCCTCTTTGTTCGTAACGCCGCCCGCAGTTTCCATAGAAAGAAGAAGCAGATGCTGCTGTTTAAACTGGACATAGCCAAGGCGTTCGACTCAATCTCGTGGGAATACCTACTAGAGTTGCTGCAAAATCTAGGTTTCTCGCTCAGGTGGCGCAACTGGATCTCTGCTCTTCTGGCCTCGTCGTCCTCCTCAATGGATCCCCATGCCCAATAATTCAGCACTTCAGGGGCCTGCGGCAGGGGGACCCCCTGTCCCCATTTTTGTTCATCCTGGCTATAGACATACTACACCGTGTTCTCGAGGCTGCACAAAGCTCTAGGCTTCTTACACCCCTTCCTGGTAGAGATGCTAAATTAAGACTCAGTCTGTATGCTGACGATGTCATTCTCTTCTCCAACCCCACTCGCGAGGATGTTGCCTGCCTCTTGGAGATCATGCACCTTTTCGGGCCACCGGACTGCGGATGAACCCTGAGAAGTCAACTGTTGCCCCCATCCAATGCCAAGACATCGACCTCGACCATATCCTGGAGGCCTTCAATGGAGCAAGAGTTGCCTTCCCGATCACATATCTTGGTCTTCCAATCACCTTAGGTAGGCTCAGAAAAGTGCAGCTGCAATTTGTCTATGACAGAATTAGGGCAAAGCTGGCCAGCTGGAAGGGCAGGCTTCTGAATGTAGCAGGCAGGCGCGCGCTTGTGCGCTTGGTGCTCACAGCTATACCTATCTTCGCGCTCACCGCAATCCAAGTAAATGCCAGCTTCCTCAAGGACATAGATAAAATCTGCAGAAAGTTCCTATGGGCACAAGAAGAAAACCCTACGGGTGGCAAGAGCAAGGTCAGTTGGCGCCAGGTTTGCTCCCTAGTTGAGCTAGGCGGTCTTGGGATCCATGACCTCCAGAAATTCGCCAGAGCGCTCCGTCTTCGTTGGCTTTGGCTGTCCTGGGCCGAACCAAACAGACCTTGGGTTGGATCGGCCATACCATGCGATGAGCGGGACCGAGCCCTTTTCGCAGCTGCCACAAAGGTTAGGATTGGCGACGGGAAAACTGCCCTGTTCTGGGAATCAACATGGCTAGGTCCACTCCCTCTGCGAGATATTGCCTCAGCGCTGTACAAGCGATCTAGAGCAAAGGACCGATCTGTCAAAGAGGCGCTGCACGGACACAGATGGATCCAAGACATAACAAAACCACCGTTCTCTGATGATTTCCTTCAGCAATTCCGCTGCCTCTGGCGATTAGTCCGGGATGCAGAGGCAAGCCTCATCACCGGCGCTGCGGACTCGATCACCTGGAAAACAACTGCATCTGGAACCTACTCCGTTGCGGCGGCTTACAAGCTGCAGTTTGCTGGCAAGGTGGCCTCTCCTTTTAAAGACATGTTCTGGCGGGCATGGGCTCCCCCCCCCCCCCCCCCCGCTGCAAGTTTTTCATTTGGCTGCTCATGTTAGATAGGCTCTGGTGCGCTGATCGGCTACAACGTCGAGGTTGGCCAAACAACTATTTTTGCCCTCTGTGTCTCCGGAACTTGGAGACGTCGCTGCACATCCTTTGGGAATGCCCACATGCCAAGATGATCTGGCAAAAGGCTGCCGGCTGGACTGGATGCGGATCACTCGATCCCATTGGATGGCAAGACCCTGAAAGCTCAAAGGAGATGTGGATTTCTATCGTCAACAAGACGACGGCCGCACAAAAGAAGAGCATCAAATCAATGATGATCCTGGTGTCATGGAGGATATGGCTAGAGCGCAACAACAGAATCTTCAAAAACAACATCTCTTCGGTGGAGGCCACATTGAGGGAGATTAGAGGAGATTTGGAATTGTGGAGGCTGGGGGGTGCATCCTGCTTGCTTGCTGTCGCCCTTCGGGGACCCAGGCTGAGAGATTTGCACTTGTGTTTCCTTTCCTTTTTAATTTTCTCTCCCTTTCATCCTTGACCATCTTGGTCTCTGTACATATTGCTCCCTACCTATCATAATGAAAAAGACCAGCATTGCTGGTCTCCCTTCAAAAAAAATAAAACACACTCCATCTCCCCCACTGGCCAAACTAAATATTCCATCAGTTTCAAACTATAAGGGTTATTAGTTTTTTGGAAAGTCAAATTTCTTTAACTTTGACCACAATATTAAATGAAAAAAATGAAAATTCATTTCATGATCAAGCTAATAACACTGATTGGATATTATGAATTTTGATATATTTCTCTATAAATTTGATCAAACTTAATTAGGTTAGACTTTTCAAAAGAGTAATACATCATATACTTTGAAATAGAGTGAGCAAAGAAATTTAAGAATCACAACAAATTCAACGACGCGGCAAAGCACGCCCAACCTTCTACTATGTATCTAAAGACCAAGTCCTCCTACAGAAGACGAAAATAGCCAATAAAAGACATGGCAAGTAATAATATAAACCACAAGTCACATCAGAAGTTCTAATTGCAATAGCAGCATCTCGCCCATCAGCTCTGATCACTTGAAACAACAAAATGGCCCTGATCAGATTCTGATTGTGCACGTACATACTGGAGCATTTGCACATATAGAAATGTTGGACTAGCCGGAGCTAACGCAATGCTGTAAAATGGTATTCATGTTCATAAAACGTAGTAGATCATGGTAAAACGGACGTCAACACCGTACTACAAAGTACAAAAGATCTTATCTCTGAGAAAGCGTGTCTTCGCCAAGGTTAAAGATTTAACTATTCAACCTGGCTACTCAACTATTTATGAGCCAATTGTATGCAGTGGTAATTCTGCAAGCCACTTCATCATACCAATATAAGAGCATGATTTATTTTTCCTTAGTATATAATCGATTCTTTTAATAAACAAAAAAATGTTTTTCTATCTATATCTCTAACATGCCAAACAAACAAAAAAACCCTACCATTCAAGCAGCATATGTTTGATGTAACAGGATGATGTCAATATAACATGACTGCCCTAAGTCAGACGGCATCTGTAATTAACGAAGATTTTACAGGTTCCTGCTGCGGCTGCTGTGCTACTTGTTGTGGATAGTTTGGGTAGCCAGCATATGTCCCATACCCATACATGTTTGGGTCCTGAGGTTGAGTAGCATATCCATAAGCCCCGTAGCCTTGTCCGTAGCGATAGTAGCCAGCATTAGCAGTAGCACCACCCCAGTGGTTGAAGTCCTGTTGAGACTAAAAATATATAGCTTCAATTGGTTGGAGGGGTAATGAAAGCAAGTGCAATATGTGAGAGATGAAATCACCTGAACTTGTTTGTTTGAAGGGCTTCGACCCCATGAAAGCCTCACGTTCTGCCCTCCAATCATGGTACCTTGCAGCATTAGCAGGGCTTCCTCTGCAGAGGATCTGACTTTTACAGTAACAGACTGCTTAGAATTTAGATGAATATACTGATTGGTACCAGAAAACTAGGGTAAAAATAGTGAACCTGCTAGCATATTGAACAAAACCACATCTTTTGCCAACAGGTATCTTAACATGGACCACATCACCATATGGAGTGAAAACTTGTTTCAACACATCCTCAGTAGCTTTGGGGTCAAGGCCACCAACAAATATCTGCATTCACCAAAGATAGATGATCTATCAAACATAACCAGTCACTAGGCTAGTTGCTTGCATTCAAGGAAATAGAACAAAGAACGCACAGTGGAATTGCTAGGATCATTGTCAGTCTGAACCCCCTGAGAACTTGGTACTGTAAATAAAGACAAATAAAGATATACTGTCAGGCTTGAGGGATATTGAACTGAAAAACAAATATATGAATAAGTATGACATGCAGGTTATAAATTTTTCAATTGACTTGAAAAGGAATGCTTGGTAAATGCAATTGTTCATACAAATGCCATGTCATGCTTCACACATTCTACCTAGCAATAACTAGGTCAAATATATACTGCAGTATCAAGCATAATGAATTACAACTTGTTCATTAAACAATATGTAGAGACAAAAAGGGCAAATCAGGCGTATCAAATATCATTGTGCATCAAATCTCAGAAACTACACCGAACATCAGAACAAAATAACACTGCAAGATTGCAATGACGAAAGTGTAGTTCTTGTAGATAGTGTATCATTCTTCAGTCCTTGGACAAGTACTCAATGGCCAATAGAACTAATAATGAGAAGACGAAGAACAAACTTTAACATATTAAATTTCAGAGTTTGCTTTTGAAAATTACTCAGGCCAACTATGCAAGTAAATAATTAATCATATGTTAAAACGCCTGCTGATCAATGCAATCAATGGAACTTGCAGGACCCCAGACAATTGCAAACCTAGCTTGCAGCAGCCTCCAAAAAAGATGCCGATAGATAGACCCACCTTTTCAACAAAAATTGCCATACGAACAGTTATTATGGCAATCAGGCTAATATGGTGACTCTACTAGAGTTGCTATAAAACCAATACATGCCCAAAAAATGAAGTTGTTTATAAAGCTACTCAAGTCATTATTAGTGCTCAAAATATCTCAACAAACTTTGAAACTCAAATCCAGAAAGACAATAAGACAGCTGAGTGTTTGCAACATTATGCCACAGAAATAAGCTGATTAGCAAATAAACAAACACCAGAACTCAACAACTAGCTGTGACGCCAAATCTCAATTTGACAAAGCTAACTAATACAGTTGCAAGGAAATAGAATCACAAGGTGCAAATAATCGGTTAACAAACTAAACAACCACGCAGAGGATGTGTGGCATATAAAGATGTCACAGATCCAAACATTTCATTATGGGTAGTATAGAGAAATGTCACGACTCCACAAATTACGTTATGTGTGCACGTGCTTTTATCATATATGATTTCTTGGATAAACTTAGCACAAAGAGCCTCCGGGTACAAAAGGTTCTGACCATTCCTAAGAAATCTGTACAACTAAACCCATGTTTGGAAGACTTTTTTGGCATTAATCTAAAACTTGATTGGCAAGGACACTGATATTTAAGCATAGCATCCGACACAACAAATTTAAAAATAGTAGGGAGAAAAAGGTAAGGACTACTCACACCCATAACTGTTTTACAAGACATTACACTATACACGTTCTGCCACAGATCCTACGACCGATGAAGATTGTGAAGTTCAAGAGACAACTTTAATTAAAGATTCAGGAAGAAATAAAACGAGTACGTGGAAGGAACGAAACTGGAAAGGAAGTACTGGATACCAAAAGAACCAGGTTCAAATTTAGGACATAAACGATTAACACTGACCTAACAGAGACCACGCATTACACAAGATATGCAATGCTGTTCATGTCAGTCGTAGAGAGCCTGTTGATATCCTGCTTCGACACAATGGGAGTTTATGAGTATACTTCACAATCCTAATGTATTATTAAATTATCCGAATTCACGAAGGAACTGTTGTGGATCTACGAACTTATTGCTCAAGCCAAGCTTCGACACATTTTCAACTAGTAATAAAGGAAACTGAACCACAGAAGGCTAATACAATAAGTAACTGCAAGAACAACTAAGGACAAAATGAGCACATAAAATCAATTACAAGTCAACTGCAAATGTACTAATCTTTAAAACGCTGCTAAAACAAATTAAATTTAGCCGACAAGGATTTAGTTATTACCTTTCTCTTGAACTCCAGTTGCTTTTTGCTTATTTGCAGCTGGTCCGATACGCATGGGCCTTGAAGAACAGAGCATCCCATTCATTTCAGTCATTGCACGAGTTTGCTCTGTGGGATCACCAAATTTCACAAAGCCATAGCCCTTTGGGCGCATTGTCAGTTTATCCGTTACAACTTTTGCACCCTTAACAGAGGGATACCGTACCCTAAATGTCTCTTGCAATACGTAGTCTGTGACATCAGCAGCCAAATCACCAACAAATATTGTGTAATCAGCGCCATCATCATGTTTTTCACCAGCAGTCGCCCAGTTCAATCTGTATGCCATCTCAACATTTGGCATCATTGCCCCGTTGAATGTCTGAAGAACTCTTTCAGCGCCAGCACGGCTTGTGAATTCAATGAAGCCATAACCTTGAAGTTGTCCAGTCTGCTTGTCACGAATCAGCTTCACAGATTGCACCTACAAATTAAAGAGGACAATACGAAAGATCAATATACTGTGTGTAAACGATAGACACAAACTGATAGTATAATTTCTAGAATACATGATGATAAATAATCACAAATCAATATACTGAGTTGCTTTTCAGAAAGTATAAACAGTTAGCTGAAGAATATTAGTGGTTTGGAGCTGGGCCAGACACACACAAACGTGTTTTACGTCAATCACGGATACGTATTCGTGTTTGTATCAAGCGTCGCCCAAGGGCCCACGAAAAACCACTGGCAAAATCCACATCGACATATTGAACCAATTATACAGCGGATTCTGAGGAGATGGCACCGGAGAGCCAGAGGCACATATATACCTCGCCGGTGCTCGCGAAGCAATTGTAGACGTAGTTCTCGTCCATCCAGTACTGCAGGTCCCCTAACCAGAGTGTCCTGACCTCGTTGGGCCCAGCGGGCGCCTGCGTCGGGGCAGCCGGCCGGCCGTAGTACGCGGCCTGCTGGGGCGGCAGCGGCTGGCCCCACATCTGCGGTGCCGGCGGCGCGTAGAGGTGGTGAGGCGGCATGGGCGGTGGGATGGCGCCCCACTGCGGCGGGGCGACGCCGGGCTGCGGCTGGGGCATCATGGCGGCTGGTACGATGAACCCTAGCACGGAGAGGGAGCAGGAAGAGATTGGGATGTGTGCGCGTGAGGGCCAACGCGAGATATTATGGGGTTGTTCGGATACGGTGATTGGTTTTTGTGAAGTTCTGTTTTGTTACGGTAACAGATCCAAGGATAACGAAAGATTGGTTTTTGCAAAACGAAAAACTGAGTTACCAAGTTCTTTCTAAAAGATCAGCCGCCTCGCGAGCCGTTAGTTAAGATAATCAAGTGGCTGGATGCCTTTCTCTTCTTTGCAATAATGATTTTGTTGCAGAAGCTCTTGTAACAAAAATTGTGTTGTTATTTTTTTTTCCAACATTAATCGTGTTACGGGATTTTTTTTTTGCAACATAGGTCGTGTTGTAAAAAAATTCCATCTTCACTTTTTTTTGCAACAAAAGTATTGTTGCAAAAAAACTTTGCAACTGAGATGAGGTTGCAGAATTATTTTTCTTTGTATTCATCTCTATATGATGTTATAAAAGAAACTTATGTAACATAACTGATGTTGCAGAATTATTTTTTGCAGCAGAGTAGATGTTGCAAAACAAAAGCACCATCATCGTTCGCTGCGAGCCCGTCGGAGGTAGGCCACGTGTTGATCAAAGGAGGCGGCGGACGCCCGCCCTAGATCCGCCGGTTGAGCGATAGCCTTTTCCTTTTTTTTAACAAAACATGAGCTTTATTTATTGGAAAATAAGATTACATCATCAATAAGAAAATACAATATCATTCTGTCAGCGAGCAAGACGCACGCCAAGAAACAGTTCTAATCGGTACACGCCCTAAGAGGCTAAGAGGCAGCGCTAGGCCAGAATGGGCCTAACTGGAGAAGGATAGGAGCGTAGGCGGCCGGCAAACGGCTAGTTTGTAATGCATGTGTGCGTGTGACGTGTGAGAGTGGCTTCCTTCTCTTTCGATTTCCCTCCTTGTAATCGAATTCTACCATGAAGTAGTGAAATTCGAGATCGAGACCTCACAATCTGGCATCAAAGCCGTTTCCTCACCCTGGATTTTTCTAGTCGACCACCACACCCGGTTCGCCGACCGCCGCCGCGCTGAAGCCATGGAAAAAATCTTACTGGAGACCAAGGCGATCTACGAGCTTCTGCGCACTGATTTTGATGTCGCCTTCTCCAAGAACTCGACAGAGCGCAACGACGAGATGATCTCGGCTCTCGCCAAGCTTGACAACAAGCTGGACCGTCGTCTCCTCTAGGCCCGCCTGTTTCCACCAAGGGTGTGTCCTCGAGCTGTAGCGACCTAACCCAAAATCGGTCAAGTCTCTGTGTATCTATACCATCACAAGATCATGCTGGCACACACAGGACATTGATAAAAATGTCAAAGTTCAATCACACCTGATTTATTATATCGAATCTCATATCAAGTCTTTATTACAATAGAATAAATTCGGTCGAAGGTCAACTTAGAAGAAAAAACTACTGCTAAAGCGTAGACGATAAGCGAGCCCATCTGACTCCAAAGGGCAATCACCGAGCGTAGATCGTAGCCTCACTCTTGGTCGGAAAACTCCTCTGCAACATGAGAAATTGCAGCCATGTAGGTCAGCATTTTGAATATGTCGGCAAGTCAAAGAGAGAAAAAACAATAATAATAATAATAATGCTATCACTCTATGCAATTTTGGTTGTGGGGCTCTATGTTTAAGTTTTTTGCGAAAAGCAATTTTTTCCTACATCAAAAGGATTTGCTTGCAATTACTACAAAATATTGGTTATTGTTGAGATGGTTCAGTCAACCAGTGTCTCCTACCAAAATCATTATAACCCATGAATTTATTATGTTTGGTGTTGAGAGTTCCGAATAAATCCAATTCCATAGGCTTAGATGTCCGTGACCGAGGACACGACTAATCGATTAGATTTCCACTCTGAAGAGTCTTGTGCACTTTACCCGCAAGAATCGTTTCCTCCTTCTTGTCCTCGCACTGTAGGGTATTTAAAGACGGGACGAACGAAACAGGGTCTTTCATAGAGATCCTCTGGGCCACTGTCGGTGCCCATACAGTTCTTCTACATCTGCTGGCACCATTCGTCCAGAGTCACGCTTAGGGTCGAACAAGCCAGAGCCCATAATGGCTTGCGGCAACACAGGTAAGCTTTCGGTCAAGGTATATCCATATGTCTCTTCGTAGCTGGGTGAAGCTTTTCGCAAGATGTCATGGCGCTTCTCCATGCATCCCGGGGCCAACCACTGGATACTTCAGGGTGCCCGTCCATCCGTCCTCCACCCAGTAGTGAATTGGAGTCCGTCTTGAGCATCTTGAAGTCTTGGGGTTGTCATCATCTTGACTCTCACATCTTCCATGTGTATCACTCAACCAACCCCGTCTACAAGGCATAGCAAAATAACTACAATGTCATGGGCAATGGTGTCATGCAGATTTTGGGTTCATCCTACCACATGATACTATTCAAGAACTTGGTTCAGTTACACCTACTTGCATGCATGGTGGGGAGGATATCAACTAATGGAATAAAACATAGGTAATAAAAAGAATCACTAAAAAATATTATTCCTAGCTCAAGTCATTGCAAATTTAGTGACTTGAAAAAATTTCGTATAAATCCAAATTCAAATTTTCAAACATGGTCAAATTTGATATCTACATAAACTTTAAGAAATTTCCAATCTAGAGCAAAAAGAATCAAATTAAAATATTAAATAACCTAGGAGATATTAATTTTATAAGATTGAAACTTTTGTATTGTTAAAAACAGAAACGAAAATAACTAAAAAAACAGATCGATCACTAGATACATGTTGGGCTGCTATTGGTCCAGGGAATTGTGTGATCCGTAGCTAAACAATGCTTAGTCATGAACTAATGAAACTAGTAAAACGCCCGTGCGTTGCTACGGGCTATACTGTATATAAATGAATCAGACAAATTATTGATATTGAAGCTTATTTCTCTCTCATACACCAACCTCAAGGTCGACGGCAGGTTCCCGCGATCTACTGTAGCATAAATATGGCCATATTGGAGGGCTATACTGTATATAATAAAGGGGATTTGTTTTTACTGTATGTATGGTACACTGTCTGAAAAATGTAACAATGCGACAGTCCAGGCTCCCACAAATCCAAACCATACTGGAGAGAAAAATGTCTAAACTGTGAACCCTGTTATCTCCAACACGCATACCAAACATAAAAACTCCACCCCATGACACACCCTTATGTTTTTCTGTCGGACCCTCCCCTTCCGCTCGGTTTTCGCCGTAGTGAGACATTTCTCGCTGGAGTCCTCTCCTTTAAAACGGGATGACGCCCACCTCACCTTCGCCATCGCGGCCTCTCTCCTTCACATCATACTTCCCCACGGAGGGATTGCATTTAGACGTCGAAAAAAATCGATGGCGAGGGAGTCATGGAGGAGGGGTAGAGAACGAACCGGTGAAAGCCAAAAAAAACCTACGTACAATGTTTGCTCCGCCTGGGTCATAGAGGAGTCCCCCTAGTAGAGGAGTTTGGGGAGAAGAGGACAGCGATACGAGGACACGTCGGGAGGATCGCAAGGAAGGCACGCTGGTAGAGGAGATCAGGGAGAAGAGGACGGCAGCGCGAGGATGTCGGGATTATCGCGAGGAGGGCAGACGATGGGAGGATTGCGTTCACATACACGTTAATGGGTCAGCCCAATGCTATGATGTGATGATGTCAAAGGTGGGCGAAAGATAGGAGTGATGGGATGAGGTGGAGTGAGGCGAGACTACCAACTAAGACATTAGTAGTAGAGATTACTAAGAGTTGGTATAACATACATAATCCTTATGGAAAATGTTAGGCTGAATCTTTGAGTAAGTGAATCTATCTTGTAAACTCCATTGTAGACCATGCACACACATTATTCTCCAGAAGAGCTGGTGCAGATTATTTGAAGGAGCTTGATATCCCATAGACCATAGGCCTCGTGTAGTCTTGCATTGAAAGATATAGGTATGTAAGATAGTTAGCTTGGAATGAAATAGATAATTAAATGGAAAAGAGAAGAACTGAAATGAGGTAGAACTTTCAGTAGGGTCACATTTCATTACTCAGACTAACCAAAAGTTTCAGAACCGAGTTCTTGGAGCTCTTTGTCTTTGAGGTCATCATTCTTTATAATCTAAAACGTGAACATTTGGTTAGTAAAGAACATTACGTGTTAAATATGACATGTTATAGCAAGCCTAATATCAGGACCACCTCTCATGCGCACAATCAACTCCCTAAAGCCTCTTTTTTTATCAGATGCATAATGCACATCACTTACCGAGGAAGATTTTAGCCTCTTCAACATAACAATCGGCATCCCTTGTCAAAGCTCACACCAAAATAACGGCACGTGTAATCATTCTACCCTTTGATTGATAGACTGAAAATAAGTACACAAAAGATAGGAGCTACTCACATTCAAACTTCTGCCACAAGCTCGTTGATGGTCATGCCCCTTCAACATGTTCACACATAGTACGTCAAAAAATAATATTCCTCCAATCAGCCCGTACAGAATGCCTCAAATTGGCATGATAAACAAATCCAGATTGCATTATTCATTGAAATGATAAAAAATGAAAACATCTCAAACCAATATGTATGTAGAACCTGAAATTATATCTTATGTATCAAAACGACTATACAACCTTCCAAAAAGCGAAGGAGGACCATACCTAATACAATACTCCTTTCCAGCGCTTTACGTCGCCCGCCTCCCAATGCATGTCTGGTCATCTCCATGGCCTACAGGAGGCGCTTCACCTATAGCAGAATTTTGAGATAGGAATCCCTTCTTCACCTACAACAAAATTTCGAGATCCCAACACTATCAGGCTAATACAAAGATCCATGAGAAGTGTGAACGCACCAACGTCTCCGGGTATGCATGGACCGTACGGGTAACTGATTTGGGAAACATAGGCGGCGATGCTGGCATGGCCGACGGCACATGATGCATCTATAGTGAGACCGGCGGCGGCCAGCAGCACCGTGGCGGCCCAATTCGATAAGCCCGGCGGTCGAGTACCTAGAAGGCCAGTAGCCCACGCCCACGACATTGGAAAAGTAGCTCGGGATGGCAGCGGCGAATCGGTGGGCCACCCGTGTTAGTGACCTCGAGGTGCCGTTGGCGCGAAGGGGAGCATGTTTCCACTGTCGCAGATCTCCCATGCGACATCAATGGTCAACAACATCGGTCTCTTTCGATGGACCGGATCTTCCCTGTCACGGTATTCGGGGGAGAGGGGGTAGGCAGTGCCAAACAGCGGAGGGAGAGGCTTGACCTAGCAGGTTCTTGAGCGATTTGACAGTTCTTATTTTTCAAGGATAGCTGAATGCCCTTGCGTTTCTATGGGACATCCAAGATATATATATATATATATATATATATATATATATATATATATTGATCAATAACCAGAAGGTTATTAATTCTACTTCACAAACTTCGACAATGCATGCACATTTTAATTTTCGATCAAAAAACAAAGGTAACAAACTCCTATAACAGTGGATAAAATACAAGAAATTAGTCTAATTGAAAATACCACATCTGCCTTAGAACGTCTATAATAGCAATTAAGAAGTCTGCTACAAAACTTACTAACATGTGAAAAAGGGGCAGCTAGTATCTCTCCAACAAACAAAATCATATGATACAAAATAGATTGCATGCAGTCAATAAAACAGTAGTAGGGCATCTGAACAAAAAAATACATAGGGAAAATGGAACATGTCGTTTCGAAGATTACATTAATCTTGTCAATGTTAACCACAATACTGAAGATAGGCCATAATGGCCACATGACCATCTGCACTGTACTTATAATGGAACTGCGTGTCTTCATTGCTATCATTATAGATTAACATATTTAATTGTTTCAGCACAAAGGTTCCATAATGTCAGGGTAAATTCAAGAATCTTCACACGCACTTAATAGACCATGTAATAGCATGTTGAAAACTACGCAGGAAAAGCATGGTTCCGAGATACTTAAGTCTTGAGGTCAGTCCAGTCTTATCACGAAAATGAAAAGACCATATGATGTCTGATGCAGCTCCCTATTCATCAGTAGAGAATCCTTCGATTTATTTACATGAAGATTCTTATTGGGCATGGCTGCATCAATCCGAGTATATATATCTGGATGATTGATTCCACACATGTGGAGCAGATATTGGATATTATTAAGATTCTAGCTTATTCCAAACTTTATTTATTTTTATCCCAGTTCTAGACTTCTAATGTGTGTGAAAGAAGAAAATCTTGACCGGAACACAAAATGGCAACAACAAGAAAAAGTTATCACCGGAGCAATGCAGTTAGGAGTTTCGGATACCTTTCAGAAAGAAGTGACATATATTAGCATATTTTATCAGAACAATTCAATCTGCAAATTAGCAAACATGGACATTCCAGTGCATAGTAGTACGAAAAAAGGTGAAAAACAAGTGAACTGTGACACAATGTAACAACTGAATCAACAAGGACATGTTAGAATGCAAACATATTGGAGATGAGAATTCCATTGACCTCTTGTTGGACTCTTCAAATCAGATCACTGATGGCGCTTCCAGTAGCGAGGCTTCCCCACGGCAAGGCATCTTTCTGGCTATTGTAGCTCTGGAGGATTATGCCATCAGTAGATAATCTACAAGGACCTAAGGCTTCTCCATCCGGCCACGACTGCAGCCGCATCCACATCGTCGTGGATGCTCCACCATATCCGCCTGGACGAGTGCAGGCTCTTCATCACCAACCTCTTGTTTAACCACGATGCCAAGGTGGCCACCAGGCGGCTTGAAGCCACAAACGACATGCTTGAGCACACATTGCGATGTTGGGGGGTCACACCCGACAGCGACACCATGCAACGCGTCATGGTGGCGTTCATGGAGGCGTTGTAGCGATGCTAGCTCCCGGCATGGGCTGGCCTATGCAGGGCACTGCTCCTACCCCGTGCGGCGCCCACGCCACCATCACACCATATACCATGCAATCAAATTGGCAGATAGAGTGCAAAATAATGAAACAAAATTAACAGAAAGATAAACAATGTGCAAGTAGCAACCTCAAAATACGAGGACTACTCGTTTTGAAGTTTCAAAAGAGTTGATCTCAGAAAACTTCAATTGAACGCAAGACCAAGTAGCAATGTATCCGGATCAGCAGCCTGATTTTTAGATGATGTAGCTGGCAAATCTTCAAATCTAGTCCCCAATAAGGAAATCAAGAGCAGATCATGAAGTTAATATACAGAGCTTCTAGAAATCACACATTCACCTACATCCAAAATGAAGCCTCCACCTGCCAAAATCACATGCCAAGTTCTTATAGTGTCCCAAAGGTAGTATGTAAGGCAGCGGAATGGATGATCAAATCATAAAACACAATCTAGTATTTACCAGTGATTCAATATCCTGCACGTCGGACTGGATCTCAGAGAGCCTCTGCTTCATCTTGTCTGCTTAGATCTCACCATGTAAGACGAAACCAACAACAACGAATAGAAATAGGCACGGGAAGAGAGGGTGGCGGTCTTGGCAAAGACCTCGCAGATGCAGAGTCGCAGTACTGGCGCTCGTAGCCCTGGAACACCTCGTTGCTTATGATTGCTCCTCTTGATCGCCTTTCATGGCAATGTATTAAAGATAAATGGTAGCTAACCAAACCCGGCCGCTGCCACCGCCGAGAGGAGGTTGAGTAGTCAGCCGTTTGCGTAGGTGAAAGCTGATATGTACGTCCTTGATCCATCGCCCGCCGTCCAGGATCGACCCATGCACTTGAGACAATACTGGACGCGCATCGAAGGAGACTTCATGGCTATGTCCCGGATCCACCGCCCCCTGTCCTGCTTGACCCATCCACAGAAATCAACACCGGACGCACCGACTCGTCGTTGATGTCGACGAGCTGTTTCATTGCGAGGTCAAGGGGGGCCGCGGAAGGGCCGCACTGGTGCATGTGCTACGCACTACTCGCTAGCGGCGTCAACTGGGAAGGGGCGGCTAGGGTTTGAACAGGGAGGAGGAGACACGGCTTGCGTGGATTTTTGTTGCTTGCGTGCGTGGGTATGACGATTTTGCTGGTTCTTTCACCGGATCGCATGGGGGTGGGGCCACGTAATTAAGAAGAACGAATCACGTTTGAAGTGGAACGTACGCAGGGAAAACCAATAGCACATGGGAGGGAGGCTCGACGAAGGGTTCGACGACGTAAGACGGGAAACGGAACGCTGCGTTTTTTAGGTATTATATTATATATATTATATATATTATTATTATTATTATTATTAGAGAATTAGATATTAGAGATAGAGGTTAGAGATTAGAGATTATTTGTTTCCTAAAAATCTATTATTTATTTCCTAAAGCAAATTGCATTAATGAGAGAGATCCGTTGATTTGGCTAAGGTAGGAAAGAATCTATTATTTGTTTGCTAAAGCAAATTGCATTAATGGGAGAGATCCGTTTATTGGCTAAGGTAGGAAAGAATATATTATTTGTTTCCTAAAGCAAATTGCATTAATGAGAGAGATTTGTTGATTTGGCTAAGCTAGGAAAGTTAGATCCGTGATCTTTTGTCATTAGGAAAGTGTTGAAAATAAACCGTACCGGACTACCAACTCCTCCATTAGATTTTTTTTCGCTGGTTAATTTTTGTAGGGTTTTTTTTCGCTAGAGTGTCTTGGGTGCGATCGGAGGTTAGGCCCTCGAGTGCGTGGGGGCGGGTGGGGGCTTCAGTACGTGGTTTTTTCGGTTCATGGCGGCTCAGTGTGAGGTGGGACGAGGTACCAAAAAAAACCATAAAAAGTGGGACGAACAAAAACCTGAAAGCAAGACTACCAACTGTTCCATTAGAAATAGAGAATACGTGCGTTCGATTAATAAAAGGAAAACCGGTGAACCGGTTTGACCTAAACTATAATAAACTGTATACTAAACCAATCTAATAAAATAAAACCAAACTGTTGACGATCTAACCTAGGTCATCGGATGAAGATCCAATAGATGAGAGCGGGCGTGGGCTTACATAGGTGTTCGGCGATGGCAGGCAACTCGGGCGTCGGCTGCGCGGTTGCTCTGGTGGCCGGCGGCGGTGACGGGCGAGTGCGGTGTCGCGAAGGGGTTCTCAGGGTGGAGTTGGTGGAGTTCGTAGGCGTCTATGGTGAGCGGGGCGTGCTCGTCAAGCTCCTGTGCCCGCACGCTCCAGCGAGAGCACGGGATCTTCGACGCGTTGTTGTGGAGCAAAGAAGAAGACGCGACCATGTCAAAACAACACAATGCATCGAGAGAAGTCGGAGGGCAGAAGGAAAGGCCTCGGGAGGACCTACCGACGTCGAAAACGACGTCGATGGATGGCGGCGGCGATGAGATTGGAACGGAGGTGGCGATCGGGGTGGTGAGTCTTTGGACATGAGGTTTAGGGGGTTCGGTCGAGGGAAGCAAGGGGTATATATAGGACATATATACTTGGGAAAGGGGGCGACGGGGAATCGCGATCCCGCGAGGATCGAAGCGACAACGCGCTCCGCAGGCACTCTGGTGCTCGTGCCATGGGCGAGGGGAAGATGATGAGGTGGGGCCTTCCTGTCGATGGGCGTGGGGAGGGGGCGCTGGGTCGGGCGCCGATCCGTAGCGGTTTCGAGCGCTGGCGGGCAGGCCGACTCGGGTGGCTGGGCCGCGGCTCGGGTGGCTGGCGGGGCCGGCTGGCACTAGAAGTGTTTTTTTAAATTTTAACAGAGAGAAAATAAAATAAATAGGGAAAATAAAAATAATTTTATATAGGACACACATATAGGGGTGGAAACGGATCGGATAGTGCTCTTACCACTTTCATTTTCATATTTTCAAAACGAATACGAATCCGAATACGGATGTTCTCGGATATTATTCGGATACGGATACGTATCGGATATTTTCTTGATTCGGAACGGATATGAATAATATCAATATATTGCTTAAGTAAATTAGCCAATAGCTATGTGACCTAAAATAATCAACTTGTGACATACAATAAGTCAATGATAAATAGGTTTATGAATAAATACTATTGTAATGCATAATAATTTATAAGTTTAATCATATAATTAGTAAAATTTGACCACTTATTTGGCTTTTATGTTGGATAATTGGAATATTGGGCCTAGAATTTTAAAAAATACCTCCCATAATCTTATTCGGATACGGATATATCCACTTCCATATCCATATTTGTGTCAAAATCTCTTACCGTATTTTATTTTGTATTTTTTAATAAATTCGGATACGGATAATTTCCATTTTCATTTTGGTTCGGATGCGGATGTTTCGGATACGAATAGGCATTTTCTCGAATACGAATATCGGATGTTTCGAATTATCCGCTACCACTTTCCACCCCTACACACATATATATAAATCAAAATGAACAGAAAAATAACCCTAAATGATGAACTATTTTTTAGAGGCAGAAAACAAACTTAAAAAACATTTTTTCATAATTCCAAATAAAATCAAATTTGAATTCAGATACTTTTGGCATTGTTTTATTCCGACCTTTTGGAGTGGCATGTTATCCCCTCTCATACTTTTGATCAAAGTATTTGGCAAGAATTTTGAAAATAATTTCAAATGCCAATTGAAGTGAATTCAAAATCAAATAGAAAAAAAATTTCAAATGCCTCTGAAATTTGCAAATTCCACCACAATTCAAACACAATGCCATAGATGCTTAACTAAAACTGTAAAACATTCCAAATTGAAAATTTGGGATGTTACACGAGCAGCGCATAGAGATGATCTGATGGTTTCCGTAACGAGGGTAATCTTCGAGCAGCGGCGCCGAATTACGTGCTGCCACCGGCTCGAGGTATGTCCTCAGACCAGAACCCATCGCATCAGATCATTCAGCCTCCAGAGTTTTTGCATCCCCAAAAACATGATGCTCCGGAAAAGTAGGATCGCGCGAGGCGATCTAGGGAGGCGACGAGGGTTCGCTTGCGCGCCGCCGGTTCCCCCTCTCTCCGTCGGCCGCTCCAGTGGCGGGAGGGAGGGGGAACCTCGGGTCTATTCGCTAGATGGGTGTGTGGTAGGGTTAGGGTTGAGAGAGACGCTGCCAAGGGCGTTGCGGTGGTGTCGCGTCGGAATAAGTTTCTACGGGCTCTGTTCGCGGTCAGGCAAGGCTTTTGCCTTCGTCTAGGAGCCAGCGGGGGGGATCCCCAGATCTCATCGAGGTCGCGGCTATGGTGGATGGAGGTCGATCGGCACTGGGCGTTTGGGTCCTCGGATGGGCGATGGATGTTGGGAGACGAAGACCCTTCTTCTTTCTTGTCGGTATGATTTGTTGCTGATGTTCTTCTCCTTCCTCTATGTTGATGCTGGTGGGAGATCCTATTTTGTCCGGGCGGATGGCCCGGCCGCGGTGCTGGACCGGTCGGATGACTCGAGTTCTCTTCCTTCCGGAAGGGACACTTTTCAGGTACTCAAAGCCAAAGATGGCGACAGCTGTTGCAGGTGTGTTGGATTGATGTACATGCCCTCTCAGCGCTGGTGTCAAGAAAGGAGGAAACAGGGTGGCGGCAATTGTACCGTGGTCGAAGATGATGACCTGCTTGCGCCCAGTTGCAGATCCTTATACTGCAGGGGTCTTCTCTCAAGATTCAGGGATGATGACACAGGGGCTCCGGAGATTTTCTTCTGTTATGGTTGTCTTAGGGTACTCTAGGTGTTCATGGTCCTTTGTGTTTGCGTTTCAGTGTGCTTGTAAGGATCAACTACTTTGTAGTGTTTCGTGATTAGAATGGAAAAAAAATCTAAAAAAACAACCTGATGTTGTGGGGTATGGTCCTCGAATTGAGTTGCAGAGATTTGATGGCTCTGGTTGAGGTGATTCTTGGTACAACAATTGGGCGATGATGTATATTTTTTTCTTCTAATTTTTATGGTTTCTGCACTTAGTATGGCGTGATGGGCCACACATCTTCTTCCGGGCGTGTTCGGTAATCGTTTGACTTCTCAAATTCTTGAATCCACGCATGGAATCCAGCCAAATGCGTCCACTCCTGGAGTTTAGCGACAGAAGCCGACGACAAGCGCAGTGTATTTTTCGAGGAGTTGCGGAGCTGGTCATTCTGGGCTCCCAGCTTCTCCGGGAGTTGGAGTTTGCTCAAAATTATGTGCGGATGCCACCGCCAAGTGAGCGTACCGGTTTGATTCTTATTTCATGAGCGACACATCCAGCGAGCGCCAGGTGAGTTCCTCCTCAGTTGGGCCATATCCAGCACAAATGGGCTCACATGCCACCCATTATCCCAGGCGACTGGGCCACAATGAGCCTAAATGGGCTTCTGGCCTGCAAGGGTCGATCAAGCGAAGAAGCTGCGCTGCCGAACGATCGCTAGACTCCAGGATATTTATCTAGAAACTGGCTGCTGGTTTGGGGCTGTGGAGTCGAGGAGTTTGAGGTTGTGGAGGGTTCCCGAACACGCCTACTAGTATTAGTGGTTGGGAAAGTTAGAGATACTAGATAATAACCCGCAAGTTGTTGTGGGAATCGTTTGCAATATATTTAGATGATATTTGATAACATGTGAACTAAAATAAAAAAATGTATACAACTTATTATATTTTATTAGGTACAGTTGTAAAATATTTGTTGAATATAAGTAGAATAATAGAATGAATTCTTTTTCATGCATGGTTGCATGTGGTGGTTGGTTTTTTCCATGCATGGTTGCATGATGAGGTGGGTCTTATCCCATTCATAACTGTATGGTGATGTGGCATGCTTGTATGTTGAGATAAATAAGTTAGTGGGGATGAACCTCTTAGGTATATAGGATAGGTGATACGTACTACTACCCTATTGCCAAGTTTATAATTAGTAGTTCTAATTTTTTGCTAATCACTATTATCCAACACTCTAGGAACAAACTTAAGTCATGGCTAGTGCCACTTTACATACAAAACAAATGATCAGTTACCTATCTTCTTATATACTCTGCACATTTTTGCTAAAAAAATGCAGATTAATGAGTATCTATTTTAACCAAGGACGGTCTTCTTTTGCCAATTTGCAAATCACTCTATTATGATGCTCCTTGAGCTAGCTAGAGACACGTTCAAGAAGTTCAATTGAGAAGTAACCAAACGTGCCAGCCTCCCAGGTTCATATATACGTCAAAATTTTCAACTACCTACATAAGTGGATTTCACTACAGCTAAAAGTAGTGGCTGATCCGGAGGTCAGTAAGTAAAACTAGTGTGAAAGCTGAATCGTGCGATTGTATTAGGACCACTAGTTCTAGCTCTCACCCGGGACTCTCTCTAATGCGATTGTGTTACATACTCTATATGCCACCACATATATATTTGCTTTGAGCCCATGGGAATTCACAAGTTGCTTTCTCTCAACAATGGCTTGTACAAAAGTAAGAAAACACATTCTTTCTAACAAAGCATGGAGACAAGTTTTGTGTTTTTCTCAAAGAAAACGGGTACACAAGTACCAGGACATGTCTATGTATTGTGCCATTCTGGGAGTCGAACTTCTTTCCTCAGAATGTTAGAAAATTTTAGCCTGTTGTTGGCAGACCCAGATTATGATAAGTTTAGACATGAAAAAAAATAGAGTACTATATTACTATATTCACCAAAGGTCCAATATCAATGTGAAGTTTGTTTTATCATTGGCGAGACTGTTTTTACAATAGTATTCGTGTGGAATCGTGTATGTATGTATGTATGTATGTATGTATGTATGTATGTATGTATGTATGTATATATATTAATCCAATGTGAGCCATGACTATAGTGGTGGAGCTTAGGGAGGGGAAAAGGGGGCCATGCCCCCCCAATTTTTTTCTTTACATATACATATAATATTTAACATCATTTGGGCCAAATGTAACATAATACACTAGATTAGCCCCCTCAACTCTGTTTAAGACTCACTTAGCCCCTTGTCAAATCACGATGAAGCTCCGCGACTGCACTGACACACATCAGAAGAAGGTAGGAAAATCTTCTTTATGTATTTGTTAGAATACAACTAAAATTTTGTCTTATTGGTGTGTCCAGCATGCACTATTGACGATTGATCAACATAGATGGTATGCGCCTCCTCAGCTGTGTAGTCAAAATGATGAACTGGATTGTGGGCTACAAAATTAGCTAAGCCACTAGAATCTAAATATGTGGTTCCCATTCATCAAGGTGGTCATACTAAACTCAAATGTTGATGAGGAGAAATCTGTTGAAGGCACTATGTCAAGCAATTAAACCAGTTCTTGAAGTTTGAGGTGAGCAACGTCTATATTTTGATTTTCGAAGGAGCCATGTAGTCATGCTATGAAAGGGCTTTAACGTGATTTGAGAGGGGGCTAAGTGAGTCATAAACAGCGTTGAGGGGCTAATCTAGTGTATTATATTAAATTTAGCCCAAATAATGTTAAATAGTATATGTTTATGTAAATAAAAATTATGTGTGTGGGGGGGGGGGGGCATTGCCCCCATTGGCCCTCACTAAGCTCTGTCACTAGGTCAGTGTATGTAACATATTGAAGGGGTGAGGGAGTCCTGGATTAGGGGTGTTCGGGTAGCCGGACTATACCTTCAGCTGGACTCCAGGACTATGAAGATACAAGATTGAAGACTACGTCCCATGTCCCGATGGGACTTTCCTTGGCGTGGAAGCCAAGGTTGGCGATGCGGATATTCAAGATCTCCTACCATTGTAACCGACTCTATGTAACCCTAACCCTATCCGGTGTCTATATAAACCGGAGGGTTGTAGTCCGTAGGCAATCATAATCAACTCCATAGATAACAATCATACCATAGGCTAGCTTCTAGGGTTTAGCCTCCTTGATCTCGTGGTAGATCTACTCTTGTACTACCCATATCATCAATATTAATCAAGCAGGACGTAGGGTTTTACCTCCATCGAGAGGGTCTGAACCTGGGTAAAACATCGTGTTCCCTGCCTCCTGTTACCATCCGGCCTAGACGCACAGTTCGGGACCCCCTACCCGAGATCCGCCGGTTTTGACACCGACATTGGTGCTTTCATTGAGAGTTCCTCTGTGTCGTCGCCGTTAGGTCCGATGGCTCCTTTGATCATCAACAACGATGCGGTCCAGGGTAAGATTTTTCTCCCCGGACAGATCTTCGTCTTCGGCGGCTTCGCTCTGCGGGCCAATTCTCTTGGCCACTTGGAGCAGATCGAAAGCTACGCCCCTGGCCATCAAGTCAGGTTTGGAAGCTTAAGCTACACGGCTGACATCCGCGGAGACTTGATCTTCGACGGATTTGAGCCACGGCCAAGCGTACTGCACTATCTCGAGGGGCATGATCTAGCTCTACCTCCGGACAGTGTCCTGGAGGCCGCACACGCATCGGTTCCGACCCCTAACTCGGAGCCTATTGCGCCAATCGAGGACGAGCGGTTGGACGTCACCTCGGGGGCTGCGATCTCAAAGGCCATCGAGCCAAACGCTAGCCCCGCACTCTGCACGACCCGTGACTCCGAGGATCCGGACTTCTCCCCGGACTCCGAACCCCCCGCGCCCCTGCCAATCGAATCCGATCGGGCGCCGATAATGGAGTTCACCGCCGCAGACATCTTTCAGCACTCGCCTTTCGGCGTCATCCTGAATTCTCTTAAGTCTCTCTCTTTATCAGGAGAGCCCTGGTCGGATTACGGTCAGCGAGGATGGGATACGGACGATGAAGAAATTCAAAGCCCACCCACCACCCACTTGGTAGCCACTATCGACAATTTAAACGACGTGCTCAACTTCGACTCCGGAGACATCGACAACATGGATGACGATGCAGGAGATACCGACGAACCAACGCCCATGGGGCATTGGACAGCCACCTCATCTCACGATGTGTACATGGTGGATACCCCTAAAGGAAGCGACAACAAGGAAAAAGGGGAAGGAATGGGAGATAGACCCCCCGAAAAGCAATCAAAGCGTCGGCGTAAACGCCGACCCAAGCCCCGCCTCGATAAAAACCCAGCCATAGAGCAGGACGAGCAGGCCTTAGAGCAACCGTCCGAACATGGCAACGCGGATGGAGAAACCGAACATCCCTCCTCTGGCGAAAACGGCATTCCGGACGACCTCACGCCGGATAAACCTATGGAGCAGAAGAATCTCCACGAGAGGCTCGTTGCAACTGCACGCAGCCTAAAAAAGCAGAAGCGGAAGCTAAAAACAGTGGAAGATGCACTCCGGATTAGATGGAGCAAAGTAATCAATACCGCAGATAAATACGGCGACAGTGGCCGCACTAAAAGCTATCCGAAAAGAAAGCTACTGCCTGAATTCGACAAAGAGGCCCTAGAGCCCTCGCATTCAAAAAATGAGAAAGCCACACGGTCGGATAGACGACCCCATAAAGCGGCAAGTGGCGCCGCACTCAAATCGGCATGCGACCCACTTAAGGATTCACATCATGGCCCAGTCAGGTCCATTTATGGGCCAAGAAAGCAAGCTCTCGTAAGCAATGCTATGAAGCCATCATCAGAATCTGGCACACCCAAATACAGGGGCGCCGCACACCCTTTATGTTTCACCGATGAGGTCCTGGACCATGAATTTCCAGAGGGATTCAAACCCGTAAACATAGAGGCATACGATGGAACAACAGACCCTGGAGTCTGGATAGAGGATTATATCCTCCACATACACATGGCTAGAGGAGATGATCTCCACGCCATAAAATATTTACCCCTTAAGCTTAAAGGGCCAGCCCGGCATTGGCTTAAAAGCCTTCCCGAAAACACAATTGGAAGCTGGGAAGAGCTCGAGGATGCTTTCCGAGCAAACTTTCAAGGGACCTATGTCCGCCCTCCGGATGCAGACGATCTTAGTCACATAACTCAACAACCCGGAGAATCAGCTCGACAGTTCTGGAATAGATTCCTCACTAAAAAGAATCAGATAGTCGACTGTCCGGACACCGAAGCCTTAGCAGCTTTCAGGCATAACGTCCGAGACGAATGGCTCGCCAGACACCTCGGCCAAGAAAAGCCAAGAACAATGGCCGCACTAACAAACCTCATGACCCCTTTTGTGCAGGGGAGGACAGCTGGTTGGTAAGGTGCAGCCCCAGCGACCCATGTACATCCGAAACTAGGGATGGAAACGGAAAACCGCGACGCAACAAGGACCGTCGCCGGACTAAGGACAAAAGTCCAAAGAGCACGGCAGTCAATGCCGGATTCAAAGGCTCACGACAAAATCAGGCAAAATCGCCCCCCTAGGATAACAGGGACGATCCATCCAACCTAAATAAAATCCTGGACAGGATATGTCAGATACACAGTACTCCCGGGAAGCCTGCTAACCATACCCACAGAGACTGTTGGGTTTTCAAACAATCCGGCAGACTCAATGCCGAACACAAGGGGCTCGACACACCAAGCGAAGACGAGGACGAACCCCAAAAGCAGAGTACCAGGAAACAAAAGAACTTCCCACAAGAAGTAAAAACGGCGAACTCACTTCACATAACAAAACGTGTGCCGCCCGTAAAGGTACGCACCACACGGCCCATCCCCAAAGGGTCCGACCACTGGTTGTCAAAACCGATCATCTTCGATCAGCTAGATTATTCTAGAAATATCAAGAATGCAGGCTGGACTGCCTTGATACTCGATCCAATAATTGGCGGACTCCAGCTTTCAAATGTCCTTATGGACGGTGGTAGTGGACTAAACCTGATATATCAGGATACAATCCAGCACATGGGGATAAACCCAGCAAGAATCCGCCGCAGCAAAACCTCCTTTCAAGGGGTAATACCTGGTCCGGACACCCATTGTATTGGTTTTCTTCGGCTCGAAGTCATATTCGGCTCTGCCGATAACTTCCGCCGCGAAAAGATGACCTTCCATATCGTCCCGTTCTCAAGTCGCTATCAAGCACTACTGGGACGTGAAGCTTTCGCTCGCTTTAACGCAATACTGCATTATGCATCTCTTACGCTTAAGATGCCCAGTCCACGAGGCATCATCTCTTTGAAGGGGAAGCACTAAAGTGCGCCTCCCCAAGCGGAGGACTGTGCGGCCGCCTTGACAGCCCCACAGCAAAATGGCCTCACCGGCCAAAAAACTTCAAAATAGGTCATTAAAGACCACGAACGCGGATAGACGAGTTCGGTACAAAATCATCATTGATGCAGGCTTAGTGGCCATATACCCCCGCACTAGGGGCTCCATGCATATATAATAAGAGACAATAAATCTCAATCTTATATATTTTACTTTATACTTTTTTTATTTTAAACTTTTTCGGCACGACCCGTTTTCAACTCAGTTCCTCTCTTTTACAGATGAACATCGTGCGGCGCCTGTCCAGGATACGGCACAACGGAGACATAGGCGCAGACGTGCAGTAGGGACCCGTCCTAAAGGATTCTTTTTAGATTAAGACCCTGCGTAAACCTTTTTTACTGTTTCTTGTTGAAAGTGCAACTATCCCTAGGTGGTTTTGGTAATTCATAACAACATATAGCTCATTGAGCTAACGCTATTCCAAGATGATTATTTCAGGAAAGCTCAATGATTGGCATGGCATGGATGTGAAAGTGGAACCCTCAAAATGCTAAGGACAAGAATTGGCTCAAGCTCAAAAGTTCAAGACTCTTCATTTTATATTTTAGTGATCCAAGATCACATTGAGTCTTTAGGAAAATCCAATACTATCAAGGAGGGATGAGGTGTTGCTTAATGACCCTCTTGCTTTATGTGCTTAGTGATATGCTCCAAAATCCTCAACCACCTTTCCATATCCACAAATGACCTAAATCCTAATCCAAACTCGGTCATACCGATTCTGTCAATCCGGCGCCACCGAGTTTCACTTGTCATTTGCCACTGCCAAACCCTAGCAATTCGGTCCTACCGATAAGGTTCTCGGTCTCACCGAGATGGGCTTGCAAACTCTCTGTTTCCCTTTCGTAACTTTTCGGTCTCACCGAAAGAGCGAATCGGTCCCACCGAGAATGCAAGGTAAACTCTATGTTTCCTTCTTGTAACTTTTTGGTCTCACCGAAAGAGCAAGTTGGTCCCACCGAGTTTGCCTGACCAACTCTCTGGTTAGCTAATTGCCGAACTCGGTCTCACCGAGTTTGTGCGATCGGTCTCACCGAGATTACGTTATGCCCAAACCCTAACCGAATCGGTCCTACCGAGTTGCATCTCAGTCCCATCGAGATTCCTAACGGTCAGTAGGTTTACCATTTCGGTCAGACCGGGTTTTATGATTCGGTCCCACCGAGATTGGAAAACTGTGTGTAACGGTTGGACTTTGTGTGGAGGTTATATATACCCCTCCACCACCTCTTCATTCGAAGAGAGAGCCATCAGAACACATACACCATTCCTATTCATATGTTCTGAGAAAGAACCACCTACTCATGTGTTGAGACCAAGATATTCCATTCCTACCATATGAATCTTGATCTCTAGCCTTCCCCAAGTTGCTTTCCACTCAAATCTTCTTTCCACCAGATCCAAATCCTATGAGAGAGAGTTGAGTGTTGGGGAGACTATCATTTGAAGCACAAGAGCAAGGAGTTCATCATCAACACACCATTTGTTACTTCTTGGAGAGTGGTGTCTCCTAGATTGGCTAGGTGTCACTTGGGAGCCTCCGACAAGATTGTGGAGTTGAACCAAGGAGTTTGTAAGGGCGAGGAGATCGCCTACTTCGTGAAGATCTACCGCTAGTGAGGCAAGTCCTTCATGGGCGATGGCCATGGTGGAATAGACAAGGTTGCTTCTTCATGGACCCTTCGTGGGTGGAGCCCTCCGTGGACTCGCGCAACCGTTACCCTCCGTGGGTTGAAGTCTCCATCAACGTGGATGTAGGATAGCACCACCTATCCGAACCACGGGAAAACATCCGTGTCTCCAATTGCGTTTGAATCCTCCAAACCCTTACCTTTACATTTTGCAAGTTGCATGCTTTACTTTCCGCTGCCAATAAACTCTTTGCATGCTTGCTTGAATTGTGTGATGATTGCTTGACTTGCTCTAAGATAGCTAAAATCTGCCAAGAACTAAAATTGGGAAAAGGCTAAGTTTTTAATTGGTCAAGTAGTCTAATCACCCCCCCTCTAGACATACTTTCGATCCTACAAGTGGTATCAGAGCTTTGGTCTCCATTTGGCTTGATCTCCATAGCTTTTGGTGGTCATAGCCTTGGTTTCACAACCTAGGAGAGTATGGCGTCTAGCGAGGGAAATTATCACCGTAGAGGTCCTTACTTTGATGGCACTAATTTTGCTAGTTGGAAGCATAAAATGAAAATGCATATTCTTGGACATAACCCCGCCGTATGGGCTATTGTTTGTGTTGGTTTGCAAGGTGAGTTCTTCGATGGGAGGGAACCAAACCGTGAAGCTACCACGGATGAGTTGAAGATGTTGCAATACAATGCTCAAGCTTGTGATATTCTCTTCAACGGATTGTGCCCCGAAGAATTCAACAAAATCAGCCGCCTTGAGAATGCAAAGGAGATTTGGGATACTTTGATTGATATGCATGAAGGTACCGACTCTGTCAAGGAATCCAAGTTGGATGTGCTCTAAAGTCAACTTGACAAGTTCAAGATGAAGGATGGTGAAGGTGTCGCTGAAATGTACTCTAGGCTTGCTCTCATCACAAATGAGATTGCCGGCTTAGGAAGTGAAGAGATGACCGATAGATTCATCATCAAGAAGATCCTAAGAGCCTTGGATGAGAAATATGATACCGTGTGCACATTAATCCAAATGATTCCCAACTACAAAGATCTCAAGCCAACAGAAGTAATTGGAAGGATTGTTGCTCATGAGATGTCACTCAAGGATAAAGAGGAACTTCACAATAACTCAAGTGGTGCCTACAAAGCGTCATGTGAAGTCCCCACATCATCAAGTGAGAAACAAAACTTCAATGAGGAATTGAGCTTAATGGTGAAGAACTTCAACAAGTTCTACAAGAGTAGAAGCAAAGATAGAAGCTTCAAGTCAAGGTCCTACAATGACAAAAGATCTTCTAGTCGAGAGCGAAACTGCTATAATTGTGGAAGACCCGGACACTATTCCAATGAGTGTACGGCTCCCTACAAGAGAAGAGAAGATTCTCCAAAAAGAAGAAGCAAAGAATCTCCACCAAGAGAGAGAAGGAGTAGAGATGATCGTTATGAACGAAGATACTCACGGAGAAGCAAGGATTCGGAAAGGAAGGAAAAATCATCAAGGAGCTATACAAAACGAAGACATCAAGCTCATGTTGGTGAATGGGTATCCGGCTCCGACTCCGACAGCCACTCCGAGAGAAGTTATCACTCCAACTCCGAAGATACTCAAGATGAAGGTGTTGCCGGTCTAGCACTTGTGTCAACCAACTCCTACGACATATTTGACTCACCAAATGAAGGAATTGGAAGATGCTTCATGGCCAAAGGTCCTAAGGTAACACACCCCGAGTAAGTTGATTTTAATAGTGATGAAGATGACTTGTTAGGTGATGATGATTTGCTTGTTGACAACTCTAGTGATGAATACTATGATGAAACATCAATTAATCATGCTAAAACGAATGACAATGATAAGGAGAAGATTGAGGCTCTAACTAAAGAACTAAACACTCTTAAGTTAGCTCATGAAACTATCTTCGAAGATCATCGAGAACTTTTAAGAGCTCATGAGAAATTACGCTTTGAAAAGCTCAATCTTGAGCAAGAGCATGAGTTCTTAAAAGCAATCAATGATGATCT
Source organism: Triticum monococcum (assembly GCA_034509565.1). Taxonomy (NCBI): domain Eukaryota; kingdom Viridiplantae; phylum Streptophyta; class Magnoliopsida; order Poales; family Poaceae; genus Triticum; species Triticum monococcum. The sequence continues at coordinate 71,427,907 of CM067846.1, forward strand.
CCGCAAGAATAGTTCTTCTTACATTGCCAAGCGTTTACTATTATCCACTTACATGCCTCAAGTCAAGACTAGTAACAAGAATAAGAAAGATTCTTCCTCTAGTAGTAACAATGATCATGCCAAATCCAATATTGTTGCTTCTAGTAGTTCTCTTGATTCCACTAATGATTCTTTTAGCCAAGTTACACTTGAGCAAGAAAATAGCTTATTGAAGGGAATTATAGAGAAAGGTGTTTACAAGAGCCTTGCCGGAAGTAAGCAATTCGAGGAGATTGTGCGCAAGCAAGGAATGCACCGGAAGAATCAAGGTGTTGGTTTTGAACGAAAGTTCAATGCCAATGGAGTTGAATGGGAAGAAGATCAATACCCCAAGACAAAGTTTGTTCCTCAACGAGAGAAGTATGACACTTCTTTCAAGGGGACACAAGCTCCAGATAATCTTCCACCACAAGACTACAAGCAAAAAGGGGAGGACAAGCTTCAAGAGGAGATTGATGCATTTGAAGAAGCTCCTAAGACCTTAGTCAAGTGGATTCCCAAGACTACTTCAAGTTCCACTACATCAAGTACGACTACAACTCCAAGGATTCCCATCAAGATGGTGTGGATCCAAAAGAAGAAGAACTAGAGAGTTCTTGAGGGTGACTCTGCCAACATACTTCACTCTTATCATTTTGGCAAGAACAAGTGCAATCAACTTCCACATCTTGCACTAGTTCAAGGAGTCACAAACCCTCTTGTTGGTAAGACAAGGGACAAGGTAACCTAAAGTTTTCATGGACATCATCTTGTGTGTGCATCACTCTATGTCTATGGATATCCTTGTTTGTTCCTTGTGGGACTAACGCATGTAGGTATTGAAAGTGCAATTCACTCAAATGGATAGCTCCAAGTGATCTACATCAACATTGAGCATCCATATCTTCAACATCTACATGAAGTCATCATCGACAAAACCCAAGGTTAGTTCATCCCTCTTAGGGGGGATATCACATCTAGGGGGAGCTTTACTCTAAGACTTGAGCTAAAGCAACTCTAAAGATGTGAATACAACAATGCTTTATGTAAAAGTGGTAACCCCAGTTGAGCTTAAACGATGAGTATGACCTACGATCAAGTGTTCTCACTTGACTCCTAAGTCAATATACTCATATATAGATGACCTAGTCATCGCAAATTGCTTGATAGATGCTAGAATTGGTTGTGCATGCTTTGCCACATATTTCATTTGCCATCTTATTGTGTGAGCATGTTGGTTGCATATTTTACTCATTCGAGGACATCCACTTGTTGTTTTGATTGTTTGGCTTTCTTCTTTTGCCAAGTGGATGGACAAGAATGCCTAAGAACCTCCTCTAGCTATCTATGCTTTTCTCGTCTCAAACTCTATTCATGCTGCATCACAAAACTTGATCAAGTCAGATTCGAACCGCTCTGTGTGAGGAGCGCTCGGAGTCCCCGATTCGTCATAGACTTAAACTTCCAAAACCTCTTTATGAATCTCGGTCTGACCGATACTCCATTTTCGGTCCTACCGAGTTCATTAAGTTGATCTAGGTTTTCGATCTCGGTGCAACCGATTTGAACTTTTCGGTCACACCGAGTTGCAATAACTGCACATAGTTTTGCATCTCGGTGCCACCGAGTTGTTCCACTCGGTCACACCGACAGGGTCGGGCTATATATAGTGACGGGCAAAATTTTGGAAATTTCTCCGAAACCTCTTCGCCCGCGCGATAGCCTGCTCTGCCTTCGTGGTCTCCGGATCGTCTTCTCGTCGCCAGCAGCCTCCAGTCGCTGGTCTCCGCCACCGTCAACGGATTTCTGCCCCGCCGTTGCCGCCGTAGCGAGTCTCCGCCGAACTAGGGCATGGACTCGATCTTTGTGCTATTCTCCACTCCGATTCCTAGCACATTGTGATCATTATGATTCTTGCCACGATTGAAACACTCCTATCCAGTCAATGATCTCGTAGAATAGGTTTAATTCGAAAATTTTAGGGTTAGGTTTCCGCCGAAACCATCTCGGACCCACCGAGTTGAAAAACTCGGTCCCACTGATCTGGCTTTTGCCATTGCACAAGTGAAACTCGGTCTGACCGAGAATAACTTCTCGGTGCGACCGATTTTGGAATTCTGTGAAACCCTAGCAGTCTCGGTGCCATCGAACTGTGACTCAGTCTGACCGAGTTCACCAGTTCTGGTGCCAAAACTGCTTCGGTGTCACCGAGTTTGAAAATCGGTAGATCTGAGATGCTTTCTATGGAAAACTAAAACTAAGTTTTTGAATTAATCTTTTGCAAAATTCTCTGCCTTTTTGTGATGCTCATCCACTCTATCTTATCCATAATCTATTCACAGGGTCAGCAGTCAGTGTGCAACATGTCTGATCAAAGTGACAGCCAAAATGTGTCTGAGCAGCAAGTTGTGATGAGTGAGGGCACTAGCCCCTCAAGCTCTTCTGATGATGGCAGCAGGAGCACCCCTAGCAATCTGCCCAAGGCTGCCACATGTCAAAGGAAGAAGAGAACGTCTAATTCTGAGGATGAAGACTATGTGGCAGAGGAAGAGCCCACATCAAAGAGAGCTGAACCAGCTCAAGGAACCAAGCCAGGGCTGAAGATCAAAAGGCCAGCAGGCAAGCAGCCCATGTCAAAGGCTAGGGCTTCAACTATGAAGCCTGCTCCCACTGAGCCCATTGCTGCTGAGGGCAAGAAGAGGAAGAGAGTGTCCTTAGGAAGCTCAAGCCCAAGATCCCAGACCATAACGATTCTCATCCTGTGGCTGAGGATATGAAGCTTAGGAGAGATTCAGGGCTGAGGAAATGGAGAGAAGCAGATCCGTATGCTTCTAGGAGAAGGACTGCCATGGATTACAGATTCCACACCAAGGAGCAACAAGATTTCTATGAGACTGTTTTGCTTGACAAGAAGCCAATCGTTTGTGACATGAGATGGGTCGACTAGACCTACATCAAGGACAATGAAGAGCACTACCCCGGTGTATTTGACAGCTTTAGTGCATGTGGAGTTGCAGACTTTGTTGGGCAGAAGCTCACAAAGTGGAACGAGGAGCTGATCATGCAATTCTACTCCATAGCACACTTTTATCCGGATGGCAGGATCACATGGATGTCTGAGGGTACAAGGTACCAATCCACTGTGGAAGAATGGGCGAAGTTGATCAATGCCCCAGAGGAGCAAGCTGATGACTTGGACATTTATGCCAAGAAAAAGATGGATCACAACTCCATGTCCAACATGTACAAGGAGATCCCGAATGAAGCGCTTGATACGTTCAAGTTTGGCTCCGTGGACTATCTGCTCTCAGGATTGCCTACGATCAACTGGATCCTTAGGCACACCCTTCTGTCCAAATCTGGAGATCACAAGATGATCAGAGGTCACGCGATCAACCTGCTTCATGTATTTAACGTGCCTCAGAAATTCAAGGTCATGAGTCTCATTGTGGAAACAATCAAGAGGACAGCTGCAGACCAGAAGAGGAGTTGTGGGTATGCCCCACAGATTCAGGAGCTCATCAACTCCAAGATGGGCACAGGCGTGTATTTATTGGATAAGGAACACCTGCCCATCCGTCCAGATTTTGAGGATAACCAAGTGGTTATGACTGAGAATGAACCCTCATCTGCACATGCACAAGCTCAGAAGGAGAAGGCGAGGAAGGAAAAAGCTGTCAGGATGCCTACTCAAGCAGAGGCATCTGATTACTTCTTGAAGACCAAACAAGAGCAGCTCGGTTACCTGATAGCGTCCACCCTGCGTATTGAGCAAGGACTTGCCACCCTGACTCAGAACCAGGCGAGCCTCGAGAGGATCATGGAACAGAGATTCTATGACATGGACATCAAGGTGACAGAAATACAGACCGCCGTGGAGCAGCTTCAGGATGACATGAATGAGAGGAGAGGCAGGACCACAACTGATGCTTTTGCCAGGGTGCCACGAGGTCCGAGGTCGTCTGCACTACCAGTTGCTGACACCAGAGCCACAACGTCTGCACCAGCTACAGCCTCCGTTCCACCAGCTCCAGCATCCACTTCAGCCTCGACTCCGACCACTTCTACTGAAGGCTTTGTCCTTGGCGTGCTCCGGACTCCACCACCACCTGAAGATCAAGCCTGAGCGTCGACTTAGCACTATGCATTTTCTAGGAACTTTTTGGTAACTTGTTGCCAAAGGGGGAGAAGATGTATAGATCATAGGCTTTGAGAGAGAGAGAGAGTGTTGCTTTTCTCTCTTGTTTTTATTTGGTGGTTTTTCGAACTTTGTTTGCTTGTGTGTGAGATACTATGTCCTTATGCTTGTGAGACATCGATAATCATGTGTTTGATCATAAGCTACACTTAATGGTTGCTTAATGCTTGCTATATAGTATCATTCTATCTATTGTTTGTGATCATTCACTATTCTTGGTGATGAGTGCATGTATTTCAATCTTATCATTTTTGAGCGCTCCACCAAGATGTATGTGACATGGAAGAGTAACCCATGATTCTAACTCCATGTGCATTTGCAGTCCAAAGCAAATTTTAAATATGCACAAATTTAGGGGGAGCTCTTATTTGTCACATACCTCTCAAAGCGACGATATATTTCATGCTTATTATCATTTGTCGAAGCTTTGATCTATATGTTGTCATCAATTACCAAAAAGGGGGAGATTGAAAGTGCAACTATCCCTAGGTGGTTTTGGTAATTCATAACAACATATAGCTCATTGAGCTAACGCTATTCCAAGATGATTATTTCAGGAAAGCTCAATGATTGGCATGGCATGGATGTGAAAGTGGAACCCTCAAAATGCTAAGGACAAGAATTGGCTCAAGCTCAAAAGTTCAAGACTCTTCATTTTATATTTTAGTGATCCAAGATCACATTGAGTCTTTAGGAAAATCCAATACTATCAAGGAGGGATGAGGTGTTGCTTAATGACCCTCTTGCTTTATGTGCTTAGTGATATGCTCCAAAATCCTCAACCACCTTTCCATATCCACAAATGACCTAAACCCTAAGCCAAACTCGGTCATACCGATTCTGTCAATCCGGCGCCACCGAGTTTCACTTGTCATTTGCCACTGCCAAACCCTAGCAATTCGGTCCTACCGATAAGGTTCTCGGTCTCACCGAGATGGGCTTGCAAACTCTCTGTTTCCCTTTCGTAACTTTTCGGTCTCACCGAAAGAGCGAATCGGTCCCACCGAGAATGCAAGGTAAACTCTATGTTTCCTTCTTGTAACTTTTCGGTCTCACCGAAAGAGCAAGTTGGTCCCACCGAGTTTGCCTGACCAACTCTCTGGTTAGCTAATTGCCGAACTCGGTCTCACCGAGTTTGTGCGATCGGTCTCACCGAGATTACGTTATGCCCAAACCCTAACCGAATTGGTCCTACCGAGTTGCATCTCAGTCCCATCGAGATTCCTAACGGTCAGTAGGTTTACCATTTCGGTCAGACCGGGTTTTATGATTCGGTCCCACCGAGATTGGAAAACTGTGTGTAACGGTTGGACTTTGTGTGGAGGTTATATATACCCCTCCACCACCTCTTCATTCGAAGAGAGAGCCATCAGAACACATACACCATTCCTATTCATATGTTCTGAGAAAGAACCACCTACTCATGTGTTGAGACCAAGATATTCCATTCCTACCATATGAATCTTGATCTCTAGCCTTCCCCAAGTTGCTTTCCACTCAAATCTTCTTTCCACCAGATCCAAATCCTATGAGAGAGAGTTGAGTGTTGGGGAGACTATCATTTGAAGCACAAGAGCAAGGAGTTCATCATCAACACACCATTTGTTACTTCTTGGAGAGTGGTGTCTCCTAGATTGGCTAGGTGTCACTTGGGAGCCTCCGACAAGATTGTGGAGTTGAACCAAGGAGTTTGTAAGGGCGAGGAGATCGCCTACTTCGTGAAGATCTACCGCTAGTGAGGCAAGTCCTTCATGGGCGATGGCCATGGTGGAATAGACAAGGTTGCTTCTTCATGGACCCTTCGTGGGTGGAGCCCTCCGTGGACTCGCGCAACCGTTACCCTCTGTGGGTTGAAGTCTCCATCAACGTGGATGTAGGATAGCACCACCTATCCGAACCACGGGAAAACATCCGTGTCTCCAATTGCGTTTGAATCCTCCAAACCCTTACCTTTACATTTTGCAAGTTGCATGCTTTACTTTCCGCTGCCAATAAACTCTTTGCATGCTTGCTTGAATTGTGTGATGATTGCTTGACTTGCTCTAAGATAGCTAAAATCTGCCAAGAACTAAAATTGGGAAAAGGCTAAGTTTTTAATTGGTCAAGTAGTCTAATCACCCCCCTCTAGACATACTTTTGATCCTACACTTGTTGCTACACATCCCCTGGTTTTTTCGGATATAACCAAGGAGGAGGCTGGCGTCTTGGCATGTGGCCACGTCAGAATTTTTGCACGTACCTGGACACTAGGGGCTTTTTTAATAAAGAGTGTTTTTTCGCCCGCACTCATAAAGACCGAACACCTTAGGGAGTGTTCAGCGTCGCGAGTTTTGGCATTATATGCATTAGCTCCGAATCATGTCTTTGGTCAAATGTTGGGTTGCCCGGCTCCTGAGTTCGGCTACCTTACGTTCCGCTCTATCGGCTAAGGTAGTGTTGGGGAACGTAGCAGAAATTCACAATTTTCCTACGTATCACCAAGATCTATCTATGGAGAAACCAGCAACGAAGGGAAGGAGAGTGCGTCTACATACCCTTGTAGATCGCTAAGCGGAAGCGTTCAAGAGAACGGGGTTGAAGGAGTTGTACTCGCCGTGATCCAAATCACCGGAGATCCTAGTGCCGAACGGACGGCACCTCTGCGTTCAACACACGTACAGCCCAGTGACGTCTCCCATGCCTTGATCCAGCAAGGAGAGAGGGAGAGGTTGTGGAAGACTCCATCCAGCAGCAGCACGACGGCGTGGTGGTGGTGGAGGAGCGTGGCAATCCTGCAGGGCTTCGCCAAGCACCGCGGGAGAGGAGGGAGAGAAGCAGGGCTGCGCCATGGAGAGGTCAGAACTCATGTGTTGGCAGCCCCAAAACCCTCAAGTATATATAGGGGAGAGGGAGGGGGGTGCGCCCCTAGATCCCATCTAGGGGGCGGCCAAGGGGAGGGGGAGAGGGAGGCGCACCAGGATGGGCCCTAAGGCCCATCTGCCCTTAGGGTTTGCCCCCTTTCCATCCCTTAGGCGCCTTGGGCACTTGTGGGGGGGGGGGGGGGGGCGCACCAGCCCACTTGGGGCTGGTCCCCTCCCACACTTGGCCCATGCTGCCCTCCGGGGCATGTGGCCCCACTTGGTGGACCCCCGGGACCCTCCCGGTGGTCCCGGTACGTTACCGATAAAACCCGAAACTTTTCCGGTGACCAAACCAGGACTTCCCATATATAAATCTTTACCTCCGAACCATTCCGGAACTCCTCGTGACGTCCGGGATCTCATCCGGGACTCCGAACAACATTCGGTAACCACATACAAACTTCCTTTATAACCCTAGTGTCATCGAACCTTAAGTGTGTAGACCCTACGGGTTCGGGAACCATGCAGACATGACCGAGACGTTCTCCGGTCAATAACCAACAGCGGGATCTGGATACCCATGTTGGCTCCCACATGCTCCACGATGATCTCATCGGATGAACCACGATGTCAAGGACTTAATCAATCCCGTATACAATTCCCTTTGTCTATCGGTACGATACTTGCGCGAGATTCGATCGTCGGTATCCCGATACCTTGTTCAATCTCGTTACCGGCAAGTCTCTTTACTCGTTCCGTAATACATCATCCCATGATCAACTCCTTGATCACATTGTGCACATTATGATGATGTCCTACCGAGTGGGCCCAGAGATACCTCTCCGTTTACACGGAGTGACAAATCCAGTCTTGATTCGTGCCAACCCAACAGACACTTTCGCAGATACCTATAGTGTACCTTTATAGCCACCTAGTTATGTTGTGACGTTTGGCACACCCAAAGCACTCCTACGGTATCCTGGAGTTGCACAATCTCATGGTCTAAGGAAATGATACTTGACATTAGAAAAGCTTTAGCATACGAACTACACGATCTTTGTGCTAGGCTTAGGATTGGGTCTTGTCCATCACATCATTCTCCTAATGATGTGATCCCGTTATCAATGACATCCAATGTCCATGGTCAGGAAACCGTAACCATCTATTGATCAACGAGCTAGTCAACTAGAGGCTTACTAGGGACATGGTCTTGTCTATGCATCCACACATGTATCTGAGTTTCCTATCAATACAATTCTAGCATGGATAATAAACGATTATCATGAACAAGGAAATATAATAATAATAATCAATTTATTATTGCCTCTAGGGCATATTTCCAACAGTCTCCCACTTGCACTAGAGTCAATAATCCAGTTCACATCGATATGTGATTAACACTCAAGGTCACATCCCCATGTGACTAACACCCAAAGAGTTTTGGGTTTGATCATGTTATGCTTGTGAGAGAGGTTTCAGTCACCAGGTCTGAAACATTCAGATCCGTATGTACTTCGCAAATTTCTATGTCATCTTCTAGATGCATCTACCACGTTCTATTTGGAGCTATTCCAAATAACTGTTCTACCATAATTGAGAAAATTCCTTAGTCCACTAGTTACTAAGGATAACTTTGACCGCTGTCCTGTGATCCATTCTTGGATCACTCTTGTACCCCTTGACTGACTCATGGCAAGGCACATTTTAGGTGCGGTACACAACATAGCATACTGTAGAGCCTATGTCTTAAGCATAGGGGACGACCTTCGTCCTTTCTCTCTATTCTGCCGTGGTCGAGCTTTAAGTCTTAACTTCGTACCTTACAACTCAGGCAAGAACTCCTTCTTTGACTGATCCATCTTGAACACCTTCAAGATCATGTCAAGGTATGTGCTCATTTGAAAGTACCATTAAGCGTTTTGATCTATCCTTATAGATCTTGATGCTCAATGTTCAAGTAGCTTAATCCTATCTGCTTTCCAGAAATTCTACGTCATTTTTGATCAACAACATATATTCATCAGAAATTCTATAGTGCTCCCACTCACTTCTTTGGAAATACAAGTTTCTCATAAACTTTGTATACACCCAAAATCTTTGATCATCATCAAAGCGTATATTCCAACTCCGAGATGCTTACTCCAGTCCTTAGAAGGATTGCTGGAGCTTTGCATACTTATTAGCATCTTTCAGGATTGACAAAACCTTCCGGTTGTATCACATACAACCTTTCCTCAAGAAAAACATCGAGGAAACAATGTTTTGATATCCTATCTGCAAGATTTCATAAATAATGCAGTAATCGCTAATATAGTTCCAACAGACTCTTAGCATCGCTACGAGTGAGAAAGTCTCATCGTAGTCAACTCCTTGAACTTGTCGGAAAACATCTTAACGACAAGTTGAGCTTTCTTAATGGTGATACTTACCATCATTGTCCGTCTTCCTTTTAAAATCCATATGTACCTAACAGCCTTACGACCATCAAGTAGTTCTTCCAAAGTCTACACTTTGTTTTCATACATGGATCCTCTCTCGGATTTTATGGCTTCGAGCCATTTATCGGAATCCGGGCCCACCATCGCTTCTCCATAGCTCGTAGGTTCATTGTTGTCTAGCAACATGACTTCCAAGACAGGATTACGTACCACTCTGAAGTAGTATGCATCCTTGTCATCCTACGAGGTTTGGTAGTGACTTGATCTGAAGTTTCATGATCACTATCATAAGCTTCCACTTCAATTGGTGTAGGTGCCACAGGAACAACTTCCTGTGCCCTGCCACACACTAGTTGAAGAGACGGTTCAATAACCTCATCAAGTCTCCACCATCCTCCCACTCAATTCTTTCGAGAGAAACTTTTCCTCGAGAAAGGACCCGATTCTAGAAACAATCCCTTATTGCTTTCGGATCTGAGACAGGAGGTATACCCAACTGTTTTGGGTGTCCTATGAAGATGCATTTATCCGCTTTGGGTTCGAGCTTATCATCCTGAAACCTTTTCATATAGGCATCGCAGCCCCAAACTTTTAACAAATGACAGAGCTTAGGTTTCTCTAAACCATAGTTCATACGGTGTCATCTCATCGGAGTTACGTGGTGCCCTATTTAAAGTGAATGTGGTTGTCTCTAATGCCTAACCCATAAACTATCGTGGTAATTTGATAAGAGACATCATGGTATGCATCATATCCAATAGGGTGCAGTTATGATGTTCGGACACACCATCACACTATGGTGTTCCAGGCTGTATTAGTTGTGAAACAATTTCCACAATGTCTTAATTCTGTGGCAAACTCATAATTCAGACATTCATTTCTACGATCATATCATAGACATTTTATCCTCTTGTCACGACGATGTTCAACTTCACTCTGAAATTACTTGAACCTTTCAATAATTCAGACTTATGTTTCATCAAGTAAATATACTCAGTATCTACTCAAATCATCTGTGAAGTAAGAACATAACGATATCCACTACATGCCTCAGCACTCATTGGACTGCACACATCAAAATGTATTACTTCCAACAAGTTGCTTTCTAGTTCCATTTTACTGAAAACGAGGCTTTCAGTCATCTTGCCCATGTGGTATGATTTGCATGTCTTAAGTGATTCAAAATCAAGTGAGTCCAAACGATCCATTTGCATGGAGTTTCTTCATGCATATACACCAATAGACATGGTTCGCATGTCTCAAACTTTTCAAAAATGAGTGAGCCCAAAGATCCATCAACATGGAGCTTCTTCATGCGTTTTATACCGATATGACTTAAGTGGCAGTGCCACAAGTAGGTGGTACTATCATTACTATCTTATATCTTTTGGCATGAACATGTGTATCACTACGATCGAGATTCAATAAACCATTCATTTTAGGTGTAAGACCATTGAAGGTATTATTCAAATAAACAGAGTAACCATTATTCTCCTTAAATGAATAACCGTATTGCGATAGACGTAATCCAATCATGTCTATGCTCAACGCAAACACCAAATAACAATTATTTAGGTTTTAATACCAATCTCGATGGTAGAGGGAGCATACGATATTTGATCAACCTTGGATATACTTCCAACACATATCGTCATCTCACCTTTTAGCTAGTCTCCTTTTATTCCGTAGCCTTTTGTTTCTAGTTACTAACACTTAGCAACTGAACCGATATCTAATACCATGGTACTACTAGGAGTACTAGTAAAGTACACATTAACACAATGTATATCCAATATACTTCTATCGACCTTGCCAGCCTTCTCATCTACCAAGTATCTAGGGTAATTCTGCTCCAGTGGCTGTTCCTCTTATTACAGAAGCACTTAGTCTCGGGTTTGGGTTCAACATCGGGTTTCTTCACTAGAGCAGCAGCTGATTTGCTGTTTCATGAAGTATGCCTTCTTGCCCTTGCCCTTCTTGAAACTAGTGGTTTCACCAACCATCAACAATTGATGCTCCTTCTTGATTTCTACTTTTGCGGTGTCAGACATCGCGAATATCTCAAGGATCATCATATATGTCCCTGATATATTATAGTTCATCACGAAGCTCTAGTAGCTTGGTGGTAATGACTTCGGAGAAACATCACTATCTCATCTGGAAGATCAACTCCCACTCGATTCAAATGATTGTTGTACTCAGACAATCTGAGCACAAGCTCAACAATTGAGCTTTCCTCCCTTAGTTTGCAGGCTAAGAAAATCGTCGGAGGTCTTATACCTCTTGACGTGGCCACGAGCCTGAAATCCCAATTTCAGCCCTCGAAACATCTCATATGTTTCGTGATGTTTTAAAACGTCTTCGGTGCCTCAACTCTAAACCGTTTAACTGAACTATCACGTAGTTATCAAAATGTGTATGTCAGATGTTCGCAACATCCACAGACAACGTTCGAGGTTCAGCACACTGAGCGGTGCATTAAGGACATAAGCCTTCTATGAAGCAATGAGGACAATCCTCAGTTTACGGACCTAGTCCGCATAATTGCTACTATCAACTTTCAACTAAATTTTCTCTAGGAACATATCTAAACAGTAGAACTAAAGCGCGAGCTACGCCATAATTTGCGAAGACCTTTTGACTATGTTCAGGATAATTAAGTTCATCTTATGAACTCCCACTCAGATAGACATCCCTCTAGTCATCTAAGTGATTACATGATCCGAGTCAACTAGGCCGTGTCCGATCATCACGTGAGACGGACTAGTCAACATCGGTGAACACCTTCATGTTGATCGTATCTACCATACGACTCATGCTTGACCTTTCGGTCTCTTGTGTTCCGAGGCCATGTCTGTACATGCTAGGCTCGTCAAGTCAACCTAAGTGTTTCGTGTGTGTAAATCTGTCTTACACCCGTTGTATGTGAACGTTAGAATCTATCACACCCGATCATCACGTGGTGCTTCGAAACAACGAACTGTCGCAACGGTGCACAGTTAGGGGGAACACTCTCTTGAAATTTTAATGAGGGATCATCTTATTTACTACCGTCGTTCTAAGCAAATAAGATGTATAAACATGATAAACATCACATGCAATCAAATAGTGACATGATATGGCCAATATCATATTGCTCCTTTTGATCTCCATCTTCGGGGCTCCATGATCATCATCGTCACCGGCATGACACCATGATCTCCATCATCATGATCTCCATCATTGTGTCTCCATGAAGTTGCTCGCCAACTATTACTTCTACTACTAAGGCTACCGGTTAGCAATAAAGTAAAGTAATTACATGACGTTGTTCAATGACACGCAGGTCATACAATAAATAAAGGCAACTCCTATGGCTCCTGCCGGTTGTCATACTCATCGACATGCAAGTCATGATTCCTATTACAAGAACATGATCAATTTCATACATCACATATCATTCATCACATTCTTCTTGGCCATATCACATCACATAGCATACCCTACAAAAACAAATTAGACATCCTCTAATTGTTGTTTGCATGTTTTACGTGGCTGCTATGGGTTTCTAGCAAGAACGTTTCTTACCTACGCAAAAACCACAACGTGATATGCCAATTGCTATTTACCCTTCATAAGGACCCTTTTCATCGAATCCGATCCGACTAAAGTGGGAGAGACAGACACCCGCTAGCCACCTTATGCAACTAGTGCATGTCAGTCGGTGGAACCAGTCTCACGTAAGAGTGCGTGTAAGGTCGGTCCGGGCCGCTTCATCCCACGATGCCGCCGAATCAAGATAAGACTAGTAACGGCAAGTAAATTGACAAAATCAACGCCCACAACTACTTTGTGTTCTACTCGTGCATAGAATCTACGCAATAGACCTAGCTCATGATGCCACTATTGGGGAACGTAGCAGAAATTCAAAATTTTCCTACGTATCACCAAGATCTATCTATGGAGAAACCAGCAACGAAGGGAAGGAGAGTGCATCTACATACCCTTGTAGATTGCTAAGCGGAAGCGTTCAAGAGAACGGGGTTGAAGGAGTCGTACTCGTCGTGATCCAAATCACCGGAGATCCTAGTGCCGAACGGACGACACATCTGCGTTCAACACACGTACAACCCGGTGACGTCTCCCATGCCTTGATCCAGCAAGGAGAGAGGGAGAGGTTGAGGAAGACTCCATCCAGCAGTAGCACGACGGCGTGGTGGTGGTGGAGGAGCGTGGCAATCCTGCAGGGCTTCGCCAAGCACCGCGGGAGAGGAGGAGGGAGAGAAGCAGGGCTGCGCCATGGAGAGGTCAGAACTCATGTGTTGGTAGCCCCAAAACCCTCAAGTATATATAGGGGAGAGGGAGGGGGGTGCGCCCCCTTTAGGGTTTCCACCCCAAGGGGTGCGGCAGCCCCTAGATCCCATCTAGGGGGCGGCCAAGGGGATGGGGAGAGGGAGGCGCACCAGGATGGGCCCTAAGGCCCATCTGCCCTTAGGGTTTGCCCCCTTTCCATCCCTTAGGCGCCTTGGGCCCTTGTGGGGGGGGGGGGGGGGGCGCACCAGCCCACCTGGGGCTGGTCCCCTCCCACACTTGGCCCATGCTGCCCTCTGGGTCCTGTGGCCCCACTTGGTGGACCCCCGGGACCCTTCCGGTGGTCCCGGTACGTTACCGATAAAACCCAAAACTTTTCCGGTGACCAAAACAGGACTTCCCAGATATAAATCTTTACCTCCGGACCATTCCGGAACTCCTCGTGACGTCCGGGATCTCATCCGGGACTCCGAACAACATTCGGTAACCACATACAAACTTCCTTTATAACCCTAGTGTCATCGAACCTTAAGTGTGTAGACCCTACGAGTTCGGGAACCATGCAGACATGACCGAGACATTCTCCGGTCAATAACCAACAGCGGGATCTGGATACCCATGTTGGCTCCCACATGCTCCACGATGATCTCATCGGATGAACCATGATGTCAAGGACTTAATCAATCCCGTATACAATTCCCTTTGTCTATCGGTACGATACTTGCGCGAGATTCGATTGTTGGTATCCCGATACCTTGTTCAATGTCGTTACTGGCAAGTCTCTTTACTCGTTCCGTAACACATCATCCCATGATCAACTCCTTGATCACATTGTGCACATTATGATGATGTCCTACCGAGTGGGCCCAGAGATACCTCTTCGTTTACACGGAGTGACAAATCCCAGTCTCGATTCGTGCCAACCCAACAGACACTTTCGGAGATACCTGTAGTGTACCTTTATAGCCATCCAGTTACGTTGTGACGTTTGGCACACCTAAAGCACTCCTACGGTATCCGGGAGTTGCACAATCTCATGGTCTAAGGAAATGATACTTGACATTAGAAAAGCTTTAGCATACGAACTACACGATCTTTGTGCTAGGCTTAGGATTGGGTCTTGTCCATCACATCATTCTCCTAATGATGTGATCCCGTTATCAATGACATCCAATGTCCGTGGTCAGGAAACCGTAACCATCTATTGATCAACGAGCTAGTCAACTAGAGGCTTACTAGGGACATGGTCTTGTCTATGCATCCACACATGTATCTGAGTTTCCTATCAATACAATTCTAGCATGGATAATAAACGATTATCATGAACAAGGAAATATAATAATAATAATCAATTTATTATTGCCTCTAGGGCATATTTCCAATAGGTAGCACCAGGGGAACTACTGCGATTGTGCCCCGGTTCGGCCGGGCGAGCACCTCAGTAGAGAAAGCTGAAAACTGACTGTCATGATGTAGCGTGAGACTGGTCAGCCACTCGATGACCTATCGGAATCTATCAGATTCCTCCGCTTTAACGAAGGGCCGCTTCCCGGTCAGGCACATACGCGCCCCGAACTCGGATGAGCGCAGTCGCCACCAAGGAGCTACCTAAATAGTCTCACTGTCAAGCTCCTATGGCTAAGTGGAAGTGTTAAAGCATTATAGTCCCGTTGCCTGGCCCGCTGCGCTATCACCTCCTTTGTAGGACCAAGACGTTGGGTTAAGTGTGAAAATGTGTCTTCTGCGAGCACCCCCGCACTATGTGCGTGGGGGCTGAAGCCAACGACTGCCATCTTTCAGATTATATATATATATATATTAAAACGGCCGCACAGGAGGTGTTCCCAATACTTGAAGGCACAAGTATAAAAAGGCCACTACAATTTATCAAAATATTACTTTATAATTACATATGCTATCATAACATAGCATCTTTCGAGCACTGCGTCTCTATTACACGAGCGCCTTCAAGGACTTCCTGAATATAGTGCTCGGGGGATACTCGGCTTTTGTCCGAATCTCGGGACGCAACAACGGTGGTCTCCATATCTGCCCAGTATGTCTTAACAAGGGCAAGAGCCATCCTTGCGCCCTCTATGCATGCTGACCTTTTCATTGCATTTATACGCGGCACCGCATCAAGGAATTGCTGCACCAAGCTGAAATCACTCTTCGGCTCCGATCTCCCCGGCCACAGATGACCCATGACGTACTTCATGGCGAGTCCGGACAACCTATTCAGTTCGGCCCATTGAGCCAAACGATCGTCCACTGCTAGTGGACGCTCTGGATTGTGAGACTGCGACCAGAAAAGCTTTTCCACTTCGCGATCTTTCTGATCTCGAAAGTGTTCGGTCGCATCAACAGCACTCGCTGCCAAATCCAGATAGGTATCCTCCACACTCCACATCCGGTCGAACGGAGCAAACTTCGGATCGCAAAATTTCCTTCGTAGCATAAAGGGCTTTCCAGCCGCAATCTGTTCGGCCTGACGCAGCTCCTCCCTGGCAGCTCTCATCGCAGAGCGCGCGTCCTTGGCATTGGCAACGGCCTTCTCCAAGTCCGTCTGTTTCGCCTGATCTTCTTTTTCAAGAAGTCTGCAACGGTCTGTAGCGCTTTTTAACTTTTCGGCCATCTCGGCCATCTCTTCCTTGCTTCAACAATGAGCAGCCTGTTCGGCTCTCAGCTCTTCAAGGGCTTTCTTAGCGGCCGCATCACTTTCTCTGGCTTGTTCTTTAGCTCGGGCAAGTTCTGCCCTAAGACTCTCCATGGCGGCCGCACCATCTACGTGAAGCACACACATTGTAAGACACAGGCATCAAACTGTTCTTACCTCATGCCGCCCGGGGAATTGCATACCTTGAGCCTCCTCAAGCCGCTTGTTGACAAGCGTGATGTCGGCTTCTGCCACATCCAGTTGCCGCTTTAGTTCGGCAAAATCGTCAGTTCGGCTCGATTCCGGACACCCTGCTGCCTACATTCAAAGGCGACATCTTAGACCTTGGATTATGATCCTCCGCGTGCCGTCATTTCTTGACGACGCGCAGAGTCTCAGGGGCTACTATCTACACAGGGCGCATCTTATTCATGCGCAACTGCCAAAAGTGTACATTATCTAATGTACCTCGAAACCCGTTAGTAAACTTTTGACGGCCTCATGCAATCCGCTCTCTGCGGATGAAATCCTTTCAATCACCGTGCCCATCAATGCACGGTGCTCCTCTGAGATGCAAGCTCGCCCCAGCAGAATCTTTAGCTCCTCCGACCGAGCACCAAACGGTGCCGGGCTCGTCCCATGACCTCTTTTGAAGTCCGGACGCGGAGAACCTCGGGGGGCCACATAGCTATCTTCTGCCCCTGCCGGATTACGAGAAGCCCTCCACGACGACACCTCTGGATCGCCCGCCTCGCTAGGCGGCATGGCAGGGGGAGGCGTCCCGCTCTCCATCATCTCCGGAAGAAGATCCCCCGAAGACGAGCTCTGCTGAGAAGGGCTAAGGTCCGAGCTACAAGGTAAAAGTTTGGTTAATCTTCTCAGACATAAATCAAGGATTTCCCTCATCCCTCAAAACGAAAATCTTTCTCTACTTACAGCTCGCTGGAGGGCTGATCCCCTTGAGGGCGTAGTCCGGCTGAGGAACTCCCCGGCGTCGGACCCTCTGACGAGGATTTTCTCCCCCGCTTCACGGCCATGGTTTTCGGGTCGTCAGAGGCGGCTCTCTTCTTCCCCTTAGGAGAGGAATCGTCGGTTCCTCCCTTCGGAGCAGCCTCCTTCGAGGAGGCCATAGCTTCCTTGTCCTCCCCCTCCAAAGGCATTATCTCCAGCATCCTGACTAGCACGGGATCCGGCCTGGTTTCAGGAAGGGGAGCCTGACACCTGATCAACTTTGCCTTCGCTATCCACTCCTGTTTAAAAGGACGGCTCTTTTAGGGGCAAGTTTATGACAATTATACGGATAGAAGGTCCGGGTACAAGGTTGCTTACTTGAGTATCCAGGCGATTGCGGCTTAGGCCTGCATCCTCGGTCGAATCCAGACACATCTCTTGTGATCCGAAGAACAGTTTATACATCTCCGCGGGCGTTGCGCCCATGAAGTTCTGGAGAGCTCGCGGTCCCTCTGGATTAAACTCCCACAAGCGAAGGGGGCGACGTTTGCCGGGCAATATTCGGCGAATCAGCATGACCCGCGTCACCTTGACCAGGCTGAGGTCTCCTTCCAAGAGATCTTTAATGCGGCCCTGTAACAAGGGCACGTGTTTGGGCAAACCCCAATCCAACCCTCTGTTGACCCATGATGCCAGACGTGGTGGGGGACCCGAGCGAAAGGTAGGAGGCGCCACCCATTTGGTGCTCCGGGGAGCGGTGATATAAAACCACTCTCGTTGCCACAAGCCTAGCTCCTCTTGAAAAGAGCCCTCGGGCCATGGAGCATCAGCATTTTTGCTTATAACAGCGCCTCCGCACTCTGCATGTCGTCCCTCGATCATCTTCGGTTCCACTTTGAAGGTCTTGAGCCATAGTCCGAAGTGAGGGTTAACACGGAGGAACGCTTCGCACACAACGATAAACGAGGAGATATGGAGGATGGACTCCGGAGCTAAGTCGTGGAATTCTAGCCCATAATAAAACAGCAGTCCCCTCACGAAGGGATCCATTGGGAAGCCCAACCCCCGAAGGAAGTGAGACATGAACACCACGCTCTCACCGGGCTGGGGACTGGGGATGACCTGCCCTTGAGAAGGCAACCTATGCCGAATTTCGCCGGTCAGGAACTTAGCCTCTCTCAACTTTAGCACGTCCTCCTCCGTGACGGAGGAGGGCATCCATCGGCCTTGAAGGTCGGAACCGGACATCGTCGAAGGTCTGAGGTGCCCGGAATCTGGAGCCTGGGGTGTTGGAACTCGAGGCGACGGGCGAACTTGTTGAAGAAAAGATAGGGCCCTGGTCTCTTTATAAGAGGCTGAATACCAGGAGCCCTCCCCGTAACCGTTTGGGACTCGCCTTTAATCAAGAAAATATGCTAACAGGCACGATTGGGTTACCCGCGTCCGTATTGATGAGAATCCCGTAAAAGGGGGGTACACGATCTCTGCTTTGACAAGACGTGCCAAGGAAACCGCCTCACAAAACACGCTGAGGTGAAAAAGTAAAAACGATTCGTAAAAGACTTGGCCGTAGTGTGATGGCGCACTGCGGAATACGCCAGCAGATTTGATTTGTGTTAATATTATTCTCTCTATGGCAATATGTGGAAGCTTATTTTGCAGAGCCGGACACTACTCTTGGTGTTTACAATCTTCTATGAAGGACTTGGAGGAGGAACCCGCCTTGCAATGCCGAAGACAATTTGCGCGCCGGACTCGTCGTCATTGAAGCCTGGTTCAGGGGCTACTGAGGGAGTCCTGGATTAGGGGGGTGTTCGGGTAGCCGGACTATACCTTCAGCTGGACTCCAGGACTATGAAGATACAAGATTGAAGACTACGTCCCGTGTCCGGATGAGACTTTCCTTGGTGTGGAAGACAAGGTTGGCGATGCGGATATTCAAGATCTCCTACCATTGTAACCGACTCTAGGTAACCCTAACCCTATCCGGTGTCTATATAAACCGGAGGGTTGTAGTCCGTAGGCAATCATAATCAACTCCATAGATAACAATCATACCATAGGCTAGCTTCTAAGGTTTAGCCTCCTTGATCTCGTGGTAGATCTACTCTTGTACTACCCATATCATCAATATTAATCAAGCAGGACGTAGGGTTTTACCTCCATCGAGAGGGCCCGAACCTGGGTAAAACATCATGTTCCCTGCCTCCTGTTACCATCCGGCCTAGACGCACAGTTCGGGACTCCCTACCCGAGATCCGCCGGTTTTGACACCGACAAGGGGCATTCGTTCTCTCCTAGAAAATTTTGAAATAACAACAATAAGGCCATCTAAATGAGCAATATCCTCTCCATAAAACTTTAGGATAACAGAGTGTCGTGGAACCGATGCTCCGGAGAGCATGTATCTGCATAGCAACATGTTGCATAAGACATAGAAATTTCAAGAAATGGAACATGAACTGTCATATGTCTTACCTTGCTTCAACAACATATACAAGAACACATTTGAATGGGAAGTTTCTAATCTGAGACATCATGTAGACAAGATTAGTTTAAGTTATGTCCCAATGATGCTTTCATAGACTACAAAAATATAAATACACTCTGTCTTTTACAACTATTTTTTTCCATTATAGCCCAGAGGTACATTACTCCCTCCGTTCCAAATTAGTTGAAGTTTTAGTTTTGTCCTATGTCAAACTACTTTATGCTTGACCAAGTATACATAAAAATGTGTTAATACCTAGAACATCACATATACATATTATGAAAATATATTTATGGTGAGTCTAATGAAACTATTTTGGTGTCATAGATGCTAATATATTGTTTATAGATTTGGTCAAACTTAATAAATTTAACTTTGGGCAAAGCTAGAACTTCAACTAATTTGGAACAGAGGAAATATTACAGACGAGCAATTATGTGAAACAGAGTTTGAAACATCGTGCAAATGTTGCACATATATGAAGAAAGCTAAAGACACTACATAAACAAAGACGAGGAAGTCTAGAGAAGGAGCCTGATGGCAGAACAGGCAAGAACACGTCGCAGAACCACAACTAGAGTCTTCAGAGGCCTAAGTAACCGTGCTCGCCAATAGCATCCCCAGTGGCTCTCCTCCGGTCTAGTTGGCGTGTGCACCTAAGGCTTGAATGATTTGAGCTGTAGATAACAGATAAGCTTCTCCGAGCTGAGACTCCAAGTTCTCCACTAAATCTGGGGACAAACATCTTTCACCTGCCGTCATGGAACATCGCAAACAAAGAAGCTCTAACATCCTTGGAGTTTCAAAAAATGTTCACGTTTGCAAAAAAATGTTTTAGTTTTCAAAACTGTTTGGTTTTTCAATTGTATTCGAGGGAGTTTCAAAAAGAATTTGCGCGTTTCCAAAATTTATTCATGTTTTTCAAATTTTGTTAATAGTTTAAAAAATGTATCATTTTTTAAAAATATGCATATATCCAAAACATTGTTCGTATTTTGTCGAAATGTTTGTGTTTATTCAAAATTTGTACAAAAAAATTGAAAAGTGTACGCATTTCATTAAACATTCATTTTTTTAAAAACACTGATTTTTTATAAACATGAACAAAAAATGTTTGTGTTATTTAAATTCGTTCGCAAATTTCAGAATATGTTCATGTTTCCCAAAACAGTTCACATGTTCCAATTTGTTCGGGAGATTTAAATAAATGTTCATGTTTGCAAAGTACATTCACGTTTTTCAATATTTGTTCACAAATTCAAAAAATGTTTGGAATTTCCAAAAATGTTCTTGTTAAAATTTATTCATAAACACCCAGAACGTTCATGTTTTCAAAATATCGCAATTTCAAAAAATTGTTCACAAATTTATAAAATCGTTCACATTTTGTTTATGAGTTTCAAAAAAATCCTGTTTTATGAAAATGTTACTGTTTATTTTTTTTCACATTTTCAAATTTTTGTTCAGAATTTCAACCTTGTTCAGAGATTGAAAATAGTTCACTGTTTTCAAAAAATGCGAGTTTCCCTAAAATAATTCACAGATTTGATAAGAAGGTTGAGTTTCTAAAAGTATTTCTGTGTTGAAAAACTGTTTCAGTTCGAAACTTTAAAATGTTTCAGATTTGCCGCTAGCTTTTATTAGTTCTTATATTTTCGCGCTGATGCATAGACAAGAACCAACGTTCGGTCCATTGGCTAGCTACAGTGCCGAAGCTGGTATACAGAGTAGCCTGCTCGTGGCACCCTCTAGTGGGACAGCCCAGTCGTGCTCGCGCCCTTGTGCGTCGCGGATCTGTTTGACGCAAAGCACGTCGATTAGGAGATCCCCTGAATAGGAACCGGGCCTCCTACGGGACACCCGCAGGCTGTATTTGACGTGGATTCGCACAAAGTGCATGCCAGCTAGGCCGACCCATCCGGACGAAGTTAACAAAAAATGGTGCTATAGCTACCGGAAGACATTGTAGCGGCGCAATACGGTAGCACCCAGTTTCATTGGGAACGGCCAAGCTGAATGTAGATGGAGCAGAAGCGAGAAGGGATGACAACGGAGCACCGGTCGTCATCTACAGGATACCATACGGAGCCAAATCCGACAGATCTCGAGGTAGGATCCTAAGTTAGGTGTCTTGCAATGATTGTAACAAGGAAACTGGATTTTACCCAGGTTCGGGTTCTCTTAAAGAGATAATACCTTACGTCCTACTTGTGTTTATTATATTGGGGTATAGTACAAAGTACATGTGTCTACCGCGAGATTGTTGTGTAAGATTCTAATGATCTATCGACTAGTCTAACCTCGGTTTGTATAATATACCGAAGGCCTAGGATAATAGGAGTCTTAGTAGGCTATGTCTCGGTGTCAAAACTGGCGGATCTCGGGTAGGGGGTCCCGAACTGTGTGTCTAGGACGGATGGTAACAGGAGGCAGGGAACACGATGTTTTACCCAGGTTCGGGCCCTCTCGATGGAGGTAAAACCCTACGTCCTGCTTGATTAATATTGATGATATGGGTAGTACAAGAGTAGATCTACCACGAGATCAAGGAGGCTAAACCCTAGAAGCTAGCCTATGGTATGATTGTGTATATGGAGTTGATTGCCTACGGACTACAACCCTCCGGTTTATATAGACACCGGATAGGGTTAGGGTTACATAGAGTCGGTTACAACGGTAGGAGATCTTGAATATCCGCATCGCCAAGCTTGCCTTCCACGCCAAGGAAAGTCCCATCCGGACACGGGACGTAGTCTTCAATCTTGTATCTTCATAGTCCTGGAGTCCGGCTGAAGGTATAGTCCGGCTACCCGAACACCCCCTAATCCAGGACTCCCTCAGTAGCCC
Organism: Triticum monococcum; assembly: GCA_034509565.1. Classification (NCBI taxonomy): domain Eukaryota; kingdom Viridiplantae; phylum Streptophyta; class Magnoliopsida; order Poales; family Poaceae; genus Triticum; species Triticum monococcum. Next base: position 71,450,636 of record CM067846.1, read on the forward strand.
CCGAACCAGGCTTCAATGACGACGAGTCCGGCGCGCAGATTGTTCGGCATTGCAAGGCGGGTTCTTCTCCAAATCCTGTGTACCTGTAGGAATAACGTCCGATTTTTGTAATGTAGTGCTCCTCGGCTTCCACGCCCAATAATGGCCATCTTCCACGTGTCAAACGAATGCGAAAAGCCGGGGCATTTTTACATCCACACCCCTAGCCGTATAAACGAGTCGCCTATTTAACGGGATGGGGATTTAGGTCCAAACCACATCTTCTCCTCTCCGCGAGTTATCATCAGAGCGCCTCCAGCAAAGGTCCATTCCAACATGACCAGCCGTCGCAGCTCCTCCCCTCGCCCCTCCGGTTCCAAACCCGGGGACTGGGAGAGTTGCACCATCCCGCATAGCGAGTTACTGTCGCTTCAGGCCAAGGGATTTCTCCCTCCGGCATACATGGTCCCGGTCCGAGCCGGACTAGCCACCTACAATGGCGGAAAACAAGCGGAGAGCACCCCCAATCCTTCTAAAGGAGAGCAGGTGTGCCTCTTCCCCTATCTAATAAGGGGACTGGGATTTCCAATTCATCCATTTCTTCGCGGGCTTCTGGAGTTCTACGGCCTCCAGCTGCACAATCTCACGTCCGCCTCCGTATTACATATTGCGGGTTTCGTCGCCCTTTGCGAGCTATTTTTAGGTGTTGAGGCTCATTTCGCGCTATGGAAGAGGTTATTCTGCCTGGTGCCCCGTTCTCAAGAGGGGTCTATATACCAAGTGGGTGGAGTCGAAGTATGGCGCATCGCCGGGACCGGATACCTACCCGGAACCCCAAAGGAGGCGTCCGAGGACTGGCCTTCGGAATGGTTTTACATAGATGACGTCCCGCTACCGGACCCTATCCGGGTCGGTCTCCCTGAGTTCAATAGTGCTCCATTGAAGAAACGCTTGAGCTGGCGTCCGCGGAGCTCTCAGAGAGAAAGCGATAGAGAAGTCCTTTACTTGATGGGCCGGATAAGACTGTTGGCTCATTCCGGACTAACCATGATTGGAGTCATGGCCACATGCATCATGCGGGGGGTGCAACCGCTTCAATATAGAGGCCACCCCATGTGGGATTTCAACGGGGAGAATGATGCCACACGTTACGGTCATAAGGGGCCGGCCTCAGCCGCCGCCTTAGTAAAGATCTTATCTTCTTTGTACAAGGGAGAAAAGGAGGAATTCCTCCACGTCAACCCACATGCCGGATTCAGTATATACGATCCTCCAAGTTGGGTAAGTGAACAATGGCGCTTGCCCGTTTGTTTTATACTCCCACGATTAAATAGGTAGTCTAACGACTTCAATGCAGGAACTGCGACAGGAGGTAAAGGATATAAACAGCCACCCTCCACAGCCCGAGGACCCAGAACGGTCCCTCAATCCGGACTCCGAAGAGGATCCGGACATATCGGTGGAGCTTATCGATGGGGTGTTCCATCAACTAAGCAAGGACAATACCTTGGTAGCCATTACGGCTGATTACCCAGGGTTAATCCCGGCCTCCCAGGTGACAAAAACTGGGGTCTTATTCCCTTGAAAGAGATTCCACCCTCACATATCCCGGTGTTTTTGAAGACAATCGTGTTTTGCAGGGGAGATTTCCGAGGCAGGAGGCCGAACCTGCGGCGGCTAGCCAACGAGGGGCCGCAGGGCCCCGGGGGGCAAAAAGGAATGTAGTCCGGACTGAGATGCCGGCGCAAAGGGATAGTGCACCCTCTGTTTCCCTGGAGTTTATTATGTCAGGGCATATTAATGTTCGTGCTATCTTCAGAATGAAGAGACCTCGCCGGACTACATCCGGAGAGGTTGCCAATCGCGCCTCCACCAGCCAGGCTCCAACGTCTGGCCAGGAAGCGGAGGCGAGCACAAGGCGCGCACCGGACGCTCCTCCGACAGAGGATGCAGACGGGCTGTCTGCCACAAATTCTGAAGTGGAGAGTGCCATGAACCACAGGCGTCGCCGGACGATTCTACGCGACGCTTGTTTCTCCCAAGAGGCTTTAGATGCCTTTAATTCGAGAGATGCGTACCTCCGTGCCGCTCAAAATGGTTTAGCCAGAGCCACGGAGCAGTATGTAAAAGACATACGGGTAAGAAAATTTTGGTTATATATATATATATATATGCTAGTAGCCCCCGAGACTTGAAGCAGTTTAGAGCAACTGATTTAAGGATCATTTAATATGCAGGTTCTTACAGAGAAGAATACCGTGCTGTCCCAGGAGCTGGAAAAGTGCAAGGCCCAACTAGAGGCCGCACTAGCCGCAGCAGGGGAGCCCAAAGAGACCCCCTCAGGTAAGATACACTTCAAAAGATTAGTATTGTGCGGCGTGGGTGCAAATCTGACAAATCATGTTGCAGATGGCGCCGGACTCGATCCGGACAAGCAACAACTCTTACGCCAGCTAAAGGCCGGTGATAGTATGTTGACAAAGGTGAGGCGAGAGAAGAATCATCTTCAGGATGCCAACACCAAGCTGGACGTCGAACTTAAAGATGTTCGTGGCCAGCTATCGGACTCCACAAAGGAGAATCAGCGGCTTCGACGCGGCATATGACTTTCCCAATTTGTAATCCAACTCTTGCCGTTTCCGGCCTTAAGTTAATTTATTTTCTCGGGCTCGGGTCTTTGTCTCCGTGTGTTGTTATCATTGTCATGCATCTCATATCATGTCATCATGTGCATTGCATTTGCATTTTCCCCGTTGTCCATTTTGCATTCCGGCGCTTCGTTCTCCTCCCGTGGTCAATTCTACCTTTCTTTCGTGTGTGGGGATTAAACATTTCCGGATTGGACCGAGACTTGCCACGCGGCCTTGGTTTACTACCGGTTGACCGCCTGTCAAGTTTCGTATCATTTGGACTTCATTTGATACTCCAACGGTTAACCGAGGGACCGAAAAGACCTCGTGTGTGTTGCAGCCCAACACCCCTCCAATTTGGCCCAAAACCCACCTAACTCTGCTCCATCACCTAGAGCGTTCGATCACGATCGCGTGGCCGAAAACCGCACCTCATTTGGACTCTCCTAGCTCCCTCTATGCCTGTAAATAGGCCCTCCCCGAAAAATCCGGATCCCCTCGCCCGAAACCCTAGATCCACCCTCTCCGCGCGGCCGGACACGTCCGCCGGCCGCCGGACACGTCCGCCACCGCCACGTGTCAGCAGCCAACTCGTCGAGCCGCGCGCCCACTTTGCCGGCCCGGGAGCCCAAGGCCGGCCCCCGCGGCCCGCTACCGCCCGCCGCTGCCTACCGCGCCCCGCCGCCCTTCATCTTCCTCCTCCGCCGCCGGCGACGCGCGCCTCCACCGCCGCAGACCTCAGCGTCGGCCACCTTGGCCCGCCTCCGCCTTCACGCCCCGTCGGCTACCGCCGCACCGCCGCCCGAAGCGCCGCTCCGCCCTGCTCCGCCCTCCTACCGCCGTCGCCGCCTCGCTGCCGGCCGGATCCGGCGCCCCCACGGCCAGATCCGGCGACCGCGCCCCCTCTCCGGCGAAGTCCCAGCCGACTCCGGTGAGCACGAACCCGCCTCGGTTTGCGTGCGTTCATCAGCTACAGTAACTCTAGAGCTGGATTGGTTGACTCCTTCCCCGAAAACCCTAACTTTCATGCCTACTTTGACCCATGATAACTTTGCATCCGTAGCTCCGATTCATGCATATAGCATATCAAAATGTTCGTCTCAGAGAGTACATATTTTCATTCCATTGCATCATTTTCATTAGAGTTCATCTTGATGCCCTAAATGCTGTTAGAAGAGGGCTACTTGAGTTAATTGTGAGATCTGCTACTCCATGTTAGACATTTGTCATTTTTTCCATTATTATTGTGTGCATGATATGCCGATGAGCTCTACATATGTTTTGTTAAGGGTTTTGTCTTCTTTCCAGAGGTGCAACCCATGTATTTTTGTGATGTGTGTGGTAACTAGTGCAAGCTTGCAAAGTGAGGCACCCGGTAACTTTGTTTTCAGGGACTTAGTAATTTCACTAAGTCCTGGGATTGTTTATCTCATGATGCCATATGTTCATGTTGTTTCCTAGTGATCCGTGCCTCTTTTGAGGATGACCAGTAAAGGAGTTTTGTTAATATTGTAGTGATCTATCCATCCATGTCTTTGTTTGCATATATGGAGCACCCTAGCTTGAGTCAATCGAGCTCTACTTTTGCTTCGTTGTGAATCTGGGCAGATCGTCAACTTGTTTGCGATTTTGCCGATGTTATTGTAGTTGATCCGTGCATGCTATGCCATTGTTCTTGCCATGTCTAGCTTGCATTTTGTGCCTTCTTAATGGATGTATGCTTGTCTTGCCATGACTTGCACCGTAGTGAGTGCATCAAGCTCGTAAACATGCCTACTTGAGTTATGTTTCAGCATGTCCCAGTTTTCACGAAGTCTGAAAACTGATTATGTTTTTGCGATGTTCACATGCTTGCAAATGTATTTTGTGATCCCTTTTGGCTCAAGGTCACTAAGGGACTTTTGTTAAGCTCTTTGAATAGCTCCATGCCATGCTTTACTTTGTCATGTTCAGGTCCTGTAGCATGTTGTTTTGGTGCTCCGAAGAGGGCTATATGATCTGAAATTCCAGACAAGTGTTAATTTCACCAAGTCTGAGATCTGTTTTACCATTTGCATTTTTGCCATGCTTGTTTGAACCTCCTAATGGATGAATTGGCCATAGCTCACTGCTAGACTTTTGTTAAGCATCTTGAATGCTTCCCTGCCATGCATTTTGATGCCATGTTTGAGTACTGTAGCATTTTCATCTCATTGCATTTAGATGCCTACTTGCTGTAAATAGCAGACCGGTGTCATATTTGAATCGATTGCCATTTCCAAACCGTAACTCCGATTCCGGTGATATTTATATTGTTTTCAAGTGATTTCATCTCATCTTTCCAGTGGCACACTTGGTTTTCCAAGTTGAGGCCAGGTCCATACATTTCCTGCCATATCTTGCATATGCATCCCGCATAGCATACCATGTTTGCATCATCTTGTTTGGTCCTTGCACGTGGTTGATTGTGTTCTTGTTGCTTATTTGTCTTGTTTGGGTAGAGCCGGGAGTCGAGTTCGCTAACAAGGAGTCCGTTGAGTTTGGTTTCGAGGATCCAGTCAACTCTGACAACTTTGCAGGCAAGATGATCATACCCTCGAAATCACTACTATCTTTGCTATGCTAGTTTGCTCGCTCTTTTGCTATGCCAATGCTACGATGCCTACCACTTGCTTTCAAGCCTCCCAAATTGCCATGTTCAGCCTCTAACCCACCATTGTCCTAGCAAACCATTGATTGGCTATGTTACCGCTTTGCTCAGCCCCTCTTATAGCGTTGCTAGTTGCAGGTGAAGATTGGAGACCATTCCTTGTTGGGAACATTTATTTTACTTGTTGGGATATCATTATATTGCCATGTTATCTTAATGCATCTATATACTTGGTAAAGGGTGGAAGGCTCGGCCTCTCGCCTAGTGTTTTGTTCCACTCTTGCCGCCCTAGTTTCCATCATATCGGTGTTATGTTCCCGGATTTTTGCGTTCCTTACGCGGTTGGGTTATAATGGGAACCCCTTGATAGTTCGCCTTGATTAAAGCTTTTCCAGCAATGCCCAACCTTGGTTTTACCATTTGCCACCTAGCCTATTTTTCCCTTGGGTTTCCGGAGCCCGAGGGTCATCTTATTTTAAACCCCCCTGGGCCAGTGCTCCTCTGAGTGTTGGTCCAACCGAGCGGTGTCCGGGGCTACCAGGGGCAACTCTGGGATGGCCTACCCGACGTCTTGCTCATCCGGTGTGCCCTGAGAATGACATATGTGCAGCTCCTATCGGGATTTGTTGGCACATCTGGGTGGTGTTGCTGGTCTTGTTTTAACCTGTCAAAATGTCTTGAAATACCGAGATACCGAGTCTGATCGGAACGTCTCGGGAGGAGGTCTATTCCTTCGTTGACCGTGAGAGCTTGTCATGGGCTAAGTTGGGACTCCCCTGCAGGGATTGAACTTTCAAAAGCCGTGCCCACGGTTATGGGCAGATGGGAATTTGTTAATGTCCGGTTGTAGAAAACTTGAACCTTAATTTAATTAAAATGAATCAATTGAGTGTGTTACCGTGATGGCCTCTTCTCGGCGGAGTCCGGGGAGTGGACACGGTGTTGGAGTAATGTTTTCCGCAGGATTGCCCTCTTTAGTTATGCGTTCGCGCTTTGCCTTCTCTTCTCGCTCTCTTTTGGGAATAGGTTAGCCACCATATATGCTAGTCGCTTGCCGCAGCTCCACATATATTTACCTTACCCTACCTATTAAGCTTAAATAGTCTTGATCGCGAGGGTGCGAGATTGCTGAGTCCCTGTGGCTCACAGATTACTATTACACCAGATGCAGGGCCAGATGATACAGCTCCAGATGGCATGCTTGAGCTCAAGTGGGAGTACGACGAGGACTCTCAGCGTTACTATGTTTCTTTTCCTGATGATCAGTAGTGGTGCCTAGTTGGGGTGATCGGGACCATCTCGCTTGTTGGGTTATATTTTATTTTGGCGCCGTAGTCGGGCCATGAGTGTTTGGATGATGTATGTTATTTATGTACTTGATTGACGTGGCGAGTGTAAGCCAACTATGTTATCCCTTTTATTTATCTATATTACATGGGATGTTTGTGATGATTGCCTGACTTGCGACATATGCCTTCAATGCGATTATGCCTCTAAGTTGTGCCTCGACACGTGGGAGATATAGTCGCATCGAGGGTGTTACAAGTTGGTAATCAGAGCCTTCCCCGACCTTAGGAGCCCCCACTGATTGATCGTTTTTAGCGGCCGAGTTGTGTCTAGAAAAATGTTTTGAGTCATCTAGGAATTATATATCGGAGAGTTTAGGAATTCTTTTTTTACTTCCCAGTCTCCTCATCGCTCTGGTAAGGCATCCTGACATAGAGTTTTGACTCTTCTCTTCTCAAATTTCACTAAAAAAAATTTAGGATCACGCGGGTATCTTGGAATCGTTCCGATGGTTTTATGATGAGAACACTGTCTTGGTGCCTCCTGTCAGGGGTTTAGTGGAAGTGTCCCGGGGAGTTGAGCTCTGAGGTGTTGTCATCATAATTTTATCGTTGCAGTTCTGGAACACCTGAGTTTAGTACGCCGACATCGAAAATCTCTTTTATGTAGTTTGTTGGTGAGATAACCTCGACGCCACCCAGTACTGGGGCAGGAGTTCGGGAGTATCGCCATAACTTGTATAACGGTTGCTTTTCGAAGGTCGAGGTAGATGGTTTCCGAAGTTTTTCTCGGTTATGTGTTGAAGGATGGGTACAGCTGGATGTAGGATTTGCTAGATTTGGGTGAGATATTATGCTTCCCCTGTATCCCCAACACCTGATTGCATAACCGGAAAGGTTCGGGAGTTTCATAGGTGGGAATTCTTGTAGCTCTAGTTCTTCTTCCATGGATATTGGTTTGAGATTGGGATTTCTTACCGATTATTCGTTCTTGATCCGTACCTTGTTGATTTACTTCTTCTACCTAATTCTACGCGGCTTCTCAATTTATGGATATGTGACCATTTCAAGAGGAATGCATTCGTTCGTTTTGTTCGGATGTGAAGACTTTATGTTGCAATTTTCATTCCGTTGGATTTAGCTTCAATATTTGTCTGTCTATGTGCTAACGGTACTCAACCTCTTCAGGATGGCTCCCGCTAAGAGCACCAGTCAAAACCAGAATCAAGATCCGCCACCACCTCCACCTCCTCCGGAGGCATGGCAAGCTGTGATGGCCGCAACCAATGCAAACACGCAGTTGATCATGCAAATCCTCCAAGAGCGCAATCAAGGCAATCAAGGGAATCAAGGAAACAATCATAACCACTTTGCTACACTGAACCAGTTCCTTGCAAATGGGCCAAAGACGTTCAGCAATTGTGTTGAGGCAACCGATGCTGACGATTGGCTTGTGGATCTGTCCAAGCATTTTGAGTGCAGCAATGTCAGGCCTGAAGATTTCGTCAAGTTCACTTCCTTCCAACTCAAAGATCAAGCTGCAGAATGGTTCCAGCAGTACAAGGATTCTAGAGGTGGTCGTCTGATCACTTGGGATGAATTTCGTCAAGATTTCCGAGCTCATCACATCCCTCAGAGTGTGACTGAAAGTAAGCGTGAGGAATTCCGCAACTTGAAGCAAGGCTCTTTGTCTGTCTATGACTACAACAAGTTGTTCCAGAAGCTCGCCTGCTATGCCAAGCAGGACGTCCCTGATGAGAAGAGCATGATATACCAGTTCAGGGGTGGTCTCAGAGAAGAAATTCAGCTAGCTCTTGTTCTCTTTGAGCCCTTGAGGTACGATGAGTTCTACAACATGGCACTGAAGCAAGAGGCTGCTCAGTTGAGGTGTGATGCTTCCAAGAAGCGAGCCAGAGACACTACTCCTTCTTCCTCTACTCAAGTGGCCAAGCAGCAGAAGTATTGGCTTCCTCCTCCTCCGTTCTGTCAGCCGTATCAGTAGAAGAGCAAAGGTGGCAGTGGTTCTTCCCAGCCACCCAACCCTGACTTTCAGAACAAGACTTCGTCGCAAGCTCCAAGATCGAGTGCTCCGGACCACCGTCCGCTTTCAGAGGTCACGTGCAACAAGTGCCAACAGAAGGGTCACTATGCGAACAAGTGTTTCAACCAGAGGCGTCTTCCTCCTCCTCCTCCTCCTGTCAGATCGGCAAGTACATCTATGGTCAAGCATAACCCCAAGTCCGCCAAGGTCAACTTGCTGAATGCAGCTCAGGCAGAGGACTCGCCAGATGTGATTATGGGTAACCTTCCTGTTAATGACATTCCCGCAAGAGTTCTTTTTGACACTGGTGCATCTTTATCATTTTTATCGAAGCCTTTTGCATCCATGCATGATGTGCATACTATTGATTTGCCTAAGCCGATAGCGGTCTCTTCTCCGGGTTTGTTCATGAACACCAAAATGATGGCTCCGAATGTTACTATCACGTTGGGCGATTACAAGTTTCTTTCTTCTCCTATGGTTCTTGGTAACTCGGATATTGATCTTATTCTCGGAATGGATTGGCTTACTAAGCACAAGGCGCATCTTGATTGTGCAGCCAGGCAGATTCAATTGACTCATTCGTCTGAGGATATAATTGTCTTTGCCGCTCGTGATGATACAATCCGTCTGTTTCTCTCAATGAGAAGGGTGAACTGGATGCTATCTCGCAGATCCCAGTTGTTTGCGAATATCAAGACGTCTTCCCAGAAGAGCTTCCAGGAATGCCTCCGCACCGGCCAGTTGAATTTGTCATTGATCTTGAGCCCGGTACGGAACCTGTCTGCAAGCGTCCTTACAAGCTCGGACCTGAAGAGTTGAAGGAGCTGAAGAAACAACTCGATATTCAAGAAAGAATGGGTCTCATCCGGCCTAGTTCTTCTCCGTGGGGTTGTGGTGTTCTTTTTGTGAAGAAGAAGGATGGAACGGACCGACTTTGTGTTGATTACCGTCCATTGAACAAGAAGACCATCAAGAACAAATACCCACTTCCCAACATCAACGAGCTGTTCGAACAACTCAAAGGTGCCCAAGTATTCTCCAAGCTTGATCTCCGTATGGGTTATCATCAGATTCGAATCCGTGAGCAAGATATTCCCAAGACGGCCTTCAGGACAAGCTATGGGTCATATGAATACACTGTCATGTCTTTTGGCCTCGTCAACGCTCCTCCGACGTTCTCTCGCATGATGAACTTCATTTTCAACGCCTACACCAATGACTTCGTGTTGGTCTATCTCGACGACATTCTGGTTTTCTCGGAGAACAAGGAAGATCATGCCAAGCACTTGCGTTTGGTTCTCGACAAGCTGAGGGAACACCAATTCTACGCCAAGTTCTCCAAGTGCGAATTTTGGCTCGATGAGGTTCTTTATCTTGGTCATATCATCTCTGCCAAGGGCATTGCCGTGAATCCTGAGAAGGTGTCTGCAATTGTTAATTGGGAACCTCCTCAGAACGTGAAGCAACTCCGTAGCTTCCTCGGTCTCGCAAGCTATTGCCGAAGATTCGTTGAAAACTTTTCTAAGATTGTGAAGCCTCTCTCAAATCTTCTCCAGAAGCACGTCAAGTACGTTTGGTCTCCGGAGTGTGATATTGCTTTCAACACTTTGAAAGAGAAATTGATCACTGCTCCAGTTCTGACTCCGCCTGATGAATCCAAGCCGTACGAGATCTTTTGTGATGCCTCTCTCCAAGGTCTCGGTGCAGTGTTGATGCAAGAGAAGAAAGTTGTTGCTTATACCTCTCACCAGTTGAAGCCTAATGAGAAGAACTACCCCACTCATGATCTCGAGTTGGCGGCAGTTGTGCATGCTCTTTTGACTTGGAGGCATCTTCTATTGGGAAGAAAAGTGGACATTTTCACTGATCACAAGAGTCTCAAGTACATCTTCACTCAGCCTCATCTCAACCTCAGGCAAACTCGATGGGTCGAAATGATTCAAGAGTATAATCCGAGTATCGAGTATACTCCAGGCAAGGCCAATGTGATTGCTGACGCATTGAGCAGGAAGGCTTATTGCAACAGTCTGATTCTCAAGCCTTATCAACCCGAGCTCTGTGAAGCTTTCCGCAAACTTAATCTGCAAGTTGTTCCTCAAGGTTTCCTCGCCAACCTTCAAGTCTCTCCTACCTTGGAAGACCAGATTCGCCAAGCCCAGCTTCTTGATGCTATGGTGAAAAAGGTGAAGATTGGGATTGCCAAGAGTCAACCCAAGTACAAGTGCTACCGCCTTGATGACAAGGATACTCTCTTCTTCGAGGATCAAATTGTTGTACCCAAAGGTGAACTTCGTAAAGTGATCATGAATGAGGCTCACAATTCTCTCCTCTCCATCCACCCTGGGAGCACGAAGATGTATCAGGATCTTAAGCAGGCTTATTGGTGGACTCGAATGAAGCGCGAGATTGCTCAATTCGTGAATGAATGTGATGTCTGCAGAAGAGTGAAGGCAGAACACCAAATGCCAGCAGGTCTCCTCCAACCTCTTGCCATTCCAGAATGGAAGTTTGACCACATTGAAATGGACTTCGTGACTGGGTTTCCAAAGTCCAAGCGTGGCAATGATGCTATATTCGTTGTCATCGATAAACTCACCAAAGTGGCTCACTTTCTGCCTATCAAAGAGTCGATCACTGCAGCTCAATTGGTGGAACTCTATACCTCTCGAATTGTCTCTCTGCACGGTATCCCTCAAGTGATCTCTTTAGACCATGGCAGCATCTTTACCTCTAGTTGAGCGTGTCAACCAGATTCCTGAAGATATGCTCAGGGCTTGTGTGATCTCCTTCGGCATGAAGTGGGAGGATTGTCTTCCTTATGCTGAATTCTCCTACAACAACAGTTTTCAAGCAAGTTCGGGCAAGGCCCCGTTTGAAATTCTGTATGGCAGGAAGTGCTGTACCCCTCTCAACTGGTCTGAAACCGGTGAACGTCAGCTGCTGGGTAATGACTTAATCACAGCGGCAGAAGAAATGTGCAAAGTCATTCGTGATAACCTCAAAGCAACCCAATCCCGCCAGAAGAGCTACTATGATAGTAAGCACCGTGATTTGGCTTTCGAGATCGGAGATCATGTTTACCTCCGCGTCTCTCCTATGAAAGGTACTCGTCGCTTCGGTATCAAAGGGAAGCTTGCTCCCAGATACGTGGGACCTTTCAAGATTGTCAGCAAGAGAGGCGACCTCGCCTATCAACTCGAGCTTCCTTCAAACTTTGCAAATGTTCATGATATGTTCCATGTCTCTCAGCTCCGAAAGTGCTTCAAGACGCCTGACCGCACCGTCAACTTCGAGGACATTGAGCTCCAAGAAGATCTCTCTTATCGTGAGCACCCCGTCGCTATCCTTAAAGAGACTGAACGCAAGACTCGCAACAAGTCAATCACATTTCTCAATGTCAAGTGGTCACACCATTCCGACCGTGAAGCTACCTGGGAACGCGAGGATCACCTCCGTTCTGAGTACCCGGCGTTCTTTCAGTCCTAGATCTTGGGACGAGATCTTTTCGTAGTGGTGGAGTGTTGTAACACCCCGGATATGACTTTCCCAATTTGTAATCCAACTCTTGCCGTTTCCGGCCTTAAGTTAATTTATTTTCTCGGGTTCGGGTCTTTGTCTCCGTGTGTTGTTATCATTTTCATGCATCTCATATCATGTCATCATGTGCATTGCATTTGCATACGTGTTCATCTCATGCATTCAAGCATTTTCCCCGTTGTCCGTTTTGCATTCCGGCGCTTCATTCTCCTCCGGTGGTCAATTCTACCTTTCTTTCGTGTGTGGGGATTAAACATTTCCGGATTGGACCGAGACTTGCCACGCGGCCTTGGTTTACTACCGGTAGACCGCCTGTCAAGTTTCATATCATTTGGACTTCATAGGATACTCCAACGGTTAACCGAGGGACCGAAAAGACCTCGTGTGTGTTGCAGCCCAACACCCCTCCAGTTTGGCCCAAAACCCACCTAACACTGCTCCATCACCTAGATCATTCGATCACGATCGCGTGGCCGAAAACCGCACCTCATTTGGACTCTCCTAGCTCCCTCTATGCCTATAAATAGGCCCTCCCCGAAAAATCCGGAGCCCCCTCGCCCGAAACCCTAGATCCACCCTCTCCGCGCGGCCGGACATGTCCGCCGGCCACCGGACACGTCCGCCACCGCCCGCCACCGCCACGTGTTAGCAGCCGACTCGCCAAGCCGCGCGCCCACTTCGCCGGTCCGGGAGCCCAAGGCCGGCCCCCGCGGCCCGCTACCGCCCGCCGCTGCCTACCGCGCCCCGCCGCCCTTCGTCTTCCTCCGCCGCCCCAGACCTCAACGCCGGCAACCTTGGCCCACCTCCGCCTTCACGCCCCGTCGGCTACTGCCGCACCGCCGCCCGGAGCGCCGCTCCGCCCTGCTCCGCCCTCCTACCGCCGTCGCCGCCTCGCTGCCGGCCGGATCCGGCGCCCCCACGGCCAGATCCGGCGACCGCGCCCCCTCTCCAGGCGAAGTCCCGACCGACTCCGGCGAGCACGAACCTGCATCGGTTTGCGTGCGTTCGTCAGCTACAGTGACTCCAGATCTGGATTGGTTGACTCCTTCCCCGAAAACCCTAACTTTCATGCCTACTTTGACCTGTGATAACTTTGCATCCGTAGCTCCGATTCATGCATATAGCATATCAAAATGTTCGTCTCAGAGAGTACATATTTTCATTCCATTGCATCATTTCCATTAGAGTTCATCTTGATGCCCTAAATGCTGTTAGAAGAGGGCTACTTGAGTTAATTGTGAGATCTGCTACTCCATGTTAGACATTTGTCATTTTTTCCATGATTATTGTGTGCATGATATGCCGATGAGCTCTACATATGTTTTGTTAAGGGTTTTGTCTTATTTCCAGAGGTGTAACCCATGTATTTTTGTGATGTGTGTGGTAACTACTGCAAGCTTGCAAAGTGAGGCACCCGGTAACTTTGTTTTCAGGGACTTAGTAATTTCACTAAGTCCTGGGATTGTTTATCTCATGATGCCATATGTTCATGTTGTTTCCTAGTGATCCGTGCCTCTTTTGAGGATGACCAGTAAAGGAGTTTTGTTAATATTGTAGTGATCTATCCATACATGTCTTTGTTTGCATATATGGAGCACCCTAGCTTGAGTCAATCGAGCTCTACTTTTGCTTATTGTGAATCTGGGCAGATCGTCAACTTGTTTGCGATTTTGCCGATGTTATTGTAGTTGATCCGTGCATGCTATGCCATTGTTCTTGCCATGTCTAGCTTGCATTTTGTGCCTTCTTAATGGATGTATGCTTGTCTTGCCATGACTTGCACCGTAGTGAGTGCATCAAGCTCATAAACATGCCTACTTGAGTTATGTTTCAGCATGTCCCAGTTTTCACGAAGTCTGAAAACTGATTATGTTTTTGCGATGTTCACATGCTTGCAAATGTATTTTCTGATCCCTTTTGGCTCAAGGTCACTAAGGGACTTTTGTTAAGCTCTTTGAGTAGCTCCATGCCCTGCTTTACTTTGTCATGTTCAGGTCCTGTAGCATGTTGTTTTGGTGCTCCGAAGAGGGCTATATGATCTGAAATTCCAGACAAGTGTTAATTTCACCAAGTCTGAGATCTGTTTTACCATTTGCATTTTTGCCATGCTTGTTTGAACCTCCTAATGGATGAATTGGCCATAGCTCAGTGCTAGACTTTTGTTAAGCATCTTGAATGCTTCCCTGCCATGTATTTTGATGCCATGTTTGAGTACTGTAGCTTGTTCATCTCATTGCATTTAGATGCCTAATTGCTGTAAATAGCAGACCGGTGTCATATTTGAATCGCTTGCCATTTCCAAACCGTAACTCCGATTCTGGTGATCTTTATATCGTTTTCAAGCGATTTCATCTCATCTTTCCAGTGGCACACTTGGTTTTCCAAGTTGAGGCCAGGTCCATGCATTTCCTGCCATATCTTGCATATGCATCCCGCATAGCATACCATGTTTGCATCATCTTGTTTGGTCCTTGCACGTGGTTGATTGTGTTCTTGTTGCTTGTTTGTCTTGTTTGGGTAGAGCCGGGAGTCGAGTTCGCTAACGAGGAGCCCGTTGAGTTTGCTTTCGAGGATCCAGTCAACTCTGACAACTTTGCAGGCAAGATGATCATACCCTCGAAATCACTACTATCTTTGCTATGCTAGTTTGCTCGCTCTTTTGCTATGCCAATGCTACGATGCCTACCACTTGCTTTCAAGCCTCCCAAATTGCCATGTTCAGCCTCTAACCCACCATTGTCCTAGCAAACCGTTGATTGGCTATGTTACCGCTTTGCTCAGCCCCTCTTATAGCGTTGCTAGTTGCAGGTGAAGATTGGAGACCGTTCCTTGTTGGGAACATTTATTTTACTTGTTGGGATATCATTATATTGCCATGTTATCTTAATGCATCTATATACTTGGTAAAGGGTGGAAGGCTCGGCCTCTCGCCTAGTGTTTTGTTCCACTCTTGCCGCCCTAGTTTCCATCATATCGGTGTTATGTTCCCGGATTTTTGCGTTCCTTACGCGGTTGGGTTATAATGGGAACCCCTTGATAGTTCGCCTTGATTATAGCTTTTCCAGCAATGCCCAACCTTGGTTTTACCATTTGCCACCTAGCCTCTTTTTCCCTTGGGTTTCTGGAGCCCGAGGGTCATCTTATTTTAACCCCCCCCCCCGGCCAGTACTCCTCTGAGTGTTGGTCCAACCGAGCGATGTCCGGGGCTACCAGGGGAAACTCTGGGTTGGCCTACCCGACGTCTTGCTCATCCGGTGTGCCCTGAGAACGAGATATGTGTAGCTCCTATCGGGATTTGTCGGCACATCTGGGTGGTGTTGCTGGTCTTGTTTTAGCCTGTCGAAATGTCTTGAAAAACTGAGATACCGAGTCTGATCAGAACGTCTCGGGAGGAGGTTTATTCCTTCGTTGACCATGAGAGCTTGTCATGGGCTAAGTTGGGACTCCCCTGCAGGGATTGAACTTTAGAAAGCCGTGCCCGCGGTTATGGGCAGATGGGAATTTGTTAATGTCCGGTTGTAGAAAACTTGAACCTTAATTTAATTAAAATGAATCAATTGAGTGTGTTACCGTGATGGCCTCTTCTCGGCGGAGTCCGGGAAGTGGACACGGTGTTGGAGTAATGTTTGCCGCAGGACTGCCCTCTTTAGTTATGCGTTCGTGCTTTGCCTTCTCTTCTCGCTCTCTTTTGCGAATAGGTTAGCCACCATATATGCTAGTCGCTTGCCGCAGCTCCACATATATTTACCTTACCCTACCTATTAAGCTTAAATAGTCTTGATCGCGAGGGTGCGAGATTGCTGAGTCCCTGTGGCTCACAGATTACTATTACACCAGATGTAGGGCCAGATGATACAGCTCCAGATGGCGCGCTTGAGCTCAAGTGGGAGTACGACGAGGACTCTCAGCGTTACTATGTTTCTTTTTCTGATGATCAGTAGTGGTGCCCAGTTGGGGTGATCGGGACCATCTCGCTTGTTGGGTTATATTTTATTTTGGCGCCGTAGTCGGGCCATGAGTGTTTGGATGATGTATGTTATTTATGTACTTGATTGACGTGGTGAGTGTAAGCCAACTATGTTATCCCTTTTATTTATCTATATTACATGGGATGTTTGTGATGATTGCCTGACTTGCGACATATGCCTTCAATGCGATTATGCCTCTAAGTCGTGCCTCGACACGTGGGAGATATAGTCGCATCGAGGGTGTTACACCAAGCCTTATGGCCTGCCCACTCCGTGCCCGAGGGCCTTGGAGAGCTTGTGGAGAAGCTGAAGGGAGCTCGGCGGCGCTTCCGGTTGTGGAAGATATCGGCCTGCCGACAAGGCGCTAGGGAGGCCTGGGCCATGGTGAAGACCTGTTTTACGAAGTCTGACCCAAACCACATGGCCGAAGTCGGACCAGTGGGGCCTGACGGGAAGGAGATCCCTGTAAGCTTAGTGTACGGCCAAGTAGAGTTGGCTGCGAGGTATTCCCAGTAGGACTGTAAATTAGATAGCCTGTTAGATGGTATAGAAGAGGAATACAATCAGTCAGAATGACTGCGTAATTTTAAATTGACATGTGTAATGCCTTCTAGCCGGATTGTAGATCGTTTGTCGTTGCCGACCTTTTCGCTTCAACCTCGGGACCTGACGGTCCGGAGTGTGTCCGAATACCCTAGCAGTTATATAAGAACCGGGGTATGCGTGGAGACCAGGCGTAGGGGTCATCAGTGCTTTATCAGACAAGTGCCCAACTAGTTATGTTATATTACATGGTTAGTAAGAAACATCTTCCAGAGAGAATAGTTCCGTTAAGGGTTCCTTTCGCTGGAAGGCATGCCCTAAGGTGCATGTCCGGACTGCGTGAAGAGACGTAGAAAAAAGCATCTGGGGGCGCATAAAATGAGTAAAAAGGTCTTCTTTTATTTCAACGACCGAATATTCCCTTAAGAACGCTAGCTTTCGGCTTCACCCAGTCTGAGGTACACATCCGGCTGACCCGGCAGTAACAATCGCAGAGGTGCTCCCTTTACCACCTAGCCGAACAATCGGGAACGTAGGGGTAAGCACAGGAGCCAGGCAACCCAGCTTGGCCAAAACTTAAGTCATATCGATGCATATAATGGTGAAGAAAAAGCTACATGCGGAAGTTTGACGCATGTGTTGGGCGTGAAGCCCGTATAAATAAGCTTCTGTTAAAGAAGCCCCCAGGTATAATGAGCGCAAGTGGCGCGTCACTAGATGAGCCTTTAAGGGCTATAAAAGAGAAAAAATGGGAAGAAGAGAAATGTAAAACAGAAAAATGCAAAAAAGAATGGACAGAGGAAGGAGACGAACAAAGAGTCCGGCGCTAGGCATAGAATCGTCGGAGACGGGTGGCGTTCCACGGGTTCGGCTCGAGTCGGTTGTTCGACGCATCTCGCAGGCGGTACGCCCCACCGGTCAGGACTTGGTCGATTATGAATGGACCTTCCCACTTGGGCTTGAGTTTGTCCTTTTTCTTATCCGGCAGGCGTAGAACTAGTTCGCCAACATTGTAAATTTTGGCCCGTACTTCTCTGCTTTGATATCTTCGGGCCTGCTATTGATAAAATGCGGAACGAGCTTTTGCCACGTCATGCTCCTCCTCCAAGGCGTCCAAGTTGTCCTGCCGATCGAGCTCGGCTTCTCTTTCTTCGTACATGCGCACTCTAGGTGAGTCATGAATTATGTCGCAGGGCAGAACTGCTTCTGCGCCGTACACCATAAAAAATGGTGTGTATCCGGTGGTGCGATTTGGCGTGGTCCGCAGCCCCCATAGCACGGAGTCGAGCTCCTCTACCCAGTGCGTGTTAGATTCCTTGAGGGACTGCACTAGTCTGGGTTTAATGCCGCTCATGATAAGACCATTTGCACGTTCGACCTGGCCGTTGATTTGTGGGTGATAGACGGAAGCATAATCGAGCTTGATGCCCATGTTTTTGCATTAGAGTTTTACCTCGTCAGCGGTAAAGTTTGTGCCGTTATCGGTTATGATGCTGTGGGGGACGCCATAACGGTGTACAACCCCGGATATGAAGTCTATCACAGGTCCGGATTCGGCCGTTTTAACAGGCTTGGCTTCTATCCATTTGGTGAACTTATCCACCATGACCAGTAAGTATTTTTTTCTATGGGTTCCACCTTTAAGGGGTCCGACCATGTCAAGCCCCCAGACCGCAAAAGGCCAGGTGATGGGTATAGTTTGGAGTGCGGTGGGTGGCATATGGCTTTGGTTGGCAAAAAGTTGGCAACCAGCGCATCGTTGGCCTAGGTCCTGAGTGTCTGCCCGGGCCGTCGGCCAATAAAAGCATGTACGGAAAGCCTTGCTAATAAGGGACCGAGCAGCGGCGTGGTGACCACCGAGTCCGGCATGAATTTCAGCAAGAAGGTTCCGCCCTTCCTCTTCGGAGATGCACCTTTGAAGGACTCCGGTAGTGCTTTTCTTGAAAAGCTCTCCCTCATGGACTCTGTAGGCTTTAGATCGTCGCACTATGCAGCGGGCCTCGTTTTGGTCCTCCGGGAGTTCCTGCCTAATAAGGTAGGCTAGGAACGGTTTTGTCCACGGGGCGATAACCGCCATTATTACGTGGGCTGAAGGTGTAATTTCGTTGGCAGAGCCTCCGATTGTGTCAGATTGTTCGGCGTCGAGTGGCGCGGCTGGCTTCAGGCTGTTGTTTGCAGGTTCCCCCTCCCATGCTACGGATGGCTTGAACAATCTTTCCAAAAAGATGTTGGGGGGGACTGCATCGCGTTTTGCTCCGATGCGTGCTAGGACGTCCGCCACTTGATTGTTTTCTCGGGCATATGGTGAAACTCCAGCCCTTTGAACCGAGCTGACATTTTTAGGAAGGTGTTACGGTAAGCTGCCATTTTTGGGTCCTTGGCGTCGAAGTCTCCATTTCTTTGGGATATCGTGAGGTTTGAATCCCCGCGTACCTCTAGGCGCTGGATACCCATGGACACTGCTATCCGGAGGCCATGTAGGAGGGTCTCATATTCGGCTACATTGTTGGAATCCGTGTACATGATCTGGAGCACATATTGGACTATGTCTCCTGTGGGGGACGTCAGGACGACGCCGGCCCCCAGTCCAGCCAACATTTTGGAGCCATCGAAATGCATGATCCAGTTTGAATATGTGCCGTACTCTTTAGGGAGCTCGGCCTCCGTCCATTCTGCGACGAAGTCGGCCAAAACTTGCGATTTAATAGCTCACCGTGGCTTATAGGTTATATCGAACGGGAGAAGCTCGATGGACCATTTTGCAATCCGGCCCGTTGCATCGCGGTTGTTGATAATATCGTTGAGTGGTACTTCGGAGGCTACTGTTATGGAGCACTCTTGAAAGTAGTGTCGTAGCTTACGGGATGCCATGAATACCGCGTATGCAATCTTTTGATAATGTGGGTACCGTGATTTGCATGGAGTGAGGACAGTGGACATGTAGTAGACCGGCCTTTGAAGGGGGGATTTGTGTCCGTCCGTTTCCCGCTCGACAACGAGCACTGCGCTGACAACTTGGTGTGTTGCTGCAATGTACAATAACATTGGTTCGCCGGTGTTTGGCGCGGCCAGGACTGGGTTTGTTGCCAATATGGCTTTTATTTCATCAAGTCCGGCCGTGGCGGCATCCGTCCACTCGAAGTGTTCGGTGCGCCGAAGGATGCGATAGAGGGGTAGTGCCTTTTCTCCCAAGCGGGAGATGAAGCGGCTTAAAGCCCCCACGCATCCGGTTAATTTTTGTATTTGTTTAAGGTCCTTTGGGACATCCAATTGTGACAAAGCTCGGATCTTGGCTGGATTTGCTTCAATTCCTCTACCGGATACAATGAAGCCCAAGAGCTTTCCGGCTGGAACGCCGAAGACGCATTTTTCTGGATTGAGCTTGATGTCGTATTTTCGGAGGTTATCGAATGTAAGCCTCAAGTCGTCTACTAGAGATTCGACATGTCTTGATTTGACGACCACATCATCCACGTATGCCTCCACTGTTTTGCCGATTTGGTTTGCCAGACATGTCTGGATCATGCGCTGATATGTTGCGCCGGCGTTTTTCAGCCCAAAGGGCATTGTGTTGAAGCAGAATGGGTCGTATGGTGTGATGAATGCTGTTGCAGCTTGGTCTGATTCTGCCATCTTGATTTGATGGTAACCGGAGTATGCATCGAGGAAACACAACGAATCGTGTCCTGCGGTGGCATCGATAATTTGATCGATACAGGGGAGGGGGAAGGGATCCTTTGGGCAAGCCTTGTTAAGGTCTTTAAAATCGACACACAGGCGATAGGATTTGCCCTTTTTGGTACCATCACCAGGTTTGCTAGCCAGTCCGGACGTTTTATGTCTCTGATGAATCCGGCCTCCAATAGCTTGGCTAGTTCCTCTCCCATAGCATGTCTCTTGGGTTCGGAAAAACGCCGAAGGGCTTGTTTGACAGGTTTAAATCCTTTTTGGATATTTAAGCTGTGTTCGGCCAGCCTGCGTGGGATCCCTGGCATGTCTGAAGGGTGCCAGGTGAAGATGTCCCAGTTCTCTCGTAGGAACTCTCGCAGTGCGGCGTCTACATCAGGGTTCAGTCGTGCCCCGATGGAAGCTGTTTTATTGGGGTCCGTTGGATGGACCTGGAATTTGACTATTTCGTCAGCTGGCTTGAAGGATGTGGATTTGGATCTCTTGTCGAGTATCACGTCATCCCTGTTAACCGTGGAGCGCAGCGCAGTCAGTTCCTCGGCCGCTAAGGCTTCGGATAGTGCCTCAAGGGCTAATGCGGCTGTCTTGTTTTCGGCGCGGAGTGCTATGTCCGGATCACTAGCTAGAGTGATAATTCCGTTCGGCCCGGGCATCTTAAGCTTCATGTACCCGTAATGGGGTATTGCTTGGAAGATTGTGAATGCTTCCCGCCCTAGTAAAGCGTGATATCCGCTCTTAAGCGGGGCCACCTGAAACGTAACTTCTTTGGACCTGTAATTATCCGGCGTGCCGAACACCACATCTAGTGCGATTTTTCCTATGCAGCGCGCTTCCCGACTGGGGATTATTCCTCTAAAGCTTGTGCTGCTTCGCTCGACGCGGTTCCAGTCTATTTCCATTTTTTGAAGGGTTTCCTCATAAATGAGGTTCAGTCCGCTACCTCCATCCATGAGCACCTTGGTGAGGCGAAAGCCGTCCACTATGGGACTGAGGACCAATGCGGCTGGTGCTCGGGTTGTTCGGCATCTAGGTTCATCACTTGCGTTGAAGGTAATGGCAGTGTCGCTCCATGGATTTATTGTTGCAACTTGATAGACTTCGGCGAGGCTGCGGAGTGTTCTTTTTCGCACATTGTTTGATGCGAAAGTTTCAAAGACTGTGAGAACGGTACTGGTGTCCTTGGGATGGCTTTCTGCGGCCTCCGGAATTAAGAGGTCCTCGCCGATCTTGGCCACCTGCCGGAGTATCCAACATGCTCTAAGGCTGTGAGTTGGTGTGGCGTCCTCTGTACTGTGAATTCTACAGGGTCCATTGAGCCATCTTTCCAGTACGGTTCCATGCCCTGCAGAGGGTTTTGGCCTTTTGGTGTTTATCTCGGGTGTCCTATGATGATGCACCCTCTTAGTTCGGATGGGATTACTATTCAAGGCCGGATTATCCCAAAATTTTATTTCGGTTTTCCAGGCGCTTTCCATCACACAGTATTTTTGTACTATGGACGCCAAGTCAGCGAAGCGTTTAATATCACGACGACTTACGGCGTTAAGGATTCCCTTGTCCGTGCAATTACTGCAGAAAATTGAGATTGCGTCTTCCTCACGGCAATCCTTTATCCTGTTCATAACCAGGAGGAATCTGGCCCAGTAATGATGTACTGTTTCCTCAGGCCCCTGATTTGGGAGAGACCGCTTATGATCGGGTGGGTGGGTGTCGTTAAATCTGAAACCTCACCCAATCCAAGATTTGGAGGCCGAAGAGTTTCCGAACTCTGAAGTTCGGATTCTTGGATGTTGTCCAATGAATCTGGCCCGTTGCCTGACCCTAAGCTCAGGTCTTGAGTTACATCTACCCCTCCGCGGGTATCCAGCTTGGAGGGGTCAGGAATTCGGACGTAGCTAGTCCTTAAAATAGATGAAGGGTCGCCGCACTGCGTCTCTACCACGGCAACGTGGTGGGTGACCTGGGGAGAGTTAATTTCTCTTAGATCGGGTTTAAGCCCAACCTGGTCGTAATCCGTAGCGACCCCCAGGGCGGCGATGCGATCCAAAAGCTCATTTACGGAAGAGAGCTCCATTGGATCTAGCTGCTCGACAAGCTCCGAGCTAACATGTAGGTTGCTTTTGATGACCCGAAAGGTCACCGTCGGCGCAACAGCCGAACAGACGGTCATGAGGAAACCACCTAGCCGGAGGGTTTGGCCGACAGCCAAGGCTCCCTTAGCAATGGCACCGTCTTTAAAGACGGGAGGAGGCATCCTTCCTGATTGCGACGGCACAGAGGAACTCTTAATGAAAGCACCAATGTCGGTGTCAAAACCGGCGGATCTCGGGTAGGGGGTCCCGAATTGTGCGTCTAGGCCGGATGGTAACAGGAGGCAGGGAACACGATGTTTTACCCAGGTTCGGGCCCTCTCGATGGAGGTAAAACCCTACGTCCTGCTTGATTAATATTGATGATATGGGTAGTACAAGAGTAGATCTACCACGAGATCAAGGAGGCTAAACCCTAGAAGCTAGCCTATGGTATGATTGTGTATATGGAGTTGATTGCCTACGGACTACAACCCTCCGGTTTATATAGACACTGGATAGGGTTAGGGTTACATAGAGTCGGTTACAACGGTAGAAGATCTTGAATATCAGCATCGCCAAGCTTGCCTTCCACGCCAAGGAAAGTCCCATCCGGACATGGGACGTAGTCTTCAATCTTGTATCTTCATAGTCCTGGAGTCCGGCTGAAGGTATAGTCCGGCTACCCGAACACCCCCTAATTCAGGACTCCCTCACTATGTCAGTGGAAAGGAGTCATCATCTTCTATGCCAAATCTTGTGGAATCTTCCTTGTATGTGTCATGGGTTGTCCGAAGTGACCCAGGACGAAACCGACAAAGGGGGTCCTTTGCCCAGCCTATCTGGCCGGGAGTCGACATGGTAAGCACCCACTCGCCCAAGACATCAACAATAACAATGGACATTATATGAGTCTTGTCGATTACCTTTGCCGGAATAACATACCTTACCATTTTAGAGGCTCTTGCGTGTCATGAAGCTCTTGCCTTGGCAAAGGATCTCCTTCTGACCAACATTATCATCACATTTGATTGTTAGGTGGTACTACGAGATAAATAAGGCAACATCGGGGGGCGGGTCAGCATGTGGCGATCATTAAGGAGATACAGGCAAGCGTGACAGAGTTTGATTCATGCATGTCCATATTTGAAGGCCGTTGCAGTAACGTAGAAGCAAATAGTTTAGTGAAAGTGCCCTTCTCAGCTCGAGCTCATATGAGCTTGGAATAAACATTAAAATATGAAAAAATTTGAAAACAAAATAAAACTGCTTTTTTATGGCGAATATTGACAAATGTTTTCATTGCTTGCAGAATTTGACATCCGTGGAAGTTCTGGCAAAATAAAATCAGGACTCCAAAATGCTTTTGGAATAATATTTTTGAAGCATTGATTCTGTTTTTTTTTGCCATGAATTCCTAGGATGTCATTTCATGATGAAATTTTGCAAGCATTTAAAACATTTGGTAGTGTTTTGCTAAAAACAAAATCAGATTTTTTTTCCAGAATTTACTGTTCATCCAAACTCATATGAGCTGGAGCGCATATACTCCACGCCCATAGTTTGGCTAAATGTTTCATTACATCTTGTTTTAGGCAGACATGTCTGTCTTACCCAGCCACATGAGATTATGATTGTCCCTTGACATTGCTCATCAATAAAGTTTTTGTCCCCGCCTTAAAAAAACCGGTTTCACTGTAGCATCTCGGTCAATAGCATAAGTTTACTGCATTGAACCGGTATCTTGGTCAGTTTTTATTTTAAAAATTATTAAATACATGTTGAACAATTTTAATATACGCTGACTTTTTTGTTTTAAACATTATTAAATACATGCTGAACATTTTCATAATATATGTTGACATTTTCTTAATATATGATGAATATTTTTAATAATTCATGCTGAACTTTTTTTAATATATGATGAACATTTTTGTAATATATGTCGAACTTGCTTTTAATACATGACAATTATTTTTATAATGCATGGTGAACTTGTAATATACGTTGAACATTTCCTTAGTATACGACGAATTTTTTTAGTATCACAAGAAAGAGAAGAAAACAGAGAAAAGGAAACAAAAGAAAAAAGGAAAAAAGAAAACCAAAAGGAAAAAAACGGATCAAAACAGGAAAAACAGAAAGCCTCAACAAAACCACTGAAAACTGGACAACCGAGCGAAAAACCCGAAACAAAAAACCACAGAAGAAATTTGAGAAAAAAAACGCAGCAACCAATGAAGGAAACATCAGCGAACGAAACATTGTGCGGACCCCGTAAGTGAACCAGCCCAACCGGCTCCGCCGCGCGCGGCAAATAGGATCTGCCATGAAAGAGGAGCTAATGCAGCTATATGCAGAGATGAAAATGGCAAGACTTAGGAGTTTCACTCACTTGTTTTGATGGACTAGTCGATCTAGAAATCCTAGAAAGGCATGCATGTTCTTAAGGTTTCTCGCTTGCCTTTAACGTGTGCGAGTGGCGACGGATTGCATGGCTACAATTACTATCTGCAGGAAGTTTTCCTTGGACCATCATCCATAAATATCAGAGATATTCAAGCAAGCCAAAAGGCAGTTTGCAAGCGCGGAATTGGAGAAGCAAATTTGAAACGACTTTTTTTTTGAAGCGCATGACTTAGCGAAGGGTGCAGTTTCTCTAGCTGTAGGCAGACACATTTGGTTCTCCTCCACTCCTAATTTTATACCTGTACCAGACATTATTGAGTTTTAAATAAAGTGTGGAGTTTCTCAAGGGAAAAAGTGCGCTTGCGTGTCCGGGTTTTATCTTTCTTTTGCACGTCTCCATGAAAAAGGTCACAAATAGGAACTGGTACACGATAATCGGGATCATGGTAATTTCTCTTCATAATTTTTACGCGTGTCCGTGCATTTTTCTTTTCTCATTTTGTATGTAGTTTTTTGTCTTTGCTGCTCAGCTCTTTTTCCCCTTCCCTCTTGTCTTTTATTTTTCTTGTTACAATTTCATTTTTAATTGTCAGCTATTTTTATTCATCATGTTACAGAATGTTTTTCGAAAATATATGTAATTTTTTTAAATAATTCATTATATATTTTGGAAAAACAGTCAAAACTATTTAAAAAATATTCATTCTGTACTTTAAAAAGGTTCATCGCATAAACAAAAACTGTTCAAGGCATATTTTAAAAAAATATCATGTATTAGAAAAGTACCCGATGGGGGTCGTCAGCGGGTCAGCACTCACCCGCTGGGCAGCAGCCAGACGACGCCCAGCACCTGCAGCATCTGTCAGCGGGCCCGCAGGTTTTTTCGGCAGGCCATCCGGCCTACACGGCACTACAATTGCAGCCAGGGCAGCCGAGGCTGTATGGAGCGTACCCACCGCCGCCGTTGAGCGGCGGCTACGGCTTCCCCATGGCGTCTCCGTCCCCCTCGCCGGCCCTGCCGTCGGTGTCCTGGGACCCGGTGCTCCTCACCGGGCTGCATGTTGCTCCGACATCGAACAACTATACTGGAGGTGGTGATTGGTACATGGACACCGGTGCTACGGCTCACATGTTTGCTCATCCTGATAACCTTGCCTCCTTCACTCATATCTCCACCGACCGCCGCATCATTGTCGGCGACGGTTCCACACTTCCTATCACACATGTTGGGCACATTTCTTTTCCTTCTACTTCTACTCCATTATCTTTGTCTAACATACTTGTGTCACCTCATCTTATTAAGAATCTCATTTCCGTTCGTTGTTTCACTCGTGAAAATCCTGTTACCATTGAATTTGACGAGCTTGGTTTTTGTGTCAAAGATGCTCGAACCAGGATGGTACTTCACCGATATGACAGCCCCGACGAGCTTTATCCGGTGCACTCGCCTTCATCCATCACCACCGCACTGGTTGCTCTCTCCGCTAGCGTCGATCTCTGGCACGCTCGCTTGGGTCATCCCAACCCCGTCACACTCCGTCATATTCTTAGGTGTTTCAGTTTCAGTTGCAATAAGATCGAGGATCACACTTGTCATGCCTGTTGAGTCGGCAAACATGTTCGCCTGCCGTTTACTAATTCCACCACCATTGCTTCTTTTTCCTTTTCAGTTGATTCATAGCGATGTGTGGACTTCTCCGGTTCCCATTAACTCGGGCTATTTATATTATCTGGTCGTTCTTGATGACTATTCTCATTATGTGTGGACTTTTCCTTTGCGCAGGAAGTCGGATGCACTCTCTACCTTGACGGTCTTTTACTCCTATGTGCGCACGCAGTTTGGGCGCCCCATCCTTGCGCTTCAGACGGACAATGGAAAAGAGTTCGACAACCTCGCTTTCCGCACCTTTTTGTCACATCATGGCACAGTTTTCCGCCTCACATGCCCGTACACTTCACAGCAGAACGGTCGAGCCGAACGCGTCCTTCGCACTCTGAATGACTGCGTTCGCACGCTCCTATTTCATGCCAACGTGCCGCCTCGTTTCTGGCCGGACGCACTCGTCACTGCATCACTTCTTCTTAACATTAGACCCTGCAGCCCACGGTGGAACTATGCACCTCACCATCTTCTCTTTGATACGCCCCCGTCTTATGACGACTTGCGTATTTTTGGGCGCCTTTGCTATCCCAGCACTGCCGACACTGATTCTCACATGCTTGCACCTCGATCTGTCGCTTGCATATTCATCGGCTACCCCTCCAACTCCAAGGGATATCGGTGCTACGATCCCGTCTCCCACCGTGTGTTCACTTTCCGGCACGTTTACTTTGATGAACATGTGTTTCCATTTCACCA
The DNA here is from genome assembly GCA_034509565.1 of Triticum monococcum. Taxonomy (NCBI): domain Eukaryota; kingdom Viridiplantae; phylum Streptophyta; class Magnoliopsida; order Poales; family Poaceae; genus Triticum; species Triticum monococcum. The sequence goes on from CM067846.1 coordinate 71,477,776, forward strand.
GGTACCCCCGGCTGTTCCTCTCGCCACTGATGACGCGGGCTCCTCAACGCCTCTCCCAGGGCGCTCGTGCGCCTCTTTTGGCCCGCCCCTGGCTTTGAGGCGCGCCCCCCGCATGCAGCGCCTCCTACGGCCGTGGCGCTGGCGCCCCCGGCACCCCCGACGTTGGCGCCCGCAGCCCCCGCGGCGCCCCCGATGCCCACGGCCCCCACGGCGCCCCCGACGCCCACGTCTCCGCGGCGCCCCCGGCGCCCGCGGCCCCCTCGGCGCCCCCGGCCCTCTCGGTGCCCACGGCCCTCCCGGCGCCTGTGGCCGGTCCGGTCACCCGCGCCCGTACGGGTGTTTTTCGCCCGAGCTCGTGCTACGCCTCGGATGACTACGTCCATGAGGCGTCCACCTCTAAGCCGTCGCCGTTGCCGTCCTCCGTTCGAGCCGCTCTTCATGACCCGCTCTGGATGGCTGCGATGCAAGAGGAGTTTGACGCCCTGTTGCGCAACCGGACGTGGCAGCTTGTTCCTCGTCCCCGGCACGCCAACGTGATTACCGGGAAGTGGGTCTTCAAACACAAGCTCCGTCCCGATGGTACCCTTGATCACTACAAAGCGCGCTGGGTCGTTCGTGGCTTTCGACAGCATGCTGGCATCGACTTCACCGACACCTTCGCTCCGGTCGTCAAGCCCGACACGATACGCACGGTTCTCCACCTTGCGGTCTCCCGTACTTGCCGGTGTACCAGATGGACGTCTCCAATGCCTTCCTCCATGGTCACCTCGAGGAGCAGGTCTTCTGCTAGCAGCCCACCGGGTTTGTTGACCCAGCGCTTCCCGACCACGTGTGCCTGCTTTCGCGGTCCTTGTACGGACTCAAGCAGGCTCCGCGCGCTTGGTACCAGCGCATCGCGGCGTTTCTCCACCTGCTTGGGTTCCGCTCCACCCGCTCGGACGCCTCACTCTTCGTCTATCATCAGGGCTCTGACACGGCCTACTTGCTGCTCTATGTCGACGACATCATCCTAACGGCATGTACGGCTGATCTACTCAGTCAGCTCACGGCTCGTCTTTGTGTTGAGTTCGCCATCAAGGACTTGGGTCCTTTGCACTACTTCCTCGGTGTCGAGGTGGTGTGCCGTCCGGATGGCTTCTTCCTTCATCAACGGAAGTACGCTCATGAGCTCCTGGAGCGCGCTGGCATGCTTAACTGCAAGCCCGCTGCTACGCCTGTTGATACGAAGGCCAAGCTTTCTGCCACGGATGGTTCTCCTGCTTCGGATGCTGCTTTCTATCGGTCTATTGTTGGTGCTCTTCAGTACCTCACCCTGACTCGACCGGAGATTCAGTATGCCGTGCAGCAGGTGTGTCTTCATATGCATGCTCCTCGTGACGTTCACTGGGCTGCTGTCAAGGGGATTCTCCGCTATGTCTGTGACACTATGGATCTTGGGTCACGTTTCACGCCTCCGCCGACACTGCTCTCACCGCCTACTCCGATGCAGACTGGACGGGCTGCCCTGACACTCGTCGCTCCACCTCGGGCTATTGTGTCTACCTTGGACCCTCACTCATCTCGTGGTCGTCCAAGCGGCAGCCTACGGTCTCTCGTTCCAGTGCTGAGGCTGAGTATCGTGCGGTGGCCAACGCCGTCGCCGAGTGTTCGTGGCTTCGCCAGCTGCTTCAGGAGCTCTCTTACCCTGTTAGATCGTGCCACGGTGGTCTACTACGACAACGTCTCGGCGGTCTACCTCTCTGCTAACCCGGTGCATCATCGACGGACCAAGCATATTGAGTTGGATATTCATTTTGTTCGGGAACAGGTGGCCCTTGGCCATATTCGTGTTTTACATGTCCCTACTTCCCAACAATTTGCAGATATCATGACCAAGGGCTTGCCTACGGCGTCATTTGAGGAGTTCCGGTCCAGTCTTTGCATCAGCCGCGGTGCCGCTTCGACTGCCGGGGGGGGGGGGGGGGGTGTTGAGTATATGTGTTGTGCATATTTGTGTATTGGGCCCACCTTCTAGTTGCCTTGTATAGTTGAGGTCGTGGCCTACTCGTGTACATCATATATACGTGTGTTTGCACCTGAGGAATACAACACATAATTCCCACATCATACATATTGTACCGCCCGCAGTGGCTGTTTGTGTTTCGGGTGACTTGCCCGTGCAACGTTAAGTTATAAAGCTTTGCTTTGCCCTAAAAAAAGCATAGCACAAATGTCACGCTGCGACCGACGTCGTACGTATCCAGTTACTGGTAAATGCGCGGTCCGTCCAGCCCACTACCAAACGCACAACACGTTACGTGCCATCCCGTACTTAATCGGAGCAAACAGGGCGTAGAAAACTCGTCATAACCGCTTCGCCGTCTAACACCAACAATCGCTCCCACGGCGTCTCAGGCCGTCACGTGCACAAAATAAAAAACCCCTCAACCACCCTAACTAATACCTCGCACGTCCCGCATCCCGAGCCGAACAAACGCACGGCGATACCGTGAGCATGCGAGGACGAGCGCTCCTGCGAATTTTCGGTGATGGGCCACACATCTTCTTCCTTAGTATTAGTGGTTGGGAAAGTTAGAAATATAGGTGATACTTACTACTACCCTATTGCCAAGTTTATAATTAGTAGTTCTAATTTTTTGCTAATCACTATTATCCAACACTCTAGGAAGAATAGACATAAACATGTATCAACTTGTTACTTGTAGATCGCAACCGAATGTACAAACTTAAGTCATGGCTAGTGCCACTTTACATACAAAACAAATGATCAGCAACCTATCTTCTTATATACTCTGCACATTTTTGCTAAAAATAAGCAGATTGATTAGTATCTATATTAACCAAGGACGGTCTTCTTTTGCCAATTTGCAAATCACTCTATTATGATGCTTCTTGAGCTAGCTAGAGACACGTTCAAGAAGTTCAATCAAGAAGTAACCAAACGTGCCAGCCTCCCAGGTTCATATATACGTCAGAATTTTCAACTACCTACATATATAAGTGGATTTCACTACAGCTAAAAGTAGTGGCTGATCCGGAGGTCAATAGGTAAAACTAGTGTGAAAGCTGGATCATGCGATCGTATTAGGACCACTGGCTCTAGCTCTCGCCCGGGACTCTCTAATGCGATTGTGTTACATACTCTATATACCACCACATATATATTTGCGTTGAGCCCATAGGAATTCACAAGTTCCTTTCTCTCAACAGAGGCTTGTACAAAAGTAAGAAAACACATTCTTTCTAACAAAGCATGGAGACAAGTTTTTTTGTTTTTCTCAAAGAAAACGTGTACACAAGTACCAGGACATGTCTATGTATTGTGCCATTCTGGGAGTCGAACTTCTTTCCTCAGAATGTTAGAAAATTTTAGCCTGTTGTTGGCAGACCCAGATTATGATAAGTTTAGACATGAAAAAAATAGAGTACTGTATTACTATATTCACCAAAGGTCCAATATCAATGTGAAGTTTGTTTTATCATTCGCAGGACTGTTTTTACAATAGTATTCGTGTGGAATCGTGGGTTCAAACCCAATTAACCATTTTAGGGTAGGTTGTGAAATATATATAGTGTTATAAGAGGATCCAAAAATATTAATCCAATGTGAGCCATGACTATAGTGGTGGAGCTTAGGGAGGGGGAAAGGGGGCCATGCCCCCCCCCCCTCAATTTTTTTCTTTACATATACATATAATATTTAACATTGTTTGGGCCAAATGTAACATAATACAGTAGATGAGCCCCCTCAACTCTGTTTAAGACTCACTTAGCCCCTTGTCAAATCACGATGAAGCTCCGCCACTGCACTGACAGACATCGGAAGAAGGTAGGAAAATCTTCTTTATTTATTTGTTAGAATACAACTAAAATTTTGTCTTATTGGTGTGTCCAGCATCCACTATTGACAATTAATCAACATGGATGGTATGCGCCTCCTCAGCTATGTAGTCAAAATGATGAACTGGATTGTGGACTGCAAAATCAGCTAAGCCACTAGAATCTAAATATGTGGTTCCCATTCATCAAGGTGGTCATACTAAACTCAAATGTTGGCGAGGAGAAATCTGTTGAAGGCACTATGTCAAGCAATTAAACCAGCTCTTGAAGTTTGAGGTCAGCAACATCTATACTTTGATTTTCGAAGGAGCCATGTAGTCATGCAATGAAAGAGCTTTAACGTGATTTGAGAGGGGGCTAAGTGAGTCGTAAACAAAGTTGAGAGGCTAATCTAGTGTATTATGTTAAATTTAGCCCAAATAATGTTAAATAGTATATGTTTATGTAAATAAAAAATTGTGTGTGTGTGTGTGGGTGGGGGGGGGGGCATTGCCCCCATTGGTCCTCACTAAGCTCTGTCACTAGGTCAGTGTATGTAACATATTGAAGGGGCAATCGTTCTCTCCTAGAAAATTTGGAAATAACAACAATAAGGCCATCTAAATGAGCAATATCCTCTCCATAAAACTTTAGGATAACAGAGTGTCGTGGAACCGATGCTCGGGAGAGCATGTATCTGCATAGCAACATGTTGCATAAGACATAGAAATTTCAAGAAATGGAACATGAACTGTGATATGTCTTACCTTGCTTCAACAACATATACAAGACCACATTTGAATGGGAAGTTTCTAGTCTGAGACATCATGTAGACAAGATTAGTTTAAGTTATGTCCCAATGATGCTTTCATAGACTACAAAAATATAAATACACTCTGTCTTTTACAACTATTTTTTCCGTTAAAGCCCAGAGGTACATACTCCCACAGTTCCAAATTAGTTGAAATTTTAGTTTTGTCCTAAGTCAAACTACTTTATGCTCGACCAAGTATACATAAAAATGTGTTAATACCTAGAACATCACATATACAGATTATGAAAATATATTTATGGTGAGTCTAATGAAACTATTTTGGTGTCATAGATGCTAATATATTGTTTATAGATTTGGTCAAACTTAATAAATTTAACTTTGGGCAAAGCTAGAACTTCAACTAATTTGGAACGGAGGGAATATTACAGACGAGCAATTATGTGAAACAGAGTTTTAAAACATCGTGCAATGCTGCACATATATGAAGAAAGATAAAGACACTACATAAACAAAGACGAGGAAGTCTAGAGAAGGAGCCTGATGGCAGATCAGGCAAGAACACATTGCACAACCACAACTAGAGTCTTCAGAGGCCTAAGTAACCGTGCTCGCCAATAGGGTCCCCAGTGGCTCTCCTCCGGTTTAGTTGGCGTGTGCACCTAAGGCTTGAATGATTTGAGCTGTAGATAACAGATAAGCTTCTCCGAGCTGAGACTCCAAATTCTCCACTAAATCTGGGGACAAATATCTCTCACCTGCCGTCGTGGAACATCGCAAACAAAGAAGCTCTAACATCCTTGGAGTTTCAAAAAATGTTCACATTTGCAAAAATGTTTTAGTTTTCAAAAACTGTTCGGTTTTTCAATTTTATTCGAGGAGTTTCAAAAAGAATTTGCACGTTTCCAAAATTTATTCACATTTTTCAAATTTTGTTAATAGTTTAAAAAATGTTCCAATTTTTAAAAATATGCATATATCCAAAACCTTGTTCGTATTTTGACGAAATGTTTGTGTTTATTCAAAATTTGTACACAAAAATTGAAAAGTGTATGCATTTCATTAAACATTCATTTTAGAAAAATACTGATTTTTATAAACATGAACAAAAATGTTCGTGTTTTTGAAATTCGTTCGCAAATTTCTGAATATGTTCATGTTTCCCAAAATAGTTCACATGTTCCAATTTGTTCGGGATATTTAAATAAATGTTCATGTTTGCAAAGTACATTCACGTTTTTCAATATTTCTTCACAAATTCGAAAAATCTTTGGAATTTCCAAAAATGTTCTTGTTAAAATTTATTCATAAACACCCAAAACGTTCATGTTTTGAAAAAATCACAATTTCAAAAAATTGTTCACATTTTGTTTATGAGTTTCAAAAAGATTCCTGTTTTATAAAAATGTTACTGTTTATTTTTTTTCAGAATTTCAACCTTGTTCAGAGATTGAAAATAGTTCACTGTTTTCAAAAAATGCGAGTTTCCCTAAAATAATTCACAGATTTGATAAGAAGGTTGAGTTTCTAAAAACATTTCTGTGTTGAAAAACTGTTTCAGTTTGAAACTTAAAATGTTTCAGATTTGCCGCTAGCTTTTAGTTCTTATATTTTCATGCTGATGCATAGACAAGAACCAACGTTCGGTCCATTGGCTAGCTACAGTGCCGAAGCTGGTATACAGAGTAGCCTGCTCGCGGCACCCTCTAATGGGACAGCCAGTCGTGCTCACCCTTGTGCGTCGCGGATCTGTTTGACGCAAAGCACGTCGATTAGGAGATCCCCTGAATAGGAACCGGGCCTCCTATGAGACACCCGCAGGCTGTATTTGAGGTGGATTCGCACAAAGTGCATGCCAGCTAGGCCGACCCATTCGGACGAAGTTAACAAAAATGGCGCTGTAGCTACCAGAAGACATTGTAGCGGCGCAATACGGTAGCACCCAGTTTCATTGGGAATCGGCCAAGCTGAAAGTAGATGGTGCAGAAGCGAGAAGGGATGACAACGGAGCACCGGCCGTCATCTACAGGATATCATACGGAGCCAAATCCGACAGATCTCAAGGTACGGATCCTAAGCTAGGTGTCTTGCAATGATAGTAACAAGGAAACTGGATTTTACCCAGGTTCGGGTTCTCTTAAAGAGATAATACCTTACGTCCTACTTGTGTTTATTATATTGGGGTATAGTACAAAGTACATGTGTCTACCACGAGATTGTTGTGTAAGATTCTAATGATCTATCGACTAGTCTAACCTCGGTTTATATAATATACCGAAGGCCTAGGATAATAGGAGTCTTAGGGCGTGTTCGGTAGCCCTCTGGCTCCGCAACTCCTCAGCTCCAGGTCGGAAGCCCAGCCGAACGATCCAAATCCTAGTTATACAAGTGGGAAGCTGGCTATTCGCATAGTGTAAAATTAGAGGAGCGGTGGAGTTGGAACATCCGAGCTCTTAGTAGGCTACGTCAGTGGAGAGGAGTCATCATCTTCTATGCCAAATCTTGTGGAATCTTCCTTGTATGTGTCATGGGCTGTCCGAAGTGACCTAAGATGAAACCGACAAAGGGGGTCCTTTGCCCAGTCTATCTGGCCTGCTAAGCACCCACTCGCCCAGGACATCAACAATAACAAGCATTATATGGGTTTTGTCGATTACCTTTGCCGGAATAACAGACCCTACCATTTTAGAGGCTCTTGCGTGTCCTGAAGCTCTTGCCTTGGCAAAGGATCTCCTCCTGACCAACATTTATCATCACATTTGATTGTTAGGTGGTACTACGAGATAAATAAGGCAACATCAGGGGGTCAGCATGCAGCGATCATTAAGGAGATACAGGCAAGCGCGACTGAGTTTGATTCATGCATGTCCATATTTGAAGGCCGATGCAGTAACTAGAAGCAAATAGTTTAGCGAAAGTGCCCTTCTCAGCTCGAGCTCATATGAGCTTGGAATAAACAGTAAAATATGAAGAAAAAAATGAAAACAAAATAAAACTGATTTTTTATGGCGAATATTGACAAATGTTTTCATTGCTTGCAGAATTTGACATCCGTGGAAGTTGTGGCAAAATAAAATCAGGACTCCAAAATGCTTTTGGAATAATATTTTTGAAGCATTGATTTTTTTTGCCATGAATTCCTAGGATGTCATTTCATGATGAAATTTTGCAAGCATTTAAAACATTTGGCAGTGTTTTGCTAAAAACAAAATCAGATTTTTTTTTCAGAATTTACTGCTCATCCAAACTCATATGAGCTGGAGCGCATATACTCCACGCCCATAGTTTGGCTAAATGTTTCATTACATCTTGTTTTAGGCAGACATGTCTGTCTTACCTAGCCACATGAGATTATGATTATCCCTTGACATTGCTCATCAATAAAGTTTTTGTCCCCGCCTTAAAAAAACGGTTTCACTGTAGCATCTCGGTCAATAGCATAAGTTTACTGCATTGAACCGGTATCTTGGTCAGTTTTTATTTTAAAAATTATTAAATACATGTTGAACATTTTTTAATATACACTGACTTTTTTTGTTTTAAACATTATTAAATACATGCTGAACATTTTCATAATATATGTTGACATTTTCTTAATATATGATGAATATTTTTAATAATTCATGCTGAACTTTTTTTAATATACGATGAACATTTTTGTAATATATGTCGAACTTCCTTTTAATACATGACAATGATTTTTATAATGCATGGTGAACTATTTTGTTATATACGTTGAACATTTCCTTAGTATACGACGAAATTTTTTAATATCACAAGAAAGAGAAGAAAACAGAGAAAAAGAAACAAAAGAAAAAAGGAAAAAAGAAAACCAAAAGGAAAAAACGGATCAAAACAGGAAAAACAGAAAGCCTGAACAAAACCACTAAAAACTGGACAACAGAGCGAAAAACCCGAAACAACAAACCACAGAAGAAAATTTGAGAAAAAAACGCAGCAACCAATGAAGGAAACATCAGCGAACGAAACATTGTGCAGACCCCGTAAGTGAACCAGCCCAACCGGCTCCGCCGCGGGCGGCAAATAGGATCTGCCATGAAAGAGGAGCTAGTGCAGCTATATGCAGAGATGAAAATGGCAAGACTTAAGAGCTTCACTCACTTGTTTTGATGGACTAGTCGATCTAGAAATCCTAGAAGGGCATGCATGTTCTGAAGGTTTCTCGCTTGCCTCGGATTTATACCTTTAACGTGTGCGAGTGGCGACGGATTGCATGGCTACAATTACTATCTGCAGGAAGTTTTCCTTTGACCAAAATCCATAAATATCAGAGATATTCAACCAAGCCAAAAGGCAGTTTGCAAGCGCGGAATTGGAGAAGCAAATTTGAAGCGACTTTTTTTTTTTGAAGAGCATGACTTAGTGAAGGGTGCAGTTTCTCTAGCTGTAGGCAGACACATTTGGTTATCCTCCACTCCTAATTTTATACCTGTACCAGACATTATTGAGTTTTAAATAAAGTGTGGAGTTTCTCAAGGAAAAAAGTGCGCTTGCGTGTTCGGGTTTTATCTTTTTTTTGCACGTCTCCGTGAAAAAGGTCACAAATAGGAACTGGTACAAGATAATCTGGATCATGGTAATTTCTCTTCATAATTTTTGCGCGTGTCTGTGCACTTTTCTTTTCTCATTTTGTATGTAGTTTTTTGTCTTTGCTGCTCAGCTCTTTTTCCCCTTCCCTCTTTAATTTATTTTTCTTGTTACAATTTTATTTTTAATTGTCATCTATTTTTATTCATCATGTTACACAATTTTTTTCGAAAATACATGTAATTTTTTTAAATAATTCATTATATATTTTGGAAAAACAGTCAAAACTATTTAAAAAATATTCATTCTGTACTTTAAAAAGGTTCATCGCATAAACAAAAACTGTTCAAGGCATATTTAAAAAAATAGCATGTATTAGAAAAACATTCATTGTGTATTAAAAAATTGTTTGCTGTGTCTATAAATTGTTCTCCGTGTATTCAAAAAATGTTCATGGGTTTTTCAAAATAGCTCATCCTGTATTAAAAGTTGTTCACCAGATAAATATAAATTGTTCATTGTTTATTTTTAAAAAATTATTTTTTTGCGAAAAAATCATGCATTACAAATTGTTTACCATTTATTTCAAAATAATTATCTGGTATTTAAGACATATTAATTGTGTTCTCAAATGTCATGTACTCTGTATTAAAAATTGTTTGCAGTGTATCTTTGATTGTAAATTTTTGTTGATAGCTTACCAAGATGACCACTTGGTTGTTTGCAGTGTATCTGAAAATTGTTCATTGTGCGTTTGAAAAACGATCACCATGTATTCATTATTTTTTCCATGTATGTAAAAGTTTCAATTGCGTATTACAATTTATTCCTTGTTTCGTTTGAAATGTTCACTGTATATTTACAGAAGTGTTCATATGCCATGCATTGCAATGGGTTATACACCATCTTGCATCATGATTGTAAATGTTTCGAAACTCCTATCTGAAGCACTCGACTTTATCAAGGTGGATTCGTCTCCTTATGCGGCCATCATCGAAGACACTAAATTCCAGCTGAAAATGTGGTTCTCCTAACACTCTATTAGCGCCTGTCGACGTAGTGCTAATACTGTAGCGCATGAACTAGCTAAAGTTGGTCGTTCATTTTTACCGAATGACAGCACCAGCTAGAACTCTATTGTACCGCCCGCAGTGGATGTTTGTGTTTCGGGTGACTTGTCCGTGCACCGTTAAGTTATAAAGCTTTGCTTTGCCCTAAAAAAAAGCATAGCACAAATGTCACGCTGCGACCGACGTCGTACGTATCCAGTTACTGGTAAACGCGCGGCCTGTCCAGCCCACTACCAAACGCACAACATGTTACGTGCCATCCCGTACTTAATCGGAGCAAACGGGGCGTAGAAAACTCGTCATAACTGCTTCGCCGTCTAACACCAACAATCGCTCCCACAACGTCTCAGGCCGTCACGTGCACAAAATAAAAAACCCCTCAACCACCCCAACTAATACCTCGCACGTCCAGCATCCCGAGCCGAACGAACGCACGGCGATACCGTGAGCATGCGAGAACGAGCGCTCCTGCGAATTTTCGGTGATGGGCCACACATCTTCTTCCTTAGTATTAGTGGTTGGGAAAGTTAGAAATATAGGTGATACTTACTACTACCCTATTGCCAAGTTTATAATTAGTAGTTCTAATTTTTTGCTAATCACTATTATCCAACACTCTAGGAAGAATAGACATAAACATGTATCAACTTGTTACTTGTAGATCGCAACCGAATGTACAAACTTAAGTCATGGCTAGTGCCACTTTACATACAAAACAAATGATCAGCAACCTATCTTCTTATATACTCTGCACATTTTTGCTAAAAATAAGCAGATTGATTAGTATCTATTTTAACCAAGGACGGTCTTCTTTTGCCAATTTGCAAATCACTCTACTATGATGCTTCTTGAGCTAGCTAGAGACACGTTCAAGAAGTTCAATCGAGAAGTAACCAAACGTGCCAGCCTCCCAGGATCATATATACGTCAGAATTTTCAACTACCTACATATATAAGTGGATTTCACTACAGCTAAAAGTAGTGGCTGATCCGGAGGTCAATAAGTAAAACTAGTGTGAAAGCTGGATCGTGCGATCGTATTAGGACCACTAGCTCTAGCTCTCGCCCGGGACTCTCTAATGCAATTGTGTTACATACTCTATATACCACCACATATATATTTGCGTTGAGCCCATAGGAATTCACAAGTTGCTTTCTCTCAACAGAGGCTTGTACAAAAGTAAGAAAACACATTCTTTTTTTTTTTGAGGAACAAGAGTAACCACGTTACTCTTAAGACAACACATAGTCAGCAGCTAAGACTGCATTCAGGTCGTCTGGGATTGCCGCTACCCACTGCATGTCTTCCAGCCTTCGTGCACGCGCAGTGAGAGCATGGGCAAGCTTGTTTTGACATCAGCTAGCATGTATGACATGGGATTCGCTGAACCTCTGGAGTTCCTTTTTGATGTCGGAGAAGACTGACCACCAGGGGTAGCTGTTGCTGGCGCCCGGCCGAAGCTCATTCACAACGAAAATGCAGTCAGTTTCAGCGATGATAGGCCCCCTGTACAGCGGTGACAGGGCCTGCAGGCCAGCAAGTAAGGCCATCGCTTCGGCTTCCTCCACTGCAGAGCACAGACCAATTCCTTTGGACAGAGAGACAACGACTAGCCCCTTATGATCCCGCGCGACAGTGCCCACTTGCGATATGCCACTATCGGCTAGAAAAGCTACATCTGAGTTCAGTTTGACAGTTCCGACCACTGGGGGACACCACTGATTTGCTGTATGGCCCTGGGATGTCTCGACCTGCAAGTCTGTCGCCCCTGACAGAAAATCCATGGGAATTCTCCTGCCCAAAGCATGCCCAGCCCGTAGCTTCTTATGTTTGATATTTATGTCAGATTCCAAAATAGTGCCGCTACCCTTCAGCTCCTCCTCGTACTGCTCCAAGAAAAGGGCCGACCGGCTGACAAACTCCTTACCTGTGTTGTGCGTGCAGTCATCCCTGAGAAACCAACAACGCCATAGTAGAAGCAGTAACTTGCCTCTTGTCTCGGGGTTGCAAGGGTTGAGGAGGTTCTGTAACCAATCCACCCCAGTGTGTCTGAACTGGGATTCACTAGGAAAATTCCAGATTTCTCTCATCTCATGCCTCAGAGCCTTGCTTTTAGTGCATGAAACTACAGCATGAAATTCATCTTCCTCTTCAGTACCACAAATCTTACACACACTGTCCACTTCAAGTGTACGTTTCCATTTATTCTTCTTTGTGGGCAATGTGTTCGTGGCAACTCTCCAGCCGAAAATCTTAATTTTCTCAGGAACTTTTGCTTTCCATATGATGTCCCAAATGCTTCGGTCGTCGTCGTCATTCATAGAGCTCGAGGCTGGGTTTTTGGACTGATTTTGGAGGGAGACCGCTAACCTGTACGCACTTCGAACTATGAAAACGCCGGATTTTTCAAAGTGCCAGGTGAGGGTGTCCTTAGTTTCAGTACTAGGAAGCCTTATACTGCATATAGCCTCCGCGTCAAAGTGGTAGAACAGTTGGTGCACCTTCTCCGTGTCCCACCCCGTACCGTCAGCCCTTAGCAACTGGTTTACCCATCTGAGCCTAGACCGGCGAATGAAGCTTGCTGGTTTGAGGCCCTCTTTACGTGGGATCCAATTGTATCTCTGAATATTTACCTTCCTTCCGTTCCCGATTCTCCACACAAGACCGGCCTTGAGAAGTTCGAGTCCATACTCAATTCCACGCCAAACAGGGGAGGCTTCCGATGCAAAAACCGTGTCTATTAGCTCCCCGTGCGGGTAGTATTTTGACTTTAGAACGCGAGCGCATAAACTGTCCGGCCTCTGAATCAATCTCCACGCTTGCCTGGCGAGCAGAGCTTGGTTGAACAGCTTCATGTCTCTAAAACCAATACCCCCTCATCGCTTTGGTCTAGTCATTTGCTCCCAAGACATCCAGTGAACTTTCCTCTGGCCCTTTTCCTCGCCCCACCAAAAATCTCGGATTAGTCTTTCATACTTATCACAAAAACCTTGTGTCATCTTGAAGACCCCCATGCAATATGTGGGAAGGGCTTGCAGGACCGATTTCACTAGGACCTCCTTAGCTGCATGAGACACGAATCTTTCTGACCAGTCCGAACATCTCTTTATAAATCTTTCCATGATAGGCTGAAACAAAGAATCCTTCATGCGTCCTTCTGGCGTGGGGAGCCCTAAATACTTGCTCTCAAATGTAGAGGACGTGATCCGCAACTCCGTCATGACAGCTTGTTGGGTCGCCTCTGGACACAGCTCACTGAAGAGGATCGAACACTTGCTATAACTCAGTAGTTGGCCTGAACCTTTCTGAAAATTGGCAAGTATTTGCATGATGCACTCTGCCTCCTCTTTGCACGCCTTGAAGAAGAGTAAGCTGTCATTGGCAAACAGCAGGTTGGAGATCCCGGGACTACCTCTGGCAATCTTCAGGGGGGTGATTTTTCCTCGACGAATCTCCTTGTCCAGTAGGCATGCTAGTCCTTCAGCCACAAAAAGGAAGAGATATGGGCTCAACGGGTCACCCTGCCGAAGCCCTCTCGAGGGGATGAAAGGCTCGAGGAGCTCCCCATTGTATTTGACTGTGTATCTCACGGATTTTACATAGCTAATCACCCAGCCAACCCATTTTTGCTCAAACCCAAGCTTCAGGAGAGACTCTTCCATAAATCCCCAATCGACTCTATCATATGCCTTTGCCAAATCCAACTTGAAAGCACAGTGCGTATTAGCTGGCTGTTTGGAATGCTGGATTTTACAGAAGCACTCGAAAGCAATCGTGGCGTTGTCTGTGATCAGGCGGCCGGGAATAAAGGCACTCTGAGTCTCTGAAATCAGATCATCCAGAAGGGGTCTCAAGCGATTCACCATGCACTTGGAGATCACTTTATATATCACGTTGCACAGACTTATTGGTCTGTAGTCTTTCAAGTGCTCTGGATTATTCTTCTTCGGGATGAGAACGATTACCGTGTCATTAATCCCCTCCGGCATGATACCCTCCTGGAAAAATTTCAGAACCGCATCCACCACGTCCCTCTTAACAGTACTCCAATTCCTCTGGAAAAACCTAGCTGGAAAGCCGTCGGGCCCTGGAGCTTTCAAAGGGCCAATTTGGAAGAGTGTGTCACTGATTTCCTTTTCCGTGAAATCCTTAACCAACGACGTATTCATCTCTGCAGTAACTCTTTCATTCAGGCAGTCCACTATTACCTTAGGATCGACTTCTTCTTCTTTAGTGTACAATTGTTTGAAGAAGCTTGTGGTCATTTCCTGTAACTTGTCCATTTCCTCCACCCAAACACCATCCTCATTTTTTAACTTACTGATTGTATTCTTTTTCCGTCTCCATGAGGCCTTTCGTTGGAAGTACTTGGTATTTTTATCTTCTTCTCTCAGCCATAACGCTCTAGATCGTTGTCTCCACATCATCTCCTCCCGGTGCAAAACCTCGTCCAAATTCCTAGATACAGCCTTAATCTCCCTGTCTCTGGCAGCCGACGCTTGTTTCTTCCACAGGCTCTCCAATTGCTTCCTGAGCAAAGCAGTCTGCTTCATAATTGAAACGAAGTTGTTTTTTGCCCATGTGTTTAGGGAGCGTTGTAGACCTGCTATTTTCTGTGATATATCAGATAGGTTCTCAGCTGTCCCTCTCTCCTCCCATGAGTTCAAAATTGCATCTGTCAACGACTCCATTCTTTCCCACATATACTCATATCGGAATCCCTTATGCAGGGGTCTCCATTCTTTCCTCGGACCGAATCTAAGGAGCAGGGGAAGATGATCGGATCTAGATGAACAAATGTGCTCGATTGAAGCTTCAGGGAAGATAGAGCTCCACTGTTGGTCAGCAACCCCGCGATCGATTCTGGCCTTGACATTGTCCGCACCCTTTTGTTTATTATCAAAAGTCCATCTTGGACCACTGAAACCGAGGTCGAACAACTTACAGTCGGCCAGAACTTCTCTGAAACTTTACATGTTCTTCTCGTTTTGCGGTGTTCTAGAAAAGTGTTCATGTTGCCAAGCAGTTTCATTGAAATCACCCAAAATGAGCCATGGTTCGTTTGACATCGGCCTGATTCTGCGTAAGAGATCCCACATGTGATGCCTCTCACTAGCTTTTGGCTCACCATAAACAAAGGTACCCCGCCATTGCCGGCCATGGGGATTTAGACGAACCAACACATCGATGTAATGCGGGCCAATAGCGAGTACTTTTATTTCAACTTGCTCATCATAGAAGAGAGTTATACCTGCACCCTTTCCCTTACCGACATGGGAGATGCAATGCTTGAGACCTAGTCTCCTACGCAACTTATTAACGTAATCCTCGCTTTTCCTAGTTTCAGAGATGAAGACCAGAGAACGCCGGTAGGTGCGCACTAGGCACACCAACTCCTGAACTGTCCGGGGATGCCCAAGGCCCCAGCAGTTCCAGCTTATTATTGTCATGGCTCCTGGTGGGTGCCGTCCGTCGCACCCACCAGTTGACCGAGAGCCCCTGGCTCGGTTGCTTCCTGACCACCATCCTTGCCCTTGCTCCCCTGCCCTGTGCCCTTCTTTTTCTTGTTCTGGTCGGAGTCAGTACCCACCTCTTCAGTGTTTGCTCTCCCTGAATCATCCTGCCCACGAGTGTCTCTCTTGCCAAGGACCGATCTAGAGTGAGTTGTCCCCTTCCTGTTGCCCTTGATGCCAGCCAAATCCCACAAAACTCTGCCTTTTTCTTCTGTAGCTACATCCCCACCCTTGCCCAGACTCTCAGTTGGTGCAGCCTCCACATGTCCTTCGTTCTGTACTGGATTTGCATGCAGCTTCATAGCTTCGTCCTCCTCTGAAACTTTCTCCTTGTTTTCATCCTGGCTGGCAGTCTCCAGTGCACCGGTGGACCGAGCAGGGCTCGGCCTATGAGCATCGGTGACAGCCGGAATGGCCGTGCCTCCATAGAGCGGGGTGGGTCCAAAGCCCGGTGGGTGGCTGGGATCCGCGGAGACCTCAGCCAAGACGCCCGCTGAACCGCCACCGCTTCCAGCCGAGGGCAGACTCGGCTCCATCACAGCGCCCTCAGAAGAAGCCGCGTTCTGGACCTTGCTAGATGAGGTCTCTGTCACCTTTAGCTTTGTGTCAGTTACCATGTCGTCACCCACTGAGAGACGAGCCACAACCTCTCGCATCTGTTCCACTTGGGTCGACACAGTCTTGTCATGGCTGGCAGGCATTGGAGCACGCCACAGGGACTGTGACGACTGGCAAGCCTGTTTTTGCCCCCATCTTCTCGGGCAGGAACTAAGCACGAGGGTCGTCAAAGTGCACTGGAAGCACACAGAGCTCCTTACTGTACCTCAATTTCTTCTCTTCATTTGGGATATCACACCTCGCTTCCATATGTCCTATATATCCACAGAATAAACAGAAGTTTGGCAATCTTTCATACCTCAGGTAGACTGTAACCTCCTCCTCTGTGATCTCATCAGCCAACATAATCTCCTTCTGCAACGCCGAGTACAAGGGCAGCTGTACTCTCACTCTGAGAAACTTGTCACAACTATTTCCCCTCGAGTGCGGATCGATCATCACCACCGGCCCCACTTGGTCCCCGAGGTTGCGGGCAAGCTCCTTGGTGAGTAGGTAGAAGGGGATTCCCCTAAACTGAACCCACATCGGCATATGGGAGAATATAGCCGAAGTAGGATCAGCTTCCTTCTCCAAACCGACGACAAGGAACACATCGCCCTTGTATTGCCACGGCCCACCCTTGATGACGTGTTGCCGGTCTCCCTCTTCTGAGAACTCGAGGACGAATTTGCGCCCTTCCTCTGCAGCAAGTTCATGGTCACCTAGTTCGCCACGAACCTTCCATACCTTCTTCATGTGGTCGATCAGTTGCCTGGAGTTCACCAGCAGAACAGACAGGAATAGTCCGACCGCCAGGAAGCGCGTCTGCACCGTCTTTCGAGCCCCGGTCATGTTGATGACCAGGGTCTTCTTCACAGGCTCCGCACAGGTCTTGGCTATCTCCTTCCCTGGGCGTTGGATGTTGGTGGGGAGGGTGCAGTCGGCGTGCAGCCTAACCGAGCTCCCGGCTGTAGGCACCGCCTCCATCGCCCTCGCAGCATCAGGAGCCGCCGCCTCCTGGAGCCTCTTCTTCCCCTCCATCATTGCCCTCAGGCAAATACACGAACACCTTATGTGCGTGGGTAGAACACAATACTGGATAAGAGGAGCTTGGGATGGAATCTGCAAAGGTAGCCTCCCTCTAAATAGCAAATCATCCATGGCCTTGTTAATTCCTCCTTTATTCTCCGCCTTAATCCCTGTAAATGACAGCGTTTCCTCCACATCAGGGAGAAATGGCACCCATGACTCGCTGTGTTCTTCATGTCCCTTAATGGACGATTTAGTTCTGGCCTCCGTTGATTACGCACTTCCTGGGTCAGGCGGCTCTTTCCTCTCATCCTTAGAGAGAAGGAACACAGGAGATCTGGCTCTTGCTCTCTCCAATTTAAACCTCAAAAAAGCGATACGAATCTTCAGGCTTCCGATGGCTCTTGTGGTATATCCGAGCCAGTCTTTGACAGTGGCGAAGGAATTGGGATTTAGTTGGATAGGATTGTAGAGGAGAGTCTCAGGATTGGTTTTCGTGGGGCTTCGGTTTTCAGCGATTATCCATCGCCGATTTCTGGAGGAGAAAAGGAGATCGCCTTTCGTGGGTTGCAGGAGAGGAACACATTCTTTCTAACAAAGCATGGAGACAAGTTTTTTGTTTTTCTCAAAGAAAACGTGTACACAAGTACCAGGACATGTCTATGTATTGTGCCATTCTGGGAGTCGAACTTCTTTCCTCAGAATGTTAGAAAATTTTAGCCTGTTGTTGGCAGACCCAGATTATGATAAGTTTAGACATGAAAAAAATAGAGTACTGTATTACTATATTCACCAAAGGTCCAATATCAATGTGAAGTTTGTTTTATCATTCGCGGGACTGTTTTTACAATAGTATTCGTGTGGAATCGTGGGTAAACTTCAAACCCAATTAACCATTTTAGGGTAGGTTGTGAAATAAGTATATAGTGGTGGAGCTTAGGGAGGGGAAAAGGGGGGGCCATTCCCCCCCCCCTCAGTTTTTTTTCTTTACATATCTATCTATCTATCTATACCTACACTAATTCTAGACTTCCTAAAAATTCCCACGTTAATCAGATTTTACAAGCTGTTAATCATGTGGGACCAAATTATAACGGTGTAGATTAATCCATGTAATCCACGGCCATCTAACCATCAAACAGCTAATGCAAAAAAAAACATCAAAAGGAGAGACTCCTCCATGCCTCCACGTCTCTCAAACCATGTGTGATGTGGATCGATCTCTCCTCTTCCCCTCAAGTGTCTTGCGATTTTAAAACAAAAGGTGTCCAATGATCCCTAAAAAAGCAGAAAAAATGAATCTATCACCCTCCTATATAAAACATCTAAAGATCCTGTAACTAAAAATCCCATGAAGATCGTCCTTGGTCAAAGGAGTGTCTATTTGTACGTTTCGTACTACCTATCTTCCTCATCCTCCATCTTGCCGCATCTTTTCTTTGGGACATCGATGACTTTGGTGATCCATCCAAGTTTGAATCGGTGTAAAAGAATTGGGTACGTCAGATCCATCCTGTCCTGCAACCTATGGTACGTCAGATCCATCCTCTCCTGCAACCTGTGATCATGTCTAATCAGTTTTCAAGTTCTTGCCATAGAGTAATCTAACATCTATTTTCAATCCAGCAGATGAATTTGTCCCAACATAGTTCATGCAGCAGTTGTACCAACGAGACTGTTTGAGGCATGCGCATGTCTCCTTCAGGACTCTCGCCCTTAATTTCATAGAAGAAAAACTCATCCCTAAAAGGCCCACCGTCACGCCCACAAGCTATGGTTTCCTTCTGTTCGTTGCCTCTCCCGACCGGATCATCATCAAGCGACCCCTATGGCCGCTCTTGATTCCATCCCTGATGGAATCGATTTAAAAGACAGTGGTAAGATCCAACCAATCCTCTCCTGCAGCCTAGCTCTAATTTATATTCATCTAATCACCTACCATGAATCTATACCACCATAAGAATTCAACCCATCGTTTTTGCATGCATGTCGGTTCTGTTCTCGGCGGAATTGATCAAGAAAGGTATCGATTGGCTGATGTGTACATGAGTGTACTAGCTTCTGGACGTGAACTTGCTTCATCGTCGCTGCCGTAAGCACTCGAGCTGGGGTTGTCTTGCACCAAGACTGCACGTGATTCTGTTCGTCTCCAATCATTGAAATCTTAAATCTCGTTAGCTTTCAAATTATTGACATGCAGAAATTAATCAAACACCTACTTTTAGGCTGCTAATCGTCACTGTCGTAAGCACTCGAGCTGGCGTTGTCTTGCACCAGGACTGCACATGATTTTGTTCCTCTCCAATCATTGAAATCTTGAGTCTCATTAGCTTTCAAATTATTGACATGCAGAAATTAATCAAACACCTACTTTTAGGGTGCTAATGGTTTTATCCAACGAAGGTTGATATAGAGAAGTAACCATACCATCCAATCTTTGAAACATATTGGACGTCCATCACAGGCGACAAGGCTGCCGAGCTAAGAACTGTGGCAGACTGGTAGTGGAGCTGTTTACTTGCTCGACACTGTTCAATTTTGTCACTGCATTGACTTGGCAAGTAACTCAGAACCCTTTGAATCTCCTCCTCATAATTTTATTCATATAGTTTATCTTTAATACCCTGTCCACAGGGTTGTCTCTAGCTTGCAATTTTGTCAGCAGATTTGTGGCAAGTGCAATGCATGTGTAGTTAAGTTGGCTAGACTAATATTGATTTCTTCCATCTATTTTTGTTTTGGAAACATAAAATGGCGCCGTTGCACATTATTGGCAATTATTGACAGCTCATATAGTTGGTGTGTGATAAGTTACTACAGGGTATTTATGTTAACATTTTGACACATTTTACATACATCTAATGTTATGGATTCTTGGCTGGTAGAGAAAACGGAATAAGATATCATGCTCTTGCGTACAGAAACTTCGACATGATTCGAGGGCTAAGCATTCAACATGATTCGTTTTTTAGTCCATGCATATTGTCATATTGTCATGGAATTTCTAAGCTACTTTACAACTGCATTTCAGTGGACTATATCGTTCATTAGTTTTTCTTTACCTTGAGAATATTATCTTGGATTTGAATTAAATGGCAGTCTAGAATTTTTATCTCATTCATGTGTTTACCTTCTCTTATAGTTGTGACGAGCAAATTCAGCAAATTTAACTGGTGGTGAGTTCAATCAAGTGTGAGGCCGCTATCTAATAACTTCTTTGCAGGTCTGATATGGAAGGAGGTGTCTTGGTTTTCCAAGCTCAAGAATGCAGTTCCATGAAGAAACAGTAATGATATCAATCAAGCCTCACTTTTTTTCCGTTTACTATTTTCATCACATCATTTATACATAATTTATATTGGTGTTGAAGGCGAACTCTCTAAAGTGTTCCCTTTACACTGTTGATATGTGAAGTTTCTGAGTTGTTTTCTTAAATCCTCTGCCTTAGATACTATTCATGGAGGTTTGTGATGACACCCAATAAGAACATCCCAGAGGTGCCTTCCGTGTAGCACATCACTTAGTGTTTTTAGATGG
Organism: Triticum monococcum; assembly: GCA_034509565.1. Classification (NCBI taxonomy): domain Eukaryota; kingdom Viridiplantae; phylum Streptophyta; class Magnoliopsida; order Poales; family Poaceae; genus Triticum; species Triticum monococcum. The sequence goes on from CM067846.1 coordinate 71,498,662, forward strand.
GCAACCTTCAGCTTGAGATAAAGCACATTTTTGCCTACTACCATTGCTTAGGAAGAGTGATTTCTCCTCTGCGACAGCGCCTAACTTACATAGAATGGTTGGATCATCACAAGATTTGCATGATGTTCATTAGTGTACTTTTTATAGCCTTAAATTCATCTCCTATTTTTCATCCATTGGTTCATGAATATTATATGAAAATCTACTATAGGCTACACATGAACATCTCTGGATTCTATGGAATTGATTGCTAAAGACAGATTTAGCGTTTAACTTTATATGATACATTGATCTTTCTGTACTAGATTCTAACTATTGTAAAATGGATTCTTCAGCTTACCTATTGCAAACATATTCATTCAGCCAACATTCTGAACAATTTCTAGATATTGTGCTGCTTCATACAGTTGTTTGCCCACAGAAAACATCCTATGACCATGGCACTATATTCTACCATGTCTAACCGACCTGATTGTTTCCAAAAATAGACAATTGAGTTTCACATTACACATGTTTGTTTCTGCACGTACCTGACTTGCAATCTTTTTGATATAGGAACAAATTGCAACAGATACAAAACACAATCCCTAATCTATGAAAGACAGTTTTTCTTCCTAATTCATATCACGTGACTACCTTTTATAAATAGAGAAATCTATGCGTTCTTGGTACTTCAGTTATCTTGAGGATTTTGGTTATTTGTACGGAACAATTACATTTAAGTTGATTGTGCCCTTAGTTTCCAGGAAGAATGAAATCCATCATGGAGCAGATTATTGAGGAATACATTGATTGTATACATTCCCAAACTACTTTGTAGTTCAGAATCAAGGTTATGGAAAAAAAGATAATACATACTTTTGTACCACCTTAGTCGATCGATATGAACCTTCAAATTCTGTAGTACCAACTCCATAAGATCATATGGGTACATACAGTATTTCTTTTGAACAAATTATTGAAGCTCTAATGTTAATTGTACGTGCATCCATATCTCCATGTTCTAAATTTAAGAATCAGAATGCTTACCTTCATCTATACCATATGATCTTATTAGGCTTTTTACATATAAACCAAACTTGGTCTCATTATTTTGATCATTTATACCTATACCTTTCTTGGGAAGGAGAGTAAGCTCCCACTGCACTCAAAAATTGCGATCTAAATATCGTTGGTCAATACAGATATTAATCTATGTTCTATCTTGATATAGAATTTCCTATTCTGCTATTTTTTCCGGAGAAGATCAAGGCAGAAGTTATGTTCAGCAGATTTTATGTTTTAGATAGGATATATACTATGAGGGACTACTCAGCTATCATGCCATTCGGGAATCCACATCTCCACTATTACAAATGAAATATGCAGCTACTAGAAGTTTGATATTACACAGTTATCCCGGTTTATAACGGTGTGCCTATGTTTAGTTGCAGCCATGCTTTTCTCAGACCAAGCTTCATATCCTCCACTCTTCTGCCACGATAAAATATTCTTATTTTCTCTAGATAAACAAATGAAGATGTCTCTTTATGTCTATTCCTCTGATAGGACATCACAATGAATATAAATTATGACCAATCACTCTAAGCTTTCTTTTGCATGTTTGTTGAATGATTTTATTTACAAAGCTTTAGCTTTACAGTACTGTCTTATTACTGATATTTTGTGTCTTTGTTATTCATGATTCAATAAGTAGACATATATTAACATTTATGATAAAATAAAATAAAAAAATAATGGAGTGTTATATATTTTACTTATATATCCATGGAAATGTGTAAATTAAGGGTTTCTATCACCAAAGTACATTCATATATGTTATTCATAATATATCTCTTTTTTAACTAGGATCATAATATATCTGATTTCACACAAATAGTTGTAAAAACATAAAAAGAATGTATATATAGCTAGCCCGTGCGAATGCACGGGTTGACGACTAGTACATATAATATTTAACATTGTTTGGGCCAAATGTAACATAATACAGTAGATTAGCCCCCTCAACTCTGTTTAAGACTCACTTAGCCCCTTGTCAAATCACGATGAAGCTCCGCTAGACATCGGAAGAAGGTAGGAAAAATCTTCTTTATGTATTTGTTAGAATACAACTAAAATTTTGTCTTATTGGTGTGTCCAGCATGCACTATTGATGATTAATCAACATGGATGGTATGCGCCTCCTCAGCTGTGTAGTCAAAATGATGAACTGGATTGTGGACTGCAAAATCAGCTAAGCCACTAGAATCTAAATATGTGGTTCCCATTCATCAAGGTGGTCATACTAAACTCAAATGTTGGTGAGGAGAAATCTGTTGAAGGCACTATGTCAAGCAATTAAACCAGCTCTTGAAGTTTGAGGTCAGCAACATCTATACTTTGATTTTCGAAGGAGCAATGTAGTCATGCAATGAAAGAGCTTTAACGTGATTTGAGAGGGGGCTAAGTGAGTCGTAAACAGAGTTGAGAGGCTAATCTAGTGTATTATGTTAAATTTAGCCCAAATAATGTTAAATAGTATATGTTTATGTAAATAAAAAATTGTGTGTGTGTGTGTGTGGGTGGGGGGGGGCATTGCCCCCATTGGTCCTCACTAAGCTCTGTCACTAGGTCAGTGTATGTAACATATTGAAGGGGCAATCCTTCTCTCCTAGAAAATTTTGAAATAACAACAATAAGGCCATCTAAATGAGCAATATCCTCTCCATAAAACTTTAGGATAACAGAGTGTCGTGGAACCGATGCTCGGGAGAGCATGTATCTGCATAGCAACATGTTGCATAAGACATAGAAATTTCAAGAAATGGAACATGAACTGTGATATGTCTTACCTTGCTTCAACAACATATACAAGACCACATTTGAATGGGAAGTTTCTAGTCTGAGACATCATGTAGACAAGATTAGTTTAAGTTATGTCCCAATGATGCTTTCATAGACTACAAAAATATAAATACACTCTGTCTTTTACAACTATTTTTTCCGTTAAAGCCCAGAGGTACATACTCCCACAGTTCCAAATTAGTTGAAATTTTAGTTTTGTCCTAAGTCAAACTACTTTATGCTCGACCAAGTATACATAAAAATGTGTTAATACCTAGAACATCACATATACAGATTATGAAAATATATTTATGGTGAGTCTAATGAAACTATTTTGGTGTCATAGATGCTAATATATTGTTTATAGATTTGGTCAAACTTAATAAATTTAACTTTGGGCAAAGCTAGAACTTCAACTAATTTGGAACGGAGGGAATATTACAGACGAGCAATTATGTGAAACAGAGTTTTAAAACATCGTGCAATGCTGCACATATATGAAGAAAGCTAAAGACACTACATAAACAAAGACGAGGAAGTCTAGAGAAGGAGCCTGATGGCAGATCAGGCAAGAACACATTGCACAACCACAACTAGAGTCTTCAGAGGCCTAAGTAACCGTGCTCGCCAATAGGGTCCCCAGTGGCTCTCCTCCGGTTTAGTTGGCGTGTGCACCTAAGGCTTGAATGATTTGAGCTGTAGATAACAGATAAGCTTCTCCGAGCTGAGACTCCAAATTCTCCACTAAATCTGGGGACAAATATCTCTCACCTGCCGTCGTGGAACATCGCAAACAAAGAAGCTCTAACATCCTTGGAGTTTCAAAAAATGTTCACATTTGCAAAAATGTTTTAGTTTTCAAAAACTGTTCGGTTTTTCAATTTTATTCGAGGAGTTTCAAAAAGAATTTGCACGTTTCCAAAATTTATTCACATTTTTCAAATTTTGTTAATAGTTTAAAAAATGTTCCAATTTTTAAAAATATGCATATATCCAAAACCTTGTTCGTATTTTGACGAAATGTTTGTGTTTATTCAAAATTTGTACACAAAAATTGAAAAGTGTATGCATTTCATTAAACATTCATTTTAGAAAAATACTGATTTTTATAAACATGAACAAAAATGTTCGTGTTTTTGAAATTCGTTCGCAAATTTCTGAATATGTTCATGTTTCCCAAAATAGTTCACATGTTCCAATTTGTTCGGGATATTTAAATAAATGTTCATGTTTGCAAAGTACATTCACGTTTTTCAATATTTCTTCACAAATTCGAAAAATCTTTGGAATTTCCAAAAATGTTCTTGTTAAAATTTATTCATAAACACCCAAAACGTTCATGTTTTGAAAAAATCACAATTTCAAAAAATTGTTCACATTTTGTTTATGAGTTTCAAAAAGATTCCTGTTTTATAAAAATGTTACTGTTTATTTTTTTTCAGAATTTCAACCTTGTTCAGAGATTGAAAATAGTTCACTGTTTTCAAAAAATGCGAGTTTCCCTAAAATAATTCACAGATTTGATAAGAAGGTTGAGTTTCTAAAAACATTTCTGTGTTGAAAAACTGTTTCAGTTTGAAACTTAAAATGTTTCAGATTTGCCGCTAGCTTTTAGTTCTTATATTTTCATGCTGATGCATAGACAAGAACCAACGTTCGGTCCATTGGCTAGCTACAGTGCCGAAGCTGGTATACAGAGTAGCCTGCTCGCGGCACCCTCTAATGGGACAGCCAGTCGTGCTCACCCTTGTGCGTCGCGGATCTGTTTGACGCAAAGCACGTCGATTAGGAGATCCCCTGAATAGGAACCGGGCCTCCTATGAGACACCCGCAGGCTGTATTTGAGGTGGATTCGCACAAAGTGCATGCCAGCTAGGCCGACCCATTCGGACGAAGTTAACAAAAATGGCGCTGTAGTTACCGGAAGACATTGTAGCGGCGCAATACGGTAGCACCCAGTTTCATTGGGAATCGGCCAAGCTGAAAGTAGATGGTGCAGAAGCGAGAAGGGATGACAACGGAGCACCGGCCGTCATCTACAGGATATCATACGGAGCCAAATCCGACAGATCTCAAGGTACGGATCCTAAGCTAGGTGTCTTGCAATGATAGTAACAAGGAAACTGGATTTTACCCAGGTTCGGGTTCTCTTAAAGAGATAATACCTTACGTCCTACTTGTGTTTATTATATTGGGGTATAGTACAAAGTACATGTGTCTACCACGAGATTGTTGTGTAAGATTCTAATGATCTATCGACTAGTCTAACATCGGTTTATATAATATACCGAAGGCCTAGGATAATAGGAGTCTTAGGGCGTGTTCGGTAGCCCTCTGGCTCCGCAACTCCTCAGCTCCAGGTCGGAAGCCCAGCCGAACGATCCAAATCCTAGTTATACAAGTGGGAAGCTGGCTATTCGCATAGTGTAAAATTAGAGGAGCGGTGGAGTTGGAACATCCGAGCTCTTAGTAGGCTACGTCAGTTTAGAGGAGTCATCATCTTCTATGCCAAATCTTGTGGAATCTTCCTTGTATGTGTCATGGGCTGTCCGAAGTGACCTAAGATGAAACCGACAAAGGGGGTCCTTTGCCCAGCCTATCTGGCCTGCTAAGCACCCACTCGCCCAGGACATCAACAATAACAAGCATTATATGGGTTTTGTCGATTACCTTTGCCGGAATAACAGACCCTACCATTTTAGAGGCTCTTGCGTGTCCTGAAGCTCTTGCCTTGGCAAAGGATCTCCTCCTGACCAACATTTATCATCACATTTGATTGTTAGGTGGTACTACGAGATAAATAAGGCAACATCAGGGGGTCAGCATGCAGCGATCATTAAGGAGATACAGGCAAGCGCGACTGAGTTTGATTCATGCATGTCCATATTTGAAGGCCGATGCAGTAACTAGAAGCAAATAGTTTAGCGAAAGTGCCCTTCTCAGCTCGAGCTCATATGAGCTTGGAATAAACAGTAAAATATGAAGAAAAAAATGAAAACAAAATAAAACTGATTTTTTATGGCGAATATTGACAAATGTTTTCATTGCTTGCAGAATTTGACATCCGTGGAAGTTGTGGCAAAATAAAATCAGGACTCCAAAATGCTTTTGGAATAATATTTTTGAAGCATTGATTTTTTTTGCCATGAATTCCTAGGATGTCATTTCATGATGAAATTTTGCAAGCATTTAAAACATTTGGCAGTGTTTTGCTAAAAACAAAATCAGATTTTTTTTCAGAATTTACTGCTCATCCAAACTCATATGAGCTGGAGCGCATATACTCCACGCCCATAGTTTGGCTAAATGTTTCATTACATCTTGTTTTAGGCAGACATGTCTGTCTTACCTAGCCACATGAGATTATGATTATCCCTTGACATTGCTCATCAATAAAGTTTTTGTCCCCGCCTTAAAAAAACCGGTTTCACTGTAGCATCTCGGTCAATAGCATAAGTTTACTGCATTGAACCGGTATCTTGGTCAGTTTTTATTTTAAAAATTATTAAATACATGTTGAACATTTTTTAATATACACTGACTTTTTTTGTTTTAAACATTATTAAATACATGCTGAACATTTTCATAATATATGTTGACATTTTCTTAATATATGATGAATATTTTTAATAATTCATGCTGAACTTTTTTTAATATACGATGAACATTTTTGTAATATATGTCGAACTTGCTTTTAATACATGACAATGATTTTTATAATGCATGGTGAACTATTTTGTTATATACGTTGAACATTTCCTTAGTATACGACGAAATTTTTTAATATCACAAGAAAGAGAAGAAAACAGAGAAAAAGAAACAAAAGAAAAAAGGAAAAAAGAAAACCAAAAGGAAAAAACGGATCAAAACAGGAAAAACAGAAAGCCTGAACAAAACCACTAAAAACTGGACAACAGAGCGAAAAACCCGAAACAACAAACCACAGAAGAAAATTTGAGAAAAAAACGCAGCAACCAATGAAGGAAACATCAGCGAACGAAACATTGTGCAGACCCCGTAAGTGAACCAGCCCAACCGGCTCCGCCGCGGGCGGCAAATAGGATCTGCCATGAAAGAGGAGCTAGTGCAGCTATATGCAGAGATGAAAATGGCAAGACTTAAGAGCTTCACTCACTTGTTTTGATGGACTAGTCGATCTAGAAATCCTAGAAGGGCATGCATGTTCTGAAGGTTTCTCGCTTGCCTCGGATTTATACCTTTAACGTGTGCGAGTGGCGACGGATTGCATGGCTACAATTACTATCTGCAGGAAGTTTTCCTTTGACCAAAATCCATAAATATCAGAGATATTCAACCAAGCCAAAAGGCAGTTTGCAAGCGCGGAATTGGAGAAGCAAATTTGAAGCGACTTGTTTTTTTGAAGAGCATGACTTAGTGAAGGGTGCAGTTTCTCTAGCTGTAGGCAGACACATTTGGTTATCCTCCACTCCTAATTTTATACCTGTACCAGACATTATTGAGTTTTAAATAAAGTGTGGAGTTTCTCAAGGGAAAAAGTGCGCTTGCGTGTCCGGGTTTTATCTTTCTTTTGCACGTCTCCATGAAAAAGGTCACAAATAGGAACTGGTACACGATAATCGGGATCATGGTAATTTCTCTTCATAATTTTTACGCGTGTCCGTGCATTTTTCTTTTCTCATTTTGTATGTAGTTTTTTGTCTTTGCTGCTCAGCTCTTTTTCCCCTTCCCTCTTGTCTTTTATTTTTCTTGTTACAATTTCATTTTTAATTGTCAGCTATTTTTATTCATCATGTTACAGAATGTTTTTCGAAAATATATGTAATTTTTTTAAATAATTCATTATATATTTTGGAAAAACAGTCAAAACTATTTAAAAAATATTCATTCTGTACTTTAAAAAGGTTCATCGCATAAACAAAAACTGTTCAAGGCATATTTTAAAAAAATATCATGTATTAGAAAAGTACCCGATGGGGGTCGTCAGCGGGTCAGCACTCACCCGCTGGGCAGCAGCCAGACGACGCCCAGCACCTGCAGCATCTGTCAGCGGGCCCGCAGGTTTTTTCGGCAGGCCATCCGGCCTACACGGCACTACAATTGCAGCCAGGGCAGCCGAGGCTGTATGGAGCGTACCCACCGCCGCCGTTGAGCGGCGGCTACGGCTTCCCCATGGCGTCTCCGTCCCCCTCGCCGGCCCTGCCGTCGGTGTCCTGGGACCCGGTGCTCCTCACCGGGCTGCATGTTGCTCCGACATCGAACAACTATACTGGAGGTGGTGATTGGTACATGGACACCGGTGCTACGGCTCACATGTTTGCTCATCCTGATAACCTTGCCTCCTTCACTCATATCTCCACCGACCGCCGCATCATTGTCGGCGACGGTTCCACACTTCCTATCACACATGTTGGGCACATTTCTTTTCCTTCTACTTCTACTCCATTATCTTTGTCTAACATACTTGTGTCACCTCATCTTATTAAGAATCTCATTTCCGTTCGTTGTTTCACTCGTGAAAATCCTGTTACCATTGAATTTGACGAGCTTGGTTTTTGTGTCAAAGATGCTCGAACCAGGATGGTACTTCACCGATATGACAGCCCCGACGAGCTTTATCCGGTGCACTCGCCTTCATCCATCACCACCGCACTGGTTGCTCTCTCCGCTAGCGTCGATCTCTGGCACGCTCGCTTGGGTCATCCCAACCCCGTCACACTCCGTCATATTCTTAGGTGTTTCAGTTTCAGTTGCAATAAGATCGAGGATCACACTTGTCATGCCTGTTGAGTCAGCAAACATGTTCGCCTGCCGTTTACTAATTCCACCACCATTGCTTCTTTTTCCTTTTCAGTTGATTCATAGCGATGTGTGGACTTCTCCGGTTCCCATTAACTCGGGCTATTTATATTATCTGGTCGTTCTTGATGACTATTCTCATTATGTGTGGACTTTTCCTTTGCGCAGGAAGTCGGATGCACTCTCTACCTTGACGGTCTTTTACTCCTATGTGCGCACGCAGTTTGGGCGCCCCATCCTTGCGCTTCAGACGGACAATGGAAAAGAGTTCGACAACCTCGCTTTCCGCACCTTTTTGTCACATCATGGCACAGTTTTCCGCCTCACATGCCCGTACACTTCACAGCAGAACGGTCGAGCCGAACGCGTCCTTCGCACTCTGAATGACTGCGTTCGCACGCTCCTATTTCATGCCAACGTGCCGCCTCGTTTCTGGCCGGACGCACTCGTCACTGCATCACTTCTTCTTAACATTAGACCCTGCAGCCCACGGTGGAACTACGCACCTCACCATCTTCTCTTTGATACGCCCCCGTCTTATGACGACTTGCGTATTTTTGGGCGCCTTTGCTATCCCAGCACTGCCGACACTGATTCTCACATGCTTGCACCTCGATCTGTCGCTTGCATATTCATCGGCTACCCCTCCAACTCCAAGGGATATCGGTGCTACGATCCCGTCTCCCACCGTGTGTTCACTTTCCGGCACGTTTACTTTGATGAACATGTGTTTCCATTTCACCAGGTACCCCCGGCTGTTCCTCTCGCCACTGATGACGCGGGCTCCTCAACGCCTCTCCCAGGGCGCTCGTGCGCCTCTTTTGGCCCGCCCCTGGCTTTGAGGCGCGCCCCCCGCATGCAGCGCCTCCTACGGCCGTGGCGCTGGCGCCCCCGGCACCCCCGACGTTGGCGCCCGCAGCCCCCGCGGCGCCCCCGATGCCCACGGCCCCCACGGCGCCCCCGACGCCCACGTCTCCGCGGCGCCCCCGGCGCCCGCGGCCCCCTCGGCGCCCCCGGCCCTCTCGGTGCCCACGGCCCTCCCGGCGCCTGTGGCCGGTCCGGTCACCCGCGCCCGTACGGGTGTTTTTCGCCCGAGCTCGTGCTACGCCTCGGATGACTACGTCCATGAGGCGTCCACCTCTAAGCCGTCGCCGTTGCCGTCCTCCGTTCGAGCCGCTCTTCATGACCCGCTCTGGATGGCTGCGATGCAAGAGGAGTTTGACGCCCTGTTGCGCAACCGGACGTGGCAGCTTGTTCCTCGTCCCCGGCACGCCAACGTGATTACCGGGAAGTGGGTCTTCAAACACAAGCTCCGTCCCGATGGTACCCTTGATCACTACAAAGCGCGCTGGGTCGTTCGTGGCTTTCGACAGCATGCTGGCATCGACTTCACCGACACCTTCGCTCCGGTCGTCAAGCCCGACACGATACGCACGGTTCTCCACCTTGCGGTCTCCCGTACTTGCCGGTGTACCAGATGGACGTCTCCAATGCCTTCCTCCATGGTCACCTCGAGGAGCAGGTCTTCTGCTAGCAGCCCACCGGGTTTGTTGACCCAGCGCTTCCCGACCACGTGTGCCTGCTTTCGCGGTCCTTGTACGGACTCAAGCAGGCTCCGCGCGCTTGGTACCAGCGCATCGCGGCGTTTCTCCACCTGCTTGGGTTCCGCTCCACCCGCTCGGACGCCTCACTCTTCGTCTATCATCAGGGCTCTGACACGGCCTACTTGCTGCTCTATGTCGACGACATCATCCTAACGGCATGTACGGCTGATCTACTCAGTCAGCTCACGGCTCGTCTTTGTGTTGAGTTCGCCATCAAGGACTTGGGTCCTTTGCACTACTTCCTCGGTGTCGAGGTGGTGTGCCGTCCGGATGGCTTCTTCCTTCATCAACGGAAGTACGCTCATGAGCTCCTGGAGCGCGCTGGCATGCTTAACTGCAAGCCCGCTGCTACGCCTGTTGATACGAAGGCCAAGCTTTCTGCCACGGATGGTTCTCCTGCTTCGGATGCTGCTTTCTATCGGTCTATTGTTGGTGCTCTTCAGTACCTCACCCTGACTCGACCGGAGATTCAGTATGCCGTGCAGCAGGTGTGTCTTCATATGCATGCTCCTCGTGACGTTCACTGGGCTGCTGTCAAGGGGATTCTCCGCTATGTCTGTGACACTATGGATCTTGGGTCACGTTTCACGCCTCCGCCGACACTGCTCTCACCGCCTACTCCGATGCAGACTGGATGGGCTGCCCTGACACTCGTCGCTCCACCTCGGGCTATTGTGTCTACCTTGGACCCTCACTCATCTCGTGGTCGTCCAAGCGGCAGCCTACGGTCTCTCGTTCCAGTGCTGAGGCTGAGTATCGTGCGGTGGCCAACGCCGTCGCCGAGTGTTCGTGGCTTCGCCAGCTGCTTCAGGAGCTCTCTTACCCTGTTAGATCGTGCCACGGTGGTCTACTACGACAACGTCTCGGCGGTCTACCTCTCTGCTAACCCGGTGCATCATCGACGGACCAAGCATATTGAGTTGGATATTCATTTTGTTCGGGAACAGGTGGCCCTTGGCCATATTCGTGTTTTACATGTCCCTACTTCCCAACAATTTGCAGATATCATGACCAAGGGCTTGCCTACGGCGTCATTTGAGGAGTTCCGGTCCAGTCTTTGCATCAGCCGCGGTGCCGCTTCGACTGCCGGGGGGGGGGTGTTGAGTATATGTGTTGTGCATATTTGTGTATTGGGCCCACCTTCTAGTTGCCTTGTATAGTTGAGGTCGTGGCCTACTCGTGTACATCATATATACGTGTGTTTGCACCTGAGGAATACAACACATAATTCCCACATCATACATATTGTACCGCCCGCAGTGGCTGTTTGTGTTTCGGGTGACTTGCCCGTGCAACGTTAAGTTATAAAGCTTTGCTTTGCCCTAAAAAAAGCATAGCACAAATGTCACGCTGCGACCGACGTCGTACGTATCCAGTTACTGGTAAATGCGCGGTCCGTCCAGCCCACTACCAAACGCACAACACGTTACGTGCCATCCCGTACTTAATCGGAGCAAACAGGGCGTAGAAAACTCGTCATAACCGCTTCGCCGTCTAACACCAACAATCGCTCCCACGGCGTCTCAGGCCGTCACGTGCACAAAATAAAAAACCCCTCAACCACCCTAACTAATACCTCGCACGTCCCGCATCCCGAGCCGAACAAACGCACGGCGATACCGTGAGCATGCGAGGACGAGCGCTCCTGCGAATTTTCGGTGATGGGCCACACATCTTCTTCCTTAGTATTAGTGGTTGGGAAAGTTAGAAATATAGGTGATACTTACTACTACCCTATTGCCAAGTTTATAATTAGTAGTTCTAATTTTTTGCTAATCACTATTATCCAACACTCTAGGAAGAATAGACATAAACATGTATCAACTTGTTACTTGTAGATCGCAACCGAATGTACAAACTTAAGTCATGGCTAGTGCCACTTTACATACAAAACAAATGATCAGCAACCTATCTTCTTATATACTCTGCACATTTTTGCTAAAAATAAGCAGATTGATTAGTATCTATATTAACCAAGGACGGTCTTCTTTTGCCAATTTGCAAATCACTCTATTATGATGCTTCTTGAGCTAGCTAGAGACACGTTCAAGAAGTTCAATCAAGAAGTAACCAAACGTGCCAGCCTCCCAGGTTCATATATACGTCAGAATTTTCAACTACCTACATATATAAGTGGATTTCACTACAGCTAAAAGTAGTGGCTGATCCGGAGGTCAATAGGTAAAACTAGTGTGAAAGCTGGATCATGCGATCGTATTAGGACCACTGGCTCTAGCTCTCGCCCGGGACTCTCTAATGCGATTGTGTTACATACTCTATATACCACCACATATATATTTGCGTTGAGCCCATAGGAATTCACAAGTTCCTTTCTCTCAACAGAGGCTTGTACAAAAGTAAGAAAACACATTCTTTCTAACAAAGCATGGAGACAAGTTTTTTTGTTTTTCTCAAAGAAAACGTGTACACAAGTACCAGGACATGTCTATGTATTGTGCCATTCTGGGAGTCGAACTTCTTTCCTCAGAATGTTAGAAAATTTTAGCCTGTTGTTGGCAGACCCAGATTATGATAAGTTTAGACATGAAAAAAATAGAGTACTGTATTACTATATTCACCAAAGGTCCAATATCAATGTGAAGTTTGTTTTATCATTCGCAGGACTGTTTTTACAATAGTATTCGTGTGGAATCGTGGGTTCAAACCCAATTAACCATTTTAGGGTAGGTTGTGAAATATATATAGTGTTATAAGAGGATCCAAAAATATTAATCCAATGTGAGCCATGACTATAGTGGTGGAGCTTAGGGAGGGGGAAAGGGGGCCATGCCCCCCCCCCCTCAATTTTTTTCTTTACATATACATATAATATTTAACATTGTTTGGGCCAAATGTAACATAATACAGTAGATGAGCCCCCTCAACTCTGTTTAAGACTCACTTAGCCCCTTGTCAAATCACGATGAAGCTCCGCCACTGCACTGACAGACATCGGAAGAAGGTAGGAAAATCTTCTTTATTTATTTGTTAGAATACAACTAAAATTTTGTCTTATTGGTGTGTCCAGCATCCACTATTGACAATTAATCAACATGGATGGTATGCGCCTCCTCAGCTATGTAGTCAAAATGATGAACTGGATTGTGGACTGCAAAATCAGCTAAGCCACTAGAATCTAAATATGTGGTTCCCATTCATCAAGGTGGTCATACTAAACTCAAATGTTGGCGAGGAGAAATCTGTTGAAGGCACTATGTCAAGCAATTAAACCAGCTCTTGAAGTTTGAGGTCAGCAACATCTATACTTTGATTTTCGAAGGAGCCATGTAGTCATGCAATGAAAGAGCTTTAACGTGATTTGAGAGGGGGCTAAGTGAGTCGTAAACAAAGTTGAGAGGCTAATCTAGTGTATTATGTTAAATTTAGCCCAAATAATGTTAAATAGTATATGTTTATGTAAATAAAAAATTGTGTGTGTGTGTGTGTGGGTGGGGGGGGGGGCATTGCCTCCATTGGTCCTCACTAAGCTCTGTCACTAGGTCAGTGTATGTAACATATTGAAGGGGCAATCGTTCTCTCCTAGAAAATTTGGAAATAACAACAATAAGGCCATCTAAATGAGCAATATCCTCTCCATAAAACTTTAGGATAACAGAGTGTCGTGGAACCGATGCTCGGGAGAGCATGTATCTGCATAGCAACATGTTGCATAAGACATAGAAATTTCAAGGAATGGAACATGAACTGTGATATGTCTTACCTTGCTTCAACAACATATACAAGACCACATTTGAATGGGAAGTTTCTAGTCTGAGACATCATGTAGACAAGATTAGTTTAAGTTATGTCCCAATGATGCTTTCATAGACTACAAAAATATAAATACACTCTGTCTTTTACAACTATTTTTTCCGTTAAAGCCCAGAGGTACATACTCCCACAGTTCCAAATTAGTTGAAATTTTAGTTTTGTCCTAAGTCAAACTACTTTATGCTCGACCAAGTATACATAAAAATGTGTTAATACCTAGAACATCACATATACAGATTATGAAAATATATTTATGGTGAGTCTAATGAAACTATTTTGGTGTCATAGATGCTAATATATTGTTTATAGATTTGGTCAAACTTAATAAATTTAACTTTGGGCAAAGCTAGAACTTCAACTAATTTGGAACGGAGGGAATATTACAGACGAGCAATTATGTGAAACAGAGTTTTAAAACATCGTGCAATGCTGCACATATATGAAGAAAGCTAAAGACACTACATAAACAAAGACGAGGAAGTCTAGAGAAGGAGCCTGATGGCAGATCAGGCAAGAACACATTGCACAACCACAACTAGAGTCTTCAGAGGCCTAAGTAACCGTGCTCGCCAATAGGGTCCCCAGTGGCTCTCCTCCGGTTTAGTTGGCGTGTGCACCTAAGGCTTGAATGATTTGAGCTGTAGATAACAGATAAGCTTCTCCGAGCTGAGACTCCAAATTCTCCACTAAATCTGGGGACAAATATCTCTCACCTGCCGTCGTGGAACATCGCAAACAAAGAAGCTCTAACATCCTTGGAGTTTCAAAAAATGTTCACATTTGCAAAAATGTTTTAGTTTTAAAAAACTGTTCGGTTTTTCAATTTTATTCGAGGAGTTTCAAAAAGAATTTGCACGTTTCCAAAATTTATTCACATTTTTCAAATTTTGTTAATAGTTTAAAAAATGTTCCAATTTTTAAAAATATGCATATATCCAAAACCTTGTTCGTATTTTGACGAAATGTTTGTGTTTATTCAAAATTTGTACACAAAAATTGAAAAGTGTATGCATTTCATTAAACATTCATTTTAGAAAAATACTGATTTTTATAAACATGAACAAAAATGTTCGTGTTTTTGAAATTCGTTCGCAAATTTCTGAATATGTTCATGTTTCCCAAAATAGTTCACATGTTCCAATTTGTTCGGGATATTTAAATAAATGTTCATGTTTGCAAAGTACATTCACGTTTTTCAATATTTCTTCACAAATTCGAAAAATCTTTGGAATTTCCAAAAATGTTCTTGTTAAAATTTATTCATAAACACCCAAAACGTTCATGTTTTGAAAAAATCACAATTTCAAAAAATTGTTCACATTTTGTTTATGAGTTTCAAAAAGATTCCTGTTTTATAAAAATGTTACTGTTTATTTTTTTTCAGAATTTCAACCTTGTTCAGAGATTGAAAATAGTTCACTGTTTTCAAAAAATGCGAGTTTCCCTAAAATAATTCACAGATTTGATAAGAAGGTTGAGTTTCTAAAAACATTTCTGTGTTGAAAAACTGTTTCAGTTTGAAACTTAAAATGTTTCAGATTTGCCGCTAGCTTTTAGTTCTTATATTTTCATGCTGATGCATAGACAAGAACCAACGTTCGGTCCATTGGCTAGCTACAGTGCCGAAGCTGGTATACAGAGTAGCCTGCTCGCGGCACCCTCTAATGGGACAGCCAGTCGTGCTCACCCTTGTGCGTCGCGGATCTGTTTGACGCAAAGCACGTCGATTAGGAGATCCCCTGAATAGGAACCGGGCCTCCTATGAGACACCCGCAGGCTGTATTTGAGGTGGATTCGCACAAAGTGCATGCCAGCTAGGCCGACCCATTCGGACGAAGTTAACAAAAATGGCGCTGTAGCTACCAGAAGACATTGTAGCGGCGCAATACGGTAGCACCCAGTTTCATTGGGAATCGGCCAAGCTGAAAGTAGATGGTGCAGAAGCGAGAAGGGATGACAACGGAGCACCGGCCGTCATCTACAGGATATCATACGGAGCCAAATCCGACAGATCTCAAGGTACGGATCCTAAGCTAGGTGTCTTGCAATGATAGTAACAAGGAAACTGGATTTTACCCAGGTTCGGGTTCTCTTAAAGAGATAATACCTTACGTCCTACTTGTGTTTATTATATTGGGGTATAGTACAAAGTACATGTGTCTACCACGAGATTGTTGTGTAAGATTCTAATGATCTATCGACTAGTCTAACCTCGGTTTATATAATATACCGAAGGCCTAGGATAATAGGAGTCTTAGGGCGTGTTCGGTAGCCCTCTGGCTCCGCAACTCCTCAGCTCCAGGTCGGAAGCCCAGCCGAACGATCCAAATCCTAGTTATACAAGTGGGAAGCTGGCTATTCGCATAGTGTAAAATTAGAGGAGCGGTGGAGTTGGAACATCCGAGCTCTTAGTAGGCTACGTCAGTGGAGAGGAGTCATCATCTTCTATGCCAAATCTTGTGGAATCTTCCTTGTATGTGTCATGGGCTGTCCGAAGTGACCTAAGATGAAACCGACAAAGGGGGTCCTTTGCCCAGTCTATCTGGCCTGCTAAGCACCCACTCGCCCAGGACATCAACAATAACAAGCATTATATGGGTTTTGTCGATTACCTTTGCCGGAATAACAGACCCTACCATTTTAGAGGCTCTTGCGTGTCCTGAAGCTCTTGCCTTGGCAAAGGATCTCCTCCTGACCAACATTTATCATCACATTTGATTGTTAGGTGGTACTACGAGATAAATAAGGCAACATCAGGGGGTCAGCATGCAGCGATCATTAAGGAGATACAGGCAAGCGCGACTGAGTTTGATTCATGCATGTCCATATTTGAAGGCCGATGCAGTAACTAGAAGCAAATAGTTTAGCGAAAGTGCCCTTCTCAGCTCGAGCTCATATGAGCTTGGAATAAACAGTAAAATATGAAGAAAAAAATGAAAACAAAATAAAACTGATTTTTTATGGCGAATATTGACAAATGTTTTCATTGCTTGCAGAATTTGACATCCGTGGAAGTTGTGGCAAAATAAAATCAGGACTCCAAAATGCTTTTGGAATAATATTTTTGAAGCATTGATTTTTTTTGCCATGAATTCCTAGGATGTCATTTCATGATGAAATTTTGCAAGCATTTAAAACATTTGGCAGTGTTTTGCTAAAAACAAAATCAGATTTTTTTTTCAGAATTTACTGCTCATCCAAACTCATATGAGCTGGAGCGCATATACTCCACGCCCATAGTTTGGCTAAATGTTTCATTACATCTTGTTTTAGGCAGACATGTCTGTCTTACCTAGCCACATGAGATTATGATTATCCCTTGACATTGCTCATCAATAAAGTTTTTGTCCCCGCCTTAAAAAAACCGGTTTCACTGTAGCATCTCGGTCAATAGCATAAGTTTACTGCATTGAACCGGTATCTTGGTCAGTTTTTATTTTAAAAATTATTAAATACATGTTGAACATTTTTTAATATACACTGACTTTTTTTGTTTTAAACATTATTAAATACATGCTGAACATTTTCATAATATATGTTGACATTTTCTTAATATATGATGAATATTTTTAATAATTCATGCTGAACTTTTTTTAATATACGATGAACATTTTTGTAATATATGTCGAACTTGCTTTTAATACATGACAATGATTTTTATAATGCATGGTGAACTATTTTGTTATATACGTTGAACATTTCCTTAGTATACGACGAAATTTTTTAATATCACAAGAAAGAGAAGAAAACAGAGAAAAAGAAACAAAAGAAAAAAGGAAAAAAGAAAACCAAAAGGAAAAAACGGATCAAAACAGGAAAAACAGAAAGCCTGAACAAAACCACTAAAAACTGGACAACAGAGCGAAAAACCCGAAACAACAAACCACAGAAGAAAATTTGAGAAAAAAACGCAGCAACCAATGAAGGAAACATCAGCGAACGAAACATTGTGCAGACCCCGTAAGTGAACCAGCCCAACCGGCTCCGCCGCGGGCGGCAAATAGGATCTGCCATGAAAGAGGAGCTAGTGCAGCTATATGCAGAGATGAAAATGGCAAGACTTAAGAGCTTCACTCACTTGTTTTGATGGACTAGTCGATCTAGAAATCCTAGAAGGGCATGCATGTTCTGAAGGTTTCTCGCTTGCCTCGGATTTATACCTTTAACGTGTGCGAGTGGCGACGGATTGCATGGCTACAATTACTATCTGCAGGAAGTTTTCCTTTGACCAAAATCCATAAATATCAGAGATATTCAACCAAGCCAAAAGGCAGTTTGCAAGCGCGGAATTGGAGAAGCAAATTTGAAGCGACTTTTTTTTTTGAAGAGCATGACTTAGTGAAGGGTGCAGTTTCTCTAGCTGTAGGCAGACACATTTGGTTATCCTCCACTCCTAATTTTATACCTGTACCAGACATTATTGAGTTTTAAATAAAGTGTGGAGTTTCTCAAGGGAAAAAGTGCGCTTGCGTGTCCGGGTTTTATCTTTCTTTTGCACGTCTCCATGAAAAAGGTCACAAATAGGAACTGGTACACGATAATCGGGATCATGGTAATTTCTCTTCATAATTTTTACGCGTGTCCGTGCATTTTTCTTTTCTCATTTTGTATGTAGTTTTTTGTCTTTGCTGCTCAGCTCTTTTTCCCCTTCCCTCTTTAATTTATTTTTCTTGTTACAATTTTATTTTTAATTGTCATCTATTTTTATTCATCATGTTACACAATGTTTTTCGAAAATACATGTAATTTTTTTAAATAATTCATTATATATTTTGGAAAAACAGTCAAAACTATTTAAATAATATTCATTCTGTACTTTAAAAAGGTTCATCGCATAAACAAAAACTGTTCAAGGCATATTTAAAAAAATAGCATGTATTAGAAAAACATTCATTGTGTATTAAAAAATTGTTTGCTGTGTCTATAAATTGTTCTCCGTGTATTCAAAAAATGTTCATGGGTTTTTCAAAATAGCTCATCCTGTATTAAAAGTTGTTCACCAGATAAATATAAATTGTTCATTGTTTATTTTTAAAAAATTATTTTTTTGCGAAAAAATCATGCATTACAAATTGTTTACCATTTATTTCAAAATAATTATCTGGTATTTAAGACATATTAATTGTGTTCTCAAATGTCATGTACTCTGTATTAAAAATTGTTTGCAGTGTATCTTTGATTGTAAATTTTTGTTGATAGCTTACCAAGATGACCACTTGGTTGTTTGCAGTGTATCTGAAAATTGTTCATTGTGCGTTTGAAAAATGATCACCATGTATTCATTATTTTTTCCATGTATGTAAAAGTTTCAATTGCGTATTACAATTTATTCCTTGTTTCGTTTGAAATGTTCACTGTATATTTACAGAAGTGTTCATATGCCATGCATTGCAATGGGTTATACACCATCTTGCATCATGATTGTAAATGTTTCGAAACTCCTATCTGAAGCACTCGACTTTATCAAGGTGGATTCGTCTCCTTATGCGGCCATCATCGAAGACACTAAATTCCAGCTGAAAATGTGGTTCTCCTAACACTCTATTAGCGCCTGTCGACGTAGTGCTAATACTGTAGCGCATGAACTAGCTAAAGTTGGTCGTTCATTTTTACCGAATGACAGCACCAGCTAGAACTCTATTGTACCGCCCGCAGTGGATGTTTGTGTTTCGGGTGACTTGTCCGTGCACCGTTAAGTTATAAAGCTTTGCTTTGCCCTAAAAAAAAGCATAGCACAAATGTCACGCTGCGACCGACGTCGTACGTATCCAGTTACTGGTAAACGCGCGGCCTGTCCAGCCCACTACCAAACGCACAACATGTTACGTGCCATCCCGTACTTAATCGGAGCAAACGGGGCGTAGAAAACTCGTCATAACTGCTTCGCCGTCTAACACCAACAATCGCTCCCACAACGTCTCAGGCCGTCACGTGCACAAAATAAAAAACCCCTCAACCACCCCAACTAATACCTCGCACGTCCAGCATCCCGAGCCGAACGAACGCACGGCGATACCGTGAGCATGCGAGAACGAGCGCTCCTGCGAATTTTCGGTGATGGGCCACACATCTTCTTCCTTAGTATTAGTGGTTGGGAAAGTTAGAAATATAGGTGATACTTACTACTACCCTATTGCCAAGTTTATAATTAGTAGTTCTAATTTTTTGCTAATCACTATTATCCAACACTCTAGGAAGAATAGACATAAACATGTATCAACTTGTTACTTGTAGATCGCAACCGAATGTACAAACTTAAGTCATGGCTAGTGCCACTTTACATACAAAACAAATGATCAGCAACCTATCTTCTTATATACTCTGCACATTTTTGCTAAAAATAAGCAGATTGATTAGTATCTATTTTAACCAAGGACGGTCTTCTTTTGCCAATTTGCAAATCACTCTACTATGATGCTTCTTGAGCTAGCTAGAGACACGTTCAAGAAGTTCAATCGAGAAGTAACCAAACGTGCCAGCCTCCCAGGATCATATATACGTCAGAATTTTCAACTACCTACATATATAAGTGGATTTCACTACAGCTAAAAGTAGTGGCTGATCCGGAGGTCAATAAGTAAAACTAGTGTGAAAGCTGGATCGTGCGATCATATTAGGACCACTAGCTCTAGCTCTCGCCCGGGACTCTCTAATGCAATTGTGTTACATACTCTATATACCACCACATATATATTTGCGTTGAGCCCATAGGAATTCACAAGTTGCTTTCTCTCAACAGAGGCTTGTACAAAAGTAAGAAAACACATTCTTTTTTTTTGAGGAACAAGAGTAACCACGTTACTCTTAAGACAACACATAGTCAGCAGCTAAGACTGCATTCAGGTCGTCTGGGATTGCCGCTACCCACTGCATGTCTTCCAGCCTTCGTGCACGCGCAGTGAGAGCATGGGCAAGCTTGTTTTGACATCAGCTAGCATGTATGACATGGGATTCGCTGAACCTCTGGAGTTCCTTTTTGATGTCGGAGAAGACTGACCACCAGGGGTAGCTGTTGCTGGCGCCCGGCCGAAGCTCATTCACAACGAAAATGCAGTCAGTTTCAGCGATGATAGGCCCCCTGTACAGCGGTGACAGGGCCTGCAGGCCAGCAAGTAAGGCCATCGCTTCGGCTTCCTCCACTGCAGAGCACAGACCAATTCCTTTGGACAGAGAGACAACGACTAGCCCCTTATGATCCCGCGCGACAGTGCCCACTTGCGATATGCCACTATCGGCTAGAAAAGCTACATCTGAGTTCAGTTTGACAGTTCCGACCACTGGGGGACACCACTGATTTGCTGTATGGCCCTGGGATGTCTCGACCTGCAAGTCTGTCGCCCCTGACAGAAAATCCATGGGAATTCTCCTGCCCAAAGCATGCCCAGCCCGTAGCTTCTTATGTTTGATATTTATGTCAGATTCCAAAATAGTGCCGCTACCCTTCAGCTCCTCCTCGTACTGCTCCAAGAAAAGGGCCGACCGGCTGACAAACTCCTTACCTGTGTTGTGCGTGCAGTCATCCCTGAGAAACCAACAACGCCATAGTAGAAGCAGTAACTTGCCTCTTGTCTCGGGGTTGCAAGGGTTGAGGAGGTTCTGTAACCAATCCACCCCAGTGTGTCTGAACTGGGATTCACTAGGAAAATTCCAGATTTCTCTCATCTCATGCCTCAGAGC
Organism: Triticum monococcum; assembly: GCA_034509565.1. NCBI lineage: Eukaryota > Viridiplantae > Streptophyta > Magnoliopsida > Poales > Poaceae > Triticum > Triticum monococcum. The sequence goes on from CM067846.1 coordinate 71,520,315, forward strand.
CTTGCTTTTAGTGCATGAAACTACAGCATGAAATTCATCTTCCTCTTCAGTACCACAAATCTTACACACACTGTCCACTTCAAGTGTACGTTTCCATTTATTCTTCTTTGTGGGCAATGTGTTCGTGGCAACTCTCCAGCCGAAAATCTTAATTTTCTCAGGAACTTTTGCTTTCCATATGATGTCCCAAATGCTTCGGTCGTCGTCGTCATTCATAGAGCTCGAGGCTGGGTTTTTGGACTGATTTTGGAGGGAGACCGCTAACCTGTACGCACTTCGAACTATGAAAACGCCGGATTTTTCAAAGTGCCAGGTGAGGGTGTCCTTAGTTTCAGTACTAGGAAGCCTTATACTGCATATAGCCTCCGCGTCAAAGTGGTAGAACAGTTGGTGCACCTTCTCCGTGTCCCACCCCGTACCGTCAGCCCTTAGCAACTGGTTTACCCATCTGAGCCTAGACCGGCGAATGAAGCTTGCTGGTTTGAGGCCCTCTTTACGTGGGATCCAATTGTATCTCTGAATATTTACCTTCCTTCCGTTCCCGATTCTCCACACAAGACCGGCCTTGAGAAGTTCGAGTCCATACTCAATTCCACGCCAAACAGGGGAGGCTTCCGATGCAAAAACCGTGTCTATTAGCTCCCCGTGCGGGTAGTATTTTGACTTTAGAACGCGAGCGCATAAACTGTCCGGCCTCTGAATCAATCTCCACGCTTGCCTGGCGAGCAGAGCTTGGTTGAACAGCTTCATGTCTCTAAAACCAATACCCCCTCATCGCTTTGGTCTAGTCATTTGCTCCCAAGACATCCAGTGAACTTTCCTCTGGCCCTTTTCCTCGCCCCACCAAAAATCTCGGATTAGTCTTTCATACTTATCACAAAAACCTTGTGTCATCTTGAAGACCCCCATGCAATATGTGGGAAGGGCTTGCAGGACCGATTTCACTAGGACCTCCTTAGCTGCATGAGACACGAATCTTTCTGACCAGTCCGAACATCTCTTTATAAATCTTTCCATGATAGGCTGAAACAAAGAATCCTTCATGCGTCCTTCTGGCGTGGGGAGCCCTAAATACTTGCTCTCAAATGTAGAGGACGTGATCCGCAACTCCGTCATGACAGCTTGTTGGGTCGCCTCTGGACACAGCTCACTGAAGAGGATCGAACACTTGCTATAACTCAGTAGTTGGCCTGAACCTTTCTGAAAATTGGCAAGTATTTGCATGATGCACTCTGCCTCCTCTTTGCACGCCTTGAAGAAGAGTAAGCTGTCATTGGCAAACAGCAGGTTGGAGATCCCGGGACTACCTCTGGCAATCTTCAGGGGGGTGATTTTTCCTCGACGAATCTCCTTGTCCAGTAGGCATGCTAGTCCTTCAGCCACAAAAAGGAAGAGATATGGGCTCAACGGGTCACCCTGCCGAAGCCCTCTCGAGGGGATGAAAGGCTCGAGGAGCTCCCCATTGTATTTGACTGTGTATCTCACGGATTTTACATAGCTAATCACCCAGCCAACCCATTTTTGCTCAAACCCAAGCTTCAGGAGAGACTCTTCCATAAATCCCCAATCGACTCTATCATATGCCTTTGCCAAATCCAACTTGAAAGCACAGTGCATATTAGCTGGCTGTTTGGAATGCTGGATTTTATAGAAGCACTCGAAAGCAATCGTGGCGTTGTCTGTGATCAGGCGGCCGGGAATAAAGGCACTCTGAGTCTCTGAAATCAGATCATCCAGAAGGGGTCTCAAGCGATTCACCATGCACTTGGAGATCACTTTATATATCACGTTGCACAGACTTATTGGTCTGTAGTCTTTCAAGTGCTCTGGATTATTCTTCTTCGGGATGAGAACGATTACCGTGTCATTAATCCCCTCCGGCATGATACCCTCCTGGAAAAATTTCAGAACCGCATCCACCACGTCCCTCTTAACAGTACTCCAATTCCTCTGGAAAAACCTAGCTGGAAAGCCGTCGGGCCCTGGAGCTTTCAAAGGGCCAATTTGGAAGAGTGTGTCACTGATTTCCTTTTCCGTGAAATCCTTAACCAACGACGTATTCATCTCTGCAGTAACTCTTTCATTCAGGCAGTCCACTATTACCTTAGGATCGACTTCTTCTTCTTTAGTGTACAATTGTTTGAAGAAGCTTGTGGTCATTTCCTGTAACTTGTCCATTTCCTCCACCCAAACACCATCCTCATTTTTTAACTTACTGATTGTATTCTTTTTCCGTCTCCATGAGGCCTTTCGTTGGAAGTACTTGGTATTTTTATCTTCTTCTCTCAGCCATAACGCTCTAGATCGTTGTCTCCACATCATCTCCTCCCGGTGCAAAACCTCGTCCAAATTCCTAGATACAGCCTTAATCTCCCTGTCTCTGGCAGCCGACGCTTGTTTCTTCCACAGGCTCTCCAATTGCTTCCTGAGCAAAGCAGTCTGCTTCATAATTGAAACGAAGTTGTTTTTTGCCCATGTGTTTAGGGAGCGTTGTAGACCTGCTATTTTCTGTGATATATCAGATAGGTTCTCAGCTGTCCCTCTCTCCTCCCATGAGTTCAAAATTGCATCTGTCAACGACTCCATTCTTTCCCACATATACTCATATCGGAATCCCTTATGCAGGGGTCTCCATTCTTTCCTCGGACCGAATCTAAGGAGCAGGGGAAGATGATCGGATCTAGATGAACAAATGTGCTCGATTGAAGCTTCAGGGAAGATAGAGCTCCACTGTTGGTCAGCAACCCCGCGATCGATTCTGGCCTTGACATTGTCCGCACCCTTTTGTTTATTATCAAAAGTCCATCTTGGACCACTGAAACCGAGGTCGAACAACTTACAGTCGGCCAGAACTTCTCTGAAACTTTACATGTTCTTCTCGTTTTGCGGTGTTCTAGAAAAGTGTTCATGTTGCCAAGCAGTTTCATTGAAATCACCCAAAATGAGCCATGGTTCGTTTGACATCGGCCTGATTCTGCGTAAGAGATCCCACATGTGATGCCTCTCACTAGCTTTTGGCTCACCATAAACAAAGGTACCCCGCCATTGCCGGCCATGGGGATTTAGACGAACCAACACATCGATGTAATGCGGGCCAATAGCGAGTACTTTTATTTCAACTTGCTCATCATAGAAGAGAGTTATACCTGCACCCTTTCCCTTACCGACATGGGAGATGCAATGCTTGAGACCTAGTCTCCTACGCAACTTATTAACGTAATCCTCGCTTTTCCTAGTTTCAGAGATGAAGACCAGAGAACGCCGGTAGGTGCGCACTAGGCACACCAACTCCTGAACTGTCCGGGGATGCCCAAGGCCCCAGCAGTTCCAGCTTATTATTGTCATGGCTCCTGGTGGGTGCCGTCCGTCGCACCCACCAGTTGACCGAGAGCCCCTGGCTCGGTTGCTTCCTGACCACCATCCTTGCCCTTGCTCCCCTGCCCTGTGCCCTTCTTTTTCTTGTTCTGGTCGGAGTCAGTACCCACCTCTTCAGTGTTTGCTCTCCCTGAATCATCCTGCCCACGAGTGTCTCTCTTGCCAAGGACCGATCTAGAGTGAGTTGTCCCCTTCCTGTTGCCCTTGATGCCAGCCAAATCCCACAAAACTCTGCCTTTTTCTTCTGTAGCTACATCCCCACCCTTGCCCAGACTCTCAGTTGGTGCAGCCTCCACATGTCCTTCGTTCTGTACTGGATTTGCATGCAGCTTCATAGCTTCGTCCTCCTCTGAAACTTTCTCCTTGTTTTCATCCTGGCTGGCAGTCTCCAGTGCACCGGTGGACCGAGCAGGGCTCGGCCTATGAGCATCGGTGACAGCCGGAATGGCCGTGCCTCCATAGAGCGGGGTGGGTCCAAAGCCCGGTGGGTGGCTGGGATCCGCGGAGACCTCAGCCAAGACGCCCGCTGAACCGCCACCGCTTCCAGCCGAGGGCAGACTCGGCTCCATCACAGCGCCCTCAGAAGAAGCCGCGTTCTGGACCTTGCTAGATGAGGTCTCTGTCACCTTTAGCTTTGTGTCAGTTACCATGTCGTCACCCACTGAGAGACGAGCCACAACCTCTCGCATCTGTTCCACTTGGGTCGACACAGTCTTGTCATGGCTGGCAGGCATTGGAGCACGCCACAGGGACTGTGACGACTGGCAAGCCTGTTTTTGCCCCCATCTTCTCGGGCAGGAACTAAGCACGAGGGTCGTCAAAGTGCACTGGAAGCACACAGAGCTCCTTACTGTACCTCAATTTCTTCTCTTCATTTGGGATATCACACCTCGCTTCCATATGTCCTATATATCCACAGAATAAACAGAAGTTTGGCAATCTTTCATACCTCAGGTAGACTGTAACCTCCTCCTCTGTGATCTCATCAGCCAACATAATCTCCTTCTGCAACGCCGAGTACAAGGGCAGCTGTACTCTCACTCTGAGAAACTTGTCACAACTATTTCCCCTCGAGTGCGGATCGATCATCACCACCGGCCCCACTTGGTCCCCGAGGTTGCGGGCAAGCTCCTTGGTGAGTAGGTAGAAGGGGATTCCCCTAAACTGAACCCACATCGGCATATGGGAGAATATAGCCGAAGTAGGATCAGCTTCCTTCTCCAAACCGACGACAAGGAACACATCGCCCTTGTATTGCCACGGCCCACCCTTGATGACGTGTTGCCGGTCTCCCTCTTCTGAGAACTCGAGGACGAATTTGCGCCCTTCCTCTGCAGCAAGTTCATGGTCACCTAGTTCGCCACGAACCTTCCATACCTTCTTCATGTGGTCGATCAGTTGCCTGGAGTTCACCAGCAGAACAGACAGGAATAGTCCGACCGCCAGGAAGCGCGTCTGCACCGTCTTTCGAGCCCCGGTCATGTTGATGACCAGGGTCTTCTTCACAGGCTCCGCACAGGTCTTGGCTATCTCCTTCCCTGGGCGTTGGATGTTGGTGGGGAGGGTGCAGTCGGCGTGCAGCCTAACCGAGCTCCCGGCTGTAGGCACCGCCTCCATCGCCCTCGCAGCATCAGGAGCCGCCGCCTCCTGGAGCCTCTTCTTCCCCTCCATCATTGCCCTCAGGCAAATACACGAACACCTTATGTGCGTGGGTAGAACACAATACTGGATAAGAGGAGCTTGGGATGGAATCTGCAAAGGTAGCCTCCCTCTAAATAGCAAATCATCCATGGCCTTGTTAATTCCTCCTTTATTCTCCGCCTTAATCCCTGTAAATGACAGCGTTTCCTCCACATCAGGGAGAAATGGCACCCACGACTCGCTGTGTTCTTCATGTCCCTTAATGGACGATTTAGTTCTGGCCTCCGTTGATTGCGCACTTCCTGGGTCAGGCGGCTCTTTCCTCTCATCCTTAGAGAGAAGGAACACAGGAGATCTGGCTCTTGCTCTCTCCAATTTAAACCTCAAAAAAGCGATACGAATCTTCAGGCTTCCGATGGCTCTTGTGGTATATCCGAGCCAGTCTTTGACAGTGGCGAAGGAATTGGGATTTAGTTGGATAGGATTGTAGAGGAGAGTCTCAGGATTGGTTTTCGTGGGGCTTCGGTTTTCAGCGATTATCCATCGCCGATTTCTGGAGGAGAAAAGGAGATCGCCTTTCGTGGGTTGCAGGAGAGAAACACATTCTTTCTAACAAAGCATGGAGACAAGTTTTTGTTTTTCTCAAAGAAAACGTGTACACAAGTACCAGGACATGTCTATGTATTGTGCCATTCTGGGAGTCGAACTTCTTTCCTCAGAATGTTAGAAAATTTTAGCCTGTTGTTGGCAGACCCAGATTATGATAAGTTTAGACATGAAAAAAATAGAGTACTGTATTACTATATTCACCAAAGGTCCAATATCAATGTGAAGTTTGTTTTATCATTCGCGGGACTGTTTTTACAATAGTATTCGTGTGGAATCGTGGGTAAACTTCAAACCCAATTAACCATTTTAGGGTAGGTTGTGAAATAAGTATATAGTGGTGGAGCTTAGGGAGGGGAAAAGGGGGGGCCATTCCCCCCCCCCCCTCAGTTTTTTTTCTTTACATATCTATCTATCTATCTATACCTACACTAATTCTAGACTTCCTAAAAATTCCCACGTTAATCAGATTTTACAAGCTGTTAATCATGTGGGACCAAATTATAACGGTGTAGATTAATCCATGTAATCCACGGCCATCTAACCATCAAACAGCTAATGCAAAAAAAAACATCAAAAGGAGAGACTCCTCCATGCCTCCACGTCTCTCAAACCATGTGTGATGTGGATCGATCTCTCCTCTTCCCCTCAAGTGTCTTGCGATTTTAAAACAAAAGGTGTCCAATGATCCCTAAAAAAAGCAGAAAAAATGAATCTATCACCCTCCTATATAAAACATCTAAAGATCCTGTAACTAAAAATCCCATGAAGATCGTCCTTGGTCAAAGGAGTGTCTATTTGTACGTTTCGTACTACCTATCTTCCTCATCCTCCATCTTGCCGCATCTTTTCTTTGGGACATCGATGACTTTGGTGATCCATCCAAGTTTGAATCGGTGTAAAAGAATTGGGTACGTCAGATCCATCCTGTCCTGCAACCTATGGTACGTCAGATCCATCCTCTCCTGCAACCTGTGATCATGTCTAATCAGTTTTCAAGTTCTTGCCATAGAGTAATCTAACATCTATTTTCAATCCAGCAGATGAATTTGTCCCAACATAGTTCATGCAGCAGTTGTACCAACGAGACTGTTTGAGGCATGCGCATGTCTCCTTCAGGACTCTCGCCCTTAATTTCATAGAAGAAAAACTCATCCCTAAAAGGCCCACCGTCACGCCCACAAGCTATGGTTTCCTTCTGTTCGTTGCCTCTCCCGACCGGATCATCATCAAGCGACCCCTATGGCCGCTCTTGATTCCATCCCTGATGGAATCGATTTAAAAGACAGTGGTAAGATCCAACCAATCCTCTCCTGCAGCCTAGCTCTAATTTATATTCATCTAATCACCTACCATGAATCTATACCACCATAAGAATTCAACCCATCGTTTTTGCATGCATGTCGGTTCTGTTCTCGGCGGAATTGATCAAGAAAGGTATCGATTGGCTGATGTGTACATGAGTGTACTAGCTTCTGGACGTGAACTTGCTTCATCGTCGCTGCCGTAAGCACTCGAGCTGGGGTTGTCTTGCACCAAGACTGCACGTGATTCTGTTCGTCTCCAATCATTGAAATCTTAAATCTCGTTAGCTTTCAAATTATTGACATGCAGAAATTAATCAAACACCTACTTTTAGGCTGCTAATCGTCACTGTCGTAAGCACTCGAGCTGGCGTTGTCTTGCACCAGGACTGCACATGATTTTGTTCCTCTCCAATCATTGAAATCTTGAGTCTCATTAGCTTTCAAATTATTGACATGCAGAAATTAATCAAACACCTACTTTTAGGGTGCTAATGGTTTTATCCAACGAAGGTTGATATAGAGAAGTAACCATACCATCCAATCTTTGAAACATATTGGACGTCCATCACAGGCGACAAGGCTGCCGAGCTAAGAACTGTGGCAGACTGGTAGTGGAGCTGTTTACTTGCTCGACACTGTTCAATTTTGTCACTGCATTGACTTGGCAAGTAACTCAGAACCCTTTGAATCTCCTCCTCATAATTTTATTCATATAGTTTATCTTTAATACCCTGTCCACAGGGTTGTCTCTAGCTTGCAATTTTGTCAGCAGATTTGTGGCAAGTGCAATGCATGTGTAGTTAAGTTGGCTAGACTAATATTGATTTCTTCCATCTATTTTTGTTTTGGAAACATAAAATGGCGCCGTTGCACATTATTGGCAATTATTGACAGCTCATATAGTTGGTGTGTGATAAGTTACTACAGGGTATTTATGTTAACATTTTGACACATTTTACATACATCTAATGTTATGGATTCTTGGCTGGTAGAGAAAACGGAATAAGATATCATGCTCTTGCGTACAGAAACTTCGACATGATTCGAGGGCTAAGCATTCAACATGATTCGTTTTTTAGTCCATGCATATTGTCATATTGTCATGGAATTTCTAAGCTACTTTACAACTGCATTTCAGTGGACTATATCGTTCATTAGTTTTTCTTTACCTTGAGAATATTATCTTGGATTTGAATTAAATGGCAGTCTAGAATTTTTATCTCATTCATGTGTTTACCTTCTCTTATAGTTGTGACGAGCAAATTCAGCAAATTTAACTGGTGGTGAGTTCAATCAAGTGTGAGGCCGCTATCTAATAACTTCTTTGCAGGTCTGATATGGAAGGAGGTGTCTTGGTTTTCCAAGCTCAAGAATGCAGTTCCATGAAGAAACAGTAATGATATCAATCAAGCCTCACTTTTTTTCCGTTTACTATTTTCATCACATCATTTATACATAATTTATATTGGTGTTGAAGGCGAACTCTCTAAAGTGTTCCCTTTACACTGTTGATATGTGAAGTTTCTGAGTTGTTTTCTTAAATCCTCTGCCTTAGATACTATTCATGGAGGTTTGTGATGACACCCAATAAGAACATCCCAGAGGTGCCTTCCGTGTAGCACATCACTTAGTGTTTTTAGATGGGCAACCTTCAGCTTGAGATAAAGCACATTTTTGCCTACTACCATTGCTTAGGAAGAGTGATTTCTCCTCTGCGACAGCGCCTAACTTACATAGAATGGTTGGATCATCACAAGATTTGCATGATGTTCATTAGTGTACTTTTTATAGCCTTAAATTCATCTCCTATTTTTCATCCATTGGTTCATGAATATTATATGAAAATCTACTATAGGCTACACATGAACATCTCTGGATTCTATGGAATTGATTGCTAAAGACAGATTTAGCGTTTAACTTTATATGATACATTGATCTTTCTGTACTAGATTCTAACTATTGTAAAATGGATTCTTCAGCTTACCTATTGCAAACATATTCATTCAGCCAACATTCTGAACAATTTCTAGATATTGTGCTGCTTCATACAGTTGTTTGCCCACAGAAAACATCCTATGACCATGGCACTATATTCTACCATGTCTAACCGACCTGATTGTTTCCAAAAATAGACAATTGAGTTTCACATTACACATGTTTGTTTCTGCACGTACCTGACTTGCAATCTTTTTGATATAGGAACAAATTGCAACAGATACAAAACACATTCCCTAATCTATGAAAGACAGTTTTTCTTCCTAATTCATATCACGTGACTACCTTTTATAAATAGAGAAATCTATGCGTTCTTGGTACTTCAGTTATCTTGAGGATTTTGGTTATTTGTACGGAACAATTACATTTAAGTTGATTGTGCCCTTAGTTTCCAGGAAGAATGAAATCCATCATGGAGCAGATTATTGAGGAATACATTGATTGTATACATTCCCAAACTACTTTGTAGTTCAGAATCAAGGTTATGGAAAAAAAGATGATACATACTTTTGTACCACCTTAGTCGATCGATATGAACCTTCAAATTCTGTAGTACCAACTCCATAAGATCATATGGGTACATACAGTATTTCTTTTGAACAAATTATTGAAGCTCTAATGTTAATTGTACGTGCATCCATATCTCCATGTTCTAAATTTAAGAATCAGAATGCTTACCTTCATCTATACCATATGATCTTATTAGGCTTTTTACATATAAACCAAACTTGGTCTCATTATTTTGATCATTTATACCTATACCTTTCTTGGGAAGGAGAGTAAGCTCCCACTGCACTCAAAAATTGCGATCTAAATATCGTTGGTCAATACAGATATTAATCTATGTTCTATCTTGATATAGAATTTCCTATTCTGCTATTTTTTCCGGAGAAGATCAAGGCAGAAGTTATGTTCAGCAGATTTTATGTTTTAGATAGGATATATACTATGAGGGACTACTCAGCTATCATGCCATTCGGGAATCCACATCTCCACTATTACAAATGAAATATGCAGCTACTAGAAGTTTGATATTACACAGTTATCCCGGTTTATAACGGTGTGCCTATGTTTAGTTGCAGCCATGCTTTTCTCAGACCAAGCTTCATATCCTCCACTCTTCTGCCACGATAAAATATTCTTATTTTCTCTAGATAAACAAATGAAGATGTCTCTTTATGTCTATTCCTCTGATAGGACATCACAATGAATATAAATTATGACCAATCACTCTAAGCTTTCTTTTGCATGTTTGTTGAATGATTTTATTTACAAAGCTTTAGCTTTACAGTACTGTCTTATTACTGATATTTTGTGTCTTTGTTATTCATGATTCAATAAGTAGACATATATTAACATTTATGATAAAATAAAATAAAAAAAATAATGGAGTGTTATATATTTTACTTATATATCCATGGAAATGTGTAAATTAAGGGTTTCTATCACCAAAGTACATTCATATATGTTATTCATAATATATCTCTTTTTTAACTAGGATCATAATATATCTGATTTCACACAAATAGTTGTAAAAACATAAAAAGAATGTATATATAGCTAGCCCGTGCGAATGCACGGGTTGACGACTAGTACATATAATATTTAACATTGTTTGGGCCAAATGTAACATAATACAGTAGATTAGCCCCCTCAACTCTGTTTAAGACTCACTTAGCCCCTTGTCAAATCACGATGAAGCTCCGCTAGACATCGGAAGAAGGTAGGAAAAATCTTCTTTATGTATTTGTTAGAATACAACTAAAATTTTGTCTTATTGGTGTGTCCAGCATGCACTATTGATGATTAATCAACATGGATGGTATGCGCCTCCTCAGCTGTGTAGTCAAAATGATGAACTGGATTGTGGACTGCAAAATCAGCTAAGCCACTAGAATCTAAATATGTGGTTCCCATTCATCAAGGTGGTCATACTAAACTCAAATGTTGGTGAGGAGAAATCTGTTGAAGGCACTATGTCAAGCAATTAAACCAGCTCTTGAAGTTTGAGGTCAGCAACATCTATACTTTGATTTTCGAAGGAGCCATGTAGTCATGCAATGAAAGAGCTTTAACGTGATTTGAGAGGGGGCTAAGTGAGTCGTAAACAGAGTTGAGAGGCTAATCTAGTGTATTATGTTAAATTTAGCCCAAATAATGTTAAATAGTATATGTTTATGTAAATAAAAAATTGTGTGTGTGTGTGTGTGGGTGGGGGGGGGGCATTGCCCCCATTGGTCCTCACTAAGCTCTGTCACTAGGTCAGTGTATGTAACATATTGAAGGGGCAATCCTTCTCTCCTAGAAAATTTTGAAATAACAACAATAAGGCCATCTAAATGAGCAATATCCTCTCCATAAAACTTTAGGATAACAGAGTGTCGTGGAACCGATGCTCGGGAGAGCATGTATCTGCATAGCAACATGTTGCATAAGACATAGAAATTTCAAGAAATGGAACATGAACTGTGATATGTCTTACCTTGCTTCAACAACATATACAAGACCACATTTGAATGGGAAGTTTCTAGTCTGAGACATCATGTAGACAAGATTAGTTTAAGTTATGTCCCAATGATGCTTTCATAGACTACAAAAATATAAATACACTCTGTCTTTTACAACTATTTTTTCCGTTAAAGCCCAGAGGTACATACTCCCACCGTTCCAAATTAGTTGAAATTTTAGTTTTGTCCTAAGTCAAACTACTTTATGCTCAACCAAGTATACATAAAAATGTGTTAATACCTAGAACATCACATATACAGATTATGAAAATATATTTATGGTGAGTCTAATGAAACTATTTTGGTGTCATAGATGCTAATATATTGTTTATAGATTTGGTCAAACTTAATAAATTTAACTTTGGGCAAAGCTAGAACTTCAACTAATTTGGAACGGAGGGAATATTACAGACGAGCAATTATGTGAAACAGAGTTTTAAAACATCGTGCAATGCTGCACATATATGAAGAAAGCTAAAGACACTACATAAACAAAGACGAGGAAGTCTAGAGAAGGAGCCTGATGGCAGATCAGGCAAGAACACATTGCACAACCACAACTAGAGTCTTCAGAGGCCTAAGTAACCGTGCTCGCCAATAGGGTCCCCAGTGGCTCTCCTCCGGTTTAGTTGGCGTGTGCACCTAAGGCTTGAATGATTTGAGCTGTAGATAACAGATAAGCTTCTCCGAGCTGAGACTCCAAATTCTCCACTAAATCTGGGGACAAATATCTCTCACCTGCCGTCGTGGAACATCGCAAACAAAGAAGCTCTAACATCCTTGGAGTTTCAAAAAATGTTCACATTTGCAAAAATGTTTTAGTTTTCAAAAACTGTTCGGTTTTCCAATTTTATTCGAGGGAGTTTCAAAAAGAATTTGCACATTTCCAAAATTTATTCACATTTTTCAAATTTTGTTAATAGTTTAAAAAATGTTCCAATTTTTAAAAATATGCATATATCCAAAACCTTGTTCGTATTTTGACGAAATGTTTGTGTTTATTCAAAATTTGTACACAAAAATTGAAAAGTGTATGCATTTCATTAAACATTCATTTTAGAAAAATACTGATTTTTATAAACATGAACAAAAATGTTCGTGTTTTTGAAATTCGTTCGCAAATTTCTGAATATGTTCATGTTTCCCAAAATAGTTCACATGTTCCAATTTGTTCGGGATATTTAAATAAATGTTCATGTTTGCAAAGTACATTCACGTTTTTCAATATTTCTTCACAAATTCGAAAAATCTTTGGAATTTCCAAAAATGTTCTTGTTAAAATTTATTCATAAACACCCAAAACGTTCATGTTTTGAAAAAATCACAATTTCAAAAAATTGTTCACATTTTGTTTATGAGTTTCAAAAAGATTCCTGTTTTATAAAAATGTTACTGTTTATTTTTTTTCAGAATTTCAACCTTGTTCAGAGATTGAAAATAGTTCACTGTTTTCAAAAAATGCGAGTTTCCCTAAAATAATTCACAGATTTGATAAGAAGGTTGAGTTTCTAAAAACATTTCTGTGTTGAAAAACTGTTTCAGTTCGAAACTTAAAATGTTTCAGATTTGCCGCTAGCTTTTAGTTCTTATATTTTCATGCTGATGCATAGACAAGAACCAACGTTCGGTCCATTGGCTAGCTACAGTGCCGAAGCTGGTATACAGAGTAGCCTGCTCGCGGCACCCTCTAATGAGACAGCCAGTCGTGCTCACCCTTGTGCGTCGCGGATCTGTTTGACGCAAAGCACGTCGATTAGGAGATCCCCTGAATAGGAACCGGGCCTCCTATGAGACACCCGCAGGCTGTATTTGAGGTGGATTCGCACAAAGTGCATGCCAGCTAGGCCGACCCATTCGGACGAAGTTAACAAAAATGGCGCTGTAGTTACCGGAAGACATTGTAGCGGCGCAATACGGTAGCACCCAGTTTCATTGGGAATCGGCCAAGCTGAAAGTAGATGGTGCAGAAGCGAGAAGGGATGACAACGGAGCACCGGCCGTCATCTACAGGATATCATACGGAGCCAAATCCGACAGATCTCAAGGTACGGATCCTAAGCTAGGTGTCTTGCAATGATAGTAACAAGGAAACTGGATTTTACCCAGGTTCGGGTTCTCTTAAAGAGATAATACCTTACGTCCTACTTGTGTTTATTATATTGGGGTATAGTACAAAGTACATGTGTCTACCACGAGATTGTTGTGTAAGATTCTAATGATCTATCGACTAGTCTAACATCGGTTTATATAATATACCGAAGGCCTAGGATAATAGGAGTCTTAGGGCGTGTTCGGTAGCCCTCTGGCTCCGCAACTCCTCAGCTCCAGGTCGGAAGCCCAGCCGAACGATCCAAATCCTAGTTATACAAGTGGGAAGCTGGCTATTCGCATAGTGTAAAATTAGAGGAGCGGTGGAGTTGGAACATCCGAGCTCTTAGTAGGCTACGTCAGTTTAGAGGAGTCATCATCTTCTATGCCAAATCTTGTGGAATCTTCCTTGTATGTGTCATGGGCTGTCCGAAGTGACCTAAGATGAAACCGACAAAGGGGGTCCTTTGCCCAGCCTATCTGGCCTGCTAAGCACCCACTCGCCCAGGACATCAACAATAACAAGCATTATATGGGTTTTGTCGATTACCTTTGCCGGAATAACAGACCCTACCATTTTAGAGGCTCTTGCGTGTCCTGAAGCTCTTGCCTTGGCAAAGGATCTCCTCCTGACCAACATTTATCATCACATTTGATTGTTAGGTGGTACTACGAGATAAATAAGGCAACATCAGGGGGTCAGCATGCAGCGATCATTAAGGAGATACAGGCAAGCGCGACTGAGTTTGATTCATGCATGTCCATATTTGAAGGCCGATGCAGTAACTAGAAGCAAATAGTTTAGCGAAAGTGCCCTTCTCAGCTCGAGCTCATATGAGCTTGGAATAAACAGTAAAATATGAAGAAAAAAATGAAAACAAAATAAAACTGATTTTTTATGGCGAATATTGACAAATGTTTTCATTGCTTGCAGAATTTGACATCCGTGGAAGTTGTGGCAAAATAAAATCAGGACTCCAAAATGCTTTTGGAATAATATTTTTGAAGCATTGATTTTTTTTTGCCATGAATTCCTAGGATGTCATTTCATGATGAAATTTTGCAAGCATTTAAAACATTTGGCAGTGTTTTGCTAAAAACAAAATCAGATTTTTTTTCAGAATTTACTGCTCATCCAAACTCATATGAGCTGGAGCGCATATACTCCACGCCCATAGTTTGGCTAAATGTTTCATTACATCTTGTTTTAGGCAGACATGTCTGTCTTACCTAGCCACATGAGATTATGATTATCCCTTGACATTGCTCATCAATAAAGTTTTTGTCCCTGCCTTAAAAAAACCGGTTTCACTGTAGCATCTCGGTCAATAGCATAAGTTTACTGCATTGAACCGGTATCTTGGTCAGTTTTTATTTTAAAAATTATTAAATACATGTTGAACATTTTTTAATATACACTGACTTTTTTTGTTTTAAACATTATTAAATACATGCTGAACATTTTCATAATATATGTTGACATTTTCTTAATATATGATGAATATTTTTAATAATTCATGCTGAACTTTTTTTAATATACGATGAACATTTTTGTAATATATGTCGAACTTGCTTTTAATACATGACAATGATTTTTATAATGCATGGTGAACTATTTTGTTATATACGTTGAACATTTCCTTAGTATACGACGAAATTTTTTAATATCACAAGAAAGAGAAGAAAATAGAGAAAAAGAAACAAAAGAAAAAAGGAAAAAAGAAAACCAAAAGGAAAAAAACGGATCAAAACAGGAAAAACAGAAAGCCTGAACAAAACCACTAAAAACTGGACAACAGAGCGAAAAACCCGAAACAACAAACCACAGAAGAAAATTTGAGAAAAAAACGCAGCAACCAATGAAGGAAACATCAGCGAACGAAACATTGTGCAGACCCCGTAAGTGAACCAGCCCAACCGGCTCCGCCGCGGGCGGCAAATAGGATCTGCCATGAAAGAGGAGCTAGTGCAGCTATATGCAGAGATGAAAATGGCAAGACTTAAGAGCTTCACTCACTTGTTTTGATGGACTAGTCGATCTAGAAATCCTAGAAGGGCATGCATGTTCTGAAGGTTTCTCGCTTGCCTCGGATTTATACCTTTAACGTGTGCGAGTGGCGACGGATTGCATGGCTACAATTACTATCTGCAGGAAGTTTTCCTTTGACCAAAATCCATAAATATCAGAGATATTCAACCAAGCCAAAAGGCAGTTTGCAAGCGCGGAATTGGAGAAGCAAATTTGAAGCGACTTTTTTTTTTGAAGAGCATGACTTAGTGAAGGGTGCAGTTTCTCTAGCTGTAGGCAGACACATTTGGTTATCCTCCACTCCTAATTTTATACCTGTACCAGACATTATTGAGTTTTAAATAAAGTGTGGAGTTTCTCAAGGAAAAAAGTGCGCTTGCGTGTTCGGGTTTTATCTTTTTTTTGCACGTCTCCGTGAAAAAGGTCACAAATAGGAACTGGTACAAGATAATCTGGATCATGGTAATTTCTCTTCATAATTTTTGCGCGTGTCTGTGCACTTTTCTTTTCTCATTTTGTATGTAGTTTTTTGTCTTTGCTGCTCAGCTCTTTTTCCCCTTCCCTCTTTAATTTATTTTTCTTGTTACAATTTTATTTTTAATTGTCATCTATTTTTATTCATCATGTTACACAATGTTTTTCGAAAATACATGTAATTTTTTTAAATAATTCATTATATATTTTGGAAAAACAGTCAAAACTATTTAAAAAATATTCATTCTGTACTTTAAAAAGGTTCATCGCATAAACAAAAACTGTTCAAGGCATATTTAAAAAAATAGCATGTATTAGAAAAACATTCATTGTGTATTAAAAAATTGTTTGCTGTGTCTATAAATTGTTCTCCGTGTATTCAAAAAATGTTCATGGGTTTTTCAAAATAGCTCATCCTGTATTAAAAGTTGTTCACCAGATAAATATAAATTGTTCATTGTTTATTTTAAAAAAAATTATTTTTTTGCGAAAAAATCATGCATTACAAATTGTTTACCATTTATTTCAAAATAATTATCTGGTATTTAAGACATATTAATTGTGTTCTCAAATGTCATGTACTCTGTATTAAAAATTGTTTGCAGTGTATCTTTGATTGTAAATTTTTGTTGATAGCTTACCAAGATGACCACTTGGTTGTTTGCAGTGTATCTGAAAATTGTTCATTGTGCGTTTGAAAAACGATCACCATGTATTCATTATTTTTTCCATGTATGTAAAAGTTTCAATTGCGTATTACAATTTATTCCTTGTTTCGTTTGAAATGTTCACTGTATATTTACAGAAGTGTTCATATGCCATGCATTGCAATGGGTTATACACCATCTTGCATCATGATTGTAAATGTTTCGAAACTCCTATCTGAAGCACTCGACTTTATCAAGGTGGATTCGTCTCCTTATGCGGCCATCATCGAAGACACTAAATTCCAGCTGAAAATGTGGTTCTCCTAACACTCTATTAGCGCCTGTCGACGTAGTGCTAATACTGTAGCGCATGAACTAGCTAAAGTTGGTCGTTTATTTTTACCGAATGACAGCACCAGCTAGAACTCTATTGTGCCGCCCGCAGTGGATGTTTGTGTTTCGGGTGACTTGTCCGTGCACCGTTAAGTTATAAAGCTTTGCTTTGCCCTAAAAAAAAGCATAGCACAAATGTCACGCTGCGACCGACGTCGTACGTATCCAGTTACTGGTAAACGCGCGGCCTGTCCAGCCCACTACCAAACGCACAACATGTTACGTGCCATCCCGTACTTAATCGGAGCAAACGGGGTGTAGAAAACTCGTCATAACTGCTTCGCCATCTAACACCAACAATCGCTCCCACAGCGTCTCAGGCCGTCACGTGCACAAAATAAAAAACCCCTCAACCACCCCAACTAATACCTCGCACGTCCAGCATCCCGAGCCGAACAAACGCACGGCGATACCGTGAGCATGCGAGAACGAGCGCTCCTGCGAATTTTCGGTGATGGGCCACACATCTTCTTCCTTAGTATTAGTGGTTGGGAAAGTTAGAAATATAGGTGATACTTACTACTACCCTATTGCCAAGTTTATAATTAGTAGTTCTAATTTTTTGCTAATCACTATTATCCAACACTCTAGGAAGAATAGACATAAACATGTATCAACTTGTTACTTGTAGATCGCAACCGAATGTACAAACTTAAGTCATGGCTAGTGCCACTTTACATACAAAACAAATGATCAGCAACCTATCTTCTTATATACTCTGCACATTTTTGCTAAAAATAAGCAGATTGATTAGTATCTATTTTAACCAAGGACGGTCTTCTTTTGCCAATTTGCAAATCACTCTACTATGATGCTTCTTGAGCTAGCTAGAGACACGTTCAAGAAGTTCAATCGAGAAGTAACCAAACGTGCCAGCCTCCCAGGATCATATATACGTCAGAATTTTCAACTACCTACATATATAAGTGGATTTCACTACAGCTAAAAGTAGTGGCTGATCCGGAGGTCAATAAGTAAAACTAGTGTGAAAGCTGGATCGTGCGATCGTATTAGGACCACTAGCTCTAGCTCTCGCCCGGGACTCTCTAATGCAATTGTGTTACATACTCTATATACCACCACATATATATTTGCGTTGAGCCCATAGGAATTCACAAGTTGCTTTCTCTCAACAGAGGCTTGTACAAAAGTAAGAAAACACATTCTTTTTTTTTTTGAGGAACAAGAGTAACCACGTTACTCTTAAGACAACACATAGTCAGCAGCTAAGACTGCATTCAGGTCGTCTGGGATTGCCGCTACCCACTGCATGTCTTCCAGCCTTCGTGCACGCGCAGTGAGAGCATGGGCAAGCTTGTTTTGACATCAGCTAGCATGTATGACATGGGATTCGCTGAACCTCTGGAGTTCCTTTTTGATGTCGGAGAAGACTGACCACCAGGGGTAGCTGTTGCTGGCGCCCGGCCGAAGCTCATTCACAACGAAAATGCAGTCAGTTTCAGCGATGATAGGCCCCCTGTACAGCGGTGACAGGGCCTGCAGGCCAGCAAGTAAGGCCATCGCTTCGGCTTCCTCCACTGCAGAGCACAGACCAATTCCTTTGGACAGAGAGACAACGACTAGCCCCTTATGATCCCGCGCGACAGTGCCCACTTGCGATATGCCACTATCGGCTAGAAAAGCTACATCTGAGTTCAGTTTGACAGTTCCGACCACTGGGGTACACCACTGATTTGCTGTATGGCCCTGGGATGTCTCGACCTGCAAGTCTGTCGCCCCTGACAGAAAATCCATGGGAATTCTCCTGCCCAAAGCATGCCCAGCCCGTAGCTTCTTATGTTTGATATTTATGTCAGATTCCAAAATAGTGCCGCTACCCTTCAGCTCCTCCTCGTACTGCTCCAAGAAAAGGGCCGACCGGCTGACAAACTCCTTACCTGTGTTGTGCGTGCAGTCATCCCTGAGAAACCAACAACGCCATAGTAGAAGCAGTAACTTGCCTCTTGTCTCGGGGTTGCAAGGGTTGAGGAGGTTCTGTAACCAATCCACCCCAGTGTGTTTGAACTGGGATTCACTAGGAAAATTCCAGATTTCTCTCATCTCATGCCTCAGAGCCTTGCTTTTAGTGCATGAAACTACAGCATGAAATTCATCTTCCTCTTCAGTACCACAAATCTTACACACACTGTCCACTTCAAGTGTACGTTTCCATTTATTCTTCTTTGTGGGCAATGTGTTCGTGGCAACTCTCCAGCCGAAAATCTTAATTTTCTCAGGAACTTTTGCTTTCCATATGATGTCCCAAATGCTTCGGTCGTCCTCGTCATTCATAGAGCTCGAGGCTGGGTTTTTGGACTGATTTTGGAGGGAGACCGCTAACCTGTACGCACTTCGAACTATGAAAACGCCGGATTTTTCAAAGTGCCAGGTGAGGGTGTCCTTAGTTTCAGTACTAGGAAGCCTTATACTGCATATAGCCTCCGCGTCAAAGTGGTAGAACAGTTGGTGCACCTTCTCCGTGTCCCACCCCGTACCGTCAGCCCTTAGCAACTGGTTTACCCATCTGAGCCTAGACCGGCGAATGAAGCTTGCTGGTTTGAGGCCCTCTTTACGTGGGATCCAATTGTCTCTCTGAATATTTACCTTCCTTCCGTTCCCGATTCTCCACACAAGACCGGCCTTGAGCAGTTCGAGTCCATACTCAATTCCACGCCAAACAGGGGAGGCTTCCGATGCAAAAACCGTGTCTATTAGCTCCCCGTGCGGGTAGTATTTTGACTTTAGAACGCGAGCGCATAAACTGTCCGGCCTCTGAATCAATCTCCACGCTTGCCTGGCGAGCAGAGCTTGGTTGAACAGCTTCATGTCTCTAAAACCAATACCCCCTCATCGCTTTGGTCTAGTCATTTGCTCCCAAGACATCCAGTGAACTTTCCTCTGGCCCTTTTCCTCGCCCCACCAAAAATCTCGGATTAGTCTTTCATACTTATCACAAAAACCTTGTGTCATCTTGAAGACCCCCATGCAATATGTGGGAAGGGCTTGCAGGACCGATTTCACTAGGACCTCCTTAGCTGCATGAGACACGAATCTTTCTGACCAGTCCGAACATCTCTTTATAAATCTTTCCATGATAGGCTGAAACAAAGAATCCTTCATGCGTCCTTCTGGCGTGGGGAGCCCTAAATACTTGCTCTCAAATGTAGAGGACGTGATCCGCAACTCCGTCATGACAGCTTGTTGGGTCGCCTCTGGACACAGCTCACTGAAGAGGATCGAACACTTGCTATAACTCAGTAGTTGGCCTGAACCTTTCTGAAAATTGGCAAGTATTTGCATGATGCACTCTGCCTCCTCTTTGCACGCCTTGAAGAAGAGTAAGCTGTCATTGGCAAACAGCAGGTTGGAGATCCCGGGACTACCTCTGGCAATCTTCAGGGGGGTGATTTTTCCTCGACGAATCTCCTTGTCCAGTAGGCATGCTAGTCCTTCAGCCACAAAAAGGAAGAGATATGGGCTCAACGGGTCACCCTGCCGAAGCCCTCTCGAGGGGATGAAAGGCTCGAGGAGCTCCCCATTGTATTTGACTGTGTATCTCACGGATTTTACATAGCTAATCACCCAGCCAACCCATTTTTGCTCAAACCCAAGCTTCAGGAGAGACTCTTCCATAAATCCCCAATCGACTCTATCATATGCCTTTGCCAAATCCAACTTGAAAGCACAGTGCGTATTAGCTGGCTGTTTGGAATGCTGGATTTTATAGAAGCACTCGAAAGCAATCGTGGCGTTGTCTGTGATCAGGCGGCCGGGAATAAAGGCACTTTGAGTCTCTGAAATCAGATCATCCAGAAGGGGTCTCAAGCGATTCACCATGCACTTGGAGATCACTTTATATATCACGTTGCACAGACTTATTGGTCTGTAGTCTTTCAAGTGCTCTGGATTATTCTTCTTCGGGATGAGAACGATTACCGTGTCATTAATCCCCTCCGGCATGATACCCTCCTGGAAAAATTTCAGAACCGCATCCACCACGTCCCTCTTAACAGTACTCCAATTCCTCTGGAAAAACCTAGCTGGAAAGCCGTCGGGCCCTGGAGCTTTCAAAGGGCCAATTTGGAAGAGTGTGTCACTGATTTCCTTCTCCGTGAAATCCTTAACCAACGACGTATTCATCTCTGCAGTAACTCTTTCATTCAGGCAGTCCACTATTACCTTAGGATCGACTTCTTCTTCTTTAGTGTACAATTGTTTGAAGAAGCTTGTGGTCATTTCCTGTAACTTGTCCATTTCCTCCACCCAAACACCATCCTCATTTTTTAACTTACTGATTGTATTCTTTTTCCGTCTCCATGAGGCCTTTCGTTGGAAGTACTTGGTATTTTTATCTTCTTCTCTCAGCCATAACGCTCTAGATCGTTGTCTCCACATCATCTCCTCCCGGTGCAAAACCTCGTCCAAATTCCTAGATACAGCCTTAATCTCCCTGTCTCTGGCAGCCGACGCTTGTTTCTTCCACAGGCTCTCCAATTGCTTCCTGAGCAAAGCAGTCTGCTTCATAATTGAAACGAAGTTGTTTTTTGCCCATGTGTTTAGGGAGCGTTGCAGACCTGCTATTTTCTGTGATATATCAGATAGGTTCTCAGCTGTCCCTCTCTCCTCCCATGAGTTCAAAATTGCATCTGTCAATGACTCCATTCTTTCCCACATATACTCATATCGGAATCCCTTATGCAGGGGTCTCCATTCTTTCCTCGGACCGAATCTTAGGAGCAGGGGAAGATGATCGGATCTAGATGAACAAATGTGCTCGATTGAAGCTTCAGGGAAGATAGAGCTCCACTGTTGGTCAGCAACCCCGCGATCGATTCTGGCCTTGACATTGTCCGCACCCTTTTGTTTATTATCAAAAGTCCATCTTGGACCACTGAAACCGAGGTCGAACAACTTACAGTCGGCCAGAACTTCTCTGAAACTTTACATGTTCTTCTCGTTTTGCGGTGTTCTAGAAAAGTGTTCATGTTGCCAAGCAGTTTCATTGAAATCACCCAAAATGAGCCATGGTTCGTTTGACATCGGCCTGATTCTGCGTAAGAGATCCCACATGTGATGCCTCTCACTAGCTTTTGGCTCACCATAAACAAAGGTACCCCGCCATTGCCGGCCATGGGGATTTAGACGAACCAACACATCGATGTAATGCGGGCCAATAGCGAGTACTTTTATTTCAACTTGCTCATCATAGAAGAGAGTTATACCTGCACCCTTTCCCTTACCGACATGGGAGATGCAATGCTTGAGACCTAGTCTCCTACGCAACTTATTAACGTAATCCTCGCTTTTCCTAGTTTCAGAGATGAAGACCAGAGAACGCCGGTAGGTGCGCACTAGGCACACCAACTCCTGAACTGTCCGGGGATGCCCAAGGCCCCAGCAGTTCCAGCTTATTATTGTCATGGCTCCTGGTGGGTGCCGTCCGTCGCACCCACCAGTTGACCGAGAGCCCCTGGCTCGGTTGCTTCCTGACCACCATCCTTGCCCTTGCTCCCCTGCCCTGTGCCCTTCTTTTTCTTGTTCTGGTCGGAGTCAGTACCCACCTCTTCAGTGTTTGCTCTCCCTGAATCATCCTGCCCACGAGTGTCTCTCTTGCCAAGGACCGATCTAGAGTGAGTTGTCCCCTTCCTGTTGCCCTTGATGCCAGCCAAATCCCGCAAAACTCTGCCTTTTTCTTCTGTAGCTACATCCCCACCCTTGCCCAGACTCTCAGTTGGTGCAGCCTCCACATGTCCTTCGTTCTGTACTGGATTTGCATGCAACTTCATAGCTTCGTCCTCCTCTGAAACTTTCTCCTTGTTTTCATCCTGGCTGGCAGTCTCCAGTGCACCGGTGGACCGAGCAGGGCTCGGCCTATGAGCATCGGTGACAGCCGGAATGGCCGTGCCTCCATAGAGCGGGGTGGGTCCAAAGCCCGGTGGGTGGCTGGGATCCGCGGAGACCTCAGCCAAGACGCCCGCTGAACCGCCACCGCTTCCAGCCGAGGGCAGACTCGGCTCCATCACAGCGCCCTCAGAAGAAGCCGCGTTCTGGACCTTGCTAGATGAGGTCTCTGTCACCTTTAGCTTTGTGTCAGTTACCATGTCGTCACCCACTGAGAGACGAGCCACAACCTCTCGCATCTGTTCCACTTGGGTCGACACAGTCTTGTCATGGCTGGCAGGCATTGGAGCACGCCACAGGGACTGTGACGACTGGCAAGCCTGTTTTTGCCCCCATCTTCTCAGGCAGGAACTAAGCACGAGGGTCGTCAAAGTGCACTGGAAGCACACAGAGCTCCTTACTGTACCTCAATTTCTTCTCTTCATTTGGGATATCACACCTCGCTTCCATATGTCCTATATATCCACAGAATAAACAGAAGTTTGGCAATCTTTCATACCTCAGGTAGACTGTAACCTCCTCCTCTGTGATCTCATCAGCCAACATAATCTCCTTCTGCAACGCCGAGTACAAGGGCAGCTGTACTCTCACTCTGAGAAACTTGTCACAACTATTTCCCCTCGAGTGCGGATCGATCATCACCACCGGCCCCACTTGGTCCCCGAGGTTGCGGGCAAGCTCCTTGGTGAGTAGGTAGAAGGGGATTCCCCTAAACTGAACCCACATCGGCATATGGGAGAATATAGCCGAAGTAGGATCAGCTTCCTTCTCCAAACCGACGACAAGGAACACATCGCCCTTGTATTGCCACAGCCCACCCTTGATGACGTGTTGCCGGTCTCCCTCTTCTGAGAACTCGAGGACGAATTTGCGCCCTTCCTCTGCAGCAAGTTCATGGTCACCTAGTTCGCCACGAACCTTCCATACCTTCTTCATGTGGTCGATCAGTTGCCTGGAGTTCACCAGCAGAACAGACAGGAATAGTCCAACCGCCAGGAAGCGCGTCTGCACCGTCTTTCGAGCCCCGGTCATGTTGATGACCAGGGTCTTCTTCACTGGCTCCGCACAGGTCTTGGCTATCTCCTTCCCTGGGCGTTGGATGTTGGTGGGGAGGGTGCAGTCGGCGTGCAGCCTAACCGAGCTCCCGGCTGTAGGCACCGCCTCCATCGCCCTCGCAGCATCAGGAGCCGCCGCCTCCTGGAGCCTCTTCTTCCCCTCCATCGTTGCCCTCAGGCAAATACACGAATACCTTATGTGCGTGGGTAGAACACAATACTGGATAAGAGGAGCTTGGGATGGAATCTGCAAAGGTAGCCTCCCTCTAAATAGCAAATCATCCATGGCCTTGTTAATTCCTCCTTTATTCTCCGCCTTAATCCCTGTAAATGACAGCGTTTCCTCCACATCAGGGAGAAATGGCACCCACGACTCGCTGTGTTCTTCATGTCCCTTAATGGACGATTTAGTTCTGGCCTCCGTTGATTGCGCACTTCCTGGGTCAGGCGGCTCTTTCCTCTCATCCTTAGAGAGAAGGAACACAGGAGATCTGGCTCTTGCTCTCTCCAATTTAAACCTCAAAAAAGCGATACGAATCTTCAGGCTTCCGATGGCTCTTGTGGTATATCCGAGCCAGTCTTTGACAGTGGCGAAGGAATTGGGATTTAGTTGGATAGGATTGTAGAGGAGAGTCTCAGGATTGGTTTTCGTGGGGCTTCGGTTTTCAGCGATTATCCATCGCCGATTTCTGGAGGAGAAAAGGAGATCGCCTTTCGTGGGTTGCAGGAGAGGAACACATTCTTTCTAACAAAGCATGGAGACAAGTTTTTTGTTTTTCTCAAAGAAAACGTGTACACAAGTACCAGGACATGTCTATGTATTGTGCCATTCTGGGAGTCGAACTTCTTTCCTCAGAATGTTAGAAAATTTTAGCCTGTTGTTGGCAGACCCAGATTATGATAAGTTTAGACATGAAAAAAATAGAGTACTGTATTACTATATTCACCAAAGGTCCAATATCAATGTGAAGTTTGTTTTATCATTCGCGGGACTGTTTTTACAATAGTATTCGTGTGGAATCGTGGGTAAACTTCAAACCCAATTAACCATTTTAGGGTAGGTTGTGAAATAAGTATATAGTGGTGGAGCTTAGGGAGGGGAAAAGGGGGGGCCATTCCCCCCCCCCCCTCAGTTTTTTTTCTTTACATATCTATCTATCTATCTATCTATCTATACCTACACTAATTCTAGACTTCCTAAAAATTCCCACGTTAATCAGATTTTACAAGCTGTTAATCATGTGGGACCAAATTATAACGGTGTAGATTAATCCATGTAATCCACGGCCATCTAACCATCAAACAGCTAATGCAAAAAAAACATCAAAAGGAGAGACTCCTCCATGCCTCCACGTCTCTCAAACCATGTGTGATGTGGATCGATCTCTCCTCTTCCCCTCAAGTGTCTTGCGATTTTAAAACAAAAGGTGTCCAATGATCCCTAAAAAAGCAGAAAAAATGAATCTATCACCCTCCTATATAAAACATCTAAAGATCCTGTAACTAAAAATCCCATGAAGATCGTCCTTGGTCAAAGGAGTGTCTATTTGTACGTTTCGTACTACCTATCTTCCTCATCCTCCATCTTGCCGCATCTTTTCTTTGGGACATCGATGACTTTGGTGATCCATCCAAGTTTGAATCGGTGTAAAAGAATTGGGTACGTCAGATCCATCCTGTCCTGCAACCTATGGTACGTCAGATCCATCCTCTCCTGCAACCTGTGATCATGTCTAATCAGTTTTCAAGTTCTTGCCATAGAGTAATCTAACATCTATTTTCAATCCAGCAGATGAATTTGTCCCAACATAGTTCATGCAGCAGTTGTACCAACGAGACTGTTTGAGGCATGCGCATGTCTCCTTCAGGACTCTCGCCCTTAATTTCATAGAAGAAAAACTTATCCCTAAAAGGCCCACCGTCACGCCCACAGGCTATGGTTTCCTTCTGTTCGTTGCCTCTCCCGACCGGATCATCATCAAGCGACCCCTATGGCCGCTCTTGATTCCATCCCTGATGGAATCGATTTAAAAGACAGTGGTAAGATCCAACCAATCCTCTCCTGCAGCCTAGCTCTAATTTATATTCATCTAATCACCTACCATGAATCTATACCACCATAAGAATTCAACCCATCGTTTTTGCATGCATGTCGGTTCTGTTCTCGGCGGAATTGATCAAGAAAGGTATCGATTGGCTGATGTGTACATGAGTGTACTAGCTTCTGGACGTGAACTTGCTTCATCGTCGCTGCCGTAAGCACTCGAGCTGGGGTTGTCTTGCACCAAGACTGCACGTGATTCTGTTCGTCTCCAATCATTGAAATCTTAAATCTCGTTAGCTTTCAAATTATTGACATGCAGAAATTAATCAAACACCTACTTTTAGGCTGCTAATCGTCACTGTCATAAGCACTCGAGCTGGCGTTGTCTTGCACCAGGACTGCACATGATTTTGTTCCTCTCCAATCATTGAAATCTTGAGTCTCATTAGCTTTCAAATTATTGACATGCAGAAATTAATCAAACACCTACTTTTAGGGTGCTAATGGTTTTATCCAACGAAGGTTGATATAGAGAAGTAACCATACCATCCAATCTTTGAAACATATTGGACGTCCATCACAGGCGACAAGGCTGCCGAGCTAAGAACTGTGGCAGACTGGTAGTGGAGCTGTTTACTTGCTCGACACTGTTCAATTTTGTCACTGCATTGACTTGGCAAGTAACTCAGAACCCTTTGAATCTCCTCCTCATAATTTTATTCATATAGTTTATCTTTAATACCCTGTCCACAGGGTTGTCTCTAGCTTGCAATTTTGTCAGCAGATTTGTGGCAAGTGCAATGCATGTGTAGTTAAGTTGGCTAGACTAATATTGATTTCTTCCATCTATTTTTGTTTTGGAAACATAAAATGGCGCCGTTGCACATTATTGGCAATTATTGACAGCTCATATAGTTGGTGTGTGATAAGTTACTACAGGGTATTTATGTTAACATTTTGACACATTTTACATACATCTAATGTTATGGATTCTTGGCTGGTAGAGAAAACGGAATAAGATATCATGCTCTTGCGTACAGAAACTTCGACATGATTCGAGGGCTAAGCATTCAACATGATTCGTTTTTTAGTCCATGCATATTGTCATATTGTCATGGAATTTCTAAGCTACTTTACAACTGCATTTCAGTGGACTATATCGTTCATTAGTTTTTCTTTACCTTGAGAATATTATCTTGGATTTGAATTAAATGGCAGTCTAGAATTTTTATCTCATTCATGTGTTTACCTTCTCTTATAGTTGTGACGAGCAAATTCAGCAAATTTAACTGGTGGTGAGTTCAATCAAGTGTGAGGCCGCTATCTAATAACTTCTTTGCAGGTCTGATATGGAAGGAGGTGTCTTGGTTTTCCAAGCTCAAGAATGCAGTTCCATGAAGAAACAGTAATGATATCAATCAAGCCTCACTTTTTTTCCGTTTACTATTTTCATCACATCATTTATACATAATTTATATTGGTGTTGAAGGCGAACTCTCTAAAGTGTTCCCTTTACACTGTTGATATGTGAAGTTTCTGAGTTGTTTTCTTAAATCCTCTGCCTTAGATACTATTCATGGAGGTTTGTGATGACACCCAATAAGAACATCCCAGAGGTGCCTTCCGTGTAGCACATCACTTAGTGTTTTTAGATGGGCAACCTTCAGCTTGAGATAAAGCACATTTTTGCCTACTACCATTGCTTAGGAAGAGTGATTTCTCCTCTGCGACAGCGCCTAACTTACATAGAATGGTTGGATCATCACAAGATTTGCATGATGTTCATTAGTGTACTTTTTATAGCCTTAAATTCATCTCCTATTTTTCATCCATTGGTTCATGAATATTATATGAAAATCTACTATAGGCTACACATGAACATCTCTGGATTCTATGGAATTGATTGCTAAAGACAGATTTAGCGTTTAACTTTATATGATACATTGATCTTTCTGTACTAGATTCTAACTATTGTAAAATGGATTCTTCAGCTTACCTATTGCAAACATATTCATTCAGCCAACATTCTGAACAATTTCTAGATATTGTGCTGCTTCATACAGTTGTTTGCCCACAGAAAACATCCTATGACCATGGCACTATATTCTACCATGTCTAACCGACCTGATTGTTTCCAAAAATAGACAATTGAGTTTCACATTACACATGTTTGTTTCTGCACGTACCTGACTTGCAATCTTTTTGATATAGGAACAAATTGCAACAGATACAAAACACATTCCCTAATCTATGAAAGACAGTTTTTCTTCCTAATTCATATCACGTGACTACCTTTTATAAATAGAGAAATCTATGCGTTCTTGGTACTTCAGTTATCTTGAGGATTTTGGTTATTTGTACGGAACAATTACATTTAAGTTGATTGTGCCCTTAGTTTCCAGGAAGAATGAAATCCATCATGGAGCAGATTATTGAGGAATACATTGATTGTATACATTCCCAAACTACTTTGTAGTTCAGAATCAAGGTTATGGAAAAAAAGATGATACATACTTTTGTACCACCTTAGTCGATCGATATGAACCTTCAAATTCTGTAGTACCAACTCCATAAGATCATATGGGTACATACAGTATTTCTTTTGAACAAATTATTGAAGCTCTAATGTTAATTGTACGTGCATCCATATCTCCATGTTCTAAATTTAAGAATCAGAATGCTTACCTTCATCTATACCATATGATCTTATTAGGCTTTTTACATATAAACCAAACTTGGTCTCATTATTTTGATCATTTATACCTATACCTTTCTTGGGAAGGAGAGTAAGCTCCCACTGCACTCAAAAATTGCGATCTAAATATCGTTGGTCAATACAGATATTAATCTATGTTCTATCTTGATATAGAATTTCCTATTCTGCTATTTTTTCCGGAGAAGATCAAGGCAGAAGTTATGTTCAGCAGATTTTATGTTTTAGATAGGATATATACTATGAGGGACTACTCAGCTATCATGCCATTCGGGAATCCACATCTCCACTATTACAAATGAAATATGCAGCTACTAGAAGTTTGATATTACACAGTTATCCCGGTTTATAACGGTGTGCCTATGTTTAGTTGCAGCCATGCTTTTCTCAGACCAAGCTTCATATCCTCCACTCTTCTGCCACGATAAAATATGCTTATTTTCTCTAGATAAACAAATGAAGATGTCTCTTTATGTCTATTCCTCTGATAGGACATCACAATGAATATAAATTATGACCAATCACTCTAAGCTTTCTTTTGCATGTTTGTTGAATGATTTTATTTACAAAGCTTTAGCTTTACAGTACTGTCTTATTACTGATATTTTGTGTCTTTGTTATTCATGATTCAATAAGTAGACATATATTAACATTTATGATAAAATAAAATAAAAAAATAATGGAGTGTTATATATTTTACTTATATATCCATGGAAATGTGTAAATTAAGGGTTTCTATCACCAAAGTACATTCATATATGTTATTCATAATATATCTCTTTTTTAACTAGGATCATAATATATCTGATTTCACACAAATAGTTGTAAAAACATAAAAAGAATGTATATATAGCTAGCCCGTGCGAATGCACGGGTTGACGACTAGTACATATAATATTTAACATTGTTTGGGCCAAATGTAACATAATACAGTAGATTAGCCCCCTCAACTCTGTTTAAGACTCACTTAGCCCCTTGTCAAATCACGATGAAGCTCCGCTAGACATCGGAAGAAGGTAGGAAAAATCTTCTTTATGTATTTGTTAGAATACAACTAAAATTTTGTCTTATTGGTGTGTCCAGCATGCACTATTGATGATTAATCAACATGGATGGTATGCGCCTCCTCAGCTGTGTAGTCAAAATGATGAACTGGATTGTGGACTGCAAAATCAGCTAAGCCACTAGAATCTAAATATGTGGTTCCCATTCATCAAGGTGGTCATACTAAACTCAAATGTTGGTGAGGAGAAATCTGTTGAAGGCACTATGTCAAGCAATTAAACCAGCTCTTGAAGTTTGAGGTCAGCAACATCTATACTTTGATTTTCGAAGGAGCCATGTAGTCATGCAATGAAAGAGCTTTAACGTGATTTGAGAGGGGGCTAAGTGAGTCGTAAACAGAGTTGAGAGGCTAATCTAGTGTATTATGTTAAATTTAGCCCAAATAATGTTAAATAGTATATGTTTATGTAAATAAAAAATTGTGTGTGTGTGTGTGTGGGTGGGGGGGGGGGCATTGCCCCCATTGGTCCTCACTAAGCTCTGTCACTAGGTCAGTGTATGTAACATATTGAAGGGGCAATCCTTCTCTCCTAGAAAATTTTGAAATAACAACAATAAGGCCATCTAAATGAGCAATATCCTCTCCATAAAACTTTAGGATAACAGAGTGTCGTGGAACCGATGCTCGGGAGAGCATGTATCTGCATAGCAACATGTTGCATAAGACATAGAAATTTCAAGAAATGGAACATGAACTGTGATATGTCTTACCTTGCTTCAACAACATATACAAGACCACATTTGAATGGGAAGTTTCTAGTCTGAGACATCATGTAGACAAGATTAGTTTAAGTTATGTCCCAATGATGCTTTCATAGACTACAAAAATATAAATACACTCTGTCTTTTACAACTATTTTTTCCGTTAAAGCCCAGAGGTACATACTCCCACCGTTCCAAATTAGTTGAAATTTTAGTTTTGTCCTAAGTCAAACTACTTTATGCTCAACCAAGTATACATAAAAATGTGTTAATACCTAGAACATCACATATACAGATTATGAAAATATATTTATGGTGAGTCTAATGAAACTATTTTGGTGTCATAGATGCTAATATATTGTTTATAGATTTGGTCAAACTTAATAAATTTAACTTTGGGCAAAGCTAGAACTTCAACTAATTTGGAACGGAGGGAATATTACAGACGAGCAATTATGTGAAACAGAGTTTTAAAACATCGTGCAATGCTGCACATATATGAAGAAAGCTAAAGACACTACATAAACAAAGACGAGGAAGTCTAGAGAAGGAGCCTGATGGCAGATCAGGCAAGAACACATTGCACAACCACAACTAGAGTCTTCAGAGGCCTAAGTAACCGTGCTCGCCAATAGGGTCCCCAGTGGCTCTCCTCCGGTTTAGTTGGCGTGTGCACCTAAGGCTTGAATGATTTGAGCTGTAGATAACAGATAAGCTTCTCCGAGCTGAGACTCCAAATTCTCCACTAAATCTGGGGACAAATATCTCTCACCTGCCGTCGTGGAACATCGCAAACAAAGAAGCTCTAACATCCTTGGAGTTTCAAAAAATGTTCACATTTGCAAAAATGTTTTAGTTTTCAAAAACTGTTCGGTTTTCCAATTTTATTCGAGGGAGTTTCAAAAAGAATTTGCACA
This sequence comes from Triticum monococcum, assembly GCA_034509565.1. NCBI lineage: Eukaryota > Viridiplantae > Streptophyta > Magnoliopsida > Poales > Poaceae > Triticum > Triticum monococcum. Next base: position 71,551,774 of record CM067846.1, read on the forward strand.
TTTCCAAAATTTATTCACATTTTTCAAATTTTGTTAATAGTTTAAAAAATGTTCCAATTTTTAAAAATATGCATATATCCAAAACCTTGTTCGTATTTTGACGAAATGTTTGTGTTTATTCAAAATTTGTACACAAAAATTGAAAAGTGTATGCATTTCATTAAACATTCATTTTAGAAAAATACTGATTTTTATAAACATGAACAAAAATGTTCGTGTTTTTGAAATTCGTTCGCAAATTTCTGAATATGTTCATGTTTCCCAAAATAGTTCACATGTTCCAATTTGTTCGGGATATTTAAATAAATGTTCATGTTTGCAAAGTACATTCACGTTTTTCAATATTTCTTCACAAATTCGAAAAATCTTTGGAATTTCCAAAAATGTTCTTGTTAAAATTTATTCATAAACACCCAAAACGTTCATGTTTTGAAAAAATCACAATTTCAAAAAATTGTTCACATTTTGTTTATGAGTTTCAAAAAGATTCCTGTTTTATAAAAATGTTACTGTTTATTTTTTTTCAGAATTTCAACCTTGTTCAGAGATTGAAAATAGTTCACTGTTTTCAAAAAATGCGAGTTTCCCTAAAATAATTCACAGATTTGATAAGAAGGTTGAGTTTCTAAAAACATTTCTGTGTTGAAAAACTGTTTCAGTTCGAAACTTAAAATGTTTCAGATTTGCCGCTAGCTTTTAGTTCTTATATTTTCATGCTGATGCATAGACAAGAACCAACGTTCGGTCCATTGGCTAGCTACAGTGCCGAAGCTGGTATACAGAGTAGCCTGCTCGCGGCACCCTCTAATGAGACAGCCAGTCGTGCTCACCCTTGTGCGTCGCGGATCTGTTTGACGCAAAGCACGTCGATTAGGAGATCCCCTGAATAGGAACCGGGCCTCCTATGAGACACCCGCAGGCTGTATTTGAGGTGGATTCGCACAAAGTGCATGCCAGCTAGGCCGACCCATTCGGACGAAGTTAACAAAAATGGCGCTGTAGTTACCGGAAGACATTGTAGCGGCGCAATACGGTAGCACCCAGTTTCATTGGGAATCGGCCAAGCTGAAAGTAGATGGTGCAGAAGCGAGAAGGGATGACAACGGAGCACCGGCCGTCATCTACAGGATATCATACGGAGCCAAATCCGACAGATCTCAAGGTACGGATCCTAAGCTAGGTGTCTTGCAATGATAGTAACAAGGAAACTGGATTTTACCCAGGTTCGGGTTCTCTTAAAGAGATAATACCTTACGTCCTACTTGTGTTTATTATATTGGGGTATAGTACAAAGTACATGTGTCTACCACGAGATTGTTGTGTAAGATTCTAATGATCTATCGACTAGTCTAACATCGGTTTATATAATATACCGAAGGCCTAGGATAATAGGAGTCTTAGGGCGTGTTCGGTAGCCCTCTGGCTCCGCAACTCCTCAGCTCCAGGTCGGAAGCCCAGCCGAATGATCCAAATCCTAGTTATACAAGTGGGAAGCTGGCTATTCGCATAGTGTAAAATTAGAGGAGCGGTGGAGTTGGAACATCCGAGCTCTTAGTAGGCTACGTCAGTTTAGAGGAGTCATCATCTTCTATGCCAAATCTTGTGGAATCTTCCTTGTATGTGTCATGGGCTGTCCGAAGTGACCTAAGATGAAACCGACAAAGGGGGTCCTTTGCCCAGCCTATCTGGCCTGCTAAGCACCCACTCGCCCAGGACATCGACAATAACAAGCATTATATGGGTTTTGTCGATTACCTTTGCCGGAATAACAGACCCTACCATTTTAGAGGCTCTTGCGTGTCCTGAAGCTCTTGCCTTGGCAAAGGATCTCCTCCTGACCAACATTTATCATCACATTTGATTGTTAGGTGGTACTACGAGATAAATAAGGCAACATCAGGGGGTCAGCATGCAGCGATCATTAAGGAGATACAGGCAAGCGCGACTGAGTTTGATTCATGCATGTCCATATTTGAAGGCCGATGCAGTAACTAGAAGCAAATAGTTTAGCGAAAGTGCCCTTCTCAGCTCGAGCTCATATGAGCTTGGAATAAACAGTAAAATATGAAGAAAAAAATGAAAACAAAATAAAACTGATTTTTTATGGCGAATATTGACAAATGTTTTCATTGCTTGCAGAATTTGACATCCGTGGAAGTTGTGGCAAAATAAAATCAGGACTCCAAAATGCTTTTGGAATAATATTTTTGAAGCATTGATTTTTTTTGCCATGAATTCCTAGGATGTCATTTCATGATGAAATTTTGCAAGCATTTAAAACATTTGGCAGTGTTTTGCTAAAAACAAAATCAGATTTTTTTTCAGAATTTACTGCTCATCCAAACTCATATGAGCTGGAGCGCATATACTCCACGCCCATAGTTTGGCTAAATGTTTCATTACATCTTGTTTTAGGCAGACATGTCTGTCTTACCTAGCCACATGAGATTATGATTATCCCTTGACATTGCTCATCAATAAAGTTTTTGTCCCCGCCTTAAAAAAACCGGTTTCACTGTAGCATCTCGGTCAATAGCATAAGTTTACTGCATTGAACCGGTATCTTGGTCAGTTTTTATTTTAAAAATTATTAAATACATGTTGAACATTTTTTAATATACACTGACTTTTTTTGTTTTAAACATTATTAAATACATGCTGAACATTTTCATAATATATGTTGACATTTTCTTAATATATGATGAATATTTTTAATAATTCATGCTGAACTTTTTTTAATATACGATGAACATTTTTGTAATATATGTCGAACTTGCTTTTAATACATGACAATGATTTTTATAATGCATGGTGAACTATTTTGTTATATACGTTGAACATTTCCTTAGTATACGACGAAATTTTTTAATATCACAAGAAAGAGAAGAAAACAGAGAAAAAGAAACAAAAGAAAAAAGGAAAAAAGAAAACCAAAAGGAAAAAACGGATCAAAACAGGAAAAACAGAAAGCCTGAACAAAACCACTAAAAACTGGACAACAGAGCGAAAAACCCGAAACAACAAACCACAGAAGAAAATTTGAGAAAAAAACGCAGCAACCAATGAAGGAAACATCAGCGAACGAAACATTGTGCAGACCCCGTAAGTGAACCAGCCCAACCGGCTCCGCCGCGGGCGGCAAATAGGATCTGCCATGAAAGAGGAGCTAGTGCAGCTATATGCAGAGATGAAAATGGCAAGACTTAAGAGCTTCACTCACTTGTTTTGATGGACTAGTCGATCTAGAAATCCTAGAAGGGCATGCATGTTCTGAAGGTTTCTCGCTTGCCTCGGATTTATACCTTTAACGTGTGCGAGTGGCGACGGATTGCATGGCTACAATTACTATCTGCAGGAAGTTTTCCTTTGACCAAAATCCATAAATATCAGAGATATTCAACCAAGCCAAAAGGCAGTTTGCAAGCGCGGAATTGGAGAAGCAAATTTGAAGCGACTTTTTTTTTTGAAGAGCATGACTTAGTGAAGGGTGCAGTTTCTCTAGCTGTAGGCAGACACATTTGGTTATCCTCCACTCCTAATTTTATACCTGTACCAGACATTATTGAGTTTTAAATAAAGTGTGGAGTTTCTCAAGGAAAAAAGTGCGCTTGCGTGTTCGGGTTTTATCTTTTTTTTGCACGTCTCCGTGAAAAAGGTCACAAATAGGAACTGGTACAAGATAATCTGGATCATGGTAATTTCTCTTCATAATTTTTGCGCGTGTCTGTGCACTTTTCTTTTCTCATTTTGTATGTAGTTTTTTGTCTTTGCTGCTCAGCTCTTTTTCCCCTTCCCTCTTTAATTTATTTTTCTTGTTACAATTTTATTTTTAATTGTCATCTATTTTTATTCATCATGTTACACAATGTTTTTCGAAAATACATGTAATTTTTTTTAAATAATTCATTATATATTTTGGAAAAACAGTCAAAACTATTTAAAAAATATTCATTCTGTACTTTAAAAAGGTTCATCGCATAAACAAAAACTGTTCAAGGCATATTTAAAAAAATAGCATGTATTAGAAAAACATTCATTGTGTATTAAAAAATTGTTTGCTGTGTCTATAAATTGTTCTCCGTGTATTCAAAAAATGTTCATGGGTTTTTCAAAATAGCTCATCCTGTATTAAAAGTTGTTCACCAGATAAATATAAATTGTTCATTGTTTATTTTAAAAAAATTATTTTTTTGCGAAAAAATCATGCATTACAAATTGTTTACCATTTATTTCAAAATAATTATCTGGTATTTAAGACATATTAATTGTGTTCTCAAATGTCATGTACTCTGTATTAAAAATTGTTTGCTGTGTATCTTTGATTGTAAATTTTTGTTGATAGCTTACCAAGATGACCACTTGGTTGTTTGCAGTGTATCTGAAAATTGTTCATTGTGCGTTTGAAAAACGATCACCATGTATTCATTATTTTTTCCATGTATGTAAAAGTTTCAATTGTGTATTACAATTTATTCCTTGTTTCGTTTGAAATGTTCACTGTATATTTACAGAAGTGTTCATATGCCATGCATTGCAATGGGTTATACACCATCTTGCATCATGATTGTAAATGTTTCGAAACTCCTATCTGAAGCACTCGACTTTATCAAGGTGGATTCGTCTCCTTATGCGGCCATCATCGAAGACACTAAATTCCAGCTGAAAATGTGGTTCTCCTAACACTCTATTAGCGCCTGTCGACGTAGTGCTAATACTGTAGCGCATGAACTAGCTAAAGTTGGTCGTTTATTTTTACCGAATGACAGCACCAGCTAGAACTCTATTGTACCGCCCGCAGTGGATGTTTGTGTTTCGGGTGACTTGTCCGTGCACCGTTAAGTTATAAAGCTTTGCTTTGCCCTAAAAAAAAGCATAGCACAAATGTCACGCTGCGACCGACGTCGTACGTATCCAGTTACTGGTAAACGCGCGGCCTGTCCAGCCCACTACCAAACGCACAACATGTTACGTGCCATCCCGTACTTAATCGGAGCAAACGGGGCGTAGAAAACTCGTCATAACTGCTTCGCCATCTAACACCAACAATCGCTCCCACAGCGTCTCAGGCCGTCACGTGCACAAAATAAAAAACCCCTCAACCACCCCAACTAATACCTCGCACGTCCAGCATCCCGAGCCGAACAAACGCACGGCGATACCGTGAGCATGCGAGAACCAGCGCTCCTGCGAATTTTCGGTGATGGGCCACACATCTTCTTCCTTAGTATTAGTGGTTGGGAAAGTTAGAAATATAGGTGATACTTACTACTACCCTATTGCCAAGTTTATAATTAGTAGTTCTAATTTTTTGCTAATCACTATTATCCAACACTCTAGGAAGAATAGACATAAACATGTATCAACTTGTTACTTGTAGATCGCAACCGAATGTACAAACTTAAGTCATGGCTAGTGCCACTTTACATACAAAACAAATGATCAGCAACCTATCTTCTTATATACTCTGCACATTTTTGCTAAAAATAAGCAGATTGATTAGTATCTATTTTAACCAAGGACGGTCTTCTTTTGCCAATTTGCAAATCACTCTACTATGATGCTTCTTGAGCTAGCTAGAGACACGTTCAAGAAGTTCAATCGAGAAGTAACCAAACGTGCCAGCCTCCCAGGATCATATATACGTCAGAATTTTCAACTACCTACATATATAAGTGGATTTCACTACAGCTAAAAGTAGTGGCTGATCCGGAGGTCAATAAGTAAAACTAGTGTGAAAGCTGGATCGTGCGATCGTATTAGGACCACTAGCTCTAGCTCTCGCCCGGGACTCTCTAATGCAATTGTGTTACATACTCTATATACCACCACATATATATTTGCGTTGAGCCCATAGGAATTCACAAGTTGCTTTCTCTCAACAGAGGCTTGTACAAAAGTAAGAAAACACATTCTTTTTTTTTTGAGGAACAAGAGTAACCACGTTACTCTTAAGACAACACATAGTCAGCAGCTAAGACTGCATTCAGGTCGTCTGGGATTGCCGCTACCCACTGCATGTCTTCCAGCCTTCGTGCACGCGCAGTGAGAGCATGGGCAAGCTTGTTTTGACATCAGCTAGCATGTATGACATGGGATTCGCTGAACCTCTGGAGTTCCTTTTTGATGTCGGAGAAGACTGACCACCAGGGGTAGCTGTTGCTGGCGCCCGGCCGAAGCTCATTCACAACGAAAATGCAGTCAGTTTCAGCGATGATAGGCCCCCTGTACAGCGGTGACAGGGCCTGCAGGCCAGCAAGTAAGGCCATCGCTTCGGCTTCCTCCACTGCAGAGCACAGACCAATTCCTTTGGACAGAGAGACAACGACTAGCCCCTTATGATCCCGCGCGACAGTGCCCACTTGCGATATGCCACTATCGGCTAGAAAAGCTACATCTGAGTTCAGTTTGACAGTTCCGACCACTGGGGGACACCACTGATTTGCTGTATGGCCCTGGGATGTCTCGACCTGCAAGTCTGTCGCCCCTGACAGAAAATCCATGGGAATTCTCCTGCCCAAAGCATGCCCAGCCCGTAGCTTCTTATGTTTGATATTTATGTCAGATTCCAAAATAGTGCCGCTACCCTTCAGCTCCTCCTCGTACTGCTCCAAGAAAAGGGCCGACCGGCTGACAAACTCCTTACCTGTGTTGTGCGTGCAGTCATCCCTGAGAAACCAACAACGCCATAGTAGAAGCAGTAATTTGCCTCTTGTCTCGGGGTTGCAAGGGTTGAGGAGGTTCTGTAACCAATCCACCCCAGTGTGTCTGAACTGGGATTCACTAGAAAATTCCAGATTTCTCTCATCTCATGCCTCAGAGCCTTGCTTTTAGTGCATGAAACTACAGCATGAAATTCATCTTCCTCTTCAGTACCACAAATCTTACACACACTGTCCACTTCAAGTGTACGTTTCCATTTATTCTTCTTTGTGGGCAATGTGTTCGTGGCAACTCTCCAGCCGAAAATCTTAATTTTCTCAGGAACTTTTGCTTTCCATATGATGTCCCAAATGCTTCGGTCGTCCTCGTCATTCATAGAGCTCGAGGCTGGGTTTTTGGACTGATTTTGGAGGGAGACCGCTAACCTGTACGCACTTCGAACTATGAAAACGCCGGATTTTTCAAAGTGCCAGGTGAGGGTGTCCTTAGTTTCAGTACTAGGAAGCCTTATACTGCATATAGCCTCCGCGTCAAAGTGGTAGAACAGTTGGTGCACCTTCTCCGTGTCCCACCCCGTACCGTCAGCCCTTAGCAACTGGTTTACCCATCTGAGCCTAGACCGGCGAATGAAGCTTGCTGGTTTGAGGCCCTCTTTACGTGGGATCCAATTGTCTCTCTGAATATTTACCTTCCTTCCGTTCCCGATTCTCCACACAAGACCGGCCTTGAGCAGTTCGAGTCCATACTCAATTCCACGCCAAACAGGGGAGGCTTCCGATGCAAAAACCGTGTCTATTAGCTCCCCGTGCGGGTAGTATTTTGACTTTAGAACGCGAGCGTATAAACTGTCCGGCCTCTGAATCAATCTCCACGCTTGCCTGGCGAGCAGAGCTTGGTTGAACAGCTTCATGTCTCTAAAACCAATACCCCCTCATCGCTTTGGTCTAGTCATTTGCTCCCAAGACATCCAGTGAACTTTCCTCTGGCCCTTTTCCTCGCCCCACCAAAAATCTCGGATTAGTCTTTCATACTTATCACAAAAACCTTGTGTCATCTTGAAGACCCCCATGCAATATGTGGGAAGGGCTTGCAGGACCGATTTCACTAGGACCTCCTTAGCTGCATGAGACACGAATCTTTCTGACCAGTCTGAACATCTCTTTATAAATCTTTCCATGATAGGCTGAAACAAAGAATCCTTCATGCGTCCTTCTGGCGTGGGGAGCCCTAAATACTTGCTCTCAAATGTAGAGGACGTGATCCGCAACTCCGTCATGACAGCTTGTTGGGTCGCCTCTGGACACAGCTCACTGAAGAGGATCGAACACTTGCTATAACTCAGTAGTTGGCCTGAACCTTTCTGAAAATTGGCAAGTATTTGCATGATGCACTCTGCCTCCTCTTTGCACGCCTTGAAGAAGAGTAAGCTGTCATTGGCAAACAGCAGGTTGGAGATCCCGGGACTACCTCTGGCAATCTTCAGGGGGGTGATTTTTCCTCGACGAATCTCCTTGTCCAGTAGGCATGCTAGTCCTTCAGCCACAAAAAGGAAGAGATATGGGCTCAACGGGTCACCCTGCCGAAGCCCTCTCGAGGGGATGAAAGGCTCGAGGAGCTCCCCATTGTATTTGACTGTGTATCTCACGGATTTTACATAGCTAATCACCCAGCCAACCCATTTTTGCTCAAACCCAAGCTTCAGGAGAGACTCTTCCATAAATCCCCAATCGACTCTATCATATGCCTTTGCCAAATCCAACTTGAAAGCACAGTGCGTATTAGCTGGCTGTTTGGAATGCTGGATTTTATAGAAGCACTCGAAAGCAATCGTGGCGTTGTCTGTGATCAGGCGGCCGGGAATAAAGGCACTCTGAGTCTCTGAAATCAGATCATCCAGAAGGGGTCTCAAGCGATTCACCATGCACTTGGAGATCACTTTATATATCACGTTGCACAGACTTATTGGTCTGTAGTCTTTCAAGTGCTCTGGATTATTCTTCTTCGGGATGAGAACGATTACCGTGTCATTAATCCCCTCCGGCATGATACCCTCCTGGAAAAATTTCAGAACCGCATCCACCACGTCCCTCTTAACAGTACTCCAATTCCTCTGGAAAAACCTAGCTGGAAAGCCGTCGGGCCCTGGAGCTTTCAAAGGGCCAATTTGGAAGAGTGTGTCACTGATTTCCTTTTCCGTGAAATCCTTAACCAACAACGTATTCATCTCTGCAGTAACTCTTTCATTCAGGCAGTCTACTATTACCTTAGGATCGACTTCTTCTTCTTTAGTGTACAATTGTTTGAAGAAGCTTGTGGTCATTTCCTGTAACTTGTCCATTTCCTCCACCCAAACACCATCCTCATTTTTTAACTTACTGATTGTATTCTTTTTCCGTCTCCATGAGGCCTTTCGTTGGAAGTACTTGGTATTTTTATCTTCTTCTCTCAGCCATAACACTCTAGATCGTTGTCTCCACATCATCTCCTCCCGGTGCAAAACCTCGTCCAAATTCCTAGATACAGCCTTAATCTCCCTGTCTCTGGCAGCCGACGCTTGTTTCTTCCACAGGCTCTCCAATTGCTTCCTGAGCAAAGCAGTCTGCTTCATAATTGAAACGAAGTTGTTTTTTGCCCATGTGTTTAGGGAGCGTTGCAGACCTGCTATTTTCTGTGATATATCAGATAGGTTCTCAGCTGTCCCTCTCTCCTCCCATGAGTTCAAAATTGCATCTGTCAATGACTCCATTCTTTCCCACATATACTCATATCGGAATCCCTTATGCAGGGGTCTCCATTCTTTCCTCGGACCGAATCTAAGGAGCAGGGGAAGATGATCGGATCTAGATGAACAAATGTGCTCGATTGAAGCTTCAGGGAAGATAGAGCTCCACTGTTGGTTAGCAACCCCGCGATCGATTCTGGCCTTGACATTGTCCGCACCCTTTTGTTTATTATCAAAAGTCCATCTTGGACCACTGAAACCGAGGTCGAACAACTTACAGTCGGCCAGAACTTCTCTGAAACTTTACATGTTCTTCTCGTTTTGCGGTGTTCTAGAAAAGTGTTCATGTTGCCAAGCAGTTTCATTGAAATCACCCAAAATGAGCCATGGTTCGTTTGACATCGGCCTGATTCTGCGTAAGAGATCCCACATGTGATGCCTCTCACTAGCTTTTGGCTCACCATAAACAAAGGTACCCCGCCATTGCCGGCCATGGGGATTTAGACGAACCAACACATCGATGTAATGCGGGCCAATAGCGAGTACTTTTATTTCAACTTGCTCATCATAGAAGAGAGTTATACCTGCACCCTTTCCCTTACCGACATGGGAGATGCAATGCTTGAGACCTAGTCTCCTACGCAACTTATTAACGTAATCCTCGCTTTTCCTAGTTTCAGAGATGAAGACCAGAGAACGCCGGTAGGTGCGCACTAGGCACACCAACTCCTGAACTGTCCGGGGATGCCCAAGGCCCCAGCAGTTCCAGCTTATTATTGTCATGGCTCCTGGTGGGTGCCGTCCGTCGCACCCACCAGTTGACCGAGAGCCCCTGGCTCGGTTGCTTCCTGACCACCATCCTTGCCCTTGCTCCCCTGCCCTGTGCCCTTCTTTTTCTTGTTCTGGTCGGAGTCAGTACCCACCTCTTCAGTGTTTGCTCTCCCTGAATCATCCTGCCCACGAGTGTCTCTCTTGCCAAGGACCGATCTAGAGTGAGTTGTCCCCTTCCTGTTGCCCTTGATGCCAGCCAAATCCCACAAAACTCTGCCTTTTTCTTCTGTAGCTACATCCCCACCCTTGCCCAGACTCTCAGTTGGTGCAGCCTCCACATGTCCTTCGTTCTGTACTGGATTTGCATGCAGCTTCATAGCTTCGTCCTCCTCTGAAACTTTCTCCTTGTTTTCATCCTGGCTGGCAGTCTCCAGTGCACCGGTGGACCGAGCAGGGCTCGGCCTATGAGCATCGGTGACAGCCGGAATGGCCGTGCCTCCATAGAGCGGGGTGGGTCCAAAGCCCGGTGGGTGGCTGGGATCCGCGGAGACCTCAGCCAAGACGCCCGCTGAACCGCCACCGCTTCCAGCCGAGGGCAGACTCGGCTCCATCACAGCGCCCTCAGAAGAAGCCGCGTTCTGGACCTTGCTAGATGAGGTCTCTGTCACCTTTAGCTTTGTGTCAGTTACCATGTCGTCACCCACTGAGAGACGAGCCACAACCTCTCGCATCTGTTCCACTTGGGTCGACACAGTCTTGTCATGGCTGGCAGGCATTGGAGCACGCCACAGGGACTGTGACGACTGGCAAGCCTGTTTTTGCCCCCATCTTCTCGGGCAGGAACTAAGCACGAGGGTCGTCAAAGTGCACTGGAAGCACACAGAGCTCCTTACTGTACCTCAATTTCTTCTCTTCATTTGGGATATCACACCTCGCTTCCATATGTCCTATATATCCACAGAATAAACAGAAGTTTGGCAATCTTTCATACCTCAGGTAGACTGTAACCTCCTCCTCTGTGATCTCATCAGCCAACATAATCTCCTTCTGCAACGCCGAGTACAAGGGCAGCTGTACTCTCACTCTGAGAAACTTGTCACAACTATTTCCCCTCGAGTGCGGATCGATCATCACCACCGGCCCCACTTGGTCCCCGAGGTTGCGGGCAAGCTCCTTGGTGAGTAGGTAGAAGGGGATTCCCCTAAACTGAACCCACATCGGCATATGGGAGAATATAGCCGAAGTAGGATCAGCTTCCTTCTCCAAACCGACGACAAGGAACACATCGCCCTTGTATTGCCACAGCCCACCCTTGATGACGTGTTGCCGGTCTCCCTCTTCTGAGAACTCGAGGACGAATTTGCGCCCTTCCTCTGCAGCAAGTTCATGGTCACCTAGTTCGCCACGAACCTTCCATACCTTCTTCATGTGGTCGATCAGTTGCCTGGAGTTCACCAGCAGAACAGACAGGAATAGTCCAACCGCCAGGAAGCGCGTCTGCACCGTCTTTCGAGCCCCGGTCATGTTGATGACCAGGGTCTTCTTCACTGGCTCCGCACAGGTCTTGGCTATCTCCTTCCCTGGGCGTTGGATGTTGGTGGGGAGGGTGCAGTCGGCGTGCAGCCTAACCGAGCTCCCGGCTGTAGGCACCGCCTCCATCGCCCTCGCAGCATCAGGAGCCGCCGCCTCCTGGAGCCTCTTCTTCCCCTCCATCGTTGCCCTCAGGCAAATACACGAATACCTTATGTGCGTGGGTAGAACACAATACTGGATAAGAGGAGCTTGGGATGGAATCTGCAAAGGTAGCCTCCCTCTAAATAGCAAATCATCCATGGCCTTGTTAATTCCTCCTTTATTCTCCGCCTTAATCCCTGTAAATGACAGCGTTTCCTCCACATCAGGGAGAAATGGCACCCACGACTCGCTGTGTTCTTCATGTCCCTTAATGGACGATTTAGTTCTGGCCTCCGTTGATTGCGCACTTCCTGGGTCAGGCGGCTCTTTCCTCTCATCCTTAGAGAGAAGGAACACAGGAGATCTGGCTCTTGCTCTCTCCAATTTAAACCTCAAAAAAGCGATACGAATCTTCAGGCTTCCGATGGCTCTTGTGGTATATCCGAGCCAGTCTTTGACAGTGGCGAAGGAATTGGGATTTAGTTGGATAGGATTGTAGAGGAGAGTCTCAGGATTGGTTTTCGTGGGGCTTCGGTTTTCAGCGATTATCCATCGCCGATTTCTGGAGGAGAAAAGGAGATCGCCTTTCGTGGGTTGCAGGAGAGGAACACATTCTTTCTAACAAAGCATGGAGACAAGTTTTTTGTTTTTCTCAAAGAAAACGTGTACACAAGTACCAGGACATGTCTATGTATTGTGCCATTCTGGGAGTCGAACTTCTTTCCTCAGAATGTTAGAAAATTTTAGCCTGTTGTTGGCAGACCCAGATTATGATAAGTTTAGACATGAAAAAAATAGAGTACTGTATTACTATATTCACCAAAGGTCCAATATCAATGTGAAGTTTGTTTTATCATTCGCGGGACTGTTTTTACAATAGTATTCGTGTGGAATCGTGGGTAAACTTCAAACCCAATTAACCATTTTAGGGTAGGTTGTGAAATAAGTATATAGTGGTGGAGCTTAGGGAGGGGAAAAGGGGGGGCCATTCCCCCCCCCCCCCTCAGTTTTTTTTCTTTACATATCTATCTATCTATCTATCTATCTATACCTACACTAATTCTAGACTTCCTAAAAATTCCCACGTTAATCAGATTTTACAAGCTGTTAATCATGTGGGACCAAATTATAACGGTGTAGATTAATCCATGTAATCCACGGCCATCTAACCATCAAACAGCTAATGCAAAAAAAACATCAAAAGGAGAGACTCCTCCCTGCCTCCACGTCTCTCAAACCATGTGTGATGTGGATCGATCTCTCCTCTTCCCCTCAAGTGTCTTGCGATTTTAAAACAAAAGGTGTCCAATGATCCCTAAAAAAGCAGAAAAAATGAATCTATCACCCTCCTATATAAAACATCTAAAGATCCTGTAACTAAAAATCCCATGAAGATCGTCCTTGGTCAAAGGAGTGTCTATTTGTACGTTTCGTACTACCTATCTTCCTCATCCTCCATCTTGCCGCATCTTTTCTTTGGGACATCGATGACTTTGGTGATCCATCCAAGTTTGAATCGGTGTAAAAGAATTGGGTACGTCAGATCCATCCTGTCCTGCAACCTATGGTACGTCAGATCCATCCTCTCCTGCAACCTGTGATCATGTCTAATCAGTTTTCAAGTTCTTGCCATAGAGTAATCTAACATCTATTTTCAATCCAGCAGATGAATTTGTCCCAACATAGTTCATGCAGCAGTTGTACCAACGAGACTGTTTGAGGCATGCGCATGTCTCCTTCAGGACTCTCGCCCTTAATTTCATAGAAGAAAAACTTATCCCTAAAAGGCCCACCGTCACGCCCACAGGCTATGGTTTCCTTCTGTTCGTTGCCTCTCCCGACCGGATCATCATCAAGCGACCCCTATGGCCGCTCTTGATTCCATCCCTGATGGAATCGATTTAAAAGACAGTGGTAAGATCCAACCAATCCTCTCCTGCAGCCTAGCTCTAATTTATATTCATCTAATCACCTACCATGAATCTATACCACCATAAGAATTCAACCCATCGTTTTTGCATGCATGTCGGTTCTGTTCTCGGCGGAATTGATCAAGAAAGGTATCGATTGGCTGATGTGTACATGAGTGTACTAGCTTCTGGACGTGAACTTGCTTCATCGTCGCTGCCGTAAGCACTCGAGCTGGGGTTGTCTTGCACCAAGACTGCACGTGATTCTGTTCGTCTCCAATCATTGAAATCTTAAATCTCGTTAGCTTTCAAATTATTGACATGCAGAAATTAATCAAACACCTACTTTTAGGCTGCTAATCGTCACTGTCATAAGCACTCGAGCTGGCGTTGTCTTGCACCAGGACTGCACATGATTTTGTTCCTCTCCAATCATTGAAATCTTGAGTCTCATTAGCTTTCAAATTATTGACATGCAGAAATTAATCAAACACCTACTTTTAGGGTGCTAATGGTTTTATCCAACGAAGGTTGATATAGAGAAGTAACCATACCATCCAATCTTTGAAACATATTGGACGTCCATCACAGGCGACAAGGCTGCCGAGCTAAGAACTGTGGCAGACTGGTAGTGGAGCTGTTTACTTGCTCGACACTGTTCAATTTTGTCACTGCATTGACTTGGCAAGTAACTCAGAACCCTTTGAATCTCCTCCTCATAATTTTATTCATATAGTTTATCTTTAATACCCTGTCCACAGGGTTGTCTCTAGCTTGCAATTTTGTCAGCAGATTTGTGGCAAGTGCAATGCATGTGTAGTTAAGTTGGCTAGACTAATATTGATTTCTTCCATCTATTTTTGTTTTGGAAACATAAAATGGCGCCGTTGCACATTATTGGCAATTATTGACAGCTCATATAGTTGGTGTGTGATAAGTTACTACAGGGTATTTATGTTAACATTTTGACACATTTTACATACATCTAATGTTATGGATTCTTGGCTGGTAGAGAAAACGGAATAAGATATCATGCTCTTGCGTACAGAAACTTCGACATGATTCGAGGGCTAAGCATTCAACATGATTCGTTTTTTAGTCCATGCATATTGTCATATTGTCATGGAATTTCTAAGCTACTTTACAACTGCATTTCAGTGGACTATATCGTTCATTAGTTTTTCTTTACCTTGAGAATATTATCTTGGATTTGAATTAAATGGCAGTCTAGAATTTTTATCTCATTCATGTGTTTACCTTCTCTTATAGTTGTGACGAGCAAATTCAGCAAATTTAACTGGTGGTGAGTTCAATCAAGTGTGAGGCCGCTATCTAATAACTTCTTTGCAGGTCTGATATGGAAGGAGGTGTCTTGGTTTTCCAAGCTCAAGAATGCAGTTCCATGAAGAAACAGTAATGATATCAATCAAGCCTCACTTTTTTTCCGTTTACTATTTTCATCACATCATTTATACATAATTTATATTGGTGTTGAAGGCGAACTCTCTAAAGTGTTCCCTTTACACTGTTGATATGTGAAGTTTCTGAGTTGTTTTCTTAAATCCTCTGCCTTAGATACTATTCATGGAGGTTTGTGATGACACCCAATAAGAACATCCCAGAGGTGCCTTCCGTGTAGCACATCACTTAGTGTTTTTAGATGGGCAACCTTCAGCTTGAGATAAAGCACATTTTTGCCTACTACCATTGCTTAGGAAGAGTGATTTCTCCTCTGCGACAGCGCCTAACTTACATAGAATGGTTGGATCATCACAAGATTTGCATGATGTTCATTAGTGTACTTTTTATAGCCTTAAATTCATCTCCTATTTTTCATCCATTGGTTCATGAATATTATATGAAAATCTACTATAGGCTACACATGAACATCTCTGGATTCTATGGAATTGATTGCTAAAGACAGATTTAGCGTTTAACTTTATATGATACATTGATCTTTCTGTACTAGATTCTAACTATTGTAAAATGGATTCTTCAGCTTACCTATTGCAAACATATTCATTCAGCCAACATTCTGAACAATTTCTAGATATTGTGCTGCTTCATACAGTTGTTTGCCCACAGAAAACATCCTATGACCATGGCACTATATTCTACCATGTCTAACCGACCTGATTGTTTCCAAAAATAGACAATTGAGTTTCACATTACACATGTTTGTTTCTGCACGTACCTGACTTGCAATCTTTTTGATATAGGAACAAATTGCAACAGATACAAAACACATTCCCTAATCTATGAAAGACAGTTTTTCTTCCTAATTCATATCACGTGACTACCTTTTATAAATAGAGAAATCTATGCGTTCTTGGTACTTCAGTTATCTTGAGGATTTTGGTTATTTGTACGGAACAATTACATTTAAGTTGATTGTGCCCTTAGTTTCCAGGAAGAATGAAATCCATCATGGAGCAGATTATTGAGGAATACATTGATTGTATACATTCCCAAACTACTTTGTAGTTCAGAATCAAGGTTATGGAAAAAAAGATGATACATACTTTTGTACCACCTTAGTCGATCGATATGAACCTTCAAATTCTGTAGTACCAACTCCATAAGATCATATGGGTACATACAGTATTTCTTTTGAACAAATTATTGAAGCTCTAATGTTAATTGTACGTGCATCCATATCTCCATGTTCTAAATTTAAGAATCAGAATGCTTACCTTCATCTATACCATATGATCTTATTAGGCTTTTTACATATAAACCAAACTTGGTCTCATTATTTTGATCATTTATACCTATACCTTTCTTGGGAAGGAGAGTAAGCTCCCACTGCACTCAAAAATTGCGATCTAAATATCGTTGGTCAATACAGATATTAATCTATGTTCTATCTTGATATAGAATTTCCTATTCTGCTATTTTTTCCGGAGAAGATCAAGGCAGAAGTTATGTTCAGCAGATTTTATGTTTTAGATAGGATATATACTATGAGGGACTACTCAGCTATCATGCCATTCGGGAATCCACATCTCCACTATTACAAATGAAATATGCAGCTACTAGAAGTTTGATATTACACAGTTATCCCGGTTTATAACGGTGTGCCTATGTTTAGTTGCAGCCATGCTTTTCTCAGACCAAGCTTCATATCCTCCACTCTTCTGCCACGATAAAATATGCTTATTTTCTCTAGATAAACAAATGAAGATGTCTCTTTATGTCTATTCCTCTGATAGGACATCACAATGAATATAAATTATGACCAATCACTCTAAGCTTTCTTTTGCATGTTTGTTGAATGATTTTATTTACAAAGCTTTAGCTTTACAGTACTGTCTTATTACTGATATTTTGTGTCTTTGTTATTCATGATTCAATAAGTAGACATATATTAACATTTATGATAAAATAAAATAAAAAAATAATGGAGTGTTATATATTTTACTTATATATCCATGGAAATGTGTAAATTAAGGGTTTCTATCACCAAAGTACATTCATATATGTTATTCATAATATATCTCTTTTTTAACTAGGATCATAATATATCTGATTTCACACAAATAGTTGTAAAAACATAAAAAGAATGTATATATAGCTAGCCCGTGCGAATGCACGGGTTGACGACTAGTACATATAATATTTAACATTGTTTGGGCCAAATGTAACATAATACAGTAGATTAGCCCCCTCAACTCTGTTTAAGACTCACTTAGCCCCTTGTCAAATCACGATGAAGCTCCGCTAGACATCGGAAGAAGGTAGGAAAAATCTTCTTTATGTATTTGTTAGAATACAACTAAAATTTTGTCTTATTGGTGTGTCCAGCATGCACTATTGATGATTAATCAACATGGATGGTATGCGCCTCCTCAGCTGTGTAGTCAAAATGATGAACTGGATTGTGGACTGCAAAATCAGCTAAGCCACTAGAATCTAAATATGTGGTTCCCATTCATCAAGGTGGTCATACTAAACTCAAATGTTGGTGAGGAGAAATCTGTTGAAGGCACTATGTCAAGCAATTAAACCAGCTCTTGAAGTTTGAGGTCAGCAACATCTATACTTTGATTTTCGAAGGAGCCATGTAGTCATGCAATGAAAGAGCTTTAACGTGATTTGAGAGGGGGCTAAGTGAGTCGTAAACAGAGTTGAGAGGCTAATCTAGTGTATTATGTTAAATTTAGCCCAAATAATGTTAAATAGTATATGTTTATGTAAATAAAAAATTGTGTGTGTGTGTGTGGGTGGGGGGGGGGGGGCATTGCCCCCATTGGTCCTCACTAAGCTCTGTCACTAGGTCAGTGTATGTAACATATTGAAGGGGCAATCCTTCTCTCCTAGAAAATTTTGAAATAACAACAATAAGGCCATCTAAATGAGCAATATCCTCTCCATAAAACTTTAGGATAACAGAGTGTCGTGGAACCGATGCTCGGGAGAGCATGTATCTGCATAGCAACATGTTGCATAAGACATAGAAATTTCAAGAAATGGAACATGAACTGTGATATGTCTTACCTTGCTTCAACAACATATACAAGACCACATTTGAATGGGAAGTTTCTAGTCTGAGACATCATGTAGACAAGATTAGTTTAAGTTATGTCCCAATGATGCTTTCATAGACTACAAAAATATAAATACACTCTGTCTTTTACAACTATTTTTTCCGTTAAAGCCCAGAGGTACATACTCCCACCGTTCCAAATTAGTTGAAATTTTAGTTTTGTCCTAAGTCAAACTACTTTATGCTCGACCAAGTATACATAAAAATGTGTTAATACCTAGAACATCACATATACAGATTATGAAAATATATTTATGGTGAGTCTAATGAAACTATTTTGGTGTCATAGATGCTAATATATTGTTTATAGATTTGGTCAAACTTAATAAATTTAACTTTGGGCAAAGCTAGAACTTCAACTAATTTGGAACGGAGGGAATATTACAGACGAGCAATTATGTGAAACAGAGTTTTAAAACATCGTGCAATGCTGCACATATATGAAGAAAGCTAAAGACACTACATAAACAAAGACGAGGAAGTCTAGAGAAGGAGCCTGATGGCAGATCAGGCAAGAACACATTGCACAACCACAACTAGAGTCTTCAGAGGCCTAAGTAACCGTGCTCGCCAATAGGGTCCCCAGTGGCTCTCCTCCGGTTTAGTTGGCGTGTGCACCTAAGGCTTGAATGATTTGAGCTGTAGATAACAGATAAGCTTCTTCGAGCTGAGACTCCAAATTCTCCACTAAATCTGGGGACAAATATCTCTCACCTGCCGTCGTGGAACATCGCAAACAAAGAAGCTCTAACATCCTTGGAGTTTCAAAAAATGTTCACATTTGCAAAAATGTTTTAGTTTTCAAAAACTGTTCGGTTTTTCAATTTTATTCGAGGGAGTTTCAAAAAGAATTTGCACGTTTCCAAAATTTATTCACATTTTTCAAATTTTGTTAATAGTTTAAAAAATGTTCCAATTTTTAAAAATATGCATATATCCAAAACCTTGTTCGTATTTTGACGAAATGTTTGTGTTTATTCAAAATTTGTACACAAAAATTGAAAAGTGTATGCATTTCATTAAACATTCATTTTAGAAAAATACTGATTTTTATAAACATGAACAAAAATGTTCGTGTTTTTGAAATTCGTTCGCAAATTTCTGAATATGTTCATGTTTCCCAAAATAGTTCACATGTTCCAATTTGTTCGGGATATTTAAATAAATGTTCATGTTTGCAAAGTACATTCACGTTTTTCAATATTTCTTCACAAATTCGAAAAATCTTTGGAATTTCCAAAAATGTTCTTGTTAAAATTTATTCATAAACACCCAAAACGTTCATGTTTTGAAAAAATCACAATTTCAAAAAATTGTTCACATTTTGTTTATGAGTTTCAAAAAGATTCCTGTTTTATAAAAATGTTACTGTTTATTTTTTTTCAGAATTTCAACCTTGTTCAGAGATTGAAAATAGTTCACTGTTTTCAAAAAATGCGAGTTTCCCTAAAATAATTCACAGATTTGATAAGAAGGTTGAGTTTCTAAAAACATTTCTGTGTTGAAAAACTGTTTCAGTTCGAAACTTAAAATGTTTCAGATTTGCCGCTAGCTTTTAGTTCTTATATTTTCATGCTGATGCATAGACAAGAACCAACGTTCGGTCCATTGGCTAGCTACAGTGCCGAAGCTGGTATATAGAGTAGCCTGCTCGCGGCACCCTCTAATGGGACAGCCAGTCGTGCTCACCCTTGTGCGTCGCGGATCTGTTTGACGCAAAGCACGTCGATTAGGAGATCCCCTGAATAGGAACCGGGCCTCCTATGAGACACCCGCAGGCTGTATTTGAGGTGGATTCGCACAAAGTGCATGCCAGCTAGGCCGACCCATTCGGACGAAGTTAACAAAAATGGCGCTGTAGCTACCGGAAGACATTGTAGCGGCGCAATACGGTAGCACCCAGTTTCATTGGGAATCGGCCAAGCTGAAAGTAGATGGTGCAGAAGCGAGAAGGGATGACAACGGAGCACCGGCCGTCATCTACAGGATATCATACGGAGCCAAATCCGACAGATCTCAAGGTACAGATCCTAAGCTAGGTGTCTTGCAATGATAGTAACAAGGAAACTGGATTTTACCCAGGTTCGGGTTCTCTTAAAGAGATAATACCTTACGTCCTACTTGTGTTTATTATATTGGGGTATAGTACAAAGTACATGTGTCTACCACGAGATTGTTGTGTAAGATTCTAATGATCTATCGACTAGTCTAACCTCGGTTTATATAATATACCGAAGGCCTAGGATAATAGGAGTCTTAGGGCATGTTCGGTAGCCCTCTGGCTCCGCAACTCCTCAGCTCCAGGTCGGAAGCCCAGCCGAACGATCCAAATCCTAGTTATACAAGTGGGAAGCTGGCTATTCGCATAGTGTAAAATTAGAGGAGCGGTGGAGTTGGAACATCCGAGCTCTTAGTAGGCTACGTCAGTGGAGAGGAGTTATCATCTTCTATGCCAAATCTTGTGGAATCTTCCTTGTATGTGTCATGGGCTGTCCGAAGTGACCTAAGATGAAACCGACAAAGGGGGTCCTTTGCCCAGCCTATCTGGCCTGCTAAGCACCCACTCGCCCAGGACATCAACAATAACAAGCATTATATGGGTTTTGTCGATTACCTTTGCCGGAATAACAGACCCTACCATTTTAGAGGCTCTTGCGTGTCCTGAAGCTCTTGCCTTGGCAAAGGATCTCCTCCTGACCAACATTTATCATCACATTTGATTGTTAGGTGGTACTACGAGATAAATAAGGCAACATCAGGGGGTCAGCATGCAGCGATCATTAAGGAGATACAGGCAAGCGCGACTGAGTTTGATTCATGCATGTCCATATTTGAAGGCCGATGCAGTAACTAGAAGCAAATAGTTTAGCGAAAGTGCCCTTCTCAGCTCGAGCTCATATGAGCTTGGAATAAACAGTAAAATATGAAGAAAAAAATGAAAACAAAATAAAACTGATTTTTTATGGCGAATATTGACAAATGTTTTCATTGCTTGCAGAATTTGACATCCGTGGAAGTTGTGGCAAAATAAAATCAGGACTCCAAAATGCTTTTGGAATAATATTTTTGAAGCATTGATTTTTTTTTTGCCATGAATTCCTAGGATGTCATTTCATGATGAAATTTTGCAAGCATTTAAAACATTTGGCAGTGTTTTGCTAAAAACAAAATCAGATTTTTTTTCAGAATTTACTGCTCATCCAAACTCATATGAGCTGGAGCGCATATACTCCACGCCCATAGTTTGGCTAAATGTTTCATTACATCTTGTTTTAGGCAGACATGTCTGTCTTACCTAGCCACATGAGATTATGATTATCCCTTGACATTGCTCATCAATAAAGTTTTTGTCCCCGCCTTAAAAAAAACCGGTTTCACTGTAGCATCTCGGTCAATAGCATAAGTTTACTGCATTGAACCGGTATCTTGGTCAGTTTTTATTTTAAAAATTATTAAATACATGTTGAACATTTTTTAATATACACTGACTTTTTTTGTTTTAAACATTATTAAATACATGCTGAACATTTTCATAATATATGTTGACATTTTCTTAATATATGATGAATATTTTTAATAATTCATGCTGAACTTTTTTTAATATACGATGAACATTTTTGTAATATATGTCGAACTTGCTTTTAATACATGACAATGATTTTTATAATGCATGGTGAACTATTTTGTTATATACGTTGAACATTTCCTTAGTATACGACGAAATTTTTTAATATCACAAGAAAGAGAAGAAAACAGAGAAAAAGAAACAAAAGAAAAAAGGAAAAAAGAAAACCAAAAGGAAAAAACGGATCAAAACAGGAAAAACAGAAAGCCTGAACAAAACCACTAAAAACTGGACAACAGAGCGAAAAAACCCGAAACAACAAACCACAGAAGAAAATTTGAGAAAAAAACGCAGCAACCAATGAAGGAAACATCAGCGAACGAAACATTGTGCAGACCCCGTAAGTGAACCAGCCCAACCGGCTCCGCCGCGGGCGGCAAATAGGATCTGCCATGAAAGAGGAGCTAGTGCAGCTATATGCAGAGATGAAAATGGCAAGACTTAAGAGCTTCACTCACTTGTTTTGATGGACTAGTCGATCTAGAAATCCTAGAAGGGCATGCATGTTCTGAAGGTTTCTCGCTTGCCTCGGATTTATACCTTTAACGTGTGCGAGTGGCGACGGATTGCATGGCTACAATTACTATCTGCAGGAAGTTTTCCTTTGACCAAAATCCATAAATATCAGAGATATTCAACCAAGCCAAAAGGCAGTTTGCAAGCGCGGAATTGGAGAAGCAAATTTGAAGCGACTTTTTTTTTTGAAGAGCATGACTTAGTGAAGGGTGCAGTTTCTCTAGCTGTAGGCAGACACATTTGGTTATCCTCCACTCCTAATTTTATACCTGTACCAGACATTATTGAGTTTTAAATAAAGTGTGGAGTTTCTCAAGGAAAAAAGTGCGCTTGCGTGTTCGGGTTTTATCTTTTTTTTGCACGTCTCCGTGAAAAAGGTCACAAATAGGAACTGGTACATGATAATCTGGATCATGGTAATTTCTCTTCATAATTTTTGCGCGTGTCTGTGCACTTTTCTTTTCTCATTTTGTATGTAGTTTTTTGTCTTTGCTGCTCAGCTCTTTTTCCCCTTCCCTCTTTTATTTTATTTTTCTTGTTACAATTTTATTTTTAATTGTCATCTATTTTTATTCATCATGTTACACAATGTTTTTCGAAAATACATGTAATTTTTTTAAATAATTCATTATATATTTTGGAAAAACAGTCAAAACTATTTAAAAAATATTCATTCTGTACTTTAAAAAGGTTCATCGCATAAACAAAAACTGTTCAAGGCATATTTAAAAAATAGCGTGTATTAGAAAAACATTCATTGTGTATTAAAAAATTGTTTGCTGTGTCTATAAATTGTTCTCCGTGTATTCAAAAAATGTTCATGGGTTTTTCAAAATAGCTCATCCTGTATTAAAAGTTGTTCACCAGATAAATATAAATTGTTCATTGTTTATTTTAAAAAAATTATTTTTTTGCGAAAAAATCATGCATTACAAATTGTTTACCATTTATTTCAAAATAATTATCTGGTATTTAAGACATATTAATTGTGTTCTCAAATGTCATGTACTCTGTATTAAAAATTGTTTGCAGTGTATCTTTGATTGTAAATTTTTGTTGATAGCTTACCAAGATGACCACTTGGTTGTTTGCAGTGTATCTGAAAATTGTTCATTGTGCGTTTGAAAAACGATCACCATGTATTCATTATTTTTTCCATGTATGTAAAAGTTTCAATTGCGTATTACAATTTATTCCTTGTTTCGTTTGAAATGTTCACTGTATATTTACAGAAGTGTTCATATGCCATGCATTGCAATGGGTTATACACCATCTTGCATCATGATTGTAAATGTTTCGAAACTCCTATCTGAAGCACTCGACTTTATCAAGGTGGATTCGTCTCCTTATGCGGCCATCATCGAAGACACTAAATTCCAGCTGAAAATGTGGTTCTCCTAACACTCTATTAGCGCCTGTCGACGTAGTGCTAATACTGTAGCGCATGAACTAGCTAAAGTTGGTCGTTTATTTTTACCGAATGACAGCACCAGCTAGAACTCTATTGTACCGCCCGCAGTGGATGTTTGTGTTTCGGGTGACTTGTCCGTGCACCGTTAAGTTATAAAGCTTTGCTTTGCCCTAAAAAAAAGCATAGCACAAATGTCACGCTGCGACCGACGTCGTACGTATCCAGTTACTGGTAAACGCGCGGCCTGTCCAGCCCACTACCAAACGCACAACATGTTACGTGCCATCCCGTACTTAATCGGAGCAAACGGGGCGTAGAAAACTCGTCATAACTGCTTCGCCGTCTAACACCAACAATCGCTCCCACAGCGTCTCAGGCCGTCACGTGCACAAAATAAAAAACCCCTCAACCACCCCAACTAATACCTCGCACGTCCAGCATCCCGAGCCGAACGAACGCACGGCGATACCGTGAGCATGCGAGAACGAGCGCTCCTGCGAATTTTCGGTGATGGGCCACACATCTTCTTCCTTAGTATTAGTGGTTGGGAAAGTTAGAAATATAGGTGATACTTACTACTACCCTATTGCCAAGTTTATAATTAGTAGTTCTAATTTTTTGCTAATCACTATTATCCAACACTCTAGGAAGAATAGACATAAACATGTATCAACTTGTTACTTGTAGATCGCAACTGAATGTACAAACTTAAGTCATGGCTAGTGGCACTTTACATACAAAACAAATGATCAGCAACCTATCTTCTTATATACTCTGCACATTTTTGCTAAAAATAAGCAGATTGATTAGTATCTATATTAACCAAGGACGGTCTTCTTTTGCCAATTTGCAAATCACTCTATTATGATGCTTCTTGAGCTAGCTAGAGACACGTTCAAGAAGTTCAATCAAGAAGTAACCAAACGTGCCAGCCTCCCAGGTTCATATATACGTCAGAATTTTCAACTACCTACATATATAAGTGGATTTCACTACAGCTAAAAGTAGTGGCTGATCCGGAGGTCAATAAGTAAAACTAGTGTGAAAGCTGGATCGTGCGATCGTATTAGGACCACTAGCTCTAGCTCTCGCCCGGGACTCTCTAATGCGATTGTGTTACATACTCTATATACCACCACATATATATTTGCGTTGAGCCCATAGGAATTCACAAGTTCCTTTCTCTCAACAGAGGCTTGTACAAAAGTAAGAAAACACATTCTTTCTAACAAAGCATGGAGACAAGTTTTTTTGTTTTTCTCAAAGAAAACGTGTACACAAGTACCAGGACATGTCTATGTATTGTGCCATTCTGGGAGTCGAACTTCTTTCCTCAGAATGTTAGAAAATTTTAGCCTGTTGTTGGCAGACCCAGATTATGATAAGTTTAGACATGAAAAAAATAGAGTACTGTATTACTATATTCACCAAAGGTCCAATATCAATGTGAAGTTTGTTTTATCATTCGCAGGACTGTTTTTACAATAGTATTCGTG
Source organism: Triticum monococcum (assembly GCA_034509565.1). Lineage (NCBI taxonomy): Eukaryota > Viridiplantae > Streptophyta > Magnoliopsida > Poales > Poaceae > Triticum > Triticum monococcum. The sequence goes on from CM067846.1 coordinate 71,577,105, forward strand.
TGGAATCGTGGGTTCAAACCCAATTAACCATTTTAGGGTAGGTTGTGAAATATATATAGTGTTATAAGAGGATCCAAAAATATTAATCCAATGTGAGCCATGACTATAGTGGTGGAGCTTAGGGAGGGGGAAAGGGGGCCATGCCCCCCCCCCCCCCCCCTCAATTTTTTTCTTTACATATACATATAATATTTAACATTGTTTGGGCCAAATGTAACATAATACAGTAGATCAGCCCCCTCAACTCTGTTTAAGACTCACTTAGCCCCTTGTCAAATCACGATGAAGCTCCGCCACTGCACTGACAGACATCGGAAGAAGGTAGGAAAATCTTCTTTATTTATTTGTTAGAATACAACTAAAATTTTGTCTTATTGGTGTGTCCAGCATCCACTATTGACAATTAATCAACATGGATGGTATGCGCCTCCTCAGCTATGTAGTCAAAATGATGAACTGGATTGTGGACTGCAAAATCAGCTAAGCCACTAGAATCTAAATATGTGGTTCCCATTCATCAAGGTGGTCATACTAAACTCAAATGTTGGCGAGGAGAAATCTGTTGACGGCACTATGTCAAGCAATTAAACCAGCTCTTGAAGTTTGAGGTCAGCAACATCTATACTTTGATTTTTGAAGGAGCCATGTAGTCATGCAATGAAAGAGCTTTAACGTGATTTGAGAGGGGGCTAAGTGAGTCGTAAACAAAGTTGAGAGGCTAATCTAGTGTATTATGTTAAATTTAGCCCAAATAATGTTAAATAGTATATGTTTATGTAAATAAAAAATTGTGTGTGTGTGTGTGGGGGGGGGGGCATTGCCCCCATTGGTCCTCACTAAGTTCTGTCACTAGGTCAGTGTATGTAACATATTGAAGGGGCAATCGTTCTCTCCTAGAAAATTTGGAAATAACAACAATAAGGCCATCTAAATGAGCAATATCCTCTCCATAAAACTTTAGGATAACAGAGTGTCGTGGAACCGATGCTCGGGAGAGCATGTATCTGCATAGCAACATGTTGCATAAGACATAGAAATTTCAAGAAATGGAACATGAACTGTGATATGTCTTACCTTGCTTCAACAACATATACAAGACCACATTTGAATGGGAAGTTTCTAGTCTGAGACATCATGTAGACAAGATTAGTTTAAGTTATGTCCCAATGATGCTTTCATAGACTACAAAAATATAAATACACTCTGTCTTTTACAACTATTTTTTCCGTTAAAGCCCAGAGGTACATACTCCCACCGTTCCAAATTAGTTGAAATTTTAGTTTTGTCCTAAGTCAAACTACTTTATGCTCGACCAAGTATACATAAAAATGTGTTAATACCTAGAACATCACATATACAGATTATGAAAATATATTTATGGTGAGTCTAATGAAACTATTTTGGTGTCATAGATGCTAATATATTGTTTATAGATTTGGTCAAACTTAATAAATTTAACTTTGGGCAAAGCTAGAACTTCAACTAATTTGGAACGGAGGGAATATTACAGACGAGCAATTATGTGAAACAGAGTTTTAAAACATCGTGCAATGCTGCACATATATGAAGAAAGCTAAAGACACTACATAAACAAAGACGAGGAAGTCTAGAGAAGGAGCCTGATGGCAGATCAGGCAAGAACACATCACACAACCACAACTAGAGCCTTCAGAGGCCTAAGTAACTGTGCTCGCCAATAGGGTCCCCAGTGGCTCTCCTCCGGTCTAGTTCACTACACCACAACACTGATGCAAAGAAAGAAAAACTGCCAGGAAAGGGGACTTGTCGCATAATCGAGGTAAATGGATCCCGTGATTGATGCTCCTGCTACGGGGGCAATTCCAAGGCGACCAGCCTCGGGAGACGGCGACTATGTTCAGAAAATCGAGATTGAGAGATCAACAGGAGAGGAAAGGGATCCCGCGAGGGATACAGAGGCGATATGCCGCCACGACCCACTGGGAATTAGGGATTCGTGACTCCGAACTAGGAAAGCTATATGCAGCTTGGTGGAGAAAAAAATCAAGGAAAGGCAACGAGGAAAGGAGATCAGGGGAAAATCAAGGTGTACAGAGAAAATGAAGTCTAGAGCGGATTGAGATCATATTGCATGAGATGCGGGAAGATCTACATAAGCCAGCAAAGGTATGTGATTGGGTTGGGGATAGTGAAGCAGCCCTGTGTCAGGAAAAGGGAGATCCACCAGATCGAGGAAAAGCAGGGGATGGGAAGGAAATTATAGGAATTCGCATAGAAGAGGAAGAGAATCAATCTGAGGAAAAGAATCAAATCAGCTCCACGGGAGGTGAGGGCTTCTTGGCTGAGATAAAAGGGACGAGGAGGCCTAGGTTTCATTCACAAATCAGTCTGCGCAATAACCCAGTTTCACCAGAATCCATGGCAAACTAGGGTGAGGAAAAGAGCAAAGCTGCGATGAAGGAACACGAGGAGGTGGCCTCGTGCGACCAGGAGGGCGGGAACAGCCGTAAGTTGCTGAGGGGAAGCTCGTCCAGGGCAGATGGACGGGCGGCCATTGACGCCGACGCTCCTGATGTGCTGCTGCTTGATCTCTCACGAGAGAGAGCGGCCATGCGCACTAGGTGGTTGGCTGTCGGCCTCTTCTTCTCGATGCAGGCGTTCAGCACGGCCGGCCTCTTCAAGGAGCTCAAGGGAAAATGTGGGTTGCGCAGCCGCCTCCACTACACTCAGCTGAAAAACAATAGGTACATGATGGAGTTTGAGAAGGAGGGCGACTTGCATTTCATCCTCGACAACGGGCCATGGACGCACCATGGCGATGCCTTCCTGATCGTCCCAGTGGATGGAACCAAAGCCCCGGGCGATGTGGAAATCGCCCACATGCCGATATGGGCAAGGATCTTTGACGTGCCTCCACTCATGCTCTCAAGGGAGGTTGGTGAGAAGTTGGGTGCCTTGCTTGGTGAGGTGCTTGAGGTAGATGCAGATAAAAGGGGTAAAATCAGAAATGAGTTCATTAGAGTGAGAGTTAGACATGATGTTGATGTACCCTTGTCTAGGAACATTAAAACTAGAGAGATAGCTGATAAGGGGAAGGGAAAGGAAGAGACTGAGCTACACATTTTAGAGGTGAAGTACGAGAGAGCCCCGCGCTTCTGTGCGTATTGTGGGCGGATTGGACATGGCCAATGCGACTATAAGCTGCCGGAGAGCCTCCAAACGATGAGGTTCACGGCAGCAATGCGTGCCTCTCTCTTTAAGAAAAGTAGCAGTGTGAGCGGGGTCATTGTTCCTGACGCAGGGGGTGCACGTCGCTTCCTCAACTTCGGACCAAAGACTGACGATGAGGCCAAGTGGGCTCCAAGGCAACTAGCCATGGTACATTATGGAGGGATACCAAAGGATGTGCTAGCATATCCCAAAGTACAGGCCGCCATTGCGGCGGTCAGTGCACTCAGGGTGGGTGATGGTGACACCCATGGGCGCAAGAAAGCAAAGGGTGGGGAAGGGAAGACTACTCGAGAGGATGAAGCTTCAGAGCAAGGTACATAACCTAAGAAGGGCTATGTTACACCAAAGACTACACCTGTTTTTGTAACCAGTGGGGAGGTGGTGGCAACATCCGACGATATGAGCCACCCGCCAGGTTTTGATCGGGTACCACAGTATGCTGAGATGGAGGTCTCTGCTGCTGCTGATGCTACGTCGGTTGGTGAACAAGGCGGAGAGAAGATGGTGGACAACAAGCTGAGGTATGTCGGTAAGGAGGATGCATGCATGAAGAAGATTGCAGATGACAAGGGATTGCATAAGGGCACAGGGGAAGCTATGTCAGTTCTTGGGAAAAGAGGAGAACGTGGATTAGTGGTGGAAACGGATCTTGCAACAAAGAAGGAGGCGGAGAACAAAGACCAGCACAAGAAGCAGAAGGGCACGACTAATGAGGTGGACAATAGTGGTAAGCACGGTGGAAAGGGAGCTACCGGGTCACCTGGTGGATGCCGATGTAGGCGTCCACCAGAAGCCATGACGCTCCTAAGCTGGAACTGCCGGGGCCTCGGGCAACCCCGGACAGTTCAGGAGCTGGTGTGCCTAGTGCACACTTACAAACCAAAGCTCGTTTTTCTTTTAGAGACACGGCAGAAGAATAAGTTTGTCAGTAGCTTGAGATGTAGGTTGGGGCTAAAGCACTGTATCATCCAGCCCGGGGTAGGAAAAGGTGCCGGATTAGCCTTGTTTTACGATGAGAGTGTTGAAATAATAAAGCTTGCCGTGGGTTTGAGATACATTGATGTGTTAATTCGTCTAAACTAACATGGGCCACAATGGAGGGGCACCTTTGTATACGGTGAACCAAAATCACATGAGCGGCACCACATGTGGAACCTCCTAAGGAGAATAAAAACAGTGCCAAATGCCCCATGGTTTTCCATTGGGGATTTCAACGAAACCATCTGCCAATCTGAACACTTTTCTGCAACAAAAAGATCAGAGAAAAACATGGCCAACTTCTGTGATACTCTTTCGGACTATGGCATGTTTGATCTGGGATTCAAGGGTCCAGCTTGGACATACAACAATAAACAGGAAGGGAGGAAGAATGTGAGAGCGAGGCTTGACGGAGGAGTGGCGTCTACAACATGGAGTGATATCTTCAGAGAGGCATCAGTCGAACACATTTGTTCCTCTAGATCAGACCATCTCCCCCTTCTCGTGTGCTTTCGTCCAAGAATGGAATGGAGACCGACCACGGAGAAGCGTATACCTGCTTTCCGCTATGAGTACATGTGGGAACGGGTGGATTCCCTGACTGCCTCGATTGAGTCTTCATGGAAGAAAAACGGTGAGGCTGTGACCTTGGAAAAATTTGGTTCCAAACTCGCAACCATGCAGGCAGACCTGAGACAGTGGGCAGCGAAGGATTTCGGTTTGATATTAAAGGATACAGCGGCGATGAGGAAAAAACTCGGCATCTTATGGAGTAAACCGCAGTATCTGGGACAGGCAGAGGAAATAAAATACCTGTCAAGGGAGCTAGATGAGCTACTATTGAGAGAGGAGATGATGTGGAGACAGAGATCAAGGGTTTCAGAACTGAAAGAAGGAGATAGGAATACAAAGTATTTTCATAGAAAAGCGAGTTGGAGAAAAAAGAAGAACACCATTGTAAAATTGAGAGATGAAAATGGAAACTGGATTACAGATAAGAAAGGAATTGAGACTCATGCTATAGGCTTTTTCAAAAATCTGTACACAAAAGATCACAACGTTGTTCCTCACGAACTGATTGAGTTGACAAGGAAATCTGTCGGTGAGGATATTAACACTGAGTTAACAAAGAGTTTTATAGTGGACGAGGTGAGCGACGCTCTTTTTCAGATTGGACCACTAAAAGCGCCAGGACCGGATGGCTTCCCCGCCCGATTCTACCAAAGAAACTGGGGCGTCATGAAGGAGGACGTGGTGGCTGCAGTTCTGCATTTTTTTTGAGAATGGAGTGCTACCGAAAGGCATAAACGACACCGTCATCGTTTTAATTCCGAAAGGAAATGACTCCCAATCGCTGAAAGATTTTTGTCCCGTAAGTCTATGCAACATGATATACAAAGTTATCTCAAAATGCCTTGTAAATAGGCTCAGACCTTTCCTTGATGATATCATATCCGAGACTCAAAGTGCTTTCATACCGGGAAGAATGATTACGGATAATGCGATCATAGCCTTTGAGTGTTTTCACAAAATCCAACATCACAGGAATCAGTTCAACACCCACTGTGCTTACAAGCTGGATTTGGCAAAGGCTTATGACCGGGTTGACTGGAGGTACCTGGAGGAGGTCTTGGGTAAAATCGGGTTCTGTCAGAAATGGATTAAATGGATCATGGAATGTGTGACATCGGTCAGGTTCTCGGTGAAATGCAATGGAGAGCACTTGGAATTCTTTAAACCATCTAGAGGGCTGCGACAAGGTGACCCTCTCAGCCCCTATTTGTTTCTTTTTGTTGCTGATGGGTTGGTTAATTTGCTAAATAAGGAAGTGAATGGAGGAAGTATCACACCGATCAAAATTGCTAGAAATAGTCCGAGCATATCCAACTTGCTATTCGCAGACGATAGTATGCTGTTCTTCAAGAGCACGGTGGAGGAAGCGGTCGCTGTCAAGAGAGTTCTAACGGTGTTTCAGCAATGTACAGGGCAACTGCTCAGCTCGGGCAAGTGTTCAATCCTCTTTAGTGAAAAATGTACAGAACAAGTGCGAGAGGAAATCAAATCGGTGTTAGACGTTAAATCTGCCACTTTTGAGAGCAAATATTTGGGACTCCCGACGCCTGAAAGAAGGATGAAAGACGAAAATTTTCAACCGATTATGGACAAGCTGGGAAAGAGATGCAATATTTGGAATGAAAGGTTCATGTCATATGCAGCAAAAGAGGTCCATGTTAAGTCCGTAGTCCAAGCACTGCCCACCTTTATCATGAGCGTGTTCCTATTGTCCAAGGGCTTTTGTGAGAAGTACGAGAAAATGATTAGAGACTTTTAGTGGGGGGACAAGGAGGGGCACAGAAAGTACATTGGATGTCTTGGCAGTGCATGACCATGCCTAAGAGAGCAGGAGGCATTGGATTTCGTGACATGCAATTGTTCAATGTGGCCCTGCTTGCGAGACAAAGTTGGAGACTTATACAAAACCCAAACAGTCTGTGTGCAAGAGTCATCAAGTCCAAGTATTATCCAAGTGGAGACATCCTCAACACTGTCTTCCCCTCGGATGTCTCGCCGGTCTGGAGAGGAATCGAGCAGGGTTTGGAGCTGTTAAAAAAGGGACTCATTTGGAGAGTTGGAAACGGCAAGAGCATCCAAATTCAAAGGGACCAGTGGATACCGAGAGTGGATGGCCTGAAAACAGCTCAGTTCATTAGGAGATCGAGACTCCGTTGGGTTAACCAATTGATCAACCAGGAGACGAAAGATTGGGACAGAGATCTGATCGGGAGGATTTTTTACCCCTTTGATGCTGAGGAGATTTATAAAATAAAAAAACCGACAGAGATGGAGGATTGCATCGCGTGGCATTATGAGAAAATCGGGAATTTCACAGTATGGAGTGCTTACAAACTAGCAGCGAGTTTGAACAGCAACACAAATGGGGGACCCTCAAGCTCGACTACCAGTGCAGGTAATAGGAGTATTTGGAACGTCATTTGGAAAATGAACATCCCTGAGAGGATTAAAATTTCCGGATGGCGTGTCGCAACTAACACTCTGGCAACTAAAAGAAATAAATGCAGACGTACTATAGTTCATGATAGTGTCTGCGGGATCTGCGGTAATGGTGAGGAAGATGAATTCCATGTTGTTATATCATGCACAAAAAGTACTGCACTTAGATTCGCAATGAGGAAGGAGTGGCGACTCCCGGATGAGCAAGAGTTTTGGTACACTAGGAAAGACTAGCTGCAAATTCTTTTGGACAAACACAATTCAGAGATGAGGATTAAAATCATGCTGCTGTTGTGGAGAGTTGGGGATCGTAGCAGAAATTTAAAATTTTCTACGCATCACCAAGATCAATCTATGGAGTAATCTAGCAACAAGGGGAAGGAGAGTGCATCTACAGACCCTTGTAGATCACTAAGCGGAAGCGTTACAAGAACGCGGATGAAGGAGTCGTACTCGCGGTGATTCAGATCGCGGTTGATTCCAATCTAAGCGCCGAATAACGGCGCCTCCGCGTTCAACACACGTGCAGCCCGGTGACGTCTCCTACGCCTTGATCCAGCAAGGGGAGAAGGAGAGGTTGGGGAAGAATCCGTCCAGCAGCAGCACGATGGCGTGGTGGTGGTGGAGGAGCGCGGGACTCCAGCAGGGCTTCGCCAAGCACTACGAGAGACAAGGAGGGAGAGGGGTAGGGATGCGCCAACAGGGGAAGAACTTCGTGTGTTGGGCTGCCCCTTTGCCTCCACTATATATAGGGGGAGGGAGGGCTGCGCTCCCACCTAGGGTTCCCACCCCAAGGGGTGCGGCAGCCCTAGATCCCATCTAGGGTGGCGGCCACAAGGGGGAGAGGGGGAGGCGCACCTGGGGTGGGCCTTAGGGCCCATCTGCCCTAGGGTTTGCCCCCTTCCCCTCTAGGAGGTGCCTTGGGCCTTGGTGGGAGGCGCTCCAGCCCACCTAGTGGCTGGTCCCTTCCCACTATAGGCCCATGTATGCCTCCGGGGCTGGTGGCCTCACCTGGTGGACCCCCGGACCCTTCCGGTGGTCCCGGTACACTACCGGTGATGTCCGGAACACTTCCGGTGGCCAAAACCATACTTCCTATATATCAATCTTTACCTCCGGACCATTCCAGAACTCCTCGTGACGTCCGGGATCTCATCCGGGACTCTGAACAACATTCGGTAACCGCATACATACTTTCCCTACATCGAACCTTAAGTGTGTAGACCCTACAGGTTCGGGAGTCATGCAGACATGGCCGAGACAACTCTCCGATCAATAACCAACAGCGGGATCTGGATACCCATGTTGGTTCCCACATGCTCCATGATGATCTCATCGGATGAACCAAGACGTCAAGGATTCAATCAATCCCGTATGCAATTCCCTTTGTCTATAGGTACAATACTTGCCCGAGATTCGATCGTCGGTATCCCGATACCTTGTTCAATCTCGTTACCGACAAGTCTCTTTACTCGTTCCGTAACACATCATCCCGTGATCAACTCCTTGGTCACATTGTGCACATTATGATGATGTCCTACCGAGTGGGCCCAGAGATACATCTCCGTTACACGGAGTGACAAATCCCAGTCTCGATTCGTGCCAATTCAACAGACACTTTCGGAGATACCCATAGTGTACCTTTATAGCCACCCAGTTACGTTGTGACGTTTGGCACACCCAAAGCACTCCTACGGTATCCGGGAGTTGCACAATCTCATGGTCTAAGGAAATGATACTTGACATTAGAAAAGCTTTAGCATACGAACTACACGATCTTTGTGCTAGGCATAGGATTGGGTCTTGTCCATCACATCATTCTCCTAATGATGTGATCCCGTTATCAACGACATCCAATGTCCATGGTCTGGAAACCGTAACCATCTATTTATCAACGAGCTAGTCAACTAGAGGCTTACTAGGGACATGGTGTTGTCTATGTATCCACACATGTATCTGAGTTTCCTATCAATACAATTCTAGCATGGATAATAAACGATTATCATGAACAATGAAATATGATATAATAATAACTAATTTATTATTGCCTCCAGGGCATATTTCCAACAGTCTCCCACTTGCACTAGAGTCAGTAATCTAGTTCACATCGCCATGTGATTAACACTCAAAGGTCACATCGCCATGTGACCAACATCCAAAGAGTTTACTAGACTCAATAATTTAGTTCACATCACTATGTGATTAACACTCACTGAGTTCTGGGTTTGATCATGTTATGCTTGTGAGAGAGGTTGTAGTCAACGGGTCTTGCCATATTCAGATCCCTATGTATTTCGCAAAACTTTATGTCATATCGTAGATGCTGCTACCACGTTCCACTTGGAGCTATTCCAAATTGTTGCTCCATTATACATATTCGGTATCTCTACTCAGAGCTATCCGGATAGGTGTTAAGCTTGCATCGACGTAACTCTTTACGTCGAACTCTTTATCATCTCCATAACCAAGAAACATTTCCTTATTCCTCTAAGGATAATTTCGACCGCTATCTGGTGATCCTCTCCTAGATCACCTTTGTACCCGCTTGCCAGACATGTGGCAAGGCACACATCAGGTGCGGTACTTCAGGATGGCATACCGTATAGAGCCTATGACAAAGCATAGGGGACGACCTTCGTCCTTCCTCTTTCTTCTGTCGTGGTCAAGCTTTGAGTCTTACTCAACTTCACACCTTACAACTCAGGTAAGAACCCCTTCTTTGACTGATCTATTTTGAACTCCTTCAAAAACATGTCAAGGTGTGTGTTCTTTGAAAGTATCATTAGGCGTTTTGATCTATCTCTATAGATCTTGATGCCCAATATGTAAGCAGCTTTATCCAGGTCTTCCTTTGAAAATCACTCTTCAAATAACCGTTTATGCTTTCTAGAAATTCTACATCATTTCGAATCAACAATATGTCATCCACATATACTTATCAGAAATGTTGTAGTGCTCCCACTCACTTTCTTGTAAATACAAGTTTCTAGCAAACATTGTATAAACCTAAAAGCTTTGATCACTCCATCAAAGCATATATTCTGACTCCGACATGCTTGCTCTAGTCCATAGAAGGATCGCTGGAGCCAGCATACCTCTTAGCATCCTTAGGATCGACAAAACTTTGATTGTATCACATACAACTCTTTCTTACGAAAACTGGTAAGAAAACTTGGTTTTTGACATCCATCTGTCATATTTCATAATCGAAAAATACAGCTAATGCTAACATGATTCTGACGGACTTAAGCATCGCTATGGGTGAGAAATTCTCATCGTAGTCAACTCCTTGAACTTGTGAAAAGACTCTTTCCCACAAGTCGAGCTTCATAGACGGTAACATTACCGCTCACGTCCGTCTTCTTCTTAAAGATCCATTTATCTCAATGGCTTGCCGATCATCGGGCAAGTCCACCAAAGTCCATACTTTGTTCTGATACATGGATCCTATCTCGGATTTCGTGGCTTCTAACCATTTGTCGGAATACGGGCCCACCATCGCTTCTCCATAGCTCGTAGGTTCATTGTTGTCCAACAACATGATATCTAAGACAGGATTACCGTACCACTCAGGAGTAGTACATATCCTTGTCGACTGAGGTTCGATAGCAACTTGATCCGAAGCTTCATGATCACTATCATTAACTTCCTCTTCAACAGACGTAGGCGCCACAGAAAATATCTTTCTGTGTTGCATCACTCTCTGGTTGAAACAAAGGTTCGACAACCTTATCAAGTTCTATCTTCCTCCCACTCAATTCTTTCGAGAGAAACTCCTTCTCGAGAAAGGACCCGTTCTGAGCGACAAACAATTTTCCCTCGGATCTGAGATAGAAGGTATACCCAACTGTCACCTTTGGGTATCCTATGAAGATGTGTTTGTCCGCTTTTGGGTTCGAGCTTCTCCGGCTGAAGCCTTAAGCATCACAGCCCCAAACATTAAGAAATGACAACTTTGGTTTCTTGCCAAACCAATGTTCATACGACGTCGTCTCAACGGACTTATATGGTGTCCTATCTAAAGTGAATGCAGCTGTCTCTAATGCATAACCTCAAAATAATAGCGGTAGATCGGCAAGAGACATCATAGATCGCACCATATCTCATAGGGTTCGATTACGACGTCCGGACACACCATTACCCTATGGTGTTCCAGGTGGCTTCAACTGTGAAACAATTCCACAATGTCTTAAGTGATTGCCAAACTCATAACTCAGAAATTCTCATCGATCAGATCATAGGAATTTGATCTTCTTGTTATGATGGTTCTTAACTTCACTCAGAAATCACTTGAACTTTTCAAACGTTTCAGACTTGTGCTTCATTAAGTAAATATACCTATATCTACTCAAATCGTCAGTGAAGATGAGAAAATAGCAATATCCACCGCACGCTTCAATTCTCATTGGATCACACGCATCACTCATGTATGATTTCCAACAAGTCACTTGCCCGTTTCATTGTACCTGAAAACGGGTTCGTTGTCATCCTGCCCATGAGGCATGGCTCGCATGTGTCAAGCGATTCGAAATCAAGTGACTCCAAACATCCATCGACACGGAGTTTCTTCATGCATCTTACGCCAATATGACCTAAGCGGCAGTGCCACAAGAAAGTGGTACTATCATTATTAACTCTACATCTTTTGGCGTGAACATGTGTATTACCACGACCGAGATTCACTGAACCATTCACATAGGGTGCATGACCATGAAAGGTATTATTCATGTAAACAGAATAACCATTATTCTCTAACTTAAATGAATAACCGCATTGCAATGAACATGATCTAATCATATTCATGCTCAACGTAGACACCTGATAACATTTATCTAGGTTCAATACTAATCCCAAAGGCAGATGGAGCGTGCGATGGTGATCTCATCAACTTTGGAAGCACTTCCAACACACATCGTCACCTCGCCCTTAGCCAGTCTCCGTTTAGTCCGTAGCTTTTTCTTCAAGTCACCAATAATAGCAACTGAACCGGTATCCAATACCCAGGTGCTACCAGGAGTACTAGTGAGGTACACATTAGTAACACGTATATACTTTGTTGAAGTTGCCAGCCTTCTTATCTACCATGCATTTGGGGTAATTCCGCTACCAGTGACCGTCCCCCTTACAATAGAAGCACTTAGTCTCAGGTTTGGGTTCAACCTTGGGTTCCTTTACTGGAGCGGCAACTGGTTTGCCATCCATGAAGTTTCCCTTCTAGCCCTTGCCCTTCTTGAAACCAGTGGTCTTGTTAAACCATCAACACTTGATGTTCCTTCTTGATTTCTACCTTTTGCGGTCTTAAGCATCGCGAACAGCTCCAGGATCAACTCCATCCCTTGCATGTCATAGTTCATCACGAAGATCTAGTAGCTTAGTGATAGTGGCTAGAGAACTCTATCAATCACTATCTTATCTGGAAGTTTAGCTCCCACTTGATTTAAGTGATTGTAGCACCCAGACATTCTGAGCACATGCTCACTAGCTGAGCTATTCTCCTCCATCTTGTTGGCAAAAGAACTTGTCAGAGGTCTCATACCTCTCAACACGGGCATGAGCCTGAAATCCCAATTTCAGCTCTTGGAACATCTCACATGTCTTATGGCGTTCAAAACGTCATTGGAATCCCGATTCTAAGCCGTAAAGTATGGTGCACTAAACTATCAAGTAGTCATCAGGATGTGTCTGTAAGGTGTTCACAACATCCACAGACGACGTTGTAGGGGTTTGCACATCGAGCGGTGTATCAAAGACGTAAGCCTTCTGTGTAGCAGTGAGGACACTCCTCGGACTACGGACCCAGTCCGCATCATTGCTTACAATATCTTTCAACTTGGTCTTTCTCTAGGAACGTATTGAAATAGGGAGCAACAACGTGAGCTATTTATCTACAACATATTTGCAAAGACAATTTAGACTATGTTCATGATAATTAAGTTCATCTAATCAAATTATTTAATGAACTCCCACTAAGATAGACATCCCTCTAGTCATCTAAGTGAAACATGATCCGAATCGACTAGGCCGTGTCCGATCATCACGTGAGACGGACTAGTCATCAACAGTGAACATCTCATGTTGTTCGTATCTTTTATACGACTCATGTTCGACCTTTTGGTCTTCCGTGTTCCGAGGCCATGTCTGTACATGCTAGGCTCGTCAAGTCAACCTAAGTGTTTCGCATGTGTTCCGAGGCCATGTCTGTACATGCTAGGCTCGTCAACACCCATTGTATTCCAACGTTAGAATCTATCACACCCGATCATCACGCGGTGCTTCGAAACAACGAACCTTTGCAACGGTGCACAGTTAGGGGGAACACTTTTCTTGAAATTTTAGCGAGGGATCATCTTATTTAAGCTATCGTTGTTCTAAGCAAATAAGATGTAAAACATGATAAACATCACATGCAATCAAATAGTGACATGATATGGCCAATATCATTTTGCTCCTTTTGATCTCCATCTTCGGGGCTCCATGATCATCTATGTCACCGGCATGACACCATGATCTCCATCATCACGATCTCCATCATCGTGTCTTCTTGAAGTTGTCTCGTCATCTATTACTTCTACTACTATGGCTAACGCTTTAGCAATAAAGTAAAGTAATTACATGACATTTATGCTGACACGCAGGTTATAAATAAATTAAGACAACTCCTATGGCTCCTGCCGGTTGTCATACTCATCGACATGCAAGTCGTGATTCCTATTACAAGAACATGATCAATCTCATATATCACATATATCATTCATCACATCCTTTTGGCCATATCACATCACAAGGCATATGCTGCAAAAACAAGTTAGACGTCATCTAATTGTTGTTGCAAGTTTTTACGTGGCTGCTATAGGTTTCTAGCAAGAACGTTTCTTACCTACGCCAAAACCACAACGTGATATGCCAATTTCTATTTACCCTTCATAAGGACCCTTTTCATCGAATCCGATCCGACTAAAGTGGGAGAGACAAACACCCGCTAGCCACCTTATGCAACTAGTGCATGTCAATCGGTGGAACCAGTCTCACGTAAGCGTACGTGTAAGGTCGATCCGGGCCGCTTCATCCCACGATGTCGCCGAATCAAGATAAGACTAGTAACGGCAAGCAAATTGACAATATCCACGCCCATAACTGCTTTGTGGTCTACTTGTGCATAGAAACTACGCATAAACCTAGCTCATGATGCCACTATTGGGGATCGTAGCAGAAATTTAAAATTTTCTACGCATCACCAAGATCAATCTACGGAGTAATATAGCAACGAGGGGAAGGAGAGTGCATCTACATACCCTTGTAGATCACTAAGCGAAAGCGTTACAAGAACGCGGATGAAGGAGTCGTACTCGCAGCGATTCAGATCGCGGGTGATTCCGATCTAAGCGCCGAACAACGGCGCCTCTGCGTTCAACACACGTGCAGCCCGGTGACGTCTCCTACGCCTTGTGTAACACCCCCAGTATCATGCTACATTAATCTCATGTCTGATGATGCCATGTCTTCATAATGAAGTTGCTAATACTCACTTTGTTTCAAACCAAACTCAAATTCAAATTCAAAATGCAAGTCAAATATTTATTTCTTCAAGCAGCAAAACAAAAATGTTCACATTGTCCTATAAATTCCCCTGACCTTTGTCATGTTGGAACCAACCTCTTTTGGATTCCCAAATGCCCTTGGAAATTTATTTAGTGGTCTGCCAACATTTAAAATTGGCCTTTTCAATTTCTAAAAATGGTTAGACAACTCCTTTTCGCCTCAAACTTTTTGTGACTCCTAGAAATAATGTGCTTGAGCTTTGTGCCAAGTTTCTTGTTCACCAAAATTCATTTTCTACTTAATCTAAATGCAAAACATAGGAGAAATAAATAAATAGAAGAGGTAAAGGAAAATGAGTAGTGCTGCGGTGCACTTATGGCCTGTTGACAATAGGCGGCCCAGCCCACACCGGCTCCTTCCTTATCCTGTTCATCAGAGGCGGGGTGAACGCCTGCACGCCGTCCATGGCGCCGCTGGGCAAACGTCGGCCATCTGGCGACCCCTCATGGCGGATAAGGCCACCCCGCGGCCTCCCCCAAACCGTAGCCAGCCCCCTCGCTCATTCCCCTCTTTCCCCCGCTCCCTTTTCTCGATCTGGACCAGCGCCCGAGCGCTGCCATGGCTGCGCCGTCGTCGTCCGCATAGCCGCCGACATCCTCTCGCCTCTTCGTCGAGTCCACGAGATCCGCCCGCTTCCGCTACGTCATCCTCGACCACGAGTCCGAGTCGGGGATCACTGCATCGCCGCCATGCCATCGTCTTCCTCCCCGGGACGCCGGAGCTCCACCGCCACCGTTCGTCTGTCCCGGGCCTCCCCCGAGCCCACTCTGCTCCTCTACAGGCGCCCTGTGAGCACCTCCCTCTGCTCCCCCTACTCCCCTGTCGTTTCCCGTGCCCGTAGGCCATCGTTGCCGCCGTAGCCGAACTCGTCGCCGCTGCCGAGCCTCTCCGTCTCGGTCACCATCGGCCGAGCTCGCTTTCGAGCGCGGCTTCGTGCCCGTAGCGCTGCCAGGAGGCGTCCCAGCCGTCCGCGCCTCCTCCCGTGCCTCCTAGCGCGATCCCCGCCCCGCTCTTCTGCCGCCGCCGCGCTGCTGCAGCCCGCCGCTACCTGCGCTCTGCCTGCCGCGTCCAGTTCGCCCGCCCGCGTCGTCCATCCCGCCCCTCTCTGTGCCATCGCCTGCAGCAGCCCCGGCGCGCCCGGCGCCCGCTGACCCGCGCCCGGCCATGTCCTGCGTCGCCCGCGGCTGCTGCCCTCCCGCGCGCAGCTCGCCGCCGTTCCAGCCCCGCCGCTCGCCACCGCCGCCCGCAAGCGCTGCCGCTGCTCCAGCGCGCCTCCGGCGGCTCCACCGACCACGCGCCCTGTCGCGCCTACCCGCGCGCTCGCCCAGCTGCGTCGCCCGGCTCGCCACTGCCACACCCCCCCCCCCCGCCGCTTGCCTTGCCGCCCGCACGGCCCCTGCCCGCCGGCGCCCGCGCTCTCCTCCCTCGCTAGCCACTGCCGCCGACGTGGCACTGGCCAGCGGGCCCCATGGCTCCAGTTGACTGGTCAACTGGCCAAGTTGACCAGCTGACTGGGCAGTTGACCAAGTCAACGGGTCCCCACTGGTCAGTCTTCTGGTGCACCCCTGGGTGCACTGCACCAGGTGTACCCAGTTTTAACTGGTGAATTTTCGAAATAAAATTTAAATAAGAAATTTCAGAAATTGTATAAACTTTGAAAATTCATAGAAAATAAACCGTAGCTCGGATCGAAAAACTTTATATATGAAAGTTGCTCAGAAAAATCCAACGAATCCGAATACGCGGTCCGTTCATCTGTCACATGCCCCTAGCATGCTGAACATGGAACCGTCCCCTCTCTTTCATCTGTCCGGAATCCGCCTAACGCCGGGAATTCATCCTCGGATGTTTATCCCCTCCATCTGCAACGTGTAGTACTACGTTAGGGCAACCCTAGCTCTGCCCGTCATCATGTTGTGCCTTGTGATGCATTGTTTGCTCTGTATTTACTGTTTCTTCCCCCTCTTCTCTCCGGTAGACCCCGAGACCGATGATGCCGCTGTGATCGACTACGTCACCGACGACCCCTCCTTCTTGTCTGAGAAACCAGGCAAGCAAACCCCCCTTGAGCATTCCGATATCGCCCATTTCCTTCCCTCTCATGCTTGCATTAGAACTGCTACTGCTTTCTATATGATCCTACTCCGATGCATAGCTTGTTGTTGTTACCTGCTTTCATACCTTACCCGCTTATCCTAAACTGCTTAGTATAGGTTGGTTAGTGATCCATCAGTGACCCCACCTTGTCCCAGTTGCCTCACTTTATGTTCGATGACTCGATCAACGTGATCGACGTCCAGGCCCCGACACCGCACATCACCCCCCTAATTGTACGACACTACAGAGTTACTATCGAGTGCCGAGGGTGAACCTCAGACATCACTCCTGATGAGATCTCTGTAGTGTAGCTATTCGGTCGTGATCATCGAGGGTGATTTCCTCCTTAACCACTTTCGGTACGGCTCTGTCGTGCAACCCCTCAAGTGTGAACCTCGAGGGTGGATCCTCTTACGTTCACCTTGATGACAACATCGAGTGGAATTCACCGAGGGTGATTCCTCGGGTTTTCCCTTTGGTGTTAGACACACAGTTACTATGATTACTATGACTTTACACTGAGCCATGTTACTAAAAATGGGTCGACCCTGAGGGGTACCCGCGCGAGCTTATTAGCGAGTGATGTGGAGTCGGGTTGACCTAGAAGGTGCCCGCGAGATACTTACGAGGCGTGGCCGGGCATTCTTAGCCCTTGCCGCAAGTACTCGAGACAGGGCGACGGGGTCACATCGATCGTGAGTCTCTGCTCTAATCCACTACGATTTGGATATTTGATCCGAGGGGCCTCTGGCTGATAGCACTAACCATCACGTGGGCATAGTATGGGCATTCTGCGTCGTATACATCAGCCGAAGCTTAATAGACGCCAGCGACTGAGCGGCGCGCGCCGAGTTGGACTGCGTAAGCGCCTGCCTTGTTGAAGGAGGTAGCTAGGTCTGCTCACCGGCCGCGTACGCAACGTGCAGGAGTTCCCGGGGAGATGGCCCATGACCCCTGGGGGCATAGGTTTTGTCCGGTGTGCTGACCCTTCTATTAAGCCTAGGTTGGGTTGCGGCGTATTGTTTGGCCGAGGTCGGGCATGACCCAGGAAAGTGTGTCCGACCGGAGTTAATCGAGCGTGGTGGGTAAGTTGGTGCACCCCTGCAGGGAAGAAAACATCTATCGATAGCCTGTCCTACGGTAACGGACACTTGGAGTTGTATCCCGATCGATACAACTAGAACTGGATACTTGTGATGAGAACTGGATGCTGATGAGAATTGGATTGTGATGATAACTAGATAGTATGGCTCTGGGATTGCTTTCTCGCAGGGAGTCGAGAAAGGATCTCTGGCCGAGGTTGATAACACTACTACTACTCTACTTTATGCTACTCTACTCCCTCCTATTGCTGCAAGATGGTGGTTTCCAGAAGATGCTAGTCTTCGATAGGACTAAGCCTTCTCCCTATTCTGGCATTTCTGCAGCCCAGTCCACATATACAACCCATTCCTTTGATACAAATGCATACTTAGTTTAGATCTGATGTAAGTCTTGCGAGTACTTTGGATGAGTACTCACTGTTGCTTTGCTACTTTTTTCCCATACCCGATTGTTGCGACCAGATGACGGATCACAGGAGCCAGACGACGCCACCGATGACTACTACTACCCGGATGATGCTGAAGGAAATATGCCCTAGAGGCAATAATAAAGTTATTATTTATTTCCTTATATCATGATAAATGTTTATTATTCATGCTAGAATTGTATTAACCGGAAACATAATACATGTGTGAAACATAGACAAACAGAGTGTCACTAGTATGCCTCTACTTGACTAGCTCGTTAATCAAAGATGGTTATGTTTCCTAACCATGGACAAAAGAGTTGTTATTTGATTAACAAGGTCACATCATTAGTTGAATGATCTGATTGACATGACCCATTCCATTAGCTTAGCACCCGATCGTTTAGTATGTTGCTATTGCTTTCTTCATGACTTATACATGTTCCTATGACTATGAGATTATGCAACTCCCGTTTTCCGGAGGAACACTTTGGGTGCTACCAAACGTCACAACGTAACTGGGTGATTATAAAGGAGTACTACAGGTGTCTCCAAAGGTAGATGTTGGGTTGGCGTATTTCGAGATTAGGATTTGTCACTCCGATTGTCGGAGAGGTATCTCTGGGCCCTCTCGGTAATGCACATCACATAAGCCTTGCAAGCACTGCAACTAATATGTTAGTTGTGAGATGATGTATTACGGAACGAGTAAAGAGACTTGTCGGTAACGAGATTGAACTAGGTATTGGATACCGACGATCGAATCTCGGGCAAGTAACATACCGATGACAAAGGGAACAACGTATGTTGTTATGCGGTCTGACCGATAAAGATCTTCGTAGAATATGTAGGAGCCAATATGGGCATCCAGGTCCCGCTATTGGTTATTGACCGGAGACGTGTCTCGGTCATGTCTACATTGTTCTCGAACCGTAGGGTCCGCACGCTTAATGTTACGATGACAGTTATTATGAGTTTATGCATTTTGATGTACCGAAGGTTGTTCGGAGTCCCGGATGTGATCACGGACATGACGAGGAGTCTCGAAATGGTCGAGACATAAAGATTGATATATTGGAAGCCTATGTTTGGACATCGGAAGTGTTCCGGGTGAAATCGGGATTTTATCGGATTACCGGGAGGGTTACCGGAACCCCCCGGGAGCCAAATGGGCCTACATGGGCCTTAGTGGAAAGGTGAAAGGGGCTGCCATGGAGGGCTGCGCGCCTCCCCCCTCCCCTAGTCCTATTAGGACTAGGAGAGGTGGCCGGCCACCTCTCTCTCTCTTTCCCCCTTGGAGTCCTAGTTGGAATAGGATTGGAGGGGGAAGTCCTACTCCCGGTAGGAGTAGGACTCCTCCTGCGCCTCCCTTGCTTGGCCGGCCAGCCCTCCCCCTCTCATCCTTTATATACGGGGGCAGGGGGCACCTCTAGACACACAAGTTGATCCTTGAGATCGTTCCTTAGCCGTGTGCGGTGCCCCCTGCCACCAAATTCCACCTCGATCATACCGTTGTAGTGCTTAGGCGAAGCCCTGCGTCGGTAGTACATCAAGATCGTCACCACGCCGTCGTGCTGACGGAACTCTTCCTCGACGCTTTGCTGGGTCGGAGCCCGAGGATCGTCATTGAGCTGAACGTGTGCTAAGAACTCGGAGGTGCCGGAGTAACGGTGCTTGGATCGGTCGGATCGGGAAGAAGACGTACGACTACTTCCTCTACAGTGTGTCAACGCTTCCGTTGCGATCTACAAGGGTATGTAGATCAGACTCTCCCCCTCGTTGCTATGCATCACCATGATCTTGCGTGTGCGTAGGAAATTTTTTGAAATTACTACGTTACCCAACAGTGGCATCCGAGCCTAGGTTTTATGGTTTGATGTTATATGCACGAGTAGAACACAAGTGAGTTGTGGGCGATATAAGTCATACTGCCTACCAGCATGTCATACTTTGGTTCGGCGGTATTGTTGGATGAAGCGGCCCGGACCGACATTACGCGTACGCTTACGCGAGACCGGTTTCCCCGACGTGCTTTGCACATAGGTGACTTGCGGGTGACTGTTTCTCCAACTTTAGTTGAACCGAGTGTGGCTACGCCCGGTCCTTGCGAAGGTTAAAACGGAGTCTATTTGACAAACTATCGTTGTGGTTTTGATGCGTAGGTAAGATTGGTTCTTGCTAAGCCCGTAGCAGCCACGTAAAATTTGCAACAACAAAGTAGAGGGCGTCTAACTTGTTTTTGCAGGGCATGTTGTGATGTGATATGGTCAAAACGTGATGAGTTATAAGTTGTTGTATAAGATGATCATGTTTTGTTGAAGTTATCGGCAACTGGCAAAAGCCTTATGGTTGTCTGTCTATTGCATAAGATGCAAGCGCCCAATAATTGCTTTACTTTATCGCTATGCGATAGCAATAGTTGCAAGAGCAATAGTTGGCGAGACGACCATGTGACGACATATTGATATAGATCAAGATGATGGAGATCATGATGTCATGCCGGTGACGATGAAAATCATGACGATGCTTTGAAGATGGAGATCAAAGGCACAAGATGATGATGGCCATATCATGTCACATATTTTGATTGCATGTGATGTTTATCTTTTTATGCATCTTATCTTGCTTTGATTGATGGTAGCATTATAAGATGATCTCTCACTAAATTATCAAGAAGTGTTCTCCCTGAGTATGCACCATTGCCAAAGTTCGTCGTGCCCAGACACCACGTGATGATCGGGTGTGATAAGCTCTACGTCCATCTACAATGGGTGCAAGCCAGATTTGCACACGCAGAATACTCAGGTTAAACTTGACGAGCCTAGCATATGCAGATATGGCCTCGGAACACGGAGACCGAAAGGTCGAGCGTGAATCATATAGTAGATATGATCAACATAACGATGTTCACCATTGAAAACTACTCCATCTCACGTGATGATCGGTTATGGTTTAGTTGATTTGGATCACGTGATCACTTAGAGGATTAGAGGGATGTCTATCTAAGTGGGAGTTCTTAAGTAATATGATTAATTGAACTTTAATTTATCATGAACTTAGTCCTGGTAGTATTAGCATATCTATGTTGAAGATCAATAGCTCGCGTTGTTGCTTTCATATGTTTATTTTGATATGTTCCTAGAGAAAACTGTGTTGAAAGATGTTAGTAGCAATGATACGGATTGGATCCGTGATCTGAGGTTTATCCTCATTGCTGCACAGAAAAATTATGTCCTTGATGCACCGCTAAATGACAGACCTATTGCAGGAGCAGATGCAGACGTTATGAACGTTTGGCTAGCTCAATATGATGACTACTTGATAGTTTAGTGCACCATGCTTAATGGCTTAGAATCGGGACTTCAAAGACGTTTTGAACGTCATGGACCATATGAGATGTTCCAGGAGTTGAAGTTAATATTTCAAGCAAATACCCGAGTTGAGAGATATGAAGTCTCCAACAAGTTCTATAGCTAAAAGATGGAGGAGAATCGCTCAACTAGTGAGCATGTGCTCAGATTGTCTGGGTACTACAATCGCTTGAATCAAGTGGGAGTTAATCTTCCAGATAAGATAGTGATTGACAGAATTCTCTAGTCACCATCACCAAGTTAGTAGAACTTCGTGATAAACTATGATATGCAAGGGATAACGGAAACGATTCCCAAGCTCTTCGTGATGCTGAAATCGACGAAGGTAGAAATCAAGAAAAACATCAAGTGTTGATGGTTGACAAGACCACTAGTTTGAAGAAAAAGGCAAAAGGGAAGAAGGGGAACTTCAAGAAGAACGGCAAGCAAGTTGCTGCTCAAGTGAAGAAGCCCAAGTCTGGTCCTAAGCCTGAGACTAAGTGCTTCTACTGCAAAGGGACTGGTCACTGGAAGCGGAACTGCCCCAAGTATTTGGCGGATAAGAAGGATGGCAAAGTGAACAAAAGTATATTTGATATACATGTTATTGATGTGTGCTTTACTAGTGTTTACAGCAACCCCTCAGTATTTGATATTGCTTCAGTTGCTAAGAGTAGTAACTCGAAACAGGAGTTGCAGAATAAACAGAGACTAGTTAAGGGTGAAGTGACGATGTGTGTTGGAAGTAGTTCCAAGATTGATATGATCATCATCGCACACTCCCCTATACTTTCGGGATTAGTGTTGAACTTAAATAAGTGTTATTTGGTTTTTGCGTTGAGCATGAATATGATTTGATCATGTTTATTGCAATACGGTTATTCATTAAAGTAAGAGAATAATTGTTGTTCTGTTTACATGAATAAAACCTTCGATGGTCATACACCCAATGAAACAAGTTCGTTGGATCTTGATCGTAGTGATACACATATTCATAATATTGAAACCAAAAGATGCAAAGTTAATAATGATAGTGCAACTTATTTGTGGCACTGCCGTTTAGGTCATATTGGTATAAAGCGCATGAAGAAACTCCATGCTGATGGGCTTTCGGAATCACTTGATTATGAATCACTTGATGCTTGCGAACCATGCCTTTTGGGCAAGATGACTAAAACGTCATTCTCCGGAACAATGGAGCAAGCAACAGATTTGTTGGAAATCGTACATAGTGATGTATGTGGTCCGATGAATATTTAAGGCTTGCAGCGGGTATCATTATTTTCTGACCTTCACAGATGATTTGAGCAGATATGTGTATATCTACTTAATGAAATAGAAGTCTGATACATTTGAAAAGTTCATATAATTTCAGAGTGAAGTGGAAAATCATCGTAACAAGAAAATAAAGTTTCTACGATTTGATCGTGGAAAAGAGTATTTGAGTTACGAGTTTGGTCTTCAGTTAAAACAATGTGAAATAGTTTCACTACTCACGCCACCTGGAACACCACAGCATAATGGTGTGTCCGAACGTCATAACCGTACTTTATTGGATATAGTGCAATCTATGATGTTTCTTACTGATTTACCACTATCGTTTTTGGGGTCATGCATTAGAGACAGCTGCATTCACGTTAAAAAAAGGGGCACCATCTATATCCGTCGAGACGACGCCTTATGAACTATGGTTTGGCAAGAAACCAAAGTTGTCGTTTTTTGAAGTTTGGGGTTGCGATGCTTATGAGAAAAAGTTTCATCCTGATAAGCTCAAACCCAAATCGGAGAAATATGTCTTCATAGGATACCCAAAGGAGACTGTTGGGTACACCTTCTATCACAGATCCTAAGGCAAGACATTCGTTGCTTATAATGGATCCTTTCTAGAGAAGGAGTTTCTCTTGAAAGAAGTAAGTGGGAGGAAAGTAGAAAACTTGATGAGGTAATTGTACCTTCTACCTTATTGGAAAGTAGTTCATCACAAAAATCTGTTCTTGTGACTACTATACCAATTAGTGAGGAAGCTAATGATGATGATCATGTAACTTCAGATCAAGTTACTACCGAATCTCGTAGGTAAACCAGAGTGAGATCCGCACCAGAGTGGTATGGTAATCCTGTTCTGGAGGTCATGTTACTTGACCATGACGAACCTACGAACTATGAAGAAGCGATGGTGAGCCCAGATTCCGCGAAATGGTTTGAGGCCATGAAATCTGGGATATGATCCATGTATGAGAACAAAGTTTGGACTTTGGTTGACTTGCCCGATGATCGGCAAGCAATTGAGAATAAATGGATCTTCAAGAGGAAGACGGACGCTGATAGTAGTGTTACTATCTACAAAGCTAGAATTGTCGCAAAAGGTTTTCGACAAGTTCAAGGTGTTGACTACGATGAGAGCTTCTCACTCGTATCTATGCTTGAGTCTGTCCGAATCATGTTAGTAATTGCCGCATTTTATGAAATCTGGCAAATGGATAAACAAAACTGCATTCCTTAATGGATTTATTAAAGAAGAGTTGTATATGATGCAACAGAAGGTTTTGTCAATCCGAAAGGTGCTAACAAAATATGCAAGCTCCAGCGATCCATCTATGGACTGGTGCAAGCATCTCGGAGTCGGAATATACGCTTTGATAAGTTGATCAAAGGCTATAGTTTTATACAGACTTGCGGTGAAGCCTGTATTTACAAGAAGGTGAGTGGGAGCACTACAGCATTTCTGATAAGTATATGTGAATGACATATTGTTGATCGGAAATAATGTAGAATTATTCTGTAAAGCATAAAGGAGTGTTTGAAAGGAGTTTTTCAAAGAAAGACTTCGGTGAAGCTGCTTACATATTGAGCTCCAAGATCTATAGAGATAGATCAAGACGCTTGATAAGTTTTTTCAATGAGTACATACCTTGACAAGATTTTGAAGTAGTTCAAAAATGGAGCAGTCAAAGAAAGAGGTCTTGCCTGTATTACAAGGTGTGAAGTTGAGTAAGACTCAAAGCCCGACCACGGCAGAAGATAGAAAGATAATGAAAGTCATTCCCTATGCCTTGGCCATAGGTTCTATAAAGTATGTCATGCTGTATACCAGATCTATTGTATACCCTGCACTGATTTGGCAAGGGAGTACAATAGTGATCTAGGAGTAGATCACTGGACAGCGGTCAGAATTATCCTTAGTGAAATAAGGATATGTTTCTCGATTATGGACGTGACAAAAAGGTTCGTCGTAAAGGGTTACGTCGATGCAAGTTTTTTACACTGATCCAGATGAATCTAAAGTCTCAATCTGGATACATATTGAAAGTGGGAGCAATTAGCTAGAGTAGCTCCGTGTAGAGCATTGTAGACATAGAACTTGCAAAATACTTACGGATCTGAATGTGACAGACCCGTTGACTAAAATTATCTCACAAGCAAAACATGATCACACCTTAGTACTCTTTGGGTGTTAATCACATAGATATGTGAACTAGATTACTGACTCTAGTAAACCCTTTGAGTGTTGGTCACATGACGATGTGAACTATGGGTGTTAATCACATGGTGATGTGAACTATTGCTGTTAAGTCACATGGCGATGTGAACTAGATTATTGACTCTAGTGCAAGTGGGAGACTGAAGGAAATATGCCCTAGAGGCAATAATAAAGTTATTATTTATTTCCTTATATCATGATAAATGTTTATTATTCATGCTAGAATTGTATTAACCGGAAACATAATACATGTGTGAAACATAGACAAACAGAGTGTCACTAGTATGCCTCTACTTGACTAGCTCGTTAATCAAAGATGGTTATGTTTCCTAACCATGGACAAAAGAGTTGTTATTTGATTAATGAGGTCACATCATTAGTTGAATGATCTGATTGACATGACCCATTCCATTAGCTTAGCACCCGATCGTTTAGTATGTTGCTATTGCTTTCTTCATGACTTATACATGTTCCTATGACTATGAGATTATGCAACTCCCGTTTGCCGGAGGAACACTTTGGGTGCTACCAAATGTCACAACGTAACTGGGCGATTATAAAGGAGTACTACAGGTGTCTCCAAAGGTAGATGTTGGGTTGGCGTATTTCGAGATTAGGATTTGTCACTCCGATTGTCGGAGAGGTATCTCTGAGCCCTCTCGGTAATGCACATCACATAAGCCTTGCAAGCACTGCAACTAATATGTTAGTTGTGAGATGATGTATTACGGAACGAGTAAAGAGACTTGCCGGTAACGAGATTGAACTAGGTATTGGATACCGACGATCGAATCTCGGGCAAGTAACATACCGATGACAAAGGGAACAACGTATGTTGTTATGCGGTTTGACCGATAAAGATCTTCGTAGAATATGTAGGAGCCAATATGGGCATCCAGGTCCCGCTATTGGTTATTGACCGGAGACGTGTCTCGGTCATGTCTACATTGTTCTCGAACCGTAGGGTCCGCACGCTTAACGTTACGATGATAGTTATTATGAGTTTATGCATTTTGATGTACCGAAGGTTGTTCGGAGTCCCGGATGTGATCACGGACATGACGAGGAGTCTTGAAATGGTCGAGACATAAAGATTGATATATTGGAAGCCTATGTTTGGACATCGGAAGTGTTCCGGGTGAAATCGGGATTTTACCGGATTACCGGGAGGGTTACCGGAACCCCCCGGGAGCCAAATGGGCCTACATGGGCCTTAGTGGAAAGGTGAAAGGGGCTGCCATGGAGGGCTGCGCGCCTCCCCCCATCCCCTAGTCCTATTAGGACTAGGAGAGGTGGCCGGCCACCTCTCTCTCTCTTTCCCCCTTGGAGTCCTAGTTGGAATAGGATTGGAGGGGGAAGTCCTACTCCCGGTAGGAGTAGGACTCCTCCTGCGCCTCCCTTGCTTGGCCGGCCAGCCCTCCCCCTCTCATCCTTTATATACGGGGGCAGGGGGCACCTCTAGACACACAAGTTGATCCTTGAGATCGTTCCTTAGCCGTGTGCGGTGCCCCCTGCCACCAAATTCCACCTCGATCATACCATTGTAGTGCTTAGGCGAAGCCCTGCGTCGGTAGTACATCAAGATCGTCACCACGCCGTCGTGCTGACGGAACTCTTCCTCGACGCTTTGCTGGATCGGAGCCCGAGGATCGTCATCGAGCTGAACGTGTGCTAAGAACTCGGAGGTGCCGGAGTAACGGTGCTTGGATCGGTCGGATCGGGAAGAAGACGTACGACTACTTCCTCTACATTGTGTCAACGCTTCCATTGCGATCTACAAGGGTATGTAGATCAGACTCTCCCCCTCGTTGCTATGCATCACCATGATCTTGCGTGTGCGTAGGAAAATTTTTGAAATTACTACGTTACCCAACAGATGCCTACTACTACGTGAAGACCGCTGACGACTAGGAGTAGTTAGGAGGCTCCCAGGCAGGAGGCCTTGCCTTTTCGATCGATGTTGTTTTTGTGCTAGCCTTCTTAAGGCAAACTTGTCTAACTTATGTCTGTACTCAGATATTGTTGCTTCCGCTGACTCTAGTGTATTCGAGCTTATGTATTCAAGCCCTCGAGGCCCCTGGCTTGTAATATAAAGCTTGTATTATTTTCATTTGTGTCTAGAGTTGTGTTGTGATATCTTCCCGTTAGTCCTTGATCTTGATCGTACACATTTGCGTGTATGATTAGTGTATGATTGAATCGAGGGCGTCACACCTTGATCCAGCAAGGGGAGAAGGAGAGGTTGGGGAAGACTCCGTCCAGTAGCAACACGACGGCGTGGTGGTGGTGGAGGAGCGCGGGGCTCCAGCAGGGCTTCGCCAAGCACTACGAGAGACAAGGAGGGAGAGGGGTAGGGCTGCGCCAATAGGGGAAGAACTTCGTGTGTTGGGCTGCCCCTTTGCCTCCACTATATATAGGGGGAGGGAGGGCTGCGCCCCCACCTAGGGTTCCCACCCCAAGGGGTGCGGCAGCCCTAGATCCCATCTAGGGTGGCGGCCACAAGGGGGAGAGGGGGAGGCGCACCTGGGGTGGGCCTTAGGGCCCATCTGCCCTAGGGTTTGCTGTTGGGGAACGTAGTAATTTCGAAAATTTTCCTACGCACACGCAAGATCATGGTGATGCATAGCAACGAGGGGGAGAGTATTGTCTACGTACCAACGCAGACCGACTGCGGAAGCGATCTCACAACGTAGAGGAAGTAGTCGTACGTCTTCTTCCCGATCCGACCGATCCAAGCACCGTTACTCCGGCACCTCCGAGTTCTTAGCACACGTTCAGCTCGATGACGATCCTCGGGCTCCGATCCAGCAAAGCGTCGAGGAAGAGTTCCGTCAGCACAACGGCGTGGTGACGATCTTGATGTACTACCGACGCAGGGCTTCGCCTAAGCTCTACAACGATATGACCGAGGTGGAATTTGGTGGCAGGGGGCACCGCACACGGCTAAGGAACGATCAACAATGATCAACTTGTGTGTCTATGGGGTGCCCCCTGCCCCCGTATATAAAGGAGCAGGGGGAGGGGTTCGGCCGGCTTGGGAGAGAGGCGCAGGGGGAGTCCCACTCCTACCGGGAGTAGGACTCCCCCCCAATCCTATTCCTAATAGGACTCTTCAAAGAGAAGAGAAGAGAGAGGGTGGCCGGCCCCTTCTCCTAGTCCTAATAGGACTAGGGAAGGGGGGAGGCGCGCAGCCCTTGTGGGCAGCCCCTTTTCACTTTTCCACTAAGGCCCAATAGGCCCATTTGCCTCCCGGGGGGTTCCGGTAACCCTCCCGGTATTCCGGTAAAATCCCGATTTCACCCGGAACACTTCCGGTGTCCAAACATAGGCTTCCAATATATCAATCTTTACGTCTCGACCATTTCGAGACTCCTCGTCATGTCCGTGATCACATCCGGGACTCCGAACAACCTTCGGTACATCAAAATGCATAAACTCATAATAACTGTCATCGTAACGTTAAGCGTGCGGACCCTACGGTTCGAGAACAATGTAGACATGACCGAGACACGTCTCCGGTCAATAACCAATAGCGGGACCTAGATGCCCATATTGGCTCCTACATATTCTACGAAGATCTTTATCGGTCAGACCGCATAACAACATACGTTGTTCCCTTTGTCATCGGTATGTTACTTGCCCGAGATTCGATCGTCGGTATCCAATACCTAGTTCAATCTCGTTACTGGCAAGTCTCTTTACTCGTTCTGTAATACATCATCTAACAACTAACATATTAGTTGCAGTGCTTGCAAGGCTTATGTGATGTGCATTACCGAGAGGGCCCAGAGATACCTCTCCGACACTCGGAGTGACAAACCCTAATCTCGAAATACGCCAACCCAACATCTACCATTGGAGACACCTGTAGTACTCCTTTATAATCACCCAGTTACGTTGTGACGTTTGGTAGTACCCAAAGTGTTCCTCCGGTAAACGGGAGTTGCATAATCTCATAGTTATAGGAACATGTATAAGTCATGAAGAAAGCAATAGCAACATACTAAACGATCGGGTGCTAAGCTAATGGAATGGGTCATGTCAATCAGATCATTCAACTAATGATGTGACCTCGTTAATCAAATAACAACTCTTTGTTCATGGTTAGGAAACATAACCATCTTTGATTAACGAGCTAGTCAAGTAGAGGCATACTAGTGACACTCTGTTGGTCTATGTATTCACACATGTATTATGTTTCCGGTTAATACAATTCTAGCATGAATAATAAACATTTATCATGATATAAGGAAATAAATAATAACTTTATTATTGCCTCTAGGGCATATTTCCTTCATTTGCCCCCTTCCCCTCTAGGAGGCGCCTTAGGCCTTGGTGGGAGGCGCTCCAGCCCACCTAGGGGCTGGTCCCTTCCCACTATAGGCCCATGTATGCCTCCGGGGCTGGTGGACCCCCAGACCCCTCCGGTGGTCCCGGTACACTACTGGTGATGCCCGAAACACTTCCGGTGGCCAAAATCATACTTCCTATATATCAATCTTTACCTCCGGACCATTCCGGAACTCCTCGTGACGTCCAGGATCTCATCCGGGACTCCTAACAACATTCGGTAACCGCATACATACTTTCCCTACAACCCTAGCGTCACCGAACCTTAAGTGTGTAGACCCTACGGGTTCGGGAGACATGTAGACATGACCGAGACGGCTCTCCGGTCAATAACCAACAGCGGGATCTGGATACCCATGTTGGCTCCCACATGCTCCTCGATGATCTCATCGGATGAACCACGTTGTCGAGGATTCAAGCAACCCCGTATACAATTCCTTTTGTCAATCGGTACGTTACTTGCCCGAGATTCGGTGATCAGTATCCCAGTACCTCGTTCAATCTCGTTACCGGCAAGTCACTTTACTCATACCGTAATGCATGATCCCATGACCAGACACTTGGTCACTTTGAGCTCATTATGATGATGCATTACCGAGTGGGCCCAGAGATACCTCTCCGTCATACGGAGTGACAAATCCCAGTCTTGATCCGTGTCAACCCAACAGACACTTTCGGAGATACCCGTAGTATACCTTTATAGTCACCCAGTTACATTGTGATGTTTGGTACACCCAAAGCACTCCTACGGTATTCGGGAGTTACACGATCTCATGGTCTAAGGAAAAGATACTTGACATTGGAAAAACTCTAGCAAACGAACTATACGATCTTGTGCTATGTTTAGGATTGGGTCTTGTCCATCACATCATTCTCCTAATGATGTGATCTCGTTATCAATGACATCCAATGTCCATAGTCAGGAAACCATGACTATCTGTTAATCAACGAGCTAGTCAACTAGAGGCTTACTAGGGACATGTTGGTGTCTATGTATTCACACATGTATTACGATTTCCGGATAACACAATTATAGCATGAATAAAAGACAATTATCATGAACAAGGAAATATAATAATAATCCTTTTATTATTGCCTCTAGGGCATATTTCCAACACGAGACAACTCTCCGGTCAATAACCAACAGCGGGATCTGGATACCCATGTTGGTTCCCACATGCTCCACGATGATCTCATCGTATGAACCACGATGTCAAGGATTCAATCAATCCCGTATGCAATTCCCTTTGTCTATCTGTATGATACTTGCCCGAGATTCGATCGTCGGTATCCCGATACCTTGTTCAATCTCGTTACCGGCAAGTCTCTTTACTCGTTCCGTAACACATCATCCCGTGATCAACTCTTTGGTCACATTGTGCACATTATGATGATGTCCTACCGAGTGGGCCCAGAGATACCTCTCCGTTACACGAAGTGACAAATCCCAGTCTCGATTCGTGCCAACCCAACAGACACTTTCGGAGATACCCGTAGTGTATCTTTATAGCCACCCAGTTACGTTGTGACGTTTGGCACACCCAAAGCACTCCTACGGTATCTGGGAGTTGCACAATCTCATGGTCTAAGGAAATGATACTTGACATTAGAAAAGCTTTAGCATACGAACTACACGATCTTTGTGCTAGGCTTAGGATTGGGTCTTGTTCATCACATCATTCTCCTAATGATGTGATCCCGTTATCAACGACATCCAATGTCCATGGTCAGGAAACCATAACCATCTATTGATCAACGAGCTAGTCAACTAGAGGCTTACTAGGGACATGGTGTTGTCTATGTATCCACACATGTATCTGAGTTTCCTATCAATACAATTCTAGCATGGATAATAAACGATTATCATGAAAAATGAAATATGATATAATAATAACTAATTTATTATTGCCTCTAGGGCATATTTCCAGCATGGAGAGCCTGGTTTCTGAGAGAGAACTGTGTACATAATGATGGGAAAGAAACTGTCCCACGTTCCGTGTTCTTCCTGCTGCAGTACGAGGAAGAAATCAGGAACCTATCACAGCCTATGGTCGGAGATAAAAAGAAGTGTTGCTGGTCTCTGTCTGCTACTCTTCCTGCGTGCTATGGAATGACAGGACACGGTTGGGCATCTGGCCAGTGGGAAGCTCCACCACCGGGAGTGCTGAAACTGAATACTGATGCGGCATTCCTAGCAGACACATGTCGAAGCTGGGCCGGAATAGTGGCACGAAATGATAAAGGACTTGTGTACTACTCTGCATGTAAGGTGATGAACCCCAGCAAAACAGTTGAAGAGGCCGAGGGTCAGGCTATTCTGCTCGGCCTAACGGCACTGGTGAGGCTGTACAATGGACCGATCATGATTGAGACTGACAATACACTAATAGCAATTGAACTGAGAAGCGACGGAACCTGTCGCTCTGAATGCTTTTGGATTGTCAATGAAATAAAAAATGCATGGCATACATTCAGCTCAATCCAAGTCAGAACAGTCAAGAGGGAGCAGAACCGACTAGCACATGAGCTAGCGGCCAGAGCTAGGCGGCATGAAGACTGCCTGATGATCGCGGACGTGCCGAGGGAGCTCCGTCCGCTGATGCTATCTGAATGCACCGAGTAATTTCTTTGGCTGTATTTTGGGTAGTTTCCTAAAAAAAACTGCCAGGAAAAGACACTTTAGAGGGCAAATAAACTGCCGGGACAGTTTTTCTCCCAGCAGATAGAACCGCCACGAGAACGGCTGCCGGGGATTACTTGTCCCGGCAGATAAACTTCTCCCGGCAGTTTGTTTGCCCTTGCCCATCTATTTGCCGGCAATCCATTTTCTCCAGCAGATTGGTCAAGGGACATGCAACTACAATTACCGGCAGTTCTACTGCCAGCACAAGTATCTTTACCCGGCAGTTTTTATGCCAGTATATTGATTTCACTAGCAAACTGTTCTGGGCCTCCCTAATGTAATATCCTTTCATTTTATTCAAGCAATCATGACGTATCACACAATTTATACATTCACTTCATCAATCAAAGTAACATATAGGCCTCATCAAAAACCTTAAAGTTGATTCAATAAACATATATAACAATCATATATACGGAGGTTGTGCCACAAATGGAGAAGTACATATATGTTTCTAGATGTGCCACACAACCAAAATGAAGTAGTGCCACAAATGGAGAAGTACATATATTTCTAAATGTGCCACACAACCAGAATGGGCAGAGCAAGTCTCCAGGTTCAACAAGGCATATGAAATTATCACCACACCAACTTAATTATAGGTCTTCCAAATCTTCAACGGCTTGAAGGTCTTTCAAACTCCGTCAGCTTGTGTGCCTTTCGGAAACCTGCAACAGATTGGAAACTCAAAATGAAGCTCTTGTTTCAGATTTTTGAAGAGACAAATTAAAGATTTTGACATGTAGCAATTTAACTCATCGGCATAAATAAAACTCTTCTAAATGTATTGCATAATCATCGCAGCAAGCAAAATTACATAATTAGATCAAGCAAGAACCATTTGCCCCGCACATACAAAAATTATCCATGGTCAAATATCGCAAACCAGAAATTTGTACATAATTGATTTACACCGAACATACCAAGAGCTAATTCTAAGTAGACAAAGTAATACCTAGTGAATACCTAGTGAATATAAGCAGGATTCCATGGCAAAACAATATGTCAAGTTACTACTTACTAGTGAAAGCTTTTTTTTCATCAGCGGCATATAAGTGCTTTTGGGATTTAAGTGACATTAGTGGATGTAGGATAGGCTGATATTGCTTCATGTTACTACTTCTAACATCGATATTGTTCCCTTCTAAAAAACACGACCACAAGTTAATATTCAGTACAGTGTACATATTTTTACTTTGAGCAACCGATGTAAATATTCAATACAGAGTAATTTAGTTTTAAAGCAACCATTGACCGAGACCACAGGGAATCTGGAGGAAGCAGCTGGAGATTATAGCTATGGCAGCGTAAGGAAGCAGTTGAGAAAGCAAGATAAACACGATGCTAAATGTGAGGCCTTTGTTCTATGACATGTCCAAAACTCGATGTTCATGATTCTCAAGATTTGTCATGCTACTTTCAAAATTTACGTATATATTTCCTTTGCAAGAGTACAGCTTTGTAGTGATCAAAAGCTCTCTGTATGCTCTATGTACATAGTTAAATAGGAGAACAATAGGGGGAAAACTATTACTCATCCCCTCAAACCGAGTTTTTGCCTAGGAAGCTAGCGGTTGGTCATGAGTGATCAAGTTGAGGATTTGTGGTTGTGGTATGTTGCCTAACAGGGCCTAAGTAAGCATTATGCAAAAATAGACATCAATCAAGGAAAAGAATGACAGAATATCAACATAGAGAACTGTGTTTTGCGATGCTGCTAATATTATTAAGCTGGACAAGTGAACATCAGATGGAAAACTGGACAAGTGAAAATAACAGATTATAAATAGAGAACTGTGTTTTGCGAAGATGCTAATATTATTAAGCAAAGAAAACAAGCTTGTCACCTAACATAGACTAGCACATGAACAAGATCGAAGACCTACCTATGAAGAAATTTTTACCAAATGAACATTTTTCACCCAACTTGTTAGGCATACAAATAAGCCACCAAAAGTAAATGCCATCTCATCCAAATACTGTGCTTGTTACCTACGAACCATGAGGGTAGAATACAGAGAAAATAACGGGATAGACTTCTATTTCTGTTTCCAGCAATAAGGCAAGTGCACAGCCAACAAGAAATCGGTTTTGATGTGAATGCATAAAGGAATGACTGTAAGATAAACAAGCTGAAGAAGAATCTCCATAGAACAAATGTACAGTACAGATCACACAACCCAGAGCAGAAGATAAACAAGATCAGGGACCTACTCATAGAGAAAATTTTAGGAAATGAGCAAAGCATCGCTATCTAGATAGACTGCCATTCAAATCTGCAGTTTATCACTTCCAATTTGACTCTACGAGGTAGTACTAGCAGTAAGCTAACAGAGCAGGGTTCTGATGTGACAAGCAAAACTAAGAGGTCTGACTTGGCCAATATTTCCTGTTTCAATATTTTAAATCGCCTAACATCACAAACAAAGGTGCATGCAGTATAAACAATGCATCTTATAAGCTTAGCTCTTTTTGAAGTGATCAATGCATCTTATAAGGTACTCCTTATAAGAAATAGTATTATCATGATTGAGAGGCTTTGAGGTCCTTCCAAATTTATCAAGATAACGATTGAATGTCAAACAACAAAGAAATAGTATCAGATGGCGATAGCCAAGAGAAACATGTATATACCTCCTAGCTTGCTTGTGGTCACATTCCTGCTTTTGCCATGTATTTGTCTTCAACATCTCTAGTCGTTTTGGACCTAAGAACTCGAGTTACTTCAACAGTAGGCATTTATGCAGTGCGCTACAAATAACCAAACAAGATGGTGTATAAAGTGCCTCAGAACTGAAGTAGTAGATGCAGTTTTATAAATGATGCAGTAACCAAACAGAAGCATGTTATATCACCTTCCTCCTGTTATGGCTCGGCCTCCAGGATCTTCATTTATATTTGAAATTTTTTAGGACACAAAACGTTCAAAGTCCGCACCATTCCTTACTATAAGTTTTGCTAGCCTCTCTCGCACTCGTGCTTCAGCATCATCTTCATCTCTTCCCTTTTTCCATTCTTTTTTTCCTTAAAGAAAATTTATGGCACATTATAATCGACAGATTAGATTTCAAGTAGATAAGTGGAAGGAAAAGGAACACACTTTGGTTGCTAAATTGTAGGAACGAGTGTTCCATCTATATATGTCCTACTACGAGGTATATTTCTAACACCAACAGATCTACATTAGCATCTCAGTAGGGTGGTAAAAATTGAACTTTGGCTTTGAGAAACCTAATGACACAGTTATCACGATGCAACATGTGTAGTCCTACAATCAAGCACTCTACGATATAGGAAAGTAAAACTTAGACAAGATAGCACTTGTTTGCCCCTGATGCAACCGAAGGCTAAAAACAAAAGTTATACATGTTATGTTACATAGAGCAAACATTTATTTAGGCTATCAGCCTCACTTGGGTTCAAACTTCAAAGTGATTAAATCAGAACCGTCACCTTCAGAGAATACAAATATTACGTCAGTGCAATCAACAGAACCACCACTGATTTGACTTCCCTGGAGAAAAAGAAAGTCCACACACTCCAGCACAATTGCACTCACCAATCCCATCTGAAGAACTCCTGGCTCAATCGACTGCACGAGGATCATTATAAGAAAAATAGTAGCATCAACAACATCATCTAGGACAAAAGCAGAATCTGAAAATGAGGGCAACAAGGTATTCGTCGCACGCGCCATACCAGCGTAACAATCTTTGCGCCCTCGATTCTGCTCTGTGGCCATGCACCTAGGGAGGAGGCTTGCTCGGGGGAGGGAGGGGTGGCTCGCGAAGTAGAGTGGTCATGAGGGAACGCGTTCGGCGGAGGAGGGTCATCGCGGGTGGAGTGGCGGTTGTCCGTGTCAGTTGGGGTGCTCAGCGGCGCTGCTGTGGGGTGCTTGGGGGCGACGACGGCAGTGGTCGGGGTAAAGGGCGGTCAGTGGCGGTGGGGTGGTAGGGGCCGACGGCGGGGCTCCGGTGGTGGGGCCGAGGACGCCTGTGGCTGGGTGGAGGACAGTCGACGGCAGTGGGATGGTTTGGGGCGGCGGTGCTTGCCGGCGTTGCTGTGGGGTGGTTGGGGGCGGCAGCGGCGGTGGTCGGGGTGGGGACCGACGGCAGAGCTGTGGGGGTGGGGGGCGATGGCGATAGTGGTTGGGTGGGGGGCGGCCGGCGGCAGATGCGATCTGGTCGAGGGTAGGAGTGGGGCATCGATTTGGGGGCGGCTACAGCCTCTGTGGGTGGAGGGCCGGCGCGTCTATAGTTCATTTGGGCCAGAAAATTTCATCTCTCGCGCGCTTTCCCTCGCCAGCGCGCTCAGGCCCATTATATTTCTGGTCTCGCGCCCAAGAGGGTCCCGGCAGTAAATGGGCCAGATTTGGGTTGTCCTGGCAGATTGTGTGCCTTAAAATGTACCGGCAGCGTTTGTGCCCGCCTTGCTCAGGTTCTAACGGCAGTTTCTATGCCTCGAGGTACTTCTGCCGGCAGTAACAAATGTCCCGGCAGTTCATTTGCCCTTGTTCCACTATTTCTCCCGGCAGTTAACTGCCCCCAATCAAGTGTTGTGGTGTAGTGGTTGGCGTGTGCACCTAAGGCTTGAATGATTTGAGCTGTAGATAACAGATAAGCTTCTCCGAGCTGAGACTCCAAATTCTCCACTAAATCTGGGGACAAATATCTCTCACCTGCCGTCGTGGAACATCGCAAACAAAGAAGCTCTAACATCCTTGGAGTTTCAAAAAATGTTCACATTTTCAAAAATGTTTTAGTTTTCAAAAACTGTTCGGTTTTTCAATTTTATTCGAGGGAGTTTCAAAAAGAAGTTGCGCGTTTCCAAAATTCATTCACATTTGTCAAATTTTGTTAATAGTTTAAAAAATGTTCCAATTTTTAAAAATATGCATATATCCAAAACCTTGTTCGTATTTTGACGAAATGTTTGTGTTTATTCAAAAATTTTACACAAAAATTGAAAAGTGTACGGATTTCATTAAACATTCATTTTTAAAAAAAAATACTGATTTTTTATAAACATGAAAAAAAATGTTCGTGTTTTTGAAATCCGTTCACAAATTTCTGAAGATGTTCATGTTTCCCAAAATAGTTCACATCTTCCAATTTGTTCGGGAGATTTAAATAAATGTTCATGTTTGCAAAGTACATTCACGTTTTTCAATATTTCTTCACAAATTCAAAAAATCTTTGGAATTTCCAAAAATGTTCTTGTTAAAATTTATTCATAAACACCCAAAACGTTCATGTTTTCAAAAAACCACAATTTCAAAATATTGTTCACATTTTGTTTATGAGTTTCAAAAAAATTCCTGTTTTATAAAAATGTTACTATTTATTTTTTTTCCCACATTTTCAAATTTTTGTTCAGAATTTCAACCTTGTTCAGAGATTGAAAATAGTTCACTGTTTTCAAAAAATGCGAGTTTCCCTAAAATAATTCACAGATTTGATAAGAAGGTTGAGTTTCTAAAAACATTTCTGTGTTGAAAAACTGTTTCAGTTCGAAACTTAAAATGTTTCAGATTTGCCGCTAGCTTTTAGTTCTTATATTTTCACGCTGATGCATAGACAAGAACCAATGTTCGGTCCATTGGCTAGCTACAGTGCCGAAGCTGGTATACAGAGTAGCCTGCTCGCGGCACCCTCTAATGGGACAGCCCAGTCGTGCTCACCCTTGTGCGTCGCGGATCTGTTTGACGCAAAGCACGTCGATTAGGAGATCCCCTGAATAGGAATCGGGCCTCCTATGAGACACCCGCAGGCTATTATTGAGGTGGATTCACACAAAGTGCATGCCAGCTAGGCCGACCCATTCAGACGAAGTTAACAAAAATGGCGCTATAGCTACCGGAAGACATTGTAGCGGCGCAATACGGTAGCACCCAGTTTTATTGGGAACGGCCAAGCTGAAAGTAGATGGTGCAGAAGCGAGAAGGGATGACAACGGAGCACCGGCCGTCTAGAGGATACCATACGGAGCCAAATCCGACAGATCTCGAGGTACGGATCCTAAGCTAGGTGTCTTGCAACGATAGTAACAAGGAAACTGGATTTTACCCAGGTTCGGGTTCTCTTAAAGAGATAATACCTTACGTCCTACTTGTGTTTATTATATTGGGGTATAGTACAAAGTACATGTGTCTACCACGAGATTGTTGTGTAAGATTCTAATGATCTATCGACTAGTCTAACCTCGGTTTATATAATATACCTAAGGCCTAGGATAATAGGAGTCTTAGGGCGTGTTCGGTAGCCCTCTGGCTCCGCAACTCCTCAACTCCAGGTCGGAAGCCCAGCCGAAGGATCCAAATCTTGGTTATACAAGTGGGAAGCTGGCTATTCGCATAGTGTAAAATTAGAGGAGCGGTGGAGTTGGAACATCCGAGCTCTTAGTAGGCTACGTCAGTGGAGAGGAGTCATCATCTTCTATGCCAAATCTTGTGAAATCTTTCTTGTATGTGTCATGGGCTGTCCGAAGTGACCTAGGATGAAACCGACAAAGGGGGTCCTTTGCCCAGCCTATCTGGCCTGGTAAGCACCCACTCGCCCAGGACATCAACAATAACAAATGGGCATTATATGGGTTTTGTCGATTACCTTTGTCGGAATAATAGACCCTACCATTTTAGAGGCTCTTGCGTGTCCTGAAGCTCTTGCCTTGGCAAAGGATCTCCTCCTGACCAACATTATCATCACATTTGATTGTTAGGTGGTACTACGAGATAAATAAGGCAACATCGGGGGGGTCAGCATGCGGCGATCATTAAGGAGATACAGGCAAGCGCGACTGAGTTTGATTCATGCATGTCCATATTTGAAGGCCGATGCAGTAACTAGAAGCAAATAGTTTAGCGAAAGTGACCTTCTCAGCTCGAGCTCATATGAGCTTGGAATAAACAGTAAAATATAAAAAAATGAAAACAAAATAAAACTGATTTTTTATGGCGAATATTGACAAATGTTTTCATTGCTTGCAGAATTTGACATCCGTGGAAGTTGTGGCAAAATAAAATCAGGACTCCAAAATGCTTTTGGAATAATATTTTTGAACCATTGATTTTTTTTCCATGAATTCCTAGGATATCATTTCATGATGAAATTTTGCAAGCATTTAAAACATTTGGCAGTGTTTGCTAAAAACAAAATCAGATTTTTTTTCTTCAGAATTTACTGCTCATCCAAACTCATATGAGCTGGAGCGCATATACTCCACGCCCATAGTTTGGCTAAATGTTTCATTACATCTTGTTTTAGGCAGACATGTCTGTCTTACCCAGCCACATGAGATTATGATTATCCCTTGACATTGCTCATCAATAAAGTTTTTGTCTCTGCCTTAAAAAACGGGTTTCACTGTAGCATCTCGGTCAATAGCATAAGTTTACTGCATTGAACCGGTATCTTGGTCAGTTTTTATTTTAAAAATTATTAAATACATGTTGAACATTTTCTAATATACGCTGACTTTTTTGTTTTAAACATTATTAAATACATGCTGAACATTTTCATAATATATGTTGACATTTTCTTAATATATGATGAATATTTTTAATAATTCATGTTGAACTTTTTTTAATATACGATGAACATTTTTGTAATATATGTCGAACTTGCTTTTAATACATGACAATGATTTTTATAATGCATGGTGAACTATTTTGTAATATACGTTGAACATTTCCTTAGTATACGACGAAATTTTTTAATATCACAAGAAAGAGAAGAAAACAGAGAAAAAGAAACAAAAGGAAAAAGGAAAAAAAACAGATCAAAACAGGAAAAACAGAAAGCCTGAAGAAAACCACTGAAAACTGGACAACAGAGTGAAAAACCCAAAACAAAAAACCACAGAATAAAATTTGAGAAAAAAACGCAGCAACCAATGAAGGAAACATCAGCAACGAAACATTGTGCGGACCCCGTAAGTGCCCAACCGGAAAACACTGCCAAATAGGATCTGCCATGAAAGAGGAGCTAGTGCAGCTATATGCAGAGATGAAAATGGCAAGACTTAGGAGCTTCACTCACTTGTTTTGATGGACTAGTCGATCTAGAAATCCTAGAAGGGCATGCATGTTCTGAAGGTTGCTGGCTTGCCTCGGATTTATACCTTTAACGTGTGCGAGTGGCGACGGATTGCATGGCTACAATTACTATTTACAGGAAGTTTTCCTTTGACCATCATCCATAAATATCAGAGATATTCAAGCAAGCCAAAAGGCAGTTTGCAAGCGTGGAATTGGAGAAGCAAATTTGAAGCGACTTTTTCTTTGAAGCGCATGACTTTGCGAAGGGTGCAGTTTCTCTAGCTGTAGGCACACACATTTGGTTATCCTCCACTCCTAATTTTATACCTGTACAGGACATTATTGAGTTTTAAATAAAGTGTGGAGTTTCTTAAGGAAAAAAGTGCGCTTGCGTGTCCGGGTTTTATCTTTCTTTTGCATGTCTCCGTGAAAAAGGTCACAAATAGAAACTGGTACAAGATAATCTGGATCATGGTAATTTCTCTTCATAATTTTTGCACGTGTCTGTGCACTTTTCTTTTCTTGTTTTGTATGTAGTTTTTTGTCTTTGCTGCTCAGCTCTTTTTGCTCTTCCCTCTTTTATTTTATTTTTCTTGTTACAATTTTATTTTTAATTGTCAGCTATTTTTATTCATCTTGTTACACAATGTTTTTCGAAAATATATGTAATTTTTTTAAATAATTCATTATATATTTTGGAAAAACAGTCAAAACTATTTAAAAATATTCATTCTGTACTTTAAAAAGGTTCATCGCATAAACAAAAACTGCTCAAGGCATATTTTAAAAAATAGCATGTATTAGAAAAACATTCATTGTGTATAAAAAGTTGTTCGCTGTGTCTATAAATTGTTCTCCGTGTATTCAAAAAATGTTCATGGGTTTTTCAAAATAGCTCATCCTGTATTAAAAGTTGTTCACCAGATAAATATAAATTGTTCGTTGTTTATGTTTTAAAAAAATTATTTTTTGCGAAAAAATCATGCATTACAAATTGTTTACCATTTATTTCAAAATGATTATCAGGTATTTATAACATATTAATTGTCTTCTCAAATGTCATGTACTCTGTATTAAAAATTGTTTGCAGTGTATCTTTGATTGTAAATTTTTGTTGATAGCTTACCAAGATGA
Organism: Triticum monococcum; assembly: GCA_034509565.1. Classification (NCBI taxonomy): domain Eukaryota; kingdom Viridiplantae; phylum Streptophyta; class Magnoliopsida; order Poales; family Poaceae; genus Triticum; species Triticum monococcum. The sequence continues at coordinate 71,618,544 of CM067846.1, forward strand.
CCACTTGGTTGTTTGCAATGTATCTGAAAATTGTTCATTGTGCGTTTAAAAAACGATCACCATGTATTCATTATTTTTTCCATGTATGTAAAAGTTTTAATTGCGTATTACAATTTCTTCCTTGTTTCGTTTGAATTGTTCACTGTATATTTACAAAAGTGTTCATATGCCATGCATTGCAACGGGATATACACCATCTTGCATCATGATTGTAAATGTTTCGAAACTCCTATCTGAAGCACTCGCCTTTACCAAGGTGGATTCGTCTCCTTATGCGGCCATCATCGAAGACACTAAATTCCAGCTAAAAATGTGGTTCTCCCAACACTCTATTAGCGTCTGTCAATATAGTGCTAATACTGTAGCGCATGAACTAGCTAAAGTTGGTCGTTTATGTTTACCGAATGACAGCACCAGCTGGAACTCTATTGTACCGCCCGCAGTGGCTGTTTGTGTTTGGGGTGACTTGCTCGTGCACCGTTAAGTTATAAAGCTTTGCTTTGCCCTAAAAAAAGCATAGCACAAATGTCACGCTGCGACCGACGTCGTACGTATCCAGTTACTGGTAAACGCGCGGCCCGTCCAGCCCACTACCAAACGCACAACACGTTACGTGCCATCCCGTACTTAATCGGAGCAAACGGGGCGTAGAAAACTCGTCATAACCACTTCGCCGTCTAACACCATATCGCTCACATGGCGTCTTAGGCCGTCACGTGCACAAAATAAAAAACCCCTCAACCACCCCAACTAATACCTCGCACGTCCCGCATCCTGAGCCGAACGAACGCACGGCGATACCGTGAGCATGCGAGGACGAGCGCTCCTGCGAATTTTCGGCGATGAGCCACACATCTTCTTCCTTAGTATTAGTGGTTGGGAAAGTTAGAAATATAGGTGATACTTACTACTACCCTATTGCCAAGTTTATAATTAGTAGTTCTAATTTTTTGCTAATCACTATTATCCGACACTCTAGGAAGAATAGACATAAACATGTATCAACTTATTACTTGTAGATCGCAACCGAATGTACAAACTTAAGTCATGGCTAGTGGCACTTTACATACAAAACAAATGATCAGCAACCTATCTTCTTATATACTCTGCACATTTTTGCTAAAAATAAGCAGATTGATTAGTATCTATTTTAACCAAGGACGGTCTTCTTTTGCCAATTTGCAAATCACTCTATTATGATGCTTCTTGAGCTAGCTAGAGACACATTCAAGAAGTTCAATCAAGAAGTAACCAAACGTGCCAGCCTCCCAGGTTCATATATACGTCAGAATTTTCAACTACGTACATATATAAGTGGATTTCACTACAACTAAAAGTAGTGGCTGATCCGGAGGTCAATAAGTAAAACTAGTGTGAAAGCTGGATCGTGCGATTGTATTAGGACCACTAGCTCTAGCTCTCGCCCGGGACTCTCTAATGCGATTGTGTTACATACTCTATATACAACCACATATATATTTGCGTTGAGCCCATAGGAATTCACAAGTTGCTTTCTCTCAACAGAGGCTTGTACAAAAGTAAGAAAACACATTCTTTTTAAGAAAGCATGGAGACAAGTTTTGTGTTTTTCTCAAAGAAAACGTGTACACAAGTACCAGGACATGTCTATGTATTGTGCCATTCTGGAAGTCGAACTTCTTTCCTCCGAATGTTAGAAAATTTTAGCCTGTTGTTGGTAGACCCAGATTATGATAAGTTTAGACATGAAAAAAATAGAGTACTGTATCACTATATTCACCAAAGGTCCAATATCAATGTGAAGTTTGTTTTATCATTCGCAGGACTGTTTTTACAATAGTATTCGTGTGGAATCGTGGGTAAACTTCAAGCCCAATTAACCATTTTTTGGTAGGTTGTGAAATAAGTATATAGTGGTGGAGCTTAGGGAGGGGAAAAGGGGGCCATGCCCCCCCCCCCCTCAATTTTTTATTTACATATACATATAATATTTAACATTGTTTAGGCCAAATGTAACATAATACAGTAGATTAGCCCCCTCAACTCTGTTTAAGACTCACTTAGCCCCTTGTTAAATCACGATGAAGCTCCGCCACTGCACTGACAGACATCGGAAGAAGGTAGGAAAATCTTCTTTATGTATTTGTTAGAATACAACTAAAATTTTGTCTTATTGGTGTGTCCAGCATGCACTATTGACGATTAATCAACATGGATGGTATGCGCCTCCTCAGCTGTGTAGTCAAAATGATGAGCTGGATTGTGGACTGCAAAATCAGCTAAGCCACTAGAATCTAAATATGTGGTTCCCATTCATCAAGGTGGTCATACTAAACTCAAATGTTGGTGAGGAGAAATCTGTTGAAGGCACTATGTCAAGCAATTAAACCAGCTCTTGAAGTTTGAGGTCAGCAACATTTATTAAATACAATGAACATTTTTGTAATATATGTCGAACTTGCTTTTAATACATGACAACGATTTTTATAATGCACGGTGAACTATTTTGTAATATACGTTGAACATTTCCTTAGTATACGACGAAATTTTTTAATATCACAAGAAAGAGAATAAAACTGAGAAAAAGAAACAAAAGAAAAAAGGAAAAAAGAAAACCAAAAGGAAAAAAAGGATCAAAACAGGAAAAACAGAAAACCTGAACAAAACCACTGAAAATTGGACAACAGAGCGAAAAACCCGAAACAAAAAACCACAGAAGAAAATTTGAAAAAAAAACGCAGCAACCAATGAAGGAAACATCAACGAACGAAACATTGTGCGGACCCCGTAAGTGAACCAGCCCAACCGGCTCCGCCGCGGGCGGCAAATAGGATCTGCCATGAAAGAGGAGCTAGTGCAGGTATATGCAGAGATGAAAATGGCAAGACTTAGGAGCTTCACTCACTTGTTTTGATGGACTATCGATCTAGAAATCCTAGAAGGGCATGCATGTTCTGAAGGTTTCTCGCTTGCCTCGGATTTATACCTTTAACGTGTGCGAGTGGCGACGGATTGCATGACTACAATTACTATTTGCAGGAAGTTTTCCTTTGACCATCATCCATAAATATCAGAGATATTCAAGCAAGCCAAAAGGCAGTTTGCAAGCACGGAATTGGAGAAGCAAATTTGAAGCGACTTTTTTTTGAAGCGCATGACTTAGCGAAGGGTGCAGGGTCTCTAGCTGTAGGCAGACACATTTGGTTATCCTCCACTCCTAATTTTATACCTGTACCAGACATTATCGAGTTTTAAATAAAGTGTGGAGTTTCTCAACGAAAAAAAGTGCGCTTACGTTCGGGGTTTTCTCTTCCTTTTGCGCGTGACGTTTTTCTTGCTAGATTGCTATTGCACTTTTCTTTTCTCGTTTTGTATGTACTTTTTTGTCTTTGCTGCTCAGCTCTTTTTCCCCTTCACTCTTTTATTTTATTTTTACAATTTTATTTTTAATTGTCAGCTATTTTTATTCATCATGTTATACAATGTTTTTCGAAAGTATATGTTATTTTTTTAAATAATTCATTATATATTTTGGAAAAACAGTCAAAACTATTTAAAAAATATTCATTCTGTACTTTAAAAAGGTTCGTCGCATAAACAAAAACTGTTCAAGGCATATTTTTAAAAATAGCATGTATTAGAAAAACATTCATTGTGTATAAAAAATTGTTCGCTGTGTCTATAAATTTTTCTCTGTGTATTCAAAAAATGTTCATGGGTTTTTCAAAATAGCTCATCCTGTATTAAAAATTGTTCACCAGATAAATATAAGTTGTTCATTGTCTATTTAAAAAAAATTATTTTTTTGCAAAAAAATCATGTATTACAAATTGTTTACCATTTATTTCGAAATGATTATCAGGTATTTAAAACATATTAATTGTCTTCTCAAATGTCATGTACTCTGTATTAAAAATTGTTTGCAGTGTGTCTTTGATTGTAAATTTTTGATTGTAAAAATTGTTTCGTTTGAATTGTTCATTGTATATTTACAGAAGTGTTCATATGGCATGCACTGCAACGGGATATACACCATCTTGCATCACGTTAACGCGCTAGTGTTGTGACACCTCCTGCGAGAAATTATTTACATGCCAACATTCTGGTGTAGGAAAACTTGTAGAAAGAGAATGCAAAACGTACATCCTGCTTATACCATGAGTTTTTCTTCTTTCTTTCTTGCATCTCTAAGAGATGCAATGGCCTCTACGCCACTTCTTTGCCATCCGATAGATGCTATCCAGTGTCAGTTTTCCCTTCTCAAGTGCTAATTGCCTAATTCCTTCTAGTCGTTCCAAGTTCCAACCAACCAATGTGGACATGATCAACTGCCCGACAGAGAGTATCAATAAGACAGGAGAAAGAAAAAAAAAAGCCCATAGTAAAAAAAGCCCACTAGCGGCCATATTGGCAGCGTAGCCTTCTAGGGGTGGACTAACGAGCAGCTCGGCTCGTTAAGCTCGTACTCATTAAGCTCGTGCTCGTTAAGGCTCGGCTCGTTAAGCTCGTTAAGATTAACGAGCATAAAACCCTGTTCGGCTCGGCTCGTTTGAAGCTCGTTAAGCTCTTGAGTGCTCGCGAGCGCTCGTTAACAGATTATAATGTGTTACTATATACATGATGAACGTGTAGGTATGATTCTCAAGTTGAAATATGGTGACTATAAAAAGAAATGAAGTAGTTTGTTGTCTCATATGTCGATTAGATTAAATAGATGAGCTGAGATGCTACAAAAAGTTTGTCATGTAAAATAAAAATATGTATTGTGTTGTTACTAACGAGTTAACGAGCTACTCGTGAAACTCGTTAGCTCGCTTATTAAGCTCGTTAAGCTTAACGAGCTAAAAATAATGATTGGCTCTATTCATTAAGAAGCGAGCTACGAGCTTAACGAGCTGAACTATCGAGCGCTCATTAAGCTCGCGAGCTACGAGCTTTTGGTCCAGCCCTATAGCCTCCGATCTAATAATCTCGTGTGAGCGTCTTTCGTCCGTGATTAGCGTGTAGTTGGTGAGATTAGACGCTGCTGCGGCCGCCGTGTGCCCTTGCCGCCGCCTGCCTCTGATCTCCTTGCCCTACCGCTCACAATCTGATTCATACGGCGACTCGGCAACGCAACCTACTTCACCGTTTCTGCCGACGAATTAGCAGGTTAACACATCACACTACCAACCTCTCTCAATTCACGTCTCGTATCAGTGTTGAAATTATACATTAGATTTTAGTTGTTTTTCTTCGAGATTTGAGATGCTATCAAGAATTCATATTTTGCACGTCTCCCAGAAATTATCATGATCCAGATTATCTTGTACCAGTTCCCAGTTTCTATTTGTGATGCCAAATTTTCCTATGTCGGCAGCACTAATTATGAAAGTGAAATTCCTAAATTATGAAGAGAAAAGGCCCTTCCAAACACCATTAAAATCTCTATTCCTAATGGAGAAGTCCGTATGTCGTTCGTTCGTTTCCTCCCCTCCCATCGATTGAAGGAAGTCGCCAGCCCCACCCCTTGCGCGATCTCCTCCACGTTTCCAGATTTCATTTCTTTTTTCTTACTCTCCAAAAAATCAGAACGCAATCCATCTTTCCTTTCATGCACATCTATCCTGTAGAAAATTGGGACACAATCCCTTCCTTCCCATTAACACACATTTCTCCTTTCATGCAATTATCTCCTTCCCACTAATCTCTCTTATATGCCTTTCTCATAGTTATCTAGGACCTGCTCATTTTCATCCAATTCAATTTGGACAAAGGAGACTTTTTTTTTGAAACAAGGCAAAAGACTTGCCATTTCATTAATAAAGGGAGAAAGTTTTAGACAGAAACCGCAAAGCGGCAAAAAAGAGGCCTACTCTCGCGGCACTACAACACCCAAATGTTTCGCTCCAGCCATAGCCCAAAGTAACACCTCCTGTCTGATTTTGTTGATGATGATTATGAAAGGGGCCGCCGAGTTGCGAAAGACTCTAGCATTGCGCCCCGACCAAACCTCCCAAGAGATGAGCATCATAAAAGAGGCAAGCGCCTTGGGTGAGTCAAGACGGAGCTGAAGGTTTCCATTCCACCATTCTCTGACCGAAGCCCTCGTCACCCAAGTAGACGTGGTGTTGTGATGCATGCCGAGCCATGGGAGGACGTCATTCCAAATGCGCATGGTGTAGCAACACTGGAAAAACAGATGAGCCGCGGTTTCTTGGGTTTGCTTGCAAAGAGGGCATAGACCGCAGTTAGGCCAACCACGACGGCTCAAGCGGTCCGAAGTCCAAATCCTATCTTGAAGAACAAGCCAAGCAAAAAACTTGCATCGAGGAGGCGCCCACACCGTCCACACAGAATGGACAAGGTCCGAGTTGGTGAGGCCTTCAAACTGAGCCTTGTAAGACGAGGATGCAGAATATACCCCATCTTTGGTGAACTTCCATGTTATCGAGTCTTCAACGTCGTCATCGAGGGCCACTGTTGTGAGTTTGTCCCAAAGGTTAGCAAACTGTTGGATGTGTTCCAGGGAGAGACCATTCGAGCTGTCAATATTCACAATCCACTGGTTGTTGGCCATAGTTTGTTGAACTGAGGAATTTTTCTTGCGAGAAAGGTCGTAGATGCAGGGAGCGATATCACGAGGGCACAATCCTCCTAGCCAAGATGAATTCCAGAACCTCGCTGTCCTTCCATTTCCCACGGTGACCATGGTGGCTGCCGCAAAGAACTGGCGGTCGTCTTTTGTGCACGGCACACCCATGCCAATCCATGGCTTGCTCTTATCTTTCCACTCGAACCATAACCATCGAAGTCTCAGGGCCTTAGCAAATTTCTTCAGGTTTAGCACCCCCAAGCCACCCTTGTTCTTCGGTTTGCAAACAAGGTCCCAGTTTACCTTGCATTTCCCTCTGGAAACCTTGTCCGTGCCTGCCCAAAGATATGCACGTCGGATGCTATCAATTTTCTGGAGGACCTCCACAGGGACGTCAAGAGGAGTGAGATGATATATTGCGATGGCCGTTAGGGCAGCCTTGACAAGAACCGTTCGACATGCAGCAGCCACATGTCTTCCTTGCCAAGGGGGGAGCTTGCCTGCAATCTTATCTTCAGGATGTTGGAAGTGGATTCTCTTGAGACGCTTAATGGACAGAGGAATCCCAAGATAACGCATCGGAAACGATGAACGGACAGCCGGAAAAGCATGGAGGACGTCGTCTAAATTGATACCCTCACATCGAATAGGAGCAACAAGACTTTTAACACAGTTGTTGACAAGACCTGTCACTTCTCCAAATGAAGCCAGAGTGGCAGCCAGGAATTGAACATCCTCCTTAATTGGTTTGATAAAGATGGCAGCATCATCAGCGTAAAGGGAAGCTCGGATGGTTGGGGTTGTACCACACAGAGGATGGAGGTGCCCTTGGGCAGTGGCCTTGCTGAGGAGATGATGAAGCGGATCAATGGCAAGGACAAAAAGAAGGGGGGACAGCGGGTCGCCCTGTCGAAGGCCGCATCCATGCTTCAGGGGGTCTCCCAACACCCCATTGATCAACACTCTCGAGGTGGCGGTGGATAGCAGGGCAACAACCCAATCCCGAAATCTGACCGGGAAGCGAAGATGTTGGAGAAGATCCATGAGAAAGTCCCAGCGCACAGAGTCAAATGTCTTCTTGATATCCAGCTTGAATAGAAGAGTCGGGCTGTTTTTTCGATGCAGTTTTCTTGCCAAGTTTCTGACATACATGAAGTTGTCATGGATGCTTCTCTTTTTGATGAAGGCGCTTTGGGCGTTTGAGACAAGGTCGTGCATATGAGGGGCCATCCGGGTAGCCATCATCTTGGCAATTATTTGCAAAAGCGTGAATGAGGCTAATGGGGCGAAAGTCCAAGATGGATTCCGCCCCATCCTTCTTTGGAATGAGAGCAATGTTCGCCGAGTTGAGCCAGTGCAAATTCTCAGAGCGTAAGTTGGAGAAGTGGTTGACCACGAGCATGATATCATCTTTTATTATTTCCCAACACTCCTTGAAGAAGGCCCCAGAAAAGCCATCGGGTCCCGGTGCTTTGTCGCTGGGAAGATCAAAAATTGCCATTTTCACCTCTTCCTCTGTGAAGGGCACTCCAAGGTCCGTGAGATCGCACTCAGGAACCGGGATATTGTCCTAGTTAAAATTGGTGTGACGCGGCAGACCGCGTTTGGTGACCTTCGCGAAATGATCTTGGATGATGGCCTTCTTATGATCATGGGCAGTAACCCATCCGTTGTTATGCTTGAGGCGGTGAATGAAGTTCTTCCTTCTTCTATGATTGACCCGTAGGTGGAAAAAACGAGTGTTGGCGTCTCCATCTTTTAGGTTGGTAATTCGCGAGCTTTGTCACTTCCGTGCACGCTCCATAATGGCCAAGGCAACCACCTTCCGTTTGAGGCGCTTTCGTAGATCTCGCTCGTCAGTGCTAAGGGGCCGAAGTTCTTGAGCCACATCCAGGCGAAGGATAACTTCCAGGGCCATGTGGAGTTGCACTTTCGAATGCGCGAAGAGCGTCTTGCTCCATCTCCTCAAGTTTTAACTAGTTTCTTTTAACTTGTGAAAGAGGATGTGGTAAGGATCAGTGTGATTAATATCCTTATTCCAAGCTTCCTGGACAACCTCTTTGAATCCAGGCATTTTGATCCAAAAGTTTTCAAAACGGAAGGACTTTGATCTCCTTGGGCCGTTGTCATTTGCAAGGAGGAGGGGGCAGTGGTCGGACAGTGATGACGAGAGTGCGTGCAGAAGGTGAGTGCCAAAATCGAGGTCCCAATCTTCATTACAAAAGAAAGAGTCGAGCTTACTTAAGGTTGGGTCACTCCGTTCATTACTCCAAGTGAATTTTCTGTTTTGCAAGTGAATCTCTTTGAGCTCGCAAGTATTCAGTGCATTACGGAAGCGGACAAGTCGGCTCCGGTAGACGTTTGCTCTATTCTTGTCTCTGGCACGGTATATTTGGTTGAAGTCACCAGTGACTAGCCACTTTGAGCCATGGGGAGGTTTCTCGCCTACCAACTCCTGGAAGAAAGCGTCCTTGAGGTTGCTTCTCGTTGGCCCGTAGACCGTTGTTAGCTTAAAGGTTTTATTGGATGCATTGATCGTGACTTTGCAGGAGAGGAAGAAGGCTCCAATGCAAACATCCTTCACGTCCACAGAATCGTCATCCCAGAGAGCAATATGCCACCCCGTGTACCATCAGCAGGGCGCTGGGCAAAATTCTTCAATCTTTGGCCTCCCAAGTACGAAGCGATGAAAGGGCCGACAAGCTCTAACTTGGTCTCCTGCAGGCAGACCAAGTGACATGGAGTAGCGATGATTGTTTCTCGGATTGTTGCTCGACGGTCGGGGCAATTTAAGCCTCGGACATTCCAGCTTAGGATACTAAGATTTTGATCTATCATGAGAAACTTGGGACACATCAGCAATGAGGTAGCAGCTGGTTGCAACACAGCAAACATCAACCTGACATTCGACATTCATCTCAAAGTTGCTGTAGCTTGACAAACCTAACAGAGCTAGCACAAGAGCCTCGCCAGGGCAGCAGATAGCAGACGTCGACTTCGACGAATGCAAACAGGCGTACACACACATACATAGAGGGGTTGTAGCTATCATGAAAACTAGGGCCCATCTTCTACAGGGCTACAAGCGCTCGAGTCACTCCGCCGTGCCGGACACGTGCCTCGTCGTTGCCTGCAGCTTCGGTCCCGTCTCACCACCATGTGCCACCAAGGCATCCTCGACGGCTTGCGCCAAATCGCAGTCGAGGTTGAACAGCGCCCGGAGAGCCGCCACCGTGATGTCAGGGAGCTGCCCTTGGAACATAGCCACGAATTTGCCAATGGCTTCTTCTGTGACTTCTTGGCCTTCATCCACAACTCCCATGCGCTGGCACAACAACTTCTCCGCCATCTTTGCAATTGGCATCTTGCTCTTCTTGGCTTGGAGACGCGGACTGGAGCGGGCAAGGTTGAAGCCTACCACCCCAGCCAGCGTCTTTCTTCTCCTTGCTGGTGGTCTTGGCCTTGGGGAGGGTGAGCTTGGTGCGGCGAGTAGGGGTGGCTGGCAGGCCACAAACAGGGGAGAGCGCGGCTGCGTCCCCACGCTACCAGCAACCGGACTACCCGCAGGGACAAAGATCGGGGTGACCGGCGCAGCTTCGGAGGAAGGAGATGGAGCAACAGCTCCGCTGTCTTGTGCTGCAGAAGATGGAGCAACAACTCCGCTGTCATGCGCTACATGAGGGTACGGGATGATCTCGATGACGTCGAGGGTCGTTGTATAGGGAGGTGTTGACGTCTGCAGAGCCGAAGCAGGGCACACAACTGCCTGTCGCTGCTTGGTCCCGAAACAGGGAGCGATCCACCGCAGCCAAGAGTCCTCGCCTGGCACGGAGGTGAGCTGAATCACATCACAGGAGGTCGATCGCGGCGAGGAAGGAGGCGAGCGGCCACGGGTGTCTTCGGTGACCGGGCTAGCAGCCTCCCCGGAGCGCCCAGGGCGTGTAGGGAAGTCAGCAGGGCGGCGGCGACCTCGCCTCCCCGAGGCTGGGATGACTGCGCCATCCGGGAGGCGCTGCACCAGCTTGTTGTCGATGGAGCGTGCATCAGGGGCCTCGAGGCGGCGGTCTTCTCTACCCTCACGGCCACGGTCTTCTCTACCATCTCCGTGACGCTCCGGGGCACGAGACCTACTCCGAAACAAGCGCTCTCTCCCGGAGGAAGGGTGCTCGTCGCGTCTACGGTGGCCACGGTCACGGTAGTCGTCCCATCTGTCCTGGTCATGGTCGCGATCCCTATCCTGGTCGCGGTCGTGGTCATCGTGCCGCCTCCCAGCCACCTCAGCCCTATCCCGCATCCTGGACTCGCTGTCGATGACCCCGAGTCGAAAGTTGAACGGGTGCGAGGAGCGAGGCCGTCGAGGAATGTTGCCGTTGGCATCGGGGGTGAAGTCCTCAACCTGGGTGAGGTGAACTAGGACACGTCGCTTGAGACCACGCCGGCCAACAACAGCGCTTGGGCCGCTGCTGTAGCATGCCGGCTGGTTGCCGGTGACGGTCACCCGAAGGACCTTGGGAATGGCGGAGGGGTTGGCAGACCATGCCCAGAGGTTGAGGGAGGAGGAGTCTTCTCTCCTGACAGTGGCGATGTCGAAGTAGTGCAGGAATGTGTTGGGGCCGAGCACTTGCGTTGCTACCTCGTCACACCATGAGTTGAGCGGTAGATTCTCAATGCACAGGTGAACGTGGTAGAACGCCTCCACCAGAACCACTTTCGCTGAGATAGAAAGAGACGAAACAAACTGATCACCGCCTTCCCGTCTCCTTCAGAACCATGACAAGGTCCTCCGGTTTTCCCGTGTCACCCCGTCACGCCGCCTCCGGCCAACCCATGTTGTGCCACTTTCGCGCGCGCGTGTGTGTTACTCATGTGTGCTTCTAGCCGGCGAGAATACATCGAGTCTTCATGTACGTAAGTATCCAGCCACCGCAGGAATCAATCAATTCTTCATGTATGTAAGCATCCAGCCACCGTAGGAATCAATCGAGGCAGATGCATGTTGTATACGTGCACGCCTTGCCAGCATCCAATCGATCTGCTCCTGGAGCCAGCTTTGCACTACCTCGTTCATGTACTAAACCACTCGGTAAGTCGACGGCTAGATCAGCCCTATACGAACAATTATATTGCATATTACATATACTACATAGGCACATACTTTGATGCAATTCTGATTTTATAGAAGGAGAAGAATAGATCACATGAATTCAGTACGCAGGCCAGGTGTAGGTGTCATCCAAGTTTTGTGATTATTGTAAATGCACATCATTTGTAGCTTCTGCTATTCAAACCATATTTGACCACTTCTGCTATTTATGTACTCCCTCCATCTCAAAATAAGTGACTCAATTTTATACTAACTTTAATACAGACGCATGGATGATGTTTGTATATTTTGCCTTCTATATTACCAGGAATGTGTTGGAGCACTCAATGTATTTCATTTGCCGTGGACTAACCACATAAATGGGTGTGCTCAAGAAACAAATTCAGGCAAGCTACATGGGTCTGATATCTATTGTCGTAATTGGCACCTTTCATTATTATTGTTATTGTTTTTACCTTGATTGTTTGTTGCTTTGCATTCATATGACTATTTAGGACCATACAAAAAATACATAATGATCGACCAAACAAGGTGTATTCTCCCTATGAGTAGGCTTTTCTCAAGGTTGTTGTTTATTTGAAGGGCGCATATGCTTTTGTGGTGTATTCTCATTGTACCTTGATGAACTTCTTTTTCCATTTTTCGTATGCATAAAGTTTCAGGTTGAATACTCACTCAGACATCCCGCTTTTATGACCTGAAAAATATAAATAATATAATAATGTTAATATAAATAATATAATATATATTTCTATTCATGCACTATATAATATGTTTATATATCTATTCGCAAAAAAAATGTTTATATATCATGAATCTATGGAGAAAGTTAGGAAAGAAAGAGGAAAAAGGCAAGTTTGATTTGGTCAAGAGAGATAAACCTTGAGAAAAAAACAACAACGAAAAGAAGGAACGTAAGGATTTGTTGCTTTACTTGGCCAACCCTTTTCCATCGTAATTTGATCCGAGGTTTCTTAGTAGTATTGGTGAAAGAAATCAAATAGAGTGAAAGCAAGGCTAATTTGCAAATAAAGCAGAAAACCGAAAAAGGAATGAGCTAGGAATGAATAAAGAAAGGGAAACGTTTCTACGCGGTGCGCCGGCCGAAACTTTCGGCCGGTCCCACGCGAGCCACTCAATCAAGGCCATCGTACGCCTGGCGCGAGCCCCTGCCCCCGCCTTATCTTCTTTCTCCAATCCCCTTCTCTCTTAGCCGCATCCACACACGGGGGTTGCCGCGCTCTTGGTCTTCCTCCTTCAGATCCCGTCGTCGCCATGGATGCACCCGTCACCATGCCCGCTCCCTTCGCCATGGCCGCGCACGATGAGGCCAAGCACCAGGATGCCTCTGACAAGCGAGCGGTGCTACAACCGGCGTCTAAATATACTACGATCGGTGAGCCAAAGTGCTACAATGGGCATAATTTTTTGCTACTACGGACTGTGACCGCGGTGACCACACTTGCAGATGCTGCGAACGCTCTGGATAGATGCTGGAACCGGCATGATTTTATGCTACTACGAGGTGGTGACCGCGGTGACCATGCGCCCACAGATGCTGCAACCCGCTCTTGCTAGATGTTGGAACCGGCAACGAAAAATGTTGGAACCACGGTGTTCATTTGCTGGAACCGGCGAGGTGATTTGCTACAATAGAAGACGCTAATGTTCACGACTTGCACGGCGACTACAACTAGCGGCGACGGCCATGATGTTCTTTCGCTACAACCGTGACCATGCTTTGCTATGACTATCATTAAAATCGGTGCCACGACGGCGGCCGTGTGTTTGCGACCTGCACGGTGAGCTACAACCGGTAACAGACAGCTATAATGTTTTTTTTACTACAACTATGTATCTGTTTTGCTTCATCTAGTGATGAAAATGTTGCCACGACGGCCGCCATGATTTTTCCATCAAAGAGATGTCTTTGTTGATGGCGACAATAGACGACGAGCACGACGAACAGGGGAGCGAGCGGTGGCGACACCGGGGTGGCCGTTAGCCGCGGATGAGCGTGAGGTGGCGGCACAGGTGCGAAGCGGAGGTGGCATGGGCTGGATCCTGTGCGGGAGGAAGGAAAGATGCAGATCGAACGGATTTGATTGCTCCAATCGGGCGGCTGCTAGGCGACCGGCCCAAATCTAGGCCGGTGCACCGGTGCAGATCAGCGCCCATAAAGAAAAGAGGAAACCCATCAAGCTTCCCATCAACATATCAAGCCTACGATCCCGGACAGAAGGAGTAAATTTGTCTACGTGTAACCAAATCAAGCTTTCCATCAATATATCAAGCGAAAAACAAGGGTTTTTACGCTAGGGATTCTATGTCGCCAGCCCATCTTTCGTTCGGATGTGGTCGACTTGAACGACACTGCCTTGATTGCTCATCGACCACAGACACAAAGGTGGCTCCCCCACCATGACTATGTATGAAGTCTCGATTGCCTACACCGGACGCCGGGCTACGTCGCGCGATTTGGCTTATTATCCATCCATGAGCATGCAACATGACACACTGGCGTCCCGTCCGGATGTCGACATGTGAGAGAGGCCGCAAAGACCTGGGTTGTTGTATTGACGACAATCGTCGAGGATCGCTAAAGTCATAGCCATTGATAATCTCGCCACCCTTCTCCAGGCAGTAGCGGATATATACCAATATTCCAATGACATCAAAACATAGTTTACGCCATCATGGCTGATGACAATCGACCTCACGTTATCTCTCTTTAGATATTGTTTCATCCCGTAGCAACGCACGGGTATTTAGCTAGTTAATTTAGTTTCTAAGCCGGTTCCTTCTGAAATTGAAATTCCTCAACTATAAAGAGAAAAAACGCTGCCAAACACCTTTATGATCAATTATTTTCTAAGCTGGTTGCTTTGAATTCTCAACATACTAAAATTGTTAAGGAGGCTGATATGCAAGTTCACAGGATTTTTTTTTTCTACTTTGCTTGGCCCCTCCATACCCAAATCCTGGCTCCGCCCCTGCGGAGAAAGAAAGAAGTATGAACGACCATGAGGAATTGGAGTATTGGACCCCCGCGTGTGCAATTTGATGGATGTCGCTGGCACCCTTTTTCTTAGAAGAGGAATGGATGAGAGGATGGAGATCTTCTAGCACATGTAGTGATGACATATTAAACATGATACACACGAGATGCTAGGTTAGTGGTATGTTGAGGGACATGACACACACAACTCAACTGGGGATCTTGGAAAGCATGGGAACTACCCACGGGATGGCTCAGCTGATCCGTGCGGCGGCTGCCCACGGGATGCCTTGGTTGGATCCGTGATGGCGGGGCTGCGGCGCTCGCTGGCAGGCGGCATGGTGTCGTCGACATTAGGAGGCCCAGATGCTTGGTGGTGGCTAGATGGCGTGCACATGGTGGCGACGCTCCGGTGGTCTTGTGTGGCGTCTTCTTTGGGCGACGCGGTCCCGAATCTAACACATATATCATCGGGTTTGCCTGGGAACTGTCCTACCAGAAGTATTCAATCCTTTGGCCGTGATGGTCCTATGGTGACGAAGGTGGACATGGTGGTGAAGCTAGGCTCATTTTTCTGGAGGAGACGGAGACTGCTGGTGAAAGCCAAACTTTGAATGCGGTCGGAGCCAACGATGATGGCGCCTATGGGCGTCACTACCTTAATGAAGGCGTCGACATGTAGTCTTCGGCTCCCCTCCCAGAATACTTGAGGGGAAACCCTAGGTCCGGGTTTGCCCGGATCGTATGATGGCGACATTTGGGGTTGTGTTCTCCGTTGGGGGTATCATCTTGGAGTTGGGCCTAGCTAGAGATTAGTGGCTGCTGGCGGTTCACCGGCTGTTTGTGTGCCATCGAACAGGGATGATCCGTTGCTATGCTGTGGCCTTGCGAACATGATGCATAGTGGTATTCAGGGATGTGATTGGCAGTGCAGATGGCCGGGTCATGTTCTACGATATTGGCGACTTGTTGCAGCCATGGTGGCGCAGTGTAGGCTCGTGGTGTATTGTCTGGGGCCAGTGGTCATGCCAAGATTTACCATTGGCAAAGACTTGCACCGGAGGCATTGGATCGCCAAAGCGTCTCTATGAGATTTTGGCGGTACCATCTCTTCTAGCCATTTGAATTTTGCCATTTGAGCTGCGACTGATGTCACTCCAATTTTAACAGAGGTTTTAGTTCCGTGGACGGTCTTTGGCAGGCCGCTTGCATAGTGTGCGTGTTTAGTCTGCATGGCCGGTCGTGTCCACGTCCGGATCACCTGTGCTTGCACCATCTTCTTCTGGCTAAACTCCTGCTCGGCGTGGATTATTGTTGCTCTTTTTTTCACTTTCTTTTTGTTTTCTATCCGCCTTGGCATAGCTTCGTTTTTATATGACTTTGCTAGTTGTTGGTATGATTTTTGTGTGCATGTGTTTGTGTTGGCTGTGTGCATCCTAGCTATGGAGAGACCGGGTGTGTGCTTTTTGTGTTTGTACCCCCTTATGCTCCATATTAAGCTAATAAAATCCACCCTTTATCCAAAAAGGTCCAAATCTTTACAACTAATACATAGTTTGAGGTAACGTTTCCTTAAATTTTCATTATTAAAAGGGTTGCCAAAACTGGCAGGCACTTATTTTCAAATAAGTCTTTATTTGAAATGGGACCTTACGCCATTTGGCGCAACAGATAATCTAGTTCATCTAGTTACCAATAGAATGGATCACACGTTGCAATGTTTTTATTGTCCTCCTCTGCCATGTTGCAGTCTCCGGCTCAAAGTTGAGCTCCCAGGTTGGCCAGTAGTGAAGGTCCTGTTTGAGAGCAAGGACGCAAGATTTTCCATTCAACTTCACGGTCCTCACCCTACAAAATTCACCGTCTTCCAATCCCTGATAAAAAGGTCAATTCAGACAAATGGCATGTGCACTTCGCTATATAGTTTAAAAACGAGATACTGGAACATGACAAAAGAAGAACACTGTTCACTATTGGCAATGCATACCTTCACCGTCTCTATGAAGGATTCTAGATCTGGAGTTGGTTGCCCGTTAACCTCAACTATCCACTGGAGAGGGTAGAGACCATATCTATGGATGGGACTTCCAGCATAACCTCTGCATAAAGACCTTGCTGCTCATTCCCCATTCAAAACTGGTATTTAAAAGGGCTATTTAAAATGTACTTTAGGGCCGCGAATCCAATACACACACAAACTTGCCTTCTTCATTAAATTGTTTTTTTATTAAACTGTGTGAGTACGCAGCATGTAGAAAATGGTGTCAAATGGCCACATTTCTTTCTCTCTCCTTCTCCAGGATACTTATTACTTTGTTTACATATTTTCCTACCAAAATTCTAGCTCTTACATGCTGCACTCTTGAATTCATTGCTGCTTCACGGCAGCCAGTGCACACAACTTGTAAACAGAATTAGCATATCAGATCAACTAAAAGCAACATTATCGCTTTAGCGAATTCTTACTGACCATTCAAATCTGACAAATCTAAACCTCTATTAGACTGTAAATAGTGTTTCAGTTAAAAGATTAAAGTTAACTCATGATTTTTCTTACCACTCTTGATCATCTCCCCTCCCCTCCCCCCACCCAGTACGGTGGCGCCGTGCTGCACCGGGACACCCTCGCCGGCCGCCTCCAGCCATCCCCAGCGCAAGATCCCCCCCTCCTGCCGCTGCGCCAGGGGCGTCGCATGCAAAGCATGTGTGCCACATCGACGTTTCTCGTCGGCTGGTGTTCGGGTCAGGGTGGCGCCGATTCGCTCCAGCTGGATCAAAGGTTGACATGCAGGCGGTGGTGAACGGCGAGATTTCCGGCGACATCTAGGGTGCCCGATTTGGGGCTAGATGGGCTTCAATGGGCCGCGACCTGCTGTTGTCTAGCATTTCCTTTGATCCATCGACGACAAGCGGCTTCTGGGCTAGACCCTCCATATGAGGATGTCAGGGGCTCTGGCCCTGGGCTCAGTGGTGGTGGCCACCTCCTTCGCCGGAGGTGTGGTTGACTGGCTGGTTGTGGCATCACACATCCAGTCCCGGCGGCGAGTGGGGAGGCGATGCTGCCAGTGAAAACCGTGCTATGGCTCTGGTCATGGCGGGCGATGGCGGCTTTTTCGCGTCGTTGTCTTGTTGAAGACATCGCCATTGCAGCTACCGTCGACTAACTTGCGCTCCTCCAGGTGAGATCCTAGACTCAGGTTTCCCGGATTGGACAATGGTGGCGCTTTAGGCATCACTCTCCCTCATGGGGGCATCATTTTTGGAGCAGCTGCTGGATGGAGCAGACAAGTGGTGGAGCGGTGTTCATCTACCTCGTCCACGATGACGAGTCTTGGTGGCATGGTGCAGCGGAGTCCTGGCGTTGGACGTGGATACATAGACTCACGCAGGGTAGAAGCGATGTCTGGCTCGTGGTGGCATCGACGGCATGCCTGGCATGGTTGATGCGTGGATCGGTGGAAGACGGTGGTGACGGCCTCTACAGCATGTGCATGCGGTGCACACCGGAGTGAGCCAGACAAGTGTGTGACCCAGACCCGGCAATTCAGCTGGGTTGGGCCTCCGGCTTTAGATGTTGGGCTTTGGTGCTTGGTCTGGGTATGCGGTCCCGACAATCTGCACCCCTTCATCATGGGGATATGTGTAGCGACATATGTTGCCAAGTTGGTGGCTTCAGACTTACTGATGTATTACTTTGTAAGGTCTTCGTGACTAATTAATAAAATGATTATGATTGTACGCATCGCCCTGATGCAGAGGCCAGGGGTCATCCTCCTTTCTGAAAAAGTCAAAAAAGCTGGTGATTTTTGTTGCTGGTTTTTGACCAACACAAGATAGGGAGTGCCTGCCCGGCAGGGATAATAAGGATCATCTTAGGGCTTGGGGGACTTTCCCAAAGTTTCGTTGCCATAGGCCCCCAAAATGTGATGATGATGCCTTGCGTGCTGCTCATCGTGAGAAGCAAGCTGTCAAAACCGCCACGTCACAAGACACACAAAGAGGGGGACACAGGGATGTTTCTTGACTAGATTCGGCACTGTGAGGTACCTATGTCCTAGTCCCTCTTAGGGCGTGTTCGGTAGTCCACCACGGCTGCTAAATCCTCAACTCCATCGCCGATAGCCAGCAGCCAGCTTCTCTCGTTAACTCCCGGAACGAGCATTCTGTTCGGTGCGCTAGCTTCTTGCTAAAACCGATCCGCCAGGCCGGAAGCCCACAAACAACGAATCTGGCCCACACATAGCCCATCTATCTCTCCATCTCCTGGTCAACAAAGAACATCAGATGCCCACAAGCGGGCTGAGAGATGAGCGATGCAGGAGGGCTGCAAGCAACCTCCTATGGATCCGGTGAGGCCATCGGATGGGAGCAGCGGTCGTGGCTCTCACGCTGCTCCTAGCGGATTGGAACGGCGGCGGAGTGGGAGAATAGGGACGGTAGGCAGCGAGCGGGGAGGGCGGCGGTCGGACTTGTATGGCAATGGGCTCGGCGGCCTCCTCGATGGCTCCCTTGGGTTGGTGTGAGGAACGAGAGAAGGAGGAGAACGTGGGGATAGAGCGGTCGTGCAGGATGAGCTCGAATCGGTACGCCCGATGTTCACTTGGCGGTGGCAATCGCTGGTAATTTCAATCAAACTCTAGCTCCTTCGATTTCTGGGAGCTCGATTAATCCAACTCCACGACTCCGCCGATTTTACACTACGCTCGTAGCCAGCTTCTCACTGCCCATAGCCAGGTTTTGGACCGTTCGACTAGGCTCCTCATCTGAAGTTGAGGAGTTGAGAAGCTGGAAGGCTACCGAACACGCCCTTACTCACCACCATGGGAGCCTCGCTCAAATGCATGGGACAAGAAAAGAGATGCTCCATAGAAGATGTCTCCAAGATAACAAGCTTGGTGATACCCCTCTCTTCCCCTCTCTTGACGTGTTGACCACTTGGTGATCTTTTTTATGCTTTCTCTTCTGTTTTCTTTGGGTTTGCTTGTGTTGTGGTCCCAACAGACTATGTGTGTCGGTATGACAAATTGTTGAACTGGTTGGTTTCTTTATTTATAAAGTGGGATGAAAGCCCGTTTCGAGAATCTCCTTTGCAAGGAACAACTTACCCACTACCCTAGATCTCAAGTGTTCCTCATAGAAGACAAGCTTAAAGGGAGATTATACCCTAGGTATACAAGTGGGATATACTAGCTTGAAGGGCTAACCATGTTCTTGTCTAGATCTTAGATCTAAGAGCAAAATATGGCTTAGAGATTTTTTTTAAGCTGCTATGGCGGGCAAAAGCCGGCCTGAACCATTTTCATTTTCATAAAATAGAGCGACATACAATACAATAGCTACAACAGCCACACACAAGAAGAAACAGGAAAAAACAGAAGAAGAACCATAAGCGAGCTACGATAACACCAAGAACTTAGCACCGAGCACCACTAGGCAGACCGAGTAGAGTGGGAGCTAGCTTTGTTCGATCAGTCGAAAGGAGGCACATGAATGAGAGGGAAATGGTAGCTTCACAATGAAGCCTTCATAAAGGGAAGCGGCGTCTGAAGATGCCACCGTCATCGTTGCTGATGAGGTCGGCACAAGGCTTTCGCCTGAAGCATCCCATCCCGGTCATCCCGTGGATGCTGGCAGCTGAGCTCCATCTGCGCGACACCTCCCCAACCTCCGCCAGTCTGCGGCGAGTGTCCCCGGTAGGTCTAGCAGGAGGCTCCGATGACAGAAATGCTTACCTTGAGCACCCACACAGATGAAGTCAAATCGATCTTGGGTGCCACCCGCACCCAAGCCCCAACCACGAGCCACAACCTACCATCACCACAATTGGAACCCACCAATAGCATCCACCACCACCCCTGGCCATGGCCACAGAACCGTTGGCCGGGCGAGCCACCACCATAGAGGAAGCTAGATCTGGGAGCCAGGGTGCACCTCGGACCAGGCACCACTGCTCACAGGCACCAAGTCGACGCTTGTGCCACCACATCATGCCACCCAGCACCATTGACCCGTTCCACCCTCCTTCGTCGTGGCCATGAGGACCACCACTTGAGTGAGCTACCGCCCAAGGGGAGACAGATCTGGGCGATGAGCTCCCCTAGACCAATTGACGATGGTTCTCCAAGGCCACCGCGCCTTGCCACCACTCGCTCCACGGCACTGCGCCAGCCCCGCCAGTGCACCCATTGTCGCTCGTGAGTCCCCGCCGCTAGTGGAGCACCCTGCAACGTGCCTCCCAGGCAAGATGAGGAAAATCCCCGTCACTAGTGGACCCACGCGGGCTTTGCCCAATGACGCCCTACGATGGCTGTGGGTGGAGGAGGAAGGGAAGGGAAGGTGTCGGCGGCGGCTAGGGTTCCTCTCGAGCCGCCCATGGGAGCGACACGAGAGGGGTTAATACCAAGGTATGAAATGCAAAGATTGGCTAATGCTCCATGTTGGGCATGAGATGTATGAGAGATGAATAAGATCCCTATATCCACAAGAGTGAAGAACTTTGGTATGATGCTACGGGGTGGCGCGCCATTTGACTCTCGGTGGATAGGAGCTTGAAGGGGGAGGAGAGGGTTCATGCAAGCCTCAAGAATGAGGGAGTGAGAAGAGGATCAATTTGATAGGAGGGGATGCCCCTCATTTTATAGTGGCTAGGAGGTGGTTAATGACCTTCCTCTTGTCCTAGGATCTATATGAATAATGTGGACTATGTGCGCCACTTGCATTTGTCTTAGTCCATGGGCTATGGTGGAACATGGTTTGTATTCTCACAAGGATGGATGGGCTTCTTTCCCACAAAAAGGATGGATGTGCTTCTTTCCCAAGGGCCTTCATATGAGAGACATCAATCCTTTTCTCCTTTGCAATACCCTTTTGAAACTAGGGTGGTTGTCAACAGGAAATTAGAGCTTTGTAGACATACTTTGGAATCCAAAGTGTTTAGACTTAGTAGGACCAAGACCAAGTATATGAGATGCGAATTCATTTGTGCCATGTGCGAGGAGGGAGAGGTTAGTATAGAAGGATAAATAGGGCCTACCAAGGGGATTGAGAACCTTCCATTATTTAGGATCAATTCTTGCAAAGACATGGTGGCATAGACGAGGATGTTAGCTACACGATAATAAGAGGGTGACTGAAGTGGCGGGAAGCATCTGGCATCCACTACGCAAGGTCCCACAAAATCTAAAAGGTGAGTCCTATATAGGACGACAATCAGACATGTGATGCTTTATGGAGCAAAATATCGGCCCACTAAAAGACAACACATCCAACAAATGAGTGTCACGGAGATGCGCTTGGATGTGTGACCAAACAAGAAAGGACAAGATGCTAAGTAATAGGGTAGGGGTGACATCAGTTAAAGAGAAGCTTGTCCTCCAACCCTGACTAAGGTGGTTTCCGCATATCCAATGAAGGCCTCCAAAAGCAGCAGTTAATAGTGGGATTTTAAAGGGTGGCAAAAATAATAAGATGGGTAGGGGACGACCAAAGGTGACATGGGAGAAGGTCGTAAAAAGGGACTTGAAGGAATAGCCTGCATTTAGATATATGGCTCTTGATAGGACAGCATGAAAATCAACAATCTATGTGCCGGGACATTAATGTTACTTTTTTATAGTTTCGTTACTTCTCTTTTCTCTCTTCACTCTTTGGATTCCACATGTTTTCTATTGGACTTTATATGTTGCCCACATCAACTTATTTAGGACAAAAGGCTTGGTTGTTGTTGTTTGACTACCATTTTGACTTTTTGATCTAAGGCTTCCTCTTGATTTCTCTTGACTTCCCTTGACCATGGCTTGCTACCTTACTTCCTTGGACCAAGGCTTGGCGCCTAGGCCTCCTTTGACCAAGCTGGACCAGGGGTTGACCATGTTGACTGCAGTTGACTTTAGTTGATTACTGTGTCCCTGTGGACATCCCCTAGTTAAGGTTTTGGTTGTTGTATTGTATCAACAGTTTCTAATATTTGAGCATACAAATTAGTGAAGGAATATGATACACACCTAGACACGTAAACTCCATGGCCTTCCTTTGGCAAGAAACCAAGTGCACGTACAGCCGAATGAGGATTCTGAACTATGCATCCACACCAGTTCACCATACGTGTTGTACCATTACCGTCTCTTACATCTGTTCCAACGATAAGGTCTATTTCTTTTCCCTGCTCGAATGTTGAAGCAATTATACTACTGATAAATACCTAATTCAATCGTACTTCGTCAAAGAAAAAGTTTTTTTTTCCTTATAGAGAGTCCTCACCTGGCGAAATATTGTCATGTTAAGCATTCCATCTGAACCAACCGAATGGTCCATCTTTTGGCAAGCATTCTCAATGTCAAGGAAGCATGTAATAGGCTTCTTATCGATAGCAAGAATCATATCCCCTTCAAGAAGAGTTTCCGCTTTCGATCCAGCAAAGCAACCTATAACTTGCAATACTTGTCTTCGCTCAGGGTCCTTCTTAGCTAGAGCCTGCAACATTGTTCATATAGAACAGTAAATATTTAATGTATGCAACACGGGATAAATTAACTAGTCAAAAAGGGACCAAATGGCAATCATGTGAGGTGTTCTCCTAACAAACACCCCTGCAGTTATCTACTATTATTGAATGCCTCAGATGAATGTCATTAATATTTGACTGCATTAAAAAATTGTCGCGCTGATAAGCACATCAAGATTCAGGCTCAGAAGCCACTAAGCAACAGTATTACCTAGCCACAGGAAAAAGCGACAGTATTACATATGATGTTTTTTAGATTAGATAGCAATTTCAGACAAGGCTAAAAGATAAAGAGATCTAATTACCTGCACCCATCTATCGCTCAATCCATAACTACTTGCCTCTGTGAGCAAAGTTGGATAAATCTCCACCTCCAGAAGTCTGACAAATGACATTGGTCTCCTAATTCCATTGATAAGACGAAATGGTCCAGGAGCACCAGAGATTATCTTCTCAAGGACTTGACTTATCAGGTATATTGGTATACCGACAACAAATTGATGGTCCCCTTCTTTGCCACAACCAAAGAGCTGTACAAAATAATTAATTGAGTTATACCTCAATTAGTACGTTGGAATCACAGCATCAGATGTAGAGGTTATGACTCACTATGACAGGTAAAAAACAAAACAATTCATCCTCTTTAGCGCAAGTACTCATAACATATTTCAGCAATTTAAGGTCTTTACATGCGGTGAATATGTTTCTCTTCTATTGCCCATTTACTTTATGTTGGAGACATCATGCGGCTAATGCATCAATACTTGGACAACAGACTAATGTGAACACTCCAATGAAAGCTGACCTGGCTGGAAATACTTGCCCATAGTGCTTGAACTCTCCCTTGCTCATCGGTCAACACACCCGATAGTTCGATATCAGAACCTGTAATAAACATTTCCCTACATAGTTAATATGAAAAATTGAGACACAAGAACTCAGTTTTGTTGAAATGTTTGTAGAACGTACCAGTATCGAGCTTAATGACCTCCGTATCATTGCATGCTACCGTGGAAAGTCACTTGAGCAAATATTAACAGCTTGCCAATTGGTTACGATTGATTTCCTTGATTTAGCATGTAAACTATCAATTAGACGAACTAGGTACACAGAATCTCCTCGGCGCAAGGCAGGTTCTACACATATAAAAAATTAAGGAATTTCTTAAAACATGAAAACAAATCGCATGGTCCAAATTAGTTTCTGCCAGAAGGAAATAGAAATTTCACTACCGGGTAGGTCATTTTAGTGATAGCACGATTGCGATTATTAATAAAAAATGAAATATAAGAAAACAAGTATATCCAATAACTTTTGTGTAATTCATCTCAGGATTTCAATATACATTAAGGGTAAGCAGTGGTGGAACTAGACGAAGATGTCAGGGGGGATAAAGAGAAAATATTAATGTTTGGGGAGGCTAATGACTACACTTTCTTCTAATTGTATCAAGGCTGGGGGGGGGGGGGGGGGCAATGCCCCCGCGACCCCGCCCAATGAAAAATAAAAACTGGAAAAGAATCAGAAGAGAACAAATGAATGTGTCCAGTGCTAACCCATTAAAAAATTATTCACGAGTAGCTTTATTATTTGGACAGTTCACTTTCTTTTCACCAACTAGTTTAGTTATGAGAAATATATGAAAAAATCTTAAAGAAAGTAAACCAGAGACTAGCCACATTACTTGCCAGTTCTGCAATTTATTCTTTCTTTGACTGTCTAATTTAGTTTGAGAAATGCATGAAAGCACTCTACAGAAAACAAACCAGTAAGAAGTTTAGAAGCCCGGATAACGGATGCTCCAACTCCTAGTGTCGAAGGATCATATGCAACCAATGCAAAGTTGTGAAAAGGATGCAGAAAAATAACCTGAAAGCCAAAAAGTGGAAGCTACTTTTAAATGGAAATTATGTATACCTTCAAATTACAATTAGGAAAGGGAGGATAACTCATACCTCTCCAGGTATTTCAATGGGATATGCAGCAAAAGAAACCATTATATCAGAGATAGATACAGCAACTGTATTCCTATCAACAGCAATCAAACCAAGAGAGTCAGAATGATGTGTTACCGCACCAGCTCCAATGAAATGTTTAGCATGCACTCCATCAATCATGCATATTGGTGGCACACACACCTATATATAGAAAAGTAGAAAATTAGAGATATACGAGTGAGGTGGTTTTCAACAAGAAACACAAAAGCTACAGCTCCAAACTAACAAGTGCATGGTACATTGTGCTATAATGCACACAATTGTTGGTTTTAAAGCACTAAATTAAATCACCCAGTAGAGCTATACATGCGTACAAGCTAGCACACAAACAGGTTGATTGATTTCTGTAACCACACACGTGCACGTTTTGCCATGTAGGCGTACGATCATTGACAATAATTGGTTGGGGGGAGGGGGGCATGGCCCCCTTTGGCCCTCACTAAGCTCCGCCACTGGACAACACTAAGGAAAAAACATGGCATTTATTGGACACAATTGACATATAGGAGTGCCAGCCGTTCACTATCAATCGCCATCTTTGCTGAATTTCTAAAGATGAAGCCCATTTTTCTGACCATTGACGCCATTAGATGCCACAAGTAGCAAGGGAATGAAACCATAAGTAACCTCAAAGATGATAAATGAACTACCAAATGTAGACCTCACATGTCTCACGAAAATAACCATAACTTTAGTCCCCTATTTGATGACACTAGTTCTTTATTTTCTCATGAAACAAAATTGCATAAAGAACCGATGCGCAAGAAACCAATAGTCTAGTCGTGTTGAGTCTGGGTGTAGTTAAAGATAGAATCTGATTCTAATCTGATTGGGTAACTATATATTGGCCTTGAGCTGAGAGGATAGGACATAAGTTGATTTCCCTCATAACATGGTATCATGGCACCAGCTGGAGTTGCTGCCACCGTAATCCCCCTTGTCATTGGGGGAGACTCTGTGTCTGGTGATGTGTCTCTAGATTGTCTGGGTTCTAAACTTAGCAAACAGATGCAGTTGTCGTACCCTACCAGTGAGTCAGTTTTGTTAGAACACTAGCTTAGCTCTCACCCGGGAGTCTCTCTAACATGAATGTGTTACTCCCTCAGTTCCAAAGTTTGAACTAAAACCTCGACACTTACTTTGGAACAGAGGGAATACCATATATCCCACCACCTTTATATTGGCCTTGAGTCCATGGGAATTCACAAAGTTTCCTTTCTCTCAACAGGCTTCCACAAAAGTAAGAAAACTTTACAATTCATGAAGACAAGCTTTTGTGTTTTTCTCAAAGAAAAAGTGTAGACAACTACCAGCGCTTGTCTAATGTATTGTGCCATTATGGAAGTCGAACTTCTTTCCTCAGAATGTTAGAAAATTTTAGCCTGTTGTTGGTGGACGCAGATTATGATTAATTTAGTCATGAATTTTTTTAGAGGACCATATTACTGTATTCACCAAAGGTCCAATGTGTGAATTTTGTTTTATCATTGGCAGAACTGTTTTTACAACATTATTTGTGTGGAGTCGTGGGTAAGCTTCTACCACATTAACCATTTTAGTTAGGGTAGGCTACGGAACAGGTATAGTGTCATGACAAGATCTAAAAATATTAATCTGATGCACCATGACTACATGATTCCTTCCAAAATCAAAGTATAGATGTTTCTCACCTCAAACTTCACAAGGGCTGGTTTAATTACTTGTTCTGCCAATGAAGTGTTACCAGATATTGTTCTAGCAAGGTCAGAGCCTTCCATGCTAGAAGAATGCCGTGAAACACCTTTTATGTCATCTAAATCTCTAGAAGATGACACGGTTCCTTCAACAGCTATATTCTCATCAACATTTGAGTTCACATCCCTATGACCACGTTGATGAATGGAAACTACATATGGAGATTCCAGTAGCATAGCTGATTTTGCAATCCACAATCCAGTTGCATCATTTCGAGTATATAACTGAGGTGTTGCATACCATCCATGCTGATAAATTGTAACTATTGTACACTGGACACACCAATAAGACAAAATTTTAGTTGTATTCTAACAAATAGATAAAGAAGATTTTTCATGATAAAGCCGCCAGGGAATATTTTCCTACCTTGTTCCGATGTCGGGCAGTGTATGTTACATATTCAAGAGGCACTCGTTCTCCCCTAGACAGTTCTGAAATAACCGCAATAAAGTCACCTAAATCTGCAATATCCTTTCTTGCAAACTTTTTGATAATAGAATATCGTGGAACCGATGCCCGGGTGAGCATGTACCTGCGTCGCACCATGTTGAATAAGAGAGAAATCTCAGGAAATAGAACATGAATTGTCAGATGTCTTACCCAGGTTCAGCAACATATACAAGACCACATTTGAACCCGAAGTTTCTAGCCTGAAACATCATTACATACAAGATTAGTTTTTTGGACGGAAAATACAAGATTAGTTTAAGTTATGTACAATGATGCTTTCATAGACTACATAAACATAAATATAGTCTCTCTTTTTACAACTAAAAGGTACTCACTCTGTAAAGAAATATAAGAGCGTTTCTAAACGCTCTTATATTTCTTTGCGGAGGGGAGTATTTCATTAAAGCTTATAATACATACTCCCACCGTCCCAAATTAGTTGAAGTTTTAGTGTTGTCCTAGGTCAAACTACTTTAAGTTTGACCAAGTATATAGAAAAGCATGCTAATACCTACAACATTAAATACACAGGTTATGAAAAATATATTCTATGACGAGTCTAATGAAATTAATTTGGTGCTATAAATGCTAATATATTGTTCATAGATTTGTTCAAACTTAAAGTAGTTTGACATAGGACAGTTTTGAAACATGGTGCAATGCAGTGGCCGACCTAGAATTGCAAGCTTGGGGGTGCCACACGTCAAAGCTTACACTAAGCATCATCATAATCTCAATAAATAGTCCGAAAATAACAACAACTTAATTGATTTTTAGTGTTAACTATATAGTAAAATTTATTTTACAACTTTGGAGGGGGTGTGCCGGGGCACCCACGGCACACCCCCACTAGATCCGCCACTGGTGCAATGCACATATATATGAAGAAAGCTAAAGATACTACTCCCTCCGTTTTTATTTACTCCGCATATTATAGTTAACTGAAGTCAAACTTTATAAAATTTGACCAAATTTATGGAAAAGAATATAAATATTTAGCATAACAAATCTATATGATGTAGAAGAACATTCAACAACGAATCTAATGGTATTGATTTTTTATTGTATATGTTAATATTTTTGTCTATCAACTTTATCAAAGTTTGTAAAGTTTGACTTTGATCAAAACTAATATGGAGAGTAAATAAAAACGGAGAAGTACATAACAAAGATGAGGAAGGCTACAGAAGGAGTCTGATGGCAGATCAGGCAAGAATACCATCTCACAACCACGACTGGAGTCTTCGGGGGCCCAAAGTAGTCTAAGTAACTATGCTCGCCTCTGCTGGTGGTCTAATTGGCAGTGACCTAAGGCTTGAATGTTCTGACGTGTAGATAACAGATAAGCTTCACGGAGCTCAGACTTCAAATGCCTTGTTCACTAAATCTGGGGACAAACATCTCTCACCTGCCGTCATGGAACGTCCGAAACAAAGAAACTCTAACATCCTTGGTATGAGTACCTTCAAGGCATTCTTCAAACATATGGCATCAAAGACCATGGTTATCTTGTTTAGCCAAACAATCGCCAGATATGGAGTAGATCGGAGAAGGATCCAGATCCAAGCTCCTCCTCGTCAGGAGAGAGGGTCCTGGCATGAGCTTGGGCTGAGGCAACGATCCACATCCGAGAAAGGGTCATCGACACCAAGCCCAGACTAGATCCACACGCCTCCAACAAAAGGAGAATCAGTAACCCTACTATACACACAACAAAGGCCAGAGCTCCCGGTGGCAGAGAATGATAGGATGTGTACTCTCAAAATAGGCTTTCACCCCACTATATAAATAAAGCCAACACCACGTCCATACAAGAGTGTCAAGTTCAAAGAAATAGAAGATCCTACTGGGGCATCGGCACAAACACGCCTAAGAAAAGCATAAAAGCAATAGGGAGAAAAGACCACCAAGTGTCCGCAGAGTGAGGGGACTTGTTGCGAGGCAAGGAGGCTAGCGTCATCATGCATCGCGTTTATCATCAGTCCAAACCTCTTTCGGTCGCGCTACTTAGACAACGGGTGCCAGTAGTGCTGCAAAAACGCCAGGAATTTGAAGATCAAGTCAGAGTGCAAGCTAACACTGCAAACACAAACCAGAAGAGGTGTCTCCTCCTACCGGTCTGGTTGACACTGGTTTGAATGATTCCAGCCAAGTCTAGGGCCTCCCAATCATGCCCTAGAGCCTCACAGAAAAAGACCTCAAAGAAGCCTCGCCATGGTGCAAGAAAAGAGGATGTGGATCCCCGAGACAGGGACCCCACATAGAGGGCAGAGGTCATTCCCTGGGCCGTGTCTCTTGTTCATCTCCGTCTTGGATGGGAGGCGATCCCTCAACAATTGCCAAAGAATTTTTTTGATCTTCAAGGGCAAGGGCGCTTTCCAAGTGGCGATGTCCAAGCAATAGTCGCCTGTGACACCAAGCATGATATGCCGAGCTGATAGAGAAAACACCCGAAATGGCGAGACACCAAGAAATAGTGTTCGAATATTCTGCGAGCACCAGCGAGGAGGGTAGTCCGCAAATTAGCTCGCTCTACTAACTCCAGATGCCCTAATGACCACCGGAGCAAGATGTTCCATTGACCATTTAGGGCAGCTGAAGACACCAACATCATCAGATCCGCGCAAATGGCAAACAGGTTAGAGAACACCATACGTTAAGGAGTTCCACCGAGCCAAGCGTGGAGCCAAAATAGATTCCCCTCTCCATTGCCGATGGAGAAGGTAACCCCTAGGTAGATCTGCTGCTTGATCCGTTAGATGGATCAAGCAGGGAGAGGCTCACCCAGCAAATATTTAGTCTGAAGAAGCTGCAACCACAAACCCCCTCCCCTCGCATAATCCGCTAGACCCAACGGAGCATGAGGGCCACGTTCATGCGATGGGAAGCTAGGATGCCTATCCCCTCCAGGTCCTTCGGCAAACAGATGTCAACCCACTTTACCATATGGTATTTTTGACGATCTTTCTTGCCTGCCAGAAGAAACAAGAAAGATCTTTATCAAA
The DNA here is from genome assembly GCA_034509565.1 of Triticum monococcum. Classification (NCBI taxonomy): domain Eukaryota; kingdom Viridiplantae; phylum Streptophyta; class Magnoliopsida; order Poales; family Poaceae; genus Triticum; species Triticum monococcum. The sequence continues at coordinate 71,648,888 of CM067846.1, forward strand.
CGAGTTGCGAACCCGGCCCGCTCCAGCAAGATATACAATCCCATCATATACATGGGAAGGCTAGAGAGATTTGTGTCAATCAGGGCCGTCTTACTACCTTTGGAAGTAAAACGTCTGCGCCAGGATTCTGTAGACGCGACTCACCCCATGAGTGGGTGAAACTTGACCAGCATAACCCTTGAGTCTCATAGGGGCATCCCCAAATAAGATATGGGAAAGGAGGACAACCTGCAATTTAGGTTGTCGCCAATCCGCTGTTGTTCGGCCTCAGAGTATCCTAATATCACCACCTCACTCTTGTCAAAGTTGATCTTAGGACCCGACATGGCCTCAAAGCAAAGAAGAGGAACTTAAGGTTAACAATGTCAAGATCCGAGCCTTTGAGCATAATCATGGTGTCATTTGATTACTGTAGATGCATGACACCAACCCAGGGATCAGGTGCCCAACCACCCTAATTAGGTGGCCGGACAAGGGAGGCTTCCAAGGTGTAGTGCATAAGCCACTCGTCGGCCGAGAGTCCAGCACCGTCAGCAATCACATCCAACGACTTAATTGGTCAGGCAAGGCCCCTTTACATGCCCTAAGCTCGGCACCCAGATTAGCCCCCCACCCCACATTACAAAATCAGGTGCTTTCCTACTGGTTAGCACGGCCTTGATCCTCTCCAAGGACAGGATGCTGTAGCCGAGGAAAGGAGGAAGACAGACACCAAGGAATAGTGTTTCAAACTGACTCACTGTCCAAATTTTATTTGCATTAAAATGTTCTTGAAGGCAGAATACTACAGAAACAAATACATATGGTTTCCCTGAGAACGGCACTGAGATTCTGAGAGCGTAAGCTATTCGGCTCAGACAAGAATAATGAAAGCAGGGTTGCTTACCTGCTGGTATGAAAGTGGATGGATGACAGCACCACTAACTTCCAGGAAATGATTTGGAGTTATGGAGTGCAAATCCCCTACCTGAAGAGTCAAATAAGTATGATGTGGCAAACTGAGGTTACAATAGGAAAATGAAGTTGGGCACGTTGTATTACAGGAGTAATACATCATATATACTGCTCTCTCGTATGCAGATTAAATAAGATGTGTCAAGCTCTCAAACTACCTTCAGCTTTACTGTTAAAGGGGTTCCACCTCTTTCGATCTGCAAATTTATCTCCCTGCCAACGCTCTCATCAATTAATGACTCCATAGTGAGAAATTGTGTTACAATCTGTAAATAGTTAAGAACATCATTCAATAAGAAATTAATGTTGTATGACAAATTAACATAACATGAAAAATGCATCAGCGAAAAGAAATATAGTGAACATCAAGCAGCCGAGTTTTATAGTTAGGTTATGCACGTGACTACAAGAAACATGAAGTAACTTTCAGAGAACCAACACACAAAATTACAAAAACTGATAGCCTATGGGCTGTGGTAAATACACCATCTGAAAATGCCTAGGGACAACACTGCTATGCATAGTGCACCACTTGGAAGGAAAGAAATGCGAGGATCATCAAAAATAAACAAACAACACCGGCCCATGCTCTATGTAGGACGTTAGCTGGGAGTAATAGGATCACCTGCTTGATCCACAGGCCATTAGAACCTGATTAGGCTTTTCAGGCATGGTTTAGTTTTTCCCGTGCGCCATCTCGGCACTTGGGCTAAGCCCTGGTTGTAGCTGTATCTGACTGCTCTGCTCTTGTATTTCTACCCCTACTATTTCAATGAAAAGCTGCTGCGCAGCCTTTTCATAGCCTTTTCATAAAAAAAAGGTAGGTTAGGATTGTCCAAGGCATAGCCTCACCTCATGCCTTAGTGCTTAATAGTTGGGGCAGGGGTAAGGTGCCTCGCCTCTTCTTTACTGCCTTAAAAACCATGGTCAATTGGGTGTGTGCATTGCTTAATAAGTTCCCTGATCTTATATTTGGTGGTACACACAGCAAAACAGAGGGAATCAGGGATATACGAAAACAGTCGTCCGCAATAGACGGGTGTTCCAATTCAAGTCACTGCTAATGGAGCGAGAACAATTTGAAGAATGCACACTAATAAACTAGTATACTAAATCTTCATAACTTTCGGAAGCAATGTCTTTTGGCAAATTGGCATTCGATAACCTAGAGAACAGTCTATATACAACAGCAACCAAGCATAATATTTTCTGAAAAATCAAGTATAAGTTCTGAAATATTAACAACTTAAGTTTCCACAATCAAATTTATATCAGGTGCAACTAATATAAATGAACTGTTGAAGGCCATGATGAACACCAACACAGATCTTATTGATGATAACAGAGGTATCAGCAGTACAATCAATGGAGTCACAAGACATCAGTACAGGGTGAAAAAATTAAGGTGAAATATTATTAGTAGACCGTTTGAAAACAATCGTACCTCCCCGTTCATGCGAATCAGCACGTCACCAGGTTCCAGATGTTTGTCTGCAGGTCCATCTGGCACCTGCAATAACAGAATTACGCAGTTTCCGTATGAGATAGAAAGGTTATATTTCTTTACGGAGGGAGTACAATGGAAGAAGCAACAAGCTGAGCGTAAAAGAAAACATGTTTAGGAATAACAAAACTAAGAAGCAAACATTACCAAAGAATCAACAACCAGCATTCCAGTCTCCCCTGCTGGAGAAACAAGTCGTACCGCCTGTCCTAGCAGAAATTTCAAGGTGCAATTAATCATGTAGCACACAGAGCCGTCAAAAGACAAGATATACATCTTTCTCCAAACTAGAAAAAGGAGCACAGGAGGATCATACCTGCTCGGTTTCATTCCTGAGTCCAAGACGTCGAGTTTCTTCGAAACCTTTGTGTTGAAAAGTCACCTTTGAAAAGGACAGAATAAAAAATGGATCATGGATGATCTGAGTTCCCAAATAATAGATAAAACAATTACTCCCCCCATCCAAAAATGTAGGTTTCCATGGGATGCGTGCCATTAACCTTCAGTAATTAGCTCTCCAAAATAGAAAACTAAAACGGTAGCATCTAACAGAACAAAAGGATCATCAGACAGAATGCACACCTGAAGTGTACCACGAGGAATATAAGCAGATTCTGGCTTGCTGCCAAGTGGGTCCCAACAGCCACGTATCAGATTGAGTGTTCTAACTACCTGGAACAACTTAGGCAGATAATGTTAGCTAAGAGGGCCCCAAACAATTAATGGATTAAGTAGGAGATGATGATCTGGTTTCTATGATCCCAGAACATTTATGTTCTTCCTGTACTTAGAGCATGAGGAAGTACTATATTAGTGTTGATACATAAGCAACTTACACGGTCTAATGGAAGGTAGAAGGCCGGAGCACTGGAAGTAGTGCCTCCTGCATTCAGTGCAACAGCTCTTCCTTGGCAATCAACAACAGGGGAACCACTAGAGCCACCTTTAGTACCAGATGCAGCCTAAAGAACAAAAAATATTTTAACTTATGAGCACTCGCAGAGGAGCAAATCACCAAACATTATTTTAGATGCATTGGCATCACCGATTGGAACAAAAAAATACAGAATACTGGATAGCTGAAAAGAATTACCTGTATGTAGAATGTGTTGAAATCGTTGTAACCATCCCTTTTATAGTAGAAAAGTAAAACAAGGTTAAGACTTCGAATTTATGCAGCAATACATAATGATCCATGGATTGAATATACAAGCTTTGGTCATGTAAAGGAAGGCATACTTTGTGTAGTTCGGTGCTTCTCTGTCAAGTCGAGCCAATGTTCCCTGCAAGATTGAAACCTGTATCCAGTCAACATGAATCAACATGCAACCCAGTCTATTGGATAACTCTCTTGTAAGGGATGACATCTCCAATATGCATGTAACTCTATGGGAAACCCAGCAACAGACTGAAGTGATTTTTCGGCCAGCTCGGCCTGGGGCGAAATAAATCCCTTTGAGCCAAATAATTTCGACACGGTCAAAATTTGGTCAGGTTTCGGTCAAAAATTCAAATTTCGGTTCTGTAATTTTGTCCAAGATATTGCCGAATTTTTTGAAATGGCCAAAATTCTGGGAGAAAAAAAAATGCAAACCGAAAATTGAAACTACCGACAACCCGAATTTCCAGCCCCATAGATGCTGCTTCAGGTGTTACAGGGATCTCCTCGTACTTGAGGTACTTTATGGCAGCTGGATCATAGCGAAAAAACCCAAAATCGTGTACCAGTTTAGAGAAGAGTGGAGGAGCTTGGATTAAAACAGGGTCCTTAGCAAAACTGATTAAAATACGCCATGAGCAGCGGAATAAGCTAGCAGAAACGAATGGAATCAAATAGTAAAACAAAAACTCCTCATAGGATCTCTGTAGATGGCGTACACGGGTATCTCCTCCCTGTTCACAAAGATTGCCTCCGCGACCACAGGCCCGGGCCCGACGACGTGGCGGTTGGTGAGGATGATGCCGCGGGACTTGTCGACGACGAAGCCCGTGGCATGGCTGCTTCCCGCGACCCCGGTGTCGAAGGCGCGCGGCGCCGTGGCGTGGAGGACGACGACGGCGGGCACCACGCGGGAGAGCGCGCGGCGCCAGTCCTCCGCCGTCTCCGAGGGCACGGTCTCCATCGCCAGCCATGGTTTTGGGTACCGCATGAGAAAAACGGTAACCGCGCGGTTACCGAGGTTCTCGCCGCCCCACGAGAAAGTTATATCCCGAGGAAAAAATCCCGAAATTTTTGAATATTTACCTTTGTTCCTAGACTAGTATAGGGTGACATCTCGAGAATATAACCAGAGTTAGCTGTGGCGTAGTGGTAACAATGTTCTTTCGTCAGCAGGGCGACGCATGTTCGAGTCTTCCCTTTTTTTTTTCGTTTATTTTGCAAAATATGTACATGAAAAAAGATAGCCACGTAACCACGACTCGAACTCGCGATCTCTCTGCCTAACGCGTGCATAGGTACCACTGAGATACTAACACTTCTGTGCTTAATACCTATTCAATTGCTATCTATATTGAGGCTAAAAGAATTTGAATTCAAAATTTAATAATAAATTTCGTCCGAAATATATTCGGTATTTCTTGGTTACCGTGGTAACCGATAATCTCGCCCCCCCACGAGAAAATCCGTCCATTCGAAATCCAAAACCTTGTCGCCAGCTCGCCGCCAACCTCCTCTGTCACAGTAAGGAATGGGATTCAACAATAATTTGGCTACAACGGAGAAGGGAGCTATTACGATCTCCTCTCCTCAATCCTCACACGCAAGCTACACACTATTACGATCTCAGCTTTACAATGCTCTGCTGCAATTAGATAACCTGCTGATCAGCAGCAGACGGGGAAAGGGGGCTCGACGACGGAGAACAACGACTCCCCTCCAGCTGCCGCGGCGCGTGCCTCCAGCAGCCGTCGCCACTCCCCTCTAGCCGGCCGCTTCCAGTCAGCCGCGTGTGAGGTCCGGGTAGTTGAGATGAATTTCTCACGTATGAGTATGAAGGGAAGTTGCCCGCAAAAAAAAAGAGTATGAAGGGAAGTTAGGCAACGATCAGCAAGCAGATGCCGCGAAATTATTGACATAGATGCCCCGAATTGGTTGGGTTTGGTGTAAAGGATTAACCCTAGAGCCTAACTAGAGTAGCTAAAATGAGTGCGGCATTTCGGTGCCAGGCTCATCTGCACCTGATCAGAAACAAAACAAAAGAAATATTCGAAAAGTTCAAAAAATTCCAATTTTTTTTGTATGGTAGATAAGCTGATGCATGACCGAATTTTTCTTTTTTGTCGAGAGATGCTCAGACGTCCAAATGAGTTGAAAATTGAAGCGGACCTCACGCATACATTTATCCATCACACAAAAAATGATTTTTTTTTGAATTTTTCTAGTATTGTTTTGATTTTTTTTGTCAGCGGGCGTGCAGCTGAGCCTAGGCTCAGAAGTGGATTATCGAGCTAAAATGCTCTACCTTACCCTTTAGAGGGAATCATAGCATTCACAGTCAGACTTAGCAAGTCCAGCCACCCTAAACGTATGTGGGCGCGTCCAGGCATGATTACAGACAGCGCATGATGACCTCTCAAAAATGTTATTCATTTTATCAAATTCTCAAATCTATGCAAATCATGCATATCAATCATATAGCATAAACCCACCACAATTTAACAATGCAACAAAGCAAAATAAATCACAATTCAACAATTCGGGCATGCCAACATAAAATTCAATGCATTGGCTATGGCTAAGTAATGTGGCGAATCACTTGCCGTATGCCATCCATGCAGCGTTCGCTGCTGCCACCGCCGCTCTCGCCCTGTCGTACTCCCTGCACAGATTGATCTCCTTCTTCTTCCCCTCAAGCCACGTTTTCTTTTTGCATCCAGCTTGTGTTTGTTAACATTATCCTCAAGTCTTTCATGTCTCGAGCAAGTTGCAACCTGTCCTTCTCAAGTTATATTTTTCCGAAAGTCCATTCCTTCTTGAGCTCCCATTTGACACACGCCTCTTACTTTTCCAAGTCTATCTTCTCCCGCTCAATTTTCAACTTGTTGTTCACCCTCTCCCGGTCCCAATCTATCATCTTTTTTTGCGCATCCAACATGAGTTTGCACCTCTCCTCCTCCTCCCCCCCCTTGTGGAAAAAATGTCCGCCCATGTGGTGGACATTTTAGTCGCCGCGACATTATGGCCGGCCTTCCTTTCTCCCACTTGTTTTCCATCACTTGTCGGTTATTCATTGGCACGGTGACTCATCCATTCTCCCCTATAACTTCTTTCTTTTCGTCATCCAATCAAATGGATTGTTTGGTGCTTGACCCATCATTTTCTTCAACCTGTTGTCGTTGGTCTTGTGGTCATCTACAAGTTGTATACATGTTGGTTGGCCATTCAATTTCATCTAATAGTGAGTAAAACTAAATGGCTTCTTGATATAGGGTCAAGCCCTTTTCTTCCTGATCATCACGAATTGGAGGTGGATTTGGGAAAAATACTAAGAACACAAGGGGAAAATCACAAGAGGAACACTCTAATGGACAAGATCCACACACAAGACACTAAAATCACAAGAAAATGATCAATCTCAAGCATTCAAAAACATCAAGGGACAAGATAACAAAGGTAGTTCATTCAAAAACACTCTATTGGGCTTGATGCTTGTAGGAAGTCTTTCTTCTCCATAAGTGGAGGCCTTGAAAATCTTCTCCAATGGAGGTCTTAATCTCCAAAGGAGAGGTGATAGATCCCACAAACGGGAGATACATGAGCTAAGCTCTTTAGTTTAGTTATAATCTTAGCTAACCCTAGAACTGAGGAGGGGTGTCTATTTATAGTGCTAGGGCGAAAGGGTAGGTGGGAGAGGGATGCTTGAGGCCCAAAACTGCACGCAAGCCGACACCGCATGTCTGGTCACACGCTGAGGCACCGGATGTCCGATCCATCTGGGATGACCTTCGGGTGTCCTTTTGAGGGATTTTCAGTGTGCACCGGATGTCCGGTCGGCGGATGACGCACTAGATGTCCTGTTGTTGGAGCACGTTTGGACCTTGGCTACTCCTGGTTGATCTCCTGCATGGGGTACCGAATGTCCGGTGGGTGTAACCCTATAACAACTTCACTTGTTGCTTCTTCTGTTGCCGCTTCCAGGCTTCCTACAAGAATGGTGTAGATTTTCTCTTGTTCTTGCACTTCTCCTCGCCATGTATGAAACGATGCTCAAACTGATGGATGCATGATGAAGGGTCAAGTAGTATACCATTCTTGAAGGGGACAAGAAAACACACATAAAGGAGAAGATTCACCTTTATATGTTTGAAGTAGATGTTGCACAAGTCTCTTAAAAAAGGGCTCTTCACATGGTGATGTCCGTGGAATGCTCCCCATCATCCCCCACTGGTGCAATGACGTCCTATAAAACAATTTTTACCCCGACCCCTTTCCGCGACCTGTAAATTATCATTATGATCACCATGTTATAGATTATGTTTGAGCAATCCCAAAGTCCATCGTACAGTAAAAAGTGACAGCGATACTCTCATGGTCTAAGGAACTAAAGCATATATTAACTCTCCGTGTTATGTCGATTGATTTGTGATGACAATTTCTCAAAGTATAACAAACAAATTGGGTCAATTTAATATGACCGTTCTTCCAAAATCATTTTTTCAATGTTGTTTTGGGATTACCGTTACACTCGACGATATACCAAGATCCGGAAAACATTATCACACTAATAGAGTGCCCGTGCAATCACCTGTAGTCAATATTTAGATATATATTTACATACATACATACATACATACATATATATATATATATATATATATATATATATATATATATATATATATATAGTTACTCTATTAATGACCCAGGGTGAAGAATAAGTAATTCCTCACCCCAGTCGATCGACTCGAACAATGGTCACCTGAAATCACAATCCACCGATGTAATTTTACATGGAAACGGTTAGCTGGTCCTACGAGCTAGCCCACTCCATCCTACTAGAAGAAAACGTGCGAGCAGTTTTCTTATCACTCGACGGCATTGCTCTCTCCCCCGGCCCCTTCCTATCCCTATCGCCATTGCGGAGCGGCGGCAGCACGACACCGGAGGGACGACCAGGAGGAGATGGCTACCTCTATTGCGCGTGGAGTATTTACCTTTCCCTGTCTCACGCGGCAGCGATCTGGAGGCGATGTGGGCGCTGCAAAGGTCCGGCGCAAGCTCGGCGGCAACAACGAACTTCTCCGGCGCCCCTCCACAATTGGCGGTCCTCCCGGCGGTAAGAAATATTTCCTCCTATTATTCCTCTCTCATCCTCCATGAATTTCTGAATTGTTAGTTCAGGGTTATTTGTTATTGGGAGGGGAGCAAGCACGGGAAGAGGAAGAGAGGCCAAGGGATGAAATGAAAGAAATATGGGGAGCTTGTGTGGTACCTGCAGGGAAGGTGGTTATGGTGTAGACGGGCGTCTGAAGATCAATTCAAGGAGGGCTTGTTCGGTTAATCCCTTCTCCAAGGGGATTGGAGGGGTTTGAAGGGAATTGGGGAGGATTTTGACTTACAGGAGATTTAATCCCTCATAAACCCCTTCAAATCAAATGCAACCGAACAAGGCCGATGTGAATTCAGTATCAAACTGTGGAGAAGGATGAACAACACTACAGCATCAAACTTCGATCCAGTTGAGATTAATTTTTGTTTCTCATGGGGCATGTGAATCCTCTTTGTGATTTTGCTTTTCTGTAAAAGTCACCGTAAAAAAATTGCACGAATTTGCAACCTTGTAGCTATAAATGATGCATCTGAATTTACTGAATGTTAGTAATGCTGTACATAAAGGACCAGCTAGTACCTAGGTGGCAATACTAATTCTCTATGAATTTGTTAATGGGAATATGCACAAACTTATGAGCTTCAAATCAGAGCGGAATTTAGTTTTATGCTATTCGTAAGACAAGATTTGAAGTGATGACACCAGCTTTATGTTCTGTGAATTTATTAGGCAACGAGGATTGAAATTCAGCAAAGAAATCTCAGAGCAGAAGATGTATGCAAGGGACTTGGATACGAGGCAATCCTGTGCTGTCGAGAAAATTGTAAATATGTTGTACTGACGGTTAGGCACACAAGAATATATAGTCTCCATAAGCTGGATGAACAAATATACCTTGTTAATTAGTTTTTGATCCTTCAAACATGGCCAGCATCCTTACCATTCGAGCTCCGTGACTCGGAGTTCGCCTTGATGTATTTAGGTACCATGTTAGCATAATGAAACCTGTTGCTCGTAATATGATTAAGGCATGTGATTAAACTGTTTTGCTGAATTTATTCAGAGGGGAAATCATCAAGGTTGCGAGCAGATGTCTAAATGATCTGTTTCCATTGCACACGTATATCCTCAGTTACCAATGTAAATGAGCGACCGTTTCAAATTTATATTTCTATTTTCTTTTGCAATCTGCAAGGAACTTAAAGATAGTTTTACATTTTCTCACGTGCATTCTAGTCCATAAATTGATTGGGCAATACAGAACGGAAGAATACGTACAAGTTCGCGGTACAAACTTCAGTTTCTCTTGAACCTTGTGAATTAAGTGAATGCTGAATTTTTAAGTTAAGAAATAGCTAATTCTCTCCCCACAAAACAAAAGGAACTAGCTAGCTCTCCTATGAACGTATATTGGTTAATTCTTATTTTTTTAAAATTCTATTTGTTAAATGTTGGCAGGCAGAGTATATATACTTGATGTTACCCTGAATTTGAATTTGGGTGTACATAATCTTACTAGCTTCTAATTCTACTGACCTATACTGATGATGATGTGTTTGCTCTCACACATTTTTTCAAAGGATCATTATGACGAATGATGGCCAATTCTAGGTTGTTGGTAATGCATTTTCACATCGTCCGATGCTTGTGCTTATCCCCATTGGGTAATTAATATTATACAGGAGCATTAATCCGTGGATTTCGTTTTGATTTTGACAGGAACTTGCATCCAATCCTGCTATTCCTAACTGGCATGTTTATAGGTTGCAGTGTTAGTGGTGGTCTCCTGATGGAGCTCTGTATATGCCCTTCTTGTTTGGCTAAATATCTCTTCTCTCCTAACATTTTGTAAGACTCTTTTCCATTTTCTTAAGAAGCATGCTGTCAATGGACGACAGATGTTGCAGCACTGAAAAGTTGGTGACCATGCTTGGATGTTTCAGAGTGCATATGAAAAGCATCTATTTTTACTTTCAGGGATTGCACAATATATTCATTCAGGAAGACTGAGATGATTGCTCAGTGTTGCGATTTCTAATATGGCAGGACAATCACAATTTCATTCGTCTTCTGACATTGCCAACTTTGTAGAGACCTTTGCAATCGATGAGGCAAATTCGTATTGTTTCATGGAGTTTGTTTATTATCATGTTGTTGGTATTCTGTGTAATGAAGCTTCCCATATTTTTACTGGCACATATATCTAAAAAACCACAGTCCATCTGTGTTCTATAAACGTTGGTGTGGGTCTTATGTGCACCAAGAATTCTGTTGTTTACATAAGGTATTTTACACCGGCACTGCAAACTGTTGATAAATCTGATGTGTTGCTTGTACTGAGAATTCTTACATTTGCATATGATATTTTACACTGGCGTTCTGAACTCATTGACGATTAGGATTCATCAACTAAGCACACCTCGATGTATGCAGCTAGTATATCCACAGGTCTTCAGAACGGAGTATATCTAGTGTTTCTTCTCCGTACCTCTCACACATCACAGCTGTGTGAGGATGTCATCGGCCGCGTATTGGGTGATGGTGCGGTTGATCTACCGCCGGCTACTCTTTTCTGCAAGAGGAAGCACATTACGCGAGCATGTAATGGTCATTGAGTAGCACAGGAAGATCGATTCATACAAGATGCTATTAATCTGGATAGTTTAACAAACTTTTAAACAGAGCGTGATCCCATATAGGAGATTTGTTAGCTAATGATAAATAATTGCTGGACATGTTCGCATAGTGCAAACCAATAGCACGTCTGCACATTGTAGCTAAGGCTTACGTGGCCACTTTTTTTTATTGAGAAAACGTGGCCACTCTTTGGCTTTCTTACTGTCCAAAAGGAGGTGCACACACAATTGACGACGCCGTAAGTTTACACCGTCAACCTTTTGATTTTACGATGGCTGTGGCTGTGGCGCGTGGGTTCCTTTTTACAGGCCGTAATCTTACTCCACATGTTTTCCTTTCTTACGTTCTACAACCTGGCCGTGGGAGATGGGTGGGGTGAGGAATAATATATTATATTATTGTAATTAACAATTAACAATTGCAATTCCTCGCCCAGAGTGACGAATAGCGCGACCCTATATATATATTACAATAATATATTTCATTGCAATTGTTAATTACAAAGTTTAGGCAATTGGTCTGACACCATCGTGTAAGAACATATCATCTTTCAAAAGGCATTTTAAATCGTCGGTTGATAACAAAGCATCTCCAATGTCCACGGACAAGGTTTTCTTGGGGGTAGACATGATTGATTCGATGACTGAAATATCTCTAGGGGTACAAACATAGTTTATCGGCATCATAAAAAAGTGAGCCAACTTAGATAACAAAATGAGCCAAATTAGTTGAATACAGAAGGCAATTTCACAAAGAAAATATTGATAATAACATTGAAAAAATACCTTGTGCGATAACATTTAAATTGACACCCTTTTTTTAGTTTGTTATGAGATATCACCGCTTCATCATCATTATGTTGTAAAAAACTCGGTGAATTTACGGTCCCTTTCAGCAACTTCGCATCGGAACCCTCAATGGATTCTTTTTGTGCATCTCCAAAGTCCATATTCATGTCTCATATATTTTGAAAAAACAATAATATACAAAAAATATACCTTTCGTATTTTCATGTATAATATACATACAGAGAAAGGTTAGCTATATGCACCTCTTCTCGTGGTGTTTCAGTGCAGTCTGTCATCGTTACATCAGTGCATATGTCGGAATCCATCACTTTGTATCTAGGATGAAATATAAATGATATTTTCTACTGCATAATATAATCACATATAATATCTAAAAAAATAAAAGTGAAACTAACACAACTATTTTCTCTATAAAAACATATTTGACATTATTAGGAAAATATGTTGATTAAATAATTGTACTAACACAAAATTCGGGGAAAACAACAAACTGTAATGTTCATATATAAGTAAATGGTCATATGAAAATTATTTAAATTATTTATATAGGCCATGGAAAATTGTCCAACAAAAGAAAAAAAAAACATGCAAACAAACCTTGTTCAACCAAGTATAGTTGTTTTTTCTCTCAATTTTATTGTGATACCCTCAGTATATGAAAGGTAAGCATAATAATATTTATTTTTATGAATCATATTTAATACACACACACACACACACACACACACACACACACGCACACTCTTTTATTGTTTCTGTGAGGTATGTATACTTTTAATATCTATGTTTTTTGATCATAAATTCCTACACATGCGAGTCTAGCATTTCTATTGTTGAGCAAAATTTGCACACAAGGCCCAAATTAGCTATCCACCACGGCCCAACTAGCACCCAAACTTAGCCCCCTAAAAAAATAACTATAAAAGAAATTACCTTATCCACAGTATTTTTTTGAGGGATTACAATATACCTGGACAAATGGGCCGGCCCGACACGACACGACCCGACCAGGATTACACGGGCCAGGCACGACACTTCCCAGCCAGGCACGCGTGCTGGCCTCCCCGGCCCAGGCACGGCAAAGTTGCCTCACGGGCCGGCTCGATGGCCCACCTGGCACGCTGGCCTCTGGGCTCACTGGCCACCCCTCGCCTTTTCCCCTCTCCCCGCCACATCCCAACCCTAACCCCACTCACTCACCACTCCCCCTCCACTCACTCACTTCCTCTCGCACTTCCCCCAACAAAGCATAACGGAAAAAGGCACAAAAATCTATGCAATTTGCTAAATTAATATTATCTTGAATATATAGTGATAATACAAATGAAATCTATTAGTATGGTGAGATGCATGGAAATTCCAAGGGAGTGCCTTTGCGATTAACTAACAAGAAATTTGTGTTTTAGTTGAACTCTCTTGTCACTGGTCTTCCTCTAATTTTTTGTCTTCTTTCTTCACTCGTCGATCCAACCACCTCCACTACACCCCACCTGAGAGCATCGACGTCAAGGCACACCAAACCGCCCCTATACACGCGTCAGACAGCCCGGTTGAAAGGATCGATATGGTTGACTAGAGGGGGGGGGGGGTGAATAGGCAACTACCAATTTTTAGCTTTTCTTTACCAAATTAATCTTTGCAACAAAGTAGGTTGTCTAGATGTGCAACTAGGTGAGCAACCTATATGATGCAACAACAACAAGCACACAAGCAAGCAAGGGAATAAACGCTAAAGAGCTTGCACAAGTAAAGATAAGAGATAACCAAGAGTGGATCCGATGAAGACGAGGATGTGTTACCGAAGTTCCTTCCTTTTGAAGGGAAGTACGTCTCCGTTGGAGCGGTGTGGAGGCACAATGCTCCCCAAGAAGCCACTAGGGCCACCGTATTCTCCTCACGCCCTCACACAATGCGAGATGCCGTGATTCCACTATTGGTGCCCTTGAAGGCGGCGACCGAACCTTTACAAACAAGGTTGGGGCAAACTCCACAACTTAATCGGAGGCTCCCAACAAGACCACGAAGCTTCACCACAATGGAATATGGCTCCGAGGCGACCTCAACCGTCTAGGGTGCTCAAACACCCAAGAGTAACAAGATCCGCTAAGGATGAATGGGGGAATAAAAAATCTCTTGGTGGAAGTGTAGATCGGAGCCTTCTCAACCACTCCCGAGCAAATCAACGAGTTTGATTGGCTAGGGAGATAGATCGGGCAAAAGAAAGCTTGGGGTATTCAATGGAGCTTGAGCAATAAATGGTGCTTGGGCAATAATGAAGGTTGGGGGAAGAGGTAAGGCAAAGAGGGAGGAGAAGGAGCCCTTTTATAGTGGGGGAAACAAGTCAACCGTTACCCCCCACTCAGCCCCGCAGAGGGCGGTACTGCCACGGAGGCAGAGCGGTACTGCCGCCCTCAAGCGGTACTACCGCTCCCCCTCAGCGGTACTACCGCGCCAGAAGAGAAGGGCTGGGGCAGGGGCCCAGGGCGGTACTACCGCGGAGGCAGAGGGGTACTACCGCTCTCAAGCAGCACTACCGCCACTACTGCCGCAGCTAGTACCGCAAAAACCGACACGAGAAAATGCGCGCAAGAATCGAAGCGGAAGGAGCACCACGCCACAACGGTACTGCGGCTGAGCCCAGCAAGCGGTACTACCGCTACAGATGCAGTGACAGGACGGTAGGAGCACGAAACCGCAGAGGTACTGCTGCTGAGGCCACCAAGCGGTACTACCGCTCCGGGAGCGGTACTACCGCTTAGGCAGTCTCAGCCGTACTACCGCTGTGGCCCGCGGTACTACCGCTGGGTCCTGGACAAGCAGAAGAAGGAGGAAAAGAAAGGCCCCATAGGTGCGGAAAGAAACGGAGGGTGTGATGAGAACGTGTATGTGTTGATTCCACCCAAGCCATACCGAAGCGGACCCCCTCTTGATAGTACGGTGACTACTACGAAACTTAGTCCACCAACAAAGTCACGGAATAGACTACACCGTCTTGAGTAGAGCGCCGAGGGGAAATAATCGTTCCATGCCGAAGAATGAATATCTGAAAGCACTCAAAGCACATGATTAGTCCGCAAATGCATTGTCATCAATCACCAAAACACCGTAGGGATAAATAAGCCCTTACAATCTCCCCCTTTTTGGTGGATTGATGACAATACGGGATTTGCACAAAAAGAGTAATGACAAAGAATGCAAGAGAGCTCACGCCTCTAAAATATAGATAGGCTCCCCTAGATGTGTGCAAACTAGATGAGTACTAAGGACTGAAGGGCACACACACTAGGATCACAGCTCCCCCTATATTTTAGAGACCAAACAACCTAAGTAAGATACATGAGAACAACATATATGATAGGATAAGCAAGCTATAAGATACCGAGGTGCATAAACATAGATAAGATAGCTAAGGTAGCATATGTCTTACACCATATGACGGGAACTTAGGTCTCACAACAAACCAAACCAAGGGAAACGCACAAGACTAAAAGCAAAGCACGACACAAGAAGCGAAACGAGCAAATCAAATCCCTACACTCTCTCCCCCTTTGGCAGCAAGACACCAAAAAGGTCGAGAGAGACACTACGACTCCAGGTGATCATCACATCTCTGCATCTGCATCGTGGGGAGAGAACTGCTCGGCATCGGAGTCGGTCCAGTGGCAGTTCTGATGTATCCAGTCCTCCTCTTCAGTGATCTGTCCCTCGGATCCACTGACAACTATGGCGCCCAGCTGGCGCATGATCTCCTTGTGGTGCGACCTGGCATTTTTCTCCGCCACATGAGTCATATACTGACCATGGGACTCCAGGCAGAAGAGCTTCTTCATCTTGCGCTTGAGTTTCTGGGCCCATGATGGTTCTGCACTGGAGTGGCCAAGGTCCTCATCATGGCCAGCAGGAGCATCCCCACCCTCAGTGTCCATGGCAGTTGCAGCGGCAGACGGGCCCCCGGTGGCAGCAGTAGCAGACGGGCCCCCTGTGGCAGCAGTAGAAGGACCCCCTGTGTGAGGTGCAGACCAGTTGTCCTTCTTCCTCAGACGCTTGACCTCATGGGAAACTAAATCTCCAGTCTCTAGCAGCACTCTGGGGTAGGTCTGTGCCCAGGCCCTCTCAATGAGCCTCATGATGAAGGGACCATAGATAGGACACTTGCGCTCAGACACGGCGGAGACAAGTTCAGACCACATGACATGAGAGATATCCAGGCTCTCTCCAGTGTTGGCTTCCTTCTCATGCTGACAGAAAAGGAGCATGTCCACGAGGTAGGAGTGAACCTGATCCAGATTCCCAATGCGAGGGAAGAGAGTCTCACGGAAAATGCGATGAAGAATGTCCAGATATGGACACAGCTCGTAGGTCTTCTTCTCAGTGACAGGGTGGATCTTGACAGTGCAGTAGGGCCAAAGGGCTTGCTTATGGGTGGAGGTAACATTGCGGTGAGGACGGAAACCGACAGGAGTCTCAAGCCCGTTATCCACCACATCAAGCAACTCCATGAACGCCCGCCACTTGACAGAAAGCAGCTTGCCATTGGTCATCCAAGTCAGGGTCCGGTCACCATCTGTTCCAAGGTGAACGGTGGCAAAGAACTGAGCCAACAAATCCGCATCGAAATCCTTGTTGAACTGCATGATCCTGAGAATGTTCAGCTGAGTGCACATCTGAAGGGCTTCCCCAAAGTACTCTGGATCCTTCTCCATGGCATCAATGTTAATAGAGCGAACATCAACAAACAGATTCTTCTAGGCCTTGATCACATCAAAATAGATGGCAAACTGAAAACGGTTCCAGAACGGGCGGTCGACCAAAGTGGGTTCTTGGTCCACCGTATAGGGGTTGCGACGACGCTTCTCTCAGAACTCCTTGTTGTTCATCTCAGTCACAGTCTTCCCTTTTGGCTTGTTGGCGGCTCGCTTCTGGTGCTGAGGAGGAGGAGGAACACTTGCTGAAACATTCGCTGGAGGCGGTTGAGTGCTTGAAGAAACACCGGCAGGCTCTGAGGTCCGGTAACGCTTGGAGGTGGCACGTCCAGGGTTGATACGGCGACCTTGCTGCTCAGAAGTGTCATCACCTGGAGCCAAGCACACAAAAGACGCAAAACAAACAGAAGAGACGAGCATAAGCCAAGAAACACAACAAAGGAAATGTAGGAGAATGATGGAAGTTGGCATGCAGCGGTAGTACCGTGACCTACCCGCGGTAGTACCGCCCCGAGCGGTAGTACCACCCCAGAGGGAGCGGTAGTACCGCGCGAGGTCAAGCAGTAGTACCGCTCCAGAGAGAGCGGTAGTACGGCTTGAGGCGGATGCACAACAGTTTCAAAGCTTGGGGCGGTGAAACAGTGGCTTGCTACTACCGTGGACAGATCCGGTACTACCGGCCTACCAAATTCAAACATAATCCTACCAAACATCAATCTCGATGATCTAGTTGCCTACTCCAACCAACTCAAGCCTAGATTTAGCCAAAAATCTAGAGATGCAACCAACATTGCCCCTAAAGCACAAGATCTAAACACAAGACCAAAAGAGAGAAGGAACGGGGGCAATACCGGCATCCATGGCAAGAGGACGAGGTGGGGATCGACTCCACCGAAGGAAATGGAGAGGGATGCCCCGGAGGAGGAGATCCACCGGAGCCCTTTCGCGCCGGAACTGTGCTGGAGAGAGAGAGAGAGGCACGAGGGGGCGAGCGAATGGGTATGGGGAGGAAGAAACCTCCCCTGCCCCTATAAAAACCCCTGGCCCCCGCCCCACCGCGGTAGTACCACTTATCAGCGGTAGTACCGCTCGCCAGCAGCGGCAGTACCGCCCCAGCACACGGCGACAACTAGATCACAAGGCCTAGCTCAAAAAGAAACCGCAATGAAAAAAAACAGAAAGAAGCACACCAGCAAGAGGCCAAGAGAGGGCGGTGGCCGAAGCCACCTATGTTTGAGTCAAGAGGTATGACGCCGCGAAGATTTTAACCTTGGGCCCATGACCAAAACTCGTCTTTTAAGCACACGTGCCATCAACAATGGCAAAAAGTGAAAGACTTGATCAATTTATGCATAATGGGGGGAGGGAGAGTTCATTGAGAGAACAACACTCCCCCTATGTCCATGCCTACACCTAAACTAGACAACAAATTGAGTGAGGTAGGGTGTGCACGGGTTCAAGCAACATTGCTCGAATCAATGATATTTAGCTCATGCCTTAACTCGCGAAATCTTGCTTCATCCAAGGGCTTCGTGAAAATATCTGCAAGGTTGTCATGAGTGTTGACATAGTTGAGCTCGATCTCTCCTCGCCTAATGTGATCCCGGATGAAGTGATACCGAATCTCAATATGCTTTTTCTTGAAGTGTTGCACCGGGTTGAGAGAGATCTTGATGGCACTTTCGTTGTCACAACAAAGAGGCACTTTGTCACAAGTGACACCGTAATCCTTCAAAGTTTGCCTCATCCACAAGAGTTGTGCACAACAACTACCGGCCGCAACATACTCCGCTTCGGTGGATGAGAGAGACACACAACTTTGCTTTTTGGAAGACCAACTTACCAAAGAGCAACCAAGGAATTGGCATCCTCCGGAAGTGGACTTACTATCCACTTTGTCTCCCGCCCAATCGGAATCCGAGTACCGTACAAGCTTGAAGTTTGATCCTCTTGGGTACCATAGGCCAAAGTTTGGGGTATGAGCCAAATATCTAAAGATTCGTTTGACCGCCACATAGTGACTTTCCTTAGGTGCGGCTTGAAACCGTGCACAAATTCCCACACTCAACATGATGTCCGGTCTAGATGCACAAAGGTAAAGCAAGGAGCCAATCATGGAACGATATACCTTTTGATCCACCACTTTACCATTTGGATCAAGGTCAAGTTGGCACTTGGTGGGCATTGTGGTGGAAGCCGGCTTGACGTCACTTAGCTTGAATCTCTTGAGCATGTCTTGAGTGTATTTGGATTGATTGATGAAGGTTCCTTCTCTTCTTTGCTTCACTTCGAACCCTAGAAAGAACTTCAACTCCCCCATGGAGGACATCTCGAACTTTGAGGTCATGAGAGCGGCAAATTCCTCATTGAAGGCTTTGTTAGGAGAACCAAAGATAATATCATCAACATATAGTTGGCACACAAACAACTCCCCTTTGACCTTCTTAGTAAAAAGAGTGGGGTCGATTACCCCAACTTGAAACCCACGGTCTTGTAACAACTCGGTAAGGTGGTCATACCACGCACGTGGGGCTTGTTTAAGGCCATAGAGTGCCTTATTGAGTTGATACACATGATCGGGAAAGTAGGGATCCTCGAACCCGGGGGGTTGCTTGACATACACCAATTCATTAATGGGACCATTAAGAAAAGCACTCTTCACATCCATTTGATGTAACTTAAAGTTATGATGAGAAGCATATGCAATCAACATGCGAATGGATTCAAGACGAGCAACGGGAGCAAAGGTTTCACCGTAGTCGATACCCTCGACTTGGGAGTAGCCTTGTGCTACCAAACGAGCCTTGTTGCGAATGATAATCCCATGGGCATCTTGCTTGTTCTTGAATATCCACTTGGTTCCAATAACATTGTGGGTCCCCGTTGGCCTTGGCACCAATCTCCACACTTTTTTGCGCTCGAAGTTGTTGAGTTCTTCATGCATGGCATTAAGCCAATCCGGATCTTCTAGCGCCTCATAAACCTTGTGGGGTTCCACACAAGAGACAAACGCGTGATGCTCACAATAATTTGCTAATTGTCTACGAGTGCTTACCCCCTTTCTTAAGCTTCCAAGCACATTTGTCATGAGATGGTCTTTGGTGGAGAGCTTGGAAGCAACCTTGGCGGCACGACGCTCTAATTCCTCCTCGGTAGTGAGTTGAGGAGCGGTTACTTGATTATCTTGAGTGTCGTCATGAGCTTGTTCTTGGTCTTGAACTTGCTCGAGGGAGAGTACTTGACCTTGGGCATCACTTGGTGTGTCAACACCGTCTTGAGCATGATGTTGCCCTTGGTCTTGTTCATGAGGTTGAGGGCCTTCACTTTGTTCTTCGGAAGCGTGTGGGCCTTGGGTTGGTGATGGCTCCACTTGAGTGGAGCATTGTCCTTCTCCTTCGGCCACAAGGGGTTCCTCAATGGGTAGGATGAAACCAACACCCATTCTTCTTATGGCTTGAGGAGGAATTTCATCACCTACATCACAAGTGCCACTTTGCTCCACTTGGGAGCCGTTATTCTCATCAAACTCCACGTTACACGTCTCCTCAATAAGTCCCGTGGATTTATTGAGGACACGGTAAGCATGAGAGTTTGTAGCATAACCAACAAATATGCCCTCATAAGCTCTAGCCTCAAATTTAGACAAACGAACACCCTTCTTGAGAATGAAGCACTTACACCCGAACACCCAGAAGTACTTGAGGTTGGGCTTGTTACCGGTGAGTATCTCATAAGGAGTCTTGTTCAAACCCTTGCAGAGGTAGAGCCGATTTGATGCATGACACGCAGTGTTGATGGCTTCGGCCCAAAAGTTGTACGGAGACTTGAACTCCGCCATCATGGTCCTTGCCGCATCCATCAACGTCCGGTTCTTCCTCTCCGCAACACCGTTTTGTTGAGGGGTGTATGGTGCGGAATATTGATTCTTGATTCCCTCATCACTCAGAAATTCATCCAAGGTGTAGTTCTTGAACTCGGTGCTGTTGTCACTTCTTATTGTCAAAATCTTTGCATTGTGTTGACGTTGTGCTTCATTTGCAAAGTCAATGACAGTTTGTTGGGTCTCACTCTTCCTCTTGAAGAAATACACCCACGTGTACCTTGAGTAGTCATCCACAATCACCAAACAATACTTTCTACCTCCAAGACTATCGAAGGACGGAGGCCCAAAGAGATCCATGTGAAGGAGCTCCAAAGGCCTTTTTGAATAAATGATAGTCGTGGGAGGGTGAGCCTTCTCATGTAGCTTTCCTTCGATACAGGCACTGCAAGCACGATCTTTAGCAAAACTAACATTCGTTAGTCCACGGACATGGTCCCCCTTTAGGAGACTTTGCAAAGATCTCATATTGACATGGGCTAAACGGCGATGCCAAAGCCATCCCACATCAACTTTAGCCATTAGGCATGTCGCGGTCTTAGTGGGTCGCTCCGAAAAGTTAATCACATATAGACCGTTCTCGACATGCCCAACAAAGGCTACTTTAAGAGTCTTGCTCCACAATAGGGCCACGGTATCGATATCAAAGAAAGTGGCAAAGCCCATGATTGCAAGTTGACGAACGGAAAGTAAATTGTATGCAAGGGACTCAACAAGCATGACCTTCTCGATCGTGAGATCATGAGAGATGACCACCTTGCCAAGTCCCAATACCTTAGAAGATGAGGCGTCACCCCACTCGACATTGGTGGGCATAGATGGAACCGTGTGCACGTCCACCACCAAGTCCTTGCTTCCGGTCATATGATTTGTAGCTCCGCTGTCGAGCAACCATGATCCACCACCGGAAGCAAACACCTACAAGAGATCAATGCTTGGTTTTAGGTACCCATTTTTTAATGGGTCCTTTGATGTTAGTAACAAGGGTCTTAGGAACCCAAATAGACCATTCAATGTACTCATGAAGAGAGCCAACAAATTTGGCATAAACATGCCCATCACTAGCACGGCACAACACATAAGAAGGATTAAAATCGCCGGCCTTGTTGAGTGAGGTGACATTGCCCTTCTTGACTTTGTTCTTCTTCTTCTCCACGGGAACACTCTCTCCCGCCCTCACAAAAGTTTGCATGAGGGGAGGAGGTCGTTTGGTCTTGTCATTCTTCTTCTTGTTCTTGGAGTTGGGGACGTACCCAACCCCTTCCTTCGCCACACCTCCCTTTTGGTTGATCAAGAGATCATTGAGGTTCTTCTTGCCTTGTATGCACGTCAGAAGGCCTCTCTCAAGTTGCGCCTTCAATGATGCATTTTCCTCAACAAGATGCATATGCTCACAACACGGGTTAGTAGCATTTGCGTTATCAAGTAAAACCATATGAGGAAAAGTTGCTTTCTCCTTAGTTAGCTTCACTTGGAGTTGATCATGAGACTCCTTGAGACTAGCGTGAATACCCTTCAAGGCCTTGTGGGCCTTGTCAAGTATACCAAACTCCTCTTTGAGTCTAGCAAGATCAACCCCGAGTTTGGCCTTCTCGGAGTTTAGTACACGAGACACAACTAGGACATGATCATAATCTTTCTCTAACTTAGCATGATCAACGTTGTGTGACTCCTCAAGAGCCAAACGAAGACCACGCTCTTCCTCAAGAGCATTGGAAAGATCCGAAATCTCATCGGCATAGTCACGACTATGCCCTTCCATCTTCGAGATGGTGTCTTCGTGAGCCTTGATCATGTCATTGGCCTCACCAAGTTGTTCCAAGAGAGCAACAAAGTGCTTCTTGGATTTTCCCTTGAGTTTACCCATAAAGGCCTCAAACTCGTTAGCCTCCACATTAGCTCCCTCAACTTCATTAATGCAATCCAATGGGGAAGGATGATTAATGATGGTAGTTTTGATGTTGGGGGTTACCTTGTTGGTGGCTTTAGCCATGAGGCACTTGGCGTTGGTGCTCTCGTTGGGTGAGTCGAAGAGAGACACTTGTGACGTTGTTGCAATGGCAACGGAGGCCATGGCAACCGTCTCACTCATCATCTTCATCATCGTCATCATCCTCATTGTACTCTTCTTGCACAACCAAGGCCTTGGGAGGAGTCTTCTTGGTGAAGTTGTTCTTGTTGGGGAACGACTTGGCCTTGTCCTTTCGGATGAGTTTGCCACCATTGTCTTCCCTCTTCTCATACGGGCATTCCGCAACGAAATGACTCACATTGCCGCAATTGTAGCAAGTCCTCACACGTTGCTTGCCCCTTGTCCCACTCGAGTTGTTTTTGCTAAAGTTGGGCCTCGAGTTTTTCTTGCTCCAAAATTGCCTTGAAGCAAGAGCCATGTGTTCATGATATGCATACTTTGTATCTTCGGGGTTGCTCTCCTCTTCTTCCTCTTCTTCTTCTTCTTCCACGGTGAGCTTGGCCTTCAAAGAAAGGTTGGGCTTCTTTGCCCGTTGAGACCGGAGCACCGCATTGTCGGCGGTCTTGTCCAAGATGTTCATGGCCACAAACTCATCCAACACCTCGCTTGAGGTCAAAGTGTGGAAGTCCGGTCTTTGGCGGATGACGGAGGACATGGCCTTGTGGTAGGGCATCATTGCCTTGAGGAATTTGCGCTTGATCCAATTATCATCCGTGTCCTTGCTCCCGTGATCTCGTAGTGAGACCGTGAGTTTGGTGACTCTCCGAAAAAGCTCACGAGGCTCTTCATCTTCCTTCATTGCAAACTCATCGGCCTCATCTTGTACCACTTCATAGTTGGAGCGTTGAATGCTTGCGCTTCCCCGGTAGAGAGACACGACACAATGCCATGCATCTTTGGACAAGGAGAAAGGGCGAAGATGAGGTAGGTCTTCGGGTGGAATTGCATCTTGAATGATGAAGAGAGCATTCTCATTGAATTGATTGTCCGCGGCTTCTCGAGGAGTGAGGTTGCTTGGATCATGTGGGTAAAAACCTTCTTCAATGATTCTCCAAAGGTTAGTGTTCACATGATTTAAATGACGTTTAAAGCGGTAAACCCAAGAATCAAAATCCTCATTTTTCACAATCTTAGGAGGAGGACCAGCATGATTCAAATGAGTAGAAGGAACCGGTCCACCATAAACAAGTGGTGGTTCCACGTGGGCAAAGATGCCGGTGCCATTCTTGCCACTCAAAGAAGGAGCCTTTTCACTACTAGCTTCCCCCTTGTTGGGGGTAGCATCCGACACCTTGTTGGCGGGATCCCCCACTTTCAACGGTGCGGTGGATAGTTTAAGCCCCTCAAGGAATTTAGTAAACATGCTTTCAACTTCGGTCGCCATGGAGGTTTTCAATGTCTCCAAGGCTACATTGAACTCCTCACGAGAGACCGAAGTTCCCCCATCGCCCGTAGACGAGATAGGATTCACACCGGAGTGTTCCTCCGCACCGTCTACGGTATCAACCATACTCTTTGGACGGTAAAGTCCTTAACAAAGAGACGAGGCTCTGATACCAATTGAAAGGATCGATATGGTTGACTAGAGGGGGGGGGGGGGTGAATAGGCAACTACCAATTTTTAGCTTTTCTTTACCAAATTAATCTTTGCAACAAAGTAGGTTGTCTAGATGTGCAACTAGGTGAGCAACCTATATGATGCAACAACAACAAGCACACAAGCAAGAAAGGGAATAAACGCTAAAGAGCTTGCACAAGTAAAGGTAAGAGATAACCAAGAGTGGATCCGATGAAGACGAGGATGTGTTACCGAAGTTCCTTCCTTTTGAAGGGAAGTACGTCTCCGTTGGAGCGGTGTGGAGGCACAATGCTCCCCAAGAAGCCACTAGGGCCACCGTATTCTCCTCACGCCCTCACACAATGCGAGATGCCGTGATTCCACTATTGGTGCCCTTGAAGGCGGCGACCGAACCTTTACAAACAAGGTTGGGGCAAACTCCACAACTTAATCGGAGGCTCCCAACAAGACCACGAAGCTTCACCACAATGGAATATGGCTCCGAGGCGACCTCAACCGTCTAGGGTGCTCAAACACCCAAGAGTAACAAGATCCGCTAAGGATGAATGGGGGAATAAAAAATCTCTTGGTGGAAGTGTAGATCGGAGCCTTCTCAACCACTCCCGAGCAAATCAACGAGTTTGATTGGCTAGGGAGATAGATCGGGCAAAAGGAAGCTTGGGGTATTCAATGGAGCTTGAGCAATAAATGGTGCTTGGGCAATAATGAAGGTTGGGGGAAGAGGTAAGGCAAAGAGGGAGGAGAAGGAGCCCTTTTATAGTGGGGGAAACAAGTCAACCGTTACCCCCCACTCAGCCCCGCAGAGGGCGGTACTGCCGCGGAGGCAGAGCGGTACTGCCGCCCTCAAGCGGTACTACCGCTCCCCCTCAGCGGTACTACCGCGCCAGAAGAGAAGGGCTGGGGCAGGGGCCCAGGGCGGTACTACCGCGGAGGCAGAGCGGTACTACCACTCTCAAGCAGCACTACCGCCACTACTGCCGCAGCTAGTACCGCAAAACCCGACACGAGAAAATGCGCGCAAGAATCGAAGCAGAAGGAGCACCACGCCACAACGGTACTGCGGCTGAGCCCAGCAAGCGGTACTACCGCTCCGAGGAGCGGTACTACCGCTACAGACGCAGTGACAGGACGGTAGGAGCACGGAACCGCAGAGGTACTGCTGCTGAGGCCACCAAGCGGTACTACCGCTCCGGGAGCGGTACTACCGCTTAGGCAGTCTCAGCCGTACTACCGCTGTGGCCCGCGGTACTACCGCTGGGTCCTGGACAAGCAGAAGAAGGAGGAAAATAAAGGCCCCATAGGTGCGGAAAGAAACGGAGGGTGTGATGAGAACGTGTACGTGTTGATTCCACCCAAGCCATACCGAAGCGGACCCCCTCTTGATAGTACGGTGACTACTACGAAACTTAGTCCACCAACAAAGTCACGGAATAGACTACACCGTCTTGAGTAGAGCGCCGAGGGGAAATAATCGTTCCGTGCCGAAGAATGAATATCTGAAAGCACTCAAAGCACATGATTAGTCCGCAAATGCATTGTCATCAATCACCAAAACACCGTAGGGATAAATAAGCCCTTACACCGGTCACTAAGGCTCTGAAGTCTGAATCTCCGCCTAGTTGTTAGTGCAATGTGTGTATGCTTCAGAGATAACAATCTCTAAGGCAACATGCATGTGCTTTCACCTCTGAAGGAGCTACAGAATATGCTGACTTACCTATGTGCACTTCCTAAATCAACCGGATAAAATTTATTTCTATCGGCAATATAGAAAACTTAATATTAGGTCAAATTGAATAATACAGCAGAATTTCCATTTCCGACTTTTCATCCATCGCTGAAAACAAAATGAAGGGACAATGTCCACTAACCATGCAAATATGTGGACCATGGGATATTTAGGCTGGCGTACATGGGACAAAGCTACAAAATGACTCAGTATGTTAAGGATACATACAAAATATAGTAAAAAGTGATAAAAACAAATCTACAGCAACTCACGACCCCACAAACTCGTATTCTCAGTGAGCAAGTGAGTGAAGTCGCCACGGAAGGCTAGCACCGAGGGACAAGGGTGACAACTGCCTCCCCATCCAGTGCCTACTGATTCTGCTGGCGCCACTTTCATCCTGAGCACACCAGTACTGCTCGTGTGTTGCATACAAACTATGAATTGCAATTATCATCGAAAGCATGAAAAATGATAATGTTCCTCTCAAATACCCAATTCATGGTTGCCTCGCTACATTTAGCATAGCTCTGATGTGCAATGTTGTCTCCTCCAATGCTTAACAAATTCATCATAGCTCACAACTAGACGGGCCTTGCGGGTTGAAGAAAACTATCCCAACCTGAACAGAAACAACAAAATGAGGACAACTTATAAGAAACGGAAAAGCGAGGAAGCACACACCTACATGCCCAAACAGGATATAAGATGCAACTACCCTATATAATTTACTCATTAAAGGAGGCATGACTCCCTGTTCAAGTCTTAGATGTAATTTTTTAGATCGGACAATAATAATGCAAACCTGCACATTGACTTTATGGCAATTGAGACAAAACAATATGCACTAAGAAATATTAATTATATGCATCTATTGTATTATTAGCATGCAAAAGCAAAATCACTCGACTATACGGAAGCCTCGAGTAACATCCTCTGGGACTAGACCTTCAAAAAGGACTACTGTACCACAGTGGCGGATCCAGGAAATCAACTTTAGGTGTTCAAAAAAAAATTTCACCCTAACAGAGAAGTCCATTGTCCCATGGTAATACAAATTGTTCAAAAAACAACAATATCTCAAAAGAGAAGAAAACTACAAAGAGCTATATATCTAAATCCAAAGATAATTCATTAGCTTATCTTTTACTAATGAATTCGATCCAAAGATAATTATTTGTTATTTTTAAATCAACAGTCTCCCTCTTTACTAATGTGGTCATGTACAGAGCTATATATCTAAATCCAAAGATAATTCATTTGCTTATTTTTTTACTAATGATTCGATCCAAAGATAATTATTTGTTGTTTTTAAATCAACAGTCTCCCTCTTTACCAATGTGGTCATGTACAGAGCTATATATCTCTCAATAACTAAATGCAAACATAAGCTACACATGTACATGGCGCTCATCCCGTGACCCGTTTGTGCTGCTGTTGCATCTCCACTGGTGGTGGTGGGCATGGCACTGCACAGCTTGACCATGGGGGCTCCATCCTATCCGCGTCCGGTGCCGGCGGCTTGGTCAAGCTCTCCATCGGCACAGCCGCACGCCGCACAGAGGTCAGAGCCCCGTGCCCCCGTGCTTGTTCAGCTCTGGTGCTGTTGGATTTGCTGAATTTAGACTAAGTTTTTTAGGGGCATTTGGACTGAGTTGAGCTGCTGAGTATCTCTAGTGTAGTCCTGCGTGAGATCTCTAAAAAGATCTCATGAAGATCAAGTATGCACCACTCTTCAGTTCATATGTGTTTATAACAGCTTATGATTTCTGGGAAAATCTCTCAATGTGCTTCTCAATATCGCTGGCTTCGTAAGTGTAGCAGTAACCACTCTACGTACATGTTTGCAGACAAAGTACAACTTAGGTTCACAATTTTTCTAGATCTAATGTTTCTGAACCTAGGGATATGTATACAGTTAGCAACTTTCTTACCGACGCAATGGTCATGGTCATGGTCGTGGCAGCAGACGCCGAGGTCTTCACGGCGCCACCGCTCTCCTTCCACGTCTCCACCAAGTTCAGAGACAGTGAGGCAGTGACGGACCCGTCACCGGCCTTAAGGTCCGTTAGCTTTCACGCCAGCCACAATGGCCAACCTCGACGCAGGCTTCGTCTTCTTCGGCTGTGCGATGGTGGATGCCTTGCTCTCCCTCGAAAACACCATGACAGCCACCATAGACCCTTCCCTTCCCACCGGCATGGTCGCCATCGCAGGCATCACCTTCCCGTCCAGCCCGCACTCGCCGGCTGCCTCTTCCACAACCCGCTACACAACTATGGGGCTCCCGCTTCCATGAACGCAATATAATTTATATTCACCAAGAAGCAACAGAAGTAAGATCACTATATTAAATCCTGATGAACCATTTATGCCGAGATACATACGGAGCAACACATCGGTTAAATTAAATCTAGCAATATAGTACACTTGGCACTGGGTAAACCCGAGATTAAACAATGTGGTAGTTAGTTGTTTACGTGAATGACTTGCTAGCTACTAGAAATGACTTGTTAGGCTTTGTGAGATTTTCTCTATATACAGAAGTATGTGACATTTCTCTCATAGCAAACAACCAATTTTCCCTTGAAAGCAAACAACCGATCCTTCTCTTCTTACCTTAAAAAAATAATTCACCCTCTCACTCATCGCACGATGCAAAGGTCACACTCACATCTCAATTCCCTGGCGTGCTCTGCCCACCACGGCTTCTCATTGTCGCCTCCCCTCGACACCACGTCATTTAGCTCGCACCTTGCTCTCAGCGCCATGCCCCTCCTCTCCATGACATCGCCCGCCCCCTCCTCTCCCCTCCACGACATCCCAGGACATCCCAGGCCGATTCCCGGTGCGAAGGACTGCACACCATCGTAGCCGAGGATGACCACCACGACGACACAACCTGCTGCTCACCGCAACACTGCACCTTCTCCAACAACATATTCCTCTGGTGTCTGTAGATGATGGATGCTGATTTGTAATTGCCAAAGAAACAACCGACGTAGCTTCCTGTTTGACAGCATAGTAGTCAGAGAAATAACCTTGCATACCTAGTTCACATGGTCATGATATCATGATTAAACCGGATTTCTTTTGCTATGATAATAAAATTAACCATAGTGGACTCTACAGTTCAGAAAGAAGTGGTTAATTTGGCGCAAGATAGATAACATAATTCTGAAAAAAAACTCCATAATTTTTTTAGGCAAACCACAAAATAATTTAGTTAGAGGAGATAGTAAATAAAATATCCCTTCAATTCTAGAATTGTTATAGAGGCGACACAACTATGCTACTACGCACAAATCTATGATTTTTTTGAAACTAAATTATCACATCTAAACTCAAAACATTGGGGCATCCTTAATTCATACATTCAGAGCAATGCAAACCTCCTAATCGAACATGATGGACCTATGTGCTAGAAACTTCTACAAAAATTGTAAAGAAATAGCAGATTCATGAACCATACTGAAGGAAATATGCCCTAGAGGCAATAATAAAGTTGTCATTTATATTTCCTTATATCATGATAAATGTTTATTATTCATGCTACAATTGTATTAACCGGAAACTTAGTACAGGTGTGAATACATAGACAAACAGAGTGTCCCTAGTATGCCTCTACTAGACTAGCTCGTTAATCAAAGATGATTAAGTTTCCTAACCATAGACATGTGTTGTCATTTCATGAACGGCATCACATCATTAGAGAATGATGTGATGGACAAGACCCATCCGTTAGCTTAGCATAATGATAATTAAGTTTTATTGCTATTGATTTCTTCATGACTTATACATGTTCCTCTGACTATGAGATTATGCAACTCCCGAATATCGGAGGAACACCTTGTGTGCTATCAAACGTCATAACGTAACTGGGTGATTATAAAGATGCTCTACAGGTGTCTCCGAAAGTGTTTGTTGGGTTGACATAGATCGAGATTAGGATTTGTCACTCCGTGTATCGGAGAGATATCTCTGGGCCCTCTCGGTAATGCCATCACTATAAGCCTTGCAAACAATGAGTTAGTTTACAGGATGATGCATTACGAAATGAGTAAAGAGACTTGCCGGTAACGAGATTGAACTAGGTATGAAGATACCGACGATCAAATCTCGGGCAAGTAACATACCGATGACAAAGGAAACAACGTACGTTGTCATTAAGATTAGACCGATAAAGATCTTCGTAGAATATGTAGGAATCAATATGGGCATCCAGGTTCCGCTATTGGTTATTGACCAGAGAAATGACACGGTCACGTCTACATAGTTCTCGAACCCGTAGGATCCGCACGCTTAATGTTCGTTGACGACATAGTATTATATGAGTTATGTATGTTGGTGATTGAATGTTTTTCGGAGTCCCGGATGAGATCACGGACATGATGAGGAGCTCCGGAATGGTCCGGAGGTAAAGATTCATATATTGGATGATATGGTTAGGCCAAGGGGTCAGGCCCACAGGGCTTTAGGTCGGTGCAAAAGATAGTTTTGCAGAGGTTAGAGGCCAAACGCCGGAGACCCTGGCGTCTGGCCCTGGGCTAGATGCCGAGGCCCATGGCGTCTGGGCCAGATGCTAAGGATTGTGGCGTTTGGTCCTGGAGTCTGAGTGGGTCTCTTGTCTTTCGGGCAAAACCGACTTTGAGGAGGCTTTCGCTCCAAGTTTCGACCCCAGGGCTCAACATATAAATAGAGGGGCAGGGCTAGCACCCAACACACGTCAAGAAACACTAAGCCGTGTGCCAGCAACCCCGTCCCCTCTAGTTTATCCTCCGTCATAGTTTTCGTAGTGCTTAGGCGAAGCCCTGCAGAGATTGTTCTTCACCAACACCGTCACCACGCCGTCGTGCTGCCGGAACTCATCTACTACTTCGGCCCTCTTGCTCGATCAAGAAGGCGAGGACATCATCGAGCTAAACGTGTGCTGAACACGGAGGTGCCGTACGTTTGGTACTTGATCGGGACGGATCGTGAAGGTGTACGACTACATCAACCGCGTTGATAAACGCTTCCGCTTTCGGTCTACGAGGGTACGTAGACACACTCTCCCATCTCGTTGCTATGCATCTCCTAGATAGATCTTGCATGATCGTAGGAATTTTTTTTGAAATACTGCGTTCCCCAACAGTGGTATCTGAGCCAGGTCTATGCGTAGATGTTATATGCACAAGTAGAACACAAAGGAGTTGTGGGCGTGGGCATATACATATTTCTTGTTGTCACTAGTTGTTTCTTGATTCGGCAGTATTGTTGGATGAAGCGGCCCGGACCGACATTACATGACCGCGTTCATGAGACGGGTTCTACCGACGTGCTTTGCACACAGGTGGCAGGCGGGTGTCAATTTCTCCAACTTTAGTTGAATCGGATTCAATGAACAGGGTTCTTTTTGAAGATCAAAAAGCAATCAATATACCACGTTCTAGTTTTTGATGCGTAGGTAAGAACGGTTCTTGCTAAGCTCGTAGCAGCCACGTAAAACTTGCAACAACAAAGTAGAGGACTTCTAACTTGTTTTTGCAGGGCATGTTGTGATGTGATATGGTCAAGGCGTGATTATATAAATTGTTGTATGAGATGATCATGTTTTGTAACACGGTTATCGGCAACTGGCAGGAGCCATATGGTAGTCGCTTTAATGTATGAAATGCAATCGCCATGTAATTGCTTTACTTTATCACTAAGCGGTAGCGATAGTTGTGGAAGCAATAGTTGGCGAGACGACAACGATGCTACGATGGAGATCAAGGTGTCAAGCCGGTGACGATGGTGATCATGACGGTGCTTTGGAGATGGAGATCAAAGGCACAAGATGATGATGGCCATATCATATCACTTATATTGATTGCATGTGATGTTTATCCTTTATGCATCTTATTTTGCTTAGTACGGCAGTAGCATTATAAGATGATCTCTCACTAAATTTCAAGGTATAAGTGTTCTCCCAGAGTATGCACCATTGCTACAGTTCGTCGTGCCGAGACACCACGTGATGATCGGGTGTGATAAGCTCTACGTTCACATACAACAAGTGCAAGCCAGTTTTGCACAAGCAGAATACTCGGGTTAAACTTGACGAGCCTAGCATATGCAGATATGGCCTTGGAACAATGAGACCGAAAGATCGAGCGTGAATCATATAGTAGATATGATGAACATAGTGATGTTCACCATTGAAAACTACTCCATCTCACGTGATGATCCGACATGGTTTAGTTGATATGGATCACGTGATCACTTAGATGATTAGAGGGATTTCTATCTAAGTGGGAGTTTTTAAGTAATTTGATTAATTGAACTTAAATTTATCATGAACTTAGTCCTGATAGTATTTGCATATCTATGTTGTAGATCAATTGCTTGCGTATAGCTTCCTCGTTTTATTTATGATATGTTCCTAGAGAAAACTATGTTGAAAGTGAAGTAAATATGCCCTAGAGGCAATAATAAAGTTGTTATTTATATTTCCTCATATCATGATAAATGTTTATTATTCATGCTAGAATTGTATTAACCGGAAATTTAGTACATGTGTGAATACATAGACAAACATAGTGTCCCTAGTATGCCTCTACTTGACTAGCTCGTTAATCAAAGATGGTTAAGTTTCCTAGCCATTGACATGTGTTGTCATTTGATGAATGGGATCACATCATTAGAGAATGATGTGATGGACAAGACCCATCCGTTAGCTTAGCATAATGATCGTTTAGTTTTATTGCTATTTCTTTCTTCATGACTTATACATGTTCCTCTAACTATGAGATTATGCAACTGCCGAATACTGAAGGAACACTTAGTGTGCTATCAAACATCACAACGTAACTGGGTGATTATAAAGATACTCTACAGGTGTCTCTGATGGTGTTGAGTTGGCATAGATCGAGATTAGGATTTGTCACTCCGATTGTCGGAGAGGTATCTCTGGGCCCTCTCGGTAATGCTCATCACTATAAGCCTTGCAAGCAATGTGACTAAAGAGTTAGTTACGGGATGACACATTACGGAACGAGTAAAGAGACTTGTCGGTAATGAGATTGAACTAGGTATTGAGATACCGACGATCGAATCTCGGGCAAGTAACATGTCGATGACAAAGGGAACAACGTATACTGTTATGCGGTTTGACCGATAATGATATTCATAGAATATGTAGGAGCCAATATAAGCATCCAGGTTCCGATGTTCGTTATCGACCGTAGATGAGTCTTGGTCATGTCTACATAGTTCTCGAACCTGTAGGGTCCGCACGCTTAACGTTCGATGACGATCGATATTATGAGTTTATGTGTTTTGATGTACTAAAGGTAGTTTGGAGTCCCGGATATGATCACGGAGATGACGAGGAGTCTCGAAATGGTCGAAACATAAAGATTGATATATTGGAAGGCCATGTTTGGACATCAGAATGGTTCAAGAAGAGTTCGGGCATGGCCCCCTACCGTCCACGAGGGTGGGGGCGCGCCCCCTGCCTCGTGGGCCCCCTGGTGGCCCTCTGATGCCCATCTTCTACTATATGAGGTCTTTCGTCCGAGGACAAATCATAAGAAAGCTTACGGGATGACACTCTGCCGCCACAAGGCGGAACCAATATAGGGCTCCGGCTGAGCTGTTCTGCCGGGGAAACTTCCCTCCGGGAGGGGGAAATCTTCACCATCGTCATCACCAATGATCCTCTCATCGGGAGGGGGTCAATCTACATCAACATCTTCACCAGCACCATCTCATCTCAAACCCTAGTTCATCTCTTGTATCCAATCTTTGTATCCAAACCTCAGATTGATACCCGTGGGTTGCTAGTAGTGTTGATTACTCCTTGTAGTTGATGCTAGTTGGTTTACTTGGTGGAAGATCATACGTTCAGATCCATTATGAATATTAAATTATTAATACCCCTCTGATTATGAACATCAATATGCTTTGTGAGTAGTTATGTTTGTTCCTGAGGACATGGGAGAAGTCTTGCTATAAGTAGTCATGTGAATTTCGTATTCGTTCGATATTTTGATGAGATGTATGTTGTCATCCCTCTAGTGGTGTCATGTGAACGTCGACTACATGACATTTTACCATTGTTTGGGCCTAGAGGGAGGCATTGGGAAGTAATAAGTAGATGATGGGTTGCTAGAGTGACAGAAGCTTAAACCCTAGTTTATGCGTTGCTTCGTAAG
Organism: Triticum monococcum; assembly: GCA_034509565.1. NCBI lineage: Eukaryota > Viridiplantae > Streptophyta > Magnoliopsida > Poales > Poaceae > Triticum > Triticum monococcum. The sequence goes on from CM067846.1 coordinate 71,683,104, forward strand.
GGGCTGATTTGGATCCATATGTTTCATGCTATGGTTAGGTTTACCTTAATACTTCTGTTGTAGTTGCGGATGCTTGCAATAGGGGTTAATCATAAGTGGGATGCTTGTCCAAGTAAGGGCAGTACCCAAGCACCGGTCCACCCACATATCAAATTATCAAAGTACCAAACACGAATCATATGAGCGTGATGAAAACTAGCTTGACGATAATTCCCATGTGTCCTCGGGAGCGCTTTCCTTCATATAAGAGTTTGTCCAGGCTTGTCCTTTGCTACAAAAAGGACTGGGCCATCTTTCTGCACCCTATTTACTTTTATTACTTGTTACTCGTTACAAATTACCTTATCACAAAACTATCTGTTACCGATAGTTTCAGTGCTTGCAGAGAATACCTTACTGAAAACTGCTTATCATTTCCTTCTGCTCCTCGTTGGGTTCGACACTCTTACTTATCGAAAAGCTACAATAGCTCCCCTACACTTGTGGGACATCAAGACTCTTTTCTGGAACCATTGCCGGGGAGTGAAGCGCCTTTGGTAGGTGGAATTTGGTAAGGAAAAATTTATATAGTGTGCTGAAATTTACTGTCACTTGTTACTATGGAACATAATCCTTTGAGGGGTTTGTTCCGGGTATCTTTACCCCGACCAGTAGAGCAAATAGTTTCTCCTCAACCTACTGAACCTATTGAACCTATTGAAAATGTTTACTTTGAAATTCCTTCGGGTATGATAGAGAAACTGCTAGCTAATCCTTTTGCAGGAGATGGAACATTGCATCCCGATTTACACTTAATCTATGTGGATGAAGTTTGTGTATTATTTAAGCTTGCAGGTATGCCCGAGGATGTTATCAATAAGAAGGTTTTCCCTTTATCTTTGAAGGGAGATGCATTGACATGGTATAGGCTATGTGATGATATGGGATCATGGGACTATAAGCGATTGAAATTGGAATTTCACCAGAAGTTTTATCCTATGCATCTTGTTCATCGTGATCGTAATCATATATATAATTTTTGGCCTCGCGAAGGAGAAAGCATCGCTCAAGCTTGGGGGAGGCTTAAGTCAATGTTATATTCATGCCCCAATCATGAGCTCTCAAGAGAAATGATTATTCAAAATTTTCATGCTCGGCTTTCTCTCAGTAATTGCTCCATGCTCGATACTTCTTATACTGGATCTTTTATGATGAAGACTATTGAATTCAAATGGGATTTATTGGACAGAATTAAACACAACTTTGAAGATTGGGACCTCGACGAAGGTAAGGAGTCAGGTATAACACCTAAGTTTGATTGTGTTAAATCTTTTATGGATACCGATGCTTTTCGTGAATTTAGCACTAAATATGGACTTGACTTTGAGATAGTAGCTTCTTTCTGTGAATCCTTTGCTACTCATGTTGATCTCCCTAAGGAGAAGTGGTTTAAGTATAATCCTCCCATTGAAGTAAAAGCAATTGCACCTATTAAAGTTTAAGAAAAGACTATCACTTAGAATGATCCTGTTGTTCCTACTACTTATGTTGAGAAATCACCTTTCCCTGTTAGGATAAAGGATCATGCCAAAATTTCAACTATAGTCAACATAAGTAATATTAGGACACACAAACCCCCTGAGTAAGTTAAAGTTGAACCTAATATTTCTATGGTTAAAGATCTCTTGGCCGATAATATTGATGGGCATGTTATTTACTTCTGTGATGAGACTGCTAGAATTGCTAGACCCGATACTAAAAATAAACATAGACCTGTTGTAGGCATGCCTGTTATTTCTGTTAAAATAGGAGATCATTTCTATCATGGCTTATGTGATATGGCTGCTAGTGCAAGTGCAATACCTCATTCCTTATACAAAGAAATTATGCATGATATTGCACCTGCTGAGATAGAAGATATCAATGTTACCATTAAGCTTGCCAATAGAGATACTATTTCACCAATTGGGATTGTTAGAGATGTTGAAGTCTTGTGTGGGAAGGTTAAATATCCTACTGATTTACTTGTTCTTGGTTCCCCACAAGATAGCTTTTGTCCCATTATATTTGGTAGACCCTTCTTGAATACTCTTAATGCTAAGATAGACTGCAATAAGGATATTGTTTCTGTTGGTTTAGGGGATATGTCTCATGAGTTTAATTTCGCTAAGTTTCATAGACAACCCCGTGATGAGGAATTGCCTAGTAAAGATGAAATTATTGGTCTTGCTTTTACTGCTGTGCCTCTTACTTATCTTTTAGAACAATATTTACTAGACCATGAAAATGATCTATTCATGAATGAAAGAAGGAAAATAGATGAAGTATTCTTTAAACAGGGACCTATTCTGAAACACAACTTGCGTGTTGAAATCCTAGGGGATCCTCCTCCACCCAAGGGTGATCCCGTGTTTGAGCTTAAACCATTGCCTGATACTCTTAAATATGCTTATCTTGATGAAAAGAAGATATATCCTGTTATTATCAGTTCTAACCTTTCAGAGCATGAAGAAGAGAGATTATTGAAAACTCTGAAGAAGCACCGCGCTGCTATTGGATATACTCTTGATGATCTTAAATGCATTAGTCCCACCCTATGTCAACACAAAATAAATTTGGAGAAATACACCAAACCAGTTATTGATCACCAACGACGGCTGAATCCTAAGATGAAAGAAGTGGTAAGAAAGGAAATATAAAGCTCCTTGAGGCAGGTATAATTTATACCATTGCTGATAGTCAGTGGGTAAGTCCTGTCCATTGTGTCCCTAAGAAAGGAGGTATTACTATCGTTGTCGGTGTCAAAACCGGCGGATCTCGGGTAGGGGGTCCCGAACTGTGCGTCTCGGCCGGATGGTAACAGGAGGCAGGGGACACAATGTTTTACCCAGGTTCGGGCCCTCTTGATGGAGGTAAAACCCTACGTCCTGCTTGATTGATATTGATGATATGGGTAGTACAAGAGTAGATCTACCACGAGATCAGAGAGGCTAAACCCTATAAGTTAGCCTATGGTATGATTGTATGTTGTGGTTGTTGTCCTACGGACTAAAACCCTTCGGTTTATATAGACACCGGAGAGGGTTAGGGTTACACAAGGTCGGTTACAAAGGAGGAGATATCCATATCCGTATTGCCTAGCTTGCCTTCCACGCCAAGGAGAGTCCCATCCGAACACGAGACGAAGTCTTCAATCTTGTATCTTCATAGTCTAACAGTCCGGCCAATGGAGATAGTCCGGCTGTCCGGAGACCCCCTAATCCAGGACTCCCTCAGTAGCCCCTGAACCAGGCTTCAATGACGATGAGTTTGACGCGCAGTATTGTCTTCGGCATTGCAAGGCGGGTTCCTTCTCCGAATACATCATACAATAATTTGACGAGGATAGTGTCCGACCCTGCAAAATAAGTTCCACATACCACCGTAGAGAGAATAATATTTTCGAAAATCTAATTTGCTGACTTGTTTTGGCAGCATGAAGGCCCGGTGATTATTCGAACCGTTTCCTTTAACCAGCCCCACACATAACACGAGGCAGTTTTTCGACACGTCTTGTCAAAGCGGAGATCATGTCCCCTTATTACGGGATTCTCATCAATACGGGCGTGGGTAACCCAACCACGCCATCAATTATGGCGCTTGGGGGATAAGTGAGTTTTACCAGGCAAGTGGGGACGCTTAGCTTCGTCCGCCCATATAAAGGGATAAGGATTCACCTTTCTATCCACGCCTTCTTCCTCCTTTGCTCATCCGTTTTCGCACACTCGAGCTCTAGCGCCCAAGTCCGCACTTCCCACCTCAACGTTCTCCAACCATGTCCGGAGCGGGAGGCAGGTGGATGGTCTCCTCCGTCACGGATGGAGACATCAAGAAACCGAGGAGAGCCGGATACCTGCCCGACGACATCGTGCACCGGCTCCCAGATGAGGGGCAGCTCATCCTCACCCCCAGGCCCCATGAGAGGGTAGTGTTCCTCACCCATTTCCTTTGCGGACTGGGATTCCCTCTCCATCCATTCGTCCGGGGGCTCATGTTCTATGACGGCCTGGATTTCCACGATCTGGCCCCAAACTTCATCCTCAACATCTCGGCGTTTATCGTCGTGTGCGAGGCCTTCCTCCGCACCAAGCCCCACTTCGGCTTATGGTTGAAGACCTTCAATGTCAAGCCGAAGGTTGTGGGCGGCCGCCAGGCGGAGTGTGGAGGCGCCATGGTGGGCAAGATGCCCAACGTAACATGGCTCGAGGGCTCCTTTGTGGAAACCATAAAAGGGGTGGCAATCGGGGTGGTTCTACATCACCGAGCCGCGCGACCCTGCATGGGCAGCGGCCTCCGAGTTCCGATCTGGCATCCCCACATGGCTCACCTCCTGGAAAGAGAAGGGCCTGTCCTGGGGTAGTTCGGGAGAGCTGACCGGACTCCAAACATGTATTCAAAACATGGTGAACAAGAAGCTCAAACTCGTCATCGTGGTCTAGGTCATGCTCCACCGCCGGATCCTCCCGTGCCAACAACGAGAGTTCAACCTGTGGGAGTTCGACCTGGTGCAGCACCGAACTCTGAACAGGCTCTTCGACACAACTCACGAAGATGCCCGGAGGGTGCTATTCAAAAGCGCCGAGGTCCCCCCTCCCATTACTGAGGATCGTGGATTCAGCGTGAAGCGCCAAGCCAGTGCGGTAAGCTGCTTTACCTCTCACAGGATACTTATTTTTTATAGATTGACTCCATGCGGGATCTAAACTCCCGTACCTTTGGCAGGACTGGTAGGAGACGGCCGGACAGATCGACTGTCCGGCTCCTTTGCCCGAAGGCCCAGCAGACGCTCTTCTGGCGAAGATGCTGACTCCGGCTCCTTATACGGTGCCTGAGAAGACCAAGAAGGCCAAGGGAACCCGAAAGAGTTCCCGACGCCAGGCGTCGTCGGACTCACCGCCCAATGACTCTGCGGCGCACTCCTCCCCCGAAGACAAGGAAGAAGAAGAAGATGCTCCCCCTCCTGCTGGGGGAGATAAGAAAAGGAAGGCCGCCCCAACTGGGGGGGGGGGGGCGAAGGGTCCAAGAAGGGAAGGACTCTCCTTCCGGACAGTTCCACCGCCGCCGACGAAGGCGAATACAAGTGGTTGCCCAGGGCCAAGCCCCCGGGGAGATTGTAAGTACTCGGATACCAGAATAACTCATAGCATTCCTTTGTCGCACTGCTTTCCCTAACGCCGAACATAATTATGCAGGCTGCCATGAGCCAGTATCGAGGTATCATCGGACGGCTCCCTGGGCTTGTCGGACATGGATAGCGATCCAGTCCCGACCGCCACCTCCCCTCATCCTGCCGACGACGCCGAGGTGTTGTATCAAGAGGCACCGGATCGAGGGGAGATAGTCCCGGAGGTGCCTCAAGGCGACCTTCCGGACTCCGGGAGCCGAGGGGACGGGGCCCCTGAGAGCTCCGAGTTTGGCCCTCAGCCGAACACTGCGCCGGAACCTCCAGCGGTTCCGGGCTCGGGCAGGCGGCCTCCTTCTAAGAGGGGTAAGACGCCTGTGACGGTGACCTCTGTCCATCCAGAGGCGCCGGACAATCTGCTGGAAGCGCTTTGTAGCGCTTCCATCGACGAGGAGCACCGTACTGTTATGAGTGCGGTGGTCCAGAAGGTTCAGTCTGCCAAGAGCGGGTTGACTGAAGCATGTGCCAGCCTTCTAACAGGCTTTGAGGTAAGTGTTTTAAAATGTAGTAGAAATATTACCGCATAGACAGTAGCCCCTGATGCTTTGTTCGGTGTTCACAAAGAAAAGCCGAACAGAGGATCAAATAATATCGCAGGAGTCTAATATAAGTATGTCAATATGCATATGCAGGCTTTGCTGCTGGCGTCCGCCTCACTGACTGCGGAGGTCGCCATGCTGAAGCAGGACCTCGAGGGGTCCAGGAAAGAGCTCGGCCTTGCCAAGAGGCGGCTCGAGGAGAACAAGGGTAAGTAATACCCTGTCTATAGATAGGCATATATAAAAGAAGACGCAATTGCAAAATGACAGGATCATCGTATATTTGCCAAGGGCCATGACCGAGGTGGCGACCCTGAAGCAAGCGCTAACCAAGGCCGAAGATAAAGCGTCCAAGGAGCGCACCGAGCGAGAGAAGCATGAGGCTCGGGTGGGCGAGGTGCAACAAGAGCTCCAGGCTCTTGTGGCGAAGCACGAGGCGTTGGAGCTTGACTCAAAGACGCGGGAGGCTGAGCTTGCCGCGGCCCTCGAGAGCACAAAAAGTGCCAAGGCTGAAGCCCAAAAGGCCCTCCAGGAGATCGACGCAATGAAGAAGATAGCGGCGGGTAAGGCTTTCTATATGCAAAGCAAGCAGGTAAAAGTAAATTACCGATTACTTACCCGAATCCGGAGCTCTCCAGGAGCATTCGCAGATTTGCCCCGCAGCGTGTCCGATGCCGCACAATTTTACCAGGCCGAGGATGGAAGCTCAACGGAGAAGCTGTTCTGGTCTCAGTATGCTGAGGCCGAACACCCGGTGCCAATGAGAGACCAGCTGAAGTAGATGGTCGAGCTACATAAGGTGGTCGATCGGGCCATGAAGAGCTTTATAGTCCGGCTGTGGCCTGGCGACGCCCTTCCGAACAGCTTCTTCGGCCTGGTGAGGCGGCTTGTGGACGCCTGCCCGCGGCTGGAGGTCGTCAAGTGATTTGTCTGCATTGAAGGTGCACGCCGGGCTTTCGCCCGTGTGAAATTGCAGTGGGTCAAGCTAGACGCCGTGAAGCTGATCAAGGAGGGGCCGCCGGAGGGCAAGGAGCACCGCCACCCCGAGATGTACTACGAGGGTGTTCTGCGGGGTGCCCGTCTCATAGAGGACGAGTGTTCAAAAGATGTAATATTTGAGTAAGACTTGCTCGTTTTATCTTGTATTTATGAAAACTTGTTTCTTATGCGCTATGCAACGCTTGTTTGAATTTAAATTATTACCTTCTGTTTGGCTGTTTATCCAATCTGAGAGATGGCTAGTCCTCAGCTTCTGCCCCCATGCCACGAGTGCTGGGGTGTTCGGGATAAACCTGAGCACTCTTGTGTTGGGGAACGCAGTAATTTCGAAAATTTTCCTACGCACACACAAGATCATGGTGATGCATAGCAATGAGAGGGGAGAGTGTTATCTACGTACCAACGCAGACCGACTGCAGAAGCGATCACACAACATAGAGGAAGTAGTCGTACGTCTTCCCGATCCGACCGATCCAAGCACCGTTACTCCGGCACCTCCGAGTTCTTAGCACACGTTCAGCTCGATGACGATCCTCGGGCTCCGATCCAGCAAAGCGTCGAGGAAGAGTTCCGTCAGCACGACGGCGTGGTGACGATCTTGATGTACTACCGACGCAGGGCTTCGCCTAAGCACTACAACGGTATGATCGAGGTGGATTTTGGTGGCAGGGGGCACCGCACACGGCTAAGGAACGATCAACAATGATCAATTGTGTGTCTATGGGGTGCCCCCTGCCCCCGTATATAAAGGAGCAAGGGGAGGGGTTCGGCCGGCCAAGGAGAGGGCGCGGGAGGAGTCCTACTCCTACCGGGAGTAGGACTCCCCCCCTCAATCCTATTCCAACTAGGACTCCCAAGGGGGAAAGGAGAGAGAGGGGGGCCGGCCCCTTCTCCTAGTCCTAATAGGACTTGGGGTAGGGGGGGGGCGGCCAGCTATGGGCTGCCCCTTTTCTCTTTTCCACTAAGGCCCAATAGGCCCATTTTCCTCCCGGGGGGTTCCGGTAACCCTCCCGGTATTCCGGTAAAATCCCGATTTCACCCGGAATACTTCCGATGTCCAAACATAGCCTTCCAATGTATCAATCTTTACGTCTCGACCATTTCGAGACTCCTCGTCATGTCCGTGATCACATCCGGGACTCCGAACAACCTTCGGTACATCAAAATGCATAAACTCATAATAACTATCATCGTAACGTTAAGCGTGCGGACCCTATGGTTCGAGAACAATGTAGACATGACCGAGACACGTCTCCGGTCAATAACCAATAGCGGGACCTGGATGCCCATATTGGCTCCTACATATTCCACGAAGATCTTTATCGGTCAGACCGCATAACAACATACGTTGTTGCCTTTGTCATCGGTATGTTACTTGCCCGAGATTCGATCGTCGGTATCCAATACCTAGTTCAATCTCGTTACTGGCAAGTCTCTTTACTCGTTCCATAATACATCATCTCATAACTAACATCTTAGTTATAATGCTTGCAAGGCTTATGTGATGTGTATTACCGAGAGGGCCCAGAGATACCTCTCCCACAATCGGAGTGACAAAACCCTAATCTCGAAATACGCCAACCCAACATCTACCATTGGAGACACCTGTAGTACTCCTTTATAATCACCCAGTTACGTTGTGACGTTTGGTAGTACCCAAAGTGTTCCTCCGGTAAACGGGAGTTGCATAATCTCATAGTTATAGGAACATGTATAAGTCATGAAGAAAGCAATAGCAACATACTAAACGGTTGGGTGCTAAGCTAATGGAATGGGTCATGTCAATCAGATCATTCAACTAATGATGTGACCTCGTTAATCAAATAACAACTCTTTGTTCATGGTTAGGAAACATAACCATCTTTGATTAACGAGCTAGTCAAGTAGAGGCATACTAGTGACACTCTGTTTGTCTATGTATTCACACATGTATTATGTTTCCGATTAATACAATTCTAGCATGAATAATAAACATTTATCATGATATAAGGAAATAATAACTTTATTATTGCCTCTAGGGCATATTTCCTTCAGTCTCCCACTTGCACTAGAGTCAATAATCTAGATTACACAGTAATGATTCTAACACCCATGGAGCCTTGGTGCTGATCATGTTTTGCTCGTGGAAGAGGCTTAGTCAACGGGTCTGCAACATTCAGATCCGTATGTATCTTGCAAATCTCTATGTCTCCCACCTGGACTAAATCCCGGATGGAGTTGAAGCGTCTCTTGATGTGTTTGGTCCTTTTGTGAAATCTGGATTCCTTTGCCAAAGCAATTGCACCAGTATTGTCACAAAAGATTTTCATTGGACCCGATGCACTAGGTATGACACCTAGATCGGATATGAACTCCTTCATCCAGACTCCTTCGTTCGCTGCTTCCGAAGCAGCTATGTACTCCGCTTCACATGTAGATCCCGCTACGACGCTTTGTTTAGAACTGCAGCAACTGACAGCTCCACCGTTTAAAGTAAACACGTATCCGGTTTGCGATTTAGAATCGTCCGGATCAGTGTCAAAGCTTGCATCAACGTAACCTCTTATGGTGAGCTCTTTGTCACCTCCATATACGAGAAACATATCCCTAGTCCTTTTCAGGTATTTCAGGATGTTCTTGACCGCTGTCCAGTGATCCACTCCTGGATTACTTTGGTACCTCCCTGCTAAACTTATAGCAAGGCACACATCAGGTCTGGTACACAGCATTGCATACATGATAGAGCCTATGGCTGAAACATAGGGAACATCTTTCATTTTCTCTCTATCTTCTGTAGTGGTCGGGCATTGAGTCTGACTCAACTTCACACCTTGTAACACAGGCAAGAACCCTTTCTTTGCTTGATCCATTTTGAACTTCTTCAAAATCTTGTCAAGGTATGTGCTTTGTGAAAGTCCAATTAAGCGTCTTGATCTATCTCTATAGATCTTTATGCCTAATATGTAAGCAGCTTCCCCGAGGTCTTTCATCGAAAAACTTTTATTCAAGTATCCCTTTATGCTATCCAGAAATTCTATATCATTTCTAATCAGCAATATGTCATCCACATATAATATCAGAAATGCTACAGAGCTCCCACTCACTTTCTTGTAAATACAGGCTTCTCCAAAAGTCTGTATAAAGCCAAATGCTTTGATCACACTATCAAAGCGTTTATTCCAACTCCGAGATGCTTGCACCAGTCCATAAATGGATCGCTGGAGTTTGCACACTTTGGATCGACAAAACCTTCTGGTTGCATCATATACAACTCTTCTTCCAGAAATCCATTCAGGAATGCAGTTTTGACATCCATCTGCCATATTTCATAATCATAAAATGCGGCAATTGCTAACATGATTCTGACGGACTTAAGCATCGCTACGGGTGAGAAGGTCTCATCGTAGTCAACCCCTTGAACTTGTCGAAAACCTTTTGCGACAAGTCGAGCTTTATACACAGTAATATTACCGTCAGCGTCAGTCTTTTTCTTGAAGATCCATTTATTTTCAATTGCTTGCCGATCATCGGGCAAGTCAACCAAAGTCCATACTTTGTTCTCATACATGGATCCCATCTCAGATTTCATGGCCTCAAGCCACTTTGCGGAATCTGGGCTCACCATCGCTTCTTCATAGTTCGTAGGTTCATCATGATCTAGTAGCATGACTTCCAGAACTGGATTACCGTACCACTCTGGTGCGGATCTCACTCTGGTTGATCTACGTGGTTCAGTAGTATCTTGTCCTGAAGTTTCATGATCATCATCATTAGCTTCCTCACTAATTGGTATAGGTGTCGCAGAAACAGTTTTCTGTGATGTACTATTTTCCAATAAGGGAGCAGGTACAGTTACCTCGTCAAGTTCTACTTTCCTCCCACTCACTTCTTTCGAGAGAAACTCCTGCTCTAGAAATGATCCATTCTTAGCAACGAATGTCTTGCCTTCGGATATGTGATAGAAGGTATACCCAACAGTTTCCTTTGGGTATCCTATGAAGACACATTTCTCCGCTTTGGGTTCGAGCTTATCAGGTTGAAGCTTTTTCACATAAGCATCGCAGCCCCAAACTTTAAGAAACGACAACTTTGGTTTCTTGCCAAACCATAGTTCATAAGGCGTCGTCTCAACGGATTTTGATGGTGCCCTATTTAACGTGAATGCGGCCGTCTCTAAAGCATAACCCCAAAACGATAGCGGTAAATCAGTAAGAGACATCATAGATCGCACCACATCTAGTAAAGTACGATTACGACGTTCGGACACACCATTACGTTGTGGTGTTCCGGGTGGCGTGAGTTGCGAAACTATTCCACAATTTTTCAAATGTACACCAAACTCGTAACTCAAATATTCTCCTCCACGATCAGATCGTAGAAACTTTATTTTCTTGTTACGATGATTTTCAACTTCACTTTGAAATTCCTTGAACTTTTCAAATGTTTCAGACTTATGTTTCATTAAGTAGATATGCCCATATCTGCTTAAATCATCTGTGAAGGTGAGAAAATAACGATATCCGCCACGAGCCTCAATATTCATAGGACCACATACATCGGTATGTATGATTTCCAATAAATCTGTTGCTCTCTCCATAGTACCGGAGAACGGTGTTTTAGTCATCTTGCCTATGAGGCACGGTTCGCAAGTACCAAGTGATTCATAATCAAGTGGTTCCAAAAGCCCATCAGTATGGAGTTTCTTCATGCGCTTTACACCGATATGACCTAAACGGCAGTGCCACAAATAAGTTGCACTATCATTATCAACTCTGCATCTTTTGGCTTCTACATTATGAATATGTGTATCACTACTATCAAGATTCAACAAGAATAGACCACTCTTCAAAGGTGCATGACCATAAAAGATATTACTCATATAAATAGAACAACCATTATTCTCCGATTTAAATGAATAACCGTCTCGCATTAAACAAGATCCAGATATAATGTTCATGCTCAACGCTGGCACCAAATAACAATTATTTAGGTCTAATATTAATCCCGAAGGTAGATGTAGAGGTAGCGTGCCGACCGCGATCACATCGACTTTGGAACCGTTTCCCACGCGCATCGTCACCTCGTCCTTTGCTAGCGTCCGCTTATTCCGTAGTCCCTGTTTCGAGTTGCAAATATTAGCAACAGAACCAGTATCAAATACCCAGGTGCTACTGCGAGCTCTAGTAAGGTACACATCAATAACATGTATATCACATATACCTTTGTTCACCTTGCCATCCTTCTTATCCGCCAAATACTTGGGGCAGTTCCGCTTCCAGTGACCAGTCTGCTTGCAGTAGAAGCACTCAGTTTCAGGCTTAGGTCCAGACTTGGGTTTCTTCTCCTGAGCAGCAACTTGCTTCCTGTTCTTCTTGAAGTTCCCCTTCTTCTTCCCTTTGCCCTTTTTCTTGAAACTAGTGGTCTTGTTGACCATCAACACTTGATGCTCCTTCTTGATTTCTACCTCCGCAGCTTTCAGCATTGCGAAGAGCTCGGGAATAGTCTTGTTCATCCCTTGCATATTATAGTTCATCACGAAGCTCTTGTAGCTTGGTGGCAGTGATTGGAGAATTCTGTCAATGACGCAATCATCTGGAAGATTAACTCCCATCTGAATCAAGTGATTATTATACCCAGACATTTTGAGTATATGCTCACTGACAGAACTGTTCTCCTCCATGTTGCAGCTATAGAACTTATTGGAGACTTCATATCTCTCAATTCGGGCATTTGCTTGAAATATTAACTTCAACTCCTGGAACATCTCATATGCTCCATGACGTTCAAAACGTCGTTGAAGTCCCGATTCTAAGCCGTAAAGCATGGCACACTGAACTATCGAGTAGTCAACAGCTTTGCTCTGCCAGACGTTCATAACATCTGGTGTTGCTCCAGCAGCAGGCCTGGCACCTAGCGGTGCTTCCAGGACGTAATTCTTCTGTGCAGCAATGAGGATAATCCTCAGGTTACGGACCCAGTCCGTGTAATTGCTACCATCATCTTTCAACTTTGCTTTCTCAAGGAACGCATTAAAATTCAACGGAACAACAACACGAGCCATCTATCTACAATCAGCATAAACAAGCAAGATACTATCAGGTACTAAGTTCATGATAAGTTTAAGTTTAGTTAATCAAATTACTTAGGAACTCCCACTTAGATAGACATCCCTCTAATCCTCTAAGTGATCACGTGATCCAAATCAACTAAACCATAACCGATCATCACGTGAGATGGAGTAGTTTTCAATGGTGAACATTGTCATGTTGATCATATCTACTATATGATTCACGCTCGACCTTTCGGTCTCTGTGTTCCGAGGCCATATCTGCATATGCTAGGCTCGTCAAGTTTAACCTGAGTATTCTGCGTGTGCAAAACTGGCTTGCACCCGTTGTAGATGGACGTAGAGCTTATCACACCCGATCTTCACGTGGTGTCTGGGCACGACGAACTTTGGCAACGGTGCATACTCAGGGAGAACACTTCTTGATAATTTAGTGAGAGATCATCTTATAATGCTACCGTCAATCAAAGCAAGATAAGATGCATAAAAGGATAAACATCACATGCAATCAATATAAGTGATATGATATGGCCATCATCATCTTGTGCTTGTGATCTCCATCTCCGAAGCACCGTCATGATCACCATCGTCACCGGCGCGACACCTTGATCTCCATCGTAGCATCGTTGTCGTCTCGCCAATCTTATGCTTCTACGACTATCACTACCGCTTAGTAATAAAGTAAAGCATTACATCGCGATTGCATTGCATACAATAAAGCGACAACCATATGGCTCCTGCCAGTTGCCGATAACTTGGTTACAAAACATGATCATCTCATACAATAAAATCAGCATCATGCCTTGACCATATCACATCACAACATGCCCTGCAAAAACAAGTTAGACGTCCTCTACTTTGTTGTTGCAAGATTTACGTGGCTGCTACGGGCTTAAGTAAGAACTCATCTCTCCTACGCATCAAAACCACAACGATAGTTTGTCAAATAGACTCCGTTTTAACCTTCTCAAGAACCGAGCGTAGCCACACTTGGTTCAACTAAAGTTGGAGAGACAGTCTTCCGCAAGCCATCTATGTGCAAAGCACGCCGAGGAAACCGGTCTCGCGTAAGAGTACGCGTAAGGTTGGTCCGGATCGTCTCGTCCAACAATACCGCCGAACCAAAGTATGACATGCTGGTAGGCAGTATGACTTGTATCGCCCACAACTCACTTGTGTTCTACTCGTGCAAATAACATCAAACCATAAAACCTAGGCTCGGATGCCACTGTTGGGGAACGCAGTAATTTCGAAAATTTTCCTACGCACACGCAAGATCATGGTGATGCATAGCAACGAGAGGGGAGAGTGTTATCTACGTACCAACGCAGACCGACTGCAGAAGCGATCACACAACATAGAGGAAGTAGTCGTACGTCTTCCCGATCCGACCGATCCAAGCACCGTTACTCCGGCGCCTCCGAGTTCTTAGCACACGTTCAGCTCGATGACGATCCTCGGGCTCCGATCCAGCAAAGCGTCGAGGAAGAGTTCCGTCAGCACGACGGCGTGGTGACGATCTTGATGTACTACCGACGCAGGGCTTCGCCTAAGCACTACAACGGTATGATCGAGGTGGATTTTGGTGGCAGGGGGCACCGCACACGGCTAAGGAACGATCAACAATGATCAATTGTGTGTCTATGGGGTGCCCCCTGCCCCCGTATATAAAGGAGCAAGGGGAGGGGTTCGGCCGGCCAAGGAGAGGGCGCGGGAGGACTCCTACTCCTACCGGGAGTAGGACTCCCCCCCTCAATCCTATTCCAACTAGGACTCCCAAGGGGGAAAGGAGAGAGAGGGGGGCCGGCCCCTTCTCCTAGTCCTAATAGGACTTGGGGAAGGGGGGGCGCGCGGCCAGCTATGGGCTGCCCCTTTTCTCTTTTCCACTAAGGCCCAATAGGCCCATTTGCCTCCCGGGGGGTTCCGGTAACCCTCCCGGTATTCCGGTAAAATCCCGATTTCACCCGGAATACTTCCGATGTCCAAACATAGCCTTCCAATGTATCAATCTTTACGTCTCGACCATTTCGAGACTCCTCGTCATGTCCGTGATCACATCCGGGACTCCGAACAACCTTCGGTACATCAAAATGCATAAACTCATAATAACTGTAATCGTAACGTTAAGCGTGCGGACCCTATGGTTCGAGAACAATGTAGACATGACCGAGACACGTCTCCGGTCAATAACCAATAGCGGGACCTGGATGCCCATATTGGCTCCTACATATTCCACGAAGATCTTTATCGGTCAGACCGCATAACAACATACGTTGTTCCCTTTGTCATCGGTATGTTACTTGCCCGAGATTTGATCGTCGGTATCCAATACCTAGTTCAATCTCGTTACTGGCAAGTCTCTTTACTCGTTCCGTAATACATCATCTCATAACTAACATCTTAGTTATAATGCTTGCAAGGCTTATGTGATGTGTATTACCGAGAGGGCCCAGAGATACCTCTCCCACAATCGGAGTGACAAAACCCTAATCTCGAAATACGCCAACCCAACATCTACCATTGGAGACACCTGTAGTACTCCTTTATAATCACCCAGTTACGTTGTGACGTTTGGTAGTACCCAAAGTGTTCCTCCGGTAAATGGGAGTTGCATAATCTCATAGTTATAGGAACATGTATAAGTCATGAAGAAAGCAATAGCAACATACTAAACGATCGGGTGCTAAGCTAATGGAATGGGTCATGTCAATCAGATCATTCAACTAATGATGTGACCTTGTTAATCAAATAACAACTCTTTGTTCATGGTTAGGAAACATAACCATCTTTGATTAACGAGCTAGTCAAGTAGAGGCATACTAGTGACACTCTGTTTGTCTATGTATTCACACATGTATTATGTTTCCGGTTAATACAATTCTAGCATGAATAATAAACATTTATCATGATATAAGGAAATAATAACTTTATTATTGCCTCTAGGGCATATTTCCTTCAGTCTCCCACTTGCACTAGAGTCAATAATCTAGATTACACAGTAATGATTCTAACACCCATGGAGCCTTGGTGCTGATCATGTTTTGCTCGTGGAAGAGGCTTAGTCAACGGGTCTGCAACATTCAGATCCGTATGTATCTTGCAAATCTCTATGTCTCCCACCTGGACTAAATCCCGGATGGAGTTGAAGCGTCTCTTGATGTGTTTGGTCCTTTTGTGAAATCTGGATTCCTTTGCCAAAGCAATTGCACCAGTATTGTCACAAAAGATTTTCATTGGACCCGATGCACTAGGTATGACACCTAGATCGGATATGAACTCCTTCATCCAGACTCCTTCGTTCGCTGCTTCTGAAGCAGCTATGTACTCCGCTTCACATGTAGATCCCGCTACGACGCTTTGTTTAGAATTGCAGCAACTGACAGCTCCACCGTTTAAAGTAAACACGTATCCGGTTTGCGATTTAGAATCGTCCGGATCAGTGTCAAAGCTTGCATCAACGTAACCTCTTACGGTGAGCTCTTTGTCACCTCCATATACGAGAAACATATCCCTAGTCCTTTTCAGGTATTTCAGGATGTTCTTGACCGCTGTCCAGTGATCCACTCCTGGATTACTTTGGTACCTCCCTGCTAAACTTATAGCAAGGCACACATCAGGTCTGGTACACAGCATTGCATACATGATAGAGCCTATGGCTGAAGCATAGGGAACATCTTTCATTTTCTCTCTATCTTCTGCAGTGGTCGGGCATTGAGTCTGACTCAACTTCACACCTTGTAACACAGGCAAGAACCCTTTCTTTGCTTGATCCATTTTGAACTTCTTCAAAATCTTGTCAAGGTATGTGCTTTCTGAAAGTCCAATTAAGCGTCTTGATCTATCTCTATAGATCTTTATGCCTAATATGTAAGCAGCTTCCCCGAGGTCTTTCATCGAAAAACTTTTATTCAAGTATCCCTTTATGCTATCCAGAAATTCTATATCATTTCTAATCAGCAATATGTCATCCACATATAATATCAGAAATGCTACAGAGCTCCCACTCACTTTCTTGTAAATACAGGCTTCTCCAAAAGTCTGTATAAAGCCAAATGCTTTGATCACACTATCAAAGCGTTTATTCCAACTCCGAGATGCTTGCACCAGTCCATAAATGGATCGCTGGAGTTTGCACACTTTGGATCGACAAAACCTTCTGGTTGCATCATATACAACTCTTCTTCCAGAAATCCATTCAGGAATGCAGTTTTGACATCCATCTGCCATATTTCATAATCATAAAATGCGGCAATTGCTAACATGATTCTGACGGACTTAAGCATCGCTACGGGTGAGAAGGTCTCATCGTAGTCAACCCCTTGAACTTGTCGAAAACCTTTTGCGACAAGTCGAGCTTTATAGACAGTAATATTACCGTCAGCGTCAGTCTTTTTCTTGAAGATCCATTTATTTTCAATTGCTTGCCGATCATCGGGCAAGTCAACCAAAGTCCATACTTTGTTCTCATACATGGATCCCATCTCAGATTTCATGGCCTCAAGCCACTTTGCGGAATCTGGGCTCACCATCGCTTCTTCATAGTTCGTAGGTTCATCATGATCTAGTAGCATGACTTCCAGAACTGGATTACCGTACCACTCTGGTGCGGATCTCACTCTGGTTGATCTACGTGGTTCAGTAGTATCTTGTCCTGAAGTTTCATGATCATCATCATTAGCTTCCTCACTAATTGGTATAGGTGTCGCAGAAATAGTTTTCTGTGATGTACTATTTTCCAATAAGGGAGCAGGTACAGTTACCTCGTCAACTTCTAATTTCCTCCCACTCACTTCTTTCGAGAGAAACTCCTTCTCTAGACATGATCCATTCTTAGCAACGAATGTCTTGCCTTCGGATCTGTGATAGAAGGTATACCCAACAGTTTCCTTTGGGTATCCTATGAAGACACATTTCTCCGCTTTGGGTTCGAGCTTATCAGGTTGAAGCTTTTTCACATAAGCATCGCAGCCCCAAACTTTAAGAAACGACAACTTTGGTTTCTTGCCAAACCATAGTTCATAAGGCGTCGTCTCAATGGATTTTGATGGTGCCCTATTTAACATGAATGCGGCCGTCTCTAAAGCATAACCCCAAAACGATAGCGGTAAATCAGTAAGAGACATCATAGATCGCACCATATCTAGTAAAGTACGATTACGACGTTCGGACACACCATTATGTTGTGGTGTTCCGGGTGGCGTGAGTTGTGAAACTATTCCACAATTTTTCAAATGTACACCAAACTCGTAACTCAAATATTCTCATCCACGATCAGATCGTAGAAACTTTATTTTCTTGTTACGATGATTTTCAACTTCACTTTGAAATTCCTTGAACTTTTCAAATGTTTCAGACTTATGTTTCATTAAGTAGATATGCCCATATCTGCTTAAATCATCTGTGAAGGTGAGAAAATAACGATATCCGCCACGAGCCTCAATATTCATAGGACCACATACATCGGTATGTATGATTTCCAATAAATCTGTTGCTCTCTCCAGAGTACCGGAGAACGGTGTTTTAGTCATCTTGCCTATGAGGCACGGTTCGCAAGTACCAAGTGATTCATAATCAAGTGGTTCCAAAAGCCCATCAGTATGGAGTTTCTTCATGCGCTTTACACCGATATGACCTAAACGGCAGTGCCACAAATAAGTTGCACTATCATTATCAACTCTGCATCTTTTGGCTTCTACATTATGAATATGTGTATCACTACTATCAAGATTCAACAAGAATAGACCACTCTTCAAAGGTGCATGACCATAAAAGATATTACTCATATAAATAGAACAACCATTATTCTCTGATTTAAATGAATAACCGTCTCGCATTAAACAAGATCCAGATATAATGTTCATGCTCAACGCTGGCACCAAATAACAATTATTTAGGTCTAATATTAATCCCGAAGGTAGATGTAGAGGTAGCGTGCCGACCGCGATCACATCGACTTTGGAACCGTTTCCCACGCGCATCGTCACCTCGTCCTTTGCTAGCGTCCGCTTATTCCGTAGTCCCTGTTTTGAGTTGCAAATATTAGCAACAGAACCAGTATCAAATACCCAGGTGCTACTGCGAGCTCTAGTAAGGTACACATCAATAACATGTATATCACATATACCTTTGTTCACCTTGCCATCCTTCTTATCCGCCAAATACTTGGGGCAGTTCCGCTTCCAGTGACCAGTCTGCTTGCAGTAGAAGCACTCAGTTTCAGGCTTAGGTCCAGACTTGGGTTTCTTCTCCTGAGCAGCAACTTGCTTGCTGTTCTTCTTGAAGTTCCCCTTCTTCTTCCCTTTGCCCTTTTTCTTGAAACTAGTGGTCCTTTTGACCATCAACACTTGATGCTCCTTCTTGATTTCTACCTCCGCAGCTTTCAGCATTGCGAAGAGCTCGGGAATAGTCTTGTTCATCCCTTGCATATTATAGTTCATCACGAAGCTCTTGTAGCTTGGTGGCAGTGATTGGAGAATTTTGTCAATGACGCAATCATCTGGAAGATTAACTCCCATCTGAATCAAGTGATTATTATACCCAGACATTTTGAGTATATGCTCACTGACAGAACTGTTCTCCTCCATGTTGCAGCTATAGAACTTATTGGAGACTTCATATCTCTCAATTCGGGCATTTGCTTGAAATATTAACTTCAACTCCTGGAACATCTCATATGCTCCATGACGTTCAAAACGTCGTTGAAGTCCCGATTCTAAGCCGTAAAGCATGGCACACTGAACTATCAAGTAGTCAACAGCTTTGCTCTGCCAGACGTTCATAACATCTGGTGTTGCTCCAGCAGCAGGCCTGGCACCTAGCGGTGCTTCCAGGACGTAATTCTTCTGTGCAGCAATGAGGATAATCCTCAGGTTACGGACCCAGTCCGTGTAATTGCTACCATCATCTTTCAACTTTGCTTTCTCAAGGAA
This sequence comes from Triticum monococcum, assembly GCA_034509565.1. Lineage (NCBI taxonomy): Eukaryota > Viridiplantae > Streptophyta > Magnoliopsida > Poales > Poaceae > Triticum > Triticum monococcum. The sequence continues at coordinate 71,702,817 of CM067846.1, forward strand.
CGCATTAAAATTCAACGGAACAACAACACGAGCCATCTATCTACAATCAGCATAAACAAGCAAGATACTATCAGGTACTAAGTTCATGATAAGTTTAAGTTCAGTTAATCAAATTACTTAGGAACTCCCACTTAGATAGACATCCCTCTAATCCTCTAAGTGATCACGTGATCCAAATCAACTAAACCATAACCGATCATCACGTGAGATGGAGTAGTTTTCAATGGTGAACATTGTCATGTTGATCATATCTACTATATGATTCACGCTCGACCTTTCGGTCTCTGTGTTCCGAGGCCATATCTGCATATGCTAGGCTCGTCAAGTTTAACCTGAGTATTCTGCGTGTGCAAAACTGGCTTGCACCCGTTGTAGATGGACGTAGAGCTTATCACACCCGATCTTCACGTGGTGTCTGGGCACGACGAACTTTGGCAACGGTGCATACTCAGGGAGAACACTTCTTGATAATTTAGTGAGAGATCATCTTATAATGCTACCGTCAATCAAAGCAAGATAAGATGCATAAAAGGATAAACATCACATGCAATCAATATAAGTGATATGATATGGCCATCATCATCTTGTGCTTGTGATCTCCATCTCCGAAGCACCGTCATGATCACCATCGTCACCGGCGCGACACCTTGATCTCCATCGTAGCATCGTTGTCGTCTCGCCAATCTTATGCTTCTACGACTATCACTACCGCTTAGTAATAAAGTAAAGCATTACATCGCGATTGCATTGCATACAATAAAGCGACAACCATATGGCTCCTGCCAGTTGCCGATAACTTGGTTACAAAACATGATCATCTCATACAATAAAATCAGCATCATGCCTTGACCATATCACATCACAACATGCCCTGCAAAAACAAGTTAGACGTCCTCTACTTTGTTGTTGCAAGATTTACGTGGCTGCTACGGGCTTAAGTAAGAACTCATCTCTCCTACGCATCAAAACCACAACGATAGTTTGTCAAATAGACTCCGTTTTAACCTTCTCAAGAACCGAGCGTAGCCACACTTGGTTCAACTAAAGTTGGAGAGACAGTCTTCCGCAAGCCATCTATGTGCAAAGCACGTCGAGGAAACCGGTCTCGCGTAAGAGTACGCGTAAGGTTGGTCCGGATCGTCTCGTCCAACAATACCGCCGAACCAAAGTATGACATGCTGGTAGGCAGTATGACTTGTATCGCCCACAACTCACTTGTGTTCTACTCGTGCAAATAACATCAAACCATAAAACCTAGGCTCGGATGCCACTGTTGGGGAACGCAGTAATTTCGAAAATTTTCCTACGCACACGCAAGATCATGGTGATGCATAGCAATGAGAGGGGAGAGTGTTATCTACGTACCAACGCAGACCGACTGCGGAAGCGATCACACAACGTAGAGGAAGTAGTCGTACGTCTTCCCGATCCGACCGATCCAAGCACCGTTACTCCGGCACCTTCGAGTTCTTAGCACACGTTCAGCTCGATGACGATCCTCGGGCTCCGATCCAGCAAAGCGTCGAGGAAGAGTTCCGTCAGCACGACGGCGTGGTGACGATCTTGATGTACTACCGACGCAGGGCTTCACCTAAGCACTACAACGGTATGATCGAGGTGGATTTTGGTGGCAGGGGGCACCGCACACGGCTAAGGAACGATCAACAATGATCAATTGTGTGTCTATGGGGTGCCCCCTGCCCCCGTATATAAAGGAGCAAGGGGAGGGGTTCGGCCGGCCAAGGAGAGGGCGCGGGAGGAGTCCTACTCCTACCGGGAGTAGGACTCCCCCCCTCAATCCTATTCCAACTAGGACTCCCAAGGGGGAAAGGAGAGAGAGGGGGGCCGGCCCCTTCTCCTAGTCCTAATAGGACTTGGGGAAGGGGGGGCGCGCGGCCAGCTATGGGCTGCCCCTTTTCTCTTTTCCACTAAGGCCCAATAGGCCCATTTGCCTCCCGGGGGGTTCCGGTAACCCTCCCGGTATTCCGGTAAAATCCCGATTTCACCCGGAATACTTCCGATGTCCAAACATAGCCTTCCAATGTATCAATCTTTACGTCTCGACCATTTCGAGACTCCTCGTCATGTCCGTGATCACATCCGGGACTCCGAACAACCTTCGGTACATCAAAATGCATAAACTCATAATAACTGTCATCGTAACGTTAAGCGTGCGGACCCTATGGTTCGAGAACAATGTAGACATGACCGAGACACGTCTCCGGTCAATAACCAATAGCGGGACCTGGATGCCCATATTGGCTCCTACATATTCCACGAAGATCTTTATCGGTCAGACCGCATAACAACATACGTTGTTCCCTTTGTCATCGGTATGTTACTTGCCCGAGATTCGATCGTCGGTATCCAATACCTAGTTCAATCTCGTTACTGGCAAGTCTCTTTACTCGTTCCGTAATACATCATCTCATAACTAACATCTTAGTTATAATGCTTGCAAGGCTTATGTGATGTGTATTACCGAGAGGGCCCAGAGATACCTCTCCCACAATCGGAGTGACAAAACCCTAATCTCGAAATACACCAACCCAACATCTACCATTGGAGACACCTGTAGTACTCCTTTATAATCACCCAGTTACGTTGTGACGTTTGGTAGTACCCAAAGTGTTCCTCCGGTAAACGGGAGTTGCATAATCTCATAGTTATAGGAACATGTATAAGTCATGAAGAAAGCAATAGCAACATACTAAACGATCGGGTGCTAAGCTAATGGAATGGGTCATGTCAATCAGATCATTCAACTAATGATGTGACCTCGTTAATCAAATAACAACTCTTTGTTCATGGTTAGGAAACATAACCATCTTTGATTAACGAGCTAGTCAAGTAGAGGCATACTAGTGACACTCTGTTTGTCTATGTATTCACACATGTATTATGTTTCCGGTTAATACAATTCTAGCATGAATAATAAACATTTATCATGATATAAGGAAATAATAACTTTATTATTGCCTCTAGGGCATATTTCCTTCAGTCTCCCACTTGCACTAGAGTCAATAATCTAGATTACACAGTAATGATTCTAACACCCATGGAGCCTTGGTGCTGATCATGTTTTGCTCGTGGAAGAGGCTTAGTCAACGGGTCTGCAACATTCAGATCCGTATGTATCTTGCAAATCTCTATGTCTCCCACCTGGACTAAATCCCGGATGGAGTTGAAGCGTCTCTTGATGTGTTTGGTCCTTTTGTGAAATCTGGATTCCTTTGCCAAAGCAATTGCACCAGTATTGTCACAAAAGATTTTCATTGGACCCGATGCACTAGGTATGACACCTAGATCGGATATGAACTCCTTCATCCAGACTCCTTCGTTCGCTGCTTCTGAAGCAGCTATGTACTCCGCTTCACATGTAGATCCTGCTACGACGCTTTGTTTAGAACTGCAGCAACTGACAGCTCCACCATTTAAAGTAAACACGTATCCGGTTTGCGATTTAGAATCGTCCGGATCAGTGTCAAAGCTTGCATCAACGTAACCTCTTACGGTGAGCTCTTTGTCACCTCCATATACGAGAAACATATCCCTAGTCCTTTTCAGGTATTTCAGGATGTTCTTGACCGCTGTCCAGTGATCCACTCCTGGATTACTTTGGTACCTCCCTGCTAAACTTATAGCAAGGCACACATCAGGTCTGGTACACAGCATTGCATACATGATAGAGCCTATGGCTGAAGCATAGGGAACATCTTTCATTTTCTCTCTATCTTCTGCAGTGGTCGGGCATTGAGTCTGACTCAACTTCACACCTTGTAACACAGGCAAGAACCCTTTCTTTGCTTGATCCATTTTGAACTTCTTCAAAATCTTGTCAAGGTATGTGCTTTGTGAAAGTCCAATTAAGCGTCTTGATCTATCTCTATAGATCTTTATGCCTAATATGTAAGAAGCTTCCCCGAGGTCTTTCATCGAAAAACTTTTATTCAAGTATCCCTTTATGCTATCCAGAAATTCTATATCATTTCTAATCAGCAATATGTCATCCACATATAATATCAGAAATGCTACAGAGCTCCCACTCACTTTCTTGTAAATACAGGCTTCTCCAAAAGTCTATATAAAGCCAAATGCTTTGATCACACTATCAAAGCGTTTATTCCAACTCCGAGATGCTTGCACCAGTCCATAAATGGATCGCTGGAGTTTGCACACTTTGGATCGACAAAACCTTCTGGTTGCATCATATACAACTCTTCTTCCAGAAATCTATTCAGGAATGCAGTTTTGACATCCATCTGCCATATTTCATAATCATAAAATGCGGCAATTGCTAACATGATTCTGACGGACTTAAGCATCGCTACGGGTGAGAAGGTCTCATCGTAGTCAACCCCTTGAACTTGTCGAAAACCTTTTGCGACAAGTCGAGCTTTATAGACAGTAATATTACCGTCAGCGTCAGTCTTTTTCTTGAAGATCCATTTATTTTCAATTGCTTGCCGATCATCGGGCAAGTCAACCAAAGTCCATACTTTGTTCTCATACATGGATCCCATCTCAGATTTCATGGCCTCAAGCCACTTTGCGGAATCTGGGCTCACCATCGCTTCTTCATAGTTCGTAGGTTCATCATGATCTAGTAGCATGACTTCCAGAACTGGATTACCGTACCACTCTGGTGCGGATCTCACTCTGGTTGATCTACGTGGTTCAGTAGTATCTTGTCCTGAAGTTTCATGATCATCATCATTAGCTTCCTCACTAATTGGTATAGGTGTCGCAGAAACAGTTTTCTGTGATGTACTATTTTCCAATAAGGGAGCAGGTACAGTTACCTCGTCAAGTTCTACTTTCCTCCCACTCACTTCTTTCGAGAGAAACTCCTTCTCTAGAAATGATCCATTCTTAGCAACGAATGTCTTGCCTTCGGATCTGTGATAGAAGGTATACCCAACAGTTTCCTTTGGGTATCCTATGAAGACACATTTCTCCGCTTTGGGTTCGAGCTTATCAGGTTGAAGCTTTTTCACATAAGCATCGCAGCCCCAAACTTTAAGAAACGACAACTTTGGTTTCTTGCCAAACCATAGTTCATAAGGCGTCATCTCAACGGATTTTGATGGTGCCCTATTTAACGTGAATGCGGCCGTCTCTAAAGCATAACCCCAAAACGATAGCGGTAAATCAGTAAGAGACATCATAGATCGCACCATATCTAGTAAAGTACGATTACGACGTTCGGACACACCATTATGTTGTGGTGTTCCGGGTGGCGTGAGTTGCGAAACTATTCCACAATTTTTCAAATGTACACCAAACTCGTAACTCAAATATTCTCCTCCACGATCAGATCGTAGAAACTTTATTTTCTTGTTACGATGATTTTCAACTTCACTTTGAAATTCCTTGAACTTTTCAAATGTTTCAGACTTATGTTTCATTAAGTAGATATGCCCATATCTGCTTAAATCATCTGTGAAGGTGAGAAAATAACGATATCCGCCACGAGCCTCAATATTCATAGGACCACATACATCGGTATGTATGATTTCCAATAAATCTGTTGCTCTCTCCATAGTACCGGAGAACGGTGTTTTAGTCATCTTGCCTATGAGGCACGGTTCGCAAGTACCAAGTGATTCATAATCAAGTGGTTCCAAAAGCCCATCAGTATGGAGTTTCTTCATGCGCTTTACACCGATATGACCTAAACGGCAGTGCCACAAATAAGTTGCACTATCATTATCAACTCTGCATCTTTTGGCTTCTACATTATGAATATGTGTATCACTACTATCGAGATTCAACAAGAATAGACCACTCTTCAAAGGTGCATGACCATAAAAGATATTACTCATATAAATAGAACAACCATTATTCTCTGATTTAAATGAATAACCGTCTCGCATTAAACAAGATCCAGATATAATGTTCATGCTCAACGCTGGCACCAAATAACAATTATTTAGGTCTAATATTAATCCCGAAGGTAGATGTAGAGGTAGCGTGCCGACCGCGATCACATCGACTTTGGAACCGTTTCCCACGCGCATCGTCACCTCGTCCTTTGCTAGCGCCCGCTTATTCCATAGTCCTTGTTTCGAGTTGCAAATATTAGCAACAGAACCAGTATCAAATACCCAGGTGCTACTGCGAGCTCTAGTAAGGTACACATCAATAACATGTATATCACATATACCTTTGTTCACCTTGCCATCCTTCTTATCCGCCAAATACTTGGGGCAGTTCCGCTTCCAGTGACCAGTCTGCTTGCAGTAGAAGCACTCAGTTTCAGGCTTAGGTCCAGACTTGGGTTTCTTCTCCTGAGCAGCAACTTGCTTGCTGTTCTTCTTGAAGTTCCCCTTCTTCTTCCCTTTGCCCTTTTTCTTGAAACTAGTGGTCTTGTTGACCATCAACACTTGATGCTCCTTCTTGATTTCTACCTCCGCAGCTTTCAGCATTGCGAAGAGCTCGGGAATAGTCTTGTTCATCCCTTGCATATTATAGTTCATCACGAAGCTCTTGTAGCTTGGTGGCAGTGATTGGAGAATTCTGTCAATGACGCAATCATCTGGAAGATTAACTCCCATCTGAATCAAGTGATTATTATACCCAGACATTTTGAGTATATGCTCACTGACAGAACTGTTCTCCTCCATGTTGCAGCTATAGAACTTATTGGAGACTTCATATCTCTCAATTCGGGCATTTGCTTGAAATATTAACTTCAACTCCTGGAACATCTCATATGCTCCATGACGTTCAAAACGTCGTTGAAGTCCCGATTCTAAGCCGTAAAGCATGGCACACTGAACTATCGAGTAGTCAACAGCTTTGCTCTGCCAGACGTTCATAACATCTGGTGTTGCTCCAGCAGCAGGCCTGGCACCTAGCGGTGCTTCCAGGACGTAATTCTTCTGTGCAGCAATGAGGATAATCCTCAGGTTACGGACCCAGTCCGTGTAATTGCTACCATCATCTTTCAACTTTGCTTTCTCAAGGAACGCATTAAAATTCAACGGAACAACAACACGAGCCATCTATCTACAATCAGCATAAACAAGCAAGATACTATCAGGTACTAAGTTCATGATAAGTTTAAGTTCAGTTAATCAAATTACTTAGGAACTCCCACTTAGATAGACATCCCTCTAATCCTCTAAGTGATCACGTGATCCAAATCAACTAAACCATAACCGATCATCACGTGAGATGGAGTAGTTTTCAATGGTGAACATTGTCATGTTGATCATATCTACTATATGATTCACGCTCGACCTTTCGGTCTCTTTGTTCCGAGGCCATATCTGCATATGCTAGGCTCGTCAAGTTTAACCTGAGTATTCTGCGTGTGCAAAACTGGCTTGCACCCGTTGTAGATGGACGTAGAGCTTATCACACCCGATCTTCACGTGGTGTCTGGGCACGACGAACTTTGGCAACGGTGCATACTCAGGGAGAACACTTCTTGATAATTTAGTGAGAGATCATCTTATAATGCTACCGTCAATCAAAGCAAGATAAGATGCATAAAAGGATAAACATCACATGCAATCAATATAAGTGATATGATATGGCCATCATCATCTTGTGCTTGTGATCTCCATCTCCGAAGCACCGTCATGATCACCATCGTCACCGGCGCGACACCTTGATCTCCATCGTAGCATCGTTGTCGTCTCGCCAATCTTATGCTTCTATTACTATCACTACCGCTTAGTAATAAAGTAAAGCATTACATCGCGATTGCATTGCATACAATAAAGCGACAACCATATGGCTCCTAGCAGTTGCCGATAACTTGGTTACAAAACATGATCATCTCATACAATAAAATCAGCATCATGCCTTGACCATATCACATCACAACATGCCCTGCAAAAACAAGTTAGACGTCCTCTACTTTGTTGTTGCAAGATTTACGTGGCTGCTACGGGCTTAAGTAAGAACTCATCTCTCCTACGCATCAAAACCACAACGATAGTTTGTCAAATAGACTCCGTTTTAACCTTCTCAAGAACCGAGCGTAGCCACACTTGGTTCAACTAAAGTTGGAGAGACAGTCTTCCGCAAGCCATCTATGTGCAAAGCACGTCGAGGAAACCGGTCTCGCGTAAGAGTACGCGTAAGGTTGGTCCGGATCGTCTCGTCCAACAATACCGCCGAACCAAAGTATGACATGCTGGTAGGCAGTATGACTTGTATCGCCCACAACTCACTTGTGTTCTACTCGTGCAAATAACATCAAACCATAAAACCTAGGCTCGGATGCCACTGTTGGGGAACGCAGTAATTTCGAAAATTTTCCTACGCACACGCAAGATCATGGTGATGCATAGCAATGAGAGGGGAGAGTGTTATCTACGTACCAACACAGACCGACTGCGGAAGCGATCACACAACGTAGAGGAAGTAGTCGTACGTCTTCCCGATCCGACCGATCCAAGCACCGTTACTCCGGCACCTCCGAGTTCTTAGCACACGTTCAGCTCGATGACGATCCTCGGGCTCCGATCCAGCAAAGCGTCGAGGAAGAGTTCCGTCAGCACGACGGCGTGGTGACGATCTTGATGTACTACCGACGCAGGGCTTCGCCTAAGCACTACAACGGTATGATCGAGGTGGATTTTGGTGGCAGGGGGCACCGCACACGGCTAAGGAACGATCAACAATGATCAATTGTGTGTCTATGGGGTGCCCCCTGCCCCCGTATATAAAGGAGCAAGGGGAGGGGTTCGGCCGGCCAAGGAGAGGGCGCGGGAGGAGTCCTACTCCTACCGGGAGTAGGACTCCCCCCCTCAATCCTATTCCAACTAGGACTCCCAAGGGGGAAAGGAGAGAGAGGGGGGCCGGCCCCTTCTCCTAGTCCTAATAGGACTTGGGGAAGGGGGGGCGCGCGGCCAGCTATGGGCTGCCCCTTTTCTCTTTTCCACTAAGGCCCAATAGGCCCATTTGCCTCCCGGGGGGTTCCGGTAACCCTCCCGGTATTCCGGTAAAATCCCGATTTCACCCGGAATACTTCCGATGTCCAAACATAGCCTTCCAATGTATCAATCTTTACGTCTCGACCATTTCGAGACTCCTCGTCATGTCCGTGATCACATCCGGGACTCCGAACAACCTTCGGTACATCAAAATGCATAAACTCATAATAACTGTCATCGTAACGTTAAGCGTGCGGACCCTATGGTTCGAGAACAATGTAGACATGACCGAGACACGTCTCCGGTCAATAACCAATAGCGGGACCTGGATGCCCATATTGGCTCCTACATATTCCACGAAGATCTTTATCGGTCAGACCGCATAACAACATACGTTGTTCCCTTTGTCATCGGTATGTTACTTGCCCGAGATTCGATCGTCGGTATCCAATACCTAGTTCAATCTCGTTACTGGCAAGTCTCTTTACTCGTTCCGTAATACATCATCTCATAACTAACACCTTAGTTATAATGCTTGCAAGGCTTATGTGATGTGTATTACCGAGAGGGCCCAGAGATACCTCTCCCACAATCGGAGTGACAAAACCCTAATCTCGAAATACGCCAACCCAACATCTACCATTGGAGACACCTGTAGTACTCCTTTATAATCACCCAGTTACGTTGTGACGTTTGGTAGTACCCAAAGTGTTCCTCCGGTAAACGGGAGTTGCATAATCTCATAGTTATAGGAACATGTATAAGTCATGAAGAAAGCAATAGCAACATACTAAACGATCGGGTGCTAAGCTAATGGAATGGGTCATGTCAATCAGATCATTCAACTAATGATGTGACCTCGTTAATCAAATAACAACTCTTTGTTCATGGTTAGGAAACATAACCATCTTTGATTAACGAGCTAGTCAAGTAGAGGCATACTAGTGACACTCTGTTTGTCTATGTATTCACACATGTATTATGTTTCCGGTTAATACAATTCTAGCATGAATAATAAACATTTATCATGATATAAGGAAATAATAACTTTATTATTGCCTCTAGGGCATATTTCCTTCAGTCTCCCACTTGCACTAGAGTCAATAATCTAGATTACACAGTAATGATTCTAACACCCATGGAGCCTTGGTGCTGATCATGTTTTGCTCGTGGAAGAGGCTTAGTCAACGGGTCTGCAACATTCAGATCCGTATGTATCTTGCAAATCTCTATGTCTCCCACCTGGACTAAATCCCGGATGGAGTTGAAGCGTCTCTTGATGTGTTTGGTCCTTTTGTGAAATCTGGATTCCTTTGCCAAAGCAATTGCACCAGTATTGTCACAAAAGATTTTCATTGGACCCGATGCACTAGGTATGACACCTAGATCGGATATGAACTCCTTCATCCAGACTCCTTCGTTCGCTGCTTCTGAAGCAGCTATGTACTCCGCTTCACATGTAGATCCCGCTACGACGCTTTTTTTAGAACTGCAGCAACTGACAGCTCCACCGTTTAAAGTAAACACGTATCCGGTTTGCGATTTAGAATCGTCCGGATCAGTGTCAAAGCTTGCATCAACGTAACCTCTTACGGTGAGCTCTTTGTCACCTCCATATACGAGAAACATATCCCTAGTCCTTTTCAGGTATTTCAGGATGTTCTTGACCGCTGTCCAGTGATCCACTCCTGGATTACTTTGGTACCTCCCTGCTAAACTTATAGCAAGGCACACATCAGGTCTGGTACACAGCATTGCATACATGATAGAGCCTATGGCTGAAGCATAGGGAACATCTTTCATTTTCTCTCTATCTTCTGCAGTGGTCGGGCATTGAGTCTGACTCAACTTCACACCTTGTAACACAGGCAAGAACCCTTTCTTTGCTTGATCCATTTTGAACTTCTTCAAAATCTTGTCAAGGTATGTGCTTTGTGAAAGTCCAATTAAGCGTCTTGATCTATCTCTATAGATCTTTATGCCTAATATGTAAGCAGCTTCCCCGAGGTCTTTCATCGAAAAACTTTTATTCAAGTATCCCTTTATGCTATCCAGAAATTCTATATCATTTCTAATCAGCAATATGTCATCCACATATAATATCAGAAATGCTACAGAGCTCCCACTCACTTTCTTGTAAATACAGGCTTCTCCAAAAGTCTGTATAAAGCCAAATGCTTTGATCACACTATCAAAGCGTTTATTCCAACTCCGAGATGCTTGCACCAGTCCATAAATGGATCGCTGGAGTTTGCACACTTTGGATCGACAAAACCTTCTGGTTGCATCATATACAACTCTTCTTCCAGAAATCCATTCAGGAATGCAGTTTTGACATCCATCTGCCATATTTCATAATCATAAAATGCGGCAATTGCTAACATGATTCTGACGGACTTAAGCATCGCTACGGGTGAGAAGGTCTCATCGTAGTCAACCCCTTGAACTTGTCGAAAACCTTTTGCGACAAGTCGAGCTTTATAGACAGTAATATTACCGTCAGCGTCAGTCTTTTTCTTGAAGATCCATTTATTTTCAATTGCTTGCCGATCATCGGGCAAGTCAACCAAAGTCCATACTTTGTTCTCGTACATGGATCCCATCTCAGATTTCATGGCCTCAAGCCACTTTGCGGAATCTGGGCTCACCATCGCTTCTTCATAGTTCGTAGGTTCATCATGATCTAGTAGCATGACTTCCAGAACTGGATTACCGTACCACTCTGGTGCGGATCTCACTCTGGTTGATCTACGTGGTTCAGTAGTATCTTGTCCTGAAGTTTCATGATCATCATCATTAGCTTCCTCACTAATTGGTATAGGTGTCGCAGAAACAGTTTTCTGTGATGTACTATTTTCCAATAAGGGAGCAGGTACAGTTACCTCGTCAACTTCTACTTTCCTCCCACTCACTTCTTTCGAGAGAAACTCCTTCTCTAGAAATGATCCATTCTTAGCAACGAATGTCTTGCCTTCGGATCTGTGATAGAAGGTATACCCAACAGTTTCCTTTGGGTATCCTATGAAGACACATTTCTCCGCTTTGGGTTCGAGCTTATCAGGTTGAAGCTTTTTCACATAAGCATCGCAGCCCCAAAATTTAAGAAACGACAACTTTGGTTTCTTGCCAAACCATAGTTCATAAGGCGTCGTCTCAACGGATTTTGATGGTGCGCTATTTAACGTGAATGCGGCCGTCTCTAAAGCATAACCCCAAAACGATAGCGGTAAATCAGTAAGAGACATCATAGATCGCACCATATCTAGTAAAGTACGATTACGACGTTCGGACACACCATTATGTTGTGGTGTTCCGGGTGGCGTGAGTTGCGAAACTATTCCACAATTTTTCAAATGTACACCAAACTCGTAACTCAAATATTCTCCTCCACGATCAGATCGTAGAAACTTTATTTTCTTGTTACGATGATTTTCAACTTCACTTTGAAATTCCTTGAACTTTTCAAATGTTTCAGACTTATGTTTCATTAAGTAGATATGCCCATATCTGCTTAAATCATCTGTGAAGGTGAGAAAATAACGATATCCGCCACGAGCCTCAATATTCATAGGACCACATACATCGGTATGTATGATTTCCAATAAATCTGTTGCTCTCTCCATAGTACCGGAGAACGGTGTTTTAGTCATCTTGCCTATGAGGCACGGTTCGCAAGTACCAAGTGATTCATAATCAAGTGGTTCCAAAAGCCCATCAGTATGGAGTTTCTTCATGCGCTTTACACCGATATGACCTAAACGGCAGTGCCACAAATAAGTTGCACTATCATTATCAACTCTGCATCTTTTGGCTTCTACATTATGAATATGTGTATCACTACTATCGAGATTCAACAAGAATAGACCACTCTTCAAAGGTGCATGACCATAAAAGATATTACTCATATAAATAGAACAACCATTATTCTCTGATTTAAATGAATAACCGTCTCGCATTAAACAAGATCCAGATATAATGTTCATGCTCAACGCTGGCACCAAATAACAATTATTTAGGTCTAATATTAATCCCGAAGGTAGATGTAGAGGTAGCGTGCCGACCGCGATCACATCGACTTTGGAACCGTTTCCCACGCGCATCGTCACCTCGTCCTTTGCTAGCGTCCGCTTATTCCGTAGTCCCTGTTTCGAGTTGCAAATATTAGCAACAGAACCAGTATCAAATACCCAGGTGCTACTGCGAGCTCTAGTAAGGTACACATCAATAACATGTATATCATATATACCTTTGTTCACCTTGCCATCCTTCTTATCCGCCAAATACTTGGGGCAGTTCCGCTTCCAGTGACCAGTCTGCTTGCAGTAGAAGCACTCAGTTTCAGGCTTAGGTCCAGACTTGGGTTTCTTCTCCTGAGCAGCAACTTGCTTGCTGTTCTTCTTGAAGTTCCCCTTCTTCTTCCCTTTGCCCTTTTTCTTGAAACTAGTGGTCTTGTTGACCATCAACACTTGATGCTCCTTCTTGATTTCTACCTCCGCAGCTTTCAGCATTGCGAAGAGCTCGGGAATAGTCTTGTTCATCCCTTGCATATTATAGTTCATCACGAAGCTCTTGTAGCTTGGTGGCAGTGATTGGAGAATTCTGTCAATGACGCAATCATCTGGAAGATTAACTCCCATCTGAATCAAGTGATTATTATACCCAGACACTTTGAGTATATGCTCACTGACAGAACTGTTCTCCTCCATGTTGCAGCTATAGAACTTATTGGAGACTTCATATCTCTCAATTTGGGCATTTGCTTGAAATATTAACTTCAACTCCTGGAACATCTCATATGCTCCATGACGTTCAAAACGTCGTTGAAGTCCCGATTCTAAGCCGTAAAGCATGGCACACTGAACTATCGAGTAGTCAACAGCTTTGCTCTGCCAGACGTTCATAACATCTGGTGTTGCTCCAGCAGCAGGCCTGGCACCTAGCGGTGCTTCCAGGACGTAATTCTTCTGTGCAGCAATGAGGATAATCCTCAGGTTACGGACCCAGTCCGTGTAATTGCTACCATCATCTTTCAACTTTGCTTTCTCAAGGAACGCATTAAAATTCAACGGAACAACAACACGAGCCATCTATCTACAATCAGCATAAACAAGCAAGATACTATCAAGTACTAAGTTCATGATAAGTTTAAGTTCAGTTAATCAAATTACTTAGGAACTCCCACTTTGATAGACATCCCTCTAATCCTCTAAGTGATCACGTGATCCAAATCAACTAAACCATAACCGATCATCACGTGAGATGGAGTAGTTTTCAATGGTGAACATTGTCATGTTGATCATATCTACTATATGATTCACGCTCGACCTTTCGGTCTCTGTGTTCCGAGGCCATATCTGCATATGCTAGGCTCGTCAAGTTTAACCTGAGTATTCTGCGTGTGCAAAACTGGCTTGCACCCGTTGTAGATGGACGTAGAGCTTATCACACCCGATCTTCACGTGGTGTCTGGGCACGACGAACTTTGGCAACGGTGCATACTCAGGGAGAACACTTCTTGATAATTTAGTGAGAGATCATCTTATAATGCTACCGTCAATCAAAGCAAGATAAGATGCATAAAAGGATAAACATCACATGCAATCAATATAAGTGATATGATATGGCCATCATCATCTTGTGCTTGTGATCTCCATCTCCGAAGCACCGTCATGATCACCATCGTCACCGGCGCGACACCTTGATCTCCATCGTAGCATCGTTGTCGTCTCGCCAATCTTATGCTTCTATTACTATCACTACCGCTTAGTAATAAAGTAAAGCATTACATCGCGATTGCATTGCATACAATAAAGCGACAACCATATGGCTCCTGCCAGTTGCCGATAACTTGGTTACAAAACATGATCATCTCATACAATAAAATCAGCATCATGCCTTGACCATATCACATCACAACATGCCCTGCAAAAACAAGTTAGACGTCCTCTACTTTGTTGTTGCAAGATTTACGTGGCTGCTACGGGCTTAAGTAAGAACTCATCTCTCCTACGCATCAAAACCACAACGATAGTTTGTCAAATAGACTCCGTTTTAACCTTCTCAAGAACCGAGCGTAGCCACACTTGGTTCAACTAAAGTTGGAGAGACAGTCTTCCGCAAGCCATCTATGTGCAAAGCACGTCGAGGAAACCGGTCTCGCGTAAGAGTACGCGTAAGGTTGGTCCGGATCGTCTCGTCCAACAATACCGCCGAACCAAAGTATGACATGCTGGTAGGCAGTATGACTTGTATCGCCCACAACTCACTTGTGTTCTACTCGTGCAAATAACATCAAACCATAAAACCTAGGCTCGGATGCCACTGTTGGGGAACGCAGTAATTTCGAAAATTTTCCTACGCACACGCAAGATCATGGTGATGCATAGCAATGAGAGGGGAGAGTGTTATCTACGTACCAACGCAGACCGACTGCGGAAGCGATCACACAACGTAGAGGAAGTAGTCGTACGTCTTCCCGATCCGACCGATCCAAGCACCGTTACTCCGGCACCTCCGAGTTCTTAGCACACGTTCAGCTCGATGACGATCCTCGGGCTCCGATCCAGCAAAGCGTCGAGGAAGAGTTCCGTCAGCACGACGGCGTGGTGACGATCTTGATGTACTACCGACGCAGGACTTCGCCTAAGCACTACAACGGTATGATCGAGGTGGATTTTGGTGGCAGGGGGCACCGCACACGGCTAAGGAACGATCAACAATGATCAATTGTGTGTCTATGGGGTGCCCCCTGCCCCCGTATATAAAGGAGCAAGGGGAGGGGTTCGGCCGGCCAAGGAGAGGGCGCGGGAGGAGTCCTACTCCTACCGGGAGTAGGACTCCCCCCCTCAATCCTATTCCAACTAGGACTCCCAAGGGGGAAAGGAGAGAGAGGGGGGCCGGCCCCTTCTCCTAGTCCTAATAGGACTTGGGGAAGGGGGGGCGCGCGGCCAGCTATGGGCTGCCCCTTTTCTCTTTTCCACTAAGGCCCAATAGGCCCATTTGCCTCCCGGGGGGTTCCGGTAACCCTCCCGGTATTCCGGTAAAATCCCGATTTCACCCGGAATACTTCCGATGTCCAAACATAGCCTTCCAATGTATCAATCTTTACGTCTCGACCATTTCGAGACTCCTCGTCATGTCCGTGATCACATCCGGGACTCCGAACAACCTTCGGTACATCAAAATGCATAAACTCATAATAACTGTCATCGTAACGTTAAGCGTGCGGACCCTATGGTTCGAGAACAATGTAGACATGACCGAGACACGTCTCCGGTCAATAACCAATAGCGGGACCTGGATGCCCATATTGGCTCCTACATATTCCACGAAGATCTTTATCGGTCAGACCGCATAACAACATACGTTGTTCCCTTTGTCATCGGTATGTTACTTGCCCGAGATTCGATCGTCGGTATCCAATACCTAGTTCAATCTCGTTACTGGCAAGTCTCTTTACTCGTTCCGTAATACATCATCTCATAACTAACATCTTAGTTATAATGCTTGCAAGGCTTATGTGATGTGTATTACCGAGAGGGCCCAGAGATACCTCTCCCACAATCGGAGTGACAAAACCCTAATCTCGAAATACGCCAACCCAACATCTACCATTGGAGACACCTGTAGTACTCCTTTATAATCACCCAGTTACGTTGTGACGTTTGGTAGTACCCAAAGTGTTCCTCCGGTAAACGGGAGTTGCATAATCTCATAGTTATAGGAACATGTATAAGTCATGAAGAAAGCAATAGCAACATACTAAACGATCGGGTGCTAAGCTAATGGAATGGGTCATGTCAATCAGATCATTCAACTAATGATGTGACCTCGTTAATCAAATAACAACTCTTTGTTCATGGTTAGGAAACATAACCATCTTTGATTAACGAGCTAGTCAAGTAGAGGCATACTAGTGACACTCTGTTTGTCTATGTATTCACACATGTATTATGTTTCCGGTTAATACAATTCTAGCATGAATAATAAACATTTATCATGATATAAGGAAATAATAACTTTATTATTGCCTCTAGGGCATATTTCCTTCAGTCTCCCACTTGCACTAGAGTCAATAATCTAGATTACACAGTAATGATTCTAACACCCATGGAGCCTTGGTGCTGATCATGTTTTGCTCGTGGAAGAGGCTTAGTCAACGGGTCTGCAACATTCAGATCCGTATGTATCTTGCAAATCTCTATGTCTCCCACCTGGACTAAATCCCGGATGGAGTTGAAGCGTCTCTTGATGTGTTTGGTCCTTTTGTGAAATCTGGATTCCTTTGCCAAAGCAATTGCACCAGTATTGTCACAAAAGATTTTCATTGGACCCGATGCACTAGGTATGACACCTAGATCGGATATGAACTCCTTCATCCAGACTCCTTCGTTCGCTGCTTCTGAAGCAGCTATGTACTCCGCTTCACATGTAGATCCCGCTACGACGCTTTGTTTAGAACTGCAGCAACTGACAGCTCCACCGTTTAAAGTAAACACGTATCCGGTTTGCGATTTAGAATCGTCCGGATCAGTGTCAAAGCTTGCATCAACGTAACCTCTTACGGTGAGCTCTTTGTCACCTCCATATACGAGAAACATATCCCTAGTCCTTTTCAGGTATTTCAGGATGTTCTTGACCGCTGTCCAGTGATCCACTCCTGGATTACTTTGGTACCTCCCTGCTAAACTTATAGCAAGGCACACATCAGGTCTGGTACACAGCATTGCATACATGATAGAGCCTATGGCTGAAGCATAGGGAACATCTTTCATTTTCTCTCTATCTTCTGCAGTGGTCGGGCATTGAGTCTGACTCAACTTCACACCTTGTAACACAGGCAAGAACCCTTTCTTTGCTTGATCCATTTTGAACTTCTTCAAAATCTTGTCAAGGTATGTGCTTTGTGAAAGTCCAATTAAGCGTCTTGATCTATCTCTATAGATCTTTATGCCTAATATGTAAGCAGCTTCCCCGAGGTCTTTCATCGAAAAACTTTTATTCAAGTATCCCTTTATGCTATCCAGAAATTCTATATCATTTCTAATCAGCAATATGTCATCCACATATAATATCAGAAATGCTACAGAGCTCCCACTCACTTTCTTGTAAATACAGGCTTCTCCAAAAGTCTGTATAAAGCCAAATGCTTTGATCACACTATCAAAGCGTTTATTCCAACTCCGAGATGCTTGCACCAGTCCATAAATGGATCGCTGGAGTTTGCACACTTTGGATCGACAAAACCTTCTGGTTGCATCATATACAACTCTTCTTCCAGAAATCCATTCAGGAATGCAGTTTTGACATCCATCTGCCATATTTCATAATCATAAAATGCGGCAATTGCTAACATGATTCTGACGGACTTAAGCATCGCTACGGGTGAGAAGGTCTCATCGTAGTCAACCCCTTGAACTTGTCGAAAACCTTTTGCAACAAGTCGAGCTTTATAGACAGTAATATTACCGTCAGCGTCAGTCTTTTTCTTGAAGATCCATTTATTTTCAATTGCTTGCCGATCATCGGGCAAGTCAACCAAAGTCCATACTTTGTTCTCATACATGGATCCCATCTCAGATTTCATGGCCTCAAGCCACTTTGCGGAATCTGGGCTCACCATCGCTTCTTCATAGTTCGTAGGTTCATCATGATCTAGTAGCATGACTTCCAGAACTGGATTACCATACCACTCTGGTGCGGATCTCACTCTGGTTGATCTACGTGGTTCAGTAGTATCTTGTCCTGAAGTTTCATGATCATCATCATTAGCTTCCTCACTAATTGGTATAGGTGTCGCAGAAACAGTTTTCTATGATGTACTATTTTCCAATAAGGGAGCAGGTACAGTTACCTCGTCAACTTCTACTTTCCTCCCACTCACTTCTTTCGAGAGAAACTCCTTCTCTAGAAATAATCCATTCTTAGCAATGAATGTCTTGCCTTCGGATCTGTGATAGAAGGTATACCCAACAGTTTCCTTTGGGTATCCTATGAAGACACATTTCTCCGCTTTGGGTTCGAGCTTATCAGGTTGAAGCTTTTTCACATAAGCATCGCAGCCCCAAACTTTAAGAAACGAAAACTTTGGTTTCTTGCCAAACCATAGTTCATAAGGCGTCGTCTCAACGGATTTTGATGGTGCCCTATTTAACGTGAATGCGGCCGTCTCTAAAGCATAACCCCAAAACGATAGCGGTAAATCAGTAAGAGACATCATAGATCGCACCATATCTAGTAAAGTACGATTACGACGTTCGGACACACCATTATGTTGTGGTGTTCCGGGTGGCGTGAGTTGCGAAACTATTCCACAATTTTTTAAATGTACACCAAACTCGTAACTCAAATATTCTCCTCCACGATCAGATCGTAGAAACTTTATTTTCTTGTTACGATGATTTTCAACTTCACTTTGAAATTCCTTGAACTTTTCAAATGTTTCAGACTTATGTTTCATTAAGTAGATATGCCCATATCTGCTTAAATCATCTGTGAAGGTGAGAAAATAACGATATCCGCCACGAGCCTCAATATTCATAGGACCACATACATCGGTATGTATGATTTCCAATAAATCTGTTGCTCTCTCCATAGTACCGGAGAACGGTGTTTTAGTCATCTTGCCTATGAGGCACGGTTCGCAAGTACCAAGTGATTCATAATCAAGTGGTTCCAAAAGCCCATCAGTATGGAGTTTCTTCATGCGCTTTACACCGATATGACCTAAACGGCAGTGCCACAAATAAGTTGCACTATCATTATCAACTCTGCATCTTTTGGCTTCTACATTATGAATATGTGTATCACTACTATCGAGATTCAACAAGAATAGACCACTCTTCAAAGGTGCATGACCATAAAAGATATTACTCATATAAATAGAACAACCATTATTCTCTGATTTAAATGAATAACCGTCTCGCATTAAACAAGATCCAGATATAATGTTCATGCTCAACGCTGGCACCAAATAACAATTATTTAGGTCTAATATTAATCCCGAAGGTAGATGTAGAGGTAGCGTGCCGACCGCGATCACATCGACTTTGGAACCGTTTCCCACGCGCATCGTCACCTCGTCCTTTGCTAGCGTCCGCTTATTCCGTAGTCCCTGTTTCGAGTTGCAAATATTAGCAACAGAACCAGTATCAAATACCCAGGTGCTACTGCGAGCTCTAGTAAGGTACACATCAATAACATGTATATCATATATACCTTTGTTCACCTTGCCATCCTTCTTATCCGCCAAATACTTGGGGCAGTTCCGCTTCCAGTGACCAGTCTGCTTGCAGTAGAAGCACTCAGTTTCAGGCTTAGGTCCAGACTTGGGTTTCTTCTCCTGAGCAGCAACTTGCTTGCTGTTCTTCTTGAAGTTCCCCTTCTTCTTCCCTTTGCCCTTTTTCTTGAAACTAGTGGTCTTGTTGACCATCAACACTTGATGCTCCTTCTTGATTTCTACCTCCGCAGCTTTCAGCATTGCGAAGAGCTCGGGAATAGTCTTGTTCATCCCTTGCATATTATAGTTCATCACGAAGCTCTTGTAGCTTGGTGGCAGTGATTGGAGAATTCTGTCAATGACGCAATCATCTGGAAGATTAACTCCCATCTGAATCAAGTGATTATTATACCCAGACACTTTGAGTATATGCTCACTGACAGAACTGTTCTCCTCCATGTTGCAGCTATAGAACTTATTGGAGACTTCATATCTCTCAATTCGGGCATTTGCTTGAAATATTAACTTCAACTCCTGGAACATCTCATATGCTCCATGACGTTCAAAACGTCGTTGAAGTCCCGATTCTAAGCCGTAAAGCATGGCACACTGAACTATCGAGTAGTCAACAGCTTTGCTCTGCCAGACGTTCATAACATCTGGTGTTGCTCCAGCAGCAGGCCTGGCACCTAGCAGTGCTTCCAGGACGTAATTCTTCTGTGCAGCAATGAGGATAATCCTCAGGTTACGGACCCAGTCCGTGTAATTGCTACCATCATCTTTCAACTTTGCTTTCTCAAGGAACGCATTAAAATTCAACGGAACAACAACACGAGCCATCTATCTACAATCAGCATAAACAAGCAAGATACTATCAAGTACTAAGTTCATGATAAGTTTAAGTTCAGTTAATCAAATTACTTAGGAACTCCCACTTAGATAGACATCCCTCTAATCCTCTAAGTGATCACGTGATCCAAATCAACTAAACCATAACCGATCATCACGTGAGATGGAGTAGTTTTCAATGGTGAACATTGTCATGTTGATCATATCTACTATATGATTCACGCTCGACCTTTCGGTCTCTGTGTTCCGAGGCCATATCTGCATATGCTAGGCTCGTCAAGTTTAACCTGAGTATTCTGCGTGTGCAAAACTGGCTTGCACCCGTTGTAGATGGACGTAGAGCTTATCACACCCGATCTTCACGTGGTGTCTGGGCACGACGAACTTTGGCAACGGTGCATACTCAGGGAGAACACTTCTTGATAATTTAGTGAGAGATCATCTTATAATGCTACCGTCAATCAAAGCAAGATAAGATGCATAAAAGGATAAACATCACATGCAATCAATATAAGTGATATGATATGGCCATCATCATCTTGTGCTTGTGATCTCCATCTCCGAAGCACCGTCATGATCACCATCGTCACCGGCGCGACACCTTGATCTCCATCGTAGCATCGTTGTCGTCTCGCCAATCTTATGCTTCTACGACTATCACTACCGCTTAGTAATAAAGTAAAGGATTACATCTCGATTGCATTGCATACAATAAAGCGACAACCATATGGCTCCTGCCAGTTGCCGATAACTTGGTTACAAAACATGATCATCTCATACAATAAAATCAGCATCATGCCTTGACCATATCACATCACAACATGCCCTGCAAAAACAAGTTAGACGTCCTCTACTTTGTTGTTGCAAGATTTACGTGGCTGCTACGGGCTTAAGTAAGAACTCATCTCTCCTACGCATCAAAACCACAACGATAGTTTGTCAAATAGACTCCGTTTTAACCTTCTCAAGAACCGGGCGTAGCCACACTTGGTTCAACTAAAGTTGGAGAGACAGTCTTCCGCAAGCCATCTATGTGCAAAGCACGTCGAGGAAACCGGTCTCGCGTAAGAGTACGCGTAAGGTTGGTCCGGATCGTCTCGTCCAACAATACCGCCGAACCAAAGTATGACATGCTGGTAGGCAGTATGACTTGTATCGCCCACAACTCACTTGTGTTCTACTCGTGCAAATAACATCAAACCATAAAACCTAGGCTCGGATGCCACTGTTGGGGAACACAGTAATTTCGAAAATTTTCCTACGCACACGCAAGATCATGGTGATGCATAGCAACGAGAGGGGAGAGTGTTATCTACGTACCAACGCAGACCGACTGCGGAAGCGATCACACAACGTAGAGGAAGTAGTCGTACGTCTTCCCGATCCGACCGATCCAAGCACCGTTACTCCGGCACCTCCGAGTTCTTAGCACACGTTCAGCTCGATGACGATCCTCGGGCTCCGATCCAGCAAAGCGTCGAGGAAGAGTTCCGTCAGCACGATGGCGTGGTGACGATCTTGATGTACTACCGACGCAGGGCTTCGCCTAAGCACTACAACGGTATGATCGAGGTGGATTTTGGTGGCAGGGGGCACCGCACACGGCTAAGGAACGATCAACAATGATCAATTGTGTGTCTATGGGGTGCCCCCTGCCCCCGTATATAAAGGAGCAAGGGGAGGGGTTCGGCCGGCCAAGGAGAGGGCGCGGGAGGACTCCTACTCCTACCGGGAGTAGGACTCCCCCCTCAATCCTATTCCAACTAGGACTCCCAAGGGGGAAAGGAGAGAGAGGGGGGCCGGCCCCTTCTCCTAGTCCTAATAGGACTTGGGGAAGGGGGGGCGCGCGGCCAGCTATGGGCTGCCCCTTTTCTCTTTTCCACTAAGGCCCAATAGGCCCATTTGCCTCCCGAGGGGTTCCGGTAACCCTCCCGGTATTCCGGTAAAATCCCGATTTCACCCGGAATACTTCCGATGTCCAAACATAGCCTTCCAATATATCAATCTTTACGTCTGGACCATTTCGAGACTCCTCGTCATGTCCGTGATCACATCCGGGACTCCGAACAACCTTCGGTACATCAAAATGCATAAACTCATAATAACTGTCATCGTAACGTTAAGCGTGCGGACCCTACGGTTCGAGAACAATGTAGACATGACCGAGACACGTCTCCGGTCAATAACCAATAGCGGGACCTGGATGCCCATATTGGCTCCTACATATTCCACGAAGATCTTTATCGGTCAGACCGCATAACAACATACGTTGTTCCCTTTGTCATCGGTATGTTACTTACCCGAGATTCGATCGTCGGTATCCAATACCTAGTTCAATCTCGTTACTGGCAAGTCTCTTTACTCGTTCCGTAATACATCATCTCATAACTAACATCTTAGTTATAATGCTTGCAAGGCTTATGTGATGTGTATTACTGAGAGGGCCCAGAGATACCTCTCCGACAATCGGAGTGACAAAACCGTAATCTCGAAATACGCCAACCCAACATCTACCATTGGAGACACCTGTAGCACTCCTTTATAATCACCCAGTTATGTTGTGACGTTTGGTAGTACCCAAAGTGTTCCTCCGGTAAACGGGAGTTGCATAATCTCATAGTTATAGGAACATGTATAAGTCATGAAGAAAGCAATAGCAACATACTAAACGATCGGGTGCTAAGCTAATGGAATGGGTCATGTCAATCAGATCATTCAACTAATGACGTGACCTCGTTAATCAAATAACAACTCTTTGTTCATGGTTAGGAAACATAACCATCTTTGATTAACGAGCTAGTCAAGTAGAGGCATACTAGTGACACTCTGTTTGTCTATGTATTCACACATGTATTATGTTTCCGGTTAATACAATTCTAGCATGAATAATAAACATTTATCATGATATAAGGAAATAATAACTTTATTATTGCCTCTAGGGCATATTTCCTTCATCTTGTTCCCATGTTTGGGTCCTTCGAGGGAGGTGCTCAGCACAACGAACAAGGCAACCGGACTAATAATGCTTTATCAATCTCACTTAGCCATAGAATTCTATAATTTTAAATTTTGGCGAATCCCCTGGTATTCGGAAGGCCGAATTTGGGGCGCGATACATGCCTTTAAGCCGGACAGGGCCGGCCCCTCGCTCTAAGCGGCATAAGTCTTTAGGGACTCGAAAACCTCGCCGAACAGCGACCAGTCTCTCACCTTATCATGACAGTCAGTTTTAGCTTTCTCTACTGAGGTGCTGAACCCAGCAGAACCGGGGCACAATCACAGTAGTTCTCCTAGTGCTACCTTAGCCGATAGTGCGGAACGTAAGGTACCAAATCATAGGAGCCGGGCAAACCCAACATTTAACCAAAGACATGATTCGGAGCTGATGCATATAATGCTATAAGTTCGGGGTGCCACACTTGTGAAAGTGTTCGGACTTTTCACACCATATTGTGGGGTACGTAAGCCCCTGGTGTATTAGCCGTACGAAAGTGTACGGTTGCAAGGCGTCATTAATGAACACACACACACACACACGAATGCAATAATAGTCGTAATGCCATGCATTGTTTATTCAAAAAAATGCGTTAAAGCAGAGTGATACAGATAGTGCGATAAGCAAAGAGTAGGACTATGTCCTTTCCAAGGGCAAGCTAAGGAATGATATTAAATCGAATATTTCGCTCGTTACTGTAATCCACCTGGGAATTCCATGGTATGACGTAGCTATCTGCCTCCTTGGTTGCTGCATCATGTGTTCGGCAATAGTGCTCCCGGACAGTGTTTCCAGAGATTAAGGTCTTGAAAAAAGAGAAAAATAACCAAACGGGAAGCCCCTAGTGCGGTTTAAGCCGTGTGTTGGGGCGTGCCGCAGTTGTGCCCCCTCCCCACCTGTGCCCATGGTATTTTTAATGCGTAATTATGTACGCGTGGCACGAGTTTCACCGTTGGGCTGGGATTGGGGTGGCCGCCGTATTGCTACGCGAGATCAGATCGCGCCTGGCGGTCTATTTGCCGATTGCTCCGAGCGCGCTTGAAGGTGTCCGGGCTTTGAAGCGCCGAACTGGTTGATTGCCTTGAGAGGCTGCTTTGCGCTTCTGCTGCGAGGGCCGCGGTGTGCTCCTCTGTTTGGAGAGAGTGCTCTGTGTTTCCATTGACTGTAATAACTCCGCGGGGTCCTGGCATATTGAGCTTGAGGTATGCATAATGCGGTACCGCATTGAATCTAGCAAATGCGATTCGCCCGAGTAGCGCGTGATAACCACTACGGAACAGGACTATAATGAAGATTAACTCTTCGCTTCGGAAGTTATCCGGGGATCCGAAGACCACTTCCAGTGTAATTGAGCCTGTGCAATGGGCCTCCACACCTGGAATGATGCCTTTAAATGTCGTTTTTGTGGGTTTGATCCTTGAGGGGTCTATACCCATTTTGTGCACTGTGTCCTGATAAAGCAAGTTCAGGCTGCTTCCGCCATCCATAAGGACTCGAGTGAGGTGAAATCCGTCAATGATTGGGTCTAGGACCAGTGCGGCGAATCCACCATGATGGATACTAGTGGGATGGTCCCTGCAATCGAAGGTGATCGGACAGGAGGACCAAGGGTTGAACTTTGGGGCGACTGGCTCCAACGCATATACGTCCCTGAGCGCACGCTTCCGCTCCCTCTTGGGGATGTGGGTTGCGTATATCATGTTCACCGTCCGCACTTGCGGGGGAAACCTCTTCTGTCCTCCGGTGTGTGGCTGTCGGGGCTCCTCCTCGTCATCGCATGCGGCCCCTTGTCCTTGTTTTCGGCAATTAAATTGCCGACCTACTTGAGCACCCAACAATCCCTGTTGGTGTGATTGGCTGGCTTGTCTGGGGTGCCGTTTATTTGACACGAGCGATCGAGTATACGGTCCAAGCTGGACAGACCCGGCGTACTTTGTTTGAATGGCTTTTTCCACTGACTGGGTTTAGAGCCTTTGAATCCGGCATTGACTGCCATATCCTCGGTATTTTCGCTGTTAATGTGGCGCTTATGTTTGTTGCGACATGACCTGCTATTGCCGTCCTTGGTATCCGAGGTACCATGGTTCTTTGATATGTTATTCCTGCGAGCCAGCCAGCTGTCTTCTCCCGCACAAAAGCGGGTCATGAGCGTCGTGAGAGCTGCCATAGATTTCAGCTCTTCCTGACCAAGGTGCTGGGCTAGCCACTCGTCTCGGATGTTGTGTTTGAAAGATGATAAGGCCTCTGCATCCGGACAGTCGATGATTTGATTTTTCTTTGTAAGGAACCGAGTCCAGAATTGCCTGTCTGACTCTTCTGGTTGCTGAATTATGTGGCTCAAGTTGTCGAGGAACGCGGCTTCCAGATCTTCCCAACAGCTAATGGAGTCCACTGGCAAGCTGTTAAGCCAATGCCGCACTGGTCCTTTGAGCTTTAGTGGGAGGTATTTGATGGCGTGTAAGTCACCGCGGGCCATGTGGATGTGGAGGAGGAAATCCTCGATCCGTACTGCGGGATCTGTTGTGCCGTCGTATGATTCAATATTTACAGGTTTGAAACCTTTTGGGAATTAATGATCCATTACTTCGTCTGTGAAGCATAAGGGGTGTGCGGTGCCTCTGTATTGGGCTATATCACGACGCAGCTCGAATGGGTCTTGCCCGCTGTGTTCGGCCCGGCCGGATTTGCTTTTACTGTATCGGGCGTGACGTTTATCGTCTCGCAGAGTGGTGCACCCTCGTGATCCATAGATCGATCTTGCATGCTTTGCTTTGTCCTCCAATATGTCTCGCAGGTCTGGCGTATCTCCCCATGCCTTTTTATTTGAATGGCGTCGGGGTGGAGGTTGAGTTTTTGGCTGGAATGCCTCTCTATCGCGGCCATGAGGTGGCCGATCAGCCGTATCATACACTCTTCCTCTAGTCGGGGTAGTAACCTGCACTTTGGGTAATTCTTGGAGGGGCTCTCGAGTTTATATTCCTCGGCCGCAAGGACTTTAGTCCATCTGTTAGCTAGCAGATCTTGATCAGCTTGAAGCTGCTGCTGCTTTTTCTTCAGGCTATTTGCCATGGCCATAAGCCGGCGCTTGAAGCGCTCTTATTCGACGGGATCCTTTGGTACGGCGAATTCATCGTCGTCGAGGCTTGCCTCGTCTTCGGAGGGGGGCAAGTAATTGGCATCTTCCTCCTCTCCATCTGCCGCTCTCTCAGGAGAGCTGGCTCCTCCATCCTCCTGCTCTAAATCTTGCTGGAGGGGATTGTTGTTGTCTTCGGCACTATCCGGGGTGTTATTATCTCCTGTGCCGGTATCACCACTTTTGCTTTGGCGGGACTTAGAGCGGCGCCGCTGACGTCGGTGCTTGGGTTGCTTCTTGGAGGGGTCATCCTCCGCTATCTCGTCACCATTGCCTTCTTTGGGTGTATCCACCATGTATATGTCATATGACGAGGTGGCTTTCCAGTGCCCTATAGGCGCTGGTTCATGTTCGTCTCCTACATCGTCGTCCATACCGTCGATGTCTTCGGAGTCGAAGTCGAGCATGTCGGTTAAATCATCGACAGTGGCTACAAAGTGGGTGGTGGGTGGGCGTCGAATTTCTTCGTCGTCCGCATCCCAATCCTGTTGGACATAGCCTGGCTAGGGCTCTCCTGGCAAAGAGAGAGACCTTAGTGAATTCAGAATGTCGCCGAAGGGCGAGTGCTGAAAGATATCCGTGGCAGTGAATTCCATGATCGGCACCCAATCGGATTCGATTGGCAGGGGTGCGGGCGGTTCAGAGTCCGGAAAAGAGTCCGACACCTTGGAGTCACGGGCTTCGCAGAGGATTAGGCTGGTGTTTGGCTCGATCACCGTTGAGACTGCAACCCCTGAGGCGGTGTCTAGCCACCCATCCTCGATTGGCGCAGTTGGCTCCGAGCTAAGGGTCGGAGCTGATTCGGGCGCGGCCTTTGGGGTACTGTTCGGCGGCAGAGCTAGGTCATACCCGTCGTGACAGTGCGGCGCGCCCGGGTGTGGCTCGAATCCGTCGAAGATCAAGTCTCCGCGGATGTCGGCCGTGTAGTTCAAAGTTCCATATCTGACCTGATGGCCAGGGGCGTAGCTTTCAATCTGCTCCAGATGGCCAAGAGAATTAGCCCGCAGTGCAAAGCCGCCGAACACGAAGATCTGTCCGGGGAGAAAGGTCTCACCCTGGACCGCATCGTTGTTGATGATCGGAGGAGCCATCGGGCCTAAAGGTGACGACACAGAGGAACTCTCAATGAAAGCACCAATGTCGGTGTCAAAACCGGCGGATCTCGGGTAGGGGGTCCCGAACTGTGCGTCTAGGCCGGATAGTAACAGGAGGCAGGGGACACAGTGTTTTACCCAGGTTCGGGCCCTCTTGATGGAGGTAAAACCCTACGTCCTGCTTGATTGATATTGATGATATGGGTAGTACAAGAGTAGATCTACCACGAGATCAGAGAGGCTAAACCCTAGAAGCTAGCCTATGGTATGATTGTATGTTGTGGTTGTTGTCCTACGGACTAAAACCCTTCGTTTATATAGACACCGGAGAGGGTTAGGGTTACACAAGGTCGGTTACAAAGGAGGAGATATCCATATCCGTATTGCCTTGCTTGCCTTCCACGCCAAGTAGAGTCCCATCCGGACACGAGACGGAGTCTTCAATCTTGTATCTTCATAGTCTAACAGTCCGGCCAATGGAGATAGTCCGGCTGTCCGGAGACCCCCTAATCCAGGACTCCCTCAGTCGTTCCTAATGATAACGATGAATTGATTCCACAAAGAATTATTACAGGTTATAGGATGGTAATTGATTTTCACAAATTGAATAAAGCTACTAAAAAGATCATTGCCCTTTGCCTTTCATTGATCAAATGCTAGAAGGATTATCCAAACATACACATTTTTTCTTTCTAGATGGTTACTCTGGCTTCTCTCAAATACCTGTGTCAGCTGATGATCAAGCAAATACCACTTTTACTAGCCCTTTTAGTATTTTTTCTTATAGACGTATGCCTTTTGGTTTATGTAATGCACCTGCTACCTTTCAAAGATGCATGATGGCTATATTCTCTGACTTTTGTGAAAAGATTTGTGAGGTTTTCATGGATGATTTCTCCGTTTATGGATCGTCTTTTGATGATTGCTTGAGCAACCTTGATCGAGTTTTGTAGAGATGTGAAGAAACTAATCTTGTCTTGAACTAGGAGAAGTGCCACTTTATGGTTAATGAAGGTATTGTCTTGGGGCATAAAATTTCTGAAAGAGGTATTGAAGTTGATAAAGCTAAAGTTGATGCTATTGAAAAGATGCCGTGTCCCAAGGACATCAAAGGTATAAGAAGTTTCCTTGGTCATGCCGGTTTTTATAGGATGTTCATTAAGGACTTCTCAAAAATTTCTTGGCCTCTGACTAACATATTACGAAAAGATATTCCTTTTGTCTTCGATGATGATTGTGTAGAAGCATTTGAGATTCTTAAGAAAGCTTTGATTTCTGCACCTATTGTTCAGCCTCATGATTGGAATGTACCCTTTGAAATCATGTGTGATGCTAGTGATTATGCTGTAGGGGCTGTTCTAGGACAAAGAGTTGATAAAAAATTAAATGTTATTTAATATGCTAGTAAAACTTTAGATAGTGCCCAGAGAAATTATGCTACTACTGAAAAAGAATTTTTAGCAGTTGTATTTGCTTGTGATAAGTTCAGACCTTATATTGTTGATTCTAAGGTAACTATTCACACTGATCATGCTGCTATTAAATATCTTATGGAAAAGAAAGATGCTAAACCTAGACTTATTAGATGGGTTCTCCTGCTATAAGAATTTGATATGCATATTATTGATAAAAAGGGAGCTGAGAACCCCGTTGCAGACAACTTGTCTAGGTTAGAGAATGTTCTTGATGACCCACTACCTTTTGATGATAGCTTTCTTGATCAACAATTAAATGTCATAAATGCTTCTCTTACTGCTTCATGGTATGCTGATTATGCTAATTACATTGTTGCCAAATTTATACCACCTAGTTTCACATACTAGCAAAAGAAAAAGTTCTTCTATGATTTAAGACATTACTTCTGGGATGACCCACATCTTTATAAAGAAGGAGTAGATGGTGTTATTAGACGTTGTGTACTTGAGCATGAACATGAACAGATCTTACACAAGTGTCACTCTGAAGCTTATGGAGGACACCATGCTGGAGATAGAACTGCACATAAGGTATTGCAATCCGGTTTTTATTGGCCTACTCTCTTCAAGGATGCCTATAAGTTTGTCTTATCTTGTGATGAATGTCAAAGAATTGGTAATATTAGTAGACGTCAAGAAATGCCTATGAATTATTCACTTGTTATTGAACAATTTGATGTTTGGGGCTTCGATTATATGGGACCTTTTCCTTCCTCTAATGGGTATACTCATATTTTAGTTGCTGTTGATTTCGTTACTAGGTGGGTAGAAGCTATTCCAACTAGTAGTTCTGATCATAACACCTCTATTAAGATGCTTAAAGAAGTTATTTTTGTGAGGTTTGGAGTCCCTAGATATTGAATGACTAATGGTGGTTCACATTTTATTCATGGTGCCTTTCGTAAAATGCTTGCTAAGTATGATGTTAATCATAGAATTGCATCTCCTTATCACCCGCAGTCTAGTGGTCAAGTAGAATTGAGTAATAGAGAGCTCAAATTAATTTTGCAAAAGACCATTAATAGATCTAGGAAGAATTGGTCCAAGAAACTTGATGATGCATTATGGGCTTATAGAACTGCATATAAAAATCCTATGGGTATGTGTCCTTATAAAATGGTTTATGGAAAAGCATGTCACTTACCTTTCGAACTAGAACATAAGGCATATTGGGCCATCAAAGAGCTCAATTATGATTTCAAACTTGCCGGTGAGAAGAGGCTTTTTGACATTAGCTCACTTGATGAATGGAGAACCCAGACCTATGAAAATGCCAAGCTGTCTAAACAAAAAGTTAAAAGATGGCATAACAAAAGGGTACAAAAGCATGGGTTTAATGTAGGTGCTTACGTATTGCTATACAACTCTTGTTTGAGATTTTTTGTAGGCAAACTCCGCTCTAAATGGGAAGGTCCTTACGTCATCAAGGAGGTCTATTGTTCCGGTGCCATAAAAATCAACAACTTCAAAGGCACAAATCTGAGGGTGGTGAACGGTCAAAGAATCAAACACTATATCTCAGGTAATCTCATACATGTTGAAACTAATATTATTGAAACCGTAACCCCAGAGTAATACATAAGGGACACTTTCCGGAACAGTTCAGACTCCGAAAAGGAATAGGTACGTGGTACGGTAAGTAAACCGACTCCAAAACAGTTCTAATGGCAACATTTCTCCGTTTTGGAATATATAAAAAAATAGGAAAATAAGAAGCAGACCGGAAAGGACACGAGGCCTCCACGAGGGTGGAGGGCGCGCCCCTGCCTCGTGGACACCTCGTGTCCTCCCTAGACTCTGTTTTCTTGCACGATACTCCTTTTGGTTGGTAACAATTCATTATATAATCTCCCGAAGGTTTTGACCACCGTGTCACGCAAATATCTCCTGTCTTTGTTTCAAGCTGTTTTTCTGATAGATCTAGATCGCCATGGCATCTTCAAGTTCCCCCAAGGACAAGTTCTTCGAGAAGGTCATCAACCCCTACCACATGGAAGTGATGCAACACCCTCAAACCATTGAGATGTGTGAGGGGTTGTTGCGCATCCGCGATGTGGAGGGACCGAGGAGGACCAGAAGCATGGAGACAAGGCTCGAGGCGATGGAGCAACAAGTTTTCAAGTGTCAGGAGATGGTGGAGCGGGGACTCAACTCCAATCACATAATGATCACGGAGTTCACCAACAACCACAAGCTGGACGCCAAGGACATTGGGGAGGCCATCTTCAAGCTTCACGAGAAAATCGAGCGCCTCCAAGCCCAGATCTATGACCTGCAAAACCAAAACTGTGATTATGAATATAGATTCAAGAGGATGAGTTTGGCTGCAGATTTGAGGATTCCGGAGACTCGATCATCCTTCTATGATGGTGAGCCTATGCCTTGGAAGATGGACGACAAGCCTACATCATCAATGATGACCCACAAGTGTAGGGTATCTATCATATCCTTTTCGATAAGTAAGAGTGTCGAACCCAATGAGGAGCAGAAGGAAATGATAAGCAGTTTTCAGTAAGGTATTCTCTGCAAGCACTGAAATTATCGTTAACATATAGTTTTGTGATAAGGTAATTTGTAATGAGTAGCAAGTGATAAAAGTAAATAAGGTGTAGCAAGATGGCCCAATCCTTTTTGTATCAAAGGACAAGCCTGTGCAAACTCTTATATGAAGGAAAGCGCTCCCGAGGACACATGGGAATTATCGTCAAGCTAGTTTTCATCACGTTCATATGATCCGCATTCGGTACTTTGATAATTTGATATGTGGGTGGACCGGTGCTTGGGTACTGTCCTTACTTGGACAAGCATCCCACTTATGATTAACCCCCATTGCAAGCATCCGCAATTACAATAGAAGTATTAAGGTAAACCTAACCATAGCATGAAACATATGGATCCAAATCAGCCCCTAACGAAGCAACACATAAACTAGGGTTTAAGCTTCTGTCACTCTAGCAACCCATCATCTAATTATTACTTCCCAATGCCTCCCTTTAGGCCCAAACAATGGTGAAGTGTCATGTAGTCGATGTTCACATGACACCACTAGAGGGATGACAACATACATCTCATCAAAATATCGAACGAATACCAAATTCACATGACTACTTATAGCAAGACTTCTCCCATGTCCTCAGGAACAAATGTAACTACTCACAAAGCATATTCATGTTCATAATCAGAGGGGTATTAATATGCATAATGGATCTGAACATATGATCTTCCACCAAGTAAACCAACTAGCATCAACTACAAGGATTAATCAACACTACTAGCAACCCATAGGTACCAATATGAGGTTTGGATACAAGAGATGAACTTGGGTTTGAGATGAGATGGTGCTGGTGAAGATGTTGATGGAGATTGACCCCCGACCGATGAGAGGATCGTTGGTGATGACGATGGTGATGATTTCCCCCTCTCGGAGGGAAGTTTCATCGGTAGAAAAACTCCGCCAGAGACCTAGATTGGTTCCGCCAAGGTTCTGCCTCGTGGCGGCGGAGTTTCTTCTCCAAAGCTTTCTTATAATTTTTTCTTGGACGAAAGACCTCATATAGCAGAAGATGGGCATCGAAGGGCTACCAGGGAGCCCACGAGGCAGGGGGGCGCGCCCAGGGTGGTAGGGCGCGCCCCCACCCTCGTGGCCAGGGTGTGGCCCCCTTTGGAACTTCTTTCGCCCAATATTTTTTTATATATTCTGGAAATAACTTCCGTTCAGTTTCAGGACTTTTGGAGCGGTGCAGAATAGGTCTCTAATATTTGCTCCTTTTCCAGCCCAGAATCCCAGCTGCCGGCATTCTCCCTCTTCATGTAAACCTTGTAAAATATGAGAGAATAGGCATAAGTATTGTGACATAATGTGTAATAACAGCCCATAATGCAATAAATATCGATATAAAAGCATGATGCAAAATGGACGTATCAACTCCCACAAGCTTAGACCTCGCTTGTCCTCAAGCGAAAGCCGAAATTGAAAAATATGTCCACATGTTTGGAGATAGAGGCGTCGATAAAATAAAATATGGACATGAGGGCATCATGATCATTCTTAGAATAGCAACATATATATATATATATATATATATATATATTGTCATATGATCTCTTATGCTAAAGTAATAATTCACAATTTCATGTATGAATCATAAACTTCATTGAGAACCAACAAACTCTAATCTCAGTCATTGAGGCAATTGCAATTTATCATAACATAGGAAAGAGTCAATATAAGAGCTTTTCAGCAAGTCCACATACTCAACCATATTTTAGTCTTTCACAATTACTAACACTCACGCAATATTTATGGGTATAGAGTTTTAATCGGACACAGAGAAAGATAGGGGCTTATAGTTTTGCCTCCCAACTCTTTACCTCAAGGGTAATGTCAACAATAATAGTTCATGCAAACCCACATCTAATTAGCCACATATATCAGGATCTTTCCAACACATTGTGCTTGCCAAAGGATAAAATGTAAAAAGGAAAGGTGAAGATCACCATGACTCTTGTATAAGGTAGAAGATAAAAGTAAAAGATGGGCCCTTCGCAGAGGGAAGCAGAGGTTGTTATGCGCTTTTATGGTTGGATGCACAAAATCTTAATGCAAAAGAATGTCACTTTATATTGCCACTTGTGATATGGACCTTTATTATGCAATCCGTCGCTTTTATTTCTTCCATATCACAAGATCGTATAAAGCTTATTTTCTCCACATTAATAAGTCATACATACTTAGAAGGCAATTTTTATTGCATGCACCAATGACAACTTACTTGAAGGATCTTACTCAATCCATAGGTAGGTATGGTGGACTCTCATGGCAAAACTGGGTTTAGGTATATTTGGAAGCACAAGTAGTATTTCTACTTGGTGTGAAGAACTTGGCTAGCATGCGAGGGAAAGGCAAGCTTAACATGTTGGATGATCCATGACAATATAATTTATCTCAGATGAAAGAAAACATAACCCATTACGTTGTCTTCCTTGTCCAACATCAACTCTTTAGCATGCCATACTTTAATGAGTGCTCACAATCATAAAAGATGTCAAAGATAGTATATTTATATGTGAAGACCTCTCTTTCTTTATTACTTCCTATTAATTGCAACGATGACCAAAACTATGTTTGTCAACTCTCAACAACTTTTATTCATCATACTCTTTATATGTGAGCTCATTACTCTCCATAAGATCCATAAGATCTCTTTATTTCTTTTATTCTTCTCTTTTATTTTATTCCCTCAAGATCATAGTAAAATAATCAAGCCCTTGACTCAACACTAATCTTTATTATATATAGCTCACGGACTCGATTACATAGAAAGATCATAAAGCAAAACTCACAACTAGATCATGCTAAAACTTTATTCTACTAGATCAAGATATTATCAAAAGGATCGAACTAAGAAAAATGGTAAAGATAAAAGTGACGGTGATACGATACCGGGGCACTCCCCCAAGCTTGGCAGTTGCCAAGGGGAGTGCCCATACCAGATACTCAGTTCTTCTTTGTTGATGAAGAAGATGATGGTTTTGTTGCACTACAAAAAAAAATACACTTCCGTGATGATACGTGTTTGTCACAGTAGGTCGTGTTTTTTGTCATGCATGTACATCAATGACAAATTTATGACAGAATCAAGATAGTCATACCTGTGCTGTCGTAGAAGTGTTCCATGACATTACCAAAATTATCATCACGGAAGTGTCCACTTCCATCATGATAAATCGCGCGTCACGGAAGTGCTTTCGTCAAGGGTGACCGACACGTGGCATCCACCATAACGGAATTCCGTTAAGCTATCGGGTCGGGTTTTGGATCCGATAACCCGTTGACAGCCCCAACCAATGGGGATTTTCCATGTGTAAAATCATCATTTGCTGGAGGAAACACGTGTCGGCTCATCGTTGGGACAGATGTCAACCACTCATTGGACGGAAGGCGCCTATGATACGTCGACACGTGGCACGGCCCAATAGAGGCCCATTCCTGTGAAAGGCCGGCCCGTTTGACTTGGTCAAAAGTTGGCGGGCCGGCCCATGGAAAGCTTGTTAACGACCTGTTCGAATATAGCCCATTTACAGCCCGCTAACCCAAGGCCTGTTACGCCCTATCCGAATTATGCCCAGTAGCGTCATCTGGGCCATCCAATATGATTCCAGTTTTCACTTCTGGCCCATGTATGGCCCATGACGTCTTTCGTCCCATATGAGGCCCTATGTAACTCTTGGCCTACTAATGGCCCGTGGTGAAACTGGCCCGTAATGAACAATGTATCACTTTACACCCATTAACGGCCCATGGTGAAACTGGCCCGTAATAAACAGTGTATCACTTTATACCCATTAACAGCCCATTATTCCGTTGGGCCGTTTCCAGCCCATGTTATCTTTCGGCCTTCTCAGAGCCCATTTATTCTTGGGCTCATTTCTAGCATTCGTTTACTTATGGCCCGTTACTGTCATTTTCTGCTTGTGGGCCAAATTCAGCCCGTGGTTATAGTTGGCCCATTTATGGTCTGTTAATACATTGGGTCGATTTCATAGCGTCATCAAATACGTCCTATTAATGATGGCCCATTATGGCCGGCCCATGAATGGACAATTCCAATTCTACCCCGTTTACGGCCATAATGCGGTCTGTTTGGCCCATGTTTGGCCAATCGATTATACAGCCCGTATAAGGCCCATTGATAATACGGCCCGCAGAAGGCCCATTGTTTCTACGGCCCGTAGAAGGCCCACTGTTTCTATGGCCAGTAGGAGGCCCAGTGTCACTACTGTAAATATTAGCCCATGGTCATTGTGGCCTAGTTTTTAAAAATAGGTTATTGCAGCCACTAGCTAACCGCGGAAAAAAACTGCAATGACTACAAGCAAACAAATAAACAAGACAACAAGGAAATAAATAAGCAAGCAACTAACGCTAGGCTATCATGGCTATTACACATATTACATCCACTGGGCATCAAAGTTCGCCACTAGTGCAAATATAGGGAACAAAGCAGCATATCATATACACTGATTATCAAAGTTGGCGAGCAGTGCAAATAAACGCCGCAGCAAAACAAATCCAGAACTGAAACCACTTCAGAAGATCTCAAGAAACAATATCCTGGGTACCCATAATGCTGGCAAGATGCTTAGCAAGCTTATTAACTTTCTCTTGTTTGGCGCTTAAATCCTCCAGTGCTTGCTGCTGCACCAGAAAATATGCATCTGAATTCTGCAGGGACTTCCTCAGTCCTTCAACTTCCTGTTGCAGCACATCGTCGATGTCTTTCAACTTAAAGTTGAGACTCAAGAAGATGAACTAATTCAGGCAGCGAGTTCGAAGAGCTTGTGCCAGTAGTAGTGGCCAGTAACTCGAACACTACATGAAGACATGACTTTTGGGTTCCCTCACTCTCGTCAAGATAGTTTTTATCAGCTTTCTTGGAGACCAACAGGGATGTCTCATTATCTTGAACCCTATCTTCATTACTTCCTTTACCATTGGATAACACGATACTGTTCTCCAATATTTTGTCTGCATTCTAAAAGAGAAACAAGCAGACACATCACATGTTTACCATGTTGTATATGAAAATCATTTTGGTAAATGAGTTCAGTAGTAAAGTGGAAAAGATAACAGCATGAAACAAACATATATCTATGTACCATGGTCACTTTATGGTCTATATCATTCTAGTTTTTGTTGCCAAATAAAGATAGAGACACAGTTCAAATAATATTTGTTCAAGACAAAGAAGAATAGACAGAATATAAGTGTGGGTAACTATAGAGCAATAACAACACTTGTAATGTGCATGACTTGAGAACATAACTGTTTATTCAATTGAAACTGAAATCAACATAGAGCAGGTTACAACAGCAAACCAGTTAAAGAAACAGGTTTAAAACATACCTGTTGCGCCATTGGAGTTTCAATTCCATCCTTCAAATTTGAAAATAGTTGGTATGAGTAAATACAGTCATGCAAGAGCAAAGGAGTATGAACCATAGCTACAGAACCTGACCTGAGAACAAATCTTCTTCTCCTTTAAGCGTTGAGTTGTGATTCGGAGTGGTGGTCCTCGTGCTTTGGGCACTGCAGTTCCCTTACTAACTGCTCGTGTTTGGGTGCTCTGAGGTGGAGATGGTGTTTTGTCAACTGGAACTGGGTTACTATCTGCCGGTGTTGGGGTTAGAAGGGGTGTAGCTGGTTCTCTGTCCAACTAGGTAGGGGTACAATCTACGAGAGTCTGGGTTATGTGTGGTGGATCTGGTCCTTGGGCAAGTACAACCGTGGTTCTATCTGCATCAACTCGTAGCACTATCTTTTCTGAAGACCGTGTTGCTACTCCCTTAGATACTGCCATCACGCTCTCTAATTCAAATGGCTGATAAACAAGAAAAGTAATTGAAAGTATGGACATTGTATGATAGACAGGTGCAATGGATAGTGGGGAATAAAAGAGGGAATGAAATAATTCATATTTATGTTGTCTAACCAAACATGATAACATGACACAATTTCACATATATGATGGCTAACTAAACAGGATAGCATGAAAAAATTTCACATTATGATGGCTAACTAAAAAAGATGGAAAGGCATAGTTCAAAATATGAGACTTTGTAAACAGGATGACATGACATAACTATATAATGTGTTTATTAAATAGGTTGGCATGCCATAATTCACATACATTCACGGATAGAATGCCATAATTCAAAATATGATGACTGTAAACACTAAACATGATGAGATGATATAACTATACGATGTCTTTATTAAATGGGTTGCCATGCCATAATTCAGATAGATGATGTGTATGTACTATGTAAACATGATGTCATGATATAATTCAAATATATGATTTATATAGTAAGCAAGTGAGCAGATGGCAATCCATATATGATGTAAAAACTAAGAAATGGAAGACAACATGCATGACATGGGTAATATAACCCTGCCAAGTTTGAGCATAGACCTCAGGGGGAAAATAGGACTGGTCATCAGTCTCTGAATCCTCCTCTGAGGAGCTCTCTGTAACCAGGAAGATGTCTGCTTCAACAGGTAGCATTGTCTTCTCTGAATACCTTGTTTTCACTCCAGATACTTCCATCACCGCTTCAAATGGCTGATGCACAAGAAGAGTAGTTGAATATACAAACGTTGTCGACAAATGGAACACGTAATACAAAAAAATGATAGCATGATATAATTCACATACATGATGATTGGCTAAACAACATGGCATTGCATAATTCACATATATAATGTCTTTGCAACAAGCTAGCATTGTATAATTCACATATATAATGTCTTGCAACAAGATGGCAATGCATAATTCACATATATGGTAATTAGACACTAAACAGGTGGCATTCCCACAAAGCATGTCTAAACTAATCAAATGACATAGCAATGCAAGACACCATACGCACGATATGAGCAACATAACCCTGCCAAGTTAGAGCATACACCTCGGGGGGGGGATAGGACTGGTCATCTGTCTCTGAATCCTCCTCTGAGGAGCTATCCGTAACCAGCGAGATATGCGCTTCGTCAGATAGCATAGTCTGCTCTGAAGACCTTGTTTTCACTCTAGAATTTGCCATCACCGTGTCAAATGGCTGATGCACACGAAGAGCAGTTGAATGTAATAACATTGTTGACAAATGTAATATGTAACGGAAAAAAGGATGGCCTGATATAATTTACATATAAAATGACTGGCTAAGTAGGATGGCATTGCAAAATTCACATATATGACGCCTGGCTAAACAAGATGGCATTGCATAATTCACATAAACGATGAATAAACTAAATAGATGGCATTCGCACAAAGGATGTCTAAACTAAGCAGATGACATATTTGATGTATAAAGTAAGCAATGCAAGACACCATATGCATGATATAACCAACATCAGCATGCCAAGTTAGAGCGAAGACCTCAGGCGGTAAATAGGAGTTGTCTTCTCCTTCTGAATCCCCCTCAGAACAGATATCTTCCTCTCGATTACATTCCGAAATGCGTGGAGGGGGGCTGCCTTTGCGCCTACCATGGAGCGACATCTGCATGAAATTTTATTGCCACGCAAGGCTCGTCTTTTTTGCTCTACATGTTCAGTTCCATTGTTTACAATAACTTTCATGCATAGGAATAAAACATAGTGAGATTATGCAAGGAGTGCATGCAGAAATCCAGAGTGATGGTAGCAACCTGTGGATAGACCCAAAACCAATAATAGCAGACAGATAATGGCTTCAGTTAAAAAATACAGATAATGGCTTCTTTACTGTTTGTTTCCCACCCAACATGAAACTCATAGTAGACACCGGAGATTAACCAGATAGTAGATAGATACTATTGATAGCGGCCCCGATATGTACCCCACAACCATTTAAAAACTCAAGTTTGACCATTAGTTTGGAGCTGACTCAGAGTCTAATCAGTGAACAAGACGATAAAGTAGCATGTAATATTAAGCGATGCATAACGTAAGCAGACACGAAAGAGTGCGACCTCTCTTGCGGACCCGTGTAGTCCTCGAGGCCATCTGCTTGGTTGATGATGGTAGTGTAGTTTTCATGGCTGCCAGCGGCGGGGAAGAAGATCAGAGGTGGCGAAAGACAGTCTGGAGGCCGGATCCCTCCTGTGCTGGACCCTTCTGTCGTTGGAGCAGCTGAGCTGGGGTGGACGACGGCGCAACAGGAGCGGGACAAACCACGCAAGGTTTTGTTTGACAACTATCTGTAAGAGAAGTAATTTTGTAAGGGCTCATTTGAATTGGAGGATTCCAACAATGCAGGGATAGGAAACAGACAGGAATAGGATAGGAATGCACGTGCAAAACAGAGAATTTAAAAACACAGGATTTCTGCCAATCTGGGTGTTTGATTCACAATAATTGGAAGATCACAGGATGCAAAGAAGCATGGTGAGATTAAGTCAAACCACAAGAAAATGTACGGTTATAATGCTATTATGCTACTATCTCTTAGTCTTGTGCTTCATGAATAGGAATTTGAAAAGGAGGACAAGTGAAAATTAAAATTCCTACATTTTTTCTTTCAAGGAGACACTAAAGGAACAAATCAGTGTGCTCAGTGGACAATATATATAACATGTAGAGTAAAAAAGAGATGCAACAAGTGTACAACCTCTTTGGCGAAGCCATGTCGATCTCAGCGTGATTGGGTTGGCCGGTGAGGATGCTCCGGCTGACTTGGCTGTCGGAGGAGGGGAAGAAGATCTTAGGCATCTGGAGATGGAGCCCGAGGTACTGCTCCGCTGTGATGGAGGGTTTCGTCGTTGGAGCAGCTCCGGTGAGTTGTATGACGCCGAGGCTGAAGCAGGACAAGAGAGACAACGAACAACGTTAACCTGAGTGGAATTATAATAGCATCTCCAATACATGATGTAAAATACATAAACACAAAGTGCTAGATGTAAAATACATCAGCCGCTCATCTCTGAAATTAACCGTCGAAACTGAATTTAACTGTCGAAACTGAACTTAACTGTGGAAACTGAACTTAACTGTCGAAACTGAATTTTGCTGTCGAAACTTAATTTTGCTGTCGAAACTAAACGCACTAGCAAGGTGAGGCTACACGTCGGTCGACTAACTTTTTCATCTCTGGTCAGTCGATTTTGCAGCCGTTGGATACGAAATCAAGGGCCTGCGGTTCATCTTCAACCTCCACCCCCCTGAGCCGGCCAAACAGCAGCCCCCCGCCGCCCGCGGCCGGCGGTGCGCCGCCCCGCCCGCCCCGAAAACACTCCCCACCACCGGTCTGCCGCTGCCCCGGCCATCCCTCTAGGCCCCCCCGTGTCGAGCTTTTTCTCCGGCGATCCCCACGCCACCGCCCCACCAACGCCCCACCACCGCCGGCGACCACCGCCCCATCCTGAACCCTAAGATAGATAGTGGGGTACCTCTCCGGCGAGCCCCCCTCCCCGCTGCGGCTGGTTCTTCCTTCACCCCAGCGGCATCGGAGTGAAGTGTAGCTAAATCGGAGCAGCATCGCAAGCAAGAGCAAGAGCAAGAGCAGCAGCGCGAGCAAGAGCAATAGCAAGAGCAGACCAGGCAGGGGACCGACAGCAAGAGCAGAGCAGCAGTGCGAGTGAGAGCTAAAGCAGCAGCATGTCCTACTGATGTGGACGTCGTCGCCGAGGGAGCGACGCCATGGAGGAAGTGGCCGGCGACGCCGCCGTGGATGGAGCCGCGCCGTGTCGGCTCGGGACCGAGCGCTGGCAGCACCGCGAGATCGAATCAAGAAGAAAATGCGGTGATTAGTGTACAACCTCTTTGGTGGCGCCGATTAGGCCGCAGCTTCATCCGAGGAAATGGTGATGATGATGCTCTTCTGGTGGTGCAGGTGAAGACGGCGGTGTGGGAATGGAGGTGGCGCGAAAGACGAGGGGAACGTCGGGGCAGCTGCTTGGAGGTGGAGGACGGGGTGGCTGAACTGACGGGACGATGAGATCGACGACGGATCCTCATCTGGTACGGTGGATGAGGGACGTCAAGGTGTTGTTGTGGACGACGTCGTCAGGGAAGAGGCTCCGGCTGGGTGGCAGACGGAGCAGGTTGTGGGGTTTCATCGTGGGTTTTCGCGGCCTCAGTGTACGAATGGGTGGGCGGATGGGATGGCAGTGGGGAACCATGGCTTAGAGACGCGCTTGTCCGAAATGTGGGGTAAGTTACGAAAGTACCCCCACCGATTTGAGGCGGTTCTTTCAGTTCAGGGGTACCACGGGCATTTTGCGTGTCGGGATTTCACAGGAGGTGGGAGTTTTCGCGCGCGTTGTAATTTCGGAATAGCAAGGAGCGGGTTGAGATGGAGGGAGTTGTTGGAGCACAATGAGACAAAGATATATCTTAAATATTTCGGGCTAACAAGGCGCGGGTTGAAATTTTCGGACAAGCCTAACGTGTACTGTACCAAATCAATGCGCCCTACAAATGGCATTCAAAACTTTGAATTCATGTTATGTTCAATAAAATATATCGCTACGTGTATAATGCATGCAACCTACTACTCAAATGAACGTTTTAGTGCATTCCAAACGTATATACTACCGCTTCAATATGAAGTAAATTTGAATTCGTTTCTCTATTTGAATAAGATCTACAGTAATGATTGTTGTGAAGTCAAAGCATTTGAATTCGTTTCTCTGTTTTAATAAGATCTACAATCATCATTATTGTCAAGTTAAACCATCGTTTGTGTATTATCTTCACAGCACACCACATGATTAGTCTCGAGTTACATATGAACTATGTGTACTATATGAACTCGAACTAGATTTTTTGAATCCACTTTATTTTGATTTCAAATCACATGACATTTCTATCTCTAGCTAGATCTTCATAATCTAAACCATGTCT
Source organism: Triticum monococcum (assembly GCA_034509565.1). NCBI lineage: Eukaryota > Viridiplantae > Streptophyta > Magnoliopsida > Poales > Poaceae > Triticum > Triticum monococcum. The sequence continues at coordinate 71,745,859 of CM067846.1, forward strand.
CATATGTATAATGTGTTCATCACATTATGTATGGTGCCCTGCTCCCTACGCCTACAAGTATTTAGATGTGAGTTGCAAACACCACACATTACCACAAATTCAAATAAAATGTGAGAATGTTTGATATATAGTATTGTTTAGATTGTTCGATATTTAGTTGTAAGCTGCAAACGCCACACATTATCACAAATTCAAATAAAATGTGATATTGTTTGATGTATAGTATGGTTTAGATTGTTCGGCATTTAGCTGTGAGTTGCAAACGCCATGCATTCTCACATTATGGTATAACATGTGCGCAACAAGTGTATCACCGCTATATTCATGCATGCAATGTTTAAAACACTATGATCTCCTATTCAAATATATGAATCCGCTTTCATATCAAATTATGATCTTTGTTAGTCTCTTACACCCACACAATCCTCTAACCTTTGTAGCTACCACTAACTTTCTCTCGTGCATGCAGACGCCCTCCTCGCCCTCCCCCTCCCTCGGCATTCTATCCATCGGGCACATTCATTTTTTTTCTTTAGGTCGTTCTCCCAGAGTCTCCACAACTCCTTTTCGACACACACCGATCGATAAACCTCTCCAGCGATGCCTGCCTACAACATACAAACACACCTTCAATCTCCTCCTTTATGTGTCCTTGCCTCGTGTCTCTCATACGGCCAGACACATGTATAAACTCTCGCCCCTCTTTTCATCGCTCTCACAACCGCACACTCCTCCCCCTATCTAGCTAGTAGTTGGGCCTCTCGCACCACCTCCTAGCTCCATTCTCTTTGTCTATCCGTCTCGCTGGGCCTTATTTGCCTCTAACAAATGGACGTACACCGACCGATCTCTCGCTATACATATAGCTAGCTAGGTCCTTATAACTCGTTTTTACCCACACGTCAATCAATCTACCTCATTAGTTGTGTCTCTCCCTTCCTCCGACAAACAACAATTGATCTACCGATCTAGTTAGGTTTGCTTACCAAACACATGGTTCCCCTTCATCATCCATGGATGCGTCCCGACAGATCTATCATGCACAGGCACACATAGAAACACATCCCCACTCTTATTGATAACATTGCAGTTCCACCCTCAGTTTGTCTAGTAGGCCTCTCCCACCATCTTCGAGAAGCAACTCCATCACCCATCCAGTACTCTACCCCTCTCCCTCCCTCCCTCTCTCCTCTCTCTCTCCCATCATATTTCCCGTCCTTTAGTTATGTATGGATGTCGACCGATCTCCCTCAAGACATAGCTGGGTCTCTCCTTCTCAACACATATACGAGTCGTTCTACCTCTATAGTTAGGCGTCTGCCTACCCCTCCCACTACCCCTCCCCCCCCCCCACACACACCGATACATCGAGCGCTCTAGTCATGTCTCCCTGCCACACACAAACTTGACGTGTGCCCTCTAACGTTCTGGTAGGCCAGTTTCCCTATATCTTTGACTTGTACACACACACACACACACACAATTTTGATGGCTCTCTTCATCGATCTCGCACCCACCCACTTGATCCTCTCTTCGACTCCATCGATAGCTGTGACCCCTCCCTCTCTTCTCGTGGATTGCCCGACCCTCTATGTATGATATGGATAGGCCTCCATTTCACACACATTGCATGCAAAATTTTGTTTGAGATGTCATCGACACATATTCCCACAAATAATTCATGAAATCAACCCCCACCCCACCCCCACCCCAAAACAAAAAACACTCACGAGCGTAGTTTGTATCTCTCACACACACTCACGTAGGTGGGGACGTGCACGAAGAGAAGAGGTGCATGCACGGTGCCCGTACTCCTGTCTCTTTCCCAACCACACCTGCGCGGGTACACGGTGGAGCTCATTTCTATACAAAAAAGGCAGCCCACGTGGTAATTTGGCACGTGTACTGGTTGTCCACTTGGTGGAGGCATGATCGTCTACCATGGGTGAACAAACAAATTGTGACTTGACATGTTATGTTAAAAAAAGAGGTAAACCATGTGGGGCCTACCTTAGAGGCAAGGCTCTATACACTGGAGTACTTTTGATGTGTCCCGTCAACTCGCAGAACGAGGAGAAGCTTGCTTAGTACGCCGTCTCCCCCGCCCACGGGCGCGGTGGCTCGCATGATGAGGTGAAGCTTGCTTACTACGCCTTACGCCCGCTCCCTCGCCCATGCGCGCGGTGGCTCGCAGGACGAGGAGAAAAATTTACTACTCCCTCTGTTTACTCCTCATCCCTACTACCTTGGTTATAGAGATTATATCATATTGTTTGGAATATATATGTCCTTTAGTAGATTTCAATATGAACTACTAGTACATACTCCAAACACTGATGTATATAGACGTATTTTAGAGTGTAGATTCACTCATTTTGCTCCGTATGTAGCACTCTCCCTCGCCCCTCGACCCTCGCCCACGTGGTGGACGTGCAACAATTCATTCAGTCTCATATAGCCAGAACAATATATACTGCACTACCATTATTGCTCGACTTCCCGAAGAGGCGAAGAGCCAATCGCAAGGTTAATATTTTGGAGATGCCAAGTGCAAGGTTATAGGAGAACGAGTAGTAGGTGCCGCGTCATTTATAAATAAAGCTTTTTTTCTTCAGTGGCACGTATACAATATGATAGGTTCATATGGAGAGAAAAGGAAACCGCTCCACTATATACATAGTCAGGATGGGCCAGCCTACACGGTTGCTTGCTGGGGTTGCTCTCTTCACACCCTCTCGTACAAAACGACTGTGGCCACATCTCTAACATCCCGACGGATCACGTCCGCTTGGGGAAGGGGTGGATGCTTAGTGTAGATGCGGTGGCCGTCGTTGACGACGAAAACCCACTGTCGGCACATCCCGGTCAGGGGTCCCCGCCATTCTCTCTCACAAAGCCGGTGAGGTTGCCTTCGTCCCTTGCTCACTGCCGCGACGTGGGCAGTTGCCGCCTCCCGCCGCCCTCCTCAAGGTTGAGCTACGTCCCTCAGGTACAACTCCCTTTACAACCGGCTTGCATCACTGCTCCAGCTGCCCACATCACTCCCTATGGATATTTCTCTACTTCTTTTCCCTGCACATACCTCTACTGGCTTCTACGAACTGTATTTGTGACGAGTTTATGTCTCATCAACTAGTCCCAATAATCTTATTCTAATCACGCTTGTTCAATTTCTTTGCCACATGGATGCTCATCTCGATTTTGGTGAAACTATACAAAATGATCCGATGGTCAAAAGGTTGCAAACTTCATTTATTAGGAAGCTCGAACGTTGCCAGCAAATTTAAGCCTGGTCAGGGTTCACGGTTCAAGGGCTAGGGACTGCATGGATCATTTTTTTCTTTAGCTGCCTCTGTTCCAAAATAAGTGTCAACTTTAGTAGTAGGACAACTTTGTACTAAAGTTTGCACAAAGTTGAGAAACTTATTTTGGAACGGAGGGAGTACATTTTTGCTATGATCTGTCAATCATTGAGATGCAATAGCATGCATGTTAGTCTCCTTTGTATTTGATGAAATGTTGCAATGGGCAACCTTGGATGCAAGATACATGTAACAGAAGCTGGAAGCTTCATAGCATTGTACAAATTTATCTCGGTGATAAATTACAGTACGTACTATACTAGTACTTCCTCCGTTCCTAAATATAAGTCTTTGTAGAGATTTCACCATGAACCACATGCAGATGTATATAGATGCATTTTAAGTGTAGATTCATTCATTTTGTTCTGTATGTAGTGGAATCTCTACAAAGACTTATATCTACTAGTAATAGCTAGCCCCCACTACTAGGAATTCTCTATCCTCTCCTTGATCCACGTCATCAAAATTGATGTAGCCGTTAGATGAAGTAAATCAGTCCATAATAGCTGTCTGATCTTGACATTGAGAGGCTCCGCGCTAAGCCACAAGCAAGCATGCAGAAATACCGTGCCACATGCATGTGAGTGGGTTTTAAATCACATCAACATGTCTGCATGTAAGCATGCACCGGTAGCATGTGTAAGTGAGCTTTTAAGTCCCATTAACATGTCAAAAAGAAAAATATAATCCCATTATGCAGTAGGAGTTGGCTGATCTTTTTTCCTTACTTGGGATGATCTAAATGATGATGGGAGTTTATTTAGTTTGGCTACCACATTTGTCATGCGGTTATAGAGTTTTTTTGTTCTATGAAATCGATAATTTTGCGCAGAGAGATATACCGCTGTTCCGCGCCAACGCGCGGGGACTCATCTAGTAATATTTAGGAATGGAGGGAGTACTATGTAAAGAGTTAGGTGTCGCACGGTGATAGTGTTAGGTGGGCCATGTAATCACTGAGCCTGCGTGTTTTCACTGCTACGCCTCCGCTGTAAGAATGGAGAAAATTGTAATCTAGTAGTAGTATACCACCTTTCGCCGAAAGCGTGGGACATCCAGCAGTCCTACCACCTTAGTAATAAAGACCAATGAGCCGTCAAATCACATAGACCCAGCAGTAAGTTGGACGGACGAAGCAACCATCACTCTTGTGCCAGTGAGAGGTCGCGCCCGCTCTGCCCGGGCATGAATGCGACACCGATTCTTTGGAGCGGCGCTGACCGTTTCGGGCGAGAAGCGCGCGCGGGCGATGGAGGGGCTTTGGGTGGGCCAGGCTGGTCAGGAGCAGGCGTGGCAGCTGTCCGCATGTCCCTACCGGACACGCCCGGAAACGAGAGGATGCACTGACTCTCGCGGCTAAAATCGTACACTACACAACATCTCTTTGTAGGAGTAGGTCGATCTGTCGCTCTCTCTAACACACACATGGTGTTAAACACACACACACACACACGCACACACACGCACCTTAGTCCCGTTGCACCTTCTAACGTGACTTATTACACCTTGACGGAGGGAGTAGTAAGTATACGAGATACGGTGGCACACTGACTTAAGTCGAATACAAGTGCCCAAAATTTGTGTGCATGTTATAATAAGGATTCACTTAAAATAGTATGTGAGCGAACAGAGGGATCAATTGGACAGTATTCCCGAGCAGTAGCGAGATGTGTGAGGTAAGATACACCACTGGTGCTTTTAATTTTTATTATTAATTTATTTGTTTCACCCTCTGACTGGTGGGACCCAACGTACTACATGGAGAGAGGTAAGGTGACTAAGGCTGCATTATTTCTGCACCACTGTGGATAGTCTTACCACCAAAGCCACATGACACGGTTATGATTGAAACCCCAATGACTCCCACACACACACACAAAACACGGCATGCTTGTCACACAAATGCAGGAATGTATAAAAGGTTATTTCCCTCTCGTTGAACATAACGGGAGGGTTGTGTAGCTGGTTAGCCTGTTCGCTCATCAACTTGAGGTCTCGGGTTCGATAACTACACTTGAGCATAATTTGTGCCAGGAGGATTCTTTGACTGGTCAAAATGTTTTCTAGGGTTTGCACGCTTCACACACTCTCCCTCCAGTATATATATACATGCTAGAGCCTCAGCGCTTGTAGTTGCTCTCTTCACACTCTCTCACCCTCTCCCGCTGGAGCCTCAGCGCTTGTAGTTGCTCTCTTCACACTCGCTCGCCCTCTCCAGATCTAAACAAGACTTCGTTGGCCCGTCTCTCCCCTCACTGCTTCTCAAAGAGCCGGCAGGATCCGTCCGCCGGGAAGGGTAGGAGGTTTAACGCTGTCGCCGTCGGCAAGGGACTACCGGCGCAGCTGTTCACTTTCCACCCAGCGGCGGCGCGGGAGGGCCTCCGACCCCTTCTTCTTCGCCGCCGTCCCATCACCCACCGAACCACGCCCCAAGAACCTTAAGGTGTAATTTACTTACTCCACATGCATTGCTCTAGCTGCATGTATACCATGAATCTAGGACGTGGTTCAAAGAGGAAAGGAGAGGGGGGAAAGTAGTGGGAAAAGTTGTATATAGCATGAATGTAGGACGTGGTTCAAAGAGGAAATGAAGGGGGAAAGTTGTATAGCATTAATATAGGACGTGGTTCAAAGAGGAAAGGAATTGGGGAAAGTAGTGGGGAAAGTTATATCGCATAAATCTAGGACGTGGTTCAAAGAGGAAAGGAAGGGGCGAAAGTACTAGTTCAAAAAGGAATGGAAGGGACAAGGCTGTAGAGTTTGAGCAGGACTAGATTTGCTGCGCTCACATAGGGAAAGGCGTCTAAAGATAACAAAACTAGGACCAACACAAATATGCTCCTTGGTTGTTTGCTCTTTGTTGCAACAGACTGTGCATGACCACAATACATCTGTAGATGCACATGGTGCTGGTGCGTCCACTGTCCCGTGCAACTCATTAGCTGTTGTTAATCTAAGGCCCTATTTGGTTAAAAACTCCCTAGTCCCTACCTGATGGGTTCCAGGGACTAAACCTGGACTAGAGGTTATTAAATGACATGCTAAAAGACCATGCTACCTCTAGTAATGAACTAATAGAGACAAGGTGCGATGCGTGGCAGGGGTAACTGTTGGAAAAAGTCCCAAAAAGACTCCCTCGGGGTCTTCTTTCTTTAGTCCCAAATGCCCACTTTTAGTCCCTAAAAGTCCCTCCACTTTGGTTTAGATGGGACTAACACGGAGTTTTTTTAGTCCCTACACCAAAATGTCCCTGTAAACAAACACCCTCTAATAATGCCGCTGGAAAATTGATGCAATGCCACAGTTAAAAGCAAATTACATGTTTAACGAATTTCATTGTTAATATAATCTCTATGTTAATATTAATCAATGCCACCGTTTGAGAAATGCTACTGTCTTGCTTTGTTTCCCATTTAGATAAGGTAGATGCTTCTTTTTGTTGGCTTCTGTGTCATCCACCGTTATTGACCACTAATTTTTTTCCTTTGCACCTATGTGTAAACAGGGTTAATTATCTGCTTCACCTCGTTGCCATAGTGACCTTTTGTTGCACTGCACAAAACACTTCTGTTTTAAGAGTGTTTTGTGCAGTTCAACCAAAATGTCACACCGACAACGTTGCTTGATTGCTTGATCTTAGTGGAACTGCACAAGAGGAGATCTTACTTCCTATCCGTTAAGGCGAATTTGGTTCAGCTCTTCTTCTTGTGAGTTGTTTGAATTCCGCATCATGAGAGGTCAGTACTAGCCTTCTTTCACATGATTCTGCAGTGTGCATTCATATGTTGTGCTACTTGTACGATAATGTTGCTTGATTTTAGTGAACTACACAAATGGAGACAAGACTTCCAATCTGTATGTGCACCGTAATATCCTATTGAGGTAAGATAAGGATATTTCACAACTGCTGGCCTGTATTTTGTCACTTTCATCAGAAAATTAAGTTTAGTACTATACTTGTGCTCCCTAATTGACATACCAAATCCTACATTGAATGCGAAGCTTGTTTGTTATTGAACCAAGTGATAAAGGGGAAAAACAAGGGGAAGAAAAACAAAAATCAACTCCTGGTGCTGTAATGAAGCACTGGAACTGTGATGACACAAGTAATGATATAGTTTTGCATCTTAATTTATTGCTATGGATGAAACGAGCAATTGTTTTGCCACTGATTTGATGCCACTCTTAATGTAATATGTAATTATCTCTACTTGTGCAAATAGGGATCTTCTTTGAAGATACCATATATTTTAGTGGAACTTCACAAGAAGATGTTGGAAACATTAAACTAATCGAGGAGTATATAGTAAGCATGGCCACCACCATAGATAGCAACAGATGGTTCCGGAGAATTGCTTCATCTGTATGCTCTACACAATAAGCCTCCTGACAAAGGTTGGTACTCGCCCACTGATTTCATCCATATGATTGAGCTTTGTCATCTCTATTGGTGTTGTGCTACTGTTTAGATACTGTCATAAAAAAGTGGTATTATCCTTGAGAAGTGCTTCATCTATGCTGTTTTAAATATTTCCTTTCCTTTTTTCGAGCAAACAGTGATGCTAGCATTTAGTAGTCCTCTTGTCTTTGCACAACAGGATGATCTTCCTCTGAAGAAGAATATGGAGTACGTGAAGTGACTAGTTCCGATTATGCCAGGATGAAGAAGCCTTGTCTATCTTATATCAGAAGGAGTAGTTGAATGATGGTTACATTACTCCCCACAAGACCAAACTAACTTCAGCTCAAAAGGACTGACAAAATCTCCATTTTTTTGCTGTGATGCGCGAGTACAATGTTGTTCTAGGATTCTTTCTGGTGAGTTCCATTTTTCTAAAACTGTGCTCTACATGGACCATGTATGTGCCTGTTGAAACTGTCAATTCATAGTACATTTTGCTCTATACTAATCACTTTTTTGTATTTGTGCAAACAGGGGTGCTCAGCTTGATTTCAATGGGAACTATACAAAATGTTCATGAATACATCGAATCATTCATTTCCACCACAAGAAAGGAGGTGCCGATAAGTTCAAGGCGTTGCAACATATAAGGGCAAAATCATACAAGCTATGCGCGAATTTGGTTGACTTTGGTGGAACTGCACAAAAATAACAGCTCGTTTATTTAGCACGAGGTGCCATGTCAATGTCCGAACTGATGGCAAACCCTGCCCATTCCATAATCGTAGGCATTTAATATTTTGGAATTGGACAACCCTTGTCAAATTTTGCTCATTGATTTTAGCAAGACATGCGTTTGATATTTTCGAATGGGACGCCCTTTGCTGTCAGCAGCGTCAATTAGTTTTTTCTTTATTCTTTAGTTGTGAAGTAAATATTGCCTCTGACATGTGAGTCGCTGAGATGCATAATCATCGATTGTTTTGAATGTTCTCTATGAATTGCCAGGCCTGTGTGTTTGATTGGAATGTACAGAAACGCTAAAAGCTGCTCAAACTCTTTGTACTCCTTCTGTTCCTTTTTACTTCACACTTTGTGAAAGTGCATACTTTTTTGTATAAGATTGGTCAAAGTAGAGATACTTTGACTGCAGACAAAACTTGTATGCAGACTAGAAAGGACCGGAGGGAGTACATGTGAAACTGCTGCAAACGAGGTGATCACCCTAGGAATAATGCTAGTACATATTGTTTTGCATGTTCATCCAATGCCAGTCATATAGGAATTCGAACTAATCGAAATAAATTCATTCATACACGGTCGGATTTCGTATAAACATGCCATATTTCATTACGTTTCATACATTCTTCAACTAAAAAGGGTTGCGCTGGAGGTATAATTAATTAACCGAAGCTACCCACCTGTGTTCCGCTGAGCCGAACAGAAGCTTCAGTGACTTAACTGCAGGTGCAGTTGCGTAACTAACATGTGGCCTGTTGGGCCCACGTGTCAGTCAGCCAACTGCACCAGCAGTTAAGTAGAAGCAGCGTTATTCTCCAGCAGAACATCCCGACTCCACATCGCCGCCAAGAAGCTAATCGGCCGTCAATGGTCAACTTGCCTAGCTTGGCTTCAACAGGAGGGTAGCAGCGGTGGCCTTACTTGGACCCGAGCGGCGGCGACCTACTGTGTTCTACTCTTCCTCGTTTTCTGTGTGGCGCGGCCTCGTTGGCAGCGGGGCGGGGCCTCGGCGGAGCCGGCGATGTCCTCTGTCTCGTTACCCGCGGGCGGCGCCTCAGCGGAGCGGTGGAAATCCTCCCTCGCGTTGCCGGCAGGGTGGGCCTTGGCTGAGCCGGCGATGTATGTCCTCTGCCTCGTTGTTGGCGGGGCGGGGCCTCGGTGGAGCCGGCGGTGTCCTCTTCCTCGTTGTTGGCGCCGCGGGGCCTTGATGGAGCAGGGCCTCGTCGACGCCAGCGGAGCGGGGACTCGTCGGAGCCGGCATTGTCCTCTGCCTCGTCCTCGATTTCGCCAAACAGTGCCTCGCTCGCTTCATCGCCCTCTTTGCTAGCCTCTTTGTAGGCGGCCGCAGCCCCCGCCACCCGCATGCGGTACCGCCAGCGCTCGAGACGGCCCTTGCGCGCGGAGCGGTACGAGTCGAGTAGCGCCTCCTGCTCCGCCCGCTCCGCGGCGATCTGCTCCTCCGCTTGCAGGTGCTCCTGGAGGAGATGGTGGTTGTAGGTGGCGTCGGCCTGCGCCTCCCGGAACTGCTCCTGACGCATCTGCCTCACACTGTCCATATATTGGGCACGGGCCTCGCCGATGGTCATGGTGCAATGCACCGGCAAGGATGGCGTGGAGGAGGGGGTTGGCGCCGGATCGTCGACTACCATGTTCTCCATTGGGACGTCGTCGTCCTCTGGCTGCCTGCCGGCCAGCCGGTCGGCAACAATGGCTGCCATCTCCTTGTGGTCCGTCGTCCGCCCGTCCCGAAGAGCGCTGGAGCGCGAGGAAGCCATGGTGGGCAGTAGTGGTGTGGACAGGAGAAAGGGAACGGATGCGGATGACTGCGGCTATGGCCGACGCAATAGTTTATATAGCAATGGTGGGCGGGCGGAGGAACGGACGTGTGGCGCCGGAGTAGCCACCTCCGCAACCGCGTATCATTAATGTGGGCGGCAGATGGACGGACGGACGGCACTTGTGTCGTTTGAAGGCGGAGCAATCGCCTCCACCAGGAAGCAGGGCGGGCGGCGCTGACTGTTTCGGGCGAAAAGCACGCGCGGGCGAGGAGATGACTTTACTTGGAGAGGATGACAATGGGGACCCACCAGGTCCATAGCCTCACGTACGCAAGTGCCTTCTTATTATATATATATATATATATAACTATACTCCCTCCGTCTAGGTGAATAAGTCGTATTAGAAGGTGCATCACGACCTAGGTGCAAGCAGATTAGTGGAAAAGAAGAATATTTCTCTCTTCTAAACACAACATTTAATCACAGCAGTTAAGAGGATGCCTTATTAGCTACCCATGCAGGCCATCGTAATTCATAGCATGCAAAGTGCTTTTATTTCTTGCCTAATAACCGCATGGACGTGCTGCATGCATTGGTCCTTACCCGAGCAAAAAAAGGGAGGAAAGGGGTTTCCACGGGAGACAATGAGGCAGAGGTGGAAGCGCTCGCTGGAGTAATTTATTTTGCTTCCCCCTGGTTTCCAGACATCACGGTCCCACACCATTGTCAACCTATGTAGTAGTCAATAAACGAGAGAATTGCACAAGAAGCGGCCGACAGCTGGGACCAGGCAGCTCGAGAAGTATTTGTGTTTTTGAGGTGTGAGCACTTCAGAGTTTTTCGATGTTTAGCCCAGATATTAATTTTTCTCCACTGAACAACAACGAAAACATCGCTGCAGGTATTAACTGGGAGGGCTGTGGCCCGTCTAGCCCAGGCCAGATATCCAGCTCAGATATTAATTTTTTTCAAGCTGAAAATGGCTAGCCCAGCTATAGTTTTTTTAGGAATACCTAGGCAAGGTCAAGTTGTTATTCTCCGCCCTGCTGGGCTACAAATCTTTCCTAAGAGGGATGCATTAGGCATAACAAGAAAATGTGCTTTAAGAAATAATAAATGGGATCTAATTTTTAAAAACTGGGCAGTAACTATAAAAAAATACACCAAACACATGATTACTTTATAAAATATTATTTCTGGATATTGAAAATGTTAATTTCATTAATTGTTGCGAGCGCAATGTTTCGTTGGATTTTTATGTAATATAAATTTATATTGAAATTGTATTTAATCTGACTAGAAATTTCGGGATAAAAATATTTCGGATCCCATCAAAATGTGGGAAATTTTATTGAATTCTATTTTGAACGGTTGGTTGAAATGGGCTGTACTTTTAACAAACTGTAAATGGGCTGTAGTAAATTCCATTAGAATTCAAAAATGGGCTACACATTCTTACAAATCTCAAATGGGCTATAAGTTCTCTGCCACACACTTATGGCCTTACTAAGTTGACGCGTCCCCTAAAAAAACAGAGTTGACGTGTATGCAAGGCTTTGTCAACTTATAGTCAACACACGGTTCTAGCAGCAGTGGCCATTGGATCTCCATCCAACGGATGCCGTGCTTCTTCTTCAATCTCGAACATTCTAGCTTCACCCGCCCAAAAAATGATTCCTCCCCCTGACATCTGGGGAGCACCATTTTGGAAGCTGACTTGTGGGCCAACTAAGTTGACGTACCAAGGGCTTTGTCAACTTAGTCAATATAAACGATTCTAGCTGCAGTGACCGTACGATGCCCATCCAACGGCCGTACTGCTTCTTCAACCTCTGGTCTTCTTGCTCCAGCCGCCCAAAGCAGCGCCGGTCGCGCCGCCTGCTCCTGCCTCCCGTGGCCGGCTGTGCTGCCGCGGAGGCCTCACCGCCCCCTACTATTCCCACCGCTGGCCAGGCCCTGTGGCGATGGCAGCCTCACACCGCAGCCGAACGAGTGAACCCTCATACTCCTCTCTGCGTGGGCATCCACTGCCGCGTCTTCACCGGCTCCGCGTCGTCCCCTTCCTAGGCCTCGCCGTCGTCCACCGCCCTGGTGCTCTCGGCGCAGCATGGTCAACGTGGTCAAGGAACGACTTCCATGGGACGTGGACTGTACGTGGAGAGGCTGATAGTTGGGTCCACGGTGGCAACAAGGAAGTGCCTCCTTATTACGCGGAAAATAATGATTCCTCCACCTGTCAGTAGGGACCCACCGGACGGGCCACCAGTATTTTGCAAAAAAATCATTTCCCCCTGACTGCTGGGACCCACTGGACGGGCCACCGTATTTCGCGAAAAAAATTCCCCCCGCTGTCAGCTCCGACCCACCGGAAGTGCCTCCTTATTACGCACACAAAAATGAATACTCCCCCGGCTAGCTGGGACCCACCTTGCTGGGAGGCTGACTTCTGGGCCTACTAAGTTGACGGGGACGAAGGGCTTTGTCAACTTAGTCAATATGAATGATTCTAGCTCCAGTGACTGTACGATGTCCATCCAACGGCCGTAGTGCTTCTTCAACCTCTGGTCTTCTTCCTCCAGCCGCCCAAATCAGTGCCGGTCGTGCCGCATGCTCCTGCCTCTCGTGGCCGGCTGTGCTCCCGCAGAGGCCTCACCGCCCCTACCATTCCCACCGCTGGCCAGGCCCTGCAGCGACGACAGCCTCACACCGCAGCCGAACCAGTGAACCCTCGTAGTCCTCTCCGCGCGGGCTTCCACTGCCGCATCGTCCCCTTCCTAGGCCTCGCCGTCGTCCACCGCCGTGGTGCTCTCCGCGTGGCGTGGTCAACGTGGTCAAGTAACGACTTCCATCAGAAGAGTATTGTACGTGGAGAGGCTGACAGCTGGGTCCACGGCCACAACCCAGTTTTTTTGTGATTTGCCAAGTAAGTCGCTTTGTCAGGCCTGTTGGCTGCAAATCTTTCAAGACAAGGAGAGCTTTCATTCGGCTGGCCAAAAAAATGAACCATCAGTAATGAGAAATGGGTTGTACATTTTTAAAACACATCAAACTGGCAATTAGTATCAAATATCTTTTTTTCATTTCAAGATTTTAAATTACATTAATTTTTATGCGTGGAGAATTTGTTGGATTTTATATTGATATAGATTTATTTTTAAAATCAGTTTGAATGTGAGTCGAAATTTCAGGATTAAAAACAGTTCGGACCGCACCGAAATATGCAAAATTTCGTATAATTTTTTAGCCGTTGCCACAATATGGGCTGTAATGCTAACAAAAAGAATATGGGCTCCAAAAAAAACCTTAAGAATTAGCAAATGGGCTGTAAATTATTAGAAATAATGGCAGATGGGCTGTATGCTGTTTTCCACAGATTTGAGGCTTTCCTAAAAAAAGGTTGACGCACAAGCACTGACTGTTGGATGTCCATCCAACGGCCGTCGTGCTTCTTCAATATCTGCTCTTCCTGCTCCAGCCGCTCAAACAAGCGTCGGCGGGACTGCCTGCTCCCTCCTCCTCGCGGCCAGCTGTGCTGCCACGCAGGCCTCACCGCCCGACCGTACTCCCATCGCTAGCCTAGCCATCCCTCTACTCACCCACACCTGCTGTTATTCTCTGGCGACGGCAGACGAAACCAGTAAACCCTCGTACAGTCGTACTCCCTCTGCATGGGAAACAACTGTCAAGTCTTCCCTGCCTCCGTGTCGTCCCCTTCCTAGGCCTCACCGTCATCCACCGCCCTGGTGCTCTCGGCGCGGCGTGGTCAACATGGTCAAGGAACGACTTCCATCGGACATGGACTGTACGTGGAGAGGCTGACAGCTAGGTCCACGGCCGCAGCAAGGAAGTGCCTCCTTATTACGCGGAAAATAATGATTGCTCCACCTGACAGCTGGGACCCACCGGACGAGACACTGTATTTCGTGAAAAAAACGTTTCCCCCTGACTGCTGGGACCCACCAGCTACATCTTCGCATGCAAGGAAGTGCGTCCGAAAAAAAAGATTCGCCCCCTGACTGCTGGGACCCACCAGCTACATCTTGGCAGGCAAGGAAGTGCCGGATAGTCGGGACCCACCTGGTCGAAGCGTACGTAGCGTTTTCATTCTGGTCGCGAACGTGTACGTACATACTGGTCGATGTAGAGGTGCACACATGTCGTAGTAGAGGCGCGCACTTGTCGTAGTAGAGAGGCGCACGTAGCATGTACACGTATGTACAGTGGCCAGGGTGCAAGAAAGAAAATACGGCCATATATGTGTACATACGGGCGGGGTCTCAAATGCCTACTCGCGCATACGTACGGCCAGGGCTCGTGTACATGGCTGGGTCGGAACGAAGAAACATCATCGTCGTCGTGTTCATGGGGAGGCAACGGAATGCGTCGTGTTGATGGGGAGGCAACGGAACACGTGGGATCCAACCAGCTGGGTCGGAACATAATGCGTGGTCGTGTTCATCGGGAGGGCTTGTCCGGAACAGGCGATGGAAACGAGGCCTGGCGTACCACAAAACGGAGGAAACAGCCTTGTGTTCGACCGACCACGTTTGAAACTGGATCTTGTTCATCGGGAGGGGTCTGGCGTACCGCAAAACAGAGGAAACGGACCTCCTACAGACGAAACGGGGGTCCTGTTGATCGGGAGGGGTGTGGCGTACGACAAAACGAACGAAACGGACTTGTGTTGGAGCACTACGGTCGAAATGGGGGTCCTGTTCATCGGGAGGGGAGTGGCGTACCGCAAAACGGGACTCCACGGGATACTGTTCATCTCCACCGTCGACCCCCTCCAGCCTCCATGAGCTATTGTTCAATCACCGTCGACCTCCTCCAGCCTTCACCTACGACTGTTCATCCACGGGCTCCTGTTCATCCAGCCTCCACCGCGCGCTACTCCACCGGCTACTGTTCAACCAGCCCTCTCCACGGGCTCCTGTTCAACCACCCCTCCATGGGCTATTGTTCATCCTACCCTCCACTGTCTACTGTTCATCCTGCCCTCCACGGGGTGGTCCTATTCATCCAACCCTCCACGGGGTACTGTTGATCCAGCCCCAACCGGCTCGATCGACCGGGTCCTTTTCATCTAGAGGCAACACCACGGGGTCCTGTTCATCCAACCCCACCGGGAAGTGTTCATCCAAACCCCCCCCCCCCCCCCGCAACGCTCACTGTTCATCCAGAGGCAGCATCGTTCGGCTTCAGTTAGCAGGACTAGCGAAGGAATGGCTCGATCGGGTTCAGTTAACAGCCATCGATCGATCGCTCGGGTTCAGTAACGCGTAGCCTGCAGTGCAATCACTCGGGTTCAATTAGAGCCCAACGCCTCGCTCGGGTTCAGTTAGAGCCAACACCTCGCACACACGCGCGTACGTGTACAAGAGAAACGCGCATCGTTCGGCCCGACCTCCCACTGTAACCGGGAACTCTCCGAAATTTTCCTCGCCCTCGCTTCTACTACGGTTTTTTTTGTCATGGACGGCCCAAAGAATGTCAAGCAGCTCCGTCTCCGGCCCGCCCAGGACGAAAAGCCCATTTTCTGTCATGATTTTTTGTCATAGAAGTAGGAGCCCACCACATCTATGATGATACCAGGTTTTGTCACAATTATCGTCATAGAAGTGTCATATGTATGACAGAAAAAAATTTCGTTCGGCCCAAAATGTCACGGATGTGTCTTTTTTTGTAGTGTTGATGGCGTAGGCTTCTTCCTTAATTTGCGCTTGAGGACAGAATTTTGATCCCTCAGGTCATCGATCTCCTACTCCAGGCTTAGTATCTTTTCGCATAATTCCTGCTTGTTTTCCTGCAAGAGGCGAAAAGGGATAAACTCGATCTTAGGTTTCTTTGTTCTACCCGGGAGGCTTGACTTTTTGAACTCCACATGCATGTCCCCAGGTTGAGGTAACGGGACTTCATCTTCATCTGAGCTCGTCTCCTCCTTTCCCTTAGGTTCATAGTCCTCTTCTTCTTCCCTAGTCGTACCACAATGGTCCGCATCCCCATAGACCTTAGGATCTCCAAGGTAATCAGCCACATAGCTTTCTCCTTCCGAATCCTGGGACGACATGTTGCTCAAATCTGCAGCAGTATAGCTCGAAACAAATACAGGAGATATTTGCGTGATACGGTGGTCAAAACCTTCGGGAGATTATATAATGAATTTTTACCGACTAAAAGAAGTATCATGCAAGAAAACGGAGTCCGGAAAGCACACGAGGTGCCCACGAGGCAGGGGGTGCGCCCAGGGGGGTAGGGCACGACCTCCACCCTCGTGGAAGCCTCGTGTCCTTTTCGGTCTGCTTCTTATTTTCCTATTTTCTTAAATATTCCAAAACAGAGAAAAATTGCCATTAGAACTATTTTGGAGTCGGTTTACTTACCGTACCACGTACCTAGCTATTCCTTTTTGGAGTCTGAAACATTCTGGAAAGTGTCCCTTATGTATTCCTCCGGGGTTATGGTTTCAATAACATTAGTATCAACATTTATAGGATTACCTGAGATATAATGTTTGATTCTTTGACCATTCACCACCCTCGGATTTGTGCCTTCAAAGTTGTTGATTTTTATGGCACCGCCACGATAGACCTCCTCGATGACGTAAGGACCTTCCCATTTAGAGAGGAGTTTGCCTGCAAAAAATCTCAAACAAGAGTTTTATAGCAATACATAATCACCTATATTAAACTCACACTTTTCTATCCTTTTGTCATGCCATCTTTTAACTTTTTCTTTAAACAGTTTGGCATTTTCATAGGCCTGGGTTCTCCATTCATCAAGTGAGCTAATGTCAAACAATCTCTTCACACCGGCAAGTTTGAAGTCATAGTTGAGCTCTTTAATAGCTCAATATGCCTGATGTTCTAGTTCAAGAGGTAAGCGACATGCTTTTCCATAAACCATTTTATACGGAGACATACCCAAAGGATTTTTATATGCAGTTCTATAAGCCCATAATGCATCATCAAGTTTCTTGGACAATTCTTTCTAGATCTATTAACAATCTTTTGCAAAATTAATTTGAGCTCTCTGTTACTCAATTCTACTTGACCACTAGACCGCGGGTGATAAGGAGATGCAATTCTATGATTAACATCATACTTCGCAAGCATTTTACGAAAGGCACCATGAATGAAATGTGAACCACCACCAGTCATTAAATATCCAGGGACTCCAAACCTTAGGAAAATAACTTCTTTAAGCATCTTAATAGAGGTGTTATGATCAGCACTACTAGTTGGAATAACTTCTACCCACTTAGTAACGTAATCAACAGCAACTAAAATATGTGTATACCCATTAGTGGAAGGAAAAGGTCCCATATAATCAAAGTCCCAAACATCAAATGGTTCAATAACGAGTGAATAATTCATAGGCATTTCTTGATGTCTACTAATATTACCAATTCTTTGACATTCATCACAAGATAAGACAAACTTACGAGCATCCTTGAAGAGAGTAGGCCAATAAAAACCGGATTGCAATACCTTATGTGCAATTCTGTCTCCAGCATGGTGTCCTCCATAAGCTTCAGAGTGACACTTGCGTAAGATCTGTTGCTGTTCATGCTCAGGTACACAATGTCTAATAACACCATCTACTCCTTCTTTATAAAGATGTGGGTCATCCTAGAAGTAATGTCTTAAATCATAAAGAACTTTTTCTTTTGCTGGTATGTGAAATTAGGTGGTATAAATTTAGTAACATTGTAATTAGCATAACTAGTCGTCCACCCGTGCCTTTGCACGGGCTAGTTATCTAAAATTTCATTGCGATATGTACCCTTTGATTAATTAAGTGAGTTACTTGTATTATCCATTCTACTTGCTAGTAGCTGCTTCAAAGATAATTTTGTAAGAAATGTTATTACCATGTTAATCAAGAATAAGACATTATAATATGCGAAAATGTAAAAATAAGTATTTTTATGTGAGAATGCATCAAAATGATTCCTCTAGGTAAAAAAATTCATGAACTCTTACTGAATATATGTATTACCAAGATATACTCTTGAACCAAAGGAAGCTATATGAGTTACATAATTATTTGGTATTTTCAGGGATTATACTTCAACAATCGATATCCACATGCACTTAAGACTAAACTAACGATAACACTCTATCAACATTAACACTTCATGGAGAGATGGATCATTGTTACACATTTAATAATCATCCCATTTATATAGAGCAAAAAATTATTTTTTGAATCCCTTGCCAACATTAATTAGAGAATACCCTCCTTTCTTACATTATCTGAGTGGCTATATACATATATTTCATTATATGAGAATGCAAATACATATATGCAAGACCATATTTTTCTTCTTAAAGAAAGAGAAATAAAGACGGAACTCCTCGCGATGGGTGTCTAGTAAAGCTGGTGGCAACATAACGTCAAAATAACATGTCTAACCATTTTTGTTTACACTACATAAAAAATGAAAAAAGAAGAGTTACAACAACTGTTTATCATCGACTCTAATTTCTCAATGTCTTTTAAAGGAATGAAAATTTATTATTCTTTGGCTTAATTTCATTACTTGTTTTTACATAATTTGCAGTCTACTTAACATGTGTTTGGTATATAATAAACAGTTGTTGTGACCCCTTGTAGCATTACTATAAAAAATAGTTGTTGTAACTCGTTGTAATGTTGTAAGTCATTGTAACGATCATTGTAACCTTGGAGTCTACTTCCTTTGTAAATAAATATAAGATCGTTTAGACCACTATTTTAGTGATCTAACCAGACTTATATTTCTTTAGAGGGAGTACTTATCATGTGTTTGTATATAATCGGTTTCCTTTCATTAGACAAACTATAAAATGAAAAGTCTGGTTGCTTAAGTTGATTATCATCCACCATAATGCCAAACACATGTTAAGTAGAAAAAAATCATTCCCTCAGTCATGGACTTCAGAGGCTTTATATCCGACTTCTCTTAAAAAGTTACAATGATCGTTCTTGCTTTTGTGCCAACTGCATATTGATGTGTGCTCTAATGATAGACCAATAAATCATGGGATGACCTTGGTAATCAAAATATGCTGATAATCATGGCATGACCTTGCCAATCAAACTACGCATACGGCTCATTCTACAGGAAAAAAATGATAAAACAACATGCATGCTATTGAGTACTTGTACCTTCATAGAGAAAATTCAGCGCGGCAGCATTTGAGGACACTTTCTTTAGAATATCTAGAAAAAAGGAGTGCTCAAGTTATGGTTGTTAACACGGAACTGGATTCAACGCCTCCAACCTGCAGTCAAGCAACACACGTACAATTAGTTTGCTCAAAGCATATCTTTACATGTGTTCTTGGTGAACAACCAAGTAAGGTAAATTTGTTCTCATAAAAAGAAGTAAGATAGTATGGTAGTTTGTCCTAAATTGTATCAAAGGATCAAACTCACCCTTTGATCGACAAACGGAAAAACTTATAGAACAGTAAGCCTGAATGCAGATTATAAAGAAGAGAACCCTATTTTTTTCTCGGGTTCTCATTCTGGTCTTCACCCTGGTCCAAGAAAGGCACATGCTTATTTAGAAGTAGAAATGCTGTACGTGGTTGTTTTAGCGTACGTAGGGCGGTACACTAAGGATGATGAATGGCCTGCGAATGGCAGCCGGAGGGTTGGGCCCGAGTGGTCGAGTGGAGATGGATGGGTGGAGAGGAAGCACCTGCCCACGTTGTCCGCTTAGACAACGCACGCTAGGGTGCTAAAGAAACCGGATTGAGGAACGGAACAGGCAGAGTTGCACAGCATCAGCCAACCATTGACCCACCCCCGTCTCCGAGACTTAAATAATCCAGTATTCAGAGCTAAATTAGCCCACTGCGGATTGCAGTCTGATCGGCCATGGAAGCTGAGGAGATTTGAAGGACCTTTATCATCAAATCGCTGGAAGACAGGCAACTCGAGAGATTATCATGGGAAGGGATGATGCAAACGGCCTGGGACATTTTTCGTTCAGCGAACCTGGGCAAAAAAAAATTGTTCCTCAATCTGGTTTCTTGACAACAATATCTATTTTTCTCAAGAAAAAGAACAATATCTATTTATAGGACTCACCTTACGTACCTTCAGGGTTGCCCAGAATTAAGGCGATAATATTTTAATTTGGCTAACCATGCGTACTATGAGGGCAGTACAGAATTAAAGACAAACTCCTCTTTCTGATCCTTCTCCAAATGTCTTAGATACATGACATTAAACCGGATGCATTGGAACTAATGGAAACAGATCACAAAGAACTGAAAAATTAATCCAGAACACACATTTAAATCTGTATCTTATATGCAATAGTGTTTATCATCATCTGCATGCATTGGTACTTGCACAGTCCATTGGGATGTATCTAGAATATCTCAAATAAAATCATCTGTAGTAAAACCCTTTCTTGTATATAATGTTTCCTCAGTATTCAAGAATGAGTGTCTAGAAGATACTATTAAAGGTCTTGACAACAGTATCTAATTCTCTCCGAAAAAGAACAATAATATTAATATGATTCACCTTAAGTACCTTGACGGCTGCCCAGAATTCAGGCCCTAATATTTTAATTTTTCTCACCTTACGTACTATGAGGCTAGCGCAGAATTAAGGACAAACTCTTCTTTTTGATAATTCTCCAAATGTCTGAGACATAAAATTCTCAACTGGATGCTTTGGAACTAATCGAATCATACCATGAAGAATTGAAAACTTAATATACACATTCTGGATCTGGCAAGCATCCGTATTTGCACAATCTGTTGGGCTGCTGCCTTACAAAATTTTCTTCTGCAATATCTTTTCTGCTATCAGATTTCAGCATCTCATATTTACTTTTACAGAAATTTCTTCTGCAATTTTCATCGAGCTACCAGAGTTGATCGTCTCATATATATTAACTCTTTTCCAAGCCCATATTAACTGTGAGCTGCATGAGCCTTCCTGTTATTGTACAAATATTTCCCCCAGCAACCACGTCACGCCATATCTTATAGCATTGTACAAATATTACTCCCAGCAACCATGTCACGCCATATCATATAACATGTTATCTTCTGAATCCACCTCTTGCTTGAAGTAAATCTGCTTTCACATTAACCAATGGAAACCAATCACGTTTTACTTCCCTGCTTTCCCCTTTCATGGACATCATCTTCTTCATGTCTTGCGTCAAGATGCTTCTTTATGCACTTCCTTCAGCACCGTCTACACCATGTGCTCGTCCCTCAACACAACAGAAACTTCGGATGAAGCCATCCAGATGATGTTAATACAATTTTGAAATCATCCTAGACTGGGATTTTTAATTCTGGAGAACACATCACACATTAGTATCAGGCCAGCAATAAACCTACACATACGTTCAGAGTCACCTTATTTATGCAAGATAGTTGGTGTCTTCTAGGCTAGATGGCTCGTCTCTCCTAGCTCTTCTTCTTCAAGAATCCGCTAGTGATCACGTCGACATCCGCCCAAAAGCCGCACGCCATCGACAATGATGATAAAGTGGAGGCCCAACTGATGCGGCTGGGAAGCCTCAGATAATCGCTGCTGCTCTTCCTCATCAAGAAGACCAAGTAACAGGAGACTCGAATTCGAAAAAAACGCGGAAAAGGTGCAGGAGAGATAGCCGCACAGCAGAACCTGGAAGCTTGCACCACCTAGGGACAACGCAAAAGGAGAGGAGAACGATTCCTCCTAGATCGAATTAGGGGCGCCATGAACGGGATAAGACGGCTTGGCCAAGGGGCCATGAACGGGAGAAGGGCATGAGTGGAGATCAAGGAGATCGGGGTCGGGGGTTACCTTTTTCTTAGATGGCCGTGGGTTACCTTGGGTAGAAGAAACTGTGTATGTTACGTATAGGAAAGGAAATATGTTAGACTTCGGGAAAGCCAATTTTTTTGACAATTGAAAGCTAACCTTTTTTTATGACGAAGGGAAAGATAACTTCATGCGTGATGATTCTGAGAATATAAAAGGGTGTGTGATGTCATAGGTGGGTGATTTTTTTCAACTATAAATCAAAGATATAATGGTTTAAACTCATAATTACATGGCTTAATCTACACCATTATAACTCGTCCCCACGAGATAAACGGCTCGTAAATTCTAATTAACTTGGTAATTTCTAGGGAGTCTGTAATTAGTATAGGTATAGATCAGCATACCATGGAGCAGTACGAGAGGCATTTATGACAGGTGATTGTTCATCAGGAAAGCTATCATCAATAGGTAGTGGGTCATCAAGAACATTCTCTAACCTAGACAAGTTGTCTGCAACGGGGTTCTCAGCTCCCTTTCGATCAATAATATGCAAATCAAATTCTTGTAGCAAGAGAACCCATCTAATAAGTCTAGGTTTAGCATCTTTCTTTTCCATAAGGTATTTAATAGCAGCATGATCAGTGTGAATAGTTACTTTAGAATTAACAATATAAGGTCTGAACTTATAACAAGCAAAAACAACTGCTAAAAATTCTTTTTCAGTAGTAGCATAATTTCTCTGGGCACTATCTAAAGTTTTACTAGCATATTGAATAACATTTAATTTTTTATCCACTCTTTGTCCTAGAACAGCCTCTACAGCATAATCACTAGCATCACACATGATTTCAAAGGGTAAATTCCAATCAGGTGGCTGAACAATAGGTGCAGAAACCAAAGCTTTCTTAAGTATTTCAAATGCTTCTACACAATCATCATCAAAGACAAAAGGAATATCTTTTTGTAATAGGTTAGTCAGAGGTTGAGAATTTTTTGAGAAGTCCTTGATGAACCTCCTATAAAAACTGGTAAGACCAAGGAAACTTCTTATACCTTTCATGTCCTTGGGACACGACATATTTTCAATAGCATCAACTTTAGCTTTATCAACTTCAATACATCTTTCAGAAATTTTATGCCCCAAGACAATACCTTCATTAATCATAAAGTGGCACTTCTCCCAGTTCAAGACAAGATTAGTTTCATCACATCTCTGTAATACTCGATCAAGGTTGCTCAAGCAATCATCAAAAGAGGATCCATAAACGGAGAAATTGTCCATGAAAACCTCACAAATCTTTTCACAAAACTCAGAGAATATAGCCATCATGCATGTTTGAAAGGTAGGAGGTGCATTACATAAACCAAAAGGCATACATCTATATGCCAAAGTACCGAAAGGGCAAGTAAAAGTGGTCTTTGCTTGATCATTAGCTGACACGGGTATTTGAGAGAAGCCAGAGTAACCATCTAGAAAGCAATAATGTGTATGCTTGGATAATCTTTCTAGCATTTGATCAATGAAAGGCAAAGGGCAATGATCTTTTTTAATAGCTTTATTTAATTGGCAAAAATCAATTACCATCCTATAACCTGTAATAATTCTTTATGGAATCAATTCATCTTTATCATTAGGAACGACAATAATACCTCCCTTCTTAGGGACACAATGGACAGGACTTACCCACTGACTATCAACAATGGGATAAATTATACCTGCCTCAAGGAGCTTCAATATTTCCTCTCTTACCACTTCTTTCATCTTAGGATTCAGCCGTCGTTGGTGATCAATAATTTGTTTGGCATCTTTCTCCAAATTTATCTTGTATTGACATAGAGTGGGACTAATGCCCTTAAGATCATGAAGAGTATATCCAATAGCAGCACGGTGCTTCTTCAGAGTCTTCAATAATCTCTCTTCCTCATGCTCTGAAAGGTTAGCACTAATAATAAAAGGATATATCTTCTTTTCATCAAGATGAGCATATTTAACAGTATCAGGCAATGGTTTAAGCTCAAACACGGGATCTCCCTTGGGTGGAGGAAGATCCCCTAGGATTTCAACAGGCAAGTTGTGTTTCAGAATAGGTCCCTGTTTAAAGAATACTTCAACTTTTCCCTTCTTTCATTCATGAACAGATCATTTTCATGGTCTGGCAAATATTATTCTAAAGGATCAGTAGGAGGCACAACAATAGAAGCAATACCAATAATTTCATCTTTACTAGGCAATTCCTCATCACGGGGTTTTCTACGAAACTTAGCAAAATTAAACTCATGAGACATATGCCCTAATCCGATAGAAACAATATCCTTATTGTAGTTTATCTTAGCATTAACAGTATTCAAGAAGGGTATACCATATATAATGGGACAAAAGCTATCTTGTCGGGAACCAAGAACAAGAAAATCAGCAGGATATTTTACCTTCCCACACAAGACTTCAACATCTCTAACAATCCCAATTGGTGAAATAGTATCTCTATTGGCAAGCTTAATGGTAACATCGATATCTTCTATCTCAGCAGGTGCAATATCATGCATAATTTCTTTGTATAAGGAATGAGGTATTGCACTTGCACTAGCACCCATATCACATAAGCCATGATAGCAATGATCTCCTATTTTAACAGAAATAACATGCATGCCTACAACAAGTCTATGTTTATTTTTAGTATCAGGTCTAGCAATTCTAGCAGTCTCATCACAGAAGTAGATAACATGCCCATCAATATTATCGGCCAAGAGATCTTTAACCATAGCAATATTAGGTTCAACTTTAACTTGCTCAGGGGGTTTGTGTGTCCTAATATTACTTTTGTTGACTACATGTGACGCCCACGATTCAATCGTACACTAATCATACACGCAAATGTGTACGATCAAGATCAAGGACTCATGGGAAGATATCACAACACAACTCTAGACACAAATTAAAATAATACAAGCTTTATATTACAAGCCAGGGGCCTCGAGGGCTCGAATACATAAGCTTGAATACAAAAGAGTCAGCGGAAGCAACAATATCTGAGTACAGACATAAGTTAGACAAGTTTGCCTTAAGAAGGCTAGCACAAAAGCAACAACGATTGAAAAGGCAAGGCCTCCTACCTGGGAGCCTCCTAACTACTCCTAGTCGTCTGCGGTCCTATCATAGTAGTAGGCATCCTCTGGGTAGTAGTAGTCATTAGTGGCGTCGTCTGGCTCATGGGATCCGTCATCTGGTCGCAACAATCGGGTATGGGGGGAAAAGAAGTAGCAAAGCAACCGTGAGTACTCATCCAAAGTACTCGCAAGACTTTCATCAGATCTAAACTAAGTATGCATCTGTATCAAAGGAAAGGCTTGTATCTATGGACTAAACTGCAGAATGCCAGAAGGGAAGGGGAAAGCCTAGCCTATCAAAGACTAGCATCTTCTGGAAACCACCATCTTGCAGCAACAAGAGGGAGTAGAGTAGCATAAAGTAAAGTAGTAGAAGTGTTATCAACCTCGGCCAGAGATCCTTTCTCGACTCCCTGCGAGAAAGCAATCCCAGAGCCATACTATCCAAGTGTCAACACATTCCAATTCTCATCACCATCCCGTTCTCATCACAAGTATCCAGTTCTAGTTGTATCGATCGGGATACAACTCCAAGTGTATGTTACCGTAGGACATGCTATCGATAGATGTTTTCTTCCCTGCAGGGGTGTACCAACTTACCCACCACACTTGATTAACTCCGGTCGGACACACTTTCCTGGGTCATACCCGGCCTCGGCCAAACAATACGCCGCAACACGACCTAGGCTTAATAGATAGGCCAGCATGCCGGACTAAACCTATGCCCCTAGGGGTCATGGGCCATCTCCCCGGGAACTCATGCATGTTGCGTGGGCGGCCGATGAGCAGACCTAGCTACCTCCTTCAACAAGGCAGGAGCTTACCAGTCCAACCCGGTGCGCGCCGCTCAGTCGCTGACGTCTATTAAGCTTCGGCTGATGCATACGACATAGAACACCCATACAATGCCCACGTGATGGTTAGTGCTATCAGGCCAGAGGCCCCTCGGATCAAATATCCAAATCATAGTGGATTAGGAGCACGCGGTAACGAGCAGAAACTCACGATCGATGTGACCCCGTCGCCCCATCTCGAGTACTTGCGGCAAGGGCTAAGAATGCCCGGCCACGCCTCGTAAGTATCTCGCGGGCACCTTCCAAGTCAACCCGACTCCACATCACTCGCTATTAAGCTCGCATGGGTACCCCTCAGGGCCGACCCGTCTTGAGTAACATGGCTCAGTGCAAAGTCATAGTAACCATAGTAACTGTGTGTCTAACACCAAGGGGAAAACTCGAGGAATCACCCCCGGTGAATTCCACTCGATGTAATCATCAAGGTGAACGTAAGAGGATTCACCCTCGAGGTTCACCCAGGTAGCCTTGGCCTGGGAGGGGAAAGGCAGGGGCCTTTTTTGGTTTTATTTTATTTATTTTTAGGGCATTAAACCAATTTTAAAAAAGATTTCTCCATCAATATTACTTATGACTTATTTGCCATAGAATGAACATTTAGTTTTCATGTTTGGCAATTTGAATTTTGGACTTTGATTTGAATTTGAAATTTGAACCAGTTTCAAACCAACGTGAGTTTAACAACAGTAATCATGATGATGTGGCATCATTAGGAGGGAATTACTGTAGATTAATTATCCGGGCGTCACACTACAGTTGAAACTTTAGCATGATCCTTTATTGTAATAGGGAAAGGTGGTTTCTCAACATAAGCAGTAGGAACAACAGGATCATTATAAGTGATAGTGTTTTGTTCAACTTTCATAGGTGCAACTACTTTTACTTCAATGGGAGGATTATATTTAAACCACTTCTCCTTAGGGAGATCAACATGAGTAGCAAAGGATTCACAAAAAGAAGCTACTATCTCAGAGTCAAGTCCATATTTAGTGCTAAATTCACGAAAAGCATCGGTATCCATAAAAGATTAAACACAATCAAACTTAGGTGTTATACCTGACTCCTTACCTTCGCCGAGGTCCCAATCTTCAGAGTTGCGTTTAATTCTCTCCAATAAATCCCATTTGAATTCAATAGCCTTCATCATAAAAGATCCAGTACAAGAAGTATCGAGCATGGAGCAATTACTGAGAGAGAGCCGAGCATAAAATTTTTGAATAATAATTTCTCTTGAGAGCTCATGATTGGGGCATGAATATAACATTGACTTAAGCCTCCCCCAATCTTGAGCGATGCTTTCTTCTTTGCAAGGCCAAAAATTATATATATAATTACGATCACGAAGAACAAGATGCATATGATAAAACTTTTGATGAAATGCCAATTTCAATCGCTTGTAGTGCCATGATCTCATATCATCACATAGCCTATACCATGTCAATGCGTCTCCCTTCAAATATAAAGGGAAGACCTTCTTCTTGATGACATCCTCGGGCATACCTGCAAGCTTAAATAATCCACAAACTTCATCCACATAGATTAAGTGTAAACCGGGATGTAGTGTTCCATCTCCTGCAAAAGGATTAGCTAGTAGTTTCTCTATCATACCCGAAGGAATTTCAAAATAAACATTTTAAGTAGGTTCAGTAGGTTGAGGAGCAACTCTTTGCTCTACTGGTCGGCGTCAAGATACCCCGAACAAGCCCCTCAAAGGATTATGTTCGATAGTAACAAGTGACAGTAAATTTCAGCACACTATATCAATTTTTCCTTACCAAATTCCACCTACCAAAGGCGCTTCACTCCCCAACAACGGCGCCAGAAAATAGTCTCGATGACCCACAAGTGTAGCGGATCTATCGTAGCCTTTTCGATAAGTAAGAGTGTCGAACCCAACGAGGAGCAGAAGGAAATGATAAGCAGTTTTCAGTAAAGTATTCTCTGCAAGCACTGAAATTATCGGTAACAGATAGTTTTGTGATAAGGTAATTTGTAATGAGTAGCAAGTAATAAAAGTAAATAAGGTGCAGCAAGATGGCCCAATCCTTTTTGTAGCAAAGGACAAGCCTGGACAAACTCCTATATGAAGGAAAGCGCTCCCGAGGACACATGAGAATTATCGTCAAGCTAGGTTTCATCACGTTCATATGATTCGCGTTTGGTACTTTGATAATTTGATATGTGGTTGGACCGGTGCTTGGGTACTGTCCTTACTTGGACAAGAATCCCACTTATGATTAACCCCCATTGCAAGCTTCCACAACTACAACAGAAGTATTAGGGTAAACCTAACCATAGCATGAAACATATGGATCCAAATCAGCCCCTCACGAAGCAATGCATAAACTAGGGTTTAAGCTTCTGTCACTCTAGCAACCCATCATTTAGTTATTACTTCCCAATACCTCCCTTTAGGCCCAAACAATGGTGAAGTGTCATGTAGTTGACGTTCACATGACACCACTAGAGGGATGACAACATACATCTCATCAAAATATCGAACGAATACCAAATTCACATGACTACTTATAGCAAGACTTCTCCCATTTCCTCAGGAACAAACGTAACTACTCACAAAGCATATTCATGTTCATAACCATAGGGGTATTAATATGCATAATGGATGTGAACATATGATCTTCCACCAAGTAAACCAACTACCATCAACTACAAGGAGTAATCAACACTACTAGCAACCCACAGGTACCAATCTGAGGTTTGGATACAAAGATTGGATACAAGAGATGAACTAGGGTTTGAGATGAGATGGTTCTGGTGAAGATGTTGATGGAGATTGACCCCCTCTCAATGAGAGGATCGCTGGTGATGACGATGGTGATGATTTCCCCCTCCCGGAGGGAAGTTTCCCCAACAGAACAGCTCCGCCGGAGCCCTAGATTGGTTCCACCAAGATTCCGCCTCGTGGCGGCGGAGTTTCTTCTCCAAAGCTTGCTTATGATTTTTTCTCAGACGAAAGACCTCATATAGCAAAAGATGGGCATCGGAGGGCCACCAGGGAGCCCACGAGGCAGGGGGGCGCGCCCCCACCCTCGTGGCCAGGGTGTGGCCCCCCTATGGAACTTCTTTCGCCCAATATTTTTTATATATTCTGGAAATAAATTCCGTGAAGTTTCAGGACTTTTGGAGCTGTGCAGAATAGGTCTCTAATATTTGCTCCTTTTCCAGCCTAGAATCCCAGCTACCGGTATTCTCCCTCTTCATGCAAACCTTGTAAAATAAGAGAGAATACACATAAGTATTGTGACATAATGTGTAATAACAGCCCATAATGCAATAAATATCGATATAAAAGCATGATGCAAAATGGACGTATCAATCAACAACTCCTTCATCACCACCTAAGAGGAAGGAGACATAATCACATGGGTATGGGCACTCCCCTTGGCAACTGCCAAGCTTGGGGGAGTGCCCCGGTATCGTATCACCATCACTTTTACCTTTACCATTTTTCTTAATTTGATCCTTTTGATAATATCTTGATCTAGTATAATAAAGTTTTAGTATGATCTAGTTGTGAGTTTTGCTCTATGATCTTTCTATGTAATCGAGTCTGTGAGCTATATATAATAAAGATTAGTGTTGAGTCAAGGGCTTGATTATTTTACTATGATCTTGAGGGAATAAAATAAAAGAGAAGAAATAAAAAGAAATAAAGAGATCATATGGATCTTATGGAGAGTAATAAGCTCACATATAGAGAGTATGATGAATAAAAGTTGTTGAGAGTTAACAAACATAGTTTTGGTCATCGTTGCAATTAATAGGAAGTAATAAAGAAAGAGAGGTTCCCATATAAATATACTATCTTGGACATCTTTTATGATTGCGAGCACTCGTTAAAGTATGATATGCTAAAGAGCTGATGTTGGACAAGGAAGACAACGTAATGGGTTATGTTTTCTTACACCTGAGATAAATTATATTGTCATGGATCATCCAACATGTTGAGCTTGCCTTTCCCTCTCATGCTAGCCAAGTTCTTTGCAATAAGTAGAAATACTACTTGTGCTTCCAAATACCCTTAAACACAGTTTTTCCATGAGAGTCCACCATACCTACCTATGGATCGACTAAGATCCTTCAAGTAAGTTGTCATCGGTGCATGCAATAAAAATTTCCTTCTAAATATGTATGACTTATTAATGTGGAGAAAATAAGCTTTATACGATCTTGTGATATGGAAGAAATAAAAGCGACGGACTGCATAATAAAGGTCCATATCACAAGTGGCAATATAAAGTGATGTTCTTTTGCATTAAGATTTTGTGAATCCAACCATAAAATTGCATGACAACCTATGCTCCCCTCTGCGAAGAGCCTATCTTTTACTTTTATCTTCTACCTTATATAAGATTCATGGTGATCTTCACCTTTCCTTTTTACATTTTATCCTTTGGCAAGCATAATGTGTTGGAAAGATCCTGATATATATAGCTAATTGGATGTGAGTTTTCATGAGCTATTATTGTTGACATTAGCCTTGAGGTAGAACATTGGGAGGCAGAACTATAAGCCCCTATCTTTCTCTGTGTCCGATTAAAACTTCATAACCATAAATATCACGTGA
This sequence comes from Triticum monococcum, assembly GCA_034509565.1. Taxonomy (NCBI): domain Eukaryota; kingdom Viridiplantae; phylum Streptophyta; class Magnoliopsida; order Poales; family Poaceae; genus Triticum; species Triticum monococcum. The sequence goes on from CM067846.1 coordinate 71,776,461, forward strand.
GTTTTAGCAATTATGAAAGACTAAATGATAGTTGAGTATGTGGACTTGCTGAAAAGCTCTTATATTGACTCTTTCCAATGTTATGATAAATTGCAATTGCCTCATGACTGAGATTAGAGTTTGTTAGTTTTTAATGAAGTTTATGATTCATACTTGAAATTGTAATTGAATTATTACTTTAGCATAATAGATCATATGACTATATATATATGTTGTTGTTCTAAGCATGATCATGATGCCCTCATGTCCGTATTTTATTTTTATCGACACCTCTATCTCCAAACATGTGGACATATTTTTCGATTTCGGCTTTCGCTTGAGGACAAGCGAGGTCTAAGCTTGGGGGAGTTGATACGTCCATTTTGCATCATGCTTTTATATCGATATTTATTGCATTATGGGCTGTTATTACACATTATGTCACAATAGTTATGCCTATTTTCTCTTATTTTACAAGGTTTACATGAAGAGGGAGAATGCCGGCAGCTGGAATTCTGGGCTGGAAAAGGAGAAAATATTAGAGACCTATTCCGCACATATCCAAAAGTCCTGAAACTTCATGGGAGCATGTTTCAAAATAAAAAAAATATTGGGCGAAAGAAGTACCAGAGGGGGGCCACCCACCGCCCACGAGGGTGGGGGGCGCGCCCTACCCCCCTGGGGGCGCCCATATCTTGTGTGCCCCCTGGTTGCCCTCTGATGCCCATCTTCTGCTATATGAGGTCTTTCGTCCGAGGAAAATCATAAGCAAGCTTACGGGATGAAACTCCGCCGCCACGAGGCGGAACCTTGGCGGAACCAATCTATGGCTCCGGCAGAGCTGTTCTGCCGGGGAAACTTTCCTCCGGGAGGGGGAAATCATCACCATTGTCATCACCAATGATCCTCTCATCGGGAGGGGGTCAATCTCCGTCAACATCTTCACCAGCACCATCTCATCTCAAACCCTAGTTCATCTCTTGTATCCAATCTTTGTGTCCAAACCTCAGATTGGTACCTGTGGGTTGCTAGTAGTGTTGATTACTCCTTGTAGTTGAAGCTAGTTGGTTTACTTTGTGGAAGATCATATGTTCAGATCCATTATGCATATTAATACCCCTCTGATTATGAACACCAATATGCTTTGTGAGTAGTTACGTTTGTTCCTGAGGACATGGGAGAAGTCTTGCTATAAGTAGTCATGTGAATTTGGTATTCGTTCGATATTTTGATGAGATGTGTGTTGTCATCCCTCTAGTGGTGTCATGCGAACGTCGACTACATGACACTTCACCATTGTAGATGATGGGTTGCTAGAGTGATAGAAGGTTAAACCCTAGTTTATGCGTTGCTTCGTAAGGGGCTGATTTGGATCCATATGTTTCATGCTATGGTTAGGTTTACCTTAATACTTCTGTTGTAGTTGCAGATGCTTGCAATAGGGGTTAATCATAAGTGGGATACTTGTCCAAGTAAGGGAAGTACCCAAGCACCGGTCCACCCACATAAAAAAAATATCAAAGTACCGAACGCGAATCATATGAGCGTGATGAAAACTAGCTTGACGATAATTCCCATGTGTCCTCGGGAGCGCTTTCCTTCATATAAGAGTTTGTCCAGGCTTGTACTTTGCTACAAAAAGGATTGGCCCATCTTGCTGCACCTTATTTACTTTTATTACTTGCTAGTTGTTACAAATTACCTTATCACAAAACTATCTGTTATCGATAATTTCAGTGCTTGTAGAGAATACCTTACTAAAAACTGCTTATCATTTCCTTCTGCTCCTCGTTGGGTTCGACACTCTTACTTATCGAAAAGTTACGATAGCTCCCCTACGTTTCTGGGACATCAAGACTCTCTTCTGGCACCGTTGCCAGGGAGTGAAGCACCTTTGGTAGGTGGAATTTGGTAGTGTGCTGAAATTTACTGTCACTTGTTACTATGGAACATAATCCTTTGAGGGGTTTGTTTGGGGTATCTTCACCCCGACCAGTAGAGCAAATAGTTTCTCCTCAACCTACTGAACCTACTGAAAATGTTTACTTTGAAATTCCTTCGGGTATGATAGAGAAGCTGCTATCTAATCCTTTTGTAGGAGATGGAACATTGCATCCCGATTTACACTTAATCTATGTGGATGAAGTTTGTGGATTATTTAAGCTTGTAGGTAAGCCTGAGGATGTTATCAAGAAGAAGGTTTTCCCTTTATCTTTGAAGGGAGATGCATTGACATGGTATATGCTATGTGATGATATGGGATCATGGGACTATAAGTGATTGAAATTGGAATTTCACCAGAAGTTTTATCCTATGCATCTGGTTCATTGTGATCGTAATTATATATATAATTATTGGCCTCACGAAGGAGAAAGCATCGCTCAAGGTTGAGGGAGGCCTAAGTCAATGTTATATTCATGCCCCAATCATGAGCTCTCAAGAGAAATGATTATTCAAAAAATTTATGCTCGGCTTTCTCTCAGTAATCGCTCCATGCTCGGTACTTCTTGTACTGGATCTTTTATGATGAAGACTATTGAATTCAAATGGGATTTATTTGAAAGAATTAAACGAAACTCTGAAGATTGTGACCTCGACGAAGGTAAGGAGTCAGGTATAACACCTAAGTTTGATTGTGTTAAATCTTTTGTGGATACCAATGCTTTTCGTGAATTTAGCACTAAATATGGACTTGACTCTGAGATAGTAGCTTCTTTCTATGAATCCTTTGCTACTCATGTTGATCTCCCTAAGGAGCAGTGGTTTAAATATAATCCTCCCATTGAAGTAAAAGTAGTTGCACCTATTAAAGTTGAAGAAAAGACTATCACTTATAATGATCATGTTGTTCCTACTGCTTATGTTGAGACACCACCTTTCGCTGTTAGGATAAAGGATCATGCTAAAATTTCAACTATAGTCAAATAAGTAATGTTAGGACACACAAACCCCCTGAGTATGTTAAAGTTGAACCTAATATTGCTATGTTAAAGATCTATTGGCCGATAATATTGATGGGCATGTTATTTACTTTTGTGATGAGATTGCTAGAATTGGTAGACCCAATACTAAAAATAAACATAGACTTGTTGTAGGCATGCGTGTTATTTCTGTTAAAATAGGAGTTCATTGCTATCATGGCTTATGTGATATGAGTGCTAGTGCAAGTGCAATACCTCATTTCTTATACAAAGAAATTATGCATGATATTGGACCTGTTGAGATAGAAGATATCGATGTTACCATTAAGCTTGCCAATAGAGATACTATTTCACCAATTGGGATTGTTAGAGATGTTGAAGTCTTGTGTGGGAAGGTTAAATATCCTATTTATTTACTTGTTCTTGGTTCCCCAGAGGATAGCTTTTGTCCCATTATATTTGGTAGACCCTTCTTGAATACTGTTAATGCTAAGATAGACTACAATAAGGATATTGTTTCTGTTGGTTTAGGGGATATGTCTCATGAGTTTAATTTTGCTAAGTTTCGTAGACAACCTCGTGATGAGGAATTACCTAGTAAAGATGAAATTATTGGTATTGCTTCTATTGCTGTGCCTCCTACTGATCCTTTAGAACAATATTTAGTAGACCATGAAAATGATATGTTCATGAATGAAAGAAGGGAAATAGATGAAGTATTCTTTAAACGGGGACCTATTCTGAAACACAACTTGCTTGTTGAAATCCTAGGGGATCCTCCTGCACCCAAGGGTGATCCCGTGTTTGAGCTTAAACTATTGCATGATACTCTTAAATATGCTTATCTTGATGAAAAGAAAATATATCCTATTATTATCAGTTCTAACCTTTCAGAGCATGAAGAAGAGATATTATTGAAAACTCTGAAGAAGCACCGCGCTGCTATTGGATATACTCTTGATGATCTTAAATGCATTAGTCCCACTCTATGTCAACACAAAATAAATTTGGAGAAAGACGCCAAACCAGTTATTGATCACCAACGACGGCTGAATCCTTGGATGAAAGAAGTGGTAAGAAAGGAAATATTAAAGCTCCTTGAGGCAGGTATAATTTATCTCGTTGCTGATAGTCAGTGGGTAAGTCCTATCCATTGTGTCCCTAAGAAAGGATGTATTACTGTCGTTCCTAATGATAACGATGAATTGATTCCACAAAGAATTATTACAGGTTATAGGATGGTAATTGATTTTCGCAAATTGAATAAAGCTACTAAAAAGATCATTACCCTTTGCCTTTCATTGATCAAATGCTAGAAAGATTATCCAAACATACCCATTTTTGTTTTCTAGATGGTTACTCTAGCTTCTCTCAAATACCTGTGTCAGCTGATGATCAAGCAAAGACCACTTTTACTTGCCCTTTCGGTACTTTTGCTTATAGACGTATGCCTTTTGGTTTATGTAATGCACCTGCTACCTTTCAAAGATGCATGATGGCTATATTCTCTGACTTTTATGAAAAGATTTGTGAGGTTTTCATGGACGATTTCTTCGTTTATGGATCCTCTTTTGATGATTGCTTGAGCAACCTTGATCGAGTTTTGCAGAGATGTGAAGAAACTAATCTTGTCTTGAACTGGGAGAAGTGCCACTTTATGGTTGTCGGTGTCAAAACCGGTGGATCTCGGGTAGGGGGTCCCGAACTGTGCGTCTAGGCCGGTTGGTAATAGGAGGCAGGGGACACGAAGTTTTACCCAGGTTCGGGCCCTCTTGATGGAGGTAAAACCCTACGTCCTGCTCGATTAATATTGATGATATGGGTGTTACAAGAGTAGATCTACCACGAGATCAGAGAGGCTAAACCCTAGAAGCTAGCCTATGGTATGATTGTATGTCCTACGGACTAAAACCCTTCGGTTTATATAGACACCGGAGAGGGTTAGGGTTACACAAGGTCGGTTACAAAGGAGGAGATATCCATATATGTATTGCCTAGCTTGCCTTCCACGCCAAGTAGAGTCCCATCCGGACATGAGACGAAGTCTTCAATCTTGTATCTTCATAGTCTAACAGTCCGGCCAATGGAGATAGTCCGGCTATCCGGAGACCCCTCAATCCAGGACTCCCTCAGGAGCCCCCAAACCAGGCTTGAATGACGACAAGTCCATCGCGCAGTATTATCTTCGGCATTGCAAGGCAGCTTCCTCTCCAAATTTTGTGTACCTGTCGAAATAATGTCCGGTTCCTTGTGATGGTTTGTACTCCTTGGCTTCTACGCCCAATAATGGCCACTTTTGACGTGTCGAGCGAATGTGAAGAGCCAGGGTGTTTTCACATTTACCCCCTAGCTATGTAAATGAGCCGCCTATTTAAAAAGACGAGGATTTAGATCCAAATCACATCATCCTCCCTTGCGAGTCTTCATCGGAGCGTACCCGACAAAGATCCATTCCACCATGGCCGGTCGACGCAGCTCCTCCTCTCACACCCCTAGTTCCAAGCCTGGAGATTGGGAGAGATGTTCCATCCCGCAATGCAAATTGGTGATGCTTCAGTCCAAGGGATTTCTTCCCCCAGCATACCTGGTCCCGGTTCGAGCCGGGCTTGCCACCTACAATGGCGGAGAGCAAGCGAAGAGCCATCCCAATCCCTCCAAGGGAGAGCAGGTATGCCTTGTCCCTTATCCGGTAAGAGGGCTCGCATTCCCAATTCATCCGTTGCTCCAGGGGCTTCTGGAGTTCTATGGCCTCCTGCTGCACAACCTTACGCCTGCCTCCCTGCTGCATATCGCGGGATTCGTAGCACTTTGCGAGTTATTTTTGGGCTGTGAGGCTCATTCCGCTCTGTGGAAGAAGCTGTTCTGCCTTGTGCCCCATTCTAAGAAGGGATCAATATATCAAGTGGGCGGAGCCGAAGTGTGGCGTATTGCCGGGACCGGATACCTATCCGGGACCTCGAAGAAGACGTCCGAAGGCTGGCCTTCAGAATAGTTTTATATAGAAGATGTCCCCTTCCGGACCCTATTCGGGTCGGCCTTCCTAAGTTCGACGATGCCCCTTTGAAGAAGCGCCGGAGCTGGCATCCACGGAGCTCCCTTGAGGAAGACGACATGGACATTCTTTATCTGATGAGCCAGATGAGTTCTTTAGCTCGACCCGGATTGACCATGATCGAGGTCATGGCTATATGCATTATGCAGGGGGTGCAGCCGCTCCAGTATAGAGGCCACCCCATGTGGGATTTCAACGGGGAGGATGACGCCACCCGCCACGGCCGCAAAGGGTCGTGATCGGCTGCTGATCTAATAAAGATCTTGTCCACTTTGTACAAGGGAAAAGAGGAGGAATTCCTCCGTGTCAACCCGCAGGGCGGATTCTCTATGTACAATCCTCCAAGCTAGGTAAGCGGATATTTTTTTCTCGCCCATCCGTTTCGTATTCCCGTAGTTTGAGTATTCATTCTAGCGATTTCATCGCAGGAGCTGCGCCAGGCAGTAAAGGAGACAAACAGCCCTCCTCCACAGCCCGAGGACCCTGGACGGTCCCTTGACCCGGCCTCCCAGGAGGATCTGGACATATCCGTGGAGCTGATCGACGGGGTATTTTACCAAGGGAGTAATGACAATACCTTGGTGGCCATTACGGCCGATTACCCTGGGCTAGTTCCAGCCTCACAGGTGACTGAGACCAAAGTCCCAGCACTTAAAAAGGGATCCGTCCTTGTGCTCTTTTTTTATTGTTGTATAATAGCCGCGTTTTGTAGGGGAGGTCCTCGGGGCAGAAGGCCAAGCCTGTGGAAACTAGCCAACAAGGGGCTGTTAGGCCAGGCAGGCTAAAAAGATCCGCAGTCCAGATTGAGGCACCGGCGCAGCGGTATGGCGCGCCGTCTTTATTGCAAGGCATTATTTACATAGGCATATTAACGCCCATGCCTTATTTTTAGGGAAAAGAGCGCTCGCTGGACTATACCCGGAGAGGCTACCAACCGCGCCTCCACAAGCCAGGCTCCAAGGCCGGACTCAGAGATGGGAACGAGTACAAGGCGTGCGCCGGGTGATCCTCCGATAGAGGATACGGATAGACTGTCCGCCACCCATTCCGAGGTGGAAAGTGCCATGAACCACAGGCATCGCCGGACTGTTCTTCGTGACGCTTTTTTCTCCCAAGAGGCATTGGATGCCTTCAACTCACGAGACGCGCACCTCCATGCCACTCAAAATGGTCTAGCCCGAGACACTGAGCAGTATGTAAAAGCCATACGGGTAAGAAAATTTGATGATTATATATATCAGTAGCCCCTGAGACTTGAAACAGTTAGGATAACTGATTTAAGGATCATTTGTTATGTAGGTTCTTACATAAAAGAATACTCAACTATCCCAGGAGCTGGAAGAGTGCAAATCCCAACTTCAGGCCGCACTGGCCGTAGTAGGGGAGCCCAAAGAGACCCCCTCTGGTAACATATCTGTCAAACGATTAGAGTGCGACTCTATATGCAGATCTGACGATAAATTTGCCGATGACGCTGGAGTGAATCCGGATAAGCAACAGCTTATACGCCAGCTAAAGGCTGGTGAGAGCATGCTAACGAGGGTGAGGCAGGAGAAGAATGATCTCCAAGATGCCAACACCAAGCTGGGCGTGGAACTAAAAGATGTTCATGCCCAACTGTTGGATTGTTTTATGGAGAATCGGCGGCTTCGACGCCACATATTTAGTAAGTGCTTGAACGAACTTTGAAAAAGAGTTCGGCGAGGAAGCTGGCTGACAGAGTTATGTCTATAGGTATGCCAACAGGCCGTCCTGCCGAGGAGATGCCTGGTTCAACGGGTGATCTTCTTCCCGAGCTCGCACAGTTGCATGAACAAGTTCGGCAGGTGATGCAAGGCGTCGCCCAGGCCTTGTGGCCATCCGTCTCCATACCCGAAGGCCTTGGAGAGCTTGCAGAAAAGCTGAAGGGAGCACGGCGGCGCTTCCGACTATGGAAGATATTGGCCTGCCGTCAGGGTGTCAGGGAAGCCTAGGTAATGGTGAAGACACGATACACGAAGGCTGACCCGAACCACCTGGCCGAAGTCAGACTTGTGGGGCCTGATGGCAAGGAGATCCCTGTGAGTTTAGTGTACGGCCAAGTAGAATTGGCCGCAAAGTATTCCCAACAGGACTATAGACTAGACATCCTATTGGATGGCATTGCAGAGGAATTCAACCAGTCAAAATGACTATGTAATTTTTAAGTGACATGTATGATGCCTTCTAGCCGGATTGTAGATCGTTTGTCGTGGCGGACCTTTTCGCTTCAACCTCGGGACCCGACAATCCAGAGTGTATTCGAATACCCTCTCGGTTATGTAAGAACCGGGGCATGCGTGGAGACCAGGCGTAGGGGTCATTAGTGCTTTATCAGACAAGTGCCCAACTAGTTATGTTATATTACATGGGTAGTAAGAAACATCTTCCAGAGAGAATAGTACCGTTAAGGGTTCCTTTCCCTGGATAGGCATGCCCTAAAGTGCATGTCCGGACTACGACAAGAAGTGCAGAAAAAACATCTCGGGGCAGATATGGATAATAAATAAAATTCATCTTTTGTTCATCGACCGAATATATTTTCTTAAGAATGCTAGCTTTCGGCTTCACCCAGTCTGAGGTACACGTCCGGCTGACCCGGTGGTAACAATCGCAGAGGTGCTCCCTTTATGCCCTAGCCGAATTACATGGAACATAGGGCATAAATACAAGAGCCAGTCAACCCAGCTTGGCCAAAACTTAAGTCATATTGATGCATATAATGGTGAAAAAAGGTACATGCGGAAGTATAACGCATGTGTTGGGCGTGATGCCCAGGTAAATAATTTAAGCTTCTGTGAAAGAAGCCCCCAGGTGTATAGAGTGCGGCTAGCACATCTGTAATGTACAAGTGGGGCACAAGGTGACCCTTGAAGGCCTAGAGGAATAAAAGAAAAGAAAGGGAAACAAGACATATGACGCATATGCAGAAAATGGACAAAGGGAGGGGACTAACATAAAGTCCGGTGCTAGGTGTAGAATCTTCGGAGCCTGGCTGCGTTCCATGGGTTTGGCTCGAGTCGACTAGTCGATGCATCCCGCAGTCGGTACGCTCCGCCGGTCAGAGCTTGGTTGATGATGAAGGGACCTTCCCATTTGGGCTCTAGCTTGTTCTTTTTCTTATCTAGTAGCCGGAGAACTAGTTCGCCAATGTTATAAGTTTTGGCTCGTACTTCTCTGCTTTGGTATCTGCGAGCCTATTGCTGGTAAAATGCGGAACGGGCTTTGGCTACGTCGCGCTCTTCCTCCAAGATGTCCAGACTGTCATGCCGATCGAGCTCGGCTTCTCTTTCTTCGTACATGCGCACTCGAGGTGAGTCATGAATTATGTCACAGAGCTGGACTGCCTCTGCGCCGTACACCATAAAAAATGGCGTGTATCCGGTACTACGATTCGGCGTGGTCCGCAGCCCCCAGAGTACGGAGTCGAGCTCCTCTACCCAGTGCGTGCCAGACTCCGTTAAGGAGCGCACTAGTCTGGGTTTAATGCCGCTCATTATAAGACCATTTGCTCGTTCGACTTGACCGTTGGTTTGTGGGTGATAGACTGAAGCATAATCGAGCTTGATGCCCATTTTGCTGCACGAGAGTTTTACCTCGTCGGCCGTGAAGTTCGTGCCGTTATCAGTGATGATGCTGTGGGGGACGCCGTAGCGGTGTACAACCCCGGATATGAAATCTATCGCCGATCCGAAATCGGCTGTTTCAACCGGTTTGGCCTCTATCCATTTGGTGAATTTATCCACCATGACCAATAAGTATTTTTTCTTGTGGGTTCCACCTTTAAGGGGTCCAACCATGTCAAGCCCCCAGACCGCGAAGGGCCATGTAATGGGGATTGTTCAGAGGGCGGTGGGTGGCATGTGGCTTTGATTTGCAAAGAGCTGGCAATCGATGCAACGCTAGATCAAGTCCTGTGCGTCTGCCCGGGCCGTTGGCCAATAGAATCCTGTACGGAAGGCCTTGCTCACAAGAGCCCGAGCTGTGGCTTGATGACCGCCGAGTCCGGCATGAATTTCTGCCAAAAGGTTCCGTCCTTCCTCTTCGGAGATGCACCATTGAAGGACTCCGGTAATGCTTTTTTTGTATAATTTTCCCTCGTGGACCATGTAGGCCTTTGATCGCCGCACTATGCAGCGTGCCTCATTTCGGTCCTCCGGAAGTTCCTGTCTAGTTAAGTAGGCCAGGAATGGTTCTGTCCACGGGGCAATAATGGCCATTATTTCATGGGTTGATTGTGTTATTTTGGTGGCGGAGCCTCGGATTGTGTCAGAGAGTTCGGTATCGGGTATTTTGGCTGGGTCCGGACTATTGTTACCGGTGTCCCCTTCCCATGGTACGGATGGCTTGAAAAGCCTTTCTAGAAAAATTTTGGGAGGGACCGTGTCACGTTTGGCGCCCATGCGGGCGAGGATATCCGCCGCCTGATTGTTTTCCCGAGCCACATGGTGAAATTCAAGCCCCTCGAACCGAGCTCACATTTTTAGGACGGCATTGCGATAAGCGGCCATTTTTGGATCCTTGGCATCAAAGTCTCCATTTATTTGAGATATCGCGAGGTTTGAATCCCCGCGCACCTCTAGGCGTTGAATGCCCATGGATACTGCCATCTGGAGACCATGTAGAAGGGCCTCATATTCGGCTGCGTTGTTGGAGTCCGTATACATTATCTGCACTACGTATTGAACGGTGTCTCCTGTTGGGGACGTCAAAACAACACCAACCCCCAGACCAGCCAACATTTTAGAGCCGTCGAAGTGCATGATCCAGTTTGAATATGTGCCGTACTCTTTAGGGAGTTCGGCTTCCGTCCATTCAGCGAAGAAGTCAGCCAAAACTTGCGATTTAATAGCTCGCTGTGGCTTGTAAGTTATGTCAAACGGGAGGAGCTCAATGGCTCATTTGGCAATCCGGCCCGTCGCGTCTTGGTTGTTTATAATATCATTAAGTGGTACTTCCGAGGATACCGTTATCGAACACTCTTGAAAGTAGTGTCGCAGCTTCCGGGATGCCATAAATACCGCGTATGCTATCTTTTGATAATGTGGGTACCGTGATTTGCATGGAGTAAGGACAGTGGACACGTAGTAAACCGGCCTTTGCAGGGGAAATTTGTGTCCGTCCACTTCTCGCTTGACGACAAGCACTGCGCTTACTACTTGATGAGTTGCCGCAATGTATAATAGCATTGGTTCACCAATGTTTGGCGCGGCTAGGACTGGGTTTGTTGCCAATATGGCTTTTATTTCGTTGAGTCCAGCCGTGGCGGCGTCCATCCACCCGAAGTGTTCAGTGCGCCGGAGGAGGCGATAAAGGGGTAATGCCTTTTCTCCCAAGCGGGAGATAAAGCGGCTTAGAGCCGCCACGCATCCAGTCAATTTTTGTATTTGTTTGAGGTCTGTTGGGGTAGCCAGCTATGAAAACGCTCGTATTTTTGCCAGATTAGCTTTAATACCTCTACTGGAGACAATGAATCCCGGGAGTTTTCCTGCTGGTACGCTGAAAACACATTTTTCGGATTAAGCTTGATGTCATATGTTCGGAGGTTGTCGAATGTGAGCCTCAAGTCGTCTAATAGAGTTTCGACATGCTTGGTTTTAACGACCACGTCATCCACGTACGCCTCCACTGTTTTGCCGATTTGGTTTGCCAGGCATGTCTGAATCATGCGCTGATATGTTGCACTGGCATTTTTTTAGCTCGAAGGGCATTATGTTGAAGCAGAATGGGCCGTATGGTGTGATGAATGCCGTTGCGGCTTGGTCTCGCTCTGCCATTTTGATTTGATGGTAGCCAGAGTATGCGTTGAGGAAACATAATGAATCGTGTCCTGCGGTAGCGTCGATGATTTGATCGATGCGGGGGATGGGGAAGGGATCCTTTGGGCAGGCCTTGTTAAAGTCCTTAAAATCGACGCACAAGCGTCAGGATTTGTCCTTCTTTGGTACCATCACCAGGTTTGCTAGCCAGTCCGGATGTTTTATGTCTCTGATGAATCCGGCCTCCAATAGCTTGGCTAGTTCCTCTCCCATGGCTTGTCTTTTAGGCTCAGAGAAACATCGAAGAGCTTGATTGACTGGCTTGAATCCTTTTAGGATATTTAGGCTGTGTTCAGCCAGCCTGCGTGGCATTCCTGGCATGTCTGGAGGATGCCAGGCAAAAATGTCCCAGATCTCGCGTAGGAACTCTCGCAGTGCGGCGTCGACATCAGGGTTTAATTGTGCCATGATGGAAGCTGTTTTTGTAGGGTCCGTTGGATGGACTTGGAATTTGACTATTTCGTCCGCCAGCTTAAAGGAGGTGGACTTGGATCTTTTATCGAGTATCACGTCGTCCCTGTTCACCGTGGAGCGCAGCGCAGTTAGTTCTTCGGTAGCTAGGGCTTCGAATAGTGCCTCAAGGGCCAGTGCAGCTGTCTTATTTTCGGCGCGGAGTGCTATGTCCGGATCACTAACAAGAGTGATGATTCCGTTGGGCCCGGGCATTTTGAGCTTCATGTACCCGTAATGGGGTATGGCTTGGAAGATTGTAAACGCCTCCCGCCCTAATAGAGCATGGTATCCGCTACTGAACGGGGCCACATGGAATGTAATTTCTTTGGACCTATAATTATCTGGCATGCCGAAGACCACGTCTAGTGTGATTTTTCCAGCGCAGCGTGCTTCCCAACCGGGGATGATTCCTCTGAAGGTTGTGCTGCTTTGCTTAATGCGGCTCCAGTCTATTTCCATCTTTTGAAGAGTTTCCTCGTAGATGAGGTTTAATCCGCTACCGCCGTCCATGAGTACCCTGGTGAGTCGAAAGCCGTCCACAATTGGACTGAGGACCAATGCGGCTGGTACACGGGCTGTTCGGAATTTAGGTTCGTCACTGGCATTGAAGGTAATAGCCGTGTCGCTCCAAGGATTTATTTCTGCTATGTGGCAGATTTCGGACCTGCTGCGGAGTGTTCGCTTCCGTCTATTATTCGACGTGAAGGTCTCAAAGACCGTTAAGACGGTATTATTGTCCTCGGGGTGGTGCTCTGTGGTTTTTGGGAGGAGTAGATCCTCACCACTTTTGGCCACCTGCCGGAGTATCCAGCATGCTCTAAGGCTGTGCGTTGGTATCACATCCGCTGTACTATGAATTTTGCAGGGTCCGTTGAGCCATCCCTCCAGTACGGTTCCTTGCCCCGTAGAGGGCTTTTTATTTTTGGTAGTTAACTCAGGTGTATTGTGATAATGCACCATTTTATTTCGGACTGGGTTTGTATTCAGGGCCAGATGATCCCAAAATTTTATTTTGGTTTTCCAGGCGCTTTCCATCGCACAGTACTTTCGTACTATGGACACCAAGTTGGCAAAGCGTGTAATTTCATGACGCCTTATGGCGTTGAGGATTCCCTTGTCCGTGCAATTATTACATAAGAATGAAATTGCGTCTTCCTTGTGGCAGTCCTTTATCCTATTCTTGACCAGGAGGAATCTGGCCCAGTAATGGTGTACTGTTTCTTCGGGCTCTTGCCTAATTTGGGATAGATCGCGTATGTTTGGCTGGGTGGGTGGAATTGAATCCGAATCCTCACCCAATCAGAGGCTCAGTGGCCAAGGAGTTTCCGAACTCGAAAGTTTGGATTCTTGGATGTTTTCCGGTAAATCTAGCCCGCTGCCTGATTCTGGGTTCAGGCTTTGAGTGACATCCTCCCCTCCGCGGGTATCCGGCTTGGAGGGGTCGGGAATCCGGACATAGCTAGTCCTTAAGATAGATGAAGGGTTGCCGCATTGTTCTTCTACCACTGCAACGTGATGGGTGACCTAGGGAGAGTTAATTTCTCTCAGATCGGGTTTAGGCCCAATCTGATCATAGTCTGTAGCGACTCCCAGGGCGGCGATACGATCCAAGAGCTCGTTCAGGGAAGAGTGCTCCATTGGATCTATCTGCTCGGTGAGTTCCGAGTTGACGTGAAGATTGATTTCGATGACCCGAGAAGTCATCGTTGGCGCAGCGGCCGAACATGCGGTCCTTAGAAAACCACCTAGCCGGAGAGTTTGGCCGATAGCCATAGCTCCCTCAATGATAGTGCCGTCTTTAAAGACGGGACGAGACATCCTTCCTGGTGGCGACGGCACAGCAGAACTCTCAATGAAAGCACCAATGTCGGTGTTAAAACCGGCGGATCTCGGGTAGGGGGTCCCGAACTGTGCATCTAGGCTGGATGGTAACAGGAGGCATGTGACACGAAGTTTTACCCAGGTTCGGGCCCTCATGATGGAGGTAAAACCCTACGTCCTGCTTGATTAATATTGATGATATGGGTGTTACAAGAGTAGATCTACCACGAGATCAGAGAGGCTAAACCCTAGAAGCTAGCCTATGGTATGATTGTATGTTGTGATTGTATGTCCTATGAACTAAAACCCTTCGGTTTATATAGACACCGGAGAGGGTTAGGGTTACACAAGGTCGGTTACAAAGGACGAGATATCCATATACGTATTGCCTAGCTTGCCTTCCACGCCAAGTAGAGTCTAACAGTCCGGCCAATGGAGATAGTCCGGCTATCCGGAGACCCCCCAATCCAGGACTCCCTAAATGGTTAATGAAGGTATTCACTTGGGGCATAAAATTTCTGAAAGAGGTATTGAAGTTGATAAAGCTAAAGTTGATGCTATTGAAAATATGCCGTGTCCCAAGGACATCAAAGGTATAAGAAGTTTCCTTGGTCATGCCGGTTTTTATAGGAGGTTCATTAAGGACTTCTCAAAAATTTCTCGGTCTTTGACTAACCTATTACAAAAAGATATTCCTTTTGTCTTTGATGATGATTGTGTAGAAGCATTTGAAACACTTAATAAAGCTTTGATTTCTGCACCTATTGTTCAGCCTTATGATTGGAATTTACCCTTTGAAATCATGTGTGATGCTAGTGATTATGCTGTAGGGGCTGTTCTAGGACAAAGAGTTGATTAAAAATTAAATGTTATTCAATATGCTAGTAAAACTTTAGATAGTGCGCAGAGAAATTACGCTACTACTGAAAAAGAATTTTTAGCAGTTGTATTTGCTTGTGATAAGTTCAGACCTTATATTGTTGATTCTAAAGTAACTATTCACACTGATCATGCTGCTATTAAATATCTTATGGAAAAGAAAGATGCTAAACCTAGACTTATTAGATGGGTTCTCCTGCTAGGAGAATTTGATTTGCATATTATTGATAGAAAGGGAGCTGAGAACCCCATTGCAGACAACTTGTCTAGGTTAGAGAATGTTCTTGATGACCCACTACCTATTGATGATAGCTTTCTTGATGAACAATTAAATGTCATAAATGCTTCTCTTACTGCATCATGGTATGCTGATTATGCTAATTACATCGTTGCCAAATTTATACCAGCTAGTTTCACATACCAGCAAAAGAAAAAGTTCTTCTATGATTTAAGACATTACTTTTGGGATGACCCACATCTTTATAAAGAAGGATTAGATGGTGTTATTAGACGTTGTGTACCTGAGCATGAACATGAATAGATCTTACGCAAGTGTCACTCTGAAGCTTATGGAGGACACCATGCTGGAGATAGAACTGCACATAAGGTATTGCAATCCGGTTTTTATTGGCCTACTCTCTTCAAGGATGCCCATAAGTTTGTCTTATCTTGTGATGAATGTCAAAGAATTGGTAATATTAGTAGACGTCAAGAAATGCCTATGAATTATTCACTTGTTATTGAACAATTTGATGTTTGGGGCTTCGATTATATGGGACCTTTTCCTTCCTCTAATGGGTATACTCATATTTTAGTTGCTGTTGATTATGTTACTAAGTGGGTAGAAGTTATTTCAACTAGTAGTGCTGATCATAACACCTCTATTAAGATGCTTAAAGAAGTTATTTTCCTGAGGTTTGGAGTCCCTAGATATTTAATGACTGATGGTGGTTCACATTTCATTCATGGTGCCTTTCGTAAAATGCTTGCTAAGTATGATCTTAATCATAGAATTGCATCTCCTTATCACCCGCAGTCTAGTGGTCAAGTAGAATTGAGTAACAGAGAGCTCAAATTAATTTTGCAAAAGATTGTTAATTGATCTAGAAAGAATTGGTCCAAGAAACTTGATGGTGCATTATGGGCATATAGAACTGCATATAAAAATCCTATGGGTATGTCTCCGTATAAAATGGTTTATGGAAAAGCATGTCGCTTACCTCTTGAACTAGAACATAAGGCATATTGAGCTATTAAAGAGCTCAACTATGACTTCAAACTTGGCGGTGAGAAGAGATTATTTGACATTAGCTCACTTGATGAATGGAGAACCCAGGCCTATGAAAATGCCAAGCTGTTTAAAGAAAAAGTTAAAAGATGGCATGACAAAAGGATACAAAAGCGTGAGTTTAATGTAGGTGATTATGTATTGCTATACAACTCTCGTTTAAGATTTTTTGCAGGCAAACTTCTCTCTAAATGGGTAGGTCCTTACATCATCGAGGAGGTCTATCGTTCGAGTGCCATAAAAATCAACAACTTCGAAGGCACAAATCCGAGGGTGGTGAACGGTCAAAGAATCAAACATTATATCTCAGGTAATCCCATACATGTTGAAACTAATATTATTGAAACCGTAACCCCGGAGGAATACACAAGGGACACTTTCCGGACATTTGAGACTCCAAAAAGGAATAGGTACGTGGTACGGTAAGTAAACCGACTCCAAAACAGTTCTAATGGAAACATTTCTCCGTTTTGGAATATAAAAAAATAGGAAAAATAAAAAGCAGACCGAAAAGGACACGAGGCCTCCACGAGGGTGGAGGGCGCGCCCCCTGCCTCGTGGGCACCTCATGTGCTCTTCGGACTCCGTTTTCTTGAACGATACTCCTTTTGGATGGTAACAATTCATTATATAATCTCCCGAAGGTTTTGACCATCGTATCATGCAAATATGTCCTGTCTTTGTTTCAAGCTATTTTTTCTGATAGATCTAGATCGCCATGGCATCTTCAAGTGCCCCCAAGGACAAGTTCTTCGAGAAGGTCATCAACCCCTACCTTGCGGAAGTGCTGCAACACCCTCAAACCATTGAGATGCGTGTGGAGGGACTGAGGAGGACCGGAAGCATGGAGACAAGGCTCGAGGCGATGGAGCAACAAGTTTTCAAGTGTCAGGAGATGGTGGAGCGTGGACTCTACTCCAATCACATAATGATCACGGAGTTCACCAACAACCACAAGCTGGATGCCAAGGACATTGGGGAGGCCATCTTCAAGCTTCACGAGAAAATCGAGCGCCTCCAAGCCCAGATCTATGACCTACAAAACCAAAACTGTGAGTATGAATATAGATTCAAGAGGATGAGTTTGGCTGCAGTATTGAGGATTCCGGAGACTCGATCATCCTTCTATGATGGTGAGCCTATGCCTTGGAAGATGGGAGACAAGCCTACATCATCAATGATGACCCACAAGTGTAGGGGATCTATCGTATCCTTTTTTATAAGTAAGAGTGTCGAACCCAACAAGGAGCAGAAGGAAATGATAAGCAGTTTTCAGTAAGGTATTCTCTACAAGCACTGAAATTATCGGTAACATATAGTTTTGTGATAAGGTAATTTGTAATGAGTAGCAAGTAATAAAAGTAAATAAGGTGCAGCAAGATGGCCCAATCCTTTTTGTAGCAAAGGACAAGCCTGGACAAACTCTTATATGAAGGAAAGCACTCCCGATGACACATGGGAATTATCGTCAAGCTAATTTTCATCATGTTCATATGATTCACATTCGGTACTTTGATAATTTGATATGTGGGTGGACCGGTGCTTGGGTACTGTCCTTACTTGGACAAGAATCCCACTTATGATTAACCCCCATTGCAAGCATCCGCAATTACAACAGAAGTATTAAGGTAGACCTAACCATAGCATGAAACATATGGATCCACATCAGCCCCTAACGAAGCAACGCATAAACTAGGGTTTAGGCTTCTGTCACTCTAGCAACCCATCATGTAATTATTACTTCCCAATGCCTCCCTTTAGGCCCAAACAATGGTGAAGTGTCATGTAGTCGGCGTTCACATGAAACCAATAGAGGGATGACAACATACATCTCATCAAAATATCGAACGAATACCAAATTCACATGATTACTTATAGCAAGACTTCTCCCATGTCCTCAGGAACAAACGTAACTACTCACAAAGCATATTGATGTTCATAATCAGAGGGGTATTAATATGCATAATGGATCTGAACATATGATCTTCCACCAAGTAAACTAACTAGCATCAACTGCAAGGAGTAATCAACACTACTAGCAACCCACAGGTACTAATATGAGGTTTGGATACAAAGATTGGATACAAGAGATGAACTAGGGTTTGGGATGAGATGGTGTTGGTGAAGATGTTTATGGAGATTGACCCCCTCCCGATGAGAGGATCGTTGGTCATGACGATGGTGATGACTTCCCCCTCCCGGAGGGTAGTTTCCCCGACAGAATAGCTCCACCGGAGCCCTAGATTGGTTCCGCCAAGGTTCTGCTTTGTGGCGGTGGAGTTTCTTCTCCGAAGCTTGCTTATGATTTTTTCTCGAACGAATGACCTCATATAGCAGAAGATGGGCATCGGAGGGCTACCAGGGAGCCCACGAGGCAGGGGGGCGCGCCCAGGGGGGCAGGGCGCACCCCCCACCCTCGTGGCCAGGGTGTGGGCCCCCTCTAGAACCTCTTTCGCCCAATATTTTTTATATATTCTAGAAATAACTTCCGTGAAGTTTCTGGACTTTTGGAGTTGTGCAGAACAGGTCTCTAATATTTGCTCCTTTTCCAGCCTAGAATCCCAGCTGCCGGCAGAATAGGGCATGTTGTGATGTGATATGGTCAAGATGTGATCATAAAAATTGTTGTATGAGATGATCATGTTTTGTAACACAGTTATCGGCAACTGGTAGGAGCCATATGGTTGTCGCTTTATTGTATGAAATGCAATCACCATGTAATTGCTTTACTTTATCACTAAGCGGTAGCAATAGTGATAGAAGCAATAGTTGGCGAGACGACAACGGTGCTTCGATGGAGATCAAGGTATCAAGCCGGTGACGATGGTGATCATGGACGGTGCTTTGGAGATGGAGATCAAAGGCACAAGATGATGATGGCCATATCATATCACTTATATTTTATTGCATGTGATGTTTATCCTTTATGCATCTTATTTTGCTTAGTTCAGCAGTAGCATTATAAGATGGTCTCTCACTAAAATTTCAAGGTACAAGTGTTCTCCGTGAGTATGCACCATTGCTACAGTTTGTCATGCCGAGACACCACATGATGATCGGGTGTGATAAGCTCTACATTCACATACAACAAGTGCAAGCAAGTTTTGCACACACAAAATAGTCGGGTTAAACTTGACGAGTCTAGCATACGCAGATATGGCCTCGGAACACTAAGGCCGAAAGGGTGAGCGTGAATCATACAGTAGATATGATCAACATAGTGATGTTCACCATTGAAAACTACTCCATCTCACATGATGATCGGACATGGTTTAGTTGATATGGATCACGTGATCACTTAGATGACTAGAGGGATGTCTATCTAAGTGGGAGTTCTTAAGTAATATGACTTAATTGAACTTAAATTTATCATGAACTCAGTCCTGATAGTATTTGCATATCTATGTTGTAGATCAATTGCTCGCATATAGCTTCCCCGTTTTATTTATGATATGTTCCTAGAGAAAACTATGTTGAAAGATGTTAGTAGCAATGATGCGGACTAGCTCCGTGATCTGAGGATTATCCTCATTGCTGCACAGAAGAATTATGTCCTTGATGCACCACTAGGTGACGGGCCTATTGCAAGAGCAAACGCAGACGTTATGAACTTTTTGCAAGCTCGGTATGATGATTACTTGATAGTTTAGTGTGCCATGCTTTACGGCTTAGAACCGGGAATTCAAAATGTTTTGAATGCCACGTAGCATATAAGATGTTCCAAGAGATGAAATTGGTATTTCAGACTCATGCCCAAGTCGAGAGGTATGAGACCTCTGACAAGTACTTTGCCTACAAGATGGAGGAGAATAGCTCAACCAGTGAGCATGTGCTCAGAATGTTTGAGTACTATAATCGCTTGAATCAAGTGGGAGTTAATCTTCTAGATAGATAGTGATTGATAGAGTTCTCTAGCCACTATTGCCAAGTTACTTGAACTTCGTGATGAACTATAATATGTAAGGGATGACAAAAATGATTCCCGAGCTCTTTGTGATGCTGAAATTAGCGAAGGTAGAAATCAATAAAAGCATCAAGTGTTGATGGTTGATAAGACCACTAGTTTCAAGTAAAAGGGCAATAGAGAGAAAGGGAACTTCAAGAAGAATGGCAAGCAAGTTGCTACTCCCACGACGAAGCCCAAAGCTAGACCCAAGCCTGAAACTGAGTGCTTCTACTGCAAAGGAAATGGTCACTGGAAGTTGAAGTACCCTAGATACTTGGCGAATAAGAACAATGGCATACTGAACAAAGGTATATTTGATATACAGGTTATTGAAATGGTGTACTTTACTAGTGCTTATAGCAACCCCTTAGTACTTGATACTGGTTTAGTTGCTAAGAGTAGTAACTCGAAACGGGAGTTGCAAAATAAACAGAGACTAGTTAAGGGCGAGGTGATGATGTGAGTTGGAAATGATTCCAAGGTTGGTAAGATCACCATCGCACACTCTTTTACCTTCGGGATTAGTGTTGAACCTAAAATAAATGTTATTTGGTGTTTGCGTTAAGCATGAATATGATTGGATCATGTTTATTGCAACACAGTTATTCATTTAAGTCAAAGAATAATTGTTGTTCTGTTTACATGAATAAAACCTTCTATGGTCATACACTTAATATAAATGGTTTATTGAATCTCGATCGTAGTCATACACATATTCATAATATTGATGCCAAAAGATGTAAAGTTGATAATGATAGTGCAACATACTTGTGGCACTGCCGTTTAGGGCATATTGGTGTAAAGCGCATGAAGAAACTCCATGCGGATGGACTTTTGGAATCACTTGATTGTGAATCATCTGATGCTTGCGAATCATGCCTCATGGGCAAGATGACTAAGACTCCGTTCTCTGGAACAATGGAGCGAGCCACTGAGTTATTGGAAATAATACATACCGATGTATGCGCTCTGATGAGTGTTGAGGCTCACGGCGGATATCGTTATTCTCTGACCTTCACAGATGATTTGAGCAGATATGAGTGTATCTACTTAATGAAACACAAGTTTGAAATGTTTGAAAAGTTCAAAGAATTTCAGAGTGAAGTGGACAATTATCGCAACAAGGAAATAAAGTTTCTGTGATCTGATCACGAAGAAGAAATATTTGAATTATGAGTTTGGCCTTCAGTTAAAACAATGTCGAATAGTTTCGCAACTCATGCCACCTGGAACACCATAGCGTAATGGTGTGTCCAAACGTCATAACCATACTTTATTAGATATGGTGCGATCTACGATGTCTCTTACCGATTTACCACTATCGTTTTGGGGTTATGCATTAGAGACAGCTGCATTATATTAAATAGGGCACCGTCTAAAAATCCGTTGAGATGACACCATATGAACCGTGGTTTAGGAAGAAACCTAAGCTGTCATTTCTTGAAGTTTTGGGTTGCGATGCTTATGTGAAAAAGTTTCAGCCTGATAAGCTCAAACGTAAATCGGAGAAGTGCGTCTTCATAGGATACCCAAAAGAAACTGTTGGGTACACATTCTATCACATATCCGAAGGCAAGATCTTTGTTGCTAAAAATGCATCCTTTCTAGAGAAGGAGTTTCTCTCGAAAGAAGTGACTGGGAGGAAAGTAGAACTTGATGAGGTAATTGTAGCTTCTCCCGAATTGGAAAGTAGTTCATCACAGAAATTAGTTCCAGTGATGCCTAAACCAATTAGCGAGGAAGTTAATGATGATGATCATGAAACTTCAGATCAAGTTACTACCGACCCTCGTAGGTCAACCGGAGTACGTTCTGCACCAGAGTGGTACGGTAATCCTGTTCTAGAGGTCATGTTACTTGGCCATGACGAACCTACAAACTATGAGGAAGCGATGATGAGCCCAGATTCCGCAAAATGGCTTGAGGCCTTGAAATCTGAGATGGGATCCATGTATAAAGAACAAAGTATGGATTTTGATTGACTTGCCCGATGATCGGCGAGACATTGAGAATAAATGGATCTTCAAGAGGAAGACGGACGCTAATAGTAGTGTTACTATCTACAAAACTCAAATTGTCGCAAAAAGGTTTTCGACAAGTTCAAAGTGTTGACTATGATGATATTTTCTCACTCGTATTGATGCTTAAAAGTCTGTCTGAGTCATGTTAGCAATTGCCCCATTTTATGAAATCTGCCAAATGGATGTCAAAACTGTGTTCCTTAATGGATTTGTTAAAGAAGAGTTGTATATGATGCAACCAGAAGGTTTTGTCCATCCTAAAGGTACTAACAAAGTGTTCAAGCTCCAGCGATCCATTTATGGACTGGTGCAAGCCTCTCGGAGTTGGAATATGCGCTTTGATAGTGTGATCAAAGCATATAGTTTTATACAGACTTGCGGTGAAGCCTGTATTTTCAAGAAAGTGAGTGGGAGCACTACAGCCTTTCTGTTAAGTATATGTGAGTGACATATTGTTGATCGGAAATGATGTAGAATTTTCTAGAAAGCATCAAGGAGTGTTTGAAAGGAGTTTTTCAAAGAAAGACCTCTGTGAAGCTGCTTACATATTGGGCATCAAGATCTATAGAGACAGATCAAGATGCTTGATAAGATTTTTCAATGAGTACATACCTTGACAAGATTTTGAAGTAGTTCAAAATGGAACAGTCAAAGAAGGAGTTCTTGCCTGTGTTGCAAGGTGTGAAGTTGAGTAAAGACTCAAAACCCGAACACGGCAGAAAATAGAAAGAGAATGAAAAATCATTCCCTATGCCTCAGCCATAGGTTCTATAGAGTATGCTATACCGTGTACCAGACCTATTGTGTAGCTCACCAAGAGTTTGGCAAGAGGGTACAATAGTGATCCAGGAGTGGATCATTGGACATCGGTCAAAATTATCCTTAGTGGAATAAGGATATGTTTCTCGGTTATGGAGGTGACAAAAAGTTCGTCGTAAAGAGTTACATTGATGCAAGTTTTGACACCGATCTAGATGACTCTAAGTCTCGATCTAGATACATATTGAAAGTGGGAGCAATTAGCTAGAGTAGCTCTGTGCAGAGTATTGTGGACATAGAAATTTGCAAAATACATACGAATCTAATGTTGCAGACCCGTAGACTAAACTTCTCCCACAAGCAAAACATGATCACTCTTTGGGTCTTAATTACATAGCGATGTGAACTAGATTATTGACTCTAGTAAACTCTTTTCGTATTAGTCACATGGAGATGTGAACAAATCACATAAAGATGTGAACTATTGGTATGAAATCACACGACGATGTGAACTGGATTATTGACTCTAGTGCAAGTGGGAGACTAAAGGAAATATCCCCTAGAGGCAATAATAAAGTTGTTATTTATATTTCTTATATCTTGATAAATGTTTATTATTCATGCTAGAATTGTATTAACCGGAAACTTAGTACATGTCTGAATACATAGACAAACAATGTCCCTAGTATGCCTCTACTTGACTAGCTCGTTAATCAAAGATGGTTAAGTTTCCTAGCCATAGACATGTGTTGTCATTTGATGAACGGGGTCACATCATTAGAGAATGATGTGATGGACAAGACCCATCTATTAGCTTAGCATAATGATAGTTTTATTGTTATTGCTTTCTTCATGACTTATACATGTTCCTCTGACTAAGAGATTATGCATCTCTCGAATATCGGAGAAACACTTAGTGTACTATCAAAAGTCACAACGTAACTGGGTGATTATAAAGATGCTCTATAGGTGTCTCTGATGGTGTCCGTTGAGTTGGCATAGATAGAGATTAGGATTTGTCACTGCGATTGTCGGAGAGGTATCTCTGGGCCCTCTCGGTAATGCTCACCACTATAAGTCTTGCAAGCAATGTGACTAAAGAGTTATTTACAGGATGATGCATTACGGAACGAGTAAAGAGACTTGTCGGTAACGAGATTGAACTAGGTATTGAGATACCGACGATCGAATCTCGGGCAAGTAACATACCGATGACAAAGGGAACAACGTATACTGTTATGCGGTTTGACCGATAAGGATGTTCGTAGAATATGTAGGAGCCAATATGAGCATCCAGGTTCCACTGTTGGTTATTGATCGGAGATGAGTCTTGGTCATGTCTACATAGTTCTCGAACCCGTAGGGTCCTCACGCTTAACGTTCGATGATGATCGATATTATGAGTGTTTGTATTTTGATGTACCGAAGGTAGTTAGGAACTCGGATGTGACGGACATGACGAGGACTCTCAAAATGGTCGAGATATAAAGATCGATATATTGGAAGGCTATGTTTCGATATCGGAATGGTTCCGGATGAGTTTGGGCATTTACCAGAGTACCGGGGGATTACCGGAACCCCCCGGGGAGTCAATGAGCCTTAGTAGGAGAGAGGAGGAGGCGGCCAAGGTGGGGACGCCCCCCAAGCCCAATCCGAATTGGGAGGGGGGTCAGGCCCCCTTTCCTTCTCTCCCTCTCCCTCTTCCTTCTTCTCCTACTCCAACTAGGGAAGGGGGGAAACCTACTCCTACTGGGAGTAGGACTCCCCCCTTGGGCGCGCCATGAGAGGGTCGGCCCTCCACTCCTTTATATACGGGGGAGGGGGCACCCCATAGACACACAATTTGATTTCTTAGCCGTGTGCGGTGCCACCCTCCATAGATTTCCACCTCGGTCATATCGTTGTAGTGCTTAGGCAAAGCCCTATGTTGGTAACTTCATCATCACCGTCATCACGCCGTCGTGCTGACGAAACTCTCCCTTGGCCTCAACTAGATCAAGAGTACGAGGGACGTCACCGAGCTGAATGTGTTGAGATCGCGGAGGTGCCGTGTGTTTGGTACTTGATCGGTTGGATCGTGAAGACGTTCTACTACATCAACCGCGTTTCATAACGCTTCCGCTTTCGGTCTATGAGGGTACATAGACATACTCTTCTCCTCTCGTTGCTATGCACCTCCTAGATAGGTCTTGCGTGATCGTAGGATGTTTTTGAAATACAGCGTTCCCCAACAGAAAGATGTTAATAGCAACGATGCGGACTAGCTTCACGATCTGAGGATTATCCTCATTGCTGCACAAAAGAATTATGTCCTTGATGCACCTCTAGGTGTCGGACCTATTGCAGGAGCAGATGCAGACGTTATGAACATTTGTCAAGCTTGGTATGATAACTACTTGATAGTTTAGTGCGCCATGCTTTATGTTTTAGAACCGGGACTTCAAAATGTTTTGAACGCCATGGATCATATAAGATGTTCCAAGAGTTGAAATTAGTATTTCAGACTCATGCCCCATGTCGAGAGGTATGAGACCTCTGACAGTACTTTGCCTACAAGATGGAGGAGAATAGCTCAACTAGTGAGCATGTGCTCAGATTCTCTGGGTACTACAATTGCTTGAATCAAGTAGGAGTTAATCTTCCAGATAAGATAGTGATTGACAGAGTTCTCTAGTCACTATCACCAAGTGACTGGAACTTCATGATGAACTATAATATGCGAGGGAAGGTTAAAACGTTTCCCCGAGCTCTTCGTAATGCTGAAATAGGCGAAGCTAGAAATCAAGAAAAGCATCAAGTGTTGACGGGTTGACAAGACCAGTAGTTTCAAGTAAAAGGGCAAGGGAAAGAAAAGGAACTTCAAGAAGAATGGCAAGCAAGTTTACACTCCCATGAAGAAGCCCAAAGCTAGAGCCAAGCCTGAAGCTAAGTGCTTCTACTGCAAAGGAAATGGTCACTGGAAGCGGAACTGCTCCAAATAACTTGGCGGATAAGAAGGATGGCAAAATGAACAAAAGTATATATGATATACATGTTATTGATTTGTACTTTACTAGTTACAAATTACCTTATCACAAAACTATCTGCTACCGATAATTTCAGTGCTTGCAGAGAATACCTTACTAAAAACTGCTTATCATTTCCTTCTGCTCCTCGTTTGGTTCGACACTCTTACTTATCAAAAAGCTACGATAGCTCCCCTACATTTGTGGGACATCAAGACTCTTTTCTGTCGCCGTTGCCGGGGAGTGAAGCACCTTTGGTAGGTGGAATTTGGTAAGGAAAAATTTATATAGTGTGCTGAAATTTACTATCACTTGTTACTATGGAACATAATCCTTTGAGGGGTTTGTTCGGGGTATCTTCACCCCGACCAGTAGAGCAAATAGTTCCTCCTCAACCTACTGAACCTACTAAAAATGTTTACATTGAAATTCCTTCGGGTATGATAGAGAAGCTGCTATCTAATCCTTTTGCAGGAGATGGAACATTGCATCCCGATTTACACTTAATCTATGTGGATGAAGTCTGTCGATTATTTAAGCTTGTAGGTAAGCCCGAGGATGTTATCAAGAAGAAGGTTTTCCCTTTATCTTTGAAGGGAGATGCATTGACATGGTATATGCTATGTGATGATATGGGATCATGGGACTATAAGCGATTGAAATTGGAATTTCACCAGAAGTTTTATCCTATGCATCTTGTTCATCGTGATCGTACTTATATATATAATTTTTGGCCTCGTGAAGGAGAAAGCATCACTCAAGCTTGGGGGAGGCTTAAGTCAATGTTATATTCATGCCCCAATCATGAGCTCTCAAGAGAAATGATTATTCAAAAATTTTATGCTCGGCTTTCTCTCAGTAATCGCTCCACGCTCGATACTTCTTGTACTGGATCTTTTATGATGAAGACTATTGAATTCAAATGGGATTTATTGGTAAAGAATTAAACGCAACTCTGAAGATTGGGACCTCGACGAAGGTAAGGAGTCAGGTATAACACCTAAGTTTGATTGTGTTAAATCTTTTATGGATACCGATGCTTTTCGTGAATTTAGCACTAAATATGGACTTGACTCTGAGGTAGTAGATTCTTTCTGTGAAACCTTTGCTACTCATGTTGATCTCCCTAAGGAGCAGTGGTTTAAATATAATCCTCCCATTGAAGTAAAAGTAGTTGCACCTATTAAAGTTGAAGAAAATACTATCACTTATAATGATCCTGTTGTTCCTACTGCTTATGTTGAGAAACCACCTTTCGCTGTTAGGATAAAGGATCATGCTAAAATTTCAACTGTAGTCAAATAAGTAATGTTAGGACACACAAACCCCCTGAGTAATTTAAAGTTGAACCTAATATTGCTATGGTTAAAGATCTCTTGGCCGATAATATTGATGGGCATGTTATTTACTTTTGTGATGAGACTGCTAGAATTGCTAGACCCAATATTAAAAATAAACATAGACCTGTTGTAGGCATGCCTGTTATTTCTGTTAAAATAGGAGTTCATTGCTATCATGGCTTATGTTATATGAGTGCTAGTGCAAGTGCAATACCTCATTCCTTATACAAAGAAATTATGCATGATATTGCACCTGTTGAGATAGAAGATATCGATGTTACCATTAAGCTTGCCAATAGAGATACTATTTCACCAATTGGGATTGTTAGAGATGTTGAAGTCTTGTGTGGGAAGGTTAAATATCCTATTGATTTACTTGTTGTTGGTTCCCCAGAGGATAGATTAGTCAGTGGGTAAGTCCTATCCATTATGTCCCAAAGAAAGGATGTATTACTGTCATTCCTAATGATAACAATGAATTGATTCCACAAAGAATTATTATAGGTTATATGATGGTAATTGATTTTCGCAAATTGAATAAAGCTACTAAAAAGATCATTACCCTTTGCCTTTCATTGATCAAATGCTAGAAAGATTATCCAAACTTACACATTTTTTGCTTTCTAGATGGTTACTATGGCTTCTCTCAAATACCTGTGTAAGCTGATGATCAAGCAAAGACCACTTTTACTTGCCCTTTCGGTACTTTTGCTTATAGACGTATGCCTTTTGGTTTATGTAATGCACCTGCTACCTTTCAAAGATGCATGATGGCTATATTCTCTGACTTTTGTGAAAAGATTTGTGAGGTTTTCATGGACGATTTCTTCGTTTATGGATCCTCTATTGATGATTGCTTGAGCAACCTTGATCGAGTTTTGCAGAGATGTGAAGAAACTAATCTTGTCTTGAACTGGGAGAAGTGCCACTTTATGGTTGTCGGTGTCAAAACCGTCGGATCTTGGGTAGGGGGTCCCGAACTGTGCGTCTAGGCCGGATGGTAACAGGAGGCAGGGGACATGAAGTTTTACCTAGATTTGGGCCCTCTTGATGGAGGTAAAACCCTACGTCCTGCTCGATTAATATTGATGATATGGGTGTTAGAAGAGTAGATCTACCACGAGATCAGAGAGGCTAAACCCTAGAAGCTAGCCTATGGTATGATTGTATGTTGTGATTGTATGTCCTACAGACTAAAACCCTTCGGTTTATATAGACACCGGAGAGGGTTAGGGTTACACAAGGTCGGTTACAAAGGAGGAGATATCCATATATGTATTGCCTAGCTTTCCTTCCACGCCAAGTAGAGTCCCATCCGGACACGAGATGAAGTCTTCAATCTTGTATCTTCATAGTCCAACAGTCCAGCCAAAGGATATAGTCCGGCTATCCGGAGACCCCCCAATCCAGGACTCCCTCAGTAGCCCCCGAACCAGGCTTGAATGACGACGAGTCCGTCGCGCAGTATTATCTTCGGCATTGCAAGGCGGGTTCCTCTCCAAATTTTGTGTACCTATCCAAATAATGTCCGGTTCCTTGTGACGGTTTGTACTCCTTGGCTTCTACGCCCAATAATGGCCACTTTCCACGTGTCGAGCGAATGTGAAGAGCCAGGGTGTTTTCACATTTACCCCCTAGCTTTGTAAATGAGCCGCCTATTTAAAAAGACGAGGATTTAGATCCAAATCACATCATCCTCCCTTGCCGAGTCTTCATCGGAGCGTACCGGACAGAGATCCATTCCACCATGGCCGGTCGACGCAGCTCCTCCTCTCGCACCCCTAGTTCCAAGCCTGGAGATTGGGAGAGATGTTCCATGCCGGAATGCAAATTGGTGATGCTTCAGTCCAAGGGATTTCTTCCCCCAGCGTACCTGGTCCCGGTTCGAGCCGGGCTTGCCACCTACAATGGCGGAGAGCAAGCGGAGAGCCGTCCCAATGCCTCCAAGGGAGAGCGGGCATGCCTTGTCCCTTATCTGGTAAGAGGGCTCGCATTCCCAATTCACCCGTTTCACTGGGGGCTTCTGGAGTTCTATGGCCTCCAGCTGCACAACCTTACGCCTGCCTCCCTGCTGCATATCGCGAGATTCGTAGCACTTTGCGAGTTATTTTTGGGCTGTGAGGCACATTTCGCTCTGTGGAAGAAGCTGTTCTGCCTTGTGCCCCATTCTAAGAAGGGATCAATATATCAAGTGGGCGGAGCCGAAGTGTGGCATATTGCCGGGACCGGATACCTGTCCAGGACCCCTAAGAAGACGTCCGAAGACTAGCCTTCAAAATGGTTTTATATAGAAGATGTCCCCCTTCCGGACCCTATTCAGGTCGGCCTTCCTGAGTTCGACGACGCCCCTTTGAAGAAGTGCCGGAGCTGGCGTCCATGGAGCTCCCTCGAGGAAGACGACA
Organism: Triticum monococcum; assembly: GCA_034509565.1. NCBI lineage: Eukaryota > Viridiplantae > Streptophyta > Magnoliopsida > Poales > Poaceae > Triticum > Triticum monococcum. The sequence goes on from CM067846.1 coordinate 71,806,164, forward strand.
GGGACATTCTTTATCTGATGAGCCGGATGAGTTCTTTAGCTCGACTCGGATTGACCATGATCGAGGTCATGGCTATATGCATTATGCGGGGGGTGCAGCCGCTCCAGTATAGAGGCCACCCCATGTGGGATTTCAACGGGGAGGATGACGCCACCCGCCACGGCCGCAAAGGGCCAGGATCGGCTGCTGATCTAATAAAGATCTTGTCCACTTTGTACAAGGGAGAAGAGGAGGAATTCCTCTGTGTCAACCCGCAGGGCGGATTCTCTATGTACAATCCTCCAAGCTAGGTAAGCGGATATTTTTTCTCGCCCATCCGTTTCGTATTCCCGTAGTTTAAGTATTCATTCTAGCGATTTCATCGAAGGAGCTGTGCCATGTAGTGAACGAGATAAACAGCCCTCCTCCACAGCCCGAGGACCCTGGACGGTCCCTTGACCCGGCCTCCCAGGAGGATCCGGACATATCCGTGGAGCTGATCGACGGGGTATTTTACCAAGGGAGTAATGACAATACCTTGGTGGCCATTACGGCCGATTACCCTGGGTTAGTTCCAGCCTCACAGGTGACTGAGACCAAAGTCCCAACACTTAAAAAGGGATCCGTCCTTGTTCTCTTTTTTATTGCTGTATAATAGCCGCGTTTTGCAGGGGAGGTCCTCGGGGCAGAAGGCCGAGCCTGTGGCAACTAGCCAACAAGGGGCCGCTAGGCCAGGCAGGCTGAAAATATCCCCAGTCCGGATTGACGCACCGGCGCAGCGGTATGGCGCGCCATCTTTATTGCAAGACATTATTTACAGAGGCATATTAACGCCCATGCCTTCTTTTCAGGAAAAAGAGCGCTCGCCAGACTATACCCAGAGAGGCTACCAACCGCGCCTCCACAAGCCAGGCTCCAAGGCCGGACTCAAAGGTGGGAATGAGTACAAGGCGTGCGCCGGGTGCTCCTCCGACAGAGGATACGGATAGACTGTCCGCCACCCATTCCGAGGTGGAAAGTGCCATGAACCACAGGTGTCCCCGGACTGTTCTTCGTGACGCTTTTTTCTCCCAAGAGGCATTGGATGCCTTCAACTATGGAGACGTGCACCTCTGTGCCACTCAAAATGGTCTAGCCAGAGCTACGGAGCAGTATGTAAAAGACATACGGGTAAGAAAATTTGATGATTATATATATATCAGTAGCCCCTGAGACTTGAAACAGTTAGGATAACTGATTGAAGGATCATTTGTTATGTAGGTTCTTACAGAAAAGAATACTCAACTATCCCAGGAGCTAGAAGAGTGCAAAGCCCAACTTCAGGCCGCACTGGCCGCAGCACGGGAGCCCAAAGAGACCCCCTCTGGTAACATATCTTTCAAATGATTAGAGTGCGACTTTATATGTAGATCTGACGATAAAATTGCAGATGACGCTGGAGTGAATCCGGATAAGCAACAGCTCATACGCTAGCTAAAGGCTGGTGAGAGCGTGCTAACGAGGGTGAGGCAGGAGAAGAATGATCTCCAAGATGCCAACACCAAGCTGGGCGTGGAACTAAAAGATGTTCGTGCCCAACTGTCAGATTCCGTTAAGGAGAATCGGCGGCTTCGACACGGCATATTTAGTAAGTGCTTGAACGAAGTTTGAAAAAGAGTTCGGCGAGGAAGCTGGCTGACAGAGTTATGTGTGTAGGTATGCTAACAGGTCGTCCTGCCAAGGAGATGCCTGGTTCAACGGGTGATCTTCTTCCCGAGCTCGCACAGTTGCACGAACGAGTTGGCAGGTGATGCAAGGCGTCGCCCAGGCCTTGTGGCCGTCCATCTCCATACCCGAAGGCCTTGGAGAGCTTGCAGAAAAGCTGAAGGGAGCACGGCGACGCTTCCAATTATGGAAGATATCGGCCTGCCATCAGGGTGCCAGGGAAGCCTGGGCAATGGTGAAGACACGGTATGTGAAGGCTGACCCAAACCACCTGGCCGAAGTCAGACCTGTGGGGCCTGATGGCAAGGAGATCCCTGTGAGTTTAGTCTACGGCCAAGTAGAATTGGCCGCAAAGTATTCCCAACAGGACTGTAGACTAGACAGCCTATTGGATGGAATTGAAGAGGAATTCAACCAGTCAAATTGACTATGTAATTTTAAAGTGACATGTATGATGCCTTCTAGCCGGATTGTAGATCGTTTGTCGTGGCGGACCTTTTCGCTTCAACCTCGGGACCCGACAGTCCGGAGTGTATCCGAATACCCTCTCCGTTATGTAAGAACCGGGGCATGCGTGGAGACCAGGCATAGGGGTCATTAGTGCTTTATCAGACAAGTGCCCAACTAGTTATGTTATATTACATGGGTAGTAAGAAACATCTTCCAGAGAGAATAGTTCCGTTAAGTGTTCCTTTCCCTACGTAGGCATGCCCTAAAGTGCATGTTCGGACTGCGACAAGAAGTGCAGAAAAAACATCTCGGGGCAGATATGGATAATAAATAAAATTCATCTTTTGTTCACCGACCGAATATATTCTCTTAAGAACGCTAGCTTTCGGCTTCACCCAGTCTGAGGTACACGTCCGGCTGACCCGGCGGTAACAATCGCAGAGGTGCTCCCCTTATGCCCTAGCCGAATTAACGAGAACGTAGGGCATAAATACAAGAGCCAGGCAACCCAGCTTGGCCAAAACTTAAGTCATATCGATGCATATAATGGTGAAAAAGGTACATGCGGAAGTATAATGCATGTGTTGGGCGTGATGCCCAGGTAAATAATTTAAGCTTCTGTGAAAGAAGCCCCCAGGTGTATAGAGTGTGGCTAGCACATCTGTAATGTACAAGTGGGGCACATGGTGACCCTTGAAGGCCTAGAGGAATAAGAGAAAAGAAAGGGAAACAAGACATATGACGCATATGCAGAAAATGGACAAAGGGAGGGGACTAACATAAAGTCCGGTGCTAAGCGTAGAATCTTCGGAGCCTGGCTGCGTTCCATGGGTTCGGCTCGAGTCGTCTAGTCGATGCATCCCGCAGTCGGTACGCTCCTCCGGTCAGAACTTGGTCGATGATGAGGGGACCTTCCCATTTGGGCTCTAGCTTGTTCTTTTTCTTATCCGGCAGCCGGAGAACTAGTTCGCCAATGTTATAAGTTTTGGCTCGTACTTCTCTGCTTTGGTATCTGCGAGCCTATTGCTGGTAAAATGCGGAATGGGCTTTGGCTACGTCGCGCTCTTCCTCCAAGATGTCCAGACTGTCGTGCCGATCAAGCTCGGCTTCTCTTTCTTCGTACATGCGCACTCGAGATGAGTCATGAATTATGTCACAGGGCAGGACTGCCTCTGCGTCGTACACCATAAAAAATGGTGTGTATCCCGTACTACGATTCGGCGTGGTTCGCAGCCCCCAGAGTACGGAGTCGAGATCCTCTACCCAGTGCGTGTTAGACTCCGTTAAGGAGCGCAATAGTCTGGGTTTAATACCGCTCATTATAAGACCATTTGCTTGTTCGACTTGACCGTTGGTTTGTGGGTGATAGACTGAAGCATAATCGAGCTTGATGCCCATTTTGCTGCACCAGAGTTTGACCTCGTCGGCCATGAAGTTCGTGCCGTTATCAGTGATGATGCTATGGGGGACGCTGTAGCGGTGTACAACCCCGGATATGAAATCTATCACCGATCCGGATTCGGTTGTTTTAACCGTTTTGGCCTCTATCCATTTGGTGAATTTATCCACCATGACCAATAAGTATTTTTTCTTGTGTGTTCCACCTTTAAGGGGTCCAACCATGTCAAGCCCCCAGACCGCGAAGGGCCATGTAATGGGGATTGTTTGGAGGGCGGTGGGTGGCATGTGGCTTTGATTTGCAAAGAGCTGGCAATCGATGCAACGCTAGATCAAGTCCTGTGCGTCTGCCCGGGCCGTTGGCCAATAGAATCCTGTACGGAAGGCCTTGCTCACAAGAGCCCGGGCTGCGGCGTGATGACCGCCAAGTCCGGCATGAATTTCTGCCAAAAGGTTCCGTCCTTCCTCTTCAGAGATGCACCGTTGTAGGACTCTGGTAACGCTTTCTTTGTATAATTCTCCCTCGTAGACCATGTAGGCCTTTGATCGCCGCACTATGCAGCGTGCCCCATTTTGGTCCTCCGGAAGTTCCTGTCTAGTTAAGTAGGCCAGGAATGGTTCTGTCCACGGGGCAATAATGGCCATTATTTCGTGGGTTGATTGTGTTATTTTGGTGGCGGAGCCTCGGATTGTGTCAAAGAGTTCGGTATCGGGTATTTTGGCTGGGTCCAGACTGTTGTTACCGGTGTCCCCTTCCCATGCTACGGATGGCTTGAAAAGCCTTTCCATAAAAATGTTGGGAGGGACCGCGTCGCGTTTGGCGCCAATGCGGGCGAGGATATCCGCCGCCTGATTGTTTTCCCGAGCCACATGGTGAAATTCTAGCCCCTCGAACCGAGCTGACATTTCTAGGATGGCATTGCGATAAGCGGCCATTTTTGGATCCTTGGCATCAAAGTCTCCATTTATTTGAGATATCGCGAGGTTTGAATCCCCGCGCACCTCTAGGCGTTGAATGCCCATGGATACTGCCATCCGGAGACCATGTAGAAGGGCCTCCTATTCGGCTGCGTTGTTGGAGTCCGTATACATTATCTGCACTACGTATTGAACGGTGTCTCCTGTTGGGGACGTCAAAACGACGCCAGCTACTAGACCAGCCAACATTTTGGAGCCGTCGAAGTGCATGATCCAGTTTGAATATGTGCCGTACTCTTAAGGGAGTTCGGCTTCCATCCATTCAGCAACGAAGTCAGCCAAAGCTTGCGATTTAATAGTTCGCCATGGCTTGTAAGTCATGTCGAATGGGAGGAGCTCAATGGCCCATTTGGCAATCCGGCCCGTCGTGTCTCAGTTTTTTATAATATCGTTAAGTGGTACTTCTGAGGCTACCGTTATCGAACACTCTTGAAAGTAGTGTCGTAGCTTCCGGGATGCCATAAATACCACGTACGCTATCTTTTGATAATGCGGGTACCGTGATTTGCATGGAGTAAGGATAGTGGACACATAGTATACCGGCTTTTGCAGGGGAAATTTGTGTCCGCCCACTTCTTGCTCGACGATAAGCACTGCGCTTACTACTTGATGAGTTCCCGCAATGTATAATAGCATTGGTTCGCCAATGTTTGGCGCGGCCAGGACTGGGTTTGTTGCCAATATGGCTTTTATTTCGTTGAGTCCGGCCGTGGCGGCGTCCGTCCACTCGAAGTGTTCGGTGCGCCGGAGGAGGCGATAAAGGGGTAATGCCTTTTCTCCCAAGCGGGAGATAAAGCGGCTTAGAGCCGCCACGCATCTAGTCAATTTTTGTATTTGTTTGAGGTCTGTTGGGGTAGCCAGCTGTGACAACGCTCGTATTTTGGCCGGATTAGCTTCAATACCTCTACTGGAGACAATAAATCCCAGGAGTTTTCCTACTGGTACGCCGAAAACGCATTTTTTCGGATTGAGGTTGATGTCATATGTTCGGAGGTTGTCGAATGTGAGCCTCAAGTCGTCTACTAGAGTTTTGACATGCTTGGTTTTAACGACCACGTCATCCACGTATGCCTCCACCGTTTTGCCGATCTGGTTTGCCAGGCATGTCTGAATCATGCGCTGATATGTTGCACCTGCGTTTTTTAGCCCGAAGGGATTGTGTTGAAGCAGAATGGGCCGTATGGTGTGATGAATGCCGTTGCGGCTTGGTCTGGCTCTGCCATTTCGATTTGATGGTAGCCAGAGTATGTGTCGAGGAAACATAATGAATCGTGTCCTGTGGTAGCGTCGATGATTTGATCGATGAGGGGGGAGGGGGAAGGGATCCTTTGGGCAGGCCTTGTTAAGGTCCTTAAAATCGACGCACAAGCGCCAGGATTTGTCCTTCTTTGGTACCATCACCAGGTTTGCTAGCCAGTCCGAATGTTTTATGTCTCTGATGAATCTGGCCTCCAATAGCTTGGCTAGTTCCTCTCCCATGGCTTGTCTTTTAGGCTCGGAGAAACGTCGAAGAGCCTGCTTGACTGGCTTGAATCCTTTTAGGATATTTAGGCTGTGTTCAGCCAGCCTGCATGGGATTCCTGGCATGTCTGAAGGATGCCAGGCAAAAATGTCCCAGTTCTCGCGTAGGAACTCTCGCAGTGCAGCGTCGACATCAGGGTTTAATTGTGGCCCGATGGAAGTTGTTTTTGTAGGGTCCGTTGGATGGACTTGGAATTTGACTATTTCGTCCGCCGGCTTAAAGGAGGTGGACTTGGATCTTTTATCGAGTATCACGTCGTCCCTGTTCACCGTGGAGCGCAGCGCAGTTAGTTCTTCGGACGCTAGGGCTTCGGATAGTGCCTCAAGGGCCAGTGCAGCTGTCTTACTTTCGGCGCGGAGTGCTATGTCCGGATCACTAACAAGAGTGATGATTCCGTTGGGCCCGGGCATTTTGAGCTTCATGTACCCGTAATGGGGTATGGCTTGGAAGATTGTAAACGCCTCCCGCCCTAATAGAGCGTGGTATCCGCTGCTGAACGGGGCCACTTGGAATGTAATTTCTTTGGACCTGTAATTATCTGGCGTGCCGAATACCACGTCTAGTGTGATTTTTCCAGCGCAGCGTGCTTCCCGACTGGGGATGATTCCTCTAAAGGTTGTGCTGCTTTGCTTAATGCGGCTCCAGTCTATTTCCATCTTTTTGAAGAGTTTCCTCGTAGATGAGGTTTAATCCGCTGCCGCTGTCCATGAGTACCTTGGTGAGTCGAAAGCCGTCCACAATTGGACTGAGAACCAGTGCGACTAGTACTCGGGCTGTTCAGAATTTAGGTTCGTCACTGGCATTGAAGGTAATAGCCGTGTCACTCCAAGGATTTATTTCTGCTATGTGGCAGATTTCGGACATGCCGCGGAGTGTTCGCTTCCGTCTATTATTTGACGCGAAGGTCTGAAAGACCGTTAAGACCGTATTATTGTCCTCGGGGTGGTGCTCTGTGGTTTTTGGGAAGAGTAGACCCTCACCACTTTTGGCCACCTGCCGGAGTATCCAGCATGCTCTAAGGATGTGCGTTGGTATCACATCCGCTGTACTATGAATTTTGCAGGGTCTATTGAGCCATCCCTCCAGTACGGTTCCTTGCCCCGTAGAGGGCTTTTTCTTTTTGGTAGTTAACTCAGGTGTATTGTGATAATGCACCCTTTTATTTCAGACTGGGGTTGTATTCAGGGCCGGATTATCCCAAAATTTTATTTTGGTTTTCCAGGCGCTTTCCTTCGCACAGTACTTTCGTACTATGGACACCAAGTCGGCAAAGCGTGTAATTTAGCGACGACTTATGGCATTGAGGATTCCCTTGTCCGTTCAATCATTGCATAAGAATGAAATTGTGTCTTCCTTGCGGCAGTCCTTTATCCTATTCTTGACCAGGAGGAATCTGGCCTAGTAATGGTGTACTGTTTCTTCGGGCTCTTGCCTAATTTGGGATAGATCACGTATGTTTGGGTGGGTGGGTGGAATTGAATCCGAATCCTCAACCAATCTGAGGCTTAGTGGCCAAGGAGTTTCCGAACTCGAAAGTTTGGATTCTTGGATGTTTTCCGGTAAATCTAGCCCGCTGCCTGATTCTGGGTTCAGGCTTTGAGTGACATCCTCCCCTCCACGGGTATCCGGCTTAGAGGGATCGGGAATCCGGACGTAGCTAGTCCTTAAGATAGATGAAGGGTCGCCGCATTGTTCTTCTACCACTGCAACGTGATGGGTGACCTGGGGAGAGTTAATTTCTCCCAGATCGGTTTTAGGCCCAATCTGATCATAGTCTGTAGGGACTCCCAGGGCGGCGATACGATCCAAGAGCTCGTTCAGGGAAGAGAGCTCCATTGGATCTAACTGCTCGGTGAGTTCCGAGTTGAAATGAAGATTGCTTTCGATGACCCGAGAAGTCATCGTCGGCGCAACGGCCGAACATGCGGTCCTAAGAAAACCACCTAGCCGGAGAGTTTGGCCGATAGCTAGAGCTCCCTCGGCGATAGTGCCATCTTTAATGACGGGATGAGACATCCTTCCTGGTGGCGACGACACAGCGGAATCCTCAATGAAAGCACCAATGTCGGTGTCAAAACCGGCGGATCTCGGGTAGGGGGTCCCGAACTGTGCGTCTAGGCCGGATGGTAACACGTGGCAGGGGACACGAAGTTTTACCTAGGTTCGGGCCCTCTTGATGGAGGTAAAACCCTACGTCCTGCTCATTTAATATTGATGATATGGGTGTTACAAGAGTAGATCTACCACGAGATCAGAGAGGCTAAACCCTAGAAGCTAGCCTATGGTATGATTGTATGTCCTAGTAACTAAAACCCTTCGGTTTATATAGACACCGAAGAGGGTTAGGGTTACACAAGGTCGGTTACAAAGGAGGAGATATCCATATACGTATTTCCTAGCTTGCCTTCCACGCCAAGTAGAGTCCCATCCGACCACGAGACGAAGTCTTCAATCTTGTATCTTCATAGTCTAACAGTCCGGCCAATGGAGATATTCCGGCTATCCGGAGACCCCCCAATCCAGGACTCCCTCAATGGTTAATGAAGGTATTGTCTTGGGGCATAAAATTTCTGAAAGAGGTATTGAAGTTGATAAAGCTAAAGTTGATGCTATTGAAAAGATGTCGTGTCCCAAGGACATCAAAGGTATAAGAAGTTTCCTTGGTCATGCCGGTTTTTATAGGAAGTTCATTAAGGACTTCTCAAAAAATTTCTCGGCCTCTGACTAACCTATTACAAAAAGATATTCCTTTTGTCTTTGGTGATGATTGTGTAGAAGCATTTGAAATACTAATAAAGCTTTGATTTCTGCACCTATTGTTCAGCCTCATGATTGGAATTTACCCTTTGAAATCATGTGTGATGCTAGTGATTATGCTGTAGGGGCTGTTCTAGGACAAAGAGTTGATAAAAAATTAAATGTCATTCAATATGCTAGTAAAACTTTAGATAGTGCCCAGAGAAATTACGCTACTACTGAAAAAGAATTTTTAGCAGTTGTATTTGCTTGTGATAAGTTCAGACCTTATATTGTTGATTCTAAAGTAACTATTCACGCTGATCATGCTGCTATTAAATATCTTATGGAAAAGAAAGATGCTAAACCTAGACTTATTAGATGGGTTCTCCTGCTAGGAGAATTTGATTTGCATATTATTGATAGAAAGGGAGCTGAGAACCCCGTTGCAGACAACTTGTCTAGGTTAGAGAATGTTCTTGATGACCCACTACCTATTGATGATAGCTTTCTTGATGAACAATTAAATGTCATAAATGCTTCTCTTACTGCATCATGGTATGCTGATTATGCTAATTACATCGTTGCCAAATTTATACCACCTAGTTTCACATACCAGCAAAAGAAAAAGTTCTTCTATGATTTAAGACATTACTTCTGGGATGACCCACATCTTTATAAAGAAGGAGTAGATGGTGTTATTAGACGTTGTGTACCTGAGCATGAACATGAACAGATCTTGCGCAAGTGTCACTCTGAAGCTTATGGAGGACACCATGCTGGAGATAGAACTGCACATAAGGTATTGCAATCCGGTTTTTATTGGCCTACTCTCTTCAAGGATGCCCATAAGTTTGTATTATCTTGTGATGAATGTCAAAGAATTGGTAATATTAGTAGACGTCAAGAAATGCCTATGAATTATTCACTTGTTATTGAACAATTTGATGTTTGGGGCTTCGATTATATGGGACCTTTTCCTTCCTCTAACGGGTATACTCATATTTTAGTTGTCGTTGATTACGTTACTAAATGGGTAGAAGTTATTCCAACTAGTAGTGCTGATCATAACACCTCTATTAAGATGCTTAAAGAAGTTATTTTCCTGAGGATTGGAGTCCCTAGATATTTAATGACTGATGGTGGTTCACATTTCATTCATGGTGCCTTTCGTAAAATGCTTGCTAAGTATGATGTTAATCATAGAATTGCATCTCTTTATCACTCACAGTCTAGTGGTCAAGTAGAATTGAGTAACAGAGAGCTCAAATTAATTTCGCAAAAGATTGTTAATAGATCTAAAAAGAATTGGTCCAAGAAACTTGATGATGCATTATGGGCTTATAGAACTGCATATAAAAATCCTATGGGTATGTCTCCGTATAAAATGGTTTATGGAAACGCATGTCACTTACCTCTTGAACTAGAACATAAGCCATATTGAGCTATTGAAGAGCTCAACTATGACTTCAAACTTGGCGGTGAGAAGAGATTATTTGACATTAGCTCACTTGATGAATGGAGAACCCAGGCCTATGAAAATGCCAAGCTGTTTAAAGAAAAAGTTAAAAGATGGCATGATAAAAGGATACAAAAGCGTGAGTTTAATGTAGGTGATTATGTATTGCTATACAACTCTCGTTTAAGATTTTTTGCAGGCAAACTTCTCTCTAAATGGGAAGGTCCTTACGTCATCGAGGAGGTCTATCGTTCCGGTGCCATAAAAATCAACAACTTCGAAGGCACAAATCCGAGGGTGGTGAATGGTCAAAGAATCAAACATTATATCTCAGGTAATCCCATACATGTTGAAACTAATATTATTGAAACCATAACCCCGGAGGAATACATAAGGGAGACTTTCTAGAATATTTCAGACTCCGAAAATGAATTGGTATGTGGTACAGTAAGTAAACCGACTCCAAAATAGTTCTAATGGAAATATTTCTCCGTTTTGGAATATATAAAAAATAGGAAAAATAAGAAGCAGACCGGAAAGGACACGAGGCCTCCACGAGGGTGGAGGGCGCGGCCCCTGCCTCGTGGGCTCCTCGTGTGCTCTCCGGACTCCGTTTTCTTGAACGATACTCCTTTTGGACGATAAAAATTCATTGTATAATCTCCCGAAGGTTTTGACCACCGTATCACACAAATATGTCCTGTCTTTGTTTCGAGCTGTTTTTCCGATAGATCTAGATCGCCATGGCGTCTTCAAGTGCCCCCAAGGACATGTTCTTCGAGAAGGTCATCAACCCCTACCTCGCGGAAGTGCTTCAACACCCTCAAACCATTGAGATGCGTGTGGAGGGACCGAGGAGGACCAGAAGCATGGAGACAAGGCTCGAGGCGATGGATCAACAAGTTTTCAAGTGTCAGGAGATGGTGGAGCGTGGACTCGACTCCAATCACATAATGATCACGGAGTTCACGAACAACCACAAGCTGGACGCCAAGGACATTGGGGAGGCCATCTTCAAGCTTCACGAGAAAATCGAGCGCCTCCAAGCCCAGATCTATGACCTACAAAACCAAAACTGTGAGTATGAATATAGATTCAAGAGGATGAGTTTGGCTGCAGATTTGAGGATTCCGGAGACTCGATCATCCTTCTATGATGGTGAGCCTATGCCTTGGAAGATGGGAGACAAGCCTACATCTTCAATGATGACCCACAAGTGTAGGGGATCTATCGTATCCTTTTTTATAAGTCAGAGTGTCGAACCCAACAAGGAACAGAAGGAAATGATAAGCAGTTTTCAGTAAGGTATTCTCTACAAGCACTGAAATTATCGGTAACTTATAGTTTTGTGATAAGGTAATTTGTAATGAGTAGCAAGTAATAAAAGTAAATAAGGTGCAGCAAGATGGCCCAATCCTTTTTGTACCAAAGGACAAGCCTGGATAAACTCTTATATGAAGGAAAGCGCTCCCGATGACACATGGGAATTATCGTCAAGCTAGTTTTCATCACGTTCATATGATTCACATTCGGTACTTTGATAATTTGATATGTGGGTGGACCGGTGCTTGGGTACTGTCCTTACTTGGACAAGCATCCCACTTATGATTAACCCCCATTGCAAGCATCCGCAATTACAACAGAAGTATTAAGGTAGACCTAACCATAGCATGAAACATATGGATCCACATCAGCCCCTAACGAAGCAATGCATAAACTAGGGTTTAAGCTTCTGTCACTCTAGCAACCCATCATGTAATTATTACTTCCCAATGCCTCCCTTTAGGCCCAAACAATGGTGAAGTGTCATGTAGTCGACGTTCACATGACACCAGTAGAGGGATGACAACATACATCTCATCCAAATATCAAACGAATACCAAATTCACATGATTACTTATAGCAAGACTTCTCCCATGTTCTCAGGAACAAACGTAACTACTCACAAAGCATATTCATGTTCATAATCAGAGGGGTATTAATATGCATAATGGATCTGAACATATGATCTTCCACCAAGTAAACTAACTAGCATCAACTGCAAGGAGTAATCAACACTACTAGCAACCCACAGGTACTAATATGAGGTTTGGATACAAAGATTGGATACAAGAGATGAACTAGGGTTTGGGATGAGATGGTGTTGGTGAAGATGTTTATGGAGATTGACCCCCTCCCGATGAGAGGATCGTTGGTGATGACGATGGTGATGATTTCCCCCTCCTGGAGGGTAGTTTCCCCGACAGAATAGCTCCACCGGAGCCCTAGATTGGTTCGACCAAGGTTCCGCTTCGTGGCGGCGGAGTTTCTTCTCCGAAGCTTGCTTATGATTTTTTCTCGGACGAACGATCTCATATAGCAGAAGATGGGCATCAGAGGGCTACTAGGGAGCTCACAAGGCAGGGGGCGCGCCCAGGGGGGCAGGGCGCACCCCCACCCTCGTGGCCAGGGTGTGGGCCCCCTCTGGAACTTCTTTCGCCCAATATTTTTTATATATTCTGGAAATAACTTCCGTGAAGTTTCAGGACTTTTGGAGCTGTGCAGAATAGGTCTCTAATATTTGCTCCTTTTCCAGCCCAGAATCGCAGCTGCCGGCAGAATAGGGCATGTTGTGATCTGGTATGGTCAAGATGTGATCATAAAAATTATTGTATGAGATGATCATGTTTTTTAACACAGTTATCGGCAACCGGCAGGAGCCATATGGTTGTCGCTTTATTGTATGAAATGCAATCACCATGTAATTGCTTTACTTTATCACTAAGCGGTAGCAATAGTGATAGAAGCAATAGTTGGCGAGACGACAACGATGCTTCGATGGAGATCAAGGTATCAAGCTGGTGACGATGGTGATCATGGACGGTGCTTTGGAGATGGAGATCAAAGGCACAAGATGATGATGGCCATATCATATCACTTATATTTTATTGCATGTGATGCTTGTCCTTTATGCATCTTATTTTTCTTAGTTCAGCGGTAGCATTATAAGATGATCTCTCACTAAAATATCAAGGTACAAGTGTTCTTCGTGAGTATGCACCATTGCTACAGTTTGTCATGCCGAGACACCACATGATGATCGGGTGTGATAAGCTCTACATTCACATACAACGAGTGCAAGCAAGTTTTGCACACACAGAATAGTCGGGTTAAACATGACGAGTCTAGCATATGCAGATATGGCCTCGGAACACTAAGGCCGAAACGGCGAGCGCGAATCATACAGTAGATATGATCAACATAGTGATGTTCACCATTGAAAACTACTCCATCTCACATGATGACCGGACATGGTTTAGTTGATATGGATCACGTGATCACTTACATGACTAGAGGGATGTCTATCTAAGTGGGAGTTCTTAAGTAATATGACTTAATTGAAGTTAAATTTATCATGAACTAAGTCCTGATAGTATTTGCATATCTATGTAGTAGATCAATTGCTCGCATATAGCTTCCCCATTTTATTTATGATATGTTCCTAGAGAAAACTATGTTGAAAGATGTTAGTAGAAATGATGCGGACTAGCTCCGTGATCTGAGGATTATCCTCATTGCTGCACAGAAGAATTATGTCCTTGATGCACCGCTAGGTGACGGGCCTATTGCAGGAGCAGACGCATACGTTATGAACTTTTGGCAAGCTCGGTATGATGATTACTTGATAGTTTAGTGTGCCATGCTTTACGGCTTAGAACCGGGAATTCAAAATGTTTTGAACGCCACGTAGCATATAAGATGTTCCAAGAGATGAAATTGGTATTTCAGACTCATGCCCAAGTCGAGAGGTATGAGACCTCTGACAAGTACTTTGCCTACAAGATGGAGGAGAATAGCTCAACCAGTGAGCATGTGCTCAGAATGTTTGAGTACTATAATCGCTTGAATCAAGTGGGAGTTAATCTTCTAGATAGATAGTGATTGACAGAGTTCTCTAGCCACTATCGCCAAGTTACTGGAACTTCGTGATGAACTATAATATGTAAGGGATGACAAAAACGATTCCCGAGCTCTTCGTGATGCTGAAACCAGCGAAGGTAGAAATCAAGAAAAGCATCAAGTGTTGATGGTTGACAAGACCACTAGTTTGAAGTAAAAGGGCAACAGAAAGAAAGGGAACTTCAAGAAGAATGGCAAGCAAGTTGCTACTCCCATGAAGAAGCCCAAAGCTAGACCCAAGCCTGAAACTGAGTGCTTGTACTGCAAAGGAAATGGTCACTGTAAGTGGAACTGCCCTAGATACTTGGCGGATAAGAAGGATGGCAAAGTGAACAAAGGTATATTTGATATACATGTTATTAATGTGTACTTTACTATTGCTTATAGCAATCCCTTACTATTTGATACTGGTTTAGTGGCTAAGAGTAGTAACTCGAAACGGGAGTTGCAAAATAAACAGAGACTAGTTAAGGGCGAGGTGATGATGTGAGTTGGAAATGATTCCAAGGTTGGTAAGATCACCATCGCACACTCTTTTACCTTCGGGATTAGTGTTGAACCTAAAATAAATGTTATTTGGTGTTTGCATTAAGCATGAATATGATTGGATCATGTTTATTGCAACATGATTATTAATTTAAGTCAAAGAATAATTGTTGTTCTGTTTACATGAATAAAACCTTCTATGGTCATACACTTAATATAAATGGTTTATTGAGTCTCGATCATAGTCATACACATATTCATAATATTGGTGTAAATCGCATGAAGAAACTCCATGCGGATGGACTTTTGGAATCACTTGATTGTGAATCATTTGATGTTTGCGAATCATGCCTCATGGGCAAGATGACTAAGACTCCGTTCTCTAGAACAATGGAGCGAGCCACTGACTTATTGGAAATAATACATACCGATGTATTCGCTCCGATGAGTTTGAGGCTCACGGCTGATATCGTTATTTTCTGACCTTCACAGATGATTTGAGCAGATATGAGTATATCTACTTAATGAAACACAAGTTTGAAATGTTTGAAAAGTTCAAAGAATTTCAGAGTGAAGTGGAGAATCATCGTAACAAGAAAATAAAGTTTCTGTGATCTGATCACAGAGAAGAAATATTTGAATTATGAGTTTGGCCTTCACTTAAAACAATGTCGAATAGTTTCGCAATGCATGCCACCTGGAACACCACAGCGTAATGGTGTGTCCGAACGTCATAACCGTACTTTCTTAGATATGGTGCGATCTACGATGTCTCTTACCGATTTACCACTATGATTTTGGGGTTATGCATTAGAGATAGCTGCATTCAGTTAAATAGGGCACCGTCTAAAAATCCGTTGAGATGACACCGTATGGACCGTGGTTTAGGAAGAAACCTAAGCTGTCATTTCTTGAAGTTTGGGGCTGCGATGCTTATGTGAAAAAGTTTCAGCCTGATAAGCTCAAACGTAAATCGGAGAAGTGCGTCTTCATAGGATACCCAAAAGAAACTGTTGGGTACACCTTCGATCACATATCCGAAGGCAAGATCTTTGTTGCTAAAAATGGATCCTTTCTAGAGAAGGAGTTTCTCTCGAAAGAAGTGAGTGGGAGGAAAGTAGAAATTGATGAGGTAATTGTAGCTTCTCCCGAATTGGAAAGTAGTTCATCACAGAAATCAGTTCCACTGATGCCTACACCAATTAGCGAGGAAGTTAATGATGATGATCATGAAACATAAGATCAAGTTACTACCGACCCTCGTAGGTCAACCGGAGTACGTTTTACACCAGAGTGGTATGGTAATCCTATTCTGGAGGTCATGTTACTTGACCATGACGAACCTACAAACTATGAGGAAGCGATGATGAGCCCAGATTCCGCAAAATGGCTTGAGGCCTTGAAATCTGAGATGCGATCCATGTATAAAGAACAAAGTATGGATTTTGATTGACTTGCCCGATGATCGGTGAGCCATTGAGAAAAAATGGATCTTCAAGAGGAAGACGGACGCTGATAGTAGTGTTACTATCTACAAAACTCGAATTGTCGCAAAAAGGTTTTCGACAAGTTCAAAGTGTTGACTACGATGATATTTTCTCACTCGTATTGATGCTTAAAAGTCTGTCTGAGTCATGTTAGAAATTGCCCCATTTTATGAAATCTGCCAAATGGATGTCAAAACTGTGTTCCTTAATGGATTTGTTAAAGAAGAGTTGTATATGATGCAACCAGAAGGTTTTGTCGATCCTAAAGGTACTAACAAAGTGTTCAAGCTCCATCGATCCATTTATGGACTGGTGCAAGCCTCTCGGAGTTGGAATATGCGCTTTGATAGTGTGATCAAAGCATATAGTTTTATACAGACTTGCGGTGAAACCTGTATTTTCAAGAAAGTGAGTGGGAGCACTACAGCCTTTCTGTTAAGTATATGTGAGTGACATATTGTTGATCGGAAATGATGTAGAATTTTCTAGAAAGCATAAAGGAGTGTTTGAAAGGAGTTTTTCAAATAAAGACCTCTGTGAAGCTGCTTAGATATTGGGCATCAAGATCTATAGAGATAGATCAAGATGCTTGATAAGATTTTTCAATGAGTACATACCTTGACAAGATTTTGAAGTAGTTCAAAATGGAACAGTCAAAGAAGGAGTTATTTCCTCTGTTGCAAGGTGTGAAGTTGAGTAAAGACTCAAAACCCGAACACGACAGAAAATAGAAAGAGAATGAAAAATCATTCCCTATGCCTCAGCCATAGGTTCTATAGAGTATGCTATGCCGTGTACCAGACCTATTGTGTACCTCACCAAGAGTTTGGCAAGAGGGTACAATAGTGATCCAGGAGTGGATCACTGGACATCGGTCAAAATTATCCTTAGTGGAATAAGGATATGTTTCTCGGTTGTGGAGGTGACAAAAAGTTCGTCGTAAAGATTTACGTTGATGCAAGTTTTGACACCGATCTAGATGACTCTAAGTCTTGATCTAGATAAATATTGAAAGTGGGAGCAATTAGCTAGAGTAGCTCTGTGCAGAGTATTGTAGACATAGAAATTTGCAAAATACATACGGATCTAATGTTGCAGACCCATAGACTAAACTTCTCCCACAAGCAAAACATGATCACTCTTTGGGTGTTAATTACATAGCGGTGTGAACTAGATTATTGACTCTAGTAAACCCTTTTGGTATTAGTCACATGGAGATGTGAACTAATCACATAAAGATGTGAACTATTGGTGTGAAATCACATGACGATGTGAACTAAATTATTGACTCTAGTGCAAGTGGGAGACTAAAGGAAATATGCCCTAGAGGCAATAATAAAGTTGTTATTTATATTTCTTATATCTTGGTAAATGTTTATTATTCATGCTAGAATTGTATTAACCGGAAACTTAGTACATGTCCGAATACATGGACAAACAGTGTCCCTAGTATGCCTCTACTTGACTAGCTCGTTAATCAAAGATGGTTAAGTTTCCTAGCCATAGACATGTGTTGTCATTTGATGAACGGGATCACATCATTAGAGAATGATGTGATGGACAAGACCCATCTGTTAGCTTAGCATTATGATAGTTTTATTGCTATTGCTTTCTTCATGACTTATACATGTTCCTCTGACTATGAGATTATGCAACTCTCGAATATCGGAGAAACACTTAGTGTACTATCAAACATCATAATGTAACTAGGTGATTATAATGATGCTCTATAGGTGTCTCTGATGGTGTCCATTGAGTTGGCATAGATAGAGATTAGGATTTGTCACTGCGATTGTCGGAGAGGTATCTCTGGGCCCTCTCGGTAATGCTCACCACTATAAGCCTTGCAAGCAATGTGACTAAAGAGTTAGTTATAGGATGATGCATTACGGAATGAGTAAAGAGACTTGTCGATAACGAGATTGAACTAGGTATTGAGATACCGACGATCGAATCTCGGGCAAGTAACATACCGATGACAAAGGGAACAACGTATACTATTATGCGGTTTGACCGATAAGGATGTTCGTAGAATATGTAGGAGCCAATATGAGCATCCAGGTTCCACTGTTGGTTATTGACCGGAGATGAGTCTTGGTCATGTCTACATAGTTCTCGAACCCGTAGGGTCCTCACGCTTAACGTTCGATGACGATCGATATTATGAGTGTTTGTATTTTGATGTACCGAAGGTAGTTCGGAACTCGGATGTGATCATGGACATTACGAGGAGTCTCAAAATGGTCGAGACGTAAAGATCAATATATTGGAAGGCTATGTTTCGACATCGGAATGGTTCCAGATGAGTTTGGGCATTTACCGGAGTACCGGGGGGTTACCGGAACCCCCCGGGGAGTCAATGAGCCTTCGTAGGAGAGAGGAGGAGGCGGCCAAGGTGGCGACGCCCCCCAAGCCCAATCCGAATTGGGAGGGGGGTCAGGCCCCTTTCCTTCTCTCCCTCTCCCTCTTCCTTCTTCTCCTACTCCAACTAGGGAAGGGGGAAACCTACTCCTACTGGGAGTAGGACTCCCCCACCTTGGGCGCGCCATGAGAGGGTCGGCCCTCCACTCCTTTATATACGGGGGAGGGGGAACCCCATAGACACACAAGTTGATTTCTTAGCCGTGTGCGGTGCCCCCCTCCACAGATTTCCACCTCGGTCATATCATTGTAGTGCTTAGGCAAAGCCCTGTGTTGGTAACTTCATCATCACCGTCATCACGCCGTCGTGCTGACGAAACTCTCCCTTGGCCTCAACTGGATCAAGAGTACGAGGGACGTCACCGAGCTGAATGTGTGCAGATCGCAGAGGTGTCGTGTGTTTGGTACTTGATCGGTTGGATCGTGAAGACGTTCGACTACATCAACCGCGTTTCATAACGCTTCCTCTTTCGGTCCATGAGGGTACGTAGACATACTCTTCTCCTCTCGTTGCTATGCACATCCTAGATAGGTCTTGCGTGATCGTAGGATGTTTTTAAAATACTGCGTTCCCCAACAGAAAGATGTTAGTAGCAATGATGCGGACTAGCTTCGTGATCTGAGGATTATCCTCATTGCTGCACAAAAGAATTATGTCCTTGATGCACCGCTAGGTGTCGGACCTATTGCAGGAGCAGATGCAGACGTTATGAACATTTGTCAAGCTTGGTATGATAACTACTTGATAGTTTAGTGCGCCATGCTTTATGGCTTAGAACCGGGACTTCAAAACGTTTTGAATGCCATGGATCATATAAGATGTTCTAAGAGTTGAAATTAGTATTTCAAGCTCATTCCCATGTCGAGAGGTATGAGACCTCTGATAGTACTTTGCCTACAAGATGGAGGAGAATAGCTCAACCAGTGAGCATGTGCTCAGAATCTCTGGGTATTACAATTGCTTGAATCAAGTAGGAGTTAATCTTCTAGATAAGATAGTGATTGACAGAGTTCTCTAGTCACTATCACCAAGTTACTAGAACTTCATGATGAACTATAATATGCGAGGGAAGATTAAAACGTTTCCCTGAGCTCTTCGCAATGCTGAAATTGGCGAAGCTAGAAATCAAGAAAAGCATAAAGTGTTAATGGTTGACAAGACCAGTAGTTTCAAGTAAAAGGGCAAGGGAAAGAAAAGGAACTTCAAGAAGAATGGCAAGCAAGTTGCCACTCCCATGAAGAAGCCCAAAGCTAGAGCCAAGCCTGAAACTGAGTGCTTCTACTGCAAAGGAAATGGTCACTGGAAGTGGAACTGCTCCAAATAACTTGGCGGATAAGAAGGATGGCAAAGTGAACAAAAGTATATATGATATACATGTTATTGATGTGTACTTTACTAGTTGTCGGTGTACAACAGTAGGGGTCCCTTTTGTACCCCTTTACTTGTGCGCGGGCCACGGTTGGTGGATAAGAGGAAGCAGAGGCCCAAGACTACCAGAACAACGCCAAGCCAGAAACACGAAGAGCAGAAGGGTGAGCTAAACTCCCCAAGAAAGGCCCTTGCCGGGGCGGCCTCCATAGCCCCGACAAGAGCCTTGTCGGGGCAACTTGCTCAATGCCAGCAGAGTTGCCACCCTTGATCCTAAGGGTTCGGACGCCCTCAACCACATTGGAACCAAAGCTCAGGAGGCACCCCCACGGTGGCATGCAGATCTGTGTGAAGATAAAGAACATACAAGACTAGATGAGAATCTGAAGATGAAGATACTCGGCAAGACCCTTGCTGAGGATACCCACGAGACCTCCTGGCAAGACCCTTGCCGGGGACGCCCACGGCGTCGCAGCAAGACACTTACCGGGCCCTGGCAAGGCCCTTGCCGAAGGCATCCGCGGGGCCACAGCCATGCCCACACCTGCCAAGACTCCACCGTCGTTCCCACATAGCTGCCAGCCCACCAACTAGGCGAGCACCTATGTGGCGACGTGCGGCCTCTTGGCCAACTCAGCAAGCACCTGCGTTGTGGCATCCAGATCTTCGTGAAGACTCTGCCACCGCACCAACTCGGCAGAAAGCCAGCCGGCGTGGCACTACACGCCTCGTCAGTTGGGACGCGCGTCGAATGCAAGCGAGGCAGCGACTGCTGGGATGAGCTTCCTTGCCATCCCCGATAAAGCAAGAAGGGCATGTTGGCAACGCATTAAATGCCTTTGTCCTACGGTGCCAGGAGATAGACTCAACTACTGTACAACTTTCCACCTCATGTGTGCCACTATGGCAGCCCCTTTTGACTATAAAAGGAGGCTCGCGGCGTACTGAGAGAGGATTCGGACTTTTTGGACCCTACACGCTTTGTAGCTAGTCCAAGAACACCAGATAAACATAAACCAACAGGAGTAGTGTATTACGCAGGACTTGCGGCCCGAACCTGGATAACCCCCTTGTGTTGATCCCTCAAACCCGGTCTTTCCACAGCCCCGCGCCCGCCAACCGTAGCAAAAGGGATTCTTCGTGATCCCGTAGGTGTCGTTACCACCGACATCTTTGGCGTGCCAGGTAGGGGGCACAAGCTATGAAAATCCGGTTTGGAGGTTAGCACACCGACTTCATCATCACCATGTCCCCCAAGAGAAAGGGTGTCGGTGTCAAAATCGGCGGATCTCGGGTAGGGGGTCCCAAACTGTGCATCAAAGGCGGATCGTAACAGGCGGCAAGGGACACGATGTTTACCCAGGTTCGGGCCCTCTTGATGGAGGTAATACCCTACGTCCTGCTTGATTGTTCTTGATGATATGAGTATTACAAGAGTTGATCTACCACGAGATCGTAAAGGCTAAACCCTAAAAGCTAGCCTATCATATGATTGTATGTTGTCCTATGGACTAAACCCTCCAGTTTATATAGACACCGGAGGGGTCTAGGGTTACACAGAGTCGGTTACAAGGGAGGAGATCTACATATCCGTATTGCCTAGCTTGCCTTCGACGCCAAGGAAAGTCCCATCCGGACACAGGACGAAGTCCTCAATCTTGTACCTTCAAAGTCCAACAAGCCAGCCAAATGACATAGGCCGGCTGACCGGAGACCCCCTAATCCAGGACTCCTTTAGTAGCCCCTGAACCAGGCTTCAATGACGATGAGTCCGGCGCGCAGTTTTGTCTTTGGCATTGCGAGGAGGGTTCCTCCTCCGAATACTCCATAGAAGATTTTGGACCCAAGGATAGTGTCTGGCTCTGCAAAATAATTTCCCCATACCACCGTAGAGAGAATAATATTTCCACAAATCTAATGCGCTGACGCATTTTGACAGCACAACGTCACGTCATGGCCCGGTTGTTATCCGAAACATTTTTCCCAACCAGCACTGCACATACTGCGTGGCGGTTTTCTTGACACGTCTTGTCGAAGCATTGATCGTGTCGCCCTTATTACGGGATTCTCATCAATACGGACGTGGGTAACCCACTCATGCCCGTTGGTATGACTCCTCGATTTTAGGCGAGTCCAAAACGGCCGCGAGACATTCACCCTCTTTATAAAGAGGCCAAGACCTGTCCTTTTTTCCTCTCGCGCTTAATCGAATCCTTCCCCAGCCTCGAGTTCCAACACCCCAGGCTCAGGTCAGGCGCTTCGAACCTTCAACCATGTCCGGATCCAACCTCCAAGGTCGGTGGATGCCTTCCTCTGTCACAGAGGAGGACACCAAGAAGCTGAGAGAGGCCAGATATCTGATCGCCGAAATTTCGCACAGGCTGCTCGCCCGAGGACAGGTCATCCCCACTCCCGAACCCAACGATAGTGTTGTGTTCATCTCTCACTTCCTCCGAGGACTAGGCCTCGCTCTAGATCCCTTTGTTAGGGGGCTCATGTTCTATTATGGGCTGGATTTCCATGATCTGGCCCCGGATTCCCTCCTTCACATCTCGTCATTCATCATCATATGTGAGGCCTTCCTTCGCATTACCCCTCACTTCTGCCTGTGGCTCAAGACCTTCAATGTGAAGCCGAAGATGATCGAGGGGCGGCATGCAAAGTGCGGAGGTGCCGTAATAAGCAGAAGCGCTGATGCTCCATGGCCAGTGGGTTCCTTCCCAGAGGTGTCCAGTTTGTGGTAGCGGGAGTGGTTTTATATCACAGCTCCCCGAAGTGCCAAGTGGGTAGCCGCCCCTGCCTTTCGCTCGGGCCCCCCACCACAACTGACGTCATGGATCAGCAGGGGGCTGAGCTGGGGCCCAGCAAAGGATGTGCCGATATTGTAGAGCCGGATCCGAGATCTCTTTGAGAGAGATTTCAGCCCCGAGGAGGTCACTGATGAGATGCTAGAAGGATGGCTGTCGAGCATCACAGGGAACAAAGACAACCCCCGAGGAGCCAGGAGGGTTCCTCCACTCGACAATACATACGAAGTGGACCAGGTCTGACCTTATGCTCCTGACTGAGATCTTGTTTTCTTCTTTGGTATTCTTTGAATTGGTCGATTGACTTTGATCTTGTCTGTTGTTTTCCAGGCAACTACTGAGATGTACTCGACACCCAACGGGGCGCAGGAGCCGACTGAGGAAGGGAAGGCGAGCGGCGGTGAGAGTGGAGATGAACAAGCCGAGTGGGAATCCGATGGCGAAGGAGAGGGCGACGACGACGTCGACTCCAGTGAAGAGGAGGAGGAAGAAGTTGAACCCCCCCGCTCGAAGAGGCTATCCAAGCTTACACACGACCCGGCATGGGAACGTGGTAAGTCGACTGCTCTTGTTGGGCAGTCGTCGAAACGCCCTCGGACCTCTTCTCCTCCGCCGGCCGAAAAGGCTCCCAAGCACCCACGCGCGACGCCATCTAAGCCGCCTAAGGCTCTGCCCAAGATGAAGATGACCGTCCCCACCATTTCTGGGTAATAATAGAACTTGTTCTCCTTTGTCGACCATGGACAGATCCTGGGTCAATTCATTGAGTCAACTGACTGATTTTCGAGATTTGCAGCGCTACTACTTCTGAGCTCTCTACGAAGGACGACGATCAAGAGATGGAGGATGCTATTACCTCCAACCCTGGTACGATTACTGATGTTCTGCCTTGAGTCGACTGGATATTTATCGCAGCCCTGGTCGATTGAATTTTTTCTTGTAGCTCCTCCTCATATTATTAACCTCCCGGATGACGACGACGACGTGCCGCTGAGAGTGAGAAGGAACAGGCAGGCATTGGCTGGCAAGACCCCCCAATCTGCTCCGGCGTCTGAGGCCATAGCTCGGGTTGGTGGTGACACCACTCAGGCTTCTGTGACTTTCGCCGATCCTCTGATGAGCGTGCGGCCTTCGACGTCGAGCGCAAATCCTCCTTCGCTTTTTGCCGCGTACCCCGCCCCTGAGGACCAAGCGAGTGCCGCGAAAGAGGCTATACGTCAGGTGGGGATCATGATGGAACAAGTGCAAGTGGCTCGGGAGGCCAGCCAAGCAGCCTATGACGCAAGTTCGGCTCTTCAGAGGAACGTCCAGGTCAGTCGACTCAACACTTGGTCTGTTATGATATGCTGTTAGAAGAATCTCTTTTCCGAAGATCTTTACATCTGTACACCCACTGGGTGTGTCTGCCAATTCTTGGACGAGTGGGGGCACGCTGAGTGCACCCACTGGGTGTAGTCCCCGAGACTATGGTGGACTGCTGGCAGTCGACTGCAGTCTTTACATTGTGTTGCTGTAGTTGTAGTTCTTCACTTGGTCTGGTCAGGCCGTGCCGAATGGAACTGTATCCGGTCGACTGCTGGCAGTCGGTTTTTTTTCAAAAACCAGTGGGGGCACGCTGAGTGCACCCACTGGGTGTAGTCCCCGAGACTACTGTCGAATGTTTTTTGATTCGGCTGTAGTCTTAGAAACGCCATCATTGTCTCTTAGTCACTCGGAAGCAACTTATCCTGGATGTCTGTCGACTAATTTTTGTTTTGCAGAAATCCTGCAAACTTGTAGCTCGCTATACTGAGTTGGAGAATAAGCAGACCCAGCTCAACCTTGACTTGAAGCTTGCTTAAGAGAACTTGAAGAAGGCGCAAGAAGAAGCAAAAGGTATGGCTGGTGAGGTTCTCCATTCTTGACGAGTGACTTTTCTTTCTTGTCCATTCTTGATGTTGATTTCACTCGACGTACTGCAGATAAACTGGAAGAAGCTCTGAAGAAGAAGGATCAAGATCTTGCAGAGGCACAGAAGGAGGCCTTGAACAAAGCGAAACTTGCTGAAGAAAAGCTGGCTTCCGTCGGAACTCTTGAACAGGAGAATTCCAGACTGAAGACTGCTCTCGAGACAGCCAATCAAGAGGTCAGCCGACTGAAGAACGACAAGATGGTTCTGCACGACCAGGCGGGTGAGCTGGCGGGGAAGGTAAACGATCTGGAGGTTTATCTCGGTGGACTCGCCAAGAAGTTGTTCGTCATGCTCGAATGTAATTACTTTGATCTGGCTGTCTTGCAGTTACCAAGCCTGCGTAAGGCCACTGTCTTACTCTTGCATCGTGTTTGCAGAATTCTGTCAAAACTTTGAAGAGGAGACCAGTCAAGTGGAGGCAGGCTTGGACCCTGCTAACTCTCTTGTGAAGGACGAGGCTGCAATGAACGTGCTCCGTTTGGAGTCTCGTATTGCTAGCGTGGTTGACTATCTGGCTTGGCTGAAAGTTGCGGTGTCGCGGATCGACACGTCTCTCTGGCCTAGGGCGACGCTTTCAAATGATCTCGAGTCTCTGGTGACTCGACTGAACGACGTTCCTCGTCGAGTGACGGACTGGAAGAAATCCTCCGCAAGGTGTGGTGCCGATGTCGCTTTGTCCCTCGTCCGCGTCCACTGCAAGGAGGTGCGAGAGGAGAAGCTGGCCGCCAACCAAGTTGCCAACACCAGGAAGCTTAACTTTCAAGACTTCATGGAAACTTTCATTGCTGCTGCCACCCGTATTGCAGACGGGATCGACTTGGACGAGTTCGTTGCCCCTTCTAGTCCTCCGCCGGAGGAGTAAAAAACTTTTATCCTTCACTTTAAATTTGCCTCGGAATGCCGAGTGGATTCTGTAACCGTTAAACTCTGTCGAGCCGAGGGCTCGAGTACTTTGATCTGAGGTCTTGGACCTTTGGGTTTTATCCGAACTTGATTTATCGTTGAATATCTTCGGGAATTATGTGTCGAGTGGAACTTGGTCTTCACTCGAAATAACTTCGTATTTGTGGTGCAGCCCCGAAGGAAAAGGTAACAGTCGATTTGTGCCTCGTCGTCCTTGTGGATTGGGTTGTGTTCCGAACTTAGGCGAGCGCTGGGCCGCAGCTAAGCCTCCGAGTGGGAGGTTTGCTCTCCACTCGGTAGGATTTCTTTATACTTAGGCGAGCACTGGGCTGCAGCTAAGCCCCCGAGTGGGAGGTTTGCTCTCCATTCGGTGGGATTTTTGAACACTTTGGCGAGGACTGGGCTGCAGCTAAGCCCCCGAGTGGGAGGTTTGCTCTCCACTCGGTAGGATTTTTATATACTTAGGCGAGTACTTGGACTGCAGCTAAGCCCCCGAGTGGGAGGTTTGCTCTCCACTCGGTGGGATTTTTGAACACTTAGGCGAGCTCTGGGCTGCAGCTAAGCCTCCGAGTGGGAGGTTTGCTCTCCACTCGGTAGGATTTTTATATACTTAGGCGAGTACTTGGACTGCAGCTAAGCCCCCGAGTGGGAGGTTTGCTCTCCACCCGGTAGGATTTTTATATAATTAGGCAAGTACTTGGACTGCAGCTAAGCCCCCGAGTGGGAGGTTTGCTCTCCACTCGGTAGGATTTTTATATACTTAGGCGAGTACTTGGACTGCAGCTAAGCCCCCGAGTGGGAGGTTTGCTCTCCACCCGGTAGGATTTTTATATACTTAGGCGAGCACTGGGCTGCAGCTAAGCCCCCGAGTGGGAGGTTTGCTCTCCAATTGGTAGGATTTTTATATACTTAGGCGAGTAATTGGACTGCAGCTAAGCCCCCGAGTGGGAGGTTTGCGCTCCACTCAGTAGGATTTTTGGACACTTAGGCGAGCACTGAGCTGCAGCTAAGCCTCCGAGTGGGAGGTTTGCTCTCCACTCGGTAGGATTTTTATATACTTAGGCGAGTAATTGGACTGCAGCTAAGCCCCCGAGTGGGAGGTTTGCTCTCCACTCGGTAGGATTTTTATATACTTAGGCGAGTACTTGGACTGCAGCTAAGGCCCCGAGTGGGAGGTTTGATCTCCACTCAGTAGGATTTTTATATACTTAGGCGAGTGCTTGGACTGCAGCTAAGCCCCCGAGTGGGAATCTGGCTCACCACTCGGTAGGAGTTTCAAACACTTAGGCGAGCACTGGGCTGCAGCTAAGCCCCCGAGTGGGAGTCTGGCTCACCACTCGGTAGGATTTTCAAACACTTAGGCATGCACTGGGCTGCAGCTAAGCCCCCGAGTGGGAGTCTGGCTCACCACTCGGTAGGATTTTTTTTGCAAACTTAGGCGAAACAGATTCGCAGCTAAGCTACCCACTGGGGGATTTCGTACGCAAACAAAAGTGTCCGCAATTACAGGAAGAACTGGGAAACTCTTGTCTTTGATAAAAATAAACTACAGAAATTTTTCTTATTACATCCCATCCGAGTGAGAATTCAAGTGTAAAATGGGCGGAGTAGTTCCGCATTCCAAGCTCGTGGCTCGTCGATCCAGCGATCAAAGTTATAGAGATGATATGCTCCATTGTGGAGGACTCTGGTGATGATGAAGGGGCCTTCCCAAGTAGGAGCAAGTTTGTGTGGTTTCTGTTCATCCACTCGGAGGACCAAATCTCCTTCTTGGAAGGCTCGGCTCTTCACATTTATGGCATGGAATCGACGCAAGTCTTGCTGATAGATGGACGATCTGATCATAGCCATTTCCCTCTACTCCTCTAGGAGGTCGAATGCATCTTGTCGGGCTTGCTCTGCTTTGTCTTCGTTATAAAGCTCGACTCTGGGGGCATTGTGAAGTAGATCACTCGGCAGGACGGCTTCGGCTCCGTAAACCAGAAAGAATAGCGTTCTTCCAGTCGACCGGTTCGGGGTGGTCCTCAATCCCCACAAAACTGACGGAAGCTCATCGACCCAAGCGCCTGCTGCGTGCTTGAGATCACGCATCAGTCGAGGCTTCAGTCCTTTGAGAATCAGACCATTTGCACTTTCAGCTTGTCCATTCGACTGGGGATGCGCGACCGACGCGTAGTCGACTCGTGTGCCTTGAGAGGCGCAAAATTCTCTGAACTTGTCTGAATTAAAGTTTGACCCATTGTCAGTGATGATGCTATGCGGGACTCCATATCTGAATATCAACTCTCTGATGAAACTGATAGCAGTGCTAGCATCAAGAGTTTTGATAGGCTTGGCTTCAATCCATTTGGTGAACTTGTTGACTGCCACAAGCACGTGTGTGAATCCGCTCCTGCCTGTTCTCAGTGGACAAACCATGTCTAGTCCCCAAACAGTGAAGGGCCAGACGAGTGGAATGGTCCTCAGAGCTGATGCTGGCTTGTGCGACATGTTGGAGTAGAACTGGCAGCCTTCACACTTGTCGACTATCTCTTTCGCCATTTCGTTTGCCCTGGGCCAGTAAAAACCCGCTCGGTATGCTTTGGCCATAATGGTCCGAGAGGACGCATGGTGACCACAGGTCCCCGAGTGGATATCATCAAGGATTATCTGACCTTCTTCTGGCGTTATGCACTTCTGACCGATTCCAGTTGCGCTTTCTCTATACAACTGTCCTTTTATGACTGTGAAAGCTTTAGATCGACGGACGATCTGTTGAGCCTCTTCTTCGTCCTCTGGAAGTTCTTTCCTCAAGATATACGCGATGTATGGTATTGTCCAGTCGGGAGTGATTGCCATGACCTCCATGACTAGGTCGACCACAGCAGGAATTTCGACTTCAGTCGGATCTGTGGCACTTTTCGGTTGCGGAGCTTCTTCTGTAAAAGGATCCTCCTGGACTGACGGCGAGCGGATGTGCTCCAAAAACACATTGCTGGGAATGGCTTCTCTCTTGGAGCCTACCTTTGCCAGATCATCAGCTGCTTGATTTTTCAGTCGGGGGATGTGATGAAGCTCTAACCCCTCGAATTTCTTTTCTAGCTTTCTTACTCCGTTGCAGTAGCCAGTCATAGCTGGGCTTCTGACGTCCCACTCCTTCATCACCTGATTAACCACCAAATCTACGTCGCCATAGACCATGAGGCGCCAGACGCCGAGTGAAATGGCCATGCGCAACCCATAAAAGAGTGCTTCATATTCTGCTTCATTATTGGAGGAATCGAAGTGAATCTGGAGAACATATCTGAGCTTATCTCCTCGCGGGGAGACCAATACTACCCCAGCACCGGAACCATTCAGCATCTTAGATCCATCGAAGAACATGGTCCAGTGCTCCGAGTGAACTTGAGTCGGAAGCTACTGTTCAATCCACTCGGCGACGAAATCTGCAATTGCTTGGGACTTGATAGCCTTCTTTGCTTCAAACTTGATATCTAGGGGAAGGAGTTCAATCGCCCACTTCACCACTCGACCAGTTGCATCTCTGTTGTGCAAAATCTCTGACAGTGGAGCGTTGCTGACGACTGTAATGGAATGGTCAGAGAAGTAGTGTGCAACCTTCTTCGTGGTCATGTAAATCCCATATACAAGCTTCGGGTAATGGGGATATCTTTGCTTCGAAGGAGTCAAAACTTCAGACACATAATATACTGGGCGCTGAACTCTGAAGGCCTTTCCTTCTTCTTCCCGCTCGACCGTAAGTACTGTACTGACAACTTGTCCCGTGGCCGCAATGTAAAGCAGCAGAGGCTCTTTACTGATTGGG
This sequence comes from Triticum monococcum, assembly GCA_034509565.1. Classification (NCBI taxonomy): domain Eukaryota; kingdom Viridiplantae; phylum Streptophyta; class Magnoliopsida; order Poales; family Poaceae; genus Triticum; species Triticum monococcum. The sequence continues at coordinate 71,835,558 of CM067846.1, forward strand.
GCAACAAGAACCGGCTGGGTGGAGAGCAGAGCTTTGAGCTCTGCAAATGCTGCATCAGCTTCTGGAGTCCACTCGAACTTGTCAGACTTCTTCATCAGTCGGTAAAGAGGCAACACCTTTTCACCGAGACGAGAAATGAATCGACTTAGAGTGGCCAAGCAACCTGTAAGCTTCTGGACATCGTGCACACGCACAGGGCGCTTCATCCGGAGTATGGTGACAACTTTCTCGGGATTGGCGTCGATTCCTTGTTTGGAAATGAGAAAATCGAGTAACTTTCCACCTGGAACTCCGAATGTGCATTTTGATGGATTGAGCTTGATATCATATCCCCTGAGGTTAGCAAAGGTTTCGGCAAGGTCAGTCAGCAGGTCGGAACCTATCCGTGACTTAACCACAATATCATCCATGTATGATTCTACGTTCCGACTAATCTGAGTATGCAAACACTTCTGAATCATCCTCATGAACGTGGCTCCAGCATTCTTGAGGCCGAAGGGCATGGTGACATAACTGAAGCACCCCAATGGGGTGATGAAAGCCGTTTTGATCTCGTCGGGTCCATACAGACAGATCTGATGGTACCCTGAATAAGCGTCTAGAAAAGACAAACGCTCACACCCCGCGGTGGAGTCGACTATCTGGTCGATGCGGGGGAGAGGGAAATGATCTTTCGGGCAGGCCCGATTGATATGTTTAAAGTCAATGCACATGCGAAGTGACTTGTCCTTCTTGGGGACCATGACAACATTGGCTAGCCACTCGGAGTGGTAAATCTCTCAGATGAACTCCGCTGCTAAGAGCCGAGCCACCTCCTCGCCAATAGCTTTCCTCTTCTGGACGGCGGACTGTCGAAGATGTTCTTTCACAGGCTTGAACTTCGGGTCGACTCGTAGACGGTGCTCAGCCAGCCCCCTGGGAACTGCAGGCATGTCAGAAGGCTTCCATGCGAAGATGTCCTAGTTCTCACGGAGGAACTGGATGAGCGCTTCTTCCTATTTGGAGTCGAGCGTCGTTGAGATGTGAGTCGAAGCATTGGGGTCGGTCGGGTGAATGTGAACTGGCTTAGTTTCCCCGGACGACTGAAAAGCTGATTCTGAAGCTGGCTTCTTGGCTCGCAGCAATTCACTCGGATCAGCAGTCTTCTGGTACTCTTGCAGCTTGACTACTGACATCTGAGCATCAGCGATCTTTGATCCTTTCTGAAAACAGTCCTATGCTTTCTTCCGATTGCCTGTAACGGTGATCACACCTCTGGGGCCGGGCATCTTCAACTTGAGATACACATAGCACGGTCAAGCCATGAAGCGTGCATAAGCTGGCGGGCCCAGAATAGCATGATAAGCACTTTGGAAGTCCACAACCTCAAATGTCAACTTTTCCATGCGGTAATTCTTTGAATCACCGAAAACCACATCGAGAGCAATCTGGCCGAGTGACTCGGCTTTCTTTCCAGGAATGACTCCATGGAAACTCATGTTGCTGGCACTGAGCCTGGACATCGGAATGCCCATCCCTTTCAACGTTTCTGCATACAGTATGTTCAGGCTGCTGCCACCATCCATCAGGACTTTGGTCAGTCGTGTGCCTTCGACAACTGGATCGACCACCAGAGCTTGCCTCCCAGGGGTGGCAATGTGCGCAGGGTGATCAGACTGGTCGAACGTGATGGCAGTCCGAGACCACTTCAGCTAGCTGGGTGTTGCCGGGGAAACCATATTCACTTCACGGTTAATGACTTTCAGCCGACTTTTGCTTTCGACATCAGCAAAAATCATCAAGGTGGAATTGACTTGGGGGTACCCGTCGTCACTATCATCCTTATCCTCAACCTTGTCTGACTCTTTTTCCTTGTCTTTGGACTGCTTGCCCTGGAACTGCTGGATCAGGAGCTGACACTATCGAGTGGTATGCTTTGGGTAAATGAGTTTACCCTCCTCGTCTTTCTTGGTGTGAATGTGACATGGCAGATCCAAAGCATCATTTCTGTCTTGATCTTTTACTTTCTTGGGGTTCCAGGGCCCCTTGGGTTTTCCCTTGAATTTCCCCTGGGTTACGGCCAGGGCCTCCCCAGGAGTGGCTGGCTCGGCCTTCCGCTTCTGCTTCCGACTGGAATTGCCTTGAGTTTCCTGGGCGACTGCTTTCTGCTTGCCACTCCGGAGTCGATCTTCATCCACTCCTGAATTTCCATCATCCGATTCAGAGACATTTCTCCAGTCCGACCGAACTTCAGGTTCAACTCTCTGTTCTTGACGCCTTCTTTAAAGGCACAAACTGCTTGGTGATCTGGTACATTCTCAACTGTGTGATGCAAAGTGATCCACCTCTGGATGTAATCCCTCAGAGTTTCACTCGGTTTCTGCACGCAAGACCGCAATTCTGTAAGGCCTGCCGGTCTCTTGCATGTTCCTTCAAAGGTCGTGACAAACACTCGAGAGAGATCCTCCCAAGTGTAGATGCTGCTGGGTGCTAACTGATTCAGCCACGCTCTGGCTGAGCCCTCAAACAGGAGAGGCAAATGCTTCATAGCCACCTCATCATTACCGCCGCCAATCTGGACAGCCACTCGGTAGTCTTCGAGCCAAGTGTCAGGCTTAGACTCGCCGGTGAACTTGCTGACTCCAGTCGCCAACCGGAAGTTGGGAGGAATCACTGCGGCCCTGATGGCTCGACTGAAACATTCTGGCCCTGAAACATGTACCCTGCTGCCAGTAGGAGCATCTCTGTCATGTCCTTCTCTGTGAGCCCTATTCCTGTCGACCAAACCTTGAATGAGGATGGATCTCGCGTCAAAGCCTGGTTCCCTGAGGTCGACTGGGATCCTCCGCCCAACACTATGAGGGCGTCTGTCATCCTGCTGTCGAGGCACATACGACCCACTCCTCGGGGGAGGGGTTGGCACTCGACATCGATCATCACGATCGAATCGATGATCATATTGCTCGTTTCTTCTGTACTGACCTGGTCGGTCTCCACGTCCCTCACGCCTCAGGGGCGATCTTGGGCTGTGAGCCGACTGCACTGTATCCGCTGCAACGGATCGACTGTGGATCCTATTCCGCGACTGAGAGACAGCGGAATTCTGGTTTCCCGCTGCCCGGAGCAACGCTCTGATTTGCAACAAGCCTCTGCCGGCTTCTGACTGGGAGGGCTGAATTGATTCTGCTATTCGGGCCGTGGCTGCCAAATTCTGAACGGGAGTTCAATATACCTGCGTAGGCGGGAAGAGTTGATGTCGACTGGACTCAGGAGCCCGCTGACGCGCTTGCTCGTCGAGTGCTCGCTGGAGATTCTCCAGTGGAGTGCGCTCGGCCAAGTTAGCCAAGCGCGCGTCCTCCAAGGCTCGGGCCTCGGGGGTTTCTCCAACGATAGGAGTGTGGAGTGCATCCATGTTCTGGCAGCGAAGCTCCTCTCGCTGCCGCGACGTGAGAGGCTCAGGGAGATATTCTTCGTGGGGATGCGACGGGTCGCCCCCACCTGCCCCTTCGTCGGTACGAGTAAAACCGGGAGGGCTGCGTGTCCCATCAATTGCTAGGACCTCCGCCACAGGATCACTGCTGTCGCACTCGGATGCGGTCTCTGCGGAGCCAGTCGACAGATCGAACAGGCCGTAGAGAGATTCGTCGGGCTCGATTGCCGCGACTTGTGGGGTGGCCGACTGGCGAGCCACCGCATGCCTCACCCACCTCTGAAGTCTCGATCGACCAGAGCGCTTGCGCCGGCGAGAGATGAGGCGGGGAGATGACACGGGAGCGGACCGATACTGGGTCGACGGGTGCCGCAGTAGGACGTCGCGAACACATGCACGAAAGTGCGTCGCCGCGCGGACGGGGAGCGCGTCAATGTCGAGTGGAGCCTCTTGAAGCCAGGCAGAGTCATCGGTGATGAACGTGAGCGCGCCGAGACAGATCTCGCGGTCCTCCACCAAAACTCCGCATGAAACCATGATCAAGGAGATCGGAAAAATTGCAACTCCTACAATTCAAGCGCTAAGATTCCGGCCCCACGGTGGGCGCCAATTGTCGTGGTTCTAAGTCTGATAGTGATGTAGGGGGGTAAGTATGGAGAGGCTAGATCTTAGCTATGCAGGAGCTGTAAGCACACGAAGATGTATGAGTTCAGGCCCTTCTCGGAGGAAGTAAAAGCCCTACGTCTCGGTGCCCGGAGGCGGTCGACTAGATAATGGCTATAAAACTTTGATCTACGAAATAGATGGTCGGATGGCACTAATTTTTATGGGATTTTCTAGCGTAAGTCTCTTTTACTTGGTTAACCCCTCGATCACTTTTCTTTTATATGTAAATCAAATGGCTATAAAACTTTGATCTACGAAATAGATGGTCGGATGGCACTAATTTTTATGGGATTTTCTAGCGTAATTCTCTTGTATTTGGTTAACCCCTCAATCACTTTTTATATATAAATAGATAAATAGATTCTAAAAAAAATAATGCTTGCGTTCTAAAATTTGAGTCATCTAGCAAAATGTAGTTCAATCTATAATGTTGTTGGTGCAGGCATCCACTCTGCCTCTAAACCTCCATTTCTCTTTCTGTCATGGTCATATTTTTCTAGAATTTAGTTAGAACCATCAAGTGCTTATATGCATCTAGAACTTTCAGTTATACTCAAATCTCTACAGAAAGGTGAAAAAACATGCAGGAACTAAGAACAGACCGCGAACTTCTAACAAAACCTCAAAACTGGCACATAAGGGGACATGTCCTAATATTGAACGTAAGTCGGCATGAAGATGTCCCAAGATACAAACTTCGTGTAATTTATCATGAAAATTTTCCCTGATACAATCTAAAGTCCAAATTTTCATAAATCTTTATTACATAAAAAACTTCTATTTTCTTTGATTAAATATGCATACCAGACCTCTCCAACAAGATGCACCCCTTTAAAATGCTTTATGAAGCTGACAGATATAGAAAGCATATAGCCATACCTATTCTTGTGCATGTCTTCAGAGCTTGAGAAAAATGAGGTACCAACATCTTTCTAATAGTTTGCTGAGTGCTAATCACCTTGCAGGCTGAACAAACACGATGGTCAAAGTTCTAATTAATTCAAACACAAACAACATAAAAAAATTGAGATAGAAGCCACTTCACACATACTATTCAGAATCTGACAATCAATTGAATTGGCGCCTTTCTATTTGTACACTTATAGACATCTCAAATATCACAAATTACAGTTCCAATTTTGTTCACACCAGATTTTGTTCACATACTCTAGTAATTACTGGTAGTGAAAAATGGTTTACATATAGAACGTGGTGTGATCTTCAAAAAAAAGTTATAGAACCTGGTGTGATGTTGCTTCATATGTGCTGCTTCCTGTTTCCCTGTCCACTACTTAATTAGTGTTAAGAAGATGACCCGAGCATCACGATGATACTTTCGTGTCCACTGGTCCATCACGGAGGGATCTTGTTTGCGAACGAGTTGCGTGGACGTCAAAACAATGGCGGTTTTCTTCTCCTCATCCCGTTGGAACCACAACCCACAACACTTATTCAGTGGCACATAGCCTACAATTAAAGCATATAAGTATGTGTTAACTAATTCAGAAACCAGGAGTCGCAACACTTAGTTTGCTAGCAAATGCTGATCGGCAACAAGCATGCATGATGTGACAAAAACACATACATACCGAGAGAGGAGGAGAGCCTAATGACAGATTCGGAGACAAGAAGCATGCCTTCCTTTGAGATTTCATGGATTGGAAGAAGGCGCCGGTCATTGAACAGACACGAGTGCGGAGGGCCGCGAGCCATGGTGAACAGAGCATACAGATGATCTAACGTAACATACGAAAAATTGATCATGAGATTGATTAAGACGCACGATTAGCATGTTAAAGAGGAAACGAGGAATGAAGAGGAAATTAATTTCACCTTTTTCTGCATTGTATTTGGCTTGGGCAAGCTCGAAGGCGTGGTGCGCACTCGGATGGGAAGCTAGCTCGTCGGGGATGTAGGGTTCGTGGAGCAGAGGAATGGGTGGACCAGTGGATTCCTCCATCATGGACTCAGTCACATCGTAGACACGATCTGCAGAACAACAATCGTCCAGCAGGAACAAGTAAACACCAACAAACATGCATGCCACAATCTACCGTGATGAGGAAATGGGGCAAAAATCACCTGGTTTTGCTTGGGGTTGAGGGGCATCGTCGCGCTCAAAGGCTGCAAACATGGCTAAAGCCCGATCATGGAGTGCGCCGGGAGAGGCCTCCTCTGCTGCCAGGCTTCTCTTCTTGGCTTCTCTCTGCGTCTTCGGATCCGGATTCCCACTCATGCACGACATGCCGGCCTTGGGCATCTTCGCACCTTGTGCGCCACCGCCTCCCGCTTCCCTCTCCTTCTCCGAATTCTCCAGGTTCCGGCTTGTAAACAAGAACCTGGTGTGTTGTTGCTTCATATGAACCTGGAGGTGGGAGGAGCAGGGGCGGTGACATGTGTGCTGGGAGGAGGTCGGGAGTGTGTGGAGGGGCACGCATAGGCGGCACGGGCGTCCGGGAGTGACGGAGGAGGTGGGGGCGGGGCGGCACTGGGATCCAGGGAGGTTGGGGGTCGGGCGGCACCGGGAATGAGGGAGAAGCACTACAAAAAATACACTTCCGTGATGATACGTGTTTGTCACAGTCGGTCACGTTTTCTGTCATGCATGTACATCCATGACAAATTTATGACAGAATCAAGATAGTCATACCTGTGCTGTCATAGAAGTGTTCCATGACATTACCAAAACTATCATCACGGAAGTGTCCACTTCCATGACGATAAATCGCGCGTCACAGAAGTGCTTTCGTCAAGGGTGACCGACACGTGGCATCCACTGTAATGGAACGCCGTTAAGCTATCGGGTCCGGTTTTGGATCCGATAACCCGTTAACAACCCAGACCAATGGGGATTTTCCATGTGTAAAATCATCATTGGCTGTAGGAAACAAGTGTCAGCTCCGCGTTGCCACAGGTGTCACTCATCCAATGGGCAAGATGCGTCTATGGCATGTTAACACGTGAACCGGCCCAAAAGTGGCCCATAAAGTTTAAATGGGCCGGCCCAACTAAAGGCCTACAAGATTTTGTGGACCATAATGGGCCAGCCCAGCTAAAGGCCCACAAGATTTTCCGGGGCATAATGGGCCGGCCCAGCTAAAGGCCCACAAGATTTTTGCGGGCCATAATGGGCCGGCCCAGGTGAAGGCCCGCAAGATTTTTGTTGACCATAATGGGCCGGCCCAGCTAAAGGCCCATGAGATTTCACCGACCTTAATGGGCCGGCCCAGCTGTAGGCCCACAGGAGTTTGAGGACCCTAGTAGGCCGGCCCATTAACTGGCTGCCATGTTTTGGGGCAAATGCCGGCCCATATTTGTTCTGGTCCATTAATGGCCTGCCACGTTTTGGGCCTAATAATGGCCCATATGAGATCCGGCCCGTTAAAAGCCTACCACGTTTTGGGCCGAATTACGGCCCAGATCAGGTCCGGCCCTTTAAGAGGCTTCGGGCTAAATTATGACCCATATCAGATTCGGCCCATTAACTGGAAGCTATGCTTTTGGGCCCACTTGCTAAAGACCCATTTAGTAATTCGGCCTGATTTTAGTTTCGGCCTGTTAAGCGCCCGTTTAACATATCGGCCCTATATTAATTTCGGCCTGTTAAGAGCTCGTCATATAGTTGGGCCTAACTATGGCCCGGTTTGCGTCCGGCCCGCTCGAAGCCGATAATCTGATTGGGCCAAACAAGGACCGAGACAATTTTGGCCTGTTATAAGCCCATGATTTGATTGGCACATTCATGGGCCGGGGTCTATTTCGGCCTGCTGCCGGCCCGTGAGCTGTTCGGCACGTTTCAGACCCAACCTACTTTTCAGCCTCCTAAAGGCCCATTGAGTTTTCTTTGGAAAATAGGGCCGGCGGTTTACTCGGCCTATTATAGGCCCGAATCTACTAGTGGGCCAGTTTACATTTAGGCCTGTTAATGGACCAAGATGACAGGGCCCATGATGCAGATCATACATGGTGATTTGCATGACGGCCCGATTATGTACCGTAATTTTACGGTTAGGCCATTTTACTGCGAAGACATGATATATATGTAGTAAAATAACTGCAGCATCGTGAATAAGAAAAAAACCTAGACTATATAATAAAGAAATTAAGGCATATTACATCCACTGGGCATCAAAGTTCTCCACTATGATAATAAAGCACAAGCAGACAACATATTACATACATTGGGCATCAAAGATTGCCACCAGCGCAACTAAACACGTCGACAAAATAATATACAAAACCGATATCACTTCAATAGAGTTCAAGAAAGGTCAGCCCTGCTCGGGAGCTGCAGCGCAAGCAGCTGAGCAAGCTGGTGAGAGTGCACTTATTTGACACTTATATCCTCCCAACTCTGAAAGATAAACAAGCAGACAGATGACAGGTTTTACACATATAAGTATCAGTGCTGACAATTCATCACATTTCTTACTGACGAATAAAGTGACACAGTTTAAAATAGCATTAACACAATATGGTATTGTTCAGGTCAAGACATGGCAGGAAATGACATTGTGACGGAGTTGGCAGCTTCACGACACCACTGGATTATAAATCAAGAACTCATAAGTATCAACGGTTAGTGTGCCGTCAATTTATCCCATTTTAGATTTGCAAAATAAGATCACTTGCTCTGTATAGTTTAATTTACATGTTCTGTAGAAGGAACTTGGTTGTACAACTGAAAACTTAAATTGAGAAGGACAAACTTTTGTTTATGAACTGGAGTACATAATAAACTTTAAACATGCAATTTGATGCAAACACCAAAAATAAATAGCTGTTGCAGTCATGCCTAATCAAATAAACACAACAAAATTTGAAGGCTTGAGAAGGAAAAACTTACATTATTGGTGAAGGCAGGCTTTATAAAGCCCTTGTCCATGCCGATGGGGGGGGGGGGGCAATTCAAGAAGTTTACCATAGAATCTTCTTCATAAGCATTGCTTTTATTCTACATTTTGTTGAGAGTAAATATAGATGTGACAATATAAGAAAAACTGGAGAATATTTAAGATAAGATGAAGAGTGATGCTACATAACCAAGTAGCTATAAATGTAAGTACAATGATACAAGCAAAAGGTACAACCAAGAGCAATGCAGTGCTAAACTTCTTTAGCACCATCGGTGTTATCCAACCTTGTGGTAAGAGTAAATATAGATCTTATGTGTAGACAATGGAGGGCAAAGGAAAATAAGCTGCAGAGTGATGGTACATGAACAACTACCTGTCAATATAAGTACACTGATAAAGGACAGCAGATACTTACAAGAACAATGCAGAGCTAAAATTTTTCATTGGCATTGGATATATTCTACACTAATATAACCATTCATACAGATCAGATAATTTGGAGCAAACAACTGATAAGTAAGCTGTCATGCATACCGCTGTCACATAATGAACCAGGTATGTATGCAAGTACAGTGATACAGGACAACAGGTACTAACAAGAGCAAAGCAGCGGACAGCATATTTGCGATATCCTGTCGTGCTTTTCAAACCCGAATTCTTTTTCAAGAAAATTTCCTGCAAAAAAGTTCCGTAAGGCACATGCGGAAAAGCAGAAATTCAAGTTGTCATGTGATATCATAGACAGTACCTCATCCTCGAAACGAGACCAGTGCATAACAAGGTTTTTCCATTCAATGTCTTCTAAATTTAGCACATGAGACTTTACCAGAAATTCGTTTATAGACTTGTCATCAAAGTGTGATTTCCTCAGGTAACACCAATACCGCTACAATGCTTCCTTGAAAAGCGCAAGCAAGCTTTGCTCGTCATGACTATCCAGATTGACCCTCGCCTACTTACAACAATGTAATGTAAATCATTGTTGTGTTCAATCAGCAGAAAACAGGAAAATAATCGCCATGAATAATAGCACTTACACGTAAGTGGGACAGGAAGATGTGAAAATGGTGTTTGTCTTCACTATAATCTTCCCATGATGGGAATATATGCACGTAGTCCCTAACAACATTGAAAGCATTGTCTTTTAAACTTGGAATAACTGGAATGGGGTTCCAATCTATAGGAATTGGCCATCTCTGCAGTTGGGATAGGTCTTCGGCCGATGGACTTGCTGTACTTTTTACTAGAGTGAGATTTTTCTGTGGTACGGCTGGTGCTATGGCAACTGAAATCGGCATACCTTTTGCTGAAGTGCAGGTCCTGTGTGGTGTGGCTAGTGGTGTGGCCAGGGAAGTATGGGTATAGTCTACTGGAGTCGGTCCTACGTTTTGTGTCACTCGTTGTACAGCCAATATAAGTGGGGTGTTGTCTGATTTCTCCGGCACAACCACGTTTTTCAAGGACTTTGCTGGTGCTCCTTCAGGTTTGGCAATCACCCTCTTCCTTTTTGATGTCCGATGCACAAGAACAACATTTCATTAGAAAAACATGGTATGATGACAGATGTAAAATGTATTGATAATGGATGGGCATGGCATCTCGACATATAGGATGAGTAAACTAAGCATATGGCGGTGCAACAAAGTAGAAGAAATGCAAGATAACACGTGCAAGATACGCGAAATCAATAAAACCTTGCCAAATTAGAACATGCACCTTGATGGGTGAACAGGACATGCCATCTGCCTTTGACTCCTCGAGGTTAGAATAGTCATTAGGATCATATTCTGAACAAGAATCAACAGGTGGGTATCGTATGAGTTTCATTGCATCCAGAATGGCACTCAATGCCTTGGTGCCAATTTTGCAAGTCATTGCGGTGTTTAGCTTCAAGAGTGGACTGCTGCTAGTGCGACACAACGCAGCTATAGAGATCATAGTGTTGATATAAAATGAAAACCGTAAGCATCAGAGTAAAATCAACAAAGTGGAACTTGCTGGAATATATGTGCTAGTATTACCGGTACGGCTAGAAAGGCTTCGAATACCAGCTCTCTTCAACTGAAGGTGCGATACTGTTAATATCAGTGTAACTCTCAAAGGCGACACAGCTCCCCGCATTTCCTTGCTATTCTTATAGGATTCAAGTGGGAAGACCACTACAAATCCTATTCCCATGTTTACAAAATCCTACGAATCAAAGAGGCCCGAAGAGTTCAAAGTGTACATACCAACCGACCGTATAGACCTCTACACTGCAAATGTCCCTGCTCATCTTCACTACAAGGAACATACTGTACTACTATCATACTCCCTCCGTTCCAAAATATAAGTCTTGGTAGAGATTTCCACTATGGATCACATACAGATGTATCCAGATATATTTTAGAGTGTAGATTCACTCATTTTGATCCGTATGTAGTCCATGGTGAAATCTATACAAAGACTTGTATTTAGGAACGGAGAGAGTACTTATTAAAGAAGAACCACTACGGGAAACAGCTAATTTGCCATCAGGAGACGTCTTTGCCGTCAGCTTTTCGTCGGGCAGACGGCAAAGAAAAGGTTTACCGTCATCTGCAGACGGCAAAGAAAAACAAACGGCAAAATAAACTTTTGCATCTGCGAAACAAAATACAGACGGCAAAGAGCTCATTTTGCCGTCTACAACAAAAATCACAGTCGGCAAAGCATGTATGCCGTCTATGTTTGTTTTGGCAGACAGCAAAGAATCTTTGCCGTCTCTATTTTTTTGGCAGACAGCAAATTAAGCTCTTTGCCGTCTGTATTTGTTTCCATAGAAGGGAAAGAAAAAGCACACCACGCGGATCGATCACGCGGATTGATGAGTTGGCAACATCTGAGATGCACATCCCCCACTCTGGACCAGCGTACAAATGCCCCAACCCACCCCACGATGCACGCGCCCCCACCCACCACCCCACCCACGAGGCCACCCCCGTACCTGCCCCACGCCCCCACCCACGATTCCCATTTTCTCCCCCGTGCTGCCTGATCTCTCAATCTCCCAAAGCACTAGCACACCTCCAGCCAGCGCCCTCATCCCTCCATCTCCCCTGAGCAAGCACACACCGCCGGCTAACGTCGCCCGCCCGTCCGGCGCCTGCCCATCCCCGAGCAGCAGCATGCCGTGGCCAGCTCCCATGAGGCCGTCCATCCGCCGCCACGCCCAGCACCCGCGAGGCCATCCGTCCGCCGCTACGCCCAGCGCCCGCGAGGCCGTCCGTCCGCCGCCACGCCCAGCGCCCTTCTGCCCATCCGCCCGCCACCTCGCCAGCGCCGCGTGAAGCTCCACCCCTCGCGAGCTCGTCCTCACCGGACGGCCATGCGCACTCCAGCTCCTCCGGTCGCGCCCCCGAGCCCGTCCACACCCCGAGCTCCTCCTCACCCGTTGGTCCTGCTCTCTGCCTCGCGTGCTCCGCCGCTAGAGCAGCCGGGCGCTCCACCGGTCGAGCACCGGCCATCCCCGACCTCCCTCGCGTGCCTCCCAGCGGCGCCGGAGCGAGTCAGCTCCTGAGCGCGGCTGGGCCAGAGTTGCACGGCTAAGCAGGGCCGGGCGGCGGCGCAGCAAGCAGAACGGCACAGCAGCGAGGCGAGCAGAACAACACAGCGGCGAGGCGAGCGTCGGCTGGACGGTGATGCGGGCAGAGCAACGGAGTGGAGAAGAAGGACCCGATTGCTTTTTGGTCTTACTTGTTAGGGTCCTTTGTGTTAATTTCCAGGACTACTTTGTAACTTTAGTTTTTTTTCGGTGTGATGTTTGCATTTTGTACTCCACTGACGTTGAATGAAACGGCACGACACACGGATGGGCCTTCCCCTTGTTAAAAAAGAAGAAAGATAGGCATTGCACTCAAGTGAGTTGACCGCATTGCTTGGGAGCAACGTCGCTGTGTTTTTTTTAATTTAACCCCTTTCTTTGCCGTCTGTGATATACGAGGCGCTGTCGGCAAATACGCGAATAGCTGACGGCAAAGATGCGAATAGCTGACGGCAGAACTACATTTCTTTGCCGTCTGTGATTTATAAGGCTGGCGGCAAAGAAGATTTGGCTGACGGCAAAGTCTTTGCCGTCTGGCCGATGAAAAGCAGATGGCAAAGTATTCTTTGCCAACTTATCTTTGCTGTCTGACTTTGCTATCTTCTTCCTGACGGCAAAATCTTTGCCGTCTAGAATTAGGTCTTTGCCGTCTGTAATCTACAGACGGCAAATTACCTGTTTCCTGTAGTGAATGGCAGAGGAACATGCTAAAGAAGAGCAAACAGATTTTGGATAATAAAATGTTCGTTGCGTAGTGCCCACACATGATGAACCAGAGCAAATTAAGAAAGCAACTCCCTGCTGTCTCTCTATATGTGGTGCACCTGCTTTTTCGGAAGTAAAGTAGGAACATTAGCTGACCAATTAAATATTATCTGTTTTAGTAATATCATCATCATATCAGATTTGTACTTGAGCAACAAGTTTGGAATTATGAGTGGCACATTGTTTAGCTTGATGGATTCAGGAGCAGTGCTAAGAAGGTAGGATGATGGTACTGAATATAAAGGCATGTCTGCATGCAAGTCGCGCGACTTTTGTCATTTGGGTCAGTCGACCATTTCATGCGGTTGGATGAAGATCCTATGTCTCCTAACCCTTCTTCTTCATCGTCTCTGATTCTTCCATACAGAACACCGCACGGGCCGCCGGCCGGACCACCGGCCCCCACCGCCTGTGTTCCTCCGACATCCCCACACCCCATTAATAACCCACAAGTATAGGGGATCACAACAGTTTTCGAGGGTAGAGTATTCAACCCAAATTTATTGATTCGACACAAGGGGAGCCAAAGATTATTCTCAAGTATTAACAGCTGAGTTGTCAATTCAACCACACCTGGAAACTTAATATCTGCAGCAAAGTGTATAATAGCAAAGTCATATGATAGTAGTGGTAACGGTAACAAAAGGTAATGGTAGCAAAAGTAATATTTTTGGTATGTTGTAGTGATGATAACAATAGCAATGGAAAAGTAAATAAGCGAAGAACAATATATGGAAAGCTCGTAGGCAATGGATCGGTGATAGAGAATTATGCCGGATGCGATCGATCATGTAATAGTCATAACCTAGGGTGACACAGAACTAGCTCCAATTCATCAATGTAATGTAGGCATGTATTCCGAATATAGTCATGCGTGCTTATGGGAAAGAACTTGCATGACATCTTTTGTCCTACCCTCCCGTGGCAGCGGGGTCCTATTGGAAACTAAGGGATATTAAGGCCTCCTTTTAATAGAGTACCGGACCAAAGCATTAACACATAGTGAATACATGAACTCCTCAAACTACGGTCATCACCGGGAATGGTCCCGATTATTGTCACTTCGGGGTTGCCGGATCATAACACATAGTAGGTGACTATAGACTTGCAAGGTAGGATCAAGAACTCCCATATATTGATGAAAACATAATAGGTTTAGATCTGAAATCATGGCACTCGGGCCTTAGTGAAAAGCATTAAGCATAGGAAAGTCATAGCAACATCAATCTCAGAACATAGTGGATACTAGGGATCAAACCCTAACAAAACTAACTCGATTACATGATAAATCTCATCCAACCCATCACCGTCTAGCAAGCCTACGATGGAATTACTCACACACGGCAGTGAGCATCATGGAATTGGTGATGGAGGATGGTTGATGATGACAATGGCGACGGATTCCCCTCTCCGGAGCCCTAGACGGACTCGAGATGAGCCCTCCTCAGAGAGTTTAGGGCTTGGCGGCGGCTCCGTATCGTAAAACGTGATGAATCCTTCTCCCTGGTTTTTTTTCTCCCCGAAAGTGAATATATGGAGTCAGGGTTGAGGTCGGTGGAGCATCAGGCGGCCCACGAGGTAGGGGCGCGCGCCTAGGGGGGTAGGGCGCGCCCCCACCCTCGTGGATAGGTGGAGGCCCCCCTGACGTGGATCTTCCTTCCAGTATTTTTTATATATTCCAAAATAATTCTTCGTTGATTTTCTGGTCATTGCGAGAACTTTTATTTCTGCACAAAAATAACACCATGGCAATTCTGCTGAAAACAATGCTAGTCCGGGTTAGTTCCATTCAAATCATGCAAGTTAGAGTCCAAAACAAGGCCAAAAGTGTTTGGAAAAGTAGATACGACGGAGACGTATCAACTCCCCCAAGCTTAAACCTTTGCTTGTCCTCAAGCAATTTAGTTGATAAACTGAAAGTGATAAAGAAAAACTTTTACAAACTCTGTTTGCTCTTGTTGTTGTAAATATGCAAAGCCAGCATTCAAGTTTTCAGCAAAAATTATGAACTAACCATATTCACAATAACATTTAGGTCTCATGTTTACTCATATCAATGACATAATCAACTAGAGAGCAATAATAATAAATCTCAGATGACAACACTTTCTCAAAACAATCATGATATGATATAACAAGATGGTATCTCGCTAGCCCTTTCTGAGACCGTAAAACATAAATGCAGAGCACCTTTAAAGATCAAGGACTGACTAGACATTGTAATTCATGGTAAAAGAGATCCAGTCAAGTCATACTCAATGTAAACTAATAGTAACGAATGCAAATGACAGTGGTGCTCTCCAACTAGTGCTTTTTAATAAGAGGGTGATGACTCAACGTAAAAGTAAATGGATAGGCCCTTCGCAGAGGGAAGCACATATTTGTAGAGGTGCCAGAGCTCTGTTTTGAAATAGATATGAATAATATTTTGAGCGGTATACTTTCATTGTCAACATAACAACCGAGAGATCTTGATATCTTCCATGCTACACACATTATAGGAGGTTCCCAAACAGAATGGTAAAGTTTCCCCTCCACCAACAAGCATCAATCCATGGCTTGCTCGAAGCAACGAGTGCCTCCAACTAACAAGAGTCTCGGGGGAGTTCTGTTTGCAGTTATTTTGATTTGATTTGCATAAAGCATGGGACTAGGCATCCCGGTGACCAGCCCTTTTCTTGTGAGTGTGGAGCAGAGTCCACTCCTCTTGAGAATAACCCGCCTAGCATGGAAGATACAGACAACCCTAGTTGATACATGAGCTATTCGAGCATACAAAACAGAATGTTTATTTGAAGGTTTAGAGTTTGGCACATACAAGTTTACTTGATACCGTATATAGGTAGGTATGGTGGACTCATATGGAATAACTTTGGGGTTTATGCAATTGGATGCACAAGTAGTATTCTCGCTTAGTACGAGTGAAGGCTAGAAAAAGACTGGGAAGCGACCAGCTCGAGAGCGACAACAGTCATGAACATGCATTAAAATTAATCAACACCGAATGCAAGCATGAGTAGGATATAACGCACCATGAACATATATATCTTAGAGGCTATGTTGATTTTGTGTCAACTACATGCGTGAACAAGTGCCAAGTCAAGCCACTCGAATCATTCAAAAGAGGATACCACCCTATCATACCACATCACAACCATTTTAATAGCATGTTGGCACGCAAGGTAAACCATTATAAACTGCTAGCTAATTAAGCATGACATAAGCAACTATAATCTCTAATTGTCATTGCAAACATGTTTATTCATAATAGGCTGAATCAGGAATGATGAACTAATCATATTTACAAAAACAAGAGAGGTCGAGTCCATACCAGCTTTTCTCATCTCAATAAGTTCATCATATAATCATCATTATTGCCTTTCACTTCCACGACCGAATAGTGTGGATAATAATAATAATGCACGTGCATTGGACTAAGCTGAAATCTACAAGCATTCAATTCAAGAGAGAAGACAAAGTAATATGGGCTCTTTGTCAGATCAACAATATTGCATATAAGAGCCACTTAACATTTTCATTATGGTCTTCTCCTATTGACCCCCAAAGAACAAGAAAGAAATAATACTATTTACACGGGAAATCTCCCAACAAGCAAAAGAAGAACGAGAAATCTTTTTGGGTTTTCTTTTTAATTACTACTACAAGCATGGAAAGTAAACTAATTAAAAGCTACAACTAATTTTTTTGTTTTTCTTAAGGTTTAATAAACACACAAGAAGAAAGCATAAAAAGGAAAATAAACTAGCATGGATGATACAATGAAAAAGTATGAGCACCGACAACTAGCAATGAGTGTATGAACATGAATGTAATGTTGGTGAGAAATACATACTCGCCCAAGCTTAGGCTTTCGGCCTAAGTTGGCCAATGGCCACGGCTGGCCTGGCGGATGTCCAAAGTAATAGTTGGGGTCGTACTGTGAAGAAGCCTCGGATTGCCACTGGTTAGCAATCACCTCCGGATCCCACTAGTAATCAGACTGTCGTGGAGGATCAAATTGTGGTTTCGGCTCTGGCTCTATAGCTGATGTAGGGTTCCGGTAGGCGTGAATCACCTCCAACGGAACAAGGTACTTATCTACAGATAAATCAAACAAGGAAGGAGCAGGCAAGGTAATAGTCTCATGATGATTTTTACCAAATATTAATTTGTACTTAAGCGCCTTTTCCCTATTCTTAACAATAAAATCATGTGCTACCATACTCTTATAATCTAAATAAACAAGAGGCATCAACTTCTCTTCCTTCTCATAATGCCTAATACGTATGTTAAAGTGTGCAGCGAGGCGTGAGGCGAAGATGCCTCCAAGGACGGGGCCCTTAGTACGGTTAAGATTTAACCGCTTTGCAGTAATAGCGCCCATACTGAATGTGTCATCATGAAATAAGGCATGGCACAAAATAACAATATCAGGGGCACTCAAGTTTCCATAGTTTCCGCGCCCAATTAAGCATCTACTAGCAAATATAGCAAAGTAACGTAGAGCAGGAAAGTGTATGTTAGTAATTCGTGCATCGGAAACCTTCCTCATTTCCCCTACAGTAATGTTATCAATAAACCCATCCACATCGTCACGATGTGGTTCCTCTACGCTGCCCTCAAAAGGGATCAAACAAACCCGACAAAAATCACAAAGTGACATCTCCTTATGCTCATCATATAAATAAAATTCCACCGTAGGTGGTGAGTTCCTAGCATGGAAATAAAAGTTTTGCATCAAGATATTGGTGAGTAAGAGATACTGTTCGCGTTGGTCGTGGAGGAAGGCGGTGAGGCCTGCATTCTCAGCCAATTCATAGAAATCATCATAAATCCCGGCTGCTCTCAAGAAATTGTCACAAGGCCATTCGCACGGCCGAACTTCCGCGGTGCAAGGGAGATTATATTTGGGACTCTTATCCTCCTCACTTTTCTTATCCTTCGAGCTTTGGCTCGATGAGCCCCTCAAAAATCTCTTCATCTTTTTCTGAAATTTTTTGAAATGTTTAGTAACTTCAAAATAAAAGTGAACCAAACTCAACAAAATTGATAGCAACTATTCCTACAAGTGCCTGGAGGCAATATCATGCATCAAAACTACTTTTGACCATATAAATTTGACATGCAAGCTCAAGAACAGGGTCACCTAAGCAGCAAAGATATGCAATGAATAAAGCACTAGAACAAAAAACTAATTGGACCATTGGAGGAGTCACATACCAAGTAACAATCACCCAAAGCAGTTTTGTGAATGGAGCTTTGAGCAAGGAGATCGAAAATGGCAGCAAAATGAGCTTGGACTCTGGTTTGAGCTAGTTAGTGATGTTTGTGGGAGGAAGAAGGAGTGTGTGGTAGCTGGAATAAGTGGAGGGGAGCCACCGTGGGCCCACGAGGCAGGGGGCGCGCCCTGGACCCTCGTGGCTAGGTGCTTGCTCCCCTGCTGTGTTCTCTGCGCCAGATATTCTCAAATATTCTAGAAAAAACATATTTAGTTTTCAGGGCATTTGGAGAACTTTTATTTTCGGGGTATTTTTTATTGCATAGATAATTCATAAAACAGACATAAATTACTATTTTTGCTTTATTTAATATAAATAACAGAAAGAAAAAAGATGGTACAGAGAGTTGTGTTTGCTAAATTCATCCATCTCATGCTCATCAAAAGGAATCTACTAACAAGGTTGATCAGGTCTTGTTAACAAACTCATTCGAATAACATGGAACCGGAATTTTTTTGAATAACACTAGGTTACCTCAACGGGGATACGCACATCCCCAACAATAAGAATATCATATTTCTTCTTGACAGTAGGAAGAGGAAATTCAAAACCTCCCAAAATAATCGATAGAGTTTTTCCAATAGAGTTTATACTATGAACTTGAGGTTGTTTCCTCGAAAGGTATACCGTATGCTCATTGCCATTAACATGAAAAGTGGCATTGCCTTTGGTGCAATCAATAACAGCCCCTGCAGTATTCAAAAAGGGTCTTCCAAGAATAATAGACATACTATCGTCCTCGGGAATATCAAGAATAACAAAGTCGTTAAAATAGTAACGTTTGTAACCACAACAGGCACATCCTCACAAATACCGATAGGTATAGCAGTTGATTTATCAGCCATTTGCAAAGATATTTCAGTAGGTATCAACTTATTCAAATCAAGTCTATGATATAAAGAGAGAGGCATAACACTAACACTGGCTCCAGGATCACATAAAGAAGTTTTAGCATAGTTTCTTTTAATGGAGCATGGTATAGTTGGTACTCCGGGATCTCCTAGTTTCTTAGGTATTCCACCTTTAAAATTATAATTAGCAAGCATGATGGAAATTTCAGCTTCCGCTATCTTTCTTTTATTTGTAACAATTTCTTTCATATACTTAGCATAAGGATTCATTTTGAGCATATCAGCCAAACGCACACACAAGAAGATAGGTCTAATCATTTCAGCAAAGCACTCAAAATCCTCATCATCCATTTTCTTGGATGGTTTACGAGGAAAAGGCATGGGTTTCTGAACCCATGGTTCTCTTTCCTTACCGTGCTTCCTAGCAACAAAGTCTCCCTTATCATAACGTTGATTCTTTAATTGTGGGTTATCAAGATCAACATCAGGTTTAATCTCTATATCATTATCATTACTAGGTTGAGCATCATTATTAACATTATCACTAGGTTCATGCTCATTACCAGATTGTGTTTTAGCATCAGGAATAGAGATATCATTGGGATTCTCAGGTGTGTCAATAACATGTTCACTAGAAGCATGCAAAGTCCTATCATTTTTTTCTTTTTCTTCCTCTTAGAAGGACTAGGTGCATCAATATTATTTCTCTGAGAATCTTGCTCAATTCTCTTAGGATGGCCTTTAGGATACAAAGGTTCCTGCGTCATTTTACCACCTCTAGTCATAACTCTAGCAGCATTATTATTCTTCTTATTATTTAATTCATTTAGTAAATCATTCTGAGCTTTAAGTACTTGTTCTACTTGGGTGGTAACCATAGAAGCATGTTTACTAAAAAGTTTAAGTTCACCTTTAACATTAGCCATATAATCACCAAAGTGTTCAGGCATATCAGCATTGCATTTTAATTCTCTACCAAAATAAGCATTGAAGTTTTCTTGTTTAACCATAAAGTCATCAAAATCATCGAAGCATGGGCTAGCAAACTTAGTAAATGGGATTTTAGCTTTATCATATCTATAGAGAGAATTTACCTTTACTACCTATGTCGGGTTATCAAGAACATGTGTTTCTTCAATAGGTGAATGATTTAAAACCATTTATTTATTCAATAGGTGGTAAATTAAGACCATGTATTTCTTCAAGAGGAGGTAAATTCTTAACATCTTCAGCTTTTATACCTTTTTTCCTTCATAGATTTCTTTGCCTCTTGCATATCTTCAGGACTGAGAAACATAATACCCCTTTTCTTCAGAGTTGGCTTAGGAGTTGGCTCAGGAAATGTCCAATTATTTTCATTGGTCAACATATTATTCAATAAAATTTAAGCTTCATCTGGTGTTCTTTCCCTGAAAACACAACCCGCACAACTATCCAGGTGGTCTATGGAAGCATCGGTTAGTCCATTATAACAGATATCAAGTATTTCATTTTTCTTAAGAGGATGATCAGGCAAAGCATTAAGTAATTGGAGAAGCCTCCCCTAAGCTTGTGGGAGACTCTCTTCTTCAATTTGCACAAAATTATATATTTCCCTTAAAGCTGCTTGTTTCTTATGAGCAGGGAAATATTTAGTAGAGAAGTAATAAATCATATCCTGGGGACTACACACACAACTAGGATCAAGAGTATTAACCCATATCTTAGCATCACCATTTAATGAGAACGGAAATATCTTAAGGATATAGTAGTAGCGAGTTTTCTCATCATTAGTGAACATGGTGGCTATATCATTTAATTTAGTAAGATGTGCCACAACAGTTTCAGATTCATAGCCATAGAAAGGATTAGATTCAACTAAAGTAATTATCTCAGGATCAAAAGAGAAATCATAATCCTTATCAGTAACAAAGATAGGTGAAGTAGCATAAGCAGGATCATATTTCATTCTAGCATTCAGAGTTTTTTGTTTTAGCTTAGCTAATAATTTCTTAAGATCACTCCTATCATTGCAAGCAAGAAAAATCTGTAGCAGTTTCTTCATCCATAACATAGCCCTCAGGCACAACAGGTAATTCATAGCTAGGGGGAGAATCTTCATCATCACTTTCATCAATATTATCAGTTTCAATAATTTCATTCTCTCTAGCCCTAACAAGTTGTTCATTAAGAAATTCACCAAGTGGCACAGTAGTATGAAGCATAGAAGTAGTTTCATCATAAGTATCATGCATAGCAGAAGTGGCATCATCAATAACATGGGACATATCAGAATGAATAGTAGAAGAAGGTTTAGGTGTCGCAAGCTTACTCAAAACAGAAGGTGAATCAAGTGCAGAGCTAGATGGCAGTTCCTTACCTCCCCTCGTAGTTGAGGGATAAATTTTTGTTTTAGCGTCTTTCAAGTTCTTCATAGTGATAAGCAGGTATAAATCCCAAGTGACTCAAAGAATAGAGCTATGCTCCCCGGCAACGGTGCCAAAAATAGTCTTGATAACCCACAAGTATAGGGGATCGCAACAGTTTTCGAGGGTAGAGTATTCAACCCAAATTTATTGATTCGACACAAGGGGAGCCAAAGAATATTCTCAAGTATTAGCAGCTGAGTTGTCAATTCAACCACACCTGGAAACTTAATATCTGCAACAAAGTGTTTAGTAGCAAAGTAATATGACAGTAGTGGTAACAGTAACAAAAGGTAATGGTAGAAAAAGTAATATTTTTGGTATTTTGTAGTGATGATAACAATAGCAATGGAAAAGTAAATAAGCGAAGAACAATATATGGAAACCTCGTAGGCAATGGATCAGTGATAGAGAATTATGCCGAATGCGATCGATCATGTAACAGTCATAACCTAGGGTGACACAGAACTAGCTCCAATTCATCAATGTAATGTAGGCATGTATTCCAAATATAGTCATACGTGCTTATGGAAAAGAACTTGCATGACATCTTTTGTCCTACCCTCCCGTGGCAGCGGGGTCCTATTGGAAACTAAGGGATATTAAGGCCTCCTTTTAATAGAGTACCGGACCAAAGCATTAACACATAGTGAATACATGAACTCCTCAAAACTACGGTCATCACCGGGAGTGGTCCCGATTATTGTCAATTCGGGGTTGCCGGATCATAACACATAGTAGGTGACTATAGACTTGCAAGATAGGATCAATAACTCCCATATATTAATGCAAACATAATTGGTTCAGATATTAAATCATGGCACTCGGGCCCTAATGACAAGCATTAAGCATAGCAAGGTCATAGCAACATCAATCTCAGAACATAGTGGATACTAGGGATCAAACCCTAACAAAACTAACTCAATTACATGACAAATCTGTAACGCCCCAAGACCAGAGCTTCAGATACCTTCCTTGGGTTCCGAGTTTCCTTGGTGTTTTGTTTGGTTCGTTGCATTCATCATTGCATCATGTGCATTGCATCATGTCATCATGCAACCCCTTTTAAAAACTCAACTAAATTAAATGGCATGGATCTCCGATTCCATTTAAATCGAGGGAAGAGTGACTTCTCTTTATAACATATCCTCCCGATAGTAGGGAGCTATATTCAATATTTCTTTAATTTTAAATTCACCATAACACAGTTGCAAAAATCCTAATGCCTTTGTTATCACAACCCTTGTCCTCGAACTTAGTCCGTAGATTCTTCCGTCATTTTTCGGAGCTCCAAAATTTTTGAACATTTTTGGACTCTCCAAAAATGTTTTTCTAATTCAAACTTATTTGAATCACATTCAAATGTGTTTGAAGGCAATCCTTTCAAGCGGTGCCAAATGCATTTTTCTTGGAATGAACTCATTTTTATGAGTCCGGGAGATTTAACTGCATGCCCAAATTGTTTCTCTAACCCCTCCTTTTCTTTTTTTTTTCTCTCCTCTCTTTGCTTTCTGTTAAAGGGAGTTGAGAGAGAGAGAG
The DNA here is from genome assembly GCA_034509565.1 of Triticum monococcum. Taxonomy (NCBI): domain Eukaryota; kingdom Viridiplantae; phylum Streptophyta; class Magnoliopsida; order Poales; family Poaceae; genus Triticum; species Triticum monococcum. Next base: position 71,858,890 of record CM067846.1, read on the forward strand.
CAGAGCCCAGCCGCTGGCCACTTGGACCTCCCACCAGGCCCATCCATTCCCGCAGCCAGTTGTAGCGACTAGACCTCAAACAGTCTGATGTCTGTGCTCCGGTGTCATCCCTGGATCAGTAATGCTGACACCACACAGTACTCGGAGGATTTATAGCAGAGTAGCAATCACACACTTATTACATCGAGTGTCTCCATAGAGAACTTATTACAAATAAATATGGCTTAAGGCCATCTAATATCGATAACAGCGGAAGGCTTGGAAGATAAGTGAGTCCATCAACTGCAACGGCATCACTGAGTATAGAACCACGACCTAAAACTCCTTAATCGTTGTCTGAAAAGTCTGCAACATTAACGTTGCAGACCGAAAATGGGTCAGCACATGGAATATGCTAGCAAGGTAACACATAGAGAGTAATGGAATGAAACAGCTATACTATATGCATATTTGGCTGGTGGAAAGCTCTATGGTTACAGTTTTGCGTAAAGCCAATTTTTCCCTACTACAAAGGAATAATTTATTTAACTATCATGGTGGTTGTTAAACATTGAGAATGGTTGACAGCATTCTCAATCCCGATTAAGCGTCATCATTAAACATAACCCAACAAAATTAACTTAGAGTAACATGCTGAGATTCACATGAAAATTCAATTACTAGATACTCAAGATGTCCATAACCGGGGACACGGCTAACCATGATTAGTTTGTTACACTCTGCAGAGGTTTGCGCACTTTTCCCCACAAGACTCGATCGCCTCCGTTTGGTTTCTCGCACTACATGGTGTTTGACAAGACGGATGACTGAGACATAGTCTTTCAGAAGCGCTAGCACGTTACGATCGGATAGACGGTACCACCTACATCCCCTACATCTGATAGTCTACCACTTTAAGAGTTTGCACGACTTAGTCAACTATGCTAGAGCCCATAATAGCTTGTGGCTGCACATGGAAGTTTCTAGTATGAATAGTCTCATGATCCCTTTGAGCCTAGGTGGCAGTCCAAAAGAAAATAGGCAAGTCCTGGAATACCCAGGTGCCTCAATCCACCCAGATGTGTGTTTAAGTTGCCACCTTAGATAAACCATTAATTAAAAATCTCACATCTGTCATGGATATCACTCACCCAATCCACGTCTACTAGCATAACATGGCATAATAAGCAAACGTAGATGTAACTCCCAAAGGTTTGATAATAACAGGTAATAGGTACTACCTCATCTTCTTCCCATCCCACAATTTAATTAGATCCTAATCATGCATTGTGTGAGGATTGATCTAATGCAATAAAACTGGGTAGTACAAATGGTTTGATCAAAGTGTTACTTGCCTTGCTGATGATCCGCGAAACCTAACGATTCGAAGTAACAAGCAGCGCACTCCGGGTATTCTATCGCAGACAAACAAACAAGCAAACAATAAGCACTCATCTAATGCATAGGTAAAACTCAAATAAGAGATCTAACTAGAAGGTTCAAATTAAGAACTCCGGTTGGCAAAAAGCATCAAATCGAACGAAGCAACGAAAGTCAAACGGCGGAAGAAAACAACTTCGTTCTAGTAATCTGGATCTAGGGCAAATTTTCCAGTAGGAAAATCTTGTATAAGTTGGTTAAACGGATAGAGGGTTTCGAGACGAAACTCTAGGCGGTTGAATCGCCTGATTCCGATAAACGAGCGAAAAGTTATACTAAAACGAAAATCGGATTAGGAATCGCGATCAGAAAAATTGCGGATTTAAACCGAGAAAAAGAAAAAACGACGAATGCTCGCTAGAACGAACGAACGGACGAATGCTCGCTATTTAAATAAACCGGAAAAACCGATCTATTTAAAAAAAACGAAACTAAAAAAATCAACGAAAAACGATTTAAAAAAAACGTTGGCACGGAAGTCGAGGTGGCGGCGAACCTCGGCGGCGGCGGTGGCGGCGTCCGGCGACGGCGGTGGCGGGCGGCGGCGGTGGCGGCGGGACCGGGTGGCGGCTAGGGTTGGGAGCTGGGGCGGCTAGCGTTCCTCGGGGCTGGGCCTCGGCTTATAAAGGCCCCCTCGGGCCGGAGTCCTAGTCGGACACGGCCCGTAGGTCGGTTCACTTTTTTTTTAAATTATTCCGCTCGGAAGAAAAATAAAAAGAAATACTAAACGGACTCCAAAAATTCCGAAATAAAATTTCACAGGCTTCTAAAATCAAGCCGCAGAAGGTGAACATTTATTTGGGACCCAAAAGCAATTTTGAAAAACACACATTTTTCCTAAATTCAAATAAAACACCGAAAAACTCCGAAATAAAATCTTATTTGATTTTATTATTAAATCCTCAATATTTCTTTATTTTGGGAAAGTCATTTTATTCCCTCTCTCATATTTTTGTAATAGAAATAATTGATGATAAAATAAATAAAATCAAATGATCCTATTCTCAAAATTTGAGTAAACTAAAATATGAAAATAACGAAACCCCCAACTCTCTCCGTGGGTCATTGAGTTGCGTAGAATTTCTAGGATCAAGCAAAATGCAAAATAAAATACGGTATGCATTGATGATCTAATGTATAACATTTGAAATTGAAAATTTGGGATGTTACACCAGTCCTACCTCCTGGGCCGGCCACTAACGCCCACTTCTCCCGTAACCTGGCCTCGCCCGAACCCCTCTGCCTCTCGATCCCCAGCGCCGCCGCCATCTCCCTCGCACGCATCCGGATCCCCATCTCCCTCGATCTCTCTTTCACACACGCATCCACCCTTCTCCGTCGATCCTTCCTCCCTCTCGAGCACCCACCAGTTCCTCCCAGCACGGCCCCGCGCCCATGCTCCCGCAGCCCCATCGTCCAGGAGCTCCACGAGGCGAGGAGCAACAGCGCCCGCGCGCTCCTCCTCGCGACCCGCCGCCCCGCCTCCTTGCCATGGCCTCCTCCTCGCCTTGAAGCCCCGGCGCCCCTGCAGTTTCTCCTCCTGGCGCCACCACATCTATCTCCAGCCGCCCCTGCAGCTCCTCCTACCGCTCGCCATGGCCGCTGCCGCGGAGCTTCCAGCCTCTGGCAGCAGTAGCTGCAGGTCCAGCAGCCCTGCGTCCTCCTCTGGTCAAGGCTCCCCGAGATTCGGGCAGCGCCCGAGTGCTCCTTGCCACGCACGGCTCCCTGCGTCCGTGGTTTCGCCTCCTCTGGTCATCGCCTGCATGCCAGACGCCGCGCCTCCTCCTGGCGCTGGCCCCATCGCCTTCCTGCAGCTGCAGCTGCCGTCTCGAAGCTCTCTGCATCGAGCAGGTTCAGGAGTGTAGCGAGGACGCCCGCATCGACCGGGCCTAGGGCCGCCTCCTCGCCCTCGTTGTTCGCTCGTGGGCCATGCGACCTGCTGTCCGCCTCGCCAAGACCCGAGGCCTTGTTGGTGTTGCTTCGTTTTGGATGTGCCATCTTTTCTAACAAGTGTACGACTACACCCGGTGATGCGACAAGCCCTGACAACATCTACATCTACTCCATCAAGACCGGACCGATAAGTACCCCAACGTCATGTGTACAACGACCGTCGCCAAAGACCCAGATAGCAAAACGTCAAGTACCTATGATCGAAGAACGCCATGTACCTCTCCGAAGAAAATCGAACATGTACCACTACGTTCGGAGGCATCAGATCCGTCAAGTTCCACTACCGCCGTGAACAACTACCGTCGCTGAGTTCACGAGAACCTCTACTTCCTCCTCAAAACGTGAACGACTACCGTCGACCCCAAGTGACTCGGATTCTTCAAGTCCTTCTACGAAAACGTGTACCACTACCGTCGCGAGTACCTTTACCGTCGTCGTGTAACCCCTACTTCCACCATGTCCCAAGAACGTATACTTCCTCTACTTGGCATCGAACGAGAACCGTTTCGTTTGCATGCTTTGAAGGTATAACCTCGAGACGACGCCCGTGAAGAATGAATGCATGCTGTATGAGATGCACACTTGTTTTTCCTCGAGTCTAAACTATCGGTGCACATTGCCCCTCTTTTGCCTGCCACAGACATGTGGGAACTCGGTATCCGAGATCACCCCACCATTCTTGCATGACACGCAACCGTCACTTTCTTTGCAATAATGTCTCAATCGAGTTTCCAGAAACGGAACATTGCCGTGGCACCGTTTCCATTATCGTCGCTGTGGCACCCTTTCTTTCCGCCACGATGACAAATGCCTCATATCTTTTCGTGTCAACATTTTCTTAAAATTGCATAAACTTGTTCATGGCATCCACATCATGATAACAACAATTAAAATGTTTAAATTGTTGTTGCACCAAATTGATAAATGCATATGGGGATTTACCGGATTCGTTATTTGTTATGTCCGACCCCATTTAAATTGTTTAGATGGTGTAGTTTTGTTATGCTTCACCTCTGACCATGTTTAACAATGTTTAATATTGTTGAGTACCTAACCGGGAGTGAACCAAATAATTGTTGTGGTGTTTTGTCAATATGCATCCCGATGCATATTGAGCTCCACTTAACTTGTAGGTTTGTTTGTGCACTTTGCCATGCCATGCTTCTTTAAACCGGACATGCATCATACTTGTTTGCGCATCGTGCCATGCTTATGTGATGTTTGTTTACTATGTTGTGTGCTTCTTTCCGGTGTGGCTTCTTTGGGTTGGTTCCGAGAACGTCATGTTTGTGAGGATCCATTCGACTACGTCTTCTTGCCTTCTTCATGGACTCGTTATTCTTCCTTGCGGGATTTCAGGCAAGATGACCATACCCTCGAAATCACTTCTATCTTTGCTTGCTAGATGCTCGCTCTTTTGCTATGCCTATGCTGCGATACCTACCACTTGCTTATCATGCCTCCTATATTGTTGCACCAAGCCTCTAACCCACCTTGTCCTAGCAAACCGTTGTTTGGCTATGTTACCACCTTGCTCAGCCCCTCTTATAGCGTTGTTAGTTGCAGGTGAAGATTGAAGTTTGTTCCTTGTTGGGACATGGAGATGTTGTTCCTTGTTGGAACATGTTTACTTGTTGGGATATCACAATATCTCTTATTTAATTAATGCATCTATATACTTGGTAAAGGGTGGAATGCTCGGTCTTATGCCTGGTGTTTTGTTCCACTCTTGTCGCCCTAGTTTCCGTCATATCGGTATTATGTTCCCGGATTTTGCATTCCTTACGCGGTTGGGTTATAATGGGAACCCCTTGACAATTCCCCTTGAATAAAACTCCTCCAGCAAGGCCCAACATTGGTTTTACCATTCGCCACCTAGCCTCTTATTCCCTTGGGTTCTGCAGAAACAAGGGTCATCTTTATTTTAAACCCCCCAAGGCCAGTGCTCCTCTGAGTGTTGGTCCGAAACGGGCAGTCTGCGGGGCCACCTCGGGGCAACTCGAGGGTTGGTTTTACTCGTAGCTTGACCTATCCGGTGTGCCCTGAGAACGAGATATGTGCAGCTCCTATCGGGATTTGTTGGAGCATCGGACGGCTTTGCTAGTCTTGTTTTTCCATTGTCGAGATGCCTGGTAACTGGGATTCCGAGTCTGATCGGGTCTTCCCGCTAGAAGGAATATCCTTCGTTGACCATAAGAGCTTGTGATGGGCTAAGTTGGGACACCCCTGCAGGGTTTTGAACTTTCGAAAGCCGTGCCTGTGGTTATGGGCAGATGGGAATTTGTTAACGTCTGGTTGTAGAAAACCTGAAGTTGACCTTAATTAAAATGCATCAACCGCGTGTGTAACCGTGATGGTCTCTTTCCGGCGGAGTCCGGGAAGTGAACATGGTGTTGGAGTTATGCTTGACATAGGTTGTTCTAGGATCACTTCTTGATCATAGTTTCTCGACCGTGCTTCGCTTTCTCTTCTCGCTCTCATTTGCGTATGTTAGCCACCATATATGATAGTCGCTTGTTGCAGCTCCACCTCATACCTTTTACCTTACCCATAAGATTAAATAGTCTTGATCGCGAGGCTGTGAGATTTCTGAGTCCCCATGACTCACAGATACTTCCAAAACCAGCTTGCAGGTGCCGATGATGCCATTCCAGGTGACGCAACCGAGCTCAAGGAGGAGCTCGATGAAGATCTTGTCCTTTATGTTGTTTCGTTCTAGTCGATCAGTAGTGGAGCCCAGTTCGGATCGATCGGGGATCTGTGTAGCTTTTGGGGTAGTCTTCTTTTATTTTGGTTCCGTAGTCGGACCTTGATTGTATCTGGATGATGTAATGCTTTATTCATGTAATTTTGTGAAGTGGCGATTGTAAGCCAACTATGTATCTTTTCCCTTATGTATTACATGGGTTGTGTGAAGATTACCTCACTTGCGACATTGCTTTCAATGCGGTTATGCCTCTAAGTCGTGCTTCGACACGTGGGAGATATAGCCGCATCGAGGGCGTTACAAAATCTCATCAAACCCATCACCGTCTAGCAAGCCTACGATGGAATTACTCACGCACGACAGTGAGCATCATGGAATTGGTGATGGAGGATGGTTTATGATGACGATGGCGACGGATTCCCCTCTCTGGAGCCCCGAACGGACTCCAGACCAGCCCTCCCGAGAGAGTTTAGGGCTTGGCGGCGGCAACGTATCGTAAAACACGATGAATCCTTCTCCCTGTTTTTTCTCCCTGAAAGTGAATATATGGAGTCAGGGTTGAGGTCGGTGGAGCGTCAGGGGCCCACGAGGCAGGGGGGCGCGCCCCCACCCTCGTGGACAGGTGGAGGCCCGCCTGACGTGGATCTTCCTTCCAGTATTTTTTATATATTCCAAAATAATTCTCCGTTGATTTTCTGGACATTCCGAGAACTTTTATTTCTGCACAAAAATAACACCATGGCAATTCTGCTGAATACAACGTCAGTCCAGGTTAGTTCCATTCAAATCATGCAATTTAGAGTCCAAAACAAGGGCAAAGGTGTTTGGAAAATTAGATACAACGGAGACGTATGACCCACCCCGCCCACACCCTCGTCGAGTTTTCTTCGTTCGGCGAGGCCCCCCAACCGCACCCGCCAAGAACCAAAGTCCCCACCCGAGGCCCTTCGTTCGCACTAGCGAACTTTGACGAGCTCTGAAAAATCGACTGACCCAATTTTGAAATTTAGTCTACTGCGATTTAACTAGTGTTGAGCGTGCCATGGCGGATCTGAAGGTGCAAACCGGACAAAGGCAACTTCGCAACCAATGTTTGCTTTCAACTAGCAAGTAACTGATGGACAAGAAATAAGAGTAGAGCAGTGGCGATCTATTTTCTTGCTGCGATAAATAAGTTGAGCAGATAGGAAAGAGTACCGCCTCTGGTGCGGCGCCGTGTATGCATCTGTTGAGAATTTGAGAGTGCTGCGGTAGCGATGGCTGTCGGTGGCGTGGAAGCAGATCTAGGAGGGTAGATGGTGGCGGCGGGGCGTGGTGGACGAGACGGTCGTAGGAGCGGCGCCGGCAAGGTGGATGATGGCGGGGATGAAGTGAGAGGACGGGATGCAAGGATCCCGGTCCGAAGCCGTGGATGAGAGAGGTCGGTCTCTTGTAATGGACGGTGGTGTCGGGGTATCAGCTTCGGCATGGTGGAGGAGGACGGTAGTGGATGGGGTGGCGGACGGAGGAGGCTGGGGTGGAGAGGGTGTTTTGGCGCCCACGGAGTGTGAATGGGGAAACGGAGGTGGAGCGGAAGGTGGGAACCATGTCTTCAGGTTGCGCTTGTCTGAAATGCGAGGAAATTAACAAACTTAGCCCCCATTTCAAATTTCCTACATCACAGCAATATTAGTCGGTTGGGGATAGGACAATAATCTCACGTACACCGAATATTTGCCGACGAGAGTTTGTTTTTGGCGCCCACCGTGTATGAATCAGGGAGGGAGTCGATTTCGACCGAGTACACACTATGTTTTGGCGCCCACCGTGTGTGAATCCGGGTGAGAGGCAGTTATGTCATGTTTGAGTGAAATTACAAACATACCCGTATCGAAACCAATAGAAATCGAACAGATAGGCTTTGCGTGGCAGGGATAGGCAGTAGTAATTTCCATCTCATAGATTTTGGTTTCGGGCGGTTACTGCGACTTTCCCCGCTTCGTTCAAATTTTGCAGAGTGCATGTTTACCGTGCCAACTCAATTCGAATCTCGTTTGTATTCTAAATTTTTTTGGGCGGGATCCATTTTCGATTGGAATAAAATTCTATATACATCATTTTTTATATATACTTTCAAAAGCACAACACCCTTCATACATAAATATGGTTTACAGATGGCATGATCTCAGATTCATAAGGTTGTATCCATCAATTTGGATTTTCAAATATTTGAAACCACTTTATGTTGAAATCCAATGTATGCATTCCTCGCTAATTGTCTCCAATTAATGTGTGTTTCATGCGGGTTTTTTACTTCTCAAACATGTATAATGTGTTTCACACACGCAACATATAGTGTAATCCTATTTAGACATTAGATTGTTTCTAATTAAAGAATCTATGGATCACCAATATTGATAAACTATATAACATTACACGTGTCCCCAAATTCAAATGAATATGCATGTTTGATACTTCAATTTGCGTTATGATATTATCGATGTCGTGATCTCTAGTTTAAATACTTGAATCCCATTTAATCCAGATATTCGTCTCATATAACTATCACTCATGCGTATATAGGACTATCTCTTTAGACCTATATGCGTTCATCATCTCTCGGGTATCTGTTGTGCTACCTATATGTCGACAATGATCTTTTATCTTCGTAACGCACTGACGGTACTCTCTCCCTCGACCTTCATCACTCTATCTCTCTTTAAGTATATCTCGCTCCCTACTATGCATCTCTAACTATGGTTCTCCATGTGGAATCTCTTTCTCTCACACAAACACAAAACTTTGTCTTCCGGGGTCTCATTTCTCTCTACTATTCCCCTGTGTGCCACTCGCACACCCCTCATACACAGATGTCTTTCGCTCCTTAGGTATGAGAACCTACGACTCTTCCTCTTAAATATCTCTTTATCACGCACAAACACAAACTCTGTCTCCCAGGGTCTCATATTTCTCCACTGTTTTCTTGTATGTCGCTCACACACACACACACACACACACACTCTCTCTCTCCCTAGAGATATCTTGCATTCCCTCATATGTTTCTCTAGCTATCACTCTCATTTTGAAATATCCTACTCTCTCGCAGACACAAAACTCCGTCTCTCGGGATCTCATTTCTCTCTGATATTTGTTTGTATGTGAGTCACATGCATCCTTTCTTCATCTCTCTCACACCCACACCCATAAATCAGCCTTCTGATCCACTCGACTCCTATCTCTAATGCACACTAGCTAAAATCTTTATCTTTCTATTTATCTGTTTCTCCATCAACCTTCTTTCATTTATAGGTTGATCTCTTTTGGACAATCGTTGTGCCTCACTCCCTCTGCTCGCCATAGATGCATGCTCCAGCCCACGCCACTATCTCTTAAAGACAAAAACACATGCTTGATTGTCGTGCCTTCTTCGCTGCATTCTTGCATGCATTCATATTGTCATACGAATCCGTCTCTCACATGTCGTTGATCTTAGCTTATGACTTATGTCTTCTTTCTTTTATCTCGATCATGCGCGCGCGCGCGCACACACACACACACATCCCACGTATACATGTATACCTCTGACACATGCACGTTGAAGGTCTCTATGTCTCCATACGTAGTTAATTACCCTCAACCCTAACACCACATCGAATCATTCTCTTCTTGTGTGCACATAACTTCCGCCTGGATGGGTAAAACACACACTCACACTTAACAATCTCCTTGTAGCTACCCCCTCTCACTCTTCCCCTATATCCCCGAAACCAATAAGACCATCCCTTTGTTTAATTCCCGCCTACATGCACTATCGATATATAGTAGTCTTCCTTGGTGTCTCTCGAACAAAACACGTTCTCTCGATGTCGACTACTCTCACGCGCCCACACCTTCTCTTCCCTCTCTACGGGCATTTTCTCTCTCGCAACCCATCGTTGGTGGCCTCTGCCATACACATCACCTCTCTATGATGAAGCCATGCAAACTTGAATTACATCCGCCACCGAGGACCCCGCGACACACACACACACACAAACGAACACACACACACACACACGCACAGACCCACCCACCCACCCACACACACACACAAACACACACACACACACACACAGTAAGACTCCATAACACACACGCACACACACACACACTAAGACTCCATCTCTCTCTCTCTCTCTCTCACACACACAGAGAGACTCCATCTCACACACACATGCTCAAGGTGGAGCATTTGTTCCTACCACCTTCATCCACCCTTACCCGTATGATAAACAATCACCTTAATTTACTTGTATAACATGGACAAATTCCACTTTACTTTAGTAATTAGCAAACTTATCATCTGTATCATTATAAAAAAACGAGTTGGCATTGATGGTGTGCCTGCCATCTTGTAATATAGACCGTCTGATCTATATCTGACGGATAGAAAGAAAACTATGATAATTTTACCAAAGATAGATGCACCTCTCTCCACATCCTTATCTCCCACACCTCATTGCTGAGCAATTAAAAAAGAAAGTCTTCGGAACAATCTAGCATAGTGGCCGCTACCGCCTGCCGACACCGTCCATCCCCATGCCTCCGCCCATTCCGACAACCAGTCACCACCACACTCTACTCCTCCTCACCTTATCTCTCATCTTTCATATTTTCGATGACATTCCTGAGATATCAGTTTTCCAATAAAATTCTCGAAATATCATTAGATTTTACACATGGGATTACTCCTGCGTGGGTAAATCACAACATGTGTTTTCTAAAAAAATGCATATTGATGTTCCGTGCAATGCACGAGCATCTTGCTTGTAATTATATAACGCAAATCACGAGCAAGAAGTGACATTTTTTTACACAACCACGTTAACATGGCCAAGTAAATCACTAGCTAAAGTAAATACCATTATACTTATATCCCGATGCAAAAGGTTGAGTACATGTTCGAAGAGTAGAGTCGCACACACGCACTCTGTCTCTTAGAATCACACACACACTAGTTACGTTACGCCCACTTAAGCAGACACGTATGTTACAATTTGTGCACCCGCGGGTATACGTGATGTTGCACATTTATTTAAGCCGGACGACGAACCCAAACAGTAGCTGCATTCATTCCCCTCCCACCGCCTCTTCTCTGGTCACCGTCGCCGGGTAGCCATGGCCCGGCCAAAGGTAACAACATACGCCATACTCCCGCCGGAGCGGCTCTTAAATATGGAAATTTTAGTGGTCATGCATGCATCTTTGTGTGCTAGCAGTCCTATATAAGGGTTGACCAGTCGCTTCCTGTGGATGTGCACGGGCGGTGGAAGAGGAAGGAGAAGGGAAGCGGGCTGTGGAGTAACGTTTTTTTTACCATAATTTCTTAGGAAACCGAGTGCAATAATTGAGTAGTTTTGCAAACTACCAGTACTACACATGAAATGGTTCAAAACCTATACTCCCTTGCCAGCGCGCGCTTCCCGCCTGAAATGGTGAGCGTCACCATGGAGCATCAGTGCCACATTAATGCCCAGCCAGGGCGAAGGCAACCTCTCAGTGCGCCGGCTTTGAAGCGGCGCGACGGCTAGGAGAGCGCCGCTTCCCGGTGCACCGACTGCTCTGCGTCGAGGCTGGCCATAGGCCTTGTTTGGATCCATGGGTTAGAGTTAGTTTGAGCTAGTTGGGTCTCAAATAGCCCTAAAGTATCCAAGCATGAGGGTTTAAATTGGAGCAAGTTGCACCGAACCCACCAAAAAAAACTATCCCACCCAAGAGGTGCTAACTGGAGATAGTTCTCATTGGGACCACTGAAAAATCACTTCTCTCTCTCCATCAAGTTCATTTATTGTCAATCTAACCCTGTCACCCAAACACCTCTTTGGCTACAGTTAGTTCAGGGTTAGTCATGAGTTAGTCTAACCTCTAGCTAAGTTAGAGTATCCAAACAGGAGTAGTATAGGACATGCAAGTTGCTCAAAGCATACAGTCAAATTCGTACGTGAAAGGATTTTTTTCATTTTGAAAATGGTACATGAAAGGATTTTTTTTAGAATGCTCTTGGCATGTCGCTAACATGTGATGAGTTAACCAACCTCAATAGACGGCAAAAACGCCAGCCCGCCGCACTTTGAGAGAGACAAGGAGGGAGAAGCGATACGGGCTGCTGGATTACTAGATATAGGTGTCGCACGGAAGCCAAGAAATATGGTGATAACGTGGGTTAGCCATGTACTAGTATGATGTAACTACACTTGGCTGCCGTGTTTCGTACTCTTCCAGTCCACTGTGGAGATGATTGGTTGATTTTATATCGCTGAATAATATAAAATATTATGAGTGCAGACATTCCACCCTGAGGTCCCTTGCTCCTTCTCGGTTGTCGAGAATCTATGTTCTTCCACTATTTTTTACGTGAGCTCTGTTCATCCTTTTGCCAACACGCGACACATCTAGAATCAAGGTGCACATGTCATGCAAGGATCGTTCCATCTATATGAAGAACACGTGGGATTGGAACTACGAGATGGACATGTACCCAGGAGTGGACGTGCGAACCTGTGTAATCTAGCGCAGTAAGTGAAGTAGAAAGGCACAAATAGTATGAACATCCATGGCATATAGGCATTTTTCTCTTACTACCACTAAATGTTGTATGTGCAATGCCCGGTGATGTTATGGAGTACGTGACTAAGCACATATTAGGTTTTATATTTGTTTGCGTGTATGCCCAGAGACCTTCCAACTAGACGTGTCTTTCTCTCCGAGTCACACTTTGTATCGTTCATACCACTAGTACAGTAGTACTACTACGTGTGGTCTCTGACCCAGAAGTGGAGAAGCTCTACCACGCTGTTCGTGTCCCACTCCTTTCGCTGACGTGTGCGACATCAAGCACATGGAGTGTGTTTGGCACTCCTTCGTCATAAGAGTTGACATGCTAGCATTCATTAGAACTAAAAAATAAATATAAAGCACTAGTGATACTATACCACACAGTTTCCTTGCTCCTCGATATCGGAAAGAATACTTCAGCTCGCCGACATGTGGGACATTGACCATCCTGGTCCACTTGCCATGCTCGCAGAACTCCAAGGGAGAGTCACCCCAGTCGTCACGCCACAGTAATTACTAATGAGCCGTCAAATCACAGGCCCAACCTTACCCATTGTGAAGTTGCTCGGAGGAAGGAACCATCATGACTTTATTGAATTCCGCTTCTTGAAGAAAACTACTGTACCAGCAGTACTGCTAGCTATAGTAGTTACTCCAGCAGAGGCCTCCTTTGGTTCATAGGATAGGAATTTTATAGGAATATGAAAATCATAGGAAGTGAGATGACATGCATCTCAATTCGTATAGAGAAAGAGATGCCATTTGATGCATAGGATAGGAATTTTTCCATTGAGTCTTGGCAAATGTACTGGTGATTTGCTCTAAAAACTACAGTAGTAACTAGTAGTACTGTTACATGCTCATAATTAATTATACAAATGTACGGGCGACACAGACACACACACTAACTACTAGTACTACTACTTCTCACATGCTGGCCAGACGCCGTCGTTCTCCTTCCCGGCTTTGTCGGCGACTGAGGGTGTCCTGGATTAGGGGGTCTCCAGACAGCCGGATTATATCCTTTGGCCGGACTATTGGACTATGAAGAAACAAGATTGAAGACTTCGCCCCATGTCCGGATGGGACACTCCTTGGCGTGGAAGGCAAGCTAGGAAATACGGATATGTATATCTCCTCCTTTGTAACCGACCTTGTGTAACCCTAGCCCCCTCCGGTGTCTATATAAACTATAGTGCTTTAGTCCGTAGGACAACAGACAATCATACCATAGGCTAGCTTTTAGGGTTTAGCCTCTCTGATCTCGTGGTAGATCAACTCTTGTACTACTCATAGTATCAAGAATAATCAAGCAGGACGTAGAGTTTTACCTCCATCGAGAGGGCCCGAACCTGGGTAAAACATCGTGTCCCCTGCCTCCTGTTACCATCCGCCTTAGACGCACAGTTCGGGACCCCCTACCCGAGATCCGCCGGTTTTGACACCGACATTGGTGCTTTCATTGAGAGTTGCACTGTGTCGTCGCCGTAAGGAAGGATGCCTTGTCTCGTTGTTAAAAACAACATTACCGCCGGGGGAGCCCTGGCTGTTGGCCAAACTCTCCGGCTGGGATGTTTCATCATGACCGCCCGTTCGGCTACTGCACCGACGATGACTTCTCGGGTCATCGAAAATAGCCTCCACGTTGGCTCAGAATTCGCAGAGCAGATGGATCCAAGGGAGCTCTCCTCCTTAAACGAGCTCTTGGATCGCATTGCCGCCTTGGGAGTTGCTAGGGACTATGATCGGATTGGGCTTAAACCCGATCAAAGGGAGATTAACTCTCCATCGGTCACCCATCATATCACGGTGGTGGAGGAACAATGCGGCGATTCTACCTCTATCTTGAGGACTAACTATGTCTGGATTCTTGAGCTCTCCGAGCCGGATACCCGTTTACGGGAGGACATCACCCAAACCCTAAACCTAGAGTCAGGCAGCGGGCCAGACTTATCAGGCAACACTCCGGAATCCGAACTTCCAAGATTGGAAACTCCTCGGCCCTTGGGTCTTAGATCGGGTAGGGGTTCGGACTCAAATCCACCCACCCACCCAGACATAAATGATCTTTCCCACATCAGGCAAGAGCCGCATGAAACAGTACATCATTATTGGGCCAGATTCCTCCTTGTCATGAACAAGGTTAAGGACTGTCGCGAGGAAGACGTAGTCTCATTTTTATGCAATAATTGCACAGACAAGGGAATCCTTAACGCCTTAAGTCGCCATGACATATCACGCTTCGCTGACTTGGCGTCCATAGTACGAAAGTGCTGTGCGATGGAAAGCGCCTGGAAAACCGAAACGAAATTTGGCATAATCCGGCTCGGAATATACACCCAGTCCGAAGTAAAAGGGTGCACTATCATAAGACACCCGAGTTAGTTACGAAGAAACAAAAACCCTCTACAGGGTATGGAACCGTATTGGAGGGATGGCTTAACGGACCATGCAAAATTCATAATACAGCAGATACCATACCAACACATAGCCTTAGAGCATGTTGGATACTCCGGCAGGTGGCCAAAAGTGGTGAGGATCTTCTCATCCCAAATGCCACAGAGCACCATCCCGTGGATAACAATACGGCAATAACAGTCTTTGAAACCTTCGCATCAAATAATAGGCGCAAGCGAACACTCTGCAGCCTCGCCGTAATCTGCCACGTGGCAGAAATGAATCCATGGAGTGACAGGACTATTACCTTCAATGCTAGTGACGAACCTAAATTCCGAATAGCCCGAGCACAAGATGCACTGGTCCTCAGTCCAATTGTGGACGGTTTTCGACTCACCAAAGTACTCATGGACGGCGGCAGTGGATTGAACCTCATCTATGAGGAAACTCTTCAAAAAATGGAAATAGACTGGAACCGCATCCAGTCGGGAAGCACGCTGTGCTGGGAAAATCACACAAGATGTGGTATTCGGCACACCGGAGAACTATAGGTCCGAAGAAATTACATTCCAAGTGGCCCCGTTCAGTAGTGGATACCACACCCTTTTAGGACGGGAGGCGTTCACGATCTTCCAAGCCGTACCCCATCATGCGTACATGAAGCTCAAAATGCCCAGGCCCAATGGAATCATCACTCTCGCTAGTGATCTGGACACAGCACTCTGCACCGAAAACAAAATAGCCGCATTGGCCCTCAAGGCATTATCCGAAGCCCTTTCAGCCGAGGAATTAACTGCGCTACGCTCCACAGTGGACAGGGACGACATGATACTTAACAAGAGATCCAAGTCCACCTCTTTTAAACCAGCGGATGAAATAGTCAAATTCCAAGTCCACCCAACGGACCCTACAAGACAGCCTCCATCGGGGCACAGTTAAACCCCGCCGTGGACGCTGCACTACGAGAGTTCCTGCGCGAGAATTGGGACATATTCGCCTGGCACCCCTCAGACATGCCAGGAATCCCACGTAGGCTGGCCGAGCACAGCCTCAATATTCTAAAGGGATTCAAGCCGGTCAAGAAGACTCTTCGGCGTTTCTCTGAACCTAAGAGACAAGCTATGGGAGAGGAACTAGCCAAGTTATTGGAGGTCGGATTCATTAGAGAAATAAAACACCCGGACTGGCTAGCAAACCTGGTGATGGTACCAAACAAGGACAAATCCTGGCGCTTATGTGTCGATTTCAAGGCCCTCAACAAGGCTTGCCCAAAGGATCCCTTCCCCCTCCCCCGCATTGATCAAATTATTGATGCTACCACAGGACACGAGTCATTGTGTTTCCTCGACGCATACTCCGGCTACCACCAAATCAAGGTGGCGGTGTCCGACCAAGCCGCAACGGCATTTATTGCACCATACGGACCTTTCTGTTTCAACAAAATGCCTTTTGGGCTCAAAAACACTAGCGCAACACATCAGCGCATGATTTAGACATGTCTGGAGAAATAGATCGACAAAATAGTAGAGGCATACGTAGATGATGTGGTTGTCAAAACCAAACACGTCGACTCTCTAATAGACGACTTGAGGCTCACATTCGACAACCTCCGAACATACGACATCAAGCTCAATCTGGAAAAATGTGTTTTCGGCATACTAGCCGGAAAGCTCCTGGGCTTTATTGTCTCTAGTAGAGGAATTGAAGCTAATCTGGCCAACATCTGAGCTCTGTCATAGTTGGCTATCCCAACGGACCTCAAAAAAATCCAGAAATTAACTTGATGTGTGGCGGCTCTAAGCCGCTTTATCTCCCGCTTTGGAGAAAAGGCATTACCCCTTTATCGCCTCCTTCGGCGCACCGAACACTTCGAGTGGACGGACGCTGCCATAGCCGGATTGGAAGAAATAAAAGGCATACTAGCAACCAACCCAATCCTGGCTGCGCCAAACATCAGCGAACCAATGCTATTGTACATTGCGGCAACTCATCAGGTTGTAAGCACAGTGCTCGTCGTCGAACAAGAAGCGGACGGACATAAATTCCCTCTTCCAAAGCCGGTATATTATGTTTCCCCTGTCCTCACTCCATGCAAATCACGATACCCACATTATAAAAAGATAGCCTATGCGGTATTCCTGGCATCCCGGAAGCTGCGACAGTACTTTCAAGACTGTTTGATTACAGTAGCTTCGGAAGTGCCACTTAATGATATTATAAACAACCGCGACGCCATGGGCCGGATTGCCAAATGGGCCGTTGAGCTCCTCCCGTTCGACATAACATACAAACCTCGGCGAGCCATTAAATCACAACTATTGGCCGACTTTGTCGCCGAATGGACGGAAGCCGAACTCCCGAAAGAGTACGGCGCATACTCCAATTGGATCAGGCACTTCGACGGCTCCAAAATGCTGGCTGATCTGGGGGCTGTCGTCGTCCTGACATCCCCAACCGGAGATACAGTTCCATACGTACTACAGATACTGTATACAGACTCCAACAACGCAGCCGAATACGAAGCCCTGTTACAGGGTGTTCGGATGGCAGTTTCCATGGGCATTCAATGCCTGGAGGTGCGTGCGGATTCGAACCTCGCAATATCACAACTAAATGGACACTTCGATGCCAAGGATCCGAAGATGGCGGCCTATTGAAACGCCATCCTAAAGATGTCAGCTCGGTTCGAGGGGCTCGAATTTCACCATGTGGCTCGAGAAAACAATCAGGCGGCGGATATCCTCGCCCGCATCGGCGCAAAACGCGATGCGGTCCCCCCAACATCTTTTTGGAGAGGTTGTTTAAGCCATCCGTGGTATGGGAAGGGGACACCGGTAACAATAGCCCGGACCCGGCCAAACTACCCGATACCGAACACTCTGACATAATCGGAGGCTTTGCCACCGAAATAACACCTTCAGCCCATGTAATAATGGCCATCATCGCCCCGTGGACAGAACCATTCCTAGCCTACCTAACTAGGCAGGAACTTCCCGAGGACCAAAATGAGGCACGCCGCATAGTGCGGCGATCCAAAGCCTACAAGGTCCACGAGGGAAAGCTGTATAAAAAATCACTACCGGACTCCTTCAAAGGTGCATCTCCAAAGATGAGGGGCGGAAGCTCTTGGCAGAAATTCACGCCGGACTCGGCGGCCACCATGCCGCAGCCCATGCCCTTGTAAGCAAGGCCTTCCGTACATGTTTGTATTGGCCGACGGCCCGAGCAGACGCACAAGACTTGGTCCAACACTGTGTCGGTTGCCAGCTTTTTGCAAACCAAAGCAACATGCCACCCACCGCCCTCCAAACAATCCCCATTACCTGGCCCTTCGCGGTCTAGGGGCTTGACCTGGTTGGACCCCTTAAAGGGGGAACCCATAAGAAAAAATACTTGCTGGTCATGGTGGATAATTTCACAAAATGGATAGAAGCCAAACCTGTTAAAACAGCTGAATCCGAACCGATGATAGACTTCATATCCGGGGTTGTACACTGTTATGGCGTCCCCCGCAGCATCATCGGTGACAACGACACGAATTTCATGGCCGACGAGGTAAAACTCTGGTGCAGCAACATGGGCATCAAGCTCGATTATGCTTCCGTTTATCACCCACGAACCAACGGCCAAGTTGAGTGAGCAAATAGTCTTATCATGAGCGGCATCAAACCTAGATTTGTGCGGTCCTTAAAGGAGTCTAACACGCACTGGGTAGAGGAGATCGACTCCGTACTCTGGGGGCTGCGAACCACGCCGAATCATACTACCGGATATACACCGTTCTTTATGGTGTTCGGCGCAGATGCAGTTCTACCCTGCAACATAATTCATGACTCACCTCGAGTGCGCATGTATGAAGAAAGAGAAGTCGAGATCGATCGGCAGGATAGTCTGGACACCCTGGAGGAGAAGCGCGACGTGGCAAAAGCCCGTTCCGCATTCTATTAGCAACATGCTCGCAGATACCAAAGCAGAGAAGTGCGTGCCAAAACTTATAGCATTGGTGAGTTAGTTCTACGCCTGCCGGAGCAGAAAAATACCAAGCTCGAGCACAAATGGGAAGGTCCCTTCATTATTGACCAAGTTCTGACTGGTGGAGCATACCGTCTGCGGGATGCATCGAATAATCGACTTGAGCCGAACCCATGGAACGCAGCCAGGCTCCAAAGATTCTACGCCTAGCACCGGACTCTATGTTCGTCTCCTTCCTCTGTCCATTTTTTGCACATACATTATCTGCCTTTTTTCTCTTTCTTTCTTTTATTCTTCCTCGAGGCCTTCAAGGGCCAACTTGTTCCTCGCTTGCACACTATAGACGCGCTAACCGCGCTCATTATACCTGGGGGCTTCTTACACAGAAGCTTAATTATTTATCTGGGCTTCATGTGTTATTCTTCTGCATGTACCTTTTCTTCGCCATTATATGCATCGATATGACTTAAGTTTTGGCCAAGCTGGGTTGCCTAGCTCTTGTATTTATGCCCTACGTTCTCATTAATTCGGTTAGGGCATAAGGGGAGCACCTCTGCGATTGTTATTGCCGGGTCAGCCGGATGTGTACCTCAGACTGGATGAAGCCAAAATCTAGCATTCTTAAGGGAATATTCAGTCGGTGAACAAAAGATAATTTTTATTCATTTTCAAAATATATGCCCCAGATGTTTTTGCCTGCGTGTCCTCTCGCAGTTCGGACATGCACTTTAAGGCATGCGTACCGATGGAAAGGAACCCCTAACGGAACTATTCTCCCTGGAAGATGTTTCTTACTACCCATGTAATATAACATAACTAGTTGGGTACTTGTCTGTTCAAGCACTAATGACCCCTACGCCTAGTTTCCACGCATACCCCGGTTCTTATATAACTGAGCGGGTATTTGGACACACTCCGGACTATCAGCTCCCGAGGTTGAAGCGAAAAGGTCTGCCATGACAAATGATTTACAATCCGGCTAGAAGGCATTATACATGTCACTTCAATTACATAGTCATGTAGACTGACTAAATTCCTCTTCTATACCATCCAATAGGCTGTCTAGCCTACAATCCTGTTGGGAATACTTTGCGGCTCATTATACTTGCCCATACACTAAGCTAACGGGGATCTCTTTCCCATCAGGCCCCACAGGCCCGACCTCGGCCATGTGGTTTGGTCAGCCTTGGTATACCGCGTCTTCACCATGGCCCAGGCTTCCCTGGCACCTTGACGGCAGGACGGTATCTTCTATAATCGGAAGCGCCGCCATGCTCCCTTGAGCTTCTCCGCAAGCTCTCCAATGCCTTCTGGCAGGGAGACGGATGGCCATAAGGCCTGGGCAATACCTTGCATCACCTACCGAACTTGTTCGTGCAGCTGTGAAAGCTCGGGTAGAAGATCACCCGTAGACCCGGGCATCTCCTCCGCGGGACGACCCGTCAGCATACCTGCAGACATAAATCTGTTAGCCGGCTTCTCCACCGCCCCCTTTTATGGGTTCGTTCAAGCACTTACTGAAAATGCCACGTCGAAGCCGCCTATTCTCCTTTTCGGAGTCCGCAAGCTGGGCTCGAACATCTTTCAGTTCCACGCTCAGCTTGGTATTGGCGTCTTGGAGATTGTTTTTCTCCCGCCTGACCTCGGTCAGCACGCGTTCGCCAGCCTTTAGCTGTCGTACGACATGCTGGTTGTCGGTGTCAAAACCGGCGGATCTCGGGTAGGGGGTCTCGAACTGTGCGTCTAGGCGGATGGTAACAGGAGACAAGGGACACGATGTTTTTACCCAGGTTCGGGCCCTCTCGATGGAGGTAAAACCCTACTCCTGCTTGATTAATATTGATGATATGGGTAGTACAAGAGTAGATCTACCACGAGATCACGGAGGATAAATCCTAGAAGCTAGCCTATGGTATGATTGTTGTTCCTACGGACTAAAACCCTCCGGTTTATATAGACACCGGAGAGGGCTAGGGTTACACAGAGTCGGTTACAATGGTAGGAGATCTACATATTCGTATCGCCAAGCTTGCCTTCCACGCCAAGGAAAGTCCCTTCCGGACACGGGACGAAGTCTTCAATCTTGTATCTTCATAGTCTAGGAGTCTGGACGAAGGTATAGTCCGGCTATCCGGACACCCCCTAATCTAGGACTCCCTCAGTAGCCCATGAACTAGGCTTCAATGACGACGAGTCCGGCGCGCAGATTGTCTTCGGCATTGCAAGGCGGGTTCCTCCTCCAAGTACCTCATAGAAGATTTTGAACACAAAGGTAGTGTCCGGCTCTGCAAAATAAGTTTCCACATATTGCCATAGAGAGAATAATATTTACACAAATCTAATCTGCTGACGTATTCCGTAGCGTGACATCACACCACGGCCAAGTCTTTATTCGAATCATTTTACTGTCCCACCTCAGCGCGTTTAGCGAGGTGGTTTCCTTGGCACGTCTTGTCAAAGCAGAGATCGTTTCCCCTTATTCCGGGATTCTCATCAATACGGGCGTGGGTAACCCAACCATACCCATTGGTATGTTTTCTCGATCAAAGGCGAGTCCCAAACAGTCATGGGGAGGGCCCTTGGTATTCAATCTCTTATAAAGAGACCAAGGCCTTACTCCTTTCTTTCTATCTCAAACAAGTTCGCCCTTCGCCTCGAGTTCCAACACCCAAGGCTCCAGATTTCAGGCGCTTCGGACCTTCGACAATGTCCGGTTCCGACCTTCGAGGCCGATGGATGCCCTCCTCCGTCGCGGAGGAGGACGTGCTGATGTTGAGAGAGGCTAGGTTCTTGACCGGCGAAATCTGGCATAGGCTTCCTGCTCAAGGGCAGGTCATTCCCACTCCCAAGCCTGGCGAGAGTGTGGTGTTCATGTCTCACTTCCTTCGGGGGCTAGGCTTCCCGACGGATCCCTTCGTGAGGGGGCTTATGTTTTATTATGGGCTGGAATTTCACGACTTAGCTCCGGAGTCCATCCTCCATATTTCCTCATTCATCGTTGTGTGTGAAGCCTTCCTCCGTATTACTCCTCACTTCGGACTATGGCTCAAGACCTTCAAAGTAGAGCCAAAGATGATCGAGGGACGGCACGCAGAGTGTGAAGGTACTTTTATAAGCAAGAATGCTGGTGCTCCATGGCTCAAGGGCTCTTTTCAAGAGGAGTCTAGCTTATGGCAAAGAGAGTGGTTTTACATCACCGTTCCCAGGGGCACCAAGTGGGTGGCGCCACCTGCCTTTAGCTCGGGTCCCCCACCACAGCTAGTGTCATGGGTCAATAATGGACCGGACTGGGGGCCATCCAAGGATGTGCCCTTGTTGCAGGGCCGCATTCGAGATCTCTTAGAAAGAGACATTAGCCTGGTCGTGGTGACGTAGGTCATGTTGATCCCCCGAGCCTTGCCCGGCAAACGTCGCCCCCTTCACCTATGGGGGTTCAATCTGGAGGGACCACGAGCTCTTTAGCATTTCATGGGTGCAACGCCCGTGGAGATGTACAAATTGTTCTTCGGATCACAAGCAATGTGTCCAGACTTGACCGAGGACGCATGCCTGAGCTGCAATCGCCCGGATACTCAAGTAAGTAGCCTTGTGCCCGGACTCGCTATCCACATATTTATCATAAAATTGCCCCTAAAAGAGCTGTCCTTTAAACAGTAGTGGATAGCGAAAGCAAAGCTAATCAGGTGTCCGGCCCCCCTCCCCGAGACCACGCCGGATCCCGTGCTAGTCAGGATGTTGGAGGTTGTGCCTTCGGAGGAAAGCGAGGGAGGGGACAAGGAAGCTACAACCTCCTCGAAGAAGGTTGTACGGAAGGGAGGAAATCAAAAATTCCTCTCCTTAGTGGAAGAAGAGGACCGCCTCTGACGACCCGGAGACCATGGCTTCAAAGCGGGGGAAGAAATCTTCGTCAGAGGATCCTGCGCCGGGGGATACTTCGGCCGAATTATGCCCTCAAGGGGATCATCCCACCATCGAGCCGTAAGTAGAGAGGAGTTTTTATTTTAAAGAAACGAGAGAAATCCTTGCGTTATATCTGAGAAGAGTAATCGAAAATTTACCTTGTAGCTTGGCCCTTAGCCCTTCTCAGCAGAGCTCGTCTTCTGGGGATCTTCTTCCAGAGATGATGGAGAGCGGAACGCCTCCCCGTGCCATACCGCCTTGCGAGGCAGGCGACCTTGAGGTATCGTCACGGAGGGTTTCTCTGAATCCGGCAGGCCGGAAGGTAGTCATATGGCCCCCCAAAGCCCTCCACGTCCGGCCTTCGAAAAGGGCCATCGGACGAGTCCGGCACCGTCTGGTGCACGGTCGGAGGAGCTGAAGGATTTGCTAGGGCGAGCATCTATCTCAGAGGAGCACCGTGCATTGATGGGTACGGTAATTGAGAGGATTTCATCCGCGGAGAGCGGATTGCACGAGGCCATTAGGAGTTTACTGACAGGTTTTGAGGTACGCGAAATAATGTACCCTTTTTGGACAGTTGCGCATAAATAAGATGCGCCCTGTGTAGATAGTAGCCCCTGAGACTCTGTGCATTGTCAAAAGTGACGGCGCGTAGAGGAACATAATCCCAGGTCTAATATGCCGCCTTCATACGTAGGTGGCGAAGTGTCGGGTGGCCAGCCGGACTGATAAATTTGCCGAGCTAAAGCGGCAACTTGATGTGGCAGATGCCGACATCGCGCTTGTCGACAAGCGCCTTGACGAGGCACAAGGTATGTAATTACTCCGGCGGCACCTGGTAAGAGGAGCTTTATGCCAGTATCTTACAATGTGTGCGCTTGATGCAGATGGTGCTGCTACCGTGGAGAAACTTTGGGCGGAACTTGCCCGAGCCAAGGAGCAAGCCAGGAAAAGTGATGCGGCTGCCAGAAAGGCAATTGAAGAGCTGAAAGCCGAATAGGCTGCTCACTACCGAAGCAAGAAGGAAATGGCCGAGATAGCTGTGAAGCTGAAGAGCGCTGCTGACCATTGCAAGCTTCTTGAAAAAGAAGATCAGACGGAACAGATGGACCTGGAGAAGGCCGTTGCCGATGCCAAGGATGCTCGCTCTGTGATGAGAGTTATGAAGGAGGAGCTGCGTCAGGCCAGAGAGATCGCGGCCGGAAAGCCCTTTATGCTGCGGAGGAAGTTCTTTGATCCTAAATATGCTCCGTTAGACCGGATGTGGAGTACGGCGGACACCTATCTGGATTTGGCAGCGAGTGCCATAGATGCGGCCGAACACTTCCGAGATGAAGAAGATCGCGAAGTGGAAAAGCTCTTTTGGTCGCAGTTCCACAATCCGGAGCGTTCACTGTCATTAGCTGATCGTTTGGCCGAATGGGCTGAGCTAAATAGGTTGTCCCAACTCGCCATGAAGTATGTCCTGAGTCATCTGTGGCCAGAGAGGCCAGAGCCAAAAAGTTATTTCAACTTGGTGCAGCAGTTCCTTGGTGCGGCGCCGCATATCAATGCGATGAAGAGGTCAGCGTGCATAGAGGGTGCGCGGATGGCTCTTGCCCGTGTCAAGACATACTGGGCGGAAATGGAGGCCACCGCTGTTGCATCCCCAGACTCGGATGGAAGCCGAGTACCTGCCGAGCACTATTTTTAGGAAGTTCTACAAGGCGCTCGTTTAATAGAGACGCAGTGCTCGAAGGATACTATATTCAAATAGCATATATTATTGTAAAACAATATTTTGATAAATTGTAGAAGCTTTTTATACTTGTGCATGCAAGTATTATAATACCTCCTGTGCGGCCGTTTAACATATATGTATATATAATCTGAAAGATGGCAGTCGTCGGCTTCAGCCCCCACGCACATAATGTGGGGGTGTTCGCAGAAGGCGCATTTTCACACTTGATGCAATGTCTTGGTCCTACAAAGGAGGTGATAGCGCAGCGAACTAGGCAATCGGACTATGATGCGTTATCACTTTCACTTAGCCATAGGAGTTTGACAGTGAGGCTACTTATATAGCCCCTGGTGGCGTCTGCGCTCGCCCGAACTCGGGGCGCGTATGTGCGTGGCCGGGAAGCGGCCCTTCGTTAATGCGGAGGAATCCTAAAGATTCCCGTAAGTCATCGAGTGGTTGACCAATCTCACGCTATATCATGACAGTCAGTTTTCGGCTTTCTCTATTGAGGTGCTCGCCTGGCCGAACCGGGGCACAATCGCAGTAGTTCTCCTGGTGCCGCCATAGCCGACAGAGCAGAACGTAAGGTAGCAAAACACAGGAGCCGGACAAACCCAACATTTGACCAAAGACATGATTCGGAGCTGATGCATATAAGGCCAAACTCGCGACACCGAACACTCCCTAAGGTATTCGGTCTTTATGAGGGCGGGCGGGATAACGCCCTTAGTAATAAGCCCCTAGTGTCCAGGTACGCGCAAAACTCTGACGTGGCCACATGCCAAAACGCCAGCCTCCTCCTTGGTTATACCAAGAAACCAGGCGATGTGTATCAACAAGAGACAGTAAAAAAGGTTTACGCAGGGTCTTAATCTGAAAAGAATCCTTGGAACGGGTCCCTGCTGCACGTCTGTGCCTGTGTCTCCATTGTGCCATATCCTGGACGGGCATAGCACGGTGCTCATCTATAAAAGAGAGGAACTTAGTTGAAGAAAGATCATGCCGAACATGAGTTATACTAAATAAACAAAGTATAAATCGAAATGGGTAAAATTGAGCTTTATTGTCTCTTGTTTTATATGCGCGGAGCCCCTAGTACAGGGGTATACGGCTATTAAGCCTTTATCAATTGTATGTTTATGCCGGACTCGTCTAGCCGTGTCTGTTGTCTTGACGACATGTTTAGGTGCTTTGGCTAGTGAAGCCGCTTTATTGTGGGGCTGCCAAGGCAGCCGCACTGTCTTCCGCGCGGGAGGAACACTCAATGTTTTCCCTTTAATGAGATGATGCCTCGTGCGGGCGAAAGCTTCACGTCCCAGCAGTGCTTGATAGCTACATGAGAATGGGGCGATGTGGAAAGTTAGTTGTCTGCGACGGAAGTTATCAGGGGAGCCGAACATAACTTCTAGCCGGAGAGAACCCATGCAACCGGCATCCGGGCCTGGCGTTACCCCTTGAAAGGAGGTTTTGCTATGGCGAATTTTTGTTGGGTCTATCCCCATGTTGTGGATTGTGTCCTGGTATAACAGGTTTAGACCACTGCCGCCGTCCATCAGGACATTTGTAAAGTGGAGTCCACCGATTATTGGATCTAATACCAAGGCAGTCCAGCCTGCATTCCAGATACTTCTAGAGTAATCCTGATGGTCGAAGGTGATCGGTTTTAACAACCATTGGTGAGACTCCTTTGGGATAGGCCGTATGGCGCGTATCTCTGTTGGCGCCATTCTGTTCGTCACGTGAAGTAAGTTTACTGTTTTGACTTCTTGTGGGAAATCCATTTGTTTCCTGGTGCTCTGCTTGTGGGGTTCGTTGTCGTCCTCACTTGGTGTGTCGAGCCCCTTGTGTTCGTCGTTGAGTTTGCCGGATTTCTTGAAAACCCAACAATCTCTGTGGGTATGGTTCGCAGGCTTCCCTGGAGTACTGTGTATTTGACATATCTTGTCCAAGATTTTGTTTAAGTTGGATAGCTCGTCCCTGTTATCCTTGAGGGGCGGCTTTCTCTGATTCTGCCGCGAGCTTTTGAATCCGGCATTGACCGCCGTGCTCTTTGGGCTATTTCCCTTATTCCGGTGCTTGTCCTTGCTGCGTGGGGGTTTTTTGTTTCCATCCCTAACTTCGGATGTACTTGGGTTGCTGGTGCTACATCTTGCCAACCAGCTGTCCTCTCTGTGCAAAAGCGGGTCATGAGGCTTGTTAATGCGGCCATTGTTCTTGGCTTTTCTTGGCCAGGTGTCTGGCGAGCCATTCGTCTCGAACGTTATGCTTAAAAGCTGCTAGGGCTTCGGCGTCCAGACAGTCGACTATCTGATTCTTTTAGTAAGAAATCTGTTCCAGAATTTCCGGGCTGACTCTCCGGGCTATTGAGTTATGTGACCGAGATCGTCTGCATCCGGAGAGCGTACATAGGTCCCTTGAAAATTTTCCCGGAAAGCATCCTCAAGATCTTCCCAACTTCCAATGCTGTTTTCAGGAAGGCTTTTGAGCCAATGCCGGCCTGGCCCTTTAAGCGTGAGGGGTAAGTATTTTATGGCGTGGAGGTCATTTCCTCTGGCCATGTGTATGTGGAGGATCTAATCCTCGATCCAGACCCCAGTGTCTGTTGTTCCGTCGTACGCCTCTATGTTTACGGGCTTGAATCCCGCTGGAAATTCATGGTCCAGCACCTCATCGGTGAAACATAGGGTGTGTGCGGCACCCCTGTATTTGGGTGTGCCGTGATGTTCGGATATTTGTTGTGTTGCATTGCTTAATAGAGCTTGCTTTCTTGGCTGGTAGATAGATCTGGCTGGGCCATATTTTTGATGCGGATCCTCTGGTGGATCATGTGCCGGCTTGTGTGCGGCGCCGCTTGCCGCTCCATGCTGGCCATGCGGTCGTCTATCCGACCGGGTGGCTTTCCTATTTTTTGACTGCGGGGGCTCTAAGGCCTCCTCGTCAAATTCAGGCAGTAGCTTTCGCTTTGGATAGCTTTTTGTGCGCCGACTGCCACCATATTTCTCTGCGGTATTGCGTACTTTGCTCCATCTGATTCTAAGTGCATCTTCCGCAGTTTTGAGCTTCCGCTTCTACTTTTTCAGGCTACGCGCAGTGGCGACGAGCCTTTCGTGGAGGTTCTTCTGATCCATGAGCATATCCGGTGTAAGGTCGTCCGGACTGTTGTTTTCGCTGGGGACCGGGTGTTCGGTTTGTTAATCCAAGTTGCCCTGTTCGGACGGTTGCTCGAAGGCATGTTCGTCGTCCGCCGGCTCGTCCTACTCTATGGCTGGTTCTGTATGGCTGCTGTCTCTGTCGAGGCTGGGCTTGGAGCGGCGCTTACGTCGCCGCTTTGATTGCTTTTCGAGTGAACAATCCCATGTTGCATCCCTGTCTTCCTCGTCGTCGCTTCCTTTGGGTGTGTCCACCATGTATACATCATGAGATGAGGTGGATGTCCAGTGCCTTCTAGGCGTTGGTTCATGTTCATCTCCTACATCGTCGTCCCTACCGTCGATGTCTTCGGAGTCGAAGTCGGGCATGTCGTTTAAATTATCGACAGTGGCAACGAAGCGGGTGGTGGGTGGGCATCGAATTTATTTGTCGTCCACATCCCAATCCTGTCGGTCATACTCCGGCCAGGACTCTCCTGACAAAGAGAGAGACCTGAGTGAATTCAGAATGTCGCCGAAGGGTGAGTGCTGAAAGATGTCTCTGGCGGTGAATTCCATGATCGGCACCCAATCGGATTTGATCGGTAGGGGCACGGAGGGCTCGGAGTCCGGAAATGAGTCCGGCATCTTGGAGTCACGGGCTTCGCGAAGGACAAGGCTGGTGTTCGGCTTGATCGCCGTAGAGATTGCAACCCCCAATTCGGTGTCTAACGACCCATCCTCAATTGGTGTGGTCGGCTCCGAGCCAAGGGTCGGAGCGGACACAAGTGCGGCCTCCCGAGCACTGTTCGGCGGCAGAGCTAGATCATGCCCACCAAGACAGTGTGGCGCGCTCGGCTGCGGCTCAGATCCGTCGAAGATCAAGTCTCCGCGGTCGTCCGCTGTGTAGTTTAAACTTCCAAATCTGACATGACGGCCAGGGGCGTAGCTTTTGATCTGCTCCAGATGGCCAAGCAAATTGGCCCGCAGTGCAAAGCCACCAAAATACGAAGTTCTGTCCGGGGTGAAAAGTCTCACCCTGGATCGCATCGTCATTGATGATTGGAGGAGCCATCGGGCCTAAAAGTGACGACACAGAGGAACTCTCAATGAAAGCACCAATGTCGGTGTCAAAACCGGCGGATCTCGGGTAGGGGGTCCCGAACTGTGCGTCTAGGCGGATGGTAACAGGAGACAAGGGACACGATGTTTTTACCCAGGTTCGGGCCCTCTCGATGGAGGTAAAACCCTACTCCTGCTTGATTAATATTGATGATATGGGTAGTACAAGAGTAGATCTACCACGAGATCAAGGAGGCTAAACCCTAGAAGCTAGCCTATGGTATGATTGTTGTTCCTGCGGACTAAAACCCTTGGTTTATATAGACACCGGAGAGGGCTAGGGTTACACAGAGTCGGTTACAATGCTAGGAGATCTACATATCCGTATCTCCAAGCTTGCCTTCCACGCCAAGGATAGTCCCTTCTGGACACGGGACGAAGTCTTCAATCTTGTATCTTCATAGTCCAGGAGTCCGGCCGAAGGTATAGTCCGGCTATCCGGACACCCCCTAATCCAGGACTCCCTCACTGGTCCTCCGGATTCTCTCTGGATTCATCTGCAACATCTATTGTTAGATCTGCAGCCCTGCCACACGCTATATGGTGCCCATCATTCTTTGAAACAAATGTTACCAGCTAGGGACTTTTTATGTTCCTTCAATGCGGCAACGGCGGGCCGAAGTTGTGTCTTGCATTCCTCCAGCTCCTGTGACAGTCAAGTATTCTTCTCTGTAAGAACCTGCACAATTGATGATCCTTTAACCAGTTCTGCTAACTGTTTCAATTCTCAGGGGCTACTGATACACATAATCGTCAGATTTGCTTACCTGTACATCCCTTACATACTGGTCCGTGGCTCTGGCTAGACCATTTTGAGCAGCACGGAGGTACGCGTCTCTCGAATTGAAGGCACCAAATGATTCTAATGAGAAGCAAGCGTCACTAAGTATGGCCCGGCGACGCCTATGATTCATGGCGCTCTCCACTTCTGAATTTGTAGCGGATAGTCTATCCACATCCTCTATAGGGGGAGTATCCGGCGTCCGCCCTATGTCGGCTTCCGCCTCTATGTCCGGTCCTAGAGCCCGACTGGTGGAAGCATGATCGGCAGCCTCACCGGACATATTCCGGCGAGCGTTCGTTCTGTTGAAGAAACATGGATGTCATTACATTTTGAGAAAGACGACAACCACGGAGCGGGGTTTGTGTCATACCTCTGCGCCGGCGTCTCCGTCCTGACCGCCTTCCTTTTTGGCTTGCCCGACCTCATTACCTCTTGTTGGAGAGTTGCTGCGGGTTTGGCACGGCGTCCCGAACGCCTTCCCTGTAAAACACCATATGTATATGGTAGGTGAAGTGTCTAAAAGGGGATCCTAGTCTTTGGAGTTGGCATTTTTTGGTTTTTCTTACGTGCGGCGCAGGAAGCAGTCCGGGATAGTTGGCCGTAATGGCCACCATGGCGTCATCACAGCTTAATTGATAGAATTGCCGGTCTATCAGCTCCACGAATATGTCTGGATCTTCTTCAAGTCCGGGACCGAGGGCTCGGTCAGGGTCCTCTGGTTGTGGAGATGGGCTGTTGACCTCCCTTATGGCTTTTCGCAATTCCTACCGCAAAATGGCAAGGTGAGTGCCTACCACAAAGGATGCGGGAAGAATGGGAGTAAGGAGATATAACTCACCCAGCTTGGAGGGTTGTACATGGAGAATCCATCCTGTGGCTTGATGCGGATAAACTCCTCCTCCTCTCCCTTGAATAACTCAGACAGAATTTTTGCTAAAGCAGCAGCATTGTCCGGACCCTTACGCCCGCAACGGGTGGCATCAACTTCCCCGTTAAAACACCACAGGGGGTGCCCTCGATATTGAAGTGGTTGCACTCCCCGCATTATGCATATTGACATAACCTCGATTACTATCAATGCTGATTGGGCCAGTGCTTTAATCCGGTTCATCAGGTAAAGGACTTCTCCGTTGTCTTCCTCCAGGGGGCTCCGTGGGCGCCAGCTTCGGCGTTTCTTCAGAGGAGCATTGTTGAACTCAAGAAGACCCCGCCGAACACGGTCCGGAAGGGCGACGTCCTCCATATAAAACCACTCCGAAGGCCTGTCCTCGGACGTCTTCTTTGGAGTATCGGACAGGTATCCGGTTTCGGCAATGCGCCATATTTTGGCTCCGCCCACTTGATAAAGTGACCCCTCCCGTGTGCCAGGGACGAGGCAAAATAACCTTTTCCATAGCTCAAAATGAGCCTCGCAGCCCAGGAATAACTCGTAGAGGGCAACATAGCCGGCGATGTGTAATATGGAAGCAGGGGTGAAATTATGCAGTTGGAGGCCGTAAAACTCCAGGAGCCTGCGGAGGAACGGATGAATTGGAAATTCGAGTCCCCTTAATAATTAAGGAACAAGGCATACCCGCTCCCCCGTAGAGGGGCTGGGGAAGCTCTCCGCTTGCTCCCTGCCGTTGTGGGTTGCGAGCCCGGCTCGGACGGGAACCATATATGCTGCAGGGAGAAATCCCTTAGTCTGCAGTTCGACTAATCGACTGTGTGGGACAGAACACCTCTCCCAATCACCAGGCTTAGGGCTACGGGGGCGGGAGGAGGAGTTGCGGTTGTCGGCCATGATGGAGTGGATTTTTCCGAAGCACGCTCCGATGGATTCTCGCTGGGGGAGGATGATATGGATAGGATCTAAGAATCCCCATCCCTTTAATAGACAATTTATTTATCTGGCTAGGGGGGTGAATGTAAAAACGCCCTGGCTCCTCGTATTCATTCGACGCGTGGAAGATAGCCCTTATTGGGCGCAGAAGCCAAGAGGTCCAACATTTATGGGGCCGGACAATGCTTAAAAAACATTTGAAATTTGGAGAAGAACCCGCCTTGCAATGCCGAAGACAATACTGCGTGTCGGACTTGACGCCATTGAAGCCTGGTTCGGGGGCTACTGAGGGAGTCCTGGATTAGGGGGTCTCCGGACAGCTGGACTATATCCTTTGGCCGGACTGTTGGACTATGAAGATAGAAGATTGAAGACTTCGTCCCGTGTCCGGATGGGACTCTGGCGTGGAAGGCAAGCTAGGCAATACGGATATGTATATCTCCTCCTTTGTAACCGACCTTGTGTAACCCTAGCCCCCTCCGGTGTCTATATAAACTTGAGGGCTTTAGTCCGTAGGACAATAGACGATCATACCATAGGCTAGGTTTTAGGGTTTAGCCTCTCTGATCTCGTGGTACATCAACTCTTGTACTACTCATATTATCAAGAATAATCAAGCAGGACGTAGGGTTTTACCTCCATCAAGAGGGCCCGAACCTGGGTAAAACATCGTGTCCCCTGCCTCCTGTTACCATCCGCCTTAGACGCACAGTTCGGGACCCCCTACCCGAGATCCGCCAGTTTTGACACCGACAGCGACACCCCACCGTGCTTGGATCTCCACCGATGTCTCCGCAGCTGCGCGTGCGTCCTCTTCTTTCTTGCGGCGGTGGGCCTCTCTTTTCTTGAGTGCTTTCTGACTTTTCCGCTCCCTCTATGCGGCTTTGGCCGCCTCTTGCTCTACCCCCCTTCGGCCTTGGCAGCTTCAAATTCCACCCACATAGGTGTGAGGTCGCGAGCGGTGCTGAACTCGGCAGGGCGGGATGCCACCGCTTGCCTACCATTCTGTGTGCGGTCGTGGGCGGCGAGGAACTCAGCACGGCAGGATGCCATCGCTTCCTTACCGGTTATTGTGCGGTGCGGTGGCATGAACGACACTTGGTGACCGCTTTGGGTTGGAGTGGCCGAGCAACTGTAAAGTGCATTGGTTTGTCAAGAGCTCAAGGACAGAAGACGAAGGGAATTTGAATTCCTCTTCAATCCTAGTCATTTATACGGTCACTGGCTCAGCGTATAGCTCCGTATTTGTCTGGTTGACCAGTCAAACAGTCCGCATGCGCCTTAACAGCTTGTGTGCTTTATATATCTATCTATGCAGGCCTACCTGTCAATGGAGAAAGAAATAAAAACCAAAATTATGTGTATGTGATACTACTGTTTAGACGTTTGTTGGAGGCCTCCGCGAACATCGAGCATGTATTCACCTGGCTCAACACCAACGGTCATACTCGTGACTCGGTGCCTTGCTCATGTATATCGTCCATCACAACCACAATCTATAAAACAACCTAACTAGAGAGAGTACTATGGTGCGGAGTATGTACTATCGTGAGCAACCGATCATAGTGCCACTTCACAAGAGTGTGTGTCTGATCGATTCGTCCATTATTCGTAAGTTATGTATGGTTGTGTGGTGTCTAATGGTGGTCGTCGAATGCTAGCTGGCGACAAGAGCGGTTGCATGGACGCCTAGTTGTCAATATGTTCCGCATATGCTTCAAAGGCTCATCATGCATGAGTTCACATTTTACCACCACACCAGCGTCTGACCGCCCTGGCCTACCGAAACCCCTTCCATCGCTAGCACGCGCTTCCCGCCTAAAACGATCACTGTCTCTCCAGAACGTCAATGCCGCATTCACCGGCCTTAATTGCAGGTGCAGTTTGTGTGTCACTGACATGCGGGCCTGATGCCCATTGGGCCCACATGTCAGTGAGACAATGCACCTGCAGTTAAGTCACTGAAGCAGCATCCGCATTCACGCCCGATGCAACCTCTCACTTGCGCCGGCATTGCAGTAGCGCGATGGCCGAGAGAGCGCCACCCGCGCGGCATCCTAGTGCAAGTGACTGCTCCGTGTTAATGACACCACGACTGCCGACGAACCTACTCCTGTGCCAGCTGTCCATCCGTCTACCGCGGCTCATTGCCATTCGCCCGCTATATTAACTTGAGCCCCAGCTCCCATCAATAGCCAAAGACCCACACTCATTCTCCTCCAGTCCCTTCCTTCTGTTGGCACCACTCCAACCATGGCCTCCGGGCACTCCAAAGCTCTCTTGGACGTACTGTCGCAGGAGCAGACGAAGGACATCGGTGGCTCCAGTCCGGGAGCGCTCCAAAGCTCTCTTGGACGTACTCTCGCAGGAGTAGACGAAGGAGATCGCCGGCTCCCCCCGGCCGCCCTCCGCCGCCATGACCACGAAGCTGGCACGCGTGCGCGGGCGCAGCCGGCAGCGAGGAAGAGTAGTACACGGTAGGTCGCCACCGCTCTGGTCCCAGGAAGGCCACCGCTCCTCCACTCAGTCGACTCCAAGCTTGGTGGGATAAAAATCGGCGGCCTATTAGCCGGTTGACGGCGACATGGAGGCGGAAATCTTCATAACCTTGTGCTTCGGAGGAGGAGGTTATCGAGGTGCATAAGCAAGAGGCAAAGGCAATGGTCGGCTTTCTCGAGTTCATGGCCGGACATGGTGGTCGGGGCCTGGCGATCATTTAGATTAGGTTTACAGTAGATTTTAGTACGTTTTTGTGAAATATGTAATGCATTTCAGCCACTTTATAGGAAAAGTTCTCGAAATGTAATAAATTTCATCCGGTCATTTGAATTTTGCTTTGTTTGCACGAATTTCGTCCGGTTACTTCATATAGTTGTCAAAAGGTATGCGGGAAGCATTGGATGCCATCCATCAGTATCCTCGGACAGATGCCGGTGTAAATTTGAGGGCCAGTGCTGGAGATGCCCTAACTATCATGCTATAATCGCTAACAGTGCTCCATTATTTCGCAGGGAACAGTTATCCCTCGATCAAAATCAAATCCGCCGTGTTTTGCACTCCTCCCACATAAGAGTATAGACTCTTGCTTACATAAAAATGGAGCACTGTAGCACATCATATCACTCAAACTAGCCCGCCTAATGCGCGGGATAGGAACGCCATCGTCATTTTGTTCTGGATTTCTATCAATCGATAGCACGAAAATGTTACGCTTTACAAGTTCAAAAGGAAAAGGCGGCACACTTACAACTCATACGCGTCGTGTTCACGTCGCACCCTCGACAGTCCGGCTCACACGCCGCTCACTAGAGGGGACACACGTTGTCTTGCATTTTCACTGACATGTGGGATTGCAATTGAATAAACCATCGATAGCCGAAATCTAATCACTCGGCGGGAGTCGGCTGAGAGGAGAGAGAAGGGGGAGGGAGAAGAGATGGCCCGCCCGCCGTGCATGGACTCTAAGAAATATGTGGTGATAATGTGAGGTGGGCCATGCGGGAGTCTGCACCGCTTCCAAGCCTGCTTCTAACCGCCCTGGCCCACCAGAACCCCTCCCCGTGTGCGCTCCCCCCTCAGAGGCCAGCTGCCCGCATTCATAGCAAGTAGTACCAGTAAAATTCTGGGCTATAAAGGGAATGTACAATGGTTGATAAGATAGTCTTATCATAAGTCTTGCATGTAATTTAGAGATGACAAAAACATGTGTACAATGGATCATCTCTTAGCCTTATCTTCAATAACTAGTTATTCCTAAAAACATGGTGAAACGTCTTGTGCTAAGAGATCATATCTTGTCTTCTCGACAAGCCCGCTTATGTGGAGATGAGAGAGGCATTGACAAAGTCAAGGAGTTGGATCTGCAGGAGCCCGTGTCTACACGTGGTCCTAGGTATAAAAAACTAATTCTAAAAAAAGAGGCATAAAAAACAATTGTGTCTAAAAAAAGAAAGGTAAAAAACATTTGAGAGGAAATAGATAGAGAGAGAGAGAGTGAGAAAACTTTGTGACCTTATAGTCAACACTATGGTAGTATTACATGAGGAAGGAGGGAGTGGTGCACATGCCAAGTTCACTAGGCTGTCGTGTTTCACACTCCTCCGTCGTAACAGTGGAGACAATAGATTTCATCAAAAATAAACAATGAATACTCGTTGCTCGTCCACTATATCGAAAAGAATACTTTCATTCGCCGACATGTGGGACGTCCACCATCCTGGTCCACCTGCCATGCACAAAATTATCCTGGTCCACCTGCCATGTACAAAGTTAGTCGGACGAAGGAACCATCATGACTTCGTTGAATTCCTCTTCTTCATGAAAACTTACTCGACCCGCAGTACTGCTACCACACGCGAAGAATGGACGGCACTGTACCACGTCATATCACTAAAACCCACTATGCCAAACTAGCCCGCCTAGGATTGGTTCTCCCTCCGTTTCAAAGTTAGTAGTACAAAGTTGACTCATCTATTTTGGAATGGAGGGACATCTCTATACTGCTATGATTTTGTGTTGTACATCTCTGTACTTTTTCTATGATTTTCCTACCCTATGAACCAAATGAGGCCTGAATATATCCTGTAGAAAATTGTCTGATCGATTGCTAAGCCTACAATTTTAGGAGCTTGGGCTATTGGCCGATCGACGATGGATCAGTATAAGCGTACCATGAGCTCATCAGGCCCAACATTTCTCTTCGGTGAGTGTTTTGCAAGTACTATAGCTCACACAGTAGCTAGCCTACTAACACCAAGAATCATCAATAAGCCATGCTGATATGATAAACAGTTCAAACTTACAACTAAGCATGCCATATATTACATCAAAAGCTGGTGAGGATACATCTGTTTCCATAACTCGGGGAGGGTTCTCATGATTCACTATCAAACAAAAGTATCAAGTACCGCCCACACAAGACAGTGCACTACCCCTAAGATGGTTTGATAACACACACCGTTCTGGTAATTAAAAACAGGGCAATGCAAACTACCCTAAAGGATTAGCGCGACCAACTATTTCTTGTCATCGATCTCTCGGGCAATGACCATAGCACGGACAATGGCATGGGAATCGATCTCTGGGGAGATGTCCACAGGAATGACCGCGACATCGGAATCGATCTCTGGGGTGATGTCCACAGGATGGACAGCGGCATCGGAATCGATCTCCGGGGCGATGCCAACAAGACGGACCGCGACATCGAAAATGATCTCTGGGGCGTTGTCCACAGGATGGGCCGCGACCTCGGAATCATCATGGACGTCCACTGGCACCTGCACAACCCTAACATATTAGCAAGCACATTGCAAATAATAAAAAACCACAACTTTCGGTAATAAGCCATTATTTTTTACCTTGTTCAGCTCACTGGGGGATCCCATCCCTCCGGGGGCCATCTCCTCGTCCTTGATGGGAGCCATCACCTTGCCAGGGGAATACTGCTTCTCAACGGCGACTATATCCTCAAACTCGGCCTTGAGCCTCGCATAGGTGGCCATCACAGTTTCTAGGGTAGGCACTGTGGTTCCCTTGATGTTCTTCCTACTTTCTTTGAGGAGTTCGTCCGCCAACGTCGTCAACTCTTTGGCCAGTGCTTGTTTCTTGGAGTTCTTCGTCTCCATGGGTTGGCCTGCCAACATGGTCAACTCGTTGGTCGGCGCTCGCTTCCTGGAGATTGCTATCTCCAGTGGGTTGCCCACCAGCAACTCTTTGCCTAGTGCTCCAGGATCCATCAATGAACTGAAAAACAAAAAGCAATCGAAAGGAAACCACAATCGCAATGAAAACGGGAAAAGAATAGGCTGTGAGAATCGGTCGGTGCTTCGCAAAACAAAGATTCTTGGAATGAAAATATAGTAGCATCACTGATTCCCCCACCGTTCCTTCGTCAGTACAGAAGAAAAATGGCAGAAGTGAGTAGCCTGGAGTAAGGTTTTCTTCAAGAAAGGGGAGAAATGGCTTCAACGAGCGTTCTAGTGAAATGATGGTTGCTTTGTCCAGTCCAACTTTGAGGCCACTTTACCACTGCTGGTAAAGGTGTGGGTTTTGTGATATGACGGGTCATGACGGCCACATCGGGGGTGCTGATCCCATGGACACCTATGGGACCGCGGCGGACCGGGGCCCCTTTCGGTTCGGCAGGGGGGCGGAGAGGGCACGAAGAGCAGATTGAGGCGAACGCACGAGCGACGCGATCAGTTTACCCAGATTCGGGCCGCACGGATGTGTAAAACCCTACTCCTGCTTTGGTTTGTATTTGTGTTCTTGCTCGAGAGCAATGAATGCTACAGTACGCTTGGAGGGCTAGCAAGACCAAGCGTGAGAAGAATCGTCCCCCCTCCCTGTTGTGCATGGGCCTCCTTTTATATGTCAAAGGGGTCACCGACAGGTGGCAACATATATGAGGGTAAAAAGGTAAAAGAAGTGGTGGTTGGCTTCACCGCTTACTACAGTTGTATCATACCTACCCCTGACGGCAGGGGACAAAGGCATTAAATGCCTATCTGTGTCGCCTAGACGGTGCAGAAAGGGACCGCTAGGGACGCCATTGCTTGCCATGATGGCTACCTTGTCAGCGCCGCTTGCCACCGTGTACCTCTAGCTGCACAGCCTTCCGCCACGTACTCCTGGAAGGGCCCCAGAGCGACACGTTGGCGGATGTGCTGGAGCGCAAGTACAGGACGGAAGCTTGCCGCGGCAAGTGCCTTGCCGCGGTTATTATCTTGTCGCGTCCAGGAGGTTGTCGCTCACTGGGTCTTGCAATGCCCTGGATGGCTTTCCTGGCAAGCTCCTCTTGCCGGGGTCTTGTCTCCTTCCCGGCAAGCTCCTCTTGCCGGGGCCTTGGATACTTTGTTCTTGAATGGCTCCAAAGGAACCACGGATGATCTTGGCGGTCGCTCGGCAAGCCTTGCCGCGGGGCGCTGCGACTGCCCGTGCACAAGTTCGGGATACTAAGGTACCCCTACTTTAGTACACCGACAGGAGCCCCCGGGCCTGGGCCATACACGATGCCGAGCGCTGTTGGGCCAGGCCCAAAACAGTGCACGGGCACGCGTGGCCTAGGTTACGCCGTAACTCACTCCACATCCACCACGCCCTCCCCGCATGGCACGCGTCGAATGCGGCATCGTGGGAGAGATCATGGGCGGTTTCTTTATTAGGAAAGGCGGAACGTCCGCCACCTCCCCCTTTATAAGCAAAGGGAAGCGGGGGTAGTGCGCCCACTCACCCCATTCTAGTCTCAGAAAACTCCGCCCCGCCTCCATCTTCTCAAAGCAGCAAGAGAGCAGTGCCCTGCCCCCCCCATTGCCACCAGCACCACCTACGCCGTCGTCCTCCTCCACCACATTCGCCATGGCTCCGAAAGCCGACAAGGCGAAGGCCGTGAAGTCGACCGAGGCGCAGCGGCTCGCGGCGATGTGGAGGGAGCGAGCCATCTTCCCCCCCAAGCTCGGCGCCAAGGAGCTGCGGGAGTACTATTATCTCTTTTGGGCGATGGAGACGCGAGCTCACCCGCGGACCAAGGTGCTCCCGGCCGCTGCTCACGTGACGGCTCCGGACGGGTACCCTTTCTTTGCCGTGTTCTTCTACTGCGGGCTCTGCCCGCCTTTTTCCGAGTTGTTCTGTGATATCATGAATACCTACAATCTCTGCCTCCTTGACTTCACTCCCAACGCCGTCCTCACCATGGCCGTTTTCGCACACCTCTGCGAGAACTTTGTCGGAGTCCACCCTAGTGTAGCCCTTTTCCGCCATTTCTTCATTCCACGGGTAGAGAGAGGTGAGCCCCTTGTCCGGCGGAATTGCCTGGGTCTCTAGGACCGGCAAGAAGGATTCCTATTTGGAGGGCGAATTCTGCGACAAGTGGGAGGAGTGGAGGGCTGATTGGTGCTGGATTGTCGAGGAGAGCCCGCAGCCATTCACCGCTCGGCGCCAAGTACGCGGCATCGACTGGAGTGACGTGGCCCCGGAGGACAGCAAGCTAAGGATTGCCGTTACCAGGATCCAGCGCCTCAGGCTTGCCGGACTCACCGTAGGCGCCGTGGGCGCGGACTTTCTTCGCTGCCGCATTGCCCCCCTGCAGGAACGGAGGAGCCTGCTTGGGAGTTCAAGAACGCGGCAGATATCATGAGGCTGCGCCCAGGCCTCAACTACAATTTCACTGTCCTCAAGCTCAACGGAATACTGCAGGAGCTCTTCAAGTACGATTCAGATCACCCCGAAGTCTTCAGGTTGCCGCAGGGCGTCGTCCCTTTGTGCAACAATTCGGCGCTTGACCGCAGCAGGGCGATGATGCAACTGTGCGATTCGCACGGAATCGTGCCAACTTGGCAAGAGCCAGAAGACGAGGTTGTGCAGCAATTCTTTGACGACTTGGTGGAAGTGCCAATACGCACCGACGAGAAGGACGGCCTCATCTGCGACACCACCGAGGCGGAGTTGGCGTACATCGCCACCAGGTTGGAAGAGGCGGCGGCAGCTGCCGCAGCGGGCGAGTTCGGCTTCACCTTGGAGGAGGCAGCGGCAGCAGAGGCGGCAAACCGTTCCGAGCGGGAAGAAATCTCCGGCAAGAAAGAGCTTGCCCGGCAAGAGGAGTTTGTCGGCAAGGAAGATCTTGTCGGTTGTGATGCCGAGCCGAGCGAGACAGCACTTTGTCCTCCACTTTGACTCCTCCTCCACTTTGTCCTCAGACAGCACGCCGCTAGCAGCGTCTCCATCCCCACCAAGAAGGCGTCTCCGCAAGGCCGGGGATGCGGCGAGGCGGCAGGCAGGCCGACAGCAGCAGTGCCGCACGACGCGCTGCATCGCGCCAAGCACCGTTGCCGCGGTAGCGCCCCATGCTACTGCTTCGATGTCGCGACCGGATTTTCCGGACATTGATTTCCAGAAAATGGCCGTCATGCTCACCAGCCCCAGGATTACTGTTAGCTGATGAGGCATCAACTTCATACAGAAATTCCAAGCAAAATACAAAATATGTAGTACAA
Organism: Triticum monococcum; assembly: GCA_034509565.1. Taxonomy (NCBI): domain Eukaryota; kingdom Viridiplantae; phylum Streptophyta; class Magnoliopsida; order Poales; family Poaceae; genus Triticum; species Triticum monococcum. The sequence continues at coordinate 71,899,377 of CM067846.1, forward strand.
GACCATTGTGGCCTATGAGTACATCAAATTGTTTTCTAGTGGTCGATGGCGGAAGCGGTTTGTGAGTCATCAGTGTCTATGGGACTCCATTTCCCACTGGAACAGCTGAGCAGGTCAACTCCTATCTTCGTGAGGCTGCTATCACCGTTGCCTAGTTTGCAGGGCCGTCACCGCAACGCTCCTCTCCATGCAGAAATCTGGCCAAGATAATAGCCAGGGACAAGCCAGTGTGTACTTTGAATGTACTCGCAAATATTAAGAACACTGGGATAATATAATTGATAATTATGCACTGAAATATTCTATGGTCACATCGTCAGTCACAAATAAAATATCTTTTATGCAGGCAAGCAGGTTAGTTATATGCAACATGAATAAGCAATAATGGAGTGGGAATAAAATGCCGCAGTCGGGCGTCTGTGCGACATCACACATAGGGCTTACAAAGTAAATAAATAACAAGCAATGCCACAGTCGGGCGTCTGAGCGACACCACTTAAAGGGCTTAAAAGAAATGCCACAGTCGGGCGTTGGAGCGACACCACATAAAGGGCTTAAAAGAAATGCCACAGTCGGGCGTCTAAGCAACACCACATAAAGGGCTTAAAAGATATGCCACAGTCGGGCGTCTTAGCGACACCACAAAAAGGGCTTAAAAGAAATGCCACAGTCGGGCGTCTAAGCGACACCACATAAAGGGCTTAAAAGAAATGCCACAGTCGGGTGTCTGAGCGACACCACATAAACGGCTTAAAAAAGAAATGATCACATTGAATATCCAGGAGGTAGGACCATCCCAGGGATACTCGATAATACAAATAATGCAACGGGTTAGTCCATCACAAAATAATAATCATGGTCCTCACGAGTCACCAGTCGGTATCCAAGTTTTGTTACACAAATTTACCTCCGAAGACCGACACTAAGACCAACACTTGACCCATCCCAGACTGTAACCCTTAACCATGGACACGGCTATTCAAATAGGTTTAATCTCTGCAGAGGGTGTACTCTTTACCCACGAGTAACGGATTCCTTTAGTCCATCAGGACTAATTCCGTCTACGGCCTTTTAGTTGAAAACACGCCTAACTTGCACACACCAGCTTAACTCATCGGTGTCTGGAATCACCCACGACACTTGTTAAGCAAAACTTTAAGTGGGGAGGCTACAACCTCGCGTAGCATGGGATCAAATTTATATCGCGCGCTCTAAGGGGTGGCCTCCCCTCTCGGTCCCAACCGGAAACACCCATGCCCCCTGACCAGGTGGCATGCCTATCGGTTACAACCGATATTTTCCACCATGGCCTCTCTGTACGGTGTGTGCTGGAAAGGGGTTGACGACTTACTGAACCGTACCCTACTTGCAACCATGTATGGGGGTTACTGGAACAAGACTCGATCTACGGTCGACTCAGGAGGTCTATAAATTCCCTGCATGACATGTATATCAATTATATTTCAACCAACAAAAATCACCACTCAATATACCTTACCATGCCATACCGGATATAACCGTCCTGACGGGGACCGGCGACAAGCTCACGCCTACCCAAGGCCGAGGCTTTTCCCGGATTCCCTTCCGGCATGCATGCAAGGCACATGAGGATGCTTACCATCAGAATTATCTTCATTTCCAACAGCAAGGAAATCACTAATATGCTTCCATGCAAATGATCATGTCACATGAAATAACAAGTCCTCCGAAATAAGGTGGTGTTATAAACGTGTCAACCAACACATCAAAAATATTATGCCAGGGTTCAAGATGCTTGCCTTTAAGTTGTGGAGGGGTGAGGTGCCTCCAAAATTTTGAAAGTTTCTTCTCTCTCTCCAAAATCCTATTTTTAAAATATATTTGAATTAACACACATTTCAAAAACAGTACAAAAAATTTGTTTGGGAAATTTTCAAATAAATCTTAAAATAAACTAGACAAAATTTGAGAGATGTAGGAAGAAGAATCAATTCATTTGGAGTTATATTCAAAGAGTTATAGTCAATCAAAGTTCTGGTCAAATCTGTTTTTAAAAGAAAATCCAGAAAAAAACGTTTCGAATGGCATTACGCTTTTGCACAGAGGAGACGTACTTGTGCCTTTACGCCTCCACTTATCCAGCATGGGCGGCGCGTGTGTCACTGACAGTGGGCCCACCTGGCCCACTTGTCAAGTTTGACTAGTCAACGCGCGCGTCGTCTCCCCTTGACATAACAGAGGCGGAGCTCCGGCGAGGCTCGCTTGCGAATGGCGGCGTCTCTCGGTGATCTGAGTGCATGGGCGTGCTCAGGAGGTCGAGACGAACTCGGGGGTACCCTCCATGGTCGCCGACGTGGACGGAGTCGCCGGCGACGAGCATCGCGGCGGAGATGGCTTCGGGGGCGAAGTGAGTTTGGGGCTACGGTGGTTCCCGATCAAAATCAAGTAGGGGAACGAGTTCACGGGAGGATGAGAAGGTTCCTGGTGAAGAGAAATGGGAGGGGGAGGCCCTGGTGGCACCGGAATGGCCGGAGCAGTGGCGGCGGCTGCGGTTGCTGGAGATGGGGAAGGAGACCTCCCCTGGTCGATTGGCTGCCACTGGGGGCTTCCTGGAGACCGCTTGAGACTACCTTCGTGCGGAGACGAGCTCGGGGCTCCTTAAATAGGCGAGGCAAGGCGGTTCCGCGGCGGCCATGGATAAGCTCTCCGGCGACCGCCATTCTGTAGCTAGGGCGTCGTGGCGGCGACGAGCGCTAGGCGAGACCCTTGTGGATGAGCTCGCGCTATTCCAGGGGCCAGGTGGCGAGCGGGAGAGGCTTGGGCGGCGCTGCCCGTGGCAGAGGCGCACTGCCGATGCCGGCGTGCCGCCAAAAGCTCTGACGACGGCGCTGTTGGCTGCCAGGGCGGCTTGGTGCGTTGCTGCGACGAGGGTAGCGCGTGGCGTGGCGCTGCAGAGCGGGCCAAAACCAAGGGGGCCAGCGTGTCGGCTCGGGCATGGTTCATGCAATACGCGTGCTCTGGGCGCGTCCAGTGCACGCACGGAAGGTGCTCGACGGAATGCCATTGCATGCTAGGTGGCTCGGTTGGAGCTGGGGTTTAGTAGGTCTAGGTTTGGGCTTGCAAGGAGATCAGTGGACAAGCTGGTTTGGTCAGGGGATCAGGTTCACAGTGCAAACCAAAAATTCATGTCAAAACAGATCATGCCCATAAGGTGTTTGACAAAATGCCAAGGGCACTTAGGCAAGTCTTAGAGTGGTCAAAAACTCCAGATCAGTGTCTCCTTACATGCAAGAGAGAGTGGTAAGGTTAGTTTGGCAAAAGGAGAAACTTGTTAGTGCCAGTTTTTAGAAAACTTCAATTCTGGACAGGAAATAAATGGCATCATTTCATGAACCAAAAATGATCCAAAGGGTGCATGCTCCTGGACATAGGGGTTTGGTAAGGTGGGCTACAAGTAGGAAAAGGAATCAAGAGCCAAGGAGCAAGAAAAAATATGGTTGCTGTACAAACCAACAAGTTGGTCCAGAATGAAAAAGAGGTTGATTCACTCAAAATTTTCAAATAACATCACTGGGTTCTTGCATAAAGTTGAATCATATGATACTACTAACATCCCATAATTTTGGTGGAGGCTAGATAGAATTATTTAAAAGAGTCGTAGTGCAAAATTGCCCACTAGACCAGAGAAGAAAAAAGGGTGTAGAGCTCAAAATATTTTAGGAAATAAAGATGTTTTTGCACAAAAGTTATTTAATAACATCACATGACATCTCAGAATTTTTGTGGGAATTTTAAGTGAATTTATCAAATGGTTGTAGTTCAAATATGGCCATTTAACCTTGAAAAACCATTTTCAAGAAAGTAAAGATCAAGCAACTTAATTAATTAATTAGTTATACTGATAAAAGAAAAGTTTTTCTTGAGAGGTTAAACAAGTCCAGTAACATATTTTAAAAGTTTTCCCTTTGGGAAAAACTCATCACAACAGGGAAGAAAATGATTTAAAAATCAAAATGGAGCTCAGAAATTCAAAGTTTTAATTCCTGGAAAAATTTTAATTCATTAAAACAAGGTCAAAATTTTGGGGTGTCACAACACTACCCCCCTTAAGAAAAATCTCGTCCTCAAGATTTGTTAAAAGCTGTGTTAAGAAAATATTACGCAATAAAAGAAAACAATGGCTACAGGGAGAGGGCAATAAGTGGTGTGAAACCACAATGTGAATACTGGTGCTGCGTGGAAAAATCTACGGTTCGGGACAAAAACGTGGGATTCTACGCTAGATACAAATTTAGAATAATTTCTAAATTTAAATATACGCTGGTCATACCCGAGAGCACAGTGCTCAGTCTGGCCGACAGGTGGACCCGGGGCCCACAGTCAGTCTCTTCTTCTCCCTCTGGTTCTCTCTTCTTCCTCCCTCCCGCGTGCTTTCCCGCGCTTTCTGCACCGGCGACGCCTAGCGCGTAGGGCATCTAGGCCGTACCACAGTAGTGCGCGGCATGCTAGCTGCCGGTGCAGCGTGCACTCATCTCGCGGGCCAGTGCGCTGTCGGCACTGCTCGCGGATTCGTCTCCGAACACCGGCGATCGGCGATGAGCGGCGTTGGTGGACTTCGCCCACCGTACACCGAGCTCGAGCTATAAAACGGCCGGGGTGCTCTCCTCTCTTCTTCCACACACCTGGCATCACTTCTCCGCCTCCTTCCTCCATTACTGCTTACAGAAGCTCGGGTGAGGCTCTAATGGCGGAGGCGATGCCAGACTGGTTTGTGATCCTGATGTGCGGAGGGCTGGCGACACTGCTGGGGCTCTCCGTGCTCCTGTGCGCGATGATCCTCGATGATTGTCGCGACGCTGTTGCTCGGGTGTTGGCTCTCCGCGGTGGTGGTGATCAAGAGGAGTAGAGGGGGTGTGCTGGGTGCTAACTGTTGTTAGGGGTGATTAGCTGGATGTAACACCGTTGCAAAGTTTTGCAAACAGTGTATGTGTTCGAATGATTATGGTTGTGAGTCTGCTGCCGTGGTGCTGTGTGAAATTAATTAATCCACGTCGTGAGAAGGTGCAGATGTAGCAATTCAGGGAAAAGAAAATCTCACTCCAGGATTTTGCAAGGGAAAAACAGTTAATTTAAAGGAGCATAAACCACAACAAAAACTACACAAATTAGTAGAAGCCAAATAATTGACTCGTCGTACAAACTCCGGGTATCACGCATAAGTCACACACATAAATAAATGCTGCAATAATGAATACCGCAGCGACGTCTAAAATGGAAACGGTAACTAGACGGGGTCCCTAGTAAACGTCTCTGGTACTGGGATACACTCCTCTTCTATCAGGGGAAGTGGATTGACCAGTCGATGCACGTGTCTCTCCCGGTCGGGCCTTAGTGCTCTGCCGATGGCGATCTGAGGATTTAAATCTGCGAGGCTCTAGAGATAACCCATCACACGTTGGGTTAAACGCTCTTGAGCGATGACGTACTGGACAAGGTTGGCCAGGACTGGGTCTCTCTCAATTCGTCCACCGGGAAAAGATGTCACTCCTCCGGGCGCTGCACGGCTCGGGAAGTAATAATACCCTCGTTCGCTGCCATAGGGTACCGCGAATCGAAGGCGAGCAAGCGCTTCATATGCAACAACTTCTATGGCCATATGTGGGGTTGGCATAGATTTCCCCACGAAGGAGACCTCCGTTGGATTTTGGTTTGGGTTTACGGGAGGGATGTGTACTGCTGCCCAATATCTCGAGGTGGAAGGGGTGATTCTCGATTTGAACAACTCGTACTGGGGTGGCTGGGTAGCGCCCATGGTACTGCAGGTAAAATCCCCCAATATCTTGACAAAACTACCCTGGGTTGCATCTGGGGTTCTCAGATAAATGCTGGGGCTCGGCATGGCAAGAAATGGTTGTGAGGGTGTTGCACAAGGTGAGAGGTGCTTGGCAAGGATATGCGGTGGCCTTTTTTTATAGCACCGGAGCTGGGTCATTTTTACTGTGGTGAATGGTAGGGAAAATTTTCAGCTCTGTTCCAAGGGTCGGGGTCAAGCCACAGATTCACACATTTCACTATAGTGATGTGTTACTGTGGGGGTTGTCGGCGAAGGTTTTTGGGTAGTTGTGTCCGGAAAATATGCAACTGTGTGCTAACATACCCATGCAAGGTTGCAATTTAAAATAGAGGCACGACAATAGGCGGCGTTTATTTACAAGGTCACACGATAACAAAGTGAGGGTACACTGGGACTCGACACTACTCGAGTGACTTAGTCTACCTCGTTTATATCCAAGCGGGCATGCCTTGTGGATGTCGAGGCTTCTCTTCGGGTCTCGTCGTCCGAATTAGCTGGAGTGGGCTGAGGGGCTGCAGGCTCGGGGTAGCGATGATGACCATCCCGGGGATTGTTGGCCACAACCCCGTTGGAGTGTGCTCCCAATATGCGACGAAGCACTTCTAGGGTTATCGCAGAACCTTGGCCGATGGCTGGGGCAGACCTCAGGGACTCGATCGGGTGTCCAAACAGCACGACTGGGTTGTCGACGTTGGGCTTGTTCTCTTCTCTCGCCGGGGCTCGACGAACCAGCTCTCCACGAGCTGCGATTAGATCAATCGTGATTTGATCGCATAGTTCCTCTAGTGCACTTACATTGCGCACTAGGTGCAACAATGCAGGACCTGTCTCGTGATCTCCGTTGGCAACTTGGGGTGGTCTACCATACCCTTCACGTCTGGGGTAGTAGTGGAACGAGCGACAGTTAACTCTGGGCGACAAGTGCCGGAGATGAACTATAGCTTCTCGAGCAGCTAGTTGGATGGCTTGTGGCTCAAAGGAAGTCGTTCTTCCGGTGAACCTGTAGGGGCGTTCGGGCTCTAGACCCCTACCATAGACGTGCACAGTGGCCCAGAATTGACGGCTCTCACCACTCATGGGTCCTTGGTACACAACATATTCTGGGGGCTCCTCTAACGCATAGGCACGACGGGTGAGGTTTGCGAGTATGGTCACAAAGCCTCCAAGGTTGGTTGCTATGGTCTCATTGTGCACGACGGGGCCAGGCATTGTGGCTCGGTTTGGGGTAGCGGCTGTGCTGTGCTGAGTTGGGGCTAGAGTGCCCTTTTTATAGGAAAAGGGGATGGAGTCTTCCTTCGCACGCTTGTGAGAAAGACTATTCAGGATTCGGTCACTGGTGCATGAGTGACAGGTTGGGTTGATAGGTTGGGCACCGACTGCCAAAAAGGTGTCGGGTCATGGTGTGGCTATCTTGCAAGGGAAGCTTGACTGGGGTTTGGCTGAGGTCTGGTGGGTTGGTTTACCTAAGATTTTTCGACCTGGCTAAGATAGGGTCAGCCAATGGTCAGCCTGGCTCTGATACCAAGTCTGTCGCGACCGGATTTTCCGGACAGTGATTTCCAGAAAATGGTCGTCATGCTCACCAGCCCCAGGATTACTGTTAGCCGATGAGGCATCAACTTGATACAGAAATTCCAAGCAAAATACAAAATATGTCTTACAAGACCATTGTGGCCTATGAGTACATCAAATGGTTTTCTAGTGGTCGATGGCGGAAGCGGTTTGTGAGTCATCAGTGTCTATGGGACTCCATTTCCCACGGGAACAGCTGACCAGGTCAACTCCTATCTTCGCGAGGCTCCTATCACCGTTGCCTAGTTTCCAGGTCCGTCACCGCAACGCTCCTCTCCCTGCAGAAATCTGGCCAAGACAATAGCCAGGGACAAGCCAGTGAGTACTTTGAATGTACTCGCAAACATTAAGAACACTGGGATAATATAATTGATAATTATGCACTAAAATATTCTACGATCACATCGTCAGTCACAAATAAAATATCTTTTATGCACGCAAGCAGGTTAGTTATATGCAACATGAATAAGCAATAATGGAGTGGCAATAAAATGCCGCAGTCGGGCGTCTGTGCGACATCACACAAAGGGCTTACAAAGTAAATAAATTACAAGCAATGCCACAGTCGGGCGTCTGAGCGACACCACTTAAAGGGCTTAAAATAAATGCCACAGTCGGGCGTCGGAGCAACACCACATAAAGGGCTTAAAAGAAATGCCACAGTCGGGCGTCTAAGTGACACCACATAAAGGGCTTAAAAGAAATGCCACAGTCGGGCGTCTAAGCGACACCACAAAAAGGGCTTAAAAGAAATGCCACAGTCGGGCGTCTGAGCGACACCACATAAAGGGCTTAAAAGAAATGCCACAGTCGGGCGTCTAAGCAACACCACATAAAGGGCTTAAAAGAAATGCCACAGTCGGGCGTCTGAGCGACACCACATAAAGGGCTTAAAAAAGAAATGATCACATTGAATATCCAGGAGGTAGGACCATCCCAGGGATACTCGATAATACAAATAATGCAACGGGTTAGTCCATCACAAAATAATAATCATGGTCCTCACAAGTCACCAGTCGGTATCCAAGTTTGGTTAAACAAATTTACATCCGAAGACCGACACTAAGACCAACACTTGACCCATCCCAGACTATAATCCTTAACCATGGACACGGCTATTCGAATAGGTTTAATCTCTGCAGAGGGCGTACTCTTTATCCACGAGTAACGGATTCCTTTAGTCCATCGGGACTAATTCCGTCTACGGCCTTTTAGTTGAAAACACGCCTAACTTGCACACACCAGCTTAACTCATCGGTGTCTGGAGTCACCCACGACACTTGTTAAGCAAAACTTTAAGTGGGGAGGCTACAACCTCGCATAGCATGGGATCAAATTTATATCGCGCGCTCTAAGGGGTGGCCTCCCCTCTCGGTCCCACCTGTAAACACCCATGCCCCCTGACCAGGTGGCATGCCTACCGGTTACAACCGATATCTTCCACCATGGCCTCTCTGTACAGTGTGTGCTGGAAAGGGTTTGACGACTTACTGAACCATACCCTACTTGCGGCAGGGACGAGTGGTAGTACGAGGCAAGTATGGGGGTTACTGGAGCAAGACTCGATCTACGGTCGACTTAGGAGGTCTATATATTCCCTGCATGACATGTATAACAATTATATTTCAACCAACAAAAATCACCACTCAATATACCTTACCATGCCATACGGGACATAACCGTCCCGACGGGGACCGGCGACAAGCTCACGCCTACCCAAGGCCGAGGCTTTTCCCGGATTCCCTTCCGGCATGCATGCAAGGCACATGAGGATGATTACCATCACAATTATATTCATTTCCAATAGCAAGGAAATCACTAATATGCTTCCATGCAAATGATCATGTCACATGAAATAACAAGTCCTCCGAAATAAGGTGGTGTTATAAACGTGTCAACCAACACATCAAAAATATTATGCCATGGTTCAAGATGCTTGCCTTTAAGTTGTGGAGGGGTGAGGTGCTCTCCAAAACTTTTGAAAGTTTCTTCTCTCTCTCCAAAATCCTATTTTTAAAATATATTTGAATTAACACACATTTCAAAAACAGTACAAAAAATTTGTTTGGGAAATTTTCAAATAAATCTTAAAATAAACTAGACAAAATTTGAGAGATGTAGGAAGAAGAATCAATTCATTTGGAGTTATATTCAAAGAGTTATAGTCAGTCAAAGTTCTGGTCAAATCTGTTTTTAAAAGAAAATCCAGAAAAGAAAACGGTTCGAATGGCATTACGCTTTCGCACAGAGGAGACGTACTTGTGCCTTTACGCCTCCACTTATCCAGCGTGGGCGGCGCGTGTGTCACTAACAGTGGGCCCGCCTGGCCCACTGGTCAGGTTTGACTAGTCAGCGCGCGCGTCGTCTCCCCCTGACCGAACAGAGGCGGAGCTCCGGCGAGGCTCGCCGGCGAATGGTGGCGTCTCTCGGTGATCTGAGTGCATGGGCGTACTCAGGAGGTCGAGACGAACTCGGGGGTACCCTCCATGGTCGCCAACGTGGACGGAGTCGCCGGCGACGAGCATCGCGGCGGAGATGGCTTCGGGGGTGAAGTGAGTTTGGGGCTACGGTGGTTCCCGATCAAAATCAAGTAGGGGAACGAGTTCACGGGAGGATGAGAAGGTTCCTGGTGAAGAGAAATGGGAGGGGGAGGCCCTGGTGGCGCCGGAATGGCCGGAGCAGTGGCGGCGGCTACGGTTGCCGGAGATGGGGAAGGAGACCTCCCCTGGTCGATTGGCTGCCAGTGGGGGCTTCCTCGAGACCGCTTGAGACTACCTTCATGCGGAGACGAGCTCGGGGCTCCTTAAATAGGCGAGGCAAGGCGGTTCCGCGGCGGCCGTGGATAAGCTCTCTGGCGACCGCCATTCTGTAGCTAGGGCGTCATGGCGGCGACGAGCGCTAGGCGACACCCTTGTGGATGAGCTCGCGCTATTCCAGGGGCCAGGTGGCGAGCGGGAGAGGCTTGGGTGGCGCTGCCCGTGGCAGAGGCGCACTGCCGACGCCGGCGTGCCGCCAAAAGCTCTGACGGCGGCGCTGTTGGCTGCCAGGGCAGCTTGGCGCGTTGCTGCGAGGAGGGTAGCGCGTGGCGTGGCGCTACAGAGCGGGCCAAAACCAAGGGGGCTAGCGTGTCGGCTCGGGCGTGGTTCGTGCAATACGCGCGCTCTGGGCGCGTCCAGTGCACGCACAGAAGGTGCTCGACGGAATGCCATTGCATGCTAGGTGGCTCATTGGAGCTGGGGTTTAGCAGGTCTAGGTTTGGGCTTGCAAGGAGATCAGTGGACTAGCTGGTTTGGTCAGGGGATCAGGTTCACAGTGCAAACCAAAAATTCATGTCAAAACAGATCATGCCCATACGGTGTTTGACAAAATGCCAAGGGCACTTAGGCAAGTCTTGGAGTGGTCAAAAACTCCAGATCAGTGTCTCCTTAGATGCAAGAGAGAGTGGTAAGGTTAGTTTGGCAAAAGGAGAAACTTGTTAGTGCCAGTTTTTACAAAACTTCAATTCTGGACAGGAAATAAATGGCATCATTTCATGAACCAAAAATGATCCAAAGGGTGCATGCTCCTTGACATAGGGGTTTGGTAAGGTGGGCTACAAGTAGGAAAAGGAATCAAGAGCCAAGGAGCAAGCAAAAATATGGTTGCTGTACAAACCAACAAGTTGGTCCAGAATGAAAAAGAGGTTGATTCACTCAAAATTTTCAAATAACATCACTGGGTTCTTGCATAAAGTTGAATCACATGATACTACTAACATCCCATAATTTTGGTGGAGGCTAGATAGAAATATTTAAAAGAGTCGTAGTGCAAAATTGCCCACTGGACCAGAGAAGAAAAAAGGGTGTAGAGCTCAAAATATTTCAGGAAATAAAGATGTTTTTGCACAAAAGTTATTTAATAACATCACATGACATCTCCAAATTTTTGTGGGAATTTTAAGTGAATTTATCAAATGGTTGTAGTTCAAATATGGCCATTTAACCTTGAAAAACCATATTCAAGAAAGTAAAGATCAAGCAACTTAATTAATTAATTAGTTATACTGATAAAAGAAAAGTTTTTCTTGAGAGGTTAAACAAGTCCAATAACATATTTGAAAAGTTTTCTCTTTGGGAAAAACTCATCACAACAGGGAAGAAAATGATTTAAAAATCAAAATGGAGCTCAGAAATTCAAAGTTTTAATTCCTGGCAAAATTTTAATTCATTAAAACAAGGTCAAAATTTTGGGGTGTCACATTCGACTGGAGCGGGGTCTTCCCGGACTGCCGCTTCTGCTCCCGCCAAGCGACCAAGGGAGCCTACTCCTCCACCTCCCCGCGCCGGGCGCGGGCCGGATTTTGACTTCTCCGCGTTCAGCTCCGACGAGGAAGAAGAGGAAGAGTAAGTTTCACTTATTGTTCTTGCTATTCTTTGATTTTTGCTATTTTTGTCTTGTCTTGTTTCTCACTTGCCTTTCCCTGTATCTGTTCCTTTTTAGGACTCTGGCGCAGAGAGCGGCAAAGAGAGCCAAGGCGCCGGTGATCGTCATCGAGGACGAGCCCACTAGATCAACAGGGGGCGTGCCTGAGACGAACTTGCCGGACCCAGCGGCTGATCTTCAGAGTAGCCCCCAGCGTAAGTGTCTTGTTCGTTTTCTGCTGTCGGGCACGCACGAAGATCCTTGCTTTGCTGACACTTGTTTGTTGACTTGTGCAGGAGCAGAGCAGCCTCACCAGGAGGGCCTGGAGGCCGCTCCCGAAGCGCCAAGGGAGAGTCCTCCAGCGAGGGAGAGGTCTCCGGCAAGGGAGGAGACTCCGACAAGGGAGGAGCCCCCGGCAAGGGAGGAGGCTCCGGCAAGGGAGGAGCCCCCGGCAAGGGAGGGATCTCCGACAAGGGACTGCGTTAGCGATCCCCCGGGAACGGAGACCACAGCTGCAGACCCTGGCACAGTTAACTTCCTTGCTTCCAAACTCCCCGTGGCTTCTTTGTCTTCTTGACCTTTCTCTTGGATTTCGCTCGAATTTTGCTTGAATCTTCTCCCCTCTTCCGGCTATCAGATCCATCTGCTGCAGAGCCGATGGAGACGGAGGTCGCCGCCGAGGAAGTAGCCGGCGCCGGCGAGGAGGCCGCCAGGGCTGCCGCCGCGGAAGCGGGCGGGGAGTTTGGCGGTCGTACTGACGACCCGGAGGCCGCAGGAGCGCCAGGCGCTGCTCCGACCACCGACTCCTCCGTCGCAGCCACCGTGCCAGGCTCCGATGAGCCCCAGCCTGGCGTCTATGTGAAGGCCGGCGAGGACATCTTCATTAACCTCCCCTGGGCGTCAAGCTCCAGGGTGCCGATCAAGGGGGAGATGCTGGACGGAGAGGTGCTTGCCTCCGCCGGGCTGAAGCTGGTCGACGCGCCAAGCAGCAGCAGTGGCGAACCTGAAGAGGAGCGCCTGCTGCGAAAGCTAGTGGCGCTCTACCGTGCCCGGCAGGCCAAACTGGAGTCTCCCAAAGCACTCGTCGTGAAGGCGGGAGCCGACATCGAGAAGCCCGCAGAGGAGCTCCGGGGCACCAACCAGGAAGCTCTCCGCTCCCTGGCAAAGGAGCGGGAAGATCTTGCGGAAGCGCAGCAGGCCTTCCTCCTCGAGAAGGCCGACGTCGAAGAGCGCCAACGCCTTGCCGCGGAAAAATTGTCTTCGCAGGAGGGTGACTTGGCGCAGCGGAAGGTCCACCTCGACAGCCATGAGGAGGAGCTTGCTGCGCGCGAGCGAGAAGTTGGCGGAGCCCTTAAGCAAGCCAAAGACGCCGCCGCTGCCGCCGAGGACGCCAAGAACAAACTGGAGCTGAAGGTGGCGCAGCTGGAGGCGAGCCTTAAGACGAACGGCGACGAGCTCGCCGTGCTCAAGCTCGAGCGGGAGAGGGACGCCAATAGTTATTCGGAGCTGCAGGCCCTTTTCGCCGAGAAGGGCAACGAACTGGACGCCGCCAAGAACTCCAACGCTGATCTCAAAGCGAAGCTGGCGGCTCTGACGCAGTCTCTGGACAACGCCAAGGAGCAGGAGACGGCCTTGAAGGAGGAAGTCGAGGCCGGCAAGGTGCTGCTGGTGAATGCGGTTGCCGCCCAGAAGACCTTGTCGGAGAACGTGGAGCACTGGATGGAGGGTCTGGTGAACGTCGCCGCGGATGTCGACAAGGAGCTGGCGCAATTGGGGATGGTGGATCTCGGGTACTCCCCCGACGGGAACGTCCAACCCAGCGCCAAGCTTACTCTGTTCTTCAAGGGCATGGCGACGGCGCTCCAGCGACTCCGGGAGCAGATCCCAAAGCAGCTTGCCGATGAGTCGCGCAAAATTTGCGCGGGAGCTCTCCAGAAGGTGTTGATGAAGGTGGCCTTCTGCAACCCAGGTCTCCGCCTCACCAACGTCCTCTGAAGCTTGCCGCCAGATGCTGATCTTGAGGAGCTCAAGGCCCTTGTCGCACCTATTGTGGACAGGGTGAGCGGAATCAGAAGGGTCGAGGGTGACCGTGTAGACTAGGCCATCCATCTTTTTCTTTCCTTGTCGCTGTTAATTATGTAATGAAAAACAGTCTGTTAGAGCTGCGACAAGTTATTTTGTAATATACTCTATCCTTGGTAGTAATTGCTATGTTATTTCCATTACTTGACTCTTTCCTTTGTATGTTTTTACCCTACGCTTGTAGGGAACTTGCCGGCGCAGGCACCTTTGCCGCGAGCGCTGAGTGCAGAACGTCAGCAGCCTGCTGGCGGTGCCGCAGCCGACAAGAAACCTTGTCGCGGCTAGTCGCAGCTCACTTTAGTTGTTGAGCGGACTCGAAACAACAGTAAGGGCGCTACTAGCTACGAGTTGGTTCCTCCGCGCACAGGTTTTCCATACAAAGTACGGTCGTTCAAGGAAAATAACTTAAAAACTTAAAAGAAATTTGATTGCTCAGACTTTGGCAACTTATCTTTTTTGTTATTTGCTTCCAGCAAGGCGAAACCTTCTTGAACGACGCCTGGTCCATACCGTATCTTTTCCCTTCCCCCCGGCAAACTTGTGCGCGAGGGGAACCTCCTTTTCCTTGCCAAAAAGAAAGGAGATGAAATAATAGTATGGAGCCTTATGGCTCGTTATTGCTTACCGGGAGTAAGTGCTGCACAAAATGTCAGATAATACATGCTAAATTTTTAAAAAGCATGAAATAGACAAGGTGTGCTGAGCATATAATATTTATGCACGGGATCTGCGCCCGGCTTTGTACAAAGGATTACATGCAACAGCAGCAAGACTTGTACAAAAGGTGGTTGCGGCTCATCGTAAGCCAGCACTCGAGGCGACCCGTATACGAGTTCCGTGGGGAGAACTGCCTCCGCTCCATACACTAGAGCGAAGGGTGTCTGGCCAGTGGCTCGATTTGGCGTCGTCCTGATTGACCAAAGAACCACCGGCAGCTCCTTGATCCAGTTTCTTCCGCACTTGTGCAGCCTGCCGAAAGTTCTGGTCTTGAGCCCGCACAACACTTCAGCATTTGCCCTCTCTGCTTGACCGTTGCTTCTCGGGTGAGCAACAGAAGCGAAGCAGACCTTGGCGCCAAGATCTTGGATGTACTGCATGAAGGTACGGCTCGTAAATTGCGTACCGTTGTCGGTGATTATCCTATTAGGGATCCCGAAACGGCAAACAATCGACCTGAAGAACTTGACTGCTGACTGTGTTGTCACCTTCCTCACTGGTTCCACTTCCGGCCACTTTGTGAACTTGTTGATTGCGACGTACAAGTACTCAAAGCCCCCGACAGCTCGGGGAAAGGGGCCGAGGATATCGAGCCCCCAGACCGAAAATGGCCAGGATAAAGGAATCGTCTGGAGAGCTTGAGCTGGCTGGTGTATCTGCTTGGAATGGAACTGGCACGCTTCACACTTGGTTACTTGTGCAGTTGCATCCTGGAGGGCTGTCGACCAGAAGAAACCTTGCCGGAATGCTTTTCCGACAAGGGCTCTTGCGCCGATGTGGTGACCATATATGCCTCCATGTATCTCTGCCAACAGCTTTTGTCCATCTTCCCGGGGAATACACTTCAATTTCACACCGTTGAGTCTTCTTATGCACAGTATGTTATCGACAAACTGGTAAATACTAGACTGCCGGGCTACTCTTTCTGCTTCTTCTGGTTCTTCGGGAAGTTCTCCTGTCTGAAGGAAATGGACAATCTGCTGCGCCCATGTTGGAGCCTGTGGCTCGACAACAAGGACTAAAGGCACATCTGCTGCTGCGGGAACGTCCGCTTCTGCGGCAAGAGCCTGTGGCTCTGCCAGAGCTTGACGTTCCCCGGCAAGCTTGCCGGAGCAGAACGCTTCAATGGAACAAACCCTGGGGCTTGCCGGAGCAGATTGCTCCTCAGCATTCTTGGTGTTGATCTTGGGGACTTTCTTGGTGGCGGCTTCGGGAAGCTCTGCCGGAAAATAGTCGCCAGAAACCAACTTCCTTTCCTTGCTCTATCCAGTTGGTGGTGTTACGGACGGCTGAGTCAGCTTGAGCACAAAAACCCCTGGTTCCACAGGTAATTTAAGTGCAGCGCACTTTGACAGGCCATCGGCAATGTCATTCTGAGCTCTTGGGACGTGCTCCATCTACAGGCCGTCAAAGTGCTCTTCTAGCTTTCTCACTTTGTCAACGTAAGCTTCCATTAAGGGACTCTGGTAATTCTTGTTCACTTGGCGGACGACAAGCTGCGAGTCACCCCTGACTATGAGCTTCTTAATTCCAAGTTCTGCCGCGATCCTGAGACCGGCAAGCAAGCCTTCATACTCTGTAGTGTTGTTTGTCGCTTGCTCCTTGGGAAAGTGCATCTGGACTATGTACTTGAGGTGCTCTCCGGTGGGTGCGACAGGCAGCACTCCAGCACCGGCGCCTTGCAGCGAGAAGGCAGCGTCAAAGTACATGAGCCACTCTTTGTTTGTCTCCTTGGCGGGGATGCTCGTCGCCGGAATTTCTTCGTCTGGAGTTGGCGTCCACTCTGCTATGAACTCTGCCAATGCTCTGCTTTGGATTGTTGATGTACTGTCAAATTTGAGGCCAAAGCTTGACAGTTCCAGTGCCCACTCGACAATCCTGCCTGTTGCTTCTAGATTTTGCAATATCCTCTTCAGCGGAAAGCGAGTGACAACTATAATCTCATGTGCTTGGAAGTAATGGCGCAGCTTTCTCGAGGCCATAAGAAGGCCGAAAAGCATCTTCTGCACGCCAGAGTACCTTGACCTAGCCCCCTGCAAAAGGGAATTTACAAAGTAAACTGGGCGCTGCACCATCTTCTTCTGTATCTCCTCTTGCATTTGCGCAGATCCTTGCTTGTCAGGACCAGAGCTGGTCGGGGAAACCCCCTGCTTGTCGCTGGATGTGCTTGCCGCGGTCGCTGGCTCGTCATCTGCCTCCCTCTCCGCTACTAACGCAGCACTAACCACTTGATTGGTTGCCGCTATATACAGCAGCAACTTCTCTTGCGGCTTAGGTGCGACAAGTGTTGGAGTGGAGGACAGGTATCTCTTCAAGTCTTGCAGCGCAGCGTCCGCTTCCGGAGTCCATTTCATTGGACCTGCCCTTTTCAAAATTTTGAAAAATGGCAGGGCGCGCTCAGCAGACCGAGAGATAAACCTGCTGAGGGCAGCCACGCAACCGGCAAGCTTCCGCACATCGTTGACGCGTTTTGGTGCTTCGATCTGCTCAATGGCCTTGATCTTGTCGGGATTGGCTTCGATTCCCCGCTGAGACACAAAGAACCTGAGAAGCTTGCCGGAAGGGACTCCAAACACACACTTCTCAGGGTTGAGCTTAAGGTTGATCTTGCGTAGATTTGCAAAAGTCTCTTCTAAATCTTGGATCAGAGTTGACCTTTCCTTGCTCTTGAACACTATATCATCCATGTAGGCCTCTACATTTCTGTGTATCTGTGGCTTCAAAGCGACATGGACTACTCTGGCAAATGTTGAACCAGCATTCTTTAAACCAAAAGGCATCCGTACGAAACAGTACGTGCCACATGGAGTAATGAATGCGGTTTTCTCCTCATCCTCTTCTGCCATGAAGATCTGATGGTATCCTGAATATGCGTCAAGAAATGAAAGCAAATCACATCCGGCTGTGGAGTCAACAATCTGGTCAATGCGCGGCAAGGGAAATGGATCTTTGGGACAAGCTTTATTAACATCAGTAAAGTCAATACAAAGCCTCCATTTTCCATTCGCCTTGCGCACTACAACAGGATTGGCCAACCACGTGGGATGGAGCACTCCTCTGACAAGGCCTACTGCTTCCAATTTCTTGATTTCTTCTGCTATGAACTCTTGGCTCTCCACTGCCTGTTTTCTGACCTTCTCCTTGACGGGCCGCGCATGAGGACAAACAGCAAGATGGTGCTCAATTACTTTCTTGGGAACACCGGGGATGTCAGACGGTTGCCACGCAAACACGTCGACATTCGCCCGCAGGAAAGTAAGGAGCGCGCTTTCCTATTTAGGGTCAAGCGTGGCACTGATGGTGAAGGTACCACCAGTGCCGTCCTCCTTGGCGGACACCATCTTGGTATGTGGTGGAGCTGCCATGGACTTCTTACACTTGCCGGTGGAGCTCGATGGTGCGTCCTCGACGGCAGCGCAGCACTCCGAGGAGGTGCCTTGCCGGAGTGGGCATCAAAGCTCTTGCCGGACATGGTCTTCTTCTTCCCCCCGGGAGGTTCAGCGGCATGTGTCTTGCGATCTGTTGTAGCTGCTGCTTCCCGGTAAATCTTGTCGGCGCAGATAAGGGCATCCTTCTTGTCGCCAAGGACCGAGATGACGCTTATCGGGCCTGGCATCTTGAGCATGTTATATGCATAATGAGAGGCTGCCATGAACTTGGCGAGCGCTGGACGGCCAAGTATGCCATTGTAAGGCAATGGGAAATCGGCAATGTCGAAAGTGACCCTCTCCGTCCTGACGTTCATTTCGCTGCCGAATGTTACCGGCAACGTGACTTTCCCTTTTGGCTTGCTCCTTCCCGGGTTAATTCCTTGGAATGTACCGGTCTCTTTGAGCTCGCTGTCCGGGATCTGGAGTTTCTGGAGCACAGCGGAGGAGATCAGATTTAAGCCGGCCCCATCGTCAACTAGCATCTTAGTGACTTTGAGATTGCGGATTGTTGGCGAAACCAACAACGGCAAGCACCCGACCGCAGTTGTGCGATCTGGGTGGTCCTCAATGTCAAAGATGATAGGCGTGCTGGACCATTTCAGAAGCTTGCGTGATTCGACAGGTGGCTCTGCCGCATTAACTTCCTGCGCCCACTGTTTGAGCTGGCGGTGAGAAGTATGCAGAGTAGCACCGCCGTCCACACACAAGACTTCTGTAGCTTTCTGAAAACTCTTGCTCACTGTTCTCAACACCATCCATGGCCTCATTGTCGTCTTCGTCTTCATCCTTGTCGCGGCCGCAGGGAGGTCTGTCTCCTTGCCGCTGCTTGGCCTTGCCGCGGCGTCCTCCCCGGCCAGCGTGCTTCTTGCCGGCCTCTCCACCCCCTCCTTGGGCTCTCTCCTTGTCGCGCCGCTCGTACTCAGCTTTTTGTTGCTGGACAAGCTGCTCGACCTTCTTGCAGCTCTGGAGATCATGGCCCTTGGTGCGGTGGATCTTGCAGTACTGCTTGTCGGAGCCCTCCTGCTTGTCGGCGGCTGCCACAGCTTGGCAGTTGGTGCATGCAGCAACCTCCTTGCCGGAGCTGCCAACTTTGGCTTGCTTGGCACCACCGTCGTTGCCGAACTGCTCAACGACTAGTACCTCTTTGCCTTTCTTCTTCCTGTTGCGCCTCCGGTTTTTCTTTGCCGGGGCAGCGTCCTCACTGTCAGATCCTCCTGCTGCAGTATTCTCTCCGGGGAGTTTCCTCCCTTCTTCAGCGCGTGCACACTTGTCGGCCAGGGCGTACAGCTCGCTGACGTCTCTGATCCTGCTCATCTCCATCTCCTCCCGCACCCTGTGGTTACGCACGTTCTGATGGAACACGTTGATAACCGCGGCAGGGTGGATGTCTGGGATGTTGCGCTGTACACGGCTGAATCTCTGGATATACTTGCGTAGGGGCTCTCCTTCCTTCTAGGCAAGCATGTGGAGGTCACTCTCTTGGCCATGTGGTTTGTGGCCGCCCGTAAAGGCGCCGACAAACTGATGGCGCAAGTCCACCTCGCTGCGATTTGGTGGATGGCACGCGGGCCTGGAGGCTTTGATGTCGTGCATGTAGATGGAGCGGCTAGTCATATAGGAGTGGTCAATATTGTGCACCGCGACCAAGGCGAAGAGGAAAATGAGAGAACTACGTAATTAATGCATGAGTTTAATTAGGGTAGTTTTGTAAAGTACGAGATACATTGCTCTAATTGCAAAATGCCTTGGTTGATGAGATTTGAGATGTGAGCCCTATAAACCGGAAGGGAGATTTGAGATTTGAGATACTGCACGTGGTGTAGTCTAGTCACTTGTTGGAATCTCTAGAAAGACTTAGACCGCATGATTCTTTGCTTCTTCTTACTACTACGTACTACTTCGCTGACATGTGGGACAGCTAGCATCATCTGGGTCGACGTAATACATGTCATGCACCAGATTAGAGTGCGGAATGGAAGGGGGGCATCACCCCGGTCGTACCGCCTGGCCTTGTTTGCATACTCTAACTCAGTTAAAGGTTAGAGCTAGATTCTAATCCTGAACTAACCCTGAAGTAACTGTAGCGAAAGAGGTGTTTGGATGACAGGGTTAGATGGAGCGCGGATATGGCAAGGTGCCTTCATGGGCGGTGCGAGAGGGAGGGAGAGGACGAGAAGCTTCGAGAAGTGGGGAGGGATCTGCTGCGGGGAGAGCGAGAGAAAAATGTGTTTTTTAGTGTCCTGAGAAGAACTAACCCAAATACGCACCTCTTGGATGGCTTAGATTTTTTTGGGTTAGTTGAATTCAAACTAACCCAAACTATCTCTAACACATGGATCCAAACAGTAACCCGACCTAACCCTCCTGTTTGGATATTTTTGGGTTAGTTGAGTTCAAACTAACCCAAACTAACTCTAACACATGGATCCAAACAGTAACCCAAACTAACCCTCCTGTTTGGATATTTTTGGGTTAGTTGAGTTCAAACTAACCCAAACTAACTCTAAGACATGGATCCAAATAGTAACGCGCCATCAAATCGCATGGCCCGACCTTTCCAGCAGTAAGTAAGTTAAATCCACTACTCCCTCACCCTCCTAGCCTCCATGTCAAACCGCCTACGTGAAAACTGCCGCGCGTACTGCCCGGGAAAAGTCCCGCCCTCAACTTTTAACTACACGAAAATAGTTCGAGCTTGTTCGTTCTATATAAATACTAGTCCCTCCTTTCCTAAATATAAGTCTTTGTAGAGATTTCACTATGGACTACATACGGAGCAAAATGAGAGAATCTAGACTCTAAAATGCATCCATATACATCCGTATGTGGTCCATAGTAGAATCTCTACAAATACTAATATTTAGGAATGAAGGGAGTAGTACTGTATGTTTATTCACCCGTGGGGTTGTTCAATGAATGGAGGGCCAGGGAGCACAAGTGAACAATACTACTACTACTACTACTACTACTACTACTACTACTACTACTACTACTACTACTACTACTACTACTACTACTACTACTACTACTACTACTACTACTACTACTACTACTACTACTACTACTACTACTACTACTACTACTACTACTACTACTACTACTACTACTACTACTACTACTACTACTACTACTACTACTACTACTACTACTACTACTACTACTACTACTACTACTACTACTACTACTACTACTACTACTACTACTACTACTACTACAGGGAGTCGTACAGGTAGTCACCTTAAATAGAGAGTTTCTTTTCTTTAATCCCACGTACACAAATTGAAACGCTTGTTGTGGAGAGAAAAAGATAATCACTCCACTAAATATATACGCAGGGGCCTGAGTGCTTGCTTTACTAGGGTTGCTCTCTTCATTCTCTCATCCTCTCCAGATATAAACAAGACAGTGGTAGCGACATTTTCTCTCTGCTCACCGCTGGTCACCGATCCGGCCGGATCCCTTCGGCTGGTGTGTGTAGAGGACTAGGTGCATCGTTCACGCTGTCATCACCTGTGAGGGAGGAAACCCACAGCTACCGGAGGGGCCCGATCCTCTACCCGTGTCGTTCTCTCTGACACACCGCCGGCTCAGGACGTCCTCCGACCCTTCTTCCTCCCTGCCGTATTGTCCATAGATCCGACCTGCCGCCGCCGACATCCTGACGGCTCTACCGCCCTAGCTCCCCACGTGTATGCATGTGCATCTTTTTCTACTCCCATCAGCTCTTCCAAAGCCACCTAAATTTTTAGTATTATTAGAGGTAAAGCTACTTCATGCATTCGAATCTAGGGCTTTGTTCAAACAACGAAGAAAGGGGGGAAGTTGTAGCATAAATCTAAGACTTGATTCAAAGAGGAAATAACATGGTGAAAGTAGTAGAGATTGGATACCCAACCGGTCTCTTGGTTGAAAAGGGAAATAATGGGAAAATGCAGTACAAACTCGATAAGGAACAGATCTATTATTGGTTGAAAAAGGGATAGAAAGTGGCGGCTGGTGGACAAGTCAACAGAGTATGTCCAGGATTAGGTTTGTTGCCCTCACATAGTAAAAGGTCTCTAGGATTAGAATTCCTGCCCTCACATAGTAAAAGGCCTCCGGATTATATTTGTTGCCATCACATAGTAAAAGGTCTCCAGGATTAGATTTGCTGCCCTCACATAGTAAAGGTCTCCAGGATTAGATTTGCTGCCCTCACATAGTACAAGGTCTCCAGGATTAGGTTTTCTACCCTCACATAGTAAAAGGTCTCCAAGATCGGATTTGCTGCCCTCACATAGCATGAACAAACTCGGCATCACCACTTTATGCCTCCTTGTAGATTACTTTGTGCTGATGCGTCCACTGTCGCATGTCCTTATACCAACCTTTTGTTGTTGTTAATGTAAGGGTGCATGTAAAATGAAGCGATCACACTGTTACCTTAGGGACATGTCTAACTAGTGTTATTGTTAATCTAATGCCTCCTGTGATAAGATGCAATTAAACCGTGTTACAAATGGCACTCCTGCTGTTTTCCCCAGTATGATAAGCAAGTTGCTCCTTCACGCTGCCGAGTGTTCTAGTGTCCCCATGGTCCCATGCCCTTAAACCAACTCTTTAGCTGCTGTTGATTTACTGTGTCTAGTAAACAAGCAATGCCACCATTAAAGTAATCCTATATTTGAGGAATCTCATTGTTGATCGTAATGCTTCTGGTAACATGAAGCATTGCTGACATTTTAAGATTTCTACTGTCCTTCCGTGATTGCCATGAACATAATTAAGATGCTTCTTTTCATTTCGTATATGTTTCATATATTCTTATTGACCAGCAACTGTTTACTTTCCATCTTTTTGTGCAGATAGGGATATCCATTTCACCTTGTTGCTATTGTGACCTTTTCGTGAACTGCACAAAACACTTTTTTTAGAATGAGTGTCTTGTGCAGTTCAACTAAAATGTCACGTGGGAAACATCTCTCAATTTTGGTGGAACTGCACAAAATGGTGATTGGAGTTTCCAAAATCTCCGTCAAGTTCTGCTGGTAATCTCGTGCAACATTTGATTAGCCTTTGCAAGGTGAGCCGTCACTATCACCACAATGGCTCTTTATTTTAGTGGAACTGCACAAAAGGATAAGAAAATTATAGTTGCACCTTACATGAGGCGGACAACCAACCTTAATGTTCCTCAATTTTAGTGCAACTACTAAAGAAGAACCTACCAGCTCATGGGTACTTCTTGCTAGCTGAATGATGCAATCTTTGCTTCATTTCAGGTGAACTACAGAAAAAGGCGCATGAATTGAATCATGTAACTCCAGGCAGGCCTCATCCGAGTGGAGCTGCAGGTTGAGTTCAAGGAGGCCACTATTAAAGTGAAATCATGCTCTTCTTGTTTGTGTTGTGCAAACAGGAATACTCAACTACAGATGTTGCGACGGTCAAGAGCATTTGCCAAGTTCTTCGATTGTATGACATGGCTAGCCAAGATGGATTTAATCCCGATATTCACTTTATCAAAAGGCTCTAATGGGTTGGTTCTGAATCTTGCAAGCTGGGAATCAATGATATGTGTAGGCATCTTTCTTGTACTTATTATTTGAATCTTATTTGTTGGTTCTGAATCTTGCAAGATGGGAATCAATGAGATGTGTAAGCATCTTTGTTGTACTTATTATTTTGATCTTATTTGTTGGTTCTGAATCTTGCAAGCTGGGAATCAATGAGATGTGTAGGCATCTTTGTTGTACTTATTACTTGGATCTTATTTGTTGGTTCTGAATCTTGCAAGCTGGGAAACACGGCATGATGATGTAGAGGACAACAACCATAACAAACAGTTCAAACTTGGTAGTATTATCTTTGTGAAAGTGCGACAAATGTGCTAATCGTGTGCGTCCTGAGAATAATAATTCTAATTGTTGTGCATGTTGATCCTGTGGCACTGATAGAATGAGCCAATGCATTGCTTGTTTTAAGTATAAATTTCTGTTAAAGCTAGTTAAATTTGAGTAAAGTGACTAATAACTCCTGTTATTACAGTACCAATACAGACCCGCTCGTGAACCGACGTGTGGCTGGAGTAGGTTTCTTAATGGAGGCATTTGAATGCGACGAGGGTGCATCTTCTGCTGGGCGTAGTAAACTGTTGTCGCCTATACACACTCAGTTTACAGTTGAATCCAGTTCCCCAAGAGCTGAAAAACGAACTCCTGCCGCCGCCTACACACTCGTTCACTTGAAGCGACTCCAATGGCGATCCGAGGGGTGAGCCTGCTGGATATGGACTTCAGCAAGGATTTCCCCTTTGAGTTAGCATTTCAGTCCTATGGTTGCACCCAGTTGAATGTGATGTACACCAACGATCCGGACTCGGTGAAGCTCTGCCTCGCCGAGTTCAAGTAGTTCCTACAGGACGAGAAAGCACAAGGTTGCAGGACTAGACCTTGTGCCCATCCATTCGTCTCCTGACAGGTACCAGTGTTGGTGTCAGAACCGGTGGATCTCGGGTAGGGGGTCCCGAACTATGCGTCTAAGGCGGATGGTAACAGGAGGCGGGGGACACAATGTTTACCCATGTTCGGGCCCCCTCGATGGAGGTAATACCCTACTTCCTGCTTGATTGATCTTGATGGTATGAGTATTACAAGAGTTGATCTACCACGAGATCGTAGAGGCTAAACCCTAGAAGCTAGCCTACGATTATGATTGTTGTTGTCCTACAGACTAAAAACCTCCGGTTTATATAGACACTGGAGGGGGCTAGGGTTACACAGAGTCGATTACAAGGGAGGAGTTCTACATATCCGAATTGCCAAGCTTGCCTTCCACGCAAAGGAGAGACCCACCTGGACACGGGACGAAGTCTTCAATCTTGTATCTTCATAGTCCAACAGTCCGGCCAAAGTATATAGTCTGGCAGTCCGAGGACCCCCGAATCCAGGACTCCCTCAGTAGCCCCTGAACCAGGCTTCAATGACGATGAGTCCAGCGCGCAGATCGTCTTCGGCATTGCAAGGCGGGTTCCTCCTCCGAATACACCATAGAAGATTTCAAACACAAGGATAGTGTGCGGCTCTGCAAAACAAATTTCACATACCACCGTAGAGAGTATAATATTTCCAAAAATCTAATCTGTTGACAACTTTTCATAACATGACATCACGCCATGGCCTGGTCATTATTCGAACCGTTTTTTCTCAACCAGCTACTGCACATATTGCGAGGCTGTTTTCTTGGCACGTCTTGTCGAAGCAAAGATCGTGTCCCCTTATCACGGGATTCTCATCAATATGGGTGTGGGTAACCCAACCGTGCCATCAATCACAGCGCCCGGGGAATAAGCGAGTTTACCAGACAAGTGGGGAGGCGCAGAATCCCTGCTGCCTTTATAAGGGGAGAAGGACTCCCTTTCGCACCTACGCTTTCTTCTTCCCGATCCGTTCCCCTTCGCCCAAGCTCCAGCGCCCGAGCGTTCGTCTTCTCCACCCACAAAGGCCTTCCGAAAATGTCCGGATCCAGAGCAGGAGGCAAGTGGATGGCCTCTACAGTCCAGGAGAAGGATATCAAAAAGCTTCGGGAGGCCTAGTATCAGGCCAAAAAAATCGGCCACCGTCTCCCAACGGCAGGACAGATCGTTCCTACTCCGGAACCCCAAGAGAGGGTTGTATTCCTCCCTCATTTTGTCCACGGGTTAGGGTTTTCCCTCCACCCGTTCGTTCACGGCATCATGTATTATTACGGGATCCATTTTCATGATCTATAGCCTATTCCTTAGGGCTAGCTTGGCCATCCTCCCGCTGGAGGGTATTGTCTTCGTCTTCGGCGCTATCCGCAATGTTATTGTCTCTTGTGCCGGTATCGCCATTTTTCTATGGCGGGGCATAGAGCGGCGCCATTGACGCCGGTGCTTAGATTGCTTCTCGAGGGGACTATCCTCTGTTGCCTTATTGCCATCACTTTCTTTAGGGGTGTCCACCATGTATATATCATATGATGAGGTGGCAGTCTAGTGCCCTCTGGGTGGTGGTTCCTGTTCTTCTCCTACATCATCGTCCATACCGTCGATGTCGTTGGAGCCGAAGTCAAGCATGTCGGTTAGGTCGTCGACAGTGGCTATTAAATGGGTGGTGGGTGGGGAACGAATTTCTTCATCGTCCGCATCCCACTCAAGCCGGACACAGTTCGGCCAAGGGCCTCCTGACAAGGAGAGAGACCTTAATGAATTTAGCACATCATCCAGGGGCAAGTGCTGAAAGATATCCGCGGAGGAAAACTCCATGATCAGCGCCCAATCAGATTCGATAGGCACAGACGCAGGCGGCTCAAAGCTCATGGCTAGGGACAAGTCCAAGGATCCGGCAACACAGGTATCGTTGCAGGTGAAGTCAGTATTCGGCTCTATCACTGCTGAGTGTGCGGCCTCCGTGGCGGGGTCCATCCACCCGTCCTCGGATGGCCCGATCTGCTCCGGATCGAGGGCTGGAGTTGCCACAGGGGTGATCTCTCCAACACTGTCCGGCGGCAGAGCTAAGTGATGCTCATCGTGACTGTGCGGCGCACCTAACACGGTCTCGAATCCATTGAAGATCAAGTCTCCACGGATGTTGCCAGTATGGTTTTAGTTTCCAAACCTGACCTAACGGCGAGGGGCGTAGCTCTCGATCTGTTCGAGATGGCCAAGCAAGTTGGCCCATAGTGCGAAGCCGCCGAATACGAAGATCTGTCCGGGGAGAAAAACCTGACCCTGGATCACATCGTTGCCGATGATCGAAGGAGCCATCAAGCCTTTATCATGACGGCGCAGTGGAACTCTCAATGAAACACTAATGTCGGTGTCAAAATCGGCGGATCTCGGGTAGGGGGTCCCAAACTATGCATCTAAGGCGGATGGTAACAGGAGGCGGGGGACACAATGTTTACCCAGGTTTGGGCCCTCTCGATGGAGGTAATAACCTACTTCCTGCTTAATTGATCTTGATGATATGAGTATGACAAGAGTTGATCTACCACGAGATCGTAGAGGCTAAACTCTAGAAGCTAGCCTATGATTATGATTGTTGTTGTCCTACGGACTAAAACCCTCCGGTTTATATAGACACCAGAGGGGGCTAGGGTTACACAGAGTCAGTTACAAGGGAGGAGATCTACATATCTGAATTGCCAAGCTTGCCTTCCACGCAAAGGAGAGTCCCACCCGGACATGGGACAAAGTCCTCAATCTTGTATCTTCATAGTCCAACAATCCGGCCAAAGTATATAGTCCGGCAGTCCGAGGACCCCCTAATCCAGGACTCCCTCAACCAGCGGATCACCGTCGCCCAGGTATGTGTGCGGGATGAGGTTCTCATATACACTTCTCATCGCCCGTTTCATCGGTAGCACCGACTGCACCTTCGCTGCGGTGGAGAGAAGGAAAAACGCGATGATTCAGCCATCTGGTGCAACAAGCACTACAAAAAAAAGACACATCCGTGACATTTTGGGCCGAATGAAATTTTTTTCTGTCATACATATGACACTTCTATGACGATAATTGTGACAAAACCCGGTATCATCATAGATGTGGTGGGCTCCTACTTCTATGACAAAAAATCATGACAGAAAATGGGCTTTTCGTCCTGGGTGGGCCGGAGACGCAACTGCTTGACATTCTTTGGGCCGTCCATGACGGAAAAAACCGTGCTAGAAGCGAGGGGGAGGAAAATTTCGGGGAGTTCCCAGTTACGGTGGGAGGTCGGGGGCCGAGCGATGTGCGTTTCTCTCGTACACATACGTGTGTGTGTGCGAGGCGTTGGCTCTAACTGAACCCGAGTGAGGCGTTGAGCTCTAACTGAACCCGAGTGAGGCGTTGAGCTCTAACTGAACCAGAGCGATTGCACTGCAGGCTACGCGTTACTGAACCCGAGCGATCGATCGATGGCTGTTAACTAAACCCGATCGATCGATTCCTTCGCTACTTCTGCTAACTGAAGCCGATCGGTGCTGCCTCTGGGATGAATAGTGAGTGTTGCAGCGGGGGGGGGGGGGGGGGTGGATGAACAGTGAGCGCTGGCGTTGCCTCTGGATGAACAGGACCCCGTGGTGTGGTGGACGGCTGGATGAATAGTAGACGGTGGAGGGGTGCCCATGGAGGGGTGGTTGAACAGGACCCCGTGGTGTGGAGGGTTGGATGAACAGAATAAGGTGGAGGGGTGCCCGTGGAGGGGTGGTTGAACAGTTGCCGGTGGAGTAGCGCGCGGTGGAGGCTGGATGAACAGGAGCCCGTGGAGGCTGGAGGAGGTCGACGGTAGCCCATGGAGGCTGGAGGAGGTCGACGGTGGAGATGAACAGTATCCCGTGGAGTCCCATTTTGCGGTACGCCACACCCCTACCGAAGAACAGGACCCCCGTTTTGACCGTAGCGCTCCAACACAAGTCCGTTTCGTCCGTTTTGCGGTACGCCACACCCCTCCCGATCAACAGGACCCCCGTTTCGACCGTAGGAGGTCCATTTCGTCCGTTTTGCGGTATGCCACACCCCTCCCGATCAACAGGACCCCCGTTCCGACCGTAGGAGGTCTGTTTCCTCAGTTTTGCGGTACGCCAGACCCCTCCCGATCAACAGGACCCCGTTCCGAACGTAGGACGTCCGTTTCCTCCATTGTGCGGTACGCTAGGCCTTGTTTCCATCGCCTGTTCTATCCAAGTCCTCCCAATGAACACGACCACGCATTCCGTTCCGACCCAGCCGGTTGGCTCCCACACGTTCCATTGCCTCCTGATGAACATGACGCATTCCGTTGCCTCCCCATGAACACGACGCATTGTGTTGCCTCCCCATGAACACGACGACGATGCTGTTTATCCGTTCTGACCCAGCCATGTACACGAGCCCTAGCCGTACGTATGCGCGAGTAGGAGTTCGAGACCTAGCCTGTATGTACACATACGTGGCCGTATTTACTTTCTTGCACCCTGGCCGCTGTACGTACGTGTACATGCTTCGTGCGCGCCTCTACTATGACACGTGCGTGCCTCTACATCGACCGATATGTACATACATGTTCGTGACCAGAATGACAACGCTACGTACGCGTCGACCAGGTGGGTCCCGACTATCAGGCACTTCCTTGCCTGTGAATATGTAGCTGGTGGGTCCCAGCAGTCAGGGGGTGAATCGTTTTTTTACCCGGACGCACTTCCTTGCGTGCGAAGATGTAGCCGGTGGGTCCCCGCAGTCAGGGGGGCGAATTGTTTTTTCCCGGACGCACTTCCTTGCGTGCGAAGGTGTAGTTGGTCGGTCCCAGCAGTCAGGGGGGCGAATCATTTTTTTTTGCCCGGGCGCACTTCCTTGCGTGCGAAGATGAAGCTGGCGGGTCCCAGCAGTCAGGGGGAAACGTTTTTTCCGTGAAATACAGTGGCCCATCCAGTGGGTCCCAGCTGTCAGGTGGAGGAATCATTATTTTCCGCATAATAAGGAGGCACTTCCTTGGTGCGTCCGTGGACCCAGCTGTCAGCTTCTCCACATACAGTCCACGTCTGATGGAAGTCGTTCCTTTACCACGTTGACCAGGCCGTGCCGAGAGCACCACGGCGGTGGACGACGGCGAGGCCTAGGAAGGGGACGACGTGGAGCTGGGGAAGACGCGGCAGTGGAAGCCCGCGAGGAGAGGAGTATGAGGGTTCACTGGTTCGGGTGCGGTTTGAGGCTGCCATCGCCGCAGGGCCTGGCCAGCGGTGGGAATAGTAGTGGGCGGTGAGGCCTCCGCGGCAGCACAGCCGACCACGGGAGGCAGGAGCATATGGCACGACCGGCGCTGCTTTGGGCGGCTGGAGCAAGAAGACCAAAGGTTGAAGAAGCACTACGACCGTTGGATGGACATCGTACGGTCACTAGAGCTAGAATCGTTCATATTGACTAAGTTGAAAAAGCCCTCCGTCCCCGTCAACTTAGTTGGCCCACAAGTCATCCTCCCACTCTGGTGGGTCCCAGCTAGCAGGGGGTATTCATTTTTTTGTGCATAATAAGGAGGCACTTCCTTGTGTGCGAATATATAGCTGGTGGGTCCGACATGTCAGTGGGGGGAATGTTTTTCTCGTGAAATACGGAGGCCCTTCCGATGGGTCCCAACTTTCAGGTGGAGGAATCATTATTTTGCGCATACAGTCCATGTCCGATGGATGTCGTTTGTTGACCATGTTGACTAGGCCGGACCGAGAGCATCATGGTGGTGGACGACGGCGAGGCCTAGGAAGGGAATGACACGGAGCCGGGGAAGACTCGACAATGGTTGCCCACGCGGTGGGGAGTACGAGGGTTTACTAGTCCGGCTGCCATCGCCGAAAAATAACAGGAGGTGTGGGTGAGTAGAGGAATGGCCTAGACAGCAATGAAGTAGGGTGGGGTGGTGCGGCCTATGCGGCAGCACAGCCGTCCACGGGAGGCGGGAGCAGGCAGTCCCACCGGAGCTAGTTTGGGCGGCTGGAGCAAGAAGATCAGATATTGAAGAAGTAGCACGGCCGTTGGATTAACATCGAATGGTCACTGCTGCTAGAATCGTTTGTGGACTAAGTTGACAAAGTCAAAGTACACGTCAACCTAGTAGACCCACAAGTCAGCCTCCAAATCTGTCCCAAACAGCATACAACCCGAAATTTCTAGCCAGATTCAAATTAATTTTAAATCTAAATATACCTTAATTTAAATTCAATGAAATTTTACCCGCACAAAAACAATGAAATTTAAAATATCAAAATCCGAAAGAAAACGATATTTTGGAACTAATTGTCTGTTTGCTGTATTTTTTCATTTTACATCCCATTTATTATTAATTATAGCCCATTTCTTATTACTTATATCCCATTTTCTAGGCAAAATGCATCCCTCCTCGTCTTTAAAGATTTCCGGCCCAGCAGGGCGTAGAAAAGCAAGTAGGCCTCCGTTGGTTATTCTGCAAAAAAAATAGATGGCTAGCCATTTTCAGAAAGGAAAAAACAAACTGGGCTGGTCTTGTGCTAAATGTATGAAATAAAATCCTGGGCTAGACGGGCACGGGTCCCGCACAACCCAGTTGATACCCTTCTCCGTCCCGAAAAACAAAATTACTACGCGCGCTGCTGGGTCCCTACTGTCATCCTCACCATGTATTGTCATCTCCTTATTCCTCTCGGCTGTTGACCATTTTGACAGCACCGGAGGGCGGCACCCCGGCGAGCGAACCAATGCAGAGGACGATGGTGAGGCCTCGGACGGGAACGAACAGGAGCCGGGGAAGATCACAGCCAGCCGTGGGAGGCGGGAGCAGGCGGTCCCGCCGGTGCTGGTTTGGCTTTGCCGGCTCGAGGAAGAAGAGACTAAATAAACGCGACAGACGTTGAATGTCAATCCAACGGTCAAGGTTGGCACAATCGTTTTTTGACTAAGCGGACACCAAGTAGCATACTTTTTTATATATAGAAAGAAAACTGCGAGGAAAATGCGTTCGTCTGCCGTCCTCCTCACAGGGAACGTTCACCACATAAGTGACTAGCACCCTTAGTTTTCAACCGAGAGGTCTTGGGTTCGAGTCCTAGGAACTCTCAATTTTGTCCTCCTTCCTTCCTCACAAAAAAGGGAAAGAAAATCAAAGACTTGGGAAGGCGTACAGAACAAGCTAGTGTACTAGTAAAGAAACGTTGCCGAGTTTTAGAAAAAAGAAAGACGTGCTCCTGTAGCTGGTTCGAATCCAAACCTAGACTATGACTATATATGGTGCTATGCTACTCTGAAATTAATGAAACTGACATATCCGACGTTCACTTCTCCTCTTCTCTACTTACTCTAGCATCAGAAGCTTTGGCCGCAGCAACCATGTCCGCTGGCTGCTCATCCACCTGCTCTTCAGCAGGCAACAACCAGATATGTGCCAAGTCACCACCCGTACCATCGCCTCAACCACAATCATGCAGAGTCATGCGTCGCGTCTCAACCACAATCCGCAACCCTGGCCGAGTCTTCTACAAATGCCTGAATCATGGGGTAATAATATGTTTAAGTGTTGTTCTGCTGCTTTCAGTTGCTGACTTTTTAAATAGTTTGGTTGATGATCTTCCAATTTGATTCGTGCAGAAAAGGGAAGGTTCGTGTGATTTGTATTTCTGGGAAGTTGCTGATGTGGGGGAATGCAACTAGGCTGATTATTTGGTTAGCCGAGGAATCCCAATACCAGCAGGTTGGGGTGTTGGACAAGTAACTGAAGGAACAACAGAAGAGGAAGATGCAGAGCAGAAGGTTAAAGATGCAGTTCCTCTGATCATGGCCATGCAACAGCTACTAAACGACCTTGATAGGAATGAGGAGATGAATGAGCTTGTGAAGATAATGGGCAAAATCGGTGTGCTCTATAGGATGATTTTCTCTTTATTTGCAGTGTATGTAGCACTCGTGATGTATTCAGTGGCTACGACACGAGCACTTTGCTGAAACTAGTAATGAATGAAACCTGTGTAGCAGGCTGGGCATAGTGTTGTGAACATCTAATGATTTCTATTAACGGAAATCAGGGGGTATCCCCTTTTTCTCATATAAATAAATAAATAGCAGAGGCCCTGTCGGGTCAGCTTTGTTCTCATTCCAAGACATCGAGCAAATTGCAGTCCAACGACAAACTATGTCATCAAATTCAAGTTTCACAGCCAAATATGAGTACCACTAAACAACAATGTCATAAGATTTTAGTTGTCATACAATCACCAAACACAAATCAGCATACATAACAAGTGATGTTCTCACAGCAAAATACTAAACAACATGTTCATCAGGTTTTAGTTGTCATAGCAAACACAATTTCACATAGTAGATAAAAAACGTCTTCTGACAGGCAAATACGACAAAAGCAATGTAATCATCATCTGGAGCAGCAACATCAACATCTTCGCCATGTGTATCAGTCTGAATCGTAATTTCCCATGGTGTCATCTTCTTCTTCGTCCACAACATCCTCGAACGTTGGCTTCTTCTTGATCAACTCTTGTATGTGCATAGCAGGACAGGAAACTCGCCGGCGTCATTGATGTGATGGTTCTAAAAGATATTAGGAACATCTGTGTTATCTTGTACATTAGGAGCAGTGTAAGCATCATCTTGTTGCGCAAATTCATTAAACAAATTCCTCTGCTCAAACCTTTGCAATACTCTCCAGTCATCACTACGTGCAAATGTGTCTTCCAAGAAAAATATCTGTGTTGCTTCATTTGCCAAAATAAAAGGCTTGTTGGTCTGGTACGCCGCCTCGACATTGATGGATTTGAAATAATCATCAGCTCTGGGTTTTGCGATCTTGGAAAACAGGTTATACCAATGACAACACAATAGAACCACACACCGATGATCCTCGAAACTGGAGATATACTACAACTGAACAATGTTTGTTATGTTAGCATACATTTCAGTTGTCTCTTTGTCATGCATATCCGTGCTCATGATGGCACTGTTTTGTGTCTTCCTGCCTTCGTCTCGTGCAAGGGTGTTGTAGCGCACATCTCCAACAACGCAAGATTCATAATGTCTTACCCAAGTATCAGGACCCATTACTAGCGAGTAAAGGGCATCATCAACTCCCTGCCCATCCACCCGCATCTTCTTAACCTATGGTTATAAAATAGACAAGCTAATCATCTTATGTACTCAATATATTAAAAAAACTGACAGTGCACTTCAAAAGCTTACATGGTTCTTGAACCATTTCGCAAATCCTGCCATAACTAGTTTGTCAATGTTTCTTGGATTTTGCGGCAGTAACTCACTCTTTGGAGATGCTACACAACATAGTGATCGCGTCAAACATCTAAATATATAAGAATGTGCTGCAAGTTTAGTAGATTACGATGTATAAGCTGTAGTACTGCACTTACTTGATATAAGGTAGTATATCAGGACAGTTATTCAACACATACCAAACCATTTTGTCCAAATCTTTAGGTTTGTCCTCTTGTCGACTCTTCCCTCTAACTTGAACAGAATAATCGAATACATTGAGCCCGGGATTGTCTTCACCCACCTCTTTGCTAAGCTGTTTAGTTGTTTCAATGTATTTTGAGCAGAATGTCAATGCTTCTGTAGCAATGTAGGCCTCTGCAATGGAACCCTCGGGTCTATCTCTGTTACTAACATAACCCATGAAAGTGCCTAGCCGCCTTTCAATAGGGTACATCCAGCCATACTGTACTGGACCTCTAAGTAGTGCCTCATCAGGTAGATGAACAACCAAATGCACCGTCACATCGTAGAAGGTTGGAGGATATATCTTCTCCAGGTCGCATAGGATAGTTGGTATCTTGTCTCTAAGATGCTCCAAAGCATCTACCCTGATATTCCTACTGCAGAGTTCCCTGAAGTATTGTCCCAACTCTGCAACTGCTCTGTATAAGTCAGGGCGGCCCAGTCCTCTAAGGATAACAGGTAAAACCCATTGAAGTAGGGTGTGGCAGTCATAAGTTTTCAACCCTTGTACCTTGTTTCCATCTGCACTGACTCTCCTTTCAGGGTTGGAAGCAAATCCATGTGGGAATCTCACACGTGACAGGACCTCGCAGAATTCTTTTCTTTTTACCATGTCCAAGACGTACACAACTGGTTCCATATCCCATGGTTTACCTTCATCTTGCACCTGCAAATCCTTTCTGATACCCAGGTGTGTTAACTCAATCCTAGATTTTAAGGTATCTTTCGTCTTACCTTAAATATTAAGAAGTGTCCCAATAATGCTGTCACATATATTTTTCTCGATGTGCATCACATGAAGATTATGCCGCAGATCCAAATCTTTCCAATACTCCAAGTCCCACAAAGTGGACTTGCGGGTAAATAATAATCTCTCTTCTACCCTGCCACACTTCCTTTTCCCGCTACCATTACCAGGATGGTTTCCTGGTGTAATATGCCCGGCCTTCTCTAATTCCGCCAGCAACTCATCAGCGGTGAGCCTCTTTGGCGCATCACGGTTTTCATGCTTTGCATTGAACACATATCTTCGGTATTTTCTAGGATGCGGCTTGTCCTTGGCAAGGAAACGGTGATGTCCAATGTAACAGATCTTGCTAAGTATTGCGTATGACAACGGATTCCTGTCACAACGAACACATGCATTGTAACCATGTGTCGTTCGCCCTGACATAGTGTCCAAAGCCGGATAATCATGGATGCACCAAATTATAACAGCATGCAGAAAGAAATCAGCTGGTGGGCTGCTATATAGGTCTCGAGTGAGAACACCCTTCCATAGCTGTTGAAGTTCCTCCACAAGAGGCTCCATGAACAAATCAAAATCCTTTCTAGGACTTTTTGGACCTGGGATGAGCAAGGCCATCATGTAGTTTGATTCTTTGGTGCAGACATTTGGAGGCAGTTGTAAGGGATAACAAGAACTGGCCACATGCTATATGTGGCGCTCTGGTGGCCAAATGGGTTAAATCCATCTGAAGCTAAGCCAACTCTAATGTTTCTCGGGTCAGCAGCAAACTCTTTGTGTTTATCATTGAAGCTTTTTCACTCACTACCATGAGATGGATGGCTCATTACATTCTGATCTCTGTACTCCTAGTTCCTAGAATGCCACAGTACATCCTCTCTTGTTTCGGCATCATGAAACAACCTCTGCAATCTTGGTGTAATTGGAAAATGTCTCAGAACATTATGAGGAATCCTCTTCACAGCATTGCCATCTTTCCATCTTGATGATTTGCATTTCGGGCATTCACTTAAGTTGCCATAATCCTTCCGGAACAAAACACAATTATTCTTACAAACATGGATCATATCATATCCAATTCCAACTGCATGAAGGAAATTCTTCATTTTACTGTAGGTGTGTGGCAGCTCAGACGCATCTGGGAAAGATTTGCGGAAAGCAGCCAACATCGCAGTGAATGATTTGTTGGTCATCCACTCAGATGTCTTCACCTGAAGAAAGATGTCCATAGTTGAGAATACTGACAGCTTATTTCCTGGGGTGACAGCAATGTTGCATTGTTCCAACATGCGGGCCCACCATTTTTCTCCTGTAGGTGAAAGTTCATGGAATGCACGAGCATTTCATAGCATTGTTTCAATGTTGGTCAAACTCACTGGCTCCGCCACCACCACCTCCTCCTACTCTTCCACCTGAGCATCAGGTAGATCAAGATGGTGTCGGCGTTCTGGGAACGGGGGTCCCCAGACTTGCCTGCCTGCGGCCTGCAGCGTGGCTCAAAGGAGGCCCAGCATGGCCCATCTTCATCAATGCAAGACTCAAGACCCTCGCGAGGGGCCAAGCCTCGCGAGGCGGACGACACAGAGCTTCCTCAGGCACGGCCTCATTAGGCTAGCTCGAGAGGAGGCGGAGAGATCAAGGCGAGGTACCTTGCGAGGTGCCCATGACGCAAGCCATGAGGACTCGGGGCGCCAGGCGGGTGCCAGCGCGCGCAGCGTCCTTCTTTCCTCTTTGGTGCAAAGGGGGCTAGCGCAGCCGCGGAGTACCGAGGCATCAGGCAAAGGTTGCCATTTCGGTGCAACGAGACCAAGACCAGGAGGACTACGAGACGGAGGTCACCGTGGAGCCCAAGACGGCGTCATCACCAGAGCTTTGCCCAGGCGAAGACTGCTTTTGTCAGGATAGTTGATACTTGTTGTCCCCCTTCAAATTAGCCCGTCATTGTTGGCCCCCTTCCCGCTCGATATTTGGGAAGAGGACCAGGGCCTCTATAAATAGGACCAGCCACCTACATAGCAAGGGGACGATCGACAAGTGAGAGTAAGGCAGTGAGTGAGAGAGAGAGAAAAGGGTAACTGAACTCCTCCTAGCAGTTGATCGCCCCAGCCAAGAACAGACCTCGCGAGGCTGTTCTTCCTTGTGTTGTTCATCATCATCAGCCCCAGGAGGCAATCCACCAACCACACACTGGAGTAGGGTATTACACCACAACGGTGGCCCGAACTAGTATAAATCTTGTGTCCCATGTGCAGTTCTTTTAGTAGTTTAGATCTTTGCGAGGCGGGGAGGTAGAAGGCTTAATCTCCGTGCGCACCCCAGTGTTCAAACCTTAAGGGTTTGCCGGAACCCGAAATCCGACATTTGGCGCGCCAGGTAGGGGTGGCCGGAATTCGTCGTCCACCGCCTCGTTCACCTCCGACCGTCGCATCCATGTTCGACGCACGTCGGGCCGCGCCGAGCGCTGGGCCGCCATCGCTTCTCGCGTCGCCCAGACGGTGCCCGTCGGCGGACGTCCTCGTCGTTCCCCGTCGCCCGCCATCAACGCCGCCACCGGCCCGGCGGGGGGCGAGCAGCAAGCGTCGTCCCGGCATCCATCCGTGCGGCAAGACGGCCACAGCGCTACTCCATCGCTCGCACCCGCTGGTTCTTCGTCCCGCGCGCTCCGCGCACCCATGGAGGCTCGAGCTGCCCTCCTCGCAGCAAACGAGCTCCTGCGCTACCGTCCCGTCGACGATGTCTACAAGGAGTGGCTCGACCGCGTCGCCGAGCTTGTCCGCACCGTAGGGGGCTCTCCCGCGCCGTCCGTTCCGCTGCGCCACACCCCGCCCCGCATGGGCAGCGAAGCTCCGAAGGCGTACCAGCCGCCTCTTCTCCAAGAAGACGCCATGGCTCTAGGGCGCGTGGCCCCTGGTTGGAACCCGCTCCATCAAGCGCCAGCGCAGCAAGAACGGAGCTGCCAAGAGATCCCATGCCCGCAAGGGGCTTCCCGGGCGCTCCCTGCTCCGGCACGCCGCGACCCTGCTCCAGTTTCGGCACGCCAAGACCCGACGCTGCTCCTAGCTGCAGCGCGAGGGGACCCTCAAGACCAAGCTCTCCACCAGCCGAGGCCTTTCGTGGCCACCGCAGGCTGTCGTGCCTAAACCACCGAGCTGCATAGCGTCGCGTGGCCTGGAAAATTCAAGCCAGACCTGCCTCCTCGTTACGATGGCATGACTGACCCTGCGGAGTTCCTCCAGCTCTATGAGTTGGGCATCGAAGCTGCTAGCGGAGACGAAAAGCTCATGGCGAACTGGTTCCCCATGGCACTCAAGGAAGGAGCTCGCACCTGGCTCCTGAATCTGGCTCCAGGCACGATCTCTTCCTGGGACCAGATGCGCACCCGCTTCATCGCCAACTTCCAAGGTACTCGCGACCGGCCACCCGCCGTGAGCGACATGCGCCGCATCAAGCAACAACCCGGAGAGACCCTGCAGAAGTACATCCAGCGCTTCGACAGCGCGCGCCTCAGGATCCGCAAGGTGTCCGAGGAGGCCATCATCTCGGCCTTCTCTGATGGTGTGCGTGACGTCAAGATGAAGGAGGAGCTGGCGATGCATGAAGACCTGTGCACCTCCCTAGAGCTGTTCAACTTAGCGACCAAGTGCGCCAGGGCTGAGGAGGGACGCCTCTCCCTCCTCGAGCTGCCTGCCGCAGAACCAGAGGACAAAAAGCCCAAGACCAAGGATGTGAAGCGCAAGGGGGCTGCCGTGCTCGCAGTAGAACCAGAAACCAAGCGGGGCAAAGATCTGCCTGAGTCCACCAGGGGCAGCCGGTACTGTGTGTACCACGACCTCCACACCCACAACACCAACGAATGCCAAGAACTCCGCGCCGTGCGGGAAGGAAGGATCAGCCACCGTCCCGATCGCGCCGATCGGGGCTACGGCCGAGGAGGAGGAAGAAATGCAGGACGCTGGGAAGACCGTGGCCCGCGCCATGGGTGCCGCGATCAGCCTCGCGAGGATCGCTGGCGAGACCTGCCTCGCGAGGGGGACTGGAGGGATCGGCCTCGTGAGGATTGCCCGCAGGGCAACGCATGCCTCCCTCCACTGCCGCCTCAGCCAAGGAGGAACGAGGACCGCCACCAAGACGAAGGGGCTGGGGGCTTCCAGGAGCCACGCGCAATCGCCTGCATCCTGGGCGGAGCTCAAGCCCCAGCCTCCCAACGCATCTTCAAGCAGTTTGCCCGCGAGGTGAACGCATCCATCCCCAGGCTCGAAGCAACGCGCCCTCTCAGTTGGTCGGCGTGCGCCATCACATTCAGCTCAGCGGATCAACTCAAGTGTGCAGCCACAGCTGGCGTCCTCCCGATGCTCTGCTCTCCAGTCATCAGCAATGTACTGGTCACCAAGACCCTCATCGATGGTGGGGCAGGGCTCAACGTCATGTCCGAGGAAACGATCAACAATCTCCAAGTGCCCTACGACCAGCTTCAGCCAACCAAGCCCTTCTCCGGAATCACCGACGGCTCCACGGTCCCGATTGGACAGGTCCGCCTCCCTATCACCTTCGGGGCACGCGACAACTACCACACCGAGCTCATCGACTTCGACGTCGCCCACATCCGCCTGCCGTACAACGCCATCCTCGGGTACCCAGCGCTGGCCAAGTTCATGGCCGTAACTCACCATGGCTACAACGTCCTCAAGATGCCAGGGAGTGGCGGAGTCATCACGGTGCCCTGTGAAGAGAGGGATGTAGTGTGTTCCCTGGAGCGAGCCTTTCAGGCCACGTCACTGGAAGACCCGGATCGCGGAAGCAGGAGGCTTCCCGAGACCACCACCAAGAAGAAGAAGACATCGTCTAGACCGGCCCCTCGTGAGGCAGGCCCCTCAGGGCCCGCGTCTGTCCAGGGGGAGCCTCCTTCCATCACACAGGAAAGCGCGCCCGGCGCCCTCCTCACGCAGGGCTCGGGGGCTCTCCCCTGGAGGGCCACCGACCTAGCCAGGGTCACGAGGGAGGTGCTTGGGCACCACGTGGAGGCATGTTTCGAAGAACGTTTCCCTCAAGAAGGAGCAAGGCAAGGAAGGTCGGACCCGCAGGAGTTCGTCGACAAAGCCATTCAAGAACTACAGGAATCAAGGATCATGAGAGGTTGTCACCGTTTACCGGCTGCGGCTCCCCATCCAGGCGAGGATGGTGGGCTGCGCGTCTGCGTCGATGTACCAGGGTCAACCAAGCCGCTACGATGGAGCGCCTCTGGCCCTCGCGAGTGGGGCGCTGCCGGGTTCTGCCCCACAGCTGCGTTCGCATGCCTTACGGCCTGCCGAGCGCGGTTGCCACACGCCAGCGCCTCATGAGGGGCATCATGGAGGCTCAAGAAGATAGGCGTTCTGCAGCCCTGGCGGAGATGGAGATGATTCGTGAAGAGCTATCAGTGCCTCCGGAGCCTCCCGAGGCCCCAGGGCCTGGGGGCTCGTGAGGATCGGCTTCCGCAGCCTACCGAGTCTGCTGCACCGACACCCCTTCGCCCTCGACACCCTTAGGTTACATCTTACTAGTTTCATTTCCATCTGGGAGCGCCCTCCCAGGGCTGCATCGTTCCCAGGCCGCGTGGGTCCGTCCCTACGGTATCTATCCCTTGTTATTTTCATGTCTTTTGCTTGCTCTGTTGGGGCGCCCCTCGGGCTACATCATCCCCAAGTCGCTCAGGCCCGACCCAGCGATGGTTACCTTCCCAGCATCTGTTTGAATGAATCCCCTCCTTCACAGCTAACATGTTTGATCTAGTTGCCTGCTCAACTGGCGCCAACTGACGGAATTGCTCCCACAATGGCACGACGCTTGCGCATGGCTCCATCCCTGCAACGCCGACAAACTTGAATGGCTGAGCTCTGGCCGCGGCAGCCCCGCATAGCGCCACCTCGTCAAGCCTCTAGTGACTCATCCCCCTCGGAAGCAACTAACGGCAAACTGACAGATGTCATGGCAACCTTTTCTTCCTTCTATGATGAGTTTACAAGATCCCCTAAGGGAGTTGCACCATGCAAGGCGCTTGCGGCGTTCTTTTCACTCTCGCCCGCGCGAACCGCTTGCACGTTAAAGGGGGGGGGTGCCTGAGCATCGCGACTCAGGGCTCCTACTGGCTCTCCAGCCCTCACCCTCTGGCCTTGACCACGGCATCGCGACCTGGCATACCAGCGACGGCTGAGACTAGCTCGAGGGCCGGGACCCGAGGACGTAGAGCAGAAAGGGGAGCAAAGGCGGGGGAGAAGGGGCCTGCGAGGACCTTGCCGAGCGATTCTGCTCCTGCCGATGCGCGTACCCGACGACACACCAGGAATGATCCCCTCACTACTAGGAAAAGGGCTATAGATGGAATTGACACTAATGGCGCACCAGACATGTGGTGCGCCATTACTATATACTAATGGCGCACCATGTGTTGGTACGCCATTAGTGTCCAAATACTAATGGCGCACCACATCCACGGTGCGCCATTAGTAAAAATTTTTTTAATTTTTTTCAAAACTACTAATGGCGCACCGCGGATGTGGTGCGCCATTACTAGTTCAACTAGTAATGGCGCACCACATCCACGGTGCGCCATTAGTAAAAATTTTTTTTTGAAATTTTTTAATTTTTTTTTTCAAAACTACTAATGGCGCACCGTGGCATGGTGCGCCATTACTAGTTTACCTTGGCCACCACTTCCACCGAATGCACCCCCCCCTCGTGGATCGCCTTTTCAGTTTAAAAAAAAAGAAAATGATGAAAATGTCAAAAAAATAAAAGAAAATAAGTTTCCCATGTGATATGTGGTCTAGTTGTTGGGAAAATTTGCAAATATGAATTTCGACTTCATTTGCAAAATCTCTCGAGAATTTGTAAAAATGGGCATAACTTTTGCATACTAACTCGGATGAAAAAGTTTTTTATATGAAAAATCATCTACTCGAAAACTTACATCCAAATTTAACTAGGGGAACCCCGTTAAACATTTTCAAAATCCTCAAAAACCTAACAAAAAAAAAGATACGGGGCTTTTAAGATCTGGAGGTAAATTTTTTTTTAAAAAATTCAAATTTACTAATGGCGCACCAGCCCATGGTGCGCCATTAGTATCTTCCCGCCTTCAAAATTCAAAATAAGTCAACAAAATAAAAAAAAGTTACTAATGGCGCACCTGCCCATGGTGCGCCATTAGTATCTTCCCGCCTTCAAAATTGAAAATAAGTCAAAAAAATAAAAATAAAGTTACTAATGGCGCACCTGCCCACGGTGCGCCATTAGTATCTTCCCGCCTTCAAAATTCAAAATAAGTCAAAAAAAAGAGTTACTAATGGCGCACCTGGCCACGGTGCGCCATTACTATGTCGTATACATGGCTGGGCGCACCTCCTCCACTCCACCTCTCCTCCATTCCATCTCCTCCTCTCCTCTCCTCCACTCCATCTCCTCCTCACCTCCACTCCATCTACTCCTCTCCTCCACTCCATCTCCTCCTCTCCGGCGACCTCCTTCTCCTCTCCGGCGACCTCCTCCTCCTCCTCTCCGGCGACCTCCTCCTCCTCCTCTCCGGCGACCTCCTCCTCCTCCTCTCCGGCGACCTCCTCCTCTCCGGGAACCTCCTCCTCCCTCCTCTCCTCTCCTCCCCTCACGGTTTATCCTCCCTCCTCTCCGGTGAGCTCCTCCTCCCTCCTCTCCTCCCATTCCCTCATGGTTTCTCCTTCCTCTTCTCCGATGCTTCGGTGAACTCCTCTCCGGCGACCTCCTCCTCCTCTCCGGCGATGTAGGCGGGCGCCTCTCTGGTGACCTCCTCCTCCTCCT
Source organism: Triticum monococcum (assembly GCA_034509565.1). Lineage (NCBI taxonomy): Eukaryota > Viridiplantae > Streptophyta > Magnoliopsida > Poales > Poaceae > Triticum > Triticum monococcum. Next base: position 71,941,916 of record CM067846.1, read on the forward strand.
CTCCGGCGAACTCCTCTCTGGCAAAAGAACACGGCAAAAGAACGTACAAGATCCAAAAACAGGAACAAAATTTGAAATAATATCGTGCCAAAAACGAGCAAAAAAACTAGCAAAAAATGGGCAAAAAAATCACGATCCAGATCCAAATTCAAAATTCAAAAATACTAATGGCGCACGGTGGGGGTTAGACGGTGCGCCACTACTATTTTCCCGCCTTCAAAATTCAAAAATACTAATGGCGCACCGTGGCCTATACTAATGGTGCACGTGTGGCCTATACTAATGGCGCACCGTGGCCTATACTAATGGCGCACCAGTGGTGCGCCATTAGTATACCAGATACTAATGGCGCACAAGTGGTGCGCCATTAGTAAAAATTACTAATGGCGTGCTAGTAATGGCGGACCAGTGGTGCGCCATTAGTAAAAATTACTAATGGCGTGCTAGTAATGGCGCACCAGTGATGCGCCATTAGTAGGCAAAACTGGTGCGCCATTAGTAGGCCTTTTCCTAGTAGTGCCTACTCTCGAGATAAGTCACCGCCCGAAAGCACCAGCTATAGCAGCACTACCCCCGCACCTAATGCAATTCCGTGTCAGCGACGCCGCTCTCCTTTCACGCCAAACGACGGCTGCTTGGGCGCCAAAGGGGACCTCCTGAGCATCGCGACTCAGGGGCTCTTACCGGACCCCGGGTTGCTCACCTCCTGGCCTTGACCACGGCATCGCGACCTGGCATATCAGCAACGGCTGATGCCGCCTTGGGACTGGGACCTGTCAGCGCAAAGCACTAAGCCCTCGCGAGGTTCGAAAGGGAGAACTGAGCTAAGACGGAATCAGCAACTCGCACAGCTCTGTAGTAAAGGTTATGTATTAACAAACGGGACTACAGGCACCTTACAAGCCCCCATGGGGTGCATTTTGATTCCTCGCAGGGAACGGAACCTAAGGGATGCTAACTATACGTGCTCCTGCAAAAGATGCCATCATCAACAGTGGGCCGTCAAGCGCCAGCACCAACCCCATCTAGATCAGAGTCGTCGACGGCCAGACGAGCCCGCCCTACTCCGGGAGCGGCGCCGACTCGGGGGCTCGTAGCTGTCGTTGCTCGTCTCCGGAGTCGCGAAGATCTGGCCGAAGTCACTGGACCCTCCGGCGCCTCCACCAAGGGAGCAGTCGACGGGCCTAGCCTTCACCAGGGCAAGGTCCTGGCCACCTCTCCCGGGGCAACACTCCAGCCGGCGCCCGTTCGCGTCGAAGACCTTGAAGAACATCACCGCAATGCCATCGTACTCCAAGTGGACCGCGAAGACGCCCCTTTCCCTACAGACCCGGGCGATCTCTCTCCAGCCACGAGACACGTAGACCTCGACCGAGGCAGCGACCACGACCTCTGCCTCCGTCGCGAGGGTACCATAGCCGGCGTGCTGCAGCCAGAGCTCCAGGGGCTCCCCCGAAGGGATGATGGAAGCGAAGAAGGGAGGCAGACGAATCCAAGACTGGAGAGGAATGGTGACGTGGAGCATGAACTCTTGGGAGGAGCGCTCGGCATGAACCCCAGGAGGAACAACCCACGCCTTCGTGACCCGACGGCGCCGACGACGGCGCTGACTGTGGGGATCGGCATCGACACCTTCGGGGCCCTCGGCGTGGGCATACAAGGGAAGCGGGAACCCCGGTGGAGCCCACTCGAACCAGGGCCTCGGCGCCGCCTGACGGTCCTCCTCATCCCGACTGCAAAGGGCGAGCCCGCTTCTTCGGCGGGAGCGGGTCTGGTCCCTCTCCAGGGGCCTTCCCCTTCTCCGCTGCAGAGAACCGGCGGATCGGAGCCATCGCTGCAAGATGGAGCAAGGATCGGGAAGAAGGAGAAGCCAGGAGGAATGGACTAGAAGGGCACGCGCAGCCCCGTACTTATAGCCGGCGAAGGCCAACCGCCGGCCTCCATGATCATAGGTAATCATGACACGATCTGCATGCAGGGACTTGTCCAACTCGCGCGATCACCGAGGCATCATGGAGAAGTGGAGACGCCCACGTCCCATCAACCGCCATGCGGCGCCCAAGGCCGCAGGCTGTTAGGGCCCGCGGCGCTTCGCCCTTGCCCTTTAGCCTCTCGGCACGGCGAAGTCCGGGCGCGCCTTGGGCCCGGGGGCTACTGTCGGCGTTCTGGGAACGGGGGTCCCCAGACTTGCCTGCCTGCGGCCTGCAGTGTGGCTCAAAGGAGGCCCAGCATGGCCCATGTTCATCAACGCAAGACTCAAGACCCTCGCGAGGGGCCAAGCCTCGCGAGGCGGACAACACGGAGCTTCCTCAGGCATGGCCTCGTCGGTATGGCTCCAAAGGAGGCGGAGAGATCAAGGCGACGTACCTCGCGAGGTGCCCGTGGCGTAAGCCATGACGACTCGGGGCGCCAAGCGGGTTCCAGCGCGCGGAGCGTCCTTCTTTCCTCTTTGGTGCAAAGGGGGCAAGCGCAGCGGCGGAGTACTGAGGCATCAGGCAAAGGTTGCCATTTCGGTGCAACCAGACCAAGACCAGGAGGACTACGAGACGGAGGTCACCGTGGAGCCCAAGACGGCGTCATCACCAGAGCTTTGCGCAGGTGAAGACTGCTTTTGTCAGGATAGTTGATACTTGCTGTCCCCCTTCAAATTAGCCCGCCATTGTTGGCCCCCTTCCCGCTCGATATTTGGGAAGAGGACCAGGGCCTCTATAAATAGGACCAACCACCCACATAGCAAGGGGACGGTCGACAAGTGAGAGCAAGGCAGTGAGTGAGAGAGAGAGAAAAGGGAGACTGAACTCCTCCTAGCAGTTCATCGCCCCAGCCAAGAACAGACCCTCGCGAGGCTGTTCTTCCTTGTATTGTTCATCATCATCAGCCCCAGGAGGCAATCCACCAACCACACACTGGAGTAGGGTATTACACCACAATGGTGGCCCGAACCAGTATAAATCTTGTGTCCCTTGTGCAGTTCTTTTAGTAGTTTAGATCTTTGCGAGGCGGGGAGGTAGAAGGCGTAATCTCCGTGCGCACCCCAGTGTTTGAACCTTAAGGGTCTGCCGGAACCCGAAATCTGACAAATGTTGATCTGCTGCTTCCACGTAGTCAATAACATTGATGTTCACAGCTTCGCCATGATGAACCCACCTAGTATATCTGACTGACATCCCATACAAGTGTAGATGATTTTGCACAGTGTACAGGGGTCTTGTAACTAAATTCATACAACTGCTACACGGGCAGAGCACATCTGATTTCGGACCACCGTACTCAACTCTAATAAAGTTCATGAAGTTCTCAACACCCTTGACATATCCAGCAGAGAATCTTCGAGCAGAAGTTATCCAAGTCATGTCCCTCTGTTAGACATACAAATTAGTCCTTCTACTAGATATTACAGGAAAAACATATATGCTTTCTTATGAAGTCCAGAAAAAAATACCTAGGTCGATGTCTAAAGCTATGGCAACATATTTGGACGAGCAGATCTAAGTAATGAAATATATGTAAAGCTAATTCAGCAAACAGATTTGAGTGCCAAATTATGGTAGGCTGTTTCAGCAGTCAATGAGGCCGAGCACACAGCCATCGAACTATCGAAGGCCATCACAGCAGTAATGATCGGGTATAAAATGGTGTAGAGCTATTTCACCTAACAGATTGGCTACCAGACCATGGCAATCTACGTCACAATAAATATATGGCAGTATATTTTAGCAACTAATCGGCCTTGGCATGCCATCTCAGCTAAGCAAATTGAGTGGAGAACAGGGCAAGGAAGCTTCTTAAGTAGAGCATATTGACAGTAAACTACTTGGCCAAACAGTGAGATTAACAGCGTCTATCAGCTAACATTCAGTGCTACACCGACATGAACGGGGCCTCAGTCTAGAATGCACGTACCATGGGAGAAGCTAACCGCCATGCATCTCCACACGAATGCCGCGAGCGGTGGCGGCGCTGACCGCCGGGCGCCCCCACAAGAATGTAGCTAGAGGTGGCGGCGCGGCTAGAGGACGGCAGTCTACGAGAGCGTACTGTGGGAGCGAGAGGATCACCGAACCGCGGTGGCAACGTATCGGCGCGGTGGGGAGGCCGGCTTTGGCGGAGCTAATGGAGTGGAGGGGGACAGGGGGGAGGAGGGTTTTGGGAATATTATTGGCTAGTTGGCCGAAGGGCGGCTGAATCGGATTTGGGGGGAATTTTTGGGTGTGGGGGGGGGGGGGGAGGATTTTCGTGTGGTGGGCGGGGGGAGTTTGGCGCATGGTCGGTTTCTCCAAGTGTAGTCCCACATGTGAGTGAAGAGGCAAGCCGAAGCGCATTCCGTTTGCGTGAGCAGTGTGCAGGACCGAACGTGTGTGGGGTGCAATGCGACCGCGACAGGAATGATGTGAGTGTACCACCTTTTTTCCTTTTAAACTAGGTGCTTCACCCCCTCAAAAAAGAATTTGTTGCTTTGCGCGATCCATCGATAATAGTACTAGTAATCCGGTAATCCCGACTAAAACGGCGCGGCCGGGTCTTTTCCCGCGTGATATGCTGGGAGGTTGGCTTAGTTGGGTTTTTTAGGATGAGTAATGCTACACCTACGTAATCCCAATTACGTAATTAACGTAATGTGAAACATATGAGCTGTTGATTGTAGATTGGGGGGAGGGAGGGGCCCACCACCATGAAAATCAGGGGAGGAGAGAGAGGCAATTGACGTTAACCCTTTCATAGGTTCCTGTAGATGTAGAAAGATGTGAAATGCGTGAATGTGTAGTGGACGTACTATTGGAGTGCCTAATATAATTTGTGTATGTATAGACCCTATGTGTTTATTTGACTTTGCATGTTAGATTTGTCTCGGTTCAATAAAAAGTAGAGTTGGTGATGATGGTGTGCCTGTCATCCTGCAATATAGGTTGTCCGATCTATATCTAACGGATAGGAAGGAAACTATGACAATTTACCCGCACTCCTCTCCACATTTGTAGATAAGGCTTTCCCTCATTCATCCTTTTCTCCCACAAGATCTTGATCCTCCGTGCAATGCACGGGCATCTTGCTTGTACTCCTACAATATGTATATTGTTGTGAAAGTTCATATACACGGGCCGATATTAATGCAAACACAGCAGATTTTCATTACATTTCGAACTTTTATAGGACAGAAAATAAAAGAAACTCGAACCTAAACCTATTCTACGGAGGAGACCGATGTCCTCCATCTGCGATCTCTATGTACGGGGGCGGGGTTCAAGACCCGTGAAGTGAAGGTGCGGTCTCCGGCGAGGAAGAGTAGAACACGGGATACGGACCGGCCAGTTGGCATACCATGCTCTGCCTCCTCCCATGCCCTACTCATCCTCGGAGGAGTCCCCAACCTCGGCGGTGCCGGACGTTGGACGGCGGCAAGTAGGATGCGTGGCTGACGGTGCTCCCGTCGTCGGCCGCCAGCATGGCCACCGCTTGTGCGGTCGCGTCCGCGTCCGGCTACGCTGCTATTGCATCGCGAGAGGCGACTTGAGCGAGGGCGGCAACCTCGAGCTTCATCCCCGAAGACAAGCTCTCCCACAGAGCGTTCGCAGTTGCGGTCATGGCGGATGTGGTGCCATGTAGGAGGACAATGTGCTATGGTGTGGAGGTTAGCTGGGCGTTGCCGCTTTAAGTAGCGCATTCCGGTGAGGCCAAGCGTCCGGGTGCATCATTAAGTCACCGGAGTTGGTTCATCGGGCACCGAGCCTCTTAACAACGACATACGAACGGACGGCATGAACGCGGGCAGCTGGCGCCGGCTGGGAACGCACCATGCGACGGTGCGAGGGACAAGGGTTTTGGTGTGCCAGGGTTGTTAGCTACGGTCGTGGCAACGTTGGAGATGCCCTTTGCTCACATGCGATCCCCGCATGTCATTGAAAAAGCAAGACGACCCGGCATGGTCTCAGGTCTAGAGGATGCAGTTGGCAGTGCATCCTCGACGAGCCGAGTGTTGAGTGTGTTTGGATTGTGGCCAAAGTGCACCTTACCAAAATTTTGGTCATGACCCAAAGATTGGTGTTTGTTTGGATGGTTGCCATTTTTTTGGCATGCCAATGAAGTCTAGCCAACTCTAGTTCATTTTTCTTGCCAATGTCGGCCAAATCATGGGCAACCAATACCTCAACCAAAATTTTGGCTACCCAATGCTTTGATGGGGCAACCTTGGGAACAAACCAAACATACCGTTGGTCGTGCCACAGCACTAACGCCACCCTCGACACACTGAAACCGACCGTGTCTAGCGACGAGATGAGCATGTTGCTCACCGCGGCCGCCATGTCCAGAGGCGGTGCTGGAGCTGCGCCCCGTTGTTGGCCCTAGCGACCCACATGAACGGTTGTCGGTGGCGAGGAGGTCGTGGGCCAGCTCCTCCATTAGACCAGTCTGTGCTATGTCATCCCGACGGGTGTACCCTACATGTTGGTTTCCCTGTTTTCCCGGCCATATTCGAGCGTCAGTGCTTCGCGTTGCGCGTTAGGCCTTTCACTATGTAGGCCAAGCGAGACAACTTATTGTTTATTTGAGCCGTTCAAGTATGATCATGTGGCGTTTGCTTATTTCTCATTCCTCTCCAACACTCTTCTCCATCGATCATGTCGCCCTCCAGTCGAGTCCATCCTCTAGCATGACTCACTTGAACATTCCGCCGAGTATCATTCGCATGTACCCACCCTAGTCCTCTTTCAATAGATCTCCAGACCCCGAGATGAAATCGAGAGGGAATGAGTGGGGGCACGCGATACCTAAGGCGGATTCTAAATTTTGAATCGGTGAACATAGCATCCGCAAATCATATATAAATGGTATTCAATGTTCGTTTCATTTTTGAACGTACAATATACTCCCTCCTATCCTTTCTACATATATGTTTTATGTGTAGTCAAAGTATCTCTACTTTGACCAAAAAGGTATCAACATTCAACAACGCCCAATCAATATTGTTAGATTCGTACGTACTCCTAGATTTGTACTCGAGATGGTTTCCAATTTGACTATTGACAAGATTAATAGTACATGAGATGTATAATGTGAAAATTATATCATTGGAAACGCCTCTCACATACGAATTTGACCGTATGATTTGTGTAAGTTGCATGTCATATATTATTACTCTAACATTTGGTCAAAGGTAGCCTCGAAAAATGCATTAGACCCTGTATGCTTTGTGTAAGTTTCATGCCATATATTACTACTCTAACATTTGTGTAAGTTGTTTGTCATATATTATTACTCTAACATTTGGTCAAAGTAGTATAGTGGAAGTGGATCCTCTGACGTAGGTATCCCTGCCTTACCCTCCCTTTCGGTTACTTACTGGCGAACCCCATGCTTGCTAGGCCCCGCATGTCAATTACTCAATGGGTTCGGCCACGTCAGGGGATCCTCATCCGTAGTATACTCCCTCTGTTTTTGTTTACTCCGCATAAAACGGAGGGAGTAGTGGTATAATAAATGACGCGGGCGGGGGAGGGGGAGGGACGTCGGTTTGCTCTCAACTGCGGTCCCACAAGCGAGCGAAAACGCAAGACGAAGCGCGTTCCATTCGGTGAGCGACGTGGAGGGTCCAGCGTGCCGGGTTGCAACGCGAACGCGACAAGAGCGATGTACAGTCAAAACCGATTGACTGGTCGTCGCCGGAACCACTATTCACACCAGAACCTTCGCTGCTCGGCCTAGGCTAGCCACTGGCCTAAAACCACACCAAATCTCCAGCCCATTCCCCCACCTTTCGATCCCCTAGCCCGCATCAAGCATCCCCTAGTTCGCTGGAAAGCCATGGGGCGCCACAAGATCACTTACTACAAGATGTGACGTCGGAGCGCCGCGTAGAAATCACGGCGGTGGTCAGCGCCACAGACCTCCGTTCCCAAGCTCGCTTTGCGGTGGGCCAATCCCCGAGTTCTCTAGAGCCAAGATATGAGGAGGAGGAAGCCGATCCAATGTTCATGGCAGAAGGCCCCCGATGGGTATGAGACGATGGACGTCGACTTCATGCCAGCGTCCGAGTCCCCCATGGTGCAGGCGGACCAGCAGTTCAACATGACGATACTAAAGGAGGACCGGGAGGCAGAGGCTCAACTCGACGCGGAGCGCGTGCATGCCGCTGCCATCAAGGCTCTCCTACAGGCAGAACCGGATGTCGTGGATGTGAACCGGGCGGCGGAGTCTCAACTTGAGGCGGAGCACGCGGATGCCGCTGCCATCGAGGCCCTCCTGCAGGCGGAACCAGACGTCCTGGACTTGGGTCAGTCTACCATTTCAGGCGGTTGGATGAATGTCCTACGTCTCCTAACCCTTCTTTCCTTCTTCCTCACCTCTTCTTCTTCCCCAACAGACCACCGCACGGGCCGTATGGATACTCCCCAGCATGCAGTTGGATAAACATACTCTATGAACGAAAATTATGTGTTAGCGATAGGATGGCTGAGTTTGGTTTGTACACATGCGACAGCATGTGTCAGTGAGGGTGCGTTCCCTTGGTTGGGTTTGCAGCGTGCATGAGCGACTGTGTGAGGGTGCAGTGCGACCGCGACGTGTAGGAGCGACCGTGTGAGGGTGCGGTGCGACCGCGACAGCCGTGCACAAGTGTACCTCCTTCTCATTTTGAAAACTTTAGGCAAGCTTGGCAAAAATGTGTGGCGAAGTTTGGCAATGCAAGGCCTAGACCCAAACAGGATAAGTACATACGTACTAGGAGTACTAGAGTTAAAAAAGAAAGGCGGGGTTTTCATTTGCGGGATTTAATCGATACAAATCCTCGTTTCACGTGTCAATTAATGCATATTTTTTTCTCCAAAGACCAAAGAGCTAACCATCTCACTCCTCATCGCTTGATTAATGCAGCGCCATGCAAACCGACCTTCTCACTTTCGCATGCATGCAGGGGATATTAATGTCCTTGGTTGCTAACCCCATCAATTTTGCCTCGACTAGTGTTAGTGGCCCTTTGCAAATTGTAATTTTGATATACTGGCCTTGTGTACGAAAAAATTGAGATAGTAACTATATTTGAATTCCTTCCCCATTGCGGTGACGTCGACGATATCTTTTTTTGGTGGTTTGGCGAAGTGTGTTTGACGGAGAACACCATTGAGGGAGACCATGGTAAGCCGTTCGCAAGTGCCGCCTGCAAGCCGAGACAACCACCATATTTGCATCCAGGAAGTGCTTTCCTAGTACTACTAGGAGTAGTAGTGCAGTGAGATGGTTTCTCAAAGAAGACGATGGAGAAGTGGAGTCAACGAAGAGTGAAATGATGGTTGCTTCGTCCGTGATTTTGTGATTTGACGCCTCACTGCTTTGTCCTTTGTGATAGAAGGGACAGGGGAGTAGACACTGTGCTCTATAATGTACTACATGCGTCCAAGCATGGGAGAAAGAGGAGAGACGTTGCATTTTTCTATTCCTTCAATCAATCAATCAATCAGGGAGCTTCGGTTCCATCTTTTTGGCTTTGGCAACACCGTCCACAATGGTTCCCATGATGCCAAAAGCTATTTTCACATTTGGCTACACATTGTGGATGCCCTTAACCGTACCACTTGGTTTTGCTCCTGTGTGCTATCTATACAAATCTCAATTATATTGATCTAAAAAATTATAGAATCAAGATTAGTAAAAAGGAGGTGATTTTGCCACGCGGATGGTGGGGGAGGTTTCTTATTTGAGCAATGCTACATCCACGTAATGGTTTACGTAAAGTTACGAACTAATGTGATGTGGGACTATTTGATTGGATTAAAGGAGAGGATTGGGCCCACCCCACCTGGAAATCAGGGGGGCACAGATAGATTAGATGGAAAGTATACGTAGCCCTTTGTAATTCTAGGATTAGGCTTCTTATTTTCGGAGGACATTGTCCTAGCGGTTTGCTAACATGCGGTCCCACGTGTCAGTGCTTTACCAAGCCGATCCGCGTCCCACATGAGGCAGAACAATGGCAGAAGCAACACGTGGCTAACTTGAAGAAGATGAGGGAGAAGCGGATTCAGGAACGAGTGAAAATGATGGTTGCTTCATCCCTCCAACTTAACTGCGGGAAAGGTGCAGCTTTGTGATTTGACGCCTCATTGCTCATTACTACGCCAGCGCCATGACTGGGGTGCTTCACCCCGGCTGCTCTTCACTGTATTCTGGTATGGCACGTGGACCCGGTAGCTTGATGTCCCACATGTCAGCGAAAGGGACTAGAAGATTTATGAAAGCGAGTGCTCCACTCTTACGACGGAGGAGTAGACGACACGACGGCCCAATGAACTGTCACTTGTACTGTATAGTACTATAGTTTCACTGTTTCGCATGATCCATCGACACAAACCCGATTAAACAAGAAAGGGCGGTATTTTTACTGCGCGGTAGATGATACTGGCCATACATTTCAAAGGCAATATTAATGTGAGCAAACTGAATAATTATAAGTAACAATATGATATCTAGTAAAACTAAAAACACATATGATTTATTGTGTTAGAGTGTAGTAGTAGTGCTGTATTGCATAGTTGTTAGATGTAACAATGGGGAACGTGTAGATATGTAGTTTTGGAGGGCCTGCAGAGAGAAAAGCGTAATACAGTCACCGAACTTCAAATAAGCTGATTACGGTCACTATATACATTTTGCGGTGATTATACGGTCACTTGCTCACAGTTCAGCATCGGATTGCACTATGTTGACCGGCCAAATAGTCTGCATGGCACCATGTTGACAAGTTAAATTGACCACGTTCCTTGTGGGTCGCACCTGTCAGTTTGCATAGGCAGAAGGTGAGATAAACACAAATTTATGCAGGCGCGACAAGGCTCCAACCCGTGTGCGGGAATCACCTGGTTGTGTATGTGTCTGTCAGGGCATGAGCGTATTGGTGAGTGTTGCGTGTAGGTTGAGCACTTGAGAGTGAGAGTGTGTGTTGGTCGTGTAGTGTAATGGTGTGTGCATGCATGCGTGTGTGTGTGCGTGTGAGTGTTGCGTGCGTGCGTGGCTGCGTGTGTACGTGTGAGTGTTGCGTGCGTGCGTGGGTGCATGTGTTTGTGTTAGTGTTGCATGGATGCAATTCGTGTGCATGCGTGTGTGTGTGTATAATCACCACACCAGCTCTTGTGTGTTATAACAGACAGCTCAGCATACCAATACAAGGCCACCTTGTCCGCTGTGCCCACGGTCATGACTTCGAACCACCGTCCAAATACTTTTTGTCGTTTGTTTTCATTCTTACTAGCAAGATGCCTGTGCGTTGCACGTAACATCAAGATGAATTTGTATGACTTGTGTTATCTTGTGAGAGAAAAGGATGAACGAGGGAAGGCCTTATTTGCAAATGTGGAGAGGTGTGTGGGTACCTTTTTGCAAAATTGCCATAGTTTCTTTCCTATCCGCCAGATATAAATCGGACGACCTATATTGCAGGATGCCAGGCACACCATCATCACCAACTCTGTTTTTATAGGAGTGTATTTTATAAGAGTGTAGACGTAGAGTAGATATAAGTCGACAGGTGGGCACGATGGTAGTGGGATAATGTGATGCAACACTAGTGGTGCCACGTGGAGCATTTACCTGGTCATATAGTCATGTCATGAGCAAATACAGAGTTGTACGGTGAGCCCGTGACTGTACAATAACCACTAAACGTAAATGGTGACTGTAATGAGTGGATTCTGATGTCCAATGTACGTATCATGCTTTCGCTTCAAATACAATGATCGTTATTACATATATCGCGAGAGAAATATGAAACATGCGTGATTTTCTAGGGGCTTACTTTTAGAGGACGTGGAGATAGTTTTGTGTGCATACGTGAAAGGGGCGTACAGGGGGGGTATGCGATGGAGAGAGAGAGATGCTCTTCGTTTCTCTTTATCATGACTAACTTTGTATATAGTATAAAAATACACAAATTCACAGTGCGGAATAAATATCATTGTGGGCACCATGCAATGCAAATTAGCGTTCATACTCCTCCATATAACTTTGTAATGTTGTATATATGTAGAAACTCTAAAATAAATTTTTGGCCACACTTTATTCAAAAGGAATGTTGTATGCGAAATAAACGTGAAGAGAGGGCTTTTTAGATCAATGGGGTACGTGATGTAACATGTGTGAATGCGTAGTTGATGCATTTGGCAGGGCCTAGAGAGGTATGTGTGTGTATTACGTATTCGAGAGAGGCATGGATAGAGGGGCCGACGGGGGGCGTGGGAGAGATAGCACGAGAAATGAGAGTGGTCTAGAGAGAGATACGAATTTGACGTCAAGACAAGAGATTCCATTCCCTTGAGTGTGTGTATGCAAGGGGGGAGGGAATAGAGGCACCAGTAGAAATTTTCTCTATGTGTGGTGTTTGTGTTGGTATGTGTGGGTGTGAGAAGATAATGAGACGTGGGGGCAGAGGGTGTGTCACCACGTGAGGTCCGGTGGGTCGAGGTGAGGCCCTTCATTCGGTTCTGTCCTGCGCCACATTGGTTGGCCCGTGACGCATTTAGGAAGACCCATGGATGACTAGTCATACAAGACAAATATAGCGGAATTGTGAAGGACTCTGTGTCCACTGACAAAGCCAGCTAGGATTTGTAACCCTAGGTTCTCGGACTAAGGTAACCCCTTTATCTCTGATATTACTATTCATCCAACCTAACTTTAAGGGGCATCCTATAGAATGCTCTGCTAGAATCATACTCGTCGATTAGGAAGAGAGGTGTGAGACAACGCGTGAGAGACAGGCGTAAAGATAATGTGCGTACATGAGACACGTAGGCAGGTCCATGTATATAGAAAGGGTCGATGAGGATTGTGCGTGTGTATGTTTGCGAGACGAAGAGTGCTTGTGACAAAGGTTAGTGAAAACAGTTGTAAATGGTTACGAGAGGGAGGGAGGGTTATATCTAGAGCATGTGTGCGAGAAAGACACCTCGGGAGAGAGTGTGTGAGCATGTGTGAGAGACCACTGATGGAGAGTGAAACTACACGTAAAAGACTGCTCTACACATTGATTAAATATATAAATTGTATCCAAATATTAGGACGGGATCATGATATTTGCAATTCGCGTAAGGAGCGGTCATTGATCCATCAGACATCTAGATTCTACCAAATTTGAGCATGTCTATGTTATTATTCGACACAACTGATCCACATAGTCAGTATTTTGAACTCCAGACAATGCACTGCTTTAGCAATCGAATATAAACGCGAGTATAGTTCATGTTGTGTGTGTAAAGCACATTATACATACGAAAGTTACACAATGGACATTATAAATAGCTACCTATGAACTAGCATACATTTGAATTCAACTTAAGGTGGTTTCAAAAAATCGAATTCAACATGAAGTTCATTCAATTATTTGAATTTGATATCATGGCATTTGTAAACCATACCTAAATTATGGGGGCACCAATCTTTGCTCTGATTTTGTACATAATAGCATATGTAGTCGTGTACAAAATAGATTCAAATTTAGCTCCTCCATTCCAAAATAATCGTAGTTATAGGATTTTAAAGTGTCAAAATTTCAAAAAGAAGCGGATAATTTAATGAGTTTTTCAAACATACAAGGTCAAATATAACGTTGTCTATTTAGGTCAATCCTCATAGTTCAAGAGTACTCTAAACGTGAATGCTTGTGTTTCAAAATTTCAAACGAAGCGCCAAAAGAGCCTCTACTCGCCCAAAACCACGTGAGACCAATGTTTGGTAGTACAAGGAAATTACTTTTCTAATAACTCCTACCCGTGAAACCTATCGGCCCGACGTCCAAAGGTCTAAACCGGGATAGGTTTGTAGCTTCATCTAGACGCCACGCAACCACATCCGAAAAACATTCATACACAATGGCCGCCTAAGCACACATGCGCACGGCCGAAATCGCCCCTGCCCACTATTTGGGACACCTGGGATTACCATCCTACCCCCGACCTGTAGTAGGTCCGAAATTTAAGAGGGGGGCAAAGTTTGTAGTTTCCCCAAATTTCAAACAAGCGCGTCCCATCTTCTGTTCAAAAAAGCCAAAACAAGCGCGTCCCAAACCGAAACATGGTTCCTCCCACCCGTCTGATTCCCCATTCGTACTCCGTGGGCGCCAAAACTACCTCTCCACCAGCCGACAAACCCCGGCATCCTCCGTCCGCCACCCCATCCCACCCATCAACCGTCGCCCTCCTCCATCACGCCGGAGCCGATACCCCGACGTCGTCGTCCACCACAACCTCTACCGCAACGCCCTCCACGGCTAGTAGTTGATGCCGAGGCCGAGCCGTCCGTACCAGAGCCAGTTCCACCACGCCATCCTGCGCGTCACCGCTGCCGCTCCAACTTCGCCACCCTCCACCGCACCGGAGCTGTTCCTGCAACACCGTCCTTTGCCGCCTCGGATCCGCTTCCCCTCCGCCAACATACGGCCATGGCAACAGAGTCAACAATTTGGCCATGGGTTCATCCAAGCTTGCACCCTCCAGAACATTGGTTTCCCCAGTAAAAAGAAGAAGATCGGCGCGACATGTGGAGGTGACCACACCGGTAACCGAAAAAGGTACTCCTCTTCCCTTATTCGTGCAAATCTTACGTCTTTGCTTGCACGGTATTCATCCCACAGAAGACACTAGTTGATCGCTTCTTCTTGATACAAGATGTTCCTAGTAACTCGCGATGCACAAGGTTTCTCCTCATATACGATTTCACCTTAGCTAGAGGTCCGTCGCCCCCCTGAATTTCAATTTCTAGCCAGTTGATTCCCAATTAACGGAAGCATTCCCCGGCGTAACAGGTGCTAGTATGCCTATTACGCCAGGGAAGCAGCGCCTTGGTGTTTATCTTAGGGGTGTGTGCGGCCTAGAGCTACTGGCGCCCGATCTGGAGGCCGGCCGGGATTAAAGGGATGGCCTGGGGGCGCTGCCAAGCACGGCGGTGGTGTGTCGCGACCGGTTTTCCGGACATAACTTTCCAGAAAATGGCCGTTGTGCTCACCAGCCCCAGGATTACTGTTAGCTGATGAGGCACCAACCTGTTACAGAAATTCCAAGCAAAAGCACAAAATGTGCAGTACAAGACCATTGTGGCCTGTGAGTACATCAAATGGTTTTCTAGTGGTTGATGGCGGAAGCAGTTTGTGAGTCATCAGTGTGTGGGACTCCATTTCCCACGGGAACAGCTGACCAGGTTAACTCCTATCTTCGCGAGGCTGCTATCACCGTTGCTTAATTTCCGCGGCTGTCATCGCAGCGCTCCTTTCCATGCGAATATCTAGCCAAGACAATAGCCAGGGACAAGCCAGTGAGTACTTTGAATGTACTCGCAAACATCCAGAACACTGGAATAATATAACTGATATCCATGCACGGAAATATTCTATGATCACATCGTCAGTCACAAATAACATATCTTTTATGCATGCAAGCGGTTATTTATATGCGACATAAATAAGTATTAAGGGAGTGGAAACAAAATGCCGCAGTCGGGCGTCTAAGCGACACCACATAAAGGGCTTAAAAGAAATGCCACAGTCGGGCGTCTAAGCGACACCACATAAAGGGCTTAAAAGAAATGCCACAGTCGGGCGTCTAAGCGACACCACATAAAGGGCTTAAAAGAAATGTCACAGTCGGACGTCTGAGCGACATCACAGAAAGGGGTTTTAAAAGAAATGCCACAGTCGGACGTCTGAGCGACATCACATAAAGGGCTTTAAAAGAAATGCCACAGTCGGACGTCTGAGCGACATCACAGAAAGGGCTTTAAAAGAAATGCCACAGTCGGACGTCTGAGCGACATCACAGAAAGGCCTTTAAAAGAAATGCCACAGTTGGACGTCTGAGCGACATCACAGAAAGGGCTTTTAAAAGAAATGCCACAGTCGGACGTCTGAGCGACATCACAGAAAGGGCTTTTAAAAGAAATGCCACAGTCGGACGTCTGAGCGACATCACGGAAAGGGCTTTAATTCACCAGTAAATTAATACTCATAATAAATATTCAATTCATGATAATGAACGGGTTAGCCATCCACAGGAATAAACATTTAGCCGGGCTTAGAAATAATTAATCATCATGAATATCCAGGGGTAGAACCATCCCAGGGATACTTGATAATACAAATAATATAACAGGTTAGTCCATCACAAAATAATAAACATGGTCCTCACCAGTCACCGATCAGTGTCCAAGTTTTGGTTTAACCATTTTCACCTCCGAAGACCGACACAAAGACCAATACTTGACCCATCCCAGACTGTAATCCTTAACCATGGACACGGCTATTCGAATAGGTTTAATCTCTGCAGAGGGTGTACTCTTTACCCACGAGTAACGGATTCCTTTAGTCCATCGGGACTAATTCCGTCTACGGCCTTTTAGTTGAAAACACGCCTAACTTGCACACACCAGCTTAACTCATCGGTGTCTGGAATCACCCACGACACTTGTTAAGCAAAACTCTAAGTGGGGAGGCTACAACCTCGCGTAGCATGGGATCAAATTTATATCGCGCGCTGTAAGGGGTGGCCTCCCCTCTCGGTTCCAATCGGAAACACCCATGCCCCCGGACCAGGTGGCCTGCCTACCGGCTACAACCGATATCTTCCACCATGGCCTCTCTGTACGGTGTGTGCTGGAAAGGGGTTGACGACTTACTGAACCGTACCCTTACCTGCAGCATGGACGAGTGGTAGTACGAGGCAAGTATGGGGGTTACTGGAACAAGACTCGATCTGCGGTCAACTCAGCAGGTTTATAAGTTCCCTGCATGACATGTATATCAAACATATTACAACCGACGAAATCACCACTCAATATACCTTACCATGCCATACCGGACATAACCGTCCCGACGGGGACCGGTGACAAGCTCATGGCTACCCAAGGCCAAGGCTTTCCCGGATTCCTTTCCGGCATGCATGCAAGGCATATGGGGATGATTATCATTACAAAAATATTCATTCCCAACAGCAAGGAAATCACTGATATGCTTCCATGCATATGATCATATCACATAAAATAACAAGTCCTCCGAGATAAGGTGGGGTTATAAATGTGACAAATAGCACACCAGAAAACATTATACCAGGGTTCAGAATGCTTGCCTTTAAGTTGTGGAGGGGTGAGGTGCTCTCCAAAACTTTTGAAAGTTTCTTCTCTCTCTCCAAAATCCTATTTTAAAATATATTTGAATTAAGACACATTTCAAAAACAGTACAAAAAAGTTGTTTGGAAAATTTTGAAATAAATCTTGAAATAAACTAGACCCAATTTGAGGAAGGTAGGAAAAAGAATCAATTCATTTGGAGTTATATTTAAAAAGTTATAGCCAGTCAGAGATTTGGTCAAAATCTGTTTTGAATAAATTCAGGAAAAGAAAACGGTTCAAACGAGATTACGCTTTCGATGCAGAGAAAACGCATTTGCGCCCTTTACGCCTCCACTTACCCAGCGTGGGCGGCGCGTGTGTCACTGGCAGTGGGCCCGCCTGGCCCACTGGTCAGGTTTGACCAGTCGCCCGCGTCGTCTCCCTCCTCTGCCGAGTGGAGCGGGGCTCCGGCGATCATCACCGGCGAACGGTGGCTCCGTTTGGAAAGCTGAGGCCACCAGCGGGTTCAGGGGGTCGAGGTGGTCACTCCGGTAGTCGTAGGGTCGTCGGAAGTGGAGGAAATCGCCGGCGGCGAGCTCCGCGGTGGAGGGAAGCTTCGGGAGCAAGGTGGATTTGGGGCTACGGTGGTTCCCGATCAAGATTGAGTAGGGGGATGGGTTCACGGGAGGATGAGGAAGTTTCTGGCGAAGAGAATGGAGAGGGGGAGGCACTGGAGGTGCCGGATTGGCCGAGGCGGTGGCGGCGGCAGGAGTTGCCGGAGATGAGGAAGGAGGCCTCCCCGGGTCGAATGCGAGCCAGGGGAGCGCCAATGGGGTGCCATGAGGTCGCCTGCGTGCTCGGGGAAGCTCGGGGGCCTCCTTTTATAGCTCGTCGAGGTCGGTTCCGCGGCGGCGGATGAGGATGCCGGCGAACCGCCTCTCTGTAGCGGCAGGGCGACGTGGCGGCGACGAGCGCTAAGGGACAAGCTTGCGGATGAGCACGCACTGCTCCAGGGGGCAGGTGGCGAGCGGGGGAGGCTCGGCGGCGCTGAACGGAGCAGGGGCTGTCGGCGGCCATGGCGGCTAGCTCCTGGCCTGTCGGGCGTGGCGAGGGGCGGCTTGGCGTGTAGCGGTGAGGAGGGACGTGTGTGGCGAGGTGTTGCCGAGTGGTCCAAAGCCAGGGGGGCCAGCGTGTCGGCTCGGGCGCGGCATGTGCAAAACGTGTGCCAAACGCACGCTCTGCTCGCGCTCTGGGCACGCACGGGATGTGCTCGACACAAAGACAGAGCGTGCTACAGAGCTTGGGTGAGGCTGGCACTTAGCAGATCTAGGATAAGAGCAATTGGGAGTCTAGTGGACAGGTTAGTTTGATCCAAGGTGCAAGCTCACAGTGCAATGCCAAAACTCATGTCAAAATTGGTCATGCCTACAGGGTGCTCGATAGAATGCCACATGCACCTAGGCAACTCTTGGGGTGGCCAAAACTTCCAGATTGGGGTCTCTTTAGATGGACAAGAGGGTGGTGAGGTTAGTTGGTCAAATGCAGCAACTTGTTAGTGCATGTTTTGCAAAACTTCAATTCTGGACAGGAAATAAATGGCATTATTTCATGAACCAAAAATGATCCAATGGGTGTATGCTCCTGGATTTAGGGGTTTGGTAGGGTGTTCTATAAGCAGGAAAAGGAATCATGGGTAAAGGAGCAACTTAAGATGTAGTTGCTGTACAAATCCTCAAGTTGGACCAGAATAAAAATCAGGATGATTCACTCAAATTTTTCAAAGAACAGTACTAGTTTTTTTGCAAAATGTTGAATCATATGTTACTACTAACATCCAAAATTTTTGGTGGAGGCTAGAAGAAAATATTTAAATGACTTGTAGTGCAAAATGCCCACTGGACCAGAGAAGAGAAATCTGTTGTAGAACTCAAAATATTTCATTTAATAAAGATGTTTTTATACAAAGGTGATTTAAAAACATCACATGACATCTCCAAATTTTTGTGGAAATTTTAAGTGAATTTATCAAATGGTTGTAGTTCAAACATGGCCACTTAACCTTGAAAAACCATTTTCAAGAAAGTGAAGATCAAGCAAATTAATTATTTAATTAGTTATATTAAATGAGGAAAAGTTTTTCTTGAGAGATTAAATAAGCCCAATAACATATTTGAAAGATTTTCGCTTTGGGAGAAACTCATCACAACAGGGAAGAAAATGATTAAACAAAATAAAAAGGGAGCTCAGAAATTCAATGTTTTTAATTCCTGGCAAAATTTTAATTCATTTAAAACAAGGTCAAAATTTTGGGGTGTCACAACACTACCCCCCTTAAGAAAAAATCTCGTCCTCGAGATTTGCCAAAGGCTGTCTCAAGAAAATTTTATGCAACAAAAATGTGGCTACAGTGAGAGGGCAATAAGTGGTGTAAAACCACACTGTGGATACTGGTGCCACTACAAGAAAACCCGCTATAAAGCAACAAAAATTCTACAACGTTTTGAGTATATGTTGTAAAATTCAGAATAGATACACATATATGAGTTGTAGTATATGCGCTGCAGATATGCAGCTCATGACCCTATCATGATTATAAAAAAAAGTGGAAAGGAGAGGGAGACGCGTGAGAAACAGAGCCCACGACTCCCTCGTCTCTACCAAATCGCCGCCACCAATGCCTCGTCTCCCTCCTCCAACCCGCCTCGTCTCCCTTGCGCCGACCCTCCCCGTCCCCTCATCCCACCTCACAGCTCTGGAGGCTGCCAGATCCGCCACATCCTCACCCAACCGTCCCTCTCGCGTCCCATCCCGGTCTCTTCACGCGGCTCCTCGCTGCGCTACCTGCGGCGGCTGCATCAGGTGATGTCCGGCGAATCCCGCCAACGCCAAGCACAGCCCAAGGTCCCTTTGCTCCGTGGAGCCTTCCCATCCAGCTAGATCGAGTGCTTGCTGCCACCAAAGCCCACCCGTGACCCATCCCCCATGGCTAGGGTTTCGGGCGTCGGATCCGGTGTCAGTGGCCATGTCGTCCTCGTCTCCTCCGGTGAGTGCATCCCTTCCCTTGGCTTCATCCTCTCTCTCTCCCTTCTCTAACCTCTGCTCTTCACTTCTCATGTAGACGTGCGGGGAGGAACGGGCAGTGGACAACCGGCTCGGGATGAAGCAGCCACGAGCTTCCTCCTCCTCCGGCTTCAGGTGAGTTGGTCCACTCCTCCCTCTGCTCTGGTTCGTGGCACAACAGGAGACATTGTTGTTCTGGTGTTGTTAGGATTTTCTACTGTTTGGGATCAAGTGCCTACTGGTTGAGGTCAATTTGATTTTGTTTTGCTACTAAAGTGTCAAAGCAGAGGACGACCACATGCTCGACTGAGTCACGATGTGTTGAGGCTGGGAAGGTCGGCATGGCCTTCAACCATGGCAAATACACCTACTATGTTGCTGCCTTGCAAGCATTAGTGGCTAGAAATCAACTCCTAGCTGCATATTCTTTCTAGGGTAACATCATTGTAGGGAGGGATTCTGAAGCCCATATACCCAGTAACCAGTGTGTTTGAGGCAATTAGTACAAAAAACACCTAGGCATGGTTAAAATTCAGGTGGGGGTCTACAAGTAATTAATACAGTATATATCTCCAAGGCCCTAATTATTTTCTTTTCCAATCTTTAGTATTCTCCTGTTTCAGGTTCTGACCATGGCCAACATATATTGTTGTAGGCTAATTACTAAATCAATCTAACGATGGTTCATGTGGCAGTGGAGGTGTACAAACGGTAGTTTGAAGCAGATTAGGCGGCCGCGGGCATCTTTGGCGGCGAGGCCGTCCAGTGAAGGAAATGGCAGTGTGGCAATTTGTGTTCTATTCTCCATCCTTTAAGCTCATAACAGAAGAAAGAACTATACAATCACTATTGTTTTATTAAGAAAAAAACCTATCATGTACGCATGTTTTGATGAGTACTCCTCTTGACTCGATTGTGTTGTAGGGAGTGAAAGCATCCAATTGCGGTGGTCTGCAGTTCTGGTCGCCTCCAGCAGCACCACATAATCAAAGTTCCAAACAGTTGTGTTGGACTGCTGCCTCCAGCCAACCATAACATAATCATTGGATGTGCCTCTTAGGTAGAAGATTTGAGTGATCTATGTGTTTATTTCAGAAAACATTTTCTTAATGAAGATTTATATTATATAGATATTCCTGTACATTAGCTTTAGTTTTTTTGCTAACTAGAAAGTGGTTTCCTTTTTCTTACACCAACTCACTAAAGCATTGGGTTCATTTGGGGTTCCTAGATAGCTAATTTTAGGAGCACACAAGATTTAGACTCCTGCTATGTAATTAAAGGAAATCATGATATTGACTAATATCCTCTGTATATATTTACTAACCCTGGATCAGAGACATTTAAATTTAAATTATAATTTGGAAAGTTTATTTATAGGAATGATACATAGTATGTATAAATGCATTTATGAAAATAAATTTATTTCAGCCACATGTAAGCCAACACAGTATCACATGTAATATTTCTCAATTAGTTAAAAGTATGCTTCTTTTAAAACTGGTGGTTTTATTTTTATTACATAAAAATTTCATAGTTATACATGGCAAACTAAAATTGTTGTGCAGACACACTGGTTGATGACTAGTCTAATTAACTCAGGGATAAATTCATTGAGTAAGATGTAAAGTTGCCAAGATAGTAACTAGGGCACATAGAACGGGACGAATATAGATTCTCTTATTTTATTAAGTAGAATGGAACTTGGTGAAGCTTTACTTGTGTTGCGCTGTTCTAGAGATGCATAAGACACCTGTAACCTTTTTCCCTTAGCATTGCAGCTGCATGCACCAACTTGATGTAGGGCGACACCATGGAAGGTATACACTCTCCCTCTCCCTACTGTACTACCGCTCGTTGTGTCCATGACCATTGAGCCATGCTAGGTTCTATCTGTCCATATAATGTTATTGAGCCATATTGTTCTGCAGGCTATGTCGTATATTATGGCGTCTGGATTAGTCATCAATGATCACTAACACTCATGCTGGTATATTTCCAGAATCATAACAAGGACGTAGTTCTTGCTACAGTTCTAAGTTATGATCCTGAATTTAAACTTTATGGTGCTGAAATTAAAATGCATTTTGGGCAGTGTAATACAAAACTTGCGAAAACTGAAGATTTGGTACAGATTCGCAAAAACTGCAATACTAATGGTAATGCAGAAAAAATATATTGCATGGCCCTCAACGTTTGTACGTCTCTAATATCCTGCCTTTATCACTATTTGCATCATATCAGTGCATTATGTGTTAATAGTTCATTTTGTTATTTTTGTTGTAGATTGAAAAGATATATGGATGATTATATGGGTGCGTAACAAGTATACTGCAATGATGATGATGATGATGACGACGATGATATTCTGATTCATGATGATGATGATGATGATGATGATGGATGCTTTCAATTTTAGTTAAGTTGTGGGATGTTCCTGTTGGATGATGTTCCTTAGTTAGTTTTAGTCAAGTTGTAGGGATATTGATGGATGATTTTAGTTTAGATTTTGCTGTCAAGAAAATTTTAGATTGTGCATCACATTTGGATGATGTTCCTCCTGTAATATCCATTATTGTAATCCAACAGTTTTATCTGATATATGATTTCTTCCTCTTGTGAGTATATTCTCTTATTTTTTTTCCTCACTTGATACACATAATTATCATCATTATGTGGAGCATTAATTTAATTGTTGACATTATACAATATTATTCATATTACATATGCACCAACATCTGAAGCCTTCCAAATTCTCTTGCGTATCAATCAGATTTGGATTCATGTACATTAAGCATCAACGTATATAAGTGTTGTAAAAATAGGTTTATGTGTTGTACTCTTGCAACAGTCGCTTTTACCAACGATAGTACAAGCGTTGCATTATGCACTAGCAACACCGGATAAGGCTACGCATCCCAATCCGTTGGTAAAGACTCTCACAACGCATATATGGACTTTTAGATACGGAAAAAAGCGTTGCTATATGAGGGGTCATGTTGTAGTGTGCTGCGTGGAAAAATTCTACGGTTCGGGACAAAAGAAAGTAGGATCCCTAGCTGGATAAAAATTTAGAATAGTTTCTAAATTTAAATATACGTTGGTCGCACCCGAGAGCACAGTGCTCTTTCTGGCTGACGGGTGGACCCGGGGTCCACAGTCAGCCTCTTCTTCTCCCTCTGGCTCTCTCTTCTTCCTCTCTCGCGCGCTTCCCCGCACTTTCTCCACCGGCGACGTTTAGCGCGTAGGGCATCTAGGCCGTACCGAGGTAGTGCGCGGTGTGCTAGCTGCCGGTGCAGCATGCACTCACCTCGTGGGCCAGCATGCTGTCGGCACTGCTTGCGGATTCATCTCCAAACACCGGCGATCGGCGACGAGCGGCGTTGGTGGACTTCGCCCACCGTACACCGAGCTCGAGCTATAAAACGGCCGGGGTGTTCTCCTCTCTCCTTCCTCACACCTGGCCTCACTTCTCCTCCTCCTTTCCCCATTACCGCTTACAGAAGCTCGGGTGAGGCTCTAATGGCGGAGGTGATGCCGGACTGGTTTGCGATCCTGATATTCGCGGGACTGGCGACACTACTGGGGCTCTCTATGCTCCTGTGCACGATGATCCTCGACGATCGTCGCGACGCTGCTGCTCGGGTGTTGGCTCTCCGCGGTGGTGGTGAACACGAGGAGTAGATGGGGTGTGCTAGGTGCTAACCGTTGCTAGGGGGTGATTAGCTGGAGGCAACACCATTGCATAGTTTTGCAAACAGTGTATGTGCTGGAATAATTATGGTTGTGAGTCTGCTGCCGTGGTGCTGTGTGAAATTAATAAATCCACGCCGCGAGAAAGTGTAGATGTGGCAACTCAGAAAAAGAAAATCTCATTCCAGGATTTTGCGAGAAAAGTAGTTAATTTAAAAAGGGCATAAACCACAACAAAAACTACATCCATTGGTAGAAGCCAATTAATTAACTTGTCGTAACAACTCAGGGCATTACGCATAAGTCAAGTACATAAATAAATGTTGCAATAATGAACACCGCAGCAACGCCTAAAATGGGAATGGTAATCGGACGAGGTCCCTAGAAAACATCTCTGGTACTGGGATACACTCCTCTTCTATCGGAGAAAGTGGATTGACCAGTCGATGCACGTGTCTTTCCCGGTCGGGCCTTAGTGCTCTGCCTATGGCGATTTGAGGATTTAAATCTGCGAGGCTCTGGAGATAACCCATCACACGTTGGGTTAAACGCTCTTGAGCGATGACGTACTGGACAAGGTTGGCCAGGACTAGGTCTCTCTCAATTCGTCCACCAGGAAAAGATGTCACTCCTCCGGATTCTGCACGGCTCGAAAAGTAATAGTATCCTCGTTCGCTGGCATAAGGCACTGCAAATCGAAGGCGAGCAAGCGCTTCATATGCAGCAGTTCTACGGCCATCTGTGGGGTTGGCATAGATTTCCCCACGAAGGGGACCTCTGTTGGATCTTGGTTTGAATTTACGGGAGGGATGTGCACTGCTGCCCAATATCTAGAGGTGGAAGAGGTGATCCTCGATTTGAACAGTTCGTACTGGGGTGGCTGGGTAGCGCCCATGGTACTGCAGGTAAAATCCCACAATAACTTGACAAAACTACCCTGGGTTGCATCTGGAGTTCTTAGGTAAATGCTGGGGCTCGGCATGGCAAGAATTGATTGTGAGGATGGTGCACGAGATGAGGGGTGCTTGGCAAGGTCACGCGGTGGCCTTTTATAGCACTGGAGCGGGGTCATTCTTACCGTGGTGAATGGTAAATAAAATTTTCAGCTCTGTTACAAGGGTCGCGGTCAAGCCACAGATTCACACATTTCACTATAGTGATGTGTTACTGTGGGGTTGTCGGGGAAGGTTTTTGGGTAGTTGTGTCCGGAAAGATATGCCACTGGGTGCTGACATACCCATGCAAGAGATACTATATAAAACAGAGGCACGACAACAGACGGCGTCTAAAAACAAGGCCACACCATTACAAAGCTAGGGTACACTGGGACTCGATACGATTCGGGTGACTTAGTCTACCTCGTTTATATCCAAGCGGGTGTGCCTTGTGGATGTCGAGGCTTCTCTTCGGGTCTCGTCGTCTGAATTAACTGGAGTGGTCTGAGGGGCTGCAGGCTCGGGGTAGCGATGATGACCATCTCAAGGATTGTTGGCCATAACCCCGTTGGAGTGTGTTTCCAGTATGCGGCGAAGCACTTCTGGGGTTATCGCGGCAACTTGGCCGATGGTTGGGGTAGATCTCCGGGGCTCGATCGGGTGTCCAAACAGCATGACTGGGTTGTTGATGTTGGGCTCGATCTCTTCTCTCGCCGGGGTTCGATGAACCAGCTCTCCACGAGCTGCAATTAGATCAATCGTGATTTGATCGCATAGCTCCTCTGGTGCACTTACATAGCGCACTAGGTGCAACAATGCAGGATCTGTCTCGTGATCTCCGTTGACAACTTGGGGTGGTCTACCATACCCTTCACGTCTGGGGTAGTAGTGGAACGAGCGACAGTTAACTCTGGGTGACAAGTGTTGGAGATGAACTATTGCTTCTCGAGTAGCTAGTTGGATGGCTTGTGGCTCAAAGGAAGTTGTTCTTCTGGTGAACCTGTAGGGGCGCTCGGGCTCTAGTCCCCTACCATAAATGTGCACAGTGGCCCAGAATTGACGGCTCTCGCCGCTCATGGGTCCTTGGTACACAACATATTCTGGGGGCTCTTCTAACGCATAGGCACGACGGGTGAGGTTTGCGAGTATGGTCACAAAGCCTCCAAGGTTGGTTGCTGTGGTCTCATTGTGCACGACGGGTCCAGGCATTGTGGCTCGGTTTGGGGTAGCGGCTGTGCTGTGCTGGGTTGGGGCTAGCGTGCCCTTTTTATAGGAAAAAGGGGACGGAGTCTTCCTCCACACGCTTGCGAAGAAGGACTATTTAGGACTTGGTTACTGGTGCAAGGTTGACAGGTTGGGTTGATAGGTTGGGCACCGACTGCCCAAAAGGTGTCGGGTCTCGGTGTGGCTATCTTGCTAGGGAAGCTTGACTGGGGTTTGGTCAAAGTCTGGTGGGCTGGATTACTTAGGTTTATTGACCTGGCTAAGATAGGATTAGCCAATGGTCAGCCTGGCTCTGATACCAAGTCTGTCGCGACCGGTTTTCCGGACATAAATTTCCAGAAAATGGCCGTTGTGGTCACCAGCCCCAGGATTACTGTTAGCTGATGAGGCACCAACTTGTTACAGAAATTCCAAGCAAAAGCACAAAATGTGCAGTACAAGACCATTGTGGCCTGTGAGTACATCAAATGGTTTTCTAGTGGTTGATGGCGGAAGCGGTTTGTGAGTCATCAGTGTGTGGAACTCCATTTCCCACGGGAACAGCTGACCAGGTTAACTCCTATCTTCGCGAGGCTGCTATCACCGTTGCTTAATTTCCGCGGCTGTCATCGCAGCGCTCCTTTCCATGCGAATATCTGGCCAAGACAATAGCCAGGGACAAGCCAGTGAGTACTTTGAATGTACTCGCAAACATCAAGAACACTGGAATAATATAACTGATATCCATGCACGGAAATATTCTATGATCACATCGTCAGTCAAAAATAACATATCTTTTATGCATGCAAGCGGTTATTTATATGCGACATAAATAAGTATTAAGGGAGTGGAAACAAAATGCCGCAGTCGGGCGTCTATGCGACACCACATAAAGGGCTTAAAAGAAATGCCGCAGTCGGGCGTCCAAGCGACACCACATAAAGGGCTTAAAAGAAATGCCACAGTCGGGCGTCTAAGCGACACCACATAAAGGGCTTAAAAGAAATGCCATAGTCGGGCGTCTAAGCGACACCACATAAAGGGCTTAAAAGAAATGCCACAGTCGGGCGTCTGAACGACATCACAGAAAGGGCTTTTAAAAGAAATGCCACAGTCGGACGTCTGAGCGACATCACAGAAATGGCTTTAAAAGAAATGCCACAGTCGGACGTCTGAGCGACATCACAGAAAGGGCTTTAAAAGAAATGCCACAGTCGGACGTCTGAGCGACATCACAGAAAGGGCTTTAAATGAAATGCCACAGTCGGATGTTTGAGCGACATCACAGAAAGGGCTTTTAAAAGAAATGCCACAGTCGGACGTCTGAGCGACATCACAGAAAGGGCTTTTAAAAGAAATGCCAGAGTCGGACGTCTGAGCGACATCACGGAAAGGGCTTTAATTCACCAGTAAATTAATACTCATAATAAATATTCAATTCATGATAATGAACGGGTTAGCCATCCACAGGAATAAACATTTAGCCGGGCTTAGAAATAATTAATCATCATGAATATCCAAGGGTAGAACCATCCCAGGGATACTTGATAATACAAATAATATAACAGGTTAGTCCATCACAAAATAATAAACATGGTCCTCACCAGTCACCGATCAGTGTCCAAGTTTTGGTTTAACCATTTTCACCTCCGAAGACCGACACAAAGACCAATACTTGACCCATCCCAGACTGTAATCCTTAACCATGGACACGGCTACTCGAATAGGTTTAATCTCTGCAGAGGGTGTACTCTTTACCCACGAGTAACGGATTCCTTTAGTCCATCGGGACTAATTCCCTCTACGGCCTTTTAGTTGAAAACACGCCTAACTTGCACACACCAGCTTAACTCATCGGTGTCTGGAATCACCCACGACACTTGCTAAGCAAAACTCTAAGTGGGGAGGCTACAACCTCGCGTAGCATGGGATCAAATTTATATCGCGCGCTCTAAGGGGTGGCCTCCCCTCTCGGTTCCAACCGGAAACACCCATGCCCCCGGACCAGGTGGCCTGCCTACCGGCTACAACCGATATCTTCCACCATGGCCTCTCTGTATGGTGTGTGCTGGAAAGGGGTTGACGAATTACTGAACCATACCCTTACCTGCAGCAGGGACGAGTGGTAGTACGAGGCAAGTATGGGGGTTACTGGAACAAGACTCGATCTGTGGTCGACTCAGGAGGTTTATAAGTTCCCTGCATGACATGTATATCAAACATATTACAACCGACGAAATCACCACTCAATATACCTTACCATGCCATACCGGACATAACCGTCCCGACGGGGACCGGTGACAAGCTCATGCCTACCCAAGGCCGAGGCTTTCCCGGATTCCTTTCCGGCATGCATGCAAGGCATATGAGGATGATTATCATTACAAAAATATTCATTCCCAACAGCAAGGAAATCACTGATATGCTTCCATGCATATGATCGTATCACATAAAATAACAAGTCCTCCGTGATAAGGTGCTGTTATAAATGTGTCAAATAGCACACCAGAAAACATTATACCAGGGTTCAGAATGCTTGCCTTTAAGTTGTGGAGGGGTGAGGTGCTCTCCAAAACTTTTGAAAGTTTCTTCTCTCTCTCAAAAATCCTATTTTAAAATATATTTGAATTAACACAAATTTCAAAAACAGTACAAAAAAGTTGTTTGGAAAATTTTGAAATAAATCTTAAAATAAACTAGACCAAATTTGTGGAAGGTAGGAAAAAGAATCAATTCATTTGGAGTTATATTTAAAAAGTTATAGCCAGTCAAAGATTTGGTCAAAATCTGTTTTGAATAAATTCAGGAAAAGAAAACGGTTCAAACGAGATTACGCTTTCGATGCAGAGAAAACGCATTTGCACCCTTTACGCCTCCACTTACCCAGCGTGGGCGGCGCGTGTGTCACTGGCAGTGGGCCCGCCTGGCCCACTGGTCAGGTTTGACCAGTCACCCGCGTCGTCTCCCTCCTCTGCCCGAGTGGAGCGGGGCTCCGGCGATCATCGCCGGCGAATGGTGGCTCCGTTCGGAAAGCTGAGGCCACCAGCGGGTTCAGGGGGCCGAGGTGGTCACTCCAGTAGTCGTAGGGTCGTCGGAAGTGGAGGAAATCGCCGGCGGCGAGCTCCGCGGCGGAGGGAAGCTTCGGGAGCAAGGTGGATTTGGGGCTACGGTGGTTCCCGATCAAGATTGAGTAGGGGGATGAGTTCACGGGAGGATGAGGAAGTTTCTGGCGAAGAGAATGGAGAGGGGGAGGCACTGGAGGTGCCGGATTGGCCGAGGCGGTGGCGGCGGCAGGAGTTGCCGGAGATGAGGAAGGAGGCCTCCCCGTGTCGAATGCGAGCTAGGGGAGCGCCAATGGGGTGGCATGAGGTCGCCTGCGTGCTCGGGGAAGCTCGGGGGCCTCCTTTTATAGCTCGTCGAGGTCGGTTCCACGGCGGCGGATAAGGATGTTGGCGAACCGCCTCTCTGTAGCGGCAGGGCGACGTGGCGGCGACGAGCGCTAGGGGACAAGCTTGCGGATGAGCACGCACTGCTCTAGGGGGCAGGTGGCGAGCGGGGGAGGCTCGGCGGCGCTGAACGGAGCAGGGGCGGTCGGCGGCCTTGGCGGCTAGCTCCTGGCCTGTCGGGTGTGGCGAGGGGCGGCTTGGCGCGTAGCGGTGAGGAGGGACATGTGTGGCGAGGTGCTGCCGAGTGGGCCAAAGCCAGGGGGCAGCGTGTCGGCTCGGGCGCGGCATGTGCAAAACGCGTGCCAAACGCACGCTCTGCTCGCGCTCTGGGCACGCACGGGATGTGCTCGACACAAAGCCAGAGCGTGCTACAGAGCTTGGGTGAGGCTGGCACTTAGCAGATCTAGGTTAAGAGCAACTGGGAGTCTAGTGGACAGGTTAGTTTGATCCAAGGTGCAAGCTCACAGTGCAATGCCAAAACTCATGTCAAAACTGGTCATGCCTACAGGGTGCTCGATAGAATGCCACATGCACCTAGGCAACTCTTGGGATGGCCAAAACTTCCAAATTGGGGTCTCTTTAGATGGACAAGAGGGTGGTGAGGTTAGTTGGTCAAATGCAGCAACTTGTTAGTGCAAGTTTTGCAAAACTTCAATTCTGGACAGGAAATAAATGGCATTATTTCATGAACCAAAAATGATCCAATGGGTGTATGCTCCTGGATTTAGGGGTTTGGTAGGGTGGTCTATAAGCAGGAAAAGGAATCATGGGTAAAGGAGCAACTTAAGATGTAGTTGCTGTACAAATCCTCAAGTTGGACCAGAATAAAAATGAGGATGATTCACTCAATTTTTTCAAAGAAAAGTACTAGTTTTTTTGCAAAATGTTGAATCATATGTTACTACTAACATCCAAAAATTTTGGTGGAGGCTAGAAGAAAATATTTAAATGAGTTGTAGTGCAAAATGCCCACTGGACCAGAGAAGAGAAATCTATTGTAGAACTCAAAATATTTCATTTAATAAAGATGTTTTTATACAAAGGTCATTTAAAAACATCACATGACATCTCCAAATTTTTGTGGAAATTTTAAGTGAATTTATCAAATGGTTGTAGTTCAAACATGGCCACTTAACCTTGAAAAACCATTTTCAACAAAGTGAAGATCAAGCAACTTAATTATTTAATTAGTTATATTAAATGAGGAAAAGTTTTTCTTGAGAGATTGAATAAGCCCAATAACATATTTGAAAGATTTTCGCTTTGGGAGAAACTCATCACAACAGGGAAGAAAATGATTAAAGAAAATAAAAAGGGAGCTCAGAAATTCAAAGTTTTTAATTCCTGGAAAAATTTTAATTCATTTAAAACAAGGTCAAAATTTTGAGGTGTCACATGGTGTGAGGTCGATGGGAGGGCGGGGCGGCAGAGGCATGGGTTTGGGCCGGTGGACGCTGGCGGTTCGAGAAAGATCGTCAACAGTGACTGGCGGGAGGTAGACGAAGGCCATTTGCCCGTTCCTTATAGATGGGACGGTTCATTAAAAAAAATCGACTAACCTATTTATTTTCAGTCGACTGTTATGTTAGATATGACCACATGTGGTGTTGTGCTGGAGAAGTACCTGAATTTCCTGTTCTCATATATTACAAAATCATATGGAGTAGAATCTAATTTTGTTTGGCATGCAATGTTGTAGAGTTATCATATGTCTCCTGTCATTTATTTTTCAGCGACCTGCTATCTGCTACTTTTACAGTGCACTAGTTCTGCGCACACTTCACCCTTACTCTCACTATTGTGTTTTTATGCAAGGGCATTTCAGACTCTGCTGCCATGAGAGAAGCCGAAAAGAAAAGAGAGATGTCGCTCCAGCTTCGTATGCGGGTAGGCAAGACACGTTATAGCGCTATAAAGGGTGGAGTGTCAGCAGATGGAGACAGTAAACGTAGCTCTGGAGTTGATGACCTCGCTCACAATGAACCACCATCCCATGTGCTTGCTTTAACTTCGCGATCTCATATGTGGTTGCATGTTCCATGTGGTGTCTAGCTTATATTCGAAAGACCGAAGTCGGTAAGATAAGGAAAGATATTTTTTACATGAACCACCATCCCGTGAGCACCAGAAGACAAATCACTACTAGGAAAATGCGCATACATAGAATTTTAGCAGTAGCGCCTGTTTGGGCACACACGCTACTGGTATTTACCAGTAGCGCCGGCCAGAACGGGTGCTACTGCTAGTGAGTAGTAGCAGCACTCGTTGGCGCGGGCCGCGCTGCTGTTTAGCGGGCCGCCGGGGCCAAAGGGCAGGCCACTTAGTTGTATCGTGTGTTTTGCGCCAGCACTACAGCTAGTGGGCTTAGCAGTAGCGCTGGCCCATTGCCCGCGCTGTTGTTAAGCCCACTCCCTCTCCCCCCCACGCGCCCGCGGCCCGGCCTGCCTCATCTCTCACTAAAGCTCACTCACACTCTCCACACTCCTCCCTGTCAATCCCCCGCGTGTCACCGTCGACCCGCAAGCTGCCGTCCCCCGGGCCGGCCCTCCTCCTTGCTGCTTCGGCCGCCCTCGCCCGCGCCGGCCCTTCTCCTCGCCGACCGCCCTCCCCCGCATTGGCCTCCTCCCCCGCCGGCCGCCCCGGCCCCCGTGCCGGCTCTCCTCCCGCGCCGGCCATGCTCCACGGTACCGAGAGTTACTCCTCCCTCTCATTCCTCCTCCTCCCTCCCCCCTAGCTAGTTATAGTTATTAGAGTAGTTATTTTGAATCCTATGTAGTTGACAAAATGTAGGTTATTAGAATAATTAGGTATGAACCCTAGTTAATTCATATGAACCCTAGGTTTTTAAATTTAGCTAGGTTTTAAAGTTAGGACAGAAATTTAGCTAGGTTTTTAATTAGGTTTAGTTAATAGAATTTAGGTGTTTTAGTTGTTTTAGGTGTAGTTAACAGAATTTTAGGTGTTTTAGTTGTTTTAGGTGTAGTTAACAGAATTGTAGGTGTTTTTTAGTGAAAGCAATTGTTGTTATTTTTTAGTTAAAGCATTTTTTCCTGTTATATGCAAATTTGCAGTGGACATGTCATATTTGGAACATGTCACATTTTGGACATGTCATATTTTTTCGAGCGGCCTATGTTTTGCCAGAAATGTCGATTCGTTTATGTTCTGGAAAATTTCAGGCGCTCGATATGTCCTATTTTTAGCAAAGGTCATGCCAAATTTTGCTAAGTGTTTATTAATTTTGTTTTCATAATTAAGCATTTAGTTCTCGATGTCGATGATGCCTATCCTGCATCCTCGTCGTCGACTCGGCGGAGGACTCCTGGTTGAGCCGAGGGGCCATGTCCGGGACTGGGCTCCGCCGGGCTGGTACTGGGTTGTGCTACCTTTTGGTGAGCGCAGCTTAGTGAGGAGCCAGCCCGTCATCAACCCGAAGCTTCTTTGGTGGCAGTCACGTGGGCCTGGATCGGTGGAGAGGCTTGAGTCCCCCGCGCAGGTGGGACAACACCGTGTCACGGAGGAGAACGCACACGTCCAACGCTACTTGGTTCCGTTGGCGAACGGCCGGTTCTCGAATACCTGGCAGATTATTTGGGGATCTCACCGGAGCTATGATCCGGTGATGGTTCCTTCTCTTCGGGTGTACACCGTGTCCCACTGAACATGGAGGAGCTATTATTCGAGATGTATTAGTGATATTATATGATGATCTTCGCTACGAACTACTATATATGTATTCGATGATGGATTCTTAATTACCTATTAGTTATTTGCTTATTGAATTCAAAAGATGAGCGTCGTTTGTGCTACAAACTACTATATATGTATTCATGATGGATTATATGATGATCTTTGCTACAAACTACTACAAACTACAATTTTTAGGTGTTTTAGTTGTTATATGATGATCTTTGCTACAAACTACTATATATCTATTCGATGATGGATTATTAATTACCTATTAGTTATTTGCTTATTGAATGCAAAAGATGAGTGTCGTTTGTGCTACAAACTACTGCATATGTATTCATGATGGATTATATGATGATCTTTGCAACAAACTACTACAAACTACAAATTTTAGGTGTTTTAGTTGTTATATGATGATCTTTGCTACGAACTACTATATATGTATTCGATGATGGATTATTAATTACCTATTAGTTATTTTCTTATTGAATGCAAAAGATGAGCGCCGTTTGTGCTACAAAATACTATATATGTATTCATGATGGATTATATGATGATCTTTGCTACAAACTACTACAAACAACAAATTTTAGGTGTTTTAGTTGTTATATGATGATCTTTGCTACAAACTACTATATATGTATTCGATGATGGATTGTTAATTACCTATTAGTTATTTGCTTATTAAATGCAAAAGATGAGTGGTTTGTGCTACAAACTACTATATATGTATTCATGATGGATTATACGATGATCTTTGCTACAAACTACTACAAACTACAAATTTTAGGTGTTTTAGTTGTTATATGATGATCTTTGTTACAAACTACTATATATGTGTTCGATGATGGATTATTAATTACCTATTAGGAAATGTCTGACGACGAAAGGGAATTCGCTATGTGCGAGTACTGCGAAGATAAGCGCGGTATGTGCGACAGGCCTCACTAGCTAGAAGGTCGGCGCTTCAGCATCAAGCTCCAAGAGACCTTCGATGTTGAAACAATACGCAACGACGACAAGTGTTTTTTGTTATTTTTTGCACGACTTCTCTGCTTCTTCAACATGTAATTTCCGTCTTTTACAATTCGACTAGCTTATCCCATGCCATGCAAGACGCTATGTCTTGGAGAAGATGGGTTTTGAAGATCATAAAAGAATGGAGACAAAGATAATTCAACTAAGGACCCATCATGGTTATGATTTTGCTGTAAATCTATACAATTCTGTGAACTCATCCAATTTTGGTTGCCTGAATTGGGAAGCCCTTTGCCAGGCATATGATGTTCATGAGGGTATGCTTCTCACCTTCGATCTTGGTGATCCTGACATCAACGGAAATGATATGACCATTTGGGTCCTTGTAGACACGCTTCCAGTTCTACCGCTGTGTGAGTTTCTTAAACATATTTACTAAGTAATTTATATTGTTTATTTCAAAATATTTGACAGTTTATTTCCATTGACAGCTTATTTTCATTGTTCAAAAAATGTAGGAAAATGCTAGACAGAACCTACTACTACAATGATGAAGCACAATTAACTTATAAGGAGCAAGATGGTCTTATCGCATTTTTTACTGATATTGAGAATTAAAATAGCTATTACCAAACTCCTCCACATTATGGTCAATACATGCCACTAGTGCACGTGTTGAACTACGGTAACATCAATGGAGATATCATGATAAGATTTTCTACTATTACGACATCCGTGCATCTTTTGCATAAATTCTTCTAAAACTAAACTATATTGCTAACTACAAAGTTATTACTATGTTTTTGAACAGAAAATCCTGATGGATTGTGTGCCTCATCTGATGTTGATGAGAGGTCGCGTTAATGTTATGAGCTTACGGCCACCACGGCCAGGTCAGCCGCAGTATCCACATCACTCCTGTCCATACCGGATTTTCCCCGTTGTCCGTTTTGCATTCCGGTGCTTCGTTCTCCTCCGGTGGTCAATTCTAGCTTTCTTTCGTGTGTGGGGATTAAACATTTCCGGATTGGACCGAGACTTGCCAAGCGGCCTTGGTTTACTACCGGTAGACCGCCTGTCAAGTTTCGTATCATTTGGACTTCGTTTGATACTCCAACGGTTAACCGAGGGACCGAAAAGGCCTCGTGTGTGTTGCAGCCCAACACCCCTCCAATTTGGCCCAAAACCCACCAAACTCTGCTCCATCATCTAGAGCATTCGATCACGATCGCGTGGCCAAAAACCGCACCTCATTTGGTGTCAGGACCCCGATTCTAAGCCACATCGATCTAGCCGGTAACACCTCATATCACTTTGCGGCCTCACGCACGGTATCCCACGGGTGTCGCCTTACCATGGCCCGGGACCGTTTGCGCCTTTTGGCTCGCGTATATGACAATGTCGCTAGCATCCATATGACCGAGAACCCGGGCCGACATGGCTAGTCATGAACCCAAAGCGGCACAGACCTATGGAGACAGGCATACATGAATCACATCGAACATGTCAGTCATCAACGAGTGATTCCGGGCTGTAGCACTGGGCTAACAGGACTCCGGGGATCCCGGGCTGTAGCAGGCTAGATAGGACTCGGAGATCACCGCGTGACATTTCCCTGAAGGGACAGACATAGGGACGAAGTGAAACACATGCCGGCCAGTCAAGTGTCCTGAACAGTAGTGCTGGGCTAGCAGGACTCCGGTGAACCAGGCTGTAGCGGACTACTATGGCTCGAGGAGCACTAGACTACATTTCCCCATAAGAAAGGCTGCGAAGGACAAACAACTAGATTGTCGGATCCCACTCATACCAAGCATTTCAATCATACACACAATATGCCCGATATGAGTACATACAACATGGCATCACAACAAAACTCTACAACTCAAGTACTTTATTTAAAGGCTCCAGGGAGCCATACATAACATATTCATACAGATAGGGGTCACATGACCCGACACTCAAGTCACACAGTCATACAAGCACATGCGGAAGCAACTAGTCTGGGTACAGACTCTAGAAAGAAAGAAGGCTTCTCGAAGCCTGTATATCTACATAGGCCCTCCATGGCCTGGATCACCACCTGGGTGGCTAGTAACTCATCGACGTCAAGGTGGCTAGTCACTCGTCGACGTCAAGGTCTACGTAAAACCCATCGGAGGGGGCAGTGTTGTCGTCTAAAAACGATAAATAAGCAAACATGAGTACAAAGGTACTCAGCAAGTCTTACATCAGAAGCTACTATACATGCTCATTCTCAAGAAGGTGGTGAGGTTTATGCAGCAAGCCAGCTTTGACTCTTGGCTAAGCTATCCTACGGAACCTTTTAGCAAACTAGTTTTCGCACACGAGTCCACTACTCACCATCACAATACTCCACCGTGGATCCTCCCTCGTATCCTGCGAGAGGGCCATCCTCGGTACTCACACTTATCTTGAGTCTTTTAGTAGTATCCATTAACTTGTCTATGAACTGTATAGGCAACCAAGTAGTCCTTTACCGCGGACGCGGCTATTCGAATAGTTTTATACCCTGCAGGGGTGTACTTCGTCATACACGCTTTCACCGCTTACCGCCGTCTACACGACATGTACTCGGCAACCTTCAAGCGGAAGCCCAGCGAGGGTGTCGGCCACGGCCTACCTAAACACCTAAGCCCCTAGTCCAGGTTATCGCCTATCCAGGTTCCATCCGCAGGGAGTCCGGCCGAGGTTTCCACATACGGCCCCGAACGATGTGAACAGGGTTCCCGAGACACCAAACGGGTGACTCGATACACCGTGCCACGGTGTATCTACCGCAACATAGCCCACCCCTAGGGTCAGCGCTACGCACGGCCGCCAACACATATCCTACAAACACCAGAAACTATTTGCAACTCCTGGACAGAGTACTAGGGTGGCTAAGAAGCCGAGAGGGTCCATTTGTTTCGGGCCCAATGTACGGTAGTAACTGCATCTTAAATCACACATACAGATCTCAGTTCTTATGGACGGCCTCAATGAAACAACCCACCATGTACTCCTACATGGCCTCTCATCGATACCTTTACCTAAACAGGTTCAACACATCCCACATATTACTGACACAAGCATTTCACTATAGCCCATCACCCAGATGAACCAGACCTGACACAACTCTAAGCATAGCAGGCATAGCAAGGTAGGAATCACAAAACATGGCTCAATCAACTCCTACACATGCTAGTGGGTTTCATCTAGTTACTGTGGCAATGACAGGTCATGCAGAGGATAAGGGTTCAACTACCGTAGCACCCAGCAGTTTGAATCGTGTTGTCTTAATGCAGTAAACAAGAGCAGGAGCGAGAACATGGGTTTGTATCAGAATGATCAATGGTTGCTTGCCTGATGGAGTGGTAACGGGATACTGCCCTTCAGTTGGATACTCGTGAATATCCTCGGAGGCAGAACCTACCACGAAGAACACATCGGAACACAATCAACACATGATGATATGCAACAATATGATGCATGCTATGACATGGCAATATGGATGTATCTTGGCCTAATGCATGCTAAAACAGAAGGGTAATTGCTTATTTGAACCAATGGTTCAAGTGTGAGCTCATTTGTCATGATCATATTAGTGCATCACCTTATATTGCATAAACAGCAGGTTTAACTTGTTCTGACATGCATGAAACCAGTACCAATGGATTGCTTGGATTTTTCTGATAATTTTTCATATATAATTTGTCTCATTTGGAGTTATGGTTGAATTTCTATGAATTTTTGAAGTTTAGGCAATTTTCTGGAATTTTCTATATAAAATTAAATCCAGAAAAGAGTTACTGCGTCAGCCTTGCGTCAGCATGACGTCAGCAAGTCAAAGGCGCCAGCCAGGTCAAACCTGACTTGTGGGGCCTCCTGGTCAGTGTCTCTGTGCACTAACCACACTTAGTTAGCCTAATTAACAGGCGGGGCCCACTAGTCAGTGACTATACTAATTAACTAATCTATTTAGTTAGCACTAACAGGGTAATTAGCCGGGCGGGGCCTGCATGTCAGTGAGAGAGGGGGGGAGTCAACCCACGTCAGCAGGTCAAACCTCCCCGGTCAGTGGGTCAAAGCCTGCCGGCGTTTAGCCGTCGGCGAGGCCAGACGCGGTGGCGCGCTGCGGAAATCGCCCACGGGGCACCATTTGGTGCGCGGAGAGCATCTACGAGCTCCTGGGAACGAGCCGCAGCTCTTGGTGGTGGTGGTTGAGCTCGGGGTGGCCGGAGACGTCGCCGGCGACGACTTTGGCGGTCGCCGAAGTCGGGCGAAAGTGAACCCGTGGCTGTGAGGCACGGCGAGGTGCGTGGAGTAGTGCGTTGAGTTCCTGGTGATGCGGTGAAGTGTTCGAACAGGGTGGCGTGGCCAGAATTTGGCCGGAGCCACGTCGTCGACGAGCTCCGCGTCGGTGTGTGCGGGTGAGCTTCGTGCAGTTGCTACGGTGCACGAGGAAGCAAACGGAGAGGATGGGGAGGTAGCTGAGCTCACGGTGGTCTCATAGAGCTAGACGGCGCGGTCGGGGACGAGATGGTGCGGCGGCGACGGCGAAGGGGATCTCCGGCGAGGCTCGGTGAAGACGAGGTCGAAGGAGTCGTTGCAGAGCATGTGAGCGCTCGGGGCTTGGCTGCTCGAAGGACTTGACGACGACGGAGAGGATGGACACGGTGGTGCAGCACGGGGACGTTGGTGGACGGGGTTTTCACGGTGGCGCGAGCTCAGCAGCGTCGGCCATGGCGGAGGGGAGCGAGAGAGAGAGGCAGGGGGCGAGTGAGCGTGTCCAGGGGGTCGAGACGGCGACGTGGAGCCAGTCCAGGGAGTCGAGGCGGCGAGGGGAGGAAGCAGGACGGCAGCCTGCTGCGTGGCGCGCGCGGGTGCCGCCGTCGAGCACCCGCCTGCCTGCCTGGCGAAGCCAAGCTGCTCGCTGGCGCGGCAGCTGGGCTGGGCCGGCAGGTGGGCCTGGTGGGTGGTGCCAGGTAAGGTTCTTCTCCCCTTTTTTGATTTTGTTTTCTTTTCTATTATTCTGTAGCTTTAGGGCTTTAATTAAAATACCTAGGCACTTTCTAAAATCCTGAAAATATTTGTGAGCCCTATTGGAATTATTCCTAACAGCAAACAATTACTTTCAGAATTATTTGAGCACTTGAATTATTTAATAGCATTTAAATGCCCAAATTCAAATATTTATGAATTAAATCAGTGACCTTCTGTTGACCTAGAAAAATGTGCACCTCTTTTCCCAAAGGTTCCAGCCCAAGGCAAAGAGGGTGAACATTTTTGAAGGGCATTTCAGGTTCATTGAATTTATTTTTAGTAAACCCTAGTTCATTTCAGGGGGGGTGCTGGGGGTTCTGCTTTCCCCATTTCAATTTTCTGATGAAGGTAAACATGATGCACACTCTAATGCATGATCTAGCTAGGGTGTGACAACTCACCCCCACTCAATAGAATCTCGTCCCGAGATTTAGAATCATCTGGAAAGAAGGTGGGGTACTCGAGTCGAAGACGATCCTCCCTTTCCCAAGTGGCTTCTTCCTCGGAATGGTGTGACCATTGAACCTTGAGAAACTTGATATTATGACGTCGAGTGGTACGCTCGGCTTGATCAAGGATACGAACGGGGTATTCTCGATAAGAAAATTTATCTTGTAAATCAAGCGTTTCGTGGTCCACTCCACGGATAGGATCCGCGAAGCAACGCCTGAGTTGCGAAACGTGGAAGACATCGTGAACTCTGGGAAGATGCGGAGGTAGTTCCAATTGGTAGGCAACTTCTCCTCGTTTGGCAAGAATGCGAAAGGGTCCAATGTAACGAGGAGCCAATTTGCCTTTGATACCAAAGCGATGGGTTCCCTTTAACGGGGTAACCCGAAGGTAAGCCTTCTCGCCAATTTCAAATGTCATAGGCTTATGTTTACGATCATATTGACTCTTTTGGCGAGATTGGGCTGTTTTCAATTTCTCACGAATAACGCGAACCTGCTCTTCTGCTTCCTGAATCATATCCGGGCCAAAGAGTTGTCTTTCCCCGGTTTCTGACCAGTTAAGAGGCGTTCGACATTTTCTTCCATAGAGAACTTCGAAGGGAGCTTTGCCCAAACTAGCTAGATAACTATTGTTATAAGCAAACTCCGCGAATGGAAGGCATTTCTCCCAACTCATTCCGAACGAGATAACAGAAGCTCGGAGCATATCTTCCAGAATTTTATTGACTCGCTCTACTTGACCACTTGATTGAGGATGGAAGGCGGTGCTAAAGGAGAGATGAGTTCCCATAGCATTTTGGAAACTTTCCCAAAATCGAGAGGTGAAGAGACTTCCACGGTCTGAGTTAATTTCCAATGGGACACCATGAAGAGACACTATTCGGGAGATGTATAAGTCAGCTAGCTGGCTAGCGGTGATACTCTCACGAACAGGTAGAAAGTGGGCTACTTTGGAAAGTCGGTCGATCACAACGAAGATGGCATTATTTCCTCTCTTGGTCCTGGGAAACCCAGTGATGAAATCCATACTGATTTTGTCCCATTTCCATTCAGGAATAGCCAAAGGTTGAAG
Organism: Triticum monococcum; assembly: GCA_034509565.1. Taxonomy (NCBI): domain Eukaryota; kingdom Viridiplantae; phylum Streptophyta; class Magnoliopsida; order Poales; family Poaceae; genus Triticum; species Triticum monococcum. Next base: position 71,982,571 of record CM067846.1, read on the forward strand.
GGTGCCAGCAGGCCGTTGATGCTCTACTTTAACACGACGACAAACATCGCAACTAGCAATGTATTGAGCGATTTCTCTCTTCATCCTAGTCCACCAAAACCTCTAGCGTAGGTCTTGATACATTTTAGTACTGCCGGGATGAATGGTGAGAGGGGATTCATGAGCTTCCTTAAGGATCAGTCGCCTCAGGTTTCGCGCCTTTGGAACCACTAGGCGATTCCCAAAGTATACGACACCTTGATCATCAATGGAGAAACAATTCACGACTCCTTTCTTAAAGTTTCTCTTGATACGGGAAATTCCCGGATCTATCTTCTGTGCCTTGATGACCTGATCCGTAAGGGTAGGTTCTGCCACCAGGGTGGATAGGAATCCTTGAGGAACAATGTGAAGATTAAGCTTGCGAAATTCCTCATGGAGAAGTGGTTGACTTTGTTGTAACATCAGGTTGTTACAGTAGGACTTACGACTTAGTGCATCAGCCATGACATTGGCTTTGCCAGGGGTGTAAGTTATTCCTATGTCGTAATCCGAGATAAACTCGACCCAACGTCTTTGCCTGAGATTCAAATCTGGTTGGGTGAAGATATATTTCAAGCTTTGGTGATCGGTGAAGATCTCGCAACGATTACCGAGAAGGTAATGTCGCCAGGTTTTGAGTGCATGGACTACAACTGCAAGCTCTAGATCATGTGTGGGATAATTTTCCTCATGTGGGTGTAATTGCTGTGAAGCATAGGCAATTACCTGACGATCTTGTATGAGTATGCAACCTAGTCCTTGTCGCGAGGCGTCGCAATAGATAATAAAGTCCTTGGAGAAATGTGGTGGTACCAGTACGGGAGCAGATGTCAGGCGTCTTTTCAGTTCCTGAAAACTGAACTCGCACTATGGAGTCCACTTGAACTTTTTATCTTTCTTGAGGGGTTCAGTTAGAGGTTTAGCAACCTTGGAGAAATTCTCGACGAAGCGGCGGCAATAGCTCGCTAGGCCAAGGAAACTCCGAACTTGCTTGACCGTTTCAGGTGGATTCCAATCAAGGACGGCTTGAACTCGCTCGGGATTGACAGCAATACCCTTACCAGAGATTACATGGCCTAGATAGGTCACTTCTGACAACCAAAATTCACACTTGGAGAATTTGGCATAAAGGCGATGCTCTCGAAGTTTCATCAATACCAGCCTTAGATGTTCGGCATGTTCCTCTTCATTCTTGGAGTACATGAGTATGTCATCGAGGTATACTACGACGAATTTGTCCAAGTACTCCATGAAAACCGAGTTCATTAACCGGGAGAAGGTGGCCAGGGCATTGGTTAAACCGAAGGACATGACGGTGTACTCGTATTGGCCATAACGAGTAACAAAGGCCGTTTTGGGAATGTCCCCGTTTCTGATTTTGATTTGATGGTAGCCCAATCTCAAATCCATCTTGGAGAAGACTGAGGATCCAGCAAGCTGGTCATACAGGTCGTTGATCCTGGGAAGCGGGTATTTGTTCTTGATGGTGACCAGATTGACAGGTCGGAAATCCACAACCATTCGATCCGTTTGATCCTTCTTCTTGACGAAGAGGACGGGGCAAGCCCAGGGAGAAGAGCTAGGACGGATGAACCCCTTGTTCAAGGACTCATCGAGTTGGTTCTTAAGCTCGGCTAGTTCTAAGGGTGCCATCTTGTAGGGTCTTCTAGCAATTGGAACGGTTCCTGGAACAAGGTCTATCACAAACTCGACATCCCTGTCAGGTGGAACACCTGGCAGTTCTTCCGGAAACACATCCGGGAAGTCTCGGACTACCGGAACGTCCTCAAGGTCTGGAAGAGGGTTGGCATTGAGGGAGTAAAGTTGGCGCTTGGCCACTCGAGTTAAGACATTAACTGTCTTGCCCGAGGGGTGAGTAAGTTGAACGGTTCTAGTGGCACAATCGATCTTGGCATAATGAGCCGACATCCACTCCATACCCAAGATGATGTTTATGTCGGAGGACTTGAGAGCTATTAAAGATGCAAGGAAGACAAGCCTATCGACAAGAATTTCGTTCCCATGGCTTACCCTAGAAGTTTGCCATTTGGAACCCGGAGTTTGAATTAACATGGAAGTGGGCATGTCACAGAATGTCGTGTTATGCAACCGAGCATAATTCTCGGATATGAATGAATGAGATGCTCCAGTATCGAAAAGAACAGATGCCGGATGGCAGTTAACAAGGAGCATACCAAGGACGACGTTGGGATCCTCATGAGCCTCTTCGGCTGAAACATAATTGACATGGCCACGTGAAGTGGTGGCCGGCTTGGCGTAGAAAGTCTTTCCCGCGGGCTTACCACGGCCAACGGACTTTCCAGCTTGATTGGGGTTGTTCTGGGGACACTCTCGACTATAGTGACCCGGTTCTCCACACTTGAAGCATGTTACCACAGTGGGGCGTGGAGCAACATTAGCAGCGGGGCCACCATAGGGCTTGGGCGGTGCAAATTGCTGGTTGGGACGAGTCGCCTCAAAGGATGGCCTCGGGGTGAATCTGGGTGGCAGTGCGGTGCTTGGAATCCACACCCGGCGCTTCTGAGCTCTAGAGCCGGATGAAGACCCAAAATCACGGGAGTGCTTGCGTGAAGCGTCATAATCAGTCTGGCCTGTCTCAGCACTGATAGCTTTATTGACCAACTTCTGAAAGGATGTGCACTCGTGCAGACGGAGATCGCGGCGAAGCTCAGGGCTAAGTCCCTTGCGGAACCTTGCCTGCTTCTTGGCGTCAGTAGAAACCTCTTCAGGAGCATAGCGTGCCAGGTTCCCAAACTCTCGACTATATGCATCCACAGTCAGCCTTCCTTGGGTGAAGTTGCAGAACTCCTCCCTCTTGCGATCCATGAGACCTTCCGGAATGTGATGCTCACGGAAAGCCTCGCTGAACTCAGCCTAGGTAGTGATTTGACCGACCGGGCGCATAGCTTCGTAGTTTTCCCACCAATGGCTAGCGGGGCCCTCGAGATGATAAGCAGCATAGGTAACCTTGTCGGCTTCGGCTACGTTGGCAGAACGTAGCTTGTGGGTGATGCTGCGAAGCCAATCATCCGCGTCGAGGGGCTCGACGGAATGGTTAAACTTTGGTGGGTATAGCTTGATAAAGTCGTTGATTGACACCAAGTCATTTCGTGGGTGGCGTGCAGTGTTCTGCTCAATCCGCTCTAGCAGGCGGTTGGTCTCACGCTTGTTTCTTTCCGCCTCCAGCATCACTTCGGCCAGAGAAGGCGGGTGAGGCAAATTTTCACCTCTAGCTGCACTGGCTTCCCCCCGCTCCGGGACAGCAGGGTTGCCGCGGGTGTTGACCATCCTAGGAGGAAACAAGACAACGGTTTAGACAAGGATGGCTCAAACTTAACAAGGAAGTGCAGAATGTAAAGGATAACACGGAATGCAGAGATTCTCATTCGTATGCCATGGTAATATAAAACTGCCATATATACACCAACGGTCATACTCGTCATACATAGTTTAGTACAAGCCCATGCTATAGTACAACTATGAAGGTAGACGTTACATCTCATCGGAGGCATTCCGAGTCCCTATACATTATTTGTCTACACCTCCGGAATCGATTACACACCAAGTCGTATTCCACAAGTCACGCAGGACAGTGGGGATACAACTACTACAATACTAGTGGTACTAGTACTAACTCAGATAGCTCCGTAGTAGTCCTCATAGAAGTCACCTCCATAGCCTGGAAGTTCAACATGATCATCCGGAAACAGATGGTCCTGAGGAGCCTGTGGACCATAGGGGCTAGGATGAGGTCTTGGACTAACAAACGGTGGCCTGCGGGGACCACGGGGTGGGGTGATGCCTCCCACATCACGCCAATCCACCATGTCTGGCAGAGCTGATCTCACAGGATACAGATCCCTGGTATCCATACATCCAGCTTGCACCGCAGGTGCAAACCGAGTCAATGTGGCCCAATGATCAACATGAGTATTAAAAAGCTCCAGCCTCAAGGCCCGATTCTCTCAGTCCTTATCTTCGAGCATCTCAGTGGTGGTACGAGTTAATGAGTCCTCCTGAGTGGAGTCAGCATAGATAGCCTGAAGATACCCCTGCGCTCCTGGAAGTGAAGCTGGCATGTAACGGAAGTCAGTGTTCCTAAGAAGGCCAGTCCGGACTCGCAAGATGGTCATCATGGAGTAGGCAGCATCCTGCACAGCCATCTCAACGGTAACTCCGAGTCCATAGGAACAGTGAAGGGGCTCGGTAGATCCAGGATAGGAAGGAAATATCCTGACGGTGCAGAAATACTGGCTTTGATTAAAGTCGCGGAACTGCTCTTCAACAGTGTATTCAGGATACCAACGGTATCCTGTCTTGATCATGACCCGGACTAACATAGCAGTATGGCCGGGCACGTCGAGGCACCTGGTCAGGCGAACCACTTGATTTTGAGAACGGTTGGCCATCTGAAAGCACAACCACAAGACAAAGACATCAGAATTCCTAGGGAAAATTGGACAGCATAACGGCTGTAAATGCTCAGAAAAAGATTTGAGACATCCACAACAGTTCACAATACCGCTCAACAGCATCATATCAAGGTTCTGATTCAAATAGCAACGTACTAAAATAGTAGAAGCTGGACTGGAACTCGTAGCAATAATTCTATAAACTACTACGGATTAGTAACACGTGAACCTGATAGAAGAAGAGAGCCTAGTCCTTAACCCACGTTGAAATGAGAAGAGAATGACTCAGATCAGAAGCATCGGGTAAAGGAGTAAAAGAACCTTACGTTCCCTCCCACAATCAATTCCCTTACATGTAACTACAACATTTCTAGACTCGACATCGACCAGTTTGGCTCAACGAACCTACAGGCAGTCCGGCTCTGATGCCAACGCTGTCAGGACCCCGATTCTAAGCCACATCGATCTAGCCGGTAACACCTCATATCACTTTGCGGCCTCACACACGGTATCCCACGGGTGTCGCCTTACCATGGCCCGGGACCGTTTGCGCCTTTTGGCTCGCGTATATGACAATGTCGCTAGCATCCATATGACCGAGAACCCGGGCCGACATGGCTAGTCATGAACCCAAAGCGGCACAGACCTATGGAGACAGGCATACATGAATCACATCGAACATGTCAGTCATCAACGAGTGATTCCGGGCTGTAGCACTGGGCTAACAGGACTCCGGGGATCCCGGGCTGTAGCAGGCTAGACAGGACTCCGGAGATCACCGCGTGACATTTCCCCGAAGGGACAGACATAGGGACGAAGTGAAACACATGCCGGCCAGTCAAGTGTCCTGAACAGTAGTGCTGGGCTAGCAGGACTCCGGTGAACCGGGCTGTAGCGGACTACTATGGCTCGAGGAGCACTAGACTACATTTCCCCATAAGAAAGGCTGCGAAGGACAAACAACTAGATTGTCAGATCCCACTCATACCAATCATTTCAATCATACACACAATATGCCCGATATGAGTACATACAACATGGCATCACAACAAAACTCTACAACTCAAGTACTTTATTTAAAGGCTCCAGGGAGCCATACATAACATATTCATACAGATAGGGGTCACATGACCCGACACTCAAGTCATACAGTCATACAAGCACATGCGGAAGCAACTAGTCTGGGTACAGACTCTAGAAAGAAAGAAGGCTTCTCGAAGCCTGTATATCTACATAGGCCCTCCATGGCCTGGATCACCACCTGGGTGGCTAGTCACTCGTCGACGTCAAGGTCTACGTAAAACCCATCGGAGGGTGCAGTGTTGTCGTCTGAAAACAATAAATAAGCAAACATGAGTACAAAGGTACTCAGCAAGTCTTACATCCGAACCTACTATACATGCTCATTCTCAAGAAGGTGGTGGGGTTTATGCAGCAAGCCAGCTTTGACTCTTGGCTAAGCTATCCTACGGAACCTTTTAGCAAACTAGTTTTCGCACACGAGTCCACTACTCACCATCACAATACTCCACCGTGGATCCTCCCTCGTATCCTGCGAGAGGGCCATCCTCGGTGCTCACACTTATCTTGAGTCTTTTAGTAGTATCCATTAACTTGTCTATGAACTGTATAGGCAACCAAGTAGTCCTTTACCGCGGACGCGGCTATTCGAATAGTTTTATACCCTGCAGGGGGTGTACTTCGTCATACACGCTTTCACCGCTTACCGCCGTCTACACGACATGTACTCGGCAACCTTCAAGCGGAAGCCCGGCGAGGGTGTCGGCCACGGCCTACCTAAACACCTAAGCCCCTAGTCCAGGTTATCGCCTATCAAGGTTCCATCCGCAGGGAGTCCGGCCGAGGTTTCCACATACGGCCCCGAACGATGTGAACAGGGTTCCCGAGACACCAAACGGGTGACTCGGTACACCGTGCCACAGTTTATCTACCGCAACATAGCCCACCCCTAGGGTCAGTGCTACGCACGGCCGCCAACACATATCCTACAAACACCAGAAACTATTTGTAACTCCTGGACAGAGTACTAGGGTGGCTAAGAAGCCGAGAGGGTCCATTTGTTTCGGGCCCAATGTACGGTATTAAGTGCATCTTAAATCACACATACAGATCTCAGTTCTTATGGACGGCCTCAATGAAACAACCCACCATGTACTCCTACATGGCCTCTCATCGATACCTTTACCAAAACATGTTCAACACATCCCACATATTACTGACACAAGCATTTCACTCTAGCCCATCACCCAGATGAACCAGACCTGACACAACTCTAAGCATAGCAGGCATAGCAAGGTAGGAATCACAAAACATGGCTCAATCAACTCCTACACATGCTAGTGGGTTTCATCTAGTTACTGTGGCAATGACAGGTCGTGCAGAGGATAAGGGTTCAACTACCGTAGCACACAGCAGTTTGAATCGTGTTGTCTTAATGCAGTAAACAAGAGCAGGAGCGAGAACATGGGTTTGTATCGGAATGATCAATGGTTGCTTGCCTGATGGAGTGGTAACGGGATACTGCCCTTCAGTTGGATACTCGTGAATATCCTCGGAGGCAGAACCTACCACGAAGAACACATCGGAACACAATCAACACATGACGATATGCAACAATATGATGCATGCTATGACATGGCAATATGGATGTATCTCAGCCTAATCCATGCTAAAACAGAAGGGTAATTGCTTATTTGAACCAAAGGTTCAAGTGTTAGCTCATTTGTCATGATCATATTAGTGCATCACCTTATATTGCATAAACAGCAGGTTTAACTTGTTCTGACATGCATGAAACCAGTACCAATGGATAGCTTGGATTTTTCTGATAATTTTTCATATATAATTTGTCTCATTTGGAGTTATGGTTGAATTTCTATATAAAATTAAATCCAGAAAAGAGTTACTGCGTCAGCCTTGCGTCAGCATGACGTCAGCAAGTCAAAGGCGCCAGCCAGGTCAAACCTGACTGGTGGGGCCCCCTGGTCAGTGTCTCTGTGCACTAACCGCGCTTAGTTAGCCTAATTAACAGGCGGGGCCCACTAGTCAGTGACTATACTAATTAACTAATCTATTTAGTTTGCACTAACAGGGTAATTAGCCGGGCGGGGCCCGCATGTCAGTGAGAGAGGGGGGGGAGTCAACCCACGTCAGCAGGTCAAACCTCCCCGGTCAGTGGGTCAAAGCCTGCCGGCGTTTAGCCGCTGGCGAGGCCAGACGCGGTGGCGCGCTGCGGAAATCACCCACGGGGCACCATTTGGTGCGCGGAGAGCATCTACGAGCTCCTGGGAACGAGCCACAGCTCTTGGTGGTGGTGGTTGAGCTCGGGGTGGCCGGAGACGTCGCCGGCGACGACTTTGGCGGTCGCGGAGTCGGGCGAAAGTGAATCCATGGCTGTGAGGCACGGCAAGGTGCGTGGAGTAGTGCGTTGAGTTCCTGGTGATGCGGTGAAGTGTTCGAACAGGGTGGCGTGGCCTGAATTTGGCCGGAGCCACGTCGGCGACGAGCTCCGCGGTGGTGTGTGCGGGTGAGCTTCGTGCAGTTGCTACGGTGCACGAGAAAGCAAACGGAGAGGATGGGGAGGTAGCTGAGCTCACGGCGGTCTCGTAGAGCTAGACGGCGTGGTCGGGGACGAGCTGGTGCGGCGGCGACGGCGAAGGGGATCTCCGGCGAGGCTCGGTGAAGACGAGGTCGAAGGAGTCGTTGCAGAGCGTGTGAGCGCTCGGGGCTTGGCTGCTCGAAGGAGTTGACGACGGCGGAGAGGATGGACACGGTGGTGCAGCACGGGGACATTGGTGGACGGGGTTTTCACGGTGGCGCGAGCTCAGCAGCGTCGGCCATGGTGGAGGGAGCGAGAGAGAGGCAGGGGCGAGTGAGCGTGTCCAGGGGGTCGAGACGGCGACGTGGAGCCAGTCCAGGGGGTCGAGGCGGCGAGGGGAGGAAGCAGGACGGCAGCCTGCTGCGTGGCACGCGCGGGTGCCGCCGTCGAGCACCTGCCTGCCTGCCTGGCGAAGCCAAGCTGCTCGCTGGCGCGGCAGCTGGGCTGGGCCGGCAGGTGGGCCTGGTGGGTGGCGCCAGGTAAGGTTCTTCTCCCCTTTTTTTGATTTTGTTTTCTTTTCTATTATTCTGTAGCTTTAGGGCTTTAATTAAAATACCTAGTCACTTTCTAAAATCCTGAAAATATTTGTGAGCCCTATTGGAATTATTCCTAACAGCAAACAATTACTTTCAGAATTATTTGAGCACTTGAATTATTTAATAGCATTTAAATACCCAAATTCAAATATTTATGAATTAAATCAGTGACCTTCTCTTGACCTAGAAAAATGTTCACCTATTTTCCCAAAGGTTCTAGCCCAAGGCAAAGAGGGTGAACATTTTTGAAGAGCATTTCAGGTTCATTGAATTTATTTTTAGTAAACCCTAGTTGATTTCAGGGGGGGGGGTGCTGGGGGTTCTGCTTTCCCCATTTCAATTTTCTGATGAAGGTAAACATGATGCTGCATGATCTAGCTAGGGTGTGACATTTGGACTCTCCTAGCTCCACTTATGCCTATAAATACCCCCGCCCTCCATTTTCGGATCTCTCCTCCCACGAAAACCTAGATCCATTCCCATCCGCCGCTGCCGGACAAAGTCCGCCGGGCCGGACATTGTCCGCCCGATCCGCCCGGGCCAATCCCACGCTGCCACGGGGCAGTGCCGCCCACTTCGCCGCCGCCTTCCACCACGGCCCGCCGAGCCCGCGAGGGGCCCTCCCGGCCCACATCGCCGCGCCCCCGCACCCGCCTCCTCGCGCCGCAGCTCGCCGCCCGGCCCCGCCCAGCCGGAGCGCGCTGCCGCCTCCGCGGGCGACCCCGCCTCCGCGGGCGACCCCGCCTCCGCCACATCCGAGCCTCCGCCGCGGCCGCCCAGCTCGCCGTGCCGCCCGGATTCTGGCAGCCACCTCGCCGCCGACCCCATGCGCTCCGGTGACCCGACAGGCCTCGCCTCCTTCCTCCCCGCGGCAAGTCCCCTCTGGCATTCGTGAAGTCCGGCGAGCTCCAAGTCCGGCCGATGAACCTCGGGAGCCGCATCATGAACAGTGCCCCTGGATCTGGATCTAGATCTGGAAAATACCTCTCGGTTGACTTTTTCCCCTCCTAACCTTGATTTCCGAGCATACTTTGACCTGCCGTATCTCCGCATCCGTAGCTCCGATTTGGACATATAGTATATCAAAATGTTCGTCTCGACGAGTACATTATTCCATTCCATTGGATCATTTTCATTTGAGTTCATCTTGATGCCCGGAATGCTGCTAGAAGGAGGCTTCGTGAGATAATTGTCAGATCTGATAGTTCGTCGTAGACTTTTGTCATTTTTGCCATGATTGTTGTGTACATGCTATGCGTGTGAGTCCTTCATATGATTTGTTAAGCATTTTGTCTTCTTTCCAGAGGTGCAGCCCATGCATTTTTAGGATGTGTGTGGTGACTTGTGCAAGCTTGCAAAGTGAGGAACTTGGTAAATCTGTTTTCAGGGACTTAGTAGTTTTCACTAAGTCTGGGATTATTTAGTTCATGATGCCATATGTTCAGCTTGTTTCCTAGTGATCCGTGCCTCTTTTAAGGACGATCAGTAAGGGACTTTTGTTATTCATGTTATGCTCTATCCATCCATGTCTTTGTTTGCATATATGGAGCACCCTAGCTTGAGTCAATCGAGCTCTACTTTTGCTTCGTGGTAAATCTAGGCAGATCGTCAACTCGTTTGCTATTGTAGTTGATCCGTGCATGCTATGCTATTGTTCTTGCCATGTATAGCTAGAATTTTGTGCCTTCTTAATGGATATATGCTTGCCTTGCGATGACTTGCACCGTAGTGAGTGCATCGAGCTCGTTTACATGCCTTCGTGAGTTACATTTCAGCATGTCTCAGATTTCACAAAGTCTGAGAACTGATTGTGTTTGAGCTATGTTCGTGAGCTTGTTAATATATTTTGTGAACCCTTTTGGCCCCAGGTCACTTTGGGTCTTTTGTTAAGCATGTTGAGTAGCTCCATTGCATGTTCTTACTTTTCATAATCAGGTCATGTATCATGTTGTTTTGCTGCTCCGAAAAGAGCTTCATGATCTGAAATTCCATACTAGTGTTAATTTCACCAAGTCTGAAATCTGTTATGCATTTGCGTTTTTGCCATGCTTGTTTGAACCTCCTAATGGATGATTTCGCCGTGGCTAAGTGCTAGTGTTTTGTTAAGCATCTTGTGTGCATCCCTGCCATGTATTTTGTTGTCATGTTTGGGTGTTGTAGCATGTTCGTTGCATTGCATTTAGATGCCTACTTGCTGTAAATCACAGACCGGTGTCATTCTTAAATCGCTTGCCATTTCCAAACCGTAACTCCGATTCCAACGTTCTTTATATTGTTTTCAAGCGATTTCATCCCATATTTCCAGTGGCACACTTGGTTTTACAAGTTGAGGCCAGGTTCATGCATTTCCTGTCACATCTTGCATTTTGCATGTCGCATCGCATCCCGCATAGCATACCATCATTGCATCTTATTGTTTGAGTTTGCACGTGGTTGATTGTATCCTTGTTGCTTGTTTGTCTTGTTTGGGTAGAGCCGGGAGACGAGTTCGCTAACGAGGAGCCCGTTGAGTTTGCATTTGAGGATCCAGTCAACTCTGACAACTTTGCAGGCAAGATGATCATACCCTCGAAATCACTACTATCTTTGCTATGCTAGTTTGCTCGCTCTTTTGCTATGCCAATGCTATGATGCCTACCACTTGCTTGTCAGCCTCCCCATTGCCATGTCAAACCTCTAACCCACCATTGTCCTAGCAAACCGTTGATTGGCTATGTTACCGCTCTGCTCAGCCCCTCTGATAGCGTTGCTAGTTGCAGGTGAAGATTGGAGCCGTTCCTTGTTGGAACATTTACTTACTTGTTGGGATATCATTATATTGCTATGTTATCTTAATGCATCTATATACTTGGTAAAGGGTGGAAGGCTCGGCCTCTCGCCTAGTGTTTTGTTCCACTCTTGCCGCCCTAGTTTCCGTCATATCGGTGTTATGTTCCCGGATTTTGCGTCCCTTGCGTGGTTAGGCTATAATGGGAACCCCTTGATAGTTCGCCTTGATTAAAGCTTTTCCAGTAATGCCCAACATTGGTTTTACCATTTGCCACCTAGCCTCTTTTTCCCTTGGGTTTCCGGAGCCCGAGGGTCATGTTATTTTAACCCCCCCCCGGGCCAGTGCTCCTCTGAGTGTTGGTCCAACTGTCAGTTGCCGGTGGCCACCAGGGGCAACTCTGGGCTGGCCTACCCGCACCTAGGACAATTTGAGTGTGCCCTGAGAAAGAGATATGTGCAGCTCCTATCGGGATTTGTCGGCACATTCGGGCGATGTTGCTGGACTTGTTTTAACCTGTCGAAATGTCTTGTTGTACCAGGATACCGAGTCTGATCGGTGTGTCTTGGGTGGAGGTCTATTCCTTCGTTGACCATGAGAGCTTGTTATGGGCTAAGTTGGGACCCCCTGCAGGGATTGAACTTTCGAAAGCCGTGCCCGCGGTTATGGGCAGATGGGAATTTGTTAATGTCCGATTGTAGATAACTTGAACCTTAATTAATTAAAATGAATCAACCGAGTGTGTTACCGTGATGGCCTCTTCTCGGCGGAGTCCAGGAAGCGGACATAGTGTTGGAGTTATGTTTGCGCAAGTTGCTCTCTAGTTTCTCGCTCGCGCCTTGCTCCCTCTTCTCGCTCTCTTTTGCGAATAAGTTAGCCACCATACATGCTAGTCGCTTGCTGCAGCTCCACTCATACATTTACCCCATCCTACCTATTAAGCTGAAATAGTCTTGATCGCGAGGGTGCGAGATTGCTGAGTCCCTGTGGCTCACAGATTACTATTACACAAGATGCAGGGACAGATGATACAGCTCCAAATGGCGCGCTCGAGCTCAAGTGGGAGTATGACGAGGATTCTCAGCGTTACTATGTGTCTTTTCCTGATGATCAGTAGTGGTGCCCAGTTGGGGTGATCGGGACCTATGTCGCTTGTTGGGTTGTCTTTTATTTTGGCGCCGTAGTCGGGCCATGAGTGTTTGGTTGATGTATGTTATTTATGTACTTTGATGTGACGTGGCGAGTGTAAGCCAACTATTGTATCTCCCCTTTTATTCTATATATTACATGGGATGTTGTAATGATTGCCTAACTTGCGACATTGCTTTCAATGCGGTTATGTCTCTAAGTCGTGCCTCGACACGTGGGAGCTATAGCCGCATCAAGGGCGTTACAGAGAGGGTAGAGTAGGTCGTAGCTAGAATGTGTTATTATGTGCTACAATCTGTTAGAGTTAACGATGATGAGGAGGAGTTGTGATTATGACTAGTGACCAACTTGTTATATGATGTCTCATTGACGAACATTGTTTGATGGTGATGACAAGTGGTAATGAATATGACATTTAAACATACTAGTTCATGATGAGTTGTTATTGTATAAAGGATATATCTGTTTAAACATGTACAGTGCCAAAATGCTAAAAAAACCATAAAAGTTAGCAGTAGCGCTGGCCTAAAAACGTGCTACTAGTAGTTGAACTTACTAGTAGCGCTGGCCTAAAAACGCGCTACTAGTAGTTGAACTTAACAGTAGCGCTGGCCTAAAAACACGCTACTGCTACAAAATAGCCGTACCGTCGTAACAGTAGCGTTGGTGCCAGCGCTACTGGTAGCACAAAAACCGGCGCTACTGGTAAGCATTTTCCTATTAGTGAGTAGCTAGTCAGGGCACTGGCTGAGCCAATGACAAGCCCAGCAAAGATAGGCATCACCTGGAAGCCAACTAAAAAGTTGTGATCATGGTGAAGCAGCCCGCCTCCCACCAGGCTCTCAGGCCCTAGATGATCATGCTCACCACTCTAGCCGGATGTCTAGCTTGTATTGCTTCCAATTTGGTTAAATTGCATCTGCTTAGGTTACACATTATACCTTTGAATATGACAAGCCTTTTTGTTTTTGGTACATACTAGTACATCTGTGTATTAATTAACCATGTTCTTATGTCAAACTAATGTTCTTGTGTATCCCTCATCAATCACTTATGACGAGGCAGGCAGGCAAGGGGACTACTCCTCATTTAAAGAATCCAGCGTCAGCCTCCCAACATGATTCTCAAGAAATAGAAATGCTAGATGAAGATAGTGAACGTAGCTCTGTAGTTGATTACATCATTTCCCCTACACTAGCATCGCAGGTGCTTGCTCTAACTTGGCAGCGTGATATGTGGTTGCATGTTGCATATGGTGTCTAGATTTTAATTCTTCCAATCTGGTTAAACTGCATGTGCTAGTCTGCTTAGCTTATACATTATATCTATTAATGTGACATGCCTTCCTGTATTTAGTACATAGTACATCTGTCTATTCAGCATGTCCTTACATAAAACAATTGTTTTTTTGTATCCCGCATCAATCAACATGACGAGACACCTTTAGTATATGCAGTGTGATATTAGTTGCATCTTTCATATGATTTATAGCATGCGCTACTTCTAATTTGTTGAAATTCCACTTATGATGGGACGCTTTTAACTTGGCATAGTCATATTGGTTGCATCTTTCATGTGGTGTCTAGCTTGGATTGCTTCTTATTTGCTGGAATGGTTTCTGCTTAGTTTACACAAACTGTTGTGAACATGCCATGCCGTCCTGTTTTTCGTACATATTCCACCCTGGTATCATGTGTTTGCCTTACATCAAAGTAGTGATTGTCAGTATCATGCATGAATGAGTTCTGAAGAGAGAATTTTACTGCTTTTTCTTGTCGGTTTTACTTGACAATTCAAAATCAATAATGCGGAAGGAAGTTAGCAGGGCAGCGGATAAAGGTGCTCCTTCCGAACGAAGGGCCTCTATAGTTTCTACTCCTCCACACCCCCAAGATGATTTCCAAGACAACACATGCATAGGCACTCAACAAAGCTGTGTTTATGATGAGCACATCTCCCCTAGTGCAGCATCACCAGTGCTCCCTCTAACTTGACACTGTTATATGTGGTTGCATGTTATGTGTGATGTATAGCTTGTATTGCTTCTAATTTTGTTGAATTCCATCTACTTACTTTACACATTATACTTGAATAAGACACGTGTTCCTGTTTCTAGAACATACAATATCTGTCTAACACACCATGTTCTTACATCAAATTACTACTATTGTGTAACCTGCAACAATCACTTATCATAAGACACGTTTGACTTCGGAGTGTGATATAGGTTACATATCACATTCTTTTCTAGCTTGTACTACTAATTTGTTGAAATGACACTTATGATGAGATAGTTTTAACTTGGTAGAGTGATATTCGTTGCATCTTTCATATGGTGTCTAGCTTTCATTGCTTCTAATTTGTTGAAATACCTTCTCCTTAGTTTACACATCATAAGCTATGAATATGCAATGTTGTGAATATGCAATGGCACTAATGATGAGAGACCTCTAACATGGTAGTGTGATGTTGTTTGCATCTTGCATATGATTTATTTCTTGTACTGCTTCACATTTGTTTAAACGCCATTTATGATGAGACACTGTTAACTTGGCAGAGCGATATTTGTAGCATCTTTCATATGGTGTCTACCTTCCATTGCATTGCTTCTAATTTGGTGAAATGTCTTCTTAGTTTACACATCATAGTTCTGGTTATCTCTTTCGTCCGGTTTTTCATACATATTACATCCTCCTATCATGTGGTTGTCTAACATCAAAGTTTAGTTTGTTTGCATCACGCATCAATTTGTTCCGAAGAACTAAATTGTTCTTCGTTTTTCTTGTCGGGTTGACTTAACATGGCATAGAAAAAGAGGAAGAAACACGGAATGGTAGGGAATGAGAAGCGGATGAATCCTGCAGATTCTGCTGGTACTGATGGTGCAATATAAGGTCAAAGTCCAGTGGAAAATTCTACAAGCACGGCATCCCATGCTACACGAGTTGCAAAAAAATCCAAACAGAAACAAATAGCTGCCACCAAACAAGCAGAGACAGCCCTAGTTCTTGCAACACCTACCACAGTACTACCAGCTACACGACTTACTCGTGCGTCAACTGAGCTAGCTGCATGTTCCCAAGCTCCCTCGCCACTTGACACTACTTCCCAAGCACTCTTCACACAAGACGAGCTGGCAATATCAGATGAACCTTGTGAGCTTCAACAGTAAGAAGGTAGTTGCTGGAGTCAAGTTACAGTTGCATGCTTGTTTATATGTAGCCTCACAGTTTGATGTACACTAACACTTCCTATGTTCGTTGTTGGACTAGCACCTAGGCGCAAGAGGAAACAAACATCAGGGATAATGCTTGATAGGTTAACTAAATCTATAGGAGGAAGAATGGAGATACGTTTTGAGGCAGGTTTCAAAAGGCCACGTGATGCTACAGAGTCAGCCAAGTTAGTATCAGAGGCAGCGGTTGCCGTTAGGTGTGATGGACGTATCCTCCTAACATGGATTTAGTACAGGAATGACAAAGACGAAACCCAGTTCAACACCTTCCTCGGTCATTTATCTGTAAGTATGGTTATGTATGGAAACTAGTAATATCGTTTTGCTCTGTCCCATACTTTCTAGGTTGCTGATAATGAGACTCCCATAATTTTCAACAGATGAGGTTCAAGTTGGATAGCCAAGATGATGCAACCAGACAAGCTTGCACCCATTTTTTCAAGTCTGCTCTGCGACAGTATCGGTATAACTTGAGGAAAACTCACTTTGAAGGCAAGGCTAAAAGTGAACTTTCCCAAGCATCTCTAGTGGAAAATAAATCGGATGAAGACTGGAGGGGCTTTGTTAAACCCTGGTCTGATCCAAAGTATCAGGTACATTATATATAATGTGATCAGATCACGTCTTGAAGTCCTATTTACGCATGTGCCACACAAATCTATCTTCTTTTAGGTGAACTGTTCAAAGAACAAGGCCAACCGTACGAAAGTGAAATTCCAACAGACGATAGGATCACATAGCTATATTGCACACTGTGAGGCTCTTGTAATTGGCTGCCATTTCACTCTTTTCGCTGTACCATATTATCATATCTATATTGACTTGTTCGAAATGCAGAGGAAAGCCCGCAAGGACCAAAAAGTACCTGAACCAAATGTTGTGGAAATCTTTAAGGACTGTCACACCAGCAAGAAGAAGGGCATGACTACACCAGTCAAAGCCGCTGTCGGTGTTCATGGGTCTCCTACTGTCAGTGTTCTAGGAATGGGGGTCCCCAGACTTGCCTGCCTGCGGCCTACAGCGTGGCTCAAAGGAGGCCCAGCATCGCCCATCTTCATCAACACAAGGCTCAAGACCCTTGCGAGGGGCCAAGCCTCGCGAGGGGAACGACACGGAGCTTCCTCAGGCACGGCCTCGTCAGGTTGGCTCGCGAGGAGGCGGAGAGATCAAGGTGGGGTACCTCGCGAGGTGCCCATGACGCAAGCCATGACGACTCAGGGCGCCAGGCGGGTGCCAGCGCGCGCGGCTTCCTTCTTTCCTCTTTGGTGCAAAGGGGGCAAGCGCAGCCGCGGAGTACCGAGGCATTAGGCAAAGGTTGCCGTTTCAGTGCAACGAGACCAAGACCAGGAGGACTACGAGACGGAGGTCACCATGGAGCCCAAGACGGCGTCATCACCAGAGCTTTGTGCAGGCGAAAACTGCTTTTGTCAGGATAGTTGATACTTGCTGTCCCCCTTCAAATTAGCCCGCCATTGTTGGCTCCATTCCCGCTCGATATTTGGGAAGAGGACCAGGGCCTCTATAAATAGGACCAGCCACCCGCATAGCAAGGGGGAGGAGCTTTAGTGGTTAGGGATCGATCGAAATCAGAGAGAGAGAGAGAGAGAGAGAGAGAAGGGTGACTGAACTCCTCCTAGCAGTTCATCGCCCCAGCCAAGAACAGACCCTCGCGAGGCTGTTCTTCCTTGTATTGTTCATCATCATCAGCCCCAGGAGGCAATCCACCAACCACACACTGGAGTAGGGTATTACACCGCATCGGTGGCCCGAACCAGTATAAATCTTGTGTCCCTTGTGCAGTTCTTTTAGTAGTTTAGATCTTTGTGAGGCGGGGAGGTAGAAGGCGTAATCTCCGTGCGCACCCCAGTGTTCGGACCTTAAGGGTCTGCCGGAACCCGAAATCCGACATTTGGCGCGCCGGGTAGGGGTGTGCCGGAATTCGTCGTCCACCGCCCCGTTCTCCTCCGGGCCGCCATCACTTCTCGCGTCGCCCAGAGGGCGCCCGTCGGCGGATGTCCTCGT
Source organism: Triticum monococcum (assembly GCA_034509565.1). Taxonomy (NCBI): domain Eukaryota; kingdom Viridiplantae; phylum Streptophyta; class Magnoliopsida; order Poales; family Poaceae; genus Triticum; species Triticum monococcum. The sequence continues at coordinate 72,000,353 of CM067846.1, forward strand.
CGTTCCCCGTCGCCCGCCGTCAACGCCGCCACCGGCCCGGCAGGGGGCGAGCAGCAAGCATCGTATCAGCATCCCTCCGTGCGCCAAGACGGCCACACCGCTACTCCATCGCTCGCACCTGCTGGTTCTTCGTGCCGCCTGCCCCGCGCACCCTTGGAGGCTCGAGCTGCGCTCCTCGCGGCAAACGAGCTCCTGCGCCACCGCCCCGTCGACGACGTCTACGAAGAGTGGCTCGACCGCGTCGCCGAGCTCGTCCGCGCCGCCGGGGGCTCTCCTGCGTCGTCCCATCGCGCTACACCAACACCCCCAATCGTCGAGGCACTCCTGGGCGCCTCGCAGGCGCCGCCCACAAGTCATCACGTCAAGCCGTTCATCCGCCGGGTCAGCGCCGCTTCCACGCGGCAGGGGGCTCCCCCGGATCGGAGGCGCCTGAGATCGGTCTGACCTTCAGTTTGCACCGGAGGAGCATACCGTCTTCATGATGCATCAGAAAATTGCCTCGAGCCGAACCGCTGGAACGCAGCCAGACTCCGAAGATTCTATGCCTAGCGCCAAACCCCTTGTTCGTCTCCTCCTCCCCTGTAGTTTCCATTATTTTTTTCTGTCTTTTGCGATTACTTTCTTATTTCTCGCTTTAACTCTTTGGTACGGCTAGACCGCACACCATTGACACATACATCTCTAAATATGTACGTCACTTGTGCCTTGGGGGCTTCTTGGACAGAGGTTCTTGTCATTCCTTGAGCATTAAGCTCCTCACATATGAGTTATTCCATATGTACCTTTTCTTTGCCACTAGATGCATCGATATGACTTAAGTTTTCGCTAAGCTGGGTTGCCTGGCTCCTGTGCTTATGCCCTACGTCCCCGTTAGTTCAGCTAGGGCATAAAGGGAGCACCTCTGCGATTGTTACTGCCAGGTCATCCGGATGTGTACCTCAGACTTGGTGAAGCCGAAAGCTAGCGTTCTTAAGGGAATATTCCGTCGGTGAATTAAAGATGTTTTCAAAACTCACTACATTGTGCACCCCCAGAAGTTATACAAACTGTGGTGGTCGCATCAGAATTCGGACATGTACATTAAATGCATGCACACCCAGGGAAAGGAACCCTTAATGGAACTATTCTCTCTAGAAGATGTTTCTTACGATATCAATGTAATATAACATAGCTAGCCGGATACAACTTGTCCGTTCAAGGAACTATGAGCCCTACACCTAGTTTTCCAGGCATACCCCGGCCTATTTGGCCGCAATGGTATTCGGAAACACTCCGCACCTTTGGGTCGGGAGGTTGAAGAAAAAAGGTCTCCCATGACAAATGATATACAATTCAGCTAGAGTTCCACATAATGAGGAAAGTGCACAGCCATTTGGACTCGAACACTTCCTCCTCTACACCTTCCAACAGGCAGTCTAACTTACAATCATGTTGGGAATATTTGGCGGCCACCCCTACTTGGTCATATACTAAACTAACAGGAATTTCTTCCCCATTTGACCCTAATGGTCCTACCCGAGCTATGTGATTTGGATCTAGCTTGGTATACCGCATTTTCACCATGGCCCAGGCCTCTCGCGCGCCCTCTAGGCAGGCCGATATCTTCCATAGTCGGATACGCCGCAGCGTTCCCTTGAACAGCTCTGGAAGCTCCTCCATACTTCCTGGAGGGGAGGCAGATGGCCATAAGGCCTTGGCCATGCTCCGCATGGCCAGCCGTGCATGCTCATGCACTTCCGACAGTCTTTGCAGAAGATCACTCGATGGTCCGGACACCTCCTCTTCAGGACGGCCAATCAATATACCTTTACAAAGAAAACTTACCTGCCCATCTCGAGTAGCTCGGATGTATGTGTCGCCCGAGGTAAAGACATTAATAGCCTCCTCCGAGGACTTGGGGTCTCGCAAGACAGCCTCACATCACCGATGGTTCATGGCACTCTCTACCTCCGAGTTGGTGACAGACATATTTTCCAAACCCTCGGCCGAAGGGCAGTCCGGCACTGTTCCTGCACTAGCCCCGGTCTCCCCGATTGTATCTAAATTGTTGGGAACACCACCGACCGGATCCCCGGACGCAGTTCGGCGAACCTTCTTCCTGTAACCAAACAAACACACGAGTCACAGTCAGATGCGACTGCCGAAAAGCATGTTTATCTGTACCTCCTTGATGAAGGCCTGGTTGTGTCTTCACCCGCCTTCCTCTTCGAAGGCTTGCCCGGCGTGGGAGTTGATCTCTTCGAAATCGCCGAACGTCTCACCTGTGAAGCACGATACAGTGCGGTGGGTGAGGCAAAATAAGAGCACTCTTTTAGAGAAGGTGTTTCTTAATTATTTACGTGTGAAGCAGGAAGAAGGCCAGGGTAGTCGGCGGTGATGGCCACTTCTGTGCCGTCATAGCTTGTCTGGTAAAACACTCCCCCCGCAAGCACCACGAATATATCCAGATCCTCTTCAAACCCTGGATCTAGCTCCCGGTTGTGGATCTCCGGCTGTGGGGCACGACTATGAAGTACTTCGGTGACCTTCCGCCAGTGCTGTCATAACAAAAAGACTTGAATTTATCAAAAGTAATCCGGATGGGGAATGAGTGGAATAGAGGTGTCGAAGCTTACCCAACTGGGAGGATCGTACATAGAATACCCATCTCTGCGCTTAATGCAAAGAAAATCCTCTTCCTCCCCTTTAAACAGCTCGGCCAATATTTTGGCCAGAGCGGCGGAGGTATCCAGACCCTTCCAGCCATAGCGGGAGGCGTCATCCTCTCCATTGTAGTGCCACATGGGCAGCCCTTGGTATTGTAGTGGCTGAACCCCTCGCACTATGGAGGTCGCCATTACCCTGATTATTGTGAGTCCGGATTGAGCGAGTGTCTTCATACACCAACTGTGGCATTTCTTCAGCGGAACGCTCGCAAATTCAGGAAGACCCTTTCGAACTAGGTTAGGAAGCGTGACGTCCTCCATATAGAACCATTCGGAACCATTCTTCGGATGCCTTCCTTGGTGTGCCGGACAGATATCCAGTATCAGTGATACGCCATACTTCGGCTCCGCCCACTTCAAATATTGACCCCTCATGATTACGTGGCACAAGATAGAACAACTTACTCCACAACTCAAAATGAGGCTCGATACCCAGGAATAGTTCACATAAAGCGACATCACCCACAATGTGCAGAATGGAGGCAGGGGTGAAGTTGTGTAGCTGGAGGCCATAGTATTCCAAAAGCCCTTGGAGGAACGGATGAATGGGGAATGCAACGCCCCTTAGCAGGTAGGGGACAAAACATACTCGCTCTCCCCCGGATAGATTGGGGAAGTCCTCTGCCTGAATCTCACCGTCGAAGGAATCTAACCTCACTCGAATAGAAACTAGATCTGCGGGGGCGGGGGGGGGGATCCATGCATCTACAGCTTCGTCAATTTGACTGTGGGATACTGAACGCCTCTCCCACTGGTCTTTCTCTGGGCCGGAATGGGTGGAGGAGCTGGGGGCACTAGCCATGCTGGAATGGTTTCTCCTAAACAGTTTCCGGGGATTTCCTTTGCATGGTGCCGAATGGATCTAGGATACAATCTCTTTAATAGGTGCTCTTCCTTGCATGGACGGGGTGTTATCTACAAAAGTACCCTGACCTTCCAGCTTCGCTTGACACGTGCAAGACGAAGTTATTTAACACGCAGAAGCCGAGGGGAGCGATATTAAACCGATGGCCGAATACATCACTTGGAGATCATTAAAGGAGGAATCCGCCTTATAATGTCGAAGACAATTTGTGTGTCGAACACCTCGCTATTGAAGACTGGTTCGGGGGCTACTGAGGGAGTCCTGGACTAAGGGGTCCTCGGGCGTCCGGCCTGTTATCCATGAGCCGGACTGATGGGCTGTGAAGACATGAAGGATGAAGACTGTACTTGTGTCCGGATTGGACTCTTCTTGGCATGGAAGGCAAGTTTGGCGACCGAAGATGAAGATCCCTTCTTATGTAACTGACTCTGTGTAAACCCTAGATCCCCCTGGTGTCTATATAATTCGGAGGGGTTAGTCCGAAAAGGATATATTCATTACCATAGTCATACAGGCTAGGCTTCTAGGGTTTAGCCATTACGATCTCGTGGTAGATCAACTATTGTAACACTCATATTCATCAAGATCAATCAAGCAGGACGTAGGTTATTACCTCCATAGAGAGGGCCCGAACCTGGGTAAACATCGTGTCCCCCTCCTGTTACCATCGATCCTAGACGCACAGTTTGGGACCCCCTACCCGAGATCCGCAGGTTTTGACACGGACAATAGATGCTACATCATTGTTTCACCCAGCCCACCAAATGGACTTAAAAAACAAATGGACTGGCTGACATGTGGGCCAGTAGGTCGAAGCCTAAGAAGGCATTGGATTTACATCCAATGGCCGACATTCTTCTTCAATCTCTCGTCTTCTTCCCCCAGCGCTGCCGGGACCGCCTGCTCCAGCCTTCGGCGTCCAGCGGTGTTGTTTTGCGCTCCTCAGCGAAATGCTACCCCACCGATGGCCAAGCCATCCCTCCACTGCGCACCTCCTGTTATTATCCGCCGAGTGTAGGCCCACCCCACACCCGAACCAGTCAAGTTTCACACTCCTCTCCGTCTACGACTCCCCTACTGTGTCTTCCCCATCTCCGGTTCATTCCATTCAGGGGCCTCGCCGTCGTCCACCGCCTCGGTGCACTTAGTGCGGTGAGGTCAACACACGAGAGTCATCGGAAGAGGATTGTACGTGGAGAGCCTGACGGCTAGGACCCACGAGGTCCATGGTCGCACGCAAGGAAAGTTCCTCCTTATTACGCACTTTATGTGGATTGTACAAGGGAAGGGCTTCTGTATTTCGCAAAAAAACGCCCCCCCCGCCGCTCATAGGTCGGACCCACCAGCTATATCTTCGCACGCAAGGAAGTGCCTCCTTATTACGCACAAAAAAATGAATACCCCCTGCTAGCTGGGACCCACCATAGTGGGTGGCTGACTTGTGGGCCTACTAAGATGATGGGAACGGATTGCTTTGTCAACTTAGTCAATATGAACGATTCTAACTCCAGTGACTGTACGATGTCCATCCAACGACCATAGTGCTTCTTCAACCACTGGTCTTCTTGCTCCAGCCGCCCAAAGCAGCGCCGGTCGTGCCGCGTGCTCCTGCCTCACGTGGCCGGCTATGATGTCGCAGAGACCTCACCACCCCTACTACTCCCACCGCTGGCCAGGCCATCCCTCTACTCACCCACACCCCCATTATTCTGCGGCGACGACAGCCTCATGCCGTAACCGAACCAGTGAACCCTCGTACTCCTCTCCGCGTGGGCATCCACTGCCGCGTCTTCCCCAGCTCCGTGTCGTCCCCTTCCTAGGCCTCGCAATCGTCCACCGCCTTGGTGCTCTCAGCACGGCGTGCTCAATGTGATCAACGACCGACTTCCATCGGAAGAGTACTGTATGTGGAGAGGCTGACAGCTGGGTCCACGGTCACAGCCCAGTTTTTTTGTGATTTGCCAAGTAAGTCGCTTTGTCAGGCCTGTTGGGCTGCAAATCTTTCAAGACAAGGAGAGATTTATTCGGCTGGCCGAGAAAATGGCCTATTAGTAATGAGAAATGGGTTGTACATTTGTAAAACACATCAAACCGGCAATTAGTTTGAAATTTCTTTTTTTCATTTCGAGATTTTAAATTGAATTGATTTTTAGACGTGGAAAATTTGTTGGATTTTATATTGCTATACATTTATTTTTAAAATCAGTTTGAATGTGACTCGAAATTTTAGGATTAAAAACAGTTCGGACCGCACCAAAATATACAAAATTTCGTATAATTTTTTAACCGTGGCAACAATATGGGCTGTAATGCTAACAAAAAGAATATGGGCTCCAAAACAACGTAAAGAATTAGCAAATGGGTTGTAAATTATCAGAAATAATGGCAGATGGGCTGTATGCTGTTTTCCACATATTTGAGGCTTTCCTAGAAAAGATTGATGCACAAGCAGTGACTGTTGGATTTCCATCCAACGGCTGTCGTGCTTCTTCAATCTCTGCTCTTCCTGCTCCAGCCGCTCAAATAAGCGCCGGCGGGACTGCCTGCTCCCTCCTCCCCGCGACTGGCTGTGCTGCTGCGCAGGCCTCACCGCCCCACCGTACTCCCATCGCTGGCCTAGCCATCCCTCTACTCACCCACACCTGCTGTTATTTGATATGTCTCCGTCGTATCTACTTTTCCAAACACTTTTGCCCTTGTTTTGGACTCTAACTTGTATGATTTGAATGGAACTAACCCAGACTGACGCTGTTTTCAGCAGAATTGCCATGAAGTTGTTTTATGTGCAGAAAACAAATATTCTCGGAATGACCTGAAACTCCATGGAACATCTTAGAAAAAAAATAAAAAAAATCCTCGCCAAAGATGAAGACCAGGGGGCCCACACCCTGTCCACGAGGGTGGGGGCGCCCCCCCCCCTCTAGGGCGCGCCCCCTACCTTGTGGGCCCCCTGGATGCCCTCCGACACCAACTCCAACTCTATATATTTGCTTTTGGAGAGAAAAAATTAGAGAGAAGAAATCATTGCGTTTTACTATATGAAGTCGCCGCCAAGCCCTAAAAGCTCTCGGGAGGGCTGATCTGGAGTCCGTTCGGGGCTTCAGAGAGGGGGATTCGTCGCCGTCATCATCATCAACCATCCTCCATCACCAATTTCGTGATGCTCACCGCCATGCATGTGTAATTCCATCATAGGCTTGCTAGACGGTGATGGGTTGGATGAGATTTATCATGTAATCGAATTAGTTTTGTTAGGGTTTGATCCCTAGTATCCACTATGTTCTGAGATTGATGTTGCAAAAGCCCGTTCAGCATTTTACCAACAGCATGCTCAAAGATATCAAAGCAGAGAAGTACGGGCCAAGACTTACAACGTTGGCAAACTCGTTCTACGGCTGCCGGAGAAGAAAAAGGACAAACTCAAGACCAAATGGGAGGGTCCCTTCATAATTGATGAAGTTTGCACTGGTGGAGCATACCGTCTTCGTGATGCATCGGACAATCGCCTCGAGCCGAACCCCTGGAACGCAGCCAGACTCCGAAGATTCTATGCCAGGCGCCAAACCCCTTGTTCGTCTCCTCCTCCCCTGTAGTTTCCATTATTTTTTTCTGTCTTTTCCGATTACTTTCTTATTTCTCGCTTTAACTCTTTGGTACGGCTAGACCGCACACCATTGACACATACATCTCTAAATATGTACGTCACTTGTGCCTTGGGGGCTTCTTGGACAGAGGTTCTTGTCATTCCTTGAGCATTAAGCTCCTCACATATGAGTTATTCCATATGTACCTTTTCTTTGCCACTAGATGCATCGATATGACTTAAGTTTTGGCCAAGCTGGGTTGCCTGGCTCCTGTGCTTATGCCCTACGTTCCCATTAGTTCGGCTAGGGCATAAAGGGAGCACCTCTGTGATTGTTACTGCCGGGTCATCCGGATTTGTGTACCTCAGACTTGGTGAAGCCGAAAGCTAGCTTTCTTAAGGGAATATTCGGTCGGTGAATTAAAGATGTTTTCCAAACTCACTACATTGTGCACCCCCAGAAGTTATACAAACTGTGGTGCTCGCATCAGAATTTGGACATGTACATTAAATGCATGCACACCCAGGGAAAGGAACCCTTAATGGAACTATTCTCTCTAGAAGATGTTTCTTACGATATCAATGTAATATAACAAAGCTAGCCGTATACAACTTGTCCGTTCAAGCAACTATGAGCCCTACACCTAGTTTTCCAGGCATACCCCGGCCTATCCGGCCGCGACGGTATTCGGAAACACTCTGCACCTTTGGGTCAGGAGGTTGAAGCAAAAAGGTCTGCCATGACAAATGATATACAATTCAGCTAGAGTTCCACATAATGAGGAAAGTGCACAGTCATTTGGACTCGAACACTTCCTCCTCTACACCTTCCAACAGGTAGTCTAACTTACAATCATGTTGGGAATATTTGGCGGCCACCTCTACTTGGTCATATACTAAACTAACAGGAATTTCTTCCCCATTTGACCCTAATGGTCCAACCCGGGCTATGTGATTTGGGTCCAGCTTGGTATACCGCATTTTCACCATGGCCCAGGCCTCCCGCGCGCCCTCTTGGCAGGCCGATATCTTCCATAGTCAGATACGCGCGCAACGTTCCCTTGAACAGCTCTAGAAGCTCCTCCATACTTCCTGGAGGGGAGGCAGATGGCCATAAGGCCTTGGCCATGCTCCGCATGGCCAGCCGTGCATGCTCATGCACTTCCGACAGTCTTTGCAGAAGATCACTCGATGGTCTGGACACCTCCTCTTCAGGACGGCCTATCAATATACCTTGACAAAGAAAACATACCTGCACATCTATCAGATATTGCTTCGTGGCTCTTCTAAGCCCATCTCGAGCAGCTCGGATGTATGTGTCGCCCGAGGTAAAGACATTAATAGCCTCCTCCGAGAACTTGGGGTCTCGCAAGACAGCCCCGCATCACCGATGGTTCATGGCACTCTCTACCTCCGAGTTGGTCACAGACATATTTTCCAAACCCTCGGCCGAAGGGCCGTCCGGCGGTGTTCCTGCACTAGCCCCAGTCTCCCCGATTGTATCTAAATTGTTGGGAACACCACCGACCGGATCCCCGTACGCAGTTCGGCGAACCTTCTTCCTGTAACCAAACAAACACACGAGTCACAGTCGGATGCAACTGCTGAAAAGCATGTTTATCTGTACCTCCTTGATGAAGGCCTGGTTGTGTCTTCACCTGCCTTCCTCTTCAAAGGCTTGCCCGGCATGGGAGCTGATCTCTTCGAAATTGCCAAACGTCTCCCTTGTGAAGCACGATACAGTGCGGTGGGTGAGGCAGAATAAGAGCACTCTTTTAGAGAAGGTGTTTCTTAATTATTTACGTGTGAAGCAGGAAGAAGGCCAGGGTAGTCGGCGGTGATGGCCACTTCTTTGCCGTCATAGCTTGTCTGGTAAAACATTCCCCCCGCAAGCACCACGAATATATCCAGATTCTCTTCAAACCTAGGATCTAGCTCCCGGTTGTGGATCTCCGGCTGTGGGGCACGACTATGAAGTAGTTCGGTGACCTTCCGCCAGTTCTGTCATAACAAACAAACTTGAGTTTATCAAAAGTAATCCGGAAGGGGAATGAGTGGAATAGAGGGGTCGAAGCTTACCCAACTGGGAGGATCATACATAGAATACCCATCTCTGCGCTTAATGCAAAGAAAATCCTCTTCCTCCCCTTTAAACAGCTCGGCCAATATATTGGCTAGAGTGGCGGAGGTATCCAGACCCTTCCGGCCATAGCGGGAGGCGTCATCCTCTCCATTGTAGTGGCACATGGGCAGCCCTTTGTATTGTAGCGGCTGAGCCCCTCGCACTATGGAGGTCGCCATTACCCTGATTATTGTGAGTCCGGATTGAGCGAGCGTCTTTATCTTGCTCATAAGCTAGCAAACTTCTATGTTGTCGTCCTCTTCAAGACTCCGGGGACGCCAACTATGGCGTTTCTTCAGCGGAACGCTCGCAAATTCAGGAAGACCCTTTCGAACTAGGTCAGGAAGCGTGACGTCCTCCATATAGAAGCATTCGGAAGGCCATTCTTCGGATGCCTTCCTTCGTGTGCCAGATATCCAGTATCAGCGATACGCCATACTTCGGCTCCGCCCACTTCAAATATTGACGCCTCATGATTACGCGGCACAAGACAGAACAACTTCCTCCACAGCTCAAAATGAGCCTCGATACCCAGGAATAGTTCACATAAAGCGACGTAACCCACAATGTGCATAATGGAGGCAGGGCTGAAGTTGTGCAGCTGGAGGCCATAGTATTCCAAAAGCCCTTAGAGGAACGGATGAATGGGGAATCCAACGCCCCTTAGCAGGTAGGGGACGAAACATACTCGCTCTCCCTCGGATGGATTGGGGAAGTCCTCTGCCTGAATCTCACCGTCGAAGGAATCTAGCCTCGCTCGAATAGAACCTAGATTTACGGGGAGGGGGGGATCCATGCGTCTACAGCTTCGTCAATTTGACTGTGGGATACTGAACGCCTCTCCCACTGGTCTTTCTCTGGGCCGGAACGGGTGCAGGAGCTGGGTGCACTAGCCATGCTGGAATGGTTTCTCCTAAACAGTTTCCGGGGATTTCCTCTGCGTGGTGCCGAATGGATCTAGGATACAATCTCTTTAATAGGTGCTCTTCCTTGCATGGACGGGGTGTTATCTACAAAAGTACCCTGACCTTCCAGCTTCGCTTGACACGTGGAAGACGAAGTTATTTAACACGCAGAAGCCAAGGGGAGGGACATTAAACCAATGGCCGAATACATCACTTGGAGATCATTAAAGGAGGAACATGCCTTATAATGCCGAAGACAATTTGTGTGCCGAACACCTCGCTATTGAAGACTGGTTCGGGGGCTACTGAGGGAGTCCTGGACTAAGGGGTCCTCGGGCATCCGGCCTGTTATCCATGAGCCGGACTGATGGGCTGTGAAGACATGAAGGCCGAAGACTGTACCTGTGTCCGGATTGGACTCTTCTTGGCGTGGAAGGCAAGTTTGGCGACCGAAGATGAAGATCCCTTCTTATGTAACTGACTCTGTGTAAGCCCTAGATCCCCCCATTGTCTATATAAACCGGAGGGGTTAGTCCGGAAAGGATATATTCATTACCATAGTCATACAGGCTAGGTTTCTAGGGTTTAGCCATTACGATCTCGTGGTAGATCAACTATTGTAACACTCATATTCATCAAGATCAATCAAGCAGGACATAGGGTATTACCTCCATAGAGAGGGCCCGGACCTGGGTAAACATCGTGTCCCCCTCCTGTTACCATCGATCCTAGACGCACAGTTTGGGACCCCCTACCCGAGATCCGCCGATTTTGACACGGACAATAGATGCTACATCATTGTTTCACCCAGCCCACCGAATGGACTAAAAAAACAAATGGACTGGCTAACATGTGGGCCAGTAGGTCGAAGCCTAAGAAGGCATTGGATTTGCATCCAACGGCCGACATTCTTCTTCAATCTCTCGTCTTCTTCCCCAAGCGCTGTCGGGACCGCCTGCTCCAGCCTCCGGCGTCCAGCGGCATTGTTTTGCGCTCCTCGGCGAAACGCTACCCCACCGATGGCCAAGTCATCCCTCCACTCCGCACCTCCTATTATTATCCGCCGAGTGTAGGCCCACCCCGCACCCAAACCAGTCAAGTTTCACACTCCTCTCCATCTGCGACTGCCTGCTGTGTCTTCCCCATCTCCGGTTCATTCCAGTCAGGGGCCTCGCCATCGTCCACCGCCTCGGTGCGCTCAGCGCAGTGAGGTCAACATACGAGAGTCATCGGAAGAGGATTGTACCTGGAGAGCCTGACGGCTAGGTCCCACGAGGTCCATGGTCGCACGCAAGGAAAGTTCCTCCTTATTACGCACTTTATGTGGATTGTACAAGGGAAGGGCTTCTGTATTCCGCAAAAAAACGTCCCCCCCCCCCCCGCTGACAGGTCGGACCCACCAGCTATATCTTCGCACGCAAGGAAGTGCCTCCTTATTATGCACAAAAAAATGAATACCCCCTGCTAGCTGGGACCCACCATAGTGGGTGGCTGACTTGTGGGCCTACTAAGATGATGGGAACAGATTGCTTTGTCAACTTAGTCAATATGAACGATTCTAACTCCAGTGACCGTACGATGTCCATCCAACGACCATAGTGCTTCTTCAACCTCTGGTCTTCTTGCTCCAACCGCCCAAAGCAGCGCCGGTCGTGCCGCGTGCTCCTGCCTCACGTGGCCGGTTGTGATGTTGCGGAGACCTCACCACCCCTACTACTCCAACCGCTGGCCAGGGCATCCCTCTACTCACCCACACCCCCATTATTCTAGAGTGACGGCAGCCTCACGCCGTAACCGAACCAGTGAACCCTCGTACTCCTCTCCGCATGAGCATCCACTGCTGCGTCTTCCCCAGCTCCGTTTCGTCCCCTTCCTAGGCCTCGCAGTCGTCCACCGCCTTGGTGCTCTCAGCGCGGCGTGGTCAATGTGATCAACGACCGACTTCCATCGGAAGAGTACTGTATGTGGAGAGGCTTACACTTGGGTCCACGGTCACAGCCCAGTTTTTTTGTGATTTGCCAAGTAAGTCGCTTTGTCAGGCCTGTTGGGCTGCAAATCTTTCAAGACGAGGAGAGCATCATTCGGCTGGCCGAGAAAATGGCCTATCAGTAATGAGAAATGGGTTGTACATTTTTAAAACACATCAAACCGGCAATTAGTTTCAAATTTCTTTTTTTCATTTCGAGATTTTAAATTGAATTGATTTTTATACGTGGAAAATTTGTTGGATTTTATATTGATATACATTTATTTTTAAAATCAGTTTGAATGTGACTCGAAATTTTAGGATTAAAAACAGTTCAGACCGCACCAAAATATACAAAATTTCGTATAATTTTTTAACCGTGGCAACAATATGGGCTGTAATGCTAACAAAAAGAATATGGGCTCCAAAACAACCTTAAGAATTAGCAAATGGGCTGCAAATTATCAGAAATAATGGCAGATGGGTTGTATGCTGTTTTCCACAGATTTGAGGCTTTCCTAGAAAAGGTTGATGCACAAGCAGTGACTGTTGGATTTCCATCCAACGGCCGTCGTGCTTCTTCAATCTCTGCTCTTCCTGCTCCAGCCGCTCAAATAAGCGCCGGCGGGACTGCCTGCTCCCTCCTCCCCGCGACTGGCTGTGCTGCCGCGCAGGCCTCACCGCCCCACCGTACTCCCATTGCTGGCCTAGCCATTCCTCTACTCACCCACACCTGCTGTTATTTGATATGTCTCTGTCGTATCTACTTTTCCAAACACTTTTGACCTTGTTTTGGACTCTAACTTGTATGATTTGAATGGAACTAACCCGAACTAACGCTGTTTTCAGCAGAATTGGCATGATGTTGTTTTATGTGCAGAAAACAAATATTCTCGGAATGACCTGAAACTCCATGGAACATCTTAGAAAAAATAAAAAAATCCTCGCCAAAGATGAAGACCAGGGGGCCCACACCCTGTCCACGAGGGTGGGGGCGCCCCCCCCCCTCTAGGGCACGCCCCCTACCTTGTGGGCCCCCTGGATGCCCTCCGATGCCAACTCCAACTCTATATATTTGCTTTCGGAGAGAAAAAAATCAGAGAGAAGAAATCATTGCGTTTTACTATACGGAGTCGCCGCCAAGCCCTAAAAGCTCTCGGGAGGACTGATCTGGAGTCCGTTCGGGGCTCCGGAGAGGGGGATTCGTCACCGTCATCATCATCAACCATCCTCCATCACCAATTTCATGATCCTCACCGCCATGCGTGTGTAATTCCTTTGTAGGCTTGCTAGACGGTGATGGGTTGGATGAGATTTATCATGTAATCAAATTAGTTTTGTTAGGGTTTGATCCCTAGTATCCACTATGTTCTGAGATTGATGTTGCTATGACTTTGCTATGCTTAATGCTTGTCACTAGGGCCCGAGTGCCATGATTTCAGATCTGAACCTATTATGTTTTCATGAATATATGTGAGTTCTTGATCCTATCTTGCAAGTCTATAGTCACCTATTATGTGTTATGATCCAGCAACCCCGAAGTGACAATAATCGGGACCACTCCCGGTGATGACCATAGTTTGAGGAGTTCATGTATTCACTATGTGCTAATGCTTTGTTTCGGTTCTCTATTAGAAGGAGGCCTTAATATCCCTTAGTTTCCCATAGGACCCTGCTGCCATGGTAGGGTAGGACAAAAGATGTCATGCAAGTTCTTTTCCATAAGCATGTATGACTATATACGGAATACATGCCTACATTACATTGATGAATTGGAGCTAGTTCTGTGTCACCCTATGTTATGACTGTTACATGATGAACCGCATCCGGCATAATTATCCATCACTAATCCGGTGCCTACGAGTTTTCCATGTACTGGTTTACGCTTATTTACTTTCCCGCTGCTACTGTTACAATCACTACAAAATACCAAAAACATTACTTTTGCTGTCTTTACTTCTGTTGCCGCTACCACCACTATCATATTACTTTGCTACTAAACACTTTGCTGGAGATACTAAGTTTCCATGTGTGGTTGAATTGCAAACTCAGCTACTAATACTTGAGAATATTCTTTGGCTCCCCTTGTGTCGAATCAATAAATTTGGGTTGAATACTCTACCCTCGAAAGTTGTTGCGATCCCCTATACTTGTGGGTTATCAAGACTAATTTCTGGCGCCGTTGCCGGGGAGCATAGCTCTATTCTTTGAGTCACCTGGGATTTATATCTGCTGGACACTATGAAGAACTTGAAAGACGCTAAGACAACAATTTATCCCTCAACTACGAGGGGAGGTAAGGAACTGCCATCTAGCTCTGCACTTGATTCACCTTCTGTTATGAGTAGGCTTGCGACACCTAAACCTGCTACTGCTATTCGTTGTGATATGTCCCATGTTATTGATGATGCCACTTCTGCTATGCATGATACTTATGATGAAAGTGCTTCTATGCCTGATACTACTGTGCCCCTTGGTGAATTTCTTGATAAATAAATTGCTAGCGCTAGAGAGAAAGAAATTATTGAATCTGAATACGATGATGATAGTGATGATGAAAATATGCCTGTTATCCCTGAGGGTTATCTTTTTGATATGGAATCTTCTGCCGCTATTTTAGCTTGCAGGGATAGATATGAGCTCAAGAGGTTATTAGTTAAATGGAACAAAGAATCACTTAGAGATTAAATGAAAGCCGACCCTGCTTTTGCTATTGCAACTATTTGTGTTCCTGATAAGGATTATGAATTCTCTGTTGATCCTGATATAATTACTTTGGTTGAATCTAATCCGTCTTATGTCTATGAATCTGAAACTGTTGTGGCACATCTTACTAAGTTAAATGATATAGTTGCCATGTTCACTAATGATGAGAGATCGCGTTACTTCTATATACTCAAAATATTTCCGATCTCATTAAAGGGTGATGCTAAGATATGGTTTAACTCTCTTGATCCTGGTTGTGTGCATAGTCCCCAGGATATGATTTATTACTTCTCTGCTAAATATTTCCCTGCTCATAAGAAAAAAGCTGCTTTGAGGGAAATATACAACTTTGTGCAAATTAAAGAAGAGAGTCTCCCACAAGCTTGGGGGAGGCTTCTCAAGTTACTTAATGCTTTGCCTGATCATCCTCTTAAGAAACCTGAAATACTTGATATCTTTTATATTGGACTAACCGATGCTTCCAGAGATTACCTGGATAGTTGTGCTGGTTCTCTTTTTAGGAAGATAGCACCGGATGAAGCTGAAATTCTATTGAATAATATGTTGACAAATGAAAATAATTGGGCACCTCCTGAGCCAGCTCCTGCTCCAATTACTGAGCCTATTCTTAAACCAACTCCGAAGAAGAGAGGTGTTCTATTCCTCAGTCCTGAAGATATGCAAGAGGCAAAGAAATCTATGAAAGAAAAAGGTATTAAAGCTGAAGACGTTAAGAATTTACCTCCTATTGAAGAAATACATGGTCTTAATTCACCGCCAGTTGAAGAAACTTGTGATCTCAATTCTTTATTTATTGAAGAACCTCCTGACCCCGATATCCCAACACAGGTAGTAAAGGTAAATTATCTCTATAGATATGATAAAGCTGAAGTTCCTCCTACTAAAATTGCTAGTCAGTGCTTGGATGAGTTTGATAACTTTATGTTTAAGCAAGACGACTTCAATGCTTATTTTGGTAGACAATTAAAATAAAATGCTTATATGATTAGATGCTTGGGTGATTATATGGCTAATATTAAAGGTGATTATATGGGTGATTACATGCTTCTATGGTTACCACGCAAGTAGAACAAGTGCTTAAAGCTCAAAAAGAAGTGCTTGATGAAATGAATAGTAAGAAAAATGATTATGCTGTTAAAGTGGCTACTAGAACTAGTAGAATGACTTGGGAACCTTTGTATCCTGAAGGTCACCCTAAGAGAATCGAGCAAGATTCTCAGAGAAATAATATTGATCTTTCTAGTTCTTCTAAAAAGAAGAAAAAGAAAAATGATAGAACTGTGCAAACTTCTAGTGAACCTATTGCTGAACCACCTGATAATCCAAATGATATATCTATGTCTGATGCTGAAACACAATCTGGTAATAAACATGAACCTAATGAAAATATTAATGATGATGTTCACGATGATGCTCAACCTAGCAATGATAATGATGTAGAAATTGAACTTGCTGTTGATCTTGATAACCCACAATCAAAGAATCAACATTATGATAAAAGAGACTTTGTTGCTAGGAAACATGGTAAAGAAAGGGAACCTTGGGTTCAGAAACCCATGCCTTTTCCTCCAAAACCATCCAAGAAAAAGGATGATGAGGATTTTGAGCGCTTTGCTGAAATGATTAGGCCTATCTTTTTGCGTATGGGATTAACTGATGTGCTCAAAACAAATCCTTATGCTAAATATATGAAGGATATCATTACTAATAAAAGAAAGATACCAGAAGCTGAAATTTCCACCATGCTTGCTAATTATACTTTTAAGGGTGGAATACAAAAGAAACTTGGAGACCCCGGAGTACCTACTATACCTTCCTCCATTAAAATAAATTATATTAAAACTGCTTTATGTGATCTTGGAGGCGGTGTTAGTGTTATGCCTCTCTCTTTATATCGTAGACTTGACTTGAATAAGTCGACACCTACTGAAATATCTTTGCAAATGGCTGATAAATCAACTGCTATACATGTCGGTATTTGTGAGGATGTGCCTGTTGTGGTTGCAAACGTTACTATTTTAATGGACTTTGTTACACTTGATATTCCCGAGGATGATAGTATGTCAATTATTCTTGGAAGACCTTTTCTTAATACTGCAGGGGCTATTATTGATTGAAACAAAGGCAATGTCACTTTTCATGTTAATGGTAATGAGCATACGGTACACTTTCCGAGGAAACAACCTCAAATTCATAGTATCAACTCCATTGGAAAAATTCCATCGATTATAATTGGAGGTTTTGAATTTCCTGTTCCTGCTGTCAAAAAGAAATATGATATACTTATTATAGGGGATGTGCATATCCCCGTTGAGGTAACTTAGTGTTATTCGAAATTTCTCCGGTTTCATGATTATCGGAATGAGTTTGTTAACAAGACTTGATCAACCTTGCTAGTGGACTCTTTTTTATGATCATGAGATGGATGAAACTAGAAGCACAACCTTCTGTACCCTCTCTATATTTTCTGTTAATTAGTAGAAATAAAGTAAAAATAGTATTTTTCTATCTGTTTCCTGACTTATCCGTGCAATATAAAAATATCCTGAAAATAAAAGTCCTCAGAATGACATGCCAATTTAATATGATTTTTTCGGGAATATTTGAGGATTTACTGTGCAAAAATTACCGCAGGAGGAGCTCCCACCTGGCCACGAGGGTGGTGGGCGCCCCCCCCTCTAGGGCGTGCCCCCCTGCCTCGTGGGCCCACGGTGGCCCTCCTCCACTTATCCCAGCACCCATCTTCTTCCTCTGTCTCACACAAACCCGAAAAACCAACTCAAGCACGAGTTCCAGCCACTTTTTTGTTGTGATTTTCGATCTCCTTGCTCAAAGCACCTCTCGCAAAACTGCTTGGGGAGATTGTTCCTTGGTATGTGACTCCTCCATTGGTCTAATTAGTTTTTGTTCTAGTGCTTTATTCATTGCAAATTTGTGCTGCATAGGTGACCATGTTGTTGAGCTTGCATGTCAAATTTATATGGTTCTAAGTAGTTCTAATGCTTGATATAGGCTCTAGGCACTTGTAGGAGTAGTTGCTATCAGTTTTATTGAAGTTGGTTCACTTTTGTTTGAAGTTACTAAAAATTTCAGAATTTTTCAGAGAAAAACAATATGCTTAGGAAGATGTTCCAAGGTTGTTCCTCTAAGAAGCAAGGACCCAGGATTGCTATGCGCGATGATGACGAGGATCCACCAAGAGACGCTCCAGTACGGCCTTGCGAATGGCCATCGGAAAATTTTATGGACCGTGAGGGAATTAAAGAAGAATTCAAATCATATTTGCGCAATGCCGGTCTTGAGGATATTGAGGCTAACAAATGCCCCCAGTATCATGATCTCACAAGTTCATTTGTGAGGAGGTTTGAGTATTCATCTTCGCTTAATTCTCCTTCAGTCATGTTTGATCTCTATGACAAATCTTATACCATGGACTTAGAGGATTTCACTTCTGCTTGCAAACTTCCATCATGGGGTAGTGTTAGGGGTCCCCCTAAATCTGAATTTAGAAACTTTCTTGCTAGTATAACTGTGGGGAATCTAGAGATATAAGGCAGGCTACCATAGGGAGCATTCACTTTCCTGCTATACATTATTTTGCTCTCTTCATCGGTAGATGCACAAATGCTATGGATGAAGCGTGTCACATGTTTGTCCCTGATCCTATCATTCTTAGGAGTGCTGTGTTAGGAGACCAATCTTATCATATGGGAGGCATTGTAGCTCGTAGATTGCATCATAATCTTTTATTTACTAATTAGAGGCACCATACGAGCCTTCATGTTAATCCACATAAGCAGAATTAATTTAGCCGTTAGATATAAATTTAATGGTGAAGATTTATTAGAAAACCCTCCCTCATTAAAGGAAGGAAACAACACGTAATAGAAGGATGAAGGCCACACATGACAAAAAAAATCCCAATGCCCACGTCAAAGCAATGAAAAAACATGCAAGAGTCCACATCCCACACTCCCACGTAAAAAAAGGAGACCTCAAGCCTCACGTTTAAAAAGGGAGAGTCTTGCCTCATGCAAGAAGGAAACAACACGTACATACATAGGATTTCTTTTACTACGTACATAAATATGATTATGGCCAAGCATACAAGAAAAAGTTCCCAATGCAGATGCCCAAGTTATGAAAAAACGTAAAAAAATATTCTTGAAAAGGAAAACCAACATGTGTAGAAATAAGAAGTTAGGTCCCAGATTTTAAAAAAAAAGTCACACGTAAAAAAAAGACTACACAGCCCTACGGTCCCAGAAAAAGAAAATCCATACACGTACAAAAAGAAGAGTCCTAAGGAGTTAAAAATAGGAGAGTCCGAACCTGATTTTGATAATAAATTTCCACCGGGGGAGCAATCATTCATGAGTGGCAAGGTTCACACTACACTTGGACGAGTTCACTGCTGATGTCAATAGGTAGGTCCTAAGGAGTGGATGTGCGGCGTGGTGATGATACAATTTTCCATAGAATTGTACAACTATACCAGAGGTATGTCATGGAGTACGTATGTTCCTAGAGGGTGCACAACCTTGATGATAATCCAAGAGTTCATAATACATTGTTTAATTTTCAACAAAACCCCAACAATAAATTACATTTGGGTATGCCTATTCAGTTCTATCCCTCTATTGTGTGACCAAAGTATATATGAGCAACAGATCCATACACATATGCACGTGCACGCACACGCCTAAAGGTCCCTATTCACTAATGCACACTCCCTTATTCCTATACTACTCCAAGTCAACTAAAGTTTGGGAGCAGCTAGATAAATGGTCTTTAATTCCTAATTTCCTCGGAGTTTGGGAGCTTTCCCATGTAAATAGTTTTTATTTCTTCTCTTTCCGTTGGGTGTCAGTAGGAGAAGACCATGATTAAATTGTTGAAGTGGCTCTTATATGCATTATTGTTGATTTAACCCAGAGCCCATATTGCCTTGTCTTCTCCTGTTTATTGAATGCTCGCAGATTCCAGCTTAGTCCAATGCACGTACAATCTTATTATTATTCACACCGTTCGGTCGTGCAAGTGAAAGGCAATTATGATGATATATGATGGACTGACTGAGATGAGAAAAGCTGGTATGAACTTGACCTCTTTTGTTTTTGTAAATATGATGAGCCCCTCATTCTTGATTCAGCTTATTATGAATAAACATGTTTGCAATGACAATTAGAGATCGTAGTTGCTTGTGCCATGCTTGATGAGCTATGAGTTATAATGATTTGCCTTGTGTGCCAACATGCTATTGAGATGGTTATGATGTGATATGATGGGGTGGTATCCTCCTTTGAATGATTTAAGTGACTTGACTTGGCACATGTTCACGCATGTAGTTGAAACAAATCAACATAGCCTTCACGATATTTATGTTCATGGTGGACTATATCCTACTCATGCTTGCATCCAATGTTTATTAATTTTAATGCATGTACATGGCTGTTGTCGCTCTCTAGTTGGTTGCTTCCCAGTCTTTTGCTAGCCTTCACTTGTACTAAGCGGGAATACTTCTTGTGCATCCAATCCCTTAAACCCAAAAGTTATTCCACATGAGTCCACCATACCTTCCTATATGCGGTATCTACCTGCTGTTTCAAGTAAATTTCTATGTGCCAAACTCTAAACCTTCAAATAAACATTCTGTTTTGTATGCTCGAATAGCTCATGTATAAACCAAGGTTGTCCTTATCTTCCGTGTTAGGCGGGTTATTCTCAAGAGGAGTGGACTCCGCTCCTCACTCATGAGAAAATGGCTGGTCACCGGGATGCCCAGTCCCATGCTTTATGCAAACCAAATCAAAATTAATTGCAAACAAAACTCCCCCTGGGACCTGATGTATGTTGGAGACACTCGTTGTTTTGAGCAAGTCATGGATTGATGCTTGTTGGTGGAGGGGGGGGTATAAACTTTACCATTCTATTTGGGAACCGCCTATAATGGGTTTAGCATGGAAGATATCGCCATCTCTTAGTTATTACGTTGACAATGAAAGTATACCGCTCAAAATGCAATTTATCTCTATTGCAAAACCAAGCTCTGGCACCTCTACAAATCCCTGCTTCCCTCTACGAAGGGCCTATCCATTTACTTTTATGTTGAGGCACCACCCTCTTATTAAAAAGCACTAGCTGGAGAGCACAGCTGTCATTTGCATTCATCACTATTAATCTATGTTGGGTGTGACAATGATTGGATCTCTTTTACCATGAATTACAATGTCTAGTCAGTCCTTGATCTTTAAAGGTGCTTTGCATTTATGTTTTGCGGTCTCAGAAAGGGCTAGCGAGATACCATCTTGTTATATCATATTATGATTGTATTGAGAAAGTGTTGTCATCCGAGATTTATTATTATGGCTTGCTAGTTGATAATACTATTGATATGAGTAATTATGAGACCTGAGAATTATTGCAAATGTGGTTAGTTATGATCTATGCTGAAAACATGAATGCTGGCTTGACATAGTTACAATAACAAAAGCAAACTGAGTTTGTCAACTGAATTGCTTGAGGACAAGCAAGGGTTTAAGCTTGGGGGAGTTGATACGTCTCCGTCGTATCTAGTTTTCCAAACACTTTTGCCCTTGTTTTGGACTCTAACTTGTATGATTTGAATGGAACTAACCCGGACTAACGCTGTTTTCAGCAGAATAGCCATGATGTTGTTTTATGTGCAGAAAACAAATATTCTCGGAATGACCTGAAACTCCACGGAACATCTTCGAAAAAATAATAAAAAATCCTCCCCAAAGATGAAGACCAGGGGGCCCACACCCTATCCATGAGGGTGGGAGCGCCCCCCCACCTAGGGCATGCCCCCTACCTCGTGGGCCCCCTGGATGCCCTCCGACGCCAACTCCAACTCTATATATTTTCTTTCGGAGAGAAAAAAACCAGAGAGAAGAAATCATCGCGTTTTACGATACGGAGCCGCTGCCAAGCCCTAAAACCTCTCGGGAGGGCTGATCTTGAGTCTGCTCGGGGCTCCGGAGAGGGAGATTCGTCACCGTCGTCATCATCAACCATCCTCCATCACCAATTTCATGATGCTCACCGCCGTGCGTGAGTAATTCCATCGTAGGCTTGCTGGACGGTGATGGGTTGGATGAGATTTATCATGTAATCGAGTTAGTTTTGTTAGGGTTTGATCCCTAGTATCCACTATGTTCTGAGATTGATGTGGCTATGACTTTGCTATGCTTAATGCTTGTCACTAGGGCCCAAGTGCCATGATTTCAGATCTGAACCTATTATGTTTTCATGAATATATGTAAGTTCTTGATCCTACCTTGCAAGTCTATAGTCACCTACTATGTGTTATGATCCGGCAACTCCGAAGTGACAATAATCGGGACCACTCCCGATGATGAACATAGTTTGAGGAGCTCATGTATTCACTATATGTTAATGCTTTGTTCCGGTTCTCTATTAAAAGGAGGCCTTAATATCCCTTAGTTTCCGATAGGACCCCGCTGCCACAGGAGGGTAGGACAAAAGATGTCATGCAAGTTCTTTTCCATAAGCACATATGACTATATACGGAATACATGCCTACATTACATTGATGAATTGGAGCTAGTTCTGTGTCACCCTATGTTATGGCTGTTACATGATGAACCACATCCGGCATAATTATCCATCACTCATCCGGTGCCTACGAGTTTTCCATATACTGGTTTACGCTTATTTACTTTCCCGCTGCTACTGTTACAATCACTACAAAATACCAAAAACATTGCTTTTGCTGTCTTTACTTTTGTTGCCGCTACCACCACTATCATATTACTTTGCTACTAAACACTTTGCTGGAGATACTAAGTTTCCAGATGTGGTTGAATTGACAACTCAACTGCTAATACTTGAGAATATTCTTTGGCTCCCCTTGTGTCGAATCAATAAATTTTGGTTGAATATTCTACCCTCAAACGCTGTTGCGATCCCCTATACTTGTGGGTTATCGTTAGTCTCCGGCGATGGCAGATTAACGAGTAAACCCTCATATATTCGCACTTCCCTCAGCGTGGGAAACAACTTCCGAGTCTTCCCTGCTTCCGTGTCGTTCCCTTCCTAGGTCTGACCGTCGTCCACCGACCTGGTGCTCTTAGCGCGGCCTGTTCAACGTGGTCAACGGCCGACATGCATTTGAAGTGGACTGTACGTGGAGATGCTGATAGCTGGGTCCATGGTCGCACACAAGGAAATGCCTCCTTATTACGCACAAAATAATGATTCCTCCACCTGACATCTAGGACCCACCGAAAGGGCCTCTGTATTTCGCGAAAAAAATGTAACCACCGCTGACAGCTTGGACCCACCAGCTTTATCTTCGCACTCAAGGAAGTGCCTCCTTATTACGCACAAAAAAAATGAATACTCCCCCTCCTAGCTGGGACCCAGTATAGTGACATGCTGACTTGTGGGCCTACTAAGTTGATGGGGACGGAGGGCTTTGTCAACTTAGTCAATATGCATGATTCTAGCTCCAGTGACCGTACGATGTCCATCCAACGGCCGCAGTGCTTCTTCAAACTTTGTTCTTCTTGCTTCAGCCACCCAAACCAGCGTCAGTCGTGCCTCGTGCTCCTGCCTCTCGTGGCCGGCTGCGATGCGGCAGAGGCCTCACCGCCCCCTACTACTCCCACCGCTGACCAGGCCATCCCTCTACTCACCCACACCCCCTGTTATTCTGCGGCGACGGTAGCCTCACACCGCGTCTTCCCTGGCTCCGCGTCGTCCCCTTCTTAGGCCATGACGTCGTCCACCACCCTGGTGCTCTCGGCGCGGCGTGGTCAACGTGGTCAACGAACGGCTTCCATCAGACGTGAACTGTATGTGGAGAGGCTGACAGCTAGGTCCACGGCCGCAACAAGGAAGTGCCCCCTTATTACGTGCAAAATAATTATTCCTCCACCTGACAGTGGGGACCCACCGGACAGGCCACCGTATTTCGTGAAGAAAAAAACGTTTCCCCCTGACTGCTGGGATCCACCAGCTACATCTTCGCACGCAAGAAAGTGCGTCCGGGCAAAAAAGACGATTCGCCCCCTGACTGCTGGGACCTGCCAGCTATATCTTCGCACGCAAAGAAGTGTCTGACAGTCGGTACCCACCTGGTCGAAGCGTACGTAGTGTTGTCATTCTGGTCGCGAACGTGTACGCACATGTGTCATAGTAGAGGTGCACACGTAGCATGTACACGTACGTACAGCAGCCAGTGTGCAAGAAAGAAAATACGGCCATGTACGTACATATGGGCAGGGTCTCGAACACCTACTCGCGCATACGAACGGCCAGGGCTCGTGTACCTGGCTGGGTCAGAATGGAGAAAGAACGTCGTCGTCGTGTTCATGGGGAGCCAACCGGCTGGGTCAGAATGGAATGCGTCGTCGTGTTCATCGGGAGGGCTTGGATGGAACAGCCGATGGAAACGAGGCCTGGCGTACCACAGAACGGAGGAAACGGCCTTGTGTTCGATCGACCACTATCGAAACGGGATCCTGTTCATCGGGAGGGGTCTGGCGTACCACAAAATGGAGGAAACGGTCCTCCTACGGTCGAAACGGGGGTCCTGTTGATCGGGAGGGGTGTGGCGTGTCGCAAAACGGAGGAAACGAACTTGTGTTGGAGCGCTACGGTCGAAACGGGGTTCCTGTTCATCGGGAGGAGTGTGGCGTACAGCAAAACGGGACTCCACGAGATACTATTCATCTCCACCGTCGACCCCCTCTAGCCTCCACGGGCTACTGTTCGTCCACCTTCGACCACTTCTAGCCTCCACCTGCGACTGTTCGTCCACGGGCTCCTGCTCATCCAGCCTCCACCACGCGCTACTCCACCGGCTACTGTTCCACCAGCCCTCTCCACGAGCTCTTGTTCAACCACCCCTCCACAGGCTACTATTCATCCAGCCCTCCACCATCTACTGTTCATCCTGCCCTCCACGGGGTGGTCCTTTTCATCCAGCCCTCCATGGGGTCATGTTCATCTAGCCCCAACCGGCTCGATTGATCAGGGTCCTGTTCATCCATAGGCAACACCACGGTGTCCTGTTCATCCACCCCCACCGGGAACTGTTCATCCAACCCCCCCCCCCCAGCAACGCTCACTGTACATTCCGACGCAGCATCGATCGGCTTCAGTTAGCAGTAGTAGCAAAGGAATCGCTCGATCGGGTTCAGTTAACACCCATCGATTGATCACTCGGGTTCAGTAACGCGTAGTCTGCAGTGCAATCACTCGGGTTCAGTTAGAGCCCAATGCCTTGCACCCACGTGCGTGCGTGTATAAGAGAAATGCGCATCGCTCGGCCCCGACCACACAACGTAACCGGGAACACCCCGATATTTTCCTCGCCCTCGCTCCTACCACGGTTTTTTCTGTCATGGACGACCCAAAAAATGTCATGCAGCTGTGTCTCTGGCCCGCCCTAGACGAAAAGCCCATTGTCTGTCATGATTTTTTGTCATAGAAGTAGTAGCCTACCACATCTATGATGATATCGGGTTTTGTCACAATTATCGTCATAAAAGTGTCATAAGTATGACAGCAAAAAATTCGTTTGGCCCAAAATGTCATGGATGTGTCTTTTTTTGTAGTGAAGATGGGGGTCGGGCGGCGCCGGGAGTGAGGGAGAACGTGGGGGTAGGGCGAGCCCGGATCGGGGAAGGAGATGGGGGCGGCCGGCGCCGGGAGCCGGGAAGGAGGTCAACGGCCGGCGGCGAAGGGATCTTGAAGCCTCGCTCGGTGGCACTCTTGCTCGTGCGTGCGAGTCGTGGATTTTTTTCGTGGTTTTTTTCATAGGTCTTTTTTCGCTGGTTTTTGGTTGAGGCATGTGCAAGGGGTCGGAGGCATCGTCGCTCCCTCCTTATGTGGTTTTGTTTGGTTCTTTTTAGTGTACGGGTCATTACCTGCGTGGAACTCAAAGGTGGGAGGAGAGAGGGAGGACGAAAAAAACCATGATAGGTGGGACGAAAATTAACCGTGGAATGGAGACTACTAAATGAGAAATGAGGAGTAGAGATACAACATTTGAGCTAGTCCTAGAGGCGAGACTAGGAATCAGATTTTACCGTTTAACATTCCACACGGGCTTACGAGTTTTCCACTAAATTGCATTTTTCTGAATTATAGCAGTTATAACATAAAATGTAAACTCTTAATTATCAATGTGGAAATAAATAATACAATATTATTGTCTCTAGTGTATATTTCCAACACAATGGTCACGAAGAATGCTAAATACGTGGTGCAAGTGACATACATAGGTGTAGATTGTTGTGTAACCCGTGTTGTAGGTAACGGCCATGATGCTATGCTTCCTTTCCGGCGACGGCGACGCTGCTACTGTTGTCCGCTTTGGCCAGCCTTTATTGCTGTGAAAGATGGCACTAGAGAGAAAGGTTACCTGGGAACGAAAAGTAACAAAGTATACATGATGTATAAAAATTTATAGCTAACAAATTTGGATGCACATATGTTGACCCATGACCAACTGTGGATCCGCCCCTGCTCTTGATCCATTTGGTTCGGTTCCGCCTCTTATGAATACGATATTAGTCGCATCTTGTTTTCGCACGTCGTTGTGGCTTGGCACCCTCCCTGCGTCTGTAGAGATGGTGAGGCATATGGCTCTGGGCAAAAGCTTGATTCCTCGATGGGGATCAATGCCGGCGTTTGTGGGCACCCTTCACCTCCTCGTAGGCATTGTCAAAAATCTCTTCCTCATCATTGGGTTTTGGTTATTCGGTGTTGGGAGTTGTGTGAGAGGCTGTTGGCTAGGCTTGACCATTCCAATGGTTCGGTAGAGTGGTTGTGTGCGGGTGTCGGAGTAATGGGACACGGACACCCCGAAGACGGCAAGATGATATTTCAAGACATCGGGGCTAGCAAAGCCCCTCAGTCCGCCTGCCGACTACCGTCTACACCAACCTGCCGGCTGCCGACTACGCCAACCAGCCGGCTGCCGACTGCACCAACCAGCCGGCTGTCGACTGCAGCCCGACCCGACACCGACAAGACACCGACGGGGAGACCGTACCGCGACGTCAACTACAATGTACCGTGTCTCCTGGGTACTGATTTATAAAGTACCCCAGGGGACAAGCATGACATGCACCATGCCACTAGCTATGCCTACATAGCTTGGCTTGTAAGCTACCCAAGGTAGCTTACAACTAAAGCCACTACATAGCTTGGTTTGTAAGCTACCCAAGGTAGCTTACAACCAACGCCACCACCATTTAGCTTAGGTAGCAAGCTAGCTCCCACTATATATATACCACACATCCATCCATCCAAGAGGATGGACTCACACTCACACACACGTATGAGTACACACACTCGTTCGGCCACACATGACCAGGCACATATGCCACACTAGTATGCTAGCTCATTGCTACTACTCTCAGTCCAATACAGCTCGAGAAGCAACTCTGTACCAGATATACCAGATATATTCAGACATGCAGGAGTAGGGGTATTATCTCTCCCGAGAGCCCCGAACCTGGGTAAACTACCGCGTGCTACTCGCATACCCGCTCCCGGACCTATCAGCAGCAGTCCTACCCACACACTAAGCCCTTGTGGCATCTGTCGACTCGCAAGCCCCCCGTGAGAAATACCACGACAGTTGGCGCCCACCGTGGGGCGGTACTATGCTACCGCACTGCTGCTGGTTTCGCAGTCCAGGCGGGACCCTTTTTTCTTCATCACCTCTGCCACGGCTTCGCGCCGTCTCTCCGGTAGCGCTCGGGGGCTCGACATCGACCTGCCCCCGGAGCGGCCGCGAGGGGTGGCGCGTCCTCGCCGTCGGCCTCATCCTCTTCATCACCACCGTTACGTCGCCACCTCTCCGGCGCCTATCGAGGGCTCGACATCAGCATGCCCTCGGTACGTCCGTGCCGGGCGGTGCATCTTCGTTACCGCCGTTGCGACGCCGGCTATCCGTCTGCGCACGGCGGTGCCTCGCTTCAGTCGGCCGCATCCGTGCGCGCGCCGTGCCGCGCCTCTCACGTTTGCTCCTCTCCGCATTGCGCCTTTCTTCGGCCGGAATGCGCTTTTGCTCCTCCATATTTCGCCTATACAAGCTAGCTAGACGCTAGTCAAAGCGTGGTCAAGCACAATGGCCATACAATGGCTCGGCCTGCAGCTAGCACGCTCGGCCTCAACGCGCAGCTCCCTCCGCCGGGCGTTGGCTGCAGTCCCGCGCCTGCCACAGCAATCGGCGTCCGCGACCTCCGACCCCTGCGCGCCTGGCCTCTCCGTCGCGGCTCCACCCTGCTCCGGCCTACTACGCCTCCCGCACGGGCGCGACTTCGCCCCTGCGTCGAGCTTTCCTCCCGCGCACGTGCGTGGGACCGGGCCGCCTGCAGCTCTGCTCCAACCGGCCGCGCACCTCTACCGCGTCCGCCGGCCGACCGACTCCGGCCTCGCCCGACTCCGCCCAGCTTCCAGCTCCGCCCGGCTCCGGCTATGGCTCCGCGGCCCCGGCCGCTGCGCCGTCCGCCTGCGTGGTCTCGGTCGCCGCCGACTCCACACCGTTCGTCCACGGCTTCGCCTCTCCATCCGTGCGAGCCCCGCATGCCGCGCCTGCGGCCGCCTCGAGCCGCCGCTCGGAGGCCACGCTGCCGGCAAGCCCTCCTTTGCCGCCCCCTCCGTGCAATGCCGCCACGCGCCCGGCCCCGGCTTCTCCGAGTCCCGCGCCGGCTTCGGGTGGCCGCCCCGCGCGCAGCCGCCTCCCGCCTCGGGCCGGCTCCTTCCGCGCTTGCCGGCTTCCGCTCACTCGGCCGCTGTCGTGCCTCAGGCCGCCTGGTCTCCGCGCCTGCGCCGTGCCATTCGACCCCTCTGGCCGTCTCGCCCGTGGCCGGGTGCTCGTCAGCCTCCCGGCCGCCGGGTCCGAACCACCTGTGGCTGCCTGCTCCGAGCTGCTTCTACCACCCGGCATGCGTCGGGCCGGCTTCTCGGGCATCCGCCCCGAGTTCGCCCATGGCCGGGTGCTCCTCGCCGCTTCCGCGCCCGACGGCCGGCCTCCTGCGCCCGTCCGCCTCCTACGCGAGCCCGGTCCGGGCCGGCTCTGAGTCGCCTCTGGCCGGCTCCGCCTCGCCGGCTACATCACACCTCGCGCCGACCCCGCCTGCAGCGCCGGGTCCGGCCTCCCGCGCCCTCGCTGGCTCCTGCGTGGGCCGCCTCGTCCCGCCCCGCGGCCGGCTTCCCCCGCCTCCGCGCGCCCGCCTGGTCCAGCTCCGGGTCGCCTGTGCCTCTCGCCGGCTCGTGCCCCCGTCGCCACCGAGTCGCCACCGGACCATCTCCGCGCGCCCGCTGGCTCGCGCCCGCGGCCTGGCCCCGCCGTCTTCGCCCGCCCCTGCGTCGGGTCCCCGCCAGCGCGCCGAGTCCCCACACCCCGGCCAGATCCGCCCTCGGCTCGTGCGGCCCCGCGCCCGCCGGATCCGGTTCAGGCTCAGCCCGCAACCGGGTCCGCGCGCCCGCCGGGTCCGGCATCCCCGCGCGGCCTCGCTCCGCCTCTGGCTCTGCCACGCCGCTGCCGCGCCCTCCGCTCCGTCCGTGGCCGGCTCCGGCATCCCCGCGCGGCCTCGCTCCACGTCTGGCTCTGCCATGCCGCTGCCGCGCCCTCCGCTCCGTCCGTGGCCGGCTCCGGCTCCTCTAGCGGCCGGCTCGTCCCATGCACGAGCGCTCGCTCCCCTGGTCCGCTTCAGCCGAGTCCCGTTCTGAAGAACGAAGCGGCCAGGCTGGGGAAGCAGAGAAGGAAAGTGGCCGGCAAAAAAAGGGGTCCGACTGCTGTCCAGCCGACTGCTCTGGTCGATCGACCGCGTTGCCACTCGGCCGGCTGGTTCGTCTACCCGCTTCGCTGCCTGGCCGACTGATGAGCCGGTCCGGCTGGACACAACCGGCTCACGAGAAAAATAGAAGAAGACGAAGCAGTCACCGGGAGATCCGGCCCGACTGCTCAGCAGTCGGCCCGAATCTCGGGGGCTACACCCAGCGGGTGCGCTACCGCGCCCCCGCGAAGAAGAAGACAAAGTAGTTGCCGGAAGATCTGGCCCGACTACTCAGCAGTCGGCCCGAATCTCGGGGGCTACACCCAGCGGGTGCGCTGACGCGCCCCCGCGAGAGAGAAGACAAAGTAGTTACCGGGAGATCCGGCCCGACTGCTCAGCAGTCGGCCCGAATCTCGGGGGCTACACCCAGTGGGTGCGCTGGCGCGCCCTCGCGAAGATTGCAGACAAGATAAAAGTTTTGTCCGGCTGCCAGCGGCCGGCAGAAGAGAAAAAGAAGAAAAAGGGCGTTGCAAGACGCCTCGCTGCCTGGCCGGTCGAGCCTGACCGGTCGGGACCCCCCTTCGAGCACCCAGAGGCTCGAAGGCTACACCCAGCGGGTGCGCCGATGCGCTCCGCGAGCGCCGAGTCGCGCCAGCTGTCTTCGACTACCGCGACTACACGAAAATCAATGTGAGCTCCTCACCCGCATATTTTTTGCACCACGCAAGCATGGACAACGACGAGCGATGCTCGGGGGCTGTCTCCGCATTTTATTACAGTACCATCACTGTTCGCCCCGGCGCCAGCCAGAGTTGGCCCGAGGGCTGGCCGCTTGGCCTAAGACGTTAGTTCCCGCAGACGGCTTAGTACCATGCGCGGTACCAAAGGCCCATTATTAGTCACAGACCACAGAGCGGCTGTCCGACTAGCAAGAGTGAACGCTGGAGGCCACCCATGAGAAAAACGTTCGGGAAGAAAAACGGTTCGGGCGACCCGGTCATTTCTTTTATGAGTATCTACTCGGTTGAATCTGCTCCTAGACTCAGAGTACTGTACACTCCACTTTGCGGCCCACTCTCAGCCACAGACCGCAGAGCGGCTGTCCGGCAAGCAAGAGCACAAGCCAAAAAGTGGAGGGAACACGAAAACGATTGAAGGGGGCTCGGACGAAACCGAGTCGGCACCCTCCGCATAAACCTTGCAATACTAAAAGCAAGCATATGATATATTTGCGTGGACTAACCTTGTCCTTCTTTATGATCATTTCCATGAACATTTGCCAAAAAACCTCCGCCCAACTTTGCCAAGTTGCCCGGAGGCTTGGGGGCTACTGTCGGAGTAATGGGACACGGATACCCCGAAGACGGCAAGATGATATTTCAAGCCATCGGGGCTAGCAAAGCCCCTCAGTCCCACTGCCAACTACCGACTACACCAACCTACCGGCTGCCGACTACGCCAACCAGCCGGCTGCCGACTGCACCAACCAGCCGGCTATCGACTGCAGCCCGACCCGACACCGACAAGACACCGACGGGGCGACCGTACCGCAACGTCATCTACAATGTACCGTGTCCCCTGGGTACTGATTTATAAAGTACCCCAGGGGACAAGCATGACATGCACCATGCCACTAGCTATGCCTACATAGCTTGGCTTGTAAGCTACCCAAGGTAGCTTACAACCAAAGCCACTACATAGCTTGGTTTGTAAGCTACCCAAGGTAGCTTACAACCAACGCCACCATCATTTAGCTTAGGTAGCAAGCTAGCTCCCACTATATATATACCACACATCCATCCATCCAAGAGGATGGACTCACACTCACACACACGCATGAGTACACACACTCATTCGGCCACACATGGCCAGGCACATCTGCCACACTAGTATGCTAACTCATTGCTACTACTCTCAGTCCAATACAGCTCCAGGAGCAACTCTGTACCAGATATACCAGATATACTCATACATGCAGGAGTAGGGGTATTATCTCTCCGGAGAGCCCCGAACCTGGGTAAACTACCGCGTGCTACACGCATACCCGCTCCCGGGCCTATCAGCAGCAGTCCTACCCACACACTAAGCCCTTGTGGCATCTGTCGACTCGCAAGCCCCCCGTGAGAAATACCACGACAGCGGGTCTGGGCGGGAGCTTGTGGTCGATGGACCATTCCCTTTTTGAAGGCATTTACGAAGATCTTGCTTTAATCACTCCCGAAAAGAGGTCATGTTAGGTAGGGGCAGGTTGTTTTGGTTGTCGTCGGTCTTTCCGTCTAGTTTTCTTATAGATCTTTTCAAACGATAGAAGGAGAGCCGCTAAATTCATTGATCAAAATAAAAGGATACAAGATACCGCTCGATTTATTGAAGGCTCAAACCCTAACAAACAGGAAAAACACTAGCTAAACCGAAGTCGCAACCACTGGCCAATGGCCAGCTACAAGCTACTCCCGTGACAACCACACAAACCCAAGCTCCACCTACATCCACGCACACCCTTGAAGGCCGTCGTCGAGATCTCCAAAGTGACACCTCCAAGGAGGAAGCAATGTCACAGACACTACCGTCACCCGATCCGGCATAGCCAAATCTTAGGTTTTCACCCCAAGACTACTATACATGACATGTCGAGGTACAACAACATCCACAATAGCCATTCAAGAAGGATAATGACATCCATATAGGTCGTTGCCGCTGGCATCGACAATATTCAATACAAGGCTTTCATCCGGAGCCAAGTCTTCCACCAGACCATCTCAACCTCCGATGTCACCCAAACAACACTGAGCCAAAAGGAGGTCGAACATGGATCACAGAGACCAATCTGAACACAGGAGCCGGGCAGATGCTCTGTAATTGGCCGCCCACACCGCCGCGCGGCAAGAACTAGCTTGGACCTCACCGGATCCAATCAACCTGCCAAGCCGCACGTAGGCACCGGGCGAAAAACAACCGCACCGCCACATGCTGGATCTGGCTGGGACCGCACCGAAATCTGACCTTCCCATGCCGCCACGCGCAAGAACTAGCTCGGACCTCGCCGGATCCGATTGACCTGCTATGCCGCACGCAAGCGCCAGGCGAAAAACGTCTGCACCGCCGCACGCTGGATCTGGCCGGGACCGCACCGAAATCTGACCTGCCCATGCCGCCGCTTGCCGGAACTGGGCAGGAACGCACCAAGGTAGCAGTCCTGCACCGCCGTGCTCAAGACCGGGCCGGGGATGCGCTGAATCAAGCCGGATCTGGGTGGAACCGCAAAAAAAAAGTACTTCCTTTTGTCGAAAAATAGATTAAGGGCCTCTTTGATTCGTAGGATTTTGAAAATGTAGGAATAGGAAAAGTGTAGGGTTGGAGTGGCATACCCACTTGAATCTTATAGGATTAACAATGAAGTGTTTGATGCCAAACAAAGATATTGTAAAAAGAGGGTGGAGTGAATGTTAGATTTTCTATAAAATGTAGTACAAAAGATTCCGTAGGAAAAATTTCTATGGGATCCAATCCTATGAACCAAAGGACCAATATAGGAAAAAATCCTAAGGATTTCAATCCTCCAGAAATTCTATAAAATTCCTTTAAATCAAAGGAGCCTTAGGTGTTTTTTTTTGCACTTAACTGGATTAGATGTTACTTATGCATTTCCCATTTTATTGGTGGAATGAGAAGGTTGGCGTCTTCTTTCCCAGTGGAATTGGTTTGGTTGCGTGCCGTGTCATCGTCCATTTCGACGTTGGGCGGTTGCATCCGTGCATCACACCACCACAGGATTTTGTTCTCGTGTTGCAACGAAAGCAAGACCAAATTCCCTGCCCGCTGAGATGGAAACGTCCCCTCCCCCTGCTGACCTGACCTGGGTGCAAGTGCAAGGGGCTTTATATCTTTCGGAATGTCCAAAGGATCCGGCATGTTAGCTGCAAGTCGGTGCCGAAAGCTCATGCGGTCATGTCGATCTGCCCGAATTTTTGGAGGTGTCCGCTTGAGTTTTCTCCTCAAAGTAGCTTCCTCGTGCGCAGATACTTTTGTCACGTCCAAGTACTCGAGAGGTCCCAGGTCTTTCTATGTCGCAAAGCACTAGTAAACTGCGTCAGGAGTTACTGAAATGCATCTTGCTGACAGTGACAGGCCAGTATTAAAAGAAACAGATGGCACCCAGACCAGCAAGCTGGTTAATTCTACCATCACAATGCTTCTTATCCCACTGCTTTCCACCATCCATCTGTTAATTACACCAGCAAAATAAACTTTACTTTGGGGAAATAACTCAAAGGAACTCGGCCATTCACAGGCTCTTCTTATCCAGTTGTTAAGCTTCACAGGAGCAACATATATATACTACTTCCTCGATCCAAAGTTAGTACAAAGTTGAGACACTTATTTTAAAATGAAGGGAGTACTATATTAAACCGGCTAAGCGAGTGGCTCCCTAATTTTTTCAATTTTTTCAAGTGCTTTACGAAACCGACACGTGGCAATAAGTGGACAGTAGCCTATAATGAACAGTAACTGTACTTATCGACTACGTACGAATAGTAATTATGTGCAAACAGTAATATTTCCCGAACATGAACAGTACTACGTGTGAACAGTGCTCTCCATGACCGTGTTTCTAGAAAAACACAAACACACTTTTTTTGAGCAAAATGCAGATACACCTAAAGAATGGTGCGAGCACATAATTAGTTGTGAACAATATTACATGTTGACAATATTTACAGAAGAGTATTTTTGGAAACAAAAATACAAACAATTTTGTACAAAAAAGGAAACATATACTTTGACACATCAAAGACAAGAGATCTGTTAATTTTTATGCTGGGATGACATCCGAGAAGCTCGGTATTTTCTTTTATCACAGCTCAAATTAGCTTCCTTTTTTCCCTCTTCCTCTTTTTTCTCCCTTCGCGGTGATTTACATTAGAACGACACGCGTTTATTCAGGTGGCCACGGCTTTGAATAGTCTCCACGAACTCTTATCCTTTCTTCTAGCATCCACTTCGCACCACTATATTAAACCGGCTAAGTTAGGGGCTCCGGCATTTTTTCCAAAAAAATTCAAGTGCTTTGTGAAATTGACATGTGGCAATCAGTGAACAGTAGCCTCTAATAAATAGTAATTGTACTTATTAACTAAGTATGAATAGTACTACCATGTCAACGGTAATCTTTCCCGAACATGATCAGTACTATGGGTGAACAGTGCTCTATGTGACCAGTGTTTCTAGAAAAATGCAACACTTTCTTCACTACCGCATTACGGGAGCTAATGTCCTATCGGACACGCATTGCGGGAGCTAATGTCCTGTCGGACATGGATTGAGCGCCGCCTCTGCTCCTTCTTCACTACCACGCCCAGCGCTGATGCGAGGCCGCCGCCTTGAGTTCGCACTATCTTTCTATGGGTCAGAGTTGGCCGAGCTCAGTCATTGCGCAGGAAAGCGGTCGCCAGCTCCGTGGGGTTGTTTCAATGGCACGCTACCAGAGGTGGGATGGTCGCCAGGTAGACTGTTGTGGGCGGACTACTCCACAAGGCCAGCACAATCCGGTTCCTGGCCATGTATATCGTCGAGAAGGCCAACTCCGGCCACCCAGGATGTCCATGGGCCACAACCTCTACAACGAAGTCATGAGGTACTCCAAAAATCTATACTAATTCAACCACAACTACTTCATTCTCTTCAATAAAACACAACTACATGCTCCTATAAATATAAGTAACACTAAAAAATGAAGTCCTGTAGTCAAGATAGTGCTAATTTTTCCTTATGTTCCGACCAGTTTCTGACAATGGAACTACCAGCCTTAAAATGTGCAAGCAAACAGAAGAACCAATAGAAAATGATACATCCATATGCTCATTTGATAGGGATGCAATGCACATGGCAAAAAAATCTGAGTAGGAGATCATGAAGTTGATGCCAACATAGGCCAAGTTAGTATGCCACTAAGATTGGGACTATAAATTTGGCAACTTCAACTGGCCCCAAGCAAAAGAGAGTACCGTGGGCGCTATGAAAATGCTCAAACTAGGAAGTTAGTTTTTATCTGTGCTTAAAAAATTATGATCTTTTTTTCTTCGCAAATTCCATATCTTCTACAAACTGCTTTAGTGCAGTTTTAATCATGACATAATATAAATACAATTACTACTTTGCAAGAAATACAGATTTTGCTCTTCATATCCTTCAAGATACCGAAAGATGTGATGTGAAACTTTTGTCTTTGTTCTCATGTGGACAGTTAAGAGTGCCACTGTGTTACATTATTATCAGCTACTTAAGTTTATATCCTTCAAGATACACAGATATCTGATGTGAAACTTTTGTCTTTGTTCTCATGTGGACGGTTGAGAGTACCACTGCATTACACTATTATCAGTTACTTAGGTTATTTCTTTATTGAAATCATCTTCATTAATGTTACCAAATAATCTTATAGTCTAATAAGATGTTTCAGATGTTAATTTTCTTCATTGCTATGTGCCATATATGAGATTTGTGGCAGATATTACCATTGTTTCACTCTACAAGCAAAGGGAATGTAATCAATCTTAATGTAAGCGCTAGACACAGAACATGATTGCTCCTTTTGATGGGAAGACTACTGACAGGACATTATCTTGCAGAAAATAATCATCATGGAATTTCTTATTCACTGATTTCTCTGATGGAGTAGAGACACAATATGCGGAATTACAAAAGTCAAGACTGAATTTTAAAATGCATGATTACATACCTCCTATAGCATTTGCACAGATTTTATTTTTCTTAGTTTTATTTGCTTCTGTTCTTCTGTTCCTAAAACTATAACGCAAGCATTTGAGTTTTCATGTCCATGAATTGATCATGTTTCTTGCTCTGTTTGCACATGAATGTTAGACATTTCCATAATGAACATACCTATAGTTTTTTAATTTTGAAGTGATTCAAACAGGTCTTATATTCTATTTCTTTAACAAAATCAACACCAAAGATTCAAAGGGCTCTCCGATGGGCGCGGCGTGCCGCCATGCTTCCGTCTGCTAGTAAAATTTAAGGACAAGATAAAATTTAAGGGATGATAAAAACTACTTCATGCTGCTGTCGATCTTTAAGGACAAGATAAAATTTACTCAGGGGGATAAGTCAAGAGACAAGGATGGGTTCTTCAATCCTCGCACCATAGCTACAGGAATCCCTCCTTTTCATTATAACTCTTCTTCTGTACATTGTCGGGTCGGAGATCCTGATCATCATTTTCTAGGGTCTTCGAGCCGCTTGTTCTTCTAGGCGTTGACTTTCCAACATGTCTACTGTTCTTCAGGCACGTCTTATCAGAGCGCGCTCCGTCTCCACAGAGATGTCCAAAGAGACCACGAGGATTTCAGCCTTATTATTAAAAATGTAATGATTTTAAAATTTAAATTAAATTCAGCTATTGGTTACAACATTGAAGAAATTGTGACAAAATGTAAGCAACCATGTCAGCATGATCTAGCCCATCTGGCGGCAAATCCACACCCCTTGACGGTGATTGAACACGGGAGCTAGCCAACCCCACAACATTGAAAGGCGCATACTTGACTAGGGTTTGGAGGAGTGCCCGACTTATTTAGGCCAGCAATGAGTAACAAGCAAAGAGACGAGCATTGTAGCCTCGTCAAGTGTATCCTTTGGTATGTCAAGGGAACCCTCCACCATGGTCATGTCTGACTCATTACGCTCCGACATCATCACCTATTCGGACTACGACTAGCTTCATTGCTCAGGCACACGTCACTCCACTAGCGAGTATTATGCGCTCCTCAGTGACTCTCTCGTATCCTGGTCATCCAAGTAGTAGCCAACTGTCTCGCGCTCCATTGTGAAGACAGAATACACATTATCGTGAATGCCTTTACGGCTCCCTACTGGTTGCGCCCACACCTTAGTGGGTCACACTGTCCGGTTGGCAAGGACATTATGTCCTACTACGGCAACTTTTCCGTTGTCTACGTCACCGCTAATCAATGCATTGCGGCCACACAAAGTGCATTGAACTCGATGTGCCTTTCATCCATGAGAAAGTTGAACAGGTGAGCTTCACGTTATACACTGCACAATCCAACAACTAGGCAGTTTGCTGACATCATGACAGAGGTGTTACTGACGACTATTCGAGGACTTTCAATCCAGTCTATGCATCTTCTATGGTGATGATAAGACCGCGGCCGCAAGATGGACATGTTTATTACAGCCAAATTGAGACTTGCGCCTCAATGTGATACTGTGCAACTACCTAGCACTACTAGGAAAATGCTTATACACAGTAGCTTAGTAGTAGCGCTGTAAAATAGTAACTGCTGCTGCTAGTTAGAAGTAGCGCTTTTCCTGGCAGGCACTACTAGTAACTCTATAGTAGTAGCGCTGAAAAACAAAAACACGCTACTACTATGTGGGATCAGATGAGGTCACCGACGGTAGGTGAAGTTGTAGTGTTGTACAGAATCAAGCGTTACTACTAAAAGTTTAGTAGTAGCGCTTTATTTTACTGCGCCGCTACTGCTAATGGGCCCCACATAGTAGTAGTGTTTTCCCTGGTGAGCGCTACTACTAAGTCCCATAGCAGCAACGTGTTTTGCTAAGCAGCGCTACTAATGTTGCACACCTTTTCACCCCCATCCCCCTCCTCTCCCCCACTTTTCCCTCTCCCCCCTTCCTTTCCCCTCTTCACTCTTCATCATTGTCGCTCTTCTTCTCTCTTTCTCCTACCTCTCTCCTCTCCTCATTAATGGCACCTTCCTCCATAAATGGTCTCCCTCACATCTCTCTCTCTCTTTCTCCTACCTCTCTTCACTAGTAGAAAAAGGGCCATTTGTCCCGGTTCATAACGCCCATCTGTCCTGGTTGGGGAACCGGGACTAAAGGGTCGTTACTAATGCCATATGCCTTTAGTCCCGGTTCTTATACCAACCGGGACAGATGGGCCTCCACGTGGCCGCTCCGGCGAGCCCAGGCACGAGGGCCTTTTTCCCGGTTGGTAGCACCAACCGGGACCAATAAGCTTCCACGCGTCAGCATTTCAGGGGCTGGTTTTTTTTGAAAGGAGGTGGTTTAGGTGTTTTGGGGGTTAATTTAGGTTGGTATAGGTAGCTAATAGGATGTGTCCTCTCTTATCTCCGTGCTACTGCTACTGCTACTGCTATGCCTAAACATGACTTAGATTGAAGTGAGGCAACATGTGGTGCATGTCGAAAGTAATACTAATCCCAACTTGATCAAGTTTGGATTGTACTACTTTCGACATGCACCACGTGCATGTTGCCTTCACTTCAATCCAATCCATGTTCATTTCACCCGCTGATATATAATAACTCTTCATGCTCACATCATGCATCATCATATATAATAACAAGTCTACTAATCATCATCATACAACTTCTACTCGTTATTAATAACAAGTCATACGATCATCGTCCTCAAAGTCATCGAACCAACCCTACTTAATTGTTCTTAGCACATGATCATCAGTATTAGGTAGCACCTAAATACCCTCTTTAAGGTAAAATAGCATAACACAATATAGACCCCGACTCTCCATTATGGAGAATGGAGATCATCCTGTCTCCAATCCTTGTGCTTCGCTTCCTTTTGCTTCCAAGAACCTCCTTACGACTGTCCATACATTTTTTCCATCCTTTGACTTGCATGTCTCCACTTCTTTTAGAAATCTGGTATGGACAGTTGAGATTCGTAGGATGACCTGGTTGTATGTTCAAAACATTAAGGCTACCTTTCTGATACATCAAATCAGGCACACAATTCTCTCGGATTATCTGTTGAAAAACATAGTAATAACTTCATAGTTAGCAATGATGTACTAGTTTTAGAAGTATGCAAAAGATGCACGGATGTCGTAATAGTAAAAAATCTTACCAGGGTATCTCCATAGTAGTTACCGTAGTTGAACACATGCACTAGTGGCACGTATTGACTATAATGTTGAGGAGTTTGATTGTAGATATTGTAATTCTCAATGTCAGTACAAAATCCGACCAGATGATTTTTCTCCTTGTAAGTTAATTCGGAGCCATCGGTGTAGTGGGTTTTGTCTACCATCTCTCGCACATTCTTTGAAGAATGAGAATAAGCTGTCAATGGAAATAAGATGTCAACTATTTTGAAATAAACAATATAAATTAGCTAATAACTATGTTTGAGAAACTCACATAGCGGTAGAATTGGAGGCGTATCAACAAGGACCCAAATGTCCATATTGTCTTGCTCGATTTCAGGATCACCAAGATCCATGGTGACAAGCATACCCTCATCAAAACCATACATCTTGCAAAGTGATTCC
The DNA here is from genome assembly GCA_034509565.1 of Triticum monococcum. Classification (NCBI taxonomy): domain Eukaryota; kingdom Viridiplantae; phylum Streptophyta; class Magnoliopsida; order Poales; family Poaceae; genus Triticum; species Triticum monococcum. The sequence goes on from CM067846.1 coordinate 72,040,333, forward strand.
CATTTTTTGCAACAAAAATGGGTTACGCTCTCAGAATTGTACAACTTTACTTCAAAATCCACATCATGATGAGTCCTTCGGTGAATTTTCTTTGTTTCAAAACTTTCATGGTCTTGAAAACCCATCCTCTCCAGACATAGCACCTTGCATGGCATGGGATAAGCTACTCGAATTGTAAAAGATGAGAATTACACGTTGAAATAGTTGTAGTCATGCTTAATTAAGAAAAAAACACTTGTCGTCGTTGCGTACTGTTTCAACATCGAAGGTCTCCTCGAGCTTAATGCTGAAGCGCCGATCATCGTCCAGGTGAGGCATGTCGCACAGACCTCGATCGTCGTGGCACCAGCTGCACTCCCCAAGTAGACTTTTGTCGTCTGATGACGACATTTCATACGTTCATATATTCAAAGATTAAGCTTGTACAATTAAATATATGTACTACAAAAACTAAATTCGATCATTATTATCCATCACGGGTTGACTATCGGTTTGTCGAGTCTTTTCTTGAAAACTCTCAGCTCACGTTTTGTATATATTCGACTCTCGGTGATGGTCGCTCCTCACTTTGTCCCCGAGTGCATTACACCAAAATGTCTAGCACACGGGAACGAAGGAGAAGCGACCCCCACGACAACAGTCGGGATTCTTCGTCCTCTCATATATATATGGTGGAACTCTCTCTCACTGATTCCTCTCTGACATTTGCGACCGTCGGTGATGGTCATTACTCCTTCTTCCCCTAGTGCATAACAAAGGTCTAGCACCCGGAGAAGATGGAGAAATGACCCCCACGACAACAGTCGGGCTTCTTTGTCCTCTCATATATGGTGGATACTCGACAGACTTAAAGTCAACCCGAAATATCGTTTAATTATCTTTCTAAAAAAGGATTTGGCTGGTCTCACCTCGAGGTCGGAGGGGGTCGGTGACGGGGACAATGGCGGGGATGATGGAGGGGGTTCCTAGATTTCTGCGAAAACAAAAACCATATAAGCTAACTAATCATATGCATACGCCTTGCATAGTGCTCTCCAATTTTAGCAGTCAAAGTAGGAGTAGTTTTCCAATTTGAGCATTCAATAAGCAAAACCAAATCGTAAAATAAAGTAGTATTCAAATTAGCATGCATTCAATTATAAGCAAACCTACATCATCTCTTCCGAATGTACATCGTCGAATATTATCACTAATACACCTCGAATACTTTCATACATATATATAGTATCGCTAGTACAGCTAGAACCGTAGCGCCCGACGGGTATCGGCGCGGGCGGTGGACACCCAAAGGGAAGGAACCATCGTAGGATCATAGCTCCAATGAGATCCCTGAAGAACCTGCCAGGTATTGTCGAACCTGCCCTCCAATGCAACCATGTAGCGACGGACGTGCTCGTCCTCCTCGCTGACACGGTGACGTACCACCTCCGCGGTGTCCGGAAGCCTAGGCACCGTCACTGGCCCATGCGACCGCCACCAAACAAGGATCTGGTCAACGACGGGCTGGCTCCTCACCGACCTACGCCCCATGGAAGGTAGCACCTCCCAATACCAGCCCAGTGGAGCCCAGTCCCGGACATGGCCCCTCTGATCAAGCCGGCCTCCTCCGCCGAGTCGACGACAAGGATGCGGGATAGGCATCCTCGACGTCGATGCGGGAATAATTGCTTGAACTAAAAAAATAAACTAGTTCTATTAATTTTCTTGCTAAAAATAAACTACTTCTGTAGTAAAATAAAGTAGTTTTATTAAATCAACTAGTTCAACTACTAATTAAGCGCTTACTATAAATAAAATAAAGTAGTACTTACTAAACATAAACTACTTCTATATATAGTAAAATAAAGTAGTTTTATTAAATCAACTAGTTCAACTACTAAGCACTTACTATAAATAAAATAAAGTAGTACAGGATATGCCAGAGCATAGTTCTGGACCGCAAGTGCAGCATGAGTTTCAGTTCACTTATGTCATATCATCATCTTAGGGGAAGGGACCACGATAGCCTCATTTGAAGTGTACGGTCACAATGGTTGATGGGAGCCTAGATTTTCCAGTTAGATGCATGACTCGCAGCTACGCTAAGAGGACTAGCATGAAACCAACATCTGCAATCTCCATCACGCCGGCGCCTCTATGACGCCCCAAGGCCAAGAAGCTGAAGTTTGATTCTACCCCGTGTCAGGATAGCACTTTGCCGCCACCAACACCTATCTCTACCTTGCAGGTAGCCGCCGAGGCCCTTGGCATCGCCTCGGAAGACCTGACGGTGGAAAAGCTTATGGCTTCTCCTAAACCTGATCCAAAACAAGATAGTTCCAATGATGAGTGAACTTTCTTATGCAGCTCTGGGGCGTCCAATCTGTTGGGTGTTTTGTTGCTTTGCTTTATTTCCGCCCTGTACGCCTCAACCTCTGAACTTTTATGATCCTGCTATCCGTAGCTATGCTGAAACTCGTACTGTGCTGTTAAGCGGACCAGTTGGTTACTTTCTTATTATTTTGGTTATATATGGGGACTGCAATGTTTCGTAATTGGTCGGTTCTGTGCTGGAATGTGTGTGATTTGAATTCACCGGCTAGACAGCGTGATGTGAGAGCCAAAATTGAAGAGAGTCGCTGCTCCAATATTTGTCTGTAGGAGACTAAATGTGAAAACTTTGATATCCGCATGATTAGGTCTTTCTGCCCTCGACGCTTTGATCAGTTTGCTTTTTCTCCCTCGGTGGGTGCTTCGGGTGGTATTCTGATCATTTAGAACTCCTCAGTTTTTGAAGGCCAGCTTCTTGAAATCCAACGTTTCAATGTGGTTGTTTCATTTAAGTCTGTTCATAGTTCTGAAAATGGACAATGGTTTCTGTATATGGGCCATGCGAGGGGCAACCTAGAGATGACTTTGTCAGCTGGCTATACCATTTATCTATCCCTCCTGACGAACGTTGGTTGCTCCTAGGTGATTTTAACTTTATTCTCTCTTTGGACAACAGAAACTAACCTGGAGGTGATATAAATGATATTTTTCTTTTTAATGAGGTCATCGGACATCTTGGTCCTATGGAATTGCCAATCAAGGGGAGGAGTTTCACCTGGTCCAATATGCAGCAAATACCCCTTCTCTAGTAGCTTAACTGGTTCTTTACCACCTTAGAGTGGATTTCCCATTATCCTAACACCATGGTCTTTCCATTAGCCAAAACCGCGTCGGATCATGTGCCTTGTGTGGTGTCCATTGACACTAATATTCCTAAGTTTAAGGTTTTTAGATTTGAAAACTTTTGGGTGGACATGCCAGGCTTCATGGACTGCGTTCGTAATTCTTTTGAGGCTCCGGTTTTTGCTGATCTCTCTGCTTCGGCCGTGTTAACTAGGGCTGAGATCTTATTTGAGAGCTTGGAGTAAGAAACTATCTTACCTCAAGAAGCTTACAATGGACTGCAACAAGGTTATCATCTTTTTTGATCAGTTGGAGGAGGTCAGACCTCTGGTTCGAGCAGAGTTTAACTTCAGGAAAATAATGAAGCTTCATTATGAGTGTTTGCTGAAACTTCATTATATCTATTGGAAGCAGCGGTGCACGATCCGATACATTAAGGTGGGTGAGGAGAATTCCAAATTCTTCCATGCTATGGCATCGGAACGCATGCGGAGGAATTCAATAGCCAGCTTGAAAACCGCAGTAATGGTTGATCCGGTCTTGGACCATGATCAAATGGCGGGAATCCTGTGGGCATCTTTTAAAAACAGAATGGGCCAGGCCCAAGGGATCTCTATGGGCTTCGACCTAACAAACCTCATCCAGCCCATCCAGGGTCTGGAGGAACTATCTCGACCGTTCTCTGATGATGAAATTATGAAGGTTCTAAAAGAGCTGCCACCTGATAGAGCACCTGGCCCAGATGGATTCAATGGTCTGTTTGTTAAACACCGCTGGCCGATAATTGAGCAGGATTTTAGGCGTCTCATCCAGGACTTCTATGAAGGAAAATTGTCTCTTGAGAATATAAATGGCTCTCCCATTACCCTCATACCCAAGATGCTCTCTCCTGAGGGATCAGATGATTTTTGGCCTATTTCTTTGACTAACACTTGTTTGAAATCTCTTACTAAGCTGTTAGCAAACTGGCTGCAAAAAGTGATCCTACGTTGTATCCATAAAAATCAATATGGGTTGTTGAAGAGTAGATCAATTCAGGATTTCTTAGCTTGGGCCTTTGAATACATCCACCAGTACAAACAGTCAAAGAGACCCATTATAATTCTGAAGCTAGATTTTGCAAAGGCATTTGACACTCTGGAGCATGAGGTTGTTTTGCAGATGCTCAAGCACAAGGGGTTTGATGACAAATGGATAGGCTAGGTCAAAGACATTCTCTCTACGGGATCTTCCTCTATTTTGCTCAACGGCATACCTGGCAAGCAGTTTAAGTGCAAGTGTGGTGTCAGACAGGGTGATCCTCTGTCACCTTTGCTTTTTCTAACAGCTGTCGATCTTCTGCAGTCAATGGTCAACCAGATGTTCTCACATGGAACCCTGACCCTCCCAATTCCTTCACATGACCAGGATTTCCCTATAATCCAGTGTGCTGATGACACTGTCATCTTTTTGACTGGGAAAGATGAGGAGTTGGTGGCTCTCAAAAATATGTTGCTTACCTTTCAACAGTCCACTAGGCTTAAAGTTAACTTTGCAAAGTCTTCCATGATTCCTTTAAATATTGATGATGTGGAAGCTGCTAGGCTAGCTGATTTGCTTGGATGTAAAATTGGACAGCTGCCATTTACTTATCTGGGTTTGCCACTTGGTACTATGAGGCCCAGAATTGTGGATTTTATACCTTTAGTTGATGCCTTGGAAAGGAAACTGATAGCTAGTTCCTCCATGTTAAAGCAAGGCTCCAGGTTGTAGTTGTTAACTTCAGTCTTGACTTCCATGCCCATATATTTCCTCTGCAGTCTACAGCTCCCACCTGGTATTATTAAACAACTTGACGGGATCTTCAGGCAGTGCTTGTGGAGAGGAAATAGTGATGCACCAAAACAATCTCTGGCTGCATGGGATCTGGTTTGTAGGCCTAAGGAAAAAGGAGGGCTTGGAGTGATTAACTTGCATATCCAAAATAAGGGCCTCCTTCTTAAACATCTCCACAAATTCTTCAATAAGGTAGATATCCCATGGGTTACTTTAATCTAGAATAGTTACTGCGATGATGGAGTTCCACATGCTAAAGTCCCAGTTGGGTCATTTTGGTGGACGGATATTCTCAAGCTCTCTGATGCATATACTGCAATCTCCTCGGTCCACATCAATAGGGGAGACTCTGCTCTTTTCTGGTCTGATGCTTGGTTAATTGGTAGCTCTTCAAGACCTTTATGTCGAAGATTCTGCTCTTTTCACCTATGTTATTAATGATAAACTCCTTGTGCATGAATTCCTCATCTCTCATGACCTGTACTCAACGTTCTTCTTGCCTTTGTCACATGAGGCTGCTCTGGAATTGCAAGTTCTGGAAGCTTGGATCATGGATTTACATAGGGACATCACTCTGCCAGATGTTTGGATATGGCCTGGAAAATCTGGTGACTACTCTGCCAAGAGCTTTTACACTCTTATGCATTCTCATCTGCCAACCATCTTGCCATGTAAGTGGTTGTGGGATAGCAAGTGCACCATGAAGATCAAAGTCTTTGGTTAGTTGTTGTTCTTTGATAGGCTCAACACCAATGACTTGTTGATTCGTAGGCATTGGAGATCACCTTTGGATGACAATCTCTGTGTTATCTACAATGGATTAGTCTATGAGGATAGGTTGCACTTGTTTTTCAACTACAACTTCAGTCGTAGAGTGTGGAATTATATTTCCATTGATTGGTCCAGGGGCTCTGAAATTCAGCAATGTATTCAACATGCAAGATCAAGTTTTAAGCACCCCTTCTTCTTTGAAGTTATGATCACTACAGCTTGGAATATATGGATCCTCGAGAATGGAAGGACTTTCAGAGGGGAAAATGCAACCTTTGCTGCTTGGAGATGTAATTTTGTACATGACCTTACTCTTCTAGCTCATAGAATGAGAGTAGCTATTAGAGTCAAGTTGTATGCTTGGATTAACTCTATAATTTAACTATAGGTAGGTAGGTAGGCTCTATTTTTTCTTCCTTTTATTCTTTGTAATCTTCCCTAGCTTGTACAATTGCTCCTTCTTTCTTTTATAATAAAGGGCTATGGAGCTTTGCTCTACAGTAAGTATTCAAAAAAAATAAAGTAGTACTTACTAAAAAATAAACTACTTCTATAGTAAAATAAAGTAGTTTTATTAAATCAACTAGTTCAACTACTAAGCACTTACTATAGATAAAATAAAGTAGTACTTACTAATTAAAAATAAACTTGTTTAACTAGTTCTATTATTTATCGACCCCCCCTCATATCGACAACGACATACCCGACAAAAAATAAGAAGAGGAAGAAGAAGAAAAAAGAGGAGAAGAAGAAAGGAATAGAGGAGAAGATCGAAGGAAAAAATAAAAAAGAGGAGAAGAAGAAAGGAATAGAGGCTCTCCTCTATTACTTCATTCTTCTCCTCTTTTTCTTCTTCTTTTTTCCTCTTCTTATTTATTTCTCCACTTCTTCCTCTCCTCTTCTTCTCCTACTTCTTCTCCTTTTCCTCTTCTTATTTTCCCTTTTTCTCTCCCCCCCTCATCACATGTCCGAGGAGAAGAAGAAAAAAAGGAGAAGGAGAAGGAATAGAGGAGAAGAAAAAATAGATTAAAATCTATTTTTTCTTCTCCTCTATTCCTTCTCCTTCTCCTCTTTTTTTCTTCTTCTTCGTCCTCTTCTTATTTTCCTTCTTCTTCCTTCTTCGTCCTTTTATTCTTTCCTTAATTTCTTTCCTCGACGACCCTAACCCTAAACAGTACAACTAACTACAATGACTTCGCTTGCATACATATGAACAAATATGATCGACAATCTATGAACAATATAAAAACATCATATGATATATGAACAAAAAAATCACATCTATGAACAAAAAATCATCTAATCATATATTTTTTATGGCGGCCACGGCGGCGGCGGGGGGCAGGGTAGGGGCTCGGGGGCCGGGGCTCACTGGGGCGGCGTCGGTGCAGGGGTGGCGCGGATCGGGGCGGTGACGACGCGGGGCGGCGCGGACCGGGGCGGTGACGATGCGGGGCAGCGCGGCGACGACGTCGGGGCAGGGGTGGCGCGCGGCGACGGCGTCGGGGCAGGGGGCGGCGGCGCGGCGATGGTGTCGGGGAAGGGGAGCACGCGGCGACGGCGTCGGGCAGTGGGAAGAAGAACTGAACCAAAAATTTCACAAGTGTGGCTTATATAGACAGACCTTTGGTCCCGGTTCATGGCAGCAACCGGGACCAAAGCACCCCTTTGGTCCCGGTTGGTGGCACAAACCGGGACTAAAGGGTGCGCATTGGTACCGGTTGTTGCCATGAACCGGTACCAATGTGCGCCTTTAGTACTGATTGGTGGCACCAACCGGGACTAAAGGCCTCGTGCTGCCCGCATCACGGCACGAAAGTTTAGTCCCACCTCGCTAGCTGAGGGAGCTCGAGAGTGGTTTATAAGCCCCACTCCCGCTGCCCTCTCGAGCTCCACTCAAATGCAGGCTTTCGGGCCTAAACACATTGTATCTATATTGGGCCTTCTACGGGCCTGAATCCTGGCCATTGGGTGTGTTTCTAGTCGTATTCAGGCCGAGATGGCCCAATAGGTTGCTTTTTATTATTTTTTCCCAAATTATTTCTTTTCTTTTTGTCTTTATTTATTTTATTTTGTTTCTACTTACAACAAAATACTATTTTATTTTGTTGGGTTTCTAATTACTTACTTATTATGTAATTTTGCTATTAAAGTTTCTAACAAAAAAGTTCTTTATGAAAACTCTTTTTGCTTTTAATGATTTTGAACAGAAAATACTTTGATAATTTTAGTTGCATCAATTTTATATGTAATTTTAGTTTCAATAATACTAGAGGTTGCTTATAATGTTTTGAACAGAAAATACTTTGATAAATTTAATTTCATCAATTTTATTTATGTTATTAAAGTTTATTTTATTTTGTTTCTAATTATATATTTTATTGAAGTTTATATTATTTTGTTTCTAATTACTTATTTAATTTATTTTATGATAATTCTTTTTGCTATTAAAGTTTGTAACAAAAAAGTTCTTTATGAAAATTCTATATAATTTTAGTTGCATAAATTATATATAATTTTAGTTTCAATAATACTAGAGGTTTATAAAATGCAACATTCAAAGCATTTCAACAAAACATTCAAAGCATTTCAACAAAACGGACAATCTGTTTCGAGATATCAGGGTTTCATACGGAAACTCGTGTGTTACTACATGCATTTCAAATGAACTAGGAAAAGGTTGAAAGTTGGCATGGTATCATCATAATAGTTGTGGACAGAAACTATTCACTTTTTCTTCACTTGTGTGCTTTGCTTATTGCGCCGTAACCATGGATAATCTTCATCGTTTATCAGGATGCTTGGGTCAGCCTTGACTTTGAAGGGAGGAATTTCATGAAAATTTTCATAATCTTCGGACATGTCTGTCTTGCCGTCCACTCCCACGATGTCCTTTTTTCCAAAAAGAACTATGTGGCGCTTTGGCTCATTGTATGATGTATTCGCTTCCTAATTTTTTCTTTTTCTCAGTTTGGTAGACATGTCCTTCACATAGATAACCTGTGCCACATCATTGGCTAGGACGAACGGTTCATCAGTGTACCCAAGATTGTTCAGATCCACTGTTGTCATTCCGTACTGTGGGCCTACCTGTACCCCGCCTACTGACAGATTGACCCATTTGCACTTAAACAAAGGGACCTTAAAATCATGTCCGTAGTCAAGTTCCCATATGTCCACTACGTAACCATAATATGTGTCATTTCCCCTCTCAGTTGCTGCATCAAAGCGGACACCACTGTTTTGGTTGGTACTCTTTTGATCTTGGGCGATCATGTAAAATGTAATCCCATTTATCTTGTATCCTTTGTAAGTCAATACAGTCGAAGATGGTCCCCTGGACAACGAGTACAACTCATCACAAACAGTGTTGTCACCTCTGAGACGTGTTTGCAACCAATTGCTAAAAGTCATGATGTGTTCACATGTAATCCAGTTGTCACACTACTCCGGGTGTTTGGAGCGCAGACTGTTCTCGTGTTCATCAACATACGGGGTCACTAAGGCAGAGTTCTGTAGAACTGTGTAGTGTGCTTGAGACCAAGAATGCCTGTCCGTACATATTATTGAGTCTGCTCCTAGCGTGCCTTTTCCAGTCAGTCTCCCATCATACTGCGATTTAGGGAGACCTGTCTTCTTAAGGCCAGGAATGAAGTCAACACAAAACCCAATGACATCCTCTGTTTGATGGCCCATGGAGATGCTTCCTTCTGGCCTAGCACAGTTACGAACATATTTCTTTAGGACTCCCATGAACCTCTCAAAGGGGAACATATTGTGTAGAAATACGGGGCCCAGAATGACAATCTTGTCAACTAGATGAACTAGGACGTGCGTCATGATATTGAAGGAGGATGGTGGGAACACCAGCTCAAAACTGACAAGACATTGCGCCACATCACTCCTTAGCCTTGGTATGATTTCTGGATCGATCACCTTTTGAGAGATTGCATTGAGGAATGCACATAGCTTCACAATGGCTAATCGGACGTTTTCCAGTAGAAGCCCCCTCAATGTAACCGAAAGCAGTTGCGTCATAATCATGTGGCAGTCATGAGACTTTAGGTTCTGGAACTTTTTCTCTGGAATATTTATTATTCCCTTTATATTCGACAAGAAGCCAGTCGGGACCTTCATACTGAGCAGGCATTCAAAAAAGATTTCCTTCTCTTCTCTAGTAAGAGCGTAGCTGGCAGGACCTTCATACTGCTTTGGAGGCATGCCGTCTTTTTGGTGCAAACGTTGCAGGTCCTCCCGTGCCTCTGGTGTATCTTTTGTCTTCCCATACACGCCCAAGAATCCTAACAGGTTCACGCAAAGGTTCTTCGTCACATGCATCACGTCGATTGATGAGCGTACCTCTAGCTCATTCCAATAGGGTAGGTCCCAAAATATAGATTTCTTCTTTCCACATGGGTGCGTGTCCCTCAGCATCATTCGGAACAGCTAGTCTGTCGGGACCCTTCTGAAATATTACTTGTAAATCAGAGACCATATCAAGTACGTGATCACCGGTACGCATGGCGGGCTTCTTCCGGTGATTTGCCTTGCCTTTGAAATGCTTCCCTTTCTTTTGACATTGATGGTTGGTAGGGAGAAATCGACGATGGCCCAGGTACACATTCTTCCTACACCTGTCCAGGTATATATTTTCAGTGTCAGCTAAACAGTGCATGCATGCGCGGTATCACTTGTTTGTCTGCCCGGAAAGGTTACTCAGAGCGGGCCAATCGTTGATGGTTACAAACAGCAACGCATGCAAGTTAAATTCCACCTTTTTGTGCTCATCCCATGCACATACACCATTTCCATTCCACAGCTATAAAAGTTCTTCAACTAATGGCCTTAGGTACACATCAATGTCTTTGCCTGGTTGCTTAGGGCCTTGGATGAGAATTGGCATCATAAGGAACTTCCGCTTCATGCACATCCAAGGAGGAAGGTTATAGATACATAGAGTCACGGGCGAGGTGCTGTGATTGCTGCTCTGCTCCCCAAAAGGATTAATGCCATCCGCGCTTAAACCAAACCATATGTTCCTTGGGTCACCTGCAAACTGAGCCCAGTACTTTCTCTCGATTTTTCTCCATTGCGACCCATCAGCGGGTGCTCTCAACTTCCGTCTTTCTTACGGTCCTCATTGTGCCATCAGATCAACTTGGCATGCTCTTCGTTTCTGAACAGTCGTTTCAACCGTGGTATTATAGGAGCATACCATATCACCATCGCAGGAACCCTCTTCCTGCGGGGCTTGCCCTCAACATCACCAGGGTCATCTCGTCTGATCTTATACCGCAATGCACCGCATACCGGGCATGCGTTCAAATCCTTGTACGCACCGTGGTAGAGGATGCAGTCATTAGGGCATGCATGTATCTTCTCCACCTCCAATCCTAGAGGGCATACGACCTTCTTTGCGGCGTACGTACTGTCAGCCAATTCGTTATCCTTTGGAAGCTTCTTCTTCAATATTTTCAGTGGCTTCTCAAATCCTTTGTCAGGCACAACATTCTCTGCCTTCCACTATAGCAATTCCAGTACGGTACCGAGCTTTGGGTTGCCATCTTCGCAATTTTGGTACAACCCTTTTTTGTGATCCTCTAACAGGCGATCGAACTTCAGCTTCTCCTTTTCACTTTTGAACTTTTCCCTTGAATCAACAATGACCCGACAGAGATCATCATCGGGCACATCGTCTAGTTCCTCTTGATCTTCAGCTTCCTCTTGATCTTGAGCTTTCCCCGTTGCAGCATCACTGTATTCAGGGGGCACATAGTTGTCATCGTCCTCTTCTTCATTGTCTTCCATCATAACCCCTATTTCTCCGTGCTTCGTCCAAACATTATAGTGTGGCATGAAACCCTTATAAAGCAGGTGGGTGTGAAGGATTTTCTTGTCAGAGTAAGACCTCGTATTCCCACAATCAGGGCATGGACAACACATAAAACCATTTTGCTTGTTTGCCTCAGCCACTTCGAGAAATTTACGCATGCCCTTAATGTACTCGGAGGTGTGTCTGTCACCGTACATCCATTGTCGGTTCATCTGCGTGCATTATATGTAATTATGTGTATCAAAAGTAAGAAAATTAGACAAGTATCTATCTAAAGTAAGATTTTTTTCTTTCAGAAAGAAGATAAGAACAAGAGGCTCACTAAAGTGGTGCCGGCGACGAGATCGGCGAGGGCGATCGACGACGGTGAAGACGAGGACGGGGCATGACAGACCGCTAAACCTAGACAAATCTCGGAAAAAATGGAGCTCCGAGGTTGAGCTTCGAGAGGAGAAAGCTTAACTAATGTGGCTCGGGCATTTCATCGAACACCTCACATGCATAAGAGGTGAGCTAGAGCACCCAAATGCCCTTCCTCGCCGGCTAGCAAAAAACAGAGCACTATGGAGTGCTCTGCTCGCCGGCGGTGGGGTATATATAGGAAACTCATTGGTCCCGGTTCATGGCTAGAACCGGGATTAAAGCTCAGCCTTCTGTCCCGGTTCAAGCCAAGAACCGGGACCTATGTTTGTGGGCCAGGAGGGAGGCCCATTGGTCCCGTTTCGTGCCAAGAACCGGGACAAATGGGCCCAGACGAACCGGGACCAATGCCCACGAGGCCCCAGCCGGCTCCCTGGGCTCATGAACAGGGTCGAATGCATCCATTGGTCCCGGTTCGTGGAAGAACCAGGACTAATGGGCTGGCCAGGCACGAACGAAAGCTCCTTTTTCTACTAGTGCTTCTCTCCCCATTAATGCCCCCCTCCACCATAACTCCCTCTCCATTAGTTAGGTAGCTAGATTCACCTCTCCTCCTAGCAACTAGATCTAGCTAGCTATTTAGCCATCCACGTGCTCTCTCGATCGGTCTCTCTCATCATCTAATTAACTGCATGCTCTCGATCAGTCTCTCTTAGGAGATATATAGGTAAGTAAAAAGTTGTCCATTTCAAGAATGGGAATATGTGTGTGAATGAGAATATGTGTGTAAAAAGTTGTTTGGGAGAGATTTGTGCGAGTGACATGCCCTCGAGTTTCTTATGTTTTGCTGAAATGTCGATTTATTTCCGTTTCGGTGAATTTCGAGCAAACTCAATATGTCCTATTTTTAGGCAAGGTCATGCCAAAATTTTATATGACTTTGAAGCATGCATTATTTATTTTATAACCCTTTTGCTTGTTATACCGTGCAGGCGGTCACGAAGGTGAGTGGATGGAACATGGAGCAGTACATGCAATCCGCGGTGACGGACATGTATGCAAATAATGTGACTAGGATTAGGTACCACACATGCATCAATGATTGCATCATTTATCAGGGGGAGCATGCGGAAAGAACCATTGTCTAGTGTGCAATGCTTCTCTATACAAGAAGGCAGGAAAGAAAGCTCCTCAGAAAGTTGTATCGTACTTTCCAATCACTCCCCATCTGCAGCGATATTTCGTAGATCCTAAGGGAGCAAAGCTCATGCGCTGGCACGCGGAGAGGAAGAAGCCTGATGATGGAGATGATCCGAAGCTGAGACACCTCATAGATGGTAGCCAATGGAGAGCATTCAATGCCGTATATGGATTTGTTGCAGAAGATCCAAGGAAGATCATGCTTGGTGCGAGTACCGATGGCATGAATCCATTTGGAAACCAGAACACCAACCACAACACATGGCCCGTGTTTGTATGGATGTACGACCTCCCCCCATGGAAGTGCATGAAGACAAAGTACATACACATGAGCATGCTGATTCAAGGGCCGAAACAACCAGGAAATAGTATTAACCTATATATGGGGCATCTGCAAGAGGAGATAGACACGTTATGGAAAACACCGACATGGACATGGGACGCCAACAAAAGAGAGTATTTCCATATGAGAGTCGCGCTGATGACGATGGTGCACAACTATCTCGGTTACGGGTACACCTCAGGCCAGGTGTGCCACGGATACTGCGGATGCACGAGGTGGCGGGTCCGGGAAAATCGTGTACATGGGGCATCATAGATGGCTCGAGAAGGAAGACCCGTGGAGAAAGCGTGGAGATCTATTCAATGGGATGGCTGAGCATCGAGGACCTCCACGTAAGAGGAGCGGTGCCATAATCGAAGAGCTGTTGTGAACCTGAGAACAATGCCCCGCCCCGGGAAAGATAAAAATGTTGGGGAACACAGTAATTTCAAAAATTTCCTACGCACACGCAAGATCATGGTGATGCATAGCAACGAGAGGGAAAGAGTGTTGTCCACGTACCCTCGTAGACCGTAAGCAGAAGCGTTATGACAACGCGGTTGATGTAGTCGTGCGTCTTCACGATCGATCGATCCTAGTACCAAAAGTACGGCACCTCTGTGATATGCACACGTTCGGCTCGATGATGTTCCACGAACTCACGATCTAGCAGAATGTCGAGGGAGAGCTTCGTCAGCACGACGGCGTGATGATGGTGATGATGATGCTACCGGAGTAGGGCTTCGCATAAGCACCGCTATGATATGACCGAGGTGGATTATGGTGGAGGGGGCACCGCAAACGTCTAAGAGATCAACGATCAACTTCTGTGTCTATGGGGTGCCCCCTGGCCACGTATATAAAAGATGGAGGGAGGAGGAGGCCGGCCCTCATAGGGCGCGCCCAAAGTGTGGAGTCCTACTAGGACTCCCTAGTCCTAGTAGGATGAAGGAAATATGCCCTAGAGGCAATAATAAAGTTATTATTTATTTCCTTAATTCATGATAAATGTTTATTATTCATGCTAGAATTTTATTAACCGGAAACATAATACATGTGTGAATACATAGACAAACATAGTGTCACTAGTATGCCTCTACTTGACTAGCTCGTTAATCAAAGATGGTTAAGTTTCCTAACAATAGACATATGAGTTGTCATTTGATTAATGGGATCACATCATTAGGAGAAATGATGTGATTGACTTGACCCATTCCGTTAGCTTAGCCCTTGATCATTTAGTATGTTGCTATTGCTTTCTTCGTGACTTATACATGTTCCTATGACTATGCGATTATGCAACTCATGTTTACCGGAGGAACACTTTGTGTGCTACCAAACGTCACAACGTAACTGGGTGATTATAAAGGTGCTCTACAGGTGTCTCCGAAGGTACTTGTTGAGTTGGCGTATTTCGAGATTAGGATTTCTCACTCCGATTGTCGAAGAGGTATCTCTGGGCCCACTTGGTAATGCACATCACTATAAGCCTTCCAAGCATTGTAACTAATGAGTTAGTCACTACTAGAAAAAGGGCTATAGATGGGATTGACAGTAATGGCGCACCTGACAAAGGGTGCGCCATTAGTATATACTAATGGCGCACCACCATTTAGTGCGCCATTAGAGTTGAAACTACTAATGGCGCACCCGGCCCAGGGTGCGCCATTAGTATCAAAAAAAATTTTTTTGGAACTAGTGCGCCTGTCCAAACATACTAATGGCGCATCCAGACAAAGTGCGCCATTACTAGTTGTAACTAGTAATGGCGCACCTGTCGGAAAGTGCGGCACTAATGTTTTTTTATTATTATATTTTTTTCCTTTTTTGCAAAACTACTAATGGCGCACTGTCACACCGTGCGGCATTACTAGTTCAAACTAGTAATGGCGCACTGGGGGACAGTGCGCCATTAGTAATTTTTTTTTGCCATCCACATTCCCTCCCCGGCCAGCCCCTCCCTATCCCCTCTCTCTCCCTCGTCCTCGCCCTCGATCCCCTTCCCCTCTCTTCTCCCGACGCCGCTGCCCCGCCGCCTCGACGCTGCCCCGCCGCCCCGACGCCGCCTCGATGCTGCCCCGCCGCCCCGACGCCGCCTCGACCCCGCCCCGACGCCGCTGCCCCGCCACCTCGATGCTGCCCCGCCGCCTCGACGCGACCCCGCCGCCCGGACGCCGCCCCATCCACACCACCGTCGCCGGAGCCACACCACCACCCGGACCTCGTCCCCGACATCCTCCCCGCGCCCCACTCCCCGGCCCCCGTGAGCTCCCCCTCCTCCTCTCCCCCTCTCCCCCTCTCCCCCTCTAGCAGCTACTTGTTGTACCTATTTTGTTTCATGCAGTACTGAATTTGTATGCCTATGCTTGATAATTTTGTTTCATATAGCTTTCTAGCTCCTTAGGGGGGTTGTTCCTCTTTACAGGTGTGTTAAACAGGGCTTTGTGTGGTCATATGGAGTTTATTAGGTAGAGAAAGTACCTTGTGATTTCTCTAATTTTGGACATATATCAAGTCTCACCAAGACATCTTCATTACAACACTCAGCTTATCCAAGACATCTTCATTACATTCTAGACAGGATAGAAGCCTACTTTGTTTAGAAACAGAGTCAGAATTTGAAAAGGAAAACCCTTAAGCCAAACATACAACAAGCATTGACAATATAAGTGGAGACACTAATTTTCTCTGACTTGTGGAGGCTCTAATCCTCAGGGATCATGGCTAAAATAATTTTCCATGCCTGATTAGTGATTATCTTAATTAGTTTGTAAACTGTAGAGGTGGTTAGGCTCTGGTTAAAAATAAAAACAATAACAGAAGTTTTGTATTTTCTAAGTAAAAAATCCCAGTCAAGGACAAACTGTAGACGTGGTTAGGCTCTGCATTAGTTGTTTTGTGCTTCAAGTGTCCCAGTCAAGGACAAACTGAGTGGTTGCAAAATAATATTATGTGGTCAATGTGGATTTACTATTTTCTGGTGATAGTTCTGAACTGGTAAATAAGTTAACATGCGTAAGTGAGACTTGGCATTTTAAAGCTTAGGGTCTTCAACTTCAACCATGAATTGGGATGATAATGTTATTTTGCCTTCTTAATAGAATGGTGTCATAATCAGAACAAAGCTGCTGCAAATGCATACCTTTTTTTACAAGTGCATCTGCACCTTCTGATCCATTTAGAGTTATCATAAATATATTTCCAAGGTTTTTTTCATTTCACTGTAGAGTCTTTGCTTCTGGACTCAATGCACATTCATCAGTCATAAGAGATAAATAATAGTAAGTCAAGGGCACCAGAATTTGATAATGCCTCTTTTGAGAAGTATGTCTATTGATTCAAAATTGATGATCATCTTGGTCTATGTCGGCGAGCTTGTGTTATGCACTTCTGTGTTTGACAAGTAATGACTTGCAAAGATGATGATCATCTTGCTAGTTTGCTGGGTTTTGTCTCCGACCATTGTGTCGTGATGAATTTGCAGGTACCCCGAGAGGCCCTTGAGTTTGCCGGAATGTCGATTAACTTCCGTTCCGGCAAATTCAGGTACTCCATGTGTCCTATTTTCAGCAAAGGTCATGCTGAAATTTTCCATGAATTTTAGCATGACTTTGCTAAAAATAGGACATATGGGGTACTTGCGACTAATGCATGGGCCGGGGTATCTTAGTACTTAATTAAGTAGGATCAACTGCCCCTTTATTCTTGCTGCATTACCATAGGTTTTAGGGTGCCTCGGTGTCGATAAGAACCTAAATGATGAAAGCTTAGGCTTTTAGGGTGCCTCGGCGTCGACAAACCCTAAATGATAAAACCTTGGCTTTTAGGGTGCCTCGGTGTCGATAAGAACCTAAATGATGAAAGCTTAGGCTTTTAGGGTGCCTCGGCGTCGACAAACCCTAAATGATAAAAGCTTAGGCTTTTAGGATGCCTCAGTGTCGACAAACCCTAAATGATGTAGTTTTGAATTATGAACGTAGGATATGTCATCATCGGACGATGAAAGTCTCCCGGCGGAGTGCGACTGGTGCCACGACGATCGAGGTCTGTGCGACATGCCTCACCTGGACGATGATCGGCGCTTCAACATTAAGCTCGAGGAGACCTTCGAAGTTGAAACGGTACACAACGACGACAAGTGTTATTTTCATAATTAAGCATGACTTCAACTATTTCAATGTGTAATTTTCATCTTTTACAATTCGAGTATAGCTTATCCCATGCCATGCAAGATGCTATGTCTTGGAGAGGATGGATTTTGAAGACCATGAAATTTCTGAAACAAAGAAAATTCACCTAAGGACTCATCACGATGTGGACTTTGAAGTAAATCTATATAATTCTGAGAGCGTAACCCATTTTGGTTGCAAAAATTGGGAAGCATTTTGCAAGATGTATGGTTTTGATGAGGGTATGCTTATCACCATGGATCTTGGTAATCCTGACATCAACCAAGACAATATGGACATTTGGGTCCTTGTTGATACGCCTCCAGTTCTACCGCTATGTGAGTTTCTCAAACATAGTTATTAGCTAATTTATATTGTTTATTTCAAAATAGTTGACAGCTTATTTCCATTGACAGCTTATTTTTATTGTTCAAAGAATGTGCGGGAGATGGTAGACAAAACCCACTACACCGATGGCTCCGAATTAACAACTTACAAGGAGAAAAATCATCTAGTCGGATTTTGTACTGACATTGAAAATTACATTATCCACAAACAAATTCCTCAACATTATGGTAAATACGTGCCACTAGTGCATGTGTTCAACTACGGTAACTACCATGGAGATACCCTGGTAAGATTTTTACTATTACGACATCCGTGCATCTTTTGCATACTTCTAAAACTAGTACATCATTGCTAACTATGAAGTTATTACTATGTTTTTCAACAGATAATCCCGGAGAATTGTGTGCCTCATATGATGTATCTGAAAGGTAGTGTTAATGTTTTGAACATACAGCCAGGTCATCCTACGAATCTCAACTGTCCATACCAGATTTCTAAAAGAAGTGGAGACATGAAAATCAAAGGATGGAAAAAATGTATGGACAGTCATAAGGAGCTTCTTGGAAGCAAAAGGAAGCGAAGCGCAAGAATTGGAGACAGGATGTTATCCATTCTCCATAATGGAGAGTTAGGGTCTATATTGTTTTATGCTATTTTAGCTTAAATAGGGTATTTAGGTCCTGCCTAATACTGATGATCATGTGCTGATGAATAATTAAGTAGGGTTGGTTCGAAGACTATCAAGATGATGATCGTATGACTTGTTATGAATAACGAGTAGAAGTTGTATGATGATGATTAGTAGGACTTGTTAGGATTATTATTACTTCCGACAAACTCGATACTCGCGGTCTTGAGACTTGTAATGTTTTATCTTTGTTCGGTCTTTTCAATTCGGAGACTAATATGATGAATTGTATTCAGAGACTAATATGATGAATTGTATCCAAAGACTAATCTTCTATTGTATTTGATGAATCTGTTGTTGATGTGTGCTGTCTCTATTTTGTTCAATTATACATTTTGTAACCTGTGCAAAAAACAGAAAATAAAAAAAATAAAAAAACCTAATATTGATACTAATGGCGCATCACATCACAGTGCGCCATTAGTATGCCGAAGTTACTAATGGCGCATACTGCTGTTGTGCGTCATTAGTATGCCAAAGCACCTGGGTATACATGGCCCCTGGGAGGCATACTAATGGCGCACCGTGGGCTATACTAATGGCGCATCGCGTGGTGCGCCATTAGTATACTAGATACTAATGGCGCACCAGTGGTGCGCCATTAGTAAAATATACTAATGGCGTGCTACTAATGGCGCACCACTAATGCGCCATTAATGGCCAAATTAGGTGCGCCATTAGTAGGCCTTTTTCTAGTAGTGAGTTGCGGGATGATGTATTACGGAACGAGTAAAGAGACTTGCCAGTAACGAGATTGAACTAGGTATTAAGATACCGACGATCGAATCTTAAATTACAGAAAGAAATCACTTACAGACAATAGCAACTGACGATAGATTTGTCGAGTGCGTCTTGATTGTATAACTGAAACAGTTCAGAATACTCAACGGCCACAGCTTTCTCATGGTAGTAATCATCTTTCTTGACATACACCATGAGGGACTCTCGATCGGATCTCTTGCTAATATCCATGTACCATTGATGCAATTCATACATTCTCGTTGGGAGCTTCTTGACATCTTCTGGCTCGACCAAAGGTTGGCCTCGGACAAATTTCTGTTTTATTTCCTCCTCTCTAATCATAGGCATGTCCTTGATCTCGAGGAGTTGTCCAACAGTGATCTTGAGTTCTTCAGCCTGCATTATATGCTCCTGGGTTATTACCACATCGCCCACCTCGGGAACGTAAACTGTTTGGCCACAATAATATTGGGCGCGCGTACTGTAACGTGTTGTTGGCGGCACAACAAGCGGGGGGATCGATTGCGCCGCCTGTTTTCCCAGCTGGGCAACGGTTTTCCCGCATTTTTTGACAGCTACTTGTTGTTTGCTCGAGCTCGAGCTTGCCTCCTTCTGTAGACGTTGTCGATGTAACTTCCTGATGTGGCGCTCATAGTCTGAGTCAACAGGCTTAGGAGCTGGTGGTTGAGCCATACGAATGAAGTGGTCAACTACTTCCACAGGCACTTTCTCCCTTGGCGGCGGTGGCAGTTTCGGTCCAAAATGGGCGTCGACTTCTGCCCGCACTATGGCATTGGTTTGCTCCTCGGTCCTATCATAAGCCCTCGCAGGAAGAGGAGTACTGAGGTTTGGACCATATTTATATCGCTTGCCTCCGCCTGTACTTCCTGTACTATCACCTCGACTCGTACTGCTATGCACCATAGCTGCGGGGTGTCTCTTCTGCGATTGCTGAGGCGGCGGAGACGGCTGACGGGGCTGAGTTGGACGAGGAGGAGTGGCCTGAAGCTGTGTCGGACTTGGAGGAGGAGTGGCCTGAGGTTGTGCCGGACTTGGAGGAGGAGTGGACGTCTGACGCTGTGTCGGACTTGGAGGAGGAGTGGCCTGACACTTTGCCGGACTTGGAGGAGGAGGAGTGGCCTCACGCGTTGGTGGACTTGGTGGAGTGGGAGTCTGCTGACTCGGTGGCGGACTTCGATGTGGAGTCAGGTGACGCGGTGTCGGTGGCCTTCAAAAGATGATGCAATCCTTTCTCCATAGGATGATACGATGTTTGGCATCTCCGAGTGTGTGCTCCTCGTCACCTCCAGGAATGTCAAGCTCTAGCCCCGAATATTGGTTTTCCACCTCATCAACCACGACACGAGCATAGCCTGCTGGAATCGGGTTGCAATGGAAGGTTGCGTCGGGGGAATTTGTATAAGCAACACCGTCCGCCACCTTCAAGGATATGTTCTTAATTTTGAAGTGTAGCTCGCAGTTAGTGTTCTCCGCGATATCATCCACGGGGTATCTATCCAGCAGTGCGTCGCCCGGGGCAGAACCCATGCTGCTTCTCGGCATGGATGGGGCGGTGGTATCCAATGCTGGATCATCCGCTAGCTGCTGCAGCTGCTGAGACCCCCTTTGCTGGCTAAGTGAGTCGATCTGCTCCTGCTGCCGCTGGAATTTAGCTGCCAATTCCGCTTGACTTGCTTCTAGGCCTTGAAGGCGTTCATAGTCCCACTTCCTCTGCTCCTCCTCCATCTTCCTCTTCTTCTCCTCCGCAATCTTCTTTCTCGCATAGGTTCTGTAGTCGGTGTTCCAATCCGAAAACCCCTCATACCACGGAATAGCGCCCTTGCCTCGTGTTCTTCTCGGGTGTTCAGGATTTCCCAGGGCATGCGTAAGCTCGTCGTTCTCTTTGTTGGGCTGGAACACCCCCGATCGAGCCTCTTCTATTGCAACAAGTAGCGCATTGTCGGCTCCGTTCAGACATGCGTTCGTCGAAACATTGCCTGTCCTCGGGTCCAACTCCCCCCCATGCGCATAGAACCAAGTCCTGCACCTGGGGGGCCAGCTCTTAGTAACCGGAGTGACACTTGCATCCTCCATCTCTTTCTCAGACTTATCCCACTTAGACATTGCGACCGCGTAGCCACCTGGCCCCAGCTTATGGAACTTATCCTTTTTTTCGGCATTGGCCTTGTTTATTCTCGACCGTTCCTTAGCTAATTCTGAATCCTTGAATTTCACGAAATTGTCCCAATGAGCACTTTGATTCTCTAGTATCCCCTCGAATACTGGAGTCTTCCTTCCTCCCTTGACGTACTTCTCCCATGTCATTCTCTTGTGGTTCTTGAATGCAACCGCCATCTTCCTAAAAGCAACGTCCTTGACTTTCCGCACATCTGCTTCTATGATATTATCTGGTAGGGTGAAATGTTCCATGAGAGTATCCCAAAGCAGTTTTTTTTATTCTCGTCGACAAAAGTAACATCTGGACGTGGCTTTGCTGGCTTTCTCCATTCTTGAAGGGAGATCGGGAGTTGGTCCTTCACAAGAACTCCGCACTGATGAACGAACTTGTCCGCAATCTTCTTAGGCGCTAATGGTTCGCCATTAAGTTTGAATGCCTCCATATTGTACTTTACGCCCTCCTTCAACTTTTTGTTCGGGCCTCGTTTCGTCCTTTTGCCTGAAGATTTGCTCGATCCGGATGGCTGAAAGAAGAAAGATCGATTCGTTAATATATCTTCAACTCATTTAAAACATGCGATGATCACCAGATTCCTGCTTATATAAATATATATACCTCGCCGGTGTTTGTTGTTTCAGGATCAACATGTTCTTTGTCGTAGTTCATGACTTCATCTTCTCGGTCGCCGCAATCGAATATCATATCACCCTCTCCGGTGTTGTTTAGAAATTCAGAGCCGTCAAAATCTTCTTCATTCTGATCATCATCTGGCCCGCGTATGATATCGAACATGGTCTGTTCTCTCTCTCTGTCAGTATTGTCCGCCATAGCTTTTATTTAACTATGCCAAAAGAAATATAAAACAATTTAGTATAATCTCGAATAATAGATATAATCTCGAATACATCGTCTCGAATAATAGATATAATCTCGAATACATCGTCTCAAATAATAGATTTAATCTCGAATACGTCATCTCGAATAATAGATATAATCTTGTCGAATACATCGTCTCAAATAATATATATAATCTCGAATAATATATATAATATTGAATACATCACTAGCTAGCTAGCAAGCTAATAAAGATCGAATACTACAGAG
This sequence comes from Triticum monococcum, assembly GCA_034509565.1. NCBI lineage: Eukaryota > Viridiplantae > Streptophyta > Magnoliopsida > Poales > Poaceae > Triticum > Triticum monococcum. Next base: position 72,063,016 of record CM067846.1, read on the forward strand.
TAATCTAGCCCACTCGCGGTTCCTGAGGTGCGGGCGGTGGACACCCAAAGAGAAGGAACCATCATTGGATCATAGCTCGGGTGATCTCCCCAAAGAACCTGCCAGGTATTGGAGAACCTGACGTCCATAGCAGCCATGTAGCAATGGACGTGCTCGTCCTCCTCCCTAACACGGCGACGTACCACCTCCGACGGGGCCGGCTCCCTCCGCACCGAAAGTGGCCCACGTGAATGCCACCAAAGGAGATGAGGGTCGACGACAGGACCCGGGGCCGGGTTCCTCACCAAGCGTCGCGCCCCTGAAGGTAGCACCTCCCAGTGCCAGCCCGGCGGAGACCAGTCCCGGACATGGGTCCTCTGAAGTAGGACATCGTCGCGAACGGGTCGATGGTGAGGATGCGGGCTGGGCATCGTCGACAACAAATACTATATGCAAATTAAAAGTAACACTAATTATGCTGTCATTGCATATGTCAAAATTCTATATGCTATTTCATACTAATTAAGCATCTAACACTAAAAACAGAAAAAACAACTTCTATACATCCATTAAAAATAGAAAAACAACATTATATAAAAAAATTCCATACTAATTAAACACTAATTATATCCGGGCTCACTAAAAACACTAAGCATCTAACACTAAGCATTGCATATCTCAAAATTCTATATGCTATTTCATACTAATTAAACACTAAGCATCTAAAACTAAAAATAGAAAAACAACTTCTATGTGTGTGTGTGTATGTGTGTTCATCTTGCATGCTTGTGTGTGTATATGGGCTCGGGGGGGGGGGGGGCGCCCATGGTGGCCACCGGGGGCGAGGGAGAGGGGTTAGAGGGGGAGAGCTCACAGCGGGGCGACGGCGATGGCGAGGCGACGGCCCGGGGCGTGACGGGGCGGCGACGCGGGGACGGCGCGACGGGGACGGGCACGGGACGGCGACGAAGATGAGGGTGGCGACGGCGACGGGGGCGGCGATGGGGATGAGGGCGGCCACGGCAACGGCGCGCGACGGGGGCGGCGTAGGACAGGGGCGGCGACGGCGTCGATCGATCGGGAAGAAACAGAGGGAGAATGAAATTTTCCGAAGTGCTGTATATATAGAAGGCACCTTTAGTACCGGTTGGAGCCACCAACCGGTACTAAAGGCCTGTTTTGGCCAGGCCAAGCAGCGGGAAGGGCAGGCCTTTAGTATCGGGTGGTGGTTCCAACCGGTACTAAAGACCCCCCTTTAGTACCGGTTGGTGCCACGACCCGGTACTAAAGGGGGTGCGCTGCCAGGCGAGGGGCGCAGAAGTTTAGTCCCACCTCGCTAGCCGAAGGGCGCTTACACCTGCTTATAAGCCCCGCTGCCGCTGCTATCTCGAGCTCCTCTCTAAAGCAGGCCTTCTGGGCCTACCTCTGCTACTCTGCCTTGTGGGGCCTATTGGGCTTGCGGGCCTGCATCCTGGCCCAACCACAGGTTGGGTTTCTAATCGTATGCAGGCCGCTGTTGCCCTGTAGGTGGGCTTTTTTCATTTAGTTTTTTCTTTTCTGCTTTATTTATTTTGTTTTATTTATTTTTAGTTGTTTTTTGTTGTATTTAGAGTTTCTTTGTGAATATTTTTTAAAGTTTTTAGAAACTTTCAGTTAGTGCCGGTAGTTTTTAAATTTGAATAGTTTAAAATTTGAATTATTTGAAATTTGTGTGAATCACTAGTTTGTGAATAACTTAACTTTAAAAATACATTTTTCAGTGATTCTTTTTTCTTATGTTTAATATTAGTGTGTTTTATCATTATATTCAATTTGGTAATGCTTAAGTTATTTAAAAAATGAAATGCCTTTGTAACGGATGAGTTTTTGTCCGAAACCCTGATACTTCGAAACAGACTGTCCATTTTGTACACGAAGTGCATCCAGTTTTTGCGGTGACCCTCTCTACTTTTTTGCACATGCTATGTGGGTGAAATTATGATACCATGCCAACTTTCATCCTTTTCTGAGTTCATTTGAAATGCTTTTCAATTTCAGGGTCATTTAGCTGAAAAAATCAGTAAATGCATGAAAGAATTGGCTTGCACATAAAATTTCTTCGCGTTTCAAATGCCAAAACACATAACTAGCTACCCTAACTATTACAGAGATTCCCTCCTGGGTGTGAAACACAGAAGAAAGTGATGATAGTTAAGCCGATCACATCCCAGATCTTTGGGTGTGAAACTTTTTCTTCGCGTGTGTCCCTTTGCGTCGTAGCCATGGAAAATCTTCATCATTTAACGGGATGCTCGGGTCAATATTCACTGTGAATGGAGCAATTTCATCAAACTTTTCATAATCTTCTGACTTGTCCGTCTTGTCATCCACTCCCACGATGTTTCTCTTCCCAGAAAGAACTATGTGCCGCTTTGTCTCATCGTACGATGCATTCGCTTCCTTATATTTTCTTTTTCTTGGCTTGGTAGACATGTCCTTCACATAGAAAACCTATGCCACATCATTGGCTAGGACGAATGGTTCGTCTGCATACACAAGATTGTTGAGATCCACTGTTGTCATTCCGTACTCCTGGTCTTCCGTTACCCCGCCTCGTGTCATATTGACCCATTTGCACCGAAACAAAGGGACCTTCAAACCACGTCGATAGTCAAGTTCCCATATGTCCTGTATATAACCATAATATGTTTCCTTTCCCGTCTTGGTTTCTGCATCAAAGCGGACACCACTGTTTTGGTTGGTGCTCTTCTTATCTTGGGCGATCGTGTAAAATGTATTACCATTTATCCCGTACCCTTTGAAAGTCATTATATTCGAAGAAGGTAACTCGGACAGCAAGTATAGGTCATCTTCAATAGAGGTGTCATGCATGGTACGTGCTTGCAACCAGCTGGCGAAACTCCTGGTTTGTTCACGTGTAATCCTGTCATCAGACCGCTCCGGGTGTTTGGAGCGTAGCCAATTCTTGTGTTCATCGATATACGGAGCCACCAAGGCGGAATTCTGTAGAACTGTGTAGTGTGCTTCAGTGAGAGAATGTCCATCCATACATATTATTTGTTCCCCTCCTAGCGTGCCTTTTCGATCCAGTCTGCCCTTATGCCGCGATTCAGGAACACCAATCGGCTTAAGGTCAGGAATAAAGTCAATACAAAACTCAATGACCTCCTCATTTTGACGGCCCTTGGAGATGCTTCCTTCTGGCCTAGCACGGTTATGAACATATTTCTTTAAGACTCCCATGAACCTCTCAAAGGGGAACATATTGTGTAGAAATACAAGACCCAAAATGTTAATCTCTTCGCATAGGTGAACTAGGACGTGCGTCATGATGTTGAAGAAGGATGGTGGGAACACCAACTCGAAACTGACAAGACATTGCACCAAATCATTCTGTAACCTTGGTATGATTTCTGGATCGATTACCTTCTGAGAGATTGCATTGAGAAATGCACATAGCTTCACAATGGCTAATCGAACGTTTTCCGGTAGAAGCCCCCTCAATGCAACCGGAAGCAGTTGCGTCATAATCACGTGGCAGTCATGAGACTTTAGGTTCTGGAACTTTTTCTCTGCCATGTTTATTATTCCCTTTATATTCGACGAGAAGCCAGACGGTACCTTAATACTGAGCAGGCATTCAAAGAAGATTTCCTTCTCTTCTTTGGTAAGAGCGTAGCTTGCATGACCCTGATGTATGCCGTCTTTTCCGTGCATACGTTGCTGGTCCTCCTGTGCCTCAGTTGTATCTTTTGTCTTCCCATACACGCCCAAGAAGCCAAGCAGGGTCACACAAAGATTCTTCGTCACGTGCATCACGTCGATTGCGGAGCGGACCTCGAGGTCTTTCCAATAGGGCAGGTCCCAAAATATAGATTTCTTCTTCCACATGGGTGAGCGTCCGTCAGCGTCATTCGGAGCAGGTTGTCCACCAGGACCCTTTCCAAAGACCACCTTCAAATCCTTGACCATATCATGTACATCAGCACCAGTACGGTGGCGAGGCTTCGTCCGGTGATCCGCCTCACCTTTGAAATGCTTGCCTTTCTTTCTTACGGGATGCCCGCTCGGAAGAAATCGACAATGTCCCAGGTACACATTCTTATTAGCCAAATATATACTGTCGGTATCATCCAAACAGTGTGTGCATGCGCGGTATCCCTTGTTTGTCTATCCTGAAAGGTTACTGAGAGCAGGCCAATCATTGATGGTCACGGACAGCAACGCCTTTAGGTCAAATTCTTCCCCCATGTGCTCATCCCACGCACGTACACCTGTTCCATTCCACAGTTGTAAGAGTTCTTCAACTAATGGCCTTAGGTACACATCAATGTCGTTGCCGAGTTGCTTAGGGCCTTGGATGAGCACTGGCATCATAATGAACTTCCGCTTCATGCACAACCAAGGAGGAAGGTTATACAAACATAGAGTCACGGGCCAGGTGCTATGGTTGCTGCTCTGCTCCCCAAAAGGATTAATGCCATCTGCGCTTAGACCAAACCATACGCTCCTTGCGTCATCTACAAACTCCTTCCCGTACTTTCTTTCGATTTTTTTCCACTGCGACCCGTCAGCGGGTACTCTCAACTTTCCGTCTTTCTTACGGTCTTCTCTGTGCCATCGCATCGCCTTGGCATGCTCTTTGTTTTGGAACAAACGTTTCAACCATGGTATTATAGGAGCATACCGCATCACCTTGGCAGGAATCTTCTTCCTGGGGCGCCGGCCCTCGACATCACCAGGGTCATCGCGGCAGATCTTATAGCGCAATGCACCACATACCGGGCAAGCGTTCAAATCCTCGTACTCACCGCGGTAGAGGATGCAATCATTAGGGCTTGCATGTATCTTCTGCACCTCTAACCCTAGAGGGCAGACAACCTTCTTTGCTTCGTACGTACTCTCGGGCAATTCGTTGTCCTTTGGAAGCATATCCTTTATCATTACCAGCAACTTTCCAAATCCCTTGTCAGATACACCATTCTCTGCCTTCCATTGCAGGAATTCCAGTGTGGTGCCCAGCTTTTTCTTGTCACCTACGCAATTCGGGTACAACAATTTTTTGTGATCCTCTAACATGCGTTGCAACTTCTTCTTCTCCAAATCACTTGCGCAGTTTCTCTTTGCATCGGCAATGGCCCGACCTAGATCATCAACGGGCTCATCTGATGCCTCTTCTTCAGCTTCTTCCTGCATTGCCGGCTCAGCTTCTTCCCGCATTACCGGCTCAACTTCTTCCCCCATTGTTGTATCATCGTATTCAGGGAACCCATGGCCAGGATAGCTGTCGCCGTCCTCTTCTTCTTCATTGTCTTCCATCATAACCCCTCTTTCTCCGTGCTTGGTCCAAACATTATAATGGGGCATGAAACCGGACTTAAACAGGTGGACGTGAATGGTTCCTGACGTAGAGTAATTGTGACCATTCTTACAGCGAGCACATGGACAAGGCATAAAACCATCCACCCGCTTGTTTGCCTCAGCCGCAAGTAGAAAAGTATGCACGCCCTCAACGAACTGGGGAGAGCATCGGTCATCATACATCCATTGCCAGCTCATCTTCATTACACAACACCGAATAGACCAAATTAATACAAGTTCATACATAAAGTTCATACAACACTTAAATGCAACAACAAAATAACTCTCTAGCTAAAGCATTTAAATGCAACAACAAATATGATCAAGATCGCAACTAAGGTAACAATGGATCCAACAGCATAATGATACCAAGCCTCACTATCGATGGCATATTTTCTAATCTTTCTAATCTTCAAGCGCATTTTCTCGATCTTGATCTTGTGATCATCGATGACATCGGCAACATGCAACTCCAATTCCATCTTCTCCCCCTCAATTCTTTTCAATTTTTCTTTCAAGTACTCGTTTTCTCTTTCAACTAAATTTAACCTCTCGGCAATAGGGTCGGTTGGAATTTCCGGTTCACATACCTCCTAGAAAAAATTTCTATGTCAACTTGATGGGCATAATTTGTCATAAACACGAAATGCAACTAGTTTTAGAAGAGAATATACATACCACATCCGAATCATAACAAGGACTAGGGCCGACGGGGACGGATATCAAAACCATGGCACTATATGTATAACAAACAATGTACGGGTAAGATAATTATACGAGTAACTATATATCAAAATCACACAAACATCAATTTTTATATAAAATTTCATGAACAAGAGGCTCACCACAAGGTGGTGCCGGCAACGGGACGGTGCGGGCGATCGACGGTGGCTACGATGGAGATTTAGAAGGCACTAAGTAAACCACACCTACATATGCAAACTAAGTGTTATTTTTTACCTCAAATTGCATATAAATCAAATACTAGCACATATATATATCCTCCCAAATTGCTAAACTCACAAATTAATCACTATATAAACCAATGCAAGAGCTAATCTAGCAATGAGAGATGAAAGGACAAAGTTGCTAACCTTTGTGATCATATGAATGGATGAGGGCCTTCAAATATTGACAAATTTTGGGCAAATTTTGTGATGAACTCGAGAGGAAGAAGGGAAGAACAGAGGAGAGGGAGAGGGGAAAGGGGGAAGAACAGAGTGCTGGTGGACGAAGGGTTTATATAGGACGACCTTTACTACCGGTTCGTGGCACGAACCGGTACTAAAGGGGCTGGAGGGGCCCCATTCTGACAACATCCTTCCACCACTCTCATTAGTACCGGTTCGTGGCACGAACCGGTGCTAAAGGTCAGCCACGAACCGGTACTAATGAAAGCGGCCCGGCTAGCCGTTGGAACCGGCACTAATGTATACATTAGTGCCGGCTCAAATACAAACCGGCACTAATGTGCTTCACGTTTGACCCTTTTTCTACTAGTGGAGTCCTGGATTAGGAGGTGTTCGGATAGCCGGACTATACCTTCGGCCGGACTCCTGGACTATGAAGATACAAGTTTGAAGACTGTGTCCCGTGTCCAGAAGGGACTTTCCTTGGCGTGGAAGGCAAGCTTGGCGATACGGATATGTAGATCTCCTACCATTGTAATCGACTTTGTGTAACCCTAACCCTCTCCGGTGTCTATATAAACTGGAGGGTTTTAGTCCGTAGGAGAACATACACAACAACAATCATACCATAGGCTAGCTTCTAGGGTTTAGCCTCTCCGATCTCGTGGTAGATCTACTCTTGTACTACCCATATCATCAATATTAATCAAGCATGACGTAGGGTTTTACCTCCATCGAGAGGGCCCGAACCTGGGTAAAACTTCGTGTCCCTCGCCTCCTGTTACCATCCGGCCTAGACACACAGTTCGGGACCCCCTACCCGAGATCTGCCGGTTTTGACCCCAACATTGGTGCTTTCATTGAGACTTCCTCTATATCATCGCCGTCAGGCTTGATGGCTCCTACGATCATCGATAGTGATGCGGTCCAGGGTGAAACTTGTCTCTCCGGACAAATCTCTATCTTCGGCGGCTTTGCACTGCGGGCCAATTCACTTAGCCATCTGGAGCAGATCGAAAGATATGCCCCTAGATGTCAGGTCAGATTTGGAAGTTTAAACTACATGGCTGACATCCGCGGGGACTTGATCTTCGACGGATTCGAGCCACTGCCGAGCGCGCCGCACTACCACGACGAGCATGATTTAGCTCTGCCGTCTAACAGTGCCCTGAAGGCCGCACCCGCATCGGCTTCAACCCTTCATTCGGAGCCAACCGCGCCCATCGAGGATGGGTGGTTGGATGCCGCCTCGGGGGCTGCGATCCTAATGGCGATCGAGCCGAACACCAGCCCCGCACTCCGCGAGACTCATGATTCCAAGGAGCCGGACTCCACTCCGGACTCCGAACCATTCGCGCCTCTGCCGATCGAATCCGATTGGGCGCCGATCGTGGAGTTTACTGCCGCGGACATCTTTCAGCACTCACCCTTTGGCGATATTATAAATCACTAAAGTCTATCTCTTTATCAGGAGAGCCCTGGACGACTACGGTCAACAAGATTGGGATGCGGACGATGAAGAAATTCAAAGCCCACCCACCACCCACTTTGTAGCCACTGTCGACGATTTAACCGACATGCTCGACTTCGACTCTGAAGACATCGACAGTATGGACGCCGATGAAGGAGACGATGAAGAACCAGCTCCCGAAGGGCCCTGGAACGCCACCTCGTCATATGACATATACATGGTGGACGCACCAAAAGATGCTGACGAGGAGCGGAAGGACGCACCGAAGGCTTGTTCCCTCGAAAAGCAGTCAAAGCGGCGACGCAAGCGCCACCCCAAATCCTGCCTCGACAGAAATGGCGATCACACAGACCAAGCGCTGGAGAAGGGCGAACCGCTGCCGGACAACATAATGTTCCGGACGACATAACGCCGAACAGACACCCGGAGCAGCAGACTGCCTGTAAAAGGCTTGTTGCCACCGCGAGGAGTCTGAAAAACCAGAAGCAAATGCTTAAGGACGCACAAGACACACTCCAAGTCAGATGGAGTAAAATACACAACACTGCAGCAAGGTACGTCGACAATCGCCCCTCCAAGAGCTACCCAAAGCGGAAGCTGCTACCCGAATTCGATGAGGAGGCCTCAGAACCCCCACAACCAAATATCAAAGCAGCCACCTGGTCGGATAGACGACCCCTCTACCAACACAGAGCGGCATACAACGCTGCTCACAATACAATACGCGACCCATGCGAGGGCTCGCACCCAAAGGATGGCGCAACAAGATCCATCTATGGACCACGCAAGCGCGCCCCAGCATACAATGCAACACAACAAACATCCAAACAACGCAGTACACCCAGTTACAGGAGTGCCGCACACCCCCTATGTTTCACCGATAAGGTGCTGGACCACGAATTTGTAGAGGGATTCAAGCCCGTAAACATAGAGGCATACGACGGAACAACAGACCCTGGGGTCTGGATTGAGGACTACATCCTTCATATCCATATGGCTCGAGGAGATGATCTCCATGCCATCAAGTACCTACCCCTCAAGCTCAAAGGGCCAGCTCGTCACTGGCTCAAAGGCCTCCCCAAAAGCTCCATTGGAAGTTGGGAAGAGCTCGAAGATGCCTTTCGGGCAAATTTTCAAGGGACTTATGTCCGACCTCCGGATGCAGACGATTTGAGTCATATAACTCAACAGCCAGGAGAGTCAGCCCGAAAGCTTTGGAAAAGGTTTCTTACTAAAAAGAACTAGATTGTTGACTGTCTGGATGCCGAAGCCTTGGCAGCTTTCAAGCATAGCGTCCGTGACGAATGGCTCGCCAGACACCTCGGCCAAAATAAGCCGAGAACGATGGCCGCATTAACAAACCTCATGACCCGCTTTTGCGCGGGTGAGGACAGCTGGCTAGCCAGATGCAGCACCAGCGACCCCATTTGAAAGTGCAACTATCCCTAGGTGGTTTTGGAAATTCATAACAACATATAGCTCATTGAGCTAATGCTATTCATTTCAGGAAAGCTCAATGATTGGCATGGCATGGATGGTGAAAGTGGAGCCCTCAAAATGCTAAGGACAAAGAATTGGCTCTAGCTCATATGCTCAAGACTCTTCATTTTACATTTTAGTGGTCCAATATCACACTGAGTCCATAGGAAAAGCCAATACTATCAAGGAGGGATGAGGTGTTGCTTAATGAGCCTCTTGCTTCATGTGCTTAATGATATGCTCCAAAATCCTCAGCTAATTTCCCATATCCACATTTGACCTAAACCCAAAGCCAAACTCAGCCCTACCGATTCTTTCAACCCGGCGCCACCGAGTTTCACTTGTCATAGCCATTGCCAAACCCTAAGCAAATCGGTTCTACCGATAGGGATCTCGGTCTCACCGAGATGGGATTGCAATCTCTCTGTTTCCTTTTCGTAACTTTTCTGTCTCACCGAAAGAGCGGATCGGTCCCACCGAGATTGCAATGTAAAGTCACTGTTTCCTTTTCGTAACATTTCGGTCTCACCGAGAAGAGCGAATCGGTCCCACCGAGTTTGCCTGACCAACCTTCTGGTTAGCTTATTACCAAATCGGTCTCACCGAGTTTGTGTAATCGGTCTCACCGAGATTACGTTATGCCCTAACCCTAACCATATCGGTCCTACCGAGTTGCATGTCAGTCCCACCGAAAATCTCTAACGGTCACTAGGTTTACAATTTCGGTCCGACCGAGTTTGTGATTCGGTCCCACCGAGATTGGAAAACTGTGTGTAACGGTTGGATTTTGTGTGGAGGCTATATATACCCCTGCACCTCCTCTTCACTCGTGGAGAGAGCCATCAGAACACATCTACACTTCCAACTCATATGTTCTGAGAGAGAACCACCTACTCATGTGTTGGGGCCAAGATATTCCATTCCTACCATATGAATCTTGATCTCTAGCCTTCCCCAAGTTGCTTTCCACTCAAATCTTCTTTCCACCAAATCCAAATCCTGTGAGAGAGAGTTGAGTGTTGGGGAGACTATCATTTGAAGCACAAGAGCAAGGAGTTCATCATCAACGCACCATTTGTTACTTCTTGGAGAGTGGTGTCTCCTAGATTGGCTAGGTGTCACTTGGGAGCCTCCGACAAGATTGTGGAGTTGAACCAAGGAGTTTGTAAGGGCAAGGAGATCGCCTACTTCGTGAAGATCTACCGCTAGTGAGGCAAGTCCTTCATGGGCGATGGCCATGGTGGGATAGACAAGGTTGCTTCTTCGTTGACCCTTCGTGGGTGGAGCCCTCCATGGATTCACGCAACCGTTTCCCTTCGTGGGTTGAAGTCTCCATCAACGTGGATGTAGGATAGCACCACCTATCCGAACCACGGGAAAAACATCCGTGTCTCCAATTGCGTTTGAATTCTCCAAACCCTTCCCTTTACATTCTTGCAAGTTGCATGCTTTACTTTCCGCTGCCAATATACTCTTTGCATGCTTGCTTGAATTGTGTGATGATTGCTTGACTTGTCCTAAAATAGCTAAAATCTGCCAAGAACTAAAATTGGGAAAAGGTTAAGTTTTTATTTGGTCAAGTAGTCTGATCACCCCCCCTCTAGACATACTTTCTATCCTACAAGTGGTATCAGAGCTTTGGTCTCCATTTGCTTTGATTTCCATAGCTTTTGGTGGTCATAGCCTTGGTTTCACAACCTAGGAGAGTATGGCGTCTGGCGAGGGAAATTATCACCGTAGAGGTCCTTACTTTGATGGTACTAATTTTGCTAGTTGGAAGCATAAAATGAAAATGCATATTCTTGGACATAACCCCGCCATTTGGGCTATTGTGTGTGTTGATTTGCAAGGTGACTTCTTTGATGGGAGAGAACCAAACCGTGAAGCTACCGCGGATGAGTTGAAGATGTTGCAATACAATGCTCAAGCTTGTGATATTCTCTTCAACGGATTGTGCCCCGAAGAATTCAACAAAATCAGCCGTCTTGAGAATGCAAAGGAAATTTGGGACACTTTGATTGATATGCATGAAGGTACCGACTCCGTCAAGGAACCCAAATTGGATGTGCTTCAAAGTCAACTTGACAAGTTCAAAATGAAGGATGGTGAAGGTGTCGCTGAAATGTACTCTAGGCTTGCTCTTATCACAAATGAGATTGCCGGCTTCGGAAGTGAAGAGATGACCAATAGATTCATCATCAAGAAGATTCTAAGAGCCTTGGATGGAAAATATGATACCGTGTGCACATTGATCCAAATCATGCCCAATTACAAAGATCTCAAGCCAACGGAGGTAATTGGAAGAATTGTTGCTCATGAGATGTCACTTAAGGATAAAGAGGAACTTCACAACAAATCAAGTGGTGCCTACAAAGCCTCATGTGAAGCCCCTACATCATCAAGTGAGAAACAAAACTTCAATGAAGAATTGAGCTTAATGGTGAAAAACTTCAACAAGTTCTACAAGAGTAGAAGCAAAGATAGAAGATCCAAGTCAAGGTCCTACAATGACAAAAGATCTTCTAGTCGAGAGAGAAACTGCTACAATTGTGGAAGACCTGGACACTATTCCAATGAGTGTACGGCTCCCTACAATAGAAGAGAAGACTCTCCAAAAAGAAGAAGCAAAAGAGAAGAATCACCACCAAGAGAGAGAAGGAGTAGAGATGATCATTATGAACGAAGACACTCACGGAGAAGCAAGGATTCGGAAAGGAAGGAAAAATCATCAAGGAGCTACACAAAACAAAGACATCAAGCTCATGTTGGTGAATGGGTATCCAGCTCCGACTCCGACAACCACTCCGAGAGAAGTTGTCACTCCGATTCCGAATATACTCAAGATGAAGGTGTTGTCGGTCTAGCACTTGTGTCAACCAACTCCTACGATATATTTGACTCACCAAATGAAGGAATTGGAAGATGCTTCATGGCCAAAGGTCCTAAGGTAACACACCCCGAGTATGTTGATTTTAATAGTGATGAAGATGACTTGTTAGGTGATGATGATTTACTTGTTGACAACTCTAGTGATGAATACTATGATGAAACGTCAATTAATCATGCTAATCAAGATAAAAGACAATGATAAGGAGAAGATTGAGGCTCTAACTAAAGAACTAAACACTCTTAAGTTAGTTCATGAAACTATCTTCGAAGATCATCGAGAACTTTTAAGAGCTCATGAGAAGTTACGCTTTGAAAAGCTCAATCTTGAGCAAGAGCATGAGTTTTCAAAGGCAATCAATGATGATATCCGCAAGAAAAGTTCTTTTTACATTGCCAAGCGTTTACTCTTATCCACTTACATGCCTCAAGTCAAGTCTAGTAACAAGAACAAGAATGATTCTTCCTCAAGTAGTAACAATGATCATGCTAAATCCAATATTGTTGCTTCTAGTAGTTCTCTTGATTCCACTAATGATTCTCTTAGCCAAGTTACACTTGAGCAAGAAAATAGCTTATTGAAGGGAATTATAGAGAAAGGAGTGTACAAAAGCCTTGCCGGCAGTAAGCAATTCGAGGAAATTGTGCGCAAGCAAGGAAGGCACCGGAAGAATCAAGGTGTTGGTTTTGAACGAAAGTTCAATGCCAATGGAGTTGAGTGGGAAGAAGATCAATACCCCAAGACAAAGTTTGTTCCTAAACAAGAGAAGTATGATCCTACTTTCTTCAAGGGGTCACAAGCTCAAGATGATCTTCCAGCATAAGACTACAAGCAAAAAGGCAAGGACAAGCTTCAAGAGGAAATTGATGCATTGGAAGAAGCTCCTAAGACCTTAGTCAAGTGGATTCCCAAGACCACTTCAAGTTCCACTTCATCAAGTACGACTACAACTCCAAGGATTCCCATCAAGATGATGTGGATCCAAAAGAAGAAGAACTAGAGAGTTCTTGAGGGTGACTCCGCCAACATACTTCACTCTTATCATTTTGGCAAGAATAAGTGCAATCAACTTCCACATCTTGCACTAGTTCAAGGAGTCACAAACCCTCTTGTTGGTAAGACAAGGGACAAGGTAATCTAAAAGTTTTCATGGACATCATCTTGTGTGTGCATCACTCTATGTCTATGGATATCCTTGTTTGTTCCTTGTGGGACTAACCCATGTAGGTATTGAAAGTGCAATTCACTCAAATGGATAGCTCCAAGTGATCTACATCAACATTGAGCATCCACATCTTCAACATCTACATGAAGTCATCATCTACAAAACCCAATGTTAGTTCATCCCTCCTAGGGGGGATATCACATCTAGGGGGAGCTTTACTCTAAGACTTGAGCTAAAGCAACTCTAAAGATGTGAACACAACAATGCTTTATGTAAAAGTGGTAACCCCACTTGAGCTTAAACGATGAGTATGACCTATGATCAAGTGTTCTCACTTGACTCCTAAGTCAATATACTCATATATAGATGACCTAGTCATCGCTAATTGCTTGATAGATGCTAGAATTGGTTGTGCATGCTTTGTCACATATTTCAATTGCCATTTTATTGTGTGAGCATGTTGGTTGCATATTTTACTCATTCGAGGACATCCACTGGTTGTTTTGATTGTTTGGTTTTATTTCCTTTTGCCAAGTGGATGGACAAGAATGCCTAAGAACCTCCTCTAGCTTTCTATGCTTTTCTCATCTCAAACTCTATTCATGCTACATCACAAAATTTGATCAAGTCAGATTCGAACCACTCTGTGTGAGGAGCACTCGGAGTCACAGATTTGTCATAGACTTAAACTTCCAAAACCTCTTTGTGATCCTCGGTCTGACCGATATCCTACTTTTGGTCCTATCGAGATCATTAAGTTGATCTGAATTTTCGATCTCGGCGCAACCGATTTGAACCATTCGGTCACACCGAGTTGCAATAACTGTATACAGTTTTTTATCTTAGTGCCACCGAGTTGTTCCACTCGGTCACACCGACAGGGTCGGGCTATATATAGTCACGGGCAAAAATTTGAAAATTTCTCCGAACCCCTTCACCCGCGCGATAGCTCGCTCTGCCAACGTAGTCCCCGGATCGTTTCCTCGCTGCCAGCCGCCTCCAGTCGCTGGTCTCCATCGCCGTCAACGGAATTCAACCCCGCCGTTGCCGCCGTAGCGAGTCTCCGCCGAACTACGGTATGGACTCGATCTTTGTGCTATCCCCAATCTGATTCCTAGCACATTGTGATCTTATTGTTTCTAGCCACGATTGAAACACACCTATCCAGTCAATGCGCTCGTAGAATTGGATTGATTCGAAAGCTTTAGGGTTAGGTTTCCGCCGAAACCATCTCGGACCCACCGAGTTGAAAAACTCGATCCCACCGATTTGGCTCAGGCCATTGCACAAGTGAGACTCGGTCTGACCAAGAATTACTAATCGGTGTGACCGATTTTGGAACTTTGTGAAACCCTAGCAGTCTCGGTGCCACCGAACTGTGACTCGGTCTGACCGAGTTCACTAGTTTAGGTTCCAAAACTGCTTCGGTATCACCGAGTTTAAAAATCGGTAGATCCGAAATGATTTCCGTGGGAAACTAAAACTAATATTTTGAATCATTCTTTTGCAAAAATCTCTGCATTTTGTGATGCTCATCCACTCTACCTCATCTATAAACTGTTCACAGGGTCAGCAGTCTGCTTGTTCATCATGTCAGATCAGAGTGATAGCCAAAACATGTCAGAACGGCAAGTGCACATGAGTGAGGGCACTAGTCCCTCTAGCTCTTCAGATGAAGGCAGCAGGAGCACCCCAAGCAATCTGCCAAAAGCTGCCACCAGACAAAGGAAGAAGAGAACCTTAGACTCAGAGGATGAAGACTATGTGGCAGAAGAGGAAGCAACTTCCAAGAGAGTTGTGCTCAAGAAGGAATATGGCTCAGCTCAAAGCACCAAGCCTGTTGGGGAACGTAGTAATTTCAAAAAAAATTCCTACGCACACGCAAGATCATGGTGATGCATAGCAACGAGGGGGAGAGTCTGATCTACGTACCCTTGTAGATTGCAACGGAAGCGTTGACACAACGTAGAGGAAGTAGTCGTACATCTTCTTCCCGATCCGACCGATCCCAGCACCGTTACTCCGGCACCTCCGAGTTCCTAGCACACGTACAGCTCGATGACGATCCCCGGGCTCCGATCCAGCAAAGCTTCGGGGAGGAGTTCCGTCAGCACGACGGCGTGATGACGATCTTGATGTTCTACCGACGCAGGGCTTCGCCTAAGCACTACAACGATATGATCGAGGTGGAATATGGTGGCAGGGGGCACCGCACACGGCTAAGGAACGATCACGTGGATCAACTTGTGTGTCTATGGGGTGCCCCCTGCCTCGGTATATAAAGGATGGAGGAGGAGGAGGCCGGCCAAGGCTATTGGTGCGGCCAGGATGGGAGTCCTACTAGGACTCCAAGTCCTAGTAGGAGTCCATCAAGAGGGGAGGAAGGGAGAAGGAAGTGGAGGAGTAGGAAAGGTGGCCGGCCCCCTTTTCCCTAGTCCAATTCGGACTAGAGGGGAGGGGGGGGGGGCGCAGCAGCCTTTTTCCTCTTCCCACTAAAGCCCATCAAGGCCCATTACTTCTCCCGTAACTACCCGGTACTCCGAAAAATACCCGAATCACTCGGAACCTTTCCGATGTCCGAATATAGTCGTCCAATATATCGATCTTTACGTCTCGACCATTTCGAGACTCCTCGTCATGTCCCCAATCTCATCCGGGACTCCGAACTCCTTCGGTACATCAAAACTCATAAAGTCATAATATAACTGTCATCGAAACCTTAAGCGTGCGGACCCTACGGTTCGAGAACAATGTAGACATGAACGATACACGTCTCCAGTCAATAACCAATAGCGGGACCTGGATGCCCATATTGGCTCCTACATATTCTACGAAGATCTTTTATCGATCAGACCGCATAACAACATACGTTGTTCTCTTTGTCATCGGTATGTTACTTGCCCGAGATTCGATCGTCGGTGTCCAATACCTAGTTCAATCTCGTTACCGGCAAATCTCTTTACTCGTTACGTAATACATCATCCCACAACTAACATATTAGTTGCAGTGCTTGCAAGGCTTATGTGATGTGCATTACCGAGAGGGCCCAGAGATACCTCTCCGACAATCGGAGTGACAAATCCTAATCTCGAAATACGCTAACCCAACATCTACCTTTGGAGACACCTGTAGTACTCCTTTATAATCACCTAGTTACGTTGTGACGTTTGGTAGTACCCAAAGTGTTCCTCCGGCAAACGGGAGTTGCATAATCTCATAGTCATAGGAACATGTATAAGTTATGAAGAAAGCAATAGCAACATACTAAACGATCGGGTGCTAAGCTAATGGAACGGGTCATGTCAATCAAATCATTCAACTAATGATGTGATCCTATTAATCAAATAACAACTCTTTGTCCATGGTTAGGAAACGTAACCATCTTTGATTAACGAGCTAGTCAAGTAGAGGCATACTAGTGACACTCTGTTTGTCTATGTATTCACACATGTATTATGTTTCCGGTTAATACAATTCTAGCATGAATAATAAACATTTATCATGATATAAGGAAATAAATAATAACTTTATTATTGCCTCTAGGGCATATTTCCTTCAGTCTCCCACTTGCACTAGAGTCAATAATCTAGATCACATCGCCATGTGATTTAACATCAATAGTTCACATCTTTATGTGATTGGTTCACATCTCCATGTGACTAACACCCAAAGGGTTTACTAGATTCCATAATCTAGTTCACATCGCTATGTGATTATGACCCAAAAAGTGATCATGTTTTGCTTGTGAGAGAAGTTTAGTCAACGGGTCTGCCACATTCAGATCCGCATGTATTTTGCAAATCTCTATGTCAACAATGCTCTATATGGAGCTACTCTAGTTAATTGCTCCCACTTTCAATATGTATCCAGATTGATACTTAGAGTCATCTGGATCAGTGTCAAAACTTGCATTGACGTAACCCTTTACGACGAACCTTTTGTCACCTCCCTAATTGAGAAACATATCCTTATTCCAGTCAGGATAATTTTGACCGCTATCTAGTGATCTACTCCTAGATCATTATTGTACTCCCATGCCAATCAGTGTAGGGTATACAATAGATCTGGTACACAGCATGGCATACTTTATAGAACCTATGGCTGAGGCATAGGGAATGACTTTCATTCTCTTTCTATCTTCTGCCGTGGTCGGGCTTTGAGTCTTACTCAACTTCACACCTTGTACTACAGGAAAGAACTCTTTCTTTGACTGCTCCATTTTGAACTACTTCAAAATCTTGTCAAGGTATGTAGTCATTGAAAAAAACTTATCAAGCGTCTTGATCTATCTCTATAGATCTTGGAGCTCAATATGTAAGCAGCTTCACCGAAGTCTTTCTTTGAAAAACTCTTTTCAAACACTCCTTTATCCTTTATAGAATAATTCTACATTATTTCCGATCAACAATATGTCATTCACATATACTTTATCAGAAATGCTGTAGTGCTCCCACTCACTTTCTTGTAAATACAGGCTTCACCGCAAGTCTGTATAAAACTATATGCTTTGCTCAAAGCGTGTATTCCATCTCTGAGATGCTTGCACCAGTCCATAGATGAATCGCTGGAGGTTGCATATTTTGTTAGCACCTTTAGGATTGACAAAACCTACTGGTTGCATCATATACAACTCTTCCTTAAGAAATCCATTAAGGAATGCAGTTTTGTTTATCCATTTGCTAGATTTCATAAAATGCGGCAATTGCTAACATGATTCGGACAGACTTAAGCATAGATACGGGTGAGAAACTCTCATCGTAGTCAACACTTTGAACTTGTCGAAAACCTTTTGCGACAATTCTAGCTTTGTAGATAGTAACACTACTATCAACGTCCGTCTTCCTCTTGAAGATCCATTTATTTTCTATGGCTTGCCGATCATTGGGCAAATCCATCAAAGTCCATACTTTGTTCTCACACATGGATCATATCTCAGATTTCATGGCCTCAAACCATTTCGCGGAATTTGGGCTCATCATCGCTTCCTCATAGTTCGTAGGTTCGCCATGGTCAAGTAACATGACCTCCAGAACAGGATTACCGTACCACTCTGGTGCGGATTTCACTCTGGTTTACCTACGAGATTCGGTAGTAACTTGACCCGAAGTTTCATGATCATTATCATTATCTTCCTCACTAATTGGTGTAGGAGTCACAAGAACAGATTTCTGTGATGAACTACTTTACAATAAAGGAGAAGGTACAATTACCTTATCAAGTTCTACTTTCCTCCCACTCACTTCTTTCGAGAGAAACTCCTTCTCTAGAAAGTATCCATTATAAGCAACGAATGTCTTGCCTTAGGATCTGTGATAGAAGGTGTACCCAACAGTCTCCTTTTGGGTATCCTATGAAGACATATTTCTCCGATTTGGTTTTGAGCTTATCAGGATGAAACTTTTTCACATAAGCATCACAACCCCAAACTTTAAGAAATGACTACTTTGGTTTCTTGCTAAACCATAGTTCAGATTGTGTCGTCTCAACGGACTTAGACGGTGCCCCTTTTTAACGTGAATGCAGCTATCTCTAATGCATAACCCCAAAACGATAGTGGTAGATCGGTAAGAGACATCATAGATCACACTATATCTAATAAAGTACGCTATGACGTTCGGACACACCATTACACTATGGTGTTCCATGTGGCGTGAGTAGTGAAACTATTTCACATTGTTTTTAACTGAAGGCCAAACTCGTAACTCAAATACTCTTCTCTACGATCAGATCATAGAAACTTTATTTTCTTGTTACGATGATTTTTCACTTCACTCTGAAATTCTTTGAACTTTTCAAATGTTTCAGACTTATGTTTCATCAAGTAGATATACTCATATCTGCTCAAATCATCTGTGAAGATCAGAAAATAATGATACCTGTCGCGAGCCTCAATATTCATCGGACCACATACATCAGTATGTATGATTTCCAACAAATCTGTTGCTTGCTCCATTGTTCCGAAGAACAGAGTCTTAGTCATCTTGCCCATGAGGCATGGTTCGCAAGCATCAACTGATTCATCATCAAGTGATTCCAAAAGCCCATCAGCATGGAGTTTCTTCATGCGCTTTACACCAATATGACCTAAACGACAGTGCTGCAAATAAGTTGCACTATCATTATTAACTTTGCATCTTTTGGTTTCAATATTATGATTATGTGTATCACTACGATCGAGATCCAATGAACTATTTTCATTGGGTGTGTAACCATATAAGGTTTTATTCATGTAAACAGAACAACAATTTATTCTCTTATTTAAATGAATAACCGTATTACAATAAACATGATCAAATCATATTCATGCTCAATGCAAACACCAAATAACACTTATTTAGGTTCAACAATCCCGAAATTATAGGGAGTGTGCAATGATGATCATATCAATCTTGGAACCACTTCCAACACACATCATCACTTCACCCTTAACTAGTCTCTGTTTATTCTGCAACTCCTGTTTCGAGTTACTAATCTTAGCAACTGAACTAGTATCAAATACTGAGGGTTTGCTATAAACACTAGTAAAGTACACATCAATAACATGTATATCAAATATACTTATGTTCACTTTGCCATCCTTCTTATCCGCCAATCACTTGGGGTAGTTCCGCTTCCAGTGACCAGTCCCTTTGCAGTAGAAGCACTCAGTCTCAGGCTTAGGTCCAGACTTGGGCTTCTTCACTTGAGCAGCAACTTGCTTGCTGTTCTTTTTGAAGTTCCCCTTCTTCCCTCTGCCCTTTTCTTGAAACTAGTGGTCTTGTCTACCATCAACACTTGATGTTTTTCTTGATTTCTACCTTCATCGATTTCATCATCATGAAAAGCTCGGGAGTCGTTTTCGTCATCCCTTGCATACTATAGTTCATCACGAAGTTCTACTAACTTGGTCATGGTGACTAGAGAATTCTGTCAATCACTATCTTATCTGGAAGATTAACTCCCACTTGATTCAAGCGATTGTAGTACCCAGACAATCTGAGCACATGCTCACTAGTTGAGCGATTCTCCTCCATCTTCTAGCTATAGAACTTGTTGGCGACTTCATATCTCTCAACTCGGGTATTTGCTTGAAATATTATCTTCAACTCCTGGAACATCTCATATGGTCCATGACATTCAAAATGTCTTTGATGTCCCGATTCTAAGCCATTAAGCATGGTGCACTAAACTATCAAGTATTCATCATATTGAGCTAGCCAAACGTTCATAACGTCTGCATCTGCTCCTGCAATAGGTCTGTCACCTAGCGGTGCATCAAGGACATAATTCTTCTGTGCAGCAATGAGGATAAACCTCAGATCACGGATCCAATCCGCATCATTGCTACTAACATCTTTCAATACAATTTTCTCTAGGAACATATCAAAGTAAACACAGGGAAGCAACAACGTGAGCTATTGATCTACAACATGATTTACAAAATACTAACAGGACTAAGTTCATGATAAATTTAAGTTCAATTAATCATATTACTTAAGAACTCCCACTTAGATAGACATCCCTATAATCCTCTAAGTGATCAAGTGATCCAAATCAACTAAACCATGTCCGATCATCACGTGAGATGGAGTAGTTTCATTGGTGAACATCACTATGTTGATCATATCTACTATATGATTCACGCTCGACCTTTCGGTCTCCGTGTTCCGAGGCCATATCTGTATATGCTTGGCTCGTCAAGTATAACCTGAGTATTCCGCGTGTGCAACTGTTTTGCACCCGTTGTATTTGAACGTAGAGCCTATCACACCTGATCATCACGTGGTGTCTCAGCACGAAGAACTTTTGCAACGGTGCATACTCAGGGAGAACACTTCTTGATAATTAGTGAGAGATCATCTTAAAATGCTACCGTCAATCAAAGCAAAATAAGATGTATAAAAAGATAAACATCATATGCAATCGAAATATGTGACATGATATGGCCATCATCATCTTGCTTCTTTGATCTCCATCTCCAAAGTACTATCATGATCTATATCGTCACCGGCATGACACCATGATCTCCATCATCTTGATCTATATCAATGTGTCGTCACGTGGTCGTCTCGCCAACAATTGCTCTTGCAACTATTGCTATCGCATAGCGATAAAGTAAAGCAATTATTTGGCGCTTGCATCTTATGCAATCAGAGACAACTATAAGGCTTTTGCCAGTTGCCGATAACTTCAACAAAACATGATCATCTCATACAACAACTTATATCTCATCATGTCTTGACCATATCACATCACAACATGCCTTGCAAAAACAAGTTAGACGTCCTCTACTTTGTTGTTGCAAGTTTTACGTGGCTGCTACAGGCTGAGCAAGAACCGTTCTTACCTACGCATCAAAAACCACAACGATAGTTTGTCAATTTGACTCCGTTTTAACCTTCGCAAGGACCGGGCATAGCCACACTCGGTTCAACTAAAGTTGGAGAAACAGTCACCCGCAAGCCACCTTTGTGCAAAGCACGTCGGGAGAACCGGTCTCGCGTAAGCGTACACGTAATGTCGGTCCGGGCCACTTCATCCAACAATACCGCCGAACCAAAGTATGACATGCTGGTAGGCAGTATGACTTATATCGCCCACAACTCACTTGTGTTCTACTCGTGCATATAACATCAAACCATAAAACCTAGGCTCTGATACCACTTTTGGGGAACGTAGTAATTTCAAAAAATTTCCTACGCACACGCAACATCATGGTGATGCATAGCAACGCGGGGGAGAGTCTGATCTACGTACCCTTGTAGATTGCAATGGAAGCGTTGACACAACGTAGAGGAAGTAGTCGTACGTCTTCTTCCCGATCCGACCGATCCCAGCACCGTTACTCCGGCACCTCCGAGTTCCTAGCACACGTACAGCTCGATGACGATCCCCGGGCTCTGATCCAGCAAAGCTTCGGGGAGGAGTTCCGTCAGCACGACGGCGTGATGACGATCTTGATGTTCTACCGACGCAGGGCTTCGCCTAAGCACTACAATGATATGATCGAGGTGGAATATGGTGGCAGGGGGCACCGCACACGGCTAAGGAACGATCACGTGGATCAACTTGTGTGTCTATGGGGTGCCCCCTTGCCTCGGTATATAAAGGATGGAGGAGGAGGAGGCCGGCCAAGGCTATTGGTGCGGCCAGGATGGGAGTCCTACTAGGACTCCAAGTCCTAGTAGGAGTCCATCAAGAGGGGAGGAAGGGAGAAGGAAGTGGAGGAGTAGGAAAGGTGGCCGGCCCCGTTTTCCCTAGTCCAATTCAGACTAGAGGGGAGGGGGGGGGGGGCGCATCAGCCTTTTTCCTCTTCCCACTAAAGCCCATCAAGGCCCATTACTTCTCCCGTAACTACCCGGTACTCCGAAAAATACCCGAATCACTCGGAACCTTTCCGATGTCCGAATATAGTCGTCCAATATATCTATCTTTACGTCTCGACCATTTCGAGACTCCTCGTCATGTCCCCGATCTCATCCGGGACTCCGAACTCCTTCGGTACATCAAAAATCATAAACTCAGAATATAACTGTCATCGAAACCTTAAGCGTGCGGACCCTACGGTTCGAGAACAATGTAGACATGACCGAGACACGTCTCCAGTCAATAACCAATAGCGGGACCTGGATGCCCATATTGGCTCCTACATATTCTATGAAGATCTTTTATCGGTCAGACCCAACATCTCAAAATACGCCAACCCAACATCTACCTTTGGAGACACCTGTAGTACTCCTTTATAATCACCCAATTACGTTGTGACGTTTGGTAGTACCCAAAGTGTTCCTCCGGCAAACGGGAGTTGCATAATCTCATAGTCATAGGAACATGTATAAGTTATGAAGAAAGCAATAGCAACATACTAAACGATCGGGTGCTAAGCTAATGGAACGGGTCATGTCAATCAGATCATTCAACCAATGATGTGATCCCGTTAATCAAATAACAACTCTTTGTCCATGGTTAGGAAATGTAACCATCTTTGATTAACGAGCTAGTCAAGTAGAGGCATACTAGTGACACTCTGTTTGTCTATGTATTCACACATGTATTATGTTTCCGGTTAATACAATTCTAGCATGAATAATAAACATTTATCATGATATAAGGAAATAAATAATAACTTTGTTATTGCCTCTAGGGCATATTTCCTTCAAAGCCAGGATTGAAAATTAAAAGGCCAGCAGGTAGGCAGCCTATGCCAGAGGCCAGAGCCTCAACTCAGATTCCTGAAAAGCCTGCATGCAAAGAGGCTGCAGAAGGGAAAAAGAGGAAGGAGAGGATAAAAAAGACCACTGCTAGAGTGCTTGGGAGATCCTCCATCATGAGAGATTCTGAAGAGGAAGTGTAAGAAGAGGTTGCTGCTCCAGCACCTAAGATGCAAAAGCTGATGGGTGATGCTATAAGATCAGGGGCTACTGCATCCAAGCACAAGGAAGCTCCCAAGGCTGCATCAAAGGCCAAGACAGCTCCAAAGAGGAACACAAGGAGCATACCAGCTGCTGAAAAGAACAAGGCCCCATTGCCTGACATTGCTGAAGAAGAAGAAGGTCAAGTTCTCAGGAAGCTTAAGCCCAAGATCCCAGACCACAATGATGCTCATCCTGTGGCTGAGGACATGAAAATCAGAAGAGATTCAGGGCTGAGGAAGTGAAGAGAAGAAGACCCGTATGCTTCAAGGAGAAGAACTGCTGTTGATTACAGGTTCCACACTAAGGAACAACAGGACTTCTATGAGACAGTTTGGCTTGATAAGAAGCCCATAGTGTGTGACATGAGATGGGTTGATTGGAAATATATCAAGGAAAACGAAGAACACTATCCTGGAGTGCAAGACAGCTTCAATGCTTGTGGCGTAGCAGACTTTGTTGGGCAGAAGCTCACAAAGTGGAATGAAGAGCTGATCATGCATTTCTACTGCACAACACAGTTCTATCCATATGGTAGGATAACATGGATGTCTGAAGGCACTAGATACCAATCTAAAGTTGATGAATGGGCTCAGCTGATCAATGCCCCAGAAGAGCAGGAAGATGACTTGGATATCTATGCCAAGAAGAAGATGGATCACAATTCCATGTCAAACATGTACAAGGAGATCCCAAATGAAGGTCTTCAAACTTTCAAGTTTGGCTCAGTGCATTATCTTCTGTCAGGGATGCCAACTATCATCTGGATCCTAAGGCACACTCTCTTGCCCAAGTCAGGTGATCACAAGATGATCAGAGGCCATGCAATAAATTTGCTTCATATATTTGATGTGCCACAGAAGTTCAAGGTGATGACCCTCATGGTAGAGACCATTAAGAGGACAATAGTTGATCAGAAGAGGAGCTGTGGATATGCCCCACAAATTCAGGAGTTAATCAACTCAAAGATGGGCACAGGCACATACCTGCTGGACAAGTAACTCCTTCCCATCCATCCAGACTTTAAGGACAATCAAGTTGTCATGAATGAGAATGAACCATCATCTGCACAAGCACAAGCAAAGAAGGAGAAGGCAAAGATGGAGAAAGCTGCCAAGATGCCAACTCAAGAGGAGGCATCTGAGTATTTCTTGAAAACCAAACAAGAGCAGCTTGGTTACTTGATTGCATCCAAACTGAGGATTGAGAAAGGACTGGCCACCCTCACTCAAAATCAGAAGAGCTTAGAGAGGATCATAGAACAAAAGTTCTATGACATGGATGTCAAAGTAACAGAGATTCAGTCTGCAGTGGAGCAACTTCAAGATGACATGCAGGAGAGGAGAGGGAAGACTACAACTGATGCATTTTCCAGAGTGCCATGAGCTCAGAGGTCGACTACAATGCCAGTTCCTGACACCAGAGCCACCACCTCAGCTCTAGCCACAGCACCAGCCCAACCAGCTCCAGCATCTACTTCAGCTCCAACTCCAACCACGTCTACAGAAGGCTTCGTCCTTGGAGTGATCTAGACTCCACCACCACCAGAAGATCAAGCCTGAGAGTTGATCTAGCACTATGCATTTTCTAGGAACTTTTTGGTAACTTGTTGCCAAAGGGGGAGAAAAATGTATAGATCATAGGCTTCGAGAGAGAGAGTGTTGCTATTCTCTCTTGCTTTATTTGGTGGTTTTTCAAACTTTGTTTGCTTTTGGTTGAGATACTTTGATATGCTTGTGAGACACTGATGATCATGTGTTTGATCATAAGCTACACTTATGCATGCTTGATATATCTTATCTATCTTATGTGATCATTCACTTTCTTTGGTGATGAGTGCATGTACTTCATTCTTATCTTTTTTGAGCGCTCCACCAAGATGTATGTGACATGGAAGAGTAACCCATGACTCTAACTCTTTGTGCATTTGTAGTCCAAAGCAAATTTTAAATATGCACAAATTTAGGGGAAGCTCTTACTTATCACATACTTCTCAAAGCAACGATATATTTCATTCTTATTATTATGAGTCGAAGCTTTGATCTATATGTTGTCATCAATTACCAAAATGGGGGAGATTGAAAGTGCAACTATCCCTAGGTGGTTTTGGTAATTCATAACAACATATAGCTCATTGAGCTAATGCTATTCCAAGATGATCATTTCAGGAAAGCTCAATGATTGGCATGGCATGGATGGTGAAAGTGGAACCCTCAAAATGCTAAGGACAAAGGATTGCCTCTAGCTCATATGCTCAAGACTCTTCATTTTACATTTCAGTGGTCCAAGATCACATTGAGTCCATAGGAAAAGTCAATACTATCAAGGAGGGATGAGGTGTTGCTTAATGAGCCTCTTGCTTCATGTGCTTAATGATATGCTCCAAAATCCTCAGCTACTTTCCCATATCCACATTTGACCTAAACCCAAAGCCAAACTCGGCCCTACCGATTCTTTCAACCCGGCGCCACCGAGTTTCACTTGTCATAGCCATTGCCAAACCCTAAGCAAATCGGTTCTACCGATAGGGATATCGGTCTCACGGAGATGGGATTGCAATCTCTCTGTTTCCTTTTCGTAACTTTTCGGTCTCACCGAAAGAGCGGATCGGTCCCACCGAGATTGCAATGTAAACTCACTGTATCCTTTTCATAACATTTCGGTCTCACCGAGAAGAGCGAATCGGTCCCACCGAGTTTGTCTGACCAATCCTCTGGTTAGCTTATTACAAAATCGGTCTCACCGAGTTTGTGTAATCGGTCTCACCGGGATTACGTTATGCCCTAACCCTAACCATATCGGTCCTACCGAGTTGCATGTCAGTCCCACCGAAAATCTCTAACGGTCACTAGGTTTACCATTTCGGTCCGACCGAGTTTGTGATTTTGTCCCACCGAGATTGGAAAACTGTGTGTAACGGTTGGATTTTGTGTGGAGGCTATATATACCCCTCCACCTCCTCTTCACTCGTGGAGAGAGCCATCAGAACACATCTACACTTCCAACTCATATGTTCTGAGAGAGAACCACCTACTCATGTGTTGAGGCCAAGATATTCCATTCCTACCATATGAATCTTGATCTCTAGCCTTCCCCAAGTTGCTTTCCACTCAAATCTTCTTTCCACCAAATCCAAATCCTGTGAGAGAGAGTTTAGTGTTGGGGAGACTATCATTTGAAGCAGAAGAGCAAGGAGTTCATCATCAACACACCATTTGTTACTTCTTGGAGAGTGGTGTCTCCTAGATTGGCTAGGTGTCACTTGGGAGCCTCCGACAAGATTGTGGAGTTGAACCAAGGAGTTTGTAAGGGTAAGGAGATCGCCTACTTCGTGAAGATCTACCGCTAGTGAGGCAAGTCCTTCGTGGGTGATGGCCATGGTGGGATAGACAAGGTTGCTTCTTCGTGGACCCTTCGTGGGTGGAGCCCTCCATGGACTCGGGCAACCGTTACCCTTCATGGGTTGAAGTCTCCATCAACGTGGATGTAGGATAGCACCACCTATGCAAACCACGGTAAAAACATCCGTGTCTCCAATTGCGTTTGAATTCTCCAAACCCTTCCGTTTACATTCTTGCAAGTTGCATGCTTTACTTTCCGCTGCCAATATACTCTTTGCATGCTTGCTTGAATTGTGTGATGATTGCTTGACTTGTCCTAAAATAGCTAAAATCTGCCAAGAACTAAAATTGGGAAAAGGTTAAGTTTTTATTTGGTCAAGTAGTCTAATCACGCCCCCCCCCTCTAGACATACTTTCGATCCTACACCACTACATCTGAAGTTAGAGATGGAAACGGGAAATCACGGCGCAACAACAATAACAAACGTCGAAATAAAGAAGACAGCATGAAGGGCACGGTAGTAAATGCCAGATTCAAAAGCTCTCGACAAGGTCAAAAGCTGCCCCCTAAAGGCACCAGGGATGAATTGTCCAGCCTCAACAAAATTCTGGACGAAGTATGTCAGATTCATAGTACCCCTGGTAAACCTGCTAATCATACCCATAGAGAATGTTGGGTCTTCAAGCAGTCCGGCAAGCTCAACGCCGTACACAAGGGGGAGGATACACCAAGTGAAGACGAGGACGAGCCCCCCAAGCAAGACACGGGGGAACAAAAGAAATTTCCACCAGAAGTCAAAAAAGTAAACGGGTTACACGTAATCACGGGAAAAAACAACGCGGCACTCCCAGGAAAATATACCCAAGTACCTGTCACCATGAATTCCTACCACTGGTCATCTCAATCGATCACTTTCGACCATCGCGATTACTCAGCAAGTATCCGACACGCAGGATGGGCTGCCCTGGTATTAGACCCAGTAATTGGCGGATATCACTTCACAAGAGTCTTGATGGACGGCGGCAGTATCCTAAACCTAATATATCTGGATACAATCCACGGGATGGGGTTAGACCCAACAAAAATTCGCCATAGCAATACTACCTTTAAAGGAGTAACGCCAGGCCCAGGGGCTCGTTGTACGGGCTCCCTCCTACTACATGTTATATTCGGCTCCCCCGATAACTTCCGTCACGAGCATTTAACTTTCCACATCGCTCCGTTTCAAAGTGGCTATCAAGCACTACTCGGACATGAAGCTTTCGCTCGCTTTAATGCAATACTACACTACGCCTCCCTCACACTCAAGATGCCCGGTCCACGAGGCATCATTATAGTGCACGGAAATATCAAGCGATCTCTGCGCGCCGAAGAGAGTGAGGCTACCTTGGCAGCCGCACACTAAAGGTGCCCAGACAAGCGAAAGCATCCAATAGGTCATCAAGACCTCCGATACAACTAATCGAGTCCGGCGCCGCTACTTATACCGAATAAATGGTCACACCCCTATTTATCATTACAAGGGGCTCAACACGCACAGACGAGTGGCAATTTCTTCTCATCTTGAATTATACATGGTTTCTTTAACAAACTATCTTTTTGCACGGCAACTTTTTCACCTAAATTCCTCTCTTTCACAGACGATCATCGTGCCACACCCGTCCAGGATATGGCACA
Source organism: Triticum monococcum (assembly GCA_034509565.1). Classification (NCBI taxonomy): domain Eukaryota; kingdom Viridiplantae; phylum Streptophyta; class Magnoliopsida; order Poales; family Poaceae; genus Triticum; species Triticum monococcum. The sequence goes on from CM067846.1 coordinate 72,091,898, forward strand.
ACAGAGACACAGGCGCAAACATGCAGCAGGGACCTGCTCCAAGGATTCTTTTTAGATTAAGACCCTGCGTAAACCTTTTTTACTGTCTCTTGTTGATACATATCCACCCTTGAGAAGGATGCTGACGTCTTGGCATGTGGCCACGCCAGAACAATGCACGTACCTGGACACAAGGGGCTTCTTACAAAGGCCATTATTTAGGCCCGGTTTATACCACAAAGACCGAATACCTTAGGGAGTGTTCGGCGTCGCGAGTTTGGCCCTATATGCATCAGCTCCGAATCATTGTCTTTGGTCAAATGTTGGGTTTGCCCGGCTCCTGTGTTTTGGTGCCTTACATTCCGCTTTACCGGCTAAGGTAGCACCAGGAGAACTACTGCGATTGTGCCCTGGTTCATCCGGACGAGCACCTTAGTAGAGAAAGCCGAAAACTGACTGTCATGATATAGCGTGAGACTGGTCAACCACTCGATGACCTGTTGGAATGTTAGAATTCCTCTGCCTTAACGAAGGGCCGTTTTCCGGCCAGGCATGTACGCACCCCGGGATCGGGAAAGTGCGGAGCCACTCGGGGCTATTTAGTAGCCCAACTGTCAAACTCCTATGGCTAAGTGAAAGTGCTAAATCATTATAGTCAGGTTGCCTCGCTCGTTCCGCTATCACCTCCTTAATAGGACCAAGACGTTGGGTTAAGTGTGAATGCGTGTTTTTACGAGCACCTCCACATTATATGCATGAGGGTTGAAGCCGATGGCCGCAATCCTTCAGGTTATACACATGTATACATAAACGGCCGCCCAGGAGGCATCATATTACTTTCAGGCAAAAGTATAAAAATAGCCTTATAAAAATTTATAAAAGCATTTCGCTTACAATGAGATTACATATCACTCAAACATAATATTTTTTTGAGCACTGGGTCTCTATCAAACGAGCACCCTCAAGAACTTCTTCAAAGTAGTGCTGAGCAGCCCTTCGACCTATGGCCGAATCTCGCGCTGCAACAGTGGTAGCATCCATCTCCGCCCAGTATGCTTTAACATGGGAAAAGGCCATCCGTGCGCCCTCTATGCACGCCGACCTCTTCATCGCATTAATGTGCGACACCACGTCAAAGAACTGCTGCACCAAGCTGAAATAGCTGTTCGGTTTTGACCTTTCCGGCCATAGCTGATCCACAATAGACCTCATGGAGAGTCCGGACAACCTATTTAGTTCGGCCCATTCGGCTAATTGGTCAGTCAATGAAAGCGGACACTCGGGAGAATGGAATTATCTCCAAAATAGCTGGTCTACTTCACGGTCCGTCTGACCCTGGAAATAATTGGCCGCATCGGCAGCGCTCGCCGCCAAATCCAGATATACATCCTCCGAACTCCACAGCCGATCCAGAGGGGCATACCGTGGATCTCCGAACTTCCTCCGCAACATAAAGGCTTTCCCAGCTACAATATCCCCGGCTTCCCGCAGCTCCTCCTTCTTTGCCCTCATAGCAGAGCAGAGGTCCTTTTTCGTCGCAGCAGCCTTCTCAAGGTCCGATGCTTTCGCTTGGATTTCCTTTTCAAGAACCCGGCAATGGTCGGCGGCAGCTTCAAATTCTATGGCCATCTTGTCTCGGCTCTCGCCATGCGCGGCCTTCTCGGCTTGCAACTCTTCGGCCGCCTTCAAAGCAGCCTCATTACCTAACCTCGCTTGTTCCTTGGCTCGAGCAAGTTCTGCCCACAAAGCTTCAAAAGTGGCAGCTCCATCTGCAGTCACAACATATTAAAGATATTGGCATCATGCTGCTCTTTCCTATGTGGCGTTTACCAGATAATGACACTTACCCTGTGCCTCGTCAAGCCTTTTGTTAACAAGCTCGATGTCGGCGTCTGCCGCATCCAACTGTCGTTCTAAATGGGCAAACTCGCTAGTCCGGCTAGCCACCGGAGCTTCCATCACCTGCACATAGAGGCAGTATGGTTATTACCTGGGAATATGATCCTCTATTCGTCGTCGTTTCCGACGACAACCAGAGTCTCAGGGGCTACTATCTACACAGGACACACCTAGCATGTGCAGGACTGTCATACATTCTTTTACGTACCTCAAAGCCTGTCAGTAGACTCATAAAAGCTTCATGCAATCCGCTTATGGCGGACGATATTCTCTCCATCATCATATTCATAAGCACACGGTGTTCATCTGGGATGGCCGCTCGCCCCACCAACTCCCTCATAACATCCGATCGCACACTAGACGGTGTCGGACTCTTTTCTCTGCTCTCTTTGGGAGCCGGACACTAGGAGCTTCGGGGGTCAATGGGATTATCTTCTGGCCTCACCGGACTCGGAGAGGCCCTCCGCAACGACACTTCAGGGTCGCCCGCTTTTGGAGCGGAGGAGTCCGAAGGAGGCGTTTCGCTCTCCATCATCTCTGGAAGAAGATCCCCCGAAGACGTGCTCATTTGAGAGGGGCTAAGGCCCGAACTGCAAAGATATATGCGGTGGTTATTTTCTCAGAAGAAAAAGATGGCATATCTGTACTATTAAAGTATTTTGGGTCACTTACGACTCGTGGGAGAATTGACCCCCCCCCCTCCGCGGACTTTGTGCGGCAACAGCGCCCCCAAGGTAGGACCCTCTGTGGGAGACTTCTTCTCCTGTTTCGAAGCTTCAGCTTCCGAATCCCCGGGCGCAGTCCTTTTCCTCTTTTGGTCGTCTTCCTTCATGGAGACGCTCGCTCCCTTGGTTAGAATGGGCAGCATTGGGGGCCCGCGTCCGCCCGTATTATCCTCCACAGTATCTTCCTCCAAGGGCTCCGGTCAAGGTGTGGTCTGGAGCATCTTTTCCAATACCGGATTTTCCAAACCCTCAGGGAGGGGGGCCGAACACCGAATCAACTTCGCCTTTGTTAGCCAGTCCTGGTCAAAAAGCGAACCCTCAGAAATAACTTCGTAACAAAGGAGAGATAGTATGTTCAGTCGAAAGATGCCTTACCTGTTCGGCGGCGCGGTTACTACTCAGGCCCACATCCTCGGTGATTTCCGGACGCTCCACCTAAGGTCCGAAGAATGACTTGTACATCTCCTCGTGCGTCAGGCCGAGAAATTTTTGAATGACACGTGGTCCCTCAGGATTGAACTCCCACAGGCGAAGAGGCCGGCGTTTGCAAGGCTGGACTTGACGAACCAGCATAACTTGTATTACCGCAACCAAACTGAAATCTCCATTGAAGAGATCTCGAATGTGGCTTTGCAGTATAGGCACGTCCTTGGCTGGACCTGTCGCAGCCCTAGAATTGGTTGTAACTAGTTGCAAGCATTCATGCATCATGTATTTATTTCCGAAAGTTGAATTGGGGAAAGTGGAAAGCCTCCGAAATCTTTTCTGAAAATGATCAACACTAAAAAAAATTGTTTCACATAAACCCAAGAAAATATTCCTGTCAAGCTATAAAAATATTGTCAAGAGGTAAAACTCAAACCAATATTTTTGGAGTCTCAGAAATATTTATTTTGGGCCTTTGAATTAATTCAATAACTATTTGCATTGGATATATATTTTATATATAATTAATATATGTCCAATAATTCTAGAACATTTTATGTGGTTTGTTATATTTTAGATCCAGCCACATAATTATTTTCAGGATTTTATTAAATGGTTTAGTATTTTTACTAAACCAAAACAGAACAAAATAGAAAAAAAACTGAAACAGAAAGCAAACAGAAATAGAGAGAGACAGAGGAGCTACCTGGGCTTACCTGGCGCCCCAACTGGCCCACCTCTATAGCAGCCCAACTGGCAAAGCTAGCCCTGCCAATCAGGGGCAGCACTGTCTTCTTCCTCCTGCCAGGAGGAGAAGCAGCTGCGTGCCCGATGGCCGGCGAGCCGCGCTGGCTCCTCCCTGCCTGCGTGCCCCCCCTCGACTTCCTGGACGCCACGCACTCCCCCTCGCCCCCTGCACCTCTCCTCTCTCCCCTTGGACCCCATCCCCTCCTCTGCTCCCCTCTCGCGCGCACCACCGAGCGGAGCTCGTCGTCATCGTCGCCGTACTCGTGGCCACCGGCCACCCCTCGCCCTGCCGCTATGCCCAAAAGCTCTGCCACTTCGTCCTCGACCCCCTCACCGAGCCACGCCACCGCGGGAGCCCCACATCACCGCTACGAGTCATCCTCCCCGAGAACTGCCGCCTGACTTCATCGACGAATTCGTCGCCTTCCGGTCATCCCCGAGCCAGCTGAGCTCCGCTTCGACCTCGCCGTGAGCACCTCTACCAAACCCCTCTCTTCCCTGCGTCATTTTCGCCCTCTAGCCGCAGCCCCGAGATCACCCGAGGCCGCCGTCCGCCATGACCGGCGAGCCCGTGCTCCCGAGCTTCTCCTGCTCGCTCCAGGGGTACTGATACGCTCCTGGCGCCTCCAGGAGGCTGCCTAGCCACTCCGTTGGCTCGCCCGAGCACCGCAGCCCCGGACTCGCTTGAGCCGAACTCCGGCCGCCACCGAGATCGACGCCGTGCTCAACTCCGGCCACCTCGTGGCCTTCCGTCTGTTCCTTTGGATGCGGACAAGCAAGAGCTCCTCCCTAGTAACCCCAGCGCGCCAAACCACCGCCCGTAGCGCAATCCCGAGCCGCGCCGCCGTCGTTTTGCTCGCCGCCGGCGAAACTCCGGCAACTGCCGACGTGTCTGTCATTAGGATTAACCCCCACCTAATTACCACCTCACTGCCACTGACATGTGGGCCCATGCCCCACTGACACTTTTAGTTAGGATTTAATTAGCACTAATAGTCTTTGTTAATTAGCCTAGTCACTGACCAGTGGGTCCCAGCCGTCAGGTTTGACCTGGACCAAGCCGTTGACCTGCTGATGTCACTATGAGGTCATGCTGACGCACTAAATCACTTTCTGGATTTAATTTTATTCAGAAAATTCCAAAAAATGCCTAAAACTTCTAAAATTCATATAAATTCAACCGTAGCTCCAAATCAAACAAATTATATATGAAAAATTATCAGAAAAATTCAAGGAATCCATCTGTACCATTTTCATGCATGTTTGAACAACTTAACCTCACTGTTTAGACCAAAACATGATAATGCACTATTTGAACTCATAGTTTGAATTTGAATTTGAACCTAGTGTTCAAACCAACTCCATTTAACTTGTTGTTAGTTGCATTAGCTCAATCAACAGCATATTGCCATGTCATGATCATGCATCATATTGTTGCATCGCATTGATTGTGTTCTTCCTTGCTTGTCGGTAATTGTCCCCTCTCGGTAGACGCTGCTCCGATGCTGTGATCGTTGACACTGATGAAGACTCAATGTTATCTTCAGAAGTGCCAGGCAAGCACAACCCCCTTGTTCATTCCAATACAAGCCCACTCTCTCGCTCCTGCTCTCTTTTACTGCATTAGGACAACAACGATTCATCTGTTACTTGTTGCGGTAGTTGAACCCCTTTCCTTTGCATGACCTGTCATTGCCACAATAAATAATTGAAACCCACTAGCATGAGTAGGAGTTGTTTGAGCCCTGATGTGCCTACTCATTCATGTTTGCTTGTCATGCCTGCTATTGCTTAGAGTTGTGTCAGGCCTGATTCATCGGGGATGAATTGGAAAGTTGTGAACATGTCCTACTGTGTGAGCTAAATATGTGAACACGATTTGGTAAAGGTAGCGGTGAGAGGCCATGTAGGAGTACATGGTGGGTTGTCTCATTGCAGCCGTCCTCAGGAACTGAGTTCCGTGTCTGTGATCCATGAACAGCTACTACCACTCATTGGGATCATTAATTGACCCTCTCAGCTTCTTAATCACCCTAGTACTCTGTCCAGGAGTTGCAATTAGTTTCTGGTGTTTGTAGGTTATGTGTTGGCGGCCGTGCGTAGCGCTGACCCTAGGGGTGGGCTATGTTGCGGTATATACACCGTGGCACGGTGTACCGGGCGCCCGTTTGGTGTCTCGGGAACCCTGTTCACATCGTTCGGGGCCGTATGTTGAAACCTCGGCTGGACTCCCTGTGGATGGAACCTAGATAGGCGATAAACCTGGACTAGAGACTTAAGTGTTTAGGTAGGCCGTGGCCGACACCCTCGCTAGGCTTCCGCTTGAAGGTTGCCGAGATACATGACGTGTATATGGTGGTAAGTGGTGGGAGCGTGTGTGAAGAAGTACACCCCTGCAGGGTTATCATTATCTATTTGAATAGCCGGATTCCTCGGATATGGAAACTTGGACCCCTTGCATAGTTCATAGACAAGTGAAAGTGGATACTCTAAAACTCGCAAGATAAGTGTGAGTGCTATGGATGGGCTTCGCGTAGGGAGACGGGAGTGGATCCATAGTGGTGTATTTAATGGTGAATATGTGGACTCGTGTGCGCCACCTCAAAAGAGTTGCTTGCAGTCGTAGTTCAGATAGCCACTGAGTTAAAGCTGACTTACTGCAGTTAAACTCCACCCCCCTTGATGATACCGATGCATATGTAGATTAGATCCGATGTAAGTCTTGCTGAGTACCTTTGTACTCACGTTTGCTTAATTTATGTTTTGCAGAGAGATTTCAGTCTCGCTAGTAGTTCCGCGTGGACTTCGACGTTTAGCTTGATACCTCAGCTACGATCTTGTGCCCTCGGCAGGATCTTGTAGATAGTCAGGCTTCTCAGCCTTTTCCATTTGTAGATGTTTGTACTTAGACATGTTCAGCTTCCGCATGTGTTTGACTTGTATGCTCTGAATGTTGGGTCATGAGACCCATGTTTGTAATATCTGGCTCTTCGGAGCCTAATGAATTAATACTTGAGTCGTAGAGTCTTGTTGTGATGCCATGTTGTATTTACACATATCGAGCATATTGTGTGTATGATTGAAATGCTTGGTATGTGTGGGATCCGACAATCTAGTTGTTTATCCTTGGCAGCCTCTCTTATGGGGAATTGTAGTCTAGTGCTTCCATGAGCCATAGTAGTCCGCTACAGCCTGGTTCACCGGAGTCCTGCTAGCCCAGCACTACTGTTCAGGACACTTGACTGGCCGGCATGTGTTTCACTTCGTTCCTGTGTCTGTCCCTTCGGGGAACTGTCACGCGGTGACATCCGGAGTCCTGCCTAGCCTGCTACAGCCCGGGTTACCGGAGTCCTGTTAGCCTAGTGCTACAGCCCGGATTCACACGCTGTTCATCGACATGCTTGAGGTTGATACATGTATGCCTGTTCCCATGGGTTAGTGCCGCTTGGTTTTACGACTAGCCATGTCGGCCCGCGTTCTTTGTCATATGGATGCTAGCGACACTATCATATACGTGATCCAAAAGACGCAAAGGGTCCCGGGCCAGGTAAGGTGGCACCCGTGGGAATACCGTGCGTGAGGCCGCAAAGTGATATGATGTGTTACATGCTAGATCGGTGTGACTTAGGATCGGGGTCCTGACAGCTTTGGTATCAGAGCCTGACTGCCTGTAGGATTACCAAGCCAAACTGGTTGAAGTTGAGTCTAGAAATGCTTTAGTTATATGTAGGGGAATTGATTGTGGGAGGAAACGTAAGGCTCTTTTTACTCCTTATACCTCATGCTCTTCTGATCTGAGTCATCCTCTTCCTTTCTACGGGGATTAAGAACTAGGCCTTCTCATCTATCTATCAGGATGACGAGTTGCTATGTTATAGACTTGTAGGATTTATGTATTCAAGCCTCTGTTCAGTTACTACTACTTCCGTGTGTTCATATTTGGTCTCGGCACCTTGATATTGTGCTTCTAAGTGGTTATGCCACCAATTTGCAGGATGTCTCAAAACTTTTTGAGCATTTACAGCCGTTATGCTGTCCGAGTCATCCCAGGTTTCTAAAAAGTCTGATGCATTTGCAAATCCCTTCTTCTAGTTCCCGATGATCCTTTTGGGCCGGATTAATCACACTAATTGCTGAGTTGAGGTACTCCATTGCCTCGACATATATGTTGGAGTTATTATTATGACCCTAGGTGTCTTAGGGGATCACCTTGTAATCTAGCCATGTTTTGTGTTCCCAGCGTGATGATTCTGGCCACCTTTCTTGAAAGCATCCCGTGATGTTATTTAGTTAGTAGGTATTCTACTCATGGATTCTTGAACCCGAGATTCACCCTACTTACCTCATGTTGATAGTGTTGCTAGTTCCTTTAGGATATTAGTAGCCTTGCAACAGTCCTCAAGGTCCGTGGTATTTCCTTCTTCCAAATACCATGAACCATTAAGGCGGAAGTTATTTGAACCAAAAGCTCACAATCAGAGTACTTTTGAGGAGTTCTCCATTCATAATTGTGATTCTGCCAGTTCTACTTTCTGCATGCGTTATACGGAAGAAATATGTTGAACTTGGTTCGACATACTAATCTATGCATCCACAACTTAGAAAGTTATATGTTCCTTGAGTTGACCCTCCTTAGCTGTATTCCAACCCTAGTCTATCAATTGATAGTCAGGAATAGTTGTGCACTCGTGTTCATCGATGCCTATTATTCTTGTGGTCCGTCAAGCCATCCTATTCCAGAATGACTAGGAGAAACAAACTCCAGTAGCTCATCCATTTCTGGGATCGGGTCAAAGTGGTTGTATTCCGTAGATCAAAATGCCAATCTAGCTTTTGTTCTGTTCTACCTCGGAGTATTACCCCCTTTATGTCAGGATTGTCATAGGAAATGCAGCATCTCTCATGAATTCTTGACGCAGTTATACTCTCTCCATCATTATCCATTTCTCGGTTTCCGTGTTGTTGCAACCGGAATGTCGACAAGTGAATCATGGTGTGTGAAATCAATACTCCTAGCAACCTCATTGTTTGGTAGTTAATGGACAATATTCTCATTCTTAGCGTGTTGGTTATTGAATCATCATTCTAAGATAGATTGTGCTACCTAGTCCTTATTTCCTGGTGCACTCTTCGATCAACGAGCAAGGATTTTGCCAAACCCTTGCCCTATCGATCATATCGTCTTGCCCTGAAAAGCAAGATTGATCTCGAGCTTAGTATCATATGAGTGGTTCGTGATGTTCCGATTATCTTCTCAGGAGTATTACCTGGTTGTCACCTGACCGCTATGTTGAGTTCGTGATCATGTTGGTTTTCCTCCAACCACCCATTCTCCAAGAATCTGTGTTGGATACCCCTGAGCTAGTTGGTTAAGCTTAACAACAACTTGGAGAGTTGGAAGATAAAAGCTTGTCTGACTTAGTTCATGTTAAGGGATATCTTTGTGTTTGTGCATGTGTTGAAGAAAGATGATATCTTCACCAATTGGTCCTCGTGATCGGTTGTTGGATCTATTATCTTGTCCAAACCTTGATTTGAGTGTGGGCTATCGTCAAGTCAAATCAGAACCAACGATGTTCGTAATGTTGTTTTACTTGTGGTTGATCCCTCGAGCATACACCATTATATCCTTTGGTCTGACCAATGCTACCACCGTGTTCACATGATGGTGGAAGTCCAGTGATATGGAAATTTTGAGGAGTTGCTGTTGAGCCCATCAGCAGCATGTTGTCTCCCCCATGATTCATGTTGAACATCTAAGTTAGTGTTGGAAACTTTTGTAAGCATTATCTTCATGTCCCGTTCTTGAAATACATGTTTGGTGTAAGAAGTGACTTTCTCCAAGTTCATGTGCATTAGGTGCAAGTTGCCGCCGTGAATTCGAGAAAGATTGTTTTTGCTTCCTTTGGAATCGTCCCAAGTCAGTCATGCACGTGCGAAGTACTCTATTGTCTAATAGACTGGTCATCTTCATTCCATACGTATCCCTAGCACACCAAGCCACTGATTGACTTGTTTAGGGAGAAGAAGTTCTCCATAAGAGCTAATCATATGAATTATGCAAGGACTTCGATATCCTTGATGATGGTTCCCAACCAGGACTCGGTAGTGTTTCATTGTAAGACCACCATGTGGTCATGCTTGTCTGGGACAGCGTGTTCACATGTGTTTAGCAGCAGCAGCTCATGTTTTGGAGCTTACTACCATAGTCCATTTCCTGAGAATCTCGCAATGTCATCTCGTTGATTTGTGTTGCAAACTTTCATTTTGTTTCTAGACTCGATGAGTCTGGAATATCCTGACACCAACCAGATCTGAATCTCAGGCAGATATGATGGTTGGAGCACTTTCCAAGAACTATAATATTGGTCCCTCGGTAACCGGTAAAGTGGATGTCGTGGCCAACACATCCAGTCGGAAGACCTATTATTGTAGTATCTTGATTGAGGAAGTTGGCCACCTCCCCATGAGGATTTGGTAGGATTTACCTCCGTAGTTAATCGTTATGGATTCTTGTGCTCCCGAAGTCCGACCTTTAATTGATGTCCTAGATACCAAACCATATCAATAAATGGGTTATCCTAGCACATCAAGGAGAACATTAGAAGCGGAGTGCTAAATGTCTCTCGGTCGATCATCCAGATTTTGTTTCCTTGGCCTCGCTAAGGTGATATCTGAGAAAGTGTTATCTTCCTTTGCACCCGCATTGTCCATCACTATTCATCATGGTAGTAAGATGTGTTCCCAGGATCCTCACGGATGTTGGTAAGACCTTGATGAGTATGGAAATGCTCAAGTTCTTGAGAGCACGCTCAGGCACTAGGTTCTGATGTTGTCGTTAACTGGAATGTGCCTCCGTCCTCTCAGTTGTTCATTAGCCATCCAATTAGTGGAATCACCTTTGCCGATGAACCTTCTCCCCAGTTACCAGAATCATTCCCAACATTTGCATTTTGTTCCCAGCTTACACCTCAGTAGCTGTTGTTTAGGATCATCCTCAAAAGTGGACTTACCATAGGTCCCATCCATTTCCGATGATAAGCAAAAATCATCCATTGCGTTGTCTTCAACAAGGTAGTCCACATCATCCATACTAGTCCAAGTATGTCATCTCTTCAAGCTATCTCAAACGATCGATTGTGATTGCCTTAGGCTGGTATAAAGAGTTTCAATGATTTATGGATCAAAAGTAATTCTTTTTGCCACTTAAGGGAATAGTTCTTCGAGTCACCCTCCTCCAAGATGTCTCGTTTTGGTGTCATGGCAACTCAATTCCTCGCTACTTTGGCAACCGACCACCACCTCTTAGGTGTGGAATTGTTTGCCTACCTAGTGTACCTTTGCCATGTGTTGCACTCCATTCCTCTCGATGTATGCCTCGTGTCTCAGCTCGAGAGTTGTTTCAGCCTCTCGCTCCACGAGTTGATCCTGAGTTGTTCGATCTTCGATGAGATCAATCCTTCTAGAGTTCTTCCTTTCCTCTCATTGTCATGTTGGATGTAGTCTCAAAGCAAGACGTCGAGATTAAGGTGATGCAATGAATCAACATCCTCGAGAAAGACATCTGGATCGTGAAGATTGTGATAGCTTCTGTCCCACTGTCTTCTTACCTCACGACTTGAATCTCGGGCGAGATTCTTGTTTAGTGGGGGCGAGTTGTCACAGCCCTAGAATTGGTTGTAACTAGTTGCAAGCATTCATGCATCATGTATTTATTTCCGAAAGTTGAATTGGGGAAAGTGGAAAGCCTCAGAAATCTTTTCTGAAAATGATCAACACTAAAAAAAATTGTTTCAAATAAACCCAAGAAAATGTTCCTGTCAAGCTATAAAAATATTGTCAAGAGGTAAAACTCAAACCAATATTTTTGGATTCTCAGAAATATTTATTTTGGGCCTTTGAATTAATTCAATAACTATTTGCATTGGATATATATTTTATATATAATTAATATATGTCCAATAATTCTAGAACATTTTATGTGGTTGGTTATATTTTAGTTCTAGCCACATAATTATTTTCAGGATTTTATTAAATGGTTTAGTATTTTTACTAAACCAAAACAAAACAGAACAAAATAGAAAAAAACTGAAACAGAAAGCAAACAGAAATAGAGAGAGACAGAGGAGCTACCTGGGCTTACCTGGCGCCCCAACTGGCCCACCTCTGTAGCAGCCCAACTGGCCAAAGCCAGCCCGGCCCATCAGGGGCAGCACTGTCTTCTTCCTCCTGCCAGGAGGAGAAGCAGCTGTGTGCCCGATGGCCGGCGAGCCGCGCTGGCTCCTCCCTACCTGTGTGCCCCCCCTCGACTTCCTGGATGCCACGCACTCCCCCTCGCCCCCTGCACCTCTCCTCTCTCCCCCTGGACCCCATCCCCTCTCGCGTGCACCACCGAGCGGAGCTCGTCGTCATCGTCGCCGAACTCGTGGCCACCGGCCACCCCTCGCCCTTTCGCTGCGCCCAAAAGCTCTGCCACTTCGTCCTCGACCCCCTCACCGAGCCACGCCACCGCGGGAGCCCCACATCGCCGCTACGAGTCGTCCTCCCCGAGCACGGCCGCCGGACTTCATCGACGAATTCGTCGCCTTCCGGTCGTCCCTGAGCCAGCTGAGCTCCGCTTCGACCTCGCCGTGAGCTCCTCTACCAAAACCCTCTCTTCCCCGCGTCATTTTTGCCCTCTAGCCGCAGCCCCAAGATCACCCGAGGCCTCCGTCCGCCATGACCGGCGAGCCCGTGCTCCCGAGCTTCTCCTGCTCGCTCCAGGGGTACTGATACGCTCCTGGCGCCTCCAGGAGGCTGCCTAGCCACTCCGTTGGCTCGCCCGGGCACTGCAGCCCCGGACTCGCTTGAGCCGAACTCCGGCCGCCGCCGAGATCGACGCCGTGCTCAACTCCGGCCACCTTGCGGCCTTCCGTCCGTTCCTTTGGATGCAGACAAGCAACAGCTCCTCCCTAGTGCCCCCAGCGCGCCAAACCACCGCCCGTAGCGCAATCCCGAGCCGCGCCGCCGTCATTTTGCTCGCCGCCGGTGAAACTCCGGCGACTGCCGACGTGTCTATCGTTAGGATTAACCCCCCCCCCCCACCTAATTACCACCTCACTGCCACTGACATGTGGGCCCATGCCCCACTGGCACTTTTAGTTAGGATTTAATTAGCACTAACCGTCTCTGTTAATTAGCCTAGTCACTCACCAGTGGGTCCCAGCCATCAGTTTTGACCTGGAGCAAGCCGTTGACCTGCTGACGTCACTATGAGGTCATGCTGACGCAGTAAATCACTTTCTGGATTTAATTTTATTCAGAAAATTCCAGAAAATGCCTAGAACTTCTAAAATTCATATAAATTCAACCGTAGCTCCAAATCAAACAAATTATATATGAAAAATTATCGGAAAAATTCAAGGAATCCATCTGTACCATTTTCATGCATGTTTGAACAACTTAACCTCACTGTTTAGACCAAAACATGATAATGCACTATTTGAACTCATAGTTTGAATTTGCATTTGAACCTAGTGTTCAAACCAACTCCATTTAACTTGTTGTTAGTTGCATTAGCTCAATCAACAGCATATTGCCATGTCATGATCATGCATCATATTGTTGCATCGCATTGATTGTGTTCTTCCTTGCTTGCCGGTAATTGTCCCCTCTCGGTAGACGCTGCTCCGACGCTGTGATCGTTGACACTGATGAAGACTCAATGTTATCTTCAGAAGTGCCAGGCAAGCACAACCCCCTTGTTCATTCCGATACAAGCCCACTCTCTTGCTCCTGCTCTCTTTTACTGCATTAGGACAACAACGATTCATCTGTTACTTGTTGCGGTAGTTGAACCCCTTTCCTTTGCATGACCTATCATTGCCACAGTAAATAATTGAAACCCACTAGCATGAGTAGGAGTTGTTTGAGCCCTGATGTGCCTACTCATTCATGTTTGCTTGTCATGCCTGCTATTGCTTAGAGTTGTGTCAGGCCTGATTCATCGGGGATGAATTGGAAAGTTGTGAACATGTCCTACTGTGTGTGAGCTAAATATGTGAACACGATTTGGTAAAGGTAGCGGTGAGAGGCCATGTAGGAGTACATGGTGGGTTGTCTCATTGCAGCTGTCCTCAGTAACTGAGTTCTGTGTCTGTGATCCATGAACAGCTACTACCACTCATTGGGATCATTAATTGACCCTCCCGGCTTCTTAATCACCCTAGTACTCTGTCCAGGAGTTGCAATTAGTTTTTGGTGTTTGTAGGTTATGTGTTGGCGGCCGTGCGTAGCGCTGACCCTAGGGGTGGGCTATGTTGCGGTATATACACCGTGGCACGGTGTACCGGGCGCCCGTTTGGTGTCTCGGGAACCCTGTTCACATCGTTCGGGGCCGTATGTGGAAACCTCGGCCGGACTCCCTGCGGATGGAACCTGGATAGGCGATAAATCTGGACTAGAGACTTAAGTGTTTCGGTAGGCCGTGGCCGACACACTCGCTAGGCTTCCGCTTGAAGGTTGCCGAGATACATGACATGTATATGGTGGTAAATGGTGGGAGCGTGTGTGAAGAAGTACACCCCTACAGGGTTATCATTATCTATTCGAATAGCCGGATTCCTCGGATATGGAAACTTGGACCCCTTGCATAGTTCATAGACAAGTGAAAGTGGATACTCTAAAACTCGCAAGATAAGTGTGAGTGCTATGGATGGCCTTCTCGTAGGGTGACGGGAGCGGATCCATAGTGGTGTATTGAATGGTGAATATGTGGAATCATGTGCGCCACCTCAAAAGAGTTGCCTGTAGTCGTAGTTCAGATAGCCACTGAGTCAAAGCTGGCTTGCTGCAGTTAAACTCCACCCCCCCCTTGATGATACCGATGCATATGTAGTTCAGATCTGATGTAAGTCTTGTTGAGTACCTTTGTACTCACATTTGCTTAATTTATGGTTTGCAGAGACATTTCAGTCTCGCTAGTAGTTCCATGTGGACTTCGACGTTTAGCTTGATACCTCAGGTACGATCTTGTGCCCTCGGCAGGATCTGGTAGATAGTCAGGCTTCTCAGCCTTTTCCATTTGTAGATGTCTGTACTCAGACATGTTAAGCTTCCGCATGTGTTTGACTTGTATGCTCTGAATGTTGGGTCATGAGACCCATGTTTGTAATATCTGGCTCTTCGGAGCCTAATGAATTAATACTTGAGTCGTAGAGTCTTGTTGTGATGCCATGTTGTATTTACACATATCGAGCATATTGTGTGTATGATTGAAATGCTTGGTATGTGTGGGATCCGACAATCTAGTTGTTTATCCTTGGCAGCCTCTCTTATGGGGAAATGTAGTCTAGTGCTTCCATGAGCCATAGTAGTCCGCTACAGCCCGGTTCACCAGAGTCCTGCTAGCCCAGCACTACTGTTCAGGACACTTGACTCGCCGGCATGTGTTTCAATTCGTTCCTGTGTCTGTCCCTTCGGGGAAATGTCGCGCAGTGACATCCGGAGTCCTGCCTAGCCTGCTACAGGCCGGGTTATTAGAGTCCTGTTAGCCCAGTGCTACAGCCCGGATTCACACGCTGTTGACCGACATGCTCAAGGTTGATACATGTATGCCTGTTCCCATGGGTTAGTGCCGCTTGGTTTCAAGACTAGCCATGTCGGCCTGGGTTCTTTGTCATATGGATGCTAGCGACACTATCATATACGTGAGCCAAAAGGCACAAAAGGTCCCGGGCCAGGTAAGGTGGCACCCGTGGGAATACCGTGCGTGAGGCCGCAAAGTGATATGATGTGTTACATGCTAGATCGGTGTGACTTAGGATCGGGGTCCTGGCAGGACCCCAGCTCATACCTCTGCTGATCCATGACTTCAGTTGTGGTGGAGGGCCCAAGCGGAAAACAGGGGCGGCCGCCCACTTGGCACTTCTAGGAGCCGTGATGTAGAACCACTTCTGTTGCCACAATTCAGACACCTCTGCGGTGGAACCTTTGGGCCACGGAGCTCCCATCATCTTGCGTATTGAGGCACCTCCACACGTTGCATGTTGCCCCTCGATCATCTTTAGCTTTACTTCAAAGGTTTTGAGCCATAGGCCAAAGTGAGGGGTAACCCGGAGGAAGGCCTCGCACACGACAATGAATGTTGTGATATGAAGAAAGGAGTCCGGAGCTAGATCGTGGAAGTCTAGCCCGTAATAAAACATCAAACCCCTACCGAAAGGATCCAGAGCAAGGCCTAGACCTCGGAGGAAGTGGGAAACAAACACGACGTTCTCGTTGGGTTCGGGGGTGGGGACGGCCTGCCCTCGGGGAGGCAGCCGATGCAAGATCTCGGCGGTCAGATATCTGGCCTCCCTCAACATTTTGATGTCTTCCTCCGTGACAGAGGAAGGCACCCATCGGCCTTGAAGGCTAGATCCAGACATGACTGAAGGTTCGGAGCACCTGACCTGAACTTTGGGCGTTTGAGCTTGAGGTGGGGGAAGGATTCGATTGAGCACGGGAGGGAAAAATAAAAGCCTGGTCCCTTTAGAAAGAGGGTGAATATCAAGCGTCCTCTCCATGTCCGTTTGGACTTGCCTATAATCTAGGAGTCCTAGAAGCGGTTGGGTTACCCACGCCCGTATTGCCGAGAATCCCGGAATAAGGGGACACGATCTCTGCTTTAACAAGACGTGCCAAGGAAACCGCCTCGCATGACGCGCTGAGGTGGGATAATAAAACGACTCGGATAAAGGCTTTCCCATGGTGTGTCACACTACACAATACGTCAGTAGATTAGATTTGTGTAAATATTATTCTCTCTATGGCAATATGTGGAAACTTATTTTGCAGAGCCGGTCACTATCGTTGTGTTCAAAATCTTCTATGAAGTACTTGGAGGAGGAACCCGCCTTGCAATGCAGAAGACAATCTGCGCGCCGGACTCGTCGTCATTGAAGCCTGGTTCAGGGGCTACTGAGGGAGTCCTGGATTAGGGGGTGTTCGGATAGCCGGACTATACCTTTGGCCGGACTCCTGGACTATGAAGATACAAGATTGAAGACTTCGTCCCGTGTCCGGAAGGGACTTTCCTTGGCGTGGAAGGCAAGCTTGGCGATATGGATATGTAGATCTCCTACCATTGTAACCGACTATGTGTAGCCCTAACCCTCTCAAGTGTCTATATAAACCGGAGGGTTTTAGTCCATAGGACAACATACACAACAACAAGCATACCATAGGCTAGCTTCTAGGGTTTAGCCTCTCCGATCTCGTGGTAGATCTACTCTTGTACTACCCATATCATCAATATTAATCAAGCAGGACGTAGGTTTTACCTCCATCGAGAGGGCCCGAACCTGGGTAAAACTTCGTGTCCCTCGCCTCCTATTACCATCCGGCCTAGACGCATAGTTCGGGACCCCCTACCCGAGATCCGCCGGTTTTGACACCGACAGTGTCCGACCATGCAAAATAAGTTCCACAGACCACTGTAGAGAGAATAAAATTTTCACAAATCCAATTTGCTGACTTGTTTTGGCAACACGACATTATGCCATGGCCCGGTGATTATTCAAACCGTTTCCTTTAACTAGCCCCGCACATAACGCAAGGTAGTTTTTTGACACGTCTTGTCAAAGCAGAGATCGTGTCCCCTTATCACGGGACTGTCATCAATACGGGCGTGGGTAACCCAACCGCGCCCTTGATTATGGCGCTTGGGGGATAAGCAAGTTTTACCAGGCTAGTGGGGACGCTTAGTTTCGTCCGCCCATGTAAAGGGATAAGGATTCACCTTTCCATCCACACCTTCTTCCTCCTTTGCTTATCTGTTTTCGCACACTCGAGCTCTAGCGCCCAAGTCTGCACTTCCCACATCAACCTTCTCCAACCATGTCCAGAGCGGGAGGCAGGTGGATGGTCTCCTCCGTCACGGAGGGAGACATCAAGAATCTGCGCGGAGCCGGATACTTAGCCGCGAATATCGCGCATTGGCTGCCCGCTGTGGGGCAGATCGTCCCTACCCCGGATCCTCTCGAGAGGGTAGTTTTCCTCCACCACTTCCTCCATGGACTGGGGTTTCCCCTCCATCCATTCGTCCATGGTCTCATGTTCTACTGCGGGCTGGACTTTCATGATCTGGCCCCGAACTTCGTCCTCAACATTTCGGTGTTCATCATCGTGTGTGAGGCTTTTCTCCGCATCTGGCCCCACTTCGGCCTGTGGTTAAAGACCTTCAATATCAAGCCGAAGGTGGTACAAGGCCAACAAGAAAAATGCGGCGGAGCCATGGTGGGCAAGATGCCCAACGTTATATGGCTTGAAGGCTCCTTTGTGGAGACAATAAAGGGATGGCAATCGGCGTGGTTTTACATCACCGTGCCGCGCGATGCTAAATGGGCGGCAACCCCCGAGTTTCGATTCGTATTCCTTACACGGCTCACCCCCTGGAAAGAGGAGGGCTTGTCATGGGGTTCATCGGTGGAGATGGATGGACTCCAGAAATGTATCCGGAGTATGGCAAGCAAGAAGCTCAAGCTTGTCAACATAGTCCGGGTTATGCTCATCCGCCAGATCCTCCCGTGTCAACAACGGGCTTTTAACTTGTGGGAGTTTGACCCGGCCCGGCAGCAGACTCTGAGCGAGCTCTTTGATACGACGCACAAGGACGTTTGGAAGGTGCTGTTCAAGGGCGCCGAGGTCCCTCCTTCTCTCGCCGAGGACCACACACTAAGCGCGAAGCGCCTAGCGCGTTCGGTGAGTTCAATACATCCCGTAGGACATTTATTTCCCCTGGCTTAATCATGTGCGGGGTCTAATCTCCATGCCTTTGATAGGACTGGGTGGAGAGGTTGGCGCAGATTAACTGTCCGGCCCCTTTGCCGGAAGACACTGCGGGCGCTCTCCTGACGGAGATGCTGACTCCGGCTCCTTACAAGGTGCCGAAGAAGACCAAGAAGGCCAAGGGAACCCGAAAGAGTTCCCGGTGCCAGGTGTTAACGGACTCATCGTCCGATAACTCTGCGGCACACTCCTCCCCCGAAGACGAGGAGGAAGAAGAAGATGCACCCCCTCCAGGAGGGGGAGACAAGAAAAGGAAGGCCGCCCCAACTGGGAGGGGGGCCGAAGGGTCCAAGAAGGGGAGAACTCTCCTTCCGGACTACTCTACCACCACCGCCGACGATGACGAAGACGAGTGGTTGCCTAGGGACAAGCCCCTGGGGAGATCGTAAGTATTCGAATACCAGAGTAACTCGTAGCATTCCTTTGTCGCACTGCTTTCCCTAACGCCAAACATAATTATGCAGGTCACCACGAGCTAGTATCGATGTATCATCGGACGGCTCCCTGTGCTCGTCGGACATGGATAGCGATCCAGTCCCAACCGCCACCTCCCCTCATCCTGCGGACGACGCTGAGGTGTTGTCTCACGAGGCACCGGGTCAAGGGGAGACAGTCCCGGAGGCGCCTCAAGGCGGCCTCTCGGACTCCGGGAGCCGAGGGGACAAGCCCCCTGAGAGCTCCGAGTTCGGCCCTTAGCCGAACACCACGCCGGAACCTCCTATGGTTCCAGGCTCGGGCAGGCGGCCTCCTTCTAAGAGGGGAAAGACGCATGTGCCGGTGACCTCTGTCCATCTAGAAGCGCCGGACAATCTGCTGGAAGCGCTTCGCAGCGCTTCCATCGACGAGGATCATTGTACTATTATGAGTGAGGTGGTCCAGAAGGTTCAGTCCGCCATGAGCGGATTGACTGAAGCCTGTGCCGGCCTTCTAACAGGCTTTGAGGTAAGTGTTTTGAAATATAGGAAAAATATTACCACATAGACAGTAGCCCCTGATGCTTTGTTTGGTGTTCACAAAGAAAATCCGAACAGAGGATCAAATAATATCGCAGGAGTCTAATGTAAGTATGTCAATATGCGTATGCAGGCCTCGCTGCTGGCGTCCGCCGCATTGACTGCGGAGGTTGCCATACTGAATCAGGACCTTGAGGGGTCCACGAAAGTGCTCGGCCTTGCCAAGAGGCAGCTCGAGGAAAACAAGGGTAAGTTAAAAATGTGATTGCAAAATGACAGGATCATCGTATATCTGCCAGGGGCCACGACCGAGGTGGTGACCGTGAAGCAAGCACTAACCAAGGCCGAAGATAAAGCGGCTAAGGAGCGCACCGAGCGAGAAAAGCGAAAGCCTCGGGTGGGCGAGGTGCAGCAAGAGCTCCAGGCTCTCGTGACGAAGCACGAGGCGTTGGAGCTTGACTCGAAGACATGAGAGTCTGAGCTTGCCGCGGCCCTCGAGAGCGCAAAAAGTGCCAAGGCCGAAGCCCAAAAGGCCCTCTAGGAGATCGACGCAATGAAGAAGATAGTGGCGGGTAAGGCATTCTATATGCAGAGCAAGCATGTAAAAGTAAATTACCGATTACTTACCCGAATTCGAAGCTCTCCAGGAGCATTCGTAGATTTCCCCCACAGTGTGTCGGATGCTGCACAGTTTTACCAGGCCGAGGAGGGAAGCTCAACGGAGAAGCTATTCTGGTCTCAGTATACTGGGACCGAACACCCAATGCCTCTGAGTGACCAGCTAAAGCAGCGGGTCGACCTGCACAAGGCGGCCGAACAGGCCATGAAGGGCTTTATAGTCCGGCTATGGCCTGGCGACGCCCTTCCGAACAGCTACTTCGGCCTGGTGAGGCGGCTTGTGGATGCCTGCCCACGGCTGGAGGTCGTTAAGCGGTCCATCTACATCGAAGGTGCATGCCGGGCTTTCGCCCATGTGAAGGTGCAGTGGGCCAAGCTAGATGTTGTGAAGCTTATCAAGGAAGGGCCGCCGTAGGGCAAAGAGCATCGCACCCCCGAAATTTATTATGAGGGTGTCCTGAAGGGTGCCTGTCTTGTGGAGGACGAATGTTCAAAGGATTTAATATTTGAGTAAACTTGCGCGTGTGATCCTGTATGATGAAAACTTGTTTCATATACGCTATGCAACGCTTGTGTGAATTTAAAATATTACCTTCTGTTTGGCCGTTTATCCAATCTGAGAGATGGCTAGTCCTCGGCTTCTGCACCCATGCCGCGAGTGCTGGGGTGTTCGGGATAAACCTGAGCACTCTTGTTCCCATGTTTGGGTCCTTCGAGGGAGGTGCTCAGCACAACGAACAAGGCAACCGCATTAATAATGCTTTATCACTCTCACTTAGCCATAGAATTCTATAATTTTAAATTTCGACGAAGCCCTTGGTATTCGGAAGGCTGAAATCGGGGCGCGATACATGCCTTTAAGCCAAACACGGCCAGCCCCTTGCCCTAAGCGGCATAATTCTTTAGGGACTTGAAAACCTCGTCGAATAGCGACCAGTCTCTCGCCTCATCATGACTGTCAGTTTTAGCTTTCTCTACCGAGGTGCTAAGCCCGGCAGAACCGGGGCACAGTCGCAGTAGTTCTCCTAGCGCTACCTCAGCCGATAGAGCGGAACGTAAGGTACCAAAACATAGGAGCCGGGCAAACCCAACATTTGACCAAAGACATGATTCGGAGTTGATGCATATAATGCTATAAGTCCGGGGTGCCGCACTTGTGAAAGTGTTCAGACTTTTCACACCATATTGTGGGGTACGTAAGCCCGTGGTGTATTGGACGTAGAAAAGTGTACGGTTGCAAGGCGTCGTTAATGAACACACATATATATAACAAGAATGCAATAATATTTGTAATGTTATGCATTGTTTATTCAAAAGGGTGCGCTAAAGCAAAATGATACAAATGATGCGATTAGCAAAGAGTAGGACTATGTCCCTTCCAAGGGCAAGCTGAGGAATAGTATTAAATCAAATATTTCACTTGTTATTGTAATCCACCTGGGAATTCCGTGGTGTGACGTAGCTTTGTGCCTCCCTGGTTGCTGCATCACGTGTTCGGCAATAGTGCTGCCGGACAGGGTTTCCAGAGATCAAGGTCCTGAAAAAGAGAAAGATAACCAAACGGGAAGCCCCTAGTTCGGTTTAAGCTGCGTCTTGGGGCGTGCCGCAGTGTGCCCCTCTCCCCACCTGTGCCCATGGTATTTTTAATGCGTAATTATGTACGCGTGGCACGAGTTTCGCCGTTTGGCTGAGACTGGGGTGGGGGCCGCATTTCTACATGAGCTCAGCTCGCGCCAGGCGGTCGAGTTGCCGATTGCTCCGAGCACGCTTGAAGGTGTCCGGGTCTTGGAACGCTGAACTGGTGGATTGCCTTGAGAGGCTATTTTGCGCTTCTGCTGCGAGGGCCGCAATGTGCTCCTCTGTTCGGAGAGAGCGCTCTATGTTTCTATTGACTGTAAAAACCCCGTGAGGTCGTGGCATCTTGAGCTTGGGGTATGCATAATGCGGTACCGCATTGAATCTCGCAAATGCGGTTCGCCCGAGCAGTGCATGATAACCACTGTGGAACGGGACTATATCGAGATTAACTCTTCGCTTCAGAAGTTATCCGGGGATCCGAAGACCACTTCCAGTGTAATTGAGCCTGTGCAATGGGCCTCTACGCCTGGAATGACGCCCTTAAAGGTCGTTTTTGTGGGTTTGATCCTTGAGGGGTCTATACCCATTTTGCACACTGCGTCCTGATAAAGCAGGCTCAGGCTGCTGCCGCCATCCATAAGGACTCGAGTGAGGTGAAATCCGTCAATGATTGGGTCCAGAACCAGTACGGCGAATCCGCCATGACGGATACTAGTGGGATGGTCCCTGCGATCGAAAGTGATCGGATAGGAGGACCATGGGTTGAACTTTGGGGCGACTGGCTCCAACGCATATACACCCCTGAGCACACGCTTCCGCTCCCTCTTGGGGATGTGGGTTGTGTATATCATGTTCATCGTCCGCACCTGTGGGGGAAACCTCTTCTGTCCTCCGGTGTGTGGCTGCCGGGGCTCCTCCTCGTCATCGCTATGTGGCCCCTTGTCCTTATTTTCGGCAATTAACTTGTCGGCCTACTTGAACAGCCAGCAATCCCTGTTGGTGTGATTGGCTAGCTTTTCTGGGGTGCCGTGCATTTGACACGAGCGATCGAGTATACGGTCCAAGCTGGACGGACCCGGCGTACTTTGTTTGAATGACTTTTTCCGCTGACCGGGTTTAGAGCCTTTGAATCCGGCATTGACTGTCGTATCCTTGGTATTATCGCTGTTAATGCGGCGCTTGTGTTTGTTGCGATGCGACCTGCTATTGCCGTCCTTGGTATCCAAAGTACCATAGTTCTTTGATATGTTATTACTCTGAGCCAGCCAGCTGTCTTCTCCCGCACAAAAGCGGGTCATGAGTGTCGTGAGGGCTGCCATAGATTTCGGCTTTTCTTGACCAAGGTGTCGGGCTAGCCATTCGTCGCGGATGTTGTGTTTGAAAGCCGCTAGGGCCTCTGCATCCGGACAGTCAACAATTTGATTTTTCTTTGTTAGGAACTGAGTCCGGAATTGCCTGGCCGATTCTTCTGGCTGCTGAATTATGTGGCTCACGTCATCGGCATCGGGTGGCCGCACATAAGTGCCCTAAAATTTGTTGAGGAATGCGGCTTCCAAATCTTCCCAATAGCTGATGGACTCGGCTGGCAAACTGTTAAGCCAATGCCGGCCTGGTCCCTTAAGCTTTAGTGGGAGGTATTTGATGGCATGTAAGTCATCACCGCGGGCCATGTGGATGTGGAGGAGGAAATCCTCGATCCATACTGCGGGATCTGTTGTGCCGTCGTATGATTCAATATTTACAAGTTTGAAACCTTCTGGGATTTGATGATCCATTACTTCGTCTGTGAAGCATAAGGCGTGTGCGGCGCCTCTGTATTGGGTTATATCGTGACGCAGCTCGAATGGGTCTTGCCCGCTGTGTTCGGCCCGGCCGGATTTGCTTTTACCGTATCCGGCATGACGTTTATCGTCTCGCAGAGTGCCGTGCCCTCATGATCCGTAGATCGATCTTGAATGCTTTTCTTTGTCCTCCAATATGTCTCGCAGGTCTGGCGTATCTCCCCATGCCTTTTTATTTGAATGGCATCGGGGTGGAGGCTGAGTTTTTGGCTGGAATGCCTCTCTATTGCGGCCACGAGGTGGCCGATCAGCCATATCATACGCTACTTCCTCTAGTCGGGGTAGCAACCTGCACTTTGGGTAACTCTTGGAGGGGCGCTCGAGTTAATATTCCTCGACCGCGAGGACTTCAATCCATCTGTCAGCTAGCAGATCCTAATCAGTTTGAAGCTGCTGCTGCTTTTTCTTAAGGCTATTTGTCGTGGCTATAAGCCGGCGTTTGAAGCCCTCTTGTTCGACGGGATCCTCTGGCATAGTGAATTAGTCGTCGCCGAGGCTTGCCTCGTCTTCGAAGAGGTCATGTAATTATCATCCTCCTCTTCTCCATCTTCCGCTCTCTCAGGAGGGCTGGCTCCTCCATCCTCCTGCTCTAAATCTTGCTGCAGGGGATTGTTGTTGTCTTCGGCACTATCCGGAGTATTATTATCTCCTGTGCCGGTATCACCACTTTTGCTTTGGCGGGACATAGAGCGGCGCCGCTGACGTCGGCGCTTGGGTTGCTTCTTGGAGGGGTCATCCTCCGCTATCTCGTCGCCATTGCCTTCTTTGGGTGTATCCACCATGTATATATCGTATGATGAGGTGGCTATCCAGTGCCCTGTGGGCAGTGGTTCTTCTTCGCCCCCCGCATCATCGTCCACACTGTTGATGTCTTCGGAGTCGAAGTCGAGCATGTCGGTTAAGTCATCGACAGTGGCTACCAAGTGGGTGGTGGGTGGGCCTCGAATTTCTTCGTCGTCCACATCCCAGTCTTGCCAGACATAGTTCGTCCAGGATCCTCCTCGTCACCAAAGGGCGAGTGCTGAAAAATATCCGCGGAGGTAAACTCCATGATTGGCACCCAATCGGATTCGACAGGAACGGGCGCAGGCGGTTCGGAGTCCATGGCCGGGGAAGGATCAGGCAGCTTAACAACACGGCTCTCATGCAAGGTAAGGTCGATGTTTGGCTTGATCGCCGCTGAGGGCAAGGCCTCCGTGGCGGGGTCTATCCACCCGTCCATGGATGGCGCAACTGGCTCTGAATTGAGGGTTAGAGCGGCTGCATGTGTGATCTCCTGGACACTGTCCGATGGTAGAGCTAAATCGTACTCATCGTGACCACATGGCGCACGAGGCAGAGGCTCGAATCCATCGAAGATCAAGTCTCCACGGATATTGGCCATGTAATTTAAGCTTCCAAACCTGACCTGGTGGCCAGGGGCGTAACTTTCAATCTGCTCCAGATGGCCAAGCGAATTGGCCCGCAGTGCACAGCCGCCAAACACGAAGATCTGTCCGGGGAGAAAAATCACACCCAGGACTGCATCGCCATCGATGATAGTAGGAGCCATCAAGCCTAACGGCGACGACACAGAGGAACTCTTAATGAATGCATGAATGTCAGTGTCAAAACTGGCGAATCTCAGGTAGGGGGTCCCGAACTGTACGTCTAAGGCGGATGGTAATAGGAGGCAGGGGACACAATGTTTTACCCAGGTTCGGGCCCTCTTGATGGAGGTAAAACCCTACGTCCTGCTTGATTAATATTGATGATATGGGTAGTACAAGAGTAGATCTACCACGAGATCAGAGAGGCTAATCCCTAGAAGCTAGCCTATGGTATGATTGTATGTTGTAGTTGTTGTTGTCCTACGGACGAAAACCCTCCGGTTTATATAGACACTGGAGAGGGTTAGGGTTACACAAGGTCGGTTACAAAGGAGGAGATATCCATATCTGTATTGCCCAGCTTGCTTTCCACGCCAAGTAGAGTCCCATTCGGACACGAGACGAAGTCTTCAATCTTGTATCTTCATAGTCCAACAGTCTAGCCAAAGGATATAATCCGGCTGTCCGGAGACCCCCTAATCCAGGACTCCCTCAATGACCCAATCCATTTTGAAGCAAAGGACAAGCCTGGACAATTTCTTATATAGAGAAAAGCGCTCCTGAGGGGACATGGGAATTATCGTCAAGCTAGTTTTCATCACGATCATATGATTCGCGTTCAGTACTTTGATAATTTGATATGTGGGTGGACCGGTGCTTGGGTACTGTCCTTACTTGGACAAGCATCCCACTTATGATTAGCCCCCATTGCAAGCATCCGCAACTACAACAGAAGTATTAAGGTAAACCTAACCATAGCATCACTAGTAGAAAAAGGGTCAAACGTGAAGCACATTAGTGCCGAATTGTATTTGAGCCGGCACTAATGGTACCATTAGTGCCGGTTCGAACGAATTTGCATTAATGCCGGTTCGTGTTGAACCTTTAGTACCGGTTCGTGGCACGAACCGGTACTAAAGGGGTGGTGGCAGGCTGGCGTCAGGCCAGGGCCCCACGATCACCTTTAGTACCGGTTCGTGCCACGAACCAGTACTAAAGGTCTAACCTTTAGTACTGGTTCGTGGCACAGACCGGTACTAAAAGGGGTCTAACCTATAGTACCGGTTCGTGCCACGAACCGGTACTAAAGGTCCCATTTTCAAACTCTACCCCCCCCCCCCCCCCGTGGATCGCCTTTTTAGTTTAAAAAAAAGAAAATAATGGAAATGTCAAAAAAATAAAAGAAAATAAGTTTCTCATGTGATATGTGGTCTAGTTGTTGGGAAAATTTGCAAATGTGAATTTTGACTTTATTTGCAAAATCTCTCTGAAATTTGTAAAAATGGGCATAACTTTTGCATACTAACTCGGATGAAAAAGTTTTTTATATGAAAAATCATCTACTCGAAAAGTTACATCCAAATTTAACGGGGGAACCCCGTTAAACATTTTTAAAATCCTCAAAAACCTAATAGAAAAAAGTTACGGGGCATTTAAGATCTAGAGTGGAAAAAATTGAAAAATATTCAAATAGTGGGCAAACTATGGTCAAACAATGGTCAAACTAATTATTCTAGAATATTAGTGTTACTAAATAATTATTTTAGTTATTTCAATTTTGGTCAAATCTGGTCAAACTGTGGTCAAACTATGGTCAAACTGTGGTCAAACAATGGTCAAACTAATTATTCAAGAAATATTAGTGTTACTAAATAATTATTGTTTTTTAAAACAATAGTTTCAAACTCAGATAGTGAAATGTGTCACTTCTTGCTCAAGCAAAATTCCTGAAGGTTAATAGGATTGACATCTTACTATTGTCAGGAAAACAACAAGTGCAGACTTGGAGCGAGGGAGAATAGAACCCGGAAGTTAAGCATGCTCAGGCTGGAGTAGTGAGAGGGATGGGTGACCGGTCGGGAAGTTAGATGATTTGGAATGAGTGATCCACACTTGAGCAGTTAAGAGAGGTGATTAGAGACTAAATCATCAAATAATTCAGAAAAATTTAAAATAAAAAAAATTCAAAAAAAAATTAAAAAAAAACCTTTAGTACCGGTTGGTAACACCAACCGGTACTAAAGGTCCCCCGTACCAGGGCGCGAGCTCACGCCACGTGGTGGCACTTTAGCGCCGGTTCGTGCTGAACCGGTACTAAAGGGGGGGGCCTTTAGTGCCGAAATAATAGTGTCGGTTCCATAACCGGCACGAAAGGCCCTTACGAA
This sequence comes from Triticum monococcum, assembly GCA_034509565.1. NCBI lineage: Eukaryota > Viridiplantae > Streptophyta > Magnoliopsida > Poales > Poaceae > Triticum > Triticum monococcum. The sequence continues at coordinate 72,119,226 of CM067846.1, forward strand.
CCGGTGTTATTGCCCGGTTTTCTACTAGTGCATGAAACATATGGATCCAAATCAGCCCCTTATGAAGCAACGCATAAACTAGGGTTTAAGCTTCTATCACTCTAGCAACCCATCATCTACTTCTTACTTCCCAATGCCTCCCTCTAGGCCCAAAAAATGGTGAAGTGTCATGTAGTCGACGTTCACATGACACCACTAGATGGATGACAACATACATCTCATCAAAATTTCGAATGAGTACCAAATTCACATGACTACTAATAGCAAGACTTCTCCCATGTCTTCAGGAACAAACATAACTACTAACAAAGCATATCCATGTTCATAATCAGAGGGGTATTAATATGCATAATGGAAATGAACATATGATCTTCCACCAAGTAAACCAACTAGCATCAACTATAAGGAGTAATCAACACTACTAGCAACCCACAGGTACCAATCTGAGGCTTGGATACAAAGATTGGATAAAAGAGATGAACTAGGGTTTGAGATGAGATGGTGCTGGTGAAGATGTTGATGGAGATTGACCCCCTCCCGATGACAGGATCTTTGGTGATGACGATGGTGATGATTTCCCCCTCCCGAAGGGAAGTTTCCCCAGCAGTCAATCTCCATCAACATCTTCAGGGGTGTTCTGCCGGGGAACCAATCTAGGGCTCCGACAGAGGTGTTCTGCCAGGGAAACTTCCCTTCGGGAGGGGGAAATCATCACCATCGTCATCACCAAAGATCCTGTCATCGGGAGGGGGTCAATCTCCATCAACATCTTCACCAGCACCATCTCATCTCAAACCCTAGTTCATCTCTTTTATCCAATCTTTGTATCCAAGCCTCAGATTGGTACCTGTGGGTTGCTAGTAGTGTTGATTACTCCTTATAGTTGATGCTAGTTGGTTTACTTGGTGGAAGATCATATGTTCATTTCCATTATGCATATTAATACCCCTCTGATTATGAACATGGATATGCTTTGTTAGTAGTTATGTTTGTTCCTGAAGACATGGGAGAAGTCTTGCTATTAGTAGTCATGTGAATTTGGTACTCGTTCGAAATTTTGATGAGATGTATGTTGTCATCCATCTAGTGGTGTCATGTGAACGTCGACTACATGACACTTCACCATTTTTTGGGCCTAGAGGGAGGCATTGGGAAGTAAGAAGTAGATGATGGGTCCGGCAAGGTTCCGCCTCGTGGCGGCGGAGTCTCATCCCGAAAGCTTGCTTATGATTTTTTCTCGGACGAAAGACCTCAGATAGCAGAATATGGGCACCGAAGGGCCACCAGAGGGCCCACGAGGCAGGGGGTGCACCCAGGGGGGTAGGGCGCGCCCCCACCCTTAAGGCTGGTGGGTGGCACCCCTCTGGTACTTCTTACGCTCAGTATTTTTTATATATTCTGGAAATAACCTCCGGGAAGTTTCAGGACTTTTGGAGCTATGCAGAATAGGTCTCTTATATTTTCTCCTTTTCTAGCCCAGAATTCTAGCTGCTGGCATTCTCCCTCTTTATGTAAACCTTGTAAAATAAGAGAGAATAGGCATACGTATTGTGACATAATGTGTAATAACAACCCATAGTGCGATAAATATCGATATAAAAGCATGATGCAAAATGGACGTATCAACTCCCCCAAGCTTAGACCTCGCTTGTCCTCAAGCGAAAGCCGAAATCAAAAAATATGTCCACATGTTTGGAGATAGAGGTGTCGATAAAAATAAAATATGGACATGAGGGCATCATGATTATTCTTAGAACATCAATTTATATATATCTTGTCATATGATCTCTTATGATAAAGTAACAATTCAATCACAATTTCAAGTATGAATCATAAACTTTATTGAGATCCAACGAACTCTAATCTCAGTCATTGAGGCAATTGCAATTTATCATAACACGGGAAAGATTCAATATAAGAGCTTTTCAACAAGTCCACATACTCAACCATCTTTTAGTCTTTCACAATTGCTAACACTCACGCAATATTTATGGGTATGAAGTCTTAATCGGACACTGAGAAAGATAGGGGCTTATAGTTTTGCCTCCTAACGTTTTACCTCAAAGGTAATGTCAATAATAATAGTTCATGAAGACTCACATCCAATTAGCTATATATATCAGGATCTTTCCAACATATTGTGCTTGCCAAAGGATAAAATGTAAAAAGGAAACGTGAAGATCACCATGACTCTTATGTAAGGTAGAAGATAAAAGTAAAATATAGGCCCTTCGCAGAGGGACGCAGCGGTTGTCATCCGCTTTTATGGTTGGATGCACAAAATCTTAATGCGAAAGAACGTCACTTTATATTGCCACTTGTGATATGGACCTTTATTATGCAGTCCATCGCTTTTATTTCTTCCACATCACAAGATTGTATAAAGCTTATTTTCTCCACACTAATAAGTCATACATATTTAGACAGCAATTTTTATTGCTTGCACCAATGACAACTTACTTGAAGGATCTTACTCAATCCATAGGTAGATATGGTGGACTCCCATGGAAAAACTGGGTTTAGGGATATTTGGAAGCACAAGTAGTATCTCTACTTGGTGCAAAGGAATTGGCTAGCATGAGAGGCAAAGGCAAGCTCAACATGTTGGATGATCCATGACAATATAATTTATCTCAGATGAAAGAAAACATAACCCATTATGTTGTCTTCCTTGCCCAACATCAACTCTTAGCATGTCATACTTTAATGAGTGCTCACAATCATAGAAGATGTCCAAGATAGTATATTTATATGTGAACCTCTCCTTCTTCATTACTTCCTATTAATTGCAACGATGAATAAAACTATGCTTGTCAACTCTCAACAATTTTTATTCATGATACTCTTTATATGTGAAGTCATTACTCTCCATAAGATCCATATGATCTCTTTATTTCTTTTTATTTCTCCTCTTTTATTTTATTCCCTCAAGATCATAGCAAGATAATCAAGCCCTTGACTCAACATTAATCTTTATTATATATAGCTCACGGACTCGATTACATAGAAGGATTATAAAGCAAAACTCACAACTAGATCATACTAAAACTTTATTCTACTAGATCAAGATATTATGAAAAGGATTGAACTAAGAAAAACAGTAAAGATAAAAGTTGTGATGGTGATACGATACCAGGGCACTCCCCCAAGCTTGGTAGTTGCAAAGGGGGGTGCCCATACCAGATACTCAGTTCTTCTTTGTTGATGAAGAAGGTGGAGTTGTTGATAATGGATAGTCGCACATCGAGCGTAGGAGGTCCTCCACTTGCGAATAATGCCCTTGAGTGCGATGATATGCTCCTTCAACAAAAAAATTCACCTGTGAAACTTGTTTTGTATACGAGCTAACTCAATCATCTTGAAAGCTTCGATCTCAGTTGGGGTAAGAAGATTGTGATCAAGTTGAAGGATGTCTTCTGCTGCTGGAACATGGTCCCCCATGGCCTTCTTGATCCCATCATCCTTGTCGATCTCTCTGTGTTCTTCTCTCTTCAGCTCTATCTTCATTAGCCAAGCATCGTTTCCCTCATTGTTGGAGGTGGACGGGGGCGACATAATGCTTGGCGTTGACAACCCTGGCAAAAAATAGCTCGAAACAAGAACATGAGATTTTTGCGTGATACGGTGGTCAAAACCTTCAGGAGATTATATAATGAATTTTTACCGACTAAAAGAAGGATCATGCAAGAAAACGGAATCCGGAGAACCCACAAGGTGCCTACGAGGCAAGGGGCGCGCCCAGGGGGTAGGGCGCGCCTAGCTACCACCCTTGTGGAAGCCTCATGTCCTTCCCGGACTGCTTCTTATTTTCCTATTTTTCTAAATATTCCAAAACATAGAAAAATTGCCATTAGAAATATTTTGGAGTCAGTTTACTTATACCACATACCTATTCCTTTTCGGGGTCTAAAACGTTCTGGAAAGTGTCCCTTATGTATTCCTCCGGGGTTACAGTTTCGATAATATTAGTTTCAACATTTATAGGATTACCTGAGATATGATGTTTAATTCTTTGACTGTTCACCACCTTCGGATTTGTGCCTTCGAAGTTGTCGATTTTTATGGCACCGGAATGATAGACCTCCTCGATAACGTAAGGACCTTCCCATTTAGAGATAAGTTTGCCTGCAAAAAATCTTAAACGAGAGTTGTATAGCAATACATAATCACCTACATTAAACTCACGCTTTTGTATCCTTTTGTCATGCCATCTTTTAACTTTTTCTTTAAATAGTTTGGCATTCTCATAGTCTTGGGTTCTCCATTCATCCAGTGAGCTAATGTCAAATAACCTCTTCTCACTGGAAAGTTTAAAATCATAATTGAGCTCTTTAATTAGCCAATATGCCTTATGTTCTAGTTTGAGAGGTAAGTGACATGTTTTCCCATAAACCATTTTATACGGAGACATACCCATAGGATTTTTATATGCAGTACTATAGGCCCATAATGCATCATCAAGTTTCTTAGACCAATTCTTCCTGGATCTATTAACAATCTTTTGCAAAATTAATTGGAGTTCTCTATTACTCAATTCTACTTGACCACTAGTCTGTGGGTGATAAGGAGATGCAATTCTATGATTAACATCATACTTAGCAAGCATTTTACAAAAGGCACCATGAATAAAATGTGAACCACCATCAGTCATTAAATATATAGGGACTCCAAACCTCGGAAAAATAACTTCCTTAAGCATCTTAAAAGAGGTGTTATGATCAGCACTACTAGCTGGAGTAACTTCTACCCATTTAGTAATGTAATCAACGGCAACTAAAATATGTGTATACCCATTAGATGAAGGAAATGGCCCCATATAATAAAAGCCCCAAACATCAAATGGTTCAATAACAAGTGAATAATTCATAGGCATTTCTTGACGTCTACTAATATTAACAATTCTTTGACATTCATCACAAGACAAGACAAACTTACGGGCATCCTTGAAGAGAGTAGGCTGATACGTCTCCAACGTATCTATAATTTTTGATTGCTCCATGCTATATTATCTACTGTTTTGGACTATATTGGGCTTTATTTTCCACTTTTATACTATTTTTGGGACTAACCTATTAACCGGAGGCCCAGCCCAGAATTGTTGTTTTTTGCCTATTTCAGTGTTTCGGATAAACAAAATATCAAAGGGAGTCCAAAAGGAATAAAATCTTCGGAAACGTGATTTTCTCATCGAACGTGATCCAGAAGACTTGGACCCTACTGCAAGGGATCAAAGAGGTGGTCACGAGGGTGGGCGGCGCCCCCCCTAGGGCGCGCCCCCTGCCTCGTGGGCCCCTCGGTGCTCCACTGACGTACTCCTTCCTCCTATATATACACACGTACCCCCAAACGATCAGAACAAGAGCCAAAAACCTAATTCCACCGCCACAACTTTCTGTATCCACGAGATCTCATCTTGGGGCCTGTTTCGGAGCTCCGCCGGAAGAGGGCCATCATCATGGAGGGCTTCTACATCATCCTAGCCCCTCCGATGAAGTGTGAGTAGTTTACCTCAGACCTTCTGGTCCATAGTTACTAGCTAGATGGTTCTTCTCTCTCTTTGAATCTCAATACAAAGTTCTCCCCCTCTCTTGTGGAGATCTATTCGATGTAATCTTCTTTTTGCGTTGTGTTTGTTGAGACCGATGAATTGTTAGTTTATGATCAAGTCTATCTATGAATAATATTTGAATCTTCTCTGAATTCTTTTATGCATGATTGGTTATCTTTGCAAGTCTCTTCGAATTATCCATTTGGTTTGGCCAACTAGATTGGTAGTTCTTGCCATGGGAGAAGTGCTTAGCTTTGGGTTCGATCTTGCGGTGTCCTTACCAAGTGACAAAAGGGGCAGCAAGGCACGTATTGTATCGTTGCCATCAAGGATAACAAGATGGGTTTTTTTCATATTGCATGAATTTATCTCTCTACATCATGTCATCTTTCTTAAGGCGTTACTCTGTTTTTAACTTAATACTCTAGATGCATGCTGGATAGCGGTCGATGAGTGGAGTAATAGTAGTAGATGCAGAATTGTTTCGATCTACTTGTCACGGACGTGATGCCTATATACATGATCATGCCTAGATATTTTCATAACTATGGTCAATTCTACCAATTGCTCAACAGTAATTTGTTCACCCATCGTAGAATACTTATGCCCTTGAGAGAAGCCACTAGTGAAACCTATGGCCCCCGGGTCTATTCTCATCATATCAATCTCCATCACTTTTATACTGTTTTGCTATTTACTTTGCTTTTACTTTTTACTGTGCATCTTTATATCAAAAATACCAAAAATATTCTATCTATCAGATCTCACTCTCGTAAGTGACCGTGAAGGGCTTGACAACCCCTAATCGCGTTGGTTGCAAGTAGCTATCGCTTTGTGCAGGTACGAGGGACTTGAGCGTGGGCTCCTACTGGATTGATACCTTGGTTCTCAAAAACTGAGGGAAATACTTACGCTACACTGCTGGATCATCCCTTCCTCTTCGGGGAAAACCAACGCAAGCTCAAGATGTAGCAAGAAGGATTTCTGGCGCCGTTGCCGGGGAGTCTACGCAAAAAGTCAATATACCAAGTACCCATCACAATCCCTATCTCTCGCATTACATTATTTTCCATTTGCCTCTCGTTTTCCTCTCCCCCCAATTTACCCTTGCCGTTTAATCGCCCTCTCTCTCTCTATCCTCGCTCTCTGTTTGCCTCTTTGTTTGCTTGTCGTCATGGCTAGTCCTCTTTCTGCTCCTATGTCCCCTGAGTTTGAAGTCCTTCACTTCAAACAAAAGAAGGAGAAAATTTAAAGGATGCTTGGTTTAGAATGATGGAATCTTATCGTAAATGCACCCTACAAGTAAATTTCAGAATTTTGCTTCGCAACTTTTATGTTGGGCTTAATTTGTCTCATAGACAACTTTTAGATTGTGTTGCCAAGGGCAATTTTATTGAAATTGATCCCAGTAACATGCATGAAATTATAGAAGGTATAGTAGGAACTTTACCTCAACAAAAGGGGCTCCATCATACCCAAGATAAAACGCAAGTTTTTGAAAAAAAATTGCGAGGTAACTAAGATTTTACAGAAATCTCTTGAACCTCTTAAGAGCGTTAGCTTAAATCTTCACCGCATGAATATGTTGATTACTCTTTGCAATAAGCGGTTGGATTCTTTAGATCTCAAGATCTCTGAATATGAAGGGAAAGATAAGGAATCTCCTGGATTCGAGCATAAAATTGCTAAAAGAATTAAGAATCAAGATGGCAATACCTAGATCTATTCTTGCTCGTTATGTCTAGCTAGGGGCGTTAAACGATAGCGCTTGTTGGGAGGCAACCCAATATTATTTTTATTCCTTGCTATTTGCTCCAGTTTAGTAATAAATAAATTATTTAGCTTTTGTTGTGGTTGTGTTTTTTGTGTTTAATTAGTCTTTGTGCCAAGTAGAACCATTGGGAAGACTTGGGGAAAGTCTTGTTGAACTTGCTGTAAAAAACAGAAACTTTAGCGCTCACGAGAACTGCTTTCATTTTATTTAAAGAGTACTATTTAGTTAATTATTTTTGCAGACGATTAATAGATAAATTCCTCACTTCCAGCAATTTATTTTAGAATTTTTGGGGTTCCAGATCTTGCGCTAGCTACAGATTACTACAGACTATTCTGTTTTTGACAGATTCTGTTTTTCGTGTGTTGTTTGCTTATTTTGATGAATCTATGGCTAGTAAAATAGTTTATAATCCATAGAGAAGTTGGAATACAGTAGGTTTAACACCAATATAAATAAATAATGAGTTCATTACAGTACCTTGAAGTGGTCTTTTGTTTTCTTTCGCTAACGGAGCTCACGAGTTTTCTATTTTGAGTTTTGTGTTGTGAAGTTTTCAAGTTTTGGGTGAATTCTTTTGATGGATCATGGAACAAGGAGTAGCAAGAGCCTAAGCTTGGGGATGCCCATGGAACCCCCAAGATAATGCAAGGACACCAAAAAGTCAAAGCTTGGGGATGCCCAAGAAGGCATCCCCTCTTTCGTCCACTTCCATTGGTAATTTACTTGGAGCTATATTTTTATTCACCAACATGATATGTGTTTTCCTTGGAGCGTCTTGTATTATTTGTGTCTTTGTTTGTTAGTATGCCACAATCATCCTTGTTGTACACACCTTTTGAGAGAGCCATACATGAATTAAAATTTGATAGAATGCTCTATGTGCTTCACTTATATCTTTTGAGCTAGATAATTTTGCTCTATGTGCTTCACTTATATCTTTTGAGCTTGATAATTTTGCTATATGTGCTTCACTTATATCTTTTGAGCTAGATAATTTTGCTCTATGTGCTTCACTTATATCTTTTGAGCTAGGTAATTTTGCTCTATATGCTTCACTTATATCTTTTGAGCTAGATAATTTTGCTCTATGTGCTTCACTTAGATCTTTTAGAGCATGGTGGTGGATATGTTTTAAAGAAACTATTGATCTCTCATGCTTCACTTAAATTAATTTGAGAGTCTCTTAATAGCATGGTAATTTGCTTAATAATAATATGCTTGGTATTCAAGATTTGTGAAACTTTCTTTTGAGTGTGTTGAATACTAAGAAAAGATTGAAGCATCATAATTGTTTTGAGATGTGGAGGTGATAATATTAAAGTCATGCTAGTTGAGTAGTTGTGAATTTAAAGAATACTTGTGTTGAAGTTTGTGATTCCCGTAGCATGCACGTATGGTGAACCGTTATGTGATGAAGTGAGAGCATGATTTATTTATTGATTGTCTTCCTTATGAGTGGTGGTCGGGGATGAGCGATGGTCTCTTCCTACCAATCTATCCCCCTAGGAGCATGCGCGTAATACTTTACTTTGATAACTTCTAAATTTTTGCAATAAGTATATGAGTTCTTTATGACTAATGTTGAGTCCATGGATTATACGCACTCCCACCCTTCCACCCTTGCTAGCCTCTCTAATACCGCGCAACTTTCGCCGGTATCATACACCTACCATATACCTTCCTCAAAATAGCCACCATACCTACCTATTATGGCATTTCCATAGCCATTCCGAGATATATTGCCATGCAACTTTCCACCATCTAGTTCATCATGACACATCTATCTTTGTCATATTGCTTAGCATGATCATGTAGTTGACATAGTATTTGTGGCAAAGCCACCATTCATAATTCTTTCATACTTGTCACTCGTGATTCATTGCATATCCTGGTACACCCACTACACCACGGTGGAGCTTAGGTGACACAATTCTATGGGCAAAGGTCTACTGATGTCCAGAAAATAATTCTTGGCGTATCTTTTAAGTTGTGTCTTCCCATCATGTGTCAGCGAAGATAAATCAATGTGGACACAGTAAGTGTCAGGAACCACAAAGCCACCATGTATTAGTCGGTGTTTTTTAACAACACGTCATGTGTCGGCACATGTGTGGCGATTGACAGTTTATCAGTTGGCGTAGATACGCACTTAGAGACATAAAATGTGTCGGCGTATGTAGGGTGTATGGGCACGGATTAAGTGTCGGCGTAGGTTGACACGTGTCAATCGACTGGAGGTTGCAAACTTGGCGCGAGATTTAGGCGCGAAGAGGCGAAAATTTCGGTGTGCCCGTGCAAAATATCCGCCCTCATGCCTCAATAAAAAAACGCAACTCCATAACCCTACCCGTGCCTGCCGCCTCCGCCCTCATGCTCGATCCACCGTCATCACCATTCTCGCGCTCCACCCCAACGCCCCAGCCGCCGTCCTCGCGTCCTCACACTGCACCCCGTCGCCCAGCCGCCGTCAAGCTCCACCCCGTCGCCCAGCCACCGTCGAGCTCCACCCCATCTCCCAGCCGCCGTCGAGCGCCACCGTGATGCCCAACCGCCGTTGAGCGCCAATCCGACGCCCAGCCGCCGTCGAGCGCCACCCCGATACACTGCCGCTGTCAAGTGCCACCCAGACGCCGAGCCACCATGGAGCTCCAGCCCGACGCCCGGCCTCCCCCGAGCTCCACCCCTACATCGAATCTGCCATCCTCGCGTCCCCCACATCCAGCCGGCGCTCACCCTCGACTTCCAGCTGCCTCAGAACGTCCTGGGCGCCGTCGGTCTTCGTCCCCTTGTCCCCTGCCACCGCCGTTAGTGCCCCCCTCCCTCGTCCCTGCTACCAGTTCTCCATCCTCAATCCTCGTCACCGCTACTGCCAGACGTTCATCTTTGCCTCTGCACACCGTCTGCTTGCGGTGGTCGACCTGCCAGCTGCGCCCCTCCCAATGCGAGTCGTCGTTGCTGCCGATTTCTGCACAAGACTCATCCCCGTCCATACTCTGTTCCGTGAGGTAAGCATCAACTCCTCCTATGATTTCCTTCTATATACTGTTGTCTGCTTGTGTATTACTGAACTTGAACCACATGAAGTTGTTTCTGTTGCATGAATAAGGATGGTTTGGTATTTCTATTGTTGCTTGCATAATGATTGCAGCTTCATTGATAGAAATCTAACACTGCCGCACTGGCCAAATACAGATTAGATGGAAAATTTGATATTAAGGGTGCATCATGGACAAAACATGGTTGTCTCGGCCTAGGTACATCAAATTTGCTTTTTTCCAACTCATAAGCGGTATAATTATGCCATGAACTGTTCTGATATCTATAAAAAAATTACACGTAGGCACACAAATGAGTATGTACATGGGGTAGACAAGTTTATAGAGTTTGCTTTTATTAATTTAACAAATGGAAACAAAATCTTGTGTCCTTGCAAGATATGTTTGAACTCTAAATGGAGAGTAGCAACTGAAGTACGTGACGATTTGATTTGTACTGGTTTCATGGAGGGGTATCATACATGGTTGTTTCATGGAGAGTCTAGCCACTCTTGCCCAAATATTGAGGGGGTAGAAGCAGAGACTTCATCAACAGATAATGAATTAGCTGATTTCTTGCGAGACATAGCTTGTGGATTAGATGATGGGGGTGTTGGAAGAGAACAATGAGGATAGTAACAACCCCCATGTTGATGCTGATACCAAGGCTTACTTGAAGATGGTTGATGATGACAACAAAGAGCTATACCCTGGGTGTAAAAACTTCTCAAAATTGCGTTTTGTTGTCAAATTGCTCCACATCAAACTTCTTGGGCGATGGAGTGGCAAATTTTTTGACATGGTGCTTGAGTTACTTAGCGATGCATTCCCCAAAGGTTCAGTACTTCCCAAAAATTTGTTGGGCTTGGGTATGTTAATATTCATGCGTGTGAAAATGATTGTGTATTATTCATAAATGAATTTGATAAGGAGAATCAGTGTACAAAGTGTAAAACTTCAAGGTGGAAATCAGAAAAGAAGAGTCGTGATGGGAAAAGGGTACATAGTGTTCCTAAAAGGTTCTTCGCTATTTTCCTATTAAAAGAAGGCTTCAAAGGTATTTTGTGTCCTCTAAAACTGTAACTGACATGAGGTGGCATGATGAACAACGTACCAAAGATGGTGTGATTAGGTGCCCAGCGGATGCTATTTTATGGAAGGATTCTGATTCCAAACATCCACTAATTGGTAATGACAGTCGCAATTTTAGGTTGGCTGCAACAATAGAAGGCTTTAATCCATTTAGGACGACAAGGAGTACCTACAGTATCTGGCTAGTCTTTTTGATTCCATACAACTTTCCTCCTTGGATGTGCATGAAGCGGCCTAATTTCATCCTTTCTTTGCTCATTCCTGGCCCTAAGGCACCTGGTGGCGATATGGATGTCTACCTTGAGCCTTTGGTAGATGATCTAGTAGATATGTACTACCATGGTGTAAAGACATTTGATGCATCTAAGTCTGAAATATTTGATCTTCGTGCTGCCATCCTTTGCACCATACACGATTTTCCAGGTTTAGGCTACACTCATGGGTGTGCTACCCAGGGTGAGGTAGCTTGTCCTGAGTGCCATTCACTCACTTGTTCTCTACAATTAAATAAGGGAAGCAAATATTGTTATATGGGACATCATAGGTTCTTATCATCCAACCGTAAGTTCAGGTCAGATGAAAAGTTATTTGATGGCAAGTCAGAGCATAGGACTGCACCTATACCTCTTACCGGTGAGGAAATTGATGATTTGACAGCAAATCTTGAAATATCCTTTGGAAAAGATCCAGCTGCTAGGAAAACAGCAAAGAGAAAATGCAAAGAAGGCGAATCGCCTCCCCTTTATAAAAGAATATCTGTGTGGTTTAAGTTGCCCTATTGGAAAGATCTGATGTTGCATCATAATTTTGAAGTTATGCATATAGAAAAAAGTGTATGTGATAACATAGTTAACACACTTCTGGGCCTTGAGGGAAAATCAAAGGATAACGCAAATTCTCGCCTAGACATCCAAGCTTTGGGTATTATGGGGGACCTTCATCCTGTTGAAGTAGAAGAGGCTAAATTGTATATACCTCCAGCACAATATACTTTGACACCTGAGCAGATGAAACATTTTATCCAAGTCCTGATGGGAGTCAAGTTTCCACAAGGCTTGGCAGCTGATATACGACGTTATACCCATGTTGCCGAGAAGAAGATTTTTGGACTTAAGAGCCATGATAATCACATTCTATTGCAACACCTACTTCCTCTTGCGATTTGAAAAATACTGCCAACAAGAGTATGTGCTGCATTGACTCGTGTTAGTAAGTTCTTCAAGAAGATTTGCTCACATGTTATCCGCATCAGTGATATGCAAGTCCTAGAGGCTGAAATAGTTGAGACCTTAAGCATACTTGAAACTATATTCCTGCCAAGTTTTTTTGATGTCATGGTCCACTTGATGCTGCATCTGCCTGCCCAAGTTAGAATTGGTGGTCCAGTAGACTTTCGAAGCATGTGGTCAGTACAAAGGTGATCTTCTAAACAAAATCTAATAGCAACATTTTTTTACAAATGAATTTTGCAAATAGGCTTACAATCTGTAGTATGTAGGTATTTGGGGCACTTCAAAGGATATGTTCGCACTAGAAGCCATCCTGAAGGATCAATTGCTGAGGGTTACTTGTTTGATGAGAGCCTTACATATTGTTCTCGCTATCTAAAAGGGTGTGAGACTAGGTTCACCCGGCAAGATAATAATGTTGAGGTGCTGAATAATGAAACCTCCAGTACCAATCCATACTTCTGCCACAATGGGCAAGGTTTGGGTAGCATTGTATCATTATCGACCAATTCTTGGATCCAAGCACATAGATATGTCTTATTCAACCACAATGAAATAGAACCTTATGTGAAGTAAGCTTCCCACGCTGTAGTAATATTATCTCTTCCTTTCTTATCTTTCTTACAATAGTTAATTTGATACACAATTATAGGAAGCACTGCGAGCACCTATCCTCAATTTGTCTTCACAATGAAAAAGCAATCAATACTATGCAACATGAGAAGTTTCATGAGTGGTTTCGACATCATGTAAGTAGGACATGACTTGACCTATTGTGCTCGACATTAATCATGTTGACCTATTGTAACTAACAACAATTCTATACTCAGGTGTTGGCATTAGTTGAAAGAGGAGTAGAAGTATCAAAAGAAATGCAAATTTTAGCCCAAGAGCCTTTCATGATTGCTAGAAAATTTAACAACTATACTACTAATGGGTTTGATTTCATACACACTCAAGTGATGATGGTAGACCTATTCAAAATACTGGAGTAGCTATAACTGCACAAAATTCAGGAGGAGTAGAGATATATTATGGCATTATTAGGGAGATAGTTGAGCTAAACTACCGCCAAAAAGGATATATGATGTTATTTCGATGTGATTGGGTTGACAATCGTGAACAAGAATAATGGGTAAAAACTGATCAGTTTGGGGTTACAACTGTTAACTACAACCATTTATTTAGTAGCAGTGATAAGTTATCAGATGAACCTTTCATCTTAGCATCACAAGCCACACAAGTTTTCTATGTTCCAGAGGTTGATAATGAAGGTTGGTGTGCAGTTGTCCAGAACAATAAGCCACATGGCATGTACTCTATGGCCGCTGTGGATGAAGAAAATATAGATGATGATGATGAAAATGTAGTTCTTGAAAATGCTAATATGGGGTTGTCAATTGATCTACACACAGATGTTGATCCCGTCATTGATTATACCAAATTTTCTCATGTAAGGACTGTAGATGGAATAATTGCTGCTGCACCAAAGAGGAAGTAAGTGTGATAATGATTTTCTGCATTTTATTTGGTAGTTGTGTAAAATTTGGTTGTGATGTTAGTTCAAATACTTGATTGTTGTATAGACTACTATCTCATTTGTAAACACTTACAAGAGCAGGTGCAAAAATGGCAATCGCAGCAACAAGCACAGAAAGAATCCCTGAGAATGAACTCGAAAAGAACAAGAATGTAGTTGAAGTACTTAGAAAACAAAACGAGAACATGAAGAGAACTTTGAATCTAAAAGGTCTAGCAGATGCATATGAGTCAGAAGGCCTGCCTGCTCCCCGAAAGAAAAGGGTATTGCTTTGCGTAATACATATGTTTGCACATGCAGAATGACATGTTTGCATGCTATGAAAAGCTGAACATTGATATAGCTATCCCATTTAGAATAGTTAACACTTATTTACGTTGTAATTGTAGAGACAAAAGCAAACACCTGTTTCACAAACTCAAGCTCCTGAACGACAATTGTGGTCTACTTCAAGATTAACTACTGAAATAATAACCGAACTTGAGGTTGTTGTGAATGAACCAGAAGGTATGCTTCTTGACTTTGACATGTGTACTTTGTATTGCTTAGAAGCTAGTTTGTGCATTCTTTGTGAACCTTGCAATTGAATGATAATGCACTTACAGTACTAAACATGTTTTCTGCATTTGTTGTGTATCAGGCCAGGAAAGGGAGGTCAGGAAAGTTACTGCTATGAAAAGCATATGGGGAAGGCAAAACAAGCCTAAACTCAAGTTGGAAATAAATGAGTATGGTCAGCCTTGTGGTAAATCTGCTACACGGTTTGCTAACTTTATTGGAACACAAATAAGCACCAAGGGTTTTCCGGTTGAATTTGATGATTGGAGGAAGGTTGATCTATCAAGAAAACTTGCTTTATGGGCCGAGGCAAAGGTAATGCATTTATGTACTACACTTATGTCCTTGATGCTATCTTACTATTATGATTATGAGTGACTAACGATTTAGTATATGTCGTATTGTTCTCTAATGGCTTTTTTTGAATGCCTATTTTTTTTAGTTGTTTTGGGAATTAGACCAACGAGTTTTCCAATGGTATATGAAAAAATCACAAATTAAATGGAAAGACTTCAAATCAGACCTAAAGAGGGAATATTATGATGAATCATATATGTATGATGAACTTATAGCATCATGTGATGCTAGAGTTCATCCTGACCAATGGAAGTTGCTTGTTGCATTTTGGTTAACTCCAAAAGCTAAGGTGTGCTCTTTGTTAGGTTGGTATAGACATATGATTCTACTTGTTTGACATGATTTATGACACCATTTGGTAGGCTCGCTCAATAAGAGGCAAAAAAATTGAGCAAATTATAATCAAAATCACACATCTAGAAGTAAGAGTTTTGCTCCGGTTGACACTGAAATGGTATGCAACCATGCAATCTTTGTTGTAAACTTGGATGCTTATACACTTTGAAATTGTTTTAATCCTTTTATTACTTGACATAGACCAAGGTGCTCAATCATCGCCCGCATAGACATGAACTATTTATTGAAACACATACACATCGAATTAGTGGACTTCCTCAAAAGGGGTCTGCATTAAGAATTGTAACTTCTGATTCGCTTTAAGTTTTTGATGCCTTTCATATTTTTGTTTATGCAGTAAATACTAGGAACACATAACATATTTCTGAAATTTATAGAAAGAACTTCAAGATGAAGCAGAAAAGCACCCTGAATTAGTGGACAATGGTATTATGGATGGTGATTTGTTTGCATTTTTTGTGGAAAAGAAAAAATGGATATGTTCGTGCTATCAGATTGGGTCCAACTCCATCTGAACTAGAGTTGCTTGGAACCCAGCAGTATAAATCTACAAAGCTTCAAATGGCAATGGAGGCGTGTCGTGTATCTGACCAAAAAGTGGAACATCTGCAAGAACAAATGGACAACATGAAGAAGAAAATGACACAAATGGATGACATGAAGAAGCAAATGGCTGAGATGAGGGAACTTCTTTTGTCTTCACAAGGGCAATGAGATCAACCCAATAGCGCTCCTTCTGCAACAGCACAATAGGTAACATGATAGTTCTACTATATTGTATCTCTGCAATAGTGGAACATGTAGTGTTATGATTTCTTTATAGTTTATTATATTTAGTAACATCTATAATGCTTGATTTTGGTGTAGAACATAAGGACAAGAGAAGCTAGTAATACTGAAGGTAATACTATTCTGGAGGACGTGGCTGAGTCAAATGCTATTGGAATTGGAAGAAGAGTTGTTAATGTAGAGAAACATGACAAGCAACAAGGGGTAAACCTTTCTTTCCTACATAGAAGATGTTATGCCCTCCTTTTGACTATAATGCTATGCTATGATTCAAATTCATTTGAATTTAATGCAATGATACAATGTCGGGTGGTACGTGCGACATATGCCAATGGGTGGCTTATCATTGTGGGAGTCAGTAAGACGTCGCCGGTGCCTGGAAACGGGATGAGGCGAAGACATGCATGTCGGTGAATCTTACCCAGCTTCGGGGCTCTCCGTGGAGATAACACCCCTACTGCTACTCTGCGGGGTCTCCGCATGATCACTAGATGAACGAGTGGCTACAAGATGCTCCTTGAGCTGTTTGGCGAGAAGAAGAAGAAGAAGAAGAAGGGCACGGCTGGCTCTTCTCTCCTCTCTATGTGGTGTCTAAAACTAGCTCAGATCAACCCTTTGCATGGGTGCCCTGGGGGGTTTATATAAGCCCACCCCCCGGGGGTACAATGGTAATCCGGCTGGGCGTGGGCCCTAGCCGTCTGTGTCTATGCTAGCCGGCTTCTGCGCAGACTGCTGGAGCCCGCTGGCTGGTGGGTCCCGCCGGCTGCCGGCTCCTTGGTCGATAGGCAGGCCCCATTGTCCAGGGCCTTGTCGGTGGTTGGTTACTGTTGCCTCAACCTGGTGAGGAGGGCTTTGCCGAGGTGGGCGTGGCTACAGTGCCGCCACCAGGCGGACGATTGCTATAGCCTCACCGCGTCTTGTCTCCTTAATGGGGTGTCTCCTTCGAGGGAGGAGGCAAGCCGACTGTGGGGAGCCAGCCCTGTCTTGGGCCGACTGGGGGAGGCCTGGCCGCCTTCGGGTGTCTCTCTGCCTGAAGGGGCCCACCGCCCGTGGGCCGCGCTGACAGCTCGACGTGGGTGGCGTCAGGGTCAACATGACAACAGTGCCGCGCCAGACGGGTCATGGCCACCCCGTACGGCGCCCTGTGCCAGGCGTGCTCTAGGATTCGGGGGCGGCAGGCTTCACTGTAGCCACGCCTCGTCACATCGCCGTTATGTGGATGCAGACTTCGAGGGTACGATCTTGACCGCTTTGTGGGCGCCGGCTTCTTGGAGTCGGCCTTCTCGCGACTTTCTTCATGAGGGCTAAAGCCGGGCCGCCTTCCGATTGTCGGCCTGGGAGATAGCCGGCAAGGGGAAGGCGGCCCCACGTCTTGGATTCTTCGGGGCCGGATCGGCTCGTAATTTTTTCAGAAGGGCCAGGGAGGAGCTAGCTAGGCTACCCATGGTCACTTACTCCGACAGTAGTCCCCGAAGCTGGTCGAGCTTCGAGGCTGACAAAGGGACGAGAAGCTGGGTCAGCTTCCTATCCTGAGTATCCATCTTCGCTTATGCGTGCCGTCCTTGGAAAGCTCCGTATCTTGTAGGTAGGAATGTGGGTCGGCCTGTGAGCTGACCGCGCGCCACCCCGCGGGCCACGTGGCAAGGAAAACCTGCCAACGCACGCGCGCGATGGGACGCCGCCACAGGCCCAGGCCCGCCACTTCTAGGCCTTGGCCCAAGCGTGGATCTTCTGCCGCCCACAACGGACCGCTCGCCTTCCCGCGGTGGTTTCATTATGTCACCGGGGCACAATAATCGCGGGACGTGGGGGAGTGGGCGTAGTTGATCCCACGTTCCCCCACACCGCGCCTCCTCGGCTCCGCCGCATGGGTCAATAATCGCACGCTCTCCCTCGCTCCACCCTTTCTCACCTTCCTTCTCCTTCCTTCCGCCGCCGCAGCAACCCATCGCCGCGCCGCTCCGTCGTCGGACCTCTCGGTTCCTTCAGTCCCGCCGTAGCGGGGTCGTGTGCGTCTCCGCCGTCGCATCGCCTTGTTCCTCACTGCGTCGCCCTCATGGTGCTGTCGAGCTCGTGGGACGGCTCCAACGTCCATGAGGACCGCATTGAGTTCCTCCGCCAGACGCGGCGTCTGCCGGGCGAGAACTACGTGCGGGTTCGTCGTGCGCCGGCGAGGGAGATTTCACTGGCACCGGAGGAGGGCGAGCGGGTGATCTTCCGCTCGCACTGCCTGCGCGGCTTCGGCCTCCCGGCGAGCGGATTCCTTCGCTCTTTTCTTGAGTTTTACCACCTCCAGCCGCATCATCTCACACCCAAAGCGGTGATGCTGCTGTCGGCTTTCGTCACCCTGTGCGAGGGCTTTCTTGGGGTTCTCCCCACTCTCGAGCTCTGGGGAGAATTCTTCCAGTGCAAGCTCGGCACCGTCGTCGTGGGCGTGCCCGCCCCCTGCGGAGCCTTCATTGTCGTGAGGCGGACGGGCGAGAACAATCCGTTCTCGTCCATCCCACTGATCCAGTCGGTGAAGCTCTCGCAGAAGTCCTATTTTTACGTGAAGAACGTCGCCCATCAAGGCGACTTCATCAACCTGCCGGCTTATGTAGCCGGCCCGCCGGCTGGGAGGCAACCCTCGTGGAGCTTCAGGGCCAGGTCATTGTCTTAGTCCGGGAACGCAGCCGTCGCCCGGCTCCGGGTGATGATCCAGTCGGAGGGCCTGACTGGAGCCGATCTGGTGGCCGCCTTCATGGAGCGCCGAGTACTTCCGCTCCAAGGCCGGCCTCATATGATTTGTCCGATGAGTGGGAGCTTCGACACATGTCGGCTGAGCACTAGGGAGATGCCTCATACCGAGGTGTCTTACATGGTGAACTACATCTCCAACTGCAAGCTCGCTGAGGATTGGCGATACGGCAAGGGGCCGTATTCTCGCGCCAACCCTCCGCCTGCTCTAAGTTTTTCATCTTTTCTTCCTTTTTGTAGCCGGCCTCATGATGGCCGACTTCTGATCAATTGGTTTTCCCTCGGCAGAACCCTCTTCTTCCGCCGACGGCTGGGGCCGCAGGGGTAGAGCGCCAGCTCCTCCCCGATCGCATGATGGACGACGTCGATGATCCGGACCTGGGAGCGGCCGCCATGGAAGATGCCTTCGTGGGGTAAGGTGACGAGGCAGGCGGCGCAGGGCTCGGGGCCGGCCTCGAGGACTGGCCAGATGATGACGAGGTCGAGCCGTTCCGCATCGCCAGCCGGCGCTTGATCATCAAGGCGCGGGCCCGTCTGCCGCGCCGGCTGCCCGTGGCGGTGCGCAGAAATGCCGGGCCGCGTCGATCTACTACGGCAGCCGGCCGAAGAAATCCAAGGGTTCTACGGCGGCGACAAAGCGGGATGAGGCGGCCGCGAAGGCGGCTCGCTTCCGCAAGGCGGTGAAACAGCCGCAGGCGATCTCGCCGTAAGCATCGAACGTCTTGTATTTTTTGTTGTCTTCTTCGATTGAGGCTCTTCTAAACTTTTCTTTGCTCACCGGGCAGGGCACCGCTTTCCCTCGAGCAAGGCCCTGGCGGCTCCGTAGTCGGGCCGACTGGAGGGTCCTCAGGCTTCCGCCGCCTGGATCCCCGCGCCGACCTCAAGGAGGCCACGGAGCGGAATGCACGGGAGGCGCGGGAGGAGCAGGAGGCGGCGGAGCGAAGGACCGCCCAGGCGGCGAAGGAGTAGGCCGACGCGGCGGCCAAGGCCCGGGCGGAAGCGGCGGCCGCGGAGAGAGAGGCGGCGGCCTCGCGCAGCCAGCCTCCGCAGCTCATCATTCCCCTCTGCGCCGTGGCCCCCGACATCCCCGTGCCCCCGTCGGAGGAGGTTGATCGAGACCAACCGGTGATGGAGTGGAGGGAGGACCACGTGGTCTTCATGGAGGAGGCGCCGCAGACGGCGCTGACTGGAGCGGGCCAAAGCGGCCGACCAGCCGCGGTGCCAGAGCAGCCGGCCGGGGGCGAGCCGGAGGTAGGGGCCGGCCGGGGGCGAGCTGGACGGCGAAGGCCCTGGAGGTGGCCAGCGCCAGCACGTCCGAGTGGACGCCCGGTGGGGGGACGGCCGAGCTGAACACGGCGGCCCAGGAGGTCCGGAATCTGCTTCAAGCCCAGGCCGCCTCGCTGCAGCGATATACCCAAGAGTTCCTCACGACGCGGGCCGTCATCCGGGTGAGCCTTCTGGCCTTGATTGTTTTGCTTTTTTGATTTCTTCCCTGGGGGCGCGTCAGCGCACCCACTGGGTGTAGTCCCCGAGTTCCGAGTCGGCTGCTGAGCAGGCGCTTGGAACTTACTAGGTCCTGACAGCTATCTTATTCTTGCATCCTGTCTGATCTTCCAGGAATACCATAACCTCCGCGCTGCTGCCTTCAACTCCCAGGCTCAGGAGCTGGGCCAGAAAACCGAGGACGTGATCAACAACTGGAGTGCGTGCTTTTTCTCATTCATCTCCTGTGGGGGCGCGTCAGCGCACCCACTAGGTGTAGTCCCCGAGATTCGGGTCGACTGCTGAGCAGTCGGGTCGGATCTTCCCTGACGACTTCTTCCTTGTTGATTTTTCCTTTGTCTTCATGCTTACAGGAGCCAATGCTGACTTGAGGGAGCATCTCAGCGGGGCCCAGACCGCCCTTCGCGCCAAGGAAGCCGAGTGCAACGCCTTAGTCCTGGAGCACGACCGCTTGTCCAAGAAGTTGGCTGACCAGGAGGAGAGCCACAAGGCGGCCCTGAAGAAGGCGCAGGATAGCTAGGACGCCCTCAAAGCTAAGTTCGAGACTGAAGCAGCGGGCTGGGCTGAGGCAAAACAAGCGCTGAGCGAGGGCTACGGCCGGGTTGAGGATCTGATCGATGGTAAGCCGCCTTCCTCACTCCTTGCTTGCCCCTTGCCCCCTGATTTGTGTTCTGACTTGTGCTACTTTTTGTTCTTTGTGCAGACTACTTCTCCGGCTACTCCGTCATTGCCACCCAGGCCATCGAAGCCCACCGCGAGGCGCGCCGGCAGGCAGGGGCTGAAATCGCGCCAGACGCGAGCCGGACGCTTAAGGAGCAACTCTTGGCGGTCCAAGCCCGGCTGCAGCCGGCTCACCGCATGCTCCGCCGCCTCCAGTGCGCCGGGCACAGGTGTTGGCCGCCCTCTGGCCAGGCGAAGCGATTCCCCGCACCCCGAGTCGCACTGCCGACTGGCTGGAGGTTGCGGTTGGCCGCTTCGAGGCCTGGAAGGCATCGGCAACCCGGCTTGGAGCTGGGCGGGCTCTGGAGTTCGTCCAAGCCTGGTATCCCGGGCTGAATCTGGACCAGCTGCGCACCTGGCGGCTGGAAGACGACGAGGAGATGGAGGAGGTCCGGCGGGCCATCGCTCAGCGTGCCTCGACGATAGCCGAGTGCACTGACATCAGCGCCTTCGCTCCTGAGATAAATGACGACGGCGTTGCCCAGCCGGAGGAGTGGTTCGGGCTGAACCCGGCAGAGGGTGAGGACTCGGCGGAGGAGATCGCCTCCAGCGATGAAGGTGAAGACGACGAAGGAGAGGAAGGTGAAGACGTCGAGCCGGCCGGTGTAGCGGCCAGCCAACCTCAGCCTGACCGTGCCTCTAGCAACGAAGCGCATGCTAGTGCGCCCTCTGTGGGAGGTGGTGATCATGCCGAGGTTCGCCAGCCGGCCACTCCTCTAGCCAGCACTGCCGTCTCTACCGACCTACCCGACTCGCCAGTCATTCCCTTGGCTTAGTCTGCCGTCCTTCCTTTTCCTACTTGTTACTCTTTGAACAATTTTTATTAAACTTGCGCAGTTCCACCCACTGGGGGTGTACTCAAACTATGTTGAATGCTGGGCTTTCGAAGGTCTTTTGTGTAAATATGATCGTGTGTGTGTTTGGCTTCCATTCGCGTATGCTTTTTATCCTTAGGCTGTTTCCTTTGCCGCCTTCCCCTGGCTGCTGCCTTCCCAACCGGCAGCTGCTCTGCAGCCTGTGTTAGGGTGGGTCTATCCTCGTAACACCCCTTAAGACCTTATTCTCCTAACACCCCTACCCCTCCACTCCCCGCTACCTAGCGCCAGCGCCACGACGCCGGGCGTCCTCCCCCACCCCTCCCCGCCTCCTAGCGCAGGAGCGCCACGGCGGCCGGCATCCTCCCCCACCCCTCCCCGCCTCCTAGCGCGGGAGCGCCGCGGTGGCCGGCGGCAACCCGCACCCCTTCCCCCGCCTTCTTCCGCACCCAGCACCGCAGCGTCCAGCGACGAACCGCACCCTTTCCCCGCCTTCTTCCGCGCCCAGCACCGCGGCGACCGGCGGCGACCCGCACCCCTTCCCCGCCTTCTTCCGCGCCCAGCACCGCGGAGCGCGCGCCATGCGGCCGGCGATGCAGTCCATCGGCGACGATATTTCCGCGGCGGCGTTTAGGAAGCGACGCCGCATCTCACCTTCGCCCCAACACCACCTGGGGGATCCGCCGCTGAAGCATCCAGCCTCGGTGATGCATGGCATGGGGAAGAGAACTGCAAGGATGCCTTCTCCATCGCAGTCGTCGTGGATGCAAACTGCAATGGTGCACGTCTAGCCTTCTCCCGCAACAATGGCGAAGGTGGAAAAAGCGCATGAGTTCCTGCAGTGGAGGTGGACTGCACGCCAACAGCAGCAAGAGCTGCATCTGCAGAAGAGGGGGACTGCATATAAGGTAAGAAAATCACATACCAAAACCCCACATCCAGTTTGAAGTGCCATTTTTATACCCATGCAGTGCCCCATCTTGCGTCGACTGCAGTCACATGTGTCTCCAAAGTAGAAAAACAGAAAAGGATACTTCGAAAAATAAAAAAACGCTATATGGATCAAAATTGCAGTCCACAATGACTTAAAATATGTAGAGCACTGTGCCTAGAAGTGCAGTGCATTGTTTCTTCATGTTAACTAACAATGCCCCTATTGTAGAATGACAAATTGAAGTGCAATTTCTTACAGTTGCAAAAATATAATGATATATAGTACGAAAAGATGCAGTTCATTTCACAGTTGACATGCATAAAAAAAGCTTTGGCTTAATAACCTGCAGGAATTTACTATGCCTTAAAAACAGAAGATGCCTCGAATCATTTGCGACCCCGAGCCCCTGAACTGCATTGGAAGAGAAGAGTGGGAGATGCCTGGATGGATAACACCTGAAATACCTAGGGGTTTCTTTAACACAACAAACATAACTGCATACTCCGTGGAGAAGGCAGTGAAACAAAAAACCCGCAGGATGACAAGGAGGACGACGACGATCTGGTCTTCATAGGGGAGCACGCGCAGAAAAATGATGAGGCACTATGTTAATTATGAGCGCAGAACCTTGGTTTCTATCTATCAACTATATGCAGTTCTCAAATAGTTTGTTCTCAGTATGTATATTGCTTCAAAACTGCTGCTGTAGCTATGATACACATAAAAAACAAAACTATCAGAGCAGTTCACATAGAGTATTCTTTCACAAAACTGCTGCTATTAAGAAAGGTTGATGCAGTCCTCTTTTATTAAAAAAACTCTAGTTCCGAATGTGGGTTAAAAAAAAGGAAAAGCTCGGTGGGGGTTTCCAGTATGGATGTTCTTCAACTGCTGCTGCTGATAGGATGCACATGAAAAACTATATGTAAAATACACTAGAAACCACGCAAAAAATGTCAAATTATTACAACAAAAATGTCTCATGCTGCTGCTGCTCAAGCAAGACTGATCTAAAGCAAATTTAACTTGATTTCCAAACATTTTGCATGCCTATAAAAACATAGCCATAAAGCAGTGCGGTTACATAACAATGTGCATTTCGCATTGCGTATTACTGCAGTCCACCGCGCTTGATCAAGCAAAAAAACTTATCAAACTAGTCCCCACACACCCCCGTGGCTGTAATGCAGTTCATACAGGCTCGCATTGCACATTAATGCAGTTCGCCGCACTACAAAAATTCACCCGCGCATTGCATATTACTGCAGTCCACCGCTATTGACCACGATTCATAGACGAAAAACACAGCCTACAATGCAGTTCTAACAACTATATAATGCAAAAAAAATCTCAAAAAACATCTTTGAGAAACGACCAGAGCCAGTGGCGCCATAATAAACATGGACAAAAAACTTAAATTCTTCAAAATTAACAACTTAATCCGCTCCAATTCATACGCATAGATCAAAGGCAGCCCGTAATTGCCAAAAACAACAGAATATTACATACAAAAACACAACAATTTCGATCCGGACGAGGAAGAACAGAGAACAGACGTTCTTCCGCTAGAAACAGAGAGATACTCGACAAATTATACTGAAATTTCAATCCTATTAGCAGATTAATCTGTCGCGGAATAACACAAACATCAACGCGATAAAAACGAATACGAACAGCCAGCAGCAGGATGCGAAACTCCTCCACCACCGGAAGAACGGACGCAGATCCGCCAAATCAAAGGATTTCCGTCGTTTTCTCGCTGAATCCAGTGCTTAACCACATATTAAATCAGCGCACACACAAATAAACCAATAGAAATCGATCAAACTAGCCAGAAACGCTGCTCCATGAAGGTTTCCTACTGCACCTCTATGTGGTTCGCAACAGAAGAAGGAAGCAGTGCCCATAGCTTTCCAATGCAGTTTTTCAATGCAGTTCAGAAGTGTTATGAGAATATTATTCTCATAATGTTATGAGAATAGACTGGCTTTATATATATATATATATATATTTGGGAAGGCAAGTACTCGAGCTTTCTTAGACTGAAGCGAGGTGAATGGAAGCCGGCCGGGCGGCTACTCTGGTAGTCGGTCGGCGGTGGGAGAAAAACCGGCTTTTGTTATATTAGTCCATTAGCCCCTAGCAGTTTTTCGTGTGGGCGTCCTTTCTTGCCTTTAACTCTTGCCAGCCGGACAGCCGGTTCTTTGAACTGTGACTTTTGGCAAGAGAAGGCTTGGGTGCCGGCACACTACTTGTCTGACCGCGGGTAGGACTTCTAATATAACTCAGGGCGGCCAGTCCCCGGGCCGACTGGTCGAACCCGGTGCCGGACGAAAAAAAGTGAATGTAATGACATGATCATAAGCATCATACTCTTCATTCATAGATAAAAGATGGCAGTCCCCGAGCTCTCCTCGGGGGGGCTATTATCTTGTACTTAGTACAAAAGTTAGTGTGATACATACTGCATTTCAACTGTAAAATCTTCGGAGGAGGTTGGCATTCCATGGTCGTTCCGACTCCTTGCCGGAGTCGTCTCTCTTTCGTACCTTCGGCTTCTGTGCGTCGATTAGGTAGTAGGAGTCATTTCCCAGTGCTCTGCTGATGACGAAGGGGCCTTCCCAAGGGGCCGAGAGCTTGTGCTGCCCGGCTGTTCGCTGGATCAGCCGGAGCACGAGGTCGCCCTATTGGAAAGATCTTGGTCTGACCTTCCGGCTGTGGTAGCGGCGCAAGCCCTGCTGGTAGATGGCGGACCGGCTGAGGGCAAACAGCCGGCCTTCTTCCAGCAGGTCGACGCCGTCTTCTTGTGCTTTCTTGGCCTCCGCCTCCATGTACATGGTTACCCGAGGCGAGTCAAACTCGATGTCAGTTGGGATGACCGCCTCGGCACCATACACGAGGAAGAAAGGAGTGAAGCCGGTTGACTTGTTTGGGGTAGTGCGCAGACTCCACAGGACGGCAGGCAGCTCATCGAGCCAACAGCCGGCCGAATGTTCCAGTGGTACGACCAGTCGGGGCTTGATGCCGGAAAGGATGAGGTCGTTGGCTCGTTCGACTTGGCCGTTTGACTGTGGGTGGGCAACGGACGCTAAGTCCAACCGGATGCCCTGCGTCGCGCAGAAACGTGCCAATGCTCCCTTGGCGAAATTCGTGCCGTTGTCGGCTTCTGCGATGAATGTCACGGCAGTCGGCCCATTCAGCTTCTTGATCGGCTTTGCCTCAATCCATTTGGTGAATTTGTCCACAGTGACAAGCAGATGTGTCATGCCGCCGCGCGCCGTCTTGAATGGGCCCACCATGTCAAGTCCCCAAACGGCAAAGGGCCAAGTGAGGGGAATGGTCTTGAGTGCCGAAGCCGGCATGTGTTGCTTGGAGCTGAAGACTTGGCACCCTTTGCAATGTTTAACTAACTCCTTGGCATCATCCAAAGCAGTCGGCCAAAAGAACCCATGGCGGAAGGGTTTTGGCGACGAGTGATCTTGAGGCTGCATGGTGGCCGCATTCTCCTTGGTGGATGTCTCTGAGGATTGCAATGCCCTTCTCTTGCTCGATGCATCGCTCGAAGACTCCAGTGACACTGCGCCTGACGAGCTCTCTATTGACGATTGTGTATGCTTCGGCTCGGTGTTGTACTCGTCGTGCCTCTGTTTCGTCAGCCAGCAGATCTTGGTTTATTAGGAAGTTGAGGATGGACTGGGCCCATGATAGAGCTTCGACTTCTTCTATTGCGAACACGGCTACTGCGACCAGGGCGGGCGGGCTGGGTGGTGAAATGCTGGAGTCCCCAGGCCGACTACCGCAGTCCCCGAGCCGGGTGTGGCAGTCCCCGGGTCGGGCGTAACTACGGGAGTCCCCGAGCCTCCTACTGACATCCCCGGGCTAACTATCGAAGTCCCCGGCTCAGCTGCTAGGTTCTTCGAGCCGGACCCGGCTGCGTCGGCGTCAGGCAGCACGAAGATCGAATCGGACTCTGGAGACGGCTTGATAGACGGCTTGAGGAGGCGTGGTAGAGAGACCGGTTGGTATTGCCTGCCGAGAGGAGCCTATTCGAGCCAGGGTATCCGCTGGCTCATTGTCGGCTCGCGGTACATGGAGGAACTAGCATCCTTCAAAGTACCAGCTGATCTGCTGAACGAGGAAGCGGTAGCTTGCCATATTTGCGTCCTTGGCATCCCAGTCGCCGGATGATTGCTGGACTACCAAGTCCAAGTCGCCGTAACATAGGATCCGGCGTATGCCGAGCTCTTTGGCAAGCCGGAGCCCATGTATGAGCGCCTCGTACTCGGCCACGTTGTTGGAGGCGGCAAAGTGAATTTGCAGCATGTATCTGAGCTTGTCGCCTTTGGGAGAGGTGAGGATGACGCCGGCTCCCAAGCCAGTGTGCATCTTGGACCCGTCAAAGTGCATGCGCCAATGAGTAGAGTCGGGAGCTGGCGGCAGGTACTGGGTCTCGGCCTGGTCGACGAGGAAGTCGGCCAATGCTTGGGACTTGATGGCGGTGTGAGGCTGGTAGAAGATCGTGTAGGGGGCCAGCTCGATGGCCCATTTCGCCACCCGGCCGGATGCATCCCGGCTGCCTATGATCCCGGCAAGCGGGGCGGTGCATACGATCATGATGGGGTGCTCTTAGAAGTAGGGCTTCAGCTTCTTGGCGGCGAAGTACACACCATAGCACATCTTCTGGTAGTGCGGGTAGTTCTGCTTCGAGGTAGACAACACCTCACTCAAATAGTACACCGGCCTCTGGACCGGCTGGGCTCAGCCCTCTTCTGGGCGCTGGACTACGATGATAGTGCTGACCACCCGGCTGGTTGCAGCAATGTAGAGGAGCATGGGCTCTTTCTCAGTCGGAGCCGCCAGGACAGGTGGCGTGGCCAGCATCTTCTTCAGCTCGTGAAAAGCTTGGTCGGCTTGTTCGTTCCACTCGAAGTGAGTGGCCTTCTTCATGAGGTGGTTGAGGGGGAGAGCTTTCTCTCCAAGACGACTGATGAAGCGGTTCAGGGAGGCCAAGCACCCGGTGAACTTCTGGACATCTTGAAGTTTGGTGGGAATCGCCATTCTCTCAATGGCCTTGATCTTTACGGGGTTGCATTCGATGCCGCGTTCGGAGACCAGGAAGCCTAGGAGCTGGCCGGCTAGCACTCCGGACACGCATTTCTCGGGGTTGAGCTTGATCTGGAACCGGCGCAGGTTCTCAAATGTTTCCTTGAGGTCTTCCAGCAAGGTGCCGCGCTTCTCCGTCTTCACCACAATGTCGTCTACATAGACATGGGCATTTCTGCCGAGCTGCTTGAGGAGGCAATTCTGCATGCAACGCTGAAAAGTGGCACCGGCATTTCTCAAGCCGAATGTCATAGTCAGGTAGCAGAAAGCTCCGAATGGCGTGATGAAGGCGGTCTTCAGGCGGTCAGCCGGATCTAGCTTTATCTGGTGGTATCCTGAGTAAACATCCAAGAAACTCAACAGCTCGCATCCGGCCGTGGAGTCTATCACTTGATCAATCCTTGGTAGGCCAAAGGGATCTCTAGGGCAGGCCTTGTTGAGGCTCGTGTAGTCTATGCACATGCGCCACTTGTTGTTCTTCTTTAGCACGAGGACCGGGTTGGCGAGCCACTCTGGAAAGAAAACCTCCCGAATGAAGCCGGCTGCCAGAAGCCGGGCTATCCCTCTCCTACAATCCTTCTTTTCTCCTCCGACAGTCAGCGGAGGGGTTGTTTGACTGGTTTTGCGCCTTCTCGGATGTGTAGCTTGTGCTCGGCGAATTCCTTCGGAACACCCGGCATGTCCTTAGGGGACCATGCAAAGATGTCCCGATTCTCACTGAAGAAATCGGCAAGCTCGCCTTCCTATTTGCTGTTTAGGTTTGCCTCGATGATGGCAAACCTTTCTGGGTGCTCGGGGTTAAGAGGTATCTTCTTTGTCTGCTTGGCCGGCTGGAAAGATCCTTGGGCATCACACTCCTTGGGATCGGGGGACAGGGCCGGCTGTTTGCTGGCCATGGCCACGACTTGGTCCAACATCTTCTTTTCTTTGGCAATCACAAGGGACTCGGCCAGCCAGCCGACTTCGGTAATCGTCGTCTATGGTGATGATTCCCTTGGCGCTCGGCATCTTCATCTTGAGGTAAGTATAGTGGGGAACAGCCATGAACCTGGCCAAGGCAGGACGGCCAAGCAATGCATGGTAGGGGCTCTCCAGGTCCACCACTTCAAAGCAGATCGCCTCCCGGCGGAAATGATCCTTGTCCCCAAAGAGAACATCAATCTTGATCTTGCCAATGGGGGCGCAGGATAGGCTAGGTACAATGCCATGGAACACAGTCCGAGTAGGCATGAGTTGCTTTGTCTTGATGTTCAGCTTCTCCAGGGTGTCACGGTAGAGGATGTTGATGCTGCTCCCGCCGTCTATCAGCACGCGGGAGAAACGGGCGGCGCGTCGGTCCGTTGCAAGGGTGGCATCCAAAACCAACGCATAAGAGCCGGGAGATGGCATAACCTCTGGGTGGTCAGCCCAGCTCCAGCTGATAGGCTCTTCTGACCAGTGCATGTGCTCAGCGGGGTGGGTAGCCACCGCGTTGACTTCCTGGTGCTCTCGGCGTCTGCTGCGCTGGCCTTCGGGCTATCTTGTAAAGACGACATAGGCGGCATGCTCGTCGGGGAACTCATCCTGCACGGCTCCGACTGCTGTCCGAGCGGTTGGCAGTTGCGGAGCCGGAGGCGGCGGACGAGCAGGCGTATATGGGGCTAGCCCATCGCCTTTGGAGATTCGGGTGAGCCAGTGGCACTTCCGGGTTGAGTGGTTGGACGGCTTCGCGCCGCTGTGGAACTTGCATGGGGCGTCGAAAGTTTGCTCGTAGGAGAAGGCCGGCTGCCAAGCCGGCCTGCCGCCCCTCTGCTTCTTGGGTGCGGGCCGCCCTTCGGGCTGCTCGTCTTCGACTGTGGCCACCTGCCGGCTGGTGGAGGGCGGCACGGGGCCCTTGCGCTTGTGGTCGTTCTGGTGCGGGCGTCGGCCGGAGTCCCCAATCGGCGTCTTGGACGCTGGGTTGAGTACCTTCCCGGACGTGTCTACCTGGAGTTCAGTCTTCATTGAGGAGTCGGTGGTGGCGTACTTGTCCGCTATGACCAGAAGCTCGTCGAGGGTAGTCGGCTCGTCGCAGAGGAGCTTGTGCTTGAGAAGGGTGCCTTCTCGGCACCCGGCAGTGAAGTATTCTATGGCTTGCACCTTGTGCACCCCTTCGCAAGAGTTACGAGCTCAGCCCAACGCGTGAGGTAGTCGCGAGTGGATTCGGCGGGGCCTTGTACGCACAAGCAGAGCTGTCTGGGCTTGGGAGCCTGCTTGTAGGTGCTGGTGAAGTTGCGAACGAAGGCTTCTGTGAAGTCTAGCCAGCTGTTGATGCTGTATGGCCTGAGGCTGGTGAGCCAAGTCCGCGCCGTGCCTTGCAGCATGAGGGGCACGTACTTCACGGCAATGTATCTGTTGCCATTTCCTATGCGAACCGCTGTGGAGTAGTCGATCAACTAATCTTCCGGCTTCACGGAGCCGTTGTACTTGGGCGTGTCTCTTGGGAGCGAGAACCCTTTGGGGAAAGGCTCGTCGCAGATCCGGGGGCCGAAGCAAGGTGGGCCGACATCATCATCTTCTTCTAGCGCCATGGATCGCGCTAGGCGGTCGATCCGATGGCGGGCGTCGTTCTCGCCGACTCCCTCGCGGCGACCTAGTCGACCATTGAGAGTCGGATGTGTGACAGGCAGTGGGGTGGGATATCTCTCCCCACGAGTCGGAGGTGGAGGCGGGTTGCCCCGCCACTCCACGGCCCAGGGACGGCCTTCTGCGTCTCGCTCGATGGAGATCCGGGTTCGGCTTCGGCTGGCAGCCGGCTCTTTCTCGTGTCACGCGTGGGTTTTACCCACAGTCGGCATCTGGGACATCGTGCCGTTCTCTTGGCGCGGGGGAGGGCTTTCTGCGCGGGCGTCGGCTTCGTGCCGTTGTGCGGCTGCATCGATTAGTTGCTGGATGCGTCTGGTCATGTGGGAGAGTCCTTCGGCCCCCAGTCCGTCTAGCTCGTCTACGGCCGCCTGGGGAGCGCGCAGGTTCTCCAGAGGAGTGGCGTAGACTGGGCGGTCGACTCCTAGCGTGTCGGCAAGGGCAGCGTCGCGCTGTCTGACAATGCCTACTCTGCTTGGCCCGCCTGGGGGCGGCGTGCCCAAAGCGGCGTGGTCGGCTTCGCGCTGGTGGGCCTCAGTGAGGCATCTCAGGGAAACCAACTTCCGGCCCTCCGCGAGGAGGGCGAGGCGGCGAGCCTCCAGTGCTTCGGCGTCGGCATCGGCTGGGAGGGGGATGGACAAGGCGTGGACGCCGCATGCGGGGCGTCGAGGGCGTCCTCGCTAGAAGCGCCGCCGTGGCCGATGACCATCACCTCGGCGGTGCCACCGTTGCAGCCATCGGCCCGGGGAAGCGGGTCATTGTAGATCGCGACGTCGGTGGGGAAAGTGTCGAGCGAGGCCGTGTCGGAGTCGACAGGCATCGGATCGGTGGAGCCAACAGACTCCAAGTCCACAGCAGGCTCGCCGGAGACGTGGAGCTGGCCGAGGAGGTTGACGAGGTGGTCGGTGCCTGCGTCAGAGGCGAGCTTGTCGGAGATGAGGGTCTCGTCAAGGAGATCGGCGAGGCCGCTCACTGCGCAGACGTTAGTGACGTCTTGCAGCGCGTCGTGGCAAGTGCCATCGGGCGTGCCGGGCTGGCTATGCTCGCTGGGGAGGAAGAGGGTTCCCGTCCAGAACAGGTCTCTAGACGACGGTGCACCTGGCCCCATGGTGGGCGCCAAATGTCGGGTGGTAGGTGCGACATATGCCAACGGGTGGCTTATCATTGTTGGAGCCAGTAAGACGTCGCCGGTGCCTGGAAACGGGATGAGGCGAAGACATGCACGCCGGCGAATCTTACCCACTTTGGGGCTCTCCGTGGAGATAACACCCCTATTGCTGCTCTGCGGGGTCTCCGCATGATCACTAGATGAACGAGTGGCTACAAGATGCTACTTGAGCTGTTTGGCAAGAAGAAGAAGAAGGGCACGGCTGGCTCTTCTCTCCTCTCTATGTGCTGTCTAAAACTAGCTCAGATCAGCCATTTGCATGGGTGCCCTAGGGGGTTTATATAAGCCCACCCCCAGGGGTACAATGGTAATCCGGCTGGGCGTGGGCCCTAGCCGTCTGTGTCTACGCTCGCCGGCTTCTGCGCCGACTACTGGGGCCCGCCAGCTGGTGGGTCCCGCCGGCTGCCAGCTCTTTGGTCGACAGGCAGGCCCCACTGTCCAGGGCCTTGTCGGTGGCTGGTTACTGTTGCCTCAACCTGGTGATGAGAGCTTCGCCGAGGTGGGCGTGGCTATAGTGCCACCGCCCGGCGGGCGATTGCTGTAGCCTCACCGCGTCTTGTCTCCTTAATGGGGTGTCTCCTTCGAGGGAGGAGGCAAGCCGGCTGTGGGGAGCCGGCCCAGTCTTGGGCCGACTGGGGGAGGCCTAGCCGCCTTCAGGTGTCTCTCTACCTGAAGGGGCCCACCGCCTGTGGGCCACGCTGACAGCCCGTCGTGGGTGGCGTCAGGGTCAACATGGCAATAGTGCTGCGCCGAACGGGTCATGGCCACCCCGTACGGCGCACTGTGCCAGGCGTGCTCCGGGATTCGGGGGCGGCAGGCTTCACTGTAGCCACGCCCCGTCACATCGCCGTTATGTGGATGCAGACCGCTTTGTGGGAGCCGGCTTCTTGGAGTCGGCCTTCTCGCGGCTTTCTTCATGAGGGCTAAAACCGGGCCGCCTTCCGATAGTCGGCCCGGGAAGCAGCCGGCTAGGGGAAGGTGGCCCCACGTCTTGGATTCTTGGGGGCCGGATCGGTTCGTAATTTTTTCAGAAGGGCCAGGGGGAGCCGGCTAGGCTACCCGTGGTCATTTACTCCGGCATACAACTTGAATGAAAATTCATTTGACTTAAGTCTGAACGATAATTCATTTAACTAGATCTTGTCAATATGATGCTTTATTAACTTAAGTTCTTTTTCTTGGGATTTCCTATGCTTTTCTACACAATAATATGTATTTGTACACTTGAACTTGCTTCTTTAAAATGAAAGTATGTTTTGAATTACAATTTTTCCCTATAGGGTGGAAGAGATGTGATACTATATAGCATAACTAGACCCTTAAGTGTCGCTGTTGCCAAAGGAACAATTCAAACAACCAATCCAAAGGCTGTGGTGGGGGTGTGCCTCTAGGTTCTCAATTTGTTGAAATTGTCGTCTATTCGATGTTCAAAAGGGAAACTCAGTTGCCTCGTCCATATGGAGATGTGCTTACCATGGCAGATGCTAAGGGTAAATCAATTGCATGGACATCTGCTATGGTAAGAATCTAGAGCACTTGATTTCTTTTTCTTTTTCGCTGATTGGTCACCTATTGGCCATGGGAGATGCCAAGTAATGATTATTGTTGTAGATCAAAGATGCACAGAAGGCAGCCAATGTTCCACAAGGTGCAGGTACTATGACATACTCCATACTTCAAGTTTTCTATGATCCATTATTTTCCTTGTATTCTATGATTGTTGTGCCATCAGTAGCTTTTGATATGATGTGATGAAATTTTTGTGATTGGAAATAGTGGAATGCTTGTTGAATGTGAGAACCATCAGTTTATTGCTGGGACAAATCCATAGCGTGTTTTTCGCCTATCTAATTCCTGTTAGCACTTCACTAGCTACTATTATGTTCTTTGCATTCTATTCTTTTTACTGCCTTTTTTTAATTGTAAACCTGAGTGAGATATTGATTTTTTGCATTTTTGGGTTTCATAATTTATTGGATCACTTTGCTGAGTGTGATAGACTGGCCAGAACAACTTGTTGCCAAAGGTGTCCTATATTACATTCAAACACAGGAGTAGTGTGCAGAATTATGCATTGTTTTATTCTCAATGTAAATGTCCTGGAACAAATTTGTCATGGTTTTTTATTCTCAATGTGCCCTGGTGATCTCTTCTTAATGTACTATGCTTGCTATGAATCTTCCATGTAAATAATTTCTAAATCATATCTGTAATTTATTAAGGAGAATAAAACCATGCATAATCCGTTCCTGCCAATCTTTATTTGAACTTTGAACATTTTTGGGGTTGAATGCTCACTTACTTGAGAATTTTTTATGGATTTCAGGTACTTAGCCACCTAGCGCATGTATATGATGACTTGGAGTGTCATGGAACATTTGGCTGTTTGCAGTATTTTGGACCGGCCAACTTCAACCATGCCATGATTCTTCTGTGTGTTATTTGGTGCTTCATGTATTTTGGAGTAGAACTTTGTGCTCATGTCGGTGACTTGTGTTCTGGATTAGTGTTTGAACTCTTTTAGACCAGCAAGTAGTGCTCCTATTAATGCGACTTGTTTTGTTATGAACCTGGGTCAATATATATGTATGTTATTAGGAACCGGGGTCAAACATATGTAGTGCTCATGGATGGGCAAACTATATTGGTTGTTGTGAACCTGGGTCAATATATATGTATGTTGTCATCTTGATGCTCTTTATGGATGAAATTTGAGCATTGTATATGCATATCAAATATTATCATTTTGATGTTGTTTGTGGATGACACTTGAGCACCACATATGTGGCAAATTATTGTTTTGGCTGTACAGTTTATATGGATGTTGCATGTTACCTGTACATACCTATCTTCACAGAGTAAGTGTCGGGAAATGTACCTAACTAGCTGTACATAATGAGTGCTGGCCAAGGTATGTACATACATTGACATATTAAGTGTCGTCCAAGGTATATACCTACCTGGACAGATTAAGTATCGACAAAAGCATATACCTAGAGGGACAATCTACGTGTCGACAAAAGTAGGGTGTATGCCCACAAAAGAACTGTCGGGGTAGATAGGGTGTACGCCCACAAACCAACTGTCGGGATAGGTAGGGTGTATGACCGCAGGAAATGTGTCGGCGTAGGTAGGGTGTATGCCAACTGAACTTGTGTCAGGAAGTAATCAACTATCGGCAATACCTTTGCCAACAGCAAGTCCTCCGACTGTTTTATCTTTTGTCGGCGTAGCTGTTAGCTACAATTTATGTGTCTGCAAAGGTACCCTATGCCAATAGATAGGTGTGTCACCAAATCTTAACCGTGGTGTAGTGACCGCCGGAGGCATTCATATAGAGTCATACTTTGTTTTAGTATCGAGTTGTAATCATTGAGTTGTAAATAAATAGAAGTGTGATGATCATCATTGAATAGAGCATTGTCCCAAAAAAGGGGAAGGCCAAAGAAAAAAAAGAAGGCCCAAAAAAAGGGGCCATGCTACTATCCTTTTTTCCACAGTTGTGCTTCAAAGTAGCACCATGACATAGCGATTCTCATATATTGTGCTTCAAAGTAGCACCATGTTCTTCATATAGAGAGTCTCATATGTTTTCACTTTCATATAGTAGTGGGAATTTTAAGTTATAGAACTTGGCTTGTATATTCCAATGATGGGCTTCCTCAAATTGCCCTAGGTTTTCGTGAGCAAGAAAGTTGGATGCACACCCACTAGTTTCTTTTGTTGAGCTTTCATACATTTATAGCTCTAGTGCATCCGTTGCATGGCAATCCCTACTCACTCACATTGATATCTATTGATGGGCATCTCCATAGCCCGTTGATACGCCTAGTCGATGTGAGACTATCTTCTCCTTTTTGTCTTCTCCACAACCACCATTCTATTCCACCTATAGTGCTATATCCATGGCTCACGCTCATGTATTGCGTGAAGATTGAAAAAGTTTTGAAAAAGTTAGAGTATGAAACAATTGCTTGGCTTGTCATCGGGGTTGTGCATGATTTAAATACTTTGTGTGGGGAAGATGGAGCATAGCCAGACTATATGATTTTGTAGGGATGACTTTCTTTGGCCATGTTATTTTGAGAAGACATAATTGCTTTGTTAGTATGCTTGAAGTATTATTATTTTCTATGTCAATATAAACTTTGGTCTTGAATCTTTCTAATCTGAATATTCATACCAAAATTAAGAAGATTTACATTGAAATTATGCCAAGTAGCACTCCACATCAAAAATTCTCTTTTTATCATTTACCTGCTCGAGGACGAGCAGGAATTAAGCTTGGGGATGCCTGATACGTCTCCAACGTATCTATAATTTTTGATTGCTCCATGCTATATTATCTACTATTTTGGACTATATTGGTCTTTATTTTCCACTTTTATATTATTTTTGGGAGTAACCTATTAACCGGAGGCCCAGCCCAGAATAGCTGTTCTTTGCCTATTTCAGTGTTTCGGATAAACAGAATATCAGACGAAGTCCAAACGGAATAAAATCTTCAGAAACGTGATTTTCTCACCGAACGTGATCTAGGAGACTTGGACCCTACTGCAAGGGATCAAAGAGGTGGTCACGAGGGTGGGGGCGCAACCCCCCCTAGGGCGCCCCCTGCCTTGTGGGCCCCTTGGTGCTCCACCGACGTACTCCTTCCTCCTATATATACACACGTAACCCCAAATGATCATAACAGGAGCCAAAAACCTAATTCCACTGCCGCAACTTTCTGTATCCATGAGATCCCATCTTGGGGCCTGCCCCGGAGCTCCGCCGGAACAGGGCCGTCATCACGGAGGGCTTCTACATCATCCTAGCCCCTCCGATGAAGTGTGAGTAGTTTACCTCACACTACTAGGAAAAGGGCTATAGATAGGATTGATACTAATGGCGCACCATGGAAGCAGTGCGCCACTACTATATACTAATGGTGCACCGGTTGGTGATGCGCCATTAGTGTGGAAGACACTAATGGCGCACCAGAAACAGGGTGCGCCACTAGTATTAAATTTGTTTCCATTTTTCCATACAAACTAATGGCGCAAGTAATGGCACACCAGGCAGACAATGCGCCATTACTGTAAAAAAATTATTCTTTTTTTGCAAAACTACTAATGGCGCACCGTTTCACAGTGCGCCATTACTAGTTTAAACTAGTAATGGCGCACTATTACCCGGTGCGCCATTAGTATATATATTTATTTTTTTTAACTTTTTTGCAAAACTACTAATGGTGCACCACCTGCAGGTGCGCCATTAGTAACCAGGGTTACTAATGGCGCATTTGCTGGTGGTGCGCCATTAGTAACCTGGGACCCCAACAAGATATTTTGGACAGCCCCACACCTACCCACTCACTTTACCCACTTCATTCCCTCCACCTCCTTCTCCAAGCTTTCGGCTGCCTCCTCCTCCTCACCTCATTTCCACCATAGATTCATCAAAATTAAGTGGTGAAATTACCTTTTTGATAGGTAAGTAAGGGGAAAGCTATCTTCATGATGTAGATCTACTTTTTTTCTCCCTAGCTCGCTCCAACAACGTGCACATGCACTTTTTGTCACCTAGCTAGATCTATGTATGTTTGTGGTGTTGCATGTGTTTGTGGTGTTGCATATATGTTTGTGTTTGAAGGTACCGGTATTTGAAATGCGATAGTTGCCAATATTTTGCCGGAATGTTTTGATTCATTTCCGTTTCGGCGAGAATTTTGGCACTATGCATTCTTTTTGGTCCTATTTTTAGGGAAGGTCATGCCAAATTTTTTCTTGGTTCTAAAATATCGTTTTGCTCTACCCCGCAGGCGACCATGGTCCGCACGATGACTGAAGGCATCGTGAATAGGTTTTTGAGCTCCGCGAAGGCCGAGATGCTTCAAAAGAACAAGACGGAGATAAGATGTCTGTGTCGAAGATGCAAGTTGAAGAGCCTTATTGTGGACCCGGTTTCCGGGCAGGTGTGGGACCACCTGCTCTTGCGTGGTTTCATGGATGGCTATCGGCGGCAAGGTGATGAAGATGACTATGAAGTCGTCCATGGGGGCCGGGCAACAAATGAGGAAGGGCAACAAGACAAGTACCACCGCGGCGAGGGCGGGCGAGAAGACGAAGAATCTGCAGGACATGATCACGACGGTGATGTTGTACACAGTCATCATGTAGAAGATGTCATACATGATGATGAGGAAGATCAAGACGAAGGGCATGATCATGAAGATGAAGATGCTGGAGCAGACGACGATGGAGGCTGGGTGCAGGACCCTCATTTTCAAGAGCTGCTTCTCCAGCAGACGGATAACGCAAGAGCTGCCGCCCGAGAGAAAGCCAAGCTAGATCAACTGGAGATAGACGCGGTTACTGCATTGTACGAAGGATGCAGGCCCGAGGATACCCGCCTGAAAGTAACGCTCATGGCTCTGGAGATGAAGGTAAAACACAAAATGACCGACGCATGCTTCGACGAGAACATGTCGTTCTGGCACGAACGTCTTCCCGAGGGGAACAAGTGCCCGACCAGTTTTGAGGAGGCAAAGAAAATCGTGTGTCCTCTGGATTTACCGCAGGTGAAATACCATTTGTGCATGAACAATTGTATCATTTATCGGGACGAGCACGCGGAGTCTACCATATGTCCGGTGTGCGGCGTCACTCGATACAAGAAGAGGAAGAAAGCTCCTCCAAAATCGGTGTGGTACTTTCCGATCACTCCTCGTCTACAGCGGTATTTCGCGGACCCTAAGGTAGGAAAGCTCCTGCGTTGGCACGCGGATAGGGAGGAGAAGAAGCGGGAAGATGATGGAAATGATCCGGAGATAAATAAAAAAGACAAGATGCTGAGTCACCCTAAGGATGCGAGTCAGTGGCAAGCGTTGAACTTCGAATACCCAGAATTTGGGAAGGATCCAAGGAACATCGTGCTGGGAGCGAGCACCGATGGAGTCAATCCGTTTGGCAGCTAGAGAAGCACACATAGCACCTGGCCTGTGTTTGTGTGGATGTACAACCTTCCCCCTGGTTGTGCATGAAGAGGAAGTACATTCACATGAGTATGCTAATTGAAGGGCCGAAACAACCAGGGAACGACATCAATCTGTATCTGGGGCTGCTGAAGGAGGAGCTAGACACGCTGTGGAAAATGCCTGCCAATACATGGGACGCCGCAGAGAAAGTATATTTCCCTATGAGAGCCGCACTACTCACGACGGTGCACGACTATCTCGGTTACGGATATCTCGCGGGGCAGGTAGTCCACGGATTTTCTAGATGCGTAAGGTGCATGAATGACACAACGTATCGCCAGCTAGATAGAGATCCCGGGTCTTCGAAAACCGTGTTCATGGGACATCGAAGGTGGCTTCGCGATGATGACCCGTGGAGGAAACGCAAGGATCTGTTCGATGGTGAAACCGAACCCCGAAAACGCCCGTGTACGAGGAGCGGCGAGGAAATAGACGAGCTGTTGAAAAATTGGAAAGACTGCCCACTCCCGGAAAGAAGCAAAAGGCGCCAGAGCCGGGAAAGAAGCGAAAGGCGCTAGAGCCGCTACTGAAGGTATGGAAAACGAGGTCTGTTTTCTAGGACTTGCCGTACTGGAAGATCCACCGTGTGCCTCACAGCCTTGATGTCATGCATATCACGAAGAACATGTGCGAGAGTTTGCTTGGTACCCTGCTCAACATGCCAGAGAGGACCAAAGATGGGCCGAAAGCAAGGGCATACTTGAAATCAATGGGCATCAGGCAGGAGCTTCACGCTAATGATGATGATGATGATGAGGCGAAGCAGGACACAGAAAGTCGTCGCAAAGGCAAAAAGTCCAAGAAGACCGGAAATGACTACCCTCCCACGTGCTTCACTCTAAGTCAGGAGGAGATCGAGCAGTTTTTCACCTGCTGACGTTCCTACACAGCATGATGCCGTTCGAAAGGATGAATGGTGTCATCAAAGGATAGGCTCGCAACATGTCACGTCTAGAGGGAAGTATAGCCAGGGGCTTTCTGACCGAAGAGTGCATCTCCTACTGCATGAATTATCTAGGCATCGAGAACCCCGTTGGTTTGCCCGTAAACAGGAACCTCGGCAGGCTCGCTGGATGGGGTCACCGTGAGGGTCGTCGCGAAATGCATGTCGACTTCGAGGGTCGACTCGCCGACTTTGAAAGAGCAAACCTAGTCGCGCTACAACACATAGACGTGGTTGATCCTTGGGTGGTAGAGCACAAAACCTTTATTGAGAAGACGTAGAATGACCGAGGCCAACAGTGGACGGACGGAGATATACTCAAAGAGCACAACTCATGTTTCACGCGTTCGTTCAAGTAGAAGCTTCTGTCGTACCCTTTACATGAGGATTCTTCCGCGGAAGAACAACTCATATTCGCCTTGTCATAGGGCGCCGAGCACAAACTGATGACCTATGAGGCGTACGATATCAATAGCTACACATTCTACACTGAGGACAAGGACATGAAGAGCGATGGTTATCAGAACTCTGGGGTAATGATGGAATCCTACACCGATAACGACACGGATAGATACTACGGAAGGATCGGGGAGATCTGGGAGCTGAGCTACGCTAGAGAGAAGGTCCCGATGTTCCGTGTCAGATGGGCCAAGAGCGTCCTAAAAGAAGACCGGTATTTCACCACCATGGTTATACCCGAAGCCAAATCCAAGACCGCGGGCGCAAACGTCACCGCGAAAAATGAGCCATGGGTACTAGCTTCCCAAGTGGACCAATGCTTCTTCATTACCGACCTGTCAAAGCCCAGTCGTGTTGTCGTGAGGAGAGGCAAAAGGAAGATCATCGGAATGGATGGAGTAGCCAATGAGCAAGACTTCGACAAGTAAGGCGACCCGAAGATCGAACATGACGACAACGATGAAGTAGCAGCACACACCATAAGAAGAAGCAGGACCACCCTACCTAAAGGACGTCCGTTCCACAGAAGAACTCCATTTGCGAAAAAGAAGGGCAAGAAGATTGTGAACAGATAGCTAGCTAAGATCGATTGTATTTAAATCGTAGTCTTCATTTCTCGATTGTATTTCATGGGCACTTTTTGATATCATGAATATTTTTAAATTTCATGGGAACTTTTTGAATTGATGAGGACACTTGATCTCGATCCCCCTCCATCTCGATCTCGATCCCCCTCCATCTCGATCCCACCCACACCCTCCCCCGCTAGCTCCACTGCCGCCGACGACCCACCGCAGCCCTCCCCCGCTCCACCGCCGCCGACGAGCACCCGCCCCCCCCGCACCTTCCCCCGCTCCACCGCCGCCAATGGGCACCCCCCGCACCCTCCCCCGCTCCACCGCCGCCGCCGATGATATTTTCAAGTAACAAATTTGAACATATTTTTTAAAAATTTATTACTGTTTTTATAAAAAATATTACTGTTATGATTTAAACAAGTTTGAACATATTTAAACACAAATAAATAAAAAACGGCATTTAAAATGCATAAAAAATATTGGGGAGCCTGGGAATCGAACCCAGGACCTCCTGGTATGTGTGCTGCGTGCTGACCAGTCAGGCTAGTGGGTGGGTTCTATTGTAGATAGGGTTAGGTTGTAGATATGGCTAGTGGGCTAGATTAAAACAAAATTCTAATGGCGCACCGAGGGGTGGTGCGCCATTAGAATAGTCGTACTTATGGCGCACGAGGGGGTGGTGCGCCATTAGAAAGCTTCACCCCACACTAAATCCCCAATCTCTCTAATCTCTCCCCTGCCTCATCGATCTCACCCGCTGCCCCCCGTGTTCGCCGTCCCCCCTCGCCGCCCCCCTCGCCTCCTTCGCCGTCCCCGAGCAGTGTGGCCAGTCCGGACCAGGGAGGAGTGCCCCGACGGGCTGGGAAGCTGCTGCTGCCAAGTGACTCTCGAGGAGGACCGCCACCGCAGATCGAGGAGGACCGCCACCGTTGATCAAGGACCACCGCACCGACCAACCTCC
Organism: Triticum monococcum; assembly: GCA_034509565.1. NCBI lineage: Eukaryota > Viridiplantae > Streptophyta > Magnoliopsida > Poales > Poaceae > Triticum > Triticum monococcum. Next base: position 72,161,047 of record CM067846.1, read on the forward strand.
TTGCTCACGCCACCCGAACCCGCCCGCCTCTCCCCGACGCCGGCACGCTAGCCAGCAGGTGAGTGAGGCGACCCTACCCCAATCCCATCTCCTAGTTGCGCGGCCTCGCCTGGCACTCCGAGCAATCCGTAAGCGCCGCCCGCCCCAACACTCCCCCACTCCCTCCTTCTTCCCCAGCCCGCCCTGCTGCGTATTCGTGCCGAATCCGTCCCCTACTCCTCTGGGCCTGCGAAATCAAAGCAGGTTTATACTGGTCATGTGTTGATTGAATGCTATGGCTGCGCTCTGACGCGATGCGTAGGTGGCTGGGCTGGCGCGTGAGAGGGCGGATGCGGCCGTGTGATTAGTTGTCGTGTTGATGCACGTGAGAGGGCATGATCGATACAGCGCGTAGCTGGGGGCAGGGTGTGATCCATGGATCTCTATGTGTGTTCCTCCATGTTTATAGTGGGGAAAACCTGAGACCTAGCCATGTCATTTTGGACTAAGTTAGGGCTCCCTGTGGCTGTTGGTGTTACCTGCAATGGTGGAGGATCTTGTATTCACAATGTTGGTTCAGTACTCTGTATTATGCTGTCGAAGCCGGAGTCTGTGTTTTTCTGGAACAAAAACATGTGAGGCATGCCTGCTATTTACTTGAGCAACAAATGGGAACTGAGTTTGCTTTTGGACAGCCCTTTGATGTCTAGTGCAGTGAGTATCCTTGTTATAGTTAGAATTTAGTATAGCATGGCTACAGATTGCCTTGGTTTTTGAGTAAACTAAGAATTTGATGCATTTTTGTTGAGCTGCTAGTCCGTTCTTGGGGATTACATGCCTGCATTTATGTGGGGCATAAGGTCAGTATTATCACACTATTCGTAATCATCAATGCGACTCAATGATCAGGTGTGCAATAAACATATATTTTGTCTTTTAGGTGAGGTATAGAATGAAGGATGAGTAGGAAACCTGTTGGCTCTTCTTGATGTATCTGGCCACAAAGAAAAATGGAAACCTATACTTGTGACACTATGTGGTTGTACATAAATCTGGTTTGCTTCATTAAATAAAACATTATTGGCAAGTGCAGTCTTGTTACTCCTAGGTATCTATAAATGAGTAGATGAATATTTGTTACTCCAAGAATGTGAACACTTGGTCCATATTCATTTGCAGTGAACATACATTTTCACTATTCTTGTATTATTTGCTTGATGTCAGATTATGCTATGAGGATATTAGTCTAAGCCCAGTCTTGGATGCATTGTTTTATCCTGCGGTGGTTAAACCGGTTCTGAAAATTATCTAGTTTGACCTATACTTGTCCAGCTATCACAATCTATTCTTTGACCATGGCAGTAGCTGGCATTTTGTTATGATAATTTCAGTATATATCTTACTGTCCTTTGTTGATCTCGTTGTATTTTCAATTCACAGGCAACTCTCCGACAAAGTCTCCTACAGGTAATATATGTCTCATGCTTTCTAAAGAGTACTAGTATACTGACTAAACTATCCACTTTCTATGCTTAGCTGCTCTGTTGTCTGAATCGTGACACTTTGCCAGCTGAAACTTGCCTACGACACTGTCGCTGCATTGCTCAACTAAAAACACAAATATTTGTAGTTTTTTCCTGTCATAATGCAACTAAGCATACTAGTCTCAACTAAGCATACTAGTTTTTTGTAGTGAGACAGTAAGATAGTGAGACAGTAAGAAGGAAACTTCCTAGATTATGTAGAAAGAAAATACTTGGTTTGACAGCAAGTACCATGACAGGAATCAAAAAACATATACGGTGGGAAAAATAAAATGGCAGAAACCTGGGAGGTTCTGGTTTGCTGTATCTCCACCAGTTTGGGTTGGTGAATGTGGATGATTTTTTTATCCTGTGAACTCGTTGTACTGCTACAAGAATTTGGTATCATCATGGTGTAATTTTGTTAACATTCTGGATTTGTTAGATAGTGGCTACACTAATCTAGAGTGATACAATTTTCCTTGCCATTTCGTATCATCATGTTCAGTGTATACAGTTATAACATCATGTGGGTTTTTTAAGTCTGTTTACAGCTCATGTGGGTTTTAACATCATGTCGGTTGGTGAATGTGGATGATTTTTTTATCCTGTGAACTTGAATGTTGCAATGCTGTTTTCTTCAGAGGCTACTGTCAAAAACTTGAGCTACTGTCTTGCAAAGATGATGATCATCTTGCTAGTTTGCTAGGTTATGTCTCCGACCATTGTGTCGTAATGAATTTGCAGGTACCCCGAGTTGCCCTTGAGTTTGCCGAAATGTCAATTAAATTCCGTTCTGGCAAATTCGGGTACTCCATATGTCCTATTTTCAGCAAAGGTCATGCTAAAATTTTCCATGAATTTTAGCATGACTTTGCTAAAAATAGGACATATGGGGTACTTGCGACTAATGCATGGGCCGGGGTATCTTAGTACTTAGTTAAGTAGGATCAACTGCCCTGCCATTCTTGCTGCATTAAACCATAGGTGGCAATAGAGCCAAGTTATTAGGCCCAACTTAGAATTCTCCTTAGCATCGATAAACCCTAGATGATAAACCCAACATAGGTGGCAATAGAGCCAAGTGATTAGTGCCAAGTGATTAGGCCCAACCTAGGTGCCTCGGCATCGATAAACCCTAAATGATGAAAACTTAACTTGGCCGCCCCGGATGCCTTGGTGTCGATGAGAACCTAAATGATGTATGCTTAGGCTTTTAGGGTGCCTCGATGTCGACAAACCCTAAATGATGAGACCATGATCTTGTTCCTTGACAATAACCAACTTTTTGACCAAACATTTTTCCTATTTAGAGCGAAACATGGCCCACAACGATGAGGCCGGTGGTTCGGGCGGAAAGCAATTCTGGGAGCTGTCCCAGGGGATGGAGGAACAACCTCGCTGCTATGAGGACGCCGCGGAAGACACCGATCCTGATTACACAACCCCTAGTGGCGTCGGGGATGACCCCACTGATGGTGCCGCCGAGGATGTCACCACTGATAATGGCGGCACACACACAGATGGCAGCCAACTGAAGAAGCAAAGAAAGGACCGGCGCCCGAATGCGCTCCGCACCCTCAAGGAGGAATTCACTTAAGTGGACTCCAACGGGAATCCAACGGAGCCCAAACATATAGTCAAGGGGTACTCGGTTCAGCTCGGGTGCATTCTCCGGAGCACCGTCTCGATCAACACCGAGAACCTTAGGCATAAGGACCGAGGGAATTTGCGCAACCTCCTCTTCATGAAGCTGCACGAACGATACAAGTTCCCTGCCGAATTTGAAAACACACGCCTCTTAGGGAATAAAGTGAACAGTGCCGCCCTCATGAAGATGAGCACGGCCCTGTCTACTTGGAAAAGCGCAGTGAAGAGAATGATTGATAAAGGTGATAGTTATGAGAAGATCAAGGCGAAATATCCTTTGATGAGCGAAGATGAGTACAAGGAGTTCAAGATCAAGTGCGAGAGCAATGCAACCTCCGAATCAAGTCAGTGGGGGAAAGAAATGCGGGAGTTGAACTTGGGGGAACACAAACTCGGTCCCGGCGGTTACAGAGTGGCAGAGCCGATATGGGACAAGGAGGACGCGGAGCGTGCCGAGCAAGGCCTACCGCCCCACTTAGAGAAATACAGTGGTGACAAGCAGACCAGGAACTATGTCAGGGCCTGGTACAAGGAGGACCCAATAATAAAGGAGCTTACCACGGATCCGAAGACCAGGGCGCTTGAGCTTCTTCTGGTAAGGAATACACCCCCGCATAATTAGCTCCATATGGTTGCACTCCAATTAATCCCCAATATTTCTAAATGGTTCACGTTCCTTTCACAGGACACTGAAAGCAGTAGCGCGGGGTCGTCTAAGAGCTCCCCTTTCGACACCCCTTTAAATAGGGCGTTGAACGTAATGAAAAACAAGGATAAGCTCACTAAGCCGACGTCAGCTGGTTGTGTGGCCGGCAAAGGCTTGTCCACAAAATGGGGGTCATACTATACCGCTGGTGTGCGGAAGGAGAAAAAGACTAGCTCGGAAAGCCAGACGCGGGAGGTTGAAGAACTCAAGGCACAATTGGCGTGGATTCCGGAGCTTGTCCAAGAGCAAGTGCAACAACAACTTGGAATGACGCTCAGCGCCATGGTGCCTACGTTGATTGATGGGCTGACGACGTGGATTGTGGGCGGCCAACAGGGGCCTCCCCAAGTTCCCAGCTTCACGGCCAGCAACTCGCACAGCGCGCAGGAGGCGCCATTGGTGTCTCTGGCGGCGCCATTGGTGTCTTCGGCGGCGGCGCCATTGGTGTCTTCGGCGGCGGCGCCATTGGTGTCTCCGATGGAGGCGGTATTCATGTCTCCGGCGCCGGCACGGGCATTGGAGCTTAATGCACCCGGGTGTACGCCGGCCGGCACCTCGCCAACAAGCGCCCCCTCCGTCAGTTGCACACCCGCTGTTGGCGGTGCCTCGACATTAGCCGAGCTCGACGGCATCACGGTAACTAAGCCTCTTGGCCGATGACTTCATATCCTTGCCTTTGACTGGGCATCCCTGACACCCTGTACATGTTTTCGCAGGGCACCGCCGACGTTCCTTGCACTATTCTGCACTTCGTGGGTGCCGAGTTGGTCGATGTCGCCAAGGGCAGAATCGTACAACCGGGCAACCCCATGTTCCACGGTAATCCGATGCCACCCACAATGTATAGGGTTGAAGTGGTTCGGGTGCTGTCAGGCTGCGACGAGCTGTTACCTCCGATTCGACCTGCTGGGGCTGACGAAGAAGATGAGATAACCCTCAGCGCCTGCGTAAACTGGCCCCTGCTTTGGCCGAAGAGCCAGATTCGTTTGGGGGCGGGGGACACCACCCCACAGACAAGACCGCCAATCGTGCTGGCGCCAAGCCATGGCAAGAACGCCGCAACGCTACCGGACCTGCCGGACATTCCTATGGCACAGGATCCGGACAGCCCTATGGCACAGGATCCGGACGGCGACGACAACGACGATGGTACATTTACCAACGTTGATAAGTACTTTGCCGAACATGGGTAAGCTGACGGGTTCTGCGGGCCTCTTTCTCAAGAACCCAACCAAGACCACTGTGATCTAGCTGGTACGGCGGAGAATTCCAATTGCAACAGGCGTCGTCTGGCGTTCAGTTCTCAGGACACGCCTCCAGCTCTCGCCTTCACCGAGCCTCAGATAGCTGAGGTGCGAAATATTATCAGCCCCAACACGCTCAAGAAGGCGGTCTGTGAGCAGAACTCGGTCCCATTACAGGAGATCAAGAAGAAGGGACGGAAACGAAAGACTAACAAGGGCGCCGGTGCGAGCCAGCCGGCACCGAGGACAGGCCACCTCCACCTAAGGATATCTCGAGGAGGGTGCATGTGGCGGGTAGGGCGATGCTACCGCCAAATATGTTGAATGCTGCAACCGGTGCTATGCGGAGTCTGCACGACAGTGTTCTTTCTTTGGATAAGCGGCGTCTCAGAGAGAAGGATGTGGCATACCCGATTTTCATGGCCAAGGTGCCAGAGGGCATGGGCTTGGTGTATGGCGACATCGGGAGTATGATCGTCCTGTGGTTTGATGACATCTTTGCTATGTTTAACCTTCATCCGCTACACTACACCTTCATTCGGTTGTTTTCACTGAGTATGGAGATGCGGATCATTAGAGACAAGACCCCGGACATCGTGATAGTCGACCCCTTCTACATGCGTGCCAAGCACTTGAGCAGCGCTGGGGACCGCCAAGTTGCGAGTTCACACCTCGAAGGCGTCATTCTGGCAAACCCAGATAAGGATAACTTCCTTGTTGCTTACTTTCCCGAGTAAGTCATCCCTTAACCGCCCCGTAACATATGATTTCTTAGATTTCGATCGTTCTTTATTTTTCTAACATTTCGTGTTCTGTGCGGTGACACACATTGCACACTCATCCTCTTAAGCCCGAAATATTCCATGGCCACATATTTCTACCCGAACCGTAACTCCAACATAGACTACACAAATGTCAAGAAAGTTCTTGATGATGTTTTCCCCGGCTACACTAAATCTGGAGGCACCTTCACCAGGGCAGTTCGTAAGTACGGCAAGCACATGTTCTCACACAATACGAAGTTCTGCTGCGTCAAGCAACCGCCTGGTGGTCAGAAGGATGCCTACTACGCCCTCCATCACATGCGGGCGATCGTAAGGGACCATCATCAACTTCTGCTACCAAATAATCTCAAAGATTGGGCCGCGAGCTTGTCGGCAGTCCAGGACGCGGACCTCAGACAAGTTCGCATCCAGTCGAAGTTTGCGGACATCATCCATCAAGATGTCCTTCATACCTCGGGGCAGTTCTTCCTCAGATAACAACCGTCCAACAGTGAGATAGATGAAATGCTACAAATGCAGGGTGACAACAACCACGATTTCATGACCATCACGACAGATGGCGGCTTCATCCACGTTCCTATCCGATGAGTCGAGTCGAAAGTAGTGATGTGTAGTTCTGAAACATTGATTGGCTCATGTTGTAATTATACTTTAATGAATTCGTATGTCTCTTTGGTTTGGACAGTCGTTCAACTTAGATGTAATCGATGCTATTTATTAGTAGGACCATGAATCGTGCTATTAATGTCTTGCTTTTCTCTTCCGATCCTTTTGTTGCATACTTACATATTGCTTATGTATTGTCTGTTGTTTCGCTTGTGCAAGTGTAAGGTTCCCGGAGTCTACGACGACTAGGAGGAGTGTCGGAGACAGGTTCACCGTTTCAGCGGTAACAGTTACAAAGGGTACACCACTAGGGCGGAGGCCGAATGTAGATACACCCGCTATCTAGCGGCAGAGAGGAGGGAGCGTTGGAGGAACCGGATGAAGACCAGTTTGATCGCGATGATGCTCATCGTGATGACCACAGCTCTCTTCTATGTGATGGTAGTTTAGATGATCGATATCGACTTGTAATGTGAAGGAAAACTCGATACTCGCAGTCTTGAGACTTGTAATGTTTTATCTTTGTTCGGTCTTTTGAATTCGGAGACTAATATGATGAATTGTATTCGGAGACTAATCTTCTCTTGTATTCGATGAATCTGATGTTGCTATGTGCTGCTGTCTATATTCTGTCCAATAATATATTTTGTAACATGTGCAAAAATCAGAAAAGCAAAAAAAAACCTAATATTCATACTAATGGCGCACCACACAAGACACTAATGGCGCACTGTGATCATCACACTAATGGCGCATTAACTGCTGGTGCGCCATTAGATTGCCAAAGCACATGGGTACATATGGCCCCCTGGAGGCATTCTAATGGCGCACTGCAGGCTATACTAATGGCGCACTACGCGGTGCGCCATTAGAACACCAAATACTAATGGCGCACTGGTGGTGCGCCATTAGAATTTAATTCTAATGGCGTGATGCCAGTGGCGCACCGGTAGTGCGCCATTAGAAGGCAAATTCGGTGCGCCACTAGCATGCCTTTTCCTAGTAGTGTCAGACCTTCGGGTCCATAGTTAGTAGCTAGATGGCTTCTTCTCTCTCTTTGAATCTCAATACAAAGTTCTCCCCCTCTCTTGTGGAGATCTATTCGATGTAATCTTCTTTTTGCGGTGTGTTTGTTGAGACCGATGAATTGTGGGTTTATGATCAAGTCTATCTATGAATAGTATTTGAATCTTCTCTAAATTCTTTTATGCATGATTGGTTATCTTTGCAAGTCTCTACGAATTACCCGTTTGGTTTGGCCAACTAGATTGGTAGTTCTTGCCATGGGAGAAGTGCTTAGCTTTGGGTTCGATCTTGCGGTGTCCTTACCCAGTGACGGAAGGGGCAGCAAGGCACGTATTGTATCGTTGCCATCGAGGATAACAAGATGGGGTTTATTTCATTTTGCATGAATTCATCTCTCTACATCATGTCATCTTGCTTAACGCGTTACTCCGTTTTTAACTTAATACTCTAGATGCATGCTGGATAGCGGTCGATGAGTGGAGTAATAGTAGTAGATGCAGAATCATTTCGATCTACTTGTCACGGACGTGATGCCTATATACATGATCATGCCTAGATATTCTCATAATTATGCTCAATTCTATCAATTGCTCAATAGTAATTTGTTCATCCACCGTAGAATACTTATGCTCTTGAGAGAAGCCACTAGTGAAACCTATGGCCCCCGGGTCTATTCTCATCATATCAATCTCCATCACCTTTATATTGTTTTGCTATTTACTTTTCTTTTACTTTTTACTTTGCATCTTTATATCAAAAATACCAAAAATATTCTATCTATCAGATCTCACTCTCGTAAGTGACCGTGAAGTGCTTGACAACCCCTAATCGCGTTGGTTGCGAGTAGCTATCGCTTTGTGCAGGTACGAGGGACGTGAGTGTGGGCTCCTACTGGATTGATACCTTGGTTCTCAAAAACTGAGGGAAATACTTACTCTACTCTGCTGCATCATCCCTTCCTCTTCGGGGAAAACCAACGCAAGATCAAGACGTAGCATAGTCCAATAAAAACCAGATTGCAATACCTTATGTGTAGTTCTATCTCCAGCATGGTGTCCTCCATAAGCCTCGGAGTGACACTTGCATAGGATTTGTTCATGTTCATGCTCAGGTACACAACGTCTAATAATACCATCTACTCCTTCTTTATAAAGATGTGGGTCATCCCAAAAGTAATGTCTCAAATCATAGAAGAACTTTTTCTTTTGCTGGTATGTGAAACTAGGTGGTATAAATTTAGCAACAATATAATTAGCATAATCAGCATACCATGGAGCAGTTTGAGAAGCATTTATGATATTTAATTTTTCATCAGGAAAGCTATCATCAATGGGTAGTGGGTCATCAAGAACATTTTCTAACCTAGACAAGTTGTCTACAATGGGGTTCTCAGCTCCCTTTCTATCAATAATATGCAAATCAAATTCTTCTAGCAGGAGAAGCCATCTAATAAGTCTAGGTTTAGCATCTTTCCTTTCCATAAGGTATTTAATAGCAGCATGATCAGTGTGAATAGTTACTTTAGAATCAACAATATAAGGTCTGAACTTATCACAAGCAAAAATAATTGCTAAAAATTCTTTTTCAGTGGTAGCATAATTTCTCTGGCCATTGTATAGAGTTTTACTAGCATATTGAATAACACTTAATTTCTTATCAACTCTTTGCCCTAGAACAGCACCTACAGCATAATCACTAGCATCACACATAATTTCAAAGGGTAAATTCCAATCAGGTGGGTGAACAATAGGTGAAGAAATCAATGGTTTATTAAGTATTTCAAATGCTTCTACACAATCATGATCAAAGACAAAAGGAATATCTTTTTGTAATAGATTACTCAGAGGCTGAGAAATTTTTGAGAAGTCCTTAATGAACCTCCTATAAAAACCGGCGAGACCGAGGAAGCTTCTTATACCTTTAATGTCCTTGGGACATGGCATCTTTTCAATAGCATCAACTTTAGCTTTGTCAACTTCAATGCCTCTTTCAGAAATTTCATGCCCCAAGACAATGCCTTCATTAACCATAAAGTGGCATTTCTCCCAATTCAGAACAAGATTAGTTTCTTCACATCTCTACAAAACTCGATCAAGGTTGCTCAAGCAATCTTCAAAAGAGGTCCATAAACGGAGAAATCGTCCATGAAAACCTCAAGCAATCTTTTCACAAAAGTCAGAAAATATAGCCATCATGCATCTTTGAAAGGTAGCAGGTGCATTACATAAACCAAAAGGCATACGTCTATAAGCAAAAGTACTGAAAGGGCAAGTAAAAGTGGTCTTTGCTGGATCATCAGCTGACACGGGTATTTGAGAAAAACCGAAGTAACCATCTAGAAAGCAAAAATGTGTATGTTTGGATAATCCTTCTAGCATTTGATCAATAAAAGGTAAGGGGTAATGATCTTTTTAGTAGCCTTATTTAATTTGCGGAAATCAATTACTATCCTATAACTTGTAATATTTCTTTGCTGAATCAATTCATCTTTATCATTAGGAAAAATAGTAATACATCCCTTCTTAGGGACACAATGGACATGACTTACCACTGACTATCAGCAATGGGATAAATTATACCTGCCTCAAGGATCTTTAATATTTCCTTTCTTACCACTTCTTTCATCTTAGGATTCAGCCGTCGTTGGTGATCAATAACTAGTTTGGCATCTTTCTCCAAATTTATTTTGTGTTGACATAGAGTGGGACTAATGCCCTTAAGATCATCAAGAGTATATCCAATAGCAGCACGGTGCTTCTTCAAGGTTTTCAATAATTTTTCTTCTTTGTGTTCTGAAAGGTTAGCACTAATAATACCATGATATATCTTCTTTTCATCAAGATAAGCATATTTAAGAGTATCAGGTAATGGTTTAAGCTCAAACACGGGATCACCCTTGGGTGGAGGAGGATCCCCTAGGATTTCAACAGGAAAATTGTGTTTCAGAATGGGTCCCTATTTAAAGAATACTTCATCTATTTCCCTTCTTTTATTCAGAAACATATCATTCTCATGGTCTAGCAAATATTGTTCTAAAGGATCATTAGGAGGCACAGCAATAGAAGCAAGACAAATAATTTCATCTTTGCTAGGCAATTCTTCATCGCGGGGTTGTCTATGAAATTTAGAAAAATTAAACTCATGAGACATATCATCCAAACCAATAGTAACAACATCCTTCTTGCAATCTATCTTAGCATTAACAGTATTCAAGAAGGGTCTACCAAATATAATGGGACAAAAGCTATCTTGAGGGGAACCAAGAACAAGGAAATCAGCAGGATATTTAGCCTTCCCACACAAGACTTCAACGTCTCTAACAATCCCAATTGGTGAAATAGTATCTCTATTAGCAAGCTTAATGGTAACATCGATATCTTCTATCTCAGCTGGTGCAATATCATGCATAATTTCTTTGTATAAGGAGATAGGTATTGCACTAGCACTAGAACCCATATCACACAAGCCATGATAACAATGATCTCCTATTTTAACAGAAATAACTTGCATGCCTACCATAGGTCTATGTTTATCTTTAGCACCATGTTTAGCAATTCTAGCAGTCTCATCATAGAAATAAATAACATGCCCATCGATATTATCAGCCAAGAGATCTTTAACAATAGCAATATTAGGTTCAACTTTAACTTGCTCAGGAGGTGTATAAGTGCTAATATTACTTTTACGAACCACAGTTGAAGCTTTAGCATGATCCTTTATTCTAATAGGGAAAGGTGGTTTCTCAACATAAGCAGTGGGAACAACAGGGTCATCATATGTGATAGTTTTTTCTTCAACTTTAATAGGTGCAACTACTTTTGTTTCAATGGGAGGATTATATTTAAACCACTTCTACTTAGGGAGATCAACATGAGAGCAAAGGATTCATAGAAAGAAGCTACTATCTCACAGTCAAGTCCATATTTAGTGCTAAATTTATGGAAAACATCGGTATCCATAAAAGATTTAACACAATCAAACTTAGGTGTTATACCTGACTCCTTACATACGCCGAGATCCCAATATTCATAGTTGCGTTTAATTCTCTCCAATAAATTCCATTTGAATTCAATAGTCCTCATCATAAAGGAACCAGTACAAGAAGTATCGAGCATGGAGCGATTGTTGTTAGAAAGCCGAGCATAAAATTTTTGAATAATCATTTCTCTTGAGAGCTCATGATTACGGCATGAATATAACATTGACATAAGCCTCCCCAAGCTTGAGCAATGATTTCTCCTTCGCAAGGCCAAAAATTATATATATAATTACGGTCATCATGAACAAGATGCATAGGATAAAACTTCTAGTGAAATTCCAATTTCAACCGCTTATAGTCCCATGATCCCATATCATCACATAGCCTATACCATGTCAATGGATCTCCCATCAAAGATAAAGGGAAGACCTTCTTTTTGATAACATCATCGGGCATACCTACAAGCCTAAATAATCCACAAACTTCATCCACATAGATTAAGTGTAAGTCGGGATGCAATGTTCCATCTCTTGCAAAAGGATTAGCTAGCAATTTCTCTATCATACCCGAAGGAATTTTGAATTAAACATTTTTTCATTTTCAGTATGTCCAGTAGGTTTAGGTGCAACTATTTGCTCTACCAATCGGGGTGAAGATACCACAAACAAGCCCCTCAAAGGATTACTTTCCAGAGTAACAAGTGACAATAAATTTCAGCACACTATATAAAATTTTCCTTACCAAAGGCGCTTCACTCCCCGGCAACGGCGCCAAAAAAGAGTCTTGATGACCCACGAGTATAGGGGATATATCGTTGTCCTTTCGATAAGTGAGAGTGTCAAACCCAACGAAGAGCAGACGGAAATGATAAGCGGTTTTCAGCAAGGTATTCTCTGCAAGCACTGAAATTATCAGTAACAGATAGTTTTGTGATAAGGTAATTGGTAACGAGTAACAAGTAACAAGTGTAAATAAAGTGCAGAAAGATGTCCCAATCCTTTTTGTAGCAAAGTACAAGCCTGGACAATTTCTTAGATAGAGAAAAGTGCTCCCAAGGACACATGGGAATTATCGTAAAGCTAGTTTTCATCACGATCATATGATTCGCGTTCGGTACTTTGATAATTTGATAGGTGGGTGGACCGGTGCTTGGGTACTGTCCTTACTTGGACAAGCATACCACTTATGATTAACCCCCATTGCAAGCATCCGCAACTACAACAGAAGTATTAAGGTAAACCTAACCATAGCATGAAACGTATGGATCCAAATCAGCCCCTTACGAAGCAACGCATAAACTAGGGTTTAAGCTTATGTCACTCTAGCAACCCATCATGTATTTATTACTTCCCAATGCCTCCCTCTAGGCCCAAACAATGGTGAAGTGTCATGTAGTCGATGTTCACATGACACCACTAGAGGGATGACAACATACATCTCATCAAAATATCGAACGAGTACCAAATTCACATGACTACTAATAGCAAGACTTCTCCCATGTCCTCAGGAACAAATGTAACTACTCACAAAGCATATTCATGTTCATAATCAAAGGGGTATTAATATGCATAATGGATCTAAACATATGATCTTCCACTAAGTAAACCAACTTGCATCAACTACAAGGAGTAATCAACACTACTAGCAACCCACAGGTACAAAGCTGAGGCTTCAATACAAAGATTGGATACAAGAGATGAACTAGTGTTTGAGATGAGATGGTGCTGGTGAAGATGTTGATGGAAATTGACCCCCTCCCGATGAGAGGATCATTGCTGATGACGATGGTGATGATTTCCCCCTCCCGGAGGGAAGTTTCCCCGGCAGAACAGCTCTGTCGGAGCCCTAGATTGGTTCCGCCAAGGTTCTGCCTCGTGGCGGCGGAGTCTCGTCCCAAAAGCTTGCTTTTGATTTTTTCTCGGACGAAAGATGGGCATCGGAGGGCCACCACAGGGCCCATGAGGCAGGGGCGCGCCCAGGGGGTAGGGCGCGCCCCCCACCCTCGTGGTGGCGGAGTCTCATCCCAAAAGCTTTCTTATGATTTTTTTTCTCTGACGAAAGACCTCATATAGTAGAAGATGGGCATCGGAGGGCCACCATGGGGCCCACGAGGCAGGGGCGCGCCCAGGGGGGTAGAGCGCGCCCCAACCCACGTGGCTGGTGTGTGGCCCCCCTCTGGTACTTCTTGCACTCAGTATTTTTTATATATTCTGGAAATAACTTCCATGAAGTTTCAGGACTTTTGGAGCTGTGTAGAATATGTCTCTAATATTTGCTCCTTTTCCAGCCCAGAATTCCAGCTGCCAGCATTCTCCCTCTTTATGTAAACCTTGTAAAATACGAGAGAATAGGCATAAGTATTGTGACATAATGTGTAATAACAGCCCATAATGCGATAAATATCGATATAAAAGCATGATGCAAAATGGACGTATCAGGACACACTCTCCCCTCTCGTTGCTATGCATCACCATGATCCTGAGTGTGCGTAGGAAATTTTTTGAAATTACTACGTTCCCCAACAGTGGCATCCGAGACAGGTTTATGCGTAGATGTTATATGCACGAGTAGAACACAAGTGAGTTGTGGGCGATACAAGTCATACTGCTTACCAGCATGTCATACTTTGGTTTGGTAGTATTGTTGGATGAAGAGGCCCGGACCGACATTACGCGTACGTTTACACGAGACTGGTTCTACCGACATGCTTTTCACACAGGTGGCTGGCGGGTGTCAGTTTCTCCAACTTTAGTTGAACCGAGTGTGGCTACGCCCGGTCCTTGTGAAGGTTAAAACAGCACTAACTTGACGAACTATCATTGTGGTTTTGATGCGTAGGTAAGAACGGTTCTTGCTCAGCCCATTGCAGCCATGTAAAACATGCAGCTACAAAGTAGAGGACGTCTAACTTGTTTTTGTAGGGCATGTTGTGATATGATATGGTGAAGACATGATGTGATATAAGTAGTTGTATGAGATGGTCATGTTTTGTTGGAGTTATCGGCAACTGACAGAAGCCATATGGTTGTCTCTTTATTGCATAAGATGCAAGTGCCATGTAATTGCTTTACTTTATCGCTATGCGATAGCAATAGTTGCAAAAGCAATAGCTGGTGAGATGACCATGTGACGACACATTGATAGAGATCAAGATGATGGAGATCATGGTGTCATGCCGGTGACGATAGAGATCATGACGGTACTTTGGAGATGGAGATCAAAGGAGCAAGATGATCATGGCCATATCATGTCACATATTTTGATTGCATGTGATGTTTATCCTTTATGCATCTTATTTTGCTTAGTTCAGCGGTAGCATTATAAGATGATCTCTCACTAAAAATTTCAAGGTACAAGTGTTCTCCTTGAGTATGCACCGTTGCCAAAGTTCGTCGTGCCGAGACACCACTTGATGATCGGGTGTGATAAGCTCAACGTTCATCTACAACGGGTGTAAAACTGTTTTGCACACGCAGAAATACTTGGCTTAAACTTGACGAGCCTAGCATATACAGATATGGCCTCGGAACACTCGAGACCGAAAGGTCGAGCGTGAATCATAGAGTAGATATGATCAACATAATGATATTCACCATTAAAAACTGCTCCATCTCACGTGATGATCGGACATGGTTTAGTTGATTTGGATCACGTGATCATTTAGATGGCTAGAGGGATGTCTATCTAAGTGGGAGTTCTTAAGTAATATGATTAATTGAACTTAAATTTATCATGAGCTTAGTCCTGATAGTATTTGCATATCTATGTTGTAGATCAATAGCTCGCAAATAGCTTCCCCGTTTATTTTTGATATGTTCCTAGAGAAAAATAAATTGAAAGATGTTAGTAGCAATGATGGATCTGTGATCTGAGGATTATCCTCATTGCTGCACAGAAGAATTATGTCCTTAATGCACCACTAGGTGACGGACCTATTGCAGGAGCATAGGCAGACGTTATGAATGTTTGGCAAAGCTTGGTATGTTGACTACTTGATAGTTTAGTGCACCATGCTTTACGGCTTAAAACTGGGACTTCAAAAATGTTTTGAAAGCCATAGTAGCATATCATATGTTCCAAGAGTTGAAATTAGTATTTCATACTCTTGCCCGTGTCGAGAGGTAGAAGACCTCTGACAGTACTTAGCCTACAAAGATGGAGGAGAATAGCTCAACCAGTGAGCATGTGCTCAGATTGTTTGGGTACTACAATTGCTTGAATCATGTCGGAGTTAATCTTCCAGATAAGATAGTAATTAACAAAGTTCTCTAGTCACTATCACCAAGTTACTAGAACTTAGTGATGAACTATAATATGCAAGGGATAACAGAATCAATTCCCAAGCTCTTCATGATGCAGAAATCGACGAAGGTAGAAATCAAGAAAAGCATCAAGTGTTGATGGTTGAAAGGCCACTAGTTTCAAGAAAAAGGCAAAGGGAAGAAGGGGAACTTCAAGAAGAATGGCAAGCAAGTTGCTGGTCAAGTGAAGAAGCCCAAGTCTAGACCTAAGCCTGAGACTAAGTGCTTCTACTGCAAAGGGACTGGTCACTAGAAGCAGAACTGCCCCAAGTATTTGGCGAATAAGAAGGATGGCAAAGTGAACAAAGGTATATTTGATACACATGTTATTGATGTGTACTTTACTAGTGTTTATAGCAACCCCTCAGTATTCGATACTAGTACAGTTGCTAAGATTAGTAACTCGAAACGGGAGTTGCAGAATGAACAAAGAATAGTTAAGGGTGAAGTGACGATGTGTGTTGGAAGTGGTTCCAAAATTGATATAATCAGCATCGCACACTCCCTATAGTTTCGGGATTAGTGTTGAACCTAAATAAATGTTATTTGGTGTTTGCGTTAAGCATGAATATGATTTGATCATGTTTATTGCAATACGGTTATTCATTTAAAGTCAGAGAATAATTGTTGTTCTGTCTGCATGAATAAAACCTTCAATGGTCATACACCCAAGGTGAATGGTTTATTGAATCTCGATCGTAGTGATACACATATTCATAATATTGAAACCAAAAGATGCAAAGTTAATAATGATAGTGCAACTTATTTGTGCCCTGCCATTTAGGTCATGTTGGTGTAAAGCGCATGAAGAAAATCCATGCTGATGGGCTTTTGGAATCACCTGATTATGAATCAGTTGATGCTTGCGAACCATGCCTCATAGGCAAGATGACTAAGACTCCGTTCTCCGGAACAATGGAGCGAGCAACTGACTTATTGGAAATAATACATACTGATGTATGCGGTCTGATGAGTGTTGAGACTCGTGGCGGGTATCGTTATTTTCTGACCTTAACAGATGATTTGAGTAAGATATGGGTATATCTACTTGATGAAACATAAGTCTGAAACATTTGAAAAGTTGAAAGAATTTTAGAGTGAAGTGGAAAATCATTGTAACAAGAAAATAAAGTTTCTATGATCTGATCGTGGAGGAGAATATTTGAGTTACGAGTTTGGTCTTCATTTGAAACAATGCGGAATAGTTTCGCAACTCACGCCACCTGGAATACCACAGCATGATGGTGTGTCCGAACATCATAACCATACTTTATTGGATATAGTGCAATCTACGATGTCTCTTACCGATTTACCACTATCGTTTTTGGGGTTATGCATTAGGGATAGCTACATTCACGTTAAAAAGGGCACCATCTAAATCCATTGAGATGACACCATATGAACTGTAGTTTAGCAAGAAACTTAAGCTATCGTTTCTTAAAGATTGGGGTTGTGATGCTTATGTGAAAAAGTTTCATACTGATAAGCACAATCTTAAATCGGAAAAGTGCATCTTCATACGATACCCAAAAGAAACTGTTGGGTACACCTTCTATCACAGATCTGAAAGGCAATATATTTGTTGCTAAGAATGGATCCTTTCTAGAGAAGGAGTTTCTCTCGAAAGAAATGAGTGGGAGGAAAGTAGAACTTTATGAGGTAACTGTACCTGCTCCCGAATTGGAAAGTAGTTCATCACAGAAATCAATTCTAGTGATCTCTACACAAATTAGTGAGGAAGCAAATGATGATGACCATGAAACTTCAGATCAAGTACTACCGAACCTCGTAGGAGAACCAGAGTATGGTCCACACCAGAGCGGTACGGTAATCCTTTCTGGAAGTCATGTTACTAGACCATGGCAAACCTATGAAATATGAGGAAGCGATAATGAGCCTAGATTCCGAGAAATGGCTTGAGGCCATGAAATCTGAGATGGGATCCATGTATGAGAACAAAGTATGGACTTTGATTGACTTGTCCGATGATCGGTGAGTCATTAAGAATAAATGGATCTTCAAGAGGAAGACGGACGCCGATAGTAGTGTTACTATCTACAAAGCTCGAATTGTCGCAAAATGTTTTCGACAAGTTCAAGGTGTTGACTACGATGAGATTTTCTCACTCATATCGATGCTTAAAAGTCTGTCCGAATCATGTTAGCAGTTGCCGCATTTTATGAAATATGGCAAATGGATGTCAAAACTGTATTCCTTAGTGGATTTCTTAAAGAAGAGTTATATATGATGCAACCAGAAGGTTGTGTCGATCCTAAAGGTTCTAACAAAGTGAGCAAGCTCCAGTGATCCATCTATGGACTGGTACAAGCATCTCGGAGTTGGAATATATGCTTTGATAAAGTGATCAAAGCATATGGGTTTATACAGATTTGTGGTGAAGCCTGTATTTACAAGAAAGTGAGTGGAAGCACTACAACATTTCTGATAAGTATATGTGAATGACATATTGTTGATCAGAAATAATGTAGAATTTTCTAGAAAGCATAAAGGAGTGTTTGAAAAGAGTTTTTCAAAGAAAGACCTCGATGAAGCTGCTTACACATTGAGCATCAAGATCTATAGGGATAGATCAAGACCCTTGATAAGTTTTTTCAATCAATACATACCTTGACAAGATTTTGAAGTAGTTCAAAATGGAACAGTCAAAGAAAGAGTTCTTACATGTGTTTCAGGGTGTGAAATTGAGTAAGACTCAAAGCCCGACCACGGCAGAAGATAGAAAGAGAATGAAAGTCATTCCCTATGCCTTAGCCATAGTTTCTATAAAGTATGCCATGCTGTACCAGATCTATTGTATACCCTACACTGAGTTTAGCAAGGGAGTACAATAGTGATCTAGGAGTTTATCACTGGACAATGGTCAAAATTATCCTTAGTGGAATAAGGATATGTTTCTCAATTAAGGAGGTGAAAAAAGGTTCGTCGTAAAGTGAAAGTGCGTTATATCGACTAGAGGGGGGGTGAATAGGCAATTTTTATGAAAGTCTTCAAAACATGGAAGTTTCGAAGACAAACGATAGAAATAAACCTATTACCATGCAGCAGAAGGTAGACTACACTAGGCAAACCATAGTCAAGTATTCAATGAAGTGAAAGCACAATGACTAATAGCAGCTAGGTAGTAAGGATCAGGTAGGAAGATATTATGAAGCCAAACAGAACACGCAGTCACTCAGTGAAGACAACAGATAGTGCAATCATACAATGACTTCACAAGGACCAACAGTAAGTAAAGGGAAGGGAAGGGTAAAACCACTGACTTGTTGAAGAAAATGATTTGTTCGACCAATTCCAGTTGCTGTGACAACTGTATGTCTGGTTAGGGCGGTTAGGTATTTAAACCAGAGGACACACAGTCCCGGACACCCAGTCCTGAACACGCAGCTCAGGACACCCAGTCCTCACCGTATTCCCCTTGAGCTAAGGTCACACAGACCTCGCCCAATCACTCTGGTAAGTCTTCAAGGTAGACTCCCAAACCTTTACAGACTTTGTTCACCGGCGATCCACAATGTCTCTTGGATGCTCAGAACACGACGCCTAACCGGCTGGAGGATTCATAGTCCTCAAGTGTAATAAGTCTTTAGATCACACAGACAAGAAGACTTAAGTGAAGCCTAAAACTCTTTGGCTCTGGGTGGTTAGGGCTTTATCCTCGCAAGGAATTCTCTCAAAAGCTTCGAGGTGGGTTGCTCTTCAAACGACAAAAGCCGTACTCTAACTCTGAGCAGCCAACCGTTTATGGTTGTAGGGGGTGGGCTATTTATGGCCACTAGGCAACCCGACCTGATTTGTCCGAAATGACCCTGGGTCACTAAGGAACTGACATGTGTTCCAACGGTCAGATTTCAAACTCACACGGCAACTTTACTTGGGCTACAAGAAAAGCTGACTTGTCCGACTCTGGACAAGATTCGCTCTCATAGTCTTCACTCGAAGACATAGGTTTTGGTTAAGCATCACTTCAGTCATTCTGACTGGTTCTCTTGGACCCCACTTAACAGTATGGTGGTTCCTATGACTCAACAAAGAAGAAAAAGAACTACGAAAGATCTAAGTCTTCGAGCTCCATAGGCTTCATGCGATGTCTTCTCTTGTCATAGTCTTCAATGTGAATATCTTCATATACCACCTTTGACATCAATGTCTTCATACATTTTTAGGGGTCATCTCTGGTAGGAAAACTGAATCAATGAGGGATTTCTACTTGTGTTATCCTGCAATTCTCACAAACACATTAGTCCCTCAACTAGGTTTGCCATCAATACTCCAAAACCAACTAGGGGTGGCACTAGATGCACTTACAATCTCCCCCTTTTTGGTGATTGATGACAAACTATTTGAAGTTTTCAACGGGGAATATAATATGTGAAATTGTAAAGGAATTTTCTTCATTAGTTGCAAGGGCTCCCCCTGAAGATGTGCATATAAGTAATTTGCTTTTGGAATGCAAATGCACATGGCAGGTTGTACTCGTGGAGATCCTCTTCAACTTATGATGACAATTCATTATGCATGAGAAGGTATGTGAAGATAATTACATGCATAATGGAAAATGGACGTCTGCAAAATGATCTAAGTGCGGAATTTATCGTCGCACATGCGGAATTTATCGTTGCATCACGAAGTAGCAAATAAGTAGCAGACGACCATTGAGTTTAGGTGTTACAACTCAAAGAACCAAATGTATAAAAATGAGAGTTGTAAACACGAGGCAAAAATATAAAGCAACCGCCCATGTGGACCCGCTTGAAGACTATCAAACTCATATGATTCTCCCCCTTTTGCTAGTGAGGACAAAAAGGTTTGAAGACATAGAGCATCTACTCGTTCCCATGAAGAGTAGGTGAAGCAGCAGGGTCGTCGGTGGTGTTCGGCGGTGCAGAAGAACTTGGAGCAGTGTCGAAGCATGCTGAAGGAGGTGGTGGTGAAGTAGCATCGTCTTCGTCCTCGATCACTCTGGCATTCACAGTTGCAGCAGAGGAAGAGAACTCAGAGTCTTCAAGAGATGGAGTTCGTCGCAGCACTGCCCTTCGAGGAGGTGTGGAGTCAAACTTGAAGCATTCAGAGAAGCCATCCTCTTGAAGATCATCTTCAGAGCACATAAGCGTCAGCCCTTTCCATGTGCGTCGAGAGGTTTCATGTGCAACAAAGGCATTCTTGGTGGCAAGATTGCGAATACGGTTGACATCCACCAAGAGGCTTTGCATTTGGCGCTTCAGCTAGTCATGATGCCTATCCTGTTTCTGATGAAGAGCCACCAGAAGCTCTCTGTCATTGAGAACAGGAGTGCGCTTCTTAGGTCATTGGGCAATTGTGCTATCGGTGGCTTCAGTAAGGGTAGGATGTGGTGCACGTGTAGTTCCATCAAAAGGATACACACGAGTGACTGCTTCAACTCCTTCAATGTTCTAAGAAAAACTTTGATGCTCCGCATTCTGAAGACTTAGAGGTTCCTTGGCAGGCTCAGGATAAATGGCTTCAACAGACATATCCACATCAGGCAGAAAGATCCGATGATTGCGAGCAGATGGCTGATATGAGATAGTGGAGTGGAGTTTAATCAACCGCATTATCCATGGAGCGTAGAACTTCAAGCCAAAAAGAACAGAGCCTGATGCAGCAAGTTGGCGGATGAAGAAGTCTTGTGCATTGAAGCATTTGCCATGAATAATATAGAAGATCAAAATCTTCATTGCACCTTCCAGCTTGGCATGTGGAGAATGTCCTTCGATGGGCCAGAGAGTTCGCCTTATGATGTGATAAATAGTCCTTGGCAGATACTCAAGGTCTTCAGCGAAGAACTCGTTGGGATATGCAGCATCTTGGGGCAATGGCTTCATCATACTGAGCATCTGACTCATGTTTGGTTCAGGCTTCTCAAAGATGCTCTCCATAGCTTCACTGTGAAGCTGACGGCCAAGTTCGTAGAGATCGCCAGGAGTGGGTAGACCAGTGAGCTCAATGATATCAAAGGCTTTGGCTTCGTGATGAACATTTCCTGTCATCCACTCCAGAACCCAAGTCTTCGGATCTCTGTTGTACCCACGGATGTGAAGTGTGGCATAGAATTGGAGCGGCAACTCTTCATTCTAGTGCTCTTTGTCGGTGACAAACGACAACAATCCAACCTCTTTGAAGCAATCCAGAGCTTCTTTCAGACAAGGTAGACCAGCTATTGCTTCAATGTCAAGACGCTTATGTGGGAAGATGCGACCTTGATTGTACAGAATGCAGGAGTAATAGCTTCGCTGCGGATAGCTCCAGAACCGATCAGAAGATATTCTTTCCCTTGAGTAGGGGTTCTTGGAGCTATTGAAGAAGGTGTTGTCTGATTTGAAGCCGTTGACATTGAAGGATCCAGGTGCTGGTGCAGGACCTGGAAACTTGGGCAATCTTGGGATTGGCTTATGTACCTGAGGCCTGTGCTCAACATGATAGTCAAACTGAGGACCAGCAGCAGGCGCAGGAACAGAAGCGGTAACATCATTGGCTTCACTAACTTCTGGTGCTTTTGTTGGTGTAGGCTCCACATTGGCTTCAGCCATGACAGCGTTAGTGGCGTCGGTGGCAGCCTCAAGATTCTCAACCTCCACTTGATGAGCTGGAGGGTTGGTCACTGTCACGTTCTCCTCGAGAACAGCTTCTGGGTGAGACGGGGGTGTAGCAACTCTTGGGGTTTCGTCTTCATCAGCCGGAATGTCTTCAGCAGCTTTAGCTTCAGACTCGGAGACTGGAGGCCTTGGTCCTTTGCGAAGCCTGCGTAACGCTGGCGACGCCTGTGGAGTTGGAGTTGGCTGGGCCTCAAAGTCATCTTCCTCTTGTGCTTGTGGGTGATCAGCCCATGAGGCATCCTGAGCAATCGGCGTCAAAGGACGACCAATGCTGATGAGTTCGCTGTGCGTGAGCACAGGCGATGATACCTGTTGGTGCTCGAGCTAAGGAAGAACTGCATCATCTTCAACATGGCCATGGTGACCAATGTCTTCAGCAGCGATGGGATCAGCTGCTGGAAAGTCTTCAGCTTTATATGCCCGGACGCCCAAGGGCCTTCCTGTGAGATTTTTGGTGCAGAGGTAGGCTTTAAAGCTTTAGGCTGCTTCAACTTCTTTGGCTTCAGCGCTGCAGGCGCTTCATCTGATTTAGCGTCATCTGCAGGCTCATTCAAGGTTGTCCCTTGAACCACGATGTGAGTGATGAGACCTTCCAAGTTGTAGAAGGGCCCAAGAAGATTGGGTTCAGCTTCACGAGTTCCATCGGCATGGGGAGCAGAGGGACCTGGGTTGAAGTCTAATCCCAAAGACTTCTTGTTTTGCTTCCCTGAGTTCTGGGCAAACTGGAAGTTGCGCTTAAACAGATTGTCATCACGACACCATAGTAGTGACGATGGATCAGCATCCGCAGGCTGTGGTCCATGGACCATGCAGGGATAGAAGCCTTGTTCAATGGCTTCATCTCTGGACCTGGGTTGAAGATTTTTGTAGAGGATGTCTCCCCATGGTCGCTTGATGGCATTCTTCTCATCATATTCCTTTGTCACAAATCTGTACTTGAACCACTGTTCTTCCCAATATCGTCGAATCCATTGGATTCGTGTCTTGCGCTGATTGTAATCCTCTTCAGGATCTATCTTGTACAGCTCTGAGAGGTCATCGGGCAAATCTCTTGATGTTTCTCCTCGACGCTTTCTGCCACCCTTCCTTGCTGATTTCTCTGAAGCCATGAACTTTAAACTGAATGGCTTCAATACGTTCAAAGGCTTTAGAGGCTTTCGCTTGCTGGACAAACAGGAACTGGCTTCGGGAGAATTTATATGATGCTGTAAGAATTCTGCAAATGAATGCAGACTATGAGAACCAAGGGATTCTCCCATGGACATGTACCTGTGATAGCATTAAGGTGCGAGGGAAGGGGAAGAGGTCATATGCATTCTCAGAAGATTTTGAAGATAAATCAGTTTAGAAGACATTGACCTCATCGTGCAAAGACATTCACTCATAGATAAGGAGTTGGTTCCAGATTTGTACGAATCTAGAGATCAGTACAAGTGAGGAATCTAACTGCTTTGTGAAGCATAAGTGAACATACTAGGCATAATATGAGATGCAGTATGAAGTGGATCTAACATGTGTGAACGGAAACTAATTTTGGTGGAAAGTGACGAATCTGTAGGATCAAAGGGGCCGTAAAAAGGAAGTTTTATTTACCACACAAGGAACTGCTAGACAGAGTGGAAGAGGAGGCCGAGCAGTTCGATCGTCCGTGCCCTAACTTGGCGACGGAGGTCACCTACGGCGACGGTGGAGAAGACAATGTCTGCAGTCGCCGTGAAGACGGCGTCGGAGAGGTTGTGGCAGCTAAGCGCTTCGCCACCAGCATCGTCAAGGGCTAGCGGTGGCGCTAGGGTTAGTGCGAGAGTGGAAGAAGAGATGATGACTGCGGTGAGGCGTGTATTTATTGGGACAGGGGCGGCTCAGTGTCATTACACAGGTGCCCCTGGAGATTCACATCTGAGGAACACGTGGCCATCATGCAACATGTCGGAGGTTGTTCCACGTCCCACGCACGCCTGGATTGTCAGGTGGTCGTTCCCACTTCTCCGGGTTTCAGGTGAAGGAATGAGCATTGAAAACGGACTTAATGTTTGTCTCTGTATCTTCTGCTGACAAGGACGAAGAGAAGACATTTGACAGTTTCAAAGGAATGCATATGATTTGGAGAGATAGAGTTTGATATAGAAAGCATAGAGAGGTTAGGGTCCGATCACATTCACTTAGTTCAAAAGATTCAACAAGAAGACATAGCTATAAGTGAATGCTGTAGAGGACAAAACACTAGTATATATATATATATATAAAATCAACATAGCGAAGATAATCATGAAGACATGTTGAGATTGAAGCCAAACCAAATGTGAATACATAGCAAATGTAACGCCATGAGTGAAACACTTCAAACAGAACCTTTGGTGGTGGCGTTACCCACCGTATAGGAAGTATTAGACCCAGACACGGCGCACAATTATCGTGGCGCTCCGAAGTCAAATTCCACATTAATGTATTCACACTTAGAATGTATGTCTTCATTGATTGAAGATATACTTTACTTCGTGTGTTGCACATCTAAGTCATCAATATGCACAAGTGTTAGGATGTGTGCCTGATCACAGGACATTTGAGGATTCCAAGATATTTAGCTCACACCGCAACTTGCAAAATATCTTCTCATCCAAGGGCTTGGTGAAGATATCTGCCAATTGCTCTTCAGTGTTGACGTGTATGATATCAATATGTTCCTTCACAACATGATCTCTAAGATGTTGCTCTTCAGTGATGACGAATTTCAATGTGCTTTGTCTTCGAGTGTAGAACTGGGTTGTTGGCAATCTTGATGGCGCTTTCATTGTCATAATAGAGTGGCACTTGCTTCAGATGAATGCCATAGTCCTTGAGTGTTTGCTTCATCCACAGAAGCTGAGCGCAGCAAGATCCAGCAGCAATGTATTCAGATTCAGCAGTAGAGAGAGATACACAGTTCTGCTTCTTTGAAGACCAACATACAAGTGATCATCCCAGAAAATGACATGTGCCTGATGTAGACTTGTGATCCACCTTGTCACCAGCATAATCAGCATCCCAGAATCCAACCAGATCAAACTCTGAGCCCTTTGGATACCATAATCCTAGAGTTGGGGTGTGAGCCAAATATCGAAGAATTCGCTTCACAGCTAAGTGATGCGACTCCTTTGGTGCCGCTTGGAATCGAGCACACATGCAAACACTAAGCATAATATCTGACCTAGATGCACATAGATAAAGTAAAGAACCAATCATGGAGCGGTATACCTTTTGATCGAACTCTTTACCATTATCCTGGGGACCCAGATGATGTTTGGCTGGCATTGGCGTCGTGAAGCCTTTGGAGTCTTGCATACCGAACTTCTTTAGGCAATCTTTGAGATACTTCTCTTGAGATATGAAGATGTCGTTGCGTTGCTGTCGTATTTGAAGACCGAGGAAGAACTTCAGCTCTCCCATCATGGACATATGATATTGCTCTTGCATCATATATCCAAACTCTGCACTATACTTCTGATTGGTGCAGCCGAAGATAATGTCATCCACGTATATTTGGCATACAAACAGTTCACCATCATATGTCTTCGTGAAGAGAGTGGGGTCGAGGGAACCAGGTATGAAGCCTTTGCTCTTCAGGAAGTATTTGAGTGTGTCATACTAAGCTCGAGGGGCTTGTTTGAGGCCATACAGTGCCTTGTTGAGCTTGTAAACCATGTAAGGATGTTTTGGATCTTCAAAACCAAGTGGTTGTGCAACATACACTTCTTCTTCAATCTTGCCATTGAGAAAAGCGCTCTTCACATCCATTTGATATAGAAGTATGTTATGATGATTTGCATAGGCCAGCAGTATGCGTATGGCTTCAAGTTGAGCCACGGGAGCAAATGTTTCATCGAAGTCAATCCCTTCCACTTGAATATATCCTTGAGCAACGAGACGAGCTTTGTTTCTGACAACTTGACCATGCTCATCTTGCTTGTTGCGGTACATCCATTTGGTGCCTATTATATTGTGCTTCCGAGTGTCAGGACACTTAACTAGTTCCCATACACTATTCAGCTCAAACTGTTGAAGCTCTTCTTGCATAGCTTGAATCCATTCAGGTTCCATGAAGGCTTCTTCAACTTTCTTGGGTTATGTTATTGAGAAGAATGCGAAGTGCCCATAGAAATTTGCTAGCTGAGTTGCCCTTGAACGAGTGAGCGGACCGGGTGCATTGATGCTATCAATTATTCTCTCAATCTGCACTTCATTGGCAACACGAGGATGTACAGGGCGAAGATTTTGCTCTTGCTGATCATTGTCATTGTTAGAGGGATTGTCTTCAGGCTGAGCATTGTCTTCAGGTTGATCCGGTGTGGAGATGATATGTTCCTCTTCAGGTTGAGCTTCAGAGGGTATCATTTCTCCAGTTCCCATTAGTTTGATTGATTCACTGGATGGAACTTCATCTAGCACATTTGGCAGGTGCTCTCTTTGTGAATCGTTAGTCTCATCGAACCGCACATCCACTGTTTCAACCACTTTATAATGAAAGAGATTGAAGACTCTATAGGAGTGCGAATCCTTTCCATATCCAAGCATAAAACCCTCATGTGCTTTTGGTGCAAATTTTGAAGTGTGATGTGGATCCTTGATCCAGCACCTGGCGCCAAATACTTTGAAGTAACGGACATTTGGCTTCTTGCCAGTAAGGAGCTCATAAGATGTCTTGTTCAGAAGCTTGTGAAGATAAACACGATTGATTGTATGGCATGCAGTCTCAATGGCTTCAGGCCAGAATTTTCTTGGAGTCTTGTATTCATCAAGCATCGTTCGGGCCATCTTAATGAGTGTTCTGTTCTTGCGTTCGACGACGCCATTCTACTGTGGCGTGTACGGGGCTGAGAATTCATGTGTGATGCCCAAAGTATCAAGATATGTATCAAGGCCAGTGTTCTTGAATTCAGTGCCATTGTCACTTCTGATGTGCTTTATCTGGGCGCCATAGTTGTTCATTGCTCGATTGGCGAAGCGTCTGAAGACATCCTGCACTTCAGTCTTGTAGAGGATTATGTGCACCCAAGTATATCTAGAATAATCATCAACAATGACAAAGCCATGGAGACAAGCAGTAGTAGTAAGAGTTGAGTAATGAGTGGGACCGAAAAGATCCATGTGGAGCAGTTCGAAGGGTCGAGTAGTTGTCATGATTGTCTTCGAGAGATGTTTGGCCCTCGTCATCTTTCCTGCTTCACAGGCACCGCATAAGTGATCTTTCTTGAACTTGACACCCTCGATGCCTATGACATGCTTCTTCTTTGCAAGGGTGTGGAGGTTCCTCATGCCAGCATGCCCTAGCCTCCGATGCCAGAGCCAACATTCTGAAGCTTTTGCTAGAAGACATACGGCAAGCTGTGGTCCTGCTGAGAAATCTACCACGTACAAATCATCTTTCCGATACCCTTCAAACACTGGAGACTTGTCAGATTCCATTAGAACAAGGCAATGATATTTTCCAAACATTACGATCATGTTCAAATCGCAAAGCATTGAGACAGACATTAAGTTGAAGCCAAGGGATTCAACAAGTATGACTTTATCCATGTGTTGATCCTTTGAGATTGCAACTCTACCTAGACCCAATACCTTACTTTTACCAGTGTCAGCAAATGTGATGTGACTCTTGTCGGATGGACATAAGGTTGAGTCCATAAGAAGGCTTCTTTTGCCAGTCATGTGATTGGTACACCCACTATCAATAATCCATTCTGAAGACGCTGGTGTCGTACCCTACAGTGCAGTTAGGGGGATAGGCTTCACGAAGAGAATTGTGAAGCAAAAACATTTGACGAACCAGTGGGTTATGAAAGCTTAGATCCAGGACTGATAGGGAGAGTAGCAAGCGATTCAGGAACGAAGTACATAGTAAGACCATTCGGGCATTTGATCTTGCGCCCTACAAGATGTTTAAGGTCCCCAGCAATAGCGTCAGACGATTTTGGTTTTCTGCTAGAGACCTTTCCCTGCAAAAGAGAGTAAAGCTTTCTTAGCCACCCACATCTTCAAGGGTGGCTTAGAAGCAATAAGTCTAAGTGCAGCGTCTGAGAACTTTGGCTTTGGAGCCCTAGCAAAAAGTCTTGCAGGCGGACAATAGTACTCATAAGAATAAGCAGAATAGTTCTTGGTCTTATGAACATGGCAGTTCGATGAACCGCGCTCATATTCATAGGCCTGAGTATGGTTTCCATGCAAAACATTTGCATTAGTGCGACTCAGGTGAGTCCTCTGTCTGTATGAAGCCTTTGGACCATATGAAGCCTGTGGTCTGGGGTTTGTCTTCTTCACCTGTGGTGTCATGATGACATTCACAGGAAGATTTTCCAAACACTTTTTCGGCACCCAGATCTTCTTCATAGGCGGTCCATTCCTGCAGTTAGTACCAATGTACCTGGCAAACACTTCACCATTCTGATTCTTAAACAGTTTATAGTTTGCATCAAACGATTCATCAATGACAATGGGGTTAGCACAAGTGAAGCCAGATAGAGTGGATGGATCTGCTGAAGGTTCCTTTGCAGCAACCCTTGTGGTTTTGGGGTACTGCTCAGGTTTCCAGTAAGAGCCATCAGCATTCATTTTCCTTACGAACCCAACACCCTCTTTCCTCGGGTTTCGGTTCAGGATCTGCCTTTTGAGGACATCACATAGTGTCTGATGCCCTTTAAGACTTTTGTACATCCCTGTTTCAAGCAATGTCTTCAACCTAGCATTCTCATCAGCAATAGCAGTGGTATCCTCAGTAGATGGGTTAGTTACAACATCAACAGTTGAAGATATTGCAACAGTAGCAGCGTAGAACACTCAGCAACAGAAGTAGCATTGTCACGCTCGATGCATTTAAGACATGGTGGTTCAAATCCTTCCTAAGAGGAACTGATCTGTTCTGCGCGAAGTGACTCATTTTCCTTTTGAAGATCTTCATGAGCCGCTCTCAATTTCTCAAGATCTTGCTTCCTTTGAAGATAAATATAGGAAAGCTTTTCATGAGTTGTTGAGAGCGTTTCATGTCGACTTTCAAGTTCCTCATACTTAACGTGAAGATTTTTTATGTCTTCAATTAAGGACTCAGATCGAGTCATTTCAGCGTCTAACAGATCATCGCTTTTGTCTAACAGTTTTTGAATATGTTCCATAGCTTTCTGTTGTTCAGTTGCAATTTTAGCAAGTGTTTTGTAGCTGAGTTTTCAACCACAATCACAGTCATCTTCACTAGATGTTTGATAGTGAGTAGTGCGTGTGTTTACCTTGGCACCGTGTGCCATGAAGCAGTAGGTAGGAGCGGAGTAGTCCTTGTCATTTGCATCGGTGTCGGTGATGAAGTCATTGTCTTCAGTGTTGAAGATGGACTTGGCAACGTATGCTGTAGCCAGACTTGCAACGCCAGAATCGGACTCCTCCTCAGACTCCACCTCCGCCTCCTCAGAAGCGGACTCCTCCTCTGAATCCATTTCCTTGTCAACAAACGCACGTGCCTTGCCAGATGAGCTCTTCTTGTGTGATGAAGACTTTGAGGAAGACTTGGAAGAAGACTTTGAGTATTTCTTCTTCTTCTTATCGTCAGAGTCATATTCCTTTCTCTTCTTCTTCTTTTTGTTCTCATTGTCCCACTGCGGACACTCAGAGATGAAGTGGCCAGGTTTCTTGCACTTGTCGCATGTTTTCTTCTTGTAGTCATGAGCAGAAGCTTCGTCATTCCTTGAGCTTGATCGTGAAGACTTTCTGAAGCCTTTCTTCTTGGTGAATTTTTGGAACTTCTTCACAAGCATAGCAAGTTCCTTTTCAATGTCTTCAGGGTCATCAGAACTGCTGTCAAATTCTTCTTTAGATGAGGAGACAGCTTTTGCCTTCAAGGCACGAGTTCGCCCATAGTTGGGACCGTAGATATCTCTTTTCTCATAAAGCTGAAACTCATGTGTGTTGAGCCTCTCAAGTATGTCAGATGGATCGAGTGTCTTGAAATCAGGACATTCTTGAATCATTAGGGCTAGGGTGTCAAACGAACTGTCAAGTGATCTCAGGAGTGTCTTGACGACTTCATGCTTGGTGATCTCAGTAGCGCCGAGGGCTTGAAGCTCATTTGTGATGTCAGTGAGTCGATCAAACGTGAGCTGGACATTCTCATTGTCATTTCTCTTGAAGCGGTTGAAGAGGTTGCGAAGGACACTGATTCTCTGATCTCTCTGGGTTGAGACGCCTTCGTTGACCTTGGAGAGCCAGTCCCAGACTAGCTTAGATGTTTCCAAAGCACTCACACGGCCATACTGTCCTTTGGTCAGATGACCACAAATGATATTCTTGGCAGTAGAGTCCAGTTGAACGAACTTCTTGACGCCAGCAGCAGTGACACCTTCTCCAGCCATGGAAACGCCGTTCTTGACGACATACCATAGGTCGACGTCAATGGCTTCAAGATGCATGCGCATCTTATTCTTCTAGTAGGGATATTCAGTTCCATCGAAGACGGGGCACGCAGCGGAGACTTTAATTATCCCTGCAGTCGACATAGCTAAAACTCCAGGTGGTTAAACCGAAGCACACAGAACAAGGGAGTACCTTGCTCTGATACCAATTGAAAGTGCGTTATATCGACTAGAGGGGGTGAATAGGCGATTTTTATGAAAGTCTTCAAAACGTGGAAGTTTCGAAGACAAACGATGGAAACAAACCTATTACCATGCAGCGGAAGGTAGACTACACTAGGCAAACCATAGTCAAGTATTCAATGAATTGAAAGCACAATGACTAATAGCAGCTAGGTAGTAAGGATCAGGTAGGAAGATATTATGAAGCCAAACAGAACACGCAATCACTCAGTGAAGACAAAAGATAGTGCAATCATACACTGACTTCACAAGGACCAACAGTAAGTAAAGGGAAGGGAAGGATAAAACCAGTGACTCGTTGAAGACAATGATTTGTTGGACCAGTTCCAGTTTCTGTGACAACTGTACGTCTGGTTAGGGCGGCTAGGTATTTAAACCTGAGGACACATAGTCCCGGACACCCAGTCTTGAACACGCGGCTCAGGACACCCAGTCCTCACCGTATTCCCCTTGAGCTAAGGTCACACAGACCTCGCCCAATCACTCTGGTAAGTCTTCAAGGTAGACTCCCAAACCTTCATAGACTTCGTGCACCAGCGATCCACAATGTCTCTTGGATGCTCAGAACGCGACGCCTAACCGGCTGGAGGATTCACAGTCCTCAAGTGTAATAAGTCTTCAGATCACACCGACAAGAAGACTTAAGTGATGCCTAACACTCTTTGGCTCTGGGTGGTTAGGTCTTTATCCTCGCAAGGAATTCTCTCAAAGGCTTCGAGGTGGGTTGCTCTTCAAACGACAAAAGCCGTACTCTAACTCTGAGCAGCCAACCGTTTATGGTTGTAGGGGGTGGGCTATTTATAGCCACTAGGCAACCCGACCTGATTTGTCCGAAATGACCCTGGGTCACTAAGGAACTGACATGTGTTCCAACGGTCAGATTTCAAACTCACACGGCAACTTTACTTGGGCTACAAGCAAAGCTGACTTGTCCGACTCTGGACAAGATTCGCTCTCATAGTCTTCACTCGAAGACATAGGTTTTGGTTAAGCATCACTTCAGTCATTCTGACTGGTTCTCTTGGACCCCACTTAACAGTACTGTGGTTCCTATGACTCAACAAAGAAGAAAAAGAACTACGAAAGATCTAAGTCTTCGAGCTCCATAGGCTTCATGCGATGTCTTCTCTTGTCATAGTCTTCAATCTGAATATCTTCATATACCACCTTTGACATCAATGTCTTCATACATTTTTAGGGGTCATCTCTGGTAGGAAACCGAATCAATGAGGGACTTCTACCTGTGTTATCCTGCAATTCTCACAACACACATTAGTCCCTCAACTAGGTTTGTCGTCAATACTCCAAAACCAACTAGGGGTGGCACTAGATGCACTTACATAAAGGGTTACGTCGATGCAAATTTTGACACTGATCCAGATGACTCTAAGTCTCAATCTAGATACATTTTGAAAGTGAGAGCAATTAGCTAGAGTAGCTCCGTGCAGAGCATTGTTGACATAGAAATTGGCAAAATAAATACGGATCTGAATGTGGCAGAGCCATAGACTAAACTTCTCTCACAAGCAAAACATGATCACACCTTAGTACTCTCTGGGTGTTAATAACATAGAGATGTGAACTAGATTATTGACTCTAGTAAACCCTTTGGGTGTTGGTCACATGACGATGTGAACTATGGTTGTTAATCACATGGTGATGTGAACTATTGGTGTTAAATCACATGGCGATGTGAACTAGATTATTGACTCTAGTGCAAGTGGGAGACTGAAGGAAATATGCCCTAGAGGCAATAATAAAGTTGTTATTTATATTTCCTTATATCATGATAAGTGTTTATTATTCATGCTAGAATTGTATTAACCGGAAATTAGTACATGTGTGAATACATAAACAAACAGAGTGTCACTACTATGCCTCTACTTGACTAGCTCATTAATAAAAGATGGTTAAGTTTCCTAGCCATAGACAAAGAGTTGTCATTTGATAAGCAAGATCAAATCATTAGAGAATGATGTGATTGACTTGACCCATCTGTTAGCTTTGCTCGATGATCATTACAGTTTCATTGCTATTGCTTTCTTCATGACTTATACATGTTCCTCAGACTATGAGACTATGCAACTCCCGAATACCGGACGAACACCTTGTGTCCTATCAAACGTCACAACATAACTGGGTGATTATAAAGATGCTCTATAGGTGTCTCCGATGGTGTTTGTTGAGTTGGCATGGATCAAGATTATGATTTGTCACTCCGAGTATCGGAGAGGTATCTCTGGGCCCCCTCGGTAATGCACATCACTATAAGCCTTGCAAGCAATGTGACTAATGAGTTAGTTACAGGATGATGCATTACGGAACGAGTAAACAGACTTGCCGGTAACGAGATTGACCTAGGTATTGAGATACCGACGATCGAATCTCGGGCACGTAACATACCGATGACAAAGGGAACAACGTATATCGTTATGCGGTTTGACCGATAAAGATCTTCATACAATATGTAGGAACCAATATGAGCATCCAGGTTCCGCTATTGGTTATTGACTGGAGATGAGTCTCGGTCATGTCTACATAGTTCTCGAACCCGTAGGGTCCGCACGCTTAACATTCTGTGACGATTTGTATTATGAGTTATGTGATTTGATGACCGAAGTTTGTTCGGAGTCCCGGATGAGATCGGGACATGACGAGCAGTCTCGAAATGGTCGAGGCGTAAAGATCGATATATTGGAAGGCTATATTCGAACACCGAAAAGGGTCCAAGTGATTCAGATATTTTTACGTCTCGACCATTTCCGGTGTTCGAATATAGCCTTCCAATATATCGATCTTTACGTCTCGACCATTTCGAGACTCCTCGTCATGTCCCCGATCTCATCCGGGACTCCGAACAAACTTCGGTCATCAAATCACATAACTCATAATACAAATCGTCACAGAATGTTAAGCGTGCGGACCCTGCGGGTTCGAGAACTATGTAGACATGACCGAGACTCATCTCCAATCAATAACCAATAGCGGAACCTGGATGCTCATATTGGTTCCTACATATTGTATGAAGATCTTTATCGGTCAAACCGCATAACAATATACGTTGTTCCCTTTGTCATCGGTATGTTACTTGCCCGAGATTCGATCGTCGGTATCTCAATACCTAGGTCAATCTCGTTACCGGCAAGTCTGTTTACTCGTTCCGTAATGCATCATCCTGTAACTAACTCATTAGTCACATTGCTTGCAAGGCTTATAGTGATGTGCATTACCGAGGGGGCCCAGAGATACCTCTCTGATACTCGGAGTGACAAATCATAATCTTGATCCATGCCAACTCAACAAACACCATCGGAGGCACCTGTAGAGCATCTTTATAATCACCCAGTTACGTTGTGACGTTTGATAGGACACAAGGTGTTCGTCCGGTATTCGGGAGTTGCATAGTCTCATAGTCTGAGGAACATGTATAAGTCATGAAGAAAGCAATAGCAATGAAACTGTAATGATCATCGAGCAAAGCTAACAGATGGGTCAAGTCAATCACATCATTCTCTAATGATTTGATCTTGCTTATCAAATGACAACTCTTTGTCCATGGCTAGGAAACTTAACCATCTTTTATTAATGAGCTAGTCAAGTAGAGGCATAGTAGTGACACTCTATTTGTTTATGTATTCACACATGTACTAAGTTTCCGGTTAAAACAATTCTAGCATGAATAATAAACACTTATCATGATATAAGGAAATATAAATAACAACTTTATTATTGCCTCTAGGGCATATTTCCTTCAGTCTCCCACTTGCACTAGAGTCAATAATCTAGTTCAGATCGTCATGTGATTTAACACGAATAGTTCACATCTTTATGCGATTAGTTGACATCTCCATGTGACTAACACCCAAAGGGTTTACTAGAGTCGATAATCTAGTTCACATCGCTATGTGATTAGCACCCAAAGAGTGATCATGTTTTGCTTGTGAGAGAAATTTAGTCAACGGGTCTGCCACATTCAGAGTCGTATGTATTTTGCAAATTTTCTATGTCTACAATGCTTTGCACGGAGCTACTCTAGCTAATTGCTCCCACTTTTAATATGTATCTAGATCAATACTTAGAGTCATCCAGGTCGGTGTTAAAGCTTGCATCGGCGTAACTCTTTACGACGAACTCTTTGTCACCTCCATAACCGAGAAACATTTCCTTATTCCACTAAGGATATTTTTGACCACTGTCTAGTGATCCACTCCTGGATCACTATTGTCCCCTCTTGCCAATCTTATGGTGAGGTACACAATAGGTCTGGTACATAGCATAGCATATTTTATAGAACCTATGACTGAGGCATAGGGAATGACTTTTCATTCTCTTTCTATTTTCTATCGTGGTCGGGTTTTGAGTCTTACCCAACTTCACACCATGCAACACAGGCAAGAACTCCTTCTTTGACTGTTCTATTTTGAACTACTTCAAAATCTTGTCAAGGTATGTACTCATTGAAAATATATCAAGCGTCTTGATCTATCTCTATAGATCTTGATGCTCAATATGTAAGTAGCTTCACCGAGGTCTTTCTTTGAAAAACTCCTTTCAAACACTCCCTTAGGCTTTCCAAAAACTTCTACATTATTTCCGATCAACAATATGTCATTCGCATATACTTATCAGAAATGTTGTAGTGCTCCCACTCACTTTCTTGTAAATACAGGCTTCACCGCAAGTTTGTATAAAACCATATGCTTTGATCACTTTATCAAAGCATATATTCCAACTCCGAGATGCTTTGCACCAGTCCATAGATGGATCACTGGAGCTTGCTCACTTTGTTAGCACCTTCAGGATTGACAAAACCTTCTGGTTGCATCATATACAACTCTTCTTTAAGAAATCCATTAAGGAATGCAGTTTGGACATCCAATTGCCAGATTTCATAAAATGCGCCAACTGCTAACATGATTCGGACAGACTTTTAAGCATCGATACGAGTGAGAAAATCTCATCGTAGTCAGCACCTTGATCTTGTCGAAAACGTTTTGCGACAAGTTGAGATTTTTAGATAGTAACACTACTATCATCGTCTGTCTTCCTCTTGAAAATCCATTTATTCTCAATGACTCACCGATCATCGGGCAAGTCAATCAAAGTCCATAATTTGTTCTCATACATGGATCCCATCTCAGGTTTCATGGCCTCAAGCCGTTTTGCGGAATCTGAGCTCATCATCGCTTCCTCATAGTTTGTAGGTTCGTCATGGTCTAGTAACATGACTTTCAGAACAGGATTACCGTACCACTCTGGTGCGGACCGTACTTTGGTTGACCTACGAGGTTCGGTTACTTAGCAATTTACATGAGTTGTGAACAGTTTGATGCAGAGTTGCAGCTGGTATGATCCAGATTCGCAGAATTGTGCCTGGTGTAGTGCTGTATAGATCCAATATTGATGAGCTATGCAAAACAAGAGCAATGGACAAAGTAGAAGTCGTCCTTTGGCAAATGGTTCATATTGGTATTTGACTGAATACTACGACCTATACTAGCCTGATTCATGGATATTCCCATTTGGGTCAGTTGGCAGAGGTTGTTATATGTTGTTAAAGAAATGACAAGTCAAGGTCTCATACCAAACATTTCTACTTGCAACTCTGTCGTGGACTACCTTTGCAAGAATGCAAGAATTAAAAGAAGCTACAGATTATTTTTACTCCACGACTGAGAAGTGCTATAAACCTACTGTTTTGACGTACTCTGTTATGCTTCATGGGTACGCTACAGAAGGATCCCTTATTGATATGAGATTTGATGGCAGAAGACGGACTTTCTACCTTTTCTCCATTTTTCCCTTTTTTTAACGGTTTGTCCTCCATTTTTTCACCATACTGATTACTTCATATGCTAAGTATGGAATGATGGATGTGGCTATACTTTTCTTTGAAGACCCTAATGCAGTCACATATTTAAAGGTGCTAGCTGGGGTTTGCAGAATGGGCGGGATGGATGATGCAATGGACAAATTCAGTGAGGTGGTTGATATGGGAGTACCACATGAGACAACTGTTTGCAGGTTAAAGCTATTCAGAGAAATGTTGAACAAGAGAGTTAAAGCTACAACTTATACTAAATCTGGGACAATTAATTTGGATCGGAGGGAGTATCTGGCATCATACTGCATGGGTTAATTTCCAGTATCGAGGATAGACGAAGCGAACAGTGCCAAGAAAAAAAAACACTCTTATTTCCATGCTCGGGAGAACCGTTGCTTGTTTGTGATTGCTGCACCAAATGCTTATACTGTTTCATGTGTTATTTTAACTGGCGCATTGACTTAATGATTAAGCTGCTCTAAAACTAAGAAGCCCATGTTTAAAAAAGAGTGAATTTCACTTTTTACCTTGTAGTTATACATTTGTGACACATATTACCCCATTTAGCGGAACTTTTATCGAAATATCGGATTTCGGAGACTTTTAACACGGTTTTAACCCAGTTTTATATTTTCTTTGTTTATGATCGATAGGATCGGCATGTTGCGTCATTGATTCGTAAAAAAAAATATACAAGGATCGGAGGACATCATTGACGATCTTGTCCAAGCTTCTCTTGTCTATCTGTTCCGTTCCTTGTGGCCGTCCACATATTTTTGGATCCGCAGCGTCACCTCACACCTTACATGATAGACACGCATCAGAAAATGAGGATCCAAAGCTTTCAAAAGGGGTATTCTAGACGAACTTTCACTCGACGGGGTAATTAGTGTCACAAATGTACAAATATGGGGTAAAAAGTGGAATTCACTCTTAATCTAATTTTCGACTAAATTCAGCCTAAAAGCAATCATGTTTCCCCCCCCCCCCCCCCCCCCCTCAGCCCATGCCCCCCCCCCCCCCCCCCCCATAATTTCATCTCAAGCTCCGCCACTGCATAGGACTCCTGGATCTTGGCTGACGACTGGTGCTCTCTATACTCTATACACCAAGGTTTGAGAACAGATGTCACCAATGGACAACTCACATTTGGTCCAGCTTCTGCCTTTACATACTCGCTTGTTTTGCTATATACATATATATATATAAAGGCCTGAAGTTTACTTTGCTATCATTGATGAAAATACAGCAGAACTACGGATTGTCATAAGATAGAGGAACCAGGGTTTTGTCCCCTGTATCTGTATTTGGGTTATCGCATAATTGACCTTGGTTCAAGTTTTCTTTAGCATTTTGCACAAGGTCTGAACATTATGATGCCTGTATTTGATGCGGAGTGCTAATCAATAGCAACTGGAGTACATCTGAGTACAGTTTCATGTCTAGCGGCAGTTTTTTCTATCTTGAATTTTCCAACTGATTGGTGTACCCCATCTATCTATCTATCTATCTATCTATCTATACCTCTATCTATCTATCTATCTATCTATACCTATACTAATTACAAACTCCCACAAAATTACCATGTTAATTACATTTTACGTGCCGTTCATTTGGTGGGTCCGAATTATAACAGTGTAGATCTGATCATATAATCCTCAGCCAGAAAAAGACATTTTCTGTAAAGAAAAAATATCCAATATCAATTCTACCTAAACTTCACGTGCTATATCGGTTGTAAAAGCTAAAGAACAAAAATCCAATCTCAATTTGTACCTAAAAGCTTCACGTCCTTCCACCAAAAAAAACCAAAAAAAAACAATCTCAATCGTACCCAGAAAAGCCTCACGTCCTATTCCACCAAAAGAAAAGTTAACATTCTTCATGGCCTTTCCAAAACAAAATCAGAGTCCTCCCATAAGAAAACTAAATCAGAGTCCCGATCTATTTGCAGTAGCCTCCATGATTCGTCTACTCAAGTAATCGCTAGATTTTACGAGCCGTTCATTTGGTGGGTCCGAATTATAACGGTGTAGATCTGATTATATAATCCTCAGCCAGAAAAAGACGTTTTCTGTAAAGAAAAAATATCCAATATCAATTCTACCTAAACTTCACGTGCTATATCGGTTGTAAAAGCTAAAGAACAAAAATCCAATCTCAATTTGTACCTAAAAGCTTCACGTCCTTCCACCCAAAAAAAACAAAAAAAAAAACAATCTCAATCGTACCCAGAAAAGCCTGACGTCCTACTCCACCAAAAGAAAAGTTAACATTCTTCACGGCCTTTCCAAAACAAAATCAGAGTCCTCCCATAAGAAAACTAAATCAAAGTCCCGATCTATTTGCAGTAGCCTCCATGATTCGTCTACTCAAGTAATCGCCTGAACCTAAACCCTGATCGAGAGCTCTTGGTCGAGGTCTCCATCGCCCCTTCCATGTAATGTCGCCTCCTGCCCCAGGCCCGCTATTGTCCTGGTCTTGGTCTCTCCATCGCCCAACCTTCGTCCATTCTCCTCCCTGCAAGCATCTCCTCTCTCTCTCTCTCTCTCCCGCAATTGTCTTTCTCATGCCTTTTGTTTCATCTGCGGTGTGTTAGATCCAGCAGCAAATCACATCTCCAGACTAAAACTAATTCCACCAGCTCATGGCTGATAGGCATTGGCCAATTCCTCCTGGTGCCATTAGCATCTCTCTCTTTTGTGTGTTGCAGATGATGAACAGAACGCGACGAGTTAGATCCAGTGGAAAATATGTCTTTTGTGTGTTGCAGATGATGAACAGAACGCGACGAGTTAGATCCAGTGGAAAATATGAGAAAAGCAAGATTTGCAAGTAGGTGATGAACATCATCAAATTGGATGCCTCCACATGTTATACAAAATTGGGTGATGTGGATAGGCCTTGGCCTCTTTCTCCCGGTTGCCAATCTCTCTCTCTATCTCTCTCTCTCTCTCTCTCTCTCTCTCTCTCTGTGTGTGTGTGTGTGTTGCAGATGATGAAGATAATGCAGGGAGTTAGATCCAGCGGCAAATTTGAGAAAAGCGAGATTGCAATGCAGGTGATGAACATCATCTACTATTTTTACAATTGGGTGCCTCCACACATTATTACAAAATTGGCCGATGAAGTGCAATGCAGGACCTTCCACTCCGCAGTGATCTTTTGAACATCACCCATCCCAGTCTATTAATTAGGTAAATATAATGTGTTTCTGTCTGCAGTGTGTCAACTCTGACATTGTTTAGCCTATCTATCCAGGGTGCGTATGAGAAGCTATTCTTGGCTGCGGCACCGTCGAGGCCGAGGACGAGGTGATTAGCTCACCATTAAGCAACTGGTCTGTTGATGGATTAAGTGTGTGAAGAAACTTTTGATCTGAGGTAATATAATATTTTTTTTATTTAATTACAGTGTCTTTTCGGCATGCCCTACGTGTTCGTCTGTGATGGCTGAAAAGCGTAGATATATAATTATACCCTCTCAAATCAGTCAAGCTATGTGATTTATTATTATTTGGAGTATGGAGATTCACTCAAGGAAACAACTTTCATATTTTTATCACTGATTTCGGCCCTTTTTTTTGTCTCAGCTTTTCATATTTTATACCTTAATTATCATGACACATTTTCTTCTACCACCAATCTGCATTGATACTCCCCCCTGTTCCTCACCTCTGACACGTATCGTAAAACCTCCAATTCTATTAATAAGATTAGTGTATCCTTGATTGTATGGACCTACCAATGCACAATTATTCAATTGAGCCCATGAAGTTATCCATCGAACTACCGATGCCCATAGTATGAGTAAAAAATAAGTTATCTTGCAATCCAGTTCGTTTTTGCGACATTTATACTTGGACTGTGCTTCCGAGGTTCTGTCCTATATGTGCATTTTGTTTCTCATGTTCTATGTTGGGTCTGATTTAATGGGTTTTATAAGAATTCCAACCGATTATTCTTTTATTCAGGTTCCAAGCATAATATGCAACTGCATTTATTTTCTCCAGGGATTTTAGTTTTAATCATGTCTGTTCTCAATTTCAGTGAATGACGACCAATGAAGTATTTCCCAGGCTAGCATCGTTGTTGGGCACATGTTATTATCAGCAAGGCAGAACAGGCTCATGTTCCATGAAATTAATTTTGCATGAAGGAAGAAATTTTTGACCTTACGCACAAAAGCCACCCAATCGCAAAATTGGTGGGATTCTAATTAACCTTTCCAAATGCATGAGACTGAATTAGAGCAGAACTATGAGAACCCCGCCATGCAAAATAGGCCCATGCATGA
Organism: Triticum monococcum; assembly: GCA_034509565.1. Taxonomy (NCBI): domain Eukaryota; kingdom Viridiplantae; phylum Streptophyta; class Magnoliopsida; order Poales; family Poaceae; genus Triticum; species Triticum monococcum. The sequence continues at coordinate 72,202,210 of CM067846.1, forward strand.
ATCGTATATCTCCTCAGGTCACCGTCTTGCCAAACTTTGCATTACCTAATGCATCAGAGTTAGAGTTGCCTATCTTCTCTCAAATTGTTTTTCTGACTGTTAGGGTACTGAATTTTGTATTGCTAATAAGTAACAATTGTACTTGATATCAGTCCATGCACTATAATTTTTGTAAGTTAATCTATGGTAAAAATATGATAAATACGTGTTTGGTTTTTAGAGTAGATGGATATGTTTAACATGTTTTGTGTGTGGTTTTGCAGCATATAATCAAATTATTTTCCCAATAATCCATACCTATGTAAACGTATGAAATAAACTCTATGATAGTCAAACCCAATACATCTCCGGTACCCCAACAGAATCCAACAGAATTGCAGGGTGCCATGTTATAAAGGTCATCTTACATACAAGCAACAAACTAAGCATGCACACAAGAATAGTCTACTTAGTTACTTTTTTCTACACAGTTCGTGTTTTGGAACGTGAGCACGATAAAGTTTATTATTAATGCCATGCCACTACTAGAATCACCGAATTCGCTGAGTTTCAAAGCCTAGCTAGAAACTACTTGGCATTAAGTGTTTGCATAGTGTTCTTGGAAAACGTCACTTGGTTGGACAGAGGTGAGCACTCATCAACATTGCCGAGTTCTTATTATGGGCACTCGACAAATATTTAAATAGCCATTGCCGAGTTTTGGAAAAAGAGAACTCGGCAAACTACCACGTTAGGAATAACATTCATATTAACTTGTACGAGCGACACATATAGGGTGCTGATAATGGATACAAGGTATGTCTGTCGGTTTGTTTGGTTAGATAAATAAGATTTCAGGTAAATATTGAATCGGTATTTTGCTACATATGGATTCATATTTCTTTTGGTTTCATTATATACCAAATTATTTCAATAAGGTTTTTGTATATACCTTATTTGCCAAATTTTGTGTGAATCCAAAATAGAGACCAGAACGGTCTACTTTTGTGTGTATGTTAATATATTAGCATTTTACTTTTAGGAAATGACTAATATAATGAAAGTGAGCATGTTAAGATCAATACATTATGATGTGATGGAAGCAAGGCAGATGCACTGAAGTGCAACCATCTCAACATGTACAGAAACTCAACCGAATGAACATTTTCTCGATGCAATGACTAGGCTTTTTCCTATTAATGAGAAATTTTTTAAACAAAGAAGCGAGTACTAAAAATGGTCGCTGATGTGTGCATCTATTTCATTTTTTGTTTAAAAAGGTCTAATCATTTTTGTTGTTGATTATGTGAGGCTCTTTCATCTTATATATAAACTTATAAAGTAAACTTCTTAATTACTCTAGCGACTGGATAGAGGTTTAGAGGTGCTAATAATTAGATTTTTTTTATTTGGATAGAGAACATTTGAGTACAAGTGACTCATTTCATATTCTATTATTTTAAGTATTAAATTCTAACTATGGGAAGATTTGAATGTTAAACATGTATGGTCATAGGACAAGATGGAACTGTTCCAATAGAAACTTGGGAATTCCGGATTTCATTTCTCCGGGTAAATGAAATGTAGTCTCAAAACTCAATCCATTGCAGATTACAAAATTAGCCCATGCGAATGCACGGGTTGACGACTAGTCGTATGCTAATTTTGCTTTGCAGAGGTGAGCAGAAAATGTATCATCATGACTATGCATTATAGGAAAGAGCTAACTGAGAGAGGAAACGACGCCTACGACAGTGTGGCTTGCTTGCAATCTGCAGCTGCCAACCCTGAAACTCAATATGAACTTGGATAGAACAATTAGGCGCAATTCCGTGTTGGCAAGAATTGAATCTGATATTAGCAAGTTCTTTTTGTTAGTGATGCATATACTACGTCTACCTGCCATGGTTTTGGGTACCGCCCGAGAAAAACGGTTACCGGACGGTTACCGAGCTTCTCGTTGCCCCACGAAAAACGCGTATCCCGAGCAAAAAAATTCGAAATTTTTGAATTTTTACGTTCAGCGTTTACTACAATAGTATTGCAGCTCTAGAATATCACCAAACGCAGCTTTGGCGCGGTGGTACAGGTCTACTACAGTCCTTGTGAGGTCTCTGGTTCGATTCCTAACTTTTTGCACAACTTTTTTGGTTTATTTTTCAAAATATGTACATGAAAAAAGAGGACGGGAGAGGAATCGACCTCGCGACCTCTTTACTTAGAGAGTACAAGACATTCCACTGGGGTGCTACCAACTCTGTCGCAATATTGGTTCAACTTTTATCTATATCGAACTTAAAACAATTTGAATTCGAAATTTAATTATAAATTTCGTCCGAAATATGTTCGGTATTTCTCGATAACCATGGTAACCGAGAATCTCGCCCCCTCATGAGAAAATTCGTCCATTCGGAATCCAAAACCTTGCTACCTGCACATGTTAGATCCCGCAACTAAATTAAAATCTTGCAGGAAGATTGACCGGTGGTTTTTGCAACAGAGACAAATTTATTTGGAAGAAGGAAAGAGACGGAGGCCGAACAGGACTCAAATTGCACGCCATCGGTCTCGGTCTTAAAATAGCGCCCGGACGGCAAGCCCAGATTTTGTTTACCAGCCAACAGCCGCCGCTGTAGCCGCGGGCGTGGGAGGGATGGCACCGGGGACCGCCGAGGGGCCATCGCCGACGCCGCCGGAAAGAGCATCCTGGAGGACTTGTTACTCTGAGCTGATCGACCGCGTTTGTTCCCTGGGGCTGCCGGTGTCTATCAACCACGCCCTTCCTCCTCCGCTGCCGCCGCCGCCCACGGCACCTGGCGATGATGGGCATCCGGCGCCGGTTTGCTCCGGCACCAGCCCGCGTGCTGGCCGGCATCATAAGGCCGCCGCGGGTCGCGTGTCCGGCAGTTTACAAACCCCGGGAGGTTTTAATGGGTAGAGACCTGGTGGAGGTATTCTCCGTGACTGCCACCTTCCACTTCGTGGGCACCACCATTGATGTCAGCGACTGGCGCTCCAGCACATCTTCTCGCGCAAGGACTGGGGCGAGGGGTACAAAAGTTTCTTCCTCCGGAAGAAGAAGTGGCTGTCAAGCGACGGCTACTCCGCCCTCTCCGAGTTCAAGGACCAGCTGGTCCTCACCGGACCACACAGCGCCATATCGCCCTGTGGTGGCTTCCTCGTCCGGCTCTTCATCCCGGGGACGAGGAAGAATGGCTGGGAGGTTCTCAGGCTACATTGGGATTCGGAGGTGAAGGATCCGAGCATATACAACAGGCCCATGACCAGGACTAGGGCTGGACACGAGCCAAGCCGAGCCGAGCTTGATCCGAGCCTAGCTTTGGCTCGCTATGGAGCGGCTCGGCTCGCTCAGCCAACGAGCCTACTTCAACCGGCTCGGCTTGCTTTGGCTATGGCTCGGCTGAAACCGAGCCGGCTCGTAAGCCAGTTTCTCCCAGAACCATTTAATAGTACAGACCTCTGTATATAGTTCATATACTTGATTTTTTGCGGCAATTAAACCTATATTTTGGAAAACAAACAGTTTATACTACTAAAAATGAACAATCCAGCAGTCTATTGTTTTAAAAAATGGTCATAGTAATGAAAAATAATGTTCTTATATGAATTCTTCTACAAAAATTGTAACAATGGAACACATATGAGAGAAAGAATTGGGCACCATTTCTATTGAATTTTGGACAGCACTTCAATTGAACTTTACACAGGAAAACATCAAATATTGACAGCCAAACAAGGAAATTTTGCATAGCATAACACTTCACTTGGACATAAAACTAAGAAAATGTTGACAGCCAAACAATGACTAGCGAAAACCACACAATACAAAGTTCATAGTTCATCACGAGTTCACAACAACATTGTTGAAAGTGCATGGTTCATCACAACATCATTCAAGGTCCATAGTTCATCACAACAGCACACATAATTCAAAGTTCATCACAACAAAAGAAATGGCACGAGATGATCACGTTGACCTCAACAATCCACATGAGAAGATCATGTAGACATCCATCTTCAAAATAGCAAGAGCAACACCCACATGGCGAATATCTACATGTAACACAGATTTGTAAACTTGATATTCTCACTATGTCAAGATAGGAAAACTGAGACATGTAAAAACATTAGTTACCAATTGTTGTCACCCCCCACATCAACAATCTTGGGCAACTTGATATTCTCAACATCGTCCTCCTCATCTTCATCCCTCTCCTAATTATTTGTAAGTTAGCCACATACAAGAAATAGACAGAAATCATAGAAGAAAAAGATAGGAATCATACCACCACATTGAAGTCCTTGTGAGAACCGTTGATATAACTAGCACCGCACACCAAGGCTTCCACCATTTCTGGTTTTAAAGAACTTCCCTTTTTGCTTGTCCATTGCCCTTCCCATTCCCCTTTTGCATCCCCGAGACCGGCAACTTTCTCTTCATAATGGAGTCCAACGTCCTCTCTTTCTCCTTCTCCTTCCCACTCGCCTTCCCCTTTTGCTTGTCCATTGTTGCGACGATAGGCATCTGCACACATCAGCAAACAACAAACAGTCAATCATCAACAACAGTAAACTAATTAGACATGGAGTCTATGTAATTTTCCAGCAAGTAGATTTTTTTCAAGCTGCTATGCTACAGCAAGTAGATCATCAACTAGTTCATCAACAACAGACAACTAATTACACATGGAATCAATGAAAATTTTGATCTATCCATCCATTCTGCCCTACAACTCCATCCATCCATGATCCATCCATCTGTTGCTGCTACAGCTAGCCGTACAGACTACAATACATCCATCCATGATCCACCCATCTAGCCCTACATCTACCTGACTACGTCCATCGATCCATCCGTCCATCCATCCACCATATGTGTACTAGTGCAGACACCTACGGCTAGGGTTTGGGAAGTTCGAACTACATGACTACATCCATCGATCCATCCATCCATTGATCCATCACATGCATACTAAGTTCAGAGAGCTGCTGCTAGGGATTGGGATTTGGGAACGAAGGAAGTACCTACTCCGGCTCGTCACATTCCGCAAGAAACCAGGGGAGGCGCGTCCGTCTACGTCCGGTGTGGTGAGGAACGGTCGCGCCGCCCGTCGCCGTCCGTGCCGGGTTGGCGAGGAAGCGCGGCATCGCTCATCGCCGTCGATCCAGATTTGTGGCGTGGCGAGAGAGAGGCGAGGCGGCGCAGAGCAGAGAAAGGGAGAGATGAGAGACTGGCTGTGGTTGCTCTGCCCTAATGCGCTAGCTATTGTGATCGATGGTGGAATTGGGCTGGGCCGCAAGCGAGCCACCGAGCTGAACCGGCTGAAACTCAGCTCGACTCGGTCGCGAAATGGGCCTGTTTTTAGACCTCGGCCCGCTCGATAATCCTATCGAGTCGAGCTGTAACGGGCCGAGCTAGAGCGAGCTTCGGGCCGAGCCGAAAAGCTCGCTCGTACGTCCAGTCCTAACCAGGACCATCGTGACACAGAGGGCCCGCGTCCATTTGACCTGCGCGGTGCTGGATGATGCCGTGCAGGCCACTGTGCGGGTCACACTGCGTCTGCCCGGTGAGGCCGCCATGAGCGCCAAGGTCCATGGCCACATCAATGCGCGTGTCGACACATTTAGCATCGGGTGCACGCTGTTCAGCAGAGACACCGATGAGCCGGTAGACGTCCCTGTCTCGGGGGATTCTCTTACACAGAGATATTCCGACAGTGAATTTTGTCCCTCCACTATTCTTCCGTTGGACCGAGACGCTCTCGTCGTGCCGGTTGGAGTATGTGTTTAGGTTTCGGGGGAGCTGGTGTTCGACGGATCTAATGTCGTACATGTCAGCCATTCGATCAAGGTCGAAGGTGAGAGGGTCGAGAGCCAAGGGGTGATGGTGCAAGACGGCTACTGCTCTACTACTGTAGACATGTGGTTCATGGAGCCATGCACTACCGGAATAGGGCTCGATGCCGGCCAAAAGTATGCTGACGGCCACCGTCGGCCTATTCTAGACTATGCCGATAGCTGGCCCCAGGCCGTCGGCATACAACGGCCGTCGGGCTATCCCAGTATACGCCGACGGCCCCCATAGGCAAAGAACCGCCGTCGACATAGACTAATCTATGCCTACAGCGGCCATCGGCATATACAGGCCATCGGCAAAGCTACGGGCCCGGCAACCACGCCCGTGATAGGCGGCTAACGGCGTCAGATCTATGCCGACGGCGGGGACGGGCGGCCGTCGGCATAGATACGAACGCCATGTCATCGATCCAAAGCACACCGACCAAGGCCTATGCTGACGGCTGCCATCGGCATAGATGACACGTCATCGATCCGCACCGCACCGGCCATTTGCCCTGGCCGCAAATATGCCGACGGCTTTGCCGTCGGCATATATTTTTTTGCTTTTTTTCATAGCTATATTTTATGTTTTCTTACATATTATTATTTGAGTAACTTACATATAGCATGTGTTAATATAAGCATACATACATTATTTTCGTTTCTATACGGAGGGGTGTGACCCCCCTCATGGACGGCGCCACCGTCGGCCGGCACCTGGAGTGGGGAACAGCCGCATCCGGTCTATATATAGGAAGGGGACTTTGCTCCCAAGTGTTTATATATATATATATATATATATATATATATATATATATATATATATATATCGGATGACCTACCACATCCGGGTGGTGTTGTGGCATGTGCTACGTCTTGAGCTTGCGTTGGTTTTCCCCAAAGAGGAAGGGATGATGCAGCAGAGTAGTGTAAGTATTTCCCTCAGTTTTTGAGAACCAAGATATCAATCCAGTAGGAGCCCACGCTCAAGTCCCTCCTACCTGCACAAAGCGATAGCTACTCGCAACCAACGCGATTAGGGGTTGTCAAGCCCTTCACGGTCACTTACGAGAGTGAGATCTGATAGATATAATATTTTTGGTATTTTTGGTATAAAGATGCAAAGTAAAAAGTAAAGGCAAAGTAAAAGAGCAAAGCAAGATTAACGTGATGGAGATTGATATGATGAGAATAGACCCGGGGGGCATAGGTTTCACTAGTGGCTTCTCTCAAGAGCATAAGTATTCTACGGTGGGTAAACAAATTACTGTTGAGCAATTGACAGAATTGAGCATAGTTATGAGAATATCTAGGCATGATCATGTATATAGGCATCACGTCCGTGACAAGTAGATCGAAATGATTCTGCATCTACTACTATTACTCCACTCATCGACCGCTATCCAGCATGCATCTAGAGTATTAAGTTAAAAACAGAGTAACGCCTTAAGCAAGATGACATGATGTAGAGAGATAAATTCATGCAATATGAAATAAACCCCATCTTGTTATCCTCGATGGCAACGATACAATACGTGTCTTGCCGCCCCTTCTGTCATTGGGTAAGGACACCGCAAGATCGAACCCAAAGCTAAGCACTTCTCCCATGGCAAGAACTACCAATCTAGTTGGCCAAACCAAACGGATAATTCGAAGAGACTTGCAAAGATAACCAATCATACATAAAGGAATTCAGAGAAGATTCAAATATTATTCATAGATTGACTTGATCATAAACCCACAATTCATCGGTCTCAACAAACACACCGCAAAAAGAAGATTACATCGAATAGATCTCCACAAGAGAGGGGGAGAACTTTGTATTGAGATTCAAAGAGAGAGAGAGAGAGAGAGAGAGAGAGAGAGAGAGAGAAGAAGAAGCCATCTAGCTACTAACTATGGACCCGAAGGTCTGAGGTAAACTACTCACACTTTATAGGAGGAGCTAGGATGATGTAGAATCCCTCCGTGATGACGGACCTCTTCCGGCGGAGCTCCGGAACAGGCCCCAAGATGGGATCTCGTGCATACAGAAAGTTGGGGTGGTGGAATTAGGTTTTTGGCTCATGTTCTGATCGTTTGGGGGTACGTGTGTATATATAGGAGGAAGAAGTACGTCGGAGGAGCAACGAGGGGCCCACGAGGCAGGGGGCGCGCCCTAGGGAGGTGCGGCCCCCACCCTCGTGACCGCCTCTTTTGTTCCTTGGAGCAGGGTCCAAGTCTCCTGGATCACGTCGGTGAGAAAATCACGTACCCAAAGATTTTATTCCGTTTGGACTCCGTTTGATATTCAGTTTCGTCGAAACACTGAAATAGGCAAAAAAACAACAATTCTTGGTTCGGCCTCCGGTTAATAGGTTAGTCCCAAAAATAATATAAAAGTGGAAAATAAAGCCCAATATAGTCCAAAACAGTAGATAATATAGCATGGAGCAATCAAAAATTATAGATACGTTCGAGACGTATCAGGCATCCCCAAGCTTAATTCCTGCTCGTCCTCGAGTAGGTAAATGATAAATAGAGAATTTTTGATGCGGAGTGCTACTTGGCATAATTTCAATGTAAATCTTCTTAATTTTGGTATGAATATTCAGATTAGAAAGATTCAAGACAAAATTTTATATTGACAAAAAAATAATACTTCAAGCATACTAACAAAGCAATTATGTCTTCTCAAAATAACATGGCCAAAGAAAGTTATCCCTACAAAATCATATAGTCTGGCTATGCTCCATCTTCACCACACAAAGTATTTAAATCATGCACAACCCCGATGACAAGCCAAGCAATTGTTTCATACACTTACTTTTTCAAGACTTTTTCAATCTTCACGCAATACATGAGCGTGAGCCATGGATATAGCACTATAGGTGGAATAGAATGGTGGTTGTGGAGAAGACTGTCGGTCTCAAAACCGGCGGATCTCGGGTAGGGGGTCCCGAACTATGCGTCTAGGCCGGATGGTAACAGGAGGCAGGGACACAATGTTTTACCCAGGTTCGGGCCCTCTTGATGGAGGTAAAACCCTATGTCCTGCTGGATTAATATTAATGATATGGGTAGTACAAGAGTAGATCTACCACGAGATCAGAGAGGCTAAACCCTAGAAGCTAGCCTATGGTAGGTTTATATAGACACCGGAGAGGGTTAGGGTTACACAAGGTCGGTTACAAAGGAGGAGATATCCATATCCGTATTGCCTAGCTTGCCTTCCACGCCAAGTAGAGTCCCACCCGGACACGAGACGAAGTCTTCAATCTTGTATCTTCATAGTCTAACAATCCGGCCAATGGAGATAGTCCGGCTTTTCGGAGGCCCCCTAATCCAGGACTCCCTCAGTAGCCCCTAAACCAGGCTTCAATGACGATGAGTCCGGCACGTAGTATTGTCTTCGGCATTGCAAGGCGGGTTCCTTCTCCGAATACACCACAGAAGAATTTGAATACGAGGATAGTGTCCGACCCTGCAAGATAAGTTCCACATACCACCGTAGAGAGAATAATATTTTCGCAAATCTAATTTACTGACTTGTTTTGACAGCATGATGTTATGTCATGGCCCGGTGATTATTCGAACCATTTCCTTTAACTAGCCCCGCACATAACGCAAGGCAGTTTTTCGACACGTTTTGTCAAAGCAGAGATCGTGTCCCCTTATTACGGGATTCTCATCAATACAGGCGTGGGTAACCCAACTGCGCCATCGATTACGGCGCTTGGGGGATAAGCGAGTTTTACCAGGCTAGTGGGGACGCTTAGTTTCGTCTGCCCATATAAAGGGATAAGGATCCACCTTTCTATCCACGCCTTCTTCCTCCTTCGCTCATCCGTTTTCGCATACTCAAGCTCTAGCGCCCAAGTCCGCACTTCCCACCTCAACCTTCTCCAACCATGTCCGGAGCGGGAGGTAGGTGGATGGTCTCCTCTGTCACAGATGGAGACATCAAGAAGCTGAGAAGAGCTGGATACCTGCCCGACGACATCGCGCACCGGCTCCCAGATGAGGGGCAGCTCATCCCCACCCCATGCCCCATGAGAGGGTAGTGTTCCTCACCCATTTCCTACGCAGACTGGGATTCCCTCTCCACCCATTCGTCCCGGGGCTCATGTTCTATTACGGCCTGGATTTCCACGATCTGGCCCCGAACTTCATCCTCAACATCTCGGCATTTATCATCGTGTGCGAGGCCTTCGTCCGCATCAAGCCCCACTTCGGCTTATGGTTGAAGACCTTCAATGTCAAGCCGAAGGTTGTCGGCGGCCGCCAGACGGAGTGCGGAGGCACCATGGTGGGAAAGATCCCAACATAACATGGCTTGAGGGCTCCTTTGTGGAAAGCATAAAGGGGTGGCAATCGGGGTGGTTCTACATCACCGAGCCGCGCGACCCTGCATGGGCAGCGGCCCTCGAGTTCCGATCTGGCATCCCCACGCGGCTCACCTCTTGGAAAGAGAAGGGCCTGTCCTGGGGTAGTTCAGGAGAGCTGACCGGACTCCAAACATATATTCAAAACATGGTGAACAAGAAGCTCAAACTTGTCAACGTGGTCCAGGTCATGCTCCACCGCCGAATCCTCCCATGCCAACAACGAGAGTTCAACTTGTGGGAGTTCGACCCGACGCAACACCGAACTCTGAACAGGCTCTTCGACACAACTCACGAAGATGCCTGGAGGGTGCTGTTCAAAAGCGCCGAGGTCCCCCCTCCCATTACTAAGGATCGCGGATTCGGCGCGAAGCGCCAAGCCAGTGCGGTAAGCTGCTTTACCTTTCACGGGATACTTATTTCTTATAGATTGACTCCATGCGGGATCTAAACTCCCGTACCTTTGACAGGACTGGCAGGAGATGGCCGGACAGATCGACTGTCCGGCTCCTTTGCCCGAAGGCCCAGCAGACGCTCTTCTGGCGAAGATGCTGACTCCATCCCCTTATACGGTGCCGGAGAAGACCAAGAAGGCCAAGGGAACCCGAAAGAGTTCCCGACGCCAGGCATCGTCAGACTCTCTGTCTGATGACTATGCGGCGCACTCCTCCCCCGAAGATGAGGAAGAAGAAGAAGATGCTCCCCCTCCAGCTGGGGGAGATAAGAAAAGGAATGCCACCCCAACTGGGGGGCCGAAGGGTCCAAGAAGGGAAGGACTCTCCTTCCGGACAGTTCCACCGCCGCCGATGAAGGCGAAGACGAGTGGTTGCCCAGGGCCAAGCCCCCGAGGAGATCATAAGTATTCGAATACCAGAGTAACTCATAGCATTCCTTTGTCGCACTACTTTCCCTAGCGCCGAACATGGTTATGCAGGCCGCCACGAGCCAGTATTTATGTATCATCGGACGGCTCCCTGGGCTCGTCGAACATGGATAGCGATCCAGTCCCGACCGCCACCTCCCCTCATCCTGCCGACGACGCCGAGGTGGTGCCTCAAGAGGGACCGGACCGAGGGGAGACAGTCCCAGAGGCGCCTCAAGGCGACCTTCTGGACTCCGGGAGCCGAGAGGACAGGGCCCCTGAGAGCTCCGAGTTCGGCCCTCAGCCGAACACCGTGCCGGAACCTCCAGCAGTTCCAGGCTCGAGCAGGCGGCCTCCTTCTAAGAGGGGCAAGACGCCTATGCCAGTGACCTCTGTGCATCCAGAGGCGCCGGACAATCTGCTGGAAGCTCTTCGCAACGCTTCCATCAACGAGGAGCACCATACTGTTATGAGTGCGGTGGTCCAGAAGGTTCAGTCCGCCAAGAGCGGGTTGACTGAAGCCTGTGCCAGCCTTCTAATAGGCTTTGAGGTAAGTGTTTTAAAATGTAGTAGAAATATTACCACATAGACAGTAGCCCCTGATGCTTTGTTCGGTGTTCACAAAGAAAAGCCGAACAGAGGATCAGATAATATCACAGGAGTCTAATATAAGTGTGTCAATATGCGTATGCAGGCCTCGCTGCTGGCGTCCGCCGCACTGACTACGGAGGTTGCCGTACTGAAGCAGGACCTCGAGGGGTCCAGGAAAGAGCTCGGCCTTGCCAAGAGGCAGCTCGAGGAGAACAATGGTAAGTAATACCCTGTCTATAGATATGTATATATAAACGAAGAAGCGATTGCAAAATGACAGGATCATCGTATATTTGCCAGGGGCCACGACCGAGGTGGCGACCCTGAAGCAAGCGCTAACCAAGGCCGAAGATAAAGCGGCCAAGGACCGCACCGAGCGAGCGAAGCACGAGGCTCGGGTGGGCGAGGTGCAGCAAGAGCTCCAGACTCTCGTGGCGAAGCACGAGGCGTTGGAGCTTGACTCAAAGACGCGGGAGTCTGAGCTTGCCCTCGAGAGCGCAAAAAGTGCCAAGGCCGAAGCCCAAAAGGCCTCTCCAGGAGATCGACGCAATGAATAAAATAGTGGCGGGTAAGGCTTTCTATATGCAAAATAAGCATGTAAGAGTAAATTACCGATTACTTACCCGAATCCGGAGCTCTCTAGGAGCATTCGCAGATTTGCCCCGCAGCGTGTCCGATGCCGCACAATTTTACCAGGCCGAGGATGGAAGCTCAATGGAGAAGCTGTTCTAGTCTCAGTATGCTGAGGCCGAACACCCGGTGCCAATGAGCGACCAGCTAAAGCAGATGGTCGAGCTACATAAGGCGGCCGATCGGGCCATGAAGAGCTTTATAGTCTGGCTATGACCTGGGGACGCCCTTTCGAACAGCTTCTTCGGCCTATTGAGGCGGCTTGTGAATGCCTATCCGCGGCTGGAGGTCGTCAAGCGATCTGTCTGCATTGAAGGTGCACGCCGGGCTTTCGCTCGTGTGAAATTGCAGTGGCTCATGCTAGACGCTGTGAAGCTAATCAAGTAGGGGCCGCCGGAGGGCATGGAGCACTTCCACCCCGAGATGTACTACGGGGGTGTTCTGCCGGGTGCCCGTCTCATAGCGGATGAGTGTTCCAAAGATGTACTATTTGAGTGAAACTTGCTCGTTTTATCCTGTATTTATGAAAACTTGTTTCATATGCGCTATGCAATGCTTGTTTGAATTTAAAATATTGCCTTCTGTTAGAATGTTTATCCAATCTGAGAGATGGCTAGTCCTCGGCTTCCGCCCCCATGCCACGAGTGCTGGGGTGTTTGGGATAAACCTGAGCACTCTTGTTCCCATGTTTGGGTCCTTTGAGGGAGGTGCTTAGCACAGCAAACAAGGCAACCGGACTAATAATGCTTTATCACTCTCACTTAGCCATAGAATTCTATAATTTTAAATTTCGGCGAAGCCCCTGGTATTCGGAAGGCCGAATTCGGGGCGCGATACACGCCTTTAAGCCGGACAGGTCCGGCCCCTCGCTCTAAGCGGCATAAGTCTTTAGGGACTCGAAAACCTCACCGAACAGCGACCAGTCTCTCGCCTTATCATGACAGTCAGTTTTAGCTTTCTCTACTGAGGTGCTGAACCCAGCAGAACTGGGGCACAATCGCAGTAGTTCTCCTAGCGCTACCTTAGCCGATAGAGCGAAACGTAAGGTACCAAAACATAGGAGCCGGGCAAACCCAACATTTGACCAAAGATATGATTTGCAGTTGATGCATATAATGCCATAAGTTCGGGGTGCCGCACTTGTGAAAGTGTTCGGACTTTTCACACCGTATTGTGGGGTACGTAAGCCCCTAGTGTGTTGGCCATACCAAAGTGTACGGTTGCAAGGCATCATTAATGAACACATGGATATATATATATATATATAATAGGAATGCAATAATAGTCGTAATGTCATGCATTGTTTAGTCAAAAGATCGCGTTAAAGCAGAGTGATACAGGTAGTGCGATAAGCAAAGAGTAGGACTATGTCCCTTCCAAGGGCAAGCTGAGGAATGATATGAAATTGAATATTTCGCTCATTACTGTAATCCACCTTGGAATTCCGTGGTATGACGTAGCTGGTTGCCTCCTTGGTTGCTGCATCATGTGTTCGGCAATAGTGCTGTCGGATAGTGTTTCCAGAGATTAAGGTCCTGAAAAAAGAGAAAAATTACAAAACAGGAAGCCCCTAGTGCGGTTTAAGCCGCGTCTTGGGGCGTGCCGCGGTTTTGCCCCCCCCCCCTCCCCACCTGTGCCCCTAGTATTTTTAGTGCGTAATTATGTACACATGGCACGAGTTTTGCCATTGAGCTAGGATTTGGTTGGGCGTCGTATTGCTACGCGAGCTCAGATCGTGCCAGGCGGTCCATTTGTCGATTGCTCTGAGCGCGCTTGAAGGTGTCCGGGCTTTGAAGCGCCGAACTGGTTGATTGCCTTGAGAGGCTGCTTTGCGCTTCTGCTGCGAGGGCCGCGGTGTGCTCCTCTGTTCGAAGAGAGCGATCTATGTTTCCATTGACTGTAATAACTCCGTGAGGTCCTGGCATCTTGAGCTTGAGGTATGCATAATGTGGCACCACATTGAATCTAGAAAATGCGGTTCGCACGAGCAGCGGATGATAACCACCGCGGAACGGGACTATGTCGAAGATTAACACTTCGCTTCGGAAGTTATCCGGGGATCCGAAGACCACTTCCAGTGTAATTGAGCCTGTTCAATGGGCCTCTACACCTGGAATGACGCCTTTAAAGGTCGTTTTTGTGGGTTTGATCCTTGAGGGTTCTATACCCATTTTGCGCATTGTGTCCTGAATAAAGCAGGTTCAGGCTGCTACCGCCATCCATAAGGACTCGGGTGAGGTGAAATCCGTCAATGATTGGGTCTAGGACCAGTGCGGCGAATCCGCCATGACGGATACTAGTGGGGTGGTCCCTGCGATCGAAGGTGATCAGACAGGAGGACCAAGGGTTGAACTTTGGGGCGACCGGCTCCAACGCAGGCGACCAGCTCCAACGCATATACGTCCCTGAGCGCACGCTTCCGCTCCCTCTTGGAGATGTGGGTTGCGTATATCATGTTCACCGTCCGCACTTGTGGGGGAAACCTCTTCTGTCCTCTGGTGTGTGGCTGCCATGATTCCCCCTCGTCATCGCTATGCGGCCCCTTGTTTTGTTTTCGGCAAGCAACTTGCCGGCCTGCTTGAACACCCAACAATCCCTGTTGGTGTGATTGGCTGCCTTGCCTGGGGTGCCATGTATTTGACACGAGCGATCGAGTATATGGTCCAAGCTAGACAGACCCGGCGTACTTTGTTTGCATGGCTTTTTCCGTTGACCGGGTTTAGAGCCTTTGAATCCGGCATTGACTGTCGTATCCTCGGTATTTTTGCTGTTAATGCGGCGCTTATGTTTGTTGCGACGTGACCTGCTATTGCCGTTCTTGGTATCCGAGGTACCATGGTTCTTTGATATGTTATTACTGCAAGCCAGCCTGCTATCTTCTCCCGCACAAAAGCGGGTCATGAGCGTCGTGAGAGCTGCCATAGATTTCGGCTTTTCCTGACCAAGGTGCCGGGCTAGCCACTCGTCTCGGATGTTGTGTTTGGAAGCCGCTAAGGCCTCTGCATTCGGGCCGTCGACGATTTGATTTTTCTTTGTAAGGAACCGAGTCCAGAATTGCCTGGCCGATTCTTCGGGTTGCTGAATTATGTGGCTCAAGTCATCAGCGTCTGGTGGTCGCACATAAGTGCCCTGAAAGTTGTCGAGGAATGCGGCTTCCAGATCTTCCCAACAGCTAATGGAGTCCCCTGGAAAGTTGTTAAGCCAATGTCGCGCTGGTCCTTTGAGGTTTAGTGGGAGGTATTTGATGGCGTGTGAGTCATCACCGCGGGCCATGTGGGTGTGGAGGAGGAAATCCTCGATCCATACTGTGGGATCTGTTGTGCCGTCGTATGATTCAATATTTACGGGTTTGAAACCTTCTGTGAATTGACGATCCATTACTTTGTCTGTGAATCACAAGGGGTGTGCGGCGCCTCTGTATTGGGCTATATCGCGACGCAGCTCGAATGGGTCTTGCCCACTGTGTTCGGCCTGGCCAGATTTTCTTTTACTGTATCCGGCATGACGTTTATCGTCTCACAGAGTGGTGCGCCTTCGTGATCCGTAGATCGATCTTGCATGCTTTACTTTGTCCTCCAATATGTCCCGCAGGTCTAGCGTATCTCCCCAGGCCTTTTTATGTGAATGGCATCGGGGTGGAGGCTGAGTTTTTGGCTGGAATGCCTCTCTATCGCGGCCACCAGGTGGCCAATCAGCCGTATCATACGCTTCTTCCTCCAGTCGGGGTAGTAACCTGCACTTTGGGTAATTCTTGGAGGGGCACTTGAGTTTATATTCCTCGGCCGCTAGGACTTCAGTCCATCTGTCAGCTAGCAGATCTTGATCAGCTTGAAGCTGTTGCTGCTTTTTGTTGAGGCTATTTGCCGTGGCCATAAGCCGGCGCTTGAAGCGCTTTTGTTTGGCGGGATCCTCTGGTACGGCGAATTCATTGTCGCCGAGGCTTGCCTCGTCTTCGGAGGGGGCATGTAATTGTCATCTTCGTCCTCTCCGTCTGCCGCTCTCTCAGGAGGGCTGGCTTCTCCATCCTCCTGCTCTAAATCTTGCTGGAGGGGATTGTTGTTGTCTTCGGCACTATCCAGAGTGTTATTATCTCCTGTGTCGGTGTCACCACTTTTGCTTTGGCGAGACTTAGAGCAACGCTGCTGACGTCGATGCTTGGGTTGCTTCTTGGAGGGGTCATGATCCGTTATCTCATCGCCATTGCGTTCTTTGGGTGTATCCACCATGTATATGTCATATGACGAGGTGGCTTTCCAGTGCCCTATAGGTGCTGGTTCATGTTCTTCTCCTACATCGTCGTCCATATCGTCGATGTCTTCGGAGTCGAAGTCGAGCATGTCAGTTAAATCATCGACAGTGGCTACGAAGTGGGTGGTGGGTGGGCGTCGAATTTCTTCGTCGTCCGCATCCCAATCTTGTTGGCCATAGTCCGGCTAGGGCTCTCTTGACAAAGAGAGAGACCTTAGTGAATTCAGAATGTCGTCGAAGGGCGAGTGCTGAAAGATATCCGCGGTGGTGAATTCCATGATCGGCGCCCAATCGGATTCGATTGGCAGGGGCGTGGATGGTTTGGAGTCCGGAAAAGAGTCCGGCACCTTGGAGTCACTGGCTTCGTAGAGGAGTAGGCTGGTGTTCAGCTTGATCGCCATTGAGACTGCAGCCCCTGAGGCGGTGTCTAGCCACCTGTCCTCGATTTGCGCAGTTGGCTTCAAGCTAAGGGTCGAAGCTGATGCGGGCGCGGCCTCTGGGGTACTGTTCGGCGGCAGAGCTAGGTCATACCCATCGTGACAGTGCGGCGCGCCCGGCTGTGGCTCGAATCCGTCGAAGATCAAGTCTTCGAGGATGTCGGCCATGTAGTTCAAACTTCCAAATCTGACCTAATGGCCAGGGGCGTAGCTTTCAATCTGCTCCAGATGGCCAAGCGAATTAGCCCGCAGTGCAAAGCCGACGAATACGAAGATCTGTCTGGGGAGAAAAGTCTTACCCTGGACTGCGTCGTTGTTGATGATCAGAGGAGCCATCGAGCCTAACGGCGACGACACAGAGGAACTCTCAATGAAAGCACCAATGTCGGTGTCAAAACCGGCGGATCTCGGGTAGGGGGTCCCGAACTGTGCGTCTAGGCCTGATGGTAACAGGAGGCAGGGGACACAATGTTTTTTACCCAGGTTCGGGCCCTCTTGATGGAGGTAAAACCCTACGTCCTGCTGGATTAATATTGATGATATGGGTAGTACAAGAGTAGATCTACCACGAGATCAGAGAGGCTAAACCCTAGAAGCTAGCCTATGGTATGATTGTATGTTGTGGTTGTTGTCCTACGGACTAAAACCCTTCGGTTTATATAGACACCGGAGAGGGTTAGGGTTACACAAGGTCGGTTACAAAGGAGGAGATATCCATATCCGTATTGCCTAGCTTGCCTTCCACGCCAAGTAGAGTCCCAGCCGGACACGAGACGAAGTCTTCAATCTTGTATCTTCATAGTCTAACAGTCCGGCCAATGGAGATAGTCCGGCTGTCCGGAGACCCCCTAATCCAGGACTCCCTCAAAGACAAAAAGGAGAAGATGGTCTCACATCAACTAGGCGTATCAACGGGCTATGGAGATGCCCAACAATAGATATCAATGTGAGTGAGTAGGGATTGCCATGCAACAGATGCACTAGAGCTATAAGTATATGAAAGCTCAAAAAGAAACTAAGTGGGTGTGCATCCAACTTGCTTGCTCATGAATACCTAGGGCAATTTTTTTTGAGGAATCCCATCATTGGAATATACAAGCCAAGTTCTATAATGTAAAATTCCCACTAGTATATGAAAGTGATAACATGATAGACTCTCTACTATGAAGATCATGGTGCTACTTTAAAGCACAAGTGTGGTAAAAGGATAGTAACATTGTCCCTTCTCTCTTTTTCTCTCATTTTTTTATTTGGGCCTTTTCCTTTTTTATGGCCTCTTTTTATTTGGGCTTCTTTGGCCTCTTTTTTTTATTTTATTTTTCGTCCGGAGCCTCATCCCGACTTATGGGGGAATCATAGTCTCCATCATTCTTTCCTCACTGGGACAATGCTTTAATAATGATGATCATCACACTTTTATTTTTCTTATAACTCAACAATTACAACTCAATACTTAGAACAAAATATGACTCTATGTGAATGCATCCGGTGGTGTACCGGGATATGCAATATGAAAATGATGGAGTGTGTCATGATAAACGAAACGGTGGAAAGTTGCATGGCAATATATCTCGGAATGGCTATGGAAATGCCATAATAGGTAGGTATGGTGGATGTTTTGAGGAAGGTATATGGTAGGCGTATGATACCGGCGAAAGGTGCGCGGTATTAGAGAGGCTAGCAAAGGTGGAAGGGTGAGAGTGCGTATAATCCATGGACTCAACATTAGTCATAAAGAACTCATATACTTATTGCAAAAATCTATAAGTTATCAAAGCAAAGTATTACACGCATGCTCCTAGGGGGATATATTGGTAGGAAAAGACCATCGCTCGTCCCCGACCGCCACTCATAAGGAAGACAATCAATAAATAAATCATGCTCCGACTTCATCACATAACGGTCCACCATACGTGCATGCTACGGTAATCACAAACCTTAACACAAGTATTCTTTAAATTCACAACTACTCAACTAGCATGACTTTAATATTATTACCTCCATATCTCAAAACAATTATCATGCTTCAATCTTTTCTTAGTATTCAACACACTCAAAAGAAAGTTTTTCACAAATCTTGAATACCAAGCATATTATTATTAAGCAAATTACCATGCTATTAAGAGACTCTCAAAATGATTTAAGTGAAGCATGAGAGATCAATAGTTTCTTTAAAACAAATCCACCACCGTGCTCTAAAAGATCTAAGTGAAGCACATAGAGAAAAATTATAATGCTCAAAAGATATAAGTGAAGCACATAGAGCAAAACTACTACGCTCAAAAGATATAAGTGAAGCACATAGAGCAAAACTACTACGCTCAAAAGATATAAGTGAAGCACATAGAGTATTCTATCAAATTTTAATTCATGTATGGCTCTCTCAAAAGGTGTGTACAGTAAGGATGATTGTGGCATACTAAGACACAAAGACACAAATAATACAAGACGCTCCAAGCAAAACACATATCATGTTGGTGAATAAAAATATAGCTCCAAATAAATTACCGATGGAAGTGGACGAAAGAGGGGATGCCTTCCGGGGCATCCCCAAGCTTTGACTTTTTGGTGTCCTTGGATTATCTTGGGGTGCCATGGGCATCCCCAAGCTTAGGCTCTTGCCACTCCTTGTTCCATGATCCATCAAAAGAATTCACCCAAAACTCGTCAGCTCCGTTAGCGAAAGAAAACAAAAGACCACTTCAAGGTACTGTAATGAACTCATTATTTATTTATATTGGTGTTAAACCTACTGTATTCGAACTTCCCTATGGATTATAAACTATTTTACTAGCCATGGATTCATCAAAATAAGCAAACAACACACGAAAAACAGAATCTGTCAAAAACAGAACAGTCTGTAGTAATCTGTAGCTAGCACAAGATCTGGAACCACAAAAATTCTAAAATAAATTGCTGGACGTGAGGAATTTATATATTAAGCATCTTCAAAAGGAATTAACTAAATAGCACTCTTCAAATAAAAATTACAGCAGTTCTCGTGAGCGCTAAAGTTTCTGTTTTTTTACAGCAAGTTCAACAAGACTTTCCCCAAGTCTTCCCAACGGTTCTACTTGGCACAAACACTAATTAAACACAAAAAACACAACCAAAACACAGGTTAAATAACTTATTTATTACTAAACAGGAGCAAAAGGCAAGGAATAAAAATAAAATTGGGTTGCCTCCCAACAAGCGCTATCGTTTAACGCCCCTAGCTAGGCATAAAAGCGAGGATAGATCTAGGTATTGATATAATAGTAAGATATATTATTGAAACTCATTTCATATTGTCTACGTTCGGCAGCAAGCTTTCTTTGAGGCAAGCAAAAGTAATCAAAAGGACTAAATTTAACGGTACAAAAGTCTCCAAGATCAACCTTGGGAGGTATAGGTTCCTCCTTTGGTCCTTCGTAATGCACAACCAATTCATCATTATAAGCATTCTTTTGACAGAACTTCGTAAGCCTATATTCAAGAGAATATCTTAGCTCATTATTTCGAATAGCCAAATCATCATTAAGTTCAGAAATTCTATCAACTAAAATATTGGTAGGAACCCTTCTTCTAAGAATTTCATTGAAAGCAACATAATCTAGAGATTGAAAACGCATTATTTCTTCTTGATCAAAGAGGATATTTTCTATGGGAGGACGGCAAGCGTCCACCCTATAAAGCGCAAAGATTTCTTTGGCTTCTCTTATTATGAATCTAAACTCATGAGCCAAAAAGATAGTAGCGGCACGCTTAACAGAAGAATGCTCAATATTAGAAAATTCGAGAAAAATCATTTGTATGGAAGGATGCATGTGCATGAATTGTCTTTCAAGTTCAACTAGAAGCATGGCAATAGCATCCGCAAGACTACTAGTTCTGTGAAGGATAGAACTACCCACAGAAGGTAAAGCACCGACACAAGTAAAGAAATCTTGAATGACTCCTTTTCCAATAATATTACCACCACCAACACGAAATGTTTTTTGTATGAAAGATGGTAGGTTCTTTAGAAGGAGCATCAGAATTTTCCATGATATTGTTATCGCTCATATTGGCGATAACTTCCCCGGTTTCAGACACAACGACAAGCAAGCAAACTAGCACACAAGCAAACAAAATCAAGCGGGCAAAAAGAGGCAAATAGAGAGGGAGGATAGGGAGAGAGAGAGGGCGAATAAAACGACAAGGGTGAATTGGGGGAGAGGAAAACGAGAGGCAAATGGCAAATAATGTAATGCGAGGGATAGGGATTGTGATGGGTACTTTGTATGTTGACTTTTTGCGTAGACTCCCCGGCAACGGCGCCAGAAATACTTCTTGCTACGTCTTGAGCTTGCGTTGGTTTTCCCCCAAGAGGAAAGGATGATGCAGCAGAGTAGCGTAAGTATTTCCCTCAGTTTTTGAGAACCAAGGTATCAATCCAGTAGGAGCCCACGCTCAATTCCCTCCTACCTGCACAAAGCGATAGCTACTCGCAACCAACGCGATTAGGGGTTGTCAAGCCCTTCACGGTCACTTACGAGAGTGAGATCTGATAGATATAATATTTTTGGTATTTTTGGTATAAAGATGCAAAGTAAAAAGTAAAGGCAAAGTAAAAAAGCAAAGCAAGATTAAAGTGATGGAGATTGACATGATGAGAATAGACCCGGGGGCCATAGGTTTTACCCGGGGGCCATGATGGAGAGCATAAGTATTCTACGATGGGTGAACAAATTACTATTGAGCAATTGAAAGAATTGAGCATAGTTATGAGAATATCTAGGCATGATCATGTATATAGGCATCATGTCCGTGACAAGTAGATCGAAATGATTCTGCATCTACTACTATTACTCCACTCATCGACCGCTATCCAGCATGCATCTAGAGTATTAAGTTAAAAACAGAGTAACGCCTTAAGCAAGATGACATGATGTAGAGAGATAAATTCATGCAGTATGAAATAAACCCCATCTTGTTATCCTCGATGGCAACGATACAATACGTGCCTTGCTGCCCCTTCGGTCACTGAGTAAGGACACCGCAAGATCGAACCCAAAGCTAAGCACTTCTCCCATGGCAAGAACTACCAATCTAGTTGGCCAAAACAAACGGATAATTCGAAGAGACTTGCAAAGATAACCAATCATATATAAAAGAATTGGGAGAAGATTCAAATATTATTCATAGATAGAATTGATCATAAACCCACAATTCACCGGTCTCAGCAAACACACCGCAAAAAGAAGATTACATCGAATAGATCTCCAAAAGAGAGGGGGAGAACTTTGTATTAAGATTCAAAGAGAGAGAAGAAGCCATCTAGCTACTAACTATGGACCCGAAGGTCTGAGGTAAACTACTCACACTTCATCGGAGGGGCTAGGATGATGTAGAAGCCCTCCGTGATGATGGCCCTCTTCTGGCGGAGCTCTGGAACAGGCCCCAAGATGGGATCTCGTGGATACAAAAAGTTGCGGCGGTGGAATTAGGTTTTTGGCTCCTGTTCTGATCGTTTGGGGGTATGTGCGTATATATAGGAGAAAAAAGTACGTCGGAGGAGCAAAAAGGGGCCCACGAGGCAGGGGGTGCGCCCTAGGGGGGGCGCGCCCCCCACCCTCGTGACCACCTATTTTGTTCCTTGGAGCAGGGTCCAAGTCTCCTGGATCATGTTCGGTGAGAAAATCACGTTCTCGAAGATTTTATTCCATTTGGACTCCGTTTGATATTACGTTTCTTCGAAACACTGAAATAGGCAAAGAATAGCAATTCTGGGCTGGGCCTCCGGTTAATAGGTTAGTCCCAAAACTAATATATAAGTGGAAAATAAAGCTCAATATAGTCCAAAACAATAGATAATATAGCATGGAGCAATCAAAAATTATAGATACGTTGGAGACATATCAGCATGTCCGAAGAGAAGGCACGGGTCTCCGGGACGTGGCCCCCCTCACGGACAGCGCCGCCGCCGGCACCTGGAGGGGGGAAACGGACGCGTCGGGTCTACACGGAGGGGATGTAGCTGTCGGTTTGGCCCGGATGTTGCTTCCAGGTGTCCCTCTGAGCTGACCTGACACAACCGGGTGGAGAGGTCCACGGTTCAAAGCCCGTACGTGGAAAGTCAAAGGGCTAGATCTCGTGGTCAACTGCTCCAGGGTTAGGCGGGACGGGGGCCATGGGGGGTAGCAATGCCACCGGAGCGTCGCACCGGCCCCTTATAGATGCGGGGTGGTGTTGTGGCATGTCCGAAGAGGCGGCACGCGTCTCCGGGGTTTGGCCCCCCTCACGGACGGCGCCACCGCCGACACCTCAAGGGGGAAACGGACGCGTCGGGTCGACACGGAGGGGATGTAGCTGTGGGTTTGGCCCGGATGTTGCTCCCAGGTGTCCCTTTGTGCTGACCTGACACAACCGGGTGGAGAGGTCCATTGTTCAAAGGCCGTCCGTGGGAAGTCAAAGGGCTAGATATCATGGTCAATCGCTCCAGGGTTAGGCAGGATGGGGGTCCGGGGTGGGGGGGGTAGCAATGCCACCGGAGCGTCGCACCGGCCCCTCATACATGCGGGGTGGTGCGGTGGCATGTCCGAAGTGGAGGCACACGTCTCCGGGGTTTGGCCACCCTCACGAACGGCGCCACCGCCGGCACTTGGAGGGGAGGGGGGAACAGACGCGTCGGGTCTACACAGAGGGGATCTTGCTGTGGGTCTGGCCCGGATGTTGCTCCAAAGTGTTCCTATGGGCTGACCTAACACAACCGGGTGGAGAGGTCCACTGGTCAAAGCTTCTCCATGCAAAGTCAAAGCCCGCCCGCCGCCGGCACCTGGAAGGGGGAAACGGACGCGTTGGGTCTACACGGAGGGGATGTAGCTGTCGGTTTGGCCCAGATGTTGTTTCCAGGTGTCCCTCTGAGCTGACCTGGTAGAACTGGGTGGAGAGGTCCACTGTTCAAAGCCCGTACGTGCAAAGTCAAAGGGCTAGATCTCATGGTCAACTGCTCCAGGGTTAGGCGGGACGGGGGCCCTGGGGGGGGGGGGGGTAGCAATGCCACCGGAGCGTTGCACCAGCCCCTCATACATGCGGGGTGGTGTTGTGGCATGTCTGAAGAGGCGGCACACGTCTCCGGGGTTTGGCCCCCCTCACGGACGGCGCCACCGCCGACACCTCGAGGGGAAAACGGACACGTTGGGTCTACACGGAGGGGATGTAGATGTGGGTTTGGCCCGAATGTTGCTCCCATGTGTCCCTTTGTGCTGACCTGAGACAACCGGGTGGAGAGGTCCACTGTTCAAAGCCCGTCCGTGGGAAGTCAAAGGGCTAGCTATCGTGGTCAACCGCTCCAGGGTTAGGCGGGACGGGGGCCCTGGGGGTAGCAATGCCACCGGAGCGTCGCACCGGCCCCTCATACATGCGGGGTGGTGCGGTGGCATGTCCGAAGAGGCGGCACGTGTCTCCGGGGTTTGGCCCCCCTCACGAATGGCGCCACCGCCGGCACCTGGAGGGGGGAAACGGACGCGTAGGGTCTACACGGAGGGGATCTTGCTGTGGGTCTGGCCCGGATGTTGCTCCAAAGTGTTCCTATGGGCTGACCTAACACAACCGGGTGGAGAGGTTTCTCGAGTTCCGGCGGCTCGGGGTTTCCCGAGGTTGGCTGTTGTGCGGCGCGTGCGGTGGAGCCGGGCACGACCTATGCTGGTGCAGGCGCGCGTGCATCGGCCCGGATCTGCCTGGTGCCGCCGCCGTTGCGTGGCTCCAGATCTGGGTAGGCGCCCGCGTTCTCCGGCCTCTCTCCTGCCACCCTGCGCTTCGGCGCAGCTGGTGCCTGCTGCTGGCTCCGGGCCAGTCCAACTTATGTGAGGGTGGAGGTGGGGGGGGGGGGGGTCCTAGGCTTCATGGCGACGGCTATTGCGGCCCTCTTCTCATGGCGCAGTGGGGGTGCTCCTCTCCCCTTCCCGGAGCTGCGGCGGCGGCCGGAGGTGACCCGGTCTTCGGATTTTGAGGCGAGGCGTTGTGTTTGGCTCCGGGTGAAAACATTGCAGAGACCTCGATTGATGTCGGTGACGCGCGGTGCCTTTTGGTGTCGTCCTCCTCCCTGTAGGCGCGTTGCTGAGGAGTCCAAATCACTCAAATCCCTCAAGTCTGGGTCTCTCGGCAAAGGTCCATGATCTGGTTTTGCTGGATCGGGTGATGACGACGTTGTGTACATCGGTACCTCCATGGAGGCATCGTCTTGGAGACCTTGACTGTGGGTGGTTACCGACGGCCCATGTGGTTGGTTGGGGGTGGTGGGTGGTTGTTGTTGGTGGTGGTGCGGCCGGCTTGGGGTCGGCGGTGGTTTGGTTCTCTTCTTTGGCGATGTTCGTGTTCGAGTGCTCCTTGGTGTGTCTCTGCTTGGCGGTGCCCTGCGGCTACGCTGGTGGCACACAGGTTTTGTGGCGCAGTCTCGGCCTCGCATGACCGTTCGAATTTACCCCTGACACAGCTGGTGTCGCGGCGTTGTGCAGTCTTGGTTGCGCAGGTGCCTTTCGATTGCGTCGACGGTACAGTGCCATGGTTTGGTCCGCTAGGCGATGCTCTTCGACTACGCCGGTGGCACACAGGCGCCGTGACGTCCGTCTCGGTCTCGTGTGACCCTTCAAATGTGCCCCACGACACAGGTGGTGTCGCGGCGTTGTGCAGTCTCGGATGGGCGAAGCCTTTCGACTGTGTCGACGGTGCAGTGTCCTGGTTTGGTTTTGGCTGGCCGATGCCGTTCGATTGCACAGGCGGTGCTCTTTGTTTGTTTTGTGTTGTGTTTCCCTCTTTGTTCTCTCCCTTGTGTGTTGACAGTATGTGTTGTTTTGTTTTATCTCTTCTCCCTTGTGCCCCATGTACCTCTGGTTCACTTGAACCCTATCTTGCAACAAGGCTGCAAAGTCTTATAGGCAAAATGAATACAATTCAGGTGGGAGCCCCCCCCCCCCCCCCCCGGTGACCTTCAAGAAAAAAACATCATCCCTTATGGTGCTATAAAGGCCTTAAGTTTTCTGTGATACTCACTGATATTCGGGGAACACATATTGTATTATATATACTTGATAAAAAGGGCAGGAGGATGGATTTCCGTCAGGTAGAGCATAATTCTTGAATAGGGTAACTTATATACTTAGAAGTGCTAAGTAAAGAAAAACTCTTTAGTAGGGCATTTTGGAGACTGAGCTCCATGGAGCCCTTTATTTTGAAAAAATCAAAATTCATAAATTTTGGTTTCAAAAAATCCTGAAAAAAAAACACATGTATGCAAGTATGTAAAATGTATGTGTGAAAAATTTCAGGATGACATACCTTGAATTGTGAGCTGCACAAAAAAACAAAATCATGGATTTTAAAGATGAACAGTACATATGCTAAAAAGCCCTAGATTTGTCTTTTTTCTGTAGCTCATGTTTTAATGTATTTCGACCTAATAATTTGCACACATGTACATTATGTATCTAGGTATATGCGTATTTATTTTCAGAATTTTTTGAAATTGAAAAGTTTGAATTTTGAAGTTTTCAAATAAAGGCCTCCATGGAGGTCTCCGTTTGGCATTTTCAAAAATGCTCTCATTTCTATGCTTGTGAGAACCGTTTTTGCATTATCTCGGCTTTTGTGATTGTAGGTCCAAATGCTTATAGTGTTTCATGTGTTATTTAACTAGCACATTTACTTAATGATTAAGCTGCTCTAATAACTAAGAATATCATGTTTAAAAAGATTAATAAGCTAAATGATAATTCAGATTGGTGCTTCAGTTTTGTATTTTAAGTGAAGGTGTCCTGTTGCATCAAATTACACCAAGTAATTGCTCATGATTAGCAAATATCTTTTGGTGTGTACATTTTAACCCAATATTACTTTCTTTCAGGTACATTAATTAGCTTGGCAAAATGAGAAATTAATGTGTTCCTTAATTGACATTGATTTCCAGTTGAGTTTACTCTGTTCCCATAAGGACTCCTGGATTTTGGCCGGAGAGTCAGCGACTGATGCTTTCTATACACCACAGGTTCGAGAATGCATGTTACCAATGGACAACTCTCATTTGGTTCAGCTTTTGCCTTTACATACTTCCTTGGTTTGCTATAAAGGCCTCAAGTTTACTGTGATATCGATAGTCACATATAAAAACACCTGTTTGCTATCATTGATGAAAAAACCGGCAGAACAATGGATTTTCATAAAATAGAGGAACCTGGGTTTCGCGCCCAAATTCTATATGATAACTTAGATCCCCTGTATCTGTATTTGGGTGATCGAATATTTGACCTTGGTTCAGGTTTGTCCGAACACTATGATGCTTGTATTTGATGCAGAGTTGCTAACCAATAGCAACTAAAATTTCCTTCTTCCTGGAGCTCATTTGAGTATAGTTTCATGTCTAGCGGCAGTTGTTTCTATCTTGAATTTTCCAACTGATTGGTGTACCCCATCATATGCTAATTTTGTTTTTGAGAGGTGGGCAGAAAATGTGTCATCGTGACTATATGAGTTACTTCCTCCGTTTCTAAATATAAGCTTTTTTAGATATTTCAATACAAACTACATACAATATATATAGACATATTTTAGAATGTAGATTCACTCATCTTGCTCTGTATGTAGTTCTTTATTGAAATCTCTAAAAAGACTTATACTCCCTCCGTTCCAAAATAGATGACTCAACTTTGTACTAACTTAGTATAAAGTTGAGTCATCTATTTTAAAACGGTGAGAGTATTTAGGAATGGATAAAGTATTTGAAAGAGCCAACTAAGAGAGCAAAGGAGGTATACGACATGATGATTAAACATTGGCAGTCATGCTTGTCTGGCTTGCTTGCAATCTGCCACCCTGCAGACCCCTAAACTCGGTATGAACTTGAAAAAAATGAGGCGTGCTACGTGTCGGCCAGATCCGCCGCCTTGATAGTCGTTAGATCTGCAGGCCATCGTTGTTTTCACAATTGCAACAAAGGTGATGTTGCAGAACCCTTTTGCAATAGAAGTCTTATTGCAAAAACATTTGTAACAAAGGTTCTGTTGTAGAATTTTTTTTTCTATGCTTTGCAATATGGGTGTTGTTTCGGAAGGACTTTCACAACAAGAATGATATTGCAGAAATTTTTTATCAGGAGGATTGAGGTTTGGGATGACAAGTTGTATTGCAGATTTTTTTTTTCATCTTCATTTTTTTGCAGCAATGGTGCTGTTGTGGAATGAGTTTTGCTGCAAGAATAAAGTTGTAGAAGTTTTTCCTCGTGAGGATTGAGATTGGGGACGATGAATGGATAAGGCTGGTTGTCGTTTGAGATATTTCTAGATGGTACTACATGCTGACGTGCAACTTTTGAGCATCTTATGACAAATTCTGATCCAACGGTTACTTACAGGGCAGACACGCGCGAGCGATGGACCGGCTGAACCGAATCTTTTCCTTAAAATAATTGGGGGCAATATTGCGAAATCACTAATTAAGGAGTACTTATTGTAAAAATCACTTCAATTCCTCTAGTTGCGACAAGTGGCACACATGCACCGCGCCACTTGTCGCAACCTGGGACTTTTCCTTTTTAGTAGATCTGTTTATTCAAAACGTTTTATCTCTTAAATCGTGCATTCAAATCTCGAATCACTTTCATCATTGAATTCCTCGCGTCGTGATCTTCAAAACTATATCCCATGTTGATAGGTTTTAACAAGCTTTTTTTCATGAAAAAAAACGGACGAAAAAAACTGGACGAAAAACCGAACCAGGAGGATGGGTTTTTTTCCCTTTCGGCATGAAATCACAACCGTGTCTCTCGCGAAAGCAAAACCGTGACTCTCGCGGAAGAAAAAAAACGCGTTTTTTTTCTGAGGAGGCACGACCGTGACTCTCGTGAAAGCACAACCGTGAGTCTTGTGGAAGCAAAACCGTGACTCTCGTGAAAAGAAAAAAATAGAAAATGTGTTTTTTTTCCTTTCCAAGAGGCACAGTCGCGACTCTCGCGAAAGCACAACCATGCTTCTGGCGGAAGCAAAACTGTGACTCTCGCGAGAGAAAAAAAATGCATTTTTTCGTTTTTGAGAGGCACGGCCGTGACTCTCGCGAAAGCACACCCGTGCCTCTCGTGGAAGCAAAACCGTGACTCTCGCGAAAGAAAAAAAAAACTAGAAAACGAGTTTTTTTCATTTTCGAGATGCACGGCCGTGACTCTCGCGAAAGCAAAGCTGTGCCTCTCGCGGAAGCAAAACCGTGACTCTCATTACAGGAAAAAAAGAAAATGCTTTTTTCGTGTAAAATATTTTTTTCAATTTTTTTTATTGAAAAGCTAAGGAAGATTGGTGAAAAACCAAAACGTCGAAAAAACCGGAAAAAATGTTTAAAAGGCCGAAAACGCGTGCGGAAAA
Source organism: Triticum monococcum (assembly GCA_034509565.1). Classification (NCBI taxonomy): domain Eukaryota; kingdom Viridiplantae; phylum Streptophyta; class Magnoliopsida; order Poales; family Poaceae; genus Triticum; species Triticum monococcum. Next base: position 72,231,548 of record CM067846.1, read on the forward strand.
ATAAAAAAACAAAATTCCGAGGGAGCGCCTAGAGCGCGACACGTGGCGAATGGCTGAGAGCGCGCCAAGTGGCGCTGATCGTTGCGAGGCTCCCGAAGGAGCGCTTGTTAACTAGCTGCTTTCGCAATTTCGTGTTTGCAAGCATTGAAATTGAATCTGATTGGAGCAAGACCCGGCCCTAGATTATATTTTCAGTGAGGGGAAAAACTTAGCATCATGAGGGCTCTACCTTAGAAAAGACTCCGTAAGAAACATACAAAATATGGTTCAATTGCATAATAAATTTAGAATTTAAACTCGATGCTTAATGATACAACAAAATTAATAAAACATGGCAACATCAATAAAGAATAGTACGGGCTAATGTAACTGAAATAGCTATCCTGTCTGTTTCTATATATCATATGTTTCATTACCCAGACAAACAACATATTGAGTACTCAGTACTACACCACATTGCTGAACATAGATAGTAACAAGAAATTTTCACCGCAAAATCATAAGCTCCGCAAGCATTCCCCCACAATAAACATCCAATCGCTTAAAAAAAGATAGATACCCAATTTACAAGCCGGTAAAGGGGGAGAAAGGCTGCTTCATGTCGCCGCACATCTCTTCTCCAGATCCTTGAATCGCACACGCAAAAGGACGCTAGAATTCCCACAACAGAAGGCATATCAGATGACACGTAACAAAAAATCGAACAGAAACGAAGGGAGCTCTCCTTCCAATACCTATTTCATGGTCAGAGCTTCAGAATCGGCCGAGGGGTGCTGCCATGCTGGGGATTGAGGAGGCCCACGAAGGGTGGCCGGTGACATACGATGGATGGCGACTGCAGCCACAGCCGTGGGCTGGGGCTACGCACTCGCGCGGGCCGACAGGACTAGGCGAGGAACTAGGGGTGCTCAGAATTGGGGAGGCCGAGATGACGGCTGGTAGAAGACGGCGGTGGAACTGGAACAACCGAGCAAGGAGGCGGCAGCGTGGCACAACTGGACGAGCGTTGATGGTTGCGATCTAGGTCGTACATGGGTAGTGCACGTCCGTGTGTGGAGTGGCCGAGAGCGTCTAAATTGTGTGTTTTAATCCTTTTCTGATACTTCATCGAGATCTGACCTTAGTTTGTAAAAAAAATTGGGATCAGACCCTTTTGCGACCTCCAAGGTCCCTGGCGGTAGAGTATAACAGCCTGTTTGGCGGTAGGAGTGTTTCCTACCACCAAGGTCCTTTGCGGTAGGCTGTTACACCCTACCGCCATGAACCTTGGCGGTAGCAAAAGGTCAGATCCCAAAAAAATTATAAATTAGGGTCACATCATGATGAAGTTTTAGAAAAAGGTTAAAACACAAAATTTTGCCGCTGAGAGCTGCGTGGATCTTCGTCCTGGACATTCGTCCGTGCTGGGCTGTACCCTGGGCCTATACGAAAATCTACCTAGGTAACCCTAAAAAAACCTAGGTAATAGCTAGGAAAAAAACCCACGCCCGGGCCCGGGCCCTAGGTGCCCGGGGCCTGACTCCGATATTAGTAGTAGTTTTTTGTCTCAAAAAGAAAGTAGTAGTATTTTTTTACTGATGCGTGTAGCAATTGCACTTGTTAGAGCCTGCAATCGGAACAAGGAAATACTACAAGAGACAATCGGAAGACGGAAAGAGGCGGATGCTAGACCGACGAAGGTCCATGGCCACATCAACGCGCGCATCGACACATTTAGCGTCGGGTGCGCGCTGTTCAGCGGAGACGTCGATGAGCCGGTGGATGTCTTCATCTCCAGGGATTCTCTGCCAGAGGGACACTCTGATGATAGTGAATTTTGTCACTCCATTGTTCTTCCGCTGGACCAACGCGTTCTCTGTTGAGTAAATAGGCAATTTCTCGACTAAATTAATCCACGAGTAAATCACTAGCATGGCATTGACACAAATAAACGTATACTGATATTCAGTCAAGCTAGCACATACTATGCTAATTACAGAAAGATCTACATATAACGCTAGCATGGCTAAAACAGAAAACAGTAGGAGCGGGATAAACGAGTTATACCCTCCAGTAGGCCATGCAGAGGCCGCGGCTTTGCTGGCAGCAGCGGCGTCCTCGGCGGCCTTCTTGTCGGCTTCAGCTTTCTCAGTGGCGGCACGTTCGGCGTCGGTGGACATGATGATGATGAAGGCGACGCGACGCAAAGGAAGTAGACGATCGGAAGTGTGCAGTCGTCTAATCGCTGCCAAAAACCTATTCGCCCCTCACCCCGTACAGGAACCAGAAGGACGTGGTTTCGGAGGCCTGCTCTCCCATCGACCGTGTACGCGGCGGATGAGATGGAGTCACCGGCGGCAGCAGCAGCAGCAAGGGAACGACGGTGGACATGCGCGTGGGAGCAGATGTGATCTGTTCGTGATGGCTAGGGTTGGGAGACACTACACACTTATATAGGCGCAGCCGCGTGGAGAGACGTGGGCTCAACCCACGTCCGAGTCCGTGACAGCCCACGATCCGACGTCTCAGATCGTGGCCCAGCTGTCATAGAACTCTCCGTTAGTGACTGGCAAAAATAAGCGTGTAGGTGTGAGCTCGGCTTGGCTCAATCCCGCGACGCGGCGCGGCGTGTCATGACAAGGCGTGGCGTGGCGAGGCGGGCGGCGGAGGAGGAGAGCGTGAGGGCCGCTTCTCTTCTTAAGCTCCAATAGCATGTAGAAGAGAAACCCTTATAAGGAGGTCTAACTCCTCTTCGACTTCCGGGGTGGGACTAAACTTTCCACTACACCCAGTGGCATATAACCCACATGGGCCCTTAGAGATTTTTTCAGAAATTGCTATATGGGCCTAGAGCCCATCTCAAATTTCAGCAATCCCCCACCAGATCTCGAGGGCCCATTGTGTCCTCTATTCCAATTACTATTTCGATATACCAGTGTTTCAGTGGAGACCTGTTAAGATTGAGCTTCACCTAGAGCAAGTAGTTACGCTCCTTCAAAACTGAACAATGAACTATGCCTTGAATTGTCAGTTTGGCGTAAAGAAGTTTCATCACATGTCTTACTAGTACTAGGTTGCCGAAGGTTGACCCCTTGGGTGGAGCATATAAGTCACACTCTTGGCCTATTCATGAGCTTACTAGATATCACCCCAATGTCATAGACTGTGACCAGCAGTCGGGCTCATATAGGTGTGTTCCTCCAAAGATCGCTCTGTAGGATAGCATCTTGCAGAGTATTGCATTAAGACAGTAGTCATCCTACCATACAGTGTTGACAGTATTGCATCGCCAACGGAGTGGGTTAGTATAGTTACTCTCCTCAGTTCACCATTGGCTTGTTTTCCCAGATCCTAATTCACGGGATCTCCGATCACATAGGTTGGGTTACTACCATGGCAACTCATGTGGGTCTCATACCCATCTCCCTCGATGCATTTTCTATCACTACACGTGATAGTCTTTTCGTAAAGGGATCTGCCAGATTCTTAGCCATATGGACATACTCCGACGCTATCACTCCAGAGTTTCTTAATTTTCTGACAGCCTTTAATCTCATTCTTATGTGTTTGTTAGACTTCATGTTGTCCTTTGAACCTTTCACCTTGGTGATGACAGTCTGATTATCATTCAAAAGGATAGCCGTAACCGGTTTATCAACCAATGGCAAGTCCATCAAGAGATCTCGAAGCCATCCTGCTTCGACACCAGATGTGTCTAATGTTGTTAATTCTGCTTCCATTGTCGATCTCGTTAAGATCGTTTGCTTGCAAGACTTCCAGGAAACAGCGCCACCTCCAAGAGTAAACATATACCTAGTTGTGGCCTTCATCTCATCAGCATCAGAGATCCAATTTGCATCACTATACCCTTCAAGTACCGACGGGTATCCGGTATAGTAAAGTCCATAGTTCATGGTACCTTTCAGATAGCGCATAACTCTTTCAACAGCATGCCAATGTACATCACCCGGTTTGGAAACAAACCGGCTCAGTTTGCTCACAGCAAACGCGATGTCAGGCCTCGTTGCGCTCGCTAGGTACATCAGTGAACCAGTGATTTGAGAGTATCTCAATTGATCTATAGCCGTGCCTTTGGACTTTCGAATCAACACGCTAGGATCATATGGTGTTTGAGATGATGTGCGGTCCGAATTTCAAAACGACTCACACCTTCTCAACATAGTGGGATTGCAGAAGTCTAATCCCACCCTCATTATCTCTCAGTAGCTTGATGTTCAAGATAACATCAGGCACACCAAGGTCTTTCATCTCAAAGTTTTGAGACAGAAACGACTTCACCTCCTCAATGACTTTCAGGTTGGTTCCGAATATCAGTATGTCATCAACATACAAGCACAGTATAACTCCTTCGCCCCCACCATGGCGATAGTATACACATTTGTCAGCCTCATTAACAACGAAACCAACATATGTCAGAGTTGTATTAAACTTATCATGCCATTGCTTAGGTGCTTGCTTCAGGCCATTTAAAGATTTGAGCAACCTACACACCTTTCTTTCCTGACCATCTATCACAAAGCCATCTGGCTGTTGCATATAGATTTCCTCATTTAGCTCTCCATTCAGAAAAGCCGTCTTAACATCCATCTGGTGGACGAGAAGACCATGCGAGGCCTCCAACGAGAGTAGTACTCTAATGGTGGTCAGTCTAGCCACATGTGAATAAGTATCGAAGAAATCTTCCTCTTCTTTCTGGTCATAGCCCTTGGCCACAAGCCTAGCCTTGTACTTTTCAATCGTACAATCGGGCCTAAGCTTCTTTTTGAACACACACTTACATCCCAATGGTTTGCAACCATTGGGACGCTCAGTGATCTCCCATGTCCCGTTAGCCATGATGGAATCCATCTCGCTACAGACCGCATCCTTCCAGTAGTCAGCTTCTGGAGAGGCATACGCTTCTGAAATAGAAGTAGGAGTATCATCCACGAGGTACACGAAGAAATCAACACCAAAGGTCTTTGCAGTCCTTTGTCTCTTACCCCTACCAAGGGTTTCCTCGTCATCCTCCTCGGGATTTTCATCATGTGTTTGTTCATAATATTCCATAGGGATGGCAGGTTCAGGAGTCTCCTCATATATCTGTCTAGAAGTGCTTTGCATATCTCTTATAGGAAAAATATCCTCGAAGAATGTAGCATCCTTAGACTCCATAATTGTACCGACCTTCTGGTCAGGTACCTCAGATTTCACTACTAGAAATCTATAGCCAACGCTGTTAGCGTAGCCCAAATTAACGCAGTTCATAGTCTTTGGTCCAAGCTTACGCTTTTTGGGGATCGGCACATTGACTTTCGCCAAACAGCCCCAAGTACGCAAGTATGAGAGTGTTGTCCTTCTCTTTGCCCATTTCTCATACGGAGTGATCTCATTATCCTTTGTCGGAACTTTATTCAGGACATGGCATGCCGTCAATATAGCCTCCCCCACCATGTCTTGGATAAACTCGATGTATCTAACATGGTGTTAACAAATCAGTTAGAGTACGGTTTTTCCGTTCGGCAACCCCGTTTGACTGGGGTGAATAGGGAGGCGTCCTCTCATGAATAATGCCATGTTCCGCACAGAAGGAATCAAACTCATTTGAGAAGTACTCTCCACCACGATCTGACCGGACTCGTTTAATTTTCTTTTCAAGTTGATTCTCAACTTCTGCCTTATAGATTTTAAAGTAGTGTAGAGCCTCATCTTTAGTATTTAACAGATACACATAGAAATATCTAGTGGAATCATCTATCAATGTCATGAAGTATTTCTTTCCACCTTTAGTCAACACACCATTCATCTCACAAAGATCAGAATGTATGAGTTCTAATAGTGTCAAGTGTCTCTCCTCCGCGGCCTTGTGAAGCTTGCGAGGTCGCGTAGCTTGCACACATGAAAGGCACTTAGAACCTTTGGCTAAAGTAAAACTCGGGATTAAATCCAGCTTGGCTAGCCGCGTCATAACACCGAAACTAATGTGGCAAAGACGTGAATGCCAAACTTTAGATTCATTAACATTCGAATGAACATGGTTCACGACTTTATTACAAAAATATGTGAGGGAAAGGCAGAACATCCCTCCGCTCTCATAACCTTTTCCAACAAAGAGTCCATATTTCGTAACAACTAATTTATTAGACTAGAAAAGCAACTTGAACCCTTCTCTACATAGAAGGGAGCCACTAACGAGGTTCTTCTTGATGGCGGGGACATGCTGCACGTTCTTCAGCTGCACGATCCTTCCTGAAGTAAACTTCAGATAGACCGTGCCAACACCATGAATAGAAGCACTCGCGCCATTCCCCATCAATACGGACTCGTGGCCTGTGACCTGGTAAGAAGTAAACAATGAAATGTCAGCACACACATGTACACCTGCACCTGTGTCCACCCACCAATCGGTGGGCTGAAACACTCAAAAAAGTAAATAAATTACCGTACCCAGGTGCACCATTATCATTGTTGTGCACAATCATGTTGACGGACTTGGAGTCCTGTCCTGACTTCTTGTACTTGTTTGGGAACTTGTTGGCCCAATGTTCAACCGAACCACAAGTAAAGCAGCCCTCATCCTTTTTGTTCTTCTTGAAGGTCTTCTTACCCTTCTTCTTAAAGTCGGTATTCTGTTGGAAACCGTTCGTTCCCTTGGTCTTGTGGGAGTTGAAGTTCTTCTGGTTCACCATGTTGGCAACGGAAGTCCCTTCGGCCCCTTTTCCATGCGAGTCCTTTGCCCTTGAATTCTGCTCAACACTCAGATGGCCAATGGCATCCTCCACAGAGAATTCACGCCTCTGATGTTTCAGAGTGGTGGCAAAGTTCCTTCAGGAATTAGGGAGTTTAGCGATTATGCAACCCGCGACAAACTTGCCCGGTAACTCGCACTTAAGAAGTTCAAGATCCTTAACAATGCATATTATCTCATGAGCCTGCTCCAATACAGGACGGTTTTCAACCATCTTGTAATTGTGGAACTTCTTTATAATATAAATCTCGCTCCCGGCATCGGCGGCCCCGAACTTAGATTCGAGCGCCTCCCACAAGTCCTTGGCGACATGCACATGTAAATATGTGTCGACCAGTTTATCTCCGATCATGCTAAGAACTGCTCCGAGGAACACAACGGTGGCCTCCTTGAACGCCTTCTCCTGTTTAGGAGCAATCGTTCCCGTGGAGACACCGATGACCCAGAACACGTTCATAGCCGTGAGCCATAAAGTGGTCTTAGTCTGCCAAACCTTAAAATATGAACCGGTAAACTTATCCGGTTTTTGTGCAGTGGCAAAGCCACTTGCCGAAAAATTCGTACACATAATAGGTTTTTCGATTGTTGCGTAAATAGGAAATTTCTCGACTAAATTAATCCACAAGTAAATCACTAGCATGTCATTGACACAAATAAACGCATATTGATATTCAGTCAAGCTAGCACATACTACGCTAATTGCAGAAAGATCTACGTATAACACTAGCATGGCTAAAATAGAAAACAGTAGGAGCGGGATAAACGAGTTATACCCTCCAGTAGGCCATGCAAAGGCCGCGGCTTTGGTGGCAGCAGCGGCGTCCTCGGCGGCCTTCTTGTCAGCTTCAGCTTTCTCGGCGGCGGCACGTTTGGCGTCGGTGGACATGGTGATGATGAAGGCGACGCAGACGTAGAGGAAGTAGACGATCAGAAGCAAGAAGTCGCGTAATCACTGCCCAAAAACCTATTCGCCCCTCACTCCGTACAGGAACCAGAAGGGCGGGGTTTCAGAGACCTGCTCTCCCGTCGACCGTGTACGCGGCGGACGGGATGGAGTCACTGATAACCCGCAAGTATAGGGGATCACAACAGTTTTTGAAGGTAAAGTATTCAACCCAAATTTATTGATTCGACACAAGGGGAGCCAAAGAATACTCTCAATTATTAGCAGCTGAGTTGTCAATTCAACCACACCTGGAAACTTAATATCTGCAGCAAAGTATTTAGTAGCAAAGTAATATGATAGTAGTGGTAACAGTAACAAAAGGTAACGGTAGTAAAAGCAATGTTTTTGGTATTTTGTAGTGATGATAGCAATAGCAACGGAAAAGTAAATAAGCGAAGAACAATATATGGAAAGCTCATAGGCAATGGATCGGTGATGGAGAAATATACTGGATGCGGTTCATCATGTAACAGTCATAACCTATGGTGACACAGAACTAGCTCCAGTTCGTCAATGTAATGTAGGCATGTATTCAGAATATAGTCATACGTGATTATGGAAAAGAACTTGCATGACATCTTTTGTCCTACCCTCCTGTGGCAGTGGGGTTCTTACGGAAACTAAGGGATATTAAGGCCTTCTTTTAATAGAGTACTGGAACAAAGCATTAACACATAGTGAATACATGAACTCCTCAAACTACAGTCATCACCGACAAGTATCCCGATTATTGTCACTTCGGGGTTAACGGATCATAACACATAATAGGTGACTATAGACTTGCAAGATAGGATCAAGAACACTCATATATTGATGAAAACATAATAGGTTCAGATCTGAAATCATGGCACTCGGGCCCTAGTGACAAGCATTAAGCATAGCAAAGTCATAGCAACATCAATCTCAGAACATAGTGGATACTAGGGATCAAACTATAACAAAACTAACTCGATTACATGATAGATCCCATCCAACCCATCACCGTCCAGCAAGCCTATGATGGAATTACTCACGTGCGACGGTGAGCATCATGAAATTGGTGATGGATGATGGTTGATGATGACAATGGCGATGGATTCCCCTCTCCGGAGCCCCGAACGGACTCCAGATCAGCCCTCTCGAGAGGTTTTAGGGCTTGGCGGTGGCTCCGTATCGTAAAACGTGATGATTTCTTCTCTCTGATTTTTTTCTCCCCAAAACTCAATATATGGAGTTGGAGTTGGAGTCGGAGAGGCAACAGGGGGCCCACGAGGTAGGGGGCGCGCCCCCCACCCTCGTGGAGAGGTGGTGGCCCCCCTGGCCTTCATCTTTTGCAGGTATTTTTCTTATTTTTTGAAAAGTGGCTCCGTGACATTTAAGGTCATTCTGAGAACGTTTGCTCCTGCACATAAATAACACCATGGTAATTCTGCTGAAAACATCGCCAGTCCGGATTAGTTCCATTCAAATCATGTAAGTTAGAGTACAGAATAAGGGCAAAAGTGTTTGGAAAAGTAGATACGTTGGAGACGTATCAACTCCCCCAAGCTTAAACCTTTACTTGTCCTCAAGCAATTCAATTGACAAAATGAAAGTGATAAAGAAAAACTTTTACAAACTCTGGTTGCACTTGTTGTTGTAAATATGTAAAGCCAGCATTCAAGTTTTCAGCAAAGATTATAACTAACCACATTCGCAATAACGCATAGGTCTGAAGTTTACTCATATCAATAGCATAATCAACTAGCGAGCCATAATAATAAATCTCGGATGACAACACTTTCTCAAAACAATCATAATATGATATAACAAGATGGTATCTCGCTAGCCCTTTCTGAGACCGCAAAACATAAATGCATAGCACCTTTAAAGACCAAGGACTGACTAGACATTGTAATTCATGGTAAAAGAGATCCAGTCAAGTCATACTCAATGTAAACTAACAGTAATGAATGCAAATGACAGCGGTGCTCTCCAACTGGTGCTTTTTAATAAGAGGATGATGACTCAGCATAAAAGTAAATAGATAGGCCCTTCACAGAGGGAAGCACGGATTTGCAGAGGTGCCAGAGCTCGGTTTTGAAATAGAGGCGAATAATATTTTGAGCGGTATACTTTCATTGTCAACATAACAACCAAGAGATGGCGATATCTTCCATGCTACACACATTATAGGCAGTTCCCAAATAGAATGGTAAAGTTTATACTCCCCCTTCCACCAACAAGCATCAATCCATGGCTTGCTCGAAACAACGAGTGCCTCCAACTAACAAGAGTCCCAGGGGGAGTTTTGTTTGCAATTATTTTGATTTAGTTTGCATAAAGCATGGGACTGGGCATCCCGATGACCAGCCGTTTATCTCATGAGTGAGAAGCGGAGTCCACTCCTCTTGAGAATAACCAGCCTAACATGGAAGATACAGGCAGCCCTAGTTGACACATGAGCTATTCGAGCATACAAAACATGATATTTATTTGAAGGTTTAGAGTTTGGCACATAAAAATTTACTTGGAACGGCAGGTAGATACCATATATAGGTAGGTATAGTGGACTCATGTGGAATAACTTTGGGGTTTAAGGAGTTTGGATGCACAAGCAGTATTCCCGTTTAGTACAGGTGAAGGCTAGCAAAAGACTGGGAAGCGACCAGCTAGAGAGTGACAACAGTCATGAACATGCATTAAAATTAATCAACACCGAATGCAAGCATGAGTAGGATATAATCCACCATGAACATAAATATCATGAAGTCTATGTTGATTTTGTTTGAACTACATGCGTGAACATGCGCCAAATCAAGTCACTTAAATCATTCAGAGGAGGATACCACCCTATCATATCACATCATAACCATTTTAATAGCATGTTGGCACGCAAGGTAAACCATTATAACCCATAGCTAATCAAGCATGGCATAAGAAACTATGATCTCTAGTTGTCATTGCAAACATGTTTATTCATAATAGGCTGAATCAGGAACGATGAACTAATCATATTTACAAAAACAAAAGAGGTCGAGTTCATACCAGCTTTTCTCATCTCAGCCAGTCCATCATATATCATCATTATTGCCTTTCACTTGCACGACCGAGCGATGTGAATAATAATAATAGTGCACGTGCATTGGACTAAACTGGAATCTGCAGGCATTCAATAAACAGGAGAAGACAAGACAATATGGGCTCTTTTGTCAGATAAACAATAATGCATATAAGAGCCACTTCAACAATCTAATTATGGTCTTCTCCTATCGACCACCAAAGAAAATAAAAGAAATAAAACTATTTACACGGGAAAGCTCCCAACAAGCAAAAAGAAGAACAAGAAATCTTTTCGGGTTTTCTTTTTAATTACTACTACAAGCATGGAAATTAAAATGATTAAAAGCTACAACTATTTTTTTGTTTTTTCTTGAGGTTTATTAAACACACAAGAAGAAAGCATAAAAAGGACAATAAAATAGCATGGATGATACAATAAAAAAGTATGAGCACCGACATCTAGCAATGAGTGTGTGAACATAAATGTAATGTCGGTGGCAAATACGTACTCCCCCAAGCTTAGGCTTTTGGCCTAAGTTGGTCTATGGACACGGCTGGCCTGGCGGATATTCATAATAATAGTTGGGGTCATACTGAGAAGAAGAAGAGGAAGACTCCACTTGCCACTTACTGACAATCATCTCCGGATCCCACTGATAGTTAGACTGTCGTGAAGGATCAACTTGTGGTTCTGGCTCTGGCTCCACGGCTGGTGCAGGGTTCCGGTAGGCGTGAATAGCCTTCAACGGAATAAGGTACGTGCCTGAAGATAAATTAAACAAAGAAGGAGCAGGTAGGGTAATAGTCTTAGGATGATGTTTGTTGAAGAACAATTGATATTTAAGCTCTCATTCCCTATTCTTAACAATAAAATCATGTGCCACCATACTTTATAATCTAGATAAGCATGAGGCAGCACCTTTTCTTCCTTCTCATAATGCCCAATAGGTATGTTAAAATGTGCAGCTAGGCATGAAGCATAGATGCCTCCAAAGATGGGGCCCTTGGTACAGTTCAGACTTAACCGTTTAGCAATAATGCCGCCCATACTAAAAGTGTTATCACTGTATAAACCTTGGAGCAAAATAATAATATCAGGGATACTAAGGTTTCCACAGTTTCCACGACCAATTAAACAACAACTAGCAAATAATGCAAAATAGCGTAAAACAGGAAAATGTATGCTAGTGATTCGTGCATCGGAAACCTTCCTTGTTTCCCCTACAGTGATAGTATCAATAAACCCCTCCACATCATCACGATGTGGTTCTTCTGTCTTTCCCTCAAAAGGGACTAAACAAATCCGACAAAAATCATAAAGTGACATCTCCTTATGCTCATCATATAAATGAACCTCCACCGTAGGTGGTGAGTTCCTAGAATGAAAATAAAAGTTTTGCACAAAGGTATTTATGACTAAGAGATACTGATCGCATTGGTCGTGGAGGAAAGCGGTGAGGCTTGCATTTTTAGCCAATTCATGAATATCTTCATAAATCCTGGCTCCTCTCAAGAAATCATCGGAAGGCCATTCACACGCCCGAATCTCCGCAGTGCGAGGCAGATTATACTTAGGCTTTGGTGCCTTTTCCTTTGAGCTTTGGCTCGATGAGCCCCTCAAAAGTCTCCTCATCATTTTCTGAAAAATTCTGAAATTTTTAGTAACTTCAAAATAAAAGTACACCAAACTCAATAATATTGATAGCAACTACTCCTACAAGTTCCTAGAGCCTATATCATGCATCAAAACTACTTGGAACCATATAAATTTGACATGCAAGCTCAAGAACAGGGTCACCTAAGCAACAAAAATTTGCAATGAATAAAGCACTAGAACAAAAACTAATTGGACCAATGGAGGAGTCACATAGCAAAGAACAATCTCCCCAAGAAGTTTTGCGAGAGGTGCTTTGAGCAAGGAGATCGAAAATGACAGCAAGATGAGCTAGAACTCATGCTTGAGCTAGATATTCGTGTTTGTGGGAGGAAGATGAAGTGTGTGGGTGCAGGAATAAGTGGAGGAGGGCCACCGTGGGCCTACGAGGCAGGGGGCACGCCCAGGGGGGTAGGGGGCACCCTCCACCCTCGTGGCAGGTGGTTGGCCCCCCTGTTGTGTTCTTAGTGCCAAATATTCTCAAATATTCTGGAAAAAAATCATATTTAAATTTCAGAGCATTTGGAGAACTTTTATTTTCGAGGTATTTTTACATTACACGGGTAATCAAATAACCGACAGAAAAATATTTATTTTATTTTATTAATTTAAATAACAGGAAGTAAAAGTGGAGTACAAAAGGTTGTGCCTTCTAGTTTCATCCATCTCATGATCATCAAAAGGAATCCACTAACAAGGTCGATCAAGTCTTGTTAACGAACTCATTCCGAATAACATGGAACCGGAGAAAATTCGAATAACACTATGTTACCTCAACAGGGATATGCACATCCCCAATAATAAGAATATCATAGTTCTTCTTGACAGTAGGAAGAGGAAATTCAAAACCTCCAAATATAATTGATGGAATTTTTCCAATAGAGTTGATACTATGAACTTGAGGTTGTTTCCTCGGAAAGTGTACCATGTGCTCATTACCATGAACATGAAAAGTGACATTGCCTTTAGTGCAATCAATAACAGTCCCTGCAGTATTCAAAAAGGGTCTTCCAAGAATAATAGACATACTATCGTCCTCGGGAATATTAAGAATAACAAAGTCCGTTAAAATAGTAACGTTTGCAACTACAACAGGCACATCCTCACAAATACCGACAGGTATAGTAGTTGACTTATCAGCCATTTGCAAAGATATTTCAGTAGGTGTCAACTTATTCAAATCAAGTCTATGATATAAAGAGAGAGGCATAACACTAACACCGGCTCCAATATCACATAAAGCAATTTTAACATAGTTTCATTTAATGGAGCATGGTATAGTTGGTACACCGGGATCTCCAAGTTTCTTTGGTATTCCACCCTTAAAAGTATAATTAGCAAGCATGGTGGAAATTTCAGCTTCCGGTATCTTTCTTTTATTTGTAATAATATTTTTCATGTACTTAGCATAAGAATTGGTTTTGAGCATATCAGTTAATCGCATACGCAAAAAGATAGGTCTAATCATTTCAGCAAAGCACTCAAAATCCTCATCGTCCTTTTTCTTGGATGGTTTGGGAGGAATTAGGCATGGGTTTCTGAACCCATGGTTCTCTTTCTTTACCATGTTTCCTAGCAACAAAGTCTTTTTATCATAACGTTGATTCTTTGATTATGGGTTATCAAGATCAATAGCAGGTTCAATTTCTATGTCATTATCATTACTAGGTTGAGCATCATTATGAACATTATCATTAACATTATCACTAGTTTCAGGTTCATTACCAGATTGAGTTTCAGCATCAGAAATAGAAATATCATTTGGATTCTCAGGTGTTTCAGTAATAGGATCACTAGAAGCATGCAAAGTCCTATCATTTTCTTTTTCTTCTTTTTAGAAGAACTAGGTGCATCTATATTATTTCTCTAAGAATCTTGCTCAATTCTCTTAGGGTGGCCTTCAGGATACAAAGATTCCTGAGTCATTCTACCAGTTCTAGTAGCCACTCTAACAGCATTATCATTATCTTTACTATTCAATTCATTGAGCAAATCATTTTGAGCTTTAAGTACTTGTTCTACTTGAGTGGTAACCATAGAAGCATGTTTACTAATAAGTTTAAGTTCACCTTGGACATTAGCCGTATAATCACCCAAGTGTTCAAGCATATTTGAATTGTATTTCAATTGTCTACCAAAATAAGCATTAAAGTCTTCTTTCTTAGCCATAAATTTATCAAACTCATCTAAGCATGGGCTAGCAAATTTAGTAAATGGGATTTCAGCTTTATCATATATATAGAGAGAATTTACCTTTACTACCTGTGTTGGGTTATCAAGACCATGAGTTTCTTCAATAGGTAATGGATCAAGATTATATGTTTCTTCAATAGGCGGTAAATTAAGACCGTGTATTTCTTCAATAGGAGGTAAATTCTTAACATCTACAACTTTAATACCCTTTTCTTTCATATATTTCTTTGCCTCCTGCATATCTTCAGGACTGAGAAATAGAATACCCCTCTTCTTTGGAGTTGGTTTAGGAATAGGCTCAGGAATTGGCTCCGGAAGTGTCCAATTATTTTCATTTGTCAACATATTATTCAATATAATTTCAGCTTCATTCGGTGTCCTTTCCCTGAAAACAGAACCAGCACAACTATCCACGTAATCCCTGGAGGCATCGGTTAGTCCATTATAAAAGATATCAAGTATTTCATTGTTCTTAAGAGGATGATCAGGCAATGCATTAAGTAATTGGAGAAGCCTCCCCCAAGCTTGTGGGAGACTCTCTTCTTCAATTTGCACAAAATTATATATATCCCTTAAAGCAGCTTGTTTCTTATGAGCAGGGAAATATTTAGCAGAGAAGTAATAAATCATATCCTGGGGACTACGCACACAACCAGGATCAAGAGAATCAAACCATATCTTAGCATCACCCTTTAATGAGAACGGAAATATTTTAAGGATGTAAAAGGAACGAGTTCTCTCATCTTTAGTGAATAGGGTGGGTATATCATTCAATTTAGTAAGATGTGCCACAACAGTTTTAGAATCATAACCATGAAAAGGATCAGATTCAACCAAAGTAATTATATCAGGATTAATAGAGAATTCATAATCATTATCAGTAACAAAGATAGGTGAACTAGGAAAAGTAGGGTCAGGTTTTGATTCTAGCATTTATATATTTCTTACTCCATTTAGCTAATAACCTTTTGAGTTCATTTCTATTTTCGCAAGCTAGAATAGCTAAAGAAGCTTCTTGATAAAAAACATAACCCTTAGGAATAACAAGTGATTCTTCATCATCACATTCATCAGTATCATCAGATTCAATATTTTCAATTTCTCTAGCCCTAGCAAGTTGTTCATCAAGAAAGTCACTAAGTGGCACAGTAGTATCAGGCATAGAGGTAGTTTCATCATAAGTATCATGCATAGCATAAGTGGCATCATCAATAACATGTGACATATCAGAACGAATAGCAGAAGCAGGTGTAGGTGTCGCAAACTTACTCATAACAGAAGGTGAATCAAGTGTAGAGCTAGATGGGAGTTCCTTACCTCCCCTCGTAGTTGAGGGATAGATCTTGGTTTTTGGATCTCTCAAGTTCTTCATAATGATAAGAAAATATATATCCCAGGTGACTCAATGAATAGAGCTATGCTCCCCGGCAACGGCGCCAGAAAATAGTCTTGATAACCCGCAAGTCTAGGGGATCGCAACAGTTTTAGAGGGTAAAGTATTCAACACAAATTTATTGATTCGACACAAGGGGAGCCAAAGAATACTCTCAACTATTAGCAGCTGAGTTGTCAATTCAACCACACCTGGAAACTTAATATCTGCAGCAAAGTATTTAGTAGCAAAGTAATATGATAGTAGTGGTAACGGTAACAAAAGGTAACGGTAGTAAAAGCAATGTTTTTTGGTATTTTGTAGTGATGATAGCAATAGCAACGGAAAAGTAAATAAGTGAAGAACAATATATGGAAAGCTCGTAGGCAATGGATCGGTGATGGAGAATTAGGCCGGATGCGGTTCATCATGTAACAGTCATAACCTAGGGTGACACAGAACTAGCTCCAGTTCATCAATGTAATGTAAGCATGTATTCTGAATATAGTCATACGTGCTTATGGAAAAGAACTTGCATGACATCTTTTGTCCTACCCTCCCGTGGCAGCGGGGTCCTTATGGAAACTAAGGGATATTAAGGCCTCCTTTTAATAGAGTACTGGAACAAAGCATTAACACATAGTGAATACATGAACTTCTCAAACTACGGTCATCACCGGTAAGTATCCCGATTATTGTCACTTCGGGGTTAACGGATCATAACACATAATAGGTGACTATAGACTTGCAAGATAGGATCAAGAACACTCATATATTGATGAAAACATAATAGGTTCAGATCTGAAATCATGGCACTCGGGCCCTAGTGACAAGCATTAAGCATAGCAAAGTCATAGCAACATCAATCTCAGAACATAGTGGATACTAAGGATCAAACCCTAACAAAACTAACTCGATTACATGATAGATTCCATCCAACCATCACCATCCAGCAAGCCTATGATGGAATTACTCACGCACGACGGTGAGCATCATGAAATTAGTGATGGAGGTTGGTTGATGACGACGATGGCGACGGATTCCCCTCTCCGGAGCCCCGAACGGACTCCAGATAAGCCCTCCCGAGAGGTTTTAGGGCTTGGCGGCGGCTCCATATCGTAAAACGCGATGATTTCTTCTCTCTGATTTTTTCTCCCCAAAACTCAATATATGGAGTTGGAGTTGGAGTCGGAGAGGCAACGGGGGGCCCACGAGGTAGGGGGCACGCCCCCCACCGTCGTGGAGAGGTGGTGGGCCCCCTGGCCTTCCTCTTTTGTAGGTATTTTTCTTATTTTCTGAAAAGTGGTTCCGTGAAGTTTCAGGTCATTCCGAGAATGTTTGCTCCTGCACATAAATAACACCATGGCAATTCTGCTGAAAACAGCGTCAATCCAGATTAGTTCCATTCAAATCATGAAAGTTAGAGTCCAGAACAAGGCCAAAAGTGTTTGGAAAAGTAGATACGTTGGAGACGTATCAGTCACCGGCGGCGGCAGCAGCAAGGGAACGACGGTGGAGAGACGTGGGCTCGACCCACGTCCGATTCCGTGACAGCCCACGATCCAACGTCTTGGATCGTGGCCCAGCTGTTATAGAACTCTCCGTTAGTGACTGGAAAAATAAACGCGTAGGTGTGAGCTCGACTCGGCTCAATCCCGCAACCCACGGCACGGCGTGGCGCGTCGAGGCGGGCGGCGGAGGAGGAGTGCGTGAGGGCCTCTTCTCTTCTCAAGCTCCAATAGCATATAGAAGAGAAACCCTTATAAGGAGGTCCAACTTCTCTTCCACTTCCGAGGAGGGACTAAACTTCCCACTACACCTAGTGCCATATAACCCACTGGGCCCTTAGAGATTTTTCAGAAATTGCTATATAGGCTAGAGCCCATCTCAAATTTCAGCATTCTCGTCGTGCCGGTTGGAGCATGTGTTCAGGTTTCGGGGGAGCTCGTGTTCAACGGATCTAATGTCGTATCTGTTAGTCATTCGATCAAGGTCGAAGGCGAGAGGGTCGAGAGCCAAGGGGTGATGGTGCAGGAAAACTACTGCTCTACTACTGTGGACATGTGGTTCATGGTGCCATGGGGCTAGTGTAGGATATGATCAGGTCACTCTTGGGACAGTTTTCATGACAGTGCATCCAAAGGGTTGAGTGCATCTGTTGTAACGGTTCCCCTACATGCTCAACTTTGTTAATTGCGCTCACAGGATATTTAGTTTCGGTTATTTATCATTGTTTTGAAATTTTAATTTAGTGATTCTAGCTACCACTTCCTAATAGCCAGTTTAACCAATTTTGCTAGGAAAACGATTTGCTTCGCCTGACCGATTGGATCAACTAGGCACTCTTGCTCGGTGCTCCTATATGTTCGCTTCTTGTGGTAGTTTGTCCCTCCCAGAACCGGTCATTCTGTCTAGCACCTCAATAATCTCAACGAGCCTTCCCTTCCTACGTCGTTCTATTAAAATGTCTCCTCCACTACGTGCATATCTCACTTCTACCATGGTCAGAAGGTAGTGGAGTTCACGATATAGCTATTCGTGATGGTGTCCCCGGCGTTGAGGTCGGGGAAAGACGGTGGTTTGAGATTTGGCTAGCCAAATTTGTTGTCGGTGAGCACAATCAATGAAGTCAATGATAGGACTATCTAGATTTTCCCTTTTTTAGGGGACGCGGCGCCGGGGGGGGGGGGGGGGGTGCAAGGTGTTACAGCTCGTGCACCATACAAGTAAAACCAGGATGTTGGGACGGTCCCGATCCCCTGCTGCCCCCCTGTCTTCCCATTGCGCTCCTGTATGATGGTCTGGGATTAGTGATTTCGGGGAGTCTCAATGTTGTGTACTTTGTTTTGACATGTTGCAAGCTCAAGTGGTTTGCTACAAACACACATGTGACATGTTGCGGTGAATTTCGATACTTGGTGCCAGTTTTAGTACAAAACTAATTAGCAAGATGGATGCATATGAACGATCAAGTACAAAAGCAATTAGCAAACTCGATACATATGATCGATGATCCTTCTATGTACTACATAACTATGATTGTTTTCCCCGAAAGATCATACGTTGGAAAGTTTCACAGGCGGCATGTTGGTGAGTTTCGATGTTGTGTACTTGGTTTTGACATGCTGCAAGCTCCCGTGGTTTGCTACGAACACCTACGAACACACATGCGACATGTTGCAGTGAATTTCGGTGCTTGTTGTAGTTGTTGTGTTCTATGATCGATGAAGTACGAAACTAATTAGCAAAATGGATACATGAACGATGATCCTTCTATATACTGCACAACTAGGATCCCCCCCCCCCCCACCCACACACACACACACACAAAGATTATACATTGGAAAGGTTCGCAGGAGTATATTGGCAAGACAAAGCGATGAAATATTAGCATGGTAAACTAATGTTGCCAAGTCCTTCAACTTGCGGAGAAACGGAAAAACACAGGGAATACGGCTCGATAGATCAAACTTTGGTCTAATCTTGGGTAAATGTATCCGCTTGCATCACAACTTCATTAACCCCTATCAAGAATGGGCATATTACAATAATATTTATAATAACTGGAGTGGAAGCAAAGTTACATCGAATGAAAGCTTGGGAAGTTTCGGTTATCTCCCCGAGACCAAATTAACGACATGGATGCGAGCCCATCAACGATAGAAGTAAGGTCGCCGATAAAAGCTCCTCTCCGTAGCCGGCGGAGAAACGACGCGCGCTGTTTGGTTTGTGGGAGAACGACCAGTGGCGGTGCCACGCTTCGCCGCCACCTCTGGCAGGACGTGAGTGTACAATGATGGGCTGCTGCTCGTCCTGGCATCTTGTCCATGGATGCTGAGCGGCACATCGACCTCGCTGACCTCGTCCGAGCACCCCTCGTCGTCGTCCTCGGACTCCGAAGTCTCGCCGTGGAGCTGGACAAGCTCGTCAATGGACTCGGCCGGCACCGGATCCTCGTCGTCCGGTTCTGTGAGAACGTAGCCTTCAAACCGAACGACCGTTTTCATGGCGGAGTCGTCCCACCGGTCCAGCCAAAACGCCTCGTCCAGTGCCAGTACGGACTGCAGGTCGGCGTCCGGACTATACGCGGACATCGGCCCGAGCACGAGCTCGTGGTCGCCGGCCTCGATGGAGACGGTCACGTCCTCGTCGCCGGCGCTCATTGGGTCGACGACGAAGACCTTGGTGACGCGGTGGAGACGGCCGGGCTCCGGGATGACGAACTCATGCTCGTCGACCTCGAGGTCCTTGCTCCACGACAGTTTCATGGTTGTCTATTTGGACGATCGAGTGCCTTGGAAAGTTGCTGAAGACGAGAAAGCTCGATTGATTCGAGCCGCCGTACCCAGACGCTGTCCTGGGTTTGGTATTTATATTGTCTAGGCTTGATTTATACAGGGTAACACAAACAATCACGGTTGGTACACACCGGCAACCAACCAAGCCATACACGGCTACCGGATCTGTTAAGAGCTAAACACGGTTTCGTGTACTGGCTGAGTACTACTCGAACTTATAACCGAGTAGTTTAGATTGTGTTAATATTAGGTGCCCCCCCCCACCCCCCCCCCCCCCCCCCCCACCACAATAATTTGTTAAATTATCATGTATATTGAATTTCTTTTCAAATTTTGACGAAGTTTATAGAAAAATTGGGATAGACTTGGGGCCACGCGCCCAGACGCACCCGACATGTACATGTCAGTCGCACGCTAAATCCCTCAAATCGACCTTCGCCCTCGGCCGATTTGCCCCTTTTCGTCCCAATTCTGTCATCATCCGCCGCCCCTTGCTTACCTTTGTCGTCGTCTCACCATAGATCCTCCATCGTCCCCGACTGACAGCGCTGCCACAACCAGCCGCCATCCCTCTCCGACGCCCTTGCCACCCCTGTACGTGTTACTCCGCCAGACATATATCTCGCCTGGCATGTGTTTGATAAAACGTCGGAGCTGTTTTTAGATACTTTTGCTCAGTTGTAGGACAGATGTGGATTCGTTGCATGATGAGTTTTCTTACACAGAGCTTCATGAGTTAATTTTCAACGTGTTCATAGATTCGTTGGATTCGCACAATGATCACAATGAAGATGATGACATGATGATGATGAGGATGATGAGCATCCTTGGAGAATAGAGAAAGAGGAGCATGTTCTCAACTTCAAGGTTCAATAATGGAAAGGATAATTGTGCCCTGTATAGGATAAATGGCCAATGAGATCTCTACTACGACAACTCCAAACCCAGCTTGATACTCCATGAGGCTTTTTCTAGTGTCACTTCCGGATGAGCAGTCATGTGATCTTGCACATAGTGGATATTGCCAAGGCATATGTCCCTACTAATACATGTTGAACATTTTTCAAATACAAGATTTGTCCATATAGAAGCTTGAATATATTTTTGAATACATGAACATTTTTTGAATCTGCGTTGAATTTTACTAAAACATACATTTCAAACATTTTTTTCAAATATACATCGAACATTATTTCAAATACACGCCATACATTTTTCGTATACACATTTTTGCATTGGTAGTGGGATCGGAGCTAGCTAGGAGGGTAGGGCTATACTCCATATCCCCAAGACCAAAATCAGAGAGTGGGAAGGTAAGATCATTGTGGTCATCCATGTTTGAGTGTGAGAAATATGTGGGGTGGGCAGCCCTATTTATAGGGGGGGGAATATTCAATTTTCAGACAAATTTGACCCTCCAACAATAAAAAAATTTCGAAGATGTGAATTTTTAAAGAAAAACATGCCAAAACCCCTCCAAAACCCCTTCAATGGCTCCTCCACGCCCCCAGCCCCAACCCTCTGCGCCCCAGTCCTCCCGCTGCTATCCTGCAATGGTCGACAACCCCCCGCCCCCCCCCCCCCCCATCGATCAAGACGGGTCAGGTGTGTCGTGCCGCGTGCCTTGTGCCATGCCGAGACATGACTAATCTTGTCGGGCTGGGCTAGCCCGCGTGCTGAGGCTGGCGGCCTAGGCAGTGCCCAAGGCGTGCTGCGTGTGTTGCGTGCCAGGCACGACCGCCCGTGTCAGGCCTGGACCGTCACGTGCCGTGCCGGCGTGCTCGTGGGCCGGCCCACCAAGCACGACCCATTTGGCCATCTATAGTGTCCAGAACTCTTGCTAGTGGCTTATATCCCCTGGATAAAAACTCTGCAAAGATAACTAACGTAAAGCTACTAGTGAAGTTTGAGTACTGAACATCACACTACTTTGGATTAGAAATTTAGACTTAGAAATTATTGGAAAATGTGATTTGTAGAGCTTAGATAAGGGGACGAGACTTGCCTGCTCCCCCAGCGTGCTCCCATCCGTGCTTCCGCATACGTGGCATGATTTGATTGAAGCAAAATAAGGCCCGGCCCCACCCCTTAAAATCAGGGGGGAGATGATTAGATTAGAAAGGAAAAAGAGAAAAAGACAGCCGTAGAATGGAGTGAGAGCACGGATGGGAGCATGGGGAGGGAGCAGGCAAGCCGGATCCTAGATAAGGTGGTAGCGTCCAATAAACTCATAGGGCTTGAGTCGCTAACATCACTATTCCAAAAATCAGCCGATTCAGTGATTTATTGTTTGATTTATGCAATGTTGGGGATATCGCTTATCGGGAACTTATCGGTCGACCCATGATAAGGGGTAAATCGGCCAGTTTATTGGCATATCGGCCGATTTATCGTCATTTCGGCTGATTTATCTTATCGGTCACACAACGGTAAGCGATAAAGATATCTTCCGATATTCCGATAAATTGGCCGATTTATCGGAATATCGGAAGATATCTTGAACAGTGGATTTATCTCTAATTGACGGGTGACTGATAAGAATATGCCAATCATCACCTTATTGTTTGGACCAATTTATCGCTCTGGCAGGCAATTTATCGGGAATATACCGATAAATCGGGTGTATTTTTAGCACTATGTGTGCAAGAACTATATTTAATTATGTTTTACGGATCTTGTTATGTAATATGTACAGTTACCCTGTTTGTTTGTTACTGTACATGAATTCAAAGGCAAGGAAGCAAGGTAACACTTCTGTCCAATATTGTTTTTGTTTAATATAATATATTTTAGTGCTGGAGACTTGGGATTCGTAAAAAAAATGACTAATTAATAGTCAACCGACAAAATCTATTAATCGTATTGTTTCCAATCAATCTCTAATCCCTAGTCAACCAAGATGCTAATGATAAGCGATATCCTCAACATTGGCAAAATTGTGAAGAACTGCCCACCTCTGAAGTGGAAGCACCTTTGATGCTAACCTCATTGAAGAGATCATATAGATAATTTAGGTGGTTTGGTTGGGCCAGGGGAGGTTGATGTGGAATGGAAGCAGCCTATGGTCCTCATAGACCTCCCTTCAAGTTATCTTCCTGCCAGAGGAGCGGGAGGGTGGTTCCAAGCCTCGCGGTCCCACAAGAGGTTACGAATTAGGGGCAGCCCCAAGATATTGTCTGCCAAGAGCTCGTTTGCATACTGCTTTTCTCCATCCTCTCTGCAATACCTTAGTCTTGACTACAGAGGGACGACAACTTAGAGGTTACAAAACAATGTCTTCCAAGGCCTGGGACGGTGGAGCCCCTCTCAGACCTCACGTCTCTCACCCAATTAGAATTGTTGCGGTGTGGAGAGGATCTAAGATGCAAGGGCCACCGGGGGACAGCTCAGAGAATTATATGTCAGAGGCAACCTTGGATTTTTTGCTGGATGGGACTCCAATCCCAGGCGGGTGCTGCATGATGAAGAAGGAGAAGAGCAGGAGCTGCAGCAAATTGTTTCCCTCCCAAGCTCATCCAAACTGCAGAGTTTGAAATTCTTGACCTTGGGATATATTTATTTTTTTTGAAACCATACACCCGCAGGCATACGTTACTTGTATTTATACAAGTCGGAAAACAGTACATACAAGCATAGATACCAGACGTACAAATACGAAAATACAAGAAGGATACAAGCCGTAGAGCTGGCCCCGCCATACATCGCAAAAGACCCCAAACAAAGAAAATTTGCAACCCCATCCTTGGTCTTCTCCGCCGATGCCGCTCCGTCGCGTCGAAGCCAACCACCACCGCTGGATGCCGGAAATAACACGAAGAAGCGGCTCACATAGAGCTGAAGGAACCCCTTGCACTTTGGCGTTGGTGAGCCGCAGTAGACACCAGATGCAAAGAACTGGATTCGATTCTAATTTTTCCATCGGCCGGAGGCAACGGCCATGTCGGCCGTGCTCCCCAAGCTCCTTCACCTCCAGGCCTGGGGACGACGGCACTCTGCCTCCCTGAAGACAGCCAGGCCCTTCCACCGCGAGCCAGATCCGATGCCAGCCGTGGACTCCATCCATCCCAAGCAGGGCACCGTCAGCACTGCTCCCAGCCGTACCTCCGGTCGATCCCTGCAGCAAAACACACATAGTCCTCACACGCTCCTCGGCGCCGCACAGAAGCATGTCACCGGAGCAGGGTTGGAGCGGGAGGAACCAAACACCCACAAGCTTCTCGCCGGAAGTAGGACTCCCGACCTTGGGATATTTATTATCCTTAATAATGACTTGCGCATCATTCTGTTCTATTCTTTCTAGGCTACAGGTCTACATCGAGCAAGCACTTGTTTCTTATCAACTTGTGTAAACAACACTGAGTTTTTTTTTTGTTTTTTGTTTTGCTTGGAGGGAGCAACTTGTTTTTTCTTCTTGAGACAAGAAGGGAGCAAATTGTTGTTTTTCAGTCGAACGAAGAGGGAGCAACTGAATAGCCCAGCGCGGTTAATTTTCAGTTGCTCAAAAAACCCAGCCCAGCGTGCTGGCTCAATTAGAGAGAAAATTTTAGCTTACATTTATCTTTGGTTGGTCACATTTTTTATACAAATTATTTTTTATGGAGGGACCAACTTGTTTTTCTTTTTTGAGACAAGAAGGGAGCAGCTTGTTGTTTTTTTTAGGGGTCATTGTTTTTTTTTTTTGAGAATCCATTGTTTTTCAGTTGAACGAAGACAATGCCCGGCGCGGTTGATTGGGCCCAAAAAGCCCAGCCCAGCGCGCTGGCTCAATCAGAGAGAGTGCTGAAGGCACGGGTCCGAGAAAAGATCCCCAAAATCGCTGGCTGCTCAACTCCAATATTATAAATCAGGACATCATCATGAAACCCATTAACATTCGTTCGCGCTAGCCACCTTAGCGATTTTACTGTGGCGATTTACGGGAGGGAGCGATGCGGCTGGATCTTGACATGGAGGAATAGCTTTCTCAGATACACCGCATCTCTACTTTTCCTCGTTTACTCGATCCTCACGGCACGCAACCTCCCCTGGTCTTCCTCGCTCTCGTCGCGCCGAGTATTTAACCAAAAACTGCCACATTTGACAAAAACGTGACGAAAAACTACCATTCTACGATTTTGTACGAAAAACTATCAAATTTGTCCTAAACCGTGGCAAAAAACTATCAAGTCGCGAAAGCGCTCGCGTCGGCCGCGCTAACCCCGAATCTGACCGGTTGGGCCCACGAATCAGTGCCACGCTGGCGAACCGACGCCCACCGCGCGTTGAAGGCCGTTAACGGCGCATCCGCGGGCAGAACGGCGCCTGTCGGTAGTCCAATAAGTGGGAAGCAACCTCAGCCACTCGCTCATCCTCTCCCTCCTCGCTCGCTCACTCACTCCTCCCCATCCTCTCCCTCTCCCTAGTGCTCTGAGCATATCGCTGTCGCCGCCGCCGCCATTGCTGCCGGTAGAACTTGAGGATGCCCTCCTGGAATGACGATGAGAGCTCAGACGAGGACATCTGCATGGTTTCAATGGATCCTCAGCTCTTTGTAAGGGCATAATGGTGGAACAGAGTTAGGGTTAGGGTTAGTTCATCCAAATTGAAGATTCCGAGTTGCTTTTGGTTTGATTCGAAGTTTCTTTTGCAGGAAACCCCTGACAGTGTGGTCGAACCATCTTTCTGTGGTTCTTACACAGAATCTGAGCCGACGTCCATGATGTATCATCAGAGGCCGAAGAAAATGGTAGCTTTTGAAGGTGCTTTGACAGGGAGGCGATTCATGGGTTGTCCCGTGAGGCAGGTATTAAATCTTGAACACTTATTTGCTTTGCTGGTGGAGATGTGATTTGCTGGTGCAGCAGGTATTCATTTGTGCAGAGATGTGTGTTGTGTTTAGAACTAAAACTGAAAAGTGCAGGATATATGTGAAAGTAGATCTTGAGTTAACTGGATTAAATAAATAACTGAACCTGAGAACACATGTTAACTGAAATTTTGTTAGCTGTTAACTGAATATATCTGTTAACTGAAAAGAACAGAGTTAGCTGAATTTATCTTTGCTGCTAAATAAGATGATGTGTGCTTAGTTTGAAAGAATTATGTTAGGTGAATTGAGAGAGCATTTAAGTAAGCATAGGATTCCACTTAAATGACTTGAGTTATATGTACTAAGTTTGTTAGTAAGGTGCTTGGTGCCTAATTTTAAAGAATTGCTTCTGTAGGATGAAAGTGTCAACTGTGGTGTGGTGGAGTGGGTAGATGGTCCTTGGCCAAAGATTCTACAAAGGTGCCTAGGAAGGATTTGGGTCATGTACCATGAGCAGAACTTGGGTAGGGTGAAGGACAAAAAAGCTCATGAGAAAGAGGTGGGCAAGTAAAAGAAGGAAATTGAGTTCCTGTCAAACAACTACAACCGGTTGGTGGAAGATGTGTCCAAGCTTTTTGACTATCAAGATGGCAAGATGTCTCATGACATGGACTATACCAGTCAGGCAATCAATGACCTAAATGAGAAGAAGAAGCAACTTGAGGATCAGGCAAAGATTGAGTTAAGTATGGAAAAGCTGAAGCTTGCCAAGGAGCAAAGGTGCATTCTTCAAAGCCAAGCAGATATCATTCAGAACATGAGGAAGGCCATGAAGGAAGTGGAGGGGGACAGGGACCTACTTAAGCAAGAGAAGAAGAAGCTAGAGTATCTTATTGCTGATCTGCTCAATGCTGGGCATGCCAGCAAAGATAAGATGGGGAGGATCAAGGCAATAATGAATGAGTAAAGTGGTTTCTGTGTTGGTTAAGTAATTAATAGGTCTATATATATATAGCTGGCCTTGGAATGTGATGCATGTTAGGTGTATATTTTGGGTAAGTTTCATGTGCTTTCAGAACCTGAATTAAGATGGTATGAGGGAGGAACTGTTATGCTTTAAGAAGCAGGTGGTTTACCGATGATGTAATGACTTTTATGTTAAGACCTACTATCCTAAGTGAGTACTCATGCTATAAGTAAGTAAGACTTGTATCTATGATGAGGATGTTTTACTATGCATATATTATGTGTAGCCAATATCTGCATATATATCCTAGCTGACTGACAGTAGTGACATACTTGGAAATGATAACACTGACAGTAGTAATATACTTCAGTTAGATAGCAAGTAGAACTGAACATAGATAGCAAGTACATAGCAAGTAGATAGTGAACATAGATAGCAAGTTCATACTGCTGGCATACATAGATAGTACCTGCATAGATAGTTTGACATAGATACAGCTGACATAGATAGAACAGATACTGCTGGCATACTAACATAGACGAAACTGAACTTTTTCTGCTACTGATGAAACTTAAGACAGCATGTCACTCCTCCTCCTTCAGCATCTTCAGGCGTTGGGAGTGCCGCGCGTCATTGTTGTTCACTGCCGCCCTCTTCTTCTTGGTCGGCGCTGGCTCTACCACATCTTCACCGCCGCCCTCCTCTTCTTGCTTCACGACGACGAGCTCTGGGTTCTCGGCAACCTTCGGCAGCTTATCCACATCAATTGGTCTGTTCTTCTGCCCCTCCACGTCATCGAGGACGGGCGCCAGGAGCTGCACATCAGGCTCGTTGGAGGAGGAGTCGGAGGAGAGTACGACGACCTCGTCCACCTCGTCGTCAGAGGAGTAGTCGTCAGAATCATCAGAGTAGTAGTCGTCAGAGGACTCAACATCAAAGTCCTCGTCTGGCCCGAGGACCCACAGATTGCGCCTCTCCCAGTAGGCCTTATTGATGGGGGCTGGGAGAGCAAGGACGGTGTCGGTGATGTCATCCACGGCGGCCGGCGGCGTAGTGGATGAGCGGTACATCCACCAACGGGCGCGCTGTCTGGGGTCGGGGGAGCGCTGCACCTCGTGCATCGCCCACAGGAGAATGGTCGTTGGCGGGACGCTGCGGCCGGCAGGGAAGGCACGCTGCCTTTCAACAGCTGTCATCACCTTCATCGGGCCGTGGGCATGGTTCCTCAGCATCGCCAGACAGGGGAACCAGCGCATGATCTCCCTGTACTGCGCGCACAACTCCTAGTTGTTGCCGGCGAGCTCTCCGTGGGGGTGGCTGTCGGTGGTGGTTTCGACAGGAGAGAGGGGAAGTGGAGTGGGCGGTGCGGACAGCGAGTGGGTGAGTGAGCGGTGGGTGGACACGTACTAAAGGCTGAGAAACCGAAACGACGAGTTATACTAAACGCTCGTTCACCATGATGTCGGCCGCAACGCACTCTCAACACAGTGCGTGCCTAACTAAATATAACTAAAATTGCAGATGCTACTCAAACAAGATCACTAGCACTGTCCCATTGGTATTGAACGCATGGTTACTACCCACTGGTCCTGGGTTCGAGCCCCAGGCCAAACTATTTTTGGTTTTCTAAAATCAATATGCCAGTCACTTCTGCTTCATATTAACATTTCTGAACGATACATATGGCAAATTAAAACAAACAAACTAAAAAAACTTCTCTACACATGCACCTAAATATCAACATGTCTGAACTGTAGAAATGGCAAATTAAAACAAATTAAAACATTCAGTACCATACATTCAACATTTAGGTAGCACAACACACACATAGTAGCATACAGTCCAAATCAAGTTGTAAACCACAAACTTAGTAGCATACAATCCAAATAAAGTTGTAGAACACAAATTTCAAGTAGCAGCACAAAGTTTCAATGGTTTCCACTAGCATTGAAATAAGCTGCAAACTTCCCAGGAGGTTTCCTCTTCCTCTTGCCTATTAATATCCTAGGTTCTCCGGTGGATGTTCTTGGTGCATTGAATGGTCTTGGAGCTCTTGTTGATGCTGGTCCTCTTGGAGGTGCTGGTGAAGACCTGACTGCTCCTGCTGATACTGTTGATGATGAACCTCTCTTAGTTGCTGTTGTTTTTCTGTTCCTCATTGCTTTAGGAGGTGGAGAAAATGAGGCTGGCATCTGTGAAGTTTGGTGTTGATGTGGTGGTTGTGGAGGCACATGTGTAGCACTAGTGGAACCCCTGAAAATTTCTCTATTATTCTCTTGCATGACAGAATTAAGTTTTTAGAGGAACCAGTTAGTAAATGTACCACACCTAAAATAATTAAACAAAGAATGTAATTGGTTTGTATATCTCAAGACCTAGTGTAAGCTCTTTATCATCTCAAGACTAGGTTTTAGATCTTTCCCACAGTTTGTATATCTGTGGCCTTGTAGACCACAATTGTTGCATGTAATTTTTCCCATTCTGCTTGTGTCCTTTGGTGCAGGCACCTCAAACTGGCCCTTTCTCCTAGCTGTCTGTTTCTTGCTTGGTTTTTCTTTGAACATTGGGGCTCAATATCCTAAGTATGGGTGTCAGGCCAGAATTCAGGACCAGGGACATGGTACACTATGTCTTTGTATGCTTCAATATATAGTGCTTTTTTGAAAAATTCATGCACATAGTACTCTGGGTGCATGTGAATCTTGCTCATTGCTGCTATTGCATGACTGCATGTCACACCTGTCATGTCCCATCTCCTGCAGTCACATGAGTTAGTAGCTAGGTTCACATAGTACTGATTTTCCTTACTAGACACTTGCCAAATGTCAGGACTAGCCTTATGTGCCTCACAAAATTTGGCATACTTCTTATTCTCCTCTAGTTTCTCTGAATAGTTGGTTGTGATCATCCACCTGCTGTTCTCTGTTTTTTCCCTAGTCTTCTACCTTTTGATCATCTGCTTAGTCCTAATTCCTTCAAACATACTCCTAATTGTTTGGCCCTAACATCAAGGATCATTTTGTTGAAAACCTCACTAAGGTTGTTGACAACAAGATCAATTTTGCAATTGTAATCCATTGCAAACCTACACCAAGTCTCCTTTGGAAATTTTTTAAGCCACTTCCAGGCATCCTCACACTCTACTTTAAGCTCTGCCATTGCTAGTTCATGACCATGTTTGGTGAATGAGTAGCTAGCCTGATCTACTAGCTTCTTTAGTTCTACTCCTCTGAAACCAGCTGACTGAAAATTTGCATATATGTGCCTGAGGCAGTATCTCTGAGGGGAATCAGGGAACACCTCATTTATAGCCTTAAGAAGACCCTGATTGTAAATTAATAACCATGGTCATGAACAAAAAGAAATAAAGCTACTAATAACAATATATATCTGAACTACTGGCTAAGATAGGGTGCATACCTTTTGCATGTCCGAAATAATGGTGTAGGTTCCAAATTTGCTTCCACTTCCAATGCAACATCTTAGCTGGGTTAGGAACCATGTCCAACTATCTGAATCTTCCTTATCAACCACACCAAAGGCTATGGGGTAGATGTTGGTGTTGCCATCTCTTCCTGTGGCTGCAAGAATTTGTTGTCCAGTGGTTAGCTTGATGAAGCTGAAGGAAATATGCCCTAGAGGCAATAATAAAGTTATTATTTATTTCCTTATATCATGATAAATGTTTCTTATTCATGATAGAATTGTATTAACCGAAAACATAATACATATGTGAATACATAGACAAACAGAGTGTCACTAGTATGCCTCTACTTCACTAGCTCATTGATCAAAGATGGTTATGTTTCCTAACCATAGACATCAGTTGTCATTTGATTAATGGGATCACATCATTAGGAGAATGATGTGATTGACTTGACCCATTCCGTTAGCTTAGCACTTGATCGTTTAGTTTGTAGCTATTGCTTTCTTCATGACTTATACATGTTGCTATGACTATGAGATTATGCAACTCCCGTTTACTGGAGGAACACTTTGTGTGCCACCAAACATCACAACGTAACTGGGTGATTATAAAGGTGCTCTACAGGTGTCTCCGAAGGTACTAGTTGTGTTGGCGTACTTCGAGATTAGGATTTGTCACTCCGATTGTCGGAGAGGTATCTCTGGGCCCACTCGCTAATGCACATCACTATAAGCCTTGCAAGCATTGCAACTAATGAGTTAGTTGCGGGATGATGTGTTACGGAACGAGTAAAGAGACTTTCCGGTAACAAGATTGAACTAGGTATTGAGATACCGATGATCGAATCTCAGGCAAGTAACATACCGATGACAAAGGGAACAACATATGTTCTTATGCGGTCCGACCGACAAAGATTTTCGTAGAATATGTAGGAGCCAATATGGGCATCCAGGTTCCGCTATTGGTTATTGACCAGAGAGGTGTCTCGGTCATGTCTACATAGTTCTCGAACCTGTAGGGTCCGCACGCTTAACGTTCGTTGACGATATAGTACTATATGAGTTATGTATGTTGGTGACCAGATGTTGTTCGGAGTCCGGGATGAGATCATGGACATGACAAGGAACTCCGGACTGGTCCGGAGATAAAGTTTGATATATGGGATAATAGTGTTTGGACACCGAAAGGGTTCCGGAATCCACCGAAAGGGGTTTCGGATGTTTCCCGAAATGTTTGGGTACGAGAACACTTTATTTGGGCCAAAGGGGAAAGCCCAAAGGTTTTTGGAAAGCGCGAAAGGAAGTTTTGCGGAGTCCAAGTGCCAGATGCCAGGGTCCCTAGCGTGTGCGTCCAGACGCCGGGAACCCTGGCGTCTGGCCCTGGAGTCCGAGAAGGACTCTTGCCTTTCGGGTGAAACCGACTTTGAGGAGGCTTTTACTCCAAGTTTCGACCCCAAGGCTCAACATATAAATAGAGGGCTAGGGCTAGCACCCAAGACACATCAAGAAACACCAAGCCGGGTGCCGGATACCCCGTCCCCTCTAGTTTATCCTCCGTCATAGTTTTCGTAGTGCTTAGGCGAAGCCCTGGAGAGATTGTTCTTCACCAACACTGTCACCACGCCGTCGTGCTGCCGGAGCTCATCTACTACTTCGCCCCTCTTCCTGGATCGAGAAGGCGAGGATGTCATCGAGCTGAACATGTGCTGAACGTGGAGGTGCCGTACGTTCGGTACTTGATCGGGACAGATCATGAAAGTGTACGACTACATCAACCGCATTGATAAATGCTTCCGCTTACGGTCTACGAGGGTATGTGGACACACTCTCCCCTCTCGTTGCTATGCATCACCATGATCTTGCGTGTGCGTAGGAAATTTTTTGAAATTACTACGTTCCCCAGCAGTGGCATCTGAGCCAGGTTTTATGCGTAGATATTATATGCACGAGTAGAACACAAGTGAGTTGTGGGCAATACAAGTCATACTGCTTACCAGCATGTCACACTTTGGTTCGGCGGTATTGTTCGATGAAGCGGCCTGGACCGACATTACGCGTACGCTTACGCGAGACTGGTTCTACCGACGTGCTTTGCACATAGGTGGCTGGCGGGTGTCAGTTTCTCCAAGTATAGTTGAACCGAGTGTGGCTACGCCCAGTCCATGAGAAGTTTAAAACAACACTAACTTGATGAACTATCGTTGTGGTTTTGATGCGTAGGTAAGAACGGTTCTTGCTCAGCCCGTAGCAGCAACGTAAAACTTGCAACAACAAAGTAGAGGACGTCTAACTTGTTTTTGCAGGGCATGTTGTGATGTGATATGGTCAAGGCATGATGCTAAATTTTATTTTATGAGATGATCATGTTTTGTAACCGAGTTATCGGCAACTGGCAGGAGCCATATGGTTGTCTCTTTATTGTATGCAATGCAAACACCCTGTAATGCTTTACTTTATCACTAAGCAGTAGCGATAGTCATAGAAGCATAAGTTGGTGATACGACAATGATGCTACGATGGGGATCAAGGTGTCGCGCCGGTGACGATGGTGATCATGACAATGCTTCGAAGATGGAGATCACAAGCACAAGATGATGATGGCCATATCATATCACTTATATTGATTGCATGTGATGTTTATATTTTTATGCATCTTATCTTTCTTTGATTGACGGTAGCATTATAAGATGATCTCTCACTAAATTATCAAGGTATAAGTGTTCTCCCTCAGTATGCACCGTTGCGAAAGTTCTTCGTGCTGAGACACCACGTGATGATCGGGTGTGATAGGCTCTATGTTCAAATACAACGGGTGCAAAACAGTTGCACACGTGGAATACTCAGGTTAAACTTGACGAGCCTAGCATATAACAGATATGGCCTCGGAACACGGAGACCGAAAGGTTGAGCGTGAATCATGTAGTACATATGATCAACATAGTGATGTTCACCATTGAAACTACTCCATCTCACGTGATGATCGGACATGGTTTAGTTGATATGGATCACGTGATCGCTTAGAGGATTAGAGGGATGTCTATCTAAGTGGGAGTTCTTTAATAATTTGATTAACTGAACTTTAATTTATCATGAACTTAGTCCTAGTAGTATTAGCATATCTATGTTATACATCAATAGCTCGCGATGTTTCTCCCCGTTTATTATTTATATGTTCCTAGAGAAAACTAAGTTGAAAGATGTTAGTAGCAATAATGCGGATTGGACCCGTGATCTGAGGTTTATCCTCATTGCTGCACAGAAGAATTATGTCCTTGATGCACCGCTAGGTGACAGACCTATTGCAGGAGCAGATGCAGACGCTATGAACGTTTTGACAAAAGCTCGGTATGATGACTACTTGATAGTTAAGTGCACCATGCTTTACGGCCTAGAACCGGGACTTCAAAATTGTTTTGAACGCCGCGGAGCGTATATGATGTTCCAAGAGTTGAAATTGGTATTTCATACACATGCCCGTGTTGAGAGGTATGAGACCTCTGACAGTACTTTGCCTACAAGATGAAGGAGAATAGCTCAACCAGTGAGCATGTGTTCGGATTGTCTGGGTACTACAATTGCTTGAATCAAGTGGGAGTTAATCTTCCAGATAAGATAGTAATTGACAGAATTCTCTAGTCACTATCACCAAGTTACTAGAACTTCGTGATGTACTATAATATGCAAGGGATGACGAAAGTAATTCCCGAGCACTTCGCGATGCTAAAATCGACGAAGGTAGAAATCAAGAAAGAGCACCAAGTGTTGACGTTTAACAAGACCACTAGTTTCAAATAAAGGGACAAAGGGAAGAAAGGGTAACTTCAAGAAGAACGGCAAGCAAGTTGCCGCTCAAGAAGAAGCCCAAGTCTGGACCTAAGTGTTGGTGTCAAAACCAGCGGATCTCGGGTAGGGGGTCTCGAACTGTGCGTCTAGGCCGGATGGTAACAGGAGACAGGGGACACTTTGTTTTACCCAGGTTCGGGCCCTCTCGATGGAGGTAAAACCCTACTCCTGCTTGATTAATATTGATGATATGGGTAGTACAAGAGTAGATCTACCACGAGATGAAGGAGGCTAAACCCTAGAAGCTAGCCTATGGTATGATTGTTGTGTATGGAGTTGATCCCCTATGGACTACAGCCCTCCGGTTTATATAGACACCGGATAGGGTTAGGGTTACACAAAGTCGGTTACAATGGTAGGAGATCTTGAATATCCGCATCGCCAAGCTTGCCTTCCCCGCCAAGGAAAGTCCCCTCCGGTCACAGGACGAAGTCTTTGTCGCGACCGTGTTTTCCGGGCATTAAATTCCCAGAAAATGGCCGTCGTGCTCACCAGCCCTAGGATTACTGTTAGCTGATGAGGCATCAACTTGATACAGAAATTCCAAGCAAAATACAAAATGTGCAGTACAAGACCATTGTGGCCTATGAGTACATCGAATGGTTTTCTAGTGGTCGATGGCGGAAGCGGTTTGCGAATCATCAGTGTATGGGACTCCATTTCCCACGGGAACAGCTGACCAGGTTAGCTCCTATCTTCGCGAGGCTGCTATCACCGTTGCTTAGTTTCCGGGGCTGTCACCGCAACGTTCCTTTCCATGCAAATATCTGGCCAAGACAATAGCCAGGGACAAGCCAGTGAGTACTTTTGAATGTACTCGCAAACATTAAGAGCACTAGAATAATATAATTGATAATTATGCACTTAAATATTCTATGATCACATCGTTAGTCACAAAAAAATATCTTTTATGCATGCAAGCGGGTTATTAATATGCCACATGAATAAGCAATAATGGAGTGGGGATAAAATGCCGCAGTCGGGCGTCTGTGCGACACCACATAAAGGGTTTATAAGGCAAATAAATAACAAGCAATGCCACAGTCGGGCGTCTGAGCGACACCACATAAAGAGCTTAAAAGAAATGCCACAGTCGGGCGTCTAAGCGACACCAGTTAAAGGGCTTTAAAAGAAATGCCACAGTCGGACGTCTGAGCGACATCACAGAAAGGGCTTTCAAAGAAATGCCACAGTCGGACGTCTGAGCGACATCACAGAAAGGGCTTTAAAGAAATGCCACAGTCGGACGTCTGAGCGACATCACAGAAAGGGCTTTAAAAGAAATGCCACAGTCGGACGTCTGAGCGACATCACAGAAAGGGCTTTTAAAAGAAATGCCACAGTCGGACGTCTGAGCGACATCACAGAAAGGGCTTTAAAAGAAATGCCACAGTTGAACGTCTGAGCGACATCACAAAAAGGGCTTTTAAAAGAAATGCCACAGTCGGATGTCTGAGCGACATCACAGAAATGGCTTTAAAAGAAATGCCACAGTCGGACGTCTGAGCGACACCACAGAAAGGGCTTTAAAAGAAATGCCACAGTCGGATGTCTGAGCGACATCACAGAAAGGGCTTTAAAAGAAATGCCACAGTCGGACGTCTGAGCGACATCACAGAAAGGGCTTTTATTCACAAGTAAATAATACTCATAATAAATATTCAGTTCATGATAATAAATGGGTTAGTCCATCCACAGGAATAAACATTTAACCGGGCTTAGAAATAAATAATCACCATGAATATCCAGGCGGTAGAACCATCCCAGGGATACTCGATATTACAAATAATACAACAGGTTAGTCCATCACAAAATAATAATCATGGTCCTCACAAGTCCCCGGTCAGTATCCAAGTTTGGTTTAACAATTACACCTCCGAAGACCGACACTAAGACCAACACTTGACCCATCCCAGACTGTAATCCTTAACCATGGACACGGCTATTCGAATAGGTTTTAATCTCTACAGAGGGTGTACTCTTTACCCATGAGTAACGGATTCCTTTAGTCCATCGGGACTAATTCCGTCTACGGCCTTTCAGTTGAAAACACGCCTAAACTTGCACACACCAGCTTAACTCATCGGTGTCTGGAATCACCCACGACACTTGTTAAGCAAAACTCTAAGTGGGGAGGCTACAACCTCGCATAGCATGGGATCAAATTTGTATCGCGCGCTGTAAGGGGTGGCCTCCCCTCTCGGTCCCAACCGGAAACACCCATGCCCCCGGACCAGGTGGCCTGCCTACCGGCTACAACCGATATCTTCCACCATGGCCTCTCTGTACGGTGTGTGCTGGAAAGGGGTTGATGACTTACTGAACCGTACCCTACCTGCGGCAGGGACGAGTGGTAGTACGAGGCAAGTATGGGGGTTACTGGAACAAGACTAGATCTGTGGTCGACTCAGGAGGTTTATAAGTTCCCTGCATGACATGTATATCAAATATATTTCAACCGATGAAATCACCACTCAATGTACCTTACCATGCCATACCGGACATAACCGTCCTGACGGGGACCGGTGACAAGCTCATGCCTACCCAAGGCCGAGGCTTTCCCGGATTCCTTTCTGGCATGCATGCAAGGCACATGAGGATGATTACCATCACAATAATATTCATTTCCAACAGCAAGGTAATCACTAATATGCTTCCATGCATATGATCATATCACATGAAATAACAAGTCCTCCAAAATAAGGTGGTGTTATAAACGTGTCAAATAACACACCAAAAACATTATGCCAGGGTTCAGAATGCTTGCCTTTAAGTTGTGGAGGGGTAAGGTGCTCTCCAAAACTTTTGAAAGTTTCTTCTCTCTCTCTCCAAAATCCTATTTTAAAATATATTTGAATTAACACACATTTTAAAAACAGTACAAAAAGTTGTTTGGAAAATTTTCAAATAAATCTTAAAATAAACTAGACCAAATTTGAGGAAGGTAGGAAAAAGAATCAACTCATTTGGAGTTGTATTTAAAAAGTTATAGGCAGTCAAAGTTCTGGTCAAATCTGTGTTAAAAAAATAAAACAGAAAAGAAAACGTTTCAGGGGGAAAATATGCTTTCGGAGCGAAGGAAACGCACTGGGGAGTTATACGCCTTCACTTAAACACGTGGACCGGTGCGGGAGTCACTGACAGTGGGCCCGGGAAGTCCCACTAGTCAGGTTTGACTAGTCTCTCTTTCCCCCTCCTTCCTCTGTCCCGAGCGGAGGCGGAGCTCAGTCGATCGTCGCCGGCGACTGGCAGCTCTTCGCGGGGCCCCGAGGGCGGGGATGGATCCGCCACTCCAGTGCGGTCCTCCCGGTGGTTTCCAGGCCGGTGGGGACGGAGGGAGCTGCCGGCGGCGAGCTTCGCAGCGGAGGAGTCTTCGGGGGCGGAGTGAAAATTCTCCCGCAGTGAGCCCTGATCAAAATCGAGTAGTGGAAAATATTCACGGGAGGGAGAAGGTGTTCTTGGTGAAGAGAAGTGGGAGGGAGAGGCCCTGGTGGTGCTGGGAGAGCGGGAGCCATGGCAGCGGCCGCTGCTGCCGGAGGTGGGGAAGATGACCTCCCCGGGTCGATTGGCTGCCTTGAGGGGTCCTAGGAGGATGGCTTAGAGTCGCCTGCGTGTTCGAATGGTCTTGGGGCCTCCTTTTATAGGCGTGGCAAGGCGGTTCCGCGGCGGTCGTGGATAAGCTCTCCGGCGAACCGCCTCTCTGTAGCTAGGGCGACGTGGCGGCGATGAGGGCTAGCAAACACGCTTGCGGATGAGCTCGCACTGCTCCAGGGGCCAGGTGGCGAGCCGGGGTGGCTTGGGCGGCGCCGACATGAGCAGGGGCTGTCGGGCAGCCGAGGCGTGCCGCCAAGGGGACTCTGCTGGCGGCACTGTTGGTTGCCAGGGCAGGTTGGCGTGTTGCTGCGAGGAGGGTAGCGCGTGGCGAGGTGCTGCCGTGTGGGCCAAGACAGGGGCGCGACGCGGCGGCTCGTGTGTGCGGCTGCAATACGCGTGCTCTGGGCGCGACTAGTGCATGCACTGAAGATGTTCGACGCAATGTCACGGCATGCTACAGGTCACAGGTGAGGTTGGGGTTTAGCAGATCTAGGTTAGGAGCAACTGGGAGTCTAGTGGACATGCTAGTTTGATCAGAGGTGCAAGATCATAGCGCAATGTCAAGAATCATGCCAAAACAGATCATGCCCATAAGGTGTTTGACAAAATGCCAAGGGCACTTAGGCAAGTCTTGGAGTGGTCGAAAACTCCAGATCAGTGTCTCTTTGGATGGGCAAGAGGGTGGTGAGGTTAGTTGGTCGAATGCAGCAAGTTGTTAGTGCAAGTCTTACAAAACTTCAATTCTGGACAGGAAATAAATGGCATCATTTCATGAACCAAAAATGATCCAAAGGGTGCATGCTCCTGGACTTAAGGGTTTAACATGGAGGACTACAAGTAGGAGAAAGGATCAAGGGCTAAAGAGCAAGCAAAAATATGGTTGCTGTACAAACTATCAAGTTGGTCCAGAATGAAAATGAGGTTGATTCACTCAAAATTTGCAAATAACATCACTGGGTTTTTACATAAAGTTGAATCATATGATACCACTAACATCCCAAAATTTTGGTGGAGGCTAGAAAGAATTATTTAAATGAGTTGTAGTGCAAAATGCCCACTGGACCAGAGAAGAAAAATGGGTGTAGAGCTCAAAATATCTCAGGAAATAAAGATGTTTTTGCACAAAAGTTATTTAACAACATCACATGACCTCTCCAAATTTTTGTGGGAATTTTAAGTGAATTTATCAAATGGCTGTAGTTCAAATATGGCCATTTAACCTTGAAAAACCATTTTCAAGAAAGTAAAGGTCAAGCAAATTAATTATGTAATTAGTTATACTGATAAAAGAAATTTTTTTCTTGAGAGATTAAATAAGTCCAATAACATATTTGAAAGATTTTCACTTAGGGAAAAACTCATCACAATAGGGAAGAAAATGATTTAAAAAATCAAAATGGAGCTCAGAAATCAACGTTTTAATTCCTGGCAAAATTTTAATTCATTAAAAGAAGGTCAAATTTTTGGGGTGTCACAGTCTTCAATCTTGTATCTTCATAGTCCTGGAGTCCGACTGAAGGTATAGTCCGGCTACCCGAACACCCCCTAATCTAGGACTCCCTCAGTAGCCCCCGAACCAGGCTTCAATGACGATGAGTCCGGCGTGCAGATTGTTCGGCATTGCAAGGCGGGTTCTTCTCCAAATCTTGTGTACCTGTAGGAATAATGTCCGATTTTTGTAATGTAGCGCTCCTCGGCTTCCACGTCCGATAATGGCCGTCTTCCACGTGTCAAACGAATGCGAAAAGCCAAGGCGTTTTTACACATACACTCCTGGCCGTATAAATGAGCCGCCTATTTAACGGGATGGGGATTTAGGTCCAAACCACATCTCTTCCTTTCAGCGAGTTATCATCAAAGCGCTTCCAGCAAAGGTCCATTCCAACATGGCCAGCCATCCCAGCTCCTTCTCTCGCCCTTCCAGCCCTAAACCTGGAGACTGGGAGAGGTGCTCCATCCCGCACAGCGAGCTAGTGTCGCTTCAGGCCAAGGGATTTCTCCCTCAGGCCTATATGGTCTCGGTCCGAGCCGGACTCGCCACCTATAACGGTGGAGAGCAAGCAGAGAGCACCCCCAATCCCTCTAAAGGAGAGTGGGTGTGCCTCGTCCCCTATCTAATAAGGGGACTAGGATTCCCAATTCATCCATTTCTCCGCGGGCTTCTGGAGTTCTACGGCCTCCAGCTGCACAGTCTCACGCCCGCCTCCGTATTGCATATTGCGGGTTTCGTCGCCCTTTGCTTGCTATTTTTAGGCGTTGAGGCTCATTTCGCGCTGTGGAAGAGGTTATTCTGCCTGGTGCCCCGTTCTCAAAAGGGGTCCATATACCAAGTGGGCGGAGCCGAAGTATGGCATATCGCGGGGACCGGATACCTATCCGGAATCCCAAAGGAAGCATCCGAGGACTGGACTTAGAAATGGTTTTATATAGATGACGTCCCGCTACCGGACCCTATCCGGGTCGGTCTCCCTGAGTTCAACAGTGCTCCATTGAAGAAGCGCTTGAGCTGGCGTGCGAGGAGCTCTTAGAGAGAAAGCGACAGAGACGTCCTTTACCTGATGGGCCGAATAAGATTGTTGGCTCATTCCGGACTAACAATGATTGGAGTCATGGCCGGATGCATTATGCGGGGGGTGTAGCCGCTTCAATATAGAGGCCACCCAATGTGGGAATTCAACGGGGAGGATGACGCCACCCTTTACGGTCGTAAAGGGCCGGACTTAGCCGCTGCTCTCGAAAAGATCTTATCCTCTCTGTACAAGGGCGAAAAGGAGGAATTCCTCCGCGTCAACCCGCAGGCCGGATTTAGTATGTACAATCCTCCGAGTTGGGTAAGTGAACAATTGCGCTTGCCTGTTTTTTTGATACTCCCGTGGTTAGATAGGTAGTCTAACGACTTCACTGCAGGAATTGCGACAGGAGGTAAAGAATATAAGCAGCCGCCCTCCACAGCCCGAGGACCCAGAACGGTCCCTCGATCCGGACTTCGAAGAGGATCCAGACATATCGGTGGAGCTTATCGACGGGGTGTTTTACTAGCTAAGCAAGGACAATACCTTGGTAGCCATCACGGCTGATTACCCGGGGTTAATCCCGGCCTCCCAGGTGAGGAAACCGGAGTCTCATTCCCTTGAGAGGGTTTCCACTCTCGCGTATTTCGGTGTTTCTGACGTCAACCGTGTTTTGCAGGGGAGATTTCCAAGGCAGGAAGGCGAACCTACGGCGACCAGCCAATGAGGGGCCGCAGAGCCCCGTAGGGCAAAAAGGAATGAAGTCCGGACTGAAATGCCGGCGCAAAGGTATAATGCACCCTCTGTTTCCCTGGAGTTATTCTATCAGGGCATATTAACGCTCGCGCTATCTTCAGGACGAAGAGACCTCTCCGGACTACATCCGGAGAGGTTGCCAATCGCGCCTCCACCTGCGAGGCTCCAACGCCTGGCCAGGAAGCAGAGGCGAGTACAAGGCGCGCACCGGACGTTCCTCCGACAGAGGATGCGGATAGGCTGTCCGCCACAAATCCAGATAAGATAGTAATTGACAGAATTCTCTAGTCACTATCACCAAGTTACTAGAACTTCGTGATGAACTATAATATGCAAGGGATGACGAAAGTATTTCCCGAGCTCTTCGCGATGCTGAAATCGACGAAGGTAGAAATCAAGAAAGAACACCAAGTGTTGATGTTTAACAAGACCACTAGTTTCAAGTAAAGGGACAAAGGGAAGAAAGGGTAACTTCAAGAAGAATGGCAAGCAAGTTGCTGCTCAAGAAGAAGCCCAAGTCTGGACCTAAGTGTCGGTGTCAAAACCAGCGAATCTCGGGTAGGGGGCCCTGAACTGTGCGTCTAGGCCGGATGGTAACAGGAGACAGGGGACACTTTGTTTTACCCAGGTTCGGGCCCTCTCGATGGAGGTAAAACCCTACTCCTTCTTGATTAATACTGATGATATGGGTAGTACAAGAGTAGATCTACCACGAGATGAAGGAGGCTAAACCCTAGAAGCTAGCCTATGGTATGATTGTTGTGTATGGAGTTGATCCCTACGGACTACAGCCCTCCGGTTTATATAGACACCGGATAGGGTTAGGGTTACACAAAGTCGGTTACAATGGTAGGAGATCTTGAATATCCGCATCGCCAAGCTTGCCTTCCCCGCCAAGGAAAGTCCCCTCCGGACACGGGACGAAGTCTTCAATCTTGTATCTTCATAGTCCTGGAGTCCGGCTGAAGGTATAGTCCGGCTACCCGAACACCCCCTAATCCAGCACTTCCTCAGTAGCCCCCGAACCAGGCTTCAATGACGATGAGTCCGGCGCGCAGATTGTTCGGCATTGCAAGGCGGGTTCTTCTCCAAATCTCATGTACCTGTAGGAATAATGTCCGATTTTTGTAATGTAGCGCTCCTCGGCTTCCACATCCGATAATGGCCGTCTTCCACGTGTCAAACGAATGCGAAAAGCCAAGGCGTTTTTTACACCTACACCCCTGGCCTTATAAACGAGCCGCCTATTTAACGGGATGGGGATTTAGGTCCAAACCACATCTCTTCCTTTCCGCGAGTTATCATCAAAGCGCTTCCAGCAAAGGTCCATTCCAACATGGCCAGCCGTCCCAGCTCCTCCTCTCGCCCTTCCAGCCCTAAACCTGGAGACTGGGAGAGGTGCTCCATCCCGCACAGCGAGCTAGTGTCGCTTCAGGCCAAGGGATTTCTCCCTCAGGCCTATATGGTCTCGGTCCGAGCCGGACTCGCCACCTATAACGGTGGAGAGCAAGAAGAGAGCACCCCAATCCCTCTAAAGGAGAGCGGGTGTGCCTCGTCCCCTATCTAATAAGGGGACTGGGATTCCCAATTCATCCATTTCTCCGCGGGCTTCTGGAGTTCTATGGCCTCCAGCTGCACAGTCTCACACCCGCCTCCGTATTGCATATTGCGGGTTTCGTCGCCCTTTGCGAGCTATTTTTAGGCGTTGAGGCTCATTTCGCGCTGTGGAAGAGGTTATTCTGCCTGGTGCCCCATTCTCAAAAGGGGTCCATATACCAAGTGGGCGGAGCCGAAGTATGGCGCATCGCCGGGACCGGATACCTATCCGGAACCCCAAAGGTAGCATCCGAGGACTGGACTTCGAAATGGTTTTATATAGATGATGTCCCGCTACCGGACCCTATCCGGGTCGGTCTCCCTGAGTTCAACAGTGCTCCATTGAAGAAGCGCTTGAGCTGGCGTGCGCGGAGCTCTCAGAGAGAAAGCGACAGAGACATCCTTTACCTGACGGGCCGAATAAGATTGTTGGCTTATTCCGGACTAACCATGATTGGAGTCATGGCCGCATGCATTATGCGGGGGGTGTAGCCGCTTCAATATAGAGGCCACCCAATGTGGGAATTCAACGGGGAGGATGACGCCACCCATTACGGTCGTAAAGGGCCGGACTCAGCCGCTGCTCTCGAAAAGATCTTATCCTCTCTGTACAAGGGCGAAAAGGAGGAATTCCTCCACGTCAACCCGCATGCCAGATTTAGTATGTACGATCCCCCAAGTTGGGTAAGTGAACAATTGCGCTTGCCCGTTTGTTTGATACTCCCGTGGTTAGATAGGTAGTCTAACGACTTCACTGCAGGAATTGCGAAAGGAGGTAAAGAATATAAGCAGCCGCCCTCCACAGCCCGAGGACCCAGAACGGTCCCTCGATCCGGACTTCGAAGAGGATCCGGACATATTGGTGGAGCTTATTGACGGGGTGTTTTACCAGCTAAGTAAGGACAATACCTTGGTAGCCATCATGGCTGATTACCCGGGGTTAATCCCGGCCTCCCAGGTGACGGAAACCGGAGTCTCATTCCCTTGAGAGGGATTCCACTCTCGCGTATTTCGGTGTTTCTGACGTCAACCGTGTTTTGCAGGGGAGATTTCTGAGGCAGGAAGGCGAACCTACGGCGACCAGCCAACGAGGGGTCGCAGAGCCCCGTAGGGCAAAAAGGAATGAAGTCCGGACTGAAATGCCGGCGCAAAGGTATAATGCACCCTCTGTTTCCCTAGAGTTATTCTATCAGGGCATATTAACGCTCGCGCTATCTTCAGGACGAAGAGACCTCGCCGGACTACATTCGGAGAGGTTGCCAATCGCGCCTCCACCTGCGAGGCTCCAATGTCTGGCCAGGAAGCGGAGGCGAGTACAAGGCGCGCACCGGACGTTCCTCCGACAGAGGATGCGGATAGGCTGTCCGCCACAAATCCAGATAAGATAGTAATTGACAGAATTCTCTAGTCACTATCGCCAAGTTACTAGAACTTCGTGATGAACTATAATATGCAAGGGATGACGAAAGTATTTCCCGAGCTCTTCGCGATGCTGAAATCGACGAAGGTAGAAATCAAGAAAGAGCACCAAGTGTTGATGTTTAACAAGACCACTAGTTTCAAGTAAAGGGACAAAGGGAAGAAAGGGTAACTTCAAGAAGAACGGCAAGCAAGTTGCTGCTCAAGAAGAAACCCAAGTCTGGACCTAAGTGTCGGTGTCAAAACCAGTGAATCTCGGGTAGGGGGCCCCGAACTGTGCGTCTAGGCCGGATGGTAACAGGAGACAGGGGACACTTTGTTTTACCCAGGTTCGAGCCCTCTCGATGGAGGTAAAACCCTACTCCTGCTTGATTAATATTGATGATATGGGTAGTACAAGAGTAGATCTACCACGAGATGAAGGAGGCTAAACCCTAGAAGCTAGCCTATGGTATGATGGTTGTGTATGGAGTTGATCCCCTACGGACTACAGCCCTCCGGTTTATATAGACACCGGATAGGGTTAGGGTTACACAAAGTCGGTTACAATGGTAGGAGATCTTGAATATCCGCATCGCCAAGCTTGCCTTCCCCGCCAAGGAAAGTCCCCTCCGGACACGGGACGAAGTCTTCAATCTTGTATCTTGATAGTCTTGGAGTCCGGCTGAAGGTATAGTCCGGCTACCCGAACACCCCCTAATCCAGGACTCCCTCAGTAGCCCCCGAACCAGGCTTCAATGACGATGAGTCCGGCGCGCAGATTGTTCGGCATTGCAAGGCGAGTTCTTCTCCAAATCT
This sequence comes from Triticum monococcum, assembly GCA_034509565.1. Taxonomy (NCBI): domain Eukaryota; kingdom Viridiplantae; phylum Streptophyta; class Magnoliopsida; order Poales; family Poaceae; genus Triticum; species Triticum monococcum. Next base: position 72,276,456 of record CM067846.1, read on the forward strand.
TGTGTACCTGTAGGAATAATGTCCGATTTTTGTAATGTAGCGCTCCTCGGCTTCCATGTCCAATAATGGCCGTCTTCCACGTATCAAACGAATGCGAAAAGCCAAGGCGTTTTTTACACCTACACCCCTGGCCGTATAAACGAGCCGCCTATTTAACGGGATGGGGATTTAGGTCCAAACCACATCTCTTCCTTTCCGCGAGTTATCATCAAAGCGCTTCCAGCAAAGGTCCATTCCAACATGGCCAGCCGTCCCAGCTCCTCCTCTCGCCCTTCCAGCCCTAAACCTGGAGACTGGGAGAGGTGCTCCATCCCGCACAGCGAGCTAGTGTCGCTTCAGGCCAAGGGATTTCTCCCTCAGGCCTATATGGTCTCGGTCCGAGCCGGACTCGCCACCTATAACGGTGGAGAGCACGCAGAGAGCACCCCCAATCCCTCTAAAGGAGAGCGGGTGTGCCTCGTCCCCTATCTAATAAGGGGACTGGGATTCCCAATGCATCCATTTCTCCGCGGGCTTCTGGAGTTCTATGGAATCCAGCTGCACAGTCTCACGCCCGCCTCCGTATTGCATATTGCGGGTTTCGTCGCCCTTTGCGAGCTATTTTTAGGCGTTGAGGCTCATTTCGCACTGTGGAAGAGGTTATTCTGCCTGGTGCCCCGTTCTCAAAAGGGGTCCATATACCAAGTGGGCGGAGCCGAAGTATGGCGCATCGCCGGGACCGGATACCTATCCAGAACCCCAAAGGAAGCATCCGAGGACTGGACTTCGAAATGGTTTTGTATAGATGACGTGCCGCTACCGGACCCTATCCGGGTCGGTCTCCCTGAGTTCAACAATGCTCCATTGAAGAAGCGCTTAAGCTGGCGTGCACGGAGCTCTCAGAGAGAAAGCGACAGAGACGTCCTTTACCTGATGGGCCGAATAAGATTGTTGGCTCATTCCGGACTAACCATGATTGGAGTCATGGCCGCATGCATTATGCGGGGGATGTAGCCGCTTCAATATAGAGGCCACCCAATGTGGGAATTCAACGGGGAGGATGACGCCACCCATTACGGTCGTAAAGGGCCGGACTCAGGCGCTGCTCTCGAAAAGATCTTATCCTCTCTGTACAAGGGCGAAAAGGAGGAATTCCTCCGCGTCAACCCGCAGGCCGGATTTAGTATGTGCGATCCTCCGAGTTGGGTAAGTGAACAATTGCGCTTGCCCGTTTGTTTGATACTGCCGTGGTTAGATAGGTAGTCTAACGACTTCACTGCTGGAATTGCGACAGGAGGTAAAGAATATAAGCAGCCACCCTCCACAGCCCGAGGACCCAGAACGGTCCCTCGATCCGGACTTCGAAGAGGATCCGGACATATTGGTGGAGCTTATCGACGGGGTGTTTTACCAGCTAAGCAAGGACACTACCTTGGTAGCCATCACGGTTGATTACCCGGGGTTAATCCCGGCCTCCCAGGTGACGGAAACCGGAGTCTCATTCCCTTGAGAGGGATTCCACTGTCGCGTATTTCGGTGTTTCTGACGTCAACCGTGTTTTGCAGGGGAGATTTCCGAGGCAGGAAGGCGAACCTACGGCGACCAGCCAACGAGGGGCCGCAGAGCCCCGTAGGGCAAAAAGGAATGAAGTCTGGACTGAAATGCTGGAGCAAAGGTATAATGCACCCTCTGTTTCCCTGGAGATATTCTATCAGGGCATATTAACGCTCGTGCTATCTTCAGGACGAAGAGACCTCGCCGGACTACATCCGGAGAGGTTGCCAATCGCGCCTCCACCAGCCAGGCTCCAACGTCTGGCCAGGAAGCGGAGGCGAGTACAAGGCACGCACCGGACGTTCCTCCAACAGAGGATGCAGATCGGCTGTCCGCCACAATTCAGAAGTGGAGAGTGCCATGAACCACAGGCGTCGCCAGACAATTCTATGCGATGCTTGTTTCTCCCGAGAGGCTTTAGATGCCTTTAATTCGGGAGATGCGTACCTCCGTGCCGCTCAAAATGGTTTAGGCAGAGCCACGGAGCAGTATGTGAAAGACATACGGGTAAGAAAATTTTGGTTAATTATATATATATATGCCAGTAGCCCCTGAGACTTGAAACAGTTAGAGCAACTGATTTAAGGATCATTTAATATGCATGTTCTTATAGAGAAGAATACTGTACTGTCCCAGGAGCTGGAAAAGTGCAAGGCCCAACTAGAGGCCGCACTAGCCGCAACAGGGGAGCCCAAAGGGACCTCCTCAGGTAGAATACACTTTGAAAGATTAGTATTGTGCGGTGTGGGTGTAAATCTGACAAATCAAATTGCAGATGGCGCCGGACTCGATCCGGACAAGCAACAACTCTTACGCCAGCTAAAGGCTGGTGAGAGTATGTTGACGAGGGTGAGGCGAGAGAGGAATGATCTTCAGGATGCCAACACCAAGCTGGACGTCGAACTTAAAGATGTTAGTGGCCAGCTTTTGGACTCCACGAAGGAGAATCAGCTGCTTTGACGCAACATTTTTAGTAAGTGCTTGAACGAACTTTGAAAAAAGTTCGGCGAGGAAGTCGACTAAAAGAGTAATGTCTGTAGGTATGCTCACAGGTCGTCCTGCAGAGGAGATGCCCGGTTCTATGGGTGACCTTCTTCCCGAACTCATGCAACTGCACGAGCGAGTTCGACAGGCGATGCGAGGCGTTGCCCGAGCCTTATGGCCTGCCCACTCCGTGCCTGAGGGCCTTGGAGAGCTTGTGGAGAAGCTGAAGGGAGCTCGGCGGTGCTTCCGTTTGTGGAGGATATCGGCCTGCCAACAAGGCGGTCGAGAAGCCCGGGCCATGGTGAAGACCCGTTTTACGAAGTCTGACACAAACCACATGGCTGAGGTCGGACCAGTGGGGCCTGACGGGAAGGAGATCCCTGTGAGCTTAGTATACGGCCAAGTAGAGTTGGCCGTGAAGTATTCCCAGCAGTACTGTAAATTAGACAGCCTGTTAGATGGTATAAAAGAGGAATACAATCAGTCAGAATGACTATGTAATTTTGAATTGACATGTGTAATGCCTTCTAGCCGGATTGTAGATCGTTTGTCGTTGCCGACCCTTCCGCTTCAACCTCGGGACCTGACGGTCCGGAGTGTGTCCGAATACCATAGCGGTTATATAAGAACCGTGGTATGCGTGGAGACCAGGCGTAGGGGTCATTAGTGCTTTATCAGACAAGTGCCCAACTAGTTATGTTATATTACATGGTTAGTAAGAAACATCTTCCAGAGAGAATAGTTCCGTTAGGGGTTCCTTTCACTGGGAGGCATGCCCTAAAGTGCATGTTTGGACTGCGTAAAAATACGTAGAAAAAGGCATCTGGGGGCGCATAAAATGGGAAAAAGATCATCTTTTCTCTCACCGAGGGAATATTCCCTTAAGAACGCTAGCTTTCAGCTTCACCCAGTCTGAGGTACACATCCGGCTGACCCAGCAGTAACAATCGCAGAGGTGCTCCCTTTACCTCCTAGCCGAACAATCGGGAACGTAGGGGTAAGCACAGGAGCCAGGCAACCCAGCTTGGCCAAAACTTAAGTCATATCGATGCATCTAATGGTGAAGAAAAAGGTACATGCGGAAGTTTGATGCATGTGTTGGGCATGAAGCCCGTATAAATAAGCTTCTGTTAAAGAAGCCCCTAGGTTTAATGAGCGCGAGTGGCGCGGCACTAGATAAGCCTTTAAGGGTTGTAAAAGAAAATAGGGGAAGGAGAGAAATGTAAGACAGAAAAATACAAAAAATGGACAGAGGAAGGAGACGAACACAGAGTCCGGCGCTAGGCATAGAATCTTCGGAGACGGGTGGCGTTCCAGGGTTCGGCTCGAGTCGGTTATCCGACGCATCTCGCAGGCGGTACGCCCCGCCAGTCAGGACTTGGTCGATTATAAATGGACCTTCCCACTTGGGCTTGAGTTTGTCCTTTTTCTTATCCAGCAGGCGTAGAACGAGTTCGCCAACATTGTAGTTTTTGGCCCGTACTTCTCTGCTTTGATATCTTCGGGCCTGCTATTGATAAAATGCGCAACGGGCTTTTGCCACGTCACGCTCCTCCTCCAAGGCGTCCAAGTTGTCCTGCCGATCGAGCACGTCTTCTCTTTCTTCGTACATGTGCACTCTAGGTGAGTCATGAATTATATCGCAGGGCAGAACTGCCTCTGCGCCGTACACCATAAAAAATGGTGTGTATCCGGTGGTGCGATTTGGCGTGGTCCGCAGTCTCCAGAGTACAGAGTCGAGCTCCTCTACCCAGTGTGTATTAGATTCCTTAAGGGACCGCACTAATCTGGGTTTGATGCCGCTCATAATAAGACCGTTTGCACGTTCGACCTGGCCGTTGGTTTGTGGGTGATAGACGGAAGCATAATCGAGCTTGATCGCCATGTTTTTGCACCAGAGTTTTACCTCGTCTGCGGTAAAGTTTGTGTCGTTATCAGTTATGATGCTGTGGGGGACGCCATAATGGTGTACAACCCCGGATATGAAGTCTATCACAGGTCCGGATTCGGCCGTTTTAACAGGCTTGGCTTCTATCCATTTGGTGAATTTATCCACCATGACCAGTAAGTATTTCTTTCTATCGGTGCCGCCTTTAAGGGGTCCGACCATGTCAAGCCCCCAGACCGCGAAAGGCCAGGTGATAGGTATAGTTTGGAGTGCGGTGGGTGGCATATGGCTTTGGTTGGAAAAAAGTTGGCAACTAGCGCATCGTTGGACTAAGTCCTGAGCGTCTGCCCGGGCCGTCGGCCAATAAAAGCCTGTACGGAAAGCCTTGCTAAGAAGGGACCGAGCGGCGGCGTGGTGACCACCGAGTCCGGCGTGAATTTCAGCCAGAAGGTTCTGCCCTTCCTCTTCGGAGATGCACCTTTGAAGGACTCTGGTAGTGCTTTTCTTATAAAGCTCTCCCTCATGGACTCTGTAGGCTTTAGATCGCCGCACGATGCAGCGGGCCTCGTTTTGATCCTCCGGGAGTTCCTGCCTAGTAAGGTACGCTAGGAATGGTTCTGTCCACGGGGCGATGATCGCCATTGTTACGTGGGCTGAAGGTGTAATTTCATTGGCAGAGCCTCCAATTGTGTCAGATTGTTCGGCATTAAGTGGTGCGGCTGGGTCCGGGCTGTTATTTGCGGGTTCCCCCTCCCATGCTATAGATGGCTTGAACAATCTTTCTAAAAAGATGTTGGGGGGACTGCATCACGCTTTGCTCTGATGCGTGCCAGGACGTCCGCTGCTTGATTGTTTTCTCGGGCTATATGGTGAAACTCCAGCCCTTCGAACCGAGCTGACATTTTTAGGACGGTGTTGCGGTAAGCTGCCATTTTTGGGTCCTTGGCGTCGAAGTCGCCATTTATTTGGGATATCGCGAGGTTTGAATCCCCGCGTACCTCTAGGCGTTGAATGCCCATGGATACTGCCATCCGGAGGCCATGTAGAAGGGCCTCGTATTCGGCTGCGTTGTTGGAGTCCGTGTACATAATTTGGAGTACATACTGGACTGTGTCTCCTGTTGGGGACGTCAAAAGGATGCCAGCCCCCAGTCCGGCCAACATTTTGGAGCCGTCGAAATGCATGATCCAGTTTGAGTATGTGCCATACTCTTTAGGGAGTTCGGCCTCCGTCCATTCTGCGACGAAGTCGGCCAAAACTTGCGATTTGATAGCTCGCCGTGGCTTATAGGTTATATCGAACGGGAGGAGCTCGATGGCCCATTTTGCGATCCGGCCCGTTGCATCGCGGTTGTTGATAATATCGTTAAGTGGTACTTCCGAGGCTACTGTTATGGAACACTCTTGAAAGTAGTGTCGTAGCTTTCGGGATGCCATGAATACCGCGTATGCAATTTTTTGATAATGCGGGTACCGTGATTCGCATGGAGTGAGGACAGTGGACACATAGTAGACCGGCCTTTGAAGGGGGAATTTGTGTCCGTCCGTTTTCCGTTCGACAACGAGCACTGCGCTGACAACTTGATGTGTTGCTGCAATGTACAATAGCATTGGTTCTCCGATGTTAGGCGCGGCCAGGACTGGGTTTGTTGCCAATATGGCTTTTATTTCATCAAGTCCGGCCATGGCGGCATCCGTCCACTCGAAGTGATCGGTGCGCCAGAGTAGGCGATAAAGGGGCAGTGCCTTTTCTCCCAAGCGGGAACTGAAGCGGCTTAGAGCCGCCACACATCCGGTTAATTTTTGTATTTGTTTGAGGTCCTTTGGGATATCCAATTGTGACAAAGCTCGGATCTTGGCTGGATTTGCTTCAATTCCTCTACGGGATACAATGAAGCCCAAGAGCTTTTCGACTGGAACGCCGAAGACGCATTTTTCCGGGTTGAGCTTTATATCGTATTTTCGGAGGTTATCGAATGTGAGCCTCAAGTCATCTACTAGAGATTCGACATGTCTTGATTTGATGACCACATCATCCACGTATGCCTCCACTGTTTTGCCGATCTGATTTGCCAGACATGTCTGGATCATGCGCTGATATGTTGCGCCGGCGTTTTTTAGCCTGAAGGGCATTGTGTTGAAGCAGAATGGGCCGTATGGTGTGATGAATGTTGTTGCAGCTTGGTCTGATTCTGCCATCTTGATTTGATGGTAACCGGAATATGCGTCGAGGAAACACAACGAGTCGTGTCCTGCGGTGGCATCGATAATTTGATCGATACGGGGGAGGGGGAAGGGAACCTTCAGGCAAGCCTTGTTAAGGTCTTTAAAGTCGACACACAGGCGCCAGGATTTGTCCTTCTTTGGTACCATCACCAGGTTTGCTAGCCTGTCCGGATGTTTTATGTCTCTAATGAATCCGGCCTCCAATAGTTTGGCTAGCTCGTCTCCCATAGCCTGTCTCTTGGGTTCGAAAAAACGCCGAAGGGCTTGTTTGACAGGTTTGAATCCTTTTAGGATATTTAGGCTGTGTTCGGCCAGCCTGCGTGGGATCCCTGGCATGTCTGAAGGGTGCCAGGCGAAAGTGTCCCAATTCTCTTGTAGGAACTCGCGCAGTGCGGCGTCTACATCGGGGTTCAGTCGTGCCCCGATGGAAGCTGTTTTATTGGGGTCCGTTGGATGGACCTGGAATTTGACTATTTCGTCAGCTGGTTTGAAGGATGTGCATTTGGATCTTTTGTCGAGTATCACATCATCCATGTTAACCGTGGAGCGCAGCGCAGTCAGTTCCTCGGCCACTAAGGCTTCGGATAGTGCCTCAAGGGCTAATGCGGCCATCTTATTTTCGGCGCGGAGTGTTATGTCCGAATCACTAGCTAGAGTGATAATTCCATTTGGCCCGGGCATCTTGAGCTTCATGTACCCGTAATGGGGTATTGCTTGGAAGATTGTGAATGCTTCCCGCCCTAGTGAGGCGCGATGTCCGCTTTTAAACGGGGCCACCTGAAACGTGACTTCTTCGGACCTGTAATTATCCAGCGTGCCGAACATCACATCTAGTGTGATTTTTCCTGTGCAGCACGCTTCCCGACTAGGGATTATTCCTCTAAAGGTTGTGCTGCTTCGCTCGACGCGGTTCCAGTCTATTTCCATTTTGTGAAGGGTCTCCTCATAAATGAGGTTCAGTCCGCTGCCTCCATCCATGAGCACCTTGGTGAGGCGAAAGCCGTCCACTATGGGACTGAGGACCAATGCGGCTGGTGCTCGGGCTGTTCGGAATCTAGGTTCATCACTTGCGTTGAAAGTAATGGCAGTGTCGCTCCATGGATTTATTGTTGCAACTTGATAGACTTCGGCGAGGTTGCGGAGTGTTCTTTTTCACATATTGTTTCATGCGAAAGTCTCGAAGACTGTGAGAATGGTACTGGTGTCCTTGGGCTGGCTTTCTGCGGCCTCCCGATTTAAGAGGTCCATTGCCAATTTTGGCTACCTGCTGGAGTATCCAACATGCTCTAAGGCTGTGAGTTGGTGTGGCGTCCTCTGTACTATGAATTCTATAGGGTCCATCAAGCCACCTTTCCAGTACGGTTCCATGCCCTGTAAAGGGTTTTGGCTTTTTGCTATTTATCCCGGGTGTCTTATGATGATGCACCCTCTTAGTTCGGACGGGATTATTATTCAAGGCCGGATTATCCCAAAATTTTGTTTCGGTTTTTTAGGCACTTTCCATCGCATAGTACTTTTGTACTATGGACGCCAAGTCAGCGAAGCGTGTAATATCACGACGACTTATGGCATTAAGGATTCCCTCGTCTGTGCAGTTACTGCAGAAGAGTGATATTGCGTCTCCCTCGCGGTAATCCTTTATCTTGTTCATAACCAGGAGGAATCTGGCCCAGTAATGGTGTACTGTTTCGTCGGGCCTCTGCCTGACTTGGGAGAGATCGCTTCTGTTCGGGTGGGCAGGTGTCGTTGAATCTGAAACCTCACCCAATCCAAGATTCAGAGGCCGAAGAGCTTCCGAACTCTGAAGTTCGGATTCCTGGACGTTATCCAACGAATCCGGCCCGTCGCCTGATCCTAAGCTCAGGTCTTGAGTTACATCCTCCCCTCCGCAGGTATCCGGTTTGGAGGGATCGGGGATTCGAACGTAACTAGCCCTTAAAATAGACGAAGGGTCGCCGCACTGCGCCTCTACCATGGCAATGTGGTGGGTGACTCGGGGAGAGTTAATTTCTCTTAGATCGGGTTTAAGCCCAACCTGGTCGTAATCCGTAGCGACCCCCAGGGCGGCGATGCGATCCAAGAGCTCGTTTACGCAAGAGAGCTCCATTGGATCTAACTGCTCGACGAGCTCCGAGCTGACATGTAGGTTGCTTTTGATGACACGAGAGGTCACCGTCGGCGCAACAGCCGAACAGGCGGTCATGAGGAAACCACCTAGCCGGAGGGTTTGGCCGACAGCCAAGGCTCCCTTAGCAACGACGTCGTCTTTAAAGATGAGAGAAGGCATCCTTCCTGATTGTGATGGCACAGAGGAACTCTCAATTAAAGCACCAATGTCGGTGTCAAAACCGGCGGATCTCGGGTAGGGGGTCCCGAACTGTGCGTCTAGGCCGGATGGTAACAGGAGACAGGGGACACTTTGTTTTACCCAGGTTCAGGCCCTCTCGATGGAGGTAAAACCCTACTCCTGCTTGATTAATATTGATGATATGGGTAGTACAAGAGTAGCTCTACCACGAGATCAAGGAGGCTAAACCCTAGAAGCTAGCTACCCGAACACCCCCTAATCCAGGACTCCCTCACTAAGCCTGAAACTAAGTGCTTCTACTGCAAAGGGACTGGTCACTTGAAGCGGAGCTACCCCAAGTATTTGCTGGATAAGAAGGATGGCAAAGTGAACAAAGCTATATTCAATATACATGTTATTGATGTGTACTTTACTAGTGTTTATAGCAACCCCTCTGTCGGTGTCAAAACCGGCGGATCTCGGGTAGGGGGTCCCGAACTGTGCGTCTAGGCCGGAGGTAGGGGACACGATGTTTTACCCAGGTTCAGGCCCTCTTGATGGAGGTGAAACCCTACGTCCTGCTTGATTAATATTGATGATATGGGTAGTACAAGAGTAGATCTACCACGAGATCAGAGAGGCTAAACCCTATAAGCTAGCCTATGGTATGATTGTTGGTCCTACGGACTAAAACTCTCTAGTTTATATAGACACCGGAGAGGGCTAGGGTTACACAGAGTCGGTTACAATGGTAGGAGATCTACATATCCGTATTGCCAAGCTTGCCTTCCACGCCAAGGAAAGTCCCTTCCAGACACGGGATGATGTCTTTGAAGGAAATATGCCCTAGAGGCAATAATAAAGTTATTATTTATTTCCTTATATCATGATAAATGTTTATTATTCATGCTAGAATTGTATTAACCGGAAACATAATACATGTGTGAATACATAGACAAACAGAGTGTCACTAGTATGCCTCTACTTGACTAGCTCGTTAATCAAAGATGGTTATGTTTCCTAACCATGGACAAAAGAATTGTTATTTGATTAACGAGGTCACATCATTAGTTGAATGATCTGATTGACATGACCCATTTCATTAGCTTAGCACCCGATCGTTTAGTATGTTGCTGTTGCTATTCTTCATGACTTATACATGTTCCTATGACTATGAGATTATGCAACTCCCGTTTACCGGAGGAACACTTTGGGTGCTACCAAACGTCACAACGTAACTGGGTGATTATAAAGGAGTACTACAGGTGTCTCCAAAGGTAGATGTTGGGTTGGCGTATTTCGAGATTAGGATTTGTCACTCCGAGTGTCGGAGAGGTATCTCTGGACCCTCTCGGTAATGCACATCACATAAGCCTTGCAAGCACTGCAACTAATATGTTAGTTGTGAGATAATGTATTACGGAACGAGTAAAGAGACTTGCCGGTAACGAGATTGAACTAGGTATTGGATACCGACGATCGAATCTCAGGCAAGTAACATACCAATGACAAAGGGAACAACGTATGCTGTTATGCGGTCTGACCGATAAAGATCTTCGTAGAATATGTAGGAGCCAATATGGGCATCCAGGTCCCGCTATTGGTTATTGACCGGAGACGTGTCTCGGTCATGTCTACATTGTTCTCGAACCGTAGGGTCCGCACGCTTAACGTTACGATGACAGCTATTATGAGTTTATGCATTTTGATGTACCGAAGGTTGTTCGGAGTCCCGGATGAGATCACGGACATGACGAGGAGTCTCGAAATGGTCGAGACGTAAAGATTGATATATTGGAAGCCTATGTTTGGACATCGGAAGTGTTCCAGGTGAAATCGGGATTTTACCGGAATACCGGGAGGGTTACCGGAACCCCCCGGGAGGCTAATGGGCCTATTGGGCCTTAGTGGAAAAGAGGAAAGGGGCAGCCCACACCTGGCCGCGCGCCCCCCCTTCCCCAAGTCCTAGTAGGACTAGGAGAAGGGGCCGGCCCCCCTCTCTCTCCTTTCCCCCTTGAGAGTCCTAGTTGGAATGGGATTGGAGGGGGGAGTCCTACTCCCGGTAGGAGTAGGACTCCCCCTGCGCCTCCCTCTCTCTGGCCGGCCAGCCCCCCTCCCTCCAACCTTTATATACGGGGGCAGGGGACACCCCAACACACACAAGTTGATCCTTGAGATCGTTCCTTAGCCGTGTGCGGTGCCCCCTGCCACCATATTCCACCTCGATCATACCGTTGTAGTGCTTAGGCGAAGCCCTGCGTCGGTAGTACATCAAGATCGTCTCCACGCCGTCGTGCTGACGGAACTCCTCCTCGACGCTTTGCTGGATCGGAGCCCGAGGATCGTCATCGAGCTGAACGTGTGCTAAGAACTCGGAGGTGCCGGAGTAACGGTGCTTGGATCGGTCGGATCGGGAAGAAGACGTACGACTACTTCCTCTACGTTGTGTGATCGCTTCCACAGTCGGTCTGCGTTGATACGTAGACAACACTCTCCCCTCTCGTTGCTGTGCATCACCATGATCTTGCATGTGCGTAGGAAAATTTTCGAAATTACTACGTTTCCCAACAGTGGCATCCGAGCCTAGGTTTTTATGGTTTGATGTTATTTGCACGAGTAGAACACAAGTGAGTTGTGGGCGATACAAGTCATACTGCCTACCAGCATGTCATACTTTGGTTCGGCGGTATTGTTGGACGAGACGATCCGGACCAACCTTACGCGTACTCTTACGCGAGACCGGTTCTCTCGACGTGCTTTGCACATAGATGGCTTGCGGAAGACAGTCTCTCCAACTTTAGTTGAACCAAGTATGGCTACGCCCGGTCCTTGAGAAGGTTAAAACGGAGTCTATTTGACGAACTATCGTTGTGGTTTTGATGCGTAGGTGAGATGAGTTCTTACTTAAGCCCGTAGCAGCCACGTAAAACTTGCAACAACAAAGTAGAGGACGTCTAACTTGTTTTTGCAGGGCATGTTGTGATGTGATATGGTCAAGGCATGATGCTGATTTTATTGTATGAGATGATCATGTTTTGTAACCGAGTTATCGGCAACTGGCAAGAGCCATATGGTTGTCGCTTTATTGTATGCAATGCAATCGCGATGTAATGCTTTACTTTATTACTAAGCGGTAGTGATAGTCGTGGAAGCATAAGATTGACGAGACGACAACGATGCTACGATGGAGATCAAGGTGGCGCGCCGGTGACGATGGTGATCATGACGGTGCTTCGGAGATGGAGATCACAAGCACAAGATGATGATGACCATATCATATCACTTATATTGATTGCATGTGATGTTTATCCTTTTATGCATCTTATCTTACTTTGATTGACGGTAGCATTATAAGATGATCTCTCACTAAATTATCAAGAAGTGTTCTCACTGAGTATGCACTGTTGCCAAAGTTCTTCGTGCCCAGACACCACGTGATGATCGGGTGTGATAAGCTCTACGTTCAAATACAACGGGTGCAAAACAGTTGCACACGCAGAATACTCAGGTTATACTTGACGAGCCAAGCATATACAGATATGGCCTCGGAACACGGAGACCGAAAGGTCGAGCGTGAATCATATAGTAGATATGATCAACATAACGATGTTCACCATTGAAAACTACTCCATCTCACGTGATGATCGGTTATGGTTTAGTTGATTTGGATCACGTGATCACTTAGAGGATTAGAGGGATGTCTATCTAAGTGGGAGTTCTTAAGTAATATGATTAAATTGAACTTAAATTTATCATGAACTTAGTCCTGGTAGTATTTTGCAAATTATGTTGTAGATCAATAGCTCGCGTTGTTGCTTCCCTATGTTTATTTTGATATGTTCCTAGAGAAAATTGTGTTGAAAGATGTTAGTAGCAAAGATGCGGATTGGATCCATGATCAGAGGTTTATCCTCATTGCTGCACAGAAGAATTATGTCCTTGATGCACCGCTAGGTGAAAGACCTATTGCAGGAGCAGATGCAGACGTTATGAACGTTTGGCTAGCTCAATATGATGACTACTTGATAGTTTAGTGCACCATGCTTAATGGCTTAGAATCGAGACTTCAAAGATGTTTTGAACGTCAAGGACCATATGAGATGTTCCAGGAGTTGAAGTTAATATTTCAAGCAAATACCCGAGTTGAGAGATATGAAGTCTCCAACAAGTTCTATAGCTAAAAGATGGAGGACAATCGCTCAACTAGTGAGCATGTGCTCAGATTGTCTGGGTACTACAATCGCTTGAATCAAGTGGGAGTTAATCTTCCCGATAAGATAGTGATTGACAGAATTCTCTAGTCATCATCACTAAGTTAGTAGAACTTCGTGATGAACTATAATATGCAAGGGATAACGGAAACAACTCCCAAGCTCTTCGTGATGCTGAAATCAACGAAGGTAGAAATCAAGAAAAACATCAAGTGTTGATGGTTGACAAGACCACTAGTTTCAAGAAAAGGGCAAAGGGAAGAAGGGGAACTTCAAGAAGAATGGCAAGCAAGTTGCTGCTCAAGTGAAGAAGCCCAAGTCTGATCCTAAGCCTGAGACTAAGTGATTCTACTGCAAAGGGACTGGTCACTGGAAGCGGAACTACCCCAAGTGATTGGCGGATAAGTAGGATGGCAAAGTGAACATAAGTATATTTGATATACATGTTATTGATGTGTACTATACTAGTGTTTATAGCAACCCCTCAGTATTTGATGCTAGTTCAGTTGCTAAGAGTAGTAACTCGAAACGGGAGTTGCAGAATAAACAGAGACTAGTTAAGGGTGAAGTGATGATGTGTGTTGGAAGTAGTTCCAAGATTGATATGATCATCATCGCACACTCCCTATAATTTCGGGATTAGTGTTGAACTTAAATAAGTGTTATTTGGTTTTTGCGTTGAGCATGAATATGATTTGATCATGTTTATTGCAATACGGTTATTCATTAAAGTAAGAGAATAATTGTTGTTCTGTTTACATGAATAAAACCTTATATGGTTACACACCCAATGAAAATAGTTCGTTGGATCTCGATCATGGTGATACACATAATCATAATATTGAAACCAAAAGATGCAAAGTTAATAATGATAGTGCAACTTATTTGTAGCACTGCCGTTTAGGTCATATTGGTGTAAAGCGCATGAAGAAACTCCATGCTGATGGGATTTTGGAATCACTTGATTATGAATCACTTGATGCTTGCGAACCGTGCCTTTTGGGCAAGATGACTAAAACGCCGTTCTTCGGAACAATGGAGCGAGCAACAGATTTGTTGGAAATCATACATACTGATGTATGTGGTCCGATGAATATTGAGGCTCGCGACAGGTATCATTATTTTCTGATCTTCACAGATGATTTGAGCAGATATGAGTATATCTACTTGATGAAACATAAGTCTGAAACATTTGAAAAGTTCAAAGAATTTCAGAGTGAAGTGAAAATCATTGTGACAAGAAAATAAAAGTTTCTACGATATGATCGTAGAGGTAAAATATTTGAGTTACGAGTTTGGTCTTCAATTGAAACAATGTGGAATAGTTTCACAAAATCATGCCATATGGAACACCACAGCATAATGGTGTGTCCTAACGTCATAACCGTACTTTATTGGATATAGTGCAATCTATGATGTATCTTACCGATCTACCACTATCGTTTTGGGGTTATGCATTAGAGACAGCTGCATTCACGTTAAATAGGGCACCATCAAAATCCGTTGAGACGACACCTTATGAACTATGGTTTGGCAAGAAACCAAAGTTGTCGTTTCTTAAAATTTGGGGTGGCGATGCTTATATGAAAAGGTTTCATCCTGATAAGCTCAAACTCAAATCGGAGAAGTACGTCTTCATAGAATATCCAAAGGAAACTATTGGATACACCTTCTATCACAGATCCGAAGGCAAGACTTTTGTTGCTAAAATTCGGAAACTTTCTGGAGAAGGAGTTTCTCTCGAAAGAAGTGAGTGGGAGGAAAGTAGAACTTGACGAGGTAACTGTACCTGCTCCCTTATTGGAAAGTAGTACATCACAGAAAACTGTTTCTGTGACACCTACACCAGTTAGTGAGGAAGCTAATGATGATGATCATGAAACTTCAGAACAAGATACTACTGAACCTCGTAGATCAACCAGAGTAAGATCCGCGCCAGAGTGGTACGGTGATCCAATTCTGGAAGTCATGCTACTAGATCATGATGAACCTACGAACTATGAGGAAGCGATGATGAGCCCAGATTCCGTGAAATGGTTTGAGGCCATGAAATCTGAGATATGATCCATGTATGAGAACAAAGTATGGACTTTGGTTGACTTGCCCGATGGTCGGCAAGCAATTGAGAATAAATGGATCTTCAAGAGGAAGACGGATGCTGATAGTAGTGTTACTATCTACAAAGCTAGAATTGTCGCAAAAGGTTTTCGACAAGGTCAAGGTGTTGACTACGATGAGAGTTTCTCACTCGTATCTATGCTTAAATCTGTCCGAATCATGTTAGCAATTGCCGCATTTTATGAAATCTGGCAAATGGATAAACAAAACTGCATTCCTTAATGGATTTAATAAAGAAGAGTTGTATGTGATGCAACTAGAAGGTTTTGTCAATCCAAAAGGTGCTAACAAAATGTGCAAGCACCAGCGATCCATCTGTGGGCTGGTGCAAGCATCTCGGACTTGGAATATACGCTTTGATAAGTTGATCAAAGCATATAGTTTTATACAGACTTGCGGCGAAGCCTGTATTTACAAGAAAGTGAGTGGGAGCACTACAGCATTTCTGATAAGTATATGTGAATGACATATTGTTGATCGGAAATAATGTAGAATTATTCTGTAAAGCATAAAGGAGTGTTTGAAAGGAGTTTTTCAAAGAAAGACTTCGGTGAAGCTGCTAACATATTGAGTATCAAGATCTATAGAGATAGATCAAGACGCTTGATAAGTTTTTCAATGAATACATACCTTGACAAGATCCCCCCGGGAGGGTTACCAGAACCCCCCGGGAGGCTAATGGGCCTATTGGGCCTTAGTGGAAAAGAGGAAAGGGGCAGCCCACACCTGGCCGCGCCCCCCCCCTTCCCCAAGTCCTAGTAGGACTAGGAGAAGGGGCCGGCCCCCCTCTCTCTCCTTTCCCCCTTGAGAGTCCTAGTTGGAATAGGATTGGAGGGGGGAGTCCTACTCCCGGTAGGAGTAGGACTCCCCCTGCGCCTCCCTCTCTCTGGCCGGCCAGCCCCCCTCCCTCCAACCTTTATATACGGGGGCAGGGGACACCCCAACACACACAAGTTGATCCTTGAGATCGTTCCTTAGCCGTGTGCGGTGCCCCCTGCCACCATATTCCACCTCGATCACACCGTTGTAGTGCTTAGGCGAAGCCCTGCATCGGTAGTACATCAAGATCGTCTCCACGCCGTCGTGCTGACGGAACTCCTCCTCGACGCTTTGCTGGATCGGAGCCCGAGGATCGTCATCGAGCTGAACGTGTGCTAAGAACTCGGAGGTGCCGGAGTAACGGTGCTTGGATCGGTCGGATCGGGAAGAAGACGTCCGACTACTTCCTCTATGTTGTGTGATCGCTTCCGCAGTCGGTCTGCGTTGGTACGTAGACAACACTCTCCCCTCTCGTTGCTGTGCATCACCATGATCTTGCGTGTGCGTAGGAAAATTTTCGAAATTACTACGTTTCCCAACAGTCTTCAATCTTGTATCTTCATAGTCCAGGAGTCCGGTCGAAGGTATAGTCCGGCCATCCGGACACCCCCTAATCCAGGACTCCCTCAGTAGCCCCTGAACCAATCTTCAATGACGACGAGTCCAGCGTGCAGATTGTCTTCGGCATTGCAAGGCGGGTTCCTCCTCCATGTACTTCATAGAAGATTTTGAACACAAAGGTAGTGTCCGGCCCTGCAAAATAAGTTTCCACATGTTGCCATAGAGAGAATGATATTTACAGAAATCTAATCTGCTGACGTATTCCATAGTGTGACATCACACCACGGCCAAGTCTTTATTCGAATCATTTTACTGTCCCACCTCAGGCGTTTAGCGAGGCGGTTTCCTTGGCACGTCTTGTTAAAGCAGAGATCGTGTCCCCTTATTCCGGGATTCTCATCAATACGGGTGTGGGTAACCCAACCGTACCCGTTGGTATATTTCCTCGATCAAAGGCGAGTCCCAAACGGTCACGGGGAAGGCCCTTGGTATTCAACCTCTTATAAAGAGACCAAGGCCTTACTCCTTTCTTTCAATCTCAAACGAGTTCGCCCTTCGCCTCAAGTTCCAACACCCAAGGCTCCAGATTTCAGGCGCTTCGGACCTTCAATATCCGGTTCCGACCTTCAAGGCTGATGGATCCCTTCCTCCGTCACGGAGGAGGACGTGCTGAAGTTGAGAGAGGCCAGGTTCTTGACCGGCGAAATCTCGCATAGGCTGCCTGCTCAAGGGCAGGTCATTTCCACTCCCAAGCCCGGTGAGAGTGTGGTGTTCATGTCTCACTTCCTTCGGGGGCTAGGCTTCCCGACGGATCCCTTCGTGAGGGGGCTCATGTATTATTATGGGCTAGAATTTCACGACTTAGCCTCGGAGTCCATCCTCCATATTTCCTCATTCATCATCGTGTGTGAAGCCTTCCTCCGTATCACTCCTCACTTCAGACTATGGCTCAAGACCTTCAAAGTAGAGCCAAATATGATCGAGGGACGGCATGCGGAGTGTGGAGGTGCTTTTATAAGCAAGAATGTTGGTACTCCATGGCCCGAGGGCTCTTTTCAAGAGGAGTCCAACTTATGGCAGCAAGAGTGGTTTTATATTACCGCTCCTAGGGCCCCTAAGTGGGTCTTTCGCTCGGGTCCCCTGCCACGACTGGCGTCATGGGTCAATATGGGGCTGGACTGGGGGCCGGCAAAGGACGTGCCCCAGTTGCAGGGCCACATCCGAGATCTCCTAGAAAGAGACATCAGTCTGGTCATGGTGACACAGGTTACATTAATTCGCCGAGTTCTGCCCTGCAAACGTCGCCCCCTCCGCCTGTGGGAGTTCAACCCAGAGGGACCACGAGTTCTCCAACATTTTCTTGGCATAACGCCCATGGAGATGTACAAATTGTTCTTTGGTCCACAAGTAGTGTGACCGGATTCTACGGAGGACGCAGGTCTGAGCTGCAATCGTCCGGATACTCAAGTAAGTAGCCTTGTGCCCGGACTCGCTATCCGTATATTTATCATAAAATTGCCCCTAAAAGATATGTCCTTTAAACAGGAGTGGATAGCGAAAGCAAAGCTAATCAGGTGTCCGCCCCCCCTCCCCGAGACCATGCGGGGTCCCATGCTAGTCAGGATGTTGGAGGTTGTGCCTTCAAAGGGAAGCGAGGGAGGGGACAAGGGAGCTACAACCTGCTCAAAGGAGGTTGTCCAGAAGGGAGGAATCGAAAATTCCTCTCCTCAGGGGAAGAAGAGGACCGCCTCTGAAGACCTGGAGACCATGGCCTTAAAGCGGGGGAAGAAATCTTCGCCAGAGGGTCCTGTGCTGGGGGATACTTCGGCCGAATTATGCCCTCAAGGGGATCAACCCTCCACCGAGCCGTAAGTAGAGAGGAGTTTTATTTTTAAGAAACGAGAGAAATCCCCGCTTTATATCTGAGAAAAGTAATCGAAAATTTACCTTGTAGCTCGGACCTTAGCCCTTCTCAACAGAGCTCGTCTTCGGGGGATCTTCTTCCGAAGATGATGGAGAGCAGAACGCCTCCCCCTGCCGGACCGCCTTGCGAGACGGGCGACCCTGAGGTATCATCGCGGAGGATTTCTCCGCATCCGGCGGGGCCGGAAGGTAGTCATATGGTCCCCCAATGCCATCCGCGTTTGGCCTTCGAAAAGGGCCATCGGACGAGTCCGGCGCCGTCTGGTGCGCAGTCGGAGGAGCTGAAGGATCTGCTAGGGCGAGCATCTATCTCAGAGGAGCACCGTGCATTGATGGGTACGGTGATTGAGAGCATTTCATCCGCGGAGAGCGGATTGCACGAGGCCGTCAGGAGTTTACTGATAGGTTTTGAGGTACGCGAAATAATGTACCCTTTTGGACAGTTGCGCATAAATAAGATGCGCCCTGTGTAGATAGTAGCCCCTGAGACTCTGTGTGTTGTCAAAAGTGACGGCGCACAGAGGATCATAATCCCAGGTCTAATATGCCGCCTTTATACGTAGGTGGCGAAGTGTCCGGTGGCCAGCCGGACTAATGGATTTGCCGAGCTAAAGCGGCAACTTGACGTGGCAGATGCTGACATTGCGCTTGTCAACAAGCGGCTTGAGGAGGCACAGGGTATGTAATTCCATCGGCGGCGCCTGGTAAGAGGAGCTTTATGCCAGTATCTTACAATGTGTGCGCTTGATGTAGATGGTACTGCTGCCATGGAGAATCTTCGGGCGGAACTTGCCCGAGCCAAGGAGCAAGCCAGGAAAAGTGATGCAGCTGCCGGAAAGGCAATTGAAGAGCTGAAAGCCGAACAGGCTGCTCACTGACGAAGCAAGAAGGAAATGGCCGAGATGGCCGTGAAGCTAAAGAATGCTGGTGACCGTTGCAAGCTTCTTGAAAAAGAAGATCGGGCGGAACAGATGGACCTGAAGAAGGTCGTTGCCGATGCCAAGGATGCTCGCTCTGCAATGAGAGCTGTGAAGGAGGAGCTACGTCAGGCCGGAGAAATCGCAGCTGGAAAGCCCTTTATGCTGTGGAGGAAGTTCTGTGATCCTAAACATGCTCCGTTAGACCAGATGTGGAGTACGGAGGACACCTATCTAGATTTATCAGCGAGTGCCACAGATGCGGTCGAGCACTTCCGAGATCAAGAAGATCGCGAAGTGGAAAAGCTCTTCTGGTCGTAGTTCCACAATCCAGAGCGTCCACTGTCATTAGCCGATCGTTTGGCCGAATGGGCCGAGCTAAATAGGTTGTCCGGACTCACCATGAAGTATGTCGTGAGTCATCTGTGGCAAGAGAGACCAGAGCCGAAGAGTTATTTCAACTTGGTGCAGCAGTTCCTTGGTGCGGCGCCGCATATCAATGCGATGAAGAGGTTAGCGTGCATAGAGGGTGCGCGGATGGCTCTTTCTCATGTCAAGACATACTGGGCGGAAATGGAGGCCACCGCTGTTGCATCCCCAGACTCGGATGGAAGCCGAGTATCTGTCGAGCGCTATTTTCAGGAAGTTCTGCAAGGCGCTCGTTTGATAGAGACGCAGTGCTTGAAGGATAATATATTCGAATAGCATGTATTATTGTAAGACAATATTTTGATAAATTGTAGAAGCTTTTTATACTTGTCCCTGCAGGTATTATGATACCTCCTGTGCGGCCGTTTAACGTATATGTATATATAATCTGAAAGATGGCAGTCGTCGGCTTCAGCCCCCATGCACATAATGCGGGGGTGTTCGGAGAAGGCACATTTTCACACTTGATCCAACGACTTGGTCCTACAAAGGAGGTGATAGCGCAGCGAACTAGGCAATCGGACTATGATGCTTTATCACTTTCACTTAGCCATAGGAGTTTGACATTGAGGCTACTTATATAGCCCCTGGTGGCGCCTGCGCTCACCCCAACTTAGGGCACGTATGTGCCTGGCTGGGAAATGGCCCTTCGTTAATGCGGAGGAATCCTAAAGATTCCGGTATGTCATCGAGTGGTTGACCAGTCTCGCGCTATATCATGACAGTCAGTTTTTGGCTTTCTCTACTGACGTGCTCGCCTGGCCGAACCGGGGCACAATCGCAGTAGTTCTCCTGGTGCCGCCTTAGCTGATAGAGCGGAACATAAGGTAGCAAAACACAGGAGCCGGGCAAACCCAACATTTAACCCAACATATAAGGCCAAACTCACGACGCCGAACACTCCCTAAGGTATTCGGTCTTTATGAGGGCGGGCAGGATAACGCCCTTAGTAATAAGCCCCTAGTGTCCAGGTACGCGCAAAACTATGACGTGGCCACATGCCAAAACGCCAGCCTCCTCCTTGGTTATACCAAAAAACAGGTCCCTACTGCACGTCTGCACCTGTGTCTCCGTTGTGCCGTATCCTGGACGGGCGTAACACGGTGTTCATCTGTAAAAGAGAGGAACTTAGTTAAAGAAAGATCGTGTCGAACATGAGTTATACTAAATAAACAAAGTATAAATTGAAATGGGTAAAAATGAGCTTTATTGTCTCTTGTTTTATATGCGCGGAGCCCCTAGTACAGGGGTATATGGCTATTAAGCCTTTATCAATTGTATGTTTATGCCGGACTCGTCTAGCCGTGTCCGTGGTCTTGACGACCTATTTAGATGCTTTGGCTAGTGATGCCGCTTTATTGTGGGGCTGTCAAGGCAGCCGCACTGTTTTGCCTTTAATGAGATGATGCCTTGTGGACCGGGCATCTTAAGCGTAAGAGATGCATAATGTGTTATTGCGTTAAAGCGGGCGAAAGCTTCACGTCCCAGCTGTGCTTGATAGCTACTTGAGAATGGGGCGATGTGGAAAGTTAGCTGTTCGCAACGGAAGTTATCGAGGGAGCCGAACATAACTTCTAGCCGGAGAGAACCCATGCAATGGGCATCCGGGGCTGGCATTACCCCTTGAAAGGAGGTTTTGCTATGGCGAATTTTTGTTGGGTCTATCCCCATGTTGCGGATTGTGTCCTGGTATAACAGGTTTAGACCACTGCCGCCGTCCATCAGGACATTTGTAAAATGGAGTCCGTCGATTATTGGATCTAATACCAAGGCAGTCCAGCCTGAATTCCGGATACTTCTAGAGTAATCCTTATGGTCAAAGGTGATTGGTTTTAACAACCATTGGCGAGACTCCTTTGGGATAGGCCGTATGGTGCGTATATCTTGTGGCGCCGTTCTGTTCGTCACGTGAAGTAAGTTTACTGTTTTGACTTCTTGTGGGAAATCCTTTTGTTTTCTGGTGCTCTGCTTGTGGGGTTCGTCGTCGTCCTCACTTGGTGTGTCGAGCCCCTCACTACTAGAAAAAGGGCTATAGATGGGATTGACACTAACGGCGCACCAGACAAGCGGTGCGCCATTAGTATATACTAATGGCGCACCACCTTCTGATACGCCATTAGCGTTGAAACTACTAATGGCGCACCTGGCCCAGGGTGCACCATTAGTATCAAATTTTTTTTTCTGAACTAGTGCGCCTATCCAAACATACTAATGGCGCATCCAGACATAGTGCGCCATTACTAGTTGTAACTAGTAATGGCGCACCTGTCGGAGAGTGCGCCACTAATGTTGTTTTTTTATTATATTTTTTATTCCTTTTTTTGCAAAACTACTAATGGCGCACTCTTCCACCGTGCGCCATTACTAGTTTAAACTAGTAATGGCGCACTGTGGGGCAGTGCGCCATTAGTATTTTTTTTTGCAAAACTACTAATGGCGCACCACCAGATGGTGCGCCATTAGTAACCTGATTACTAATGGCGCATTTAGTGTTGGTGCGCCATTAGTAATCCCTCCCTATCCCCTCTCCCTCCCTCGCCCTCGCCCTCGATCCCCTTCCCCTCTCCTCTCCCGACGCCGCCGCCCCGCCGCCCCGTCGTCCTCGTCTCCCCGCCGCCCCGTCGTCCTCGTCTCCCCGCCGCCCCGTCGTCCTCGTCTCCTTGGCGCCACTCTCCCTGTCGCCCCACCTCGTTGGACGCCATCGCCCCGCCGCCCTCGTCGTCGGTGGCCCGGACGCCGCCCCGTCCACACCACCATCACCGGAGCACCACCACCACCTGGACCTCGTCGCCTCCCGGACCTCGTCGCACCAGCACCACCCAGACCTCGTCGCCCCGTCCACACCACCGCCCCCGTGAGCTCCCCCTCCCCCTCTCCCCCTCTCCCCCTCTCCCCCCCGTGGATTACCAGAAGTTTATTAGTACGTGGTAAAACTTATAAGCATCAGTACTTTTTTAATGGAAATTTATAGTATGTTTGAGGGTGAACATTAAGCAATGTTTGGTGTCAAACAAATTAAGAATCTTTTTAATTTATATATTTTTTTTTTATTTTACTGATCAAGATGGTGTATTTGAGCTCGGGAGCAGAGACTCCACGTCCTGAACTCCTGATTTGTCCCTCTATGCATGTTGTGCATATACTATTTGCCTATTCGGTAAAAAAATTGTTTAGTTGCCTATTTGGTATGCTTGTCATGTCACTTGTAGTACAAGCTTAGTTAGGAGTACTCCATCTAGTAGTAATTAATTTGTGTGGCTGTGGAAGTCACTTGCTTTGGCATAGTAATGTTTTTATTCCAGTATTATTTTGTGGTGGTGTGGGTAGCAAGGTGCATGCTACTTGTGATCTTCTAAAATGTCGACCCATTGGGGACTTCATTACGCGGGGATAATGATTTTGCAGGTACCCCGAGAGGCCCTTGAGTTTGCCGGAATGTCGATTAACTTCCGTTTCGGCAAATTCGGGTACTCCATATGTCCTATTTTCAGCAAAGGTCATGCTGAAATTTTCCGTGAATTTTAGCATGACTTTGCTAAAAATAGGACATATGGGGTACTTGTGACTAATGCATGGGTCGGGGTATCTTAGTACTTAGTTAAGTAGGATCAACTGCCCCACCATTCTTGCTGCATTAAACCATAGGTGGCAATAGAGCCAAGTGATTAGTGCCAAGTGATTAGGCCCAACCTAGGGTGCCTCGGCATCGATAAACCCTAAATTATGAAAACTTAACTTGGCTGCCCCGGATGCCTCGGTGTCGATGAGAACCTAAATGATGTACGCTTAGGCTTTTAGGGTGCTTCAGCGTCGACAAACCCTAAATGATGAGAGCTTAGGCTTTTAGGGTGCCTCGGTGTCGACAAACCCTAAATGATGAGACCATGATCTTGTTCCTTGACAATAACAAACTTTTTGACCAAACTTTTTTCCTATTTAGGCTGTCCCAGGATATGTCGTCATCATCATCGGACGACAAAAGTCTCCCGGCGGAGTGCGACTGGTGCCACGACAATCGAGGTCTGTGCGACATGCCTCACCTGGACGATGATCGGCGCTTCAGCATTAAGCTCGAGGAGACCTTCGAAGTCGAAACAGTACACAATGACGACAAGTGTTATTTTCTTAATTAAGCATTACTTCAACTATTTCAACGTCTAATTTTCATCTTTTACAATTTGAGTATAGCTTATCCCATGCCATGCAAGACGCTATGTCTTGGAGAGGATGGATTTTGAAGACCATGAAATTTCTGAAACAAAGAAAATTCACCTAAGGACTCATCACGATGTGGACTTTGAAGTAAATCTATATAATTCTGAGAGCGTAACCCATTTTGGTTGCAAAAATTGGGAAGCATTTTGCAAGATGTATGGTTTTGATGAGGGTATGCTTATCACCATGGATCTTGGTAATCCTGACATCAACCAAGGTAATATGGACATTTGGGTCCTTGTTGATACGCCTCCAGTTCTATCGCTATGTGAGTTTCTCAAACATAGTTATTAGCTAATTTATATTGTTTATTTCAAAATAGTTGACAGCTTATTTCCATTGACAGCTTATTTTTATTGTTCAAAGAATGTGCGGCAGATGGTAGACAAAACCCACTACACCGATGGCTCCGAATTAACAACTTACAAGGAGAAAAATCATCTGGTCGGATTTTGTACTGACATTGAAAATTACATTATCCACAAACAAATTCCTCAACATTATGGTAAATACGTGCCACTTGTGCATGTGTTCAACTAACGTAACTACCATGGAGATACCCTGGTAAGATTTTTACTATTACGACATCCATGCATCTTTTGCATACTTCTAAAACTAGTACATCATTGCTAACTATGAAGTTATTACTATGTTTTTCAACAGATAATCCCAGAGAATTGTGTGCCTCATATGATGTATCTGAAAGGTAGTGTTAATGTTTTGAACATACAGCCAGGTCATCCTACGAATCTCAACTGTCCATACGAGATTTCTAAAAGAAGTGGAGACATGAAAATCAAAGGATGGAAAAAATGTATGGACAGTCGTAAGGAGCTTCTTGGAAGCAAAAGGAAGCGAAGCGCAAGAATTGGAGATAGGATGTTCTCCATTCTCCATAATGGAGAGTCAGGGTCTATATTGTTTTATGCTATTTTAGCTTAAATAGGGTATTTAGGTCCTGCCTAATACTGATGATCATGTGCTGATGAACAATTAAGTAGGGTTGGTTCGAAGACTATGAAGATGATGATCGTATGACTTGTTATGAATAACGAGTAGAAGTTGTATGATGATGATTAGTAGGACTTGTTAGGATTAGTATTACTTTCGACAAACTCGATACTCGCGGTCTTGAGACTTGTAATGTTTTATCTTTTTTCGGTCTTTTCAATTCGGAGACTAATATGATGAATTGTATTCGGAGACTAATATGATGAATTGTATTCAGAGACTAATCTTCTATTGTATTTGATGAATATGTTATTGATGTGTGCTGTCTATATTTTGTCCAATTATACATTTTGTAACATGTGCAAAAAACAGAAAATTAAAAAAAACAAAACCTAATATTCATGCTAATGGCGCATCACATCACAGTGCGCCATTAGTATGCCAAAGGATACTAATGGCGCATCATTAAACAGTGCGCCATTAGTATGCCGAAGCACCTGGGTATACATGGCCCCTGGGAGGCATACTAATGGCGCACTATTGTGTATACTAATGGCGCATCCGAGGTGCGCCATTAGTATACCAGATACTAATGGCGCACCAGTGGTGCGCCATTAGTAAAATATACTAATGGCGTGGTACTAATGGCGCACCACTAATGCGCCATTAATGGCCAAATTAGGTGCGCCATTAGTAGGCCTTTTCCTAGTAGTGGGCCTTGTGTTCGGTGTTGAGCTTGCCGGCTTTATTCAAAACCCAACCATCTCTGTGGGTATTGTTCGCAGGCTTCCCGGGAGTACTGTGTATTTGACATACCTTGTCCAAGATTTTTTCTAAGTTGGATAGCTCGTCCATGTTATCCTTGAGGGGCGGCTTTCCCTAATTCTGCCGCGAGCTTTTGAATCCGGCGTTGACCGCCGTGCTCTTTGGGCTGTTTCCCTTATTCCGGCACTGGTCCTTGCTGCGTCTGGGTTTTCCGTTTCCATACCTAACTTCGGATGTACTTGGGTCACTGTTGCTGCATCTTGCCAACCAGTTGTCCTCTCCTGCGCAAAAGCGGGTCATGAGGCTTGTCAATGCGGCCATTGTTCTTGGCTTTTCTTGGCCGAGGTGTCTGGCAAGCCATTCGTCTCGAACGTTGTGCTTAAAAGCTGCTAGGGCTTCGGCGTCCGGACAGTCGACTATCTGATTCTTTTTAGGTAGAAATTTGTTCCAGAATTTCCGGGCTGACTCTCCGGGTTGTTGAGTTATGTGACTGAGATCGTCTGCATCTGGAGGGCAGACATAGGTCCCTTGAAAATGTGCCCGGAAAGCATCCTCAAGCTCTTCCCAACTTCCAATGGGGTTTTCGAGAAGGCTTTTGAGCCAATGCCTAGCTGGCCCTTTAAGCTTGAGGTATTTTATGGCGTGGAGGTCATCTCCTCTGGCCATGTGTATGTGGAGGATATAATCCTCGATCCAGACCCCAGGGTCTGTTGTTCCGTCGTATGCCTCTATGTTTACGGGCATGAATCCCGCTGGAAATTCATGGTTTAGCACCTCGTCGGTGAAACATAGGGGGTGTGTGGCACCCCTATATTTGGGTGTGCCGTGATGTTCGGATATTTGTTGTGTTGCATTGCTTACTAGAGCTTGCTTTCTTGGCATGTATATAGATCTGGCTGGGCCGTCTTTTTGATGTGGATCCTTTGGTGGATCGCGTGCCGGCTTGTGTGCGGCGCCGCTTGATGAAGTCATGTACCTACGGTAGGGACACGGACCCGTCCTAAAGAGCCCTACCATAGGACATTCCTAGAAGAAGTCACCTTCCAATCAACTTGAAGATATCCCACTCGACGGGTTGAAGACACTCGAGCAAGAAGCTGTCACTCGACCAAGAAGCCAACCACTCGACTGCCAGAAGACCTCAAGTCACTCCGCAGGCAAACGGTCGGCTATTAAGTAGTCTTTATGATTATTAAGACACTTTATTAGGGACGTTATCAGTAACGCCCCACCTTAAATGTACCTTAAACCCCGCATTACTGAGGGAAGGAGAGGGCTGGCGAACTCTATATAAGCCATCCCCCCCCCTCAGTATCAGGGGTTCGCACCCCTGTCATTTTACACACGCATAATCCAGTCGACCGCCTCCGGGCACCGAGACGTAGGGCTGTTACTTCCTCTGAGAAGGGCATGAACTCGTAAACCTTGCGCGCTTACAACTTCCCAATAGCTAAGGTCTAGCCTCCTCATACACACCCCCTACCTCACTGTCAGACTTAGAACAACGACAGTTGGCGCCCACCATGGGGCATTAGTCTTAGCGCCTAGTTGGAGAAGTTGCGATTTTTCCGATCCACTTGATCATGTTTTCCTGCGGAGCTTTGGCAGAGGGCCACGAGATCCGTCTCGGCGGATTCACTTTCATTGCCGAGGACTCCACCTGGCTCCAGGAGGCGCCGCTTGACGTTGACGCGCTCCTCGTCCGCGGTGCGACGCACTTCCATGCGTGCGTCCGTGGCGTCCTCCTGCGGCAGCCGTCGACCCCATATCGGTCGGCTCCTGTGTCATCTCCCCGTCCTGTTTCCCGCCAGCGCAAGCGCTCAGGTCAGTCGAGACTCCAGCGGTGGATGAAGCATGCCGTGGCCCGCCAGTCGGCGGTCCCACAAGTCGATGCGATCGAGCCCGATGAATCCCTCTGCGGCCTGTTCGATCTGTCGACTGGCTCCGCGGAGACCGCATCCGAATGCGATAGCAGCGACCCTTTGGCGGAGGTTCTGGCGGTCGAGGGGACACGCAGTCCTCCTGGATTCCATCGCGCTAATAGTGGTGCAGATAGAGGCGATCCGTCGCATCCCCATGACGAATACTTCCCCGAGCCTCTTACGCCATTGCAGCGGGAGGAGCTTCGTCGCCGGAACATGGACGCGCTCTACACTCCTATTGTTGGAGAAACCCCCGAGGCCCGGGCCTTGGAGGACGCGCGCTTGACTAATCTGGCCGAGCGCACTCGATTGGAGAATTTACAGCGAGCTCTCGACGAACGAGCGCGTCAGCGGGCTCCCGAGTCCAGTCGACGACAGCAAGCTCCCGAATCCAGTCGACGTCAGCTCTTCCCACCACCGCAGGTATACCGAACTCCGGTTCAGAACCTGGCTGCCGCGGCCCGCATAGCAGAGTCAATCCAACCCTCTCAATCAGAGGCTGGCAGAGGGTTGTTGCAGATCAGAGCATTGCTCCGAGCAGCGGGAAATCAGAATTCCGCCGTCTCTCAGTTGCGGGACAGGATCCACAGTCGATCCGTTGCAATGGAAACCGTCCAGTCGGCTCACAGCCCGAGATCGCCCCCGAGGCGTGAGGGACGTGGAGACCGGCACGATCAGTACAGGAGGAATGAACAATATGATCACCGACCCGACCGTGATGATAGACGTCGAGTGCCGTCCCCTCCCCCGAGGAGTGGATCGTATGCACCTCGACATCGAGACGACAGGCGCCCCCATAACGTTGGGCAGAGGATCCCAGTCGACCCCAGAGACCCAGGCTTTGACGCGAGATCCATCCTCATTCAAGGTCTAGTGGACAGGAACAGGGCTCATCGAGAGGGCCACAACAGAGATACGCCCACCGGCAGTAGAGCACACGCCTCGGGGCCTGAATGTTTCAGTCGAGCCATCAGGGCCGCGGTGATCCCTCCCAACTTTAGGCTAGCGACTGGAATCAGCAAGTTCACCGGTGAATCCAAGCCCGACACATGGCTCGAGGATTACCGAGTGGCTGTGCAGATTTGCGGCGGCAATGATGAGGTGGCCATGAAGCATTTACCTCTCATGTTGGAAGGCTCAGCTAGGGCGTGGCTGAATCAGTTGGCGCCCAGCAGCATTTACACTTGGGAGGATCTCTCCCGAGTGTTTATCACAACCTTCGAAGGGATGTGCAAGCGCCCTGCAGGCCTTACGGAGCTGCGGTCTTGCGTGCAGAAGCCAAATGAAACTCTGAGAGAATACATCCAGAGGTGGATCACACTGCACCACTCGGTCGAGAATGTGCCAGACCATCAAGCAGTTTGCGCTTTCAAGGAAGGCGTCAAATACAGGGAGTTGAATCTGAAGTTTGGCCAAACTGGAGAGATGTCACTGAATCGGATGATGGAGATTGCCACCAAGTATGCTAATGGAGAAGACGAAGACCGACTCCGAAGTGGCAAACTCAAATCAGTCGCCCAAGAAATCGGAGGAAACTCTAGTCGGAAGCAGAAGCGGAAGGCCGAGCCAGCCGTCCCTGGGGAGGCACTGGCTGTGGCCCAGGGAAACTTCAAGGGCAAACCCAAGGGCACATGGAAGCCCAAGAAGGTTAAAGATCAGGATGGGAATGATGTTTTGGACCTGCCATGTCACATCCATACCAAGAAAGATGAAGAAGGAAATTTGATTTTCGCGAAGCATACCACTCGATAGTGTCGGCTTCTGATTCAGCAGTTCCAGGGCAAGCAGCCCAAGGATAAGGAAAAAGAACCAGACAGAGTTGAGGACAAGGAAGATAGTGACGATGGATACCCCCAAGTCAATTCCACCTTGATGATTTTTGCTGATGTCGAAAGCAAAAGTCGACTGAAAGTCATTAACCGTGAGGTGAACATGGTTGCCCCGGCGACACCCAGTTACCTGAAGTGGTCTCAGACTGCCATCACATTCGACCAGTCCGATCACCCAACACATATTGCCACCCCTGGGAGGCAAGCTTTGGTGGTCGACCCAGTTGTCGAAGGCACTCGACTGACCAAAGTCCTTATGGACGGCGGCAGTGGCCTGAACATACTGTATGCTAAAACTTTGAAAGGAATGGGCATTCCGATGCCCAGACTCAGCACCAGTCACATGAGCTTCCACGGAGTCATTCCTGGGAAGAAAGCCGATTCACTTGGCCAGATTGCTCTTGATGTGGTTTTTGGTGATTCAAAGAATTACCGCAAGGAAAAGTTGACATTTGAAGTTGTGGACTTCCAGAGTGCTTATCACGCCATTTTGGGCAGGCCAGCTTACGCACGCTTCATGGCTCGACCATGTTACGTGTATCTTAAATTAAAGATGCCTGGCCCCAAAGGTGTGATCATTGTTACGGGCAACCGGAAGAAAGCAGAAGAATGTTTTCAGAAGGGATCAAAGATCACCGACGCTCAGATGGCAGTGGTCGAGTTGAAAGAGTACCAAAAGGCTGCCGACCCGAGTGAATTGCTGCGGGCTAAGAAGCCTGCCTCTGAGTCAGCTTTTCAGTCGGCTGGCGAAACAAAGACAGTCCATATTCACTCGACCGATCCCAATGCTGCTCCGACTCACATCTCGACGACGCTCGACCCCAAATAGGAAGAAGCGCTCATCCAGCTCCTCCGTGAGAACTGGGACATCTTCGCATGGAAACCCTCTGACATGCCTGGAGTTCCCAGGGGGCTGGCTGAGCACCGTCTGCGAGTCGACCCAAAGTTCAAGCCCGTGAAGGAACATCTTCGACGGTCCGCCGTCCAGAAAAAACAAGCCATTGGCGAGGAAGTGGCTCGGCTCTTAGCAGTTGAGTTCATCCGAGAGATTTACCACTCCGAGTGGCTCGCCAATGTCGTCATGGTCCCCAAGAAGGACAAGTCACTCCGTATGTGCATTGATTTCAAACATATCAATCGGGCCTGCCCGAAAGATCATTTCCCTCTCCCTCGCATCGACCAAATTGTCGACTCAACTGCGGGATGCGAGAGATTGTCTTTTCTAGATGCCTACTCCGGGTACCATCAGATCCGTCTGTATGGGCCCGACGAAATCAAAACAGCTTTCACCACTCCATTCGGATGCTTCTGTTACGTCACCATGCCATTCGGCCTCAAGAACGCCGGAGCCACATTCATGAGAATGATCCAGAAGTGTTTACTCACTCAAATCAGTCGGAATGTGGAGGCGTACATGGATGATATCGTGGTCAAGTCCCGGAAAGGTTCCGACCTGCGGGCTAACCTTGCTGAAACCTTTGCCAACCTCAGGAGGTACGATATCAAGCTCAATCCGTCAAAGTGCACTTTCAGAGTTCCAGGTGGAAAGCTACTCGGTTTTCTCATTTCCGAACGGGGAATCGACGCCAATCCCGAAAAAATTGGCACCATACTCCGGATGAAGCGCCCTGTACGTGTGCATGACATCCAAAAGCTTACAGGCTGCTTGGCCGCCTTAAGTCGATTCATTTCTCGACTCGGCGAAAAAGCATTGCCTCTTTACCGACTGATGAAGAAGTCTGACAAGTTCGAGTGGACTCCAGAAGCTGATGCAGCGTTTGCAGAGCTCAAAGCTCTGCTCTCCACCCAGCCGGTGCTAGCTGCCCCAATCAGCAAAGAGCCTCTGTTGCTTTACATTGCAGCCACGGGACAAGTTGTCAGTACTGTACTTACGGTCGAGCGGGAAGAGGAAGGGAAGGCCTTCAAAATTCAACGTCCTGTATATTATGTGTCTGAAGTTTTGACTCCTTCAAAACAAAGATACCCCCACTACCAGAAGCTCGTATATGGGATTTATATGACCGCAAAGAAAGTTGCACATTATTTCTCTGACCACTCCATTACAGTCGTCAGCGATGCCCCATTATCAGAGATCCTGCATAACAGAGACGCAACTGGTCGAGTGGCCAAGTGGGCGATTGAACTCCTTCCTTTAGATATCAAGTTTGAAGCAAAGAAGGCCATCAAGTCCCAAGCAATCGCGGATTTCATCGCCGAGTGGATTGAGCAGCAACTTCCGACTCAAGTCCACTCGGAACACTGGACCATGTTCTTCGATGGATCCAAGATGCAGAATGGTTCGGGCGCGGGAGTAGTTTTGGTCTCCCCCCGAGGAGATAAGCTCAGATATGTTCTCCAGATTCACTTCGATTCCTCCAATAACGAAGCAGAGTATGAGGCACTTTTGTATGGGTTGCGCATGGCCATTTCACTCGGCGTCCGTCGCCTCATGGTCTATGGCGACTCAGATCTGGTGGTTAATCAAGTGATGAAGGAATGGGACGTCAGGAGTCCGGCAATGACTGGGTATTGCAATGCAGTACGAAAGCTAGAGAAGAAGTTCGAGGGGTTAGAGCTCCACCACATCCCCCGACTGAAAAATCAAGCAGCTGACGACTTGGCAAAGATAGGTTCCAAGAGAGAAGCCATTCCAAGCAACGTGTTCTTAGAAGACATTCACTCACCGTCAGTCCAAGAGGATCCTTTCACAGAAGAAGCCCCGCAGCCGAAAAGTGCCACAGATCCGACTGAAGTTGAGGTGCCTGCAGTGGTCGACCTAATCATGGACGTCTTGGCAATCACCCCTGACTGGACAATACCGTACATCGCGTATATCCTAAGGAAAGAACTTCCGGAGGACGAGGAGGAGGCTCGACAGATCATCCGCCGATCTAAGGCCTTCATAGTCATAAGGGGACAGCTGTACAGAGAAAGTGCGACCGGAGTCGGCCAGAAATGCATAACGCCAAAAGAAGGTCAGATAATCCTTAATGATAACCACTCGGGGACCTGCGGTCACCATGCGTCCTCTCGGACTATTGTGGCTAAAGCATACCGAGCTGGATTTTACTGGCCAAGAGCAAATGAGATGGCAAAAGAGATAGTCGACA
Organism: Triticum monococcum; assembly: GCA_034509565.1. Lineage (NCBI taxonomy): Eukaryota > Viridiplantae > Streptophyta > Magnoliopsida > Poales > Poaceae > Triticum > Triticum monococcum. The sequence goes on from CM067846.1 coordinate 72,309,143, forward strand.
AGTGTGAAGGGTGCTAGTTCTACTCCAACATGTCGCACAAGCCCGCATCAGCCCTGAAAACCATTCCGCTCGTCTGGCCCTTTGCCGTCTGGGGATTGGACATGGTTGGTCCCCTAAGAACAGGCAAGAGTGGATTCACCCATGTACTTGTGGCAGTCGACAAATTTACCAAATGGATCGAAGCTAAGCCCATCAAGAACCTCGATGCTGGCACCGCTATCAGTTTCATCAGAGGGTTAACATTCAGATATGGAGTCCCGCATAGCATCATCATTGATAACGGGTCAAACTTTGATTCGGATGAGTTCAGAGCATTTTGCGCTTCTCAAGGCACACGAGTCGACTACGCTTCAGTCGCTCATCCCCAGTCGAATGGACAGGCTGAGAGAGCGAACGGTCTGATTCTCAAAGGACTAAAACCTCGGCTGATGCGCGATCTCAAGCACGCGGCAGGTGCTTGGGTCGACGAGCTTCCGTCAGTTCTGTGGGGATTAAGGACCACCCCTAACCGGTCGACTGAAAGGACTCCATTCTTTCTGGTTTATGGAGCCGAAGCTGTCCTGCCGAGTGACCTTCTTCATAATGCACCCTGAGTCAAACTTTACACCGAAGATGAAGCAGAGCAGGCCCGGCAAGACGCAGTCGACCTCTGGGAAGAAGAAAGGGAGATGGCCATGATCAGATCGACCATTTATCAGCAAGACTTGCGCCGTTTTCACGCCCGAAATATGAAAAGTCGATCCTTCCAAGAAGGGGATCTGGTCCTCCGAGTGGATCAGCAGAAGCCACACAAACTTGCTCCTACTTGGGAAGGCCCCTTCATAGTCACCAGAGTCCTCCACAATGGAGCATACCACCTCTACAACGTCGATCGCCAGATCGATGAGCCACGAGCTTGGAACATGGAACTGCTCCGCCCCTTTTACACCTGAGTTCCCTTTGTAATAAGAAGAATAATTTCTACAGTTCATTTCTATCAAAGACAAGAGTGTTCCAATAACACCTGTCACTTTGTTTGCATACAAAACCCCCAGCGGGTGACTTGGCTGCGAATCCGTTTTCGCCTAATTTTTAAAAATCCTACCGAGCGGAGAGCAATCCTCCCACTCGGGGGCTTAGCTGCAGTCCAGTACTCGCCTAAGTTCTCCCACTCGGAAACTTAGCTGCAGTCCAGTACTCGCCTAAGTTTGAAAAAATCCTACCGAGTGGAGAGCGATCCTCCCACTCGGGGGCTTAGCTGCAGTCCAGTACTCGCCTAAGTTCTCCCACTCGGAAACTTAGCTGCAGTCAAGCACTCGCCTAAGTTTGAAAAAATCCTACCGAGTGGAGAGCGATCCTCCCACTCGGGGGCTTAGCTGCAGTCCAGTACTCTCCTAAGTTCTCCCACTCGGAAACTTAGCTGCAGTCAAGCACTCGCCTAAGTTTGAAAAAATCCTACCGAGTGGAGAGCGATCCTCCCACTCGGGGGCTTAGCTGCAGTCCAGTACTCGCCTAAGTTCTCCCACTCGGAAACTTAGCTGCAGTCAAGCACTCGCCTAAGTTTGAAAAAATCCTACTGAGTGGAGAGCGATCCTCCCACTCGGGGGCTTAGCTGCAGTCCAGTACTCGCCTAAGTTCTCTCACTCGGAAACTTAGCTGCAGTCAAGCACTCGCCTAAGTTTGAAAAAATCCTACCGAGTGGAGAGCAATCCTCCCACTCGGGGGCTTAGTTGCAGTACAGTACTCGCCTAAGTTCTCCCACTCGGAAACTTAGCTGCAGTCAAGCACTCGCCTAAGTTTGAAGAAAAACCCTACCAAGTGGAGAGCCAACCTCACACCCGGGGACTTAGCTGCAGTCCAGCACCTGTCTGAATACAAGACCAAAGCCCCACACGACAGTTCAAAACTACGAAGACATTCAGCAAGAAATTAAGTTCAGATAAAGCTTAAAAGGCCCCAGGCCCCGAACCAAAGTACTCGAGCCCTCGGCTCGGCAGAGTTTAAACGATTACAAATCCACTCGGCATTCCGAGGCAAATTTAAGGAAAGGCATAAAAGTTTTTTTTCATTCCTCAGGAGTAGGACTGGCAGGGGCGACGAACTCATCCAGGTCGATTTCGTCCGCAATACGAGTGGCAGCAGCAATGAAGGTCTCCATGAAGTCTTGAAAGTTGTGCCTCTTGGTATTGGCGACTTGGATGGCGGCCAACTTTTCTTCTCGCGCCTCCTTGCAATGGACGCGGACTAAAGATAGAGCCACATCAGCGCCGCACTGGGCAGAAGACTTCTTCCACTCCTGCACTCGATCGGGGATTCTGTCAAGACGAGCCATCAGAGACTCGAGATCGTTCTGAAGCGTAGACTCTGGCCAAAGTGTCGAGTCGATCCGCGACATGGCAACCTTCAGCTGAGCCAATTAATCCACGGTGCCGTCAATTCGAGATTCCAGTCGGAGCAGATTCATGGCAGTATCATCTTTCACCGAAGAATTGATTGGGTCCAAACCCGTTTCAATCCGCCCGGTCTCCTCTTCGAAGTTCTGACAAAATTCTACATACAAGACCTAAAGATAAGCCAACGATCGCAAACTGAGTCGACACAAAAGAAAACCAGTCGGAATTGAACGCGCACCTTCGAGCTTGATGTACAGCGTCTTGGCGAGACTCCTCAGATAGCTCTCCAGGTCGTCCCTCCTGCGAGCGACGCCTTCCATTTGCTCGCTCAGGGTGAGATGCTTCTTCTTCCAATGCGAGCACTCCCTGTTGGCTTCATTCAGAGCGGCCTTCAGCTTGGTGTTCTCATCTTCTATCTGGCTGACCGAAGCTAGCTTCTGTTCAGCCAGTGCGATCTTGTCATCAGCCTCCTTGTGGGCAGCAGCCAAGTCCCGATCCTTCTTCGCCAGGGCCTCGCTCAGTTCTCCTTCAAAAGAAACGACAATTGGTTCAGAAATAGCAAAAGATACCCAAGCATAAAACAAGACCAGTCGACGAGGTCGTCTTACCAGCAACGCCATCTCTGACCTTCTGCAGTTCCGTTTTGGCCAGTTCCAGATCGAGAGTCAGTTGAATCCGCTGCTTCTCCAACTCAGTATTGCGAGACGCAAGTTCACAAGATTTCTGCAAAAGGAAATTTCAGTCGATAGACATACAAGATGAGTTGCTTCTGAGTAACTAAGGGGAAAAGGTAACGTTTCTAAGACTACTGCCGAATCAAAAACATTCGACAGTAGTCTCGGGGACTACACCCAGTGGGTGCACTCAGCGTGCCCCCACTGGTCTAAAAAAAGTCGAGTGTCCGCAGTCGACCGGACATAGATCCATTCGACATGACTCGACCAGATCAAGAAGGGAAACCAGATTCAGAAACACAATATAAAGACTACAGTCGACTGCCAGCAGTCCACTGTAGTCTCGGGGACTACACCCAGTGGGTGCACTCAGCGTGCCCCCACTAGTCCAAGAAGGAGAAAACACACCCAGTGGGTGTACAGAGACAAAGATCTTCAAAACAAAAAGAGAGAAGGAGAAAGACTCTTCAAATAATCAAGTATCAAGTCGACTGACATGGACATTGCTCTGAAGCGCCGAACTTGCGTCGTAAGCTGCCTGGCTAGCCTCCCGAGCCTTCTTCACCTGTTCCATCATGACCCCCGCTTGGCGTATGGCCTCCTTCGCAGCGGCCACTTCGTCTTCAGGGACAGAGTATGCGACAAAAAGCGAAGTTGGATTGGCAGTCGACGCCGAGGGCTGCGCACTCGACAGGGGATCGGCAAAGGTCACAGAAGCTCGAGGGGCATCGCCACCATCCCGAACCACAGTCTCAAGCGCCGGGGTAGGCTGGGGAGTCCTGTCAGCCGACGGCCTGTTAGTCCTCCCTATCCTTAGCGGTTCGTTGTCGTCGTCATCCGGGAGGGGCTGCAGGAAGAGCTTTCAATCGACCAGAATTGCAAGAAACGACCAGTCGACTCAAAAAAACAGAACGTCAATAATCGTACCAGGGTTGGAGGTAACAACATCCCCTATCTCCTGGTCGTCGTCTTTGGCAGAGACCTCGGAGGTAGCAGCACTGCAAAATTCGAAGAACCAGCCAGTTAGCCTACCGAGTCAACCGAGGATCCGTCCTCCATCGACGAAGGAAAACAAGCTTCATTACCCGGAAATAACAGGGACCGTTATCTTCATCTTGGGCAGGGTCTTGGGCGGCTTGGACAGCATCGTGCGTGGTTGCTTGGGGACCTTCCCAGTCGGTGTGGGAGAAGAAGTCCGAGGGCGTTTTGACGACGGCCCGATGGAGGCACTCGCCTGGCCACGTCCCTGCGCCGGGTCGTGCGCGAGCTTGGATCGCCTTTTCGGGCGGGGAGGTTCGGTCTCCTCCTCCTCCTCCTCTTCGCTGGAGAAGACGTCGTCGCCTCCCTCTCCTTCACCATCCGACTCCCACTCACCCTGGTCATCCCCGCTATCGCCTCCGCTCCCTTCTCCTTCCTCAGTCGACCCCTGCGCCCCATTGGGCGTCGAGTACATCTCAGTGGTCGCCTGAAAGACAGCAGACAAAACAGAAAGTCAATCGACTTGCTCAAAAGAAGACTAATACAGAAAACGAAGATTTCAGTCGGAGACATAAAAACGCACCTGGTCGACCTCATACGAGCTGTCGAGTGGAATGACCCTCCTAGCTCCTCGGGGGTTGTCCTTGTTCCCCGTGATACTTGACAGCCACCCCTCCAACATCTCGTCGGTGACCTCCTCCGGGTGGATCCGAGTGGTGTCCTCGAGGCCAGAGTACAGCCACATCGGGTGGTCCCGAGCCTGGAGTGGTTGGATTCGCCTCTTGAGGAAGACATCCAGCAGATCCATCCCCGTCACGCCGTCACGGACAAGCTCAACCACTCGACCCGCCAGTATCTTGACCTGGGCCTTTTCTTCAGGCATCACATTCAGAGAAGCGGGCTATTCGGCTCGGTCGAGGGTGAAAGGTGGGAGCCCAGTCGACTGCCCTAGAGTCGCCTGATCCTGGCAGTAGAACCAAGTCGCCTGCCAGCCCCGAACTGACTCTGGGAAAGTAATGGATGGGAAACAGCTCTTCCCTCTCGTCTGGATCGCCAAGCCCCCACACAGTTAGATCACTTGTGTCCTCTCATCACTCGACTTGGCTTTCTTAACCGACTGAGAGCGACAGGTGAAGATGTGCTTAAAAAGCCCCCAGTGCGGGCGGCAACCCAGGAACGCCTCACACATTGAAATAAAAGCAGCGAGATAGACTATAGAGTTGGGGGTAAAGTGGTGGAGCTACGCTCCGAAGAAGTTCAAGAAGCTGCGGAACAAAGAGTGGGGCGGCAGAGAAAACCCTCGGTTGATGTGAGTGGCCAGGAGCACGCACTCACCGTCGCGAGGTTGGGGTTCGATCTCTCCCCCCGGAAGACACGCAGCCTTGTGAGGGATGGCTCCCCCCTCGACCAAGTCGTCAAGATCCTCCTGACGGAGCACCGAAGGCATCCAGTCGCCCTGGATCCAACCTTTGGGCAGAGCCGTCTGAGAGGAAGATCCGCCGCGCGCAGACTTCTTCCCCTTCCCTGCCACCGCCGCCTTCTTCGCGCGCTCCAGAGCGGTCGTCTTGCCCTTCACCATCGTCGCCGGCGAGATCTCGAGCTGGTCTTGCGGTGGCTGGGCGAGAGCGAAGGAAGCGGGGGAGGCTACGGAGAAAGAGAGAAAGAAGAGGAAGAGATGAGCACGCGCACTGGTGGAGGGCTCCGAGCCAGCTACTTATAAGGGGCCGCTTCCGAGTGGCTGACAGGTAGGCCCGAGCTATCCAGTCAAATCCCGTGGCAGGCGCGCGCGTAGTACGTGGCGAAAAAGGCGGCACGGAGATCGAGGAGCCTTCGCACTGTCACTCCCGATTACTGCGGCCGCCCCCGTTCCGCGCGCTTCCCAAAAAATCCAAATCCCGCGATCTCCGCTGGCTGCAGAACAACTTGACAAAACGGAAATCCCGCGCGCACTGGCGCTCGATGCCTCACAGGTAAAGTAATCCATTCGACGAAAGGCCTGGAACGGATCAAGGCGACTGAAAGAGGTTAATGACGTCATCCGTGACAGTCGACCCAGAACGAAGCGCCCATATAACCCGAAGAATCAGTCAGAAAGATCCCTAACCCCTTTTCTCATTCTAGCCTCGATCCGTTCGGGGGCTAATGATGAAGTCATGTACCTACGGTAGGGACATGGACCCGTCCTAAAGAGCCCTACCATAGGACATTCCTAGAAGAAGTCACCTTCCAATCAACTTGAAGATATCCCACTCGACGGGTTGAAGACACTCGAGCAAGAAGCTGTCACTCGACCAAGAAGCCAACCACTCGACTGCCAGAAGACCTCAAGTCACTCCGCAGGCAAACGGTCGGCTATTAAGTAGTCTTTATGATTATTAAGACACTTTATTAGGGACGTTATCAGTAACGCCCCACCTTAAATGTACCTTAAACCCCACATTACTGAGGGCAGGAGAGGGCTGGCGAACTCTATATAAGCCATCCCCCCCCTCAGTATCAGGGGTTCGCACCCCTGTCATTTTACACACGCATAATCCAGTCGACCGCCTCCGGGCACCGAGACGTAGGGCTGTTACTTCCTCCGAGAAGGGCCTGAACTCATAAACCTTGCGTGCTTACAACTTCCCAATAGCTAAGGTCTAGCCTCCTCATACACACCCCCCTACCTCACTGTCAGACTTAGAACAACGACACCGCTTGCCACTCCATGCTGGCCATGCGGTCGTCCATCCGACCGGATGGCTTTTCTATTTTTTGACTGCGGGGGCTCTAAGGCCTCCTCGTCAAATTCAGGCAGTAGCTTTCGCTTTGGATGGCTTTTTGTGCGGCGACTGCGGCATATTTGTTTGCGGTGTTGCGTACTTTGTTCCATCTGATTCTGGGTGCATCTTCCGCAGTTTTGAGCTTCCGCTTCTGCTTCTTCTGCTCCATGAGTTTATCTGGCGTAAGGTTGTCCGGACTGTTGTTTTTGCCGGGGACGGGGTGTTTGGTTTGTTTATCCGAGTATCCCTGTTCGGACGCTTGCTCGAAGGCATGTTCGTCGTCCGCCGGCTCGTCCTGCTCTATGGCTGGGTCTGTATGGCTGTTGTCTCTGTCAAGGCGGGGCTTGGAGCGGCGCTTACGTCGCCACTTTGATTGCTTTTCGAGTGAACGATCCCTCATTGCATCCCTGTGTTCCTCGTCGTCGCTTCCTTTGGGTGTGTCCACCATGTATACATCATGAGATGAGGTGGTTGTCCAGTGCCTTATAGGCGTTGGTGCGTGTTCATCTCCTACATCGTCGTCCATACAGTCGATGTGTTCGGAGTCGAAGTCGAGCACGTCATTTAAATTATCGACAGTGGCTACGAAGTGGGTGGTGGGTGGGCTTTGAATTTCTTCATCATCTGCATCCCAACCTTGTTGACCATACTCCGGCCAGGGCTCTCCTGATAAAGAGAGAGACTTTAGTGAATTCAGAATATCACCAAAGGGCGAGTGCTGAAAGATGTCCGCGGCGGTGAACTCCATGATCGGTGCCCAATCGGGTTCGATCGGTCGGGGCGCGGAGGGCTCGGAGTCTAGAGAGGAGTCCGGCTCCTTGGAGTCACGGGCTTTGCAGAGAATAGGGCAGGTGTTCGGCTCGATCGCCGTAGAGATTGCAGCCCCCGAGGCGGTGTCTAACCACCTATCCTCGATTGGTGTTATCGGCTCCGAGCTAGGTGTCACAGCAGACACAGGTGCGGCCTCCAGGGCACTGTTCGGCGGCAGAGCCAAATCATGCCCATCGTGATAGTGCAGCGCGCTCGGCTGTGGCTCGAATCCATTGAAGATCAAGTCTCCACGGATGTCGGCCGTGTAGTTCAAACTTCCAAATCTGACCTGATGGCCAGGGGCGTAGCTTTCGATCTGGTCCAGATGACCAAGCGAATTGGTCCGCAGTGCAAAGCCGCCGAATACGAAGATCTGTCCGGGGAGAAAAGTCTCACCCTGGATCGCATCGCTGTTGATGATCGGACAAGCCATCGGGCCTAAAAGTGACGACACAGAGGAACTCTCAATGAAAGCACCAATGTCGGTGTCAAAACCGGCGGATCTCGGGTAGGGGGTCCCGAACTGTGCGTCTAGGCCGGATGGTAACAGGAGGCAGGGGACACGATGTTTTGCCCAGGTTTGGGCGGTCTTGATGGAGGTAAAACCCTACATCCTGCTTGATTAATATTGATGATATGGGTAGTACAAGAGTAGATCTACCACGAGATCAGAGAGGCTAAACCCTAGAAGCTAGCCTATGGTATGATTGTTGGTCCTACGGACTAAAACTCTCCGGTTTATATAGACATCGGAGAGGGCTAGGGTTACACAGAGTCGGTTACAATGGTAGGAGATCTACATATCCATATTGCCAAGCTTGCCTTCCACACCAAGGAAAGTCCCTTCCGGACACGGGACGAAGTCTTCAATCTTGTATCATCATAGTCCAGGAGTCCGATCGAAGGTATAGTCTGGCCATCCGGACACCCCCTAATCCAGGACTCCCTCACCCTCGGTATTTGATACTGGTTTAGTTGCTAACAATAGTAACTCAAAACGGGAGTTGCAGAATGAACAGAGACTAGTTATGGGTGAAGTGACGATGTGTATTGGAAATGGTTCCAAGATTGATATGATCATCATCGCACACTCCCTATACTTTCGGGATTAGTGTTAAACCTAAAGTAAATGTTATTTAGTGTTTGTGTTGAGCATGAATATGATTGGATCATGTTTATTGCAATACGGTTATTCGTGTAAGTTAGAGAATAATTGTTGTTCTGTTTACATGAATAAAACCTTATATGGTCATACAACCAATGAAAATGGTTTGTTGGATCTCGATCTTGGTGATACACATTTTCATAATATTGAAGCCAAAATATGCAAAGTTAATAATGATAGTGCAACTTATTTATGGCACTGCCGTTTAGGTCATATTGGTGTAAAGCGCATGAAGAAAATCCATGCTGATGGGCTTTTGGAATCACTTGATTATGAATCAGTTGATGCTTGCGAACCATGCGTCATGGGCAAACTGACTAAGACTCCATTCTCCAGAACAATGGAGCGAGCAACAGATCTGTTGGAAATCATACATACTGATGTATGTGGTCTGATGAATATTCAGGCTCGCGGCATGTATCATTATTTTCTGATCTTCACAGATGATTTGAGCAGATATGAGTATATCTCTTGATGAAACACAAGTCTGAAACATTTGAAAAGTTCAAAGAATTTCAGAGTGAAGTGGAGAATCATCATAACAAAAATAAAAGTTTCTACGATATGATCGCCGAAGTAGAATATTTGAGTTACGAGTTTGGCCTTCAGTTGAAACAATGTGAAATAGTTTCACTACTCACGCCACCTGGAACACCACAGTGTAATGGTGTGTCTGAATGTCGTAACCGTACTTTATTAGATATGGTGCGATCTATGATGTCTCTTACCGATTTACCACAATCGTTTGGGGTTATGCATTAGAGACAGCTACATTCACGTTAAATAGGGCACCATCTAAATCCGTTGAGGCGATACCGTATGAACTATTGTTTGGCAAGAAACCTAAGCTGTCATTTCTTAAAGTTTGAGGTTGCAATGCTTATGTGAAAAAGTTTCAACCTGATAAGCTCAAACCCAAATCGGAGAAGTGCGTCTTCATAGGATACCCAAAAGAAAATGTTGGGTACACCTTCTATCACAGATCCGAAGGCAAGATATTCTTTGCTGAGAATGGATCCTTTCTAGAGAAAGAGTTTCTCTCGAAAGAAATGAGTGGGAGTAAAGTAGAACTTGATGAGGTAACTATACCTGCTCCCTTCTTGGAAAGTATTTCAGCATAGAAATTTGTTCCTGTAACTACTACACCAATTAGTGAGGAAGCTAATGATGATGATCATATAACTTCAGATCAAGTTACTACCGAACCTCGTAGGTAAACTAGAGTGAGATCCGCACCAGAGTGGTACGGTAATCCTGTTTTGGAGGTCATACTACTTGACCATGACGAACCTACGAACTATGAGGAAGCGATGATGAGCCCAGATTCCGCGAAATGGCTTGAGGCCATGAAATCTGAGATGAGATCCATGTATAAGAACAAAGTATGGACTTTGATTGACTTTCCCAAAGATCGGCGAGCCATTGAGATTAAATGGATCTTCAAGAGGAAGACGGACGGTGATAGTAGTGTTACTATCTACAAAGATAGAATTTTCGCAAAAGGTTTTCGACAAGTTCAAGGTGTTGACTACGATGAGAGTTTCTCACTCGTATCTATGCTTAAGTCTGTCCGAATCATGTTAGCAATTGCCACATTTTATGAAATCTGGCAAATGGAGAAACAAAACTACATTCCTTAATGGATTTATTAAAGAAGAGTTGTATATGATGCAACAAGAAAGTTTTGTCAATCCTAAAAGTGCTAACAAAATATGCAAGCTCCAGCGATCCATCTATGGACTGGTGCAAGCATCTCGGAGTTGTTATATACGCTTTGATAAGTTGATCAAAGCATATAGTTTGATACAGACTTGTGGTGAAGCCTGTATTTACAAGAAAGTGAGTGGGAGCTCTACAGCATTTCTGATAAGTATATGTGAATGACATATTGTTGATCGGAGATAATGTAGAATTATTCTGCAAAGCATAAAGGAGTGTTTGAAAGGAGTTTTTCAAATAAAGACCTCAGTGAAGCTGCTTACATATTGAGCATCAAGATCTATCGAGATAGATCAAGAAGCTTGATAAGTTTTTCAATGAGTACATACGTTGACAAGATTTTTGAAGTAGTTCAAAATGGAACAGTCAAAGAAAGAGTTCTTGCCTGTGTTACAAGGTGTGAAACTGAGTAAGACTCAAAGCCCAACCACGGCAGAAGATAGAAAGACAATGAAAGTCATTCCCTATACCTTGGCCATAGGTTCTATAAAATATGCCATGCTGTGTACCAGATCTATTGTATACCCTACACTATTTTTGGCAAGGGAGTACAATAGTGATCTGGGAGTAGATCACCGGACAGTGGTCAAAATTATCCTTAGTGGAATAAGGATATGTTTCTCGATTATGGAGGTGACAGAAAAAGGGTTCGTCGTAAAGGGTTACGTCGATGCAAATTTTGACACTGATCTAGATGACTCTAAATCTCAATCTGGATACATATTGAAAGTGGGAGCAATTAGCTAGATTAGCTCCGTGCAGGGCATTGTTGACATAGAAATTTGCAAAATACTTATGGATCTAAATGTGGCAGACCCGTTGACTAAACTTCTCTCACAAGCAAAACATGATCACACCTTAGTACTCATTGGGTGTTAATCACATAGCAATGTGAACTAGATTATTGACTATAGTAAACCCTTTGGGTGTTGGTCACATGTCGATGTGAACTATGGGTGTTAATCACATGGTGATGTGAACTACTGGTATTAAATCACATGGCGATGTGAACTAGATTATTGACTCTAGTGCAAGTGGGATACTGAAGGAAATATGCCCTAGAGGCAATAATAAAGTTATTATTTATTTCCTTATATCATGATAAATGTTTATTATTCATGTGTGAATACATAGACAAACAGAGTGTCACTAGTATGCCTCTACTTGACTAGCTCGTTGATCAAAGATGGTTATGTTTCCTAACCATAGACATGAGTTGTCATTTGATTAACATGATCACATCATTAGGAGAATGATGTGATTGACTTGACCCATTCCATTAGCTTAGCACTTGATCGGTTAGTTTGTTGTTATTGCTTTCTTCATGACTTATACATGTTCCTATGACTATGAGATTATGCAACTCCCGTTTACCGGAGGAACACTTTGTGTGCCACCAAACGTCACAATGTAACTGGGTGATTATAAAGGTGCTCTACAGGTGTCTCCGAAGGTACTTGTTGGGTTGGCGTATTTCGAGATTAGGATTTGTCACTCCGATTATCGGAGAGGTATCTCTAGGCCCACTCGGTAATGCACATCACTATAAGACTTGCAAGCATTGCAACTAATGAGTTAGTTGCGGGATGATGTATTACGGAACGAGTAAAGAGACTTTCCGGTAACGAGATTGAACTAGGTATTGAAATACCGATGATCGAATCTCGGGCAAGTAACATACCGATGACAAAGGGAACAACGTATGTCATTATGCGGTCCGGCTGATAAAGATCTTTGTAGAATATGTAGGAGCCAATATGGGCATCCAGGTTCCGCTATTAGTTATTGACCAGAGAGCTGTCTCGGTCATGTCTACATAGTTCTTGAACCCATAGGGTCCGCACGCTTAACGTTCGTTGACGATATAGCACTATATGAGTTATGTATGTTGGTGACCGAATGTTGTTTGGAGTCCGAGATGAGATCATGGACATGACGAGGAACTCCGGAATGGTCCGGAGATAAAGTTTGATATAGGGGATAATAGTGTTTGGTCACCGGAAGGGTTCCGGAATTCACCGGAAGGGGTTCTGGATGTTTCCCGAAATGTTTGGGTACGAGAACACTTTATTTGGGCCAAAGGGGAAAGCCTAAAGGTTTTTGGAAAGCGCAAAAGTAAGTTTTGCAGAGTCCAGGGGCCAGACGCCAGGGTCCCTGGCGCCTAGGTCCAGACGCCGGGAACCCTGGTGTCTGGCCCTGGAGTCTGAGGACTCTTGCCTTCCGGGTGAAACTGACTTTGTGGAGGCTTTTACTCCAAGTTTCGACCCCAAGGCTCAACATATAAATAGAGGGGTAGGGCTAGCACCCAAGACACATCAAGAAACACCAAGCCGTGTGCCGGCTACCCCGTCCCCTCTAGTTTATCCTCCATCATAGTTTTCGTAGTGCTTAGGCGAAGCCCTGCGGAGATTGTTCTTCACCAACACCGTCATCATGCCGTCATGCTGCTGGAGCTCATCTAATACTTCGCCCCACTTGCTAGATCGAGAAGGTGAGGATGTCATCGAGCTGAACGTGTGCTAAACGCGGAGGTGCCGTACGTTCGGTACTTGATCGGGACGGATCGTGAAAGTGTACGACTACATCAACCGCGTTGATAAACGCTTCCTCTTACGGTCTACGAGGGTACATGGACAGACTCTCCCCTCTCGTTGCTATGCATCACCATGATCTTGCGTGTGCGTAGGAATTTTTTTGAAATTACTATGTTCCCCAACAGAAGCTACCATCAAACCCTGCATCCATACCCAAATTAGCTACCATAAATTTACAACAAGATATTTTGAACAAAATGCGGTTATAGATTTACCTATAAAGGGCCTGCAACCATTAAGAAATCCTTGCTTTGATGCATGCAAGAAGTAGAACATCTACTTAAATCTAGGTGTTGGGGCAGGGTTTTCTGGGTCCTCAAATGTTGTAACTATACACCTGCTACCAGGGTTTGTGTCAAGAACTGCTTGTAGATAGTCCCTCAGTCTATAGTACTGCTCCTTCTGGTCACCTTGTACAACCTTAATAGCCTTCCTCCTTGCCCTATAGGCCACACTCTTTGATACATCAACTGAAAACTTGACTTTCCTGTTTTTAATAACTGAATCCACAGGTGCTCTAGGATCTTCTCTAAGAGAAGGCTCAACTTCTTTGGAAAGCCACTTAGTAGTAACCTTTGTGTTCTCTGCTGATGCTGGAAAAGTGTGCTTCATGTTACACTTCTTAATGCAAAATGTTCTTTCATGAGCTATCCTGAAGGCACACATGTAAAATTCACATGCATGGTCTCTCTGTGAACACCAAACAATAATTCTTGTTGGAGTGTTCCCGTGGTAATGAAAAGACCTCAAAGTCCTTATATGAAAATCTCTTAATGCTTCTCTGAACTGGTAAACAGTATCAAAACACAAGCTCTTGCACAAGAGTAAATGTGAATTGGCAATTGAGGGGTCAAAATATACCCTTTCCTTCATCTTTTTCTTACTACTCTTTGTATTTGGCTTCTTCATGAGGTATGGTAGTTCAACTTCATCTTCTTCTTCCTCATCACTTATGCCTGCATCACTAGCAAAACAAAACTCATCTACTTCAGGAAACCAATCTTCAAAATGTTTTTCTCTACCTCATTGTGACATCTGCTAGTTGGACCAGGATTCTTCACATGTTTCACAATAGCAGTAGTTTGCAATGTTGTATCCTCTTCAGAGGCACACTCTATTTCCACTTGTTGAACAACTTCAGCACTCCCATCTGAATGAACTGAATCCTGAGAACAAAATTCAGACACTTCAGTGTCTCCTTCAAAGTGGTTCAAATCTGCCTCTCTTTGAATCCTGCTCCTCTCAAGCTGAGCCTTTCTATCATCTATCTGATTCTGAAGCTCAGATTGCTCCACAACCTTTTTCATACAGCAGCTCTCTTGAGTGTTCCTGTAATTCTCATTAGCCTGTGTACTAATTTCAAGTTCAACATTTCTCACAACCTTTATGTTCACTAGCTTGACATGATGAAAAAACTCTAGCATTTCATGAACACTAGCTTCATTACCTAAATACTTTAGTCTTTCAGATCCAATTTCCTCCTCCTTCACATAGTACATGTAATCACTGTCCCCATACCCTTCACTAGCAATGAGTGATTATAGAGTAAGAAGAGAAATATTCGACTCATATATACCTCTTTTCACAGGGTTTCTTCCTTCTAAATGAAACCATATTTCCCACTTCTGGTCAGCCAAACTACACAAATAAGTGCTCATGAATTGAATTGAAATTGACTGAGCTACAAGTGCAATAGAGTTTACTACACATGTCCAACAAACAGAAACAAACACATCTTACTAATTTGCCAGATTGAAGTAGCTAACCAAAGGCCTAGCAAATGATATTTCCATACCTGAAACCCATTGACGATGACTGGGCGAGCGGTGCCTCTGGCTGCTGCGAGCCGGCCTGCATCGAGAAACTGTTGCTCCCCAACCAATTATCGACTATGCCCGCAGCGTCCAAACTTGTGCCACTGCCGCCAGCGTCGCCACCGCCGGCGGCGCCACCCTCCGGAATCGACAACGACATGGCGACCGCCACCTAGTTCAGAGAGAGGGAGAGGAGGGAGAGAGAGTGAAGCGAGAGGGGAATGGATCAGATCCTGACCCGCACCCGACCGACAGGCGCCGTTCCGACCGCGGACGCGCCGTTAGCGGCCATCAACACGCGACAGGCATCGGTTCGCCAGCGTGGCAACTGATTCATGGGCCCAACTGGTCAGATTCGGGGTTAGCGCGGTCGAAGCGAGCGCTTTCGCGACTTGTTAGTTTTTTGCCACAGTTTAGGACAAATTTGGTAGTTTTTCGCACAAAATTGTAGAGTGGTAGTTTTTCGTCATGTTTCCGTCAAATGTGGTAGTTTTTGGTTTAATACTCCGTCGCTCCGCTCCACAGCCTGCGCCTCTACCCCTTCTCTCTTCCCCTCACCTTCTCCCCACCATCGGTCAATGTTGCGCCGCCGCCGGCATGGAGGTCTGGGCTCCAGCAACCGCCCGGTGTCGGGTACATCGGCAAGGTCTCTGGGGGACGCGCGATGGGCTTGACCTCTCCCGGCTCCCCGCCCTCGCCCACGGCGACGAGGACCAGGTTGTGTTGCGCCTCCAATCCCAGCTCATGGTCGCGCTGGACATGCCCCACGATGCCGTCTGCGTCGGTTTGAAGCTCACGGAGGACGGGGACTAGGTGGGGTGAAGATTCGACGGCCACACTGTGGGAAAGCAATGGCGGCGGCCTCACCAGTGAGCAATACTCGTCTGTAACCTTTCTCTTATCTCCTTCCTTTGTTGATACTCTGGTCCACGTCAAGTTTTAACTTAAGAATAGGTTCCATCTGGTTGTAGTCCATATTCTTTGGCTCAAGTCTAATGTATAGAGGTCTGTTTTTAACCAGATTTTATTCGGTTTTCAGTTTGACAGAAATTCCTGATGTTATTACCTCTTAGAGCCATCTACACGTTATTGTCATATTCACGGCAATTTACTCAATTTGAGAACACGTGGAACACAGTACTATTGTAGCCACTTGGCATTGAGTTGCAATACCTGATGCCCAATAAATAGTTACTGTAAGAAATGTTGTCTAACCAGTGACATTATTTCGCCTGTTTCGGTCCATTGCTGCTTGTTTTATTAGTTTTGTTGTAAGAAATGATGTGAACTCACGAGTACATGACCACTCTGTTGATGCTCATAGATCTGTGCTACCTCTTTTAGCACTACGTTGGTTTTCCTTGAAGAGGAAGGGATGATGCAACAAATTAGTGTAAGTATTTCCCTCAGTTTTTGAGAACCAAGGTATCAATCTAGTAGGAGGCTATGCGCGAGTCCCTCGCACCTGCACAAACAAATAAATCCTCGCAACCAACGCAAATAGGGGTTGCCAATCCCTATAGGGCCACTTACGTGAGTGAGATCTGATAGATATGATAAAATAATATTTTTGGTATTTTTATGATAATGATGCAAAGTAAAATAAAGGCAAAGTAAATAGCAAAGTAAATAACTAAGTAGTAGGAGATTGATATGATAGAGATAGACCCGGGGGGCATAGCTTTCACTAGTGGCTTCTCTCGAGAGCATAAGTATTCTACGGTGGGTGAACAAATTGTTGTTGAGCAATTGACAGAATTGAGCATAGTTATGAGAATATCTAGGTATGATCATGTATATAGGCATCACGTCCGAGACAAGTAGACCGACTCCTGCCTGCATCTACTACTATTACTCCACTCATCGACTGCTATCCAGCATGCATCTAGAGTATTAAGTTAAAAACAGAGTAACGCCTTAAGCAAGATGACATGATGTAGAGGGGTAGACTCATGCAATATGAAGAAAACCCCATCTTGTTATCCTCGATGGCAACAATACAATACGTGCATTGCTGCCCTTACTGTCACCAGGAAAGGACACCGCAAGATTGAACCCAAAGCTAAGCACTTCTCCCATTGCAAGAAAGATCAGTCTAGTAGGCCAAACCAAACTGATAATTCGAAGAGACTTGCAAAGATAACCAATCATACATAAAAGAATTAAGAGAAGATTCAAATATTATTCATAGATAGACTTGATCGTAAACCCACAATTCATCGGTCTCAACAAACACACCGCAAAAAGAAGATAACATAGCTTGAAAAACGATCTTATAATGTGGGACGAAGGGTCTAGTTATGTTTCCACAAGGATAGTGACTGGTAGATGCATTACTACATATATATAATTAGTTTGTATGAATGATAGAAAACTTATTATTCACCAGGTAGGGTGTCTGAAGTGTCGACACAAGATGTTTCAAACTTTGGCTCTACATTTAGTTTTCGTTAGTACAATATTGGTTTTCGATTCATGAGCTTTTGCTTGGTATGGAGGTATCTTAAGAGACATTTGTTCATTTCCTCCTAAGAAACAGAGAAATAAGGATAGAGTCTAGGGATTGTGCATTCTTTATTCAGGGTTAAGAAAACTGCTTTTTAAGAACAAAATGCAAGTTGACACTGAAACCGATTTCCAGCATGGTCTTGCACTGTGCTATTTAGGTATTTTATTAATTCTTCCTCACATTGTGGTAAATGCAACTCTTTCTCACATATACTTTTCGATTGTCTTAGAGCATTCAAGCAAGGTTACCCCAACATGAATTCTCTTGTAGGGTCTGCAACTGCATTTGCTATTAGTGTAGTAAGTAAAATTATAGCGGCTGTTTTTCAGACACACAAGAATACTAATAATAGTCTGATATAGATTTTCTTGTATGAAGGTTTCCTTGCTAAACCCTGAATTGGCATGGAATTCAATCTTCTTAGATGAACCGGTAAGCAATCTTCCATGCATGAAAATAGAACTCCTATGTACTTGCTGCCACCTGCTCTTATGTTCTGGCACTGTATTACTGCCCATTAATAAAGTTGCTCTGCTTTTGAGTTTATTAACAAAATCAGTGCCAATTCCCAACATTTATATTTTAGGCATATTTATTAACAATCCAACCACTGTATAATTGAATCATTCAACGTACAAACCATGTTTCTGTTTTCCACATTACTTCATTTGATCTAGCAGTTGATCAAACAAAAGTTGAACTATGTTTTAAGAAAGTTTTTTGAAGGAATTCATCTTGTACCATGCAGGTCATGCTTCTTGGATTTGTAATTCTGGGCGGATCTCCCGAGGAAAGTGCTAGGCTTAAGGCATCTAGCGATATGAATGAGTTCATTGTGAGTACATATCTGTGCATTGTATAAACACGTGCAATGTTTACTTTTTGCATTCCTAGAAGATAAAATAAGAAGGTTGATACTTTCATTAGCATACCTGTCTATAATCTCTTGACCAATATAACTAATATAACAACTAACTATGTCTCATATTATATGGCAGTCACTCTTATCTCCGCAGTCGAGGCTAGTCGTTACATCATCGGGCGATGATCTTCCTTCAGATTGTATTTCGAATTTGGATGCAATAACAGTTCAAGTTCTTGTCAATGATGTCCATGTTGGAGACTCAGTATTGGTTATTGAGTCATTAGAAAGGATGGCTGATGATTCTAACTTTGAACATGGTACCCATCATCATATTGAAGTATGTTGGTGGTTGGTACCAATCATTTTTTTGTGATAGAAGCTTGGCATGCATTTTGTCAACTGTTGAAGAACAGAGGATTGTCCTAGGCAACTGCAATTCTTTCAAATCTACCTTTTACTAGGGTTGTCCTGGATAGTCTACTATTGAAGAAGACATTTGTCTAATCATGGATCAGACTAGACCGGCGGACGTGCATAAGCAAGATAAGTGCGCACATGAACGCTTAGGAGGCGTGCCAATGGCATGCCCCAGCCACTAGTTTGGACAGAGGGTTTAATTGCTTGTTGCTTATCCCCATCACATGCCTAAGTAGTAATGGAATCCTCACTATTGGAAGCTCACGTCAGTGTGCATGTGGATCATTTCCTTGCGAGCCTCGCCTCATTTGGCTGTGGAATTAGTACTACTGTTCAATGTGATGTTAGTACGCGATTGTGTTGTTCTGCTCTGTTCTATTTGTGCTACTTAATTAATTACTCATCCTGATGGAATTATTAATCGATGAATTGTTCATCTGTGAAATAATTGATGGATTTGCTTTTCTGGTTGAATAGATTGGAGCGATTAGGTAGTATACGTAATCTACTAGGAGTACAACCATGCAGATAATTAAGCTACCTCGATCGCATCTCAGTGTTATGCTCTAGTTATGTAGCTTGAACAACCTGATCGATCACAAACATCTAATGTTAATTATTGCTCACTTGCAGTTGAAGTTAAGTAGAATCAACTCACTGTAGAACAGGGTAAAAAGGCCATAGTCTCCATTGTTGAGCATCCTGTCCTCTTTCCCATTCACTGCTCCTTGTTTTTTTGGGTTCTTTCGTGCCTTGCAGACAACTTTGTCCTACACCAACCAACCACCAGAAAGAGAAAGATTCAGATAGAGGATAAAGCCAAGTAAAGCAGCCAGGCGAAACTTATCAGGTTTGGCTTTGGCTTTACAAAGAAACATGCTTTGTTATTGAGAGAGGGAGGGAGGGACATGATGCTTTGCTGTCTGTGATCAGTTTAGCATCAAATGTGAGGGAAGTAAGGTAAAGTAAAGCAAGCAGTTTAGGATCAAATGTGAAAGACTATATAATGCACTTTCATTTAACATCCTCAATCATACATTTACATTGAACAGGATTGTCAACCAGTTTTTGGCCACTTTATTACATAGTTATAGGTGGTATTGAAATGCTGGCTGGAGCGTTGAGCCATCACAAGCCTAGCTACAATCACCACACGTACACACAATGTTATACATAGACAGGAAGAGGCACACACACGATAAACAAATTACAAATTTACATCAAGTGTAGGCACACCACGCGCACATGTTATAAACCTCATAATTGACTTCCAATAGCTCCCCTTGTTGATGCATGGACCTTCATCTAGGATAGGATATCAACCACAACAGGGACTGTTGGGGAACGTGGTAATTTCAAAAAAATTCCTACGCACACGCAAGATCATGGTGATGCACATCAATGAGAGGGGAGAGTGTTGTCCACGTACCTTCGTAGACCGAAAGCGGAAGCGTTAGCACAACGCGGTTGATGTAGTCGTGCGTCTTCACGATCCGACCGATCAAGTACCAAACGCACGGCACCTCCGAGTTCAGCACAATTTCAGCCCGATGACGTCCCTTGAACTCCGATCCAGCCGAGTGTTGAGGGAGAGTTTCGTCAGCACGACGGCGTGGTGACGATGTTGATGTTCTACCGACGCAGGGCTTCGCCTAAGCACCGCTACAGTATTATCGAGGTGGACGATGGTGGAGGGGGGCACCGCACACGGCTAAAAGATCAACTTGATCAATTGTTGTGTCTATCGGGTGCCCCCCTGCCCCCGTATATAAAGGAGCAAGGGGGTGCGGCCAGCCCTGGAGAGGGCGCGCCAGGAGGAGTCCTACTCCCACCGGGAGTAGGACTCCCCCCCCCCCTTTCCTAGTTGGAATAGGATTCGGGAGGGGGAAAGAGGAGGGAGAGAAGGAAAGGGGGGCGCCGCCCCCCTCTCCTTGTCATATTCGGACTAGGGGGGAGGGGCGCGCGGCCCAGCCCTGGCTGCCTCTCCTCTTCTCCATAAAGGCCCACTAAGGCCCATTTACCTCCCGGCGTTCCGGTAACCTCCCGGTACTCAGGTAAAATCCCGATTTCACCCGGAACACTTCCGATATCCAAACATAGGCTTCCAATATATCAATCTTCATGTCTCGACCATTTCGAGACTCCTCGTCATGTCCGTGATCAAATCGGGGACTCCGAACAACCTTCAGTACATGAAAACATATAAACTCATAATATAACTATCATCGTAATGTTAAGCATGCGGACCCTACGGGTTCGAGAACTATGTAGACATGACCGAGACACGTCTCCGGTCAATAGCCAATAGCGGAACCTAGATGCTCATATTGGCTCCTACATATTCAACGAAGATCTTTATCGGTCAAACCGCATAACAACATACATTGTTCCCTTTGTCATCGGTATGTTACTTACCCGAGATTCGATCATCGGTATCTCAATACATAGTTCAATCTCGTTAATAGCAAGTCTCTTTACTCGTTCTGTAATACATCATCCCGCAACTAACTCATTAATTGCAATGCTTGCAAGGCTTAAGTGATGTGCATTACCTCTCCGACAATCGGAGTGACAAATCCTAATCTCGAAATATGCCAACCCAACAAGTACCTTTGGAGACACCTGTAGAGCACCTTTATAATCACCCAGCTACATTGTGATGTTTGGTAGCACACAAAGTGTTCCTCCGGTAAACGGGAGTTGCATAATCTCATAGTCATAGGAACATGTATAAGTCATGAAGAAGGCAATAGCAACATACAAAACGAAATGGGTCATGTCAATCACATCATTCTCCTAATGATGTGACCTCGTTAATCAAATGACAACTTGTTGGAAATATGCCCTAGAGGCAATAATAAAATGGTTATTATTATATTTCTTTATTCATGATAATTGTCTATTATTCATGCTATAATTGTGTTATCCGGAAATCGTAATACATGTGTGAATACATAGACCACAACACGTCCCTAGTGAGCCTCTAGTTGACTAGCTCGTTGATCAAAAGATAGCCATGGTTTCCTGACTGTGGACATTGGATGTCATTGATAACGGGATCACATCATTAGGAGAATGATGTGATGGACAAGACCCAATCCTAAGCATAGCTCAAAGATCGTGTAGTTCATTTGCTATAGCTTTTCCGAAGGTCAAGTATCATTTCCATAGACCATGAGATTGTGCAACTCCCGGATACCGTAGGAGTGCTTTAGGTGTGCCAAACGTCACAATGTAACTGGGTGACTATAAAGGTACACTACTGTAAGTGCATCTTGTGCCACCCCTAGTTGGTTTTGGAGTATTGACGACAAACTCAGTTGAGGGACTAATGTGTTTGTGAGAATTGCAGGATAACACAGGTAGAAGTCCCTCATTGATTCGGTTTAGTTACCAGAGACGACCCCTAAAAATGTACGAAGACATTGAAGACAATGGTGGTTCATGAAGACATTCATGTCGAAGACAATGACACATGAAGACTCCCCATGAAGCCTTTGGAACTCGAAGACTTAGATCCTTCGTAGTTTTACTTTATTCATGTTGTGTCATAGGAACCACCGTACTGTTAAGTGGGGTCCAAGAGAACCAGTCAGGATGACTGAAGTGATGCCTAATTCAATTCCTATATCTTCGAGTGAAGACAATAAGAGAAAATCTTGTCCAGAGTCAGACAAGTCAGCTTTGCTTGCAGCCCAAGTAAAGTTGCCGTGAGAGTTCGAAATCCAACCGTTAGTACACCTGTCAGTTCCTTAGTGACCCAGGGTCATTTCGGACAAATCAGGTCGGGTTGCCAAGTGGCTATAAATAGTCCACCCCCACAACCATAAACAGTTGGCTGCTCAGATTTCAGTGCACAGCTTTTGTCGTTTGAGAGCAACCCACCTCGAAGCCTTTGAGAGAAAATTCTTAGTGAGGAGAAAAGCCCTAACCACCCAGAGCCAGAGTAATTGGGCATCACTTAAGTCTTCTTGTCTGAGTGATCTGAAGACTTATTACACTTGAGGACTGTGCATCCTCCAGACGGTTAGGCGTCGCATTCTGAGCATCCAAGAGGAATTGTGGATTGCCGGTGAACGAAGTCTGTGAAGGTTTGGGAGTCTACCTTGAAGACTTACCAGAGTGATTGGGCGGGGTCTGTGTGACCTTAGCTCAAGGAGAAAACGGTGAGGACTGGGTGTCCTGAGCTGCGTGTTCAGGACTGGGTGTCCGGGACTGTGTGTCCTTTGGTTTAAATACCTAGCCGCTCCAACCAGACGTACAGTTGTCACAGCAACTGGAACTGGTCCAACATATCATTGTCTTCAACGTGTCACAGGTTTCATCTTCGCCTCCCTTTACTTACCAGTACACATTGTGAAGCTATTGCATGCTTGATGTATCTTCTGTCTTCACAACCTGACTGTATGATCTGTTTGGCTTCATAACTTCTTCCAACCTGATCCTCATTACACTGAAGCTATTTGTCTCTGTGCTTTCACTGTATTGTATATTTGACTATGGCTTGCGTTGTGTAATCTACCTTCCGCTGCATAGTGATAGGCTTGTTCACTCTGTTTGTCTTCATAACGTTCACGTTTTGAAGACTTTCATAAAAATCGCCTATTCACCCCCCTCTAGTCGATATAACGCACTTTCAATTGGTATCAGAGCAAGGCGCTCCCTTGTTCTGTGTGATTCGGTTTAACCACCTGGAGTTTTAGCTATGTCGACTGTAGGGATAATTAAAGTCTCCGCTGCGTGCCCCGTCTTCGATGGAACTGAATATCCCTACTGGAAGAATAAGATGCGCATGCATCTTGAAGCCATTGACGTCGACCTATGGTATGTCGTCGAAAACGGCGTTCCCAAGGCTGGAGAAGGTGTCACTGCGGCTGATGTCAAGAAGTTCACTCAACTGGACTCCACTGCCAAGAATATTTTCTGTGGTCATCTGACCAAGGGACAGTATGGCCGTGTGAGTGCCTTGAAGGCATCCAAGCTGGTCTGGGACTGGCTCTCCAAGGTCAATGAAGGCATCTCAACCCAGAGAGATCAGAGAATCAGTGTTCTTCGCAATCTCTTCAACCGCTTCAAGCAAAATGACAATGAGAATGTCCAGCACACATTTGACCGGCTCACTGACATCACAAATGAGCTTCAAGCCCTCTGCGCCACTAAGATCACCAAACATGAAATCGTCAAGACGCTGCTAAGATCACTTGACAGTTCATTTGACATCCTAGCCCTGATGATTCAAGAACGTCCAGACTTCAAGACACTCGATCCGTCTGACATACTTGAGAGGCTCAACACACATGAGTTTCAGCTTTCTGAGAAAAAAGAGATATCTACAGTCCAAACTATGGGCGAACTCGTGCCTTGAAGGCAAAAGCTGTGTCGTCATCTGAAGAAGAATCTGACAGCAGTTCTGATGATCCTGAAGACATTGGAAGGGAACTTGCAATGCTTGTGAAGAAGTTCCAGAAATTCACCAAGAAGAAAGGCTTCAGAAAGTCTTCACGATCAAGCTCAAGGAATGATGAAGCTTCTGCGCATGACTACAAGAGGAAAACTTGTCACAAGTGCAAGAAAACTGGACACTTCATCTCTGAATGCCCACAGTGGGACAATGAGAAAAGAAGGAAGAAGAAGAGCAAGGAATATGACTCTGACGATAAGAAGACGAAGAAATACTCAAAGTCTTCGTCCAAGTCTTCCTCAAAGTCTTCATCACACAAGAAGAGTTCATCTGGCAAGGCTCGTGCGTTTGTTGGCAAGGAAATGGATTCAGAGGAGGAGTCCGCTTCTGAGGAGGCAGAGGTCGAGTCTGAGGAGGAGTCTGATTCAGGCATTGCGAGTTTGGCTACAGCCTATGTCGCCAAGTCCATCTTCAACACTGAAGACAATGACTCCATCACCATCAGCGATGCAAATGACAAGGACGACTCTACTCCTACCTACTGCTTCATGGCACGTGGTGCCAAGGTAAACACACGTACTACTCACTATCGAACATCTAGTGACGATGACTCTGATTGTGATTCAAAACCCAGTTACAAAACACTTGCTAAAATTGCAACTGAACAACAAAAGGCCATGGAACATATTCAAAAACTGTTAGACAGAAGCGATGATCTGTTGGGTGCTGAAATGACTCGTTCTGAATCCTTAATTGACGACATAAAAAATCTTCATGTTAAGTATCAGGAACTCGAAGATCGTCTTGAGACTCTCTCAACTACTCATGAAAAGCTTTCCTATGATTATCTTCAAAAGAAGCAAGATCTTGAGAAGTTGAGAGTGGATCATGAAGATCTTCAAAAGGAAAACGAGTCACTTCGAGCCGAACAGATCAGTTCTGCTCAGGAAGGATTTGAACCACCATGCCTTAAATGCATTGAGCGTGATAATGCTATTTCTGTTGCTGAATGTTCCACTGCTACTGCTGTTGCAATATCTTCAACTGTTGAAGTGGTAACTAACCCCTCTGCTGAGGATACCACTGCTATTGCTGATGAAAATGCTAGGTTGAAGACATTGCTTGACACTGGGATGTACAAAAGTCTCAAAGGACATCAGACACTATGTGATGTCCTCAAGAAGCAGATTCTGAACCGAAACCCTAGGAAAGAGGGTGTTGGGTTCGTAAGGAAAATTAATGCAGATGGCTCTTACTGGAAACCTGAGCAGTACCCCAAAACCACATGGGTTGCTGCAAAGGAATCCTCATCAATTCCATCCAATCTATCTGGCTTCACTTGTGCTAATCCAATTATCATTGATGAATCCTTTGATGCAAACTATAAACTGTTTAGGAATCAGAATGGTGAAGTATTTGCCAGGTACATTGGTACTAACTGCAGGAATGGACCGCCTATGAAGAAGATCTGGGTTCCAAAAACGTGTCTTGAGAATCTTCCTGTGAATGTCCTCATGACAACTCACATGAAGAAGACAAACCTCAGACCAAAGGTTTCATATGGTCCAAAGGCTTCATACAGGCAGAGGACTCATCTGAGTCACACTAACACAAATGTTTTGCAGGGAAACCATGCTCAGGCATATGAGAGCGGTTCTTCAAACCGTCATTCTCATATGACCAAAAACTATTCTGCCTATTCTTATGAGTACTATTGCCCACCTGCTAGACTGTTTGCCAGGGCTCCAAAGCCAAAATTCTCAGATGCTGCACTTAGACTTATTGCTTCTAAGCCACCCTTGAAGATGTGGGTGGTTAAGAAAGCTTAACTCTCTTTTGCAGGGAAAGGTCTCCAGCACAAAACCAAAATCTTCTGATGCTATTGCTGGGGACCTCAGAAATCTTGTGGGGCGCAAGATCAAATGCCCGAATGGCATCACTATGTATTTCGTACCTGAATCGCATGCTACTCTCCCTACTTGTCCTAACCTGGATCTAAGTTTTCATAATCCACTGGTTCGTCAAATGTTTTTGCTTCACAACACTCTTCGTGAAGCCTATCCCCCTAACTGCACTGTAGGGTACGACACCAGTGACTTCAGAGTCTTCCGAATGGATTATTGACAGTGGGTGTACAAATCACATGACTGGCAAGAGAAGTATCTTTATGGACTCAACCTTACGTCCATCTGACAAGAGCCACATCACATTCGCTGACACTGGTAAAAGTAAGGTACTGGGTCTAGGTAGAGTTGCAATCTCAAAGGATCAACACATGGATAAAGTCATGTTTGTTGAATCCCTTGGCTTCAACTTAATGTCTGTCTCAATGCTTTGCGATTTAAACATGATTGTAATCTTTGGAAAATATCGTTGTCTGGTACTAATGGAATCTGACAAGTCTCTAGTGTTTGAAGGGTATCGAAAAGATGATTTGTACGTGGTAGATTTCTCAGCAGGGCCACAGCTTGCAGTTTGTCTTCTCGCAAAGGCTTCAGAATGCTGGCTTTGGCATCGAAGACTTGGGCATGCTGGCATGAGGAACCTCCACACCCTTGCGAAGAAGAAGCATGTCATGGGCATTGAGGGCGTCAAGTTCAAGAAAGATCACTTATGCGGTGCCTGTGAAGTTGGGAAGATGACAAGGGCAAAACATCCTTCGAAGACAATCATGACCACTACTCAACCCTTTGAACTGCTTCACATGGATCTCTTCGGCCCTACCCACTACTCAACTTTCTCCACTACTGCTTGCCTCTATGGATTCGTCATTGTTGATGATTACTCTAGATATACTTGGGTGCACATAATCCTTTACAAGACTGAAGTGCAGGATGTCTTCAGACGCTTCGCAAATCGGGCAATGAACAATTATGGTGCCAAGATAAAGCACATCAGAAGTGACAATGGCACAGAATTCAAGAACACCGGCCTTGACACATATCTTGACACATTGGGCATCACTCATGAATTCTCAGCTCCATACACGCCACAACAGAATGGCATCGTCGAACGCAAGAACAGAACACTCATTGAGATGGCCAGAACAATGTTAGATGAGTACAAGACACCAAGAAAATTCTGGACTGAAGCCATTGACACTGCATGCCACACTATCAACCGTGTATATCTTCACAAGCTGCTGAACAAGACATCTTATGAACTTCTGACTGGCAAGAAGCCAAATGTAAGTTACTTTAGAGTATTTGGATCAAGATGCTGGATCAAGGACCCTCACCACACCTCAAAATTTGCTCCAAAAGCACATGAGGGCTTCATGCTTGGATATGGAAAGGATTCGCACTCCTACAGAGTCTTCAATCTCTTTCACTACAAAGTGGTTGAAACAGTGGATGTGCGGTTTGATGAGACCAATGGGTCACAAAGAGAGCAACTACCAGATGTACTAGATGAAGTTCTAGCCAGTGAATCAATCAAGCTAATGGGAACTGGAGAAATTATACCTTCTGAAGCTCGTCCTGAAGAAGAACTTATCATCTCAGCACCTGATCCACATGAAGACAATGCTCAGCCTGAAGACATTCCTCCCCATGACAACGTAGATCAGCAAGAGCAAAGTCTTCGACCCCTACATCCTCGTGTTGCCAATGAAGTGCAAATTGACAGAATAATTGATAGCATCAATGCACCTGGTCCATTGACTCGTTCAAAGGCAACTCAACTGGCAAACTTTTGCGAACACTTCGCATTTGTTTCAATCACAGAACCCAAGAAAATTGATGAAGCCTTTATGGAACCTGAATGGATTCAAGCTATGCAAGAAGAGCTTCAACAATTTGAGCTGAACAATGTATGGGAGTTGGTTAAGCGTCCTAATCCACGGAAGCATAACATAATAGGCACCAAATGGATATACCGCAACAAGCAAGATGAGCATGGCCAAGTCGTCAGAAACAAGGCTCGCCTCATTGCTCAAGGATATACTCAAGTGGAAGGCATCGACTTCGATGAAACATTTGCTCCTGTGGCCAGACTTGAAGCCATCCGTATACTGCTGGCCTATGCAAATCATCACAACATAATCCTGTATCAAATGGATGTAAAAAGTGCCTTCCTCAATGGCAAAATTGAAGAAGTAGTGTATGTTGCGCAACCACCTGGGTTTGAAAATCCAAAACATCCTGACATGGTGTACAAGCTCAAAAAGGCACTATATGGCCTCAAACAAGCCCCTCGGGCCTGGTATGATACACTCAAATACTTCCTGAAGAGCAAAGGCTTCATACCTGGTTCCCTGGATCCCACTCTCTTCACAAAGACATATGATGGTGAACTGTTTGTGTGCCAAATATACGTGGATGACATTATCTTCGGCTGCACCAATCAGAAGTACAGTGAGGAGTTCGGATATATGATGCAAGAGCAATATCAAATGTCTATGGTGGGGGAGCTGAAATTCTTCCTCGGTCTTCAGATACGGCAACAACGCAATGGCATCTTCATATCTCAAGAGAAATATCTCAAAGACTGCCTGAAGAAGTTCGGTATGCAAGACTGCAAAGGCTTCACAACACCAATGCCAGCCAAACATCATCTGGGTCCTGACGACAATGGTAAAGAGTTCGATCAAAAGGTATACCGCTCCATGATTGGTTCTTTGCTTTATTTATGTGCATCTAGGCCAGATATTATGCTTAGTGTTTGCATGTGTGCTCGGTTTCAAGCAGCACCAAAGGAGTCGCATCACTTAGCTGTGAAGCGAATTCTTCGATATTTGGCTCACACCTCAACTCTAGGGTTATGGTATCCAAAGGGCTCAGAGTTTGATCTGGTTGGATTTTCGGACGCTGATTACGCTGGTGACAAGGTTGATCGGAAGTCCACATCAGGCACATGTCACTTTCTAGGCCGATCACTTGTCTGTTGGTCTTCAAAGAAGCAGAACTGTGTATCTCTCTCCACTGCTGAATCTGAATACATTGCTGCTGGATCCTGCTGTGCTCAGCTTCTATGGATGAAGCAAACCCTCAAGGATTATGGCATTCATCTGAGGCAAGTGCCACTTTACTGCGACAACGAAAGTGCCATCAAGATCGCCAACAACCCAGTTCAGCACTCGAAGACAAAGCACATTGAAATTCGTCATCATTTTCTCAGAGATCATGTTGCAAAGGAAGACATTGATATCATACACGTCAACACTGAAGAGCAATTGGCAGATATCTTCACCAAGCCCTTGGATGAGAAGAGATTTTGCAAGTTACGGTGTGAGCTAAATGTCTTGGAATCCTCAAATGTCCTGTGATCAGGCACACATCCTAACACTTATGCATGATGATAACTTAGATGTGCAACACACAAAGTAACGTATATCTTCAATCAATGAAGACATACATTCTAAGTGTGAATACATTAACGTGGAATTTGACCTCGGAGCGCCACGATAATTGTGCGCCGTGTCTAGGTCCAATACTTCCTATACGGTGGGTAGCGCCACCACCAAAAAATTTCTGCTTGAAGTGTTTCACTCATGGCATTACATTTGCTATGTCTTCACATTTGGTTTGGCTTCAATCTCAACATGTCTTCATGATTATCTTCACTATGTTGATTATATATGTACTGGTGTTCTGTCCTCTACAGCATTCACTTATAGCTATGTCTTCTTGTTTGAATCTTTTGAACTAAGTGAATGTGATCGGACCCTAACCTCTCCATGCTTCCTACCTCAAACTCTATCTCTCCAAGTCATATGCACTCTATTGAAACTGTCGAATGTCTTCACTGCATCCTTGTCAGAAGAAGACACAGAGACAAACTTTAAAACAGCTTTCAATGTTTTTCCATCAACTAGAATTCCGGAGAAGTAGGAACGACTCCCGACAAACCAGGCGTGCGTGGGGTGAAACTGCCCCCACAATTCCGCATGCTGGCCACGTACTGATCAGATGCGAATCGCCAGGGGCACCTGAGTAATAGCGCAGTGCCGCCCATATCCCTATAAATACACGTTTCACTGCGGTCAGTATCTCTTCTTCCACCCTCGCACAAACCCTAGCGCCACCGCTAACTCTCAACGACGCCGGCGACGAAGTGCTTCACTGTCGCGACCTCTCCGACGCCGTTCTCACGCCGACAGCGGACATCAGTCTCTCCGCCGTCGCCCTAGGTGTCTTCCGTCGCCAAGTTAGGGCACAGAGGATCGAACTGCTCGGCCTCAACTCTCATCTCGTCTAGCAGTTCCAAGTTTGGTAAATAACAAGCCTTTTTACAGCCTCTTTTGATCCTATAGCTCCATCACTTTCTGCCAAAAGAGGTTTCCATTCACACAAAGTTTCATCCCTCTCATCTGTATCTCATAACTTGCCTAGTATATTCACTTGTTCTTCATGAAGTAGTTAGATTCCTCACTTGTACTGATCTATGGGTTCGTACAAATCTGGAACCAACTTCTTTTCTATAAAGTGAATGTCTTCGCATGATAAGGTCAATATCTTCTAAACTGATTTATCTTCAAAATCGTCTGAGAATGCATATGACCTCTTCCCCTTCCCTCGCACCTTAATGCTGTCACAGGTACATGTCCGTGGGAGAATCTTTTGGTTCTCGTAGTCTGCATTCATTTGCAGAGTTCCTACAGCGTCACATTAATTCACCCAAAGGCAGTTCCTGTTGGTCAAGCAAAAGGAAGCCTTTGAAGCCTTTGAATCTTTTGAAGCCTTCCAAGTTAAGCTTCATGGCATCCGAGAAACAATCAAGGAAGGGAGGCAGACAGAGACGTGGTGACACATCTAAAGATCTGCCTGAAGATTTGGCAGAAATGTACCAAACTGATCCTGAAGAGAGCTATGGTCAGCGCAAGACACGAATCCAATGGATTCGAAGATATTGGGCAGAGCAGTGGTTCCAATACCGCTTCGTCACTCAGGAATATGCAGAAAAGTGTGCCATCAAGAGACCATGGGGAGATGCCTTGTACAAAAATCTCGTACCCCGAACCAGAGACGAAGCCATTGCTCAAGGCTTCTTTCCATGCATGGTCAGGGGACAACAGCCAGCTGACGCACATCCATCATCCCTTCTCTGGTGTCGCGATGACACTCTGTTCAAGCGCAACTTCCAATTTTCCCAGAACTCTACGAAGCAAAACAAGAAGGAGTTTGGGTTGGACTTCAACCCTGGTCCCTCCAAACCAAGGGCAGATGGCACACGCGACGCAAATCACAATGTCATCGGACCATTTGCCAATCTTGAAGGCCTCATCACTCGCATTGTAGTCCAAGGGACTGCCGTGAACGATCCTCCAGCAGACACTGAGTCTGATGATGCTCCTGCTGCCTCGGAGCCGAAGCAGATGAAGAAGAAGCCAAAAGCTTCCAAGCCAACCGCTTCTCCCAAGATCTCCAGAGTGAAGCCATTGGCCACTGCACCTCCTGAAGCAAGTGTGCAGTCTGAAGACTTGTCACGAGTCTCTAAGCCTCAAAAAGCCAAGAAGCCACAGCCACACACTAGCAAAGAACTCATTGCCGCTGCCGTTCTGCGCTGCGAAGCCATTGATCTGTCGAGTGACGATGATCTTGCCGATGACGCCCATGAGCAGCTAATCAAGAGCAAGGAGGAGGCTGAAATCTTCAACAATCTGCCTCTGTTCGATGCAACAATCATCCACAACTTCATAGATGAGTGGTTTGACACACCCAACATCAGCTTTGATGATCTGCAGCTGCCCATTGGCCTCAGCGTAGCCTTCCAAGGAGCTATTGCTTCAGAACTCGCAATTGCCCAGCGCATCGTGGAACTGAAGCAGAAAATAGATTTTGAAAAGGCTCAGTTCAAGCAGAACATGGCCACGCTCAGCGTCCAAGAAGTCAAAGACTTCAAAGTCATGCTGCACGAGTTGAAGGAAAACTTTATGCAGAAACGTGCAGAGGCTCAGGGCTCACGCGAGCGCATGAAGAATTTGGCTGATATCTGTGTGCAGGCCTACAATGAGGCCGAGAAGCGAAAGGCACTTGGGCGTCCCAGCATCGACCCCAGGATGGCCGCCACGAAAAAGAAGAAGCCCACTGTGGCTGAACAAGAGGCCCCACAACAAGAAGCTGTTCCGATTGTCTTCCCCACTGCCAAGCCTGGCTCGAAGCCAAAGCACCGCTCAACCGCTTCAGAGCTGAAGAAGACCAGGACAGCTGAAGCTAAAGCAAGGAAGAGGAAACACCCTGAAGCCTCTCCTTCAGACCCCACTATCAAGAAGCGCAAGACCAAGATGTCTCGGGCTGCTCCCACAGAGCCCTTGATAGTCGAACCCCTTTCCGTTCGCTTTCCTCATGAAGATCGTCAACTGACCGTACATGAGCCTGCTATCCCAGAGGCTCAGCATGCTGAAGACATTCCAGCAGCCGACTCCAACGCTGCTGAAGACATTGGTCTCCAAGACAATGTGCAAGGTGATGCAGTCCTTCCTTAGATCGAAATGAGCGAAATGATCAGCATTGGTCATCCCTTGACGCCAATCACCCAAGATGCATCATCGGCAGATCGCCCGCAGGAGGAAGAGGATGAGCCCCAGCCCACTGCAACTCCACCTGTGTCGCCTGCATTCCGTAGGCTTCGCAAAGGACCAAGGGCTCAGACTGCTGACGACATTCCGGCTGCATCAGCCAAAGAACATGCAGAAGAGCATGAAGAACCTCAAGCTCCATCTCCCCCACACCAGCAAGAAGAAGTTCTCAAGGAGGCTGACACCACTGCGGCTGCCACACATAATACTGAAGCATTTGTGGAGCCCGACCAACCAACAGCTTCAAAAGATACTGAAGCTACTGCCTCTGACCCTTCTGTGCCTGTGTTTGCTGCCGGACCACAGTTCAACTATCATGTTGCGCACAGGCCCCAGGTACAGAAGCCAATCCCACGACTGCCAAGGTTCCCAGGTCCAGTCACTGCTCCTGGCTCCTTCAATGTCAATAGCTTCAGGGCAGATAACACCTTCTTCAACCGCTCCAAGAACCCTTACTCAAGGGAAAAGATTGTGTCAGATAGGTTCTGGAGCTACCCACAGCGCAGCTACTACTCCTGCGTCCTCTACAACTAGAGCCGTATCTTTCCACATCAGCGCCTTGAAGTTGAAGCATTTGCTGGTCTGCCTGGTCTGGAAGAAGCCCTGGACTGCTTCAAGCAAGTTGGCTTGCTACCGTTTGTCACGGATGAAGAGCACTGGAACGAAGAGCTTGTGCTCCAGTTCTATGCCACATTGCACATCAAGGGCTACAACAGAGATCCGAAGACTTGGGTCCTGGAGTGGATGACCGGCAACGTCCATCATGAAGCCAATACATTTGATATCATTGAGCTCACCGGCCTACCCACTCCAGGCGAACTCTTCGAAGAAGGCTGCCAACTCCATGCTGACGCAGTTGAGAGCATATTCCAGCGACCTGAGCCAAATATGAGTCAGATGCTCTCAATGATGAAGCCATTGCCTTCTGACGCACCTTACCCAACGGAGTTCTTTGTTGAAGACTTCGAGTACCTGCCTAGAACTATCTATCACATCATCAGGCGGACTCTATGGCCCATTAAGGGGCACTCTCGATATGCCAAGGTTGAAGGTGCCATGAAGACTCTCATCTTCTGCATCCTGCACGCCAAATGCTTCAATGCCTAGGATCTCTTCATCCGTCAACTTGCTGCGTCTGGCTCAGATCTCTTTGGTCTGAAGATTTATGCTCCATGGGTTATGAGGCTAATCAAGCTCCACTCTGCAATATCATATCAACCCTCAGCCCGCAACCACAGAATCTTCTTACCTGATGTGGACACCTCTCCTGAAGCTATTTATCCTGAGCCTGCCAAACAGCCACTAAGTCTTCAGAATGCAGAACACCAAAGCTTCACTCAACATAATGAAGGTGTTGAAGCCATTTCCAGAGTCTATCCAATGGCTGGCACCACACGTGCCCCTGCATCCACTGAAGCCACTGACAGTGAAGCTGCACAGAGACCCAAGAAACGCGCTCGTACACTCACTGATCGTGAACTTCTTGTGGCTCTGCATCAAAAGCAAGATAGGCATCACGACTGGCTCAAAAGGCAAATGCGCAGTATCATGCAAGACATCAATCGCATCAGGAATCTGGCCACCAAGAACGCCTTCGTCGCACATGAAACCTATCGCCGCACTTGGAAAGGCCTCACAATGATGTGCACTGAAGGTGAATTGCAAGAGGATGGCTTCAAAGAAAGATTCAAGTTTGACTCCACACCCCCCAGGAAAGCTGTGTTGCGTGGGACTCCGTCTCTTGAAGAATCTGAGTTCTCTTCCTCTGCTGCCACAGTGACGGGAAAAATCATTGAGGAAGAAGACGACGCTACATCACCACCACCTTCTTCAGCGCGCGTCGTCACTGCACCAAGCTCGCCAGCACCACCAAACACCTCCACCGACCCTGCTACACCTGGGAACGCGTAGAAAACTCTATGTCTTCAAACCTTTTTGGTCATCACTGACAAAAGGGGGAGAAGCATATGATGTTTAAAGTCTTCAAGCGGGTCAATAAAAAGGGCGGGTGCTTTATTATATTTTGCTTCGTGCTTACAACTCTCGTTTTGCTACATTTGGTTCTTTGAGTTGTAACACTTAAACTTGATGGTCGTCTGCTACTATGTTTTCCACTGTGTTTGTGCGAAGATAAATTCCGCATGTATGACGATAATTTCCGCACTCTTATCATTTTGCAGACGTCCATTTTTCATTATGCATATCATTATCTTCATACTGATGGATTGTCATCATAAGTTGAAGTGGATTCCCACAAATACAACCTACTATGTGCGTTTGTGTTCCCGAAGCAAATCACTTATATGCACATCTTCAGGGGGAGCCCTTGCAGCTTATGAAGACAATTCCTTTACAATTTCACAAATTATATTCCCCGTTGAAAACTTCAACTAGTTTGTCATCAATCACCAAAAAGGGGGAGATTGTAAGTGCATCTAGTGCCACCCCTAGTTGGTTTTGGAGTATTGACGACAAACTCAGTTGAGGGACTAATGTGTTTGTGAGAATTGCAGGATAACACAGGTAGAAGTCCCTCATTGATTCGGTTTAGTTACCAGAGACGACCCCTAAAAATGTACGAAGACATTGAAGACAATGGTGGTTCATGAAGACATTCATGTCGAAGACAATGACACATGAAGACTCCCCATGAAGCCTTTGGAACTCGAAGACTTAGATCCTTCGTAGTTTTACTTTATTCATGTTGTGTCATAGGAACCACCGTACTGTTAAGTGGGGTCCAAGAGAACCAGTCAGGATGACTGAAGTGATGCCTAATTCAAATCCTATGTCTTCGAGTGAAGACAATAAGAGAAAATCTTGTCCAGAGTCAGACAAGTCAGCTTTGCTTGCAGCCCAAGTAAAGTTGCCGTGAGAGTTTGAAATCCGACCGTTAGTACACGTGTCAGTTCCTTAGTGACCCAGGGTCATTTTGGACAAATCAGGTCGGGTTGCCAAGTGGCTATAAATAGTCCACCCCCACAACCATAAACGGTTGGCTGCTCAGATTTCAGTGCATGGCTTTTGTCGTTTGAGAGCAACCATCTCGAAGCCTTTGAGAGAAAATTCTTAGTGAGGAGAAAAGCCCTAACCACCCAGAGCCAGAGTAATTGGGCATCACTTAAGTCTTCTTGTCTGAGTGATCTGAAGACTTATTACACTTGAGGACTGTGCATCCTCCAGACGGTTAGGCGTCGCGTTCTGAGCATCCAAGAGGAATTGTGGATTGCCGGTGAACGAATTCTGTGAAGGTTTGGGAGTCTACCTT
Organism: Triticum monococcum; assembly: GCA_034509565.1. NCBI lineage: Eukaryota > Viridiplantae > Streptophyta > Magnoliopsida > Poales > Poaceae > Triticum > Triticum monococcum. The sequence continues at coordinate 72,345,009 of CM067846.1, forward strand.
GAAGACTTACCAGAGTGATTGGGCGGGGTCTGTGTGACCTTAGCTCAAGGAGAAAACGGTGAGGACTGGGTGTCCTGAGCTGCGTGTTCAGGACTGGGTGTCGGGGACTGTGTGTCCTTTGGTTTAAATACCTAGCCGCTCCAACCAGACGTACAGTTGTCACAGCAACTGGAACTGGTCCAACATATCATTGTCTTCAACGTGTCACTGGTTTCATCTTTGCCTCCCTTTACTTACCAGTACACATTGTGAAGCTATTGCATGCTTGCTGTATCTTCTGTCTTCACAACCTGACTGTATGATCTGTTTGGCTTCATAACTTCTTCCAACCTGATCCTCATTACACTGAAGCTATTTGTCTCTGTGCTTTCACTGTATTGTATATTTGACTATGGCTTGCGTTGTGTAATCTACCTTCCACTGCATAGTGATAGGCTTGTTCACTCTGTTTGTCTTCATAACGTTCACGTTTTGAAGACTTTCATAAAAATCGCCTATTCACCCCCCCTCTAGTCGATATAACGCACTTTCAACTACGGGTATCTCTGAAAGTCTCTGTTGGGTTGGCACGAATCGAGACTGGGATTTGTCACTTCGTATGACGGAGAGGTATGTCTGGGCCCACTCGGTAATGCATCATCATAATGAGCTCAATGTGACCAAGTGGTTGTTCACAGGATCATGCATTACGGTACGAGTAAAGTGACTTGCCGGTAACGAGATTGAACGAGGTATTGGGATACCGACGATCGGGTCTCGGGCAAGTAACATACCGATTGACAAAGGGAATTGTATACGGGATTGATCGAATCCTCGACATCGTGGTTCATCTGATGAGATCATCGAGGAGCATGTGGGAGCCAACATGGGTATCCAGATCCCGCTGATGGTTATTGATCGGAGAGTCGTCTCGGTCATGTCTGCGTGTCTCCCGAACCCGTAGGTTCTACACACTTAAGGTTCGGTGACACTAGGGTTGTTGAGATATTAGTATATGGTAACCCAAAAGTTGTTCGAAGTCCCGGATGAGATCCCGGACGTCACGAGGAGTTCCGGAATGGTCCGGAGGTGAAGATTTATATATAGGAAGTCAATTTTCGGCCATCGGGAAAGTTTCGGGGGTAATCGGTCTTGTACTGGGACCACTGGAAGGGTCCCGAGGTCCACCGGGTGGGGCCACCTATCCCGGAGGGCCCCATGGGCTGAAGTGGAAGGGGAACCAGCCCCTAGTGGGCTGGTGCGCCCCCCCCCCCCCCATGGGCCTCCCCTACGCCTAGGGTTGGAAACCCTAGGGGTGGGTGCGCCCCACTTGGCTTGGGGGGCACTCCACCCCCCTTGGCCTCTGCCCCCCTTGGAGATTGCATCTCCTAGGGACGGCACCCCCCTAGGGGTACTATATATAGTGGGGGGAGGGACGGCAGCCGCACCCTAGCCCCTGGCGCCTCCCTCTCCCTCCCGTGACACTCCTCCCTCTCCCTGAGCTTGGCGAAGCCCTGCCGAGATCACCGTTGCTTCCACCACCACGCCGTCGTGCTGCTGGATCTTCATCAACCTCTCCTTCCCCCTTGCTGGATCAAATTGGAGGAGACGTCTTCCCAACCATACGTGTGTTGAATGCGGAGGTGCCATCCATTCGGCGCTAGGTCATCGGTGATTTGGATCACGACGAGTACGACTCCATCAACCCCGTTCTCTTGAACGTTTCCGCTCGCGATCTACAAGGGTATGTAGATGTACTATCCTCTCCCTCGTTGCTAGATGACTCCATAGATTAATCTTGGTGATGCATAGATAATTTTAAAATTCTGCTACGTTCCCCAACGGTGGCATCATGAGCCAGGTTTATGCATAGTTTCTATGCACGAGTAGAACACAAAGCAGTTGTGGGCGTGGATATTGTCCATTTTCTTGCCGTTACTAGCTTATCTTGATTCGGCGGCATCGTGGGATGAAGCGGCCCGGACCGACCTTACACGTATGCTTACGTGAGACTGGTTCCAGAGCGGTGACATGCACTAGTTGCATAAGGTGGCTAGTGGGTGTCCGTCTCTCCCACTTTAGTCGGATCGGATTCGATGAAAAGGGTCCTTATGAAGCGTAAATAGAAATTGGCATATCACGTTGTGGTTTTGGCGTAGGTAAGAAACGTTCTTGCTAGAAACCTATAGCAGCCACGTAAAAACTTAAAACAACAATTAGAGGACGTCTAACTTGTTTTTGCAGCATGTGCCGTGTGATGTGATATGGCCAAAAGGATGTGATGTATGAGATTGATCATGTTCTTGTAATAGGAATCACGACTTGCATGTCGATGAGTATGACAACCGGCAGGAGCCATAGGAGTTGTCTTAATTTATTTATGACCTGCGTGTCAACATAAACGTCATGTAATTACTTTACTTTATTGCTAAAGTGTTAGCCATAGTAGTAGAAGTAATAGATGATGAGACAACTTCAAGAAGACACGATGATGGAGATCATGATGATGGAGATCATGGTGTCATGCCGATGACAACGATGATCATGAAGCCCCGATGATGGAGATCAAAAGGAGCAAATGATATTGGCCATATCATGTCACTATTTGATTGCATGTGATGTTTATCATGTTTTGCATCTTATTTGCTTAGAACGACGGTAGCTTAAATAAGATGATCCCTCGTAATAATTTCAAGAAAGTGTTCCCCCTAACTGTGCACCGTTGTGAAGGTTCGTTGTTTCGAAGCACCACGTGATGATCGGGTGTGATAGATTCTAACGTTCGAATACAATGGGTGTAAGCCAGATTTACACACGCAATACACTTAGGTTGACTTGACGAGCCTAGCATGTATAGACATGGCCTCGGAACACGGAAGACCGAAAGGTCGAGCATGAGTTGTATAGAAGATACGATCAACATGAAGATGTTCACTGATGTTGACTAGTCCGTCTCACATGATGATCGGACACGGCCTAGTTGACTCGGATCATGTTTCACTTAGATGACTGGAGGGATGTCTATCTGAGTGGTAGTTCATTGAATAATTTGATTAGATGAACTTAATTATCATGAACTTAGTCTAAAATCTTTACAATATGTCTTGTAGATCAAATGGCCCACGTTGTCCTCAACTTCAACGCGTTCCTAGAGAAAACCAAGCTGAAAGATGATGGCAGCAACTATACGGACCGGGTCCGGAACCTGAGGATCATCCTCATAGCTGCCAAGAAAGATTATGTCCTATAAGAACCGCTAGGTGACGCACCCATCCCAGAGAACCAAGATGTTATGAACGCTTGGCAGTCATGTGTTGATGATTACTCCCTCGTTCAGTGCGGCATGCTTTACAACTTAGAATTGGGGCTCCAAAAGCGTTTTGAGAGACACAGAGCATATGAGATGTTCGAAGAGCCGAAAATGGTTTTCCAAGATCATGCCCGGGTCGAGAGATATGAAGTCTCCAATAAGTTCTTCAGTTGTAAGATGGAGGAAAATAGTTCTGTCAGTGAGCACATACTCAAAATGTCTGGGTTGCATAACCGCTTGACTCAGCTGGGAGTTAATCTCCTGGATGACGCGGTCATTGACAGAATCCTTCAGTCGCTCCCACCGAGCTACAAGAGCTTTGTGATGAACTTCAATAGCAGGGGATGGAAAAGACCATTCCTGAGGTATATTCAATGCTGAAATCAGCGGAGGTGGAACTCAAAAAGGAACATCAAGTGTTGATGGTGAATAAAACCATGAAGTTTAAGAAAGGCAAGGGTAAAAAGAACTTCAAGAAGGACGGTAAGGGAGTTGCCGCGCCCGGTAAGCAAGCTACCGGGAAGAAGTCAAAGAATGGACCCAAGCCTGAGAATGAGTGTTTTTATTGCAAGGGAAGTGGTCACTGGAAGCGGAACTGCCCCAAATACTTAGTGGAAAGATGGCCGGCAACACTAAAGGTATATGTGATATACATGTAATTGATGTGTACCTTACCAGTACTCGTAGTAGCTCCTGGGTATTTGATACCGGTTTGGTTGCTCACATTTGTAACTCAAAGCAGGAGCTATGGAATAAGCGGAGAATGGCGAAGGACGAGGTGACGATGCGCGTCGGGAATGGTTCCAAGGTCGATGTGATCGCTGTCGGCACACTGCCTCTACACTTACCTACGGGATTAGTTTTAAACCTGAATAATTGTTATTTAGTGCCATCTTTGAGCATGAACATTGTATCAGGATCTCGTTTAATTCGAGATGGCTACTCATTTAAATCCGAGAATAATGGTTGTTCTATTTATATGAGAGATATGTTTTATGGTCATGCTCCGCTGGTGAATGGTTTATTCTTAATGAATCTCGAGCGTAATGTTACACATATTCATAGTGTGAATACCAAAAGATGTAAGTTTCATAATGATAGTCCCACATACTTGTGGCACTGCCGCCTTGGTCACATAGGTGTCAAACGCATGAAGAAGCTCCATGTAGATGGACTTTTGGAGTCTCTTGATTACGAAACATTTGACACGTGCGAACCATGCCTCATGGGTAAAATGACCAAGACTCCGTTCTCAGGAACAATGGAGCGAGCAACCAACTTATTGGAAACCATACATACTGATGTGTGCGGTCCAATGAGCGTTGAGGCTCGCGATGGCTATCGTTATGTTCTCACACTCACTGATGACTTGAGTAGATATGGGTTTGTCTACTTAATGAAACACAAGTCTGAGACCTTTGAAAAGTTCAAGGAATTTCAGAGTGAGGTTGAGAATCAACGTGACAGAAAAATCAAGTTCTTGCGATCAGATCGTGGGGGAGAATACTTGAGTCACGAATTTGGCACGCACTTAAGGAAATGTGGAGTAGTTTCACAACTCACACCGCCTGGAACACCTCAGTGTAATGGTGTGTCCGAACGTCGTAATCGCACTCTATTGGATATGGTGCGATCTATGATGTCTCTTACCGAACTATCGCTGTCATTTTGGGGCTATGCTTTAGAGACTGCCGCATTCACTTTAAATAGGGCTCCGTCGAAATCCGTTGAGACGACACCGTATGAATTATGGTTTGGGAAGAAACCTAAGCTGTCGTTTCTGAAAGTTTGGGGATGCGATGCTTATGTCAAGAAACTTCAACCTGAAAAGCTCGAACCCAAATTGGAAAAATGCATCTTCATAGGAACCCTAAAGAAACTATTGGGTATACCTTCTACCTCAGATCCGAAGGCAAGATCTTTGTTGCCAAGAATGGATCCTTTCTAGAGAAAGAGTTTCTCTTGAAAGAAATAAGTGGGAGGAAAGTAGAACTTGATGAAGTATTACCTCTTAAACCGGGGAGTGGCGCAGCTCAGGAAATTGTTCCTGAGGTTCCTGCACCGACTAGAGAGGAAGTTAATGATGAAGATCATGAAACATCAGATCAAGTTGCTACTGAACTTCGTAGGTCCACAAGGACATGTTCCGCACCAGAGTGGTACGGCAACCCTGTCTTGGAAATCATGTTGTTAGACAATGGTGAACCTTCGAACTATGAAGAAGCGATGGCGGGCCTAGATTCCGACAAATGGCTGGAAGCCATGAAATATGAGATAGGATCCATGTATGAAAACGAAGTATGGACTTTGACTGACTTGCCCGATGATTGGCGAGCCATAGAAAATAAATGGATCTTTAAGAAGAAGACAGACGCAGATGGTAATGTGACCATCTATAAAGCTCGGCTTGTCGCTAAGGGTTATCGACAAGTTCAAGGGGTTGACTACGATGAGACTTTCTCACCCATAGCGAAGCTAAAGTCTGTCCGAATCATGTTGGCAACTGGCGCATTTTATGATTATGAGATATGGCAAATGGACGTCAAAATGGCATTCCTTAAGGAAGAATTGTATATGATGCGGCCGGAAGGTTTTGTCGATCCTAAGAATGCTGACAAGGTATGCAAGCTCCAACGCTCGATTTATGGGCTGGTGCAAGCATCTCGGAGTTGGAACATTCGTTTTGATGAGATGATCAAAGCGTTTGGGTTTACGCAGACTTATGGAGAAGCCTGCATTTACAAGAAAGTGAGTGGGAGCTCTGTTGCATTTCTCATATTGTATGTGGATGACATACTGTTGATGGGAAATGATATAGAATTCTTGGAAAGCATAAAGGCCTACTTGAACAAGTGTTTTTCAATGAAGGATCTTGGAGAAGCTGCTTACATATTAGGCATCAAGATCTATAGATGTAGATCGAGACGCCTCATTGGTCTTTCACAGAGTACGTACCTTGACAAGATATTGAAGAAGTTCAATATGGATTAGTCAAAGAAGGGGTTCTTGCCTATATTGCAAGGTACGAGATTGAGCATGACTCAATGCCCAACCATGGTAGAAGATAGAGAAAAGATGAGTGTCGTCCCCTATGCCTCGGCCATAGGGTCTATCATGTATGCTATGTTGTGTACTAGACCGGATGTAAACCTTGTAGTAAGTTTGGTAGGAAGGTACCAAAGTAATCCCGGCATGGAACACTGGACAGCGGTCAAGAATATCCTGAAGTACTTGAAGAGGACTAAGGATATGCTTCTCGTTTATGGAGGTGACGAAGAGCTCGTCGTAAAGGGTTACGTCGATGCTAGCTTCGACACAGATCTGGATGACTCTAAGTCACAAACCCGATACGTGTACATTTTGAATGGTGGGGCAGTAAGCTGGTGCAGTTGCAAGCAAAGCGTTGTGGCGGGATCTACATGTGAAGCGGAGTACATGGCAGCCTCGGAGGCAGCACAAGAAGCAATCTGGGTGAAGGAGTTCATCACCGACCTAGGAGTCATTCCCAATGCGTCGGGCCCGATGACTCTCTTCTGTGACAACACTGGAGCTATTGCCCTTGCCAAGGAGCCCAGGTTTCACAGGAAGACCAGGCATATCAAGCGTCGCTTCAACTCCATTCGTGAAAGTGTTCAAAATGGAGACATAGATATTTGTAAAGTACATACGGACCTAAATGTGGCAGATCCGTTGACTAAACCTCTCCCTAGAGCAAAACATGATCAACACCAGAACTGCATGGGTGTTCGATTCATCACAATGTAACTAGACTATTGACTCTAGTGCAAGTGGGAGACTGTTGGAAATATGCCCTAGAGGCAATAATAAAATGGTTATTATTATATTTCTTTGTTCATGATAATTGTCTGTTATTCATGCTATAATTGTGTTATCCGGAAATCGTAATACATGTGTGAATACATAGACCACAACACGTCCCTAGTGAGCCTCTAGTTGACTAGCTCGTTGATCAAAAGATAGTCATGGTTTCCTGACTATGGACATTGGATGTCATTCATAACGGGATCACATCATTAGGAGAATGATGTGATGGACAAGACCCAATCCTAAGCATAGCTCAAAGATCGTGTAGTTCGTTTGCTATAGCTTTTCCGAATGTCAAGTATCATTTCCTTACACCATGAGATTGTGCAACTCCCGGATACCGTAGGAGTGCTTTGGGTGTGCCAAACATCACAACGTAACTGGGTGACTATAAAGGTACACTACGGGTATCTCCGAAAGTGTCTGTTGGGTTGGCACGAATCGAGACTGGGATTTGTCACTCCGTATGACAGAGAGGTATCTCTGGGCCCACTCGGTAATGCATCATCATAATGAGCTCAATGTGACCAAGTGGTTGTTCACGGGATCATGCATTACGGTACGAGTAAAGTGACTTGCTGGTAACGAGGTATTGGGATACCAACGATCGGGTCTCGGGCAAGTAACATACCGATTGACAAAGGGAATTGTATACGGGATTGATCGAATCCTCGACATCGTGGTTTATCCGATGAGATCATCGAGGAGCATGTGGGAGCCAACATGGGTATCCAGATCCCGCTGTTGGTTATTGACCGGAGAGTCATCTCGGTCATGTCTGCGTGTCTCCCGAACCCGTAGGGTCTACACACTTAAGGTTCGGTGCACTAGGGTTGTTGAGATATTAGTATACGGTAACCCGAAAGTTGTTCGGAGTCCCGGATGAGATCCCGGACATCACGAGGAGTTCCGGAATGGTCCGGAGGTGAAGATTTATATATAGGAAGTCAATTTTCGCCAATCGGGAAAGTTTCGGGGGTAATCGGTATTGTACCGGGACCACCGGAAGGGTCCCGGGGTCCACTGGGTGAGGCCACCTAACCCGGAGGGCCCCATGGGCTGAAGTGGGAGGGGAACCAGCCCCTAGTGGGCCGGTGCGCCCCCCATGGGCCTCCCCTGCGCCTAGGGTTGGAAAACCTAGGGGTGGGGGCGCCCCACTTGGCTTGGGGGGCACTCCACCCCCCTTGCCCCCCCCCCCTTGGAGATTGCATCTCCTAGGGCCGGCGGCCCCCCAAGGGGTCCTATATATAGTGGGGGGAGGGAGGGCAGCCACACCCTAGACCCTGGCGCCTCCCTCTCCCTCCCGTGACACTCCTCCCTCTCCCTGAGCTTGGCGAAGTCCTGCCGAGATCACCATTGCTTTCACCACCACGCCGTCGTGCTACTGGATCTTCATCAACCTCTCCTTCCCCCTTGCTGGATCAAGTTGGAGGAGACGTCTTCCCAACCGTACATGTGTTGAACGCGGAGGTGTCGTCCGTTCGGCGCTAGGTCATCGGTGATTTGGATCACGACGAGTACGACTCCATCAACCCCATTCTCTTGAACGCTTCCGCTCGCGATCTACAAGGGTATGTAGATGTACTCTCCTCTTCCTCGTTGCTAGATGACTCCATAGATTGATCTTGGTGATGCGTAGAAAATTTTAAAATTCTTCTACGTTCCCCAACACAAGTCATGTCTATGGTTAGGAAACATAACCATCTTTGATCACCGAGCTAGTCAAGTAGAGGCATACTAGTGACAATATGTTTGTCTATGTATTCACACATGTATTATGTTTCCGGTTAATACAATTCTAGCATGAATAATAAACATTTATCATGATATAAGGAAATAAATAATAACTTTATTATTGCCTCTAGGGAAAATTTCCTTCAGTCTCCCACTTGCACTAGAGTCAAAAATCCAGATTACACAGTACTGATTCTAACACCCATGGAGCCTTGGTGCTGATCATGTTTTGCTCGTGGAAGAGGCTTAGTCAACGGGTCTGCAACAATCAGATCCGTATGTATCTTGCAAATTTCTATGTCTCCCACCTGGACTAAATCCCGGATGGAATTGAAGCATCTCTTGATGTGCTTGGTTCTCTTGTGAAATCTGGATTCCTTCGCCAAGGCAATTTCACCAGTATTGTCACAAAAGATTTTCATTGGACCCGATGCACTAGGTATGACACCTAGATCTGATATGAACTCCTTCATCCAGACTCCTTCATTTTCTGCTTCTGAAGCAGCTATGTACTCCCCTTCACATGTAGATCCCGCCACAACGCTTTGTTTAGAACTGCACCAACTGACAGCTCCACCATTCAATGTAAACACGTATCCGGTTTGCGATTTAGAATCGTCCGGATCAGTGTCAAAGCTTGCATCAACATAACCGTTTACGATGAACTCTTTGTCACCTCCATATATGAGAAACATATCCTTAGTCCTTTTCAGGTATTTCAGGATGTTCTTGATCGCTGTCCAGTGATCCACTCCTGGATTACTTTGGTACCTCCCTTCTAGACTTATAGCAAGGCACACATCAGGTCTGGTACACAGCATTGCATACATGATAGAGCCTATGGCTGAAGCATAGGGAACATCTTTCATTTTCTCTCTATCTTCTGCAGTGGTCGGGCATTGAGTCTTACTCAACTTCACACCTTGTAACACACGCAAGAACCCTTTCTTTGCATGATCCATTTTGAACTTCTTCAAAACTTTGTCAAGGTATGTGCTTTGTGAAAGTCCAATTAAGCATCTTGATCTATCTCTATAGATCTTGATGCCCAATATATAAGCAGCTTCACCGAGGTCTTTCATTGAAAAACTCTTATTCAAGTATCCCTTTATGCTATCCAGAAATTCTATATCATTTCCAATCAACAATATGTCATCCACATATAATATTAGAAATGCTATAGAGCTCCCACTCAGTTTCTTGTAAATACAGGCTTCTCCAAAAGTCTGTATAAAACCAAATGCTTTGATCACACTATCAAAGTGTTTATTCCAACTCCGAGAGGGTTGCACCAGTCCATAAATGGATCACTGGAGCTTACACACTTTGTTAGCTCCCTTTGGATCGATAAAACCTTCTGATTGCATCATATACAACTCTTCTTCCAGAAATCCATTCAGGAATGCAGTTTTGACATCCATTTGCCAAATTTCATAATCATCAAATGCGGCAATTGCTAACATGATTCGGACAGACTTAAGCATCGCTACGGGTGAGAAAATCTCATCGTAGTCAATCCCTCGAACTTGTCAAAAACCTTTCGCAACAAGTCGAGCTTTGTAGACAGTAACATTACCGTCAGCGTTAGTCTTCTTCTTGAAGATCTATTTATTCTCAATTGCTTCCCAATCAACAGGCAAGTCAACCAAAGTCCATACTTTGTTCTCATACATGGATCCCATCTCAGATTTCATGGCCTCAAGCCATTTTGCGGAATCTGGGCTCACCATCGTTTCTTCATAGTTCGTAGGTTCATCATGATCTAGTAGCATGACTTCTAGAACAGGATTACCGTATCACTCTGGTGCGGATCTTACTCTGGCTGACCTACGAGGTTCAGTAGTAACTTGATCTGAAGTTGCATGATCATCATCATTAACTTCCTCACTAATTGGTGTAGGCGTCACAAAAACTGGTTTCTGTGATGAACTACTTTCCAATAGAGGAGCACGTATAGTTACCTCATCAAGTTCCATTTTCCTCCCACTCACTTCTTTCGAGAGAAACTCCTTCTCTAGAAAGGATCCATTCTTAGCAACGAATGTCTTGCCTTCGGATCTCTGATAGAAGGTGTACCCAACAGTTTCCTTTGGGTATCCTATGAAGACACATTTCTCCGATTTGGGTTCGAGCTTATCAGGTTGAACCTTTTTCACATAAGCATCGCAGCCCCAAACTTTTAGAAACGACAACTTTGGTTTCTTTCCAAACCACAGTTCATAAGACGTCGTCTCAACGGATTTCGATGGTTCCCTATTTACGTGAATGCGGCCTTCTCTAAAGCATGTCCCCAAAATGATAGCGGTAAATCTGTAAGAGACATCATAGATCGCACCATATCTAGTAAAGTACGATTACGACGTTCGGACACACCACTATGCTGTGGTGTTCCGGGTGGCGTGAGTTGCGAAACTATTCCGCATTGTTTCAAATGTAGACCAAACTCGTAACTCAAATATTCTCCTCCACGATCAGATCGTAGAAACTTTATTTTCTTGTTACGATGATTTTCAACTTCACTCTGACATTCTTTGAACTTTTCAAATGTTTCAGACTTATGCTTCACTAAGTAGATATACCCATTGATGTCTACTACACAACCTTCTTCTTGTAGACGTTGTTGGGCCTGCAAGTGCAGAGGTTTGTAGGACAGTAGCAAATTTCCCTCAAGTGGATGACCTAAGGTTTATCAATCCGTGGGAGGCGTAGTATGAAGATGGTCTCTCTCAAGCAACCCTGCAACCAAATAACAAAGAGTCTCTTGTGTCCCCAACACACCCAATACAATGGTAAATTGTATAGGTGCACTAGTTCGGCGAAGAGATGGTGAAACAAGTGGTATATGGATGGTAGATAATAGTTTTTGTAATCTGAAAATATAAAAACAGCAAGGTAACTAATGATAAAAGTGAGCGTAAACAGTATTGCAATGTGTTAAAACAAGGCCTAGGGTTCATACTTTCACTAGTGCAAGTCCTCTCAACAATACTAACATAATTGGATCACATAACTATCCCTCAACATGCAACAAAGAGTCACTCCAAAGTCACTAATAGCGGAGAACGAACGAAGAGATTATGGTAGGGTACGAAACCACCTCAAAATTATTCTTTCCAATCAATCCGTTGGGCTATTCCTATAAGTGTCACAAACAGCCCTAGAGTTCGTACTAGAATAACACCTTAAGACACAAATCAACCAAAACCCTAATGTCACCTAGATACTCCAATGTCACCTCAAGTATCCGTGGGTATGATTATACGATATGCGTCACACAATCTCAGATTCATCTATTCAACCAACACATAGAACCTCAAAGAGTGCCCCAAAGTTCCTACCAGAGAATCATGACGAAAACATGTGCCAACCCCTATGCATATGTTCATGCGCGGAACCCGCAAGTTGATCACCAAAACATACATCAAGTGAATCACGTGATATCCCATTGTCACCACAGATATCCACAGCAAGACATACATCAAGTGTTCTCGAATCTTTAAAGACTCAATCCGATAAGATAACTCCAAAGGGGAAACTCAATTCATTACAAGAGAGTAGAGGGGGAGGAGAAACATAAGATCCAACTATAATAGCAAAGCTCATGATACATCAAGATCGTATCACCTCAAGAACACGAGAGAGAGAGAGAGAGAGAGAGAGATCAAACACATAGCTTCTGGTACATACCCTCAGCCCCGAGGGAGAACTACTCCCTCCTCATCTTGGAGAGCACCGGGATGATGAAGATGGCCACCGGAGAGGGATTGCCCCCTCCGGCCGGGTGCCGGAACGGGTCTAGATTGGCTTTCGGTGGCTACGGAGGCTTCTGGCGACGGAACTCCCGATCTATTGTGCTCTCGGATGTTTTTACGGTATATGGAGATATATAGGCAGAAGAAGTACGTCAGGGGGGCACGAGGGGCCCGCGAGGGTGGAGGGCGCGCCCAGGGCGGTGGGTGCGCCCCCTGCCTCGTGGCCTCCTCACAGATCCCCCGACATGCACTCCAAGTCTTCTGGGCTTCTTTCCTTCCAAAAATGAGTTCCGTGAAGTTTCAGGTCAATTGGACTCCATTTGATTTTCCTTTTCTTTGAAACCCTAAAACAGGGTAAAAACATAAACTGGCACTAGGCTCTGGGTTAATAGGTTAGTCCCAAAAATGATATATAAGTGTATAGTAAAGCCCATAAACATTCAAAACAGTAGATAATATAGCATGGAGCAATCAAAAATTATAGATACGTTGGAGACGTATCAGCATCCCCAAGCTTAATTCCTGCTCGTCCTCGAGTAGGTAAATGATAAAAACAGAATTTTTGATGCGGAGTGCTACTTGCCATAATTTCAATGTGATTCTTCTTAATTATGGTATGAATATTCAGATCCATAACATTCAAGACAAAAGTTCATATTGACATAAAAATAATAATACTTCAAGCATACTAAGTAAGCAATTATGTCTTCTCAAAATAACATGGCCAAAGAAAGCTTATCCCTACAAAATCATATAGTCTAGCTATGCTCTATCTTCACCACACAAAATATTTAAATCATGCACAACCCCGATGACAAGCCAAGCAATTGTTTCATACTTTTGATGTTCTCAAACTTTTTCAATCTTCACGCAATACATGAGCGTGAGCCATGGACATAGCACTATAGGTGGAATAGAATGGTGGTTGTGGAGAAGACAAAAAGGGAGAAGATAGTATCACATCAACTAGGCGTATCAACGGGCTATGGAGATGCCCATCAATAGATATCAATGTGAGTGAGTAGGGATTGCCATGCAACGGATGCACTAGAGCTATAAGTGTATGAAAGCTCAACAAAAGAAACTAGTGGGTGTGCATCCAACTTGCTTGCTCACGAAGACCTAGGGCATTTTGAGGAAGCCCATCATTGGAATATACAAGCCAAGTTCTATAATGAAATATTCCCACTAGTATATGGAAGTGACAACATAGGAGACTCTCTATCATGAAGATCATGGTGCTACTTTGAAGCACAAGTGTGGTAAAAGGATAGTAGCATTGCCCCTTCTCTCTTTTTCTCTCATTTTTTTATTTTTTTTATTTGGGCCTTCTCCTTTTTTATGGCCTCTTTTCTCTTTTTTTTATTTGGGCTTCTTTGGCCTCTTTTATTTATTTATTTATTTTCGTCCGGAGTCTCATCCCGACTTGTGGGGGAATCATAGTCTCCATCATCCTTTCCTCACTGGGACAATGCTCTAATAATGATGATCATCACACTTTTATTTACTTACAACTTGATACTTAGAACAAGATATGACTCTATATGAATGTCTCCGGCGGTGTACCGGGATGTGCAATAATGCATGAGTGACATGGATGAAAGAATTATGAACGGTGGCTTTGCCACAAATACAATGTCAACTACATGATCATGCTAAGCAATATGACAATGATGAAGCGTGTCATAATAAACAGAACGGTGGAAAGTTGCATGGCAATATATCTCGGAATGGCTATGGAAATGCCATAATAGGTAGGTATGGTGGCTGTTTTGACGAAGGTAAATGGTGGGTTTATGGTACCGGCGAAAGGTGCGCGGTACTAGAGAGGCTAGCAAGGGTGGAAGGGTGAGAGTGCGTATAATCCATGGACTCAACATTAGTCATAAAGAACTCATATACTTATTGCAAAAATCTACAAGTTATCAAAGAAAATTATTACGTGCATGCTCCTAGGGGGATAGATTGATAGGAAAAGACCATCGCTCGTCCCCGACCGCCACTCATAAGGAAGACAATCAATAAATAAATCATGCTCCGACTTCATCACATAACGGTTCACCATACGTGCATGCTACGGGAAGCACAAACTTTAACACAAGTGTTTCTCAAATTCACAACTACTCAACTAGCATGACTCTAAAATCACCATCTTCATATCTCAAAACAATTATCAAGTATCAAACTTCTCATAGTATTCAGCACACTAATAAGAGAATTTTGTTATTCTTGAATACCTAGCATATTAGGATTTTAAGAAAAATACCATGCTATTTAAGACTCTCAAAATAATCTACGTGAAGCATGAGAGTTCACCTATTTCTTCAAAATAAAACTACCACCGTGCTCTAAAGGATATAAGTGAAGCACTAGAGCAAATGACAAACTACTCCGAAAGATATAAGTGAAGATCAATGAGTAGTCGAATAATTATGCAACAATGTGAAGACTCTATAACATTTAATAATTTCAGATCTTGGTATTCTATTCAAACAGCAAGCAAAAAAATAAAATTACATCTAAGAATAGCAAACATCATGTGAAGAAGCAAAAACTTAGGATCAACTGAAACTAACCGATAATTGTTGAAGAAGAAAGGTGGGATGCCAACCGGGGCATCCCCAAGCTTAGATGCTTGAGACTTCTTGAAATATTATCTTGGGGTGCCTTGGGCATCCCTAAGCTTGAGATTTTGTGTCTTCTTAATTCCTCTCATATCACGGTCTCCCTAAATCTCAAAAGCTTCATCCACACAAAACTCAACAAGGACTCGTGAGATAAGTTAGTATAAACCATTGCAAAAACCTTATCATACTCTACTGTAGAAAATAACTAAAATTATTATTCAACATTGCATACTGAATGCCTCTGCATATTTAATAGTCCTATCCTCAAATAGAATCATTAAAGAAGCAAACATATGCAAACAATGCAACCATAGCAGCAATCTGCCTAAACAGGACAGTCTGTAAAGAATGCAGCAACATCCATACTTCCCTAGCTCCAAAAATTATGAAAGAAAATTCCCACTGTAGTAAATTTATCAGATCTTAATATGCAAAAGGTTTCAACATTTTATCACATTCTTAATTTTCTAGGGAATTATTGCAACAGCGGTAAACTTTCTGTTTTCAAACAGCAACATCTGGACTTGTAACATAGGCATAGTAAAGACTATCAATGCCACTTTTATTGAAATAAAAGATGAAAACCATTGTTATAAATAACATCAAGCAAATCCTAAAAAAATAAATTGACGCTCCAAGCAAAACACATATCATGTGGCGAATAAAGATATAGCTCCAAGTAAAGTTACCGATGAACGAAGACGAAAGAGGGGATGCCTTCCGGGGCATCTCCAAGATTAGGCTCTTGTATATCCTTGAATAATACCTTGGGGTGCCTTGGGCATCCCCAAGCTTAGGCTCTTGCCACTCCTTATTCCATAGTCCATCGAATCCTTACCCAAAACTTGAAAACTCCACAGCACAAAACTTAAAGTAGAAAACTCGTGAGCTCCGTTAGCGAAAGAAAACAAAAGACCACTTCAAGGTACTGTAATGAACTCATTCTTTATTTATATTGGTGTTAAACCTACTTTATTCCAACTCCTATATGGTTTATAAACTATTTTACTAGCCATAGATTCATCAAAATAAGCAAACAACATACGAAAGACAGAATCTGTCAAAAACAGAACAGTCTGTAGTAATCTGTAACTAACGCAAACTTCTGGAACCCCAAAAATTCTAAAATAAATTGCTGGACCTGAGGAATTTATCTATTAATAATCTTAAAAAATAATTAACTAAATAGCACTATCCAAATAAAAATGGCAGCATTTCTCGTGAGCGCTAAAGTTTCTGTTTTTGACAGCAAGATCAACAAGACTTTCCCCAAGTCTTTCCAACGGCTCTACTTGGCATAAACACTAATTAAAAGCATAAAACCACATCTAAACAGAGGCTAGATGAATTATTTATTACTAAACTGGAACAAAAAGCAAGGAATAAAAATAAAATTGGGTTGCCTCCCAATGAGCGCTATCGTTTAACGCCCCTAGCTAGGCATGATGATTTCAATGATGCTCACATAAAGGATAAGAATTGAAACATAAAGAGAGCATCAAGAAGAATATGACTTGCACATTTAAGTCTAACCCACTTCCTATTCATAGGGATTTTGTGAGCAAACAAATTATGGGAACAAGAATCAACTTGCATAGGAAGGTAAAACAAGCATAACTTCAAAATTTTAAGCACATAGAGGGAAACTTGATATTATTGCAATTCCTACAAGCATATGTTCCGCCCTCATAGTAATTTTCAGTAGCATCATGAATGAATTCAACAATATAACTATCACATAAAGCATTCTTTTCATGGTCTACAAGCATAGAAAATTTACTACTCTCCACACAAGCAAAATTCTTCTCATAAATAATAGTAGGAGCAAACTCAACAAAATAACTATCATGTGATTGAAAATTAAGATCAAGATGACAAGTTTCATTGTTATTATTATTCTTTAAAGCATATGTGCCATCACAATAATCATCATAGATAGGAGGCATGCTTTCATCATAGTAAATTTTCTCATCAAAGCTTGGGGAACAAAAAATATCATCTTCATCAAACATAGCTTCCCCAAGCTTATGGCTCTGCATATCATTAGCATCATGGATATTCAAAGAATTCATACTAACAACATTGCAATCATGCTCATCATTCAAATATTTAGTGCCAAATTTTTTAATGCATTCTTCTTCTAACACTTTGGCACAATTTTCCTTTCCATCATACTCACGAAAGATATTAAAAAGGTGGAGCATATGAGACAAACTTAATTCCATTTTTTGTAATTTTCTTTTATAAACTAAACTAGTGATAAAACAAGAAACTAAAAGACTCGATTGCAAGATCTAAAGATATACCTTCAAGCGCTAACCTCCCCGGCAACGGCACCAGAAAAGAGCTTGATGTCTACTACACAACCTTCTTCTTGTAGACATTGTTGGGCCTCCAAGTGCAGAGGTTTGTAGGACAGTAGCAAATTTCCCTCAAGTGGATGACCTAAGGTTTACCAATCCGTGGGAGGCATAGGATGAAGATGGTCTCTCTCAAGCAACCCTACAACCAAATAACAAAGAGTCTCTTGTGTCCCCAACACACCCAATACAATGGTAAATTGTATAGGTGCACTAGTTCGGCGAAGAGATGGTGAAACAAGTGGTATATGGATGGTAGATAATAGTTTTTGTAATCTGAAAATATAAAAACAGCAAGGTAACTAATGATAAAAGTGAGCGTAAACGGTATTGCAATGTGTTGAAGCAAGGCCTAGGGTTCATACTTTCACTAGTGCAAGTCCTCTCAACAATACTAACATAATTGGATCACATAACTATCCCTCAACATGCAACAAAGAGTCACTCCAAAGTCACTAATAGCGGAGAACGAACGAAGAGATTATGGTAGGGTACGAAACCACCTCAAAGTTATTCTTTCCAATCAATCCGTTGGGCTATTCCTATAAGTGTCACAAACAGCCCTAGAGTTCGTACTAGAATAACACCTTAAGACACAAATCAACCAAAACCCTAATGTCGCCTAGATACTCCAATGTCACCTCAAGTATCCGTGGGTATGATTATACGATATGCATCACACAATCTCAGATTCATCTATTCAACCAACACATAGAACATCAAAGAGTGCCCCAAAGTTCCTACCGGAGAATCATGACGAAAACATGTGCCAACCCCTATGCATAGGTTCATGGGTGGAACCCGCAAGTTGATCACCAAAACATACATCAAGTGAATCACGTGATATCCCATTGTCACCACAGATATCCGTGGCAAGACATACATCAAGTGTTCTCAAATCTTTAAAGACTCAATCCGATAAGATAACTCCAAAGGGGAAACTCAATTCATTACAAGAGAGTAGAGGGGGAGGAGAAACATAAGATCCAACTATAATAGCAAAGCTCGCGATACATCAAGATCGTATCACCTCAAGAACACGAGCGAGAGAGAGAGAGAGAGAGATAAAACACATAGCTTCTGATACATACCCTCAGCCCTGAGGGAGAACTACTCCCTCCTCATCATGGAGAGCACCGGGATGATGAAGATGGCCACCGGAGAGGGATTGCCCCCTCCGGCCGGGTGCCGGAACGGGTCTAGATTGTCTTTCGGTGGCTACGGAGGCTTCTGGCGACGGAACTCTCGCTGTATTGTGCTCTCAGATGTTTTTAGGTTATATGGAGATATATAGGCGGAAGAAGTACGTCAGGGGGGCCACGAGAGGCCCACGAGGGTGGAGGGCGCGCCCAGGGGGGTGGGCGCCCCCCTGCCTCGTGGCCTCCTCGCAGATCCCCCGACGTGCACTCCAAGTCTTCTGGGCTTCTTTCCTTCCAAAAATGAGTTCTGTGAAGTTTCAGGTCAATTGGACTCCGTTTGATTTTCCTTTTCTTCGAAATCCTAAAACAGGGTAAAAACAGAAAGTGGCACTAAGCTCTGGGTTAATAGGTTAGTCCCAAAAACGATATAAAAGTGTATAATAAAGCCCATAAACATTCAAAACAGTAGATAATATGGCATGGAGCTATCAAAAATTATAGATACATTGGAGACGTATCACCCATATCTGGTTAAATCATCTATGAAGGTGAGAAAATAACGACATCCGCCACGAGCCTCAACATTCATCGGACCACATACATCTGTATGTATGATTTCCAACAAATTTGTTGCTCTCTCCATAGTTCCGAAGAACGGCGTTTTAGTCATCTTGCCCATGAGGCACGGTTCGCAAGTACCAAGTGATTCATAATCAAGTGGTTCTAAAAGTCCATCATATGGAGTTTCTTCATGCGCTTTACACCGATATGACCTAAACGGCAATGCCACAAATAAGTTGCACTATCATTATCAACTCTGCATCTTTTGGCTTCAACATTATGAATATGTGTATCACTACTATCAAGATTCATCAAAAATAGACCACTCTTCAAGGGTGCATGACCATAAAAGATATTACTCATATAAATAAAACAACCATTATTCTCTGATTTAAATGAATAATCATCTCGCATCAAACAAGATCCAGATATAATGTTCATGCTCAACGCTGGCACCAAATAACAATTATTTAGGTCTAATACTAATCCCGAAGGTAGATGTAGAGGTAACATGCCGACCGCGATCACATCGACTTTGGAACCATTTCCCACGCGCATCGTCACCTCATCCTTTGCCAGTGTTCGCTTAATCCATAGTCCCTGTTTCGAGTTGCAAATATTAGCAACAGAACCAGTATCAAATACCCAGGTGCTACTGCGAGCTCTACTAAGGTATACATCACTAACATGTATATCACATATACCTTTGTTCACTTTGCCATCCTTCTTATCCGCCAAATACTTAGGGCAGTTCCGCTTCCAGTGACTAGTCTGCTTGTAGTAGAAGCACTCAGTCTCAGGCTTAGGTCCAGATTTGGGTTTCTTCTCCTGAGCAGCAACTTGCTTGATGTTCTTCTTGAAGTTCCCCTTCTTATTCCCTTTGCCCTTTTTCTTGAAATTGGTGGTCTTATTGACCATCAACACTTGATGCTCCTTTTTGATTTCTACCTCTGCTGCCTTTAGCATTGCGAAGAGCTCGGGAATTGTCTTATCCATCCCTTGCATATTATAGTTCATCACGAAGCTCTTGTAGCTTAGTGATTGAAGAACTCTGTCAATGACACTATCAACCGGAAGATTAACTCCCAGCCGAGTCAAGTGATTATGGTACCCAGACATTCTGAGTATGTGTTCACTGACAAAACTATTCTCCTCCATCTTGCAGCTATAGAACTTATTGAAGACTTCATATCTCTCAATCCGGGCATTTGCTTAAAATATTAACTTCAACTCCTGAACATCTCATATGCTCCATGACGTTCAAAACGTTGTTGAAGTCCCGGTTCTAAGCCGTAAAGCATGGCACATTGAACTATCGAGTAGTCATCAGCTTTGCTCTGCCAGACGTTCTTAACGTCGTCAGTTGCATCAGCAGCAGGCCTGGCACTCAGCGGTGCTTCTAGGACGTAATTCTTCTGGGCAGCAATGAGGATAATCCTCAAGTTATGGACCCAGTCTGTGTAATTGCTCCCATCATCTTTCAACTTTCCTTTCTCAAGGAACGCATTAAAATTCAACGGAACAACAGCATGGGCCATCTATCTACAATCAACCATAGACAAGCAAGAAACTATCAGGTACTAAGTTCATGATAAATTTAGGTTCAATTAATCATATTACTTAAGAACTCCCACTTAGAAAGACATCCCTCTAATCCTCTAAGTGATCACGTGATCCAAATCAACTAAACCATAACCAATCATCACGTGAAATGGAGTAGTTTTCAATGGTGAACATCACTATGTTGATCATATCTACTATATGATTCACGCTTGACCTTTCGATCTCAGTGTTCTGAGGCCATATCTGCATATGCTAGGCTCGTCAAGTTTAGCCTGAGTATTTTGCGTGTGCAAAACTGGCTTGCACCCGTTGTAGATGGACGTAAAGCTTATCACACCCGATCATCACGTGGTGTCTGGGCACGACGAACTTTGGCAACGGTGCATACTCAGGGAGAACACTTTTTATCTTCAAATTTAGTGAGAGATCATCTTATAATGCTACCATCAATCAAAGCAAGATAAGATGCATAAAAGATAAACATCACATGCAATCAATATAAGTGATATGATATGGCCATCATCATCTTGTGCTTGTGATCTCCATCTCTGAAGCACCATCATGATCACCATCGTCACCGGCGCGACACCTTGATCTCCATCGTAGCATCGTTGTCGTCTTGCCAAACTTATGCTTCCATGACTATCGCTACCGCTTAGTGATAAAGTAAAGCATTACAGGGCGATTGCATTGCATAAAATAAAGCGACGACCATATGGCTCCTGCCAGTTGCCGATAACTCGGTTACAAAACATGATCATCTCATACAATAAAATTTAGCATCATGTCTTGACCATATCACATCACAACATGCCCTGCAAAAACAAGTTAGACGTCCTCTACTTTGTTGTTGCAAGTTTTACGTGGCTGCTATGGGCTTAGCAAGAACCGTTCTTACATACGCATCAAAACCACAACGATAGCTTGTCAAGTTGGTGTTGTTTTAACCTTCGCAAGGACCGGGCGTAGTCACACTCGGTTCAACTAAAGTTGGAGAAACTGACACCCGCCAGCCACCTGTGTGCAAAGCACGTCGGTAGAACCAGTCTCGCGTAAGCGTACGTGTAATGTCGGTCCGGGCCGCTTCATCCAACAATATCGCCGAACCAAAGTATGACATGCTGGTAAGTAGTATGACTTATATCGCCCACAGCTCACTTGTGTTCTACTCGTGCATATGACATCTACGCATAAAACCTGGCTCGGATGCCACTGTTGGGGAATGTAGTAATTTCAAAAAAATCCTACGCACGCGCAAGATCATGGTGATGCACAGCAACGAGAGAGGAGAGTGTTGTCCACGTACCCTCGTAGACCAAAAGCGGAAGCATTAGCACAACACGGTTGATTTAGTCCTACGTCTTCACGATCCGACCGATCAAGTACCGAACGCGCGGCACCTCCGAGTTCAGCACACATTCAGCCCGATGACGTCCCTTGAACTCCGATCTAGCCGAGTGTTGAGGGAGAGTTTCGTCAGCACGAAGGCGTGGTGATGATGTTGATGTTCTACCGACGCAGGCCTTCGCCTAAGCACCGGTATAGTATTATCGAGGTGGACTATGGTGGAGGGGGGCACCGCACATGGCTAAAAGATCAACTTGATCAATTGTTGTGTCTATGGGGTGCCCCTGCCCCCGTATATAAAGGAGCAAGGGGGTGCGGCCGGCCATGGATAGGGCGCGCCAGGAGGAGTCCTACTCCCACCGGGAGTAGGACTCCCCCCCCTTTCCTAATTGGAATAGGATTCGGGAGGGGGAAAGAGGAGGGAGAGAAGGAAAGGGTGGCGATGCCCCCCTCTCCTTGTCCTATTTGGACTAGGGGGAGATGGGCGCGCGGCCCAGCCCTGGCCGCCTCTCCTCTTCTCCGTAAAGACCCACTAAGGCCCATTTACCTCCCAAGGGGTTCCGGTAACCTCCCGGTACTCCGGTAAAATCCCGATTTCACCCGGAACACTTTCGATATCCAAACATAGGCTTCCAATATATCAATCTTCATGTCTTGACCATTTCGAGACTCCTCGTCATGTCCGTGATCACATCAAAACATATAAACTCATGATATAACTATCATCGTAACGTTAAGCGTGCGGACCCTACGGGTTCGAGAACTATGTAGACATGACCGAGACACGTCTCCGGTCAATAGCCAATATCGGAACCTGGATGCTCATATTGGCTCCTACATATTCTACGAAGATCTTTATCGGTCAAACCGCATAACAACATACGTTGTTCCCTTTGTCATCGGTATGTTACTTGCCCGAGATTCGATCGTCGGTATCTCAATACCTAGTTCAATCTCGTTACCGGCAAGTCTCTTTACTCGTTCTGTAATACATCTTCCCGCACCTAACTCATTAGTTGCAATGCTTGCAAGGCTTAAGTGATGTGCATTACCGAGAGGGCCCGGAGATACCTCTCCGATAATCGGAGTGACAAATCCTAATCTCGAAATACGCCAACCCAACAAGTACCTTTGGAGACACCTGTAGAGCACCTTTATAATCACCCAGTTACGTTGTGACGTTTGGTAGCACACAAAGTGTTCCTCCGGTAAATGGGAGTTGCATAATCTCATAGTCATAGGAACATGTATAAGTCATGAAGAAAGCAATAGCAACATACTAGACGATCGGGTGCTAAGCTAACGGAATGGGTCATGTCAATCACATCATTCTCCTAATGATGTGACCCCGTTAATCAAATGACAACTCATGTCTCTGGTTAGGAAACATAACCATCTTTGATCAACGGGCTAGTCAAGTAGAGGCATACTAGTGACAATTTGTTTGTCTATGTATTTACACATGTATTATGTTTCCGGTTAATACAATTCTAGCATGAATAATAAACATTTATCATGATATAAGGAAATAAATAATAACTTTATTATTGCCTCTAGGGCATATTTCCTTCAGGGACACCATTTGCCTTGATTAGCTTTCCAATGTTATATCTGTTACCATGAATGACGGCACAAATATCATCTGAGTAGATGAAAACCTCCAGAACCATAAGCTGAGGAAACACTGACTCCCCTATCTTGATCTTCTTCAATGCCACATCCAGTACCAACTCCTTGAGACTTTGGAACCCACTTGTGAATACAATATGGTGATCTTTGTCTTCATAGGAGTCATGGTTTAGGGCAAGAGTGGCAAGAAAGGGCAGTTTACCTAGCTTATTGATGAACTCTTTCGTCACCTTCTCTGCTCCAAAGACAGTTTTGTCAAGTTTGGGAGATAGAAGCCACTGCTCTATGGCAGTGTTGGCGGCACAATCACCCCCTTTAGTCTCATTTCCTGGAGTCGCGGAAGGTTGGAAACAGTGAACAAATTGGAGGTAATGCTTTCACCTTCTATGCTTAGGAGCATGAGGTACTTGAGTTTGCAGACATCAGTCAAGGCATTAGCATTTCTTTCGGGAAGCTTCCATATGTAAAAGGACTGAAGCTGTATCATCTTCTCCAGGGTTCTTCTACCCCAACCATGAACTTGATCTGGCTCTATGCTCTCTAGAGTCTGCAACTGCGTTAGGCGCCCGACTCGCCTTGGAAGGACGAGGAAGCCAAACACATGTCGCAGGCTCTGAATCTTCCAGAACTCCTCGGGGAGTGTCGTGACTTGGTTGTCTCAGACATCTAGTGTTTGGAGGCCAGTGAGCTTTCCAATTGATGGTGGTATCTGTTTCAAAGAGCGGGAGGTGATGCCGAGGTATTGCAAGTGCACCACATTTCCAATATCAGATGGTAGCGTGTCTCCAATCTCAAGGCCATGCAGGTAGCAGGTTGATGACACGAAGGTACTCAGATCCTTGCAAGAGTTGCCGTATGGCATACTTGATGAGTATGATCTCCTTGGAGTCGGCTGTGGGCCTTGAGTGATGGAGACAAGGGCATGCTTGTTGTTTTTGCTTCTCTTCTTCCTTCTCCTCGGTACCCAGAGGGTCTTCTTCCTTCTCGACGGTACCTAGCTGGTCTTCTTCCTTCCTAGCCTCCACTTCTTCTTCAAAGTTTGACAAGATGGACCGCAGCTTGGGCAAATAATGGTTGGCGAGAGCAGCATACTTGTCCCTATGATTCTGGAGGGAAAGGAGGCGTGCATTGGACAGTATAGGGATGCCATCCCCACCATGGACCTCCACGAAGCTTGCCTCTTGCGCCTCATGAAGCAAGAAGTCATGGACTTTTGTCTGGACGGCCACACGCTCATCTCAGAAGCTTCATACTCCATTGGTGCAAGGTTCACTAGCCGCCTTGCAATTAACTCTTTCAAGTACAGTTCACCCACCTTCTCCATTGCTTGCCATCTTTTGGTCTCAGAAATCCCTCTGCCATCCACATGCACACTAAGTTGCGTGCCCTGATAAGTGTGTTCACAGGCAAGGCAGCAAAATACAAGAAGCAAGATTTCATATCATGTGGAAGGTCATCAAAGCACATGGATAATACGATGTCGAGGCGCTTCCATTGAATGGCCTTGTTCTTGAGGTAGTCAAACACTTTCTCCCATTCTCCAGGATACTCCTTGGTTCTTAAAAGGCCAGATAGAAGGACAACTGCAAGTGGCAGACCACCTGTAATCTCAAAGATGTCTTTTCCGTAGTGGTTCTTTCCAACAGCCTCCTTCACGGTTTTCGTGTACTTTTTACCTTTCTCCTTCATGAAAAGTGTCTTTAGGAATAGGTTGGTGGCCTCATCTTCATTGAGATCCTCAAGTTCAATGGGCTGCAAGGTCGAAGGTGATGATTCTGGTTTGGTCTGTGTGATTTGCACTACCTTGCTTCCTGCCATGCCGTCTGGAAGGTCATTTAGTATGCTTTTCCACTCTGTGCTGCTGACTTCACCATCTATAACCAGCAAGTACTTTCCTTTTTCTAACTCTTCCTTTAGATTCTTACGGGCCTCCCCTCTGGAGCATGTAACATTGGCTTCTTTCAAACGCTGAATGATCAACTTCAGGATGTTGGAGGCACTTAGATTTGGTGCAAAGCTCACCCAAGCCTGCACATCAAAGTGATTCTTGGTTCATTACTCCTCGTACATGTTCCTCACAAGCTTTGTCTTGCCCACACCACTCTTGCCTATCACATAGATCACTTCTGGTCTTGTTGTGTCAGTTCCTGCCTCTAAATATTTCTTCAGATCATCTAGCTGCGTCTGTCGTGCCACAATTGGTAGCACAATTTTATCCCTGTAGTTTAATTTTATGAATTAGTTACTCCACTCACATCAATTTAAGAATAAACATTACATATTCTTCTTTCTTGGAATGGAAGTTTCATTGTTAATCAACACAACAAATTGCACACCTTTTGGTGCTCCGTGAATGCTTCGGACACATGATGTTAGTTATTATGAGGTAATGTTTCTTGCAGTACTAGAAAAATAAGAAAACCAAGACACACACATGGGATACATGGTTGACTATATGTATGAGTAGAAAATCTTTACTTACATCTTCTCGGTACTAGTAGAGGTGTCAGCGGATGGTCTCCAGGTCACAACTGACACAGCAGATGCATCCTCAATTTTGTACCTGTCCTTGTTCGCGATGATGCCCTCTAGCCTTGTATTGATTGATTTGATCCTGCTAGAAAGATTGCGCCGCACGCGCACTTCTGTGGTGAAGCTGGCAAAGAACTTGAGGGTAGCACGAGTCCAGCTTGGGTATCTTAGAAGGAAAAAAGTTAAATTAATAACATCGTCTTACAGTTGAGTTTGAGCATATCTACGACATGTATTATCTGAAAGCTCCAAAATCACCTTTAATTTGCCATCATGTTCATATAGCCTTATTATTTATATGTCAATCACCGAGTGACTGATCTTTTGAGAATGCACGCGCAAGTAAGAAACTAAAAGTAATCCATGGCTAAAGCTGGACAAATTTTAGGGAGGTTCAAAATCAGCACCCTGCTCGTATGTATTGTGTGAGCGGTGTGCTTTGCTATAGATAATACACCTGATATTGAGTAGAAAACTTGAGTGAACCTAGGTGTCTTGCTTATAATACGTCCTGACTTGGGCCACTTGAGCTGCGGCAGGCTTATTATTTGTTCTTGCAGTTACCATAGAATAGAAGCCTCTAAAGTGCATAGCTAAAATATTACTAGTGGTTAAGCTATGCAATAAATTTATACGGTCTAATACCAAATTCTATTGTAATTTGAGTGATTCAGTAATGAAATAATTCTAAATTACAACTATGCTTCATCTGTCTATAGAATATGACAATTTTAACCTTTTCTTTTCCTTTTCAAGAACCGGATGCACCTTTAAAAAATGCCAAACGTCCTTAAAATGATTATAGATGTAGTCATACTAGTATTATTTCCGTACATGGATTAATTTGGTGTGGAGAAGTTGTGTTTAAGAGTTGCGTTATCATATTTGGAAGAAACAATACACTATTCTTCCAATTTTATTTATTTTACATTCTCAATGCAAAAATTGCTTACTTTTCTAGATCTGCATTTATTATTCCATTGTAGTTATTTTTTGCATTTTTTATATTTCGGGAGTTATTTCAAAAATCTTCATGTATATCTAGAAATAAATATTATCATGTATATCTAGTTGGTGTCCGCAAGACAAGGGATTGTATTCTCTGCTCATGTCATGGAATGTGTAAGCATACATGGGATTTATTCTCTGCTCGTGTCATCGAATGTATTCAAGAAAAAAAACATTTTTAGGCTCAATTTGGCATTGTGGTCGATTATCATAATTCTGTTTGACCAACAACCTTTTATCGATATTACTATTTGTTTTTTTCTTAATCTTATAGTCCACTTGAAAGCGGATTAGAACCACAGTTGGAAACAACAACAATGTAAATAATTGGGAAAACAAATCATTTTCTGGTTATGTTATACTTCAAAAAGATAAAAGTGATTAGAATTAACTATGTTTTCCTTCCAAAGTTTATCTTATTATTAAATATTTACCAAAAATAAACTGTCATCTTCTCTACAACAACTTGGCTAGCGTTATCCATGGTGTCAGCAGCCTTGGCAAGAGATTATATACAATTGTCGTACCATCAAGAATCATCTTTTAAATTTGTTATATTAGAGAGCACACAAAAGTTCAAGCTACTAGGATTAACTAATATAAGAAGTGAGCCTAGCTGGCTAGGTGCCCATTGGTCAGAGCTGCTGGGCAATAGAAATCCACGTAGACCTATTACCAAAAAGGCTTTCGCCTCGTTTTATATATAAAGCCATGATCATCAACTGGTACAAACGCACGCCATCACAACACATGCACACACCCAAGGCATGATACATCGGCCGTGAGCACGGCAACACCATCCCTAGCACTACCACCAAGAAGAGGTGAAGCCGCATACGGCGAACCGTGGGCTCCAAGGCGGCGCCTTCAGGAAGGATATGACACCGGAGCGCCGCCACCGCCCAATCCAATGATCAAAGTTTCCCCTAAAGCTGCACGACGAGCAATGAGAGCCGCGACGACGCCTTTAAGAAGGGAACGAGCTTCGCCGCCGCCGGTCCGTCCGAAAATAGAACAGGTTTTCACCCTGGCCAAAACTCACCGCCACCGAAGGCCACACCCCGACGACCATGCGCCCACACGGCCATGGCCACCGAGCAACACCACGCCATGGCCTTTGCCTGAGAGCACCGCACAACCACCACCAGGGCCGCCGCCCCGACATCCAAGACCTTGACACCACCTCACCCGAGACCTGCCGCTACCCCAACCAAAGAGACGAGCGCAAAGGTCCCCCCTTTCGCACCCCTGGGCGTCGAGACCCAATAGGCCGGCCACAACTGGCCTCAATCGACACGTCCTGCATCATCGGGCGCGAGGCGAGCTCGGTCCTGCAACACCGTGCGCGAGACGAGCTCGGTCCCGCGACACTGTGTGCGAGACGAGCTCGATGTTGCGAACCGGGCGCGAGACGAGCCATGGACTGCAGCTGGGAGATTGCCAACCCTTCGACGGACGAAGCGTCCGGACGACGAGGAGGAGGGTCGAAGGCCGATACCCTACGGACAAGCCGGCGCCAGGACACGCCAGCCGCCGCCGTAGCCGACTTGCCAAGCCACCATGGAGCCATCCACGGCGAAGCAGCAGCCACCGCGGGCCACTGCCCAACCCGCCCCACTCCCAAGCATCATGCCAACACCGGAAGGACGGAAAGGCCACACCTTGGAGCCCCTGGTCGCCGACGAACTAGCACGCTGTGGGCCACGAGCGGCACCACCAAACATCGGGGAGGCCGGATCTGGCGCCCAACCCACGGGATCGACGCAGACACCGAGGGCGGAGGCATGAGAGACGGCGGGGGGAGGGATCCGCCGCCCCCCGCCCCCTGATCCGCGGGCCCAGCCACGGCGCGCACCGCCGCCCATAGCCCTTCACACCATCACTAGAGGGTCGTCGTCCCAACAAATCCTGCAGTCGCGCCGCCGCGTGCCGTTCTCAGTGCCGCGCCACCCCCGTTGGCCCCTGCCCGCGCCGCACACCACCGGAGCGGGGAAAGATGAGAGGCCCGCCCCCGCCGACGTTGGAGGGGCTTCGCCCCCCAACGCACCACCGGCGGTGGCGAGGGGAGGGAGGGAGATGTGGGGAAGCTCGGCTAGGGGCTAGGGTTTCCTCCCCGACGCCCGCGGGAGCGCCACGGGAGAGGAGGAGAGTAGTCCAATCATGTATACCACATCACGTAGACCTATTTGACTAGTCTCTTCGGAGGCGGTGCGGGGGCTGCTACCTCCTTTATTTTCTCCCGACCATTGCATCACCACCGAGGCTAGCGTCACTGACGCGTAGCAGTGTTGTTGCAGCCCAACCCTTCCCGCGGTACAGTGCCACAGCCGCCTCATTATGTGTCGACTAGGGCAACCCCCTCGTTCCCTTGGTGAGGGCGCACCTCACCGGAATCTAAGCGGAGATGACTGGGCGAGGAGATCAGCGAGAGGGGCCATCTCAAGCTAGGTGTTGGCGCTATTGTATTTAGTCCGTATATTAGCTTTGGTCAAAGTCAAGCTTTGTAAACTTTGACAAAGTTTATAAATAAAAATATTAACCAATACAACAACAAATCAACACCATTAGATTTATCATTGCATATATTTTCACATCATATAAATTTGTTACTGTAAATG
The DNA here is from genome assembly GCA_034509565.1 of Triticum monococcum. NCBI lineage: Eukaryota > Viridiplantae > Streptophyta > Magnoliopsida > Poales > Poaceae > Triticum > Triticum monococcum. Next base: position 72,374,993 of record CM067846.1, read on the forward strand.
TTCATATTATTTTTTACAAACTTGCCAGGCAACTTCAATATGCAGAGTATATAAATAAAAGCGGAGTATGCAGTTTCTTTATTTTGCATGGAAATGGCCGGGCGGTTTAATTTGGAGCGGCGAGCAAAGCACACACACCTGGAGAGGTCGACATGGAGGATGTACTGGTCGACGGCATCCTCTCGAAGACCGCGCTGCGGGTCTGTTGCAGCCAATGAGCCAAACCCTGATGAGCTCGACGTCGCGGAGGAAGGCCTGCATCCACATGAGCTTGTCCCGGAGGCTCCGTATGTCTTCGTTCACCGCCACCATTGCCCGGGCCAGCTCCTGCAGCTTCCCCGCCAGCGCCCCGATGACGGCCTCCGCCATCGTTGCCACCTCTCTGGACTCTGCTCACTCTTGCAACGCAATGATGCAGATGACGGTAGCTCATATGGTGGGTCGCTGCCCCTGCCTTCCATGGATGCCTACCAGCTCGCCCCTACTTCGGGACCAAATCGAGGGAGGCAAAGAATCATTGTAGATCTGTTTCTTGCTGGTATTCCTAGGCCTTTCCTCTTCTGATCACAAAACGTGATTCGTTACAGGATAAATATTTCTTCTTCTTCAAGATAACTCGCAGCACGTGGCCATTTTCTTGTTGGTTTCTATGTATGCCTTTCCTCCCAACAAAGTGATGCTAAAATATGCCTTGTTCGTCAAGACAAATGGCTGCATCTCTTCTTCAGAAAAGAAAGAACAATGGCAACATCAGCATCATGTGATGTGGTGTGAGACGATCCTCGCAAAAACAAAAAAAGCATCATGACCCGAAAATAGTGTCATGTTGTAAAAGAAGCAATGACAAACCAAAAAAATACAAGCTCCTCATTGGGTGAGCTCTAAACAGTAAGTTGGCGGGGTACAATACATCATCGTCAATGATATTTGTACGTGCTTAAAAAACCATCTGTACCTAGGAAGTTGGTCCTTCATTATGTCTCGTTACAACCTCCAGCATATCTTGAAAAATCCCTGCTGGATCATTTAACAGGCGCGCACTATATATTACACCAAACGTAGGGAAGAAACAAACATGTTTCAGACTGAAGCAAATTTGTTTTGGCTCCTAACATCAACAGTTAGAGAAGTTCAGAATTTAGGCACTATTAGCAATAATCTGAACATGCAAACGGAAACCTAGTAACGAAGATGCAGCGTGACAGGTATGGAGTCAGAACAATCAGCAAGAGGTGAAAAAGAAACGCAAAGGCTCCTAAGGACTCACCTTGAAACTGACGCCTTGCAGTACACGCTTGTCCCCAAAGGGCTTATGCACATCCCCACAATCCACAAGGACACTGTGTTCATTACCAATCTGCTTGCCCAAATCCCAGTTCTTAGACAAGCTAGAACCTTGCATCATGATCAAAACAAAACGCCATTCATCAAGCTGAGCAGAATTCGTAACAAGCAATATGTGAATACTAGAGTAGCAGAAGGGGCCAAATCTGATACAAAAAGTTTGTAGGGCACACCAGAGAGCAAACACCTCCCAATATTTCAAGTCGCAACGCATGAATCATGAATTGCACAGGAAAGAGAGAGGGAGAAGGGCAGTTGCGGATTCACGTACTCGTGCGGTCATTCATGTCGAAGTAAACCATCGCGTCCGCCGCCACACATGAGCAGCGAGCGCCTGCAACAACAATGAAAGAAATAACAAGTCAGGATCAAGGTGCTACAGCGTCAGGACTTCACGTGGATCGGATGCGAGCCAGCACACACCTCGAAGTTTCTTGAACACGCGGATGGGCACGGCGAGCCTCCCAGAATAAGTAACAAAATCATTTCATCGAACACACCATGACCGATCAGCGTCATTTCACCATAAAATGGTGGAGCTGGTTTGACGCCGGAGGATGGCAAGGTAGGGCGACCACAAGTAGTCCCCTCTGCGTGCAGCCTCTGGACAATGAGCAGCGAGACGAAGACAAACGAGCCAAGGACCCCGCCGCTGCTACAGACGCGCAGTGGCGGAGCTAGACATTATATTCATGGGGAGCAAAATCAAAGTATAGATGTTTGAAGGGATCAAAAGCTAATTTTATTCCAATTTGAGCAGCCCTAAAACATTTCTTCATGCTTTTTACAAAGGTTGGGGGTTCTACATAGCTCCGCCCCTGCAGACGCGGCTGTGGTCGGACGCGGCAATGGCGCACGCATCTATCCTCGGGCCATCTGCTAGAAGAAGCACCCCACATCTACTACGCCCAGTCAAACTAGCTCCTCCCTTTTCGGCGCGATGGACACACTCATGGCTCGAGAAGGCCGTCCCATTTTCCGTGAGCAAATAAGAGAAAGAGAGGAGAAAGGAAGGTGGCGTGCGTGGGGAGGAAAACTGGAAAAGTGAGGGGCTGTTTGGTTCTAGGACTAGCATTGCCACACTTGCCATACATTTTTGCCAAGCTTGCCTAAGATTAGTTCATCAAAATGAAAGCCACAAGTTGGCAAGCCTAAGGGAATCTTGCCACACTTTTTGTGAGTATGCCATGTGGGGTCTAAGTGTGGCTTGCCAAATGTGTGGCTTGAACCAAACACTCATCTAAGTTGGTCAAACTTGCCTAAGCTTAGGTGTGGCAATCTTTGGCAAAGTTAGTCTCAAACCAAACAGCCCCTGAGTTGGGGTGGGGCGTATCTGGCGAAGGAGTACCCGAGTCTCTCTTTGCGGGATGACATGGACCAATAACAAAGAGAGACGACGAACCAATCCGGGATAAGCGACTGAACAGTGCATCGATGCGATGTGGACATCGCAAGCATGAGCCCTGCGTTTAGCTCATGATGAATGTAATTTTGTCGAGATCTTCAAAACTAGATCCATATTAACAGGTTATGACGAACTTACAAAAAACCTGAGAAAAACCCTGATAAAAACAAAAATAAAAAACAAGCAACCAAAATAAAATAAAAAACAAGAAAAGTTAGAAAAAAACCGGAGCAGGAAGTATGGTTGCGGGGTTTTCACCTTCTCCTATTTTGAAGCACAATTATGCTTCTCACCTTCTCCTATTTTGAAGCACAATTATGCTTCTCATAGAAACAAATCTATGCTTCTCATGAAAGTAAATCTATGCCTTCACATGAAGCAAATCTATACTTTTTGTGGAAACACAGATATTTCCTTTCCAAGATGTGCTTCTTATGGAAATAAATTTGTGCCTCCACAAGAAGCAAATATATGTTTCTTGTGGAAACACATATTTTTTATCCTTTTCTGAGAAGCACACTCTTATTTTTTGCGAAATAAGAAGCACACTCGTGAAGAATTTTTTTTCTGAGAACAGAAGATAAGCAATTTGTGTCTTCCAAAACCTAGGGAAAACCGGGTAAAAAAATCAAAAAACAAAAAAACCTAGAAAATAACCCATCTAAAACCCCAAGAAAAAAACATACAGAAAAAAATAGAGCAAACACCCAGCACGTGACATGTGGCGCGGCTAAACATACCACTTGACATGCTCTCAAGCCATCAAAATGACCCTGAAGGCCCCCACAAAGGGTTACCTTCAGTTAGTTGCTTTTTTCAATACAGTCAGACGCAAACGCTCATACATACGCGCATACACTTAGCCCTATGAACGTGTATATGCACACCCTGCCCTTATGAACACTTTCGAGAGACTTAGCTGACATATCATCTCAAGATTTACGAAGCCACCGTAGGCGCCTCGTCGTTGACGGGGACGTCTCCTCCCACTAAAAGCACATCGCCATGAATTCTAAAATAAATCTAGGAATAATGCGAGCACCAGAATTTGAACTCTCGTGGGCTGAGGATACCACAGTCCCTTTAACCATCCAACTGCATGTTGGTTCGCACCTCCGGTTAGTTGCTCTGAGGTTTCGCTTGTAGTGAGCTAGAGTTTGAGCTAGCCGACAGAGTTTTCTTAGTGGGCCAGCCCACAGTACCGTGTACAATGTTTTTCCTTAGCATCGGTTTTCTGCGACGTTAGTTACACACTTTGTACAAAAAAAATTGTAGTTTGTTTTCTTCTTGCATTATCTTTTTGTTTCTAGTTTCTTCCAACTTATGTTTTTACTCGCATTGAAAAAATAATGGAATGTCAAAATTTGTTCATTCAATTTTGAAAAAAATACATTTCAAAAAATATAAAAGTTTTAAAATTCTCAAATGTTTAAAAATATGTCCATGACATTCCTAAAATGTTCATGAAAATGTAAGCATTAGTTTAATTTTTTTTAAATGTATTTTACCATTTCAAAAAATATTCATGAAATTTTAAAAATCTTCAGGTGCTCTTAAAATTATGCTGATGACATTTAGGAAAAGGGTTTGACTATGTCACATCTAGATGTGAGATATTATCTCACATCTAACATGATGTCATGTGTTTCTAAATCCTGTTTCAATTCCCGGCATCGTGGTCTTTATTGCCCCTGGGTATCAATAACACACACTGGCTGGTAGACCAGTGCCATCGCTAGACACCCAAGCTAAGCGGGGTTCATATTCTGGGCTAAACTTGATTAACACAAGTTTGCAAGCAACGTGGTGCACGCATGCATCATGCACGCTCCAGCCTGGCATGCATCCTCTAGGTCTTTTCTCGAGTATCATATAGCTTGCCTCTAGGTGAATGCCCTTTAGCTAAGCTACCCCATTAATGTGATTTTTTTGAATTTATTTATTTTTCGAAAAAAATAAAAATGTTTGAGAATTAAAAAAACAATTTAAAAGAAATATCAATCAAAAATAATTGTGAATTTAAAAATATTCATGATAAAAAATGTTCATAAATTTGAAAATTCTTTGACAACTTATAAATGTTCATGTATTAAAAAAATAAGATTAGAAAAGATGTTCATGATTTGTTAAATTTTTAGCTTCTCCAAAATGTCCATGAATTAAAAACACCAATTTGAAAAATGTTTGTGAATTTTAAGAAAGTACATTGGGGCAAAAAAAGGATCAACAAACTAGTTGCATGTCAATGACCGACTTGCAACCAGGACGAACAGAAAAGGTGGGACCCTAGTTACGAGCCGTTGTTTGACGTGCAACGGCGGCATAAAAAGATCAAGGGTCGAGTTGCATGTCAATAGTGGACTTGCAACTAAGACAAATAAAAGTTTAACCCTGTTGCGAGTCGATGATGGATTTGCAACTGAGATAAAAAAAAGAGTCGAACCCAGTTGCGAGTTCATTTGGACTTGCAATTGGCTCAAAAGAAAGTAGGGCCCGGTTATTAGTTGAAAGGTGGGCTTGCAATTAGGTCAAAAAAAGTCGGGCCTCGGTTATAAGTCGAAGGTTGACTTGCAATTGGGACAAAAAAAAATTAAGTCCCAGTTGCGAGTCGAGGGTCAAGTTGCAACTGGGAGAAATATGTTAGGCCTCAATTACGAGTCAAGGATGGACTTGCAACTGGGACAAAAAAAGTTTGGGCCCTAGTTGCGAGTCGAGGATGAACTTGCAACTGAGATAAAAACTGCCGATGCGCAGTTGCGAGTCGAGGGTGGACTTGCAACTAGGACAAAAAAAATTTGGGCCCTAGTTACGAGTCGAGGGTGGACTTGTAACTGAGACAAAAAAATGTCAAGACCGAGTTGCGAGTCAAGGATGGGATTGCAATTGAGACAAAAAAATATTGGGCCCCAATTGCGAGTTGAGGGTGGACATGCAACTGAGGCAAAAAAAGTCAATACCTAGTTACGAGTCGAGGGTGGGATTGCAACCGAGACAAAAAAAATTGGCCCAATTGCGAGTCGAGAATGGACATGCAACTAAGACAAAAAAATGTCGAGACTCGGTTGCGAATTGAAGGTGAGATTGTAACTGGGACAAAAAAAAGCTGGGCCACCATTACAAGTGAGTGGACTTGTAACCGGGACAAGTAAAAAGACAACCCCGGTTTGGTAGTAGACAATCAACTAATAAATATGGGAAAAAATCATGAATTTTAAAGAAAAAAAGTAAAAGAAAAATGGGAAAAAGAAAAGAAAAAATAGAAAAGAAAAAATATAACAAAACGTGAATTTTAAAAGTTTATGGATTGATACAAATAAATGAACAAAATAAGAAAAGGGATAAATACAAAACAGAAAATAAAAAAATCGCTTCTGGCCGCAGCCCACACGGAGGCAAACACACGATGCTGTGGAAAAACCCGGCCTAAATGCTACGACATGCCACTTGCGCAAGTGACGGACGTACAGGAAAAACACTAAATGACAAAAAAGATAAAAAATACAAATCTTGATGTATAAATCATGTGGTTAGAAAGTTAGATGTGAGATAACTATTTCACATCTAGATGTGAAATAGCAAATCTGTTAGGAAAATGTTCATACAATGCTTATCCTTTTGAGTAAATTTTAAAAAATGTTGAAGATATAAATCAATGTTCACGACACTACTGGGCCGGCGGTTGATGGTCAAAACTAGAGCGCCTTCCAGTCCCATGTCAGACCAGAAATGGCGATGATGTAAAAAAGATAATCCTTTGCCTTTTATTCGGTTGAATGTGAGGTGGCCGTAGAAATTTGTTGGCAAATGTGCAATGTTTGTGATTTGGCGATGATTTTGTGTGTGTGTGGGGGGGGGGGGGGGGGGGGGGGGGACTGACTCAATGCAACATCATTTATCAATAGTATGATAGGTGATTCCGAGGCAAGTGATGTCGATCCTGAGGGTGCAGTGTTGTCGCTTTTTGAACATGCGTCCGACCGAGATATGGAATTTGATAATTCGAATTCTCTGACTCTTCACTGGAATTTGGTATAGACTTCCACTCTTCCTGGCATGTTCCCTCCTTGTACCACTGATCGTCGGTGCATCGGGGACCAGGGAATTCTAAAAATGAAGAGCGAAATCATTGTACAAACATAAATATATAAAGGAAATTATACCATGGATCCCATAGTTTCATGTACATGATAATTATTGTGTTGCTGCGCCACCCCCACTCTGGCGCTTCCTATTCACCGTGTAGGTCTTTGGTTAGCGACGTAATGCATACCCCCAACACTTGGTGCACAGTTATATGGGCCGTCCCATTTTATGCTTTTTTTCAGAGTCTATTTACACTTAGCCATGTCTTTTCGTTAGGCTTTATTCTGGTTTATCCTTTTCCTTTTCCTTTTTTGTTTTCATTGCCCATTTTTATATTCTGAAATCACGAAATTTTTCAAACTCGTGAACAATTTTTGAAACCGGAAACATTTTTTTCAAACTCATGATAAGTTTTAGAATTCATAAACATTTTTTGAAATCATTAACATTTTCAAATTCTTATATATTTATCAATTCTTGGTGAACATTTTATGAACTTTGTAAGAAAAGAAAAGAAAAAATATGAAAAAGAATGAAAAAATGCGCCCAAGGACCTACGGTGGGCCGGCCGAAAGCCACGCGGGTGAGCCGCGCGTCGGGGCGTGCCGCAGCGAGCGTGGCTGCGAGTTTGCTCGCAGTCCATCTCGAGACCTTCGAGAAAGCAGCTCTCGCGCGAATAGTATGATGGGTGATTCCGAGGCAAGTGATGTCGATCCTGAGGGTGCAGTGTTGTCGCTTTTTGAACATGCGTCCGACAGAGATATGGAATTTGATAATTCGAATTCTCTGACTCTTCACTGGAATTTGGTATAGACTTCCACTCTTCCTGGCATGTTCCCTCCTTGTACCACTGATCGTCGGTGCATCGGGGACAAGGGAATCCTAAAAATGAAGAGCGAAATCACTGTACAAACATAAATATATAAAGGAAATTATACCATGGATCCCATAGTTTCATGTACATGATAATTATTGTGTTGCTGCGCCACCCCCACTCTGGCGCTTCCTATTCACCGTGTAGGTCTTTGGTTAGCGACGTAATGCATACCCCCAACACTTGGTGCACAGTTATATGGGCCGTCCCATTTTATGCTTTTTTTCAGAGTCTATTTACACTTGGCCATGTCTTTTCGTTAGGCTTTATTCTGGTTTATCCTTTTCCTTTTCCTTTTTTGTTTTCATTGCCCATTTTTATATTCTGAAATCACGAAATTTTTCAAACTCGTGAACAATTTTTGAAACTGGAAACATTTTTTTCAAACTCATGATAAGTTTTAGAATTCGTAAACATTTTTTGAAATCATTAACATTTTCAAATTCTTATATATTTATCAATTCTTGGTGAACATTTTATGAATTTTGTAAGAAAAGAAAAGAAAAAATATGAAAAAGAATGAAAAAATGCGCCCAAGGACCTACGGTGGGCCGGCCGAAAGCCACGCGGGTGAGCCGCGCGTCGGGGCGTGCCGCAGCTAGCGTGGCTGCGAGTTTGCTCGCAGTCCATCTCGAGACCTTCGAGAAAGCAGCTCTCGCGCGAATAGTATGATGGGTGATTCCGAGGCAAGTGATGTCAATCCTGAGGGTGCAGTGTTGTCGCTTTTTGAACATGCGTCCGACCGAGATATGGAATTTGATAATTCGAATTCTCTGACTCTTCACTGGAATTTGGTATAGACTTCTACTCTTCCTGGCATGTTCCCTCCTTGTACCACTGATCGTCGGTGCATCGGGGACCAGGGAATCCTAAAAATGAAGAGCGAAATCACTGTACAAACATAAATATATAAAGGAAATTATACTATGGATCCCATAGTTTCATGTACATGATAATTATTGTGTTGCTGCGCCACCCCCACTCTGGCGCTTCCTATTCACCGTGTAGGTCTTTGGTTAGCGACGTAATGCATACCCCCAACACTTGGTGCACAGTTATATGGGCCGTCCCATTTTATGCTTTTTTTTCAGAGTCTATTTACACTTGGCCATGTCTTTTCGTTAGGCTTTATTCTGGTTTATCCTTTTCCTTTTCCTGTTTTGTTTTCATTGCCCATTTTTATATTCTGAAATCACGAAATTTTTCAAACTCGTGAACAATTTTTGAAACCGGAAACATTTTTTTCAAACTCATGATAAGTTTTAGAATTCGTAAACATTTTTTGAAATCATTAACATTTTCAAATTCTTATATATTTATCAATTCTTGGTGAACATTTTATGAATTTTGTAAGAAAAGAAAAGAAAAAATATGAAAAAGAATGAAAAAATGCGCCCAAGGACCTATGGTGGGCCGGCCGAAAGCCACGCGGGTGAGCCGCGCGTCGGGGCGTGCCGCAGCGAGCGTGGCTGCGAGTTTGCTCGCAGTCCATCTTGAGACCTTCGAGAAAGCAGCTCTCGTGCGAATAGTATGATGGGTGATTCCGAGGCAAGTGATGTCGATCCTGAGGGTGCAGTGTTGTCGCTTTTTGAACATGCGTCTGACCGAGATATGGAATTTGATAATTCAAATTCTCTGACTCTTCACTGGAATTTGGTATAGACTTCCACTCTTCCTGGCATGTTCCCTCCTTGTACCACTGATCGTCGGTGCATCGGGGACCAGGGAATCCTAAAAATGAAGAGCGAAATCACTGTACAAACATAAATATATAAAGGAAATTATACCATGGATCCCATAGTTTCATGTACATGATAATTATTATGTTGCTGCGCCACCCCCACTCTGGCGCTTCCTATTCACCGTGTAGGTCTTTGGTTAGCGACGTAATGCATACCCCCAACACTTGGTGCACAGTTATATGGGCCGTCCCATTTTATGCTTTTTTTCAGAGTCTATTTACACTTGGCCATGTCTTTTCGTTAGGCTTTATTCTGGTTTATCCTTTTCCTTTTCCTTTTTTGTGTTCATTGCCCATTTTTATATTCTGAAATCATGAAATTTTTCAAACTCGTGAACAATTTTTGAAACCGGAAACATTTTTTTCAAACTCATGATAAGTTTTAGAGTTTGTAAACATTTTTTGAAATCATTAACATTTTCAAATTCTTATATATTTATCAATTCTTGGTGAACATTTTATGAATTTTGTAAGAAAAGAAAAGAAAAAATATGAAAAAGAATGAAAAAATGCGCCCAAGGACCTACGGTGGGCCGGCCGAAAGCCACGCGGGTGAGCCGCGCGTCGGGGCGTGCCGCAGCGAGCGTGGCTGCGAGTTTGCTCGCAGTCCATTTCGAGACCTTCGAGAAAGCAGCTCTCGTGCGAATATTCTTGTCTCTGTTGTTTCTAAGCCGATCAGTTTTGCTGTTTTTTACGGTTGCTGGTTCTGGTCGCTCGAATTCTTTTGATCTAGTTTTCTTCTGTTTTTTTTTCATTTCTCTTTTTCTATTATTTTTTTCTTTCAGTTTCTTTGATTATTCATGGTTTTTTTGGTTTTCTATTTTCTTTGTTTTCAAATGGTTGTCTTCATTCCTTCTCGATGTTTACTGGTTATTTTCTTGTTTTTCTTTAGTTTTCTTTGTTTCTTTTCTCCGTTCCCACTGTTTTTTTATTTTCCTATTTTTGTTCCATCTTCTTTATTTCTTTCGTAGTTTTCATCTTTTTTTTGTTTCTTTATCGGTTTTTGTTGTTTTCATTTTTTGACTGGATTTCCTTGTTGATTTTTATTGGAGGGTGCTGTTTATTGAAAAAGGCTTTCGCCCCGCTTTATAAATAAAGCAATGACCAACAACATCCAGGTACAGACGCACACCATCACAACACACGCACACAATCAAGGCAGGATACATAGGCGCTGAGCGCAGCAACACGACCCCCAGCACTACTCGAGCATCCGGGACTCCACCAGTGAACACGCCACCACGAAGAGATGCCACCGCATACGACGAACCGTGGGCTCCAAGAGGGTGCCTTCAGGAAGGGAACGACACGGCAGCGTTACCATCGCCTGATCCGAGGATCAAGGTTTCCCCCGGAGCCACACGACAGACAATGAGAGCCGCGATGACGCCTTCAAGAAGGGAACGAGCTATGCCGCCGCCGGTCTGTCCGAAGAAAGAGCAGGTTTTCACCCCGGCCAATACTCACTGCCATCGAACGCCGCACCCTGACAACCACGCCGCCCACACGGCCATGGCCACCGGGCAGCACCAAGCGACGGGCTCTGCCCGTGAGCACCGCGCAACCACCACCAGGGCCGCCGCCCCGGAATCCAAGACCTAGGAACCACCACAACCGACACCCGCCGCTACCCCAATGGAAGAGACGATAGGATCCCGGGGCACACAAGTCCATCGATTCGTCCTAAAGCTCCGGGCGCGAGACTAGCTTGGTCCTACTACCGGGCGTGAGACGAGCTCGGTCCTGCTACCGGGCGCGAGACGGGCTCGGTCCTGCTGCCGGGCGCGAGACAAGCACAGTCCTGCTGCCCGAGCACGGGACTAGCGATGGGTCGTAGCAGGGAGAGGGCCATCCCACCGACGAAGATTACGCCCGGGCATCGAGAAGAGGGGTCAAAGCTCTTCACAGGCCGCTCACGAACGGGCCGACGCCGAAGAAGTCCGGCCGCCGCCGTGAGACGATCCTGACCACCGCCATGAGCCACCACCACGCCATGGTAGCCCACATCCCCGCCGAGCGCAGCCCGCGGCACCTGCCATCGCCGGAACGGCCGGGGGCCGGCAGGTCCACCACCACCAGGGAGCGCTGCAACAGGGGCAGCCACTGGAGCAGGCCACCACCTGCGGCGAGCCGGGGCCCCGCCACCACAAGGGCCCAAAGCACCTGAGCCGCAGCCGCGACGGATCTGGACCACGCCCACACGCTGCCGCCGCCGGGAACAGGGCACGCCCCCAGCCCGTCCCAGCCACCCGCGCCGCCGCCAGCAAGCCGCGCCCCCATCGCGGGCCGTCGTCGCCGTGCCGCCGCGCCCTGGGCCAGCGCCGCGCCGCCGCCCAACAAGGATGGCCCGCGCCATCCAGCGCCACGTGGGGGAGGAAGAGGCCCCGCCGCCGCCCGATCTGGCCGGGCTTTGCCCGCCAGCACGCTGGGGCGGCGGCGAGGGGAGGGAGAAACGAGGAGGGGGCCGCGCCCCGCGGGCTAGGGTTCCCCCCCCCCCCCCCGGCGGCGCTCGCGGGAGCGGCGAGGGAGGGGAGGGGAGGGGAGCAGTGTCGCAAGATACTGCTATTCGTTTACGAAAGTGCATCGAGGGTGCTGTTTAGACTGTTCTGCTCCAGGAAGTTTATGCTTGTACGCTTGTTGTTGCCTCAGAACATTCTAAAATTGTCATTTCATAGCCTTCACCATTATATCTGTGTGTCTTTCTCTTGTTTTTGGAGCTCATTTGAATATTTGATTATAGTTTCATGTCTAGTGATAGTTTCTTCTTTATATACTGATTTTACAATTGATTCTTGTACCCATCCTATAATATTTTTACATAACTCCTGGGCCGAACAGTTCCTTTTTGGCCCTAATTTGCATCCATGAATATGAAGTGCAAACAACAAGAAAAACAGAGCCGAGTTCTAGCACGATCCCGGGGCAAGCACCCACAGCAAGCTGGGGTATCCCAGTTACATTTGCACCTTGGATCAGCACTACCATTTTATATGGGATCATCAGGAAAGTTCAAGAAACTCTAAAAACATCACAATGTACTACCATTTTCGCAACAAGCAAGTTGAAAAAAAAATGAGGCATCATATATGAGGAAACAACACTATCAAACCTCTGAGAAGGGCTACCAAGCTTGCAATATCTCTATTGTATAGCAGAAAATTAATTCATTTGCTACTATGTACATCATACAACAACACTTTTCAACAATTTGATATACGTGGAAGAGGTATGTAAATAAAGTGAACTAAATACAGATTGCAAGCATCATGCACACATTTTTCAGAATGTTGTTGGCATGGCATTTAACAAGTTTCAGTAGGTGGGATTACACAAAAATTATGATCTCATCAAGCACAAATGCAATCAGCCATCTACAAAGAAAAACATTTAGTTCATTAAATAAGCTAACCCTATGGTCAAGCGCACCTATAACTACCATCCCCAATTTTTCCATCCAAAACTTATCAACTGATTGTTGCATCCTGGTACCATTGGTTCAAATTCCCTGTTTTTCACTCTAATGTACCAAAGGATAATGTGGAAATCTTATGCAATGCTCATCATTTTCCTAGAGAAAAAGAAGAGTACAAAAAGGCTGTTAGCCAAAATTGAGATGATCTAATGCTCATGCGCAGATGACCATCGGAGATAAGATTACACAAATGAAAATAAAGTTTACTAGCACTTCATATCAAAAAGAAATAATTGAACTGAGAGTGTACACAAACATGCAACTATTTCTATGAGCTCAAGTGAAGTTGTATCATATAATCTTGTTGCACCAACGATCCAGTAGACAATAGTTGCATGTAATCGTAATTATCAAGTAAACGAGAGTCATATGGAAATACATGGAAATGTTCTTATCATGCCATGATTGTTTGGAGTGCCTCACTAAGGGTAAACATATTATGCAACTAGCTTTGAGTGGTTGTGTCTTCAACCCTATGTCATCATGCTATATGCAATAGTCTGTTTCATTACTTAATACCCGGGTGTATATGAGGGTTTCGATAACTTTGAGTGGAGCATTAGCCACTAGATTTGGCGTGTGTTGATCTAGTGGATTGATCGAAGCACTGTTATATAAAATGATCACTACCTGTCCTTATCATGCCAGATTATTTGGATTCCACAAGTCTCAAACATATGCTTATTATTATGTACCACTGTGACTACAAGAGATGCTACCAGTGACCATATGAACCCAGGTCCAATTTTCTCTTTACAAAAAATCTCCAAAATCTCGTTTAGTTGCACTTTTATTTCGATTTAGTACTTATTCCAAACAGAATAGAATTGCAGGTTGACCAAAATGTACAATTGGTTCAGAGTCGTTTAGGAGAGTGGAGGGATGTACTGGAGAAGGGTAATGAGGTGCGAGGCAATTAACCAAAATTACGATGCTATGCAGGACACTAGCAAGACAGATGCTTAAAAGTAGAAGATCTCATCCCACATGTCATCGCGAGGAATATACAGTGGCTACGACTGGGCCATGAGGCAGTTGCATGTTGGGAAAATCAACAAAAGACAAACAACCGCATCATGAATATGAGAGCATGGGAAAGATTGTAGAACGTTATAAAATAAATAGATAAGATTTGTCCAATCAACCAAAGAATGCTTTAAATAACACGACATGAACTTTGAAAGTGATGCACATAAATGGCCCAACAACCACGTAATAATGCTTTCTCATCCCCTTGAGCTATATATACCACTACTACTCATCCTTGCCCAAACACTTATAGAGCTTCATCTCCTCATTTAATCAGCACCTCAAACTTTCACATTTCAAATCCTTTTTACCATCTAGTACAATAAATACGTATATCACAAGCCACATGAACATACAAGAGAACAACCACAAAATAAAAATGTTGTCGAGAAATCATAGGAACAAGAGGCATAGGGAAACAAACACATAAATGATGCCCACCTTATTCATTATTTGAGCTGCCCATGATCATGTGGTTCGGAACAACCCCTACTTTTTCTGTAGCTGAGACACGGTTTTCAAATGGCTACAAGCAGCTAGCAATATGCATTGTGCAAATTCAACAACAACCATATGCCTGGAACTAACTAGGTTGAACAATCAAGAACTATCATCTCCATGCAACCATTTTTTGTCTGGGTAGAGAATATATTGCTTATTGTCGTTCTCATTTGCTCCAAATCTTATGTTTCTCATATTAATAGCATATTTGTGTTCTATATGATAACTTTGAACCGCTTGTATCCGTTCATGTAATGGCATGTTTGGGTTCGGTTCAGGTTATCTTTAGCATTTTGTATGAGTTCTGAACATTTGATGCCCGCATTGATGCAAATTGGCTGACCAAAAGCAACTAAACTACTGAAAAGGTTCACCTGCTTGTAGCCCATACTTACATGATGTTAGCTAAAGGCAATATGTTCCCTGCAAAAAAAATCTAAAGGCAATATGTAACAAAATCAGATTCAACTGATAAGCGGACACATCCGTCTTCATCATTGATTCAAGTACTCTTTTTATATTTGGAATAGAGAAAGGTGTGGCAGAACAAAGAATAGTAACTCAGTAGAATTAAATAAGGAAATCCCACAGAGAGAAATCTTTGGTTTTCTGTTTCCATACCTCATCCATTTCAGTTATATAGAATCCAGTCTAGGCATCCAAATGCGTACATATGAACAATTTACCCGATGCTAGATATCACATTACTCTAGGATGCTCAGTTCACTGATAATCCTGTATAGTGTCTACAGTGGGATATTCTTGAAGGAAATATGCCCTAGAGGCAATAATAAAATTATTATTTATTTCCTTATATCATGATAAATGTTTATTATTCATGCTAGAATTGTATTAACCGGAAACATAATACATGTGTGAATACATAGACAAACAGAGTGTCACTAGTATGCCTCTACTTGACTAGCTCATTGATCAAAGATGGTTAAGTTTCCTAACCATAGACATGAGTTGTCATTTGATTAACGGGATCACATCATTACGAGAATGATGTGATTGACTTGACCCATTCCATTAGCTTAGCACCCGATCGTTTAGTATGTTGCTATTGCTTTCTTCATAACTTATACATGTTCCTATGACTATGAGATTATGCAACTCCCGTTTATCGGAGGAACACTTTGTGTGCCACCAAACGTCACAATGTAACTGGGTGATTATAAAGGTGCTCTACAGGTGTCTCCGAAGGTACTTGTTGGGTTGGCGTATTTCGAGATTAGGATTTGTCACTCCGATTCTCGGAGAGGTATCTCTGGGCTCACTCGGTAATGCACATCACTATAAGCCTTGCAAGCATTGCAACTAATGAGTTAGTTGAGGGATGATGTATTACGGAACGAGTAAAGAGACTTGCCGATAACGAGATTGAACTAGGTATTGAGATACCGACGATCGAATCTCGGGCAAGTAACATACAGATGACAAAGGGAACACCGTATGTTGCTATGCAATCTGACCGATAAATATCTTTGTAGAATATGTGGGAGCCAATATGAGCATCTAGGTTCCGCTATTGGTTATTGACCAGAGACGTGTCTTAGTCATGTCTACATAGTTCTCGAACCCGTAGGGTCTGCACGCTTAAAGTTTCGATGACGTTTATATTATGAGTTTTGATGTACCGAAGGTTGTTCGGAGTCCCGGATGTGATCATGGACATGACGAGGAGTCTCAAAATTGTCAAGACATGAAGATTGATATATTGGAAGCCTATATTTGGATATCGGAAATGTTCCGGGTGAAATTGGGATTTTACCGGAGTACCGGGGGTTGCCGGAACCACCCCAGGGGCTTAATGGGCCTACATGGGCCTTAGTGAAAATAAAGGGCTGCAAGGGGAGTGTGGGGCGCGCCCCCCAAGGCCCAAACCGAATTGGTTTAGGGCAAAGGGGGCCGGCCCCCTCTTTCCTTCTCCTCCTCTCCCTTTCCTCCCCCCTCTCCTACTCCCACTAGGAATAGGAGGAGTCCTACTCCTAGTGGGAGTAGGACTCCCCCTTGGCGCGCCTCTCCCTGGCCGGCTGCCTCCACCCCTTGCTCCTTTATATACGGTGGCAGGGGGCACCCCATAGACACAACAATTGATCTCTTGATCTCTTAGCCGTGTGCGGTGCCCCCCTCCACCATAATCCACCTCGATCATATCGTAGCGGTGCTTAGGCGAAGCCCTGCGTCGGTAGAACATCATCATCACCACGCCGTCATGCTGACGAAACTCTCTCTCAACACTCGGTTGGATCGGAGTTTGAGGGACGTCATCAGGCTGAACGTGTGCTGAACTCGGAGGTGCCGTGTGTTCGGTACTTGATCGGTCGGGTCATGAAGACGTACGACTATATCAACCGAGTTGTGCTAACGCTTCCGCTTTTGGTCTTAGAGGGTACATGGACTACACTCTCCCCTCTCGTTGCTATGCATCACCATGATCTTGCGTGTGCATAGGAGAATTTTTGAAATTACTACGTTCCCCAACAATGGCATCCGAGCCTGGTCTTATGCGTAGATGTTATATGCACGAGTAGAACACAAGTGAGTTGTGGGCGATATAAGTCATACTGCTTACCAGCATGTCATACTTTGGTTCAGCGGTATTGTTGGTTGAAGCGGCCCGGACTGACATTACGCGTACGCTTACGCGAGACTGGTTCTACCGACGTGCTTTGCACATAGATGGCTGGCGGGTGTCAGTTTCTCCAACTTTAGTTGAACCGAGTGTGGCTACGCCTGGTCCTTGCGAAGGTTAAAACAACATCAACTTGACAAACTATCGTTGTGGTTTTTATGTGTAGGTAAGAACGGTTCTTGCTAAGCCCATAGTAGCCACGTAAAACTTGCAACAACAAAGTAGATGACGTCTAACTTGTTTTTGCAGGGCATGTTGTGATGTGATATGGTCAAGACATGATGCTAAATTTTATTGTATGAGATGATCATGTTTTGTAACCGAGTTATCGGCAAATGGCAGGAGCCATATGGTTGTCGCTTTATTGTATGCAATGCAATCGCCATGTAATGCTTTACTTTATCACTAAGCGGTAGCGATAGTCGTAGAAGCATAAGATTGGCGAGACGACAACGATGCTACGATGGAGATCAAGGTGTCGCGCCGGTGACGATGGTGATCATGACGGTGCTTCGGAGATGGAGATCACAAGCACAAGATGATGATGGCCATATCATATCACTTATATTGATTGCATGTGATGTTTATCTTTTATGCATCTTGTCTTGCTTTGATTGACGGTAGCATTATAAGATGATCTCTCACTAAATTTCAAGATAAAAGTGTTCTCCCTGAGTATGCACCGTTGCCAAAGTTCGTCATGCCCAGACAGCACGTGATGATCGGGTGTGATAAGCTCTACGTCCATCTACAACGGGTGCAAGCCAGTTTTGCACACGCAGAATACTCGGGTTGAACTTGATGAGCCTAGCATATGCAGATATGGCCTCGGAACACTAAGACTGAAAGGTCGAGCGTGAATCATATAGTAGATATGATCAACATACTGATGTTCACCATTGAAAACTACTCCATTTCACGTGACGATCGGTTATGGTTTAGTTGATTTGGATCACGTGATCACTTAGAAGATTAGAGGGATGTATTTCTAAGTGGAAGTTCTTAAGTAATATGATTAATTGAACTTTAATTTATCATGAACTTAGTACCTGATAGTATCTTGCTTGTCTATGTTAATTGTAGATAGATGGCCCGTGCTGTTGTTCCGTTGAATTTTAATGCGTTCCTTGAGAAAGAAAAGTTGAAAGATGATGGTAGCAATTACACGGACTGGGTTCGTAACTTGAGGATTATCCTCATTGCTGCACAGAAGAATTACGTCCTGGAAGCACCGTTGGGTGCCAGGCCTGCTGCTGATGCAACTAACGACGTTAAGAACGTCTGGCAGAGCAAAGCTGATGACTACTCATGACGGTGCTTTGCAGATGCAGATCAAAGGCACAAGATGATGATGGCCATATCATATCACTTATATTGATTGCATGTAATGTTTATCCTTTATGCATCTTATTTTTCTTAGTTCGGCGGTAACATTATAAGATGATCTCTCACTAAATTTCAAGGTATAAGTGTTCTCCCTGAGTATGCACCGTTCCTACAGTTCGTCGTGCCGAGACACCACATGATGATCGGGTGTGATAAGCTCTAGGTTCACATACAACAGGTGCAAGCCAGTTTTGCACACGCAGAATACTGGGGTTAAACTTGACGAGCCTAGTACATGCAGATATGGCCTCGGAACACTGAAACCGAAAGGTCGAGCGTGAATCATATAGTAGATATGATCAACATAGTGATGTTCACCATTAAAAACTACTCCATCTCACGTGATGATCAAACATGGTTTAGTTGATATGGATCACGTGATCACTTAGATGATTAGAGGGATGTCTATCTAAGTGGGAGTTCTTAAGTAATTTGATTAATGGAACTTAAATTTATCATGAACTTAGTACCTGATAGTATTTTGCATGTCTACGATGTTGAAGATAGATGGCCCGTGCTGCTTTTCTGTTGAATTTTAATGCGTTCCTAGAGAAAGCTAAGTTGAAAGATGATGATAACAACTACACGGACTGGGTCCACAACTTGAGGATTATCCTCATTGCTGCACATAAGAATTATGTCCTGAAAGCACCGCTAGGTGACAAACCCACTACAGGAGTAACGCCAAATGTTATGAACACCTGGCAGAGTAAAGCTGATGACTAGTCGATAGTTCAGTGTGCCATGCTTTACGGCTTAGAACCGGGACTTCAACGACCTTTTGAACGTCATGGAGCATATGAGATGTTCCAGCAGTTGAAGCTAATATTTCAAGCAAATGCCCGGATTGAGAGATATGAAGTCTCCAATAAGTTCTACAGCTGCAAGATGGAGGAGAATAGTTCTGTCAGTGAGCATATACTCAAGATGTCTGGGCATAATAATCACTTGATTCAACTGGGAGTTAATCTTCCGGATTATAGCGTCATTGACAGAATTCTCCAATCACTGCCACCAAGCTACAAGAGCTTCGTGATGAACTATAATATGCAAGGGATGGATAAGACAATTCCCGAGCTCTTCGCAATGCTAAAGGCTGCGGAGGTAGAAATCAAGAAGGAGCATCAAGTGTTGATGGTCAATAAGACCGCCAGTTTCAAGAAAAAGGGCAAAGGGAAGAAGAAGGGGAACTTCAAGAAGAACGGCAAACAAGTTGCTGCTCAAGAGACGAAACCCAAGTCTGGACCTAAGCCTGAGATTGAGTGCTTCTATTGCAAGCAGACTGATCACTGGAAGCGGAACTGCCCCAAGTATTTGATGGATAAGAAGGATGGCAAGGTGAACAAAGGTATATGTGATATACATGTTATTGATGTGTACCTTACTAGAGCTCGCAGTAGCACCTGGGTATTTGATACTGGTTCTGTTGCTAATATTTGCAACTCGAAACAGGGACTACGGATTAAGCGAACACTAGCTAAGGACGAGGTGACGATGCGCGTGGGAAATGGTTCCAAAGTCGATGTGATCGCGGTCGGCACGCTACCTCTACATCTACCTTCGGGATTAGTATTAGACCTAAATAATTGTTATTTGGTGCCAGCGTTGAGCATGAACATTATATCTGGATCTTGTTTGTTGCGAGACGGTTATTCATTTAAATCAGAGAATAATGGTTGTTCTGTTTATATGAGTAATATCTTTTATGGTCATGCACCCTTGAAGAGTGGTCTATTTTTGATGAATCTCGATAGTAGTGATACACATATTCATAATGTTGAAGCCAAAAGATGCAGAGTTGATAATGATAGTGCAACTTATTTATGGCACTGCCATTTAGGTCATATCGGTGTAAAGCGCATGAAGAAACTCCATACCGATGGACTTTTGGAACCACTTGATTATGAATCACTTAGTACTTGCAAACCGTGCCTCATGGGCAAGATGACTAAAACGCCGTTCTCTGGAACTATGGAGAGAGCAACAGATTTGTTGGAAATCATACATACAGATGTATGTGGTCCGATGAATATTGTGGCTCGTGGCGGATATCGTTATTTTCTCACTTTCACAGATGATTTGAGCAGATATGGGTATATCTACTTAATGAAACATAAGTCTGAAACGTTTGAAAAGTTCGAAGAATTTCAGAGTGAAGTTGAAAATCATCTGTGACGCCCGGATAATTAAGCTACAACAACCCTCTGCTAATGATGCCACGTCACTTCAATTACTATTGCTAATCTCGCGGTAATTCAAAACCGATTCAGATTGAAATTCAAAATCCATCAAAACAATAAAGGTTTTCAAATATTAAAACTAAAATGTTCGGAGTGAACCAAATTTTGAATAGGTTATTATGGTAAGGGAACCACACTTTTACAAAATTCTTAGATAATCTAAAATGAATAAAATAGTAGCTAAAACAATTAAATAAACGCTTTTTGAATTTTATAAAATACTATACTATTTTGTTCAGGGGTAAAACTTCTAAAACAGTAGTTGGAATTGTAACTCTATTTTAGGTGTGGTCTTGCTTTTTATAAAACTATAAAGTATTAAAAAATAAAAGAAAACAGAAAAGAAAATAAGTAAAAAGTAAAAAAACCAAACAAAAATAAGACAAGAAAAGGCCTCCCTGGCTGACTGGGCCTCGGCCTAGCTGGCCACTTGGCTAGCCATGCCGGCCCAACCGGCGCCCCACTCCCTCTCCATAATCCCCCAACTCCACCGGTCAACCCACCGACAGCCCCCACGTCTCTCTCTCCCCCACCCCCCCGATCCAGATCGGGATTGGGGCGACCGCGCCCTCCACCCCGCGAACCAACGCTGTCGCCGCCTCGTCCAGCGACCTCGCCGGACCTCACCGTCGCCCGAAGCCGCCGTCTACGCCGCCGGACCCCGTCGCACGACTTGCTCCTCCCTCATCTGGATCAGGAGGCAGCCGCGCCTCGACCCCGCCAACGCCAATGCCGCGCGCCACCCCCTCGCTCCTCGTCGGCGCCCCGAAGCCCGCTGCCGTCGCCGGATCGACCTCGCCGTGGCCTCCTTGACCTCCTCCCCGAGCACCGCTACCGTACCCCTGCAACCCCTTGTGAGCCCCATCCTTCTCCTCTGTCTCGCTCCACCGCCCCCGCTTGCTGCGCCCGCCGCTCTGCGCGCGCCCGCACTGCTGCTCCTTCCCTGCGCACCTGCGAGCGCCTGCCCAAACGAGGCCTCGCGCCACTGCCTGGAGGTGCTTGCCACACCGCTGTTTTCCCCGATGCCGACCGGAGCCTCTCCGCCTCCCCCTGTTGTCGTCCTCATTCACTCTCATGCAGCCGCCCTGCTCGCGCGTCTCCTCCCGTGTCCGTCGTGAACGCTCGCCGGAGCTCCGCCCCGCCCGCCCTCTGGAGCTCTGCTCCGACGCCGCCGCCACGCCCCCCTTCACCGCTCTGGCTCGTTGCTGCCATGTCTGGGCTCCCTCCTCAGGGTCCATCGCGCCACTCGAGCGTCCCCACACAGTTGCCCGTGCTCGCCCGGCCGCGCCGCCGCGACAACCCAGGGCCGCCGTCGCCTCGGGCCCTACTTGTCGGTGCGCCCGTTCGGGCGACGCTACGCCTCGTCGAGCGCCCACAATCACGCCCGTCAGCGCCCAACCCGATAGGCTCCCAGGGGCCTATGACAAGGGGGCCCGGCCCCAGAACCTTTTCTAAAAAAAGGGTTAAGAAATAATAATTAATAAAATTAATAATTAATTAATTAAATAAACAATTATCTTAATTAATCTTAATTAATTAATTAAAGAATTAATTAAACTAATTAATCCTGATTAGATTAACCTAATCAATTAACTAAACCCTAATTAACCTAACAGATTATGACAGGTGGGTCCCACTGGACCCACATGTCAGTTTGACCCAGTCAACCCCTGTTGACTGCTGACATCAGCATGACAACATGCTGATGTCATAAATCCAATTTCGAATTAAATTAAATAATTAATTAAAATCCAGAAATTAATAAAATCTTTAGAAAATCATATCTTTTAATCCGTATCTCGGATTAAATTATTTTCAACATGAAAGTTGCTCAGAACAACGAGACGAACCCGAATACACAGCCCGTTCGTCCGCCACACATCCCTAGCATAGCGAACACGCAACTTTCCCCCTCCGGTTCATCTGTCCGAAAATGCGAAACACCGGGGATATTTTCCCGGATGTTTCCCCCCTTCGCCGGTAGCACCTAGCACTGCATTAGGTCACCTCTAGCACCACGTATTGCCATGTTATGCTTTGTGATGCTTTGATTGCTCTATTATTTATTGTGTTCCCCTCCATTACTTCTTTCCGGTAAACCCCGAGACTGCTGTCGGTACCCCTTTGATCGACTACATCGACGACGAACCCTTCTTGCTAGAGCAACCAGGCAACCCCCCCCTTGATCACCAGATATCTCCTACTCTTCTCTATACTACTTGCATTAGAGTAGTGTAGCATGTTATTGCTTTCTGTTAATCCTATTCTGATGCATAGCCTATCCTTGCTACTATCGTTGTTACCTTTACCTGCAATCCTAATGCTTAGTATAAGATGCTAGTTTATCATCAGTGGCCCTACACTCTTGTCTGTCTGTCATGCTATACTACTGGGTCGTGATCACTTCGGGAGGTGATCATGGGCATATACTATATACTTTACACTATTACATTACTTGTGATACTGTTCGGAGATGGGGGCTGAAGGGGTAGGTGGCTCCATCCCGATAGAGGTGGGCCTGGGTTCCCGACGGCCCCCAACTGTTACTTTGAGGCAGTTCGCGGTTACTTCAGAATAACACGCTTAACGAGATCTGGGTCTGGCTACTAGCCTATACGCACTAACCAACCACGCAGGAACAGTTATGGGCACTCGACGTCGTGGTATCAGCCGAAGCCTTCGCGACGTCAGCGACTGAGCGGCGCGCGCCGGATTGGACTAGAACGCCGGCTAGGCTAGGTCTGCTTCCGTCCGCGTTCGCAACATGCAGGTGTGCAAAGGGCGATGGGCCCAGACCCCTGCGCCATAGGATTTAGACCAGCGTGCTGACCTCTCTGTTGTGCCTAGGTAGGGCTGCGACGTGTTGATCTTCCGAGGCCGAGAATGACCCAGAAAAGTGTGTCTGGCCAAATGGAATCGAGCGTGTTGGGTTATGTGGTGCACCCCTGCAGGGAAGTTAATCTATTCGAATAGCCGTGATCTTCGGTAACAGGACGACTTGGAGTTGTACCTTGACCTTATGACAACTAGAACCGGATACTTAATAAAACACACCCTTCTAAGTGCCAGATACAACCCGGTGGTCGCTCTCTAACAGGGCGGTGAGAAGAGGATCATTGGGTAGGATTATGCTACGCGATGCTACTTGGTGGACTTACCTTCTGCTCTCTTCTACATGCTGCAACATGGAGGTTACCAGAAGCATAGTCTTCGACAAGACTAGCTATCGCCCTCTTATTCCGGCATTCTGTAGTTCAGTCCACATATGATACCCCTTTTTCCATTTGATACCAATGCATACATTTGTAGTGTAGCTCCTTGCTTGCGAGTACTCTGGATGAGTACTCAAGGTTGCTTTACTCTCCCTTTCCCCCCTCCCTTTACCCGGTTGCTGCGACCAGATGCTGGAGCCCAGAAGCTTGACGCCAACGTCGACAACGACTCCTACTACCCCAGAGGTGCCTACTACTACGTGCAGGCCGCTGACGTCGACCAGGAGTAGTTTAGGAGGATCCCAGGCAGGAGGCCTGCGCCTCTTTCGATCTGTATCTCAGTCTGTGCTAGCCTTCTTAAGGAAACTTGTTTAACTCATGTCTGTACTCAGATATTGTTGCTTCCGCTGACTCGCCTATGATCGAGCTCTTGTATTCGAGCCTTCGAGGCCCCTGGCTTGTAATATGATGCTTGTATGACTTATTTTATTTGT
Organism: Triticum monococcum; assembly: GCA_034509565.1. NCBI lineage: Eukaryota > Viridiplantae > Streptophyta > Magnoliopsida > Poales > Poaceae > Triticum > Triticum monococcum. The sequence goes on from CM067846.1 coordinate 72,399,412, forward strand.
AGAGTTGTGTTGTTATATCTTCTCGTGAGTCCCTGATCTTGATTGTACACGTTTGCGTGTATGATTAGTGTACGATTGAATCGGGAGCGTCACAAGTTGGTATCAGAGCCGACTGCCTGTAGGAATCCCCCTTCCATACTCCTTGGCTAAAGTTGAGTCTAGTCATTGCAAAACTTTTACTAACATGGTTGTGTGGCTTACGGGCCCATGTCACCATTCGGGTGGTATTAGGATATTTTATTCCTCGTCTATACTCTGGGACTCTGACATCTCTTCTACTCGGGTTAAATGGTTTTACTAACTCTAACTCTAGGTTCTCGTAACTACTTCCTCCCAGAGAGCCACTCGATACAGATGATCACTTGATGCCCTAGAAGATTCCGAAGTTACTCTCTGATGTTCCCACGATACTTTGTGCCATCAGTTTTGCAATTCCACTCCATCAATAAACCCCAATGGATAACCAAGTACACTTGCCATTCATACAATCATTCCCCGTTGATCTTGTTATTACAAGATACCCCGAAATTCTCTCTAATGTTCTGAAAATACTTTGTGCCTACTGCCTTGCAGTTCTTTGCCACATGAATACCCATACGGATAATTTCTCACACTTACCGAGTATCCACTCATCGCAAGTTGATTCATGTAAGTCACCAATCTTCGAAATACCATTCGATCTTCCGAAAATCCTCAGTAGCCTATTGCTCTTGAAATTCTTGCTTGCTTACATTATGGTTAATCCTATAAGTCTAGTAATCTTATTGGCATCCTTTATCACTATCATTTTGAGTCCGTCGATTCAATATGCTGCGGATGCTCGCAATCCTCAGGATTTATCTTGCCGGCTCAGACATCATTTTAAACATGAGCTGGTTCTCGACCAATCGGATTTCCAATGATTGTACCCCTACATCTACGCAACTTATCCGTCCTTAATCAGAGCATTTGCTTCTGATCCCTTGATCGGAAATCATAATACCTTCGGATTTGAGCTCTGAATTAGTCAGTTGTTTCTATAATCCAATGCCTTTGCATTGTTACTTCCTCTGGTTGTGTGCCGATACTCACATCAGCTGCATTATGGACCGGCAGATCCTTTGTTGGATTTTATCCAACAACGTCCTTCATATTCAATAACCTTGCGAGCCTTCCCTCAGATATATAATGCCTTTGGTAAATTGTATCCTCTGCTTTCTCAGCCATGCTCAGCTTTTGAGCTGGTAGTATTTACTATTGAAGCTTGTGGTATATGTTTCCACAATACCCTGATGGGTTGAACCTATGCCTTCCTTAATATGTGTGAACTCAAAAGTTTTCACGAGTCATACTCTTCTGGTAATTGGCCAGATAAAATTTCAACAATAGAACTTCTTCGAAAGTGAGAAGTGAATGAAAGGTTATGCATTAAAGAAGTGGGAGTCGACCTTCACCTTCGTGTTCATGCCCATGGACCCGATGTGGAACTTATCATCGAAGCTTCTTGTAAATGATAATAATCCCCTTGTTATAAGTTCATCATGTATCAATGTTTGGTCCTTTGCAATCATGGTTTCAACCATATTTTCTCCTTAATACCATTTCTCGGACAAGTTGAAGCACTTGTCTTCTGCAGATCATTGCACCTGTCCATCCTTTACTTTGATCTACCGGCGAGTATTACACCATGATATCTCGAGATTATCATGGAACTGCATAACCTCTTATGAGTTCTTCATCAGGTGCTACCTTCTCACTGATTCCAATTTTTCATGGGCTCTGAGTTACTAAACACTCAAAGACACCGATAGCTGACTCAAGTCCGCACCATGATTAAACAACTCTTGATAACCTTCATTACTTACGAGTTTGAACTCAATCACGTCATTCCTAGCCTGCTTGGCTATATCCTTGTCGTGCCGATTTTAATTGTGCTACCTGGTCCTTCTTCCGGAGCACAATTTTTGATGATGAGCTAAGCTTACGTCGATTGTCCTCATCATATCAGTTTGCCCTGGACAACAATCTTGATTTCGAGTTTGTGTCGTATATGTGGTTCCCATAATCTTTCGCTACATCAGACATGTTGCTTGATGTAGTCGTTGTTTGATTGCTTCTTCGTGGAGCCTCTAGACAAAATTTGTTATGATCATTATCAGCATTTTGACTCCTTCCAGGATATCAATCGAATTCATGATGAGAAATACCATCCTTTACCTCGATGATTTGTCTTATCATCGGCCACTTTATTGCCTTACCTCCAACACAATCATGATCATGTTTTGTGTTATACCTTGAGTTCCTTACTATGCAGCATTTGTTCTTCTTTACCTTGGAATATTACCATCTTTTATGTCAAGTATGTTGTGAGAATTTCACCACCTCTTATGAATTATTGATGCAAGTGATGCTTCTCACCATCACCATTCTTTTCACGGCCCCCGTGTTCCAACCGGAATACCGACAAATGGATTGTGATGTGAAAAATTCAAAACTTCTAGCAACCCTATTGCTTGTAAGTTATTGAACGATAGTTACATTCTTTGTGTATTGGATATCGAATCACCCTTCTATCATTGATATTCCTACCTAAGCCCATAATTTGGGTGAACTTTTCAACCAATGTTTAAATTGTATATGTTTTCCTCGAGCATACATCATTGTATCATTTGATCTGACAAATGCTATCTCCTTGTTCACATAATTGTGGACATCCATCTTCTGGAAATCTCAATGAATTGTCGCTGAGTCCATAAACCACCTCCTCGTCCTCTTCTTGGTTTGATGATGAACTCTTGTTTCGGAACTCGCTTCCATAGTTCATTTCCCGAGAATCTACAATGTCATATCGTCAATTTGTGTCGCATTTTGTCTCTCTTCTTCTCAGGCATCCTGAGTCTGAGGTATCCTGACACCAATCAGATTTGAAATTCAGTCAGATATGATGGTTGGAACATTTTCCAAGAGTCATAGCATTGGTCATAGTATAACCCGGTAAGGTGATGGCATGCCTAGCACACCTGGCTGGAGGACCTATTGCTATGGTATCCTTTTAGCAAGGTTAGCCATTCGTCCATGAGGAAATTGTAAGACTTATTCTATATGTTGTTCCTGATGAATCCCTTGTGTATCCGAGTTCGATCCTTGCTTGAAGACCATGTCAATGCTATCTCGAAGCATGTCTGTGGTACTCCGATTTTCAACAAGAACATTTGAAGCCCAATGCTAAATGTTTCCTGCTCCATTATCCAAACACCGTTGTATGGGTAATGTCATGAAATTCCTCCCCCTTACCTAAATGGTTTTCTACTTTCTATCCTGTCATGGAAAGCATGCTCCGCTTGTCCTTGGGAAGGATATACCCCCAAAATATGTGTGTATACACATTTTTCTTTCCATTGTTCTGTTTAAACCTGATAATCACTTTTCCTTTCCACTGGTTTGTTTAAACCTTCTGGTGATCTATATGATCTAAGCAGTAATATTCTCTTGCTTATGTAAACACCTCGGTGTACAACTCTATCAGTAAGACCCTGTTACTATTGTTGATGACATTCCGGTAGCCACCGATGGACGGGAACTTTGCCTATTGGTCCGCCTCGTTCAACGAGCAGGAAACTGGTTCTCTTCGTCCCTCGCCCTTGGTACCGATGTTGTTGCCAACATAACTAACAGGCTAACCTTTGACATGCCTTGCTAACGTGATCACGCAAGACGTCTCTACCCTTCCTACCTTTAACCCACATGGTGGGCCCATAACCCACAGATCCACAGGATCGAAACCTGACTCTCCTATACAAACCCGTGTTCCCAAGGTTGTTCCTCGCACTTGGCCTCATATGTAATTCATGAGCCACCTTCCGAGAGATCATCGATTCGGGCATCGGTCACAATAATTAGTTCTGTTGCTTTGAACCCCTTTCACGCCCTGCAAGAGGCATCGAACGATTGCCTACCCGCTCGAAACTTCTCATGGTACCTACTTACTTTGCTCTCGATGTGTTTCATTTGTTCAACTCGAGAGATACTCTTATGATCATTCTTGGGATACCCCCGCCTAGATGATTTTCCTTTATAACATTCAATTGTTGTAAAGCTGCCACTTACCTATTCGTAAGTACGATGGAGTTCCCGAAGAAAGGACGACAACTTCATCATGATGACCTGAAATAGCGTAATGAAGACATCAATGTAATGGATCAACCTCTTCGAGAAGAACAACCAAGACCAAGAACACTCCCTGGAATTTCGTAACCCGAACCTTCCCCCCTTACTTCCCTCTTAAATCTCGGGACGAGATTTCTTGTAGTGGAGGAGAATTGTGACGCCCAGATAATTAAGCTACAACAACCCTCTGCTAATGATGCCATGTCACTTCAATTCCTGTTCCTAATCTCGCGGTACTTCAAAACCAATTCAAATTGAAATTCAAAATCCATCAAAACAATAAAGGTTTTCAGATATTAAAACTAAAATGTTCGGAGTGAACCAAATTTTGAATAGGTTATTATGGTAAGGGAACCACACTTTTACAAAATGCTTAGATAATCTAAAATGAATAAAACAGTAGCTAAAACAATTAAATAAATGCTTTTTGAATTTTATAAAATACTAAACTATTTTGTTCAGGGGTAAAACTTCTGAAACAATAGTTGGAATTGTAACTCTATTTTAGGTGTGGGTCCTATTTTTTTATAAAACTATAAAGTATTAAAGAAATAAAAGAAAACAGAAAAGAAAATAAGTAAAAAGTAAAAAAACAAAACAAAAATAAAAGAAGAAAAGGCCTCCCTGGCCGACCGGGCCTCGGCCCAGCTGGCCACTTGGCTAGCCAGGCCGGCCCAACCGGCGCCCCACTCCCTCTCCATAATCCCCCCTCCACCGGTCAACCCACCGACACCCCCCACGTCTCTCTCTCCCCCACCCCTGATCCAGATCGAGATCGGGGCGACCACGCCCTCCTCACCGCGAACCAACACCGTCGCCGCCTCGTCCCGCGACCTTGCCGGACCTCACCGTCGCTCGAAGCCGCCCTCTACGCCGCCGGACCCCATCGCACGACTCGCTCCTCCCTCGTCTGGATCGGGAGGCAGCCGTTCCTCGACCCCGCCAACGCCAATGCCGCGCGCCACCCCATCGCTCCTCGTCGGCGCCCCGAAGCCCGCTGGTGTCGCCGGATCGACCTTGTCGTGGCCTCCTTGACCTCCTCCCCGAGCACCACTGCCCGTACCCCTACAACCCCTTGTGAGCCCCTTCCTTCTCCTCTGTCTCGCTCCACCGGCCCCGCTCGCCACGAGCGCCGCTCCGCGTGTGCCCGCACTGCCGCTCCTTCCCTGCGCACCCGCGAGCGCCTGCCCAAACGAGGCCTCGCGCCACTGCTTGGAGGGACTTGCCCGACGCCGGCTGGAGCCTCTCCGCCTCCCCCTGTTGTCGTCGTCGTTCGCTCTCATGCAGCCGCCCTGCTCGCGCGCCTCCTCCCGCGTCCATCGTAAACGCTCGCCGGAGCTCCGCCCCACGCGCCCAACGGAGCTCTGCTTCGGCGCCGCCGCCACGCCCCCCTTCACCGCTCTGGCTCGTCGCTGCCATGTCCGGGCTCCCTCCTTAGGGTCCACCGCGCCGCTCGAGCGTCCCCGCCCAGTTGCCCGTCCTCGCCCAGCCACGCCGCCGCGCCCACCCGGGGCCGCCGTCGCCTCGGGCCCTGCTCGTCGGTGCGCCCGTTCGGGCGACGCCACGCCTCCTCGAGCGCCCACAATCACGCCCGTCAGCGCCCGACCCGATATTCTCCTAGGGGCCTATGACAAGGGGGCCCCACCCCCAGAACGTTTTCTAAAAAAAGGGTTAAAAAATAATAATAAATAAAATTAATAATAATTAATTAATTACTTAATTAATTAAAGAATTAATTAAACTAATTAATCCTGATTAGATTAACCTAATCAATTAACTAAACCCTAATTAACCTAACAGAGTATGACAGGTGGGTCCCACTGGACCCACGCGTCAGTTTGACCCAGTCAACCCCTGTTGACTGCTGACGTCAGCATGACATCATGCTGATGTCATAAATCCAATTTGGAATTAAATTAAATAATTAATTAAATTCTAGAAATTAATAAAATCTTTAGAAAATCATATATTTTTATCCGTATCTCGGATTAAATTATTTTCAACATGAAAGTTTCTCAGAACGACGAGACGAACCCGAATACGCAGTCCGTTCGTCCGCCACGCATCCCTAGCATAGCAAACACACAACTTTCCCCCTCCGGTTCATCTGTCCGAAAACGCGAAACACCAGGGATATTTTCCCGGATGTTTCCCCCCTTCGCTGGTAGCACCTAGTACTGCATTAGGTCACCTCTAGCACCACATATTGCCATGTTATGCTTCGTGATGCTTTGATTGCTCTATTATTTATTGTGTCCCCCTCCGTTACTTCTTTCCGATAAACCCCGAGACCGCTATCGGCACCCCTATGGTCGACTACATCGACGACGAACCCTTCTTGCCAGAGCAACCAGGCAAGCCCCCCCCCTTGATCACCAGATATCGCCTACTCTTCTCTATACTGCTTGCATTAGAGTAGTGTAGCATGTTATTGCTTTCCGTTAATCCTATTCTGATGCATAGCCTGTCCTTGCTACTACTATTGTTACCTTTACCTGCAATCCTAATGCTTAGTATAGGATGCTAGTTTATCATCAGTGGCCCTACACTCTTGTTCGTCTGTCATGCTATACTACTGGGCTGTGTTCACTTCGGGAGGTGATCACGGGCATATACTATATACTTTACACTGTTACATTACCTGTGATACTGTTCGGAGATGGGGGCTGAAGGGGCAGGTGGCTCCATACCGGTAGAGGTGGGCCTGGGTTCCTGACGGCCCCCAACTGTTACTTTGAGGCAGAGCGATAGGGCAGGTTGAGAATACCTAGGAGAGAGGTGGGCCTGGCCCTGGTCGGTGTTCGCGGTTACTTCAAAATAACACGCTTAACGAGATCTGGGTATTTGATCTGAGTCTGTCTACTAGCCTATAAGCACTAACCAACCACGCGGGAACAGTTATGGGCACTCGACGTCGTGGTATCAGCCGAAGCCCTGGTGATGTCAGCGACTGAGCGGCGCGCGCCGGATTGGACTGGAACGCCTGCTAGGCTAAGTCTGCTTCCGGCCGTGTTCGCAACATGCAGCTGTGCAAAGGGCGATGGGCCCAGACCCCTACGCCATAGGATTTAGACCAGCGTGCTGACCTCTCTGTTGTGCCTAGGTAGGGCTGCGACGTGTTGATCTTCCGAGGCCGGGCATGACCCAGAAAAGTGTGTCCGGCCAAATGGGATCGAGCGTGTTGGGTTATGTGGTGCACCCCTGCAGGGAAGTTAATCTATTCGAATAGTCGTGATCTTCTGTAACAGGACGACTTGGAGTTGTACCTTGACCTTATGACAACTAGAACCGGATACTTAATAAAACACACCCTTCCAAGTGCCAGATACAACCCGGTGGTCGCTCTCTAACAGGGCGGCGAGGAGAGGATCATCAGGTAGGATTATGCTACGCGATGCTACTTGGTGGACTTCCCTTCTGCTCTCTTCTACATGCTGCAAGATGGAGGTCACCAGAAGCGTAGTCTTCGACATGACTAGCTATCCCCCTCTTATTCAGACATTCTGCAATTTAGTCCACATATGATACCCCTTTTGCCATTTGATACCAATGCATACATTTGTAGTGTAGCTCCTTGCTTGCGAGTACTTTGGATGAGTACTCACGGTTGCTTTACTCCCCCTTTTCCCCTCCCTTTACCCGGTTGATGCGACCAGATGTTGGAGCCCAGAGGCTTGATGCCAACATCGACGACAACTCCTATGACACCGGAGGTGCCTACTACTACGTGCAGGCCGCTGACGTCGACCAGGAGTAGTTTAGGAGGATCCCAGGCAGGAGGCCTGCGCCTCTTTCGATCTGTATCTCAGTTTGTGCTAGCCTTCTTAAGGCAACTTGTTTAACTCATGTCTGTACTTAGATATTATTGCTTCCGCTGACTCGCCTATGATCGAGCTCTTGTATTCGAGCCTTCGAGGCCCCTGGCTTGTAATATGATGCTTGTATGACTTATTTTATTTGTAGAGTTGTGTTGTGATATCTTCCCGTGAGTCCCTGATCTTGATTGTACACGTTTGCGTGTATGATTAGTGTATGATTGAATCGGGGGCGTCACATCATCGTACCAAGAAAATAAAGTTTCTACGATCTGATCATGGAGGAGAATATTTGAGTTACAAGTTTGGTCTACATTTGAAACAATGTGGAATAGTTTCGCAACTCACGCCACCCGGAACACCACAACGTAATGGTGTGTCCGAACATCGTAATCGTACTTTACTAGATATGGTACGATCTATGATGTCTCTTACTGATTTTCCGCTATCATTTTGGGGTTATGCTTTAGAGATGGCCGCATTCACGTTAAATATGGCACCATCGAAATCCGTTGAAACAACACCTTGTGAACTGTGGTTTGGCAAGAAACCAAAGTTGTCGTTCCTGAAAGTTTGGGGCTGCGATGCTTATGTGAAAAAGTGTCAACCTGATAAGCTCGAACCCAAATCGGAGAAATGTGTCTTCATAGGATACCGAAAGGAGGCTGTTGGGTACACCTTCTATCACAGATCCGAAGGCAAGACATTCGTTGCTAAGAATGGATCCTTTCTAGAGAAGGTGTTTCTCTCGAAAGAAGTGAGTGGGAGGAAAGTAGAACTTGATGAGGTAACTGTTCCTGCTCCCTTATTGGAAAGTAGCTCATCCCATAAATCTGTTCCTGTGACGCCTACACCAATTACTGAGGAAGTTAATGATGATGATCATGGAACTTCAGATCAAGTTGTTACTGAACCTCATAAATCAACCAGCGTAAGATCCGCACCAGAGTGGTACGGTAATCCTGTTCTGGAAGTCATGCTACTAGATCATGATGAACCTATGAACTATGAAGAAGCGACAGTAAGCCCAGATTCCGCAAAATGGCTTGAAGCGATGAAATCTGAGATGGGTTCCATGTATGAGAACAAAGTGTGGACTTTGGTTGACTTGCCCAATGATCGGCAAGCAATTGAGAATAAATGGATCTTCAAGAAGAAGACTGACGATGACGGTGATGTTACTGTCTACAAAGCTCGACATGTTGCGAAAGGTTTTCAACAAGTTCAAGGGATTGACTACGATGAGACCTTCTCACCCGTGGCGATGCTTCAGTCTGTCCAAATCATGTTAGGAATTGCCGCATTTTATGATTATGAAATTTGGCAAATTGATGTCAAAACTGCATTTTCTGAATGGATATCTGGAAGAAGAGTTGTATATGATGCAACCAGAAGGTTTTGTCGATCCAAAGGGAACTAACAAAGTGTGCAAGCTCCAGCGATCCATTTATGGACTGGTGCAAGCCTCTTGGAGTTGGAATAAACACTTTGATAGTGTGATCAAAGCATTGGGTTTTCTACAGACTTTTGGAGAAGCCTGTATTTACAAGAAAGTGAGTGGGAGCTCTGTAGCATTTCTGATATTATATGTGGATGACATATTACTGATTGGAAATGATATAGAATTTCTGGATAGCATAAAGGGATACTTGAATAAGAGTTTTTCAATGAAAGACCTCCGTGAAGCTGCTTATATATTGGGCATAAAAATCTATAGAGATAGATGAAGACGCTTAATTGGAATTTCACAAAGAACATACCTTGACAAAGTTTTGAAGAAGTTCAAAATGGATCAAGCAAAGAAAGGGTTTTTGCCTATGTTACAAGGTGTGAAGTTGAGTAAGACTCAATGCCCGACCACTTCAGAAGATAGAGAGAAAATGAAAGATGTTCCCTATGCTTCAGCCATAGGCTCTATCATGTATGCAATGTTGTGTACCAGACCTGATGTGTGCCTTGCTATAAGTCTAGCAGGGAGGTACCAAAGTAATCTAGGAGTGGATAACTGGACAGCGGTCAAGAACATCCAAAAATACCTGAAAAGGACTAAGGATATGTTTCTCATTTATGGAGGTGACAAAGAGCTCATCATAAATGGTTACGTTGATGCAAGCTTTGACAACAATCCAGATGATTCTATATTGCAAACCGGATATGTGTTTACATTGAAAGGTGGAGCTGTCAGTTGGTGCAGTTCTAAACGAAGCATAGTGGCAGGATCTACGTGCGAAGCGGAGTACATAGCTGCTTCGGAAGTAGCAAATGAAGGAGTCTGGATGAAGGAGTTCATATCCGATCTAGGTGTCATACCTAGTGCATCGGGTCCAATGAAAATCTTTTGTGATAATACTGGAGCGATTGCCTTGGCGAAGGAATCCAACTTTCACAAGAGAACCAAGCACATCCAGAGATGCTTCAATTCCATCCGGGATTTAGTCCAGGTGGGAGACATAGAAATTTGCAAGATACATATGGATCTGAATGTTGCAGACCCATTGACTAAGCCTCTTCCACGAGCAAAACATGATCAGCACCAAGGCTCCATGGGTGTTAGAATCATTACAGTGTAATCTAGATTATTGACTCTAGTGCAAGTGGGAGCCTGAAGGAAATATGCCCTAGAGGCAATAAAAAGTTATTATTTATTTCCTTATATCATGATAAATGTTTATTATTCATGCTAGAATTGTATTAACCGGAAAACATAATACATGTGTGAATACATAGACAAACATAGTGTCACTAGTATGCCTCTACTTGACTAGCTCGTTGATCAAAGATGGTTAAGTTTCCTAACCATAGACATGAGTTGTCATTTGATTAACGGGATCACATCATTAGGAGAATGATGTGGTTGACTTGACTGATTCCATTAGGTTAGCACCCGATCATTTAGTATGTTGCTATTGATTTCTTCATGACTTATACATGTTCCTATGACTATGAGATTATGCAACTCCCGTTTATCGGAGGAACAATTTGTGTGCCACCAAACGTCACAACGTAACTGGGTGATTATAAAGGTGCTCTACAGGTGTCTCCGAAGGTACTTGTTGGGTGGGCATATTTCGAGATTAGGATTTGTCACTCCGATTGTCGGAGAGGTATCTCTGGGCTCACTTGGTAATGCACATCCCTATAAGCCTTGCAAGCATTGCAACTAATGAGTTAGTTGCGGGATGATGTATTACGGAACGAGTAAAGAGACTTGCTGGTAACGAGATTGAACTAGGTATTGATATACCGACGATCGAATCTCGGGCAAGTAACATACCGATGACAAAGGGAACAACGTATGTTGTTATGCGGTCTGACCGATAAAGATCTTCCTAGAATATGTGGGAGCCAATATGAGCATCCAGGTTCCGCTATTGGTTATTGACCAGAGACGTGTCTCAGTCATGTCTACATAGTTCTCGAACCCGTAGGGTCCGCACGCTTAAAGTTTCGATGACAGTTACGTTATGAGTTTATGAGTTTTTATGTACCGAAGGTTGTTCGGAGTCCTGGATGTGATCACGGACATGACGAGGACTCTCGAAATGGTTGAGACATGAAGATTGATATATTGGAAGCCTATATTTGGATATCGGAAGTGTTCTGGGTGAAATCGGGATTTTACCGGAGTACCGGGGGTTACCGGAACCTCCCCGGGGGCTTAATGGGCCTACATGGGCCTTAGTGGAAATAGAGGGCAGCAAAAGAAGTGTGGGCGCCCCCCAAGGCCCAAACCGAATTGGTTTAGGGAAAAGGGGGCCGGCCCCCTCTTTCCTTCTCCTCCTCTCCCTTTCCTTCCCCCTCTCCTACTCCTACTAGGAATAGGAGGAGTCCTACTCCTAGTGGGAGTAGGACTATCTCTTGGCGCGCCTCTCCCTGGCCAGCCGCCTCCTCCCCTTGCTCCTTTATATACGGGGGCAGGGGGCACCCCATAGACACAACAATTGATCTCTTGATCTCTTAGCCGTGTGCGGTGCCCCCCTCCACCATAATCCACCTCGATCATATCGTAGCGGTGCTTAGGCGAAGCCCTGCGTCGGTAGAACATCATCATCGTCACCACGCCATTGTGCTGATGATACTCTCCCTCAACACTCAGCTGGATCGGAGTTCGAGGGACGTCTTCAGGCTGAAAGTGTGCTGAACTCGGAGGTGCCGTGCGTTCGGTACTTGATCGGTCGGATCGTGAAGACGTACGACTACCTCAACCGCGTTGTGCTAACGCTTCCGCTTTCGGTCTACGAGGGTACGTGGACTACACTCCCCCCTCTCGTTCCTACGCACATGCAAGATCATGGTGATGCATAGCAACGAGAGGGGAGAGTGTTGCCTACGTACCCTCGTAGACCGAAAGCGGAAGTGTTAGCACAACGCGGTTGATGTAGTCGAACGTCTTCATGATCCGACCTATCAAGTACCGAAAGCACGACACCTCCGAGTTCAGCACACGTTCAGCCCGATGACATCCCTCGAACTCCGATCTAGCCGAGTGTTGAGGGAGAGTTTTGTCAGCACGACGGCGTGGTGACGTTGTTGATGTTCTACCGACGCAGGGCTTCGCCTAAGCACTGCTATAGTATTATCGAGGTGAACTATGGTGGAGGGGGGCACCGCACACGGCTAAGAGATCAAGAGATCAATTGTTGTGTCTATGGGGTGCCCCCTGGCCACGTATATAAAGGAGCAAGGGGAGGAGGTGGCCGGCCAGGGAGAGGCGCGCCAAGGGGGAGTCCTACTCCCACTAGGAGTAGGATTCCTCCTATTCCTAGTAGGAGTAGGAGAGGGGGAGGGAAAGGGAGAGGAGGAGAAGGAAAGAGGGGACCGACCCCCCTTGCCCTAAACAAATTTGGTTTGGGCCTTGGGGGGGGGGTGCCCCACACTCCCCTTACTTCCCTCTATTTCCACTAAGGCCCATGTAGGCCCATTAAGCCCCCGGGGAGGTTCCGGTAACCCCCGGTACTCCGGTAAAATCCCGATTTCACCCGGAACAATTCCGATATCCAAATATATGCTTCCAATATATCAATCTTTATGTCTCGACCATTTCAAGACTCCTCGTCATGTCCGTGATCACATCCGGGACTGAGAACAACCTTCTGTACATCAAAACTCATAATATAACCATCATCGAAACGTTAAGCGTGCCGACCCTACGGGTTCGAGAACTATGTAGACATGACCGAGACACGTCTCTGGTCAATAACCAATAGCGGAACCTAGATGCTCATATTGGCTCCTACATATTCTATGAAGATCTTTATCGGTCAAACTGCATAACAACATACGTTGTTCCCTTTGTCATCAGTATGTTACTTTCCCGAGATTCGATCGTCCGTATCTCAATACCTAGTTCAATCTCGTTACCGGCAAGTATCTTTACTCATTCTGTAATACATCATCCCGCAACTAACTCATTAGTTGCAATGCTTGCAAGGCTTAAGTGATGTGCATTACCGAGAGGGCCTAGAGATACCTCTCCGACAATCGGAGTGACAAATCCTAATCTCGAAATATGCCAACCCAACAAGTACCTTTGGAGACACCTGTAGAGCACCTTTATAATCACCCAGTTACGTTGTGACGTTTGGTAGCACACAAAGTGTTCCTCCGGTAAATGGGAGTTGCATAATCTCATAGTCATAGGAACATGTATAAGTCATGAAGAAAGCAATAGCAACAAACTAAACGATCAAGTGCTAAGCTAACGAAATGGGTCAAGTCAATCACATCATTCTCCTAATGATGTGATCCCGTTAATCAAATGACAACCCATGTCAATGGTTAGGAAACTTAACCATCTTTGATCAACGAGCTAGTCAAGTTGAGGCATACTAGTGACACTCTGTTTGTCTATGTATTCACAAATGTATTATGTTTCCGGTTAATACAAGTCTATCATGAATAATAAACATTTATCATGATATAAGGAAATAAATAAGAACTTTATTATTGCCTCTAGGGCATATTTCCTTCATCGGATTCAATGAACAGGGTTCTTTCTGAAGATCAAAAAGAATTCACTATACTGTGTTGTGGTTTTTGATGTGTAGGTAAGAACGGTTCTTGCTCAGCCCGTAGCAGCCACGTAAAACTTGTAGCAACAAAGTAGAGGATGTCTAACTTGTTTTTTAGGGCATGTTGTGACGTGATATGGTCAAGACATGATGCTAAATTTTATTGTATGAGATGATCATGTTTTGTAACAGAGTTATCATCAACTAGCAGGAGCGATAAGGTTGTCGCTTTATTGTATGAAATGCAATCGCCATGTAACTGCTTTACTTTATCACTAAGCGGTAGCGATAGTCGTAGAAGCAATAGTTGGCGAGACGACAACGATGCTTTGATGGAGATCAAGGTGTCAAGCCGGTGATGATGGTGATCATGACGGTGCTTTGGAGATGCAGATGAAAGGCACAAGATGATGATGGCCATATCATATCACTTATATTGGATTGCATGTAATGTTTATCCTTTATGCATCTTATTTTGCTTTGTTCGGCGGTAGCATTATAAGATGATCTCTCACTAAATTTCAAGGTATAAGTGTTCTCCCTGAGTATGCACAGTTGCTACAGTTCGTCGTGCCGAGACACCACGTGATGATCGGGTGTGATAAGCTCTAGGTTCACATACAACAGGTCCAAGCCAGTTTTGCACACGCAGAATACTCGGGTTAAACTTGACGAGCCTAGTATATGCAGATATGGCCTTGGAACACTGAAACCGAAAGGTCGAGCGTGAATCATATAGTAGATATGATCAACATAGTGATGTTCACCATTGAAAACTACTCCATCTCACATGATGATCAGACATGGTTTAGTTGATATGGATCACGTGATCACTTAGATGATTAGAGGGATGTCTATCTAAGTGGGAGTTCTTAAGTAATTTGATTAATGGAACTTAACTTTATCATGAACTTAGTACCTGATAGTATTTTGCATGTCTATGATGTTGTAGATAGATGGCCCGTGCTGTTTTTTCGTTGAATTTTAATGCGTTCCTAGAGAAAGCTAAGTTGAAAGATGATGGTAGCAACTACATGGACTAGGTCCGCAACTTGAGGATTATCCTCATTGCTGCACATAAGAATTACGTCCTGGAAGCATCGCTAGGTGACAAACCCACTACAGGAGTAACGCCAGATGTTATGAACACCTGGCAGAGTAAAGCTGATGACTAGTCGATAGTTTAGTGTGCCATGCTTTACGGCTTAGAAATGGGACTTCAACGACATTTTGAACGTCATGGAGCATATGAGATGTTCTAGGAGTTGAAGTTAATATTTAAAGAAAATGCCCGGATTGAGAGATATGAAGTCTCCAATAAGTTCTACAGCTGCAAAATGGAGGAGAATAGTTCTGCCAGTGAACAAATACTCAGAATGTCTGGGTACCACAACCACTTGGCTCAGCTGAGAGTTAATCTTCCTGATGATATTGTCATTGACAGATTTCTTCAATCACTGCCACCAAGCTACAAGACCTTCGTGATGAACTATAATATGCAAGGAATGGATAAGACGATTCCCGAGCTCTTCGCAATGCTAAAGGCTACGCAGGTAGAAATCAAGAAAGAGCATCAAGTGTTGATGGTCAACAAGACCACCAGTTTCAAGAAAAAAGTAAAGGGAAGAAGGGGAACTTCAAGAAGAACAACAAGCAAGTTGCTCCTCAAGTGAAGAAGCCCAAGTCTGGACCTAAGCCTGAGACTGAGTGCTTCTACTGCAAAGGGACTGGTCACTGGAAGCGGAACTGCCCCAAGTATTTGGCGGAGAAGAAGGATGGCAGAGTGAAAGGTATATTTGATATACATGTTATTGATGTGTACCTTACTAATGCTCGCAGTAGCGCCTGAGTATTTGATACTGGTTCTGTTGCTAATATTTGCAACTCGAAACAGGGGCTATGAATTAAGCGAAGATTGGCTAAGGGCGAGGTGACGATGCGTGTGGGAAATGGTTCCAAAGTCGATGTGGTCGCCGTCGGCATGCTACCTCTACATCTACCTTCGGGATTAGTATTAGACCTAAATAATTGTTATTTGGTGCCAGCTTTGAGCATGAACATTATATCTGGATCTTGTTTGATGTGAGACGGCTATTCATTTAAATCAGATAATAATGGTTGTTCTATTTATATGAATAATATCTTTTACGGTAATGCACCCTTGATGAGTGGTCTGTTTTTACTAAATCTTGATAGTAGTGATACACATATTCATAGTATTGAAACCAAAATATATAAGTTTAATAATGACAGTGCAACTTATTTATGGCACTGCCGTTTAGGTCATATTGGTGTAAAGCGCATGAAGAAACTCCATGCTAATGGGCTTTTGGAATCAGTTGACACTTGCGAACCATGCATCATGGGCAAGATGACTAAGACCCCGTTCTCCAGTGTTGGGATCTATGGTAGGATGCGTCGATTGCAAATTAAAAATTCCTACGCGCAGAACAACCAAGAACATGCTACGGAAGATGGATCACAGTTTGTTACCACTAGACGCGCAGTGCCATGCATTGGAAGAAGAGTTGGGGCAGCGCGAGCGCGTGGATCGTCTCCTCCTCGTCTGATCTCCCTCGTACAACCGGTGGTCGGTTCGCACGTGTACATGTTCGCTGGAGCGGCGCAAGTGCACCGCCTCTCACAGTATCCGCGCGTGCAGGAGGAACGTCATGCGGCGGACTGCTAGGTCCGATCACACAACCGGCGGCGAGTGGAGGTGTCTATTCGCAACACATGCAAACCCTAGTGACAGCGCCGAAGCGATCAAGCGCGTGAGTGTGCGGCACCTCCACTATATATAGGTGTCCGTCGCAGGCTCAACACTTGGGCCTCACACGGCCCCTAAAGCACATAAGTCTACTCAGCCACAATCCAAATACAGTTCGGATCACATCCGACCAGTGTCCTCAGATCCGACCTCGTAAGTTCCTTCCCTTAAGCGCGCGACCGCTTAGGTTCAAGTCGGCTTGGTCGCAATTCGGATCACCTCCGAACTGCATGGTTGGTAACGGCCTCTAGCAAGGCATGCCGAACACCAAGCAGACTATGAAGCTGGTTAGCGAACCTGTACATCATACTTCCATTCGTTTTGCCACACGATATATGTTGTCGAGCTCAAGGCGAGTCTGTGATCCTTGTGCTAGCCCGACCTCTTTCTCGTTCCAGTGATGCCGACCACAAACCGGATTATCTCATAATCCTTGTCGCATGGCCATGCTTATCCTGGTTGGATCACATGAGGGGCCCAGAGTATATCTCTCCTGATCGGAGGGGCAAATCCCATCTTGCTCGACCATGTCTCGCAGCATGGTTCTGGACAAACCCGAATACCTACCTTTATAACTACCCAGTTACGGAGTAGCGTTTGGTCGGCCAAAGCAAGTCTGTCACCATCCCGAGTACATGCGTCAGCTCAGGTCTTAGGACATAGAACATATGTTGTACTAGAGACTCACAGATGACATATCGATGCGTCTCATAGTTGGGTCTGTCCGACTCGGACCTTATCTCGACTCGGATCCGACTACGTCGAATCCGACCAGATCCTTCCAAGTCTATATTATCCGGTTAGCATCCAATTCCCCATGGATAGTGAGACCAAGCCATCGACTGTGTCATATGCTAGTCTAGTTGGCTGCGCGTCCACACAGCCCTTTTGACTAGGGACCTTTTAGGACAGTCATCATACAATGCATAGTCCCACAAACAAGTCATGTACTTGCTGATACACATCATTGATAATGTCCAAGGACTATCTTTATTCATAAACACATAGGAAATATCATCATACATGATTTCCTCTAGGGCATATCTCCAACATCCAGAACAATGGAGCGAGAAATAGACTTATTGGAAATAATACATACTGATGTATGCGGTCCGATGAGTGTTGGTGCTCGTGACGGGTATCGTTATTTTCTTACCTTCACAGATGATTTGAGCAGATATGGGTATATCTACTTGATGAAATATAAGTCTGAAACATTTGAAAAGTTCAAAGAATTTCAGAGTGAACTGGAAAATCATCTTAACAAGAAAATTAAGTTTCTACGATCTGATCGTGGAGGTGAATATTTGAGTTATGAGTTTGGTCTTCATTTCAAACAATGCGGAATAGTTTTGCAACTCACGCCACCTGGAACACCACAACGTAATGGTGTGTCCGAACGTCGTAACCGCACTTTATTAGATATGGTGCGATCTATGATGTCTCTCACTGATTTACCGCTATTGTTTTGGGGTTATGCTTTAGACACAGTTGCATTCACGTTAAATAGGGCACCATCAAAATCCGTTGAGACGACACCTTATGAACTGTGGTTTGGCAAGAAACCCAAGTTGTCGTTTCTGAAAGTTTGGGGCTGCGATGCTTATGTGAAAAAGCTTCAACCTGATAAGCTTGAACCCAAATCAGAGAAATGTGTCTTCATAGGATACCCAAAGGAGACTGTTGGGTACACCTTCTATCACCGATCCGAAGGCAAGCACTACAAAAAAATACACTTCCGTGATGATACGTGTTTGTCACAGTAGGTCATGTTTTCTATCATGCATGTACATCCATGACAAATTTATGACAGAATCAAGATAGTCATACCTGTGTTGTCGTAGAAGTGTTCCATGACATTACCAAAATTATCATCACGGAAGTGTCCACTTCCATGATGATAAATCGCGCGTCACAGAAGTGCTTTCGTCAAGGGTGACCGACACGTGGCATCTACCATAACGGAACACCGTTAAGTTATCGGGTCCGGTTTTGGATCTGATAACCCATTAACAGCCCGGACCACTGGGGATTTTCCACGTGGAAAATCATCATTGGCTAGAGGAAACATGTGTCAGCTCACCGTTGGGACAGATGTCATCCACTCATTGGACCCAAAGCGCCTATGATACATCGACATGTGGCACGGCCCAATAGAGGCCCATTCGTGTGAAAAGGCTGGCCTGTAATGGCCTGTTCGCATATAGCCCATTTACAACCCGCTAACCTAGGGCCCATTTACGGCCTATCCGATTAGGCCCAGTAGCATCATCTGGGCCATCCAATATAATTCCAGCCCGTTTTAACTTCTGGCCCATGTATGGCCCATGACGTCTTTCGGCCCATATGAGGCCCTTAGTAACCATTGGCCCATTAATGGCATGTGGTCAAACTAGCCCATAATGAATAGTGTATCACTTTATACCCATTAACGGCCTATTATTCTGTTGGGCCGTTTCCAGCCCATGTTATCTTTCGGCCTTCTCAGGGCCCATTTATTCTTGGGGTCATTTCCAATATTCATTTACTTACGACCTGTTATTGTCATTTTCTGCTTGTGGGCCAAATTCAGCCCGTGGTTACAGTCGGCCCGTTTGTGGCCCGTTAATACATTGGGCCGTTTTCATAGCGTCATCAAATATGGCCGGTTAACGATGGCCCATTATGGTCGCCCATGAACGGACAATTTCAACTCTAGCCCATTTACGACCATAACATGGTCTGTTATTGGCCCATGTTTGGCCAACCGATCGTACGGCCCGGAGAAGGCCCATTGATGATACGACCCATAGAAGGCCCATTGTGTCTACGCCCCGTGGAAGGCCCATTGTTTCTACGCCCCGTAGAAGGCCCATTGTTTCTACGGCCCGTAGGAGGCCCATGTTAACTATAGTAAATATGTACACATGGTTATTGTGGCCTAGTTTTACAAAATAGGTTATTGCGGCCACTAGCAAACCGTGGAAAAAGAACTGCACTGACTACAAGAAAGCAAATAAACAAGACAATGAGGAAATAAATTAGCAAGCAACTTACGCTAGGCTATCACGGCTATTACACATATTACATCCACTGGGCATCAAAGTTCGCCACCAGTGCAAATATAGGGAAAAAGGAGCATATAAACACCGCAGAAAAACAAGTCCAGAACTGAAACCACTTCAGAAGAGCTCAAGAAACAATATCATGGGTACCCATAATGCTGGAAAGATGCTTAGCAAGCTTATTAACTTTCTCTGGTTTGGCGCTTAAATCCTCCAGCACTTGTTGTTGCACCAGAAAGTATGCATCTGAATTCTGCAGGGACTTCCTCAGTCCTTCGGCTTCCTGTCGCATAACATATGATTGATGTCTTTCAACTTGAAGTTGAGACTCAAGAAGCCGAACTGATTCAGGCAACGAGTTGGAAGAGCTAGTGCCAGCAGTAGTAGCCAGTAACTCGAACACTACATCAAGACAGGACTTTGGCGTGTCTCAATGTCTTCAATATAGTTTTTATCAGCTTTCTTGGAGACCAACAGGGATGTCTCACTATCTTGAACCTTATCTGCACTACTTCCTTTACCATTGCATAACGGGGTACTCTTCTCCAATATTTTATCTGCGTTCTAAAAGAGAAACAAACAAACACATCACAGGTTTACAATGTAGTATATGAAATTCATTTTGGTAAACCAGTTCAGTAGTAAGGTGGACAGGATAATAGCATGAAATAAACATATTTCTATGTAGTATGGTCACTGTATGGTCCATATCATTCTAGTTTCTGTTGTCAAATCAAGATAGATACAGTTCGAATCATATCTATTTAAGACAAAGCAGCATAGACAGAATATAAGTGTGGGAAACTACACAACAATAACAACACTTATAATGTGCATGGCATGAGAACGTAACTGTTTATTCAATTGAAACTGAAATCAACATAGAGCAAGTTGCAACAGCAAACATGTTAAAGAAATAGGTTTAGAACATACCTGTTGCGCCATTGGAGTTTCAATTGCATCCTTCAAATTTGAATTAGTTAGTATGAGTAAATACAGTGATGCAAGAGCAAAGTAGTATGAACCATAGCTACGAAACCTGACCTGAGAACAATTCTTCTTCTGCTTTAAGCGTTGACTTGGGGTTCGGAGTGGTGGTCCTCGTGCTTTGGGCACTGCAGTTGCCTTACTAACTGCTCGTGTTTGGGTGCTCTGTGGTGGAGACGGTGTTGTGTCAACGGGAACTGGGTTACTATCTATTGGGGTTGGGGTTAGAAGGGGTGTAGCTGCTTCTCTGTCCAACTAGGTAGGGGTACAATCTGCGTGATTCTGGGTTATGTGTGGTGGGGCTGGTTATTGGGCAAGTACAACCGTGGTTCTATCTCCATAGACAGGTAGCATGATCTTTTCTAAAGACCATGTTTTTACTCCCACAGATACTGTCATCACCCCCTCCAATTGAAATGGCCGGTAAACAAGAAAAGTAATTGAATGTACATACATTGTAAGATAGACAGGTGCAATGGATAGTAGGGAAGAAAACAGGGCATGAAATAATTCACGTTTATGTGGTCTAACCAAACAGAATAGCAGGACATAATTTCACATATATGATGGCTAATTAAACAGGATATCATGACACAATTTCACATGTATGATGGCTAACTAAACATGATAGAATGACATACTTCAAAATATGATGACTATGTAAACATGATGACATGATATAACTATATGATGTGTCTATTAAAGTGGTTGGCATGCCATAAATCATAAACATGCCGTCGATGGAAACATGATGGCATGATATAATTCATGGATAGAATGACATAATTCAAAATATGATGACTATATGTAAACAGGATGAGATGATATAACTATATTATGTCTTTAGAAAATGGGTTGGCATGCCATAATTCAGATAGATGTTGTCTATGTAAACATCATGGCATGATATAATTCAAATATATGATTTATATACTAAGGAAGTGAGTAGAGGGCAATCGCATATATGATGTGTCAACTAAGGAGATGGCATTCAATATCGTGTATATGATGTAAAAACTAAGCATTGCAATACAACGTATGCATGATATGAGTAATATAACCCTGCCAAGTTTGACCATACACCTCAGGGGGATAATAGGACTGGTCATCTGCCTATGAATCTCCTCTGAAGAGCTATCTGTAACCAGCAAGATATCTGCTTTAGCAGGTAGCATTGTCTGCTCGAAGACCTTGTTTTCACTCCAGATTTCTCCATCACCAATTCAAATGCCTAATGCAGAGGAAGAGCTGTTGAATGTACAAACATTGTCGACAAAAGTAATGAGAAATAGAAAAAATGACGGCATGATATAATTCACATATATGACCCTTGGCTAAACAACATGGCATTGCATAATTCACATATATAATGCCTTGCAACAAGATAGCATTGCATAATTCACATATATATTGTCTTGCAAAAAATGGCATTGCATAATTCACATATATGGTATTAGCACTAAACAGGTGGCATTCACACAACGCATGTCTAAACAAGCAAATGGCATAGCAATGCAAGATACCATACGCACGATATGAGCAACATAACCCTGCCAAGTTAGAGCATGCACCTCAGGGGGGGGGGATAGGACTGGTCATCTGTCTCTGAATCCTCCTCTGAGGAGCTATCTGTAACCAGGAAGACATGCGCTTTGGCAGATAGCATTGTCTGCTCTGAAGACCTTGTTTCCACTCCAGATTTTTCCATGACCGTGCCGAATGGAAGATGCATAGGAAGAGTAATTGAATGTACTAAAATTGTTGACAAATTTAACATGTAAAAAATGATGTCATGATATAATTCACATATAAGATGACTGGCAAACCAGGGTGGCATTGCAAAATTCACATATATGATGCCTGGCTAAACAATATGGCATTGCATGATTCACATATACGATAAAGAAACTAAATAGATGGCATTGACACAAAGCATGTCTAAACTAAGCAGATGAAATCTTTGGTGTATATAGTAAGCAATGCAAGGCACCATATGCATGATATTACCAACATCAGCATGCCAAGTTAAAGCGAAGACCTCATGGGGTAAATAGGAGTGGTCTTCTGCTTCTGAATCCCCCTCAGAACAATTATCTTCCTCGTGATTATGATCCAAAATGGGTGGAGGGGGCTGCCTTTGCGCCCACCATGGAGCGACGTCTGCATGAAGTTTTATTTCCACGCAATGCTCGTCTCTTTTGCTCTACATGTTCAGTTCCATTGTGTACAATAACTGAGATGCATAGGAATAAAACATAAAGAGATTGTGTAAGGAGTGCATGCACAAATCTAGAGTGATGGTAGCAAACTGTGGATAGACCCAAAACCAATGATAGTAGGCAGATAATAGCTTTAGTTAAAAAATACAGATAATGGCTCCTTTAATGTTTGTTTGCACCCAACATGAAACTCATAGTAGACACCCGAGATTAAACAGATAGTAGACAGATAGTATTGATTGCTGCCCCAATATGTACCCCCACAACCATTTAAAAACTCAAGTTTCAGCATAAGTTTGGACCTGACTTGGAGTCTAATAGGTGAACACGATGATAAAGTAGCATGTCATCATATTAAGCATTGCATAACGTAAGCAGACACGGAAGAGTGCGACCTCTCTTGCGGACCCGTGTAGTCCTCAAGGTCATCTGCTCAGTTGATGATGGTAATGAAGTTGTCGTGGCTGCCGGTGGCGGGGAAGAAGATCTGAGGCGGCGAAAGACAGTCTAGAGAGCGGATCCCTGCTATGGTGAACCCTTCCGTCGTTGGAGCAGCTGAGCTGGGGTGGAACACAACACCGCAGGAGCAGGACAAACCACACAAGGTTTTCTTTGACACATATCTGTAACAGAAGTAATCGTGTAAGCGCTTGTTTGAATTTGAGGATTCTAACAATGCAGGGATAGGAAATAGACAGGAATAGGATAGGAATGCACGTGCAAAATAGATAATTTAAAAACACAGGATTTCTGCCAATCTGGGTGTTTGGTTCACAAGAATTGGAACAACACAGGATGCAATGAAGCATGGTGAGATTAAGTCAAACCACAAGAAAATGTACGGTTGTAATGCTATTATGCTACTATCTCTTAGTCTTGTGCTTCATGAATAGGAATTTGAAAAGGAGGACAAATGGAAATTAAAATTCCTACGGTTTTTCTTTCAAGGAGACACTAAAGGAACAAATCCTACAGTTTTCCTTTGCTCCATTCCTTTGCACCAAACTCATGAAAAGTAGTATCGTAGGAAACTTTCCAATTCCTATGTTTTTCATTCACTTTTCCTTTCAAGCACTAGCGATTCTAGTAGGCAGGCTTGAGCAAGGAAAAGCCTACACGAAAAAAATGTTTTTGTGCTACTTCTATTACTTTGGACCTAGGCCACTGCCCTACTAGCTCAGCTCCTAGGGCCATCGACAACTGCACAGCTCAAACGCGTAGAGATAAATAATGATGGCATTCAAGAGAGTCCATCACGGATAGCTAAGTTGCCTGGTACCTCACTGCTTGTCATATAGTAGGATAAAATAATAGTATTTCCCATTACTCCATGTGCTTAGTGGACAATATATATAACATGTAGAGTAAAAAAGAGATGCAACAAGTGTACAACCTCTTTGGCGAAGCCATGTCGATCTCAGCGTGATTGGGTTGGCCGGTGAGGATGCTCTGGCTGACTTGGCTGTCGGAGGAGGGGAAGAAGATCTTAGGCATCTGGTTATGGAGCCCGAGGTACTGCTCCGCTGTGATGGAGGGTTTTGTCGTTGGAGTAGCTCCGGTGAGTTGTACGATGCCCAGGCTGAAGTAGGACAAGAGAGACAATGTTAACCTGAGTGGAATTCTAATAGCATCTCTAATAGATGACGTAAAATACATAACCACAAAGTGCTAGATGTAAAATACATCACCCCTCATCTCTGAACTTAACTGTCGAAACTGAATTTAACTGTTGAAACTGAACTTAACTGTCGAAACTGAATTTTGCTGTCGAAACTGAATTTTACTGTCAAAACTGAACGCACTAGAGGTGAGGCTACACGTCAGTCGACTGACTTTTTCATCTCTGGTCAGTCGATTTTGCAGCCGTTGGATACGAAATCAAGGGCATGCAATTCATCTTCAACCTCCGCCCCCCTAAGCCACCAGCCACCGCCGGCCAAATAGCCACCCCCCGCCGCCCACGGCCTGCGGTGCGCCGCCCCGCCCGCCCCGAAAACACTCCCAACTGCCGTTCCGCCGCCGCCCCGGCCATCCCTCTAGCCCCCCCGTGACGATCTTTTTCTCCGGCGACCCCACGCCACCGCCCCACCACCGCTGGCGACCACCGCCCCTACCCTGAACCCTAAGATAGATAGTGGGGTACCTCTTCGGCGATCCCCCCTCCCCGCTGCGGCTGGTTTTTCCTTAACTCCGGCGAGCCCCCCCCACCCCCTGAAAATCGACTGACCCAAAAGTCGATTCAGTCGACCAAAGTGTAGCTAAGTTAGAGCAGCATCGCAAGCAAGAGCAAGAGCGAGATCAGCAGCACGAGCAAGAGCAAGAGCAAACAAGGTAGGGGACCAAGAGCAAGACAGAGCAGCAGCGCGAGCGAGAGCTAAAGCAGCAGCAGCTCCTACTGATGTGGACGTCGCCGCCGAGGGAGCGATGCCGTGGAGGAAGTGGCCGGCGACGCCGCCGTGCATGGAGCCGCGCCGTGTCGGCTCGGGACTGAGCGCGGGCAGCACCATGAGATTGAATCAAGAAGAAAATGCGGCGATTAGTGTACAACCTCTTTGGTGGCACCAATTAGGCCACAACTTCATCCGAGGAAACGGTGATGATGATGCTCTTCCGGTGGTGCAGGTGAAGACGGTGGTGTGGGAATGGAGGTGGCGCGAAAGACGAGGGGAACGTCAGGGTAGCTCCTTGGAGGTGGAGGACGGGGTGTCTGAACCGGCGGGACAACCAGATCGACGACGGATCCTCATCCAATACGGTGGAAGAGGGACGTCGAGGTGTTGTTGTGGACGACGTCGTCGGGGAAGAGGCTCCGGCTGGGTGGCGGATGGAGGAGGGTGTGGGGCTTCGTGGGTTTTCCCAGCCTCGGTGTACGAATGGGTGGACGGATGGGATGGGAGTGGGGAACCATGGCTTAGGGACGCGCTTGTCCGAAATGTGGGGTAAGTTACGGAAGTACCCCCACCGATTTGAGGCGGTTCTTTCGGTTCAGGGGTATCACGGGCATTTCGCGTGTCGGGATTTCACAGGAGTGGGAATTTTCACGCGCGTTGTAATTTTGGAATAGCAAGGTGCGGGTTGAGATGGAGGGTGCTGTCGGAGCACATCGAGACAAAGATATATCTTAAATATTTCGGGCTAACAAGGCGCGTGTTGAAATTTCCGAAGAAGCCTAACGTGTACTGTACCAAATCAATTCGCACTACAAATGTCATTCAAAACTTTGAATTCATGTTATGTTCAATTAAAATATTTCGCTACGTGTATAATGCATGCAACCTACTACTCGAATGAACGTTTTAGTGCATTCCAAATGTATATACTACCGCTTCAATATGAACTAAATTTGAATTCGTTTCTCTATTTGAATAAGATCTACAATAATGATTGTTGTGAAGTCAAAGCATTTGAATTTGTTTCTCTATTTTAATAAGATCTACAATCATCATTATTGTCAAGTGAAACCGTCGTTTGTGTATTATCTTCACAGCACACCACATGATTAGTCTCGAGTTACATATGAACTACGTGTACTATATGAACTCGAACTCGACTTTTTCAATCCACTTTATGTTGATTTCAAATAATAGTACATTTCAAGCTCTAGCTAGATCTTCATAATCTAAACCATGTCTCATATGTATAATGTGTTTATCACATTATGTATAGTGCCCCGCCCCCTACGCCTACAAGTATTTAGATGTGAGTTGCAAACACCACACATTACCACAAATTCAAATAAAATGTGAGAATGTTTGATATATAGTGTTGTTTAGATTGTTTGATATTTAGTTGTAATCTGCAAACGCCACACGTTATCACAAATTAAAATAAAATGTGAGATTGTTCGATGTACAGTATGGTTTAGATTGTTCGACATTTAGCTGTGAGTTGCAAACGCCATGCATTATCACATTATGGTATAACGTGTGCAAAACCACAACACGCGTATCACCGCTATATTCATGCATGCATATGTTTAAAACACTATGATCTCCTATTCAAATATATGAATCCACTTTCATATCAAATTATGATCTTTGTTAGTCTCTTACATCCACACAATCCTCTATCCTTTGTAGCTACCACTAACTTTCTCTCGTGCATGCACATGCCCTCCTCGCCCTCCCCCTCCCTCGGCATTCTATCCATCGCGCACATTCATTTTTTTCTTTAGGTCGTTCTTCCGGTCGATAAACCTCTCCAGCGATGTCTGCCTACAACATACACACGCACCTTCAATCTCCTCCTTTATGTGTCCTTGCCTTGTGTCTCTCATACGGTCCCACACACGTGTAAACTCTTGCCCCTCTTTTCATCGATCTCACAACCGCACACTCCTCCCCTATCTAGCTAGTAGCTGGGCCTCTCGCACCACCTCCTAGCTCCATTCTCTTTGTCTATCCGTCTCGCCGGGCCTTATTTGCCTCTAACAAATGGACGTACACCGACCGATCTCCCGCTATAAATATAGCTAGCTAGGTCCTTATAACTTGTTTTTCCCCATGCGTCGATCGATCTACCTCATTAGTTATGTCTCTCCCTTCCTCCGACAAACAACAATTGATCTACCGATCTAGTTAGGTTTGCTTACCAAACACACCCTCAGTTTGTCTAGTAGGCCTCTCCCACCATCTTCGAGAAGCAACTCCATCACCCATCCATCACTCTACCCCTCTCCCTCCCTCCCTCTCTCTCTCCTCTCTCTCTCTCTCTGTCCCATCCTATTTCATGTCCTTTAGTTATGTATGGATGTCGACCGATCTCCCTCAAGACATAGCTGGGTCTCTCCTTCTCAACACATACGAGTCGTTCTACCTCTATAGTTAGGCCTCTTACTACCCCTCCCCCACCCCTTCCCACACACACACACCGATACATCGAGCGCTCTAGTCATGTCTCCCTCCCACACACAAACTTGACCTATGCCATCTGACGTTCCGGTAGGTCAGTCGCCCTATATCTTTGACTTGCACACACACAATTTCGATGGCTCTCTTCATCGATCTCACACACAAAATCTATCGATATCTATGACCCCTCCCTCTCTTCTCGTGGATCTCCCGGCCCTCTATATATGATATGGATAGGCCTCCATTTCACACACATTGCATGCAAAATTTTGTTTTGAGATTTCATCGAAACATATTCCCACAAATACATTCACGAAATCAACCCCCCCCCCCAAACAGAAAACACTCACGAACGCACAAGCCATTTGTCTAGGTTCGTATCTCTCACACACACCCACGTTGGTGGGGGACGTGCACGAAGAGAAGAGGTGCAAGCACGGTGCACGTACTCCCGTCTCTTTCCCAACCACACCCGCGCGGGTACACGGTGGAGCTCATTTCTGTACGAAAAGGCAGCCCACATGGTAATTTAACACGTGTATTGGTTGTCCACTAGATGGAGGGAGGATCGTCTACCACGCATGAACAAACAAATTGCAACTTGACGCGTTATGTTAAAAAAGAGGCAAACCATGTGGGGCCTACCTTATAGGCAAGGCTCTATACACTGGAGTAATTTTGATGTGTCCCGTCAACTCGCAGAACGAGGAGAAGCTTGCTTAGTACGCTGTCTCCCCGGCCCACGGGCACGGTGGCTCGCAGGATGAGGTGAAGCTTGCTTACTACTAGTAGTAGTACTGTATGCCTTACGCCTGCTCCCTCGCCCACGCGCGCGGTGGCTCGCAGGACGAGGAGAAAATTTTAGTACTCCCTCCGTTTACTCCTCATCCCTACTACCTTGGTTAGAGAGATTATCATATTGTTTGGAATATATATGTCCTTTAGTAGATTTCTATATGAACCACTTGTACATACTCCAAACACTGATGTATATAGACGTATTTTAGAGTGTAGATTCACTCATTTTGCTCTATATGTAGTCCATATTGAGGCCATGTTTGGTTCATAAGTCTTAGGACTTTTTCTAGTCCCAACTAAAAAGTCCCTACTCCTTAAAAAGTCCCTCCCTGTTTGTTTTCAGGGACTAAAAAGTCCCTAGTCCCTCCCTAGAGGTTATTGATTGACCATGTTACCCCAGTATACATAAAAATAACAACCAAACAACACCATGGGGCGGCGAGGCGATGGGTGCAAGGAGGGGCATTGTTGGAAAAGTCCCAAAAAAGACTCTCCTTGAGAGTCTTATTCATTAAGTCCCAAAAAGCAAGTTCTAGTCCCTAGTAGTCCCTCCTGTTTGGTTAAAAAGTCTTGAAGAGGGACTTTTTGTAGTCCCTACACTAAAAAGTCGCTGGAAACAAACACCCCCTGCATAAAGTTGAGACACTTATTTTGGAACGGAGGGAGTACATATTTATTATGATCTGTCAATCATTGAGATCCAATAGCATGCATGTTAGTCTCCTTTGTATTTGATGAAATGTTGCAATAGGCAACCTTGGATGCAAGATACATGTAACAGAAGCTGCAAGCTTCATAGCATTGTACTAACGCTGATAAATTACAGTACGTACTATACTAGTACTTCCTCCGTTCCTAAATATAAGTCTTTGTAGAGATTTCACCATGAACCACATACGGATGTATATAGATGCATTTTAAGTGTAGATTCATTCATTTTGTTCCATATGTAGTCCACCTAGGGGAATCTCTACAAAGACTTATATTTAGGAACGGAGGGAGTACTATGTAAAGAGTTAGGTGTCGCACGGTGTCCAGAAAATATGGTGATAATGTGAGGTGGGCCATGTAATCACTGAGCCTGCGTGTTTTCACTGCTCTTGCACTCCTCCGCCGTAAGAATGGAGAAAATTGTAATCTAGTAGTACCTCCTTACGCCGAAAGCGTGGGACATCCAGCAGTCCTACCACCTCAGTAATAATGACCAATGAGCCGTCAAATCACATAGACCCAGTAGTAAGTTGGATGGACGAAGCACCATCACTCTTGAATCCGCTTCTCCCTTCAACGTAGGCGCCAATGAGAGGTCGCGTCCGCTCTGCCCGGGCATGAATGTGGCACCGATTTTGTGGAGCGGCGCTGACCGTTTCGGGCGAGAAGCGCGCGCGGGCGATGTAGGGGCTTTGGGTGGGCCAGGCTGGTCAGGGGCGGGCGTGGCAGCTGTCCGCCTGTCCCTACCGGACGCTCAGAAATGAGAGGATGCACCGACTCTCGTGGCTAAAATCATACACTACACACCATCTCTCTGTAGGAGTAGGTCGATCTGTCGCTCTCTCTAACACACACACACAAACAGGTTCATAGAATAGGAAAATCATGCGAGTGCGAAGCCATAGGAAGTGAGATACAAATGGTGTGTGTACAAGAAGCGAAGAGGTGACGAATATTCCATCAAACCTGGACTGAGGAGTAGTACTCCCTCCGTCTAGGTGTTAAGTCATCTTACGAAAATTAGATATTCCCAAAATGTTTAGGCGTCGTCCATTAACTTCGCATCTCAATCCCCTCCTGGCCTCGTTGCTAGCGAGCATTGTTACTTACGGAGCATTTGGATCCTTAGCAAGAATAGCTTATAGCATAGCCGGGCAAGGTTAGGCGTTTGGAACTGTAAAAATATGTTAGCTTTTGTGGGCTAGAAAAACCTTGCTAGCTCAGGTGAGCCAGATCGGCTCGCTTCCGATGGCAAACTTCGCATAGTAGTAACATAGACTAGTAACACATGCATGTTACTAGTCCAAGTTACTCACCACTATGACCAGCCTAAGCAATGTAACCAAACGCTCCTTACTCTGCCTTGTTACCTCCCCCGGAAACCCAATGCATGGAGCGCAACTATGCGTTGATCAGTCAAGAAATCAAAGTCGACTTGCATGCAAGTTAATATGTGGCCATGCATGGTAGCTAAAACGGCATCTCTTAGTTGTTTGGATTAATTGTTGCTTTTAGAGACAGAAATCAGGGCTTTGATTGGATGAATGACCGGTCAAGTTTCTCCTTCTCCTCCAATCTGCTTGCACCTTGGTCCCGCTGCACCTACTAACGTGACTTATTTCACCTGGATGGAGGGAGTCGTACGAGATACGGTGGCACACTAATTTAGGTCGAATACAAGTGCCAAAAATTGTGTGCATGTTATAATAAGGATTCACTTAAAATAGTACATGAGCGAACAAAGGGATCAATTGGACAGTGTTCCCGACCAGTAGCGAGATGTGTGAGGTAAGATACACCGCTCACACTTTTAATTTTCCTTATTAATTTGTTTGTTTCACCCTATGACTGGTCAGACCCAACATACTACATGGAGAGAGGTAAGGTGATTAAGGCTGCATTATTTCTGCACCACTGTGGATAGTCTTACCACCAAAGCCACATGACACGATTATGATTTAAATCCCAATGACCCCCACACACAAAAAACGGCATGCTTGTCACATGAATGCAGGAATGTATAAAAGGTTATTTTCCTCTCGTTGAACATAACGGGAGGGTTGTGTAGCTGGTTAGCCTGTTCGCTCATCAAACTTGAGGTCTTGGGTTCGGTAACTACACTTGAGCATAATTCGTGCCAGGAGGATTCTTTGACTGCTCAAAATGGATGGATACAGAGCTATACGATCAGCTGCAGCCTCGGCGCCTGTTTTCTAGGGTTTGCACTCTTCACACTCTCTCCAGTATATATATACACACTGGAGCCTCAGCGCTTGTAGTTGCTCTCTTCACACTCTCTCACCCTCCCCAGATCTAAACAAGACTTTGTTGGCCTCTCTCTCTCTCCCCTCACTGCTGGTCTGCTTGTAGTTCTCTCTTCACACTCTCTCACCCTCCCTAGATCTAAACAAGACTTCATTGGCCTCTCTCTCTCCCCTCACTGATGGTCAAAGAGCCGGCAGGATCCGTCCGTCGCAAAGGGAAGGAGGCTTAACGTTGCCGCTGTCAGTGAGGGAGGGAATCCACTACCAGCGCAGCTGTTCACTTTCAACCAGTGGCGGCGCGGGAGGGCCTCCGACGCCTTCTTCTTTGCCTCCATACCTAGTGTGGGCTGAACGGCCTCCGGTCGCCCACCGAACCACACCCCAAGAACCTTAAGGTATAATTTACTTATTCCACATGCATTGCTCTAGCTGCATGTGGGCTTTTTCCGCTTCTGCACTCGAATCTAGGTGTTGGGTCAAACAGGAAAGTTGAGGGGAAAGTTGTATACCATGAATCTAGGACGTGGTTCAAAGAGGAAAGGAATGGGGGAAAGTAGTGGGAAAAGTTGTATAGCATGAATATAGGACGCCGTGGTTCAAAAAGGAAAGGAAGGGGGAAAGTAGTGGGCAAAGTTGTATAGCATGAATCTAAGACGTGGTCCAAAGAGGAAAGGAATGGGGGAAAGTTGTATAGCATAAATCTAGGATGTGGTTCAAAGAGGAAAGGAACGGGGGAAGTACTAGTACAGACTGGCTATCCAGCACCTACGTTGGTCGAAAAGGGAAAACAATGACAAACGCAGTACACACATCTGTAACGAACTGATCTTTTGTTTTGGGGGACAAGGCTGTAGAGTTTGAGAAGGATTAGATTTGTTGCGCTCACATAGGGAAAGGTGTCTAAAGATAACAAAACTAGGACCAACACAAATATGCTCCTTGGTTGTTTGTTCTTTGTTGCAACAGACTGTGCATCACCCCAGTACATCGATAGATGCACATGGTGCTGGTGCGTCCACTGTCCTGTGCAACTCTTTAGCTATTGTTAATGTAAGGCCCTATTTGGTTAAAAACTCCCTAGTGCCTACATGCTTGGTTCCAGGGACTAAACATGGACTAGAGGTTATTAAATGACATGCTAAAAGACCATTTTACCCCTAGTAATGAACTAATGGAGACAAGGTGCGATGTGTCGCAGGGTGTCAGGACCCCGATTCCAAGCCACATCGATCTAGCCGGTAACACCTCATATCACTTTGCGGCCTCACGCACGGTATCCCATGGTGTCGCCTTACCATGGCCCGGGACCGTTTGCGCCTTTTGGCTCACGTATATGATAGCGTCGCTAGCATCCATATGACAGAGAACCCGGGCCGACATGGCTAGTCGTGAACCCAAAACGGCACAGACCTATGGAGACAGGCATACATGAATCACATCGAGCATGTCGGTCATCAGCGAGTGATTCCGGGCTGTAGCACTGGGCTAACAGGACTCCGGGGAACCCGGGCTGTAGCAGGCTAGGCAGGACTCCGGATATCACCGCGTGACATTTCCCCGAAGGGACAGACATAGGAACAAAGTGAAACACATGCCGGCCAGTCAAGTGTCCTGAGCAATAGTGCTGGGCTAGCAGGACTCCGGTGAACCGGGCTGTAGCGGACTACTATGGCTCGAGGAACACTAGACTACATTTCCCCATAAGAAAGGCTGCCAAGGATAAACAACTAGATTGTCGGATCCCACTCATACCAAGCATTTCAATCATACACACAATATGCCCGATATGAGTACATACAACATGGCATCACAACAAAACTCTACAACTCAAGTACTTTATTTAAAGGCTCCAGAGAGCCATACATAACATGTTCATACAGATAGGGGTCACATGACTCGACACTCAAGTCATACAATCATACAAGCACATGCGGAAGCAACTAGTCTGAGTACAGACACTAGAAAGAAAGAGGCTTCTCGAATCCTGTCTATCTACATAGGGCCCTCCATGGCCAGGATCACCACCTGGGCGGCTAGTCACTCGTCGACATCAAGGTCTACATAAAACCCATCGGAGGGGGCGGTGTTGTCGTCTGAAAACAATAAATAAGCAAACATGAGTACAAGGTACTCAGCAAGTCTTACATCAGAACCTACTATACATGCTCATTCTCAAGAAGGTGGTGGGGTTATTGCAGCAAGCCAGCTTTGACTCTTGGCTAAGCTATCCTACGGAACTTCACTAGTAAAACAGTTTTCGCACACGAGTCCACTACTCACCAACACAATACTCCACCAGGGATTCTCCCTCGTCATCCTACGAGAGGGCCATCCTCGGTACTCACACTTATCTTGAGACTTTTAGTAGTATTCATTAACTTGTCTATGAACTATATAGGCAACCAAGTAGTCCTTTACCACGAACGCGGCTATTCGAATAGTTTTATACCCTGCAGGGGTGTACTTCGTAATACACGCTTTCACCACTTACCGCCGTTCACACGACATGTACTTGGCAACCATCAAGCGGAGGCCCAACGAGGGTGTCGGCCACGGCCTACCTAAACACTCAAGCCTCTAGTCCAGGTTCATCGCCTATCCAGGTTCCATCTGCAGGGAGTCCGGCCGAGGTTTCCACATACGGCCCTGAATGATGTGAACAGGGTTCCTGAGACACCAAACGGGTGACTCGGTACACCATGCCACGGTGTATCTACCGCAACATAGCCCACCCCTAGGGTCAGCGCTACGCACGGCCGCCAACACATAACCTACAAACACCAGAAACTATTTGCAACTCCTGGACAAAGTACTAGGGTGATTAAGAAGCCAAGAGGGTCCATTGGTTTCGGGCCCAATGTACGGTAGTAACTGCATCTTAAATCACACATACAGATCTCAGTTCTTATGGACGGCCTCAATGAAACTACCCACCATGTACTCCTACATGGCCTCTCATCGATACCTTTACCAAAACATGTTCAACACATCCCTCATATTACCGACATAATCATATCACTCTAGCCCATCACCCAGATGAACCAGACCTGACACAACTCTAAGCATAGCAGGCATAGCAAGGTAGGAATCACATACATGGCTCAATCAACTCCTACACATGCTAGTGGGTTTCATCTAGTTACTATGGCAATGACAGGTCATGCAGAGGATAAGGGTTCAACTACTGTAGCACACAGCAATTTGAATCGCGTTGTCTTAATGCAGTAAACAAGAGCAGAAGCGAGAACATGGGTTGTATCAGAATGATCAATGGGTTGCTTGCCTGTTGTAGAGGTAGTGGGGTACTGCCCTTCAGACGGATACTCGGGGTTATCCTCGGAGGCAGAACCTACCACGAAAGACACACGAGCATAATCAACACATGGCAATATGCAACAATATGATGCATGCTATGAGAGTCATAGATGAAAGTGTCTTGGCCTAATGCAAGATAAAACAGAAGGGGATGAACTCATTTGAATCAAAGATTCAAATATTAGCTCATTAAACATGGCCTTATTAGTGCATTACCTTATTCTGCTTAAACAGCAAGGTAAACTTGTTTTGTCATGCATGAAACCATTACAGATGGATAGATTTAATTTTTCAGATCATTTTTCATATATAAATCTTTGCATTTGGAGCAATGGTTGATTTTCTATGATTTTTAGAAGTTTTGACTATTTTCTGGAATTTCCTATTAAAGAATAAATCCAGTAATTGAATTAATGCGTTAGCATGACATAGGTGTGACGTCAGCGGTCAACTGGGTTGGCCAGGTCAAACCTAACTGGTGGTCCCTCTCTGTCAGTGGCACAACTAGTTAACAGAATTAGATTAACACCAATTAGCTGTCAGTGGGGCCTGGGCCCACATGTCAGTGACTGAACTAATTAAATTTAGTTAAAACTAATCCTAAACTAATTAGCAGACCGGCCCCACCTGTCATAGACTCAGGGGGGTCTACCTGGGCCCACACAGGGGTCAAACTGAGTCAAACTCGCCGGCGTTTAGCCGCCGGCGAGGCCAGACGCGGCGGAGGGCTGCAGGTTTCGTGCTCTGGCAACCAAAACGATGGCGGAGAGCATCTACGTATAGCTGGGAGCAAGCCGCATCGAGTGGTGGCAGTGGGTGGAGCTAGGGTAGCCGGAAACATCGCCGGCGATGACCTTGGCAGCCGCCGGAGTTCGGGCGAGGCCGAAACCGAGGCTGTGGGGCACGGTGAGGCGCATGGAATGGTGCTACGGGCTCCTGCGGGTGCGGTGAGTGCATTAGGCAACCACGCTTGACAAAATGGCCACCGGAGTGTCGCCGGCGTCGAGCTCGCGCGGTGGCGTGCTACGGTGAGGAAGGGGGCGGCGTCTACAGCGAACAAACGAAGCAGGGAAGAGGGAGGATCGACAGAGAAGCTCACGGCGATTGCAGAGCGCGTCTCAGCGGGCTCGGGGGAGGTCGGACGTCGTCGGAGCGTTGCCGGCGATCTCGGCGGACCGAGGAAGAAGAAGGCATCAGGGAGGCGCTTGGAGGCGTCCGGCGTTGCGTGAGTCGACGGGGAGGCGTAGACGATGGAGGCGGAGCTCACAGGCACATGAGGGAGGCGAGGGGGTGGCTCTGGTGGCAACTACGGCGAACGGCGGCGAGGATCGCGCTCGGCCATCGTGGGAGAGGGTGAGTGAGACGAGAGAGAGAGTGAGGGATGAAGAGAGGGGGACGTGGGGGTCGGCGTGGCACCCCTGGACGTCTCCAAGGTGTCGACAGAAGCAGTAGGTGGCCGGCGTGTGGCCGCGGGCGCCAGCCACGCGCTCCTCATCCTCCTGGCGGGAGGAGGAGGATGACTGGCAAGGCCAGTCGGCTGGGCCGAGCCAGGTGGGCTAGGCCAGCACAGGTAAGGCCAGGTGGCTTCCCTCTCTCTCTCTCTTTTTTGATTTGTTTTCTTTTTCTATTTAACTGCAACTGTTGGGCTTTATTAAAAATACTAAAACATTTCCAAAAATCCTGAAAATAATTGTGGGCTCTGTTTAGAATATTTCCAACAACAAACATTTATTTCCAGAATTATTTGAGAATTTAAATTATTTTATAGCATTTAAATGCCCAAAATCAAATACTTATGATTTAATTCAATGACCTTCTATTGTCCAAGAAAATTGTGCACCAATTTTGCCAGGGGTTCTAACCAAGACAAAGAGGGTGAACTTTTTAGAAGGGCATTTCAGGTTCATTGAAAATAATTTTACTAAACCCTAGTTGTTTCTAGGGGGGTGTTGGGGGGTTCTGTCTTCCCCATTTCAAATTTAAGAGAAATTTAAACATGATGCACACTCTAATGCTTGAACTAACTAGGGTGTGACACAGGGGCAACTGTTGGAAAAATTCCCAAAAAGACTCTCCCTTGGGGTCTTCTTTCTTTAGTACCAAATGCCCACTTTTAGTCCTAAAAGTCCCTCCTGTTTGGTTTAGATGGGACTGACATGGAGTTTTTTTAGACCCTCCACCAAAATGTCCCTGTAAACAAACACCCTCTAATAATGCCGCTGGAAAATTGATGCAATGCCACAGTTAAAAGCCAATTACATGTTGGAGAAATGCTATTGTCTTGCTTTATTTCCCATTAAGATAAGGTAGATGCTTCTTTTTGTTGGCTTCTGTGTCATCCACTGTTATTGACCACTAGTTGTTTCCTTTGCACCTCTGTGTAAACAGGGTTATCTACTTCACCTCGTTGCCATTGTGACCTTTTGTTACACTGCACAAAATACTTTTGTTTTAAGAGTGTTTTGTGCAGTTCGACCAAAATGTCACACCGACAATGTTGCTTGATTGCTTGATCTTAGTGGAACTTCACAAGAGGATATCTTACTTCCTATCCGTGTTGGCAAATTTGGTTCAGATCTTCTTCTTGTGAGTTGTTTGAATTCCGCGTCATGAGAGGTCAGTACTAGCCTTCTTTCACATGATTATGCGGTGTGCTTTCATATGTTGTGCTACTTGTACGGTAATGTTGCTTGATTTTAGTGAACTGCACAAATGGAGACAAGACTTCCAATTTGTATGTGCACCGTAATATCCCATTGAGGTAAGATAAGGATATTTCACAACTGTTGGCCTGTATTTTGCCACTTTCATCAGAAAATTAATGTCATTGTTTAGTGCTATACTTGCGCAACCTAATTGACATGCCAAATCTTACATTGAAGGCGAAGCTTGTCTGTTATTGAACCAAGTGATGAAGGGGAAGAACAAGCGGAATAAAAACAAAAATCAACTCCTGGTGCTATAATGAAGCACTGGAACTGTGATGACACAAGTAATGATATAGTTTTTGCATCTTAATTTATTGCTATGGCTGGAACGAGCAATTGTTTTGCCACTGATTTGATGCCACCCTTAATTTAATACTTAATTATCTCTACTTGTGCAAACAGGGATCTTCTTTGAAGATACCATATATTTTAGTGGAACTGCACAAGAAGATGTTGGAAACATTAAACTAATCGAGGAGTATATAGTAAGCATAGTGACCATAGTAGATAGCAACGGATGGTTCTGGAGAAGTGCTTCATCTATATGCTCTACACAATAAGCCTCGTGACAAAGGTTGGTACTCACCCAATGATTTCATCCATATGATTGAGCTTTGTCATCTCTATTGGTGTTGTGCTACTATTTAGATACTGTCAACAAAAAGTGGTATTGTCCTTGAGAAGTGCTTCATCTATGTTGTTTTAGATATTTCCTTTCCTTTTTTTGAGAAAACAGGGATGCTAGCATTTAGTTGTCCTCTTGTCTTTGCACAACAGGATCATCCTCCTCTGAAGAAGAATATGGAGTACGTGAAGTGACTAGTTCCGATAATGCCAGGACGAAGAAGCCTTGTCTATCTTCTCATTAGAAGGAGCAGTTGAAGGATGGTTACATTGCCCCCCACAAGACCAAACTAACTTCAGCTCAGAAGGACTGACAAATCTCCATTTTCTTGCTGTGATGCGCGAGTACAATGTTGTTCTAGGATTCTTTCCGGTGAGTTCCATTTTTCTAGAAGTGTGCTCTACATGGACCATGTTGTTGGGGAACGTAGTAGAATTTTAAAATTTTCTACGCATCACCAAGATCAATCTATGGAGTCATCTAGCAACGAGGGAGAGAGGAGTGCATCTACATACCCTTGTAGATCACGAGCGGAAGCGTTCAAGAGAACGGGGTTGATGGAGTCGTACTCGACGTGATTCAAATCACCGATGACCAAGTGCCGAACGGACAGCACCTCCGCATTCAACACACGTACGGTTGGGAAGACGTCTCCTCCAACTTCATCCAGCAAGGGGGAAGGAGAGGTTGATGAAGATCCAGCAGCACGACGGCGTGGTGGTGGAAGCAACGGGGATCTCGGCAGGGCTTCGCCAAGCGCAAGGGAGATGGAGGAGTGTCACGGGAGGGAGAGGGAGAGGCCAGGGGCTTGGGTGCGCAGCCCTCCCTCCCCCCCACTATATATAGGGTGCCTAGGGGGGCCACCGGCCCTAGGAGATCCAATCTCCTAGGGGGCAGCGGCCAAGGGGGTGCCTTGCCCCCCAAGGCAAGGGTGGCGCCCCCACCCCTAGGGTTTCCAACCCTAGGCGCAGGGGGAGGCCCAAGGGGGGGGGGCGCACCACCCCACTAGGGGCTGGTTCCCCTCCCACTTCAGCCCATGGGGCCCTCCGGGATAGGTGGCCCCACCCGGTGGACCCCCGGGACCCTTCCGGTGGTCCCGGTACAATACCGGCGACCCCCGAAACCTTCCCGATGGCCGAAACTAGACTTCCTATATATAAATCTTTACCTCTGGACCATTCCGGAACTCCTCGTGACGTCCGGGATCTCATCCGGGACTCCGAACAACTTTCGGGTTACCGTGTGCTAATATCTCTACAACCCTAGCATCACCGAACCTTAAGTGTGTAGACCCTACGGGTTCGGGAGACATGCAGACATGACCGAGAAGCCTCTCCGGTCAAT
Organism: Triticum monococcum; assembly: GCA_034509565.1. Classification (NCBI taxonomy): domain Eukaryota; kingdom Viridiplantae; phylum Streptophyta; class Magnoliopsida; order Poales; family Poaceae; genus Triticum; species Triticum monococcum. The sequence continues at coordinate 72,439,019 of CM067846.1, forward strand.
AACCAACAGCGGGATCTGGATACCCATGTTGGCTCCCACATGCTCCACGATGATCTCATCGGATGAACCACGATGTCAAGGATTCAATCAACCCGTATACAATTCCCTTTGTCAATCGATATGTTACTTGCCCGAGACTCGACCGTCGGTATCCCAATACCTTGTTGAGTCTCGTTACCGGCAAGTCACTTTACTCGTACCATAATGCATGATCCCGTGATCAACCACTTGATCACATTGAGCTCATTAGGATGATGCATTACCGAGTGGGCCCAGAGATACCTCTCCATCATACGGAGTGACAAATCCCAGTCTCGATTCGTGCCAACCCAACAGATACTTTCGGAGACACCTGTAATGTACCTTTATAGTCACCCAGTTACGTTGCGATGTTTGGCACAACCAAAGCACTCCTACGGTATCCGGGAGTTGCACAATATCATGGTCTAAGGAAATGATACTTGACATTCAGAAAAGCTACAGCAAACGAACTACATGATCTTTGAGCTAAGCTTAGGATTGGGTCTTGTCCAGCACATCATTCTCCTAATGATGTGATCCCGTTATCAATGACATCCCCATGTCCATAGCCAGGAAACCATGACTATCTATTGATCAACGAGCTAGTCAACTAGAGGCTCACTAGGGACACATTGTGGTCTATGTATTCACACATGTATTATGATTTCCGGATAATACAATTATAGCATGAATAATAGACAATTATCATGAACAAGGAAATATAATAATCATTTTATTATTGCCTCTAGGGCATATTTCCAACAGTCTCCCACTTGCACTAGAGTCAATCATCTAGTTACATTGTGATGAATCAAACACCCATGGAATTCTGGTGTTGATCATGTTTTGCTCTAGGGAGAGGTTTAGTCAACGGATCTTCTACATTCAGGTCCGTATGTACTTTACAAATCTCTATGTCTCCATTTTGAACACTTTCACGAATGGAGTTGAAGCGACGCTTGATATGCCTGGTCTTCCTGTGAAACCTGGGCTCCTTGGTAAGGGCAATAGCTCCAGTGTTGTCACAGAAGAGAGTCATCGGGCCCGACGCATTGGGTATGACTCCTAGGTCGGTAATGAACTCCTTCACCCAGACTGCTTCGTGTGCTGCCTCCGAGGCTACCATGTACTCCGCTTCACATGTAGATCCCACCACAACGCTTTGCTTGCAACTGCACCAGCTTACTACCACACCATTCAAAATATACATGTATCCGGTTTGTGACTTAGAGTCATCCAGATCTGTGTCGATGCTAGCATCGATGTAACCCTTTACAACGAGCTCTTCGTCACCTCCATAAACGAGAAATATTTCCTTAGTCCTTTTCAGGTACTTCAGGATATTTTTGACCGCTGTCCAGTGTTCCATGCCGGGATTACTTTGGTACCTTCCTACCAAACTCACGGCAAGGTTTACATCAGGTCTAGTACACAGCATAGCATACATGATAGACCCTATGGCCGAGGCAGAGGGGACGACACTCATCTTTTCTCAATCTTCTGCCGTGGTCGGGCATTGAGCCAAGCTCAATCTCGTACCTTGCAATACAGGCAAGAACCCCTTCTTTGACTGATCCATTTTGAACTTCTTCAAAATCTTGTCAAGGTACGTACTCTGTGAAAGACCAATGAGGCGTCTCGATCTATCTCTATAGATCTTGATGCCTAATATATAACCAGCTTCTCCAAGGTCCTTCATTGAAAAACACTTGTTCAAATAGGCCTTTATGCTTTCGAAGAATTCTATATCATTTCCCATCAACAGAATGTCATCCACATACAATATGAGAAATGCTACAGAGCTCCCACTCACTTTCTTGTAAATGCAGGCTTCTCCATAAGTCTGCATAAAACCAAACGCTTTGATCATCTCATCAAAGCGAATGTTCCAACTCCGAGATGCTTGCACCAGCCCATAAATCGAGCGTTGGAGCTTGCACACCTTGTCAGCATTCTTAGGATCGACAAAACCTTCCGGCTGCGTCATATACAATTCTTCCTTAAGGAAACCATTAAGGAATGTCGTTTTGACGTCCATTTGCCATATCTCATAATCATAGAATGCGGAAATTGCTAACATGATTCGGACGGACTTCAGCTTCGCTACAGGTGAGAAAGTCTCATCGTAGTCAACCCCTTGAACTTGTCGATAACCCTTAGCGACAAGCCGAGCTTTATAGATGGTCACATTACCATCCGCGTCTGTCTTCTTCTTAAAGATCCATTTATTTTCTATGGCTCGCCGATCATCGGGCAAGTCAGTCAAAGTCCATACTTCATTTTCATACATGGATCCTATCTCGGATTTCATGGCTTCCAGCCATTTGTCGGAATCCGGGCCCGACATCGCTTCTTCATAGTTCGAAGGTTCACCGTTGTCTAACAACATGATTTCCAAGACAGGGTTGCCGTACCACTCTGGTGCGGAACGTGTCCTTGTGGACCTACGAAGTTCAGTAGCAACTTGATCTGAAGTTTCATGATCATCATCATTAACTTCCTCTCTAGTCGGTGCAGGCACCTCAGGAACATTTTCATGTGTTGCGCCACTTTCCAGTTCAAGAGGTAATACTTCATTGAGTTCTACTTTCCTCCCACTTATTTCTTTCAAGAGAAACTCCTTCTCTAGAAAGGACCCATTCTTGGCAACAAAGATCTTGCCTTTGGATCAGAGGTAGAAGGTATACCCAACAGTTTCTTTAGGGTATCCTATGAAGATGCATTTTTCCGACTTGGGTTCGAGCTTTTCAGGTTGAAGTTTCTTGACATAAGCATCGCATCCCCAAACTTTTAGAAACGACAGCTTAGGTTTCTTCCCAAACCATAATTCATACGGTGTCGTCTCAACGGATTTTGACGGAGCCCTATTTAAAGTGAATGCGGCAGTCTCTAAAGCATAGCCCCAAAATGATAGCGGTAAATCGGTAAGAGACATCATAGATCGCACCATATCTAATAGAGTGCGATTACGATGTTCGGACACACCATTACACTGAGGTGTTCCCGGCGGCGTGAGTTGTGAAACTATTCCACATTTTCTTAAGTGTGTGCCAAATTCGTGACTCAAGTATTCTCCCCCATGATCTGATCGCAAGAACTTGATTTTCCTGTCATGTTGATTCTCAACCTCACTCTGAAATTCCTTGAAGTTTTCAAAGGTCTCAGAGTTGTGTTTCATTAAGTAGACATACCCATATCTACTCAAGTCATCAGTGAGGGTGAGAACATAATGATAGCCACCGCGAGCCTCAACACTCATTGGACCACACACATCAGTATGTATGATTTCCAATAAGTTGGTTGCTCGCTCCATTGTTCCTGAGAACGAATTCTTGGTCATTTTACCCATGAGGCATGGTTCGCATGTGTCAAATGATTCGTAATCAAGAGACTCTAAAAGTCCATCTGCATGGAGCTTCTTCATGCGTTTGACACCTATGTGACCAAGGCGGCAGTGCCACAAGTATGTGGGACTATCATTATGAAACTTACATCTTTTGGTATTCACACTATGAATATGTGTAGCATTACGCTCGAGATTCATTAAGACTAAACCATTCACCATCGGAGCATGACCATAAAACATATCTCTCATATAAATAGAACAACCATTATTATCGGATTTAAATGAGTAGCCATCTGGTATTAAATGAGATCCTGATACAATGTTCATGCTCAAAGCTGGCACTAAATAACAATTATTGAGGTTTAAAACTAAACCCGTTGGTAAATGTAGAGGTAGCGTGCCGACGGCGATCACATCGACCTTGGAACCATTCCCGACGCGCATCGTCACCTCGTCCTTCGCCAGTCTCCACTTATTCCGCAGCTCCTGCTTTGAGTTACAAATGTGAGAAACCGCACCGGTATCAAATACCTAGGAGCTACTACGAGTACTGGTAAGGTACACATCAATTACATGTATATCACATATACCTTTTGTGATGCCGGCCTTCTTGTCCGCTAAGTATTTGGGGCAGTTCCGCTTCCAGTGACCACTTCCCTTGTAATAAAAGCACTCAGTCTCGGGCTTGTGTCCATTCTTTGGCTTCTTCCCAGCAGCTTGCTTACCGGGCGCGGCAACTCCCTTGCCATCCTTCTTGAAGTTCTTCTTACCCTTGCCTTTCTTGAACTTAGTGGTTTTATTCACCATCAACACTTGATGTTCCTTTTTGACTTCTTCCTCTGCTGATTTCAGCATTGCAAATACTTCAGGAATGGTCTTTTCCATCCCCTGCATATTGAAGTTCATCACAAAGCTCTTGTAGCTTGGTGGAAGCGACTGAAGGATTCTGTCAATGACCGCGTAATCCGGGAGATTAACTCCCAGCTGAGTCAAGCGTTATGCAACCCAGACATTTTGAGTATGTGCTCACTGACAGAACTATTTTCCTCCATCTTACAGCTGAAGAACTTGTCGGAGACTTCATATCTCTCGACCCAGGTATGAGCTTGAAAAACCATTTTCAGCTCTTCGAACATCTCATATGCTCCGTGTCTCTCAAAACACTTTTGGAGTCCCGGTTCTAAGCTGTAAAGCATGCCGCACTGAACGAGGGAGTAATCATCAGCACGTGTCTGCCAAGCATTCATAACGTCTTGTTCTTCAGGGAGAGCAGGTGCTTCACCTAGCGGTGCTTGTAGGACATAATCTTTCTTGGCAGCTATGAGGATGATCCTTAGGTTCCGGACCCAGTCCGTATAGTTGCTGCCATCGTCTTTCAGCTTGGTTTTCTCTAGGAACGCGTTGAAGTCGAGGACAACGTTGGCCATTTGATCTACCAGACATATTGTAAAGATTTTAGACTAAGTTCATGATAATTAAGTTCATCTAATCAAATTATTTAATGAACTCCCACTCAGATAGACATCCCTCCAGTCATCTAAGTATAACATGATCCGAGTTAACTAGGCCGTGTCCGATCATCACGTGTGATGGACTAGTCAACATCGGTGAACATCTTCATGTTGATCGTATCTTCTATACGACTCATGCTCGACCTTTCGGTCTTCTGTGTTCCGAGGCCATGTCTGCACATGCTAGGCTCGTCAAGTCAACCTAAGTGTTTGCATGTGTAAATCTGTCTTACACCCCTTGTATGTGAACGTTGGAATCTATCACACCCGATCATGACGTGGTGCTTCGAAACAACGAACTGTCGCAACGGCGCACAGTTAGGGGGAACACTTTCTTGAAATTATTATGAGGGATCATCTTATTTACTACCGTCGTTCTAAGTAAACAAGATGCAAAAAAACATGATAAACATCACATGCAATCAAATAATAGTGACATGACATGGCCAGTATCATATAGCTTCCTTTGATCTCCATCTTGGGGCTCCATGATCATCTTGTCACCGGCATGACACCATGATCTCCATCATCATGATCTCCATCATTGTGTCTCCATGAAGTTGCTCGCCAACTATTACTTCTACTACTATGGCTAACACGTTTAGCAATAAAGTAAAGTAATTTACATGGCGTTTCTCAATGACACGCAGGTCATACAAAAAATAAAGACAACTCCTATGGCTCCTGCCGGTTGTCATATTCATCGACATGCAAGTCGTGATTCCTATTACAAGAACATGATCTCATACATCACATATATATCATTATCATTCATCACAATTTGGCCATATCACATCACAAAACACTTGCTGCAAAAACAAGTTAGACGTCCTCTAATTGTTGTTGCAAGTTTTTACGTGGCTGCAATAGGGTTCTAGCAAGAACATTTTCTTACCTACGCCAAAACCACAACGTGAATTGCCAATTTATATTTACCCTTCATAAGGACCCTGTTCATCAAATCCGATCTGACTAAAGTGGGAGAGACAGACACCCGCCAGCCACCTTATGCAACTAGTGCATGTCAGTCGGTGGAACCGGTCTCACGTAAGCGTACGTGTAAGGTTGGTCCGGGCCGCTTCATCCCATGATGCCACCGAATCAAGATAAGACTAGTAACGGCAAGCACATTGACAATATCGACGCCCACAACTACTTTGTGTTCTACTCGTGCATACTACGCATAGACCTAGCTCATGATGCCACTGTTGGGGAACGTAGCAGAATTTTAAAATTTTCTACGCATCACCAAGATCAATCTATGGAGTCATCTAGCAACGAGGGAGAGAGGAGTGCATCTACTTACCCTTGTAGATCACGAGCGGAAGCGTTCAAGAGAACGGGGTTGATGGAATCGTACTCGACGTGATTCAAATCACCGATGACCAAGTGCCGAACGGACAGCACATCCGCGTTCAACACACGTACGGTTGGGAAGACGTCTCCTCCAACTTGATCCAGCAAGGGGGATGGAGAGGTTGATGAAGATCCAGCAGCATGACAGCGTGGTGGTGGAAGCAACGGTGATCTCGACAGGGCTTCGCCAAGCGCAAGGGAGATGGAGGAGTGTCACGGGAGGGAGAGGGAGAGGCCAGGGGCTTGGGTGCGCAGCCCTCCCTCCCCCCCACTATATATAGGGTGCCTAGGGGGGCGCCGGCCCTAGGAGATCCAATCTCCTAGGGGGGCGGAGGCCAAGAGGGTGCCTTGCTGTTGCAAATATGCCCTAGAGGCAATAATAAAAGCATTATTATTATATTTCCTTGTTCATGATAATCGTCTTTATTCATGCTATAATTGTGTTATCCGGAAATCGTAATACATGTGTGAATAACAGACACCAACATGTCCCTAGTAAGCCTCTAGTTGACTAGCTCGTTGATCGACAAATAGTCATGGTTTCCTGACTATGGACATTGGATGTCATTGATAACGGGATCACATCATTAGGAGAATGATGTGATGGACAAGACCCAATCCTAAACATAGCATAAAGATCGTATAGTTCGTTTGCTAGAGTTTTTCCAATGTCAAGTATCTTTTCCTTAGACCATGAGATCGTGTAAATCCCGGATATCGTAGGAGTGCTTTGGGTATACCAAACGTCACAACGTAACTGGGTGACTATAAAGGTATACTATGGGTATCTCCGAAAGTGTCTGTTGGGTTGACATGGATCAAGACTGGGATTTGTCACTCCGTATGACGGAGAGGTATCACTGGGCCCACTCGGTAATGCATCATCATTATGAGCTCAAAGGTGACCAAGTGTCTGGTCACGGGATCATGCATTACGGTACGAGCAAAGTGACTTGCCGGTAACGAGATTGAACGAGGTATTGGGATACCGACGATCGAATCTTGGGCAAGTAACATACCGATTGACAACGGGAATTGTATACGGGGTTGCTTGAATCCTCGACATCGTGGTACATCCGATGAGATCATCGAGGAGAATGTGGGAGCCAACATGGGTATCCAGATCCCGCTGTTGGTTATTGACCAGAGAGTCGTCTCGGTCATGTCTACATGTCTCCCGAACCCGTAGGGTCTACACACTTAAGGTTCGGTGGCGCTAGGGTTGTAGGGATATGTGTATGCAGTAACCCAAATGTTGTTCGGAGTCCCGGATGAGATCCCGGATGTCACGAGGAGTTCCGGAATGGTCCGGGGGTAAAGAATTATATACATGAAGTGCTATTTCGGCCATCGGGACAAGTTTCGGGGTCACCGGTATTGTACCGGGACCACCGGAAGGGTCCCGGGGGCCCACCGGGTGGGGCCACCTGCCCCGGGGGGCCACATGGGCTGTAGGGGGTGCGCCTTGGGTTTCAAAAGGGGAAGAGTCCCACAAGTGGAAGGCACCCCCTAGGTGCCTTTGGGGGGAGGGAAACCTCCCTTGGCCTCCGCCCCCCTAGGTGATTGGATCTCCTAGGGCCGCCCCCCCCTTGGCCCTCCTATATATAGTGGGGGAAGGAGGGCTTTGCATCCACGCCTTTGGTTGCCTCCTTCTCCCTCTCCAACACCTCCTCCTCCTCCATAGTGCTTGGCGAAGCCCTGACGGAGTACTGCAGCTCCATCACCACCACGCCGTCGTGCTGCTGCTGGAGCCATCTTCCTCAACCTCTTCTTCCCTCTTGCTGGATCAAGAAGAAGGAGACGTTACGCTGACCGTACTTGTGTTGAACGCGGAGGTGCCGTCCGTTTGGCGCTTGGTCATCGGTGATTTGGATCATGTCGTGTACGACTACCTCATCCCCGTTCTTTGAACGCTTCTGCTCGTGATCTACAAAGGTATGTAGATGCATCCGATCACTCATTGCTAGATGAACTCATAGATGGATCTTGGTGAAACCGTAGGAAATTTTTTGTTTTCTGCAACGTTCCCCGACAGTGGCATCATGAGCTAGGTCTATGCGTAGTTCTTCTTGCGCGAGTAGAACACAATTTGTTGTGGGCGTAGATGTTGTCAACTTTCTTGCCGCTACTAGTCTTATCTTGCTTCAACGGTATTGTGGGATGAAGCGGCCCGGACCAACCTTACACGTACGCTTACGTGAGACCGGTTCCACCGACTAACATGCACTAGTTGCATAAGGTGGCTGGCGGGTGACTGTCTCTCCTACTTTAGTTGGAGCGGATTCGATGAAAAGGGTCCTTATGAAGGGTAAATAGAAGTTGACAAATCACGTTGTGGCTTTCACGTAGGTAAGAAAACGTTCTTGCTAGAACCCTATTTCAGCCACGTAAAACTTGCAACAACAATTAGAGGACGTCTAACTTGTTTTTGCAGTAAGTGCTTTGTGATATGATATGGCCAAAGTTGTGATGAATGATGAATGATCTATATGTGATGTATGAGATGTTCATGCTATTGTAATAGGAATCACGACTTGCATGTCGATGAGTATGACAACCTGCAGGAGCCATAGGAGTTGTCTTTATTTTTTATATGACCTGCGTGTCATTGAGAAACGCCATGTAAATTACTTTACTTTATTTCTAAACGCGTTAGCCATAGTAGTAGAAGTAATAGTTGGCGAGCAACTTCGTGGAGACACGATGATGGAGATCATGATGATGGAGATCATGGTGTCAAGCCGGTGACAAGATGATCATGGAGCCCCAAGATGGAGATCAAAGGAGCTATGTGATATTGGCCATATCATGTCACTATTATTATTTGATTGCATGTGATGTTTATCATGTTTTGCATCTTGTTTACTTAGAACGACGGTAGTAAATAAGATGATCCCTCATAATAATTTCAAGCAAGTGTCCCCCCTAACTGTGCACCATTGCGACAGTTCGTTGTTTCGAAGCACCACATGATGATCGGGTGTGATAGATTCTAACGTTCACATACAACGGGTGTAAGACAGATTTACACATGCAAACACTTAGGTTGACTTGACGAGCCTAGCATGTACAGACATGGCCTCGGAACACAGAAGACCGAAAGGTCGAGCATGAGTCGTATAGAAGATACGATCAACATGAAAATGTTCACCGATGTTGACTAGTCCGTCTCACGTGATGATCGGACACGGCCTAGTTGACTCGGATCATGTTATACTTAGATGACTAGAAGAGGGATGTCTATCTAAGTGGGAGTTCATTAAATAATTTGATTAGATGAACTTAATTATCATGAACTTAGTCTAAAATATTTACAATATGTCTTGTAGATCAAATGGCCAACGTAGTCCTCAACTTCAACGCGTTCCTAGAGAAAACCAAGCTGGAAGACGATGGCAGCAACTATACACGGACTGGGTCCGGAACCTGAGGATCATCCTCATAGCTGCCAAGAAAGATTATGTCCTACAAGCACCGCTAGGTGAAGCTCCCGTTCCACAAAACCAAGACGTTATGAACGCTTGGCAGACACGTGTTGATGATTACTCCCTCGTTCAGTGCGGCATGCTTTACAGCTTAGAGCCGGGGCTCCAAAAGCGTTTTGAGAGACATGGAGCATATGAGATGTTCGAAGAGCTGAAAATGGTTTTCCAAGCTCATTCCCGGGTCGAGAGATATGAGGTCTCCGACAAGTTCTTCAGCTGTAAGATGGAGGAAAATAGTTCTGTCAGTGAGCACATACTCAAAATGTCTGGGTTGCATAACGCTTGACTCAGCTGGGAGTTAATCTCCCGGATTACGCGGTCATTGACAGAATCCTTCAGTCGCTTCCACCAAGCTACAAGAGCTTTGTGATGAACTTCAATATGCAGGGGATGGAAAAGACCATTCCTGAGGTATTTGAAATGCTGAAATCAGCGGAGGTAGAAGTCAAGAAGGAACATCAAGTGTTGATGGTGAATAAAACCACTAAGTTCATGAAGGGCGAGGGTAAAAAGAACTTCAAGAAGGACGGCAAGGGAGTTGCCGCACCTGGCAAGCAAGCTGCCAGGAAGAAGCCAAAGAACGGACCCAAGCCCGAGACTGAGTGCTTTTATTGCAAGGGAAGCGGTCATTGGAAGCGGAACTGCCCCAAAAACCTAGCGGTCAAGAAGGCCGGCAAAACGAAAGGTATATGTGATATACATGTAATTGATGTGTACCTTACTAGTACTCGTAGTAGCTCCTGGGTATTTGATACCGGTGCAGTTGCTCACATTTGTAACTCAAAGCAGGAGCTGCGGAATAAACAGAGACTGGCGAAGGACGAGGTGACGATGCGCGTCGGGAATGGTTCCAAGGTCGATGTGATCGCCGTCGTCACGCTACCTCTACATTTACCTACGGGATTAGTTTTAAACCTCAATAATTGTTATTTAGTGCCAGCTTTGAGCATGAACATTGTATTGGGATCTCGTTTAATTCGAGATGGCTACTCATTTAAATCCGAGAATACTGGTTGTTCTATTTATATGAGAGATATGTTTTATGGTCATGCTCCCATGGTGAATGGTTTATTCTTAATGAATCTCGAGCGTAATGCTACACATGTTCATAGTGTGAATACCAAAAGATGTAAGGTTGATAATGATAGTCCCACATACTTGTGGCACTACCGTCTTGGTCACATAGGTGTCAAACGCATGAAGAAGCTCCATGCAGATGGACTTTTAGAGTCTCTTGATTATGAATCATTTGACACGTGCGAACCATGCCTCATGGGTAAAATGACCAAGACTCCGTTCTCAGGAACAATGGAGCGAGCAACCAACTTATTGGAAATCATACATACTGATGTGTGCGGTCCAATGAGTGTTGAGGCTCGCGGTGGCTATCGTTATGTTCTCACCCTCACTGATGACTTGAGTAGATATGGGTATATCTACTTAATGAAACACAAGTCTGAGACCTTTGAAAAGTTGAAGGAATTTCAGAGTGAGGTTGAGAATCAACGTGACAGAAAAATCAAGTTTTTGCGATTAGATCGTGGAGGAGAATACTTGAGTCACGAATTTGGCACACACTTAAGAAAATGTGGAATAGTTTCACAACTCACGCCGCCTGGAACACCTCAGCGTAACGGTGTGTCCGAACGTCGTAATCGCACTCTATTAGATATGGTGCGGTCTATGATGTCTCTTACCGATTTACCGCTATCTTTTTGGGGCTATGCTTTAGAGACTGCCGCATTCACTTTAAATAGGGCTCCGTCGAAATCCGTTGAGACGACACCGAATGAATTGTGGTTTGGGAAGAAACCTAAGCTGTTGTTTCTAAAAGTTCGGGGATGCGATGCTTATGTCAAGAAACTTCAACCTAAAAAGCTCGAACCCAAGTCGGAAAAATGCGTCTTCATAGGATACCCTAAAGAAACTGTTGGGTATACCATCTACCTCAGATCCGAGGGCAAGATCTTTGTTGCCAAGAATGGATTCTTTCTAGAGAAGGAGTTTCTCTCGAAAGAAGTGAGTGGGAGGAAAGTAGAACTTGATGAAGTATTACATCTTGAACCAGAAAATGGCGCAACTCAAGAAAATGTTCCTGAGGTGCCTGCACCGACTAGAGAGGAAGTTAATGATGATGATCATGAAACTTCAGATCAAGTTGCTACTGAACTTCGAAGGTCCACAAGGACACGTTCTGCACCAGAGTGGTACGGCAACCCTGTCTTGGAAATCATGTTGTTAGACAACGGTGAACCTTCGAACTATGAAGAAGCGATGGCGGGCCCGGATTCCGACAAATGGCTAGAAGCCATGAAATCCGAGATAGGATCCATGTATGAAAACGAAGTGTGGACTTTGACTGACTTGCCCGTTGAACGGCGAGCCATAGAAAATAAATGGATTTTTAAGAAGAAGACAGACGCGGATGGAAATGTGACCATCTATAAAGCTCGGCTTGTCGCTAAGGGTTATCGACAAGTTCAAGGGGTTGACTATGATGAGACTTTCTCACCGGTAGCGAAGCTGAAGTCCGTCCGAATCATGTTAGCAATTGCCGCATTCTATGATTATGAGATATGGCAAATGGACGTCAAAACGGCATTCCTTAATGGTTTCCTTAAGGAAGAATTGTATATGATGCAGCCGGAAGGTTTTGTCGATCCTAAGAATGCTGACAAGGTGTGCAAGCTCCAACGCTCGATTTATGGGCTGGTGCAAGCATCTCGGAGTTGGAACATTCGCTTTGATGAGATGATCAAAGCGTTTGGGTTTACGCAGACTTATGGAGAAGCTTGCGTTTACAAGAAAGTGAGTGGGAGCTCTGTAGCATTTCTCATACTATATGTAGATGACATACTTTTGATGGGAAATGATATAGAACTCTTGGACAGCATTAAGGCCTACTTGAATAAGAGTTTTTCAATGAAGGACCTTGGAGAAGCTGCTTATATATTAGGCATCAAGATCTATAGAGATAGATCAAGACGCCTCATAGGTATTTCACAAAGCACATACCTTGATAAGATATTGAAGAAGTTCAATACGGATCAGTCTAAGAAGGGGTTCTTGCCTGTGCTACAAGGTGTGAAATTGAGCTCAGCTCAATGTCCGATCACGGCAGAAGATATAGAAGAGATGAGTGTCATCCCCTATGCCTCAGCCATAGGTTCTATTATGTATGCCATGCTGTGTACCAGACCTGATGTAAACCTTGCCGTAAGTTTGGTAGGAAGGTACCAAAGTAATCCCGGCAAGGAACACTGGACAGCGGTCAAGAATATCCTGAAGTACCTGAAAAGGACTAAGGAAATGTTTCTCGTTTATGGAGGTGACGAAGAACTCGTTGTAAAGGGTTACGTCGACGCTAGCTTCGACACAGATCTGGATGACTCTAAGTCACAAACCGGATACGTGTATATTTTGAATGGTGGGGCAGTAAGCTGGTGCAGTTGCAAGCAGAGCGTCGTGGCGGGATCTACATGTGAAGCAGAGTACATGGCAGCCTCGGAGGCAGCACATGAAGCAATCTGGGTGAAGGAGTTCATCACCGACCTAGGAGTCATACCCAATGCATCGGGGCCGATCAAGCTCTTCTGTGACAACACTGGAGCTATTGCACTCGCCAAGGAGCCCAGGTTTCACAAGAAGACAAGGCACATCAAGCGTCGCTTCAACTCCATTCGTGAAAATGTTCAAGATGGAGACATAGATATTTGTAAAGTACATACGGACCTGAATGTAGAAGATCCATTGACTAAACCTCTCCCTAGGGCAAAACATGATCAACACCAGAATTCCATGGGTGTTCGATTCATCACAATGTAACTAGATTATTGACTCTAGTGCAAGTGGGAGACTGCTGGAAATATGCCCTAGAGGCAATAATAAAAGCATTATTATTATATTTCCTTGTTCATGATAATTGTCTTTATTCATGCTATAATTGTGTTATCCAGAAATCGTAATACATGTGTGAATAACAGACACCAACATGTCCCTAGTAAGCCTCTAGTTGACTAGCTCGTTGATCGACAGATAGTCATGGTTTCCTGACTATGGACATTGGATGTCATTGATAACGAGATCACATCATTAGGAGAATGATGTGATGGACAAAACCCAATCCTAAACATAGCATAAAGATTGTATAGTTCGTTTGCTAGAGTTTTTCCAATGTCAAGTATCTTTTCCTTAGACCATGAGATCGTGTAACTCCCGGATATCGTAGGAGTGCTTTGGGTATACCAAATGTCACAACATAACTGGGTGACTATAAAGGTATACTATGGGTATCTCCGTAAGTGTCTGTTGGGTTGACATGGATCAAGACTGGGATTTGTCACTCCGTATGACGGAGAGGTATCACTAGGTCCACTCGGTAATGCATCATCATTATGAGCTCAAAGGTGACCAAGTGTCTGGTCACGGGATCATGCATTACGGTACGAGTAAAGTGACTTGCCGGTAACGAGATTGAACGAGGTATTGGGATACCGACGATCGAATCTCGGGCAAGTAACATACCGACTGACAAAGGGAATTGTATACGGGGTTGCTTGAATCCTCGACATCGTGGTTCATCCGATGAGATCATCGAGGAGCATGTGGGAGCCAACATGGGTATCCATATCCCGCTGTTGGTTATTGACCGGAGAGTCGTCTCGGTCATGTCTACATGTCTCCCGAACCCGTAGGGTCTACACACTTAAGGTTCGGTGACGCTAGGGTTGTAGGGATATGTGTATGCAGTAACCCGAATGTTGTTCAGAGTCCCGGATGAGATCCCGGACGTCACGAGGAGTTCCGGAATGGTCCGGAGGTAAATAATTATATATAGGAAGTGCTATTTCGGCCATCGGGACAAGTTTCGGGGTCACCGGTATTGTACCGGGACCACCGGAAGGGTCCCGGGGGCCCACCGGGTGAGGCCACCTGCCCCGGGGGGCCACATGGGTTGTAGGGTGTGCGCCTTGGCCTACATGGGCCAAGGGCACCAGCCCCAAGAGGCCCATGCACCTAGGGTTTCAAAAGGGGAAGAGTCCCACAAGTGGAAGGCACCCCCTAGGTGCCTTTGGGGGGAGGGAAACCTCCCTTGGCCGCCCCCCTCCTAGGAGATTGGATCTCCTAGGGCCGGCGCACCCCCCCTTGGCCCTCTTATATATTGTGGGGGAAGGAGGGCTTTTCATCCACGCCTTTGGTTGCCTAATTCTCCCTCTCCAACACCTCCTCCACCTCCATAGTGCTTGGCGAAGCCCTGGCGGAGTACTGCAGCTCCATCACCACCACGCCGTCGTGCTCCTGCTGGAGCCATCTTCCTCAACCTCTTCTTCCCTCTTGCTGGATCAAGAAGAAGGAGACGTTACGCTGACCGTACGTGTGTGGAACGCGGAGGTGCCGTCCGTTCGGCGCTTGGTCATCGGTGATTTGGATCACGTCGTGTATGACTACCTCATCCCCGTTCTTTGAACGCTTCCGCTCGTGATCTACAAAGGTATGTAGATGCATCCTATCACTCGTTGCAAGATGAACTCATAGATGGATCTTGGTGAAACCGTAGGAAAATTTTTGTTTTCTGCAACGTTCCCCAACACTTGCCCCCCAAGGGAAGGGTGGCGCCCCAACCCTAGGCATAGGGGGAGGCCCAAGGGGGGCGCACCAGCCCACTAGGGGCTGGTTCCCCTCCCACTTCAGCCCATGGGGCCCTCCGGGATAGGTGGCCCCACCCGGTGGACCCCCGGGACCCTTCCGGTGGTCCCGGTACAATACCGGTGACCCCCGAAACCTTCCCGATGGCCAAAACTGGACTTCCTATATATGAATATTTACCTCCGGACCATTCCGGAACTCCTCATGATGCCCGGGATCTCATACGGGACTCCAAACAACTTTCGGGTTACCGTGTGCTAATATCTCTACAACCCTAGCGTCACCGAACCTTAAGTGTGTAGACCCTACGGGTTCGGGAGACATGCCGACATGACCGAGAAGCCTCTCCGGTCAATAACCAACAACGGGATCTGGATATACATGTTGGCTCCCACATGCTCCACGATGATCTCATCGGATGAACCACGATGTCGAGGATTCAATCAACCCGTATACAATTCCCTTTGTCAATCGGTACGTTACTTGCCCGAGACTCGATCGTCGGTATCCCAATACCTTGTTCATTCTCGTTACCGGCAAGTCACTTTACTCGTACCGTAATGCATGATCCCGTGATCAACCACTTGATCACCTTGAGCTCATTATGATGATGCAATACCGAGTGGGCCCAGAGATACCTCTCCGTCATACAGAGTGACAAATCCCAGTCTCGATTCGTGCCAACCCAATAGATACTTTCGGAGACACCTATAATGTATCTTTATAGTCACCCAGTTACGTTGCGACGTTTGGCACACCCAAAGCACTCCTACGGTATCCGGGAGTTGCACAATCTCATGGTCTAAGGAAATGATACTTTTGACATTCGGAAAAGCTACAGCAAACGAACTACACGATCTTTGAGCTAAGATTAGGATTGGGTCTTGTCCATCACATCATTCTCCTAATGATGTGATCCCGTTATCAATGACATCCCCATGTCCATAGCCAGGAAACCATGACTATCTGTTGATCAACGAGCTAGTCAACTAGAGGCTCACTAGGGACACATTGTGGTCTATGTATTCACACATGTATTACGATTTCCGGATAATACGATTATAGCATGAATAATAGACAATTATCATGAACAAGGAAGTATAATAATCATTTTATTATTGCCTCTAGGGCATATTTCCAACACATGTAGGTGCCTGTTTAAACTGTCAATTCATAGTAAAGTTTTGTTTATATTATTCACTTTTTTGTATTTGTGCAAATAGGGGTGCTCAGTTTGATTTCAATGGGAACTGCACAAAATGTTCATGAATACATTGAATCATTCATTTCCACCACAAGAAAGGAGGTGTCGAGCGAATTTGTTTGATTTTGGTGGAACTGCACAAGAAGAACAGCTGGTTTATTTAGCACGAGGTGTCATGTCAATGTCCGAACTGATGGCAAACCCTGCCCATTCCACAATCGTAGGCATTTGATATTTTGGAATGGGAAAACCTTGTCAAATTTTGCTCATTGATTTTAGCAAGAAGACATGTGTTTGATATTTTCGAATGGGACGCCCTTTGCTGTCAGCAGCGTCGATCCATTTTTTTTCTTTATTCTTTAGTTGTGAAGTAAATATTGGCTCTAACATGTGAATCACTGAGATGCATAATCATCGATTGTTTTGAATGTTCTCTATGAATTGCCAGGCTTGTGTGTTTGATTGCAATGTACAGGAATGCTAAAAAGCTGATCAAACTCTTTGTACTTCTTTTGTTCCTTTTTACTTCGCACATTGTGAAAGTGCATACTTTTTCCTATAAGATTGGTCAAAGTAGAGATAATTTGACTGCAGACAAAACTTGTATGCAGACTAGAAAGGGCCGGAGGGAGTACATGTGAAACTCCTGCAAACGAGGTGATCACCCTGGGAATAATGCTAGTACGTATTGTTTTGCATGTTCATCCAATGCGAGTGATACAAGAATTCGAACTAATCGAAATAAATTCATTCATACATGGTCAGATTTCATATAAACATGCCGGATTTCGTTACATTTCATACATTCTTCAACTAAAAAGTGGTGCGCTGGATGTATAATTAATTAACCGAAGCTACCCACCTATGTCCGGCTGAGCCGAATAGAAGCTTCAGTGACTTAACTGCAGATGCAGTTGCGTAACTGTCATGTGGCCCAGATGCATGTTGAGCCCACGTGTCAGTCAGCCAACTGCACCAGCGGTTAAGTAGAAGCAGCATCCTTCTCCAACATAGCTCTCCGACTCCATGTCACCGCTAAGAAGCTAACCGGCCGCCAGTGGTCAACCCGCCTAGCTTGTCATAGGGATTAGGGCAACTAGGAGCCCAATGATCAGGATCCCCACATGACAAACACCTTTCTTCTTGTCATTCTTCTTCTTGAAGTTCTTGTGTTGCACATCCTTGTTCTTCACATCAAACTTTGCTTTACCATCAAACTTGCCCTTGTTCTTGAACTTGTGGGGTTGGAAGTTCTTCTTATGTACCAGATTGGCACTAGATCCTCCCTCAATTCCGCGATCACGTGTCCTTTGCTCTCTCCTTTTCTTCCACATCAAGAGTGCTAATGAGATCCACGAAGGAGGAAGCTTAGTGATGATACCTCCGACAACAAACTTGTTCGGTAGCATACAACTGAAGTGCTCAAGTTCTCTAGCAAATGACTTCACTCTCTCTATTTTTATATACAAGGCCACTATCAAAATAACAATTTACAGATATACAAGGCCACTAACACTAATTAATGTAATATTAATGGTGTTTGCCTTGTATTACTAGCAAAGGAGGACATTAACCATCCCTTGCATGCATGCGGGAGTGGGAGCATTGGCTTGATGTGCATGAAAGAGAAGAATACACATTAATTTACATGGCAAACAAGGAGACAAGCTAGCTTGCAACATTGAATTAGAAGACATTAACTTTTGCATTGGTACCTATAATATGGGTTTATGGTCTTGTATACAAAACTGGAGGGAGTATCTCATGAGCTTGCTCAACCACGGAGCGCTCTTCAATCATCCTATAATCATAGAATTGCTCCATGATGTACAACTCAAAGCCAGCAACGGCAGGGTAGCAGCGGTGGCCTTACATGGACCCGAGTGGCGGTGACCTACCATGTTCTACTCTTCCTCGTTTTCTGTGTGGCGCGGCCTCGTTGGCAGCGGGGCGGGGCCTCGGCGGAGCCGGCCATGTCCTCCCCCTCATTGTCGGTGGGCTGTGCCTCGGCGAAGCAGGGGAAATCCTCCCCCTCGTTGCCGGCAGGGTGGTGCCTCGGTGGAGCCGGTGGTGTCCACTTCCTCGTTGTTGGTGCCAGGGGCCTCAGCGGAGCAGGGCCTCATCGACGCCAGTGGAGCAGGGACTCGAAGGAGCCGGTATTGTCCTCTGCCTCGTCTTCGGTCTCGCCAAACAGCGTCTCGCCCGCTTCATCGCCCTCTTTGTAGGCGGCCGTAGCCTCCGCCACCCGCATGCGGTACCGCCAGCGCTGAAGGCGGCCCTCGCGAGCGGAGCGGTGCGAGTCGAGTAGCGCCTCCTGCTCCGCTCGCTCCGTGGCGATCTGCTCCTCCACCTGCAGGTGCTCCTGGTGGAGATGGTGGTTGTAGGCGGCGTAGGCCTGCGCCTCTCGGAACTGCTCCTCATGCTTCTGCCTCACCGTGTCCATATATTGGCCACAGGCCTCGTCGATTGTCATGGTGCAATGCACCAGCAAGGATGGCGCGGAGGAGGGGGTTGGCGCCGGATTGTCGACTACCATGTTCTCCATTGGGACGTCGTCGTCCTCCGGCTGCCTGCCGGCCTGACAGTCGGCAGCAATGTCTACAATGTCCTTGTGGTCCATAGTCAGCCCGTCCCGAAGAGCGCTGGAGTCCGAGGAAGCCATGGTGGGAAGTAGTGGTGTGGACAGGACACTACTAGGAAAAGGCCTACTAATGGCGCACCAGTTTTGCCTACTAATGTCGCATCACTGGTGCGCTATTACTAGCACGCCATTAGTAATTTTTACTAATGGCGCACCACTGGTGCGCCATTAGTATAGGCCACGGTGCGCCATTAGTATAGGCCACACGTGCGCCATTAGTATAGGCCACGGTGCGCCATTAGTATTTTTGAATTTTGAAGGCGGGAAAATAGTAGTGGCGCACCGTCTAACCCCCACCGTGCGCCATTAGTACTTTGAATTTTGAATTTGGATCTGGATCATGATTTTTTTGCCCATTTTTTGCTAGTTTTTTTTGCTCGTTTTTGGCACGATATTATTTCAAATTTTGTTCCTGTTTTTGGATCTTGTACGTTCTTTTGCCGTGTTCTTTTGCCGGAGAGGAGTTCGCCGGAGAGGAGTTCGCCGGAGAGGAGGAGGAGGAGGTCACCGGAGAGGCGCCCGCCTACATCGCCGGAGAGGAGGAGGAGGTCGCCGGAGAGGAGTTCACCGAAGCATCGGAGAAGAGGAAGGAGAAACCATGAGGGAATGGGAGGAGAGGAGGGAGGAGGAGCTCACCGGAGAGGAGGGAGGAGAAACCGTGAGGGGAGGAGAGGAGAGGAGGGAGGAGGAGGTTCCCGGAGAGGAGGAGGTCGCCGGAGAGGAGGAGGTCGCCGGAGAGGAGGAGGTCGCCGGAGAGGAGGAGGAGGAGGTCGCCGGAGAGGAGGAGGAGGAGGTCGCCGGAGAGGAGGAGGAGGAGGTCGCCGGAGAGGAGGAGGAGGAGGTCGCCGGAGAGGAGAAGGAGGTCGCCGGAGAGGAGGAGATGGAGTGGAGGAGAGGAGTAGATGGAGTGGAGGAGAGGAGGAGATGGAGTGGAGGAGAGGAGAGGAGGAGATGGAATGGAGGAGAGGTGGAGTGGAGGAGGTGCGCCCAGCCATGTATACGACATAGTAATGGCGCACCGTGGCCAGGTGCGCCATTAGTAACTCTTTTTATTTTTATTTTTTGACTTATTTTGAATTTCGAAGGCGGGAAGATACTAATGGCGCACCGTGGGCAGGTGCGCCATTAGTAACTTTTTTTTATTTTTTTGACTTATTTTGAATTTTGAAGGCGGGAAGATACTAATGGCGCACCGTGGGCAGGTGCGCCATTAGTAACTTTTTTTTATTTTGTTGACTTATTTTGAATTTTGAAGGCGGGAAGATACTAATGGCGCACCATGGGCTGGTGCGCCATTAGTAAATTTGAATTTTTTTAAATTTTTTTTACCTCCAGATCTTAAAAGCCCCGTATCTTTTTTCCTGTTAGGTTTTTGAGGATTTTGAAAATGTTTAACGGGGTTCCCCCAGTTAAATTTGGATGTAACTTTTCGAGTAGATGATTTTTCATATAAAAAACTTTTTCATCCGAGTTAGTATGCAAAAGTTATGCCCATTTTTACAAATTCTCGAGAGATTTTGCAAATGAAGTCGAAATTCATATTTGCAAATTTTCCCAACAACTAGACCACATATCACATGGGAAACTTATTTTCTTTTATTTTTTTGACATTTTCATCATTTTCTTTTTTAAAAAAACTGAAAAGGCGATCCACAAGGGGGGGTGCATTCGGTGGAAGTGGTGGCCAAGGTACTAATGGCGCACCGTGGCATGGTGCGCCATTACTAGTTCAACTAGTAATGGCGCACCATGCCACGGTGCGCCATTAGTAGTTTTGAAAAAAAATTAAAAAATTTCAAAAAAAATTTTTTTACTAATGGCGCACCGTGGATGTGGTGCGCCATTACTAGTTCACATCCGCGGTGCGCCATTAGTAGTTTTGAAAAAAATTTAATTTTTTTTTTACTAATGGCGCACCGTGGATGTGGTGCGCCATTAGTATTTGGACACTAATGGCGTACCAACACATGGTGCGCCATTAGTATATAGTAATGGCGCACCACATGTCTGGTGCGCCATTAGTGTCAATTCCATCTATAGCCCTTTTCCTAGTAGTGGGAGAAAGGGAACGGATGCAGATGACTGCGACTATGGACGGCGCAGCAGTTTATATAGCATTGGTGTGCTACGGAGGGATGGACGTGTGGCGCCGGAGTAGCCACCTCGGCAACCAAGCAGGGCGGGCGGCACTGACCGTTTCGGGCGGAAAGCACGCGCAGGCGAGGGAGGCAGTCTGGGTGGGCCAGGGCAGTCAGACTCATGCTTGGCAGCGGGTCGATCCAGCAGTCGGACATGCTGGCTCGCGAGCTAGCTCGCTGAGCTGAGCGACGACAATCAGACGATGGACGTAGCTTCGGACCAGGAGCCGACGCCACTGTCCAAGCCGGTTCATGCCGTGTTCACCATAGAGCAGGTGCGGCTGCACTTCGACGCCCTAATGGCGGAAGAGCTACGAGCGCAGGAGGACCTCTGCTGCAACCTCCGTCTCCTCAACGAGCACCGGTGAACAAGCGAATGACAATGCCGTCGCGGACATGTGGCCCTATGATCTTGGCGTCCCGAATGAGCAGCGGGCGTTGTATGAGACCATCCGTAGGGCCGGTGAGGCCCTCTCCGTCGTCCTTCGAGTTGTTGCGCTCTCAATGGCTTCGCCGTCTCGCGTTGTCAACATGGTCAACGGACATGAGGATGAGGAGATGACTTTACTTGGAGTGGATGACAGTGGGAACCCACCAGGGCCATAGCCGCACGTACGCAAGTGCCTCCTTATTAGTATATAAAACTATTTCTTTTCTTCCTCCTGGTTTCCTGACATCATAGTCCCACACCATTGTCAACCTATGTAGTCAATAAATGAGAATTGCACAAGAAGCGGCCGACAGCTGGGACCAAGCAGCTTGACCAGTATTTGTGTTTCTGAGGTGTGAGCACTGCAGAGTTTTTCTTGAGCGATGTTTAGCCCAGATATTAATTTTTCTTCTCTGAAGAACAACAAAAACATCGCTGCAAGTATTAACTGGGCGGGCTGTGGCGCGTCTAGCCCAGGCCAGATATCCAGCCCAGATATTAATTTTTTTTCAAGCTGAAAAAGGCTAGCCCAGCTATACTTTTTTTAGGAATACCCATGCAAGGTCAAGTTGTTATTCTCCGCCCCGCTGGGCTGCAAATCTTTCCTAGAAGGGATGCATTAGGCTTAACAAGAAAATGGGCTTTAAGAAAAATAAATGGGATGTAGTTATAAAAACTGGGCAGTAACTAAAAAAATGCACCAAACACGTAATTACTTTATAAAATATTATTTTTGGATATTAAAAATTTTAATTTCATTAATTGTTACGAGCGCAATATTTCGTTAGATTTTTACGTAATATAAATTTATATTGAAATTGTATTTAATCTGACTAGAAATTTCAGGATAAAAATATTTCGGATCCCATCAAAATGTGGGAAATTTTATTGAATTCTATTTTGAACGGTTGGTTCAAATGGGCTGTACTTTTAACAAACTGTAAATGGGCTGTAGTAATTCCATTAGAATTCAAAATTTGGTTGCACATTCTTACAAATCTCAAATGGGCTATAAGTTCTATGCCACACACTTGTGTCCTTACTAAGTTGACGCGTCCCCTAAAAAAAGAGTTGATGCGTATGCAAGGCTTTGTCAACTTATAGTCAACACACAGTTCTAGCAGCAGTGGCTGTTGGATGTCCATCTAATGGATGTCGTGCTTCCTCTTCATTCTCAGATATTCTAGCCTCAGCCGCCCAAAAAATGATTCCTCCCCCTGACATATGGGGCGCACCATTTCGGAAGCTGACCTGTGGGCCTACTAAGTTGACGCGTACCAAGGGCTTTGTTAACTTAGTCAATATGCATGATTCTAGCTCCAGTGACCGTACGATGTCCATCCAACGGCTATAGTGCTTCTTCAACCTCTGGTCTTCTTGCTCCAGCCGCCCAAACCAGTGCCGGTCGTGCCTCGTGCTCCTGCCTCCCGTGGCCGGCTGTGATGCGGCGGAGGCCTCACCACCCCTACTACTCCCACCGCTGGCCAGGCCATCCCTCTACTCACCAACACCCCCTATTATTTTGCGGCGACGGCAGCCTCACACCGCAGCGAACCAGTGAACCCTCATACTCCTCTATGCGTGGGCATCCACTGTCGCGTCTTCCCCGGCTCCGCGTCGTCCCCTTCCTAGGCCTCGCTGTCGTCCACTGCCCTGGTGCTCTCGGCGCGGAGTGGTCAACATGGTCAAGGAACGAATTCCATCAGACGTGGATTGTACGTGGAGAGGCAGACAGCTGGGTCCATGGCCGCAGCAAGGAAGTGCCTCCTTATTACGCGCAAAATAATTATTCCTCCAGCTGACAGCGGGGACCCACCGGACGGGCCACTGTATTTCGCGAAAAAACTTTTCCCCCTAACTGCTGGGACCCACCAGCTATATCTTCGCACACAAGGAAGTGCGTCCGGGAAAAACAAAAACGATTCGCCCCCCTGACTGTCGGGACCCACCAGCTACATCTTCGCATGCTAGGAAGTGCCGGACTGTCGGGACCCACCTGGTCGAAGTGTATGTAGCGTTGACATTCTGGTCGCGAACGTGTACGTACATACTGGTCGATGTAGAGGCGTGCACATAGCATGTACACATATGTACAGCGGCCAGTGTGCAAGAAAGAAAATACGGCCACATACGTACATACGGGCAGGGTCTCGAATGCCTACTCGCGCATACGCACGGCCAGGGCTCATGTACATGGCTGGTTCGGAACGGAGAAACTGCGTCGTTGTAACGCCCCGGACACATCCGCCGGTGGTCGTTACTCCTAGCGGGATCTAGACTGGCCCCATAGATCAATACTAGTCTTTTCTGCGCACTTTGTCCTCACTCGTGCGCACTCGGGAGCAACTTCCCGGTCGATCACCCATCCTGAAATTAGTCCAAGCTGAGCACGCTTAACTTTGGAGTTCTGGCCGAATGGGCTTCCGGAAAAGAAGGAATTCCTTATTGATATGAGTAGTCTATCATCCCTATTAAGCCAGGCTATCACATACACCCCCACTCAGAGGAACCGACGTCCTCGTCGAGCCACAGGAACGTTCCCTCTTGGCACATACGTCTGTGCATCCAGTCCGGTACATGTGCCATGCCGGGTGCCACGACGGGTCACAAACGTCATGAACAACTTGACCGCGCACCTGTCCGCAAACATCCGTGTAACTGTGAGGGTCGGCTCTGATACCAACTTGTAACGCCCCAGACACACCCGCCGGTGGTCGTTACTCCTGGCGGGATCTAGACTGGCCCCACAAATCAATACTAGTCTTTTCTGAGCACTTTGTCCTCACTCGTGCGCACCCGGGAGCAACTTCCCGGTCGGTCACCCATCCTGAAATTACTCCAAGCTGAGCACGCTTAACTTTGGAGTTCTGTCCGAATGGGCTTCCGGAAAAGAAGGAATTCCTTATTAATATGAGTAGTCTATCATCCCTACTAAGCCAGGCTATCACAGTCGTAGTCGTGTTCATGGGGAGCCAACCAGCTGGGTTGGAACGGAATGCATCGTGATGTTCATTGGGAGGGCTTGGACGGAACAAGCGATGGAAACGAGGCCTGGCATACCGCACAACGGAGGAAACGACCTTGTGTTTGACCCGCCACGTTCGAAACAGGATCCTGTTCATCGGGAGGGGTCTGGCATACCGCAAAACGGAGGAAACGGACCTCCTATGGTCGAAAAGGGGTCCTATTGGTCAGGAGGGGTGTGACATACCGCAAAACAGAGGAAACGGACTTGTGTTGGAGCACTACGGTCGAAACAGGGGTCCTATTCATCGGGAGGGGTGTGGCATACCGCAAAACAGGACTCCACGGGATACTGTTCATCTCCACCGTTGACCCCCTCCAGCCTCCACGGGCTACTGTTCATCCACCGTCGACCTCCTCCAGCCTCCACATGCGATTGTTCATCCACAGGCTCCTATTCATCCAGCCTCCACCACGCACTACTCCACCGGCTACTATTCAACCAGCCCTTTCCACGGGCTCCTGTTCAACCACCCCTCCGCGGGCTACTGTTCATCTAGCCCTCCACCGTCTACTGATCATCCAGCCCTCCACAGGGTCGTCCTGTTGATCCAGCCCTACACGGGGTCCTGTTCATCCAGCCCCAACCGGCTCAATCGATCGGGGTCCTGTTCATCCAGAGGCAACACCACGGGGTCCTGTTCATCCACCCCCACCGGGAACTATTCATCCAACCCCCCCCCCCCAGCAATGCTCACAATTCATCTAGAGGCAGCATCGATCGGCTTCAGTTAGCAGCAGTAGCGAAGGAATCGCTCGATCGGGTTCAGTTAACAGCCATCGATTGATCGCTCGGGTTCAGTAATGTGTAGCCTACAGTGCAATCGCTTGGGTTTAGTAGGCGAACACCACGCTCGGGTTCAGTTCGAGCCCAACGCCTCGCACCCATGCTTGCGTGTATGAGACAAACGCGCAAACCTACATGCATCGCTCGGCCCCGACCACCCACCGTAACCGGGAACACCCCAATATTTTCCTCGCCCTCTCTTCTACCATGGTTTTTTCCGTAATGGATGGCCCAAAGAATGTCATGCAGCTGCGTCTCCGGCCCGCCTAGGACGAAAAGCCCATTTTCTATCATGATTTTTTGTCATAGAAGTAGGATCCCACCACATCTATGATGATACTGGGTTTTGTCACAATTATTGTCATTGAAGTTTCATAAGTATGACAGAAAAAAATTTCGTTCAGCCCAAAATGTCACGGATGTGTCTTTTTTTGTAGTGAAGATATTCGTTGCTAAGATAGATCCTTTCTAGAGAAGGAGTTTCTCTCGAAAGAAGTGATGGGAGGAAAGTATAACTTGACGAGGTAATTGTACCTACTCCCTTATTGGAAAGTAGTTCATCACTGAAATCAGTTCCAGTGATTCCTACACCAGTAAGTGAGGAAACTAATGATGATGATCATGAAACTTCTGATCAGGTTACTACCGAACCTTGTAGGTCAACCAGAGTAAGATCCACACCAGAGTGGTATGGTAATCCTATTCTGGAAGTCATGTTACTTGACCATGACGAACCTACGAACTATGAGGAAGCGATAATGAGCCCAGATTCCGCAAAATGGACTGAGGCCATGAAATCTAAGATGGGATCCATGTATGAGAACAAAGTATGGACTTTGGTTGACTTGCCCGATGATCGTCAGGCCATAGAGAATAAATGGATCTTCATGAAGAAGACTGACGTTGACGGTAATGTTACTGTCTACACAGCTCGACTTGTTGCAAAAGGTTTTTAACAAGTTCAAGGAGTTGAATACGATGAGACTTTCTCACCCGTAGCGATGCTTAAGTCCATCTGAATCATGTTAGCAATTGCCGCATTTTATGATTATGAAATTTGGCAAATGGATATCAAAACTGCATTCCTTAATGGATATCTTAAAGAAGAGTTGTATATGATGCAACCAGAAGGTTTTGTCGATCCAAAAGGTGCTAAAAAAGTGTGCAAGCTCCAGCGATCCATTTATGGACAGGTGCCAGCATCTCGGAGTTGGAATATATGCTTTGATAGTGTGATCAAAGAATATGGTTTTATACATACTTTTGGAGAACCCTGTATTTACAAGAAAGTGAGTGGGAGCTGTGTGGCATTTATGATATTATATGTGGATGACATATTCTTGATCGGAAATGATACTGAATTTCTGAATAGCATAAAAGGGTACTTGAATAAGAATTTTTCAATGAAAGACCTCAGCGAAGCTGCTTATATATTGGGCATCAAGATCTATAGAGTTAGATCAAGACGCTTAATTGGACTTTCACAAAGCACATACCTTGATAAAGTTTTGAAGAAGTTCAAAATGTACCAAGCAAAGAAAGGGTTCTTGCCTGTGTTACAAGGTGTGAAGTTGAGTCAGACTCAATGCCCGACCACCGCAGAAGATAGAGAGAAAATGAAAGTCATTCCCTATGCTTCAGCCATAGGTTCTATCACGTATGCAATGCTTTGTACCAGACCTGATGTGTGCCTTGCTATTAGTTTAGCATGGAGGTACCAAAGTAATCCAGGAGTGGATCACTAGACAGAGGTCAAGAACATCCTAAAATACCCAAAAAGGACAAAGGATATGTTTCTCGTTTATGGAGGTGACAAAGATCTCGTCGTAAACGGTTACGTCGATGCAAGCTTTGACATTGATCCGGATGACTCTAAGTCACAAACTGGATACATATTTTTATTAATGGTGGAGCTATCAGTTGGTGCAGTTCCAAGCAGAGCGCCGTGGAGGGATCTACATGTGAAGTGGAGTACATAGCTGCTTCAGAAGCAACAAATGAAGGAGTCTGGATGAAGGAGTTCATATCCGATCTAGGTGTCATACCTAGTGCATTGGGTCCAATGAAAAGCTTTTGTGACAATATTGGTGTAATTGCCTTGGCAAAGGAATCCAGATTTCACACGAGAACCAAGCAAAGAGACGCTTCAATTCCATCCGTGATCAATCAAGGAGGGAGACATAGAGATTTGCAAGATACATACAGATCTGAATGTTGTAGACCCGTTGACTAAGCCTCTCTCACGAGAAAAACTTGATCAACACCAAGACTCCACAGGTGTTAGAATCATTACAATGTAATCTAGATTATTGACTCTAGTGTAAGTGGGAGACTGGAGGAAAATTCCCCTATAGGCAATAATAAAGTTGTTACTTATATTTCCTTATATCATGATAAATGTTTATTATTCATGCTAGAATTGTATTAATCGGAAACTTAGTACATGTGTGAATACATAGACAAACAAAGTGTCACTAGTATGCCTCTACTTGACTAGCTCGTTGATCAAAGATGGTTAAGTTTCCTAGCCATGGACAAAGAGTTTTCATTTGATAAATGGGATCACATCATTAGAGAATGATGTGATTGACTTGACCCATCCATTAGCATAGCATGATGATCATTTAGTTTGTTGCTACTGCTTTCTCCATAACTTATACATGTTCCTATGACTATGAGATTATGCAACTCCCGAATACCGGAGGAACACTTAGTGTGCTATCAAATGTCACAACGTAACTGGGTGACTATAAACATGATCTACAGGTGTCTCCGATGGTGGTTGTTGAGTTGGCATAGATCGAGATTAGGATTTGTCACTCCGTGTATCGGATAGGTATCTCTAGGCCCTCTTGGTAATGCACATCACTATAAGCCTTGCAAGCAATGTAACTAATGAGTTAGTTACAGGATGTAGCATTACGAAAATGAGTAAAGAGACTTGCCGGTAACGATATTGAAGTAGGCATTGAGATACCGACGATCGAATCTCGGGCAAGTAACATACCGATGACAAAGGGAACAACGTATGTTGTTATGCGGGTTGACTGATAAAGATCTTCATAGAATATTGACAACCCACAAGTATAGGGGATCGCAACAGTTTTTGAGGGTAGAGTATTCAACCCAAATTTATTGATTCAACACAAGGGGAGACAAAGAATGTTCTCAAGTATTAGCAGATGAGTTGTCAATTCAACCACACCTGGATAAATTAATATCTGCAACAAAGTGTTTAGTAGCAAAGTAATATGATAGTACTGGTAACGGTGGCAAAAGATAAAGGTAGCAAAAGTAATATTTTGGGGTTTTATAATGATTGTAACAGTAGCAGCGGAAAAGTACATAAGCGAAGAAGAATATATGGAAAACTCGTAGTCATTGGATCGGTGATGGAGAATTATGCCGGATGCGATCGATCATGTAACAGTCATAACCTAGGGTGACACAGAACTAGCTCCAGTTCATCAATGTAATGTAGGCATGTATTTCGAATATAGTCATACGTGCTTATGGAAAAGAACTTGTATGACATCTTTTATCCTACCCTCTCGTGGTAGCGGGGTCCTAATAGAAACTAAGGGATATTAAGGCCTCCTTTTCATAGAGTACCGGATCAAAGCATTAACACATAGTGAATACATGAACACCTCAAACTACGGTCATCACCGGTAAGTATCCTGATTATTATCACTTCGGGGTTAACGGATCATAACACATAATAGGTGACTGTAGACTTGCAAGATAGGATCAAGAACTCTCATATATTGATGAAAACATAATAGGTTCAGGTCTAAAATCATGGCACTCGGGCCCTAGTGACAAGCATTAAGCATAGCAAAGTCGTAGCAACATCATTCTCAAAACATAGTGGATACTAGGGATCAAACCCTAACAAAACTAACTCGATTACATCATAAATCTCATCCAACCCATCACCGTCCAGCAAGCCTACGATTGAATTACTCACGCATGACGGTGAGCATCATGAAATTGGTGATGGAGGAAGGTAGATGATGACGATGACGATGGATTCCCCTCTCCGGAGCCCCGAACGAACTCCAGATCAGCCCTCCCGAGAGAGTTTAGGGCTTGGCGGCGGCTCCGTATCATAAAACGCGATGAATCCTCCTACCTGATTTTTCTCCCCGAAAGTGAATATACGGAGTCAAGGTTGACGTCGGTGGAGCGTTAGGGGGCCCACGAGGCAGGGGGCGTGCCCAGGGGGGTAGGGCGCGCCCCCACCCTCGTGGACAGGTGGTGGGCCCCCTGACGTGGATCTTTCTTCCGGTATTTTTTATATATTCCAAAATAATTATCCCTTGATTTTCATGTCATTCCGAGAACTTTTATTTCTGCACAAAAATAACACCATGGCAATTCTGCTGAAAACAACGTCAGTCCGGGTTAGTTCCATTCAAATCATGCAAGTTAGAGTCCAAAACAAGGGAAAAAGTGTTTGGAAAAGTAGATACGACGGAGACGTATCAACTACCCCAAGCTTAAACCTTTGCTTGTCCTCAAGCAATTCAGTTGATAAACTGAAAGTGATAAAGAAAAAACTTTTACAAACTCTGTTTGCTCTTGTTGTTGTAAATATGTAAAGCCAGCATTCAAGTTTTCAGCAAAGACTATGAACTAACCACATTCGAAATAACATTTAGGTCTCATGTTTACTCATATCAATGGCATAATCAACTAGCAAGCAATAATAATAAATCTTGGATGACAACACTTTCTCGAAACAATCATGATATGATATGACAAGATGGTATCTCGCTAGCCCTTTCTGAGACTGCAAAACATAAATGCAGAGCACCTTTAAAGATCAATGACTGACTAGACATTGTAATTCATGGTAAAAGAGATCCAGTCAAGTCATACTCAATGTAAACTAACAGTAATGGATGCAAACGACAGCGGTGCTCTCCAACTGGTGCTTTTTTATAAGAGGATGACGACTCAACATCTATACCTATACTAATTCCTGACTTCCTAAAAATTCACACGTTAATTAGATTTTACGAGCCGTTCATCTGATGGGACCGAGTTAACGGTTTAGATTAGCCAATAGAGAAATAAATTTTAACCATTAATTTAGCAGGACTGATTTATAATGGGCCAGATTAAATAAAGAGTCCATATCATGTACGCGGCTCATCCTTTACTTTTTTATCAATCTGCACGTACATTGGACCCAACCTCACGTACGTAGTTACCATCACCAGAAAATTTAAATGTAGCGATCTCCTGCCCTAGCTAATATAGCGATCAGAAAAACTGCCCTACCACATCAACTCTCTCTCTCTCCCTCTCCTTTTCTTTCCTTATAAACAAAACAGATCTGCGATCATCCGACCTGCTTCTGATTGATTTGTGCTATGCCGGCAAGGTGGAGATGCAAATCTCTTATCGTTGCTTATTCTCGAAAATCTGGTGCGGACTGGAGTCCTATCATCCAGCGTCCTCATCTTTCGGGCCTATAGAGGCAGCAGTATGGGTTCCAGGTGCCCAGCAGCATGGACACAAGCCCTGGATCATGCTGCTCACCCGGAGCAATTTCGCCATGTGAAGCGTGATGAGGAGATGCACAAGGCTGAGCATGGCTACCGGCGTGCTCTTCTCCTCCTAAAACCTCCTCTCTCTTCTTGGCGCTGGTGGGGACACAGGGAAGACAAGAGTCGTGGTGCCCTAGACAGGAGCCGCTGCGATATAGTCAATCGCCATCCCGGGCCAGCAGAAGGTGAATTGCATGGCACACAAGGCATGGAGCTAGCTAGCCTGCATGTGTAGAACGCTTCTACAGGGCATGAAAGATGCCTCCCGGTGTCATGCATCCTCTTTCCACTCCTGCAGGGCCTTCTCATTGTCTTCCTCCTCAAGTCTCTGATGATCTCTGTCAATCTACCCTGCGGCTGCATCGAGTTTTGACCTGGCAGGCTGCACCATGACACTTCCCGTCAATGATATAAGCTTGTATGAGTACTTCAAAACATCATAGTAGTATTTCACGTTCCCAAGTACAATGGCATGTTTTAGTTTACGTGTACTGTTTTGATGATGGTGAATACAAGCAATTTGACCATGCGATCGGCTACCTGCTCGGTTATGATGGAAAAAACACAACGTAGGTGTCCACCCAAGTGAATAAAATATCAAAGGGAGAATTTTAGGAAAAGCAGCCGCGCTCCCCTTTTCTCAAAAAAAAAAAACTCTTCTTTGCTCCCTCCCTCAAATTTATGTGGGCCATGGTGTGGTGAGTTTGTACAAGAACGAACAATTTTGCAGTGATGCATGTCTCAATTAAATTAGCTATTTTTGTATTTAATTAACATTGTTTTAGATGACAATTCTCAACGCACGGATATCATATTTTGATTCACTACTAATGCTCTAAGTTTGCAGGATTTAATTTTATGAGTATTTGCTATGCCTTAACAAAGTTCAGTGATTAGCATCATCGATTATGTCACGGGACAATGGCGTGCCAATCAAGGTTTCTGACAGCAGGTACGCAACATCATCGTACCTTTTTTCCAAATGAAAACTGTATTGCGTTATGCTACAGTCTGCAAATTTCGCCAAGTGCATGTTCTACTTGATTCAGTACGTCTCCATGCTGATAGGTTAGTCAAGGTTTTTAAAGTTTCTTCGGACTTCAATACATTTGTTTGTCCAAAAACAGCTTCAAAGGATATATATAAGTGGCATTGCAACTTAGAATAAATAAAAACATTCTTTCAAATATAGTAAATCGCCCCTTTTCGGAAAAAAAATAGTATCCTTCTTCCGAAAATCGGAATTGCCATTAGGACTGGAAAAATTCTTGCGTAGATGATGCTAATTGCACCGTTGGACGAAATTCTGGCCTTTTGCTGTCCAATAATCGGCTCTCAGTTTTCCTGTCTATTTTGGACGAAACACACAGGACAACAAACATGTACTCTCACTAGTACGTGCATCATATTTCCTTTTTTTCTAAAATAGGACTGGATTCTGCAGACTGTAATATGTTCACTGATGTCGATTGTAGGTACGTGTGTCGTTGCCTCTTCTTTCCCGCAAATTATCTTCTGACACTAGACGGAAAGGTAAAATATGTTCTGCATATCTAAGTACTAAGATCCTCCTTTTTTCTATTCTCCCTACCATGTAGATATTTTTGAATAAACGGGATGTCAACTACCCATTTTTTCCTGACAAGAATCATCAACACCGCATTGTAGAACTTCAATATATAACACTAAGTTGGTAGAAGATATTGCTATGTGTTACTTCAGGAGTAGTTGCATGCTGGTACAACTTTTTATGTCTACTTTGGTTTATTATTTCTTTGAGTTACAAAGTAGGGTCACATATACATTTACTCCAAGGTTTTTGTTTCTCCTTCTAATAAAAAATGCCATGCATTTGGTTGTGAGTTGAATAAAAAAAGTTTCTATAATTAGGTTTAGGTTTACGGTTAAACTATAGATGTCATTTGAGAAAATATTCACATTAATCTTCGCCCACTCTGTTCATTTTCTTGCCACTATATGTTCCAGCTTTGGTCATAATTTATGAAGTGGAGTGCATCTTATGACACCCGCATCCACTGTGATGTTTCCCATCTGTATACCAATTTGAATATTTGGTGATAATTTCACCTGATCTCTGGGATAAGATAAGTAAGTGGCTGCTAGCGATGGATTCAGGGAATATATGCTACAAAAGTTTATTGTAAGTTTGTATTTTGTAGCAAAGGTTTTGAGAACTGTAGAAAATTGTACCAGTCTTCTGGACATCATTATTTTCGTAGTGATAACTGCCAGAGCCACACAACTTTTTTGGATGAAAAGCACATAGACTCATTGTTTTTGTGATGCACCGTGTACCGCCTTTCAGAGATTCCACTTGGATAATACATAATAAGTACTCGCAAAAAAACTAGGTGGTTATAATCATACGAAAATGCTAGAACTCATGGTCTCATGTTATTTACCTGTTAGGTAGAATGACATGATTAAATACATCATGTTGTAGTTTCTGCCTTCATTAATTATGAAGTAGTGTCCAGTTTTGTTTGTGGTTATTTGTAAACCTCTGAATGTTATATATGTTCCCATAACTGTATTTGGTATCGGAACAGTACTAACATTATGTTTTTTTCCGCAGAACACAATTATGTATTTAATATATTTGGGAGTTAACGTTAACGACTGGAGAAACTTCCTCAAAAGTCAATTTATTGCCAGGTTAGAAGTTGCAGATCCCGAGAATGAAGATATAGAGAGCATGGTTGCTTTGGTGGAAATTATAAGATGGTCGCTGAGATTTCAAATCGATTCTTGCATAAGAAGCCCATTGTGCTTCAGTGTATAGTGGGGTTACACTAAAAGTTGTACATTATAAAGTGGCCATTTTCATGGTGAAGTTTTTCTTACTTCGGATAGAACATCCGATAAGGTAGAAGAAAAACACCCCATATACCCTTATTTCCTATTTTTATTATAGCGATACTGATAGACCAACTTGCCACAAGGTTAGTGATGAAGCTATGTACCTCGGGTAGGGGCACGGACCCGTCCTAAAAAGCCCTATCCGAGGACATCCCTAGAAGAAGTCACCTTTCAATCGACTTGAAGGTATCCCACTCGACGGGTTCAAGACACTCGACCAAGAAGCTATCACTCAACCATGAAGCCAACCACTCGACTGCCAGAAGACCTAAAGTCACTCCGCAGGCAAACGGTCGGCTATTAAGTAGTCTTTATGGTCATTGTAGCACTTTATTAGGGGCGTTACCAGTAACGCCCAACCTTAAATGTGCCTAAAACCCTGCATTACTGGGGGCAGGAGGGGGCCGGCGAACTCTATATAAGTCACCCCCCTCCTCAGAATGAAGGGTTCGCACCCCTGTTATCTACACACACATAATCCAATCGACCGCCTCTGGGCACCGAGACGTAGGGCTGTTACTTCCTCCGAGAAGGGCCTGAACTCGTAAACATTGTGTGCTTACAACTTCCCAATAGCTAAGATCTAGCCTCTCCATACACACCCCCCTACATTACTGTCAGACTTAGAACCACGACAGTTGGCGCCCACCGTGGGGCAGGAGTCTTAGCGCCTAATTGGAGAAGTTGCGATTTTTCTGATCCATTTGATCATGGTTTCCTGCGGAGTTTTGGTAGAGGGCTGCGAGATCCGTCTCGGCGCACTCACCTTCATCGCCGACGACTCCGCCTGGCTTCAGGAGGCGCCGCTCGACATCGGCGCGCTCCCCGTCCGCGGTGCGACGCACTTCCGCGCATGCATTCGTGGCGTCCTCCTGCGGCAGCCGTCGACCCAATATCGGTCGGCCCCCGTGTCGTCTCCCCGCCCCGTCTCCCACCAGCGCAAGCGCTCAGGTCGGTCGAGACTCCAGCGGTGGGAGAGGCACGCCGTGGCCCGCCAGTCGGCGGCCCCACAAGTCGCGGCAATCGAGCCCGACGAATCCCTCTGCGGCCTGTTCGACCTGTCGACTGGTTCCGCGGAGACCGCATCCGAGTGCAACAGCAGCGACCCTTTGGCTGAGGTTCTGGCGGTCGAGGGGACACACAGTCCTCCCGAATTCCCTCGCGCTGATGGAGGCGCGAGTGGGGGCGACCCGTCGCGTCCCCACGACGAGTACCTCCCCGAGCCTCTCACGTCATTGCAGCGAGAGGAGCTCCGCCGCCGGAACATGGACGCGCTCCACACTCCTATTGTTGGGGAAACCCCTGAGGCCCGGGCCTTGGAGGACGCGCGCTTGGCTAACCTGGCCGAGCGCACTCGACTGGAGAATCTACAGCAGATACTCGACGAGCAAGCGCGTCAGCGAGCTCCCAAGTCCAGTCGACGACAGCAAGCTCCCGAGTCTAGTCGACGTCAGCTCTTCCCACAGCCGCAGGTATACCGAACCCCAGTTCAGAATTTGGCCGCCGCGGCCCGTATAGCGGAGTCAATTCAGATATAGTAACACAATGTAAAGACTACAGTCGACTGCCAGCAGTCCACCATAGTCTCGGGGACTACACCCAGTGGGTGCACTCAGCGTGCCCCCACTCGTCCAAGAATTGGTAAACACACCCAGTGGGTGTACAGATACAAAAGATCTTCAAAAAAAAGAGAGACTCTTCAAATGATCAAGTGTCGAGTCGACTGACCTGGACGTTGCTCTGAAGAGCCGAACTCGCGTCATAGGCTGCTTGGCTGGCCTCCCGAGCCATCTTCACTTGCTCCATCATGACCCCCGCCTGGCGTATAGCCTCCTTTGCAGCAGCCACTTGGTCCTCAGGGACGGGGTATGCAACAAAAAGCAAAGATGGATCCGTAGTCGACGCTGAAGGCCGCACACTCGACAGAGGGTTGGCGAAAGTCACAGAAGCCCGAGTGGTGTCGCCACCATCCCGAGCCATGGTCTCAGATGCCGGAGTAGGTTGGGGAGCCTTGTCAGCCGACGACCTCTTGTTCCTCCTCATCCTCAGCGGTTCGTTGTCGTCATCATCCGGGAGGTCGATAACATGAGGAGGGGCTGCAAGGGAAACATTCAATCGACTAGAATTGCAAGAAATGACCAGTCGACTCAAAAACAGAACGTTAGTAATCGTACCAGGATTGGAGGTAACAGCATCCCCCATCTCTTGGTCATCGTCCTTGGCGGAGACCTCAGAAGTAGCAGCGTTGCAAATCTCGAAAAGTTAGTCAGTTGGCTCAATGAATCGACCAAGGATCCGTCCATGGTCGACGAAGGAAAACAAGCTTTATTACCTGGAAATGGTAGGGACAGCTATCTTCATCTTGGGCAGACCCTTGGGCGGCTTGGACAGTGTCGTGCGTGGGTGCTTGGGAACCTTCCCAGTCGGCGTTGGAGAAGAGGTCCGAGGGCGTTTTGACGACGGCCCAATGGAGGCAGTCGCCTTACCGCGTTCCTGCGCCGGGTCGTGTGCGAGCTTGGATCGCCTCTCCGGGCGGGGGGGGGGGGGGGGGGGTTCAACCTCCTCCTCCTCCTCGCTGGAGAAGATGTCGTCGCCTCCCTCTCCTTCACCATCAGACTCCCACTCAGCTTGGTCATCCCCGCTCTCGCCTCCGCTCGCCTCCCCCTCCTCAGTCGACCCCTGTGCCCCATTGGGCGTCGAGTACATCTCGGTGGTCGCCTGGAAAACAGCAGACGAGACGAAAGTCAATCGACCTACTCAAAGAAGACCAACGCAGAAAACAAGATTTCAGTCGAGAGCATAAAGGCATACCTGGTCCACTTCGTACGAATTGTCGAGTGGAATGACCCTCCTGGCTCCTCGGGGGTTGTCTTTGTTCCCCGTGATGCTCGACAGCCACTCCTCCAGCATCTCGTCAGTGACCTCCTCCGGGTGGATCCGAGTGGTGTCCTCGAGGCCTGAGTACAGCCACATCGGGTGGTCACGAGCCTGGAGCGGTTGGATTCGCCTCTTGAGGAAGACTTCCAGCAGATCCATTCAAATCACACCCTCACGGACAAGCTCAACCACTCGACCCGCCAGCACCTTGACCTGGGCCTTTTCTTCCGGCGTCACCTTTAGAGAAGCGGGTTTTTTGGCTCGGTCGAGAGAGAAAGACGGGAGACCGGTCGACTGCCCTGGGGTCGCCTGGTCCTGGCAGCAGAACCAAGTTGCCTGCCAACCTCGGACCGACTCCGGGAAAGTGATGGATGGAAAACAGCTCTTTCCCCTCGTTTGGATTGCCAAGCCCCCGCACAACTGGATCACTTGCGTCCTCTCATCACTCGATTTGGCCTTCTTGACCGACTGAGAACGACAAGTAAAGATGTGCTTGAAAAGCCCCCAATGTGGGTGGCAACCCAAGAACGCCTCACACATGGAAATGAAAGCAGCGAGGTAGACAATGGAATTTGGAGTAAAGTGATGGAGCTGCGCTACGAAGAAGTTCAAGAAATTCTGGAAGAAAGGATGGGGCGGCAGAGAAAACCCTCGGTCGATGTGAGTGGCCAGGAGCACGCACTCACCATCACGGGGTTGCGGTTCGATCTCTCCCCCCGGAAGACGTGCGGCTTTGTGGGGAATGGCTCCCCCTTCGACCATGTCATCGAGATCCTCTTGCCGGAGCACCGACGGCATCCAGTCGCCCTGGATCCAACCTTTGGGCAGGGCGGTCCTGGAGGAAGATCCGCCACGTGCAGACCTCTTCCCTTTCCCCGCCGCCGCCGCCTTCTTCGCGCGCTCCAGAGCAGTCGTCTTGCCCTTCACCATCGTCGTCGGCGAAATCTCGAACGGGTTTGCGGCGCTAGGGCGAGAGCGGAGGTGGCGGAAGGAGTTGCGAAG
Organism: Triticum monococcum; assembly: GCA_034509565.1. NCBI lineage: Eukaryota > Viridiplantae > Streptophyta > Magnoliopsida > Poales > Poaceae > Triticum > Triticum monococcum. The sequence continues at coordinate 72,476,925 of CM067846.1, forward strand.
GGAGAGAGGAAGAAGAAGAGGAGAGAAGTATGCGCACTGATGGAAAACTCCGAGCCGGCAACTTATAAGGAGCCAGTCCCGAGTGGCTGACCGGTAGGCCCAGGCTATCCAGTCAAATCCCGCAACAGGCGCGCGCGCAGTACTTGGCAAAAAAGGCGGCGCAGGGATCGAGGAGCCTCTGCGTTGTCACTTCCGATTACTGCAGCCGCCTCCGTCCTGCGCGCTTCCCAAAAAATCCGAATCCCGTGACATCCGCTGGCTGCAGAACAACTTGTCAAAACAGAAGACCCCGCGCGCACCGGCGCTCGGTATGTCACAGGTAAAGAAATCCACTCGACGAAAGGCCTGGAATGGATCAAGGCGACTGAAAGAGGTTGATGACGTCATCCGTGACGGTCAACCCAGAACGAGGCACTCATATAGTCCAAAGAACCAGTCGGAAAGGTCACCAACCCTTTCTCACTCTAACCTCGATCCATTCGGGGGCTAATGATGAAGCTATGTACCTAGGGTAGGGGCACGGACCCGTCCTAAAGAGCCCTACCCGAGGACATCCCTAGAAGAAGTCACCTTTCAATCGACTTGAAGGTATCCCACTCGATGGGTTCAAGACACTCGACCAAGAAGCTATCACTCAACCATGAAGCCAACCACTCGACTGCCAGAAAACCTAAAGTCACTCCGTAGGCAAACGGCCGGCTATTAAGTAGTCTTTATGGTCATTATAGCACTTTACTAGGGGCATTACCAGTAACGCCCAACCTTAAATGTACCTAAAACCCTGCATTACTGGGGGCAGGAGGGGGCCGGCGAACTCTATATAAGCCACCCCCTCCTCAGAATGAAGGGTTCGCACCCGTGTTATCTACACACACATAATCCAATCGACCGCCTCTGGGCACTGAGACGTATGGCTGTTATTTCCTTCGAGAAGGGCCTGAACTCATAAACATTGTGTGCTTACAACTTCCCAATAGCTAAGATCTAGCCTCTCCATACGCACCCCCTACATTACTGTCAGACTTAGAACCACGACAGTTAGCGCGAGGTATATATGTACAGATGGTTGTTTTATATTTTCCATATGGTTCTTAAATTTGTAGAGATATCATATGCGTTTTATGCTTGCTAGATTCAATTTAATATTTCTAAAATATCTTAATCATTTTTATGTACACAATATAAAAAAGATGCATGCTTATGAAAATTAGTTGCCTTCCCAGGTTCTATATTTAAATTTGTACTATTTGTAAATGAAACAATATATTCTTAAAATTCTAATGTGATGGTAACCAATGGTGGTGGTACTGATATATATATATATATATATATTAAACATTAGTTGTATGTTATCCAATGAAATTATATATTATTATCAAATTTGAAAATAAATGATGTATTAAATATTTTTATAAATGACCCGTGCGAATGCACGGGTTGATGACTAGTAAAAGTAAATGGATAGGCCTTTCGCAGAGGGAAGAAGGGATTTGTAGAGGTGCCAGAGCTCGGCTTTGAAATGGATATGAATAAATGAGCGGTATACTTTCATTGTCAACATAACAACCGAGAGATCTCGATATCTTCCGTGGTACACACATTATAGGCGGTTTTCAAACAGAATGGTAAAGTTTATACTCCCCCTCCACCAACAAGCATCAATCCATGGCTTGCTCGAAACAACGAGTGCCTCCAACTAACAAGAATCTCGGGGGAGTTTTGTTTGCAGTTATTTTGATTTGATTTGCATAGAGCATGGGACTGGGCATCCCGGTGACCAGCCATTTTCTCCTGAGGGAGGAGCAGAGTCCACTCCTCTTGAGAATAACCCGCCTAGCATGGAAGATAAAACAGCCCTAGTTGATACATGAGCTATTCGAGAACTACTAGGAAAAGGGCTATAGCCAATATGGACATTAATGGCGCACCATGTATGTGGTGCGCCACTGCTATATAGCAGTGGCGCACCAGATACAGGTGCGCCATTAGTGTCCTCATTACTAATGGCGCACCACACACACGGTACGTCATTACTAGCAATTTTTTTATTTTTCCAAAACTATTAATGGCGCACTATGGCACAGTGCGTCATTGATAGTTTTAACTAGTAATGGCGCACCCCACACAAGGTACAGTGCGCCATTACTAGTTCAAACAAGTAATGGTGCACCAGAACCAACGTGCCTCACTACTAACAATTATATTTTTTTTGTTTTGCAAAACTAGTAATGATATTTCTTCTGTTCTAGTCCTCATGAATGTTTATTTATGTGTTTATTCTGGTACTGAATTTCTAACTCACAAAAAGTATTGAATTTTTTAATATTTTTTGAACTCATGAATATTTTTAAATTTCACGGGCACTTTTCGAATTCATGAATATTTTTTCAAATTTGATGATATTTTTTCATATTCATAAATGTTTTACCAATTCACAAATGAATGCAACTAAAAATCCAAAAAAATTGATGATATTTTCAAATAACAAATTTGATGATATTTTCAAATAACAAATTTGATGATATTTTCAAAAAAGTTACTAATGGCACACCCCTCGGTGGTGCGCCATTGCTATGGATGTACTTATGGCGCACCTCTGGTTGGTGCGTCATTGCTATTCTTCCCCCCTCTATCCCTTTTCCCCTTGCCCCCCGCGCCAGATCCCCCTCGCCAGACCCCCCTCGCCGCCGCCGACCCCTGCACCCTCCCCCGCTCCACCGCCACCGGTGACCCCCCGCACCCTCCCCCACTCCAACCTAGCTTAGGCTAGGTCACGTCGCGCCCCAACCCCATTCGCCGCAGCCGCCCCACCCCACCGGCAGCTGCACCTCGTTCTGCCGCCGTGATGAGGAAGCCAGAGCCCAGAGGTGGAGACTTTGGCGGGGCTACTCGCAGTCCATCAACGGCTGACAATGAACACCGACGCGATGCGACGAGGCTGGCCCACGACCACGACCGGCGTCCTCCTCCTTCTACGGTCTGCATCTCCGATGCGACGCCAACCACCGCCTCGTCAACGAATGTAAATGCTCCATCCCTCCCTCCCTCCTCTACTGCTCTCCTCTATATAGTGTAATATTTTTTATCAATAAAAAAGTTACTAATGGCGCACCAGGAGAGGGTGCGCCATTGTTATCAATAAAAAAAGTTACTTATGGCGCACCCCACGGTGGTGCGCCATTGCTATGGATGTACTTATGGCGCACCCCTGGAAGGTGCGCCATTGCTATCCCTTTCCCCCTTGCCCCCCGCATGCCAGATCCCTTTCCCCCTCGCCGCCGTCGACCCCTTTCCAGCGCGCCCCGCCCCCACCTCCAGCGCTCCTCCACCCATCACCACCGCAGCTCTTCCACCCCTCACCACTGCAAGCCGCCGCCACCCCCTAGCATCCACCGCCGCCGCTCCCAAGCATCCACCACCACCGCCGCCGCCCCCAACCAACCATCCACCAGCACCGCCCCCCCCCCTCCTCCCAACCATCCACCATCCTCCACTGGACCACAAGCAACTGCCGTCGTCGCCCCAAATCATGCGTTTCCTCCCCGAGCAGGCTTCACCGAGCACGGGTCCGCCTCCTCCAGAAGCCCCCGAAGCAGCAGATCGTGCGCCTCCATCCCGAAGCTACAGATCATCCAGTCCTCCACTCCTCCATGGTGAGCATATGAATGGCTGGAATGTGTTCTTTTGAGAGAAAAGTGCAAAGTTGCATAAGTTACATACTGGTCCAAGCTCACTCTGCTCGCCACTAGTTCCAAGTACTAAGGGATTGCTACGTTGTATGCATTAACACCATCATTTACACCGAGTGAACACACTTCATTTTCTAAGGCATCTGCTACTCTGTTATAGTCTCTCCTAGCCAAAACTAAAACAAAACGCATCGAAGTTCTGAATCAAAAAACTCTTTTCAGCTCATATTTTGGTAGACAGTGGAAGGATCAGTGTGTCTTCATATTCAGAGTACTCTGAAATGTTACACTAGTTGATGTTTATCTTCAGAATTTTTTAACTCTAGCTTTAGAGTATTATGCGAAGCTACAAGATGTGTGATCTATTGTCAGAACATTTTGTTAGATCTTTGTTGTGCTTACCAAGAACGAAATAAAAGATGATCCTTTGAGGGAAGAAAAGGATGGGAAAGATGTACACACGGCTGACTGACTTTGGTTTTTTCTTTTATCTCTTTATTATTATTATTATTGTCAGACACACGGCTAGCAAAGTTTTTGGATGGGCTGGTATGTACAGTATATACCTAGTATATATAAAATTAAACTTGTGATGATGTTGGCAACAATTAGTGTTTATGAAGAAGAAGAATAAACCTGCTGCTGCTGTTATGCCTGTATTCACTGCTGCTCCTGCTGTACTTGTGATGATGTTGTACTTGTGATGATGCTACTTGTGATCTTCTGAAATGACCCATTGGTGACTTCATTATGCGGGGATAATGATTTTGCAGGTACCCTGAGAGGCCCTTGAGTTTGCCGGAATGTCTACTAACTTCCGTTCCAGCAAATTCGGGTACTCCATATGTCCTATTTTCAGCAAAGGTCATGCTGAAATTTTCCATGAATTTTAGCATGGCTTTGCTAAAGATAGGATATATGGGGTACTTGCGACTAATGCATGGGCCTTGGTATCTTTGTACTTCATTAAGTAGGATCAACTGCCTCTTGTGTTATACATATAGAAGTGTGATCTCAACTCATAGTTATTACTAATGTTAGTTTCTCGTCATCGATAAACCCTAATCTGGTAGGATGACCTACTAAAAAAGCCCATACCACATATTCTATTTGGATGGCCCTGCTAACCCTTGACCATAAATACTTGAGATGGATGTTGCAGGCTTAAAGAAAGAAATGTTTTTAGGCCAACGCCACTGGGCCTGGCTGAAAATGCACAAGTGTGCATGACTAAGAATATTCTATTGTAAAGCTAAACAGGAAAGAGGAACCACTCATCCTAACCATTTGCTCTCAAAATTACCACTTCACTTCTTACTACTAAAAATCTTAGACCATCTCCATTCACCAATACCTCAAACCAGTTCGAAGGGCGTGTTTTCACCACACTGTGGACTATCTTATTGGACCCAACAGATATTTGCAGAAGTAACTTCCTATTCACCTAAAGGCATGAATTATCTAAATCTTGATTCATCCTCATTAAAGCTTTCCATCTGAATGGATTCCGCTACCTATCTATCCTCTACAAGACCCTCCACATATGTTTCTAATTAGATACCTTTCTTTAAACTCTTAACCAGTTCCATTTCTCCATTTCTCCACCCTCCATTTCTAATTAGATACCCGCCGGGCGCTACGGTTCTAGCTGTACTAGCAATACTATATGTATGATAGTATTCGAGGTGTATTAGTGATAATATTCGACAATGTACGGACGCAAGAGATGATGTAGTTTTGAATTATGAACATAGGAAATGTCGTCATCGGACGACGAAAGTCCCCTGGGGGAGTGCGGCTGGTGCCACGACGATCGAGGTCTGTGCGACATGCCTCACTTGGACGATGATCGTTGCTTCAACATTAAGCTTGAGGAGACCTTCGAAGTGGAAACGGTACGCAACGACGACAAGTGTTTTTTTCATAATTAAGCATGACTTCAACTATTTCAACGTGTAATTTTCATCTTTTACAATTCGAGTATAGCTTATCCCATGCCATGCAAGACACTATGTCTTGGAGAGGATGGATTTTGAAGACCATGAAAATTATGGAACAAAGAAAATTCACCTAAGGACTCATCATGATGTAGATTTTGAAGTAAATCTGTATAATTCTGGGAGCGTAACCCATTTGGTTGCAAAAATTGGGAAGCATTTTGCAAGATGTATGGTTTTGATGAGGGTATGCTTGTCACCATGGATCTTGACCAATACAATATGGACATTTGGGTCCTTGTTGATACGCCTCCAGTTCTACCGCTATGTGAGTTTCTCAAACATAGTTAATTATTAACTAATTTATATTGTTCATTTCAAAATAGTTGGCAGCTTATTTCCATTGACAGCTTATTTTGATTGTTCAAACAATGTGCTGAACATTGTAGACAAAACCCACTACACCGACGGCTCAGAGTTAACTTATCAGGAGAAAAATCATCTGGTCGGATTTTATACTGATCTTGAGAATTACAATATCTACAATCAAACTCCTCAACATTATGGTCAGTATGTGCCACTAGTGCACTTGTTGAACTACGGTAACTACCATGGAGATACCCTGGTAAGATTTTTTACTATTACGACATCCGTGCATCTTTTGCATACTTCTAAAACTAGTACATCATTGCTAACTATGAAGTTATTACTATGTTTTTCAACAGAGAATCGCAGAGGATTGTGTGCCTCATTTGATGTATCAGAATGGTAGCCTTCGTGTTTTGAACAAATATCCAGGTCATCCTACGAATCTCAACTGTCCATACCGGATTTCCAAAAGAAGTGGAGACATGCTAATCAGAGAATGGAAAAAATGTATGGACAGTCGTAAGGAGGTTCTTGGAAGCAAAAGGAAGCACCGCGCAAGAATTGGAGACAGGATGATCTCCATTCTCCATAATGGACAGTCAGGGTCTATATTGTTTTATGCTATTTTACCTTAAATAGGGTATTTAGGTCCTGCCTAATACTGATGATCATGTGCTAAGAACAATTAAGTAGGGTTGGTTCGACGACTATCAGGATGATGATCGTATGACTTGTTATTAATAATGAGTAGAAGTTGTATGATGATGATTAGTAGGACTTGTTATTATGATGATGCATGATGCGAGCATGAAGAGTTATTATATATATGTGGGTGAAATGAACATGGATTGGATTGAAGTGAAGGCAACAAGCATGTGGTGCATGTCGAAAGTAGTACAATCCAAACTTGATCAAGTTAGGATTAGTATTACTTTCGACATGCACCACATGTTGCCTCAGTTCAATCTAAGTCATGTTTAGGCATAGCAGTAGCAGTAGCACGGAGATAAGAGAGGACACATCTCTGAATTATCTCCGAATGTAGTATTACTTTTGACAAACTCGCTACTCGTGGTCTCGAGACTTGTAATGTTCTAACTTTGTTTGGTCTTTTGAATTCGGAGACTAATCTTCTATTGTATTTGATGAATCTGCTGTTTATATATTATGTTGTCTATATTCTGTGCAGTAATATATTTTGTAACCTGTGCAAATATCAGAAAAGAAAAAAAACTCCTAATATCCATACTAGTGGTGCACCATACAGCACATTAGTGGCGCACTGCTATAAAAAATACTAGTGGCGCATTATCTGTTAGTGCGCCATTAGTAACCCAGAGCACAAGGTAAATATGGCCCCCTGGGAGGCATACTAATGGCGCACCGTGTGACTTACTAATGGTGCACTGCCTGGCGCACCACTATAGTCTGGTATACTAATGGCGCACCAGGGGTGCGCCATTAGTATATGTTACTGGCGGCGTGATGATAGAGGCGCACCTGTAGTGCGCCATTAATGGCCAAAATAGGTGTGCCACTAATAAGCCTTTTCCTAGTAGTGGAGCATACAAAACAGAATGTTTATTTGAAGGTTTAGAGTTTGGCACATACAAATTTACTTGGAATGGCAGGTAGATACCGTATATAGGTAGGTATGGTGGACTAATGTGGAATAACTTTGGGGTTTATGGAATTGGATGCACAAGCAGTATTCCCGCTTAGTACAAGTGAAGGCTAGAAAAAGACTGGGAAGAGACCATCTAGAGAGCGACAACAGTCATGAACATGCATTAAAATTAATCAACACCGAATGCAAGCATGAGTAGGATATAATGCACCATGAACATAAATATCGTAGAGGCTATGTTGATTTTGTTTCAACTACATGTGTGAACATGTGCCAAGTCAAGCCACTCGAATCATACAAAAGAGGATACCACCCTATCATACCACATCACAACCATTTTAATAGCATGTTGGCACGCAAGATAAACCATTATAAGCTCCTAGCTAATTAAGCATGGAATAAGCAACTAAAATCTCTAATTGTCATTACAAACATGTTTCTTCATAATAGGCTGAATCAGGAACGATGAACTAATCATATTTACAAAAACAAGAGAGGTCGAGTTTGTTGGGGAACGTAGTAATTTCAAAAAAATTCCTACGCACACGCAAGATCATGGTGATGCACAGCAACGAGAGGGGAGAGTGTTGTCTACGTACCCACGCAGACCGACTGCGGAAGCGTTGACACAACGTAGAGGAAGTAGTCGTACGTCTTCCCGATCTGACCGATCCAAGCACCGTTACTCCGGCACCTCCGAGTTCTTAGCACACCTACAGCTCGATGACGATCCCCGGGCTCCGATCCAGCAAAGCGTCGGGGAGGATTTCCGTCAGCACGACGGCGTGGTGACGATCTTGATGTTCTACCGATGCAGGGCTTCGCCTAAGCACTACAATGATATGATCGAGGTGGAATATGGTGGCAGGGGGCACCGCACACGGCTAAGGAATGATCTCAATGATCAACTTGTGTGTCTAGAGGTGCCCCCTGCCTCTGTATATAAAGGAGCCAAGGGGGAGGGGGCTGCCGGCCAGGAGGAGGGCGCAGGAGGAGTCCTACTCCTACCGGGAGGAGGACTCCCCCCCCCAATCCTAGTTGGACTAGGTTTCCCTGAGGGGGAAAGAGAGAGAGGGGGCCGGCCACCTCTCCTAGTCCTAATAGGACTAGGGGAGGGGGGAGGCGCGCGGCCACCTTGGGCTGCCCCTTTCTCCTTTCCACTAAAGGCCATTAAGGCCCATATGGCTCCCGGGGGGTTCCGGTAACCTCCTGGTACTCCGTTAAAATCCCGATTTCACCCGGAACACTTCCGATATCCAAATATAGGCTTCCAATATATCAATCTTTATGTCTCGACAATTTCGAGACTCCTCGTCATGTCCGTGATCACATCCGGGACTCCGAACTAACTTCGGTACATCAAAATGCACAAACTCATAATAACTGTTATCGTAACGTTAAGCGTGCGGACCCTACGGTTCGAGAACAATGTAGACATGACTGAGACACATCTCCGGTCAATAACCGATAGCAGGACCTGGATGCCCATATTGGCTCCTACATATTCTACGAAGATCTTTATCGGTCAGACCGCATAACAACATATGTAGTTCCCTTTGTCATCGGTATGTTACTTGCCCGAGATTCGATCGTCGGTATCCAATACCTAGTTCAATCTCGTTACCGGTAAGTCTCTTTACTCGTTTCGTAATACATCATCTTGCAACTAACTCATTAGTCGCAATGCTTGCAAGGCTTATGTGATGTGCATTACCGAGAGGGCCCAGAGATACCTCTCCGACAATCAGAGTGACAAATCCTAATCTTGAAATACGCCAACCCAACATCTACCTTTGGAGACACCTGTAGAGCTCCTTTATAATCACCCAGTTACATTGTGACGTTTGGTAGCACACAAAGTCTTCCTCCGGTAAACGGGAGTTGCATAATGTCATAGTCATAGGAACATGTATAAGTCATGAAGATCGGGTGCTAAGCTAATGAAATGGGTCATGTCAATCAGATCATTCAACTAGTGATGTGACCTTGTTAATCAAATAACAACACCTTGTTCATGGTTAGGAAACATAACCATCTTTGATTAACGAGCTAGTCAAATAGAGGCATACTAGTGACACTAAGTTTGTCTATGTATTCACACATGTATTATGTTTCCGGTTAATACAATTCTAGCATGAATAATAAACATTTATCATGATATAAGGAAATAAATAATAACTTTATTATTGCCTCTAGGGCATATTTCCTTCAGTCTCCCACTTGCACTAGAGTCAATAATCTAGTTCACATCGTCATGTGATTTAACAGCAATAGTTCACATCACCATGTGATTAACACCCATAGTTCACATCGCCATGTGACCAACACCCAAAGGGTTTACTGGATTCAGTAATCTAGTTCACATCGCTATGTGATTAACACCCAAAGAGTACTAAGGTGTGATCATGTTTTGCTTGTGAGAGAATCTTAGTCAACGGGTCTGCCACATTCAGATCAGCATGTATTTTGCAAATTTCTATGTCAACAATGCTCTGCATGGAGCTACTCTAGCTAATTGCTCCCACTTTCAATATGTATCTAGACCGAGGCAAAGTGTCATCTAGATTAGTGTCAAAACTTGCATCGGTGTAACCCTTTACGATGAACCTTTTTTCACTTCCATAATCGAGAAACATATCCTTATTCCACTAATGATAATTTTGACCGCTGTCCAGTGATCTACTCCTAGATCACTATTGTACTCCCTTGCCAAACTCAGTGGTAGGGTATACAATAGATCTGGTACACAGCATGGCATACTTTATAGAACCTATGACCAAGGCATAGGGAATAACATTCATTCTCTTTCTATCTTCTGCCGTGGTCGGGCTTTGAGTCTTACTCAATTTCATACCTTGTAACATAGGCAAGAAACTCTATATTTGACTGTTCCATTTTGAACTACTTCAAAATCTTGTCAAGGTATGTATTTATTGAAAAAACTTATCAAGCGTCTTGATCTATCTCTATTGATCTTGATGCTCAATATGTAAGCAGCTTCACCGAAGTCTTTCTTTGAAAAACTTCTTTCAAACACTCCTTTATGCTTTACAGAATAATTCTACATTATTTCCGATCAACAATATGTCATTCACATATACTTATCAGAAATGCTGTAGTGCTCCCACTCACTTTCTTGTAAATACAGGCTTCACCGCAAGTCTGTATAAAACTATATGCTTTGATCAAGTTATCAAAGCGTGTATTCCAACTCTGAGATGCTTGCACCAGTCCATAGATGAATCGTTGGAGCTTGCATATTTTGTTAGCACCTTTAGGATTGACAAAACCTACTGGTTGCATCATATACAACTCTTCTTTAAGAAATCCATTAAGAAATGCAGTTTTGTTTATCCATTTGCCAGATTTCATAAAATGCGGCAATTGCTAACATGATTTGGACAGACTTAAGCATAGATACGAGTGAGAAAATCTCATCATAGTCAACAACTTGAACTTGTCGAAAACCTTTTGCGACAATTCTAGCTTTATAGATAGTAACACTACTATTAGCGTCCGTCTTCCTCTTGAAGATCCATTTATTTTCTATGGCTTGCCGATCATCGGAGAAATCCATCAAAGTCCATACTTTGTTCTCATACATGGATCATATCTCAGATTTCATGGCCTCAAACCATTTCGCGGAATCTGGGCTCATCATCGCTTCCTCATAGTTCGCAAGTTCGTCATGGTCTAGTAACATGACTTCCGGAACAGGATTATTGTACCACTCTGGTGCGGATCTCACTCTGGTTTACCTACGAGATTCGGTAGTAACTTGATCTGAAGTTACATGATCATCATCATTAGCTTCCTTACTAATTGGTGTAGTAGTCACAAGAACAGATATTTTGTGATGAACTACTTTCCAATAAGGGAGAAGGTACAATTACCTTATCAAGTTTTCTACTTTCCTCCCACTCACTTCTTTCGAGAGAAACTCCTTCTCTAGAAAGGATCCATTATAAGCAACGAATGTCTTGCCTTAGGATCTGTGATAGAAGGTGTACCCAACAGTCTCTTTTTGGGTATCCTATGAAGACATATTTCTCCGATTTGGTTTTGAGCTTATCAGGATGAAACTTTTTCACATAAGCATCACAACCCCAAACTTTAAGAAACGACAACTTTGGTTTCTTGCTAAACCACAGTTCAGATTGTGTCGTCTCAACGGACTTAGATTGTGCCCCTTTTTTAACGTGAATGCAGCTGTCTTTAATGCATAACCTCAAAAACTATAGTGGTAATCGGTAAGAAACATCATAGATTTGCACTATATCTAATAAAGTACGGCTATGATGTTGAGACACACCATTATGCTGTGGTGTTCCGGGTGGCACGAATTTGTGAACTATTCCACATTGTTTTAATTGAAGACCAAACTCGTAACTCAAATATTTGTCTCCGTGATCAGATCGTAGAAGCCTTATTTTCTTGTTACGATGATTCTCCACTTCACTCTGAAATTCCTTGAACTTTTCAAATGTTTCAGACTTATGTTTTATCAAGTAGATATACTCATATCTGCTCAAATCATTTGTGAAGATCAGAAAATAATGATACCTATCGCGAGCCTCAATATTCATCGGACCACATACATCAGTATGTATGATTTCCAACAAATCTGTTGCTCGCTCCATTGTTCCGAAGAACAGAGTCTTAGTCATCTTGCCCATGAGGCATGGTTCGCAAGCATCAACTGATTCATAATCAAGTGATTCCAAAAGCCCATCAGCATGGAGTTTCTTCATGCGCTTTACACCAATATGACCTAAACGGCAGTGCTACAAATAAGTTGCACTATCATTATTAACTTTGCATCTTTTGGTTTCAATATTATGATTATGTGTATCATTATGATCGAGATCCAACGAACTATTTTCATTGGGTGTGTAACCATATAAGGTTTTATTCATGTAAACAGAACAACAATTTATTCTCTTGCTTAAATGAATAACCGTATTACAATAAACATGATCAAATCATATTCATGCTCAACGTAAACACCAAATAACACTTATTTAGGTTCAACACTAATCCCGAATTTATAGGGAGTGTGCGATGATAATCATATCAATCTTGGAACCACTTCCAACACACATCATCACTTCACCCTTAACTAGTCTATGTTTATTCTGCAACTCCCGTTTCGAGTTACTACTCTTAGCAACTGAACTAGCATCAAATACTGAGGGGTTGCTATAAACACTAGTAAAGTACACATCAATAACATGTATATCAAATATACTTATGTTCACTTTGCCATCCTTCTTATCCGCCAACCACTTGGGGTAGTTCCGCTTCCAGTGACCAGTCCCTTTGCAGTAGAAGCACTTAGTCTCCGGCTTAGGTCCAGACTTGGGCTTCTTCACTTGAGCAGCAACTTGCTTTCTGTTCTTTTTGAAGTTCCCCTTCTTCCCTCTACCCAATTCTTGAAACTAGTGGTCTTGTCTACCATCAACACTTGATGTTTTTCTTGATTTCTACCTTCATCGATTTCATCATCATGAAAAGCTCGGGAGTCGTTTTCGTCATCCCTTGCATACTATAGTTCATCACGAAGTTCTACTAACTTTGGTCATGGTGACTAGAGAATTCTGTCAATCACTATCTTATCTGGAAGATTAACTCCCACTTGATTCAAGCGATTGTAGTACCCAGACAATCTGAGCACATGCTCACTAGTTGAGCGATTCTCCTCCATCTTTTAGCTATAGAACTTGTTGGAGACTTCATATCTCTCAACTCGGGTATTTGCTTGAAATATTAACTTCAACTCCTTGAACATCTCATATGGTCCATGACGTTCAAAACATCTTTGAAGTCCCGATTCTAAGCCGTTAAGCATGGTGCACTAAACTATCAAGTAGTCATCATATTGAGGTAACCAAACATTTCATATTGTCTGCATCTGCTCCTGCAATAGGTCTGTCACCTAGCGGTGCATCAAGGACATAATTTTTCTGTGCAGCAATGAGGATAAACCTCAGATCACGGATCCAATCCGCATCATTGCTACTAACATCTTTCAACACAATTTTCTCTAAGAACATATCAAAATAAACACAGGAAAGCAACAACGCGAGCTATTGATCTACAACATGATTTGCAAAATACTACCAGGACTAAGTTCATGATAAATTCAAGTTCAATTAATCATATTACTTAAGAACTCCCACTTAGATAGACATCCCTCTAATCCTCTAAGTGATCATGTGATCCAAATCAACTAAACCATGTCCGATCATCACGTGAGATGGAGTAGTTTCATTGGTGAACAGAACTATGTTGATCATATCTACTATATGATTCACGCTCAACCTTTCGGTCTCCGTGTTCCGAGGCCATATCTGTATATGCTTGGCTCGACAAGTAAAACCTGAGTATTCCGCGTGTGCAACTGTTTCGCACCCGTTGTATTTGAACGTAGAGCCTATCACACCCGATCATCACATGGTGTCTCAGCACGAAAAACTTTCGCAACGGTGCATACTCAGGGAGAACACTTCTTGATAATTTAGTGAGAGATCATCTTATAATGCTACCGTCAATCAAAGCAAGATAAGATGCATAAAAAGATAAACATCACATGCAATCAATATAAGTGATATGATATGGCCATCATCATCTTGTGATTGTGATCTCCATCTCCGAAGCACCGTCATGATCACCATCGTAACTGGCGCGACACCTTGATCTCCATCGTAGCATCGTTGTCGTCTCGCCAATCTTATGCTTCCACGACTATTGCTACCGCTTAGTGATAAAGTAAAGCATTACATCGCGATTGCATTGCATAAAAGCGACAACCATATGGCTCCTGCCAGTTGCCGATAACTCGGTTACAAAACATGATCATCTCATACAATAAAATTTAGCATCATGTCTTGACCATATCACATCACAACATGCCCTGCAAAAACAAGTTAGACGTCCTCTACTTTGTTGTTGCAAGTTTTACGTGGCTGCTACGGGCTTAAGCAAGAACCAATCTCACCTACGCATCAAAACCATAACGATAGTTTGTCAAATAGACTCCGTTTTAACCTTCGCAAGGACCGGGCATAGCCACACTCGGTTCAACTAAAGTTGGAGAGACAGTCGCCCGCAAGCCACCTGTGTGCAAAGCACGTCGGGGGAACCGGTCTCGCATAAGCGTACGCGTAATGTTGGTCCAAGTCGTCTCGTCCAACAATACCACCGAACCAAAGTATGACATGCTGGTAGGCAGTATGACTTATATCGCCCACAACTCACTTGTGTTCTACTCGTGCAAATAACATCAAACCATAAAACGTGGCTCGGATGCCACTGTTGGGGAACATAGTAATTTCAAAAAAATTCCTACGCACACGCAAGATCATGGTGATGCACGGCAACGAGAGGGGAGAGTGTTGTCTACGTACCCACGCAGACCGACTGCGGAAGCGTTGACACAACATAGAGGAAGTAGTCGTACGTCTTCCCGATCCGACTGATCCAAGCACCGTTACTCCGACACCTCCGAGTACTTAGCACACGTACAGCTCGATGACGATCCCCGGGCTCCGATCCAGCAAAGCATCGGGGAGGAGTTCCGTCAGCACGACGGCATGGTGACAATCTTGATGTTCTACCGACACAGGGCTTCGCCTAAGCACTACAATGATATGATCGAGGTGGAATATGGTGGCAGGGGGCACCGCACACGGCTAAGGAACGATCTCAATGATCAACTTGTGTGTCTAGAGGTGCCCCCTGCCTCTGTATATAAAGGATCCAAGGGGGAAGGGGCCGCCGGCCAGGAGGAGGGCGCAGGAGGAGTCCTACTCCTATCGGGAGTAGGACTCCCCCCCCCCCAATCCTAGTTGGACTAGGATTCCCCGAGGGGGAAAGAGAGAGGGGGGGCGGCCACCTCTCCTAGTCCTAATAGGACTAGGGGAGGGGGGAGGCGCGCGGCCACCTTGGGCTGCCCCTTTCTCCTTTCCAGTAAAGCCCATTAAGGCCCATCTGGCTCCCGGGGGGGTCCGGTAACCTCCCGGTACTCCTGTAAAATCCCGATTTCACCTGGAACACTTCCGATATCCAAATATAGGCTTCCAATATATCAATCTTTATGTCTCGACCATTTCGAGACTCCTCATCAGGTCCGTGATCACATCCGGGACTCCGAACTAACTTCGGTACATCAAAATGCACAAACTCATAATAACTGTCATCGTAACGTTAAGCGTGCGGACCCTACGGTTCGAGAACAATGTAGACATGACTGAGACACATCTCTGGTCAATAACCAATAGCGGGACCTGGATGCCCATATTGGCTCCTACATATTCTATGAAGATCTTTATTGGTTAGACCACATAACAACATACGTTGTTCCCTTTGTCATCGGTATGTTACTTGCCCGAGATTCGATCGTCGGTATCCAATACCTAGTTCAATCTCGTTACCGGTAAGTCTCTTTACTTGTTCCGTAATACATCATCTTGCAACTAACTCATTAGTCGCAATGCTTGCAAGGCTTATGTGATGTGCATTACCGAGAGGGCCCAGAGATACCTCTCCGACAATCGGAGTGACACTAATCTCGAAATACGCCAACCCAACATCTACCTTTGGAGACACCTGTAGAGCTCCTTTATAATCACCTAGTTACGTTGTGACGTTTGGTAGCACACAAAGTGTTCCACCGGTAAACGGGAGTTGCATAATCTCATAGTCATAGGAACATGTATAAGTCAAGAAGAAAGCAATAGCAACATACTAAACGATCGGGTGCTAAGCTAATGAAATGGGTCATGTCAATCAGATCATTCAACTAATGATGTGACCTCGTTAATCAAATAACAACACCTTGTTCACGGTTAGGAAACATAACCATCTTTGATTAACGAGCTAGTCAAGTAGAGGCATACTAGTGACACTAAGTTTGTCTATGTATTCACACATGTATTATGTTTCCGGTTAATACAATTCTAGCATGAATAATAAACATTTATCATGATATAAGGAAATAAATAATAATTTTATTATTGCCTCTAGGGCATATTTCCTTCAGACTTCATACCAGCTTTTCTCATCTCCATAAGCTCATCATATAATCATCATTATTGCCTTTCACTTGCACGACCGAATAGTGTGGATAATAATAATAGTGCATGTGCATTGGACTAAGCTGGAATCTGCAAGCATTCAATTCAAGAGAGAAGACAAGGTAATATGGGCTCTTTGTTAGATCAATAATAATGCATATAAGAGCCACTCAACATTTTAATCATGGTCTTCTCCTCTCGACCCAAAAAAGGAAAAGAAATAAAACTATTTACATGGGAAAGCTCCCAACAAGAAAAGAAGAACGAGAAATTTTTGGGGGTTTTCTTTTTAATTATTACTATTACAGCATGAAAGCTAAACTAGCTAAAAAGCTACAACTAATTTTTTTGTTTTTCTTAAGGTTTATCAAACACACAAGAAGAAAGCATAAAAATGAAAATAAACTAGCATGGATATTACAATGAAAAAGTATGAGCATCCACAACTAGCATGAGTGTGTGAACATGAATGTACTGTCGGTGGGAAATACGTACTCCCCCAAGCTTAGGCTTTTGGCCTAAGTTGGTCTATGGCTGTGGTTGGCCTGACAGCTTTCCAAAGTTGTAGCTGGGGTCATACTGAGATGCAGTGGCAATTGCCTGATGAGCTGCAGCTTGGAGGCGAGCTGTCTCCACCCTCCTCTCGTACTCAGTCGCCTCCTCCCTGGTTATAACATATCTCCCCTTTGCCTGAAAGTCAAAGAAAGTAGGAGCAGGGAGAGCGACGTGATAGGTGCGTCGTCTGTCAAATATTAGTCGGTACTGGAGGAACTGATCGTTCCTCTCAACAAACTGATGACGAACCATAGCATCATAATCTAGATAAGAAGGAGGCAACTTAATATCATCTCCACGTATGGGTATCTCCACCAGAAACTTAATATCATCTCCACGTATGGGTATCTCCATTAATACAATTATTATGCAACCTACATGCAACAATAGCCCCCAAGTTGTATTGTTTATCTCCTAAAACAGCGCTCCTGAGAACGCTAAGATCAGGTACACACATGTGACATGCTTCATCTTTACCATTTATGCATCTACCTATGAAGAGAGCAAAATAATGTATAGCAGGAAAATGAATGCTCCCTATGGTGGCTTGTGTTACATCTCTAGATTCCTCCACTGTAATACTAGCAAGAAAATCTCTAAATTCAGATTTGCAAGGTTCACTAACATTACCCCACTGTGGGAGTTTACAAGCAGTGTTAAAATCTTTTAAGTCCATGGTATAAGATTTATCATAGAGGTCAAATAGGACAGTTTGAGAATTGCGTGATGATGAAAATTTAAACCTTCTCACAAATGAATCAGTTAAATAGAGGTATTGACGGCACTTATCTTCCTCGAGGCTCTCCATATCAGCATTAGGCACATATGCATCAAATTCCTCTTTAATTCCTGCTCGGATCATGAAATCCTCTGACGGCCATTCATAAGGCCGCACTTGAGCGTCTCTTGGTGGTTCCTCGTCCACATCGCGTATTGCGGGCCTGGGTCCTTGCTTCCTTGAAGAACCACCTTGGTACATTTTCCTAAACATATTTCTTCCTCTGAAATTTTTTTGAAATTTTTAGTAAATTCAAAATAAAAGTGAACCAAACTCAACAATATTCATAGCAACTACACCTACAAGTGCCTAGAGGCAATATCAGCATCAAAACTACTTTTGACCACATAAATTTGACATGCAAGCTCAAGAACAGGGTCACCTAAGCAGCGAAAATTTGCAATGAATAAAGCACTAGAACAAAAACTATTTGGATCATTGTAGGTGTCACATACCAAGGAACAATCCCCCAAAGCAGTTTTGTGAATGGAGCTTTGAGCTAGGAGATCGAAAATGGCAGCAAGATGAGCTTGAACTCGGGTTTGAGCTGGTTGGTGATTTTTGTGGGAGGAAGGAGTGTGTGGTAGCTGGAATAAGTGGAGGGGACCCACATGGGGTCCACGAGGTCAGGGGTGCGCCCTCCATCCTTGTGGGCACGTTGCTGCTCCCCCTACTGTGTTTTCAGTGCCAGATATTCTCAAATATTCTAGAAAAATCATATTTAGATTTCAGGGCATTTGGAGAACTTTTATTTTTAGGGTATTTCTTATTGCATGGATAATTCAGAAAACAGGCAGAAAAATACTATTTTTGCTTAATTTAATATAAATAACAGAAAGTAAAAAAGAGGGTATAGAAAGTTGTGTTTTCTAAATTCATCCATCTCATGCTCATCAAAAGGAATCCACTAACAAGGTTGATCAGGTCTTGTTAACAAACTCATTTCGAATAACATGGAACCGGAGAATTTTCAAATAACACTAGGTTACCTCAACGGGGATATGCATGTGTGATGCCCCGAGACCGACGCTCCAGATGCCTTCCTTTTATCTCATTGTCGTTGTGTGTTTGAACTGTTTGTTGCCATGATCGGATGAGTGTCATTGTCATATTTTGCTTCTTGCATCATGTTCATTATTTGGTTACATTGCATTGCCATGCCCATCGTTATCATGTTGCATTTGTGCCTCTTGTCATTTTGCATTCTCATAATCATCATGTGCATTGTCATATTCATGCATGGTACATTGTTGGATGCTACATGTATGATCATGCATCATCACCTCCTCCTTCCTTCTTCTTTCTTTCATTTTGGCAAGTGACCTTTCCCCTCCTCCATAAATGTTCATTCTTTTCCTGATGCTAGTTCACCATGCCTAAACCCTCTCTATAAAATTTCAGATCCTTTGGAGTTGTTTTGGTTAGGTTTAAAAATGCCTCAAGTTTGAATCATATTTAAACTTGTTTTATTTTTCTACCTCTAAAAATGTTCAAACCAATTTTACCAAATAGGGCATGAATTCAGGGTCATGAGGATATTTTTATATTTCTCATACACCTCTCCTTTTCCCCTGTGCTTTTCTCTTTATTTTCTGCATGAAGAAAATTAGAGAAAAAGGAAACAGCAGCTTCAGGCCAGCCGCAGCCCACTTGGGCCTCTCCATCCCCACCGGCCTGTAGGACCTCCTCCCAACCGGGCCTCCCACACTGGCCCATCTAATCCTAACCCTATCCCCGACCCTCTTCTCTCTATCTCTCGTTTCCCCTCGCACCGCCAGGAGGCAGCGAGCGCGTGCCAGTGCCCGATCCCCACGCTGCTCACCTCTGCTCGATCACCCTCATCACTCTCCTCACCCTCTCCCCTCGCGCCGCCAGTCCTAGCGCCCCATCTCCCTCGTCTCCCAACTTCTCGCACCCGAACCCCATGGCCCGGCCCTCGCAACTCCTTCCCCCACCACCGCTGGCCTGCTACCCACCTCCTCGACCCGCCACCAGGACTCGCTGCTCCGCCACCCCTCTGCTCCTGCTTCCTCTGCAGTAGGCCGCCTCCCTGTGCGCGCGATCAGGCCTGCGCCTCCCTTCTCCCGCGTGCCTCCCTCTCCTGCAAGGCCGCCCGCCGCAGCGTCGACCTCGTGCCGCCCTTACAGCTGCGTCCGCTCACCGCCCGTCCTGGCCTTCTCGCTACTGCTACCTCCTTAGCCTCAACCTGCCGAAGATCGCGCGCGCCGCTGCAAGTCCCTCGGTCGTGCCGGCCACCAGAGTTGTTGCTGGCCGACGCCTCCGACGCGCCCCTGATTCCTCCTCGTCACCGACGAGCGTCGCGCCGTCTTTCTGCCTTGTCCTACCATGCCTGAGTCTCCTCAAGCACCTCCCTGCCTTGTACGGCTGTCGCGTCATCATGCTCCAGCGCCGCCTCGAGCTCATCATCCTCGACCTCCATGCCGTCCCGGAGTCTCTCGCCGCCGCTGCATGGTCCAGCCTCCAGCCGTCGTCGCCACCATGGCTTCCTGACCTCCTCACAGCACGTGTGCCGCAGCTGCCTAGCGTCGTTGACGTCAAGACCATGGTCACAATAACCGTGGGTGCCAAGTTCCTCTTCCGGGGTCGTCAAGTGCACGAGGACCCCGATCCCGACAACAACTACTACACCGGAATGCCAAGTACATGGATACGCCAAGTTCTTCTCCGATACGTGTACGACAAGACACGGGAGATCGACTTCATGGACCAACAAGTCCCACGACGTCCGTCGACCGCAAGTACCCCTTCGGATACGCAAGTCCCTCGAAGGTTCACCGATGGCTAGTACCACTTCAGTTTCGGAATGCGACAATTACCACGACACCCATGTCCCGTCAAGGTCGACCACAACGACTACACCGTGTACCACTACCGTCGTCGACCCGTGGGAACCCTGTATCTGGGATCACCCCACCATCCTTGCAGGACACGCTCCTGTCACTTTTCCTTTTGCACCGGTATCTCCATGATCTACGGGAACCGATATGTTGCCGTGGCATCATTTTCGGATTCGTTGTTGTGGCACCCCTTTCGTTTTCGCCACGATGACTAATGCTTCATATAATGCTCTTATCAACATTTTCATAAAACTTGCATAAACTTGCATATGTCATCCGCATCATGATAACAAGATTTAAAAATGGTTATAATTGTTGTTGTATTAAATTGCTAATGCATGTGGGGTTTTACCGGAAAGGTTATTTGTTGTTTCCGGCCTCACTTAAATTTGCCTAAGATGTGTAGTTTACTTTTGCCTCACCTATTGCCATGTTTAACAACATTTAATATTGTTGGTTACATAAACGGGAGAGAACTAAATAATGGATGTGGTGTTTCGTCAATATGCAACGGAGTTGCATATTGAGCTCCACTTAATTTGTAGTATTGTTTGTGCATTTTGCCATGCCATGCCTCATTAAACCGGACATGCATCATACTTGATTGTGCATCATGCCATGTTTATGTGATGGTTGTTTACTATGTTGCTTGCTTCTTTCCGGGTTGCTTCTCTCGTTAGCTTTGATTTCGTACCGTGAGTTGTGAGGATCCGTTCGACTACGTCCGTTTATCTCCTTCATGGACTCGTTCTTCTTCCTTGCGGGATCTCAGGCAAGATGACCATACCCTCGAAATCACTTCTATCTTTGCTTGCTAGTTGTTCGCTCTATTGCTATGCCATGATACCTACCACTTGCTATATCATGCCACCCATATTGCCATGTCAAGCCTCTAACCCACCTTTCCTAGCAAACCGTTGTCTGGCTATGTTACCGCTTTGCTCAGCCCCTCTTATAGCATTGCTAGTTGCAAGTGAAGTTGAAGTTTGTTCCATGTTGGAACATGGATATGTTGGGATATCACAATATCTCTTATCTAATTAATGCATCTATATACTTGGCAAAGGGTGGAAGGCACGGCCTTATTCCTGGTGTTTTGTTCCACTCTTGCCGCCCTAGTTTCCGTCATACCGGTGTTATGTTCCTTGATTTTGCATTCCTTACGCGGTTGGGGGAATGGGAACCCCTTGATAGTTCGCTTTGAATAAAACTCCTCCAGCAAGGCCCAACCTTGGTTTTACCATTTGCCACCTAAGCCTTTTTCCCTTGGGTTCTGCAGACTCAAGGGTCATATTTATTTTAAACCCCCGGGCCAGTGCTCCTCTGAGTGTTGGTCCAACCTGTCAGCCGCCGGTGACCACGAGGGGCAACTCTGGGTTGGCCTACCGGAATCTTGGACAATCCGGTGTGCCCTGAGAACGAGATATGTGCAGCTCCTATCAGGATTTGCCGGCACATTCGGGCGGCTTTGTTGGTCTTGTTTTACCATTGTCGAAATGTCTTGTAACCGGGATTCCGAGTCTGATTGGGTCTTCCTGGGAGAAGGAATATCCTTCGTTGACCGTGAGAGCTTGTGATGGGCTAAGTTGGGACACCCCTGCAGGGTTTTGAACTTTCGAAAGCCGTGCCCATGGTTATGGGCAGATGGGAATTTGTTAATGTCTAGTTGTAGAGAACTTGACACTTAACTTAGTTAAAATGAATCAACCGCGTGTGTAGCCGTGATGGTCCCTTTTCGACGGAGTCCGGGAAGTGAACACGGTTCTTGTGTTATGCTTGAACGTAAGTAGTTTCAGGATCACTTCTTGATCATTTCTAGCTTCTCGACCGTTGCATTGCTTCTCTTCTCGCTCTCAGTTGCGTATGTTAGCTACCATATATGCTTAGTGCTTGCTGCAAATCCACCTCATCACCCTATCCTACCCATAAGCTTAAATAGTCTTGACCTCGCGGGTGTGAGATTGCTGAGTCCTCGTGGCTCACAGATACTTCCAAACAGTTGCAGATACCGATGATACCAGTGCAGATGACGCAACCCAGCTCAAGTGGGAGCTCAATGAAGATCGTGTTCATTGTGTTGTTTCGTTTCCTGTTGATCAGTAGTGGCGCCCAGTTGGAATGATCGGGGATCTAACATTTGGGGTTGTCCTCTTTTATTTTTGTTCTGTAGTCGGACCTTGATTGTATTTCGGATGATGTATGTTTAACTTCTATTGTGTGAAGTGGCGATTGTAAGCCAACTCTTTATCCCTTTCTTATTCAGTACATGGGATTGTGTGAAGATTACCCCTCTTGCAACAAACCTACCATGCGGCTATGCCTCTAGATCGTGCCCCGACACGTGGGAGATATAGCCGCATTGTGGGTGTTACAGCATGTCCCCAACAATAATAATATCATATTTCTTTTTGACAGTAGGAAGAGGAAATTCAAAACCTCCAATAGTAATTGTTGAAAAAAATTCATTAGAATTGATACTATGGACTTGAGGTTGTTTCCTCGGAAAGTGTACCTGTAACATCCCCAAATTTTCAATTTGTAATGTTATACATTAGATCATCACTGCATATCATATTTTACTTGCCTTTGGTTAGATCCTAGAAATTCTACGCAACTCAAGGACCCTCGGAGAGAGTTGGGGATTTCATTATTTTCATATTTGAGTTTTCTCAAATTTTGAAAAATAGGATCATTTGATTCTATTTATTTTATCTTCAATTATTTGTATTATAAAAATATGAGAGAGGAAATAAAATGACTTTCCCAAAATAAAGAAATATTGAGGATTTAATAATAAAATCAAATAAGATTTTATTTTGGGGTTATTGCTATTTTATTTGAATTTAGGAAAATTTGTGTTTTTCAA
This sequence comes from Triticum monococcum, assembly GCA_034509565.1. Taxonomy (NCBI): domain Eukaryota; kingdom Viridiplantae; phylum Streptophyta; class Magnoliopsida; order Poales; family Poaceae; genus Triticum; species Triticum monococcum. Next base: position 72,500,678 of record CM067846.1, read on the forward strand.
ATTTGCATTTAGGCCCCAAATAAATGTTCATCATGTTCGGCTTGATTTTAGAAGTCGGGGAAATTTATTTCGGGTTTTTGGAGTCCGTTTAGTATTTCTTTTATTTTTTTTTATACGCGTAATTATTTAAAAAAATGCAAACCGACTTTGGGCCATGTTCGGCCAGGACTCTGTCCGGCCGGCCTTTATAAGGAGCCGCCCCGAGCCCGTCAGCCCACCCCGCGCCGCCTAACCCTAACCCTAGCCGAGCCCGCCATCGCCGCCGCATGCCGCTGCCGCCGGACGCCGCCGTCGCTGCCTCGCCGGAGGTTAACCCCGCCCCTCCGCCGATGGTTTTCCCCGAGAAAACCGTTCGGTTTTCCGTTCGGTTTTTTTAGATCCGTTTTTTTAGATCGGTTTTTTTTCGGTTTAGTTTTTTTAGTGAGCGTTCGCTCGTTCGTTCGTTTTAACGGACGCGTTCACCGTTTAGTTCCGGATAACGATGTTGGTTTGTTAATCTATTCATCGTTTTTCTTTTTCTCGGATTTTCCGCGATTATTTCTGATCACGATTTCTGATCTGATTTTCGTTCTAGTATAACTTTTCGCTCGTTTATCAGAATCAGGCGATTCAAGCGCCTGGAGTTTCGTCTTGAAACCCTCTTTCCGTTTAACCTACTCAAACAAGTTTTTGCTTCTGTAAAATTTGACCTGGATCCAGAATAGTAAATGAAGCTTCTTTTTTTCGCCGTTTGACTTTCGTTGCTTCTCGTTCGATTTGATTCTTTTTGCAACCCGGAGTTCTTAAGTTGAACTTTCTGGTTAGATCTCTTATTTGAGTTTTACCTGTGCATTAGATGAGTACTTATTGTATGCTTGTTTGTTTGCGATAGAGTACCCGGAGTGCGCCGCTTGCTACTTTGAATCGCTAGGTTTCACGGATCATCAGCAAGGAAAGTAACACTTTGATCATACCTCTTACTACCCAGTTTTTATTGCATTAGATCAATCCTCAAACATTGCATGATTAGGATCTAACTAAATTGTGGGTTTGGGAAGTAGATGAGGTAGTACCTATTACCTGTTTTATTATCAGACCTTTGGGAGTTACTTCTACGTTTGCTTATTATGCCATGCTATGCTAGTAGACGTGGATTGGGTGAGTGTATCCATGACAGATGTGAGATTGTTATATTAATGGTTGATTTAAGGTGGCAACTTAAACACACATCTGGGTGGATTGAGACACCTGGGTATTCCAGCGATTGCCTATTTTTCTTTATGGACCGCCACCCAGGCTCAAAGGGATCATGAGATTATTCATGCTAGAAACTTCCGTGTGCAGCCACAAGCTACTATGGGCTCTAGCATAGTTGATTAAGTCGTGCCAACTCTTACAATGGTAGACTAGCAGATGTAGGGGAAAGTAGGTGTAACGGTCTACCCGATCGTAAGGTGCTAGCGCTTCTGAAAGACTATGTCTCGGTCATCCGTTTCTCAAACACCATGTAGTGCAAGAATCCCAACGGAGGAGATCGAGTCTTGTGGGGAAAAGTGCGCAAACCTCTGCAGAGTGTATAAACTAATCATGGTTAGCCGTGTCCCCGGTTATGGACAACTTGAGTATCTAGTACTTGGATTATCATGTGAATCTCATCATGTTACTCTAATTAATTTTGCTGGGTTTTAATGATGATGCTTAATTGGGATTGAGAGGGTGTCTACACTCTCAATGTTTAACAACTACCATGATATTCCATGTGCTGGCCCATTTTCGAGTTGCAACGTTCATGTTGCAGACTTTTCAGACGACAAGTAAGGTGCTTTTAGGTCGTGGTTCTATACTCAGTGATGCCGTTGGAGTTGATGGACTCACTTATCTTCCAAGCCTTCCGCTGTTATCGTTATTAGATGGCCTTAAGCCATATTTATTGTAATAAGTTCTCTTTTGAGACATTCGATGTAATAAGTGTGTGCTTGCTACTCTGCTACAAATCCTTCGAGTACTGTGTGTGTCAGCATTACTGATCCAGGGATGACACTGATGCACAGAGATCAGACTGATTGAGGTCTGGTCGCTACAGTACCGTATGCTCATTACCATTAACATGAAAAGTGATATTGCCTTTGGTGCAATCAATAAAAGCCCCTGCAGTATTCAAAAGGGTCTTCCAACAATGATAGACATACTATCGTCCTTGGGAATATCAAGAATAACAAAGTCCGTTAAAATAGTAATGTTTGCAACCACAACATGCACATCCTCACAAATACCGACAGGTATAGCGGTTGATTTATCAGTCATTTGCAAAGATATTTCGGTAGGAGTCAACTTATTCAAATCAAGTCTACGATATAAAGAGAGAGGCATAACACTAACACCGGCTCCACGATCTAATAAAGAAGTTTGAACATAGTTTCTTTTAATGGAGCATGGTATAGTTGGTACTCCTGGATCTCCAAGTTTCTTTGGTATTGCACCTTTAAAAGTATAATTAGCAAGCATGGTGGAAATTTTAGCTTTCAGAATCTTTTTTTATTTGTAACAATATCTTTCATGTACTTAGCATAATGATTCATTTTAAGCATATCAATCAAATGCATACGCAAAAAGATAGGTCTAATCATTTCAGGAAAACGCTCAAAATCCTCATCATCCTTTTTCTTGGATGGTTTAGGAGGAAAGGGCATGGGTTTCTGAACCCATGGTTCTCTTTCTTTATCGTGCTTCCTAGCAACAAAGTCTATCTTATCATAACATTGATTCTTTGATTGTGGGTTATCAAGATCAACAGCAGGTTCAATTTCTACATCATTATCATTACTAGGTTAAGCATCAACATGAAAATCATCATTAACATTATCACTAGGTTCATGTTCATTACCAGGTTGTGTTTCAGCATCAGAAATAGAAATATCATTGGGATTATCAGGTGTGTCTACAACAGGTTCACTAGAAGCATGCAAAGTCCTATCATTTTTCTTTTTCTTCCTTTTAGAAGGACTAGGTGCATCAACATTATTTCTCTGAGAATCTTGCTCAATTCTCTTAGGGTGGCCCTCAGGATACAAAGGTTCCTGAGTCACTTTACCTCCTCTAGTTGCAACTCTAACAGCAAAGTCATTGTTCTTACTATTCAATTCATTGAGCAAATCATTCTGAGCTTTAAGTACTTGTTCTACTTGAGTGGTAACCAGAGAAGCATGTTTACTAATAAGTTTAATTTCACCTTTAATATTATCCATATAATCACTCAAGTGTTCAATCATGTAAGAATTATGTTTCAATTGTCTACCAACATAAGCATTGATCTTCTTGCTTAACCATAAAGTTATCAAATTCATCCAAACATTGGCTAGCAAACTTAGCAGGAGGGATTTCAGCTTTATCATATCTATAGAGAGAATTTACATTTAGTACATGTGTCCGGTTATCAAGACCGTGTGTTTCTTCAATAGGTGGTGAATTAAGACCATGTATTTCCTCAACAGGAGGTAAATTCTTAACGTCCTCAGCTTTTATACCTTTTTCTTTCATGGATTTCTTTGCCTCTTGCATATCTTCAGGACTGAGAAATAGAATACCCCTTTTCTTAGGAGTTGGCTTAGGAGTTGGTTCAAGAAGTGTCCAATTATTTTCATTAGTCAACATATTATTCAATAGAATTTCATCTTGATCAACAGTTCTTTCCCTGAAAACACAACCAACACAACTATCCAGGTAATCTCTGGAAGCATGGGTTAGTCCATTATAAAAGATATCAAGTATTTCATTTTTCTTGAGAGGATGATCAGGAAAAGCATTAAGTAATTGGAGAAGCCTACCCCAAGCTTGTGGGAGACTCTCTTCTTCAATTTGCACAAAATTATATATTTCTCTTAAAGCAGCTTGTTTCTTATGAGCGGGGAAATATTTAGCAGAGAAGTAGTAAATCATATCCTGGGGCCTACGCACACAACCAGGATCAAGAGAATTAAACCATATCTTAGCATCACCCTTTAATGAGAACGGAAATAATTTAAGGATATAATAGTAGCGAGTTTTCTCATCATTAGTGAACAGGGTAGCTATATCATTTAATTTAGTAAGATGTGACACAACAGTTTCAGATTCATAGCCATAGAAAGGATCAGATTCAACCAAAGTAATTAACTCAGGATCAACTGAGAAATCATAATCCTTATCAGTAATAAAGATAGGTGAAGTAGCATAAGCAGGATCATATTTCATTCTAGCATTCAAAGTCCTTTCTTTCAGCTTAGCTAATAATTTCTTAAGATCGCTTCTATCATTGCAAGCAAGAAACCCTCAGGAACAACAGACAATTCATATCTAGGGGAGAATCTTCATCATCACTTTCATCAATATTATCAGTTTCAATAATTTCATTCTCTCTAGCCCTAGCAAGTTGTTCATCAAGAAATTCACCAAGTGGCACAATAGTATCAAGCATAGAAGTAGTTTCATCATAAGTATCATGCATAGCAGAAGTGGCATCATCAATAACATGCGACATATCAGAATTAATAGCAGAAGCGGGTTTAGGTGTTGCAAGCTTACTCAAAACAGAAGGTGAATCAAGTGCAGAGCTAGATGGCAGTTCCTTACCTCCCCTCGTAGTTGAGGGAAAAATATTGGTTCTTTGATCTTTCAAGTTCTTCATAATGATAAGCATATATAAATACCAAGTGACTCAAAGAATAGAGCTATGCTCCCCAGCAACGGCGCCAGAAAATGTTCTTGATAACCCACAAGCATAGGGGATCGCAATAGTTTTTGAGGGTAGAGTATTCAACCCAAATTTATTGGTTCGACACAAGGGGAGCCAAAGAATATTCTCAAGTATTAGCAGCTAAGTTGTCAATTCAACCACACCTGGAAACTTAATATCTGCAACAAAGTGTTTTGTAGCAAAGTAATATGATAGAAGTGGTAACGGTGGCAAAAGGTAATGGTAGCAAAAGTAATATTTTTGGGTTTTATAGTGATTGTAACAGTAGCAGCAGAAAAGTAAATAAGCGGAGAACAATATATGGAAAACTCATAGGCATTGGATCGGTGATGGAGAATTATGTCGGATGCGATCGATCATGTAACAGTCATAGCCTAGGGTGACACAAAACTAGCTCTAGTTCATCAATGTAATTGTAAGTGCATCTAGTGCCACCCCTAGTTGGTTTTGGAGTATTGACGACAAATCTAGTTGAGGGACTAATGTGTTTGTGAGAATTGTAGGATAACACAGGTAGAAGTCCCTCATTGATTTGGTTTTCCTACCAGAGATGACCCCTAAAAATGTACGAAGACATTGAAGTCAATGGTGGTATATGAAGATATTCACATTGAAGACTATGACAAGAGAAGACACCACGTGAAGCCTATGGAGCTCGAAGACTTAGATCTTTCGTAGTTCTCTTTCATTTGTGTTGAGTCATAGGAACCACCATACTGTTAAGTGGGGTCCAAGAGAACCAGTCAGAACAACTGAAGTGATGCCTAATTAAAAACCTATGTCTTCGAGTGAAGACTATGAGAGCTAATCTTGTCCAGAGTCGGACAAGTCAGCTTTGCTTGTAGCCCAAGTAAAGTTGTCGTGTGGGTTTGAAAACTGACCGTTGGAACACGTGTCAGTTCCTTAGTGACCCGGGGTCATTTCAGACAAATCAGGTCGGGTTGCGCAGTGGCTATAAATAGCCCACCCCCTACAACCATAAACTGTTGGCTGCTTAGATTCAGTGCACGGCTTTTGTCGTTTGAGAGCAACCCACCTCGAAGCCTTTGAGAGAGAGAATACCTAGCGAGGATAAAGCCCTAACCACCCAGAGCCAGAGAGAATTGGGCATCACTTAAGTCTTCTTGTCTGAGTGATCTGAAGACTTATTACACTTGAGGACTATGCATCCTCCAGCCGGTTAGGAGTCGCGTTCTAAGCATCCAAGAGACATTGTGGATTGCCGGTGAACGAAGTCTGTGAAGGTTTGGGAGTCTACCTTGAAGACTTACCAGAGTGATTGGGCGAGGTCTGTGTGACATTAGCTCAAGGAGAATACGGTGAGGACTGGGTGTCCTGAGCTGCGTGTTCAGGACTGGGTGTCCGGGACTGTGTGTCCTAAGGTTTAAATACCTAGCCGCTCCAACCAGACGTACAGTTGTCACAGCAACTGGAACTGGTCCAACAAATCATTGTCTTCAACGAGTCACTGGTTTCATCTTCACTTCCTTTTACTTACTGTTACTCATTGTGAAGTCATTGCATGTTTGCTCTATCTTTTGTCTTCACAACGTGAATGTATGTTCTGTTTGGCTTCATAATATCTTCCTACCTGATCCTTATTACACTGCAGCTATTTGTCATTGTGCTTTCACTCTATTGAATACTTGACCATGGCTTGCCTAGTGTAGTCTACCTTCCGCTGCATAGTAATAGGCATATCTCTATTGTTTGTCTTCATAACTTCCACGTTTTGAAGACTTTCATAAAATCGCCTATTCACCCCCCCCCTCTAGTCGATATAACGCACTTTCAATTGGTATCAGAGCAAGGTGCTCCCTTGTTCTGTGTGATTCGGTTTAACCACCTGGAGTTTTAGCTATGTCGACTACAGGGATAATTAAAGTCTCCGCTGCGTGCCCCGTCTTCGATGGAACTGAATATCCCTACTGGAAGAATAAGATGCGCATGCATCTTGAAGCCATTGACGTCGACCTATGGTATGTCGTCGAGAACGGCTTTCCCAAGGCTGGAGAAGGTGTCACTGCTGCTGATGTCAAGAAATTCGTTCAACTGGACTCTACTGCCAAGAATATCATCTGTGGTCATCTGACCAAAGGACAGTATGGCCGTGTGAGTGCTTTGAAGACATCCAAGTTGGTCTAGGACTGGCTCTCCAAGGTCAATGAAGGCATCTCAACCCAGAGAGATCAGAGAATCAGTGTCCTTCGCAACCTCTTCAACCGCTTCAAGCGAAATGACAATGAGAATGTCCAGCACACATTTGACCGACTCACTGACATCACAAATGAGCTTCAAGCCCTCGGCGCTACTGAGATCACCAAACATGAAGTCGTCAAGACGCTGCTGAGATCACTTGATAGTTCGTTTGACATCCTAGCCCTGATGATTCAAGAACGTCCTGATTTCAAGACACTCGATCCGTCTGACATACTCGAGAGTCTCAACACACACGAGTTTCAGCTTTCTGAGAAAAGAGATATCTACGGTCCAAACTATGGGCGAACTCGTGCCTTGAAGGAAAAAGCTGTTTCCTCATCTGAAGAAGAATCTGACAGCAGTTCTGATGATCCTGAAGACATTGGAAGGGAACTTGCAATGCTTGTGAAGAAGTTCCAAAAATTCACCAAGAAGAAAGGCTTCAGAAAGTCTTCACGATCAAGCTCAAGGAATGATGAAGCTTCTGTTCATGACTACAAGAAGAAAACATGCCACAAGTGCAAGAAAACTGGACACTTCATCTCTGAGTGTCCACAGTGGGACAATGAGAACAGAAAGAAGAAGAAGAGCAAGGAATATGACTCTGACGACAAGAAGAAGAAGAAGAAATACTCAAAGTCTTCTTCCAAGTCTTCCTCAAAGTCTTCATCACACAAGAAGAGCTCATCTGGCAAGGCACGTGCGTTTGTTGGCAAGGAAATGGATTCAGAGGAGGAGTCCGCTTTTGAGGAGGCAGAGGTGGAGTCTGATTCTAGCATTGCAAGTCTGGCTACAACATACGTCGCCAAGTCCATCTTCAACATTGAAGACAATGACTTCATCACCGACACCGATGCAAATGACAAGGACTACTCCACTCCTACCTACTACTTCATGGCACGTGGTGCCAAGGTAAATACACGCACTACTCACTATCAAACATCTAGTGACGATGACTCTGATTGTGGTTCGAAACCCAGCTACAAAACACTTGCTAAAATTGCAACTGAACAACAGAAAGCTATGGAACATATTCAAAAACTGTTAGACAGAAGCGATGATCTATTGGGTGCTGAAATGACTCGATCTGAATCCTTAATTGAAGACATAAAAAATCTTCACGTTAAGTATCAGGAACTTGAAAGTCGTCATGATACTCTCTCAACAACTCATGAAAAGCTTTCCTATGATTATCTTCAAAGGAAGCAAGATCTTGAGAAATTGAGAGCGGCTCATGAAGATCTTCAAAAGGAAAACGAGTCACTTCGCGCCAAATAGATCAGTTCCGCTCAGGAAGGATTTGAACCACCTTGTCTTAAATGCATTGAGCGTGATAATGCTACTTCTGTTGCTGAATGTTCCACTGCTACTGCTGTTGCAATATCTTCAAATGTTGATGTGGTAACTAACCCCTCTGCTGAGGATACCACCGCTATTGCTGATGAGAATGCTAGGTTGAAGACATTGCTTGAAACAGGGATGTACAAAAGTCTTAAAGGGCATCAGACATTATGTGATGTCCTCAAGAAGCAGATTCTGAACCGAAACCCTAGGAAAGAGGGTGTTGGGTTCATAAGGAAAATGAATGCAGATGGCTCTTACTGGAAACCTGAGTAGTACCCCAAAACCATGTGGGTTGCTGCAAAGGAACCTTCAGAAGATCAATCCAATCTATCTGGCTTCACTTGTGCTAACCCCATTATCATTGATGAATCCTTTGATGCAAACTATGTACTGTTTAAGAATCAGAATGGTGAAGTGTTTGCCAGGTACATTGGTACTAACTGCAGGAATGGACCGCCCATGAAGAAGATCTGGGTTCCGAAAAGGTGTCTGGAAAATCTTCCTGTGAATGTCTTCATGACACCTCACATGAAGAAGACAAACCTCAGACCAAAGGCTTCACACGGTCCAAAGGCTTCATACAGACAGAGGACTCACCTGAGTCGCACTAACGCAAATGTTTTGTAGGGAAACCATACTCAGGCATATGAATATGAGAGCGGTTCATCAAACCGCCATGTTCATATGACCAAGAACTATTCTGCCTATTCTTATGAGTACTACTGTCCGCCTGCTAGACTGTTTGCTAGGGCTCCAAAGCCAAAATTCTCAGATGTTGCACTTAGACTTATTGCTTTCAAGATGTGGGTGGCTAAGAAAGCTTAACTCTCTTTTGCAGGGAAAGGTCTCTAGCAGAAAACCAAAATCTTCTGACGCTATTGCTGGGGACCTTAAACATCTTGTAGGGCACAAGATCAAATGCCCGAATGGCATTACTATGTACTTCGTTCCTGAATCGCATGCTACTCTCCCTATTAGTCCTAATCTGGATCTAAGTTTTCATAACCCACTGGTTCGTCAAATGTTTTTGCTTCACAATTCTCTTCGTGAAGCCTATCCCCCTAACTGCACTGTAGGGTACGACACCAGCGTCTTCAGAATGGATTATTGACAGTGGGTGTACAAATCACATGACCGGCAAAAGAAGCCTTCTTATGGACTCAACCTTACGTCCATCCGACAAGAGCCACATCACATTCGCTGACACTGGTAAAAGTAAGGTATTGGGTCTAGGTAGAGTTGCAATCTCAAGGGATCAACACATGGATAAAGTCATGCTTGTTGAATCCCTTGGCTTCAACTTAATTTTTGTCTCAATGCTTTGCGATTTGAACATGATCGTAATATTTGGAAAATATCGTTGCCTGGTACTAATGGAATCTGACAAGTCTCTAGTGTTTGAAGGGTATTGGAAAGATGATTTGTACGTAGTAGATTTCTCAGCAGGGCCACAGCTTGCAGTATGTCTTCTAGCAAAAGCTTCAGAATGCTGGCTTTCGCATCGGAGGCTTGGGCATGCTAGCATGAGGAACCTCCATACCCTTGCGAAGAAGAAGCATGTCATAGGCATCGAGGGCGTCAAGTTCAAGAAAGATCAATTATGCGGTGCCTGTGAAGCAGGGAAGATAACGAGGGCCAAACATCCCTCGAAGACAATCATAACCACTACTCGACCCTTCGAACTGCTTCACATGGATCTTTTTGGTCCCACTCACTACTCAACTTTTACCACTACTGCTTGCCTATATGGCTTTGTCATTGTTGATGATTACTCTAGATATACTTGGGTGCACATAATCCTTTACAAGACTGAAGTGCGGGATGTCTTCAGACGCTTCGCCAATCAAGCAATGAACAACTATGGCGCCAAGATAAAGCACATCAGAAGTGACAATGGCACTGAATTCAAGAACACTGGCCTTGATACATATCTTGATACCTTGGGCATCACACATGAATTCTCAGCCCCGTACACGCCACAGCAGAATGGCGTCGTCGAACGCAAGAACAGAACACTCATTGAGATGGCCAGAACGATGCTAGATGAATACAAGACTCCAAGAAAATTCTGGCCTGAAGCCATTGACACTGCATGCCATACAATCAACTGTGTTTATCTTCACAAGCTTCTGAACAAGACATCTTATGAACTCCTAACTGGCAAGAAGCCAAATGTCAGTTACTTCAGAGTATTTGGCGCAAGGTGCTGGATTAAGGACCCACATCACACCTCAAAGTTTGCACCAAAAGCACATGAGGGTTTTATGCTTGGATATGGAAAGGATTTGCACTCCTACAGAGTCTTCAATCTCTTTCATTACAAAGTGGTTGAAACAGTGGATGTGCGGTTCGATGAGACCAATGGTTCATAAAGAGAGAACCTGCCAAATGTGCTAGATGAAGTTCCATCCAGTGAATCAATCAAGCTAATGGGAACTGGAGAAATCATACCTTCTGAATCTCATCCGGAAGAGGAACTCATCATCTCCGCACCAGATCAACCTGAAGACAATGCTCAACCTGAAGACAATCCCTCCAACAACGACAATGATCAGCAAGAGCAAAGTCTTCGCCCTGTACATCCACGCGTTGCCAATGAAGTGCAGATTGAAAGAATAATTGACAGCATCAATGCACCCGGTCCACTCACTCGTTCAAGGGCAACTCAGCTGGCAAATTTATGTGGGCACTTCGCATTCGTCTCAATTACAGAACCCAAGAAAGTTGAAGAAGCCTTCATGGAACCTGAATGGATTCAAGCTATGCAAGAAGAGCTTCAACAGTTTGAGCTGAACAATATATGGGAACTGGTTAAGCGTCCTGATCCACGGAAGCATAATATAATAGGCACCAAATGGATATACCGCAACAAGCAAGATGAGCATGGTCAAGTTGTCAGAAACAAAGCTCGTCTCATTGCTCAAGGATATACTCAAGTGGAAGGCATTGATTTCGATGAAACATTTGCTCATGTTGCTAGACTTGAAGCCATACGTATACTGCTGGCCTATGCAAATCATCATAACATACTTCTATATCAAATGGATGTGAAGAGTGCCTTTCTCAATGGCAAGATTGAAGAAGAAGTGTATGTTGCACAACCGCCTGGGTTTGAAGATCCAAAACATCCTGACATGGTATACAAGCTCAACAAGGCACTGTATGGCCTCAAACAAGCCCCTCGGGCCTAGTATGACACACTCAAATATTTCCTGAAGAGCAAAGGCTTCATACCTGGTTCCCTAGACCCCACTCTCTTCACGAAGACATATGATGGTGAACTCTTTGTGTGCCAAATATATGTGGATGACATTATCTTCGGCTGCACCAATCAGAAGTATAGTGAAGAGTTTGGCTATATGATGCAAGAGCAATATCAGATGTCTATGATAGGGGAGCTGAAGTTCTTCCTCGGTCTTCAAATACGACAACAATGCAACATCATCTTCATATCTCAAGAGAAGTATCTCAAAGAGTGCCTGAAGAAGTTTGGTATGCAAGACTGCAAAGGCTTCACAACACCAATGCCAGCCAAACATCATCTGGGTCCCGACGACAATGGTAAAGAGTTCGATCAAAAGGTATACTGCTCCATGATTGGTTCTTTGCTTTATTTATGTGCATCTAGGCTAGATATTATGCTTAGTGTTTGCATGTGTGCTCGATTTCAAGCGGCACCAAAGGAGTCGCATCACTTAGCTGTGAAGTGAATTCTTCGATATTTGGCTCACACCCCAACTCTAGGATTATGGTGTCCAAAGGGCTCAGAGTTTGATCTGGTTGGATTCTCGGATGCTGATTATGCTGGTGACAAGGTTGATCGTAAGTCTACCTCAGGCAAATGTCACTTTCTGGGACGATCACTTGTATGTTGATCTTCAAAGAAGCAAAACTGTGTATCTCTCTCCACTGCTGAATCTGAATACATTGCTGCTGGATCTTGCTGCGCTCAGCTTCTGTGGATGAAGCAAACTCTCAAGGACTATGGCATTCATCTGAAGCAAGTGCCACTTTACTGCGACAACGAAAGCGCCATCAAGATTGCCAACAACCCAGTTCAGCACTCGAAGACAAAGCACATAGAAATTCGTCATCACTTTCTCAGAGATCATGTTGTGAACGAAGATATTGATATCATACACGTCAACACTGAAGAGCAATTGGTAGATATCTTCACCAAGCCCTTAGATGAGAAGAGATTTTGCAAGTTACGGTGTGAGCTAAATATCCTGGAATCCTCAAATGTCCTGTGATCAGGCACACATCCTAACACTTATGCATATTGATGACTTAGATGTGCAACACATGAAGTAACGTATATCTTCAATCAATGAAGACATACATTCTAAGTGTGAATACATTAATGTGGAATTTGACTTCGGAGCGTCACGATAATTGTGCGCCGTGTCTGGGTCCAATACTTCCTATACGGTGGGTAACGCCACCACCAAACATTCTATTTTGAAGTGTTTCACTCATGGCGTTACCTTGCAATGTCTTCACATTTGGTTTGGCTTCAATCTCAACATGTCTTCATGATTATCATCACTATGTTGATTATATAGATATTTATATACTAGTGTTCTGTCCTCTACAACATTCACTTATAGCTATGTCTTCCTTGAATCTTTTGAACTAAGTGAATGTGATCGGACCCTAACCTGTCTATGCTTTCTATCTCAAATTCTATCTCTCCAAGTCATATGCATTCTATTGAAACTGTCGAATGTCTTCTCTGCGCCCTTGTCAGCAGAAGACACAGAGACAACCTTTAAGTCCGTTTTCAATGCTCATTCATCCACATGAAATCTGGAGAAGTAGGAACGACCACCCGACAATCCAGGCGTGCGTGGGACGTGGAACAAACCCCAAAATTCCGCATGATGCTAGGGGCACCTGTGTAATAGCGCAGTGCCACCCCTGTACCTATAAATACACACTCACAGCGGTCATTATCCCTTCTTCCACCCTCGCACGAACCCTAGCGCCACCGCTAGCCCTTGATGACGCCGGTGACAAAGCGCTTCGCTGCCGCAACCTCTCCGACGCCGTCTTCATGCCGATCACGGACATCGTCCGCTCCGCCGTCGCCGTAGGTGTCCTTCGTCGCCAAGTTAGGGCACGGAAGATTGAACTGCTCGGCCTCATTTCCCACTCCGTCTAGCAGTTCCCAGTGTGGTAAATAAAACTTATTTTTACGGCCCCTTTTGATCCTATGGCTTTGTCACTTTCTACCATAAGAAGAGTCTATTCACACAAGTTAGATCTCTCTCATACTGCATCTCATAACATGCCTAGTATATTCACTTGTGCTTCACAAAGTAGTTAGATTCCTCACTTGTACTAATCTGTGGGTTCGTACAAATCTGGAACCAACTTCTTATCTATGAGTGAATGTCTTCGCACGATGAGGTCAATGTCTTCTAAACTGATTTATCTTCAAAATCTTCTGAGAATGCATATGACCTCTTCCCCTTCCCTCGCACCTTAATGCTGTCACAGGTACATGTCCGTGGGAGAATCCTTTGGTTCTCATAGTCTGCATTCATTTGCAGAATTCTTACAGCATCACATAAATTCTCCTAAAGCCAGTTCCTGTTGGTCCAGCAAGAGAAAGCCTTTGAAGCCTTTGAACGTCTTGAAGCCTTTCAAGTTAAAGTTTATGGCTTCAGAGAAAGCAGCAAGGAAGGGGGGCAGACAACGTCGTGGCGGAACATCCAGAGATCTGCCAGATGAACTCGCAGAAATGTACAAGACAGATCCTGAAGAGGATTACAGTCAGCGCAAGACCCAAATTCAATGGATTCGACGATATTGGGCAGAACAATGGTTCAAATACCGCTTCACAACCCAAGAGTATGCTGAGAAAAGTGCCATCAAAAGACCGTTGGGAGACATCCTATACAAGAATCTTCTACCCAGGTCCAGAGATGAAGCCATTGCCCAAGGCTTCTATCCATGCATGGTCCGTGGGCCACAGCCTGATGATGCACATCTGTCGTCACTACTCTGGTGTCGTGACGACCATCTGTTCAAGCGCAACTTCCAGTTTGCCCAAAACTCAGCAAAGCAGAACAAGAAGAAATTTGGGTTAGACTTCAACCCTGGTCCCTCAGCACCAAGGGCAGATGGCACACGAGAAGCAGAACCCAATGTCATCGGTCCTTATGCCAACCTTGAAGGCCTCATCACCCGCATCTTAGTTCAAGGGACTGCAGTGAATGAGCCTCCAGCTGACTCTGAATCAGAAGAAGCTCCTGCAGTGCTGAAGCCAAAGAAGATGAAGAAGCCTAAAGCTTCAAAGCCTGCCCCTTCACCCAAAATTTCAAGGGTGAAGCCACTGGAAACTGCACCTCCTGAAGAAAGTGTGCAGTCTGAAGACTTATCACGCATCTCAAAGCACCAGAAGGCTAAGGTGCCTCTGCCACACAGCGGCCAGGAGCTCACAGCTGCTGCCATTCTGTGCAATGATGACATTGACCTGTCAAGTGATGACGATCTCACAGATGACGCTCTTGAGCAACTCATCAAGAGCAAAGAAGAGGCAGAAATCTTCAATGATCTGCCGCTCTTTGATGTCACAATCATTCACAACTTCATTGATGAATGGTTTGACACGCCAAACATCAGCTTCGATGATCTGCAGCTACCCATTGGCCTCAATGTCGCCTTCCATGGCGCCATTGCTTCAGAACTAGCCATCGCCCAACGTGTTGTTGAGCTGAAGCAGAAGATTGACTATGAAAAGGCTCAGTTCAAGAAGCATATGGCCAAGCTCAGCGTGCAAGATGTGAAGAACTTCAAGATCATGCTGCACGAGCTCAAGGAAGCCTTTCTGAAGAAACGTGCAGAAGCTCAGGGTTCGCGTGAGCGCATGAAGACTCTGGCTGACAGATGTGTGCAAGCCTACAATGAGGCTGAGAAGCGCAAGGCACTTGGGCGTCCTGGCATCGACCCCAGGATGGCCGCGAAGAAGAAGAAGAAGCCTGCTATGGCTAAACCCGACTCACCAAGGCAGGAAGCAGTTCCGATTGTCTTCCCCACAAGAATGACTGGCTCGAAGCCCAAAAGCCGGTCCACAGCTTCAGAGCTCAAGAAGACGAGGACTGCTGAGGCTGAAGCGAGGAAAAGGAAATATCCTGAAGCCTCTCCTACCGCCCCCTTCAAGAAAAAGAGAAAGACCAAGAAAGATAGGGCTGCTCCCACAGAGCCCTTGGTTGTTGAACCCATTTCCATGGTTCACCCCGACGCCAATCCACAAGAACACCAACTGACCATCCATGTGCCTGCTTTCACAGAGGCTCGTGGAGCTGAAGACATTCCAGCAGCTAATCCCATCGCTGCTGAAGACATTGGTCAACATGACAATGTAGAAGATGATGCAGTCCTTCCTCAGCATGACAACAGCGAACTCATCAGCATTGGTCGTCCATTGACGCCAATTGCCCAGGATGCCTCATGGGCGGATCGCCCCCAAGAGGAAGATGACAATGAGGCCCAGCCCACTCAAACTCCACAGGCGTCGCCCGCGTTGTGCAGGCTTCGCAAAGGTCCAAGGCCTCAAGTCTCTGCTGAAGACAATCCGGCTGCATCAGCCGAAGACAAAGAAGTACCACCAGTCCCCCCGTCTTACCAAGAAGCAGTTCTTGCAGAGAACGTGCTTGTGTCTGACCCTCCTGCTTGTCAAGTGGAGGATGAAAATCATGAGGCTGCCACAACTAACAATGAGGCTAATGTGGAGCCCTCCCCACCAAAAGCATCAGAAGACAGCGGAGCCACTGATCCTGACACTTCTGTTCCTGAGTCTGCTGCCGGTCCCCAGTTCGACTATCATGTTGAGCACAGGCCTCAGGTACAGAAGCCAATCCCAAGACTGCCAAGGTTCCCAGGTCCTGCATCAGCACCTGGCTCCTTCAACATCAATGGCTTCAGGGCAGATAATACATTCTTCAATAGCTCCAAGAACCCCTACTCAAGGGAAAGGAATTCATCAGATCGGTTCTGGAGCTATCCTCAGCGAAGTTATTACTCATGCATACTGTACAACCAAGGTCGCATCTTCCCACACAAGCGCCTTGACGTTGAAGCTATAGATGGTCTGCCCTACCTAGAAGAAGCTTTGGATTGCTTCAAGCAAGTTGGACTGCTGCCATTCATAACTGACCAAGAGCATTGGAATGAAGAGCTGCTGCTCCAATTCTATGCCACACTCCACATCCGTGGGTACAACAGAGATCCGAAGACTTGGGTCCTGGAGTGGATGACCGGCAATGTTCATCACGAAGCCAATGCATTTGACATCATTGAGCTCACTGGCTTGCCCACTCCTGGCGATCTCTTCGAGCAAGGCTGTCAGCTGCATACTGAAGCTATTGAGAGCATCTTTCAGAGGCCTGAACCTGATATGAGTCAGATGCTCAGCATGATGAAGCCATTGCCCCAAGATGTTGCTTATCCCACAGAGTTCTTCGTTGAAGACCTTGAGTATCTGCCAAGAACCATCTATCACATCATCAGGTGGACTCTCTGGCCCATTAAAGGACACTCTCCAAATGCCAAGATCGAGGGTGCAATGAAGACTTTGATATTCTATATCCTTCATGGCAAATGCTTCAATGCACAGGACTTCTTCATATGCCAACTAGCTGCATCAGGCACTGATCTGTTTAGTTTGAAGTTCTACGCCCCTTGGGTCATGCGCCTGATCAAGCTTCACACTGCTATCTCGTATCAGCCCTCAGCCCGCAACCATCGTATCTTCTTGCCAGATGTGGATACCTCTGCTGAAGCCATCTATCCTGAGCCTGCCAAGCAACCTCTAAGCCTTCAGAATGCAGAACACCAGAGCTTCACTCAAAACATTGAAGGATTTGAAGTAGTCTCTCGGGTGTATCCGTTGGCTGGCACTACACGTGCACCACACCCTGCTTCCACTGAAGCCACTGACAGCACAACTGCTCCAAGACCCAAGAAGCGCACTCATGTTCTCAATGACCGAGAGCTTCTTGTGGCCATTCATCAAAAACAGGATAGGCATCATGACTGGCTGAAGCGTCAGATGAAAAGCCTCTTGGTAGATGTTAATCGCATTCGAAATCTTGCCACCAAGAATGCTTTCGTTACCCATGAAACTTGTCGCCGCACATGGAAAGGGCTAACGATGATGTGTTCTAAAGCTGATCTTCAAGAGGATGGCTTCACTGAGCGATTCAAGTTTGACTCCACACCTCCTAGAAGGGCTGTACTGCGAGGAACACCACCCCTTGAAGACTCTGAGTTTTCTTCCTCTGCTGCCACAGTGACTGCCAGAGTTATCGAGGATGAAGATGATTCTACTTCACCACCACCTCCTTCAGCACACATGGATACTGCTCCAAGTTCGTCTGCACCGCCAAACACCACCGAAGACCCTGCTACTTCACCTACTCCTCATGGGAACGAGTAGATGCTCTATGTATTCGAACCTTTTTGGTCCTTACTGACAAAAGGGGGAGAAGCATATGAGGTTGATCGCCTTCAAGCGGGTCCATATGGGCGGGTGCTTTATATTTTGCTTCGTGCTTACAACTCTCGTTTTGCTACATTTGGTTCTTTGAGTTGTAACACTTAAACTCGATGGTCGTCTGCTACTTATTTGCCAACTTGTTTTGCGATGATAAATTCCGCATGTGCGACGATAAATTCCGCACTTAGATCATTCTGCAGACGTCCATTTTTCATTATGCATGTCATTATCTTCATATACTTTCACATGCATAGTGGAATGTCATCATAAGGTGAAGTGGATCTCCACAAGTACAACCTGCCATGTGCATTTGCATTCCAAAAGCAAATTACTTATATGCACATCTTCAGGGGGAGCCCTTGCAACTTATGAAGACAATTCCTTATACTTTAAAATTTCACAGATTATATTCCCCGTTAAAAACATCAACTAGTTTGTCATCAATCACCAAAAAGGGGGAGATTGTAAGTGCATCTAGTGCCACCCCTAGTTGGTTTTGGAGTATTGATGACAAACCTAGTTGAGGGACTAATGTGTTTGTGAGAATTGCAGGATAACACGGGTAGAAGTCCCTCATTGATTCGGTTTTCCTACCAGAGATGACCCCTAAAAATGTACGAAGACATTGAAGTCAATGTTGGTATATGAAGATATTCACATTGAAGACTATGACAAGAGAAGACACCACGTGAAGCCTATGGAGCTCGAAGACTTAGATCTTTCGTAGTTCTCTTTCATTTGTGTTGAGTCATAGGAACCACCGTACTGTTAAGTGGGGTCCAAGAGAACCAGTCAGAACGACTGAAGTGATGCCTAATTAAAAACCTATGTCTTCGAGTGAAGACTATGAGAGCTAATCTTGTCCAGAGTCGGACAAGTCAGCTTTGCTTGTAGCCCAAGTAAAGTTGCCGTGTGGGTTTGAAAACTGACCGTTGGAACACGTGTCAGTTCCTTAGTGACCCAGGGTCATTTCGGACAAATCAGGTCGGGTTGCCAAGTGGCTATAAATAGCCCACCCCCTACAACCATAAACTGTTGGCTGCTCAGATTATGTGCACGGCTTTTGTCGTTTGAGAGCAACCCACCTCGAAGCCTTTGAGAGAGAGAATACCTAGCGAGGATAAAGCCCTAACCACCCAGAGCCAGAGAGAATTGGGAATCACTTAAGTCTTCTTGTCTGAGTGATCTGAAGACTTATTACACTTGAGGACTGTGCATCCTCCAGCCGGTTAGGCGTCGCGTTCTAAGCATCCAAGAGACATTGTGGATTGCCGGTGAACGAAGTCTGTGAAGGTTTGGGAGTCTACCTTGAAGACTTACCAGAGTGATTGGGCGAGGTCTGTGTGACCTTAGCTCAAGGAGAATACAGTGAGGACTGGGTGTCCTGAGCTGCGTGTTCAGGACTGGGTGTCCGGGACTGTGTGTCCTAAGGTTTAAATACCTAGCCGCTCCAACCAGACGTACAGTTGTCACAGCAACTGGAACTGGTCCAACAAATCATTGTCTTCAACGAGTCACTGGTTTCATCTTCACTTCCTTTTACTTACTGTTACTCATTGTGAAGTCATTGCATGTTTGCTCTATCTTTTGTCTTCACAACGTGAATGTATGTTCTGTTTGGCTTCATAATATCTTCCTACCTGATCCTTATTACACTGTAGCTATTTGTCATTGTGCTTTCACTCTATTGAATACTTGACCATGGCTTGCCTAGTGTAGTCTACCTTCTGCTGCATAGTAATAGGCATATCTCTACTGTTTGTCTTCATAACTTCCATGTTTTGAAGACTTTCATAAAAATCGCCTATTCACCCCCCCCCCCTCTAGTCGATATAACGCACTTTCAGTAATGTAGGCATGTATTCCGAATATAGTCATACATGCGTACGGAAAAGAACTTGCATGACATCTTTTGTCCTACCCTCCCGTGGCAGCGGGGTCCTAATGGAAACTAAGGGATATTAAGGCCTCCTTTTAATAGAGTACCGGACCAAAGCATTAACACATAGTGAATACATGAACTCCTCAAACTACGGTCATCACCGGTAAGTATCCCGATTATTGTCACTTTGGGGTTAACGGATCATAACACATAATAGGTGACTATAGACTTGCAAGATAGGATCAAGAACTCTCATATATTGATGAAAACATAATAGGTTTAGATCTGAAATCATGGCACTCGGGCCCTAGTGACAAGCATTAAGCATAGCAACATCAATCTCAGAACATACACTACTAGGGAAAAGCCTAGCAGCAGAGCGGGTTTTAGGTACATTACTAGCGCGGGGACCGGCGCTACTAATAAGGCACTACTAGGGAAAAGCCTATACACAGAATCTTACCAGCAACGCGCTTTAAAATCAGGTGCTGCTGCTAAGTAGCAGTAGCGTGGGTTTTTAACCCTCGCTACTACTAAGTTGATAGCAGTAGCGCTGGTTTTTAACCCTCGCTACTACTAAGCAGTCTCTATCGTGCCCCCCGGGACATGCCATAGTAGTAGCGCGGGTTTTTAACACTCGCTACTACTAAGTTGATAGCAGTAGCGCTGGTTTTACCCCTCGCTACTACTAAGCGGTCTCTACTGTGCCCCTGGGCCATGCTATACACTACTAAAAAAAGGGCTATATATGGGATTGACACTAATGGCGCACCAGACAAGTGGTGCGCCATTAGTATATACTAATGGCGCACCACCTTCTGATACGCCATTAGCGTTGAAACTACTAATGGCGCATCTGGCCCAGGGTGCGCCATTAGTATCAAAAAAAATTTGAACTAGTGCGCCTGTCCAAACATACTAATGGCGCATCCAGACACAGTGCGCCATTACTAGTTGTAACTAGTAATGGCGCACATGTCGGAAAGTGCGCCACTAATGTTATTTTTTTTTATTTTTTTTATTCCTTTTTTTTGCAAAACTACTAATGGCGCACTGTCCCACTGTGCGCCATTACTAGTTTAAACTAGTAATGGCGCACTGTGGGACAGTGCGCCATTAGTATTTTTTTTTTTGCAAAACTACTAATGGCGCACCACCAGATGGTGCGCCATTAGTAATCCCTCCCCTGCCTCGTCTCACCCGCGCCTGACCACCACCGCCCACCACTTTCCCGGCCGTGCTCGTCGTCCCCGGCCGTGCTCGCTTCCCCCGCCGCACCCGTCCACCTCCCTCACCGTCCCCCCTCCGCCCGCGCCTGCGCCCTCACCGTCCCCCTCCGCCCGCGCCCGCGCCCTCGCCGTCCCCCCTCTGCCCGCGCCCGCGCCCTCGCCGTCCCCCCTCCGCCCGCGCCCGCGCCCTCGCCGTCCCCCCTCCGCCCGCGCCTGCGCCCTCACCGTCCCCCCTCCGCCCGCGCCTGCGCCCTCACCGTCCCCCCTCCGCCCGCGCCCGCGCCCTCGCCGTCCCCCTCCCCCTGCTGCCCCGCCTGCGACAACCTCCCTCCCGAGCACGACAGCTAGGGTTCCTAGCCGCTGCCGGCGCCCCCGCGCCCCCACGGCCCCCACCACCGCAGCTCCTCCATCGCCGACGCCTTCGCGACCTCTCCGTGGCCGCCAGCCTCCCCACGACCAACTGAGGCATCCCTTCGACGCCGCCGCCACCGCCGACCCCGACACCAACCCCAACCCCGACCCCTCCGGCGACCGGCCGCGCCCGCCCAGGTACCTCTCCTCCTTCCTCCTTCCGCCCTCTCCACCCTTCCTCCTCCTTGTCGCCTCCAAAATTGGCCATGAACCAGTGCACTTTAATTTGTTAAACACCTGCAGTAGTATACTTGACTGAATTGAAACACTTGCAGTAGTACTTTGACGAGTCTGCTTGATCAACTGAATTTAAACACTTATAGTCTTTCTACTGCTGCTTGATCAACTGGAGTACTCTGGTACTTGATCAGTAGCTGTTTTGGTGTAGCAAGTGCAGCAGCTGTAGTACTCCATTTGGTACTCCATCTGGAGACTTTAACTGGATCAGATTAGGTACTCCATTTGCTGTAGTACTCTAGTTAACTGAAACTAGTGACATCACTTGAAGCAACTTAAGTCTGAATAATCAAATTCATCATACACTATTACTTGAATAAAAGATTATGTGCTTGCAGTGGAGTGCATGCATTTTGGAGTAGCATCAATAGCTACTGTTACTTTTCCAGAAAAGGCTTGAAAAAGAGCAATCAAATCAGTTTTGATCACATCTCAGAAGTGCTGATAGAACATAAAGGAGAGACCATCATGGATAGGGGCACCATCTGAGTGTGAACCACAAACTGCCTTTTTAATCTCAACTTCATTTAAGGGAGCTTGAAGTAGCTCATTCTCCTCCATATTGATTTTCTTTTCATAGATAAGAATTCACCAGAGAGGAGAAACCTGGTCAGATTCAAAGTTGACAGAGGCCACCAAAAGAGCCAGATACAAGGCTACGATCATGGTTTTTCTCTTTTGATTTATGGAAGTATGAGGGGGTTTTGCCCCTCACTTATATCTCTATCTCTAGATCTCTGCTTAGATTCAACTTTGACATCTAAAATATCAACTTTGACATCTAAAATATCAATGGCTTTGGAACTTTTGGTGGGAGCATGCCAGGATGTAGCTAGCCACTAGGCCTTTGGAATCCTCTCGAAGCAACCACCATTTCTCAAACTTATGATTGCAAAACTGATTATGTGGATGATTTTTTCCAGCTAAAACTATTGATGATTTTTTGTTGGGTGACCTATTAGATCTGGAATGGAAGCTCACATAAGTTGAGCTGATTTTTTGTCCATATGAAAGCAGAGGACCATATGGTTTGTGGCCTTTTCATCCATATGAAAGTAGAGGCACATTGTGGTGCTAGTTTGCTGGCTTTTGTCTCCGACCGTCATGTCGTGATGATTTTGCAGGTACCCCGAGAGGCCCTTGAGTTTGCCGGAATGTCGATTAACTTCCGTTCCGGCAAATTCGGGTACTCCATATGTCCTATTTTCAGCAAAGGTCATGCTGAAATTTTCGGTGAATTTTAGCATGACTTTGCTAAAAATAGGACATATGGGGTACTTGCGACTAATGCATGGGCCGGGGTATCTTAGTACTTAGTTAAGTAGGATCAACTGCCCCGCCATTCTTGCTGCATTAAACCATAGGTGGCAATAGAGCCAAGTGATTAGTGCCAAGTGATTAGGCCCAACCTAGGGTGCCTCGGCATCGATAAACCCTAAATGATGAAAACTTAACTTGGCTGCCCCGGATGCCTCGATGTCGATGAGAACCTAAATGATGTACGCTTAGGCTTTTAGGGTGCCTCGGCGTCGAAACCCTAAATGATGAAAGCTTAGGCTTTCAGGGTCTATATTGTTTTATGCTATTTTAGCTTAAATAGGGTATTTAGGTCCTGCCTAATACTGATGATCATGTGCTGATGAATAATTAAGTAGGGTTGGTTCGAAGACTATCAAGATGATGATCGTATGACTTGTTATGAATAACGAGTAGAAGTTGTATGATGATGATTAGTAGGACTTGTTAGGATTAGTATTACTTCCGACAAACTCAATACTCGCGGTCTTGAGACTTGTAATGTTTTATCTTTGTTCGGTCTTTTCAATTCGGAGACTAATATGATGAATTGTATTCGGAGACTAATATGATGAATTGTATTCAGAGACTAACCTTCTATTGTATTTGATGAATCTGTTGTTGATGTGTGTTGTCTATATTTTGTCCAATTATACATTTTGTAACCTGTGCAAAAAACAGAAAATAAAAAAAATAAAAAAAACCTAATATTCATACTAATGGCGCATCACATCACACTGCGCCATTAGTATGCCGAAGTTACTAATGGCGCATCTTGTTGTTGCGCGCCATTAGTATGCCAAAGCACCTGGGTATACATGGCCCCTGGGAGGCATACTAATGGCGCACTATTGTATATACTAATGGCGCATCAGTGGTGCGCCATTAGTAAAATATACTAATGGCGTGCTACTAATGGCGCACCACTAATGCGCCATTAATGGCCAAATTAGGTACGCCATTAGTAGGCCTTTTCCTAGTAGTGATAGTAGTAGCGAGGGTTATAAACCCGCGCTACTACTAAGAGGTCTCAACCGTGCCCCTCCGGGACATGCCATAGTAGTAGCGAGGGGTAAAATCCCTCGCTACTACTAAAGGTTCCATTTTGAAACTCTACCCCCCCCCCCCCCTGGACGCCTTTTCGGTTTTGTAAAAGGCAAAAGAAAATGATAAAAACTTCAAAAATTAAAATCCTTCTAGATGTAGTTGTGTTACTACATCTACTAGTTAAGAAAATTTAAAAACTTAAATTTGGACATGTTTTGCAAAAAGTGTAGGGAAAATGTAAAACGGCTATAACTTTTGCATACGATGTTAGAAAAAACGTATAATATATCAAAATGTTTCAAAAATTAAAATCCTTCGAGATGTAGTTATGTTACTACATCTACTAGTTAGGAAAATTTTAAAAAAAAATTTGGACATGTTTTGCAAAAAGTGTAGGGAAAATGTAAAACAGCTATAACTTTTGCATACGATGTTAGAAAAAAAACGTATAATATATCAAAATGTTTCAAAAATTAAAATCCTTCGAGATGTAGTTATGTTACTACATCTACTAGTTAGGAAAATTTAAAAACTTAAATTTGGACATGTTTTGCAAAAAGTGTAGGGAAAATGTAAAACGGCTATAACTTTTGCATATGATGTCAGAAAAAAACGTATAATATATCAAAATGTTCAGCACAAAAATCCCCTTCCGATGGAGACCGCCTACGGCCTGTTTGCAAATTTTTAGAATCCTCAAATTCCAAAAGGAAAAAAAGTTATGCTCAAATTTCAAGTTTTTTTAATTTTGGTCAAATCTGGCCAAACTGTGGTCAAACTACTTATTCAAGAAGTATTAGTGTTACTAAATAATTATTCAAGAATATTAGTGTTACTAAATAATTATTTCAGTTTTTTGGATGTTTGGTCAAATCTGGTCAAACTGTGGTCAAACTTTGGTCAAACTACTTATTCAAGAAATATTAGTGCTACTAAATAATTATTGTTTTTTAGAACAATAGTTTTAAACTCAAATAGTAAAATGTGTGACTTCATGCTCAAGCTAAACTCCCGAGGGTTAATAGGATTGACATCTTACTATTGTCAGGAAAACAACAAGTGCAAACTTGGAATCGAGGGAGAATAGAACCCGGAAGTTAAGCGTGCTCAGGCTGGAGTAGTGAGAGGATGGGTGACCGTCCGAGAAGTTAGATGATTTGGAATAATGAGGGGTGATTAGAGATTAAATTGAGCAGCAATGAGGAGTGATTGGAGATTAGAGGTTAAAATAATTCAAAAATTTGAAAATTCGGGCAAAAAAATCAAAAAAAAAATTCTATTTTTCAGATTTCAAAGCACGGGTTAGTAGTAGCGCGGGTTTTTACCCACGCTACTACTAACAGACGTAGTAGTAGCGCGGGTTTCACCCGCGCTACTGTTATACGTTAGTTGTAGCGCCTTATTAGTAGCGCCGGCCCCCGCGCTACTAATAGGCCCAAAACCCGCGCTGCTGCTAGGCTTTTCCCTAGTGGTGAGGCGCGAGAGCTAACACTTAGCAGCAGCGCGTGGGCGCCCGTGCTGCTGGTATACAAGTGTAGCAGCAGCGCGCTTCGTGCAAGCTCGCTATTGCTAATAGCTCTAGCGTGCTTGGGATGGACGCGCTACTGCTACTGTCACGCTGCTGCTAACTTTCTCCACTCGCTACTGCTAATTTTAGTAGTTTGTTTTTTCCTGCATATTTGTTTTGTATTTGAACAGGCTTTATACAAGAATCTTTAGCAGATACAAATGTCATCATGATACACATACAAATGGCTGCGAGGCCACAAATGTAATCATAGCATACACATACAAATAGTCTCATCATAATCATCTTCCAACACAAAGTGGTATCTCATCATCATCTCAAAAATAGCGATACAAGTCTCGATTACTTGCAACTACATCGTCATCCATCTAAACAATGATATACGCAAGAAGAGCTATCACTTTGAGTGAGAGCGGAACTATGCAGTACATGAGTTTGTATCCCTCTCTCGCATTAGCGTGAACCTAAACTAACTGCTGCCTGTCGCTCGGAAACCGGAAACCGGTACACCTGGGCCTGACACTCCGGCCACTCATCGTATATATACTCCTGGCATAGCACTTCTTCGCCATCGATGATCTATGCACCTGCATCGTCACATGAGTCGATGATATGCAATATATATAGTTGAGCAACAAAAAGAGACAGTCTTGGCAAAAATAGAAGCAACATATCATAAGCATAAATAGCAAAGTTGATCGTACCCAAAATGCCCTAACTAGAGTGATCGTCGCTAGTCAAGGAGGACGGTTTAATTACATCACAAATAAAGTTTCATCGTGCATAACTCAAAGTTTCGTCATACAGAAAGTATGGACTAAATGGACACATTGTCATATATCGACAATCACTCCAACATGTCGTGCCATCCATCCAAGTCAGGGAGATAGTCCCCAAGCCTAGTGAAAGGCTTCAGGTCGAGACGCTGAGAGGCTACCCGTGTTCGGACGTCTTCCCACGACATTTGTCCTTCTTCGTAGAACATCCCTGTTTTTCCGATGACCTCCTTCATGATGATTTGTGCAAGTTCGCGCTGGATGTGATAGAACTCAGCTCGAAGTCGATGATCCTCGATATCTCCTACATTCTTTACCCATTGCAGAATATGGGCATCGCCAAATTTAGCTGACATGCGAAGGTTCTGGTGATCC
Source organism: Triticum monococcum (assembly GCA_034509565.1). Taxonomy (NCBI): domain Eukaryota; kingdom Viridiplantae; phylum Streptophyta; class Magnoliopsida; order Poales; family Poaceae; genus Triticum; species Triticum monococcum. The sequence goes on from CM067846.1 coordinate 72,527,218, forward strand.
CGTATGTACTCCATCATGTGGTGTAGGACATAGAATCCATCATTAAGAGAATCACTCGATTGTTGGATGCAGCAGAAGTCGGTCTTATGGCCGAAGGCGGGCCTGCCATCCCTTCTCTTCTTGCCCTTGACCTCTCCACCCCTTGCATCATAGTGATAGATAGCACTGTCGAGAACATCCTTGATGTGGGTGTAGTCCTTTTTGTTAATGTTCTTCGACGAGTCCAAGTAAAGAGCGTGGGAGTATCGGGGGTAGAGGATGATGAGGACGGCGCGCCCGCCACTGTGAAAAATAAGTGCACCTTAAATTAATTAGCCTCCACCGTGAAAATGAATGATTGAAATCGAAGGAAGGATATATGCGCGGATGACTTACAGGGGATGATAAGGCATGAGAATCGCCTCCTTGTCCTTATTGGCGAGCATGAAATTGACTATGTAGTCCCTCGCGTATTCACGGTGCTTCACAGAATCCCAAGAAGCTCTCGTGCATGAAGTATGGGACAGCGACACAGATATAAGGTATCTGCTCAACCCCGATGATGTAGTTCATGTGCAAGGCATAAAGGCGGACAAACGTAAAATCCAGCTTCTTCACGTGAAACATGTCGAATATGTAATCGAATCGAAGGAAGAACTTATCCGCGGGGAAGAAGTCGACGTACGACAATTGTCGCGAAACGTTAACCACGTAGAGTGGGTATCCTGGATCTTTCGAGGCGATGAGCCCTTTATCTATCCGCAGCACATCGTCATGAAGACTCCTTAGATCGCTGAATCTGGCCTTTAGCGTTGCTACAGGTAGGATTGGTTGACCTAGGATATGCAATTTATCCGCACCGGTGATATCTATACGGTCTTGACCCCGAGGCTGCTGAGGCGGCTGGATCATACAATCAGCTTTCTTGCCTTTCCTTGCTCTCTTCTTAGGCTTCTTTGCCGGAAGGTCGTCTATAATACGTTGAGCCTCCGGAGGCAGCAATTCAGGCACCGACTCATGACGCTCAAACCCTGAGTAGGCGTCAGTATAGACATACTGTTGAGTGCCATCGTCATCCTCATCCTCATCCATGGCGATTGTTGGGGAACGTAGTAATTTCAAAAAAAAATCCTACGCATACGCAAGATCATGGTGATGCATAGCAACGATAGGGGATAGTGTTGTCTACGTACCCTCATAGACCGAAAGCGGAAGCGTTAGCACAACGCGGTTGATGTAGTCAAACGTCTTCACGATCCGACTGATCAAGTACCGAATGCACGGCACCTCCGAGTTCAGCACACGTTCAGCACGATGATGTCCATCAAACTCCGATCCAGCCGAGTGTTGAGGAAGAGTTTCGTCAGCACGACGGCGTGGTGATGATGTTGATGTTCTACCGACGCAGGGCTTCGCCTAAGCACCGCTACAGTATTATCGAGGTGGACTATGGTGGAGGGGGGCACCGCACACAACTAAGAGATCAAGAGATCAATTGTTGTGTCTATGGGATGCCCCCTGGCCACGTATACAAAGGAGCAAGGGGAGGAGGCGGCCGGCCAGGGAGAGGCACGCCAAGGGGGAGTCCTACTGCCACTAGGAGTAGGATTCCTCCTATTCCTAGTCGGAGTAGGAGAGGGGGAAGGAAAGGAGAGGAGGAGAAGGAAAGAGGGGGTCGGCCCCCCTTGCCCTAAACCAATTCGGTTTGGGCCTTGGGGGGCGCACCCCACACTCCCCTTGCTTCCCTCTATTTCCACTAAGGCCCATGTAGGCCCATTAAGCCCCCGGGGAAGTTCCGGTAACCCCCGGTACTCCGGTAAAATCCCGATTTCACCCGGAACAATTCCGATATCCAAATATAGGCTTCTAATATATCAATCTTTATGTCTCGACCATTTCGAGACTCCTCGTCATGTCCATGATCACATCCGGGACTCCGAACAACCTTCGGTACACCAAAACTCATACACTCATAATATAACCGTCATCGAAACGTTAAGCGTGCGGACCCTACGGGTTCGAGAACTATGTAGACATGACTGAGACACGTCTCCGGTCAATAACCAATAGCGGAACCTGTATGCTCATATTGGCTCCTACATATTCTACGAAGATCTTTATCGGTCAAACCGCATAACAACATACGTTGTTCCCTTTGTCATCGGTATGTTACTTGCCCGAGATTCGATCGTCGGTATCTCAATACCTAGTTCAATCTCATTACTGGAAAGTCTCTTTACTCGTTCCATAATACATCATCCCACAACTAACTCATTAGTTTCAATGCTTGCAAGGCTTAAGTGATGTGCATTACTGAGAGGGCCCAGAGATACCTCTTCGATAATCGGAGTGACAAATCCTAATCTCGAAATACGCCAACCCAACAAGTACCTTTGGAGACACCTGTAGAGCACCTTTATAATCACCCAGTTATGTTGTGACGTTTGGTAGCACACAAAGTGTTCCTCCGGTAACGGGAGTTGCATAATCTCATAGTCATAGGAACATGTATAAGTTATGGAGAAAGCAATAGCAACAAACTAAACAATCAAGTGCTAAGCTAACGGAATGGGTCAAGTCGATCACATCATTCTACTAATGATGTGATCCCGTTAATCAAATGACAACGCATGTCAATGGTTAGGAAACTTAACCATCTTTGATCAACGAGCTAGTCAAGTAGAGGAATACTAGTGACACTCTGTTTGTCTATGTATTCACACATGTATTATGTTTCCAGTTAATACAATTATAGCATGAATAATAAACATTTATCATGATATAAGGAAATAAATAATAACGTTATTATTGCCTCTAGGGCATATTTCCTTCAGTCTCCCACTTGCACTAGAGTCAATAATCTAGATTACACAGTAATCATTCTAACACCCATGGAGCCTTGGTGTTGATCATGTTTTTCTCGTGGAAGAGGCATAGTCAATGGGTCTGCAACATCCAGATCTGTATGTATCTTGCAAATTTCTATGTCTCCCACCTGGACTAAATCCCGTATGGAATTCAAGCGTCTCTTGATGTGCTTGGTTCTCTTGTGAAATCTGGATTCCTTTGCCAAGGCAATTGCACCAGTATTGTCACAAAAGATTTTCATTGGATCCGATTGAAGGAAATATGCCCTAGAGGCAATAATAAAGTTATTATTTATTTCCTTATATCATGATAAATGTTTATTATTCATGCTAGAATTGTATTAACCGGAAACATAATACATGTATGAATACATAGACAAACAGAGTGTCACTAGTATGCCTCTACTTGACTAGCTCGTTAATCAAAGATGGTTATGTTTCCTAACCATAAACAAAGAGTTGTTATTTGATTAACGAGGTCACATCATTAGTTGAATGATCTGATTGACATGACCCATTCCATTAGCTTAGCACCCGATCGTTTAGTATGTTGCTATTGCTTTCTTCATGACTTATACATGTTCCTATAACTATGAGATTATGCAACTCCTGTTTACCGGAGGAACACTTTGGGTACTACCAAACGTCACAACGTAACTGGGTGATTATAAAGGAGTACTACAGGTGTCTCCAATGGTAGATGTTGGGTTGGCGTATTTCGAGATTAGGGTTTGTCACTCCGATTGTCGGAGAGGTATCTCTGGGCCCTCTCGGTAATGCACATCACATAAGCCTTGCAAGCACTGCAACTAATATGTTAGTTGTGAGATGATGTATTACGGAACGAGTAAAGAGACTTGCCGGTAACGAGATTGAACTAGGTATTGGATACCGACGATCGAATCTCAGGCAAGTAACATACCGATGACAAAGGGAACAACGTATGTTGTTATGCGGTCTGACCGATAAAGATCTTCGTAGAATATGTAGGAGCCAATATAGGCATCCAGGTCCCGCTATTGGTTATTGACCGGAGACGTGTCTCGGTCATGTCTACATTGTTCTCGAACCGTAGGGTCCGCACGCTTAAGGTTTCAATGACAGTTATATTATGAGTTTATGAGTTTTGATGTACCGAAGGTTGTTTGGAGTCCCGGATGAGATCACGGACATGACGAGGAGTCTCGAAATGGTCGAGACGTAAAGATTGATATATTGGAAGCCTATGTTTGGACATCAGAAGTGTTCCGGGTGAAATCGGGATTTTACCGGAATACCGGGAGGGTTACCGGAACCCCCCGGGAGGCAAATGGGCCTATTGGGCCTTAGTGGAAAAGAGGAAAGGGGCAGCCCACACCTGGCCGCCCCCCCCCCCCTTCCCCAAGTCCTAGTAGGACTAGGAGAAGGGGCCGGCCCCCCTCTCTCTCCTTTCCCCCTTGAGAGTCCTAGTTGGAATAGGATTGGAGGGGGGAGTCGTACTCCCGGTAGGAGTAGGACTCCCCCTGCGCCTCCCTCTCTCTGGCCGGCCAGCCCCCCTCCCTCCAACCTTTATATACGGGGGCAGGGGACACCCCAAGACACACAAGTTGATCCTTGAGATCGTTCCTTAGCCGTGTGCGGTGCCCCCTGCCACCATATTCCACCTCGATCATACCGTTGTAGTGCTTAGGCGAAGCCCTGCGTCGGTAGTACATCAAGATCGTCACCATGCCGTCGTGCTGACGGAACTCTTCCTCGACGCTTTGCTGGATCGGAGCCCGAGGATCGTCATCGAGCTGAACGTGTGCTAAGAACTCGGAGGTGCCGGAGTAACGGTGCTTGGATCGGTCGGATCGGGAAGAAGACGTACGACTACTTCCTCTACGTTGTGTGATCGCTTCCGCAGTCGGTCTGCGTTGGTACGTAGACAACACTCTCCCCTCTCGTTGCTGTGCATCACCATGATCTTGTGTGTGCGTAGGAAAATTTTCGAAATTACCACGTTCCCCAACAGTGGTATCAGAGCCTAGGTTTTATGGTTTGATGTTATATGCACGAGTAGAACACAAGTGAGTTGTGGGCGATACGAGTCATACTGCCTACCAGCATGTCATACTTTGGTTCGGCGGTATTGTTGGACGAGACGATCCGGACCAACCTTACGCGTACTCTTACGTGAGACTGGTTCCCTCGACGTGCTTTGCACATAGATGGCTTGCGGAAGACTGTCTCTCCAACTTTAGTTGAACCAAGTGTGGCTACGCCCGGTCCTTGAGAAGGTTAAAACGGAGTCTATTTGACGAACTATCGTTGTGGTTTTGATGCGTAGGTGAGATGAGTTCTTACTTAAGCCCGTAGCAGCCACGTAAAACTTGCAACAACAAAGTAGAGGACGTCTAACTTGTTTTTGCAGGGCATGTTGTGATGTGATATGGTCAAGGCATGATGCTGATTTTATTGTATGAGATGATCATGTTTTGTAACCGAGTTATCGGCAACTGGCAGGAGCCATATGGTTGTCGCTTTATTGTATGCAATGCAATCGCGATGTAATGCTTTACTTTATTACTAAGCGGTAGTGATAGTCGTGGAAGCATAAGATTGGCGAGACGACAAACGATGCTGCGATGGAGATCAAGGTGTCGCGCCGGTGACGATGGTGATCATGACGGTGCTTCGGAGATGGAGATCACAAGCACAAGATGATGATGGCCATATCATATCACTTATATTGATTGCATGTGATGTTTATCCTTTTATGCATCTTATCTTGCTTTGATTGACGGTAGCATTATAAGATGATCTCTCACTAAATTATCAAGAAGTGTTCTCCCTGAGTATGCATCGTTGCCAAAGTTCTTCGTGCCCAGACACCACGTGATGATCGGGTGTGATAAGCTCTACGTTCAAATACAACGGGTGCAAAACAGTTGCACACGCAGAATACTCAGGTTATACTTGACGAGCCAAGCATATACAGATATGGCCTTGGAACACGGAGACTGAAAGGTCGAGCGTGAATCATATAGTAGATATGATCAACATAACGATGTTCACCATTGAAAACTACTCCATCTCACGTGATGATCGGTTATGGTTTAGTTGATTTGGATCACGTGATCACTTAGAGGATTAGAGGGATGTCTATCTAAGTGGGAGTTCTTAAAGTAATATGATTAAATTGAACTTAAATTTATCATGAACTTAGTCCTGGTAGTATTTTGCAAATCATGTTGTAGATCAATAGCTCGCGTTGTTGCTTCCCTGTGTTTATTTTGATATGTTCCTAGAGAAAATTTTGTTGAAAGATGTTAGTAGCAATGATGCGGATTGGATCCGTGATCTGAGGTTTATCCTCATTGCTGCACAGAAGAATTATGTCCTTGATGCACCGCTTGGTGACAGACCTATTGCAGGAGCAGATGCGGACATTATGAACGTTTGGCTAGCTCAATATGATGACTACTTGATAGTTTAGTGCACCATGCTTAATGGCTTAGAATCGGGACTTCAAAGACGTTTTGAACGTCATGGACCATATGAGATGTTCCAGGAGTTGAAGTTAACATTTCAAGCAAATACCCGAGTTGAGAGATATGAAGTCTCCAACAAGTTCTATAGCTAAAAGATGGAGGAGAATCGCTCAACTAGTGAGCATGTGCTCAGATTGTCTGGGTACTACAATCACTTGAATCAAGTGGGAGTTAATCTTCTAGATAAGATTGTGATTGACAGAATTCTCTAGTCACCATCACCAAGTTAGTAGAACTTCGTGATGAACTATGATATGCAAGGGATAACGGAAACGATTCCCAAGCTCTTCGTGATGCTGAAATCGATGAAGGTAGAAATCAAGAAAAACATCAAGTGTTGATGGTTGACAAGACCACTAGTTTCAAGAAAAGGGCAAAAAGAAGAAGGGGGACTTCAAGAAGAACGGCAAGCAAGTTGCTGCTCAAGTGAAGAAGCCCAAGTCTGATCCTAAGCCTGAGACTAAGTGCTTCTACTGCAAAGGGACTGGTCACTGGAAGCGGAACTACCCCAAGTGATTGGCGGATAAGAAGGATGGCAAAGTGAACATAAGTATATTTGATATACATGTTATTGATGTGTACTTTACTAGTGTTTATAGCAAACCCTTAGTATTTGATACTAGTTCAGTTGCTAAGATTAGTAACTCGAAACGGGAGATGCAGAATAAACAGAGACTAGTTAAGGGTGAAGTGACAATGTGTGTTGGAAGTAGTTCCAAGATTGATATGATCATCATCGTACACTCCCCTATACTTTCGGGATTAGTGTTGAACTTAAATAAGTGTTATTTGGTTTTTGCGTTGAGCATGAATATGATTTGATCATGTTTATTGCAATACGGTTATTCATTAAAGTCACAGAATAATTGTTGTTCTGTTTACATGAATAAAACCTTCGATGGTCATACACCCAATGAAACAAGTTCGTTGGATCTCGATCATAGTGATACACATATTTATAATATTGAAACCAAAAGATTCAAAGTTAATAATGATAGTGCAACTTATTTGTGGCACTGCCGTTTAGGTCATATTGGTATAAAGAGCATGAAGAAACTCCATGCTGATGGGCTTTCGAAATCACTTGATTATGAATCACTTGATGCTTGCGAACCATGCCTTTTGGGCAAGATGACTAAAATTCCGTTCTTCGGAACAATGGAGCGAGCAACAGATTTGTTGGAAATCATACATACTGATGTATGTGGTCCGATGAATATTGAGGCTCGCGACAGGTATCATTATTTTCTGATCTTCACAGATGATTTGAGCAGATATGAGTATATCTACTTGATGAAACATAAGTCTGAAACATTTGAAAAGTTCAAAGAATTTCAGAGTGAAGTGGTAAATCATCGTGACAAGAGAATAAAAGTTTCTACGATATGATCGTAGAGGTAAAATATTTGAGTTACGAGTTTGGTCTTCAATTAAAACAATGTGGAACAGTTTCACAAAATCATGCCACATGGAACACCACAGCATAATGGTGTGTCCTAACGTCATAACCGTACTTTATTGGATATAGTGCAATCTATGATGTATCTTACCGATCTACCACTATCGTTTTGGGGTTATGCATTAGAGACAGCTGCATTCACGTTAAATAGGGCACCATCTAAATCCGTTGAGACAACACCGTGTGAACTATGGTTTGGCAAGAAACCTAAGATGTCGTTTCTTAAAGTTTGGGGTTGTGATGCTTATGTGAAAAAGTTTCATCCTGATAAGCTCAAAACCAAATCGGAGAAATATGTCTTCATAGGATACCCAAAAGGAGACTGTTGGGTACACCTTCTATCACAGATCCAAAGGCAAGATATTCGTTGCCGAGAATGGATCCTTTCCAGAGAAGGAGTTTCTCTCGAAAGAAGTGAGTGGGAGGAAAGTAGAAAACTTGATAAGGTAATTGTACCTTCTCCCTTATTGGAAAGTAGTACATCACAGAAACCAGTTTCTGTGACACCTACACCAATTAGTGAGGAAGCTAATGATGATGATCATGTAACTTCAGATCAAGTTACTACCGAATCTCGTAGGTAAACCAGAGTGAGATCCGCACCAGAGTGGTACGGTATTCCTGTTCTGGAAGTCATGTTACTAGACCATGACGAACTTGCGAACTATGAGGAAGCGATGATGAGCCCAGATTCCACGAAATGGTTTGAGGCCATGAAATCTGAGATATGATCCATGTATGAGAACAAAGTATGGACTTTGATGGATTTGCCCAATGATCGGCAAACCATAGAAAATAAATGGATCTTCAAGAGGAAGACGGACGCTGATAGTAGTGTTACTATCTACAAAGCTAGAATTGTCGCAAAAGGTTTTCGACAAGTTCAAGGTGTTGACTACGATGAGAGCTTCTCACTCGTATCTATGCTTGAGTCTATCCGAATCATGTTAGTAATTGCCGCATTTTATGAAATCTGGCAAATGGATAAACAAAACTGCATTCCTTAATGGATTTATTAAAGAAGAGTTGTATATGATGCAACCAGAAGGTTTTGTCAATCCGAAAGGTGCTAACAAAATGTGCAAGCTCCAGCGATCCATCTGTGGACTAGTGCAAGCATCTCGGAGTTGGAATATACGCTTTGATAAGTTGATCAAAGCATATAGTTTTATACAGACTTGCGGTGAAGCCTGTATTTACAAGAAAGTGAGTGGGAGCACTACATCATTTCTGATAAGTATATGTGAATGACATATTGTTGATCGGAAATAATGTAGAATTATTCTGTAAAGCATAAAGGAGTGTTTGAAAGGAGTTTTTCAAAGAAAGACTTCGGTGAAGCTGCTTACATATTGAGCTTCAAGATCTATAGAGATAGATCAAAGACGCTTGATAAGTTCTTTCAATGAGTACATACCTTGACAAAGATTTTGAAGTAGTTCAAAATGGAGCAGTCAAAGAAAGAGTTCTTGCCTGTATTATAAGGTGTGAAGTTGAGTAAGACTCAAAGCCCGACCACGGCAGAAGATAGAAAGAGAATGAAAGTCATTCCCTATGCCTTGGCCATAGGTTCTATAAAGTATGTCATGCTGTATACCAGATCTATTGTATACCCTGCACTAATTTGGCAAGGGAGTACAATAGTGATCTAGGAGTAGATCACTGGACAGCGGTCAGAATTATCCTTAGTGAAATAAGGATATGTTTCTCGATTATGGACGTGATAAAAAGGTTCGTCGTAAAGGGTTACGCCGATGCAAGTTTTGACACTAATCTAGATGACTCTAAGTCTCGGTCTAGATACATATTGAAAGTGGGAGCAATTAGCTAGAGTAGCTCCGTGTAGAGCATTGTAGACATAGAACTTGCAAAATACTTACGGATCTGAATGTGACAGACCCGTCGACTAAAATTATCTCACAAGCAAAACATGATCACACCTTAGTACTCTTTGGGTGTTAATCACATAGAGATGTGAACTAGATTATTGACTCTAGTAAACCTTTTGAGTGTTGGTCACATGACGATGTGAACTATGGGTGTTAATCACATGGTGATGTGAACTATTGCTGTTAAATCACATGGCGATGTGAAACTAGATTATTGACTCTAGTGCAAGTGGAGACTGAAGGAAATATGCCCTAGAGGCAATAATAAAGTTATTATTTATTTCCTTATATCATGATAAATGTTTATTATTCATGCTAGAATTGTATTAACCGGAAACATAATACATGTATGAATACATAGACAAACAGAGTGTCACTAGTATGCCTCTACTTGACTAGCTCGTTAATCAAAGATGGTTATGTTTCCTAACCATAAACAAAGAGTTGTTATTTGATTAACGAGGTCACATCATTAGTTGAATGATCTGATTGACATGACCCATTCCATTAGCTTAGCACCCGATCGTTTAGTATGTTGCTATTGCTTTCTTCATGACTTATACATGTTCCTATAACTATGAGATTATGCAACTCCCGTTTACCGGAGGAACACTTTGGGTACTACCAAACGTCACAACGTAACTGGGTGATTATAAAGGAGTACTACAGGTGTCTCCAATGGTAGATGTTGGGTTGGCGTATTTCGAGATTAGGGTTTGTCACTCCGATTGTCGGAGAGGTATCTCTGGGCCCTCTCGGTAATGCACATCACATAAGCCTTGCAAGCACTGCAACTAATATGTTAGTTGTGAGATGATGTATTACGGAACGAGTAAAGAGACTTGCCGGTAACGAGATTGAACTAGGTATTGGATACCGACGATCGAATCTCAGGCAAGTAACATACCGATGACAAAGGGAACAACGTATGTTGTTATGCGGTCTGACCGATAAAGATCTTCGTAGAATATGTAGGAGCCAATATGGGCATCCAGGTCCCGCTATTGGTTATTGACCGGAGACGTGTCTCGGTCATGTCTACATTGTTCTCGAACCGTAGGGTCCGCACACTTAAGGTTTCGATGACAGTTATATTATGAGTTTATGAGTTTTGATGTACCGAAGGTTGTTCGGAGTCCCGGATGAGATCACAGACATGACGAGGAGTCTCGAAATGGTCGAGACGTAAAGATTGATATATTGGAAGCCTATGTTTGGACATCGGAAGTGTTCCGGCTGAAATCGGGATTTTACCGGAATACCGGGAGGGTTACCGGAACCCCCCGGGAGGCTAATGGGCCTATTGGGCCTTAGTGGAAAAGAGGAAAGGGGCAGCCCACACCTGGCCGCGCCCCCCCCCCCCTTCCCCAAGTCCTAGTAGGACTGGGAGAACGGGCCGGGCCCCCTCTCTCTCCTTTCCCCCTTGAGAGTCCTAGTTGGAATAGGATTGGAGGGGGGAGTCCTACTCCCGGTAGGAGTAGGACTCCCCCTGCGCCTCCCTCTCTCTGGCCGGCCAGCCCCCCTCCCTCCAACCTTTATATACGGGGGCAGGGGACACCCCAAGACACACAAGTTGATCCTTGAGATCGTTCCTTAGCCGTGTGCGGTGCCCCCTGCCACCATATTCCACCTCGATCATACCGTTGTAGTGCTTAGGCGAAGCCCTGCGTCGGTAGTACATCAAGATCATCACCACGCCGTCGTGCTGACGGAACTCTTCCTCGACGCTTTGCTGGATCGGAGCCCGAGGATCGTCATCGAGCTGAACGTGTGCTAAGAACTCGGAGGTGCCGGAGTAACGGTGCTTGGATCGGTCGGATCGGGAAGAAGACGTACGACTACTTCCTCTACGTTGTGTGATCGCTTCCGCAGTCGGTCTGCGTTGGTACGTAGACAACACTCTCCCCTCTCGTTGCTGTGCATCACCATGATCTTGCGTGTGCGTAGGAAAAATTTTGAAATTACCACGTTCCCCAACACCGATGCACTAGGTATGACACCTAGATTGGATATGAACTCCTTCATCCGGACTCCTTCATTTGCTGCTTTCGAAGCAGCTATGTACTCCGCTTCACATGTAGATCCCGCCACAATGCTTTGTTTAGAACTGCACCAACTGACAGCTCCACCGTTTAATATAAACACGTATCCGGTTTGCGATTTAGAATCGTCCGGATCAGTGTCAAAGCTTGTGTCAACGTAACCATTTACGATGAGCTCTTTGTCACCTCCATAAACAAGAAACATATCCTTAGTCCTTTTCAGGTATTTCGGGATGTTCTTGACCGCTGTCCGGTGATCCACTCCTGGATTACTTTGGTACCTCCCTGCTAGACTTATAGCAAGGCACACATCAGGTTTGGTACACATCATTGCATACATGATAGGGCCTATGGCTGAAGCATAGGGAACATCTTTCATCCTCTCTCTATCTTCTGCAGTGATCGGGCATTGAGTCTTACTCAACTTCACACCTTGTAACATAGGCAAGAACCCTTTCTTTGATTGATCCATTTTGAACCTTTTCAAAACTTTGTCAAGGTATGTGCTTTGTGAAAGTCCAATTAAGCGTCTTGATCTATCTCTATAGATCTTGATGCCCAATATGTAAGCAACTTCACCGAGGTCTTTCATAGAAAAACTCTTATTCAAGTATCCCTTTATGCTATCCAGAAATTCTATATCATTTCCAATCAGCAATATGTCATCCACATATAATATCAGAAATGCTACAGAGCTCCCACTCACTTTCTTGTAAATACAGGCTTCTCCAAAATTCTGTATAAAACCAAATGCTTTGATCACACTATCAAAGCATTTATTCCAACTCCGAGAGGCTTGCACCAGTCCATAAATGGATCGCTGGAACTTGCACACTTTGTTAGCTCCCTTTGGATCGACAAAACCTTCCGGTTGCATCATATACAACTCTTCTTCTAGAAATCCATTCAGGAATGCAGTTTTGACTTCCATTTGCCAAATTTCATAATCATAAAATGCGGCAATTGCTAACATGATTCGGACAGACTTAAGCATCGCTACGGGTGAGAAGGTCTCATCATAGTCAATCCCTTGAACTTGTCGAAAACCTTTTCCAACAAGTCGAGCTTTATAGATAGTAACATTATCGTCAGCGTCAGTCTTCTTCTTGAAGATCCATTTATTCTCAATTGCTTGCCGATCAACGGGCAAGTCAACCAAAGTCCACACTTTGTTCTCATACATGGATCCTATCTCAGGTTTCATGGCCTCAATCCATTTTGCGGAATCTAGGCTCACCATCGCTTCTTCATAGTTCGTAGGTTTGTCATGGTCTAGTAACATAACTTCCAGAACAGGATTACCGTACCACTCTGGTGCGGATCTTACTCTGGTTGATCTACGAGGTTCAGTAACAACTTGATCTGAAGTTTCATGATCATCATCATTAACTTATTCACTAATTGGTGTAGGTGTCGTAGAAACCGGTTTCTGTGATGAATTACTTTCAAATAAGGAAGCAGGTACGGTTACCTCATCAAGTTCTACTTTCCTCCCACTCACTTCTTTCGAGAGAAACTCCTTCTCCAGAAATGTTCCGAATTTAGCAACAAAAGTCTTGCCTTCGGATCTGTGATAGAAGGTGTACCCAATAGTCGGTATCCTATGAAGACACATTTCTCCGATTTGGGTTCGAGCTTATCAGGTTGAAGCTTTTTCACATAAGCATCGCAGCCCCAAACTTTAAGAAATGACAACTTTGGTTTCTTGCCAGACCACTCATAAGGCGTCATCTCAACAGATTTCGATGGTGCCCTATTTAACGTGAATGCGGCCGTCTCTAAAGCATAACCCCAAAACGATAGCGGTAAATCAATAAGAGACATCATAGATCGCACCATATCTAGTAAAGTACGATTACGACGTTCGGACACACCATTACGATGTGGTGTTCCGGGTTGCGTGAGTTGCGAAACTATTCCGCATTGTTTAAAATGAAGACCAAACTCATAACTCAAATATTCTCGTCCACGATCAGATCGTAGAAACTTTATTTTCTTGTTACGATGATTTTCAACTTCAATCTGAAATTCTTTGAACTTTTCAAATGTTTCAGACTTATGCTTCATTAAGTAGATATACCCTAATCTGCTTAAATCATCTATGAAGGTGAGAAAATAACGATATCCCCACGAGCCTCAATATTCATTGGACCACATACATCTGTATGTATGATTTCCAACAAATCCGTTGCTCTCTCGATAGTTCCGGAGAATGGCGTTTTAGTCATCTTGCCCATCAGGCACGGTTCGCAAGTACCAAGTGATTCATAATCAAGTGGTTCCGAAAGTCCATCAGTATGGAGTTTCTTCATGCGCTTTACACCGATATGACCTAAACGGCAGTGCCACAAATAAGTTGCACTATCATTATCAACTCTGCATCTTTTGGCTTCAATATTATGAATATGTGTATCACTACTATCGAGATTCAACAAAAATAGACCATTCCTCAAGGGCGCATGACCATAAAAGATATTACTCATATAAATAGAACAACCATTATTCTCTAATTTAAATGAATAACCGTCTCACATCAAACAAGATCCAGATATAATGTCCATGCTCAACGGGGGCACCAAATAACAATTATTTAGGTCTATTACTAATCTCGAAGGTAGATGTAGAGGTAGCGTGCCGACCGCGATCACAACGACTTTGGAACCATTTCCTATGCGCATCGTCACCACGTCCTTAGCCAATCTTTGCTTAATCCGTAGCCCCTGTTTCAAGTTGCAAATATTAGCAACAGCACCAGTATCACATACCCAGGTGCTACTGCGAGCATTACTAAGGTACACATCAATAACATGTATATCACATATCCCTTTGTTCACTTTGCCATCCTTCTTATCTGCCAAATACTTGGGGCAGTTCCGCTTCCAGTGACCAGTCTGCTTGCAGTAGAAGCACTCAATCTCAGGCTTAGGTCTAGACTTGGGTTTCTTCTCCTGACCATCAACTTGTTTGTTGTTCTTCTTGAAGTTCCCCTTCTTCTTCCCTTTGCCCTTTTTCTTGAAACTGGTGGTCTTATTGACCATCGACACTTGACGCTCCTTCTTGATTTCTACCTCTGCGGCCTTTAGCATCGCGAAGAGCTCAAGAATAGTCTTATTCATCCCTTGCATATTATAGTTCATCATGAAGCTTTTGTAGCTTGGTGGCAGTGATTGAAGAACTCTGTCAATGACACTATCAATAGGAAGATTAACTCCTAGTTGAGTCAAGTGATTATGATACCCAGACATTTTGAGTCTATGTTCACTGACAGAACTATTATCCTCCATCTTGCAGCTATAGAACTTATTGGAGACTTCATATCTCTCAATCCGGGCATTTGCTTGAAATATTAACTTGAACTCCTGGAACATCTCATATGTTCCATGACATTCAAAATGTCGTTGAAGACTCAGTTCTAAGCCGTAAAGCATGGCACCCTGAACTATCAAGTAGTCATCAGCTGTGCTATGCCAGACGTTCATAACATCTGGTGTTGCTCCTGCAGCAGGCTTGGCACTTACCGGTGCTTCCAGGACGTAATTCTTCTGTGCAGCAATGAGGATAATCCTCAAGTTACGGACCCAGTCCGTGTAATTGCTACCATCATCTTTCAACTTTTCTTTCTGAAGGAACGCATTAAAATTCAACGGAACAATAGCACGGGCCATCTATCTACAATCAACATAGACAAGCAAGATACTATCAGGTACTAAGTTCATGATAAATTTAAGTTCAATTAATCATATTACCTAAGAACTCCCACTTAGATATACATCCCTCTAATCCTCTAAGTGATCATGTGATCCAAATCTACTAAACCATGTCCGATCATCGCGTGAGATGGAGTAGTTTCAATGGTGAACATCACTATGTTGATCATATCTACTATATGATTCACGCTCGACCTTTCGGTCTCCGTGATCCGAGGCCATATCTGTTATATGCTAGGCTCGTCAAGTTTAACCTGAGTATTCCGCGTGTGCAACTATTTTGCACCCGTTGTATTTGAACATAGAGCCTATCACACCCGATCATCACGTGGTGTCTCAGCACGAAGAACTTTCGCAACAGTGCATACTCAGGGAGAACACTTGTACCTTGATAATTTAGTGAGAGATCATCTTATGATGCTACCGTCAATCAAAGCAAGATAAGATGCATAAAAGATAAACATCACATGCAATCAATATAAGTGATATGATATGGCCATCATCATTTTGTGCTTGTGATCTCCATCTCCGAAGCACCGTCATGATCACCATCGTCACCGGTTCGACACCTTCATCTCCATCGTAGCATCGTTGTCGTCTCGCCAACTTATGCTTCTACGAGTATTGCTACCGCTTAGTGATAAAGTAAAGCATTACAGGGCGATTTCATTGCATACAATAAAGCGACAACCATATGGCTCCTGCCAGTTGCCGATAACTCGGTTACAAAACATGATCATCTCATACAATAAAATTTAGCATCATGTCTTGACCATATCACATCACAACATGCCCTGCAAAAACAAGTTAGACGTCCTCTACTTTGTTGTTGCAAGTTTTACGTGGCTGCTACGGGCTTAGCAAGAACCGTTCTTACCTACGCATCAAAACCACAACGATAGATTGTCAAGTTGGTGTTGTTTTAATCTTCGCAAGGACCAGGCGTAGCCACACTCGGTTCAACTAAAGTTGGAGAAACTGACACCCGCCAGCCACCTGTGTGCAAAGCACGTTGGTAGAACCAGTCTCGCGTAAGCGTACGCGTAATGTCGGTCCGGACCGCTTCATCTAACAATACCGCCAAACCAAAGTATGACATGCTGGTAAGCAGTATGACTTATATCGCCCACAACTCACTTGTGTTCTACTCGTGCACATAACATCAACGCATAAAACCTGGCTCTGATACCACTGTTGGGGAACGTAGTAATTTCAAAAAAAAAATCCTACGCACATGCAAGATCATGGTGATACATAGCAACGAGAGGGGAGAGTGCTATCTACGTACCCTCGTAAACCGAAAGCGAAAGCATTAGCACAACGCGGTTGATGTAGTCGAACGTCTTCACGATCCGACCGATCAAGTACCAAACGCACGACACCTCCGAGTTCAGCACACGTTCAGCCCGATGACGTCCCTCGAACTCCGATCCAGCCGAGTGTTGAGGGAGAGCTTCGTCAGCACGACGGCATGGTGATGGTGTTGATGTTCTACCGACGCAGGGCTTTGCCTAAGCACCGCTACAGTATTATTGAGGAGGACTATGGTGGAGGGGGGCACCGCAGACGGCTAAGAGATCAAGAGATCAATTGTTGTGTCTATGGGGTGCCCCCTGGCCACGTATATAAAGGAGGAAGGGGAGGAGGCGGCCAGCCAGGGAGAGGCGCGCCAAGGGGGAGTCCTACTCCCACTAGGAGTAGGATTCCTCCTATTCCTAGTAGGAGTAGGAGAGGGGGAGAAGGAAAGAGGGGGTCGGCCCCCCTTGCCCTAAACCAATTCGGTTTGGGCCTTAGGGGGGAGCGCCCCACACTCCCCTTGCTTCCTTATATTTCCACTAAGGCCCATGTACGCCCATTAAGCCCTCGGGGAGGTTCCGGTAACCCCCGGTACTCTGCTAAAATCCCGATTTCACCCGGAACAATTATGATATCCAAATATAGGCTTCCAATATTTCAATCTTTCTGTCTCGACCATTTCGAGACTCCTCGTCATGTCCGTGATCACATCCGGGACTCCGAAGAAGCTTCGGTACATCAAAACTCATAAACTCATAATATAATCGCCATCGAAGCGTTAAGCGTGCGGACCCTACGGGTTCAAGAACTATGTAGACATGACCAAGACACGTCTCCAGTCAATAACCAATAGCGGAACCTGGATGCTCATATTGGCTCCTACATATTCTATGAAGATCTTTATCGGTCAAACCGCATAACAACATACGTTGTTCCCTTTGTCATCGGTATGTTACTTGCCCGAGATTCGATCGTCGGTATCTCAATACCTAGTTCAATCTCATTATCGGCAAGTCTCTTTAATCGTTCCGTAATACATCATCCCGCAACTAACTCATTAGTTGCAATGCTTGCAAGGCTTAAGTGATGTGCATTACCGAGAGGGCCTAGAGATACCTCTCCGACAATCGGAGTGACAAATCCTAATCTTGAAATACGCCAACCCAACAAGTACCTTTGGAGACACCTGTAGAGCACCTTTATAATCACCTAGTTACGTTGTGATGTTTGGTAGCACACAAAGTGTTCCTCCGGTAAACGGGAGTTGCATAATCTCATAGTCATAGGAACATGTATAAGCCATGAAGAAAGCAATAGCAACAAACTAAATGACCAAGTGCTAAGCTAACGGAATGGGTCAAGTCAATCACATCATTCTCCTAATGATGTGCTCCTGTTAATCAAATGGCAACCCATGTCAATGGTTAGGAAACTTAACCATCTTTGATCAACGAGCTAGTCAAGTAGAGGCATACTAGTGACACTCTGTTTGTCTATGTATTCACACATGTATTATGTTTCCGGTTAATACAATTCTAGCATGAATAATAAACATTTATCATGATATAAGGAAATAAATAATAACCTTATTATTGCCTCTAGGGCATATTTCCTCCAGCGATGTCATCAGCGACTAATGGAGCCTCTTCCTTACCCCGTCCGCTATAACCTAACCCGACACCAGACGCTAATTGGGTAGGTGGGGTGTTGATGTTCATACCTTGCTGAGACTGCGTGCTCGTGGGTGTGCTCCCGGCCGCCTCTAGATGAAGAAGACTCTTTGGTCACAACAGGACCCACCCATTGCAACAATCACCAAGCCGCCATGGGGTCTCGTCGTCATCCCCCCCTAGTACTAGAGGAGGCAAATTCTCGTGGTCTGGTTTGACACTGGCCACGGAAACCTTGAAGACGTTCAAGGGGATCGGCCGGCTGTGGAACAATGGTTCCTTCAGCTTCATTATCGTCGCCTTCCCCACGTCCACCTTTTGGTCGCCGATGGTGTACAATATGGTGCACGGGGTTTGGTCGGCCTGCAAAGAAAAGTCTATGACGTGAGACATCCGAAAGTCAATGAAAACGGGAGATTATACATTTATTGAAGGGGCCGGTGTGACAGATACCGTGAGGGCGTCGAGCTCATCCAAAGACGAAGCACCGCCGAGCATGTCCGGTGTGGGAGCCAGTGCAGGAGCAAGTGCAGCTGTAAGTGCTGGTGCAACGCTAGTTGAGCTGCTCCCCAAGAAGTCAGCAAGGGGAAAATCTGCTGCATTTTTTTCTGGATTTTGCCTGGTCCAATTGAAAACAGCCGGAACCAAGGAAGTGGACATATCTACAACCATCTGTTTTGCGGCAGCTACCACTGTTGCGACTGTCTGAGATGATTTCTTCTCAACCGCAATCTCAACCTTCTTGCTGATGTTTTCTTCGGTTAACCTCCGTCTTTCCTTTCTCTCCTCCTTGGTCTCACCGTAGTACTTCTTCCACGTGGCGCCATCTCCGACACCATGCACACGTCCATACGACGGTCGAGTATCCACCGGGAGTCGTTTCAATATGTTCAATGCCCGGTTGAATGGAGTGTCCCACTTGGGCCTCGCCAACACCTCAGACAGCGAGTCGCTTTCGGCCGCAATCCTGTGCTGCTCTCTCTGCAAAAGGCATAAGGATCGTTTACAAATATGACTAACATGCAGTCTAATTGATCAAAAACTAAAATTACCAGCAGTCTGATGAACTCCGCTGTGACCGCTTTGATCTTGAAAACCTTCTTCACTGGGTCCCAACGGTGCCTGGCCCTGAGGACGTCACGCTCCTGCGGGACGGTGAACTCCGCCAAGGGGTCTGGGATGCCCAGACTCGTGGCTTCCGCGTCCTCCTTGGCCCATTTGGACCTCTTCCCGCCGTAACCACAGCTTCCGAGGTGGTGGCTCCCAATGTTCCTCTGTTGAAGCCCCTTCATGTACTTAGACTTTTTTTGGCAGCTTCGGCCTCGCAAGCCGCCTTGAATATTTGAAACTGCTCTTCCATGATTGTCGGATTATCCTTTACAATCTCGGAGTAGGGTTCCTTCTTGTCAATGATCCTTGCTTTCACCCTTGTTTCCAAGCGGCCAATGCATCGCTAAACTTGGTCATGGCATGTTTGTTTATCTTCTTCATTGTCGGGTCCTTATCTGGATCTTTATAATCCTTTTCATTCTGGCCCGGGAACAAGAATATCTGGTGAAACTTCTTTAGGAGGGAGGTCCTCATATTATCTATCTTCTGTAGTTTCTCATCGTTGATGGTGGCGGTTGTCCGTACGATGCAGCCTATTTGATTGTCGTAGCATGCGCGCGCTTCCTAGGGCGCTTTTGGCTCAAAATTGCCATCGTCCACCTCCATGACCACCAGTCAAGTAGTCCTGAGCTTGTTAGGAAGCAGTTGACTCTTTGCTTTCGATTCTACACCGGCTCCGCTAGTCACGGCGCCGGTCTCAGTCTGAGCGCCGGTCTCAGTCTCAGCGCCGGTCTCAGTCTCGTCGGCAAGGCTCAAAAATTCGTCTGCCGCCCGGTAGACGTCGTCGCAATCACCAAAACTCTGTCCTTCATCATTGCTAGCCATGTTTCCTACGATTAAATCTAATCAATTAATTCTAGACCTAATAAAATGAATAATGACATAAAAAGGCCTATTGTTTTGCAGGAACGTTGACTCCTTCCCGGTGCGGCAAATCCCGGGCACTCAATATGTCCTAGTTTGTAGCACAAGTCATGCCGAAATTCACGAAAATTTTTGGCATGACCTTTGCTAAAAAGTGGACAAATCGAGAACCTGAATTTTGTCGGAACGGAAATGAATCAACATTTCGGCAAAACATAGGCCACTCGGCTTCATTCCCTGGAAACAACAAAAGGCCACTTGGGCACAATCAAACCACTTCAATGTCGATTATGATCAATGAGCAAACACAATTGAGGATTTTTCATATGTCATGACCAGTTCAAGAAAATCTACACAAATCTCATGCTCTCTGAAACTCAATTCAAAAACCAAATATAGATGGAGGCAGATGTGGCAAGGGAGGCAGGGGCGTCTCTGTCAAAGCCCTAGTTAAGCATATACAATTTTTTTCCTATGGCGAGGGAGGCAGGGGCGTATATGTCAAAGCCCTATCTAAATTGTTTTCCTAACTAAATTAACCTAACTAAATTATTTTCCTAATTAAATTAACCTAACTAATTTAGAGAGAGAGAGAGAGGAGGGGTGGGGGCTTACAGAGGATGGCTCCGGTGGTGGTGCGGGAGGCAGTGGTGGCGAGGGAGGCAGGGGCGTCTCCGGTGACGGCGAGGGAGGCAGTTGTGGCGAGGGAGGATCCGGTGGCGTCGACTATGGCTCCGGTGGCGTCGACTGTGGCTCCGGTGGCGTTGATGAGGTCGCGCGGCTCCGGTGGCGTTGGGGGCGGCTCCGGTGGCGTCGACGGCGCGCGGCTCTGGTGGCTCCGGGGGCGTCGACGTCGGCAGGAGACGGCGGCAAAGTGGGGCGATGGCAAATCGGGCAGACGGCGGTGGGGTGGGTCGAGGGATTTGGGGGAGAAGTGGTGGCCGAGGGAAACGGTTTTTTGGTTAAGTCAAACTTAGCGATAGCGCTTTTCGCGAAACGCGCTATAGCTAAGTTAGCTATAGCGATTTTCACGAAACGCGCTACTGCTATAGCTATGTAATTCCCTTCATATTTCTTATTTTTTTTTCTGTTTCTACAACGGGGGTCTAGGAAACGCGCTGCACCTACGTTAGCTATAGCGCCTCCTACGAACAAATGCTATTGCTACGCCTTTCTCCTTTTTCGCCTTTTCATTTATTTTCCTCTACATTTTATTTTTTCCTTTCTCCTTTTTCTATTTCTTTCTTTGTCATTTACTTTTCCATTTTTTCATTTTATTTTATTTCCATTAGCAGTAGCGCTCTCCGCGCGAAACGCGCTGCTACTTATGTCCTAGCGGTAGCGTGCTTCTCCCAAGACCGCTACTGATATGCGTAGCCTACCGTTTTAGCAATGGGAATATTAGTGGTAGCGCTTTTTCATGTGCACGCGCTACTGCTACTGTTGTATCTGTACTGCGGTTTTCGCGCGCGCTACTGCTATTTAGCACTAGCGCCCATTTTTGACACGCGCTACTCCTAATTTCTGTGTATAAGGTTTTCCCTAGTAGTGATAGTGGATACTAGGGATCAAACCCTAACAAAACTAACTCGATTACATGATAAATCTCATCCAACCCATCACCGTCCAGCAAGCCTACGATGAAATTACTCACGCACGGCGGTGAGCATCATGAAATTGGTGATGGAGGAAGGTTGATGATGACGATGGTGACGGATTCCCCTCTCTGAAGCCCCGAACGGACTCCAGATCATCCCTCAAAAGAGAGTTTAGGGCTTGGCGGCGGCTCCGTATCGTAAAACATGATGAATCCTTCTCCCTGGGTTTTTTTCTCCCCGAAAGTGAATATATGGAGTCAAGGTTGAGGTCGGTGGAGCGTCAGGGGACCCACGAGGCAGGGGGGCGCGCCCCCCACCCTCGTGGACAGGTGGTGGGCCCCCTGACATGGATCTTTCTTCCAGTATTTTTTATATATTCCAAAATAATTCTTCGTTGATTTTCAGGTCATTCCGAGAATTTTTATTTCTGCACAAAAATAACACCATGGCAATTCTGCTGAAAACAGCGTCAGTCCGGGTTAGTTCCATGCAAATCATGAAAGTTAGAGTCCAAAACAAGGGCAAAAATGTTTGGAAAAGTAGATACGACGGAGACGTATCAAATATGTAGGAACCAATATGAGCATCCAGGTTCCACTATTGGTTATTGACCGGAGATGAGTCTCGGTCATGTCTACATAGTTCTCGAACCCGTAGGGTCCGCATGCTTAGCGTTCGTTGACGATCGATATTATGAGTTTATGTGTTTTGATCTACCGAAGGTGGTTCGGAGTCCCGGATGTGATCACGAACATGACGAGGAGTCTCGAAATGGTCGACACATAAAGATTGATATATTGGACGGCTATATTCGGACACCGGAAATGTTCCGGGTGATTTCGGATAAAACCGGAGTGCCTAAGGGTTACCGAACCCCCCCCCCCCCCCCGGAACTAATGGTCCTAGATGGGCCTTAGTGGAGAGAGAGAGGGGCGACTAGGGTAGGCCACACGTCCCCTCCCCCTTGAGTCCGAATTGGACTATGAGGGGGGCGGCGCCCCCCTTTTTCCTTCCCCTCTCCCACTCCTTCCTTCCCCCTCATAGTAGGACTAGGAAAGGATGAATCCCACTCCCACTAGGAGGAGGATTCCTCCCCTCCTTGGGCGCCCCGAGGGCCGGCCGGCCTCCCCCCTTGCTCCTTTATATACTGGGGCAAGGACACCCTAGAACACACAAATTAACATTGTTTAGCCGTGTGCGGTGCCCCCTCCATCATAATCCACCTCGGTCATATCGTTGCAGTGCTTAGGCGAAGCCCTGCACCGGTAGCTTCATCATCACCATCATCACGCCATCGTGCTGACGAAACTCTCCCTCGACACTCAGCTGTATCTAGAGTTCGCAGTACGTCACCGAGCTGAGCGTGTACAGATCGCGGAGGTGTCGTATCTTCGGTGCTAGGATCGGTCGGATCTTGAAGAAATTCGACTACATCAACCGCGTTATCATAACGCTTCCGCTTACGTTCTACAAGGGTACATGGACTATACTCTTCCCCCTCGTTGCTATGCATCACCTAGATAGATCTTGCGTGTGCATAGGATTTTTTTTGAAATTACTGCGTTCCCCAACAAGCAGCTCCCAGTAACACAATATTGTGGTGTCTTTCTTGAGGCAAGTGCTAACGCCGTGCTAAATTGATTCAGAAAGGTGTGTTTCTTGAGACTGAACCCGGCCCACTTCTTTTTCATGAGCTTATTATGATAGTCACTCTGTTCCAGGAAATTTATGGTTGTTGCATGCTTGCTGCCTCCTCCAAAAATTATAAAATTCTCATTATTATATATGCCTTCCTTCTCTTCTTTCTCGGACTCATTTTATTACAATTTCGTGTCTAATGATAGTTATTTTTTCAAACTTGATCCTACAACTGATCTGTGTACCCATCCTATGCTATTTTGACAGAAGACCCAAGGCCAGAGAGTTCCTTTGGCCAAATTTGCAATCCATGAATATGATGTGGAAACAATCGGAATAAGAAAGGAGCCGAGTTTCAACACGATCCTTGGTAAATATCTCAACTTGGACAATCAGCAATGCAGAAGCATTAGGAAACTTCGAGAAACATCTGAAAACATCACAATGTGCTGCCGTAGTTGCAAGCTGATTGAATCACATAAAATCAGTAGTACAGAAACAATACCGCGCGCTACACATACCAATTTGCATCAGGCAAGCTGAAAGAATGAGGCGTCGTATATGATGAGACAACGCTATCAAATAAGCCTCTCAGAAGGTTTACCAGCTTGCAATATTTCATTTGCTACTCCCAACATGCTCACCAACAATTTAGTGTATGTAGAAGAGGTAGGCAAATAAAGTGAACTGGATACAAATTGCAAGCTTCATATATAGACAAACTAGAGCGACAATGCTCGAAATTGTTCAGAATACTGTTGTGTCAATGGCATGACGTTCAACAAATTTTAGTAGGTGGGATTGCACACAATCTATGATTTCATCAAGCATAAATGCAGTGAGCCATCTACAAAGAAAAAACATTTAGTCCATCAAATAAGCTAACCATGTGGTCAAAAGCAACTATCATCCCCAGTTTTTCCGCCTTGGAACTGATACCTTGTTGCATCCTTATACCATGTGTTCAATTCTTTTTTTTTCACTCTAGCATACCAAGGAATTAAGTTAAAACCTTTTGCAATGCTCGTCAGTTCCGTAGAGAAAGAAAGTAAAGAACGGTTGTCAACAAAAATTAAGATGGTTGAATGTTTATTTGTAGAAGACCATCAGAGATAAGATTACAAAATCGAAATTAAATTTTACTAGGACGTTCGCACGTGCGTGCACACACACATGCAACTATTACTATCATAATCATGTTGCACCAAAGATGAAATGGACAATAATAGCATGTAATGTTAACTAGCTAGTAAAAAAAAGTCAAATTAACATACATGGAAAATTCTTATGATGCCATGATTGTTTGGATTGCCTCACCATGTGGAAAATTTTATGCAACTAGCTTTGGATGGTTGTATCTTCAGTTGTATATCGTCAGGCTCTATGCAATGCTTTATTTTATTACTCAATAGTTGTATACAAGGGTTATGATAACTTTGAGGAGAGTATTAGCCACTAGATCTGGCATATTTTTTCTCTTTCGAGAATCAGATTTGGCATATGTTGATCTAGTGGATTATGGTTGTAAGGCTATATGAATAGATCGCAACCTATTCTTATCATGCCAGATTGTTTGGATTACTCTATTCTCTTACATATGCTTATTATTATGTGCCACTATTATAAGAGATGCTACTGGTGAACATATGAGTCCAATTTACTCTTTAAGAAAACCTACAAAATCTCGCTCAGTTGCACTTTTTTTGATATATTATTTATTCCAAAAAGAATATAATTGGAGGTTGGCCAAATGTACTATGGGGTCAAAGTTGTTTAGGAGCGAGGTGCTCGAGGAGGGCGATGAAGCGGGAGGCAACAGAACAAAATTACAACACTAGGACATGGCAAGGTAGATGCTTAAGTAGTAGATCTCATCCGAATAAGTAACGAATGGTGGCCAGGATTGGGGCATGAGAGGAACATGCGTGTGGAGAAAAACAAGGTAAAGACAAACAACTGCATTACAAATATGAGAGTACATGCAAGAGGCTATGCAGTAGTAGTGAAGGGACCTTTACATCGAGTGAATTTCTTGATGAACGTGTGGAGCAAGTGACACACGCTAACCGCTCAATAAAGCAGGGAATGAGTAGCATTTTAAGGCCATCCTAACAACGTTTAGTCCCTTAAGAACAAGATTTTTCCTCTAGCAACTGATATGGGTCGTTCCCCATCTAGTAGCTAGATTCAATGAAGGCGGAGGCCTGAAAGATTGTGCTGTTTGTGGAGACCTCGAATACACAAGGTTCAAGTGGAGATGCATTCATAAATAACACTGGCACCCCACTACTTTTGGCCAATTTATCACTGTTACTCAGGGGATCTCGAGTCAGTCGTATAGAGTTATTTGGTTATGCCTCACTTTCAAGAGCTAGGCACTCCGCATTACTAGAAAATAGGTTAGCAACATGACTAGATTATCCCTAATCAACAGGTTGATTGCTTATTTAGAATACTTATGTTTATGTAGCTTTGGTCCAATCAGTGAAAAGGGAGGACAAGTCTTCATTGGAGATGGCAAATGTCGGTGTCAGGTTGCTCAATGTGCTTAGATCTCTCTCTCTCTCTCTCTCTCTCTCTCTCTCAATGTATGCTTAGATCTCTCTCTCTCTCAACGTGTGCTTAGATCTCTCTCTCTTTCTCTCTGTGTGTGTGTGTGTGTGTGTGTGTGTGTGTGAAACCATTCATCAGGTCTTTTCGAGGCTTTACATATGGGAAGATGCCTTTTGTCTAAAAAGAGATGTTGAGTCGTTATTGATTTAGAGGAGAAAAATAGTCCTAGTAAGTCAAAATAGAGCACAAGTGTTATGAGGTGAAATCGGTGCAAATGAATAGCCCACCAACCTTCTTTAAATGTATAGAAAATGGTATGTTCTCTCCTCCTCCTACATATACAAACACTTCCATCTTCATCGGGCAGATAATATATACATCAATCACATCCACACTAGTGCACTCATCCACACATTGCTCTTTCTTTCAGTCTCATAACACATTAGTATATACCAATTTGTTGTTATACTATAAGATAAACACATGACATGGGATATTATTCAAAACAAAAATGGTTGATGTCAAGGTGTAGGAATAGGAGCCATCACGAATCAGGATAGAAGCATCATACTCTAGAGATGCCTGATGTGCATACTTCAAGACTACAGGGATTACCCCATTGGTTGCGCCGTCCTTAGGTGCGTCATCTGGAGAGGTTGACCATGCCGCCAACGGGAGGCATGTCATAATTTTGCTTCTATCGGAGATGATCCGCCTGCATCTGGACCAAGAAGGCCGCAAGTTTTCCGAGGGAGAGATCAATCTGGTCGTTGAGACCTTTTCCAATGCAAAGGTGCTTAGATGTGATGCTAAGTGCATTAAATAGTTTAGCAACTCAACTCCCCAATGCATAGGCGTTTAACTTGTTGTTGCTAAGCCCATTTTATTAAATGATTTAGCACCTAAACTCTTTCATGCATTGGTCAGTTTCTTTCAGTTAGGCCCTTCCCAATGCTCCACGGTGTATAGGTGCTAAGGGTGGCACATAGACAGAAAAATGATGTGGCAAAGCAATTAAAGAGGAGAGAGAGCATTATGGTGACCTCAATAAGAACCAATGCTAAGCACGTGAACCTAGGCAAAAAGACTACCGATCAATACATGAAGGAGTTTTATTACTGAACAATTAAATAGAGGAGGCTTAGCTACAAAACCTAAGCACCGAGGTATTGGGGACATTAGTTGCTAAGCATTTTAATGCACTTAGCACCCCACTTTAGCACCAATGCATTGGGAGAGGTCTTAAGTGGTTTGACTAGGTTCACGCGCTTGACATTGGTTCTTTCTAGGGTCACCAAAGTGCTCTCTCTTCTCTTTAATTGTTGTGCCATGTCATTTTTAGCTTATGTGGCATGCTTAGCACCTGTCCAACATGGAGCACTGGGAAGGGCCTGACAGCTTGCTGCCCACTTAACTGAAAATGTGTTAAGCATGTTGGGAGTAGAAAATGAAATATTGCACCGTAGAGGCCCAAGTGAGCAGCAAGCCATCAACGACTATGGAGATATTTTGTTATATTTGATTGGGGCACTTAGGGCATATACAATGATGCTATCTTATGAGTGCCACATATAATAAATGCTGAGATGGAGGAGAAAGAAATCACAAAAGAATGTTGGTCTTCTTTTATTTAAAAGGTGATCTATTAGCATAATATGTCTCATCATGTTTTTAGAAATAACTAGTTATTGAATACAAGACTAAGATATATACAGAAATTCACTTTGGCACATGGGAGTATATGAACCTGCCATTGAAAAATGTATTTCAAAATGTTAAAAGTTCCAAACACAAATTTGACGCGTACATCTCAACATTGTATGTGCGCACACCAGGTGTCGTGAAAACCTGACATTTATACGTCTCATGAAAAGCGTTTTTTAACACTAAATTTTGTCTTATTTACATTGACACAAACATTGTCGATTTTCCGCAAAACGAGTCTCTATGCACGTAGAATGCCAAAATGTAGTCGGGAATCATTTTGTTTGAATTTTGTGACAATTAAAAAAAACAAATTTTAAAAACCAAAAGTATATGCGACATACTTTTTTATCATCTCTAAATTACATGCAAGATTTAATATAAGACTGTCGTATCATTTTACATGCCCTTATCTTATCAATCTGTTGTTGTTAGGAGGAGAATTTACTTTGACTTAGTCGGCAACGAAGCACTTTTTTGCAGTTAAGTGATGAAAAATGATAAATGTGTAAAGAAAAAAATGTTGACTATGTATTAAAAAATATTAAACTTGTATATGAAAAATACTAATCAAGCATTTGAAAAATATTAAATGTGTATAGAAAAAAATGTTCAGTGTGTTTTAAAAAGTTAAAATTGTATTCGAAAAATGTTAATCAAGCATTTAAAAATGTTAAATGTGTATAGAAACAATGTTGAATATGTATTAAAAATATTAATCAAGCATTTGAAAAAAATGTAAAATAGAAAATTTTGAACTTGTATTCAAAAATGTTAATCAAGTGTTGAAATAAAAATGAAATGTGTATAGAAAAAAATGTTGCCATATATTAAAAAATGTTAATCTGGCAGTTTAAAATGTAACCAAACATTTGAAAATTGTTAGTTGTATGTAGAAAAAACGTTCACCATGTATCTAAATAAATGTTAATCCTGTAACTGAATATTATTAAAAGTTTAAGAGAAATATATGTTAGATATATTAAAAAATGTATACACAGAAACCATAAAGACCCAACAGAAAATGTAAGAAAAACCAATGAAAACAAGAAAAACAGAAACAAAACCGAAGAAAAATGAAGGAAAAAAGGAAGAAGCTAGTGAAAAACAAAAGGAAACAAGGAAAAGCTAAGTAAAACAATGAAAAGGAAAACAAACTGTAAAAATAAAGAAATAACGCAAAGCAAAACCGGTGAATAAACTACAAGAAAAAAACCCCAGGGAAAGTAGGAAACGGGCTCTTTTCTTTAATAAGGTCACGACCTACTATTTTAAGACGAACTGGACGACCCAGTGGCAAGCAGCGCTGCACTGCAACCAGGAGATCCCCGGGTCAATTCCCACGCGCTCCCTTTTTAGCAACCACTAGGCGTCGATGCACCGGCCTAAATTTGGGCCGGTCGGCCTGCAGCCACACGATCCCAACAGTATCAACCGTTGGATCTTCAAGGTATGTCGTCGTCTTTCTCGTCTTCTTCCCCACATCTCCTCTATTCCTCGTCCGCCTCATCTGCGGCATCTCCATTGCCAGCCCCCCCTCCCTCCTTCTCTCGGTGACTGCTGCTATGTGGCTCGCGGCCGACGGTCCGATGGCCGGTGCTCTCCTCCCTCCTGCATCTCACGCAGCTCGCTGGGGCGCGCATCGCGCTCTTCTATTGCCCCACCCCTCCAGGTCGCAGCATGGCACCTTCCTTCCTTGCTACATGCCAGATCTCGTCGCCGGGATTCGCGACAACCCACCACCAGCATCTTGTTTCGTGCTCCGCCGCCGTGCTTGAAGCACCATGACCCATGAATGGATGTACCAAAACATGTCGCCGATAGTAGCAAAAAATCGAGGCGGTTGCAGCAAAAATGCCGTCCTCGTCGTCGCCGGTCGCATCTAGGTTGTAAAGCACCATAATGTCATGAAGCTTTTTCAGGTGCCGGATGTAGCATTTTCATCTGTCGGTTGCAGCCTTTTTTCGGTTGCGCCATGACCGCCCAGCTTCGGTGTCTGGTGTTGAAGCTTTTAAAGATGCTGGATGTAGCTGCTTAGGACGCCGGTTGTAGCATTTGGAACTGCAAGTTGCAGCTCCCCTGCACGTCGGTCATAGCCAGACCGCTCTAGCCCGATGTAGCATTTTGTGATGCTGGTTGCACCTCCGTTGAACGCCGGTCACAACACTCATTTCTCTCGATCCAACAAAAAAAAATGCATCGGCCGTAGCAAAAGGAGTTGCTGGTTGCAGCTCTACCTCGAGTCGGTCGAAGTTCCCTCATAGCCAGTTGCAGCAAAAACAGTGTGCACGTCGTCGGCCATGGATGCAGCTCACCAGCCATGGCCATTGTAGCTCCGGTCATCATGGAGCAGTAGCAGATGCAGCTAAGAGAGAGAATCCAGGAGAAGGAGGGGCGCTAGCTTGGGGGGTTGGCGAGACAGAGGGACGAGGAAGAAGATGACAATACAAAACATGGTGGAAGCATCCATGGCGTGGGAAGGTGAAAAGGAAAAGAAAGCAGAGGAAGGAGGGGATGAGTGGAGGAGAACAAACAGAGGCGTGAAAACGGAAAGAGATAAGAGATCGGAAAGCGATGCCAGGCCCCACCATGCGTAACGCCCGTAACGCCCGCGTGC
The DNA here is from genome assembly GCA_034509565.1 of Triticum monococcum. Lineage (NCBI taxonomy): Eukaryota > Viridiplantae > Streptophyta > Magnoliopsida > Poales > Poaceae > Triticum > Triticum monococcum. Next base: position 72,557,723 of record CM067846.1, read on the forward strand.
GTCCGGCCCAATGTTTCGGCCGGTGCACCGGGTGGAAACGTTTCCCTTTTTCTTTTCTCTAGTCTATTTCATTTAAGTATACACAAATGGGCCTGCCTGCAACTCTCCATGCTTCAAGCGAGACCGAAGGAACACTCGCTATAAGCAAGGTATAGCCTTTACATTCCACCTCGCTATAAGCCTACCTTAGGCGTGCCCCAAACCATCCCCTAACAGAACAACCAAAACACAGCCGAAAAAACGCTTATCTACAAAAAAAAAAGCTAAAAAAGTTCTGGATTTAAGATTTGTGGCGAATTTAAAAAATCATCAAAAATTTCGAAAACATTCTAAAGTTAAAATAATATCAACAATTTATAAAATGTTTCGATTTTTAAAAAATGTCAGAGGTTTGAAAGACGTTCATGATTACATTTTTTCATTAATTTTAAACAATGTTCTATGATTATAAAAATGTTAACGAATTAAAAAATATTATTGAATTTTTAACAAATGTTCACCAATTCATAAAATGTTTACAAATGTCAATAAATGTTATTGATTCAAAATATGTCCAAGAATTTTAAAAATTGTTCCCAAAGTCAAGAAAATGTTCAGGAGTTTCAAAAAATATTCACAAATTGTTTTTCATGAAATTTCAGAAATGGCTCGGGATACAATGTTAGTGGATTTAAATATGTTTGCGACATACAAACATGTTCTCAAATTCAAAAATATTCATGAATTCATAATATGTTTGCAATTTCAAAAACAGTCTCGGAATTGAAAAAATATTTCATGAATTCAAAATTGTTCGTGAATTTGGAAAATATTGGGTGTGTTTAAAATAAAAAATACGAAGGAAAAATAAAATACAAGAGAAAACCAGTACAAAAAGATGGAGAAAATAACACAGAAATAATAGAAAACCAGTTTGTGAGAAAAAAGACACGATCTGCCACATGGGCAGGCCCAGTTCCGCGCGTATGGGTACATGTTGTTTGTTATTTCCGAGTTTGCCTAAAAATATGCTTTGAATTTCTAAAAAAGTGTTTGTGGATTTTAACACATTTTTCAACTCAAAATATGTTCAAAACTTGAGTCACTTATTTGAAGACGGAGGGAGTACTTCTTGATAAATCATTTACCTTTTTCGAAACAGGGAAAGTTTATTTTTTCTGCAGAACCAGTTGCTACACGGAAAGAACTTCTCGGCAAGTCGCTTCCAATCATCAGCTTCACAAATAAGGGTGTGGACAAGACCAAGTGGAGGGCATGAAGTCAAATTCTGTTGCTTAATGTACCGGGTGGATGATTGACCTGCTGCGTGGTCTATTTGCTCTTCTAGCCTCCTCTTATTTTGTGCGTAAACTGTGTGCTCTGTAGTAGGTGTAGTCATGCACCGCGTGGCGCCTGCTGCGTGGACCTGCACCGCGTGGCGCCGCTGTCCTGCGACGGCCTCCGGCGAGCCAAGCACCGCCAGGCGCCAGCTCCGCCTCCAACGCCCGTCACCTCCAGGGCCGGTCCTGAGATTTTCGAGGCCCGGGGCGAAACTAAAATTCGGGACCCTTTAATATAACATCAATAGTTACTATTATCAATAATTTTTTAAATGCATTCAAAATCAATATTTATATGAGATAACTTATATGTATTACCTTCAAAATGTCTTCTAATTCTTGATGCAAATCTATTTTGAGGGGGTTGGTGTCAATCTCAAGCATTAACTTATTTTCGAGTTACCAATATTATTCTTGAAAATTCTGTAAATAGCTTCTCTCCGTGATTCTATAACACTTAGTGGCAAAGCTAGAAACACAGCAGGACTAACTTAATGCATGCAAAAAGTTCTCTAATTGCAATAAAAAAATCTCAAGCATTAACTTATTTCCGAGTTACCAATATTACTCTTGAAAATTCTGTAAATAGCTTCTCTCCGTGATTCTATAACACTTAGTGGCAAAGCTAGAAACACAGCAGGACTAACTTAATGCATGCAAAAAGTTCTCTAATTGCAATAAAAAAATGTTATAGTAGAAAGTATATATTTGGCGCTAACATACTTGTTATATAGTCTACTCGAGAACCAAAAATAGACAAGGTTGAAGGTATAAAGGCAAATTCATAAATAAATAGCATAACCAGATCTAGTTAAGTTATCTCAATGGTTTTAGGTGACTTGAATATGCAACTACTGTAACCGTGAAAGCACGGCAAAATGATGTTCTCTTCATTCTTTGTAAAGATGACTTCCTACCGTCCTATTACTTTCATTTTGCGAGGGGAATCTTTGCCATAAGTTCTAGATAACGATTCAATCATTACGAAGGGATGCAAATTAGAAAACAAACCTTGGCGGAAGCATGTGTAGGCTGGAGACGAGAGGAGAAGCTGATTGTGGGCAGGATCACAACAGTGGAACTCAGATTGAGGGAAGCCGGACGGGGTCGTGTACTCCTGTGTTTGCAGCGGATCGACAAACTTCAGTATGCGGGGTCTGGAAACCTCGCGTGGCGGCGTGTGATGGGAACCTCGGATTAGGGCTTTTGAGATTAGACAACCTGCTTTTCCGCTGTGTTCCTTTACATTCCCTACGCACAACTGCGAGGGCAGTACGAAGCGATACGGATACAATCTCGGCCGTGCGCTCATGCGTCTACTTCAGCACTATCGATCGATCGGGCTGTGCCCTCGCCTGTACACCAGTCTCGAGATGTTCGTGGGCTGGCCTTCGTACTTGGTCGGGAGGGGGGCCCTCGATGTTGGTGGCCCGGGGCGGCCGCCCCCTCTGCCCCCCCTCAGGGCCGGCCCTGGTCACCTCCTTCCTTCCCCCCCACACCCTGAGCTCCCCCAACCTCGCGCCAGACGCACGCTATGGCCGCGCTCTCGCTATGGCTTCAGCACCGTGCGGCGTGCTGGGCAGCTGGCGCCTCCTGCTCCTCCGGATGCGGGGGGAACGGGAAGCCGCCATGGAAGTCCACGACGCAGCGGTGCCCGACTAGGTCCCTCCTCCTATTCGCACGTCCGGGGAACCCGGCGGCCGTCTAGTACGGCACGAAAGCCTGCAAGTCATGTCGGTCCACGACGCAGCAACGCCGTCCGGCGCGCGACCCTCCCCTGCGACGGCTGGCCTTCTACCTGGACGCCGTCGTGCCGCTCAACCCTGGCGTGGCTGGTGCCTGATAGCACACCATCTGACGCGTGCCGCGTGCGCCAACCGGCCATCTCCGGCGACCCTCGGCCACGGCCTGTGGCTCCCGCCATGGCTCTCGATGGCAAAGTTGCCTCCTGGTTGGTGGCGTCACCAGAGCCGGCCAGGCGCGGGAGCTCAGCCTCACCAGAGCCGGCCGGAGCGCGGGCGCGCAGGGCTGGGGCCAGGCGCGGGAGCTCGGCCTTGCCAGATCCGACCGGGGCGCGGGCGCGCAGGGCCGGGGTACAGGCATGAGGGATCTCGACAGCTCGCGACAGCAGTAGCAACAGTAAGCCGGCGTTGAGAAGCAACTGCTCCGCTCGCCTCCTCGGTGGCATCGCGTCCCCCGCGTCGCCCAGAAGGTGTTCGATAAAATGTCTCAGAAAGTGGAGGAAGAGAGAAACTACATCTCCTGTTTCCGTTTCCCTGTGCCACATCATCACTAGCAGCAGACCCCGCCTGTCAGTTTTTCCGTCAAAACACGTTTAATCGGACGTTTAGTGCTTTCCGCAAACAGATTACTCAAAATCAGTGTTTTCGTCAAACTTTTATGAAAATGATGGTTTTTCGCACTGACAGACGCAATTGTAGTGGATTTTGGCAATTTTCTATCGTAGCGGTCCATGACACAAATGAAGGGCAGGATGGACCGATGGAGGAACTCTAGGCCATCTCCACGCATTCATGGGTTTTCCTATAAACATTATACACAATTTAATCAAATGGCACCAGGTCCAGAGTGCTGATGTTGTAATGACTTAACATCAACAGTGGTTTGGGTTCTATACCCCCCCCCTCCCCCGGCGTGGCTGGTGCCTGATAGCACACCATCTGACGCGTGCCGCGTGCGCCAACCGGCCATCTCCGGCGACCCTCGGCCACGGCCTGTGGCTCCCGCCATGGCTCTCGATGGCAAAGTTGCCTCCTGGTTGGTGGCGTCACCAGAGCCGTCCAGGCGCGGGAGCTCAGCCTCACCAGAGCCGGCCGGAGCGCGGGCGCGCAGGGCTGGGGCCAGGCGCGGGAGCTCGGCCTTGCCAGATCCGACCGGGGCGCGGGCGCGCAGGGCCGGGGTACAGGCATGAGGGATCTCGACAGCTCGCGACAGCAGTAGCAACAGTAAGCCGGCGTTGAGAAGCAACTGCTCCGCTCGCCTCCTCGGTGGCATCGCGTCCCCCGCGTCGCCCAGAAGGTGTTCGATAAAATGTCTCAGAAAGTGGAGGAAGAGAGAAACTCCATCTCCTGTTTCCGTTTCCCTGTGCCACATCATCACTAGCAGCAGACCCCGCCTGTCAGTTTTTCCGTCAAAACACGTTTAATCGGACGTTTAGTGCTTTCCGCAAACAGATTACTCAAAATCAGTGTTTTCGTCAAACTTTTATGAAAATGATGGTTTTTCGCACTGACAGACGCAATTGTAGTGGATTTTGGCAATTTTCTATCGTAGCGGTCCATGACACAAATGAAGGGCAGGATGGACCGATGGAGGAACTCTAGGCCATCTCCACGCATTCATGGGTTTTCCTATAAACATTATACACAATTTAATCAAATGGCACCAGGTCCAGAGTGCTGATGTTGTAATGACTTAACATCAACAGTGGTTTGGGTTCTATACCCCCCCCCGGCGTGGCTGGTGCCTGATAGCACACCATCTGACGCGTGCCGCGTGCGCCAACCGGCCATCTCCGGCGACCCTCGGCCACGGCCTATGGCTCCCGCCATGGCTCTCGATGGCAAAGTTGCCTCCTGGTTGGTGGCGTCACCAGAGCCGGCCAGGCGCGGGAGCTCAGCCTCACCAGAGCCGGCCGGAGCGCGGGCGCGCAGGGCTGGGGCCAGGCGCGGGAGCTCGGCCTTGCCAGATCCGACCGGGGCGCGGGCGCGCAGGGCCGGGGTACAGGCATGAGGGATCTCGACAGCTCGCGACAGCAGTAGCAACAGTAAGCCGGCGTTGAGAAGCAACTGCTCCGCTCGCCTCCTCGGTGGCATCGCGTCCCCCGCGTCGCCCAGAAGGTGTTCGATAAAATGTCTCAGAAAGTGGAGGAAGAGAGAAACTCCATCTCCTGTTTCCGTTTCCCTGTGCCACATCATCACTAGCAGCAGACCCCGCCTGTCAGTTTTTCCGTCAAAACACGTTTAATCGGACGTTTAGTGCTTTCCGCAAACAGATTACTCAAAATCAGTGTTTTCGTCAAACTTTTATGAAAATGATGGTTTTTCGCATTGACAGACGCAATTGTAGTGGATTTTGGCAATTTTCTATCGTAGCGGTCCATGACACAAATGAAGGGCAGGATGGACCGATGGAGGAACTCTAGGCCATCTCCACGCATTCATGGGTTTTCCTATAAACATTATACACAATTTAATCAAATGGCACCAGGTCCAGAGTGCTGATGTTGTAATGACTTAACATCAACAGTGGTTTGGGTTCTATACCCCCCCCCCCCCCCCCCCCGGCGTGGCTGGTGCCTGATAGCACACCATCTGACGCGTGCCGCGTGCGCCAACCGGCCATCTCCGGCGACCCTCGGCCACGGCCTGTGGCTCCCGCCATGGCTCTCGATGGCAAAGTTGCCTCCTGGTTGGTGGCGTCACCAGAGCCGGCCAGGCGCGGGAGCTCAGCCTCACCAGAGCCGGCCGGAGCGCGGGCGCGCAGGGCTGGGGCCAGGCGCGGGAGCTCGGCCTTGCCAGATCCGACCGGGGCGCGGGCGCGCAGGGCCGGGGTACAGGCATGAGGGATCTCGACAGCTCGCGACAGCAGTAGCAACAGTAAGCCGGCGTTGAGAAGCAACTGCTCCGCTCGCCTCCTCGGTGGCATCGCGTCCCCCGCGTCGCCCAGAAGGTGTTCGATAAAATGTCTCAGAAAGTGGAGGAAGAGAGAAACTCCATCTCCTGTTTCCGTTTCCCTGTGCCACATCATCACTAGCAGCAGACCCCGCCTGTCAGTTTTTCCGTCAAAACACGTTTAATCGGACGTTTAGTGCTTTCCGCAAACAGATTACTCAAAATCAGTGTTTTCGTCAAACTTTTATGAAAATGATGGTTTTTCGCACTGACAGACGCAATTGTAGTGGATTTTGGCAATTTTCTATCGTAGCGGTCCATGACACAAATGAAGGGCAGGATGGACCGATGGAGGAACTCTAGGCCATCTCCACGCATTCATGGGTTTTCCTATAAACATTATACACAATTTAATCAAATGGCACCAGGTCCAGAGTGCTGATGTTGTAATGACTTAACATCAACAGTGGTTTGGGTTCTATACCCCCCCCCCCGGCGTGGCTGGTGCCTGATAGCACACCATCTGACGCGTGCCGCGTGCGCCAACCGGCCATCTCCGGCGACCCTCGGCCACGGCCTGTGGCTCCCGCCATGGCTCTCGATGGCAAAGTTGCCTCCTGGTTGGTGGCGTCACCAGAGCCGTCCAGGCGCGGGAGCTCAGCCTCACCAGAGCCGGCCGGAGCGCGGGCGCGCAGGGCTGGGGCCAGGCGCGGGAGCTCGGCCTTGCCAGATCCGACCGGGGCGCGGGCGCGCAGGGCCGGGGTACAGGCATGAGGGATCTCGACAGCTCGTGACAGCAGTAGCAACAGTAAGCCGGCGTTGAGAAGCAACTGCTCCGCTCGCCTCCTCGGTGGCATCGCGTCCCCCGCGTCGCCCAGAAGGTGTTCGATAAAATGTCTCAGAAAGTGGAGGAAGAGAGAAACTCCATCTCCTGTTTCCGTTTCCCTGTGCCACATCATCACTAGCAGCAGACCCCGCCTGTCAGTTTTTCCGTCAAAACACGTTTAATCGGACGTTTAGTGCTTTCCGCAAACAGATTACTCAAAATCAGTGTTTTCGTCAAACTTTTATGAAAATGATGGTTTTTCGCATTGACAGACGCAATTGTAGTGGATTTTGGCAATTTTCTATCGTAGCGGTCCATGACACAAATGAAGGGCAGGATGGACCGATGGAGGAACTCTAGGCCATCTCCACGCATTCATGGGTTTTCCTATAAACATTATACACAATTTAATCAAATGGCACCAGGTCCAGAGTGCTGATGTTGTAATGACTTAACACCAACAGTGGTTTGGGCGCGCAGGGCTGGGGCCAGGCGCGGGAGCTCGGCCTTGCCAGATCCGACCGGGGCGCGGGCGCGCAGGGCCGGGGTACAGGCATGAGGGATCTCGACAGCTCGCGACAGCAGTAGCAACAGTAAGCCGGCGTTGAGAAGCAACTGCTCCGCTCGCCTCCTCGGTGGCATCGCGTCCCCCGCGTCGCCCAGAAGGTGTTCGATAAAATGTCTCAGAAAGTGGAGGAAGAGAGAAACTCCATCTCCTGTTTCCGTTTCCCTGTGCCACATCATCACTAGCAGCAGACCCCGTCTGTCAGTTTTTCCGTCAAAACACGTTTAATCGGACGTTTAGTGCTTTCCGCAAACAGATTACTCAAAATCAGTGTTTTCGTCAAACTTTTATGAAAATGATGGTTTTTCGCATTGACAGACGCAATTGTAGTGGATTTTGGCAATTTTCTATCGTAGCGGTCCATGACACAAATGAAGGGCAGGATGGACCGATGGAGGAACTCTAGGCCATCTCCACGCATTCATGGGTTTTCCTATAAACATTATACACAATTTAATCAAATGGCACCAGGTCCAGAGTGCTGATGTTGTAATGACTTAACACCAACAGTGGTTTGGGTTCTATACCCCCCCCCCCCCCCCCCCGTTAGATATGACTAGTGGTTGGGGCGCGCCTCCTATGCGTTCTTGTGCGTACCAGTCTAGCTGATGTAGCTGTGAATGTGCATATGCGGTCCAGAGAAGCATAATTATTAAACTATGAATATAGTTAGGACGATGCTAATGGACATACCATCCATCACCAGCCATGTTACAGTACGTTATGAGTTTCGATTGTATGTACGGTCACATAGCTTACAACAAAACTTGAAATACAAGATAGAACATAAGAACACCAAAATAACTCGGTAGAAAAATATGCCTGGAACAAAAACAAGAAATACTCTACAGATTACAAAGAATGATTTGGTGAAGTTCCTATATTTCAAACGGTGTCTAGTCTAAGAAGTAAAATTAGGACTATCACATAGGATGGCCACTCATGGAAGAACCAAGAAAATACTGACTTTTAATATAAATGAATTGTGGCCCTGATCTGATTGCCCACACATATGCTCTAAGAATGCTCTTATCAATGATGAGGTTCTTTCAGCACACAAGATTCTACACAAGTCCATTAAATGATAAGTACTTTATACAAGAATGTAATTTCAAATGGTACAGGACAAGAAGATGAAAAAAATTAAGATGCTCAAATATCAAAGATCGTATCTCCCCAAGTTCCATGAACGAATAAGCCCCCTTTCTATATGCAATTGCCACATGTCGTATCATTAAATAAAATGGTTACGAACATTAGCTGAGCAAAGTTTTGTCCACAAGGAAAATACCATGACTGGAGTTGTGGTCATGACATCAACGTGATAAATCATGGAAATGCATCCCTCTAAAAAAAATTCCAACTTTGCTCAAAATAGGCGGTCCATCAATCTTACAGTGCAAATCATGTCATGGTACTCTTGCACTTGTCCTTTGACACCTGCTTGCACCAAGAGAATACATATGATGACATAAAGATTAAAACTCAATGAGCTGAATTAATGTGGTGCAAGATAAGTACTGGCAGTACCGAGTATAGCATACAACAAAGAACATCACAATTGATTGCTTCTTCAACGCCATCTTGGAATTGTCAGAGAGATCTCCTTGCCAGATCATCACAGTCAGCTATGAGTCAGTGGTCAAGAATGTTTCTACTCAAACAAACCAAACGCAGTAGCCTACCAAGTTCATCTCACCTTACATCCCTCCCTCCCTCCCTCCATCCATCCACCACAAACGAACTGAGATACTGCCTACTGGATGCTGTTGCTGCTTCTTCAGAGTATTTCTGATTTGTGGCTTCTTTGATAATGATCCAAAAATGGAAGATGCATTTATTTTCAAAGAAAGACCAGCATCCAAGTTCCATAGGAAAATAGAACAGCTTCCATGCAAGCAAATTAGCATATGGTGGCTATGGATGCACGCATTAAAAAAAGGCATAAACCTACAGAATCGCATAAGTATAAACCTCACAGAGACTGAACTAAGAAATAAGCTTTGCTGAAAGAACATGAATACGTCATGAAATAAAGGCCAGATCTGACATATCTCAGTTTAAACTGACGGTCGTCCGCGTCGTTGTGGCGCCTTTTAAGGCGGGACTGTGTGTAGTAATCAAGCTGATGAATTTGTTAACATGTTAGGGTTAGTTTAGCGAGAAGACAAACGCATATGCACGACAATTGCATGTTGGTGGTCAAAAATATAAGGCACGACATAACTGCATCAGGAAGAGCATCCATTCATAAAGCAGAGCCAGCCTAGTAGTTCTATTGATCCTAATAGGTTTACATTAACATAGAAGGGCCAGTCTTACAAGGTGGATCAATATAATTCTGATAAAGGCAATCTTACAAGGTGGGTCTTTTTTTATCAGATCAACTGAGAAGAAAGAATATTAATCTATCAGGCATGAACAAATTTTCATAAAGGCAGTCAATTTGAAGCAAGATAGATGTAGATTCTGATAAAAATGGTAATTTTGGGGTGGATCAATAGGATTTGAAGCAAACAGATGAAATATTTCGACAATCTATCAGAAGGATAGAAGTTGTGATGCAGGAAAGCCAGTTATCTAGCATGGTCAATTTCAGCTAGCGGAACTGATATATGGAACAAGTATTCTAGATGATAACTAACAAAGAATAAAAGGGTTAATTTCATGGGAACATAATAATTGTTGCCACAAGTATTACCCACCACGTTTTATCCATCAGGCTAACCAAAAGAGTAGTTTGAGATGGGCAAAATAATGGAAGTATGTGACTTTAGGAACTCAGAGTGTGATCCTAAAGTGAAGACATTGTAGCATGTACTCCATCCAAACATCAAGTGACATGTATCTTCAGATAAAATGTCTGCCTCATGGGCCACCAATATAATCAGTGAAATGGCTCAATTCAGCTGATACATCTGATGGAATTAGACATGAGGCTGACCAAGTATCTGAAAAACATGAACAAAAGCCAAATGAGATCATAATGCTTGATAGATCACGATAAAGCTTGTTCCAGCATGCACTGAATAATCATCTTGGAGGCAACTTTAAGATAGTTAAACAACTTTTATTGCCAAGTTTAAATAAAATGAAGGGTTCTACTAAACTTCTAGTAGCAAATATCACATGATCATAGAGGGGCATAATTTCAGAGTATTTCTTGCAAACACAAACAATTCCAGGTTCACTTGTTGGAATTATACCTAAACAAAATCCAATAATCATCACTCTAAAAATAAAGTAGCACAAAAGCTCACCGCAGATGTGCAGCAAGTCAGCACTCTTGACCCAATCGTTGCCAGTGTAGCATGTTGCTCTATGCCTTTCCCTTTTTGACCCCCTCTGCACTTGTTCTGAAACTTGTTCAGTTAAGTCTTTCTTCAGTCAGGTTCTCTTCGTCCTCATTATTCATGGCAGCACCAGGTACAGCCGGGTCAATGATGGAAAATAGAGCTAAAGGCATTTTATTAATGGAACATCATTTAGAGTGCCCATAAACTCTACCGATGCTTTAGTGGTTCTACTATATGTTAGTCTTCTGTCTGGCATCTCTTCAAATACATCAAGCCTTGATCCCATTAAAACTCAAGATTCAGGAGTGACACTTTCAAGTAAAGTAGTGACAGTAGTAAATATGAAGTCCTACATTTTCAGGCAATTTTACCAATAAGTTGAGCAAGCTGCAGAAGCGAAAATCACAATATCATCCCGGTGTCTACTTCATGTCTATCTTTTGGACAACATCAACCTGAACATCCTCCAATATATCAAACCTTGTTCCCAACCAAATCCGATAAGGAGTGACACTTTCATGCAAATTCTACGGGGAGTATTTTCTTGTATTTCTACTAGCGTCAGTAAAGTATTGACAGTCAGTTGGTACTAAGCGGACTATTTTCAGGCATTCCTATCAGTAAATACAGCAAGCAGCAAAACTGAAAACCAAAATGTATAGCACCAATTAAATCCACATATCTCCAATAGAATCATCAAATCAAACCATACATAGTTCGTGCCCCTAATTCCATAGGTATTTGGGTACCTCGCATTGAAGCACACACTTTCGTTCGGCCTCCTCGCGTGCAACCTCCGCGATGCGGGCACGCAGCCCCTTGTGCCGCCTCCGCCTGACCCCGCGCAGCCGCTCTGCCTCCTCGGCGGCGAGGTCGCGCTCCCTGGCCCTTCCTCCCCCTCCTCTACCACCACCATCGCAGCCGGGTGGAGGGCACGCCTTGCCGCGAAGAGGAGACCTTGCCTTCTTTAGTGGCCAGTATTGGAAGAGCCGGGATGAGGCGGCTGTGATGGCGGCGGCGGCGCGGCGGCGATGACGACGAAAACCCTAGCCATCAGTTTAGGGGGAAAGAAAGCGAGACAGGAGGAGCGGCGATTTTGGCGGCGGCTGCAAGAACCCTAACTGGGAGGAGAGAAAGAGGGATGCTGGGTGCGAGGGGTGCGAGGGAACGCGAGCGACCAGTGCGGATGCCCCTGCGTGTCGCTTTTCTCCACCAAGCACTGCTTGCCACGTGGCTATCGCGAGGGCTCGTCCCTTGCGCCACCGTTAATGGGTTGTATATGCACACTCGTGTATATTAAAAAACAAAAATCAAATGGCAGACCACATGCTCTTTCATCAAAAAGAAGACGGTGTTGGTCCAACCAACCAAACAATGCTTTAAATAATGCAACATGTACTTTGAAGTTGATGCAATTAAATGGCCAAACAACTATGGTATGCTTTATCTTTCCCTTCCGGCTATATATACCTCTACTACACACCTTCACCAGAGCACTCATCAAGCTTTGTCATCGTTTCATCCATACCTTTCACTTCTGACCTTACACCTCTTTCCTTTTAACATTTTACTAGTACAATAACTATGGATATAGCAATTTACAAGAGAACTGCCGTAAGACAAAAATGTTGTCAAGAATGTGTAGGAAAAAGAGGCATAGGAAAATGAACACATGCATATTGATCGTCTTCTTCGTTCATTGAGCCGCACACGATCATCTGGCGGGTTTGTTATCACAGACCCATCGCTGCAATAAGGAGGAGAATGTTTTTACAGTACATCTGGCGGGTTTGTTATCACAGACCCATCATTTTTACTCGTTCATTTTTGTGATTCAACTGCCCAGATGTGGCAATACTACACCAAACTTTGTGCAATATATTTAGGTGTCATGCATGGACGTGTTTTGGTAGCTCACTATTATAAATTGCACAACCAGTTTTCCTGAAAAACGGTTAATTTTCTGTCTCCATGCTCCGACTGTTGGTGGAGCCAGCACCGGCCGTTTGATAAACTTCATTTGCATCGCTCTAGTGTCTTCTACACTTTGGTTATCTCAGCTTGACGAGTTCTTTCCGCCAAGAGTGTCGCAAGAATGCTGCTCGATCGCTAGGATGTGCAAGTACACAAGCAAGCTGCTAAGCACACATACTGCTGGCCGGATGGATTCTTCCTTAGGACACGCACATATACGGGAGACCAAGCTAGCCGGATCGATTCTCGTATGTGTCCTCGACAATTTTTATCTTTTTTGCGTGATATAGTCGTACATCTCGTATCGTGGCATGCATGAGGTCGTTGCAGATCGCACGGTGTGGACGATGCGTGGTTCAGTGAAGATGGTGTGTTGATGTGTTGCATGAGGTCGGCCAATGTGTTGCGTGCAGAAAAGAATCCACGCCTGCGGTCCTGTGTACCGCTTGCATGCTCGCTGGCTCGGGCCGTGTCACGACATGAGGTGCTAAGTGCATTTAAAATCTTAGCAACTAATCTTCATAATGAATCGATAGGTGTTTTAACATTGAGCTTTCCTCATGGAATTGTTTAATAATTAATAAACTCCCTCATGTATTGGTTGATAATCTTTTCATATAGATTCACCTGCTTAGCATTGTTTCTTTCTGAGGTCATCATAATGCTTTCTCTTCTTTTTAAGGCTGGTCATAGTGGAGATTAACTTATACTAGTATCATGCATATGACACTAGTCTAAGTTACTATCTCCATAGTGGAAAGTAACATAGTAGTAGTGTCATAGACAGCTTTATTTATTATGTTGTAGACTCATTCTTTTTTGGAAAGCGCTATGTTACAGTAACATATTATGTTACTCCAAATACCCCTTTCCTTATTAACTACATGCCACATAAGCAAAATTTTCTTAAAGTACGTTATGTTACTATCTAAGTTACTCCCACTATGACTAGCCTAATTACTTTACCACATTATTGTTGTCTATGTGGCGTCCTTAGCACCTGTACACCTTGGAGTACTGTAAAGGACCGAAGAACGAGTATCATCGAGGTATGTATCGGTGCGCGCAGCTGGAATTAATAGCATCTAGAAAAACGAATCCGCTCGAACTCCCTGGCTCCTCAGCGATTTGGGCCTCCTGGCCGTTAGATTCGTTTGCTTGATGTGATTCCGGCCGTCGGATCGAGCAGTGGGATGAACTGCGCCGTCGGATCGATTCGTTGCTCCTATCGCACTCCTGTCGCAATGAAAGTAACCGTTTCCCTGGGTTTTCGCTTACTCCGCCCTTTTGAGCGTATTTCGCTGGCGTGTGGGGTTTCCGGCGTGTGGGCCGCCTTGTTCAGTGACTGTGGCTATGTGTTTTGGCTGTGTGGCCCGTGGGGCGCGTGGGCTGGCAAATATCTTGTGCCACCGCAAGAAATAACGTGCCCCCGCAGAGGGTATTTTGGTCTTTTCACGTTTTGGCATTGTGCATGGTGGATGGTGGTTGGCCCATGCATGGATGAGGTGGGGGAGGGCACCGGCTTGCCCCTTCGTGCTCCCATTCGCCCTTTCTCTCTGGATCCCCTCTTCTCTCCCACGATCCTCTCTCTCCCCCCCCAACTGCCGCCGCCACCATCGTCGCCTGGTACCGGCCAGTTCCGGCGAAGTCCGTCACCATCCAGCACATCCACGAGGTCATCTCGTGACGCTGCTCCTTCTCCACCGTGTTGATCCATCGCGCCGCTCCTCTACGCGCGGCCCCGGCTAACCCTAGCACCGCGGTCATCGGTGCACTACACGGCGTCGCCATGGACGCCGGCGCTGCGCCTGCGGCTCCGATCGGTCCTCCCCGACACCGCCTAAGTCCTCCCGCACTGCATCGCCTCCTGGTCGTTGTTCCAGGCGCCTCCATCGACTGGAGGAACAATGGGCCCTCGTCCTTGTGCCAGTGCGTGTCCGTGAAGGAAACGAACCGAGATGTGCCGCCTCAGATCCACTGTGTGAAGGCAGCGGTGAGCGTTATCTCCACTTCCCCCATTTCCTCTCTCACTCTATCTCTGTGTGTGTGTGTTCATCCGCTCGAGATTCAATTGGATATGTCAATTTGTTTTTTTTTTGCAGGGGGGTGGATCACAAGGGGAGAGGTGCAGTCCTCCAGAGCTGGTGGATCCCAAAATTGGAAGGTTTATTGATTTCCCATCTGGTTTATTTGTGCCTCAATTGAGATCATGCATTTGAATTATGTTGTTGCTTGATGAAAAATTAGTAATGGACTACTGCAGTATAGTCCGTATCATGTCTTTCTTCCATTGTCTAGACACTATATTAATTGTTGTTCAAGATAAAAATATCCTGTTGATTGTATGTACATGTATCAAATGAACCCGATGCTCCTGTACATATATCTTGGTGTTCTGCTAATTTATTCATGGTTGACCAGGATAGTTGAAATGCAGCTAGCTATAAAAAATGCATTGATAACGTTTTTTGAGATGCTATCTCAGGTGATGGTCAATTAGATAGTAGTTTATAACATTGTGGTAGGAAAATCTATATAAGTTTCGTTTTGGCTGGTGTAAAGTTTGTGTAAAGATTGTTGTAAGCACCACTTGTGTGCTGATTTTACTCTTTCAAGTCCTAATTTAGTAGCTTACTTATGATGCATGTGCTTACTATTTCCATTTTATGCGTTCGTATTCTGTCTCAGATGATGGCGATATGTTGCGAGGATGAGTGCTTCTCCATTTTCTGTTCTGTATGTGGTGGTCGACGTTTGTACCTCGCTCGGGCTAATTTCTTTGGTAATTCACATATGAAATCGTTAATTTCTTCCATATTTGTTAGCCTGAAATACTTTGTCAAATATTGATTTCCTTGTTTGATCAAACAACACATGAACTCCAATGTGTACATGATATTTCCGTGATCACGTTATTTTGTTCATGCCATGCGTTGACTAGAGAAAGATGGCGATGCTTTGCTTATCGTGGTTGTAAACCTGTATACCTAATGATGGTGTATTCTTATGTTAGCTAAAAGTGCTTCTGCTGTGTAGTTCGTCTAACCAAATTTGTAACAAATTTGTAGGGACCTAAAAACATAGATTGATATGTGATATTGTAATGAATACAAAGACAACATCAGCATGGCAGACTGCCATATAAGATAGAGTATAAGATAAAAGGACAGTCTGTTACTTCTCTCCGATTGCACATGGATAGTTTGATCTTGCGGTGCATGTGTAGTTTATTCACGGGGATGTATATGCATAATTCAGTAATGGATTGTTTGTTTTCTCCTTGCGAATACTAACTGCTAGCATATGCATTTATTTGCTGATTCTAACTGTTGGGGAACGTAGTAATTTCAAAAAATTTCCTACGCACACGCAAGATCATGGTGATGCATAGCAACGAGGGGGAGCGTCTGATCTACGTACCCTTGTAGATCGCAACGGAAGCGTTGACACAATGTAGAGGAAGTAGTCGTACGTCTTCTTCCCGATCCGACCGATCCAAGCACCGTTACTCCGGCACCTCCGAGTTCTTAGCACAAGTTCAGCTCGATGACGATCCTCTGGCTTCGATCCAGCAAAGCGTCGAGGAAGAGTTCCGTCAGCACAACGGCGTGGTGACGATCTTGATGTACTACCGACGCAGGGCTTCGCCTAAGCACTACAACGGTATGATCGAGGTGGAATTTGGTGGCAGGGGGCACCGCACACGGCTAAGGAACGATCTCAAGGATCAACTTGTGTGTCTAAAGGTGCCCCCTGCCCCCCGTATATAAAGGTTTCAAGGGGAGGGGCTGGCCGGCCAAGGTGGGAGGTGCAGGAGGAGTCCTACTCCTACCGGGAGTAGGACTCCCCCCTCCAATCCTAGTCCAACTAGGTTTCCTCAAGTGGGAAAGAGAGAGGGGGTGGCCGGCCACTTTCCCTAGTCCTAATAGGACTAGGGGAAGGGGGGGGGGAGGCGCGCAGCCCATGGGGCAGCCCTTTCACCTTTCCACTAAGGCCCATGTTGGCCCATTTGGCTCCCGGGGGGTTCCGGTAACCCTCCTGGTAATCCGGTAAAATCCCGATTTCACCCGGAACACTTCCGATGTCCAAACATAGGCTTCCAATATATCAATCTTTATGTCTCGACCATTTCGAGACTCCTCGTCATGTCCGTGATCACATCCGGGACTCCGAACAACCTTCGGTACATCAAAATGCATAAACTCATAATAACTGTCATCGTAACGTTAAGCGTGCGGACCCTACGGTTCGAGAACAATGTAGACATGACCGAGACACGTCTCCGGTCAATAACCAATAGCGGGACCTGGATGCCCATATTGGCTCCTACATATTCTACGAAGATCTTTATCGGTCAGACCGCATAACAACATACGTTGTTCCCTTTGTCATCGGTATGTTACTTGCCCGAGATTCGATCGTCGGTATCCAATACCTAGTTCAATCTCGTTACTGGCAAGTCTCTTTACTCGTTCCGTACTACATCATCTCACAACTAACATCTTAGTTATAATGCTTGCAAGGCTTATGTGATGTGTATTACCGAGAGGGCCCAGAGATACCTCTCCGACACTCGGAGTGACAAACCCTAATCTCGAAATACGCCAACCCAACATCTACCATTGGAGACACCTGTAGTACTCCTTTATAATCACCCAGTTACGTTGTGACGTTTGGTAGTATCCAAAGTGTTCCTCCGGTAAACGGGAGTTGCATAATCTCATAGTTATAGGAACATGTATAAGTCATGAAGAAAGCAATAGCAACATACTAAACGATCGGGTGCTAAGCTAATGGAATGGGTCATGTCAATCAGATCATTCAACTAATGATGTGACCTCGTTAATCAAATAACAACTCTTTGTTCATGGTTAGGAAACATAACCATCTTTGATTAACGAGCTAGTCAAGTAGAGGCATACTAGTGACACTCTGTTTGTCTATGTATTCACACATGTATTATGTTTCCGGTTAATACAATTCTAGCATGAATAATAAACATTTATCATGATATAAGGAAATAAATAATAACTTTATTATTGCCTCTAGGGCATATTTCCTTCAGTCTCCCACTTGCACTAGAGTCAATAATCTAGATTACACAGTAATGATTCTAACACCCATGGAGCCTTGGTGCTGATCATGTTTTGCTCGTGGAAGAGGCTTAGTCAACGGGTCTGCAACATTCAGATCCGTATGTATCTTGCAAATCTCTATGTCTCCCACCTGGACTAGATCCCGGATGGAGTTGAAGCGTCTCTTGATGTGTTTGGTCCTTTTGTGAAATCTGGATTCCTTTGCCAAAGCAATTGCACCAGTATTGTCACAAAAGATTTTCATTGGACCCGATGCACTAGGTATGACACCTAGATCGGATATGAACTCCTTCATCCAGACTCCTTCGTTCGCTGCTTCCGAAGCAGCTATGTACTCCGCTTCACATGTAGATCCCGCTACGACGCTTTGTTTAGAACTGCACCAACTGACAGCTCCATCGTTTAAAGTAAACACGTATCCGGTTTGTGATTTAGAATCGTCCAGATCAGTGTCAAAGCTTGCATCAACGTAACCTCTTACGGTGAGCTCTTTGTCACCTCCATATACGAGAAACATATCCTTAGTCCTTTTCAGGTATTTCAGGATGTTCTTGACCGCTGTCCAGTGATCCACTCCTGGATTACTTTGGTACCTCCCTGCTAAACTTATAGCAAGGCACACATCAGGTCTGGTACACAGCATTGCATACATGATAGAGCCTATGGCTGAAGCATAGGGAACACCTTTCATTTTCTCTCTATCTTCTGCAGTGGTCGGGCATTGAGTCTGACTCAACTTCACACCTTGTAACACAGGCAAGAACCCTTTCTTTGCTTGATCCATTTTGAACTTCTTCAAAATCTTGTCAAGGTATGTGCTTTGTGAAAGTCCAATTAAGCGTCTTGATCTATCTCTATAGATCTTTATGCCTAATATGTAAGAAGCTTCCCCGAGGTCTTTCATCGAAAAACTTTTATTCAAGTATCCCTTTATGCTATCCAGAAATTCTATATCATTTCCAATCAGCAATATGTCATCCACATATAATATCAGAAATGCTACAGAGCTCCCACTCACTTTTCTTGTAAATACAGGCTTCTCCAAAAGTCTGTATAAAGCCAAATGCTTTGATCACACTATCAAAGCGTTTATTCCAACTCCGAGATGCTTGCACCAGTCCATAAATGGATCGCTGGAGTTTGCATACTTTGTTAGCTCCCTTTGGATCGACAAAACCTTCTGGTTGCATCATATACAACTCTTCTTCCAGAAATCCATTCAGGAATGCAGTTTTGACATCCATCTGCCAAATTTCATAATCATAAAATGCGGCAATTGCTAACATGATTCTGACAGACTTAAGCATCGCTACGGGTGAGAATGTCTCATCGTAGTCAACCCCTTGAACTTGTCGAAAACCTTTTGCAACAAGTCGAGCTTTATAGATAGTAACATTACCGTCAGCGTCAGTCTTTTTCTTGAAGATCCATTTATTCTCAATTGCTTGCCGATCATCGGGCAAGTCAACCAAAGTCCATACTTTGTTCTCATACATGGATCCCATCTCAGATTTCATGGCCTCAAGCCACTTTGCGGAATCTGGGCTCACCATCGCTTCTTCATAGTTTGTAGGTTCATCATGATCTAGTAGCATGACTTCCAGAACTGGATTACCGTACCACTCTGGCGCGGATCTTGCTCTGGTTGATCTACGAGGTTCAGTAGTATCTTGTTCTGAAGTTTCATGATCATTATCATCAACTTCCTCACTTATTGGTGTAGGTGTCGCAGAAACAGTTTTCTGTGATGTACTACTTTCTAATAAGGGAGCGGGTACAGTTACCTCGTCAAGTTCTACTTTCCTCCCACTCACTTCTTTTGAGAGAAACTCCTTCTCAAGAAAGTTTCCGAATTTAGCAACAAAAGTCTTGCCTTCGGAGGTGTATCCAATAGTTTCCTTTGGATATCCTATGAAGACACATTTCTCCGATTTGGGTTCGAGCTTATCAGGTTGAAGCTTTTTTACATAAGCATTGCAACCCCAAACTTTAAGAAACGACAACTTTGGTTTCTTGCCAAACCACAGTTCATAAGGCGTCGTCTCAACGGATTTTGATGGTGCCCTATTTAACGTGAATGCGGCCGTCTCTAAAGCGTATCCCCAAAACGATAGCGGTAAATCAGTAAGAGACATCATAGATCGTACCATATCTAGTAAAGTACGATTACGACATTCGGACACACCATTACGCTGTGGTGTTCTGGGTGGCGTGAGTTGCGAAACTATTCCACAATTTTTCAAATGTATACCAAACTCGTAACTCAAATATTCTCCTCCACGATCAGATCGTAGAAACTTTATTTTCTTGTTACGATGATTTTCAATTTCACTCTGAAATTCCTTGAACTTTTCAAATGTTTTAGACTTGTGTTTCATCAAGTAGATATACCCATATCTGCTTAAATCATCTGTGAAGGTGAGAAAATAACGATATCCGCCACGAGCCTCAATATTCATCGGACCACATACATCGGTATGTATGATTTCCAATAAATCTGTTGCTCTCTCCATAGTACCGGAGAACGGTGTTTTAGTCATCTTGCCCATGAGGCACGGTTCGCAAGTACCAAGTGATTCATAATCAAGTGGTTCCAAAAGTCCATCAGTATGGAGTTTCTTCATGCGCTTTATACCGATATGACCTAAACGGCAGTGCCACAAATAAGTTGCACTATCATTATCAACTCTGCATCTTTTGGCCTCTACATTATGAATATGTGTATCACTACTATCGAGATTTAACAAGAATAGACCACTCTTCAAGGGTGCATGACCATTAAAGATATTACTCATATAAATAGAACAACCATTATTCTCCGATTTAAATGAATAACCGTCTCGCATTAAACAAGATCCAGATATAATGTTCATGCTCAACGCTGGCACCAAATAACAATTATTTAGGTCTAATATTAATCCCGAAGGTAGATGTAGAGGTAGCGTGCCGACCGCGATCACATCGACTTTGGAACCGTTTCCCACGCGCATCGTCACCTCGTCCTTAGCTAATCTTCGCTTAATCCGTAGTCCCTGTTTCGAGTTGCAAATATTAGCAACAGAACCAGTATCAAATACCCAGGTGCTACTGCGTGCATTAGTAAGGTACACATCAATAACATGTATATCACATATACCTTTGTTCACCTTGCCATCCTTCTTATCCGTCAAATACTTGGGGCAGTTCCGCTTCCAGTGACCAGTCTGCTTGCAGTAGAAGCACTCAGTTTCAGGCTTAGGTCCAGACTTGGGTTTCTTCTCCTGAGCAGCAACTTGCTTGCCGTTCTTCTTGAAGTTCCCCTTCTTCTTTCCTTTGCCCTTTTTCTTGAAACTAGTGGTTTTGTTAACCATCAACACTTGATGCTCCTTCTTGATTTCTACGTCCGCAGCTTTCAGCATTGCGAAGAGCTCGGGAATAGTCTTGTTCATCCCTTGCATATTATAGTTCATCACGAAGCTCTTGTAGCTTGGTGGCAGTGATTGGAGAATTCTGTCAATGACGCAATCATCTGGAAGATTAACTCCCATCTGAATCAAGTGATTGTTATACCCAGACATTTTGAGTATATGCTCACTGACAGAACTGTTCTCCTCCATCTTGCAGCTATAGAACTTATTGGAGACTTCATATCTCTCAATCCGGGCATTTGCTTGAAATATTAACTTCAACTCCTGGAACATCTCATATGCTCCATGACGTTCAAAACGTCGTTGAAGTCCCGATTCTAAGCCGTAAAGCATGGCACACTGAACTATCGAGTAGTCATCAGCTTTGCTCTGCCAGACGTTCATAACATCTGGTGTTGCTCCAGCAGCAGGCCTGGCACCCAGCGGTGCTTCCAGGACGTAATTCTTCTGTGCAGCAATGAGGATAATCCTCAAGTTACGGACCCAGTCCGTGTAATTGCAACCATCATCTTTCAACTTTGCTTTCTCAAGGAACGCATTAAAATTCAACGGAACAACAGCACGAGCCATCTATCTACAATCAACATAAACAAGCAAGATACTATCAGGTACTAAGTTCATGATAAATTTAAGTTCAATTAATCATATTACTTAAGAACTCCCACTTAGATAGACATCCCTCTAATCCTCTAAGTGATCACGTGATCCAAATCAACTAAACCATGTCCGATCATCACGTGAGATGGAGTAGTTTCATCGGTGAACATCATTATGTTGATCATATCTACTATATGATTCACGCTCGACCTTTCGGTCTCCGTGTTCCGAGGCCATATCTATATATGCTTGGCTCGTCAAGTATAACCTGAGTATTCCGCGTGTGCAACTGTTTTGCACCCGTTGTATTTGAACGTAGAGCCTATCACACCCGATCATCACGTGGTGTCTCAGCACGAAGAACTTTCGCAACGGTGCATACTCCGGGAGAACACTTCTTGATAATTTAGTGAGAGATCATCTTATAATGCTACCGTCAATCAAAGCAAGATAAGATGCATAAAAGATAAACATCACATGCAATCAATATAAGTGATATCATATGGCCATCATCATCTTGTGCTTGTGATCTCCATCTCCGAAGCACCGTCATGATCACCATCGTCACCGGCGCGACACCTTGATCTCCATCGTAGCATCGTTGTCGTCTCGCCAATCTTATGCTTCCACGACTATCACTACCGTTTAGCAATAAAGTAAAGCATTACATCGCGATTGCATTGCATACAATAAAGCGACAACCATATGGCTCCTGCCAGTTGCCGATAACTTGGTTACAAAACATGATCATCTCATACAATAAAATCAGCATCATGCCTTGACCATATCACATCACAACATGCCCTACAAAAACAAGTTAGACGCCCTCTACTTTGTTGTTGCAAGTTTTACGTGGCTGCTACGGGCTTAAGCAAGAACTCATCTCACCTACGCATCAAAACCACAACGATAGTTTGTCAAATAGACTCCGTTTTAACCTTCTCAAGGACCGGGCGTAGCCATACTCGGTTCAACTAAAGTTGGAGAGACAGTCGCCCGCAAGCCATCTATGTGCAAAGCACGTCGAGGGAACCGGTCTCGCGTAAGCGTACGCGTAAGGTTGGTCCGGGTCGTCTCGTCCAACAATACCGTCGAACCAAAGTATGACATGCTGGTAGGCAGTCTGACTTGTATCGCCCACAACTCACTTGTGTTCTACTCGTGCAAATAACATCTAACCATAAAACCTAGGCTCGGATGCCACTGTTGGGGAACGTAGTAATTTCAAAATATTTCCTACGCACACGCAAGATCATGGTGATGCATAGCAACGAGGGGGAGAGTCTGATCTACGTACCCTTATAGATCGCAACGGAAGCGTTGACACAACGTAGAGGAAGTAGTCGTACGTCTTCTTCCCGATCTGATCGATCCAAGCACCGTTACTCCGGCACCTCCGAGTTCTTAGCACACATTCAGTTCGCTGACGATCCTCTGGCTCCGATCCAGCAAAGCGTCGAGGAAGAGTTCCGTCAGCACAACGGCGTGGTGACGATCTTGATGTACTACCGACGCAGGGCTTCGCCTAAGCACTACAACGGTATGATCGAGGTGGAATTTGGTGGCAGGGGGCACCGCACACGGCTAAGGAACGATCTCAAGGATCAACTTGTGTGTCTAGAGGTGCCCCCTACCCCCGTATATAAAGGTTTCAAGGGGAGGGGCTGGCCGGCCAAGGTGGGAGGCGCAGGAGGAGTCCTACTCCTACCGGGAGTAGGACTCCCCCCTCCAATCCTAGTCCAACTAGGTTTCCTCAAGTGGGAAAGAGAGAGGGGGTGGCCGGCCACTTTCCCTAGTCCTAATAGGACTAGGGGAAGGGGGGAGGCGCGCAGCCCATGGGGCAGCCCTTTCACCTTTCCACTAAGGCCCATGTTGGCCCATTTGGCTCTCGGGGGGTTCCGGTAACCCTCCCGGTAATCCGGTAAAATCCCGATTTCACCCGGAACACTACCGATGTCCAAACATAGGCTTCCAATATATCAATCTTTATGTCTCGGCCATTTCGAGACTCCTCGTCATGTCCGTGATCACATCTGGGACTCTGAACAACCTTCGGTACATCAAAATGCATAAACTCATAATAACTGTCATCGTAACGTTAAGCGTGCGGACCCTACGGTTCGAGAACAATGTAGACATGACCGAGACACATCTCCGGTCAATAACCAATAGCGGGACCTGGATGCCCATATTGGCTCCTACATATTCTACGAAGATCTTTATCGGTCAGACCGCATAACAACATACGTTGTTCCCTTTGTCATCGGTATGTTACTTGCCCGAGATTCGATCGTCGGTATCCAATACCTAGTTCAATCTCGTTACTGGCAAGTCTCTTTACTCATTCCGTAATACATCATCTCACAACTAACATCTTAGTTATAATGCTTGCAAGGCTTATGTGATGTGTATTACCGAGAGGGCCCAGAGATACCTCTCCGACACTCGGAGTGACAAACCCTAATCTCGAAATACGCCAACCCAACATCTACCATTGGAGACACCTGTAGTACTCCTTTATAATCACCCAGTTACGTTGTGACGTTTGGTAGTATCCAAAGTGTTCCTCCGGTAAACGGGAGTTGCATAATCTCATAGTTATAGGAACATGTATAAGTCATGAAGAAAGCAATAGCAACATACTAAACGATCGGGTGCTAAGCTAATGGAATGGGTCATGTCAATCAGATCATTCAACTAATGATGTGACCTCGTTAATCAAATAACAACTCTTTGTTCATGGTTAGGAAACATAACCATCTTTGATTAACGAGCTAGTCAAGTAGAGGCATACTAGTGACACTCTGTTTGTCTATGTATTCACACATGTATTATGTTTCCGGTTAATACAATTCTAGCATGAATAATAAACATTTATCATGATATAAGGAAATAAATAATAACTTTATTATTGCCTCTAGGGCATATTTCCTTCAGTCTCCCACTTGCACTAGAGTCAATAATCTAGATTACACAGTAATGATTCTAACACCCATGGAGCCTTGGTGCTGATCATGTTTTGCTCGTGGACGAGGCTTAGTCAACGGGTCTGCAACATTCAGATTCGTATGTATCTTGCAAATCTCTATGTCTCCCACCTGGACTAGATCCCGGATGGAGTTGAAGCGTCTCTTGATGTGTTTGGTCCTTTTGTGAAATCTGGATTCCTTTGCCAAAGCAATTGCACCAGTATTGTCACAAAAGATTTTCATTGGACCCGATGCACTAGGTATGACACCTAGATCGGATATGAACTCCTTCATCCAGACTCCTTCATTCGCTGCTTCCGAAGCAGCTATGTACTCCGCTTCACATGTAGATCCCGCTACGACGCTTTGTTTAGAACTGCACCAACTGACAGCTCCATCGTTTAAAGTAAACACGTATCCGGTTTGTGATTTAGAATCGTCCGGATCAGTGTCAAAGCTTGCATCAACGTAACCTCTTACGGTGAGCTCTTTGTCACCTCCATATACGAGAAACATATCCTTAGTCCTTTTCAGGTATTTCAGGATGTTCTTGACCGCTGTCCAGTGATCCACTCCTGGATTACTTTGGTACCGCCCTGCTAAACTTATAGCAAGGCACACATCAGGTCTGGTACACAGCATTGCATACATGATAGAGCCTATGGCTGAAGCATAGGGAACATCTTTCATTTTCTCTCTATCTTCTGCAGTGGTCGGGCATTGAGTCTGACTCAACTTCACACCTTGTAACACAGGCAAGAACCCTTTCTTTGCTTGATCCATTTTGAACTTCTTCAAAATCTTGTCAAGGTATGTGCTTTGTGAAAGTCCAATTAAGCGTCTTGATCTATCTCTATAGATCTTTATGCCTAATATGTAAGAAGCTTCCCCGAGGTCTTTCATCGAAAAACTTTTATTCAATTATCCCTTTATGCTATCCAGAAATTCTATATCATTCCCAATCAGCAATATGTCATCCACATATAATATCAGAAATGCTACAGAGCTCCCACTCACTTTTCTTGTAAATACAGGCTTCTCCAAAAGTCTGTATAAAGCCAAATGCTTTGATCACACTATCAAAGCGTTTATTCCAACTCCGAGATGCTTGCACCAGTCCATAAATGGATCGCTGGAGTTTGCATACTTTGTTAGCTCCCTTTGGATCGACAAAACCTTCTGGTTGCATCATATACAACTCTTCTTCCAGAAATCCATTCAGGAATGCAGTTTTGACATCCATCTGCCAAATTTCATAATCATAAAATGCGGCAATTGCTAACATGATTCTGACAGACTTAAGCATCGCTACGGGTGAGAATGTCTCATCGTAGTCAACCCCTTGAACTTGTCGAAAACCTTTTGCAACAAGTCGAGCTTTATAGATAGTAACATTACCGTCAGCGTCAGTCTTTTTCTTGAAGATCCATTTATTCTCAATTGCTTGCCGATCATCGGGCAAGTCAACCAAAGTCCATACTTTGTTCTCATACATGGATCCCATCTCAGATTTCATGGCCTCAAGCCACTTTGCGGAATCTGGGCTCACCATCGCTTCTTCATAGTTTGTAGGTTCATCATGATCTAGTAGCATGACTTCCAGAACTGGATTACCGTACCACTCTGGCGCGGATCTTGCTCTGGTTGATCTACGAGGTTCAGTAGTATCTTGTTCTGAAGTTTCATGATCATTATCATCAACTTCCTCACTTATTGGTGTAGGCGTCGCAGAAACAGTTTTCTGTGATTTACTACTTTCTAATAAGGGAGCGGGTACAGTTACCTCGTCAAGTTCTACTTTCCTCCCACTCACTTCTTTTGAGAGAAACTCCTTCTCAAGAAAGTTTCCGAATTTAGCAACAAAAGTCTTGCCTTCGGAGGTGTATCCAATAGTTTCCTTTGGATATCCTATGAAGACACATTTCTCCGATTTGGGTTCGAGCTTATCAGGTTGAAGCTTTTTCACATAAGCATTGCAACCCCAAACTTTAAGAAACGACAACTTTGGTTTCTTGCCAAACCACAGTTCATAAGGCGTCGTCTCAGCGGATTTTGATGGTGCCCTATTTAACGTGAATGCGGCCGTCTCTAAAGCGTATCCCCAAAACGATAGCGGTAAATCAGTAAGAGACATCATAGATCGTACCATATCTAGTAAAGTACGATTACGACATTCGGACACACCATTACGCTGTGGTGTTCCGGGTGGCGTGAGTTGCGAAACTATTCCACAATTTTTCAAATGTATACCAAACTCGTAACTCAAATATTCTCCTCCACGATCAGATCGTAGAAACTTTATTTTCTTGTTACGATGATTTTCAACTTCACTCTGAAATTCCTTGAACTTTTCAAATGTTTTAGACTTGTGTTTCATCAAGTAGATATACCCATATCTGCTTAAATCATCTGTGAAGGTGAGAAAATAACGATATCCGCCACGAGCCTCAATATTCATCGGACCACATACATCGGTATGTATGATTTCCAATAAATCTGTTGCTCTCTCCGTAGTACCGGAGAATGGTGTTTTAGTCATCTTGCCCATGAGGCACGGTTCGCAAGTACCAAGTGATTCATAATCAAGTGGTTCCAAAAGTCCATCAGTATGGAGTTTCTTCATGCGCTTTATACCGATATGACCTAAACGGCAGTGCCACAAATAAGTTGCACTATCATTATCAACTCTGCATCTTTTGGCCTCTACATTATGAATATGTGTATCACTACTATCGAGATTTAACAAGAATAGACCACTCTTCAAGGGTGCATGACCATAAAAGATATTACTCATATAAATAGAACAACCATTATTCTCCGATTTAAATGAATAACCGTCTCGCATTAAACAAGATCCAGATATAATGTTCATGCTCAACGCTGGCACCAAATAACAATTATTTAGGTCTAATATTAATCCCGAAGGTAGATGTAGAGGTAGCGTGCCGACCGCGATCACATCGACTTTGGAACCGTTTCCCACGCGCATCGTCACCTCGTCCTTAGCTAATCTTCGCTTAATCCGTAGTCCCTGTTTCGAGTTGCAAATATTAGCAACAGAACCGGTATCAAATACCCAGGTGCTACTGCGTGCATTAGTAAGGTACACATCAATAACATGTATATCACATATACCTTTGTTCACCTTGCCATCCTTCTTATCCGCCAAATACTTGGGGCAGTTCCGCTTCCAGTGACCAGTCTGCTTGCAGTAGAAGCACTCAGTTTCAGGCTTAGGTCCAGACTTGGGTTTCTTCTCCTGAGCAGCAACTTGCTTGCCGGTCTTCTTGAAGTTCCCCTTCTTCTTTCCTTTGCCCTTTTTCTTGAAACTAGTGGTTTTGTTAACCATCAACACTTGATGCTCCTTCTTGATTTCTACCTCCGCAGCTTTCAGCATTGCGAAGAGCTCGGGAATAGTCTTGTTCATCCCTTGCATATTATAGTTCATCACGAAGCTCTTATAGCTTGGTGGCAGTGATTGGAGAATTCTGTCAATGACGCAATCCTCTGGAAGATTAACTCCCATCTGAATCAAGTGATTGTTATACCCAGACATTTTGAGTATATGCTCACTGACAGAACTGTTCTCCTCCATCTTGCAGCTATAGAACTTATTGGAGACTTCATATCTTTCAATCCGGGCATTTGCTTGAAATATTAACTTCAACTCCTGGAACATCTCATATGCTCCATGACGTTCAAAACGTCGTTGAAGTCCCGATTCTAAGCCGTAAAGCATGGCACACTGAACTATTGAGTAGTCATCAGCTTTGCTCTGCCAGACGTTCATAACATCTAGTGTTGCTCCAGCAGCAGGCCTGGCACCCAGCGGTGCTTCCAGGACGTAATTCTTCTGTGCAGCAATGAGGATAATCCTCAAGTTACGGACCCAGTCCGTGTAATTGCTACCATCATCTTTCAACTTTGCTTTCTCAAGGAACACATTAAAATTCAACGGAACAACAGCACGAGCCATCTATCTACAATCAACATAAACAAGCAAGATACTATCAGGTACTAAGTTCATGATAAATTTAAGTTCAATTAATCATATTACTTAAGAACTCCCACTTAGATAGACATCCCTCTAATCCTCTAAGTGATCACGTGATCCAAATCAACTAAACCATGTCCGATCATCACGTGAGATGGAGTAGTTTCATCGGTGAACATCATTATGTTGATCATATCTACTATATGATTCACGCTCGACCTTTCGGTCTCCGTGTTCCGAGGCCATATCTGTATATGCTTGGCTCGTCAAGTATAACCTGAGTATTCCGCGTGTGCAACTGTTTTGCACCCGTTGTATTTGAACGTAGAGCCTATCACACCCGATCATCACGTGGTGTCTCAGCACGAAGAACTTTCGCAACGGTGCATACTCCGGGAGAACACTTCTTGATAATTTAGTGAGAGATCATCTTATAATGCTACCGTCAATCAAAGCAAGATAAGATGCATAAAAGATAAACATCACATGCAATCAATATAAGTGATATCATATGGCCATCATCATCTTGTGCTTGTGATCTCCATCTCCGAAGCACCGTCATGATCACCATCGTCACCGGCGCGACACCTTGATCTCCATCGTAGCATCGTTGTCGTCTCGCCAATCTTATGCTTCCACGACTATCACTACCGTTTAGCAATAAAGTAAAGCATTACATCGCGATTGCATTGCATACAATAAAGCGACAACCATATGGCTCCTGCCAGTTGCCGATAACTTGGTTACAAAACATGATCATCTCATACAATAAAATCAGCATCATGCCTTGACCATATCACATCACAACATGCCCTGCAAAAACAAGTTAGACGTCCTCTACTTTGTTGTTGCAAGTTTTACGTGGCTGCTACGGGCTTAAGCAAGAACTCATCTCACCTACGCATCAAAACCACAACGATAGTTTGTCAAATAGACTCCGTTTTAACCTTCTCAAGGACCGGGCGTAGCCATACTCGGTTCAACTAAAGTTGGAGAGACAGTCGCCCGCAAGCCATCTATGTGCAAAGCACGTCGAGGGAACCGGTCTCGCGTAAGCGTACGCGTAAGGTTGGTCCGGGTCGTCTCGTCCAACAATACCGCCGAACCAAAGTATGACATGCTGGTAGGCAGTATGACTTGTATCGCCCACAACTCACTTGTGTTCTACTCGTGCAAATAACATCTAACCATAAAACCTAGGCTCGGATGCCACTGTTGGGGTACGTAGTAATTTCAAAAATTATCCTACGCACACGCAAGATCATGGTGATGCATAGCAACGAGGGGGAGAGTCTGATCTACGTACCCTTATAGATCGCAATGGAAGCGTTGACACAACGTAGAGGAAGTAGTCGTATGTCTTCTTCCCGATCCGACCGATCGAAGCACCGTTACTCCGGCACCTCCGAGTTCTTAGCACACGTTCAGCTCGATGACGATCCTCTGGCTCCGATCCAGCAAAGCGTCGAGGAAGAGTTCCGTCAGCACAACGGCGTGGTGACGATCTTGATGTACTACCGACACAGGGCTTCGCCTAAGCACTACAACGGTTTGATCGAGGTGGAATTTGGTGGCAGGGGGCACCGCACACGGCTAAGGAACGATCTCAAGGATCAACTTGTGTGTCTAGAGGTGCCCCTGCCCCCGTATATAAAGGTTTCAAGGGGAGGGGCTGGCCGGCCAAGGTGGGAGGCGCAGGAGGAGTCCTACTCCTACCGGGAGTAGGACTCCCCCCTCCAATCCTAGTCCAACTAGGTTTCCTCAAGTGGGAAAGAGAGAGGGGGTGGCCGGCCACTTTCCCTAGTCCTAATAGGACTAGGGGAAGGGGGGAGGCGCGCAGCCCATGGGGCAGCCCTTTCACCTTTCCACTAAGGCCCATGTTGGCCCATTTGGCTCCCGGGGGGTTCCGGTAACCCTCCCGGTAATCCGGTAAAATCCCGATTTCACCCGGAACACTTCCGATGTCCAAACATAGGCTTCCAATATATCAATCTTTATGTCTCGACCATTTCGAGACTCCTCGTCATGTCCGTGATCACATCCGGGACTCCGAACAACCTTCGGTACATCAAAATGCATAAACTCATAATAATTGTCATCGTAACGTTAAGCGTGCGGACCCTACGGTTCGAGAACAATGTAGACATGACCGAGACACGTCTCCGGTCAATAACCAATAGCGGGACATGGATGCCCATATTGGCTCCTACATATTCTACGAAGATCTTTATCGGTCAGACCGCATAACAACATACGTTGTTCCCTTTGTCATCGGTATGTTACTTGCCCGAGATTCGATCGTCGGTATCCAATACCTAGTTCAATCTCGTTACTGGCAAGTCCCTTTACTCGTTCCGTAATACATCATCTCACAACTAACATCTTAGTTATAATGCTTGCAAGGCTTATGTGATGTGTATTACCGAGAGGGCCCAGAGATACCTCTCCGACACTCGGAGTGACAAACCCTAATCTCGAAATACGCCAACCCAACATCTACCATTGGAGACACCTGTAGTACTCCTTTATAATCACCCTGTTACGTTGTGACGTTTGGTAGTACCCAAAGTGTTCCTCCGGTAAACGGGAGTTGCATAATCTCATAGTTATAGGAACATGTATAAGTCATGAAGAAAGCAATAGCAACATACTAAACGATCGGGTGCTAAGCTAATGGAATGGGTCATGTCAATCAGATCATTCAACTAATGATGTGACCTCGTTAATCAAATAACAACTCTTTGTTCATGGTTAGGAAACATAACCATCTTTGATTAACGAGCTAGTCAAGTAGAGGCATACTAGTGACACTCTGTTTGTCTATGTATTCACACATGTATTATGTTTCCGGTTAATACAATTCTAGCATGAATAATAAACATTTATCATGATATAAGGAAATAAATAATAACTTTATTATTGCCTCTAGGGCATATTTCCTTCACTAACAAGATGCATCGCTATATCGATAATACAGTAAGCACCTCCCGAAGTTCTGAACTATCAGGTGGTGCCCTTGCATAGTTGGTTGGTTCTCTTAATTTTATTTTTCCCTGCATTCTATTTTCCTGGTTTTCCATCGCTCCAAAAGTGTACTTCAAAATGAGTGTGCATGTATTCAGTATTCAGAGAGATGGGGTACTATGTAGACATTCATTGTATTCGTTATGTACCTGGTTACTTAATAATCATTATGCCAGTTACGGTTACTTTGAAATCATTCTCTTAATAGTCATTATGTTCGACAGGTGCACGGGCTTTCAGATCTAAGGTTCACCGGCACACAAGGTATATCCTAAGTCGTTAATCGGTCCTACTCTACTGCAGATCCCTGCTATTGTTGTTCAGTACTGTCTTGCTTGCAATACGAATGGGTACCTCCAGGTAGGAACATATGTAGTTTCTTGATTTACTGACATGTGTGTGGATCCCAATGCGCATATTCTTGATGAAAACTATCCTTTAACCCTGTAGCGTCTTGTGGCTTTATCAAAGTCAGGCCATTATTTTGGTTTTTAACAAAACACATTCCATTTGACTTACAAATATATCAGCAGTGACATACTATTATTAGCAGTCATCTAAATACTTTACAGTTCCAGTGATAGATGAGCTGGTCTATCAAATATGCATTGCTTTCTGTATTGCCTAGCCCCGTTTCGATTACATTGTTCTATTATACTAAATTTTTATTCGCCTATTGCGATAGCATATCTGATTGTTGATATTGTTTGACATGTATTCCGTGCACAGAGTCACTTGGTTGTTTGATGCATTCGTGCTCGTCGGCAGGACGGTGCAAGGCGCAACTCCGATGCGGTTCCTCACCGGTTGGACGGCGTTCGTGCACAACCCCGGTGCTCACTGAGTACTGCCTCGGCTACAACCTCCCACGATGAGGTAAAAAACGACTACGATCGGATTCCCTGGCTCCTCGGCGATTTGGGCCTCCTAGCGGTTAGATTTGTTTGCTTGATGTGATTCCGGCCGTCGGATCGAGCAGTGGGATGACCTGCGCCGTCGGATCGATTCGTTGCTCCTGTCGCACTCCTGTCGCAATGAAAGTAACCGTTTCCCTGGGTTTTCGCTTACTCCGCCCTTTTGAGCGTATTTCGCTGGCGTGTGGGGTTTCCGGCGTGTGGGCCGCCTTGTTCAGTGACCGTGGCTATGTGTTTTGGCTGTGTGGCCCGTGGGGCGCATGGGCTGGCAAATATCTTGTGCCACCGCAAGAAATAGCGTGCCCCCGCAGAGGGTATTTTGGTCTTTTCATGTTTTGGCCTTGTGCGTGGTGGACGGTGGTTGGCCCGTGCGTGGATGAGGTGGGGGAGGGCACCGGCTTGCCCCTTCATGCTCCCATTCGCCCTTTCTCTCTGAATCCCCTCTTCTCTCCCACGACCCTCTCTCTCGTGTTGGGGCGATGATGATTAGCCGTGGCTGAAAAAAAGTGTGCCTTTGAGCAATCGAGGCACCTGTGGGTATCAAGTTCAATCCTCCCTCTTGTCTCTAGAATCCTTTTTGATCCTGTGGTACTTGTTGCTCTGTCCTTGGATGGTCATTCTTGTTGAGTGATAACTAGGGCAACTCCACTGTATAAACAGATTAATCTGGTGATAAGAGACGGGGGTAGGTTATATGATCGAGGCAAGTCAAATCTGAGCCCACTATGCAATGAATCCTGGACCCTTTTATTTGTATTTAAAGGTGTTGCTTATTTATGCTCTACTGTTTATAGTCTTCTTATATAAAGATTTCTTCTCTCTCATACCTTTATTGCATACGAGTTGTTCTTGATCTTTTATTGTCTGTTGTTGGTCCTTGATTTAATCTGGTTAAGAGTAAGCTGTACTTTGTTATACTAGAAAGACTCGCTCCCAACAAGTTATCGGAGCCGCTCTTGTTGCCTTGAGTTTGTATGGTAAAAATATGCTTTGGCACGAGGGTGCCGGTCCCAACGTTTTGGTCAGGCGAATACTAGAAAAACTCATAGGTTCGGCCCTGGAGGTTCTCAGGTTCGACTCCGAGAGCTGCTCGCTTTCCGAGGAGCCCCTGGTGCGTTGCTGCCTGACCCCTTTTTTTGCTTCAATTTTGGTTGGGCTTCAGATTCGATCGTGGGTTGACCTGGGTCTGGGTGTGCTTCCTTCTCTGTGTTTGTGCTATAGACGAGGATTGTGCTCGGAGAGGACCCACACGATGCTCCGCTCGCCGTCGTGGTGCACCCCTTTTGAAATTTCCCGAGATAGCTGATTGGTGCTACATGATACAGTGGTGAGTTCTCCAACATCTTCCATGTCCATAAACTATGGTTTATTTGTTGGTCTAATTATCTCTTGCTTATCAGCACGGAGACTACAATTTGTTCAGTCGTAAATAAGATGTCTAACTCCAAGTTGAAGTATTATCAGACTTTATTTTTTATAGTGTTTGATAAACCGGTGGTTTATAGTACCATGGGAATTTGTCTCACACGTAGTATGTGCTTCCTTATAAAAATATGCCAATGTTGGGGAACGTAGCAGAATTTTAAAATTTTCTACGCATCATCAAGATCAATCTATGGAGTCATCTAGCAACGAGGGAGAGGGGAGTGCATCTACATACCCTTGTAGATCGCGCGCGAAAGCGTTTAAGAGAACAGGGTTGATGGAGTCATACTCGTAGTGATCCAAATCATCGATGACCTAGCGCCGAACGGACGACACCTCCTCGTTCAACACACCTACGGCTGGGAAGACGTCTCCTCCAACTTGATCTAGCAAGGGGGAAGAAGAGGTTGATGGAGATCCAGCAGCACGACGGCGTGGTGGTGGAAGCAACAGTGTTCTCGGCAGGGCTTCGCCAAGCTCAGGGAGAGGGAGAGGTGTCACGGGAGGGAGAGGGAGGCACCAGGGGCTAGGGTGCGGCTGCCCTCCCTCCCTCCACTATTTATAGGACCCCTAGGGGGGTGGCGCCGGCCCTAGGAGATGCCATCTCCAAGGGGGGGCGGCGGCCAAGGGGGGTGGAGTGCCCCCCAAGCCAAGTGGGGCGCCCCCACCCCTAGGGTTTCCAACCCTAGGCGCAGGGGAGGCCCATGGGGGGGGGGGGCGCACCAGCCCATCTGGGGCTGGTTCCCCTCCCATTTCAGCCCATGGGGCCCTATGGGATAGGTGGCCCCACCCGGTGGCCCCACCCGGTGGACCCCCGAGACCCTTCCGGTGGTCCCGGTACAATACCGATTACCCCAAAAACCTTCCCGATGGCCGAAACTTGACTTCCTATATATAAATCTTCACCTCGGACCATTCCGGAACTCCCCGTGACGTCCGGGATCTCATCCGGGACTTCGAACAACTTTCGGGTTATCGTATACTAATATCTCAACAACCCTAGCGTCACCGAACCTTAAGTGTGTAGACCCTACGGGTTCGCGAGACATGTAGACATGACCGAGACGATTCTCCGGTTAATAACCAACAGCGGGATCTGGATACCCATGATGGCTCCCACATGCGCCTCGATGATCTCATCAGATGAACCACGATGTCGAGGATTCGATCAATCCCGTATGCAATTCCCTTTGTCAATCGGTACGTTACTTACCCGAGACTCGATCGTCGGTATCCCAATACCTCGTTCAATCTCGTTACCAGCAAGTCACTTTACTCGTACCGTAATCCATGATCCCGTGATCAACCACTTGGTCACATTGAGCTCATTATGATGATGCATTACCGAGTGGGCCCAGAGATACCTCTCCATCATACGGAGTGACAAATCCTAGTCTCGATTCGTGCCAACCCAACAGACACTTTCGGAGATACCCGTAGTGTACCTTTATAGTCACCCAGTTACGTTGTGACGTTTGGCACACCCAAAGCACTCCTACGGTATCCGGGAGTTGCACAATCTCATGGTCTAAGGAAATGATACTTGGCATTCGGAAAAGCTATAGCAAACGAACTACACGATCTTTGAGCTATGCTTAGGATTGGGTCTTGTCCATCACATCATTCTCCTAATGATGTGATCCCATTATCAATGACATCCAATGTCCACAGTCAGGAAACCATGACTATCTTTTGATCAACGAGCTAGTCAACTAGAGGCTCACTAGGGACGTGTTGTGGTCTATGTATTCACACATGTATTATGATTTCCGGATAACACAATTATAGCATGAACAATAGACAATTATCATGAACAAAGAAATATAATAATAACCATTTTATTATTTCCTCTAGGGCATATTTCCAACAGTCTCCAACTTGCTCTAGAGTCAATAGTCTAGTTACATTGTGATGAATCGAACACCCATGCAGTTCTGGTGTTGATCATGTTTTGCTCTAGGGAGAGGTTTAGTCAACGGATCTGCCACATTCAGGTCCATATGTACTTTACAAATATCTATGTCTGCATTTGAACACTTTCACGAATGGAGTTGAAGCGACGCTTGATATGCTTGGTCTTCCTGTGAAACCTGGGCTCCTTGGCAAGGGCAATAGCTCCAGTGTTGTCACAGAAGAGAGTCATCGGGCCCGACGCATTGGGTATGACTCCTAGGTCGGTAATGAACTCCTTCACTCAGATTGCCTCTTGTGCTGCCTCCGAGGCTGCCATGTACTCCGCTTCACATGTAGATCCCGCCACAACGCTTTGCTTGCAACTGCACCAGCTTACTGCCCCACCATTCAAAATATACACGTATCCGGTTTGTGACTTAGAGTCATCCAGATCTGTGTCGAAGCTAGCATCGACGTAACCCTTTACGACGAGGTCTTCATCACCTCCATAAACGAGAAACATATCCTTAGTCCTCTTCAGGTACTTCAGGATATTCTTGACCGCTGTCTAGTGTTCCATGCCAGGATTACTTTGGTACCTTCCTACCAAACTTACGGCAAGGTTTACATCAGGTCTGGTACACAGCATAGCATACATGATAGACCCTATGGCCGAGGCATAGGGGACGACACTCATCTTTTCTCTATCTTCTGTCGTGGTCGGGCATTGAGCCGTGCTCAATCTCGTACCTTGCAATACAGGCAAGAACCCCTTCTTTGACTGATCCATATTGAACTTCTTCAATATCTTGTCAAGGTACGTACTCTGTGAAAGACCAATGAGGCGTCTCGATCTATCTCTATAGATCTTGATGCCCAATATGTAAGCAGCTTCTCCAAGATCCTTCATTGAAAAACACTTGTTCAAGTAGGTCATTATGCTTTCCAAGAATTCTATATCATTTCCCATCAACAGTATGTCATCCACATACAATATGAGAAATGCTACAGAGCTCCCACTCACTTTCTTGTAAATGCAGACTTCTCCATAAGTCTGCGTAAACCCAAACGCTTTGATCATCTCATCACAATGAATGTTCCAACTCAGAGATGCTTGCACCAGCCCATAGATCGAGCGTTGGAGCTTGCACACCTTGTCAATATTCTTAGGATCGACAAAACCTTCCGGCTACATCATATACAATTCTTCCTTAAGGAAACCATTAAGGAATGCCGTTTTGACGTCCATTTGCCATATCTCATAATCATAGAATGCGGCAATTTCTAACATGATTCGGACGGACTTCAGCTTCGCTACGGGTGAGAAAGTCTCATCGTAGTCAACCCCTTGAACTTGTCGATAACCCTTAGCGACAAGCCGAGCTTTATAGATGGTCACATTATCATCCGCGTCTGTCTTCTTCTTAAAGATCAATTTATTTTCTATGGCTCGCCGATCATCGGGCAAGTCAGTCAAAGTCCATACTTCGTTTTCATACATGGATCCTATCTCGGATTTCATGGCTTCCAGCTATTTGTCGGAATCTGGGCCCGCCATCGCTTCCTCATAGTTCGAAGGTTCACCGTTGTCTAACAACATGATTTCCAGGACAGGGTTGCCGTACCACTCTGGTGCGGAACGTGTCCTTGTGACTTACGAAGTTCAGTAGCAACTTGATCTAAAGTTTCATAATCATCATCATTAACTTCCTCTCTAGTCGGTGCAGGCATCTCAGGAACAATTTCTTGAGCTGCGCCACTTACCGGTTCAAGAGGTAATACTTTATCGAGTTCTACTTTCCTCCCACTTACTTCTTTCGAGAGAAACTTTTTCTTTAGAAAGGATCCATTCTTGGCAACAAAGATCTTGCCTTCGGATCTAAGGTAGAAGGTATACCCAATAGTTTCTTTAGGGTATCCTATGAAGACGCATTTTTCCGACTTGGGTTCGAGCTTTTCAGGTTGAAGTTTCTTGACATAAGCATCGCATCCCCAAACTTTTAGAAACGACAGCTTAGATTTCTTCCCAAACCATAATTCATACAGCGTCGTCTCAACGGATTTCGACGGAGCCCTATTTAAAGTGAATGCGGCAGTCTCTAAAGCATAGCCCCAAAATGACAGCGGTAGATCGGTAAGAGACATCATAGATCGCACCATATCCAATAGAGTGCGCTTACGACGTTCGGACACACCATTACGCTGAGGTGTTCCAGGCGGCGTGAGTTGTGAAACTATTCCACATTTTCTTAAGTGTGTGCCAAATTCGTGACTCAAGTATTCTCCCCCACGATCTGATCGCAAGAACTTGATTTTTCTATCACGTTGATTCTCAACCCCACTCTGAAATTCCTTGAAGTTTTCAAAGGTCTCAGACTTGTGTTTCATTAAGTATACATACCCATATCTACTCAAGTCATCAGTGAGGGTGAGAACATAACGATAGCCACCGCAAGCCTCAACACTCATTGGACCGCACACATCAGTATGTATGATTTCCAATAAGTTGGTTGCTCGCTCCATTGTTCCTGAGAACGGAGTCTTGGTCATTTTACCCATGAGGCATGGTTCGCACGTGTCAAATGATTCGTAATCAAGAGACTCCAAAAGTCCATCTGCATGGAGCTTCTTCATGCATTTGACACCTATGTGACCAAGGCGGCAGTGCCACAAGTATGTGGGACAATCATTATCAACCTTACATCTTTTGGTATTCACACTATGAATATGTGTAACATTATGCTCGAGATTCATTAAGAATAAACCATTCACCAGCGGAGCATGACCATAAAACATATCTCTCATATAAATAGAACAACCATTATTCTCGGATTTAAATGAGTAGCCATCTCGAATTAAACGAGATCCTGATACAATGTTCATGCTCAAAGCTGACACTAAATAACAATTATTGAGGTTTAAAACTAATCCCGTAGGTAAATGTAGAGGCAGCGTGCCGACGGTGATCACATCGACCTTAGAACCATTCCCGACGCGCATCGTCACCTCGTCCTTCGCCAATCTCCGCTTATTCCGCAGCTCCTGCTTTGAGTTACAAATGTGAGCAACCGCACCGGTATCAAATACCAAGGAGCTACTACGAGTACTGGTAAGGTACACATCAATTACATGTATATCACACATACCTTTAGTGTTGCCGGCCTTCTTGTCCGCTAAGTATTTGGGGCAGTTCCGCTTCTAGTGACCACTTCCCTTGCAATAAAAGCACTCAGTCTCAGGCTTGGGTCCATTCTTTGACTTCTTCCCGGCAGCTTGCTTATCGGGCGCGGCAACTCCCTTGCCGTCCTTCTTGAAGTTCCTTTTACCCTTGCCTTTCTTGAACTTAGTGGTTTTATTCACCATCAACACTTGATGTTCCTTTTTGATTTCCACCTCCGCTGATTTCAGCATAGAATATACCTCAGGAATGGTCTTTTCCATCCCCTGCATATTGAAGTTCATCACAAAGCTCTTGTAGCTCGGTGGAAGCGACTGAAGGATTCTGTCAATGACCGCGTCATCCGAAAGATTAACTCCCAGCTGAGTCAAGCGGTTATGCAACCCAGACATTTTGAGTATGTGCTCACCGACAGAACTATTTTCCTCCATCTTACAACTGAAAAACTTGTCGGAGACTTCATATCTCTCGACCCGGGCATGAGCTTGGAAAACCATTTTCATCTCTTCGAACATCTCATATGCTCCGTGTTGCTCAAAACGCTTTTGAAGCCCCGGTTCTAAGCTGTAAAGCATGTCGCACTGAACGAGGGAGTAATCATCAGCATGTGACTGCCAAGCGTTCATAATGTCTTGGTTCTCTGGGATGGGTGCGTCACCTAGCGGTGCTTCTAGAACATAATCTTTCTTGGCAGCTATGAGGATGATCCTCAGGTTCCGGACCCAGTCCGTATAGTTGCTGCCATCATCTTTCAGCTTGGTTTTCTCTAGGAACGCGTTGAAGTTGAGGGCAACATTAGCGTGGGCCATTTGATCTACAAGACACAGTGTAAAGATTTTAGACTAAGTTCATGATAATTAAGTTCATCTAATCAAATTATTCAACGAACTCCCACTCAGATAGACATCCCTCTAGTCATCTAAGTGAAACATGATCCGAGTCAACCAGGCCGTGTCCGATCATCATGTGAGACGAACTAGTCAACATCGGTGAACATCTTCATGTTGATCGTATCTTCTATACGACTCATGCTCGACCTTTCGGTCTTCCGTGTTCCGAGGTCATGTCTGTACATGATAGGCTCGTCAAGTTAACCTAAGTGTATTGCGTGTGTAAATCTGGCTTACACTCGTTGTATTCGAACATTAGAATCTATCACACCCGATCATCACGTGGTGCTTCGAAACAACGAACCTTCGCAGCAGTGCACAGTTAGGGGGAACACTTTCTTGAAATTATTATGAGGCATCATCTTATTTAAGCTACCGTGGTTCTAAGCAAATAAGATGTAAAACATGATAAACATCACATGCAATCAAATAGTGACATGATATGGCCAATATCATTTGCTCCTTTTGATCTCCATCTTCGAGGCTTCATGATCATCGTTGTCACCGGCATGACACCATGATCTCCATCATCGTGTCTTCTTGAAGTTGTCTCGTCATCTATTACTTCTACTACTATGGCTAACGCTTTAGCAATAAAGTAAAGTAATTACATGACGTTTATGTTGACACGCATGTCATAAATAAATAAAGACAACTCCTATGGCTCCTGCCGGTTGTCATACTCATCGACATGCAAGTCGTGATTCCTATTACAAGAACATGATCAATCTCATACATCACATATATCATTCATCATATCCTTTTGGCCATATCACATCACACGACACATGCTGCAAAAACAAGTTAGACGTCCTCTAATTGTTGTTGCAAGTTTTTACGTGGCTGCTATAGGTTTCTAGCAAGAACGTTTCTTACCTACGCCAAAACCACAACGTGATATGCCAATTTCTATTT
Source organism: Triticum monococcum (assembly GCA_034509565.1). Lineage (NCBI taxonomy): Eukaryota > Viridiplantae > Streptophyta > Magnoliopsida > Poales > Poaceae > Triticum > Triticum monococcum. Next base: position 72,598,639 of record CM067846.1, read on the forward strand.
ACCCTTCATAAGGACCCTTTTCATCGAATCCGATCTGACTAAAGTGGGAGAGACAGACACCCGCCAGCCACCTTATGCAACTAGTGCATGTCAATCGGTGGAACCAGTCTCACGTAAGCGTACGTGTAAGGTCGGTCCGGACCGCTTCATCCCACGATGCCGCCAAATCAAGATAAGACTAGTAACGGCAAGCAAATTGACAATATCCACGCCCACAACTGCTTTGTGTTCTACTCGTGCATGGAAACTACGCATAGACCTAGCTCATGATGCCACTGTTGGGGAACGTAGCAGAATTTTAAAATTTTCTACGCATCACCAAGATCAATCTATGGAGTCATCTAGCAACGAGGGAGAGGGGAGTGCATCTACATACCCTTATAGATCGCGTGCGAAAGCGTTCAAGAGAACGGGGTTGATGGAGTCGTACTCGTCGTGATCCAAATCACCGATGACCTAGCGCCGAACGGACGGCACCTCCGCGTTCAACACACGTACGGTTGGGAAGACGTCTCCTCCAACTTGATCCAGCAAGGGGGAAGGAGAGGTTGATGGAGATCCAGCAGCACGACGGCGTGGTGGTGGAAGCAACGGTGTTCTCGGCAGGGCTTCGCCAAGCTCAGGGAGAGGGAGAGGTGTCACGGGAGGGAGAGGGAGGCGCCAGGGGCTAGGGTGCGGCTGCCCTCCCTCCCCCCCACTATTTATAGGACCCCTAGGGGGGCGCCGGCCCTAGGAGATGCCATCTCCAAGGGGGGCGGCGGCCAAGGGGGGTGGAGTGCCCCCCAAGCCAAGTGGGGCGCCCCCACCCCTATGGTTTCCAACCCTAGGCGCAGGGGAGGCCCATGGGGGGGGGGGGCGCACCAGCCCATCTGGGGCTGGTTCCCCTCCCACTTCAGCCCATGGGGCCCTCCGGGATAGGTGGCCCCACCCGGTGGACCCCCGGGACCCTTCCGGTGGTCCCGGTACAATACCGATTACCCCGAAAACCTTCCCGATGGCCGAAACTTGACTTCCTATATATAAATCTTCACCTCGGACCATTCCGGAACTCCTCGTGACGTTCGGGATCTCATCCGGGACTCCGAACAACTTTCGAGTTACCGTATACTAATATCTCAACAACCCTAGCATCACCGAACCTTAAGTGTGTAGACCCTACGGGTTCAGGAGACATGTAGACATGACCAAGACGACTCTCCGGTTAATAACCAACAGCGGGATCTGGATACCCATGTTGGCTCCCACATGCTCCTCGATGATCTCATCGGATAAACCACGATGTCGAGGATTCGATCAATCCCGTATGCAATTCCCTTTGTCAATCGGTACGTTTCTTGCCCGAGACTCGATCGTCGGTATCCCGATACCTCGTTCAATCTCGTTACCGGCAAGTCACTTTACTCGTACCGTAATGCATGATCCTGTGATAAACCATTTGGTCACATTGAGCTCATTATGATGATGCATTACCGAGTGGGCCCAGAGATACCTCTCCGTCATACGGAGTGACAAATCCCAGTCTCGATTCGTGCCAACCCAACAGACACTTTCGGAGATACTCGTAGTGTACCTTTATAGTCACCCAGTTACGTTGTGACGTTTGGCACATCCAAAGCACTCCTACGGTATCCGGAAGTTGCACAATCTCATGGTCTAAGGAAATGATACTTGGCATCCGGAAAAGCTATAGCAAACGAACTACACGATCTCTGAGCTATGCTTAGGATTGGGTCTTGTCCATCACATCATTCTCCTAATGATGTGATCCTGTTATCAATGACATCCAATGTCCATAGTCAGGAAACCATGACTATCTTTTGATCAACGAGCTAGTCAACTAGAGGCTAACTAGGGACGTGTTGTGGTCTATGTATTCACACATGTATTACGATTTCCGGATAACACAATTATAGCATGAACAATAGACAATTATCATGAACAAAGAAATATAATAATAACCATTTTATTATTGCCTCTAGGGCATATTTCCAACAGCCAATCGTGTTGAAACAAGTAATTTATCTAGCTACACATGCCCTTTCTGATGCATTGCAGGTTTGCTATCAAACTCTCAAAAAGAAAGAACAACTTTATTTTGTTTTGTTGGGAAACCTTTCTGTAGTCACTACCTTGACAAAGACAACTATGTAATCAAGGATATATTTGGTGGGTTTTCAGGCAAAGCTTAGCGAATATTTTTAGAGGTTCAGCGCTTGCTTTATGCTTTGATAACTTTAAATTCCTTTTGTTCTTTGGATTATCATAGCATACTCGTCTCTTCTAATCCTAGCAAGGGCATTCTTCATGTTTACAGATAGTTTGGCGCTCTCATGGTTCTTTTCGAGAGATTTTTCTTCCGAGCATTATTTGGTAACCATCTACTGTAGATCATCTACTGCCCTTATGGTGAGTCATTAATGGTGCATGTTTTCCTGTTAGTTTCTCTGTGTGCCAATACCTGAATTTTAACCCTAACAATATACGGTACAATAGTCCCTTCTTTAGGTGATCTTCGTCTAGCTGCATGTTGTATATATCACTGCCAACTAATGTGCTCCAGGCTTTAGTGTTTTATAACATTAGGGGGAGTGACAGCTCTTGGATAGTGTAACTTTTATGATCATCCAATCACGGAGGAATATGTAGCACTACTGCTCTTTCTTGACATGCTGAACCTGAATTCATGTAATCAAGTTACAGATGAATACACATCATACTTGCTCGCCAGACACTAAAAACCACATTTCTCATGGTGGTGTGTTCTTTGCCATACTGAACCTTAATCACATTTCACTTGGTGATGTGTTCTTTGTCATACTGAACCTGAATCAGATTTGTCTTGGCGTCCTGTTCTTTGGCATACTGAACCTGAATTTGAGTCTGACGGTGTTGAACATTGTGATGCATTTCAGACCTGAGCCCGCAGGAATCGATGCTGCTGCGCGACGTGGATCCCATGCCCGACCCCGACGACGGTGGTCGACCACAACCTCCCTCTCCGGTGAGTGATCCCATCTCCTACCTTTGGCTCCCTCTCTTTCTCTTGTGCTGCTCTAGGTAGGTATACCATATGCTCTGTTATGTGCTTGCCTGTAGCTTTTTTTTAGTTATTGAATAAACCATTGGAATAAACGCATCAAGAATTGAATAAACCATTGGAATAAAATACCTCTTTGTTCGCTTTAAATATTGTACAGTCAACATGCATGATACCTCTCTGTATAATGTTATGATTATATTACCCGCTCTGAAACTAAACTTTGTTTGGTGGTTCAGCTAGCTAAGGTTGGGATTTTGATTTCTAACATGCATATCTTGCTTTTCCTCTATCATATTATATGGTCCGTCCTTCCAGTCCTAATTCAGAGCTTCACCGTTGGTCGAGGTGGCCGTTGTTTGTTTGCTTTTGTTTCTGTATCATCTGACATATCACAGTTGCTCCTTGCAAGTGTGACTACTATCTCTGAGCTGTAAGATGCAACCCAAAAACTGTATTTGTGTTGTGGCGTGATCATTGGATGGTGGATTAGCATCAGTGCCTAACTATGTCCATAGGATGTATAATTTGGATTGCATACTTCAGTTTTGTATCTCAGTCTAAATTTGGATTGAAAATAATTCCTTGCAAAAACTGATGTGTTAGGAAGCAAGCAAATGTATAAGATATGTAGATGCAAATAATTCCTAACAAAAACCTACAGAGAACTCATTAATGGATAAGTTCTATGGTGCATAGGGAGTATATGTAGGAAGAATAAATGGCTTGATTAAATGGAGGAAACACTTCTACTGAACACTTGTACACTACTATGGACGGACTATTTGAAACATCACATAATCAACTGTTCTTTTATCTTGAAAGAACTATGCACCACACTTGAATATTTGATCCTTTTGGGCGGTGATTCTATCCAAAGTCGTTGTTGTGACGTCAGTGAGCAACCTCGGGCACCACACTAGCCAAAGCCCCTATCATCGATCTGATTGTTATACTACTGATTGGTTTGGTTTGCAATGCTGGTGATAGTAGATAGATTTCCTTATATGATTTTACTTTTTATAGACACCGACTTCAGAAATTATTGCTCTGTAATGATAATATTCTTAGATTATTTCAGTTTTATTGGTTTGTTAAAAATGTGGCACTTCTGTGTTTTTTAAAATTTGATGCCACTTCTATAATTAAAACAATGACATTCCAATGCGTATGCTACTTCTTTGCTTCAAACTATAGCATGTGTTTTTAGTTTCACCGATTTTGCATTACGAAAGTCAGCCACTCACCGATTCTGCTCGATCTCTTCCTCATTGGCGCTCAGCAGGAGAAGCTCAGGATGCCACCACACAAAGGGAGAGGAGCCCAAGATGAATCTATCCCGCCTTACTGTCAATGACCCAACGACAGAGACAGCTACTTCGGGCCTAGGTGAGTAGCCGCCAGCCCTGCATTTCGAGCCTAGGTAACCAAGTTTGTGTCTACTTCTATGATTAGTTGCTTATGCTTCATGGTCTTTGTGAAACACAACATGATGCCTTGTTGGTTCCTGGGCAAGGCCTTTTGGGACCGATCTCTCTAGCGTTAAAGAAAGCAAGATTGATGCTCTGTTTTCTTTATTTTTGTTGGGTTGGAGCAGAGTGGGTTACCGATCCCATATGCCAGTATATAGGAAGAACAAAAAAACTTTAGTTGATTTACCCCTTTAGTACCGGTTCAGCACGAATCGGTGCTAAAGGGCAACCACGTGGCATGAGCCAGCTCCGGAGGCAGAGAGCCCTTTAGTACCGGTTGGTGACACCAACCGGTATTAAAAGGTTGGGGGGTTTTGGGTTTATGATTTCTTTTTCATTTAATTTTGTGTTTTCCATTTAATTCTTTTTCGTTTGCTGGTATTTTACGATACTATATGTTGTACACGTTATGCATATATATAAATAAAATTTCTAGTAGAACCGATCATATATATATATATCATCGAATGTCTCACAACCACCATTAATTAATCCACACACACACACACACACACACACACACACACACACACACACACACACATATACAATTAGCTAGCTATATACAATTTCTCCTAATTGGTGCCTTCGGAGACAGTTGCATTAGCCTAATTGGTGCCTTCGGAGCACGATAACAATTGGAAGTGGTTCATGGGGCGGTAGCGGGTAAAAGTGTTCTCCTTTGGGATCTATGACCTGGTCAAGCAAAAATCCCGCTATTTCCTCTTGAATTGCTTCTATGCGGTCCTCTGGTAGGAGCTTCTCCCGCACCACTTTGAACTGTTAACAAGTAGATCAATATGCATGTGTATTAGTTGTGTGACTAGATATCGATAATGGTGTAAAAAATGTGAATAGTATTCTGACAAACGTACCCACTCCTGTCTTTGAGATCTGCTCTTTTTGGACGCCATCATGCGAATGTTCTCGCAAACGTAGTATGCACACAGATTATTCCCCGACGCCTGCTTTAGGGCCTTTATGAGAATGGAATTTGATCAGATAATAATTAATCAAGCATGATAATTAAAGAGATGGCAGCTAACTAGTACTACTTAATTACTTACCATGGGTCGATACCATTTCAGATTTCGTTTCCATTGGCCTGGAGTGACGCTGATGAACTTTGCCCAAGCCTTGCCCGCCGACAAAGAAAATGAATAAATGGGTCATTAAATAGTTATTATTAGGAAATGACGAACTAATTAAATAGACCGAGATATAGTTAATAATGATTGAAATTACCTGTTGACTATCCCCTTCATGATGGTGTAGTCAGTTGGTTTCTTAAGTAGTGAGTCTAGTACATCAACTGTTCCTTCATCAACTTTAATGATTAACAAGATCCAGTGAAATCTGCATGCACACACGTTTGCATGTCTTAATTAAGCGGGCATATGTAAGCAAAAACATGTAGCTAGCTAGTAGGCAAAAACAGAATTTGTAGTACAAGACAGTGTGACTCACTCAAAGTTGTAAGGAAGTAGTATATCTTCATTGTATTTGAGGCGCTTCAAAAACTCGAACATGCTGTCCTCTACCTCGTAATATGGATCTAATTTCCATGTGTATTCATTAATGGTATTTGGGTCAACGAACCCAATGCCATAGCGTGCACCTTTTTTCATTTCATAAATCTTCATCCTGCATAGTACCACAGAAATAATATAGTGAGGATAATTACAGGTAATGATTGATCAAAATGATCACTACAGCTAGCTTAAGACTTAAATTACAGAAAGAAATCACTTACAAACAATAGCAATTGACGATAGATTTGCTGAGTGCGTCTTGATTGTATAACTGAAATAGTTCTGAATACTCAACGGACACAGCTTTCTTATGGTAGTAATGATCCTTCTTGACATTCACCATGAGGGACTCTCGATTGGAATTCTTGGTAATGTCCATGTACCATTGATGCAATTCATACATTCTCGTTGGGAGCTTCTTGACCTCGTCTGGCTCGACCAAAGGTTGGCCCCGGACATATTTCCGTTTTATTTCATCCTCTCTAGTCAGAGACATGGGCTCGATATCGAGGAGTTGTCCAACAGTGATCTTGAGCATTTCAGCCTGCTCAATATGCTCCTCGGTCATTACCACATCGCCCAGCTCAGGAACGTAAACGGTTTGCCCACAATAATATTGGGCGCGCCTACTCTCATGTGTTGTTGGCACAACAAGCGGGGAGGGGGGGAGGGGTTGATTGCGCCGCCTGTTCTCCCAGCTGGGGAACGGTTTTACCGCATGTTTTGCCAGCCGATTTGCTCGACCTCGAGCTCGCCTCTTTCTGTAGACGTGCTCGATTTAACTTCCTGAGGTGGCGCTCATAGTCTGTGTCAACAGGCTTGGGAGCTGGTGCGCTAGCCATACGAATGAAGTGGTCAATCTTTTCCTCAGGCACTTTCTCCCTTGGCGGCGGTGGCGGTTTCGGTGCAAAATGGGCTTCCACCTCACCCTTCGATATGGCTGTGTTTTCCTACTCGGACTTGTTGTAAGGCCTCTGCGGAAGAGGCGCGAGGCTGCTTAGACCATATTGAAATCGCTTGCCTCCGCATGTACCTCCAGTACTAGCTCGACTTGTACCGCTACGCACCATAGCTGAGGCGGCTCTCTTCCGTGATTGCTGAGGCGGCGAAGACGGCTGACGTGGCTGAGTTGGAGGAGGAGGAGTGGCCTGAAGCTGTGCCGGACTTGGAGGAGGAGTGGTCTGACGCTTTGCCGGACTTGGAGGAGGAGGAGTGGCCTGAAGTTGTGCCGGACTTGGAGGAGGAGTGGCCTGACGCGTTGGTGGACTTGGAGGAGCGGGAGTCTGCTGATTCGGTGGCGGACTTCGACGAGCACTACAAGAAATATGTCAACTTGTGACCACCACTATTGGTCACTGAATGGTCACAAATTTCCATTTGTGACCTTTTTGTGACAAAAAACATAAGGTCAAAAGCTGGCCGTCATAAACTGACTATAGCGACCTTTCTTCTGGAATGGTCGCAAACGTTTAGGACCAAAAAAAGGTCGTAGATTTAACGACCAACTGTTTTGGTCACTAGCAATCCGACCACACCACCTCAGATCCACCGTGGCAAGCTGACGTGGCAGACTTACGACCAAATGAAAAGGGTCGTAAAATAGAATCAGCCCGGTCCATTTCAGCCGTCTTGATGGGCCAAGCCCAATAATTCAGCCCATTTAATTTCTCTCTCTTTATTTTGCTTATCTGCGTGGGCCTGGCCCAATAATTTGGCCTTTTATTTTCTGGGAATGGAGCCTTTTTCTGATGAACTTTTTTTATATTCCACTATTGTTTTGGGCCACAGCCTTTTTAGTCTAGTTCGAATTTGGGCCTTGGGCTTTTTATTTTGTGTTATGCAGCCTTTTGTAAATTTTTTTCTTACAGTCATTTCTTTTTTTAGGCCCAAGCCTTTTTAGTCTAAATCTTGTTTGGGCCTCGGCCTTTTTAGAGCCCAGGTTCTTATTTTGCATAACTATAAACAGAAAGGCCCAGGTGCACAAGTGATCCACAAGCCCAGGTTCAAACAGCAAGGCCCAGGTGCACAAGTGATCCACATAACTTCATAGAAAATAAACAGAGGTTCACAAGATCACATAACTTCACAGGTTCACTAGATCACATAACTTCACAGGTTCACATAACTTCACAGGTTCAAACTAGGCAGCAATGCAACAAAATGCTCAAAGACAAAGAGGTTCGCAACCATCAAACTAGGAAGCAATGCAACTACCTTAGCAGCTCAAAGACAAACTGCACAGCCATCAAACTGCCTTAGCTCCAAAGAGAGCCATCAAGTGGGCTAACTACTCTTCCTGCTCTTGAGACTTCTTGCGCACCAGCTCAAGTTCCTTGTCGCGTGCAGCTTCAGATTCTTCCGCCTTCATCTTGATTGCCGCCAATTCTTCTTGCATCACTTCAGCTTGAAGCTCAGACCTCTCCAGCTTCTGCTCAAGGTCACGAACATGAGCAGCAACTTCAGTTGTTGCTTTGCGGGAGTTGTTCCTAGATGACTGGAACCCAACATTCCTGAGGAATGTGCTTTGCTTGACTTCGGTCTTGAGGACTTGTTCGACAATTTCAACAGCAGACTTTGGCTCTTCACCTTCTGGTACCGGCGCGTCCTTCATTTTTTCCATCTCAAGCTAGCATATGGAGGAAAATGATAGGCATTAGTGGGAGATCTATTTCACATTTTGCAAACCAAACCAAGAAAGAGAAACCAAACCAGCACACAAATGGATTATTTGAAGTAACCAAACCAGCACACAAAATCTATACAAGAGGATGTATAATTTGGATTGCATACTTCAGTTTTGTATCTCAGTCTAAATTTGGATTGAAAATAATTCCTTGCAAAAACTGATGTGTTAGGAAGCAAGCAAATGTATAAGATATGTAGATGCAAATAATTCCTAACAAAAACCTACAGAGAACTCATTAATGGATAAGTTCTATGGTGCATAGGGAGTATATGTAGGAAGAATAAATGGCTTGATTAAATGGAGGAAACACTTCTACTGAACACTTGTACACTACTATGGACGGACTATTTGAAACATCACATAATCAACTGTTCTTTTATCTTGAAAGAACTATGCACCACACTTGAATATTTGATCCTTTTGGGCGGTGATTCTATCCAAAGTCGTTGTTGTGACGTCAGTGAGCAACCTCGGGCACCACACTAGCCAAAGCCCCTATCATCGATCTGATTGTTATACTACTGATTGGTTTGGTTTGCAATGCTGGTGATAGTAGATAGATTTCCTTATATGATTTTACTTTTTATAGACACCGACTTCAGAAATTATTGCTCTGTAATGATAATATTCTTAGATTATTTCAGTTTTATTGGTTTGTTAAAAATGTGGCACTTCTGTGTTTTTTAAAATTTGATGCCACTTCTATAATTAAAACAATGACATTCCAATGCGTATGCTACTTCTTTGCTTCAAACTATAGCATGTGTTTTTAGTTTCACCGATTTTGCATTACGAAAGTCAGCCACTCACCGATTCTGCTCGATCTCTTCCTCATTGGCGCTCAGCAGGAGAAGCTCAGGATGCCACCACACAAAGGGAGAGGAGCCCAAGATGAATCTATCCCGCCTTACTGTCAATGACCCAACGACAGAGACAGCTACTTCGGGCCTAGGTGAGTAGCCGCCAGCCCTGCATTTCGAGCCTAGGTAACCAAGTTTGTGTCTACTTCTATGATTAGTTGCTTATGCTTCATGGTCTTTGTGAAACACAACATGATGCCTTGTTGGTTCCTGGGCAAGGCCTTTTGGGACCGATCTCTCTAGCGTTAAAGAAAGCAAGATTGATGCTCTGTTTTCTTTATTTTTGTTGGGTTGGAGCAGAGTGGGTTACCGATCCCATATGCCAGTATATAGGAAGAACAAAAAAACTTTAGTTGATTTACCTTTTAACCTAAATTTATATAGGAAACTTATACTAACCTTTATCTCAGTTAGTTGCACCAGCTTGCATGTATTTCAGTTGTGGCTCCTTTATTCTAAGTTAGCTGCATCAGCTTGCAGTTATTAGTGTTCTTCCATGCCTACTTACATGAGTGTGTCACTTATATTGTTCATGATGTATGCCACCTGATCATTGTACAACCATTGTTGCCTATCAATAAATTTTGGGGTAATGGAGACATTGATCATCTTTCTCGGACAATATATGGTTTGACTTCTTGTTGTTACATTTTTGTTTGCGTCAGAATTATAACATGTATTTGGTTATTGCAACAGGTAGCTTATTTACCCCCTAATTCCCTTTACTTTTGTTTGATACTGTGTACATATCAATGTTTAGTCACTTGAATTCAGAACAAAGATATGGTACACCGGACACGAAAGAAAGGAGTAGATAGATATACAGATTCAGATGATATAGTTTCTGTAGATGCGAAGCACGGAAGTTTAAAAGTGAATCTGTTAGGGGGGGAAACGAAGGCTTGTGTGCCTATTAGTTATTTTTTTTGTTTTATCATTGTCGGCACCTTATCTATCTGTAACATGTGTGACCTGTGCAACTGCAAAAGTATTGGGCAATAAAAATCCTGTGTAACACATGTTTCGTATGCACTCTGCCTATGCTTAGTATAGAAACTATGCATGGATGTTACTCTCTTTTTTGTGGCCTTATGTAGATTGCAAATAAATTATCACGAACAATTGAGCTTTTTACTTTTTCTGTAGCATACTGAGCCTTTGCGGTATTGGTTTTATTGTATAAACGTATGAAATACAAAACGTCTCATACCAAGTTGGATATGACTGGGACGGGTGGGGTGCGGCAAGCCGCACTTCCTATCTAGTGGATGTGAAGCCGCTGCTTGCACGCGCAGCTGGAGGCGTACAGAGAGTCTGGCTGGAGGCGTACTAGCGCGGCCGGCGGCCACGAAGCGCCCGCGGGTGGCCGGTCCGGCGTGCTTGGTTGATGTCGCCCCGTCATGCGGGTGCCCCTCGTTCAGATCGAAGCAGGCCCCGTGTGGATGCTGGAACCAGCCGGATCAGTGCACGCGCACGTACGTGGCGGCACGCGGCACGGCGCCATGCGCTGCACTCGGAGGGGAGGCCGGAGTCCCGTCGATTTGCTTAGAAAAGTTGTAGTCGCGCACGGGAGATTGTTGCTGCACCGATTTCTGTAGGATTTTTCTTCACCGAAATTTGAGGGCTTGCCGAGTTTATTTGGTGGCTACAATAATTGATCTAGTAGAACTCTAAAACTGATTTGAGGGCACTTCTTGAAAGCATCATCATGGGGTCCGCTTGGTTGACATGTGGGTGTTGATGCAGGAATGACGGTGGTATGTATTCGTTTGTGATGGTGTTCTTCAGTCTCGTCCATGTTGCTGTGCATGCCAAGACCTCCATTGTTGTGGTTGTTTTGCGGCGAGCTTCGTGCTTTTGGTATTGTCTCGGTTCATCTTTGCTCAATGATACCGTAAGATGCCACTCCCCCCCACGACCTGTTAGTCGTTCCCGAATTTCCATGGCGGAGTTCCCAATCAAAGTTCGTGCTAGTCACTCGTTGATGTGGATGCTTCTCTGTTGCACCGTGGTCCTCGGTACGCACACCGGTGTTGTGCGTTAGGCTGCTTGTCAAGTCTTGGTATTGTGATCCTTGACGCCCCCCCTCATATACTCGTGCCTCTCGTGGTGATGTCCTTCGGTTTGCTAGCTAGGCTTGCCTTATCTTGAGCGTCCTTTGTTTTGGTTTCTCTTCTTTTATCCTTTCTTATACGGTTTTCGGCCCGGTTTCCATCATAAATGGGGTCAACTTGGAGCCGACCTAATCTTTGATTGATCGGGTGCTGCGCCTCCGAGGAGAGAAAATAATCTCCTCGAGGTCGGCACGCTACGGCAGTAGTAGAGGAACACAGGATTCGCGTCGTGAGACTAACCGCTTTAGTACATGTAGAAATTGTAGGATGCTAAATTATTTATTGTTATGTTGCTGTATTGATTTTGACGCTCATACAAGCTATAATAGGAATACAATAAGGAGAGAGAGACTTGAAGTACAATGCAAGACATTGTTCAACTAAGATGTGTTTATCTCTAATAAACTCTTAAACTATTACACGTCTAACATAAGCAACTAATACCATGTTGAACCATGTCTTTGATTCTCTTTTTCACAGTAATGTATGAAAGGATTAAAGTGGAAATTTTCTGCACCTCTTGTAATTTCCATAGATAAAGAAAGTAAAAAAGGTTGTTAGCGGAAACTAAGATGACAAAAAATTGTGGGTGTGGTAATGAGATATACTGAAACTGGGTGCATAATTTAAAGTGAACAAAATAGGTAGAAGAGAGCATGGCTGAATAATTCATCCAAAAAATTCGTCGGAAAGAAGATTAACAAAATCAAAATAAAGTTACTAGCACTTCAAATGCCAAAAGCGTGCTCTTCCGTCAAAAAAGAGACGAAGTTGGTTCAGCCAACCAAACAATGCTTTAAATCATGCAACATGTACTTTGAAGTTGATGCAACTAAATTGGAAAAGAGCCATAGTATGTATGTAATAATGATTTCTCTTTCCCTTCCGGTTATATATACCTCTACTACCCGCATTCACCCGAGCACTCACCAAGCTTTGTCATCATTTCATCCATACCTTACACTTTTGACATTACAACTCCTTCCTTTTAACAGTTTAGTACAGTAGCTATGGATATAGCAATTTACAAGACAACTACCGCGAAACAAAAATGTTGTCGAGAATGCATAGGAAAAAGAGGCATAGGGAAATATACACATGCATGATGTTCACTTCCTTCGTTCTTTGAGCTGCCCATAAGAGCTTTTCACAGTACCCTGGTACTCCCACAAGCAGAGATGGAGTACCACTTAAATCTGACCCTCCACTTACAAGGATAGTTTAGTCTTTTCTCCTCTTAATTAGGCCCTTTTTTCTGATTTCTAATCAGATCATGTATCCTATCACTAACACAGCCGCCATCACATGAGAGCAGTTACATCTCCATGACGATCGACCCATTGCTGCCTGCCATATGCTATTTGTCACAGGCGCCGATCCAGAGCGAGTGGATATCAAGTTAGCAACCCATGTTGGTCTCACAAATCGAAGGATAAAAAAGTTATACCGAGCAATCGATGGATAAATTTTCTTTGCGCTGGACCGATCAAAGAGAACTTGGCTACAAGTTCTCGGAAACCACACAAAATATCTAACTATTAACATGTACAAAAGGAAATTAACACCCAAATATAGTGGAATACACCAAGATAGATCAGGCTCGCAAGAAGTTCGTTCATCAGACCGACATAGTCTAATCAGAGCAGCCGCTTCTCGTCCTTCCATACTGAACCAAGTCCGTCAGATCAACTGCACATTCGTACACCTGCAGTGCCGCCATGATAGATCTACGTCCAGCCTGATGATCCCGCTTCGCCCTAGTCATCCTGCTTCAACACGCGGGCGAGCTTCCAATTGCGCGGGAAAGATGGCTCTTGCAAATGCCCCCGCCGCGGCGGCGGCGGCGCTGCGCACCCCCTGGTCAGCGACCCTTCCCAATCGATGCCATTCTAGCAAGTTGGTGCCCCAATGGTTGTCTGTCTCCACAATGGCCTCTGTCGACTGTTCTATTGGAATTAGGGTTATTTCTTCAGGGAGAAGAATTAGGGTTCTAGCAATCGAGTCGACTAGCTATTATGTATCAGCGGTGATGCACCGATATGGGAATAATAATAAGAATCAGTTTACCTTTTTACCCCCTATCAGGAGGTACTCCCACGCTTTTTTGTTGGTACTCTCTCATACACACCTTGGAGTACCCGTAGACATCAATCGTTGGATCAAGAGAAATGAAGGCCCATATTCATTTAGGGGTACTGTAAAGGAGCTCGCCCATAATCATGTGGCCGGTTTGTTATTACAGTTATATCCCTGCTACATGGAGGAAACCTCGTCAAAAATGCAAACTACCATAGAACTCGGATGGTCTCAGGCTCTCAGCATGTATAACCAAACCCAAGATCTACACTATTAATACCAACAAAGGATGTCTATTTGTGACCTGTTCGTCGCTGGCTAAGGCCATGGGAGATTTTGTGATTGTGATTTTGCTAGAGAACCGTTGAGGGTGCTCAAATGTATATATGGACTCATCATGGCACACGTTTAACAACTTTGGCATGAAGAGCACACTGTTTGGCAAAAACGCTACGGTAGTGGAGGTGTCCTTTGCGTTTCTCCATTTGGCTAGCAATGTTGCACGTCTTCCCTTGAGGAGATCTATTCTAGCTGTGCCACTTAGAGGATATCGCCACACCGATGGAAATTTAGAATCATATGACAATTGTTTGAAACTAACGGTCGTAAACTTTTGGCATGTAGTTGAACTTTTTTCAGGCAGTTTCTTTACTCTAATAAGATTTTCATCGGGGTCTTCCCAATATTAACTTGGATTTTTTGTATGTCTCATAATAGGACTAGGCCTGAGATAGGAGATGCAAAATTTATTATGAAGTTGTGTATAGCCGTTCATTATGGGAGGCCAGACGAAACGAAAATGAGATAGAAAAAAAACTAGGTAGACACAACCGGAAGCCTAAAATGTTGATTACTCGTCTAGACCCATCGCCTAGCTTCATCCTTGATTTTTACTTGATTAGAACCTACTTCTTTTTCATGTGCTTATAATTCCATGTTATTATTGAGGATGCTGTTTAGGCTGCTCTGCTGCAGGAGGTTTATGGCTTTATGGTTGTAAGCTTGCTGTCTCCTCAAAACATTCTGAAATTCTCATTTCATATTCTTCACCACCATATTTGCGTGTCTTTCTATAGTTTCATGTCTAGTGATAGTTTTTACCCTATCTTGATTCTACGACTGATCTGTGTACCAACCCTATGCTATTCTTACAGAAGTACCAAGGCCAAACATTTCATGGCCCAAATTTGCAATCCACGAATATGGTGTGCAACTAATCAGAAGAATAGAGCTGAGTTCCAGCATGATCCCGGGGCAGCACCCACAGCTAGCTGGGGTATCCCGGTTGCATTTCGCACCTTGGAGCAGTGATATGTGAGCATCAGGGAACTTCAAGAAATATCTGAAAACATCAGGATGAACTACTGTTGTTACAAGCTGATAGCATCGTCATAAAATCAGTGGTACAGACAATGGAGCTGCACACACCAGTTTTCAACATCATATGACGCATGCTCAGCAAGAGACAATTTAGTACAAGTAGAAGAGGTAGGCAAGTTTTTTTTTTTGAAAGGAATGCCTCGCGGCGAAGAGGTAGGCAAGTAGAAGAGGTACAGAATGCAGATTGTAAGCTTCATACATGAAACAGAAGCGTCTTAGTGGGATCTCCTAATCACCGTATTGTTGGGCCTGTACCTGACAGCTAGCCATTCTCTTATTCCATGAGATCATCTCTTAGCTAATCAAATGTAGGCGGCCCATGTACCCCATCGATCGTGCTCGATACTTATTGATGCCGAAAGCTATCACTAGTGCAGAACCGGGTAATAGCACCGGTTCGTAAGGCCTTTTAGTGCCGGTTCGGTAACCGACACTAAAGTGTAGACACTAAAGGTCCCCCTTTAGTACCGGTTCAGCACGAATCGGTGTTAAAGGGCAACCACGTGGCACGAGCCAGCTCCGGGGGCAGAGAGCCCTTTAGTACCGGTTGGTGACACCAACCGGTATTAAAAGGTTGGGCGGTTTTGGGTTTATGATTTCTTTTTCATTTAATTTTGTGTTTTCCATTTAATTCTTTTTCGTTTGCTGGTATTTTACGATACTATATATTGTACACGTTATGCATATATATAAATAAAATTTCTAGTAGAACCGATCATATATATATATCATCGAATGTCTCACAACCACCATTAATTAATCCACACACACACACACACACACACACACACACACACACACACACACACACACACATATATATACAATTAGCTAGCTATATACAATTTCTCCTAATTGGTGCCTTCGGAGACAGTTGCATTAGCTTAATTGGTGCCTTCGTAGCACGATAACAATTGGAAGTGGTTCATGGGGCGGTAGCGGGTAAAAGTATTCTCCTTTGGGATCTATGACCTGGTCAAGCAAAAATCCCGCTATTTCCTCTTGAATTGCTTCTATGCGGTCCTCTGGTAGGAGCTTCTCCCGCACCACTTTGAACTGTTAAAAAGTAGATCAATATGCATGTGTATTAGTTGTGTGACTAGATATCGATAATGGTGTAAAAATTGTGAATAGTATTCTGACAAACGTACCCACTCCTGTCTTTGAGATCTGCTCTTTTTGGACGCCATCATGCGAATGTTCTCGCAAACGTAGTATGCACATAGATTATTCCCCGGCGCCTGCTTCAGGGCCTTTATGAGAATGGAATTTGATCAGATAATAATTAATCAAGCATGATAATTAAAGAGATGTCAGCTAACTAGTACTACTTAATTACTTACCATGGGTCGATACCATTTCAGATTTTGTTTTCATTGGCCTGGAGTGACGCTGATGAACTTTGCCCAAGCCTTGCCCGCCGACAAAGAAAATGAATAAATGGGTCATTAAATAGTTATTATTAGGAAATGACGAACTAATTAAATAGACCGAGATATAGTTAATAATGATTGAAATTACCTGTTGACTATCCCCTTCACGATGGTGTAGTCAGTTGGTTTCTTAAGTAGTGAGTCTAGTACATCAACTGTTCCTTCATCAACTTTAATGATTAACAAGATCCAGTGAAATCTGCATGCACACACGTTTGCATGTCTTAATTAAGCGGGCATATGTAAGCAAAAACATGTAGCTAGCTAGTAGGCAAAAACAGAATTTGTAGTACAAGACAGTGTGACTCACTCGAAGTTGTAAGGAAGTAGTATATCTTCATTGTATTTGAGGCGCTTCAAAAACTCGAACATGCTGTCCTCTACCTCGTAATATGGATCTAATTTCCATGTGTATTCATTAATGGTATTTGGGTCAACGAACCCAATGCCATAGCGTGCACCTTTTTTCATTTCATAAATCTTCATCCTGCATAGTACCACAGAAATAATATAGTGAGGATAATTACAGGTAATGATTGATCAAAATGATCACTACAGCTAGCTTAAGACTTAAATTACAGAAAGAAATCACTTACAAACAATAGCAATTGACGATAGATTTGCTGAGTGCGTCTTGATTGTATAACTGAAATAGTTCTGAATACTCAACGGACACAGCTTTCTTATGGTAGTAATGATCCTTCTTGACATTCACCATGAGGGACTCTCGATTGGAATTCTTGGTAATGTCCATGTACCATTGATGCAATTCATACATTCTCGTTGGGAGCTTCTTGACCTCGTCTGGCTCGACCAAAGGTTGGCCCCGGACATATTTCCGTTTTATTTCATCCTCTCTAGTTAGAGACATGGGCTCGATATCGAGGAGTTGTCCAACAGTGATCTTGAGCATTTCAGCCTGCTCAATATGCTCCTCGGTCATTACCACATCGCCCAGCTCGGGAACGTAAACGGTTTGCCCACAATAATATTGGGCGCGCCTACTCTCATGTGTTGTTGGCACAACAAGCGGGGAGGGGGGGGGAGGGGTTGATTGCGCCGCCTGTTCTCCCAGCTGGGGAACGGTTTTACCGCATGTTTTGCCAGCCGATTTGCTCGACCTCGAGCTCGCCTCTTTCTGTAGACGTGCTCGATTTAACTTCCTGAGGTGGCGCTCATAGTCTGTGTCAACAGGCTTGGGAGCTGGTGCGCTAGCCATACGAATGAAGTGGTCAATCTTTTCCTCAGGCACTTTCTCCCTTGGCGGCGGTGGCGGTTTCGGTGCAAAATGGGCTTCCACCTCACCCTTCGATATGGCTGTGTTTTCCTACTCGGACTTGTTGTAAGGCCTCTGCGGAAGAGGCGCGAGGCTACTTGGACCATATTGAAATCGCTTGCCTCCGCCTGTACCTCCAGTACTAGCTCGACTTGTACCGCTACGCACCATAGCTGAGGCGGCTCTCTTCCGTGATTGCTGAGGCGGCGAAGACGGCTGACGTGGCTGAGTTGGAGGAGGAGGAGTGGCCTGAAGCTGTGCCGGACTTGGAGGAGGAGTGGTCTGACGCTTTGCCGGACTTGGAGGAGGAGGAGTGGCCTGAAGTTGTGCCGGACTTGGAGGAGGAGTGGCCTGACGCGTTGGTGGACTTGGAGGAGCGGGAGTCTGCTGATTCGGTGGCGGACTTCGACGAGCACTACAAGAAATATGTCAACTTGTGACCACCACTATTGGTCACTGAATGGTCACAAATTTCCATTTGTGACCTTTTTGTGACAAAAAACATAAGGTCAAAAGCTGGCCGTCATAAACTGACTATAGCGACCTTTCTTCTGGAATGGTCGCAAACGTTTAGGACCAAAAAAAGGTCGTAGATTTAACGACCAACTGTTTTGGTCACTAGCAATCCGACCACACCACCTCAGATCCACCGTGGCAAGCTGACGTGGCAGACTTACGACCAAATGAAAAGGTCGTAGAATAGAATCAGCCCGGTCCATTTCAGCCGTCTTGATGGGCCAAGCCGAATAATTCAGCCCATTTAATTTTCTCTCTTTATTTTGCTTATCTGCGTGGGCCTGGCCCAATAATTTGGCCTTTTATTTTCTGGGAATGGAGCCTTTTTCTGATGAACTTTTTTTTATATTCCACTATTGTTTTGGGCCACAGCCTTTTTAGTCTAGTTCGAATTTGGGCCTTGGGCTTTTTATTTTGTGTTATGCAGCCTTTTGTAAATTTTTTTCTTACAGTCATTTCTTTTTTTAGGCCCAAGCCTTTTTAGTCTAAATCTTGTTTGGGCCTCGGCCTTTTTAGAGCCCAGGTTCTTATTTTGCATAACTATAAACAGAAAGGCCCAGGTGCACAAGTGATCCACAAGCCCAGGTTCAAACAGCAAGGCCCAGGTGCACAAGTGATCCACATAACTTCATAGAAAATAAACAGAGGTTCACAAGATCACATAACTTCACAGGTTCACTAGATCACATAACTTCACAGGTTCACATAACTTCACAGGTTCAAACTAGGCAGCAATGCAACAAAATGCTCAAAGACAAAGAGGTTCGCAACCATCAAACTAGGCAGCAATGCAACTACCTTAGCAGCTCAAAGACAAACTGCACAGCCATCAAACTGCCTTAGCTCCAAAGAGAGCCATCAAGTGGGCTAACTACTCTTCCTGCTCTTGAGACTTCTTGCGCACCAGCTCAAGTTCCTTGTCGCGTGCAGCTTCAGATTCTTCCGCCTTCATCTTGATTGCCGCCAATTCTTCTTGCATCACTTCAGCTTGAAGCTCAGACCTCTCCAGCTTCTGCTCAAGGTCACGAACATGAGCAGCAACTTCAGTTGTTGCTTTGCGGGAGTTGTTCCTAGATGACTGGAACCCAACATTCCTGAGGAATGTGCTTTGCTTGACTTCGGTCTTGAGGACTTGTTCGACAATTTCAACAGCAGACTTTGGCTCTTCACCTTCTGGTACCGGCGCGTCCTTCATTTTTTCCATCTCAAGCTAGCATATGGAGGAAAATGATAGGCATTAGTGGGAGATCTATTTCACATTTTGCAAACCAAACCAAGAAAGAGAAACCAAACCAGCACACAAATGGATTATTTGAAGTAACCAAACCAGCACACAAAATCTGGCTGTGAATCAAACAGGGCAAAGCATGGAGTGACTTACTATAACAGTCTTGACTGGCTCCGGAAACCCGTGCTTCTTGCTGTTGTGGGTGGCCTTAAACAAGTCAATCGCAGACAACTCCTCACCCTTACGCTCTTCTTTCTGAAATGTTTTTCAACAAAAAACAAAATGTTATTCAGCAAGAATCATAAATGTTATTCAATGAAGATCAAACGGTAAGGTCTCTAGAGAAGAGTTCTCACAATGGCAAAAATGTGTGCTGTGTAGTGCCTGGAACCAGTTCTGTGATTGTACATGACTTTTTCTCGATTCATCTTGTTCGACACACAGGTTTCCTACAAAAAGCATACTGTCAGCATGATCTAGCACTAGCATATCATGTGCAGAACATAAAGCATCAAACAAAGCAGAGACAAACCTTGTGTCTTGGGGTAGACCACATCTCCACCAGAGCTTGCCATTCACCATCTGTTAGATCAGGCACCGGAGAGTTAATGCTGACTTTATTTGCGGCTACGGTATCAAAATACTTCTTCTTGATCTGATGGCGTCTGTTCTTTGAATATTTCTGCAGAATATCTTTGCACGAGGTCTTGATGGCCTCCGAGTCCGGGTTCATCTCAAAATTTGCCTACCAAGATAGCAAACAAGGTAGGAATAATATTAGTGATCATGCATAGGTGTAACAGAAAATAGATAGCACATTAACTATGAAACAAGTAGCTTACAACAACTTTCCCAATGTAGTTCTCCAATAGACTAGCATTTTTTTGTATAGATTGAAGTGAGGAAGAACTAGGAGATGGCTTTTTGCAACGAGTCCACACTCAGAAGCAAGCTTTGCTGCCTGCAGAGGCTTCTCTGGACGAATCATCCCTTCGGCAATTTGGATAGGCACCTTGCTACCAAGCGACTTGGTGATCCTCTCTAGCCCTTTTCCCTTTCTAAGTCTAGTCTTGGGAGTCATTGCATTTGAAAATGAAACTGAACTCATAAATTAGAATAGAAATCGACAAATGCAGGAATCGACAAAAGCATACATGGTCATTCCATTTGGAAAATGCACTAGTAAAAGATAGCATTGCAAAGGTCAACTTGCCTGATTGAAGCACAAGCTGCTGTTCTTCTTCATTGATGACAACGTTCCTGTCAATAGAAGGTGCAACAGGGCTGAGGTCTGTGTGGACAGTGCCTGCTTCATCAACGCAGATGGTTCCTGCTTCATCTAGGCAGACAGTGCCACTTCCATCCATGCTGAGAGTGGTTCCTTCATCCATGGGCGGCAACTCATCAGCCGTTTGCACCGAGGTCTGAGAGTCCATGCGCAACATACTTTCCTGATGGTCCGTCGCTGTCGCCATCCTTGCTTTCTGCCTTGTGACTCTATCAAGGGCAGGTTCATCAGGTTCCAGGATCCTCTTTTTTTGTCCTGGAGCTGGGGCCATCACCCTTCCTGGAGGTATTGCAGCAGATGTTTCTGAGCTCTTGTTCTTCTTGCTGACTATCTTCTTAACACCAGGCCTCTTCGTCCTAGATTCCTTCAGTGCCTCGTATAAACAACACGGAAAAAAGCATTAGATCACAAGAGAAATATGTGAGCACAAGGAATAACATAGAATAACAGAACCCCAACCCTCCAAGCAAGACAGAGTTTGCACCTTAACAATCATGTTGACTACAACATCATCCACTTCCTCCCCATCAATAATTTCATCCTCCTTAGGATTGTACTCTGGGTCATCATTGATAACTCCACTACCCTCTTGAACCTCATCACTTCTACCTTCTTGTACACCATTTGTTTTCCTAATCATCGACCCTATTGCACCAATGCCAAGGGACTGGAACATCCGATTGTTCCTCATGATATTTCTAGCCCTAACCTTCTCGTACTCGATGAGAGGCTCTTCTTTGCATGATAAAGGAAACATAACTATTAGGTGAATGCTTGGAATGCATGGACAGACAGCCAAACATATCTTATGAAATTTTATTATCATTTAATCCTAGTTATTCAGGTAAGGAAGACTAACAGCACACAGGCACAATTAAGCCAGCTTATTCAGACTGCAGCAATACATTTCACTTAGCATATTAAGACACAGATTTTATGAAACTGACAGTATAACCACAAGGAGCAAGTTGCATACCAACGGTTGGCCTCATGCTTGACCTTGTCCTCCTTGCCATGGATGATCTTGAGGTGGTGCTTACAAAATAGAATAAACAACAATCAGATACAACAGGGATAAAGTAAAATGATGCACTTGTATCAATAAAGGAAAACATTTGGACCATCATGCACATACATGTAATACATGTGAAACAAACTTGATGGATAAACAATACAGTGATCTAGTGTTATTAATTAAGAAAACATGTAAGTGCACTAAACAAGCATGTATGTACACTAGTAGCAAGTAAGCAAAGTGCATAAGTGCTACTAATACAAGCAAGCAAGCAAAGTGCTACTGATAGAAACAAGCAAGCAATGAAGGAAATTGAAGAGAAGCAAGCAAGTACTATTGATACAAACCCTAATTAATAAGCAAGCAAGTAGCTTCTTCTCCAAGTTATACTAATACTAGCAAGTACTGCTGATGGGAACCCTAATTAAGCATGTACTGCTGATAGAGCCCACCCCGCGCTCTCTTTCCTTCCCCAGTCCCCACATGATCACATATACATCATGTGGTAAATCTGACAACGTCTCATGCTAGTATTAGTATAGCACAATGGTCTACAGTATATGATTGGTACTGTGACAACACTATCAGGTACACCATGAATGGCAGATGGACTTAATCATTTAGTATTAGTATAGCTCGCAGGAATGGCAATGTCTCGTGCTAGTATTAGTATAGCTCACAGTAATGGCAGATGGACTTAATCATTTAGTAATGAACACCATGAATTAACTAGACCAACCCAGAGACCATATATCACACCTACATGAACTACTCTAGTAGTACAGTGAGCAGAAAGCTTTCTATATGTAAACCAAAGCATGGCAGGAGCTCACAAGATAGAAACCAAACATGAATGGGAACCTACAAACCCTAGATAGCATGGGAACAACAACTACAGAGCTTTAGATTTAGTGGCGACCATAATCAAGAACAAATAACAGAGTGCCACATCAAGCAAAACAAATCGAACACCCAAAAAGAATAACATCCTTGTTCTAGCAAATACAAAACAGGGAGAAGGCTTCAAAGGAAGATTTCTCAAAGAACATGTAGCCATTTCTACGAAGATGCAAATGGCTATCAATACTTCACACAATGGCACAACAATTACAACACAATAGCGTACTCCAGGTTCTTATTTAACTCAAGAGGTGGCACTAAACTAGCCAAGTAAATTTTAAAGGAATATGCAATATAATCCAAAACTTTAGTACCTGCTAGGGATTCCAAAGAGAAAACTACTACATCATGTTAACTATTAGTATGGCTACAAACGACCTCTTACAGACATCAACTTCAATGTCATCAAGCAAGCAAATCTCTATGACTATAGATTAACAAAGCATAACAAGGATTAACAAAGCAAATGGCTCTGAAGTAATACACTCTGACAAGTAAATATTAACAAACCATAACAAGGATTGGCAGCAGAGGGAGATGGAGATTGACAAAAACCTGCTTTTGTGGTAGCCGTGCTTGAGCTCCTCCTCCTGATGCTGCTCAATGACCCGCATGACAAACAAGGCCATGGATGAGCTGCCACAGGGCATCCACATGACAACACAAAACATCAAGCAACGACATTGACAGGGATGCAAAATCAAAATAGAGCATACAAAATCTAGATTAAAGAACCACCTCCCCACAAAACCCTAACCCTATGAATCCATCCCCATCTCAAAATCACATTACCAACGACATGAACCCTAACCCCATGAACAAGAAGGATATCATCCCATGAATCCTAACCCCATGAATCCATCCCCATCCCCATCCCCATGAAGAAGAACCCTAACCACCAAGAGATCCTAACCCTAACCATCAGGAGATCCTAACCCTAGAATATGCACCATGAGATCCTAACCCTAGAAGATGCACCGTGAGATCCACCGAACCACCAGAAAATCCTAACCCTAACGAGGGGAGTACCTGTCGTCGCAGTCGTCGCTCGCGTCTACCCTCTTGTCACCACCGTCGTTGATGTAGAGGAGCGGAGCGGCGATTCGTCGTCGGGGCGCAGAGCGGGGCGGGGCGGAGCAGAGGAGGAGGGGCTAGGGTTGCGGGGTGGGGAGAGGGGATTCGTCGGGGCTGGCAGGTGGGGAATGGAGGGGCGGAGCAGAGGACGGGCGGCGGGGCGGCACGGAGCAGGGGAGGGAGTGGTCGTCGACGGGGCGGCTCGGGGAGGGAGAAGCTAGGGTTCGTCGGGGAGAGGGGAGGGGAATGGGGAAATTTTGGGAGGGGAGGGGAGGGGATCCCGCGTGTTAGTGGGAGAGGGAGTGGTGGGACCCGCCTGGTAGTGGGAGAGGGAGTGGAGGGAAATTTTGGGAGAGGGAAATTTTGGTGGCGGGAAAATTTTGGTGTGGGAGGGAAATCCTTTTGGGTTTGGGTGTAGAAAAAATAGATTTTTTTTGTAAACTTTGTAGAAATCATGGTTAAAATCATACCGAGTAGCTCAAGAAAACACCGGTATTGCAAGTTTAGTATTTTTGCTAGTTGGTAGGCCACATTTGATGATGTGACGCGGAGGTCTCCCATTTTTTTGTTTTTTTTTGAATTTTTTACGGTGTTTTAAAAAACCGGCCAATTTCGTCGCGGCGGCCGTCCGTGGCTAGGGTTTGAGCCGTGCAAATCTGTTGTCGATTCTGTGATGAAATGCCTACCTGTGAAGCTAAAAAGCATTTTTAGTGAAAATAACGGGCAAGCTATGGAGGACCCACAGTTCAAATTCCAGCCGGTTCCAGCTGAATCGGCCGAAGGTGGTCCGAATTGCCGGGAGTAGCTACGAGGGTCATAAATGCATGCTTTTTGGCGACCGTCCGTAAAAAAGGGTCTACTTTGAGATAGACATGGAATGGCGACGTTTGGGGTGCCCCTCCTTGTAGTCGCTTCACGAAAAACGCATGTCTTTTGCATTCAAAAAATGAAAACCAGTTTTTTTTGTTAAACAAGTTGGAACCTCGCTTTGGCAACATTGTTTGCCATCAAAAGACGGAGGCATGCGCCCAATTTGGGCATATTATCAGAAACTATTCAACGGATGCGGCCATATCATTGCTAGTTTGGCTTGAAAGCCATGAATCTTCGTTCATTGTAGGTCATTTTTGAGAACACTTTTTCAAGAAAATGCCGGTATTGCAAGTTTAGTATTTTTGCTAGTTGGTAGGCCACATTTGATGATGTGACGCGGAGGTCTCCCATTTTTTTGATTTTTTTTGAATTTTTTACGGTGTTTTCAAAAACTGGCCGATTTCGTCGCGGCGACCGTCCGTGGCTAGGGTTTGAGCCATGCAAATTTGTTGTCGATTCTGTGATGAAATGCCTACCTGTGAAGCTAAAAAGCATTTTTAGTGAAAATAACGGGCAAGCTATGGAGGACCCGCAGTTCAAATTCCAGCCGGTTCCAGCTGAATCGGCCGAAGGTGGTCCGAATTGCCGGGAGTAGCTACAAGGGTCGGAAATGCATGCTTTTTGGCGACCGTTTGTAAAATAGGGTCTACTTTGAGATAGACATGGAATGGCGACGTTTGGGGTGCCCCTCCTTGTAGCCGCTTCACGAAAAATGCATGTCTTTTGCATTCAAAAAATGAAAAATGGTTTTTTTGTTAAACAAGTTGGAACCTCGCTTTGGCAACATTGTTAGCCATCACAAGACGGAGGCATGCGCCCAATTTGGGCATATTATCAGAAACTATTCAACGGATGCGGCCATATCATTGCTAGTTTGGCTTGAAAGCCATGAATCTTCGTTCATGGTAGGTCGTTTTTGAGAACACTTTTTCAAGAAAACGCCGGTATTGCAAGTTTAGTATTTTGCTAGTTGGTAGGCCACATTTGATGATGTGACGCGGAGGTCTCCCATTTTTTTGATTTTTTTGAATTTTTTACGGTGTTTTCAAAAACCGGCCGATTTCGTCACGGCGACCGTCCGTGGCTAGGGTTTGAGCCGTGCAAATTTGTTGTCGATTCTGTGATGAAATGCCTACCTGTGAAGCTAAAAAGCATTTTTAGTGAAAATAACGGGCAAGCTATGGAGGACCTGCAGTTCAAATTCCAGCCGGTTCCAGCTGAATCGGCCGAAGGTGGTCCGAATTGCCGAGAGTAGCTACGAGGGTCGGAAATGCATGCTTTTTGGCGACCGTCCGTAAAATAGGGTCTACTTTGAGATAGAAATGGAATGGTGACGTTTGGGGTGCCCCTCCTTGTAGCCGCTTCACGAAAAACGCATGTCTTTTGCATTCAAAAAATGAAAAATGGTTTTTGAATTTCAGTTTTGCTAAAGCACATCTAGATGTGCCATAAGTATTGCACATCTAAGTCCTATGGCATTGATCTTACGTCGAGATTCGTGTGGATATTTTCCTTTTTCTTTTTCTTTTCTCTTTATGCTTGATTCACTCACTTAGATGTGCAATAACTAGAGCACATCTAGATGTGCCCTAGACACACCCTTTGAATTTGTACGGTGTTTTCAAAAACCAACGGATTTAGTCACGGCGGTCGTCCGTGGCTAGGGTTTGAGTCATGTTTTTAGCATTCAAAAAATGAAACTTATATTGTTTCATACATGAGCATGCACAAAAACCCATAATTTTATCTTTCATCCATGAGCATGCATAAAAAATTTCAATTCCCATCAATTACCAAACTGAATATTCATTGTTAAAAACATGACTTGTTTAGATGACACTGTCATACAACATCCATGAGCATGGACAAAATTAAACCTGACATACTTAACATTGACATGTTCATATTACACTAACAAGCTTAAACCTAACATGCTGAACACCTTCTTAACACCTTCACTCCTCCTTCTTCTCCTTCATCAACCTGATGCGCTCAGAGTGGCGAATCCCAACGCGGATGTACTCCTCTACCATAATTGGAATGGTCCTGTCGCCGAGCTGTGGGATTGCAGGCGCCGCCACCATCGCGAGGTCGTCGTCTGCCACCACCATCGCGAGGTCGTCGTCCGCCACCACCATAGCAAGGTCGTCGTCCGCCACCACCATAGCAAGGTCGTCGTCAGCCACCACCATAGCATGTTCGTCGAGCCAGAATAGGCTGCTCCTCGTCATCCCCGCTCTACTCCTCGTCGTCATCCTTGCTCTGCTCCTCGTCATCCCCGCTGCTGCTCCCATTGCCTGGCCAAATGCAACAAAGTGTGAACATGGTGTTGTCGTCGTGCAGGTAGAGGAAGCCAAAAGGACAGGAAGAAGAGAGGCAGAGAGCTTACTGGCATCGTCGTCGTGCTGGTAGTACATGCGGCACATGGTGTTGTCGAACATCTTCACGGTGAACATGGCGTCGCCATCGTAGCGGAAGACAAGGAAGTACCCGAGCTGTAGCTCATGGGCGTGGGCGAAATGCTCCCAGCCGGGCCCTAGGTACATGTGGCCTTCACCATCAAACACCACCAACACTTCCCACAGCCTGTGAAGCCCGCTGCCGGCCTCCCGCAGCTTCACTTTGTGGGGCTCACGGCCGGCGAGCATCTTCGCAAACTTGTCAGGCAGCCTCTGTAGCAAGGGTCAAGCAGTGGTTAATTGTGGTAATCAAGCACTAGACAACAGAGTGATGATAAATAAATGAGTGATGATAGACATACCTGCCTACTGCAAGATTTCTCAATTACGATCTCGAAGAACTCGAAACCTTCCAAGCCAGCCATCTCACTTCTCTGAAAAGCAGCATTGTAATTAAACAACAAGTTACCATCAACAGGACTGGACATAAATAGGAACAGAACCAAGTTTATGATGGCAAAAGTGATAAAAATGAGAAGAGCAATGCACTTGTGGATATTTATGATAGCAAAAGTGAGAAAAAAAGCAATGCACTTGTGAACATTTGGAATACTAGTACTCTATCTACAATGGACCATATCTGCCCATGTGCCCATGTCTACTATAAATGGCAAACACAGCATCAGGATCATATCTACTATAAATGGACCATATCTACAATGAACCATATCTACTATAAATGGACCATATCTTCCCATGTGCTACATTTTGTTAGAACCCAGCACTTAAGAACTGAACCCTAGATTCTCAATTTAAACACACCTACCCAATACAGTTATGTACAAAACTGAACAGCTTTATAGTCGTCGATATGCGCATGAAGGCTATTGGCTTGACACCGATATAGTCATGTACAAAACTGAATTTAACACTAGAATTTCAGAGATTCAGTGCTATGGGCTTAATTTGCTTTGCTAGGGTTTATATAGCCAAAGGCCACTGGAGGCTAGATCCCCTACAAGTTTAACTGCTCCAGTGTGCCGCTGCATCTTTTTAGACAAATATAAACATGTTTATTTTAAAAACAAACAAACAAAATTGGAAAATACTAATACACTTGCAACATTATAAGTGTTGGCATCATTTTTTCCCCTTTCGGTCTGCCTTTTCTATTTCTGATGAATTCTACGTCACTGTGAACAGAACCACAGGGAAACTAGCATACCTAGCAAGGTAGCACCACATCAACTGAACATGGCCAAAAGGGACCTAAACCTAAATGCCTAATTCAGTCTGCAAAATCCCTCTGAATGTGGTCCAATTGCTCGACAGTTGGGCTGGAATCAATAGAACGCACGCGCAGGCACAATACAACCATTAGCCATACGCGCAGGCACAATACGAGTAACTCCTAAATCAGCATGCTTGTTGGCCTTGTTGGCCTTGTCGACAAAGAACATGGGGGAAACAAAGCAAATCAAAGAACACGGGGGGAACAAAACGGACCTGGGGGGACGACGACTGCTTGAGCTTGTTGGCCTTGTCGGTGTCGTGGACGGTGCCTCCTCTTGATCTACTACTCTATCTACAATGGAACCCTAATCAGCATGCGCCGGGGAACCCTAATCTAATCAATAGGAAGAGGAACAGGAAGGACTCAGCGGATTCATACCTTAGGAGGCCGTCGCTGTCGATGGAGGAGTGGTTCGCCAGGGTGGTCGTCACCGTCGATGGAGGAGAAGGGGATGCTAGCGGCGGAGAGGAGGAGTGGGTCGAGTGGATAATGGAGAGGAGGAGCGGGTCAAGTGGACAGGAGGAGTGGGGAAAAGAGTGGGTCCACTTGTCAGCGAGTTCTATTTTGATATATTGAAAAGGGTTGGCATAGAGTACAAAACCAACAGCCTCTAACTAGCCCAGTGGTAGAAAAACAGTGGAATAAGCGGCAGGTCGTGGGTTCGAGCCCCCGCTCGCCCAATATTTTTTGGTAGCTCAGGGAAAAAGGGTCGAGTGGGTAGAGTAGCAAAATGGCCCACTTGTCAGTGAGTTGGTCGAGTGGCCCACTTGTCAGCGAGGTCTGTGTTTGATACTTAACTGGTTTGATGATTTGAAAAGAGATGGCATAGAGTGGATGACCAGTAGCCTCTTCCTAGCCCAGTGGTAGGAACACAGTGAAACGAGAGCACGATCATGGGTTCGAATCCCCGCTAGCGCATATTTTTTTGCTCACAATGAAATGGGGCCGCGCGTGGGATCAGATGGCTGTCTGATGGAGCGCGCCCAAAAATTCAGTTAAAACAGCTCTGAAAACATCTTCAGTTCACCAAAAACAATATCTTCAGTTCAAAAAACATCTTCAGTCCAAAAACAACATCATTTTGCAATCTTTTACATCACAACCAAAACTACATGATCACCAAAACTAAGAAAAACAGCTCTACAAACAACATCTTTAGTTCATCATTTTGCTTCTTCATTCAAAACAACATCTTCATTTTGCATTGTATCTTCCGTCACCAAAACTACATCATTTTGCATTGTATCTTCCGTCACCAAAACTACATCATTTTGCATTGTATCTTCAACCATCATCTGCCTCTCCTTCACTACAGAGTCTCATGCATTTTGGTACCTGGAGAGATTTGTAGTACAAAAACTACATCAGGATCACATCAACAACAACTACCAAGGAGACAAAATAGCATTAGATCACCAAGGAGACCAAATTTACCTTCGCTACTCATCGTCGTCGATACGAAAACAAGGAACTCTATGCCTACTCCTGTTTTCCTCATCATCACTACAATATTGCAGCATAGTATGATCAGTCCGGTTTTCCTCATCCTCGCTTTCATGTCCATCCTCTACCACCTTTCTTCTTTTCTTGATACCTTCAACTGTTGCAGCACCAACAATCACACGTTCCCGGTCCCTTCGCACTCTTATTTGCACCGGAACTTCCATAGAGTCATCATCAGCTTGCAACGGAACTTCCGTAGAGTCATCATCTTGGTATGTTAGTCCACCATCACCGGGGCCCTTTTCCACTCCAGTTTCAGTCACACTCCACAAGTGTCTGTGCTGAAAGTTTTGCACAACTCGCCATTTTCCGTGCAAAAGAGTGTCTGGCAGATAAAACACCATTGTTGCTTGTGTTGTTAGAATAAAGGGATCACTCTTATACCAGCACCTTGTAGTGTTGATGCTTTTGAAGTGGCCATCATATTTGACAAAAGAGTCTCTCCTCTTCTTGCGACCAAGCTCAAACCAGTCACAGCGAAATAAGACAACAGAGCGATGGATGCCTCCACTAGAGTTGTACTGCAACTCTACGATGCTTCTCAACTGACCATAGAAGTCAATGATCTCACCATCAAGTGACCCCTCAGTGACGATTCCACTATTATGTGTCTTCCTTTTTTCCTCGCGGTCAACGGTGTGGTACCGGACACCGTCAGCAATGCATGCTGAATACACTCTCACTCGCTTATCCGGTAAGCATGCCAAAGCAAATAGATCATCACTGACCTTCTTCTCCTCATGCAACTTTCCAATCTGCACAAATAAACCATTTAGCAAACAATGGTATTTAACAATGGGTGAATAACACAGAAAACATAAAACATGTGGCTAAAGATCTCACATGATTCTTAAACCACTTAGCAAACACCTTGGCAACCCTTTTATCAACATTGATATTGCTTTCTTCCTAATTTAACTCTTCCTTGCATTTCCTGCAATGCCAACAAAACATGTGAATTAAAACATTAGGCTGGTGCCAACCCAAGCAAAAAAAATATATAATGAGTGCACAAGATATAACGTAGTCGATATATGGTAGAACCTCGGCGCAATTGCTGAGCACAAACAAAACCATCTTGTCATACTCATCACCAGCCTCCAAGTATTGTGAGGCTCCAAGAAAGTTCACACCATGGTTGAAAACAGAGACATGACCACTTTGCGAATCAGACCGCTCTCTATTTCTACCCGGCCGGTTCCATCTTGTTTCCACATCACCAAAGTATCTAGAGCAAAAAGTCAAGCACTCGTCAACGACATATGCTTCAGCAATAGAACCTTCAGGTCTTGCCATGTTTCACACATAACGCTTACAAGTAAGCAGCCTTCTTTCGATTGGGTACATCCAATCGTATTGCACAGGGCCTCTAAGCATTGCCTCTTTGGGTAAGTGCACCGCCAAATGGACCATCATGGTGAAGAAAGCTGGAGGGAAAATCTTCTTGATCTTGCAAAGAATAATTGGGATTTCTTTTTCAAGTCTTTCCAAGACAGTTAACTTGAGGGTTTTGCAGCACAGTTCTCTAAAGAAATTTCCCAGCTCAGCAACCGCTTCATATATATCCTTGTGCATGATTCCTCGGAGGCCGGACGGTAAAATCCTTTGGAGGAGGATGTGACAATCATGGGCTTTCAGTACTGAAAGCTTGAATCCATCAGAAGTAACACACTTTGCTAGGTTAGCAGCATAACCATCTGGAAATTTCACCACTCTTAGGAATTCACAGAATGCAAGCTTTTGTTCTTTATTCATTGTATACCATGCTCGTGGAATTTCAAATGAATCTTCATCTTCATTGTGCTGTAGATGCAAATCTTCTCTTATGCCCATGTCCTCCAAATCAAGCCTAGAACTAACCGTGTCCTTTGTCTTCCCTTCAATGTTCAGAAACGTCCCTAGCAGATTCTCGCATATGTTTTTCTCAATGTGCATTACATCGAGATTATGCCTTAATTTCAGATCAGCCCAGTATGGCAGGTCCCACAAACAAGACCTCCGGTCCCAACATTGACCTTCCTCATGCTTTCTTTTCTTCGCCAGCTTTCCTGGTCTCACATCTTTCACCTTTTCAAGTTGCTGCTCCAACTCTTCTTTAGTGAATTCAGCTGGCTTGTCACGAGTTTCATTCTCACCATTAAAATCTTTGCTTCTTCGCCAGCGATGGTTTTGGGGAAGAAAGCGGCGGTGCCCAATATAGCATATCTTGCTCCTTATTCTCTTTGAGCAAGGGTCTTTGTCACAATGGACACAAGCCTGATAACCCGCTGTGATCCTCCCAGACAGAGTGTGCAGAGCCGGGAAATCATGGATGGACCATATGATCGCAGCACGTAGATTGAACTTTTCTTCCGGACTCAAGGCATCGTATGTAGGTACACCAGTCCAGAGCTGGAGCAGTTCTTCTATGAGGGGCTCCATAAAGACATCAAAATCCTTTCCTGGAGAATCTGGACCCGGGATAAGCAATGACATCATGAAGTTGGACTGATCCATGCATGCCCATGGTGGCAGGTTGTACGGCACCACAAAAACTGGCCACATGCTATAAGACGTGCTCATGTTCCCAAACAGATTAAACCCATCTGTGGCAATGCCAAGTTTTATGTTCCTTGGATCTGCAGCAAAATCAAAATGTATATGGTCAAACTCTTTCCATGCCTCTCCATCCGCTGGATGGCTCAGCTCATTGTCCACAGGTTGCCACTTCAGCTTGTGCCACTGTACCTCACGCGATGATTTCTTCGAGATGAACATCTGCTGCAGCCTTAGTATCAAGGGAAAGTGCCTCAGTACCTTCTCCGGTATTGACTTCTTCGCATCAGCATCTTTCCACCTAGATGCATTGCATTTTGGACAGTTGTCCTGCTTTGCTAAATCCTTCCGAAACAAGACACAGTTATTTGGGCACACATGTATTGACACATAACCTAACCCCAGCCTGCGGATTATGCTCAATGCTTCATCATAAGATCTGAGAACACAACAATTAGGGAATTGCAAGCTCAAAAGATGGAGTATTGCGTTGAATGCGGCATTGCTAATCCGATAGAAAGACTTGATGTGGAGTAACTTCACGGTGAAGGTAAATCTTGAAAATTTACCCCCTTCATGAACTGCGCGCTTCGCCTCCTCTAACACCTCAGCAAACAACGATTTCTGTCCATCAACACGATCTTCAACATCGTACAAATCCTTCAATAGGTCAGGAATCCTATCATCTTCATGCCCATCCTCTTCCTCCAAAACAGCATTATCTCGCAAAACCTTTTCCATGAAATCAATGCCAGCATCACCACCACCCATCATATGAGGGGCCTCTATATCAGCTTCAAAATCTTGAGGTTGTCTGTCTAAAGGTTCTCCATGATATATCCATCTATCATATGTGCTGGACATCCCATTAAGAAGCATATGATCTTCCACTCTTCCTTGAGCCATTCTTGGACGGTTGAGGCATTCACAACATGGGCAAAGAATGTGAGCATCATTGGCAAAATTTGCCCGAACAAATGCCATGAAATCATCAACTCCTTTCATATGTTCTTTCGAAAACTTTCTAACTCCTTCTCTAATCCAGCTTCTGTCCATCTTCCAAAGACAACAAATTGTTGCAACTTAGCAAATCAATATAAGTGCATCAACATTAAATAATGAAAATGGATGGAAGTAATGGAAGCTAAAATTCCAGAAAATTTTATATGCTAATTGCCTAACCACAAGCCCTGAAGAATTCTTAACAAACAAGCTGAACAATTTCTAACAACACATCAAGAAAATTCATCTATGCATTATCTACCAAACAAGCAAGCTATTTCCTAACTACTAACAGTGCATCAACAAAATTCATCTATGCTGAAGAACATATGACTGAATCCATCTCCCACTGCTCGGGTGACGAGAGAGGAGAGGGGGGAAGAGGTGAGGGGTGCATTGTTGGAAATATGCCCTAGAGGCAATAATAAAGGATTATTATTATATTTCCTTGTTCATGACAATTGTCTTTTATTCATGCTATAATTGTGTTATCAGGAAATCGTAATACATGTGTGAATACATAGACACCAACATGTCCCTAGTAAGCCTCTAGTTGACTAGCTCGTTGATCAACAGATAGTCATGGTTTCCTGACTATGGACATTGGATGTCATTGATAACGAGATCACATCATTAGGAGAATGATGTGATGGACAAGACCCAATCCTAAACATAGTACAAGATCGTATAGTTCGTTTGCTAGAGTTTTTTCCAATGTCAAGTATCTTTTCCTTAGACCATGAGATCGTGTAACTCCTGGGTACCGTAGGAATGCTTTGGGTGTACCAAACATCACAACGTAACTGGGTGACTATAAATATACCACGGGTATCTCCGAAAGTATCTGTTGGGTTGACACGGATCAAGACTGGGATTTGTCAATCCGTATGACGGAGAGGTATCTCTGGGCCCACTCGGTAATGCATCATCATAATGAGCTCAAAGTGACCAAGTGTATGGTCGCGGGATCATGCATTACGGTACGAGTAAAGTGACTTGCCGGTAACGAGATTGAACAAGGTATTGGGATACCGACGATCGAATCTCGGGCAAGTAACGTACCGATTGACAAAGGGAATTGTATACGGGGTTGCTTGAATCCTCGACATCGTGGTTCATCCGATGAGATCATCGAGGAGCATGTGGGAGCCAACATGGGTATCCAGATCCCGCTATTGGTTATTGACCGGAGAGCCGTCCCGGTCATGTCTACATGTCTCCCGAACCCGTAGGGTCTACACACTTAAGGTTCGGTGACGCTAGGGTTGTAGAGATATGGATATGCAGTAACCCGAAAGTTGTTCGGAGTCCCGGATGAGATCCCGGACGTCACGAGGAGTTCTGGAATGGTCCGGAGGTGAAGAATTATATATAGGAAGTGCAGTTTCGTCCATCGGGAAAGTTTTGGGGGTCACCGGTATTGTACCGGGACCACCAAATGGGTCCCAGGGGTCCACCGGGTGGGACCACCCATCCCGGAGCGCCCCATGGGCTGAAGTGGGGAGGGGAACCAGCCCATAGTGGGCTGGTGCGCCCCCCTTGGCCCACCCCCTACGCCTAGGGTTGGAAACCCTAGGGTGGGGGGGGGGCACTTGCCTTGGGGGCTACTCCACCCTTGGCCGCCGCCCCCCCTAGGAGATCCCATCTCCTAGGGCCGGCGCCCCTCTTGGGGAGCCTATATAAAGGGGAGGAGGGAGGGGTAGCCGCACCCTTGACTCTTGGTTCCTCCCTCTCCCCTGCTACACCTCTCCCTCTCGTAGTAGAACGACGAAGCCCTGCTGCGGTGACTCCTGCATCCACCACCACGCCGTCGTGCTGCTGGATCTTCATCAACCTCTCCTTCTCCCTGTTGGGGAACGCAGTAATTTCAAAAATTTTCCTACGCACACGCAAGATCATGGTGATGCACAGCAATGAGAGGGGAGAGTGTTGTCTACGTACCGACGCAGACCGACTGCGGAAGCGATCACACAACGTAGAGGAAGTAGTCGTACGTCATCTTCCCGATCCGACCGATCCAAGCACCGTTACTCCGGCACCTCCGAGTTCTTAGCACACGTTCAGCTCGATGACGATCCCCGGGCTCCGATCCAGCAAAGCGTCGAGGAAGAGTTCCGTCAGCACGACGGCGTGGTGACGATCTTGATGTACTACCGACGCAGGGCTTCGCCTAAGCACTACAACGGTATGATCGAGGTAGAATATGGTGGCAGGGGGCACCGCACACGGCTAAGGAACGATCTCAAGGATCAACTTGTGTGTCTTGGGGTGTCCCCTGCCCCCGTATATAAAGGTTGGAGGGAGGGGGCCGGCCGGCCAGAGAGAGGAGGCGCAGGGGGAGTCCTACTCCCACCGGGAGTAGGACTCCCCCCTCCAATCCTCTTCCAATTAGGACTCTCAAGGGGGAAAGGAGAGAGAGGGGGGGCCGGCCCCTTCTCCTAGTCCTACTAGGACTTGGGGAAGGGGGGGGGCGCCGGCCAGCTATGGGCTGCCTCCTTTTTCTCTTTTCCACTAAGGCCCAAT
This sequence comes from Triticum monococcum, assembly GCA_034509565.1. Taxonomy (NCBI): domain Eukaryota; kingdom Viridiplantae; phylum Streptophyta; class Magnoliopsida; order Poales; family Poaceae; genus Triticum; species Triticum monococcum. The sequence continues at coordinate 72,634,655 of CM067846.1, forward strand.
AGGCCCATTAGTCTCCCGGGGGGTTCCGGTAACCCTACCGGTATTCCGGTAAAATCCCGATTTCACCCGGAATACTTCCTATGTCCAAACATAGGCTTCCAATATATCAATCTTTACGTCTCGACCATCTCGAGACTCCTCGTCATGTCCGTGATCTCATCCGGGACTCCGAACAACCTTCGGTACATCAAAATGCATAAACTCAAAATAACTGTCATCGTAACGTTAAGCGTGCGGACCCTACGGTTCGAGAACAATGTAGACATGACCGAGACACGTTTCCGGTCAATAACCAATAGCGGGACCTGGATGCCCATATTGGCTCCTACATATTCTACGAAGATCTTTATCGGTCAGACCGCATAACAACATACGTTGTTCCCTTTGTCATCGGTATGTTACTTGCCTGAGATTCGATCGTCGGTATCCAATACCTAGTTCAATCTCGTTACCGGCAAGTCTCTTTACTCGTTCTGTAATACATCATCTCACAACTAACATATTAGTTGCAGTGCTTGCAAGGCTTATGTGATGTGCATTACCGAGAGGGCCCAGAGATACCTCTCCGACACTCGGAGTGACAAACCCTAATCTCGAAATACGCCAACCCAACATCTACCATTGGAGACACCTGTAGTACTCCTTTATAATCACCCAGTTACGTTGTGACGTTTGGTAGTACCCAAAGTGTTCCTCCGGTAAACGGGAGTTGCATAATCTCATAGTTATAGGAACATGTATAAGTCATGAAGAAAGCAATAGCAACATACTAAACGATCGGGTGCTAAGCTAATGGAATGGGTCATGTCAATCAGATCATTCTACTAATGATGTGACCTCGTTAATCAAATAACAACTCTTTGTTCATGGTTAGGAAACATAACCATCTTTGATTAACGAGCTAGTCAAGTAGAGGCATACTAGTGACACTTTGTTGGTCTATGTATTCACACATGTATTATGTTTCCGGTTAATACAATTCTAGCATGAATAATAAACATTTATCATGATATAAGGAAATAAATAATAACTTTATTATTGCCTCTAGGGCATATTTCCTTCAGTCTCCCACTTGCACTAGAGTCAATAATCTAGATTACACAGTAATGATTCTAACACCCATGGAGCCTTGGTGCTGATCATGTTTTGATCGTGGAAGAGGCTTAGTCAACGGGTCTGCAACATTCAGATCCGTATGTATCTTGCAAATCTCTATGTCTCCCACCTGGACTAAATCCCGGATGGAGTTGAAGCGTCTCTTGATGTGTTTGGTCCTTTTGTGAAATCTGGATTCCTTTGCCAAGGCAATTGCACCAGTATTGTCACAAAAGATTTTCATTTGACCCGATGCACTAGGTATGACACCTAGATCGGATATGAACTCCTTCATCCAGACTCCTTCGTTTGCTGTTTCCGAAGCAGCTATGTACTCCGCTTCACATGTAGATCCCGCTACGACGCTTTGTTTAGAACTGCACCAACTGACAGCTCCATCGTTTAAAATAAACACGTATCCGGTTTGCGATTTAGAATCGTCCGGATCAGTGTCAAAGCTTGCATCAACGTAACCACTTACGGTGAGCTCTTTGTCACCTCCATATACGAGAAACATATCCTTAGTCCTTTTCAGGTATTTCAGGATGTTCTTGACCGCTGTCCAGTGATCCATTCCTGGATTACTTTGGTACCTCCCTGCTAAACTTATAGCAAGGCACACATCAGGTCTGGTACACAGCATTGCATACATGATAGAGCCTATGGCTGAAGCATAGGGAACATCTTTCATTTTCTCTCTATCTTCTGCAGTGGTCGGGCATTGAGTCTGACTCAACTTCACACCTTGTAACACAGGCAAGAACCCTTTCTTTGCTTGATCCATTTTGAACTTCTTCAAAATTTTGTCAAGCTATGTGCATTGTGAAAGTCCAATTAAGCGTTTTGATCTATCTCTATAGATCTTTATGCCCAATATGTAAGCAGCTTCCCCGAGGTATTTCATCAAAAAACTTTTATTCAAGTATCCCTTTATGCTATCCAGAAATTCTATATCATTTCCAATCAGCAATATGTCATCCACATATAATATCAGAAATGCTACAGAGCTCCCACTCACTTTCTTGTAAATACAGGCTTCTCCAAAAGTCTGTATAAAGCCAAATGCTTTGATCACACTATCAAAGCGTTTATTCCAACTCCGAGATGCTTGCACCAGTCCATAAATGGATCGCTGGAGTTTGCATACTTTGTTAGCTCCCTTTGGATCGACAAAACCTTCTGGTTGCATCATATACAACTCTTCTTCCAGAAATCCATTCAGGAATGCAGTTTTGACATCCATCTGCCATATTTCATAATCATAAAATGCGGCAATTGCTAACATAATTCTGACGGACTTAAGCATCGCTACGGGTGAGAAGGTCTCATCGTAGTCAACCCCTTGAACTTGTCGAAAACCTTTTTGCGACAAGTCATGCTTTATAGACAGTAACATTACCGTCAGCGTCAGTCTTTTTCTTGAAGATCCATTTATTCTCAATTGCTTGCCGATCATCGGGCAAGTCAACCAAAGTCCATACTTTGTTCTCATACATGGATCCCATCTCAGATTTCATGGCTTCAAGCCACTTTGCGGAATCTGGGCTCACCATCGCTTCTTCATAGTTCGTAGGTTCATCATGATCTAGTAGCATGACTTCCAGAACTGGATTACCGTACCACTCTGGTGCGGATCTCACTCTGGTTAATCTACGTGGTTCAGTAGTATCTTGTTCTGAAGCTTCATGATCATCATCATTAGCTTCCTCACTGATTGGTATAGGTGTCGCAGAAACAGTTTTCTGTGATGTACTATTTTCCAATAAGGGAGCAGGTACAGTTACCTCGTCAAGTTCTACTTTCCTCCCACTCACTTCTTTCGAGAGAAACTCCTTCTCTAGAAATGATCCATTCTTAGCAACGAATGTTTTGCCTTCGGATCTGTGATAGAAGGTATACCCAACAGTTTCCTTTGGGTATCCTATGAAGACACATTTCTTCGCTTTGGGTTCGAGCTTATCAGGTTGAAGCTTTTTCACATAAGCATCGCAGCCCCAAACTTTAAGAAATGACAACTTTGGTTTCTTGCCAAACCATAGTTCATAAGGCGTCGTCTCAACGGATTTTGATGGTGCCCTATTTAACGTGAATGCGGCCATCTCTAAAGCGTAACCCCAAAACGATAGCGGTAAATCAGTAAGAGACATCATAGATCGCACCATATCTAGTAAAGTACGATTACGACGTTCGGACACACCATTACGCTGTGGTGTTCCGGGTGGCGTTAGTTGCGAAACTATTCCACAATTTTTCAAATGTACACCAAACTCGTAACTCAAATATTCTCCTCCACGATCAGATCGTAGAAACTTTATTTTCTTGTTACGATGATTTTCAACTTCACTCTGAAATTCCTTGAACTTTTCAAATGTTTCAGACTTATGTTTCATTAAGTAGATATACCCATATCTGCTTAAATCATTTGTGAAGGTGAGAAAATAACGATATCCGCCACGAGCCTCAATATTCATCGGACCACATACATCGGTATGTATGATTTCCCATAAATCTGTTGCTCTCTCCATAGTACCGGAGAATGGTGTTTTAGTCATCTTGCCTATGAGGCATGGTTCGCAAGTACCAAGTGATTCATAATCAAGTGGTTCCAAAAGCCCATCAGTATGGAGTTTCTTCATGCGCTTTACACTGATATGACCTAAACGGCAGTGCCACAAATAAGTTGCACTATCATTATCAACTCTGCATCTTTTGGCTTCTACATTATGAATATGTGTATTACTACTATCGAGATTCAATAAGAATAGACCACTCTTCAAGGGTGCATGACCATAAAAGATATTACTCATATAAATATAACAACCATTATTCTCTGATTTAAATGAATAACCGTCTCGCATCAAACAAGATCCAGATATAATGTTCATGCTCAACGCTGGCACCAAATAACAATTATTTAGGTCTAATATTAATCCCGAAGGTAGATGTAGAGGTAGCGTGCCGACCGCGATCACATCGACTTTGGAACCGTTTCCCACGCGCATCGTCACCTCGTCCTTCGCTAGCGTCCGCTTATCCCGTAGTCCCTGTTTCGAGTTGCAAATATTAGCAACAGAACCAGTATCAAATACCCAGGTGCTACTGCGAGCTCTAGTAAGGTACACATCAATAACATGTATATCACATATACCTTTGTTCACCTTGCCATCCTTCTTATCCGCCAAATACTTGGGGCAGTTCCGCTTCCAGTGACCAGTCTGCTTGCAGTAGAAGCACTCAGTTTCAGGCTTAGGTCCAGACTTGGGTTTCTTCTCCTGAGCAGCAACTTGCTTGCTGTTCTTCTTGAAGTTTCCCTTCTTCTTCCCTTTGCCCTTTTTCTTGAAACTAGTGGTTTTGCTAACCATCAACACTTGATGCTCCTTCTTGATTTCTACCTCCGCAGCTTTCAGCATTGCGAAGAGCTCGGGAATAGTCTTGTTCATCCCTTGCATATTATAGTTCATCACGAAGCTCTTGTAGCTTGGTGGCAGTGATTGGAGAATTCTGTCAATGACGCAGTCATCTGGAAGATTAACTCCCATCCGAATCAAGTGATTATTATACCCAGACATTTTGAGTATACGCTCACTGACAGAACTGTTCTCCTCCATCTTGCAGCTATAGAATTTATTGGAGACTTCATATCTCTCAATTCGGGCATTTGCTTGAAATATTAACTTCAACTCCTGGAACATCTCGTATGCTCCATGACGTTGAAAACGTCGTTGAAGTCCCGATTCTAAGCCGTAAAGCATGGCACACTGAACTATCGAGTAGTCATCAGTTTTGCTCTGCCAGACGTTCATAACATCTGGCGTTGCTCCAGCAGTAGGCCTGTCACCCAGCGGTGCTTCCAGGACGTAATTCTTCTATGCAGCAATGAGGATAATCCTCAGGTTACGGACCCAGTCCGTGTAATTGCTACCATCATCTTTCAACTTTGCTTTCTCAAGGAACGCATTAAAATTCAACGGAACAATAGCACGAGCCATCTATCTACAATCAACATAAACAAGCAAGATACTATCAGGTACTAAGTTCAGTTAATCAAATTACTTAAGAACTCCCACTTAGATAGACATCCCTCTAATCCTCTAAGTGATCACGTGATCCAAATCAACTAAACCATAACCGATCATCACGTGAGATGGAGTAGTTTTCAATGGTGAACATCGTCATGTTGATCATATCTACTATATGATTCACGCTCGACCTTTCGGTCTCTGTGTTCCGAGGCCATATCTGCATATGCTAGGCTCGTCAAGTTTAACCTGAGTATTCTGCGTGTGCAAAACTGGCTTGCACCCGTTGTAGATGGACGTAGAGCTTATCACACCCGATCATCACGTGGTGTCTGGGCACGACGAACTTTGGCAACGGTGCATACTCAGGGAGAACACTTCTTGATAATTTAGTGAGAGATCACCTTATAATGCTACAGTCAATCAAAGCAAGATAAGATGCATAAAAGGATAAACATCACATGCAATCAATATAAGTGATATGATATGGCCATCATCATCTTGTGCTTGTGATCTCCATCTCCGAAGCACCGTCATGATCACCATCGTCACCGGCGCACCACCTTGATCTCCATCGTAGCATCGTTGTCGTCTCGCCAATCTTATGCTTCCACGACTATCACTACCGTTTAGTAATAAAGTAAAGCATTACATCGCGATTGCATTGCATACAATAAAGCGACAACCATATGGCTCCTGCCGGTTGTCGATAACTCGGTTACAAAACATGATCATCTCATACAATAAAATCAGTATCATGCCTTGACCATATCACATCACAACATACCCTGCAAAAACAAGTTAGACGTCTTCTACTTTGTTGTTGCAAGTTTTACGTGGCTGCTACGGGCTTAAGTAAGAACTCATCTCACCTACGCATCAAAACCACAACGATAGTTCGTCAAATAGACTCCGTTTTAACCTTCTCAAGGACCGGGCGTAGTCACACTTGGTTCAACTAAAGTTGGAGAGACAGTCTTCCGCAAGCCATCTGTGTGCAAAGCACGTCGAGGGAACCGGTCTCGCGTAAGCGTACGCGTAAGGTTGGTCCGGATCGTCTCACCCAACAATACCGCCGAACCAAAGTATGACATGCTGGTAGGCAGTATGACTTGTATCGCCCACAACTCACTTCTGTTCTACTCGTGCAAATAACATCAAACCATAAAACCTAGGCTCGGATGCCACTGTTGGGGAACGTAGTAATTTCAAAAATTTTCCTACGCACACGCAAGATCATGGTGATGCACAGCAACGAGAGGGGAGAGTGTTGTCTACGTACCGACGCAGACCGACTGCGGAAGCGATCACACAACGTAGAGGAAGTAGTCGTACGTCTTCTTCCCGATCCGACCGATCCAAGCACCGTTACTCCGGCACCTCCGAGTTCTTAGCACACGTTCAGCTCGATGACGATCCCCGGGCTTCGATCCAGCAAAGCGTCGAGGAAGAGTTCCGTCAGCACGACCGCGTGGTGACGATCTTGATGTACTACTGACGCAGGGCTTCGCCTAAGCACTACAACGGTATGATCGAGGTGGAATATGGTGGCAGGGGGCACCGCACACGGCTAAGGAACGATCTCAAGGATCAACTTGTGTGTCTTGGGGTGTCCCCTGCCCCCGTATATAAAGGTTGGAGGGAGGGGGCCGGCCGGCCAGAGAGAGGAGGCGCAGGGGGAGTCCTACTCCCACCGGGAGTAGGACTCCCCCCTCCAATCCTATTCCAATTAGGACTCTCAAGGGGGAAAGGAGAGAGAGGGGGGGGGGGGGGGGGCGGCCCCTTCTCCTAGTCCTACTAGGACTTGGGGAAGGGGGGGGGGGGCGCCGGCCAGCTATGGGCTGCCTCCTTTTTCTCTTTTCCACTAAGGCCCAATAGGCCCATTAGTCTCCCGGGGGGTTCCGGTAACCCTCCCGGTATTCCGGTAAAATCCCGATTTCACCCGGAATACTTCCTATGTCCAAACATAGGCTTCCAATATATCAATCTTTACGTCTCGACCATCTCGAGACTCCTCGTCATGTCCGTGATCTCATCCGGGACTCCGAACAACCTTCGGTACATCAAAATGCATAAACTCAAAATAACTGTCATCGTAACGTTAAGCGTGCGGACCCTACGGTTCGAGAACAATGTAGACATGACCGAGACACGTTTCCGGTCAATAACCAATAGCGGGACCTGGATGCCCATATTGGCTCCTACATATTCTACGAAGATCTTTATCGGTCAGACCGCATAACAACATACGTTGTTCCCTTTGTCATCGGTATGTTACTTGCCTGAGATTCGATCGTCGGTATCCAATACCTAGTTCAATCTCGTTACCGGCAAGTCTCTTTACTCGTTCTGTAATACATCATCTCACAACTAACATATTAGTTGCAGTGCTTGCAAGGCTTATGTGATGTGCATTACTGAGAGGGCCCAGAGATACCTCTCCGACACTCGGAGTGACAAACCCTAATATCGAAATACGCCAACCCAACATCTACCATTGGAGACACCTGTAGTACTCCTTTATAATCACCCAGTTATGTTGTGATGTTTGGTAGTACCCAAAGTGTTCCTCCGGTAAACGGGAGTTGCATAATCTCATAGTTATAGGAACATGTATAAGTCATGAAGAAAGCAATAGCAACATACCAAACGATCGGGTGCTAAGCTAATGGAATGGGTCATGTCAATCAGATCATTCTACTAATGATGTGACCTCGTTAATCAAATAACAACTCTTTGTTCATGGTTAGGAAACATAACCATCTTTGATTAACGAGCTAGTCAAGTAGAGGCATACTAGTGACACTTTGTTGGTCTATGTATTCACACATGTATTATGTTTCCGGTTAATACAATTCTAGCATGAATAATAAACATTTATCATGATATAAGGAAATAAATAATAACTTTATTATTGCCTCTAGGGCATATTTCCTTCACTCCCTTGCTGGATCAAGAAGGAGGAGACGTCACGCTGACCGTACGTGTGTTGAACGCGGAGGTGCCATCCGTTCGGCGCTAGGATCTCCGGTGATTTGGATCACGTCGAGTATGACTCCCTCATCCCCGTTCTTTGAACGCTTCCGCTCACGATCTACAAGGTATGTAGATGCATCTGATCACTCGTTGCTAGATGAACTCATAGAAGGATCTTGGTGAAACCGTAGGATTTTTTTTGTTTTCTGCAACGTTCCCCAACAGTGGTATCAAAGCTAGGTCTATGCATAGTTCTCTTTGCACGAGTAGAACACAATTTGTTGTGGGCGTAGATGTTTTCAACTTTCTTGCCGCTACTAGTCTTATTTTGCTTCAGCAGTATTGTGGGATGAAGCGGCCCGGACCAACCTTACACGTACGCTTACGTGAGACCGGTTCCACCGACTGACATGCACTAGTTGCATAAGGTGGCTGGCGGGTGTCTGTCTCTCCCACTTTAGTTGGAGCGGATTCGATGAAAAGGATCCTTATGAAGGGTAAATAGAAATTGACAAATCACGTTGTGGCTTTCACGTAGGTAAGAAAACGTTCTTGCTAGAACCCTATTGCAGCCACGTAAAACTTGCAACAACAATTAGAGGACGTCTAATTTGTTTTTGCAGCAAGTGTTTTGTGATGTGATATGGCCAAAGTTGTGATGAATGATGAATGATATACATGTGATGTATGATATGTTCATGCTATTGTAGTAGGAATCACGACTTGCATGTCGATGAGTATGAAACCGGCAGGAGCCATAGGAGTTGTCTTTATTTTTTGTATGACCTGCGTGTCATTGAGAAACGCCATGTAAATTACTTTACTTTATTGCTAAACGTGTTAGCCATAGTAGTAGAAGTAATAGTTGGCGAGCAACTTCATGGAGACACGATGATGGAGATCATGGTGTCATGCCGGTGATAAGATGATCATGGAGCCCCAAGATGGAGATCAAAGGAGCTATGTGGTATTGGCCATATCATGTCACTATTATTATTTGATTGCATGTGATGTTTATCATGTTTTTGCATCTTGTTTACTTAGAACAACGGTAGTAAATAAGATGATCCCTCATAATAATTTCAAGAAAGTGTACCCCCTAATTGTGCACCGTTGCGACAGTTCGTTGTTTCGAAGCACCACATGATGATCGGGTGTGATAGATTCCAACATTCACATACAACGGGTGTAAGACAGATTTACACATGCAAACACTTAGGTTGACTTGACGAGCCTAGCATGTACAGGCATGGCCTCGGAACACAGAAGACCAAAAGGTCGAGCATGAGTCGTATAGAAGATACAATCAACATGAAGATGTTCACCGATGTTGACTAGTCCGTTTCACGTGATGATCGGACACGGCCTAGTCAACTCGGATCATGTTATACTTAGATGACTGGAGGGATGTCTATCTAAGTGGGAGTTCATTGAATAATTTGATTAGATGAACTTAATTATCATGAACTTAGTCAAAATTATTTACAATATGTCTTGTAGATCAAATGGCCAACGTTGTCCTCAACTTCAACGCGTTCCTAGAGAAAACCAAGCTGAAAGACAATGGCAGCAATTATACGGACTGGGTCCGGAACCTGAGGATCATCCTCATAGCTGCCAAGAAAGATTATGTCCTACAAGCACCGCTAGGTGAAGCACCTGCTCTCCCTGCAGAACAAGATGTTATGAACGCTTGGCAGACACGTACCGATGATTACTCCCTCGTTCAGTGCAGCATGCTTTATAGCTTAGAGCCGGGGCTCCAAAAGCGTTTTGAGAGACACGGAGCATATGAGATGTTCGAAGAGCTGAAAATGGTTTTTCAAGCTCATGCCCGGGTCGAGAGATATGAAGTCTCCGACAAGTTCTTCAGCTGTAAGATGGAGGAAAACAGTTGTGTCAGTGAGCACATACTCACTATGTATGGGTTACATAACCGCTTGACTCAGCTGGGAGTTAATCTCCCGGATGACGCGGTCATTGACAGAATCCTTCAGTCGCTTCCACCGAGCTACAAGAGCTTTGTGATGAACTTAAATATGCAAGGGATGGAAAAGACCATTCCTGAAGTATTTGCAATGCTGAAGTCAGCAGAGGTAGAAGTCAAAAAGGAACATCAAGTGTTGATGGTGAATAAAACCACTAAGTTCAAGAAAGGCAAGGGTAAGAAGAACTTCAAGAAGGACGGGAAGGGAGTTGCCGCACCCGGCAAGCAAGCTGCCGGGAAGAAGCCAAAGAATGAACCCAAGCCCGAGCTTGAGTGCTTTTATTGCAAGGAAAGTGGTCACTGGAAGCGGAACTGCCCCAAATACTTAGCGGACCAGAAGGCCGGCAAAACGAAAGGTATATGTGATATACATGTAATTGATGCGTACCTTACCAGTGCTCGTAGTAGCTCTTGGGTATTTGATACCGGTGCAGTTGCTCACATTTGTATTCCAAAGCAGGAGCTGCGGAATAAGCAGAGACTGGCGAAGGATGAGCTGACGATGCGCGTCGGGAATGGTTCCAAGGTCGATGTGATCGCCGTCGGCATGCTACCTCTACATTTACCTACGGGATTAGTTTTGAACCTCAATAATTGTTATTTAGTGCCAAGTTTGAGCATGAACATTGTATCAGGATCTCGTTTAATACGAGATGGCTACTCATTTAAATCCGAGAATAATGGTTGTTCTATTTATATGAGAGATATGTTTTATGGTCATGCTCCGATGGTGAATGGTTTATTCTTAATGAATCTCGAGCGTAATGCTACACATATTCATAGTGTGAATACCAAAAGATGTAAGGTTGATAATGATAGTCCCACATACTTGTGGCACTGCCGCCTTGGTCACATAGGTGTCAAACGCATGAAGAAGCTCCATGCAGATGGACTTCTAGAGTCTCTTGATTATGAATCATTTGACACGTGCGAACCATGCCTCATGGGTAAAATGACCAAGACTCCGTTCTCAGGAACAATGGAGCGAGCAACCAACTTATTGGAAATCATACATACTGATGTGTGCGGTCCAATGAGTGTTGAGGCTCGCGGTGGCTATCGTTATGTTCTCACCCTCACTAATGACTTGAGTAGATATGGGTATGTCTATTTAACGAAACACAAGTCTGAGACCTTTGAAAAGTTCAAGGAATTTCAGAGTGAGGTTGAGAATCAACGTGACAGGAAAATCAAGTTCTTGCGATCAGATCGTGGAGGAGAATACTTGAGTCACGAATTTGGCACACACTTAAGAAAATGTGGAATAGTTTCACAACTGACGCCGCCTGGAACACCTCAGCATAATGGTGTGTCCGAACGTCGTAATCGCACTCTATTGGATATGGTGCGATCTATAATGTCTCTTACCGATTTACCGCTATCATTTTGGGGCTATGCTTTAGAAACTGCCGCATTCACTTTAAATAGGGCTCCGTCGAAATCCGTTGAGACGACACCGTATGAATTATGGTTTGGGAAGAAACCTAAGCTGTCGTTTCTAAAAGTTTGGGGATGCGATGCTTATGTCAAGAAACTTCAACCTGAAAAGCTCGAACCCAAGTCGAAAAAATGCGTCTTCATAGGATACCCTAAAGAAACTATTGGGTATACCTTCTACCTCAGATCCGAAGGCAAGATCTTTGTTGCCAAGAATGGATCCTTTCTAGAGAAGGAGTTTCTCTCGAAAGAAGTAAGTGGGAGGAAAGTAGAACTTGATGAAGTATTACCTCTTGAACTGGAAAGTGGTGCAACTCAAGAAAATGTTCCTGAGGTGCCTGCACCGACCAGAGAGGAAGTTAATGATGACGATCATGAAACTTCAGATCGAGTTGCTACTGAACTTTGTAGGTCCACAAGGACACGTTCCGCACCAGAGTGGTACGGCAACCCTGTCTTGGAAATCATGTTGTTAGACAACGGTGAACCTTCGAACTATGAAGAAGCAATGGCGGGCCCGGATTCCGACAAATGGCTGGAAGCCATGAAATCCGAGATAGGATCCATGCATGAAAATGAAGTATGGACTTTGACTGACTTGCCCGTTGAGAGGCGAGCCATAGAAAATAAATGGATCTTTAAGAAGAAGACAGACGCGGATGGTAATGTGACCATCTATAAAGCTCGACTTGTCGCTAAGGGTTATCAACAAGTTCAAGGGGTTGACTACGATGAGACTTTTTCACCGGTAGCGAAGCTAAAGTCCGTCTGAGTAATGTTAGCAATTGCCGCATTCTATGATTATGAGATATGGCAAATGGATGTCAAAACGGCATTCCTTAATGGTTTCCTTAAGGAAGAATTGTATATGATGCAGCCGGAAGGTTTTGTCGATCCTAAGAACGCTAACAAGGTGTGCAAGCTCCAACGCTCGATTTATGGGCTGGTGCAAGCATCTCGGAGTTGGAACATTCGCTTTGATGAGATGATCAAAGCGTTTGGGTTTATGCAGACTTATGGAGAAGCCTGCATTTACAAGAAAGTGAGTGGGAGCTCTGTAGCATTTCTCATATTATATGTAGATGACATACTCTTGATGGGAAATGATATAGAGCTTTTGGACAGCATTAAGGCCTACTTGAATAAGAGTTTTTCAATGAAGGACCTTGGAGAAGCTGCTTATATATTAGGCATCAAGATCTATAGAGATAGATCAAGACACCTCATAGGTCTTTCACAAAGCACATACCTTGATAAGATATTCAATATGGACCAGTCTAAGAAGGGGTTCTTGCATGTGTTGCAAGGTGTGAAATTGAGCTCAGCTCAATGTCCGACCACGGCAGAAGATATAGAAGAGATGAGTGTCATCCCCTATGCCTCAGCCATAGGTTCTATTATGTATGCCATGCTGTGTACCAGACCTGATGTAAACCTTGCCGTAAGTTTGGTAGGTAGGTACCAAAGTAATCCCGGCAAGGAACACTGGACAGCGGTCAAGAATATCCTGAAGTACCTGAAAAGGACTAAGGAAATGTTTCTCATTTATGGAGGTGACGAAGAGCTCGTCGTAAAGGGTTACGTCGATGCTAGCTTCGACACAAATCTGGATGACTCCAAGTCACAAACCGGATACGTGTATATTTTGAATGGTGGGGCAGTAAGCTGGTGCAGTTGCAAGCAGAGCGTCGTGGCGGGATCTACATGTGAAGCGGAGTACATAGCGGCCTCGGAGGTAGCGCATGAAGCAATTTGGGTGAAGGAGTTCATCACCGACCTAGGAGTCATACCCAATGCGTCGGGGCCGATCAAACTCTTCTGTGACAACACTGGAGCTATTGCACTTGCCAAGGAGCCCAAGTTTCACAAGAAGACTAGGCACATCAAGCGTCGCTTCAACTCCATTCGTGAAAATGTTCAAGATGGAGACATAGGTATTTGTAAAGTACATACGGACCTGAATGTAGCAGATCCATTGACTAAACCTCTCCCTAGAGCAAAACATGATCAACACCAGAATTCCATGGGTGTTCGATTCATCACAATGTAACTAGATTATTGACTCTAGTGCAAGTGGGAGACTGTTGGAAATATGCCCTAGAGGCAATAATAAAGGATTATTATTATATTTCCTTGTTCATGATAATTGTATTTTATTCATGCTATAATTGTGTTATCAGGAAATCGTAATACATGTGTGAATACATAGACACCAACATGTCCCTAGTAAGCCTCTATTTGACTAGCTCGTTGATCAACAGATAGTCATGGTTTCCTGACTATGGACATTGGATGTCATTGATAATGAGATCACATCATTAGGAGAATGATGTGATGGACAAGACCCAATCCTAAACATAGCACAAGATCGTATAGTTCCTTTGCTAGAGTTTTTTCCAATGTCAAGTATCTTTTCCTTAGACCATGAGATCATGTAACTCCCGGGTACCATAGGAATGCTTTGGGTGTACCAAACATCACAACGTAACTGGGTGACTATAAAGGTATACTACGGGTATCTCCGAAAGTATCTGTTGGGTTGACATGGATCAAGACTGGGATTTGTCACTCCGTATGACGGAGAGGTATCTCTGGGCTCACTCGGTAATGCATCATCATAATGAGCTCAAAGTGACCAAGTGTCTGGTCGCGGGATCATGCATTACGGTACGAGTAAAGTGACTTGCCGGTAACGAGATTGAACAAGGTATTGGGATACCGACGATCGAATCTCGGGCAAGTAACATACCGATTGACAAAGGGAATTGTATACGGGGTTGCTTGAATCCTCGACATTGTGGTTCATCCGACGAGATCATCGAGGAGAATGTGGGAGCCAACATGGGTATCCAGATCCCGCTGTTGGTTATTGACCGGGGAGCTGTCTCGGTCATGTCTACATGTCTCCCGAACCCGTAGGGTTTACACACTTAAGGTTCGGTGACGCTAGGGTTGTAGAGATATGGATATGCAGTAACCCGAAAGTTCTTTGGAGTCCCGGATGAGATCCCGGAGGTCACGAGGAGTTCCAGAATGGTTCGGAGTTGAAGAATTATATATAGGAAGTGCAGTTTCGGCCATCGGGAGAGTTTCGGGGGTCACCGGTATTGTACCGGGACCACCAGATGGGTCCCGGGGGTCCACCGGGTGGGACCACCCATCCCGGAGGGCCCCATGCGCTGAAGTAGGGAGGGGAACCAGCCCATAGTGGGCTGGTGTGCCCCCGTTGGCCCACCCCCTAGGCCTAGGGTTGGAAACCCTAGGGTGGGGGGGGGGGGGGGCGCCCCACTTGCCTTGGGCGCTACTCCACCCTTGGCCGCCGCTCCCCCTAGGAGATCCCATCTCCTAGGGCCGGAGCCCCCCCCTTGGGGAGCCTATATAAAGGGGGGGAGGGAGGGGAAGCCACACCCTTGACTCTTGGCACCTCCCTCTCCCCTGCTACACCTCTCCCTCTCGCAGTAGAACGGTGAAGCCCTGCTGCGGCGACTCCTGCATCCACCACCACGCCGTTGTGCTGCTGGATCTTCATCAACCTCTCCTTCTCCCTTGCTGGATCAAGAAGGAGGAGACGTCACGCTGACCGTACGTGTGTTGAACGCGGAGGTGCCGTCCGTTCGGCGCTAGGATCTCCGGTGATTTGGATCACGTCGAGTACGACTCCCTCATCCCTGTTCTTTGAATGCTTCCGCTCGCGATCTACAAGGTATGTAGATGCATCTGATCACTCGTTGCTAGATGAACTCATAGATGGATCTTGGTGAAACCGTAGGAAAAACCGTAGGAAAAACTTTTGTTTTCTGCAACGTTCCCCAACATGCATACCGGGAGGTGTGCTTGCGGCGGCGGCGAGTTTCCCTTGCTCGGCGAGCCCCCACCACCGTCGGTCGCCTACGCCCTTGCTGGCCCCGCCTCCACGCCCTGCCTCGCCTACGCCCCCTGCCGGCCCCGCTCCCGCCTCCGCTGCCGGCCCCACCCCTGCCTCCGCCCCCTGCCGGTTGCTTCCGCCACGAGGCCGTGGGTGAGGTCACCTACGGCGAGGCCGTGGGTGAGGTCACCTGGTTGCTTCCGCCGCCGCCCGCCGCCACCTGGTCGGAAGACCTAGAAAAACACTAAGTGTTGCTCTGTTCGATGCCACCCGCCGCCACCTGGTCGGAAGGTCCCACTTGTGACTGGTATGTGAGAGCCGTGGTTTTATATACTATATGGAAAACTACCCATACATTAGCAACAATCTCTCTCTAGCCCAGCGGTAACGAACGAGCGAACCCAGCGCGAGGTCGTGGGTTCGAGTCCCCGCTAGCGCATATTTTTTAGGGAATTAAACACTCGCTCACCCACCTGTCAAATGGGTCCCGCCTGTCAGTGTTGCAAATCGTTGCTCTGTTCGATGCCACCTGGTCGGAATGTCCCACTTGTCAATGATACAAGAGAGCCGTAGTTCTATATAATGTATAGATAAACTCCCAGATGTGAGCAACTGTCCCTCTCTAGCCCAGCGGTAGCATGCGAGCCAACCAAGCGCGAGGTCGTGGGTTCGAGTCTCGCCTCGTGCATCTTTTTTGGGCGAATTAAGCGCTCGCCCCCCCTGTCAAACGGGTCCCGCCTGTCAGTGTGTGCCGAATATTAAAACTCAAGCAAAAATGACACCTAGACAGTGACACATAAGCGAGGTTGCTGAGGTGGCTGGCTAATCATCCTAATTCATTCAAACTCAAGTGTAGTGACCATTTTATATTGGTCGTTATCAGCTAGACATGAGGCAGTGGACAGTGCTACTAGCTTTACGACCATTTCCTCTAATGAAATTATGACCTTTCTGACCAAAATGGTCGTTATGGTTTAGGGTTTAGAGCCCCGTAGACAGCTTTTGACCAATTGGTCTAAAATGGTCATAAATTTATGACCAATTCTTCGAGGGTCACTGACAGAAGGTCATAAGTTGACATATTTCTTGTAGTGGAGGAGTCGGATGACGTGGTATCGGTGTCCTTCGAAAGATGATGCAATCCTTTCTCCGTAGGATGATACGGTGGAGGGCCTCTCCCAGTGTGTGCTCCTTGTCACCTCCAGGAATGTCAAGTTCTAGCCCCGAATATTGGTCCACCACCTCATCCACCAAGACACGAGCATAGTCCGCTGAAATCGGGTTGCAATGGAAGGTTGCCTCAGGGGGATTTGTAAAGCAATGGCGTTCGCCACCTTCATGGATATGTTCTTCATTTTGAAGTGTAGCTCGCTGTTAGTGTTATCCATGATGTCATCCACTGGGTAGCTATCCAGCAATGCGTCGCCCGGGGCGGAACCCACGCTGCTTCTCGGCATGGATGGGATGGTGCTATCCAATGCTGGATCATCCGCTAGCTGCTGCAGCTGCTGAGACCACCTTTGCTGGCTAAGTTAGTTGATCTGCTCCTGCTGCCGCTGGAATTTGACTGCCAAGTCCGCGTGCGCTGATTCTAGGCCTTGAAGGCGTTCATAGTCCAGCTTCCTCTGCTCCTCCTCCATCTTCCTCTTCTTCTCCTCCGCAATCTTCTTTCTCGCACGGGTTCTGTAGTCGTCGTTCCAGTCCGAAAACCCCTCATACCATGGAATAGTGCCCTTGCCTCGTGTTCTTCCCGGGTGTTTAGGATTTCCCAGGGCACGCGTAAGTTCGTCGTTCTCTCTGGTGGGCTCGAACACCCCCGATCGATCCTCTTCTATTGCAACAAGTAGCTTATCTTCGGCTCCGTCCAGACATGCCTTCTTCGAAACTTTGCCTGTCTTTGGGTCCAACTCCCCCCATGCGCATAGAACCAAGTCCTGCACCTGGGGGGCCAGCTCAATATTTCTGGAGTGACACCTGCATCCTCCATCTCTTTCTCAGACTTATCCCACTCAGGCATTCCCACCGCATAGCCACTTGGCCCCAGCTTATGGAACTTATCCTTTTTTGCAGCATTGGCCTTGTTTATTCTTGACAGTTCCTTAGATAATTCCGAATCCTTGAATTTCACGAAATCGTCCCAATTAGCACTTTGCTTCTCTAGTGTTCCCTCGAATACTAGAGTCTTGCTTCCTCCCTTGACGTACTTGCCCCATTCATGATTCTTGTGGTTGTTGAATGCAACCGCCATCTTCCTAAGAGTAGCGTCCTTGACTTTCTCCACATCTGCATCTGTGAAATGATCTAGTAGGGTGAAATGTTTCATGAGCATTTCCCAAAGCATAACTTTTTGTCTGTTGTCGACAAAAGTAACTCCTGGACGTGGCTTTGCTGGCTCTTCCATTCTTGAAGGGAGATCGGGAGTTGGTCCTTCACAAGAACTCTGCACTGACGAATGAACTTGTCCGCAATCTTCTTAGGTGCTAATGGTTCGCCATTAGGTTTGATGGCCTCGATATTGTACTTTATGCCCTCCTTCAACTTTTTGTTCGGGCCTCGTTTCCTGTTGCCTGAAGATTTGCTGGATCTGGATGGCTGAAAGAAGAAAGATCGATTCGTTAATATATCTTCAAGTCATTTAAAACATGTGATGACCACCAGATGCCTGCTTATATAAATATATATACCTCGCCGGTCTTTGTTGTTTGAAGATCAACATTTTCTTCGTCATGTTCATAGTTCATAACTTTATCAATTCGGTCGTCGCGATCGAATATCATATAACCCTCCCCAGTGTTGTTTAGATATTCGGAGCCGTCATAATCTTCTTCATTCTGATCATCATCTGGCCCGCGAGGATTGCGTATGATATTCAACAGGGCCTCTTCTCCCTCTCTGCCGATATTGTCCGCCATAGGTTTTATTTAACTAATCCAAAAGAAATATAATCAAATTACATTGCATGGATGCAATCAATTAATAAGGAAAAACTGAATCAATCATAGTACATAATAAGCATCATCAAATATAATCTCGAATATGTCGTCTCGAATAATAGATATAATCTCGAATACATCGTCTCGAATAATATATATAATCTAGAATAAATCATCTCGAATATTATATATCGAATACATCACTAGCTAGCTAGCTAGCTAATAAAGATCGAATACTAGAGAGTAATCTAGGCGGTGGACAACCAAAGTGAAGGAACCATCACTGGATCATAGCTCAGGTGATCTCCCGAAAGAACCTGCCAGGTATTGGAGAACCTGACGTCCATTGCAGCCATGTAGCGATAGACGTGCTCGTCCTCCTCCCTAACACGGCAACGTACCACCTCCGGCGGGGCCGGCTCCCTCCGCACCGAAAGTGGCCCACGCGAACGCCACCAAAGGAGATGAGAGTCGACGACGGGACCCGAGGCCAGGTTCCTCACAAAGCGTCGCGCCCCTGAAGGTAGCACCTCCTAGTGCCAGCCTGGCGGGCCCAGTCCCGGACATGGGTCCTCTGAAGCAGGACGTCGTCGCGAACGAGTCAACAGCGAGGATGCGGGCCGGGCATCATCGACAACAAATACTATATGCCGCAAAAGTAAAGTAACATTTTTTAAATGATGGATTGTGATTTCATATATGCAAATTCTAAATTTTATAACTAAAACTAACATTTCTAATATTTCTATAACTAAAACTAACATTTCTAATATTTTATAACTAAAAAACATTTCTATATAACTAACATTTCTATATAACTAACATTTCTAATATAACTAACATTTCTATATAACTAACATTTCTAATATTTCTATATAACTAACATTTCTAATATTTCTATAACTAAAAAACATTTCTATATAACTAACATTGCTAATAATTCTATAACTAAAAAACAAAAAGATTGCTAACATTTCTATAATAATGTGTGTGTGTGTGTGTGGTACATGGCGGCCGGGGAAGGAGCTCACCGGCGAGGCACGGCAACGAGGGGCGGCGACGGGGACAGGGACGGAGATGGAGACGGCGACGGGGACGGGGTGGCGATGACGGGAACGGGGCGGCGACGACGGGGACGGGGCGGCGGCGACGGAGACGGGGCCGGGCCGGGCGGGGACGACGGGAGGACGGGGCGGGGCGCGGCGACGGGGCGCGGCACGGTGATGGGGACGACGGGGACGGGGACGGGGACGACGACGGCGATGGACGGCGACAGGGATGGCGACGGACGGCGACGGGGGCGACGACGAGGGGCGGCGACGACGGGGCAGAGGAGAAAGAAGCAGAGGGAGAGATGAGAAATTGAATTTTTTTTGAAGTGTTTTCTTATATAGAACAACCTTTAGTACCGGTTGGAGCCACCAACTGGTACTAAAGGTCTATTTTGGCCAGGCCAAGCGGCGGCAACGGCACCCCTTTAGTACCGGGTGGTGGCTCCAACCGGTACTAAAGACCCCCCCTTTTAGTACCGGTTTGAGCCACCACCCGGTACTAAAGGGGGTGCACTGGCGCAGGTGCGGTGCGTCATGTTTAGTCCCACCTCGCTAGCCGAGGGGCGTCCGCACTGGTTTATAAGCCCCAGTGCGGTAGCTCCCTCGAGCTCCTCTCCAAAGCAGGCCTACTGGGCCTAAATGTTCTGTGCTGCCCTGTGTGTCTACTAGGCCTTTGCGGGCCTACATCCTGGCCCAACAACAGGTTGGGTTTCTAGTCGTATGCAGGCTGTTGTGGCGCACTAGGTGGGCATTTTTTCTTCTTATTTTTTTGCTTTATTTATTTTTGTTTTATTTATTTTTGAGTTTTTTTGCTGTATTTAGAGTTTCTTTGTGAATATTTTTGCTTTAGGTACAAAAATTTACAAACTTTCTGTTAGTACCGGTAGTTTACAAATTTGAATAGTTTAAATTTTGAATTATTTGAATTTTGTGTGAATCACTAGTTTGTGAATAATTTAACTTTGAAAATAGATTTTTCAGTGATTCTTTTTTCTTATGTTTAATATTAGTGTGTTTTATCATTATATTCAATTTGGTAATGCTTAGGTTATTTAAAAAATAAAATGCCTTTGTAACGGATGAGTTTTCGTCCGAAACCCTGATACTTCGAAAGAGATTGTCCATTTTGTACACGAAGTGCATCCAGTTTTTGTGGTAACCCTCTCTACTTTTTTGCACATGCTATGTGGGTGAAATTATGATACCATGCCAACTTTCTACCTTTTCTGAGTTCGTTTGAAAGGCTTTTCAATTTCAGGGTCATTTAGCTGAAAAAATCAGTAAATGCATGAAAGAATTTGCTTGCACATACAATTTCTTTGCGTTTCAAATGCCAAAACACATAACTAGCTACCCTAATGATTACAGAGATTCCCTCCTGGGTGTGAAACACAGAAGAAAGTGATGATAGTGAAGCCGATCACATCCCAGATCTTTGGGTGTGAAACTTTTTCTTCGCGTGTGTCCCTTTGCGCCGTCGCCATGGAAAATCTTCATCATTTAACTGGATGCTCGGGTCAATATTCACTGTGAGTGGAGCAATTTCATCAAACTTTTCGTAATCTTCTGACATGTCTGTCTTGTCATCCACTCCCACGATGTTTCTCTTCCCAGAAAGAACTATGTGCCGCTTTGGCTCATCGTACGATGCATTCGCTTCCTTATCTTTTCTTTTTCTCGGCTTGGTAGACATGTCCTTCACATAGAAAACCTGTGCCACATCATTGGCTAGGACGAATGGTTCGTCTGCATACGCAAGATTGTTGAGATCCACTGTCGTCATTCCGTACTGCGGGTCTTCTGTTACCTCGCCTCGTGTCATATTTACCCGTTTGCACCGAAACAAAGGGACCTTCAAACCACGTCGATAGTCAAGTTCCCATATGTCCTGTATATAGCCATAATATGTTTCCTTTCCCGTCTTGGTTTCTGCATCAAAGCAGAAACCACTGTTTTTGTTGGTGCTCTTCTTATCTTGGGCGATCGTGTAAAATGTATTACCATTTATCTCGTACCCTTTGAAAGTCATTATATTCGAAGATGGTAACTGGGACAGCAAGTACATGTCATATTCAATAGAGGCGTCATGCATGGTACGTGTCTGCAACCAGCTGGCGAAACTCCTGGTTTGTTCACGTGTAATCCAGTCATCAGACCTCTCCGGGTGTTTGGAGCGTAGCAAATTCTTGTGTTCATTCATATACGGAGCCACCAAGGCGGAATTCTGTAGAACTGTGTAGTGTGCTTCAGTGAGAGAATGTCCGTCCATACATATTATTTGTTCCCCTCCTAGCGTCCCTTTTCCATCCAGTCTGCCCTTATGCCGTGATTCAGGAACACCAATCGGCTTAAGGTCAGGAATAAAGTCAATACAAAACTCAATGACCTCCTCATTTTCATGGCCCTTGGAGATGCTTCCTTCTGGTCTAGCATGGTTATGAACATATTTCTTTAAGACTCCCATGAACTTCTCAAGGGGGAACATATTGTGTAGAAATACAGGACCCAAAACGTTAATCTCTTCGCATAGGTGAACTAGGACGTGCGTCATGATGTTGAAGAAGGATGGTGGGAACACCAACTCGAAACTGACAAGACATTGCACCAAATCATTCTTTAACCTTGGTATGATTTCTGGATCGATTACCTTCTGAGAGATTGCATTGAGGAACGCACATAGCTTCACAATGGCTAATCGAACGTTTTTCGGTAGAAGCCCCCTCAATGCAACCGGAAGCAGTTGCGTCATAATCACATGGCAGTCACGAGACTTTAGGTTCTGGAACTTTTTCTCTGCCATGTTTATTATTCCCTTTATATTCGACGAGAAGCCAGACGGTACCTTAATACCGAGCAGGCATTCAAAGAAGATTTCCTTCTCTTCTTTGGTAAGAGCGTAGCTTGCATGACCCTGATGTATGCCATATTTTCCGTGCATACGTTGCTGGTCCTCCCGTGCCTGAGGTGTATCTTTTGTCTTCCCATACATGCCCAATAAGCCAAGTAGGGTCACACAAAGATTCTTCGTCATGTGCATCACGTCGATTGTGGAGCGGACCTCTAGGTCTTTCCAATAGGGAAGGTCCCAAAATATAAATTTCTTCTACCACATGGGTGCGCGTCCATCAGCGTCATTCGGAATAGGTTGTCCACCAGGACCCTTTCCAAAGACCACCTTCAAATCCTTGACCATATCATGTACATCAGCATCAGTACGGTGGCGAGGCTTCGTCCGGTGATCCGCCTCACCTTTGAAATGCTTGCCTTTCTTTCTTACGGGATGCCTACTCGGAAGAAATCGACGATGTCCCAGGTACACATTCTTCTTACAATTAGCCAAATATATACTGTCGGTATTGTCCAAACAGTGCGTGCATGCGCGGTATCCCTTGTTTGTCTATCCTAAAAGGTTACTGAGAGCAGGCCAATCATTGATGGTCACAAACAGCAACGCCTTTAGGTCAAATTCTTCCCCCATGTGCTCATCCCACGCACGTACAGCTGTTCCATTCCACAGTTGTAAGAGTTCTTCAACTAATGGCCTTAGGTACACATCAATGTCATTGCCGGGTAGCTTAGGGCCTTGGATGAGCACTGGCATCATAATGAACTTCCGCTTCATGCACAACCAAGGAGGAAGGTTATACAAACATAGAGTCATAGGCCAGGTGCTATGGTTGCTTCTCTGCTCCCCAAAAGGATTAATGCTATCTGCGCTTAGACCAAACCATATGTTCCTTACGTCATATGCAAACTCCTTCTCGTACTTTCTTTCCATTTTTCTCCACTGCGACCTGTCAGTGGGTACTCTCAACTTTCCATCTTTCTTACAGTCTTCTCTATGCCATCGCATCGCCTTGGCATGCTCTTTGTTTTGGAACAAACATTTCAACCGTGGTATTATAGGAGCATACCACATCACCTTGGCAGGAATCTTCTTCCTGGGGCGCTCGCCCTCGACATCACCAGGGTCATCGCGGCTGATCTTATAGCGCAATGCACCACATACCGGACAAGCGTTCAAATCCTCGTACTCACCGCGGTAGAGGATGCAATCATTAGGGCATGCATGTATCTTCTGCACCTCTAACCCTAGAGGGCAGACAACCTTCTTTGCTTCGTATGTACTCTCGGGCAATTCGTTGTCCTTTGGAAGCATATTCTTTATCATTACTAGCAACTTTCCAAATCCCTTGTCAGATATACCATTCTCTGCCGTCCATTGTAGCAATTCCAGTGTGGTGCCCAACTTTTTCTTGTCACCTACACAATTTGGGTACAATTTTTTTTGATCCTTTAACATGCGCTGCAACTTCTTCTTCTCCAAATCACTTGCGCAGTTTCTCTTTGCATCGGCAATGGCCCGACCTAGATCATCAACGGGCTCATCCGATGCCTCTTCTTCAGCTTCTTCCCGCATTGCCAGTTCAGCTTCTTCCCTCATTGTTGTATCATCGTATTCAGGGAACCCATGGCCAGGATAGCTATCGTCGTCCTCTTCTTCTTCATTATCTTCCATCATAACTCCTCTTTCTCCATGCTTGGTCCAAACATTATAGTGTGGCATGAAACCGGACTCAAGCAAGTGGACGTGAATGCTTCTTGACGTAGAGTAATTGTGACCATTCTTACAGCCAGCACATGGACAAGGCATAAAACTATCCGCCCGCTTGTTTGCCTCAGCCGCAAGCAGAAAAGTACGCACGCCATTAATGAACTCGGGAGAACATCGGTCATCGTACATCCATTGCCGGCTCATCTTCAATACACAACACCGAAAACACCAAATTAATACAATACATAAAGATCATACGACACTTAAATGCAACAAACAAATAACTCTCTAGCTAAAGAATTTAAATGCAACAACAAATGGGATCAAGATCGCAACTAAGGTAACAATTGATCCAACAGCATAATGATACCAAGCCTCACTATGAATGACATATTTTCTAATCTTTCTAATCTTTAAGCGCATTTTCTTCATCTTAATCTTGTGATCATCGACGACATCGGCAACATGCAACTCCAATTCCATCTTCTCCCCCTCAATTCTTTTCAATTTGTCCTTCAAATCCTCGTTTTCTTTTTCAACTAAATTTAACCTCTCGACAATAGGGTCGGTTGAAATTTCCGGTTCAACTACCTCCTACATACAAATATCTATGTCAACTTGATGGGCATAATTTTTCATAAACACGAAATGCAATGAATAGTTTTAAAAGAGAATATACCACATCCGAATCATAACCCGGACGAGGGCCGACGGGGACGGATATCAAAACCATGGCACTATGTATAACAAACAACGTATGGGTAAGATAATTATACGAGTAACTATATATCCAAATCACACAAACATCAATTTTTTATATAAAACTTCATGAACAAGAGGCTCACCACAAGGTGGTGCCGGCGACGGGACGTTGCGGGCGATTGACGGTGGTTACGACGGAGATTTAGAAGGCACTAATAAACCACACCTACATATGCAAACTAAGTGTTATTTTTGACCTCAAATTGCATATAAATCAAATACTAGCACATATATATAATTCCTCCCAAATTACTAAACTCAAAAATCAATCACTATATAAAGCATTACACGAGCTAATCTAGCAATGAGAGATGAAAGGACAAAGTTGCTAACCTTTGTGATCATTTGAATGGATGGGGCCCTTCAAATCTTGACAAATTTTGGGCAAAATGTGTGATGAGTTTGAGAGGAAGAGGGAAAAGAAGAGAGAGGAGAGGGGAAAAGGGAAGAACAGAGCGAGCTCGGGTGGACAAAGGGTCTATGTAGGACGACCTTTAGTACCGGTTCGTGATACGACCCGGTACTAAAGGTGCTGGAGGGGCCCCAGACTGACAACATCCTGCCACCACTCATTTTAGTACCAGTTCGTGGCACAAACCAGTGCTAAAGGTTCGCCACGAGCCGGTACTAATGATGTCCGCCCGCCTAGCTGTTGGAACTGGCACTAATGGACACATTAGTGCCGGCTCAAATTCAAACCGGCACTAATGTGCTTCACATTTGACCCTTTTTCTACTAGTGTATCTTATCCCTAGTTTCGGTCCAATACTTACAGTTAAGCTAGCGAACGTTCTTCTCACTTTAAATATCTTTAGCAAGAAGAGAAACACAATTCTGGTACTTCATTCAAAAATCTTTGACAGCTGAGACATGAACTGGACTATGAGCTGCATCGCCATAAGGATTGGACAAAGACGTAAGAATCTGTTACCTCGGGAATTACACTATACATAGTTTTTATAGCTACAAGATAGAAGAATCATTGTAACACCCCTAGGTAGGGACGAATTCAGGGGGGGACGAGGTGGGGCGACGAGACCCCCCCCCCCCCACCGATCGTGTTGTTCCTCGATGGCCTTCAGTTAATCGCTATTTTTTGATTCGGTGGGTGTACGTAACGTGCTTTGCCCCCCCTATTGCTTCAGGCTTCGCAATTAATGTGAACCATCGCTATCTTTTTGATTCGGTGGGCTGGGCGTACGCACCCATGACCTGGAGTCCACGCATGCACGCTAACCTCTTCGTTTCCAAGCCTGCTTCTGTAATCGTAACCGAAGCCTGCAAGTGATGGCTGCTGATCGAATCTCTCCATTGCGCCTCCATCGAGAAGGGTCGAAGGGAAGGGGATGCCGGACAGGCAGGCGCTGATCGATCCACGGAGACGGTGCCGCCTTGCCGGCAGACCGGACGCAGTGATGACCTGCAAGCCTAGGGCAGTTTCGAGAGGAGAAAACTGGCACTGAATCGGCATCGTTGCAACCAAAATCGATCACCGCCGGCGATGTGGCGATGTGATGCTGTGCTCCGCAACGATGGAACGATGTCAGGATATTTTGCGGTTAGTCTACTTCGTTGATATATACTGTATTATTTAATGTTTATTTGGTACTGTTAATATTTTCTAGAATGCATATTACAAAGTTTCTACACTTAGATAGAATTAGCTTACCTGCGTAGATTTGTTTTATCATCATTAGACCTGATGCCCCAGTGGCGGAGACAGGGGGGACCAGCAGGGGCCCTGCCCCCCCCCCCCTAATATTGTTGTATTAAGCGTAATATGCATGCTAATAGATGTACAAAGATTGCAAAAATGGTGTATTCTTATGAGCTGGCCCTCCCTAGTAAGGATTTACTACACTTGGCCCTCCTCATACTATATTCCTGGCTCCGCCACTGTGATGCCCTGATTATATACTTTTAACAGAATGAATTGTAAATTATGTATGTACAGTCATGAATAGGAAAATAATTTACTGATTCCACTGCGGAACAGGTTTTACAACCTTAATTTGGCTGTATGATTGAAAGTTTCTATCGCAATCGAGAAGCTAGTGAAAAAACAGCACCGATTCTAGTCCAACAAATGACCACACTTGATCTAGGTGAAAGTAAAGCAAATGAGTAAACAGTTGGAGATGCAAAGCTAACGCTTAGGATAGCCATACGGTATGTCTTTTTTTTTTGCTTGTTGTCTTTCGCCCCCCTATGTCTAAATCCTGGCTCCGTCCCTGCCCCTAGCATGCATGTAAATCTTTGCAATGATCTTTGTAAGATATATACCGGTGCAATATATGAAATACACGTGAAATAAAAACCAGTAAATTGTTAAGAATCAATAAATATAAAATAATATTATTTCTGTGTGCTTACACATTTAATTTGTCTTAGTCTATAACCGTGGCAACTAATAATGGACTTAATTGCCTAGACAGTGTCGATCTTGGCTTTTATACCCTGCACACGGCAAAGAGTGTCAGGATTACCTTCTATGTTGGTTGCACCGTCCCTGTGCCAAAGCCGTGTTTAGCTAGTCATTGTAGCCTTCCATGACACAAATGAAGGGCAGAATGGAGGGCCTCTAGGCCATCTCCAAACTATCATGGGTTTTTCTATATACATTATCCACAGTTTAATCAAATGGCAGACCACACATGCTCTTTCATAAAAAAAAGAGATGATGCTGGTCCAGCCTACCAAATAATGCTTGAAATCACGCAACATGTACTTTGAAGTTGATGCAAATAATGCTTTTAACCAACCATAGTATGTAGGTAGTAATGCTTTCACTTTCCCTTCCGGTTATATATACCTCTACTACACACCTTCACCCTAAGCACTCACCAAGCTTTGTCATCATTTCATCCATATCTTACACTTTTGACATTACAACTCCTTCCTTTTAACATTTCAGTACAATAACTATGTATATAGCAATTTACAAGAGAACTACGGAAAAACAAAAATGTTGTCGGGAATGCGTAGGAACAAGAGGCATAGGCAAATAAACACATGCTTATTTATCACTTTTGTTCTTTGTGACGCCCATGATCATCTGGTGGGTTTGCAATCACAGTTATACCGCTGCAACAAGGAGGAGAATCCTTTTACAATACACTAAATCATTTTTTAACCGTTCATTTTCGTGATTCAATGGTTTAGATACGACAATACTACACGAGCATTTGTGCAATATATTTAGGTGTCATGGGCCTTTTTGGTAGCTTACTATTATAAATTGCACAACCAGCTTTCCTGAAAAAAGTTAATTTTCTATCTCTATGCCTCGACCGTATGGCGGTCTTTTTTTTTGATAAAGGGTGAAGTTTATTACTCAAAATGAAGTATCAAGAGAATACAACTGAAATGAGCACACACCCGGCCTCTGCATATCTAGAATGCACATAGCTAACACTAACGCACACACACGCACGTGCACACACACACACACACACATACACACAAAAGACCTGCCGGCGATAGCAAAGTCATATAAGACCAAAGCTATGCCTAAGCAAGCAAAAAAAAAAACAGAAGCAATCAAATCCACGATCGACAAACTACCACAATGACCATATTCGCAGCAACTATCTCATGACACCACAAGGACAACAAGGTTCTTCAACAACAACCCCTTCAGGAAGGGAGTGACGTTCGAGCGCCATCGTCATCGATCCAACCATCAAAAACCAGAGTCTAGGTTTTCATCCTGAAAAAATAGTCCAAACATATTAAAGCAATGTCTTCAATAAGGTAACGACGCAGAAAACATCGTTATTGCCGGGTACAACCAACTCGGGTCAAACCAAGGTTTTCATCCCGCAGCTCGAGTGGCGGTCTAGTGTCTTCTAAACTTTGGTTATCTCAGCTTGACGAGTTCTTTCCGCCAAGAGTATCACAATTATGCTGTCGCGATCGCTAGGATGTGCTAGTGCACAAGCAAGCTGCTAAGCGCATAGACTGCTGGATGGATTCTTCCTTAGGACACGCACATATACGGGAGACCAAGCTAGCCGGATCGATTCTCGTATGTGTCCTCGACAAATTTTTTTGCGTGATATAGTCGTACATCTCGTATCTTGGCATACATGAGGTGGGTGCAGATCGCTCGGTGTGGATGATGCTCGGTTCTCGGTGAAGATGGTGCGTTGATTTGTCGCATGAGGTCGGCCTATGTGTTGCATGCAGAAAAGAATCCACGCATGCGGTCCTGTGCATGCAGCGTAGCCCGGTGCACCGTTTGCATGTGCTCGCTGGCTCGTGCCGTGTCACTCCTGGTGTTGCTGCTGAGTAAATAGGCATTTTTCCGACTAATTTAATTCATAAATAGATGACTAGCATAATATTGATAGAATTAATGACATACTGATACTGATCTAAAGAAGCACATAAACAGTAGACAGATCTACACATAATCTTAGTACTACTAATACAGAAATAATTAGGAGAGGGATAAATGCGTTATACCCTCCGGTAGGCCATGCAGAAGCCACAGCGGCGGCAACAACATCATCAGCGGCCTTTTTGTCGGCCTCGAGCTTCTTGGCGGCGAGGCGGTTGGTTTCGGTCTGAGATATGGTGTTGACGAAGACGACGCAGATGTAGAAAAAGTAGCTGATCGGAGGTGAGCAGCCGCTTCCCAAAAATCTATTCGCCCCTCTCCCGTACAGGAACCCGAGAGGCGGGGTTTCGGAGACTTGCTCTCCCGTCGACGGTGGGTAGTGCGTGTGGAGCAGATGTGTCTATTTCGGAGACACCGCACACTTATGTAGGCGCATCCGCGTGGAGAGACGTGGGGTCGACCCACGTCTGAGTTCGTGACAGCCCACGATCCAATGTGTCAAATCGTGGCCCAACTGTCAGAAAACTCTTTAACTGACTGACAAAAATAAGCGCGTAGGTGTGAGCTCGTCTCGGCTCATTTCCACAACTCGTGTCGTGACGTGCCCAGGCGTGGCGTGGCGAGGCGGGCGGTGGAGGAGTGCGCGAGGGTCTCTTCTATTCTCAAGCTCCAATAACATGTATAAGAGAAACCCTTATAAAGAGGTTCAACTACTTCTCCACTAGCAGGGTGGGATTAAAGTTCCCACTACATCTAGTGCCATATAACCCACATGGGCCCTTAGAGATTTTTTCTGAAATTGTTGGATGGGCCTAAAGCCCACCCCATATTTCAACAATCCCCCACCAGATCTCACTAGTAGGGAAAAACCTAGCAGTAGCGCGGGAATTTCGTGTATCAGTAGCACGGGGTCCCGCGCTACTGATACAACGCTATAGCTAACATGTATCAGTAGTGCGTGTTGTCCCACGCTACCGCTATACATGGCTAGCAGCAGCGAGTTTTAGTGCAACGCACTACTGCTAATAGCTGCAGCGCTTTTAACTAGGACGCGCTATTGGTAAGAGCGTGCTGCTGCTAACTTTATTCCCCTCGCTACTGCTAGTTTTATTAGTTTTTGTTTTTTCTTCTGCATATTTGTTTTGTATTTGAACAAGCTTTATACAATAATCTGTAGCATATCATACACATACAAATGTAATCATAGCATCAAATCATGTCATCATCATAATCATCATCCAACACAAAGTGGTCTCTCGTCATTATCTCGAAAATAGTGATACAAGTCTCGATTACTTGCAACTTCATTGTCATCCATCTAAACAATGATATACGCGAGAAGAGCTATCACTATGAGTGAGAGCGAAATTATGCAGTACATGAGTTCGTATCCCTCTCTCGCACTAGCGTGAACCTAAACTAACTGCTGTCTGTCGCTCAGAAACCGGCAATCGGTACACCTGGGCCTGACACTTCGGCCACTCGTCGTATACTCCTGGTGTAGCACTTCTTCGCCATCGATGATCTGTGCACCTGCATCGTCACCTGAGTCGATGATATGCAACATATATAGTTGAGCAACAGAAAGAGACGGACTTGGCAAAAATAGAAGCAACATATCATAAGCATAAGTAACAAAGTTCATCGTACCCAAAATCCCCTAATTAGAGTGATCTTCGCTAGTCGAGAAGGACGGTTTAATTACATCACAAATAAAGTTTTAACGTGCATAACTCAAAGTTTCGTCATACAGAAAGTATGGACTAAACAGACACATTGTCATATATCGACATTCACTCCAACATGTCGTGCCATCCATCCAAGTCAGGGAGATAGTCCCCGAGCTTAGTGAAAGGCTTCAGGTCGAGACGCGGAGAGGCTACGTGTGTTCAAACGTCTTCCCGCAACATTTTCCCTTCCTCGTAGAACATGCATGTTTTTTCGAGGACCTCCTTCATGATGATTTGGGCAAGTTCACGCTGGATGTTAGAGAACTCAGCTCAAAGTCAATGATCCGGGATATCTCCTACGATCTTTGCCCATTGCAGAATATGGGCATCGCCGGATGTAGGTGACATGCGAAGGTTCTGCTGATCTCGTCTGTACTCCAGTGATGTCTACTACGCAATTTTATTCTTGTAGACACGTGTTGATCCTCCAAGCGCAGAGTTTTGTAGGACAGTAGCAATTTTCCCTCAAGTAGATGACCTAAGGTTTATCAATCCGTGAGAGGTGTAGGATGAAGATGGTCTCTCTCAAACAACCCTGCAACCAAATACAAGAAATCTCTTGTGTACCCAACACACCCAATACGATGGCAAATTGTATAGGTGCACTAGTTCGGCGAAGAGATGGTGATAAAGTGCAATATGGATGGTAGAAATATATTTTTATAATCTGAATAAATAAAAACAGCCAGGTAGCAAATAGTAAACGCGCACAAAAACGACATTGCAATGCTTGAAAACAAGGCCTAGGGTCCGTACTTTCACTAGTGCAATCTCTCAACAGTGCTAACATAGTTGGATCATATGATTATCCCTCAAAGTGCAATAAAGAATCACTCCCGAGTTCCTATTAGTGGAGAACAAAAGATAGAAATTGTTTGTAGGGTACGAAACCACCTCAAAGATATTATTTCCGTTCCATCTATCCTAGAGTTCGTACTAAAATAACACCAAAGCAAATTCATATTCATAACACTCAATCCAACACAAAGAACTATAAGGAGACCCCAAAGTAAATATCGGAGAAAAGATAATAAAAACGTGCATCAACCCCTATGCATAGATTATCCCAATGTCACCGCGGAAATCCGCGAGTTGAATGCCAAAACACATATCAAGTGAATCAATATGATACCCCATTATCACCTCAAGTATTCTTACCGCAAGACATACATCATATGTTCTCATATCTGAATATTCAATTCGACAAGACAAAACTTCAAAGGGTAAAGATTCAATTCATCAAAACAAGGGTATAGAGGGGAGAAACATCATATGATCGGACTATATTAACAAAGCCCATGATATAGATCACGAGAGAGAGAGAGAGATTAATCACATAGCTACTGGTACAAACCCTCAGCCCCGAGGGAGAAGCCTGTATTTACAAGAAAGTGAGTGGGAGCTCTGTAGCATTTCTGATATTATATGTAGATGGCATATTGTTGATTGGAAATGATACTGAATTTCTGAATAGCATAAAAGGATACTTGAATAAGAATTTTTCAATGAAAGACCTCGGTGAAGCTGCTTATATATTGGGCATCAAGATCTATAGAGATAGATCAAGACGCTTAATTGGACTTTCACAAAGCACATACCTTCATAAAGTTTTGAAGAAGTTCAAAATGGATCAGTCAAAGAGAGGGTTCTTGCCTGTGTTACAAGGTGTGAAGATGAGTCAGACTCAATGCCCGACAACTGCAGAAGATAGAGAGGAAATGAAAGTCATTCCCTATGCCTCGGCCATAAGTTCTATCATGTATGAAATGCTGTGTACCAGACCTAATGTGTGCCTTGCTATTTGTTTAGCAGGGAGGTACCAAAGTAATCCAAGAGTGGATCACTGGACAGGGGTCAAGAACATCCTGAAATACCTGAAAAGGACTAAGGATATGTTTCTCATTTATGGAGGTGACAAAGAGCTCGTCGTAAACGGTTACGTCGATGCAAGCTTTGACACTGATCCGGATGACTCTAAGTCACAAACTGTATATGTATTTATATTGAATGGTGGAGCTGTTAGTTGGTGCAGTTCCAAGCAAAGCGTCGTGGCGGGATCTACATGTGAAGTGGAATACATAGCTGCTTCGGAAGCAACAAATGAAGGAGTCTGGATGAAGGAGTTCATGTTCGATCTAGGTGTCATACCTAGTGCATCGGGTCCAATGAAAATCTTTTGTGACAATACTGGAGCAATTGCCCCGGCGAAGGAATCCAGATTTCACAAGAGAACCAAACACATCAAGAGACGCTTCAATTCCATCCACGGTCAAGTCAAGGAGGGAGACATAGAGATTTGCAAGATACATACGGATCTGAATGTTGCAGACCCGTTGACTAAGCCTCTCTCACGAGCAAAATATGATCAACACCAAGAATCCATGGGTGTTAGGATCATTACTATGTTGTGACGCCCGGATAATCAAGCTACAGTAAACCTCTGCTAATGATGCCACGTCACCCCGATTACTGTTGCTAATCTCGCGTTAGGTCGAAACCAGTTCGAATTCAAATTCAAAATCAAGCAAACGATAAAAGTTTACAAATATTAAAACTAAAATGTTCGGAGTGAGCCAAATAATGCATAGGTAATTATGGTGGAGAAACCACACTTTTATAAAATGTTTAAATACTCTTAAATGAATAAAAGAGTAGCAGAAACAATTATTTTAATGCTTTAACAATAATAAACATTTTCAAAACTAAATTGTTATAAGTATTAAACTATTGTGGCAGTGGCATAATTTGTAAAATCCTGTTTAGGTGCCACTTTGGTAAATTACTAAAACTAAAGTAAAAGGAAACTAAAAGAAAGCAAACTATATATAAAAAAACAGAAAACAAAAAAAGGAAATAGAAGAGCCCCCCCCCCCACTTGACCGTGGCACCACTTGGCCAAACGGCCTTGGCCCATGAGGCCACCACCTAGGCCGGCCCACCCCGTCCCGTATAAGGCCTCCCTTGGCCAAACCCTAACCCCCTCCCCCACTCCCCCCCACGTCGCCACTCCCCGCCCCTCCCCCGATCCGATCTGGATCGGGGCCCGTTGCGCCCTGCGTTCGACACCGTCGACACAACCCCCCCCCCCCCCCCCCGCGCTGCCGTCGTTGCCCGTGGCCCATGCCGGGGCCGCCTCTCACCGCAGCCGCTGGACCTCGTCGTCCCCGTCCTCAGCCCCGACGACCGCGCACGGCGCCGCCCTCGCCGGATTCGTCAAGCGCTTCCTCGCCGGCCTGCCCCTCTCCGTCGCGTCGTCCCCGACGCCCCCCCTCGACCCCCGCTGCCCTGGCCCTACCATCCCCCTGTGAGGCCCCCCTCCTCCTCTCTTCGCGCGCGCCTCGCCCGCACTCTGTCCTGCCCCGCACGCGCACACGCGCGTCGCGCTCCGGCCGTCCGCTGGCCAAACACGTAGCCGTCGTCTCCGCTTCGCCTGGGGGTGCTTGGCCCCGCCTCCTTGGCCGCACCCCGCGGGCGCTCGCGCCGCGCGCCTCTCTTTCCCCGTACGCCCCGCGCCCGAGCTCCGGACGGGCTCGCGTCTGCCGCGCCCATCGCCGTGAGCCCCGCCTCTCGCCCACGGCCTCTACTTCGCCGCTCGCTGCACGCTGTCCCGCACCGCTCGCCCGCCCTTGGCGCCGCGCCTTGCGCCGCCTACACCGCGCCTCGTGCCCCCCTGCTGCAGCCCTGCCGCGCGCTCATGCGCGCCCGCCCACACGGGGCCGAGCTCGCCGCCGCTCGCTCACGGGCCGCCCCGTGCTGGCCTCGCCCACGCCGGCCTGGCAACCAGCCAGGTCCGTCGCCCACGCCCGCATGCCCCTGGGCGTGCGCCCGAACGGGGCGCGCCCGTTACCCGTCGCCCGCGCCCTCTAGGCCCCGATGGGCCACAGACATGTGGGGCCCGCCCCCAGAACGTTTTATAAAAAAAAGATTAAAAAAAGAAACAATAATAATTAAAAATAAATAAACTTAATTAATTAATTAACTAAATTAATTAAGTTAATTAATCCTAGTTAATTAATCTAATTAATCTGTTAGTTTAATTAAACAGTAGTTTGATTAGCCTAAGCCCTAGTTAACTAAAACAGTCAATGACATGGGGGTCCCACCCCTGTTGACCAGTCAAACGTTGACTGGTCAACTGGGTCCCTCTGGCCCACCTGTCAGTCACTGGGTACACTTTGGTGTACACTGTGCTGGGTGCGCCTAGCAATTTAACAATTATTTTCGAATTAAAAATAATTCCAGAAATTACTAAAATCTTTAGAAAATCATATCTTTTAATCCGTAACTCGGATTAAAATATTTTCAACATGAAAGTTGCTCAGAACGACGAGACGAACCCGGATACGCAGCCCGTTCGTCCGCCACACCTCCCTAACCTATCGAACTCGCAACTTTCCCCCTCCGGTCCTCTGCCCGAAAACGAAAAACACCGGGGATACTTTCCCGGATGTCATCCCCCTTCACCGGTATCACCTATTACCGCGTTAGGGCACCTCTAACGCCGTTACTTGTCATGTCATGCATCACTATGCATATGCTTGCTTAAATATTTATTGTTTCTCCCCCTCTTCTCTCGATAGACACCGAGACCGACGCCGCTGCTACCCAGTACGACTACGGAGTTGACGACCCCTCCCTCTTGCCAGAGCAACCAGGCAAGCCCCCCCTTTGATCACCAGATACCGCCTACTCTTCTCTATACTGCTTGCATTAGAGTAGTGTAGCATGTTACTGCTTCCCGTTAATCCTATACCGATGCATAGCCTGTCCTTGCTACTGCTGTTGTTACCTTTACCTGCAAACCTAATGCTTAGTATAGGATGCTAGTTTATCATCAGTGGCCCTACATTCTTGTCCGTCTGCCATGCTATACTATCGGGCCGTGATCACTCGGGAGGTGATCACGGGTATATACTATATACTTTATACATGATACATGTGGTGACTAAAGACGGGTAGGCTCGTAGGAGCACCCGCGAGTGGATCTTTGAGGCGGAGCGACAGGGCAGGTTCCGACCACCTAGGAGAGAGGTGGGCCTGGCCCTGGTCGGTGTTCGCGGATACTTAATACGCTTAATGAGATCTGGGTATTTGATCTGAGTCTGGCCATTTGGTCTATACGCACTAACCATCTACGTGGGAGCAGTTATGGGTATCCCGGCGTCGTGGTATCAGCCGAAGCCGGATTGGACTGGAAAGCCACTAGGCTAGGTCTGCTTCCGGCCGCGTACGCAATGTGCAGGTGTGCAAAGGGCGATGGGCCCAGACCCCTGCGCCATAGGATTTAGACCGGCGTGTTGACCTCTCTGTTGTGCCTAGGTAGGGCTGCGACGTGTTGATCTTCCGAGGCCGGGCATGACCCAGAAAAGTGTGTCCGGCCAAATGGGATCGAGCGTGTTGGGGTATGTGGTGCACCCCTGCAGGGAAGTTTATCTATTCGAATAGCCGTGTCCCTCGGTAAAAGGACGACCCGGAGTTGTATCTTGACCTTATGACAACTAGAACCGGATACTTAATAAAACACACCCTTCCAAGTACCAGATACAACCGGTGATCGCTCTCTCACAGGGCGACGAGGAGAGGATCATCGGTTAGGATTATGCTATGCGATGCTACTTGGAGGACTTCAGTCCACTCTCTTCTACATGCTGCAAGACAGAGGCTGCCAGAAGCGTAGTCTTTGAGAGGACTAGCTATCCCCCTCTTATTCTGGCATTCTGCAGTTCAGTCCACATATGATACCCTTATTCCATTTGATACCC
Source organism: Triticum monococcum (assembly GCA_034509565.1). Taxonomy (NCBI): domain Eukaryota; kingdom Viridiplantae; phylum Streptophyta; class Magnoliopsida; order Poales; family Poaceae; genus Triticum; species Triticum monococcum. Next base: position 72,671,170 of record CM067846.1, read on the forward strand.
ATGCATATGTAGTATAGCTCCTTGCTTGTGAGTACTTTGGATGAGTACTCACGGTTGCTTTCTCCCTCTTTTCCCTCTATCCCTTCTACCTGGTTGTCGCAACTAGATGTTGGAGCCCAGGAGCCAGACGCCACCGTCGACGACGACTCCTACTATACCGGAGGTGCCTACTACTACGTGCTGCCCGCTGACGACGACCAGGAGTAGTTTAGGAGGATCCCAGGCAGGAGGCCTGCGCCTCTTTCGATCTGTATCCCAGTTTGTGCTAGCCTTCTTAAGGCAAACTTGTTTAACTTATGTCTGTACTCAGATATTGTTGCTTCCACTGACTCGTCTATGATCGAGCTCTTGTATTCGAGCCCTCGAGGCCCCTGGCTTGTAATATGATGCTTGTATGACTTATTTTATTTGTAGAGTTGTGTTGTGATATCTTCCCATGAGTCCCTGATCTTGATCGTACATGTTTGCGTGTATGTTTAGTGTACGATTAAATCGGGGGCGTCACAAGTTGGTATCAGAGCCGACTGCCTGTAGGAATCCCCCTTCCATACTCCTTGGCCGAAGTCGAGTCTAGACATTGCAAAACTTTTACTAACACGGCTGTGTGTCTTACGGGCACACATCGCCGTTTGGTTGGTATTAGGATCTTTTATTCCCCGCCTTTACTCTAGGGCCCTGATCTCTCTTCTATTCGGGTTAAATGGTTTTGCTAACTCTAACTCTAGGTTCTCTTAAATACTCTCTCCCGGAGAGCCCCTTCATTCCAGATGATGGCCTGCTTCACCAGAAGATTCCGAAGATACTCTTTGCTATTCCTCTCGAGACTTTGTGCCCATCACTTTTACTATTCCCGACCACCGATAAATCCTTATGGATAACTACTTACACTTGCCATTCATACGGTCATCCTCCATTGATCTTGTTATTACAAGATACCCCGGAGTCTTCTCTATTGTTCCGAGGATACTTTGTGCCTACTGCCTAGTAGTTCCTTGCCACATGAATACCCCTTCAATTAAATCCTCGCACTTGTCGAGTATCCACTCATCCCCAGTTGTTCATGTGTTTCACAATGGTCTTCGAAATACTATTCGATCCTCCAAAAATCCTTAGTAGCTTATTGCTCTGCAATACTTGCCTGCTTGCATTATGGATGCTTTCCATATGTCTGGCGATATTCGTTAGTATCCTTAGGCATCGTCTTTTGATCCTATTGATTCAACTTGAGTGCGAATGCATGCAATCATTAGTTGATCCTTTTAAATTATCTTTCCGGCTCAGACGTTATTTTAAAACATGAGCTGGATCTCGACCAATCAAATTGCTGTCGATTGTACCCTTAAGGCTATTCAACTTATCCATCCCTGATCAGAGCATTGCTTCTGATCCCTTGTCTTGGAATTGATAATTCTTTGCATTTGAGCCTTGAATTAGTCAGTTGTTTCTAAAGTCTGATCTCCTTGCATTGTTTCTCCCTCTGGTTGAGTACCGATGCTCACACCAGATCCCTTGAGGACCACCAGATCATTTGCTGGATTTTATCCGACAGCGTCCTTCATATTCAATAAGTCTGTGAGCCTTTCCTCGGATTCATAATACCTTTGGTAAATTGTATCCTCTGCTTTCTCAAACATGCTCTACTAACGAGCTGGTGTTATTTATTCTTGAAACTTGTGGTATATGTTTCTAAGAAGCCCCTATGGGTTGAACATATGCCTTCTCTAAACTGTGTGAACTCAAAAGTTTTCACGAGTCATACTCTTCTGGTATTTTGCTAGATAAAATTTGTAAACTACAGCTTCGTCAAAAGCGAGAAGTAAAATGAAAGGTTATGCATGGAGGAATTGGGAGTCGACCTTGAGCCTTTGCGTTCATGCCCATGGACCCGATGTGAAACTTATCATCGAAGCTTCTTGTAAATGATATTAGTTCCCTTGGTATAAGTTCATCTTATATCTGGGATCCGGCCTTTTACAATCGTGGTTCCGACCATGTTCTCTTTTAAATACCATTTTCGATGCAAGTGTAAGCACTTGTCTCATGTGGATCAATACCTCGGTCCAACCTCTACTTTGATCCGTCTTCGAGTATTACCCCCCTGGTATCTCGAGATTATCTTGAAACTGCATAACTTCTTATGAGTTCTTCATCAAGTACTACATTCTCACTGATTATAGTTTTCATGGGCTCTGAGTTATTAAACACTCAAAGACACCGATAACCGAACCGAGTCTGCCCTACGGTTCAGCAACTCTTGATAATCTTCTTTAAGTCCGAGTTTGTACTCGATCATGTCATTCCTAGCCTGATCGGCTATATCATTATCGTGCTAAATTTTAACTGTGCTACCTGGTCCTTAATCCCGGAGCACAACTTTCGATGATGAGCTAAGCTTACGTCGATCTTCCTCGTCATATCAATTCACCTTGAACAACAAGCTTGATTTCAAGTTTGTGCCCTACCCATGGTTCCAATAACCTTCCGCTTCATCATTCCTTTGATTTGATGTTGTCACTGATTGATTACATCTTGAAATCTCTCGACCAATGTGTCGTGAAGATCATCAACCTTATGAGGTCTTCCTGGATATCAATTGAATTCATGATGAGAAATACCATCCTTGCCCCCGATGAATTGTATTATCATCGGCCACTTTATTGCCTTCCCTCCAACACAAACTTATTCGTGTTTTGAGTTATACCTTGAGATCCTTGCTATACAGCATTTGTTCTTCTTTACCATGGAATGTTACCACCTTATATGTCAAGAATGTCGTGGTAATTTTACCACCTCTTGAGAATTCTTGATATAGTAATATCTCTTGCCTTTTGTGTTCATTTCTTGGTCTCCGTGTTGTTTCTAACCGGAATACCAATAAATGGTCTGTGATGTGTAAATTCTAAACTTCTAGCAACCCTATTGCTTGAAGTTATTGGCCTACAGTTTCATTCTAAGTCTATTGATTATTGAATCATCATTCAAACATTGATCGTGCTACCTAGTCCAGATTCCTGGGTGCACCCTTCTATCATTGTTCAGTTGTGTATGTTTCCCTCGAGCATACATCCTTATATCATTTGACCCGACAAATGTTATCTCCTTGTTCACATAAGTGTGGAAATCCATCTTTTGAAAATCTCAATGATTTGTTTCTGAGCCTATCAGCCACCTCCTCATCCTCTCCTTGGTTTACTGATGACCTCTTGTTTCAGAGCTCACTTACATAGATCACTTCTGAGAATCTCACAATGTCATCTCGTCAAATTGTGTTGCACCTTTTCTTCTCAGGCATCCCGAGTCTGAGGTATCCTGACACCAATCAAATCTGAATCTCGGTCAGATATGATGGTTGGAACATATTTCCAAGAGTTTTAGCATTGGTCTATATATCTCTCGGTAAGGTGATGTCATGCCTAGCACACCTGGCCGGAGGACCTATTGTTACTGTTTCCTTTTTAGCCAGGTTATCCATTCTCCCATGAGGAAATGGAATGACTTTCTTTATAAATTGTTCCTGGTGAATCCTTTGTATATCCAAAGTCCGACCTTTGATTGAAGACCATGTCAATGCTATCTCAAAGCATGTCTGTGGTACTCTCTTCATCAACAAGAACATTTGAAGCCCAATGCTAAATGTTTCTTGCTCAATTATCCAAACAACGCTGTATGGATAATGTCATGAAAGTTCTCTCCCCTTACCTAGAGGCTTTTCTACCTTCTATCCGGTCTTGGGTATCATACTATGCTTGTATTGGGAAGGATATACCCCTGAAATATGAGTTTAATCACATTTTCCTTTCCATTCTTCTGTTTAAGCTAAGAATCACATTTTCCTTCCATTGTTTTGTTTAACCTTTCTTGTGATCTATATGATCCAAGCAGAAATATTCTCCTGTTTATGTAAACACCGTGGTGTACAATTCTGTTAGCATGACCCTGTTACTATTGTTGATGACATTCCGGTAGCCACCGATGGACGAGAACTTTGCCTAATGGCTCGCCTCGTTCAACAAGCAGGAAAATTGTTCTCTTCGTCCCTCGCCCTTGGTACCGACATTGTTGTCAACATAAATGATAGGCTACCCTCTGACATGTCTTGCTATCACGACCGTGCGAGGTATCAACGCTTTTCCTACTTTTAACCACATGGTGGGCCCATAACCCACAGTTACACAGGATCGAAACCTGACCCTCCTATACACCCCCGGTTTCCAAATTCAATTCCTCGCACTTGGCCTCGTTTGCGATTCACGAGCCACCTTTCGAAAGATCATCAATTCTGGTATGAGATGCAATACTTATTCCCATTGCTCTGAACCCCTTTCACACTATGTTTCAGGCAATGAACGATTGCCTATCCGCTCAAAACTTCTTATTGCACTGTCCTACTTTGCTCTCGATGTGTATCATTTGTTCAACTCGAGAGATACTCTTATGTTCGTTCTTGGGATACCCCAGATGATTTTCCCTTATAACATCCTATTGTTGTAGGGCTGCCCCTTACCTATTCGTAAGTACGATGGAGTTCCTCGAAGAAAGGACGACAACTTCATCATGATGCATTGGAATAAAGAACTAAAGACAAAAAACGAAGGGAATTAACTTCTTCGAGAAGATCCATTAGCATATCGTAACCAGAACTTTCCCCTTACTCCCCTCTTAAATCTCGGGACGAGATTTCTTGTAGTGGAGGAGAATTGTGACGCCCGGATAATCAAGCTACAGTAAACCTCTGCTAACGATGCCACGTCACCCCGATTACTGTTGCTAATCTCGCGTTAGGTCGAAACCAGTTCGAATTCAAATTCAAAATCAAGCAAACGATAAAAGTTTTCAAATATTAAAACTAAAATGTTCGGACTGAGCCAAATAATGCATAGGTAATTATGGTGGAGAAACCACATTTTTATAAAATGTTTAAATACTCTTAAATGAATAAAAGAGTAGCAGAAACAATTATTTTAATGCTTTAACAATAATAAACATTTTCAAAACTAAATTGTTATAAGTATTAAACTATTGTGGCAGTGGCATAATTTGTAAAATCCTGTTTAGGTGCCACTTTGGTAAATTACTAAAACTAAAGTAAAAGGAAACTAAAAGAAAGCAAACTATATATAAAAAAACAGAAAACAAAAAAAGGAAATAGAAGAGCCCCCCCCCCCACTTGACCGTGGCACAACTTGGCCAAACGGCCTTGGCCCACGAGGCCACCACCTAGGCCGGCCCACCCCGTCCCGTATAAGGCATCCCTTGGCCAAACCCTAACCCCCTCCGCCACTCCCCCCACGTCGCCACTCCCCGCCCCTCCCCCGATCCGATCTGGATCGGGGCCCGTTGCGCCCTGCGTTCGACACCGGCGACACAGCCCCCCCCCCCCGCGCTGCCGTCGTTGCCCGTGGCCCATGCCGGGGCCGCCTCTCACCGCAGCCACTGGACCTCGTCGTCCCCGTCCTCAGCCCAGACAACCGCGCACGGCGCCGCCCTCGCCGGATTCGTCAAGCGCTTCCTCGCCGGCCTGCCCCTCTCCGTCGCGTCGTCCCCGACGCCCCCCCCTCGACCCCCGCTGCCCTGGCCCTACCATCCCCCTGTGAGGCCCCCCTCCTCCTCTCTTCGCGCGCGCCTCGCCCGCACTCTGCCCTGCCCCGCACGCGCACACGCGCGTCGCGCTCCGGCCGTCCACTGGCCACGCCCGTAGCCGTCGTCTCCGCTTCGCCTGGGGGTGCTTGGCCCCGCCTCCTTGGCCGCACCCCGCGGGCGCTCGCGCCGCGCGCCTCTCTTTCCCCGTACGCCCCGCGCCCGAGCTCCGGACGGGCTCGCGTCTGCCGCGCCCATCGCCGTGAGCCCCGCCTCTCGCCCACGGCCTCTGCTCCGCCGCTCGCTGCACGCTGTCCCGCACCGCGCCTCGTGCCCCCCCTGCTGTAGCCCTGCGGCGCGCTCATGCGCGCCCGCCCACACGTGGCCGAGCTCGCCGCCGCTCGCTCACGGGCCGCCCCGTGCTGGCCTCGCCCACGCCGGCCTGGCAACCTGCCAGGTCCGTCGCCCACGCCCGCATGCCCCTGGGCGTGCGCCCGAACGGGGCGCGCCCGTTACCCGTCGCCCGCGCCCTCTAGGCCCCGATGGGCCACAGACATGTGAGGCCCGCCCCCAGAATGTTTTATAAAAAAAGATTAAAAAAAAAGAAACAATAATAATTAAAAATAAATAAACTTAATTAATTAATTAACTAAATTAATTAAGTTAATTAATCCTAGTTAATTAATCTAATTAATCTGTTAGTTTAATTAAACAGTAGTTTGATTAGCCTAAGCCCTAGTTAACTAAACCAGTCAATGACATGGGGGTCCCACCCCTGTTGACCAGTCAAACGTTGACTGGTCAACTGGGTCCCTGTGGCCCACCTGTCAGTCACTGGGTACACTTTGGTGTACACTGTGCTGGGTGCGCCTAGCAATTTAACAATTATTTTCGAATTAAAAATAATTCCAGAAATTACTAAAATCTTTAGAAAATCATATCTTTTAATCCGTAACTCGGATTAAAATATTTTCAACATGAAAGTTGCTCAGAACGACGAGACGAACCCGGATACGCAGCCCGTTCGTCCGCCACACCTCCCTAACCTATCGAACTCGCAACTTTCCCCCTCCTCCTCTGCCCGAAAACGCAAAACACAGGGGATACTTTCCCGGATGTCATCCCCCTTCACCGGTATCACCTATTACCGTGTTAGGGCACCTCTAACGCCGTTACTTGTCATGTCATGCATCACTATGCATATGTTTGCTTAAATATTTATTGTCCCCCCCCCTCTTCTCTCGATAGACACCGAGACCGACGCTGCTGCTACCCAGTACGACTACGGAGTTGACGACCCCTCTCTCTTGCCAGAGCAACCAGGCAAGCCCCCCCTTTGATCACCAGATACCGCCTACTCTTCTCTATACTGCTTGCATTAGAGTAGTGTAGCATGTTACTGCTTCCCGTTAATCCTATACTGATGCATAGCCTGTCCTTGCTACTGCTGTTGTTACCTTTACCTGCAAACCTAATGCTTAGTATAGGATGCTAGTTTATCATTAGTGGCCCTACATTCTTGTCCGTCTGCCATGCTATACTATCGGGCCGTGATCACTCGGGAGGTGATCACGGGTATATACTATATACTTTATACATGATACATGTGGTGACTAAAGATGGGTGGGCTCGTAGGAGCACCCGCGAGTGGATCTTTGAGGCGGAGCGACAGGGCAGGTTCCGACCACCTAGGAGAGAGGTGGGCCTGGCCCTGGTCGGTGTTCGCGGATACTTAACACGCTTAACGAGATCTGGGTATTTGATCTGAGTCTGGCCATTTGGTCTATACGCATTAACCATCTACGTGGGAGCAGTTATGGGTATCCCGGCGTCGTGGTATCAGCCGAAGCCTTCGTGACGTCAGCGACTGAGTGGCACGCGCCGGATTGGACTGGAAAGCCACTAGGCTAGGTCTGCTTCCGGCCGCGTACGCAACGTGCAGGTGTGCAAAGGGCGATGGGCCCAGACCCCTGCGCCATAGGATTTAGACCGGCGTGCTGACCTCTCTGTTGTGCCTAGGTAGGGCTGCGACGTGTTGATCTTCCGAGGCCGGGCATGACCCAGAAAAGTGTGTCCGGCCAAATGGGATCGAGCGTGTTGGGGTATGTGGTGCACCCCTGCAGGGAAGTTTATCTATTCGAATAGCCGTGTCCCTCGGTAAAAGGACGACCCGGAGTTGTATCTTGACCTAATGACAACTAGAACCGGATACTTAATAAAACACACCCTTCCAAGTACCAGATACAACCGGTGATCGCTCTCTCACAGGGCGACGAGGAGAGGATCATCGGTTAGGATTATGCTATGCGATGCTACTTGGAGGACTTCAGTCTACTCTCTTCTACATGCTGCAAGACGAAGGCTGCCAGAAGCGTAGTCTTCGAAAGGACTAGCTATCCCCCTCTTATTCTGGCATTCTGCAGTTCAGTCCACATATGATACCCTTATTCCATTTGATACCCATGCATATGTAGTATAGCTCCTTGCTTGCGAGTACTTTGGATGAGTACTCACGGTTGCTTTCTCCCTCTTTTCCCTCTATCCCTTCTACCTGGTTATCGCAACCAGATGTTGGAGCCCAAGAGCCAGACGCCACCGTCGACGACGACTCCTACTACACCGGAGGTGCCTACTACTACGTGCTACCCGCTGACGACGACCAGGAGTAGTTTAGGAGGATCCCAGGCAGGAGGCCTGCGCCTCTTTCGATCTGTATCCCAGTTTGTGCTAGCCTTCTTAAGGCAAACTTGTTTAACTTATGTCTGTACTCAGATATTGTTGCTTCCGCTGACTCGTCTATGAATGAGCTCTTGTATTCGAGCCCTCAAGGCCCCTGGCTTGTAATATGATGCTTGTATGACTTATTTTATTTATAGAGTTGTGTTGTGATATCTTCCCGTGAGTCCCTGATCTTGATCGTACACGTTTGCGTGTATGTTTAGTGTACGATTAAATCGGGGTCGTCACATATGTAATCTAGATTATTGACTCTAGTGCAAGTGGGAGACTGAAGGACCTATGCCCTAGAGGCAATAATAAAGTTGTTATTTATATTTCCTTATATCATGATAAATGTTTATTATTCATGCTAGAATTGTATTAACCAGAAACTTAGTACATGTGTGAATACTTAGACAAACAGAGTGTCCCTAGTATGCCTGTACTAGACTAGCTCGTTAATCAAAGATGGTTAAGTTTCTTGACCATAGACATGTGTTGTCTTTTGATGAATGGGATCACATCATTAGAGAATGATGTGATGGACAAGATCCATCCATTATCTTAGCATAATGATCGTTTAGTTTTATGCTATTGCTTTCTTCATGACTTATACATGTTCCTCTGACTATGAGATTATGCAACTCCCGAATACCGGAGGAACACCTTGTGTGCTATCAAACGTCACAACCTAACTGGGTGATTATAAAGATGCTCTACAGGTTTCTCCGATGGTGTTTGTTGAGTTGGCATAGATCGAGATTAGGATTTGTCACTCTGTGTATCAGAGAGGTATCTCTGGGCCCTCTCAGTAATGCACATCACTATGAGCCTTGCAAGCAATGTGACTAATGAGTTAGTTACAGGATGACGCATTACAGAACGATTAAAGAGACTTGTCGGTGACGAGATTGAACTAGGTATGGTGATAGCGACGATCGAATCTCGGGCAAGTAACATACCGATGACAAAGGGAACAACGTATGTTGTTATGCGGTTTGACCAATAATGATCTTCGTAGAATATGTAGGACCAATATGAGCATCCAGGTTCCGCTATTGGTGTCGGTGGGAACGACACCTATGGGATCACTGGGATCCCTTCTACGGTCGGCGGGCACGGGGTCGTGAGAAGAGCAGGTTTAGCGAGCAAGCACACAGATCGTTTACTCAGGTTCGGGCCGCGAGGATGCGTAAAACCCTAGTCCTGCTTTGGTGGATGTATTGAGTGTTCTTGAGCTTTCTGAACTAGCTACGTCCCGTTCCAAAAAGCCGAATCCTTCTCCTGGTCGCCTCGGGCCTCCTTTTATATATAGGAAAAAGGGGCTGCCACAGTGGTGTTGGGGAACGTAGTAATTTCAAAAAAATTCCTACGCACACGCAAGATCATGGTGATGCATAGCAGCGAGAGGGGAGAGTGTTGTCTACGTACCCTCATAGACCGTTCGCGGAAGCGTTATATCAACGCGGTTGATGTAGTCGTACGTCTTCACGATCCGACCAATCCAAGTACCGAAAGCACGACACCTCCGAGTTCTACACACGTTCGGTTCGGTGACGTCCTCGCCTTCTCGATCCAGTAAGAGGGGCGAAGTAGTAGATCAGTTCCGGCAGCACGACGGCGTGGTGACGGTGTTGGTGAAGAACAATCTTCGCAGGTGTTCGCCTAAGCACTACGAAAACTATGACGGAGGATAAACTAGAGGGGACGGGGTTGCGGGCACACGGCTTGGTGTTTCTTGATGTGTCTTTGGTGCTAGCCCTGCCCCTCTATTTATATGTTGAGCCCTGGGGTCGAAACTTGGAGTAAAAGCCTCCACAAAGTCGGTTTCACCCGAAAGGAAAGAGTCCTTCTCGGACTCCAGGGCCAGACGCCAGGGTTCCTGGCGTCTGGACCCAGACGCCAGGGACCCTGGCGTCTGGCCCCTGGACTCCTTAAAACTTCCTTTTGCGCTTTCCAAAAACCTTGTGGGCTTTCCCCTTTGGCCCAAATAAAGTGTTCTCGTACCCAAACATTTCGGGAAACATCCGGAACCCCTTCCGGTGAATTCTGAAACCCTTCCGGTGACCAAACACTATTATCCCATATATCAAACTTTATCTTCGGACCATTCTGGAGTTCCTCGTCATGTCTGTGATCTCATCCCGGACTCCGAACAACATTCGGTCACCAACATAAATAACGCACATAGTACTATATCGTCAACGAACGTTAAGTGTGCGGACCCTACGGGTTCAAGAACTATGTAGACATGACCGAGACACCTCTATGGTCAATAACCAATAGTGGGACTTGGATTCCCATATTGGCTCCTACATATTGTACGAAGATCTTTATCAGTCAGACCGCATAACAACATACGTTGTTCCCTCTGTCATCGGTATGTTACTTGCCCGAGATTCGATCGTCGGTATCTCAATACCTAGTTCAATCTCGTTACCGGCAAGTCTGTTTACTCGTTCCGTAATACATCATCCCACAACTAACTCCTTAGGTGCAATGCTTGCAAGGCTTATAGTGATGTGCATTACCGAGTGGGCCCAGAGATATCTCTCCGACAATCAGAGTGACAAATCCTAATCTCGAAATACGCCAACCCAACAAGTACCTTTGGAGACACCTGTAGAGCACATTTATAATCACCCAGTTACGTTGTGACGTTTCGTGGCACACAAAGTGTTCCTCCGGTAAACGGGAGTTGCATAATCTCATAGTCATAGGAACATGTATAAGTCATGAAGAAAGGAGTAGCAACAAACTAAACGATCAAGTGCTAAGCTAACGAAATGGGTCAAGTCAATCACATCATTCTACTAATGATGTGTTCCCGTTAATCAAATGACAACTCATGTCTATGGTTAGGAAACTTAACCATCTTTGATCAACGAGCTAGTCAAGTAGGCATACTAGTGACACTTTGTTTGTCTATGTATTCACACATGCATTATGTTTTCGGTTAATACAATTCTAGCATGAATAATAAACATTTATCATGAAATAAGGAAATAAATAATAACTTTATTATTGCCTCTAGGGCATATTTTCTTCAGTCTCCCAGTTGCACTAGAGTCAATAATCTAGATCACATCGCCATGTGATTTAACAGCAATAGTTCACATCATCATGTGATTAACTCCCATAGTTCACATCATCATGTGACCAACACTCAAAGGGTTTACTAGAGTCAGTAATCTAGTTCACATCTCTATGTGATTAACACCCAAAGAGTACTAAGGTGTGATCATGTTTTGTTTGTGAGATAATTTTAGTCAACGGGTCTATCGTATTCAGATCCGTAAGTATTTTGCAAATATCTATATCAACAATGCTCTGCACGGAGCTACTCTAGCTTATTGCTCCCACATTCAATATGTATCTAGATCAAGACTTAGAGATCATCTTATAATGCTACCGTCAATCAAAGCAAGATAAGATGCATAAAAAGATAAACATCACATGCAATCAATATAAGTGATATGATATGGCCATCATCATCTTGTGCTTGTGATCTCCATCTCCGAAGCACCGTCATGATCACCATCGTCACCGGCGCGACACCTTGATCTCCATCGTAGCATCGTTGTCGTCTCGCCAATCTTATGCTTCCACGACTATCGCTACCGCTTAGTGATAAAGTAAAGCATTACATCGCGATTGCATTGCATACAATAAAGCGACAACCATATGGCTCCTGCCAGTTGCCGATAACTCAGTTACAAAACATGATCATCTCATACAATAAAATTTAGCATCATGTCTTGGCCATATCACATCACAACATGCCCTGCAAAAACAAGTTAGACGTCCTCTACTTTGTTGTTGCAAGTTTTACGTGGCTGCTACGGGCTTAAGGAAGAACCAATCTCACCTACGCATCAAAACCACAACGATAGTTTGTCAAATAGACTCCGTTTTAACCTTCGCAAGGACCGGGCGTAGCCACACTTGGTTCAACTAAAGTTGGAGAAACAGTCACCCCAAAGCCACCTTTGTGCAAAGCACATCGGGAGAACCGGTCTCGCGTAAGCGTACACGTAATGTTGGTCCGGACCGCTTCATCCAACAATACCGCCGAACCAAAGTATGACATGCTGGTAGGCAGTATGACTTATATCGCCCACAACTCACTTGTGTTCTACTCGTGCATATAACATCAAACCATAAAACCTAGGCTCGGATGCCACTGTTGGGGAACGTAGTAATTTCAAAAAAATTTCCTACGCACACGCAAGATCATGGTCATGCATAGCAACGAGAGGGGAGAGTGTTGTCTATGTACCCACGCAGACCGACTGCGGAAGCGTTGACACAACGTAGAGGAAGTAGTCGTACGTCTTCCCGATCCGACCGATCCAAGCACCGTTACTCCGGCACCTCCGAGTTCTTAGCACACGTACAGCTCGATGACGCTCCCCGGGCTCCGATCTAGCAAAGCTTCGGGGATGAGTTCCGTCAGTACAATGGTGTGGTGACGATGATGATGTTCTACCGACGCAGGGCTTCGCCTAAGCACTACAACGATATGATCGAGGTGGAATATGGTGGCAGGGGGCACCGCACACGGCTAAGGAACGATCACGTGGATCAACTTGTGTGTCTATGGGGTACCCCCTGCCCCCGTATATAAAGGAGTGGAGGAGGGGAGGGTCGACCCTCTCTATGGCGCGCCCTAGGGGAGTCCTACTCCCACCGGGAGTAGGATTCCCCTTTTCCTAGTCCAACTAGGAGCCCTTCCATGTATTAGGAGTAGGAGACAAGGAAGAGGAAAAGAGAAGGGAAGGAAGGAGGGGGCGTAGCCCCTCCCCCTAGTCCAATTCGGACTAGGCCTTGGGGGGTGCGCGGCCTGCCCTAGGCAGCCCCTCTCTCTTTCCCGTATGGCCCAATAAGGCCCAATACTTCTCCCCCGTATTCCCGTAACTCCCTGGTACTCCGAAAAATACCCGAACCACTCGGAACCTTTCCGATGTCCGAATATAGTCGTCCAATATATCGATCTTTATGTCTCGACCATTTCGAGACTCCTCGTCATGTCCCCGATCTCATCCGGGACTCCGAACTCCTTCGGTACATCAAAACTCATAAACTCATTTTATAACTGTCATCGAAACCTTAACCGTGCGGACCCTACGGTTCGAGAACAATGTAGACATGACCGAGACACGTTTCCGGTCAATAACCAATAGCGGGACCTGGATGCCCATATTGGCTCCTACATATTCTACGAAGATCTTTATCGGTCAGACCGCATAACAACATACGTTGTTCCCTTTGTCATCGGTATGTTACTTGCCCGAGATTCGATCGTCGGTATCTCAATACCTAGTTCAATCTCGTTACCGGCAAGTCTCTTTACTCGTTCCGTAATACACCATCTCGCAACTAACTCATTAGTTGCAATGCTTAAGTGATGTGCTTTACCGAGAGGGCCTAGAGATACCTCTCCGACAATCGGAGTGACAAATCCTAATCTCGAAATACGCCAACCCAACATCTACCCTTGGAGACACCTGTAGAGCTCCTTTATAATCACCCAGTTACGTTGTGACGTTTGGTAGCACACCAAGTGTTCCTCCGGTAAACGGGAGTTGCATAATCTCATAGTCATAGGAACATGTATAAGTCATGGAGAAAGCAATAGCAACATACTAAACGATCGGGTGCTAAGCTAATGAAATGGGTCATGTCAATCAGATCATTCAACTAATGATGTGACCTTGTTAATCAAATAACAAGACCTTGTTCATGGTTAGGAAACATAACCATCTTTGATTAACGAGCTAGTCAAGTAGAGGCATACTAGTGACACTAAGTTTGTCTATGTATTCACACATGTATTATGTTTCTGGTTAATACAATTCTAGCATGAATAATAAACATTTATCATGATATAAGGAAATAAATAATAACTTTATTATTGCCTCTAGGGCATATTTCCTTCAGTCTCCCACTTGCACTAGAGTCAATAATCTAGTTCACATCGCCATGTGATTTAACAGCAATAGTTCACATCATCATGTGATTAACTCCCATAGTTCACATCATCATGTGACCAACACTCAAAGGGTTTACTAGAGTCAGTAATCTAGTTCACATCTCTATGTGATTAACACGCAAAGAGTACTAAGGTGTGATCATGTTTTGTTTGTGAGATAATTTTAGTCAACGGGTCTATCATATTCAGATCCGTAAGTATTTTGCAAATATCTATATCAACAATGCTCTGCACGGAGCTACTCTAGCTTATTGCTCGCACTTTCAATATGTATCTAGATCGAGACTTAGAGTCATCTAGATTAGTGTCAAAACTTGCATCGACGTAACCCTTTATGACGAACCTTTTTGTCACCTCCATAATCGAGAAACATATCCTTATTTCACTAAGGATAATTCTGACCGCTGTCCAGTGATCTACTCCTAGATCACTATTGTACTCCCTTGCCAAATCAGTGCAGGGTATACAATAGATCTGGTACACTGCATGACATACTTTATAGAACCTATGGCCAAGGCATAGGGAATGACTTTCATTCTCTTTCTATCTTCTGCCGTGGTCGGGCTTTGAGTCTTACTCAACTTCACACCTTGTAATACAGGCAAGAACTCTTTCTTTGACTGCTCCATTTTGAACTACTTCAAAATCTTGTCAAGGTATGTACTCATTGAAAAAAACTTATCAAGCGTCTTGATCTATCTCTATAGATCTTGAAGCTCAATATGTAAGCATCTTCACCGAAGTCTTTCTTTGAAAAACTCCTTTCAAACACTCCTTTATGCTTTACAGAATAATTCTACATTATTTCCGATCAACAATATGTCATTCACATATACTTATTAGAAATGCTGTAGTGCTCCCACTCACTTTCTTGTAAATACAGGCTTCACCGCAAGTCTGTATAAAACTATATGCTTTGATCAACTCATCAAAGTGTATATTCCAACTCCGAGAGGCTTGCACCAGTCCATAAATGGATCTCTAGAGCTTGCACACTTTGTTAGCTCCCTTTGGATCGACGAAACCTTCTGGTTACATCATATACAACTCTTCTTCCAGAAATCCATCCAGGAATGCAGTTTTGACATCCATCTGCCAAATTTCATAATCATAAAATGCGGCAATTGCTAACATGATTCGGACAGACTTAAGCATCGCTACGGGTGAGAAGGTGTCATTGTAGTCAACCGCTTGAACTTGTCAAAAACCTTTTGCGACAAGTCGAGCTTTGTATACAGTAACATTACCATCAGCGTCAGTCTTCTTCTTGAAGATCCATTTATTCTCAATTGCTTGCTGATCATCGGGCAAGTCAACCAAAGTCCATACTTTGTTCTCATACATGGATCCCATCTCAGGTTTCATGGCTTCAAGCCACTTTGCGGAATCTGGGCTCACCATCGCTTCTTCATAGTTCGTAGGTTCATCATGATCTAGCAGCATGATTTCCAAAACAGGATTGCCGTACCACTCTGGTGCGGATCTCATTCTGGTTGATCTACGAGGTTCAGTAGTATCTTGTCCTGAAGTTTCATGATCATCATCATTAGCTTCCTCACTAATTGGTATAGGTGTCGCAGAAACAGTTTTCTGTGATGTACTACTTTCCAATAAGGGAGAAGGTACAATTACCTTATCAAGTTCTACTTTCCTCCCACTAACTTCTTTTGAGAGAAACTCCTTCTCTAGAAAGGATCCATTATAAGCAACGAATGTCTTGCCTTAAGATCTATGATAGAAGGTGTACCTCTTGAACTGGAAAGTGGTGCAACTCAAGAAAATGTTCCTGAGGTGCCTGCACCGACCAGAGAGGAAGTTAATGATGACCATCATGAAACTTCAGATCGAGTTGCTACTGAACTTTGTAGGTCCACAAGGACACGTTCCGCACCAGAGTGGTACGGCAACCCTGTCTTGGAAATCATGTTGTTAGACAACAGTGAACCTTCGAACTATGAAGAAGCAATGGCGGGCCCGGATTCCGACAAATGGCTGGAAGCCATGAAATCTGAGATAGGATCCATGCATGAAAACGAAGTATGGACTTTGACTGACTTGCCAGTTGAGAGGCGAGCCATAGAAAATAAATGGATCTTTAAGAAGAAGACAGACGCGGATGGTAATGTGACCATCTATAAAGCTCGACTTGTCGCTAAGGGTTATCAACAAGTTCAAGGGGTTGACTACGATGAGACTTTTTCACCGGTAGCGAAGCTAAAATCCGTCCGAGTCATGTTAGCAATTGCCGCAATCAATGATTATGAGATATGGCAAATGGATGTCAAAACGGCATTCCTTAATGGTTTCCTTAAGGAAGAATTGTATATGATGCAGCCGGAAGGTTTTGTCGATCCTAAGAATGCTGACAAGGTGTGCAAGCTCCAACGCTCGATTTATGGGCTGGTGCAAGCATCTCGGAGTTGGAACATTCGCTTTGATGAGATGATCAAGGCATTTGGGTTTATGCAGACTTATGGAGAAGCCTGCATTTACAAGAAAGTGAGTGGGAGCTCTGTAGCATTTCTCATATTATATGTAGATGACATACTCTTGATGGGAAATGATATAGAGCTTTTGGACAGCATTAAGGCCTACTTGAATAAGAGTTTTTCAATGAAGGACCTTGGAGAAGCAATATTATATATTAGGCATCAAGATCTATAGAGATAGATCAAGACACCTCATAGGTCTTTCACAAAGCACATACCTTGATAAGATATTCAATATGGACCAGTCTAAGAAGGGGTTCTTGCATGTGTTGCAAGGTGTGAAATTGAGCTCAGCTCAATGTCCGACCACGGCAGAAGATATAGAAGAGATGAGTGTCATCCCCTATGCCTCAGCCATAGGTTCTATTATGTATGCCATGCTGTGTACCAGACCTGATGTAAACCTTGCCGTAAGTTTGGTAGGTAGGTACCAAAGTAATCCCGGCAAGGAACACTGGACAGCGGTCAAGAATATCCTGAAGTACCTGAAAAGGACTAAGGAAATGTTTCTCGTTTATGGAGGTGACGAAGAGCTCGTCGTAAAGGGTTACGTCGATGCTAGCTTCGACACAAATCTGGATGACTCCAAGTCACAAACCGGATACGTGTATATTTTGAATGGTGGGGCAGTAAGCTGGTGCAGTTGCAAGCAGAGCGTCGTGGCGGGATCTACATGTGAAGCGGAGTACATAGCGGCCTCGGAGGCAGCGCATGAAGCAATTTGGGTGAAGGAGTTCATCACCGACCTAGGAGTCATACCCAATGCGTCGGGGCCGATCAAACTCTTCTGTGACAACACTGGAGCTATTGCACTTGCCAAGGAGCCCAAGTTTCACAAGAAGACTAGGCACATCAAGCGTCGCTTCAACTCCATTCGTGAAAATGTTCAAGATGGAGACATAGGTATTTGTAAAGTACATACGGACCTGAATGTAGCAGATCCATTGACTAAACCTCTCCCTAGAGCAAAACATGATCAACACCAGAATTCCATGGGTGTTCGATTCATCACAATGTAACTAGATTATTGACTCTAGTGCAAGTGGGAGACTGTTGGAAATATGCCCTAGAGGCAATAATAAAGGATTATTATTATATTTCCTTGTTCATGATAATTGTATTTTATTCATGCTATAATTGTGTTATCAGGAAATCGTAATACATGTGTGAATACATAGACACCAACATGTCCCTAGTAAGCCTCTAGTTGACTAGCTCGTTGATCAATAGATAGTCATGGTTTCCTGACTATGGACATTGGATGTCATTGATAATGAGATCACATCATTAGGAGAATGATGTGATGGACAAGACCCAATCCTAAACATAGCACAAGATCGTATAGTTCGTTTGCTAGAGTTTTTTCCAATGTCAAGTATCTTTTCCTTAGACCATGAGATCATGTAACTCCCGGGTACCATAGGAATGCTTTGGGTGTACCAAACATCACAACGTAACTGGGTGACTATAAAGGTATACTACGGGTATCTCCGAAAGTATCTGTTGGGTTGACACGGATCAAGACTGGGATTTGTCACTCCGTATGACGGAGAGGTATCTCTGGGCTCACTCGGTAATGCATCATCATAATGAGCTCAAAGTGACCAAGTGTCTGGTCGCGGGATCATGCATTATGGTAGGAGTAAAGTGACTTGCCGGTAACGAGATTGAACAAGGTATTGGGATACCGACGATCGAATCTCGGGCAAGTAACATACCGATTGACAAAGGGAATTGTATACGGGGTTGCTTGAATCCTCGACATTATGGTTCATCCGATGAGATCATCGAGGAGCATGTGGGAGCCAACATGGGTATCCAGATCCCGCTGTTGGTTATTGACCGGGGAGCCGTCTCGGTCATGTCTACATGTCTCCCGAACCCGTAGGGTCTACACACTTAAGGTTCGGTGACGCTAGGGTTGTAGAGATATGGATATGCAGTAACCTGAAAGTTGTTCGGAGTCCTGGATGAGATCCCGGACGTCACGAGGAGTTCCGGAATGGTTCGGAGGTGAAGAATTATATATAGGAAGTGCAGTTTCGGCCATCGGGAGAGTTTCGGGGGTCACCGGTATTGTACCGGGACCACCAGATGGGTCCCGGGGGTCCACCGGGTGGGACCACCCATCCCGGAGGGCCCCATGCGCTGAAGTGGGGAGGGGAACCAGCCCATAGTGGGCTGGTGCGCCCCCGTTGGCCCACCCCCTACGCCTAGGGTTGGAAACCCTAGGGTGGGGGGGCGCCCCACTTGCCTTGGGCGCTACTCCACCCTTGGCCGCCGCTCCCCCTAGGAGATCCCATCTCCTACGGCCGGCGCCCCCCCCCCTTGGGGAGCCTATATAAAGGGGGGGAGGGAGGGGAAGCCGCACCCTTGACTCTTGGCACCTCCCTCTCCCCTGCTACACCTTTCCCTCTCGAAGTAGAACGGTGAAGCCCTGCTGCGGCGACTCCTGCATCCACCACCACGCCGTTGTGCTGCTGGATCTTCATCAACCTCTCCTTCTCCCTTGCTGGATCAAGAAGGAGGAGACGTCACGCTGACCGTACATGTGTTGAACGCGGAGGTGCCGTCCGTTCGGCGCTAGGATCTCCGGTGATTTGGATCACGTCGAGTACGACTCCCTCATCCCCGTTCTTTGAATGCTTCCGCTCGCGATCTACAAGGTATGTAGATGCATCTGATCACTCGTTGCTAGATGAACTCATAGATGGATCTTGGTGAAACCGTAGGAAAAACTTTTGTTTTCTGCAACGTTCCCCAACATGCATACCGGGAGGTGTGCTTGCGGCGGCGGCGAGTCTCCCTTGCTCGGCGAGCCCCCACCACCGTCGGTCACCTACGCCCCTGCTGGCCCCGCCTCCATGCCCTGCCTCGCCTATGCCCCCTGCCGGCCCCGCTCCCGCCTCCGCTGCCGGCCCCACCCACGCCTCCGCCCCCCGCCGGTTGCTTCCGCCGCGAGGCCGTGGGTGAGGTCACCTGCGGCGAGGCCGTGGGTGAGGTCACCTGGTTGCTTCCGCCGCCGCCCGCCGCCACCTGGTCGGAAGACCTAGAAAAACACTAAGTGTTGCTCTGTTCGATGCCACCCGCCGCCACCTGGTCGGAAGGTCCCACTTGTGACTGGTACGTGAGAGCCGTGGTTTTATATACTATATGTAAAACTACCCATACATTAGCAACAATCTCTCTCTAGCCCAGCGGTAACGAACGAGCGAACCCAGCGCGAGGTCGTGGGTTCGAGTCCCCGCTAGCGCATATTTTTTAGGGAATTAAACACTCGCTCACCCACCTGTCAAATGGGTCCCGCCTGTCAGTGTTGCAAATCGTTGCTCTGTTCGATGCCACCTGGTCGGAAGGTCCCACTTGTCAATGATACAAGAGAGCCGTAGTTCTATATAATGTATAGATAAACTCCCAGATGTGAGCAACTGTCCCTCTCTAGCCCAGCGGTAGCATGCGAGCCAACCAAGCGCGAGGTCGTGGGTTCGAGTCTCGCCTCGTGCATCTTTTTTGGGCGAATTAAGCGCTCGGCCCCACCTGTCAAATGGGTCCCGCCTGTCAGTGTGTGCCGAATATTAAAAGTCAAGCAAAAATGACACCTAGACAGTGACACATAAGCGAGGTTGCTGAGGTGGCTGCCTAATCATCCTAATTCATTCAAACTCAAGTGTAGTGACCATTTTATATTGGTCGTTATCAACTAGACATGAGGCAGTGGACAGTGCTACTAGCTTTACGACCATTTCCTCTAATGAAATTATGACCTTTCTGACCAAAATGGTCGTTATGGTTTAGGGTTTAGAGCCCCCTAGACAGCTTTTGACCAATTGGTCTAAAATGGTCATAAATTTATGACCAATTCTTCGAGGGTCACTGATAGAAGGTCATAAGTTGACATATTTCTTGTGGTGGAGGAGTCGGATGACGTGGTATCGGTGTCCTTCGAAAGATGATGCAATCCTTTCTCCATAGGATGATACGATGGAGGGCCTCTCCCAGTGTGTGCTCCTTGTCACCTCCAGGAATGTCAAGTTCTAGCCCCGAATATTGGTCCACCACCTCATCCACCAAGACACGAGCATAGTCCGCTGAAATCGGGTTGCAATGGAAGGTTGCCTCAGGGGGATTTGTAAAAGCAACGGCGTTCGCCACCTTCATGGATATGTTCTTCATTTTGAAGTGTAGCTCGCTGTTAGTGTTCTCCATGATGTCATCCACTAGGTAGCTATCCAGCAATGCATCGCCCGGGGCGGAACCCATGCTGCTTCTCGGCATGGATGGGATGGTGCTATCCAATGCTGGATCATCCGCTAGCTGCTGCAGCTGCTGAGACCCCCTTTGCTGGCTAAGTTAGTCGATCTGCTCCTGCTGCCGCTGGAATTTGACTGCCAAGTCCGCGTGCGCTGATTCTAGGCCTTGAAGGCGTTCATAGTCCAGCTTCCTCTGCTCCTCCTCCATCTTCCTCTTCTTCTCCTCCGCAATCTTCTTTCTCGCACGGGTTCTGTAGTCGTCGTTCCAGTCCGAAAACCCCTCATACCATGGAATAGTGCCCTTGCCTCGTGTTCTTCCCGGGTGTTCAGGATTTCCCAGGGCACGCATAAGCTCGTCGTTCTCTCTGTTGGGCTCGAACACCCCCGATCGATCCTCTTCTATTGCAACAAGTAGCTTATCTTCGGCTCCGTCCAGACATGCCTTCTTCGAAACTTTGCCTGTCTTTGGGTCCAACTCCCCCCATGCGCATAGAACCAAGTCCTGCACCTGGGGGGCCAGCTCAATATTTCTGGAGTGACACCTGCATCCTCCATCTCTTTCTCAGACTTATCCCACTTAGGCATTCCCACCGCATAGCCACCTGGCCCCAGCTTATGGAACTTATCCTTTTTTGCAGCATTGGCCTTGTTTATTCTTGACAGTTCCTTAGATAATTCCGAATCCTTGAATTTCACGAAATTGTCCCAATTAGCACTTTGCTTCTCTAGTGTTCCCTCGAATACTAGAGTCTTCCTTCCTCCCTTGACGTACTTGCCCCATTCATGATTCTTGTGGTTGTTGAATGCAACCGCCATCTTCCTAAGAGTAGCGTCCTTGACTTTCTCCACATCTGCATCTGTGAAATGATCTGGTAGGGTGAAATGTTTCATGAGCATTTCCCAAAGCATAACTTTTTGTCTGTTGTCGACAAAAGTAACTCCTGGACGTGGCTTTGCTGGCTCTTCCATTCTTGAAGGGAGATCGGGAGTTGGTCCTTCACAAGAACTCTGCACTGACGAATGAACTTGTCCACAATCTTCTTAGGCGCTAATGGTTCGCCATTAGGTTTGATGGCCTCGATATTGTACTTTATGCCCTCCTTCAACTTTTTGTTTGGGCCTCGTTTCCTGTTGCCTGAAGATTTGCTGGATCCGGATGGCTGAAAGAAGAAAGATCGATTCGTTAATATATCTTCAAGTCATTTAAAACATGTGATGACCACCAGATGCCTGCTTATATAAATATATATACCTCGCCGGTCTTTGTTGTTTGAAGATCAACATTTTCTTCGTCATGTTCATAGTTCATGACTTTATCAATTCGGTCGTCGCGATCGAATATCATATCACCCTCCCCGGTGTTGTTTAGATATTCGGAGCCGTCATAATCTTCTTCATTCTGATCATCATCTGGCCCGCGAGGATTGCGTATGATATTCAACAGGGCCTCTTCTCCCTCTCAGCCGATATTGTCCGCCATAGGTTTTATTTAACTAATCCAAAAGAAATATATTCAAATTACATTGCATGGATGCAATCAATTAATAAGGAAAAACTGAATCAATCATAGTACATAATAAGCATCATCAAATATAATCTCGAATATGTCGTCTCGAATAATAGATATAATCTCGAATACATCGTCTCGAATAATATATATAATCTAGAATAAATCATCTCGAATATTATATATCGAATACATCACTAGCTAGCTAGCTAGCTAATAAAGATCGAATACTAGAGAGTAATCTAGGCGGTGGACAACCAAAGTGAAGGAACCATCACTGGATCATAGCTCGGGTGATCTCCCGAAAGAACCTGCCAGGTATTGGAGAACCTGACGTCCATAGCAGCCATGTAGCGATAGATGTGCTCGTCCTCCTCCCTAACACGGCGACGTACCACCTCCGGCGGGGCCGGCTCCCTCCGCACCGAAAGTGGCCCACGCGAACGCCACCAAAGGAGATGAGAGTCGACGACGGGACCCGAGGCCGGGTTCCTCACCAAGCGTCGCGCCCCTGAAGGTAGCACCTCCTAGTGACAGCCTGGCGGGCCCAGTCCCGGACATGGGTCCTCTGAAGCAGGACGTCGTCGCGAACGAGTCAACAGCGAGGATGCGGGCCGGGCATCGTCGACAACAAATACTATATGCCGCAAAAGTAAAGTAACATTTTTTAAATGATGGATTGTGATTTCATATATGAAAATTCTAAATTTTATAACTAAAACTAACATTTCTAATATTTCTATAACTAAAACTAACATTTCTAATATTTTATAACTAAAAAACATTTCTATATAACTAACATTTCTATATAACTAACATTTCTAATATAACTAACATTTCTATATAACTAACATTTCTAATATTTCTATATAACTAACATTTCTAATATTTCTATAACTAAAAAACATTTCTATATAACTAACATTTCTAATAATTCTATAACTAAAAAACAAAAAGATTGCTAACATTTCTATAACAATGTGTGTGTGTGTGTGGTACATGGCGGCCGGGGCAGGAGCTCACCGGCGAGGCACGGCGACGAGGGGCGGCGACGGGGACAGGGACTGAGATGGAGACGGCGACGGGGACGGGGCGGCGATGACGGGAACGGGGCGGCGACGACGGGGACGGGGCGGCGACGACGGAGACGGGGCCGGGCCGGGCGGGGACGACGGGAGGACGGGGCGGGGCGCGACGACGGGGCGCGGCACGGTGATGGGGACGACGGGGACGGGGACGGGGACGACGACGGCGATGGACGGCGACAGGGATGGCGACGGACGGCGACGGGGGCGACGACGAGGGGCGGCGACGACGGGGCAGAGGAGAAAGAAGCAGAGGGAGAGATGAGAAATTGAATTTTTTTGAAGTGTTTTCTTATATAGAACAACCTTTAGTACCGGTTGGAGCCACCAACCGGTACTAAAGGTCTATTTTGGCCAGGCCAAGCGGCAGAAACGGCACCCCTTTAGTACCGGGTGGTGGCTCCAACCGGTACTAAAGACCCCCCCTTTTAGTACCGGTTTGAGCCACCACCCGGTACTAAAGGGGGTGCACTGGCGCAGGTGCGGTGCGTCATGTTTAGTCCCACCTCACTAGCCGAGGGGCGTCCGCACTGGTTTATAAGCCCCAGTGCGGTAGCTCCCTCGAGCTCCTCTCCAAAGCAGGCCTACCGGGCCTAAATGTTCTGTGCTGCCTTGTGTGTCTACTAGGCCTTTGCGGGCCTACATCCTGGCCCAACAACAGGTTGGGTTTCTAGTCGTATGCAGGCCGTTGTGGCGCAGTAGGTGGGCATTTTTTCTTCTTATTTTTTGCTTTATTTATTTTTGTTTTATTTATTTTTGAGTTTTTTTGCTGTATTTAGAGTTTCTTTGTGAATATTTTTGCTTTAGGTACAAAAATTTACAAACTTTCTGTTAGTACCGGTAGTTTACAAATTTGAATAGTTTAAATTTTGAATTATTTGAATTTTGTGTGAATCACTAGTTTGTGAATAATTTAACTTTGAAAATAGATTTTTCAGTGATTCTTTTTTCTTATGTTTAATATTAGTGTGTTTTATCATTATATTCAATTTGGTAATGCTTAGGTTATTTAAAAAATGAAATGCCTTTGTAACGGATGAGTTTTCGTCCGAAACCCTGATACTTCGAAAGAGATTGTCCATTTTGTACACGAAGTGCATCCAGTTTTTGTGGTAACCCTCTCTACTTTTTTGCACATGCTATGTGGGTGAAATTATGATACCATGCCAACTTTCTACCTTTTCTGAGTTCATTTGAAAGGCTTTTCAATTTCAGGGTCATTTAGCTGAAAAAATCAGTAAATGCATGAAAGAATTTGCTTGCACATAAAATTTCTTCGCGTTTCAAATGCCAAAACACATAACTAGCTACCCTAATGATTACAGAGATTCCCTCCTGGGTGTGAAACATAGTAGAAAGTGATGATAGTGAAGCCGATCACATCCCAGATCTTTGGGTGTGAAACTTTTTCTTCGCGTGTGTCCCTTTGCGCCGTCGCCATGGAAAATCTTCATTATTTAACTGGATGCTCGGGTCAATATTCACTGTGAGTGGAGCAATTTCATCAAACTTTTCGTAATCTTCTGACATGTCTGTCTTGTCATCCACTCCCACGATGTTTCTCTTCCCAGAAAGAACTATGTGCCGCTTTGGCTCATCGTACGATGCATTCGCTTCCTTATCTTTTCTTTTTCTCGGCTTGGTAGACATGTCCTTCACATAGAAAACCTGTGCCACATCATTGGCTAGGACGAATGGTTCGTCTGCATACGCAAGATTGTTGAGATCCACTGTCGTCATTCCGTACTGCGGGTCTTCTGTTACCTCGCCTCGTGTCATATTTACCCGTTTGCACCGAAACAAAGGGACCTTCAAACCACGTCGATAGTCAAGTTCCCATATGTCCTGTATATAGCCATAATATGTTTCCTTTCCCGTCTTGGTTTCTGCATCAAAGCAGACACCACTGTTTTGGTTGGTGCTCTTCTTATCTTGGGCGATCGTGTAAAATGTATTACCATTTATCTCGTACCCTTTGAAAGTCATTATATTCGAAGATGGTAACTGGGACAGCAAGTACATGTCATATTCAATAGAGGCGTCATGCATGGTACGTGTCTGCAACCAGCTGGCGAAACTCCTGGTTTGTTCACGTGTAATCCAGTCATCAGACCTCTCCGGGTGTTTGGAGCGTAGCAAATTCTTGTGTTCATTCATATACGGAGCCACCAAGGCGGAATTCTGTAGAACTGTGTAGTGTGCTTCAGTGAGAGAATGTCCGTCCATACATATTATATGTTCCCCTCCTAGCGTCCCTTTTCCATCCAGTCTGCCCTTATGCCGTGATTCAGGAACACCAATCGGCTTAAGGTCAGGAATAAAGTCAATACAAAACTCAATGACCTCCTCATTTTCATGGCCCTTGGAGATGCTTCCTTCTGGTCTAGCATGGTTATGAACATATTTCTTTAAGACTCCCATGAACTTCTCAAGGGGGAACATATTGTGTAGAAATACAGGACCCAAAACGTTAATATCTTCGCATAGGTGAACTAGGACGTGCGTCATGATGTTGAAGAAGGATGGTGGGAACACCAACTCGAAACTGACAAGACATTGCACCAAATCATTCTTTAACCTTGGTATGATTTCTGGATCGATTACCTTCTGAGAGATTGCATTGAGGAACGCACATAGCTTCACAATGGCTAATCGAACGTTTTTCGGTAGAAGCCCCCTCAATGCAACCGGAAGCAGTTGCGTCATAATCACATGGCAGTCACGAGACTTTAGGTTCTGGAACTTTTTCTCTGCCATGTTTATTATTCCCTTTATATTCGACGAGAAGCCAGACGGTACCTTAATACCGAGCAGGCATTCAAAGAAGATTTCCTTCTCTTCTTTGGTAAGAGCGTAGCTTGCATGACCCTGATGTATGCCATATTTTCCGTGCATACGTTGCTGGTCCTCCCGTGCCTGAGGTGTATCTTTTGTCTTCCCATACATGCCCAATAAGCCAAGTAGGGTCACACAAAGATTCTTCGTCATGTGCATCACGTCGATTGTGGAGCGGACCTCTAGGTCTTTCCAATAGGGCAGGTCCCAAAATATAAATTTCTTCTACCACATGGGTGCGCGTCTGTCAGCGTCATTCGGAACAGGTTGTCCACCAGGACCCTTTCCAAAGACCACCTTCAAATCCTTGACCATATCATGTACATCAGCACCAGTACGGTGGCGAGGCTTCGTCCGGTGATCCGCCTCACCTTTGAAATGCTTGCCTTTCTTTCTTACGGGATGCCTACTCGGAAGAAATCGACGATGTCCCAGGTACACATTCTTCTTACAATTAGCCAAATATATACCATCGGTATTGTCCAAACAGTGCGTGCATGCGCGGTATCCCTTGTTTGTCTATCCTAAAAGGTTACTGAGAGCAGGCAAATCATTGATGGTCACAAACAGCAACGCCTTTAGGTCAAATTCTTCCCCCATGTGCTCATCCACGCACGTACAGCTGTTCCATTCCACAGTTGTAAGAGTTCTTCAACTAATGGCCTTAGGTACACATCAATGTCGTTGCCGGGTAGCTTAGGGCCTTGGATGAGCACTGGCATCATAATGAACTTCCGCTTCATGCACAACCAAGGAGGAAGGTTATACAAACATAGAGTCATAGGCCAGGTGCTATGGTTGCTTCTCTGCTCCCCAAAAGGATTAATGCCATCTGCGCTTAGACCAAACCATATGTTCCTTACGTCATATGCAAACTCCTTCTCGTACTTTCTTTCCATTTTTCTCCACTGCGACCCGTCAGCGGGTACTCTCAACTTTCCATCTTTCTTACAGTCTTCTCTATGCCATCGCATCGCCTTGGCATGCTCTTTGTTTTGGAACAAACATTTCAACCGTGGTATTATAGGAGCATACCACATCACCTTGGCAGGAATCTTCTTCCTGGGGCGCTCGCCCTCGACATCACCAGGGTCATCGCGGCTGATCTTATAGCGCAATGCACCACATACCGGACAAGCGTTCAAATCCTCGTACTCACCGCGGTAGAGGATGCAATCATTAGGGCATGCATGTATCTTCTGCACCTCTAACCCTAGAGGGCAGACAACCTTCTTTGCTTCGTATGTACTCTCGGGCAATTCGTTGTCCTTTGGAAGCATATTCTTTATCATTACTAGCAACTTTCCAAATCCCTTGTCAGATATACCATTCTCTGCCGTCCATTGTAGCAATTCCAGTGTGGTGCCCAACTTTTTCTTGTCACCTACACAATTTGGGTACAAATTTTTTTTTGATCCTTTAACATGCGCTGCAACTTCTTCTTCTCCAAATCACTTGCGCAGTTTCTCTTTGCATCGGCAATGGCCCGACCTAGATCATCAATGGGCTCATCCGATGCCTCTTCTTCAGCTTCTTCCCGCATTGCCAGTTCAACTTCTTCCCTCATTGTTGTATCATCGTATTCAGGGAACCCATGGCCAGGATAGCTATCGTCGTCCTCTTCTTCTTCATTATCTTCCATCATAACTCCTCTTTCTCCATGCTTGGTCCAAACATTATAGTGTGGCATGAAACCGGACTCAAACAAGTGGACGTGAATGCTTCTTGACGTAGAGTAATTGTGAC
Organism: Triticum monococcum; assembly: GCA_034509565.1. NCBI lineage: Eukaryota > Viridiplantae > Streptophyta > Magnoliopsida > Poales > Poaceae > Triticum > Triticum monococcum. The sequence continues at coordinate 72,699,369 of CM067846.1, forward strand.
CATTCTTACAGCCAGCACATGGACAAGGCATAAAACTATCCGCCCGCTTGTTTGCCTCAGCCGCAAGCAGAAAAGTACGCACGCCATTAATGAACTCGGGAGAACATCGGTCATCGTACATCCATTGCCGGCTCATCTTCAATACACAACACCGAAAACACCAAATTAATACAATACATAAAGATCATACGACACTTAAATGCAACAAACAAATAACTCTCTAGCTAAAGAATTTAAATGCAACAACAAATGCGATCAAGATCGCAACTAAGGTAACAATTGATCCAACAGCATAATGATACCAAGCCTCACTATGAATGGCATATTTTCTAATCTTTCTAATCTTTAAGCGCATTTTCTTCATCTTAATCTTGTGATCATCGACGACATCGGCAACATGCAACTCCAATTCCATCTTCTCCCCCTCAATTCTTTTCAATTTGTCCTTCAAATCCTCGTTTTCTTTTTCAACTAAATTTAACCTCTCGACAATAGGGTCGGTTGAAATTTCCGGTTCAACTACCTCCTACATACAAATATCTATGTCAACTTGATGGGCATAATTTTTCATAAACACGAAATACAATGAATAGTTTTAAAAGAGAATATACCACATCCGAATCATAACCCGGACGAGGGCCAACGGGGACGGATATCAAAACCATGGCACTATGTATAACAAACAACGTATGGGTAAGATAATTATACGAGTAACTATATATCCAAATCACACAAACATCAATTTTTTATATAAAACTTCATGAACAAGAGGCTCACCACAAGGTGGTGCCGGCGACGGGACGTTGCGGGCGATTGATGGTGGTTACGACGGAGATTTAGAAGGCACTAATAAACCACACCTACATATGCAAACTAAGTGTTATTTTTGACCTCAAATTGCATATAAATCAAATACTAGCACATATATATAATTCCTCCCAAATTACTAAACTCAAAAATCAACCACTATATAAAGCATTGCACGAGCTAATCTAGCAATGAGAGATGAAAGGACAAAGTTGCTAACCTTTGTGATCATTTGAATGGATGGGGCCCTTCAAATCTTGACAAATTTTGGGCAAAATGTGTGATGAGTTTGAGAGGAAGAGGGAAAAGAATAGAGAGGAGAGGGGAAAAGGGAAGAACAGAGCGAGCTCGGGTGGACAAAGGGTCTATGTAGGACGACCTTTAGTACCGGTTCGTGATACGACCCGGTACTAAAGGTGCTGGAGGGGCCCCGGACTGACAACATCCTGCCACCACTCATTTTAGTACCAGTTCGTGGCACAAACCGGTGCTAAAGGTTCGCCACGAGCCGGTACTAATGATGTCCGCCCGCCTAGCCGTTGGAACTGGCACTAATGGACACATTAGTGCCGGCTCAAATTCAAACCGGCACTAATGTGCTTCACATTTGACCCTTTTTCTACTAGTGTATCTTATCCCTAGTTTCGGTCCAATACTTACAGTTAAGCTAGCGAACGTTCTTCTCACTTTAAATATCTTTAGCAAGAAGAGAAACACAATTCTGGTACTTCATTCAAAAATCTTTGACAGCTGAGACATGAACTGGACTATGAGCTGCATCGCCATAAGGATTGGACAAAGACGTAAGAATCTGTTACCTCGGGAATTACACTATACATAGTTTTTATAGCTACAAGATAGAAGAATCATTGTAACACCCCTAGCTAGGGACGAATTCAGGGGGGGACGAGGTGGGGCGACGAGACCCCCCCCCCCCCCCACCGATCGTGTCGTTCCTCGATGGCCTTCAGTTAATCGCTATTTTTTGATTCGGTGGGTGTACGTAACGTGCTTTGCCCCCCCCCCCTATTGCTTCAGGCTTCGCAATTAATGTGAACCATCGCTATCTTTTTGATTCGGTGGGCTGGGCGTACGCACCCACGACCTGGAGTCCACGCATGCACGCTAACCTCTTCGTTTCCAAGCCTGCTTCTGTAATCGTAACCGAAGCCTGCAAGTGATGGCTGCTGATCGAATCTCTCCATTGCGCCTCCATCGAGAAGGGTCGAAGGGAAGGGGATGCCGGACAGGCAGGCGCTGATCGATCCACGGAGACGGTGCCGCCTTGCCGGCAGACCGGACGCAGTGATGACATGCAAGCCTAAGGCAGTTTCGAGAGGAGAAAACTGGCACTGAATCGGCATCGTTGCAACCAAAATCGATCACCGCCGGCGATGTGGCGATGTGATGCTGGGCTCCGCAACGATGGAACGATGTCAGGATATTTTGCGGTTAGTCTACTTCGTTGATATATACTGTATTATTTAATGTTTATTTGGTACTGTTAATATTTTCTAGAATGCATATTACAAAGTTTCTATGTTTAGATGGAATTAGCTTACCTGCGTAGATTTGTTTTATCATCATTAGACCTGATGCCCTAGTGGCGGAGACAGGGGGGACCAGCAGGGGCCCTGCCCCCCCCCCCCCCCCTAATATTGTTGTATTAAGCGTAATATGCATGCTAATAGATGTACAAAGATTGCAAAAATGGTGTATTCTTATGAGCTGGCCCTCCCTAGTAAGGATTTACTACACTTGGCCCTCCTCATACTATATTCCTGGCTCCGCCACTGTGATGCCCTGATTATATACTTTTAACAGAATGAATTGTAAATTATGTATGTACAGTCATGAATAGGAAAATAATTTACTGATTCCACTGCGGAACAGGTTTTACAACCTTAATTTGGCTGTATGATTGAAAGTTTCTATCGCAATCGAGAAGCTAGTGAAAAAACAGCACCGATTCTAGTCCAACAAATGACCACACTTGATCTAGGTGAAAGTAAAGCAAATGAGTAAACAGTTGGAGATGCAAAGCTAACGCTTAGGATAGCCATACGGTATGTCTTTTTTTTTGCTTGTTGTCTTTCGCCCCCCCTATGTCTAAATCCTGGCTCCGTCCCTGCCCCTAGCATGCATGTAAATCTTTGCAATGATCTTTGTAAGATATATACCGGTGCAATATATGAAATACACGTGAAATAAAAACCAGTAAATTGTTAAGAATCAATAAATATAAAATAATATTATTTCTGTGTGCTTACACATTTAATTTGTCTTAGTCTATAACCGTGGCAACTAATAATGGACTTAATTGCCTAGACAGTGTCGATCTTGGCTTTTATACCCTGCACTCGGCAAAGAGTGTCAGGATTACCTTCTATGTTGGTTGCACCGTCCCTGTGCCAAAGCCGTGTTTAGCTAGTCATTGTAGCCTTCCATGACACAAATGAAGGGCAGAATGGAGGGCCTCTAGGCCATCTCCAAGCTATCATGGGTTTTTCTATATACATTATCCACAGTTTAATCAAATGGCAGACCACACATGCTCTTTCATAAAAAAAAAGAGATGATGCTGGTCCAGCCTACCAAATAATGCTTGAAATCACGCAACATGTACTTTGAAGTTGATGCAAATAATGCTTTCAACCAACCATAGTATGTAGGTAGTAATGCTTTCACTTTCCCTTCCGGTTATATACCTCTACTACACACCTTCACCCTAAGCACTCACCAAGCTTTGTCATCATTTCATCCATATCTTACACTTTTGACATTACAACTCCTTCCTTTTAACATTTCAGTACAATAACTACGTATATAGCAATTTACAAGAGAACTACGGAAAAACAAAAATGTTGTCGGGAATGCGTAGGAACAAGAGGCATAGGCAAATAAACACATGCTTATTTATCACTTTTGTTCTTTGTGACGCCCATGATCATCTGGTGGGTTTGCAATCACAGTTATACCGCTGCAACAAGGAGGAGAATCCTTTTACAATACACTGAATCATTTTTTAACCGTTCATTTTCGTGATTCAATGGTTCAGATACGACAATACTACACGAGCATTTGTGCAATATATTTAGGTGTCATGGGCCTTTTTGGTAGCTTACTATTATAAATTGCACAACCAGCTTTCCTGAAAAAAGTTAATTTTCTATCTCTATGCCTCGACCGTATGGCGGTCTTTTTTTTTTTGATAAAGGGTGAAGTTTATTACTCAAAATGAAGTATCAAGAGAATACAACTGAAATGAGCACACACCCGGCCTCTGTATATCTAGAATGCACATAGCTAACACTAACGCACACACACGTACGCGCGCGCGCACACACACACACACACACACACACACACACAAAAGACCTGCCGGCAATAGCAAAGTCATATAAGACCAAAGCTATGCCTAAGCAAGCAAAAAAAAACAGAAGCAATCAAATCCACGATCGACAAACTACCACAATGACCATATTCGCAGCAACCATCTCATGACACCACAAGGACAACAAGGTTCTTCAACAACAACCCCTTCAGGAAGGGAGTGACGTTCGAGCGCCATCGTCATCGATCCAACCATCAAAAACCAGAGTCTAGGTTTTCATCCTGAAAAAATAGTCCAAACATATTAAAGCAATGTCTTCAATAAGGTAACGACGCAGAAAACATCGTTATTGCCGGGTACAACCAACTCGGGTCAAACCAAGGTTTTCATCCCGCAGCTCGAGTGGCGGTCTAGTGTCTTCTAAACTTTGGTTATCTCAGCTTGACGAGTTCTTTCCGCCAAGAGTATCACAATTATGCTGTCGCGATCGCTAGGATGTGCTAGTGCACAAGCAAGCTGCTAAGCGCATAGACTGCTGGATGGATTCTTCCTTAGGACACGCACATATACGGGAGACCAAGCTAGCCGGATCGATTCTCGTATGTGTCCTCGACAATTTTTTTTGCGTGATATAGTCGTACATCTCGTATCTTGGCATACATGAGGTGGGTGCAGATCGCTCGGTGTGGATGATGCTCGGTTCTCGGTGAAGATGGTGCGTTGATTTGTCGCATGAGGTCGGCCTATGTGTTGCATGCAGAAAAGAATCCACGCATGCGGTCCTGTGCATGCAGCGTAGCCCGGTGCACCGTTTGCATGTGCTCGCTGGCTCGTGCCGTGTCACTCCTGGTGTTGCTGCTGAGTAAATAGGCATTTTTCCGACTAATTTAATTCATAAATAGATGACTAGCATAATATTGATAGAATTAATGACATACTGATACTGATCTAAAGAAGCACATAAACAGTAGACAGATCTACACATAATCTTAGTACTACTAATACAGAAATAATTAGGAGAGGGATAAATGCGTTATACCCTTCGGTAGGCCATGCAGAAGCCACGGCGGCGGCAACAACATCATCAGCGGCCTTTTTGTCGGCCTCCAGCTTCTTGGCGGCGAGGCGGTTGGTTTCGGTCTGAGATATGGTGTTGACGAAGACGACGCAGATGTAGAAAAAGTAGCTGATCGGAGGTGAGCAGCCGTTTCCCAAAAATCTATTCGCCCCTCTCCCGTACAGGAACCCGAGAGGCGGGGTTTCGGAGACTTGCTCTCCCGTCGACGGTGGGTAGTGCGTGTGGAGCAGATGTGTCTATTTCGGAGACACCGCACACTTATGTAGGCGCAGCCGCGTGGAGAGACGTGGGGTCGACCCACGTCCGAGTTCGTGACAGCCCACGATCCAATGTGTCAAATCGTGGCCCAACTGTCAGAAAACTCTTTTACTGACTGACAAAAATAAGCGCGTAGGTGTGAGCTCGTCTCGGCTCATTTCCACAACTCGTGTCGTGACGTGCCCAGGCGTGGCGTGGTGAGGCGGGCGGTGGAGGAGTGCGCGAGGGTCTCTTCTATTCTCAAGCTCCAATAACATGTATAAGAGAAACCCTTATAAAGAGGTTCAACTACTTCTCCACTAGCAGGGTGGGATTAAAGTTCCCACTACATCTAGTGCCATATAACCCACATGGGCCCTTAGAGATTTTTTCTGAAATTGTTGGATGGGCCTAAAGCCCACCCCATATTTCAACAATCCCCCACCAGATCTCACTAGTAGGGAAAACCTAGCAGTAGCGCGGGAATTTCGTGTATCAGTAGCACGGGGTCCCGCGCTACTGATACAACGCTATAACTAACATGTATCAGTAGTGCGTGTTGTCCCACGCTACTGCTATACATGGCTAGCAGCAGCGAGCTTTAGTGCAACGCACTACTGCTAATAGCTGCAGCGCTTTTAACTAGGACGCGCTACTGGTAAGAGCGTGCTGCTGCTAACTTTATTCCCCTCGCTACTGCTAGTTTTATTAGTTTTTGTTTTTTCTTCTGCATATTTGTTTTGTATTTGAACAAGCTTTATACAATAATCTGTAGCATATCATACACATACAAATGTAATCATAGCATCAAATCATGTCATCATCATAATCATCATCCAACACAAAGTGGTCTCTCGTCATTATCTCGAAAATAGCGATACAAGTCTCGATTACTTGCAACTTCATCGTCATCCATCTAAACAATGATATACGCGAGAAGAGCTATCACTATGAGTGAGAGCGAAATTATGCAGTACATGAGTTCGTATCCCTCTCTCGCACTAGCGTGAACCTACACTAACTACCGTCTGTCGCTCGGAAACCGGCAATCGGTACACCGGGGCCTGACACTTCGGCCACTCGTCGTATACTCTTGGTGTAGCACTTCTTCGCCATCGATGATCTGTGCACCTGCATCGTCACATGAGTCGATGATATGCAACATATATAGTTGAGCAACAGAAAGAGACGGACTTGGCAAAAATAGAAGCAACATATCATAAGCATAAATAACAAAGTTCATCGTACCCAAAATCCCCTAACTAGAGTGATCTTCGCTAGTCGAGAAGGACGGTTTAATTACATCACAAATAAAGTTTTAACATGCATAACTCAAAGTTTCGTCATACAGAAAGTATGGACTAAACAGACACATTGTCATATATCGACATTCACTCCAACATGTCGTGCCATCCATCCAAGTCAGGGAGATAGTCCCCGAGCTTAGTGAAAGGCTTCAGGTCGAGACGCTGAGAGGCTACGTGTGTTCAAACGTCTTCCCGCAACATTTTCCCTTCCTCGTAGAACATGCAAGTTTTTTCGAGGACCTCCTTCATGATGATTTGGGCAAGTTCACGCTGGATGTGAGAGAACTCAGCTCAAAGTCAATGATCCAGGATATCTCCTACGATCTTTGCCCATTGCAGAATATGGGCATCGCCGGATGTAGGTGACATGCGAAGGTTCTGCTGATCTCGTCTGTACTCCAGTGATGTCTACTACGTAATTTTATTCTTGTAGACACGTGTTGGTCCTCCAAGCGCAGAGTTTTGTAGGACAGTCGCAATTTTCCCTCAAGTAGATGACCTAAGGTTTATCAATCCGTGAGAGGTGTAGGATGAAGATGGTCTCTCTCAAACAACCCTGCAACCAAATACAAGAAATCTCTTGTGTACCCAACACACCCAATACAATGGCAAATTGTATAGGTGCACTAGTTCGGCGAAGAGATGGTGATAAAGTGCAATATGGATGGTAGAAATATATTTTTATAATCTGAATAAATAAAAACAGCCAGGTAGCAAATAGTAAACGCGCACAAAAACGACATTGCAATGCTTGAAAACAAGGCCTAGGGTCCGTACTTTCACTAGTGCAATCTCTCAACAGTGCTAACATAGTTGGATCATATGATTATCCCTCAAAGTGCAATAAAGAATCACTCCCGAGTTCCTATTAGTGGAGAACAAAAGATAGAAATTGTTTGTAGGGTACGAAACCGCCTCAAAGATATTATTTCCGTTCCATCTATCCTAGAGTTCGTACTAAAATAACACCAAAGCAAATTCATATTCATAACACTCAATCCAACACAAAGAACTATAAGGAGACCCCAAAGTAAATATCGGAGAAAAGATAATAAAAACGTGCATCAACCCCTATGCATAGATTATCCCAACGTCACCGCGGAAATCCGCGAGTTGAATGCCAAAACACATATCAAGTGAATCAATATGATACCCCATTATCACCTCAAGTATTCTTACCGCAAGACATACATCATATGTTCTCATATCTGAATATTCAATTCGACAAGACAAAACTTCAAAGGGTAAAGATTCAATTCATCAAAACAAGGGTATAGAGGGGAGAAACATCATATGATCGGACTATATTAACAAAGCCCATGATATAGATCACGAGAGAGAGAGAGAGAGAGAGAGAGAGAGAGATTAATCACATAGCTACTGGTACAAACCCTCAGCCCCGAGGGAGAAGTCTGTATTTACAAGAAAGTGAGTGGGAGCTCTGTAGCATTTCTGATATTATATGTAGATGGCATATTGTTGATTGGAAATGATACTGAATTTCTGAATAGCATAAAAGGATACTTGAATAAGAATTTTTCAATGAAAGACCTCGGTGAAGCTGCTTATATATTGGGCATCAAGATCTATAGAGATAGATCAAGACGCTTAATTGGACTTTCACAAAGCACATACCTTCATAAAGTTTTGAAGAAGTTCAAAATGGATCAGTCAAAGAGAGGGTTCTTGCCTGTGTTACAAGGTGTGAAGATGAGTCAGACTCAATGCCCGACAACTGCAGAAGATAGAGAGGAAATGAAAGTCATTCCCTATGCCTCGGCCATAAGTTCTATCATGTATGAAATGCTGTGTACCAGACCTGATGTGTGCCTTGCTATTTGTTTAGCAGGGAGGTACCAAAGTAATCCAAGAGTGGATCACTGGATAGGGGTCAAGAACATCCTGAAATACCTGAAAAGGACTAAGGATATGTTTCTCATTTATGGAGGTGACAAAGAGCTCGTCGTAAACGGTTACGTCGATGCAAGCTTTGACACTGATCCGGATGACTCTAAGTCACAAACTGTATATGTATTTATATTGAATGGTGGAGCTGTTAGTTGGTGCAGTTCCAAGCAAAGCGTCGTGGCGGGATCTACATGTGAAGTGGAATACATAGCTGCTTCGGAAGCAACAAATGAAGGAGTCTGGATGAAGGAGTTCATGTTCGATCTAGGTGTCATACCTAGTGCATCGGGTCCAATGAAAATCTTTTGTGACAATACTGGAGCAATTGCCCCGACGAAGGAATCCAGATTTCACAAGAGAACCAAACACATCAAGAGACGCTTCAATTCCATCCACGGTCAAGTCAAGGAGGGAGACATAGAGATTTGCAAGATACATACGGATGTGAATGTTGCAGACCCGTTGACTAAGCCTCTCTCACGAGCAAAACATGATCAACACCAAGAATCCATGGGTGTTAGGATCATTACTATGTTGTGACGCCCGGATAATCAAGCTACAGTAAACCTCTGCTAATGATGCCACGTCACCCCGATTACTGTTGCTAATCTCGCGTTAGGTCGAAACCAGTTCGAATTCAAATTCAAAATCAAGCAAACAATAAAAGTTTACAAATATTAAAACTAAAATGTTCGGAGTAAGCCAAATAATGCATAGGTAATTATGGTGGAGAAACCACACTTTTATAAAATGTTTAAATACTCTTAAATGAATAAAAGAGTAGCAGAAACAATTATTTTAATGCTTTAACAATAATAAACATTTTCAAAACTAAATTGTTATAAGTATTAAACTATTGTGGCAGTGGCATAATTTGTAAAATCCTGTTTAGGTGCCACTTTGGTAAATTACTAAAACTAAAGTAAAAGGAAACTAAAAGAAAGCAAACTATATATAAAAAAACAGAAAACAAAAAAAGGAAATAGAAGAGCCCCCCCCCCCACTTGACCGTGGCCCAACTTGGCCAAACGGCCTTGGCCCACGAGGCCACCACCTAGGCCGGCCCACCCCGTCCCGTATAAGGCCTCCCTTGGCCAAACCCTAACCCCCTCCCCCACTCCCCCCCACGTCGCCACTCCCCGCCCCTCCCCCGATCCGATCCGGATCGGGGCCCGTTGCGCCCTGCGTTCGACACCGGCGACACAGCCCCCCCCCCCCCCCGCGCTGCCGTCGTTGCCCATGGCCCATGCCGGGGCCGCCTCTCACCGCAGCCGCTGGACCTCGTCGTCCCCGTCCTCAGCCCCGACGACCGCGCATGGCGCCGCCCTCGCCGGATTCGTCAAGCGCTTCCTCGCCGGCCTGCCCCTCTCCGTCGCGTCGTCCCCGACGCCCCCCTCGACCCCCGCTGCCCTGGCCCTACCATCCCCCTGTGAGGCCCCCCTCCTCCTCTCTTCGCGCGCGCCTCGCCCGCACTCTGCCCTGCCCCGCACGCGCACACGCGCGTCGCGCTCCGGCCGTCCGCTGGCCACGCCCGTAGCCGTCGTCTCCGCTTCGCCTGGGGGTGCTTGGCCCCGCCTCCTTGGCCGCACCCCGCGGGCGCTCACGCCGCGCGCCTCTCTTTTCCCGTACGCCCCGCGCCCGAGCTCCGGACGGGCTCGCGTCTGCCGCGCCCGTCGCCGTGAGCCCCGCCTCTCGCCCACGGCCTCTGCTCCGCCACTCGCTGCACGCTGTCCCGCACCGCGCCTCGTGCCCCCCCTGCTGCAGCCCTACCGCGCGCTCATGCGCGCCCGCCCACACGGGGCCGAGCTCGCCGCCGCTCGCTCACGGGCCGCCCCGTGCTGGCCTCGCCCACGCCGGCCTGGCAACCTGCCAGGTCCGTCGCCCACGCCCGCATGCCCCTGGGCGTGCGCCCGAACAGGGCGCGCCCGTTACCCGTCGCCCGCACCCTCTAGGCCCCGATGGGCCACAGACATGTGGGGCCCGCCCCAGAACGTTTTATAAAAAAAGGATTAAAAAAAAGAAACAATAATAATTAAAAATAAATAAACTTAATTAATTAATTAACTAAATTAATTAAGTTAATTAATCCTAGTTAATTAATCTAATTAATCTGTTAGTTTAATTAAACAGTAGTTTGATTAGCCTAAGCCCTAGTTAACTAAAACAGTCAATGACATGGGGGTCCCACCCCTGTTGACCAGTCAAACGTTGATTGGTCAACTGGGTCCCTCTGGCCCACCTGTCAGTCACTTGGTACACTTTGGTGTACACTGGGCTGGGTGCGTCTAGCAATTTAACAATTATTTTCGGATTAAAAATAATTCCAGAAATTACTAAAATATTTAGAAAATCATATCTTTTAATCCGTAACTTGGATTAAAATATTTTCAACATGAAAGTTGCTCAGAACGATGAGACGAACCCGGATACGCAGCCCGTTCGTCCGCCACACCTCCCTAACCTATCGAACTCGCAACTTTCCCCCTCCGGTCCTCTGCCCGAAAACGCAAAACACCGGGGATACTTTCCCGGATGTCATCCCCCTTCACCGGTATCACCTATTACCGCGTTAGGGCACCTCTAACGCCGTTACTTGTCATGTCATGCATCACTATGCATATGCTTGCTTAAATATTTATTGTTTCTCCCCCCTCTTCTCTCGATAGACACCGAGACCGACGCCGCTGCTACCCAGTACGACTACGGAGTTGACGACCCCTCTCTCTTGCCAGAGCAACCAGGAAAGCCCCCCCTTTGATCACCAGATACCGCCTACTCTTCTCTATACTGCTTGCATTAGAGTAGTGTAGCATGTTACTGCTTCCCGTTAATCCTATACTGATGCATAGCCTGTCCTTGCTACTGCTGTTGTTACCTTTACCTGCAAACCTAATGCTTAGTATAGGATGATAGTTTATCATTAGTGGCCCTACATTCTTGTCCGTCTGCCATGCTATACTATCGGGCCGTGATCACTCGGGAGGTGATCACGGGTATATACTATATACTTTATACATGATACATGTGGTGACTAAAGACGGGTAGGCTCGTAGGAGCACCCGCGAGTGGATCTTTGAGGCGGAGCGACAGGGCAGGTTCCGACCACCTAGGAGAGAGGTGGGCCTGGCCCTGGTCGGTGTTCGCGGATACTTAACACGCTTAACGAGATCTGGGTATTTGATCTGAGTCTGGCCATTTGGTCTATACGCACTAACCATCTACGTGGGAGCAGTTATGGGCATCCCGGCGTCGTGGTATCAGCCGAAGCCTTCGTAACGTCAGCGACTGAGTGGCGCGCGCCGGATTGGACTGGAAAGCCACTAGGCTAGGTCTGCTTCCGGCCGCGTACGCAATGTGCAGGTGTGCAAAGGGCGATGGGCCCAGACCCCTGCGCCATAGGATTTAGACCGGCGTGCTGACCTCTCTGTTGTGCCTAGGTAGGGCTGCGACGTGTTGATCTTCCGAGGCCGGGCATGACCCAGAAAAGTGTGTCCGGCCAAATGGGATCGAGCGTGTTGGGGTATGTGGTGCACCCCTGCAGGGAAGTTTATCTATTCGAATAGCCGTGTCCCTCGGTAAAAGGACGACCCGGAGTTGTATCTTGACCTTATGACAACTAGAACCAGATACTTAATAAAACACACCCTTCCAAGTACCAGATACAACCGGTGATCGCTCTCTCACAGGGCGACGAGGAGAGGATCATCGGTTAGGATTATGCTATGCGATGCTACTTGGAGGACTTCAGTCTACTCTCTTCTACATGCTGCAAGACGGAGGCTGCCAGAAGCGTAGTCTTCGAAAGGAGTAGCTATCCCCCTCTTATTCTGGCATTCTGCAGTTCAGTCCACATATGATACCCTTATTCCATTTGATACCCATGCATATGTAGTATAGCTCCTTGCTTGCGAGTACTTTGGATGAGTACTCACGGTTGCTTTCTCCCTCTTTTCCCTCTATCCCTTCTACCTAGTTGTCGCAACCAGATGTTGGAGCCCAGGAGCCAGACGCCACCGTCGACGACGACTCCTACTACACCGGAGGTGCCTACTACTACGTGCTGCCCGCTGACGACGACCAGGAGTAGTTTAGGAGGATCCCAGGCAGGAGGCCTGCGCCTCTTTTGATCTGTATCCCAGTTTGTGCTAGCCTTCTTAAGGCAAACTTGTTTAACTTATGTCTGTACTCAGATATTGTTGCTTCTGCTGACTCGTCTATGATCGAGCTCTTGTATTCGAGCCCTCGAGGCCCCTGGCTTGTAATATGATGCTTGTATGACTTATTTTATTTGTAGAGTTGTGTTGTGATATCTTCCCGTGAGTCCCTGATCTTGATCGTACACGTTTGCATGTATGTTTAGTGTACGATTAAATCAGGGGCGTCACAAGTTGGTATCAGAGCCGACTGCCTGTAGGAATCCCCCTTCCATACTCCTTGGCCGAAGTCGAGTCTAGACATTGCAAAACTTTTACTAACACGGCAATGTGTCTTACGGGCACACGTCGCCGTTTGTGTGGTATTAGGATCTTTTATTCCCCGCCTTTACTCTAGGGCCCTGATCTCTCTTCTATTCGGGTTAAATGGTTTTGCTAACTCTAACTCTAGGTTCTCTTAAATACTCTCTCCCGGAGAGCCCCTTCATTCCAGATGATGGCCTGCTTCACCAGAAGAATCCAAAGATACTCTTTGCTATTCCTCTCGAGACTTTGTGCCCATCACTTTTACTATTCCCGAACACCGATAAATCCTTATGGATAGCTACTTACACTTGCCATTCATACGGTCATCCTCCATTGATCTTGTTATTACAAGATACCCCGGAGTCTTCTCTATTGTTCCAAGGATACTTTGTGCCTACTGCCTAGCAGTTCCTTGCCACATGAATACCCCTTCAATTAAATCCTCACACTTGTCGAGTATCCACTCATCCCCAGTTGTTCATGTGTTTCACAATGGTCTTCGAAATACTATTCGATCCTCCAAAAATCCTTAGTAGCTTATTGCTCTGCAATACTTGCCTACTTGCATTATGGATGCTTTCCATATGTCTGGCGATATTCGTTAGTATCCTTAGGCATCGTCTTTCGATCCTATTGATTCAACTTGAGTGCGAATGCACGCAATCATCAGTTGATCCTTTTAAATTATCTTTCCGGCTCAGACGTTATTTTAAAACATGAGCTGGATCTCGACCAATCAAATTGCTGTCGATTGTACCCTTAAGGCTATTCAACTTATCCATCCCTGATCAGAGCATTGCTTCTGATCCCTTGTCTTGGAATTGATAATTCTTTGCATTTGAGCCTTGAATTAGTCAGTTGTTTCTAAAGTCTGATCTCCTTGCATTGTTTCTCCCTCTAGTTGAGTACCGATGCTCACACCAGATCCCTTGAGGACCACCAGATCATTTGCTGGATTTTATCCGACAGCGTCCTTCATATTCAATAAGTCTGTGAGCCTTTCCTCGGATTCATAATACCTTTGGTAAATTGTATCCTCTGCTTTCTCAAACATGCTCTACTAACGAGCTGGTGTTATTTATTCTTGAAACTTGTGGTATATGTTTCTAAGAAGCCCCTATGGGTTGAACATATGCCTTCTCTAAACTGTGTGAACTCGAAAGTTTTCACGAGTCATACTCTTCTGGTATTTTGCTAGATAAAATTTCTAAACTACAGCTTTGTCAAAAGCGAGAAGTAAAATGAAAGGTTATGCATGGAGGAATTGGGAGTCGACCTTGAGCCTTTGCGTTCATGCCCATGGACCCGATGTGAAACTTATCATCGAAGCTTCTTGTAAATGATATTAGTTCCCTTGGTATAAGTTCATCTTATATCTGGGATCCGGCCTTTTACAATCGTGGTTCCGACCATGTTCTCTTTTAAATACCATTTTCGATGCAAGTGTAAGCACTTGTCTCATGTGGATCAATACCTCGGTCCAACCTCTACTTTGATCCGTCTTCGAGTATTACCACCCTGGTATCTCGAGATTATCTTGAAACTGCATAACTTCTTATGAGTTCTTCATCAAGTACTACATTCTCACTGATTATAGTTTTCATGGGCTCTGAGTTATTAAACACTCAAAGACACCGATAACCGAACCGAGTCTGCCCTACGGTTCAGCAACTCTTGATAATCTTCTTTAAGTCCGAGTTTGTACTCGATCATGTCATTCCTAGCCTGATCGGCTATATCATTATCGTGCTAAATTTTAACTGTGCTACCTGGTCCTTAATCCCGGAGCACAACTTTCGATGATGAGCTAAGCTTACGTCGATCTTCCTCGTCATATCAATTCACCTTGAACAACAAGCTTGATTTCAAGTTTGTGCCCTACCCATGGTTCCAATAACCTTCCGCTTCATCATTCCTTTGATTTGATGTTGTCACTGATTGATTACATCTTGAAATCTCTCGACCAATGTGCCGTGAAGATCATCAACCTTATGAGGTCTTCCTGGATATCAATTGAATTCATGATGAGAAATACCATCCTTGCCCCCGATGAATTGTATTATCATCGGCCACTTTATTGCCTTCCCTCCAACACAAACTTATTCGTGTTTTGAGTTATACCTTGAGATCCTTGCTATACAGTATTTGTTCTTCTTTACCTTGGAATGTTACCACCTTATATGTCAAGAATGTCGTGGTAATTTTACCACCTCTTGAGAATTCTTGATATAGTAATATCTCTCGCCTTTTGTGTTCATTTCTTGGTCTCCATGTTGTTTCTAACCGGAATACCGATAAATGGTCTGTGATGTGTAAATTCTAAACTTCTAGCAACCCTATTGCTTGAAGTTATTGGTCTACAGTTTCATTCTAAGTCTATTGATTATTGAATCATCATTCAAACATTGATCGTGCTACCTAGTCCAGATTCCTGGGTGCACCCTTCTATCATTGTTCAGTTGTGTATGTTTCCCTCGAGCATACATCCTTATATCATTTGACCCGACAAATGTTATCTCTTTGTTCACATAAGTGTGGAAATCCATCTTTTGAAAATCTCAATGATTTGTTGCTGAGCCTATCAGCCACCTCCTCATCCTCTCCTTGGTTTACTGATGACCTCTTGTTTCAGAGCTCACTTACATAGATCACTTCTGAGAATCTCACAATGTGATCTCGTCAAATTGTGTTGCACCTTTTCTTCTCAGGCATCCCGAGTCTGAGGTATCCTGACACCAATCAAATCTGAATCTCGGTCAGATATGATGGTTGGAACATATTTCCAAGAGTTTTAGCATTGGTCTATATATCTCTCGGTAAGGTGATGTCATGCCTAGCACACCTGGCCGGAGGACCTATTGTTACTGTTTCCTTTTTAGCAAGGTTATCCATTCTCCCATGAGGAAATGGAATGACTTTCTTTATAAATTGTTCCTGGTGAATCCTTTGTATATCCAAAGTCCGACCTTTGATTGAAGACCATGTCAATGCTATCTCAAAGCATGTCTGTGGTACTCTCTTCATCAACAAGAACATTTGAAGCCCAATGCTAAATGTTTCTTGCTCAATTATCCAAACAACGCTGTATGGATAATGTCATGAAAGTTCTCTCCCCTTACCTAGAGGCTTTTCTACCTTCTATCCGGTCTTGGGTATCATACTATGCTTGTATTGGGAAGGATATACCCCTGAAATATGAGTTTAATCACATTTTCCTTTCCATTCTTCTGTTTAAGCTAAGAATCACATTTTCCTTCCATTGTTTTGTTTAACCTTTCTTGTGATCTATATGATCCAAGCAGAAATATTCTCCTGTTTATGTAAACACCGTGGTGTACAATTCTGTTAGCATGACCCTGTTACTATTGTTGATGACATTCTGGTAGCCACCGATGGACGAGAACTTTGCCTAATGGCTCGCCTCGTTCAACAAGCAGGAAAATTGTTCTCTTCGTCCCTCGCCCTTGGTACCGACATTGTTGTCAACATAAATGATAGGCTACCCTCTGACATGTCTTGCTATCACGACCGTGCGAGGTATCAACGCTTTTCCTACTTTTAACCACATGGTGGGCCGATAACCCACAGTTACACAGGATCGAAACCTGACCCTCCTATACACCCCCGGTTTCGAAATTCAATTCCTCGCACTTGACCTCGTTTGCGATTCACGAGCCACCTTTCGAAAGATCATCAATTCTGGTATGAGATGCAAAACTTATTCCCATTGCTCTGAACCCCTTTCACACTATGTTTCAGGCAATGAATGATTGCCTATCCGCTCAAAACATCTTATTGCACTGTCCTACTTTGCTCTCGATGTGTATCATTTGTTCAACTCGAGAGATACTCTTATGTTCGTTCTTGGGATACCCCAGATGATTTTCCCTTATAACATCCTATCGTTGTAGGGCTGCCCCTTACCTATTCGTAAGTACGATGGAGTTCCTCGAAGAAAGGACGACAACTTCATCATGATGCATTGGAATAAAGAACTGAAGACATCAACGAAGGGAATTAACTTCTTCGAGAAGATCCATTAGCATATCGTAACCAGAACTTTCCCCTTACTCCCCTCTTAAATCTCGGGACGAGATTTCTTGTAGTGGAGGAGAATTGTGACGCCCGGATAATCAAGCTACAGTAAACCTCTGCTAATGATGCCACGTCACCCCGATTACTGTTGCTAATCTCGCGTTAGGTCGAAACCAGTTCGAATTCAAATTCAAAATCAAGCAAACGATAAAAGTTTTCAAATATTAAAACTAAAATGTTCGGAGTGAGCCAAATAATGCATAGGTAATTATGGTGGAGAAACCACACTTTTATAAAATGTTTAAATACTCTTAAATGAATAAAAGAGTGGCAGAAACAATTATTTTAATGCTTTAACAATAATAAACATTTTCAAAACTAAATTGTTATAAGTATTAAACTATTGTGGCAGTGGCATAATTTGTAAAATCATGTTTAGGTGCCACTTTGGTAAATTACTAAAACTAAAGTAAAAGGAAACTAAAAGAAAGCAAACTATATATAAAAACAGAAAACAAAAAAAGGAAATAGAAGAGCCACCCCCCCACTTGACCGTGGCCCAACTTGGCCAAACGGCCTTGGCCCACGAGGCCACCACCTAGGCCGGCCCACCCCGTCCCGTATAAGGCCTCCCTTGGCCAAACCCTAACCCCCTCCCCCACTCCCCCCCACGTCGGCACTCCCCGCCCCTCCCCCGATCCGATCTGGATTGGGGCCCGTTGCGCCCTGCGTTCGACACCGGCAACACAGCCCCCCCCCCCCCCGCGCTGCCGTCGTTGCCCATGGCCCATGCCGGGGCCGCCTCTCACCGCAGCCGCTGGACCTCGTCGTCCCCGTCCTCAGCCCGGACGACCGCGCACGGCGCCGCCCTCGCTGGATTCGTCAAGCGCTTCCTCGCCGGCCTGCCCCTCTCCGTCGCGTCGTCCCCGACGCCCCCCCTCGACCCCCGCTGCCCTTGCCCTACCATCCCCCTGTGAGGCCCCCCTCCTCCTCTCTTCGCGCGCGCCTCGCCCGCACTCTGCCCTGCCCCGCACGCGCACACGCGCGTCGCGCTCCGGCCGTCCGCTGGCCACGCCCGTAGCCGTCGTCTCCGCTTCGCCTGGGGGTGCTTGGCCCCGCCTCCTTGGCCGCACCCCGCGGGCGCTCGCGTCGCGCACCTCTCTTTCCCCGTACGCCCCGCGCCCGAGCTCCGGACGGGCTCGCGTCTACCGCGCCCGTCGCCGTGAGCCCCGCCTCTCGCCCACGGCCTCTGCTCCGCCGCTCGCTGCACGCTGTCCCGCACCGCGCCTCGTGCCCCCCCTGCTGCAGCCCTGCCGCGCGCTCATGCGCGCCCGCCCACACGGGGCCGAGCTCGCCGCCGCTCGCTCACGGGCCGCCCCGTGCTGGCCTCGCCCACGCCGTCCTGGCAACCTGCCAGGTCCATCGCCCACGCCCGCATGCCCCTGGGCGTGCGCCCGAACAGGGCGCGCCCATTACCCGTCGCCCGCGCCCTCTAGGCCCCGATGGGCCACAGACATGTGGGGCCCGCCCCCAGAACGTTTTATAAAAAAAGATTAAAAAAAAGAAACAATAATAATTAAAAATAAATAAACTTAATTAATTAATTAACTAAATTAATTAAGTTAATTAATCCTAGTTAATTAATCTAATTAATCTGTTAGTTTAATTAAACAGTAGTTTGATTAGCCTAAGCCCTAGTTAACTAAAACAGTCAATGACATGGGGGTCCCACCCCTGTTGACCAGTCAAACGTTGACTGGTCAACTGGGTCCCTCTGGCCCACCTGTCAGTCACTGGGTACACTTTGGTGTACACTGTGCTGGGTGCGCCTAGCAATTTAACAATTATTTTTGAATTAAAAATAATTCCAGAAATTACTAAAATCTTTAGAAAATCATATCTTTTAATCCGTAACTCGGATTAAAATATTTTCAACATGAAAGTTTCTCAGAACGATGAGACGAACCCGGATACGCAGCCCGTTCGTCCGCCACACCTCCCTAACCTATCGAACTCGCAACTTTCCCCCTCCGGTCCTCTGCCCGAAAACGCAAAACACCGGGGATACTTTCCCGGATGTCATCCCCCTTCACCGGTATCACCTATTACCGCGTTAGGGCACCTCTAACGCCGTTACTTTTCATGTCATGCATCACTATGCATATGCTTGCTTAAATATTTACTGTTTCTCCCCCCTCTTCTCTCGATAGACACCGAGACCGACGCCGCTGCTACCCAGTACGACTACGGAGTTGACGACCCCTCTCTCTTGCCAGAGCAACCAGGCAAGCCCCCCTTTGATCACCAGATACCGCCTACTCTTCTCTATACTGCTTGCATTAGAGTAGTGTAGCATGTTACTGCTTCCCGTTAATCCTATACTGATGCATAGCCTGTCCTTGCTACTGCTGTTGTTACCTTTACCTGCAAACCTAATGCTTAGTATAGGATGCTAGTTTATCATTAGTGGCCCTACATTCTTGTCCGTCTGCCATGCTATACTATCGGGCCGTGATCACTCGGGAGGTGATCACGGGTATATACTATATACTTTATACATGATACATGTGGTGACTAAAGATGGGTAGGCTCATAGGAGCACCCGCGAGTGGATCTTTGAGGCGGAGCGACAGGGCAGGTTCCGACCACCTAGGAGAGAGGTGGGCCTGGCCCTGGTCGGTGTTCGCGGATACTTAACACGCTTAACGAGATCTGGCTGTTTGATCTGAGTCTGGCCATTTGGTCTATACGCACTAACCATCTACGTGGGAGCAGTTATGGGCATCCCGGCGTCGTGGTATCAGCCGAAGCCTTCGTAACGTCAGCGACTGAGTGGCGCGCGCCGGATTGGACTGGAAAGCCACTAGGCTAGGTCTGCTTCCGGCCGCGTATGCAACGTGCAGGTGTGCAAAGGGCGATGGGCCCAGACCCCTGCGCCATAGGATTTAGACCGGCGTGCTGACCTCTTTGTTGTGCCTAGGTAGGGCTGCGACATGTTGATCTTCCGAGGCCGGGCATGACCCAGAAAAGTGTGTCCGGCCAAATGGGATCGAGCGTGTTGGGGTATGTGGTGCACCCCTGCAGGGAAGTTTATCTATTCGAATAGCCGTGTCCCTCGGTAAAAGGACGACCCGGAGTTGTATCTTGACCTTATGACAACTAGAACCGGAAACTTAATAAAACACACCCTTCCAAGTACCAGATACAACCGGTGATCGCTCTCTCAAAGGGCGACGAGGAGAGGATCATCGGTTAGGATTATGCTATGCGATGCTACTTGGAGGACTTCAGTCTACTCTCTTCTACATGCTGCAAGACGAAGGCTGCCAGAAGCTTAGTCTTCGAAAGGACTAGCTATCCCCCTCTTATTTTGGCATTCTGCAGTTCAATCCACATATGATACCCTTATTCCATTTGATACCCATGCATATGTAGTATAGCTCCTTGCTTGCGAGTACTTTGGATGAGTACTCACGGTTGCTTTCTCCCTCTTTTCCCTCTATCCCTTCTACCTGGTTGTCGCAACCAGATGTTGGAGCCCAGGAGCCAGACGCCACCGTCGACGACGAC
This sequence comes from Triticum monococcum, assembly GCA_034509565.1. Classification (NCBI taxonomy): domain Eukaryota; kingdom Viridiplantae; phylum Streptophyta; class Magnoliopsida; order Poales; family Poaceae; genus Triticum; species Triticum monococcum. The sequence continues at coordinate 72,720,105 of CM067846.1, forward strand.
TCCTACTACACCGGAGGTGCCTACTACTACATGCTGCCCGCTGACGACGACCAGGAGTAGTTTAGGAGGATCCCAGGCAGGAGGCCTGCGCCTCTTTTGATCTGTATCCCAGTTTGTGCTAGCCTTCTTAAGGCAAACTTGTTTAACTTATGTCTGTACTCAGATATTGTTGCTTCCGCTGATTCGTCTATGATCGAGCTCTTGTATTCGAGCCCTCGAGGCCCCTGACTTGTAATATGATGCTTGTATGACTTATTTTATTTATAGAGTTGTGTTGTGATATCTTCCCGTGAGTCCCTGATCTTGATCGTACACGTTTGCGTGTATGTTTAGTGTACGATTAAATCGGGGGCGTCACATATGTAATCTAGATTATTGACTCTAGTGCAAGTGGGAGACTGAAGGACCTATGCCTAGAGGCAATAATAAAGTTGTTATTTATATTTCCTTATACCATGATAAATGTTTATTATTCATGCTAGAATTGTATTAACCAGAAACTTAGTACATGTGTGAATAATTAGACAAACAGAGTGTCCCTAGTATGCCTCTACTAGACTAGCTCGTTAATCAAAGATGGTTAAGTTTCTTGACCATAGACATGTGTTGTCTTTTGATGAATGGGATCACATCATTAGAGAATGATGTGATGGAAAAGATCCATCCATTAGCTTAGCATAATGATCGTTTAGTTTTATGCTATTGCTTTCTTCATGACTTATACATGTTCCTCTGACTATGAGATTATGCAACTCCCGAATATCGGAGGAACACCTTGTGTGCTATCAAACATCACAACCTAACTGGGTGATTATAAAGATGCTCTACAGGTTTCTCCGATGGTGTTTGTTGAGTTGGCATAGATCGAGATTAGGATTTGTCACTCTGTGTATCAGAGAGGTATCTCTGGGCCCTCTCAGTAATGCACATCACTATGAGCCTTGCAAGCAATGTGACTAATGAGTTAGTTACAGGATGACGCATTACAGAACGATTAAAGAGACTTGTCGGTGACGAGATTGAACTAGGTATGGTGATAGCGACGATCGAATCTCGGGCAAGTAACATACCGATGACAAAGGGAACAACGTATGTTGTTATGCGGTTTGACCAATAATGATCTTCGTAGAATATGTAGGACCAATATGAGCATCCAGGTTCCGCTATTGGTGTCGGTGGGAACGACACCTATGGGATCACTGGGATCCCTTCTACGGTCGGCGGGCACGGGGTCGTGAGATGAGCAGGTTTAGCGAGCAAGCACACAGATCGTTTACTCAGGTTCGGGCCGCGAGGATGCGTAAAACCCTAGTCCTGCTTTGGTGGATGTATTGAGTGTTCTTGAGCTTTCTGAGCTAGCTACGTCCCGTTCCAAAAAGCCGAATCCTTCTCCTGGTCGCCTCGGGCCTCCTTTTATATATAGGAAAAAGGGGCTGCCACAGTGGTGTTGGGGAACGTAGTAATTTCAAAAAAATTCCTACGCACACGCAAGATCATGGTGATGCATAGCAACGAGAGGGGAGAGTGTTGTCTATGTACCGTCATAGACCGTTCGCGGAAGCGTTATATCAACACGGTTGATGTAGTCGTACGTCTTCACGATCCGACCAATCCAAGTACCGAAAGCACGACACCTCCGAGTTCTACACACGTTCGGCTCGGTGACGTCCTCGCCTTCTCGATCCAGTAAGAGGGGCGAAGTAGTAGATGAGTTCCGGCAGCACGACGGCGTGGTGACGGTGTTGGTGAAGAACAATCTTCGCAGGTGTTCGCCTAAGCACTACGAAAACTATGACGGAGGATAAACTAGAGGGGACGGGGTTGCGGGCACACGGCTTGGTGTTTCTTGATGTGTCTTTGGTGCTAGCCCTGCCCCTCTATTTATATGTTGAGCCCTGGGGTCGAAACTTGGAGTAAAAGCCTCCACAAAGTCGGTTTCACCCGAAAGGAAAGAGTCCTTCTCGGACTCTAGGGCCAGACGCCAGGGTTCCTGGCGTCTGGACCCAGATGCCAGGGACCCTGGCGTCTGGCCCCTGGACTCCGCAAAACTTCCTTTTGCGCTTTCCAAAAACCTTGTGGGCTTTCCCCTTTGGCCCAAATAAAGTGTTCTCGTACCCAAAGATTTCGGGAAACATCCGGAACCCCTTCCGGTGAATTCCGAAACCCTTCCGGTGACCAAACACTATTATCCCATATAACAAACTTTATCTTCGGATCATTCCGGAGTTCCTCGTCATGTCTGTGATCTCATCCCGGACTCCGAACAACATTCGGTCACCAACATAAATAACGCACATAGTACTATATCGTCAACGAACGTTAAGTGTGCGGACCCTACGGGTTCAAGAACTATGTAGACATGACCGAGACACCTCTCTGGTCAATAACCAATAGTGGGACTTGGATTCCCATATTGGCTCCTACATATTCTACGAAGATCTTTATCGATCAGACCGCATAACAACATACGTTGTTCCCTTTGTCATCGGTATGTTACTTGCCCGAGATTCGATTGTCGGTATCTCAATACCTAGTTCAATCTCGTTACCGGCAAGTCTCTTTACTCGTTCCGTAATACATCATCCCACAACTAACTCATTAGGTGCAATGCTTGCAAGGCTTATAGTGATGTGCATTACCGAGTGGGCCCAGAGATATCTCTCCGACAATCAGAGTGACAAATCCTAATCTCGAAATACGCCAACCCAACAAGTACCTTTGGAGACACCTGTAGAGCACATTTATAATCACCCAGTTACGTTGTGACGTTTGGTGGCACACAAAGTGTTTCTCCGGTAAACGGGAGTTGCATAATCTCATAGTCATAGGAACATGTATAAGTCATGAAGAAAGGAGCAGCAACAAACTAAACGATCAAGTGCTAAGCTAACGAAATGGGTCAAGTCAATCACATCATTCTACTAATGATGTGATCCCGTTAATCAAATGACAACTCATGTCTATGGTTAGGAAACTTAACCATCTTTGATCAACGAGCTAGTCAAGTAGGCATACTAGTGACACTTTGTTTGTCTATGTATTCACACATGCATTATGTTTTCGGTTAATACAATTCTAGCATGAATAATAAACATTTATCATGAAATAAGGAAATAAATAATAACTTTATTATTGCCTCTAGGGCATATTTTCTTCAGTCTCCCAGTTGCACTAGAGTCAATAATCTAGATCACATCGCCATGTGATTTAACAGCAATAGTTCACATCATCATGTGATTAACTCCCATAGTTCACATCATCATGTGACCAACACTCAAAGGGTTTACTAGAGTCAGTAATCTAGTTCACATCTCTATGTGATTAACACCCAAAGAGTACTAAGGTGTGATCATGTTTTGTTTGTGAGATAATTTTAGTCAACGGGTCTATCATATTCAGATCCGTAAGTATTTTGCAAATATCTATATCAACAATGCTCTGCACGGAGCTACTCTAGCTTATTGCTCCCACATTCAATATGTATCTAGATCAAGACTTAGAGATCATCTTATAATGCTACCGTCAATCAAAGCAAGATAAGATGCATAAAAAGATAAACATCACATGCAATCAATATAAGTGATATGATATGGCCATCATCATCTTGTGCTTGTGATCTCCATCTCCGAAGCACCGTCATGATCACCATCGTCACCGGCGCGACACCTTGATATCCATCGTAGCATCGTTGTCGTCTCGCCAATCTTATGCTTGCACGACTATCGCTACCGCTTAGTGATAAAGTAAAGCATTACATCGCGATTGCATTGCATACAATAAAGCGACAACCATATGGCTCCTGACAGTTGCCGATAACTCAGTTACAAAACATGATCATCTCATACAATAAAATTTAGCATCATGTCTTGGCCATATCACATCACAACATGCCCTGCAAAAACAAGTTAGACGTCCTCTACTTTGTTGTTGCAAGTTTTACGTGGCTGCTACGGGCTTAAGGAAGAACCAATCTCACCTACGCATCAAAACCACAACGATAGTTTGTCAAATAGACTCCGTTTTAACCTTCGCAAGGACCGGGCGTAGCCACACTTGGTTCAACTAAAGTTGGAGAAACAGTCACCCCAAAGCCACCTTTGTGCAAAGCACGTCGGGAGAACCGGTCTCGCGTAAGCGTACGCATAATGTTGGTCCGGACCGCTTCATCCAACAATACCGCCGAACCAAAGTATGACATGCTGGTAGGCAGTATGACTTATATCGCCCACAACTCACTTGTGTTCTACTCGTGCATATAACATCAAACCATAAAACCTAGGCTCGGATGCCACTATTGGGGAACGTAGTAATTTCAAAAAAATTTCCTACGCACACGCAAGATCATGGTCATGCATAGCAACGAGAGGGGAGAGTGTTGTCTACGTACCCACGCAGACCGACTGCGGAAGCGTTGACACAACGTAGAGGAAGTAGTCGTACGTCTTCCCGATCCGACCGATCCAAGCACCGTTACTCCGGCACCTCCGAGTTCTTAGCACACGTACAGCTCGATGACGCTCCCCGGGCTCCGATCTAGCAAAGCTTCGGGGATGAGTTCCGTCAGTACAATGGTGTGGTGACGATGATGATGTTCTACCGACGCAGGGCTTCGCCTAAGCACTACAACGATATGATCGAGGTGGAATATGGTGGCAGGGGGCACCGCACACGGCTAAGGAACGATCACGTGGATCAACTTGTGTGTCTATGGGGTACCCCCTGCCCCCGTATATAAAGGAGTGGAGGAGGGGAGGGTCGACCCTCTCTATGGCGCGCCCTAGGGGAGTCCTACTCCCACCGGGAGTAGGATTCCCCTTTTCCTAGTCCAACTAGGAGCCCTTCCATGTATTAGGAGTAGGAGACAAGGAAGAGGAAAAGAGAAGGGAAGGAAGGAGGGGGCGCAGCCCCTCCCCCTAGTCCAATTCGGACTAGGCCTTGGGGGGTGCGCGGCCTGCCCTAGGCAGCCCCTCTCTCTTTCCCGTATGGCCCAATAAGGCCCAATACTTCTCCCCCGTATTCCCGTAACTCCCTGGTACTCCGAAAAATACCCGAACCACTCGGAACCTTTCCGATGTCCGAATATAGTCGTCCAATATATCGATCTTTATGTCTCGACCATTTCGAGACTCCTCGTCATGTCCCCGATCTCATCCGGGACTCCGAACTCCTTCGGTACATCAAAACTCATAAACTCATTTTATAACTGTCATCGAAACCTTAACCGTGCGGACCCTACGGTTCGAGAACAATGTAGACATGACCGAGACACGTTTCCGGTCAATAACCAATAGCGGGACCTGGATGCCCATATTGGCTCCTACATATTCTACGAAGATCTTTATCGGTCAGACCGCATAACAACATACGTTGTTCCCTTTGTCATCGGTATGTTACTTGCCCGAGATTCGATCGTCGGTATCTCAATACCTAGTTCAATCTCGTTACCGGCAAGTCTCTTTACTCGTTCCGTAATACACCATCTCGCAACTAACTCATTAGTTGCAATGCTTAAGTGATGTGCTTTACCGAGAGGGCCTAGAGATACCTCTCCGACAATCGGAGTAACAAATCCTAATCTCGAAATACGCCAACCCAACATCTACCCTTGGAGACACCTGTAGAGCTCCTTTATAATCACCCAGTTACGTTGTGACGTTTGGTAGCACACCAAGTGTTCCTCCGGTAAATGGGAGTTGCATAATCTCATAGTCATAGGAACATGTATAAGTCATGGAGAAAGCAATAGCAACATACTAAACGATCGGGTGCTAAGCTAATGAAATGGGTCATGTCAATCAGATCATTCAACTAATGATGTGACCATGTTAATCAAATAACAAGACCTTGTTCATGGTTAGGAAACATAACCATCTTTGATTAACGAGCTAGTCAAGTAGAGGCATAGTAGTGACACTAAGTTTGTCTATGTATTCACACATGTATTATGTTTCCGATTAATACAATTCTAGCATGAATAATAAAAATTTATCATGATATAAGGAAATAAATAATAACTTTATTATTGCCTCTAGGGCATATTTCCTTCAGTCTCCCACTTGCACTAGAGTCAATAATCTAGTTCACATCGCCATGTGATTTAACAGCAATAGTTCACATCATCATGTGATTAACTCCCATAGTTCACATCATCATGTGACCAACACTCAAAGGGTTTACTAGAGTCAGTAATCTAGTTCACATCTCTATGTGATTAACACGCAAAGAGTACTAAGGTGTGATCATGTTTTGTTTGTGAGATAATTTTAGTCAACGGGTCTATCATATTCAGATCCGTAAGTATTTTGCAAATATCTATATCAACAATGCTCTGCACGGAGCTACTCTAGCTTATTGCTCCCACTTTCAATATGTATCTAGATCGAGACTTAGAGTCATATAGATTAGTGTCAAAACTTGCATCGACGTAACCCTTTATGACGAACCTTTTTGTCACCTCCATAATCGAGAAACATATCCTTATTTCACTAAGGATAATTCTGACCGCTGTCTAGTGATCTACTCCTAGATCACTATTGTACTCCCTTGCCAAATCAGTGCAGGGTATACAATAGATCTGGTACACAGCATGACATACTTTATAGAACCTATGGCCAAGGCATAGGGAATGACTTTCATTCTCTTTCTATCTTCTGCCGTGGTCGGGCTTTGAGTCTTACTCAACTTCACACCTTGTAATACAGGCAAGAACTCTTTCTTTGACTGCTCCATTTTGAACTACTTCAAAATCTTGTCAAGGTATGTACTCATTGAAAAAAACTTATCAAGCGTCTTGATCTATCTCTATAGATCTTGAAGCTCAATATTTAAGCATCTTCACCGAAGTCTTTCTTTGAAAAACTCCTTTCAAACACTCCTTTATGCTTTACAGAATAATTCTACATTATTTCCGATCAACAATATGTCATTCACATATACTTATTAGAAATGCTGTAGTGCTCCCACTCACTTTCTTGTAAATACAGGCTTCACCGCATGTCTGTATAAAACTATATGCTTTGATCAACTCATCAAAGTGTATATTCCAACTCCGAGAGGCTTGCACCAGTCCATAAATGGATCTCTAGAGCTTGCACACTTTGTTAGCTCCCTTTGGATCGACGAAACCTTCTGGTTACATCATATACAACTCTTCTTCCAGAAATCCATCCAGGAATGCAGTTTTGACATCCATCTGCCAAATTTCATAATCATAAAATGCGGCAATTGCTAACATGATTCGGACAGACTTAAGCATCGCTACGGGTGAGAAGGTGTCATCGTAGTCAACCGCTTGAACTTGTCAAAAACCTTTTGCGACAAGTCGAGCTTTGTATACAGTAACATTACCATCAGCGTCAGTCTTCTTCTTGAAGATCCATTTATTCTCAATTGCTTGCCGATCATCGGGCAAGTCAACCAAAGTCCATACTTTGTTCTCATACATGGATCCCATCTCAGGTTTCATGGCTTCAAGCCACTTTGCGGAATCTGGGCTCACCATCGCTTCTTCATAGTTCGTAGGTTCATCATGATCTAGCAGCATGATTTCCAAAACAGGATTGCCGTACCACTCTGGTGCGGATCTCATTCTGGTTGATCTACGAGGTTCAGTAGTATCTTGTCCTGAAGTTTCATGATCATCATCATTAGCTTCCTCACTAATTGGTATAGGTGTCGCAGAAACAGTTTTCTGTGATGTACTACTTTCCAATAAGGGAGAAGGTACAATTACCTTATCAAGTTCTACTTTCCTCCCACTAACTTCTTTTGAGAGAAACTCCTTCTCTAGAAAGGATCCATTATAAGCAACGAATGTCTTGCCTTAAGATCTATGATAGAAGGTGTACCTCTTGAACTGGAAAGTGGTGCAACTCAAGAAAATGTTCCTGAGGTGCCTGCACCGACCAGAGAGGAAGTTAATGATGACCATCATGAAACTTCAGATCGAGTTGCTACTGAACTTTGTAGGTCCACAAGGACACGTTCCGCACCAGAGTGGTACGGCAACCCTGTCTTGGAAATCATGTTGTTAGACAACGGTGAACCTTCGAACTATGAAGAAGCAATGGCGGGCCCGGATTCCGACAAATGGCTGGAAGCCATGAAATCTGAGATAGGATCCATGCATGAAAACGAAGTATGGACTTTGACTGACTTGCCAGTTGAGAGGCGAGCCATAGAAAATAAATGGATCTTTAAGAAGAAGACAGACGCGGATGGTAATGTGACCATCTATAAAGCTCGACTTGTCGCTAAGGGTTATCAACAAGTTCAAGGGGTTGACTACGATGAGACTTTTTCACCGGTAGCGAAGCTAAAATCCGTCCGAGTCATGTTAGCAATTGCCGCAATCTATGATTATGAGATATGGCAAATGGATGTCAAAACGGCATTCCTTAATGGTTTCCTTAAGGAAGAATTGTATATGATGCAGCCGGAAGGTTTTGTCGATCCTAAGAATGCTGACAAGGTGTGCAAGCTCCAACGCTCGATTTATGGGCTGGTGCAAGCATCTCGGAGTTGGAACATTCGCTTTGATGAGATGATCAAGGCATTTGGGTTTATGCAGACTTATGGAGAAGCCTGCATTTACAAGAAAGTGAGTGGGAGCTCTGTAGCATTTCTCATATTATATGTAGATGACATACTCTTGATGGGAAATGATATAGAGCTTTTGGACAGCATTAAGGCCTACTTGAATAAGAGTTTTTCAATGAAGGACCTTGGAGAAGCTGCTTATATATTAGGCATCAAGATCTATAGAGATAGATCAAGACACCTCATAGGTCTTTCACAAAGCACATACCTTGATAAGATATTCAATATGGACCAGTCTAAGAAGGGGTTCTTGCATGTGTTGCAAGGTGTGAAATTGAGCTTAGCTCAATGTCCGACCACGGCAGAAGATATAGAAGAGATGAGTGTCATCCCCTATGCCTCAGCCATAGGTTCTATTATGTATGCCATGCTGTGTACCAGACCTGATGTAAACCTTGCCGTAAGTTTGGTAGGTAGGTACCAAAGTAATCCCGGCAAGGAACAGTGGACAGCGGTCAAGAATATCCTGAAGTACCTGAAAAGGACTAAGGAAATGTTTCTCGTTTATGGAGGTGACGAAGAGCTCGTCGTAAAGAGTTACGTCGATGCTAGCTTCGACACAAATCTGGATGACTCCAAGTCACAAACCGGATACGTGTATATTTTGAATGGTGGGGCAGTAAGCTGGTGCAGTTGCAAGCAGAGCGTCGTGGCGGGATCTACATGTGAAGCGGAGTACATAGCGGCCTCGGAGGCAGCGCATGAAGCAATTTGGGTGAAGGAGTTCATCACCGACCTAGGAGTCATACCCAATGCGTCGGGGCCGATCAAACTCTTCTGTGACAACACTGGAGCTATTGCACTTGCCAAGGAGCCCAAGTTTCACAAGAAGACTAGGCACATCAAGCGTCGCTTCAACTCCATTCGTGAAAATGTTCAAGATGGAGACATAGGTATTTGTAAAGTACATACGGACCTGAATGTAGCAGATCCATTGACTAAACCTCTCCCTAGAGCAAAACATGATCAACACCAGAATTCCATGGGTGTTCGATTCATCACAATGTAACTAGATTATTGACTCTAGTGCAAGTGGGAGACTGTTGGAAATATGCCCTAGAGGCAATAATAAAGGATTATTATTATATTTCCTTGTTCATGATAATTGTATTTTATTCATGCTATAATTGTGTTATCAGGAAATCGTAATACATGTGTGAATACATAGACACCAACATGTCCCTAGTAAGCCTCTAGTTGACTAGCTCGTTGATCAACAGATAGTCATGGTTTCCTGACTATGGACATTGGATGTCATTGATAATGAGATCACATCATTAGGAGAATGATGTGATGGACAAGACCCAATCCTAAACATAGCACAAGATCGTATAGTTCGTTTGCTAGAGTTTTTTCCAATGTCAAGTATCTTTTCCTTAGACCATGAGATCATGTAACTCCCGGGTACCATAGGAATGCTTTGGGTGTACCAAACATCACAACGTAACTGGGTGACTATAAAGGTATACTACGGGTATCTCCGAAAGTATCTGTTGGGTTGACACGGATCAAGACTGGGATTTGTCACTCCGTATGACGGAGAGGTATCTCTGGGCTCACTCGGTAATGCATCATCATAATGAGCTCAAAGTGACCAAGTGTCTGGTCGCGGGATCATGCGTTATGGTACGAGTAAAGTGACTTGCCGGTAACGAGATTGAACAAGGTATTGGGATACCGATGATCGAATCTCGGGCAAGTAACATACCGATTGACAAAGGGAATTGTATACGGGGTTGCTTGAATCCTCGACATTGTGGTTCATCCGATGAGATCATCGAGGAGCATGTGGGAGCCAACATGGGTATCCAGATCCCGCTGTTGGTTATTGACCGGGGAGCCGTCTCGGTCATGTCTACATGTCTCCCGAACCCGTAGGGTCTACACACTTAAGGTTCGGTGACGCTAGGGTTGTAGAGATATGGATATGTAGTAACCTGAAAGTTGTTCGGAGTCCTGGATAAGATCCCGGACGTCACGAGGAGTTCTGGAATGGTTCGGAGGTGAAGAATTATATATAGGAAGTGCAGTTTCGGCCATCGGGAGAGTTTCGGGGGTCACCGGTATTGTACCGGGACCACCAGATGGGTCCCGGGGGTCCACCGGGTGGGACCACCCATCCCGGAGGGCCCCATGCGCTGAAGTGGGGAGGGGAACCAGCCCATAGTGGGCTGGTGCACCCCCGTTGGCCCACCCCCTACGCCTAGGGTTGGAAACCCTAGGGTGGGGGGGGGGGCGCCCCACTTGCCTTTGGCGCTACACCACCCTTGGCCGCCGCTCCCCCTAGGAGATCCCATCTCCTAGGGCCGGCGCCCCCCCCCCCTTGGGGAGCCTATATAAAGGGGGGGGAGGGAGGGGAAGCCGCACCCCTGACTCTTGGCACCTCCCTCTCCCCTGCTACACCTCTCCCTCTCGCAGTAGAACGGTGAAGCCCTGCTGCGGCGACTCCTGCATCCACCACCACGCCGTTGTGCTGCTGGATCTTCATCAACCTCTCCTTCTCCCTTGCTGGATCAAGAAGGAGGAGACGTCACGCTGACCGTACGTGTGTTGAACGCAGAGGTGCCGTCCGTTCGGCGCTAGGATCTCCGGTGATTTGGATCACGTCGAGTACGACTCCCTCATCCCCGTTCTTTGAATGCTTCCGCTCGCGATCTACAAGGTATGTAGATGCATCTGATCACTCGTTGCTAGATGAACTCATAGATGGATCTTGGTGAAACCGTAGGAAAAACTTTTGTTTTCTGCAACGTTCCCCAACATGCATACCGGGAGGTGTGCTTGCGGCGGCGGCGAGTCTCCCTTGCTCGGCGAGCCCCCACCACCGTCGGTCACCTACGCCCCTGCTGGCCCCGCCTCCATGCCCTGCCTCGCCTACGCCCCCTGCCGGCCCCGCTCCCGCCTCCGCTGCCGGCCCCACCCCCGCCTCCGCCCCCTGCCGGTTGCTTCCGCCGCGAGGCCGTGGGTGAGGTCACCTGCGGCGAGGCCGTGGGCGAGGTCACCTGGTTGCTTCCGCCGCCGCCCGCCGCCACCTGGTCGGAAGACCTAGAAAAACACTAAGTGTTGCTCTGTTCGATGCCACCCGCCGCCACCTGGTCGGAAGGTCCCACTTGTGACTGGTACGTGAGAGCCGTGGTTTTATATAATATATGGAAAACTACCCATACATTAGCAACAATCTCTCTCTAGCCCAGCGGTAACGAACGAGCGAACCCAGCGCGAGGTCGTGGGTTCAAGTCCCCGCTAGCGCATATTTTTAGGGAATTAAGCACTCGCTCACCCACCTGTCAAATGGGTCCCGCCTGTCAGTGTTGCAAATCGTTGCTCTGTTCGATGCCACCTGGTCGGAAGGTCCCACTTGTCAATGATACAAGAGAGCCGTAGTTCTATATAATGTATAGATAAACTCCCAGATGTGAGCAACTGTCCCTCTCTAGCCCAGCGGTAGCATGCGAGCCAACCAAGCGCGAGGTCGTGGGTTCGAGTCTCGCCTCGTGCATCTTTTTTGGGCGAATTAAGCGCTCGTCCCCACCTGTCAAATGGGTCCCGCCTGTCAGTGTGTGCCGAATATTAAAACTCAAGCAAAAATGACACCTAGACAGTGACACATAAGCGAGGTTGCTGAGGTGGCTGCCTAATCATCCTAATTCTTTCAAACTCAAGTGTAGTGACCATTTTATATTGGTCGTTATCAACTAGACATGAGGCAGTGGACAGTGCTACTAGCTTTACGACCATTTCCTCTAATGAAATTATGACCTTTCTGACCAAAATGGTCGTTATGGTTTAGGGTTTAGAGCCCCCTAGACAGCTTTTGAGCAATTGGTCTAAAATGGTCATAAATTTATGACCAATTCTTCGAGGGTCACTGACAGAAGGTCATAAGTTGACATATTTCTTGTGGTGGAGGAGTCGGATGACATGGTATCGGTGTCCTTCGAAAGATGATGCAATCCTTTCTCCATAGGATGATACGATGGAGGGCCTCTCCCAGTGTGTGCTCCTTGTCACCTCCAGGAATGTCAAGTTCTAGCCCCGAATATTGGTACACCACCTCATCCACCAAGACACGAGCATAGTCCGCTGAAATCGGGTTGCAATGGAAGGTTGCCTCAGGGGGATTTGTAAAAGCAACGGCGTTCGCCACCTTCATGGATATGTTCTTCATTTTGAAGTGTAGCTCGCTGTTAGTGTTCTCCATGATGTCATCCACTGGGTAGCTATCCAGCAATGCGTCGCCCGGGGCGGAACCCACGCTGCTTCTCGGCATGGATGGGATGGTGCTATCCAATGCTGGATCATCCGCTAGCTGCTGCAGCTGCTGAGACCCCCTTTGCTGGCAAAGTTAGTCGATCTGCTCCTGCTGCCGCTGGAATTTGACTGCCAAGTCCGCGTGCGCTGATTCTAGGCCTTGAAGGCGTTCATAGTCCAGCTTCCTCTACTCCTCCTCCATCTTCCTCTTCTTCTCCTCCGCAATCTTCTTTCTCGCACGGGTTCTGTAGTCGTCGTTCCAGTCCGAAAACCCCTCATACCATGGAATAGTGCCCTTGCCTCGTGTTCTTCCCGGGTGTTCAGGATTTCCCAGGGCACGCATAAGCTCGTCGTTCTCTCTGTTGGGCTCGAACACCCCCGATCGATCCTCTTCTATTGCAACAAGTAGCTTATCTTCGGCTCCGTCCAGACATGCCTTCTTCGAAACTTTGCCTGTCTTTGGGTCCAACTCCCCCCATGCGCATAGAACCAAGTCCTGCACCTGGGGGGCCAGCTCAATATTTCTGGAGTGACACCTGCATCCTCCATCTCTTTCTCAGACTTATCCCACTTAGGCATTCCCACCACATAGCCACCTGGCCCCAGCTTATGGAACTTATCCCTTTTTGCAGCATTGGCCTTGTTTATTCTTGACAGTTCCTTAGATAATTCCGAATCCTTGAATTTCACAAAATCGTCCCAATTAGCACTTTGCTTCTCTAGTGTTCCCTCGAATACTAGAGTCTTCCTTCCTCCCTTGACGTACTTGCCCCATTCATGATTCTTGTGGTTGTTGAATGCAACCGCCATCTTCCTAAGAGTAGCGTCCTTGACTTTCTCCACATCTGCATCTGTGAAATGATTTGGTAGGGTGAAATGTTTCATGAGCATTTCCCAAAGCATAACTTTTTGTCTGTTGTCAACAAAAGTAACTCCTGGACGTGGCTTTGCTGGCTCTTCCATTCTTGAAGGGAGATCGGGAGTTGGTCCTTCACAAGAACTCTGCACTGACGAATGAACTTGTCCGCAATCTTCTTAGGCGCTAATGGTTCGCCATTAGGTTTGATGGCCTCGATATTGTACTTTATGCCCTCCTTCAACTTTTTGTTCGGGCCTCGTTTCCTGTTGCCTGAAGATTTGCTGGATCCGGATGGCTGAAAGAAGAAAGATCGATTCGTTAATATATCTTCAAGTCATTTAAAACATGTGATGACCACCAGATGCCTGCTTATATAAATATATATACCTCGCCGGTCTTTGTTGTTTGAAGATCAACATTTTCTTCGTCATGTTCATAGTTCATGACTTTATCAATTCGGTCGTCGCGATCGAATATCATATCACCCTCCCCGGTGTTGTTTAGATATTCGGAGCCGTCATAATCTTCTTCATTCTGATCATTATCTGGCCCGCGAGGATTGCGTATGATATTCAACAGGGCCTCTTCTCCCTCTCTGCCGATATTGTCCGCCATAGGTTTTATTTAACTAATCCAAAAGAAATATATTCAAATTACATTACATGGATGCAATCAATTAATAAGGAAAAACTGAATCAATCATAGTACATAATAAGCATCATCAAATATAATCTCGAATATGTCGTCTCGAATAATAGATATAATCTCGAATACATCGTCTCGAATAATATATATAATCTAGAATAAATCACCTCGAATATTATATATCGAATACATCACTAGCTAGCTAGCTAGCTAATAAAGATCGAATACTAGAGAGTAATCTAGGCGGTGGACAACCAAAGTGAAGGAACCATCACTGGATCATAGCTCGGGTGATCTCCCGAAAGAACCTGCCAGGTATTGGAGAACCTGACGTCCATAGCAGCCATGTAGCGATAGATGTGCTCGTCCTCCTCCCTAAAACGGCGACGTACCACCTCCGGCGGGGCCGGCTCCCTCCGCACCGAAAGTGGCCCACGCGAACGCCACCAAAGGAGATGAGAGTCGACGACGGGACCCGAGGCCGGGTTCCTCACCAAGCGTCGCGCCCCTGAAGGTAGCACCTCCTAGTGACAGCCTGGCGGGCCCAGTCCCGGACATGGGTCCTCTGAAGCAGGACGTCGTCGCGAACGAGTCAACAACGAGGATGCGGGCCGGGCATCATCGACAACAAATACTATATGCCGCAAAAGTAAAGTAACATTTTTTAAATGATGGATTGTGATTTCATATATGAAAATTCTAAATTTTATAACTAAAACTAACATTTCTAATATTTCTATAACTAAAACTAACATTTCTAATATTTTATAACTAAAAAACATTTGTATATAACTAACATTTCTATATAACTAACATTTCTAATATAACTAACATCTCTATATAACTAGCATTTCTAATATTTCTATATAACTAACATTTCTAATATTTCTATAACTAAAAAACATTTCTATATAACTAACATTTCTAATAATTCTATAACTAAAAAACAAAAAGATTGCTAACATTTCTATAACAATGTGTGTGTGTGTGTGGTACATGGCGGCCGGGGCAGGAGCTCACCGGCGAGGCACGGCGACGAGTGGCGGCGACGGGGACAGGGATGGAGATGGAGACGGCGACGGGGACGGGGCGGCGACGACGGAGACGGGGCCGGGCCGGGCGGGGACGACGGGAGGACGGGGCGGGGCGCGACGACGGGGCGCGGCACGGTGATGGGGACGACGGGGACGGGGACGGGGACGACGACGGCGATGGACGGCGATAGGGATGGCGACGGACGGCGACGGGGGTGACGACGAGGGGCGGCGACGACGGGGCAGAGGAGAAAGAAGCAGAGGGAGAGATGAGAAATTGAATTTTTTTGAAGTGTTTTCTTATATAGAACAACCTTTAGTACCGGTTGGAGCCACCAACCGGTACTAAAGGTCTATTTTGGCCAGGCCAAGCGGCAGAAACGGCACCCCTTTAGTACCGGGTGGTGGCTCCAACCGGTACTAAAGACCCCCCCCTTTTAGTACCGGTTTGAGCCACCACCCGGTACTAAAGGGTGTGCACTGGCGCAGGTGCGGTGCGTCATGTTTAGTCCCACCTCGCTAGCCGAGGGGCGTCCGCACTGGTTTATAAGCCCCAGTGCGGTAGCTCCCTCGAGCTCCTCTCCAAAGCAGGCCGACTGGGCCTAAATGTTCTGTGCTGCCCTGTGTGTCTACTAGGCCTTTGCGGGCCTACATCCTGGCCCAACAACAGGTTGGGTTTCTAGTCGTATGCAGGCCGTTGTGGCGCAGTAGGTGGGCATTTTTTCTTCTTATTTTTTTGCTTTATTTATTTTTGTTTTATTTATTTTTGAGTTTTTTTGCTGTATTTACAGTTTCTTTGTGAATATTTTTGCTTTAGGTACAAAAATTTACAAACTTTCTGTTAGTACCGGTAGTTTACAAATCTGAATAGTTTAAATTTTGAATTATTTGAATTTTGTGTGAATCACTAGTTTGTGAATAATTTAACTTTGAAAATAGATTTTTCAGTGATTCTTTTTTTTATGTTTAATATTAGTGTGTTTTATCATTATATTCAATTTGGTAATGCTTAGGTTATTTAAAAAATGAAATGCCTTTGTAACGGATGAGTTTTCGTCCGAAACCCTGATACTTCGAAAGAGATTGTCCATTTTGTACACGAAGTGCATCCAGTTTTTGTGGTAACCCTCTCTACTTTTTTGCACATGCTATGTGGGTGAAATTATGATACCATGCCAACTTTCTACCTTTTCTGAGTTCATTTAAAAGGCTTTTCAATTTCAGGGTCATTTAGCTGAAAAAATCAGTAAATGCTTGAAAGAATTTGCTTGCACATAAAATTTCTTCGCGTTTCAAATGCCAAAACACATAACTAGCTACCCTAATGATTACAGAGATTCCCTCCTGGGTGTGAAACACAGAAGAAAGTGATGATAGTGAAGCCGATCACATCCCAGATCTTTGGGTGTGAAACTTTTTCTTCGCGTGTGTCCCTTTGCGCCGTCGCCATGGAAAATCTTCATCATTTAACTGGATGCTCGGGTCAATATTCACTGTGAGTGGAGCAATTTCATCAAACTTTTCATAATCTTCTGACATGTCTGTCTTGTCATCCACTCCCACGATGTTTCTCTTCCCAGAAAGAACTATGTGCCGCTTTGGCTCATCGTACGATGCATTCGCTTCCTTATCTTTTCTTTTTCTCGGCTTGGTAGACATGTCCTTCACATAGAAAACCTATGCCACATCATTGGCTAGGACGAATGGTTCGTCTGCATACGCAAGATTGTTGAGATCCACTGTCGTCATTCCGTACTACGGGTCTTCTGTTACCTCGCCTCGTGTCATATTTACCCGTTTGCACCGAAACAAAGGGACCTTCAAACCACGTCGATAGTCAAGTTCCCATATGTCCTGTATATAGCCATAATATGTTTCCTTTCCCGTCTTGGTTTCTGCATCAAAGCAGACACCACTGTTTTGGTTGGTGCTCTTCTTATCTTGGGCGATCGTGTAAAATGTATTACCATTTATCTCGTACCCTTTGAAAGTCATTATATTCGAAGATGGTAACTGGGACAGAAAGTAAATGTCATATTCAATAGAGGCGTCATGCATGGTACGTGTCTGCAACCAGCTGGCGAAACTCCTGGTTTGTTCACGTGTAATCCAGTCATCAGACCTCTCCGGGTGTTTGGAGCGTAGCAAATTCTTGTGTTCATTCATATACGGAGCCACCAAGGCGGAATTCTGTAGAACTGTGTAGTGTGCTTCAGTGAGAGAATGTCCGTCCATACATATTATTTGTTCCCCTCCTAGCGT
Organism: Triticum monococcum; assembly: GCA_034509565.1. Lineage (NCBI taxonomy): Eukaryota > Viridiplantae > Streptophyta > Magnoliopsida > Poales > Poaceae > Triticum > Triticum monococcum. The sequence goes on from CM067846.1 coordinate 72,737,754, forward strand.
CCCTTTTCCATCCAGTCTGCCCTTATGCCGTGATTCAGGAACACCAATCGGCTTAAGGTCAGGAATAAAGTCAATACAAAACTCAATGACCTCCTCATTTTCATGGCCCTTGGAGATGCTTCCTTCTGGTCTAGCATGGTTATGAACATATTTCTTTAAGACTCCCATGAACTTCTCAAGGGGGAACATATTGTGTAGAAATACAGGACCCAAAACGTTAATCTCTTCGCATAGGTGAACTAGGACGTGCGTCATGATGTTGAAGAAGGATGGTGGGAACACCAACTAGAAACTGACAAGACATTGCACCAAATCATTCTTTAACCTTGGTATGATTTCTGGATCGATTACCTTCTGAGAGATTGCATTGAGGAACGCACATAGCTTCACAATGGCTAATCGAACGTTTTTCGGTAGAAGCCCCCTCAATGCAACCGGAAGCAGTTGCGTCATAATCACATGGCAGTCACGAGACTTTAGGTTCTGGAAATTTTTCTCTGCCATGTTTATTATTCCCTTTATATTCGACGAGAAGCCAGACGGTACCTTAATACCGAGCAGGCATTCAAAGAAGATTTCCTTCTCTTCTTTGGTAAGAGCGTAGCTTGCATGACCCTGATGTATGCCATATTTTCCGTGCATACGTTGCTGGTCCTCCCGTGCCTGAGGTGTATCTTTTGTCTTCCCATACATGCCCAATAAGCCAAGTAGGGTCACACAAAGATTCTTCGTCATGTGCATCACGTCGATTGTGGAGCGGACCTCTAGGTCTTTCCAATAGGGAAGGTCCCAAAATATAAATTTCTTCTACCACATGGGTGCGCGTCCATCAGCGTCATTCGGAATAGGTTGTCCACCAGGACCCTTTCCAAAGACCACCTTCAAATCCTTGACCATATCATGTACATCAGCATCAGTACGGTGGCGAGGCTTCGTCCGGTGATCCGCCTCACCTTTGAAATGCTTGCCTTTCTTTCTTACGGGATGCCTACTCGGAAGAAATCGACGATGTCCCAGGTACACATTCTTCTTACAATTAGCCAAATATATACCGTCGGTATTGTCCAAACAGTGCGTGCATGCGCGGTATCCCTTGTTTGTCTATCCTAAAAGGTTACTGAGAGCAGGCAAATCATTGATGGTCACAAACAGCAACGCCTTTAGGTCAAATTCTTCCCCCATGTGCTCATCCACACACGTACAGCTGTTCCATTCCACAGTTGTAAGAGTTCTTCAACTAATGGCCTTAGGTACACATCAATGTCGTTGCCGGGTAGCTTAGGGCCTTGGATGAGCACTGGCATCATAATGAACTTCCGCTTCATGCACAACCAAGGAGGAAGGTTATACATAGAGTCATAGGCCAGGTGCTATGGTTGCTTCTCTGCTCCCCAAAAGGATTAATGCCATCTGCGCTTAGACCAAACCATATGTTCCTTACGTCATATGCAAACTCCTTCTCGTACTTTCTTTCCATTTTTCTCCACTGCGACCCATCAGCGGGTACTCTCAACTTTCCATCTTTCTTACAGTCTTCTCTATGCCATCGCATCGCCTTGGCATGCTCTTTGTTTTGGAACAAACATTTCAACCGTGGTATTATAGGAGCATACCACATCACCTTGGCAGGAATCTTCTTCCTGGGGCGCTCGCCCTCGACATCACCAGGGTCATCGCGACTGATCTTATAGCGCAATGCACCACATACCGGACAAGCGTTCAAATCCTCGTACTCACCGCGGTAGAGGATGCAATCATTAGGGCATGCATGTATCTTCTGCACCTCTAACCCTAGAGGGCAGACAACCTTCTTTGCTTCGTATGTACTCTCGGGAAATTCGTTGTCCTTTGGAAGCATATTCTTTATCATTACTAGCAACTTTCCAAATCCCTTGTCAGATATACCATTCTCTGTCGTCCATTGTAGCAATTCCAGTGTGGTGCCCAACTTTTTCTTGTCACCTACACAATTTGGGTACAAAATTTTTTTTGATCCTTTAACATGCGCTGCAACTTCTTCTTCTCCAAATCACTTGCGCAGTTTCTCTTTGCATCGGCAATGGCCCGACCTAGATCATCAACGGGCTCATCCGATGCCTCTTCTTCAGCTTCTTCCCGCATTGCCAGTTCAGCTTCTTCCCTCATTGTTGTATCATCGTATTCAGGGAACCCATGGCAAGGATAGCTATCGTCGTCCTCTTCTTCTTCATTATCTTCCATCATAACTCCTCTTTCTCCATGCTTGGTCCAAATATTATAGTGTGGCATGAAACCGGACTCAAACAAGTGGACGTGAATGCTTCTTGACGTAGAGTAATTGTGACCATTCTTACAGCCAGCACATGCACAAGGCATAAAACTATCCGCCCGCTTGTTTGCCTCAGCCGCAAGCAGAAAAGTACGCACGCCATTAATGAACTCGGGAGAACATCGGTCATCGTACATCCATTGCCGGCTCATCTTCAATACACAACACCGAAAACACCAAATTAATACAATACATAAAGATCATACGACACTTAAATGCAACAAACAAATAACTCTCTAGCTAAAGAATTTAAATGCAACAACAAATGCGATCAAGATCGCAACTAAGGTAACAATTGATCCAACAGCATAATGATACCAAGCCTCACTATGAATGGCATATTTTCTAATCTTTCTAATCTTTAAGCGCATTTTCTTCATCTTAATCTTGTGATCATCGACGACATCGGCAACATGCAACTCCAATTCCATCTTCTCCCCCTCAATTCTTTTCAATTTGTCCTTCAAATCCTCGTTTTCTTTTTCAACTAAATTTAACTTCTCGACAATAGGGTCGGTTGAAATTTCCGGTTCAACTACCTCCTACATACAAATATCTATGTCAACTTGATGGGCATAATTTTTCATAAACACGAAATGCAATGAATTGTTTTAAAAGAGAATATACCACATCCGAATCATAACCCGGACGAGGGCCAACGGGGACGGATATCAAAACCATGGCACTATGTATAACAAACAACGTATGGGTAAGATAATTATACGAGTAACTATATATCCAAATCACACAAACATCAATTTTTTATATAAAACTTCATGAACAAGAGGCTCACCACAAGGTGGTGCCGGCGACGGGACGTTGCGGGTGATTGACGGTGGTTACGACGGAGATTTAGAAGGCACTAATAAACCACACCTACATATGCAAACTAAGTGTTATTTTTGACCTCAAATTGCATATAAATCAAATACTAGCACATATATATAATTCCTCCCAAATTACTAAACTCAAAAATCAACCACTATATAAAGCATTGCACGAGCTAATCTAGCAATGAGAGATGAAAGGACAAAGTTGCTAACCTTTGTGATCATTTGAATGGATGGGGCCCTTCAAATCTTGACAAATTTTGGGCAAAATGTGTGATGAGTTTGAGAGGAAGAGGGAAAAGAATAGAGAGGAGAGGGGAAAAGGGAAGAACAGAGCGAGCTCGGGTGGACAAAGGGTCTATGTAGGACGACCTTTAGTACCGGTTCGTGATACGACCCGGTACTAAAGGTGCTGGAGGGGCCCCGGACTGACAACATCCTGCCACCACTCATTTTAGTACCAGTTCGTGGCACAAACCGGTGCTAAAGATTCGCCACGAGCCGGTACTAATGATGTCCGCCCGCCTAGCCGTTGGAACTGGCACTAATGGACACATTAGTGCCGGCTCAAATTCAAACCGGCACTAATGTGCTTCACATTTGACCCTTTTTCTACTAGTGTATCTTATCCCTAGTTTCGGTCCAATACTTACAGTTAAGCTAGCGAACGTTCTTCTCACTTTAAATATCTTTAGCAAGAAGAGAAACACAATTCTGGTACTTCATTCAAAAATCTTTGACAGCTGAGACATGAACTGGACTATGAGCTGCATCGCCATAAGGATTGGACAAAGACGTAAGAATCTGTTACCTCGGGAATTACACTATACATAGTTTTTATAGCTACAAGATAGAAGAATCATTGTAACACCCCTAGCTAGGGACGAATTCAGGGGGGGACGAGGTGGGGCGACGAGACCCCCCCCCCCCCACCGATCGTGTCGTTCCTCGATGGCCTTCAGTTAATCGCTATTTTTTGATTCGGTGGGTGTACGTAACGTTCTTTGCCTCCCCTATTGCTTCAGGCTTCGCAATTAATGTGAACCATCGCTATCTTTTTGATTCGGTGGGTTGGGCGTACGCACCCACGACCTGGAGTCCACGCATGCACGCTAACCTCTTCGTTTCCAAGCCTGCTTCTGTAATCGTAACCGAAGCCTGCAAGTGATGGCTGCTGATCGAATCTCTCCATTGCGCCTCCATCGAGAAGGGTCGAAGGGAAGGGGATGCCGGACAGGCAGGCGCTGATCGATCCACGGAGACGGTGCCGCCTTGCCGGCAGACCGGACGCAGTGATGACATGCAAGCCTAGGGCAGTTTCGAGAGGAGAAAACTGGCACTGAATCGGCATCGTTGCAACCAAAATCGATCACCGCCGGCGATGTGGCGATGTGATGCTGTGCTCCGCAACGATGGAACGATGTCAGGATATTTTGCGGTTAGTCTACTTCGTTGATATATACTGTATTATTTAATGTTTATTTGGTACTGTTAATATTTTCTAGAATGCATATTACAAAGTTTCTATGTTTAGATGGAATTAGCTTACCTGCGTAGATTTGTTTTATCATCATTAGACCTGATGCCCCAGTGGCGGAGACAGGGGGGACCAGCAGGGGCCCTGGCCCCCTCCCCCCCTAATATTGTTGTATTAAGCGTAATATGCATGCTAATAGATGTACAAAGATTGCAAAAATGGTGTATTCTTATGAGCTGGCCCTCCCTAGTAAGGATTTACTACACTTGGCCCTCCTCATACTATATTCCTGGCTCCGCCACTGTGATGCCCTGATTATATACTTTTAACAGAATGAATTGTAAATTATGTATGTACAGTCATGAATAGGAAAATAATTTACTGATTCCACTGCGGAACAGGTTTTATAACCTTAATTTGGCTGTATGATTGAAAGTTTCTATCGCAATCGAGAAGCTAGTGAAAAAACAGCACCGATTCTAGTCCAACAAATGACCACACTTGATCTAGGTGAAAGTAAAGCAAATGAGTAAACAGTTGGAGATGCAAAGCTAACGCTTAGGATAGCCATACGGTATGTCTTTTTTTTTTTGCTTGTTGTCTTTCGCCCCCCCTATGTCTAAATCCTGGCTCCGTCCCTGCCCCTAGCATGCATGTAAATCTTTGCAATGATCTTTGTAAGATATATACCGGTGCAATATATGAAATACACGTGAAATAAAAACCAGTAAATTGTTAAGAATCAATAAATATAAAATAATATTATTTCTGTGTGCTTACACATTTAATTTGTCTTAGTCTATAACCGTGGCAACTAATAATGGACTTAATTGCCTAGACAGTGTCGATCTTGGCTTTTATACCCTGCACTCGGCAAAGAGTGTCAGGATTACCTTCTATGTTGGTTGCACCGTCCCTGTGCCAAAGCCGTGTTTAGCTAGTCATTGTAGCCTTCCATGACACAAATGAAGGGCAGAATGGAGGGCCTCTAGGCCATCTCCAAGCTATCATGGGTTTTTCTATATACATTATCCACAGTTTAATCAAATGGCAGACCACACATGCTCTTTCATAAAAAAAGAGATGATGCTGGTCCAGCCTACCAAATAATGCTTGAAATCACGCAACATGTACTTTGAAGTTGATGCAAATAATGCTTTCAACCAACCATAGTATGTAGGTAGTAATGCTTTCACTTTCCCTTCCGGTTATATATACCTCTACTACACACCTTCACCCTAAGCACTCACCAAGCTTTGTCATCATTTCATCCATATCTTACACTTTTGACATTACAACTCCTTCCTTTTAACATTTCAGTACAATAATTACGTATATAGCAATTTACAAGAGAACTACGGAAAAACAAAAATGTTGTCGGGAATGCGTAGGAACAAGAGGCATAGGCAAATAAACACATGCTTATTTATCACTTTTGTTCTTTGTGACGCCCATGATCATCTGGTGGGTTTGCAATCACAGTTATACCGCTGCAACAAGGAGGAGAATCCTTTTACAATACACTGAATCATTTTTTAACCGTTCATTTTCGTGATTCAATGGTTCAGATACGACAATACTACACGAGCATTTGTGCAATATATTTAGGTGTCATGGGCCTTTTTGGTAGCTTACTATTATAAATTGCACAACCAGCTTTCCTGAAAAAAGTTAATTTTCTATCTCTATGCCTCGACCGTATGGCGGTCTTTTTTTTTTGATAAAGGGTGAAGTTTATTACTCAAAATGAAGTATCAAGAGAATACAACTGAAATGAGCACACACCCGGCCTCTGCATATCTAGAATGCACATAGCTAACACTAACGCACACACACACACGCGCGCGCGCACACACACACACACACACACACACACACAAAAGACCTGCCGGCAATACCAAAGTCATATAAGACCAAAGCTATGCCTAAGCAAGCAAAAAAAGAAACAGAAGCAATCAAATCCACGATCGACAAACTACCACAATGACCATATTCGCAGCAACCATCTCATGACACCACAAGGACAACAAGGTTCTTCAACAACAACCCCTTCAGGAAGGGAGTGACGTTCGAGCGCCATCGTCATCGATCCAACCATCAAAAACCAGAGTCTAGGTTTTCATCCTGAAAAAATAGTCCAAACATATTAAAGCAATGTCTTCAATAAGGTAACGACGCAGAAAACATCGTTATTGCCGGGTACAACCAACTCGGGTCAAACCAAGGTTTTCATCCCGCAGCTCGAGTGGCGGTCTAGTGTCTTCTAAACTTTGGTTATCTCAGCTTGACGAGTTCTTTCCGCCAAGAGTATCACAATTATGCTGTCGCGATCGCTAGGATGTGCTAGTGCACAAGCAAGCTGCTAAGCGCATAGACTGCTGGATGGATTCTTCCTTAGGACACGCACATATACGGGAGACCAAGCTAGCCGGATCGATTCTCGTATGTGTCCTCGACAATTTTTTTTGCGTGATATAGTCGTACATCTCGTATCTTGGCATACATGAGGTGGGTGCAGATCGCTCGGTGTGGATGATGCTCGGTTCTCGGTGAAGATGGTGCGTTGATTTGTCGCATGAGGTCGGCCTATGTGTTGCATGCAGAAAAGAATCCACGCATGCGGTCCTGTGCATGCAGCGTAGCCCGGTGCACCGTTTGCATGTGCTCGCTGGCTCGTGCCGTGTCACTCCTGGTGTTGCTGCTGAGTAAATAGGCATTTTTCCGACTAATTTAATTCATAAATAGATGACTAGCATAATATTGATAGAATTAATGACATACTGATACTGATCTAAAGAAGCACATAAACAGTAGACAGATCTACACATAATCTTAGTACTACTAATACAGAAATAATTAGGAGAGGGATAAATGCGTTATACCCTTCGGTAGGCCATGCAGAAGCCACGGCGGCGGCAACAACATCATCAGCGGCCTTTTTGTCGGCCTCCAGCTTCTTGGCGGCGAGGCGGTTGGTTTCGGTCTGAGATATGGTGTTGACGAAGACGACGCAGATTTAGAGAAAGTAGCTGATCGGAGGTGAGCAGCCGCTTCCCAAAAATCTATTCGCCCCTCTCCCGTACAGGAACCCGAGAGGCGGGGTTTCGGAGACTTGCTCTCCCGTCGACGGTGGGTAGTGCGTGTGGAGCAGATGTGTCTATTTCGGAGACACCGCACACTTATGTAGGCGCAGCCGCGTGGAGAGACGTGGGGTCGACCCACGTCCGAGTTCGTGACAACCCACGATCCAATGTGTCAAATCGTGGCCCAACTGTCAGAAAACTCTTTTACTGACGGACAAAAATAAGCGCGTAGGTGTGAGCTCGTCTCGGCTCATTTCCACAACTCGTGTCGTGACGTGCCCAGGCGTGGCGTGGCGAGGCGGGCGGTGGAGGAGTGCGCGAGGGTCTCTTCTATTCTCAAGCTCCAAAAACATGTATAAGAGAAACCCTTATAAAGAGGTTCAACTACTTCTCCACTAGCAGGGTGGGATTAAAGTTCCCACTACATCTAGTGCCATATAACCCACATGGGCCCTTAGAGATTTTTTCTGAAATTGTTGGATGGGCCTAAAGCCCACCCCATATTTCAACAATCCCCCACCAGATCTCACTAGTAGGGAAAAACCTAGCAGTAGCGCGGGAATTTCGTGTATCAGTAGCACGGGGTCCCGCGCTACTGATACAACGCTATAGCTAACATGTATCAGTAGTGCGTGTTGTCCCACGCTACTGCTATACATGGCTAGCAGCAGCGAGCTTTAGTGCAACGCACTACTGCTAATAGCTGCAGCGCTTTTAACTAGGACGCGCTACTGGTAAGAGCGTGCTGCTGCTAACTTTATTCCCCTCGCTACTGCTAGTTTTATTAGTTTTTGTTTTTTCTTCTGCATATTTGTTTTGTATTTGAACAAGCTTTATACAATAATCTGTAGCATATCATACACATACAAATGTAATCATAGCATCAAATCATGTCATCATCATAATCATCATCCAACACAAAGTGGTCTCTCGTCATTATCTCGAAAATAGCGATATAAGTCTCGATTACTTGCAACTTCATCGTCATCCATCTAAACAATGATATGCGCGAGAAGAGCTATCACTATGAGTAAGAGCGAAATTATGCAGTACATGAGTTCGTATCCCTCTCTCGCACTAGCGTGAACCTACACTAACTACCGTCTGTCGCTCGGAAACCGGCAATCGGTACACCTGGGCCTGACACTTCGGCCACTCGTCGTATACTCTTGGTGTAGCACTTCTTCGCCATCGATGATCTGTGCACCTGCATCGTCACATGAGTCGATGATATGCAACATATATAGTTGAGCAACAGAAAGAGACGGACTCGGCAAAAATAGAAGCAACATATCATAAGCATAAATAACAAAGTTCATCGTACCCAAAATCCCCTAACTAGAGTGATCTTCGCTAGTCGAGAAGGACGGTTTAATTACATCACAAATAAAGTTTTAACGTGCATAACTCAAAGTTTCGTCATACAGAAAGTATGGACTAAACAGACACATTGTCATATATCGACATTCACTCCAACATGTCGTGCCATCCATCCAAGTCAGGGAGATAGTCCCCGAGCTTAGTGAAAGGCTTCAGGTCGAGACGCTGAGAGGCTACGTGTGTTCAAACGTCTTCCCGCAACATTTTCCCTTCCTCGTAGAACATGCATGTTTTTTCGATGACCTCCTTCATGATGATTTGGGCAAGTTCACGCTGGATGTGAGAGAACTCAGCTCAAAGTCAATGATCCAGGATATCTCCTACGATCTTTGCCCATTGCAGAATATGGGCATCGCCGGATGTAGGTGACATGCGAAGGTTCTGCTGATCTCGTCTGTACTCCAGAGATGTCTACTACGCAATTTTATTCTTGTAGACACGTGTTGGTCCTCCAAGCGCAGAGTTTTGTAGGACAGTAGCAATTTTCCCTCAAGTAGATGACCTAAGGTTTATCAATCCGTGAGAGGTGTAGGATGAAGATGGTCTCTCTCAAACAACCCTGCAACCAAATACAAGAAATCTCTTGTGTACCCAACACACCCAATACAATGGCAAATTGTATAGGTGCACTAGTTCGGCGAAGAGATGGTGATAAAGTGCAATATGGATGGTAGAAATATATTTTTATAATCTGAATAAATAAAAACAGCCAGGTAGCAAATAGTAAACGCGCACAAAAACGACATTGCAATGCTTGAAAACAAGGCCTAGGGTCCGTACTTTCACTAGTGCAATCTCTCAACAGTGCTAACATAGTTGGATCATATGATTATCCCTCAAAGTGCAATAAAGAATCACTCCCGAGTTCCTATTAGTGGAGAACAAAAGATAGAAATTGTTTGTAGGGTACGAAACCACCTCAAAGATATTATTTCCGTTCCATCTATCCTAGAGTTCGTACTAAAATAACACCAAAGCAAATTCATATTCATAACACTCAATCCAACACAAAGAACTATAAGGAGACCCCAAAGTAAATATCGGAGAAAAGATAATAAAAACGTGCATCAACCCCTATGCATAGATTATCCCAATGTCACCGCGGAAATCCGCGAGTTGAATGCCAAAACACATATCAAGTGAATCAATATGATACCCCATTATCACCTCAAGTATTCTTACCGCAAGACATACATCATATGTTCTCATATCTGAATATTCAATTCGACAAGACAAAACTTCAAAGGGTAAAGATTCAATTCATCAAAACAAGGGTATAGAGGGGAGAAACATCATATGATCGGACTATATTAACAAAGCCCATGATATAGATCACGAGAGAGAGAGAGAGATTAATCACATAGCTACTGGTACAAACCCTCAGCCCCGAGGGAGAAGTCTGTATTTACAAGAAAGTGAGTGGGAGCTCTGTAGCATTTCTGATATTATATGTAGATGGCATATTGTTGATTGGAAATGATACTGAATTTCTGAATAGCATAAAAGTATACTTGAATAAGAATTTTTCAATGAAAGACCTCGGTGAAGCTGCTATATATTGGGCATCAAGATCTATAGAGATAGATCAAGACGCTTAATTGGACTTTCACAAAGCACATACCTTCATAAAGTTTTGAAGAAGTTCAAAATGGATCAGTCAAAGAGAGGGTTCTTGCTTGTGTTACAAGGTGTAAAGATGAGTCAGACTCAATGCCCGACAACTGCAGAAGATAGAGAGGAAATGAAAGTCATTCCCTATGCCTCGGCCATAAGTTCTATCATGTATGAAATGCTGTGTACCAGACCTGATGTGTGCCTTGCTATTTGTTTAGCAGGGAGGTACCAAAGTAATCCAAGAGTGGATCACTGGACAGGGGTCAAGAACATCCTGAAATACCTGAAAAGGACTAAGGATATGTTTCTCATTTATGGAGGTGACAAAGAGCTCGTCGTAAACGGTTACGTCGATGCAAGCTTTGACACTGATCCGGATGACTCTAAGTCACAAACTGTATGTGTATTTATATTGAATGGTGGAGCTGTTAGTTGGTGCAGTTCCAAGCAAAGCGTCGTGGCGGGATCTACATGTGAAGTGGAATACATAGCTGCTTCGGAAGCAACAAATGAAGGAGTCTGGATGAAGGAGTTCATGTTCGATCTAGGTGTCATACCTAGTGCATCGGGTCCAATGAAAATCTTTTGTGACAATACTGGAGCAATTGCCCCGACGAAGGAATCCAGATTTCACAAGAGAACCAAACACATCAAGAGACGCTTCAATTCCATCCACGGTCAAGTCAAGGAGGGAGACATAGAGATTTGCAAGATACATACGGATGTGAATGTTGCAGACCCGTTGACTAAGCCTCTCTCACGAGCAAAACATGATCAACACCAAGAATCCATGGGTGTTAGGATCATTACTATGTTGTGACGCCCGGATAATCAAGCTACAGTAAACCTCTGCTAATGATGCCACGTCACCCCGATTACTGTTGCTAATCTCGCGTTAGGTCGAAACCAGTTCGAATTCAAATTCAAAATCAAGCAAACAATAAAAGTTTACAAATATTAAAACTAAAATGTTCGGAGTAAGCCAAATAATGCATAGGTAATTATGGTGGAGAAACCACACTTTTATAAAATGTTTAAATACTCTTAAATGAATAAAAGAGTAGCAGAAACAATTATTTTAATGCTTTAACAATAATAAACATTTTCAAAACTAAATTGTTATAAGTATTAAACTATTGTGGCAGTGGCATAATTTGTAAAATCCTGTTTAGGTGCCACTTTGGTAAATTACTAAAACTAAAGTAAAAGGAAACTAAAAGAAAGCAAACTATATATAAAAAAATAGAAAACAAAAAAAGGAAATAGAAGAGCCCCCCCCCCCACTTGACCGTGGCCCAACTTGGCCAAACGGCCTTGGCCCACGAGGCCACCACCTAGGTCGGCCCACCACGTCCCGTATAAGGCCTCACTTGGCCAAACCCTAACCCCCTTCCCCACTCCCCCCCACATCGCCACTCCCCGCCCCTCCCCCGATCCGATCCGGATCGGGGCCCGTTGCGCCCTGCGTTCGACACCGGCGACACAGCCCCCCCCCCCCCCCCGCGCTGCCGTCGTTGCCCATGGCCAATGCCGGGGCCGCCTCTCACCGCAGCCGCTGGACCTCGTCGTCCCCGTCCTCAGCCCCGACGACCGCGCACGGCGCCGCCCTCGCCGGATTCGTCAAGCGCTTCCTCGCCGGCCTGCCCCTCTCCGCCGCGTCGTCCCCGACGCCCCCCCCCTCGACCCCCACTGCCCTGGCCCTACCATCCCCCTGTGAGGCCCAGCTCCTCCTCTCTTCGCGCGCGCCTCGCCCGCACTCTGCCCTGCCCCGCACGCGCACACGCGCGTCGCGCTCTGGCCGTCCGCTGGCCACGCCCGTAGCCGTCGTCTCCGCTTCGCCTAGGGGTGCTTGGCCCCGCCTCCTTGGCCGCACCCCGCGGGCGCTCGCGCCGCGCGCCTCTCTTTTCCCGTACGCCCCGCGCTCGAGCTCCGGACGGGCTCGCGTCTGCCGCGCCCGTCGCCGTGAGCCCCGCCTCTCGCCCACGGCCTCTGCTCCGCCGCTCGCTGCACGCTGTCCCGCACCGCGCCTCGTGCCCCCCCTGCTGCAGCCCTGCCGCGCGCTCATGCGCGCCCGCCCACACGAGGCCGAGCTCGCCGCCGCTCGCTCACGGGCCGCCCCGTGCTGGCCTCGCCCACGCCGGCCTGGCAACCTGCCAGGTCCGTCGCCCACGCCCGCATGCCCCTGGGCGTGCGCCCGAACAGGGCGCGCCCGTTACCCGTCGCCCGCGCCCTCTAGGCCCCGATGGGCCACAGACATGTGGGGCCCGCCCCCAGAACGTTTTATAAAAAAAGATTAAAAAAAAGAAACAATAATAATTAAAAATAAATAAACTTAATTAATTAATTAACTAAATTAATTAAGTTAATTAATCCTAGTTAATTAATCTAATTAATCTGTTAGTTTAATTAAACAGTAGTTTGATTAGCCTAAGCCCTAGTTAACTAAAACAGTCAATGACATGGGGGTCCCACCCCTGTTGACCAGTCAAACGTTGACTGGTCAACTGGGTCCCCCTGGCCCACCTGTCAGTCACTGGGTACACTTTGGTGTACACTGTGCTGGGTGCGTCTAGCAATTTAACAATTATTTTCGAATTAAAAATAATTCCAGAAATTACTAAAATCTTTAGAAAATCATATCTTTTAATCCGTAACTCGGATTAAAATATTTTCAACATGAAAGTTGCTCAGAACGATGAGACGAACCCGGATACGCAGCCCGTTCGTCCGCCACACCTCCCTAACCTATCGAACTCGCAACTTTCCCCCTCCGGTCCTCTGCCCGAAAACGCAAAACACCGGGGATACTTTCCCGGATGTCATCCCCCTTCACCGGTATCACCTATTACCGCGTTAGGGCACCTCTAACGCCGTTACTTGTCATGTCATGCATCACTATGCATATGCTTGCTTAAATATTTATTGTTTCTCCCCCCTCTTCTCTCGATAGACACCGAGACCGACGCCGCTGCTACCCAGTACGACTACGGAGTTGACGACCCCTCTCTCTTGCCAGAGCAACCAGGCAAGCCCCCCCTTTGATCACCAGATACCGCCTACTCTTCTCTATACTGCTTGCATTAGAGTAGTGTAGCATGTTACTGCTTCCCGTTAATCCTATACTGATGCATAGCCTGTCCTTGCTACTGCTGTTGTTACCTTTACCTGCAAACCTAATGCTTAGTATAGGATGCTAGTTTATCATTAGTGGCCCTACATTCTTGTCCGTCTGCCATGCTATACTATCGGGCCGTGATCACTCGGGAGGTGATCACGGGTATATACTATATACTTTATACATGATACATGTGGTGACTAAAGACGGGTAGGCTCGTAGGAGCACCCGCGAGTGGATCTTTGAGGCGGAGCGACAGGGCAGGTTCCGACCACCTAGGAGAGAGGTGGGCCTGGCCCTGGTCGGTGTTCGCGGATACTTAACACGCTTAACGAGATCTGGGTATTTGATCTAAGTCTGGCCATTTGGTCTATACGCACTAACCATCTACGTGGGAGCAGTTATGGGCATCCCGGCGTCGTGGTATCAGCCGAAGCCTTCGTAACGTCAGCGACTGAGTGGCGCGCGCCGGATTGGACTGGAAAGCCACTAGGCTAGGTCTGCTTCCGGCCGCGTACGCAATGTGCAGGTGTGCAAAGGGCGATGGGCCCAGACCCCTGCGCCATAGGATTTAGACCGGCGTGCTGACCTCTCTGTTGTGCCTAGGTAGGGCTGCGACGTGTTGATCTTCCGAGGCCGGGCATGACCCAGAAAAGTGTGTCCGGCCAAATGGGATCGAGCGTGTTGGGGTATGTGGTGCACCCCTGCAGGGAAGTTTATCTATTCGAATAGCCGTGTCCCTCGGTAAAAGGACGACCCGGAGTTGTATCTTGACCTTATGACAACTAGAACCGGATACTTAATAAAACACACCCTTCCAAGTACCAGATACAACCGGTGATCGCTCTCTCACAGGGCGACGAGGAGAGGATCATCGGTTAGGATTATGCTATGCGATGCTACTTGGAGGACTTCAGTCTACTCTCTTCTACATGCTGCAAGACGGAGGCTGCCAGAAGCGTAGTCTTCGGAAGGAGTAGCTATCCCCCTCTTATTCTGGCATTCTGCAGTTCAGTCCACATATGATACCCTTATTCCATTTGATACCCATGCATATGTAGTATAGCTCCTTGCTTGCGAGTACTTTGGATGAGTACTCACGGTTGCTTTCTCCCTCTTTTCCCTCTATCCCTTCTACCTAGTTGTCGCAACCAGATGTTGGAGCCCAGGAGCCAGACGCCACCGTCGACGACGACTCCTACTACACCGGAGGTGCCTACTACTACGTGCTGCCCGCTGACGACGACCAAGAGTAGTTTAGGAGGATCCCAGGCAGGAGGCCTGCGCCTCTTTCGATCTGTATCCCAGTTTGTGCTAGCCTTCTTAAGGCAAACTTGTTTAACTTATGTCTGTACTCAGATATTGTTGCTTCTGCTGACTCGTCTATGATCGAGGTCTTGTATTCGAGCCCTCGAGGCCCCTGGCTTGTAATATGATGCTTGTATGACTTATTTTATTTGTAGAGTTGTGTTGTGATATCTTCGTGTGAGTCCCTGATCTTGATCGTACACGTTTGCGTGTATGTTTAGTGTACGATTAAATCAGGGGCGTCACAAGTTGGTATCAGAGCCGACTGCCTGTAGGAATCCCCCTTCCATACTCCTTGGCCGAAGTCGAGTCTAGACATTGCAAAACTTTTACTAACATGGCTGTGTGTCTTACGGGCACACGTCGCCGTTTGTGTGGTATTAGGATCTTTTATTCCCCGCCTTTACTCTAGGGCCCTGATCTCTCTTCTATTCGGGTTAAATGGTTTTGCTAACTCTAACTCTAGGTTCTCTTAAATACTCTCTCCCGGAGAGCCCCTTCATTCCAGATGATGGCCTGCTTCACCAGAAGAATCCAAAGATACTCTTTGCTATTCCTCTCGAGACTTTGTGCCCATCACTTTTACTATTCCCGAACACCGATAAATCCTTATGGATAACTACTTACACTTGCCATTCATACGGTCATCCTCCATTGATCTTGTTATTACAAGATACCCCGGAGTCTTCTCTATTGTTCCAAGGATACTTTGTGCCTACTGCCTAGCAGTTCCTTGCCACATGAATACCCCTTCAATTAAATCCTCGCACTTGTCGAGTATCCACTCATCCCCAGTTGTTCATGTGTTTCACAATGGTCTTCGAAATACTATTCGATCCTCCAAAAATCCTTAGTAGCTTATTGCTCTGCAATACTTGCCTACTTGCATTATGGATGCTTTCCATATGTCTGGCGATATTCGTTAGTATCCTTAGGCATCGTCTTTTGATCCTATTGATTCAACTTGAGTGCGAATGCACGCAATCATCAGTTGATCCTTTTAAATTATCTTTCCGGCTCAGACGTTATTTTAAAACATGAGCTGGATCTCGACCAATCAAATTGCTGTCGATTGTACCCTTAAGGCTATTCAACTTATCCATCCCTGATCAGAGCATTGCTTCTGATCCCTTGTCTTGGAATTGATAATTCTTTGCATTTGAGCCTTGAATTAGTCAGTTGTTTCTAAAGTCTGATCTCCTTGCATTGTTTCTCCCTCTGGTTGAGTACCGATGCTCACACCAGATCCCTTGAGGACCACCAGATCATTTGCTGGATTTTATCCGACAGCGTCCTTCATATTCAATAAGTCTGTGAGCCTTTCCTCGGATTCATAATACCTTTGGTAAATTGTATCCTCTGCTTTCTCAAACATGCTCTACTAACGAGCTGGTGTTATTTATTCTTGAAACTTGTGGTATATGTTTCTAAGAAGCCCCTATGGGTTGAACATATGCCTTCTCTAAACTGTGTGAACTCGAAAGTTTTCACGAGTCATACTCTTCTGGTATTTTGCTAGATAAAATTTCTAAACTACAGCTTTGTCAAAAGCGAGAAGTAAAATGAAAGGTTATGCATGGAGGAATTGGGAGTCGACCTTGAGCCTTTGCGTTCATGCCCATGGACCCGATGTGAAACTTATCATCGAAGCTTCTTGTAAATGATATTAGTTCCCTTGGTATAAGTTCATCTTATATCTGGGATCCGGCCTTTTACAATCGTGGTTCCGACCATGTTCTCTTTTAAATACCATTTTCGATGCAAGTGTAAGCACTTGTCTCATGTGGATCAATACCTCGGTCCAACCTCTACTTTGATCCGTCTTCGAGTATTACCCCCCTGGTATCTCGAGATTATCTTGAAACTGCATAACTTCTTATGAGTTCTTCATCAAGTACTACATTCTCACTGATTATAGTTTTCATGGGCTCTGAGTTATTAAACACTCAAAGACACCGATAACCGAACCGAGTCTGCCCTACGGTTCAGCAACTCTTGATAATCTTCTTTAAGTCCGAGTTTGTACTCGATCATGTCATTCCTAGCCTGATCGGCTATATCATTATCGTGCTAAATTTTAACTGTGCTACCTGGTCCTTAATCCTGGAGCACAACTTTCGATGATGAGCTAAGCTTACGTCGATCTTCCTCGTCATATCAATTCACCTTGAACAACAAGCTTGATTTCAAGTTTGTGCCCTACCCATGGTTCCAATAACCTTCCGCTTCATCATTCCTTTGATTTGATGTTGTCACTGATTGATTACATCTTGAAATCTCTCGACCAATGTGCCGTGAAGATCATCAACCTTATGAGGTCTTCCTGGATATCAATTGAATTCATGATGAGAAATACCATCCTTGCCCCCGATGAATTGTATTATCATCGGCCACTTTATTGCCTTCCCTCCAACACAAACTTATTCGTGTTTTGAGTTATACCTTGAGATCCTTGCTATACAGCATTTGTTCTTCTTTACCTTGGAATGTTACCACCTTATATGTCAAGAATGTCGTGGTAATTTTACCACCTCTTGAGAATTCTTGATATAGTAATATCTCTCGCCTTTTGTGTTCATTTCTTGGTCTCCGTGTTGTTTCTAACCGGAATACCGATAAATGGTCTGTGATGTGTAAATTCTAAACTTCTAGCAACCCTATTGCTTGAAGTTATTGGTCTACAGTTTCATTCTAAGTCTATTGATTATTGAATCATCATTCAAACATTGATCGTGCTACCTAGTCCAGATTCCTGGGTGCACCCTTCTATCATTGTTCAGTTGTGTATGTTTCCCTCGAGCATACATCCTTATATCATTTGACCCGACAAATGTTATCTCCTTGTTCACATAAGTGTGGAAATCCATCTTTTGAAAATCTCAATGATTTGTTGCTGAGCCTATCAGCCACCTCCTCATCCTCTCCTTGGTTTACTGATGACCTCTTGTTTCAGAGCTCACTTACATAGATCACTTCTGAGAATCTCACAATGTCATCTCGTCAAATTGTGTTGCACCTTTTCTTCTCAGGCATCCCGAGTCTGAGGTATCCTGACACCAATCAAATCTGAATCTCGGTTAGATATGATGGCTGGAACATATTTCCAAGAGTTTTAGCATTGGTCTATATATCTCTCGGTAAGGTGATGTCATGCCTAGCACACCTGGCCGGAGGACCTATTGTTACTATTTCCTTTTTAGCCAGGTTATCCATTCTCCCATGAGGAAATGGAATGACTTTCTTTATAAATTGTTCCTGGTGAATCCTTTGTATATCCAAAGTCCGACCTTTGATTGAAGACCATGTCAATGCTATCTCAAAGCATGTCTGTGGTACTCTCTTCATCAACAAGAACATTTGAAGCCCAATGCTAAATGTTTCTTGCTCAATTATCCAAACAACGCTGTATGGATAATGTCATGAAAGTTCTCTCCCCTTACCTAGAGGCTTTTCTACCTTCTATCCGGTCTTGGGTATCATACTATGCTTGTATTGGGAAGGATATACCCCTGAAATATGAGTTTAACCACATTTTCCTTTCCATTCTTCTGTTTAAGCTAAGAATCACATTTTCCTTCCATTGTTTTGTTTAACCTTTCTTGTGATCATATGATCCAAGCAGAAATATTCTCCTGTTTATGTAAACACCGTGGTGTACAATTCTGTTAGCATGACCCTGTTACTATTGTTGATGACATTCTGGTAGCCACCGATGGACGAGAACTTTGCCTAATGGCTCGCCTCGTTCAACAAGCAGGAAAATTGTTCTCTTCGTCCCTCGCCCTTGGTACCGACATTGTTGTCAACATAAATGATAGGCTACCCTCTGACATGTCTTGCTATCACGACCGTGCGAGGTATCAACGCTTTTCCTACTTTTAACCACATGGTGGGCCGATAACCCACAGTTACACAGGATCGAAACCTGACCCTCCTATACACCCCCGGTTTCCAAATTCAATTCCTCGCACTTGGCCTCGTTTGCGATTCACGAGCCACCTTTCGAAAGATCATCAATTCTGGTATGAGATGCAAAACTTATTCCCATTGCTCTGAACCCCTTTCACACTATGTTTCAGGCAATGAACGATTGCCTATCCGCTCAAAACTTCTTATTGCACTGTCCTACTTTGCTCTCGATGTGTATCATTTGTTCAACTCGAGAGATACTCTTATGTTCGTTCTTGGGATACCCCAGATGATTTTCCCTTATAACATCCTATCGTTGTAGGGCTGCCCCTTACCTATTCGTAAGTACGATGGAGTTCCTCGAAGAAAGGACGACAACTTCATCATGATGCATTGGAATAAAGAACTGAAGACATCAACGAAGGGAATTAACTTCTTCGAGAAGATCCATTAGCATATCGTAACCAGAACTTTCCCCTTACTCCCCTCTTAAATCTCGGGACGAGATTTCTTGTAGTGGAGGAGAATTGTGACGCCCGGATAATCAAGCTACAGTAAACCTCTGCTAATGATGCCACGTCACCCCGATTACTGTTGCTAATCTCGCGTTAGGTCGAAACCAGTTCGAATTCAAATTCAAAATCAAGCAAACGATAAAAGTTTTCAAATATTAAAACTAAAATGTTCGGAGTGAGCCAAATAATGCATAGGTAATTATGGTGGAGAAACCACACTTTTATAAAATGTTTAAATACTCTTAAATGAATAAAAGAGTAGCAGAAACAATTATTTTAATGCTTTAACAATAATAAACATTTTCAAAACTAAATTGTTATAAGTATTAAACTATTGTGGCAGTGGCATAATTTGTAAAATCATGTTTAGGTGCCACTTTGGTAAATTACTAAAACTAAAGTAAAAGGAAACTAAAAGAAAGCAAACTATATATAAAAAAACAGAAAACAAAAAAAGGAAATAGAAGAGCCACCCCCCCACTTGACCGTGGCCCAACTTGGCCAAACGGCCTTGGCCCACGAGGCCACCACCTAGGCCGGCCCACCCCGTCCTGTATAAGGCCTCCCTTAGCCAAACCTAACCCCCTCCCCCACTCCCCCCCACGTCGCCACTCCCCGCCCCTCCCCCGATCCGATCTGGATCGGGGCCCGTTGCGCCCTGCGTTCGACATCGGCGACACAGCCCCCCCCCCCGCGCTGCCGTCGTTGCCCATGGCCCATGCCGGGGCCGCCTCTCACCGCAGCCGCTGGACCTCGTCGTCCCCGTCCTCAGCCCCGACGACCGCGCACGGCGCCGCCCTCGCCGGATTCGTCAAGCGATTCCTCGCCGGCCTGCCCCTCTCCGTCGCGTCGTCCCCGACGCCCCCCCTCCACCCCCGCTGCCCTTGCCCTACCATCCCCCTGTGAGGCCCCCCTCCTCCTCTCTTCGCGCGCGCCTTGCCCGCACTCTCCCCTGCCCCGCACGCGCACACGCGCGTCGCGCTCCGGCCGTCCGCTGGCCACGCCCGTAGCCATCGTCTCCGCTTCGCCTGGGGGTGCTTGGCCCCGCCTCCTTGGCCGCACCCCGCGGGCGCTCGCGCCGCGCGCCTCTCTTTCCCCGTACGCCCCGCGCCCGAGCTCCGGACGGGCTCGCGTCTACCGCGCCCGTCGCCGTGAGCCCCGCCTCTCGCCCACGGCCTCTGCTCCGCCGCTCGCTGCACGCTGTCCCGCACCGCGCCTCGTGCTCCCCCTGCTGCAGCCCTGCCACGCGCTCATGCGCGCCCGCCCACACGGGGCCGAGCTCGCCGCCGCTCGCTCACGGGCCGCCCCGTGCTGGCCTCGCCCACGCCGTCCTGGCAACCTGCCAGGTCCATCGCCCACGCCCGCATGCCCCTGGGCGTGCGCCCGAACAGGGCGCGCCCGTTACCCGTCGCCCGCGCCCTCTAGGCCCCGATGGGCCACAGACATGTGGGGCCCGCCCCCAGAACGTTTTATAAAAAAAAGATTAAAAAAAAGAAACAATAATAATTAAAAATAAATAAACTTAATTAATTAATTAACTAAATTAATTAAGTTAATTAATCCTAGTTAATTAATCTAATTAATCTGTTAGTTTAATTAAACAGTAGTTTGATTAGCCTAAGCCCTAGTTAACTAAAACAGTCAATGACATGGGGGTCCCACCCCTGTTGACCAGTCAAACGTTGACTGGTCAACTGGGTCCCTCTGGCCCATCTGTCAGTCACTGGGTACACTTTGGTGTACACTGTGCTGGGTGCGCCTAGCAATTTAACAATTATTTTCGAATTAAAAATAATTCCAGAAATTACTAAAATCTTTAGAAAATCATATCTTTTAATCCGTAACTCGGATTAAAATATTTTCAACATGAAAGTTTCTCAGAACGATGAGACGAACCCGGATACGCAGCCCGTTCGTCCGCCACACCTCCCTAACCTATCGAACTCGCAACTTTCCCCCTCCGGTCCTCTGCCCGAAAACGCAAAACACCGGGGATACTTTCCCGGATGTCATCCCCCTTCACCGGTATCACCTATTACCGCGTTAGGGCACCTCTAACGCCGTTACTTGTCATGTCATGCATCACTATGCATATGCTTGCTTAAATATTTATTGTTTCTCCCCCCTCTTCTCTCGATAGACACGGAGACCGACGCTGCTGCTACCCAGTACGACTACGGAGTTGACGACCCCTCTCTCTTGCCAGAGCAACCAGGCAAGCCCCCCCTTTGATCACCAGATACCGCCTACTCTTCTCTATACTGCTTGCATTAGAGTAGTGTAGCATGTTACTGCTTCCCGTTAATCCTATACTGATGCATAGCCTGTCCTTGCTACTGCTGTTGTTACCTTTACCTGCAAACCTAATGCTTAGTATAGGATGCTAGTTTATCATTAGTGGCCCTACATTCTTGTCCGTCTGCCATGCTATACTATCGGGCCGTGATCACTCGGGAGGTGATCACGGGTATATACTATATACTTTATACATGATACATGTGGTGACTAAAGACGGGTAGGCTCGTAGGAGCACCCGCGAGTGGATCTTTGAGGCGGAGCGACAGGGCAGGTTCCGACCACCTAGGAGAGAGGTGGGCCTGGCCCTGGTCGGTGTTCGCGGATACTTAACACGCTTAACGAGATCTGGGTATTTGATCTGAGTCTGGCCATTTGGTCTATACGCACTAACCATCTACGTGGGAGCAGTTCTGGGCATCCCGGCGTCGTGGTATCAGCCGACGCCTTCGTAACGTCAGCTACTGAGTGGCGCGCGCCGGATTGGACTGGAAAGCCACTAGGCTAGGTCTGCTTCCGGCCGCATACGCAACGTGCAGGTGTGCAAAGGGCGATGGGCCCAGACCCCTGCGCCATAGGATTTAGACCGGCGTGCTGGCCTCTCTGTTGTGCCTAGGTAGGGCTGCGACGTGTTGATCTTCCGAGGCCGGGCATGACCCAGAAAAGTGTGTCCGGCCAAATGGGATCGAGCGTGTTGGGGTATGTGGTGCACCCCTGCAGGGAAGTTTATCTATTCGAATAGCCGTGTCCCTCGGTAAAAGGACGACCCGGAGTTGTATCTTGACCTTATGACAACTAGAACCGGATACTTAATAAAACACACCCTTCCAAGTACCAGATACAACCGGTGATCGCTCTCTCACAGGGCGACGAGGAGAGGATCATCGGTTAGGATTATGCTATGCGATGCTACTTGGAGGACTTCAGTCTACTCTCTTCTACATGCTGCAAGACGAAGGTTGCCAGAAGCTTAGTCTTTGAAAGGACTAGCTATCCCCCTCTTATTCTGGCATTCTGCAGTTCAGTCCACATATGATACCCTTATTCCATTTGATACCCATGCATATGTAGTATAGCTCCTTGCTTGCGAGTACTTTGGATGAGTACTCACGGTTGCTTTCTCCCTCTTTTCCCTCTATCCCTTCTACCTGGTTGTCGCAACCAGATGTTGGAGCCCAGGAGCCAGACGCCACCGTCGACGACGACTCCTACTACACCGGAGGTGCCTACTACTACATGCTGCCCGCTGACGACGACCAGGAGTAGTTTAGGAGGATCCCAGGCAGGAGGCCTGCGCCTCTTTCGATCTGTATCCCAGTTTGTGCTAGCCTTCTTAAGGCAAACTTGTTTAACTTATGTCTGTACTCAGATATTGTTGCTTCCGCTGATTCGTCTATGATCGAGCTCTTGTATTCGAGCCCTCGAGGCCCCTGGCTTGTAATATGATGCTTGTATGAGTTATTTTATTTATAGAGTTGTGTTGTGATATCTTCCCGTGAGTCCCTGATCTTGATCGTACACGTTTGCGTGTATGTTTAGTGTATGATTAAATCGGGGGCGTCACATATGTAATCTAGATTATTGACTCTAGTGCAAGTGGGAGACTGAAGGACCTATGCCTAGAGGAAATAATAAAGTTGTTATTTATATTTCCTTATACCATGATAAATGTTTATTATTCATGCTAGAATTGTATTAACCAGAAACTTAGTACATGTGTGAATACTTAGACAAACAGAGTGTCCCTAGTATGCCTCTACTAGACTAGCTCGTTAATCAAAGATGGTTAAGTTTCTTGACCATAGACATGTGTTGTCTTTTGATGAATGGGATCACATCATTAGAGAATGATGTGATGGAAAAGATCCATCCATTAGCTTAGCATAATGATTGTTTAGTTTTATGCTATTGCTTTCTTCATGACTTATACATGTTCCTCTGACTATGAGATTATGCAACTCCCGAATATCGGAGGAACACCTTGTGTGCTATCAAACATCACAACCTAACTGGGTGATTATAAAGATGCTCTACAGGTTTCTCCGATGGTGTTTGTTGAGTTGGCATAGATCGAGATTAGGATTTGTCACTCTGTGTATCAGAGAGGTATCTCTGGGCCCTCTCAGTAATGCACATCACTATGAGCCTTGCAAGCAATGTGACTAATGAGTTAGTTACAGGATGACGCATTACAGAACGATTAAAGAGACTTGTCGGTGACGAGATTGAACTAGGTATGGTGATAGCGACGATCGAATCTCGGGCAAGTAACATACCGATGACAAAGGGAACAACGTATGTTGTTATGCGGTTTGACCAATAATGATCTTCATAGAATATGTAGGACCAATATGAGCATCCAGGTTCCGCTATTGGTGTCGGTAGGAACGACACCTATGGGATCACTGGGATCCCTTCTACGGTCGGCGGGCACGGGGTCGTGAGAAGAGCAGGTTTAGCGAGCAAGCACACAGATCGTTTACTCAGGTTCGGGCCGCGAGGATGCGTAAAACCCTAGTCCTGCTTTGGTGGATGTATTGAGTGTTCTTGAGCTTTCTAAACTAGCTACGTCCCATTCCAAAAAGCCGAATCCTTCTCCTGGTCGCCTCGGGCCTCCTTTTATATATAGGAAAAAGGGGCTGCCACAGTGGTGTTGGGGAACGTAGTAATTTCAAAAAAATTCCTACGCACACGCAAGATCATGGTGATGCATAGCAACGAGAGGGGAGAGTGTTGTCTACGTACCCTCATAGACCGTTCGCGGAAGCGTTATATCAACGCGGTTGATGTAGTCGTACGTCTTCACGATCCGACCAATCCAAGTACCGAAAGCACGACACCTCCGAGTTCTACACACGTTCGGCTCGGTGACGTCCTCGCCTTCTCGATCCAGTAAGAGGGGCAAAGTAGTAGATGAGTTCCGGCAGCACGACGGCGTGGTGACGGTGTTGGTGAAGAACAATCTTCGCAGGTGTTCGCCTAAGCACTACGAAAACTATGACGGAGGATAAACTAGAGGGGACGGGGTTGCGGGCACACGGCTTGGTGTTTCTTGATGTGTCTTTGGTGCTAGCCCTGCCCCTCTATTTATATGTTGAGCCCTAGGGTCGAAACTTGGAGTAAAAGCCTCCACAAAGTCGGTTTCACCCGAAAGGAAAGAGTCCTTCTCGGACTCCAGGGCCTGACGCCAGGGTTCCTGGCGTCTGGACCCAGATGCCAGGGACCCTGGCGTCTGGCCCCTGGACTCCGCAAAAATCCCTTTGGCCCAAATAAAGTGTTCTCGTACCCAAAGATTTCAGGAAACATCCGGAACCCCTTCCGGTGAATTCCAAAACCCTTCCGGTGACCAAACACTATTATCCCATATATCAAACTTTATCTTTGGATCATTCCGGAGTTCCTCGTCATGTCTGTGATCTCATCCCGGACTCCGAACAACATTCGGTCACCAACATAAATAACGCACATAGTACTATATCGTCAACAAACGTTAAGTGTGCGGACCCTACGGGTTCAAGAACTATGTAGACATGACCGAGACACCTCTCTGGTCAATAACCAATAGTGGGACTTGGATTCCCATATTGGCTCCTACATATTCTACGAAGATCTTTATCGGTCAGACCGCATAACAACATACGTTGTTCCCTTTGTCATCGGTATGTTACTTGCCCGAGATTCGATTGTCGGTATCTCAATACCTAGTTCAATCTCGTTACCGGCAAGTCTCTTTACTCGTTCCGTAATACATCATCCCACAACTAAATCATTAGGTGCAATGCTTGCAAGGCTTATAGTGATGTGCATTACCGAGTGGGCCCAGAGATATCTCTCCGACAATCAGAGTAACAAATCCTAATCTCGAAATACGCCAACCCAACAAGTACCTTTGGAGACACCTGTAGAGCACATTTATAATCACCCAGTTACGTTGTGACGTTTGGTGGCACACAAAGTGTTTCTCCGGTAAACGGGAGTTGCATAATCTCATAGTCATAGGAACATGTATAAGTCATGAAGAAAGGAGTAGCAACAAACTAAACGATCAAGTGCTAAGCTAACGAAATGGGTCAAGTCAATCACATCATTCTACTAATGATGTGATCCCGTTAATCAAATGACAACTCATGTCTATGGTTAGGAAACTTAACCATCTTTGATCAACGAGCTAGTCAAGTAGGCATACTAGTGACACTTTGTTTGTCTATGTATTCACACATGCATTATGTTTTCGGTTAATACAATTCTAGCATGAATAATAAACATTTATCATGAAATAAGGAAATAAATAATAACTTTATTATTGCCTCTAGGGCATATTTTCTTCAGTCTCCCAGTTGCACTAGAGTCAATAATCTAGATCACATCGCCATGTGATTTAACAGCAATAGTTCACATCATCATGTGATTAACACCCATAGTTCACATCATCATGTGACCAACACTCAAAGGGTTTACTAGAGTCAGTAATCTAGTTCACATCTCTATGTGATTAACACGCAAAGAGTACTAAGGTGTGATCATGTTTTGTTTGTGAGATAATTTTAGTCAACGAGTCTATCATATTCAGATCCGTAAGTATTTTGCAAATATCTATATCAACAATGCTCTGCACGGAGCTACTCTAGCTTATTGCTCCCACAGTCAATATGTATCTAGATCAAGACTTAGAGATCATCTTATAATGCTACCGTCAATCAAAGCAAGATAAGATGCATAAAAAGATAAACATCACATGCAATCAATATAAGTGATATGACATGGCCATCATCATCTTGTGCTTGTGATCTCCATCTCCGAAGCACCGTCATGATCACCATCGTCACCGGCGCGACACCTTGATCTCCATCGTAGCATCGTTGTCGTCTCGCCAATCTTATGCTTCCACGACTATCGCTACCGCTTAGTGATAAAGTAAAGCATTACATCGCGATTGCATTGCATACAATAAAGCGACAACCATATGGCTCCTGCCAGTTGCCGATAACTCAGTTACAAAACATGATCATCTCATACAATAAAATTTAGCATCATGTCTTGGCCATATCACATCACAACATGCCCTGCAAAAACAAGTTAGACGTCCTCTACTTTGTTGTTGCAAGTTTTACGTGGCTGCTACGGGCTTAAGGAAGAACCAATCTCACCTACGCATCAAAACCACAACGATAGTTTGTCAAATAGACTCCGTTTTAACCTTCGCAAGGACCGGGCGTAGCCACACTTGGTTCAACTAACGTTGGAGAAATAGTCACCCGCAAGCCACCTTTGTGCAAAGCACGTCGGGAGAACCGGTCTCGCATAAGTGTACGCGTAATGTCGGTCCGGGCCGCTTCATCCAACGAGAGGGGAGAGTGTTGTCTACGTACCCACGCAGACCGATTGTGGAAGCGTTGACACAACGTAGTGGAAGTAGTCGTACGTCTTCCCGATCCGACCGATCCAAGCACCGTTACTCCGGCACCTCCGAGTTCTTAGCACACGTACAACTCGATGACGCTCCCCGGGCTCCGATCCAGCAAAGCTTCGGGGATGAGTTCCGTCAGTACAATGGTGTGGTGACGATGATGATGTTCTACCGACGCATGGCTTCGCCTAAGCACTACAACGATATGATCGAGGTGGAATATGGTGGCTGGGGGCACCGCACACGGCTAAGGAACGATCACGTGGATCAACTTGTGTGTCTATGGGGTACCCCCTGCCCCCGTATATAAAGGAGTGGAGGAGGGGAGGGCCGACCCTCTCTATGGCGCGCCCTAGGGGAGTCCTACTCCCACCGGGAGTAGGATTCCCCTTTTCCTAGTCCAACTAGGAGCCCTTCCATGTATTAGGAGTAGGAGACAAGGAAGAGGAAAAGAGAAGGGAAGGAAGGAGGGGGCGCAGCCCCTCCCCCTAGTCCAATTAGGACTAGGCCTTGGGGGGGCGCGCGGCCTGCCCTAGGCAGCCCCTCTCTCTTTCCCGTATGGCCCAATAAGGCCCAATACTTCTCCCCCGTATTCCCGTAACTCCCTGGTACTCCGAAAAATACCCGAACCACTCGGAACCTTTCCGATGTC
The DNA here is from genome assembly GCA_034509565.1 of Triticum monococcum. NCBI lineage: Eukaryota > Viridiplantae > Streptophyta > Magnoliopsida > Poales > Poaceae > Triticum > Triticum monococcum. Next base: position 72,765,647 of record CM067846.1, read on the forward strand.
CGAATATAGTCGTCCAATATATCGATCTTTATGTCTCGACCATTTCGAGACTCCTCGTCATGTCCCCGATCTCATCCGGGACTCCGAACTCCTTCGGTACATCAGAACTCATAAACTCATTTTATAACTGTCATCGAAACCTTAAGCGTGCGGACCGTATGGTTCGAGAACAATGTAGACATGACCGAGACACGTTTCCGGTCAATAACCAATAGCGGGACCTGGATGCCCATATTGGCTCCTACATATTCTACGAAGATCTTTATCGGTCAGACCGCATAACAACATACGTTGTTCCCTTTGTCATCGGTATGTTACTTGCCCAAGATTCGATCGTCGGTATCTCAATACCTAGTTCAATCTCGTTACCGGCAAGTCTCTTTACTCGTTCCGTAATACATCATCTCGCAACTAACTCATTAGTTGCAATGCTTAAGTGATGTGCTTTATCGAGAGGGCCCAGAGATACCTCTCCGACAATCGGAGTGACAAATCCTAATCTCGAAATACGCCAACCCAACATCTACCCTTGGAGACACCTGTAGAGCTCCTTTATAATCACCCAGTTATGTTGTGACGTTTGGTAGCACACCAAGTGTTCCTCCGGTAAACGGGAGTTGCATAATCTCATAGTCATAGGAACATGTATAAGTCATGGAGAAAGCAATAGCAACATACTAAACGATCGGGTGCTAAGCTAATGAAATGGGTCATGTCAATCAGATCATTCAACTAATGATGTGACCTCGTTAATCAAATAACAAGACCTTGTTCATGGTTAGGAAACACAACCATCTTTGATTAACGAGCTAGTCAAGTAGAGGCATACTAGTGACACTAAGCTTGTCTATGTATTCACACATGTATTATGTTTCCGGTTAATACAATTCTAGCATGAATAATAAACATTTATCATGATATAAGGAAATAAATAATAACTTTATTATTGCCTCTAAGGCATATTTCCTTCAGTCTCCCACTTGCACTAGAGTCAATAATCTAGTTCACATCGCCATGTGATTTAACAGCAATAGTTCACATCATCATGTGATTAACTCCCATAGTTCACATCATCATGTGACCAACACTCAAAGGGTTTACTAGTGTCAGTAATCTAGTTCACATCTCTATGTGATTAACACCCAAAGAGTACTAAGGTGTGATCATGTTTTGTTTGTGAGATAATTTTAGTCAACGGGTCTATCATATTCAGATCCGTAAGTATTTTGCAAATATCTATATCAACAATGCTCTGCACGGAGCTACTCTAGCTTATTGCTCCCACTTTCAATATTATCTAGATCGAGACTTAGAGTCATCTAGATTAGTGTCAAAACTTGCATCGACGTAACCCTTTATGACGAACCTTTTTGTCACCTCCATAATCGAGAAACATATCCTTATTTCACTAAGGATAATTCTGACCGCTGTCCAGTGATCTACTCCTAGATCACTATTGTACTCCCTTGCCAAATCAGTGCAGGGTATACAATAGATCTGGTACACAGCATGACATACTTTATAGAACCTATGGCCAAGGCATAGGGAATGACTTTCATTCTCTTTCTATCTTCTGCCGTGGTCGGGCTTTGAGTCTTACTCAACTTCACACCTTGTAATACAGGCAAGAACTCTTTCTTTGACTGCTCCATTTTGAACTACTTCAAAATCTTGTCAAGGTATGTACTCATTGAAAAAAACTTATCAAGCGTCTTGATCTATCTCTATAGATCTTGAAGCTCAATATGTAAGCATCTTCACCGAAGTCTTTCTTTGAAAAACTCCTTTCAAACACTCCTTTATGCTTTACAGAATAATTCTACATTATTTCCGATCAACAATATGTCATTCACATATACTTATCAGAAATGCTGTAGTGCTCCCACTCACTTTCTTGTAAATACAGGCTTCACCGCAAGTCTGTATAAAACTATATGCTTTGATCAACTCATCAAAGTGTATATTCCAACTCCGAGAGGCTTGCAGCAGTCCATAAATGGATCTCTAGAGCTTGCACACTTTGTTAGCTCCCTTTGGATCGACAAAACCTTCTGGCTACATCATATACAACTCTTCTTCTAGAAATCCATCCAGGAATGCAGTTTTGACATCCATCTGCCAAATTTCATAATCATAAAATGCGGCAATTGCTAACATGATTCGGACAGACTTAAGCATCGCTACGGGTGAGAAGGTGTCATCGTAGTCAACCGCTTGAACTTGTCAAAAACCTTTTGCGACAAGTCGAGCTTTGTATACAGTAACATTACCATCAGCGTCAGTCTTCTTCTTGAAGATCCATTTATTCTCAATTGCTTGCCTATCATCGGGCAAGTCAACCAAAGTCCATACTTTGTTCTCATACATGGATCCCATCTCAGGTTTCATGGCTTCAAGCCACTTTGCGGAATCTGGGCTCACCATCGCTTCTTCATAGTTCGTAGGTTCATCATGATCTAGCAGCATGATTTCCAAAACAGGATTGCCGTACCACTCTGGTGCGGATCTCATTCTGGTTGATCTACGAGGTTCAGTAGTATCTTGTCCTGAAGTTTCATGATCATCATCATTAGCTTCCTCACTAATTGGTATAGGAGTCGCAGAAACAATTTTCTGTGATGTACTACTTTCCAATAAGGGAGAAGGTACAATTACCTTATCAAATTCTACTTTCCTCCCACTAACTTCTTTTGAGAGAAACTCCTTCTCTAGAAAGGATCCATTATAAGCAACGAATGTCTTGCCTTAAGATCTATGATAGAAGGTGTACCCAACAGTCTCCTTTTGGGTATCCTATGAAGACATATTTCTCCGATTTGGTTTTGAGTTTATCAGGATGAAACTTTTTCATCTAAGCATCACAACCCCAAACTTTAAGAAACGACAACTTTGGTTTCTTGCTAAACCACAGTTCAGATCGTTTCGTCTCAACGGACTTAGATGGTGCCCCTTTTTTAATATGAATGCAGCTATCTTTAATGCATAACCTCAAAAATGATAGTGGTAAATCGGTAAGAAACATCATAGATTTGCACTATATCTAATAAAGTATGGCTATGATGTTCGGACACACCATTATGCCGTGGTGTTCCGGGTGGCACGAATTTGTGAAACTATTCCACATTGTTTTAATTGAAGACCAAACTCGTAACTCAAATATTTGTCTCCGCGATCAGATCATAGAAGCCTTATTTTCTTGTTACGATGATTCTCCACTTCACTCTAAAATTCTTTGAATTTTTCAAATGTTTCAGACTTATGTTTCATCAAGTAGATATACTCATATCTTGCTCAAATCATCTGTGAAGATCAGATAATAATGATACCTATCGCAAGCCTCAATATTCATCGGACCACATACATCAGTATGTATGATTTCCAACAAATCTGTTGCTCGCTCCATTGTTCCGAAGAACAGAGTCTTAGTCATCTTGCCCATGAGGCATGGTTCGCAAGCATCAACTGATTCATAATCAAGTGATTCCAAAAGCCCATCAGCATGGAGTTTCTTCATGCGCTTTACACCAATATGACCTAAACGGCAGTGCTACAAATAAGTTGCACTATCATTATTAACTTTGCATCTTTTGGTTTCAATATTATGATTATGTGTATCACTATGATCGAGATCCAGCAAACTATTTTCATTGGGTGTGTAACCATATAAGGTTTTATTCATGTAAACAGGACAACAATTTATTCTCTTACTTAAATGAATAACCGTATTACAATAAACATGATCAAATCATATTCATGCTCAACGTAAACACCAAATAACACTTATTTAGGTTCAACACTAATCCCTAATTTATAGGAAGTGTGCGATTATGATCATATTAATCTTGGAACCACTTCCAACACACATCCTCACTTCACCCTTAACTAGTCTCTGTTTATTCTGCAACTCCCGTTTTGAGTTACTAATCTTAGCAACTGAACTAGTATCAAATACTGAGGGGTTGCTATAAACACTAGTAAAGTACACATCAATAACATGTATATCAAATATACTTATGTTCACCTTGCCATCCTTCTTATCTGCCAATCACTTGGGGTAGTTCCGCTTCCAGTGACCACTCCCTTTGTAGTAGAAGCACTCAGTCTCCGGCTTAGGTCCAGACTTGGGTTTCTTCTCTTGAGAAGCAACTTGCTTGCTGTTCTTCTTGAAGTTCCCCTTCTTCCATTTGCCTTTTTCTTGAAACTAGTGGTCTTGTCAACCATCAACACTTGATGTTTTTCTTGATTTCTACCGTTGTTGATTTCAGCATCATGAAGAGCTTGGGGTTTGTTTCTGTTATCCCTTGCATATTATAGTTCATCACGAAGTTCTACTAACTTGGTGATGGTGACTAGAGAATTCTGTCAATCACTATCTTATCTGGAAGATTAACTCCCACTTGATTCAAGCGATTGTAGTACCCAGACAATCTGAGCACATGCTCACTAGTTGAGCGATTCTCCTCCATCTTTTAGCTATATAACTTGTTGGAGACTTCATATCTCTCAACTCAGATATTTTCTTGAAATATTAACTTCAACTCCTAGAACATCTCATATGGTCCATGACGTTCAAAACGTCTTTGAAGTCCCGATTCTAAGCCATTAAGCATGGTGCACTAAACTATCAAGTTATCATCATATTGAGCTAGCCAAACATCCATAACATCTGCATCTGCTCCTGCAATAGGTCCGTCACCTAGCGGTGCATCAAGGACATAATTTTCCTATGCAGCAATGAGGATAAACCTCATATCACGGATCCAATCCGCATCATTGCTACTAACATCTTTCAACATAGTTTTTCTCTAGGAACGTATCAAAATAAACACAGGGAAGCAACAACGCGAGCTATTGATCTACAACATGATTTGCAAAATACTACCAGGACTAAGTTCATGATAAATTCAAGTTCAATTAATCATATTACTTAAGAACTCCCACTTAGATACACATCCCTCTAATCCTCTAAGTGATCACGTGATCCAAATCAACTAAACCATAACCGATCATCACGTGAAATGGATTAGTTTTCAATGGTGAACATCATTATGTTGATCATATCTACTATATGATGCACGCTCGACCTTTCGGTCTCCGTGCTCCGAGGCCATATCTGCATATGCTAGGCTCATCAAGTTTAACCTGAGTATTCTGCGTGTGCAAAACTGGCTTGCACCCGTTGTAGATGGATGTAGAGCTTATCACACCCGATCATCACGTGGTGGCTGGGCACGACGAACTTTGGCAACGGTGCATACTCAGGGAGAACACTTCTTGATAATTTAGTGAGAGATCATCTTATAATGCTACCGTCAATCAAAGCAAGATAAGATGCATAAAAAGATAAACATCACATGCAATCAATATAAGTGATATGACATGGCCATCATCATCTTGTGCTTGTGATCTCCATCTCCGAAGCACCGTCATGATCACCATCATCACCGGCGCGACACCTTGATCTCCATCGTAGCATCGTTGTCGTCTCGCCAATCTTATGCTTCCACAACTATCACTACCGCTTAGTGATAAAGTAAAGCATTACATCGCGATTGCATTGCATACAATAAAGCGACAACCATATGGCTCCTGCCAGTTGCCGATAACTCGGTTACAAAACATGATCATCTCATACAATAAAATTTAGCATCATGTCTTGGCCATATCACATCACAACATGCCCTGCAAAAACAAGTTAGACGTCCTCTACTTTGTTGTTGCATGTTTTACGTGGCTGCTACGGGCTTAAGTAAGAACCAATCTCACCTACGCATCAAAACCACAACGATAGTTTGTCAAATAGACTCCGTTTTAACCTTCGCAAGGACCGGGCGTAGCCACACTTGGTTCAACTAACGTTGGAGAAATAGTCACCCGCAAGCCACCTTTGTGCAAAGCACGTCGGGAGAACCGGTCTCGCATAAGTGTACGCGTAATGTCGGTCCGGGCCGCTTCATCCAACAATACCGCCGAACCAAAGTATGACATGCTGGTAGGCAGTATGACTTATATCGCCCACAACTCACTTGTGTTCTACTAGTGCATATAACATCAAACCATAAAACCTAGGCTTGGATGCCACTGTTGGGGAACGTAGTAATTTCAAAAAAAATTCCTACGGACACGCAAGATCATGGTGATGCATAGCAACGAGAGGGGAGAGTGTTGTCTACGTACCCACGCAGACCGACTGCGGAAGCGTTGACACAACGTAGAGGAAGTAGTCGTACGTCTTCCCGATCCGACCGATCCAAGCACCGTTACTCCGGTACCTCTGAGTTCTTAGCACACGTACAGCTCGATGACGCTCCCCGGGCTTCGATCCAGCAAAGCTTCGGGCATGAGTTCCGTCAGCACAACGGTGTGGTGACGATGATGATGTTCTACCGACGCAGGGCTTCGCCTAAGCACTACAACGATATGATCGAGGTGAAATATGGTGGCAGGGGGCACCGCACACGGCTAAGGAACGATCACGTGGATCAACTTGTGTGTCTATGGGGTGCCCCCTGCCCCCGTATATAAAGGAGTGGAGGAGGGGAGGGCCGACCCTCTCTATGGCGCGGCCTAGGGGAATCCTACTCCCGGTGGGAGTAGGATTCCCCTTTTCCTAGTCCAACTAGGAGCCCTTCCATGTATTAGGACTAGGAGACAAGGAAGAGGAAAAGAGAAGGGAAGGAAGGAGGGGGCACAACCCCTCCCCCTAGTCCAATTCGGACTAGGCCTTGGGGGGCGCGCAGCCTGCCCTAGGCAGCCCCTCTCTCTTTCCCGTATGGCCCAATACTTCTCCCCCGTATTCCCGTAACTCCCCGGTACTCCGAAAAATACCCGAACCACTCGGAACCTTTCCGATGTCCGAATATAGTCGTCCAATATATCGATCTTTACGTCTCGATCATTTCAAGACTCCTCGTCATGTCCCCGATCTCATCCGGGACTCCGAACTCCTTTGGTACATCAAAACTAATAAACTCATTATATAACTGTCATCGAAACCGTAAGCGTGCGGACCCTACGGTTCGAGAACAATGTAGACATGACCGAGACACGTTTCCGGTCAATAACCAATAGCGGGACCTGGATGCCCATATTGGCTCCTACATATTCTACGAAGATCTTTATCGGTCAGACCGCATAACAACATACGTTGTTCCCTTTGTCATCAGTATGTTACTTGCCCATTCGATCGTCGGTATCTCAATACCTAGTTCAATCTCGTTACCGACAAGTCTCTTTAGTTGTTCCGTAATACATCATCTCGCAACTAACTCATTAGTTGCAATGCTTGCAAGGCTTAAGTGATGTGCATTACCGAGAGGGCCCAGAAATACCTCTCCGACAATCGGAGTGACAAATCCTAATCTCGAAATACGCCAACCCAACATCTACCCTTGGAGACACCTGTAGAGCTCCTTTATAATCACCCAGTTACGTTGTGATGTTTGGTAGCACACAAAGTGTTCCTCCGGTAAACGGGAGTTGCATAATCTCATAGTCATAGGAACATGTATAAGTCATGAAGAAAGCAATAGCAACATACTAAACGATCGGGTGCTAAGCTAATGAAATGGGTCATGTCAATCAGATCATTCAACTAATGATGTGACCTCGTTAATCAAATAACAACACCTTGTTCATGGTTAGGAAACATAACCATCTTTGATTAATGAGCTAGTCAAGTAGAGGCATACTAGTGACACTAAGTTTGTCTATGTATTCACACATGTATTATGTTTCCGGTTAATACAATTCTAGCATGAATAAGAAACATTTATCATGATATAAGGAAATAAATAATAACTTTATTATTGCCTCTAGGGCATATTTCCTTCATGTACTCATTGAAAAACTTATCAAGCGTCTTGATCTATCTCTATAGATCTTGATGCTCAATATGGAAGCAGCTTCACCGAGGTCTTTCTTTGAAAAAACTCCTTTCAAACATTCCTTTATGCTTTGTAAAATAATTCTACATTATCTCCGATCAACAATATGTCATTCACATATACTTATCAGAAATGTTGTAGTGCTCCCACTCACTTTCATGTAAATACAGGCTTCACCGCAAGTCTGTATAAAAATATATGCTTTGATCAACTTATCAAAGCGTATATTCCAACTCCGAGATGCTTGCACCAGTCCATAGATGCATCGCTGGAGCTTGCATATTTTGTTAGTACCTTTAGGATTAACAAAACCTTCTGGTTCCATCATATACAAATCTTCTTTAATAAATCCATTAAGGAATGCAGTTTTGTTTATCCATTTGCCAGATTTCATAAAATGCGGCAATTGTTAACATGATTCGGACAGACTTAAGCATCGCTACGGGTGAGAAAGTCTCATCGTAGTCAATCCCTTGAACTTGTTGAAAACCTTTTGCAACAAGTCGAGCTTTATAGACAGTAATATTATCGTCAGCGTCAGTCTTCTTCTTGAAGATCCATTTATTCTCAATTGCTTGCCAATCAATGGGCAAGTTAACCAAAGTCCATACTTTGTTCTCATACTTTGTTCTCATACATGGATCTCATCTCAGATTTCAAGGCCTCAAGCCATTTTGCCGAATCTGGGCTCATCATCACTTCCTCATAGTTCGTAGGTTCATCATGGTCAAGTAACATGTCCTCCAGAACAGGATTACCGTACCACTCTGGTGCGGATCTTACTCTGATTGACCTATGAGGTTCGGTAGTAACTTGATCTGAAGATACATGATCATCATCATTAGCTTCCTCACTAATTGGTGTAGGAGTCACAGGAACAGATTTCTGTGATGATCTACTTTCCAATAAGGGACAAGGTATACTTACCTTATCAAGTTCTACTTTCCTCCCACTCACTTCTTTCGAGAGAAACTCCTTCTCTAGAAAGTATCCATCCTCAGCAACAAATGTCTTTCCTTCGGATCTGTGATAGAAGGTGTACCCAACTGTCTCCTTTGGGTATCCTATGAAGACACATTTCCCCTATTTGGGTTTGAGCTTATCATGATGAAACTTTTTCCTATAAGCATTGCAACCCCAAACTTTAAGAAACGACAACTTTGGTTTCTTTCCAAACCACAGTTCATATTGTGTCATGTAAACGGAGTTAGATGGTGCCCCTTTTTAACGTGAATGCAGCCGTCTCTAATGCATGACCCCAAAACGACAGTGGTAAATCGGTAAGGAACATCATAGATTGTACTATTGTTGGTGTACAAAAAGAGGCGTACACTTTTTGTACCCCTATAACTGTGCACGGGCAGTCCGAGCCGCGGGCACCACCACACCAAGCAAGGCAAGGTAGGTGAGCCAGGGTAAGACCGAAGCTCAAGAGAACTAGAACAATGCCAAGGCCAAGACCACGCAGAGCAAAGGGGACGAAGCGGACTCCCCCGGCAAGATCCTTGCCAGGGGACAGTTCTAGCAGCCCCGGCAAGACCCTTGCCGTGGCTCCCAAAGGGCAAGGACTCGGGAGACATCCCTGTGGTGGCATGCAGATCTTCGTGAAGACATTCAAGATCAGATACGCACTAAGGAGACGACAACCCTTGGTGGGATCCCATCCGAAGAAGACCACAAGGCCCCCGGCAAGCGCCTTGCCGGGGATGACTGCAGGCGCCTTGGCAAGACCCTTGCCGGGGCCCCGGCAAGGACCTTACCTAGGACACCTGCAGGGCCACCATCAGACCCACACCAACTAAACCTCCACCACCGCATGCATGCAGCTGCCGACCCAACCAGCTGGGCAGGCACCTGCGTCGCGGCATGCGGATCTTCGTGAAGACGCACCACTGCGCCACCTCAGCTGCCTACCTACCTACGTGGCATCGCAGGCATTGCTGGCCAGCGCGCGTGTCGACACAAGAAGGAGCGGCGACGACGGACGAGGAAGATCTCTCCCCCGTCCCCGATAAAGCAAGGACACCTAAGCAAGATGCATTAAATGCGCCTTGTCATGTAATGCAAGGAATAACCTCGCATCACTATTCCCTTTCCACCTCCTGTGTGCCACTGTGGCAACCCCTTTTCCTATAAAAGGAGGCCCGATGCGACCAGGAGAAGGATTCGGCTTTTTGAAGCTCCTCGCACCCCATAGCTAGCTCACAAATATACAATCCACCAAAGCAGGAGTAGGGTTTTACGCATCCTCGCGGCCCGAACCTGGATAAACGAGCCGTGTGCTACCTGCTTGATCCGCTCTTCTCACGACCCCGCGCCCCACCAACCGTAGTAGGGATTCTTGTGATCCCATAGGTGTCGTTCCCACCGACATCTCTGGCGCGCCAGGTAGGGGGCGCAGTTGTGAGAATCGGCTCTAGCAGTTAGTTCGGCGCTTCTTCATCATCATGGCGCCCAAGAAGAAGACGACGGTGGCGGTTGGCCAGTCGGAAGCCGGACAGCCCGTCCCGACGCGGGCGAGCAGCGGACCGGTCGGAGAGAGGACCCGGGGTGCTGCTCGCGAACACCAACACCATCCCAGCAGCCGGAGTTTGGGAGGCGGTGATGTTTGTGTGCCTGGTAATGGGCCACACGTCGCCAAATCCAAAGGTGGAGGCAAGTCCTTCGCGGGTGGAGCGGGGCCTTCCAAGGTCATCGCCGCCCCGCCCGAAGGCGACGCGAGGGCCTCCAAGACTCCCACGCCGGCATCAACAGCGCGCTCCTCCCAGGCAGTGCACGACGAACGGCGTAATCACGCCGAAGATCCTGGGCATCGCCACGGGAAGAGCCTCGAGTGCCACTCCCGGGACGTAGAAGACCTGCCCACTCACCGAGGCGCTGGTGAAAACGGCATGCGACCGCGGGGTCATGATAGAGCTCCTTCTGACATGGTCAGAAGTCGAAGCGCGTCGCGATCCGTGCAGGTTTTGCTGCCACCGACGCCAGCAGAGGCCCTGGCGCGCGCGCAGTTGCTCCTCGGCTTTCCTCCCACTACGGGGAAACTCGACGAATGGAGAGCTACTATCCGAAGCCTTGTTGCGGTGGCCAACAAAGACGAACCAAGTCCGGTGGGGCCCCCGGGTCGATGCTCCGATGGAGTCTCGCGGACCAGTGGCGGAAAAGCCGGCGGCACCGCGACCACGGTGCATTCATCTCTTCCTCATTCGGTACCGCGGACGCCGGCTTGTCACGACGTCGCGGGCGATGCCATCTCCATAGCATCGTCTGACCCGCAGACCCACTATGATAGCGCCAAGTTCTACGGGAACGAGCCCATGAAGATGCTCGGACCACTATCGAAAGTCGGCGCGGAGCTCGCCACCAGTCAGACAGGCGAGCAGGGCATACTGTGAACCACCCGGCCCCGGAGAGCCCTGGATGCCTACCTGACGAGATAGGCTGTTCGGCTTTTACCCATGAGCTGTGGCAGTTCCAGTGGCCCACTCACCGCACCTTCGAACCTGACGTCGATGAAAAGTACAGCGGCAAGACTCACCCGTCTGAGTTCCTCAGCATCTACACCATCGCGATGCAAGCCGCCGGAGCCCGCGACTATAAGGTGCTTGCGAATTACTTTCCATTGGCTCTTAAACCCAACGCCATGTCATGGTTGATGCACTTTCCGGTAGACTCTATTTCCTCCTGGTCGGATTTGTGCCATGAGTTTGTGGGCACCTTTACTGGGGGTCACCAAGCCCATGGCCAAGCAAGCGACCTGCATGTCATTCCCCAGAAGGGAGGCGAGAGTCTGCGCAAGTATATACAGAGGTTCAGCCGGCTACAGTACAATATCCCTGATGTTCACCCTGCCGCCATCATTAGCGCATTCCATCAGAACGTGCGTAAGTGCAAGATGCGCGAAGAACTAGAAATGAACAAGGTGAAAGATGTGGCAGAACTTTATGTTCTTGCTGACAAATGTGCCCGGCCTGAAGAGGGAAGGAAGTACCCCGACGAAGATGCCGGCGTGGAAACTGACTCCTCAGATGAGGATACTGCCGCCCAGCGAAGAAAGGCCGACGCCGCAACAGGAAGTGGAAAGGTAAAGTTGTGCTTGCCGTCGAGGGATCTGGCGACTCCGGCTCCGCCAAGAAAACCAAGGCAGATGACCCCGGCAAGGAAATTGCCGGATGTGTCGCCTGCCGGGCCTTGGCGGCTGCCGAGAAGCCAGGAAACTCCGACAGGCAATACTGCAAGATCCATCGCACCAAAGGCCATGATCTCCAGAACTGCCGACAGGTTGAGCTCCTTGCTGAGAAGTAGAGGGCTGAATATGAGAGGCGGGACAAGGAGAAAGGCCAGGACGGTGCTGAGGGGTCCGACAAGAAGGCCATCACGTCAAAGATAAACAACGGGAGAGGCCTGCCCGGGGCCGTGACAAAAAGGCAGAAGACGATGATCACGAACAGGACGATGAGTCTAGTGACCAAGGATTTCAGAAAGCTACAAAGGCCATGTGCGTTGATGGCGGCGCCTCACTGCATACCTCTCATCGCCAGCTTAAACAGTGGGCGTGTGAGATTACAGCGGCGGAATCGCCGTTTGATGCCCAAAGGCCGCTGAAGTGGTCCAGCACACCTATCATTTTTGACACTAAGGATCACCCTGATCGCACTACTGCGGTTGGGTGCTTGCCATTGTTGGTTTCACCAACAATACGCAACCTCAAGGTGACAAAGATGCTAGTCGATGGCGGGGCCGGTCTGAACTTAATCTCGCCTGCCGTGATCAAGAAATTGCAGATTCCTGGTGAGGACATCGAAGAGACGGGCACGTTTCAGGGGTCAACCCGGGAAGAAGTCAACCAAAGGGAAAGGTCACGTTGCCCGTGACTTTTGGAAGTGATCTGAACTATAGGGCAGAAAGGGTTGTGTTCGACGTTGCCAAGATCCCCTTACCTCACAACGGGATCCTTGGCCGCCCAGCGCTGGCCAAGTTCATGGCGGTGTCACATTATGCCTAAAACACCCTGAAGATGCCGGGGCCTGTGATGATCATCACCGTCCCATCATACAAGAAGGATGCGCTAATTTGCGCTGACCAACTCTATCAATAAGCAGTTGCAGCAGCCACCACTGCCAAGGCGCTTGCTCCTGCCGCTGGAGCCCCGGGAAGGCAAAAGAAGAAGACCGGTGAGACCTCAGGCACCCACTCCGGCAAGTGCACCTCTTCGGAGTGTAGTGCTCCCGTCGAGGACGTGCTAGAGAGCTCCGCCGACAGAAACAAGAAGTCCAGGGCCACACCACCGGGAACCAAGAAGGTTTCTGTCAAGGAGGATGGCACGGGAGGAGCTTTTACCATAAGCTCCACCCTTGATGACAAATAGGAAGACGCGCTCGTCACCTTCCTGCGGGCGAATGTCAATGTGTTTGCCTGGCAAGCATCCGACATCCCCGGCGTTCCCAGGAAGGTGATTGAGCACCACCTTGCTGTCTGTCCTCATGTGCGGCCCGTCAAGCAGAAGGTCAGAAAGCAAGCTTTGGAATGACAAGAGTTCATCATAGGGGAGATCCGGAAATTGGAAGCAGCGGGTTTGGTAAGAGGAGTGCTCCATTCAACATGGTTGGCCAATCCGGTGGTAGTGCGCAAGGCAAATGGGAAGTGGAGGGCGTGTATTGATTACACATATATTAATAAGGCTTGTCCCAAAGACCCCTTCCCGTTGCCGCGCATCGACCAGATTGTTGACTCCACAGCTGGGTGTGATCTGTTGTCATTCCTTGATGCCTACTCCGGCTACCACCAGATCTTCATGGCAAGGGAAGATGAAGAGAAAACGGCATTCATCACCCCATGTGGTACGTATTGCTTTATATGGATGCCTTTTGGGTTGAAGAGTGCTGGTTCAACGTTTGCAAGGGCGGTCCAGATTGGATTTGAACCCCAGCTCCATGGAAATATGGAAGCCTATATGGATGATATAGTGGTCAAAACCAAGAATAGGGCAACCCTCGTATCAGATTTACAAGAAACATTTGCAAACCTACGCAAGATCAATCTCAAGCTGAACCCTGAGAAGTGCGTCTTCGGCGTCCCGTCTGGCAAGCTTCTCGGGTTCTTTGTGTCACAGCGTGGGATAGAGGCTAATCCGGACAAGATCAAAGCTATAGAGCGGATTGAAGCACCCAGGCGAGTCAAGGATGTGCGTCGGCTTACCGGTTGTGTTGCCGCCATGAGCAGGTTCATCTCCAAGTCCGCCGAGCGCGCCCTTCCCTTTTTCAAGATTTTGAAAAAGGCGGGCCCGATGGAGTGGACACCAGAAGCCGAAACAACATTGCAAGATTTGAAGAGGTACCTCTCCTCCGCGCCAATACTAGTTGCGCCTAGGCCACTGGAACCGTTGCTGCTGTTCCTGGCGGCAACGAACCAGGTGGTCAGCATCGCACTAGTGGCGCAGAGAGAAATTGATGATGAGGTAATAGCAGCGACGGAGCCCGATGCCACCAATGCCGAGACGACGCAGCCGGTTGGAGTGCCGCCAAGGAAGAAGATGATGCAGCACCCGGTCTACTTTGTTAGCTCCCTTCTGCAGGGGGCTAGATCAAGGTACTCCGGTGTGCAGAAACTGCTCTTCGGCCTTCTTATGGCCTCGAGGAAGCTGATTCACTACTTCCAGGCGCACGAAATCACTGTCGTCACTCGCCTCCCTCTGCAATGGATATTTCACAATCCAGACGCAACGGGAAGGATCGTAGAGTGGGCACTGGAACTGTCCAGCTTTGGCCTCAAGTTTGAGAGTACCTCGATGATTCAAAGTCGAGTCCTGGCGGAGTTCGTTGCAGAATGGACCGCGACGCCTGACGAAGAAGCCCAAGAGACTGCTCTCCCCGGCAAGGAGGCAAGTTGCGACTGGATCATGTACTTTGATGGAGCTTTCTCCTTACAGGGCGCCAGGGCTGGCGTACTGCTTGTCGCGCCCACCAGAGAGCACCTCAAGTACGTGATCCAGATGCACTCCCCTAGGGAGGTGTCAACAAACAATACGGCTGAGTACGAAGGGCTGCTTGCCGGTCTTAGGATCGCGGCGGACCTCGGAATCAAGAAACTCATCATCAGAGGCGACTCGCAACTTGTCATCAATCAAGTCAACAAGGATTACCAGAGCCCGTTGATGAAGGCCTATGTCGATGAAGTGAGAAAGCTGGAAGAGCGTTTTGATGGTATACAAGCAGAATACATTCCCTGAGTGGAGAATGATATCGCCGATTACCTGTCAAAACGCGCTGCCCTCAAGCTACCTGTGGAACTAGGTACCTTTGTGCTTCAGCTAACTCAGCCATCCGTTGATCCATCAACAGAGCAAAACAAGAGGAGGAAATCAGGGCCCGGCAAGTACTTTCCCGCCGAGCTCCCCGGAGCCGCCGGCAAGGATGTTGCCGGAGATACTGAGCCCGCCATGGGACGGCTAGCTCCGGCGGAGCATCAAGCTCTTGCCGTCGAGACAGCCGCTCCTGTAGCGGAGGAAACACCTTTAGTCCTCGCCGTCGAGCCCCAGGCTCCAGCATGGGCACAACATACCGTCCGATTCCTCCAAATAGGGGAACTTCCTGACGAGCAGGAAGAAGCGGAAAAAGTAGCCCGTCGCTCTACTATGTACCAGTTCGTCGATGACGTCCTGTACAGAGAGAGGCTGAACGGTGTGAAATTGAAGTGTATCCCTTGAGAGGAAGGACTGGGGCTGTTGGCGGAGATACATGGAGGCATATGTGGATCCCACATTGGGCCAAGGGCCCTTGCCGGCAAAGCATTTCGGCAAGGCTTCTTCTGGCCCACCGCCCTCCAAGATGCGACGACACTAGTCACCAGGTGTGAAGCGTGTTAGTTCCATTCAAAGAAGCTTCATCAGCCAGCTCAAGCCCTTAAAACCATTCCTCTCTCCTGGCCCTTCTTGGTCTGGGGGCTCGACATACTAGGCCCTTTCCCCTGCGCTGTCGGGGGCTTTGAGTACTTGTACGTCGCAATCGACAAGTTCACAAAGTGGCCAGAAGTGGAAGGAGTGAGGAAGGTCACAGCTCAGTCAGCCGTCAAATTCTTCAAGGGACTAGTGTGCCGTTTTGGTGTACCCAACAGGGTCATCACCGACAACGGTACACAGTTCACAAGCCGCACCTTCATGCAATATACCCAAGACCTCGACAACAAAGTCTATTTCGCTTCCGTTGCTCACCCACAAAGCAATGGTCAAGCTGAGAGGGCAAACGCTGAAGTACTGCGAGGCTTAATAACAAAGACCTTTGACAGGCTGCACAAGAGTGGAAGGCGGTGGATTGATGAATTGTCGGCGGTTCTTTGGTCAATCAGAATGACATCGAATCGAGCAACCGGCCAGACACCCTTTGCCCTGGTATACGGGGCAGAAGCAGTTCTCCCCACTGAACTCATATTCGGGTCACCTCGAGTACTCGCTTATGGTGAGCTTGAGCAAGAGCAACTGCGCCAAGATGACGCAATGCTCCTTGAGGAAGATCGTCTTCGGGCGGCTGTGAGAGCAGCGCGCTACCAGCAAGCCTTGCGCCGCTACCATAGCCGCAAGGTTCATGCCCGAAGCTTTGAGGAAGGTGACCTTGTTCTTCGGCATGTTCAATCGGCCAAAAATTCCAACAAGTTGACGCCAAAGTGGGAAGGCCTTATCGGGTAATACGAGTCACCGGGCCCAGCGCAGTCCGCCTGGAGATCGAAGATGCCGTTCTGGTGAGTAACTCCTAGAACATTGAGCATCTTCGCAAGTTTTACCCGTAAGGCATGGCTGGTCGGGCCCCCCCGGCAAGCCACCTTTTGTACGAGCATTGCCGATGACGCATGTAACCCTTTGTACAAAGCCAGGCGCAGACCCTGAGTATAAGTAAATGAAGCGCTGGTGCCCTGAGTTCTAGCATGCATGCTAGGTCGAGTCTCGTCCTTGGTTAGGGTTGATAGTGCTTAGCAGCGACTAACCCCTAGATTAGAGGTTGAGTGTGCGTCTCCTTGTCTTTCTTTCGTCTTCTTTGGTTCACAGGACACACGGTCCGTGCCTAACCACTTGGGGAGGAAAAGAAGATGAACAGACCAGCATCTAGCCCCCGGCAAGCCAGTATTGCCGGGGGCTGCAAGAGCAAAGATTCACCCACGGCGAGCCAGGGTTGCCGGGGGCTGTAGCTTCAGATAAGTTCTTCATCCCTTATCATGCATTCCATTATGGACTGAGGTATGTGAAACCTCGTTTTCCCCTAAGCTACCGTGCTCCCATAACTCTAGGCCCTAGGGCTCGTTCCTGGGGCCAAGTTTGGTCGTAGTCGCGGCAGCGAGAGGATGAAACAAGGAGCCTGAACCCGCCTCATCCCTGCCTCCACCAAAGGCGTGAGGAAGGTCGAGTGAAGTGGGGAGATAGCAAGGCCTGTTGCCGGGCAAGGAAATTTTTATCTTGAAGATACCAAGGATTTACTCCTTGTCGTGGGTTCCACCCGTAAACAAATGACCCGGCAAGCATCCCTTTTTCATTAAAAACATTCCACTCAGGTACAGTCCATAGGGAATGAAAAACATGAATGACGGGATTACAAATTTTAAATTCAACAAAGGCCCGAAGGCTTACAAACTAAAAAGAGATAAGGTGCCTGTAATCCCTTTCTTAACCCTCTCCTCAGGAGGCAGATCAAGGAGGCGAAAGAGACAAAAGGAGCGCCTAAGTGAGCTACGGATGGCAGAAGACACCAAGAGAACATCTTGGTGGCCGTCCAAAGGCTGGATGGTGATGGCGGCGCCGGAAGCAGAGCTGGAAGACGAGGCGGCATGACATCGGCACGTGTCAAAGGCGTCGGTGCCCGCGTACTCCGACTTGACGGCCTTGCCGCCCGCCCTCTTCCTGTTCCGCATCCTCCCAACACCAGCCGCCCAAGGAGACGACCCCGAGAAGTTCAGGGAGCCGGCGACGCGGATGATGGGGTCGCCGGTGCCGCACGGAGCGGCACCCGACACCTAATCGGACCCGTCATCCTGCCGCCTACTACCCTCGTCGTCGCTGCCACTGTCCTCCTCGTCACACCCACCCGAGGAGGAGTCTTCACTATTAGAAGAGCTCTCCACGCAGCACCTTGCACAGGTCCCAAAGCACCCAAAGACCTTGCCGGAGAGAAGGCCACCCTCCATCAGCTTAAAATGGAGAGTGAGCCCCTCCATCAAGCGGTGGATATGGGCAAACGTCTTCCATCCCCGACGGAGATACATCACGTGAGGGGCGGGGAAGTCGACGCGGGCCCGCTTGCCACTGATCCCGCAACCCCTCATGTGCAGCCACAACGACTCCGGCGGATCTAGCTCCATCTCCCGCGCAAATGGAGTCGGGAGAAGAAGGCGACGGCGCGGCAGCCAGTGCAGCCTAACAAAGAATTCACAAGGGTCATCCCCGACATGGCCCTCCATTGGAGGAGGAGCTGCTGGCGGAGGCGAGGCCGGCGCGCCACCCCGTCCTCCTCTTCCCTGAGCGCCCCGGCCTCGCCCCCTCCCCCTTCCCCCCGCGGCTGGCTCTGCCACCGTAGGCGTAGCAGAAGGAGGGACGCGTTGTCGAGCAGCGACCCTCGCCGCCACTGTTGGAGGACCAGGGTTCCCTCTCTCCATGAGAGATGGAAGGGAGGAGCAGAAGCTGAAGGAAGAAGAAGATGAAAGAATGCGGGACGCCATCCTCCCTCCCGCACTTTATAAAGGATCGGGGTTGGGGCTTGGCCGCCCCGCTCGGCCAATCAAGACATGGGAGGCGCAGGGAGCCAGAGCCGACCCGCTGCCCCAACCAGCGACGGCCCGGTTTCCCGCATCCACAGTTTGCCACCCCAAGCGCATGGGAGACACGTGGCGAACGTGCAGAACCGAGGGGACGGGTGAGGCGACCTCTCCCCACCCCTTGATCATGGGGAGTGGCCGCCTCGAGGACCGCGCCTCGGCCCCATTCAGTAAATGGGCCGCGCCTCCACGTCTCCCTCGGTTTATGGGGAAGGCGCGAACCGCCCCCTTTACTACGACATGACGCATGCCAGTGGGAACCAACCCCACGCATGCCGCCCACATCACACGCACCTCCCCACGCCGCGCCACGTGCAGGAATTGTTTTTGGGCCACGCACCGTAAACCGCGGTAAAAACCGCCCCGCCTGCCCGCGCACCGTTTTTGGGCCTAGCCCAAACAACGCATTACGCTTATGTGTGGACCAGGCCCCGGCGCTCCTGTCGGTGTACAAACAGAGGGGTACACTTTTTGTACCCCTATAACAGTGCACGGGCAGTCCGAGCCGCGGGCACCACCACACCAAGCAAGGCAAGGGAGGTGAGGAGTGGGTAAGACCGAAGCTCAAGAGAACTAGAACAACGCCCAGGCCAATACCACGAAGAGCAAAGGGGACAAAGCGGACTCCCCCGGCAAGATCATTGCCAGGGGACAGTTCTAGCAGCCCCGGCATGACCCTTGCCGCGGCGACTCGTCCTGCGCCTATGGAGCGAGTCACCCATGAGTGCACTGGCCCCAAAGGGCAAGGACTCGGGAGACATCCCCATGGCGGCATGCAGATCTTCGTGAGGATATTCAAGATCAGATACGCACTGAGGAGACGACAACCCTTGGCGGCAAGCGCCTTGTCGGGGATGACAGCAGGCGCCTCGGCAAGACCCTTGCCGGGGCCCCGGCAAGGCCCTTCCCGAGGACACCTGCAGGGCCACCATCAGGCCCATGCCAACTAAGCCTCCACCACCGCATGCATGCAGCTGCCGACCCAACCAGCTGGGCAGGCACCTGCATGGCGGCATGCGGATCTTCGTGAAGACCCACCACTGCGCCACCTCAGCTGCCTGCCTACCTACGTGGCATCGCAGGCGTCGCTGGCCAGGGTGCTTATCGACACAAGAAGGAGCGGCGACGATGGACGAGGCAGATCTCTCCCCCGTCCCCGATAAAGCAAGGACACCTAAGCAAGACACCTTAAATGCGCCTTGTCATGTAATGCGAGGGATAACCTCGCATCACTGTTCCCTTTCCACCTCCTGTGTGCCACTGTGGCAACCCCTTTTCCTATAAAAGGAGGCCCGATGCGACCAGGAGAAGGATTCGGCTTTTTGAAGCTCCTCGCACCCCATAGCTAGCTCACAAATATACAATCCACCAAAGCAGGAGTAGGGTTTTACGCATCCTCGCGGCCCGAACCTGGTTTTACACTCATCGGATCGCATACATCAGTATGTATTATTTCCAATAAGTCAGTTGCTCGCTCCATTGTTCCGGAGAATGGAGTCTTTAGTCATGTTGCCCATAAGGCATGGTTCCCAAGCATCAAGTGATTCATAATCAAGTGATTCCAAAATCCAATCAACATAGAGTTTCTTCATGCGCTTTACACCAATATGACCTCAACGGCAGTGCCACAAATAAGTTGCACTATCATTGTTAACTTTGCATCTTTTGGCTTTAATATTATGAATATGTGTATCACTACGATCGAGATCCAACAAACCATTTTTGTTGGTGTGTATGAACATCGAAGGTTCTATTCATGTAAACAGAACAACAATTGTTCTCTAACTTAAATGAATAACCGTATTGCAATAAACATGATCAAATCATATTTATGCTCAACGCAAACACCAAATAACACTTATTTAGTTTCAACACTAATCCCGAAAGTATAGGGAGTGTGCCATGATGATCATATCAATCGTGGAACACATATTTATTCATTCTGTAACTCCTGTTTCGAGTTGCTAATTTTTAGCAACCGAACAAGTATCAAATACCCAGGGGCTACTATAAACACTAGTAAGGTACACATGAATAACATGTATATCAAATATAGCTTGTTCACTTTGCCATCCTTCTTATCCGCCAAATACTTGGGGTATTTCCGCTTCTAGTGACCAGTCCCTTTGCAGTAGAAGAACTTAGTCTCAGGCTTAGGTACAGACTTGGGCTTCTTCACTTGAGCAGCAACTTGCTTGCCGTTCTTCTTGAAGTTCCCCTTCTTCCCTTTGCCCTTTTCTTGAAACTAGTGGTCTTGTCTACCATCAACACTTGATATTTTTCTTGATTTCTACCTTCGTCGATTTCAGCATTACGAAGAGCTTGGGAATCGTTTCCGTTATCCCTTGCATATCATAGTTCATCACGAAGTTCTACTAACTTGGTGATGTTGACTAGAGAATTCTGTCAATCACTATCTTATCTGGAAGATTAACTCCCACTTGATTCAAGCGATTGTAGTACCCAGACAATCTGAGCACATGCTCACTGCTTGAGCTATTCTCCTCCATCTTTTAGCTATAGAACTTGTTGGAGACTTCATATCTCTCAACTCGGGTATTTTCTTGAAATATTAATTTCAACTCCTGGAACATCTCATATGGTCCATGACGTTCAAAATGTCTTTGAAATCCTGATTATAAGCCGTTAAGCATGGTGCACTAAACTATTAAGTAGTCATCATATTGAGCTAGCCAACCGTTCATAACGTCTGCATCTACTCCTGCAATAGGTCTGTCACCTAGCGGTGCATCAAAGACATAATTCTTCTATGCAGCAATGAGGATAAACCTCAGATCACAGATCCAATCCGCATCATTGCTACTAACATCTTTCAACTTAGTTTTCTCTAGGAACATATCAAAAATAAAACAGGGGAGCTAAACGCGAGCTATTGATCTACAACATATATATGTTAATACTACCAGGACTAAGTTCATGATAAATTAAAGTTCAATTAATCATATTACTTAAGAACTCCCATTTAGATAGACATCCCTCTAATCATCTAAGTGATCACGTGATCCATATCAACTAAACCATAACCGATCATCACGTGAAATGGAGTAGTTTTCAATGGTGAACATCATTATGTTGATCATATCTACTATATGATTCACGCTCGACCTTTCGGTCTTTAGTGTTCCGAGGCCATATCTGCATATGCTAGGCTCGTCAAGTTTAACCTGAGTATTCTGCGTGTGCAAAACTGGCTTGCACCTGTTGTAGATGGACGTAGAGATTATCACACCCGATCATCACGTGGTGTCTGGGCACGACGAACTTTGGCAACGGTGCATACTCAGGGAGAACACTTTTATCTTGAAATTTAGTGAGAGATCATCTTATAATGCTACCGTCAATCAAAGCAAGATAAGATGCATAAAAGATAAACATAACATGCAATCAAAATATGTGACATGATATGGCCATCATCATCTTGTGCCTTTGATCTCCATCTCCAAAGCATCGTCATGATTTCATCGTCACCGGCATGACACCATGATCTCCATCATCTTGATCTATATCAATGTGTCGTCACATGGTCGTTTCGCAAACTATTGCTCTTGCAACTATTGCTATCACATAGCTATAAAGTAAAGCAATTATTTGGCACTTGCATCTTATGCAATAGAAAGGGAACCATAAGGCTTTTGCCAGTTGCCGATAACTTCAACAAAACATATTCATCTCATACAACAACTTATATCTCATCACGCCTTGACCATATCACATCACAACATGCCCTGCAAAAACAAGTTAGACGTACTCTACTTTGTTGTTGCAAGTTTTACGTGGCTGCTACTGGGCTTAGCAAGAACCATTCTTACCTACGCATCAAAATCACAACGATAGTTTGTCAAGTTGGTGGTGTTTTAACCTTCACAAGGACCAGGCGTAGCCACACTCGGTTCAACTAAAGTTGGAGAAACTGACACCCGCTAGTCACCTGTGTGCATAGCACGGCGGTAAAACCAGTCTCGCATAAGCGTACGCGTAATGTCGGTTCGGGCCGCTTCATCCAACAATACCGCCAAACCAAACTATGACATGCTGGTAAGCAGTATGACTTATATCGCCCACAACTCACTTGTGTTCTACTTGTGCATATGACATCTACGCATAAAACCTAGGCTCGGATGCCACTGTTGGGGAACGTAGTAATTTCAAAAAATTTCCTACGCACAGGCAAGATCATGGTGATGCATAGCAACGAGAGGGGAGAGTGTTGACTACGTACCCTCGTAGACCGTTCGCGGAAGCGTTATATCAACGCCGTTGATGTAGTCGTACGTCCTCACGATCCGACCGAACCAACTACCGAAAGCATGGCACCTCCGAGTTCTGCACATGTTCGGCTCGATGATGTCCTCGTCTTCTCGATCCAGCAAGAGGGGTGAAGTAGTAGATGAGTTTCGGCAGCACGACAGCGTGGTGACGGTGTTGGTGAAGAACAATCTTCGCAGGGCTTCGCCTAAGCACTACGAAAACTATGATGGAGGATAAACTAGAGTGGACGGGGTTGCCGACACATGGCTTAGTGTTTCTTGATGTGTCTTTGGTGCTAGCCCTGCCCCTCTATTTATATGTTGAGCCCTGGGGTCGAAACTTGGAGTAAAAGCCTCCACAAAGTCGGTGTCACCCGAAAGGCAAGTGTCCTTCTCGGACTCCAGGGCCAGATGCCAGGGTTCCCGGCGTCTGGCCCCAGACGCCAGGGACCCTGGCGTCTGGCCCCTGGACTCCGCAAAACTTCCTTTTGCGCTTTCAAAAAACCTTGTGGGCTTCCCCCTTTGGCCCAAATAAAGTGTTCTCGTACCCAAACATTTCGGGAAACATCAGGAACCCCTTCCGGTGAATTCTGGAACCCTTCAGGTGACCAAACACAATTATCCCATATATCAAACTTTATCTCCGGACCATTCCGGAGTTCCTCGTCATGTCCGTGATCTCATCCCGGACTCCGAACAACATTCGGTCACCAACATACAAAACTCACATAGTACTATATCGTCAACAAACGTTAAGCATGCGGACCCTACGGGTTCGAGAACTATGTAGACATGACCGAGACACCTCTCTGGTCAATAACCAATAGCGGGAACTGGATGCCCATATTGGCTCCTACATATTCTACGAAGATCTTTATCGGTCAGACCGCATATCAACATACGTTGTTCCCTTTGTCATCGGTATGTTTCTTGCCCGAGATTCGATCGTCAGTATCTCAATACCTAGTTCAATCTCGTTACCGGCAAGTCTCTTTACTCGTTCCATAATACATCATCCCTCAATTAACTCATTAGTTGCAATGCTTGCAAGGCTTATAGTGATGTGCATTACCGAGTGGGCCCAGAGATACCTCTCCGACAATCGGAGTGACAAATCCTAATCTCGAAATACGCCAACCCAACAAGTACCTTTAGAGACACCTGTAGAGAACCTTTATAATCACCCAGTTACGTTGTGACGTTTGGTGGCACACAAAATGTTCCTCCGGTAAACGGGAGTTGCATAATCTCATAGTCATAGGAACATGTATAAGTCATGAAGAAAGCAATAGCAACAAACTAAACAATCAATTGCTAAGCTAACGGCATCGGTCAGGTCAATCACATCATTCTCCTAATGATGTGATCCCATTAATAAAATGAAAACTCATGTCTATGGTTAGGAAACTTAACCTTCTTTGATCAACGAGCTAGTCAAGTAGGCATACTAGTGATAGTTTGTTTGTCTATGTATTCACACATGTATTATGTTTCCGGTTAATACAATTCTAGCATGAATAATAAAAATTTATCATGAAATAAGGAAATAAATAATAACTTTATTATTGCCTCTAGGGCATATTTCCTTCAAGTGGCACACAGGAGGTGGAAAGGCCTACAGTGCGCGAGCTTATCGCATGACATTACGGGATAATGCGCATTGTAGGTGTCCATTAGCTTTATCGGGGTCGGGTACGAGGCACGTCCCATCCGTCGCTGCTCCGCCTCGCTTCGACACGCACCCAGGTTGGCGATGCATGCCGCGCCATGTAGGCAGGCAGGCAGCTGAGGTGGCGCGTTGCTAGGGCCTTCATGAAGACGCGCATGCCGCCACGCAGGCGTTTGCTGAGTTGGCCTGGAAGCTGCATGTTGCCACGCAGGTGCCTACCCAGCTGGTTGGGCTGGCAGCTGCATGCAAACGGCGGTAGAGTCTTGGCTGGTGCGGGCCTGGCAGTGGCCCTGCTGACGCCCTCGGCAAGGGTCCTGCCGTGGCGTTGCTGTCATCCCCGGCAAGGGTCTTGCCGGGGGTCTCGTGGGTTTCCTTGGCTAGGATCCTGCCGAGGGTCGCCTTCTTCTAGTCCTCATATGAACTCATATATTTATGAGTTTGATGAAGATTTGCATGTCACCACAGAGGTGCCTCCCGAGCCTTGGTTCCAACGCAGCTGGTTGGGTTGGAGCCTGGTGGGCTCAAGGGTGGTTCACTCCACTGGCATCGAGCAAGTTGCCCTGACAGGGCTCTTGCCGGGGCCGCGGAGGGGGGGGGGGCACCTCGGCAAGGATCTTGCCAAGGGAGTCCACCTCGCCCTCTTGCCCTCCCGTGCTTTCGGTCTTGGCGTCGCCTTGGTCGTCCTGTGCTTCGGCGTCTCTTCGGCTTCCCTCCTCTACCCGTGCACAAGTAAAGGGGTCAAAAGGAGAGCCCCTACTTTTGTACACCGACAGGAGCCCTCGGGACTGGGCCATACATAAGCGCGACGCGTTGTTGGGCTAGGCCCAGAACGGTGCGCGGGCAGGTGGGGCAGATTTTACTGTAGTAATTTCTCGTCTGCTGCGCTTCCCCACGACCCGCGTTAAACACGCGACGTGGAGGGTCGTGCATGACATGGGGGTCATGCGTGGGGCGGTTCCCGCATGCATGCACCACATCGTGGTAAAGAGGCAGCCCGCGCCTTCCGCGTAAAAAAGGAAACGGCCGCGGGCACGCTGCTCATTTACCCTCTGTGTCTTCTCCAATCTCAGAGCCGCCGTTCCTTCCTTCTTCCACAAGCCCCTGCTCGCCGCTGCTGCACTTTCGCTGCCCTTTCCCTTCCACTGCTCGCAGCCGCCATGGCACCCAAGACTGGCAAGGACAAGGGAGTGGCCAAGAACGCCGGAGGAGCGGAGCCGCCGGAGAAGGAGTTGGCTGCGCGGGGGACGGAGGTCGCCTACTTCCCTTCGACGGTCGACACGGCCCACCTTCGGGACAACTTTAGGACGCTATGGGAGGTCAAGATGGGGCGAGAGACGACGGGGCATCCTTCCACATGCGTCATCTCCGCGAACTGCGGCGAGGCCGCCCCGAATCGGTATCCGTTCTTCATTGATTACTTCTCCGGCGGCCTTTGCCCCCCTTCTCCGACTTCTTCAATGACATCATGCATACCTTCGGCTTCCACCTCCTCGATTTTACCCCAAACGCCATGGTGTACATGGCTCTCTTCGCCCATCTCTGTGAGGGCTTCGCCGGCGTGCACCCCAACAAGGCGCTCTTCCGCCACTACATCTTCCCTCGGATCTAGAAGGGAGGCGCCATCTCCGATTGTGTCGCCTGGATCCCGAGGTCCAAGGGGACATACCCAGAGGGCGCTCAGAAGGAGAGGTGGGAGGAGTGGCGGGGCCGGTGGTGCTGGATTGAAGAGGAGGATCCACAAGAGTTTTGCCGGGTTCGTCAGGCGCCGCCGGTTCACGGCAATGATTGGAGCAATGTCGATCCTGATGACGGAAATCTCGCGGTTGTCACCACCAGGATTCTTCACCTCACCGAGGCCGGGCTCACCCTTGAGATGATCGGGGCGGATTTCCTCCATTGCCGAATCTCTCCGCTGCATAACAAGGGGAGGCCGGCCAGGCTCTTCACGAACGCAACGGACATCATGCGACTCCGCCCGGCCTCGACCACAACTTCACTATGTTGGCGGATGCCCATTTTTGCCAGCGGCTCTTCCAGCTCGATGTGGACCACGACGGCAGGGCCGAGAGGTCCCGCAAGGCTGTGAAGGCCGGCAAGGCCATCAAGGGGCCCTTGTTCGGGTTGCCGGTGAGGGTGATACCGCTGAGCAACAACTCGCGCCAGACCGACATCATTGCCATGATGCCGGACTGCAACACACACGACCCCATCCAAAACTGGGTCGCACCGCCAGAGGAGCGGGTGCAGGAGTTTTTTGACACCTTGGCGGAGAAGTACATCCGCGAGGAACCGCGGCTCGTCTAGGACACCACCCAGGTGGAGCTGGACTGCATCACCGCCAGGGTGGTGGAGGCGGAGCTTGCCAGGGAGGCTGGCAGCGCCGGCGGCATGGAGGACAAAGTCGCGGCAGCCGCAAAGGAGAAGGAGCTCGCCCAGTGGGCGGAGTATGCTGGGGAGGCCAGCAGCGCCGGCACCGGGGCTCCTCTTATTGGAGACGACGACGACGAGCTGTCTGAGGAGGAGGATGAAGCTGTCGAGCCCCCGACCGCGGGGAAAGGGCGAGTCCTGCGACGGGCCACCTCCGGCGAGCCGGTTCGGCCCGGCAGGGCCATGCCACCCCGGCAAACCCAGGAGACGTCTGTGCACCAAGCGAGGGCCGTGGTGGCGAAGAAGTTGGTGAAGGCCGCGGTGGCGAAGAAGAAAGCATCGGCTTCTTCTTCATCCAAGCGTCCCCCAACTCCGCATGCTTCCCCTCCTCCACCCGCTTCCCCTCCTCTCGTAGGCGATGACACGGAGGTCTTCTTTGACCTCGGGTCTCTCAGCCCGAGGAGGAAGAGGAAGACAGCAGAAGAGGAGGCGGAGGACAAGTAAGTGCCATTTCCTTTTGTCGTCTTCAGCTCTACTGACTGTGCTTCTTATCTTGACTTGTTTCCGTCTTGGCAGGGATATGGAGACACTAGCCCAGAGGGTGAAGAGGGCCAGGTCTTCGGCGGGTGGCCAGCCCCCGGTGGGCACCTCTAAGGCACCACTGGTGGTGGTGAGCAGTCCAGACAGCAGCCCCCAGCGTAACTTCGCCACTCACTCCTTGTCGATGTGTGCCAAGGGCATGATCCTTGGTGCTGACCTTGTCATGGCTGCAGGAGGAGGACAACAGCAGGAGGAGCCACTGAGGGCTACCCCCAACACGCCACCTCCGTCAACCACGCCGCCCTGAGGGGCATCCCCGGGAAGGGCGCCAAGCACCGAGCCCATGCACACGGAGGAGGAGGCAAGCTTGGGCACCGGCGGCACACCTCGGCGCCTGATGTTGGCAGAGAGGGGGCCTCTGCTTCCTAGCCCGGCACGGGTAAGCCACTCACCTTCCATCCTTTCTCTTTTGTTCTTCTTGAATCCTGGCCTTGGCTTCACCCCTCCATCTGATACCCAGATCCTCTCATGGCGGACAGGGAGGACCTGGACACCGTCATCGAGGATGTCGCCAAGAACACCGTGGCGGAGGCTGAGAAGACCGCCGCTGAAGAGGCCACCAAAGGCGCTGCCGAGGCCGCCGCCAAGGGGCCTGCCGGGAGCCCGGCAAGGCTACTGCCGAGGAGGCCGGCAAGGGACCTCCAGGGAGGCCGGCGAGTCCGTTGCCGAGGAGGAGGGGGCTGATGACTAGCCTTCCTCCTCTATTGCCTCTGGCTCTGGCAGGTACCTAAGGGTGAGCGACGACCTCTTCGCCCACCTCCCAGGGTCGTCGAGCTCTAGGGCGCCCATCAAGGGAGAGGTGTTCGACGAAGAGGTGCTTCCTGCCGCCGGGATGGAGGTTGTTGACGAGCCGAGCGCCGGTGGCGATGGTTCTCAGGAGGAGCGGCTTCTCCAAGTCATGGGTGCCAACTTTCGGAAGCTCCAGGCTCTCCACCGCGCCCGCCTGGACAAGGCCAAGTCCAGGGCGGCAACGATGGACAAGGCGGAGGCGGACCTCAAGGTACGCGTCGCCGAGGCGCAGACTTGGTTCCGCCAAGCTTGTGAAGAGCTGAAGGTTGCCCAGGGCGAGCTGGCCAAGCGCGAGGTGGAGCTCACCATGAAGCAGGCCGACATTGAGAAGGCCCAGGAGACGGCGGAGAGCTTGGCCACCGTAGTCGAGGCCGCTCGAGCCCAGCACCAGGTCGCGCTGAACTCCCAGGAGGAGGACCTTACCGTGCGTGAGGAGAAGCTTACCACAACGCTTCGTGGCAAGGATGAGGAGTTGGAGAAGCTCGTCGTGGAGCGGACCCCGGGACTTTAGCAGAGGCACAGGGAGGCACTCAATGCCCAAGCCCAGGTTCACGCCGACGAGATGAAGGAGCTGGAGGTGGCACTACTAGGAAAAGGCCTACTAATGGCGCACCAGTTTTTCCTACTAATGGCGCATCACTGGTGCACCATTACTAGCACGCCATTAGTAATTTTTACTAATGGCGCACCACTGGTGCGCCATTAGTATAGGCCACGGTGCGCCATTAGTATAGGCCACACGTGCGCCATTAGTATAGGCCATGGTGCGCCATTAGTATTTTTGAATTTTGAAGGCGGGAAAATGGTAGTGGCGCACCGTCTAACCCCCACCGTGCGCCATTATTATTTTTGAATTTTGAATTTGGATCTGGATCGTGATTTTTTTGCCCATTTTTTGCTAGTTTTTTTGCTTGTTTTTTGGCACGATATTATTTCAAATTTTGTTCCTGTTTTTGGATCTTGTACGTTCTTTTGCCGTGTTCTTTTGCCGGAGAGGAGTTCGCCGGAGAGGAGGAGGAGGAGGTCACCGGAGAGGCGCTCGCCTACATCGCCGGAGAGGAGGAGGAGGTCGCCGGAGAGGAGGAAGGAGAAACCATGAGGGAATGGGAGGAGAGGAGGGAGGAGGAGCTCACCGGAGAGGAGGGAGGAGAAACCGTGAGGGGAGGGGAGGAGAGGAGGGAGGGGGAGGTTCCCGGAGAGGAGGAGGTCGCCGGAGAGGAGGAGGTCATCGGAGAGGAGGAGGAGGAGGTCGCCAGAGAGGAGGAGGAGGAGGAGGTCGCCGGAGAGGAGGAGGAGGTCGCTGGAGAGGAGAAGGAGGTCGCCGGAGAGGAGGAGATGGAGTGGAGGAGAGGAGGAGATGGAGTGGAGGAGAGGAGGAGATGGAGTGGAGGAGAGGAGAGGAGGAGATGGAATGGAGGAGAGGTGGAGTGGAGGAGGTGCGCCCAGCCATGTATACGACATAGTAATGGCGCACCGTGGCCAGGTGCGCCATTACTATTTTTTTAATTTTTTTATTTTGAATTTTGAAGGCGGGAAGATACTAATTGCGCACCGTGGGCAGGTGCGCCATTAGTAACTTTTTTATTTTATTTTTTTGACTTATTTTGAATTTTGAAGGCGGGAAGATACTAATGGCGCACCGTGGGCAGGTGCGCCATTAGTAACTTTTTGTTATTTTGTTGACTTATTTTGAATTTTGAAGGCGGGAAGATACTAATGGCGCACCATGGGCTGGTGCGCCATTAGTAAATTTGAATTTTTTTAAATTTTTTTACCTCCAGATCTTAAAAGCCCCGTATCTTTTTTTGTTAGGTTTTTGAGGATTTTGAAAATGTTTAACGGGGTTCCCCCAGTTAAATTTGGATGTAACTTTTCGAGTAGATGATTTTTCATATAAAAAACTTTTTCATCTGAGTTAGTATGCAAAAGTTATGCCCATTTTTACAAATTCTCGAGAGATTTTGCAAATGAAGTCGAAATTCATATTTGCAAATTTTCCCAACAACTAGACCACATATCACATGGGAAACTTATTTTCTTTTTTTTTTTTGACATTTTCATCATTTTCTTTTTTTTAACTGAAAAGGCGATCCACAGGAGGGGGGGGTGCATTCGGTGGAAGTGGTGGCCAAGGTACTAATGGCGCACCGTGGCATGGTGCGCCATTACTAGTTCACTAGTAATGGCGCACCATGCCACGGTGCGCCATTAGTAGTTTTGAAAAAAATTAAAAAATTTCAAAAAAATTTTTTACTAATGCCGCACCATGCCACGGTGCGCCATTAGTAGTTTTGAAAAAAAAATTAAAAAATTTCAAATTTTTTAACTAATGGCGCACCGTGGATGTGGTGCGCCATTACTAGTAATGGCACACCACTCCCATGGTGCGCCATTAGTAGTTTTGAAAAAAATTAAATTATTTTTACTAATGGCGCACTGTGGATGTGGTGCGCCATTAGTATTTGGACACTAATGGCGTACCAACACATGGTGCGCCATTAGTATATAGTAATGGCGCACCACATGTCTGGTGCGCCATTAGTGTCAATTCCATCTATAGCCCTTTTCCTAGTAGTGTGGAGTGGGACGGGCTGAAAAACCTGGTCCTGGCGCTGGCCAAGGAGAAGGACACGCTCAACAACGCTCTGACGGAGGCGCAAGGCGCAGTCCTCAGCAGGGCCGGGGAGCTCTCCGAGGCCAACAACTCCACCAAAGACCTCAGGCTGAAGCTGGAGGGTCTCGATGGGATGTTGTCGGAGAGCAAGGCCCGGGAGGAGACCTTGGCCAAGAACCTGGAGACCGAGAAGTGACTGCGGAGGGACGACGCCCTAGCCCACAAGGAGCACGTGGAGGGCGAGAACCGCTGGCTCAATCGCCTCGCCGCCGTTGCCAACAAGGCCACCATGCAGCTGGCTGCCATGGGGATACCGGATGTGAGGTACGCCCTGGAGCCGAACTTGAGCGCCAACTGCAGCCTGACCCTATTCTTTTAGAGGGTTGTTAGTGCCTTGGAGCGGCTTCGTGCCAACCGAGCGGCCCCGCTGGCCAATGTGGCCCGGAGGCTTTGCCAGGATCCCATGACCAAGGTTCTCACCAAGATGATGTACTGGAACCCCAACCTCGACTATCGACGTCGCGCTGGACAGCTTGCCGGCAGGTGTGGACCTCGCGGCGCTCAAGGAGTGTATCAAGCTTATCATCAGCCGCATCGGTGAAATCAAGAGGGTGGAGGGCCAGCACAAAGATTAGGCACCCCATCTCCCACTGTCGCTGCAGGTTCATGAACAAGACGGTTTTTATCTTTAATTAGAACCGCAGCAACAGTTGATGTAATATAACTCTGCAGCACTTTTGGTACAATGCATGTTATCTTCCCGTTCGATCTTCCCTTTGTATGTTTACCCTATGTTAAACGGGTAGGCTTGCCAGCGCGTAAACCCAGGGCGGTACCTTGAGGACGAATCCCCAATGGCCTGCCGGGTGTGCTTGCTGCTGAGCGAACCACCTTACCGTTCTCAACGCAGCTGCTCGAACTGTCGAGCTTGACTCGAGTCAGAATCGAGAGCGTTGCCAATCGCGGAAGGCTACTCTGCCACTCTCGACACGGCCGCTTGAGCTGTTGAGCAGACTCGAAACAGAACAAGGGCATTGCCAATTGCAGAAGGGCCCCTTTGCGTGCAGGCTTTCATACATAGGGCAGGACCTCCGAGGACAATAACCTCATATATAAAAAGAAATTGCTTAAGGTTTCATATGACTTAGCTTTCCTGTCGCCGCACTGGTGTCCTTCACGCTTGCGGGTGGCATCGTTCGCTCGGCTATTTTCTTCTCCGGAAGTCATGGACACGAGGAACTGCTAAGCCGGCCTCCAGACCAGATTCTCACAACTGCGCCCCCTACCTAGCGCGCCAAAGATGTCAGTGGGAACGACACCTATGGGATCACTGGGATACCTTCTACGGTCGGTGGGCGCGGGGGTCGTGAGAAGAGCAGGTTTAGCGAGCAAGCACACAGATCATTTACCGAGGTTCAGGCCGCGAGGATGCGTAAAACCCTGGTCCTACTTTGGTGGATGTATCGAGTGTTCTTGAGCTTTCTGAACTAGCTACGGTGGCCGTCCCATTCCAAAAAGCCGAATCCTTCTCATGGTCGGCTCGGACCTCCTTTTATAGGAAAAAGGGGCTGCCACAGTGGCACACAGGAGGTGGAAAGGCCAATAGTGTGCGAGCTTATCGCACGGCATTACGGGACAAAGCGCATTAAATGCGCTACATAGGTGTCCATTAGCTTTATCGGGGTCGGGAACGAGGCCCGTCCCGTCTGTCGCCGCTCCGCCTCGCTTCGACACGCGCCTAGGCTGGCAATGCATGCAACGCAATGTAGGTAGGTAGGCAGCTGAGGTGGCGAGGTGGTAGGGCCTTCATGAAGACTTGCATGCTGCCACGCAGGCGTTTGCTGAGTTGGCCTAGAAGCTGCATGTTGCCACACATGTGCCTACCCAAGTGGTTGGGCTGGCAGATGCATGTGAACAGCGGTGGAGTCTCGGCTAGTGCAGGCCTGGTAGTGGCCCTGCTGACGCCCTCGTCAAGAGTCTTGCCGGGGGCTCGGCAAGGGTCTTGCTGTGGCGTTGTTGTCATCCCCGGCAAGGGTCTTGCCAGGGGTCTCGTGGGTTTCCTCGGCTAGGATCCTGCCGAGGGTCGCCGTCTTCTAGTCCTCATCTGAACTCATATATTTATGAGTTTGACGAAGATTTGCATGCCACCACATAGGCGCCTCTCGAGCCCTGGTTCCAACGCAGCTGGTTGGGTTGGAGCCTGGGGGGCTCAAGGGTGGTTCACTCCGCTAGCATCAAGCAAGTTGCCTCGGCAAGGCTCTTGCCGGGGCTGCAGGGGGGGGGGGCTCGGCAAGGATCTTGTCGAGGGAGTCCACCTCGCCCTCTTGCCTTCCCGTGCTTCCGGTCTTGGTGTGGCCTTGGTCGTCTCGTGCTTCGGCATCGCTCCGACTTCCCTCCTCTGCCCTGTTAAGTGTGGCTGCGGCGCGTGGCTCTGACTGCCCATGCACAAGTAAAGGGGTCAAAAGGAGAGCCCCTACTTTTTTACACCGACAATTGGTTATTGACTGGAGATGTGTCTTGGTCATGTCTACCTAGTTCTTGAACCCATAGGGTCCGCACGCTTAACGTTCGATGACGATCTGTATTATGAATTATGTGATTTGATGAACCGAAGTTTGTTCGGTGTCCCGGATGAGATCACGGACATTATGAGGAGTCTCGAAATGATTGAGACATAAAGATTGATATATTGGAAGGTTATGTTTGGACACCGGAATGGTTTCGGATAGGTTCGGACATTTTCCAAAGTACGAGGAGGTTACTGGAACCCCCCAGGGAGTTAATGGGCCTTGATGGGCCCTAGTGGAGAGAGGAGGCGGCGGCCAGGTGGTGGCGCCCCCCAAGCCCAATCCGAATTGGAGTAGGGTTGGCCCCCCCTTTCCTTGTCTTCTCCTCCTCCTCCTTCCCTCCTTCTCCTAGTGGGAATAGGAAAGGGGGGGGACCGAATCCTACTTGGACCGGGAGTCCAAGTAGGACTCCCCCCATGGAGCCACCCCCTTGGGCCGGCCACCTCTCCTCCCCCTTTATATACATGGGAGGGGGGAACCCCAAAGACACACCGAGTCTTCTCTTAGCCTTGTGTAGTGCCCCCCTCCACAGTTACACACCTCGGTCATATCCTCGTAGTGCTCAGGCGAAGCCCTGCAATAGTAACTTCATCATCACCGTCGCCACACCGTCGTGCTGACGGAACTCTGCCTCATCCTCAACTGGATCAAGAGATCGAGGGACGTCATCGAGCTGAAAGTGTGCTGAACGCGGAGGTGCCATATGTTTGCTACTTGGATTGGTTGGACCACGAAGACATTCGAGTACATCAACCGCGTTATTAAACGCTTCCACTTTCGATCTACGAGGGTACGTGGACACACTCTCCCCGCTCGTTGCTATGCTTCTCCTAGATAGATCTTGCATGATCGTAGGTAATTTTTTGAAATACTACGTTCCCTAACAGTCGGTGACACCGCCTGCGGGCACTGCTTCCCTCCCTGGAGGCATCGGCAAGATCCCTTCTCCCCACCCCCTCTTCTCCGTCCCAAGGTTAATTCCTGTTATCCCTTGCGGATACGGCAATGGCGATGCTCGGTGTCGTTACCTCCATGGGGACGCCGTTTGGCTAGGAGAAGTTGGTGTGTGGTGCCATGTGGTTAATTCCATCTCCTGACCCTCCCTCCCAGACGAAAGTCCAAAGTCCGCATGATTGGACGGCTGCGATGACTTGCACGCCATACTCTTCATGAAGGCGCCATCTGGGGAGGCTTGGGTGTTCGGGAGAGGACTGTTCTGGCAGTGGGATCTGGGTGGCAAGAGGCAGTGTCGGTGGTGTGGAGGTTCGCAGGTGGAGCGGCATGTCATCTACCGCGTGAAGACGACGAGTTTTGGTGGCATGTTGCCACTGGATCTCGAAGACATATGTGTCTGGATGGACGAGCGGAGGGCAGTGGTGCTATTTGGCACCATGGCGGCATCGATGGCAGGCCTGTCAAGGTTGCCGCGTCAATACCTATTCTGAAGATGGATTGGTGAAAGATGGTGGTGACGACCCATGAGTGTGCGTCAGACCGGTTTGTGACCCACACCTGGTACGTGGCTTGGTTTGGACCTCTGGGTTTAGATGTTAGGCTTAATTGAGAGGTCTGGGTATTTGGCTCAGACTTGTTGCATTCCTTCGCCAATTGGTTAGTGCTACCTCTTGAGCACTGCGTTGGTTTTCCCTTGAAGAGGAAAGGGTGATGCAGCAAAGTAACGTAAGTATTTCCCTCAGTTTTTGAGACCCAAGGTATCAATCCAGTAGGAGACTACACGCAAGTCCCTCGTAACTACACAAACAAATAAGAACCTTGCAACCAACGCGATAAAGGGGTTATCAATCCCTTCACGGTCACTTACGAGAGTGAGATATGATAGAGATAATAATAATAAGATAAATATTTTTGGTATGTTTATGATATAGATTGGAAAATAAAGATTTGAAAATAAAATAGATTGGAAACTTATATGATAAAAGATAGACCTAGGGGCCATAGGTTTCACTAGTGGCTTCTCTCAAGATAGCATAAGTATTACGGTGGGTGAACAAATTACTGTCGAGCAATTGATAGAAAAGTGCATGATTATGAGAATATCTAGGCATGATCATGTATATAGGCATCACGTCCACGACAAGTAGACCGAAACGATTCTGCATCTACTACTATTACTCCACACATCGACCGCTATCCAGCATGCATCTAGAGTATTAAGTTCATAAGAACAGAGTAACGCATTAGGCAAGATGACATGATGTAGAGGGATGAACTCAAGCAATATGATATAAACCCATCTTTTTACCCTCGATGGCAACAATACAATACGTGCCTTGCTGCCCCTGCTGTCACTGGGAAAGGACACTGCAAGATTGAACCCAAATCTAAGCACTTCTCCCATTGTAAGAAAGATCAATCTAGTAGGCCAAACCAAACTGATAATTCTAAGAGACTTACAAAGATAACCAATCATACATAAAATATTTTAGAGAAGAATCAAATATTGTTCATAGATGAACTTGATCATAAACCCACAATTCGTCGGATCTCGACAAACACACCGCAAAAAGAGTTACATCAAATAGATCTCCAAGAAGATCAAGGAGAACATTGTATTGAGATCCAAAGAGAGAGAAGAAGCCATCTAGCTAATAACTATGGACCCGAAGGTCTGCAGTAAACTACTCACACATCATTGGAGAGGCTATGGTGTTGATGTAGAAGCCCTCCATGATCGATTCCCCCTCCGATGGAGCTCCGAAAAGGCCCCAAGATGGGATCTCTTGGGTACAGAAGGTTGCGGCAGTTGAAATAGGGTTTCGTGGTGCTCCTGGATGTTTTCGGGGTATATGGATATATATAGGCGGAAGAAGTAGGTCGATGGAGCCACGAGGGGCCCGCGAGGGTGGAGGGCGCGCCTAGGGGGGTAGGCGCCCCCTTGCCTCGTGGCCTCCTCGTTCATTTCTTGATGTCTACTCCATGTCCCCTGGATAATGTTTGTTCCAAAAATAACCATCCCGAAGGTTTCATTCCGTTTGGATTCCGTTTGATATTCCTTTTCTGCGAAACACTGAAATGGGCAAAAAAAACAACAATTTGCACCGGGCCTTGGTTTAGTAGGTTAGTCCCAAAAATAATATAAAAGTGTATAAATAAGCCCATTAACATCCAAAACAGATAATATAATAGCATGGAACAATCAAAAACTATAGATACGTTGGAGACGTATCAAGCATCCCCAAGCTTAATTCCTGCTCGTCCTTGAGTAGGTAAATGATAAAAACAGAATTTTTGATGTGGAATGCTACCTAGCATAATTCTCAATGTAATTTTGTTTATTGTGGCATGAATGTTCAGATCCGAAAGATTCAAGACAAAAGTTTAATATTGACATAAAAATAATAATACTTTAAGCATACTATCTAAGAAATCATGTCTTCTCAAAATAACATGGCAAAAGAAAGTTCATCCCTACAAAATCATATAGTTTGGTCATGCTCCATTTTTGTCACACAAAAATGCTCTCATCTTGCACAACCGCGCTGACAAGCCAAGCAATTGTTTCATACTTTAGTAATCTCAAACTTTTTTCAACTTTCACGCAATACATGAGCGTAAGCCATGTATATAGCACTATGGGTGTAATAGAATAATGATAGGGGGTTATGTGGAGAAGACAAAAAAGGACAAAGTCTCACATCGACGAGGCTAATCACCGGGCTAGGGAGATGCCCATCGATTTATGTCAATGCAAGGAGTAGGGATTGCCATGCAACGGATGCTCTAGAGCTATTAATGTATGAAATCTCAACAAAAGAAACTAAGTGGGTGTGCATCCAACTTGCTTCCTCACGAAGACCTAGGGCATTTTAGGAAGCCCATTGTTGGAATATACAAGCCAAGTTCTATAATGAAAGATTCCCACTAGTATATGAAAGTGACAAAACAAGAGACTCTGTATCATAAAGATCATGGTGCTACTTTGAAGCACAGGTGTGGAAAAAAGGATAGTAGCATTGGCCCTTTTTATTTCTTTCCTTTTTTATTTTTTTTGGGCCTTTCTTTTTTTGGCCTTTCTCTTTTTTTTATCTGGGACAATGCTCTTTTAGTGATGATCATCACACTTCTATTTATTTACAACTCAATGATTACAACTCGATACTAGAACAAAATATGACTCTATATGAATGCCTCTGGCGGTGTACCTGGAAGGGCAATGAATCAAGAGTGACATGTATGATAAATTATGCATAGTGGCTTTGCCAGAAATACGATGTCAACTACATGATCATGCAAAGCAATATGACAATGATGACGCGTGTCATAAAGGAAACGGTGGAAAGTTGCATGGCAATATATCTCGGAATGGCTATGGAAATGCCATAATAGGTAGGTATGGTGGCTGTTTTGAGGAAGACATAAGGAGGTTTATGTGTGATAGAGCATATCATATCACGGCCTTTCGATGCACCGGCTAAGTTTGCACCAACTCTCAAGGTGAGAAAGGGCAATGCACGGTACCGAAGAGGCTAGCAATGATGTAATGGTGAGAGTGTGTATAATCTATGGACTCAACATTAGTCATAAAGAACTCACATACTTATTGCAAAAATCTACAAGTCATCAAAAACCAAGCATTACGCGCATGCTCCTAGGGGGATAGATTGGTAGGAAAAGACCATGGCTCGTCCTTGACCGCCACTAATAAGGAGGACAATCAAATAACACCTCATGTTTCAAATTTGTTACATAATGGTTACCATACGTGCATGCTACGGGACTTGCAATCTTCAACAGAAGTATTTCTCAAATTCACAACTAATCAACTAGAACAATCAAATATCACCATATTTATATCTCAAAACAATTATCAAGTATCAAACTTCTCATAGTATTCAATGCACTTTCTATGATAGTTTTTATTATACCCATCTTGGATGCCTATCATATTAGGACTAGTTTCATAACCAAAGCAAATTACCATGCTGTTCTAAGGGGCTCTCTAAATGATATAAGTGAAGCACTAGAGCAAAATTATCTAGCTCAAAAGATATAAGTGAAGCACATAGAGTATTCTAATAAATTCTAATTCATGTGTGTCTCTCCCAAAAGGTGTGTACATAAAGGATGATTGTGGTAAACTAAAAGGCACAGACTCAAATCATACAATACGCTCCAAGCAAAACACATATCATGTGGTGAACAAAAATATAGCCTCAAGTAAAGTTACCAATAGAAGAAGACTGAAGAGGGATGCCTTACAGGGCATACCCAAGCTTAGGCTTTTGGTTGTCCTTGAATTTTACATTGGGGTGCCTTGGGAATCCCCAAGCTTAGGCTCTTGCCACTCCTTATTCCATAATCCATCAAATCTTTACCCAAAACTTGAAAACTTCACAACAAAAAACTTAAACAGAAAATCTCATGAGCTCCGTTAGTATAAGAAAACAAACCACCACTTAAGATACTGTAATTAACTCATTCTGAATTTATTTTGGTGTTAAACCTACTGTATTATATCTTCTCTATGGTTCATAACCTCCTATACTAGCCATAGATGCATCAAAATAAGCAAACAACACACGAAAAACAGAATCTGTCAAAAACAGAACAGTCTGTAGTAATCTGTAGGTTTCGAATACTTCTGTAACCCCAAAATTCTAAAATAAATTTCTGGACGTGAGGAATTTATCTATTAATCATCTGCCAAAATAATCAACCTAATCGCACTCTCCAATAAAAAATGGAAGCAAATCTCGTGAGCGCTAAAGTTTCTGTTTTTTACAGCAAGATCGCAATGACTTTCCCCAAGTCTTCCTAAAGGTCCACTTGGCACAAATTCTAATTAAAAGCATAAAAACACATCTAAACAGAGTCTATATGAATTATTTATTACTAAACAGAACCAAAAAGCGAGGAACAAAATTAAAATTGGGTTGCCTCCCAACAAGCGCTATAGTTTAACGCCCCTAGCTAGGCATAAAAGCAAGGATAGATCTAGGTATTATCATCTTTGGTATGCAATCCATAAGTGGTTCTCATAATAGATTCATAAGGTAATTTATTTTTATTTCAAGGAAATTGTTCCATGCCTTTCCTTAATGGAAATTGGAATCTAATATTCCCTTCCTTCATATCAATAATTGCACCAATCGTTCTAAGGAAAGGCCTACCAAGAATAATGGAACATGTAGGATTGCAATCTATACCAAGAACAATGAAATCTATGGGCACATGGGTTTCTTAATAGTGGAATCCGCGAGGTGCAAATTCAAAAAAATCATCATCAAATTCACGGAAACCTAACACATCACACAAAGTTTTTGGAATCGTGGAAACCCTAGCACCCAAATCACATAAAGAATAGCATTCATGCTCTTTAATTTTAATTTTAATAGTGGGTTCCCACTCATCATAAATTTTTCTAGGGATAGAAACTTCCAATTCAAGCTTTTCTTCATAAGATAGCATTAAAGCATCAACGATATGTTTAGTAAAAGCTTTATTTTTATTATAAGCACGTAGAGAATTTAGCACGGATTGCAACAAGGAAATACAATCTATTAAAGAAAAATTATCATAATTAAATTCCTTAAAATCCAAAATAGTGGGTTCATTGCTATGTAATGTCTTGACCTCTCCAATCCCACTTTTATTAATTTTTGCATCAAGATCTAAAAACGCCGAATCATTAGGATGCCTTTTAACTAAAGTTGACTCATCTCGAGTCCCATCATTATCAAGATTCATATTGCAAAACAAAGATTTAATAGGAGACACATCAATCATTTTTAGATCTTCATCCTTATTATCATCAAAACTAGAAGAACACGCTTTCACCAAGCAATCTTTTTTAGCACGCATCGTAGCGGTTCTTTCTTTGCACTCATCAATGGAAATTATCATAGCTTTGAAAGACTCATTGATATCATGCCTAGGTGGAATAGATCTAAGTTTCAAAGAATAAACATCAAGAGAAATTCTATCCACGTTCCTAGCCAACTCATCAATCTTAGACAAATTTTCTTCAATCAAAGCATTGAAACTCTTTTGCGAACTAATAAATTCTTTAATATTAGATTCAAAATCAGAGGGCATCTTATTATAATTTGCATAAGAATTGTTGTAGGAATTACCATAATTATTGAAGGAATTACTAGGAAACGGCTTAGGATTAAAATTACCTCTATACGCGTTATTACCAAAATTGTTCCTACCAACAAAATTCACATACATAGATTCATTATTATTCTAAATCAAAGTAGACAAAGGCATATCATTAGGATCAGAATAAACACTCTTATTAGCAAACAATTTCATAAGTTCATCCATCTTTCCACTCAAAACATTGATTTCTTTTATAGCATGCACCTTTTTACTAGTAGATCTTTCAGTGTGCCATTGGGAATAATTAACTATAATATTATCTAGGAGTTTAGTAGCTTCTCCTAAAGTGATTTACATAAAAGTGCCTCCCGCAGCGGAATCTTAATGATTTCTAGAAGAAAAATTCAATCCGGCATAAAATTTTGTATAATCATCCCAAGATTCAAACCATGTGTAGGGCAATTACGTATCATTAATTTCATCCTCTCCCAAGCTTGTGCAACATGTACATGATCAAGTTTCTTAATATTCATAATATTGTTTCTAAGAGAAATGATCTGAGCGGGAGGAAAATACTTAGAGATAAAAGCATCTTTGCACTTATTCCATGAATCGATACTATTTTTAGGCAAAGACGAAAACCATGTTTTAGCACGATCTCTAAGTGAAAACGGTAATAGCTTCAATTTAAAAATATCAATTATCTACATGTTTCTTCTTTTGCATATCACACAAATCAACAAAGCTGTTTAGACGGGTAGCGGTATCTTCACTAGGAAGGCCGGAAAATGGATCTTTCATGACAAGATTCAGCAAAGCATCATTAATTTCACAAGATTCAGCATCGGTAAGAGTTGCAATCGGAGTGCTAATAAAATCATTATTGTTGGTATTGGAAAAATCACACAATTTAGTATTATCTTGAGGCATCGTGACAAAAAATCCAACAGACAAGCAAGCAAAAGGCAAACTAAAAGAGGCGAACAGAAAAGTGGGCGAATAAAACGGCAAGGGTGAAGTGGGGGAGAGGAAAACGAGAGGCAAATGGCAAATAATGTAATGCGATGGATAAGAGTTTGTGATGGGTATTCGATATGTCTTGACTTGTGCGTAGATCTCCCAAGCAACGACGCCACAAATCCTTCTTGCTACCTCTTGAGCACTGCATTGGTTTTCCCTTGAAGAGGAAAGGGTGATGCAGCAAAGTAACGTAAGTATTTCCCTTAGTTTTTGAGAACCAAGGTATCAATCCAGTACGAGACTACACGCAAGTCCCTCGTACCTACAAAAACAAATAAGAACCTCGCAACCAATGCGATAAAGGGGTTGTCAATCCCTTCATGGTCACTTATGAGAGTGAGATCTGATAGAGATAATAATAATAAGATAAATATTTTTGGTATTTTTATGATATAGATTGGAAAATAAAGATTGAAAATAAAATAGAGTGGAAAGTTATATGATAAAAGATAGACCCGGGGCCTTAGGTTTCACTAGTGGCTTCTCTCAAGATAGCATAAGTATTACGGTGGGTGAACAAATTACTGTCGAGCAATTGATAGAAAAGTGCATAATTATGAGAATATCTAGGCATGATCATGTATATAGGCATGACGTCCACGACAAGTAGACCGAAACGATTCTGCATCTACTACTATTACTCCACACATCGACCGCTATCCAGCATGCATCTAGAGTATTAAGTTCATAAGAACAGAGTAACACATTAGGCAAGATGACATGATGTAGAGGGATAAACTCAAGCAATATGATATAAACCCCATCTTTTTATCCTCGATGGCAACAATACAATACATGCCTTGCTGCCCCTGCTGTCACTGGGAAAGGGCAATGCAAGATTGAACCCAAAGCTAAGAACTTCTCCCATTGCAAGAAAGATCAATCTAGTAGGCCAAACCAAACTGATAATTCGAAGAGAGAGAAGAAGAATCATACATAAAAGATTTCAGAGAAGACTCAAATATTGTTCATAGATAAACTTGATCATAAACCCACAATTCATCGGATCTCGACAAACACACCTTAAAAAGAGTTACATCAAATAGATCTCCAAGAAGATCAAGGAGAACATTGTATTGAGATCCAAAGAGAGAGAAGAAGCCATCTAGCTAATAACTATGGACCCATAGGTCTGAGGTAAACTACTCACACATCATCGGAGAGGCTATGGTGTTGATGTAGAAGCCCTCCGTGATCGATTCCCCCTCTGACGGAGCTCCGGAAAAGGCCCCAAGATGGGATCTCTTGGGTACATAAGGTTGCAGCAGTGGAAATAGGGTTTCGTTGTGCTCCTGGATGTTCTCGGGGTACATGGATATATATAGGAGGACGAAGTAGGTCGGTGGAGCCACGAGGGGCCTACAAGGGTGGAGGGCGCGCCCAGGGGGGTAGGCGAGCCCCCTGCCTCGTGGCCTCCTTGTTGATTTCTTGACGTCCACTCCAAGTCCCCTCGATCATGTTTGTTCCAAAAATAACTATCCCGAAGGTTTCATTCCGTTTGATATTCCTTTTCTGCGAAACACTGAAATGGGCAAAAAACATCAATTTGCACTGGGACTTGGGTTAGTAGGTTAGTCCCAAAATAATATAAAAGTTATAAATAAGCCCATTAACATCCAAAACAGATAGTATAATAGCATGGAACAATAAAAAATTATAGATACGTTGGAGACGTATTAGTTAGGAGTTGTGACAATTATTGCCAAGATGGTGGATTCAGACATATTGATCTATTATCTTGTAAGGTCCTTGTGACTAATTAATAAGATGGCCGCATGCATCTCCCAGATGCAAAGGCCCGGGGTCATCCTCCTTTAAAAAAAGGTCAACAAAAGGACTCGATGGCCATTGCCATCGGACTATACTTCAGTGGCACCGCACATGGAAACTTGAGCACTACCTTGTGCACAGTGATGGGATCATTCAGTAGTGTCGGGTATTCGGCGATGGGGGTCAAGCGTGGCACAATGGACTCCCCATCATGAACGGATGCTCCTTGAACTTGCGGTGGCGCCTCCATAACCTCGCGCATGCTTTTGCACCCCTTTCACAATGTCCCATGTTGCAGCGGCGCTCGATGAAGACAACAAGGACGCTTGTGGTGGTATCACAACTTGAGCCGTACTTCCCCACGAGTGTTCGCACCATCTCCGATGGCACGGCCAGCAGTAGTGCAGCGAGGCCTACTGATTGTCGTTGTCGTGGAATTGTCACGACAGATGTCCTAGTGTGAGGACTTAATTAGTCGTGGAGCCATCGCGATGAGGTTAGCTTAAAGAGGTTAATCAGGACAAAGTACACGGGGAGTTTGTACTGGTTCGTCCCCTTACGGTGAAGGTAAAAGCCTAATCCATTTGTAGGTGGTATTTCTAGGGTTTCAATGAGCAGGGAGTGAATACGCTTGACCCAGCTCTCAATCTATTGTTTCTTGTCCTAACTCATCGCTGGGTCGTCCCCTTATATACACAGGTTGACGCCATGTGGCCTACAGAGTCCCGGCCGGCTTATACAATGTAACCGGCTCGGTGACCTTTCTTTCCTACCTTACAAAACAAGTCTACATACATGGCGGTTTATATCCGTAGGCCTTAAGACGCCTTCAGGTTTGGGCCCTCTACCAAGCCTATCTATGAACCGCCATATGCTCTTGGGATTCATTGAGATGAATCGCCATAGGGATGACCCGGCCCCTCCTGGGCGGGTCATACATAATAGTTATATCCCCAACATTAGGCCCCAGGTTGATTCAAACTTGTTCATGTCAATCTTCAACACTTAGAAAAATCCTTCCTCCTCTTATTGTGAAGTATTGTAACCAGCCATGACGTCGCGTCCGAAAGTTGCGATAACCCAACATGACATCATCTGCAATTAATGTTATATAGAATCCAAATCTTAATAAATCTCTTTCTTTACTGACTCTCCAAAAATCGAGGCGCCCGTGCCAACACATATCCATTTTATTGTTCCTCGATTCCTGCGCCTGCCGTGTGTACTTCCAAGCCTATAAATAGGACCACGGAGTCACCTTCCATTCTTCTCATTTTCCTTCTCGCCTTCTTCCTCCTCACGATGCATCGACTCACACGAGCTCCGTCGCCGTCAACCTTGGTCCTCCACCTGAACTCCGGCCGCTGAATCACCCTGATCAGACCAGAAAACTGCGGTGCCACTCCGCTGCTCTAACAGCATCAGTAAGCCATCCCTTCTTTCACCATAGATCCGCCATTAGGTTTCATCGATGTTCGTCACCGCCGTTCTTTCTCTTTGTTTTGATACATGGATTAGATCCGAAAACCACATGAATCTTGCGCAGTAGTAGTTTGAGCTCCTGTTTCTAATACTAGA
Organism: Triticum monococcum; assembly: GCA_034509565.1. Classification (NCBI taxonomy): domain Eukaryota; kingdom Viridiplantae; phylum Streptophyta; class Magnoliopsida; order Poales; family Poaceae; genus Triticum; species Triticum monococcum. Next base: position 72,810,631 of record CM067846.1, read on the forward strand.
ATATATCCTCTTCGCAACAGATCTCTTCTAGGGCACTTCTGCTTTTCCACTGTTGCCTCTGTAGGTTTCGAGTTTATTCTCTTTTCTGAACAGCGGTAGATCTGAATTTGTAGCCTCAACCCGTGGAACCTATTTGTCCTAACATTTAGCAAATTTTACTCTTGGTAGATCTTGAATGTCTTTAGTCATGGCGGCTTATTCTGTCGGCTTATTGTTACTTCATATATCATTAGCCCTTGCTTAAGCTGCCATTCTGAACATGCACTGTACTTGTTAACTTGTAATTTTATCAATTCTCTTGAGCCGGCAAATTATTTCATGTCTTTTAGGTTCTCCTTTCACCATGCCGCCCAAGACAATCATGACCTGCAACTGGGTTCCCTCCACCGTCACTGAGAGCACCTTGAAAGATTTTGTCACCGTTGGATATTTGCCAGATAAAAGTGTCATGCATTACCGTGCTCCTGACCCGGGTGAAGAGAGACCTCAGCCCAAGGACGGTGAAGTTATTGTATTTACTGATCATATGAACCGGGGCTTCTCGCCACCCAGCTTTAAGTTCCTTAGAGATATCCTGCACTTCTTCAAACTCCATCCGCAAGACATTGGACCCAATTCCACATCAAACATCTGTAACATCCAAGTCTTTTGTGAGGTATACCTTCAAGGAAGAGCCTAGCATTGAGCTTTTCAGGGAATACTTCTACCTGAACCGGCAGAATGAGTTCACAAATGGGCCCAGCATGGAACTCGGGGGATTTCAATTCAAGGCAGATGAGATTCCATCTTTCCTCAATTAGCTCTGCCAAGCCATCCCAAGGAATGGAATCAAACATGGTTCTACTGCAAAGATATCTCACCGTCTAATGAAAATCCGTTGCTGGGTTATCGTGCTGCGCGTCTCGACTCAAATTACCAACTCCCTGATAAACTTACCATCACCGAACACAAGAAGCTTGTCCCTACAATCAGAAAAGTTCAAGCCTTGCTAGGAAACGGTTTAACCGGAGTCGACTTAATCCGCTGCTGGGTCGCATGGCTGATCATACCCTTAAGCCGCTGATCCGGCTTGATGTGTACATATACCGGAGAAATAGATGATCCCTTATGTCATAGCTCCCTGCGTCTGACTGAAGAGGGCATCGTTGAGATGGCAACCACGCCTGTAAATAGCAAATTTGAAGACTTCAGCAAAGTGGGTTTGAATCCGTTCTGCAAACTTAACCCGACGCTAGAGGTAAGTCTTTTGATTTATTTTTTCCTTCATCATTTAAACATTGCATGATCTCAAGTATATTATCCTTCCATAGGCTAAATTAGACTTCTGGTAGGAAAAGTATGATCATGAAGCTGCCAAAAAGGCTAGGGATGCTACGAAAGCCGCCAAGAAGACGAGCAAGAGGTCTAGGAAGGAACCAAGTGCCTCTGACTTGCTTAAGCTGGTGGAAACCTCTGAGTCGGAGGTAGCCCTCGACTCTCTTGGCTTGCTTTTGAACCACCTTATTCACACTAACTTTTGCCAGGATGACACGGGAGCCAGCCAAGCAGTCAAAGAAGAGGTAACTAACCTTTAACAAGGTAGAAACTTCGGTGGGTAACCCGGAAAGTAAGGTTTTCATACCCCTTGGCTTATTTAGATCCTCATTTTCTTTTGAAACGACAGCAACATGAGAGCCGCCGCCAGACCCGGACCAGTGGAGGTGAAGATTGATGCCTACTACACAACCTTCTTCTTGTAGACGTTGTTGGGCCTCCAAGTGCGGAGGTTTGTACGACAGTAGCAAATTTCCCTCAAGTGGATGACCTAAGGTTTATCAATCCGTAGGAGGCGTAGGATGAAGATGGTCTCTCTCAAGCAACCCTGCAACCAAACGACAAAGAGTCTCTTGTGTCCCCAACACACCCAATACAATGGTAAATTGTATAGGTGCACTAGTTCGGTGAAGAGATGGTGATACAAGTGGTATATGGATAGTAGATAATAGTTTTTGTAATATGGAAATATATTAACAGCAAGGTAACTAATGATAAAAGTGAGCGTAAACGGTATTGCAATGCGTTGAAACAAGGACTAGGGTTCATACTTTCGCTAGTGCAGGTTCCCTCAACAATACTAACATAATTGGATCACATAACTATCCCTCAACATGCAACAAAGAGTCACTCCAAAGTCACTAATAGCGGAGAACAAACGAAGAGATTATGGTAGTGTACGAAACCACCTCAAAGTTATTCTTTCCAATCAATCCGTTGGGCTATTCCTATAAGTGTCACAAATAGCCCTAGAGTTCGTACTAGAATAACACCTTAAGACACAAATCAACCAAAACCCTAATGTCACCTAGATACTCCAATGTCACCTCAAGTATCCGTGGGTATGATTATACGATATGGGTCACACAATCTCATGTTCATCTATTCAACCAACACATAGAACCTCAAAGAGTGCCCCAAAGTTTCTATCGGAGAATCACGACGAAAACGTGTGCCAACACCTATGCATAGGTTCATGGGCGGAACTCGCAAGTTGATCACCAAAACATACATCAAGTGAATCATGTGATATCCCATTGTCACCACAGATACGCACGGCAAGACATACATCAAGTGTTCTCAAATCTTTAAAGACTCAATCCGATAAGATAACTTGAAAGGGAAAACTCAATCCATTACAAGAGAGTAGAGGGGGAGAAGAAACATAAGATCTAACTATAATAGAAAAGCTCGCGATACATCAATATCATATCACCTCAAGAACACGAGAGAGAGAGAGAGAGAGAGAGAGAGATCAAAGACATATCTACTGGTACATACCCTCAGCCCCGAGGGAGAACTACTCCCTCCTCGTCATGGAGAGCAACGGGAGGATGAAGATGGCCACCGGAGAGGGATTCCCCCTCCGGCAGGGTGCCGGAACGGGTCTAGATCGGCTTTCGGTGGCTACGGAGGCTTCTGGCGGCGGAACTCCCGGTCTATTATGCTCCTCGATCGTATTAGGGTATATGGAGATATATAGGCGAAAGAAATACGCCGGGGGGCCACGAGGGGCCCACGAGGGTGGAGGGCGCGCCCCCTTCCTCGTGGCTTCCTCATAGATCCCCTGACGTGCACTCCAAGTCTTTTGGGATTCTTCTGATCCAAAAAAAAAGTTCCGTGAAGTTTCAGGTCAATTGGACTCCGTTTGGTTTTCCTTTTCTGCGATATTCTAAAACAAGGTAAAAACAAAAACTAGCACTGGGCTCTGGGTTAATAGGTTAGTCCCAAAAAAATGATATATAAGTGTATAATAAAGCTCATAAACATCCAAAACAGTAGATAATATAGCATGGAGCAATCAAAAATTATAGATATGTTGGAGACGTATCGGCATCCCCAAGCTTAATTCCTGCCCGTCCTCGAGTGGGTAAATGATAAAAACGGAATTTTTGATGCGGAGTGTTACTTGGCATAATTTTGATGTAATTCTTCTTAATTGTGGTATGAATATACAGATCCGAAAGATTCAAGACAAAAGTTCATATTGACATAAAAAGAATAATACTTCAACCATACTAACTAAGCAATTATGTCTTCTTGAAATAACATGGCCAAAGAAAGTTCATCCCTACAAAGTCATATAGTTTAGTCATGTTTCATTTTCGTCACACAATAATGTTCTCATCATGCACAACCCCGATGACAAGCAAAGCAATTGTTTCATACTTTAGTAATCTCAAACCTATAAACTTTCACGCAATATGAACTATGGGTGGAATAGTATATAATGAGGGGGTTATGTGGAGAAGACAAAAAAGAGAAAGTCTCACATCAACGAGGCTAATCAATGGGCTATGGAGATGCCCTTTGATTTATGTTAATGCAAGGAGTAGGGATTGCCATGCAACGGATGCACTAGAGCTATAAATGTATGAAATCTCAATAAAAGAAACTAAGTGGGTGTGCATCCAACTTGCTTGCTCATGAAGACCTAGGGCACTTGAGGAGGCCCATTTTTGGAATATACAAGCCAAGTTCTATAATGAAAATTCCCACTAGTATATGAAAGTGACAAAACAAGAGACTCTCTATCATGAAGATTAAGGTGCTACTTTGAAGCACAAGTGTGGCAAAGGATAGTAACATTGTCCCTTCTGTCTTTTTCTCTCATTTTTTGGGCCTTCTCTTTTTTATCGCCTTTCTATTTATTTTTTATATGTTCCTCACTTGGGACAATGCTCTAAAAAATGATGATCATCACACTTCTATTTATTTACAACTCAATGATTACAACTCGATACTAGAACAAAAGATGACTCTATATGAATGCCTCCGGCGGTGTACCGGGATATGCAATGGGCCAAGAGTGACATGTATGAAAGAATTATGAATGGTGGCTTTGCCACAAATACTATGTTAACTACATGATCATGCTAAGCAATATGACAATGATGAATGTGTCATGATGAACGGAATGGTGGAAAGTTGCATGGCAATATATCTCAGAATGGCTATGGAAATGCCATAATAGGTAGGTGTGGTGGCTGTTTTGAGGAAGATATAAGGAGGTTTATGTGTGAAAGAGCGTATCATATCACGGGGTTTGGATGCACCGGCGAAGTTTGCGCCAACTCTCAATGTGAGAAAGGGCAATGAACGGTACCGAAGAGGCTAGCAAGGATGGAAGGGTGAGAGTGCGTATAATCCATGGACTTAACATTAGTCATAAAGAACTCACATACTTATTGCAAAAATCTACAAGTCATCAAAAACCTCGGCACTACGTGCATGCTCCTAGGGGGATAGATTGGTAGGAAAAGACCATCGCTCGTCCCCGACCGCCACTCATACGGAAGACAATCAAATAACGCCTCATGTTTCAAATTTCTTACACAACGTTTACCATACGTGCATGCTACGGGACTTGCAAACTTCAACACAAGTATTTCTCAAATTCACAAGTACTCAACTAGCATGACTTTGATATTATTACCTCCATATCTCAAAACAATCATCAAGCATCAAACTTCTCTTAGTATTCAAAACACTCATAAGAAAATTTTACTAATCTTGGATACCTAGCATATTAGGATTTTAAGCAAATTACCATGCTATTTAATACTCTCAAAATAATCTAAGTGAAGCATGAGAGTTCATCTATTTCTTCAAAATAAAACTACCACCGTGCTCTAAAAAGATATAAGTGAAGCACTAGAGCAAATGACAAACTACTCCGAAAGATATAAGTGAAGATCAATGAGTAGTTGAATAATTATGCAACTATGTGAAGACTCTCTAACATTTAATAATTTCAGATCTTGGTATTTTATTCAAACAGAAAGCAAAACAAAAGAAAATGGCATTCTAAGAATGGTAAACATCATGTGAAGAAGCAAAAACTTAGGGTCAACCGAAACTAATCGATAGTTGTTGAAGAAGAAAGGTGGGATGCCAACCGGGGCATCCCCAAGCTTAGATGCTTGAGACTTCTCGAAATATTATCTTGGGATGCCTTGGGCATCCCCAAGCTTGAGCTTTTGTGTCTCCTTAACTCCTCTCATATCACGGCTCCCTAAATCTCAAAAGCTTCATCCACACAAAACTCAACAAGGACTCGTGAGATAAGTTAGTATAAAACATTGCAAAAACCTTATCATACTCTACTGTAGAAAATCACTAAAAATTATTATTCAACATTGCATACTAAATGCCTCTGCATATTTAATAGTCCTATCCTCAAATAGAATCATTAAAGAAGCAAACATATGCAAACAATGCAAACATAACAGCAATCTGCCTAAACAGGACAGTCTATAAAGAGTGCAGCAAGATCCATACATCCCTAGCTCCAAAAATTATGAAAGAAAATTCCCACTGTAGTAAATTTATCAGAGCTTAATATGCAAAATGTTTCAGCATTTTATCGCATTATGACTTTTCGAGGGAATTATTGAACAGCGGTAAACTTTCTGTTTTCAAACAGAAACATGTGGACTTCTAAAATAGGCATAGTAAAGGCTATGAATGCCACTTTTATTGAATTAAAAGATGCAAAACATTGTTCTAAATAACAGCAAGCAAATCTTAACAAAATTAATTGACGCTCCAAGCAAAACACATATCATGTGGCGAATAAAAATATAGCTCCATGTAAAGTTACCGATGAACGAAGACGAAAGAGGGGATGCCCTCTGGGGCATCCCCAAGCTTAGGCTCTTGCCACTCCTTATTCCATAGTCCATCGAATCCTTACCCAAAACTTGAAAACTTCACAACACAAAACTTAACAGAAAACTCGTAAGCTCCGTTAGTATAAGAAAGCAAATCACCATCATAAGGTACTGTAATGAACTCATTCTTTATTTATATTGGTGTTAAACCTACTGTATTCCAACTTCTCTATGGTTTATAAACTCTTTTACTAGCCATAGATTCATGAAAATAAGTAAACAACACATGAAAAACAGAATCTGTCAAAAACAGAACAGTCTGTAGTAATCTGGATCAAACGTATACTTCTGGAACACATAAAATTCTAAAATAAACTGCTGGACCTGAGGAATCAATCTATTAATCATCTGCAAAAAGAATTAACTAGATAGCACTTTCCAAATAAAAATGGCAGCAATTTTCGTGAGCGCCAAAGTTTCTGTTTTTTACAGCATGATCAACAAGACTTTCCCCAATTCTTCCCAAAGGTTCTACTTGGCACAAACACTAATTAAAACATAAAAACTCAATCATAACAGAGGCTAGATAAATTAGTTATTGCTAAAAAGGAGCAAAAAAACAAGGAACAAAAATAAAATTGGGTTGCCTCCCAACAAGCACTATCGTTTAACGCCCCTAGCTAGGCATGATGATTTCAATGATGCTAGTCTAACCCTCTTCCTATGCATAGGGATTTTGTGAGCAAACAACTTATGGGAACAAGAATCAACATTCATAGGAAGGTAAAGCAAGCAAAACTTCAAAATTTTAAGCACATAGAGAGGAAACTTGATATTATTGCAATTCCTACAATAATATGTTCCTCCCTCATAATAATTTTTAGTAGCCTCATGAATGAATTCAACAATATAACTATCACATAAAGGACTATTTTCATGATGCGCAAGTATAGAAATTTTATTAGTCTCCACATAAGCAAATTTCTTCTTATGAATAGTAGTGGGAGCAAACTCAACAAAATAACTATCATGTGCGGCATAATCCAATTGAAAACTAAAATCATGATGACAAGTTTCATGGTTAGCATTATTCTTTATAGCATAAAAGTCATCACAATAATCATCATAGATAGCAACTTTGTTCTCATAATCAATTGGAACCTCTTCCAGAATAGTGGATTCATCACAAAATAAAGTCATGACCTCTCCAAATCCACTTTCATCAATATAATCATCATAAATAGGAGGCATGCTTTCATCATAATAAATTTTCTCATCAAAACTTGGGGAACAAAAAATATCATCTTCATCAAACATAGCTTCCCCAAGCTTGTGGCTTTGCATATCATTAGCACCATAGATATTCAAGGAATTCATACTAACAACATTGCAATCATGCTCATCATTCAAATATTTAGTGCCAAACATTCTATAGATTTCTTATTCTAGCACTTGAGCACAATTATCCTTTCCATCATACTCACGAAAGATATTAAAAAGATGAAGCATATGAGGCAAACTCAATTCCATATTTTTTCGTAGTTTTCTTTTATAAACTAAACTAGTGATAAAACAAGAAACTAAAAGACTCGATTGCAAGATGTAAAGATATACCTTCAAGCACTAACCTCCCCGGCAACGACGCAAGAAAAGAGCTTGATGTCTACTACACAACCTTCTTTCTTGTAGACGTTGTTGGGCCTCCAAGTGCAGAGGTTTGTAGGACAGTAGCAAATTTCCCTCTGGTGGATGACCTAAGGTTTATCAATCCGTAGGAGGCGTAGGATGAAGATGGTCTCTCTCAAGCAACCCTGCAACCAAACAGCAAAGAGTCTCTCGTGTCCCCAACACACCCAATACAATGGTAAATTGTATAGGTGCACTAGTTCGGCGAAGAGATGGTGATACCAGTGGTATATGGATAGTAGATAATAGTTTTTCTAATCTGAAAATATAAAACAGCAAGGTAACTAATGATAAAAGTGAGCGTAAAAGGTATTGCAATGCATTGAAACAAGGCCTAGGGTTCATACTTTCGCTAGTGCAAGTTCCCTCAACAATACTAACATAATTGGATCACATAGCTATCCCTCAACATGCAACAAAGAGTCACTCCAAAGTCACTAATAGCGGAGAACAAACGAAGAGATTATGGTAGGGTACGAAACCACCTCAAAATTATCCTTTCCAATCGATCTGTTGGGCTATTCCTATAAGTGTCACAAACAACCCTAGAGTTCGTACTAGAATAACACCTTAAGACACAAATCAACCAAAACCCTAATGTCACCTAGATACTCCAACGTCACCTCAAGTATCTGTGGGTATGATTATACAATATGCGTCACACAATCTCGGATTCATCTATTCAACCAACACATAGAACCTCAAAGAGTGCCCCAAAGTTTCTACCAAAGAATCACGACGAAAACATGTGCCAACCCCTATGCATAGGTTCATGGGCAGAACCCGCAATTTGATCACCAAAACATACATCAAGTGAATCACGTGATATCCCATTGTCACCACAGATACGCACAGCAAGACATACATCAAGTGTTCTCAATTCTTTAAAGACTCAATCCAATAAGATAACTTCAAAGGGAAAACTCAATCCATTACAAGAGAGTAGAGAGGGGAAGAAACATAAGATCCAACTATAATAGCAAACCTCGCGACACATCAAGATCGTATCACCTCAAGAACACGAGAGAGAGAGAGATCAAACACATAGCTACTGGTACATACCCTCAGCCCCGAGGGAGAACTACTCCCTCCTCGTCATGGAGAGCACCAGGATGATGAAGATGGTCATCGGAGAGGGATTCCCCCTCCGGCAGGATGCTGGAATGGGTCTATATTGGCTTTCGGTGGCTAGGGAGGCTTCTGGCGGCGGAACTCCTGATCTTTTGTGCTCCCCGATCGTTTTAGGGTATATGGAGATATATAGGCAGAAGAAATACGCCGGGGGCCACGAGGGGCCCATGCGGGTGGAGGGCGCGCCCAGGGGGGGTGGGCGCGCCCCCCCTGCCTCGTGGCTTCCTCGTAGATCCCCTCACATGCACTCCAAGTCTTTTGGGCTTCTTCTGATCCAAAAATAAGTTTCGTGAAGTTTCAAGTCAATTGGACTCCGTTTGGTTTTCATTTTCTGCGATATTCTAAAACAAGGTAAAAACAGAAACTGGCACTGGGCTCTGGGTTAATAGGTTAGTCCCAAAAAAATGATATAAAAGTGTATAATAAAGCCCATAAACATCCAAAACAGTAGATAATATAGCATGGAGCAATCAAAAAATATAGATACATTGGAGACGTATCAAAGATTTATCCTCCGGTTTACCAAACACTCCTCGAAAATGCCAGAATGAGGTTCTTTTTGACTTTAACTCTTTATTTACTGGCAGGTTTTTGTTTTCATTAACCACTCAATTCCTTTGACTCAATTTTTGCAGGAGATTTCTCGCTCTTCGTCTGGCGATTCATCGCAGACTCAACAACCGGCTTTCAAGACTGCCCCTGGGTAAGTACAATTACCTCTCTTCTCTACCTTTATATCTTCATAAATATGCTGACTTGTCCAAATTCTTTTTAGCGGTCAAGAAAAGCCCAACAAGAAAGCGAAGGTGACAAAGCTGGCCGAGGGTCCGAAAGCCACTGAACCGGACCAACCAACCGTTGTACCAGAACATCATGAACACCCAGAAGATCCTGCTCTCAATGCTCAACCTGAAATACCCGAGCCGTCTGTTGACGAAACCACTATTGATCCGTCAAGTATTGAATTGTCAAGCTTAGCTAACCTGCCAGAGACTCATGGTGATGACGTTTTAATCACTGGCACCGGGTTTACTGAACCGGGGAATCCAACTGTACTAGCGAGACACTCTGCCAAACAAGAAGGAAAGACGAAAAGTGAGGTTCGATGTCTCCCACTATGCTCAATTGAGTAATAGTGAAGTATTATCTGGTTATCTCAGTCAAGTACATTCCAGCCATGACTTAGAAATTGAAATGGTCAAACAGATGCACCAGAAGTATGAGGTACACTCTCCGGCTTGTATAAGTTATATATCCTGCCAGCCCCCAATTCTTCTGATTATGATAAGATTGAATAATCTGTAGACTTAAAAACTTACAAGCCTCTGTCTTAGACTCCCTCCAATTCCGGTTTACAACTAAACCGGATGCTGATAGTATCACAATTTTGCATTTATAGTGCCCAAGGGCCGGTTTAATCAATAGGAATGAGCCGGTCCTATTAATCATTGTTTAAAAGAACAGAACTTAACTGCATAGCCCCCATGAGTCGGCCGGGACTGTCAACAGCACACCCGGCTCATCCTTAGGAAGAAACAAGCAATATGCATTATCCCCCAAGTGCCAAGTGTTGATGCTTGCAAAGCACTTGGGACTATAGAAAGAGCCGTTTCCTTTGAAAAATTGCGTTGACAGACATTAGCCCCCAAGTGCCAAGTGTTGCTGCTTGCAAAACACTTGGGACTTGTACTGTTGTAATCCGCCATGAAACTTGACGAACTTGTGCTGTATGCAGGCTCCTACCACTGAATTGGAAACTCAATTGAACGAGGCCAAGATCCGGTTGGCGGCTCAGGAAACTGAGACCAAAAATGCTGAATCAAAATTCCAGTTTAGTGTGTATGAAGCCGAAAAATTGAAGACCGGCTTTACTGCACACAAAGAGGCTTGGACTAAAGAATAAACTGCCCTGATTCAGCATGCTGAGAAAGCATAGGTGGCTCTAGAAGAGGTTACCATTGAGCTCACGGCTTTAAAGAACTGTGTGTCTCAGATGGTTTCTGCAATCTTTGGTAAGTCACCTTGTTATTTATCCAGAGTATGTATTTGTCATCATATTGTAAGCCGCCACTTAACCAATCTGTGAACTTTTTTTTCAGGTCCCAGGAGCAGCAAGCTTAGCCGAGACACATTGGTGAAACTCAAGGCGGTTTATACTTTGGTTGAGCAATTATACACTGGATCTCAGCGGACTCTCGCTACTATTTCTCCAACGAATCAAGGACCAAATTTGTTCATTGATGTCTTGAGGAAGCTGTCCATCTTACCACCCAGATTTCAAGAAATCAAACGGTCTTGTGCTAGAGCTGGAGCTATAACAACCTTGAGCCGTGCCAAAGCTTGGGTACCCGAACTTGACCCGGTAGATGTGGCGAGTGGGTATCCTAGTCTGAAAGAAGATGGAACCTCTTTTGACCAGCAAGACTTTGCCACCTGTGTCAATGAGATTCGTCCGAATGCAACAATCATTGCTGAAGAGACCAACCTCACCAAGTACCAGCCAGGTTATGATGCAGTTAAGCAGAAGATGTAGACTCCTTCGTATAAAGTGATGGACTTAATTATGTTGATTCGTAAGCACACTTTCACCCCTGATATTGACCCGCCTGATCTGATTGACGTGGAAGCTGAATTCGTCGCCTTGCGTGGCTTTGACTGGTCCAAACCCAACTTCTCGATGGTGGCGGAGGAAGACGAACCGGTAAGGGATGAACCGCAACCGTCAAGCCAGCCAGGCCAAGACTCATGAACTGGGGCCGTTTTATCCTCTGCTTCCACAAGACTTAAAAACAATTATCCTTTTAGGCACCAAGTGCCTTGTAATAGGCTAGCTTTAAACGCTTATCCTGCTATGCCATCGTGCATATTTTACTGTGCATGACACTATTCATCCATCATGTTAAGCTATGCCATATATGCTTGATGATATTAGCAATTTTGAATCTGTTCCTGCACATAACAGGTAAAAAAAGTGTCCTGGCGGTTTACCGCTGGACGGGTTATAATGCCCAATATAAACCATAGGAAACTATTACCATTCATAACCAAGGCTTAACTGAATGATAACCATATATGATTGAAAATATGTCATACCTGTGATATTTGATCACTTTGTTGGTTTACCAAACCAGTGCGGTAAGGGTGATAACCCAAAATTTGAGCACTGTAATTTATCAGAGATTACCGGTTTATAAACAAAGCCGGGCCGGGTTAATAAGCACCGAATATTATCTTATCTCAACTTGGCGACTTATAGTGAAAGCCACGCCGGGTTAATAAACACCAGATTGTATCTCATCTCATACTGGCGACTTATAGTCAAAAGCCAGGCTGGGTTAATAAAGCACCGGTGAATCATAAAACTTTATAAGCTTTGTCAAATAAACCTCAAATGAAAGAATGTGTTGAATAAAAAACAAACGAGAAATGAGGCTTTTCATGGGCTGCCAGGCTGAAAAATGAGGCTTTTCACGGGCTTCCATGCCACTAAGTTAAACCGTTTTACAAACCTTATAAGATGGACCTCACATAACCAATCCTCGGTTTAACTTTGACAACTCCAGGGTCTGCATAAGATTGACTTGTCAAACGTTCGGCGGGTCATTCCAGGATTACCTGGGCGGAGTGGCTTACTTAAAAAGGTAGGATAACCCGGGGTTTTAGTTGAATACACCTGGCTTCCAAGCCTAGATTTTAAGCCTATTACAAGGGTTATACAAACTCTTTGTTCTTTAGAACAAAAGAACCCCCAAGCAATATTTTGAGCTGTGCTCAAGGGGCACCTATGTTTGAGTTGTGCATTTAAAATAGACTCTCTTTGGGCCCTTTAACCTAGGTAGCAAGACCCGAAGTTTTTTTATCTGGCCTATAAGACCGATAAAAGGGTAATCATAACTTTGCTGCATAAAGCAGAAGCCCCATGTGACCAAAAACTCATTATTTAAAGAGAAAAATGACAGAGGCCCTGCTTTAACAGGGATGCCGGATTTATTATATTGATCATAATATATACATTGTCAAAATATGTACATTGGAAGAGCCAGTGGTGTTGGGGAACGTAGTAATTTCAAAAAATTTCCTACGCACACGCAAGATCATGGTGATGCATAGCAACGAGAGGGGAGAGTATTGTCTACGTACCAACACAGACCGACTGCGGAAGCGATCACACAACATAGAGGAAGTAGTCGTACGTCTTCCCAATCCGACCGATCCAAGCACCGTTACTCCGGCACCTCCGAGTTCTTAGCACACCTTCAGCTCGATGATGATCCTCGGGCTCCGATCTAGCAAAGTGTTGAGGAAGAGTTCCGTCAGCACGACGGCATGGTGACGATCTTGATGTACTACCAACGCAGGGCTTCGCCTAAGCACTGCAACAATATGATCGAGGTGGAATTTGGTGGCAGGGGGCACCGCACACGGCTAAGGAACGATCACCAAGGATCAACTTGTGTGTCTAGAGGTGCCCCCTGCCCCCGTATATAAAGGATCCAAGGGGGAGGGGTGCGCCGGCCCGGGAGAGGGCGCAGGAGGAGTCCTACTCCTAACGTGAGTAGGACTCCCCCCCTCAATCCTATTCCAACTAGGATTCCCAAGGGGGAAAGGAGAGAGAGGGGGGCCGGCCCCTTCTCCTAGTCCTAATAGGACTAAGGGAAGGGGCGCGCGCGGCCAGCTATGGGCTGCCCCTTTTCTCTTTTCCACTAAGGCCCATGAAGGCCCATATGGCTCCCGGGGGGGGGGGGGGGGTTCCCGTAACCTCCCGGTAATCTGGTAAAATCCCGATTTCACCCGGAACACTTCCAATATCCAAATATAGGCTTCCAATATATCAATCTTTACGTCTCGGCCATTTCGAGACTCCTCGTCATGTCCGTGATCACATCCGGGACTCCGAACAACCTTCGGTACATCAAAATGCATAAACTCATAATAACTGTCATCGTAACGTTAAGCGTGCGGACCCTACGGTTCGAGAACAATGTAGACATGACCAAGACACTTCTCCGGTCAATAACCAATAGCGGGACCTAGATGCCCATATTGGCTCCTACATATTCTATGAAGATCTTTATCGGTCAGACCGCATAACAACATACGTTGTTCCCTTTGTCATCGGTATGTTACTTGCCCGAGATTTGATCGTCGGTATCCAATACCTAGTTCAATCTCGTTACCAGCAAGTCTCTTTACTCGTTCCGTAATACATCATCTCACAACTAACATCTTAGTGATAATGCTTGCAAGGCTTATGTGATGTGTATTACCGAGAGGGCCCAGAGATACCTCTCCGACAATCGGAGTGACAAATCCTATTCTCGAAATACGCCAACCCAACATCTACCATTGGAAACACCTGTAGTACTCCTTTATAATCACCCAGTTACGTTGTGACGTTTGGTAGCACCGAAAGTGTTCCTCCGGCAAACGGGAGTTGCATAATCTCATAGTCATAGGAACATGTATAAGTCATGAAGAAAGCAATAGCAACATACTAAACGATCGGGTGCTAAGCTAATGGAATGGGTCATGTCAATCAGATCATTCAACTAATGATGTGACCTCATTAATCAAATAACAACTCTTTGTTCATGGTTAGGAAACATAACCATCCTTGATTAACGAGCTAGTCAGGTAGAGGCATACTAGTGACACTCTATTTGTCTATGTATTCACACATGTATTATGTTTCCGGTTAATACAATTCTAGCATGAATAATAAACATTTATCATGATATAAGGAAATAAATAATAACTTTATTATTGCCTCTAGGGCATATTTCCTTCAGTCTCCCACTTGCACTAGAGTCAATAATCTAGATTACACAGTAATGATTCTAACACCCATGGAGCCTTGGTGCTGATCATGTTTTGCTCGTGGAAGAGGCTTAGTCAACGGGTCTGCAACATTTAGATCCGTATGTATCTTGCAAATCTCTATGTCTCCCACCTGGACTAGATCCCGGATGGAGTTGAAGCGTCTCTTGATGTGTTTGGTCCTTTTGTGAAATCTGGATTCCTTTGCTAAGGTAATTGCACCAGTATTGTCACAAAAGATTTTCATTGGACCCGATGCACTAGGTATGACACCTAGATCGGATATGAACTCCTTCATCCAGACTCCTTCGTTCGCTGCTTCCGAAGCAGCTATGTACTCCACTTCACATGTAGATCCCGCTATGACGCTTTGTTTAGAACTGCACCAACTGACAGCTCCACCGTTTAAAGTAAACACGTATCCGGTTTGCGATTTAGAATCGTCCGGATCAGTGTCAAAGCTTGCATCAATGTAACCTCTTACGGTGATCTCTTTGTCACCTCCATACACGAGAAACATATCCTTAGTCCTTTTCAGGTATTTCAGGATGTTCTTGACCGCTGTCCAGTGATCCACTCCTGGATTACTTTGGTACCTCCCTGCTAAACTTATAGCAAGGCACACATCAGGTCTGGTACACAGCATTGCATACATGATAGAGCCTATGGCTGAAGCATAGGGAACATCTTTCATTTTTTTTCTATCTTCTGCAGTGGTTGGGCATTGAGTCTGACTCAACTTCACACCTTGTAACACAGGCAAGAACCCTTTCTTTGCTTGATCCATTTTGAACTTCTTCAAGATCTTGTCAAGGTATGTGCTTTGTGAAAGTCCAATTAAGCGTCTTGATCTATCTCTATAGATCTTTATGCCTAATATGTAAGCAGCTTCACCGAGGTCTTTCATTGAAAAACTCTTATTCAAGTATCCCTTTATGCTATCTAGAAATTCTATATCATTTCCAATCAGCAATATGTCATCTACATATAATATCAGAAATGCTACAGAGCTCCCACTCACTTTCTTGTAAATACAGGCTTCTCCAAAAGTCTGTATAAAACCAAATGCTTTGATCACACTATCAAAACGTTTATTCCAACTCCGAGAGGCTTGCACCAGTCCATAAATGGATCGCTGGAGCTTGCACACTTTGTTAGCTCCCTTTGGATCGACAAAACCTTCCGGTTGCATCATATACAACTCTTCTTCCAGAAATCCATTCAGGAATGTAGTTTTGACATCCATCTGCCAAATTTCATAATCATAAAATGCGGCAATTGCTAACATGATTCTGACAGACTTAAGCATCGCTACGGGTGAGAAGGTCTCATCGTAGTCAACCCCTTGAACTTGTCGAAAACCTTTTGCGATAAGTCGAGCTTTATAGACAGTAATATTACCGTCAGCGTCAGTCTTTTTCTTGAAGATTCATTTATTCTCAATTGCTTGCCGATCATCGGGCAAGTCAACCAAAGTCCATACTTTGTTTTCATACATGGATCCCATCTCAGATTTCATGGCTTCAAGCCATTTTGCGGAATCTGGGCTCACCATCGCTTCTTCATAGTTCGTAGGTTCATCATGATCTAGTAGCATGACTTCCAGAATTGGATTACCGTACCACTCTGGTGCGGATCTTACTCTAGTTGATCTACGAGGTTCAGTAGTATCTTGTCCTGAAGTTTCATGATCATCATCATTAGCTTCCTCACTTATTGGTGTAGGTGTCGCAGAAACGGTTTTCTGTGATGTACTACTTTCCAATAAGGGAGCAGGTACAGTTACCTTGTCAAGTTCTACTTTCCTCCCACTCACTTCGTTTGAGAGAAACTCCTTCTCTAGAAATGATCCATTTTTAGCAACGAATGTCTTGCCTTCGGATCTGTGATAGAAGGTGTACCCAATAGTCTCCTTTGGGTATCCTATGAAGACACATTTCTCCGATTTGGGTTCGAGCTTATCAGGTTGAAGTTTTTTCACATAAGCATCGCAGCCCCAAACTTTAAGAAACGACAACTTTGGTTTCTTGCCAAACCACAGTTCATAAGGCGTCGTCTCAACGGATTTTGATGGTGCCCTATTTAACGTGAATGCGGCCGTCTCTAAAGCGTATCCCCAAAACGATAGCGGTAAATCTGTAAGAGACATCATAGATCATACCATATCTAGTAAAGTATGATTACGACGTTCGGACACACCATTACGTTGTGGTGTTCCGGGTGGCGTGAGTTGTGAAACTATTCCACAATTTTTCAAATGTACACCAAACTCGTAACTCAAATATTCTCCTCCACGATCAGATCATAGAAACTTTATTTTCTTGTTACGATGATTTTCAACTTCACTCTGAAATTCTTTGAACTTTTCAAATGTCTCAGACTTGTGTTTCATTAAGTAGATATACCCATATCTGCTTAAATCATGTGTGAAGGTGAGAAAATAACGATATCCGCCACGAGCCTCAATATTCATCGGACCACATACATCGGTATGTATGATTTCCAATAAATCTGTTGCTCTCTCCATAGTACCGGAGAACGGTGTTTTAGTCATCTTGCCCATGAGGCACGGTTCGCAAGTACCAAGTGATTCATAATCAAGTGGTTCCAAAAGTCCATCATTATGGAGTTTCTTCATGCGCTTTACACCGATATGACCTAAACGACAGTGCCACAAATAAGTTGCACTTTCATTATCAACTCTGCATCTTTTGGTTTCAACATTATGAATATGTGTATCACTACTATCGAGATTCATCAAAAATAGACCACTCTTCAAAGGTGCATGACCATAAAAGATATTACTCATATAAATAGAACAACCATTATTCTCTGATTTAAATGAATAACTGTCTCGCATTAAACAAGATCCAGATATAATGTTCATGCTCAACGCTGGCACCAAATAACAATTATTTAGGTCTAATATTAATCCCGAAGGTAGATGTAGAGGTAGCGTGCCGACCGTGATCACATCGACTTTGGAACCGTTTCCCACGCGCATCGTCACCTCGTCCTTTGCTAGTGTTCGCTTATTCCGTAGTCCCTGTTTCGAGTTGCAAATATTAGCAACAGAACCAGTATCAAATACCCAGGTGCTACTGCGAGCTCTAGTAAGGTACACATCAATAACATGTATATCACATATACCTTTGTTCACCTTGCCATCCTTCTTATCCGCTAAATACTTGGGGCAGTTCCGCTTCCAGTGACCAGTCTGCTTGCAGTAGAAGCACTCAGTTTCAGGCTTAGGTCCAGACTTGGGTTTCTTCTCCTGAGCAGCAACTTGCTTGCCGTTCTTTTTGAAGTTCCCCTTCTTCTTCCCTTTGCCCTTTTTCTTGAAACTAGTGGTCTTGTTGACCATCAACACTTTGATGCTCCTTCTTGATTTCTACCTCCGCAGCTTTCAGCATCGCGAAGAGCTCGGGAATAGTCGTATTCATCCCTTGCATATTATAGTTCATCACGAAGCTCTTGTAGCTTGGTGGCAGTGATTGGAGAATTCTGTCAATGACGCAATCATCTGGAAGATCAACTCCCAATTGAATCAAGTGATTATTATACCCAGACATTTTGAGTATATGCTCACTGACAGAACTGTTCTCCTCCATCTTGCAGCTATAGAACTTATTGGAGACTTCATATCTCTCAATCCGGGCATTTGCTTGAAATATTAACTTCAACTCCTGGAACATCTCATATGCTCCATGATGTTCAAAACGTCGTTGAAGTCCCGATTCTAAGCCGTAAAGCATGGCAAACTGAACTATTGAGTAGTCATCAGCTTTGCTCTGCCAGACGTTCATAACATATGGTGTTGCTCCAGCAGCAGGCCTGGCACCCAGCGGTGCTTCCAGGACGTAATTCTTCTGAGCAGCAATGAGGATAATCCTCAAGTTACGGACCCAGTCCGTGTAATTGCTACCATCATCTTTCAACTTTGCTTTCTCAAGGAACGCATTAAAATTCAACGGAACAACAGCACGAGCCATCTATCTACAATCAACATAAACAAGCAAGATACTATCAGGCACTAAGTTCATGATAAGTTTAAGTTCAGTTAATCAAATTACTTAAGAACTCCCACTTAGATAGACATCCCTCTAATCCTCTAAGTGATCACGTGATCCAAATCAACTAAACCATAACCGATCATCACGTGAGATGGAGTAGTTTTCAATGGTGAACATCGTTATGTTGATCATATCTACTATATGATTCACGCTCGACCTTTCGGTCTCTGTGTTCCGAGGCCATATCTGCATATGCTAGGCTCGTCAATTTTAAACTGAGTATTCTGCGTGTGCAAAACTGGCTTGCACCCGTTGTAGATGGATGTAGAGCTTATCACACCCGATCATCACGTGGTGTCTGGGCACGACGAACTTTGGCAACGGTGCATACTCAGGGAGAACACTTCTTGATAATTTAGTGAGAGATCATCTTATAATGCTACCGTCAATCAAAGCAAGATAAGATGCATAAAAAGATAAACATCACATGCAATCAATATAAGTGATATGATATGGCCATCATCATCTTGTGCTTGTGATCTCCATCTCCGAAGCACCGTCATGATCACCATCGTCACCGGCGCGACACCTTGATCTCCATCGTAGAATCGTTGTCGTCTCGCTAATCTTATGCTTCCACGACTATCACTACCGCTTAGTAATAAAGTAAAGCATTACATCGCGATTGCATTGCATACAATAAAGCGACAACCATATGGCTCCTGCCAGTTGCCGATAACTCAGTTACAAAACATGATCATCTCATACAATAAAATTTAGCATCATGCCTTGACCATATCACATCACAACATACCCTGCAAAAACAAGTTAGAAGTCCTCTACTTTGTTGTTGCAAGTTTTACGTGGCTGCTACGGGCTTAAGCAAGAACTCATCTCACCTACGCATCAAAACCACAACGATAGTTTGTCAAATAGACTCCGTTTTAACCTTCTCAAGGACCGGGCGTAGCCACACTTGGTTCAACTAAAGTTGGAGAGACAGTCGCCCGCAAGCCATCTATGTGCAAAACATGTCGAGGGAACCGGTCTCGTGTAAGCGTACGCGTAATGTTGGTCTGGGTCGTCTCGTCCAACAATACCGCCGAACCAAAGTATGACATGCAGGTAGGCAGTATGACTTCTATCGCCCACAACTCACTTGTGTTCTACTCGTGCAAATAACATCAAACCATAAAACCTAGGCTCGGATGCCACTGCTGGGGAACGTAGTAATTTCAAAAAATTTCCTACGCACACGCAAGATCATGGTGATGCATAGCAACGAGAGGGGAGAGTATTGTCTACGTACCAACGCAGACCGACTGCGGAAACGATCACACAACGTAGAGGAAGTAGTCGTACGTCTTCCCGATCCGACCGATCCAAGCACCGTTACTCCGGCACCTCTGAGTTCTTAGCACACGTTTAGCTCGATGACGATCCTCGGGTTCCGATCCAGCAAAGCGTCGAGGAAGAGTTCCGTCAGCACGACGGCGTGGTGACGATCTTGATGTAGTACCGACGCAGGGCTTCGCCTAAGCACTGCAACAATATTACCGAGGAGGAATTTGGTGGCAGGGGGCACCGCACACGGCTAAGGAACGATCACCAAGGATCAACTTGTGTGTCTAGAGGTGCCCCCTGCCCCCATATATAAAGGATCCAAGGGGGAGGGGTGCGCCGGCCAGGGAGAGGGCGCAGGAGGAGTCCCACTCCTACCGGGAGTAGGACTCCCCCCCCTCAATCCTATTCCAACTAGGATTCCCAAGGGGGAAAAGAGAGAGAGGGGGCCGGCCCCTTCTCCTAGTCCTAATAGGACTAAGGGAAGGGGGGCGCGCGGCCAGCTATGGGCTGCCTCTTTTCTCTTTTCCACTAAGGCCCATGAAGGCCCATATGGCTGCCGGGGGGGGGTTCCGGTAACCTCCCGGTAATCCGATAAAATCCCGATTTCACCCAGAACACTTCCGATATCCAAATATAGGCTTCCAATATATCAGTCTTTACGTATCAACCATTTCGAGACTCCTCGTCATGTCCGTGATCACATCCGGGACTCCGAACAACTTTCGGTACATCAAAATGCATAAACTCATAATAACTGTCATCGTAACGTTAAGCGTGCGGACCCTATGGTTCGAGAACAATGTAGACATGACCGAGACACTTCTCCGGTCAATAACCAATAGCGGGACCTGGATGCCCATATTGGCTCCTACATATTCTACGAAGATCTTTATCGGTCAGACCGCATAACAACATACGTTGTTCCCTTTGTCATCGGTATGTTACTTGCCCGAGATTTGATCATCGGTATCCAATACCTAGTTCAATCTCGTTACCGGCAAGTCTCTTTACTCGTTCCGTAATACATCATCTCACAAATAACATCTTAGTTATAATGCTTGCAAGGCTTATGTGATGTGTATTACCGAGAGGGCCCAGAGATACCTCTCCAACAATCGGAGTGACAAATCCTATTCTCGAAATACGCCAACCCAACATCTACCATTGGAAACACCTGTAGTACTCCTTTATAATCACCCAGTTACGTTGTGACGTTTGGTAGCACCCAAAGTGTTCCTCCGGCAAACGGGAGTTGCATAATCTCATAGTCATAGGAACATGTATAAGTCATGAAGAAAGCAATAGCAACATACTAAACGATCGGGTGCTAAGCTAATGGAATGGGTCATGTCAATCAGATCATTCAACTAATGATGTGACCTCGTTAATCAAATAACAACTCTTTGTTCATGGTTAGGAAACATAACCATCTTTGATTAACGAGCTAGTCAGGTAGAGGCATACTAGTGACACTCTATTTGTCTATGTATTCACACATTTATTATGTTTCCGGTTAATACAATTCTAGCATGAATAATAAACATTTATCATGATATAAGGAAATAAATAATAACTTTATTATTGCCTCTAGGGCATATTTCCTTCAAGTGGCTCAAGTGTACTAAGGCCTAAGATGAGCAATATTCCATGGCCGGCGGGTCTCTTCCTCCGACGTGCGTGAGTCGTTGTGGGCTCGAACATCGATAAGGTAATATGACCCATTGTTCATATTCTTGCTGATCATAAAGGGTCCTTCCCAAGGTGGGGATAACTTGTGCATATCAGTCTGATCCTGGATAAGCCGGGGCACCAGATCGCCTTCTTGGAAAGTTCTAGTTTTAACCCGGCGGCTGTGATAACGGCGCAGATCTTGCTGGCAAATCGCCGAACGAGCAGCCGCGATGTCACGCTCCTCATGCAACAGGTCAAGTGCTTCCTGACGTGCTTTTTCATTGTTAGCTTCAACATAAGCCGCCACACGAGGTGAATCATGACGGATGTCCCTAGGGAGAACCACCTCTTCTCCGTAAACCATGAAGAATGGTGTGTATCCCATGGATCTATTAGGGGTGGTATTAATGCTCCATAACACGAAAGGTAACTCCTCCACCCAACAACCTGGCGTCCTCTGCAGGGGAACCATAAGCCCGGGCTTGACGCCTTTCAAGATCTCTTGGTTAGCTCTCTCAGCTTGACCATTAGATTGGGGGTGAGCCATTGAAGATACATCAAGCCGATATGCTCACGTTGACAAAATTCTTCCATAGCACCCTTAGAGAGATTAGGGCCATTGTCTGTTATGGTGCTGTGTGGAAAGCCAAAATGGAAGTTCACCTTCTTCATGAATTGAACCGCCGTTGCTGCATCACACTTACTAACTGGCTCTGCCTCTACCCACTTAGTGAACTTATCAACCACCACAAAAAGGTGGGTCTTCTTATCCTTGGATCTTTTTAAAGGTCCAACCATATCTAGCCCCCAAACCGCAAACAACTAAGTAATTGGAATCATCCTCAATTCTTGAGCTGGCACATGAGTCCATCTTGAAAAAATTTGACATCCATCACACCTGCGGACCAGGTCCTCCGCATCAGCATGAGCTGTGAGCCAATAAAACCCATGACGAAAAGCTTTAGCCATGAGAGATTTTGAACTAGCATGATGACCACAGTCTCCTTCATGAATCTCATGCATGATCTCACAGCCCTCCTCTGCAAAAACACAACATTGAAATGCCTTTGTGACACTGCGATGATGTAGCTCTCCATTAACAATTGTCATTGACTTAGACCACCGGGTTATCTGCCTGGCTAAGGTTTCATCCTCAGGTAACTCGCCTCGAGTCATCTAAGCCAAATAAGGGACTATCCAATCCGGAATTACATGAAGAGCCGCCTCCAACCAAGCTTCTGGGTCAGGAATAGCCAAATCCTCCTCTATAGGTAACTTGACCGACGGGTTATGCAAAACATCAAGAAAAACATTAGGTGGCACCGGTTTCGTTGAGAACCCAACCGGCTTAAAGCATCTGCCGCTTCATTTTTTCTCCGATCAATGCTTAACTTGATAACCCTTGGAGTGACCAGCAGTAACATCCACCTCTCGTAGATAAGCCGCCATGAGTGGATCCTTGGAATCCCACGTACCAGAGACTTGCTGAGCCACCAAATCTGAGTCGCCAAAGCACCTAATCCGGCTTAAGTTCATCTCCTTAGCCATCCGAAGACCATGGAGCAAGGCCTCATATTCAACTGCATTGTTAGTGCAAGGAAACATCAAACAGAGAACATAACAGAATTTATCACCTCCAGGGGAAGCAAGCACAACTCCAGCCCCTGAGCCCTCTAATTTCCTAGGCCCATCAAAGTGAATAGTCCAATATGTGTTATCTGGCTTTCCACAAGCATCGGCAGATCTGTCCAATCATTGATGAAATCCACCAGCGCCTGAGACTTGATGGCCGTGCGAGGTACATATTTTAACCCGTGAGGTCCAAGCTCAATGGCCCACTTGGCAACCCAACCAGTTGCTTCCCTGTTTTGGATGATGTCTACCAAAGGAGCAGAACTAACCACAATGATGGGATGACCCAAAAAATAGTGTTTAAGCTTCTGGCTGGCCAGGAACACCCCATATACAAGCTTCTGCTAGTGCGGATATCTCTGTTTGGACTCAATAAGCACCTCACTAATATAGTAAACCGGCCTTTGAACCGGATATTCCTTGCCTGCCTCTTTTCGTTCCACCACAATAGCTACGCTAACAGCCCGGGCATTGGCTGATATGTACAACAATAATGGCTCTTTATCAACAGGAGCAGCCAGAACAGGCGGCTCAGCTAGCTGCTTCTTCAAGTCCTCAAACGCTGCATTAGTGACATCACTCCAGACAAATTTATCTATCTTTTTCATCATCTGATACAGAGGGATGGCCTTCTCTCCCAACCGGCTTATGAACAGGCTTAACGCCGCAATGCGACCCGCCAAACGTTGCACATCATTAACACACGCCGGTTTAGCCAGAGAAGTAATGGCCTTGATCTTCTCCGGATTAGCTTCAATGCCTCTGTTAGACAACAGAAATCCCAGGAGCTTGCCTGCCGGCACACCAAAACACACTTGGTCGGGTTAAGCATCATTTTATAAACCCGAAGATTATCAAAGGTTTCCTTCAAATCCTCTATCAATGTCTCCTTCTCTCTGGATTTCACCACAATATCATCCACATAAGCATGAACATTGCGCCCAATTTGATCATGAAGACAATTCTGCACACATCTCTGATAAGTCGCCTGGGCATTCTTGAGCCCAAAAGGCATAGACACATAACAGAAGGCTCCAAAAGGAGTTATGAAAGCTATTTTCTCCTGGTCCTTAACTGCCATCTTGATCTGATGATAACCAGAATAAGCATCCAAAAAACTCAATCGCTCACAACCCGCCGTAGCATCAATAATCTAACCAATACAAGGGAGAGCAAAAGGATCAGCCGGACAAGCCTTGTTTAAATCCATGTAATCCACACACATACGCGAAGTGCCGTTCTTTTTAAGTACCAGCGCCGGGTTAGCCAACCACTCCGGATGAAACACCTCGATGATAAACCCACCTGCCAAGAGCCGGGCCACTTCCTCTCCGATGGCTTTCCGCCTCTCCTCATTAAACCGGTGAAGAAACTGTTTAACCGGCTTAAATTTTGGATCAATATTAAGACTGTGCTCAGCGAGTTCTCTCGGTACACCCGACATGTCTGAAGGCTTCCATGCAAAGATGTCTCGGTTCTCACGGATGAAGTCGATGGGTGCGCTTTCCTATTTCGGATCTAGATTGGCACTGATACTGAACTGCTTGGATGAGTCACCAGGAACAAAATCAACCATCTTGGTATCATCTGCTGATTTAAACTTCAAGACCGGATCATGCTCTGTAGCTGGCTTTTTCAAAGATGTGATATCCTGCAGATCAAGATTATCCTTATAAAATTTCAGCTCCTCAGTTGTGCAAATAGACTCAGCATAAGCAGCATCTCCTTCTTCACACTCCAAGTCTATCTTCCGACTCCCATGCACCGTGATGGTTCCTTTGTAACCCGACATCTTGAGCTGCAGGTACACATAACAAGGCCGCGCCATGAACTTGGCATAAGCCGGCCGCCCAAACAGAGCGTGATATGGGCTGTGGATCTTAACCACTTCAAAGGTCAATGTCTCTGACCTGGAGTCACGATCATCTCCAAAAGCAACTTCCGAAGCTATCTTACCAATTGGATACGCTGACTTACCAGGCACCACGCCGTGGAAAACAGTGTTTGACGGCTTAAGATTTTTATCAGTCAACCCCATGTAACGGAAAGTTTCATAATAAAGGATATTGATGCTGCTCCCTCCGTCCATGAGTACCTTGGTAAACTTATACCCTCCGACCTGAGGTGCGACCACCAAAGCCAAGTGACCCGGATTATCAACCCATGGCGGGTGATCTTCCCGACTCCACACAATTGGCTGCTCAGACCAACATAAGTAATGGGGAACTACCGGCTCAACAGCATTGACTACCCTCTTATGAAGCTTCTGGTCATGCTTACATAATCTAGTGGTGAAGACATGATACTGTCCACTATTCAACTGTTTCGGGTTGCTCTGATAACCAGACTGTTGCTGCTGTTGACTCGCCTGATTATTCTGCTAATTGTAACCACCTTGGTTGCTGTGATTACCTTGATTTCCTTGGAATCCAAAGTTAGAGCCGCCGCCGCCGTAACCCGGTCGGTGAGAGCCGGATCCTGAACAACCACATGGCCCATGATTGTCTTGAAAAAGACTGGAATTCTTGTACTCCTTCATAATCTAACAATCCTTCCAGAGGTGCCCGGACAGTCTTTCTTGCATACCATGTCTTGGGCATGGCTGATTTAACATCTGTTCAAGATTGATACTGGATCCTCCGGTCCGTGGGGGTGGTTTACCCTTACGCGCTGACCATTATTCTGTGCATTGGTGTTAGCCACAAAGTCAAAACTATTATCAGCTTTGCGCTTACCGTTGCCTCCCTGGTTCACCGGGTTATGCTGCTGCCCCTTGGCGTTGCTGCTCTTCCTTCCCTTCCCCGGCTTTTCGTCATCAGACTCGAGGTCCTTGGTACTATCAGAGTCGGCATACTTAACCAAAGCCGCCATGAATTTCCCCATGTCACTGCAATGGCGTTTGAGCCGCCCCAGTTTTTGTTTTAGGGTCATGAAACGACAATTGTTCTCCAACATCAACACCACTGAGTCGGCATTGATGCGATCCGATGAGTGCAAGATTGTTGAGACCCGGTGCACCCAATGGGTTGTCGACTCTCCTACTTGGACACTGGAGGCCAGATCCACAATTGACATGGGCTACTTACATTTATCCTTGAAGTTCTAGATGAATCGGGCCTTTAACTCGGCCCATGACCCGATGGAATTGGCAGGGAGCCCCTTCAACCAAGTACGGTCCGTTCCCTCCAACATCAGGGGGAAATATTTAGCACATGCAGCCTCGCTGACATCTAACAATTCCATGGTCATCTCATAACTCTCAATCCATGCCTCAGGACTTAAATCGGCTATATAGTTAGGCACCTTGCGAGGACCCTTGAAATCCTTGGGCAGACACTCATTACGTAGATCTGGTACTAAGCATGACACACCCAAATTTCTAAAAGTCACACCTGGCTCCACAGAAGTGGTTGGATGAAACGGAGTAGGTTGACGGCCCACATGTTGTGCCGCCAGCTCGGCCTCTTGACGTGCTCTTCCTTGATCCACTACGTTCTGAGCATCAGCACCTCCGCCCGTCGGGTTATGTCCACGAGGCGGGTTATGGTTCCGTCCACTGCTTGACACAGCCAGCTCATCAATATGTCTGCTGTAAGTCCGGCTCGGGTGAGGGGTGGAGTGAATCCTGTCACGACTATAAGAATAAGCCTGCTGCTGAGTCAGTGCTGCCTGAAGAAGCTCTCTAGCCCTCCGTGTTTCAACTGCCGTTGGCGAATCACCATCAACCGGGATAGCCGCCAATCGTGATGTTGCAGCGATCATGTTATCCAAAGGGTTAGAATAATGACCCCATGGCGTTGGCACGTGCTGCGGCGGGTTATTGTTCGGACGAGGTGGGTCCATCGTGCGTGGCTGAACCAGCATTCCCATCCTAAGTGCTTCGACCCGGTTTACCCCTGCCGGGTTACTGGTTCCTGCTCCTGGCATGTTAAGGAGATTTCTTGCCTCATAAACCGACAGCAGACGATTCTGATGTCTCCTCCTCATAACTTCATTTGAAGCGTTCTGATCTAGCATGAGCCAGTGAGACTATGACTGAATTCGTTGCGCCTGAGCATCTGAAGCAGCCCGCTCCTCGGCCAATCTAGCGTTTTCTGCATTTAGCTCCTCTTTGGCCTGTGCTATCTCATCACGCAACTTCACGACCACCGCATTGTGCTGATCTTGCTCCGCCGGGTTAACCACCGATGTTAACAGCGCTGTCAGCTTATCCAGTAAATTAGTTAAAACTTGAGCCGGCGGGCGCTCAGGGCCTCCTACCCCGGCAGCCGCTGCCGCTGCTGACCCAGAAATCAGCTATGCTGCCGTCGATGAGTGCTGCATGGGCTGTGTACCGGCCATGAAGATTGAAACCTGATTCGGCGATGCACAGGGGTCTGGAATACTGTCGCCATCAGAACAGCCCCCAAGCCGGCCGTCTTGCACTTGAGACAATGACTCGGTCTTACGATGGATGACTTGCCATCAGAGTGAACGACGGTCTCACCACCAGATGCCGATCTATCCTTAGATTCCGCTCCATGGATAAATCCTACGAAGGCACGATTCATGGCGGGCCGAACCCGGGCGGGTCTCGCATGCTGAGCCGTCTCAATGATGTCGGTGCATATGTCTGGCTCAGGGCCTGGTGTCGGTGTCAAAACTGGCGGATCTCGAGTAGGGGGTCCCGAACTGTCTGTCTAAGGTCGATGGTAACAGGATACAAGGGACACGATGTTTACCTAGGTTCGGGCCCTCTCTATGGAGGTAATACCCTATGTCCTGCTTGATTGATATTGATGAATACGAGTATTCAAGAGTTGATCTACCGCGAGATCGTAATGGCTAAACCCTAGAGGTCTAGCTTGTATGGGTATGATAATGAATCTCCCCTATCCAAACTAAGTCCTCCGGTTTATATAGACACCGGAAGGATCTAGGGTTACACAAGGTCGATTACAAAGAAGGGAATCTACATATCTAGTCGCCAAGCTTGCCTTCCACGCCAAGGAGATTGCCATTCGGACATGGGTAGTCTTCGGTCTTCGCATCTTCACAGCCCATCAGTCCGGCTCATGGCTAACAGGCCAGACGCCCAAGGACCCCTTAGTCCAGGACTCCCTCAGTAGCCCCTGAACCTGGCTTCAATGACAAGATATTCGGCGCGTAGTTCTGTCTTCGGCATTGCAAGGTGGTTCCTCCTTCCGGACTCCCAAATTGTCTTTGGACGAATTGATCGTGTCCAGGCCTATAACACACACCACACACAACCATAGAGAGAATACAAGAATCCGCGAGTCCAATCCACCGACAAGTTATGACATCACGTCCATCCAGTCATAATTTCTAACTGTTTTTCGTCTGCCGCTCCATGTTTCGAGACGCGGTTTCCATTGGCACGTCTTGTCAAAGCAAAGATCGTGTCCCCTTATTATGGGATTCTCATCAATACGGGCGTGGGTAACCCAACCGTGCCATTTACAAAACCCTTGGGAATAGGCGAGTTTTAAGGCGAACAGGGAGGCGTTTGATATTCGCGGCCTTTATAAGGGGATAAGGATTCGTCCTCACTCACCCCTGCCTTCTCCTTCCTCTGCCCATCCATTCTAGAACTCCAACGCCCAAGCCCTAGCTTCCTTCGCCGGAGAGAACACTCAAACCATGTCCGAATCCGGAGCAGGTGGTAAGTGGATGGCTTCTTCTATTAAGAAGAAAGACATCAAGGAGCTTTGAGAGGCTGGATACCTGGCCAAGGAGATGGTTCACCGTCTCCCAGCCGAGAGACAGATCGTCCCTACCCTAGAGCTCCATGAGAGGGTTGTGTTTCTCGCACATTTCGTCCGTGGGTTGGGATTCTCTCTCCACCCATTTGTCCGTGGACTGATGTTTTACTACGGGCTAGACTTCCATGATCTAGCCCCCAACTTTATCCTCAACATCGCGGCATTTATAGTCGTTTGCGAGGCCTTCCTCCATATCTGGCCTCACTTCGGCCTATGGCTGAAGACTTTCAATGTAAAGCCGAAGGTGGTGAGAGGCCATCAGGCAGAGTGAGGAGGCGCCATGGCGGGCAAGATGACCAACGTTACATGCCCCGAAGGCTCCTTTGTGGAGATGATGAAGGGGTGGCAGTCGGGGTGGTTCTACATCACCGTGCCGCGCGACACCGACTGGGCGGCGGCCCCCGAATTTTGATCCGGAGATCCGCTGTGGCTCACCTCCTGGCAAGAGAAGGGCCTCGCCTGGGGCTCTTCGAGCGAGATGACTGGGCTCCAGACATGCGTTCAGAACTTGATAGCCAAGAGGATCAAACACGTCAACGTGATCCAGCTTATGCTCATTCGCCGGATCCTTCCGTGACAATGCCAGACTTGCTATTTGTGGGTGAGGGAGTCCTGGATTAGGTGGTGTCAGGATAGCCGGACTATACCTTCGGCCGCACTCTTGGACTATGAAGATACAAGATTGAAGACTTCGTCCCGTGTCCGGAAGGGACTTTCCTTGGCGTGGAAGGCAAGCTTGGCGATACAGATATGTAGATCTCCTACAATTGTAACCGTCTCTTTGTAACCCTAGCCCTCTCTGGTGTCTATATAAACCGGAGGGTTTTAGTCTGTAGGACGAACAACAATCATACCATAGGCTAGCTTCTAGGGTTTAGCCTACTTGATCTCGTAGTAGATCTACTCTACTACTACCCATATCATCAATATTAATCAAGCAGGACGTAAGGTTTTACCTCCATTGAGAGGGCCCAAGCCTAGGTAAAAACATCGTGTCCCTTGTCTCATGTTACCATCCGCCTAGACGCACAGTTCGGGACCCCCTACCCGAGATCTGCCGGTTTTGACACCGACATTGGTGCTTTCATTGAGAGTTCCTTTGTGTCGTCACTTTTAGGCCCGATGGCTCCTCCGATCATCAACGACAATGCGATCCAGGGTGAGACTTTTTTCCCCGGACAGATCTTCGTATTTGGCGGCTTTGCACTGCGGACCAATTCGCTTGTCCATCTGGAGCAGATCGAAAGCTACGCCCCTGGCCATCAAGTCAGATCTAGAAGTTTAAACTACACAACGAATGACCGTGGAGACTTGATCATCGACGGATCTGAGCCGCAGCCGAGCGCGCCGCACTATCCCGGTGGGCATGATCTAGCTCTACCACCGAACAGTGCCCTGGAGGCCGCACCTGTGTCCGCTCCGACCCATGGCTCGGAGCCAACCACACCAATCGAGGATGTGTGGTTAGACACCGCCTTGGGGGATGAAATCTCTACGGCAATCAAGTCGAACACCAGCCTTGTCCTCCGTGAAGCCCATGACTCCAAGATGCCGGACTCCCCTCCGGACTCCGAGCCCTTCGCACCCCTACCGATCGAATCCAATTGGGCGCCGATCATGGAGTTCACTGCCGCAGACATCTTTCAGCACTCGCCCTTCGGCGACATTCTGAATTCACTCAGGTCTCTCTCTTTGTCAGGAGAGTCCTAGCCGGACTATGACCGACAGGATTGGGATGTGGACGACGAAGAAATTCAATGCCCACCCACCACCCACTTCATAGCCACTGTCGATAATTTAAACGACGTGCTCAACTTCGACTCCGAAGACATCGACGGTATGGACGACGATGTAGGAGATGAACATGAACCAATGCCTATAATGCACTGGACAACCACCTCATCTCATGATGTATACATGGTGGACACACCCAAAGGAAGCGACGACGAGGAACACAGGGATGCAACAAGGGATCGTTCAGTCGAAAAGCAATCAAAGCGGCAACGCAAGCGCCGCTCCAAGCCCCGCCTCGACATAGACAGCAGCCATACAGACCCAGCCATAGAGCAGGACAAGCCGGCGGACGAAGAACATGCCTTCGAGCAACCGTCCGAATAGGGCAACTTGGATAAACAAACCGAACACCCCGTCCCCGGCGAAAACAACAGTCCGGACGACCTTACGTCAGATAGGCTCATGTAGCAGAAGAACCTCCACAAAAGGCTCGTCGCCACTGTGCGTAGCCTGAAAAAGCAGAAGCGGAAGCTCAAAACTGCGGAAGATGCACTCAGAATCAGATGGAGCAAAGTACGCAACACCGCAGACAAATATGGCGGCAGTCGCCGCACAAAAAGCTATCCAAAGCGAAAGCTACTGCCTGAATTTGATGAGGAGGCCTTAGAGCCCCCGCAGTCAAAAAATAGGAAAGCCACCCGGTCGGATAGACGACCGCATGGCCAGCATGGAGCGGCAAGCGGCGCCGCACACAAGCCGGCACGCGATCCACCAAAGGATCCACATCAAAAAGATGGCCCAGCAGATCTATCTACGGGCCAAGAAAGCAAGCTCTAGTAAGCAATGCAACACAACAAATATCCGAACATCACGGCACACCCAAATACAGGTGTGTCGCACACCCCCTATGTTTCACCAATGAGGTGCTGGACCATGAATTTCCAGCGGGATTCAAGCCCGTAAACATAGAGGCGTATGACGGAACAACAGACCCTGGGGTCTGGATCGTGGATTATATCCTCCACATACACATGGCCAGAGGAGATGACCTCCACGCCATAAAATACTTACCCCTCAAGCTTAAAGGGCCAGCCCGGCATTGGCTCAAAAGCCTTCCCGAAAACACCATTGGAAGTTGGGAAGAGCTTGAGGATACTTTCCGGGCAAATTTTCAAGGGACCTATGTCCGCCCTCCGGATGCAGACGATCTCAGTCACATAACTCAACAGCCCGGAGAGTCAGCCTGGAAATTCTGGAACAGATTTCTTACTAAAAAGAATCAGATAGTCGACTATCCGGACGCCGAAGCCCTAGCAGCTTTTAAGCATAACGTTCGAGACGAATGGCTCACCAGACACCTCGGCCAAGAAAAGCCAAGAGCAATGGCCGCATTAATAAGCCTCATGACCCGCTTTTGCGCAGGAGAGGACAGCTGGTTGGCAAGATGTAGCACCAGCGACCCAAGTACATCCGAAGTTAGGGATGGAAACAGAAAACCCCGACGCAGCAAGGACCAGCGCCGGAATAAGGGAAGCAGCCCAGAGAGCATGACGGTCAACGCCGGATTTAAAAGCTCGCGGCAGAATCAGAGAAAGCCGCCCCTCAAGGATAACAAGGACGAGCTATCCAACTTAAACAAAATCTTGGACAAGATATGTCAAATACACAGTACTCCCGGGAAGCCTGCGAACCATACCCACAGAGATTGTTGGGTTTTCAAGCAATCCGGCAAACTCAACGCCGGACACAAGGGGCTCAACACACCAAGTGAGGACGATGACGAACCCCACAAGCAGAGCACCAGGAAACAAAAGGATTTCCCACAAGAAGTAAAAACAGTAAACTTACTTCATGTGACGAACAGAATGGCGCCAACAGAGATAGGTGCCATACGGCCTATCCCAAAGGAGTCTCGCCACTGGTTGTTAAAACCGATCACCTTCGACCATCAGGATTACTCTAGAAATATCCGGAACGCAGGCTGGACTGCCTTGGTATTAGATCCAATAATCGGCGGACTCCACTTTACAAATGTTCCGATGGACGGCGGCAGTGGTCTAAACCTGTTATACTAGGACACAATCCGCAACATGGGGATATACCCAACAAAAATTCGCCATAGCAAAACCTCCTTTCAAGGGGTAACACCAGGCCCGGATGCCCGTTGCATGGGTTCTCTCCGGCTAGAAGTTATGTTCGGCTCCCCCGATAACTTCCGTCGCGAACAGCTAACTTTCCACATCGCCCCATTCTCAAGTGGCTATCAAGCACTGCTGGGACGCAAAGCTTTCGCCCGCTTTAACGCAATACCACATTATGCATCTCTTACGCTTAAGATGCCCGGTCCATGAGGCATCATCTCTTTAAAGGAAAAACATTGAGTGTTCCTCCCGCGCGGAAGATAGTGCGGCTGCCTTGACAGCCCCACAATAAAGCGGTTTCACCAGCCAAAGCACCTAAACAGGTCATCAAGACCACGAACATGGCTAGACGAGTCCGGCATAAACATACAATTGATAAAGGCTTAATAGCCGTATACCCCTGTACTAGGGGCTCCGTGCATATAAAACAAGAGACAATAAAGCTCAATTTTACCCATTTCAATTTATACTTTGTTTATTCAGTATAACTCATGTTCGACACGATCTTTCTTCAACTAAGTTCCTCTATTTTGCAGATGAACACCGTGCTACGCCCGTCCAGGATACGGCACAACGGAGACACAGGCGCAGACGTGCAGTAGGGACCCGTTCCAAGGACTCTTTTCAGATTAAGATTCTGCGTAAACCTTTTTTTACTGTCTCTTGTTGATACACATCCCCTGGTTTCTTGGTATAACCAAGGAGGAGGCTGGCGTTTTGGCATGTGGCCACGTTAGAGTTTTGCGTGTACCTGGACACTAGGGGCTTATCACTAAGGGCGTTATCCCGCCCGCCCTCATAAAGACCGAATACCTTAGGGAGTGTTCGGCGTCGCGAGTTTGGCCTTATATGCATCAGCTCCGAATCATGTCTTTGGTCAAATGTTGGGTTTTCCCGGCTCCTGTGTTTTGCTACCTTATGTTCCGCTCTATCGGGTAAGGCGGCACCAGGAGAACAACTGCGATTGTGCCCCAGTTCGGCCAGGCGAGCACCTCAGTAGAGAAAGCCGAAAACTAACTGTCATGATATGGCATGAGACTGGTTAACCACTCGATGACTTACCGGAATCTTTAGGATTCCTCCGCATTAACGAAGGGCCGCTTCCTGGCTAGGCACGTAGGCACCCCGAGTTCGGGCGAGCGCAGGCGCCACCAGGGGCTATATAAGTAGCCTCACTGTCAAACTCCTATGGCTAAGTGAAAGTGATAAAGCATCATAGTCTGATTGCCTAGTTCGCTGTGTTATCACCTCCTTTGTAGGACCAAGACGTTGGATCAAGTGTGAAAATGCGCCTTCTGCGAACACCCCCACATTATGTGCGTGGGGGCTGAAGCCGACGACTGCCATCTTTCAGATTGTATATATATATATATGTTAAACGGCCGCACAGGAGGTATTATAATACTTGCAGGCACAAGTATAAGAAGCTTCTACAATTTATCAAAATATTGTTTTACAATAATATATGCTATTCGAATATAGTATCCTTCGAGCACTGCGTCTCTATTAAACGAGCGCCTTGCAGAGCTTCCTAAAAATAGTGCTCGGCAGGTACTCGGCTTCCATTCGAGTCTGGGGATGCAACAACGGTGGCCTCCATTTCTGCTCAGTATGTCTTGACACGGGCAAGGGCCATCCGCGCACCCTCTATGCACGATGACCTCTTCATCGCATTGATATGCGGCGCCGCACCAAGGAACTGCTGCACCAAGTTGAAATAACTTTTCGGCTCTGGCCTCTCTGGCCACAGATGACTCATGACATACTTCATGGTGAGTCCGGACAACCTATTTAGCTCGGCCCATTCGGCCAAACGATCGGCTAATGACAGTGGATGCTCCGGATTGTGGAACTGCGACCAAAAGAGCTTTTCCACTTCGCGATCTTCTTGATCTCGGAAGTGTTCGGCCACATCTGCGGCACTCGCTGCCAAATCCAGATAGGTGTCTGCCGTACTCCACATCCGGTCTAACGGAGCATGTTTAGGATCACAGAACTTCCTCCGCAACATAAAGGGCTTTCCAGCCGCGATCTCTCCGGCCTGATGCAGCTCCTCCTTCATAGCTCTCATCGCAGAGCGAGCATCCTTGGCATCAGCAATGGCCTTCTCTAGGTCCGTCTGTTCCGCCTGATCCTCTTTTTCAAGAAGCTTGCAACGGTCAGTAGTGCTCTTCAGCTTCACAGCCATCTCGGCCATTTCCTTCTTGCTTCGGCAGTGAGCAGCCTGTTCGGCTTTCAGCTCTTCAATTGCCTTTCCGGCAGCCGCATCACTTTTCCTGGCTTGCTCCTTGGCTTGGGCAAGTTTCGCCCAAAGATTCTCCATGGCAGCAGCACCATCTGCATCAAGCGCACACATTGTAAGATACTGGCATAAAGCTCCTCTTACTAGGTGCCGCCGGAGTAATTATATACCTTGTGCCTCGTCAAGCCGCTTGTTGACAAGCGCGATATCGGCATCTGCCACGTCAAGTTGTCGCTTTAGCTCGGCAAATTCATCAGTCCGGCTGGCCACCCGACACTTCGCCACCTACGTATGAAGGCAGCATATTAGACCTGGGATTATGATCCTCTGCGCGCTGTCACTTTTGACAACGCACATAGTCTCAGGGGCTACTATCTACACAGGGTGCATCTTATTTATGCGCAACTGTCCAAAAAGGGTACATTATTTCGCGTACCTAAAAACCTGTCAGTAAACTCCTGACGGCCTCGTGCAATCCGCTCTCCGCGGATGAAATCCTCTCAATCACCGTACCCATCAATGCACAGTGCTCCTCTAAGATAGATGCTCGCCCTAGCAGATCCTTCAGCTCCTCCGACCGCGCACCAGACGGTGCCGGACTCGTCCGATGGCCCTTTTCGAAGGCCGGACGCGGAGGTCTTTGGGGGGCCATATGACTACTTTCCGGCCCTGCCGAATTCGGAGAAACCCTCCGTGATGATACCTCAGGATCGCCCGCCTCGCAAGGCAGTACGGCAGGGGGAGGCGTTCCGCTCTCCATCATCTCCGGAAGAAGATCCCCCGAAGACGAGCTCTGCTGAGAAGGGCTAAGGTCCGAGCTACAAGGTAAATTTTCGATTACTCTTCTCAGATATAATGCAAGGATTTCTCTCATTTCTTAAAAAGAAAAACTCCTCTCTACTTATGGCTCGGTGGAGGGCTGATCCCCTCGAGGGCATAATTCGGTTGAAGTATCCCCTGGCGCAGGACCCTCTAACGAAGATTTCTTCCCCCGCTTTGAGGCCATGGTCTCCGGGTCGTCAGGGGCGGTCCACTTCTTCCCCTGAGGAGAGGAATTTTCGATTCCTCCCTTGCGAACTACCTTCTTCGAGGAGGCTGTAGCTTCCTTGTCCCCTCCCTCGCTTTCCTCCGAAGGCACAACCTCCAACATCCTGACTAGCACGGGATCCGGCGTGGTCTCGGGGAGGTGGGCCGGACACCTGATTAGCTTTGCTTTCGCTATCCACTCCTGTTTAAAGGACAGCTCTTTTAGGGGCAATTTTATGATAAATATACGGATAGCGAGTCCGGGCACAAAGCTACTTACTTGAGTATCCGGACGATTGCAACTCAGACCTGCGTCCTCCGTAGAATCCGGACACACTACTTGTGGTCCGAAGAACAATTTGTACATCTCGACGGGCGTCATGCCAAGAAAATATTGGAGAACTCGTGGTCCCTCCGGGTTAAACACTCACAGGCGGAGGGGGCGACGTTTGCATGGCAGAACTCGGTGAATTAACATAACCCGCGTCACCACGACCAGACTGGTGTCTCTTTCTAGGAGATCTCGGATGCGGCCTGCAACAGGGGCACGTCCTTTGCCGACCCCCAGTCCAGCCCCTTATTGACCCATGACGCCAGTCGTGGCGGGGGACCCGAGCAGAAAGCAGGCAGCGCCACCCACTTGGTGCTCCTGGGAGCTATGATCTAAAACCACTCTCGTTGCCATAAGCTCGACTCCTCTTGAAAAGAGCCCTCGGGCCATGGAGCACCAGCATTCTTGCTTATAATAGCACCTTCGCACTCCGCGTGCCGTCCCTCGATCATCTTCGGCTCTACTTTGAAGGTCTTGAGCCATAGTCCGAAGTGAGGAGTAATACGGAGGAAGGCTTCACACACGACGATGAATGAGGAGATATGGAGGATGGACTCTGGAGCTAAGTCGTGAAATTCCAGCCCATAATAAAACATGAGCCCCCTCACGAAGGGATCCGTCGGGAAGCCTATCCCCCGAAGAAAGTGAGACATGAACACCACACTCTCACCAGGCTTGGGAGTGGGAATGACCTTCCCTTGAGCAGGTAGCCTATGCCAGATTTCGCCGGTCAAGAACCTGGCCTCTCTCAACTTCAGCACGTCCTCCTCTGTGACGGAGGAGGGCATCCATCGGCCTCGAAGGTCAGAACCGGACATTGTCGAAGGTCCGAAGCGCCTGAAATCTGGAGCCTTGGGTGTTGGAACTCGAGGCGAAGGGCGAACTCGTTTGAGATTGAAAGAAAGGAGTAGGGCCTTGGTCTCTTTATAAGAGGTTGAATACCTAGGGCCCTCCCCGTGACCGTTTGGGACTCGCCTTTGATCGAGAAAACATACCAACGGGTACGGTTTGGTTACCCACACCCGTATTGATGAGAATCCTGGAATAAGGGGACACGATCTCTGCTTTGACAAGATGTGCCAAGGAAACCGCCTTGCTAAATGCGCCGAGGTGGGATAGTAAAACGATTCGAATAAAGACTTGGCCGTGGTGTGACGTCATGCTACGGAATACGTCAGCAGATTAGATTTGTGTAAATATTATTCTCTCTATGGCAATATGTGGAAACTTATTTTGCAGAGTCGGACACTACCTTTGTGTTCGAAATCTTCTATGAAGTACTTGGAGGAGGAACCCGCCTTGCGATGCCGAAGACAATCTGCGCGCCGGATTCGTCATCATTGAAGCCTGGTTCAGGGGCTACTGAGGGAGTCCTGGATTAGGGGGTGTCCGGATAGCCAGACTATAACTTCGGCCGGACTCCTGGACTATGAAGATACAAGATTGAAGACTTCGTCCCGTGTCCGAAAGGGACTTTCCTTGGTTTGGAAGGCAAGCTTAGCGATACGGATATGTAGATCTCTTACCATTGTAATCGACTCTGTGTAACCCTAGCTCTCTCCGGTGTCTATATAAACCGGAGGGTTTTAGTCTGTAGGACGAACAACAATCATACCATAGGCTAGCTTCTAGGGTTTAGCCTCCTTGATCTCGTGGTAGATCTACTCTTGTACTACCCATATCATCAATATTAATCAAGCGGGACGTAGGGTTTTACCTCCATCGAGAGGGCCCAAACCTGGGTAAAAACATCATGTCCCTTGTCTCCTGTTACCATCCGCGTAGACGCACAGTTCGGGACCCCCTACCCGAGATCCGCCGGTTTTGACACCGACAGTGGCAGTTCGATCCAGCCAAGCACCAGACGCTACTAGAGCTCTTCGGCACAACACACGAAGATATCTGGAAAGTGCTCTTCAAGGCCGGCGAGACACCACCGCCCACGACCGAAGATCGTGGGCTCAGCTTAAAGCGCCGGGAAAATTCGATAAGTTCTTTCATGTATTCAAGGTATATCCTTTACTGACATATTTTGGGAAGGAGTCTAAGCCTTCCTATCAATTTTCAGGCCTGGATCGACATAGAGGGGCGGATTAATTGTCCAGCTCCACTTCCCGGAGATGAGGAAAGCCCACTCCTAACGAAGATGCTATTTCCGGCACCTTATGATGTGCCGGAGAAGAAGGTCAAGAAGACCGCTAAAGGGAGCAGGAGTGGCCTTCGCCGAAAGGGTGCTTCGGACATGTCGTCCGAAGACGAGACTGACTCTTCGGTCGCCGAAGACAATGGCGAGGAGGAAGAAGAAAGCGGCTTCCCCCCAGAGGAAGGAAGGAAGGAAAGAGAGGCCTCCATTAATCTGGAGGCGAAGGTGACCAAGAGGGGGAAGGGCTCCCTTGTGGATAACTCCGCGTGGGATGTCGAAAGCGGTCTGGAGCGAATGCTCCGGACCAAGCCTCGGGCTGCCTCGTAAGTACCAAACCCCTACGCACCTCCCAATACCTGGCCTTTCCAGTTTATCTTTCCCTATAATAATAAAGCACAGATTGACTTTGTCGGGTTCACCGTCACAATATGCTTTCTTCTCATGTCATAATACGATTTTATGATTTGTAAAGACAAAATCATAATATAAACGAGGTGGTACTAATTTGGGGTCCGCACGTCCTTCGGTTGATACGTCACGTGTGTTTCTTCGTGCGTTGAATGGCTGGGCCTTCGTCCCGCTTAGCCCTTTCCGCGAAAAATACGTGCCTGATCCGGACTTCATGTTTCGTTCGTGGGCTAGGTTGACTCACGGTCACGAAGGAAGCAATTCTTTAAAAAGAAATACAGTAGCACAGGTACAGCAGCACGGGCTCTCCTCCTAGATGCCTACGACACCGGCGCCAGCGCAACTACCTCGCGCGGCCGCGCGGCCGGTATTCTTCCCCGGCCGTTTCCTGAGCCACCACGCGCCTCCTCCCCTGCCACTCCGCCGCCATGCCGGGACGGCGTACTGGGCCTTGCTGGACGCCGAGGACCGGCGGGTCAACGCCGCCGCCCACTCCGGCCTCCACTACACCAGCCCGAACCATTGCTCGTGCGCGCGCGGGGATGGAGAACCCCGACGACCACGCAGAAGCTGACACGGGGGCATGTCTGGGCAGCGACCCGTCCAGGCTCCTCCACCGTCGCCCTTGGACGCCATGGAGGCGGGTCTGGGCAACGACCCGGCCGAGGTTCTCCCATCGCCACCCCCACATCTCCCGGGGGTCCCCTTATGACAGGGCGCAGACAGCCAGCGGATCCGCGTAGGGACCTCCGGCGAGGCAGTGGGCTACGAGGCCGCGGGGGCCACGGAGGACGGCGCCGGCACCATCGAGATGGCCGATCCCATGGTCCCCTAGTAGTCGTATGGGGATGGTAGTGTTGCTGAGGCAGAAGCCTTCTCTATCTGGTTTCGTTGCCTGCCGGCTACTTTGTTGCTAATAGGTTGTTGCTTTCAGTGGAAGAGGCTAGGTTATGGGATGTTGTCACCTTGGATTGCTTAGACGTCGATGCTTGGACCACACTTATTGAAGAGATGGAGAGGATTGCTGAGGTGAAATTGAAATTGTTGCCTTACCATACAGTGCATTGTTCTCCTTTTTGCGACTTGCTGTATGGATGTGTCATAATTTTCAGTAGCTTATCCTCTTTTTGTGCCCACATGTGTTACATATTCCGGTGGTCATATGCAATCGATCTGTATCTTGTGGACCACAAAGTTATGCCAATCTTTGTTATGCATGGATGGTCACTCGCTCCCTTGTTTTTGTTTAGCACATTTTCTTTCTACATTTCTCTGTCTGGTAGGATCCCAGTATATTTTCTGTTTGACTTCATGCGCCTTGTTCCCTGTAGTAGTTTCATCATTGTCCTACTGTAGTCTTGTCAATCTGTCCTTATTCCTGTTTTAATGGACAACACTAGATATAAATTTTTTTTGTTTGGTTAATAAAATAAAATGGATTTTTAATCATAAACAAATTTATGCTAATGGCATATTTTTGTGTATTCCTGGTCAGAGCGACATATTAAAAATACGGAAAGTATATGATGCATTCCGTGTGGAGTTCCCTCTGTGCTTTGGCTATTGGAAGAAATATGCAGATCATGAAGGCCGTCTAGATGGTGTCAATAAAGTTTTTGAGGTGTATGAATGGGCAGTTCTTGCAGTTACTTATTCAGTGGACATATGGTGTAATTATTGCCAGTTTGCGATCTCAACATACAATGACCCAGATGTCATCAGAAGGTAGCAATTGAATACCCAAACTATTCTGATGAAGTTTTTAACTTCTTTTTATGTCTTGACTTTTGTTAACTAATGCATTTTAGGTTGTATATATATATACAGGAATACATGACGAGAAGTGATTTTACAATACTTAGTACCTGAATATGAATGCTTGATGAAATGCTTTATAATATAGCACTGCATTTTCGCATTCGTTGTGATAGTGTAGGCCATGGAGATGTTGCATATATTCAAATTTTGGCTTAGGCAGTGTGTTCTTAGACTCCGTGCATGTCTGTTAGTTGTAATGACTAATCTCTCTCCATGAAGTACATAATCTGTTTGACCTTTTTCCTTTTGTAGCAGCTATAATCTATACTCCCTACATCTGGGTTTGTAGGGCTTGCACAGGCTTTTAGGTCCTCAACATGCTATATGCCACCGAAGGTAGGTCTAGAAACTTCA
Organism: Triticum monococcum; assembly: GCA_034509565.1. Classification (NCBI taxonomy): domain Eukaryota; kingdom Viridiplantae; phylum Streptophyta; class Magnoliopsida; order Poales; family Poaceae; genus Triticum; species Triticum monococcum. The sequence continues at coordinate 72,852,030 of CM067846.1, forward strand.
TTCGAATACAAATCCAGTGATATGCTTTTGCTGGTATATACATATGTTTCGTTAGTCAAATTGTCGAGTTCGTAAAATATCCGCTCATGCCCTATAAACCTGGATAGAGGGAGTATAAGTATTTTCATTTAGCGCATTAACTAAGTGGACATTTTGGAGATCACATGTTTGTGCTATACAAAGTACTGAAGTCTAGATCTTTCGAGAAAAATACAGTCCTCCTTCGTTGCAAATGTAGCTTTCACTGTTTGACCGTACAAGCCATCATTCATTTAGTGTTCCTGGAACTATCTAATGTTTCTTTTTCTGGGGATTGATTGTTTCATTCTTTCATCAGCAACTAAACCCACTGTTTTTTCCACAGACTGTTTAATCGAGGTTTGGCATATGTTGGAACAGATTATGGTTCCAATACTTTGTCGGATGAGTACATCAAGAATGAAGAATCACTTCAAGCATGGAGTCATCTAGCTGTGGTATACACAAGAATACTAGAGCACCCTATAAAATAGCTTGATCGGTACATTAATTGGTGACTCATTGACATTATTTATGCATTTAAGTACTTAAGTTTGTTTTCTTGTCAGTTGCCACTTCTACTTGTATTATGACTTATCTACTATGTCATCCTAAAATAGTACAGTGTGCAGGCATCCCAAAATTCCGCTCCAGATGACTCTTTTATTCCACTGAAAAACACTCGCTCTAAACAACATCACCATGAAATTATTTGATCAGGCAAGTGTTGTGTGTTGTGTTGGCTCTGATTCGGTTGCAATTGAGTTTGTGTTGTTATCGCGGAAGAATATTGTTCTCACTTATGGTGACTAGATTGGTGAAATTATGATCAATGACTAGCAATTTATGCTAACTGACTGCTTACTTTGGGGAGTGTGGATGACTGTCATTTTCTATGTGCTTACTCTATGTAATCACTATAGAGTTTTTTGCTTTCAACCAGTACCAGGCTATGTGGGGAAAGTATGTAGAAATTCAAATGGAATTCCTGACACTATGTAAGTTTGGTTTCCCAAGTAATTGAAGAAATGCTCCAAGAATAAGGCCACCATCAATATATTTGTTCTTTTATGGTCAAAAGAGTTTGCACGTGCACTATCACTTTTTATTTGTTGAGAAGTTTCTTACCTTTGTGTTGGTCAATTATTTTTACGTAGATTTTGATAATATATGTTTAGCTAAGATGCATTAGATCATTGTAGTATAGTCGAATGGGATGTTCTAGATGAACATTTGTGTACTATTTGTGGCGAACATATCTCCAATTGTATTATTGGAAATTAAGGAAAAATTTGGCGTTTGCTACGTAGCCAAACACTAAAGAGGCATGTGGGGACACGCGCATGACTCACCCTCCCTCCAGGAAACAAGTCCACAACATTACAAGTCAAAAGCGAGCGGGAGTATTGGGGCATTATATGGACTTGATGCATGAGTAGATCGGTGTACAGACTAGGTGCAGGACTAGCTCACAGAGGGCGGCCCTCATATTTAGCTTGACGCGATTATTATTTGAAGTTATAAACATTTCCTTGAGCTTTTCAATGAAAAGTGTGTCATGTGGTGGTTGACCTCATCACGTTGGAATTGATTGCGTTCCAACATGCTTTGATCAGGTAAACAACACAAGCATCGTTGTAAGAACTTAATGAAGGATAAGTGGCAACACGGGCGGGCTATCATGTTGACATAGATGTCATGTTAAAAATACAAGACATGGACGAAAGAAGCCTCATTGGGTTAGAGAGAGTTTTCTTTCTCCCGTTGCAACCAGAGGCACCGGATAATCTGCGGGAAGCGCTGCGAGGCGCCTCCATTATGGATGAGCACCATGTCCTTATGGGTACATTGATCGAAAAGGTTCAGTCCGCAAAAAGGGGACTGACTGAGGCCTGCTGTGACGCCCGGGTAATTAGGCTACAGTAATTCCACGCTAATGATGCCACGTCACCTCGATTACTATTATTAATTTCGCGATGGTTCAAAGATGGTTCGAATTCAAATTTAAAATCAAGACAAACAATTAAAGTTTTCAAAGGTCAAAACTAAAATGTTCTTAATGTGCCAAATAAATCATGGATAATATTGGTGGATAAACCAAGTCTTTATAAAAAGTTTAAATGCACTTAACTAAATAAAACAGTAGCAAAACAATTATGTGAATGCCTTTAAATTAATAAATAATTGTTAAACTAGTTTATGTAGTCACCAAACTTTTTAAGGCCGTGGGTTATTCAGAGACATTAATTTAGGAGCTATTGTCATATTTTACAAAACTAAAGAAATTAAAAGTAAAATAAAACAGAAAAGGAAAAATAAACAAAAGAAAAGAAAACAGACAAAAAAAAAGAAAAGAGAGAAGCCCCCCCCCCACTGGGCTTCGGCCCAGCAGGCCGGCCCATTCGGCCACACACCCAGGCCACCAGGAGGCCCACCCCGCCTCCCTTATCCCCTCCCCACCCCCGAAACCCTAACCAACCACACCCCCACTCGCTCCCTCCCCCTCCCCCCCGATCCAGTTCTGGATCGGGATCGGGCCGACGCCCTGCGCCCCCCCCCCCCACGACGCTGCCGCCCCGTCCCCTCATCGTCAATCCCGCCGCCCGTCGCCCCAACTCGCCGGCGTAGAAGACCACACACCCACACACGCATACGCACGGAGGAGGGGCGCCCCTGTTCGCTCCCCTCCTCTCGGAGCGCCCGTGCCCGAGGAACCGCCACCTACCGGCATCGTCGACGCTGCCCTGAAGCTACCGCGCCGTCGTGTCGCCGCCCCATCGCCGGATCTCGCTTCCCCGTCCTCCTCCTCACGCCGCTGCCTTAGTCCCTGCGCCCCATCGTGAGCTCCCTCCCTCTTCCCCTCTCTGTCGCACGTCGCCGCTCCCGACCGCCCCGACGAGCTCCTCCGCACGCGTTCGTCGCCGTGGCCTCCTCCGGCCTCTCCTCCCGCCCTCTGCACCGGCAGCCCCGCGCGCCCAACCGTCGCCGTCCAGTGCTGCAACGCAGCAGCTGCTGGCACTGCTACTGCCGCTGTCTGCTGCAGCTCCGCGCCGGCCGCGCTCACCATGGCCCTGGGGCGTCCCTCTTGTGTGCCCCAGCTCCCCGCGCCCTGCCTAGCTCGCCGTGGCCACCGGCCTCTCCCTGCTCCGGCGCCCTGCCGGGCTTGCCCGCCCGCACGGGCTGCGCCCCACGCCCGATCCGCTTAGGCCCCAGGGGCCACTGGACAACGGGCCCCACGCCCAGAACAAAAAAATGTGTGTTATAAAAAAATAATAAATAAATAAAAAATAAAATAAATAAAATAAATAAATAATTAACTTAATTAATCCTAATTTAATTAACCTAATTAACTACTTAACCTAATTAACTACTGTTAATTAACAGTATAGCCAATGACAGGTGGGCCTGCTGACCAGTTTGACCAAGTCAAACTGCTGACTGGACTAGCCTAGTCATTGACAGGGGGTCCCACTAGACCCCTTTGACCAGTCAACGGTCCCAGTTGACTGTTGACTGGGAGGTCAACTGGACCCCACCTGTCAGCTCCTTTAGTACATTGTTGTGAACAAGCTGTGGGTACACTTAGCAATTTCACCTTTAATTTTGAAATAATAAATAAATTCAGAAAATTTTAGAAATTGTTTAAAACTTTGAAAAATCATATAAAATAAACCGTAGTTCGGATGAAAAAACTTTGTACATGAAAGTTGCTCAGAACGACGAGACGATTTCGGATACGCAACCCGTTCGTCTGCCACACCCCCCTAACCTATCGAACTCGCAACTTTCCCCCTCCGTCTCCTCTGCCCAAAAACGCGAAACACCGGGGATACTTTCCCGGATGTCATCCCCCTTCACCGGTATCACCTACTACCGCGTTAGGGCACCCCTAGCACCGATACTTGTCATGTCATGCATCAATATGCATCTGTTTGCTTAAATATTTATTGTTTCTTCCCCCTCTTCTCTCGCTAGACACCGAGACCGACGCTGCTGCTACCCAGTACGACTAAGGTGTTGACGATCCCCCTCTCTTGCCAGAGCAACCAGGCAAGCCCCCCCCCCTTTGATCACCAGATATCGCCTACTCTTCTCTATACTGCTTGCATTAGAGTAGTGTGGCATGTTACTGTTTCCCGTTAATCCTATACTGATGCATAGCCTGTCCTTGCTACTACTGTTGTTACCTTTACCTGCAAACCTAATGCTTAGTATAGGATGCTAGTTTATCATCAGTGGCCCTACATTCTTGTCCGTCTGCCATGCTATACTATCGGGCCGTGATCACTCGGGAGGTGATCACGGGTATATACTATATACTTTATACATGATACATGTGGTGACTAAAGACGGGACAGCTCGTAGGAGCACCCGCGAGTGGATCTTTGAGGCGGAGCGACAGGGCAGGTTTCGACCACCTAGGAGAGAGGTGGGCCTGGTCCTGGTCGGTGTTCGCGGATACTTAACACGCTTAACGAGATCTGGGTATTTGATCTGAGTCTGGCCATTTGGTCTATACGCACTAACCATCTTCGTGGGAGCAGTTATGGGTATCCCGGCGTCGTGGTATCAGCCAAGCCTTTGTGACCTCAGCGACTGAGTGGCGCGCGCCGGATTGGACTGGAAGGCCACTAGGCTAGGTCTGCTTTCGGCCGCGTTCGCAACGTGCAGGTGTGCAAAGGGCGATGGGCCCAGACCCCTGCGCCATAGGGTTTAGACCGGCGTGCTGACCTCTCTATTGTGCCTAGGTAGGGCTGCGACGTGTTGATCTTTCGAGGCCGGGCATGACCCAGGAAAGTGTGTCCGGCCAAATGGGATCGAGCGTGTTGGGGTATGTGGTGCACCCCTGCAGGGAAGTTTATCTATTCGAATAGCCGTGTCCCTCGGTAAAAGGACGACCCGGAGTTGTACCTTGACCTTATGACAACTAGAACCGGATACTTAATAAAACACACCCTTCCAGGTGCCAGATACAACCGGTGATCGCTCTCTCACAGGGCGACGAGGGGAGGGTCATCGGTTAGGATTATGCTATATGATGCTACTTGGAGGACTTCAGTCTACTCTCTTCTACATGCTGCAAGACGGAGGCTGCCAGAAGCATAGTCTTCGAAAGGACTAGCTATCCCCCTCTTATCCCGGCTTTCTGCAGTTCAGTCCACTTATAATAGCCTTATCCCAGTTGATACCAATGCATACATATGTAGTGTAGCTCCTTGCTTGCGAGTACTTTGGATGAGTACTCACGGTTGCTTTCTCCTTCTTTTCCCTCTATCCCTTCTACCTGGTTGTCGCAACCAGATGTTGGAGCCCAGGAGCCAGACGCCACCGTCGACGACGACTCCTACTACACCGGAGGTGCCTACTACTACGTGCTGCCCGCTGATGACGACCAGGAGTAGTTTAGGAGGATCCCAGGCAGGAGGCCTGCGCCTCTTTCGATCTGTATCCCAGTTGTGCTAGCCTTCTTAAGGCAAACTTGTTTAACTTATGTCTGTACTCAGATATCGTTGCTTCCGCTGACTCGTCTATGATCGAGCTCTTGTATTCGAGCCTTCGAGGCCCCTGGCTTGTAATATGATGCTTGTATGACTTATTTTATTTGTAGAGTTGTGTTGTGATATCTTCCCGTGAGTCCCTGATCTTGATCGTACACGTTTGCGTGTATGATTAGTGTATGATTAAATCGGGGGCGTCACAAGTTGGTATCAGAGCCGACTGCCTGTAGGAATCCCCCTTTCCAACTCCTTGGCCGAAGTCGAGTCTAGGCATTACAAAACTTTTACTAACATGGCTGTGTGTCTTACGGGCACACGTCGCCATCGGGTTGTATTAGGATCTTTTACTCCTCGATCCTTACTCTGCGACTCTGAGCTCTCGTCTATTCGGGTTAAATGATTTTACTAAAAACAAAACTAACTTTAGGTTCTCGAAAGTACTTTCTCCCGGAGAGCCCCTTCATTCCAGATGATGGCCTGCTTCACCAGAAGATTCCGAAGATACTCTTTGCTATTCCTCTCGAGACTTTGTGCCCATCACTTTTGCTATTCCCGACCACCGATAAATCCTTATGGATAGCTACTTACACTTGCCATTCATACGATCATTCCCCATTGATCTTGTTATTGCAAGATACCCCGGAGTCTTCTCTATTGTTCCGAGAATACTTTGTGCCTACTGCCTAGCAGTTCCTTGCCACATGAATACCCCTTCAATTAAATCCTCGCACTTGACGAGTATCCACTCGTCCCCAGTTGTTCATGTGTTTCACAATGGTCTTCGAGATACTATTCGATCCTCCAAAAATCCTTAGTAGCTTATTGCTCTGCAATACTTGCCTGCTTGCATTATGGATGCTTTCCATATGTCTGGCAATATTCGTTAGTATCCTTAGGCATCGTCTTTTTGATCCTATTGATTCAACATGAGTGCGAATGCACGCAATCATCAGTTGATCCTTTTAAATTATCTTTCCGGCTCAGACGTTATTTTAAAACATGAGCTGGATCTCGACCAATCAAATGGCTGTCGATTGTACCCTTAAGGCTATTCAACTTATCCATCCCTAATCAGAGCATTGCTTCTGATCCCTTGTCTTGGAATTGATAATTCCTTTGCATGTGGGCCTTGAATTAGTCAGTTGTTTCTAAAGTCTTATCTCCTTGCATTGTTTCTCCCTCTGGTTGAGTACCGATGCTCGCACCAGATCCCTTGAGGACCACCAGATCATTTGCTGGATTTTATCCGACAGCGTCCTTCATATTCAATAAGTCTGTGAACCTTTCCTCGGATACATAATACCTTTGGTAAATTGTATCCTCTGCTTTCTCAAACATGCTCTACTATCGAGCTGGTGTTATTTATTCTTGAAATTTGTGGTATATACTCCTAAGATGCCCTGATGGGTTGGACATATGCCTTCTCTAAACTGTGTGAACTCGAAAGTTTTCACGAGTCATACTCTTCTGGTATTTTGCTAGATAAAATTTCTGTACTACAGCTTCATCAAAAGCGAGAAGTAAAATGAAAGGTTATGCATGGAAGAATTGGGAGTCGACCTTGAGCCTTTGCGTTCATGCCCATGGACCCGATGTGAAACTTATCATCGAAGCTTCTTGTAAATGATATTAGTTCCCTTGGTATAAGTTCATCTTATATCTGGGATCCGGCCTTTTACAATCGTGGTTCCGACCATGTTCTCTTTTAAATACCATTTTCGATGCAAGTGTAAGCACTTGTCTCATGTGGATCAATACCTCGGTCCATCCTCTACTTTGATCCGTCTTCGAGTATTACCCCCCTGGTATCTCGAGATTATCTTGAAACTGCATAACTTCTTATGAGTTCTTCATCAAGTACTACATTCTCACTGATTACAGTTTTCATGGGCTCTGAGTTATTAAACACTCAAAGACACCGATAACTGAACCGAGTCTGCCCTACGGTTCAGCAACTCTTGATAATTTTCTTTAAGTCCGAGTTTGTACTCGATCATGTCATTCCTAGCCTGATCGGCTATATCATTATCGTGCTAAATTTTAACTGTGCTACCTGGTCCTTAATTCCGGAGCACAACTTTCGATGATGAGCTAAGCTTACGTTGATCTTTCTCGTCATATCAGTTCACCTTGAAAAACAAGCTTGATTTCAAGTTTGTGCCCTGCCCATGGTTCCAATAACCTTCCGCTTCATCATTCCTTTGATTTGATGTTGTCACTGATTGATTACATCTTGAAATCTCTCGACCAATGTGCCGTGAAGATCATCAACCTTATGAGGTCTTCCTGGATATCAGTTGAATTCATGATGAGAAATACCATCCTCGCCCCTCAATGGTTTGTATTATCACCGACCACTTTATTGCCTTCCGTTCAACACAAACTTATTCGTGTTTTGTGTTATACCTTGAGATCCTTGATATCCAGCATTTGTTCTTCTTTACCTTGGAATGTTACCACCTTTTATGTCAAGAATGTCGTGGTAATTTTACCACCTCTTGAGAATTCTTGATATAGTAATATCTCTCGCCTTTTGTGTTCATTTCTTGGTCTCTGTATTGTTTCTAACCGGAATACCGACTAATGGTCTGTGTTGTGCAAATTCTAAACTTCTAGTAACCCTATCGCTTGAAGTTATTGGTCTACAGTTTCATTCTAAGTCTATTCATTATTGAATCATCATTCAAACATTGATCGTGCTACCTAGTCCAGATTCTTGGGTGCACCCTTCTATCATTGTTCAGTTGTGTATGTTTCCCTCAAGCATACATCATTATGACATTTGATCCGACAAATGATATCTCCTTGTTCACATGGTTGTGGAAATTCATCTTTTTGGAAATCTCGATGGATTGTCCCTGAGCCCGTCAGCCACCTCATGATCTCCTTGGTTTAAATGAACTCTTGGGTCGAAACTCGCTCCCACATTTCATTTCCCGAGAATCTTACATTGTCATCTCGTCAAATTGTGTTGCACCTTTTCTTCTCAGGCATCCCGAGTCTGAGGTATCCTGACACCAATCAAATCTGAATCTCGGTCAGATATGATGGTTGGAACATATTTCCAAGAGTTATAACGTTGGTCTTTTGATGACCCGGTAAGGTGGTATCATACCTAGCCCACCTGGCCGGAGGCCCTATTGTTATAGTTCCCTTTTAGCAAGGTTATCCATTCTTCCATGAGGAAACTGTAAGACTTATTCTACAAGTTATTCCTAATGGATCCTTTTTGTTTCCAAAGTCTGATTTTCACCTGTTGACCATGTCAGTGCTATCTCAAAGCACGTCTATGGTACTCCGTTCTTCAAAGGAACATTTGAAGCCCAATGCTAATTGTCTCTTGCTTAATTATCCAAACACCGTTGTATGGGTAATGTTATGAAATTTCTCTCCCCTGACTTAAAGGGTTTTCTACACGATATCCTGCCACGGATATCATCTTCTGCTTGTCCTTGGGAAGGATATACCCCTGAAATTTGTGCTTAAACACATTTTTCCTTTCCATTGTTCTGTTTATCCTTCTTGAGGTTTATATGATCTAAGCCGAAATATTCTCCTGCTTATGTAAACACCTTGTTGTGCTAGTCTGTTAGAAAGACCTTGTTACTTTTGTTGTTGACATTTCGGTAACACCGATGGACGAGAACTTTGCCTAATGGTCCGCCTCGTTCAACGAGCAGGAAAATGGTTCTCTTCGTCCCTCGCCCTTGGTATCGATGTTGTTGCCGACATAACTGACAGACTAGCCTCTGACATGCCTTGCTGTCGTGACCAGGCAAGATGTCACCCCTCCTATTTTTATCCCACCTGGTGGGCCCATAACCCACAGTTCCACAGGATCGAAACCTGACTCTCCTGTACACCACCTGTTCCCAAGGTTGTTCCTCGCGCTTGAATTCGTATGTAATTCACGGACCACCTGTCTAGTGATCTATTCAAGTATGAGGCGCAATACCTATTCTCGTTGCCCTGAAACCTTTTCACCTTCTGATTAGGCATCGAACGATTGCCTATCCGTTTGAAACTCCTCATGGTACCTTCTTACTTTTCTCTCGATATCTTCTTAAGTTTCAAATCGAGAGATACTTATGCTTCTTCCCCGAGTTAACCGTCTGATGCTCGATCCTGTTGGAATCCATCCATATAGATTTTTCCCTTCTTATCCTGATGTAAGTACGTTGAAGGTCCTGAAGAAAGGACGATGACTCCTGAACCAGAGGACTGAAGACATCAATGTAATGGATCGACCTCTTCGAGAAGAATAACCAAGGCCGAGAAGATCCGCTCGAACTTTGTAATTAAACCTTCCCCCTTTCACTACCTCTAAAATCTCGGGACAAGATTTCTTGTAGTGGAGGAGAATTGTGACGCCCGGGTAATTAGGCTACAGTAATTCCACGCTAATGATGCCACGTCACCTCGATTACTGTTATTAATTTCGCGATGGTTCAAAGATGGTTCGAATTCAAATTTAAAATCAAGTCAAACAATTAAAGTTTTCAAAGGTCAAAACTAAAATGTTCTTAATGTGCCAAATAAATCATGGATAATATTGGTGGATAAACCAAGTCTTTATAAAAAGTTTAAATGCACTTAACTAAATAAAACAGTAGCAAAACAATTATGTGAATGCCTTTAAATTAATAAATAATTGTTAAACTAGTTTATGTAGTCACCAAACTTTTTAAGGCCGTGGGTTATTTAGAGACATTAATTTAGGAGCTATTGTCATATTTTACAAAACTAAAGAAATTAAAAGTAAAATAAAACAGAAAAGGAAAAATAAACAAAAGAAAAGAAAACAGACAAAAAAAAGAAAAGAGAGAAGCCCCCCCCCCCACTGGGCTTCGGCCCAGCAGGCCGGCCCATTCGGCCACACACCCAGGCCACCAGGAGGCCCACCCCGCCTCCCTTATCCCCTCCCCACCCCCGAAACCCTAACCAACCACACCCCCACTCGCTCCCTCCCCCTCCCCCCCGATCCAGTTCTGGATCGGGATCGGGCCGACGCCCTGCGCCCCCCCCACGACGCTGCCGCCCCGTCCCCCCATCGCCAATCCCGCCGCCCGTCGCCCCAACTCGCTGGCGTAGAAGACCACACACCCACACACGCATACGCACGGAGGAGGGGCGCCCCTGTTCGCTCCCCTCCTCTCGGAGCGCCCGTGCCCGAGGAACCACCACCTACCGGCATCGTCGACGCCGCCCTGAAGCTACCGCGCCGTCGTGTCGCCGCCCCATCGCCGGATCTCGCTTCCCCGTCCTCCTCCTCACGCCGCTGCCTTAGTCCCTGCGCCCCATCGTGAGCTCCCTCCCTCTTCCCCTCTCTGTCGCACGTCGCCGCTCCCGACCGCCCCAACGAGCTCCTCCGCACGCGTTCGTCGCCGTGGCCTCCTCCGGCCTCTCCTCCCGCCCTCTGCACCGGCAGCCCTGCGCGCCCAACCGTCGCCGTCCAGTGCTGCAACGCAGCAGCTGCTGGCACTGCTACTGCCGCTGTCTGCTGCAGCTCCGCGCCGCCGCGCTCACCATGGCCCTGGGGAGTCCCTCTTGTGTGCCCCAGCTCCCCGCGCCCTGCCTAGCTCGCCGTGGCCACCGGCCTCTCCCTGCTCCGGCGCCCTGCCGGGCTTGCCCGCCCACACGGGCTGCGCCCCACGCCCGATCCGCTTAGGCCCCAGGGGCCACTGGACAACGGGCCCCACGCCCAGAACAAAAAAATGTGTGTTATAAAAAAATAATAAATAAATAAAAAAATAATTAATTAACTTAATTAATCCTAATTTAATTAACCTAATTAACTACTTAACCTAATTAACTACTGTTAATTAACAGTATAGCCAATGATAGGTGGGCCTGCTGACCAGTTTGACCAAGTCAAACTGCTGACTGGACTAGCCTAGTCATTGACAGGGGGTCCCACTAGACCCCTTTGACCAGTCAACGGTCCCAGTTGACTGTTGACTGGGAGGTCAACTGGACCCCACCTGTCAGCTCCTTTAGTACATTGTTGTGAACAAGCTGTGGGTACAATTAGCAATTTCACCTTTAATTTTGAAATAATAAATAAATTCAGAAAATTTTAGAAATTGTTTAAAACTTTGAAAAATCATGTAAAATAAACCGTAGTTCGGATGAAAAAACTTTGTACATGAAAGTTGCTCAGAACGACGAGACGATTTCGGATACGCAACCCGTTCGTCTGCCACACCCCCCTAACCTATCGAACTCGCAACTTTCCCCCTCCGTCTCCTCTGCCCGAAAACGCGAAACACCGGGGATACTTTCCCGGATGTCATCCCCCTTCACCGGTATCACCTACTACCGCGTTAGGGCACCCCTAGCACTGATACTTGTCATGTCATGCATCAATATGCATATGTTTGCTTAAATATTTATTGTTTCTTCCCCCTCTTCTCTCGCTAGACACCGAGACCGACGCTGCTGCTACCCAGTACGACTACGGTGTTGACGATCCCCCTCTCTTGCCAGAGCAACCAGGCAAGCCCCCCCCCTTTGATCACCAGATATCGCCTACTCTTCTCTATACTGCTTGCATTAGAGTAGTGTGGCATGTTACTGTTTCCCGTTAATCCTATACTGATGCATAGCCTGTCCTTGCTACTACTGTTGTTACCTTTACCTGCAAACCTAATGCTTAGTATAGGATGCTAGTTTATCATCAGTGGCCCTACATTCTTGTCCGTCTGCCATGCTATACTATCGGGCCGTGATCACTCGGGAGGTGATCACGGGTATATACTATATACTTTATACATGATACATGTGGTGACTAAAGACGGGACAGCTCGTAGGAGCACCCGCGAGTGGATCTTTGAGGCGGAGCGACAGGGCAGGTTTCGACCACCTAGGAGAGAGGTGGGCCTGGTCCTGGTCGGTGTTCGCGGATACTTAACACGCTTAACGAGATCTGGGTATTTGATCTGAGTCTGGCCATTTGGTCTATACGCACTAACCATCTACGTGGGAGCAGTTATGGGTATCCCGGCGTCGTGGTATCAGCCGAAGCCTTCGTGACGTCAGCGACTGAGTGGCGCGCGCCGGATTGGACTGGAAGGCCACTAGGCTAGGTCTGCTTTCGGCCGCGTTCGCAACGTGCAGGTGTGCAAAGGGCGATGGGCCCAGACCCCTGCGCCATAGGGTTTAGACCGGCGTGCTGACCTCTCTGTTGTGCCTAGGTAGGGCTGCGACGTGTTGATCTTTCGAGGCCGGGCATGACCCAGGAAAGTGTGTTCGGCCAAATGGGATCGAGCGTGTTGGGGTATGTGGTGCGCCCCTGCAGGGAAGTTTATCTATTCGAATAGCCGTGTCCCTTGGTAAAAGGACGACCCGGAGTTGTTCCTTGACCTTATGACAACTAGAACCGGATACTTAATAAAACACACCCTTCCAAGTGCCAGATACAACCGGTGATCGCTCTCTCACAGGGCGACGAGGGGAGGGTCATCGGTTAGGATTATGCTATATGATGCTACTTGGAGGACTTCAGTCTACTCTCTTCTACATGCTGCAAGATGGAGGCTGCCAGAAGCATAGTCTTCGAAAGGACTAGCTATCCCCCTCTTATCCCGGCTTTCTGCAGTTCAGTCCACTTATAATAGCCTTATCCCAGTTGATACCAATGCATACATATGTAGTGTAGCTCCTTGCTTGCGAGTACTTTGGATGAGTACTCACGGTTGCTTTCTCCTTCTTTTCCCTCTATCCCTTCTACCTAGTTGTCGCAACCAGATGTTGGAGCCCAGGAGCCAGACGCCACCGTCGACAATGACTCCTACTACACCGGAGGTGCCTACTACTATGTGCTGCCCGCTGATGACGACCAGGAGTAGTTTAGGAGGATCCCAGGCAGGAGGCATGCGCCTCTTTCGATCTGTATCCCAGTTGTGCTAGCCTTCTTAAGGTAAACTTGTTTAACTTATGTCTGTACTCAGATATCGTTGCTTCCGCTGACTCGTCTATGATCGAGCTCTTGTATTCGAGCCTTCGAGGCCCCTGGCTTGTAATATGATGCTTGTATGACTTATTTTATTTGTAGAGTTGTGTTGTGATATCTTCCCGTGAGTCCCTGATCTTGATCGTACACGTTTGCGTGTATGATTAGTGTACGATTAAATCGGGGGCGTCACACCTGCACTAGCCTTTTAACAGGCTTTGAGGTAACAATTGTAGAAAAAAAATATCACAATATGGACAGTAGCCCCTGATGCTCTGTTCGGTGTCCGGAAAGGAAAAGCCGAACATGGGATGAAAATAATTTTCACAGGAGTCTAACATAATATGTCTACATGAATAACCAGGTGTCGTTGCTGGCTGCTGCCGCTCATACTGCGGAGGTCTCCAGGCTGAAGCAGATCCTGGAGCGGGCCGAGAAAGAGCTCGACCTTGTGAAGAAGCAGCTGGAGGACAGCATAGCTATGCAGTAACCTGCGTGTATATTTAGAAAGGATGAATGGTTCCTGCTTACTAAAGTGCCCTGAACTTTATTAGGGGCCACGACCGAGGTGGCGGCCCTCAAGAAGGCATTAGAGAAGGCCGAGGACAAAGCGACCAAGGAACGCGCCGCGCATGAGAAGCACAAGGCACGGGTCGGCGAGGTTCAGCAAGAGCTACAGGACACCGTCAAGAAGTGCGAGTCCTTGGAGCGTTATTCCAAGACGCAAGCGTCCAAACTTGCGAAGGCCCTCCAGAGCGCGCAAGAGGCTCGAGCCAAAGCCTAGAGCGCCCTTCAGGAAATCCAGGCGGCCCGAAAGATCGCGGCGAGTAAGGCTTTCATTATTCAAAGCAAGTCTGCGAAGGAAGCGTTCCTTTTACTTACCCGAATTTGGAGCTCTCCAGTGGCATTTACGGATTTGCCGCGCAGCGTATCAGACGCTGCCAAGTTCCATCGAGCCGTGGAAGGGAGTTCTATGGAGAAGTTGTTCTGGTCTCAATATCTTGTGCCCGAACATCCGGTGTCCTTCAGCGACTAGCTAAAACAGATGGTTGAGCCGCACAAGGCGGTCGAGCTAGCCATGAAGGAGCTGATAGTCCGACTATGGCCTGCAGCGCCGATACCTAGCAGCTACTTCGGACTTGTGAAGCGGCTTGTTGATGCCTGCCCCCGGCTTGAGGTTATAAAGCGGTTGGTCAGTATCAAAGGTGCACGTATGGCCTTTGCCCGTGTCAAAACACATTGGGCGAAGATGGATGCCAAGAAGCTAATAATTGAGGGGCCACCTAAGGGCAAGGTGCACTGCTGACCCGAGTTGTATTTTGATGGTGTCCTGTAGGGATCCCGCATTGTTGCCAATCACCGTGTGAAAGACGCTATCTTTGAATGAATGTATGCGATATCCCTCTGCCTTGTATGATAAAACAAGGTGTTTATGCAATATAATGCTTGTTATGTTTTTAAATTTTTACTTCCTTTGCGGCCGTGTTGTATGAAATCTGAGGGTTAACCAGTCGTCGGCTTCTGCCCCCATGTAGGTAGTACGGGGGTGTTTGGGATGGAACCTAAACAATCTTGATCCAATTAGATGGTCCTTGAAGGAGTTGTTTAGCGCAACGAACCAGGCAACCAGACTATGCGGCTTTAATGCCCTCACTTAGCCATAGGAGTGCAACAATAAAAACATGGGCGCAACCCCTAGTATCCGAACTAGAGTGCTATATGCATCTGATTGGGAAGTACCAATCTTTCGCGTAATGCGGAAGAAATCTCCAACGATTTGCAACCTCTGAATAGCTGACCGGCTCTCGCCGCATCATGACAGTCAATTTTTGGCTTTCTCTACTGAGGTTCTCCTTTGGATAAACCAAGGCACAATGGCAGTAGTTCTCCCTTTACTACCTTAGCCGATATAGCGGAATGTAAGGTAGCAAGCACAGGAGCCGGGCAACCCAACTATTGACCAAAGACATGATTCGGAGCCAATGCATATAATGCTAAATTCGAGGTGCCGAACTATACTTGTAAAAAGTGTTCGGACTTTTGTTGCCGTAATGTGGGGTGCTATGAAGCCCCTGGCAAGCATCGAGTGTACCAAAGTTTACAGGTGCTACCTCATAGGATTATCCACAGGGGACCTGAAAAAAAAAGAAAACAGAAAAGGTACGAAGGTAAAAAGCTGGAGTCCTACAACTCCAGCCGCAAACTGTTCTCATTGTAATTTAATTAGTACGTCAAGGCGCACTAATACAGGTAGTGCGATAAGCAGCACACTATTTGACATGTCGAAACCAAGGGAGAGGTGCATGTGGGTCCTGAAAAACATGTAAAGTTATCGTTAACAGAATCACCTAAAAAATCCTCCATATGTCTGCGTTTCTCACCGTCTTGGTGTGTTTATCCTTCAAGAGGACCGATGACCAGACCACCAGATGGTGCCTGTGGGATTGAGACCTGAAAAGGATACAAGTAAAAGTGAAAGTATGTCTGTATCCGATGTCGGTTGAGCTGTACTAGAGACCACAAGCTAGATATGCCTCCGTCGATGCCCATGGGATTTTGAGTGCATAGTTATGTACGCGCGGCACAAATGCCACTACTTGATCGGAACTGCGACGGAGGCCGGATTGCTAGTCGAGCTCCTGACGAGCCGAGCTCTCCTGCTGCAGATTAGTTCGGACCCTCTTAACGGTGTCCGTGGGCTCGGCAGCCGAATTAAGGTTCTGCTTGAGAAGGCTGCTCTGTACTTCTACTGCTAAGGTAGCTGTGTGCTCTTCTGTACGGAGGGAGCGTTCTGTATTTCCATTGACTGTTATGACGCCGCGTGGACTGGGCATCTTGAGCTTGAGATAAGCATAGTATGGTACCGCGTTGAATCAAGCAAACGCGGTTTGTCCGAGCACCGCATAATAGCCGCTGCGAAAAGGGACGACATCGAAGACTAACTCCTCGCTTCGGAAGTTGTCCGGAGATCAGAAGACAACATCTAGTGTGATTGAGCCCGTACAACGGTCCTCTACACCTGGTATGACTCCTTTGAATGTAGTCCTAGTGGGCTTAATCCGAGATGGGTTAATGCCCATTTTTCAGGTTGTATCCTGATAGAGCAGATTAAGGCTGCTACCTCCGTCCATAAGGACGCGAGTCAGGTCGAACCCATCAATTATTGGGTCTAGGACCAGTGCGCCTGAGCCACCATGACGGATACAGGTCGGGTGATCCCGGCGATCAAAAGTGATCGGGCATGACGACCATGGATTAAATTTTGGGGCGACTGGCTCTATCACATAGACGTCCCTGAGCGCATGCTTGCGCTCCCTCTTGGGGATGTTGGTAGCGTATATCATGTTCGAAGTTTTGACCTAAGGGGGAAATTTCTTCTGTCCCCCTGTGTTCGGTTGCCGGGGCTCTTCGTCATCATCCTCGCTTTGCGATCCCTTTTCCCTGTTTTCGGCGTTTAATTTGCCGGCCTGTTAAAAAACCCAGCAATCTCTATTTGTATGATTGGGTGGTTTGTCTGGGTGCAATGAATCTGGCATGGATGATCAAGTATGCGCTTCAAGCTGGATGGGCCTGAATTGTTCTTTTGGAACGTCTTCTTCCGTGGACTAGACTTAGATCCCCTGGATCCGGCATTGACTGTCGTGTCCTTGTTGTTATCACTGTTGTTTCAACGCTTGTATCTATTGTGTCGAGACTTGTCTTTGCTAGTTTTAGGTTCAGGGGTGCCGGCGTCGCTTGCATTGTTTTTGCTATGGGCCAAACAACTGTCCTCGCCCGCACAAAAGCGGGTCATGAGTGCCGTGAGGGCTGCCATGGATTTTGGCTTTTCTTGGCCGAGGTGGCGAGCGAGCCATTCGTTGCGGATGCTGTGTTTGAAGGCTGCTAGGGCTTCGGCATCCGGACAATCAATGATTTGGTTCTTTTTAGTTGAGAACCTAGTCCAGAATTTCCTGGCGGACTCTCCGGGCTGTTGAACTATATGGCTTAAGTCATTAGCGTCCGGAGGTCGAATATATGTGCCTTGGAAGTTATTGAGGAAGGCCTCTTCCAAGTCCTCCCAGCTGCCAATAGAATTTGCAGGCAGACTGTTGAGCCAGTGCCGAGCTGGCCCCTTGAGTTTTAAAGGGAGGTATTTGATGGCGCGGAGGTCATCGCCGCGGGCCATATGAATGTGGAGAATGAAGTCTTCGATCCACACCACGGGGTCCGTGGTTCCATCATATGATTCTATATTCACGGGTTTGAACCCTTCTGGGAATTCATGATCCAGGACCTCATAGTTGAAGCAATGAGGGTGTGTGGCACCTCTATATCGGGCTGTATCGTGACGTAGCTCTGATGGAGTCCGTCTGTGGTTTTCAGTCCGTGCATGACTAAGTTTGTCACGTCTGAATAGGTGGTCGTCGTCGCGTGTTGAGGCATGTCCTCGCAATCCGTAGATTGATCTAGTATGTCCTGCTTTATTGTTCAGGTTTTGCCGGAGGTCATATGCCTGACCGTGGGCTAATTTACCTTTACCTGTGGGCTGAGGCGGAGCTGGCTGGTGTTCGGCGTGAGTTGCCATTTTGTCTCGACCACATGGTGATTGGTTAGCCGCATTGTACAATGGGGGTATGTAGTTCGGCGCCTCCTCGTCAAACTGAGGTAGCAATTTGTGCTTTGGGTAGCTTTTGGTTGGGCCCTTGAGGCCATACTCTTCGGCTGCTAGGACATCTGTCTATTTATCATTCAGCAGATCTTGGTCAACTTGAAGCTATTGCTGCTTCTTTTTTAGGCTCATTGCTATGGCAATTAGCTGGCGCTTGAAGCGCTCCTGCTCCAGATCTTCATCAGGCACGATGAAATCGTCAGTGCCGAGGCTCACCCCATCCTCGGAGAGCGGAAGATAACTTCCGTCCTCTAAGTCTTCGTGCGTGGCCTGCTTGCCAGGGCTGGCCTACCCATCTTCCTGTTCATCTTGTTCATTAGCTGTTTCAACGGGGTCTTCGTTGTCTTTGGCACCTTCTGGAGTATTATCTTCTCATGTGCCGGTATTGCTGTCTTTACTACGGCGTGACTTAGAGCGGTGCCGCTGACGCCGGTGCTTGGATTGTATTTCGAAAGGTTTATCCTTGGCCAGATCTTCCTTGTCATTGCTGTTGTTCTCCTTTGGTGCATCCACCATGTATACATCATACGAGGAAGTGGCCGTCCAGCGTCAGGTGAACGGCGGGTTCTGGGCCTCTTCTTCTCCGGCATCGTTGTCCATACCGTCGATGTCCTCGGAGTCGTAATCAAGTGTGTCGGTCAAATCCTCGACCGTGGCGATGAAGTGGGTGGCGGGTGCGAAGCAAAATTCTTCACCGTCTGCCACTAGTTCGAACCGAATATAGTTCGGCTATGAGTCCTCTACCAAGGACAGGTTCTTTAACGAGTTTATCACATCGCCCAAAGGCGAGTGCTGGAAGATGTCTGTGGCGCCGAACTCGAAGATCAATAAACGATCAAGTTCGGCGTCCGCGGGCTCACGTGGCTCGGAACTTACAGCCGAAGACTAGTCCGGAGTTCCGGTGACAAAGATGTCGTGAGAGGTTAAGTCTATGTGTGGCTCCAACACCGTAGAATCTGTAGCCTTCATGGTTGGGTTGATCCTCCCGTCCTCGGATGGCGCAGTCTGCTCCGGCTCTAAGGCTAGAGTGATTGTAGGAGCTGTCGGTGTCAAAACCGGCAGATCTCGGGTTGGGGGTCCCGAACTGTGCATCTAGGATCGATGGTAACAGGAGGCAGGGGACACGATGTTTACCCAGGTTCGGGCCCTCTTGATGGAGGTAATACCCTACGTCATGCTTGATTGATATTGATGATATGAGTATTACAAGAGTTGATCTACCACGAGATCATAGAGGCTAAAACCCTAGAGCTAGCCTATGGTATGATTGTTGTATATGATCTATCGACTAGCCTGGCCTCGATTTATATAATGCACCAGAGGCCTAGGATAACAAGAGTCCTAGCCGAATACGCCGGTGGGGAGGAGTCCTTGTCTTGATCACCAAGTCTTGTGGAATCTTCCATGTATGCGGCAGCTGTCCGAACTGGCCCATGTGTATGCGACCATGGGGGTCCTCTGCCCAATCTAACAGACCGGGAGACGACGTGGTGAGTACCCCCTAGTCCAAGACACCATCAGTAGCCCCCTGAACTGGTCTTAAAGTTATGGACGCTCCTCGATTCGTCCGAACTGTTCTTCATCTTCGGTTGTCGGTCTTGAAAACTGGTTCAAAAAATCTTCTCATCTTCGATCTTGAGGATCGCCGAAATGCATTCAATGAGTTTACACGTCGGGTATCCGAGGAGCCCCTTTAAGTTTCCGGCCTTTATCAATGCCTTGTTATTTTTATGCCACACCTCGGGTTTGAAGTTGTTCCCGGGAGGCAGTGTCCTCTTGTGTCCGAGCTCTAACACCAGACTGCATTCGAGGTATCTTTTGCAGCCGAGCACCAATGCCGGACTGCTTCCGAGCCCTAACGCCGGAATGTATCCCAGCTCCAACGCCGGACTATGTCCAAACTCCAACGCCGGACCGTATCCGGGCTCCAACGCCGGACTATATCCGAGGTTTCATATCACCTTGGTTCAAAAAAGTTGAAGGAGTTTAGCCGAGCTTAATGCTGGAAATGCCCTCTATGGAGCCAGCCACTAGTGCCCGAGCTTTATGCCGGACTGCTTCCGAGGTGGTGCACCACCCCGACTGTGGGCCAATTTTTTGTCAATATTTTTGATTGGTGCAATTTATTCTCTGCCGAGATATATAGCCAGTAACCCTCAACATTTGTATCAGTTTAAAACCCGTGATGCACTTGAAGGATGATGTAAGACCACTGATCCCAGTAGCCGCTGAGACTCAGGTTGATTTGCAAAATCGGCCTGAGGATCATGTCCTAGCTCGACAAAATTCTGCGGGATACAAAAAGCGGTGTGCTCAGTCCTCGAGACTCAGGTTGGGTGCGGCCGACCAACCTGAGGATCATAATCTCCTTGGAAACTGTATTGCACTTAAAATTTTCTGCATTGTACAAGCAATGCAGTAGCCCCCGAGACACTGGTCGGGTGGCAAGACCAGATCAAGGGACCGATGTACCCCTTTAATATTTGTAAATAATAAGCCCGAAGCCCAGTAGCCCCCGAGCCTTAATGCGGGCACAGGTGGCTGAATTAAGGATCGATATCCATAGTAAAATCAGAAATTATGTGTAATGACTCTATGTATCCAAGTACTTTACAACCTTAATGCTCGGAACCGCATTTTACAAAACTTTGTTGACCGACCATCGGCTTCCACCTCCTCGGCTAGTAGCCGAGGAGTGTTTATCCTACTTTATAAAGCCTTTGAGGTCAAGCCGTAAACACTTCGGCCATTGTTATGAATGGCCCGTCATTTAACACTGTCATTGGATTGCTGACCAGTTTACGCTTATTGAAACAGTCAGTTTTCGGCTTTCTCCACTGAGGTGCTTAACCATGTGAGCTGGAAGCACAATCGCAGTGGTTCTCCCTTTGCACACCTAACCGAACAAAGCGGAACGTAGGAGGCAAGCGCAGGAGCCGGGCAACCCAACTATTGACCGAAGACCCAATTCGAAACCAATGCATATATAGTGAGATCCGAGAATGTTTTTGCCGAATCTATAAAGGTGTCCGACATTGCACTATGAGACTTGTGCTGGAAACACACAAATAGTTTAAAAGTGCCAAAAATCTTGGAAAACAAAAAAAAAGTCAGTAAAAACATGACGTACGAACAAGATCAAGTGTTTGGTGCCAATCCGAGAATTGGAACAGAAAGAAAAATTGTGCTTCTGTCGTGTTTTGACAACGACCAAGAAGAAAACACATTTACAGCTCATATATAAATTTTAAGACCCCCCAACTGACTTTGGTAAGAATTTTATGTATAATGATTGTATGTACCGAAGTACTTATATCATATTTGTGTTCACCCAAACTTTAAACGCGTCTTAACCGACCGTCGACTTCTCCCTCTTCGGCCAAGGGCCGAAAAGTGTCATGTACTCCGCCTGTCGAGAGTATCGACGGTGTTTTTGGTGACCAGGCAATCAAACCATAAGGCTGTAACAGACAAAGCGCGCTTAGGAAACTTATGCTATATTACTATCGAAGTGTAAGAAGCATCTTCGAAGAAAATAGTACCCCCACCGATACCTTTCTTCGGTGCTCATTATTACTATGAGACTTGTGCAATAGATTTTTTGTACTCATGAGTTCCGTTGTGTGCCGACCATGATTGAAAACAATAAGAGCGCTAGCTTTCGGCTTCACCCAGTCAGAGGTTAGAGCTCGGATGACCCGGTCATGACAATCACAGAGGTGCTCCCTTTACTCCATAGCTGAACAATCGGGAACGTAGGGGTAAGGATAGGAGCCAAGCAACCCATCTTGCAAATCGCTTAGGTCAATATGGTGCATATTGTGGCGTAATACACGAACAAGGAACGAAGCAGTACAAGTATAATCATATGCATCAGGAAAAGCTCCATCAAGGGAGCCCCCAAGTAAATGGGGTATTTGAATTTGTGTGTCACAAACAAAGTTTTGACAAGGAGATTCTCTACAAGCAATTTTTTTTTCAAAAATGTATAATGCTTGGTCGAACCGAACACAAGTTAAAAATTTAAAACTTTGAGCATGAAGGCAACTTAGCTGGTTAATGTGTTCGGTATTGATGACGCGACCCGAGCTTGATGCGGGACAAGGTTCCATCCCCCAAGCCGGTCCCAAGGTGGCGGAGGAAAGACCTCGGCACTCCGAAGTGGTGACATAGCACGGTCAATGCGGGCTGGCAGAGTGATGCCGAAGTCCCTGGCATGGGGTAATGAAGTGTTGATGAAGCCCCCCGTCCATTCGAGGTGACGTGGTATGTCAGTACGCCGAGTTGACGATACTGCCCAACCCGGATCATTTTCCCGTGCACAAAAATAGTGCAAACCGGAGATAATAGTAATAATAATAATTTAAAAAAATCGTTGCATAATAAATAATTTATGCAAAGTGAGTAATAAAAGAAATATGGCCTGGCATCAAAGTAAATGTCGATGCAGGGCGTTGGCGTGATGCGGTAAAGGCATGGCAAAGCCTGAATTCATAGGTCGGTCCGAGTTCCGGATGCGACGTTCGCCGAACCATGTACGGAAACTGACCGAACCACCATGCGACCGTCGTTAATGCGGCCATCATTTGATAGACATGTGTACATATGATGAACAAACTAGAGTAATAATTTCTTGGGAAAAATGAACCCGAACAAGCAAAAAAAACTAGGATTAATGGCACCTAGTTTATTTGTTGTACCAATCCGAAGAAAGTTGATTCCGAAAATTGGGACTCGATCCGCACACCCATTGCTTGATGGGCGATAAAGCGGTGGTATGGCGATGCTGGCAAAGGTTGGCTGCGGCCATCATTTGATAGACATGTGTACATATGATGAACAAACTAGAGTAATAATTCCTTGGGAAAAATGAACCCGAAGAAGCAAAAAAACTAGGATTAATGGCACCTGGTTTATTTGTTGTACCAATCCGAAGAAAGGTGATTCCGAAAATTGGGACTCGATCCGCACACCCATTGCTTGATGGGCGATAAAGCGACGGTATGGTGATGCTGGAAAAGGTTGGCTCGCCGAGGCAAAGCCCTCGGTCCAGCTAACGTGACGGAGCTGGTCGGCTAGTGACGCCGAAGTCTCCGGAGTAGGTTGATGAAGAGATGGCGAAGCTCCCGGTCCAGCCGAGATGTCAAAGCCTCGATGTCAACCGATGAGTCGAAGTAGGTCGGCATGATGGACACCATCTTGAAGAAGCAATAGTGCAGCCCTGCCGATGCAGGTCGTGACGTGGTCGATGCCGGCTTGATGAAGTGACCGTGCGGCGGTGCCGGTATGCCCGCTTCGTGTAACCTGTGGGGCGGTGATGTTGATGATGATTTATCCTTCGCGATGCCAGACTCTTGTTCGGCTTGCCGAGATGATGATCCGAAGAAGTTGAGCTCGGCTCAACAAAGTGACGATGTGTCTAGCGCAGGTCGGCAGCCTTGGAGCAATATTGCCGGACTGGTTTGACACCAGCATGATGATGAAGATGACCTTAGGGGAGGCTTAAAAATTTATGGGCACGTGTTTAAAAACAACGAACAATACCCTATAAGAGAATTCCTCTAAAAAGATTGTCCAATACCACGTTCATAAAGAAACAGGAATTCGGGTCGGATCCGTATTCGCGCAAAAAATGGATCCAAAAATTGGTCCACTCATCGGAAGGTTCCCGGAGTTTGAACCGTCAGATCTAGCTGAAATTTGGAGGGGTGGTAGATATGGGAATTGCGCAGTAGATGAACGGTTGGATCTTCCAAAGGACCACCGAGCTGGGCTCTGGAGACCACGCCCTAAACTCGTCCAGATTCCCGTCCAGATTTGACAGGGCTCCGGTATATCGTAGCTTGTCAGAGATTCCTCCGTAGGAACTCGACGAAATTTTGCATGGATGTTGTAGACGTAATTTTGCACTATTCCACTGAAGCAATCATCAAACCGACGCTCGAGGAGGTGGTGACGGCGAATACTAGTTCGCTGTCCATAAAAACAGCACGGCCGCCCGAGGGCAATGTTGACGTTGAGCCCTCGAGCTCCATGGATGACTCCTCTATAATCATGATAGAGATCGAAGTTGATGTTGAAGAAGGCCCCTATCCGAACATGACGATCGGAGATGGAGAACGGTCCTCGGTCGAGCCAAGGTGACCAGTCGAGCCGGCGACGAAGATGCTGGCGTCGCAGTTGACCTGCGGGCGAGCCATTGATCCTTTTGCCGATCACACAACGGGACTCTCAATGAAAGCATCAATCTCAGTGTCAAAACCGGCTGATCTTGTGTAGGGGGTCCTGAACTATGCGTCTTGGATCGATGGTAACAGGAGGCAGGGGACACGATGTTTACCTAGGTTCGGGCCCTCTTGATGGAGGTAATACCCTACGTCCTGCTTGATTGATATTGATGATATGAGTATTACAAGAGTTGATGTACCACGAGATCATAGAGGCTAAAAACCCTAGAAGCTAGCCTATGGTATGATTGTTGTATATGATCCATCGACTAGCCTGACCTTGGTTTATATAATGCACCAGAGGCCTAGGATAACAAGTGTCCTTGCCGAATATGCCGGTGGGGAGGAGTCCTTGTCTTGATCACCAAGTCTTGTGGAATCTTCCATGTATGCGGCAGCTGTCCGAACTGGCCCATGAGTATACGGCCATGGGGGTCCTCGGCCCAATCTAACTGATCGGGAGACGACATGGTGAGTACCCCTAGTCCAGGACACCCTCAGGAGCAATCTTCCGGATGTGGTCTGATGATAGATTTATGTCATGATCATCGGGGTGACCGGGGGCTGCGGCTGTGGTCTCGAATCCGGCGAAGACCAAGTCTCCAGGGACGTCCGCAACGTAGTTCAAGCTCCCAAATCTGACCTGATGGCCAGGGGCGTAGCTTTCGATCTACTCCAGGTGGCCAAGCGAATTGGCCCACAATGCGAAGCCGCCGAACACAAAGATTTGTTCGGGGAGGAAAGTTTCTCCTTGGACAGCGTCATGATTGACGATTAAAGGGGCCATTAAACCTTTTGGCGACAGTACAGTGGAACTCTCAATGAAAGCACCAATGTCAGTGTCAAAACCAGCGGATCTCGGGTAGGTGGTCCCGAACTGTGCGTCTAAGGTCGTTGGTAACAGGAGACAAACAGGTTCGGGGCCTCTCTACAGAGGTAATACCCTACGTCCTGCTTGATTGATATTGATGAATACGAGTATTACAAGAGTTGATCTACCTCGAGATCGTAATGGCTAAACCCTAGAGGTATAGCTTGTATGGCTATGATAATGAATCTCCCCTATCCGAACTAAGTCCTCCGGTTTATATAGACACCGAAAGGATCTAGGGTTACACAAGGTCGGTTACAAAGAAGGGAATCTACATATCAGGTCACCATGCTTGCCCGGTTTGGTGATCTTGTCCAGGACACCCTCACCCGGTTCGGCGATCTTGTCGATGAAGAAGTGAATTCCGCCAAAGGGGACCCGGTACCCGTACTCAATTAAGCCAGCCTCGGGGCCCCAGCCTACATCGTTGATGTAGAGCTTGCTGCGGCGACTCTTTGTTATCCGGCCCACGGCGTATCCCTTGATCCCTTCGAAGTTGCCCTCTAAGAACTTGAAACCATCGTGCGATAGCCCCACGGTGGGCGCCAACTATCATGGAATTGTCACGGCAGATGTGCTAGTGTGAGGACTTAGCCGTGGAGCCATCGCGATGAGGTTAGCTTAAAGGTGTTAATAAGGACAAAGGACATGGGTAGTTTATACTGGTTCGGCCACTTACGGTGATGGTAAAAGCCTAATCCAGTTGTAGGTGGTATTGCTAGGGCTTGGATGAGCAGGGAGCGAATACGCTTGAGCCGGCTCTTAATCTGTTCTTTCTTGTCCTAAGCATCGTTGGGTCATCCCCTTATAGACTCGGGTTGATGCCCTACGGCCTACAGAGTCCCGACCGACTTATACAACGTAACCGGCTCAGTGACTTTTCTTTCCTACCTTACAAAACAAGCCTATATACATGGCGGTTTATATTTGTGGGCCTTAAGCCGCCTTCGGGTTTGGGCCCTCTACCAAGCCTATCTATGAACCGCCATATGCTCTTGGGCTTCATTGAGATGAATCGACATAGGGATGACTCAGCCCCTCCTGGGCGGGTCATACCTAATAGATATATCCACAACAGTCGTGATCATTAGCATCACTAGTCTTGATAGCTTACCAAAGACATTGTGCCTGCAGCTACACCCACATCACCATAGCCCAGTCTGTTGATACGTCTCCAATGTATCTATAATTTTTGATTGTTCCATGCTATTATATTATCTGTGTTGGATGTTTATGGGCTCACTACAAGAAATATGCTGTGAAATTCATGTGGGATTTATGATGACCTATGTGGACTGGGCTGTGAAATTTATGATGATTCCATTTGGTCACTAGCAATGCCATGTCAGCTCAGCCACATCAGATCCTACGTGGCTCAGAGAAATGGGTAATGACTAAACCAAAATTTTGGTCAATAGAGATTTGCGACCAAAATTTTAGAAAGGTCATGTTTGTTCGTTCTTGACGGCCAACTGTTGAGCTTTTGAATTTGGTCAAAATAGGGTCATAGAACATGAATAATGACGATTTAGTGACCAAAATGGAGGGTCAACAATGAACATATTTCTTGTAGTGGCTTTATTATACACTTTTATATTATTTTTGGGACTAACCTATTAACCGAGAGCCCAGTGCCAGTTTCTGTTTTTCCTTGTTTTAGAGTATCGCAGAAAAGAAAAATCAAACGGAGTCCAATTGACCTAAAACTTCATGGAACTTATTGTTGGACCAGAAGAAGCCCACGGAGTATTGGAGATGGACCAGGAGAGTCCCGGGCTGCCCACCAGGGTGGGGGGCTCGCCCACCGCCCTAGGTGCGCCCCCTGCCTCGTGGACAGCCTGGAGAACCACCGACGTACTTCTTCCTCCTATATATACCCATATACCCTAAAAACTTCGAGGAGCACAATAGATTGGGAGTTCCACCGCCAGAAGCCTCCGTAGCCACCGAAAACCAATCTAGACCCGTTTCGGCACCCTGCCAGAGGGGGAACCCCTCACCGGTGGCCATCTTCATCATCTCAGTGCTCTCCATGACGAGGAGGGAGTAGTTCTCCCTCGGGGCTGAGGGTATGTACCAGTAGCTATGTGTTTGATCTCTCTCTCTCTCTCTCTCTCTCTCTCTCTCTCTCTCGTGTTCTTGAGGTGGTATGATCTTGATGTATCGCGAGCTTGGCTATTATAGTTGGATCTTATGATGTTTCTCCCCCTCTACTCTCTTGTAATGGATTGATTTTTCCCTGTGAAGTTATCTTATCGGATTGAGTCTTTAAGGATTTGAGAACACTTGATGTATGTCTTGTGTGGGATACCCGTGGTGACAATGGGCTATTCTATTGATCCACTTGATGTATGTTTTGGTGATCAACTTGCGGGTTCCGCCCATGAGCCTATGCATAGGGGTTGGCACACGTTTTCGTCTTGACTCTCCGACAGAAACTTTGGGGCACTCTTTGAAGTACTTTGGGTTGGTTTGAATAGATGAATCTGAGATTGTGTGATGCATATCATATAATCATACCCACGGATAATTGAGGTGACATTGGAGTATCTAGGTGACATTAGGGTTTTGGTTGATTTGTGTCTTAAGGTGTTATTCTAGTACGAACACTACGATAGATTGAACAGAAAGAATAGCTTCGTGTTATTTTAATACGGACTCTTGAATAGATCGATCAGAAAGGATAACTTTGAGGTGGTTCCGTACCCTACCATAATGTCTTCAATTGTTCTCCGCTGTTAGTGCCTTTGGAGTAACTCTTTGTTGCATGTTGAGGGATAGTTATCTGATCCAATTATGTTATTATTGTTGAGAGAACTTTCACTAGTGAAAGTATGAACCCTAGGCCTTGTTTCCTAGCATTGCAATACCATTTGTGCTCACTTTTATCATTAGTTACCTTGCTGTTTTTATGTTTTCAGATTACAAAAACCTTTATCTACCATCCATATACCACTTGTATCACCATCTCTTGGCCAAACTAGTGTACCTATACAATTTACCATTGTATTGGGTGTGTTGGGTACACAAGAGACTCTTTGTTATTTGGTTGCAGGGTTGCTTGAGAAAGATCATCTTCATCCTACGCCTCCTATGGATTGATAAACCTTAGGTTATCCACTTGAGGGAAATTTGCTACTATCCTACAAACCTCTGCACTTGGAGGCCCAACAACGTCTACAAGAAGAAGGTTGTGTAGTAGACATCAAGATATTTACTGGCGCCGTTGCAGGGGAGGTTAGCGCTTGAAGGTATATCTTTAGATCTTACAATCGAAACTTTTAGTTTCTTGTTTTAGCACGGGTTTAGTTTATAAAAGAAAACTACAAAAAAATGGAATTGAGTTTGCCTCATACGCTTCATCTTTTTAATATCTTTCGTGAGTATGATGGAAAGGAAGATTGTGCCAAAGTGTTAGAAGAAGAATGCATTAAAATGTTTGGCACTAAATATTTGAATGATGAGCATGATTGCAATGTTGTTTCTATGAATTCCTTGAATATCCATGATGCTAATGATATGCAAAGCCACAAGCTTGGGGAAGCTATGTTTGATAAAGATGATATTTTTTGTCCCCCAAGTTTTGATGAGCAAATTTATTATGAGGAAAGCATGCCTCCTATTTATGATGATTATATTGATGAAAGTGGATTTGGAGAGGTCATGACTTTATTTTGTGATGAATCCACTATTCTGATAGAGGTTCCAATTGATTATGAGAACAAAGTTGCTATCTATGATGATTATTGTGATGACTTGTATGCTATAAAGAACAATGATATCCATGAAACTTGTCATCATGATTTTAGTTTTCAACTGGATTATTCCTCACATGATAATTATTTTGTTGAGTTTTCTCCCACTATTATTCATGAGAAGAAGTTTGCTTATGTGGAGAGTAATAAACATTCTATGCTTGTAGATCATGAAAAGAATGCTTTATGTGATAATTATATTGTTGAAATCATTCATGATGCTACTGAAAATTATTATGATTGAGGAATATATACTTGTAGGAATTGCAATAATATCAAGTTTCCTCCCTATGTGCTTAAAGTTTCAAAGTTATGCTTGTTTTTCCTTCCTATGCTAGTTGATTATCGTCCCCACAAATTGTTTTCTCACAAAATCCATATGCATAGGAAGTGGGTTATACTTAAATGTGCTAGTCATATTCTTCATGATGCTCTATTTATGTTTCAATTCTTATCTTTTATGTGAGCATCATTGAAATCATCATGCCTAGCTAGGGGCATTAAACGATAGCGCTTGTTGGGAGGCAACCCAATTTTATTTTAGCTCCTTGCTTTTTAATCCTGTTTAGTAATAAATAATTCATCTAGCCTCTTTTAGATGTGGTTTTATGCTTTTAATTAGTGTTTGTGCCAAGTAGAACCTTTGGGAAGAGTTGGGGAAAGTCTTTGCGATCTTGCTGTAAAAAACAGAAACTTTAGCGCTCACGAGAATTGCTGCCATGTTTTATTGGAGAGTGATATTTAGTTCATTACTTTTGCAGATGATTAATAGATAAAGTCCTCACATATAGCAATTTATTTGAGAATTTTATGAGTTCTAGAAGTATATGTTTGATCCATATTACTATAGACTGTTCTGTTTTTGACAGATTCTGTTTTCCGTGTGTTGTTTCCTTATTTTGATGAATCTATGAGTAGTATCGGAGGGTATGAACCATAGAGAAGTTGTAATACAGTAGAAATTACACCAATATGAATTTAGAATGATTTGACAACCGTACCTAGGTGGTGATTTATTTTCTTATAGTAACGGAGCTTATGTGTTTTCTATTAAATTTTGTGTTGTGAAGTTTTCAAGTTTTGGGTAAAGATTCGATGGACTATGGAATAAGGAGTGGAAAGAGCCTAAGCTTGGGGACGCCCAAGGCACCCCAAGGTAATATTCAAGGACAACCAAGAGCCTAAGCTTGGGGGTGCCCTGGAAGGCATCCCCTCTTTCGTCTTCGTTCATCGGTAACTTTACTAGGAGCTATATTTTTATTCACCACATGATATGTGTTTTGCTTGAAGCCTCATTTTATTGTCTTTTATTTTGCTTTCTGTTTGAATAAAATACAAAGATATGAAATTCTTAAATGTTAGAGAGTCTTCATATAGTTTCATAATTATTCGACTACTCATTGATCTTCACTTATATCTTTCGGAGTAGTTTGTTGTTGCTCTAGTGCTTTACTTATATTATTTTGAGAGTCTTTTAGAACAGCATGGTAGTTTTCTTTGGTTTTGAATTTAGTCCTTATATGCTAGGCATCCAAGAGGGATATAATAAAAACTTTTATATAAAGTGCATTGAATACTATGAGAAGTTTGATACTTGATGATTGTTTTGAGATATGAAGATGGTGATATTAGAGTCATGCTAGTTGAGTAGTTGTTAATTTTAGAGATACTTGTCTTAAAGTTTGTGATTCCCGTAGCATGCACGTATGGTGAACCGTTATGTGATGAAGTCGGAGCATGATTTATTTATTGATTGTCTTTCTTATGAGTGGCGGTCGGGGACGAGCGATGGTCTTTTCCTACCAATCTATCCCCCTAGGAGCATGCGCGTAGTACTTTGTTTCGATAACTAATAGATTTTTGCAATAAGTATGTGAGTTCTTTATGACTAATGTTGAGTCCATGGATTATACGCACTCTCACCCTTCCACCATTGCTAGCCTCTCTAGTATCGCGCAACTTTCGCCGGTTCCTTATACCCACCATATACCTTCCTCAAAACAGCCACCATACCTACCTATCATGGCATTTCCATAGCCATTCTGAGATATATTATCATGCAACTTACCACCATTCCATTTATTATGACACGCTCCATCATTGTCATATTGCTTTGCATGATCATGCAGTTGACATCGTATTTGTGGCAAAGCCGCCGTTCATAATTGAAACATCCCAAATTTTCAATTTGGAATGTTATACATTAGAGCATCTTTGCATATCATGTTTTATTGCATTTTGGTTGATCCTAGAAATTCCACGCAACTTAAGGACCTACGGAGAGAGTTGGGGATTTCGTTATTTTCATATTTGAGATTTTCTCGAATTATGAAAAGAGAATCATTTGATTTTAATTATTTTTCTCTGAATTATTTGTTTTATTAAAAATGAAAGAGAGAGGATAAAATGACTTCCTTAAAATAAAGAAATTTCAGAGATTTAATATTAAAATCAAATAAGATTTTTATTCGGAGTTTTGAGCCTATTTTATTTGAATTAGGAAAAAAAGTGTGTTTTTCAAAATTGCATTTTAGGCCCAAATAAATGTTCACCTTGTTCGCCTTATTTTTCGAGGACGGGGAAAATTTATTTCGGGATTTTTGGAGTCCGTTTAGTATTTCTTTTCTTTCTTTTTCTACGCGTCAATTTTTTTTTAAAGTCGACCAGGCCTTTATAAGCCGCCGCCCCGAGGCCCGTCACCGCCGCCCCACCCAAAACCCTAACCCTAGCCGCCACCCACCGTCGCCGCCGTCGCGCACCGCCGCGCCACCGCCCGCGATGCCGCCCCGTCGTCCGCGCCGCCTCGCCGGAGCCCGCCGCCGCCTCGCCGGAGCTTGCCGCCGCCCCGCCGGACCTCCCGCCGCCGCCGACTCGCCGGACCCCACCGGAGTTCAAGGTAGCCGCCATTTTAAAAAAAACCGAACGGTTTTATTTCGTAAACCCTATATTTGTTTTTTCTAGATCCGGTTCGGTTTAGTTATTTAGCGCACGACCGCTTTTACGTTCGGTTTTACGAACGGTTTCCACCGTTTAGCCACAGACAACGAACGTTCATTCATTAGCGTGTTCATCAGTTTTTCTTTTCTCGGATTTTCCGCGATTATTTTCAATCGCGATTTCTGATCCGATTTTCGTTCTAGTATAACTTTTTGCTCGTTTATCAGAATCAGGCGATTCAAGCGCCTAGAGTTTCGTCTCGAAACCCTCTTTCCGTTTAATCAAATTAAACAAGTTTTTGGTACAGTAAAAATTGACCTAGGCCCAGATTAGTAAACGAAACTTGTTTCTCTCGCCGTTTGAGTGTTGTTGCTTCGTTTGATTTGATTCTTTTTGCCAACCGGAGTTCTTAAGTTGAAGTTTCTGGTTAGATCTCTTATTTTATTTTTACCCGTGACTTTGCTTGATTGCTTATGGTATGCTTGTTTGTTTGCGATAGAGTACCCGGAGTGCGAAGCATGCTATATCGAGTCTCTAGGTTTCGTGGATCATCAGCAAGGCAAGTAACACTTTGATCATACCTCCTACTACCCAGTTTTCATTGCATTAGATCAATCCTCAAACATTGCATGGTTAGGATCTGAATTAAATTGTGGGTTTGGGAAGTAGTTGAGGTAGTACCTATTCACCTGTTTCTGCTTTATCAAACCATGGGAGTTACTTCTACGTTGCTTATATTGCTATGCTATGCTCGTAGACATGGATTGGGTTTGAGTGTTTTCATGACAGATGTGAGATTGTTAATTTAATGGTTACTTAAGGTGGCAACTTTAATACACATTTGGGTGGATTGAGGAACCTGGGTATCCAGTGATTGCCTGTATTTTTGGAAATCCTGGGGTACCGTGTGATTTTCCTATGGACCGCCACCCAGGCTCAAAGGGATCATAAGATTATTCATGTTGGAAACTTTCGTGTGCAGCCACGTGCCATTATGGGCTCTGGCATAGTTGATTAAGTCGTGTGAACTCTTAAAGTGGTGGACTAGCAGATGTAGGGGATTGTTCCTCTTACTAATACTACAGAATGTTCTTGTAAATTATGGCCAATACCAGGTATATAAGCAGTGATTTCAAATCCAGAGGTTAATCGTACTCTGGCAACTTTACGTAAGGTAGAGTTGGGTTTTTTGGGGTTGATAGTGGAAAAGGTGTACCGGTCTACCCATCGTAAGGTGCGAACACTTCTGAAAGACTGTGTCTCGGTCATCCGTTTCTCAAACATCTTGTAGTGCGAGAAATCCAACGGAGGAGATCGAGTCTTATGGGGAAAAGTGCACAAACCTTTGTAGAGTGTAAAAACTAATCATGGTTAGCCGTGTCCCCGGTTATGGACATCTTGAGTATCTAGTTCTTGGATTATCGTGTGGATCTCATCACTCTTAAATTAATTTGATTGGGTCTAATGATGATTACTTTTAATTGGGATTGACTTGGGTGAACCTTCTCAATGTTTAACAACTACCATGATAGTTAAATAAAATTTATTCCTTTGCAGTAGGGAAAAATTGGCTTTTC
Source organism: Triticum monococcum (assembly GCA_034509565.1). Classification (NCBI taxonomy): domain Eukaryota; kingdom Viridiplantae; phylum Streptophyta; class Magnoliopsida; order Poales; family Poaceae; genus Triticum; species Triticum monococcum. The sequence goes on from CM067846.1 coordinate 72,885,512, forward strand.
GGAAAACATATCAACCATACATCCTCCACCAGCCATATATGCATATAGTGATAGCTTTACATTGTTTTCATTACTCTCTTGTGTTACCTTGCCAGCATATTCTATGTGCTGACCTGTGTTCGGGCTGCAACATATCATGTTGCAGACTTTTTAGACGACGAGTAAGGAGCCTTAGGTCGTGGTCTTTCACTCAGTGATGCCGTTGGAGTTGATGGACTCACTTTATCTTCCAAGCCTTCCGCTGTTATCGTATTAGATGGCCTTAAGCCATATTTATTGTAATAAGTTCTCGTTTGAGAGATACGATGTAATAAGTGTGTGACTGCCACTCTGTTATAAATCCTTCAAGTATTGTGTGTGTCAGCATTACTGATCCAGGGATGACACATATACATAGAGATCAAACGGTTTGAGGTCTGGTCGCTACAAAGATGGTATCAGAGGACACGCTGACTGTAGGACACGTCCACTAAGCTAAAGCCCTAGAACACTATTCTCTTCTCATTTCTAACTCCTCTCCTTTTCTACTCTTTAGGATGGCGGACGCAAGGAACAAGTTTACGCAACCAGATGAAGACGGCCCCTTTAGAAGACACTTGAAGGAAGTCACTAGGTACTTAAACATTGGAATACCAAGCTTCACTGGGATTTACAAGGCCAATTTACCAGAAGAGGAGAGATGGATGATTCAAGTTCAAGTTCCAGGAAGGACATTCGCGCCAGTCACCATACCCATAGAGTTTTCCTTTGATGCACCAACCTGGAGTCTAGGAAAGAGTATGGCAGCTCACATCACCATGGGACGCATTGGAGAAGTTTACCACAAGGAGATTAAGGATAGTATCTACCAGATTTGTGGGCGCCGAGATGAGCAATGGGAGATGATTAGCACTAGGAAGGATAGATCCATTGCAGCTTTCATCCAGGAGTTAAACCAGCATATTCGCCGCCAGGAGAACCAGATGTGCGCAGGCATGATAGATCTGAAGAAGGCAACGACCAGGATCATAGAGCTTGAAGAGGAACTCAAAGCTACTCATGAACATTATGAGGAGGAAATCGTCGTACTAGTGGAAAGGAATGATGATCTGGAAAGGAAGCTAGGAGTATTTATGGGAGACCCCGCGCCAGGAGCAGAAGACAAAGAACCCAAGGAGATTCGTCCGGAGGACTACATCATCATCGACGACACCGATTCGGACCCCGACGATAGCGATGATGACTATGTTGATGAAGTTGGAGCAGATGTCATGGTGTCTTCGACCGATCAATATTTCTAGTTGACCACCAAAGCAGTAGTAGTAGTCTACCATGTAAATAGTATAGTCCAAGCACTTTGTAACGATAGTTCTAGACCAATTGTATGCTTTTGCTTGATTGATTGAGTGATATGATTGTGTTTGTCTCATGTGCATATGGTAGTGTTTTCTCACTAGACCTCATTCTATTCTATTCTCTTCTCTCTAAACCCTCAGATGCCTCTGAGACGTGACCCCGGATTTACCTTTCTACTGGAGCTCACTCAGTTGATCCAGCAACAGAATACCCTGATGCAGCTGTTAGTTCAGAACCAAGGCAACAACAACAACAACCCACTGCCACCACCACCACCAGTTGACAACTTAGCCCATTTTCTGAGGTTGCAGCCGCCGGTGTTCTCCAGTAGCACCGAGCCGATAGTTGCAGATGATTGGCTCCACAGGATTGGAAGGGAGTTAACCACTGCAGGATGCACAAGTGCTGAGAAGGTGCGTTTTATCGCACACCAATTGGATGGAACAGCAGCCTCATGGTGGGAGAATTACACTATCACTTATCCTTAGCCACTATCACATGGGATCAGTTCCAGGAACCTTTCCATACTGCCCATGTATCAGCCGGAGCTATGGCCATGAAGAAGCGTGAGTTTCGCAACATATGCCAAGGAGGACATATTGTTGGCCAGTATGTGGATGAGTTTAGTAAGTTAGCATGTTATGCTCCAGATGACGTTGCTACGGATGCAGCTAAGAAGGAGAAGTTTCTAGAGGGACTGAATGATGAGCTAAGCATGTAGTTGATGGTAGCAAATTTCAATAACTACCAGGAGTTGGTGGATAGAGCACTCATGCTTGAAGGGAAACAACAGTAGATTGATAGGCGCAAGAGGAAGTATGCACAAGGGAAGTATAATTCTGGAGCCCAGCAGAGACCTCGTTTCACCCCGAACTCGGGAGGGCTTGTGCATAACCATGGAGGCCACTCTCATAATGGAGGAAGTTCGCACAATCATAGTGGCCCCAAGAACGGCAATCGTAATGGAGGAAGTAGCAGGCAGAACCATTCCAACCCGGCAACACCCACCAAGAAGGATCTAAGCCATGTTACTTGCTACAAGTGCCAGAAGACCGGACATTACCCCAATGAATGTCCTAAAGTTAAGAATGGAAACGGCAATGGAAGATCTGGAAAGAAGCCCAACCCTTTCAACAGGGGACAAGTGAACCACGTTAACGTGGAGGAGATCGAAGCCCAGCCAGACGCAGTAATTGGTAAGTTTTTGGTTGAGTCTTTTACTGCAGTCGTTCTTTTTGATACTGGTTCATCGCATTCATACATATCGAGGGGATTTGTGGATAAGTATAACCTGCCCACTAGAGTACTTAAGACACCCATGTTAGTAACCTCACCCGGAGCAGAGTATAGGGCAAGCCATGGATGTTTTCAGATGCCATTGACCATAGGTAGGCATGTTTTCCCCTCCGATCTGATAATTTTGGAATCATAAGGTTTGTATGTGATTCTGGGTATGCATTGGCAATCGATGTATGGAGGAAACATCGATTGCGCCAGTAAGACAATTTTACTCACCACCCTAGAAGGAAGAAGGATCAAGTATGTATCCCGGCATGTGCCGAATAGGACTCAAGTAAATTGCTTATCGGGAGTAGTACAGGAGGAAGTACCAGTGGTGAAGAAATTTCCGGATGTATTTCCAGAAGAGTTGCCAGGCATGCCACCGGATAGAGACATAGAGTTTTGATAGAACTTTTGCCCGGCATAGGGCCAATATCTAAGAGACCGTACAGGATGCCCGCACAGGATTTAGAAGAAATTAAGAAACAGATTAAGGATTTACTGGATAAGGGATATATTCTCCCAAGCTCGTCACCTTGGGGATCACTAGTACTTCTAGTGGAGAAGAAGGATGGATCGTTAAGGATGGTTGTTGATTATCGTGGATTAAATGAAGTAACCATCAAGAACAAGTACCCACTGCCGATGATCAATGATTTGTTTGATCAGCTGCAAGGAGCTAAGATGTTTTCCAAGATCGATCTGCGATCAGGTTATCACCAGTTGAAGATTCAAGAGTAGGACATACCTAAGACAACTTTTACCACAAGGTATGGGCTCTATGAGTATACCGTTATGTCATTTGGCCTGACTAATGCACCTGCCTATTTTATGAACATGGTGAACAAGGTTTTTATGGAGTTTTTGGATAAATTCGTCGTTGTGTCCATCGATGATATTTTGGTTTACTCGAAGAATGAAGAAGAACATAAAGAACACTTGCGTTTGGTACTTGGCAAGCTCAGGGAACGTCAGTTATACGCCAAGTTCAGCAAGTGTGAGTTTTGGTTGAAGGAAGTTGGATTTCTTGGACATGTTATATCTGGAGAAGGAATAGCAGTAGACCCCAACAAAGTTGTCAGCGTGACAAACTGGGAAGCACGCATGATAGTTGGAGAGATCCGGAGTTTTCTTGGACTCATAGGATACTACCGGAGGTTCATTGAGAATTTCTCAAAGATTGCTAAACCAATGACGCAGTTGTTAAAGAAGGACACCAAGTTCAATTGGACCGAGGAATGTGAGGCCAGTTTTCAGGAGTTGAAGAGACGCTTGGTTACATCACCGGTGTTGATTCTACCAGATCAACACAAGGATTATGAAGTGTATTGCGATGCTTCTCGTCCAGGACTTGGAGCCATGCTTATGCAGGAAGGAAGAGTTGTTTCATATGCCTCACGACAGCTTAAACCCCATGAGTTAAACTATGCTACGCATGATTTGGAGTTAGCAGCCGTAGTGCATGCGTTGAAGACATGGAGACATTTTCTCATCGGAAACCATTGTGAGGTATACGCGGATCACAAGAGTTTGAAGTATATCTTCATGCAGAAGGAGTTGAATCTCAGGAAGAGGAGATGGTTGGAACTCATTAAGGATTATGACATGAAGTTGCACTATCATCCCGGAAGGGCTATCATAGTAGCCGATGCGTTGAGCCGCAAGAGTCATGTCAATACCCTCATGACCGGAGGATTACCCAGGGAGTTAGTAGAAGACCTTCGTGAACTATGTTTGGAGATAGTTCTGAGAGGTTATGTAGCAGCTTTGGAGATTCAGTCCACTTTGATGGATAAGATCAGAGAAGCGCAAAAGATGGACAAGGAGATTGCCGAGATAAAGGAAAGGATGAGCAATGGAAAAGCCAAAGGATTTTGTGAGGATGAGCATGATACTTTATGGTTTGAGGACCGCGTATATGTGCCAAAAGATCAGGAGATCGGGAAGTTGATTCTGCAAGAGGCCCATGATTCGCCATATTCGATTCACCCAGGAAAAACCAAGATGTATCTGGATTTGAAGGATAGGTTTTGGTGGACCGGTATGAAGAAGGATATTGCGGAGTATGTAGCAGTTTGTGATGTATGTCAGAGAGTGAAGGAAGAACATCATAAGCCAGCAGGATTGCTACAACCATTGCCTATACCCGAATGGAAGTGGGATAAACTAGGCATTGATGTTATCACTGGATTGCCCAGGACTCGTTCAGGCTATGACTCGATATGGGTTGTAGTTGATCGATTGACGAAAGTAGCTCATTTCATCCCAGTAAAGACCACTTACACGAGTGCTAAGTTGGCAATGATCTATATGGCCAGGATCGTATGTCTGCATGGAGTTTCGTGGACAATTGTGTCAGATAGAGGAATCCAGTTTACCTCAAAGTTTTGGAATCAGTTGCATGAAACTTTGGGAACCAGACTAGAGTTCAGTACTTCTTTTCACCCGCAAACAGATGGACAGACTAAAAGAGTAAATCAAATTCTGGAGGACATGTTGAGAGCTTGTGCGCTAGACTATGGATCTAGTTGGGACAATAATTCGCCTTATGCAGAGTTCTCTCATAACAATAGTTATCAAGCCAGTTTGACGATGGCCCCTTTCGAAGCACTGTACAGAAGGAGGTGCGGAACACCGTTGTTATGGGACGAAGTTGGAGACCGACAGTTGTTTGAACCTGACTTGATTAAAGAGTCTGAAGAGAAGGTTAAGCTGATTCGCGATAGACTCAAGGTAGCCCAATCCAGGCAGAAGAGTATGCGGATTCAAAACGCAAGGAGACAATCTATGAAGTTGGGGATAGAGCGTATCTTCGAGTATCACCACTCCGAGGAGTGAAGAGTTTTGGAGTTAAGGGAAAGTTAGCACCATGTTTTGTGGGACCATACAGAGTTTTGGAGCATATGGGAGAAGTTGCTTACAAGTTGGAACTACCAGAAGGATTGTCCGGAGTTCATGATGTTTTCCACGTTTCTCAGTTGAAGAAGTGCCACGCGGAAATGGCATAAATTCCTCTGAGAGATACAGTGCCACTAGAAGCAATACAGTTAGATAGCGATTTGACCTATGAGGAGAAACCAGTCAAGATACTTGAGTTTGCCAGCCGAGTTACACATAGCAAGGTTATCAAATTTTCCAAGGTTTAGTGGAGTCATCATATCAAGGATGAAGCCACTTGGGAACGAGAAGAAGACTTACTAAAGGATCACCCTCACCTATTTTCTAGCCAACCCGAATCTCGAGGGCGAGATTCATCTTAAGGGGGGTAGGTTTGTAACATCCCAAATTTTCAATTTGGAATGTTATACATTAGAGAATATTTGCATATCATGTTTGTTTGCATTTTGGTTGATCCTAAAAATTCCATGCAACTCAAGGACCTATGGAGAGAGTTGGGGATTTCGTTATTTTCATATTTGAGGTTTTCTGGAATTATGAAAAGAGGATCATTTGATTTTAATTATTTTTCTCTGAATTATTTCTTTTATTAAAAATGAAAGAGAGAGGATAAAATGGCTTCCTCAAAATAAAGAAATATCAGAGATTTAATATTAAAATAAAATAATATTTTTATTCGAGTTTTGTCGCTATTTTATTTGAATTAGGAAAAAGTGCGTTTTTCAAAATTGCATTTTAGTCCCAAATAAATGTTCACCTTGTCCGGCTTATTTTTAGAGGACGGGGAAAATTTATTTAGGGATTTTTGGAGTCTGTTTAGTATTTCTTTTCTTTCTTTTTCTGCACGTCAATTTTTTTAAAAGTCGACCAACTTAGGGCCGTATTCGGCCAGGACTTCTCGGGCCAGGCCTTTATAAGCCGCCGCCCCGAGGCCCATTACCGCCTGTTGGGGAACGTAGTAATTTCAAAATTTTCCTACGCACACGCAAGATCATGGTGATGCATAGCAACGAGGGGGAGAGTCTGATCTACGTACCCTTGTAGATCGCAACGGAAGCGTTGACACAACGTAGAGGAAGTAGTCATACGTCTTCTTCCTGATCCGACCGATCCAAGCACCGTTACTCCGGCACCTCCGAGTTCTTAGCACACGTTCAGCTCGATGACGATCCTCGGGCTCCGATCCAGCAAAGCGTCGAGGAAGAGTTCCGTCAGCACGACGGCGTGGTGACGATCTTGATGTACTACCGACGTAGGGCTTCGCCTAAGCACTACAACGATATGATCGAGGTGGAATTTGGTGGCAGGGGGCACCGCACACGGCTAAGGAACGATCTCAAGGATCAACTTGTGTGTCTAGAGGTGCCCCCTGCCTCCGTATATAAAGGTTGCCAGGGGGAGGGCTGGCCGGCCAAGCCTATGGAGGCGCAGGAGGAGTCCTACTCCTACCGGGAGTAGGACTCCCCCCCAATCCTATTCCTAATAGGACTCTCAAGGGGAAAGAGAGGGAGAGAGGTGGCCGGCCACCTCTCCTAGTCCTAATAGGACTAGGGGAGGGGGGGAGGCGCGCAGCCCACTATGGGCAGCCCCTTTCACCTTTCCACTAAAGCCCAATAAGGCCCATATCGCTCCCGGGGGGTTCCGGTAACCTCCCGGTGATCCGGTAAAATCCCGATCTCACCCGGAACACTTCCGATGTCCAAACATAGGCTTCCAATATATCAATCTTTATGTCTCGACCATTTCGAGACTCCTCGTCATGTCCGTGGTAACATCCGGGACTCCGAACAACCTTCGGTACATCAAAATGCATAAACTCATAATAATTGTCATTGTAATGTTAAGCGTGCGGACCCTACGGTTCGAGAACAATGTAGACATGACCGAGACACGTCTCTGGTCAATAACCAATAGCGGGACCTGGATGCCCATATTGGCTCCTACATATTCTACGAAGATCTTTATCGGTCAGACCCCATAACAACATACTTTGTTCCCTTTGTCATCGGTATGTTACTTGCCCGAGATTCGATCGTCGGTATCCAATACCTAGTTCAATCTCGTTACCGGCAAGTCTCTTTACTCGTTCTGTAATACATCATCCCGCAACTAACTCATTAGTTGCAATTCTTGCCAGGCTTGTGTAATGTGTATTACCGAGAGGGCCCAGAGATACCTCTCCGACAATCGGAGTGACAAATCCTAATCTCGAAATACGCCAACCCAACATCTACCATTGGAGACACCTATAGTACTCCTTCATAATCACCCAGTTACGTTGTGATGTTTGGTAGCACCCAAAGTGTTCCTCCGGCAAACGGGAGTTGCATAATCTCATAGTCATAGGAACTTGTATAAGTCATGAAGAAAGCAATAGCAACATACTAAACGATCGAGTGCTAAGCTAATGAAATGGGTCGTGTCAATCAGATCATTCAACTAATGATGTGACCTCGTTAATCAAATAACAACACATTGTTCATGGTTAGGAAACTTAACCATCTTCGATTAACGAGCTAGTCAAGTAGAGGCATACTAGTGACACTCTGTTTGTCTATGTATTCACACATGTATTATGTTTCCGGTTAATACAATTCTAGCATGAATAATAAACATTTATCATGATATAAGGAAATAAATAATAACTTTATTATTGCCTCTAGGGCATATTTCCTTCAGTCTCCCACTTGCACTAGAGTCAATAATCTAGATTACACAGTAATGATTCTGACACCCATGGAGCCTTGGTGCTGATCATGTTTTGCTCGTGGAAGAGGCTTAGTCAACGGGTCTGCAACATTCAGATCCGTATGTATCTTGCAAATCTCTATGTCTCCCACCTGGACTAGATCCCGGATGGAGTTGACGCGTCTCTTGATGTGTTTGGTCCTTTTGTGAAATCTGGATTCCTTTGCCAAAGCAATTGCACCAGTATTGTCACAAAAGATTTTCATTGGACCCGATGCACTAGGTATGACACCTAGATCGGATATGAACTCCTTCATCCAGAATCCTTCGTTCGCTGCTTCCGAAGCAGCTATGTACTCCGCTTCACATGTAGATCCCGCTACGACGCTTTGTTTAGAACTGCACCAACTGACAGCTCCACCGTTTAAAGTAAACACGTATCCGGTTTGCGATTTAGAATCGTCCGGATCAGTGTCAAAGCTTGCATCAACGTAACCTCTTACGGTGAGCTCTTTGTCACCTCCATATATGAGAAACATATCCTTAGTCCTTTTCAGGTATTTCAGGATGTTCTTGACCGCTGTCCAGTGATCCACTCCTGGATTACTTTGGTACCTCCCTGCTAAACTTATAGCAAGGCACACATCAGGTCTGGTACACAGCATTGCATACATGATACAGCCTATGGCTGAAGCATAGGGAACATCTTTCATTTTCTCTCTATCTTCTGCAGTGGTCGGGCATTGAGTCTGACTCAACTTCACACCTTGTAACACAGGCAAGAACCCTTTCTTTGCTTGATCCATTTTGAACTTCTTCAAAATCTTGTCAAGGTATGTGCTTTGTGAAAGTCCAATTAAGCGTCTTGATCTATCTCTATAGATCTTAATGCCCAATATGTAAGCAGCTTCACCGAGGTCTTTCATTGAAAAACTCTTATTCAAGTATCCATTTATGCTATCCAGAAATTCTATATCATTTCCAATCAGCAATATGTCATCCACATATAATATCAGAAATGCTACAGAGCTCCCACTCACTTTCTTGTAAATACAGGCTTCTCTAAAAGTCTGTATAAAGCCAAATGCTTTGATCACACTATCAAAGCGTTTATTCCAACTCCGAGATGCTTGCACCAGTCCATAAATGGATCGCTGGAGTTTGCACACTTTGTTAGATCCCTTTGGATCGACAAAACCTTCCGGTTGCATCATATACAACTCTTCTTCCAGAAATCCATTCAGGAATGCAGTTTTGACATCCATCTGCCAAATTTCATAATTATAAAATGCGGCAATTGCTAACATGATTCTGACAGACTTAAGCATCGCTACAGGTGAGAAGGTCTCATCGTAGTCAACCCCTTGAACTTGTCGAAAACCTTTTGCAACAAGTCAAGCTTTATAGACAGTAACATTACCGTCAGCGTCAGTCTTTTTCTTGAAGATCCATTTATTCTCTATTGCTTGTCGATCATCGGGCAAGTCAACCAAAGTCCATACTTTGTTCTCATACATGGATCCCATCTCAGATTTCATGGCCTCAAGCCACTTTGCGGAATCTGGGCTCGCCATCGCTTCTTCATAGTTCGTAGGTTCATCATGATCTAGTAGCATGACTTCCAGAATTGGATTACCGTACCACTCTGGCGCGGATCTTGTTCTGGTTGATCTACGAGGTTCAGTAGTTTCTTGTTCTGAAGTTTCATGATCATTATCATTAACTTCCTCACTTATTGGTGTAGGTGTCGCAGAAACAGTTTTCTGTGATGTACTACTTTCTAATAAGGGAGCGGGTACTTTTACCTCGTCAAGTTCTACTTTCCTCCCACTCACTTCTTTCGAGAGAAACTCCTTCTCAAGAAAGTTTCCGAATTTAGCAACAAAAGTCTTGCCTTCGGATCTGTGATAGAAGGTGTATCCAATAGTTTCCTTTGGATATCCTATGAAGACACATTTCTCCGATTTGGGTTCGAGCTTATCACGTTGAAGCTTTTTCACATAAGCATCGCAACCCCAAACTTTAAGAAACGACAACTTTGGTTTCTTGCCAAACCGCAGTTCATAAGGCGTCGTCTCAACGGATTTTGATGGTGCCCTATTTAACGTGAATGCGGCCGTCTCTAAAGCGTGTCCCCAAAATGATAGCGGTAAATCAGTAAGAGACATCATAGATCGTACCATATCTAGTAAAGTACGATTACGACGTTCGGACACACCATTACGCTTTGGTGTTCCGGGTGGCGTGAGTTGCGAAACTATTCCATAACTTTTCAAATGTACACCAAACTCGTAACTCAAATATTCTCCTCCATGATCAGATCATAGAAACTTTATTTTCTTGTTACGATGATTTTCAACTTGACTCTGAAATTCCTTGAACTTTTCAAATGTTTCAGACTTGTGTTTCATTAAGTAGATATACCCATATCTGCTTAAATCATCTGTGAAGGTGAGAAAATAACGATATACGCCACGAGCCTCAACATTCATCGGACCACATACATCGGTATGTATGATTTCCAATAAATCTGTTGCTCTCTCCATAGTTCCGGAGAATGGTGTTTTGGTCATCTTGCCCATGAGGCACGGTTCGCAAGTACCAAGTGATTCATAATCAAGTGGTTCCAAAAGTCCATCAGTATGGAGTTTCTTCATGCGCTTTACACCGATATGACCTAAATGGCTGTGCCACAAATAAGTTGCACTATCATTATCAACTCTGCATCTTTTGGCTTCTACATTATTAATATGTGTATCACTACTATCGAGATTTAACAAGAATAGACCACTCTTCAATGGTGCATGACCATAAAAGATATTACTCATATAAATAGAACAACCATTATTCTCCGATTTAAATGAATAACCGTCTCGCATTAAACAAGATCCAGATATAATGTTCATGCTCAACGCTGGCACCAAATAACAATTATTTAGGTCTAATATTAATCCCGAAGGTAGATGTAGAGGTAGCGTGCCGACCGCGATCACATCGACTTTGGAACCGTTTCCCACGCGCATTGTCACCTCGTCCTTAGCTAATCTTCGCTTAATCCGTAGTCCCTGTTTCGAGTTGCAAATATTAGCAACAGAACCAGTATCAAATACCCAGGTGCTACTGCGAGAATTAGTAAGGTACACATCAATAACATGTATATCACATATACCTTTGTTCACCTTGCCATCCTTCTTATCCGCCAAATACTTGGGGCAGTTCCGCTTCCAGTGACCAGTCTGCTTGCAGTAGAAGCACTCAGTTTCAGGCTTAGGTCCAGACTTCGGTTTCTTCTCCTGAGCAGCAACTTGCTTGCCGTTCTTCTTGAAGTTCCCCTTCTTCTTCCCTTTGCCCTTTTTCTTGAAACTAGTGGTTTTGTTAACCATCAACACTTGATGCTCCTTCTTAATTTCTACCTCTGCAGCTTTCAGCATTGCGAAGAGCTTGGGAATAGTCTTGTTCATCCCTTGCATATTATAGTTCATCACGAAGCTCTTGTAGCTTGGTGGCAGTGATTGGAGAATTCTGTCAATGACGCAATCATCTGGAAGATTAACTCCCATCTGAATCAAGTGATTGTTATACCCAGACATTTTGAGTATATGCTCACTGACAGAACTGTTCTCCTCCATCTTGCAGCTATAGAACTTATTGGGGACTTCATATGTCTCAATCCGGGCATTTGCTTGAAATATTAACTTCACCTCCTGGAACATCTCATATGCTCCATGACGTTCAAAACGTCGTTGAAGTCCCGATTCTAAGCCGTAAAGCATGGCACACTGAACTATCGAGTAGTCATCAGCTTTGCTCTGCCAGACGTTCATAACATCTGGTGTTGCTCCAGCAGCAGGCCTGGCACCCAGCGGTGCTTCCAGGACGTAATTCTTCTGTGCAGCAATGAGGATAATCCTCAAGTTACGGACCCAGTCCGTGTAATTGCTACCATCATCTTTCAACTTTGCTTTCTCAAGGAACGCATTAAAATTCAATGGAACAACAGCACGAGCCATCTATCTACAATCAACATAAACAAGCAAGATACTATCAGGTACTAAGTTCATGATAAATTTAAGTTCAATTAATCATATTACTTAAGAGCTCCCACTTAGATAGACATCCCTCTAATCCTCTAAGTGATCACGTGATCCAAATCAACTAAACCATGTCCGATCATCACGTGAGATTGAGTAGTTTCATCGGTGAACATCATTATGTTGATCATATCTACTATATGATTCACGCTCGACCTTTCGGTCTCCGTGTTCCGAGGCCATATCTGTATATGCTTGGCTCGTCAAGTATAACATGAGTATCCCGCGTGTGCAACTGTTTTGCACCCGTTGTATTTGAACGTAGAGCCTATCACACCCGATCATCACATGGTGTCTCAGCACGAAGAACTTTCGCAACGGTGCATACTCAGGGAGAACACTTCTTGATAATTTAGTGAGAGATCATCTTATAATGCTACCGTCAATCAAAGCAAGATAAGATGCATAAAAGATAAACATCACATGCAATCAATATAAGTTATATGATATGGCCATCATCATCTTGTGCTTGTGATCTCCATCTCCGAAGCACCGTCATGATCACCATCGTCACCGGCGCGACACCTTGATCTCCATCGTAGCATCGTTGTCGTCTCGCCAATCTTATGCTTCCACGACTATCACTACTGCTTAGCAATAAAGTAAAGCATTACATCGCGATTGCATTGCATACAATAAAGCGACAACCATATGGCTCCTGCCAGTTGCCGATAACTTGGTTACAAAACATGATCATCACATACAATAAAAATCAGCATCATGCCTTGACCATATCACATCACAACATGCCCTGCAAAAACAAGTTAGACATCCTCTACTTTGTTGTTGCAAGTTTTACGTGGCTGCTACAGGCTTAAGCAAGAACTCGTCTCACCTATGCATCAAAACCACAACGATAGTTTGTCAAATAGACTCCGTTTTAACCTTCTCGAGGACCGGGCGTAGCCATACTCGGTTCAACTAAAGTTGGAGACACAGTCGCCCGCAAGCCATCTATGTGCAAAGCACGTCGAGGGAACCGGTCTCGCGTAAGCGTATGCGTAAGGTTCGTCTGGGTCGTCTCGTCCTACAATACCGCCGAACCAAAGTATGACATGCTGGTAGGCAGTATGACTTGTATCGTCCACAACTCACTTGTGTTCTACTCGTGCAAATAACATCAAACCATAAAACCTAGGCTCTGATACCACTGTTGGGGAACGTAGTAATTTCAAAATTTTCCTACGCACACGCAAGATCATGGTGATGCATAGCAACGAGGGGGAGGGTCTGATCTACGTACCCTTGTAGATCGCAACGGAAGCGTTGACACAACGTAGAGGAAGTAGTCGTACGTCTTCTTCCCGATCCGACCGATCCAAGCACCGTTACTCCGGCACCTCTGAGTTCTTAGCACACGTTCAGCTCGATGACGATCCTCGAGCTCCGATCCAGCAAAGCGTCGAGGAAGAGTTCCGTCAGCACGACGGCATGGTGACAATCTTGATGTACTACCGACGTAGGGCTTCGCCTAAGCACTACAACGATATGATCGAGGTGGAATTTGGTGGCAGGGGGCACCGCGCACGGCTAAGGAACAATCTCAAGGATCAACTTGTGTGTCTAGAGGTGCCCCCTGCCTCCGTATATAAAGGTTGCCAGGGGGAGGGCTGGCCGGCCAAGCCTATGGAGGCGCAGGAGGAGTCCTCCTCCTACCGGGAGTAGGACTTCCCCCCAATCCTATTCCTAATAGGACTCTCAAGGGGAAAGAGAGGGAGAGAGGTGGCCGGCCACCTCTCCTAGTCCTAATAGGACTAGGGGAGGGGGGAGGCGCGCAGCCCACTATGGGCAGCCCCTTTCACCTTTCCACTAAAGCCCAATAAGGCCCATATGGCTCCCGGGGGGTTCCGGTAACCTCCCGGTGATCCGGTAAAATCCCGATTTCACCCGGAACACTTCCGATGTCCAAACATAGGCTTCCAATATATCAATCTTTATGTCTCGACCATTTCGAGACTCCTCGTCATGTCCGTGATCACATCCGGGACTCCGAACAACCTTCGGTACATCAAAATGCATAAACTCATAATAACTGTCATCGTAACGTTAAGCGTGCGGACCCTACGGTTCGAGAACAATGTAGACATGACCGAGACACGTCTCCGGTCAATAACCAATAGCGGGACCTGGATCCCATATTGGATCCTACATATTCTACGAAGATCTTTATCGGTCAGACCGCATAACAACATACGTTGTTCCCTTTGTCATCGGTATGTTACTTGCCCGACATTCGATCGTCGGTATCCAATACCTAGTTCAATCTCGTTACCGGCAAGTCTCTTTACTCGTTCTGTAATACATCATCCTGCAACTAACTCATTAGTTGCAATGCTTGCAAGGCTTGTGTAATGTGTATTACCGAGAGGGCCCAGAGATACCTCTCCGACAATCGGAGTGACAAATCCTAATCTCGAAATACGCCAACCCAACATCTACCATTGGAGAGACCTGTAGTACTCCTTTATAATCACCCAGTTATGTTGTGACGTTTGGTAGCACCCAAAGTGTTCCTCCGGCAAACGGGAGTTGCATAATCTCATAGTCATAGGAACTTGTATAAGTCATGAAGAAAGCAATAGCAACATACTAAACGATCGAGTGCTGAGCTAATGAAATGGGTCATGTCAATCAGATCATTCAACTAATGATGTGACCTCGTTAATCAAATAACAACACATTGTTCATGGTTAGGAAACTTAACCATCTTTGATTAACGAGCTAGTCAAGTAGAGGCATACTAGTGACACTCTTTTTGTCTATGTATTCACACATGTATTATGTTTCCAGTTAATACAATTCTAGCATGAATAATAAACATTTATCATGATATAAGGAAATAAATAATAACTTTAATGCAAATAAGATATCTGGATGTTCAGAAAACATCACCCACATTTGCATGTAATTTTTATTCATGAAAAAACATTGTTTATACCTTTTTATTTTTAATAATGTTAATAACATTAATTACCTCAGGTTGTTTAAAGGGCGCTTTTGTCCTCAATGCAAACGATGTGCACATAAAGGTAATGTTTATCTGAACATTTTGATATCTTCTTTGCATTTTTCTGAGTTAATATGAATTAGATATGAATTTTCAAAGTTTTGGTCAAATGGTCAAAGGGCATTTGAGGGATCTCGACGGAAAAAGTAAGGGCAAAACTGAGCAAGCTCGAAAAGTAAGGGCAAAACCCGTGGGTAGGAACCAACTAGGGGTAAAAATGCAATTGTCCCTTTATTCTAAGTATCGAGTTGTAATTCTTGAGTTGTAAGTAAATAAAAGTGTGATGATCATCATTATTAGAGCATTGTCCCAATGAGGAAAGGATGATGGAGACTATGATTCCCCCACAAGTCAGGATGAGCCTCCGGACAAATAAAAAGTGAAAGGCCATAAAAAAGAGAAGGCCCCAAAAAACAAAACAAAAATGAGAGAAAAAGAGAGAAGGGGCAATGCTACTATCCTTTGACCACACTCATGCTTCAAAGTAGCACCATGATCTTCATGATAGAGAGTCTCCTATGTCGTTAGTTTCATATACTAGTGGGAATCTTTCATTATAGAACTTGGCTTGTATATTCCAATGATGGGCTTCCTCAAAATGCCCTAGGTCTTCGTGAGCAAGCAAGTTGGATGCACACCCACTAGTTTCTTTTGTTGAGCTTTCGTACACTTATAGCTCTAGTGCATCCGTTGCATGTCAATCCCTACTCACTCACATTGATATCTATTGCTGGGAATCTCCATAGCCCGTTGATACGCCTAGTTGATGTGAGACTATCTTCTCCCTTTTTGTCTTCTCCACAACCACCCTTCTATTCCACGTATAGTGTTCTATCCATGGCTCACACTCATATATTGCGCGAAGATTGAAAAAGTTTGAGAACATCAAAAGTATGAAACAATTGCTTGGCTTGTCATCAGGGTTGTGCATGATTTAAATACATTGTGTGGTGAAGATGGAGCATAGCCAGACAATATGATTTTGTAGGGATAGCTTTCTTTGGCCATGTTATTTTGAGCAGACATGATTACTTTGTTAGTATGCTTGAAGTATTATTATTTTTATGTCAATATTAAACTTTTGTCTTGAATCTTATGCATCTGAATATTCTTGCCACAATAAAGAGAACTACATGGATAAATATGTTAGGTAGCATTCCACATCAAAAATTCTATTTTTATCATTTACCTACTCGAGGACGAGCAGGAATAAAGCTTGGGGATGCTGATACGTCTCCAACGTATCTATAATTTTGATTGTTCCATGCTATTATATTATCTATTTTGGATGTTTATGGGCTTTATTATGCACTTTTATATTATTTTTGGGACTAACCTATTAACCCAGAGCCGAGTGCCAGTTTCTGTTTTTTCCTTGTTTTAGAGTATCACAGAAAAGGAAAATCAAACAGAGTCCAATTGACCTGAAACTTCACGGAACTTGTTTTTGGACCAGAAGAAGCCCACGGAGTATCGGAGATGGACCAGGAGATTCCCGGGCTGCCCACGAGGGTGGGGGTGCTCCCACCCCCTGGGCGCGCCCCCCTGCCTCATGGATAGCTCGGAGATCCACCGACGTACTTCTTCCTCCTATATATACCCATATACCCTAAAAACTTCGAGGATCACAATAGATCGGGAGTTCCGCCGCCAGAAGCCTCCGTAGCCACCGAAAACCAATCTAGACCCGTTCCGGCACCCTACCGGAGGGGGAACCCCTCACCGGTGGCCATCTTCATCATCCTGGCGCTCTCCATGACAAGGAGGGAGTAGTTCTCCCTCGGGGCTGAGGGTATGTACCAGTAGCTATGTGTTTGATCTCTCTCTCTCTCTCTCTCTCTCTCGTGTTCTTGAGGTGGTGCGATCTTGATGTATCGCGAGCTTTGCTATTATAGTTGGATCTTATGATGTTTCTCCCCCTCCACTTTCTTGTAATGGATTGAGTTTCCCTTTGGAGTTATCTTCTCGGATTGAGTCTTTAAGGATTTGAGAACACTTGATGTATGTCTTGCGGGGGTAACCGTGGTGAAAATCGGGTATTCTATTGATCCACTTGATGTATATTTTGGTGATCAACTTGGGGGTTCCGCCCATGAACCTATGCATAGGGGTTGGCACATGTTTTCGTCTTGACTCTCCGCTAGAAACTTTGGGGCACTCTTTGAAGTACTTTGTGTTGGTTTGAATAGATGAATTTGAGTTTGTGTGATGCATATCGTATAATTATACCCACGGATACTTGAGGTGACATTGGAGTATCTAGGTGACCTTAGGGTTTTGTTTGATTTGTGTCTTAAGGTGTTATTCTAGTACGAACTCTATGATAGATTGAACGGAAAGAATAGCTTCGTGTTATTTTACTACGGACTCTTGAATAGATCGATCAGAAAGGATAACTTTGAGGTGGTTTTGTACCCTACCATAATCTCTTCGTTTGTTATCTTCTATTAGTGCTTTTGGAGTGACTCTTTGCTGCATGTTGAGGGATAGTTTTATGATCCAATTATGTTATTATTGTTGAGAGAACTTGCACTAGTGAAAGTATGAATGCTACACCTTGTTTCCTAGCATTGCAATACCGTTTGTGCTCACTTTTATCATTAGTTACCTTGCTGTTTTTATAGTTTCAGATTACAAAAACCATTATCTACCATCCATATACCACTTGTATCACCATCTCTTCGCCGAACTAGTGCACCTATACAATTTAACATTGTATTGGGTGTGTTGGGGACACAAGAGACTCTTTGTTATTTGGTTGCAGGGTTGCTTGAGAGAGACCATCTTCATCCTATGACTCCTATGAATTGATAAACCTTAGGTCATGCACTTGAGGGAAATTTGCTAATGTCCTACAAACCTCTGCACTTGGAGACCCAACAACGTCTACAAGAAGAAGGTTGTGTAGTAGACATCAAGCCCTTTTCTGGCGCCGTTGCTGGGGAGGTTAGCGCTTGAAGGTATATCTTTAGATCTTGCAATCGAATCTTTTAGTTTCTTGTTTTAGCACTAGTTTAGTTTATAAAAGAAAACTACAAAAAAATATGGAATTGAGTTTGCCTCATACGCTTCATCTTTTTAATATCTTTCGTGAGTATGATGGAAAGGAAAATTGTGCCAAAGTGTTAGAAGAAGAATGCATTACAATGTTCATCACTAAATATTAGAATAATGAGCATGATTGCAATGTTGTTAGTATGAATTCCTTGAATATCCATGATGCTAATGATATGCAAAGCCACAAGCTTGGGGAAGCTATGTTTGATGAAGATGATATTTTTTCCCCAAGTTTTGATGAGAAAATTTATTATGATGAAAACATTCTTCCTATTTATGATGATTATATTGATGAAAGTGGGTTTGGAGAGGTCATGACGTTATTTTGTGATGAATCCACTATTCCGGAAGAGGTTCCAATTGATTATGAGAACAAAGTTGCTATCTATGATGATTATTGTGATGACTTGTATGCTATAAAGAATAATGATATCCATGAAACTTGTCATCATGATTTTAGTTTTCAACTGGATTATGCCTCAGATGATAATTATTTTCTTGAGTTTGCTCCCATTATTATTCATGAGAAGAAGTTTGCTTATGTGGAGAGTAATAAAATTTTATGCTTGTAGATCATGAAAAGAATGCTTTATGTGATAATTATATTGTTGAATTCATTCAAGTTTCTACTGAAAATTATTATGAGGGAGGAATATATACTTGTAGGAGTTGCAATAATATCAAGTTTCCTCCCTATGTGCTTAAAGTTTCAAAGTTATGCTTGTTTGGCCATCCTATGCTAGTTGATTATCGTCCCCATAAATTGTTTGCTCACAAAATCCCTATGCATAGGAAGTGGGTTAGAATTAAATGTGCTAGTCATATTCTTGATGATGCTCCCTTTATGTTTCAATTCTTATCTTTTATGTGAGCATCATTGAAATCATCATGCCTAGCTAGGGGCATTAAACGATAGCGCTTGTTGGGAAGCAACCCAATTTTATTTTAGCTCCTTGATTTTTACTCCTGTTTAGTAATAAATAATTCATCTAGCCTCTTTTATATGTGTTGTTATGCTTTTAATTAGTGTTTGTGCCAAGTAGAACCTCTGGCAAGACTTGGGGAAAGTCTTTGCGATCTTGCTGTAAAAAACAAAAACTTTAGCGCTCACGAGAATTGATGCCATTTTTTTTGGAGAGTGCTATTTAGTTAATTATTTTTGCAGATGATTAATAGATAAAGTCCTCACATCCAGGAATTTATTTGAGAATTTTATGAGTTCTATAAGTATACACTTGATCCAGATTACTATAGACTGTTCTGTTTTTGACAGATTCTGTTTTCCGTGTGTTGTTTGCTTATTTTGATGAATCTGTGAGTAGTATCGGAGGGTATGAACCATAGAGAAGTTGTAATACAGTAGATATTACACTAATATGAATTTAGAATGATTTAGCAACAATACCTAAGTGGTGATTTATTTTCTTATACTAACAGAGCTTACGAGTTTTCTGTTAAGTTTTGTGTTGTGAAGTTTTCAAGTTTTGGGTAAAGATTCGATGGACTATGGAATAAGGAGTGGAAAGAGCCTGATCTTGGGGATTCCCAAGGCACCCCAAGGTAATATTCAAGGACAACCAAGAGCCTAAGTTTGGGGATGCCCCGGAATGCATCCCCTCTTTCGTTTTCGTTCATCGGTAACTTTACTTGGAGCTATATTTTTATTCACCACATGATATGTGTTTTGCTTGGAGCGTCATTTTATTTTCTTTTGTTTTTCTTGCTGTTTAAATGAAATAGAAAGACTAGAAATTCTTAAATGTTAGAGAGTCTTCATATAGTTGCATAATTATTTGACTACTCATTGATCTTCACTTATATCTTTTGGAGTAGTTTATTGTTGCTCTAGTGCTTCACTTATATATTTTTAGAGCACAGTGGTGGTTTTATTTTATAGAAGTAGATGAACTCTCATGCGTCACTTATATTATTTTGAGAGTCCTTTAGAACAGCATGGTAATTTGCTTTGATTATGAATTTAGTCCTTATATGATAGGCATCCAAGAGGGATATAATAAAAACTTTCATATAAAGTGCATTGAATACTATGAGAAGTTTGATACTTGATGATTGTTTTGAGATATGAAGATGGTGATATTAGAGTTAGGCTAGTTGATTAGTTGTGAATTTGAGAGATACTTGTGTTGAAGTTTGTGATTCCCGTAGCATGTACGTATGGTGAATCGTTATGTGATGAAGTCGGAGCATGATTTATTTATTGATTATCTTCCTTATGAGTGGCGGTTGGGGACGAGCGATGGTCTTTTCCTACCAATCTATCCCCCTAGCAGCATGTGCGTAGTACTTTGTTTCGATAACTAATAGATTTTTGCAATAAGTATGTGAGTTCTTTAAGACTAATGTTGAGTCCATGGATTATACGCACTCTCACCCTTCCACCATTGCTAGCCTCTCTAGTATCGCGCAACTTTCACCGGTACCTTAAACCCACCATATGCGTTCCTCAAAACAGCCACCATACCTACCTATCATGGCATTTCCATAGCCATTCCGAGATATATTGCCATGCAACTTACCACCGTTCCATTTATTATGACATGCTCCATCATTGTCATATTTCTTTGCATGATCATGTAGTTGACATTGTATTTGTGGCAAAGCCACCGTTCATAATTATTCCATACATGCCACTCTTGATTCATTGCACATCCTGGCACACCACCAGAGGCATTCATATAGAGTGATATTTTGTTCTAAGTATCGAGTTGTAATTCTTGAGTTGTAAGTAAATAAAAGTGTGATGATCGTCATTATTAGAGCATTGTCCTAGTGAGGAAAGGATGAGACTCCGGACGAAAAAAAAGATAAAGGCCATAAAAGAAGAGAAGTCCCCTAAAAAACAAAAAAAAAGAGAAAAGGAGAGAAGGGGCAATGCTACTATCCTTTTACCACACTTGTGCTTGAAAGTAGCACCATGATCTTCATTATAGAACTTGGCTTGTATATTCCAATGATGGGCTTCCTCAAAATGCCCTAGGTCTTCGCGAGCAAGCAAGTTGGATGCACACCCACTAGTTTCTTTTGTTGAGCTTTCATACACTTATAGCTCTAGTGCATCCATTGCATGGCAATCCCTACTCACTCACATTGATATCTATTGATGGGCATCTCCATAGCCCGTTGATACGCCTAGTTGATCTGAGACTATCTTCTCCCTTTTTGTCTTCTCCACAACCACCCTTCTATTCCACATATAGTGCTATATCCATGGCTCACGCTCATATATTGCATGAAGATTGAAAAAGTTTGAGAACATCAAAAGTATGAAACAATTGATTCGCTTGTCATCGGGGTTGTGCATGTAAATATGTTGTGTGGTGAAGATGGAGAATAGCCAGACTATATGATTTTGTAGGGATAGCTTTCTTTGACCATGTTATTTTGAGAAGACATGATTACTTTGTTAGTATGCTTGAAGTCTTATTATTTTTATGTCAATATTAAACTTTTGTCTTGAATCTTATGGATCTGAATATTCTTGCCACAATAAAGAGAACTACATGGATAAATATGTTAGGTAGCATTCCACATCAAAAATTCTGTTTTATCATTTACCTACTCGAGGACGAGAAGGAATTAAGCTTGGGGATGCTGATTCGTCTCCAAAGTATCTATAATTTTTTATTGTTCCATGCTATTATATTATCTGTTTTGGATGTTTATGGGCTTTATTATGCACTTTTATATTATTTTTCGGACTAACCTATTAACCAGAGCCGAGTGCCAGTTTTTGTTTTTTCCTTGTTTTAGAGTATCGTAGAAAAGGAAAATCAAACGGAGTCCAATTGACCTGAAACTTCACGGAACTTATTTTTGGACCAGAAGAAGCCCACGGAGTATCGGAGATGGACCAGGAGAGTCCCGGGCTGCCCACGAGGGTGGGGGGCGCGCCCACCCCCCTGGGCGCACCCCCTGCCTCGTGGACAGCCTGGATATCCACCGACGTACTTGTTCCTCCTATATATACCCATATACCTTAAAAACTTCGAGGAGCACAATAGATCGGGAGTTCTGCCGCCAAAAGCCTCCGTAGCCACCGAAAAGCAATCTAGACCCGTTCCGGCACCCTGCCGGAGGGGGAACCCCTCACCGATGGCCATCTTCATCATCCGGGCGCTCTCCATGACGAGGAGGGAGTAGTTCTCCCTCAGGGCTGAGGGTATGTACCTCTAGCTATGTGTTTGATCTCTCTCTCTCTCATGTTCTTGAGGTGGTACGATCTTAATGTATCGCGAGCTTTGCTATTATAGTTGGATCTGATGATGTTTCTCCCCATCTACTCTCTTGTAATGGATTGAGTTTTCCCTTGTAAGTTATCTTATCAGATTGAGTCTTTAAGGATTTGAGAACACTTGATGTATGTCTTGTGTGGGATACCCGTGGTGACAATGGGGTATTATATTGATCCACTTGATGTATGTTTTGGTGATCAACTTGTGGGTTCCACCCATGAACCTATGCATAGGGGTTGGCAGACGTTTTCGTCTTGATTCTCCGGTAGAAACTTTGGGGCACTCTTTGAAGTACTTTGTGATGGTTTGGATAGATGAATCTGAGATCGTATAATCATACCCATGGATACTTGAGGTGACATTGGAGTATATAGGTGACATTAGGGTTTTGGTTGATTTGTGTCTTAAGGTGTTATTCTAGTACGAACTCTATGATAGATTGAAGGAAAGAATAGCATCGTGTTATTTTACTACAGACTCTTGAATAGATCGATCAGAAAGGATAACTTTGAGGTGGTTTCGTACCATACCATAATCTCTTCGTTTGTTCTCCGCTATTAGTGCCTTTGGAGTGACTGATGACCCACAAGTATAGGGGATCTATCGTAGTCCTTTCGATAAGTAAGAGTGTCTAACACATCGAGGAGAAGAAGGAAATGATAAGCGGTTTTCAGCAAGGTATTCTCTGCAAGTACTGAAATAACTGGTAACAGATAGTTTTGTGATAAGGTAAATGGTAACGAGCAACAAGTAACAAAAGTAAATACAGTGCAGCAAGGTGGCCCAATCCTTTTTGTTGCAAAGGACAAGCCGGAACTAAATCTTATAATAGGAAAAGCGCTCCCGAGGACACATGTGAATATCGTCAAGCTAGTTTTCATCACGTTCATATGATATCGTTCGATACTTTGATAATTTGATATGTGGCTGGACCAGTGCCGGGGTGCTGTTCTTACTTGAACAAGCATCCCACTTATGATTAACCTCTATTGCAAGCATCCGCAACTACAACAAAAGTATTAAGGTAAACCTAACCATAGCATGAAACATGTGGATCCAAATTAGCCCCTTACGAAGCAACACATAAACTAGGGTTTAAGCTTCTGTAACTCTAGCAACCCATCATCTACTTATTACTTCCCAATGCCTTCCTCTAGGCCCAAATAATGGTGAAGTGTTATGTAGTCGACGTTCACATAACACCACTAGAGGCTAGACAACATGCATCTTATCAAAATATTAAACGAATACCAAATTCACATGACTACTAATAGCAAGACTTCTCCCTTGTCCTCAGGAACAAACATAATTACTCACAAATCATATTCATGTTCATAACCAGAGGGGTAATAATATGTATATAGGATCTGAACATATGATTTTCCACCAACTAATCCAAATAGCATCAACTACAAGGAGTAATCAACACTACTAGCAACCTACTAGCACCAATCCCGGACTTTGAGACAAGAATCGGATACAAGAGATGAACTAGGGTTTGGAGATGAGATGGTGCTGGTGAAGATGTTGACGGAGATTGCCCCCTCCCGATGAGAGGAGCATTGCTAATGATGATGGTGGTGATTTCCCCCTACCGGAGGGAAGTATCCCCGGCAGAACAGCTCTGCCGGAGCTCTAGATTGGATCTGCCAAGGTTCCGCCTCGTGGCCGCGGAGTCTCATCCCGAAAAGTTCCTTCGTATTTTTCCTCATCAAAAGACTTCATATAGGTGAACCACCAGGGGGCCCACGAGGTAGGGGGGCACGCCCTAGGGGGGGTGCCCCCACCCTCGTGAGCAGGGTGTGGGCCCCCTGGCCTTCATCTTTGGCGAGGATTTTTCTTTATTTATTCTAAGACGTTCTGTGGAGTTTCAGGACTTTTGGAGTTGCGCAGAATAGGTCTCTAATATTTGCTCCTTTTTGAACCCAGAATTTCAGCTGCCAGCATTCTCCCTCCTTATGTAAACCTTGTAAAATAAGAGAGAATATCCATAAGTATTGTGACATAAAGTGAAATAACAGTCCAAAATGCAATAAATATCGATATAAAAGCTTGATGCAAAATGGACGTATCAACTCCCCCAAGCATAGAACTCACTTGTCCTCATGCGAAAAGCCGATAACAATAAATATGTCCTCATGTTCAGAGGTAGAGGCTCGATAAAAATAAAATACGGACATGAAGGCATCATGATTATTCTCATAACAGCAACATATATAGATTTTGTCATATGATTGCTTATTTTCAAGTGATGATCTATTCACAATGCAAAAGTATAAATCATAAACCTTATTAGGCTCCGAGAAACCATAAGTCATTGAAGCAATTGCAATTTATCATAACATCGGAAAGAGTCTATGTCAGAGCTAAAAAGCAAGTCCACATACTCAACTATCATTTAGTCCTCCATAATTGCTAACACTCACACAATACTTGTGGTTACGGAGTTTTAATCAAACACAGAGAAAGATAGGGGCTTATAGTTTTGCCCCACAACCTTTTACCTCAAGGGTAATGTCAACAATAATGGTTCATGCTCCCCTACATCCAATTATATATATATATATATATATATATATATATATATATATATATATATCATGTTATTTCCAACATGCTGAGCTTGCCAAAGGATAAAATGAAAAATAAAAGGTGAAGATCAGCATGACTCTTGCATAAGGTAGAAGATAATAATAAAGGATAGGCCCTTCGCAGAGGGAAGCAGAGGTTGCCATGCGCTTTTATGGTTGGATGCATAAAATCTCAATGCGAAAGAATGTCACTTTATATTGCCCCTTGTGATATGAACCTTTATTATGCAGTCGATCGCTTTTATTACTTCCACATCACAAGATCTTATAAAGCTTATTTCTCCCTCACTAATCAATCATACATATTTAGAGCAATTTTTATTGCTTTGCACCGATGACAACTTACTTGAAGGATCTTACTCAATCCATAGGTAGATATGGTGGACTCTCATGGCAAAACTGGTTTAAGGGTATTTGGAAGCACAAGTAGCATTTCTACTTGGTGCTGAGATTTTGGCTAGCATGAGGGGGAAAGGCAAGCTCAACAAGTTAGAGGATCCATGACAACATACTTTATCTCAGATATAAGAAAGACATAACTCATTATGTTGTCTTTCTTGTCCAACATCAACTCTTTAGCATGTCATATTTTAACGAGTGCTCCCAATCATAAAAGATGTCAATGATAATATATCTATATGTGAAAACCTCTCTTTCCTTATTACTTCCTATAAATTGCAACAATGACCAAAGCTATGTCTGCCAACTCCCAACAACTTTTAATCATCATACTCTTTCTATGTGAAGTCATTACTCTCAATAAGATCAATATGAACTCTTTGTTTCTTTTTATTCTTTTCTCTTTTTCTTTTATTCATCCAAGATCATGGAAAAATAATCAAGCCCTTGACTCAACACTAATCTTTATTATATATAGCTCACATACTCGATTACAAAGAGAGATCAAAAAGCAAAACTCAAAACTAGATCATGCCATAAAGTTTATTCTACTAGATCAAGATACTACTAATAGGATCGAACTAAGAAAAACAATAAAGATAGGAGTTGTGATGGTGATACGATACCGGGGCACCTCCCCCAAGCTTGGCAGTTGCCAAGGGGAGTGCCCATAACCATGTGATTATATCTCCTTGGTTGGTGAAGAAGGTGAAGGCGTTGTTGATGATGCGGGCTTGTCATCCATATTCCAAGGCATAGGTTCACCGTCATAGAAGGATGATCGAGTCTCCGGAATCGTCGAATCTGCAGCCAAACTCATTCTTTTGAATCTATATTCATACTCACAGTTTTGGTTTCGCAGGTCATAGATTTGGGCTTGGAGACGCTCGATCTTCTCATATAGCTTGAAGATGGCCTCCTCAGTGTTCTTGGCATCCGGCTTGTAGTTGTTAGTGAACTCCGCGAGCATCATGTGGCTAGCGTTGATTCCACGCTCCACCATCCTCTGGCACATGAAAATTTGTTGCTCCATTGCTTCGAGCCTTCTCTCCATGCTTCCGGTTCCCTTTGGTCACACAACATCGCGGATGTGCAACAACCCATCACGCATCTCAATGGTTTGAGGGTGTCGCAGCACCTCCGTGAGGTAAGGGTTGATGACCTTCTCGAAGAACTTGTCCTTGGAAGCACTTGGGGACGTCATAATAACCTAGATCTGTCAGAAAAACAGCTCGAAAAAAAACAGGAGATTTTTGCGTGATACAGGAGTCAAACCTTTGGGAGAATATATAATGAATTTTTACTGACCAAAATACGTATCGTGCAAGAAAACAGAGTCCGGAAGGCACATGAGGTGCTCACGAGGTAGGGGGGCGTGCCCAGGGGGGTAGGGCGCGCCCACCACCCTCGTGGGGCCCTCGTGTCCTTCCCAGACTGCTACTTATTTTTCTATTTTTCTAAATATTCCAAAACGGAGAAATATTGCCTTAAAAATTGTTTTGGAGTCGGTTTACTTACCGTACCACATACCTATTCCTTTTCGGAGTCTGAAACATTCCGGAAAGTGTCCCTTATGTATTCCTCCGGGGTTACGGTTTCAATAATATTGGTTTCAATATTTATGGGATTACCTGAGATGTAATGTTTAATTCTTTGACCGTTTACCACCTTCGGATTTGTGCCCTCGAAATTGTTGATTTTTATGGCACCAGAACGATAGACCTCCTCGATAACATAGGGGCCTTCCCATTTAGAGAGAAGTTTTCCTACAAAAAATCTTAAACGAGAGTTGTATAGCAATACATAATTACCTACATTAAACCCACGCTTCTGTATCCTTTTGTCATGCCATCTTTTAACTTTTTCTTTAAAAAACTTGGCATTTTCATAAGCCTGGGTTCTCCATTCATCAAGTGAGTTAATATCAAATAACCTCTTCTCACCGGCAAGTTTAAAATCACAGTTAATCTCTTTAATAGCCCAATATGCCTTATGTTCTAGTTCGAGAGGTAAGTGACATGCTTTTCCATAAACCATTTTATACGGAGACATACACATAGGATTTTTGTATGCAGTTCTATATGCCCATAATGCATCATCTAGTTTCTTAGACCAATTCTTTCTAGACCTATTAACAGTCTTTTGCAAAATTAATTTGAGCTCTCTATTACTCAACTCTACTTGACCACTAGACTGTGGGTGATAAGGAGATGCAATTCTATGATTAACATCATATTTAGCAAGCATTTGACGGAAGGCACCATGAATAAAGTGTGAACCACCATCGGTCATTAAATATCAAGGGACTCCAAACCTCGGAGAAATAACTTCTTTAAGCATTTTAATAGAAGTGTTATGATCAGCACTACTAGTTGGAATAGCTTCTACCCACTTAGTAACATAATCAACAGAAACTAGAATATGTGTGTATCCATTAGAGGCAGGAAAAGGTCCCATATAATCAAAGCCCCAAACATCAAACGGTTCGATAACAAGAGAATAATTCATAGGCATTTCTTGATGTCTACTAATATTAAAAATTCTTTGACATTCATCACAAGACAAGACAAACTTATGGGCATCCTTGAAGAGAGTAGGCCAATAAAAACCAGATTGCAGTACCTTATGTGCAGTTCTATCTCCAGCGTGGTGTCCTCCATAAGACTCGGAATGACACTTACGTAGGATCTATTCCTATTCATGCTCAGGTACACAACGTCTAATAACACCATCTACTCCTTCTTTATAAAGATGTGGGTCATCCCAAAAGTAATGTCCCAAGTCATAGAAGAACTTTTTCTTTTGCTGGTATGTGAAGCTAGGTGGTATAAACTTAGCAACAATATAATTAGCATAATCAGCATACCATGGAGTACTACGAGAAGTACTTATAACATTTAATTGTTCATCAGGAAAGTTATCATTAATAGGCAGTGGGTCATCAAGAATATTTTCTAACCTAGACAAATTGTCTGCAACGGGGTTCTCAGCTCCCTTTCTATCAACAATATGCAAATCAAATTCTTATAGCAAGAGAACCCATCTAATAAGTCTATGTTTAGCATCTTTCTTGTCCATAAGGTATTTAATAGCAGCATGACCAGTTTGAATAGTTACTTTAGAATCAACAATATAAGATCTGGACTTATCACATGCAAATACAACTGCTAAAAGCTCTTTTTCAGTAGTAGCATAATTTCTTTGAGCATTGTCTAGAGTCTTACTAGCATAATGAATAACATTTAATTTCTTATCAACTGTTTGCCCTAGAACATCACCTACAGCATAATCACTAGCATCACACATAATTTCAAAGGGTAAATTCCAATCAGGTGGCTGAACAACAGGTGCAGAGACTAATGCTTTCTTACGTATTTCAAATGCTTCTACACAATCATCATCAAAGACAAATGGTATATCTTTTTGCAATAAATTAGTCAAAGGCCAAGAAATTTTTGAGAAGTCCTTAATGAACCTCCTATAAAATCCAGCGTGACCAAGGAAACTTCTTATACCTTTATGTCCTTGGGACATGGCATCTTTTCAATAGCATCAACCTTGGCTTTATCAACTTTAATACCTCTTTCAGAAACTTTGTGCCCTAAGACATTACCTTCATTAACCATAAAGTGGCACTTTTCCCAATTCAAGACAATATTAGTTTCTTCACATCTCTGCAAAACTCGATCAAGATTGCTCAAGCAACCATCAAAGGAGGAACCATAGACGGAAAAGTCATCCATGAAAACCTCACAAATCTTTTCACAAAAGTCAGAGAATATAGCCATCGTGCATCTTTGAAAGGTAGAAGGTGCATTACATAAACCAAAAGGCATATGTCTATAAGCAAAAGTACCAAAAGGGCATGTAAAAGTAGTCTTTGATTGATCTCTAGCCGACACAGGTATTTGAGAGAAACCAGAATAACCATCTAGAAAGCAATAATGTGTATGTTTGCATAATCTTTCTAGCATTTGATCAATAAAAGGTAGGGGGTAATGATCTTTCCTAGTAGCTTTATTTAATTTGCGGAAACCAATTACCATCCTATAACCTGTGATAATTCTTTGTGGAATCAATTCATCTTTATCATTAGGAACAACAGTAATACCTCCCTTCTTAGGGACACAATGGACAGGACTTACCCACTCACTATCAGCAACAGGATAGATTATACCTGCCTCCGGAAGCTTAAGTATTTCTTTTCTTACCACTTCTTTCATTTTAGGATTCAGACGTCGTTGAGGATCACGAACTGGTTTGGCATCTGCTTCCAAATTTATTTTATGTTGACATAGAGTGGGACTAATGCCCTTAAGATCATCAAGAGTATATCCAATAGCAGCACGATGCTTCTTCAGAGTTTTCAATAATATTTGTTCTTCATGCTCTGAAAGGTTAGCACTAATAATAACAGGATATATCTTCTTTTCATCAAGATAAGCATATTTAAGATTATCAGGCAAAGGTTTAAGTTCAAACACGGGATCACCCTTGGGTGGAGGAGGATCTCCTAAAATTTCAACAGGCAAATTGTGTTGCAGAATATGTTCCTGTTTAAAGAATACTTCATCTATTTCTCTTCTTTCATTTATGAACATATTATTTTCATGGTCTAGTAAATAGTGTTCTAAAGGATCACTAGGAGGTACGGCAATAGAAGCAAGACCAATAATTTTATCCTTACTAGGCAATTCTTCCTCATGATGTTGTTTACTAAATTTAGAGAAATTAAACTCATGAACCATATCATCCAAGCCAATAGTAACAACATTCTTTTCGCAGTCTATCTTAGCATTAACAGTATTTAAGAAGGGTCTACCAAATATAATGGGACAAAAGCTATCTTGCGGAGATGTAAGAACAAGAAAATCAGCAGGATATTTAGTTTTCCCACACAAGACTTCAACATCTCTAACAATTTCAATTGGTGTAATAGTATCTCTATTAGCAAGTTTAACTGTGACATCGATATCTTCTAACTCAACAGGTGCAATATCATGCATAATTTCTTTGTATAAGTCATGAGGTATAACACTAGCACTAGCACCCATATCATATAAGCCATGATAACAATGATCTCCTATTTTAACAGAAATAACACGCACGCCTACCATAGGTCTATGTTTATCTTTAGCACAAGGTTTAGCAATTCTTATAATAGAAATAAGTGGTAGCTGATAATTTGATATGTGGGTGGACCGGTGCTTGGGTGCTGTTCTTACTTGAACAAGCATCCCACTTATGATTAAGCTCCATTGCAAGCATCCGCAACTACAACAAAATTATTAAGGTAAACCTAACAATAGCATAAAACATGTGGATCCAAATCAGCCCCTTATGAAGCAACGCATAAACTAGGGTTTAAGCTTCTGTCACTCTAGCAACCCATCATCTACTTATTACTTCCCAATGCCTTCCTCTAGGCCCAAATAATGGTGAAGTGATACGTAGTCGACGTTCACATAACACCACTAGAGGCTAGACAACATACATCTTATCAAAATATCAAACGAATACCAAATTCACATGATTACTAATAGAAAGACTTCTCCCTTGTCCTCAGGAGCAAACATAATTACTCACAAAGCATATTCATGTTCATAATCAGATGGGTAATAATATATATATAGGATCTGAACATATGATCTTCCACCAAATAAACCAACTAGCATCAACTACAAGGAGTAATCAACACTACTAGCAACCTACTAGCACCAAGCCTGGACTTTGAGACAAGAATTGGATATAAGAGATGAACTAGGGTTTGGAGATGAGATGGTGCTGGTGAAGATGTTGACGGAGATTGCCCTCTCCCGATGAGAGGAGCGTTGGTGATGACGATGGTGATGATTTCCCCCTCCCGGAGGGAAGTATCCCCGGCAGAACAGCTCTGCCGGAGCTCTAGATTGGATCCGCCATGCTTCTGCCTCGTGGCGGCGAAGTCTCGTCCCAAAAAGTTCCTTCTTATTTTTTTCTCATCGAAAGACTTCATATAGGAGAAGATGGACGTCGGAGAGCCACCATGGGGCCCACGAGGTAGGGGGCGCGCCCCCCACCCTCGTGAGCATGGTGTGGGCCCCCTCGCCTTCATCTTCGGCGAAGATTTTTATTTATTTATTTATTTTAAGATGTTCCGTGGAGTTTCAGGACTTTTGGAGTTGCGCAGAATAGGTCTCTAATATTTGCTCCTTTTCCAGCCCAGAATTCCAGCTGCTGGCATTCTCCCTCCTTATGTAAACCTTGTAAAATAAGAGAGAATAGCTATAAGTATTGTGACATAAAGTGAAATAACAGTCCATAATGCAATAAATATCGATATAAAAGCATGATGCAAAATGGACGTATCAGTGACTCTTTGTTGCTTGTTGAGGGATAGTTATATGATCCAATTATGTTATTATTGTTGAGAGAACTTGCACTAGTGAAAGTATGTACCCTAGGCCTTGTTTCCTAGCATTGCAATACCGTTTGTGCTCACTTCTATCATTAGTTACCTTGATGTTTTTATATTTTCAGATTACAAAAACCTTTATCTACCATCCATATACCACTTGTATCACCATCTCTTTGCCGAACTAGTGCACCTATACAATTTACCATTGTATTGGGTGTGTTGGGGACACAAGAGACTCTTTGTTATTTGGTTGCAGGGTTGCTTGAGAGAGGCCATCTTCATCCTACGCCTCCTACGGATTGATAAACATTATGTCATCCACTGGAGGGAAATTTGCTACTGTCCTACAAACCTCTGCACTTGGAGGCCCAACAACGTCTACAAGAAGAAGGTTGTGTAGTAGACATCATCGTGGCGTCGTGCTGACGAGGGGCGCGGAGGTGCGGCGGTGGGCGCTAGCGGCAGGGTTGCGGGTGCGTGGCGGCGGCGTGGTGGGCTTCGTGGGCACGCGCGCGTCCTTGGCAGGAGCGGCAGTGACCTGGTCTGGCTTGGCCAGAACAACTGCCTGGTGGCCACGGATGGCGCGGGGTGCCTGCTGGCGGGGTGAGGGCATGTCTACTGCTGCTCGTGAAGCTACCGGTGGCCGGTGTGTGAGGCCCGGCAGGGCACCTCCTGTCGCCATCTATGGGGCTGATCTATACCATCTGAGCGTCCTCATCGTCGGGCGGGTGTCTGGCTTGCTCTTTGCGATCTGTCTGGAGGCCGTGGTGGGGCGTTGCAGGGGGCAATGTGATGAAGCTGGCTGGAGGGATGGGTGGTCTGCCCACCCGTCACCGGCGTGGGGGTGTGCCGGTGGAGGTCTCGCACCGCTCCGCCCCTTCCTCTTTCCCCTGGCCTGGTTGCCTCCAGCCCCTTCTGTCAAGGCTTGTCGGCGCTGGCGGCTATGATGTTTTTAGGGGTCTGCTGGTGGTGGAGATTCGCTCCTCTGGGTGGCCATTGGGGGTGTCGGGTGGCAGGGCAGCGGCTCTGCGGTGGGAGCTACGATGTTCATGGGCGGAGCACGCATCTCGGGTGCGGACTGGCGGCCCCAGTTGCATGGGCGGTGGGGTGGCTCTGGCATGGCGATCTATTGCAGTGGTGCGGCAGTCGTCTCGACCGGGTGCACCCTGGTCAGTGGTGGAGTGGTATGCCGGGGTGAAATCCCTGTCTGACTGTGGTCAGACCAACGATGGTGGCGTCCGCGGGCGTCATCCCCTTCTTGTAGGCTCCGTTGCGGTCTCTCCTGATACCCCGTGTTGCTCTCGATGAAAATCTTGATCCTTTGGATCGGGTGGTGGCGGCGGAATGGTGTCGCGTCCTTCCTGAAGGCACTACCTTGGGGCGCATGGTTCGTTGGCGGTCAGCTACGTCCTTCACGGTGGCTTGTTTTTGGTGGAGGGCTCCGTCATCTTCGTAGTGATGCTTGTTGTACATCTGTTGTTTGCTTCGAGTTGGCTTAGCTGATCTTCGACACCTTTGTATCTTCCTTTGGGTGTGTGTGTTTGGGGTGTCATGTTGTATGGTTCGGATGTATGAGGTTTGGTGCTTTATATATAAAGCGGGTCGAAAGCCTTTTTCAGTATGCTAACTGGGAGCTAAAGAATTGGTCTGGGTGCTACATGCATGCCACAACCAGCAACGTTCATCGGCAAACTTGCGGTCATTTGCTAGAAACAAAGAGCTAGCTAATTAACTAACAGAAAGATGAGATTAAATAACAAAATGAAAATTGCAATGCATTTTCTGTTCTAAAAGATTTCAGAGATGCACAGAGTCGAAAATGACGAGTTATATTATGACAACACTGCTTCAGTTTAAATTGTCCCATACATTACATATTTGTACATTTCTAAGAAATACAGTAACCCTTAATCTTGGAAAATTATGTAGACCTAATTATGATTTTATGAATCATACCTAGAGGAGAAGCTTATTTACTACCGAAGTTGATATAAACAGATACCCAACTAGGAGTACTAGCCAAAATACCTCGATAGGACTATATGATCATACAACACCCCTACACCAAAGAACGCACTGAAGGCAATCTCAAATGCTACCTTGTAATCTGTTTGTTCTGTTGATAGAACAGTGGCTGGAGGTGCTTCTGCTGAACCACATTCGTGAATGAGCATAGACCCGCAGAGCTTTGCATTCCCATCAAAGCTCGAAGCCCCAAATGTGGTAAACTGGCCTCCAGATGGAATAGGACCTTCTAGATCATTGTTAGAAACATTAAACACTACAAGGAAGTGCAGGTTGTTCAACATAGCTGGGATTTCGCCTGTGAGATTGTTATTCGACAAGTCTAAAACTTCAAGGTCTGTGAGATTGAATATTGGTTTCCGGATCTGTCCTGTTAAGTCACTGAAGCTCAAATTAAGTGAATGGAGGGATTTCAACTGACCGATCTCCAAGGGAATCTCACTAGTGAACTTATTGTTGCTTAGATCCAATAATATAGGGAAAGCGAAGGCTTGGCGATATTGGTGTGTTTGAGCTGGATAAACAAGCAATATGAAGACCCTTGGGTTTGCTGACTTTAGCATTGGCATATCCATCAATGCTGCCGGAATTTCCCCTATGAGGCCGTTGTTTGATATGTCAAGATAGACGACATGGCGTAGAGCTTTGATCCAGGCTGGTATTGTTCCGGTGAGTTGATTGTTAGACAGTATTAGTATCTCTAAATTTGCTATCTTTGATATCCAGAAAGGTATTTTTCTAGATATTGGGAAATTACCCATAGCAAGAAACCTAAGATTTTCAAAACTACCAATGATGTCATCCACTAGCATGGTCTCATGCTGGAAGTTGCGCCCAATAGTGGTGAGGTTTTTGGAGCTCCCAAGAATCTGAAGTGCATGTGTGATGTTTGTAAGATTGTTATAGTAAAGTGATAGGAACGACAGTGACTTCAGATTGTCGAGCCCTTTGGCTAGTTGGCCATGGAAATTGTTGTAAGATACTTTCTGGAATTGTGCCATTGAAGTTGTTGTGTATAAGATCTAAAGAGATGAGATTTCGTAGGTTGGAACAATTGACCTTGGTGAGTTGCCCATTGAAATTGTTGTAGCTGAGGTCGATGATTATGAGATTTGTGCAGTTGGCCAAAGCTGATGGCAGCTGCCCATACATGTTATTATTGTTCATATGGAGCCCCTCCAATCTCTTGAGATGACCTACAGACTCCGGAATATGGCCACTAAAGTTGTTCTCTCCTAGATCAAGGTTATCCAAATTGGTGTGTTTGGCAATATTCGTGTCTTCAAGTGTTCCTTGTAAACCACTCCTGGGGTAAGAGAGGTAATCCAACAAGGTAGCATCGAAAATTTCATCTGGGAGAGTCCCCCTCAGGTTATTGTGGCCAACCTTGAGCACTCTGAGCATGGAGCAGCTACCTAGTTCCGGGGGGGATGCTCCCACTAAATCGGTTGTAAGAGAGCTCAAGCACAACCAAGGATGGAAAGCTGGTGCATAAATGAGTTGGTAGTTGCACAGTAAAGCTGTTGTTGTTGGCGACTTGGCGTTGACTGCGACCAAGTCTTTTATGGCCTCCCATGTGGAGGGTAGAAACTGTCCTGTAAACAAATTGCTCGAGATGTTCAGCACCTTTAGTGGCCAGGCAGGGGTAGATGACAGCTCATGCAGGTCTCCTTCTAGGCGGTGAAAGCTGATGTCAAGGTTGAGGATGCTTCTAGAGGAGACCAGTTCTTGCCGGAGACCACCAGACAACATGTTGTTTGACAGGTTGACGCGCAGTAATCTAGGGAGCTTCCCAAGGGAAGGAGCAATGTGCCCTTGAAGACCCCTAGAAGCCAACAAGACATCCGTAACAATCTCATCCGTAATGCAGGTGATCCCTTCCCACTGGCAGCAATCCATGCCATGCTACCAAGACGCAGCAAGGTCACCGTGTTGTGAGAGACCGGCGAGGAACCGGAGAAGGGATCCCTTCTCCTCATCCATGCAGGAACTGGTAGGAGAGGCCAATAAGTTTGGCAGCACAAGAGCAAAGCCAAGTTGCAATATCTTGTTGTATGTCTTGTTGGAAAAATGGAGTGGCTGCACGTTATTTTTTGGTGGAACTAGCACGGGGACCGAAGCTTATGTTGTTCCTTGGCTGGGTAAAGCATCAAGGTGATCTAATCATGAAAGAAAGAAGCAGATATTGCTCCTATTTGTTATGTCCCTTGTAGTCCTAGTCACCACAAAGAATTCTGGGTCAAGAAAATTGAATTTTCCCCAACTGCCCCCAGCCCAACAGACAGCTTCCAAGTAGTTTACGCTGATGTTTCAGTGCTTCACTATTGGTCCCATGCTGCAAGAAGTCAATTGAGCAATCTTCATGAAATGCATTGTGGATTTTCTAGTCATCCTTGACTCAATCCTTGGTAAATTTCTACAACATGCCTTGGTTTACTTGCCCTGACATCACTTCTCTTACTGGCCTCACTAAACAAATCTCACCTGCTCCCACTACCACTAACCTAAATTATTACTTCTTGATACACCGTTTACCTTACGGAACATCAAAATGCACTTTTTAATTTGCAAAACCAGTTGCTGGAAGTTTTGCAGAAATTCAGGCGACGAGATCGTTTGCAATCAAGAGAAATCATAAGCTTCACAATCATGGTGTGGACAAGACCAAGTGGAGGGCATGAACAAGTTAAATTTTGTTGCTTAATGTACAGGGTGGATGATTGACCTGTGATACGTCTCCAACGTATCTATAATTTTGATTGCTCCATGCTATATTATCTACTGTTTTGGACTATATTGGGCTTTATTTTCCACTTTTACATTATTTTTGGGACTAACCTATTAACCAGAGGCCCAGCCCAGAATTGTTGTTTTTTGCCTATTTTAGTGTTTCGGAGAAACAGAATATCGAACGGAGTCCAAATGGAATGAAACCTTCGGGAACATGATTTTCTGATCAGATAAGATCTAGGAGACTTCACTAGTAGAAAACAGGGCTTTGGTCCAGGCCAAGGTGGCCCATTAGTCCCGGTTCAGTCCAAAACCGGGACCCATGGGGCCATTTGTCCCGGTTCCTAAGGCCAGGGGCCTGCCGGGCCTCGTGGGGGCATTGGTATAGGTTCGTCATGCCCCTTTGGTCCCGGTTGGTGTGACAAACCGGGACCAATGGGCCTCGCTCCTGGCCCACCACCATTGGTCCCGGTTGGTGGCTTGAACCAGGACCACAGGCTTCCCTTTGGCACCGGTTCATGCCACGAACCGGGACCAATGAGGTTCCTATATATACCCACTCGCCGGCGAGCAGAGCACTCCACACTGCTCAGTTTTTTCTGGCCGGCGAGGGAAGAGCTCTGTGGTGCTCTAGCTCACCTCCTATGCACATGAGGTGTTCGATGAAATGCCCGAGCCACA
The DNA here is from genome assembly GCA_034509565.1 of Triticum monococcum. NCBI lineage: Eukaryota > Viridiplantae > Streptophyta > Magnoliopsida > Poales > Poaceae > Triticum > Triticum monococcum. The sequence continues at coordinate 72,922,945 of CM067846.1, forward strand.
CTAGTTAAGCTTTCTCCTCTCGAAGCTTGACCTCAAAGCTCCATTTTCCTCGAGATTTGTCTAGGTTTAGCGGCCCATCACGTCCCACTCCCGTCTTCACCGTCGTGGATCGCCCGCACTGATCTCGTCGCTGGCACCACCGTGGTGAGCCTCTTGTTCTTATCTTCTTTCTGAAAGAAAAAAATTCTTACTTTAGCTAGATAGATACTTGTCTAATTTTCTTACTTTTATTATTGCTTGTTATTATATAGTGCGATGGTTTTGGTATCCGCCCCCGTCGGCCCTCATCCTGGCTATGATTCGGATGTGGTATAAATTATCTTTTTATAACTATTTGGTTCATTTATTGTTTATGACAATTATGCCAACCAACGTGACATAGATTTTATTTATCTAGGAGGTATTTGAACCGGAAATTCCAACCGACCCTATTGTCGAGAGGTTAAATTTAGTTGAAGAAGAAAACAATTACTTGAAGGAAAAAATAAAAAAAATTGAGGAGGAGAAGATGATATTGGAGTTGCATGTTGCGGATGTCATCGATGATCACAAGATCAAGATGGATGCAATGCAGTTAAAGATGAGAAAGATTAGAAAATATGCCATTCATACCGAGGATTGGTATCATTATGTCGTTGGATCAATTATTACCTTGGTTGCGATTATGATCGCATTTGTTTTCGCATTGAAATGTTTTACATAGTTTCAATGTATGATTTAATTAATTAGATGCTTTGGAGAGATATATGTTGTTAGATGAGAACTATGTATGTACTTTGGTTTTAATGTGATGATGAACTTCTATTAATTTGGTCACTTAATTATCTATTCATGATGTTCTGTAATGGTTTTTGACACACTTAATTATATATAATGCACGTAGATGAACCAACAATGGATGTACGGTGGCAGACACACCGCCAAGTACATTAAGGGTGTGCATGATTTTCTCAAAGTGGCTGAGGAAAACAAGCAGAATGGTTTTATGTGTTGTCCATGCCCTAAATCTGGGAATACGAAGTCTTACTCTGACCGGAAAATCCTTCACACCCACCTGCTTTACAATGGTTTCATGCCACACTATAATGTTTGGATGAGGCACGGAGAAATAGGGGTTATGATGGAAGACGGTGAAGAAGAAGAGGACGATGACAACTATGTGCCCCCTGAATACGGTGATGCTGCAACGGGGGAAGCTGCTGAAGATCATGAGGAACCAGATGATGTGCCCGATGATGATGATCTCCGCCGGGTCATTGTCGATGCAAGGACGCAATGCGAAAGTCAAAAGGAGAAGCTGAAGTTCGATCGCATGTTAGAGGATCACAAAAAAGGGTTGTACCCCAATTGCGAAGATGGCAACACAAAGCTCGGTACCGTACTAGAATTACTGTAGTGGAAGGCAGAGAATGCTGTGCCTGACAAAGGATTTGAGAAGCTACTGAAAATATTGAAGAAGAAGCTTCCAAAGGATAACGAATTGCCCGACAGTAGATACGCAGCAAAGAAGGTTGTATGCCCTCTAGGATTGGAGGTGCATAAGATACATGCATGCCCTAATGACTGCATCCTCTACCGCAGTGCGTACAAGGATCTGAACGCATGGCCGGTATGTGGTGCATTGCGGTATAAGATCAGACGAGATGACCCTGGTGATGTTGACAGTGAGCCCCCCAGGAAGAGGGTTCCTGCGAAGGTGATGTGGTATGCTCCTATAATACCATGGTTGAAACGTCTGTTCAGAAACGAACAGCATGCCAAGTTGATGCGATGGCACAGTGAGGACCGTAAGAAAGACGGGAAGTTGAGAGCACCCGCTGACGGGTCGCAGTGGAGAAAAATCGAGAGAAAGTACTGTCATGAGATTGCAAGTGACCCAAGGAACGTATGGTTTGGTTTAAGCGCAGATGGCATTAATCCTTTCAGGGAGCAGAGCAGCAATCACAGCACCTAGCCCGTGACTCTATGTATGTATAACCTTCCTCCATGGATGTGCATGAAGTGGAAGTTCATTATGATGCCAATTCTCATCCAAGGCCCTAAGCCACCCGGGAACGACATTGATGTGTTCCTAAGGCTATTAGTTGAAGAACTTTTACAGATGTGGCATGGAAACGGTGTACATACGTGGGATGAGCACAAACAAGAGGAATTTAACCTGCAGGCGTTGCTGTTTGTAACCATCAAAGATTGGCCTGCTCTCAGTAACCTTTCAGGAGAGACAAACAAGGGATACCACGCATGCACGCACTTTTCAGAAGAAACTGAAAGTATATACCTGGACAAATGCAGGAAGAATGTGTACTTGGGCCATCGTCGATTTCTTCCGACCAACCATCAATGTCGAATGAAAGGCAAGCATTTCAAAGGCGAGGCAGATCACCGGAAGAAGCCCACCATGCGTACCGTTGATCACGTACTTGCTATGGTCAATGATTTACACATAATCTTTGGAAAGGGTCACGGCAGACTAGCTGTTCCGAATGACACTGAGGGACACGCACCCATGTGGAAGAAGAAATCTATATTTTGGGACCTACCCTACTGGAAAGACCTAGAGGTCCGCTCTTCAATCGACGTGATGCACGTGACGAAGAACCTTTGCGTGAACCTGCTAGGCTTCTTGGGCGTGTATGGGAAGACAAAAGATACACCTGAGGCACGGGAGGACTTGCAATGTTTGCATAAAAAAGACAGCATGCCTCCGAAGCAGTATAAAGGTCCTGCTAGCTATGCTCTTACGAAATAAGAGAAAGAAATCTTCTTTGAATGCATGCTCAGTATTAAGGCCACGACTGGTTTCTCGTCGAATATAAAGGGAATAATAAATATGCCAGAGAAAAAATCCATAACCTAAAGTCTCATGACTGCCATGTGATTATGACGCAATTGCTTCCGGTTGCATTGAGGGGGCTTCTACCAGAAAACGTCTGATTAGCCATTGTGAAGCTATGTGCATTCCTCAATGCAATATCTCAGAAGGTGATCGATCCAGAAATCGTACCAAGGCTAAGGAGTGATGTTCCCAGCAATGTCTTGTCAGTTTCGAGCTGGTGTTCCCACCATCCTTCTTCAATATCATGACGCACGTCCCAGTTCATCTAGTCGACGAGATTGTCATTCTGGGGCCCGTATTTGTACACAATATGTTCCCCTTCGAGAGGTTCATGGGACTCCTAAAGAAATATGTCCGTAACCGCGCTAGGCCAGAAGGAAGCATCTCCATGGGCCATCAAACAGAGGATGTCATTGGGTTTTTGTCAGATTTCGGGTTCCGGCAGACCCTTGAGGTTCGAACACTGGGGTGCGTGCGGAGATTTCGCCTCCTACCTACCTGCACCCCTCCGCCTCGCTAAGATCTGAGCTATGGAAAGAATAACACAAGAGACACAGGGTTTATACTGGTTCGGGCCACCATTGTGGTGTAATACCCTATTGCCTCTTGGGCTGATGATGATGAACAATACAAGGAAGAACAGCCTCGCGAGGGTCTGTTCTTGGCTGAGGGGATGAACTGCTGGGAGGAGTTTAGTCACCTTTCTCTCTCTCTCTCTCTCTCTCTCTCTATCTCTCTCAATCTCTCGATTGTCACTTCTCTAAACCTTAACCTCTCACCTCTTACCTCTTACCCCCTTTTTCCTGCGGGTCGCTGGTCCTATTTATAGAGGCCCTGGTCCTCTTCCCAAATATCGAGCGGGAAGGGAGCCAACAATGGCGGGCTAATTTGAAAGGGGACAGCTAGTACCAGTTATCCTGACAAAAGTGGTCTTCGCCTGCTCAAAGCTCTGGTGGTGACGCCGTCTAGGGCTCCACAGTGACCTCCGTCTTACAGTCCTCCTGGTCTTGGTCTTGTTGCACCGAAATGGCAACCTTTGCCTGATGCCTCGGTACTCCGCGGCTGCGCTTCCCCCCTTTGCGCCAAAGGGGAAAGGAGGACACTACGCGGGCTGGCACCCGCCTGGCGCCCTTGGTCGTCATGGCTTGCGTCATGGGCACCTCGTGAGGTACCCCGCCTTGATCTCTCCGCCTCCTCGTGAGCCAGCCTGATGAGGTCGTGCCTTAGGAAGCTCCGCGTCGTCCGCCCCGCGAGGCTTGGCCCCTCGCGAGGGTCTTGGGTCTGTGTTGGTGAAGATGGGCCGTGCTGGGCCCCCTTTGAGCCACGCCACAGGCCGCAGGCAGGCAAGTCTGGGGACCCCTGTTCCCAGAACACTGACAGTAGCCCCCGGGCCCAAGGCGCGCCCGGACTAGGCCGTGCAGGGAGGCGGAAGGGCAAGAGCGAAGCGCCACGGGCCCTAACAGCCTGCAGCCTTGGGCGCCGCGTGGCAGTTGATTGGACGTGGGCGCCTTAGCAACCGCACGAGTTGATAAAGGAGCGGCATCCACCTAGGCTTTGCTTCTTGCTTTCCCCGGTTGCTGCTCAGATCCCCTTTCTTGCACCTCTCCTTCCTTCCTCCAAAATTTCCAGATCTACTCCGACCGTGTGACCTTGGAAGCCATGGCGCCTCGTCAGCCCCCGGCCGTAGCTTGGTACTCGTCTTCCCTGGACCCGCCGAACGTGTCGGAGGCGAGCCTCGCCCGGTTGTGCCGGATGGCAATGGCATGGGGTATCAACGGGGCGAAGGTTTGTCAAAGCCGGCTCCGCCACCCCTGAGGGTCAAGTGAGCACCTTCTATCCGTTCTTCGTAAGTGCCATTGCTGCTGGCCTGGTGCCTCCCTTCTCTGAGTTCTTCTTCTCTGTCCTCCTCCATTATAAGCTACAGGCTCTGCATCTCCACCCCAACTCCGTCCTTCTCCTGGCAATCTTCGCCTATTACTGCGAGGCTCACGTAGGGGTCCAGCCCTCAGTGGCCTTGCTGCGCCACTACTTCTACCTCCGGACCTCTCGCGGTGCTGCTTCCGCGTGCGCGAGCTTCATCGCGTACAGTGGCGCCATTGCCATTTCGAACCCCGGGAAAAGGATTGAGGGCTTCAAGAGGAAGTGGGTCCTGGTGGATGCTGGGCGCATCCACCCTCGGCTGATCTTGCCCACGGAGCAGCCCAGGAGCTGCAGCGATTGGGGTCGACCAGAGCTTGCGGACCCCCGCGCAAGGCTGGTGTTGGAGAAGATGGACGCGGATCTGAGGCCGGCCAACATGGCGGCAGTGATGCTGAACGGCGCGTCGCTGCTGAAGGAATTCCTGGAGCACCAGCTGGCTCCGCTTCGGCAGTACTCACTTCTGATGTGGAGGCCCCGGCCAAGCCCCGCGGCCTTGGCCGAAGGAGATCTGGCTGCGGCCCTCCAATCTTTGGTCGGGGGCGATGTGGCGAGGTTGGTGGGCGCTCCTACACCCTTGTTCCTCCGCGATGACTGGGAGCAGCTAGTGGAGGCCATGCCCGTCTTCAACGGGAATGGGCCCGTGCCCATGAAAACTCCCAAGGAACCGGTGGACGTGCCCTCCGATGACTCCAGTGAAGAGGAGGAAGGAGGGGAGCGGGAAAAAGGGCCGGACTATGAGGCGACTGACGGAGAGTCGAGGGCTCCCCGCCCCCGGCGCAGGTCCCGCGTTCTCCGCCTCTCTCCGAGCGATGACGACGAGGATGATGACGAGCAGGACAGCGGGAGCTTGCCCCCGGTCCCAAAGAAGGACAAGACCGGGCTGATCTCCCGCGGGTCTTCCCCGGCCCCGAGGCGGACCGCAGACGCACCTTCCGCTTCCAAGCTTCCCGAGGTTGACCCTTCCAGCCGGCTTTCAGGCTTCAAATTTGGCCGGAGGCCACTTGAACTCACTGGCGATGACCCATAAGCATTTGATTCTTGTCTTTATTTCTTGCTCTGCTTCTGAGGCTTGACGTCCGCATCTCTTGGATAGGCTGGCGCCCGTAGCAAAGAAGTCGAAGGGAGCTCCTGAGGTTCCATTCATGGCAGCGCCTCTGCCCGCGAAGGAGGGTGACCGCGACGCACAGGCTTCTCCTGCCCGGTCGTCCTCGCGAGGCCTGGCTGCGCCGGCTGGGGCGAGCTCAGCCCCCATGGCCCAAGTGACTCCCGAGGTGTCCTTGCCTGCCGCCACTATAGCCGTTGGGGCGCGGCAGACCCCGCCTCAAGATGCTATGGCCGCGCTGCCGCCTTCTCCTCCCACTCCACCGTCTGCTGTCTCTCTGACTCCTTCTGCCGTTCTGGATCGTGCTGTTGCTGAGATGGACCGACTGCGGCAGGATCTTCTTAGCGCCGACCCTCGCTTGGTGGCCGGGCGCTTGGAGCTGGCTTCAGGATGGATTCGCTCCGACGCTTCGATTCGGGCGGCGCTAGTCCAGGCCTCGACGGCTTGCGACGAGGAGAAGCAGGCCATCCTTGAGGCGAAGGCTTCTCATGACACAGCCCTGGGGGAGGTGGTCGACGTCCGTGGTCGTTGCAAGGTGCTGGAGGATGAGCTGCAAGGCCTGCGGGACTAGCTCGTGAAGGAGGTCCGCCTTCGCCAAGAGTAGGAAGAAGGCGTGGAGGCTCGTGAGGCGGCCGTCAAGGAGAGGGAGGTCAAGCTCAGGAAACGCCGCGGCCGCCTAGGAGCGCTGGAGCAGGAGTTGTGGGCGAGGAAGGCCGAGCTCGACGACAAGGCCCTGGTTCTTGCCGAGGACCGCGTGGCCTTCACGGAGATGGAGGCGAAGGCTCGCTCCTCGCTGAGGACGCTTTACGACAGCGGCCTGGAGAGCCCGCTGGCTGGTGCCGAGGATGGCCCCGCCAAGTTGCTTCCCTTCCTGGTTCGCGCTCTTGAAAACTAATGGCACTAACATAAAGTTTTTAATTTTTTCTAAAACTAATGGCACTAACAAAAAGTTTATAACTTTTCTGACCTAAAAGCAAAAAGAATTAAAAATAAAGCAAAAAACAAAAAAAACTGGAAAAAATATTTTTATAGTAAAGTTAATCACAAACTTGTAATTCACACAAATTTCAAAGAATTCAAATTCTAACTATTCAAATTTGAAAACTAATGGCACTAACAGAAAGTTTATAATTTTTCTAAAACTAATGGCACAAACAGAAAGTTTATAATTTTGCAAAAAACAAATAAGAAAAACAAAAGAAAATAAATAATGCAAAAAACAAAACAAAAAACTGGAAAAAGTAAAGTTAATCACAAACTTGTGATTCACACAAATTTCAAAGAATTCAAATTTTAACTGTTCAAATTTGAAAAGTAATGGCACTAACAGAAAGTTTATAATTTTTCTGACCTAAAAGCAAAAAAAAAATTAAGAAAATAAAGCAAGAAACAAAAGAAAATAAATAATGCAAAAACCAAAACAAAAAAACTAAAAAAAACTAAAAACTGCCACCTATTTGGCCACCACGGCCTAAATACGATTAGAAACCCAACCTGGGCCAGGATTCAGGCCCGGAGAAGGCCCAATAGGCCCACAGACAGCATAGTGTGAGATTAGGCTCGTAAGCCTGCATTTGAGAGGAGCTCGAGAGGGCAGCCGCAGTGGGGCTTATAAACCACTCCGAGCCCCTCTCAACTAGCGAGGTGGGACTAAACTTTTGGCCGTGGGTAGCGCAAGGCCTTTGGTCCCGGTTGGTGGCACCAACCGGTACTAAAGGGGGCGTTGGTCCCGGTTCATGGCACCAACCGGTACTAAAGGGGGCGTTGGTCCCGGTTCATGGCACCAACCGGGACCAATGCTCCTCGCCCGTGGCCCATGACCATTAGTCCCGGTTTGTGCCACAAACCAGGACTAAAGGGTTGGTCGTCGTTGCGGGCAGAGTTTAGTCCCACCTCACCAACCGAAGGGGGCTGACACCGGTTTATAAGCCCTTCCCTCTCTGCCTTGTTGAGCTCCTCTCAAAGTGAAAATAGATGCCCTAATAGAGAAAAGTTTAACCTAAATTCAGAGTAAATTTCTCTCACATTCATAGAAATTTACTATGAATTTAGGTTAATTTTCTCTGTAAGCGCATCTATTCTCATTTTTTTAGTAAGTTAATCAAAAACTTTTGATTCACACAAATTTCAAAGAATTCAAATTTTAACTATTCAAAATTGAAAACTAATGGCACTAACAGAAAGTTTATAATTTTGCTGTCCTAAAAGAAAAAAGAATTAAAAAATAAAGCAAAAACAAAAGAACATAAATAATGCAAAAAACAAAACAAAAAACAGGGAAAAACTATTTTTCTAGTAAAGTTAATCGCAAACTTGTGATTCACCAAAATTTCAAAGAATTCAAATTTTAACTATTCAAATTTGAAAACTGATGGCACTAACAGAAAGTTTTTAATTTTGCTGACCTAAAAGAAAAAACAATCAAAAATAAAGCAAAAAACAAAATAAAATAAATAATGCGGAAAACAAAACCGAAAAATAGAAAAAAACTATTTTTCTAGTAAAGTTAATCACAAACTTGTGATTCACATAAATTTCAAAGAATTCAAATTTTAACTATTCAAATTTGAAAACTAATTGCACTAACAGAAAGTTTATAATTTTGCTGACCTCAAAGCAAAAATAATTAAAAAATAAAGCAAAAAACAAGAGAAAATAAATAATGCAGAAAACAAAACAAAAAAACTGGGAAAAATATTTTTCTAGTAAAGTTAATCACAAACTTGTGATTCACATAAATTTCAAAGAATTCAAATTTGTAAACAAATGGCACTAACAGAAAGTTTATAATGTTGCTAACGTAAAAGCAAAAATAATTAAAAAATAAAGCAAAAACCAAAAGAAAATAAATAATGCAGAAAACAAAACAAAAAACTGGAAAAAAACTATTTTTCTAGTAAAGTTAATCACAAACTTGTGATTCACATAAATTTCAATGAATTCAAATTTTAACTATTCAAATTTGAAAACTAATGGAACTAACAGAAAGTTTATAATTTTTCTAAAACTAAAAGCAAAAAGAATAAAAAATAAAGCAAGAAACAAAAGAAAATAAATAATGCAAAAAACAAAACAAAAAAACTAGAAAAAATACTGCCACCTATTGGGCCACCATGGCCTGAATACGACGAGAAACCCAACCTGGGCCAGGATTCAGGCCCGCAGAAGGCCCAATAGGCCCACAAATAGCATAGTGTGAGATTAGGCCCGTAAGCCTGCATTTGACAGGAGCTCGAGAGGGCAGCCGTAGTGGGGCCTATAAACCACTCTCGAGCTCTCTCAGCTAGCGAGGTGGTACTAAACTTTTGACGCGGGGCAGCACAAGGCCTTTGGTCCCGGTTGGTCCCACCAACCGGGACTAAAGGGTTGCATTGGTCACGGTTCGTGGCACCAACCGGGACCAATGCCCCCTTTAGTCCCAGTTTGTGGCACCAACTGGGACCAAAGGCCTCCGCTTCCCACCCTTTGGGCTGCTAAAAAGAGACCTATGGTCCCGGTTGGTGGCACCAACAGGGACTAAAGGGGGGCATTAGTCCCGATTGGTGCCACGAACTGGAACTAATGCTTGGACTATATAACAAACACTTGTGAAAATTTTCACTTCTCATTCGCAGTTGCCCCCGACGACGCCGACGACATCGACGCCGCCAGGCTGCCCCGTGTTGGGAAACGTAGTAATTTCGAAAATTTTCCTACGCACACGCAAGATCATGGTGATGCACAGCAACGAGAGGGGAGAGTGTTGTCTACGTACCAACGCAGACCGACTGCGGAAGCGATCACACAACATAGAGGAAGTAGTTGTACGTCTTCTTCCCGATCCGACCGATCCAATCACCGTTACTCCGGCACCTCCGAGTTCTTAGCACACGTTCAGCTCGATGACGATCCTCGGGCTCCGATCCAGCAAAGCGTCGAGGAGGAGTTCCGTCAGCACGACGGCGTGGTGACGATCTTGATGTACTACCGACGCAGGGCTTCGCCTAAGCACTACAACGGTATGATCGAGGTGGAATTTGGTGGCAGGGGGCACCGCACACGGCTAAGGAACGATCTCAAGGATCAACTTGTGTGTCTTGGGGTGTCCCCTGCCCCCGTATATAAAGGTTGGAGAGAGGGGGGCTGGCCGGCCAGAGAGAGGGAGGCGCAGGGGGAGTCCTACTCCTACCAGGAGTAGGACTCCCCACTCCAATCCTATTCCAACTAGGACTCTCAAGGGGGAAAGGAGAGAGAGGGGGGCCGGCCCCTTCTCCTTGTCCTACTAGGACTTGGGGAAGGGGGGGGCGCGGCCAGGTGTGGGCTGCCCCTTTCCTCTTTTCCAATAAGGCCCAATAGGCCCATTAGCCTCCCGGGGGGTTCCGGTAACCCTCCCGGTATTCCGGTAAAATCCCGATTTCACCCGGAACACTTCCGATGTCCAAACATAGGCTTCCAATATATCAATCTTTACGTCTCGACCATTTCGATACTCCTCGTCATGTCCGTGATCTCATCCGGGACTCCGAACAACCTTCGGTACATCAAAATGCATAAACTCATAATAACTGTCATCGTAACGTTAAGCGTGCGGACCCTACGGTTCGAGAACAATGTAGACATGACCGAGACACGTCTCCGGTCAATAACCAATAGCGGGACCTGGATGCCCATATTGGCTCCTACATATTCTACGAAGATCTTTATCGGTCAGACCGCATAACAACATACGTTGTTCCCTTTGTCATCGGTATGTTACTTGCCTGAGATTCGATCGTCGGTATCCAATACCTAGTTCAATCTCGTTACCGGCAAGTCTCTTTACTCGTTCCGTAATACATCATCTCACAACTAACATATTAGTTGCAGTGCTTGCAAGGCTTATGTGATGTGCATTACCGAGAGGGCCCAGAGATACCTCTCCGACACTCGGAGTGACAAATCCTAATCTCGAAATACGCCAACCCAACATCTACCTTTGGAGACACCTGTAGTACTCCTTTATAATCACCCAGTTATGTTGTGACGTTTGGTAGCACCCAAAGTGTTCCTCCGGTAAACGGGAGTTGCATAATCTCATAGTCATAGGAACATGTATAAGTCATGAAAAATAGCAACAGCAACATACTAAACGATCGGGTGCTAAGCTAATGAAATGGGTCATGTCAATCCGATCATTCAACTAATGATGTGACCTCGTTAATCAAATAACAACTCTTTTGTCCATGGTTAGGAAACATAACCATCTTTGATTAACGAGCTAGTCAAGTAGAGGCATACTAGTGACACTCTGTTTGTCTATGTATTCACACATGTATTATGTTTCCGGTTAATACAATTCTAGCATGAATAATAAACATTTATCATGATATAAGGAAATAAATAATAACTTTATTATTGCCTCTAGGGCATATTTCCTTCAGTCTCCCACTTGCACTAGAGTCAATAATCTAGTTCACATCGCCATGTGATTTAGCAGCAATAGTTCACATCACCATGTGATTAACACCCATAGTTCACATCGTCATGTGACCAACACTCAAAGGGTTTACTAGAGTCAGTAATCTAGTTCACATATCTATGTGATTAACACCCAAAGAGTACTAAGGTGTGATCATGTTTTGCTTGTGAGATAATTTTAGTCAACGGGTCTGTCACATTCAGATCCGTAAGTATTTTGCAAAATTCTTTGTCTATAATGCTCTGTACGGAGCTACTCTAGCTAATTGCTCCCACTTTCAATATGTATCTAGACCGAGACTTAGAGTCATCTAGATTAGTGTCAAAACTTGCATCGACGTAACCCTTTACGACGAACCTTTTTGTCACGTCCATAATCGAGAAACATTTCCTTATTTCACTAAGGATAATTCTGACCGCTGTCAAGTGATCTACTCCTAGATCACTATTGTACTCCCTTGCCAAATCAGTGCAGGGTATACAATAGATCTGGTATACAGCATGACATACTTTATAGAACCTATGGCCAAGGCATAGGGAATTACTTTCATTCTCTTTCTATCTTCTGCCGTGGTCGGGCTTTGAGTCTTACTCAACTTCACACCTTGTAATACAGGCAAGAACTCTTTCTTTGACTGTTCCATTTTGAACTACTTCAAAATCTTGTCAAGGTATGTATTCATTGAAAAACTTATCAAGCGTCTTGATCTATCTCTATAGATCTTGATACTCAATATGTTAGCAGCTTCACCGAAGTCTTTCTTTGAAAAACTCCTTTCAAACACTCCATTATGCTTTACAGAATAATTCTACATTATTTCCGATCAACAATATGTCATTCACATATACTTATCAGAAATGCTGTAGTGCTCCCACTCACTTTCTTGTAAATACAGGCTTCACCGCAAGTCTGTATAAAACTATATGCTTTGATCAACTTATCAAAGCGTATATTCCAAGTCCGAGATGCTTGCACCAGCCCACAGATGGATCGCTGGTGCTTGCACATTTTGTTAGCACCTTTTGGATTGACAAAACCTTCTAGTTGCATCACATACAACTCTTCTTTAGTAAATCCATTAAGGAATGCAGTTTTGTTTATCCATTTGCCAGATTTCATAAAATGCGGCAATTGCTAACATGATTCGGACAGATTTAATAGATACGAGTGAGAAACTCTCATCATAGTCAACACCTTGACCTTGTCGAAAACCTTTTGCGACAATTCTAGCTTTGTAGATAGTAACACTACTATCAGCATCCGTCTTCCTCTTGAAGATCCATTTATTATCAATTGCTTGCCGACCATCGGGCAAGTCAACCAAAGTCCATACTTTGTTCTCATACATGGATCATATCTCAGATTTCATGGCCTCAAACCATTTCGCGGAATCTGGGCTCATCATCGCTTCCTCATAGTTCGTAGGTTCATCATGATCTAGTAGCATGACTTCCAGAATTGGATCACCGTACCACTCTGGCGTGGATCTTACTCTGGTTGATCTACGAGGTTCAGTAGTATCTTGTTCTGAAGTTTCATGATCATCATCATTAGCTTCCTCACTAACTGGTGTAGGTGTCACAGAAACAGTTTTCTGTGATGTACTACTTTCCAATAAGGGAGCAGGTACAGTTACCTCGTCAAGTTCTACTTTCCTCCCACTCACTTCTTTCGAGAGAAACTCCTTCTCCAGAAAGTTTCCAAATTTTAGCAACAAATGTCTTGCCTTCGGATCTGTGATAGAAGGTGTATCCAATAGTTTCCTTTGGATATTCTATGAAGACGCACTTCTCCGATTTGAGTTTGAGCTTATCAGGATGAAACCTTTTCATATAAGCATCGCAACCCCAAATTTTAAGAAACGACAACTTTGGTTTCTTGCCAAACCATAGTTCATAAGGTGTCGTCTCAACAGATTTTGATGGTGCCCTATTTAACGTGAATGCAGCTGTCTCTAATGCATAACCCCAAAACGATAGTGGTAGATTGGTAAGATACATCATAGATTGCACTATATCCAATAAAGTACGGTTATGACGTTAGGACACACCATTATGCTGTGGTGTTCCATATGGCATGATTTTGTGAAACTATTCCACATTGTTTCAATTGAAGACCAAACTCGTAACTCAACTATTTTACCTCTGCGATCATATCGTAGAAACTTTTATTTTCTTGTCACGATGATTTTCACTTCACTCTGAAATTCTTTGAACTTTTCAAATGTTTCAGACTTATGTTTCATCAAGTAGATATACTCATATCTTCTCAAATCATCTGTGAAGATCAGAAAATAATGATACCTGTCGCGAGCCTCAATATTCATTGGACCACATACATCAGTATGTATGATTTCCAACAAATCTGTTGCTCGCTCCATTGTTCCGAAGAACGGCGTTTTAGTCATCTTGCCCAAAAGGCACGGTTCGCAAGCATCAAGTGATTCATAATCAAGTGATTCCAAAATCCCATCAGCATGGAGTTTCTTCATGCGCTTTACACCAATATGACCTAAACGGCAGTGCTACAAATAAGTTGCACTATTATTATTAACTTTGCATCTTTTGGTTTCAATATTATGATTATGTGTATCACCATGATCGAGATCCAACGAACTATTTTCATTGGGTGTGTAACCATATAAGGTTTTATTCATGTAAACAGAACAACAATTTATTCTCTTACTTTAATGAATAACCGTATTGCAATAAACATGATCAAATCATATTCATGCTCAACGCAAAAACCAAATAACACTTATTTAAGTTCAACACTAATCCCGAAATTATAGGGAGTGTGCGATGATGATCATATCAATCTTGGAACTACTTCCAACACACATCATCACTTCACCCTTAACTAGTCTCTGTTTATTCTGCAACTCCCGTTTCGAGTTACTACTCTTAGCAACTGAACTAGCATCAAATACTGAGGGGTTGCTATAAACACTAGTATAGTACACATCAATAACATGTATATCAAATATACTTATGTTCACTTTGCCATCCTACTTATCCGCCAATCACTTGGGGTAGTTCCGCTTCCAGTGACCAGTCCCTTTGCAGTAGAATCACTTAGTCTCAGGCTTAGGATCAGACTTGGGCTTCTTCACTTGAGCAGCAACTTGCTTGCCATTCTTCTTGAAGTTCCCCTTCTTCCCTTTGCCCTTTTCTTGAAACTAGTGGTCTTGTCAACCATCAACACTTGATGTTTTTCTTGATTTCTACCTTCGTTGATTTCAGCATCACGAAGAGCTTGGGAGTTGTTTCCATTATCCCTTGCATATTATAGTTCATCACGAAGTTCTACTAACTTAGTGATGATGACTAGAGAATTCTGTCAATCACTATCTTATCGGGAAGATTAACTCCCACTTGATTCAAGCGATTGTAGTACCCAGACAATCTGAGCACATGCTCACTAGTTGAGCGATTCTCCTCCATATTTTAGCTATAGAACTTGTTGGAGACTTCATATCTCTCAACTCGGGTATTTTCTTGAAATATTAACTTCAACTCCTGGAACATCTCATATGGTCCTTGACGTTCAAAACGTCTTTGAAGTCCCGATTCTAAGCCATTAAGCATGCTGCACTAAACTATCAAGTAGTCATCATATTGAGCTAGCCAAACGTTCATAACGTCTGCATCTGCTCCTGCAATAGGTCTTTCACCTAGCGGTGCATCAAGGACATAATTCTTCTGTGCAGCAATGAGGATAAACCTCTGATCACGGATCCAATCCGCATCTTTGCTACTAACATCTTTCAACACAATTTTCTCTAGGAACATATCAAAATAAACATAGGGAAGCAACAACGCGAGCTATTGATCTACAACATAATTTGCAAAATACTACCAGGACTAAGTTCATGATAAATTTAAGTTCAATTTAATCATATTACTTAAGAGCTCCCACTTAGATAGACATCCCTCTAATCCTCTAAGTGATCACGTGATCCAAATCAACTAAACCATAACCGATCATCACGTGAGATGGAGTAGTTTTCAATGGTGAACATCGTTATGTTGATCATATCTACTATATGATTCATGCTCGACCTTTCGGTCTCCGTGTTCCGAGGCCATATCTGTATATGCTTGGCTCGTCAAGTATAACCTGAGTATTCTGCGTGTGCAACTGTTTTGCACCCGTTGTATTTGAACGTAGAGCTTATCACACCCGATCATCACGTGGTGTCTGGGCACGAAGAACTTTGGCAACGGTGCATACTCAGGGAGAACACTTCTTGATAATTTAGTGAGAGATCATCTTATAATGCTACCGTCAATCAAAGCAAGATAAGATGCATAAAAGGATAAACATCACATGCAATCAATATAAGTGATATGATATGGTCATCATCATCTTGTGCTTGTGATCTCCATCTCCGAAGCACCGTCATGATCACCATCGTCACCGGCGCGCCACCTTGATCTCCATCGTAGCATCGTTGTCGTCTCGTCAATCTTATGCTTCCACGACTATCACTACCACTTAGTAATAAAGTAAAGAATTACATCGCAATTGCATTGCATACAATAAAGCGACAACCATATGGCTCCTGCCAGTTGCCGATAACTCGGTTACAAAACATGATCATCTCATACAATAAAATCAGCATCATGCCTTGACCATATCACATCACAACATGCCCTGCAAAAACAAGTTAGACGTCCTCTACTTTGTTGTTGCAAGTTTTACGTGGCTGCTACGGGCTTAAGTAAGAACTCATCTCACCTACGCATCAAAACCACAACGATAGTTCGTCAAATAGACTCCGTTTTAACCTTCTCAAGGACCGGGCGTAGCCATACTTGGTTCAACTAAAGTTGGAGAGACTGTCTTCCGCAAGCCATCTATGTGCAAAGCACGTCGAGGGAACCGGTCTCGCGTAAGAGTACGCGTAAGGTTGGTCTGGATCGTCTCGTCCAACAATACCGCCGAACCAAAGTATGACATGCTGGTAGGCAGTATGACTTGTATCGCCCACAACTCACTTGTGTTCTACTCGTGCAAATAACATCAAACCATAAAAATCTAGGGTCTGATACCACTGTTGGGAAACGTAGTAATTTCGAAAATTTTCCTACGCACACGCAAGATCATGGTGATGCACAGCAACGAGAGGGGAGAGTGTTGTCTACGTACCAACGCAGACCGACTGCGGAAGCGATCACACAACGTAGAGGAAGTAGTCGTACGTCTTCTTCCCGATCCGACCGATCCAAGCACCGTTACTCCGGCACCACCGAGTTCTTAGCACACGTTCAGCTCAATGACGATCCTCGGGCTCCGATCCAGCAAAGCGTCGAGGAGGAGTTCCGTCAGCACGACGGCGTGGTGACGATCTTGATGTACTACCGACGCAGGGCTTCGCCTAAGCACTACAACGGTATGATCAAGGTGGAATTTGGTGGCAGGGGGCACCGCACACGGCTAAGGAACGATCTCAAGGATCAACTTGTGTGTCTTGGGGTGTCCCCTGCCCCCGTATATAAAGGTTGGAGGGAGGGGGGCTGGCCGGCCAGAGAGAGGGAGGCGCAGGGGGAGTCCTACTCCTACCGGGAGTAGGACTCCCCCCTCCAATCCTATTCCAACTAGGACTCTCAAGGGCGAAAGGAGAGAGAGGGGGGCCGGCCCCTTCTCCTAGTCCTACTAGGACTTGGGGAAGGGGGGGCGCGCGGCCAGGTGTGGGCTGCCCCTTTCCTCTTTTCCACTAAGGCCCAATAGGCCCATTAGCCTCCCGGGGGGTTCCGGTAACCCTCCTGGTATTCCGGTAAAATCCCGATTTCACCCGGAACACTTCCGATGTCCAAACATAGGCTTCCAATATATCAATCTTTACGTCTCGACCATTTCGAGACTCCTCGTCATGTCCGTGATCTCATCCGGGACTCCGAACAACCTTCGGTACATCAAAATGCATAAACTCATAATAACTGTCATCGTAACGTTAAGCGTGCGGACCCTACGGTTCGAGAACAATGTAGACATGACCGAGACACGTCTCCGGTCAATAACCAATAGCGGGACCTGGATGCC
This sequence comes from Triticum monococcum, assembly GCA_034509565.1. Lineage (NCBI taxonomy): Eukaryota > Viridiplantae > Streptophyta > Magnoliopsida > Poales > Poaceae > Triticum > Triticum monococcum. Next base: position 72,940,285 of record CM067846.1, read on the forward strand.
CATATTGGCTCCTACATATTCTACGAAGATCTTTATCGGTCAGACCGCATAACAACATACGTTGTTCCCTTTGTCATCGGTATGTTACTTGCCTGAGATTCGATCGTCGGTATCCAATACCTAGTTCAATCTCGTTACCGGCAAGTCTCTTTACTCGTTCCGTAATACATCATCTCACAACTAACATATTAGTTGCAGTGCTTGCAAGGCTTATGTGATGTGCATTACCGAGAGGGCCCAGAGATACCTCTCCGACACTCGGAGTGACAAATCCTAATCTCGAAATACGCCAACCCAACATCTACCTTTGGAGACACCTGTAGTACTCATTTATAATCACCCAGTTACGTTGTGACGTTTGGTAGCACCCAAAGTGTTCCTCCGGTAAACGGGAGTTGCATAATCTCATAGTCATAGGAACATGTATAAGTCATGAAGAATAGCAACAGCAACATACTAAACGATCGGGTGCTAAGCTAATGAAATGGGTCATGTTAATCAGATCATTCAACTAATGATGTGACCTCGTTAATCAAATAACAACTCTTTTGTCCATGGTTAGGAAACATAACCATCTTTGATTAACGAGCTAGTCAAGTAGAGGCATACTAGTGACACTCTGTTTGTCTATGTATTCACACATGTATTATGTTTCCGGTTAATATAATTCTAGCATGAATAATAAACATTTATCATGATATAAGGAAATAAATAATAACTTTATTATTGCCTCTAGGGCATATTTCCTTCACCCCCGACGCCGCCCGCCGCCCCCGCCGTCGCCGTCGTCCACCATCGCCGTCGCCCGCACCTCGCCGTGGCCCGCGCCCCCGCCCGACGCTGTCACCGCTCGCCGCCCCTGAACTGACACGCGCCGCCCCGGCCCGCCCCATCATCATCGTCGACCTACCCCGCCCCCTTCGTCGCCGTTGCCCCCTGCCCCGAGCGCGCCCCACTGCCCCGTCGACGTCATCACCGTCGCCATCCTCGTCGTAGACCCTGTGCCCCTGCCTTGGTCCGGCCGGCGCCCTCCCTATCCTCTTCCTGTTTTTTTAATGTATATATGCTTGTTTTTTTTCATATATATGATGATATATATATATGCTTGTTTTTTTCATGTATATATGCTTGTTTTTTTCTTATATATGATGATGTATATGCTTGTTATCATAATTGTTTTTGTTCATATATATGACAATTTTTATATACAATATGATGTTTTTTTGTTCATAGATGATCATATATATGATGTATGCATGGATGTGGATGAAATGAGATGAGATGAGATGTGTTTTATGTTGGAGAAGAAAACATTTTCTTCCATGCAAAAGTTACATTTTTAGAAAAGTTTTATATATCTAGCTAGGAAAGGAAGAAGAAGAAAAAGAATGAGAGGAAAAAGGAAAATAAGAAGAGGAAGAAAGTAGAAGAAGAAGAGAGGAAGAAGAGGAGAAATAAATAAGAAGAAGAAAAAAGAAGAAAAAGAAGAGGAGAAGAATAAAGGAATAGAGGAGAAGAAGAGAAAATAGAATATTCTATTTTCTCTTCTTCTTCTCCTCTTTTTTTTCTTCTTTTTTTCCTTCGATCTTCTCCTCTGTTAATATCTTCTTCTCCTCTTTTTATTTCTTCTTCGTCTTCTTATTTTTTATCGGATATGTTGTTGTCGATATACCCTGTGTCTCGATAACTTCAACACGAGGGGGGGTTGGGTTCGACCTACCCCCTCCTCGATAATATTATTTTCCCATGTATGTATGCAAAAGTTACATTTTTAGAAAAGTTTTATATATCTAGCTAGGAAAGGAAGAAGAAGAAAAAGAATGAGAGGAAAAAGGAAAACAAGAAGAGGAAGAAAGGAGAAGAAGAGGAGAGGAAGAAGAGGAGAAATAAATAAGAATAAGAAAAAAGAAGAAAAAGAAGAGGAGAAGAAGAAAGGTATAGAGGAGAAGAAGAGAAAATAGAATATTCTATTTTCTCTTCTTCTCCTTTATTTCTTTCTTCTTCTCCTCTTTTTTCTTCTTCTTTTTTTTCTTCGATCTTCTCCTCTATTAATATCTTCTTCTCCTCTTTTTATTTCTTCTTCGTCTTCTTATTTTTATCGGATATATCGTTGTCGATATACCCCATGTCCCGATAACTTCAACATGAGGGGGGTGGGTTCGACCTTACCCCTCCCCGATAATATTATTTTTCCATGTATGTATGCAAAAGTTACATTTTTAGAAAAGTTTTATATATCTAGCTAGGAAAGGAAGAAGAAGAAAAAGAATGAGAGGAAAAAGGAAAATAAGAAGAGAAAGAAAGGAGAAGAAGAGGAGAGGAAGAAGAGGAGAAATAAATAAGAAGAAGAAAAAAGAAGAAAAAGAAGAGGAGAAGAAGAGAAAATAGAACATTCTATTTTCTCTTCTTCTCCTCTATTCCTTTCTTCTTCTCCTATTTTTTTTCTTCTTTTTTTATTCGATCTTCTCCTCTATTAATATCTTCTTCTCCTCTTTTTATTTCTTCTTCGTCTTCTTATTTTTTTATCAGATATGTCATTGTCGATATACTCCGTGTCCCAAAAACTTCAACACGAGGGGGGGGGGGTTCGACCTACCCCCTCCCCGATAACTTATACCACGGGAGCACCCCCCCCAGCCCTCTCGCTCACCCAAAACTCTCGAGGACACCCAAACCCTAGAAAAAAAACAATGTCGATATCCTACCCCCTCCTGCCACGCCCCAACCCTTGAAGCTTTACCGAGGCCACCCCAAACCCGGAATAAGCTAGGTCTACGTTTGCCACAAATATATCCACATGCTGTCATGTTTGTGTAATAATTGCCATGTTGTAATATTTGCAGAAACAATGGAGTTCAGACGAGACGAGGAACAAGAACAGGTGTTGGGGGACATAATCTTAGCCGGAGGTGATGTCATGTCGTATCTTAATGACAATGAAGGTCTGGAAGCAGAACAAGGTGAAGAAGAAGCAGGCTATGGTGATCGAAGAATGGAGGAGGAAACACATGATTATGATGGCTCCGGTGACCCAATGCTGGTGCAAGAAGGAGCCCGTGATGATGGCTCCGGTGACCGAACAGAGTCCGGCCAGGTAAATATATTAGTTAAGCCTGTGATGACTAGCTAATTGATGCATTCATTGTTTTGATATGTACACATTAATTAACTCTCGTCTAATTCTTCTTTTTTCTAGCCCTCCGGATTGAGCCCAACTTCGGTAAAGAGACGAATCCCGAAGAAAAAGTTGCACTCGGATGAAAGGTTTGAGATCACAGAAACCGCGCGCGATGGCAATGCCGATTGAACCCGCCCGGACAAAGGATGCATTTTATGCTCAGTGCGGGGTTCTTGTTAGGGACAAGATCCCGATCTACATCCAGCAATGGTATAAGCCTAAGAACTAAGACCCTGAGGTGTCTTGTGTCAATGATATGCAGAAAGATGATCTTTGGACTGAGCTGAAGGCAAATTTCACCCTACTGCCAGAGGAGGATCCGGAGAAGCCAGTTAAAGAGAAATTAATCAAGTCTCATGCTCTTAAGATGATGGCAGAGCTATTCAGGAGGTGGAAGAATGAGCTGAAAACGTTTGTCGACAACGAAGAGACACCAGAATTCATCGGCAGATATGAGAAGATCAGAGATCACTGGCCTGCATTTGTGGCCTACAACACATCAGGAAAGAGTAAGAAGATGTTCGTGACAAACAAGAAATATGTTGCAAAGAAGAAGATTCACCATCGCTCGGGGTCAGGTGGCTACCTCAAAGCCCGACCTAAGTGGGCCAAGGCTGAGAATGATCTGCTTGATAAAGGGATCGAACCAGAGACAATGAACTGGCCAGACCATTGCCGGACTTGGTTCTTCGGGGCTGGCGGAGCCGTGGACCCTGTATCAGGGAAATGCGTTTGGACGGACGAGCAAATGAACATACCAGTCAAGAAGCTAAAGCACTATATCGATGCAGCGCAGCAAGGGACGTTCGTTCCAGACAGAGAGAACGACAAGCTCACAATATGGCCCTCGGGAATCCTGAGCACCCTGGATGTACACGAGGCATGCCAGGCTCCTTTCCGTGGAGGGCTGGTTTTCCGGACGCAGGCGGTTACAAATGCTGGGAGAGGAGGAAAAAAGTGCAGCAGACCCAACTGCAGGCGCTGCATGCAAGGGTGCAAGCGATAGAGGAACGAGAAGAAAATCGCAGCAAACGAACTGCCGAAGCTTCCCCCGAAGCTACCCCGCCATCTCAGCAGAGAAGCAGCGTGGCTTCCACCGAGCTGCTTCAGCCGGAGCATGTCTTGACGGCTCCTGCCAGCTATCCTGTGGATGCTATCACGGAGTCTCAAAATTGCCACCTTATGACGCGATGGATGAATTTGAAGGTCAAGGCAGCTGTTGGCTTTGTTTTTCCTACTGAACCCGGCACAACTTTTCACTGCCGGCCGATTCCAGAAGGATATGCTAGGGTGATGGTGGAGGGGAGACTCGGCTGGGTTCTGCTCTGAAGACTCCATGCCTATGGCGAAAGGAGCTCATCAACCTTCCGAACTAGACGCCTCCGCCTCCTCCTCCCCCGGCGAGTCAGGGCACTCCACCTCCTCCACCGCCTCCTCCTCCGGCGAGTGACGATCAGGGCACTCATCCTCCTTCTCCGGCGCGTGGCGGCACCTCGCCTCCTTCTCCGCCCGTGCCAGCACGCCCGAGCAGCCAGCCTCCTCCTTCTCCGCCTCTTCAGCAAGGGCGGAAGAGACCCGCGGCCGCTCCAGCTGCTCCGGCGCGTCGTAGTCCTTCTCCTCCTCCTCGTAAGCAAGGAAAGAAGACAGCCGCAGCCGCTCCGTCTGCTCTACCGGCGTCTAACAGTACAGCCATAGGCGGGAGGCAACACAGATTCGGTCCTTCTTTGAAGAATCCAGAGAAGTTACCATACGAGAGGACCCCGGAGGAGAACGCCGAGATCGCACAAGAAGAAGTGAGGAACTTCTTTGAAGGGGTGAAAGCAAAGAAACATCCACCTCCGGAGGAGAAGGTAGATCTGGTGAAAGCAAAGCGCACTCTGGCTGCCCTGAAAAAACCAGCAAAGTCTCCGCTGAAAGGCAACTATCAGCGCATTATTGAAAAGTCATTTGTCGAAGCGGAGCGGTCAGGAAGTACTGTCAGTGATCAAATGTTAAAAGAATGACGAGCTGGGAAAAAAATTCCCCAGCTCGGCGAACAAGCGAACCAATCGTGCCCCCCGCTCAAGGTGCCTACTAATGATCCGAGGATGGTGCCCGGTTATAGCAATCTTGGAGATTACCTGCCCGACGATGTACATTATGTGTTCTTGGAGGTGGAGGAACACAAATACGAGTACGGGAAGCCTCTCGTCAAAGATGAAAGATCTCTAACAATGATGATGTGAAGATTCCATGATTGGTACATGAAAACCTGCAGAGAGTCTGGGGGGAGGAATACTTTGACGCTGAGAGTTAGAGAGGAGCATGACCTCGTTGTAATTGCACTATTGAATGTTCCATTTGAGGAGTTCTTCCAGTTTTTCAATCAAAAGGCCCTCGATAAAGCAACGGTCACTTGCTACTGTCTGTAAGTAGTACTACTTCTGTCATTAAGTCTCTCTATATAGGTCAGCTCTTTCATTGCATGTATTTATAATTATCCTCACTATATTATGAAGATTGAAGACCGCCGAATTGAAGAGAAGACAAATCGGTGATATTGGGTTCATTAACACAAATCTCATAGATGCAACCGAGGTTAAATATCGTGCCGACGATACCGAGGCCAACTTGCTATGATATATGGTAATAAATGAAAACAAAGATACAATACTCTTTCCTTACAACTTCAGGTGAATGTTACTGTCTTGTGCATATTCGGTTTCCCTTATTAGTCCAGGTTATAATAATGTAATTGATGAGTTATGCATGCGTGCACAGGTTCCACTATATTCTCCTAGAGATTAAGCTTGAGCAGGGACTAGTAACCGTCTTAGACTCGAGACGAAAAGATCCCCAGGACTATGCGGACATGACTCAAATGCTCGAGAAGTAAGTTAAATCGATCGTTATCCACCATATCAGCAACTTTGTTCATTTCCTGATATCAAGTAATTGTTTTCTTTGTCTGGCTAGGTTTGGAGAAAATTCACCAAAAAAGCTCCGGGACTGCCAAAGAAGCTGCAATTTAGACACCCGAAAGTAAGTTCTATAGTAACATGTTCCGCGCATCTCCTAGTGATTCAAGCGCTAGTTTCATCAATACCATTTGGCATGCTTGCTTATCAGTTTGATTGAACTCTATTTCTTGTAAAGTGGTTGTGGCAGGAACAAGGGAATGATTATTGTGGACACTATGTTTGTGGGTCCATCCGCCACACGACTTGTGAACGAGGGTACTCTAAGGAACAACATGAAGTGCGTAAGCAATAATATTTCACAATTTTATTTTATTACCATCATTTGTGTTGAGTTCCATTTATTCATATATATACGCACTATTCGTCACCCTAGGTGAGAAATAGTTATTCTTCACCCCCTTCTATTTTACCATCAATGCACCATAATTTTACGTTCCGTAAGTTTTGTCTTATTTCCGACGCAAAAAGAGACCGCAAGAAAAAATATAATCGCCGTAAAAAATATTTGATGTTATGTAAAATTACAAACGTAAAAACATAGTATAAAATACATATAAACTGCAAATTTTCTTGTTTTATGACCTATATTTTTATTTTCTTTTGTCAAATTTTACGTAGTGAATTAATAGGAATGTAACTATTTGAATTCCAAACATAATTTAATTATGAAATGATCGTAAGATTACCTCGGGTGAAGAATAACTTATTCTGCAACATGGGTGATGAATAGTAACACTATATATATATGTATGTATTGACCCCCTTCTTCAAATTAGATCTTTCGGATGCGGGATGAACTCCCAGCACCAGCTCGTGTGCGAGCAATTCAAGAGGAATTGGCGGCATTCTTCCTTGACCACGTGATCGCTAAAGACGGAGAATTCTATGTGGATCATGTGTTCGTATATAATTAGGAGATTATATTGTAAGGGATAGTTATTATGTATATGTAGCCGGTAGTGTCGGATAGATATATGAGAACTTGTTATTCGACCAATCTCTCGGAGAAGGAGAGGTGGTCGATATCACTTCTCTCTGTATGCATATATCTTCATGACGATCTTCTGTTTCCTTCGTTTGCTTACTACCTAGCTAGCATGTCTAATCCTCTCTATAGGTATATAGTACATAGCGTCGACCAAGAACGGACATAAGAGAGGACACTTCTCTCTATTAATTAGCTAGCTAACATAATATATGAAACACCTAAATTAACCTCACAAAACCCCCAACCCCCGCCCCCCCTTTTCAAAAAAAAACAAAAACCTCAGCCCCAGAAATGCCGACGCCTGGATGCCTACTGGTCCCGGTTGGTGCCACTAACTGGGACCAAAGGCAAAAAAACCTCAGCCCCTGAAATGCTGACGCGTGGATGCCTATTGGTCCCGGTTGGTCCCACCAACCGGGACCAAAGGCCCTCCTGCCTGGGCTCGGCGCACCGGCCACGTGGAGGCCCATCTGTCCCGGTTCCTGTTTGAACTGGGACTAAAGTGACAGGGCATTAGTAACAACCCTTTAGTCCCGATTCAAAAACCGGGAAAAAAGGCCCTTACCAACCGGAACAAATGGCCTTTTTCTACAAGTGCTTGGACCCTCCATCAAGAAAGCCATGAGGCGGTCACGAGGGTGGAGGGCGCCCCCCTGGGGCGCCCCTGCCTCGTGGGCCCCTCAAAGGTCCACTGACGTACTCCTTCCTCATATATATACCTACGTACCCCCAAACGATTAGATACAGAGCCAAAAACCTAATTCCACCGCCGCAACTTTCTGTATCCACGAGATCCGATCTTGGGGCCTGTTCCGGAGCTCCGACGGAAGGGGAATCGATCACGGAGGGCTTCTACATCATCATCCAAGCCTCTCCGATGAAGTGTGAGTAGTTCACCTCAGACCTACGGGTCCATAGTTAGTAGCTACATGGCCTCTTCTCTCTTTTTGGATCTCAATACAACGTTCTCCCCCTCTCTCGTGGAGATCTATTCGATGTAATCTTCTTTTTGCGGTGTGTTTGTTGAGACCGATGAATTGTGGGTTTATGATCAAGTCTATCTATGAATAATATTTGAATCTTCTCTGAATTATTTTATGTATGATTTGTTATCTTTGCAAGTCTCTTCGAATTATCAGTTTGGTTTGGCCTATTAGATTGGTTGTTCTTGCCATGGGAGAAGTGCTTAGCTTTGGGTTCAATCTTGCGGTGTACTTTCCCAATGACAGAAGGGGCGGCAAGGCACGTATTGTATTGTTGCCATCGAGGATAACAAGATGGGGTTTTATCATATTGCATGAAACTATCCCACTACATCATGTCGTCTTGCTTAAGGCGTTACTCTTTTTTAACTTAATACTCTAGATCCATGCTGGATAGGGTTGATGAGTGGAGTAATAGTAGTAGATGCAGGCAGGAGTCGGTCTACTTGTCTCGGACGTGATGCCTATATACATGATCATACCTAGATATTCTCATAACTATGCTCAATTCTGTCAATTGCTCAACAGTAATTTGTTCACCCACCGTAGAATACTTATGCTCTTGAGAGAAGCCACTAGTGAAAACTCTGGCCCCCGGGTCTCTTTCTCATCATATCAATCTCCATCACTTTATTATTGCTTTGCTTTTACTTTGCCTTTTACTTTTCACTTTGCATCTCTATACCAAAAATACCAAAAATACTATCTATCATCTCTATCAGATCTCACTTTCGTAAGTGACCGTGAAGGGATTGACAACCCCTAAGCGCGTTGGTTGTGTTGAGCTATTGTTTTTGTGTAGGTACAAGGGACTCGCGCGTAGCCTCCTACTGGATTGATACCTTGGTTCTCAAAAACTGAGGAAAATACTTACGCTACTTTGCTGCATCATCCTCTCCTCTTCGGGGAAATCCAAGGCAGTGCTCAAGAGGTAGCAAGAAGAATTTCTGGCGCCGTTGCCGGGGACTCTGCGCAAAAGTCAACATACCAAGTACCCATCACAATCCCTATCTACCGCATTACATTATTTTCCATTTTCCTCTCGTTTTCCTGTCCCCCACTTCACCCTTGCTGTTTTATTCGCCCTCTCTCTCTATCCTCCCTCTCTTTCTCTATTTGCCTCTTTTTGCCCGTTTGCTTTTTGTTTGCTCGTGTGTTGGATTGCTTGTTTGTCGCGATGGCTCAAGATAATACTAAATTGTGTGATTTCACCAATACCAACAATAATGATTTCCTTAGCACTCCGATTGCTCCTCTTACCGATGCTGAATCTTGTGAAATTAATGCTGCTTTGCTGAATCATGTCATGAAAGATCCGTTTTCCGGCCTTCCTAGTGAAGATGCCGCTACCCATCTTAATAACTTCGTTGATTTGTGTGACATGCAAAAGAAGAAAGATGTGGATAATGATATTGTTAAATTGATGCTATTTCCTTTTTCCCTTAGAGATCGTGCTAAAGCTTGGTTTTCATCTTTGCCTAAAAATAGTATTGATTCATGGAACAGGTGCAAAGATGCTTTTATCTCAAAGTATTTTCCTCCCGCTAAGATCATCTCTCTTAGAAACGATATTATGAATTTTAAGCAACTTGATCATGAACATTTTGCACAAGCTTGGGAAAGAATGAAATTAATGATACGTAATTGCCCTACTCATGGTTTGAATTTGTGGATGATTATACAAAAATTTCATGCCAGATTGAATTTTGCTTCTAGAAATCTTTTAGATTCGGCCGCGGGAGGCACTTTTATGGAAATCACTTTAGGAGATGCTACTAAACTCCTACATAATATTTTGGTTAATTATTCTCAATGGCACACTGAAAGATCCACTAATAAAAAAGTGCATGCGATAGAAGGAATTAATGTTTTGAGTGTAAAGATGGATGAACTTATGAAATTATTTGCTACTAAGAGTGTTTCTTCTGATCCTAATGATATGCCTTTGTCTACTTTTATTGAGAATAATAATGAATCTATGGATGTGAATTTCGTTGGTAGGAATAATTTTGGTAACAACGTGTATAGAGGGAATTTTAATCCTAGGCCTTATCCTAGTAATCCTTCTAATAATTATGGAAATTCCTACAACAACTCTTATGGAAATTTTAATAAGATGCCCTCTGAATTTGAGAGTAGTGTTAAAGAGTTTATGAATTCACAAAAGAATTTTAATACTTTGCTTCAAGAGAAATTGCTTAAAGTTGATGATTTGGCTAGGAACGTTGATAGAATTTCTCTTGAGGTTGATTCTTTAAAGCTTAGATCTATTCCTCCTAAGCATTATATCAGTGAGTCTCTCAAAGCCATGAGAATTTCCATTTGATGAGTGCAAGGAAAGAACCGCTAGGACGCATGCTATGAAAGATGCCTTTATTAAAGCGTGTTCTTCCAATTCCTATGAATATATAGATGAAGATCTAAAAGTTATTGATGAGTCTCCTATTAAATATTTGTTTTAAAATATGAATCTTGATGAAACTGAATATAATCCACCCTTACCTAAAAGGCGTTCTAAAAATTCAGAGTATTTAAATCTTGATGATGAAATTGATAAAAGTGGGATTGAAAGAAATAAAACTCAAGATGTTGCTAAACCCACTATATTGGATTTCAAGGAATTTAATTATGAAAATTTCTCTTTAATTGATTGTATTTCCTTGTTGCAATCCGTGCTAAATTCTCCTCATGCTTATAGTCAAAATAAAGCCTTTACCGAACATATTGTTGATGCCTTGATGCAATCTTATGAAGAAAAACTTGAGTTGAAAGTTTCTATCCCTAGAAAACTTTATGATGAGTGGGAACCAACTATTAAAATTAAAATTAAAGATTATGAGCTTTATGCTTTGTGTGATTTGGGTGCTAATGTCTCTACTATTCCCAAAACTTTGTGTGATTTGCTAGATTTCCGTGATTCTGACAATTGCTCTATAAACTTGCATCTTGCGGATTCCACTATTAAGAAACCTATGGGAGGAATTAATGATGTTCTTATTGTTGCAAATAGGAATTATGTGCCCGTAGATTTTATCGTTCTTGATATAGATTGCAATCCTTCTTGCCCTATTATTCTAAGTAGACCTTTCCTTAGAACGGTTGGTGCAATTATTGATATGAAGGAAGGGAATATTAGATTCAAATTTCCATTAGAAAAGGGCATGGAACACTTTCCTCAAAGAAAATAAAATTACCATATGAATCTATCATGAGATCCACTTATGGATTGCATACCAAATATGGCAATACCTAGATCTATTCTTGCTTGTTATGCCTAGCTATGGCCGTTAAACGATAGCGCTTGTTGGGAGGCAACCCAATTTTATTTTTATTAAATGACTTTTGCTCCTGTTTAGTAATAAATAATTTATCTAGCCTCTATTTTGGTTGTGTTTTTTGTGTTTAATTAGTGTTTGTGCCAAGTAGAACCGTTGGGAAGACTTGGGGAAAGTCTTGTTGAACTTGCTGTAAAAAACAGAAACTTTAGCGCCCACGAGAACTGCTGTAATTTTTATTTGGAAGTGCTATTTAGTTAATTATTTTTGAAGATGATTAATAGATAAATTCCTCACGTCCAGAAATTTATTTTAGAATTTTTGGGGTTCCAGATCTTGCGCTAGCTACAGATTACTACAGATTGTTCTGTTTTTGACAGATTCTGTTTTTCGTGTGTTGTTTGCTTATTTTGATGAATCCATGGCTGGTAAAATAGTTTGTAATTCATAGAGAAGTTGGAATACAGTAGTTTTAACACCATATAAATAAATAATGAGTTCATTACAGTACCTTGAAGTGATCTTTTATTTTCTTTCGTTAACGGAGCTCACGAGATTTTCTACTTTAAGTTTTGTGTTTTGAAGTTTTCAAGTTTTGGGTAAACATTTGATGGATTATGGAACAAAGAGTGGCAAGAGCCTAAGCTTGGGGATGCCCATGGCACCCCCAAGATAATCCAAGGACACCAAAAAGTCAACTCTTGGGGATGCCCTGGAAGGCATCCCCTCTTTCGTCTACTTCCATCGGTAACCTTACTTGGAGCTACATTTTTATTCACCACATGATATGTGTTTTTCTTGGAACCTCTTGTGTTATTTGTGTCTTTGTTTGTTAGTGTGACACAATCATCCTTGTTGTACACACCTTTTGGGAGAGCCATACATAATTTGGAATTTGATAGAATACTCTATGTGCTTCACTTATATCTTTTGAGCTTTATAGTTTTGCTCTAGTGCTTCACTTATATCCTCTGAGCTTTATGGTTTTGCTCTAGTGCTTCACTTATATCTTTTAGAGCATGGTCTTGGATTTGTTCTATAGAAACTATTGATCTCTCATGCCTCACTTAGATTATTTTGAGAGTCTTTAATAGCATGGAAATTTGCTTAATAATAATATGCTTGGTATTCAAGATTTGTATAACTTTCTTTTGAGTGCGTTGAATACTAAGAAAAGATTGATGCTTGATAATTGTTTTGAGATATGAAGATGGTGATATTAGAGTCATTCTAGTTGAGTAGTTGTGAAATTGAGAAATACTTGTGTTAAAGTTTGTGATTCCCGTAGCATGCACGTATGGTGAACCGTTATGTGATAAAGTCGGAGCATGATTTATTTTATGAGTGGCGGTCGGGGACGAGCGATGGTCTTTTTCTACCAATCTACCCCCCTAGGAGCATGCGCGTAATACTTTGTTTTGATAACTTCTAGATTTTTGCAATAAGTATATGAGTTCTTTATGACTAATGTTGAGTCCATGGATTATACGCACTTTCCTTCCTTCCACCATTGTTAGCCTCTCTAATACCGTGCACCTTTCGCCAGTATGATACACCCACCATATAGGTTCCTCAAAACAGCCACCATACCTACCTATCATGGTATTTCCATAGCCATTCCGAGATATATTTCCATGCAACTTTCCACCATTCCGTTTATTATGACACGCTCAATCATTGTCATATTGCTAGCATGATCATGTAGTTGACATCACATTTGTGGCAAAGCCACCATTCATAATTATTTCATACATGTCGCCCTTGATTCATTGCATATCCCGGTACAACGCCGGAGGCATTCATATAGAGTCATATTGCTCTAAGTATTGAGTTGTAATTGTTGAGTTGTAAGAAAAATAAAAAGTGTGATGATCATCATTTTTTAGAGCATTGTCCCAAGTGAGGAAAGGATGATGGAGACTATGATTCCCCCACAAGTCGGGACGAGACGCCGGATGAAAAATAAAAATAGGCCATAAAAAGGCCCAAACAAAAAAATGAGTGAAAAGAGAGAGAAGGGACAATGTTACTATCCGTTTACCACACCTTTGCTTCAAAGTAGCACCATGATCTTCATGATAGAGAGTCTCTCATTTTGTCACTTTCATATACTAGTGGGAATTTTTCATTATAGAACTTGGCTTGTATATTCCAATGATGGGCTCCCTCAAAATGCCCTAGGTCTTCGTGAGCAAGCAAGTTGGATGCACACCCACTTAGTTTCTTTTGTTGAGCTTTCATATACTTATATCTCTAGTGCATCTGTTGCATGGCAATCCCTACTCACTCACATTGATATCTATTGATGGGCATCTCCATGGCCCGTTGATACGCCTAGTTGATGTGAGACTATCTTCCCCTCTTTTTGTCTTCTCCACAACCACCATTCTATTCCACATATAGTGCTATATCCATGGCTCACGCTCATGTATTGCATGAAGATCAAAAAGGTTTTGAAAATGTCAAAAGTATGAAACAATTGCTTGGCTTGTCATCGGGGTTGTGCATGATTTAAATACTTTGTGTGGTGAAGATAGAGCATAGCCAGACTATATGATTTTGTAGGGATAGCTTTCTTTGGCCATGTTATTTTGAGAAGACATAATTGCTTTGTTAGTATGCTTGAAGTATTATTATTTTTATGTCAACATGAACTTTTGTCTTGAATCTTTTGGATCTGAATATTCGTACCACAATTAAGAAGATTTACATTGAAATTATGCCAAGTAGCACTCCACATCAAAAATTCTCTTTTTATCATTTACCTACTCGAGGACGAGCGGGAATTAAGCTTGGGGATGCTTGATACGTCTCCAATGTATCATTAATTTTTGATTGCCCCATGCTATATTATCTACTGTTTTGGACTATATTGGGCTTTATTTTCCACTTTTACATTATTCTTGGGACTAACCTATTAACCGGAGGCCCAGCCCAGAATTGTTGTTTTTTGCCTATTTCAGTGTTTCGGAGAAACAGAATATCAAACGGAGTCCAAACGGAATGAAACCTTCGGGAACGTGATTTTCTCATCAGATAAGATCCAGGAGACTTGGACCCTCTGTCAAGAAAGCCACAAGGCGGTCACTAGGGTGGAGGGCGCCCCACCCCCTAGGGCACGCCCCCTGCCTCGTGGGCCCCTTGAAGCTCCACCGACGTACTCCTTCCTCCTATATATACCTACGTACCCCCAAACGATCAGATACGGAGCCAAAAACCTAATTCCACCGCCTCAACTTTCTGTATCCACGAGATCCTATCTTGGGGCCTGTTCCGGAGCTCCGCCGGAAGGGGAATCGATCACGGAGGGCTTCTACATCATCATCCAAGCCTCTCCGATGAAGTGTGAGTAGTTCACCTCAGACCTACGGGTCCATAGTTAGTAGCTAGATGGGTTATTCTCTCTTTTTGGATCTCAATACAATGTTCTCCCCCTCTCTCGTGGAGATCTATTCGATGTAATCTTCTTTTTGCGGTGTGTTTGTTGAGACCGATGAATTGTGGGTTTATTATCAAGTCTATCTATGAATAATATTTGAATCTTCTCTAAATTGTTTTATGTATGATTGGTTATCTTTGCAAGTCTCTTCGAATTATCAGTTTGGTTTGGCCTACTAGATTGGTCGTTCTTGCCATGGGAGAAGTGCTTAGCTTTGGGTTCAATCTTGTGGTGTCCTTTCCCAGTGACAGAAGGGGCAGCTAGGCACGCATTGTATTGTTGCCATCGAGGATAACAAGATGGTTTTTTTATCATATTGCATGAAACTATCCTTCTACATCATGTCATCTTGCTTAAGGTGTTACTGTGTTTTTAACGTAATACTCTAGATGCATGCTGGATAGCGGTCGATGAGTGGAGTAATAGTAGTAGATGCAGGCAGGAGTCGGTCTACTTGTCTCGGACGTGATGCCTATATACATGATCATACCTAGATATTCTCATAACTATTCTCAATTCTGTCAATTGCTCAACGGTAATTTGTTCACCCATCGTAGAATACTTATGCTCTTGAGAGAAGCCACTAGTGAAACCTATGGCCCCCGGGTCTCTTTCTCATCATATCAATCTCCATCATTTTATTATTGCTTGGCGTTTACTTTGCCTTTTACTTTTCACTTTGTATCTCTATACCAAAAACACCAAAAATATTATCTATCATCTCTATCAGATCTCACTTTCATAAGTGACCATGAAGGGATTGACAACCCCTAAGCGCGTTGGTTGCGTTGAGCTATTGTTTTTGTGTAGGTACAAGGGACTCACGTGTAGCCTCCTACTGGATTGATACCTTGGTTCTCAAAAACTGAGGGAAATACTTACACTACTTTGCTGTATCATCCTCTCCTCTTCGGGGAAATCCAACGCAGTGCTCAAGAGGTAGCAAGAAGAATTTCTGGCACCGTTGCCCGGGAGTCTGCGCAAAAGTCAACATACCATGTACCCATCACAATCCCTATCTCCCACATTACATTATTTGACATTTGCCTCTCGTTTTCCTCTCCCCCACTTCACCCTTGTCGATTTATTCGGTCTCTCTCTCTCTATCCTCCCTCTCTTTCTCTATTTGCCTCTTTTTGCCCGTTTGCTTTTTGTTTGCTCGTGTATTGGATTGCTTGTTTGTCGCGATGGCTCAAGATAATACTAAATTGTGTGACTTCACCAATACCAAATTTTAAGAGCTTCGTTGATTTGTGTGACATGCAAAAGAAGAAAGATGTGGATAATGATATTGTTAAATCTAAGCTATTTCCTTTTTCGCTTAGAGATCGTGCTAAAGCTTGGTTTTCATCTTTGCCTAAAACTAGTATTGATTCATGGAACAAGTGCAAAGAAGCTTTTATCTCTAAGTATTTTCCTCCCGCTAAGATAATCTCTCTTAGAAACGATAGTATGAATTTTAAGCAACTTGATCATGAACATTTTGCACAAGCTTGGGAGAGAATGAAATTAATGATACATAATTGCCCTACTCATGGTTTGAATTTGTGGATGATTATACAAAAATTTTATGCCGGATTGAATTTTGCTTCTAGAAATCTTTTAGATTCGGCTGTGGGAGGCACTTTTATGGAAATCAATTTAGGAGATGCTACTAAACTCCTAGATAATATTATGGTTAATTATTCT
Organism: Triticum monococcum; assembly: GCA_034509565.1. Lineage (NCBI taxonomy): Eukaryota > Viridiplantae > Streptophyta > Magnoliopsida > Poales > Poaceae > Triticum > Triticum monococcum. The sequence goes on from CM067846.1 coordinate 72,956,797, forward strand.
CAATGGCACACTGAAAGATCCACTAATAAAAAGTGCATGCGATAGAATAAATTAATGTTTTGAGTGTAAAGATGGATGAACTTATGAAATTATTTGCTACTAAGAGTGTTTCTTATGATCCTAATGATATGCCTTTGTCTACTTTGATTGAGAATAATAATGAATCTATGGATGTGAATTTCGTTGGTTGGAATAATTTTGGAAACAACACGTATCGAGGGAATTTTAATCCTAGGCCTTATCCTAGTAATCCTTCTAATAATTTTGGAAATTCCTACAACAACTCTTATGGAAATTTTAATAAGATGCCCTCTGAATTTGAGAGTAGTGTTAAAGAGTTTATGAATTCACAAAAGAATTTTAATACTTTGCTTGAAGAGAAATTGCTTAAAGTTGATGATTTGGCTAGGAACGTTGATAGAATTTCTCTTGAGGTTGATTATTTAAAGCTTAGATCTATTCCTCCTAAGCATGATATCAGTGATTCTCTCAAAGCCATGAGAATTTCCATTGATGAGTGCAAGGAAAGAACCGCTAGGACGCGTGCTATGAAAGATGCCTTTATTAAACCGTGTTCTTCCAATTCCTATGAAAATCAAGATGAAGATCTAAAAGTTATTGATGAGTCTCCTATTAAATCTTTGTTTTGCAATATGATTCTTGATGAAACAGAATATAATCCACCCTTACCTAAAAGGCGTTCTAAAAATTCAGAGTATTTAGATCTTGATGACGAAATCGATAAAAGTGGGATTGAAAGAAATAAAACTCTAGATGTTGCTAAACCCACTATATTGGATTTGAAGGAATTTAATTATGAAAATTTCTCTTTAATTGTGTCGGGTGGTAGGTGCGACATCTGCCAACGGGTGGCTTATCATTGTGGGAGCCAGTAAAACATCGCCGGTGCCTGGAAACGGGATGAGGCGAAGACATGCACGTCGGCGAATCTTACCCAGCTTCGGGGCTCTCCGTGGAGATAACACCCGTACTGCTGCTTTGCGGGGTCTCCGCATGATCACTAGATGGACAAGTAACTACACAATGCTCCTTGAGCTATTTGGTGGGGGGAGGAAGAAGGGCTTGCCCACTCTCTTCTTCTCCCGGTGTGGTGTCTAGAACTAGCGGGGGTTTCTCTCCTTCTCTTGCATGGGTGCCCCGGGGGGCTTATATAGGCCTACCCCCCGGGGGTACAATGGTAATCCGGCTGGGCGCGGGGCCCAGCCGTCTGTGACTACGCTCGCCGGCCTCTGCGCCGGCTGCTGGGGACCTCCGACTGGTGGGTCCCGCCGGCTGCTGGCCCCTTGGTCGACAGGCAGGCCCCACTGTCCAGGACCTTGTCGGCGGCTGGTTACTGTTGCTCAATCTTGGTGACGTGGGCTTCGTCAAGGTAGACGTGCCTACAGTGCTGCCGTCCGGCGAGCGATTGCTGTAGCCTCACCACGTCTTGTCTCCTTAATGGGACATCTCCTTCGAGGGAGGCGGCAAGCCGGCTGCTGGGAGCCGGCTCTGTCTTGGGTCGACTGAGGGAGGCGTGGCCGCCTTCGGGTTTCTCTTTGCCCGAAGGGGCCCACCGCCCGTGGGCCGTACTGGCAGTCCATCGTGGATGACATCAGGGTCAACATGGCAACATTGATGTGCCGTACGGGTCACGGCCACCCGTACGGCACGCTGTGCCGGTCGTGCTCCGGGATTCGGGGGTGGCAGGCTTCACTGTAGCCACGCCCCGTCACATCGCCGTTAGGTGGATGCAAACTTTGAGGGTACGGTCTCGACCACTTTGTGGGAGCCGGCTTCTTGGAGTCGGCCTTCTAGCGGACGGCTTCTCGAAGCCGGCCCTTCCGTGGCTTTCTTTGCGAGGACTAAAGTCGGGCCGCCTTCCGATAGCCGGCCTGGGTGACAGCCAGCAAGGGGAAGGCTGCCCCACGTCTTGGATTCTTGAGAGCCGGACGGGCTCGTAATTTTTTCAGAAGGGCCAGGGGAAGCCGACTAGGCTACCCATGGCAATTACTCCGAGAGTAGTCCCCGAAGTTGATCGAGCTTCGAGGCGGACAGAGGGGCGAGAAGCTTGGTTAGCTTCCTACCCTGAGGAGCCGGATTTGCTGGTGTATGCCGATTTCGGAGAGCTCCGTGTCTTGCAGGTGGGAACGCGGTCGACCCATGAGCTGACCGCGGGCCTTCCCGCTGGCCACGTGGCAGTAAAACCCTGCCAGTGCACGCGCATGACGAGACGCCACCGCAGGCCCGGGCCCGCCACTCCTAGGCCTCGGCCCGAGCGCTGATCTTTTGCGGCCCATGCGGACCACTCGCCTTGCCGTGGCAATTTTATTACTCCATTAGGGTGCAATAATCGAGGGACGTGGGGGAGTGGGCACAGTCGATCCCCACGTTCCCCCACGCCACGCCTCCTCGGCTCCGCCACACGAGCCTATAAGTAGGGGGAGGAGGGGGAGAGACAGAGGTTCGCACGCTCTCCCTCACTCCGCCCCTCCTCGTCTTCCTTCTTCTTCTTGCTGCCGCCGCAGCCTCCCATCGCAGCGCCGCTGCACCGCCACATCGTCTTGCTCCCATGGCGCTGTCAAGTTCGTGGGACGGCTCCAACGTCCATGAGGACCACATTGAGTTCCTCCGCCGGACACGGTGCCTGCTCGACGCCAACTTCGTGCGGGTCCGCCTGGCGCCGGAGAAGGAGATTTCGCCGGCACCGGAGGAGGGCGAGCGGGTTATCTTCCGCTCGTACTGCCTGCGCGGCTTCCGCCTTTCAGCGAGCTGGTTCCTCCGTTCCTTCCTCGAATTCTACAACCTGCAGCCGCATCACCTCACGCCCAACGCGGTGATGCTGCTGTCGGCCTTCGTCTCTCTCTGCGAAGGTTTCTTGTGGGTGCTCCCCATGCTTGAGCCCTAGGGGGAATTCTTCCAGAGCAAACTCGGCACCGTCATCGCAGGCATGCCTGCCCCCCTGCGGGGCCTACATCGCCATGAGGCGGTCGGGCGAGAACAACCCGTTCCCGCCCAACCCGCTAATCCAGTCGGTGAAGATCTGGCAGAAGTCGTACTTCTATGTGAAGAACGTCGCCCAGCAAGGCGTCTATGTCAACCTGCCGGCTTACGTAGCCGGCCCGCCGGCTGGGAGGCAACCCTCATGGAGCTTCCGGTCCAGGTCATTGTCTCAGGCCCGGAACGCAGCCGTCTCCCGGCTTCGGGTGATGATCAAGTTGGAAGGCTTGATCGGAGCCGACTTGGTGGCCGCCTTCGTGGAGCGTCGGGTACTTCCTCTCCAAAGCTGGCCCCACATGATGTGTCAGATGAGCGGCCGCGTCGACCCAAGCCGGCTAAGCACCAGGGAGATGCCTCATTTGAAGGTGTCGTACATGGTGAATTACATCTCCAACTGCAAGCTCGCCGAGGACTGGCGATACGGCAAGGCGCCGTATTCTCGCGCCAACCCTCCGCCTGGGTAAGTTTTTCCTCTTTTTTTTGTTGGTAGCCGGCCTCATGATAGCCGGCTTCTGATTAGTCGGTTCTCTCTTAGCAGAACCCTCTCCTTCCGCCGACGACCGGGGCTGCAGGGATAGAGCGCCAGTACGTCCCTGACCGCATGGTGGACGACGCCAACGACCCGGACTTGGGAGCGGCCGCCATGGAAGACACCATCGTGGGGGACAACGACGAACCCGGAGGCACGGGGCTCACCGCCGGCTTTGAGGACTGGCCGGATGATGCCGAGGTCGAAGTCGCCCCGCGCCGCCAGCCGGCGCCTGATCATCAAGGCGCGGGCTCGTCCGCCACGCCGGCTGTCAGCGGCGGCGCCCAGGAGCGCCGGGCCATGTCGATCCTCTTCGGCAGCCGGCCAAAGAAGTCCAAGGCTTCCACTGCAGCGAGCAAGCGAGATGAGGCGGCCGCGAAGGCGGCCCGCTTCCGCAAGACGGTGAAGCAGCCGCAGGCGATCTCATCGTAAGTCATCGAATTCTTGGACGCATACTTTTCATTGTTCTCTTCGATTGAACACTCTTCTAAACCTTTCCTTGCTCGCCGGACAGGGCACCACTTTCCCTTGAGCGGGGTCCGGGCGGCTCCGTAGTCGGGCCGACTGGAGGGTCTTCAGGCTCCCGCCGCGTGGACCCCCGTGCCGACCTCAGGGAGGCCACGGAGCGGGACGCCCGTGAGGTGTGGGAGGAGCGGGAGGCGGCGGAGCAAGCGGCCGCCCAGGCGGCGAAGGAGCAGGCCGACGTGGCAGCCAAGGCCCAGGCAGAGGCGGCGGCCGCGGAGACGGAGGCAGAGGTTTCGCATAACCAGCCTCCATTGCTCGCCATTCCCCTTCGTGCCGTGGCACCCGAAATCCCATTGCCCCTGGCGGAGGAAGTCAACCAAGCCGCTGATGGAGAGGAGGGAGGACTCCGTGGTCTTCGTGGAGAGGGCGCCGCTGGCAGCGCCAACTGGAGCGGGCCAAGGCGGCCAATCGGCAGCGGCGCCAGAGAAGCCGGCCGGGGGCAAGCCGGAGGTCGGAGCCGGCCTCGAGGTGCAGCCGGTAACGCATCGGCGCGCAGGGGGAGGCACCACTACGTCGGAGCCACGCCGAGTTGTGGGCGCCGGCCGGACGGCGGAGGCCCAGGAGGCGGCTAGCACCGCCACGTCCGAGTGGACTCCCAGCGGGGGGACGGGCGAGCTGAACGTGGCGGCCCAAGAGGTCCAGAGCCGGCTTCAAGCTCAAGCCGCCTTGCTGCAGCAGTATACCCAGGAGTTCCTTTCGACGCGGGCCGCCATCCGGGTGAGTCTTCTATCCTTAGCTGCTTTGTTCTCTTGATTTCTTCCGTGGGGGCGCGTCAGCGCACCCACTGGGTGTACTCCCCGAGATTCGGGCCGACTGCTGAACAGTCGGGTCGGATCTTCCTTGACGATTATCTTATTCTTGCCTCCCGTCTGATCTTCCAGGAGTATCATAACGACCGTGCTGCCGCCTTCAACTCCCAGGCTCAGGAGTTGGGTCGGAAAACCAAAGACCTAGTCAACAGCTGAAGTGAGTACTTGATCTTGTTTATCCCCTGTGGGGGCGCGTGAGCGCACCCACTGGGTGTAGTCCCCGAGATTCGGGCCGACTGCTGAGCAGTCGGGTCGGATCTTCCCTGGCGACTTTTTCCTCATTGGTTTTTCTTTTGTTTTTCGTGCTTGCAGGGGCCAATGCCGACTTGAGGGGGCAACTCAGCGAGGCGCAAGCCGCCCTTCGCGTCAAGGAAACCGAACACGCCGCCTTGGTCCTGGAGCATGACCGCCTGGCTAAGAAGCTAGCTGACCAGGAGGAGAGACACAAGGCGGCCCTGAAGAAAGCGCAGGATAGCAAAGCCGCCCTGAAGGCCGAGTTCGAGACTGAGGCGGCGGGCTGGGCTGAGACCCGGCAAGCGCTGGATGAAGGCTTCGGACGTATCGAGGACTTGATCGACGGTAAGCCGCCTTCCTCGCTCCTTGCCTGCCCCTGGCCGCCTAATTTTTGTTCTGACTTGTGCTGCTTTTTGTTCTTTGTGCAGACTACTTTCCCGGCTACTCCGTCTTCGCCGCCCAAACCATCGATGCCCATCGCAAAGCGCGCCATCAGGCGAGGGCCGACATCGCGCCGGACGCGAATCGGAAGCTTGAGGAGCAGCTCTTGGCGGTCCAAGCGCGGCTGCAGCCAGCTCATCATATGCTCCGCCGCCTCCAATGTGCCGGAGCGCAGGTGTTGGCCGCCCTCTGGCCCGGCGAGATGATTCCTTGCACCCCGAGCCGGACTGCCGACTGGCTGGAGGTTGCGGTCGGCCGCTTTGAAGCTTGGAAGGCGTCGGCGGCCCGGCTTGGAGCCGGGCGGGCGTTGGAGTTCATTCGAGCTTGGTACCCAGGGCTGAACCTGGACCAGCTACGCACCTGGCGGCTGGAGGCCGACGCAGAGCTGGAGGAGGTGCGGCCGGCTATCGCTCAGCGTGCTTCGACGATCGCCGAGTGCACCGACATCAGCGTTTTTGCACCTGAAATCAATGATGACGGCGTTGCCCAGCCGGAGGAGTGGTTCGGGCAGAACCCGGCGGTGGGCGAGGACTCGGTAGAGGAGATCGCTTCCAACGACGAAGGCGAGGATGACGAAGAAGAGGAAGGTGAAGACGTCGAGCCGGCCGGTGGAACAACCGGCCGGCCTCAGGCTGACCGTGCCTCCAGCAACGAGGCACGCGCAAGCGCGCCTTCTGCGGGAGGCGGTGATCATGCCGAGGTTCGCCAGCCGGCCACTCCTCCAGCCGGCACTGGCGTCTCCACCGACCTTCCCGGCTCGTCAGTCGCTCCGCTGGCTTAATCTGCCGTCCTTGTTTTTTCCTGTTTGTTGCCTTCTGAACAATTTTATTAAGCTTTCACAGTTCCACTCACTGGGGGTGTATCCAAACTATGTTGAATGCTGGCCTCTTGGAGGTATTTTATGTAAATATTATTGTGTGCATGTTTGGTTTCCATTCACGTATGCTTTTTATCCTTAGGCTTTTTCCTTTGCCGCCTTCCCTCTTTGGGGAGGCAAGTACTCGAGCTTTCTTGGATTGAAGTGAAGTGAATGGAAGTCGGCTGGCCGGCTACTCTGGTAGTCGGTCGGTGGTAGGAGGCAAACCGGCTTTCGTTATATTAGTCCGTTAGTCCCTAGCCATTTTTCGTGTGGGCATCCTTTCTTGCTTCTAACTCTTGCCAGCCGGACAACTGGTTCTTTGAACTGCGACTTTTGGCAAGAGTTAAGCTTGGGTGTCGGCACACTACTTGTGTGACCGCCGGTAGGACTTCTAATATAACTCCAGTCGGCCAGTCCCCGGGCCGACTAGTCGAACCCGGTGCCGGACGAAACAAGTAAATGAAATGACAAGGTCATAAGCATGATACTCTTCATTCATAGATAAAAGATGGCAGTCCCCGAGCTCTCCTCAGGGGGCCTATTGTCCCATACTTAGTACAAAAGTTAGCGTGATACATGCTGCATTTCAACTGTAAAATCTTCGGAGGAGGTTGGCGTTCCATGGTCATTCCGACTCCTTGCCGGAGTCGTCTCTCTTGCGTGCCTTGGGCTTCTGTGCGTCGATTAGGTAGTAGGAGTCGTTGCCTAAAGCTCTGCTGATGACGAAGGGGCCCTCCCAAGGGGCCGAGAGCATGTGCTGGCCGGCTGTTCGCTGGATCAGCCGGAGCACAAGGTCGCCCTCTTTGAAGGATCTTGGCCTGACCTTCCGGCTGTGGTAGCGGCGCAAACCCTGCTGGTAGATGGCAGACCGGCTGAGGGCTAACAGCCGACCTTCTTCCAGCAGGTCGACACCGTCTTCTCGTGCTTCCTTGGCCTCCGCCTCCATGTACATGGTTACTCGGGGCGAGTCGAACTCGATGTCGGTTGGGATGATCGCCTGGGCACCGTACATGAGGAAGAAAGGAGTGAAGCCGGTTGACTTGTTTGGAGTAGTGCGCAGACTCCAGAGGACAGCCGGCAGCTCATCGAGCCAACAGCCGGCTGAACGCTCCAGTGGTATGACCAGTCGGGGCTTGATGCCGGAAAGGATGAGGCCGTTGGCTCGCTCGACCTGGCCGTTTAACTGCGGGTGGGCAACGGACGCTAAGTCCAGCCGGATACCTTGGCTTGTGCAGAAACATGCCAAGGCTCCCTTGGCAAAATTCGTGCCATTGTCGGTGATAATGCTGTGTGGCATGGCGTACCGAGTTGTTATATACGCGATGAATGTCACGGCAGTCAGCCCATTCAGCTTCTTGATCGGCTTTGCCTCAATCCACTTGGTGAATTTGTCCACGGCGACGAGCAAATGTGTCATGCCGCCGCGCGCCGTCTTGAATGGGCCCACCATGTCCAATCCCCAAATGGCGAAGGGCCAGGTGAGGGGAATGGTCTTGAGTGCTGAAGTCGGCATGTGTTGCTTGGAGCTGATGAGTAGGCACCCTTTGCAATGTTTAACCAATTCTTTGGCGTCATCCAAAGCAGTCGGCCAAAAGAAACCATGGCGGAAAGCTTTGGCGACGAGTGATCTTGAGGCCGCATGGTGGCCGCATTCTCCTTGGTGGATGTCTCTGTGGATTGCAATGCCCTTCTCTTGCTCGATGCATCGTTGGAGGACTCCAGTGACACTGCGCTTGACGAGCTCTCTGCTGATGATTGTCTATGCTCCGGCTCGGCATTGGACTTGTCTTGCCTTTGTTTCGTTAGCCGGCAGATCTTGGTTTATTAGGAAGTTGAGGATGGACTGAGCCCATGATGGAGCCACGACTTCTCCTATTGCCAATGTGGCTACTGCCACCAGGGTGGGCGGGCTGGGTGGTGAAATGCTGGAGTCGGCCGCCGGCTGTTGTGTTGGTGCAGTCCCCGGGCCGACTACCGCAGTCCCCGAGCCAGGTGTCGCCTTCTTGGTTCTTCAAGCCGGACCCGGCCGCGTCGGGGTGAGGCAGCACGAAGATAGAATCGGACTCTAGAGACGGCTTGATGGATGGCTTAAGGAGGCGTTGTAGAGTGACACCAGTTGGTATTGCTTGCCGAGTGGAGCCTATTCAGGCCAGGGCATCGGCCGGCTCGTTGTCGGCTCGCGATACATGGAGGAACTCGCATGCTTCAAAGTATCCACTGATTTGCTGAACAAGGAAGCGGTAGCTTGCCATATTTGCGTCCTTGGCATCCCAGTCGCCGGATGATTGCTGGACCACCAAGTCCAAGTCGCCATAACATAGGATCCGGCGAATGCCGAGTTCTTTGGCAAGCCGGAGCCCGTGTATGAGCGCCTCGTACTCGGCTACATTGTTGGAAGCGGCAAAGTGAATATGCAACGTGTATCTGAGCTTGTCGCCTTTGGGAGAGGTAAGGACGACGACGGCTCCCAAGCCGGTGCGCATCTTGGACCCATCGAAGTGCATGCGCCAATGGGTGGAGTCGGGAGCTGGTGGCAGGTACTGGGTCTCGGCCCAGTCGACGAGGAAGTCAGCCAGTGCTTGGGACTTGATGGCGGTGCGGGGCTGGTAGAAGATCGTGTAAGGGGCCAGCTCAATGTCCCATTTCGCCACCCGGCCAGATGCATCCCAGCTGCCTATGATCTCGGCCAGCGGGGCGGTGCATACGACCGTGACAGGATGCTCTTGAAAGTAGGGCTTCAGCTTCTTGGCGGTGAAGTATACGCCGTAACACATCTTCTGGTAGTGCGGGTAGTTCTGCTTTGAGGCGGACAGTACCTCGCTCAAATAGTACACTGGCCTCTGGACCGGCTGGGCTCGGCCCTCTTCTGGGCGTTGGACTACGATGACGGTGCTGACCACCCGGCTGGTTGCGGCAATGTAGAGGAGCATGGGCGCTTTCTCAGTCGGCGCCGCTAGGACAGGCGGTGTGGCCAACATCTTCTTCAGCTCGTGAAAAGCTTGGTCGGCCTGGTCATTCCACTCGAAGTGAGTGGTCTTCTTCATGAGGCGGTAGAGGCAGATAGCTTTCTCTCTGAGCCGGCTGATGAAGCGGTTCAAGGAGGCCAAGCATCCGGTGAACTTCTGGATGTCTCGAAGCTTGGTGGGAATCGCCATTCTCTCGATGGCCTTGATCTTCACTAGGTTGCATTCGATGCCGCTTTCGGAGACCAGGAAGCCTAGGAGCTGGCCGGCTGGCACTCCGAACACGCATTTCTCGGGGTTGAGCTTGATTTGGAAACGGCGTAGGTTCTCAAATGTTTCTTTGAGGTCTTCCAGCAAGGTGCCGCGCTTCTCCGTCTTCACCACAATGTCGTCTACGTAGACGTGAGCATTTGTGCCGAGTTGCTTGAGGAGGCACTTCTGCATACAACACTGAAAAGTGGCACCGGCATTTCTCAAGCCAAATGTCATAGTCAGGTAGCAGAAGGCTCCGAATGGCGTGATGAAGGCGGTCTTCAGGCGATCAGCCGGATCTAACTTTATCTGGTGCTATCCTGAGTAAGCATCCAAGAAACTCAACAGCTCGCATCCGGCCGTGGAGTCTATCACTTGGTCAATCCTCGGCAGGGCAAAGGGATCTTTAGGGCAGGCCTTGTTGAGGCTTGTGTAGTCTATACACATGCGCCACTTGTTGTTCTTCTTTAGCACGAGGACCGGGTTGGCGATGTCAGGACCCCGATCCTAAGTCACACCAATCTAGCATGTAACACATCATATCACCTTGCGGCCTCACGCACGGTATTCCACGGGTGCCACCTTACCTGGCCCGGGACCGGTTGCGCCTTTTGGCTCATGTATATGATAGTGTCGCTAGCATCCATATGACAGAGAACCTGGGCCGACATGGCTAGTCGTGAACCCAAAGCGGCACTAACCCATGGGGACAGACATACATGAATCAACTTCGAGCATGTCGGTCAACAGCGTGTGAATCCGGGCTGTAGCACTGGGCTAACAGGACTCCGGTAACCCGGGCTGTAGCAGGCTAGGCAAGACTCCGGATGTCATCGCGTGATATTTCCCCGAAGGGACAGACACAGGAACGAAGTGAAACACATGCCGGCCAGTCAAGTGTCCTGAGCAGTAGTGCTAGGCTAGCAGGACTCCGGTGAACCGGGCTGTAGCGGACTACTGTGGCTCATGGAAGCACAAGACTACATTTCCCCATAAGAGAGGCTACCAAGGATAAACCACTAGGTTGTCGGATCCCACACGTACCAAGCATTTCAATCATACACACAATATGCTCGATATGTGCAAATACAACATGGCATCACAACATAAGTCTACGACTCAAAGTATTTATTCATTAGGCTCTGAGGAGCGAGATATTACAAACATGGGTCTCATGACCAACATACAGAGCATACAAGCAACAAGCACATGCGGAAGCTTAACCTGTCTGAGTACAGACAACTACAAATGAAGAAGGCTCAGAAGCCTGACTATCTACAAGACCCTTCCAAGGGTACACAATCGTAGCTGAGGTAACAAGCTAAACGTCGAAGTCCACGTGGAACTACTAGCGAGTCTGAAGTCTCTCTGCAAAACATAAATTAAGCAAACGTGAGTACAAATGTACCCAGCAAGACTTACATCAGAACATCTACATATGCATCAGTATCAACAAAGGGGGTGGTGGAGTTTAACTGCAGCAAGCCAGCTTTGACTCAGTGGCTAACCTGAACTACGACTGCAAGTAACTCTTTTGAGGTGGCGCACACGAGTCCACAAATTCACCATGTCAATACACCACTATGGATCCGCTCCCGTCTCCCTGCGAGAATGCCATCCATAACACTCATGCTTATCTTGCGCATTTTAGAGTATCCACTTTCACTTGTCTATGAACTATGCAAGGGGTCCAAGTTTCCATATCCGAGGAATCTGGCTATTCGAATAGATAATGATAACCCTGCAGGGGTGTACTTATTCACACACGCTCTCGCCACTTATAGCCCTGTACACGTCATGTACCTCGGCAACCTTCAAGCGGAAGCCGGGCGAGGGAGTCAGCCACGACCTGACTAACCACCAAGTCTCTAGTCCAGGTGTATCGCCTATTCGGGTTCCATCCGCAAGGAGATCCGGCCGGGGTGTCGCTCACAGCCCCAAATGATGTGTGTAGGGTTCCCAAGCCCACCATCCGGGTGCCACTTGGTACACCGTGCCACGGTGCCTAGTCTGTCCCAAGCCCACCTATACCGGGTGCCACTTGGTAGACTACTAACACTACCTACAAACACCAGAAACTAGTTGCAACTCCTGGACAGAGATCGAGTTGATTAATAAGACGAGAGGGGCCGAGTTACCGAAACCCAATGTGTGGTAGTAATTGTTCATGGATCACAAACACAGAACTCAGTTCCTAAGAACGGCTGCAATGAGACAACCCACCATGTACTCCTACATGGCCTCTCACCGCTACCTTTACCAAATCGTGTTCACACACTTATCTCACACACAGTAGGACATGTTCAACACCATTCCAATTCATCCCCGATGAATCAGACCCGACTCAACTCTAAGCAGTAGCAGGCATGAAAAACAAACATGAATGAGTAGGCACATCAGGGCTCAAACAACTCGTACTCATGCTAGTGGGTTTCATCTATTTACTGTGGCAATGACAGGTCATGCAGAGGAAAGGGGTTCAACTACCGCAGCATGTAACAGTTGTAACGTTGTTGTCCTAATGCAGTAAAAGAGAGCATGAGCGAGAGAGTAGGATTGTATCGGAATGAACAAGGGGGGTTTTGCTTGCCTGTCACTTCTGAAGATGATATAACTCTTCATCGGTGTCATCCAACTCATCGTCGGAACGAACGTCTACCGAGAGGGAACAACCACCGATAAACACAAAAGGAACCGCAATCAATGCAATGCACATACATATGAATGAGATGTCATATTAAGGTAGTGAATTGACCTAGTGCAACAGTTAGCCATATTCATTGAAGTGGAATTCAAACCTATAGCAAATTCCAACTCCAAAACCAATTACTATTTATTCCATAAACATGAATTGTCCTATTCAGTGAGGTTAACTTGCTCAAACATGCATGCAAATGCCATATTCAAATTCTTTGGATTTTTTTGATCATTTTACATATATAATTTATCTTATTTGGAGTTACAGTTGAATTTCTATGATTTTTAGAAATTTTAACTATTTTCTGGAATTTCCTGTATAAAAATAATTCCAGTAAATAATTATTGCGTCAGCATGACGTCACGGTGACGTCAGCTGGTCAACTGGGCGCCTCCAGGTCAAACCTGACCAGTGGGACCTCCATGTCGGTGACTCACATTGGTTAGTCCCACAGACAGGTGGGTCCAGTCAATGTTGACTAGGTCAAAGTCAACACCGACACATGGGCCACAGGGTTATCACTAATCTAAACAGAAAATTGATCTAACCTAAACATGCACTGGGGCCCACATGGCAGTGGCCCTGGGGTTCTTTAGCGGGGTTATTAGTGCTAAATAAACCGGCGCCACGTCAGCGGAGTTGGTCGGGGCGGCGCTACAGGCCGCGACTGGTCGCGCTGAGGGCACCAGGAGGGAGCCCGTGCTCCCGCGCATCTAGGGGCGCACACAGCTGGGCACAGGGAGGTTGGGGTTGACGGCGGCGACCACTTGGGCGGCGGCCGGAGCTACGGGTTTGGGCGGAGCGAGGCTACGGAGCGCTAGGGGCTGGCTGAGGGGCTATGCGGACTCCTGGGGCAGCTAGGAGCTCGCTAGGCTCGTCGGACTGAGCGCGGCAACACGGCAGCGCCATGCCCGGCGTCCATGGCGGACGGCGGCGCTCGGTATGGTGGCTAGCACGGCTACAGAGCGGGAGAAACCACAGGAAGAGAGGGGAAACGTAGGAGAGCTCACGGGGGGGGGGGGGGGGGCTAGTGGGGAAGACAGCAAAGTCGGGGAAGCTCTGGATGCGTCGAATCGGAGCTGGCGATCTTCGGTGCCCATCGGTGAAGACAACGACGGTGGCGACGAAGCAAGGCCTCCGGGGCTCAAGTATCTCGGTGGAGAGGGCTAGGCAGGCGCGGCGGTTCTTCTGGAAGCATCGACGGGGCGAGGGAGGGCCGGTGGCCGTGGTGGTGCTCGTCGGTGCTCTCGGTGCTCATGGTCGATCGCGAGAGAGAGAGAGAGCAGAGGAGGGGGAAAGGGTCCAGAGGTAGAGGAGAGGGGTGCAGGGGGTCCCGAGCAGCACCGAGGAGGGGCTTCGAGGCTCCCGGTGAGGCAGGCGAGCAGGGAGGAGGCGTGTCGCCATGGCGCGCGCGTGCACTGTCTCCCTCCTCTGCCAGTAGGCAGAGGTAGGTGATGACTGGCACGGCCAGATGGGCCGGGCCGTGCTGGGCCTAGGCAGGTAAGCAGCATGTAAAACCCTCTCTCTCTCTCTCTTTCTGTTTTTATCTAATTTCTACAGATGTTTTGAATTTGGTTTGCTAACCAAATTATTTTTGCAGCTTCTGGAAATAATTGTGGATGCAAAATGGTTTAACCTAGAGCTCCACAAGAAGTTTTAGAATTATTGGAGCAATAAAAATATTTATAGGATTTATTTGCTCCAACTCAAATACATTAGTGGATTAAATCAAAGCCCAAATAATTCCCAAAAAATGTTCACTATTTTTGGCTTGGATCAAAACCCTTGCCAACATTATCAAACATTAATTAAGGCATTTTTGGGTTCACTGAAAAATATTCTTTTGGTTGACCCTAGTTTTCAAAGGAGTGCTAGGGTTTGTTAATCCCCATTTCAGGTTTAAGGAAAGATTACCATGATGCATGGATGCAAATGCAACTATTGCACACAATTAATCTAGGGCTGTGACAACTCACCCCCACTAACAAGAATCTCGTCCCGAGATTTCAAGACGTGAGGTAAGAAGACAAAGGGGACACAAAGCTAACATGATCTTCACGATCCAGATGCCCTTCTCGAGGATGTTGATTCATTGCATCACCTTGACCTCAACGTCTTGCTTTGAGAACTACATCCAACATGACAACGAGAAGAAAGGGAGAATTTTAAAAGGATCGGTTTTATCGAAGATCAAACAACTCAGGATCAACTCGTGGAGCGACACGCTGAAACAACTCTCGAGCTGAGACACGAAGCATACATCAAGAGGAATGGAGTGAAACACATGACAAAGGTTAACTAGGTAGGCAACAATTCCACACCTAAGAGGGTGGTGGTCGGTTGCCAATGTAGCGAAGAATTGAGTTGCCATGACACCAAAACGAGACATCTTGGAGGAGGGTGATCCGTCGAATCATCCCTTCAGTGGCAAAAAGAATTACTTTTGATCCAGAAATCAATAAAATTCTCTATACCAGCCTAGGGAAAATCTCGAGCAATCGTTTGGCGGAATAAGTAGGGATGGCATACCGAGACTACAATGGATGATGTGGATTACCTTGTTGAAGACAACGCAATGGATGATTTTGTTTGCGCGTGCTCTCAAGAACTTGAGCATTTTCATAATCATCAAGGTTCTACCAACATCCGTGGCAAGGATCCTAGCAACACGACATACTACCATGATGACTAGTGATGGATGATGCGGAAACAAAGGAAGATAACACCCTCTCAGACCTTCCCTTAGCGAGGCTAAGGAAACAGAATCAGGACGATCGAGCGAGAGACATTTAGCACTCCGCTTCTAATGTTCTCCTTGATGTGCTAGCGTAATCCATTCATAGATATGGTTGGATATCTAGAAATCAAGTAAAAGGTCGGACTTCGGGAGCACAAGAATCCGTAAGGATTAACTACGGAGGTAAATCCTACGAAATCCTCATGGGGAGGTGGCCAACTTTCTTCAATCGAGATACTACAATAGTAGGTCTTCCGGCTGGATGTGTTGGCCACGACATCCACATTACCGGTTACAGAGGGACCAACAATATAGTTCTTGGAAAATGCTCCAACCATCATATCTTCCTGAGATTTAGATCTGGTTGGTGTCAGGATATTCCAGACTCACCGAGTCTAGAAAGAAAATGAAAGTTTGCAACACAAATCGACGAGACGACGTTGCGAGATTCTCGGGGAATGAACTGCGATAGCAAGCTCCAAAACATGAGCTGGTTCTGCTACAAACATGTGAACACGCTGTCCCAGACAAGCATGACCACGTAGTAGTCTTACAACAAAACACTACTGAGTTTAGGTGGGGAACCATTATTGAAGATAACGAAGTCTTCTGCATGTCTGTCTGGGCCCTTCGGGAATAGCAATTGAACTTCTTATCCTTGAACAAATCAATCAGTGGCTTTGTGTACTAGGAGATACATATGGAATGGAGGTAGCGAGCCTTTCAAACCATAGCATACTTCGCACATGCATGACTGACTTGGGATCGTAACAGAGGAAACAAAACAATCTTTCTCAAACTCACGGCGGCAACTTGCACCAAATGCACGTGAATCAGAGAAAGTCACTTCTTCCATCCAACATATGCTTCATGAACGGGACATGAAGATAATGCTTATAAAAGTTTCCAACACTAGGTTGATGTTCAACATGAGCCATGGGGGACACAAAATGTTGTTGATGGGCTCAACAACAACTCATCGGGATTTCCATATCACTGGACTTCCACCATCATGTGACACGGTGATAGCATTGGTCAGACCAAAAGATGTAATGGTGTATGCTCGAGGGATCAACCACGAGTAAGACAACATTACGAACATCGTTGGTTCTGATTTGACTTGATGATAGCCCATACTCAAGTCAAAGTTTTGACAAGACAATAGATCCAACAACCGATCACAGGGAGCAATCGATGAAGATATCTTTCTTCAATTTACACACACAAACACAAGGATATCCCTTAGAGATGGACTAAGTCAGACAAGCTTTTATCTTCCAACTCTCCAAGTTGTTGTTTAGCTTAACCAACTAGCTCGGGGTATCCAACACAGATTCTTGGAGAATGGCTAGTTTATAAGAAACCAACTTGATCACGAACTCCACATATCGGTCAGGGAACGACCTAGTGATACTCCCATGAAGATATCCGGAAAATCACGAGCCACCGATATGTTACTAAGCTCGAGAACAATCTTGCTTTTCAGGGCAAGATGATATGGTCAGGAAGAGCGAGGGATTGATACAATCCTAACTCGTTGACCGAAGAGTGCACCAGGAAAAATGGGCTAGGTAATCCAGGATGATGATTGAATAACCAACACGCTAAGAATGAGAGTATTGTCCATTAACTACCAAGCAACCGTTGCTAGGAGTATTGATTTCGCACATCACAGTACACTTGTCGGCACTCCGATTACAATAACACAGAATCGTGGAATGAACAATGATGGCAAGAAGTATTACTGCGTCAAAAATTCATGAGAGATGGTGCAATTCTCATGACAATCCTGACATAAAGGGGGTAATACTCCGAGGTAGAACCTAACAAAAGCTGGATTGGCATTTTGATCTGTGAAGTACAATTGCTTTGACCCAATCCTAGATATGGATGAGGTACTGGAGTTTGTTTCTCCTAGTCATTCTGAAATAGAATGACTTGATGGACCACTAGAGTAATAGGCATTGATAAACACGATTGCCAAATACTCCTTACTATCAATTGATAGATGAAGGTCGGAATATAACTGAAGGGGAGGGACAACTGAAGGAACATATAACTTTGTGAGTTGTGGATGCATAGATTAGTATGTCGAACGAGTTCAACATATTTCTTCTAGATAACCCATGCAGAAAGGTAGAACTGGCAGAGCCACAATATAGAATGGAGAACTCATCAAGAGCACTCTGGTTGTGATCATTTGGTTCAAGGACTTCTGCCATAAGTGGTTCATAGTATTTGGAAGAAGGAAATACCATGGACCTCGAGGACTAATGAAAAGGCTACTAATATCCTAAAGGAACTAGCAACACTATCAACATGAGGTAAGTAGGGTGAATCTCGCGTTCAAGAACCCAGGAATAGAATACCTACTAACTAAATGGCATCACGGGATGCTTTCGAGAATGGTGGCCAGATTCATCACACTGGAAACACAAAACATAGCTAGATTAGTGAGTGATCCTCTAAGATGCCTAGGGTCATAATACTAGCGCCAACATATATGTCGAGGCAACAAAGTACCTCAACTCACCGATTAGTGTGGTTGAACTGGCCCAAAGGACATCGGAAACGGGATGAAGATATTTGCAAATACATCAGACTGTTTAGAAACCTGGGATGACTCAGACTGCATAACAGCTGTAATTGCTCAAAAATAGTTGAGACATCTTGCAAAATAGTGGCATAACCACTCAACGTCACAATATCAAGGTTCTGAGACCAATTATGAACACACGGAAGTAGTAGGAACTGAACTGAGGCTTAAATCCATTAATCCTATAAGTCTCTATCATAGTAACTCGTCATCCTGATAGATAGTGAGAAGGCATAGTTCTTAATCCCCGTAGAAAGGAAAAGGATGACTCAGATCATCGAGCATGAGGTATAAGGAGTAAAAGAGCCTTATTTTCCCTTCCACAATCAATTCCCTTATATAACTAAAGCATTTCTCGACACGACTTCGGCCAGTTTGGCTTGGTAATCCTACAAGCAGTCAGGCTCTGATACCAACGCTGTCAGGACCCCGATCCTAAGTCACACCAATCTAGCATGTAACGCATCATATCACCTTGCGGCCTCACGCACGGTATTCCACGGGTGCCACCTTACCTGGCCCGGGACCGGTTGCGCCTTTTGGCTCACGTATATGATAGTGTCGCTAGCATCCATATGACAGAGAACCCGGGCCGACATGGCTAGTCGTGAACCCAAAGCGGCACTAACCCATGGGGACAGACATACATGAATCAACTTTGATCATGTCGGTCAACAGCGTGTGAATCCAGGCTGTAGCACTGGGCTAACAGGACTCCGGTAACCCGGGCTATAGCAGGCTAGGCAGGACTCCGGATGTCACCGCGTGACATTTCCCCGAAGGGACAGACACAGGAACGAAGTGAAACACATGCCGGCCAGTCAAGTGTCCTGAGCAGTAGTGCTAGGCTAGCAGGACTCCGGTGAACCGGGCTCTAGCAGACTACTATGGCTCATGGAAGCACAAGACTACATTTCCCCATAAGTGAGGCTACCAAGGATAAACCACTAGGTTGTCGGATCCCACACATACCAAGCATTTCAATCATACACACAATATGCTCGATATGTGCAAATACAACATGGCATCACAACATAACTCTACGACTCAAAGTATTTATTCATTAGGCTCCGAGGAGCGAGATATTACAAACATGGGTCTCATGACCAACATACAGAGCATACAAGCAACAAGCACATGTGGAAGCTTAACCTGTCTGAGTACAGACAACTACAAATGAAGAAGGCTCAGAAGCCTGACTATCTACAAGACCCTCCCAAGGGTACACGATCGTAGCTGAGGTAACAAGCTAAACATCGAAGTCCACGTGGAACTACTAGCGAGTCTGAAGTCTCTCTGCAAAACATAAATTAAGCAAATGTGACTACAAATGTACCCAGCAAGACTTACATCAGAACTATCTACATATGCATCGGTATCAACAAAGGGGGTGGTGGAGTTTAACTGCAGCAAGCCAGCTTTGACTCAGTGGCTAACCTGAACTACGACTGCAAGTAACTCTTTTGAGGTGGCGCACACGAGTCCACAAATTCACCATATCAATACACCACTATGGATCCGCTCCCATCTCCCTGCGAGAACGCCATCCATAACACTCACGCTTATCTTGCACATTTTAGAGTATCCACTTTCACTTGTCTATGAACTATGCAAGGGGTCCAAGTTTCCATATCCGAGGAATCCGGCTATTCGAATAGATAATGATAACCCTGCAGGGGTGTACTTCTTCACACACGCTCTCGCCACTTATAGCCCTGTACATGTCATGTACCTCGGCAACCTTCAAGCGGAAGCCGGGCGAGGGAGTCGGCCATGACCTGACTAGCCACCAAGTCTCTAGTCCGGGGTGTCGCTCACGGCCCCAAACAATGTGTGCAGGGTTCCCAAGCCCACCATCCGGGTGCCACTTGGTACACCGTGCCATGGTGCCTAGTCTGTCCCAAGCCCACCTGTACCGGGTGCCACTTGGTAGACTACTAACACTACCTACAAACACCAGAAACTAGTTGCAACTCGTGGACAGAGATTGAGTTGATTAATAAGCCGAGAGGGGCCGAGTTACCGGAACCCAATGTGTGGTAGTAACTGTTCATGGATCACAAACACAGAACTCAGTTCCTAAGAACGGCTGCAATGAGACAACCCACCATGTACTCCTACATGGCCTCTCACCGCTACCTTTACCAAATCGTGTTCACACACTTATCTCACACACAGTAGGACATGTTCAACACCATTCCATTTCATCCCCGATGAATCAGACCTGACTCAACTCTAAGCAGTAGCAAGCATGAAAAACAAGCATGAATGAGTAGGCACATCAGGGCTCAAACAACTCCTACTCATGCTAGTGGGTTTCATCTATTTACTGTGGCAATGACAGGTCATGCAGAGGAAAGGGGTTCAACTACCGCAACATGTAACAGTTGTAACGTTGTTGTCCTAATGCAGTAAAAGAGAGCATGAGCGAGAGAGTAGGATTGTATCGGAATGAACAAGGGGGGTTTTGCTTGCCTGTCACTTCTGAAGATGATATAACTCTTCATCGGTGTCATCCAACTCATCGTCGGAACAAACGTCTACCGAGAGGGAACAACCATCGGCAAACACAAAAGGAACCGCAATCATTGCCATGCACATACATATGAATGAGATGTCATATTAAGGTACTGAATTGACCTAGTGCAACAGTTAGCCATATTCATTGAAGTGGAAGTCAAACCTATAGCAAATTCCAACTCCAAAACTAATTACTATTTATTCCATAAACATGAATTGTATTCAGTGAGGTTAACTTGTTCAAACATGCATGCAAATGCCATATTCAGATTCTTTGGATTTTTCTGATCACTTTACATATATAATTTACCTTATTTGGAGTTACGGTTGAATTTCTATGATTTTTAGAAGTTTTAACTATTTTCTGGAATTTCCTGTATAAAAATAATTCCAGTAAATAATTATTGCGTCAGCATGACGTCACGGTGACGTCAGCTGGTCAACTGGGTGCCTCCAGGTCAAACCTGACCAGTGGGACCTGCATGTCAGTGACTCACACTGGTTAGTCCCACAGACAGGTGGGTCCAGTCAATGTTGACTAGGTCAAAGTCAACGCCGACACGTGGGCCACATGGTTATCACTAATCTAAACAGAAAATTGATCTAACCTAAACATGCACTGGGGCCCACATGGCAGTGGCCCTGGGGTTGTTTAGCAGGGTTATTAGTGCTAAATAAACCGACGCCGCATCAGCAGGTGACGCCGGCGACCACAACAGCGGCGGGATCTCGCCGGAGTTGGTCGGGGTGGCGCTACAGGCCGCGACTGGTCGCGCTGAGGGCACCAGGAGGGAGCCCGTGCTCTCGCGCATCTAGGGGCGCACGCAGCTGGGCATAGGGAGGCTGGGGTCGACGACGGCGACCACTTGGGCGGCGGCCGGAGCTACGGGTTTGGGCGGAGCGAGGCTACGGAGCGCTAGGGGCTGGCTGAGGGGCTATGCGGACTCCTGGGGCAGCTAGGAGCTCGCTAGGCTCATCGGACTGAGCGCAGCAACACGGCAGCGCCATGCCCGGCGTCCATGGCGGGCAGCGGCGCTCGGTACGGTGGCTAGCACGGCTACAGCGCAGGAGAAACCACGGGAAGAGAGGGGAAACGTAGGAGAGCTCACGGGGGGGCTAGCGGGGAAGACGGCGAAGTCGGGGAAGCTCTGGACGCGTCGAATCGGAGCCGGCGATCTTCGGTGCCTGTCGGTTAGGACGACAACGGTGGTGACGAAGCAGGGCCACCGGGCGTCACGTATCTCGGTGGAGAGGGCTAGGCAGACGCGGCGGTTCTTCTGGAAGCATCGACGGGGCGACGGAGGGCCGGTTGCCGTGGTGGTGCTCGTCGGTGCTCTCAGTGCTCATGGTCGATCGCGAGAGGGAGAGAGAGAGAGCAGAGGAGGGGGAAAGGGTCCAGAGAGGAGAGGGGTCCAGGGGGTCCCGAGCGGCGCCGAGGAGGGGCTTCGAGGCGCCCGGTGAGGCAGGCAAGCAGGGAGGAGGCGTGTCGCCACGGCGCGCGCGTGCGCTGTCTCCCTCCTCTGCAAGTAGGCAGAGGTAGGTGATGACTGGCACGGCCAGATGGGCCGGGCCATGCTGGGCCTAGCCAGGTAAGCAGCAGGTAAAACCCTCTCTCTCTCTTTCTGTTTTTATCTAATTTCTGCAGATGTTTTGAATTTGGTTTGCTAACCAAATTATTTTTGCAGCTTCTGGAAATAACTGTGGATGCAAAATGGTTTAACCTAGAGCTCCACAAGAAGTTTCAGAATTATTGGAGCAATAAAAATATTTATAGGATTTATTTGCTCCAACTCAAATACATTAGTGGATTAAATCAAAGCCCAAATAATTCCCAAAAAATGTTCACTATTTTTGGCTTGGATCAAAACCCTTGCCAAAATTATCAAACATTAATTAAGGCATTTTTGGGTTCATTGAAAAATATTCTTTTGGTTGATCCTAGTTTTCAAAGGAGTGCTAGGGTTTGTTAATCCCCATTTCAGTTTTAAGGAAAGATTGCCATGATGCATGGATGCAAATGCAACTATTGCACATAATTAATCTAGGGCTGTGATAGGCGAGCCACTCTGGAAAGAAAACTTCCATAATGAAGCCGGCTGCCAGAAGCCAGGCTATCTCTTCCCCTACAATCCTTCTCTTTTCCTAGTCGGCGGAGGGGCTGTTTGACTGGTTTTGCGTTTTCTCGGACATGTAGTTTGTGCTCGGCGAATTCCTTCGGAACACCCGGCATGTCCTTCGGGGACCATGCAAAGATGTCCCGATTCTCACGGAGGAAATCGGCGAGCTCGCCTTCCTATTTGCTGTTCAGGCTTGCCCCGATAAAGGCAAACCTCTCGGGGTGCTCGGGGTCAAGAGGTATCTTCTTTATTTCTTTGGCCGGCTGGAAAGATCCTTGGGCATCATACTCCTTGGGACCAGGGGGCAGGTTCAGCTGCTTGCCGGCCATGGCCATGACCCGGTCCAACATCTTCTTCTCTTCGGCAATCACAAGGGACTCGGCCAGCCGGCTGCTGGCGGCAGCGCACTCGGAGGAATTCTTGTAATCTCCGGCTATGGTGATGACGCCCTTGGAACTCGGTATCTTCATCTTGAGGTATGCATAGTGGGGAACTGCCATGAACCTGGCCAAGGCAGGTCGGCCAAGCAACACATGGTAGGGGCTCTCCAGGTCCACCACTTCAAACCAGATCGCTTCCCGGTGAAAATGCTCCTTGTCCCCAAAGAGTACATCAATCTTGATCTTGCCAATGGGGGCGCAGGACAAGCCGGGTACGATGCCATGGAACACTGTCCGAGTAGGCATGAGTTGCTTCCTCTTGACATTCAGCTTCTCTAGGGTGGCACGGTACAGGATGTTGATGCTGCTCCCGCCATCTATCAACACACGGGAGAAATGGGCGGCGCATCTGTCTGTCACGAGGGTGGCTTCCAGGACCAACGCATAAGAGCCGGGAGACGGCATCATCTCTGGGTGGTCGGCCCGGCTCCAGCTGATAGGTTTTTCTGACCAATGCATGTGTTCGGCGGGGTTGGCAGCGACCACGCTGACTTCGTGCTGCTCTCAGTGTTTGCCGGCCGGTCTTCGGGCTGGCTTGTAAAGACGATGTAGGTCGCATGCTCGTCGGGGAACTCATCGTGCATGGCTCTGACTGCGGGCGGAGTGGCTGGCGGTGGCGGGCCGGCAGGCGGAGGCGGCACGAGCCCTTCGCCTTTGGAGATTCGGGTGAGCCAATGGCACTTCCGGGTTGTGTGGTTGGATGGCTTCGTGCCGCTGTGGAACTTGCACGGGGCATCGAGAGTTTGCTCGTTGGAGAAGGCCGGCTGCCAAGCCGGCCGGCCGCCCTTGGGCTTCTTGGGCGCGGGCCGCCCTTCAGGCGGCGCATCTTCGACTGTGGCCACCTGTCGACTGGCGGGAGGCGGCGCAGGGCCCTTGCGCTTGTGATCGTTCGGGTGTGGGCGTCGGCCGGAACCCCCTGCCGGCGTCTTGGGCGCCGGGTTGAGTACTTCCCCGGACGCGTCTACCCGGAGCTCAGTCTTCATCGAAGAGTCGGCGGTGGCGTATTTGTCCGCTGTGTCCAGAAGCTCGTCGAGGATAGTCGGCTCGTCGTAGAGGAGCTTGTGCTTGAGGAGGGTGCCTTCTCGGCACCCGGCAGTGAAGTATTCTATGGCTTGCACCTCGTGCACCCCCTCGCAAGAGTTGCGGAGCTCGGCCCAACGCGTGAGGTAGTCGCGAGTGGACTCGGCTGGGCGTTGCACACACAAGGAGAGCTGCCTGGGCTTGGGAGCCTGCTTGTAGGTGCTGGTGAAGTTGCGGATGAAAGCTTCAGTGAAATCTAGCCAGCTGTTGATGCTGAAAGGCTTGAGGCTATTGAGCGAGGTCCGCGCCATGCCTTGCAGCATGAGGGGCACGTACTTCACGGCAACGCGCCTGTTGACGTTTGCTATGCTAACCGCCATGGAGTAGTCGATCAACCAATCTTCCGGCTTCACGGAGCCGTTGTACTTACGCGTGTCTCTTGGGAGCGAGAGCCCTTTGAGGAAAGGCTCGTCGCGGATGCGGGGGCCGAAACAAGGCGGGCCGACATCGTCTTCTTCTTCCAGCGGTCGATCCGATGGCGGGCGTCGTTCTCGCCGACTCCTTCGCGGCGAGCTAGTCGGCCGCTGAGAGTCGGATGCGCCACAGGCGGCGGGGTGGGATATCTCTCTCCACGGGGCCAAGGCGGAGGCGGGTTGCCCCGCCATTCCACGGCTCGGGGATGGCCTTCTGCGTCTCGCTCGATGGAGATTCGAGTCCAGCTTCGGCTGGCAGCCGGCTCTTTCTCGTGCCGCGCGCGGGTGTTGCTCGTAGTCGGTGTTCGGGACGTCGCGCCGTGATCTCGGCGCGGCGGAGGGCTTCCCGCGCGGGCGTCGGCTTCGTGTCGCTGTGCGGCCGCATCAATCAGCTGCTGGATGCGCCGGGACATGTGGGGGAGTTCTTCGGCCTCCAATCCGTCCAACTCGTCTACGGCCGCTTGGGCGGCACGCAAGTTCTCGAGTGGAGTGGCATAGACCGGGCGTCGACTCCCACCGTGTCGGCGATGATAGCGCCGCATTGCCTGACAACGCCGGCCCGGCTTGGCCCGCCCGGGGTCGGTGTGCCGAAGGCGGCACGGTCAGCTTCGCGCTGGTAGGCCTCAGTGAGGTGTCTCATGGAAGCCAGCCTCCAGCCCTCCGCGAGGAGAGCGAGGCGGCGTGCCTCCAGTGCTTCATCGTCGGCATCAGCGGGGAGCGGGATGGACAAGTCGTGGACCGCCGCGTGCGGGGCGTCGTGGGCGCTCTCGTCAGCCGTGCCGCCGTGGCCGATGACCATCACCTCGGTGGTGACAGTGTCGCGGCCATCGGTCCAGGGAAGCGGGTCATTGTAGATCGCGACGTTGGTGGGGAAGGTGTCGAGTGAGGCCGTGTCGGAGTCCACAGGCATTGGGTCGGTGGAGCCAACCGACTCCACAGGCTTGCCAGAGACATGGAGCTGGCCGAGGAGGTTGGCGAGGTGGTCGCTGCCCGCATCAGAGGCGAGCTCGTCGGAGATGAGGGTTCCGTCGAGGAGATCGGCAAGGCTGCTCGCCTCGCAGATGCTGGTGACGCCTTGCAACGCGTCATGGCAAGCGCCATCGGGCGTGCCGGGCTGGCTATGCTCGCTGGGGAGGAAGAGGGTTCCCGTCCAGAATAGGTCTTCGGACGACGGTGCACCTGGCCCCATGGTGGGCGCCAATGTCGGGTGGTAGGTGCGACATATGCCAACGGGTGGCTTATCATTGTGTGAGCCAGTAAAACATCGCCGGTGCCTGGAAACAGGATGAGGCGAAGACATGCACGCCGGCCAATCTTACCCAGCTTCGGGGCTCTCCATGGAGATAACACCCCTACTGCTGCTTTGCGGGGTCTCCGCATGATCACTAGATGGACAAGTAACTACACAATGCTCCTTGAGCTGTTTGGTGGGGGAGGAAGAAGGGCTTGGCCCGCTCTCTTCTCCTCCCGGTGTGGTGTCTAGAACTAGCGGGGGTTTCTCTCCTTCTCTTGCATGGGTGCCCCGGGGGGCTTATATAGGCCTACCCCCCGGGGGTACAATGGTAATCCAGCTGGGCGCGAGGCCCAGCCATCTGTGACTACGCTCGCCGGCCTCTGCGCCGGCTGCTGGGGCCCGCCGACTGGTGGGTCCCGCCGGCTGCCGGCCCCTTGGTCGACAGGCAGGCCCCACTGTCCAGGACCTTGTCGGCGGCTGGTTACTGTTGCTCAATTTTGGTGACGTGGGCTTCGTCGAGGTAGGCGTGCCTACAGTGCCGCCGTCCGGCGAGCGATTGCTGTAGCCTCACCACGTCTTGTCTCCTTAATGGGATGTCTCCTTCGAGGGTGGCGGCAAGCCGGCTGCGGGGAGCCGGCTCTGTCTTGGGCCGACTGAGGGAGGCGTGGCCGCCTTCGGGTGTCTCTTTGCTCGAAGGGGCCCACCGCCCGTGGGCCGTACTGGTAGTCCATCGTGGATGACATCAGGGTCAAAATGGCAACAGTGCTGTGCCGGACGGGTCACGGCCACCCGTACGACGCGCTGTGCCGGTCGTGCTCCGGGATTCGGGGGTGGCAGGCTTCACTGTAGCCACGCCCCGTCACATCGCCGTTAGGTGGATGCAAACTTTGAGGGTACGATCTCGACCACTTTGTGGGAGCCGGCTTCTTGGAGTCGGCCTTCTTGCGGCCGGCTTCTCGAAGCCGGCCCTTCCGTGGCTTTCTTCGCGAGGACTAAAGTCGGGCCTCCTTCCGATAGCCGGCCTGGGTGACAGCCAACAAGTGGAAGGCGGCCCCCCGTCTTGGATTCTTGAGAGCCGGACGGGCTCGTAATTTTTTCAGAAGGGCCAGGGGAAGCCGGCTAGGCAACCCATGGCTATTTACTCCGACAAATTGATTGTATTTCCTTGTTGCAATCCGTGCTAAATTCTCCTCATCCTTATAGTCAAAATAAAGCCTTTACCAAACATATCGTTGATGCCTTGATGCAATCTTATGAAGAAAAACTTGAGTTGAAAGTTTCTATCCCTAGAAAACTTTATGATGAGTGGGAACCAACTATTAAAATTAAAATTAAAGATTATGAGTTTTATCCTTTGTGTGATTTGGGTGATAGTGTCTCTACTATTCCCAAAACTTTGTGTGATTTCCTAGATTTCCGTGATTTTGCGATTGCTCTCTAAACTTGCATCTTGCGGATTCCACTATGAAGAAACCTATGGGAAGAATTAATGATGTTCTTATTGTTGAAAATAGGAATTATGTGCCCGTAGATATTATCGTTCTTAATATAGATTGCAATCCTTCTTGCCCTATTATTCTCGGTAGACCTTTCCTTAGAACGGTTGGTGCAATTATTGATATGAGGGAAGGGAATATTAGATTTCAATTTCCATTAAAAAAGGGCATGGAATACTTTCCTAGAAAGAAAATAAAATTATCATATGAATCTATCATGAGAGCCAGTTATGTATTGCCTACCAAAGATGGCAATACCTAGATATATTCTTGCTTGTTATGCCTAGCTAAGGGCGTTAAACGATAGCGCTAGTTGGGAGGCAACCAAATTTTATTTTTATTCCTTCATTTTTGCTCCTGTTTAGTAATAAATAATTTATCTAGCCTTTGTTTTGGTTATGTTTTTTGTGTTTAATTAGTGTTTGTGCCAAGTAGAACCGTTGGGAAGACTTGGGGAAAGTCTTGTTGAACTTGATGTAAAAAATAGAAACTTTAGCGCTCACAAGAACTGCTGTAATTTTTATTTGGAAAGTGCTATTTAGTTAAGTCTTTTTGCAGATGATTAATAGATAAATTCCTCACGTCCAGCAATTTATTTTATAATTTTTTGGGTTCATATCTTGCGCTAGCTACAGATTACTACAGACTGTTCTGTTTTTGACAGATTCTGTTTTTCGTGTGTTGTTTGCTTATTTTGATGAATCTATGGCTAGTAAAATAGTTTATAATCCATAGAGAAGTTGGAATACAGTAGGTTTAACACCATATAAATAAAGAATGAGTTCATTACAGTACCTTGAAGTGATCTTTTATTTTCTTTCGCTAACGGAGCTCACGAGATTTTCTACTTTAAGTTTTGTGTTTTGAAGTTTTCAAGTTTTCGGTAAAGATTTTATGGATTATGGAACAAAGATTGGCAAGAGCCTAAGCTTGGGGATGACCATGGCACCCCCAAGATAATCCAAGGAAACCAAAAATTCAAAGCTTGGGGATGCCCGGAAGGCATCCCCTCTTTCGTCTACTTGCATCGGTAACTTTACTTGGAGCTATATTTTTATTCACCACATGATATGTGTTTTGCTTGGAGCGTCTTGTGTTATTTGTGTCTTTGTTTGTTAGTGTGCCACAATCATCCTTGCTGTACACACCTTTTGAGAGAGCCATACATAATTTGGAATTTGATAGAATACTCTATGTGCTTCACTTATATCTTTTGAGCTTTATAGTTTTGCTCTAGTGCTTCACTTATATCTTTTGAGCTTTATAGTTTTGCTCCAGTGCTTCACTTATATCTTTTAGATCACGGTGGTGGATTCGTTTTGTAGAAACTATTGATCTCTCATGCTTCACTTAGATTATTTTGATAGTCTTTAATAGCATGGAAATTTGATTAATAATAATATGCTTGTTATTCAAGATTTGTAGAACTTTCTTTTGAGTGCGTTGAATACTCAGAAAAGATTGATGCTTGATAATTGTTTTGAGATATTAAGATGGTGATATTAGGGTCATGCTAGTTGAGTAGATGTGAAATTGAGAAATACTTGTGTTAAAGTTTGTGATTCCCGTAGCATGCACGTATGGTGAACCATTATGTGATGAAGTCGGAGCATGATTTATTTATTGATTGTCTTCCTTATTAGTGGTGGTCGGGGACGAGCTATGCTCTTTTCCTACCAATCTATCCCCCTAGGAGCATGCGCGTAATACTTTGCTTTGATAACTTCTAGATTTTTGCAATAAGTATATGAGTTCTTTATGACTAATGTTGAGTCCATGGATTATATGCACTTTCCTTCCTTCCACCATTGCTAGCCTCTCTAATACCACGCACCTTTCGCCGGTATCATACACCCACCATATACCTTCCTCAAAACAGCCACCATACCTACCTATCATGGCATTTCCATAGCCATTCCGAGATATATTTCCATGCAACTTTCCACCGTTCCGTTTATTATGGCACGCTCCATCATTGTCATATTTCTAGCATGATCATGTAGTTGACATCGTATTTGTAGCAAAGCCACCGTTCATAATTCTTTCATACATGTCGCTCTTGATTCATTGCATATCCCGGTACACCACCGGAGGCATTCATATAGAGTCATATTTTGTTCTAAGTATTGAGTTGTAATTGTTGAGTTGTAAGAAAAATAAAAAGTGTGATGATCATCATTTTTTAGAGCATTGTCCCAAGTGAGGAAAGGATGATGGAGACTATGATTCCCCCACAAGTCGGGATGAGACTCCGGACAAAAAATAAAAATAAAAAAAGGCCATAAAAAAGAAAAGGCCCAAACAAAAAAATGAGAGAAAAAGAGAGAAGGGACAATGTTACTATCCTTTTACCACACTTGTGCTTCAAAGTAGCACCATGATCTTCATGATAGAGAGTCTCTCATTTTGTCACTTTCATATACTAGTGGGAATTTTTCATTATAGAACTTGGCTTGTATATTCCAATGATGGGCTTCCACAAAATGCCCTAGGTCTTCGTAAGCAAGCAAGTTGGATGCACACCAACTTAGTTTCTTTTGTTGAGCTTTCATATACTTATAGCTCTAGTGCATCCGTTGCATGGCAATCCCTACTCACTCACATTGATATCTATTGATGGGCATCTCCATAGCCCGTTGATACGCCTAGTTGATGTGAGACTATCTTCCCCTCTTTTTGTCTTCTCCACAACCACCATTCTATTCCACATATAGTGCTATATCCATGGCTCACGCTCATGTATTGCGTGAAGATCGAAAAGGTTTTGAAAATGTCAAAAGTATGAAACAATTGCTTGGCTTGTCATCAGGGTTGTGCATGATTTAAATACTTTGTGTGGTGAAGATAGAGCATAGCCACACAATATGATTTTGTAGGGATAGCTTTCTTTGGCCATGTTATTTTGAGAAGACATAATTGCTTTGTTAGTATGCTTGAACTATTATTATTTTCATGTCAACATGAACTTTTGTCTTGAATCTTTTGGATCTGAATATTCATACCACAATTAAGAAGATTTACATTTAAATTATGCCAAGTAGCACTTCGCATCAAAAATTCTCTTTTTATCATTTACCTACTCGAGGACGAGCAGGAATTAAGCTTGGGGATGCTTGATACGTCTCCAACGTATCTATAATTTTTTATTGCTCCATGCTATATTATCTACTGTTTTTGACTATATTGGGCTTTATTTTCCACTTTTACATTATTTTTGGGAGTAACCTATTAACTGGAGGCCCAGCCCAGAATTGCTGTTTTTTGCCTATTTCAGTGTTTTGGAGAAACAGAATATCAAACGGAGTCCAAACGGAATGAAACCTTCGGGAACGTGATTTTCTCATCAGATAAGATCCAGGAGACTAGGACCCTCCGTCAAGAAAGCCACGAGGCGGTCACGAGGGTGGAGGGCGCGCCCCCTGCCTCGTGGGCCCCTCGAAGCTCCACCGACGTACTCCTTCCTCCTATATATACCTATGTACCCCCAAACGATCAGATACATAGCCAAAAACTTAATTCCACCGCCGCAACTTTCTATATCCATGAGATCCCATCTTGGCGCCTGTTCCGGAGCTCCGCCGGAAGGGGAATCGATCACAGAGGGCTTCTACATCATCATCCAAGCCTCTCCGATGAAATGTGAGTAGTTCACCTCAGACCTACGGGTCCATAGTTAGTAGCTACATGGCTTCTTCTCTCTTTTTGGATCTCAATACAATGTTCTCCCCCTTTCTCCTGGAGATCTATTCGATGTAATCTTCTTTTTGCAGTGTGTTTGTTGAGACAGATGAATTGTGGGTTTATGATCAAGTCTATCTATGAATAATATTTGAATCTTCACTGAATTCTTTTATGTATGATTGGTTATCTT
Organism: Triticum monococcum; assembly: GCA_034509565.1. Taxonomy (NCBI): domain Eukaryota; kingdom Viridiplantae; phylum Streptophyta; class Magnoliopsida; order Poales; family Poaceae; genus Triticum; species Triticum monococcum. The sequence goes on from CM067846.1 coordinate 72,987,608, forward strand.
TGCAAGTCTCTTCGAATTATCAGTTTGGTTTGGCCTACTAGATTGGTTGTTCTTGCCATGGGAGAAGTGCTTAGCTTTGGGTTCAATCTTGCGGTGTCATTTCCCAGTGACAGAAGCAGCAGCAAGGCACGTATTGTATTGTTGCCATCGAGGATAACAAGATGGGTTTTTTATGATATTGCATGAAACTATCCCTCTACATCATGTCATCTTGCTTAAGGCGTTACTCTGTTTTTAACTTTATACTCTAGATGCATGCTGGATAGCGGTCGATGAGTGGAGTAATAGTAGGTGCAGGCAGGAGTCGGTCTACTTGTCTCGGACATGATGCCTATATACATGATCATACCTAGATATTCTCATAACTATGCTCAATTCTGTCAATTGCTCAACAGTAATTTGTTCACCCACCGTAGAATACTTATGCTCTTGAGAGAAGCCACTAGTGAAACCTATGGCCCCCGAGTCTCTTTCTCATCATATCAATCTCCATCACTTTATTGTTGCTTTTCTTTTACTTTGCCTTTTACTTTTCACTTTGCATATCTATACCAAAAATACCAAAAATATTATCTATCATCTCTATCAGATCTCACTTTCGTAAGTGACTGTGAAGGGATTGACAACCCCTAAGCGCGTTCGTTGCATTGAGATATTGTTTTTGTGTAGGTACAAGGGACTCGCGCGTAGCCTCCTACTGGATTGATACCTTGGTTCTCAAAAACTGAGGGAAATACTTACGCTACTTTACTGCATCATCCTCTCCTCTTTGGGGAAATCCAACGCAGTGCTCAAGAGGTAGCAACCTGTTGTGTGGTCTGTTTTCTATTCCAGCCTCCTCTTATTTTTGTGCGTACACTATGTGCTCAGTAGTAGGTGTAGTCGCGTAGCTGCATCCTGTCATTATTATTTTGATGTAGTGCTCTGTAATTGATCATTATACATGTGGTTAATGATAACCCTCTAATGACTGAGAAACAAATAGCAAGTGGCTGGCACTCTACATTTAGGCATACAGAGACTGTTAGCATTCATTATTTCTACTGTTCTGTTTAGAAATAATTTTCCGAACCTAAGGACATCTAAAGCCTATACTGTTATATGCCTGACAAATACGCTTCATACATTTAAAATAAAATAAGTCATGCTCGTTTTTCGATAAAGAAATAAAAAAGAAATATGCTCATAGAGGATGGATACAAGTTTCTGCGTATAAAATTTGAATCTTAAAGGTGACTATTTGCGACCTGTACAAAATGACAAATGGACGCAGTAGTACATATTTTAGTACAATGCGATGAGTTCACACTAGGAGGGTATTAACAGTGGATTTTAGGTTGAGCTTCTTGACGTCTGTGTACTAAAATGTAGCGAACAAAGGTATGACACTGTGGCCGAGGGTTAAGTCTTAAGTCCAGCTCACCCAACAACCGAAATGAAAATGAGATAGAAAAAAAATCAGCTAGACACAACCAGAAGCCTCAAATGCAGGTTACTTGTCTAAACCCATTGCCTGGCTTCATACTTGATTTTTACTTGATTACAACCTACTTCTTTTTCATGTGCTTATACTTCCATGTTAACATTGAGGATGTTGTTTAGGCTGCTTTGCTCCAGGAGGTTTATGGCTTTACGGTTGTAAGCTTGTTGTCTCCTCAAAACATTCTAAAATTCTCATTTCATATTCTTCACCACCATGTTTACCTGCCTTTCTATAGTTTCATGTCTAGTGATAGTTTTTACCCTATCTTGATTCTACGACTGATCTGTGTACCAATCATACGCTATTCTTACAAAAGTACCAAGTCCAAACATTTCATGGCCCAAATGTGCAATCCATGAATATGGTGTGCAACTAATCAAAAGAATAGAGTTGAGTTCCAGCACGATCCCGGGGCAGCACCCACAGCTAGCTGGGGTATCCCGGTTGCATTTCGAACCTTGGACCAGTGATATGTGAGCATCAGGGAACTTCAAGAAACATCTGAAAACATCAGGTTGAACTACCATTGTTACAAGCTGATAGCATCATTATAAAATCAATGGTACAGACAATGCAGCTGCACACACCAGCTTTCATTTCCAAAAAAACACTAGCTTTCCATATCTCTATGGTATAGCGGCAATTTAATTCATTTGCTACTCCCTACATCATATGATGCATGCTCAGCAAGAGACAATTTAGTGCAAGTAGAAGAGGCAAGCAAGTTTTTTTTGAAAGGAATGCCTCGCGGTGAAGAGGTAGGCAAGTAGAAGAGGTACAAAATGCAGATTGCAAGCTTCATATATGAAACAGAAGCATCTTAGTGGCATCTCGTAATCGCCGTGTTGCTACGGATGTACCTGACATCTAGCCATTGTCTCTTATTCAATGAAATCTACTCTTAGCTAATCAAATGTAGGCGGCCCATCACATCGATCCTGTTCGATACTTATTGATGCCAAAAGCTATCTTGAGTTGGTGTCGGCTTCCGGTCTCCATTCCTTCTGCAAACGTCCCCTTCCTCGACTGGCTCACTTCATCCACTGCTAGCTCCCCGCATTGTCTGCGTCGAGGCTTCACTTCACTTGTCCTACTCACTGCTTGGTGGATCTGGAAGCAACGCAACGCCTGCGTCTTTGATAGGGATAGGGCATCTATTCCACACCTCTCGTCGGCGATCAAGGACGAGGCTAGAGCCTGGGCCCGGGCGGGCTCCAAAGGAATTTGCACCATTTTGCCGGAGACATAGTTTTTTCTGCCTTGGGGGCGCGTACACCCCATTATTCTATTTGTAAGCCACACCTTCTGACTCATGTCATGCTGCGTGTTCGTGCTTGTCAGAGGTGGTTTCTGTAATTGATGTATGCTACTTCTTCTACCTATCAATGCAATGATAAGCAAGCCTTTTGCGTATTCACGAAAAATAGTTTCGGTCCAATACTTTACGGCCAAGCTAGCGAGCATTCTTCTCACTTGAAATATCTTTAGCAAGAAGAGAACCAACAATTCTGATACTTCATTTTAAAACCTTTGACAGATGAGACATGAACGGAACTATGAGCTGCATGGCAATAAGAATTGGATAAAGACGTAAGAATATATTACCGCGGGAATTACATTGTACATATTTTTTATAGCCACAAGATAGAAGAATCATTTTAACACCCCTAGCATGCATGTAAATATTTGCAATCATCTTTGTCAGATATATACCAGTGCAATATATGAAATAGACATGAAATAAAAACCAGTAAATGATACATCTCTGTCATATCTACTTTTCCAAACACTTTTGCCCTTGTTTTGGACTCTAACTTGCATGATTTGAATGGAACTAACCCAGACTGACGCTGTTTTCAGCAGAATTGCCATGGTGTTATTTTTGTGCAAAAATAAAAGTTCTCGGAATGACCTGAAAATCAACGGAGAATTATTTTGGAATATGTAAAAAATACTAGAAGGAAGATCCACGTCAGGGGGGGCTCCACCTGTCCACGAGGGTGGGGGCGCGCCCTACCCCCTGGGCGCGACCCCCTGCCTCGTGGGCCCCCTGACGCTCCACCGACCTCAACCCTGACTCCATATATTCACTTTCGGGGAGAAAAAACCAGGGAGAAGGATTCATCGCATTTTACGATACGGAGTGATGCGTCTCCAACATATCTATAATTTTTTATTGCTCCATGCTATATTATCTACTATTTTGGACATGATTGGGCTTTATTATCCACCTTTATATTATTTTTGGGACTCTTGGTCCATTGCATATCCCGGTACACTGCCAGAGGCATTTATATAGAGTCATCTTTTGTTCTAATACCGAGTTGTAATCATTGAGTTGTAAATAAATAGAAGTGTGATGATCATTTTCTAGAGCATTGTCCCGAGTGAGGAACTATAAAAAAAGAGACAAAGAGAGAAGGGACAATGTTACTATCCTTTGCCAGACTTGTGCTTCAAAGTAGCACTGTAATCTTCATGATAGAAAGTCTCTTGTTTTGTCACTTTCACATACTAGTGGGAATTCTTCATTATAGAACTGGGCTTGTATATTCCAACAATGGGCCTCCTTAAGTGCCCTAGGTGTTCGTGAGCAAGCAAGTTGGATGCACACCCACTTAGTTTCTTTTGTTGGGCTTTCATACATTTATTGATGGGCATCTGTTGGATGCATCTGTTGCATGGCAATCCCTACTCCTTGCATTAACATCAATCGATGGGCATCTCCATAGCCCATTGATTAGCCTCGTTGATGTGAGACTTTCTCAATTTTTGTCTTCTCCACATAACCCCCCTCATTATATTCTGTTCCACCCATAGTGTTATGTCCATGGCGTGCGGTCATATATTGCGTGAAAGTTTATAGGTTTGAGATTACTAAAGTATGAAACAATTGCTTGGCTTGTCATCGGGGTTGTGCATCGAGATGCAAGGGAAACCATCATTACCTGTGGTCGTGGGAGGTGCCGGTTGGCCTTCTCTTGCTATAAATGGGGTGGGGGCAGAGCCCCCATTGCCCATCTCTTCCTTGCTTGCTGCTTCTTCTTCCTCGCTCCACTGCTAGTACGAATGGCTCCTATCAGAAGGTCCTCCGCCGAAGAAAAGGGGAAAGCCCCCCGGGATGTCCCGGAGCAACTCCCGCCGAAGAAGATGTCGATCCACCGCTGTGAAGAAGCGGCGATGCAGGTGGTGGCGAGGCCTTGGTGCGAGCGGCCTCCTCCAGGGTATCCACTTCCCCTGTACGCCCAAGCCGAGGGCTCAAGAGGGCGGGGTGACGAGCAGCGCCGCCGGTGCCGCGCTCGGGGTCGCCGCGCCACAGCGACGCGTGCCGTCGCCCCCGGAATCCACGATGCGGACTCTTCGCGTGAGTTGGTGCATTGGGTAACGATACCGCCAAGCTCTTGGATCCGCTTCCCGCGGTTCTTCTCCGACATCATGCCGCCGAGGGGGCCTCTTGAGCTCTGGTTGCAGCACGCCGACTGCAGCGCTCCTGCGACTAGAGCGGAGATCGAAGCGGTGCACTTCGTCAAGATCTTCTTGACCCGCGGTTCGGGCAAGATCGCGTGGGTCTGCCGCGTGAGGGGCGCCCTCGCGATCCATCTCGAGTACGATGATGTCTCCACGCTCTTCTTCAAGGTCTTTGACACCGAGGGCCGCCGCATGGAGTGCTGCTCCGAAGAGGAGCGCGAGGCTGATGCGCCCTCCGCTCGCGACCACTCCAGTAGCAGCAGCCCTTGGGAGTCCAGCAGCTCTCTTGAGCTCTACAATACTCCGGAGATGAGCGACGACAGCTACGTGCCCCCGAGCTCTCGCCGCGCTCGGAGCAGTGCTGCCGCGTCTGGCCGCCGCTGATCTGGATGGGGTTGGCGCCGGCCTCCCGTGGCCCGCTATTGATGATGACGTCTGCCACGGGGGGGTGTAGATGGGATCCTCCTCAGTTTTAGCTTTTGTTTCCTGCGAAGAATCATGAAGCACCCCGTGGGGTGATACGTCTCCAATGTATCTATAACTTTTGATTGCTCCATGCTATATTATCTACTGTTTTGAATGTTTATGGGCTTTATTATACACTTTTATATTATTTTTGGGACTAACCTATTAACCCAGAGCCCAGTGCCAGTTTCTATTTTTTACCTTGTTTTAGGGTTTCGAAGAAAAGGAAAATCAAATGGAGTCCAATTGACCTGAAACTTCACGGAACTCATTTTTGGAAGGAAAGAAGCCCAGAAGACTTGGAGTGCACGTCAGGCGGCCTACGAGGACGCCACAAGGCAGGGGGCGCGCACACCCCCTCTGGGCGCGCCCTTCACCCTCGTGGGCCCCTCGTGGCCCCCCTGACGAACTTCTTCCGCCTATATCTCTCCATATACCCTAAAAACATCCGTGAACACAATAGATCGGGAGTTCCGCCGCTAGAAGCCTCCGTAGCCACCAAAAACCAATCTAGACCTGTTCCGGCACCCTGCTGGAGGGGGCAATCCCTCTCCGGTGGCCATCTTCATCATCCCGGTCCTCTCCATGACGAGGAGGGAGTAGTTCTCCCTCGGGGCTGAGGGTATGTACCAGTACCTATGTGTTTGACCTCTTTCTCTCTCGTGTTCTTGATTTGGCATGAGCTTGATGTATCACGAGCTTTGCTATTATAGTTGGATCTTATGTTTCTTCTCCCCCTCAACTCTCTTGTAATGAATTGAGTTTTCCCTTTGGAGTTATCTTATCGGATTGATTCTTTAAAGATTTGAGAACATTTGATGTATGTCTTGTCGTGCGTATCTGTGGTGACAATGGGATGCCACGTGATTCACTTGATGTATGTTTTGGTGATCAACTTGCGGGTTCCGCCCATGAACCTATGCATAGGGGTTGGCACACGTTTTCGTCGTGATTCTATGGTAGAAACTTTGGGGCACTCTTTGAGGTTCTATGTGTTGGTTGAATAGATGAATCTGAGATTGTGTGATGCATATCGTATAATCATACCCACGGATACTTGAGGTGACATTGGAGTATCTAGGTGAAATTTGGTTTTGGTTGATTTGTGTCTTAAGGTTTTATTCTAGTACGAACTCTAGGGCTGTTTGTGACACTTATAGGAATAGCCCAACGGATTGATTGGAAAGGATAACTTTGAGGTGGTTTCGTACCCTACCATAATCTCTTCGTTTGTTCTCCGCTATTAGTGACTTTGGAGTGACTCTTTATTGCATGTTGAGGGATAGTTATGTGATCCAATTATGATATTATTGTTGAGAGGACATGCACTAGTGAAAGTATGAACCCTAGGCCTTGTTTCCTATCATTGCAATACCGTTTATGCTCACTTTTATCACTTTCTACCTTGCTGTTTATATTATTTCTGATTACAAATACCTTTATCTACTATCCATATACCACTTGTTTCACCATGTCTTCGCCGAACTAGTGCACCTATACAATTTACCATTGTATTGGGTGTGTTGGGGACATAAGATACTCTTTGTTATTTGGTTGCATGGTTGCTTGAGAGAGACCATCTTCATCCTATGCCTCCTACGGATTGATAAACCATAGATCATCCACTTGAGGGAAATTTGCTACTGTCCTACAAACATCTGCACTTGGAGGCCCAACAACGTCTACAAGAAGAAGGTTGTGTAGTAGATGAACTCTCATGCTTCACTTATATTATTTTGAGAGTCTTAAATAGCATGGTAATTTGCTTAAAATCCTAATATGCTAGGTATACAAGATTAATAATAAAACTTTCTTATGAGTGTGTTGAATACTAAGAGAAGTTTGATGCTTGATCATTGTTTTGAGATATGGAGGTAATAATATCAAAGTCGTACTAGTTGAGTAGTTGTGAAATTGAGAAATTCTTGTGTTGAAGTTTGCAAGTCCCGTAGCATGCACGTATGGTAAACGTTGTGTAAAAAATTTGACACATGAGGTGTTATTTGATTGTCCTCCTTATGAGTGGCGGTCGGGGACGAGCGATGGTCTTTTCCTACCAATCTATCCCCCTAGGAGCATGCGAGTACTGCCAAGGTTTTTGATGACTTGTAGATTTTTGCAATAAGTGTGTGAGTTCTTTATGACTAATGTTGAGTCCATGGATTATACGCACTCTCACCCTTCCATCCTTGCTAGCCTCTTCGGTACCGTGCATTGCCCTTTCTCACATTGAGAGTTGGTGCAAACTTTGCCGGTGGATCCAAACCCCGTGATATGATACACTCTTTCAAACATAAACCTCCTAATATCTTCCTCAAAACAGCCACCATACCTACCTATTATGACATTTCCATAGCCATTCCGAGATATATTGCCATGCAACTTTCCACCATTCCGTTTATCATGACACGTTCATTATTGTCATATTGCTTTGCATGATCATGTAGTTGACATTGTATTTGTGGCAAAGCCACCATTCATAATTTTTCATACATGTCACACTTGATTCATTGCAATCCCGGTACACCGCCGGAGGCATTCATATAGAGTCATACTTTGTTCTAGTATCGAGTTGTAATCACTGAGTTGTAAATAAATAGAAGTGTGATGATCATCATTATTAGAGCATTGTCCCAAGTGAGGAATAAAAAAAGGCCATAAAAAGAGAAGGCCCAAAAAAAGAGAAAGGCCATAAAAAAGAGAAAGGCCCAAATAAAAAAAGAAAAAAATGAGAGAAAAAGAGAGAAGGGATAATGTTACTATCCTTTGCCACACTTGTGCTTCAAAGTAGCACCGTAATCTTCATGATAGAGAGTCTCTTGTCTTGTCACTTTCATATACTAGTGGGAATTTTTCATTATAGAACTTGGCTTGTATATTCCAACAATGGGCTTCCTCAAGTGCCCTAGGTCTTCGTGACTAAGCAAGTTGGATGCACACCCACTTAGTTTCTTTTGATGAGCTTTCATACATTTATAGCTCTAGTGCATCCGTTGCATGGAAATCCCTACTCCTTGCATTAACATCAGTCGGTGGGCATCTCCATAGCCCATTGACTAGCCTCATTGATGTGAGACTTTCTCCTTTCTGTCTTCTCCACATAACCCCCCTCATTATATTCTATTCCGCCCATAGTCCTATATCCACGGCTCGCGCTCATGTATTGCATGAAGGTTTATGAGTTTGAGATTACTAAAGTATGAAACAATTGCTTGGCTTGTCATCGGGGTTGTGCATGATGAGAGCATTCTTGTGTGATGAAAATGGAGCATGACCAAACTATATGATTTTGTAGGGATGAACTTTCTTTGGCCATGTTATTTTGAGAAGACATAATTGCTTAGTTGGTATGCTTGAAGTATTATTATTTCTATGTCAATATGAACTTTTATCTTGAATCTTTCGGATCTGAATATTCATGCCACAATTAATAAGAATTACATTGAAATTATGCCAACTAGCATTCCACATCAAAATTCTTTCTTTTATAATTTACCTACTCGAGGACGAGCGGGAATTAAGCTTGGGGATGCTGATACGTCTGCAACGTATCTATAATTTTTGATTGCTCCATGCTATATTATCTACTGTTTTGAATGTTTATGGGCTTTATTATACATTTTTATATCATTTTTGGGACTAAACTATTAACCAAGAGCCCAGTGCCAGTTTCTGTTTTCACCTTGTTTTAGGGTGTCGAAGAAAAGGAAAATCAAACGGAGTCCAATTGACCTGAAACTTACCGGAACTCATTTTTGGAAGGAAAGATGCCCAGAAGACTTGGAGTGCACGTCAGGGGACCTACGAGGAGGCCACGAGGCAGGGGGGCGCGCCCACCCCCTCTGGGCGCGCCCTCCGCCCTTGTGTGCCCCTTGTGCCCCCCTAACGTACTTCTTCCGCCTATATATATCCATATACCCTAAAACATCCATGAACACAATAGATCGGGAGTTCCGCTGCCAGAAGCCTCTGTAGCCACCGAAAACCAATCAAGACCCGTTCCGGCACCCTGCCGGAGGGGGAATCCCTCTCAGGTGGCCATCTTCATCATCCCGGTGCTCTCCATGACGAGGAGGGAGTAGTTCTCCCTCGGGGCTGTGGGTATGTACCAGTAGCTATGTGTTTGATCTCTCTCTCTCTCTCGTGTTCTTGATTTGGCACGATCTTGATGTATCGCGAGCTTTGCTATTATAGTTGGATATTATGTTTCTTCTCCCCCTCTACTCTCTTGTAATGAATTGAGTTTTCCCTTTGGAGTTATCTTATTAGATTGAGTCTTTAAAGATTTGAGAACACTTGATGTATGTCTTGTCGTGCGTATCTGTGGTGAGAATGGGATGCCACGTGATTCACTTGATGTATGTTTTGGTGATCAACGTGCGGGTTCCTCCCATGAGCTTATGCATAGGGGTTGGCACACCTTTTCGCGTGATTCTCAGGTAGAAACTTTGGGGCACTCTTTGAGGTTCTATGTGTTGGTTTAATAGATGAATCTGAGATTGTGTGATGCATATCGTATAATCATACCCACTGATACTTGAGGTGACATTGGAGTATCTAGGTGACATTAGGGTTTTGGTTGATTTGTGTCTGAAGGTGTTATTCTAGTACGAACTCTAGGGTTGTTTGTGACACTTATAGGAATAGCCCAACGGATTTATTGGAAAGGATAACTTTGAGGTGGTTTCGTACCCTACCATAATCTCTTCGTTTGTTCTCAGCTATTAGTGACTTTGGAGTGAATCTTTGTTGCATGTTGAGGGATAGTTATGTGATCCAATTATGATATTATTATTGAGAGGACTTGCACTAGTGAAAGTATGAACCCTAGGCCTTGTTTCCTATCATTGCAATACCGTTTATGCTCACTTTTATCACTTGCTACCTTGTTGTTTTTATTATTTGAGATTCAAATACCTTTATCTACTATCCATATACCACTTGTTTCACCATCTCTTCGCCGAACTAGTGCACCTATACAATTTACCATTGTATTGGGTGTGTTGGGGACACAAGAGACTCTTTGTTATTTGGTTGCAGGGTTGCTTGAGAGAGACCATCTTCATCCTACGCCTCCTACGGATTGATAAACCATAGGTCATCCACTTGAGGGAATTTGCTACTGTCCTACAAACCTCTGCACTTGGAGGCCCAACAACATCTACAAGAAGAAGGTTGTGTAGTAGACATCATGGGGGCATGTAAGGGTCTGTAATGTCTTTTGTGCTTTTCTTCCCTGTTATGAAGATTTGATGAACGCGCATCCCGTTAATGCTCGGTCCCCCCTTTCTTTCCTCGCGATAGCTTGTTGCTCTATGCCGACAGGTCCCGGTCCCCAAGCAGGCTACAGCCGTCGCTGTTATGCCAACCCGTGTGCCATGGTAAAGGCCTCGAGGTGTGCGGCCCTAGGTCCAGTAAGATCCCCTGAGGCGCGATGCTTAGGAGGTCCCCCTTAGTGCTCAAGCGGCCATGGTTAGGGAAGAAAGGGAGTTGACGTGGCCGCAACGGGATTGTGGCAAGGCGTGAGTGTCCATGAGGCCCAGACATTTAGTTGATCCGAGGGCGAGACTTATCTTGTGAACTTCATGACAATTCCTGACGTTGCGCTGGGGCTGCGCGCCAACCTGTGCGGCATAGCCAGGCTGGCCCATACAAGTTTCCCTCCTCCCATGCTCTCCTTAGTGCTCTGCGTCCTCAGGTCCTGACCCTCGAGCGAGCTCAGCCGCCGCTGGTATGCCAGGTCACGATGCCGTGGTCAAGGCCTGGGGTGAGGGCCGGAGAGCCAGTAAGAGCTCCTGAGTCGCGATGCTTAGGAGCCCCCCTTTTAACGCGCAAGCGAATCGCATGAGAGAAAAGGAGACTCGCGATGCCGCTTGCTATCCTTCCCATGGGGTCCCTGTGAACAGGCACAAGAAGAATAGGGTTTGCCATTACAGCCGCCAGCCTGCCGCTGGTTGGTCCGGATGAAATGAAGGCACTGAGGGCCTGGTGAAGTGACGTGCGCGGGGCGTGCCGCGAGCCAGAGCTCGACCGCTCAGGTTTGTCGACGTGGCAGGGACGGACCCATGCACCAGTGTCGTGCCTGTGAGGAGGCCCCGTGGGAGGCGATGATCGAGTAGATGATGACCGTAGGCAGGTTAAGTAGGGAAGGCAAATCAGCTTGGGTAAATGCAGGAAGATACATGCCACTGGGTCCAGCCCAAGCAGCTTGGGGATGATGCAGCCCGAGGGGCGCCCCCAACAAGGTAAGCTAAAGATGTAAGCAAATGGGATACATGTCGTAGGGACGGACCCACACGGCCTGGGAATGATGGAGCCCAAGGGGCGCTCCCCGCTTAACGAGCATGGAAGATGTCACCTGGTTCTGTAGACGAAGCAAAGTTGGTGCATCTGAAGGCATGCGTCGAAGAAACGACTCCTCATGAGCCACCGGAGCCCTAAGCCTCGGGAAGCTCTAGGGGCTCAGGAGGCTCCCTGAAGACTGTCTTCGTTCCCTCCAGGTCGACGCGGTACCTGGCCTCTTGAGCCGCCAGCTCACGCTGCATGGCGCATTGATAGGCCGACGCCGCTCTCAGCAAGCCGAGGGGCATGCGAACGTAGCTGTGTGGCAGGCCTCCGCAACGGCCCACATGTGAAGGCTAGAAGCGCTCCTGAGACACGGCCCTGTTGATCCCTGGAATGTCGATGCAGACACGCAGCTCGACACCCTCACCTGGATGGTGAGCCGCGCCCTGTGAGCGGCTATCGCCGCGCATGGCTCTTGCGTCTTGCAGTTCCTGTGTGTTCTTGGCGATGAACTCCCGAGTGGTGGGCACCCCTTGCCCTATGTTCTCATGAGGAAAACATGCCGCGTAGCACGCCTCCAAGTGGTGCCCAAGCGCCTCCCTAGTGAGGTGGGCAAGGTCTAAGGCCCTCTAGAAGAGAGCCCTCGAGCCCTGCCCGAGGAGGGCATCGGGCGCGCCTTCCTATCCAATGGAGGGAGGCGCCCCTGGGATGGACGCTGATCCTAACGAGGCTCCTGCCGCGACGCCATCCTCCTGAGGTCCTGCGCGGCGCAGCTGCTTCTTCTTGGGGATGGCCTCCGGAGGACCCTCACTTCTGCTGTCGATGTCGTTGATTGCTGCAGCTTGGAAGGCGCGCTCCAGGGAGCACACCGCATCCCTTTCTTCACACGGGACTATGATGACCCCACCACTTCCAGGCATCTTGAGGACATTGTAACCGTGGTGGGTGACCGCCATGAACTTCGCCAGGGGCGGATACCCAAGGATGGCGTTGTACGGCAGGCGGATGTGCGCGACGTCGAAGTCGATGAGATCAGTGCGGTAGTTGTCACGTGTGCCGAAGGTGATAGGCAGGCGGACCTTCCCTATCGGTGTGGTGGAGCCGTCGGTCACTCCCAAGAAAGGTTTGGTAGGCTGGAGCTGCTCATATGGCACTTGGAGGTTGTCGAAAGTGTCAACGGACGGGACATTGAGTCCTGCACCACCGTTGATGAGAGTCTTGGTAACCTGCACATTGCTGATGACTGGGGAACACAACATCAGGAGGACACCAGTGGTGGCCGCGCACTTGAGCTGATCTGCCGAGTTGAAAGTGATGGCACACTGGGACCACTTGAGAGGGCGTGCGGCCTCAAGCTTGGGGAGAGCCGCGTTCACCTCGTGAGCGAATCGTTTGAAGATGTGCTGAGAGGCTGGGGCCTGGGCGCCGCTAAAGATGTAGGCGATTGCACATGGCTCCTGGAAGCCCCCAGCCCCCTCGTCCTAATGATGGTCGTTGTTCCTTCTTGGTGGCGGCAATGGAGTAAGACCGGTGTTGCCTTGGGGGCGATCCTCACGAGGCTGGTCCCTCTAGGGCCTATCACGAGGATGGTCCTGCCGGCGGTCCTCACGAGGTCTGTCGCGCCATTCCTGGCACGGGCCGCGGTCGTCCTAGCATCCACCTCCTCGTCCTCCTCCACAGCCGTAGCCCCGGTCGCCGCGCTCGGGGCGTCGATTGTAGCGTCGCTCACATAGGGCTTGGAGCTCTTGGCATTCGTTGGTATTCTTGGTGTTCAGGTTGTGGAAGGCGCAGAACGGTCGACTGTTCTTCGATGACTCGGGCTGATCTCTGCCCCATTTGGTGTCGGGCTCCGCAGCTAGCACTACTGCTTCCTTGCGCTTCACGTCCTTGGCCTTGGCTTTCTTCTCCTCTGTGCCTGCGGCTGGCAGCTCAAGGAGGGAAAGGCGCCCCTCCTCAGCTCTTGCGCACTTGGTCGCCAGGTTGAACAGCTCCTGAGACGTGCAGAGCTCCTCGTGGATGGCAAGATCTTCCTTCATCTTGACATCACGGACACCGTTGGAGAACGCAGAGATGATGGACTCATCCGTAACCTTGGGGATCTTGAGGCGGGTGTTGTTGAAGCGCTGGATGTACTTCTGGAGGGTCTCCTCTGCTTGTTGCTCGATGCGGCACAGATCGGTCGCGGCCGGTCGGCGGTCTCGAGTGCCCTGGAAGTTGGCGACGAAGCGGTCGCGCATCTCATCCCAGGAGCAGATCGAGTCGTGCTACAAGTTCAGGAGCCAGGTGCGGGCCCCATCCTTGAGAGCCATGGGAAACCAGTTCGCCATGACTTTCTCGTCGTAGAGCTGCAGGAACTCTGCGGGGTCGGCGGTGCCGTCGTAGCGAGGAGGCAGATCCGGCTTGAACTTGCTTGGCCAGGCGACGCTGCGGAGCTCAGGGGTGAAGGCGCGACAGCCGACCGTGGTTATTGGGCCCGCCTCGGAGGTGGAGCTTGGTCTTGTCGAGGTCCGCACGGCACCGCCGCAAGCGACGCACGGTCTTGACGAGCCGGCGCGGGAAACACGGGTGCAGCATCTCGTGGTCGTGGGATTTCTTGGCAGCTTCTCTCTTCCCGCGCGGGCACCAGTCGTGGCGGATCGCATCGCGGGGCCGTGCGCCATGGTGCTAAGGCGCCGTCTTTGGGCTGGGGTGGTGGAGGCGTGCCTCGGGCCTCGTCGCCCGTGGCTGGTTGAGGGTGAGGCCAAGAGAGGGACGGCGCCGGGGAGCCCCCTGCGGCGCGGTCGAGCCACTCCTCGTAGAGGTTGCCGACTGGGCGGTAGCGCAGGAGCTCGGTTGCGGCGAGGAGTGCGGCCCGCGCCTCCATGGGAGCGCAGTGTGCTTGAGACGAAGAACCGGCTGGGGCCAGCAATGGAGTGGCGGTGCGGCCGTCCTGCCGCAGCAAAGACGCTTGCTGCTCGTTCCCCACCGGGCCGGTGGCAGCGTTGGCGGCAGGGGACAGAGAACGATGTGGTGGCCCGCCGATGGGAGCTGTCTGAGCAACGCGGGCGGTGAGAGCGGCCCGACGCTCAGCTCGAGCACGGCGAGCGCCTGCCATGGAGACGATGGACCGACGGAGCGACGAACTGAAGGAAGGAAAGCTACGGCGCACCCCTACCTGGCACGCCAAATGTCAGATGTGTGGTTCCGGCAAACCCTTAAGGTTCAAACACTGGGGTGCACGCGAAGTCTTTCCCTCCTACCGATCTATGCCCTAGCTCGCTAAGATATCGCGGATGAACTCGACGAACTCGCAACACAGAAAGACACAGGATTTATACTGGTTCGGTCCACCGTTGCGGTGTAACATCCTACTCCAGTGTGGTGGTGGATTGCCTCTTGGGCTGATGATGAACAATACAAGGGGAAGAACAGCCTCCTGAGGATGAGGTGTTCTTGTGCGTAGCTAACTTGTGTGGGTGAGAGAGTGATCTAAGATACTGTCTCCTCACCCCCCTTTTCTATGGTGGTGGATAGCCCTACTTATAGAGGCCCTGGTCCTCTTCCCAAATATTGAGCGAGAAGGGAGCCAACAACGGCGGGCAAATTTGAAGGGGGGCGTCTAGTACAAGCCATCCTGACAAAAGGTGGTCTGCGCCTGTGAAAGGCTCTGGTGGTGACGTCGTCTTGGGCTCCACGATGACCTCCGTCTTGCCGTCCTTCTGGTCTTGGTCTTGTTGCACCAAAATGGCAACCTTTGCCTGATGCCTCGGTACTCCTCGTCTGCGCTAGTTTCCTTAGCACCAAAGAGGAAACAAGGACGCTGCGCGTGCTGGCGCTCGTCTGGTGTCGATCGTCATGGCTCACATCACGAGAGCCTCGTGAGGTTCGCCTCGCCTTGATATCTCCGCTCCTCATGAGGCTGCCTGACTAGGCCGCTCCAGAGGAGGTCTCGTGTCGTCCTCCTCGCGAGGCTTGGCCCCTCGCGAGGGTCCTGGATGCCTTGTTGATGAAGATGGGCCGTACGGCCTGCTGGCTCAGCCATGCCGCGGGCCGTAGGCAGGCAAGTTTGGGGACCCCCGTTCCCAGGACGCCGAAAATCCCCTTATATATCCATTTTATTATAAAAATAATGTGCCAAGCTTTGGTTTTAGGATGATTAGATTGTTTTTTACTATGTGCAGAACAAAAACAGAAACTTTGGTTGTAGCGCATGATTTTACATTTTTTACTGGAAAGTAAAATGGGTCTAAAACTTTGTGCAAATTACTTTTGTACAAATTTTTCAAAGTTTCAAATTTTTTCATAATTTTTGGAGTTACAGAAGTTTACTAAACCTCCAGATTACTACAGACTATCCTGTTTAATACATATTATGTTTTTCGTGTGTTGTTTGCTTATTTTGATGCATCTATGGCTAGTATCGGAGGGTATGAACCATAGAGAAGTTTGAATACAGTAGATATAATTATAATATGAAATTGGAATGAGTTTGAAACAGTACTGAAAGGTAATGATTTGCTTTATTATACTAACGGATCTCGCAAAGTTTTTGTTAAAGTTTTGTGTGGATGAAGTGTTCGAAGATCGAGGAGCTATCAAGATGAGAAGAATAAAGAGAGTCAAGATTTCAAGCTTGGGTATTCCCAAGGCACCCCAAGTAAATATTTGAGAGGATACTCAAGCATCTAAGCTTGGGGATACCCCGGTTGGCATCCCATCTTTCTTCTTCAACAAATATCGGTATACCTCGGTTTTTGTTTTGTTCACATGATTTGTGTCCTTTGTTTTTTCTTTTTCTTTAAGAACCATGCTAGTATGAGATGTCCCTTCATCAATTTATAGAATAATTCATGTGCTTCACTTATATTATTTAAGTATGATCTTATAGAATTGCTCTTTGTGCCTCACTTAAATCTTTTGAGTATGGTTTTATGGAATGCTTCGTGTGCTTCACTTATATATTTTGAGCGTGTATATTGGTTAGTCTATATTAATTGTAGAATACTCCATGAACTTCACTTATATCTTTTGGAGTATGAATAATACTATAATCTAGAGTGGATCTGGAAGAGTGTCAAATTTAGTTAGTAATGATTCCACTTTTCTGAAAGAGAAGAATCTTGCTCATGTGGAGAGTAGTAAAATTTCTATGCTTGTAGATGATGAAAAGAATGCTTTGTGTGATGGTTCTATTGTTGAATTCATTCATGATGCTACTGAAAATTATTATGAGGCAGGAATATATGCTTGTAGGAGTTACAATAATATCAAGTTTCTTCTCTGTGTGCTTAAAGTTTTGAAGTTATCCTTGTTTTTTTCCTTCCTATGCTAGTTGATCCTTGTTCCTATAAATTGTGTGCTCACAAAATCCCTAGTCATAGCAACTGGGTTAGGTTTAAATGTGATAGTCATATTATTCATGATGCTCTCTTTATGTTTCAATTCTTATCTTTTATGTGAGCATCATTGAAATCACCATGCCTAGCTAAAAGGCATTAAAGAAAAGCGCTTGTTGGGAGACAACCCAATATTTACCCTTACTGTTTTTGTGTGTTCTCATGATTAAGCTACTGTATTAATAATGTATTATAGCTTTTGTTTCAATAAAGTGCCAAGTAAGACCTTTGGGAAGACTTGGATGAAAGTTAATGTGATCTTGCTGTAAAAAACAGAAACTTTGCGCTCACGAGATTAGCTGCCATTTTTTACAGAAGAGTGAGATTGAGTTTATTCGTTTTTCAGAATATTAATAAACAAATTCCTCACATCCACAAATTTATTTCAGAATTTTTGAAGTAGTAGAAGTATGGTTGGTGTTCAGATCATTACAGACTGTTCTGTTTCTGACAGATTCTGTTTTAATTGCATACTTTGCGTGTTTTCTAGTTTCTATGGCTTATATTCCTAAATATAAATTGTAGAAATGATATGGTACAGTAGGCATTGTGTGAGAAAAATTATGATCCTTGTCTTTGACAGTACCAAAGTGAATGGTTTACTCCTTATCATACTAACCTATCTCACGAAGTTTCGTTAAGTTTTGTGTGATTGATGTTTTCAAGCTTTGGGTGAGATATCCATATGAGGAGAATAAGGAGTGGAAATACCCTAAGCTTGGGGATTCCCAAGGCACCCCAAGGTAATATTCAAGGAAGACTCAAGTACCTAAGCTTGGGGATGCCCCGGAAGGCATCCCCTCTTTTGTCTTCAAAAACTGTCGGTATACCTTACTCGGAGCTATATTTTTATTCGTCACATGATATGTGTTTTGCTTGGCGCATATTTTCAATTTTACTTGCTGTTTGAATAAAATCATTGGATCTGAAGTCTTAAATGAAAAAGAATCCTCCCATGGCTAGTTAATTATTTGACTACTCAATGTCCTTCACTTATATCTTTTGGAGTAGTTTGTCATTTACTCACGTGTTTCATGTATATCCTATGAGTAAATGGTTGAATAATTGAATATCATAAATCTGAATTTATATATCTTTCATATGCTTATACCATGGGGAGTAATGACTTCCCAGAGAATAAGTATAGGTAGTAAACTTATTGAAAGTTAGCAAACGTAGAATTGGTCTCTTGAACAATTCATGAAAGAATATTGAAGGAAGAGAGATTTCACATATAAATATACTATCTTGGAAATCTTTTGTAATTATGAGCACTCATTAAAATATGACATGCTAAAAGGTTGATGTCGTACAAGGAAGACAACGTAATGGGTTATGTTTTCTTATATCTGAAATAAATTATATTCTCTTGGATCATCCAACATGTTGAGCTTGCTTTTCCCCCTCATGCTAGCCAAATTCTTTGCACCAAGTAGAGATACTACTTGTGCTTCCAAACATTCCTTAAACTAGTTTTGCCATGAGAGTCCACCATACCTACATATGGATTGAGTAAGATCCTTCAAGTAAGTTGTCGTCGGTGCATGCAATAAAAATTTCCTTCTAAATATGTATGATCTATTAATGTGGACAAAATAAGCTTTATACGATCTTGTGACATGGAAGAAATAAAAGCGACGGACTACATAATAAATGTGGCGACCCGACCCGAATGGATCAAGTCTACTGTGCTCCGGTGTCATCCCTGGATCAGTAATGCTGACACCACACAGTACTTCGAAGGATTTATAGCAGAGTGGCAATCACACACTTATTACAATGATGTCTCAAAAGAGAACTTATTACAATAATATGGCTTAAGTCCATCTAATATCGATAACAGCGGAAGACTTGGAAGGTAAATGGGTCCATCAACTCTAACGGCATCACTGAGTATAGAACCACGACCTAAAAGCACCTTAATCATCGTCTGAAAAGTCTGCAACATTAACGTTGCAGCCCGAAACGGGTCAGCACATGGAATATGCTGGCAAAGTAACACATAGAGAGTATGGAATGAAACAGCTATACTATATGCATATTTGGCTGGTGGAAAGCTCTATGGTTACTGTTTTGCGTAAAGCCAATTTTTCCCTACTGCAAAGGAATAAATTTATTTAACTATCATGGTGGTTGTTAAACATTGAGAATGGTTGACAGCATTCTCAATCCCAATTAAAAGTAGTCATCAATAACCCAACAATATTAATTTAAAAGTAACCTGATGAGATTCACATGATATTCAAATACTAGATACTCAAGATGTCCATAACCGGGGACACGGCTAATCATGATTAGTTTGTTACACTCTGCAGAGGTTTGCGCACTTTTCCCCAGAAGACTTGATCGCCTCTGTTGGATTTCTCGCACTACTGGTGTTTGAGAAACGGATGACCGAGACACAGTCTTTCAGAAGCGCTAGCACCTTACGATGGATAGACCGGTACACCTACTTTCCCCTACATCTCCTAGTCTACCCTGTAAGAGTTCGCACGACTTAGTCAACTATGCCAGAGCCCATATTGGCTTGTGGCTGCACACGTAAGTTTCTAGCATGAAAGATCTTATGATCCCTTTGAGCCTAGGTGGCGGTCCAAAATAAAACAGGCAAGTCCTGATAGACATCAGGTGCCTCAATCCACCCAGATGTGTGTTTAAGTTGCCACCTTAGATAAACCATTAAAATTATCAATCTCACATCTGTCATGGATATCACTCACCCAATCCACGTCTAATAGCATAGCATGGCATAATAAGCAAACATAGAAGTAACTCCCAAAGGTTTCATAATATATAGGTAATAGGTACTACCTCATCTACTTCCCATCCCACAATTTAATTAGATCCTAAGCATGCAATGTGTGAGGATGGATCTAATGCAATAAAAATGGGTTGTAGAAAAGGTATGATCAACGTGTTACTTGCCTTGCTGATGATCCGTGAGTCCTAAAGATTCGAAGTAACAGGCGGTGCAATCCGGGTAATCTATCGCAGACAAACAACAAGCATACAATAAGTACTCATCTAATGCACAGGTAAAACTCGAACAAAAGATCAAACCAGATAGTTCAACTTAAGAACTCCGGTTGCAAAGAAAGAACGAACTGAACAAAGAAACCGAAAACAAACGGCGGAAGAAAACAGCTCGGTTCTAGCAAGTTGAAACTAAGTCAAGTTTTACACTAGCAAAAACTTAGTTAAAGTTGATTAGTCAGAACGGCGGTTTCGAAATGAAACACCAGGCACTTGAATCACCTGATTCCGATAACCGAGCGAGAAGATAAACTAGAACGAAGATCAGATCTGAGATCGCGATCGCGGAATAAATCCGACGAAAGAAAAAGAAGAACGGATAAACAAACGGACGTTCGTTAACCGGGAATAATCCGGTGATCACGTTCGTTAGGACGAACGGTCCGGCAAACGGTCTCGAGGCAACTAAACCGGAAAAGAAAACGAATCCGATCTAGGGTTTCGAGAAAAGAAAACCGAACGAAAAACCGATCTAGAAAATCGGAACGGGTTAGAAAAGAACCGGAAAGAAAACGAATCGGAAGAGGAGAAAAGAATCGGAACGGTTTAGAAGAAAAACCGAACCGAGGGGATAGAAGAGATGCGGCGCGGCTACCTCGGCGAGGTTCCGGCGAACGACGGCATTGGGCGGCGGCGGCGATGCACAAGGGCGGCGGCGGCAGGGCACTAGGGCGGCGGCGCGGTGACGCAGGGCGGCGGCGGCGTGGGCAAGGGCGGCGGCGGCGCTAGGGTGGCGCGGCGCGGGGTGAGGGCGCGGCTTGGGGCTTGGGGTTTGGTGTGGGGTTTAGAGGGGGGTGCTTGGGTATTTATATAGGTGAGGGGAGGGTTTGCTTGGGGGAGGGGACAAGAAAAAGAGTAGGAGAGGGAGTCCTAAAAAAACAAACCGAGTCCTACTAGGACTCCTATAGGGCAGCGGCGGCGGCGTGCCTGCGCGCGGCGCTAGGCGCGCGATGGCCTGGCCTTGGCCGGCGGCTTGGGCCTTGGCCCAGGCGCTGCGGGAATTTTTTTTAAATTGGTTACGCGCGCAGAAAAACAAAAGAAAAGAGAACCAAACGAACTCCAAAACTTCTAAAGTAAATTTTCCCCGACTCGTAAAAATGAGTCGAACAAAATGAACTTTTCTCGGGGCCTAGAATGCAATTTTGAAAACATGCATTTTTCCCTATCCAAATAAAAGGCAAATAAACTCCGACAAATCCAATGATCCTCTTTTCAAAATTTGAGAAAGCTCAAATATGAAAATGACAAAATTTTCAACCCTCTCCGAGGGTCCTTGAGTTGCTTGAAATTTCTAGGATCGACAAAATGCAAGAAAATATGATATGCATGATGATCTATGTATAACATTCGAAATTGAAAATTTGGGATGTTACAAACCTACCCCCCTTAAGATGAATCTCGCCCTCGAGATTCGGGTTGGCTAAAAAATAGGTGAGGGTGGACCTTGAGCAAATCTTCTTCTCTCTCCCAGGTGGCTTCATCCTCTGAGTGGTGGTTCCACTAAACTTTACAAAACTTGATAACCTTGTTGCGGGTAACTCTGCTGGCATAATCGAGAATCTTGACTAGTTTCTCCTCATACGTTAAGTCGTCCTTCAACGGAATTGCTTCAAGCGGCACTGTATCTCTTAGCGGTACCTCCGCCATCTCGGCGTGACATTTCTTCAGCTGAGAAACATGGAATACGCCATGAACTCCTGATAGTCCCTCTGGTAATTCCAACTTATACGCGACTTCTCCCATACGTTGCAAGATCTTATACGGTCCAACAAAACGCGGTGCTAATTTTCCCTTAACTCCAAAGTGCTTAACTCCTCGAAGTGGGGATACTCGGAGATACACCCTGTCTCCGGTTTTATAAACTGTCTCCTTGCATTTAGAGTCTGCGTAGCTCTTCTGCCTGGATTGGGATACCTTGAGCCTATCGCGAATTAACTTAACTTTCCATTCAGACTCCTTAATCAAGTCGGGTCCAAACAACTGACGGTCTCCAACTTCCGTATAAAGCTTCGAAAGGTGCCATCTTCAAACTGGTTTGGTAACTGTTGTTATAAGAAAACTACGCATACGGCAAGTTATCGTCCCAACTAGATCCATAATCTAGTGCGCAAGCTCTCAGCATATCTTCCAAAATCTGATTGACTCTCTCAGTCTGTCCATCTATCTGCGGATGAAAAGCGGTGCTGAACTCTAGCCTGGTTCCCAAAGTTTCATGCAACTGACTGCAAAACTTTGAGGTAAATTGGGTTCCTCTGTCTGATACAATACTCCTCGGAACTCCATGCAAACAAATGATCCTAGTCATGTATATCTTTGCCAACTTAGCATTGGTGTAAGTGGTCTTAACTGGAATGAAATGTGCTACCTTCGTCAAACGATCAACTACTACCCATATCGAGTCATATCCTGCCTTCGTCCTGGGTAGTCCGGTGATAAAATACATGCCTATTTTATCCCACTTCCATTCGGGTATCGGCAATGGTTGCAACAATCCGGCTGGCTTCAGATGTTCTGCCTTCACTCTATGAC
Source organism: Triticum monococcum (assembly GCA_034509565.1). Lineage (NCBI taxonomy): Eukaryota > Viridiplantae > Streptophyta > Magnoliopsida > Poales > Poaceae > Triticum > Triticum monococcum. The sequence goes on from CM067846.1 coordinate 73,010,246, forward strand.
ATACGTCGCAAACTGCTACATATGCTGCAATATCCTTCTTCATTCCGGTCCACCAGAATGTCTCCTTCAAATCCAAATACATCTTGGTATTTCCTGGGTGAATCGAATAGGGTGAATCATGTGCCTCTTGTAGAATCAACTTCCTGATCTCTGGGTCATTTGGCACATAAACACGGTCCTCAAACCATAGGGTATCGTGCTCATCCTCACGAAATCCCTTTGCTTAGTTTCTCCTTTATAGCAGCAATCTCCTTGTCAGATTTCTGAGCCTCTCTGATTTTATCCATCAATGTTGACTGAATCTCCAATGCTGCTACATAGCCTTTCGGAACTATCTCTAAACTTAGTTCACGAAGGTTTTTTGCTAACTCCTTGGGTATTTCTCCCGTCATTAATGTATTGACATGGCTCTTACGGCTCAATGCGTCAGCTACTACAGTAGCTTTACCAGGATGGTAATGCAATCTCATATCATAATCCTTGATGAGCTCCAACCATCTCCTTTGTCTGAGATTCAACTCCTTCTGCGTGAAAATGTACTTCAAACTCTTGTGATCCGTGTACACCTCACAATGATTTCCAATGAGGAAATGTCTCCATGTCTTCAATGCATGCACTAAAGCTGCTAACTCCAAATCATGCGTGGCATAATTCAACTCATGAGGTTTCAGTTGTCGTGAAGCATACGAAACAACTCTTCCTTCATGCATAAGCACTGCTCCAAGTCCTCGACGTGAAGCGTCGCAATACACCTCATAATCCTTGGTCTGATCTGGCAAAATCAACACAGGTGAGGTAACCAATCGTTTCTTCAACTCCTGGAAACTAGCCTCACACTCCTCAGTCCAATTGAACTTGGTATCCTTCTTCAACAACTCCGTCATAGGCTTCGCAATCTTTGAAAAGTTCTCAATGAATCTCCGGTAGTATCCTGCGAGTCCAAGAAAACTCCGGATCTCTCCAACTGTCGTGGGTGCTTCCCATTCGGTTACGGTCTCAACCTTTGCGGGGTCAACTACTATCCCTTCTCCGGATATAACGTGTCCGAGGAATCCTACTTCCTTCAACCAAAACTCACATTTGCTAAATTTGGCATATAACTGATGTTCCCTTAGTTTCTCCAAAACCAAATGCAAATGTTCCTTATGCTCTTCTTCACTCTTTGAATAAACCAGGATATCATCAATGAACACTACGACGAACTTATCCAAAAACTCCATAAACACTTTGTTCATCAGGTTCATAAAATAGGCAGGTGCGTTAGTCAATCCAAATGACATAACGGTATACTCATACAATCCATATCTTGTGGTGAATGCTGTCTTAGGAATATCATGTTCTCGAATCTTCAACTGGTGGTACCCTGATCGCAAGTCGATCTTGGAAAACACTTTAGCTCCTTGCAACGATCAAACAAATCATTGATCATTGGCAGTGGGTACTTGTTCTTGATGGTTACTTCATTCAATCCACGATAATCAACAACCATCCTTAATGATCCATCCTTCTTCTCCACTAGAAGTACGGGTGATCCCCAAGGCGAAGAACTTGGGCGAATGTAACCTTTCTCCAGTAACTCCTTAATCTGATTCTTAATTTCTACCAAATCCTTTGCTGGCATCCGGTATGGTCTCTTTGATATTGGGCCTGTACCTGGCAATAACTCAATCAAAAACTCAATGTCTCTATCCGGTGGCATGCCTGGCAACTCTTCAGGAAATACATCAGGAAAATCCTTTACCACTGGTACTTCCTCCTGCACTACTCCTGTTAGGCAATTTACTTGTGTCCTATTTGGCACCTGCCGGGATACATACTTGATCCTTCTTCCTTCTGGCGTTGTAAGCAAAATTGACTTACTGGCGCAATCGATGTTTCCTCCATACATCGACAGCCAATCCATACCGAGAATTACATCCAGACCTTGGGATTCCAGAATAATTAAATCTGTTGGGAAAACATGCCTTCCTATACTTAATGGCACTTGAAAACATCCTTGACTGGCCATGTACTCTGCTCCTGGCGAGCTTACTAGCATAGGTGTTTTAAGAATCCTAGTGGGCAGGCTATATTTTTCCACAAATCCCCTTGATATGTATGAATGTGATGCACCAGTATCGAAAAGAACGAGTGCGGTAAATGACTTAATCAAAAACTTACCGATGACTGCATCAGGCTGATCTTGAACTTCCTCCACGTTAACGTGGTTCACCTGTCCCCTATTGAAAGGGTTCGGCTTCTTCCCTGAGCTTCCATTGCCATTTCCATTCTGGCCTTCAGCACATTCATTGGCATAATGTCCGGTCTTGGAACACTTGAAATAGGTGACTTGACTCAGGTCTCTCTTGGATGGGGTTGATGGGGTGGTACGGTTCTGGCCGTTGCTTCCTCCATTCCCATTACCATTCTTATGGCCATTGTGGTTGTGCGAACTACCTCCTCCATGGGTATGCTGAAACTGAAATCCCGATTTAGGGGTAAAACGGGGCTTCTGCTGGGCTCCAGAGTTATACCTCCCCTGTCCATACTTCCTCTTGCGGTTCTCAATCTCCTGTTGCTTCCCTTCAATCATGATAGCACGATCTACCAACTCTTGGTAGTTGTTGAAACTTCCTACCATCAACTGCATACTCAACTCATCATTCAATCCTTCCAGGAACTTCTCCTGCTTGGTTGCATCCGTAGCAACGTCATCTGGGGCATAACATGCTAACTTGCTGAAGTCCTCAACGTACTGGCCAACTGTCCTTCCTCCTTGGTGTAAGTTGCGAAACTCACGCTTCTTCATGGCCATAGCTCCTGCTGAAACATGTGCAGTGCGGAAAGCTTGCTAAAACTGATCCCATGTGACAGTGTCAACTGGGAAAGTGGCTATGAAATTCTCCCACCATGATGCCGCGGGTCCTTACTGATGTGCGGCAAACTTCACTTTCTCACCATCCATGCATCCTGCAGTGGTCAACTCCCTTCCTATCTTGCGGAGCCAATCGTCTGCTACTATCGGCTTGATGCTACTAGAAAACACCGGCGGATTTAGCCTAAGGAAACGAGCTAAGTGGTCAACAGGTGGTGGTGGTGGAGGTGGGTTGTTGTTGTTCTGCTGGTTCTGAACTAACATCTGCATCAATTGATTCTGCTGTTGGATCAACTGAGTGAGCTCCGATGGAAATCCATTGTCACATCTCGGAGGCATCTGAGGGTTTAGAAAAGAAGAGATATAAGAATAGAATGAGGTCTAAAGGGAAAACACTACCCCAATGCACATGAGAAAATGCACACAAAATCACTTCATTCAATCAAACAAGGGCTTACAATCGATCTAGCTATCTCAAAAGTGCTTGAACTATAGTGTTTACATGGGGGAAATACTACTAATATTTGGTGGTCATCTAGAAATTTGAACCGGTGGAAGACTCCATGTGTCCGCTCCAGCTTCGTCTTCAAAGTAGGGTTCACTTGGATCCGAATCGGTGTCGTCGATGATGATGTAGTTGTCCGGACATGCGATGTAGATGTCTTCCTTCCTGGATGCTAACTCCCTCTTGAGTTCTTCAATCTCTTGCTTAAGATCACAGTTGTGTCTTGCTAGAGCTACGATCTCGTCCATGTAGTCCTTGCGTGTAGCCTTCAGTTCTCCTTCTAGCTCGATGATCCTTGCCTTCGAATTCTTCAACTCTATCATATCATTGCACATCTGGTTCTCGTGGCGACGAATGTGCTGGTTTAACTCATGAATGAATGCTGCAATGGATCTATCCTTCTTGGTGTTGACTAACTCCCATTGTTCATCTCGGCGTCCGCAAATCTGGTAGATAGTGTCCTTGAGGTCTTCCTGATAAACTTCTCCAATGCGTCCTATGGTGATATGGGCTGCCAAGCTCTTTCCTAGACTCCAGGTTGGTGCATTGAAAACACTATCTATGGGCTTCGTGATTGGCGCGAATGTCCTTCCCGGAACGTGAGCTTGAATCTTCCAGCGCTCCTCTTCAGGCAAAGTGGCGTTGAAGGTTCTCGTGAAACTTGGTAATCCAATGTTTAGGTACTTGGTGACTTCCTTCAAGTGAAATCCAAAAGGTGTGCCTTCATCCGATTGAGCGTACTTAATCTTCGCGTCCTTCATCCTAAAGAGTAGAAAAGATGAGGAGTTAGAAAATGAGGAAAGAATAGTGATCTATGGCTTTCACTTAGTGGTCATGTCCTACAGTCAGCGTGTGCTCTGATACCATCTCTGTGGCGACCCGACTCGAATGGATCAAGTCTACTGTGCTCCGGTGTCATCCCTGGATCAGTAATGCTGACACCACAGAGTACTTCGAAGGATTTATAGCAGAGTGGCAATCACACACTTATTACAACGATGTCTCAAAAGAGAACTTATTACAATAATATGGCTTAAGGCCATCTAATATCGATAACAGCGGAAGACTTGGAAGGTAAATGGGTCCATCAACTCCAACGGCATCACTGAGTATAGAACCACGACCTAAAAGCACCTTAATCATCGTCTAAAAAGTCTGCAACATTAACGTTGCAGCCCGAAACGGGTCAGCACATGGAATATGCTCGCAAAGTAACACATAGAGAGTAATGGGATGAAATAGCTATACTATATTCATATTTGGCTGGTGGAAAGCTCTATGGTTACTGTTTTGCGTAAAGCCAATTTTTCCCTACTGCAAAGGAATAAATTTATTTAACTATCATGGTGGTTGTTAAACATTGAGAATGGTTGACAGCATTCTCAATCCCAATTAAAAGTAGTCATCAATAACCCAACAATATTAATTTAAAAGTAACATGATGAGATTCACATGATATTCAAATACTAGATACTCAAGATGTCCATAACCGGGGACACGGCTAATCATGATTAGTTTGTTACAGTCTGCAGAGGTTTGCGCACTTTTCCCCACAAGACTCGATCGCCTCCGTTGGATTTCTCGCACTACTAGTGTTTGAGAAACGGATGACCGAGACACAGTCTTTCAGAAGCGCTAGCACCTTACGATGGATAGACCGGTACACCTACTTTCCCCTACATCTGCTAGTCTACCCTGTAAGAGTTCCCATGACTTAGTCAACTATGCCAGAGCCCATATTGGCTTGTGGCTGCACACGTAAGTTTCTAGCATGAAAGATCTTATGATCCCTTTGAGCCTGGGTGCGGTCCAAAATAAAACATGCAAGTCCTGATAGACATCAGGTGCCTCAATCCACCCAGATGTGTGTTTAAGTTGCCACCTTAGATAAACCATTAAAATTATCAATCTCACATCTGTCATCGATATCACTCACCCAATCCACGTCTACTAGCATAGCATGGCATAATAAGCAAACATAGAGGTAACTCCCAAAGGTTTCATAATAAATAGGTAATAGGTACTACCTCATCTACTTCCCATCCCACAATTTAATTAGATCCTAAGCATGCAATGTGTGAGGATGGACCTAATGCAATAAAACTGGGTTGTAGAAAAGGTATGATCAACGTGTTACTTGCCTTGCTGATGATCCGCGAGTCCTAAAGATTCGAAGTAAGAGGCGGCGCAATCCGGGTAATCTATCGCAGACAAAAAACAAGCATACAATAAGTACTCATCTAATGCACAGGTAAAACTCGAACAAAACATCGAACCAGATAGTTCAACTTAAGAACTCCTGTTGCAAAGAAAGAACGAACCGAACAAAGAAACCGAAAACAAACGGCGGAAGAAAACAGCTCGGTTCTACCAAGTTGAAACTAAGTCAAGTTTTACAGTAGCAAAAACTTAGTTAAAGTTGATTAGTCGGAACGGCGGTTTCGAAACAAAACTCCAGGCGCTTGAATCACCTGATTCCGATAAACGAGCGAGAAGATAAACTAGAACGAAGATCGGATCTGAGATCGCGATCGCGGAATAAATCCGACGAAAGAAAAAGAAGAACGGATAAACAAACGGACGTTCGTTAACCGGGAATAATCCGGTGATCACGTTCGTTAGGACGAACGGTCCGGCGAACGGTCTCGAGGCAACTAAACCGGAAAAGAAAACGAATCCGATCTAGGGTTTCGAGAAAAGAAAACCGAACGAAAAACCGATCTAGAAAACCAGAACGGTTTAGAAAAGAACCGGAAAGAAAACGAATCGGAAGAGAAGAAAAGAATCGGAACGGTTTAGAAGAAAAACCGAACCGAGGGGATAGAAGAGATGCAGCACGGCTACCTCGGCGAGGTTCCGGCAAACGGCGGTGTTGGGCGGCGGCGGCGATGCACAAGGGCGGCGGCGGTGGGGCACTAGGGTGGCGGCGCGGTGACGCAGGGCGGCGGCGCGGTGACGTAGGGCGGCAGCGGCGGTGACGCAGGGCGGCAGCGGCGGTGACGTAGGGCGGCGGCGGCGTGGACAAGGGCAGCGGCGGCGGCACTAGGGTGGCGCGGCGCGGGGTGAGGGCGCTGCTTGGGGCTTGGGGTTTGGTGTGGGGTTTAGAGGGGGGGTGCTTGGGTATTTATATAGGTGAGGGGAGGGTTTGCTTGGGGGAGGGGACAAGAAAAAGAGTAGGAGAGGGAGTCCTAAAAAAACAAACCGAGTCCTACTAGGACTCCTATAGGGCGGCGGCGGCGGCCTGCCTGCGCGCGGCGCTAGGCGCACGATGGCCTGGCCTTGGCCGGCGGCTTGGGCCTTGGCCTAGGCGCTGCGGGATTTTTTTTAAATCGGTTACACGCGCAGAAAAACAAAAGAAAAGAGAACCAAACAAACTCCAAAACTTCTAAAGTAAATTTTCCCCGACTCCTAAAAATGAGTCGAACAAAATGAACTTTTCTCGGGACCTAGAATGCAATTTTGAAAACACGCATTTTTCCCTATCCAAATAAAAGGCAAATAAACTCCGACAAATCCAATGGTCCTCTTTTCAAAATTTGAGAAAGCTCAAATATGAAAATGACGAAATTTTCAACTCTCTCCGAGGGTCCTTGAGTTGCGTGAAATTTCTAGGATCGACAAAATGCAAGAAAATATGATATGCATGATGATCTATGTATAACATTCCAAATTGAAAATTTGGGATGTTACAATAAAGGTCCATATCACAAGTGGCAATATAAAGTAACGTTCTTTTGCATTAAGATTTTGTGCATCCAACCATAAAAGTGCATGACAACCTCTGCTTCCCTCTGCGAAGGGCCTATCTTTTACTTTTATCTTCTACTCTTATGCAAGAGTCTTGGTGATCTTCACCTTTCCTTTTTACATTTTATCCTTTGGCAAGCACATTGTCTTGGAAAGATCCTGATTAAAAGGTTGGGTGTAAGTTATCATGAACTATTATATATATATCCAATTGGATGTAAGTTATCATGAACTATTATTGTTGACATTACCCTTGAGGTAAAAGGTTGGGAGGCGAACCTATAAGCCCCTATCTTTCTTTGTGTCCGATTAAAACTTTGAACCCATAAATATCACGAGAGTGTTAGCAATTGTGAAAGATTAAATGGTAGTTGACTATGTGGAGTTTGCTAAATCAAATCTCTGACATAGACCCTTCCTGAAAATAATATAAATTACAATTGGTTGATGACTGAGAATATAGTTTGTTAGTTTCAAGAAAGTTTATGATCTATACTTTAATATGTGAATTAGCTTGTTACTTGATCATCAAAAGTATTATGAAGATGAGCTATTGTTATGATATATAATGATGCTAGAAAAATTGATCGAAACTATCATTGATGAAACTTATGCACTTGCTAGCATTCATACTTCATAAATTATTTCTTTTATCATTTACCTACTCGAGGACGAGCAGGAATTAAGCTTGGGGATGCTGATACGTCTCCAACGTATCTATAATTTATTAAGTATTCATGCTATTATATTATCAACCTTGTATGTTTTATATGATATTTTATATGATTTTTGGGACTAACCTATTAACGTAGAGCCCTTGTAATGGACGACGGCATCGGGGTATCAGCCCTGGCATGGTGGAGGAGGACGGCGGTGGATGGGGTGGCGGATGGAGGAGGCTGGGGTGGAGAGGGTGTTTTGGCGCCCACGGAGTACGAATGGGGAAATGGAGGGAGAGAGGAAGGGGGAACCATGTCTTCAGGGCGTGCTTGTCTCAAATGCGAGGAAATTTACAAACTTGGCCCCCATTTAAAATTTCCTACATCACAGCAATATGAGCTGGTTGGGGATAGGACGGTAATCTCGCATACACCGAATATTTGCCGACGAGAGTTTGTTTTTGGCGCCCACCGTGTATGAATCGGGGAGGGAGTCGATTTCGGCTGAGGTGACACTGTGTTTTGGCGCCCACCATGTATGAATACAGGTGAGAGGCGGCTATGTCATGTTTGAGTAAAATTACAAACCTACCCCTGTCGAAACCTATAGAAATCAAGCCGATAGGCTTTGCGTGTCAGGGATAGGAAGTAATTTCCATCTCGCGGATTTTGGTTTCGGGCGGTTAATGGGAATTTCCCCACTTTGCTCAAATTTTTGCAGAGCAAGAGTGCACGTTTACCGTGCCAACTCAATTTGAATCCAATTTGTACTCTATTTTTGTTCGGGCAGGATCCATTTTCGATTGGAATAAAGTTCTATATACATAAAAAAAATTTATATATGCTTTCAAAAGCACAACACCCTTTATACATAAATATGGTTTACAAATGGCATGATCTCAGATTCATAAGGCTGTATCCATCTTAATTTGTATTTCAAATATTTGAAACCACTTTAAGTTGAAATCCAATGAATGCATTCCTCGCTAACTGTCTCCAATTGATGTGTGTTTCATGCGGTTTTTTACTTCTCAAACATGTATAATGTGTTTCACACACGCAACAGATAGTGTAATCATGTTTAGACATTAATTGCATATAAACCATGCATTATCTCTAATTAAAGAATCTATGGAACACTAATATTGATAAACTATATAACATTACACGTGTCCCCAAATTTAAATGAATATGCATGTTTGATACACCAATTTGCATTATGATATTATCGATGTTGTGATCTCTAGTTTAAATATTTTAATCCCCTTTAATCCTGATATTCGTCTCATATAGCTATCACTCATGCTTATATAGGAGTATCTCTCTAGACCTATACATGTTCATCGTCTCTCGCGTATCTCTCGTGCTACCTGTATGTCGACAATGATCTTTTATCTTCGTAACACACTAACGGTACTCTCTCCCTCGACCTTCATCACTCTATCTCTCTATAAGTATATCTCGCTCCCTGATACATCTCCAACGTATCTATAATTTATGAAGTATTCATGCTATTATATTATCAACCTTGGATGTTTTATATGCTATTTTATATGATTTTTGGGAGTAACCTATTAACCTATAGCCAAGTGCCAGTGTTTTTTCCTTGTTTTAGAGAATCGTAGAAAAGGAAAATCAAACAGAGTCCAATTGACCTGAAACTTGACAGAGCTTATTTTTGGACCAGAAGAAGGCCATGGAGTAAAAGAGTTGGGCCAGAAGAGTCCCGGGCTGCCCACGAGGGTGGGAGGCGCGCACCCCCTGGGCACGCCCCCTACCTCGTGGACAGAGGGAGAACCTCTCCCCATCCAAGGGGGAGGCCATGGAGGAGGAAGCACAAGAGGGAGATCCTCTCCTCCTCTCTCTCGGTGGCACCGGAGTGCCATCGGGAGGGGAATCATCGCCTCGGTGATTGTCTTCATCAAGATCACCATCATCACCCCACTATAATCCCTACTTGAACATGGTGCTTTATGCGACATATTATGATCCAATGATGTGTTGCCATCCTGTGATGTTTTGAGTAGACATCCTTTGTCTTTGGGTTGATTGATGATCTAGATTGGTATGAGTTGTATGTTTTATTTTTGTGTTGTCCTATTGTGCCCTCCGTGTCGCGCAAGCGTGAGGGATTCCTGTTGTAGGGTATTGCAATACGTTCATGACTCGCTTATAGTGGCTTGCTTGAGTGACAGAAGCATAAACCCGAGTAAGGGGGTTGTTGCGTATGGGATAAAGGGGACTTGATGCTTTAATGCTATGGTTGGGTTTTACCTTAATGGTCTTTAGTATTTGCGGATGCTTGCTAGAGTTCCAATCATAAGTGCATATGATCCAAGATGAGAAAGTATGTTAGCTTACGCTTCTCCCTCATATGAAATTGCAATAGTGATTACCGGTCTTCTTAACAATTGCCCAAGACAATTCCGCACACCGACCCATCATTATTCCACATTCGCTATTTATAATATTTAGTAATATATTGTAACTTTATGATAACAGCACCCACTTTCATATTTTAACTCTCTAATATCATGCAAAGTTATCCTCTTCATACCCACAACGTAGTTTTATTTCTCGTTACTAGTTGGAAGCAAACGTTCGGTGTACGTAGAGTCGTATCAGTGGCAGATAGGGCTCGAGAGAATATTGATCTTACCTTTAGCTCCTTGTGGGTTCGACACTCCATACTTATCACTTCCATCTTTGGAGATTGCTATGATGATTCCCTGCACTTGGGGATTATCACTCCCAGCTATGTGTCCCTAACTATGATTCTCCATGTGAATCTCTTTCTCTCACACAAACACAAACTTCGTCTCCCGGGGTCTCATTTCTCTCTACTATTCCCCTATGTGCTAATCGCACACCCCCACTCACATAGAGATGTCTTTCGCTCCTTAGGTATGAGAAGCTATGACTCTTCCTCTTAAATATCTCTATCTCACACACAAACACAAACTCTGTCTCCTAGGGTCTCATATCTCTCCACCATTCTCTTGTATGTCGCTCACACACACTCTCTCCCTAGAGATATCTTGCATTCCCTCATATGTCACTCTAGCTATCACTCTCCTTGTGAAATATCTTTCTCTCTCGTAGACACAAAACTCCGTCTCTCGGGATCTCAATTCTCTCTGATATTTGTTTGTATGTGACTCACATGCACCCTCTCTTCTATCTCTCTCACACCCACACACATAACTCAGCCTTCTGATCCACTCGACTCCTATCTCTAACACACACTAGCATGCATCTTTATCTTTCTATTTATCTGTTTCTCCATCAACCTTCTTTCTCGCCCTCACTCTTGCTTCCTATCATGCATACTATATATGTTTCTCTCTATACATGCAGTCATGTGCCCTCTTTTTATCTTTCTCTCACACACACATAACTTCACCTTCTGAACCACCCGGCGGTCATCTCCAACACTCAAAACTAGCCGATGTCCCTCTAGCTAGCATCTCTATCTCTGTATCTATCTGTAGTTTCTCCTTCAACATTTCTTTCTCGCACGCACTCTTGCTTCCTACCACCCACACTATATATGTCTCTCCATACATGCATTTATAGGTTGATCTCTTTTGCACAATCGTTGTGTCTCGCTCCCTATGCTCGCCATAGATGAATGCTCGAGCCCACGCCACTATCTCTGAAATAAAAAAACATGCTCTATTATCGGGCCTTCTTCCCTCCACTCTCACATGCATGCATATTGTCATACAGATCCTTCTCTCCCATGTCGTTGATCTTATGACTTATGTCTTCTTTCTTTTATCTCGATCAAGCGCGCGCACACACACACACATCCCACGTATACATGTATACCTCTCACACATGCATGTTCAAGGTCTTCTATGTCTCCATACTTAGTTAATTACCCTCAGCGCTAATGCCACATCGAATCGTTCTCTTCTTGTGTGCGAATAACTTCCGCCTGTATGGGTAAAACACACACTCACACTTAACAATCTCCTTCTAGCTACCCCCCCCCCCTCTCTCACTCTTCCCCTATATCCCCGAAACCAATAAGACCATCCCTTCATTTAATTCCCTCCTACATGCACCATCGATATATAGTAGTCTTCCTCGGTGTATCTCGAACAAACACGTTCTCTCAATGTCGACTCCTCTCACGCGCACACACCTTCTCTTCCCTCTCTACAGGCCTTTTCTCTCTCGCACCCCCTTGTTGGTGGCCTCTGTCATACACATCACCTCTCTGTGATGAAGCCATGCACACTTAAATTACATCCGCCATTGAGGACCCCGTGTCACACACACACACGCACGCAACCACCCACCCACCCACCCCCCCCCCCACCACCCCACACACACACTAAGACTCCATCTCACACACATGCTCTAGGCGGAGCATTTGTTCCTACCACCCTTCGTCCAACCTTACCCGTGTGATAAACAATAACCTTAATTTACTTGTATAAAATGGACAAATTCAACTTTACTTTAGTAGTTAGCAAACTTATCATCTCTACTCATATAAAAAACCAAGTTGGTGATGATGGTGTGCTTGCCATCTTGTAATATAGACCATCCGATCTATATCTAACGGATAGAAAGCAAACTATGACAATTTTACAAAAGATACCCGCACCTCTCTCCCACAATCTCATTGCTGAGCAATTAAAAAAGGAAGTCTCTGGAAGCATGGTGGCCGCTGCTGCCTGCCGGCTCCATCCATCCCCATGCATCCGCCCAGTCCGACCGCCAGTCACCACCACGCTCCACTCCTCCTCACCTTATCTCTCATCTTTTTTTTTGATGAAATGGTCGAGATACCAGTTTTCTGATAAAATTCTCGAGATATCATTAGTTTTTACACATTGGATTACTCCTGCATGGGTCAATCACAACAGGTGTTTTGTAAAAAAATGCATATTGATGTTCCATGCAATGCACGAGCATCTTGCTAGTAATTATATAACACAAATCATGAGCAGGAAGTGACATTTTTTTACACAACCACGTTAACATGGCCACATAAATCACTAGCTAAAGTGTAATACCATTATACGTATATCCTGATGCAAAAGGTTGAGTACATGTCCGAAGAGTAGAGTCGCACACACGCACTTTGTCTCTTAGAATCTCTCACACACACCAGTTAAGGACGCCCACTTAAGCAGACACGTATGTTACAATTTGTGCACCCGCGGGTACACGTGATGGTGCACGTTTATTTAAGCCGAACGGCGAACCCAAACAGTACCTGCATTCATTCCCCTCCCGCCGCCTCTTCTCAGGTCGCCGTCGCCCGGTAGCCTTGGCACGGCCGAAGGTAACGACATACGCCATACTACCGCCAGAGCGGCGCTTTAATCTAGAAATTTTAGTGGTCATGCATGCATATATTTGTGCTAGCACTCCGATATAAGGGTTGACCGGTCGCTTCCCGCTCACGTGCGCGGGCGGTGGAAGAGGAAGGAGAAGGGAAGCAGGCTGTGGAGTAACATTTTTTACCACAATTTCTTGGGAAACTGGGTGCAATAATTGAGTAGTTTTGCAAACTGTCAGTACTACACCTGAAACATTTCAAAACCAATACCACCACCATGCCCGCGTCTAACCGCCCTGGCCGACCCAACCCCCCTCCCTTGCCGGTGCACGCTTCCTTGCTCCTCGATATCGGAAAGAATACTTCAGTTCACCAACATGTGGGACATCGACCATCCTGGTCCACTTGCCATGCATGCAGAACTCCAAGGGAGAGTCACCCCGGTCATCGGGCCATAGTAATAATGACTAATGAGCCGTCAAATCACATTCCCAACCTTTCCTACTGTGAAGTTTCTCGGACGAAGGAACCATCATGACTTCATTGAATTCTGCTTCTTGAACAAAACTAGTGTACCAGTAGTACTACTAGCTAATTACAATAGTTACTTAGCAGAGGCCTCCCTTGGTTCATATGATAGGAATTTTATAGGAATATGAAAATCATAGGAAGTGAGATGGCATACATCTCAATTCCTATAGAGAAAGAGATGCCATTTGATGCATAGGATAGGAATTTTCCATTGACTCTAGGCTAATGTACTGGTCATTTTCTCTAAAAACTACAGTAGTAACTAGTACTATTACATGCTCGTAATTAATTAAACAAACGTACGGGCGACACAGACACACACACGAACTACTACTAGTACTACTACTTCTCACATGCTGGCCAGACGTCGTCGTTCTCCTTCCCGGCTTTGTCGGCGACACCCCATCATGCTTGGATCTCTGCTGACCTCTCCGCAACAGCTCTTGCATCCTCTTTTTCTTGCGGCGGCGAGCCTTTCTTTTCTTGAGTGCTTTCTGACTTTTCCGCTCCCTCTGTGTGGCTTTGGCCACCTCTTGCTCTACCGCTCATTCGGACTAGGCATCTTCAAATTCTGCCCACGTAGGTGTGAGTTTGCGAGCAGCGATGAACTCGGCACAGCGGGATGCCATCGCTTCCCTACCATTTTGTGTGCGGTCGTGGGTGGCGAGGAACTCGGCGTGGCGGGATGCCAGTGCTCCCTTACCGGTTAGTGTGCAGCGCGATGGCATGAACGATGCTTGGTGACAGCTCTGGGGTGGAGTGGCCGGACAACTGTATAGTGCATTGGTTTTTCAAGAGCTCAAGGACAGAAGACGAAGGAAATTTGGATTCCCCTTCAATCCTGGTCATTTATTAACGAGTAAAATGCATTGGCGGTCATCGAACTTGTCTTGATAGCTCACTTTGATCATTGTATACGAGATATGGTGATTATACGATCACTAGCTCAGCGTATAGCTCCGTATTTGTCTGGTTGACCAGTCAAACAGTCAACATGCGCCTCATCAGCTCGTGTTCTTTATCTATCTATCTATGCGGGCCTACCTGTCAGTGGAGAAAGAAATAAAAACCAAAATTATGCGTATGTGAAGAATCAAACCATGGACTCGTCGCTGCAACGCACCCTCGTCAGCCTAATGAAAATGAAATACTTTGCGTTAAATGCACAAACGGATTTTTTATATTATACGTGATGCACACATTAGAGCACACCGTCCATAGAGGCAAGTAGCATGTACGCACGCACACACTCACGCTCACACTATCAAACCATGCTAATGCATGCACGTTGCCCTCTCAATCAAAGTCCTGCTCATGGCGCAATGCAAATGGCGAGCCCGTCACCTGCGCGCCCTGGTGGTACGTGACATTACGGTTTAGATGTTTGCTGGAGGCCTCCGCGAACACCAAGCATATATTCACCTGGATCAACACCAACGGTCATACTCGTGACTCAGCGCCTTGCTCATGTATATTGTCCATCACAACGACAATCTATAAAACAGCCTAGCTTGGGAGGGTACTATGGTACGGAGTATGTACTATCGTGAGCGACCAATCATAGTGCCACTGCACACGAGTGTGTGTCTGATTCATTCATCCATTATTTGTAAGTTATGCATGGTTGTGTGGTGTCTAATGGTAGTCTGAAGGCTAGCTGGCGACAAGAGCGGTTGCATGGACGCCTGGTTGTCAATATGTGCCGCATACGCTTCAAATGCTAATCATCCATGAGTTCACAGTTTACCATCATGCTAGCGTCTGACTGCCCTGGCCTACCGAAACCCCTTCAATCGCTAGCATGCGCTTCCCACCTGAAACGGTCACTCTCTCTCCCGAACGTCAATGCCGCATTCACCAGACTTAAATGCAGGTGTAGTCGGTGTGTCACTGACATGCGGGCCAGATGTCCGTTGGGCCCACATGTTAGTGACCCAATCCACCTGCAGTTAAGTCACTAAAGCACCATCCGAATTCATGCTTGACGCGACCTCTCACTGGTGCCGGCATTGCAGCAGTGCGACGACCGAGAGAGCGCCACCCACGCGGCATCCTGGTGCAAGCGGTTGCTCCGCATTTTAACGACACCACGACCATCCTTCCGCCCGCCGCTAGTTGTCCATTCGTCCGCCATGGCTCATTGCCATTCGCTCGCTATATTAACTTGAGCCCCAGCTCCCAGCCATAGCCAAAGACCCACACTCATTCTCCTCCGGTCCCTTCCTTCTGTCGGCACCACTCCAACCATGGCCTCCTGGCGCTCCAAAGCTCACTTGGACGTACTGTCATAGGAGCAGACAAAGGACATCGGCGGCTCCGCTCCGGGCACGCTCCAAAGCTCTCTTGGACATATTGTCGCAGGAGCAGACGAAGGAGATCACCGGCTCCCCCCCCCCCCGGCCGCCCTCCACCGCCACAACCATGAAGTCAGCGTGCATGCGCGGGTGCAGCCAGCAGCGAGGAAGAGTAATACATGGTAGGTCACCGCTACTTTGGTCCCTGGAATGCCACTGCTCCTCCACTCAGTCGACGCCAAGCTTGGTGGGATAAACATCCGTGGCCGATTAGCCGCTTCACGGCGACATGGAGGCAGAAATTTCCAGAACCTTGTGCTCCAGAGGAGGAGGTTATCGAGGTGGATGAGGAGGAGGCAAAGGTATTGGCTGGCTTTCTCGGGTTCATGGCCGAAAATAGTGGTTGGGTGCCGGCGATCGTTTAAATTAGGTTTACAGTAGGTTTTTGTACGGTTTGTGTGAAATATGTAATGAATTTCGTCCAATTTATAGGAAAAGTTTTCGAAATGTAATGAATTCATCCGGTTAATTCGAAATTTGCATTGTTTGCACAAATTTCATTCAATTAGTTCATATAGTTGTCGAAAGGTATGCGGGCAGCATTGTATGGCATCCATCAGTGTCCTCGGACATATGCCGGTGTAAATTTGTGGGCCAGCGCTGGAGATGCCCTAACTATCATGCTATAATTGCTAACAGTGCTCCATTATTTCGCAGGGAACACTTATCCCTCGATCAAAATCAGATCCGCCATGTTTCGCACTCTGATAACCCACAAGTATAGGGGATCAATTGTAGCCTCTTTTGATAAGTAGGAATGTCGAACCCAACGAGGAGCTAAAGGTAGAACAAATATTCCCTCAGGTTCTATCGACCACCGATACAACTCTACGGACGCTTAACGTTCGCTGTACCTATAACAAGTATGAAACTAGAAGTACTTTGTAGGTGTTATTGGATAGGTTTGCAAGATAATAAAGAGCAAGTAAATAAAAGCTAGGGGCTGTTTAGATAAAGACACAACTAAGTTAGTTTCAGTAGAGAGATTTTTAGTCACGAGAATGTTATTTGTGCCTAGACAATCGATAACTAGACCGGTAATCATTATTGCAATTTTATTTGAGGGAGAGGCATAAGCTAACATACTTTCTGTTCTTGGATCATATGCACTTATGATTGGAACTTTAGCAAGCATCCGCAACTACTAAAGTTCATTAAGGTAAAACTCAACCATAGCATTATAAGGCATCAAGTCCTCTTTTACTCCCATACGCAAACAACCTACTTACTCGGGTCTGTGCTTCTGTCACTCACGCCACCCACCATAAGAAAATCATGAACATATTACAAACCTTACAGTGGGGATCCCTCATGCTTGCGTGACACGGAGAGCACCATAGGACAGCAAAAATAATAAAACATGCAACACAAACCAATCACGATCATCAATTAACCCATAGGACAAAACGGAACATCATAGGATAGACATACATCATTGGGAAATAATAAATAGCATTGAGCACCATGTTTAAGTAGAGATTACAGCGGGTAAAAGAGGGGTTACACCGCTACGTAGAGGGGGGAAGAGTTGGTGATGATGGCGATGAAGTTGTTGGTGTAGATCGTTGTCGCGATGATGGCACCGGCGGCGTTCCGGCGCCATCGGGAGAGAGGGGGAGAGAGCCCCCCCTCTTCTTCTTCTTCCTTGACCTTCCCCCTAGATGGGAGAAGCATTTCCCCTCTGATCCATGGCCTTCATGGTGGCGGAGGGGCGAGAGCCCCTCCGAGATTGGATCTCTCTCTCTCCCTCTGTTTCCTTCTATTTCTACGCTCCCCGATTCTCCCCTTTCACTGTTTCTTAAATTCTCGGAGATCCATAACTTCCATTGGGCTGAAATTCTGACACGATTTTTATCCAGATATTGGCTTTCTTGCGGCAAAAGAAGGGCACCAACCGCCTTATGGAGTGGCCACGAGGGCCCAGGGCGCCCCTACCCCTAGGGCGCGCCCCTCACCCTCGTGGGCCCCTCGTGCATCGTCTCATGTTGATTCCACTTCCCAAAATTCACATATATTCCAAACAAATCTCCGTAAGTTTTTATCCTGTTTGGACTCCGTTTGATATGGATTTTCTATGAAACAAAAAACATGCGACAAACAGGAACTGGCACTGGGCACTGGATCAATATGTTAGTCCCAAAAATAGTATAAAAAGTTGCCAAAAGTATGTAAAAATTGTAGAATATTGGCATGGAACAATAAAACATTATAGATACAACGGAGACGTATCAGCATCCCCAAGCTTAATTCCTGCTCATCCTCGAGTAGGTAAATGATAAAAAAAGATATTTTTTGATGTGGAATGCTACCTAGCATAATCTTGATCATGTAATCTAATCATGGCATGAATATTAAGACACGAGTGATTCTAAGCAATAGTCTATCATTTAACATTAAGACATATTTCAAGCATACTAATAAAGCAATCGTGTCTTTTCAAAATAACATGGCCAAAGAAAGTTATCCCTACAAAATCATATGGTCTGGCTATGCTCCATCTTCATCACACAAAATATTCAAATCATACACAACCCCGATGACAAGCCAAGCAATTGTTTCATACTTTTGATGTTCTCAAACCATTTCAACTTTCACGCAATACATAAGCCTGAGCCATGGATATAGCACTATAGGTGGAATAGAATATGATGATGGAGGTTGTGTGGAGAAGACAAAAGGGGAGAAAGTCTCACATAGACATGGCTAATCAATGGGCTATGGAGACTCCCATCAATTGATGTCAATGCGAAGAGTAGGGATTGCCATGCAACAGATGCACTAGAGCTATAAGTGTATGAAATCTCAAACTGAAACTAAGTGGGTGCGCATCCAACTTGCTTGCTCATGAAGACCTAGGGCACTTGAGGAAGCCCATCGTTGGAATATACAAGCCAAGTTCTATAATGAAAATTCCCACTAGTATATGAAAGTGATAACTCAAGAGACTCTCTATATGAAGAACATGGTGCTACTCTGAAGCACAAGTGTGGTAAAAGGATAGTAACATTGTCCCTTCTCTCTTTTCTCTCCTTTTTTTTATTTTTTTCTCTTTTTTTGTAGGCTACTTTGGCCTCTCTCTTCTTTTTTTGAGGGGGGCTTCTCTGGCCAGTTTTATTTTGATAACATCACATGGGACAATGTTCTAATAATGATGGTCATCACACTTTTATTTACTTACAATTCGATACTAGAACAAAGATATGATTCTATATGAATGCCTCCGGCGGTGTACCGAGATGTGCAATGATCTAGCGTGGCAATGAAATCAAAAAAGACGGATAAGCCATGAAAACATCATGCTAGCTATCTTACGATCTTGCAAAGCAATATGACAATAAATGGTCAAGTCATGTATATGATGATGATGGAAGTTGCATGGCAATATATCTCGGAATGGCTATGGGAATGCCATGATAGGTAGGTATGGTGGCTGTTTTGAGGAAGATATAAGGAGTATTATGAGTGATAGAGTGTATCATATCATGGGGTTTGGATGCACCAGCGAAGTTTGCACCGACTCTCAAGGTGAGAAAGGGCAATGCACGGTACTGCAGAGGCTAGCAATGATGGAAGGGTGAGAGTGCGTATAATCCATGGACACAACATTAGTCATAAAGAACTCACATACTTATTGCAAAAAATCTATTAGTAATTGAAACAAAGTACTACGCGCATGCTCCTAGGGGGATAGATTGGTAGGAAAAGACCATCGCTCGTCCCCGACCGCCACTCATAAGGAAGACAATCAATAAATACCTCATGCTCCAACTTCGTTACATAACGGTTCACCATACGTGCATGCTACGGGAATCACAAACTTCAACACAAGTGTTTCTACAATCCACAACTACCCACTAGCATGACTCTAATATCACCATCTTTATATCGCAAAACTATTGCAAGGAATCGAACATATCATATTCAGTGATCTATAAGTTTTATGTAGGATTTAATGACTAACCGTGTGAGTGACCAATTCCTGTCATCTCTCTAAATAGATATAAGTGAAGCAAGAGAGTTTAATTCTTTCTACAAATGATATGCCCACACTCTAACAGATATAATTGAAGCAAAAGATCATTCTACATATGGCGGTTTTCTATGTGTAGGGAAACAGACAATCCAAACTTCAAATGATATATGTGATGCACATGAAGCATTCTATAAAGCCATACTCAAAAGATATAAGTGAAGTGCAATGAGAATTCTATAAATCAACCAAGGAATATCTCATACCAGCATGGTGCATCAAAGATAAGTGAAAACTGAATGCAAAAGACGCTCCAAGATTTGCACATATCACATGAACGAAATGAAGACGAAAACATACTGATACTTGCTGAAGCAAGATGGGATGCCTTCCAGGGCATCCCCAAGCTTAGACGCTTGAGCCTCCTTGAATATTTACACTACTAGGAAAGGCCTGCTAGTGGCGCACCTGTTTTGGCTACAAATGGCGCACTACAGGTGCGCCACTAGCATCACGCCATTAGAAGTATCTGGTATACTAATGGCGCACCACGTAGTGCGCCATTAGTATATCCCATGGTGCGCCATTACTATCTGGCTTAGTAATGGCGCACCACATAGAAGTGCACCATTACTAACAATTGTTTTTCAAACAAAATTCAGAATTTTTTTCAAAATTAATTTCTTTTCAAAAAAAATTCAGAATTTTTTTTTCAAATTCGTTTTTTCCTTAACTCGAGTCACTATGGCTTAATCTTAGGTCAATATGCTTAATCTCAAGTCAAATCGCACTCTGTGGTCAAACTTCCCAAAAGGTCACCCATCCTCACACTACTCCAACCCGAGCATGCTTAACTTCACAGTTCTATCCAACCCCAGCACCAGCTCACTTCACAGGCACTTGTTGATATATCTATCATATCAATCCTATTAAACCTTGTTGATGTCTAGGACTTTGTTCATGTTCATGAGTGTGACGAAATTTTGAAAAAATATTTCAAACTTCCCGGTCATATTATGTATCATATTTCGAAAATAAAATCCAAAAATTATATATACTTTTGAAACCATTTTTTTCTGTTAGTAGTGGCGCACCTAGGAAATGGTGCGCCACTAGTAAGTTTGAAAGTTTTTCCATTTTCCCCCTCTAGATCTTAAAAGCCCTGTATCTTTCGTTCTGTTAGGTTTTTGGCGATTTTGAAGATGTTGAACAATGTTCCCCTAGTTCAATTTGTATGTAACTTTTCGAGTAGATGATTTTTCATATAAAAAACTTTTTAATCTGAGTTCGTATGCAAAAGTTATGCCCATTTTACTAAATTCCAGAGAGATTTTGCAAATAAAGTCGAAATTCATATTTGTAAATTTTCCCAACAACTAGAACACACATCACATGGGAAACTTATTTTCTTTTATTTTTTTGACATTTCCATCATTTTCTTTTTTTAAACTGAAAAGGCGGTTCAGGGTGGTGCATTTAGCACCAGGGTTACTAATGGCGCACCACACATCAGGTGCGCCATTAGTAACCCTGGTGCTAAATATATTACTAATGATGCACCTAGTGTGGTGCGCCATTAGTAGTTTTGAAAAAAAAATAAAAAAATTGTTAGTAATGGCGCACCAATGGCAGTGCGCCATTACTAATTTTTTTTTAAAACTACTAATGGCGCACGGTGGGTGTGGTGCGCCATTACTATGTCAACTAGTAGTGCCGCACTTTCCCATGGTGTGCCATTATAAACAATTTTTTTATTTTTTTAAACTACTAATGGCACACCACACACCAGGTGCGCCATTATTAATATATTACTAATGTCGCACATGTATCTGGTGCGCCACTGCTATATAGCAGTGGTGCACCACATGCACGGTGCGCCATTAATGTCCATATCATCTATAGCCCTTTTCCTAGTAGTGTTGCTTGGGGTTCCTTGGGCATCCCCAAGCTTGAGCTCTTGCCTCTCCTCCTTCTCCTCATATCGAAACCTCCTCGATCTTTTATCACTTCATCCACACAAAACTCAAGAGAAAGTTCGGTAAGATCCGTCAGTATAATAAAGCAAATCACTACTCTAAGTACTGTTGCAAACTAAATCATATTTTGTTTTTGCATTGTAGCTACTGTAATATAAATTTTCCATGGCTTAATCCACTGATAGAAATCAATAGTTTCATCAAAACAAGCAAACAATGCATCAAAAACAGAATATGTCTTAAACGGGACAATCTATAGTAATCTGAACATTCACCATACTTCTGGTACTTCAAAAATTCTGAAAAATAGGAAAAATAAAAAATTTATATATAAAGACAGTGCAAAATGTTTCAGAACCGTTTGATGTTCCGATATAAATGTAAAAATCATGCACTACAGCCAAAGTTTATGTTTTGCACCACACAAACCAACAAGCAATATAAACATCCTAAAGGCAAATATTGGCTCATTATTTTTATAATACAATGGAATTGCACAAGGGGATAGATATTATTTTAAAAAAATTGTGTAATCAAGATTCACAGAGTTTCCGTGAGCATGAACAAAGTTCAAGGAGCTCCCTCACTTCAACAATGCTTGTCTCTCTCACTTTCACTTTCCTTTTTAAAAAGTTTTGGGTTCCCCTCTTTACTTTTTTGTTTTTAAACTCGATAAAATCACTCAATAGAAATAAATGACTCTCTAAAACTTCCGGGTTGTCTCCCTGGCAGTGCTTTCTTTAAAGCCATTAAGCTAGGCATAAGGTGCTTAAGTAATGAATCCACCCGGATCCCAAGGTATATCAAAGCCAATTTGAATTAGCAATGATTTTGCATTTAGTAGTGAGCACAAACAACATATATCAAGCAATGACGAAGTCTAACTATCTTCGTATGCATCGTCATGGCATACAAGAACAATTCATGCACATCAAGTAAAGGCCAATGCATAGCATAAGAAGTTTCTTGCAATTTTATCGTGTTGGAAACATAGAGAGGTAGAGATATAGTTCCTCTCTCATAATAATTTCAAGTAGGAGCAGCAAGCACAAGCATATTATATTCATCAAAATTATCATGTGCAACGGTAAAAGGCCACCCATCAATATAATCCTTAATAAGTGCGAACTTCTCTAATATAGTGTAGTTTGGAGAATTCAACAAGATAATAGGACTATCATGTGTGGTGAAATAGCAATAATTTCATGTTTAACATAATGAACAATAGCAAGTTCATCTCCATAATCATAATTCATATTGGCATCTTGGCCACAACAATAGCAAGCATCAAGTTCATCAAAAAGGGATATTTCACACGAATCAACGGGATCATAGCAATTATCATGGCATTCATCCTTTGGTAAGAATGAAGGGACGTTAAATAATGTATGAGTTGGAGAGTTACTCTCATTAGAAGGTGGGCATGGGTAGCTAATCCGATCTTCCTCCTTTTTTTCTTCGCTCTCCTCATCATCTTTTTCATCGAATGAGCTCACAGTTTTATCAATTTCTTCTTCCATAGACTCCTGCAAAATATTAATCTCTTCTCGGACAGCGGAGACCTTCTCAATAAATTCATCAATATCATAATTGTATTTATAATTGTCATAGAAATATTTAACGATAGCTAAATTTTCAGGTCTATAAACTGAATCATCACTTCAAACTCTTTATACAAAGATTCAATTTCACAAGCACCCTAAAAATCAACAAATTCTTCCATTCGTTCCACATCATAGTAATCATGTATACCATTAGCATAAGAAGCTAAGGTTTCATTATCATTAAATTTGCATGAAAAGGGGAGGTGTGGATCCTTCATCCTAGAGCAACAAGTATAATCATATCTCAAGCATAGTTGCCGAGCTTACCAATGCAACATATAAATTTGATCCCATAATAGTTTACCTTTTTGAGTCAAGCGATAATCCCTGATGTATTCACATTGATCCAACGTGTCTCCCGTTATATAATTGAATGGGGTTTTCTTAGGATTATTAAAGTAGTGCATAATATCTTTCACATAATGACCATCGAGGGTTTTAGGAGGTTCCCCATCTCCATAAGTCGCAAGTAAACCTAATTTTTTTTATTTGATGTTCCATATCCATAACTAAAGATAGAGAACAACTTAGAACAGCAAATAAAATCCACTTAGTGATAAAGCAAACAAGCACACATGAGAATATTCACCCCACGCTATTGCTCCCTGGCAACGGCGCCAGAAAAAGGTCTTGATAACCCACAAGTATATGGGATCAATTGTAGCCTCTTTCAATAAGTAGGAGTGTCGAACCCAATAGGAGCTCAAGGTAGAACAAATATTCCCTCAAGTTCTATCGACCACCGATACAACTCTACGCACGCTTAACATTCGCTTTACCTAGAACAAGTATGAAACTAGAAGTACTTTGTAGGTGTTGTTGGATAGGTTTGCAAGATAATAAAGAGCACTTAAATAAAAGCTAGGGGCTGTTTAGATAAAGACACAACTAAGTTAGTTTCAGTAGAGAGCTTTTTGGTCACGAGAAAGTTATTTGTCCCTAGACAGTCGATAACTAGACCGGTAATCATTATTGCAATTTTATTTGAGGGAGAGGCATAAGCTAACATACTTTCTCTTCTTGGATCATATGCACTTATGATTGGAACTCTAGCAAGCATCCACAACTACTAAAGATCATTAAGGTAAAACACAACCATAGCATATAAGGCACCAAGTCCTCTTTTACTCCCATACGGGGACAACCTACTTACTCGGGTCTGTGCTTCTGTCACTCACGCCACCCACCACAAGAAAATCATGAACATATTGCAAACCCTACAGCGGGGATCCCTCACACTTGCATGACACGGAGAGCACCATAGGACAGCACCAATAATAAAACATGCAACTCAAATCAATCATTATCATCAATTAACCCATAGCACAAAACGGATCTACTCAAACATCATAGGATAGCCATACATCATTGGGAAATAATATATAGCATTGAGCACCATGTTTAAGTAGAGATTACAGTGGGTAAAAGAGGGGTTACACCACTGCATATAGGGGGGAGAGTTGGTGATGACGGCGGTTAAGTTGTTGGTGTAGATCATTGTCGCGATGATGGCCCCGGCGGCGTTCCGGCGCCACCAGGAGAGAGGGGGGAGAGTCCCCCTTCTTCTTCTTCTTCTTCTTCTTCTTCTTCTTCTTCTTCTTCTTCTTACTTGACCTTCCCCCTATATGGGAGAAGGATTTCCCCTCTGGTCCATAGCCTCCATGGCGGCGGAGGGGCGAGAGCCCCTCCGAGATTGGATCTCTCTCTCTGTTTCCTTCTGTTTCTATGCTCCCAGGTTCTGCCCTTTCACCGTTTCTTAAATTCCCGGAGATCCAAAACTCCGATTAGGCTGAAATTTTACACAATTTTTTTACAGATATTGGCTTTCTTGCTGCAAAAGAAGGGAACCAACCGCCTTATGGAGAGGCCACGAGGGGCCAGGGAGCGCCCTACCCCCTGGGGCGCACCCCTCACCCTTGTGGGCCCCTCGGGCATCGTCTCGCATTCATTCCACTTCCCAAAATTCACATATATTCCAAAAAAATCTCCGGAAGTTTTTATCCCATTTGGACTCCGTTTGATATGGATTTTGTGAGAAACAAAACATGTAAGAAACAGGAACTAACACTGGGCAATGGATCAATATGTTAGTCCCAAAAATAGTATAAAAAGTTGCCAAAAGTATGTAAAAGTTGTAGAATATTGGCATGGAACATTCAAAAATTATAGATACGACGGAGGCGTATCACACTCCTTCCACGTAAGAGTGTAGACTCTTACTTACATAAAAATGGAGCAAGTGGACGGCACTATAGTATGTCATATCACTCAAACTAGCCCGCCTAACGTGCAAGAAAACACCGCCCTCGTCATTTTGTTCAAGATTTCTATTGATTGATCGCACAAAAATGTTACGCTTTGCATGTTCAAAAGGAAAAGGTGGCACACTTACGACTCATACGCATCACGTTTGTGTCGCACCCCCGATAGTCCGGCTCGCACGCTGCTCACCGGAGGGGACACACGTTGTCTTGCATTTTCGCTGACATGTGGGACTGCAATTGATTAAACCGTCGGTTGCCGAAATCTAATCGCTCGGCGGGCGTCGGCTGAGAAGAGAGAGACGGGGGAGGGAGAAGAGATCGCCCGCCCGTGGTGCATGGACTCCAAGAAATATATGGTGATAATGTGGGGTGGGCCATGCGGGAGTCCGGACCGCTTCCAAGCCCGCTTCTGACCGCCTTGGCCCACCAGAAACACCCCCCCTGCGCTCCCCCCTCTCAGACGCCAGCTGTCGCCGCATTCATAGCAAGTAGTACCAGTAAAATACTGGGCTATAACCCCACTTATGTGGAGGAGAGAGGGCATTGACACAGTCAAGGAGTGGGCTCTGCAAGAGCCCGTCTCTACACATGCTCCTAGGTATGAAAAAACTAATTCTAAAAAAGAGAGGCATAAAAAATAATTGTGTCTAAAAAATAAAGGTTAAAAACATTTGAGAGGAAATAGATAGAGAGAAATTGAGAAAAAGTTGTAACCTTATAGCCAACCTTATAGTCAACACTATGTGTCGGTGTACTAAAGTAGGGTTACCTTAGTATCCCGAACTTGTGCACGGGCAGTCGCAGCGACCCGCGGCAAGGCCTGCCGGGCGACCGCCAAAACCCTCCGTGGTTCCTTTGGAGCCATTCAAGAACAAAGTATCCAAGAGTAAAACAAGGCCTCGGCAAGAGGAGCTTGCCGGGAAGGAGACGAGACCCCGGCAAGAGGAGCTTGCCAGGAAGGAGATAAGGCCCCGGCTAGAGGAGCTTGCCGGGAGGGAAACGAGACCCCGGCAAAAGGAGCTTGCCGGGAAGACCAACCAAAGCATTTCAAGAAGATCGCTGCGGCGCGCTACGCGTCCCGACAAGACCCGGTGAGCGACAAGCTCCCGAACGCGACAAGGCAACATCCGCGGCAAGGCGTTTGCCGCGGCAAGCTACTACCCCGCAGCCCGCGCTCCAGCTCACCCACCAACGTGTCACCCTGGGACCATTCCTGGCATACGTGGCGGGAGGCTGTGCAGCCAGGGGCATGCGGTGGCAAGCAGGCGCTGACAAGGAACCATCGTGCCAAACGGTGGCGTCCCTAGCGGTCCCTCTCTGGGCCTTCAAGGTGACACAGACGGGCATTTAATGCCCTTGTCCCCTGCCATCAGAGTTAGGTAGGATACGACTGTAGCAGGCGGTGGCGCCAACTACCACCTCTTTTACATTTTTACCCTCACCTCTGTTGCCACGTGTCGGTGACCCCTTAGACATATAAAAGGAGGCCCATGCGCAACAGAGAGGGAGGAGGACAGCCATTCTCACGCTTGGTCTCGCCGGCTGCTTGAGTGTACTGTAGCACTCGCCGCTCCCGAGCCAAAACTCAATACAACCACCAAAGCAGGAGTAGGGTTTTACGCATCCGTGCGGCCCGAACCTGGGTAAATCGATCGTCTCACTCGTGTGTTTCGCCTCGATCTGCTCTTTGTGCACCCACCGCCCCCTACCGAACCAAAAGGGGCTCGGTCCGCCGATCCCCATAGGTGTGCGAGGGATCAGACACCCCCGACACTATGGTAGTATTACATGAGGAAGGATGGAGTGGAGCACATGCCAAGTTCACTGGGCTGCCGTGTTTCACACTCCTCGGTCGTAACAGTGGAGACAATAGCTTTCATAGAAAATAAACAATGAATACTCGTTGCTTGTCCTCTATGGCCTCATTCGGTTTAAAGGATTTTTACAGGAAAAGCATTGGAACAAAGATTCCCGATGAAAATTTCCTATAAATGCATTCGGTTCGTAGGAAAAGCATATGGGATTTTCATAGGAATACTATTCATTTGCTATGTTTCTGGAGGAATCTACACATCCACTCAAAGCTCATTTTGTGCGTAGGAACGAGGCAAGACAATTCCTTAGGCTGGCAAGTGACATCCTATCAATTTTCTTTACTATTCCTAAATCCTACGTTTTGGTTTCCTCCAAACAGAATGAGGCCTATATTGGAAAGAATACTTTCATTCGCCGACATGTGGGATGTTGACCATCCTGGTCCACCTGCCATGCACAAAATTATCCTTGTCCACCCCGGTCGTAGAGCAGGCCCAACCTTTCCCACTTTAAGTTGGTTGGACGAAGGAACCATCATGACTTCGTTGAATTCTACTTCTTTAAGAAAACTTACTGTACCCGCAATACTGCTACCACACGCGAAGACTAGACAGCACTGTACCATGTCGTATCACTGAAACCCACTACGCCAAACTAGCCTGCCCAGGATTTGTACTCCCACCATTTCAAAGTTAGTAGTACAAAGTTGAGTCATCTATTTTGGAATGGAGGGAGTATGTCTTTGTACTGCTATGATTTTGTGTTGTACGTCTCTGTACTTTTGCTTATCCGTGTCAACTATTGTCTGATCGATCGCTAAGCCTACAATTTTAGGAGCTTGGGCTATTGGCCGGTGGACAACGGATCAGTATAAGCGTACCATGAGCTCATCAGCCCCAACGTTTCTCTTTGGTGAGTGTTTTGCAAGTACTATAGCTCACACGGTAGCTAGCCTACTAACACCAAGAATCATCAAACAAGCCCTGCTGATATGATAAACAGTTCAGACTTACATCTAAGCATGACATATATTACATCAAAAGCTAGTGAGGATACATCTGTTTCCATAACTCAGAGAGGGTTCGCATGATTCACTATCAAATAAAAGTAGCAAGTATCGCCCACACAAGACAGTGCACTAGCCCTAAGATGGTTTGATAACATGCATCCTTCTGGTAACTAAACACAATGCAAACTACCCTGAAGGATTAGCGTGACCAACTATTTCTTGTCATCGATCTCTCAGGCAATGATCACAGCACGGACAGTGGCATGGGAATCGATCTATAGGGCGATGTCCATAGGATGGGCCGCAACATCTGAATCGATCTCTGGGGCGATGTCCGCAGGATGGACAGCAGCATCAGAATCGATCTCCGGGGCGATGTCAACAGGATGGACCGCGACATCGAAAACGATCTCTGGGGCGTTGTCCACAAGATGGGTCGCGACATAAGAATCATCAAGGACGTCCACCGGCACCTGCACAACCCTAACATATTAGCAAGCACAATGCAAATAATCAAAAACCACAACTATGGTAAGGCATTATTTTTTACCTTGTGCAGATCATCGGGGGATCCCATACCTCCAGCGGCCATCTCCTCGTCCACGATGGGGGCCATCACCTTTCTAGCGGAATAATGCTTCTCAATAGCGACTATCTCCTCAAAGTCGGCCTTGAGCCTCGCAAGGTGACCATTAGAGTTTTTGGGGTAGGCACGATGGGGCGCTTGATGTTCTTCGAACTTTCTTTGAGGAGTTCGTCCGCCAACGTCCTCAACTCTTTGGCCAGTGCTTGTTTCTTGGAGTCCTTCGTCTCCATGGGTTGGCCCGCCAACATGGTCAACTCGTTGGTCTGTGCTCGCTTCCTGGAGATCGCTATCTCCAATGGGTTGTCCGCCGGCAACTCTTTGCCTAGTGCTCCAGGATCCATCAATGAACTGACAAACAAAAAGCAATCGAAAGGAATCGACAATTGCAATGAAACGAGAAAAGAATAGGATGTGAGAATCGGTCAGTGCTTCGCAAAAAAGAAGATTCTTGGAATGAAAATATAGTAGCATCACTGATTCGCCCACCTTTCCTTCGTCAGTACAGAAGAAAAATGGCAGAAGTGAGTAGCCTGGAGTGAGGTTTTCTTCAAGAAAGGGGAGAAAGGGCTTCGATGAGCGTTCCAGTGAAATGATGGTTGCTTCGTCTAGTCCAACTTCGAGGCCACTTTACCACTGTTGGTAAAGGTGTGGGTTTTGTGATACGATGGTTCATGACAGCTGCACCGGGGTGACCGGTGAGTCTCAACTGTAGCACCTTGATGTGATTTGGTGGGTGT
Organism: Triticum monococcum; assembly: GCA_034509565.1. Classification (NCBI taxonomy): domain Eukaryota; kingdom Viridiplantae; phylum Streptophyta; class Magnoliopsida; order Poales; family Poaceae; genus Triticum; species Triticum monococcum. The sequence goes on from CM067846.1 coordinate 73,040,156, forward strand.
CCCGCGGGCCCGGATGCTTTGATGTCCCACATGTAGATAGAGCAGCTAGTCATATAGGAGTACTACGTATTTATTTACAGTGTAGATTCACTCTTTTTGCTCCATATGTACTAGTACAACTCATTTAGGGTGTAGTCTAGTCACTTGTTGAAATTTCTAGAAACGCAGATACTCCTTTCTGGTTTACAGGGCTATAATAGCAAGTAGTACTACAATAGTGGGCTCAAGCAATTTTGTCTCATGCAAGAGCCTGGCTATATGCGTGCTCCAAGGCACCGCACCACGCCCCACCCCTACACAAAGACTGCCACGCGAGCATTCGCAACTGCCACGTTCGGGTTGCGCTTGGCTCTTCGCCTCTTAGAGAAGACAAACAATGATGTTACTACTACTACTTCTACACTATCGAATCCACTGCTACATGTCCGTCGACCGCGTGCGGGAGGGATATCTTGTTATAGTACTCCTATAAGAAAAAGCATGCCCTCGTCTGCGAGCCACCGCGCGCATGGGCGAGGGAGAAGGTGTGTAGTAGTAAAATCAAGTTTCTCCTCGTTGTACGAGTTGGCGCGACACATCATAGCACTGGCCCCACATGGTTGCCTCTAAACTTGGTTGAAAGACCCGCAGTGTACAATATATTTGCTGCAACCTCTAACATTTACCCCACCACAATATATTCCTGTCTTGACCAGATGAGCGTGCAAACTACAATTACCAGGATGAAAGGTAGGGCCAGAAGATTATTTTAATAAAAATGCTTTGAGACGGCCTCATAGCATGGAGCCGACCCAACTATTTCAAGCTTAGAGGCATGGTACACGCTATCCTAGACTAGTCTACACATGAAACTTCCACACGAGCATCCGGGCTGCGCTTGGCTCTTCGCCTCTTCAGGAAGTCAAACAATGGTGTAGTACTACTGCAGTGGAGGAGTACTACAGTATGCTTCTAGGCATCTGACACCGAATGAACTACTGCATGTCCACCGCGTGCGGGGGGAGAACGTGTAGCGAAAGCTTCTCCTAGTCCTGCCAGCCACCATGCTCATGGGTGAGGGAGGGACGCAGCTTCATTGACTTACTACTCCTGCCTTTGCGTGTATGACAGGTGGGCCCAACAGGTGGGTGGCCCACCTGTCATACAGTCAAAGGCAGGTGCCATTAAGGCACCGGAGCTCAGTCTACGAGGGAGAGGGCATTGTAGTAACCAAACTTCTCGTTGTTGTACGAGTTGACGCGACACATCAAAGCACTTCACTTGATATATTTCAATAATTTATGTTTACCGATGCATTAATTACAATGCATGCTTGCATGTCGTGACTCTCCTTTTGATACTTGCATGTGTTGACTTAATGCAGCTTGCCAAATTTTAACTATAGATTTAACTAACCAAATGTTCATGCATGTCACAAAAAATTACATCATTGAAAACTATGTTCGAATACGAATCAAACGATATAATTTTTGTTCACATGCACTAACATTTTGTCAGTTAAATCTTTGGTCAAAATTTAGCACCAATTACAAAGGGGCCCAATAAATATTGTACTCTCACATTTTGTTTTGAGGATACTCCCACATAGAAAATATAAATAATAATGCATGTTGGGACAGCCCACGTTTCTGACAATTTTAGCTGTGGGCTTGTTCACAAATTTTACGAGGCAGTGGTTGTTCATTTAATGGAGGGTCTTGTACCAGACTTCAACGATACAAAGTGCGACCTGGCACACCGAAACACCACTTGGAATAAGCGGGTAGCTTTCTCAAAAAACAATCAACAACTCAAAAAAATGGTGACCTGGCACGTACACAATTCTAAACGATTGTTTTGATGGAGTGAAAAAGGAAAACTAACCCACTAGGTATATATAGGTCGAAGCCTCCGCGCTTGCTTGCTAGGGTTGCTCTATTCACACACACTCTTATCCTCTCCATATCTATATAAGATAGCGGTGGTAACACTATCTTTCTCCCTTCAAAAACATTGTCTTTCTATCCTCACCGCTGGTTACAGATCCGGACGTATCCCCCTCCGCCGGTGAAGGGGAGGAGGGCAGCCTACCCACTGCCGGCCGCACCGTTATCTCTGGCCGAGCACCGGCACGGGAGGTCCTCTGATCCCTTCGTCGTTGCCCTAGTGTGGGTGGATCCGGCCTCCTGCCGCCCACCTATCCACATCCCAACGACCTTCAGGTATATCTTCCTTCGAAACCGCCCTAGCTCTACTTCCCCAGCTTGCTACGTCGCTGCATGTGCATCATTTTCTACCTCTCAGCCCCTCTCGATCGGATGGTCCAATGTCACCTTTTTTCTATTGTTAGAGGTAAAGCTACTTCATGGATTCGAATCTTGTACTTGGTTCAAACAAGAAATAAAGTTGGGGTGGGGGAATTTATCATGTACATCGGAGTTGGTACAAACAGGAAGGAAAGGGGTGAAAGTAGTACAGACTGGTCATCCAACCGGTCTCTTGGTCGAAAAGGGAAATGTAGGGGAAACGATGTACACAGTGGTATGACCAGGACTAGATTTTCTATCCACACATAGGAGTAGGTGGCTAGAGTGAACAAAAATGGGACCAACCCAGATATGTTTCTTGGATGTTTGTTTCTTGGGGCAACAAACTCTGGATCACCACTTTATGCCCCGGTTTAGGTACATGGTGCTGGACTGCTGGTGCACCCACTGTCACATGCCCTTGTAACAAATATTTAGTTGTTCTTAATCAAATGCCCCTGGTAAAATGAAGCCATGCCACTGTTATAAGCCATGACAAGTTTAGCCAAATGTTTTTGCCTGTAATTGTTTGAGACTCTGATTGTTTCCTCTATAGCTTTTTGTGCGAACAGGGATATCCATTTCACCTGGTTGCTGTTGTGACCTTTTGGTGCACGACACAAAACACTTCTAAAAAGAAGTGACTTTGTGTTGTTTAACTAGAACAGTTGGTTCATTTCGGTGGAACTGCACAAAGGGAGATTTTTGTTCCAATCCTCATCATCCATATTGGCACCATAACCTTCCTTTAGGTAAGAATGATATTCAATGCATGTGTTCATCACTACTTTGCGACTGCCATGAGAAAATAATGCTATTGTTTACTAGTACACTTGTACTCCCTCACTGACAAAACCAATTCTGAAATAGAAGGCTGATCATGTACTTGGTTACACCAACTGGTGAGGAGAAAGAGAAACATAACATGAAGAGGAAGAAGAAGAATAAACAGTGCCAAGGTGATCTTGCTGAAGCCCGAGGCCTCAGTCGAGGCCATTCAAGGGCTCCGACAACATCTACCTTACATGTGAGACGATCCTCTAGGGAGCCCTTCCACTTCTGCTGTCTCTCCTACAAGGTCACTTAATTAATTAGGAGTACTTAAGTACCCCTAATTTATTGCTGCCTAATTGTCCTCTCGGAGTTAAACAAATCTTTAGTAGCACCCTATGTTGAATAATGTACATGTGTATGTTTGTCTATGGAGGTGAATCTTGTGGTGGAGCAGGCAGGGAATCTTGGTAGTGTCATGACATAATAGTGCTATTGTTTTTGATGTCAATTTATTGCCATTGGTTCAATGAGGCAATGTTCTGCGTATTGTCTATCATGAATTTGATTCTATAGTTAGAGTAATATGCTAATGTCTTTCTATCCTTTCTCACTAAGCTAATGAAGGTTTCACCTTGTTCCTACTTGTGCAAACATGGATCATGTTGTGCCCAACATACATTTTCGTAGAACTACACAAGACAATACAATGAACTGTATCCCAGCTAGTGCTTTAACTCTGCTGGAAGTTCTTGATAATCTTTCGATATAATCTCAGCACAGGTAAACAAGAGTGATTTCAACCATACATTTGAAGTGCACAAAAATATATACTATTGAGTGATTCCAGTGAGTGATTTATCATCTCTTCTGGGACTACATGAATAAGCCTTTTTTGCTCAGATTGGTACCAGCCTAAGGCCTTCATCCATATTAGTTTGCTGTCATCTCTATTTGTATAGTGCTACTGTCATGAGAAACTCCTTTATCTTTGCACGTTCAAGTTTTGCAACCTATGGTACATGGAAATGCTTTGAGTGTTGAGCTAATTGGCACTGATTAAATAAACTAATACCTCTCTTTAAGCAAGACTACTATGTTGCTAACTTTACCCATTAAGATAATGAGGGTGCTTTAGTTTGTTAGTGTATGTTTCATCAACTATTCCCACTATTACAGTAATCTCACTCTCTCAATATATGTGCCAACAGGGATGCTCGATTTTGGTGGAACTACACAAAAACTTTGGGTGCTTCATTGCCTCGATAGCTTCCTTCCTTTCCTATTTGTCGCTAATCTGGGCTTGTTTCCTTCCTTTGCTGTCAGTCACTTCACTTATCTCGGCTTCCAGTCAAAGGAAATAGTAATTGATATGCTACCTCACACATGTTGGTACTGGTCTTTATCCTGATTATTGTGCTTGTCATATGTATTGGTAATTTGGTATTGTGCTACTATTTGCCGATTTCATAAAGGAGTAACTTGGAGCCTGAACTCGCAGACAAATCATTACATTGGGTGATTTCAGTACAACTGCACAAAAAGATCAGATGGACACATACTAATGTTGCTGCTATGTACTCCAAAGTTCACTCAGACAAGCATCGATGTTGACAAGAAGAAGTGCCTATATTCATTCAAGTATCAACCGGCGTCAACTAGTTGTCAAACTCCAAGTATTAGGAGAGTGAACGCCAAAAATATTGCTTGGCGCATAGCCCAGAAAATGCAGTCCAGTCTTTGGTCCCAACTTGTGCCTTTTGGTTATCGGCACATATGGTAGCGAAATGTATGGCATGGAGTCTAAAGATTCCAGAAAAGTTGGTTGACACGTATATTCATCTGGCACTTAATCAGTCCGCACGCCATGGATGCTCCATTTCATTTGAACTGCACAAAAAAATTGGGTGGTTTATTTTCTCAACCGCCTCCTTTCTTGTCTGCAATGTAGAATTTTGGCTAGCTACAGTACCAAGATGAGCCAGTAAACTAGTTGGATGAAAGTAGTGGCCAAGTTGCTCAAACCTCCCTCGGCATGAGGCCACTATTTGAGGATAAACCTACAAGCAAAGTTTAGATTGTCTGTGCTGCCTCTTATGTACTCGAAAGTTTACTCGTACAAGCATTAATTTTAGCAAGAAGTACCTCCAACTGAACACCATTTACCAGTCTGTACCCTAGGTAATTAAAGTTCGTCCATGGATGATATTGTCTGTGATCTCAATCATTTGGATGCATAAACATACTGAACATGTGTATATCAATATTTTGTGAATTATCTATGAATATTGTCGTGTGATCTATCAATCATTTGGATGCATAGACATGTTGAACTTGTGTATATATGAATCTTTCGAGTTGTTGATTGTGAATGTTATCTATGAATAAGAACATGTCCTGTGAACCTGAGTTTGATACGAATGTTTACCTTTTTCTGTTGTACTTGTGCATGAACTTGTTAGTATGACTAATGTGGGATTTGTGACGTGTGGCTGTCAATGGCCCACCTTCTTCCCAAGAAGAATTGCACCTACTTTGTTAGGGTAGCAACGACGCATCAGCTCTTTTTAATATCTTTGCTCTGTCTTCCCCCTTCCCTCGCTCAACCCCTACCGTAATGTTATCGGCCACAAAACAAACATAGTATTGTGGTGTTTTTGAGGCTTGATGAAAAATCAAGTGCTGGTTTCTGTAGGTTGGGCCGCCCAGAAAATGGGCTGCTGGTCCATCATGGACTGGGAGGCTAAAAATACAAGTTGTATGGTGCGGAGGAAAGTAAAAAAAAAATGCCATCGAGAGCCATCCACTAAAGAAGAAAAATGTGTCTGATGTGCTTCTTCAGTCGCGCCGTCGGCCCCCTCTTTAATCCAGTTCGCTCGGGGATCTAGCTGGTATCATTCTTTTTCAGAGGGCGAATAAGTATCAGCTAGGCCTAGGTTTTGTTTTTTAACATGCGTAGCCCACGCCATACGGAGACAGTGGTTTCAACTTATTTTTTGAGGTCCATACCGGCCTATGGGCCTCCCAGCATAGGTTTTAATTTTTCTTAAAGATCGGCAGCTCAATGTATTTTTTTAATAAAATGTAGATCTCTATTCTATTTATCTATATATAAGAATAATAATGTTGTGTCCAATTTATCTTTTCACTTCTAACCACATTATATATATTTATATTATTACTAATATCGTATATTTTATAGAGACTTATATATACATTATAAAAACAACCGACATGTTATTAACTTATAAAAGTAAATGTTCAATAGAAGTTGGCAAGGAAAATCCTAGTTGTTTTAAACTCACAGGCAAGGAAAATCCTGGTGATTGCGTACAAAAACTTGCGAAGATTTTAAGGACCAATGTAATAATAACACGCTCATTTTTATTTTGAGTAATAACTCGCTAATTTGTTAATTTTATATATATAAATGTGTCGCTCTGGTTTATTTTTTGATATTAATTGCTCCTTCTAACCTAACATTATATATAGAACAAGCCCATCTAATTCATGTATTTCAAGAAATTGCAAATGGGCTGTGATTTTTTAGAAAATATTAAATGGTCCGCATTGAGGCGAAATTATTTGTTCACCCAGCCCGGCAAATGGACTGTACATTCTAGAAAACATGGGTTAAATATAAGCCACATTTTTTGCAAGCTGGCATGTGGTCCAATAGGTCGAAGCCTACGCGGGGCGTTGTCAACTTGCTCAACAAATGACTATGACATCCACGGCCATTGGATTTATATCCAACGGCCGTCATGCACCTTCAATCTCTCGTCTTCTTCCTCCAACATCGCCGGGGCCGCCTGGTCCGGCATCTGGCATCTAGCGGCTCTGCTTAGCATGCATCGTTGCAAAGTGCTACCCCACCGTCGGTCAGGCTATCCCTCCACTTCTCCACACCTCCTGTTATTCTCCACCGACTGTAGCCCCACGCCACACTAGAACCAGTTATAACCCTTGTACTCCTCTCAATCTGTGACTCCACTGCCGCGTCTTCCCATCTCTGGGTTGTTCCCGTCTGGGGCCTCACCATCGTCCACCGCCTTGCTACGCTCGGCGCGGCGTGATCAACAAACAAGAGTCATCAGAAGAGGACTGTACGTGGAGATCCTGACGGCTGGGACCCACGAGGTCCATGGTCGCACGCAAGGAAAGTTCATCCTTATTAAGCTGGAAAAAATGTTTCCTCCCCCTGACAGCTGGGACCCACCGGTTGTATCTTCGCACAGAAGGAAGTGCCTCCTTGTTATGCGAAAAAACTATTCCTCCCGTTGATAGCTGGGACCCGTCAGATTTTGTGGCTGACTTGTGGGCCTACTAAGCGGACGTGTACGCAGAGCTTTGTCAACTTAATCAACAAATGATTCTAGCATCTGGACCGTTGGATGTTAACCCAACAGCCATGCTCCTTCTTCAACCTCTGTTCTTCCTCCTGCCTTCCGTGGGAGGCGTCGCGGCAGTTGATACGTCTCCAACGTATCTTTAATTTTTGATTGCTCCATGCTATATTATCTATTGTTTTGGACTATATTGGGCTTTATTTTACACTTTTATATTATTTTTGGGACTAACCTATTAACCGGAGGCCCAGCCCAGAATTGTTGTTTTTTGCCTATTTCAGTGTTTCGGAGAAACAGAATATCAAATGGAATAAAATCTTCGGAAACGTGATTTTATCATCAGATAAGATCCAGGAGGCTTGGCCCCCCGTCAAGAAAGCCACAAGGTGGTCGCGAGGGTGGGGGCGCCCCCCCTAGGGCGCGCCCCCCTACCTCGTGGGCCCTCGAAGCTCCACCTACGTACTCCTTCCTCCTATATATACCTACGTACCCCCAAACGATCAAATACGGAGCCAAAAACTTAATTCCACCGCCGCAACTTTCTGTATCCATGAGATCCCATCTTGGGGCCTCTTCCGGAGCTCCGCCGGAAGGGGAATCGATCACGGAGGGCTTCTACATCATCATCCAAGCCTCTCCGATGAAGTGTGAGTAGTTTACTTCAGACCTACGGGTCCATAGTTAGTAGCTAGATGGCTTCTTCTCTCTTTTTGGATCTCAATACAATGTTCTCCCCCTCTCTTGTGGAGATCTATTCGATGTAATCTTATTTTTGCGGTGTGTTTGTTGAGACCGATGAATTGTGGGTTTATGATCAAGTCTATCTATGAATAATATTTGAATCTTCTCCGAATTCTTTTATGTATGATTTGTTATCTTTGCAAGTCTCTTCGAATTATCAGTTTGGATTGGCCTACTATATTGGTTGTTCTTCCCATGGGAGAAGTGCTTAGCTTGGGGTTCGATCTTGTGGTGTCATTTCCCAGTGACAGAAGGGGCAGCAAGGCACGTATTGTATTGTTGCCATCGAGGATAACAAGATGGGGTTTTTATCATATTGCATGAAACTATCCCTCTACATCATGTCATCTTGCTTACGGCGTTACTCTGTTTTTACTTAATACTCTAGATGCATGCTGGATAGCGGTCGATGAGTGGAGTAATAGTAGTAGATGTAGGCAGGAGTCGGTCTACTTGTCTCGGACGTGATGCCTATATACATGATCATACCTAGATATTCTCATAACTATGCTCGATTCTGTCAATTGCTCAACAGTAATTTGTTCACCCACCGTAGAATACTTATGCTCTTGAGAGAAGCCACTAGTGAAACCTATGGCCCCCGGGTCTCTTTCTCATCATATCAATCTCCATCACTTTATTATTGCTTTGCTTTTACTTTGCCTTTCACTTTTTACTTTGCATCTCTATACCAAAAATACCAAAAATATTATTTATCATCTCTATCAGATCTCACTTTCATAAGTGACCGTGAAGGGATTGACAACCCCTAAGCGCGTTGGTTGCGGTGAGCTATTGTTTTTGTGTGGGTACAAGGGACTCAAGCGTAGCCTCCTACTGGATTGATACCTTGGTTCTCAAAAACTAAGGGAAATACTTACGCTACTTTGCTGCATCATCCTCTCCTCTTCGGGGAAATCCAACGCAGTGCTCAAGAGGTAGCAGCAGTGCTGCCGCGCACCCGAACCAGTCAAGTTTTCCACTCCTCTCCATCTATGACTCCACTGTCGCGTCTTCCCCATCTCCGAGTCATTCCAGTCTGGGGCCTCGTCGTCGTCCACCGGCCATGGTGCGCTCGACACGGTGTGATCAACGTGATCAATAAACGAGAGTCATCGAAAGATGAATGTACGTGAGAGGCTGACAGTGGGGACCCACCACGCCCATGGACGCATGCATGCAACTGCATCCTTTTTACCCTAAAAAATAATGTTTTCTCCCCTTGACTGCTGGGACCCACTAGCTACATCTTCGAACACAAGTGCCTCCTTATTACTCACAAAATAAAAATGATTCTTCCCCCTGACAGCTGGGACCGAGCATCTATATCTTTGCACACAAGGAAGTGCGTCCTTATCCTCCTTGACCGTTGGGACCCACCCGGTCAAAGCGTACGTAGCGTTGTCTGTCTGGTCGCGAACATGTATGTACATACTGGTCGGTTGATCTCTCTGCAAGTATGAACCGTGGCCGAGTAAGTAGCAGCACATGTCATAATAGAGCCCCCCACGTAGCAGTTCAGGTTGTCTCGTCTAAACCGTGTACACGTACATACAGCCACAAGCCAAAAAATACGGCCATGTACGTACATACGGGTGGGGTCTCGAACGCCTACTCGCACATACGTACGGCCAGGTCGCGTGTACATGGCTAGGTCAGAAGGGGAAAACTGCGTCATCGTCGTGTTCATGGGGAGGCAACGGAATGTGTTGTGTTCATTGGGAGGCAACGAAATACGTTGTGCTCATCGGGAGCCAACTGGCTTGGACAGAACAGTCGATGGAAATGAGGCCTGGCGTACCATAGAACGAAGGAAACAGCCTTGTGTTCGACCGGCCACGGTCGAAAGGGGATTCGGTTCATCGGGAGGGGTCTGGCGCACCGCAAAACAGAGGAAACAGACTTCTCTTGGACCACCTACGATCGAAACGGGGTCCTGTTGATCAGGAGGAGTGTGGCGTACCACAAAACGGAGGAAACAGACTTGTGTTGGAGCGCTACGGTCGAAATGGGGGTCCTGTTCATCTGGAGAGGTGTGGCGTACCACAAAACGGGACTTCACGGGATACTGTTCATCTCCACCGTCGACCTCCTCCAGCCTCCACAGGCTACTGTTCATCCACCGTCGACCTCCTCCAGCCTCCATCTGCGATTGTTCATCCACGGGCTACTATTCATCCAGCCTCCACCGCTCCTCCACCGGCTACTATTCAACCAGCCCTCTCCACGGGATCCTGTTCAACCACCCCTCCATGGGCTACTGTTCATCCAGCCCTCCACCAGCTACTGTTCAACCAGGTCTCCACGGGGTCCTGTTCATCCACCCCCAACCGGCTCGATTGGGGTCATGTTCATCCAGCGGTAACGACCTCTACTACCACGGGGTCCTATTCATCCAACCCCCCACCGGGAACTGTTCATCCAAAACCTCCAACAACACTCACTGTTCATCCAGAGGCAGCATCAATCGGCTTCAGTTAGCAGCAGTAGCGAAGGAATCACTCGGGTCCAGTTAACAGCAAGGGATCGATCGCTCAGTTTCAGTAACATAGCTAGTGCAATCGTTCGAGTTCAGTTAGAGCCCAACGCCTCGCTCGGGTTCAGTTAGAGTGCAATTCCTCGCACACACACGCGCGTACGTGTACAAGAGAAACGTGCATCGCTGGGCCCCAGACCACCCACCGTAACCGGGAACTCCCCAATATTTTCCTCGCCCACGCTTCTACCATGGTTTTTTCCGTCATGCACGGCCCAAAGAATGTCATGCAGCTGCGTCTCCGGCCCGCCCAAGACGAAAAGCCCATTTTCTGTTATGATTTTTTGTCATAGAAGTAGGACCCCATCACATCTATGATGATACCGGGTTTTGTCACAATTATCGTCATAGAATTGTCATAAGCATCACAGAAAAAAAATTCGTTCGGCCCAAAATGTCACGGATGTGTCTTTTTTGTAGTATATTTGGATGGAAATATTTTTAGACGTCCAGAAGGGAGTGTGAAATAATTTTAAGCCAGGTGGCTCAATGAAGAGACCTCACTGAAATTGTTAATGCATCTTGGGAAAAAGCCAAGATGGTAGGTATTGGTACGTCGTTTGCTGATCGAACAATAGCCGTGGCCGGCCTGCATTTTGGGGATCGCGAAACTCTCAAGGGACCAAAGAGGGGAATTAATAAAATAAAAAAAGAGTTAGAGAAATTGAGGTGTGGCTGGTTGAATGCCAATTCCTATTCTCGGCAGAAGGAAATTATTGTGTATTTAATATGAAATGCTAGTTTGATTACTAAATGAATTAAAAATAACAGGTCAAGTAGCTTGCTTACTGAGATTTTCTATTGCAAACGGTTATTAAGACAACACCGTGGGCGATGACCTTAGACAACCCACACAGTATTGAATAAATAAGAAATCACACACGACTTCCTCTGGACAACTGTTTGTGTTAGGCCACCTTGCACGAATGTTTCCACATAAAAACTGTGTGTGATGAACAACCTATGCCATACAGTTTCTTCTAGGCACCGTATGTGATATATTCAATAACGCAAACGATAAAATTATAAATATCATCTATGGTGGCAACGCTATCACAGAATGTGTGATGTGAAAAATTGTGTGTGGTGTACATACGAACGGAAATGTTTGTTCGAGATTCACTATGTGGGATGCTAAGTATATCTATAATTGTTTGCCATGGCTCGCCCGATCGCACATGAGCTATTTTTGCCCCATGTGTCTGACTAGAGGAGCTATCTCCGACGGTTTTGGGGTCGCGTGGGATGGACCCCCCCCTATCACACACACAGGTAAGGTGACAGTTTAAAAGTCTATCGCAAAAAGGGGTTTAAAACTGTTTGTATAGAACGTTGTTGCACTAGTGTTACATAAAGCTAAGCATATGTATTTGTGTAGATAGAGATCATCAACTTTTATTGACTCATAGGGGGGTAATACCCAAGCCTCTATATCCGGGAGCTTTTTCGCTCCAAGATTCATCCATTTAATGAAAAAGACTTTTGGGTAAATTCCTATGGGGCACGTGTATTATTTTGGTACCTGGGTGTGTACGAACGCATGGTGGCTTCAATCTTTTGTTTCAAATTTTTTGAACTAGGGCGCGGCTTATCTTGGTAAGTTTAGCGTAAATTTAGCATTTTTTGGTACGTTTGCGTTCCGGGACAGCGACACTGCGTCGATCGCTCCTCCTGCATCTCCTTGTCGCTGTCGGGTTGACCACTGTTGGTTCTACAGCTTGGTATTGTTTGTTTAAATCGGTGCCGCTTTCCACGTGTTCTCTCGAGTTTTCCTCACGTACGTGTTCCTTTCGGTGCCGCTCTGGTCGTTAGTTCTAGAACCTGCTACTCTTTTTTCATTGGTGCAGACCATTTTGATCATTTAATCTAGACTCTGTTGTTGTTTCTTAGCGGTGCCGCTGTTGCCGATCGATCTGGAAATCTGGCTGCCTATCGTGACCGCTTTTGTCCTGTAAATCTACGGACCGTCTTACCGTTGTTGTTGCTATAAATAGGTCGGCCTTCTTGCCATATTATTGCAGTAGGTTTCCTCAGTGTCGCATGCGTTAACTCCATGGTCCGCGGTGTCTGGGGAGGCCTTCTCGCTCGCGGGGTGTGATGCCCCCGATTCAATCCTACACTAATCATACACGCAAACATGTATGATCAAGATCAGGGACACACGAGAAGATATCACAACACAACTCTACAAATAAAATAAGTCATACAAGCATCATATTACAAGCCAGGGGCCTCGAGGGCTCGAATATAGGAGCTCGATCATAGACGAGTCGGCGGAAGCAACAACATCTGAGTACAGACATAAGTTAAATAAGTTGCCATAAGATGGCTAGCACAAACTGGGATACATATCAAAAGAGGCGCAGGCCTCCTGCCTGGGATCCTCCTAAACTACTCCTGGTCGTTGTCAGCGGCCTGCACATAGTAGTAGGCACCTCCCGAGTAGTAGCAGTCGTCATCGACAGTGGCGTCTGGCTCTTGGGCTCCATTGTCTGCTCGCAGCAATCGGGTATAGAAAGGGGGAAAGGGGGACCAAAGCAACCGTGAGTACTCATCCGAAGTACTGGCAAGCAAGGAGCTACACTACATATGCATGCATTGGTATCAAATGGAAAAGGGGTAGCATATGTGGACTGAACTGCAAAATGCCATAATAAGAGGGGGATAGCTAGTCCTATCGAAGACTACGCTTCTGGCCACCTCCATCTTGCAGCAGAAGAAGAGAGTAGATGGTAAGTTAACCAAGTATCATCGCATAGCATAATCCTACCCGGTGATCCTCCCCTTGTCGCCCTGTGAGAGAGCGATCACCGGTTGTATCTGGCACTTGGAAGGGTGTGTTTTATTAAGTATCCGGTTCTAGTTGTCATAAGGTCAAGGTACACCTCCGGTTCGTCCTTTTACCGACGGGACACGGCTATTCGAATAGATCAACTTCCCTGCAGGGGTGCACCACATTTCCCAACACGCTTGATCCCCTTTGTCCGGACACACTTTTCTGGGTCATGCCCGGCCTCGGAAGATCAACACGTCGCAGCCCTACCTAGGCACAACAGAGAGGTCAGCACGCTGGTCTAAATCCTATGTCGCAAGGGTCTGGGCCCATCACCCATTGCACACCTGCACATTGCGTATGCGGCCGGCGAGTAGACCTAGCCTCCCTTATACAAGAGCAGGCGTTCCAGTCCAACCCGGTGCGCACCGCTCAGTCGCTGACGTCAAGAAGGCTTCGGCTGATACCACAACGTCGAGTGCCCATAACTGTTCCCGCGTAGTTGGTTAGTGCGTATAGGCCAGTGGCCAGACTCAGATCAAATGCCTAGATCTCGTTAAGCGTGCTATTTTGAAATAACCGCGGACGCCGACCAGGGCCAGGCCCAGCTCTCTCATAGGTGGTCTCAACCTACCATGTCGCTCCACCCCAAAGATCCACTCAAAGGGCCGTCAGGACAAACGTCCTTTCGGACCCAATCCGTGAATCACTCATGGGTACTCTACGAGCCAACCCGACTTTAGTCATCACAGGTATCATATAATATGTATAGTATATACCCGTGATCAACACCCGACATGATCACGGCCCGATAGTATAGTGTGGCAGACTGACAAGAATGTAGGGCCACTGATGGTAAACCAGCATCCTATACTAAGCATTTAGGATTGTAGGTAAGGTATCAATAACTGTAGCAACAATGGCAGGCTATGCATCGGGATAGGATTAACGGAAAGCAGTAACATGCTACACTACTCTAATGCAAGCAGTAGAGAGAAGAATAGGCGATATCTGGTGATCAAGGGGGGGCTTGCCTGGTTGCTCTGGCAAGAAAGAGGGGTCGTCAACAGCGTAGTCGACCGGGGCACCAGCAGCGGCGTCAGTCTCGTAGTCTATCAGAGAGAAGAGGGGGAAGAAACAATGAATATAATGCAAACAGATGCATAACAATGAATGACATGACAAGTAGCGGTGTTAGGGTGCCCTAACGCGGTATGAGGTGATATCGGTGAAGGGGGAAACATCCGGGAAAATATTCCCGGTGTTTCTCGTTTTTGGACAGATGAATCGGAGGGGGAAAGTTGCGTGTTCTCTATGCTAGGGATGCGTGGCGGACGAACGGGTTGCGTATCTAGATTTGTCTCATCGTTCTGAGCAACTTTCGTGTACAAAGTTTTCCCATCCGAGCTATGGTTTATTTTATATTGATTTTAAAAGATTTAAAGTAAGTTTAGCATTTATTTAATTAATTTAATTCAACATTATCCAGAATAGTGCATGCTTACGCCAGCATGATGTCAGCAGTCAACAGGGGTGTTGACTGGTCAAACTAACATGTGGGTCCCATTCATCATTGACTAGACTAACTAATCCTGATTAATTAGCTTAATTCGTTGTTTAGTTTAATTAATCAAAATTAATTAAGATAATTCATTCTTTAATTAATTAATTATTTTACTATTATTATTTTATTTATTATTTTTTAATTTCTTTTTTTATAAAACGTTTTCTGGGGGCTGGCCCATTGTCAGTGGCCCAGAGGGGCGGGGCCCAGCTGTTTGTGGCTCATGTGGTCACTGGTGTGGCCATGTACGCTCACGCGCACACGGTGGGGGTGTCGAGGCCGTGGCAGTGCCTGGGGCACGCACAGGCACGCGACCACGCGCGGGATGCTGGTGCGGCCGACGCGATGGATGAGCACAGGCCGGGCGCGGCCGCGGGCCAGCTGCTGCTGCCGCAGCAGTAGAGAGGAGGGGCCGCCCGCACGGCGAAGCGACGGGACAGCGGGCGCGGGGCAGGGGCGGCTTGCAGCGAAGGCCGTGGGCGAAGCAGGGCATGGGTGAGCGCGCACCAGCGCGGCGCAGAGTGCGGTGGCGCGGCCGGAGTGACAGCCGCCACGGCACGAGGCGGCGCGGGGACGCGACGGCGGTGGTCGGCGAGCAGCTGCAGCAGGGCGGAGCGGGGGAAGCGGTAGGGTGGAGCCGACGGGGAGAGGGGGCCAGCAGCGGGCGCGGCAGCCCGTGAGGCCAGGCACAGGTGGGGAGCGGTCGCTGCGGGCGAACACTCGGTCGGTGAGCGGTGAGAAGGCGCGGCGATGGGTGTGCACGGGGCGCACGCATGCGGTGACCGCGGCAACGCGCGCAGCGCGGGCGGGCGGGGTCGCGCGAGGGAGAGGGGAGGAAGTGGAGGCCGTGGCCACGGCGAGGACAACAGCGAGTGGCGCTGGTAGTGGCCATGGGCAGCAACCGCCACTGTTGCAACGAGGCAAGGCGAGGAGCGGCGCAGCAGAGGGGGCGCGCAGCAGGGGAGGTCCGCGGGGGAGCGGCGTAGGAGGGAGCGGAGCGCGCGGGCGTGTCCGGCAGGGCGAAGGAGCGAGGCGAGGTGCGCGCGAGCTTGGGTGCGGGTCGGCACCAGCGGGCGCGGTGAGCGCGCACCACGCCGGAGTGGGGCGGGCAGAGAGGCAAAGAGGAGAGGGCGGCAGCTCACGGCGGGTGCAGGGACGTGTCAACGGGGGTTGAGGAGGAGTCGGGGACGACGGCGCCGGCGAGGAGGAAGGACGGTGAGGCGGCGTTCCGGGCGGCGTCGTGCCCCGATCCAGATCCAAGGGGGGGAGAAGGGGATCGTGGGGGAGTGGGATACTGGGGGTAGTGGGTGGTGGGCTAGGGTTTGCCCCGGGTGGGGGTTAGTAGGAGGGGATGTGGGCCGGCCTGGTGAGTGGTCGGCTGGGCCATGGCCCAATTGGGCCAATGGGGGGTGTTTTCTTTTCTTTATAAAACTTTTGTTTTCCTTTTAGTTTCATTTCGTTTTAGTTTTCTAAAATGTAAAACTTACACCTAACTTAGTATAATAAAGTATGCCACTTGCACAAAAAGTTTAGTAGTTAAATAAATTAGTTTAGCATTTTTATAAGTTAGAAAGCATTTAATTAAATGATTTAGCCAGTGCTTTAAATAGTTTAGGGCATTAAAACATTCTATAAAAAACGTGGTTCACCATCAATATTAGTTGTGGAATATTTGGCACAAGAAGAACATTTTAGATTTCATGTTTGGCAAATAAGAATTTTTGGCTTTAGATTGGATTTGAATTTGAATTGTGATTTGGATCAAGTGAAGATTAGCAACAGTAATATGATGACATGGCACCATTAACAGGGGATTACTGTAGCATGACACTGGGGTGTTACAAATCTCCTCCACTACAAGAAATCTCGTCCTGAGATTTAAGGGGTGGATTAAGGTGGAAAGACTTGGGAAGGACGAAGCTCAACACAATATAGTTACCTTGGGACTATCTTAGTGAACGTGGCAAAGAGTCATCTCTCGAGTTGAAATTCAAGAAAGTCTTCGAGAGCAAGGTAAGAAGGTATCATGGGAAGTTTCGAGTGGGCAGGCAATCGTTCATTGCCTGAAACAGGGCCTGAAAGGGGTCGAAAGCAACGGGAATAAGTATTGTGTCTGATACCAGAATTGATGATCACTAGGAATGTGGCTCGTGAATTGCATACGAAGCCAAGCTCAAGGAATACCTTTGGGAACAGGGGGTGTACAGGAGAGTCGGGTTTCGATCCTGGGACCTGTGGGTTATGGGCCCACCATGTGGGTTAAAAGTAGGAAGAGCGATGACGTCTTGCACGATCATCTAAGCAAGGTATGTTAGAGGATAGCCTATCAGTTCTGTAGGCAACAACATGAGTACCAAGGACGAGGGACGAAGAGAACCATTTTCCTGCTCGTTGAACGAGGTGGACTAATAGGCAAAGTTCTCGTCCATCGGTGTCTACCGGAATGTCTTCAACAATAGTAACAGGGTCTTACTGACAGAATTGTACAACAAGGTGTTTACATAAGCAGGAGAATATTACTGCTTAGATCATATGGATCACAAGAAAAGGTTAAACCAACCAATGGAAAGGAAAATATGATTATCAGATTAAACAGAACAATGGAAAGGAAAATGTGTTAAAACACATATTCTAGGGGTATATCCTCCCAAGGACAAGCAGAGCATGATATCCATGACTGGATATAATGTAGAAAACTCTTTAGGTAAGGTGAGAGAAATTTCATGACATTACCCATATAGTGGTGTTTGGGTAATTGAGCAGGAAACATTTAGCATTGGGCTTCAAATGTTCTTGTTGATAATCGGAGTACCACAGACAAGCTTCGAGATAGCATTGACATGGTCACTGGGTAAAGATCAGACTTTGGATACACAAAGGATCCATTAGGAACAACTTATAGAATAAGTCTTACAATTTCCTCATGGAAGAATGGCTAACCTTGCTAAAAAGGAAACTATAACAATAGGCCCTCTGGGCAGGTGTGTTAGGATGACATCACCTTATTGGGTTAAAGACCAATGTTATAACTTTTGAAAATATGTTCCAACCATCATATCTGACCGAGATTCAGATCCGATTGGTGTCAGGATACCTCATACTCAGGATGCATGAGAAGAAGGTGCAACACCTATTGTCGAGATGACACTGTAAGATTCTTAGGAAATGAACTATGGAAGAGAGTTTCGAAACAAGAGTTCATCATTAAACCAAGGAGTGAATGAGGGGTGGCTGATGGTCTCAGCGACAATCCTCAAGATTTCCAAAAGATCGATTTCCACCATTATGTGAACAACGAGATAACATTTGCCAGATCAAATGATATAATGAGTTATGCTCGAGGAAAACATTCACAGTTAAACATTGGTTGAAAGGTGCACCTGAAGTATGGTCTAAGTAGCATGATCAATGTTTCGAATGATGATTCAATAAGCAATAGACTTAGAATGAAACTATCGACCAATAACTTCAAAGCAATAGGGTTGCTAGAAGTTTAGGATTTACACATCACAGGTCGTTTGTCGGTATTCTGAGTAGAAACAACACGGGGCCAAGAAAGGAATGGTGATGGTAATAAGTATCACTTGTATCAAGAATTCTTAAAGAGGTGGTGAATTTCTCACAACATTCTTGACATAAAAGACAGTGGTACCCAAGGTAGGACATAACATAAGCTGGATAGCAAGGAGCTCCATAACATGATCAAGTTTGTGTCGGAGGGGAGGCAATAATGTTGTTGATGATCACATAGATCATTAAGGGGAAAAGGTGGTATTTCTCATCAAGGATTCAATAGTTATCTTGGAAGAGCTCAGAATGTTGATGATGATCATGACACATTTGTCGAGAGATTTCAAGATGTAATTGATCGGTGATGACATCGAGTAGAATGAATGGTGAAGCGAAAGGTTATTGGAACCATGGGTATGACACAAACTCGAAATCAAGCTTTCTATTCAAGACAAAATGATATGACGAGGAAAATCGATGTAGGCTTAGCTCATCGTCGAAAGTTGTGCTTCGGGAACAAGGACCAGGTAGCACCGTTAAAATTTAGTACAATAATGATACAGACGATCAGGCTAGGAATGAATTGAAGGATTATTAAACTCATAAGCAACGAAGATTACTTAGAGTTATCGAACCAGAGTGCGGAATCGGTTCACTTACCGGTGTTCTTGAGCGACTAACAACTTAGAACCCATGAAAAATTGGAATCAGTGAGAAATAACAGTTGATGAAGACTCATAAGATGCCACACAGTCCTTAGATATTCTCGAGATACCAGAGGGTAATACTCGACGGTAGATCAAAGTAGAGGTTGGACTGGGGTATTGGCTTGCAAAAGACAAGTGCTTTAACTTTTTCGAGAAATGGGATCAAAGAGAAAATATGGTCGGAACCACGATTGCATAGGATCAATTCATAGATATCAAATGACATTATATCAACAAAATAGTTATTATTAGAAGAAGCTTCTATGGTAGGATCTACATCGTGTCCATGGGCATGAACACCAAGTTCAAGGTCGACTCCCACTTCTTCAATGTATAACCTTCCATTCACCTCTCACTTTAGAAGAAGCTGTAGTGTTGAAATTTTATCTAGCAAAATATCAGAAGAGTATAACTCATGAAAACTTTCGAGTTCACACATATTAAGGAAGGCATAGGTTCAACCCGTCAGGGTATCGTGGAAACATATACCACAAGCTTCAATAGTAAATACCACCATCTTGAAAACAGAGTATGGTTGAGAAAGCAGAGGATACAATTTACCAAAGGCATTATATATCCGTGGAAAGGCTCACAAGGTTATTTGAATATGAAGGACACTGTCGAATAATAATGCAACAAGAGGTCTGGTGGTCTACAACGCAGCTGATGTGAGTATCGGTACTCTATCAAAGGAAGAAGGAATGCAAGTGCATCAGATTATAGAAACAACTGACTAACTCAAAGCTCAAATGCAAAGGAATTATGAATTCCAAGACAAGGGATCAGAAGCAATGCTCTGATTAGGGATGGATAAGTTGAATAGCCTTAGGGGTACAATCGATGGCAATTTGATTGGTCGAGATCCAGCTCATGTTCAAAATGATGTCTGAGCCGGAAGGATAATTTTCAGGGAATAACTGATGATTGTGTGCATTCACACACATGTTGAATCAACAAGATCAGAATGTCGGTCACAAGGTATTTTAATGAATATTGCTAGACATATGGAAGTAACCACAATGCAAGCAGGTAAAGAAGATCAAGAGCAAAAGGATACTGAGGATTTTGGAAGAGCCGGTGGCATTTCGAAGATTTTGTGAAACACCTGAACAACTGGGGATGAGAGGATAATCGGTAAGTGTGAGGAATTATCCATAGGGGTATTCATGAGGAAAAGGAGCTGCAAGGCAGCAGACACAAAGGATTCTCAGAATATCCGAAGTATTTCAGGGTATCTTGTAATAACAAGACCAAATTGGAAATGAAGTTATGGACGACAAGTGTATGTAGCTTCCCATAGGGATTTATCGGTGGAATGGAATTGCAACTGCGAAAGGCACAATGGTCTCGAGGAAACATCGGAGAGTATCTTCAAAATTTTCAGGTGTAGTAGGCTCTCCGGGAGAAGTATTTTCGAGAACCTAAAGTTAGATTTTAGAAAAATCATTTAACCCGAGTAGAAGAGAGTTCAGAGTCCCAGAGTAAGGATCGAGGAGTAAAAGATCCTAATACCACCCAAATGGCTATGTGGGCCCGTAAGCCACACAGCCATGTTAGTAAAAGTTTTGTAATGACTAGACTCAACTTCGGCCAAGGAGTGTGGAAGGGGGATTCCTACAGGCAGTTGGCTCTGATACCAACTTGTGACGCCCCTGATTCAATCGTACACTAATCATCACGCAAACGTCTATGATCAAGATCAGGGACTCACAGGAAGATATCGCAACACAACTATACAAATAAAATAAGTCATACAAGCATCATATTACAAGCCAGAGGGCTTGAATACAGGAGCTCGATCGTAGACGAGTCAGCGGAAACAACAATATCTAAGTACAGACATAAGTTAAACAAGTTGCCATAAGATGGCTAGCACAAACTGGGATACATATCGAAAGAGGCGTAGGCCTCCTGCCTGGGATCCTCCTAAACTATTCCGGGTCGTCGGCGGCGGCCTGCACGTAGTAGTAGGCACCTCCCGAGTAGTAGCAGTCGTCATCGACAGTGGCGTCTGGCTCCTGGGCTCCATTGTCTGGTCGCAGCAATTAGGTATAGAAAGGGGGAAAAGGGGGAGCAAAGCAACCATGAGTACTCATCCAAAGTACCCGCAAGCAAGGAGCTACACTACATATGCATGCATTGGTATCAAATGGAAAAGGGTAGCATATGTGGACTGAACAGCAGAATGCCGGAATAAGACGGGGATAGCTAGTCCTATCGAAGACTACGCTTCCTGCCACCTCCATCTTGCAGCAGAAAAGGAGAGTAGATGGTAAGTTAACCAAGTATCATTGCATAGCATAATCCTACCCGGTGATCCTCCCCTCGTCGCCCTGTGAGAGAGCAATCACCGGTTGTATCTGGCACTTGGAAGGGTGTGTTTTATTAAGTATCCGGTTCTAGTTGTCATAAGGTCAAGGTACAACTCTAGGTAATCCTTTTACCGAGGGACACGGTGTCAGTTCCCTGATTCTAAGTCACACCGATCTAGCCGGTAACACCTCATATCACTTTGTGGCCTCACGCATGGTATTCCCACGGCTGTCGCCTTACCATGGCCCGGGACCGTTTGCACCTTTTGGCTCACGTATATGATAGTGTCGCTAGCATCCATATTACAAAGAACCCAGGCCGACATGACTAGTCATGAACCCAAAGTGGCACTAACTTATGGGGGCAGGCATACATGAATCAACATCGACCATGTCAGTCAGCAGCGTGCGAATCCGGGTTGTAGCACTCGGCTAACAGGACTCCGGGAACCCGGGCTGTAGCAGGCTAGGCAGGACTCCAGATGTCACCGCGTGACATTTCCCCGAAGGGACAGACACAGGAACGAAGTGAGTCACATGTCGGCCAGTCAAGTGTTCCGGAGCAGTAGTGCTGGACTAGCAGGACTCCGGTAAACCGGGCTGTAGCGGACTACTATGGCTCATGGAAGCACAAGACCACATTTCCCCATACGAGAGGCTACCAAGGATAAACAACTAGGTTGTCGGATCCCACACATACCAAGCATTTCAATCATACACACAATATGCTCGATATGTGTAAATACAACATGGCATCACAACATAACTCTACGACTCAAGTATTTATTCATTAGGCTCCGAGGAGCCAAGCATTACAAACATGGGTCTCATGACCCCAGCATACAAAGCATACAAGCAACAAACACATACGGAAGCTTAACTTGTCTGAGTACAGACAACTACAAATGAAGAAGGCTGAGAAGCCTGACTATCTACAAGACCCTGCCGAGGGCACAAGATCGTAGCTGAAGTAACAAGCTAAACGTCGAAGTCAACGCGGAACTACTAGCGAGACTGAGGTCTCTCTGCAAAAACATAAAATAGGCAAACGTGAGTACAAATGTACCCAACAAGACTTACATCAGAACTAACTACATATGCATCGGTATCAACAAAGGGGGTAGTGGAGTTTAACTGCAGCAAGCCAGCTATGACTCAGTGGCTAACCTGAACTACGACTGCAAGCAACTCTTTTGAGGTGGCGCACCCGAGTCCACATATTCACCAATCAATACACCACTATGGATCCACTCTCGTCTACCTACGAGAACGCCATCCATAGCACTCACGCTTATCTTGCGCATTTTAGAGTATCCACTTCAAGTTATCTATGAACTGTATAGGAAACCAAGTAGTCCTTTATCGTGGACCCGGCTAGTCGAATAGATGATGTTAACCCTGCAGGGGTGTACTTCTTCGTACACGCTCTCACCACTTACCGACGTTTACACGACATGTACTCGGCAACCTTCAAGCGGAAGCCCAACGAGGGTGTCGGCCACGGCCTACCTAAACACTCAAGTCTCTAGTCCAGATTTATCGCCTATCCAGGTTCCATCCGTAGGGAGTCCGGCCAAGGTTTCCACATACGGCCCCAAACGATGTGTACAAGGTTCCCGAGACACCAAACGGGCGACTCGGTACACCGTGCCACGGTGTATCTACCGCATCATAGCCCACCCCTAGGGTCAGCACTACGCACGGCCGCCAACACATATCCTATAAACACCAGAAACTAGTTGCAACTCCTGGACAGAGGACTAGGGTGGTTAAGAAGCCGAGAGGGTCAATTAAGGATCCCAATGCATGGTAGTAGCTGGTTCTTAAATCACACATACAGATCCTGGTGCTTAAGGACGGTTCCAATGAAACAACCCACCATATACTCCTACATGGCCTCTCATCGATACATTTACCAAATCGTGTTCAACACACTTAGCTCACACACAGTAGGACATGTTCACAACTTTCCAATTCATCCCCGACGAATCAGACCTGACACAACTCTAAGCAATAGCAGGCATGACAAACAAGCATGAATGAGTAGGCACATCAGGGCTCAAACAACTCCTACTCATGCTAGTGGGTTTCATCTATTTACTGTGGCAATGACAGGTCATGCAGAGGAAAAGGGGTTCAACTACTGCAGCATGTAACAGTTGGATCGTTGTTGTCCTAATGCAGTAAAAAAAGTAGGAGCGAGAGACTGGGATTGTATCAGAATGAACAAGGGGGTTTTGCTTGCCTGGCACTTCTGAAGATAGTATAGTTCTTCATCTGTGTCATCGAACTCATTGTCGGAACGTCGTCTACTGAGAGGGGATAATTACCGGCAAACAAGGAAGAACACAATCAATGCAATGCAACAATATGATGCATGATCACGACATGGCAATATGTTGTGGTTTGAGCTAATGCAACTAGTAACCAGATTAAATGAAGTTGGTTTGAACCAAGGGTTCAAATTCAAACTCCATATGTGCTTATTTAATTGCCAATTATGCAAATTGCCATATACAGCAACCTTAGGTTGTTCAAACATGCATGCAAATGGTACAGATGGATAGATTGGATTTTTCTGATCATTTTACATATACAAATTATTTCATTTCGAGTTACGGTTTATTTTCTATGATTTTTAGAAGTTTTAAACATTTTCCAAATATAAATAAATCATTTAGATTTATTTAAAATCCAGAAAAACATTATTGCGTCAGCATGACGTCGTGTGACCTCATCAGATCAACAGGGGCTGACTAGGGTCAAACCTGACCCGTGGGTCCCACACGTCAGTCTCATAGTGCTGGCTCGAGTTATAGACAGGTGGGACCGGTCAAAAGCCACGTCAGCAAAGTCAATGCTGACAAGTGGGTCCCATTGGGTTATGAACTAATCTAAACAGAAAATTAAACTAAACTAAACAGGCACAGGGCCCACATTGCAGTGGCACTAAGGGTGTTTAGCCAGGTCATTAGTGCTAACTAATCCGGCGCCATGTCAGCAGTTGACGCCGGCGACCAAAGGCACGGCGGTGGCACGCCGGAGTTGCTCGGGATGGCGCTACAGGCGGTGATTTGCGGCGCGGTTCGGAGCTACGGCGAGCTGGCGTCCGCGCGCATCTAGTGGAGCAATCAGTTTCACTGGGGGCGACCTAAATCGACGGCGGCAAGCTCAAAGGCGGTGGCCGGAGTTCGGACATCAATGGAAATGGGGCTATGGAGCACCAGGGGAGGAGC
Organism: Triticum monococcum; assembly: GCA_034509565.1. Taxonomy (NCBI): domain Eukaryota; kingdom Viridiplantae; phylum Streptophyta; class Magnoliopsida; order Poales; family Poaceae; genus Triticum; species Triticum monococcum. The sequence continues at coordinate 73,064,940 of CM067846.1, forward strand.
TGGTGAGTGCATCGTGCTCCTAGGGGTGCCCTGAGCACGCTGATGAGCTCGTACGCGGGTGGCAGCAGCTGTGGCTGCGGCGGCACCATGGACGGTGGCAGCAAGCTTCGGCCGAGGTGGAAAACACGACTAGAGGACGAACGCGTCGACGGCGAGAGGGGTGAGGGGCGTAGGAGCTCACAGCGGTTCCGCAGGGTTGGTCAGTGGGCTCGGGGAGGGGCCGGAGCAAGCGGGGCGGCGATGGAGATCTCCGACGTCGCGAGGTTGAAGAAAACGGCGTGGAGGCGCTCGGGGGCGTCCGGCGTTGCACAGCTCGACGAGGAGGAAGAGGGGTACTAGGCGGAGCTCTTGGGCATCTCAGGGCGTCGCCGGGATGGTGGTGTCCGCGGTGGTGGCGAGCGGCGGCGACGGAGGCATTCAGGCGGAAAGAATGGAGGAGGGGGAGAGCATTCAGGGGAGAAAGAGGAGATTCTAGGGGGTGCGTGGCGTCGTCTGTAGTCGTCCAGGGCGTCGGCAGAAGCAGGAGGTGGCCGTCGGTGGCCGCGCGCGTGCTAGCGCTCCGCGGGCACACGCCCGTGCCTACTGGCGCGAGGAGGAAGGCAACAGAGGGGGGCTGCGGTGATGGACTGGTCCAGTTGGCTGGGCCGCCAGCTGGGCCGGCCAGGTGGGCTTGGGTGGGTGCCAGGTAGGTATCTTCTCTCTGTCTCTCTTTACTATTTTAGTTTTTGTTTTCTATTATTCTGTAGTCTTTAGGCTTTACTAAAAATACTTAAACAGATCCAAAATTCATGAAACTGCTCAATGCCACTGTTTGGAATATAACCAACAGCAAACATTTTAGTTTATGATTATTTGAGCAGTTAAATATTATATAGCATTCAAATGCCCAAATGCAAATAGAGTATGATTTAATTCAGTGCCCAAAGTTGTCCTAGAAAAATGTGAACCATTTTTGACAGAGGTCCTAGACCAAGGCAAAGATGGTGAACATTTTAGAAGGGCATTTCAGGTTTATTGAAAAAGTATTTAGTAAACCTAGTTGGTTTAAGTGGTGTTGGGGGTTTCTGTCATCCCCATTTCAACTTTCTGAGAAAATTTAACATGATGACATGATGATCATGCAAGGACAAGCAAAGGCTAAGCTAGGGCTGTGACACATGGCTATTCGAATAGATCAACTTCCCTGCACGGGTGCACCACATTTCCCAACACGCTCGATTCCCTTTGTCCGGACACACTTTTCTGGGCCATGCCCGGCCTCGGAAGATCAACACGTCGCAGCCCTACCTAGGCACAACAGAGAGGTCAGCACGCCGGTCTAAATCCTATGGTGCAGGGGTCTGGGCCCATCACCCATTGCACACCTGCACGTTGCGTACGCGGCCGGCGAGCAGACCTAGCCTCCCTTATACAAGAGCAGGCGTTCCAGTCCAACCCGGCGCGTGCACCGCTCAGTCGCTGACGTCAAGAAGGCTTCGGCTGATACCACGACGTCGAGTGCCCATAACTGTTCCCGCGTAGTTGGTTAGTGCGTATAGGCCAGTGGCCAGACTCAGATCAAATACCTAGATCTCGTTAAGCGTGTTATTTTGAAATAACCGTGGACGCTGACCAGGGCCAGGCCCACCTCTCTCCTAGCTGGTCTCAACCTACCCTGTCGCTCTGTCACAAAGATCCACTAAGAGGGCTGTCGGGACAAACGTCCTTTCGAACCCAATCCGTGAATCACTCGCGGGTACTCTACGAGCCGACCCGACTTTAGTCATCACAGGTATCATATAATATGTATAGTATATACCCGTGATAAACACCCGACGTGATCACGGCCCGATAGTATAGCATGGAAGACTGACAAGAATGTAGGGCCACTGATGGTAAACTAGCATCCTATACTAAGCATTTAGGATTGCAGGTAAGGTATTAATAACTGTACCAACAATGACGGGTTGTGCATCAGGATAGGATTAACGAAAAGTAGTAACATGCTACACTACTCTAATGCAAGCAGTAGAGAGAAGAATAGGCGATATCTCGTGATCAAGGGGGGCTTGCCTGGTTGCTCTGGCAAGAAAAAGGGGTCGTCAACAGCGTAGTCGATCGGGCACTACTAGGGAAAAGCCTACACACAGAATCTTACCAGCAGCGCGCTTTAAAATAAGGCGATGCTGCTAACTAGCAGTAGCGCGTGCACAAACCTCGCTGCTGAAATAAATGTATCAGTAGCGCGCCCTCTCAAAGACGCGCTACCGCTATAATTGCCACGACGCCGCCGCTAGGCTAGTTCTAGCAGCAGCGCGCTAATATGAAGAGCGCTACTGCTAGGGACCATAGCAGTAGCGCATTTACACAATAACCGCTACTGCTAAGTTTACTAAAAAATTAGTCCCACCTCGCTTCGTGAAGAGAGTTTGTACCACCTTAAATATCTTACTTCTCAAACTTTCACAACCACATGGTCTTCATTGACAAATCATATTGTACACAAAAAGATCATTGATGATCAATGTATTTTTGATGTCTATTTTTACATGCTAACACAGAGCAGTAGCGCGCTCTTTGTGAAAGGCGCTACTGCTAGGTCGTTTAGCAGTAGCGCCTTTTGCTGTACCACGCTACTGCTAAGACATTCCATCTCCCCCACTCTCCGATCTATCCGATCCACTCACACTCACACTCACTCGATCTCCCCCTCAACCCCCCATGCCGGTCCTCCCCCGTCGCCCCTCCTCCAATCTGCGCCGCCGCCACCTCCTCCTCCTCGCTGGACTCGGTACCGGACTCCCCCTCCATCCTCCCTCTAGTCGCCGCTGGCCGGCCCCTCCTCGCTCCGCCTTCCTCCTCCGCCCTCCCTCCACTCGCCGCCGGCTGGTCCCTCCTTGCTCTGTATTCCTCCTCCGTCCTACTCTCTTCTCCCTCCTCGAGTCGCCCCTCCTTCTCCATCCTCCCTCCTCCATCCACAACCCCTCCTCCCTGCTACATTTTGATTTAGTAGGGTAGTTGATTTAGTTGATTTAGAACATTTTGATTTAGTTGATTTAGTATGTAGTTGATTTAGTTGATTTTGAACATCTTGATTTAGTTGGTTTGGTAGGCTAGTTGATTTAGCAGGATAGTTGATTTAGTTGATTTAGAACATTTTGATTTAGTTGATTTAGTATGCACCATTTTATTGTTATTTTTTCTGTACATGGATAGGTAGATGCTTTTGTTTTTTGTAATAAGTTATTTTTTGGCAAAATGTAGGTGCCAATTCAGTTAAGTTTGCCACTTATTTTTTTAATCAATTATCTTAGGCAATAGGGGCCAAATGAGATGAAATGTCTTGGTAGGTGGTACCCTTATTTGGTAGGTATTTGTGAAAAGTTTTTTCGGCAATAGGTGCCACCGAAATGCTTTATCCATAAAATTGCTTCTCGCGGAAGAACAAAAAATATCACATGCTACTGTTTTTCTTTCCTGTGAAGTGAATCGTTAATCCTTTGCTCTTATTTCTTTAGGAAAATGGCGCCATCACCACCACCACTATGTCGACTATGCAAGTCAAGGTGCTCCAGCAGCCTTGCAACTGGCAAGCTGTTCGGCATCTACTTCCAGCCGAGTTTTCGTCATGCGGCGGTAAGAAATTAGATGAAATGTAACAACTATTTTATTTTTAGTGTTGGCATTACTGCATTGTGTCATTTTTCTTTTTTTACATAGATCATCCCATGCAATGTGAGGTTGAAATTCAACAAGCTGACAGGAGACACTGTGACATTTGAGGCTCCTGGGGGACGTACACTATGGAGGTCGAGAAAGGACGCAATATGTCGCAGATTGGAGGAGATGGATGGGCCCGTTTCCTTGCCCACATGTGTCTTACTGGTGGTGAGTTGATCAGCTTCTCCTTCGGAGCAGAAAGACCCAAGCTGGCCGTCATTTATCTCAACCTGGTGGAAGATGACGAAGATGATGAAGATGATGAAGATAATGAGGACGCACTCGATGAAGATGATGAGGACCCACTTCATGAAGCCATCATAGCTCAAAGAATGAGGTTGAGCGAGGAGGAGGTGTGCAACCTATGGGACATAATTCCGCCACGTGATGACTTTGTCGGGGTGCCATTCATGACCCGCCTGACAAGTACCATGGTCGATCGGCATGAAATGGTATGTTATACATACTACCTATAGTAATATGATGATATATATATGCTTTATTGTTATACTTACAAATGCAAATTATTCGATGATATGCTTAGTAATTTGATGATATATATATGCCTGTAGTAATTTGATGATATATATATTCGATGATATACTTATTAGTAGAATTCATGATTAATTAGTACAAATGTGTAGTACTGTGTCTTTTGATAGTGTAGAAATCTAGACTTAATAGAAATATATTTGCAAGAGTATGTGCGAGGCTATTTATTAATTGATATGTTTTTCTTATTCAGAAATTGCCAAAGAACCTATCTGTGAGTTGTGGTATCGAGCCTAATGAAGAAGGCTCAGCTGGACTACGCCTTACCGCAAGGGGCTCCGTCACCACCTGTACTTACCACATGGACAGAGACGGTCGCACACACTTAAACTTGATTGGGTGGAAGAGATTCCTCGTTGGCAAGAATCTTCGTGTTGGACAGGCGATCCTAATTACTATCAGGAACACCCACCGCCCAGGCTTGATGATGATGATCGCCGTCGATATGATCTAGAACTACATTTGTGTGTGTGTGTGTGGCTATATCATCTAGAACTACATATGATGATCGTCGTCCATATCATGTAGAACTACATATGATGATCGTCATCGATATTATCTAGAACTACATATGATGATCATCGTCGATATCACCTTGTACTGCTTCAGGATGCATGTTGAGTATATATGAAATTATTATCTAGTTCTCCCTCCGTTCCAAATTACTCGTCGTGGTTTTAATTCAAATTTGAACTAAAACCACGATGAGTAATTTGGAACCGAGGGAGTACTACCCAGTACCTATAATGCTTTATGAAATTGATATCAAGTAGTACCTAGTATCTAGAAATTGCTGTTTATTGAAGCTGAAACAGGGTAGGAAGCCGGGGGGAAATGATGAAAGATATAGCAGTAGCGCGGGGCCGGGAAATCGCTACAGCTAATTAATAGTAGCACGTTACAGAAACGCGCTGCTGATATAGTGCATAGTAGTAGCGGGGGTGCAGACCGCGCTACTACTAATTGTTAGCTGTAGCACCTATTGGTAGCGCGGCTGCCCGCGCTGCTGATAGCCTCAAAACTCGCGCTACTACTAGGGTTTTCCCTAGTAGTGGGGGCACCAACAGCGGTGTCAGTCTAGTCTATCAGACAGAAGAGGGGGAAGAAACAATGAATATAATGCAAACAGATCCATAGAGATGCATGACATGACAAGTAGCGGTGCTAGGGGTGCCCTAACGCGGTATGAGGTGATACTGGTGAAGGGGGGAAACATCCGGGAAAATATCCCCGGTGTTTCGCGTTTTTGGACAGATGAATCGGAGGGGGAAAGTTGTGTGTTCGCTATGCAAGGGATGCGTGGCGGACGAACGGGATGTGTATCCGGATGCGTCTCGTCGTTCTGAGCAACTTTCATGTACAAACTTTTTCCATCAAAGCTACGGTTTATTTTATATTGATTTTAAAATATTTAAATTAATTTTAGCATTTATTTAATTAATTTAATTCAACATTATCCAGAACAGTGCATGCTGACGTCAGCATGATGTCAGCAGTCAACACGGGTGTTGACTGGTCGAACTAACGTGTGGGTCCCGTTCGTCATTGACTAGACTAACTAATCCTGATTAATTAGCTTAATTAGTTGTTTAGTTTAATTAATCAGAATTAATTAAGTTAATTAATTTATTTATTTATTTCTTAATTTTATTATTATTATTATTTCATTTCTTTTTTATAAAACGTTCTCTAGGGGCTGGGCCCGCTGTCAGTGGCCCAGAGGGGCGGGGTCCAACTGTCTGTGGCCCATGTGGCCGTGTACGCTCGCGCGCACACGGTGGGGGGTGTCGAGGCCATGGCCGTGCCTGGGGCACGCACGGGCGCGCAGCCACGCGTGGGACGCGAGCGCGGCTGACGCGGTGGACGAGCACGGGCCGGGCACGGTGGTGGGCCAACTGCTGCTGCCACAGCAGTAGCGGGGAGGGGCCGCCCGCGCGGCGAAGCGACGGGACGGTGGGCACGGGGCAGGGGCGGCCTGCAGCGAAGGCCGTGGGCGAAGAAAGGCGTGGGTGAGCGCGCACCAGCGCGGCGAGGCGCGGCTGGAGCGGCAGCCGCCGGGGCGCGAGGCGGCGCGGGGACACGACGGCGGTGGTCGGCGAGCAGCTGCAGCAGGGTGGAGCGGGGGAAGCGGCAGGGTGGAGCCAGCGGGGAAAGGGGGCCAGCAGTGGGTGCAGCAGCGCGTGAGGCCAGGCGCAGGTGGGGCGCGGTCGCCGCGGGCGAACACTCGGTCGGGAAGCGGTGAGAAGGAGCGGCGACGGGTGTGCACGGGGCGCATGCATGCGGTGACCGCAGCAGCGAGCACGGGGCGTGCAAGCGCGTGCAGTGCGGGCAGGCGGGGTCGCGCGAGGGAGAGGGGAGGAAGTGGAGGCCGTGGCCACGACGCGGACAACGGCGATTGGCGCCGGTAGTGGCCATGGGCAGCAGCCGCAGCTATTGCAGCGTGGCAAGGCGAGGAGCGACACAGCAGAGGGGGCGCGCAGCAGGGGAGGTCCACGGGGGAGCGGTGCAGGAGGGAGCGGAGCGCGCGGGCGTGCGCGGAAGGGCGGAGGAGCGAGGCGAGGCGCCCGCGAGCTCGGGTGCAGGTCGGCGCCAGCGGGCGCGGTGAGCGTGCACCACCCCGGAGCGGGGCAGGCAGAGAGGCAAAGCGGAGAGGGCGTCGGCTCACGGCGGGTGCAGGGACGTGGCACGGGGGTTGAGGAGGAGTCGGGGACGACGACGCCGGCGAGGAGGAAGGACGGCGAGGCGGCGTTCTGGGCGGCATTGTCCTGGCGCGGTTCAAATCGGTGACAGAGTCGGGGCGTCGTGCCCCGATCCATATCCAAGGGGGGGAGAAGGGGATCGTGGGGGAGTGGGGTACTGGGGGTAGTGGGTGGTGGGCTAGGGTTTGCCCCGGATGAGGGGTTAGTAGGACGGGATGTGGGCCGGCCTGGTGAGTGGTCGGCGGGCCAGTAGGGGTGTTTTCTTTTCTTTATAAAACTTCTGTTTTCCTTTTAGTTTCATTTTGTTTTAGTTTTCTAAAATGTAAAACTTACGCCTAACTTAGTATAATAAAGTATGCCACTTGCACAAAAAGTTTAGTAGTTAAATAAATTAGTTTAGCATTTTTATAAGTTAGAAAGCATTTAATAAATGATTTAGCCACTGCTTTAAATAGTTTAGGGCATTAAAACATTCTATAGAAAAATGTGGTTCACCATCAATATTAGTTGTGGAATATTTGGCACAAGAAGAACATTTTAGATTTTATGTTTGGCAAATAAGAATTTGTGGCTTTAGATTGGATTTGAATTTGAATTGTGATTTGGATCAAGTGAAGATTAGCAACAGTAACATGATGACATGGCACCATTAACAAGGGATTACTGTTGCATGACACTGGGGTGTTGCATGGGGTGCTGTGGTTGGCCGGCGTGCTGGTTCGGGCCGTTCTGCTGCCTCGGCTGTTGTGTCTGGTCGATCCGTACGTACGTATGGAGGATGCTCCTGCCTCTCATCATCGGTCGTTCTGTCGGGGTGGCCGTTTTGTAGGATCTTCTGGTTCTGCATGTGGCCGCTCTGTGCCATTTTCTGGTTCTGGATGCATGGTGGATTTTTGCGTCGCGATCTGGTTTGTTTGCTATTTCTTTGTTTCCCCGTTTGTTTGTGATGGAGTTTTTTTGTACATTGAGTGTTTTGCTGCCTTGATTGCCTAGGGTCTTCTCTCACCGCTCGAGCTTTGGGCACGACCAGCAGAGGAAGACGACCGGCCATCGGCAACGGAAGATGAGGTGGGCAGCCGCTCCAAGCACGATATCATGTTCCAAGCGAGGTGAGTCTCCGTGGCCTCTTGCCGATCACCGATGAGGCCTTTGCAGCGGAATTCCAAGTGAGGTTGATTACTTGATTTGGCCAGCAGATGTCCACGGAGGCGCGCACGACAGCAAGGGCGTTCGCGTCTGGAGGTGATGGCTGCAGGAGGCCCTCGGATAGTGAGATTGGACGCCATGGTGCCAGCGATCGGCGAGGTCCCGACGGCGCGCGGCGTGGCTTGCACCGGAGCTGGCGAGGCCATGGCGACGGTGAGCACGGGACACGCTCACACAGCAAGGCCGTGGAGTGGCTCATAAAACGTGTCGATCGGTGCAGGTCGGCTGTGGGCGGTGTGCTTCGGCAAAGCTCACGTTGCTACTGCGGCGGGTAATCGCCGTTTGTGCCGTCTGCGCATGCTGTATGTGTTCCGGTTCACGCAGTGTAGGGACTATGCTGTCCGTGACCTTCCTTGGCAAGCGGGCGCCAAGTTCGGTTTCGGACCATCGCCTACGTCCTGGTCCACGACGGCGCGCGGCGGCGGCGCCCTCTTTTAAAAAAAAGAGGATGAGCCCCGGCCTCTGTATCTGGGCGATAATACGGTCACTTTATTAATTATTTTCACAAAACCTTACAAAACCATATAACAGCAAGACTAAAGCCACCGTCTAAGCAACAACTATCGCTACACCTATCCAATTGATAAAGGGGTGCAGATAGCCTGGGCCTAATACCAAACAAACATCGCAACCAAACCTAAACATCTAAGACCTGAGGTCCTAACCAGGACGTCTGCCGGGTATGGGACACCTACCAGTCCGGCGCACTCCTCAACCAGGACGCCTGCCGGGTATGAGGCCGCCGCAGCCACCTGCCACCAATCCATCTTCAGAGTTGTACTGTTGCATGTACCATGCCAGGTCTCTCTGCCATCGACGCCACCACGACGCCCGACAGCGTCGTCCTCCTGCGTGAGTCCATCCTCCCACAACGAACTCTGAATCTGCACTGCGCCACGCCGACAAGATCCGTCGCCATCAGTGTGTAGGATGAATCACCACTCCACCAAAGAATCCGTCTTCTGGTCCCTCGATCACGTGTGTACCTCCAAGAATGATGCCTCCAAGGGAGGAATGACACCAGAGCGTCGCCGTCATCCGATCATACGATCTAGGGTTTCCTCCGGAGGTAGCAGACAGTGGCCTTGAGCTTTTCCACGACGATGCCTTCAAGAAGGGAACGATGCAGATAGCGCCGCCACCGCCGGCCTTAGCAGACGCCGAAGGCAAGTTTTCACCCAGATCAATTTGAAGGGATCCAACTCTCGTGCACGAGCCGTCATCACCACCAGCACCACCTGGCAGAACCCTGGAGCACCAGCAGATCAGCGAGCCGCCGGCACTATTGGGTCTAACCCTAGCTAGCTCTCTAGGGATGGAGGTAGAAGAAGAAGTGAGCACACAGAGATTTTGTGGCGACGAACGCCTCGCTGCCAAACAGCGATTTTTTCCAGCTCGAACTGTTACAACTGACTCGATATACAGCCGTATTTGTAGCTAACCGGAACGTAGCGCCCACGCACGCCGCGATCACCCCACGTACGCTTCCTGGCGATCCGGTCATCCAACGTGAGCTGCCCACTCCTCCGCTTGACCTGGGTGCCATCACGCGCCCGCCGTTGTTACACAATGGAGCTAGCTACAAACCTGGCTTGACTCTAATCTATCCTCGAACGTGGCCAAACCAACGTTCGGACTCGATCTAGACCTTGACGCAAACACAAGCACGTACTCGTGCACCTACATGCCCCATGCATGCGCGCACGCATACACGATACACACATACACCCATACGTACACCTTGCCACGGTCGCGACGCGGCAACGGACCGGCGACTGGCTCGATCATCGCGCACACATGCACATGATCACCACCCATACCGTGGCTTATTCCAACACTCTCCTCCTAAGCCACGAACTACAGGAGGGCTGGCCCCTCGGCGTCGATGTCGGCGAGGAGAGGCTGCTCGTTCTTCTCCTTCGGCTTCGTGCACTCCCTCGAGAAGTGGCCGCGCACGCCGCAGTTGTAGCACCGGCCGTGGCGTCTTCCTCCTCCCGATGCCACGCTCCTGCCGCCGTCGTCGTCCCGTGTGCCGCCCTGCTACCGCTCCCGTGCCCGCCACTGCGTCACCGTGAACATCAGCTCGCCGCCTGCCCGCTCGCCGCCCGCCTGCCCACGCCGACGCAGTCGCTCGTCGAACGCCTTCAGGCGTCCCAGCGCGCCCTCGAACAACAGCGTCGAGAGGTCGCAAAACTGCTCCATCCCGGCGACCACCGCGTACAGGCGATCTGGGACGCAGTCCAGCAGCTTCTTCACCATCGTCGTGTCGTCGAGAGTCGATCCTAGCCCAGCGTAGCGCGCCGCCATGCCACTAATCTTGCCTGCGAAGGCGTCCAGCGACTCACCGCCGTCCATCCGCAAGAGCTCGAACTCGCTGCGCAACGTGCCCAGCCGCGCCGCCCTGACGCGATCGGCCCCGATGAACCGGGCCTTGAGGCTGCTCCACACCTCCGACGCGGACTTCTTCGACGATACCTGCAGCAGCAGGTCCTCGGCGAGTGCGCCGAGCAGGTACGCGCGCGCAGGCTTGTCCTTCTTAGCGATGACGGTCGCCGCCGCGTCCTCCGGCACGACCACCGCCTCCCATAGCCCGGCTGCGTCCAGGTTGACCTCCACCTTGATCGCCCACGTGGTGTAATTGTCACGAGTGAGCATGGGAACGGGCGTCGGCAACAAGCTCCCCGACCCGCCGGCGTACGGCACGATCGACATCGCCGGCGATCACCTCCCGCAACGAGGCTCTGAATACCAAATGTTGGGTCTAACCCTAGCTAGCTATCTAGGGACGGAGGTAGAAGAAGAAGTGAGCACACAGAGATTTTGTGGCGACAAACGCCTCGCTGCCAAACAGCGATTTTTTCCAGCTCGAACTGTTGCAACTGACTCGATATACAGCCGTATTTGTAGCTAACCGGAACGTAGCGCCCACGCACGCCGCGGTCACCCCACGTACGCTTCCTGGCGATCCGGTCATCCAACGTGAGCTGCCTACTCCTCCGCCTGACTTGGATGCCATCACGCGCCCGCCGTTGTTACACAACGGAGCTAGCTACAAACCTGGCTTGACTCTAATCTATCCTCGAATGTGGCCAAACCAACGCCCGGACTCAATCTAGACCTTTTTTTTAGCATCAGTACAAACACAAGCGCTCATATACACGCGCATACACTCATCCCTATGAACGCACACACGCGCACCCTACCCCTATGAGCACCTCCGAGAGACTGAGCCGGCATATCATCTTGAGATTTACGAAGTCACCGTAGGCGCCTCGTCGTCGACGAGAACGTCTCCTCCCACTGAAAGCACATCGCCGGAAATCCTGAAATAAATCCAGGAATAATACGAGCACCACACTGGTGGAAAAAGGGCCTTTGGTCGCGGTTCGCAACTGCCATTAGTCGCGGTTGCGCAACCGCGACCAAATAGGCGCGACTAAAGGACCCCCACTTTAGTCGCGGTTGCTTAAGAACCGCGACTAAAGGCCCGTCCACGTGGGCGCCAGGCGGCCGTCGGGGCGGAGGACCTTTATTCGCGGTTCTTCTGTCCAACCGCGACTAAAGGCCGCCACAGGTTTAGGGTTTTAGCCCCCCCTAAACCTGTTTTCTGTTTAATTTGTATTGTTTTATTTCTTTTGTGCTTTATTTTAATTTTGAAGGAGTTTCACATATTCTACGGTACTACATACATGCATATGAATGTACAATTTCAAACAAATTTGAAATTAGAACCAAAAAGAATTCAAGAGGAATATACAATATATATTCAATATCATCGGATGACCATATACAATTTTGAACAAGTTTCCATACATAATTTAATGCATATAAAGTTCTACGTCCTTGTAATGATGTTCTCCTTTAGAATGGAGGACTTCCCTGCTGAACCATCCAGCTAGTTCCTCTTGAAGTGGTCGGAAGCGAGCTTCTGGACTAAGCATCATTCGGAGGTCATTCCTCTGAGCATTGGTATCACTCGGAACCCGCTCAGAGGTGTATCTCCGGATCATCTCACGGACATAGTATCCACATAGATTGGTCCCCGCTGGCTGAATATCCCCAGCATTCTTAGCCTTTGACCTTTTGAATTCTAGCTCTTTTTTGAATTCACCGACCTTTGTATCTACGAACCGTCTCCAAACCCTACGAGGCAAAGAAAATTAAATGAACAAGAGAGTTATTAGTTACTTGATATTAGGAAATGAACGAAATAGGCCGATCGATATAGAGCGCAAATGAATGAAAATAATTACTTCTGCAGCATTCTTCTCATGCCGCCCCAAAGCTTTGGATCCATATTCAGAGAGTCGTGGACGAGACATTCTGAGGTGTCAACTTTAATTACTAGCAGAATCCAGTGGAACCTGCGGACACGATACATGCACAGTACATCATGCATAACTCATCGATTAGCCGGCCACATACCATGCATGGAGTAAACAAAAGAGAATGTGCTCAAGACAGAAACACTCGCCCAAAATGGTAAGGAAATAGAATATCACTTTTGAGTTCCTGCTTTGTAAGAAACTGCCACAGGTCTGCCTCCATGTCGGCGGGGTGATGCTCCAACACATATTCATTAACGATGTGTGGGTCAATGAACCCAACATCATGGATGTTCCTTACTCTGCATTCCTTAATCTTCATTCTGCATGTATAATAGCGGACACAACAATATAGTTAGGACATATATATAGTGCAGGCAATATGAACGAGATGGGGTAGAAATAAATCACTTACAGAACGTAGCAACTGATGATAGATTTGTCGAGCTCGCGCAGATTGAAAAGCTGGAACAATTCACTCAGATGAATTTGTACATAGTAATGTTTGAAGTGATGCTCATATCTAACTTCCGCATAAATATATTCTTTGGCATTCTTATTTTTTATGTAACCCTTGTACCATTTCAGCAGACCTTTCATTTGTGGAGGTAGATCCTTTTCCTGCGCAGGCTCGACGAGAGGCCCATTCTTCACATATGTAATTACTACCTCCTTCACTGGCGCCTCATCAAGGCCTAACAGTTCACGAAGAGTAATACCTAAGTTGGCCGCTTGTTCTCTGGCACTCGTTACAGTCAATCCATGTGCTGCCGCAGCTGCTATGATATCGGGGTCATCCGGACCGGCGGCTTTCACTATAAGCGGGCTTTGTTCCCCGAGCTGGGCAACTCGTTTCCCGCTTTTTTTACTTTCTAATTCCGTTTTCTCGGCCTCCTCCAAGGCTTTGTTCTCCTGGTTCTCCGCCCGCTCTTTCTTCTCCTTCAACATGAGTGCCTGCCTACGAAGTTCACGTGCATAGTCGTTAGGCAGATTCTTCGCGGCTTGGGATGGTGTGCTCAAAAATGACTTAGCCCACTTCTTTTGCTCATCAGAAAATACTGGCTTGGGCTCGGGCTCTCTTTTCTTCTTGCAGTCCGCCTTCCATTTGTCATGATCAGCAGCCGCGGCCGCGGCAGTTTCCTCGGCACTACGTTCCCAAGGCCTTGTGGGGAGAGGCTTCAGTGATGGCTCCGGTACCTTTGTGGTCTTAGGTACATAAGGGTCCGGGTTAATAATCAAGGACTGCTTCTGCTTCTTTGCCGGAGGTGGATTGGGGGGCGGCGTCTGATCACCCGCCGGACGAGGACTGGGGGACGGCGTCTGATCACCCGCCGGACGTTGTGGACTGGGGGGCGTCGGCTGATCACCCGCCGGACGAGGACTGGGGGCGGCGTCTGATCACCCGCCGGACGAGGACTGGGGGGGCGGCATCTGATCACCCGCCGGACGTTGTGGACTGAGGGGCATCGGCTGACGTGACGGAGGTGTAGGTGAACCGCCACCACCACCACCACCACCACCACCGCCACCGCCACCATCGTAGGGGGGTGGACTTGTTGTCCTTGGCGCCTCGCCTGGAAACTTGATAAACTTCTTTTGCCATAGAATGAAATGGCGCTTGACATCTCCAAGTCTTTTCTCCCCTTCAGGTGTAGCAATGTCAATCTCCAGGTCCTCAAACCCTTGGACTACGTCCTCCACCGTGACACGAGCATAGCCATCTTGAATGGGGTTGTTGTGGTGGAGTGCTCCAGGTAAACATGGTAAAGCACTGCCGATGGCTACCTTCATGCACATGTTCCCGATAGGATAATACTGATGACATTCTTTCATCTCCTTTATATCGTCCACGGGGTAGCGAGGAGGCTCCGGTGCAGTAATTTCGACCACCAGAGGCTCCGGTACAGTAATTTCGATCGTCGGTGCATCTGCACCAGCCGGTGGGGCCTCCGTGGAAGCCACGCTGCTTCTCCGCTGCTGGCTTCCGAGATCCGCTGGATGATCTTCATGCTGCGCCCGAGCTGCATCTCTTTCGGCTACTAGTACACTCACGGTTTTCTTCATCACATCCATTTCCGATGCCAACCGCGCCACAACATCTGCTTCCCGATCCATCTTTCTCTTACGGCTTCTGTAACCGTACGGGTCATCGTTCTGGGGGAACCCTATTTTCCACGGAATGTGCCCCATGCCTCGTACACGTCCTCCGTGTTCAGGATTCCCGAGGGCTTTTGTCAGCGCGTCGTTCTCTCTGTTGAACTTGATCTTCCCCTCTTGAGCATCCCTCATTGCGTCAATAAGGGCTTGGGTGGGTTTAATTATTTTGCCCCGGTAAACACACTCCCCTGTCTCCGGGTTCAGCGTTCCCCCATGCCCGTACCACCAGCTTTTGGCCCTTGGGTCCCATCCCTCCGTACCTGGACGGATTCCTCGCGCCCTCAGCTCGTTCTCCATCTTCTCCAACCTAGGCACCCAAAGGCGATACCCTCCTGGCCCCATAATATGATTGTACTCCTTCTTAGCCGCATTTTCCTTATTTTTTCGATATTTCAATGAACTGCTCCGATTTCTTTTGCTTCACAAATTCTGGCCAATCATGTTTCAGTTTCTCATATTGTCCTTTGAAATCCGGAGTCTTGTTCTGCTTGACAAAGTCACGGGCTAGATTTTGCTTGAATTTCCGGAATGCGTCGGCCATCTTATGAAGAGCGAACTGTTTGACTAGCCTCCTCCTCTCCTTGTTTTCCTCAATCTTGTTACCCTCCTCATCGAATTTGTTGTATTCCGGAGGTAGAACGAAATGTTCCATAAGCTTCTTGAAGCAATCTTTTTTTGTTCTCTTATCGACAAAAGTGAAACCAGCAATTCGTGCCTTCTTTGGCTCATTCCACTCCTGGACGGTGATCGAGACGTTGTCTCTAACAACGGCTCCGCATTGGTTGACAAACTTGGTGGCGTTCTTGCGGGGCTCCAGCGGCCTGCCGGTTGCACTGTCGACAACCTCGATGGTGCATGTTTCTCCTTGTTTCATCGTCTTGGTTGCGCCACGCTTTGACGACGTACTTGATTGTTTCGACGATCCGGCCGAGGGCTAAAATAAGAAAGAGAGTCGCGCGCGTTAGTACACACATATTTATTCAAATCAGTTAGTTTGTATCACCAGAGGCTCAATGTATATATATACCTCGGCGCCGGAGGTGGTTGCTACTTCCATTTGAAGATCGTCGTTTATCGACGTTTGTTTGGCATCATCTTGCTGACGGCGCCCTTCATGTTCACCTTCAAGGTTCAGATAAGAAGAGACATCATCTTCTTCTTGTCCGGTCGGCACATATAGAATATCGCCGTTTATGATGCCGAACATATGTGCTTCACCGTCCGGATCATAGTTGTCCATAATCGGGTCAGCTCTATCGTCCGCCATTATGTCAGTCCTGAAAACATGTAGTAAAAACAAATTAATTAAGTGAAGAAGGGGGGCGGTGGCGGTGGCGGTGGCGGTGGCAAAAGGAGGGGGCGAGGAAGGGGTGGGAGACGGTTTACACATTTTTGTATGAACCATGGCAAATTTTAGTAATTCATCATGGCAAGTTTTTTATTTGCTAGGTGTACCATAACGCGGTACGAGGTGGTACCGGTGAAGGGGGGAAACATCCGGGAAAGTATTCCCGGTGTTTCGCATTTTCAGACAGATGGGTCGGAGGGGGAAAGTTGCGTGTTCGCTATGCTAGGGATGCGTGATGGACGAACGGGCTGCGTATCCGGATTCGTCTCGTCGTTCTGAGCAACTTTCATGTACAGAGTTTTCCCATCCGAGTTATGGTTTATTTTCTATTAATTTTCAAAGTTTTGGTTCATTTTCTAATATTCTGATTTAACTTTTAGTCCCAGTCAACAGTCAACAGTCCCAGTTGACTGGTCAAAGTGGGCCAGGGGGGCACTTCACCGGAGGGCGCGAGGGCTCCGGTGAGCCTCTCCCGTGGCGGGCCGGCGGCGTTGGGCGGGCGAGCGAGGCAGCGCGGGCGGTGGGCGAGGGAGGCTAGACCAACCGGAGGGGCGAGCGCGACGTCGGGCGGCGTCGACGGCGAGGGCGGCGTCGAGCGAGGGCGAGGGCGGCGGCGACGGCGGGCGGCGTCGAGGGAGGCGTCGAGCAAGGGCGAGGGCGACGGCGACGGCGGGCGGCGTCGAGGGCGGCGTCGAGCGAGGGCGAGGGCGACGGCGACGGCGGGCGGCGTCGAGCGAGGGCGAGGGCGACGGCGACGGCGGGCGGCGTCGAGCGAGGGCGAGGGCGAGGGCGACGGCGACGGCGACGGCGGCAGAGAATCGGAGAAGACGAAATATGGAGGCGTCGGGCCATTGTATTTATAGCCCCCCCCTTTAGTCGCGGTTGGGGAGCCGACCCGCGACTAAAGGGTAACCTTTAGTCGCGGTTGGCCTCCCCAACAGCGACTAAAGGGTTTTTTTTTCCCGCGCGCAACGACCTTTAGTCGCGGTTGGGGAGGCGAGCCGCGACTAAAGGGTAACCTTTAGTCGCGGTTAACCAGACCAACCGCGACTAAAGGTATTTTTCAGAAAAATAAAACTAATTCAATTCAAAATCTTAAAAATACAAATAATATATCAAAAAATTAAGAAAAATAAAACTAATTCAATTCAATATTTTAAAAATACAAATAATATATCAAAAAATTCAGAAAAATAGAACTAATTCAATTCAATATGTTAAAAACACAAATATTATATCAAAAAATTCAGAAAAATAAAACTAATTCAATTCAAAATTCTAAAAATACAAATAATATATCAAAAAATTAAGAAAAATAAAACTAATTCAATTCAATCTTTTAAAAATACAAATAATATATCAAAAAATTCAGAAAAATAGAACTAATTCAATTCAATATGTTAAAAACACAAATATTATATCAAAAAATTCAGAAAAATAAAACTAATTCAATTCAAAATTCTAAAAATACAAATAATATATCAAAAAATTAAGAAAAATAAAACTAATTCAATTCAATATTTTAAAAATACAAATAATATATCAAAAAATTCAGAAAAATAGAACTAATTCAATTCAATATGTTAAAAACACAAATATTATATCAAAAAATTCAGAAAAATAAAACTAATTCAATTCAAAATTCTAAAAATACAAATAATATATTAAAAAATTAAGAAAAATAAAACTAATTCAATTCAAAATGTTAAAAATACAAATAATATATCAAAAAATTAAGAAAAATAAAACTAATTCAATTCAATATGTTAAAAATACAAATAATATATCAAAAAATTAAGAAAAATAGAACTAATTCATTTCAAAATTCTAAAAATACAAATAATATATCAAAAAATTCAGAGAAGTTCTTCCCGGCCGCCTCTGTCTTCCCACAAGTTCTTCCCGGCCAGTCTTCCCGCCAGTTCTTTCCCGCCTATGTCTTCCCGCCATTTCTTCACGCCTCTATCTTCCCGCGTATCGATGCTCCTTTTATAGGCACGGCGCCGCTTCTGCTTTGTCTTGTTCCTCCGACAGGGCGTCGTGCGCTACCCACGCGTCCTTATCCTGCCGACAGCTTTAGTCACGGTTGCACCCTCCAGCCGGGACTAAAGCTTACCCAAACATCCTTATCCCACCGACAGTTTTCTCAGATGACACAAAAACCACATTTAGTCCCGGTTGCACCAACCAGCCGGGACTAAAGGTTAGATGACCAGCTCTGGATTCCTCTTCTTCCCGCCATTTCTTCCCTGTCTTCCCGCCTCTTTCTTCCCGCCACTTTCTTCCCGCCTCCTGTCTTCCCGCTCCCATTTTTCCCGCCATTTCTCACTACATATATGTAGCCCGGCTTGCCCAGCATTATCACATCTCTACAATCTCTCATCACTCTCTCATGGCTTCCACCGCACCCACTCTAACCTACCAGCAGGTGGAGGAGCTTTGCGCCTCGAACTACCCTTGTCCACCGGGCTACCGTGTCCCCACCGGCTGGAGCCTAAGCGCCGGCGGCGTGCCGGTCCCTCCCGTCCCTCAGGGTACTGCGCACCGGGCGGCCATCACGAACCACTACTACCTCGACCTCACGCCGGAGCAGCGGATGAATCCCCGCTGGCATCCCGATAACCAGCATACTTGGGACGCCTTCTTCATCAATCGGCGTGAGAGGGCGCTCGCCAGGTATGAGGAGGACGGTCTGCCTCCTGGGAACTTCCACGAGGCCAGCCGTCGGCTATGGTGGTACGGCCGGACTCTGCAGAGCGTCATGGACTACATCACGGCCGGCGATATCCCCCGCCTGCGCTACCCTCAGTTCGAGCCACGAGCGCCGCCCGACGATAGCGACGACAGCAGCGACGACGACGGCGGCAACTTAGAAGGCGACGACAGCAGCGACGACGACGGCGGCTATGAAGACTACGAGTATGCATATTATACGCCTAGGCAGGAGTATGACTAAATCACTCCAAATTTCATGTATCATCAGTGGTATCTCGAATCATTCGAAAATGGACACCAAACACATCACGGGTAATATAATTCACATGATCCATTCAACAAAGTTTGGTACAATAAATTATTACACATCATTTCTTCCCTTGTGTCCCTGCTTGCTTACGATTGTGCCGTATCCATGGAGCATCCTCATCATTTAACTTAATGCTTGGGTCGGTGTTCACTTTGAAGGGCGGAATTTCAGCAAACATATTATAATCTTCTAACATGTCTGTCTTGTCCTCCACTCACACGATGTTTCTTTTCCCTGAAAGAACAATGTGGCGCTTTGGATCATCGCATGATGTACTGATCGTTTTCTTATCTTTCCGTTTCCTCGGTTTGCTACTCATGTCCTTCACATAGAAAACCTGAGCGACATCTTTCGCTAGGACGAATGGTTCGTCAAGGTAACCAAGATTGTTGAAATCCACCATTGTCATTCTGTATTGCTGGTCCACCTTTACCCCACCTCCTGTTAGCTTGAATCATTTGCACCGGAACAAAGGGACCTTAAAGGAGGGTCCATAGTCAAGTTCCCATATCTCCTCTATGTAACCATAATATGTGACCTTTTGCCCATTCTCGGTTGCTGCATCAAAGCGGACACCACTGTTTTGGTTGGTGCTCTTTTTATCTTGGGCGATCGTGTAAAATGTATTCCCATTTATCTCGTACCCTTGGAAAGTCGTTATAGTCGAAGATGGTGTCTTGGCCAACATGTACAGCTGATCTACAACATCATTGTCATTCATTAAATGTTTTCTCAACCAACTGCCGAAAGTCTCCATGTGGGCCTTCCTAATCCAGGATTCAGGCTTCCCCGGGTTGTCCGAGCGTAAAATATTCTTGTGTTTCTCAAAGTACGGAGCCACCAAGCTGGAATTGGTCAGTACAGTGTGGTGTGCTTCAGTCAGAGAATGGCCGTCCATACATATCGTTGATTTCCTTCCGATCGTGCCTTTTCCACTTAGTCTCCCCTCGTGCCGCGATCGAGGAAGACAAATCGGCTTAAGGTCAGGAACAAAGTCAACACAAAACTCAATTACCTCCTCATTTCCATAGCCCTTGGCGATGCTTCCTTCTGGCCTAGCACGGTTACGAACATATTTCTTTAATACTCCCATGAACCTCTCGAAGGGGAACATATTGTGTAGAAATACAGGACCGAGAATGAAAATCTCTTCGACTAGGTGAACCAGGAGGTGCGTCATAATATTGAAGAAGGATGGCGGGAACACCAACTCGAAACTGACAAGACATTGGATCACATCGTTCTGTAACCGTGGTAGAACTTCTGGATTGATTACCTTCTGAGAGATTGCATTGAGGAATGCACATAGCTTCACAATGGCTACTCGAACATTTTCCGGCAGGAGCCCCCTCAAAGCAATCGGAAGCAATTGCGTCATAATCACGTGGCAGTCGTGAGACTTCAGGTTTTGTAACTTTTTCTCTGCCATGTTTATTATTCCCTTTATATTGGACGAGAATCCAGACGGGACCTTCATACTGCTCAGGCATTCAAAAAAGATGACCTTCTCTTCTTTGGTCAGAGCGTAGCTGGCACGACCTTGAAACCATTCCGGATGACGGTCATCAGGGTCTTTCAAACGTTGCTGGTC
Organism: Triticum monococcum; assembly: GCA_034509565.1. NCBI lineage: Eukaryota > Viridiplantae > Streptophyta > Magnoliopsida > Poales > Poaceae > Triticum > Triticum monococcum. Next base: position 73,085,542 of record CM067846.1, read on the forward strand.
CTGCCGTGCTTCCTTTGTATCATTTGTCTTCCCATACACGCCCAAGAAGCTTAGGAGGTTCACGCAAATATTCTTCGTAACGTGCATCACGTCGATTGCAGAGCGGACTTCTAGGACTTTCCAATATTCTAGCTCCCAGAATATAGATTTCTTCTTCCACATGGCTGCGTGCCCGTCAGCTCCCTTCGAAACTGATTGTCCGCCAGGACCCTTTCCAAAGATGACTTTCAAATCCTTGACCATATCAAATACCTCAGCACCAGTGCGTTCCGCAGGCTTCGGCCGGTGATCTGCCTTGCCGTTGTAATGCTTGCCTTTCTTTCTTACTGGATGAATTTTCGGAAGAAATCGACGATGCCCAAGGTACACGTTCTTCTTACAATTTGGCAAATGTACACTTTCAGTCTCATGTAAGCAGTGCGTGCATGCATTGTATCCCTTATTTGACAGTCCCGAAAGGTTACTAAGAGCAGGCCAATCGTTGATGGTTACGAAAAGCAACGCTCGTAGGTCAAATTCCTCTTCTTTGTGCTCATCCCACACACGGACACCAGGTCTGCCCCACAGCTGTAAAAGTTCATCAACTAATGGCCTTAGGTACACATCGATGTCGTTGCCGGGTTGCTTCGGACCTTGGATGAGCACTGGCATCATAATGAACTTTCGCTTCATGCACAACCAAGGAGGAAGGTTGTAGATGCATAGAGTCACGGGCCAGGTGCTATGGCTGGAGCTCTGCTCGCCAAAAGGATTCATGCCATCTGTACTTAGACCAAATCTTATGTTCCTTGCGTCAGCTGCAAAATCTTTGAACTCTCTGTCGATCTTTCTCCATTGCGTTCCATCTGCGGTGTGTCTCAACTCCCTGTCCGACTTACGGTCCTCTTTGTGCCATCGCAACAACTTGGCATGCTCTTTGTTCCTGAACAGACGTTTCAACCGTGGTATTATAGGAGCATACCACATCACCTTGGCGGGAACCCTCTTCCTGGGTTTCTCGCCCTCAACATCGTCACCAGGGTCATCGCCTCTGATCTTATAACGCAATGCAGTGCATACCGGGCATTCATTCAAATTCTCGTATTCACCGCGGTAGAGGATGCAGTCGTTGATGCATGCATGTATCTTCAGAACCTCTAAACCTAGAGGGCAGACAACCTTCTTTGCTTCGTACGTACTGGCGGGCAACTCGTTATTCTTTGGAAACATATTCTTCAACATTTTCAGCAAGTTTTCAAATGCCGAGTCAGCTACACCTGCCTGTGCCTTCCATTTCAGCAAATCCAGTGTGCAGCCCAGCTTTTTCAGACCATCATCGCATCCGGGGTACAACGACTTTCTGTGATCCTCTAACATGCGATCCAAATTCTCCCTCTCCTTTTCAGTTTCGCAGCGTCTCCGTGCATCAGCAATGGTCCGACCAAGATCATAAATGGTCTCATCACGTGCCTCTTCTTCCCCTTCACCTTCCCCTTCACCTTCAGCATCCTCCATGAAAGTATCACCAAAATGAGCAAGATAGCTTTCATCGATGAAATCATCCCCTTCTTCATCTTCTTCCATTATAACCCCTCTTTCTCCATGCTTGGTCCAACAATTATAGCTTGGCATGAAACCGTGCCGAAGCAGGTGCAGGTGAACTTCTCTTGAGGAAGAGTAACCCTTCTGATTCTTACAGTCAACACATGGACAGATAACAAAACCCTTCTGCTTGTTCGCATTAGCCACTACGAGGAAATCTTTCAAACCCGTAGTGAACTCACGGGAGAGTCGGTTACCGTACATCCATTGCCGATTCATCTGCATTATTATAATATAAAATATATAATTAACCATCATGCATTTGTTAAACTAACTAGCTATAAACAATAGAAATTAAACAATGAACAACACACATGCATATTTTATCAATGACACACATGCATGAAAGGTTCAAGTTGCTAACCGCGATCGAGGAGGAAAAAATAAATGAGGAACCTCAAGTGTGGCTCCAACACTTCATATCATGTTTGTTTCACGCTCTTGGGGCATTTCATCAAACACCTTGTGTGCATAAGAGGAACCAAAAGCAAACCTACACCCCCTTGTGAAGCTTGCGAAGAGAAGTGGCACCAAATGGCTAAGTGAGTGTGCTGAACTGGTATATATAGGGGAGGAGATTTAGTCGCGGTTGGCCTGGCCAACCGCGACTAAAGGCCTTTGGGCACCTTTAGTCGCGGTTGGCCTGGCCAACCGCGACTAAAGCCCCTCACGTGCACCAGCTGGCCACCGAACGCCCTGGGCCCAGGCCTTTGGTCGCGGTTCGTCTGCCGAACCGCGACTAAAGACTTCATTAGTCGCGGTTCCTACAGTTTCGCGACTAATGGGGCTGGACGGAAGCCTTTTTTTCTACCAGTGCCAGGATTTGAACCCTGGTGGGTTGGGGATACCACTGTCCACCTAACCAACTCAACCACAGGTTGATTCGCCCTTGACGCAGTATTTACTATTGTAGATGTATGTGAGCTTACCTTTGCTCTTCCCAGATGTACATTGTTCTTTTCTAAGAATTTCGTGAGCAAGTTTGTGGTGTTTAATAGCGCGCTGATGCTCTCTTAATCCCTAGGGAATTAGTACTTCTCATGTTGAAGCCTAGAACTGGCAGTAATACGAACATATGAAATATTTTCGTTCCAATTGGCAATAGTAGGGAAACATTCATTTTGATTCACTTGAATAATAAATAATATTATAACTATTTTTTCATGAAATAACATTAATTATAACAAAATGTTGCAACGACCGAAAATGCAGCTTTCGAGAGGTTGTGGAATAGCATAATTTTCCCATTTAGATTTTCTCTAGGGCCTTAGTGAAATTCCATTTTTCAAAACTGAGTTGTAATTAAGAATGTCAAATGTATGGTTATATTTAGTTTTTTCGTGATTCTACAAAAATAAGACAAGGTGAACGTATTAAAATGTATCCTAAAATCTCACCAAATAATGGGTTTGATCATACATTTATACACAAGGATAATAAAATGGTGCCCGCTTACGATTTTTTTGTCAAAGCTTTCTGGTAATTATTTGTGGTTTCTTAGGAGTTTTTATGCTGTTCAAAATTGGTTAATGGATGCATGGCGCATGCATGTATTATTGGGGGACCTGTGAGCGTACGTTTTGTGGGTATGTGTTGCGATTTGGTCTGTGATTTCGTTAGGCTGCCAATGTTAGGATTAGTCACGTGTTGTTGGACGGTGGACTCTGAGTGGTAGTCATGTGCATGCATACAATGTTGGAGGAGATTTTCGTCTGTGATGTGACCACGTGCATTTCCGTTGGTTCTGAACGCCACTTAATTCAATGTTAATTGGCTAACATGTTGTGTTTGCGTGTGTGGTTAGTGGTTACTGTAGTGCAGTTACGGTCGCTGTGGTATGGTCCCGAATCACGATACCACGTATCATCGGCGGAAGTGCGTCCCAGGTACGTGCCGCTCAAATCACTATGGAAAACCTGCTATCTTGCACTTGAAATCACCGAGTGGCTTCATCACGTTTCCAACAACAATTAACTACAGCATATAACATATATACAACAGAACAAACTGATGGTCACCAAGACTATCATGTACTTCAAGTTCAAATTTTTTTTGTGAACAAGGGAGAGGCGCACATGGCGCCAAATTCATTTCAAGTCAAAATGGGAAGTATGCTTCAATGCAAGAGAAAACATGAACCAATCGATGACAATTCAACATGGCCCGTTCTAATAACCATCCAGTAAAATGAGTTTACAAGGCAGACTAGAATCCTAGCTAAAATATGCGATAATTTCTTCAACATGATACCACTATGAATGTACTCTCAATGTCCATACACTGAAGATCCAATCATCACGTGCGCCGGCGCCAAGTCACCTGAAGATTGCATGCAACAATTTGTAAAGGCCCTCTATCATTTCATCACAAGCACTGAAGCACCAAGCATGCAGGGGGCTCCACCGAAATGATCTAATTTAGAAGTGAATGTTTCGTGTTTGTTTGATCTTACTAGAAAAGTACCATCATGTATACTCCCTGTTTTCTAAGATGGAATACATATGGTGATAATAATTGTGTCATTTTTCATATTATCTTTTTATGATTGCAATCTCATCTATATATCTCTCGTCAGACGCGTGTTAGAACTTTGCAATAGAGTAGACGCTAAGAGGTGAAATCCATGCAAATGAATACTTCACCAACCTTCTTTAAATGTGTACAAAATGACTTGCCTCTCCTCCTACATATACAACCACTTCCATCTTCACCCGAGCAAGTCATGTATGCATCTATCACAACCACGTACTAGCTCACTCAACCACACTTTAGCATATACCGGTTTATTGTGATATAACGCAAGCACATGACATGATATGGTATTCAAAACAGAAAAGATTGATGTCAAGATGTAGGAATAGGAGTCGTCGGGAGAGAAGCAACCTACTTTTAGACGTATCAGATGTTCATTTGTCAGGACAGACTATTGTCAAGGATTACTGCATTGTCTAGGCCGTCCATAACAGCGTTGTCTGAAACATGTGATTATCCATGAGCCTGGTTGACAATGCGGACGAGGGGAGACACTCAGTGCATTGCTTGCCTCTGAGGTGCATCAATTGTTGCATTTTATATCTTATGTTAGCAACCATCGGTCTAAATGAAATTTGCATGGAGCTCAAGGCCAGTAGATTGCCCTGCCCATGTGTGATGACTGATGATAATGCACCTCATGGAATGGCGATATACCGTAGGTGTCAATTAAAAAGGTTGATGAATCACATATTTGCCATGAACACAACATAGAGTCACGCAGCAACAAGACAAGACTAACTTTTGAACACTTTGCATCTCCTATGCCTGAGGAATTGAGGATGGTTGATATTGTCAAAAGTAAACTAAGGATGGTTGGATTTTTCATGAGTTATCTCAAGTTTTTAATCAAACGAATCAATAGTATAATGAAATTTTACTTTCTTCGGAAAAGGAGGGCGGTAACGCGAGACCAAATATAATGATGATGGATTTCCGTGAGTGCCTCATGGAATGTGGTTTGGTGGATTTGGGCTACATTTGCGCTGCTTTTACTTGGAGAAAGGTGACATCAGAGAACGCCTTGATCGGACAGTTTGCAATGTGGGTGGGCACATAAATTTCCTTAGGCGGCGGTTTTTAACGACGAACACGTTCATTCTGATTGTCGTATGTTGGTTCTGGACATGGATCATTTGGATGGTAATATTTTCAGATGTCTAGAAGGGCGTGCGAAACAATTTTAAGCCAGGTGGCTCAATGAAGAGACCATTACTGAAATTGTTAAGGCATCTTGGGAAAAGCCAATATGGCAGCTATTGGTTTGCAGATTGAACATGAGGGTGCATGCCGACCTACATTCTTGGGATCACAAAACTCTTAAGGGATCAAAGAGGAGAATTATTAACAAATTAAAAAAATAGTTAGAGAAACTAAGGCGTGGCCGGTTGTTCGTCGATTCCCGTTCTCGGAAGAAGGAAATTATTATGCTCATTAACAATCTTCTGGATCAAAAGGAAATTTCCTGGCTACAAAGAGGCCGAGTAAACGCGGACCGCAATACTTGTTTCTTCTGTAACGCAACCACGGCCAGGAAAGAAAGAAATAATATAAAGAAACTTGATGATTCTAGGATTTGGTGGCAATATAAGGAATTGAAGGATCATATCACTGATTACTTTTCGAAGCTCTTCACATCGAAAGTTCCACATCCAAACTAAGAAGTTTTATCCCGTGTTCGGAGGAGAGTGTTTACTGAAATGAATAATGTTCTTCTTTCCCCTTATACTACTGAAGATTTTTGTAAGGCTTTGATCCATATTGGGGACTTAAACGCCCCAAGACCAGACGGTCTCCATGCCATCTTCTATAAAAGATTTTGGCCCGCATGTTAGCCGATGATTTAATCAAGGAGGTTTTGTAAGTAATCAATACCTGCACTACCCCATGTGGTTGGAATGATACTGCCATCGTGATGATTCCCAAGGTTAATTCACCTAAAAAGGTAACCCAATTTAGGCCGGTCAGCTTATGCAATGTGGTATATAAAATAATTGCACAAATGGTGGCCTCTCGTTTGAAGGTTTCCCTACCCCATGTTATTAGCCCGACCCGGAGTACGTTCGTGCATGGTAGATTGATTATGGGTAATATTTTAGTGGCTTACAAGTGTTTTCACACAATCAAGAACAAAAAAGAAGGTAAAGAGGGTTTTTATGCTATAAAACTCGATATGAACAAACTTATGAACGAGTTGAGTGGCCTTTTCTGAAGGAGATTATGTTGAGACTAGGATTCCGCCAAGATCGGGCAAATTTTATTATGCAATGCATCTCAATTGTCAAATACCGAGTTTGGATTAATGCCGAGGAAAGTGCGAGTTTTAAGCCTACAAGGGGGGCGAGGCAGGGACACCCGTTGTCACCTTATCTATTCTTATTGTGCAGGGAGGGCTGAATGCTCTTCTAACACATGTAGAGAAAAATAAAAATATTTCGAAAGTGAAAGTCTGTAGAGATGGCCCACCTATTAAAAATCTTCTCTTTGTGGATGACTCACTGATTCTTATGAAAGCTAACCAGCACAGTGCGGAAGCTCCGAAATCGGCGCTAGATTCATAATGTGCGGCACATGGGCAATTTGTGAGTGTTGGTAAATCTAGCATCTTTTTCAGCCCTAACACGAAGGTGGAGATCAAATAAAAAATGTGTACCATACTGAATATAATGATTGGGGCCCTCAATGACAAATATTTGGGATTCCAAGCAAACGTGAGATTAGATAAAGCAGATTGTTCCATTTTCTGATTGATCGAATTGTTAAGAAAACCAGTAGTAGGAAGGAAAATTTACTTTGTGCCCGAGCGAAGGAGATCCTTCTCAAGTCGGTTGTCCAAGCCATAGCCACCTATGCAATGTTGGTCTTTAAAATTCTTAGAAAAATGTAAAGGAATCATTGACGCGTTGGCACATATCTGGTCGAGAGACGAGGAGAACCAGAGGAGGATGAATTGGATGGCCTCATGAAAATGTGTGTCCCTAACAATCGAGGAGGGATGGGTTTTCATGATATTCACTGTTTCAATTTGGTAATGCTCATTTGTTGAACACTAAGTTAAAGGTCTCTTCTTTTATCCGGCAAAGTAACATGGCAGGCGTGAACTCTCTGAAACATGGTTATATTTGGCGGGCGGGGAATGGACAAAATATCAATATTTGGTAAGACACTTGGATTCCAAATTTTGCTACTAGGAAAATTGTTACGCCGAAGGGTGGGGCAGCTATTATCTAAAGTGGGGGATTAGATCGATCCTGCTTCAAATAATTGGAATGAAGACCTGTTTAGAGGCACATTGATGTACAACAGGTACTTTCAATCCAACGCTCGCAACATGATATGCAAGATTACGTTGCTTGGAGTTACACGAAAAATGATGAGCTTTTCGGGTCGGTCTGCTTATTCTGTGGAGTGAGACCATCAACATGGAAGTAAAATGGAATATTTCAATGGGATGGGACGAATAACAATTAATCCTATTTGGAGCAAGGTATGGAAACTATCTTGCCCGACAAAGGTCAAAATATTCATCTGGCATACGCTACATGGCACACTTCCACGTCGTGTTACACTCGCAAACAGATATATAAAAGTCTCACCCACTTGTCCTACTTGCTCTGCTGGTCCAGAAGATATGAAGCATGTGTTATTCCTCTATAATAAAGCAAAGAGGATTTGGAAAAGACTAGGGATGGATGATATTATTGATAAAGTTTGTGAGGTTGATCGTGCTATTGAGGCAGTGTTGGAATATTTACTTGTTCTACTGGACCAAGAACTGTGGATTATGGGTCATCATAATGTGCGTGAAATGATTGGTATCTCAGCTTGGTATCTACGATGGGAAATACGAAAAATGATGCACAAGGAGACAACTCAGAATGCGTATCAGATCTCTATGGGATACCATCTCTTAAGGCAAACTTTGTTACTCCCTCATTTCCAAAGGCCTCTACGAAAAGGGGCAGCTGGTCTTACCCTCCAGTGGGCTTTGTGATACTTAATGTTGATGCTTCTTTTGACCATTACTTCTTAGGGGCATGATGGTGGTAGTCCTTACAGACGATAAAGGTAGATTTTTCGCTGGATGGGTGGGGGGGTGACTACTGTGCAGATGCCTTGATGGCTGAAGCCTTGGCCCTCAAATTCGATATATCGTTGGCGCAAAGGTTGGGATGTAATCCCCTTATTATTAACTCGGACAATCTGGAGGTGAGTGATACCATGAAGGATGGAGGACGGTCGGTAGATGCGGCGGAAGCAATTTTTGATGATTATTTTTCATTATGCTTGTGATTTCATTATTACTAGGTTCGAACATTGTAATAGAGAAGCAAATAAAGTTTCTCAGAAGCTCGCTAGATTAGCTAGATTTTCATTGACTTCTAATTGATTTGAGGAATCCTTAAATGAAAATGAAACGATCTGTTGGAATTTTGCTAGTAGGCCTTTGGCCCAAAGCCCAACTAAAATTCTGAAATTCTCTTGGCCCATTCATGCACACATGTGAGTGGAGTGAGTGAGGCTAAAGTTTAGTCCCACATTGGAAGTTGAGAGAGAGTTGCACCTCTTTATAAGGTGAGCTCTTCTACCACTTGTATGAGCATGAGAAGAGGAGACCTACACGCGCGCTCCTCCTTCTCGCTCGCCTCGCCACGCCTCGCCACGACGCGCCGCGCCGCGGGTTGCGGGATTGAGTCGAGCCGAGGACAGAGCTAAAATTGATGAGTCATTAATTAATAATTAACGGACGCGTTAATTACTGAACCGTTTCCGATTCTTTTGGATCGTGACGACTCGGACGTGGGGTTTACTCCCACGACCTACCCGGCCCGCAATATATAGTCAGGGCAGACGTCTACCCTAGCCGCCGCTTCGTATGGTTTCTCACCACCGTTCCAGATCATTGCGCCGCCAAGCAAGTCTTCTCCATCCCTCCTTCCGGCGTGCACCACGAGAAGGGACAGCAGGCCTCCGGAACCCCGCCTCTCGTGATCCTGTACGGGAGAGGGGCGATCAGGTTTTTGGGGAGCGCACTCGCGCGACTGCTGGCAGCGACGACTTCGCGAACGACGACTTCTTTCCCGACCTCGGCAACCTCGTCCTCGACGACATGGGCGACAACGTCAAAACCGGCGGTGCTGCACCCGCTGCACCGTATGTGATTCTATCCTTCCTGTTCGAGATCGTGGTAGAATTCATGTTTCTAGTATGTGCCCTAGACGTGATATGTTCATCTGCTATGCTAGTTCGCATGATTAGTTTAATCTCTGCTGTTGTGGTCATGATTTATATTCTGTTTATTCGGATTAAATCTCGTAATAATTTGCTCATATTTCCAACACGATCCTCATAAACGATGTATTGGTTATTTCTAATGAATAAGGTTTCTGGTTTTATTTCAAAAAATATCAATAGTATGATAAATATTATTGAATTGCTACCATATGTAGAGCATTCAATTAAAATGAATTTTTGTATTTTTATTTTTCGTGCTCGATGCTATTGAATGCCACGGTTTGTAGGGAAATATTGTGAGGTCACGAATAACAATTCCGGGTCCTCATCCACAACCAATATCAAGACAACGACCACCCATGGCTCTTATTTCAATCTCTCATCTATTGAAATGAAAAGAAAGGCAAGACAATATGAGATTTAAGGCTATTTCCTTGAAGAAATCTGGATAAAGAGATTCCAGTGGGGTGGTGATTTGTTAGGCTAGTCATAGTAGGAGTAACTTAGCTAGTAACATAACACATTTCAAGACAAATTTGTTTATGTGGCACCTAGTTAATGAGGAGAGAGGTGTTTGGAGTAACATATTATATTACCATCATATAGCGCTTCCCAAGAAATGTTGAGTCTATAAGCTAATAAATGCAACCATATATGATACTACTTCTATGACACTTTGCACTATGAAGGTAGTAACATAGACTAATGTCATATGTATGACACTAGTCTAAGTTACTCCCCACTATGACCAGCCTTAGAGGATTTTTATGAAGGGTGAGATAAATCTGACGCCATAATGGGGGAGAGTTTGATGCAGGAGACAATTTTCTTGGGGTTGTTTATTTGTTCATGTCTTCAACGACTGCGGGAGTGAGACCGGCTGAGCCCGGTTAATTTACATGCGCTAATGATTTGGCTCACTAATCACTACAACCAACGGCTGCGATTAATAATGAACTCTTACATCTTGTGGAATAAGAAGAGGTAAGATGGTCTATCTTAAATCTTTTTTGCCCCAAAGGAATATTCCATCCCCGTCATTGACAAGATCCATCGAAGGCATGGACCTTTTGACAGACAGAAATTGTGCTATTTCTGGAGAGCTCAAATGGAAGGTTCATGTGACGATGCATTCGCTAACACTTGCTGCTACTTTTAGTCAACTATTTGTTGTAAATTATGGGATCTCTTCACCTAGAGTTATTCGTTCTGCTCTGCCAGAAAAGAGTAGAAACTTCTACATTAGCAGAAACAAGTTAACAACACTAGTGAGTTATCCCTAAACATTCGGTTGATTGCTTGTTCAGTGCAGCCAGCTGTGAAGTGGATGGACAAGACTATGTGGGTGATCAGATTGCTGTGTGTGTGCGCACGCGCGTGCTTAGATCTTCCTTGAAGTGTGTGCACACGTGTGTCATCATGCATGTAAAACCAATCATCGTGTCTTTTTGGGTCTTTACATAAAGCACAAATGCTTTTGTGGAAATGAGATCAAGAAGTTTTATTGACTCGGAAGGGGAAAAAATGTTTAGTATGAGGGTGCTTGGATCCAAGGGACTATTTTTAGTCTGACTAAAAATAGTCTCTTTTAGGCTAAAGTTCCAAGCATCCCTGACTAAAGAGAGGCTAGAACTAGTCTTGAGGCTAAAAACTTTTAGTCATAGGAAACCTACTAAAATATGTATTAGCCCTCTCTTTCCTCATTTAATTCCTCTACTTTAACACATGCGAGTTCTGGATTGGATGGTTTGGAGGATAATAAATGCTCAATAATTTGATTTTAGTCTCTTTAGTAGTTGGATCCAAGCATGGGTGAGGCTAGCAAGTTTTAGTCCCACTACTTTTAGTCATGGAACTAAAACGTATCCAAGCACCCTCTATGTCAGGCATGTGTTAAAACTTAGGACTGGAGCAGAAGTTAAGAGGTAAATCAATGCAAATGAATAATCCGCCAACCTTCTTTAAATGTGTAGAAAATGACTTCTCTTCTCCTTCTACATATACAACCCCTTGCATCTTCACCCGAGTAGATAAGATATACATTGATCACATTCACATACTAGGACACTCGTCCACAGTTTAGCATATACCAGTTTTTTTTGGAACCGGGCTTTTTACCCCTTTCCATTGCAAAGAACGGAAATACAACCAGTTCAAGCTAGAAGAACAGGAGGGGGGAAAGAGGTATAGCGAGTTCTAGCACTACCAGGAAACCCACCATACTCGCTCGCCGTCGAAACAAGTATCATGGGGCGAAAACCTGGATAGCACAACATAACACCTAGCCTATTACATTCTCAAAAGATTAGATCAAAGTATTAAAAACACAGTCGCATGAAACTCGAGGGGAAGCAGTATTGAGATCGTGCGCCCGTCATCTCCTCATCCAGCGCATCTCCAGAGAGCATCAGGCACCTTGGATTGGTTTCTTGACAGCACCACACATCTTCATCAGCTGCATCATCCCAGTCCTGATCATCTCAGCTCCAGCGCGAAGATCCTTGGCATCCTCTCCTTGTTGAAGCCCTGTCCAATAGAGTAGAAAGGAACATAGAGAAAACACAATCTCAAAAGGAGTCTTAATTTGTTTCTTTTTAAAGGTAGCTCGATTCCGTGCCAACCAAATGGCCGAACATACGGCCCCTAAGCCCACCGTATAAAACTTTTGCTTCCCAGGAAGGAATTTGTGGCACCACACGAAGTATTGCCAGTAGTCCGATGGGCATCTATCAGTGCCAAGAGCTACTCCAATGGATCGCCAAACAATTCTGACCACGGGACAAGTAAAGAACAAGTGCTACACCGTTTCCACCTGTTTGCAGAAAGAGCAACAGGGATTCCCTGTCCATTTTCTTTTGCTCATCACTTGTCTAGTAAGGACCGCGTCTTGCGACATTTGCCACAGAAAGATCTTGATTTTAAGAGGGATCTTGGCTTTCCAAATCCATCTATAATGGCACCCACTCAAGGGTTTCTCCAGCATTTTATATACTGACTTAGTGGTGAACTTGCCATTCTGGTTGAGTCCCCAGAAAATACGATCATCCCTCTTAGTGAGGGGGATTTTATTGACTACAGCACGCATATCTTCCCATTGTTTGGACAATTCAGGGGTAAGCCTACGTCTGAACATAGAGGCGTCGTTAAGCCTATCTTTTTGGTCCAGGGTGCTTGTTGGGTAGTTACAGATTTCAAACAAGCGCGGATACTGATCTTGAAATGGGGTCATCCCATTTATTGGATCTTTCCACAGCCTGATCAAGTTCTCAGCACCAGTTTCAATCTTTCTGCCCATCATATACATATCTTTAATCTTGAGCAAAGCTTTCCAACAGGGCGAGTCGGAGAATTTAGGGGAAACTTCAGCAACAGAGGTGTTGCGAAGATACCTGGCCCAGACTATATCCTGCCATAGCCCGTTTTGTGTCTCTAATTTCCACCACCATTTGACCATGAGACTAATATTTTGCTTTCTAAGATATTTTGTACGTAAACCCCCTTTGTCTTTGGATCTACATATCTTGCTCCATTTAACAAGATAGTATCTCCTCTTTTTGTTGCACCCTTGCCAGAAGAACCTACGTCTGTGTTTGTCTAGCCTCTCGATGAAAGTCTTATTCATGAGCCACATAGACATGTGGTAGAGAGATATCTGTGTGACGACAGAATCAAGCAGAGTGTGCCTCCCTCCTATTGAGGCAGCATTGCCGATCCAGGCCTCGAACCACTTTAGGTACTTACCAACAATAAACTCCCAATCGGAAGATTTTAGATTAGCATAGCTCACAGGCATTCCCAAGTATTTGAGCGGGAAACTGCCAACCTCACAGTCGAAGATTTCTGCATATTTATTCACCGTATTTTCATCACCACCCACAGTGAGGATCTCACTTTTCTGAAAGTTAACTTTCAGGTCAGACATCATTTCAAACATATATAGCAGCAACTTCAGGTTGACAGCCTTATCAACATCATCCTCGATACAAATGATTGTATCATCCGCATATTGCAGGACCACCACCCCATCAGGGATGAGGTCTGCAGCCAAGCCCACAATAAGTTTGTTTTTTGGGGCATTTTTGATCATTTTAGTGAGGCATTCAACTGCTAGGTTGAACAGGAAAGGAGAGTGTGGATCCCCCTGCCTAACCCCTTTTTTGCTTTGAAAATACGGTCCAACACTACCATTTAATTTGATGCTCACTGTCCCATTGTGCAGTATCTTTTCAATCCAACCACACCAGGTTTTGTCAAAGCCCCGCATCTTGTGGCATTCTAGGAGAAAGTCCCAATTCACCTTATCATAGGCTTTTTCAAAGTCCAACTTAAGGACGATTCCCACTTTCTTCTTAACATAAGTGTAATTAAGGATTTCATGAAGGGACAGGACCCCGTCCATGATGTTTCTCCCTTTTACAAAGGCGTTTTGAGTAGTACTAATGAGTTTGTTCGCATAAATGGCAACTCTGCGGTCAAGAACTTTGGTGATCAACTTATATGGGCATCTCAACAAGCAAATAGGCCTGTATTGTTGGATTTTCTCGGCTTCAAAAACCTTAGGGAGTAGAGTAATAACTCCATAGTTAAGCCGCTGAACATCCAGTGTCCCTTGGTGGAAAGCTTTAAAAAGGGCCATAATGTCATCTTTGACTATATCCCAGCACACCTGATAGAACTCAGCAGGGATATTATCGGGTCCAGGGGCTCTATTAGGGGCCATATCGAAAAGAGCCTCCTTAACCTCTTGTTCTGTAAATTCTCGACAAAGATCCTTATTATCTTTTTCGTCTAATTTCTCTTCAAGGGACCAGGTTCCCGGGTCAAGATGAAGCCGGTTACCAGAGGCTGGTCCGAACAGCTCTTTGTAGAACTCAGTGGCGTGTGCAATCAAATTGTCCGTGCCTTCAATCAATGTCTCTCCCACTTTAAGTGATTGGACTGTATTTTTACGTTTCCGTCCATTAGCAATTTTATGATAATAGTCAGTGTTTAGGTCTCCTTTGAGCAGCCAGCGCTCATGGGACTGTTGGAGCCAAAATATTTCCTCATTAACTAGGAGCTCATAGAGCTCAGCGTTGATATCCATTTTTCTACTATACAAGTCAGGAGGCAACATATCTTCTTATTCCAGTTTCTCAAGCATAGCTAGTTCCATACGTAGGTCTTCTTTCCTTTTATTATCGTGCCCATACTTATCTGAGCCCCAACCTTTAAAATAAGTTTTGATTCTTTTCAGCTTGATGTTCAGGACATCAATTGGATCTGATGAAGCCACATTTCTAGCCCATATTCTCCTCACAGTGGGCATGAACTTGTCATCATTGATCCAGGACAGGTTAAAACGAAATTCGCGGGGTTTCGGGGCTTCGCGCCCCTCTTCCCCGAAGGACAGCAGAAGTGGGTTATGATCAGAAAGTTCCCGAACTAGTTTCCTCACTTAGACCAATGGGAAAATATCTTCCCAGCATTTAGACATAAGGATTTGTTCTAGCTTTTCCAGCATGGGATGAGTCTGGTTGTTAGTCCAAGTATACTTCGCCCCATTGATGTGGATCTCCCTAAGAGCTAGTGTATTGATAATGGAGTTAAACAGGTCAGTGGCTTTATTGTTCACCATCTTCTTATTCTTCTCTCCCGAATGTCTCAGGATGTTAAAGTCTCCCCCCCCCCCCACAATGTAGGGTATGGTCATGCCACTACAAAAGGATGCTAGCTCCACCAGGAATTCATTTTTGAATTCATCATGCGTCGATCCATAAACTACCAGCAGCCCCCATTGAATTTTCTTCTTTTTGTCAAACAACACTAGTTGTAGAACATATTTGCCCTTAGCACAGGATACTATATCAAAAGTATCTTTCCTCGTACCACATAAAATGCCCCCAGATTTGCCCATAGAGGGCACCCAGTCCCACTGGAATATGTCAAAGGGGTCAATTCTTCTCAAACACTTAGGTGTGAACTCTTTTTTATAGTTTCTTGTAGACCCAAGAAGTCAAGGGAATGGTCACTAATCATGTCTGAGAGGCAGGTGGCCATCCCTTTCTTGCCTACCCCTCGACAGTTCCAAATGAGGCCTCTCATTTGGAACGTTTTTTGTGGAATTTGGCTCGAGTAACCCTACCAGGAGACGGGGCAGGGTTACATAACAATTCTTTCTCAGTGTTGTTTCTTTTTTGACTCCTAGTCACAGGCCTAGGAATTTTGATATTGGATTTATTATGTTTTTTCTTCTTAGGTTTCACAGAAGAAACACGCTCAAAAATATGCTCTTCCTGGTCTAACCACTCTAAAATCACAGGGGTATTCCTGCCTAAGCCATCTGTCACAGTCATGTTATCCTGCTCTTTATCAGCATTATTATCTTCTTTTTTATCATCTAATTCTTTTCGAGCGCATTCAAGCTCTCTAATAATGTCAACAACAACGAAATCATCATTGGGTATTTCTACCCCTATCTTATGAGCTCTGCTAATTAACTCATTATCAGAAAGCACATCAAATGAATTTTTGGAGGCAGGAATATCATTACCTTCCAGGTTCCTCTTACTAGCCATTTTTTTGGCCTTGTCCTCCACCTTGTCCTGCATTCCAGAGAGGTTACGCTTGCTGAATCTCAGTGGGGCTTCAGTTGCTAGTGGAGGGGTGAGAATGATCTCTTCAGTGCTTTCAGGGGACGGGAGTTGTACCACATAGCTGCACGAAGTCTTGATCCTAGGGTCCACCTCACCACTTACCTCCATAATCTGAATGTCTTGAGCAGTTTTCTCCATGACAACAGGATTCCTGGGGACAATCCAGTTGGAGGAAGCTCCCTCACCATCCTTCATTTTCTCCTCAATTTCTCTCTGTAATGTTTCAATGAGCAGAGAATTATCCCCATCACTTTCAGTAGAAGGAGATCCCTCTTTATCATCGTATAGCAGGCGACAGGCCTTGCCACCACGGTAGGAGCCCCCAATATTGCCGTGCCCAGCAGACTCAGGCTGCAGCATCCCTTTTTCTTGTTCAGTACGTTTCCTCTTGGGAGTCTGGTCTGGCTTGGTCCTTTCATCAGGAATAGGATCAACAGTTTCTGTGTCCACATGATTTTTAACCAAAACCTCCTCAACCTCATAGGTAAACCTATAGAAACGTCCTGCAAGCACCCCTTCAGCAGTGGCAGGGAGTTGGGCTATCGATCTACAGCCGATTTTAGCTCTGACAGAGGATGGGCGATTTATGATAGACATATCAACTTCCAGGGTAATTCCAACAAGGCCTCCCACATAAGCTACAGTTTTATCACATCTCTTGTTGGGTGGAATTTTTCCGATCTTAACCCAGGCAATCTCTAACAGTCCCTCAGAATCAATATCCTCAGACCAAGGAGAAAACTTGACACTGACCCCACACTTTTTCAACTTAATATTTTCAACAAAAAGAGCTCTGTCAACCTCTCTAGGATTCGGCATTCTCATGACAAACTTTTGTGGAGCAAAGAATCTAGCAGAGCAACGCCATCCCTGGCCAACGTAAACACTCAATTCGTGTTCAATATCTTTGGTCTGAGCAGAGCCATCGGTAATGGTGACAACAATGTTGAAAATGTTATCCCTACTCTGCCTGTCCATGCTATAATCAGGAATGTAAAAGAAGCCCTGACCCTTAGTTTGAAAAGCACACATCACAGGTGTGTAATCCCAAGGAAAGAACTCATTGCAAACAAAGGACAGGTGACCTCTCTTCTTACATCTATCACAGAGAGCCTGAGGACACCTAACAGTGAAATGCCCAGGAAGATGGCAGATCTGACAAGTATCACAAAGAGGAGCGATAGTACCAGAGGAGGAGTACTCGCGGTTAGCAGCAGCGGCAGTGTTCTTGTCGAAGGCGTGGTGAGCCTTGTCGCTTCCGGTGTCACCACCACACAGCTCCTGGCGGTGGGGAGGAGGTGTCTGCTGCTCATCGGCCGTCGCCGGCACCTGAGAGTCCTTCAGGTCGCCGCCATCCCCATCCCATCTGGATTGCCGGGTTCGGTTCCCCTGCAGGGCGTCGGCCGCCTCATCCCACTTGTCGTTGGTGGTGGAGGAGCTTCCCATCTCCGTCTTGCGCTTCCAGACGTTAGAATCGAAGCCGCAGCCGCGGCCACGATCAAAACGCCCAGCGCCGCGCCCATGGCGGCCCGCACCAAATCCATCCCCTCTCATCTCAACAGGTGGCTTCTCTTTGGATCTAGCAGCAGGATTCGTGAGAGATCTCGTAGGTGGCTTCTCTTTGGATCTAGCAAGGGGATTTGTGGGGGATTGAGAGGCAACTACTTGGGCAAAAGAACGCAGATCGCCATGGATTTTGCCCTCCCACCAAGCAAAGCTAGGACGAACCCTAGATCTGGCGAGAGGCGAAGTGCTCCAGAAGTGGGCGAGCCCCTCGTCGAGATCCAAAATGGGGGAAGGGGTAGCAGCCGCATGTTTTATACCCGCGGCGCCCCCGAAAACCCTAGCTCCATCGCTCTCATGGCAGTTGGATCTCCCCTCGCCTACGTGTCGCGCATCCGTCCCATGGCGGACCGGTCCTCGCCCCAGGACCCCGGGTCCATCTGTCATATGTGGCGCTCGGCGGTGCACATCCCGATCCGCACGAACGCTCCCGTGTACCGCGAGCCCACGCGGTGAGCCACGCGGCGGCGCATCCCCACCGGCGATTCCTCCGTTCGTCGGAAATCTGTCATAAACCCTAACAAAGTGGCAAGGAAAAGCGACAATGTCCCCGATATCGATCCACTCACCAGGGCGTAGGTATCGTGCATCCACCGTGTGCCCCCTAGTATCGAGCAGCACGATCCGGAGAGCCTCCCCGCGTAGCCAGAGCTCGCCGTCATCGAGCGTGACGTGACGTGCGGTCGCCAGGTCCGCCGTGAAGCGAACCCTCCAGCGTACGTCGCCAGCCATCTATCCAGCCATCTATTCCATGACGGAGTGGCTGGAGATCGTGTTCCAGGAAAATTCCACTTTCAGCATATACCAGTTTATTATGATATAATGCAAGCACATGAGACGGGATAGTATTCGAAACCGAAATGGTTGATGTCATGATATAGGAATAGGAGTCATCAGGAGAGAAGCAACCTAGAGGTGTTTGAAGTGCATTCGTCGAGACAGTCTATTGTCATGGGTTGCCACATTGTGTAGGTCGTCCTTAACTACGTCGTTTAGAAAATGTGGTTATTCGTGAGCTTTTTTGATAGTAGAGGCATTCACTGACTTGCCTTCCTCTGAGGTGCATCGCTTGTTGCATCCTACAGTATATCTTTAGCTAGCAGCAGTAGGTACATGGAGAATTGTCATGCGATTCCCGGCCAGGAGACCGCCCCACTCGTGTGTGATAATAATGCACCCCGCGTAATGTCGGTATACCGCATGTGTCAATCAAAAAGAAGGTCGAGGAACTACATCTTTTGCGTGAACACAAGGTAGGGGCAAGACATAAGGCCAACTCCAACTCACGACCCCATCCTGTCCGGCCTCATTTATTTAGGGCAAAACGGACAGACCTCATGGCCTAGCGCGATATGGCCTATGACCTAGACCCATCTTGTCTATTTTGTGTCCGGTCCGACCCATTTTGAATGCAAACATGCGTTCGGTTTGGATCCAGACGGACAGCGAAATGACGCACCGCTCATCCACATCGGTGCCGCGTGGCTGGCAGCCACCTACCTCCCATCATCCATCATAAATGCGCGCGCGGTCGGCCCCACCTGTCATTCGCCCGGGCGAACGGTAGGCGTCCTTCTTAAATGGGAAGTCATGGACCGGTCGCAGTCCATGCTCCCACTCCAATCCCTGCTGCCTCCTCGAAACCCGACACCCAAATCGTAGTTCTCCCTTTCCTTCCTCGAGCTCGTCGGCCGCCGGCAGCCAAGGTGTGGTGGAGCACCGTCCGCAAGGGGGCGCACGACCACGAGGCTGGTTCGTCCTCGGACCGCCGCCGCGCCGTCAAAGCAGAGCCTGCACCACCCCATGAAGGGCCCCCGTGCCGCCCGCATTCACCATTGCCCCTGCGGCCGCCAACGAGCGCGACGGGCACTACGTCCACGCGGATGTTTTCCGCCGTTATTGGAAGACCAGGATACCGCTCCCCTGGAGCGACGTTCACCTGCCCAATAACTCGCACCTGTCTGCGGATCGGGTGCCGATCCCGCCGGTCCCGATGAGCGGTAGTGCCCGCCACGAGGAGATCAAACGCCGTCATTGCCTCCTGCCTGACGACCTCTACCACGACCACAGGTACGCCATCGACTCCGCTTTCTGGGACACCTGGTTTCGGGACGAGCACGACACAGACGCGCGTCCTACTTTGCCAACAGCTCGTCGGGCCCGTGGCGGCCACGTACAGAGCGCCGAGCACATGCTCCGAGCCATCCCCAGGTGCGCGGCATCACGCCGACGCAGTCGCTGTCGCCTTCGCCCTCTCCGTCGCTACCACCACCTTCCCGCATGACAGAGGAGGAGGAGGCCCGACTCATTCAACGTGTCATGGAAGACTCCATGGACACACACGATGAGCGTCAATGGGAGGGCCGGGACACCATGCTGGCCCTCTCTGTGGCCGGCGACATGGTCGTACCAGAGCTGGAGATGCTGGACGTGAAGGAGGTCAAGAAGGAGGTGAAGGAGGAGGTGTTGGAGGAGCAGCCCGATTGCCGCATTCCACCAGCACCTGGTGGGCCATAGATGAGCTGGTCGTGCACGGCCACGGACATGGCCGACGCCATGGCTGTGAACTGGTGCCCCATGCCGCCGCGGTCACCGTAGCGGGAGACTTCACCACGGGGGGAGGTGGTGCAGGCGCCTCCCACCTTCCAGGGGCCTCCGTCCCACTTCTGGACGCCACCGCCCTACATTGACCTTACTGGCGACGAGGACGACAATGGCGACGCATGAGGAGACGGCGACGGGCATGACATCGACGGGTACGGCAACAGCGCGCGGGCAGCGCTTTTCTTTTGTTTCAATTTTATGTTAATTGTGTTTATGTTAAGAAATGTGGAACGGGCCGTTATAGGGCCGTGACTGTTTAATTATGTTTTATGTTTGCGTTTATTTGAAAAAAAAATCGGTATTTCTTTGAATTTTGCGTTTTGTTATATCATGTCCACCCCAGACATGATATGGGGTGCGGCAATGCGTTGGGTGCATCAACAAGACAACAGTCCCAAATGAATATGTACGATCCAATTACCACCCCAAATAGACGAAAGCGGTGTAAAACATACGTCCGTTTAGGGTCGTACGCTGGAGTTGACCTAACTGACTTTTGACCACCTTGCATGTCCTATGCTTGAGGATGGTTGGTTTCCTCGTGTGTTTTCTCTGTTGCTTCAACCCACTCCCCCCACTCTGGCCGCCTGCCAGGCAACATGCCGTCGCTGCCCACTTCCTCCATCGCTATCTCTCTTCCTCATCTCATGGATGTACCATCTTCTTCCGAGCGCCGGCTTCGCTCCGCGCCATCCACCGACGAGGACGCCGGCCACCACCGCGAAGGGCACCGGTAGGACGGACCCTGCGCTGCGCCGCGACTGCATTCCTCTCACCCTCACCCCGGTCTTCGGCATTGTTGCGAGAAGAGAACCCCCACGGCCTGCTACCAGGAGAGTGGAAACTGCATGTTTCGGTGAGTCCAAGCTTGGATTTCTGTGCTGAAGGTTCGACCGTTGAGTAGAAAGCAAAATGATTTGGCAGCCCATCTGAATTTGGTTACAGATTTACAGGATCTGCTCCTAAGCCTGGAAAGGAAGTTCAGTCTAGTTCCAAGTTGGGCTGAGTGTCTGACATTCGCCGCCGGAGGAAGGAGCAAGACCTCCTAATCTGCGGCAATGCCACACGTCCGACCCGGCTCGTCCTCCAGCACCGTCTCCTCACGCGCCAACCAGCTGCTAAACAAACTCAAGGATCATCTGGGCTCTGGGACGCTCCAGCCGGAGCGCGCACACCAACTGTTCGACAAATTGCTGCGCCAAACCGTTCCGGTATCAGCGTTCGCACTCAATGGCTTATTTGCCGCCCTCGCGCGTACGCTGCCCTCCGCTGCCTGCAACGACGGCCCTGCTCTAGCCATTGCTGTCTTCAACCGCATGGCTCGAGAGGGCCGCCGGGTGATAGAGCCCAACATTTGCACCTACAACATACTAATTGACTGCTGCTGCCGCTCGCGCCACCCTGACCTAGGTCCCGCCTTCTTCGGCTTCCTCCTCAAGACAGGCATCAAGGCGGACATCATCACCTTCAACAGCCTATTGAAGTGCCTCTGTGACATGAAGCAGATGGAGGAGGCCCTCAACATGCTGCTCTACAGGATGCCTGAGCTGCCTGATAGCATCTCCTACTCAATAATTATTAAGAGCTTATGTGACAATGGGAGGAGCCAATGTGCACTTGACCTGCTCCGGATGAAGGCCAAAAAGGGAGCTGACCACTACCCTGAATTGGTGGCATACAACAGGGTAATCAATGGCTTAATTAAGGAGGGTGAACTAAGCAAAGCATGCTCTCTATTCCATGAAATGATGCAGCAGGGGGTCGTGCCTAATGTGGTGACGTATAGCTCCATTATCGATGCATTGTGCAAAGCAGGAGCAATGGATAAGGCAGAGGTGGTCCTTCGACAAATGGTTGGTAATGGTGTTCGACCGGATATTTTCACATATACTAGCCTGATCCATGGATATTCCATTTCGGGCCAGTTTGAAGAGGTCGTTAGGTTGTTGGAAAAATTGAGAAGTCAAGGTGTCAAACCAACTGTTTTTACTTGCAACACAGTCATGGACTACCTTTGCAAGCATGGAAAAATCAAAGAAGCTGCAGAATTTTTTTATTCCATGCCTGAGAAGGGCCATAAACCTAATATAGTCTCATACTCTATTATGCTTTATGGGTACGCTAAAGAAGGATCCCTTGTTGAAATGACTGATGTCTGTGAGCTGATGGCAAGAGACGGTATTGTACCCGATCTCCATTGTTTCAACATACTGATTAATGCATATGCTAAGTGTGGAATGATGGATGTAGCTATGCTTTTCTTCAAAGACATGTTGAAGTAGGGAGTGAACCCTGATGAAGTCACATATTTAGCCACTAGTAGAAAAGGGGGCTTTGGTCCAGGCCGGGTAACCCCATTAGTCCCGGTTCAGTCCAGAACCGGGACCAATGGGGGCATTGGTCCCGGTTCGTGAGCCAAGGGGGCCGGCCGGGCCACGTGGGCCATTGGTCCCGGTTCATCTGGACCTTTTGGTCCCGGTTGGTGGGATGAACCGGGACGAATGGGCCTTGCTCCTGGCCCACAACCATTGGTCCTGGTTCGTGCCTCAAACCGGGACTAAAGATCTCTTTAGTCCCGGTTTGAGGCAGGAACCGGGACCAATGGGGATGAGACCTTTAGTCCCGGTTCGTGCCACGAACCGGTACTAAAGGTCCCATTTCCAAACTCTACCCCCCCCCCCCCCCCCGGTGGATCGCCTTTTCAGTTTTAAAAAAATTAAAAAAATGATGGAAATGTCAAAAAAATAGAAGAAAATAAGTTTCCCATGTGATATGTGGTCTAGTTGTTGGGAAAATTTGCAAATCTGAATTTTGACTTTATTTGCAAAATCTCTCTGAAATTTGTAAAAATGGGCATAACTTTTGCATACTAACTCGGATGAAAAAGTTTTTTATATGAAAAATCATCTACTCGAAAAGTTATATCCAAATTTAATCGGGGGAACCCCGTTAAACATTTTCAAAATCCTCAAAAACCTAATAGAAAAAAAGTTACGGGCCTTTTAAGATCTAGAGTGAAAAAAATCGAAAAAAAATTCAAACAGTGGGCAAACTGTGGTCAAACAATGGTCAAACTAATTATTCTAGAATATTAGTGTTACTAAATAATTATTTCAGTTATTTCAATTTTGGTCAAATCTGGTCAAACTGTGGTCAAACAATGGTCAAACTAATTATTCAAGAAATATTAGTGTTACTAAATAATTTTTTTTTAAAACAATAGTTTCAAAATAAAACTATGAAATGTGTCACTTCATGCTCAAGCAAAATTCCTGAAGGTTAATAGGATTGACATCTTAGAATTGTTAGGAAAACAACAAGTGCAGACTTAGAGCGAGGGAGAATAGAACCCGGAAGTTAAGCGTGCTCAGGCTGGGGGAGTGGGAGGATGGGTGACCGTTTGGGAAGTTAGATGATTTGGAATGATGAGGGGTGATTAGAGGATAAATTGAGAAGTGATGAGGGGTGGTGATTATAGACTAGAGGTTAAAATAATTCAGAAATTTGAAAATAAAAAAAAAATTCAAAAAAATTTAAAAAAAAAATCATAAAATTTCCTTTAGTCCCGGTTGGCGGGACTAAAGGTGGAGCTCCACGTGGCCGCGCCCTTTAGTCCCGGTTCTCGGTTCTGGATTGAACCGGGACTAAAGGGAGAGGCAAACCGGGACTGAAGGCCCTTTTTCTACTAGTGAGCTGTGATAACCGGGTATTGCAGAGTGGGCATGATGGATGATGCTATGGAAAAATTCAATGAGATGATCGATATGGGAGTACCACGTAACTCAACTGTTTACAGGTGCATGATTCAGGGTTACTTAAATCATGGTGATTTCCTGAAAGCAAAGGTATTGACTACTGAAATGAAGACCAAGGGTATCCATCCTAGACCGCGGAAAAGCCAAAGAATTGATTCAGGGTACCTCATGACACAACTATTTACAGGTGCATGATCCAGGGCTATTTTCGTCATGGTGATTCAAATAATTGGTTACCGAAATGAAGAACAAGAATATTGGTCATAGGCTGCAGAGTGGTAATGGTAATGGAAGGATATATTATCTTTGACTTGGTTAAACCCACTGGTGAGAGGCCTGATGCTATTACATTTACTTCAGTTACCAGTGGATATTGCCTAGTTGCCAAGATGGAAGAAGCTTTCAGAATACCTAATGCTATGGTACCGGTTGGTGTGAGGCCTAGTTTAATTATGCACCACTTCTCGGTGGCTGTTGCAAAAATGGAAGAATCGATGCTGGGCAAGAGTGTTAGCCTGTATCTTACAATTTATGTTTCTGGCATCATATTGGATGGAGAAGTTTGTTGCGTTATTTCAATTATTGTCGCAGCAAAAACTTCTTACTGTTTCATGTGTTACTTTTACTGGCACATTGACTTGATAGTTAAACTGTTGATCTAAGTAAGAAGCTAAATGGTAATTCAGATTGGTGCTTCAGGTTCTTTGGTAAATGTTGCATGTCAGCATCAAAGTACACTAAGTAATTGCAAATTACTAGAGTGTTGCCTGATTAGATAGCTGATCTGATGGAACTGAAAATATAATGGTGTTTTTGGCGTGTACGTTTTAACCCAATGTATTTTTTTCTGTCAGATCCAGATTAGCTTGACAAAATGAAAAGATAGTGTGTTTTTTGTTGACATTGATTGCCAATTGAGTTTTACTTAGTTGCCCGGCGACGGTGCTGTCTATACACCACAGGTTCGGAAACAGATCTCACCAAAGGACAATTCTCATTTGGTACAGTTCTTGCCCTTACAATACTGTTTCGCTACGAAGGCTTGAAGTTCTTATCTGTGATACTCACTGATAGTCAGAGATTAAAACACCTATTCGCTCTGTGATACTTACTGATATTCACAGATAAAACCATCTATTTGGTATACTAAAAATAGCTCTGTGATTACCATAGAATTGAGCAACATGTGATGCACGAAAATATGTTACTCAGCTATACTAAAATCAGAAAATGTTGATGTCTGAATAATATTGCAGAAGTCTCGATGAGGCTACCAAATGCGTGCATCTGAACAATTTATCCGGTGTGAGATGGCTTATTATTCGAGGATGCTCAGTTCATTGATAACCCTGTCTAGTGTTCACAAAGGAATATTCCATCACTAAAGTAGCTCTCTGAAAGACAATATGTCATTATGGAGGCGTGCTGATTCAACTATGAAAAAGGTGTTTGTTGAGACTGAATCCCCTATTTTTTTTCATGTGCTTATAATTCGAAGTAATTAATGGAGTGTGCTTTCTAGACTGCTCTGCTCCAGAAGTTTATGGTTGCAAGCTTGCTGTCTCTTGAAAACATTCTGAAATTCTCATTGCATAGCCTTGACCATTATATCTGCATGCATTACTCTTATTTCTGGAGCCCATTTGATTACAATTTCATGTCTAGTGATAGTTTCTTCTTTCTAACTTGATTCTACAACTGATCCATGTAGCCATCCTATGCTATATATTTAGATTAGTCCCTTTGGCACACTTTGTTTTTGGAACCATTCCTTTGGCACACACTTGCAATCTATGAGTATGATACGTAATCAATCTGGAGAACGGAGCCGAGTTCCAACATGATCCGATAGAATTTGCAACTTGGATATTCAGTGATACAGGAGCATAAGGGAACTTTGAGAAACATCTGATAACATCACAATGTAAGCTGACAGACTGACGATGAGGGGAGAGGAATCACAGGGGGAATCAGGTGAGGGAAGACTGACACTGTTATCAGGCCTGTCGCCTCTATTGTATAGCAGAAAATTAATTCATTTGCATGATCCGTGCTTAGCACAAGACAATTTATTATGCGTACAAGAGGTTGGCAAATAAAGCGAACTGGATACAGATTGCAAGCTTCAGCCTGAAGCGACAAAGTACCAAAATTGTTCAGAATATCATCTGTTTCATCAATGGAATTGGCACTCAACAAGTTTCAGTAGGCTTGATTGCACACAGTCGATCCTCTCTTTTACAAAAGATGAAAATAAATTTTGCTAGCACTTTGTATCAAAACAAAATAATTGAACCACATGCATCTGTTACTTTGAGCTCAACTGAAATTTGTACCATAATCCTCTTGCTCCAAAGATTGAGTAGACAATAATTTCTTCTAATCTTAACCAGCAAGTAAATAAGAGCCAAATGAATATACATGAAAATTTCTTAAAAATAACACAGAAATTTCTAGTTCCAGCCCTTACATAAGTAGCAAACCATGAATTACACATAATTATTAGTGACAACGGCAAATTCATGGAGATTTAAAAAGATAACAATGCTTATTTATGAAGTAAATATGCGAGTGCAGCATGCAGTTTATGGTTCTACGCTTGCTGCGTCGTCAAAACATTCTAAAATTCTCACTCATGATAACAGTTTCATGTCTAGTGATAGTTTTTTTCTTTCTATCTTTTTTTCACGACTGATCCATGTACCTATCCCATGCTATTTTTACTGAAGACCCAAGGCCAACCAATTCCTTTGGCCCAAATTTTCCAAACCATATGATGAGAAAACAGCCAGGAGAACGGAGCCGAGTTCCAGCATGCTCTCGGGGCAAGCACCCAGAGCTAGATGAGCATCACGAAACTTCAAGAAAATCTGAAAACATCACAATGTACTACCGTTGTCGCAAGCTGATATACCAAGTCATAAAATCAGTAGTACAGTGAAATGCAGCTGACAGAGTGATGATGAAGATAAAGCAATCACTGTGGGGAGTCGGGTGAAGGACGGTTAGGCCTCTATGGGCTACCTGCTTGTAATATCCCTATTGTATAGCAGAAAATTAATCCATTTGCTATATCTTACATGTGGCATCCTCACCAGACAATTTAGTATGTGCAGAAGAGGTACGACTGAAACTGAAGCCACAAAGCACCAAAATTGTACAGATAGAGAAAGAAAGTATGACTGAAAGTGAAGCGACAAAACACCAGAAAACTGAAGCGATAAAGTACCAGAACTGAAGCGACAACTTCAGTAGGCGTGACTGCACCCAGTAGGATAAAATGAAAAAACCTTATGCAATGCTCGTCATTTCCATAGAGAAAGAAAATAAAAATGTTGTTAGCCAAAATTAGGATGATCAAATAGTTCATGCACAAAAGAACATCGGAGAGAAGATTACAAAAATGATAGTAATAGATTTTACTGTAGCACTTGAAGGAAAGAAGTGAACAGCACACCAACTGTTACTCTGAGCTCAAGTACACTTATACCATAATCTTCTTGCGCCAAAGGTCAAGTAAACAATAATTGCATCTAATCTTAACTAGCAAGTAAACAAGAATCAAATGATCACACATGCAAAATTATTATCTTAGAAGTAACACATAGAAATTTCTATTTCCAGCCCTTACATAAGTATCAAACCATGAATTACACATAATTGTTAACGATAACAACAAAGTAATGGATATTTAAACAGATAAAATAAGGTTATTTAGGAACTAAATATCCAAGTGCAGCATGCAGCATTCACTCCAGGAGGGTATTGACAATGGATTTTACGTTGAGCTTCTTGAGGTCAGTGTAAGACTGACCACAGCCAATGAACATGACAGGAGCTCCAGATACATACACCATGGAAAGCGCTGCTCCAACCTTGTCATCAATGGTGTCAAACTTGGTAAGCAGGATGCCATCTATCGATCTAGCAGTGGGAGCAGTGGAAAGGTCTGTCAGTTTCTGGCTAAACTTGGTGAGCTGATCAACAGCATCATTTCCCACCAGCGCTTCTCCCACAAACAAAACCAGGTCCGGGTTATTGAGATTGATGAGCTTGGAGAGTGCCCTCATGAGTGGCTCATTGTCTTGCATACGCCCTGCGGTGTCGACAAGAACAACGTCTGATTTGTTCCGGGTGGCTTCCTGAATCGCACCCTTCGCCACTACAGCTGGATCCCTTTCGTATCCTTTCTCAAATATTGGAATCTGAAGCCTGCGAGCATGTGTGCGCAGCTGCTCAACAGCGCCAGATCTAAAGGTGTCACATGCTGCCAGCGTGACACTAAGATCATGCTGAAGAAGCCAATAAGCAACCTTTGCGAGGTTAGTGGATTTGCCTACCCCATTAACCCCAACAAAGACGATGACATACGGCGTGCCACGGTCCTTGGCAGCATGAACATCTCTCAGTATGTCAATAGATCGCCTTGGGGTCAAAATGCGAACCAGAGCCTCTTCCATAGCTGCCTGAACAGAAGAGGATATCCGTGTGAACGATCCAAGCTTCTTGCCTAGGAGGCTGGCTGCGACTGATTCACAGAGCTTCTCTGCAATTTCCTCGGCTACATTCTTGGTCATGAGCCGGTCTTTCAGAGATTCGAGTGCAGGTTGCAGATCAGACTCCTTCAGTTCTGCATTGCTACCTGCAATGCTCCTGAACATTGAGGAGAACCACCCATCCTTTGCTGTGCTCCTCACCGCTTCATCCTTATCCATCATGCTCTTCCCCTGGTTGACAGCCGTCTGCTCCCCAGCCCCTCCGCCATGATCCGCCGGGTTGGAGTAATCCAACTTCTTCTCGGATGGTTTCTTATCCTTGGGTACAGGTTTCTTGTCTCTCCCTGGTCTCCGTTTCTTCTTATCCTTGTGCACAGGTTTATTCCGCTTGTCTTTATCATTGCGTGGAAAAAGGAATTTTGTTATGTTTTCAAAATTAAAAGCCCCATTGTTGGGACCTTCATCCTCCTCCCTTTCCACAACAACACCACCATGGCCGGCATGAGAATTCTCTTCCACACCATTGAAGCTACCATCTGCTGCTGAGCTGTGCTTGGCCTGCCGGGAAGGCTCACCATCGGAGTCATCCTTCCCAGACTCATCACCCATCTTCTCACCACCAGCAGCAGCACCACCACCACCGCCAACGCCACCATGGGGCTGGAGAGCGCCAGGGGATGAAGCTGGAGCAGGCTTCGCGGAGACGGGGGGCGGACGGGACGCGCGCGCCTCGGCCTCGAGATGGAGCTGCCGGAACCTCTCCCCGAACTCGTCGTAGGACACGCGGCTCGGGTTGTAGATCCGCGCGAATTCCGCGCTGACGGCGGCCAGGAGGTCGTCGACGTACAGCAGGTGGAGCACCCGCCTGTAGACGGCGACGAAGACGAGCCCGAGCGCGTTGTCGTAGGTCCACCTGAGCGCGTGCGGGCCGTGGGTGAAGCCGGCGCCGGCCCCGGCGGAGGCTGAGCGGCCCTCGAGGAGGAAGGACCGGATGAGTGCGTCGATCGGGGAGCCCTTCAGCGCAGCGGCGGCGCCGGCCAGCGACCACATGATGAGGCCGCCGCGCGTGAAGATGAGCAGCTCCTCCAACATCTCGCCGGCGATTTGGCGGCGGAAACCCTGGGATTGTCCGCGGCGGCGAACTGATTACCTATCGCGCGAACTGAATCGGAAGACTGGGGAGGCGTGGGGTTAGGGCTGGGCGGGGCCTGGGCTATGTAGCGCCGAAACAGACGTACCCTGACCCGGACTCGGACATTCTCAGTCTATCCGAATTTGAATATACTTTGGTAAAGAACGATTTTTTTTTTGCGGGTAAAAGAGAACGAATTTGAATACAGTACTCCAAAATCGGATTTCCTCAAAAAAGGTAGAAAAACTTGAATTTGGTTATTAATCCTAAATTAAGACAAGTTAAACCAATCCTAATTCTACACTATCCAGACTTCCATGGTTTTTCTTCGTCAATAGTTTGATTATCTAGTACAACAAGGTTTGCCCGTCTCTGATAAGGAAGAAGCGAATAACGACGGTGCCTCCTCGGCTCGCACCAGTGATGGTAGACGTTGCTAGGTAATATGAACCTGAATATAATTCATGTAACTTCTGGTGTTATTTCTACTGCTATAAAAGTTTTTTTGAACACAATACAAAACGCAGACACTCGTATATACGCACATACACTCATCTCTATGAGCACACACATGCACACTCTATGCCTATGAGCACCTTCGAGGAACTGAACCGTTGAGATTGACGAAGTCGCCACAGACGCCTTTGTAGTCGACGAGAACATCTGCTTTCATTGAACACACATCGCCGAAAGCGCTGAAATAAATACAGAAAAATGCAAGCATCAATGTCAAATCTAAGATTTGAACTCCGGTGGGCTAGGGATAGCAATGCCTTCCTAACGATTCAACCATATTGGTTCACTCTACTACTATACCAGTTGATAAATAGTTTGGAAGTATTTTCCGCATTAAAAAGAACATGCAAGACAAATGCTTTTAATAAGATTGCCCTCTGCCACATTTTGTTATTTGCAACATCTATATCTTTATTATTAATGAATATAAAATCCAAAGTTAATACAAACGTGGTTGTTATTTGCTTCTTATCGACTTTTATTACTTCTTTATTTGGATCTTGCTGAATAATTACAACCGTAATAGAACAACCGTTAGAAAATGTGATAAATAAGTCATCAAATTATCTTACTAACCATGACATGTGATCACCACTTCAAAAATATTTATCACAATTTATTTTCGATGAAACCCATTTAAACCCGTTCTTCTGCACAAAAAAAAACCTAAAACCCCATATTTTGCTAGAATTGATAACAAATGAAACAGAAAAATGAATAAAAACATGCAGGTCTAATATTATGATATCTCTTCTCCTGGTTCAAAATTATATATGTATCCTTTTAAAACATTAGAAATAGTTGTATTATTATCACATGTACATTAACCTGGAAATAGTTTAGAAAAATACTCATGATGTATTTTGGTATTTTCAGCCTACCCAGTTGAGAGTGAGCCATGTTCCAAAACTATAAACTAAATAGCAAATACAGATATGATCCAAGTCGATTCATGCCTTGTTCATCACTCAAAAATCTCCCAATAATCCCAAGTTAATTCATAGACATGTACTTGGCTATCCTCTACATTTTTTTGTGTTAAGCTTTTTATGTGAAATACCCCATCCATTCACCTAGCACCGATAACTCCGATCCCATTCATAGACATGTATGTTTTAACCTGAAAATAGTTTTTTTGCCCATGATTTCCTCTCCAATAGCTTCACAACGCGCCTGCCCTTTCTCACACCCTGTGATTTGCACCATCATATGGACAATGTTGCGTGCATGTGTGTGTGTGGATCATATGATTGGGTGCTACTATGGCTATATCCTATTATTCATTGGCTTGGCTTGCCTTGGAACGTAGACCTTCATACTTTGGTCCTCTTTTAACTACAGAAATCCGACGTGTCATGTGGATCCGAGTGGTCTCGGAAGGCGCATAACAAGGTGTCATTAATAGAAAAAGGACCTCGTTCATCACATTAGTCTCGGCTAGAGTTGGAATCGGGAGTAATATGAGCATTAGTCCCGGTTTCAAGTTTCATGGGCGCCAGAGGACCTTTAGTCCTGATACCAACCGGGACTAAAGTCCTTGACCCTTTAGTCCCGATTGATAACACTAACCCAGACTAAAGGGTCTATCTTTAGTCCCGGTTGGTATTACCAACCCAGACTAAAGGTTCTCCATAGGCTAGTTCAAAAGGAAAGCATTCCATCCAAAGTCACATGTGCTGTGTAGGTAGAATGGTAAGCTGCATGCAAGGCAATACGTGAGGTCTTGAGTTTGAATCCCATGCGATGCATTGGTGGGAGGCATTATGACAACCGGGACTAAAGGATCATGCCTTAGTCCCGAATCCATAGTCTCGGTTGGGAAAACCGGAACTAAAGGGGCCGGGGTTGGGAACCGGGACTAAAGGGGTTTTTCTATGTGACGCCCCGAGACCGATGTGCCAGGTGTCCTCCAGTTATTCGTCGATGTTGCCATGTCATTTGCTTGCGTGTTGCATTTTATCATATCATCATGTGCATTGCATCATCATGTTTTAAAACTTGCATTCGTCCGGGTTCTCCGAGTTCTCTCGGTTGTCCGTTCTGAGCCCAACCACACTGGCACGCGCCCGCGGCATGTCCGAAATATTATTTTATTAGTGGCCGAAAAATGTTCTCAGAATAGGATGAAAGTTGGCGTGCGGTGTTTTTATGTTGTAGGTAGGCCGCCTGTCAATTTTCGTCGCATTCGGAGTTCATTTGACGCCCCAACGTTTAACTATAGCGGCAATATAGCCGGTCTATCGTCGGACGTTTTCGGTCTCCGGAAACAGTCGCCGGGTCTCTCTCTCTCTCCTCTCTTCTCAGTCTATCTCTCTAGCACAGCCCACCTAGCCCTCCACTCTGACCGGTGCCATCGGATCGTGATCCGAGGGTCCGGAAGCCCCCCAAACCCCTCCTAACCCTAATCCTAACACCCCTTTCCTTATATAAACCCCCTTCCTTCCAATTTTGGACAGCCTAGTCAAATCCAGCTACCTCTAGCCTCCCCCCTCAGTTTTCCGCGCCCAGCCACAGTCCCGTCGCCATTTGGCACCGCCCAAATGGCCAGCCGCCGCCGGCCAGGCGCTCTCCACCATCCCCGTCGCGCCATGTCACCCATCAACCTCCCTGCACCGCTCGGGCCCGTCGAAGCCCGTCCGCGGCCCGCTGCGGACCGAATCTG
The DNA here is from genome assembly GCA_034509565.1 of Triticum monococcum. Taxonomy (NCBI): domain Eukaryota; kingdom Viridiplantae; phylum Streptophyta; class Magnoliopsida; order Poales; family Poaceae; genus Triticum; species Triticum monococcum. The sequence goes on from CM067846.1 coordinate 73,118,253, forward strand.
GCCCGACGCTACCCTGCAAGCAACCGCGTCGCCCCGCTCCTCCCACCTCTCGCTCGATCCCGATGGGATTGGGAGCGCTCGCTGCCGCCCACTGCACGACGCCATCTGTCGCCGCCATCGTCGGAGATGAGTATCGGTGACCCCGCACCCTCCTTCCTTTTCCCCGAGCTCTCTCTAACCTCTCCCTTCGCTGTTCTCTCTCTCTGCCAGGAATTCCGTGGAGCACCGCCGCCGATCTGCTTCACCCTCGCCGGATCCGTTCGACCATCGCCGGAAATGGGGCCGCCGCACCCGGATCTGGTCTGCTCCGGCCGCTGGTGCTCGTCCCCAACCTCTTGGACCTGCGGCCTCCACCCAGTTCGCCGCCGCCATGACCACTGCGTTGTGCGCGGGATCAGGCGGACGACCGCTCAGCCTCGCTCGCCTCCTTGCTGGGCCACTAGTTCCTGCGTCCTGGCCCAGATCCAGCGCCCGTGTGGGTCGCAGGCAGGCCGGCCCAACCGCTGCCTAAGCCGACCTCCTCTTCTCTGAACGGGCCGAGGCCCATGGGTGAGCAGCCTTCCCCAGCGCCTGTTTCGGTTGGGCCAGCCAGATCCGGCCCGCTATGTTTTTTTCCCTGTCCAGTGATTTAGTAATTATCCGGTTGCTACCTGTTTTGCAGAAAAGTCCCCCTAGATCATGCATATAATTACTCATAAACCGTGCATCAGATTAAAATGTTTTAAATATGTAAAATGTCTAGAATTTTGTCTAGTTTAATAATATGCAACTTTCATCTATGTTTAAAATGCTTAAAATATTGTTTCATTAAATTTACTCCTATGCCATGCTAAAATAATTTAATTCAGAACTAAATATCCGTAGCTCCAAATTTATTAAACTTTATATGTAAATGGGATAGAATTTTGCCTAGTTTAACATGGTGGCTTTACTTTGCATGTTTAATAACTCTAAAATTGTGTTTAGGTCAGATCAGCACCAAATCTAAAATATGCATATGGGGATTTTCCAGACTTGTTGCTTGTTGTTCCGGCCTCATTTAAACTTGACTAGATTAGATAGTTTCATCATGTTTCTCCTCTTGTCATGTTTAACAACATTTAATATTGTTGGGTACATAACCGAGAGAGAACTAAATAATGGATGTGGTGTTCCGTCAATATGCAACCCGTTGCATAATTGAGCTCCACTTAATTTGTAGTTTTGTTTGTGCCCCTTGCCATGCCATGCATATTTAAACTGGACATGCATCATACTTAATTGTGCATCATGCCATGTTCATGTCGTGGTTGTTTACTATGTTGTTTGCTTCTTTCCGGTGTTGCTTCTTCGGGTTGGTTCCGATAACGTCGCGTTTGTGAGGATTCGTTCATCTACGTCCGTTTGTCTTCTTCATGGACTCGTTCTTCTTCCTTGCGGGATCTCAGGCAAGATGATCATACCCTCGAAATCACTTCTATCTTTGCTTGCTTAGTTGCCCGCTCTTTTGCTATGCCTATGCTGCGATACCTACCACTTGCTTATCATGCCTCCCATATTGTTGAACCAAGCCTCTAACCCACCTTGTCCTAGCAAACCGTTGTTTGGCTATGTTAGCGCTTTGCTCGGCCCCTCTTATAGCGTTGTTAGTTGTAGGTGAAGATTGAAGTTTGTTCCTTGTTGGAACATGGAGATGTTGTTCCTTGTTGGAACATGTTTACTTGTTGGGATATCACAATATCTCTTATTTAATTAATGCATCTATATACTTGGTAAAGGGTGGAAGGCTCGGCCTTATGCCTGGTGTTTTGTTCCACTCTTGCCGCCCTAGTTTCCGTCATATCGGTGTTATGTTCCCGGATTTTGCGTTCCTTACGCGGTTGGGTAATAATGGGAACCCCTTGACAGTTCGCCTTGAATAAAACTCCTCCAGCAATGCCCAACCTTGGTTTTACCATTTGTACTAACAACCTACCACCTTCCCTTGGGTTCTGCAGACTCAAGGGTCATCTTTATTCTAACCCCCCCGGGCCAGTGCTCCTCTGAGTGTTGGTCCGAACTGAGCTGCCTGCGGGGCCACCTCGGGGAAACTTGAGGGTTGGTTTTACTCGTAGCTAGTCTCATCTGAGTGTGCCCTGAGAAAGAGATATGTGCAGCTCCTATCGGGATTTGTCGGCACATTCGGGCGGTGTTGCTGGATTTGTTTTAACTTGTCGAAGTGTCTTGTAGAACCGGGATACCGAGTCTGATCGGAACGTCTCGGGAGGAGGTCTATTCCTTCGTTGACCGTGAGAGCTTGTGATGGGCTAAGTTGGGACACCCCTGCAGGGATTTGAACTTTCGAAGGCCGTGCCCACGGTTATGGGCAGATGGGAATTTGTTATTGTCCGGTTGTAGAAAACCTAAAGTTGACCTTAATTAAAATACATCAACCGCGTGTGTAACCGTGATGGTCTCTTTCCGGCGGAGTCCGGGAAGTGAACAAGGTGTTGGAGTTATGCTTGACGTAGGTTGTTTAGATCACTTCTTGATCATACTTTTATCGATCGTGCTTTGCCTTCTCTTCTTGCTCTCATTTGTGTATGTTAGCCACCATATATGCTAGTCGCTTGCTGCAGCTCCACCTCATACCTTTACCTTACCCATAAGCTTAAATAGTCTTGATCGCGAGGGTGCGAGATTGCTGAGTCCCCGTGGCTCACAGATACTTCCAAAACCAGTTTGCAGGTGCTGATGTTACCGAGCAGGTGAGGCAACCCAGCTCAAGGAGGAGCTCGACGAAGATCTTGTCCTTTGTGTTGTTTCGTTCTAGTTGATCAGTAGTGGAGCCCAGTTGGGGGTCGATCGGGGACCTTGTCACATTTGGGGTTCTTCTTTTATTTTGGTTCCGTAGTCGGACCTTGATTGTATTTGGATGTTGTAATGCTTTATCCATGTAATTGTGTGAAGTGGCGATTGTAAGCCAACTATGTAACTTCTTCCCCTATTTTATTACATGGGTTGTGTGAAGATTACCTCACTTGCGACATTGCTTTCTGAAGGAAATATGCCCTAGAGGCAATAATAAAGTTATTATTTATTTCCTTATTTCATGATAAATGTTTATTATTCATGCTAGAATTGTATTAACCGGAAACATAATACATGTGTGAATACATAGACAAATAGAGTGTCACTAGTATGCCTCTACTTGACTAGCTCGTTAATCAAAGATGGTTATGTTTCCCAACCATGGACAAAGAGTTGTTATTTGATTAACGAGGTCACATCATTAGTTGAATGATCTGATTGATATGACCCATTCCATTAGCTTAGCTACCGATCGTTTAGTATGTTGCTATTGCTTTCTTCATGACTTATACATGTTCCTATGACTATGAGATTATGCAACTCCCATTTACCGGAGGAACACTTTGTGTGCTACCAAACGTCACAACGTAACTGGGTGATTATAAAGGAGCTCTACAGGTGTCTCCAAAGGTGAATGTTGGGTTGGCGTATTTCGAGATTAGGATTTGTCACTCCGATTGTCGGAGAGGTATCTCTGGGCCCTCTCGGTAATGAACATCACATAAGCCTTGCAAGCATTGCAACTAATGAGTTAGTTGCGAGATGATGTATTACGGAACGAGTAAAGAGACTTGTCGGTAACGAGATTGAACTAGGTATTGGATACCGATGATCGAATCTCGGGCAAGTAACATACCGATGACAAAGGGAACAACGTATGTTGTTATGCGATCTGACCGATAAAGATCTTCGTAGAATATGTAGGAGCCAATATGGGCATCCAGGTCCCGCTATTGGTTATTGACCAGAGAGGTGTCTCGGTCATGTCTACATAGTTCTCGAACCCGTAGGGTCCGCACGCTTAACGTTCGTTGACAATATAGGACTATGTGAGTTATGTATGTTGGTGACCAAATGTTGTTCGGAGTCCGGGATGAGATCACGGACATGACGAGGAACTTCGGAATGGTCCGGAGACAAAGTTTGATATATGGGATAATAGTGTTTGGTCACCAGAAGGGTTCCGGAAATCACCGGAAGGGGTTCCGGATGTTTCCCGAAATGTTTGGGTACGAGAACACTTTATTTGGGCCAAAGGGGAAAGCCCACAAGGTTTTTGGAAAGCGCAAAAGGAAGTTTTGTGGAGTCCAGGGGCCAGACGCCAGGGTCCCTGGCGTCTGGGTCCAGACGCCAGGAACCCTGGCGTCTGGCCCTGGAGTCCGAGAAGGACTCTTGCCTTTCGGGTGAAACCGACTTTTTGGAGGCTTTTACTCCAAGTTTCGACCCCAGGGCTCAACATATAAATAGAGGGGCAGGGCTAGCACCAAAGACACATCAAGAAACACCAAGCCGTGTGCCGGCAACTCCTTCTCCTCTAGTTTATCCTCCGTCATAGTTTTCGTAGAGCTTAGGCGAAGCCCTGTGAAGATTTTTCTTCACCAACACCGTAACCACGCCGTTGTGCTGCCGGAACTCATCTACTACTTCACCCCTCTTGCTGGATCGAGAAGGCGAGGACGTCACCAAGCCGTACATGTGCAGAACTCGGAGGTGCCGTGCTTTCAGTACTTGGATCGGTCGGATCGTGAAGACGTTCGACTACATCAACCGCGTTGATATAACGCTTCCGCTTACGGTCTACGAGGGTACGTAGACAACACTCTCCCCTCTCGTTGCTATGCATCACCATGATCTTGCGTGTGCGTAGGAATTTTTTTGAAATTACTACGTTCCCCAACAGTGGCATCCGAGCCTAGGTTTTATGGTTTGATGTTATGTGCACGAGTAGAACACAAGTGAGTTGTGGGCGATATAAGTCATACTGCCTACCAGCATGTCATACTTTGGTTCGGCGGTATTGTTGGACGAAGCGGCCCGGACCGACATTACGCGTACGCTTGCGCAAGACCGGTTCTCCCGATGTGCTTTGCACATAGGTGGCTTGCGGGTGACAGTTTCTCCAACTTTAGTTGAACCGAGTGTGGCTACGCCCGGTCCTTGCGAAGGTTAAAACAGCACCAACTTGACAAACTATCATTGTGGTTTTGATGCGTAGGTAAGATTGGTTCTTGCTTAAGCCCGTAGCAGCCACGTAAAACTTGCAACAAACAAAGTAGAGGACGTCGAACTGGTTTTTGCAGGGCATGTTGTGATGTGATATGGCCAAGACATGATGCTGAATTTTATTGTATGAGATGATCATGTTTTGTAACCGAGTTATCGGCAACTGGCAGGAGCCATATAGTTGTCGCTTTATTGTATGCAATGCAATCGCGCTGTAATGCTTTACTTTATCACTAAGCGGTAGCGATAGTCATGGAAGCATAAAAGTGGCGAGACGACAACGATGCTGCGATGGAGATCAAGGTGTCGCGCCGGTGACGATGGTGATCATGACGGTGCTTCGGAGATGGAGATCACAGGCACAAGATGATGATGGCCATATCATATCACTTATATTGATTGCATGTGATGTTTATCTTTTATGCATCTTATCTTGCTTTGATTGACGGTAGCATTATAAGATGATCTCTCACTAAATTATCAAGAAGTGTTCTCCCTGAGTATGCACCGCTGTGAAAGTTCTTCGTGCCGAGACACCACGTGATGATCGGGTGTGATAGGCTCTACGTTCAAATACAACGGGTGCAAAACAGTTGCACACGCGGAATACTAAGGTTATACTTGACGAGCCAAGCATATACAGATATGGCCTCGGAACACGGAGACCGAAAGGTCGAGCGTGAATCATATAGTAGATATGATCATCATAGTGATGTTCACCAATGAAGCTACTCCATCTCACGTGATGATCGGACATGGTTTAGTTGATTTGATCATGTGATCACTTAGAGGATTAGAGGGATGTCTATCTAAGTGGGAGTTCTTAAGTAATATGATTAAATTGAACTTAAATTTATCATGAACTTAGTCCTGGTAGTATTTTGCAAATCATGTCGTAGATCAATAGCTCGCGTTGTTGCTTCCCTGTGTTTATTTTGATATGTTCCTAGAGAAAAACTATGTTGAAAGATGTTAGTAGCAATGATGTGGATTGGATCCGTGATATGAGGTTTACCCTCATTGCTGCACAGAAAAATTATGTCCTTGATGCACCGCTAGGTGACAGACCTATTGCAGGAGCAGATGCAGACGTTATGAACGTTTGGCTAGCTCAATATGATGACTACTTGATAGTTTAGTGCACCATGCTTAACGGCTTAGAATCGGGACTTCAAAGACGTTTTGAACATCATGGACCATATGAGATGTTCCAGGAGTTGAAGTTAATATTTCAAGTAAATACCCGAGTTGAGAGATATGAAGTCTCCAACAAGTTCTATAGCTAAAAAATGGAGTTAATCGCTTGAATCAAGTGGGAGTTAATCTTCTAGATAAGATAGTGATTGACAAAATTCTCTAGTCACCATGACCAAGGTAGTAGAACTTCGTGATGAACTATAGTATGCAAGGGATGACGAAAACGACTCCCAAGCTTTTCATGATGATGAAATCGATGAAGGTAGAAATCAAGAAAAACATCAAGTGTTGATGGTAGACAAGACCACTAGTTTCAAGAAAAGGGCAGAGGGAAGAAGGGGAACTTCAAGAAGAACAACAAGCAAGTTGCTGCTCAAGAGAAGAAAGCCAAGTATGGACCTAAGCCGGAGACTGAGTGCTTCTACTGCAAAGGGACTGGTCACTGGAAGCGGAATTACCCCAAGTGATTGGCAGATAAGAAGGATGGCAAGGTGAAGATAAGTATATTTGATATACATGTTATTGATGTGTACTTTACTAGTGTTTATAGCAACCCCTCAGTATTTGATACTAGTTCAGTTGCTAAGATTAGTAACTCGAAACGGGACTTGCAGAATAAACAGAGACTAGTTAAGGGTGAAGTGACGATGTGTGTTGGAAGTGGTTCCAAGATTGATATGATCATCATCGCACACTCCCTATAAATTCGGGATTAGTGTTGAACCTAAATAAGTGTTATTTTGTGTTTACATTGAGCATGAATATGATTTGATCATGTTTGTTGTAATACGGTTATTCATTTAAGTAAGAGAATAAATTGTTGTTCTATTTACATGAATAAAACCTTATATGGTTACACACCCAATGAAAATGGTTCATTGGATCTCGATCGTAGTGATACACATATTCATAATATTGAAACCAAAAGATGCAAAGTTAATAATGATAGTGCAACTTATTTGTGGCACTACCGTTTAAGTCATATTGGTGTAAAACGCATGAAGAAACTCCATGCTGATGGGCTTTTGGAATCACTTGATGCTTGTGAACCATGCCTTATGGGCAAGATGACTAAAATGCCGTTCTCCGGAACAATGAAGCAAGCAATAGATTTGTTGGAAATCATACAACTGATGTATGTGGTCCGATGAATATTAAGGCTTGCAGCAGGTATCATTATTTTCTGACCTTCACAGATGATTTGAGCAGATATGGGGATATCTACTTGATGAAACATAAGTCTGAAACATTTGAACAGTTCAAAGAATTTCAGAGTGAAGTGGAAAATCATCGTGACAAGAAAATAAAAGATTCTACGATCTGATCGTGGAAGAGAATATTTGAGTTACGAGTTTGGTCTTCAGTTAAAACAATGTGGAATAGTTTCACAAACTCATGCCACATGGAACACCACAGCATAATGGTGTGTCCGAACGTCATAACCGTACTTTATTGGATATAGTGCAATCTATGATGTCTCTTACCGATCTACCACTATCGTTTTGGGGTTATGCATTAGAGACAACCGCATTCATGTTAAAAGGGCACCATCTAAATCTGTTGAGACGACACCGTATGAACTGTGGTTTGGCAAGAAACCAAAGTTGTCGTTTCTCAAAGTGTGGGGTTGCAATGCTTATGTGAAAAAGTTTCATCCTGATAAGCTCAAACCCAAATCAGAAAAGTGTGTCTTCATAGGATACCCAAAAAGTTACTGTTGGGTACACCTTCTATCACAGATCCGAAGGCAAGAATTTTGTTGCTAAATTCGGAAACTTTCTGGAGACGGAGTTTCTCTCGAAAGAAGTGAGTGGGAGGAAAGTAGAAAACTTGATAAGGTAATTGTACCTTCTCCCTTATTGGAAAGTAGTTCATCACAGAAATCTGTTCTTGTGACTACTACACCAATTAGTGAGGAAGCTAATGATGATGATCATGTAACTTAATATCAAGTTACTACCGAATCTCGTAGGTAAACCAGAGTGAGATCCGCACCAGAGTGGTACGGTAATCCTGTTCTGGAAGTCATGTTACTAGACCATGACGAACTTGCGAACTATGAGGAAGCGATGATGAGCCCAGATTCTGTGAAATGGCTTGAGGCCATGAAATCTGAGATAAGATCCATGTATGAGAACAAAGTATGGACTTTGATTGACTTGCCCAATGATCGACGAGTCATTGAGATTAAATGGATCTTCAAGAGGAAGACGGACGCTAATAGTAGTGTTACTATCTACAAAGCTAGAATTGTCGCAAAAGGTTTTCGACAAGTTCAAGGTGTTGACTACGATGAGAGTTTCTCACTCGTATCTATGCTTGAGTCTATTCCAATCATGTTAGTAATTGCCGCATTTTATTAAATCTGGCAAATGGATAAACAAAACTGCATTCCTTAATGGATTTATTAAAGAAGAGTTGTATACGATGCAACTAGAAGGTTTTGTCGATCCTAAAGGTGTTAACAAAATATGTAAGCTCCAGCGATCCATCTATGGACTGGTGCAAGCATCTCGGAGTTGGAATATACGCTTTGATGAGTTGATCAAAGCATATAGTTATATACAGACTTGCGGTGAAGCCTGTATTTACAAGAAAGTGAGTGGGAGCACTACAACATTTCTGATAAGTATATGTATGACATATTGTTGATCAGAAATAATGTAGAATTATTCTGTAAAGCACAAAGGAGTGTTTGAAAGGAGTTTTTTCAAAGAAAGACCTCGGTGAAGCTGCTTACATATTGAGCATCAAGATCTATAGAGATAGATCAAGACGCTTGATAAGTTTTTTCAATGAGTACATGCCTTGACAAGATTTTGAAGTAGTTCAAAATGGAACAGTCAAAGAAAGAGTTCTTGCCTGTGTTACAAGATGTGAAATTGAGTAAGACTCAAAAGCCCGACCACGGCAGAAGATAGAAAGAGAATGAAAGTCATTCCCTATGCCTCAGTCATAGGTTCTATAAAGTATGCCATGCTGTGTACCAGATCTATTGTATACCCTACACTGATTTTGGCATGGGAGTACAATAGTGATCTAGGAGTAGATCACTGGACAACGGTCAAAATTATCCTTAGTGGAATAAGGATATGTTTCTTGATTATGGAGGTGACAAAAAGGAGTTTTGACACTGATCTGGATGACTCTAAGTCTCGATCTAGATACATATTGAAAGTGGGAGCAATTAGCTAGAGTAGCTCAATGCAGAGCATTGTTGACATAGAAATTTGCAAAATACATGCGGATCTGAATGTGGCAGACCCGTTGACTAAGATTCTCACACAAGCAAAACATGATCACACCTTAGTACTCTTTGGGTGTTAATCACATAGCGATGTGAACTAGATTATTGAATCCAGTAAACCTTTTGGGTGTTGGTCACATGGCGATGTGAACTATGGGTGTTAATCACATGGTGATGTAAACTATTGCTGTTAAATCACATGACGATGTGAACTAAATTATTGACACTAGTGCAAGTGGGAGACTGAAGGAAATATGCCCTAGAGGCAATAATAAAGTTATTATTTATTTCCTTATTTCATGATAAATGTTTATTATTCATGCTAGAATTGTATTAACCGGAAACATAATACATGTGTGAATACATAGACAAATAGAGTGTCACTAGTATGCCTCTACTTGACTAGCTCGTTAATCAAAGATGGTTATGTTTCCCAACCATGGACAAAGAGTTGTTATTTGATTAACGAGGTCACATCATTAGTTGAATGATCTGATTGACATGACCCATTCCATTAGCTTAGCTCCCGATCATTTAGTATGTTGCTATTGCTTTCTTCATGACTTATACATGTTCCTATGACTATGAGATTATGCAACTCCCGTTTACCGGAGGAACACTTTGTGTGCTACCAAACGTCACAATGTAACTGGGTGATTATAAAGGAGCTCTACAGGTGTCTCCAAAGGTGAATGTTGGGTTGGCGTATTTCGAGATTAGGATTTGTCACTCTGATTGTCGGAGAGGTATCTCTGGGCCCTCTCGGTAATGAACATCACATAAGCCTTGCAAGCATTGCAACTAATGAGTTAGTTGCGAGATGATGTATTACGGAACGAGTAAAGAGACTTGCTGGTAACGAGATTGAACTAGGTATTGGATACCGACGATCGAATCTCGGGCAAGTAACATACCGATGACAAAGGGAACAACGTATGTTGTTATGCTGTCTGACCGATAAAGATCTTCATAGAATATGTAGGAGCCAATACCGGCATCCAGGTCCCGCTATTGGTTCTTGACCAGAGAGGTGTCTCGGTCATGTCTACATAGTTCTCGAACCCGTAGGGTCCGCACGCTTAATGTTCATTGACGATATAGTACTATGTGAGTTATGTATGTTGGTGACCGAATGTTGTTCGGAGTCCGGGATGAGATCACGGACATGACGAGGAACTCCGGAATGGTCCGGAGACAAAGTTTGATATATGGGATAATAGTGTTTGGTCACCGGAAGGGTTCCGGAAATCACCGGAAGGGGTTCCGGATGTTTCCCGAAATGTTTGGGTACGAGAACACTTTATTTGGGCCAAAGGGGAAAGCCCACAAGGTTTTTGGAAAGCGCAAAAGGAAGTTTTGCGGAGTCTAGGGGCCAGACACCAGGGTCCCTGGCGTCTGGGTCCAGACACCGGGAACCCTGGCGTCTGGCCCTAGAGTCCGAGAACGACTCTTGCCTTTCGGGTGAAACCGACTTTGTGGAGGCTTTTACTCCAAGTTTCGACCCCAGGGCTCAACATATAAATAGAGGGGCAGGGCTAGCACCAAAGACACATCAAGAAACACCAAGCCATGTGCCGGCAACCCCGTCTCCTCTAGTTTATCCTCCGTCATAGTTTTCGTAGAGCTTAGGCGAAGCCCTGCGAAGATTGTTCTTCACCAACACCGTCACCACGCCGTCGTGCTGCCGGAACTCATCTACTACTTCGCCCCTCTTGCTGGATCGAGAAGGCGAGGACGTCACCGAGCCGTACGTGTGCAGAACTCGTAGGTGCCGTGCTTTCGGTACTTGGATCGGTCGGATCGTGAAGACGTTCGACTACATCAACCGCGTTGATATAACGCTTCCGCTTACGGTCTACGAGGGTACGTAGACAACACTCTCCCCTCTCGTTGCTATGCATCACCATGATCTTGCGTGTGCGTAGGAATTTTTTTGAAATTACTACGTTCCCCAACACTTTCAATGCGGTTATGCCTCTAAGTCGTGCTTAAACACGTGGGAGATATAGCTGTTGGGGAACGTAGTAATTTCAAAAAAAAATCCTACGCACACGCAAGATCATGGTGATGCATAGCAACGAGGGGAGAGTTTGATCTACGTACCCTTGTAGATCGACAACGGAAGCATTTGGTTGATGTAGTCGTACGTCTTCACGGCCCGACCGATCAAGCACTGAAACTACGGCACCTCCGAGTTTTAGCACATGCTCAGCTCGATGATGATCCCCGGACTCCGATCCAGCAAAGTGTCAGGGAAGAGTTCCGTCAGCACGACGGCGTGGTGACGATCTTGATGTACTACTGTCGCAGGGCTTCGCCTAAGCACCGCTACAATATTATCAAGGACTATGGTGGCAGGGGGCGCCGCACACGGCTAAGAATAAGATCACGTGGATCAACTTGTGTGTCTCTGGGGTTCCCTACCTCCGTATATAAAGGATCAAGGGGGGGTGCGGCCGGCCTAGGAGAGGCGTGCCTGGAGGAGTCCTACTCCCTCTGGGAGTAGGATTCCCCCCCCCCCCCCCCCAATCCTAGTTGGAATAGGATTCGCGGAGGAGGGAAAAGAGAGGGGGGGGGCGGCCCCCTCTCCTTGTCCTATTCGGACCAAGGGAGGGGAGGGGCGCGCGGCCCATCTTGGGCTGCCCCTTCTCTTTTCCACTAAGGCCCACTAAGGCCCATATAGCTCCCGGGGGGTTCCGGTAACCTCCCGGTACTCCGGTAAAATCCCGATTTCACCCGGAACACTTCCGATATCCAAACATAGGCTTCTAATATATCAATCTTTATGTCTCGACCATTTCGAGACTCCTCGTCATGTCCGTGATCACATCCGGGACTCCGAACAACCTTCGGTACATCAAAACGTATAAACTCATAATATAACTGTCATCGAAACCTTAAGCGTGCGGACCCTACGGGTTCGAGAACAATGTAGACATGACCGAGACACGTCTCTCGTCAATAACCAATAGCGGGACCTGGATGCCCATATTGGCTCCTACATATTCTACGAAGATCTTTATCGGTCAGACCGCATAACAACATACGTTGTTCCCTTTGTCATCGGTATGTTACTTGCCCGAGATTCGATCGTCGGTATCCAATACCTAGTTCAATCTCGTTACTGGCAAGTCTCTTTACTCGTTCCATAATACATCATCTCGCAACTAACTCATTAGTTGCATTGCTTGCAAGGCTTAAGTGATGTGCATTACTGATAGGGCCCAGAGATACTTCTCCGATGATCGGAGTGACAAATCCTAATCTTGAAATACGTCAACCCAACATGTACCTTTGGAGGCACCTATAGAGCACCTTTATAATCACCCAGTTACGTTGTGACGTTTGGTATCACACAAAGTGTTCCTCCGGTACACGGGAGTTACATAATCTCATAGTCATAGGAACATGTATAAGTCATGAAGAAAGCAATAGCAACATACTAAACGATCAGGTGCTAAGCTAATGGAATGGGTCATGTCAATCAGATCATTCAACTAATGATGTGATCCCGTTAATCAAATGACAACTCTTTGTCCATGGTTAGGAAACATAACCATCTTTGATTAATGAGCTAGTCAAGTAGAGACATACTAGTGACACTCTGTTTGTCTATGTATTCACACATGTATTATGTTTCCGGTTAATACAATTCTAGCATGAATAATAAACCTTTATCATGATATAAGGAAATAAATAATAACTTTATTATTGCCTCTAGGGCATATTTCCTTCAGTCTCCCACTTGCACTAGAGTCAATAATCTAGATTACAAAGTAATGATTCTAACACCCATGGAGCTTTGGTGCTGATCATGTTTTGCTCGTGGAAGAGGCTTAGTCAACGGGTCTGCCACATTCAGCTCCGTATGTATCTTGCAAATCTCTATGTCTCCCACCTGGACTAGATCCCGGATGGAATTGAAGCGTCTCTTGCTGTGTTTGGTCCTCTTGTGAAATCTGGATTCCTTTGCCAAGGCAATTGCACCAGTATTGTCACAAAATATTTTCATTGGACCCGATGCACTAGGTATGACACCTAGATCGGATATGAACTCCTTCATCCAGACTCCTTCGTTTGCTGCTTCCGAAGCAGCTATGTACTCCGCTTCACATGTAGATCCCGCCACGACGCTTTGTTTAGAACTGCACCAACTGACAGCTCCACCGTTTAATGTAAATACGTATCCGGTTTGCGATTTAGAATCGTCCGGATCAGTGTCGAAGCTTGCATCAACGTAACCGTTTACGATGAGCTCTTTGTCACCTCCATATACGAGAAACATATCCTTAGTCCTTTTCAGGTATTTCAGGATGTTTTTGACTGCTGTCCAGTGATCCACTCCTGGATTACTTTGGTACCAACTTATAGCAAGGCACACATCAGGTCTGGTACACAGCATTGCATACATGACAGAGCCTATGGCTGAAGCATAGGGAACATCTTTCATTTTCTCTCTATCTTCTACAGTGGCCGGGCATTGAGTCTGACTCAACTTTTCACCTTGTAACACAGGCAAGAACCCTTTCTTTGCTTGATCCATTTTGAACTTCTTCAAAATCTTGTCAAGGTATGTGCTTTTTGAAAGTCCAATTAAGCGTCTTGATCTATCTCTATAGATCTTGATGCCTAATATGTAAGCAGCTTCACTGAGGTCTTTCATTGAAAAACTCTTATTCAAGTATCCCTTTATGCTGTCCAGAAATTCTATATTATTTCCAATCAGTAATATGTCATCCACATATAATATCAGAAACGCTACAGAGCCCCCATTCACTTTCTTGTAAATACAGGCTTCTCCGAAAGTCTGTATAAAACCAAATACTTTGATCACACTATCAAAGCGTTTATTCCAACTCCGAGAGGCTTGCACCAGTCCATAAATGGATCGCTGGAGCTTGCACACTTTATTAGCTCCCTTTGGATCGACAAAACCTTCCGGTTGCATCATATACAACTCTTCTTCCAGAAATCCATTCAGGAATGCAGTTTTGACATCCATCTGCCAAATTTCATAATCATAAAATGCGGCAATTGCTAACATGATTCGGACAGACTTAAGCATCGCTACGGGTGAGAAGGTCTCATCGTAGTCAACTCCTTGAACTTGTCGAAAACCTTTTGCGACAAGTCGAGCTTTGTAGAGAGTAATATTACCGTCAGCGTCACACTAGTGCAGAACCGGGCAATAACACCGGTTCATAAGGCCCTTTAGTGCCGGTTAGGTAACTGGCACTAAAATTTCGGCACTAAAGGCCCCCCCTTTAGTACCGGTTCAGCACGAACCGGTGCTAAAGGGAAACCACGTGGCACGAGCCAGCTCCGGGGGCCGGGAGCCCTTTAGTACCGGTTGGTAACACCAACCGGTCCTAAAATGTTTGGGGGGTTTTTTGGTTTTATGATTTCTTTTTCATTTAATTTTGTGTTTTCCATTTTAATTCTTTTTCGTTTGCTGGTATTTTACGGTACTACACATTGTACACGTTATGCATATATATATATATATAAATAGAATTTCTAGTAGAACCAATCATATATATATCATCAATCATGTCTCACAAACCACCATATTAATTCACACATACACACATGTATAGCTATATACAATTTCTCCTACATATGCATGTTGCCTTCGGAGCCAGTGGCATTAGCCTGATTGGTGCCTTTGGAGCACGATGACAATTGGAAGTGGTTCATGACCTGGTCGATGGGGGCGGTAGTGGGTAATAGTATTCTCCCTTCGGATTTATGACCTGGTCCAGCTAAAAATCCCGCTATTTCCTCTTGAAGTGCTTCTACGCGCTCCATTTCTAGGAGCTTGTCCCGCACCTCTTTGAACTGTTAAGAAGGAGATCAATATGCATGTGTATTAGTTGTGTGACTAGATATCGACAATGTGTAAAAATTGTGAATAGTGTTCTGACAAGCGTACCCATTCCTGTCTTTGAGATATGCTCCTTTCGGACGCCATCATGCGAATGTTCTCGCAAACGCAGAATGCACACAGATCAGTCCCCTGCGCTTGCTTCAGGGCCTTTATTACGAGAATGGAATTTAATTTGATCAGATAATAATTAATCAAGCATGATAATTAAAGAGATGGCAGCTAGCTAGCTAGCTAGTACTACTTAATTACTTACTTTGGCTCGAAACCATTTCAGCTATGGTTTCCATTCGCCTTCCGTGACGCTGATGAACCTTGCCCAAGCCCTGCCCGCCGACAAAGAAAATGAATAAAGGGGTTATTAAATAGTTCATATCATGAAATGACGAACTAAATAGGCCGAGATATATAGTTAATAATGATTGAAATTACCTGTTGACTATCCCAAACAAGATGTTATAGTCACTATTTGCTTTGAGTAGCGAGTCCAGTATTTCAACTGTTCCGGCGTCAACTTTAATTATACACAAGATCCAGTGAAATCTGCATGCACACGTTTGCATGTCTTAATTAAGCGGGCATATGTAAGCAAAAACATGTAGCTAGCTAGTAGGCAAAAACAGAGAATTTGTAGTACAAGAAAGTGTGACTCACTGGAAGTTGTAAGGAAGTAGTATATCTTCATTGTATTTGAGGCGCTTCAAGAACTCGAACATGCTGTCCTCTACCTCTTTTTCATGATGCTTGTTTATTTTCCATGTGTATTCATTAACGGTGTTTGGGTCAATGAACCCAATGCCATAGCGTCCACCTTTTCTCATTTCATACATCTTCATCCTGCATAATACCATAGAAAAGAATATAGTGAGGATAATTACACGTAATGATTGATCAAAAGGATCACTACAGCTAGCTTGAGACTTAAATTACAGAAAGAAATCACTTACAGACAATAGCAACTGACGATAGATTTGTCGAGTGCGGCTTGATTGTATAACTGAAACAGTTCAGAATACTCAACGGCCACAGCTTTCTCATGGTAGTAATCATCCTTCTTGACATACACCATGAGGGACTCTCGATCGGATCTCTTGGTAATGTCCATGTACCATTGATGCAATTCATACATTCTCGTTGGGAGCTTCTTGACATCTTCTGGCTCGACCAAAGGTTGGCCCCGGATAAATTTCCGTTTTATTTCCTCCTCTGTAATCAGAGGCATGTCCTCGATCTCGAGGAGTTGTCCAACAGTGATCTTGAGTTCTTCAGCCTGCATTATATGCTCCTAGGTTATTACCACATCGTCCACCTCGGGAACGTAAACTGTTTGGCCACAATAATATTGGGCGCGCGTACTGTCACGTGTTGTTGGCGGCACAACAAGCAGGGGGGTCGATTGCGCCGCCTGTTTTCCCAGCTGGGCAACGGTTTTTCCCGCATTTTTTGACAACTGCTTGTTGTTTACTCGAGCTCGAGCTCGCCTCCTTCTGTAGACGTTGTCGATGTAACTTCCTGATGTGGCGCTCATAGTATGTGTCAACAGGCTTAGGAGCTGGTGGTTGAGCCATACGAATGAAGTGGTCAACTACTTCCATAGGCACTTTCTCCCTTGGCGGCGGTGGCGGTTTCAGTCCAAAATGGGCGTCGACTTCTGCCCGCACTATGGCATTGGTTTGCTCCTCGGTCCTATCGTAAGCCCTCACAGGAAGAGGAGTTCTGAGGTTTGGACCATATTTATATCGCTTGCCTCCGCCTGTACTTCCTGTACTATCACCTCGACTCGTACCGCTACGCACCATAGCTGCGGGGTGTCTCTTCTGCGATTGCTGAGGCGGCAGAGACGGCTGACGGTGCTGAGTTGGACGAGGAGGAGTGGCCTGAAGCTGTGCCGGACTTGGAGGAGGAGTGGCCTGAGGTTGTGCCGGACTTGGAGGAGGTGTGGACGTCTGACGCTGTGTCGGACTTGGAGGAGGAGTGGCCTGACACTTTGCCGGACTTGGAGGAGGAGGAGTGGCCTCGCGCTTTGGTGGACTTGGAGCGGGAGTCTGCTGACTCGATGGCGGACTTCGACGAGGAGTCGGGTGACGCGGTGTCGGTGGCCTTTGAAAGATGATGCAATCCTTTCTCCATAGGATGACATGATGTATGGCCTCTCCCAATGTGTGCTCATCGTCACCTCTAGGAATGTCAAGCTGTACCTCCGAATATGGGTCCACCACCTCATCAACCAAGACACGAGCATAGCCCGCAGGAATCAGGTCGCAATGGAAGGTTGCCTCGGGGGAATTTGAAAAAGCAACGGCGTCCGCCACCTTCATGGATATGTTCTTCATTTTGAAGTGTAGCTAGCAGTTAGTGTTCTCCGTGATGTCATCCACGGGGTATCTATCCAGCACTGCGTCGCCCGGGGCGGAACCCACGCTGCTTCTCGGCATGGATGGGGCGGTGGTATCCAATGCTGGATCATCCGCTAGCTGCTGCAGCTGCTGAGACCCCCTTTGCTTGCTAAGTGAGTCGATCTGCTCCTGCTGCCGCTGGAATTTAGCTGCCGATTCCGCTTGACTTGCTTCTAGGCCTTGAAGGCGTTCATAGTCCCGCTTCCTCTGCTCCTCCTCCATCTTCCTCTTCTTCTCCTCTGCAATCTTCTTTCTCGCACGGGTTCTGTAGTCGGCGTTCCAGTCCGAAAACCCCTCATACCATGGAATAGAGCCCTTGCCTCGTGTTCTTCCCGGGTGTTCAGGATTTCCCAGGGCACGCGTAAGCTCGTCGTTCTCTCTGTTGGGCTGGAATACCCCCGATCGAGAATCTTCTATTGCAACAAGTAGCGCATCGTCGGCTCCGTTCAGACATGCCTTCGTCGAAACATTGCCTGTCTTCGGGTCCAACTCCCCCCCATGCGCATAGAACCAAGTCCTGCACCTGGGGGGCCAGCTCTTAGTAACCGGAGTGACACTTGCATCCTCCATCTCTTTCTCAGACTTATCCCACTTAGGCATTGCCACCGCGTAGCCACCTGGCCCCAGCTTATGGAACTTATCCTTTTTTCGGCATTCTTCTTGTTTATTCTGGACCGTTCCTTAGCTAATTCTGAATCCTTGAATTTCACGAAATCGTCCCAATGAGCACTTTGATTCTCTAGTATCCCCTCGAATACTGGAGTCTTCCTTCCTCCCTTGACGTACTTCTCCCACGTCATTCTCTTGTGGTTCTTGAATGCAACCGCCATCTTCCTAAAAGCAGCGTCCTTGACTTTCCGCACATCTGCTTCTGTGAAATGATCTAGTAGGGTGAAATGTTCCATGAGAGTATCCCAAAGCAGTTTTTTTTGATTCTCATCGACAAAAGTAACATTTGGACATGGCTTTGCTGGCTTTCTCCATTCTTGAAGGGAGATCGGGAGTTGGTCCTTCACAAGAAATCCGCACTGACGAACGAACTTGTCCGCAATCTTCTTAGGCGCTAATGGTTCGCCATTAGGTTTGAATGCCTCGATATTGTACTTTACGCCCTCCTTCAACTTTTTGTTCGGGCCTCGTTTCGTCCTTTTGCCTGAAGATTTGCTCGATCCGGATGGCTGAAAGAAGAAAGATCGATTCGTTAATATATCTTCAACTCATTTAAAACATGCGATGATCACCAGATTCCTGCTTATATAAATATATATACCTCGCCGGTGTTTGTTGTTTCAGGATCAACATGTTCTTCGTCGTAGTTCATGACTTCATCTTCTCGGTCGTCGCGATCGAATATCATATCACCCTCTCCGGTGTTGTTTAGAAATTCGGAGCCGTCAAAATCTTCTTCATTCTGATCATCATCTGGCCCGCGTATGATATCGAACATGGTCTGTTCTCTCTCTCTGTCGGTATTGTCCGCCATAGCTTTTATTTAACTATGCCAAAAGAAATATAAAACAATTTAGTATTCCAATTACATCGTCTCGAATAATAGATATAATCTCGAATACATCGTCTCGAATAATAGATTTAATCTCGAATACATCGTCTCGAATAATACATATAATCTCGAATACATTGTCTCGAATAATAGATTTAATCTCGAATACATCGTCTCGAATAATAGATTTAATCTCAAATACATCGTCTCGAATAATATATAATATTGAATAGTACATCACTGGCTAGGCGGTGGACACCCAAAGAGAAGGAACCCTCACAGGATCATAGCTGAAGTGAGATCCCTGAAGAAACTGCCAGGTATTGGAGAACCTGCCGCCCTCTAACGCAACCATGTAGCGATGGACGTGCTCGTCCTCCTCCTTGACACGACGACGTACCACCTCCGACGGGGCCGGCTCCCTCCGCATCGAAACTGGCCCACGCGAACGCCACCAAACGAGATCAGGGTCGACGACGGGACCCGGGGCCGGGTTCCTCATCAAGCGGCGCGCCCCTCCAGGCAGCACCTCCCAGTGCCAGCCCGGCGGAGCCCAGTCCCGGACATTAGTCAGCTGGACATCGTCGCGGACGTGTCGACGGTGAGGATGCGGGCCGGGCTTCGTCGACAACAAAATACTATATGCTGCAAAAGTAAAGTAACATTTTTTAAATGATGGATTGTGATGATTTCATATATGCAAATTCTAAATTTTATAACTAAAAATATAAGAAACTAAAAAAAATCGATCATCGTCTAACAATTTGAAATTAATCTAATTCATCTAGCTAGCTAAAACTAACATTTCCAAAATTTCTAACATTTCTATAACATTTGACATTATATATATTATAACTAACATTTCTATATACTATTTGACATTAATCTAATCTAATTAATTAATTCATCTAAAACTTTGTATGAAAAACAGAAAAAACTAAAAGCTAAAAACAGAAAAATTGTGTGTGTGTGCGCGTCTAGTGTGTGTGTGTGTGTAGTGTCTGTGTGTGTGCATGTAGTGTGTGTGTGCGCGCGTGTGTGTGTGCGCTACGGTCGGCGCCGGCGCCGGTGTGGCTTTGATCGATGGGAGGTAGGAGAGGGGCCGGGGGAGGGGTTCACAGCGCGCGCGGGCAAGGTCGAGGCGACGGCGACGGCGAGGCGAGGTCGATCCAAAGGCGACGGCGAAGCGAGGGGATCGGCGACAGGCCAGTGCGGCGACCGGGACGGCGACGGGCCGGTGCGGCGACAGGCCGGCGACGGGGGTGCCACGGAGTCGACGGGGACGACGCGACGAGGACGGGGGCGTCGCGGAGTCGACGAGGACGGCGCGGGACGGGGCGGCGGCAGAGAGAAGTGGGAGATGAGAAACTGAAATTTTTCGAAGTGTTTCTTATATAGGGGACACCTTTAGTACCAGTTGGAGCCACCAACCGGTACTAAAGGCCTATTTTGGCCAGGCCAAGCGGCGGGAAGCGACCCCCTTTAGTACCGGTTGGTGGCTCCAACCGGTACTAAAGGCCCCTCCTTTAGTACCGGTTGGTGCCACGACCCGGTACTAAAGGGTGTGCGCTGCCAGGCGAGGGGCACAAAAGTTTAGTCCCACCTCGCTAGCCGAGGGGCACTCGCACCTGCTTATAAGCCCCGTCGTCGCTGCTGTCTCGAGCTCCTCTCTTAAGCAGGCCTTCTAGGCCTACCTCTTCTGCGATGCCCTGTTGGGCCTACTGGGCTAGCGGGCCTGCATCCTGGCCCAACTTGAATTTGGGTTTCTAGTCGTATGCAGGCCGCTGTGGCCCAGTAGGTGGGCTTTTTTTCTTATTTTTTTGCTTTATTTATTTTTGTGAATAACTTAACTTTGAAAATAGATTTTTTAGTGATTCTTTTTTCTTATGTTTAATATTAGTGTGTTTTATCATTATATTCAATTTGGTAATGCTTAGGTTATTTAAAAAATGAAATGCCTTTGTAACGGATGAGTTTTCGTACGAAACCCTGATACTTCGAAACAGATTGTCCATTTTGTACACGAAGTGCATTCAGTTTTTGCGGTAACCCTCTCTACTTTTTTGCACATGCTATGTGGGTGAAATTATGATACCATGCCAACTTTCATCCTTTTCTGAGTTCATTTGAAATACTTTTCAATTTCAGGGTCATTTAGCTGAAAAAATCAGTAAATGCATGAAACAATTTGCTTGCACATAAAATTTCTTCGCGTTTCAAATGCCAAAACACATAACTAGCTACCCTAACTATTACAGAGATTCACTCTTGGGTGTGAAACACAGAAGAAAGTGATGATAGTTAAGCCGATCACATCCCAGATCTTTGGGTGTGAAAGTTTTTCTTCGCGTGTGTCCCTTTGCGTCGTAGCCATGGAAAATCTTCATCATTTAACGGGATGCTCGGGTCAATATTCAATGTGAATGGAGCAATTTCATCAAACTTTTCATAATCTTCTGACTTGTCTGTCTTGTCATCCACTCCCACGATGTTTCTCTTCCCAGAAAGAACTATGTGCCGCTTTGGCTCATCGTACGATGCATTCGCTTCCTTATCTTTTCTTTTTCTTGGCTTGGTAGACATGTCCTTCACATAGAAAACCTGTGCCACATCATTGGCTAGGACGAATGGTTCGTCTGCATACGCAAGATTGTTGAGATCCACTGTTGTCATTCCGTACTGCGGGTCTTCCGTTACCCCGCCTCGTGTCATATTGACCCATTTGCACCGAAACAAAGGGACCTTCAAACCACGTCTGTAGTCAAGTTCCCATATGTCCTGTATATAACCATAATATGTTTCCTTTCCCGTCTTGGTTTCTGCATCAATGCAGACACCACTGTTTTGGTTGGTGCTCTTCTTATCTTGGGCGATCGTGTAAAATGTATTACCATTTATCTCGTACCCTTTGAAAGTCATTATATTCGAAGATGGTAACTGGGATAGCAAGTACAGGTCATCTTCAATAGAGGTGTCATGCATGGTACGTGCTTGCAACCAGCTGGCGAAACTCCTGGTTTGTTCACGTGTAATCCAGTCATCAGACCGCTCCGGGTGTTTGGAGCGTAGCAAATTCTTGTGTTCATCCATATACGGAGCCACCAAGGCAGAATTCTGTAGAACTGTGTAGTGTGCTTCAGTGAGAGAATGTCCATCCATACATATTATTTGTTCCCCTCCTAGCGTGCCTTTTCCATCTAGTCTGCCCTTATGCCGCGATTCAGGAACACCAATCGGCTTAAGGTCAGGAATAAAGTCAATACAAAACTCAATGACCTCCTCATTTTGACGGCCCTTGGAGATGCTTCCTTCTGGCCTAGCACGGTTATGAACATATTTCTTTAAGACTCCCATGAACCTCTCAAAGGGGAACATATTGTGTAGAAATACAGGACCCAAAACGTTAATCTCTTTGCATAGGTGAACTAGGACGTGCGTCATGATGTTGAAGAAGGATGGTGGGAACACCAACTCAAAACTGACAAGACATTGCACCAAATCATTCTGTAACCTTAGTATGATTTCTGGATCGATTACCTTCTGAGAGATTGCATTGAGAAATGCACATAGCTTCACAATGGCTAATCGAACGTTTTCCGGTAGAAGCCCCCTCAATGCAACCGGAAGCAGTTGCGTCATAATCACGTGGCAGTCATGAGACTTTAGGTTCTGGAACTTTTTCTCTGCCATGTTTATTATTCCTTTTATATTCAACAAGAAGCCAGACGGTACCTTAATACTGAGCAGGCATTCAAAGAAGATTTCCTTCTCTTCTTTGGTAAGAGCATAGCTTGCATGACCCTGATGTATGCCGTCTTTTCCGTGCATACGTTGCTGGTCCTCCCGTGCCTCGGGTGTATCTTTTGTCTTCCCATACACGCCCAAGAAGCCAAGCAGGGTCACACAAAGATTCTTCGTCACGTGCATCACGTCGATTGCGGAGCGGACCTCGAGGTCTTTCCAATAGGGCAGGTCCAAAAATATAGGTCTCTTCTTCCACATGGGTGCGCGTACGTCAGCGTCATTCGGAACAGGTTGTCCACCAGGACCCTTTCCAAAGACCACCTTCAAATCCTTGACCATATCATGTACATCAGCACCAGTACGGTGGTGAGGCTTCGTCCGGTGATCCGCCTCACCTTTGAAATGCTTGCCTTTCTTTCTTACGGGATGCCTGCTCGGAAGAAATCGATGATGTCCCAGGTACACATTCTTATTAGCCAAATATATACTGTCGGTATCGTCCAAACAGTGCGTGCATGCGCGGTATCCCTTGTTTGTCTGTCCTGAAAGGTTACTGAGAGCAGGACAATCATTGATGGTCACGAACAGCAACGCCTTTAGGTCAAGTTCTTCCCCCATGTGCTCATCCCATGCACGTACACCTGTTCCATTCCACAGTTGTAAGAGTTCTTCAACTAATGGCCTTAGGTACACATCAATGTCATTTCCGGGTTGCTTAGGGCCTTGGATGAGCACTGTCATCATAATGAACTTCCGCTTCATGCACAACCAAGGAGGAAGGTTATACAAACATAGAGTCACAGGCCAGGTGCTATGGTTGCTGCTCTGCTCCCCAAAAGGATTAATGCCATCTGCGCTTACACCAAACCATACGCTCCTTGCGTCATCTGCAAACTCCTTCCCATACTTTCTTTCGATTTTTCTCCACTACGACCCGTCAACGGGTACTCTCAACTTTCCGTCTTTCTTACGGTCTTCTCTGTGCCATCGCATCGCCTTGGCATGCTCTTTGTTTTGGAACAAATGTTTCAACCGTGGTATTATAGGAGCATACCACATCACCTTGGCAGGAATCTTCTTCCTAGGGCGCCGGCCCTCGACATCACCAGGGTCATCGCGGCTGATCTTATAGCGCAATGCACCACATACCGGGCAAGCGTTCAAATCCTCATACTCACCGCGGTAGAGGATGCAATCATTAGGGCATGCATGTATCTTCTGCACCTCTAACCCTAGAGGGCAGACTACCTTCTTTGCTTCGTACATACTCTCGGGCAATTCGTTGTCCTTTGGAAGCATATCCTTTATCGTTACCAGCAACTTTCCAAATCCCTTGTCAGATACACCATTCTCTGCCTTCCATTGCAGCAATTCCAGTGTGGTGCCCAGCTTTTTCTTGTCACCTACGCAATTCGGGTACAACAATTTTTTGTGATCCTCTAACATGCGCTGCAACTTCTTCTTCTCCAAATCACTTGCGTAGTTTCTCTTTGCATCGGCAATGGCCCGACCTAGATCATCAACGGGCTCATCTGATGCCTCTTCTTCAGCTTCTTCCCGCATTGCCGGCTCAGCTTCTTCCTGCATTACCGGCTCAGCTTCTTCCCCCATTGTTGTATCATCGTATTCAGGGAACCCATGGCCAGGATAGCTGTCGTTGTCCTCTTCTTCTTCATTGTCTTCCATCATAACCCCTCTTTCTCCGTGCTTGGTCCAAACATTATAATGGGGCATGAAACCGGACTTAAACAGGTGGACGTGAATGGTTCTTGACGTAGAGTAATTGTGACCATTCTTACAGCGAGCACATGGACAAGGCATAAAACCATCCGCCCGCTTGTTTGCCTCAGCCGCAAGCAGAAAAGTATGCACGCCCTCAACGAACTGGGGAGAGCATCGGTCATCGTACATCCATTGCCGGCTCATCTTCATTACACAACACCGAATAGACCAAATTAATACAAGTTCATACAACACTTAAATGCAACAAACAAATAACTCTCTAGCTAAAGCATTTAAATGCAACAACAAATACGATCAAGATCGCAACTAAGGTAACAATGGATCCAACAGCATAATGATACCAAGCCTCACTATCGATGGCATATTTTCTAATCTTTCTAATCTTCAAGTGCATTTTCTCCATCTTGATCTTGTGATCATCGACGACATCGGCAACATGCAACTCCAATTCCATCTTCTCCCCCTCAATTCTTTTCAATTTTTCTTTCAAGTACTCGTTTTCTCTTTCAACTAAATTTAACCTCTCGGCAATAGGGTCGGTTGGAATTTCCGGTTCACATACCTCCTAGAAAAAATTTCTATGTCAACTTGATGGGCATAATTTGTCATAAACACGAAATGCAACTAGTTTTAAAAGAGAATATACATACCACATCCGAATCATAACAAGGACTAGGGCCAACGGGGACGGATATCAAAACCATGGCACTATATGTATAACAAACAACGTATGGGTAAGATAATTATACGAGTAACTATATATCCAAATCACACAAACATCAATTTTTATATAAAATTTCATGAACAAGAGGCTCACCACAAGGTGGTGCCGGCGACGGGACGGTGCGGGCGATCGACGGTGGCTACGATGGAGATTTAGAAGGCACTAAGTAAACCACACCTACATATGCAAACTAAGTGTTATTTTTGACCTCAAATTGCATATAAATCAAATACTAGCACATATATATATATATATCCTCCCAAATTACTAAACTCACAAATTAATCACTATATAAAGCATTGCAAGAGCTAATCTAGCAATGAGAGATGAAAGGACAAAGTTGCTAACCTTTGTGATCATTTGAATGGATGGGGGCCTTCAAATCTTGACAAATTTTGGGCAAAATGTGTGATGAGCTCGAGAGGAAGAGGGGAAGAACAAAGAGGTGAGGGGAAAGGGGAAGAACAGAGCGCGCTCGGGTGGACGAAGGGTTTATGTAGGACGACCTTTAGTACCGGTTTGTGCCAAGAAACGGTACTAAAGGGGCTGGAGGGGCCCCATTCTGACAACATCCTACCACCACTCTCATTAGTACCGGTTCGTGGCACGAACCGGTGCTAAAGGTTTGCCACGAACCGGTACTAATGAAAGCGGCCCGGCTAGCCGTTGGAACCGGCACTAATGTATACATTAGTGCCGGCTCAAATACAAACCGGCACTAATGTGCTTCACGTTTGACCCTTTTTCTACTTGTGTCAGTCTTCTTCTTGAAGATTCATTTATTCTCAATTGCTTGCCGATCATCGGGCAAGTCAACCAAAGTCCATACTTTGTTCTCATACATGGATCCCATCTCAGATTTCATGGCTTCAAGCCATTTTGCGGATTCTGGGCTCACCATCGCTTCTTCATAGTTCGTAGGTTCATCATGATCTAGCAGCATGATTTCCAGAACAGGATTACCGTACCACTCTGGCGCGGATCTCACTCCGGTTGATCTACGAGGTTCAGTAGTATCTTGTCCTGAAGTTTCATGATCAGTATCATTAGCTTCCTCACTAATTGGGGTAGATGTCGCAGAAACAGTTTTCTGTGATGTACTACTTTTCAATAAGGGAGTAGGTACAGTTACCTCATCAAGTTCTACTTTCCTCCCACTCACATCTTTCGAGAGAAACTCCTTCTCCAGAAAGTTTCCGAATTTAGCAACAAAAGTCTTGCCTTCGGATCTGTGATAGAAGGTATATCCAATAGTTTCCTTTGGATATCCTATGAAGACACATTTCTCCGATTTGGGTTCGAGCTTATCAGGTTGAAGCTTTTTCACATAAGCATTGCAGCCCCAAACTTTCAGAAACGACAACTTTGGTTTCTTGCCAAACCATAGTTCATAAGGTGTCGTCTCAACGGATTTTGATGGTGCCCTATTTAACGTGAATGCGGCCGTCTCTAAAGCATAACCCCAAAATGATAGCGGTAAATAAGTAAGAGAAATCATAGATCGCACCATATCTAGTAAAGTACGATTATGACGTTCGGACACACCATTACGCTGTGGTGTTCCGGGTGGCGTGAGTTGCGAAATATTCCGCATTGTTTCAAATGTACACCAAACTCGTAACTCAAATATTCTCCTCCACGATCAGATCGTAGAAACTTTATTTTCTTGTTACGATGATTTTCAACTTCACTCTGAAATTCTTTGAACTTTTCAAATGTTTTAGACTTATGTTTCATTAAGTAGATATACCCATATCTGCTTAAGTCATCTGTGAAGGTGAGAAAATAACGATATCCGCCATGAGCCTCAATATTCATTGGACCACATACATCTGTATGTATGATTTCCAACAAATCTGTTGCTCTCTCCATAGTACCGGAGAACGGTGTTTTAGTCATCTTGCCCATGAGGCACGGTTCGCAAGTACCAAGTGATTCATAATCAAGTGGTTCCAAAAGTCCATCAGTATGGAGTTTCTTCATGCGCTTTACACCGATATGACCTAAACGGCAGTGCCACTAATATGTTGCACCATCATTATCAACTCTGCATCTTTTGGCTTCAACATTATGAATATGTGTGTCACTACTATCGAGATTCAATAAAAATAGACCACTCTTCAAGGGTGCATGACCATAAAAGATATTACTCATATAAATAGAACAACCATTATTCTCTGATTTAAATGAATAACCGTCTCGCATCAAACAAGATCCAGATATAATGTTCATGCTCAACGCTGGCACCAAATAACAATTATTTAGGTCTAATACTAATCCCGAAGGTAGATGTAGAGGTAGCGTGCCAACCGCGATCACATCGACTTTGGAACCGTTTCCCACGCACATCATCACCTCATCCTTAGCCAATCTTTGCTTAATCCGTAGTCCCTGTTTCGAGTTGCAAATATTAGCAACAGAACCAGTATCAAATACTCAGGTGCAACTGCGAGCATTAGTAAGGTACACATCAATAACATGTATATCACATATACCTTTGTTCACCTTGCCATCCTTCTTATCCGCCAAATACTTGGGGCAGTTCCGCTTCCAGTGACCAGTCTGCTTGCAGTAGAAGCACTCAGTTTCAGGCTTAGGTCCAGACTTGGGTTTCTTCTCTTGAGTAGCAACTTGCTTGCTGTTCTTCTTGAAGTCCCCCTTCTTCTTCCCTTTGCCCTTTTTCTTGAAACTAGTGGTCTTGTTGACCATCAACACTTGATGCTCCTTTTTGATTTCTACCTCCGCAGCTTTCAGCATTGCGAAGAGCTCGGGAATAGTCTTATTTGTCCCTTGCATATTATAGTTCATCACGAAGCTCTTGTAGCTTGGTGGCAGTGATTGGAGAATTCTGTCAATGACGCAATCATCTGGAAGATTAACTCCCATCTGAATCAAGTGATTATTATACCCAGACATTTTGAGTATATGCTCACTGACAGAACTGTTCTCCTCCATCTTGCAGCTTATTGGAGACTTCATATCTCTCAATCCGGGCATTTGCTTGAAATATTAACTTCAACTCCAGGAACATCTCATATGCTCCATGACGTTCAAAACATCGTTGAAGTCCCGATTCTAAGCCGTAAAGCATGGCACACTGAACTATCGAGTAGTCATCAGCTTTGCTCTGCCAGACGTTCATAACATCTGGTGTTGCTCCTGCAGCAGGCCTGGCACCCAGCGGTGCTTCCAGGACGTAATTCTTCTGTGCAGCAATGAGGATAATCCTCAAGTTACGGACCCAGTCCGTGTAATTGCTACCATCATCTTTCAACTTTGCTTTCTCAAGGAACGCATTAAAATTCAACGGAACAACAGCACAGGCCATCTATCTACAATCATACATGAGCAAGATACTATCAGGTACTAAGTTCATGATAAATTTAAGTTCAATTAGTCAAATTACTTAAAGAACTCCCACTTAGATAGACATCCCTCTAATCCTCTAAGTGATCACGTGATCCAAATCAACTAAACCATGTCCGATCATCACGTGAGATGGAGTAGTTTCATTGGTGAACATCACTATGTTGATCATATCTACTATATGATTCACGCTCGACCTTTCGGTCTCCGTGTTCCGAGGCCATATCTGTATATGCTTGGCTCGTCAAGTATAACCTGAGTATTCCGCGTGTGCAACTGTTTTGCACCCGTTGTATTTGAACGTAGAGCCTATCACACCCGATCATCATGTGGTGTCTCAGCACGAAGAACTTTCGCAATGGTGCATACTCAGGGAGAACACTTCTTGATAATTTAGTGAGAGATCATCTTATAATGCTGCCGTCCATCAAAGCAAGATAAGATGCATAAAAGATAAACATCACATGCAATCAATATAAGTGATATGATATGGCCATCATCATCTCGTGCCTGTGATCTCCATCTTCGAAGCACCGTCATGATCACCATCGTCACCGGCGCGACACCTTGATCTCCATCGCAGCATCGTTGTTGTCTCGCCACTTTTATGCTTCCACGACTATCGCTACCGCTTAGTGATAAAGTAAAGCATTACAACGCGATTGCATTGCATACAATAAAGCGACAACTATATGGCTCCTGCCAGTTGCCGATAACTCGGTTACAAAACATGATCATCTCATACAATAAAATTTAGCATCATGTCTTGACCATATCACATCACAACATGCCCTGCAAAAACAAGTTAGACGTCCTCTACTTTGTTTGTTGCAAGTTTTACGTGGCTGGTACGGGCTTAAGCAAGAACCAATCTTACCTACGCATCAAAACCACAACGATAGTTTGTCAAGTTGATGCCGTTTTAACCTTCGCAAGGACCGGACGTAGCCACACTCGGTTCAACTAAAGTTGGAGAAACAGTCACCCGCAAGCCACCTATGTGCAAAGCACGTCGGGAGAACCGGTCTCGCGTAAGTGTACGCGTAATGTCGGTCCGGGCCGCTTCATCCAACAATATCGCCGAACCAAAGTATGACATGCTGGTAGGCAGTATGACTTATATCGCCCACAACTCACTTGTGTTCTACTCGTGCACATAACATCAAACCATAAAACCTAGGCTCGGATGCCACTGTTGGGGAACGTAGTAATTTCAAAAAAAATTCCTACGCACACGCAAGATCATGGTGATGCATAGCAACGAGGGGAGAGTGTGATCTACGTACCCTTGTAGATCGACAACGGAAGCGTTTGGTTGATGTAGTCGTACGTCTTCACGGCCCGACCGATCAAGCATCGAAACTACGGCACCTCCGAGTTTTAGCACACGTTCAGCTTGATGACGATCCCCGGACTCCGGTCCAGCAAAGTGTCGGGGAAGAGTTCCGTCAGCACGATGGCGTGGTGACGATCTTGATGTACTACTGTCGCAGGGCTTCGCCTAAGCACCGCTACAATATTATCGAGGACTATGGTGGCAGGGGGCGCCGCACACGGCTAAGAATAAGATCACGTGGATCAACTTGTGTGTCTCTGGGGTTCCCCTGCCTCCGTATATAAAGGATCAAGGGGGGTGCGGCCGGCCTAGGAGAGGCGCGCCAGGAGGAGTCCTACTCCCTCTGGGAGAAGGATTCCCCCCCCCCCAATCCTAGTTGGAATAGGATTCGCGGAGGGGGGAAAAGAGAGAGGGGGGCCGGCCCCCTCTCCTTGTCCTATTCGGACCAAGGGAGGGGAGGGGCGCGCGGCCCATCTTGGGCTGCCCCTTCTCTTTTCCACTAAGGCCCACTAAGGCCCATATAGCTCCCAGGGGGTTCCGGTAACCTCCCGGTACTTCGGTAAAATCCCGATTTCACCCGGAACACTTCCGATATCCAAACATAGGCTTCTAATATATCAATCTTTATGTCTCGACCATTTCGAGGCTCCTCGTCATGTCCGTGATCACATCCGGGACTCCGAACAACCTTCGGTATATCAAAACGTATAAACTCATAATATAACTGTCATCGAAACCTTAAGCGTGCGGACCCTACGGGTTCGAGAACAATGTAGACATGACCGAGACACGTCTCTGGTCAATAACCAATAGCGGGACCTGGATGCCCATATTGGCTCCTACATATTCTACGAAGATCTTTATCGGTCAGACCACATAACAACATACGTTGTTCCCTTTGTCATCGGTATGTTACTTGCCCGAGATTCGATCGTCGGTATCCAATAACTAGTTCAATCTCGTTACCGGCAAGTCTCTTTACTCATTCCGTAATACATCATCTCGCAACTAACTCATTAGTTGCATTGCTTGCAAGGCTTAAGTGATGTGCATTACCGAGAGGGCCCAGAGATACTTCTTCGACGATCGGAGTGACAAATCCTAATCTCAAAATACGTCAACCCAACATGTACCTTTGGAGGCACCTGTAGAGCACCTTTATAATCACCCAGTTACGTTGTGATGTTTGGTAGCACACAAAGTGTTCCTCCGGTACACGGGAGTTACATAATCTCATAGTCATAGGAACATGTATAAGTCATGAAGAAAGCAATAGCAACATACTAAACGATCGGGTGCTAAGCTAATGGAATGGGTCATGTCAATCAGATCATTCAACTAATGATGTGATCCTGTTAATCAAATGACAACTCTTTGTCCATGGTTAGGAAACATAACCATCTTTGATTAATGAGCTAGTCAAGTAGAGGCATACTAGTGACACTCTGTTTGTCTATGTATTCACACATGTATTATGTTTCCGGTTAATACAATTCTAGCATGAATAATAAACCTTTATCATGATATAAGGAAATAAATAATAACTTTATTATTGCCTCTAGGGCATATTTCCTTCAATAGCCGCATCGAGGGCGTTACAAGTTGGTAAATAGAGCCTTCCCCGACCTTAGGAGCCCCATTGCTTGATCGTTTTTGCAGTCATTGTTGAGTCTAGAAAAATGTTTTGAGTCATTTAGGAATTATATATCGGAGAGTTTAGGAATTCTTTTTACTCCCCAGTCCCTTCATCGCTCTGGTAAGGCATCCGGACGTAGAGTTTTGACTCTTCTCTTCTCAAATTTCACTAAAAAAAATTTTAGGATCACGCGGGTATCTTGGAATCGTTCCGATGGTTTTGTGACGAGAACATTGTCTTGGTGCCTCCTGTAAGGGGTTTTGTGGGAGTGTCCTGGGGAGTTGAGCTCCGAGGTGTTGTCGTCACAATTTTATCATTCCAGTTAATACCTGAGCTTAGTTTCGCCGACATCGAAAATCTCTTTTATGCAGTTGTTGGTGAGATAACCTCGACGCCACCCAGTACCGGGGCGGGAGTTCGGGAGTATTGCCATAACTCGTATAACGAATGCTTTTTGAAGGTTGAGGTAGATGATTTTCGAAGGTTTCTGGGTTATGTGTTGAAGGATGGATACAGCTGGATGTAGGATTTATTAGTTTTGGGTGAGATATTATGCTTCCCCTGTATCCCCAACACCTGATTGCATAACCGGGAAAATTTCAAGAGTTTATAAGTGGGAATTCAAGTAGCTCTTAGGATATCTTTCCGACAGATGTATGATATGAAATTGGGGTTCGACGTCTAGTGGTCCGCCTATCCACGGTCGGTTTTACAGTGGTTTCGTTGTGTCATAAAGAGTCCTTGGCTATGCCGACTCGGGGACGCTTCGTATGTCATGTGCACTGCCTTGTACATGATGGTGCTGTACGATCGAGCCCGTGTAGGCCCCACCATGAAAAATTCGGACAAAATCTCTATCATATGTTTGTTCCGGCTTATTCTGCAAGCCAACCCTTTGTTTTTGTTTTGAGTTGTGGTATTTGAGTTGCTTCGAAGTCGAATGTTGATTCCATCCCTTGTCTAAGTGGTGTTCTCATATTCCTATGTGAATACTAATCCTTCTCGATCATCGAGTTTGTCATTTCAAGTTCTTGTCAACCGGTGTGCTTCTCTCCTAGTGGATCCGATCATTTCAACGTTTGCAAGATCCAATCTCAAGTTTTCTCAATGTTGTTTGTTTCATCCATCTCAAAGTTGCCTTTGTTTTCCCGCCCTCCCTCCCTTGTTTTTTCTCCGAGGACTCATATATCTCAATCAAGTATCATTTTATTGATGT
The DNA here is from genome assembly GCA_034509565.1 of Triticum monococcum. NCBI lineage: Eukaryota > Viridiplantae > Streptophyta > Magnoliopsida > Poales > Poaceae > Triticum > Triticum monococcum. The sequence goes on from CM067846.1 coordinate 73,151,295, forward strand.
GAAGTCTCTCCATTCTTTTCCGTCAATGCTCTTATCCGGTGATTCTCAGAAAGATTCTAACGGAGCTTCAAGTTCATCGTTCTTCATTCTTTTTCTTCTCCGGTGGAACCAATTCAAGTTTTCGGTGTTGATCATATTGTTTTCCTCGTTTCAAATACCTTCTCATACCGGTGCACCTCATAATAATTCACTTCTCGCTATTCATTTGTTCCGGAGTGCTCAAGATATCTCGAACATTCGTGTTTGCACTCTACAGTCGTTCAAGATCTTTTGAGGATGTTCCCTCATTCAAGTCATTTAATTCAACCGGTGCTTTCTCTCTTTTAAATTGTCATATCGGTGTTTTCTTTTGAGTGGGCCCTAACCCACAGGTCTTTTCCTAGGATCTTACCTGACTCTTCTCTTTTCCGGAGCCTCTCAAATTCTTTTCCAAGTTTGACGTAAGAATAAGTTATCATCAGTCAAATGCTCTTCTCCTTGATCTTTAAAATTCTTTCATCGTTGGTTCAACCTTTCCATTTTTCATCCTGGAGTATCTCAACAATTCATGATGGTGTTTCTCGTCGTAATTCTCAGATTTTGAAGACCGAAGAAGAGTTTCTTTTAAATCTTGCCCCATTCTCTGCCATCCTCTCATAATTGTTTTGATTGTGAGATTTCTTTTCATCCATCCGGAGCATTTCAAGAGTCTTTCAGTTTGTTATTCCGAAGGCCATCATTTCGGGATTATTCATTCTAGCTTTCAGCTCTCATCCTCCTAATTTTACCGGTGCATCGATCAAATATCCTCTAATCAGTGCATGATCTCTTCGTTCTCTCATATATAAATTCTCTCTAGCATTTTCTTTCATTTGCTAATTCTTCCCAGTGTTTTCTTTGTCTTATCTTCATTCATTTCACAATTCTTACCCGGTGATTCATCCCTTACTTCGTTTATTTTAATTCTTATGGTGGTTCATTCAAGATTTCTCTTCCTTTGTGATCGTATCAAAAATTCGATGTTCCAATCCTACCGGTGGTTCGTTGACGACCTTCCCAAGTTTATGTTATATCTCTCTTAATCCTTGATACGAGAATAAGTAGTGTGCCAAATCCGTTGATTGTCATCAATTTAATTGGTGAAGGATAAGCATAATGTAATACTTATTCTTGTTTCATCGAGTGAATTGAATTCCTTATTCCGGAGGCTCTTCAAATTCTCGGTTTCATTTGATTCATCCTTCTTTTCTCGAAGTTCCAAGCTCTCTCAATTTTCTCGTCATGAAGATCCATCTAAATCATTGCAAGGCTTCACCTTTTGTTTTCAACTTATCTTTCTTTCTATCATCCTTTTGTTACCGGAGTTCTTCACGGAGGTTCTACATGATGGCTCAGCTATGATTTAATTCATTCTCGAAGTGTTCATTGAGATTCTTTTCTAAGGAGCTCAAGCTTTCTTCATATTGTAATCCGGAGTGCAATTCTCTCTTCCGTATCATTTGAGGTGATAATATATCATTCTTCTTTCACAAGAATGGGATATTTTAAATCCATCAATCTTGTCATTGGAGTTATCTGGAGTTATATTTCACCTAAAGCTTTTTCCTAAGGATTAATGCTATTAAAGGTGATAATATATGATCCAAGTTCTTCATCTATCCTTCCCGGTGAAATTAGTTTCTCGTCTCCTTGTTGATACCAATCCAATTCTTTTTCCCGTGAGTGGCAGGTTGTCACCTCATAATTTGAGAAGTTTTCCATAAGTCCACTACAAGCTCACTCTTTTCGTTATTGGTCTTCCAACAACTCCGTTCGACCCTTCTCCTAAAGATGTTGTCCAAGCTCATTTGAGGTAGAAGATGTTGTTTTCTCCTCCGTTCTTTTGATTCTATTCTTACATTTGTTCCGGAGGCATTGTGATGTTTCTCTCTTCAACCCATCTTCTTGTTTTGTCAGGATCATGTTCTTTTCTTTTGCTTATCCTTTTAACCGGAGTGTTGTGTCCTCCATTCAAGTATCCTCTCATCTTGTCAAGTTCTTGTTAATTCCTTCCATTTTCAGTCGGAATGCTGCCCAAATTATATCATTCTTTTTTCCTTCTCTATTTTGTTTTAACCGGGGTGTTGTGGCTATCATTCCTCTTTGAGCCGGATTCCCATCCAAGTGCCTTCTTTTTGCCAACTTCTTATTCTTTACCTTCCTTTTTTTCCAACCGGAGTGTTGTCGTAATTGATCTTTATCGTTCCTTGTACATCTCGTTTCTACCGGAGTGTTTGCATGTACTTCTTGCCCATTGTACCCCTTCTCTTATGTCTTTCAAAGTACAAGGTTCTAGTAATGTTCCTTATTCCTCTTTTCTAACGGAGTGTTTTCAATTTCGCTCATCTCCGTTGTATTCCCCTTTCAAATTGTTTAACCTCTCAAGGTTCTTTGGTTTCACTCGTTTGTCAAAGAAGAAACTTAGTTTTACCTGTTCTCTTCCTCTTCCGTTTCCCTCCGGTGCCATCCTAGATCTCGGGACGAGATCCTCTCGTAGTGGTGGAGTGTTGTGACGCCCTGAGACCGATGTGCCAGGTGTCCTCCAGTTATTCGCCGATGTTGCCATGTCATTTGCTTGCGTGTTGCATTTCATCATATCATCATGTGCATTGCATCATCATGTTTTAAAACTTGCATTCGTCCGGGTTCTCGAGTTCTCTCGGTTGTCCGTTCTGAGCCCAACCACACTGGCACGCGCCCGCGGCATGTCCGAAATATTATTTTATTAGTGGCCGGAAAATGTTCTCAGAATGGGATGAAAGTTGGCGTGCGGTGTTTTTATGTTGCAGGTAGGCCGCCTGTCAATTTTCGTCGCATTCGAAGTTCGTTTGATGCCCCAACGTTTAACTATAGCGGCAATATAGCCGGTCTATCATCGGACGTTTTCGGTCTCCGGAAACAGTCGCCGGGTCTATCTCTCTCCTCTCTTCTCAGTCTATCTCTCTAGCACAGCCCACCTAGCCCTCCACTCTGACTGGTGCCATCGGATCGTGATCCGAGGGTCCGGAAGCCCCCGAAACCCCTCCTAACCCTAATCCTAACACCCCTTTCCTTATATAAACCCCCTTCCTTCCAATTTTGGACAGCCTAGTCAAATCCACCTACCTCTAGCCTCCCCCCTCCTCAGTTTTCCGCGCCTAGCCACAGTCCCGTCACCATTTGGCACCGCCCAAATGGCCAGCCGCCGCCGGCCAGGCGCTCTCCACCATCCCCGTCGCGCCATGTCACCCATCAACCTCCCTGCACCGCTCGGGCCTATCGAAGCCCGTCCGCGGCCCGCTGCAGACCGAATCTAGCCCGACGCTACCCTGCAAGCAACCGCGTCGCCCCGCTCCTCCCACCTCTCGCTCGATCCCGATGGGATTGGGAGTGCTCACTGCCGCCCACTGCACGACGCCATCTGCCGCCGCCATCGTTGGAGATGAGTACCGGTGACCCCGCAACCTCCTTCCTTTTTCCCGAGCTCTCTCTAACCTCTCCCTTCGCTGTTCTCTCTCTGCCAGGAATTCCGTGGAGCACCGCCGCCGATCTGCTTCACCCTCGCCGGATCCCTTCGACCATCATCGGAAATGGGGCCGCCGCACCCGGATCTGGTCTACTCCGGCCGCCGGTGCCCGTCCCCAACCTCCTGGACCTGCGGCCTCCACCCAGTTCACCGCCGCCATGACCTCTGCGTTGCGCACGGGATCAGGCGGACGACCACTCAGCCTCGCTCGCCTCCTTGCTGGGCCACTAGTTCCTGCGTCCCTGGCCCAGATCCAGCACCCGTGTGGGTCGCAGGCAGGCCGGCCCAACCGCTGCCTAAGCCGGCCTCCTCTTCTCCGAACGGGCCGAGGCCCATGGGGGAGCAGCCTTCCCCAACGCCTGTTTCGGTTGGGCCAGCCAGATCCGGCCCGCTATGTTTTTTCCCTGTCCAGTGATTTTAGTAATTATCTAGTTGCTACCTGTTTTGCAGAAAAGTCCCCCTAGATCATGCATATAATTACTCATAAACCGTGCATCGGATTAAAATGTTTTAAATATGTAAAATGTCTAGAATTTTGTCTAGTTTAATAATATGCAACTTTCATCTATGTTTAAAATGCTTAAAATATTGTTTCGTTAAATTTACTCCTATGCCATGCTAAAATGATTTAATTCATAACTAAATAACCGTAGCTCCAAATTTATTAAACTTTATATGTAAATGGGGTAGAATTTTGCCTCGTTTAACATGGTGGCTTTACTTTGCATGTTTAATAACTCTAAAATTGTGTTTAGGTCAGATCATCACCAAATCTAAAATATGCATATGGGGATTTTCCGGACTTGTTGCTTGTTGTTCCGGCCTCATTTAAACTTGACTAGATTAGATAGTTTCATCATGTTTCTCCTCTTGTCATGTTTAACAACATTTAATATTGTTGGGTACATAACCGAGAGAGAACTAAATAATGGATGTGGTGTTCCGTCAATATGCAACCCGTTGCATATTGAGCTCCACTTAATTTGTAGTTTTGTTTGTGCCCCTTGCCATTTCATGCATATTTAAACTGGACATGCATCATACTTGATTGTGCATCATGCCATGTTCATGTCGTGGTTGTTTACTATGTTGTTTGCTTCTTTCCGGTGTTGCTTCTTCGGGTTTGTTCCGATAACGTCGCGTTTGTGAGGATTCGTTCGTCTACGTCCATTTGTCTTCTTCATGGACTCGTTCTTCTTCCTTGCGGGATCTCAGGCAAGATGATCATACCCTCGAAATCACTTCTATCTTTGCTTGCTTAGTTGCCCGCTCTTTTGCTATGCCTATGCTGCGATACCTACCACTTGCTTATCATGCCTCCCATATTGTTGAACCAAGCCTCTAACCCACCTTGTCCTAGCAAATCGTTGTTTGGCTATGTTACCGCTTTGCTCGGCCCCTCTTATAGCGTTGTTAGTTGCAGGTGAAGATTGAAGTTTGTTCCTTGTTGGAACATGGAGATGTTGTTCCTTGTTGGAACATGTTTACTTGTTGGGATATCACAATATCTCTTATTTAATTAATGCATCTATATACTTGGTAAAGGGTGGAAGGCTCGGCCTTATGCCTGGTGTTTTGCTCCACTCTTGCCGCCCTAGTTTCCGTCATATCGGTGTTATGTTCCCGGATTTTGCGTTCCTTACGCAGTTGGGTAATAATGGGAACCCCTTGACAGTTCGCCTTGAATAAAACTCCTCCAGCAATGCCCAACCTTGGTTTTACCATTTGCACTAACAACCTACCACCTTCCCTTGGGTTCTGCAGACTCAAGGGTCATCTTTATTCTAACCCCCCGGGCCAGTGCTCCTTTGAGTGTTGGTCCGAACTGAGCTGCCTGCGGGGCCACCTCGGGGAAACTTGAGGGTTGGTTTTACTCGTAGCTAGTCTCATCTGAGTGTGCCCTGAGAAAGAGATATGTGCAGCTCCTATCGGGATTTGTCGGCACATTCGGGCGGTGTTGCTGGATTTGTTTTAACTTGTCGAAGTGTCTTGTAGAACCGGGATACTGAGTCTGATCGGAACGTCTCGGGAGGAGGTCTATTCCTTCATTGACCGTGAGAGCTTGTGATGGGCTAAGTTGGGACACCCCTGCAGGGATTTGAACTTTCGAAAGCCGTGCCCACGGTTATAGGCAGATGGGAATTTGTTAATGTCCGGTTGTAGAAAACCTGAAGTTGACCTTAATTAAAATACATCAACCGCATGTGTAACCGTGATGGTCTCTTTCCGGCGGAGTCCGGGAAGTGAACACGGTGTTGGAGTTATGCTTGACGTAGGTTGTTTAGGATCACTTCTTGATCATACTTTTATCGACCGTGCTTTGCCTTCTCTTCTCGCTCTCATTTGTGTATGTTAGCCACCATATATGCTAGTCGCTTGCTGCACCTCCACCTCATACCTTTACCTTACCCATAAGCTTAAATAGTCTTGATCGCGAGGGTGTGAGATTGCTGAGTCCCCGTGGCTCACAGATACTTCCAAAACTAGTTTGCAGGTGCTGATGTTACCGAGCAGGTGACGCAACCCAGCTCAAGGAGGAGCTCGATGAAGATCTTGTCCTTTGTGTTGTTTTGTTCTAGTTGATCAGTAGTGGAGCCCAGTTGGGGGTCGATCAGGGACCTTGTCGCATTTGGGGTTCTTCTTTATTTTGGTTCCGTAGTCGGACCTTGATTGTATTTGGATGTTGTAATGCTTTATCCATGTAATTGTGTGAAGTGGCGATTGTAAACCAACTATGTAACTTCTTCCCCTATTTTATTACATGGGTTGTGTGAAGATTACCTCACTTGCGACATTGCTTTCAATGCGGTTATGCCTCTAAGTCGTGCTTCGACACGTGGGAGATATAGCCGCATCAAGGGCGTTACATTCTACTAGTGGTGTGGGTGTTCGGTTCGTGTTCCGCTTGTCAAGGTTGTGAGATATGGTGTGCTAGCTCAGCATGTGGGCATGACAACACAAGATGACTCGGTTTGGTCATATTCGTTGAGTACCACTCTTGAGCTCCATGGTGAAAACTCTAGTTTAGCCTTTTACTCCCAGTTGTGACAACCGAGAATAAAGGATCAAGCCTTTATAGTCCCGAATCCATAGTCCCGGTTGGGAAAACCGGGACTGAAAACCGGGACTAAAGGAGGTTGGGAACCGGGACTGAAGGGTTTTTTTCTACTAGTGATGTGGGTGTTCGGTTCGTGTTCAGCGTGTCTAGGTTGTGAGATGTGGTGTGCTAGCTCAGCATGTGGGCACGACAACACAAGATGACTCGGTTTGGTCATATTCATTGAGTACCACTCTTGAGCTCCATGGTGAAAACTCCAGCTTTGATCCCCACCAATGGCAATGGTTGTGCAATGTTCCATTGGTGATGGAATTTCATGGAGATTACACAAACTTGCTCTTCAGAGGGAAAACTCATGATCATGCCTTACTGGTTGGTTCTGATGACGACGACGCTCGTGCATTGTTCCCTTCATGGAAGCTTCACTTTTGAAGAGCATTTCTCATAGTATGGGTGTTTTGAGTTTTTGTTGTTGCATGTCGTTAATAGCTTCATCGTGACTTTGGAGGTCACGTTTTTTCTTTGTAATAATTTAACTATGTGCATCCTCAATATTTTGACCAACTCTTGACATTATGTTTGCATAGACCGGAGGTACATGATACCAACTTAATATTAATGTATATATTGTCCTTTTGAAAAAAAGACCACCCAATAGTGTTGGGCCAAGGTCGTTTCCGTCACAGATTACACAATAAAGCATTTTCGCGTAGTCCCCTGCAGGGTTACCATTTTCTTAAGCAGCCAACACAATAATTGACTTTCATTGGTTTCACGGAGCGCAACGCAATTGGAATGCCACTGAGCATGAGCTATGTGTGGCACCAACAGGGTAACAAAGATTGACACTCCACATCATGTCTACTTTAGCAAAGATTAATATTGCAATGTGTACTACCTCTCTCAAAATCAAAAGGAGACATTACACATTGTTTTTGGGCACATTAATATGGCTAAATATTAATAGACTAATGCAGCCAGGAAATAATATTTTGCTTGTTTCTTTTCATGCTATGAGACTTGGCTCGATGCTACCTGAGGCACCAATGCCAGAGAAAATCTAACTTGCTACCTGCTGCAATTGGTTTCATGCATAGACAAGTGAAAATTTTAGACAAGTAAAGAAAATAAACATCTCAATATTTAAACAACACGGTTTAAAAGTCTGAATGACTGTACATTTTGCACTTAAAATTCTTCAATAACCTGGTTGGAGGAGAGGTACGTATTTCCTTAGAAAACTTACAATACTTGAAATACTCAACAACACACATCAGTACAAAGGCAAAGAAATGACAGTATCACTTGGAACGAATAAGTGTTCGTCGTACAGTAGCTAGGACAGGCGGTCATTGTTGGAATCCTCTTGAAATCCTTCTCATCCCAACCGTAGTGCTGCTCATTTGACTTTGCAGTTTTACAGAGTTGTTCATCTTGATCCTGCACAGGCGATGAGCAGCAAAGCTAGCATTAGCATTCACATAAGCAGAAATGGAACGAAACAGATTATTGTGCTCACCTTGCTTCTTCCGTCTTAGCAAGCAAAAGATTAGTAGTGCCACCGATCCTATCACCACAAGCCCGGCTATAGGGACGGCTATGTAGAGGACAAGCTTATTACTCTTCTTGCATGAACTGCCACCGATGCAAACGTCTGAAAACGATGAACAATGTGTTATAACCTATTACCCCTTCCCAAAAGTACATGATGTTTTAGAAAACACGGTAATCATAATCAAATTTAACTCTTTTAAAATGATTTAGATTTATTAGATAGATATTTGTGTAACTATATTTTCAGTCACAAATAGTTTCAAAACATATGTTGTTCGAAAATGTTAACATACGTGTTTGGTAGTAGAAAAATATCAATCAAAGTTGCATGTTGGATACCGCATAGGAGACTATTAAAATGTTGCTCCATAAGTGGAACAAGCATTTTCAGAGTCCTGTAAATAATGCATATTGTTTTTTTTTTCTAAGTCAAGCTTCACAAACTTTGACCAATTTTATAGAAAAAATTATCATGATCTATACCGAGTATAGGAGTATGTATTTTGGATCAGATATATGCGTGCAGTGAGCATACCATCCTTGGACTTGTTGGAGCCGAAGTTACCATCCTTGGACCCGGCGTTAGTGGTGGGAGTGGGCGAGGGCGTACCCTCCTCGGACTCGGTGTCGACTTTAGTGGTGGGCATGACGGAGAAACTCTCGAAAGCATTGACAATCGGCGGCAGTGTCGAGCCGGCAGTGGCTTCGATGGAAATGGTGATGGTGCCTTGTTGATCGGGAACAATGGCACCGTAGATGGCACCACTGGAGAGGTATTTCGGTGTGAGAGCATCTGGGTACCATCGCTTGCCATTGACGTTGACGTAGAACTGGCGCACGGCGTTGCCTCTGAGAATGCCTAGCTCCGCGATGTGCAGGACAGCAATGTACCCGGGCAACGGGTTGTTGCGCTGAGGCTGAGGGTGCATGGTGATCTCTATGAGCGCGGAGGCGTTCCGGGCAGTCATCGCTGTCTCCATCACCTCCGTCGGCACCTGGAAAAGGTCATCGTTTGGGTTCTGCACCCTTCTAAACGTTGTGATGCTGGGGTATTCTGCGGTGGTATCCACTGGTCTCCATATTCGGTCATGTGGGTCATCAGGGTACCTGATCCATCCATAGATTGTCTATGTGGTTAGTACTCAACGTCAGCGAAGGAGAAGCTACACCAAACACGACCCACACGCTCACCTTATTACGCGCGTTTTACTCCCCGTGCCGAGGTCTAACCTGCGGTGCAGGTTCAGGCCCTGCTTCGGGCTCACCTGTGGATAGAGCATGCTCTTAAGCGGCCTCAGCTCCAGGGCCGAGATGAACGGCGTCCCATCGCCGGTGTTCACCAGGCAGACATGCACGTAGTCGTCCGGCACGACCACCATGGCCTCTACAGTTAAATAAGTGTCCGATGGCCCCCCTGACATGTTCACCGTCGTCCAAAAGTTTGCGCCGATGTAGAGGTCAAATATGGGCGATGTGTTAAGGCCGTCGTAGTTGCCGTACAAGAACCACGCTCGGATGATGTACTTGAGCCCGCGCACCAGGGACCGAATCTTGTAGCAGTTGCGCTTACCATCGGGGAAGCTGCGCACGTTCTGCATAAACTTGGGAGCCCGGCTGCTCATGTACTCGACGGAGATGTCATGGTTCGAGCCGCTGTCTATGAAACCGGCATCCGGGGCGAACTGCAGCTTGGCTATGGTGTCGGTTTCTACGTACGTCTCCCCTGGGTGGCCGCAGTCTATGTTTACAAAACCTACAGTGCGATGCAGAAGTACACATTAAAATCTCTCATGTGTGGGTCATACATAGATAGGGTTTTTTCAAAATAATAATAGAGAAAGCAAATGCCCAAAACATATGTCAAGAAAATCTAGCATATACCCTCAAAAAGGAACCTTGACAAGAAAGAAACAGATTAATGTTTTACGAGAAAAAGCAAGAATGAAATGTTCCTGTAAAACACAGACCAGGCCTGCAACAATGATAGAGAACAGGCAATTTCTCGATGAGACTATAAAATTGTATCTTGCGCGCGCATGCGAAACCAACTACAAGTATTGAGCATACCTTTGCTGTCAGCCTGGGCACGAGCTTGCTGTAGCATGCTGCCAGCGGCAGCAACGGCGAGGCAGAGAAATGGCAACCACCGCATTGCCGCCATTGTTCTTGCCCTCGACGAGCAAGAAGCTAATGCGGTTCCATGATGAGTATGTTTTAACGCTAGGTGCGGTTCCATGCCTATATGTAGGAGTACAACACATCATTAGTACGCGTTGACATTGAACAAGTAATTAAACCTCTCGGCATGAGCGGTTAGCCATCTTAAATAAAACAAATTAACAATCAACATTGAACGACTACTTAATTATGAAAGTGGTAATTCATTAGTTCTCACACTAGCTGGCTAATGAGCAGCACCACGTCGTCATACTTAATAAGTTTACAACTTGCACGGCGCCGTGCGTCAACACCCGATCGAGCCGGGGTACACGACGAAACAAATGCAGTGATCAAGTCATTGACGAGTGGACCCTGTTCTAGGCTGAACGCCTCTTTGTGGTTTCCACTTGACTTTGAACTTGTCAACGTGCTTTCTGGGGCGAAAGACTCTTCTTTTGAAGCTGTCTTCTTTACAGTAGCTGAACACCTCTTCTTTTGAAGTTGTCGCCTCTATCTAACCCTTAATCTTCTTTTCCGACTTTTTCTTTGCAGCAGGAGATGGAAAATGCCTGTTTGTGATTTGTGGAGGCAGCATTGGTTGAAACGGTAATGTAACAAACCGTGGGATTGCAATTAACTTACTGTATCTCATAAAATTCCTAAGATGGGATATCAAGGAGGTTAACTCTTATGAGGGAGACGCTAAGCGTCAGTCAGGCAGGGGGTGTGCCTGATCGGCTGCTCCCCACCCTCCAATTCAACTTAAAATGTTGCTTCTCGTGTGTGTACATTCATCGCTATGAGAGCAAAGATCCATCTGCAATATTTTATTTCTACGTATGCAGCAACGTTGCAACATTCTTCTTGTGTATGAAAAAAGTTGCGACATCTCAGACACATCCACGCAGAAATATTATATGCAATAGATCTCCATTGGTTGCAACAAATAAGTAAGAGAAATCACCCCGACATTTTCCGCATAGAAGCCAAAATCTGCAACAATATGAAATCAAGCTAAAAAAAATGTGAAATAGAAAATTTCAACATAAACACAAAAAATGCAGCAGATGCCGCCAAAATCATTGTGACATGTCACAGGTGTCTTGCAATCAAACGTACACGAGCTCACAACTTTTTAAACACAACATATGCAACATTGAAAATCCAAAAAAAAAACCCATTACAACCAAAAGTTTGGGAGCACCTACATTGCCATCGCTAGCTCGTCGGAGCCCTGTCGTTGCTAGATTTTACGGGACCAAAGTCTCCCCAGCTCCGAGTTGTAACAATGTCGGATAAGTGTGGCGTTGACTTTCATGTGCTGCATGGGCCACAACATAAACACCTACTCATCGACATTGGTCTGGCGAAGAGGGACACAACTAGTGAGTTGATGGGGCGGTAAAGGGTATGGTTATGGGACAGCTATGGTTATTGTTACTTTTGCACGCGATGGGGTAGAAGAAAGCAGGATGCCACACTTGGCCCAAGCTTTAGCGAGATGGTGCAGCAGATGCCGTAGCGGCGGCGCCATTTAGCACGGCAGCAACACTCTTGGTGTAGTTCACCATCAGGCCAGAGGAAAGTCCAAATCTGTCTCTAAATTAGATGTTCGTTTATTGATAATCAGCGGGGAGCAGCAATCTATACACATCAAACTGAAGATAATATACACTGATATTTATCTTGATGTGATTTCCAACGAAAGAGAACCTAAACATCTCAAAATATCAACCTTCGCAATGACAACTTGTTTGTGATTACTCTCCCATACTGTCCTGCCAGACTAAAATATGTAGAGATCGTCCATATGGGTGTTTTTTCAGTCTTAATGGACAAAACAAAATCTACAACGTATATTGGATTCAAATCATAATGCATCCAAATAATGGAATAAAAACTTAAAAGAATATGCAACCTCGTATGATTAAGTCAAGTGCAAGGCAAGATAGCAACTATTGTGAACACACAAGAATTTAAAACCTGGTAGATACATGACTTAGATGAAATATACATTACCGGTCGACTTTGTTCATTTGCTGCTGCAGTCCTCCATCGAAGTATCTTCTCAGGAGAGTAGAGTAGGCCGCCAACAGTATCTCACTGGGGACACCACACCATCGCCAACATCCACCACCGCAGACCATCGCATAGAGAAACAGAGGTTGCGTGCGTACCTACGAGACGCCGCCTGTGTGCAGTACAAGTGCCGACCTCGGTGGGGTGAAGACAGGAGGTTTATGGCATGGACTCAACACGAGGAGGCTGGCGGCAGCGAAGGCCACACGCGGCCATGTATGTTCCTGAGAGGAAACAGAAAATTGAGGGGGGAAACATTTCAGCAAACACGTTCAAGGCAACATGATGAAGGTAGAACTACAATGGCGGCGGAGCGTGCAGCGCCGTCTGGCTGCTCAGGCCGTCCGCCCTCCTACTGCAGCTGTCATGAGTGCATATGAAGACACGCGGCGGTAGTCGTACGTGCCCGCCCGCCACCGTCACGTGCATGGCCACCGCCATGGTCTGCGTGCAGCAAGGACGGAGTTAGCCGGGCGACCGGCGTCCGACACTTAGCAAGAAGGGGGTGGCGAAGCTTCCTCACCGGTCTGCCGAGGAGGCGCGCCTAGTTGAACGACACGAAGAGCACATCGGCAACCGCGTCAGTCCTGTTAGACTAGTCTTGTATATGCCTTGTATTATATCTCTTGGTACGTCTATATAATGAGATAGCCACACCCCATTTAGGGTGTCGAGTCAGTTTTCCAAACCCTATGTTTTACATGGTATCAGTTTAGGTTACGATGTCTTCCGCTGCACCACCTCCCGCCGCCGCTGCCGCGCCGATCTCGACCGCCGCCGTGGCCGCGCCGGCCCTAGCCCCGATGTCGCCCTTCCTGGCCTCCCGGCCACTCGCGGCAGCGTACGGCGCCAACCTGCCGCCGCCCGCTTCCCTGCAGGCGCAGGGCTTCGGGGACGATCTGGCTGCCCCGCCCGACGCTGCGGTGCTGCCGGCTACAGGCGGCCCTCCTCCGCCGAGCTACCCGTGGCACGGCGCCTACGGTGCCCCCCCGCCAACGTCGTCTCTCTGGCCGGGATCGGCCCCCGCTGCGCCGTCGCCGCATCCCTGGCCGGGATCGGCCTCCGCTGCGTCACCGCCGCACCCCTACACGGCGGTGCCGCCGCCGCCGCACCACTACTATTCCGCGCTGCCGCCGCAGCCCTATTGGGGTGCGGCTGCCTCGCCGCATGGTGCCCTCATGGCTCCCGGGAACGGTGACTCGGCTCCTGCAGTGCCGGGCGCCCTGGCTGCTCCCTCGTCCGGCTACCCCCACGCGATGAGCCCTCGTCCAGAGATGGCTCCGTCCATGGATCCCTATGCATCACTGGCGCAGGCATACACTACTCAAACCGCGGCGCCGCCGCTGTTTTATTTTTCGCACCTGCTACCAGTGAAGCTCGGGCCGGACAACTACCTTTCATGGCGTTCGCAGGTTTTGCCTCTCCTCCGCAGCCGCTACTTGGAGGGCTACGTTGATGGGTCCATCCCGTGCCCACCTCCTCACCATCCGGCATATCACACATGGGTGGCGCAGGATCAGGCCATTCTCTCTGCCATCCAGTCCTCGCTCACGCCGAGTGTTTTGTCGATGGTCATCTTCGCCGCTACGTCCAGGGAGGCGTGGGCGGCCCTCCACACCAGTTTCGCCTCTCAGTCTCAGGCACGTGCGCACTCTATACGCACCGAGCTGGGTGAGACCAAACTTGGCGATCTCAGCATCACGGAGTACTTCAACAAGATGACGAGCCTCGCTGACACCCTGGCCTCTGTTGGTCAGCCACTCTGATCGCGGACTTCACCACCTTTGTGCTTAACGGGCTCGATGATGATTATGATAATCTCATTGAGAACGTCCATGGTCGAGATGATACACTCCCGCGTCGTGAGCTCTATGCACGCCTCCTATGCGCGCCTCCTTGGGCGTGAGCAGCGCATCAAGGCGCACCGTGTTTCCCCCAGCTTCGTCTCCGCCAACGCAGCCACACGCGGCAAACCTCAGAAGCCGGCCCCATCAGGTGGCAAACCACCGGCCTCCTCGTCGCAGGCCTCGCAGGGCAACGCGCCGACTATCACAGGAGGGAGTCGCCCAGTTGCTTGCTGTTCCAGTTGCGGTGCTCCTCAGGCTTGTCATCTTTGTGGCATAGATCGTCACCTCGCCTCTCGCTGCCACAGACGCTACAAGCAAGACTTCCTTGGCCTTGGCAATAATGGAAAAGGGAATGATAAGCAGGCTGCAACTGCGGTGACAGGACACGACCACGGGCGCACCCAGTCATACTCCCTTGATCCGGCGTGGTACATGGATACAGGCGCGACGAATCACCTCACCGGCGAGATGGGCAAGCTCTCCGTTCAGAAACCGTATCGTGGACATGATCAGGTGCACACCGCCAACGGAGCAGGTATGCGCATCACCCATGTTGGTCAGGCATCACTTCTTGCAAACAATTTCCGCAAACTGCATCTTTCTAACGTCCTTCGAGTTCCCTCTGCTACGCGTAGTTTGTTGTCTATTCCTCAACTTACTCGTGATAATAATGTCCTTGCTGAGTTTCACCCTTTTCGTTTCTTTATCAAGGATCGGGACACGAGGGCCATTCTGCTTAGTGGTCGTCTTCGCCATGGCTTATATGCACTTGACGCACCGTCTGCATCTCCTACACCGTCTTCTCCTCAGGTGTTTAGTGGTGTTCGTGTGTCGCCTACGCACTGGCATGCACGCCTTGGACATCCTGCTGCTCCTATAGTTAGTCATGTGCTGCATCACCATGACCTATCAGTTATGTCCAATAAGAGTGCTGAAACTATTTGTGATGCCTGTCAGCAAGGCAAGAGTCACCAACTACCTTTTTTAGAGTCTAGTCGTGTTGTCAAACATCCTCTTGAGCTTGTGTTTTCTGATGTATGGGGTCATGCCCAAACATCTGTTAGTGGTCACAATTACTATGTCAGTTTCATTGATGCTTACAGTCGGTTTACTTGGCTATATCTTATCAAGCGTAAATCTGATGTGTTTGACGTTTTCATTCAGTTCCAGGCACACATTGAGCGTCTCCTTAAGCATAAGATTATTCATGTTCAATCCGATTGGGGGGGGGGGTGAATATCACAACCTCAACTCGTTTTTTAATAAGCTTGGGATTTTGCATCGCGTGTCTTGTCCTCATACACATCAGCAAAACGGCACCGCTGAACATAAGCATCGTCATCTTGTAGAGACTGGACTTACTTTACTAGCTCATGCCTCCGTCCCGTTTCGGTTTTGGAGTGATGCCTTCTCCACCGCCTGTTTTTTGATAAATAGGCTTCCCTCACGACTACTGAAAATGAAAACCTCTCTTGAACTCTTGCTCGGTGATATTCCAGACTACACATTTCTCAAAGTGTTTGGGTGCGCATGTTGGCCGCACTTGCGGCCTTACAACAACCGTAAATTAGAGTTTCAGTCTAAGAAGTGTGTTTTTCTTGGGTACAGTTCTCTTCACAAAGGGTACAAGTGTCTTTATGTTCCCACCAATCGTGTCTACATTTCTCGTGACGTCGTGTTTGATGAGAATGTGTTCCCGTTTCGTGCTCTTCCGAACCACTCTACCACTAGTTTACCACCTGTGCACTCCAATACACCTTCGCCTGACCAATTTGTGGATGTTGCAAATGCTCCTGTGTTGCTTCCTAACCATGCTGCAGGTTACCATCTGTATGTATGATTTCCAACAAATCTGTTGCTCTCTCCATAGTACCGGAGAACGGTGTTTTAGTCATCTTGCCCATGAGGCACGGTTCGCAAGTACCAAGTGATTCATAATCAAGTGGTTCCAAAAGTCCATCAGTATGGAGTTTCTTCATGCGCTTTACACCGATATGACCTAAACGGCAGTGCCACTAATATGTTGCACCATCATTATCAACTCTGCATCTTTTGGCTTCAACATTATGAATATGTGTGTCACTACTATCGAGATTCAATAAAAATAGACCACTCTTCAAGGGTGCATGACCATAAAAGATATTACTCATATAAATAGAACAACCATTATTCTCTGATTTAAATGAATAACCGTCTCGCATCAAACAAGATCCAGATATAATGTTCATGCTCAACGCTGGCACCAAATAACAATTATTTAGGTCTAATACTAATCCCGAAGGTAGATGTAGAGGTAGCATGCCAACCGCGATCACATCGACTTTGGAACCGTTTCCCACGCACATCATCACCTCATCCTTAGCCAATCTATGCTTAATCCGTAGTCCCTGTTTCGAGTTGCAAATATTAGCAACAGAACCAGTATCAAATACTCAGGTGCAACTGCGAGCATTAGTAAGGTACACATCAATAACATGTATATCACATATACCTTTGTTCACCTTGCCATCCTTCTTATCCGCCAAATACTTAGGGCAGTTCCGCTTCCAGTGACCAGTCTGCTTGCAGTAGAAGCACTCAGTTTCAGGCTTAGGTCCAGACTTGGGTTTCTTCTCTTGAGCAGCAACTTGCTTGCTGTTCTTCTTGAAGTCCCCCTTCTTCTTCCCTTTGCCCTTTTTCTTGAAACTAGTGGTCTTGTTGACCATCAACACTTGATGCTCCTTTTTGATTTCTACCTCCGCAACTTTCAGCATTGCGAAGAGCTCAGGAATAGTCTTATTCGTCCCTTGCATATTATAGTTCATCACGAAGCTCTTGTAGCTTGGTGGCAGTGATTGGAGAATTCTGTCAATGACGCAATCATCTGGAAGATTAACTCCCATCTGAATCAAGTGATTATTATACCCAGACATTTTGAGTATATGCTCACTGACAGAACTGTTCTCCTCCATCTTGCAGCTTATTGGAGACTTCATATCTCTCAATCCGGGCATTTGCTTGAAATATTAACTTCAACTCCAGGAACATCTCATATGCTCCATGACGTTCAAAACATCGTTGAAGTCCCGATTCTAAGCCGTAAAGCATGGCACACTGAACTATCGAGTAGTCATCAGCTTTGCTCTGCCAGACGTTCATAACATCTGGTGTTGCTCCTGCAGCAGGCCTGGCACCCAGCGGTGCTTCCAGGACGTAATTCTTCTGTGCAGCAATGAGGATAATCCTCAAGTTACGGACCCAGTCCGTGTAATTGCTACCATCATCTTTCAACTTTGCTTTCTCAAGGAACGCATTAAAATTCAACGGAACAACAGCACAGGCCATCTATCTACAATCATACATGAGCAAGATACTATCAGGTACTAAGTTCATGATAAATTTAAGTTCAATTAGTCAAATTACTTAAAGAACTCCCACTTAGATAGACATCCCTCTAATCCTCTAAGTGATCACGTGATCCAAATCAACTAAACCATGTCCGATCATCACGTGAGATGGAGTAGTTTCATTGGTGAACATCACTATGTTGATCATATCTACTATATGATTCACGCTCGACCTTTCGGTCTCCGTGTTCCGAGGCCATATCTGTATATGCTTGGCTCGTCAAGTATAACCTGAGTATTCCGCGTGTGCAACTGTTTTGCACCCGTTGTATTTGAACGTAGAGCCTATCACACCCGATCATCATGTGGTGTCTCAGCACGAAGAACTTTCGCAATGGTGCATACTCAGGGAGAACACTTCTTGATAATTTAGTGAGAGATCATCTTATAATGCTGCCGTCCATCAAAGCAAGATAAGATGCATAAAAGATAAACATCACATGCAATCAATATAAGTGATATGATATGGCCATCATCATCTCGTGCCTGTGATCTCCATCTCCGAAGCACCGTCATGATCACCATCGTCACCGGCGCGACACCTTGATCTCCATCGCAGCATCGTTGTTGTCTCGCCACTTTTATGCTTCCACGACTATCGCTACCGCTTAGTGATAAAGTAAAGCATTACAACGCGATTGCATTGCATACAATAAAGCGACAACTATATGGCTCCTGCCAGTTGCCGATAACTCGGTTACAAAACATGATCATCTCATACAATAAAATTTAGCATCATGTCTTGACCATATCACATCACAACATGCCCTGCAAAAACAAGTTAGACGTCCTCTACTTTGTTTGTTGCAAGTTTTACGTGGCTGGTACGGGCTTAAGCAAGAACCAATCTTACCTACGCATCAAAACCACAATGATAGTTTGTCAAGTTGATGCCGTTTTAACCTTCGCAAGGACCGGGCGTAGCCACACTCGGTTCAACTAAAGTTGGAGAAACAGTCACCCGCAAGCCACCTATGTGCAAAGCACGTCGGGAGAACCGGTCTCGCGTAAGTGTACGCGTAATGTCGGTCCGGGCCGCTTCATCCAACAATATCGCCGAACCAAAGTATGACATGCTGGTAGGCAGTATGACTTATATCGCCCACAACTCACTTGTGTTCTACTCGTGCACATAACATCAAACCATAAAACCTAGGCTCGGATGCCACTGTTGGGGAACGTAGTAATTTCAAAAAAAATTCCTACGCACACGCAAGATCATGGTGATGCATAGCAACGAGGGGAGAGTGTGATCTACGTACCCTTGTAGATCGACAACGGAAGCGTTTGGTTGATGTAGTCGTACGTCTTCACGGCCCGACCGATCAAGCATCGAAACTACGGCACCTCCGAGTTTTAGCACACGTTCAGCTTGATGACGATCCCCGGACTCCGGTCCAGCAAAGTGTCGGGGAAGAGTTCCGTCAGCACGATGGCGTGGTGACGATCTTGATGTACTACTGTCGCAGGGCTTCGCCTAAGCACCGCTACAATATTATCGAGGACTATGGTGGCAGGGGGCGCCGCACACGGCTAAGAATAAGATCACGTGGATCAACTTGTGTGTCTCTGGGGTTCCCCTGCCTCCGTATATAAAGGATCAAGGGGGGTGCGGCCGGCCTAGGAGAGGCGCGCCAGGAGGAGTCCTACTCCCTCTGGGAGTAGGATTCCCCCCCCCCCCAATCCTAGTTGGAATAGGATTCGCGGAGGGGGGAAAAGAGAGAGGGGGGCCGGCCCCCTCTCCTTGTCCTATTCGGACCAAGGGAGGGGAGGGGCGCGCGGCCCATCTTGGGCTGCCCCTTCTCTTTTCCACTAAGGCCCACTAAGGCCCATATAGCTCCCGGGGGGTTCCGGTAACCTCCCGGTACTTCGGTAAAATCCCGATTTCACCCGGAACACTTCCGATATCCAAACATAGGCTTCTAATATATCAATCTTTATGTCTCGACCATTTCGAGGCTCCTCGTCATGTCCGTGATCACATCCGGGACTCCGAACAACCTTCGGTACATCAAAACGTATAAACTCATAATATAACTGTCATCGAAACCTTAAGCGTGCGGACCGTACGGGTTCGAGAACAATGTAGACATGACCGAGACACGTCTCTGGTCAATAACCAATAGCGGGACCTGGATGCCCATATTGGCTCCTACATATTCTACGAAGATCTTTATCGGTCAGACCACATAACAACATACGTTGTTCCCTTTGTCATCGGTATGTTACTTGCCCGAGATTCGATCGTCGGTATCCAATAACTAGTTCAATCTCGTTACCGGCAAGTCTCTTTACTCATTCCGTAATACATCATCTCGCAACTAACTCATTAGTTGCATTGCTTGCAAGGCTTAAGTGATGTGCATTACCGAGAGGGCCCAGAGATACTTCTTCGACGATCAGAGTGACAAATCCTAATCTCAAAATACGTCAACCCAACATGTACCTTTGGAGGCACCTGTAGAGCACCTTTATAATCACCCAGTTACGTTGTGATGTTTGGTAGCACACAAGGTGTTCCTCCGGTACACGGGAGTTACATAATCTCATAGTCATAGGAACATGTATAAGTCATGAAGAAAGCAATAGCAACATACTAAACGATCGGGTGCTAAGCTAATGGAATGGGTCATGTCAATCAGATCATTCAACTAATGATGTGATCCTGTTAATCAAATGACAACTCTTTGTCCATGGTTAGGAAACATAACCATCTTTGATTAACGAGCTAGTCAAGTAGAGGCATACTAGTGACACTCTGTTTGTCTATGTATTCACACATGTATTATGTTTCCGGTTAATACAATTCTAGCATGAATAATAAACCTTTATCATGATATAAGGAAATAAATAATAACTTTATTATTGCCTCTAGGGCATATTTCCTTCAATAGCCGCATCGAGGGCGTTACAAGTTGGTAAATAGAGCCTTCCCCGACCTTAGGAGCCCCATTGCTTGATCGTTTTTGCAGTCATTGTTGAGTCTAGAAAAATGTTTTGAGTCATTTAGGAATTATATATCGGAGAGTTTAGGAATTCTTTTTACTCCCCAGTCCCTTCATCGCTCTGGTAAGGCATCCGGACGTAGAGTTTTGACTCTTCTCTTCTCAAATTTCACTAAAAAAAATTTTAGGATCACGCGGGTATCTTGGAATCGTTCCGATGGTTTTGTGACGAGAACATTGTCTTGGTGCCTCCTGTAAGGGGTTTTGTGGGAGTGTCCCGGGGAGTTGAGCTCCGAGGTGTTGTCGTCACAATTTTATCATTCCAGTTAATACCTGAGCTTAGTTTCGCCGACATCGAAAATCTCTTTTATGCAGTTGTTGGTGAGATAACCTCGACGCCACCCAGTACCGGGGCGGGAGTTCGGGAGTATTGCCATAACTCGTATAACGGATGCTTTTTGAAGGTTGAGGTAGATGATTTTCGAAGGTTTCTGGGTTATGTGTTGAAGGATGGATACAGCTGGATGTAGGATTTATTAGTTTTGGGTGAGATATTATGCTTCCCCTGTATCCCCAACACCTGATTGCATAACCGGGAAAATTTCAAGAGTTTATAAGTGGGAATTCAAGTAGCTCTTAGGATATCTTTCCGACAGATGTATGATATGAAATTGGGGTTCGACATCTAGTGGTCCGCCTATCCACGGTCGGTTTTACAGTGGTTTCGTTGTGTCATAAAGAGTCCTTGGCTATGCCGACTCGGGGACGCTTCGTATGTCATGTGCACTGCCTTGTACATGATGGTGCTGTACGATCGAGCCCGTGTAGGCCCCACCATGAAAAATTCGGAGAAAATCTCTATCATATGTTTGTTCCGGCTTATTCTGCAAGCCAACCCTTTGTTTTTGTTTTGAGTTGTGGTATTTGAGTTGCTTCGAAGTCGAATGTTGATTCCATCCCTTGTCTAAGTGGTGTTCTCATATTCCTATGTGAATACTAATCCTTCTCGATCATCGAGTTTGTCATTTCAAGTTCTTGTCAACCGGTGTGCTTCTCTCCTAGTGGATCCGATCATTTCAACGTTTGCAAGATCCAATCTCAAGTTTTCTCAATGTTGTTTGTTTCATCCATCTCAAAGTTGCCTTTGTTTTCCCGCCCTCCCTCCCTTGTTTTTTCTCCGAGGACTCATATATCTCAATCAAGTATCATTTTATTGATGTGAAGTCTCTCCATTCTTTTCCGTCAATGCTCTTATCCGGTGATTCTCAGAAAGATTCTAACGGAGCTTCAAGTTCATCGTTCTTCGTTCTTTTTCTTCTCCGGTGGAACCAATTCAAGTTTTCGGTGTTGATCATATCGTTTTCCTCGTTTAAAATACCTTCTCATACCGGTGCACCTCATAATAATTCACTTCTCGCTATTCATTTGTTCCGGAGTGCTCAAGATATCTCGAACATTCGTGTTTGCACTCTACAGTCGTTCAAGATCTTTTGAGGATGTTCCCTCATTCAAGTCATTTAATTCAACCGGTGCTTTCTCTCTTTTAAATTGTCATATCGGTGTTTTCTTTTGAGTGGGCCCTAACCCACAGGTCTTTTCCCAGGATCTTACCTGACTCTTCTCTTTTCCGGAGCCTCTCAAATTCTTTTCCAAGTTTGACGTAAGAATGAGTTATCATCAGTCAAATGCTCTTCTCCTTGATCTTTAAAATTCTTTCATCGTTGGTTCAACCTTTCCATTTTTCATCCTGGAGTATCTCAACAATTCATGATGGTGTTTCTCGTCGTAATTCTCAGATTTTGAAGACCGAAGAAGAGTTTCTTTTAAATCTTGCCCCATTCTCTGCCATCCTCTCATAATTGTTTTGATTGTGAGATTTCTTTTCATCCATCCGGAGCATTTCAAGAGTCTTTCAGTTTGTTATTCCGAAGGCCATCATTTCGGGATTATTCATTCTAGCTTTCAGCTCTCATCCTCCTAATTTTACCGGTGCATCGATCAAATATCCTCTAATCAGTGCATGATCTCTTCGTTCTCTCATATATAAATTCTCTCTAGCATTTTCTTTCATTTGCTAATTCTTCCCAGTGTTTTCTTTGTCTTATCTTCGTTCATTTCACAATTCTTACCCGGTGATTCATCCCTTACTTCGTTTATTTTAATTCTTATGGTGGTTCATTCAAGATTTCTCTTCCTTTGTGATCGTATCAAAAATTCGATGTTCCAATCCTACCGGTGGTTCGTTGACGACCTTCCCAAGTTTATGTTATATCTCTCTTAATCCTTGATACGAGAATAAGTAGTGTGCCAAATCCGTTGATTGTCATCAATTTAATTGGTGAAGGATAAGCATAATGTAATACTTATTCTTGTTTCATCGAGTGAATTGAATTCCTTATTCCGGAGGCTCTTCAAATTCTCGGTTTCATTTGATTCATCCTTCTTTTCTCGAAGTTCCAAGCTCTCTCAATTTTCTCGTCATGAAGATCCATCTAAATCATTGCAAGGCTTCACCTTTTGTTTTCAACTTATCTTTCTTTCTATCATCCTTTTGTTACCGGAGTTCTTCACGGAGGTTCTACATGATGGCTCAGCTATGATTTAATTCATTCTCGAAGTGTTCATTGAGATTCTTTTCTAAGGAGCTCAAGCTTTCTTCATATTGTAATCCGGAGTGCAATTCTCTCTTCCGTATCATTTGAGGTGATAATATATCATTCTTCTTTCACAAGAATGGGATATTTTAAATCCATCAATCTTGTCATTGGAGTTATCTGGAGTTATATTTCACCTAAAGCTTTTTCCTAAGGATTAATGCTATTAAAGGTGATAATATATGATCCAAGTTCTTCATCTATCCTTCCCGGTGAAATTAGTTTCTCGTCTCCTTGTTGATACCAATCCAATTCTTTTTCCCGTGAGTGGCAGGTTGTCACCTCATAATTTGAGAAGTTTTCCATAAGTCCACTACAAGCTCACTCTTTTCGTTATTGGTCTTCCAACAACTCCGTTCGACCCTTCTCCTAAAGATGTTGTCCAAGCTCATTTGAGGTAGAAGATGTTGTTTTCTCCTCCGTTCTTTTGATTCTATTCTTACATTTGTTCCGGAGGCATTGTGATGTTTCTCTCTTCAACCCATCTTCTTGTTTTGTCAGGATCATGTTCTTTTCTTTTGCTTATCCTTTTAACCGGAGTGTTGTGTCCTCCATTCAAGTATCCTCTCATCTTGTCAAGTTCTTGTTAATTCCTTCCATTTTCAGTCGGAATGCTGCCCAAATTATATCATTCTTTTTTCCTTCTCTATTTTGTTTTAACCGGGGTGTTGTGGCTATCATTCCTCTTTGAGCCGGATTCCCATCCAAGTGCCTTCTTTTTGCCAACTTCTTATTCTTTACCTTCCTTTTTTTCCAACCGGAGTGTTGTCGTAATTGATCTTTATCGTTCCTTGTACATCTCGTTTCTACCGGAGTGTTTGCATGTACTTCTTGCCCATTGTACCCCTTCTCTTATGTCTTTCAAAGTACAAGGTTCTAGTAATGTTCCTTATTCCTCTTTTCTAACGGAGTGTTTTCAATTTCGCTCATCTCCGTTGTATTCCCCTTTCAAATTGTTTAACCTCTCAAGGTTCTTTGGTTTCACTCGTTTGTCAAAGAAGAAACTTAGTTTTACCTGTTCTCTTCCTCTTCCGTTTCCCTCCGGTGCCATCCTAGATCTCGGGACGAGATCCTCTCGTAGTGGTGGAGTGTTGTGACGCCCCGAGACCGATGTGCCAGGTGTCCTCCAGTTATTCGCCGATGTTGCCATGTCATTTGCTTGCGTGTTGCATTTCATCATATCATCATGTGCATTGCATCATCATGTTTTAAAACTTGCATTCGTCCGGGTTCTCCGAGTTCTCTCGGTTGTCCGTTCTGAGCCCAACCACACTGGCACGCGCCCGCGGCATGTCCGAAATATTATTTTATTAGTGGCCGGAAAATGTTCTCAGAATGGGATGAAAGTTGGCGTGTGGTGTTTTTATGTTGCAGGTAGGCCGCCTGTCAATTTTCGTCGCATTCGAAGTTCGTTTGACGCCCCAACGTTTAACTATAGCGGCAATATAGCCGGTCTATCATTGGACGTTTTCGGTCTCCGGAAACAGTCGCCGGGTCTATCTCTCTCCTCTCTTCTCAGTCTATCTCTCTAGCACAGCCCACCTAGCCCTCCACTCTGACCGGTGCCATCGGATCGTGATCCGAGGGTCCGGAAGCCCCCGAAACCCCTCCTAACCCTAATCCTAACACCCCTTTCCTTATATAAACCCCCTTCCTTCCAATTTTGGACAGCCTAGTCAAATCCACCTACCTCTAGCCTCCCCCCTCCTCAGTTTTCCGCGCCCAGCCACAGTCCCGTCACCATTTGGCACCGCCCAAATGGCCAGCCGCCGCCGGCCAGGCGCTCTCCACCATCCCCGTCGCGCCATGTCACCCATCAACCTCCCTGCACCGCTCGGGCCTGTCGAAGCCCGTCCGCGGCCCGCTGCAGACCGAATCTAGCCCGACGCTACCCTGCAAGCAACCGCGTCGCCCCGCTCCTCCCACCTCTCGCTCGATCCCGATGGGATTGGGAGCGCTCACTGCCGCCCACTGCACGACGCCATCTGCCGCCGCCATCGTTGGAGATGAGTACCGGTGACCCCGCAACCTCCTTCCTTTTCCCCGAGCTCTCTCTAACCTCTCCCTTCGCTGTTCTCTCTCTGCCAGGAATTCCGTGGAGCACCGCCGCCGATCTGCTTCACCCTCGCCGGATCCCTTCGACCATCATCGGAAATGGGGCCGCCGTACCCGGATCTGGTCTACTTCGGCCGCCGGTGCCCGTCCCCAACCTCCTGGACCTGCGGCCTCCACCCAGTTCACCGCCGCCATGACCTCTGCGTTGCGCACGGGATCAGGCGGACGACCACT
Organism: Triticum monococcum; assembly: GCA_034509565.1. Taxonomy (NCBI): domain Eukaryota; kingdom Viridiplantae; phylum Streptophyta; class Magnoliopsida; order Poales; family Poaceae; genus Triticum; species Triticum monococcum. The sequence goes on from CM067846.1 coordinate 73,176,790, forward strand.
CAGCCTCGCTCGCCTCCTTGCTGGGCCACTAGTTCCTGCGTCCCTGGCCCAGATCCACCGCCCGTGTGGGTCGCAGGCAGGCCGGCCCAACCGCTGCCTAAGCCGGCCTCCTCTTCTCCGAACGGGCCGAGGCCCATGGGGGAGCAGCCTTCCCCAACGCCTGTTTCGGTTGGGCCAGCCAGATCCGGCCCGCTATGTTTTTTCCCTGTCCAGTGATTTTAGTAATTATCTAGTTGCTACCTGTTTTGCAGAAAAGTCCCCCTAGATCATGCATATAATTACTCATAAACCGTGCATCGGATTAAAATGTTTTAAATATGTAAAATGTCTAGAATTTTGTCTAGTTTAATAATATGCAACTTTCATCTATGTTTAAAATGCTTAAAATATTGTTTCGTTAAATTTACTCCTATGCCATGCTAAAATGATTTAATTCATAACTAAATAACCGTAGCTCCAAATTTATTAAACTTTATATGTAAATGGGGTAGAATTTTGCCTCGTTTAACATGGTGGCTTTACTTTGCATGTTTAATAACTCTAAAATTGTGTTTAGGTCAGATCATCACCAAATCTAAAATATGCATATGGGGATTTTCCGGACTTGTTGCTTGTTGTTCCGGCCTCATTTAAACTTGACTAGATTAGATAGTTTCATCATGTTTCTCCTCTTGTCATGTTTAACAACATTTAATATTGTTGGGTACATAACCGAGAGAGAACTAAATAATGGATGTGGTGTTCCGTAAATATGCAACCCGTTGCATATTGAGCTCCACTTAATTTGTAGTTTTGTTTGTGCCCCTTGCCATTTCATGCATATTTAAACTGGACATGCATCATACTTGATTGTGCATCATGCCATGTTCATGTCGTGGTTGTTTACTATGTTGTTTGCTTCTTTCCGGTGTTGCTTCTTCGGGTTTGTTCCGATAACGTCGCGTTTGTGAGGATTCGTTCGTCTACGTCCATTTGTCTTCTTCATGGACTCGTTCTTCTTCCTTGCGGGATCTCAGGCAAGATGATCATACCCTCGAAATCACTTCTATCTTTGCTTGCTTAGTTGCCCGCTCTTTTGCTATGCCTATGCTGCGATACCTACCACTTGCTTATCATGCCTCCCATATTGTTGAACCAAGCCTCTAACCCACCTTGTCCTAGCAAACCGTTGTTTGGCTATGTTACCGCTTTGCTCGGCCCCTCTTATAGCGTTGTTAGTTGCAGGTGAAGATTGAAGTTTGTTCCTTGTTGGAACATGGAGATGTTGTTCCTTGTTGGAACATGTTTACTTGTTGGGATATCACAATATCTCTTATTTAATTAATGCATCTATATACTTGGTAAAGGGTGGAAGGCTCAGCCTTATGCCTGGTATTTTGTTCCACTCTTGCCGCCCTAGTTTCCGTCATATCGGTGTTATGTTCCCGGATTTTGCGTTCCTTACGCAGTTGGGTAATAATGGGAACCCCTTGACAGTTCGCCTTGAATAAAACTCCTCCAGCAATGCCCAACCTTGGTTTTACCATTTGCACTAACAACCTACCACCTTCCCTTGGGTTCTGCAGACTCAAGGGTCATCTTTATTCTAACCCCCCGGGCCAGTGCTCCTTTGAGTGTTGGTCCGAACTGAGCTGCCTGCGGGGCCACCTCGGGGAAACTTGAGGGTTGGTTTTACTCGTAGCTAGTCTCATCTGAGTGTGCCCTGAGAAAGAGATATGTGCAGCTCCTATCGGGATTTGTCGGCACATTCGGGCGGTGTTGCTGGATTTGTTTTAACTTGTCGAAGTGTCTTGTAGAACCGGGATACTGAGTCTGATCGGAACATCTCGGGAGTAGGTCTATTCCTTCATTGACCGTGAGAGCTTGTGATGGGCTAAGTTGGGACACCCCTGCAGGGATTTGAACTTTCGAAAGCCGTGCCCACGGTTATAGGCAGATGGGAATTTGTTAATGTCCGGTTGTAGAAAACCTGAAGTTGACCTTAATTAAAATACATCAACTGCATGTGTAACCGTGATGGTCTCTTTCCGGCGGAGTCCGGGAAGTGAACACGGTGTTGGAGTTATGCTTGACGTAGGTTGTTTAGGATCACTTCTTGATCATACTTTTATCGACCGTGCTTTGCCTTCTCTTCTCGCTCTCATTTGTGTATGTTAGCCACCATATATGCTAGTCGCTTGCTGCACCTCCACCTCATACCTTTACCTTACCCATAAGCTTAAATAGTCTTGATCGCGAGGGTGTGAGATTGCTGAGTCCCCGTGGCTCACAGATACTTCCAAAACTAGTTTGCAGGTGCTGATGTTACCGAGCAGGTGACGCAACCCAGCTCAAGGAGGAGCTCGATGAAGATCTTGTCCTTTGTGTTGTTTTGTTCTAGTTGATCAGTAGTGGAGCCCAGTTGGGGGTCGATCAGGGACCTTGTCGCATTTGGGGTTCTTCTTTATTTTGGTTCCGTAGTCGGACCTTGATTGTATTTGGATGTTGTAATGCTTTATCCATGTAATTGTGTGAAGTGGCGATTGTAAACCAACTATGTAACTTCTTCCCCTATTTTATTACATGGGTTGTGTGAAGATTACCTCACTTGCGACATTGCTTTCAATGCGGTTATGCCTCTAAGTCGTGCTTCGACACGTGGGAGATATAGCCGCATCAAGGGCGTTACATTCTACTAGTGGTGTGGGTGTTCGGTTCGTGTTCCGCTTGTCAAGGTTGTGAGATATGGTGTGCTAGCTCAGCATGTGGGCATGACAACACAAGATGACTCGGTTTGGTCATATTCGTTGAGTACCACTCTTGAGCTCCATGGTGAAAACTCTAGTTTAGCCTTTTACTCCCAGTTGTGACAACCGAGAATAAAGGATCAAGCCTTTATAGTCCCGAATCCATAGTCCCGGTTGGGAAAACCGGGACTGAAAACCGGGACTAAAGGAGGTTGGGAACCGGGACTGAAGGGTTTTTTTCTACTAGTGATGTGGGTGTTCGGTTCGTGTTCAGCGTGTCTAGGTTGTGAGATGTGGTGTGCTAGCTCAGCATGTGGGCACGACAACACAAGATGACTCGGTTTGGTCATATTCATTGAGTACCACTCTTGAGCTCCATGGTGAAAACTCCAGCTTTGATCCCCACCAATGGCAATGGTTGTGCAATGTTCCATTGGTGATGGAATTTCATGGAGATTACACAAACTTGCTCTTCAGAGGGAAAACTCATGATCATGCCTTACTGGTTGGTTCTGATGACGACGACGCTCGTGCATTGTTCCCTTCATGGAAGCTTCACTTTTGAAGAGCATTTCTCATAGTATGGGTGTTTTGAGTTTTTGTTGTTGCATGTCGTTAATAGCTTCATCGTGACTTTGGAGGTCACGTTTTTTCTTTGTAATAATTTAACTATGTGCATCCTCAATATTTTGACCAACTCTTGACATTATGTTTGCATAGACCGGAGGTACATGATACCAACTTAATATTAATGTATATATTGTCCTTTTGAAAAAAAGACCACCCAATAGTGTTGGGCCAAGGTCGTTTCCGTCACAGATTACACAATAAAGCATTTTCGCGTAGTCCCCTGCAGGGTTACCATTTTCTTAAGCAGCCAACACAATAATTGACTTTCATTGGTTTCACGGAGCGCAACGCAATTGGAATGCCACTGAGCATGAGCTATGTGTGGCACCAACAGGGTAACAAAGATTGACACTCCACATCATGTCTACTTTAGCAAAGATTAATATTGCAATGTGTACTACCTCTCTCAAAATCAAAAGGAGACATTACACATTGTTTTTGGGCACATTAATATGGCTAAATATTAATAGACTAATGCAGCCAGGAAATAATATTTTGCTTGTTTCTTTTCATGCTATGAGACTTGGCTCGATGCTACCTGAGGCACCAATGCCAGAGAAAATCTAACTTGCTACCTGCTGCAATTGGTTTCATGCATAGACAAGTGAAAATTTTAGACAAGTAAAGAAAATAAACATCTCAATATTTAAACAACACGGTTTAAAAGTCTGAATGACTGTACATTTTGCACTTAAAATTCTTCAATAACCTGGTTGGAGGAGAGGTACGTATTTCCTTAGAAAACTTACAATACTTGAAATACTCAACAACACACATCAGTACAAAGGCAAAGAAATGACAGTATCACTTGGAACGAATAAGTGTTCGTCGTACAGTAGCTAGGACAGGCGGTCATTGTTGGAATCCTCTTGAAATCCTTCTCATCCCAACCGTAGTGCTGCTCATTTGACTTTGCAGTTTTACAGAGTTGTTCATCTTGATCCTGCACAGGCGATGAGCAGCAAAGCTAGCATTAGCATTCACATAAGCAGAAATGGAACGAAACAGATTATTGTGCTCACCTTGCTTCTTCCGTCTTAGCAAGCAAAAGATTAGTAGTGCCACCGATCCTATCACCACAAGCCCGGCTATAGGGACGGCTATGTAGAGGACAAGCTTATTACTCTTCTTGCATGAACTGCCACCGATGCAAACGTCTGAAAACGATGAACAATGTGTTATAACCTATTACCCCTTCCCAAAAGTACATGATGTTTTAGAAAACACGGTAATCATAATCAAATTTAACTCTTTTAAAATGATTTAGATTTATTAGATAGATATTTGTGTAACTATATTTTCAGTCACAAATAGTTTCAAAACATATGTTGTTCGAAAATGTTAACATACGTGTTTGGTAGTAGAAAAATATCAATCAAAGTTGCATGTTGGATACCGCATAGGAGACTATTAAAATGTTGCTCCATAAGTGGAACAAGCATTTTCAGAGTCCTGTAAATAATGCATATTGTTTTTTTTTTCTAAGTCAAGCTTCACAAACTTTGACCAATTTTATAGAAAAAATTATCATGATCTATACCGAGTATAGGAGTATGTATTTTGGATCAGATATATGCGTGCAGTGAGCATACCATCCTTGGACTTGTTGGAGCCGAAGTTACCATCCTTGGACCCGGCGTTAGTGGTGGGAGTGGGCGAGGGCGTACCCTCCTCGGACTCGGTGTCGACTTTAGTGGTGGGCATGACGGAGAAACTCTCGAAAGCATTGACAATCGGCGGCAGTGTCGAGCCGGCAGTGGCTTCGATGGAAATGGTGATGGTGCCTTGTTGATCGGGAACAATGGCACCGTAGATGGCACCACTGGAGAGGTATTTCGGTGTGAGAGCATCTGGGTACCATCGCTTGCCATTGACGTTGACGTAGAACTGGCGCACGGTGTTGCCTCTGAGAATGCCTAGCTCCGCGATGTGCAGGACAGCAATGTACCCGGGCAACGGGTTGTTGCGCTGAGGCTGAGGGTGCATGGTGATCTCTATGAGCGCGGAGGCGTTCCGGGCAGTCATCGCTGTCTCCATCACCTCCGTCGGCACCTGGAAAAGGTCATCGTTTGGGTTCTGCACCCTTCTAAACGTTGTGATGCTGGGGTATTCTGCGGTGGTATCCACTGGTCTCCATATTCGGTCATGTGGGTCATCAGGGTACCTGATCCATCCATAGATTGTCTATGTGGTTAGTACTCAACGTCAGCGAAGGAGAAGCTACACCAAACACGACCCACACGCTCACCTTATTACGCGCGTTTTACTCCCCGTGCCGAGGTCTAACCTGCGGTGCAGGTTCAGGCCCTGCTTCGGGCTCACCTGTGGATAGAGCATGCTCTTAAGCGGCCTCAGCTCCAGGGCCGAGATGAACGGCGTCCCATCGCCGGTGTTCACCAGGCAGACATGCACGTAGTCGTCCGGCACGACCACCATGGCCTCTACAGTTAAATAAGTGTCCGATGGCCCCCCTGACATGTTCACCGTCGTCCAAAAGTTTGCGCCGATGTAGAGGTCAAATATGGGCGATGTGTTAAGGCCGTCGTAGTTGCCGTACAAGAACCACGCTCGGATGATGTACTTGAGCCCGCGCACCAGGGACCGAATCTTGTAGCAGTTGCGCTTACCATCGGGGAAGCTGCGCACGTTCTGCATAAACTTGGGAGCCCGGCTGCTCATGTACTCGACGGAGATGTCATGGTTCGAGCCGCTGTCTATGAAACCGGCATCCGGGGCGAACTGCAGCTTGGCTATGGTGTCGGTTTCTACGTACGTCTCCCCTGGGTGGCCGCAGTCTATGTTTACAAAACCTACAGTGCGATGCAGAAGTACACATTAAAATCTCTCATGTGTGGGTCATACATAGATAGGGTTTTTTCAAAATAATAATAGAGAAAGCAAATGCCCAAAACATATGTCAAGAAAATCTAGCATATACCCTCAAAAAGGAACCTTGACAAGAAAGAAACAGATTAATGTTTTACGAGAAAAAGCAAGAATGAAATGTTCCTGTAAAACACAGACCAGGCCTGCAACAATGATAGAGAACAGGCAATTTCTCGATGAGACTATAAAATTGTATCTTGCGCGCGCATGCGAAACCAACTACAAGTATTGAGCATACCTTTGCTGTCAGCCTGGGCACGAGCTTGCTGTAGCATGCTGCCAGCGGCAGCAACGGCGAGGCAGAGAAATGGCAACCACCGCATTGCCGCCATTGTTCTTGCCCTCGACGAGCAAGAAGCTAATGCGGTTCCATGATGAGTATGTTTTAACGCTAGGTGCGGTTCCATGCCTATATGTAGGAGTACAACACATCATTAGTACGCGTTGACATTGAACAAGTAATTAAACCTCTCGGCATGAGCGGTTAGCCATCTTAAATAAAACAAATTAACAATCAACATTGAACGACTACTTAATTATGAAAGTGGTAATTCATTAGTTCTCACACTAGCTGGCTAATGAGCAGCACCACGTCGTCATACTTAATAAGTTTACAACTTGCACGGCGCCGTGCGTCAACACCCGATCGAGCCGGGGTACACGACGAAACAAATGCAGTGATCAAGTCATTGACGAGTGGACCCTGTTCTAGGCTGAACGCCTCTTTGTGGTTTCCACTTGACTTTGAACTTGTCAACGTGCTTTCTGGGGCGAAAGACTCTTCTTTTGAAGCTGTCTTCTTTACAGTAGCTGAACACCTCTTCTTTTGAAGTTGTCGCCTCTATCTAACCCTTAATCTTCTTTTCCGACTTTTTCTTTGCAGCAGGAGATGGAAAATGCCTGTTTGTGATTTGTGGAGGCAGCATTGGTTGAAACGGTAATGTAACAAACCGTGGGATTGCAATTAACTTACTGTATCTCATAAAATTCCTAAGATGGGATATCAAGGAGGTTAACTCTTATGAGGGAGACGCTAAGCGTCAGTCAGGCAGGGGGTGTGCCTGATCGGCTGCTCCCCACCCTCCAATTCAACTTAAAATGTTGCTTCTCGTGTGTGTACATTCATCGCTATGAGAGCAAAGATCCATCTGCAATATTTTATTTCTACGTATGCAGCAACGTTGCAACATTCTTCTTGTGTATGAAAAAAGTTGCGACATCTCAGACACATCCACGCAGAAATATTATATGCAATAGATCTCCATTGGTTGCAACAAATAAGTAAGAGAAATCACCCCGACATTTTCCGCATAGAAGCCAAAATCTGCAACAATATGAAATCAAGCTAAAAAAATGTGAAATAGAAAATTTCAACATAAACACAAAAAATGCAGCAGATGCCGCCAAAATCATTGTGACATGTCACAGGTGTCTTGCAATCAAACGTACACGAGCTCGCAACTTTTTAAACACAACATATGCAACATTGAAAATCCAAAAAAAAAAAAAACCCATTACAACCAAAAGTTTGGGAGCACCTACATTGCCATCGCTAGCTCGTCGGAGCCCTGTCGTTGCTAGATTTTACGGGACCAAAGTCTCCCCAGCTCCGAGTTGTAACAATGTCGGATAAGTGTGGCGTTGACTTTCATGTGCTGCATGGGCCACAACATAAACACCTACTCATCGACATTGGTCTGGCGAAGAGGGACACAACTAGTGAGTTGATGGGGCGGTAAAGGGTATGGTTATGGGACAGCTATGGTTATTGTTACTTTTGCACGCGATGGGGTAGAAGAAAGCAGGATGCCACACTTGGCCCAAGCTTTAGCGAGATGGTGCAGCAGATGCCGTAGCGGCGGCGCCATTTAGCACGGCAGCAACACTCTTGGTGTAGTTCACCATCAGGCCAGAGGAAAGTCCAAATCTGTCTCTAAATTAGATGTTCGTTTATTGATAATCAGCGGGGAGCAGCAATCTATACACATCAAACTGAAGATAATATACACTGATATTTATCTTGATGTGATTTCCAACGAAAGAGAACCTAAACATCTCAAAATATCAACCTTCGCAATGACAACTTGTTTGTGATTACTCTCCCATACTGTCCTGCCAGACTAAAATATGTAGAGATCGTCCATATGGGTGTTTTTTCAGTCTTAATGGACAAAACAAAATCTACAACGTATATTGGATTCAAATCATAATGCATCCAAATAATGGAATAAAAACTTAAAAGAATATGCAACCTCGTATGATTAAGTCAAGTGCAAGGCAAGATAGCAACTATTGTGAACACACAAGAATTTAAAACCTGGTAGATACATGACTTAGATGAAATATACATTACCGGTCGACTTTGTTCATTTGCTGCTGCAGTCCTCCATCGAAGTATCTTCTCAGGAGAGTAGAGTAGGCCGCCAACAGTATCTCACCGGGGACACCACACCATCGCCAACATCCACCACCGCAGACCATCGCATAGAGAAACAGAGGTTGCGTGCGTACCTACGAGACGCCGCCTGTGTGCAGTACAAGTGCCGACCTCGGTGGGGTGAAGACAGGAGGTTTATGGCATGGACTCAACACGAGGAGGCTGGCGGCAGCGAAGGCCACACGCGGCCATGTATGTTCCTGAGAGGAAACAGAAAATTGAGGGGGGAAACATTTCAGCAAACACGTTCAAGGCAACATGATGAAGGTAGAACTACAATGGCGGCGGAGCGTGCAGCGCCGTCTGGCTGCTCAGGCCGTCCGCCCTCCTACTGCAGCTGTCATGAGTGCATATGAAGACACGCGGCGGTAGTCGTACGTGCCCGCCCGCCACCGTCACGTGCATGGCCACCGCCATGGTCTGCGTGCAGCAAGGACGGAGTTAGCCGGGCGACCGGCGTCCGACACTTAGCAAGAAGGGGGTGGCGAAGCTTCCTCACCGGTCTGCCGAGGAGGCGCGCCTAGTTGAACGACACGAAGAGCACATCGGCAACCGCGTCAGTCATGTTAGACTAGTCTTGTATATGCCTTGTATTATATCTCTTGGTACGTCTATATAATGAGATAGCCACACCCCATTTAGGGTGTCGAGCCAGTTTTCCAAACCCTATGTTTTACATGGTATCAGTTTAGGTTACGACGTCTTCCGCTGCACCACCTCCCGCCGCCGCTGCCGCGCCGATCTCGACCGCCGCCGTGGCCGCGCCGGCCCTAGCCCCGATGTCGCCCTTCCTGGCCTCCCGGCCACTCGCGGCAGCGTACGGCGCCAACCTGCCGCCGCCCGCTTCCCTGCAGGCGCAGGGCTTCGGGGACGATCTGGCTGCCCCGCCCGACGCTGCGGTGCTGCCGGCTACAGGCGGCCCTCCTCCGCCGAGCTACCCGTGGCACGGCGCCTACGGTGCCCCCCCCGCCAACGTCGTCTCTCTGGCCGGGATCGGCCCCCGCTGCGCCGTCGCCGCATCCCTGGCCGGGATCGGCCTCCGCTGCGTCACCGCCGCACCCCTACACGGCGGTGCCGCCGCCGCCGCACCACTACTATTCCGCGCTGCCGCCGCAGCCCTATTGGGGTGCGGCTGCCTCGCCGCATGGTGCCCTCGTGGCTCCCGGGAACGGTGACTCGGCTCCTGCAGTGCCGGGCGCCCTGGCTGCTCCCTCGTCCGGCTACCCCCACGCGATGCGCCCTCGTCCAGAGATGGCTCCGTCCATGGATCCCTATGCATCACTGGCGCAGGCATACACTACTCAAACCGCGGCGCCGCCGCTGTTTTATTTTTCGCACCTGCTACCAGTGAAGCTCGGGCCGGACAACTACCTTTCATGGCGTGCGCAGGTTTTGCCTCTCCTCCGCAGCCGCTACTTGGAGGGCTACGTTGATGGGTCCATCCCGTGCCCACCTCCTCACCATCCGGCATATCACACATGGGTGGCGCAGGATCAGGCCATTCTCTCTGCCATCCAGTCCTCGCTCACGCCGAGTGTTTCATCGATGGTCATCTTCGCCGCTATGTCCAGGGAGGCGTGGGCGGCCCTCCACACCAGTTTCGCCTCTCAGTCTCAGGCACGTGCGCACTCTATACGCACCGAGCTGGGTGAGACCAAACTTGGCGATCTCAGCATCACGGAGTACTTCAACAAGATGACGAGCCTCGCTGACACCCTGGCCTCTGTTGGTCAGCCACTCTGATCGCGGACTTCACCACCTTTGTGCTTAACGGGCTCGATGATGATTATGATAATCTCATTGAGAACGTCCATGGTCGAGATGATACACTCCCGCGTCGTGAGCTCTATGCGCGCCTCCTTGGGCGTGAGCAGCGCACCAAGGCGCACCGTGTTTCCCCCAGCTTCGTCTCCGCCAACGCAGCCACACGCGGCAAACCTCAGAAGCCGGCCCCATCAGGTGGCAAACCACCGGCCTCCTCGTCGCAGGCCTCGCAGGGCAACGCGCTGACTATCACAGGAGGGAGTCGCCCAGTTGCTTGCTGTTCCAGTTGCGGTGCTCCTCAGGCTTGTCATCTTTGTGGCATAGATCGTCACCTCGCCTCTCGCTGCCACAGACGCTACAAGCAAGACTTCCTTGGCCTTGGCAATAATGGAAAAGGGAATGATAAGCAGGCTGCAACTGCGGTGACAGGACACGACCACGGGCGCACCCAGTCATACTCCCTTGATCCGGCATGGTACATGGATACAGGCGCGACGAATCACCTCACCGGCGAGATGGGCAAGCTCTCCGTTCAGAAACCGTATCGTGGACATGATCAGGTGCACACCGCCAACGGAGCAGGTATGCGCATCACCCATGTTGGTCAGGCATCACTTCTTGCAAACAATTTCCGCAAACTGCATCTTTCTAACGTCCTTCGAGTTCCCTCTGCTACGCGTAGTTTGTTGTCTATTCCTCAACTTACTCGTGATAATAATGTCCTTGCTGAGTTTCACCCTTTTCGTTTCTTTATCAAGGATCGGGACACGAGGGCCATTCTGCTTAGTGGTCGTCTTCGCCATGGCTTATATGCACTTGACGCACCGTCTGCATCTCCTACACCGTCTTCTCCTCAGGTGTTTAGTGGTGTTCGTGTGTCGCCTACGCACTGGCATGCACGCCTTGGACATCCTGCTGCTCCTATAGTTAGTCATGTGCTGCATCACCATGACCTATCAGTTATGTCCAATAAGAGTGCTGAAACTATTTGTGATGCCTGTCATAAAGGCAAGAGTCACCAACTACCTTTTTTAGAGTCTAGTCGTGTTGTCAAACGTCCTCTTGAGCTTGTGTTTTCTGATGTATGGGGTCATGCCCAAACATCTGTTAGTGGTCACAATTACTATGTCAGTTTCATTGATGCTTACAGTCGGTTTACTTGGCTATATCTTATCAAGCGTAAATCTGATGTGTTTGACGTTTTCATTCAGTTCCAGGCACACATTGAGCGTCTCCTTAAGCATAAGATTATTCATGTTCAATCCGATTGGGGGGGGGTGAATATCACAACCTCAACTCGTTTTTTAATAAGCTTGGGATTTTGCATCGCGTGTATTGTCCTCATACACATCAGCAAAACGGCACCGCTGAACATAAGCATCGTCATCTTGTAGAGACTGGACTTACTTTACTAGCTCATGCCTCCGTCCCGTTTCGGTTTTGGAGTGATGCCTTCTCCACCGCCTGTTTTTTGATAAATAGGCTTCCCTCACGACTACTGAAAATGAAAACCCCTCTTGAACTCTTGCTCGGTGATATTCCAGACTACACATTTCTCAAAGTGTTTGGGTGCGCATGTTGGCCGCACTTGCGGCCTTACAACAACCGTAAATTAGAGTTTCAGTCTAAGAAGTGTGTTTTTCTTGGGTACAGTTCTCTTCACAAAGGGTACAAGTGTCTTTATGTTCCCACCAATCGTGTCTACATTTCTCGTGACGTCGTGTTTGATGAGAATGTGTTCCCGTTTCGTGCTCTTTCGAACCACTCTACCACTAGTTTACCACCTGTGCACTCCAATACACCTTCGCCTGACCAATTTGTGGATGTTGCAAATGCTCCTGTGTTGCTTCCTAACCATGCTGCAGGTATTGGACGCGGTGCCCGCCTTGAACTCCTGGATGATGAGGTTATGGACGACACTCATGATGGCCACGTCGATCCTATGCATGGCCCATGCATGGCGGGTCATGCCCGTCAGCCCGATGCGTCCACGGCCGCAGCCCCACGGGCGTCGGCAGTGCCCGTGGCTGCACCCGCCTTGGCCACGCAGTCGGCCGGCTCGCCTACTCCAGCGCCCGGGTCGCCCGCTCCAGCGCTCGGGTCGCCCGCTCCGTCGATTGGGTCGCACGGCCCAGTGCCCGGCTCGCCTGGCTCGCCCGCCAGGCCACAGGCGCTGCCCTCGCCGGGCCCAGTGGCAGGAGGCCCATCAGCAGGCGGCCCAGCAGCCCCAGCAGCTGCTCCGGCCAGCCCCGCCTCAACTACATCGTCGCCTGGATTTGGCAGGCCTGTCCTGGCAACATCGCCTAGTGCTGAGTCTGCTGACTCTGGCTCCTCCAGCCCCATCTCGGCCATGACACCTTCGTCGCCTATGGCAAGCCCCGTGGTGCCAGCACCGCCCATTGTGGTTCATCATCGACCACACACGCACAGCCGGTCTGGTGTTTTTTGCCCTAAGGAACGCAAAGACGGGACGGTGGCGTGGCTTGCTGCATGTGTGGCTCATGCTGCTGCGGATCCCACGGCAGAGCCACGTCATTTTCAGGCTGCACTGGGTATTCCTCACAGGCGTGCTGCAATGGAGCAGGAATTTCAGGCCTTGCTGAAAAATGGTACTTGGCAGCTTGCTCCTCCGGTCTCTGGCGTCAACATCATTGACTCCAAGTTGGTGTTTAAGGTCAAACGGCATGCAGATGGTTCTATTGAGCGTTACAAGGCATGGCTGGTTGCCAAGGGTTTCAAGCAGAGGTACGGTCTTGATTATGAATACACTTTCAGTCCAGTTATCAAGCCTACTACTATTCGTATACTGCTATCTCTTGCTGTTACTCGTGGTTGGTCGCTTCGTCAGCTTGATGTGCAGAATGCTTTCCTCCATGGAGTTCTCGAGGAAGAGGTTTATATGCGTCAACCACCTGGTTTTGTTGATCCTACGCATCCGGGTCATCTCTGTCGTCTGGTCAAGGCGTTGTATGGACTTAAACAGGTGCCTCGTGCATGGCATCACTAGTAGAAAAAGGGTCAAACGTGAAGCACATTAGTGCCGGTTTGTATTTGAGCCGGCACTAATGTATACATTAGTGCCGGTTCCAACGGCTAGCCGGGCCGCTTTCATTAGTACCGGTTCGTGGCGAACCTTTAGCACCGGTTCGTGCCACGAACCTGTACTAATGAGAGTGGTGGCAGGATGTTGTCAGAATGGGGCCCCTCCAGCCCCTTTAATACCGGTTCTTGGCACAAACTGGTACTAAAGGTCGTCCTACATAAACCCTTCATCCACCCGAGCTCGCTCTGTTCTTCCCCTTTCCCCTCCCCCTCTCTGTTCTTCCCCTCTTCCTCTCGAGCTCATCACACATTTTGCCCAAAATTTGTCAAGATTTGAAGGCCCCCATCCATTCAAATGATCACAAAGGTTAGCAACTTTGTCCCTTCATCTCTCATTGCTAGATTAGCTCTTGCAATGCTTTATATAGTGATTAATTTGTGAGTTTAGTAATTTGGGAGGATATATATATATATACATATGTGCTAGTATTTGATTTATATGCAATTTGAGGTCAAAAATAACACTTAGTTTGCATATGTAGGTGTGGTTTACTTAGTGCCTTCTAAATCTCCATCGTAGCCACCGTCGATCGCCCGCACCGTCCCGTCGCCGGCACCACCTTGTGGTGAGCCTCTTGTTCATGAAAATTTATATAAAAATTGATGTTTGTGTGATTTGGATATATAGTTACTCGTATAATTATCTTACCCGTACGTTGTTTGTTATACATATAGTGCCATGGTTTTGATATCCGTCCCCGTCGGCCCTAGTCCTTGTTATGATTCGGATGTGGTATATATATTCTTTTTTAAAACTAGTTGCATTTCGTGTTTATGACAAATTATGCCCATCAAGTTGACATAGAAATTTTTTCTAGGAGGTATGTGAATCGGAAATTTCAACCGACCCTATTGCCGAGAGGTTAAATTTAGTTGAAAGAGAAAATGAGTAATTGAAAGAAAAGTTGAAAAGAATTGAGGGGGAGAATATGGAATTGGAGTTGCATGTTGCCGATATCGTCGATGATCACAAGATCAAGATGGAGAAAATGCGCTTGAAGATTAGAAAGATTAGAAAATATGCCATCGATAGTGAGGCTTGGTATCATTATGCTGTTGGATCCATTGTTACCTTAGTTGCGATCTTGATCGTATTTGTTGTTGCATTTAAATGCTTTAGCTAGAGAGTTATTTGTTTGTTGCATTTAAGTGTTGTATGAACTTTATGTATGAACTTGTATTAATTTGGTCTATTCGGTGTTGTGTAATGAAGATGAGCCGGCAATGGATGTACGATGACCGATGCTCTCCCCAGTTCGTTGAGGGCGTGCATACTTTTCTGCTTGCGGCTGAGGCAAACAAGCGGGCGGATGGTTTTATGCCTTGTCCATGTGTTCGCTATAAGAATGCTCACAATTACTCTACGTCAAGAACCATTCACGTCCACCTGTTTAAGTCCGGTTTCATGCCCCATTATAATGTTTGGACCAAGCACGGAGAAAGAGGGGTTATGATGGAAGACAATGAAGAAGAAGAGGACGACGACAGCTATCCTGGCCATGGGTTCCCTGAATACGATGATACAACAATGGGGGAAGAAGCTGAGCCGGTAATGCGGGAAGAAGCTGAGCCGGTAATGCGGGAAGAAGCTGAAGAAGAGGCATCAGATGAGCCTGTTGATGATCTAGGTCGGGCCATTGCCGATGCAAAGAGAAACTGCGCAAGTGATTTGGAGAAGAAGAAGTTGCAGCGCATGTTAGAGGATCACAAAAAATTGTTGTACCCGAATTGCGTAGGTGAAAAGAAAAAGCTGGGCACCACACTGGAATTGCTGCAATGGAAGGCAGAGAATGGTGTATCTGACAAGGGATTTGGATAGTTGCTGGTAATGATAAAGGATATGCTTCCAAAGGACAACGAATTGCCCGAGAGTACGTACGAAGCAAAGAAGGCTGTCTGCCCTCTAGGGTTAGAGGTGCAGAAGATACATGCATGCCCTAATGATTGCATCCTCTACCGCGGTGAGTACGAGGATTTTAACGCTTGCCCGGTATGTGGTGCATTGCGCTATAAGATCAGCCGCGATGACCCTGGTGATGTCGAGGGCCGGCGCCCCAGGAAGAAGATTCCTGCCAAGGTGATGTGGTATGCTCCTATAATACCACGGTTGAAATGTTTGTTCCAAAACAAAGAGCAGCCAAGGCGATGTGATGGCACAGAGAAGACCGTAAGAAAGACGGAAAGTTGAGGGTACCCGCTGACGGGTCGCAGTGGAGAAAAATCGAAAGAAAGAACGGGAAGGAGTTTGCAGATGATGCAAGGAGCGTATGGTTTGGTCTAAGCGCAGATGGCATTAATCCTTTTGGGGAGCAGAGCAGCAACCATAGCACCTGGCCTGTGACTCTATGTTTGTATAACCTTCCTCCTTGGTTGTGCATGAAGCGGAAGTTCATTATGATGCCAATGCTCATCCAAGGCCCTAGGCAACCCGGCAACGACATTGATGTGTACCTAAGGCCATTAGTTGAAGAACTCTTACAACTATGGAATGGAACATGTGTACGTGCGTGGGATGAGCACATGGGGGAAGAATTTGACCTAAAGGCGTTGCTGTTCGTGACCATCAATGATTGGCCTACTCTCAGTAACCTTTCAGGACAGACAAACAAGGGATACCGCGCATGTACGCACTGTTTGGACGATACCGACAGTATATATTTGGCTAATTGTAAGAAGAATGTGTACCTGGGACATCGTCGATTTCTTCCGAGCAGGCATCCCGTAAGAAAGAAAGGCAAGCATTTCAAAGGTGAGGCGGATCACCGGACGAAGCCTGGCCACCGTACTGGTGCTGATGTACATGATATGGTCAAGGATTTGAAGGTGGTCTTTGGAAAGGGTACTGGTGGACAACCTGTTCCGAATGATGCTGACGTACGCGCACCCATGTGGAAGAAGAAATCTATATTTTGGGACCTGCCCTATTTGAAACATATAGAGGTCTGCTCCGCAATCGATGTGATGCACGTGACGAAGAATCTTTGTGTGACCCTGCTTGGCTTCTTGGGCGTGTATGGGAAGACAAAAGATACACCTGAGGCACGGGAGGACCAGCAACGTATGCACGGAAAAGACGGCATACATCAGGGTCATGCAAGCTACGCTCTTACCAAAGAAGAGAAGGAAATCTTCTTTGAATGCCTGCTCAGTATTAAGGTACCATCTGGCTTCTCATCAAATATAAAGGGAATAATAAACATGGCAGAGAAAAAGTTCCAGAACCTAAATTCTCATGACTGCCACGTGATTATGACGCAACTGCTTCCGGTTGTATTGAGGGGGCTTCTACCGGAAAATATTCGATTAGCCATTGTGAAGCTATGTGCATTTCTCAATGCAATCTCTCAGAAGGTAATCGATCCAGAAATCATACCAAGGTTACAGAATGATTTGGTGCAATGTCTTGTCAGTTTCGAGTTGGTGTTCCCACCATCCTTCTTTAACATCATGACGCACGTCCTAGTTCACCTATGTGAAGAGATTAACGTTTTGGGTCCTGTATTTCTACACAATATGTTCCCCTTTGAGAGGTTCACCGAAGTATTAAAGAAATATGTTCATAACCGTGCTAGGCCAGAAGGAAGCATCTCCAAGGGCCGTCAAAATGAGGAGGTCATTGAGTTTTGTATTGACTTTATTCCTGACCTTAAGCCGATTAGTGTTCCTGAATCGCGGCATAAGGGAAGACTGGATGGAAAAGGCACGCTAGGAGGGGAACAAATAATATGTATGGACGGACATTCTCTCACTGAAGCACACTACACAGTTCTACGGAATTCCGCCTTGGTGGCTCCGTATATGGATGAACACAAGAATTTGCTACGCTCCAAACACCCGGAGCGGTCTGATGACTGGATTACATGTGAACAAACCAGGAGTTTCGCCAGCTGGTTGCAAGCCCGTACCATGCATGACACCTCTATTGAAGATGACCTGTACTTGCTGTCCCAGTTACCATCTTCGAATATAATGACTTTCAAAGGGTACGAGATAAATGGTAATACATTTTACACGATCGCCGAAGATAAGAAGAGCACCAACCAAAACCGTGGTGTTCGCTTTGATGTAGAAACCAAGACGGGAAAGGAAACATATTATGGTTATATACAGGACATATGGGAACTTGACTATCGACGTGGTTTGAAGGTCCCTTTGTTTCGGTGCAAATGGGTCAATATGACACGAGGCGGGGTAACGGAAGACCCGCAGTACGGAATGACAACAGTGGATCTTAACAATCTTGCGTATGCAGACGAACCATTCGTCCTAGCCAATGATGTGGCACAGGTTTTCTATGTGAAGGACATGTCTACCAAGCCAAGAAAAGGAAAAGATAAGGAAGCGAATGCATCGTATGATGAGCCAAAGCGGCGCATAGTTCTTTCTGGGAAGAGAAACATCGTGGGAGTGGATGACAAGACAGACAAGTCCGAAGATTATGAAAAGTTTGATGAAATTGCTCCATTCACAGTGAATATTGACCCGAGCATCCCGTTAAATGATGAAGATTTTCCATGGTTACGGTGCAAAGGGACACACGCGAAGAAAAAGTTTCACACCCAAAGATCTGGGATGTGATCGGCTTCACTAGTATCATCACTTTCTTCTGTGTTTCACACCCAGAAGGGAATCTCTGTAATAGTTAGGGTAGTTAATTATGTGTTTTGGCATTTGAAACGCGAAGAAATTTTATGTGCAAACAAATTCTTTCATGCATTTACTGATTTTTAAAGTTAAGTTATACACAAACTAGTGATTCACACTAATTTCAAATAATTCAAAATTTGAACTATTCAAATTTGAAAACTATGGGCACTAACAGAAAATTTGTAATTTTTTGTACCTAAAGCAAAAATATTCACAAAGAAACTCTAAATACACAAAAAAACAACTCAAAAATAAATAAAGCAAAAAATAAAATAAAAAAGCCCGCCTACTAGGCTAGAGCGGCCTGCATACGACTAGAAACCCAACCCGTTGTTGGGCCAGGATGCAGGCCCGCAAAGGCCAGGTAGGCCCACGGGGCAGCACAACACAGGTAGCCCCAGAAGGCCTGCATTTGAGAGGAGCGCGAAGGAGCAGCCGCGGCTGGGTTTATAAACCAGTGCGGCTGCCCTTCGCTAGGCGAGGTGGGACTAAACTTTGTGCCCCTCGCCTGGCAGCGCACCCCCCTTTAGTACCGGTTCGTGGCACCAACCGGTACTAAAGGGGGGGCCTTTAGTACCGGTTGGAGCCAGGAACCGGTACTAAAGGGGGCCGCTTGGCCTGGCCAAAACAGGCCTTTAGTACCGATTGGTGGCTCCAACTGGTACTAAAGGTGTTTTCTATATAAGAAAACACTTCGAAAAATTTCGTCAGTTTCCTCTGCTTCATCATCGCCGCCTAGTCCCGCACCGTCACCACCCCCGTTGCGCCGTCCCTGTCGCACCTTCTCCACCCCCGTCGTGCCGTCCCCGTCGCGCCGCCCCTGTCCTCGTCGCGCCGCCCCCGTCACGCCGTCTGCGTCGCCGGCCCGTCCCCGTCCCCGCACCGGCCCGCGTCCACGTCCCCGCACCTGCCCGCGTCACCGTCGCCATCGTCGTCGCCTCGACCTCTCGCCCGCGCTGTGAGCCCCTGTCCCCCTCTCCTCTGTCCAATCGAAGCCGCCGTGCCATCGACGCCGTTGCCTTGGCTTGCCGTCGCCGTCACCTCTGCACACATGCATGCATACACAAACACACACATACACACAAACACACACACACACACAATGTTTTTAGTTTTTAGTTTTTCTGTTTTTAGTTTTTAGTTTTTAGTTTTTTTCTTCTGTTTTTTCTGTATTACTGTTACAGAAATCTTAGTTATATATAGAAATGTTAGAAATGTTAGTTTTTTCTGTATTAATGTTATAGAAATGTTAGTTATATAGAAATTCTAGTTTTTTCTGTTTTTTAGTTATAGAAATATTAGAAATGTTATAGAAATGTTAGTTATATAGCGTTGTTAGATATGTTATAGGAATGTTAGTTATATAGAAATGTTAGAAATTTTAGTTATCAAAATCCAATCATTAAAAAATGTTACTTTTTGCGGGCATATAGCTAGTATTTGTTCTCGACGATGCCCGGCCCGCATCCTCGCCGTCGACCCGTCCGCGACGACGTCAGGCTGACCCATGTCCGGGACTGGGCTCCGCCGGGCTGGCACTGGGAGGTGCTACCTGGAGGGGCGCGCCGCTTGATGAGGAACCCGGCCCCGGGTCTCGTCGTCGACCCTGATCTCGTTTGGTGGCGTTCGCGTGGGCCAGTTTCGGTGCGGAGGGAGCCG
Source organism: Triticum monococcum (assembly GCA_034509565.1). Taxonomy (NCBI): domain Eukaryota; kingdom Viridiplantae; phylum Streptophyta; class Magnoliopsida; order Poales; family Poaceae; genus Triticum; species Triticum monococcum. Next base: position 73,196,641 of record CM067846.1, read on the forward strand.
GCCCTGCCGGAGGAGGTACGTCGCCGTGTCAGGGAGGAGGACGAGCACGTCCATCGCTACATGGTTGCATTAGAGGGCGACAGGTTCTCCAATACCTGGCAGTTTCTTCAGGGATCTCACTTCAGCTATGATCCTATGAGGGTTCCTTCTCTTTGGGTGTCCACCGCCTGCGCCACAGGAACCGCGAGTGTCCTAGATTCTTCTGTAGTATTCGATCTTTATTAGCTACCTAGCCAGTGATGTACTTGATATATAATATTCAAGACGATGTATTCGAGATTATATATTATTCGAGACGATGTATTCGAGATTATATATATTATTCAAGACGATGTATTCAAGATTATATCTATTATTCGAGACAATGTATTCGAGATTATATCTATTATTCGAGACGATGTATTCGAGATTATATCTATTATTCGAGACGATGTAATTTGAATTCTAAATTGTTTTATATTTCTTTTGGCATAGTTAAATAAAAGCTATGGCGGACAATACCGACAGAGAGAGAGAACAGACCATGTTCGATATCATACGCGGGCCAGATGATGATCAGAATGAAGAAGATTTTGACGGCTCCGAATTTCTAAACAACACCGGAGAGGGTGATATGATATTCGATCGCGACGACCGAGAAGATGAAGTCATGAACTACGACGAAGAACATGTTGATCCTGAAACAACAAACACCGGCGAGGTATATATATTTATATAAGCAGGAATCTGGTGATCATCGCATGTTTTAAATGAGTTGAAGATATATTAACGAATCGATCTTTCTTCTTTCAGCCATCCGGATCGAGCAAATCTTCAGGAAAAAGGACGAAACGAGGCCCGAACAAAAAGTTGAAGGAGGGCGTAAAGTACAATATCGAGACAATCAGACCTAATGGCGAACCATTAGGGCCTAAGAAGATTGCGAACAAGTTCGTTTGTCAGTGCGGAGTTCTTGTGAAGGACCAACTCCCGATCTCCCTTCAAGAATGGAGAAAGCCAGCAAAGCCACGTCCAAATGTTACTTTTGTCGACGAGAATAAAAAAAACTGCTTTGCGATACTCTCATGGAACATTTCACCCTACCAGATCATTTCACAGAAGCAGATGTGCGGAAAGTCAAGGACACTGCTTTTAGGAAGATGGCGGTTGCATTCAAGAACCACAAGAGAACGACTTGGGAGAAGTACGTCAAGGGAGGAAGGAAGACTCCAGTATTCGAGGGGATACTAGAGAATCAAAGTGCTCATTGGGACAATTTCGTGAAATTCAAGGATTCAGAATTAGCTAAGGAACGGTCGAGAATAAACAAGAAGAATGCCAAAAAAGGATAAGTTCCATAAGCTGGGGCCAGGTGGCTACGCGGTGGCAATGCCTAAGTGGGATAAGTCTAAGAAACAGATGGAGTATGCAAGTGTCACTCCGGTTACTAAGAGGTGGCCCCCAGGTGCAGGACTTGGTTCTATGCGCATGGGGGGGAGTTGGACCCGAAGACAAGCAATGTTTCGACGAAGGCATGTCTGAACGGAGCCGACGATGCGCTACTTGTTGCAATAGAAGAGGATCGATCGGGGGTGTTCCAGCCCAAGAAAGAGAACGACGAGCTTACGCGTGCCCTGGGAAATCCTGAACACCCGGGAAGAACACGAGGCAAGGGCGCTATTCTGTGGTATGAGGGGTTTTCGGACTGGAACGCCGACTACAGAACCCGTGCGAGAAAGAAGATTGCGGAGGAGAAGAAGAGGGAGATGGAGGAGGAGCAGAGGAAGCATGAATATGAACGCCTTCAAGGCCTAGAAGCAAGTCAAGCGGAATTGGCAGCTAAATTCTAGCGGCAGCAGGAGCAGATCGACTCACTTAGCCAGCAAAGGGGGTCTCAGCAGCTGCAGCAGCTAGTGGATGATCCAGCATTGGATACCACCGCCCCATCCATGCCGAGAAGCAGCGTGGGTTCCGCCCCGGGCGACGCACTGCTGGATAGATACCCCGTGGATGATATCGCGGAGAACACTAACTGCGAGCTACACTTCAAAATTAAGAACATATCCTTTAAGGTGGCGGACGGTGTTGCTTATACAAATTCCCCCGATGCAACCTTCCATTGCAACCCGATTCCAGCAGGCTATGCTCGTGTCGTGGTTGATGAGGTGGTGGACCAATATTCGGGGCTAGAGCTTGACATTCCTGGAGGTGACGAGGAGCACACACTCGGAGATGCCAAACATCGTATCATCCTATGGAGAAAGGATTGCATCATCTTTCGAAGGCCACCGACACCGCGTCACCCGACTCCTCGTCGAAGTCCGCCACCGAGTCAGCAGACTCCCGCTCCTCCAAGTCCACCAATGCGTGAGGCCACTCCTCCTCCTCCAAGTCCGGCAAAGTGTCAGGCCACTCCTCCTCCAAGTCCGACACAGCGTCAGACGTCCACTCCTCCTCCAAGTCCGGCACAACCTCTGGCCACTCCTCCTCCAAGTCCGGCACAGCTTCAGGCCACTCCTCCTCGTCCAACTCAGCCCCGTCAGCCATCTCCGCTGCCTCAGCAATCGCAGAAGAGACACCCCGCAGCTATGGTGCGTAGCGGTACGAGTCGAGGTGATAATACAAGAAGTATAGGCGGAGGCAAGCGATATAAATATGGTCCAAACCTTAGTACTCCTCTTCCTGTGAGGGCTTACGATAGGACCGAGGAGCAAACCAATGCCATAGTGCGGGAAGAAGTCGACGCCCATTTTGGACCGAAACCGCCACCGCCGCCAAGGGAGAAAGTGCCTGTGGAAGTAGTTGACCACTTCATTCGTATGGCTCAACCACCAGCTCGTAAGTCTGTTGACTCAGACTATGAGCGCCACATCAAGAAGTTACATCGACAACGTCTACAGAAGGAGGCGAGCTCGAGCTCGAGCAAACAACAAGCAGCTGTCAAAAAATGCAGGAAAACCGTTGCCCAGCTGGGAAAACAGGCGGCACAATCGACCCCCCCGCTTGTTGTGCCGCCAACAACACGTGATAGTATGCGCGCCCAATATTATTGTGGCCAAACAGTTTACGTTCCCGAGGTGGGCGATGTGGTAATAACCCAGGAGCATATAATGCAGGCTGAAGAACTCAAGATCACTGTTGGACAACTCCTCGAGATCGAGGACATGCCTCTGATTAGAGAGGAGGAAATAAAACGAAATTTTTTCCGGGGCCAACCTTTGGTCGAGCCAGAAGATGTCAAGAAGCTCCCAATGAGAATGTATGAATTGCATCAATGGTACATGGACATTACCAAGAGATCCGATCGAGAGTCCCTCATGGTGTATGTCAAGAAGGATGATTACTACCATGAGAAAGCTATGGCCGTTGAGTATTCTAAACTGTTTCAGTTATACAATCAAGACGCATTCGACAAATCTATCGTCAATTGCTATTGTCTGTAAGTGATTTCTTTCTGTAATTTAAGTCTCAAGCTAGCGGTAGTGATCCTTTTGATCAATCATTACGTGTAATTATCCTCACTATATTCTTTTCTGTGGTATTATGCAGGATGAAGATGTATGAAATGAGAAAAGGTGGACGCTATGGCATTGGGTTCATTGACCCAAACACCGTTAATGAATACACACGGAAATTAGATGCATATTATGAAAAAGAGGTAGAGGACAGCATGCTAGAGTTCTGGAAGCGCCTCAAATACAATGAAGATATATTACTTTCTTACAACTTCGAGTGAGTCACACTTTCTTGTACTACAAATTCTCTGTTTTTGCCTACTAGCTAGCTACATGTTTTTGCTTACATATGCCCGCTTAATTAAGACATGCAAACGTGTGTGCATGCAGATTTCACTGGATCTTGTGTATCATTAAAGTTGACGCCGGAACAGTTGAAATACTGGACTCGCTACTCAAAGCAAATAGTGACTATAACATCTTGTTTGGGATAGTCAACAGGTAATTTCAATCATTATTAACTATATATCTCGGCCTATTTAGTTCGTCATTTCATGATATGAACTATTTAATAACCCCTTTATTCATTTTCTTTGTCGGTGGGCAGGGCTTGGGCAAGGTTCATCAGCGTCACGGAAGGCGAATGGAAACCAAAGCTGAAATGGTTTCGAGCCAAGGTAAGTAATTAAGTAGTACTAGCTAGCTAGCTAGCTGCCATCTCTTTAATTATCATGCTTGATTAATTATTATCTGATCAAATTAAATTCCATTCTCATAATAAAGGCCCTGAAGCAGGCGCCGGGGACTGATCTGTGTGCATACTGCGTTTGCGAGAACATTCGCATGATGGTGTCCGAAAGGAGCAGATCTCAAAGACAGGAATGGGTACGTTTGTCAGAATAATATTCACAATTTTTACACCATTATCGATATCTAGTCACACAACTAATACACATGCATATTGATCTCCTTCTTAACAGTTCAAAGAGGTGCGGGACAAGCTCCTAGAAACGGAGCACGTAGAAGCACTTCAAGAGGAAATAGCGGGATTTTTGCTCGACCAGGTCATAAATCCGAAGGGAGAATACTATTACCCGCTACCGCCCCCATCGAAAAAGACATGAACCACTTCCAATTGTCATCGTGCTCCGAAGGCACCAATCAGGCTAATGCCACTGGCTCCGAAGGCAACATGCATATGTAGGAGAAATTGTATATAGCTATACATGTGTGTATGTGTGAATTAATATGGTGGTTTGTGAGACATGATTGATGATATATATATGATTGGTTCTACTAGAAATTCTATATATATATATATATATATATATATGCATAACGTGTACAATGTGTAGTACCGTAAAATACCAGCAAACGAAAAAGAATTAAAATGGAAAAGACAAAATTAAATGAAAAAGAAATCATAAAACCAAAAACCCCCCAACATTTTAGTACCGTTTGGTGTTACCAACCGGTACTAAAGGGCTCCCGGCCCCCGGAGCTGGCTCGTGCCACGTGGTTGCCCTTTAGCACCGGTTCGTGCTGACCCGGTACTAAAGGGGGGGGGCTTTAGTGCCGAAATTTTAGTGCCAGTTACCTAACTGGCACTAAAGGGCCTTACGAACCGGTGCTATTGCCCGGTTCTGCACTAGTGCATGCTCGTCTTGGTTCTGCTCTTCGGGCTCTTGGGTTTATTCCTTCAACTGCTGACACGTCACTATTTCTCCTTCAGCACCCTGAGGTGACGATGTATCTCTTGGTGTATGTTGATGATATCATTCTTGTCAGTTCCTTCCATACTGCTGCCGATCGCCTTGTGTCTGCATTAGGTGAGGAATTTGCTGTCAAGGATTTGGGTGCTCTGCATTATTTTCTTGGGATGGAGGTGTCACGGTCCTCTACTGGGTTGACTTTGAGTCAGAAGAAGTACTCCATGGATCTGTTGGGCCGTGCTGGGATGCTCCAATGCAAACATGCTACCACTCCGATGTCTGCCACTGATCGGTTGTCTGCCATTAATGGAGACCTTCTTTCCACTGATGATGCCACTGAGTATCACAGTCTTGTTGGTGGTCTGCAATATCTCACTATCACCAGACCTGATGTCTCTTATGCAGTCAATCATGTGTGCCAGTATCTGCATGCACCTCGTACCACTCATCTCTCAGCAGTTAAGCGCATCTTGCGTTATGTTTCTTCTACTACTTCGTATGGTCTGCTCCTTCAGTCTGCACCGTCTTGTGAACTTTCGGCTTTCTCTGATGCGGATTGGGCTGGAAGTCCTGATGATCGGCGATCCACAGGGGGATATGCAGTGTTCTTTGGTCCTAACCTGATCGCCTGGAATGCATGCAAGCAAGCCACCGTGTCTCGTAGCAGTACTGAAGCTGAGTATAAAGCTGTGGCTGATGCTACCGCTGAGATCATGCGGGAGCAGAGAGTTTCTCCAGGTCATCCTCCAGTTCTGTGGTGTGATAACATCGGTGCTACGTACCTCTCATCTAATCCGGTGTTTCATGCTAGGACGAAACACATCGAGGTTGACTATCATTTTGTTCGGGAACGTGTTGCACAAAGACTGCTCTGTATCAAGTTCATCTCCTCCAAAGATCAACTTGCTGACATCTTCACGAAGCCTCTTCCACAACCACAGTTTGTAGGCTGTAGGCGCAATCTTAACTTAATTTGTACTTCAGGCTACAGTTAAGTTTGAGGGAGGGTGTTAGACTGTATATACGTAGTCTTGTATATGCCTTGTATTGTACCTCTTGGTACGTCTATATAATGAGATAGCCACACCCCGTTTAGGGTGTCGAGCCAGTTTCCCAAACCCTATGTTTTACAAGTCCACCTCGTTTGCTCGGGGCTCGGCAGCTGGGTGCCGATTTCAGAGGAGGGGTGGGTGCTCGTGGACGGGATCACCTGCGAGGGCGGCGCGCAGCAGTACTGTAGCTCCCTGGGTGGCGCTCGCCGTGGATGGTCGAGTACGGGGGTGCACCACACACCCTCATCCTCCACAACATCTTTCCCCAACGGAAACAAACTGGCGAGCTGTTGGTGTCCTGGACGTCCAACCGCAGATCGGGAGGGGCGAGGTGGAGGCGAGAGAAATCAGGAGGATTGGACACCAAATAATGCTAGACCTAAAAAAATCTATAAATATTTTACTTAAACTCTCCAAACTAATCTCTCTTTCTCTGATGATCACGAATAATATCCTTATAGCTTATGAATGTGTGCAGAAAATAAAGAACAAGAGGGCTGGTCAGACTGGACTATGTGATGGTCCTTTTTGCATAATATGATGGTGAAGTTGGGTTTTCATGAACAATGGATTGAAATGATAATGGCTTGTGTTGGCTCTGTTAGATACAAAATAAGGTTTAACTCTCAGGAGACGGATGTTTTCACCCCAACTAGGGGTATTAGGCAGGGGGATCCACTCTCCCACTGGAAGAAAAAGGGCCTGTTGTCCTGGTTCATAAGGGCCTTTTGTCCCGGTTCTGGAACCGGGACTAAAGGGTCGGTACTAATGCCCTGTCCCTTTAGTCCCGGTTCAATCCAGAACCGGGACAGATGGGCCTGCACGTGGCCTGTGCGCGGAGCCCAGGCAGGAGACCCTTTGGTCCCGGTTGGTGGCACCAACCGGGACCAATAGGCATCCACGCGTCAGCATTTCTGTGGCTGGGGTTTTTGTTTTTTAAGGGGGGGGGGGTTGGGGGTTTTGGGGGGTTAATTTAGGTGTTTCATATATTGTTTAGCTAGCTATAATTAATAGAGACAAGTGTCCTCTCTTATGTCCGTGCTTGGTCGACGCTACGTACTATACATACGTATAGAGAGGACTAGACACGCTAGCTAGCTAGTAAGCAAACGAAGGAAACAGAAGATCGTCATGAACATATATGCATACGAAGAGAAGTGATATCGACCACCTCTCCTCCGAGAGATTGGTCGAACAACAAGTTCTCGCATATCTATCCGACACTACCGGCTACATATATACAATAATTATCTCTTACAAATATAATCATACGGACTCAGGGTCCACATAGAATTCTCCGTCTTCAGGGATCACGTGGTCAAGAAAGAATGCCGCCAATTCCTCTTGAATTGCTCGCATGCGAGCTGGTGCTAGGAGTTCATCCCGCTTCTGAAACATCTAATTTAAAGAAGGGGGTCAGTACACATATATATGAATGAATGAAACTCAACACAAATGATGGTAAAAAAATAAAATTGTGAATGTTGTTATTTACGTACTTCATATTGTTCGTCAGTGTAGCCCCGCTCACAGGTCGTGTGGCGGATGGACTCACAAACGAAGTATCTACAGAAATCACTCCCTTGTTCCTGCCACAACCACTTTACAAGAAATAGAGGTCAATCAAACTAATAAGCAAGAATGCCAAATGGTATTGATGAAACTAGCGCTTGAATGACTAGTAGATGCGCGGAACATGCTACTATAGTACTTACTTTTGGGTGTCTAAATTGCAGCTCCTTCGGCAGTCCCGGAGCTTTTCTGGTGAATTTTCTCCAAACCCTGCCGGACAAAGAAAACAATTACTTGATATATCAGGAAACGAACAAAGTTGCTGATATGGTGGATAATGATTGATTTAACTTACTTCTCGAGTATTTGAGTCATGTCTTCATAGTCCTGGGGATCTTTTCGTCTTGAGTCTAAGACAGTTGCTAGTCCCCGCTCAAGCTAATCTCTAGGAGAATATAGTGGAAACTGCACACGCATGCATAACTCATCAATTACATTACTATAACCTTGACTAATATATAAGGGAAACCGAATACGCACAAGATAGTAATACTCACTTGAAGTTGTAAGGAAAGAGTATTATATCTTTGTTTTCATTTATTACGAACGATCGTAGCAAGTTGGCCTCAGTAGCTGTGGCAGGAAATTTAACCCGAGTTGCATCTATGAGATATGTGTTAATGAACCCAATATCACCGGCTTGTCTTTTCTTCAATCTGCATAATATAGTGAGGATGATTATAAATACATGCAATGAAAGAGCTGAGCTATATAGAGAGACTTAATGACAGAAGTAGTACTACTTACAGACAGTAGCAGGCGACCATTGTTTTATCGAGGGCCAATTGATTGAAAAACTGATAAAACTCCTCCAATGGAACAGGCAACAGTTCAATTCCAACGAGGTCATGCTCCTTTTTAACTTTCACATACAAAGTACTCCTCCCCCAGAGTCTCCGCAGATTTTCAAGTACCAATCATGCAATCTTCACATCATCGTTGATAGAGATCTTTCATCTTTGATGAGAGGCTTCCCGTACTCGTATCTTTGTATCTGCACGTCCATTGGTTCATAATGTACATCGTCGGGTAGGTAATCGCCAAGATTGCTATAACCGGGCACCATCCTCGGATCATTAGCGACGTTGTCGCTAGGCACCTTGAGCGGGGGGCACGATTGCTTCGCTTGTTCGCCGAGCTGGGCAATTTGTTTCCCAACTCGTCGTTCTTTCAGCCTTTGATCACTGACAGTACTTCCCGACGGCTCCGCTTCGGCAAATTCCTTTCCAATAATGCGCTCATAGTTTCCTTTCGGCGGAGACTTCGGTGGTTTTGTCAGGGCAGCCAGAGTGCGCTTTGCTTTCACCGGATCTACCTTCTCCTCCGGAAGTGGATGTCTCTTTGCTTTCAACCCTTGAAACCAGTCATCCACTTCGGTTCGTGCGATCTCGGCGTTCTCCTCCGGGGTTCTCTCGTATGGTAACTTCTCTGGAGTCTTCAGAGAAGGACCGAATCTGTATGTCCTCCCGCCTCTGGTTGTACTGCTAGACACCGACCGAGCAAACGGAGCGGTTGTCTTCTTTACTTGCTTACGAGGCGGAGGAGAAGGACTACGATGCGCCGGAGCAGCCGGAGCGGCGGCAGGTCTCTTCTGCCCTTGCTGACGAGGCGGAGAAGGAGGAGGCTGGCTGCTCGGGCGTGTCTGGCAGAAAAGGAGGCGGAGTGTCGCCACGCGCTGGAGAAGGAGCCGGTCGAGTGCCCTGATCGTCACTCGCCGGAGGAGGAGGCAGTGGAGGAGGCGGAGTGCCCTGACTTGCCGAAGGAGGAGGAGGAGGTGGAGGCGTCCAGTTCGGAAGGTTGATGAGCTCCTTCCGCCATAGGCATGGAGTGTTCAGAGCAGACCCCAGCCTAGTCTCCCCTTTGAAGGAAATATGCCCTAGAGGCAATAATAATGTTATTATTTTATTTCCTTATATCATGATAAATGTTTATTATTCATGCTAGAATTGTATTATCCGGAAACATAATACTTGTGTGAATACATAGAAAAACCAAACGTCACTAGTATGCCTCTACTTGACTAGCTCGTTAATCGAAGATGGTTATGTTTCCTAACCATAGACATGTGTTGTCATTTGATTAATGGGATCACATCATTAGGAGAATGATGTGATTGACATGACCCATTCCAATTAGCTTAGCACCCGATCGTTTAGTATGTTGCTATTGCTTTCTTCATGACTTATACATGCTCCTATGACTATGAGATTATGCAACTCCCGTTTACCGGAGGAACACTTTGTGTGCTACCAAACGTCACAACGTAACTGGGTGATTATAAAGGAGCTCTACAGGTGTCTCCAAAGGTGAATGTTGGGTTGGCGTATTTCGAGATTAGGATTTGTCACTCCAATTGTCGGAGAGGTATCTCTGGCCCCCCTCGGTAATGCACATCACATAAGCCTTGCAAGCATTACAACTAATGAGTTAGTTGCGAGATGATGTATTACGAAACGAGTAAAGAGACTTGCCGGTAACGAGATTGAACTAGGTATTGAGATACCGACGATCGAATCTCGGGCAAGTAACATACCGATGACAAAGGGAACAACGTATGTTGTTATGCGGTCTGACCGGTAAAGATCTTCGTAGAATATGTAGGAGCCAATATGAGCATCCAGGTTCCGCTATTGGTTATTGAGCGGAGACATGTCTTGGTCATGTCTACATTGTTCTCGAACCCGTAGGGTCCGCACGCTTAAGGTTTCGATGACAGTTATATTATGAGTTTATGAGTTTTGATGTACCGAAGTTAGTTCGGAGTCCCGAATGTGATCACGGACATAACGAGGAGTCTCGAAATGGCCGAGACATAAAGATTGATATATTGGACGGCTATATTCGGACACCGGAAGTGTTCCAGGTGATTTCGGAGAAAACCGGAGAGCCGGAGGGTTACCGGAACCCCCCCCGGGAGAAGTAATGGGCCATATGGGCCTTAGTGGAGAGAGAGAGGGGCAGCCAAAGGTGGGCCGCGCGCCTCCTCCCCCTGGTCTGAATTGGACTAGGAGAGGGAGTCGGCGCCCCCCTTTCCTTCTCCTCCCCACTTCTTTCCCCCTCCTAGTAGGAGTCCTACTCCTACTAGGAGGAGGACTCCTCCTTGGCGCGCCATAGGGGCCGGCCGGCCTCCTCCCCTTGCTCCTTTATATACGGGGCAGGGGGCACCCCTAGACACACAAGTTGATCCACGTGATCATATTCTTAGCCGTGTGCGGTGCCCCCTTCCACCATAATCCTCGATAATATTATAGCGGTGCTTAGGCGAAGCCCTGCGACGGTAGTACATCAAGATTGTCACCACGCCATCGTGCTGACGGAACTCTTCCTTGACACTTTGCTGGATCGGAGTCCGGGGATCGTCATCGAGCTGAACGTGTGCTAAAACTCGGAGGTGTCGTAGTTTCGGTGCTTGATCGGTCGGGCTATGAAGACGTACGACTACATCAACCGCGTTGTGCTAACACTTCCGCTGTTGGTCTACAAGGGTATGTAGATCACACTCTCCTCTCTCGTTGCTATGCATCACCATGATCTTGCGTGTGCGTAGGAATTTTTTTGAAATTACTACGTTCCCCAACAGTGGTATCAGAGCCTAGGTTTTATGTGTTGATGTTATATGCACGAGTCGAACACAAGTGAGTTGTGGGCGATATAAGTCATACTGCTTACCAGCATGTCATACTTTGGTTCGGCGGTATTGTTGGACGAAGCGGCCTAGACCGACATTACGCGTACGCTTACGCGAGACCGGTTCTCCTGACGTGCTTTGCACAAAGGTGGCTAGCGGGTGACAGTTTCTCCAACTTTAGTTGAACCGAGTGTGGCTACGCCCGGTCCTTGCGAAGGTTAAAACAGCACCAACTTGACAAACTATCGTTGTGGTTTTGATGTGTAGGTAAGATTGGTTCTTGCTTAAGCCCGTAGCAGCCACGTAAAACTTGCAACAACAAAGTAGAGGACGTCTAACTTGTTTTTGCATGGCATGTTGTGATGTGATATGGTCAAGACATGATGCTAAATTTTATTGTATGAGATGATCATGTTTTGTAACCAAGTTATCGGCAACTGGCAGGAGCCATATGGTTGTCGCTTTATTGTATTTAATGCAATTGCGCTGTAATGCTTTACTTTATCACTAAGCGGTAGCAATAGTCGTGGAAGCATAAGATTAGCGAGACGACAACGATGCTACGATGGTGATCAAGGTGTCGCACCGGTGACGATGGTGATCACGTCGGTGCTTCGAAGATGGAGATCACAAGCACAAGATGATGATGGCCATATCATATCACTTATATTGATTGCATGTGATGTTTATCTTTTATGCATCTTATCTTGCTTTGATTGACGGTAGCATTTTAAGATGATCTCTCACTAATTATCAAGAAGTGTTCTCCCTGAGTATGCACCGTTGTGAAAGTTCTTCGTGCTGAGACACCACGTGATGATCGGGTGTGATAGGCTCTACGTTCAAATACAACGGGTGCAAAACAGTTGCAGACGCAGAATACTCAGGTTATACTTGACGAGCCAAGCATATACAGATATGGCCTCGGAACACAGAGACCGAAAGGTCGAGCGTGAATCATATAGTAGATATGATCAACATAGCGATGTTCAGCAATGAAACTACACCATCTCACGTGATGATCGGACATGGTTTAGTTGATTTGGATCACGTAATCACTTAGAGGATTAGAGGGATGTCTCTCTAAGTGGGAGTTCCTTAGTAATATGATTAATTGAACCTAAATTTATCATGAACTTAGTACCTGATAGTATCTTGCTTGTTTATGTTTGATTGTAGATAGATGGCCTGTGCTGTTGTTCCGTTGAATTTTAATGCGTTCCTTGAGAAAGCAAAGTTGAAAGATGATGGTAGCAATTACACGGACTGGGTCCGTAACTTGAGGATTATCCTCATTGCTACACAGAAGAATTACGTACTGGAAGCACCGCTGGGTGCCAGGCCTGCTGCTGGAGCAACACCAGATGTTATGAACGTTTGGTAGAGCAAAGCTGATGACTACTCGATAGTTCAGTGTGCCATGCTTTATGACTTAGAATCGGGACTTCAACTACGTTTTGAACGTCATGGATCATATGAGATGTTCCAGGAGTTGAAGTTAATATTTCAAGCAAATGCCCGGATTGAGAGATATGAAGTCTCCAATAAGTTCTATAGCTGCAAGATGGAGGAGAACAATTCTGTCAGTGAGCATATACTCAAAATGTCTGGGTATAATAATCACTTGATTCAATTGGGAGTTAATCTTCCAGATGATTGCGTCATTGACAGAATTCTCCAATCACTGCCACGAAGCTACAAGAGCTTCGTGATGAGCTTCGTGATGGACTATAATATGCAAGGGATGAATAATACCATTCCCGAGCTCTTCGCAATGCTGAAAGCTGCGGAGGTAGAAATCAAGAAGGAGCATCAAGTGTTGATGGTCAACAAGACCACTAGTTTCAAGAAAAAGGGCAAAGGAAAGAAGAAGGGGAACTTCAAAAAGAACAGCAAGCAAGTTGCTACTCAAGAGAAGAAACCCAAACCTGGACATAAGCCTGAAACTGAGTGCTTCTACTGCAAGTAGACTGGTCACTGGAAGCGGAACTACCCCAAGTATTTGGCGGATAAGAAGGATGGCAAGTTGAACAAAGGTATATGTGATATACATGTTATTGATGTGTACCTTACTAATGCTCACAGTAGCACCTGGGTATTTGATACTGGTTCTGTTGCTAATATTTGCAACTCGAAACAGGGACTACGGATTAAGCGAAGATTGGCTAAGGACGAGGTGACGATGCGCGTGGGAAATGGTTCCAAAGTCGATGTGATCGCAGTCGGCACTCTACCTCTACATCTACCTTCGGGATTAGTATTAGACCTAAATAATTGTTATTTGGTGCCAGCGTTAAGCATGAACATTATATCTGGATCTTGTTTGATGCGACATGGTTATTCATTTAAACTCTATTTATATGAGTAATATCTTTTATGGTCATGCACCCATAGAGTGGTCTATTCTTATTAAATCTCGATAGTAGTGACACACATATTCATAATGTTGAAGTCAAAAGATGCAGCGTTGATAATGATAGTGCAACTTATTTGTGGCACTGCCGTTTGGGTCATATCGGTGTAAAGCGCATGAAGAAACTCCATACTGATGGGCTTTTGGAACCACTTGATTATGAATCACTTGGTACTTGCGAACCGTGCCTTATGGGAAAGATGACAAAAACACCGTTCTCCGGTACTATGGAGAGAGCAACAGATTTGTTGGAAATCATACATACAGATGTATGTGGTCCGATGAATATTGAGGCTCGTGGCAGATATCGTTATTTTCTCACCTTCACAGATGACTTAAGCAGATATGGGTATATCTACTTAATGAAACATAAGTCGGAAACGTTTGAAAAGTTCAAAGAATTTCAGAGTGAAGTTGAAAATCATCGTAACAAGAAAATAAAATTCCTACGATCTGATCGTGGAGGAGAATATTTGAGTTACGAGTTTGGTGTACATTTGAAACAATGTGGAATAGTTTCGCAACTCACGCCACCCAGAACACCACAGCGTAATGGTCCGTCCGAACGTCATAATCGTACTTTACTAGATATGGTGCGATCTATGATGTCTCTTACTGATTACCGCTATCGTTTTGGGGATATGCTCTAGAGACGACCGCATTCACGTTAAATAGGGCACCATCAAAATCCGTTGAGACGAGGCCTTATGAACTGTGGTTTGGCAAGAAACCAAAGTTGTCATTTCTGAAAGTTTGGGGCTGCGATGCTTATGTGAAAACCTTCAACCTGATAAGCTCGAACCCAAATCGGAGAAATGTGTCTTCATAGGATATCCAAAGGAAACTATTGGATACACCTTCTATCATAGATCCGAAGGCAAGACTTTTGTTGCTAAATTCGGAAACTTTCTAGAGAAGGAGTTTCTCTCGAAAGAAGTGAGTGGGAGGAAAGTAGAACTTGATGAGGTAACTGTACCTGCTCCCTTATTGGAAAGTAGTACATCACAGAAACCAGTTTCTGTGACACCTACACCAATTAGTGAGGAAGCTAATGATAATGATCATGAAATTTCAGAACAAGATACTACTGAACCTCGTAGATCAACCAGAGTAAGATCCGCGCCGGAGTGGTACGGTAATCCTGTTCTGGAAGTCATGCTGCTAGATTATGATGAACCTACGAACTATGAAGAAGCGATGGAGAGCCCAGGTTCCACAAAATGGCTTGAAACCATGAAATCTGAGATGGGATCCATGTATGAGAACAAAGTATGGACTTTGGTTGACTTGCCCAATGATCGGCAAGCGATTGGGAACAAATGGATCTTCAAGAAGACTGACGCGGACGGTAATGTTACTGTCTACAAAGCTCGACTTGTTGCAAAAGGTTTTTGGCAAGTTCAAGGGATTGACTACGATGAGACCTTCTCACCCGTAGCAATGCTTAAGTCTGTCCGAATCATGTTAGCAATTGCCGCATTTTATGATTATGAAATTTGGCAAATTGATGTCAAAACTGCATTCCTGAATGGATTTCTGCAAGAAGAGTTGTATATGATGCAGCCGGAAGGTTTTGTTGATCCAAAGGGAGCTAACAAAGTGTGCAAGCTCCAGCGATCCATTTATGGACTTGTGCAAGCCTCTCGGAGTTGGAATAAACGCTTTGATAGTGTGATCAAAGCATTTGGTTTTATACAGACTTTTGGAGAAGCCTGTATTTACAAGAAAGTGAGTGGGAGCTCTGTAGCATTTCTGATATTATATGTAGATGACATATTACTAATCGGAAATGATATAGAATTTCTGGATAGCATAAAAGGATACTTGAATAAAAGTTTTTCAATGAAAGACCTCGGTGAAGCTGCCTATATATTGGGCATCAAGATCTATAGAGACAGATCGAGACGCTTAATTGGACTTTCACAAAGCACATACCTTGACAAAGTTTTGAAAAAGTTCAAAGTGGATCAAGCAAAGAAAGGATTCTTGCCTGTGTTACAAGGTGTGAAATTGAGTAAGACTCAAAGTCCGACCAATGAAGAAGATAGAGAGAAAATGAAAGATGTTCCCTATGGTTCAGCCATAGGCTCTATCATGTATGCAATGCTGTGTACTAGACCTGATGTGTGTCTTGCTATAAGTCTAGCAGGGAGGTACCAAAGTAATCCAGGAGTGGATCACTGGACAGCCGTCAAGAACATCCTGAAATACCTGAAAAGGACTAAGGATATGTTTCTCATATATGGAGGTGAGAAAGAGCTCATCGTAAATGGTTACGTTGATGCAAGCTTTGACACTGATCCGGATGATTCTAAATCGCAAACCGGATACGTGTTTACATTAAACGGTGGAGCTGTTAGTTGGTGCAGTTCTAAACAAAGCGTTGTGGCGGGATCTACATGTGAAGCGGAGTACATAGCTGCTACGGAAGCAGCAAACGAAGGAGTCTGGATGAAGGAGTTCATATCCGATCTAAGTGTCATACCTAGTGCATTGGGTCCAATGAAAATCTTTTCTGACAATACTGGTGCAATTGCCTTGGCAAAGGAATCCAGATTTCACAAGAGAACCAAGCACACCAAGAGACGCTTCAATTCCATCCCGGATCTAGTCCAGGTGGGAGACATAGAGATTTGCAAGATACATACGGATCTGAATGTAGCAGACCCGTTGACTAAGCCTCTTCCACGAGAAAAACATGATCAACACCAAAGCTCCATGGGTGTTAGAATCATTATTGTGTAATCTAGATTATTAACTCTAGTGCAAGTGGGAGACTGAAGGAAATATGCCCAGGAGGCAATAATAATGTTATTATTTTATTTCCTTATATCATGATAAATGTTTATTATTCATGCTAGAATTGTATTATCCGGAAACATAATACTTGTGTGAATACATAGACAAACCAAACATCACTAGTATGCCTCTACTTGACTAGCTCGTTAATCGAAGATGGTTATGTTTCCTAACCATAGACATGTGTTGTCATTTGATTAATGGGATCACATCATTAAGAGAATGATGTGATTGACATGACCCATTCCAATTAGCTTAGCACCCGATCATTTAGTATGTTGCTATTGCTTTCTTCATGACTTATACATGTTCCTATGACTATGAGATTATGCAACTCCCGTTTACCGGAGGAACACTTTGTGTGCTACCAAACGTCACAACATAACTGGGTGATTATAAAGGATCTCTACAGGTGTCTCCAAAGGTGAATGTTGGGTTGGCGTATTTCGAGATTAGGATTTGTCACTCCGATTGTCGGAGAGGTATCTCTGGGCCCTCTCGGTAATGCACATCACATAAGCCTTGCAAGCATTATGACTGATGAGTTAGTTGCGAGATGATGTATTACGAAACGAGTAAAGAGACTTGACGGTAACGAGATTGAACTAGGTATTGAGATACCAACGATCGAATCTCGGGCAAGTAACATACCGATGACAAAGGGAACAACGTATGTTGTTATGCGGTCTGACCGATAAAGATCTTCGTAGAATATGTAGGAGCGAATATGAGCATCCAGGTTCCGCTATTAGTTATTGACCGGAGACGTGTCTCGGTCATGTCTACATTGTTCTCGAACCCGTAGGGTCCGCACACTTAAGGTTTCGATGACAGTTATATTATGAGTTTATGAGTTTTGATGTATCAAAGTTAGTTCGGAGTCCCGAATGTGATCACAGACATAACAAGGAGTCTCGAAATGGCCGAGACATAAAGATTGATATATTGGACGGCTATATTCGGACACTGGAAGTGTTCCGGGTGATTTCGGAGAAAACGGAGAGCCGGAGGGTTACCGGAACCCACCCCGAGATAAGTAATGGGCCATATGGGCCTTAGTGGAGAGAGAGAGGGGCAGCCAAAGGTGGGCCGCGCGCTGCCTCCCCCTGGTCCGAATTGGACTAGGAGAGGGGGGGCGGCACCCCCCTTTCCTTCTCCCTCCCCACTTCTTTCCCCCTCCTAGTAGAGGAGGACTCCTCCTTGGCGTGCCATAGGGGCCGGCCGGCATACTCCCCTTGCTCCTTTATATACGGCGGCTGGGGGCACCCCTAGACACACAAGTTGATCCACGTGATCATATTCTTAGCCATGTGCGGTGCCCCCTTCCACCATAATCCTCGATAATATTGTAGCGGTGCTTAGGCGAAGCCCTGCGACGGTAGTACATCAAGATCGTCACCACGCCGTCGTGCTGACGGAACTCTTCCCCGACACTTTGCTGGATCGGAGTCCGGGGATCATCATCGAGCTGAACGTGTGCTAAAACTCGGAGGTGCCATAGTTTCGGTGCTTGATCGGTCGGGCCGTGAAGACGTACGACTACATCAACCGCGTTGTGCTAACGCTTCCGCTGTCGGTCTACAAGGGTACGTATATCACATTCTCCCCTCTCATTGCTATGCATCACCATGATCTTGCGTGTGCGTAGGAATTTTTTTGAAATTACTACGTTCCCCAAAACCCTTCACCGGTAGGGTGGTCAAGCTGGAGGTCCTCAAATCCCTCCGTTATTTCATCCACCATCACCCTAGCATATCCTTCTGGAATAGGCCGACAGTGAAAAGTTGTGCCGGGTTCAGTAGGATAAACAGAGCCAACAGCCGCCTTGACCTTCAAATTCATCCATTGCGTCATAAGGTGGCAATTTTGAAACTTCGTGATAGCATTCACGGGATAGCTGGCAGGAGCCGTCAAGGCATGCTCCGGCTGAAGCAGCTCGATGGAAGCCACACTGCTTCTTCGCTAAGATGGCGGGGTAGCTTCGGGGGAAGCTTCGGCGGTACGTTTGCTGCGTTTTGCTTCTCGTTCCTCTATCGCGTCTACCCTTGCTTGCAGCGCCTGCATTTGGGTCTCCTGCACTTTTTTCCTCCTCTCATGGGATTTGTAACCGCCTGCATCCGGAAACCCAACCTTCCACAGAATGGAGCCTGGCGTGCCTCGTGTCCGCACAGGGTGCTCAGGATTCCCGAGGGCCATTGTGAGCTTGTCATTCTCTCTGTCTAAAAAGAATGTCCCTTGCTGCGCTGCTTCGATATACTGCTTAAGCTTCCTGACTGGTATGTCCATTTGATCGTTCGTCCAAATGCACTTCCCTGTTACAGGGTCCAAGGTTCCGCCAGCCCCGAAGAACCAAGTCCGGCAACGGTCTAGCCAGTTAATTGTCTCTGGTTCGATCCATTTATCAACCAGATCATTCTCAGTCTTGGCGCACTTAGGCCGGGCTATGAGGTAGCCACCTGACCCCGTGCGATGGTGATGCTTCTTCTTTGCAGCATTTTGCTTGTTTGTCGCCGACATCTTCTTACTCTTTTCCGATATCTTGTGGGCCACAAATGCGGGCCAGTGATCTCTGATCCTCTCATATCTGCCCTTGAATTCTGGTGTCTCATTATTTTCGACAAACTTATTCAGCTCTTTCTTCCACCTCCTGAATAGTTCTGCCATCCTCTTAAGAGAAAAAGACTTGATTAATTTGTCTTTAACTGGCTTCTCTGGATTATCCTCTGGCGTTAGGGTGAAATGTGACTTCAGCTCAGTCCAAAGATAATTTTTCTGCATATCATTGACATAAGACACCTCAGGGTCTTCTGTAGCCGGCTTAAACCATTGCTGGATGCTGATCGGGATCTTGTCCCTAACCAGAACCCCGCACTGAGCAACAAATGCGTTCTTTGTTCGGATGGGTTCAATCGGTTGGCCATCGGGCGCGATTGCTATGATCTCAAACCTTTCATCCGAGCTCAACTTTTTCTTCGGGCCTCGTCTCTTTACCGAAGTTGTGCTCGATCCGGAGGGCTAGAAAAAGAACAAAGACATAATTAATATGTGTACATACCAAAACAATGAATGCATCAATTAGCTAGTCAGCATAGGCTTAACTAATATATATACCTGGCCGGACTCGGTTCGGTCACCGGAGCCGTCATCACAGTCTCCTTCTTGCACCGGCATTGGGTCACCGGAGCCGTCCTCATGTTCTTCTTCTTGCACCGGCATTAGGTCACCATAGCCAGCTTCTTCACCCTCTCCTTCCAGACCATCGGTGTCGTTGAGAAACAATGAGACGACATCACTTCCTTCTGCGATTATGTCCCTCAACAATGCTTCTTTTGGTTCGTCTCGGACGGTGTCCATAGTTTCTACAAAATTTTACAACATGGCAATTATTATTCAAACATGACAGATGGATATATTAGTGGCAAACGTAGAACTAGCTACCTAATCATAGTAAGGAATCATATATATTAATTAGTGGCCTCGACGCTGCTTCTCTAGGGTTTGGGGTGGCCTCGACAATGCTTCAAGGGTTTGGGGTGGCCTCGAGAACGCTTCAAGGAGGGGGTAATATCGACCCCCCCACTTGTTTAAGCTATCGGGAGGGGGTATATCGACAACGACGACACTACATCTATGTCCCTCGACGACCCTTGTTCCCGATAAAAAAAGAGGAAGAAGAAGAAAAAAAAGAGGAGAAGAAAGAATAGAGAAGAACTCCTCTATTCTTTCCTCTCCTCGTTTTTTTCTTCTTCCTCTTCTTTTTTTATCCTCTTCTTCCTCTTCTTTTTTTATCCTCTTCTTCCTCTCATGTTCAAGAGGATCGCCGAGGGGTCGGGAGGTTGCCTAGTGTCAAAGGATTCAACAAAACCATGTCTTCATCATTAGGCGAAAGTAACAGGTGCATGATGGTACAAAGCTCTCCAAAGTTATTTTGGAACGGAGTCCTAGATAGGATAATTCTCTTTTTGGTACAAAGTTCAGCAAGAACCTTCCAAATATCATTATTTGGAAGGCCTTTGCTGAAATACATACAAAAAGGCAAATTATCCTATCCGGACACCATTCCAAAATAACTTTGGAGGACTTCGTCATGCCCTGGTTACTTCCGGCTAATGATGAAGCCATGGATTTCTTCAATACTTTGACACTAGGAAACCTCTCTCGACCCCTCGGCGATCCTCGACCCCTCGAACCCTCGACGACCCTAGAACCCTCGACTCCTCGGCGATCCTCTTCTTCCTATCATGTTCGAGAGGATCGCCGAGGGGTCGGGAGGTTGCCTAGTGTCAAAGGATTCAACAAAACCATGTCTTCATCATTAGGAAAAAGTAACAGGTGCATGATGGTACGAAGCTCTCCAAAGTTATTTTGGAACGGAGTCCCAGATAAGATAATTCGCTTTTTGGTACAAAGTTCAGCAAGAACCTTCCAAACATCGTTATTTGGAAGGCCTTTGCTGAAATTCATACAAAAAGGCAAATTATCCTATCCGGGACACCATTCCAAAATAACTTTGGAGGACTTCGTCATGCCCTGGTTACTTCCGGCTAATGATGAAGCCATGGATTTCTTCAATACTTTGACACTAGGAAAACTCTCATATATATACATCTATAGCCACATACATATATAAATGGAAAAAATGTTATGAACAAAAATACACATATACTTGGTAAATATTCTATGAAACATCGTTTCTCATATATATCAATGCATACATCCATGGATCATCATTGCTCATATATCCATAGTCATATATAAAAACTTTCTGCCTATGAACAAAAAACTTTGTATGAACAAAAAACATTTTTGACATATTTAGCACATTCTAAATTTTCCTAACTCTTTTACAACCACAAAAATTACTCCAACTTCATGACAGTACCCACACTCCATTTCACCAAAAACCTTCTGATCCATAGTTTAAATTTTTTAAATTTTGTTCAAATGAAATTTGAACCAGATTAAAATTCCTCGCTGAAAACCTATTCTAAACCAATCAAAAAATTCTGAAATTTTGCCATCACCTTTGTCTTGCATCAGTACCTCACCACAAAAAATATCATAAATCCTAAAAATGCCCAAAGCCATCTATCATTTGATCAAACACCCTCTATATGCACTGTTCATATCTATAAAAAAATTCAGAAATTTCAGAAAAGTTTGCTTCTACTCCACTCCTTCTCCTCTCCTCTCCTTCTCCTCTCCTTCTGCTCTTCAATGCGTCGGGGCCGACGGCGACCATGGAGCAGGGGCAGAGAGCAAGGGTCACACTCGATCGGGACCATGGGAAAGGGGGGGGGGGCTCACTTCAAGGGGGGCGGCGATGGCAGGAGTCCGGCGACGAGGACGACGGGCTCGGGGCGGCACGCGGTGATGGGGATGGCGCGCGGCCGGCGACAGGGACGAGGAGGGGTGGGCTCGGGGAGGCACGCAGCGACGGGGACGACGAGGACGGCGGGCTTGGGGATGCCGACGATGAGGACGGCGCAGGCTCGTGGAGGCGACGATGTTGGCGGCGGGGGCGTAGATGGCGAGGTGGAGCAGCCTGACGGCGTCGTCGGCGGGGGAGGGGGAACTGGCGATGCAAACTGAAATTTTTCACAAGTGTTTGTTATATAGTCCAAGCTTTAGTCCCGGTTGGTGGCATAAACCGGGACTAATTCCCCCTTTAGTCCCGGTTGGTGCCAGCAACCGGGACCAAAGGCCTCTTTTCAGCAGCCCAAAGGGCGGGAAGCGGCGGCCTTTGGTCCCGGTTGGTGGCACCAACCGGGACTAAAGGGGGGTATTGGTCACGGTTGGTGCCACGAACCGTGACCAATGCCCCCTTTAGTCCCGGTTGGTGCCACCAACCGGGACCAATGGCCTTGTGCTGCCCGGCGCCCAAAAGTTTAGTCCCACCTCGCTAGTTGAGAGGGCTCGAGAGTGGTTTATAAGCGCTGCTACGCCCACCCTCCCGAGCTCCTCTCAACTGCAGGCTTTCGGGCCTAATCTGTCACTGCAATGCCTGTGGGCCTACTGGGCCTGCTGCGGGCCTGAATCCTGGCTCATGGTAGGGTTTCTAGTCGTATTCAGGCCGTGGTGGCTCAGTAGGTGGCATTTTTTGTTTTTTGCTTTATTTTTTTTAATTCTTTATGCTTTTAGTTTTAGAAAAATTAGTAACTTTTTGTTAATGCCATTAGTTTTCAAATTTGAAAACACTTTTTAGTTTTTTTGTTTTCTTTGTTGCTTTATTTGTTTTATTTTGTGATTAACTTTACTATAAAAATAGTTTTTTCCTGTTTTTTTGATTTGTTTTTTGCATTATTTATTTTCTTTTTTTGCTTTAATTTTTAATTCTGTTTGCTTTTAGGTTAGCAAAATTATAAACTTTCTGTTAGTGCCATTAGTTTTAGAAAAATTATAAACTTTCTGTTAGTGCCATTAGTTTTCAAATTTGGATACACTTTTTTAGTTTTTTTTGTTTTCTTTGTTGCTTTATTTATTTTATTTTGTGATTAACTTTACTATAAAATTAGTTTTTTCCTATTTTTTTGATTTGTTTTTTGCATTATTTATTTTCTTTTGTTTTTTGCTTTAACTTTTAATTCTGTTTGCTTTTAGGTTAGCAAAATTATAAACTTTCTGTTAGTGCCATTAGTTTTAGAAAAATTATAAACTTTCTGTTAGTGCCATTAGTTTTCAAATTTGAATAGTTAAAATTTTAATTCTTTGAAAATTGTTTGAATCACAAGTTTGTGATTAACTTACTAAAAAATGAGAATAGATGCGCTTATAGAGAAAATTCAACCTAAATTCCTAGTAAATTTCTATGAATTTCAGAGAAATTCACTATGAATTTAGGTTAAACTTTTCTCTATTAGGGCATCTATTTTCACTTCGAGAGGAGCTCAACAAGGCAGAGAGGGAAGGGCTTATAAACCGGTGTGAGCCCCCTTCGGTTGGCGAGGTGGGACTAAACTCTGCCCGCAACGAGGACCAACCCTTTAGTCCCGGTTTGTGGCACAAACCGGGACTAATGGTCATGGGCCAGGGGCGAGGAGCAAAATTATAAACTTTCTGTTAGTGCCATTAGTTTTAGAAAGTTGAAAGTTGAAACTTGGCATGGGCCAGGGACTAATGGTCATGGTATTACGAGGGCCGAACCATAAGACATGAAAGCATTTCAAATGAACTCTGAAAAAGTTGAAAGTTGGGATGGTATCATAATTTCACCCACATAGCATGTGCATGTACAAAACGGACAATGGTAGCATGTTCGTGTGTTACAAAGTTGGCATGGTATCATCATAATAGTTGCAGGAGAAAGTCTTCACTTTTTCTTCGCTTGTGTCATTTGCCTATTGCGCCGTAACCATGGATAATCTTCATTGTTTATCAGGATGCTTGGGTCAGCCTTGACATTGAAGGGAGGAATTTCATGAAACTTTTCATAATCTTCAGACATGTCTGTCTTGCCGTCCACTCCCAGGATGTCCCTTTTTCCTGAAAGAACTATGTGGCGCTTTGGCTCATCGTATGATATATTCGCTTCATTATCTTTTCTTTTTCTCGGTTTGGTAGACATGTCCTTCACATAGATAACATGTGCCACATCATTGGCTAGGACGAACACTTCGTCAGTGTACCCAAGATTTTTCAGATCCACTGTTGTCATTCCGTACTGTGGGTCTACCTGTACCCCACCGCCTAACAGATTGACCCATTTGCACTTAAACAAAGGGGAACTTAAAATCAGGTCTGTAGTCAAGTTCCCATATGTCCACTATGTAACCATAATATGTGTCCTTTCCGCTCTTGGTTGCTGCATCAAAGCGGACACCGCTGTTTTGATTGGTGCTCTTTTGATCTTGGGCGATCGTGTAAAATGTATTCCCCTTTATCTCGTATCCTTTGTAAGTCAATACAGTCAAAGATGGTCCCCTGGACAACAAGTACAACTCATCACAAACAGTGTTGTCACCTCTGAGACGTGTTTCCAACCAACTACTGAAAGTCCTGATGTGTTCACATGTAATCCAGTCGTCGCACTGCTCCGGGTGTTTGGAGCGCAGACTGTTCTTCTGTTCATCGACATACGGGGTCACCAAGGTAGAGTTCTGTAGAACTGTGTAGTTTGCTTGAGACCAAGAATATCCGTCCCTGCATATTATTGAGTCTCTTCCAAGAGTGCCTTTTCCAGTCTGTCTCCCCTCATACCACGATTTAGGGAGACCTATCTTCTTAAGGCCAGGAATGAAGTCAACACAAAACCCAATAACATCCTCTGTTTGATGGCCCATGGAGATGCTTCCTTCTGGCCTAGCGCGGTTATGGACATATTTCTTTAGGACTCCCATGAACCTCTCAAAGGGGAACATATTGTGTAGAAATACGGGCCCCAGGATGACAATCTCGTCGACTAGATGAACTAGGACGTGCGTCATGATATTGAAGAAGGATGGTGGGAACACCAGCTCGAAACTGACAAGACATTGCGCCACATCACTCCTTAGCCTTGGTATGATTTCTGGATCGATCACCTTTTGAGAGATTGCATTGAGGAATGCACATAGCTTCGCAATGGCTAATCAGACGTTTTCCGGTAGAAGCCCCCTCAATGCAACCGGAAGAAATTGCGTCATAATCACGTGGCAGTCATGAGACTTTAGGTTCTGAAACTTTTTCTCTGGCATATTTATTATTCCCTTTATATTCGACGAGAAGCCAGTCGTGACCTTCATACTGAGCAGGCATTCAAAGAAGATTTCTTTCTCTTCTTTCGTAAGAGCGTAGCTGGCAGGACCTTTATACTGCTTCGGAGGCATGCCGTCTTTTTCGTGCAAACGTTGCAGGTCCTCCCATGCCTCAGGTGTATCTTTTGTCTTCCCATACACGCCCAAGAAGCCTAGCAGGTTCATGCAAAGGTTCTTCATCACGTGCATCACGTCGATTGAGGAGCGGACCTCCAGGTCTTTCCAGTAGGGTAGGTCCCAAAATATAGATTTCTTCTTCCACATGGGTGCGTGTCCCTTAGCGTCATTCGGAACAGCTAGTCCACCGGGACCCTTTCCAAAGATTACGTAGTGTAAATCATTGACCATAGCAAGCACGTGATCACCAGTGCGCATGGCGGGCTTCTTCCGGTGATCTGCCTTGCCTTTGAAATGCTTGCCTTTCTTTCGACATTGATGGTTGGTCGGAAGAAATCGACGATGGCCCAGGTACACATTCTTCCTGCATTTGTCCAGGTATATACTTTCAGTGTCATCTAAACAGTGCGTGCATGCGTGGTATCCTTTGTTTGTCTGTCCTGAAAGGTTACTGAGAGCGGGCCAATCATTGATGGTCACGAACAGCGACGCCTTAAGGTTAAATTCCTCCTGTCTGTGCTCATCCCACGTACGTACACCGTTTCCATTCCATAGCTGTAAAAGTTCTTCAACTAATGGCCTTAGGTACACATCAATTTCGTTGCCGGGTTGCTTAGGGCCTTGGATGAGAACTGGCATCATAATGAACTTCCGCTTCATGCACATCCAAGGAGGAAGGTTATACATACATAGAGTCATGGGCCAGGTGCTGTAATTGCTGCTCTGCTCCCCGAAAGGATTAATGCCATCTGCGCTTAAAGCAAACCATACATTCCTTGGGTCCTTTGCAAACTCATCCCAGTACTTTCTCTCGATTTTTCTCCACTGCGACCCATCAGCGGGTGCTCTCAACTTCCCATCTTTCTTTCGGTTCTCACTGTGCCATCGCATCAACTTGGCATGCTCTTCGTTTCTGAACAGACGTTTCAACCGTGGTATTATAGGAGCATACCACATCACCTTCGCAGGAACCCTCTTCCTGAGGGGCTCGCTGTCAACATCACCAGGGTCATCTTGTCTGATCATATACCGCAATGCACCGCATACCGGGCATGCGTTCAGATCCTTGTATGCACCGCGGTAGAGGATGCAGTCATTAGGGCATGCATGTATCTTCTCCACCTCCAATCCTAGAGGGCATACGACCTTCTTTGCTGCGTATGTACTTTTGGGCAATTCGTTATCCTTTGAAAGCTTCTTCTTCAATATTTTCAGTAGCTTCTCAAATCCTTTGTCAGCCACAGCATTCTCTGCCTTCCACTGCAGCAATTCCAGTACGGTACCGAGCTTTGTGTTGCCATCTTCGCAATTGGGGTATAACCCTTTTTTGTGATCCTCTAACATGCGATCGAACTTCAGCTTCTCCTTTTGACTTTCGCATTGCGTCCTTGCATCGATAATGACCCGGCGGAGATCATCATCATCGGGCACATCGGCTGGTTCCTCTTGATCTTCAGCAGCTTCACCCGTTGCAGCATCATTGGGCACATCGTCTGGTTCCTCTTGATCTTCACCAGCTCCCCCATTGCAGCATCACCGTATTCAGGGGGCACATAGTTGTCATCGTACTCTTCTTCTTCGCCGTCTTCCATCATAACCCCTATTTCTCCGTGCCTCGTCCAAACATTATAGTGTGGCATGAAACCCTTGTAAAGCAGGTGGGAGTGAAGGATTTTCCGGTTAGAGTAAGACCTCGTATTCCCACATTGAGTGCATGGACAACACATAAAACCATTCTGCTTGTTTGCCTCAGGCGCATCGAGAAACTCATGCACGCCCTTAATGTACTCGCGGGTGTGTCTGTCACCGTACATCCATTGACGGTTCATCTGCGTGCATTATATATAATTAAGTGTCCAAATTAATAGAAGTTCATCATCACATTAAAAACCAAAGTGCATACATAGTTCTCATCTAACAACATATAGCTCTCCAGAGCATCTATTTAATTAAACCATACATTGAAACTATGTAAAACATTTCAATACGAAAACAAATGCGATCATAATCGCAACCAAGGTAACAATTGATCCAACGGCATAATGATACCAAGCCTCGGTATGAATGGCATATTTTCTAATCTTTCTAATCTTCAAGCGCATTGCATCCATCTTGATCTTGTGATCATCGACGACATCCGCAACATGCAACTCCAATATCATCTTCTCCTCCTCAATTTTTTTATTTTTTCCTTCAACAAATTGTTTTCTTCTTCAACTAAATTTAACCTCTCGACAATAGGGTCGGTTGGCATTTCCGATTCACATACATCCTACATGAATAAAATCTATGTCACGTTGGTCGGCATAATTTTCATAAACAATAAATGAACCAATAGTTATAAAGATAATATATATACCACATCCGAATCATAGACATGACGAGGGTCGACGGGGGCGGATACCAAAACCATCGCACTATATAAGATGCAATAATAAAAGTAAGAAAATAATACAAGTATCTATGTACACATACAAGTAAGAATATTTTTCCTTTCAGAAAGAAGATAAGAACAAGAGGCTCACCACGGTGGTGCCGGCGATGAGCTCGGCGCGGGTGATCAACGGCGGTGAAGATGGGGACGGGGCGTGACGGACCGCTAAACCTAGACAAATATTATGGAAAATGAAGTTTGGAGATCGAACTTGGAGAGGAGAAAGCTTAAGTAGTGTGGCTCGGGCATTCCATCGAACACCTTGTGTGCATAAGAGGTGAGCTAGAGCACCACCAAGCCCTCTCCCCCTCGGCCAGAGAAAAACAGAGCACTGGGGTGCTCTGCTCGCGAGCGAGGGGTATATATAGGCACCTCATTGGTCCCGGTTGGTGACATGAGCCGGGACTAAAGGGAAGCCTTTGGTCCCGGTTCAAGCCACCAACCGGGACCAATGGTGGTGGGCCAGGAGCGAGGCCCATTGGTCCCGGTTCATCCCACCAACCGGGACCAAAAGGTCCAGATGAACCGGGACCAATGGCCCACGTGGCCCGGCCGGCCCCCTAGGCTCACGAACCGGGACCAATGCCCACATTGGTCCCGGTTCTGGACTGAACCGGGACTAATGGGCTGACCCGGCCTGGGCCAAAGCCCTGTTTTCTACTAGTGTCCCCTTACCTCTTTCTCCTTTGTGCAGAAGGTCTTTCTAGTTTATTACAGTTTGAAGAAGAAGCTGGTGGTATAGAGGGAATTAGAGTGTGTAGAAATGCACCATCAGTATCACACCTTTTAGCGAATCAACCTGTGGTTGAGTTGGTTAGGTGGACAGTGGTATCCCCAACCCACCAGGGTTCAAATCCTGGTGCTCGCATTATTCCTGGATTTATTTCAGGATTTCCGGCAATGCGCTTTCAGTGGGAGGAGACGGTGACTTCGTAAATCTCAAGATGATCTGCCGGCTCAGTCTCTCGGAGGTGCTCATAGGGGTAGGGTGCGCGTGTGTGCGTTCATAGGGATGAGTGCATGCGCGTGTATATGAGCGCTTGTGTTTGTATTGATGCTCAAAAAAAAGTATCACACCTTTTATTCGCTGATGATTCTCTGATTGTCATGAAAGCAGACGTTTTAAATGTAGCTTCCTTACAGCATGTTCTAGATGCCTACTGTGAACGCTCGGGACAATTGGTGAGTTTGGCTAAATCTAGTATTTTTTTTCAGTCCTAATACACCTGCAACTTCTAGGACTGAAATATGCCATGAGTTACACATTGATACTGAGGCATTATCAGATAAGTATCTTGGGCTGCCAGCTATGGTGGGTGCAGATAGGAGTGACTGTTTCAGGCATTTTTATGACAGAATAAAAGAAAAACTGAAGGGATGGATGGAGAAACAGTTGTCTACTATAGGGAAAGAGATATTACTTAAATCTGTAGCCCAAGCCATCCCAGTCTTTGCGATGTCTGTTTTCAGCCTGCCCAAGGGCCTATGCAAGGAGATAACTGATTTGATAGCACAATTTTGGTGGGGGGATGATGAGGAACACAAAAGAATGCACTGGTATACATGGTGGAAGCTTTGTTACCCAAAAAGTGAGGGGGGGTATGGGGTTCAGAGATCTCTATTCTTTTAATCTTGCCATGCTCTCAAAGCAAGTTTGGCGGTTGATCACTAACCCGGATTCCCTGTGTGCAAGAGTATTGAAAGCAAAATACTTCCCTAATGAGGTTTATTACAAGCTACCCTGAAGAGTGGTGCTTTGTTTACGTGGCAGAGCATTATGAAAGGTCTTGAAACATTTAAGTTGGGGTATATCTGGAGGGTTGGTACCGGTGAGAACATTAACATTTGGAGCGACCCCTGGCTACCGTCTAGTCTGGACAGGAGAGTTTTATCAAACCGGGGGCAAACACTGATATCACGAGTTCATGATCTAATTGACCCTATGACTGGTTTTTGGGATGAGGAACTCATCATATCTATATTCATATCGGTCGATGTAGACAGGATCTTGCAAATTCCCCTCAACTATGGGGCTTTCGAGGACTTTATCGCATGGCACCCGGATCATAAAGGGTTTTTTCTCTATGAAATCAGCATACAAAGTACAATGGATACGATCTTTCCAGGTACATGCAACGGTGATGGCGCGACCTGGAGGCTCAAGAACTCCAGCAGTGTGGAGTACACTATGGAAACAAAAGGTCCCACGTAAAATTCATTTTTTTTTGTTGGCGTGCTCTACATGGTATTATTCCGCTAAAGTCCATACTCACGAACCGTCATATTGGAACTAATGGGGCATGTCCTATATGTCATGAAGATGCAGATGATGTCCGCCACCTACTGTTTGATTGTTGCAATGCCAAGCACCTCTGGGAACGCCTAGGCATTGCGGGAATGATTGAGGAAGCAAAGTTGATTGATCGCTCAGGGTCAGTTATATTGGAACATCTACTCCTTACACCAGATTTACCCTTGTCACTGAAACCGAATATTACAGTCAAACAAGCTCTTATGGTGGGCAGCTGGTACTTATATATGGTGGATAAGATGTGAACTCACTCATGATGATAGACCACCACATCCCACGCGGTAGCATATGTCCGTCCTGGCAATTGCTAGTAATTATCATGAAGCTAATCGCAAACAAAATGATAATAGAGAGATGAAGTGGACGAAACCAGTCCTCATGTTCATAAAGGTAAATGTTGATGCGGCCTATTTTGCAGATGAAAGTGCAGGAGCTTCGGCAGCTGTAATTAAAGATGATAAATGAAACTTTTTAGCAGCACAATGCAAATATATACCTCATGTTGCAGATGCAATGATGGCTGAAGCAACGGCAATGCGTGATGGTCTAGTGTTTGCAAACTCCCTAGGGTTTCCTCGTGTGGAGGCGGAATCAGATTCCTTAAACGTCATAAACTTTTGTGATGGCCAATCTAGATGGTGGGATGTTGCAACAACAATTTTCGCGGAATGCGTGGATGTTTTTTCTTTAATAGGGAAGGTTGTCTTCAAGTATTCTTTTCGTTCTTCCAATCAAGCAGCGCATGTGCTAGCTAACTTTTGTTATTGTAATAAGACCTCTTTAAACTGGACAGACAAGCCCCCAGGTTGTCTGATCCCTTCACTTGTGGACGATGTAATGCCTATGTTAAATCAATAAAGCTAGTCATGATGGCCTTCCCTAAAAAAAAACTGAGGTGGGCTCTTCCATTCCCTTCCTCCATTCCCTTACTCTTCCCTTATTAGTTATTACCAATCAGAATTATTCACTTGCATCAGCTTGTTTGAAAAAAAGTAATCTTTTGTAAATGTAGCATTACTCCGTTGGGGATAACATAATACTAACATTTTTTATTGATATAAAAAACATTTTATTATTTCCTCTAAGTGATATTTCCAACACTGAGATTGCCATGATGACTTGTCCGAGCGAAGTATAACATGGATAACAGTTTATGTGGATTAATAGATGGCCTTTCTTGAGGTAAAGGTGGATCCGTGTACTGGATGTCAATATATCTATACGTACTAAGGCACCAGATCTTATCAGGACTTCAAACTTAATTAAGCATGTTTGGACGAGTCTAGCAGTAGGATTGTGACCTCCGAGTCCTGCGTGTTGCATTTTTTTTTTAGAAAAGGAGGATGATCCCCGGCCTCTGCATCTGGGAAATGCATACGACCACTTTATTGATTATTCACGAGGGCCTTACAAAGTATTACAACAAAATGCCTGAATCCGCCATCTTGGCAACATATGCCACTACTCCTATCCATATGATGAAGGGGTGCTATATGGGCCAAATACCCGGTCTACTCACCTAAGCCTATCATCAAAAGCCAGAAACCCCAGCCGAGCCACATACCGGGTCTGGGGCATAAACTGGTCTGATGCACTCACATGTGTCGTCGCCGCCATCTTCCACATGTCCGTCTTCATAGCAGATATTGAGGCTTCTACCTTGTCAGGCCACTCCGCCATCGACGCCACCTTGACGTCAAACAACTACCTCCACCTGCGCGAGTTCATCACCGCGCATCGGGCGCCGAGTCTCCACTGCACCACGCCGCCGAGATCCGGCGTCATCAATGTGAAGGATGAAGTACCGCTCCACCAAAAAAGGCGCCCGCTGGTCCCTCGAACCCGTGTACGCCTCCAAGAATGACACCCCCAAGGA
Organism: Triticum monococcum; assembly: GCA_034509565.1. Taxonomy (NCBI): domain Eukaryota; kingdom Viridiplantae; phylum Streptophyta; class Magnoliopsida; order Poales; family Poaceae; genus Triticum; species Triticum monococcum. Next base: position 73,228,721 of record CM067846.1, read on the forward strand.
GGAAACGACACCAACACGCCGCCATCATTTGATCAACTAATCTAGGGTTTCCCCCGGAGGTAGCGGATAGAGGTCTAGAGCTTCTCCACAACGATGCCTTCAAGAAGGTAATGACACCACAGGGTGCCACCAACGCCGGTCTTGGCATCAAGCCGAGCACAAGGTTTTCAGCCGGATCCGCTCGAAGAACCTCCATCACGTATTGTGTGCACGGGTCGCCGCCGATCTAAGCCGCCGCACATGGAGCAGGCCGCACCGGTCAGATCAGATCTGTCCGGAGGGCACAACCCGCATGGTGCCGACCCAACCACCAGGCCTTCCATGCCGCCACCGCCGATCCGAGGTCAGATGGTGTGTCGCCGCAGACCCGAACGCCGCCACGCAGCTCCGAGGCAGGGCCGGCTGCCGCACCCCACCATCGCCGCCGCCGGAAGGCAGGCCCGCCGCCGGAAGGCAGGCCCGCCGCGCCGCCAGGCCAGATCGGCCGTGCCACCCACGCCACAGGGCTCCGCACCACCCGCATGACGCAGGCAAGAGGGAAGACCCCCGCCACCGCCATCAGACACAGGCTATAGCCGGCAGCGTCCTTCGGCGGCGGCGGAGGGAGGGGAGAATGGATGGGACCCCATCGGCTAGGGTTTTAGATCCCGCCCGAGTCGCCCGAGCGGGGGCGGCGCGGGGGGCCTACGTGAGACCGAGTTCGATGGTTTCTCTGCGTGAGATAGAGAGTTCTCCCGTGTTGCATACCTTATGTTACATTCGTAAAAAAGAGATGGATCCAAGTATTGTGTTATTTGAATTTGCTGATCACCATCGGTTTTGATTCGCCCACAATGGTTTTGATTCGATGGGCCTCCAAACATATATTTTCACTCTTGTGAGTATGCTCGGTGTCTGTACATGTATGCTTCTCTCGTGGATATTATATTAGCCTAGCTGTTACCGGAGTCCGCATCCATCCAGCTTGTATATGTGTTGTTGCCGAAAATCAATCTGTAAGGCGTCCATATTTCCTGTCATTAAACTTTCATCTAAATTATGCCAAACACATATAGAAAATCATAGAAGTTCTATCATTGGATACTAAATTATGCCAAATTGTCTTTTATTTCCAAGGATAACATGTATCCATGCATTTCAGGATGATCCTCATAATACGTGTGCGCCATGTAAATAATGGAGTATCCCTTCTTTGAATATGTTTTTAATAGTTTCGTGTTTGTGCTGCTTAGATTTGTTTTTCAGAACAGGGTTGCTACATACATGTGTGCTTTATAGGACACGTTCTTAATTGGTTATAAAACTCCACCATCAATACATCCTAGTTTTTTGAATGGAAAATCTCTATCTTTCGTTTTCTATCATGTTAATAATATAATAGATAGATAGGTATGCATCACCTCTTTTGTTACAGGTACATGATTTTGGTTTTCTTTTGAAATTTTTTTCTGGGTATACTTTGCATTACTCAAGTAGCCAAGCTACCCTTCGATTACATTGGTCGACAATGATATCAGGTCCAGAACCCAGCCACACAACGGTTCGGGCACTAGTTCTACCATAACTAGCCAACGAATGACTAACAAGATTGCTATATCATTGAACGTGAGTAATATAACCGCGATCCATCCATTCCTTCCTTCTTCAAAAGGTTTATAGCTTCTAGGCAGCCCGTTTCAATGTGGATGGGGAGTTGGCTCCATTGCAGCGACAAAGAAATACCTTCGGTGAGAGCAAAGAGCTCAGCTTCTAAGGCGTCATTGCAATGCATAATTTTACGACAAGATGAGAAGATAATAGCTCCGCCTTGATCTCTGAGAATCATCCCACTCCCGGCATCTCCAATAGCATTGATGTATGAACCATCAGTATTAAGTTTCGCCCATCCTATTTCAAGTGGACACCATGCAGGAGTCACACTGTCATGAGGTTTTCTTCTTCCATGTAATGCATGGTTGGTTTGCCTTTTATAGGATCATAATTCTGGTCGCAGTGGATAGCAAGAAATGACTGTATATAACTCACCAGAAATCGCCTTGAGACATCAACTGGAGGAGTAGGTTTAAAACAGACTATCTCATTTTTAACAAATCAAACTCTCCAAAGTACCATGAGAAAGTGTAGCCACAAGCTCTCCGACATATCACACGTGCTATGTAGCAGCCATTTCGGTCCAGTATATTTTACCTCCATAAAGATTTTCTTTGATATGATCCTACTCTCGTAAAGTTCCTTAAGTACGATGAGATCCCTTTAGCGCCTAAAGCCGTATAAGTCGGGCTAGAAATTTTGATTATCGGCAATAACAACCCGAGGAAATGTCTCAAATATAAATACACCTAAGAGTGCGATGCGCTAGGGCACATCTCAAGGGCACAATACATATCTACAATGGATACATGTATAGAATGATATACAAAAATAAGTTACTGAAATATGTTTTGCAAAACACTAACACTAATAAAAAATTCTTCTAATGGATACCTTACTCCACCAACCATGAATGACCAGGGTAGGGGGGGCCTTGGCCCCCTGCCCTCACCTTATGTATGGTGATCTTTTACGATGTTTCTTAGTACTCACATACAATCGCTTCCATCTAGCGAGATTCAATAGAGGGAGGAGGCCTCTCGACAGAGAGATACTTGTGCAGCATCTGTTAGCGCAGCTTCGTTGAAGCACATGCGCTGGACAGACACATTAATGTGCACCGGCGTCAAGATGGATTGCACAACGAAACACCATGAGCTTCGCTATCTCGGGATCTGTACTGGAGGAGAAAAAAATGGCGCGTCCCTGCAAGAAATACTCCATGCTGGTCACTGACCACAGTCATGGCCCTTCAACATGCTATGGTCTGGATTAACTTTCATCCACTCTGCCTTGGTTGGGATTTGCTTTTAATATATGCAAGAGTATTAACTTGGAAGAGGACGAAGATCCAACTCTACTTGGTACCGTACCATTCAGTAAGTCCCTTGTACTTTTCAGTGGTACTTTTTCTTCTCTGTTCAGAGTCAGTTAGCTCATAGGAATTTGGCCAACACAAGTAGAGCTAACTAGTTGACTTCTATTGATTTTCATACGAAAATTAGGAAGATTTGAGTGATCTGGGTTGAAGAACAGAGAGAGGGCAGAGGCGATGAATGGGGAATTTTCTGGATCTCATTCAATCCATCTCTCTATTCTCTATCCTATATTATAAATTTCAATTCACACCAACACTCCCCCTCAAGATGGGGCAAACACATCAGATAAACCCATCTTGCTACAAAAGATGGAGAACAACTTTTCTGGTAGACCTTTTGTTAGAACATCTGCTATCTGACTTGCTGAAGTCACATATGGTACACAAATCACTCCTCTATCCAGCTTCTCTTTGATGAAATGACGATCAACTTCAACATGTTTAGTACGATCGTGTTGCACCGGATTATTTGCAATATCAATTGTTGCTTTGTTATCACAGTAAAGCATCAAAGGCTTACTATGACATAACCTCAGCTCTGTTAGAAGAATCTGCAGCCATGAAAGCTCACATAGGCCATGTGCCATGGATCTAAACTCAGCCTCGGCAGTTGACCTAGCTACAACATTTTGTTTTTTACTTCACCAAGAGACTAAATTTCCGCCAACAAATACACAATAACTAGAAGTGGATCGCCGATCATCTAGGGAACCAGCCTAGTCCGCATCTATATAACACTCAACTTGTAAATTCCCTTGCTTTGTATAGAGAAGACCTTTCCCTGGGCACCCTTTAAGGTACCGTAGGATTCTATTAATAGCATCCAGGTGAGCCGTTCTTGGGTTGTGCATGAATTGACTCACAACGCTTACGGCAAATGCAATATCGGGACGAGTGTGGGAGAGATAAATTAATTTACCCAGAAGTCTCTGGTAGCGCTCTCTATTAACCGGACTCCCTACGTCACTACTTAATATGTGTTCCTGTTCAATGGGAGTAGCAGCCGGTTTTAAACCGTACATGCCAGTTTCTTTGAGCAGGTCTAAGATGTACTTCCTTTGTGTTATAAATATACCTTTTTTGCCACGCAATACATCTATGTCAAGGAAGTACCTCAAGTGTCCTAGATCCTTCACTTCAAACTCTTGTGCAAGATGATGCTTTAGGCCAGCAATTTCCTCGGTATCATTGCCTGTCATCACAATATCATCGATGTAAACTATCAAGATTGCTACCTTGTTATTGGAATGTTTATAGAACAATGTGTGGTCAGCGTTGCTCTGTCAATAGCCTCTTTTCAACATATCTTGTCTAAAACGATCAAACCATGCCCTTGGTGATTGTTTCAACCCATACAAGTAATGATGTAGGCGTACTACTTTTCCTGTATTATGACTGGACTCAAAACCTAGAGGAATTTGCATATACACCTCTTCATGAAGATCGCCATGAAGAAATGCATTTTTTTTACATCCATCTGGTAGATGCTCCAATCAAAATTAACTACACAAGATATGAGAGTCCTCACAGAGCTCATCTTTTCCACAGGTGCAATGGTTTCATCATAGTCTATACCATAAGTCTGAGTGTACCCCTTGGCTACAAGGCGTGCTTTGTATCTATCTATCTTACCCTCTGGGGTGTGTGTAACGCCCCGAGACCGATGTGCCAGGTGTCGTCCAGTTATTCGCTGTTGTTGCCTTGTCATTTCTTGCGTGTCATGCATTGCATATCATGTCATCATGTGCATTTCATTTGCATACACATTCCTCTCATGCATCCGAGCATTTTCTCCGTTGTCCGTTTTGCAATCCGGCGCTCCTATGTCACCCGGTGCCCCTTTCTACCTCTTTTCGTGTGCGGGTGCTAAAAGTTTTCGGTTTGGACCGAGACTTGTCATGCGGCCTTGGTTTACTACCAGTAGACTGCCTGTCAAGTTTCGTGCCATCTGGACTTCGTTTGATATTCCAACGGTTAACCGAGGGACCGAAAAGGCCTTGTGTGTGTTGCAGCCCAACACCTCTCCAAAGTGGCCTGAAACCCACCTAAACCCGCTGCATCATCTCGGTCGTTCGATCACAATCACGTGGCCAAAAACCTCATCTCATTTGGAGCTACCTAGCTCCCTCTACTTCTATAAATAGACCCTCCATTTCAAATCCCGGATCTTCTCTTTCCAAACCCTAAAAATTCGTCCTCCGCACCGCCGGACATGTCCACTCTGCCGTCGGACGCGTCCACCCCGCCGTCACGTCGCTCCAGCCAATCGGGGGTCGCCACCTCGTCACCGCCTTCCCCACCGGAAGACGCTCGTGCCGCCTCCGAGCCTCGTCGCCGGCACCGCCCATCCCCGCCATCCCACGCGCGCCCCGCGCCCCCCTCCAGCCGCGCGCCGCCCAGCGCCGCTTCTCCGTCGCCGGCCGCCGCCCTCGACGCCGACCACCGCCGCGGCCTACCTCCCCGGCGCTCGCGCCAGGGAGTGGAGCTCCCTACTCCGGCGACCGCGCCCGGCCGCGCCACCTCCGGCTGCTTCTCCGGCGACGCCCTTCGCCGCCTTCGCCTCCCCACACCCCGGATCCGGCCTCTCTTCACTCCCGCGGTCCTATTCCGGCGAAACTCCGGCGATCCTCGAAGTTCGCGCCGGCTGGATCCAGATCTGAAAATCCCTTCGGGTTGACTTTTTCCCTCCGAACGCTAATTATTATCCAATCTTTGACATGCCATAACTCTGCATCTGTAGCTCCGATTCGTGCGTGTAGCATATGAAAATGTTCTTCTCGACGAGTACATCATTTCATCTCATTGCATAATTTTCATTTGAGCTCATCTTGCTGCCCGAAATGCTGTTGGAAGAGGGCTATGTGATGAATTTGTCAGATCTGTTTCAGCAAATAGCTATTTGTCATTTTTGTCATGATTAATGTGTGCATGCTATGATCCTGAGCTCTACATTTGTTTTGGTATATGCCATGCCATCTTTACATGGGTGCTTGCCATGTTTTTTTTGTGATCTTTGTGGTGATTAGCACAAGCTTGCAAAGTAGCGTAATCAGGGACTTAGAATTTCACCAAGTCCTTGTTCTATTTTTGTTGATATGCCATATGTTCATGTTGTTTCCTAGTGATCTGTGCCTCTTTTGAGGATGATCAGTAAGGATGTTTTGTTAACATTGTGGCGCTCTATCCGTCCATGTATTTGTTTGCATTTATGGAGCACCCTAGCTTGAGTCGATCGAGCTCTACTTTTGCTATAAAATGATCCTGGCAGATTGTTGACATGTTTAGCGATTTTGCCGAGGATGTTGCTATTGATCCGTGCATGCTATGATGTTGTTCTTGCCATGTCTAGCTTCTATGCCATGTATTCTTGATGGGTGTACGCTTAGTTTGTCATGTCATGCTCTGTAGTGAGTGCATCAAGCTCGTAAACATGCCTACTCGTTAACTGTTTTGCATGCTCTAGTTTTTTACCAAGTCTGAATCTGTTTATGTTTTTGCTAGGTTCACATGCTTGCAATTGTGTTTTCTGATCCCTTTTGGCTCAAGGTCACTAAGGGACTTTGTTAAGTGCTTTGAGTAGCTTCATGCCATGCCTTGCTTTGCCATGTTAAGTTCCTGTAGCATGTAGTTTTCATGCTCTAAAGTGTGCTTCCTGATGATAAATTCCAGACTTGTGCTAATTTCACTAAGTCTGAAACCTGTTATCATTTGCACTTTTGCCATGCTTCTTTGAACCTGTTAAAGGATGAATTAGCCATAGCTCAGTGTTCATATTTTGTCAAGCATCATGAGTGGATCCCTGTCATGTATTTTGTTTCCATGTTTGAGTGCTGTAGCATATTTATCTTGATGCATTTAGGAGGCTACTTGCTGTTTATCGCAGACCGGTGCCATATTTGTTTTGCTTGCGATTTCCAAACCGTGCATCCGATTCCGGTGATCTTTATATCGACTTCAACCGAAATCACCTCACCTTTCCAGTGGCACTCTTGGATTTCCAAATTGAGGCCAGGTTCAATCATTCCTTTCCAAATCATGCATATGCATCACATATCGCATCCCGCATATCATACCATGTTCGTGTGTGGTTTGTTTACTATGTTGTGTGCTTCTTTCCGGTTTTGCTTCTTCGGGTTGGTTCCGATAACGTCGCATTTGTGAGGACCCGTTCGACTACATCCGTTTGTCTTCTTCATGGACTCGTTCTTCTTCCTTGCGGGATCTCAGGCAAGATTAGCATACCCTCGAAATCACTTCTATCTTTCTTGCTAGTTGCTCGCTCTTTTGCTATGCCTATACTGCGATACCTACCACTTGCTTATCATGCCTCCCATATTGTTGAGCCAAGCCTCTAACCCACCTTGTCCTAGCAAACCGTTGTTTGGCTATGTTACCGCTTTGCTCAGCCCCTCTTATAGCGTTGTTAGTTGTAGGTGAAAATTGGAGTTTGTTCCTTGTTGGAACATGGATATTTTTTGTTGGGATATCACAATATCTCTTATTTAATTAATGCATCTATACACTTGGTAAAGCGTGGAAGGCTCGGCCTTATGCCTGGTGTTTTGTTCCACTCTTGCCGCCCTAGTTTCCGTCATATCGGTGTTATGTCCCCGGATTTTGCGTTCCTTACGCAGTTGGGTTATAATGGGAACCCCTTGACAGTTCACCTTGAATAAAACTCCTTCAGCAAGGCCCAACATTGGTTTTACCATTTGCCACCTAGCCTTTTCTTTCCCTTGAGTGGGCCGGCTCAAGGGTCATCTTTATTTAACCCTCCCGGGCCAGTGCTTCTCTAAGTGTTGGTCCAACTGAGCAATGTCCGAGGCTACCAGGGGCAACTCTGGGCTGGCTTACCCGACGTTTTGCTCATCCGGTGTGCCCTGAGAGCGAGATATGTGCAGCTCCTATCGGGATTTGTCGGCACATCTGGGTGGCTTTGTTGGTCTTGTTTTACCATTGTCGAAATGTCTTGTAACCGGGATTCCGAGCCTGATCGGGTCTTCCCGCTAGAAGGAATATCCTTCGTTGACCGTGATAGCTTGTGATGGGCTAAGTTGGGACACCCCTGCAGTGTTTTGAACTTTCGAAAAACGTGCCCACGGTTATGGGCAGATGGGAATTTGTTAATGTCCGGTTGTAGAAAACCTGAAGTTGATCTTAATTAAAAGACATCAACTGCGTGTGTAACCGTGATGGTCTCTTCTCGGCGGAGTCCGGGAAGTGAACACGGTGTTGGAGTTATGCTTGACGTAGGTTGTTCTAGGATCACTTTTTGATCATAGTTGTTCAATCGTGCTTTGCCTTCTCTTCTCGCTCTCTTTTGCGTATGTTAGCCACCATATATGCTAGTCGCTTGCTGCAGCTCCACATCGTACCTTTTACCCTTCCTATAAGCTTAAATAGTCTTGATCGCGAGGGTGTGAGATTGCTGAGTCCCCGTGACTCACAGATACTTCCAAAACCAGTTTGTAGGTGCCGATGTTACCGAGTAGATGACGCAACCAAGCTCAAGGAGGAGCTCGATGAAGATCTTGACCTTTGTGTTGTTTCGTTCTAGTTGATCAGTAGTGGAGCCCAGTTGGGGTCGATCGGGGATCTGTGTAGCTTTGGGATAGTCTTCTTTTATTTTGGTTCCGTAGTCGGACCTTGATTGTATCTGGATGATGTAATGCTTTTTCATGTAATTGTGTGAAGTGGCGACTGTAAGCCAACTATGTATCTCTTTCCCTTATGTATTACATGGGTTGTGTGAAGATTACCTCACTCGCGACATTTCTTTCAATGCGGTTATGCCTCTAAGTCGTGCTTCGACACATGGGAGATATAGCCGCATCGAGGGTGTTACAAGTTGGTATCAGAGCATTCCCCGACCTTAGGAGCCCCCTGCTTGATCGAATCATTGGCATTGTTGAGTCTAGAAAAATGTTTTGAGTCATTTAGGAATTATATATATCGGAGAGTTAGGACTTCTTTTTACTCCTCAGTCCCTTCGTCGCTCTGGTGAGGCATCCTGACGTAGAGTTTTGACTCTTCTCTTCTCAAATTTCACTAAAAAAATTTAGGATCACGCGGGTATCTTGGAATCGTTCCGATGGTTTTGTGACGAGAACATTGTTCTTGGTGCCTCCTGACATTTAGGGGTTGTGGCAGTGTCCCGGGGAGTTGAGCTCTGAGGTGTTGTCGTCACAATTTTATCGTTGCATTTCTGGAATACCTGAGTTTAGTTTTGCCGACATCGAAAATCTCTTTTATGCAGTTGTTGGTGAGATAACCTCGACGCCACCCAGTACTGGGGCGGGAGTTCAGGAGTATTGCCATAACTCGTATAATGGATGCTTTTCGAAGGTTGAGGTAAATGATTTCTGAAGGTTTCTTGGTTATGTGTTGAAGGATGGATACAGCTGGATGTAGGATTTGTTAGTTTTGGGTGAGATATTATGCTTCCCCTGTATCCCCAACACCTGATTGCATAACTAGAAAGTTTCGGGAGTTTATAAGTGGGAATTCAAGTAGCTCCTAGGATATCTTTCCGACAGATGTATGATATGAAATTGGGGTTTGACGTCTAGTGGTCCGCCTACTCACGGTCGGTTTTATAGTGGTCTCGTTGTGTCTTAAAGAGTCCTTGGCGATGCCGACTCGGGGACGCTTCGTATGTCATGTGCACTGCCTTGTACAGGATGGTGCTGTACGATCGAGCCCGTGTAGGCCCCACCATGAAAACTTCGGACGAAATCTCTATCATATGTTTGTTCCGGCTTATTTTGCAAGCCAATCCTTTGTTTTTGTTTTCAGTTATGGTATTCGAGTTGCTTCGAAGTCAAGTGTTGATTCCATACCTTTCCGAACCGGTGTTCTCATACTCCGATGTGAATACTAATCCTTCTCGATAATCGAGATTGTCATATCACTCCTTTTCAACCGGTGTGTCTCTCTTTAAGTGGATCCGATCATTTCAACATCAGCAAGATCAATTATCAGTTCTTCTCAATGGCGTTCGTTTCATCCATCCGAAGTTGTCTTTGTTTTCCCGCCCGCCCACCCTTTTTTTTCAGGGACTCAGATTTCTTAATCGAGTATCCATTTTATTCATGTGAATTTTCTCCATTCCTTTCTTTCAATGTTCTTACCCGGTGATTCTCAGGAAGATTCTAACGGAGCCTCAAGTTCATCATTCTTCATTCTTTTCATCTCCGGTGGTTTCAAGTCAAGCTTTGTTGATCATATCCTTTTCCTCATTTCAAATACCTTCTCATGACGGTGCACCTCTTAATCATCGACTTCTCACTATTCAATTGTTCTAGAGTGCTCAAGATATCTCGAAGATTCGTGTTTCCACTCTACATTCGTTCAAGCTCTTTCGAGGATGTTATCTCATTCAAGTCATTTAATTCAACCGGTGCAACCTCTCTTTTAAATCTTTTCAACGGTGTATCTTTTGAGTGGGCCCTAACCCACAGGTCTTTTCCCAGGATCTTACCTGCCTCTTCTTATTTTCCCGGAGCTATCCTCAAATTTTATTTTTGAAGTTTGACGTAAGAATGATTGTCATCAGTCTTGTGTTTTTTTCCTCCAAGATCTTTCAAATTCTTTTCATCGTTGGCTCAACCTTTCCATTCTTCATTCCAGAGTGTCTAAATAATTCATGGTGGTGTTTCTCGTCATCATTCTCAGATTTTGAAGACCGAAGAAGAGTTTCTCTTTAATATTGCTCCATTCTCTTCAAGATTCATGGTGCTAGCTTGTTGCCATCCTGTCATAATTATTTTCGATTGTGAGAATCCTTTTCACCCATCAGGAGATATTCAAGGGTGTTTTCAGTTTGATTATCCGGAGCCCATCATTTCAGAAGAGTTGTTCATTCTCAGCTTTCAGCTCTCGTTCCCCAAATCTCACCGGTGCATCATTCAGTATTCTTTAATCAGCCCGTGATCTCTTCATTTCAGTTGTATCTAATTTCTCTCAAGCATCTTCGTTCATTTGAAAATTTTACCCGGTGTTTCTTTATCTTTTCTTCGTTCATTTCAAATTCTTACGGTGGTTCATTCAAGATTTCTCTTCCTTTGTTATCGTACCAATTTATTCGATGTTCCAATCCTACCGGTGGTCCGTTGAAGACCTTCCCAAGTTTATGTTATATCTCTCTTAATCGTTGCAACGAGAATAAGTAGTGTGCCAAATCTGTCGATTGTCATCAATTTAATTGGTGAAGGATAAGCATAATGTAATTCTTATTCTTGTTTCATCCAAATGATTCAATTCCTTATTCCGGAGTGGTTTATCATACATATTCTTGGTTTCAAGTGCTCATCTTTCTTTCCCGGAGTTCCAAGCTCTCGCAATTATGTAATCACGGAGATCTATCTAAATCTTTACAAGGTTCCACCTTGTGTTTTCAACTACCCTTTCTTTCCATTTGATCATTCTTTTGTTTAACAGAGTTCTTCATGGAGGTTCTACATGATGGTTCATCAAAGATTTAATTGCTTCTAGAAGTGTTCATCAAGATTCTTTTCAGAGGAGTTCAAGTATTCTTCATCTTGCAATCGGGAGTGCAATTCTTTCTTCCGTATCAATAGAGGTGGTATTATGTCATTCTTGATAATTTGAGTTCATGTTCCATGATTCACATGTTGTTAAGATTGAGATATTTTAAATCCATCAATCTCGCCATTGGAGTTATCTTGGGTTATATTTCACCTAAAGCCTTCCCTAAGGATTGTTGCTATCATTGGTGGTTATAAACGACCCAAGTTCTTCTCTCATCCTCCCGGTGAAATAGTTTCTCGCCTCCTTATTCATATCAATTCAAATCCATTGTTTCCGTTAGTGGCCGAATTTCACCTCATAGTTTGAGAAGTTTTCCATAAGCCCACTTCAAGCTTATTCTTTTCGTTGTTGGTTTTTTCCAACAATTCCGTTCGACCCTTCTTCTAAAGATGCCTTTTCCCAGCTCTTTTGTGGCAGAAGCTGGCATTTTCTTCTCCATTCTTTTCTTTCAATTATCTATCTTCTATTTCTTTCTTCCGGAGGCCTTGTGATGTTGCTCTTTTCAATCATCATCTCAAATTGTGAAGATCATGCTTTTTCTTTTCGTGCTTATCCGTTTAACCGGAGTGCCGTTCCCTCTTATCAAATTCTTCCCATTCTGCCAAGTTTTGCCTCCCTTCTCAGACGAAGTGCTGCCCAACTTATATCATCTTTATTTTTTCTCCACCTTGTTCTAACCGTAGTGCTGTCCGAATTTGTTCTTCTTCGTTCCTCTTTCTAACGGAGTGTTTTCAACCTCGTTCATCTCCGTGGTATTCTTTTCTCAAAATGGCTTAACCTTTTCAAGGTTCTTTGGTCTCACTCGTTTGTCAAAGAAGCAACTTAGTTTTACCTCTTCTCTTTCTCTTCCGTTTTTCCCTCCGGTGCCATCCTAGATCTCGGGACGAGATCCTCTTGTAGTGGTGGAGTGTTGTAACGCCCCGAGACCGATGTGGCAGGTGTCGTCTAGTTATTTCCTGTTGTTGCCTTTTCATTGCTTGCGTGTCATGCATTGCATATCATGTCATCATGTGCATTTCATTTGCATACATGTTCGTCTCATGCATCCGAGCATTTTCCCCGTTGTCCGTTTTACAATCCGGCGCTCCTATGTCACCCGGTGCCCCTTTCTACCTGTTTTCGTGTGTGGGTGTTAAACGTTTTCGGTTTGGACCGAGACTTGTCATGCGGCCTTGGTTTACTACCGGTAGACCGCCTGTCAAGTTTCGTGCCATTTGGACTTCGTTTGATACTCCAACGGTTAACCGAGGGACCGAAAAGGCCTCGTGTGTGTTGCAGCCCAACACATCTCCAAAGTGGCCCAAAACCCACCTAAACCCCCTCCATCATCTCAGTCATTCGATCACGATCGTGCGACCTAAAACCTCATCTCATTTGGAGCTTCCTAGCTCCCTCTACCTCTATAAATAGACCCCCCATTTCAAATCCCGGATCTTCTCTTTCCAAACCCTAAAAATTCGTCCTCCGCGCCGCCGGACATGTCCACTCCGCCGCCGGACTCGTCCACCCTGCCGCCACGTTGCTCCAGCCAATCAGGAGTCGCCACCTCGTCATCGCCGCCACCACCGGAATATGCCTGCGCCACCTCCGAGCCTCGTTGACGGCACCGCCCATCCCCGCCGTCCCACGCGCGCCCCGCGCCTCCCTCCGGCCGTGCGCCGCCCAGCGCAGCTTCTCTGTCGACGGCCGCCGGCCTCGACGCTGACCGCCGTTGCGGCCTACCTCGCCGGCGCCCGCGCCAGGGAGAGGAGCTCCCTGCTCCGGCGACCGCGCCCGGCCGCGCCACCTCCGGCTGCTTCTCCGGCTTCGCCCTCTGCCGCCTCGCCTCCCCACACACCAGATCTGGCCTCTCTTCACTCCGGCGGTCCTGTTCCAGCGAAACTCCGGCGATCCTCAAAGTTCGCGCTGGCTGGATCCAGATCTGAAAATCCCCTCGGGTTGACTTTTTCCCTCTGAACCCTAATTATTATGCAATCTTTGACATGCCATAACTCTGCAAACGTAGCTCCGATTCGTGTGTGTAGCATATCAAAATGTTCGTCTCGACGAGTACATCATTTCATCTCATTGCATCATTTTCATTTGAGCTCATCTTGATGCCCGGAATGCTGTTGGAAGAGGGCTATGTGATGAATTTGTCAGATCTGTTTCAACAAATAGCTATTTGTCATTTTTGTCATGATTAATGTGTGCATGCTATGATCCTGAGCTCTACATGTGTTTTGGTATATGCCATGCCATCTTTACAGGGGTGCTTGCCATGTTTTTTTTGTGATCATTGTGGTGACTAGCACAAGCTTGCAAAGTAGCGTAATCGTTGATGCTGATTTCAGGGACATCGAATTTAACTAAGTGCTTGTGCTGTTTTTGTTGATATGCCATATGTTCATGCTGTTTCCTAGTGATCCGTGCCTCTTTTGAGGATGATAAGTAAGGATTTTTTGTTAACATTGTGGTGACCTATCCATCCATGTCTTTGTTTCCATTTATGGAGCAACCTAGCTTGAGTCAATCGAGCTCTACTTTTGCTATAAAATGATCCTGGCAGATTGTTGACATGTTTAGCGATTTTGCCGAGGATGTTGCTATTGATCTGTGCATGCTATGATGTTGTTCTTGCCATGTCTAGCTTCTATGCCATGTATTCTTGATGGGTGTATGCTTAGTTTGTCATGCCATGCTCTGTAGTGAGTGCATCAAGCTCGTAAACATGCCTACTCGTTAACTGTTTTGCATGCTCCAGTTTTTCAATAAGTCTGAATCTGTTTATGTTTTTGCTAGGTTCACATGCTTGCAATTGTATTTTCTGATACCTTTTGGCTCAAGGTCACTAAGGGACTTTTGTTAAGTGCTTTGAGTAGATTCATGCCACGCCTTGCTTTGCCATGTTAAGTTCCTGTAGCATGTAGTTTTCATGCTCTAAAGTGTGCTTCCTGATGATAAATTCCAGACTTGTGCTAATTTCACCAAGTCTGAAACCTGTTATCATTTGCACTTTTGCCATGCTTGTTTGAACCTGTTAAAGGATGAATTAGCCGTAGCTCAGTGTTCATCTTTTGTCAGGCATCATTAGTGGATCCCTGTCATGTATTTTGTTGCCATGTTTGAGTGCTGTAGCATATTTATCTTGATGCATTTAGGAGGCTACTTGCTGTTTATCGCAGACCGGTGCCATATTTGTTTTGCTTGCCATTTCCAAACCGTGCATCCGATTTCGGTGATCTTTATATCGACTTCAACTGAAATCACCTCACCTTTCTAGTGGCACTCTTGGATTTCCAAGTTGAGGCCAGGTTCAATCATTCCTTTCCAAATCATGCATATGCATCACATACCGCATCCCGCATATCATACCATGTTCGTGTGTGGTTTGTTTACTATGTTGTGTGCTTCTTTCCGGTGTTGCTTCTTCGGGTTGGTTTTGATAACGCCGCGTTTGTGAGGACCCGTTCGACTACATCCATTTGTCTTCTTCATGGACTCGTTCTTCTTCCTTGCGGGATCTCTGGCAAGATGAGCATACCCTCGAAATCACTTCTATCTTTGCTTGCTAGTTGCTCGCTCTTTTGCTATGCCTATGCTGTGATACCTACCACTTGATTATCATTTCTCCCATATTGTTGAGCCAAGCCTCTAACCCACCTTGTCCTAGCAAACCGTTGTTTGCTCAACCCCTCTTATAGCGTTGTTAGTTGCAGGTGAAGATTGGAGTTTGTTCCTTGTTGGAACATGGATATTTTTTGTTGGGATATGACAATATCTCTTATTTAATTAATGCATCTATATACTTGGTAAAGGGTGGAAGGCTCGGCCTTATGCCTGGTGTTTTGTTCCACTCTTGCGGCCCTAGTTTCCGTCATATCGGTGTTATGTCCGCGGATTTTGTGTTCCTTACATGGTTGGGTTATAATGGGAACCCCTTGACAGTTCGCCTTGAATAAAACTCCTCCAGCAAGGCCCAACATTGGTTTTTACCATTTGCCACCTAGCATTTTCTTTCCCTTGAGTCGGCCGGCTCAAGGGTCATCTTTATTTAACCCCCCCCCCCTAGGCCAGTGCTTCTCTAAGTGTTGGTCCAACTGAGCGATGTTCGAGGCTACCAGGGGCAACTCTGGGCTGGCGTACCCGACATCTTGCTCATCCGGTGTGCCCTGAGAACGAGATATGTGCAGTTCCTATCGGGATTTGTTGGCACATCTGGGTGGCTTTGCTGGTCTTGTTTTACCTTTGTCGAAATGTCTTGTAACCGGGATTCCGAGACTGATGGGGTCTTCCCGCTAGAAGGAATATCCTTCGTTGACCGTGAGAGCTTGTGATGGGCTAAGTTGGGACACCCCTGCAGGTTTTGAACTTTCGAAAGCCGTGCTCGCGGTTATGGGCAGATGGGAATTTGTTAATGTCCGGTTGTAGAAAACCTGAAGTTGATATTAATTAAAATACATCAACCACGTGTGTAACCGTGATGGTCTCTTCTCGGTGGAGTCCGGGAAGTGAACACGGTGTTGGAGTTATGCTTGACGTAGGTTGTTCTAGGATCACTTCTTGATCATAGTTGTTCGATCGTGCTTTACCTTCTCTTCTCGCTCTCTTTTGCGTATGTTAGCCACCATATATGCTTGTCGCTTGCTGCAGCTCCACATCATACCTTTTACCCTTCCTATAAGCTTAAATAGTCTTGATCACGAGGGTGTGAGATTGCTGAGTCCCCGTGACTCACAGATACTTCCAAAACCAGTTTGGAGGTGCCGATGTTACCGAGCAGATGACGCAACCAAGCTCAAGGAGGAGCTCGATGAAGATCTTGACCTTTGTGTTGTTTCGTTCTAGTTGATCAGTAGTGGAGCCTAGTTGGGGTAGTCTTCTTTTATTTGGGTTCAGTAGTCGGACCTTGATTGTATCTGGATGATGTAGTGCTTTATTCATGTAATTGTGTGAAGTGGCGAGTGTAAGCCAACTATGTATCTCTTTCCCTTATGTATTACATGGGTTGTGTGAAGATTACCTCACTTGCGACATTGCTTTCAATGCGGTTATGCCTCTAAGTCGTGCTTCGACACGTGGGAGATAGAGCCGCATCGAGGGTGTTACAGTGTGCTTAATAGTAAAAACCCATTTGCATCCCACCGGTTGCTTACCTGGAGGTAGATTCACGAGCTCCCAAGTTTTGTTTTTCTCCAATGCTCTCATCTCATCCAGCATTGTTTCCTTCCATTTTGGGTCTTCCAAGGCTACTTTCAAGTTATTTGGTATAGAAACAAGGTCTACAAAAGCAATAAAACTTTGGAGGGATGGACTACAATATTTGTAGGAGATGTAATTGGCTATAACATGTTTGTAGTCTTTAAGATATCCTGGTGTGTTTCGAGTTCTAGTTGGTCTTCGTAAGGCAATAGGTAAATTGTCTACATGAGTAGAAAGTTGATTATCACGCTGCCCTGATGTGCTAGTAGGAGCTACAGAATTAGAAGGCATAGTATTGGTACCTGGGCCCTCACGCATTTGAGACTCCTCACCTTGAGATGGAAGTGAGAAGTGTCCAGTGACATCACCCTCGTCTCCATGACAAGAGTTATCATCACTAACACCATCATTCTCCTCCCCCTGATTTTGAGTGTTATTAGTAGACAAAGAATCACCTAAAGTGGGAGAAAGAACAAGGACATCCCTTCACTTCCCCTTTCTTGCTCCTCATCAGGAGGTGACAAGGAAATACCAGAGCCGACATTTGACCCATAATACGGTTCATTTTCATGGAAAGTTACATCCACACTCACAAAAAATGATGCTCTGAAGGACACCAACATATATAGCCCTTTTTTGAGGGGAATAACCTATAAACACACATTTTAGAGCACGGGGATCTAATTTCCCAACAGAATTTCTATAGTCATGCACAAAACAAAACACTCCCAAAGACCTTTGGAGGAACCCCAAATTCATTAGAATTTAAAAGACATTCAGTAGGAGTTTTGTAACCTAAAACACGAAGAGGCATGCGATTTATCAAGTAAGTTGCAGTTTTAATTTTCTCACCCAAAGGAATTTGGGCACATTCATTATAAACATCAATTAACGTGCAACTTCGAGCAAATGTCTATTTTTATGTTCAGCAACACCATTTTGCTCTGGCGTATTGACACATGATGTCTGATGTTCAATACCATTCAAAGCAAGAAACAATTCAAACTCATGATTAACATATTCAGTACCATTGTCTGTTGATACGTCTCCAACATATCTATAAATTTTGATTGCTCCATGCTAAATTATCTAGTGTTTTGGACATTATTGGGCTTTATTATCCACTTTTTATATTATTTTTGGGACTAACCTATTAACCGGAGGCCCAGCCCAGAATTCCTGTTTTTTGCCTGTCTTCGGGAACGGAGTCCAAACGGAATGAAACCTTCGGGAACGTGATTTTCTCAACGAACAAGACCCGGGAGACTTGGACCCTACGTCAAGAAATAAAACAGGAGGCCACGAGGTAGGGGGCGTGCCCACCCCCATATATATATATCCACGTACCCCCAAACGATCAGAACAGGAGCCAAAACCCTAATTCCACCGCCGTAACTTTCTGTATCCACGAGATCCTATCTTGGGGCCTATTCCGGTGCTCCGCCGGAGGGGGCATCGATCACGGAGGGCTTCTACATCAACAACATAGCCTCTCCAATGAAGTGTGAGTAGTTTACCTCAGACCTACGGGTCCATAGCTAGTAGCTAGATGGCTTCTTCTCTCTTTTTGGATCTCAATACAATGCTCTCCCCTCTCTTGTGGATAACTATTCGATGTGTTTGTTGAGACCGATGAATTGTGGGTTTATGATCAAGTCTATCTATGAATAATATTTGAATCTTCTCTGAATTCTTTTATGTATGATTGGTTATCTTTGCAAGTCTATTCAAATTATCAGTTTGGTTTGGCCTACTAGATTGATCTTTCTTGCAATGGGAGAAGTGCTTACCTTTGGGTTCAATCTTGCGGTGTCCTTTCCCGGTGACATTAAGGGCAGCAAGGCACGTATTGTATTGTTGCCATCGAGGATAACAAGATGGGATTTTCTTCATATTGCATGAGTCTATCCCTCTACATCATGTCATCTTGGTTAAGGCGTTACTCTATTTTTTAACTTAATACTCTAGATGCATGCTGGATAGTGGTCGATGAGTGGAGTAATACTAGTAGATGTAGGCAGGAGTCGGTCTACTTGTCTCGGACGTGATGCCTATATACATGATCATACCAAGATATTCTCATAACTATGCTCAATTCTGTCAATTGCTCAACAGTAATTTGTTCACCCACCGTAGAATACTTATGCTCTTGAGAGAAGCCACTAGTGAAACCTATGCCCCCCGAGTCTATCTTTATCATATTGATCTCCTACTACTTAGTTATTTCCTTTGCTATTTACTTTGCCTTTATTTTACTTTGCATCTTTATCATAAAAATACCAAAATATTATCTTATCATATCTATCAGATCTCACTCTCGTAAGTGGCCCTATAGGGATTGACAACCCCTATTTGTGTTGGTTGCGAGGATTTATTTGTTTTGTGCAGGTGCGAGGGACTCACGCGTAGCCTCCTACTGGATTGATACCTTGGTTCTCAAAAACTGAGGGAAATACTTACGCTACTTTGCTGCATCATCCCTTCCTCTTCGGGGAAAACCAACGCAGTGCTCAAGAGGTAGCAAGAAGGATTTCTGGCGCCGTTGCCGGGGAGGTCTACGCAAAAGTCAACATACCAAGTACCCATCACATACCCTTATCTCCCGCATTATATTATTTGCCATTTGCCTCTCAGTTTCCTCCCCCCACTTCACCGTTGCTGTTTTATTCACCCTCTCTCTCTCTCTATCCTCCCTCTCTATTTGCCTCTTTTTGCCCGCTTGCTTTTTGTTTGCTTGTGTGTTAGTTTGTTTGCTTGTCTTTATGGCTAGCCCCTTATCTTCTCCGTTGTCTCCCGAGGATGAAATTATAAATTTTAAGCAAAGGAGGGTGAAAATCTAAAAGATGCTTGGTATAGAATTTGCAATGCTCAAAATAAATCTACTAGGAAGCAATCTACTAGAATTCTCCTTCGCAATTTTTATGTAGGCATTACTCCTTGGCACTGTTATGTTCTTGATACTATTACCGGAGGGAACTTTTTGGGTAGCCATACTTTTGATTCTTATAATGCTATGTTAGATTTATTTGGCTCACCCCCTCTCTTGGTTAATGGAACTATATTAACTTTGGAGCATGTAATGCAAAGGCTTGAGATTATTGAAAATAAGGTTGCTACCGTAGAGTTAATTGAAAATTTGGATAAAAAGATCCACAGCCGAATCTCTCAATTTGGATCTAAAGTAGGAGTTACTTTGAAAGATATTAAAGAAAAGGAACCCATAGTTAATGAGAAAATAAATCACGATTCCGTTAGGATCGATAAACTTGAGAATATTATTACCAACTTGGGAACCGCTTTTTCTTCCATAAAGAATACTCCAATTCCTTCCACTAAAGTTGCCAAGCTTATGTATGTTCCTCAAAATAAGGGTGAATCATGTAGTAAGGAAAATGCGGATCTCAAATCTATAAGTGTTCATCCCAATCTTTTTGCTATCATTAAGGAACCATTTGTTACAAATGAATTTTTCGATGTTGTGCCTAGAAGTTTGATAATCAATAAAAAGAAAGAAATTCCTATAGATGGTAGATGCCTCATTGAAGAATTGCCTACCAAAGATGGCAATACCTAGATCTATTCTTGCTTGTTATGCCTAGCTAGGGGCGTTAAACGATAGCGCTTGTTGGGAGGCAACCAATTTTATTTTTATTCCTTTCTTTTTGCTCCTGTTTATTAATAAATAATTTATCTAGCCTCTGTTTCGGTTGTGTTTTTTGTGTTTAATTACTGTTTGTGCCAAGTAGAACCGTTGGGAAGACTTGGGGAAAGTCTTGTTGAACTTGCTGTAAAAAACAGAAACTTTAGCGCTCACGAGAACTGCTGTAGTTTTTATTTGAAAAGTGATATTTAGTGAATTATTTTTTCAGATGATTAATAGATAAATTCCTCACGTCCATCAATTTATTTTAGAATTTTTTGGGTTCCATATCTTGCGCTAGCTACAGATTACTACAGACTGTTCTGTTTTTGATAGATTCTGTTTTTTCATGTGTTGTTTGCTTATTTTGAGGAATCTATGGCTAGTAAAATAGTTTATGAACCATAGAGAAGTTTAAATACAGTAGGTATAACACCAATATAAATAAATAATGAGTTCATTACAGTACCTTGAAGTGATCTTTTATTTTCTTTCGCTAACGGAGCTCATGAGATTTTCTACTTTAAGTTTTGTGTTGTGAAGTTTTCAAGTTTTGGGTAAAGATTTGATGGATTATGGAACAAGGAGTGGCAAGGGCCTAATCTTGGGGATTCCCATGGCAGACAAAGCTTGGGGATGCCCCGGAAGGCATCCCCTCTTTCGTCTACTTCTATCGGTAACTTTACTTGGAGCTATATTTTTATTTACCACATGATATGTGTTTTGCTTGTAGCGTCTTGTATTATTTGAGTCTTTACTTTTTAGTTTACCACAATCACCCTTGATGTACACACCTTTTGAGAGAGTCATACATGATTTAGAATTTGTTAGAATACTCTATGTGCTTCATTTATATCTTTTGAGTTATATAATTTTGCTCTAGTACTTCACTTATCTCTTTTAGAGCACGGTGGTGGATTTGTTTTATAGAAACTATTGATCTCTCATGCTTCACTTAAATTATTTTGAGAGCCTTTATAGCATCATAATTTGCTTTAAATCCTAATATGCTAGGTATTCAAGAAGAATAAAAATTCTCTTATGAGTGTGTTGAATACTATGATGAGTTTGATACTTGATAATTGTTTTGAGATATGAAGATGGTGATATTAAAGTCATGCTAGTTGAGGAGTTGTGAATTTGAGATATACTTGTGTTGAAGCTTGTGAGTCCTGTAGCATGCACGTATGGTGAACCGTTATGTGATGAAGTCGGAGCATGATTTATTTTTTGATTGTCTTCCTTACGAGTGGCGGTCAGGGACGAGCGATGGTCTTCTCCTACCAATCTATCCCCCTAGGAGCATGCGTGTAATACTTTGCTTTGATAACTTGTAGATTTTTGCAATAAGTATATGAGTTCTTTATGACTAATGTTGAGTCCATGGATTATACGCACTCTCACCCTGTCACCTTTGCTAGCCTCTCTAATACCGCGCACCTTTCGCCGGTATCATACACCCACCATATACCTTCCTCAAAACAGCCACCATACCTACCTATTATGGCATTTCCATAGCCATTACGAGATATATTACCATGCAACTTTCCACCGTTCCGTTTATTATGACACACTCCATCATTGTCATATTGCTTAGCATGATCATGTAGTTGACATCGTATTTTTGGCAAAGCCACCATTCAAAATTCTTTCATACACATCACTCCTGAGTCATTGCATATCCCGGTACACCGCCGGAGGCATTCATTTAGAATCATATTTTGTTCTAAGTATCGAGTTGTAATTGCTGAGTTTTAAGAAAAATAAAAGTTTGATGATCATCATTATTAGAGCATTGTCCCAATGAGGAAAGGATGATGGAGACTATGATTCCCCCACAAGTCGGGATGAGACTCCGGACGAAAAATAAATAAAAAAAGAGAAAGAAAAGAGGCCATAAAAAAGAAGAAAAAAAAGAAAAAATAGAAAAGTCCCAAATAAAATAATAATGAGAGAAAAAGAGAGAAGGGACAATGTTACTATCCTTTTAACACACTTGTGCTTCAAAGAAGCACCATGATCTTCATAGTAGAGAGTCTCTCATGTTATCACTTTCATATACTAGTGGGAATCTTTCATTATAGAACTTGGCTTGTATATTCCAATGATGGGCTTCCTCAAAATGCCCTAGGTCTTCCTGAGCAAGCAAGTTGGATGCACACCCACTTAGTTTCTTTTTGAGCTTCCATATACTTATAGCTCTAGTGCATCCATTGCATGGCAATCCCTACCCACTCACATTGATATCTATTGATGGGCATTTCCATAGCCCGTTGATACGCCTAGTTGATGTGAGACTATCCTTTCCCTTTTTGTCTTCTCCACAACCACCACTCTATTCCACCTATAGTGCTATATCCATGGCTCACGCTCATGTATTGCATGAAGATTGAAAAAGTTTTGAGAATGTCAAAAGTATGAAACAATTGCTTGGCTTGTCATCAGGGTTGTGCATGATTTAAATATTTTGTGTGGTGAAGATAGAGCATAGCCAGACTATATGATTTTGTAGGGATAACTTTCTTAAGCCATGTTATTTTGAGAAGACATAATCGCTTTGTTAGTATGCTTGAAGTATTATTATTTTTATGTCAATATGAACGTTTGTCTTGAATCTTTCGGATCTGAATATTCATACCACAATTAAGAAGACTTACATTAAAATTATGCCAAATAGCACTCCGCATCAAAAATTCTATTTATATCATTTACCTACTTGAGGACGAGCAGGAATTAAGCTTGGGGATGCTTGATACGTCTCAAACGTATCTATAATTTTTGATTGCTCCATGCTATATTATCTACTATTTTGGACATTATTGTGCTTTATTATCCACATTTTATATTATTTTTGGGACTAACCTATTAATCGGAGGCCCATCCCAGAATTGCTGTTTTTGCCTTTTTTAGGGTTTCGAAGAAAAGGAATATCAAACGGAGTCCAAACGGAATGAAACCTTCGGGAACGTGATTTTCTCAACGAACAAGACCCGGGAGACTTGGACCCTACATCAAGAAATAAAACAGGAGGCCAGGAGGTAGGGGGCGCGCCCACCCCCAACAGGCACGCCCTCCACCCTCGTGCCCCCCCTGTTGCTCCACTGATGTACTCCTTCCTCCTATATATATCCACGTACCCCCAAACGATCAGAACAGGAGCCAAAACCCTAATTCCACCGCCGTAACTTTCTGTATCCACGAGATCCCATGTTGGGGCCTGTTCCAGAGCTCCGTCGGAGGGGGCATCGATCACGGAGGGCTTCTACATCAACACCATAGCCTCTCCGATGAAGTGTGAGTAGTTTACCTCAGACCTACGAGTCCATAGCTAGTAGCTAGATGGCTTCTTCTCCTTTTGGATCTCAATACAATGTTCTCCCGCTCTCTTGTGGAGAACTATTCGATGTAATCTTCTTTTTGCGGTGTGTTTGTTGAGACCGATGAATTGTGGGTTTATGATCAAGTCTATCTATGAATAATATTTGAATCTTCTCTGAATTCTTTTATGTATGATTGGTTATCTTTGCAAGTCTCTTCGAATTATCAGTTTGGTTTGGCCTACTAGATTGATCTTTCTTGCAATGCGAGAAGTGCTTAGCTTTGGGTTCAATCTTGCGGTGTCCTTTCCCAGTGAGAGTAAGGGCAGCAAGGCACGTATTGTATTGTTCCCATCGAGGATAACAAGATGGGGTTTTCTTCATATTGCATGAGTCTATCCCTCTACATCATGTCATCTTTCTTAAGGCGTTACTCTGTTTTTAACTTAATACTCTAGATGCATGCTGGATAGCGGTCAATGAGTGGAGTAATAGTAGTAGATGCAGGCAGGAGTCGGTCTACTTGTCTCGGACATGATGCCTATATACATGATCATACCTAGATATTATCATAACTATGCTCAATTCTGTCAATTGCTCAACAGTAATTTGTTCACCCACCGTAGAATACTTATGCTCTTGAGAGACGCCACTAGTGAAACCTATGGCCCCCGGGTCTATCTTTATCATATTGATCTCCTACTACTTCATTATTTCCTTTGCTATTTACTTTGCCTTTATTTTACTTTGCATCTTTATCATAAATATACCAATAATATTATCTTATCATATCTACCAGATCTCACTTTCGTAAGTGGCCCTATAGGGATTAACAACCCCTAATTGCGTTGGTTGCGAGGATTTATTTGTTTTGTGCAGGTGCGAGGGACTCGCGTGTAGCCTCCTACTGGATTGATACCTTGGTTCTCAAAAACTGAGGGAAATACTTACACTACTTTGCTGCATCATCCCTTCCTCTTCGGGGAAAACCAACGCAGTGCTCAAGAGGTAGCATCTGTACGTAGAATTTTAACAGTAGTTGGATGCTGATTTTTAATAAGGGCACACAAGTCTTTGCAAACAAATAATACTGTTGCAGAACGCAGTATTTCAAAAAAATTCCTACTATAACGCAAGATCTATCTAGGAGATGCATAGGAACGAGATGGGAGAGTGTGTCTACATACCCTCGTAGACCGAAAGCGGAAGCGTTGAGTAACGCGGTTGATGTAGTCGAACGTCTTCACGATCCAACCGATCAAGTACCAAACGCACGACACCTCCGTGATCTGCACACGTTCAGCTCGGTGACGTCCCTCAAACTCTAGATCCAGCTAAGGTCGAGGGATAGTTTCGTCAGCACGACGGCGTGTTGACGGTGATGATGAAGTTACCGACGCAGGGCTTCGCCTAAGCACTACGACAATATGACCGAGGTGGAAATCTGTGGAGGGGGGTGGGGGGGTTACCGCACACAGCTAAGAAATCCACTTGTGTGTCTATGGGGTTACCCCTCCCTTGTATATAAAGGAGTGGAGGAGGGGGCCGGCCGGCCTCATAGGGCGTGCCCCAAGGGGGGAATACTACTCATACTAGGAGTAGGTTCCCCCCTTTCCTAGTCCAACTAGGAGGGGGGAGGAAAGGGAAGAAGGGAAGAAGGAAAGGGGGGACGACCCCCTCCCCAATTTGGTTTGGGCTTGGGGGGGTGCCCCTCCACTTGGCCGCCTCCTCTCTCTTCCACTAAAGCCCATGAAGGCCCATTAACCCCCAGGGGGTTCCGATAACCCCACGGTCCTCCGGAAAATGCCCGAACCTATCCGAAACCTTTTCGGTGTCCAGACATAAACTTCCAATATATCAATCTTCATGTCTCGACCATTTTGAGACTCCTCGTCATGTCCGTGTTCACATCCGGGACTCCAAACAACTTTCGGTACATCAAATCACATAACTCAAAGTACATATTGTCAACGTTAAGCGTGCGGACCCTACGGGTTCGAGAACTATGTAGACATGACCGAGACTCATCTCCGGTCAATAACTAATAGCGGAACCTGGATGCTCATATTGGTTCCTACATATTCTACGAAGATCTTTATCGGTCAAACCACATAACAACATACGTTGTTCCCTTTGTCATTGGTATGTTACTTCCCCGAGATTCGATCGTCGGTATCATCATACCTAGTTCAATCTCGTCACCGGCAAGTCTCTTTACTCGTTCCGTAATGCATCATCCCGTGACTAACTCATTAGTCACATTGCTTGCAAGGCTCATAGTGATGTGCATTACCGAGAGGGCCCAGAGATACCTCTCCGACAATCGGAGTGACAAATCCTAATCTTGATCTATGCCAACTCAACAAACACCATCGGAGACACCTATAGAGCATCTTTATAATCACCCAGTTATGTTGTGATATTTGATAACACACTAAGTGTTCCTCCGGTATTCGGGAGTTGCATAATCTCAAAGTCATAGGAATATGTATAAGTCATGAAGAAAGCAATAGCAATAAAACTTAACGACCATTGTGCTAAGCTAACGGATGGGTCTTGTCCATCACATCATTCTCTAATGATGTGATCCCATTTATCAAATGACAACACATGTCTATGGTTAGGAAACTTAACCATCTTTGATTAACGAGCTAGTCAAGTAGAGGCATACTAGTGACACTCTGTTTGTCTATGTATTCACACATGTACTAAGTTTCCGGTTAATACAATTCTAGCATGAATAATAAACATTTATCATGACATAAGGAAATATAAATAACAACTTTATTATTTCCTCTAGGGCATATTTCCTTCAAATACATCACTCTTATACTTCAGAAGATAAAGCCAAGTGTATCAACTAAAGCAATCAATAAATGTCACAAACCACCGGTGCTTGGAAACTGAGTGAATCTCACAGGGTCCCCACACATCAGAGTGAATTCTTTGAAATGGTTTTTCACTTCTAAGACCAATACTAGGATAAGAGCCCCTCATATGTTTAGCTAGTTCACAAGAATTACATACCAGTGCCTCTTTAGGACATAACTTAAATAAAGCAGGATAAACACGAGATAAAACAGCAAAAGAAGGGTGTCCAAGCCTGAGGTGATGCAACAATAACTCCTGACAGGAAGACAAACATGATGCAAGAGCCACTTCATCACTTCCATCATCAAGATAATAAAGTCCTTCATGCTCGGTCCCAGTCCCCAATTGTTTCCCAGTCCCTAGCTCCTGAAAAGCGCAACAAGTAGGATCAAACCAACTTCTACAGTTATGAGATTTATCGATAGAGCTAACAGATGATACGTCTCCAACGTATCTATAATTTTTGATTGTTTCATGCTATTATATTATCTGTTTTGGATGTTAATGGGCCTTATTTTACACTTTTATATTATTTTTGGGACTAACCTATTGACCGGAGGCCCAACCCAAATTGCTGTTTTTTTGCCTATTTCAGTGTTTCGCTGAAAAGGAATATCAAACGGAGTCCAAATGGAATGAAACCTTCGGGAACGTGATTTTCTCAACAAACGTGATCCAGGAGACTTGGAGTGGGCGTCAAGAAACAATCTAGGAGGCCACGAGGCAGGGGGGCACACCTACCCCCTAGGCGCGCCCTCCACCCTCGTGGGCCCCTCGTTGCTCCACCGACCTACTTTTTCCTCCTATATAAGTCCACGTACCCCCCAAACATCCATGAGTACCACGAAAACCTAATTCCACCACCGCAACCTTCTGTACCCAAGAGATCCCATCTTCGGGCCTTTTCCGGAGCTCTGCCGGAGGGGGCATTGATCACGAAGGGCCTCTACATCAACTCCATGGCCTCTCCGGTGATGTGTGAGTAGTTTACTTCAGACCTTCGGGTCCATAGTTATTAGCTAGATGGTTTCTTCTCTCTCTCTCTCTTTGGATCTCAATACAAAGTTCTCCTCGATCTTCTTGGAGATCTATTCGATGTAATCTTCTTTTGCGGTGTGTTTGTCGAGATCCGATGAATTGTGGGTTTATGATCAAGTTTATCTATGAACAATATTTGAATCTTCTCTGAATTCTTTTATGTATGATTGGTTTATCTTTGCACGTCTCTTCGAATTATCAGTTTGGTTTAGCCTACTAGATTGACCTTTCTTGCAATGGGAGAAGTGCTTAGCTTTGGGTTCAATCTTGTGGTGTCCTTTCCCAGTGACAGCAGGGGCAGCAAGGCGCGTATTGTATTGTTGCCATCGAGGATAAAAAGATGGGGTTTATATCATATTGCATGAGTTTATCCCTCTACATCATGTGTCACATCCCTAGTTCTGGTATGGTCCTAGGCTTGCTTTGTGCATCATGGTTATATTTCAAATGAAATTGAAATGGGGAAGTTGAAAACCCTAGCACCAAAGCAATTCAAATAGGTTCAAATTAAAAGTGGAATTTCAATGAACCCAAAATGCTTTTCAAAAATGTTCATGGTCTTTGGAAAATGTTGGGAACAACAACCAGAGGTGATGCACATTTTTGCTACACATTATGGATTTTTGAATCAATGCATAAATATTTGATTTGGAGCTGTTTAAATTATATAAATATTTTTAATGGCTCCAAAAATTTTGGGAATTGGTGAGGGACTCTAGAATATTATATCTAGATGCCACAATTATTTTCAGCATTTATGGAAAATGTTTTTACATTCTTTTAGTTACAAAACAAATGTCAGAAAAAGAAAAAGAAAACATGAAAAGGAAAGGTTACCTGTCCTTACCTGGCAGCCCAGCTGGCCAGCCCACCTGGCGGCCCAGTCCACCAGGGGCAGGGAGGTCTTCTTCCTCCCACCAGGAGGACGCCGAGCGTGTGGCCGACGCACGCCGACGCACGCCCGGCCACCTCCTGCTTGCCTGGCTGTCCTCCCGTCGCCCTGGATCTTCCTCGCGTCGCCACGCACCTCCCCCGACCCCCTCTCACTCTCCCCCGTGCTTCTCCTCTCCTCTGTCTCGCTCTCCCCCTCTGTTCCGAGCGCGTCGGAGAGCACCGCCGTGCGCCACCGCGACCACCGCCTCCCTCTCGCCTCTCCGACGTGCCCATGAGGTCCGCCTCGTCGCCCTAGTCCTCTCCGCCAGGCCACGCGGCTCCGGACGCCCCCGAGCGCCTCCACGCTGTCGTCTTCAACCTTCCGACGCCGGAGATCTCCATCGCCGCCTCGCTTGCTCCGGCCCCTCCTCGAGCTCGCTGACCTTCCCTGCGTGATCCCCGTGTGCCCCTGAACCGATTCCCCCTCTCCCTTTCCCTGTACGTCCGCCGTAGCCGTCATATCCGTCGAGCCCGAAGCTCACCGCCGCCGTCCATGGCGCCGCCGTGGCCACAACTGCTGCCACCCGCGTCCAAGGTCACCAGCACGCTCAGTGCAACCCTAGGAGCACGATGCACTCACCATCTCCTCCCCTAGTGCTCCGTAGCTCCATTTTCGTTGATGGCCGAACCACGGCCACCGCAAACCTCATCGCCGGTGTCGATTCCGGCGACCATTTGGTCCAGCTCCACCACCCACACACGTGGCTCAGCCCCAGCTCTCCATAGGACCCACCCACGCTCCAAACCGTGGCCTGTAGCGCGATCCCGACGCGCTCCGCCGCGTCTGGACTAGCCGGCGGCTAAACGCCGGCGACCGCTGACTTTTGACCGGCGTGGTTTGACCCCCACAGCTCAGTTGACCTCCCCCCTCTCTCTCATTGACCTGCGGGCCCCGCCCGACTAATTACTATAGTTAACGCTAATTAACTAACTAGGTTAGCCACTACAGTCACTGACTAGTGGGCCCTGCCCAGTTAATTAGGACTAACTAACTTAGTTAGTTGACTGGGTCACTGACCAGTGGGACCCACTGGTCAGGTTTGACCTGGTCAGCCCCGTTGACTCGCTTACGTCATGCTGACATAGAGCTGACGCAATAATTGATTTCTGGAATTAATTTAACTCAGGAAATTCCAGAAAATAGTTAAAACTTCTAAAAATCATAGTAATTCAACCGTAACTCCAAATCAAATAAATTATATATGAAAAATTATCAGAAAAATGCAAGGAATCCATTTATGCTAGTTTCAGGCATGAAAAACCAACTTATACTTGTTGTATAAGTGAAAACGTAATAATGGCATGTTATATACTTAAATTGGGGTTTGCATATGAATCCTTGGTTCATATGGACTTCAACCAAATTAATGCTACATGCATTAGGGCAAATCATAGCATCTTTGAAATGTCATCTTCATGCATCATACTGTTGCATATGGTTGTTTATTGATTGCCGGCACCGTTCCCTCTCGATAGGTTCTAATCCAGAAGGTGTCCCGAGTACCTGTCTGAGGAGCAGTGTTTCTTCGTGGATCTATCAGGCAAGCAAACCCCCTTGAGCATCCCGATAAATCCCACTCTCTCGCTCCTACTTCTTTTACAGCATTAGGACAACAACGATTCAAACTGCTACTTTCTGCTGCGGTAGCTGAACCCATTCCTCTGCATGACCTGTCATTGCCACAGTAAATAGTTGAAACCCACTAGCATGAGTAGGAGTTGCTTGAGCCTTGATGTGCCTGCTCATCCATGCTTGTTTTATTTATGCCAGCTATGCTTAGAGTTGTGTCAGGTCTGATTCATCGGAATGAATCGGAGTGGTGAACATGTCCTACCGGTAAAGGCTAAGTGTGTGAACACGTTTTGGTAAAGGTAGCGACGAGAGGCCATGTAGGAGTACATGGTGGGTTGTCTCATTGGAACCGTCCTTAAGCACTGAGTTCTGTGTATGCTGTCCAAGTCCAGTTACTACCACACATTGGGTTCCGGTTATCCGGCCCCTCTCGGCTTATTAATCCACTTGATCTCAGTCCAGGAGTTGCAACTAGTTTCTGGCGTTTGTAGGTAGTGCTACTTGTCTACCAGGTGGTGTCCGACGGGACAGGCTTGGGACAGACTAGGCACTGTGGCACGGTGTACCAAGTGGCACCCGGATGGTGGGCTTGGGAACCCTGCACACATCGTTTGGGGCCGTGAGCGACACCCCGGCTGGATCTCCTTGCGGATGGAACCCGAATAGGCGATAAACCTGGACGAGAGACTTGTGTGGTTAGTCAGGTCGTGGCCGACACCCTCGCCCGGTTTCCGCTTGAAGGTTGCCGAGGTACATGACGTGTACATGGCTATAAGTGGCGAGCGTGTGTGAAGAAGTACACCCCTGCAGGGTCAATATTATCTATTCGAATAGCCATTTTCCTCGGATATGGAAACTTGGAGGACTTATGTAGTACATAGACAATCTAAAGTGGATACTCTAAAATACGCAAGATAAGCGTGAGTGCTATGGATGGCCTTCTCATAGGGAGACGGGAACGGATCCATAGTGGAGTTTTGATATGGTGAATTTGTGGACTCGTGTGCGTCTTCTCACCTAAAGAAGTTTTCGATACTCGTAGTATAGATTAGCCATTGAGTCAAAGCTGGCTTGCTGCTGTTAAACTCCACCAACCCCTTTGTTGATAATGATGCATATGTAGATAGTTCTGAAGTAAGACTTACTGAGTACCTTTGTACTCACGTTTTCTTATTTATATTTTGCAGTTGGTTACACTAGCGGCTTCGACGAGTAGCTTGTATCCCAGCTATGATCTTGTACCCTTGGGAGGGTCGTGTTTAGTCAGGCTTCTTAGTCTTCTCTTTTGTAGTTGTCTGTACTCAGACATGTAATCCTTCCGCTTGTTGCTTGTATGCTTTGAATGATGGGTCATGTGACCCCTGTTTGTATTTATGCTATGTGGCTCTTCTGGGCCTTTATCTATATGAGTTTGAGTTATGTTGTGATGCCATGATGTACAGCACATACTTGCATGTTATCCGTACATGTAACGTGTATTGCTATGTGTGTGATCCGACAACCTAGTTGTTTACCTCTGATAGCCTCTCTTATGGGGAAATGTAGTCTTGTGTTTCCATGTGCCATAGTAGTCCGCTACAGCCCGGTTCACCGGAGTCCTGTTAGCCCAGCACTACTGCTCAGGACACTTGACTGGCCGGCATGTGTTTCACTTTGTTCCTGTGTCTGTCCCTTCGGGGAAATGTCACGCGGTGACATCCGGAGTCCTGCTTAGCCTGCTACAGCCCGGGTTCCCGGAGTCCTGTTAGCCCAGTGCTACAGCCCGGATTCACACGCTGCTGACCGACACGCTCGATGTGAATCATGTATGCCTGTTCCCATAGGTTAGTGCCACTTTGGGTTCACGACTAGTCATGTCGGCCCGGGTTCTCTGTCATATGGATGCTAGCGACACTATCATATACGTGAGCCAAAATGCGCAAATGGTCCCGGGCCAGGTAAGGTGGCACTCGTGGGAATACCGTGCGTGAGGCCGCAAAGTGATATGAAGTGTTACATGCTAGATCGGTGTGACTTGGGATCGGGGTCCCGACAGCGTTGGTACCAGAGCCTGACTGACTGTAGGATTACAAGGCCAAACTGGTTGAAGTTGAGTCTACAAATGCTTTACTTACATAAGGGAATTGATTGCGGAAGGGAACGTAAGGCTCTTTTTACTCCGTTACCTCATGTCATTCTTTCTGAGTCAGCCTCTTCTTTTCTACGAGGGTTAAGGCCTAGGCTTCTCCTCTATCTCTCAGGATGACGTGTTACTAAACCGTAAAGTCTTAGGATTGTTGGGTTCTGTCTCAATACAGTTCTACTACTTCTGTGTGTCCTTAGTTTGACCCAGAACCTTGATATTATGATGTTGATTGATTATGCTATTCCCTTGATGAATGTCTCAAAAATCCTTTTGAGCATTTATAGCCGTTATGCTGCCAAAATTGTCCCAGGATTTCAAGACTTTCCAATGCTTTTGCATTACATTCCGCATCCCTATGTCGATGCTAATACCATCCTTGTTTCCTTGGTTTCTGTGTCAGGATGTCGTCTGCTAACCGAGCTTCAGTTGCTCATAGCAAGAACCATGGAGATGGTAGGGACGAGGATCCTCCTGACCAGCCTTTGATGGCAGAGTTCTTGTTAGCATCCGAGAGGAACAAGCGTGAGACTAACCGCTTGCTGGCACAGATTGAGCAGAACACCGCACATCAGCGTAAGAAGTTGGTTTCCATCACCGACTTCATTGGTCTGAAACCACCCACCTTCCATCATTCCATTGAGCCACTCGATGCGGATGACTGGCTCCGGAGCATCACTCACAAGATGCTTTCTGCGAACGTAGCTGAAGGTGACAAGGTCACCTATGCTGCTTATCACCTGGAAGGTCCTGCTAGTATTTGGTGGCAGAGCTATGAGGCTATGCTTCCAGCTGGTCAGATTCCTACGTGGAAAGACTTCACCGAGGCTTTTCGTGAGCACCACATTCCTCAGGCTCTCTTTGACCACAAGAGGGAAGAGTTTTGTAGTTTTACCCATGGTAAGCTGCCTATTTATGCTTACAGTAGGGAGTTTGGAAACCTCGCCCGCTATGCTACAGAAGAAGTGTCCACGGATGCTAAGAAGCAGGCTAGGTTCCGGAAGGGTCTCAACCCTAAGTTGCGTCGTGATCTCCACCTGCATCATTGTGATACTTTCCAGGCTCTTGTGAACAAGGCCATTAATGCAGAGACAACTCAACTCACTTGCGAGGAATCTCGTAAGCACAACCGTGATCTGGGTTCTTCCTCCCGCTCTGGCTCTCAGAAGCGACGGATTTGGATTCCGAACTCGGCTCTTCCACCTCGATATGCACCGAGGCCATCCTATGTGGTGCCTCACCCAACTCAGCAACATGCTCCACCCAGGCCTATTAGTGGACCACTTGCCAATGTAGGTCCACGTCCTACCTCAGGAACTTGCTTTACCTGTGGAGAACCAGGACACTATGCACGTGACTGCCCTCAGTCCAGTTATGCTCCACCCCAGTCTGAGAGGTCTGTTGGCCGTGAAAAGCCATCAGTCAAGATGATCAGTACCAAGCACTAGTAGAAAAAGGGTCAAACGTGAAGCACATTAGTGTCGGTTTGTATTTGAGCCGGTACTAATGGTACCATTAGTGCCGGTTCGAACGGATTTGCATTAATGCCGGTTCGTGTTGAACCTTTAGTACCGGTTCGTGGCACGAACTGGTACTAAAGGGGTGGTGGCAGGCTGGTGTCAGGCCGGGGCCCCACAATCACCTTTAGTACCGGTTCGTGGCATGAACCGGTACTATAGGTCTAACCTTTAGTACCAGTTCGTGCCATGAACCGGTACTAAAGGGGTCTGACCTATAGTACCGGTTTGTGACACAAACCGGCACTACAGGGCAATTTTCAAACTCTACCCCCCCCCCATGGATCGCCTTTTCAGTTTTAAAAAAAATTAAACGAAAATGATGGAAATGTCAAAAAAATAAAAGAAAATAAGTTTCCCATGTGATATGTGGTCTAGTTGTTGGGAAAATTTGCAAATGTGAATTTTGACTTTATTTGCAAAATCTCTCTGAAATTTGTAAAAATGGGCATAACTTTTGCATACTAACTCGGATGAAAAAGTTTTTTATATGAAAAATCATCTACTCGAAAAGTTACATCCAAATTTAACTTGGGGAACCCCGTTAAACATTTTCAAAATCCTCAAAAACCTAATAGAAAAAAGTTACGGGGCTTTTAAGATCTAGAGTGGAAAAAATTGAAAAATATTCAAACTGTGGGAAAACTGTGGTCAAACAATGGTCAAACTAGTTATTCTAGAATATTACTGTTACTAAATAATTATTTCAATTTTTTGAATTTTGGTCAAATCTGGTCAAACTATGGTCAAACTATGGTCAAACTTATTCAAGAAATATTAGCGTTACTAAATAATTACTGTTTTTTAGAATAATAGTTTCAAACTCAAACGGTGAAATGTGTTACTTCATGCTCAAGCTAAACTCCTGAGGGTTAATAGGATTGACATCTTACTATTGTCAGGAAAACAACAAGTGCAGACTCGGAAACGAAGGAGAATAGAACCTGAAAGTTAAGCGTGCTCGGGCTGGAGTAGTGAGAGGGATGGGTGACCGGTCGGGAACTTGGATGATTTGGAATGAGTGATCCACACTTGAGCAGTTAAGAGAGGTGATTAGAGACTAAATCATCAAATAATGCAGAAAAATTAAAAATTAAAAAATAATCAAAAAAAATTTCGAAACTTAAAAAAAATTCAAAAAAAAACCTTTA
Organism: Triticum monococcum; assembly: GCA_034509565.1. Classification (NCBI taxonomy): domain Eukaryota; kingdom Viridiplantae; phylum Streptophyta; class Magnoliopsida; order Poales; family Poaceae; genus Triticum; species Triticum monococcum. The sequence continues at coordinate 73,263,582 of CM067846.1, forward strand.
GTACCGGTTGGTGACACCAACCGGTACTAAAGGTCCCCCGTACCAGGGCGCGAGCTCACGCCACGTGGTGGCACTTTAGCGCCGGTTCATGCCGAACCGGTACTAAAGGGGGGGCCTTTAGTGCCGGTTCCATAACCGGCACTAAAGGCCCTTACAAACCGGTACTAATGATCCGTTTTCTACTAGTGAAGCCAGCCTCCATTGAACGAGCATGTGTGCACCATGTCTCAGCTTCAGAAGTTCAAGATGATCCCGATGTCGTACTGGGTACACTTCTTATCAATTATCACCCAGCTTTAGTTCTGTTTGATACTGGAGCATCCCACTCCTTCATATCCGAAGGTTACGCTCAGTTGCACAACATGTCATTTTGTGATATGCCAACTCCGCTAATAATCCAGACTCCTGGTTCCAAATGGCAAACCTCCAAGGTAAGCCATGGTAATGAAATCCTTGTTGATAGACTGGTTTTCCTTGCTTCTTTGGTATCTCTCAAGTCCTCAGATATTAACATCATCTTGGGTATGGACTAGATGATAGCTCATCATGCCAAGATCGATTGTTACACCAGATCTGTTCAACTTACACATCCATCTGGCAAAATAGTCACTGTCTCCACTAGAGTTGCAAGGCGTCAACTCTATTCTCTTAATGCCAGCCCTCTTCCAAACCTTGAAGATATTCCGGTAGTCCGTGACTTCCCGGATGTCTTTCCAGAAGAACTGCCAGGTGTCCCACCTGACAAAGATGTAGAGTTTGTCATAGAACTTATCCCAGGAACTGTTCCAATCTCTAGAAGACCATACAAGATGGCACCTTTGGAGTTAGCCGAGCTTAAGAAACAACTTGATGAGTCCTTGCAAAAGGGTATCATCCGTCCCAGTTCTTCTCCTTGGGCTTGTCCTGTCCTCTTCGTCAAGAAGAAGGATGGTTCGGATCGAATGGTTGTTGATTATCGTCCCGTTAATTTGGTCATGATAAAGAACAGGTATCCGCTCCCCAGGATCAACGACCTGTATGATCAGCTCGCTTGTTCCTCAGTCTTTTCCAAGATGGATTTGAGGTTAGGCTACCACCAAGTCAAAATCAGAAACGAGGACATCCCCAAAACGGCCTTTGTCACTCGTTATGGTCAATACGAGTACACCGTGATGTCTTTCGGCCTAACCAATGCTCCAGCTACCTTCTCCCGCTTGATGAACTTGATCTTTATGGAGTACTTAGATAAGTTCATCGTGGTTTATCTCGATGATATTCTTATTTACTCGAAGAACGAGGAAGAGCATGCCGAACATCTTAGGCTTGTGTTAGAAAAACTCAGAGAGCATCGCGTTTATGCCAAGTTCTCCAAGTGTGAATTTTGGTTGCCAGAAGTGACCTATCTAGGCCACATGATCTCCGGTAAGGGCATTGCTGTCAATCCCGAGAGAGTTAAAGCCGTTCTCGATTGGACTCCACCCGAAACAGTCAACCAAGTTAGGAGATTCCTTGGTCTAGCCAGTTATTGTCGCCGCTTCGTTGAAAACTTCTCCAAAGTGGCCAAACCCCTCACGGAGCTTCTCAAGAAAGATAAAAGGTTTGAGTGGACCCCACAGTGTGAGCACAGTTTTCAGGAACTGAAAAGACGCCTGACTTCTGCGCCCATTCTCGTGCCACCGGATTTCACTAAAGACTTTGTTATCTATTGTGATGCTTCGCGTCAAGGACTAGGTTGCATTCTTATGCAGGATGGTCATGTGATTGCCTATGCATCTCGACAGTTGCATCCACATGAGGAAAATTATCCTACACATGATCTGGACTAGGTTACATTTCTTTTAGTTACAAAACAAATGTCACAAATAGAAAAAGAAAACAGGAAAAGGAAAGGTTACCTGTCCTTACCTGGCAGCCCAGTTGGCCAGCCCACCTGGCGGCCCAGCCCACCAGGGGCAGGGAGGTCTTCTTCCCCCCGGCAGGAGGACGCCGAGCGCGTGGCCGACGTACGCCGACGCACGCCCGGCCACCTCCTGCTTGCCTGGCTGTCCTCCCGTCGCCCTGGATCTTCCTCGCGTCGCCACGCACCTCCCCCGACCCCCTCTCACTCTCCCCCGTGCTTCTCCTCTCCTCTGTCTCGCTCTCCCCCTCTGTTCCGAGCGCATCGGAGAGCACCGTCGTGCGCCACCGCGACCACCGCCTCCCTCTCGCCTCTCCGACGTGCCCACGAGGTCCGCCTCGTCGCCCTAGTCCTCTCCGCCAGGCCACGCGGCGCCGGACGCCCCCGAGCGCCTCCATGCCGTCGTCTTCAACCTTCCGATGCCGGAGATCTCCATCGCCGCCTCGCTTGCTCCGGCCCCTCCCCTAGCTCGCTGACCTTCCCTGCGTGATCCCCGTGAGCCCCTGAACCGATTCCCCCTCTCCCTTTCCCTATACGTTCGCCGTAGCCGTCATATCCGTCGAGCCCGAAGCTCACCGCCGCCGTCCATGGCGCCGCCGCGGCCACAACTGCTGCCACCCGCGCCCGAGCTCACCAGCACGCTCAGCGCAACCCTAGGAGCACGATGCACTCACCATCTCCTCCCCTAGTGCTCCGTAGCTCCATTTTCGTTGATGGCCGAACCACGGCCGCCGCAAACCTCGTCGCCGACGTCGATTCCGGCGACCATTTGGTCCAGCTCCACCACCCACACACGCGGCTCAGCCCCAGCTCTCCATAGGACCCACCCATGCTCCAAACCGTGGCCTGTAGCGCGATCCCGACGCGCTCCGCCGCGTCTGGACTCGCCGGCGGCTAAACGCCGGCGACCGCTGACTTTTGACCGGCGTGGTTTGAACCCCACAGCCCAGTTGACCCCCCCCCCCCTCTCTCACTGACCTGCGGGCCCCGCCCGACTAATTACTATAGTTAACGCTAATTAACTAACTAGGTTAGCCACTACAGTCACTGACTAGTGGGCCCTGCCCAGTTAATTAGGACTAACTAACTTAGTTAGTTGACTGGGTCACTGACCAGTGGGACCCACTGGTCAGGTTTGACCTGGTCAGCCCTGTTCACTCGCTTACGTCATGCTGACGTAGAGCTGAGGCAATAATTGATTTCTTGAATTAATTTAACTCAGGAAATTCCAGAAAATAGTTAAAACTTCTAAAAATCATAGTAATTCAACCGTAACTCCAAATCAAATAAATTATATATGAAAAATTATCAGAAAAATGCAAGGAATCCATTTATGCTAGCTTCATGCATGAAAAACAAACTTATACTTGCTGTATAAGTGAAAACGTAATAATGGCATGTTATATACTTAAATTGGGGTTTGCATATGAATCCTTGGTTCATATGGACTCCAACCAAATTGATGCTACATGCATTAGGGCAAATCATAGCATCTTTGAAATGTCATCTTCATGCATCATACTGTTGCATATGGTTGTTTATTGATTGCCGGCACCGTTCCTTCTCGATAGGTTCTACTCCAGAAGGTGTCCCGAGTACCTGTCTGAGGAGCAGTGTTTCTTCGTGGATCTATCACGCAAGCAAACCCCCTTGAGCATCCCGATAAATCCCACTCTCTCGCTCCTACTTCTTTTACTGCATTAGGACAACAACAATTCAAACTGCTACTTTCTGCTGCGGTAGCTGAACCCATTCCTCTGCATGACCTGTCATTGCCATAGTAAATAGTTGAAACCCACTAGCATGACCAGGAGTTGCTTGAGCCTTGATGTGCCTGCTCATCCATGCTTGTTTTATTTATGCCAGCTATGCTTAGAGTTGTGTCAGGTCTGATTCATCGGAATGAATCGGAGTGGTGAACATGTCCTACCGGTAAAGGCTAAGTGTGTGAACACGTTTTGGTAAAGGTAGCGACGAGAGGCCATGTAGGAGTACATGGTGGGTTGTCTCATTGGAACCGTCCTTAAGCATTGAGTTCTGTGTATGCTGTCCAAGTCCAGTTACTACCACACATTGGGTTTCGGTTATCCGGCCCCTCTCGGCTTATTAATCCACTTGATCTCAGTCCAGGAGTTGCAACTAGTTTCTGGCATTTGTAGGTAGTGCTACTTGTCTACCAGATGGTGTCCGACGGGACAGGCTTGGGACAGACTAGGCACTGTGGCACGGTGTACCAAGTGGCACCCGGATGGTGGACTTGGGAACCCTGCACACATCGTTTGGGGCCGTGAGCGACACCCCGGCCGGATCTCCTTGCGGATGGAACCCGAATAGGCGATAAACCTGGACAAGAGACTTGTGTGGTTAGTCAGGTCGTGGCCGACACCCTCGCCTGGTTTCCGCTTGAAGGTTGCCGAGGTACATGACGTGTACAGGGCTATAAGTGGCGAGAGCGTGTGTGAAGAAGTACACCCCTGCAGGGTCAATATTATCTATTCGAATAGCCGTGTTCCTCCGATATGGAAACTTGGAGGACTTATGTAGTACATAGACAATCTGAAGTGGATACTCTAAAATACGCAAGATAAGCGTGAGTGCTATGGATGGCCTTCTCGTAGGGAGACGGGAACGGATCCATAGTGGAGTTTTGATATGGTGAATTTGTGGACTCGTGTGCGTCTTCTCACCTAAAGAAGTTTCCGATACTCGTAGTATAGATTAGCCATTGAGTCAAAGCTGGCTTGCTGCTGTTAAACTCCACCACCCCCTTTGTTGATAATGATGCATATGTAGATAGTTCTAAAGTAAGACTTGCTGAGTACCTTTGTACTCACGTTTGTTTATTTATGTTTTGCAGTTGGTTACACTAGTGGCTTCGACGAGTAGCTTGTATCCTAGCTACGATCTTGTACCCTTGGGAGGGTCGTGTTTAGTCAGGCTTCTTAGTCTTTTCTTTTGTAGTTGTCTGTACTCAGACATGTAATGCTTCCGCTTTTTGCTTGTATGCTCTGAATGATGGGTCATGTGACCCCTGTTTGTATTTATGCTATGTGGCTCTTCTCGGCCTTTATCTATATGAGTTTGAGTTATGTTGTGATGCCATGATGTACATCACATACTTGCATGTTATGCGTACGTGTAACGTGTATTGCTATGTGTGGGATCCGACAACCTAGTTGTTTACCTCTGGTAGCCTCTCTTATGGGGAAATGTAGTCTTGTGTTTCCATGTGCCATAGTAGTCCGCTACAGCCCGGTTCACCAGAGTCCTGTTAGCCCAGCACTACTGCTCAGGACACTTCACTGGCCGGCATGTGTTTCACTTTGTTCCTGTGTCTGTCCCTTCGGGGAAATGTCACGCGGTGACATCCGGAGTCCTGCTTAGCCTGCTACAGCCCGGGTTCCCGGAGTCCTGTTAGCCCAGTGCTACAACCCGGATTCACACGCTGCTGACCGAAACGCTCGATGTGAATCATGTATGCCTGTTCCCATAGGTTAGTGCCAATTTGGGTTCACGACTAGTCATGTCGGCCCGGGTTCTCTGTCATATGGATGCTAGCGACACTATCATATACCTGAGCCAAAATGTGCAAACGGTCCCGGGCCAGGTAAGGTGGCACCCGCGGGAATACCGTGCGTGAGGCCGCAAAGTGATATGAAGTGTTACATGCTAGATCAGTGTGACTTGGGATCGGGGTCCCGACATCATGTCATCTTACTTAAAGCATTACTCTGTTCTTATGAACTTAATACTCTAGATGCATGCTGGATAGCGGTCGATGTGTGGAGTAATAGTAGTAGATGCATAATCGTTTCGGTCTACTTGTCACGGACGTGATGCATATATACATGATCATGCCTAGATATTCTCATAACTATGCTCAATTCTATCAATTGCTCGATAGTAATTCATTTACCCACCATAATACTTATGCTCTTGAGAGAAGCCACTAGTGAAAGCTATGTCAGCATGTAATTCATCAAACTTTTTCCACGCAACACCATCCGATGTGTGTACCATCATCAGATTCCCATCTGCATCTAGTTCGGTTCTTTTGCCTGTTTTGTGCCATGTCATCTGTCTGGCCGTCTCTTCGACCATGAAAAGACGTTGAAGTCTTGGTACGATTGGCATATACCGAAGAACACTAACGGGGATTTTGGTCTGTGTCTTCTCACCCATACCGTTGTCTACCACAATATACCTGGAAGACTTGCAAATGGGACAATAGTTCAAGTCCGCATAGTCAAGCCTAAATAAGGCACATCCTTTCTCACAGGCATGTATCTTCTCATAGGGCATCTTCAGTGCACGGAGGATTTTGTCCGACTGGTACAGGTTTGCAGGCATTACATGGCCTTTGGGTAGAAAGCGTCCAAATACTGTCATAATTGCATCATAGCATTCTCTGCCCAAGTTGAACTGAGCCTTCAGAGCCATTACTTGTGAGATGGCATCCAACTGACAAAGCTCAGTGTGCTCGTGGAGCGGACGTTTCGAAGACTCCAACATTTCATTGAAGGCCTTTGCAGATTCCTCCATCTCCTCGTCTGAATCCCGAGCATTATCATAGTCTTGCACCATGTTTTCCATCCCGGTACCATGCTCGCCGGTGCGACGACGATCCACCTCAGCTCGGTCACGTTGGGCAGACTCACCATGAAATGTCCACACCGTATAATCGGGCGTAAAACCACTCTTCTGCAGGTGTTTGCCCATTTCAGCCTCTGTCTTCTTTTCCCAATTGCCGCACCGGAAACAGGGGCACCAAGTTTTCTTTTGGCCATTTGCAAATGCGGCTTGCACAAACCCCTTAGTTTTTGTGAACCATTCAGCGCTCCATTTGTTCTGACCAGTGTGACCGGTATACATCCAAGCACGGTCACTCATCTTGACTTTCAGAGCTACTGGACACACAACAATTATATATGTAATTCACCATGTATATATTCATCAGTTGATCTACTTTGTCAATTTTATTACGTCCATGCAACCTACACTCTAACAGGTAATGATAGGTCCTAATCCCACCCTTGTATGTGTAGATTGGGTTCATTTTCCCATGCTATGCTCCGGATCCGACGCAAAATTTCGGCAGCACCTCCCCGCTGTTCTCCTGATACACGTCTCTGCAATAAACAGAGAGGATGTGTACCCGGAGAACAACAGGGGAGGCACTGACGAAATATATGCGTCGGATCCGGAGCAAAGCATATGGGAAAACGAACCCAATCTACACATACTCGGGCTGTCCATGGATAGCGTTGGACAATTCGAAAGAATCAAGGTTATAAATATGCAAATGCATGCATATTTATAACTATGACGCTTTCGAACGGGAGACACATATTGGTTACGCATACTGATGATTGAAGACACATATATAGCTAGCTATCAAGACACATATATACGGGTCGGGGTGCCGTGTCGGGTCGGGGTGCCGTGTCGGGTCGGGGGTTTTTCCTCTTTTTTCCTTTTCTTCTTCTTCCTTTTCTTCCTTTTCTTCCTTTTTTTCCTTCTTCTTCTTCTTCTTCTTCTTCTTCTTCTTCCTCCTTTCCTTTTTCCTCTTCTTCTTCTCCTCCTCTCCTCTTTTTTCTTCTTCTTTTTCCTCTTCTTCTTTTTTCTTCTCCTCCTCCTATTCTTCTTCTTCCTCTTCTTCTTCTCCTCCTCTCCTCTTTTTCTCTTCTTCTTCTTCTTTCCTCAAACTAAACTAAACCTAAAACTAAACCTAAAACTAAAACTAAAACTAAATCTAAACTAAACATAAACCTAAAACAAATAAAATAGAAAAAAAGGAAAAAACTAAATCTAAACCTAAAACTAAACTAAAACTAAACCTAAAACTAAAACTAAAACTAAATCTAAACAAAAACTAAAAAGAAAAAAAAAACAGAAAAAGGAGGCCGGGGCTCACCTTCTCCAGCGCCGGTGGAGGAGGGGGCGGGGCGGTGGAGGAGCCCCCCGGGGCGCGGGGCGGCCTGGGGCGGCGGGGGGGCGGGCCCGGCGCAGTGGGGCGCGGGGCGCCGGGCGCCGGGGCGGCGGGGGGCTGGGGCGCCCGGGCAGCGGGGGGCTGGGGCACCGGGGCGGCGGGGAGGGGCGACGGGGCGGTGGGGGCCGGGGCGGCGGCGCGCGGCGGGCGGCGGCGGGGGCAAGAGGCGGCGGCGGGTGGCGGGCGGCGGCGGCGGGGGTGCGTGGTGGGGCGCGGGCGCGGGACAATTGAGAACAGAGAGGCGGGCGAGGGGCACGGGCCGTTAGATACTGCCCTCTTTGCCGTCCGCCTTTCTTTGCCGTCCGCCACTTTGCCTCTTTGCCGTCTGCTGGCGGACGGCAAAGAGGTGGCCCGTTAAGTTTTTCCCAAACGGGCGGGGGGTGGGGGCCACCTCTCTCTTTGCCGTCTGCCAGCTGACGGCAAAGATTCTTTGCCACCTGCCAGCAGACGGCAAAGAACTGGCGGACGGCAAAGAGCTTCTTTGCCGTCTGCCAGTTCTTTGCCATCTGCTTTTTGGTAGCTGATGCCAAAGAGCTGCTTTGCCGTCAGCTAGCAGACGGCAAAGAGCTGGCAGATGGCAAATTAGCTGATTCCAGTAGTGTCATGCCTAGATATTCTCATAACTATGCTCAGTTCTATCAATTGCTCGACAGAAATTCGTTACCCACCGTAATACTTATGCTCTTGAGAGAAGCCACTAGTGAAAGCTATGGCCCCCGGGTCTATCTTCCATCATATTAATCTTCTAACACTTAGCTATTTCTATTGCCATTTATTTTACTTTGCATCTTTATTTCTCTTTATCATAAAAATACCAAAAATATTATCTTATCATATCTATCAGATCTCACTCTCATAAGTGACCGTGAAGGGATTGACAACCCCTTTATCGCATTCGTTGTGAGGTTCTTATTTGTTTGTGTAGGTGCGTGGGACTTGAGCGTGATCTCCTACTGGATTGATACCTTGGTTCTCAAAAACTAAGGGAAATACTTACACTACTTTACTGCATCACCCTTTCCTCTTCAAGGGAAAACCAACACATTGCTCAAGAGGTAGCAAGAAGGATTTCTGGTGCCGTTGCCGGGGAGATTCGCGCCAAGTCAAGTCGAGGTTTGACTCCCGACAACGATCCATTTCTGGCACCGTTGCCGGGGAGTCTACGCACAAGTCAAGACATACCAAGTACCCATCACAAACTCTTATCCCTCGCATTATGTTATTTGCCATTTGCCTCTCATTTTCCTCTCCCCCACTTCACCCTTGCCGTTTGATTCTCCCTCTTTTCCTTTCACCCTCTTTTTTTGTTTGCCTCTTTTCGCTTGCTCTTTGTTTTCTTGTGTGTTGGATTGCTTGCTTGTCACGATGGCTCAAGATAATACTAAATTGTGTGACTTTGCCAATACCAACAATAATGATTTTATTAGAACTCTGATTGCTCCTCTTACCGATGCTGAATCTTGTGAAATTAATGCCGCTTTGTTGAATCTTGTCATGAGATATCAATTCGCTGGCCTTCCTAGTGAAGATGCCGCTACCCATCTAAACAACTTTGTTGATTTGTGTGATATGCAAAAGAAGAAAGATGTGGACAATGATATTGTTAAACTTAAGCCATTTCCGTTTTTTCTTAGAGATCGTGCTAAAGCTTGGTTTTCGTCTTTGCCTAAAAATATTATTAATTCATGGAATAAGTGCAAAGATGCTTTTATCTCTAAGTATTTTCCTCCCGCTAAGATCATCTCTCTTAGAAACGATATTATGAATTTTAAGCAACTTGATCATGAACATGTTGCACAAGCTTGGGAGAGTATTAAATTAATGACACGTAATTACCCTACACATGGTTTGAATTTATGGATGATTATACAAAATTTTATGCCGGATTGAATTTTGCTTCTAGAAATCTTTTAGATTCGGCTGCGGGAGGCACTTTTATGGAAATCACTTTAGGAGAAGCTACTAATCTCCTAGATAATATTATGGTTAATTATTCTCAATGGCACACCGAAAGATCTACTAATAAAAAGTGCATGAGATAGAAGAAATTAATGTTTTGTGTGGAAAGATGGATGAATTTATGAAATTGTTTGCTAATAAGAGTGTTTCCTCTGATCCTAATGATGTGCCTTTGTCCACCTTGATTGAGAATAATAATGAATCTATGGATGTGAATTTTGTTGGTAGGAATAATTTTGGTAATAATGCGTATAGAGGTATTTTTAATTCTAGACCGTTTCCTAGTAATTCCTCTAATATTATGGTAATTCCTACAACAATTCTTATGGAGATTTTAATAATATGCCCTCTGAATTTGAGACTAGTGTTAAGGAGTTTATGAATTCGCAAAAGAATTTCAATGCCTTGCTTGAAGAAATATTGCTTAAAGTTGATGAATTGGCTAGGAACGTTGATAGAATTTCTCTTGATGTTGATTCTGTGAAACTTAGATCTATTCCACCTAAGCATGATATCAATGAGTCTCTCAAAGCCATGAGAATTTCCATTGATGAGTGCAAAGAAAGAACCGCTAGGATGCGTGCTAAGAAAGATTGCTTTGTGAAAGCGTGTTCTTCTAGTTTTTTATGAAAACAAAGATGAAGATCTAAAAGTTATTGATGTGTCTCCTATTAAATCTTAGTTTTGCAATATGAATCTTGATAATGCTGGGACTGAAGATGATCCACCTTTACCTAGAAGGCGTTCCAAAAATTCAGAGTTTTTAGATCTTGATGCAAAAATTGGTAAAAGTGGGATTGAAGAGGTCAAAACTTTAGATATCAATGAACCCACTATTTTGGATTTCAAGGAATTTAATTATGATAATTGCTCTTTGATATATTGTATTTCCTTGTTGCAATCCATGCTAAATTCTCCTCATGCTTATAGTCAAAATAAAGCTTTTATGAAACATATCGTTGATGCTTTGATGCAATCTTATGAAGAAAAACTTGAGTTGGAAGTTTCTATCCCTAGAAAAATTTATGATGTGTGGGAACCTACTATTAAAATTAAAATTAATGATCATGAATGCTATGCTTTGTGTGATTTGGGTGCTAGTGTTTCCACGATTCCGAAAACTTTACGTGATTTCCTAGCATTCCGTGAATTTGATGATTGTTCTTTAAACTCGTACCTTGTGGATTCCACTATTAGGAAACCTATGGGAAGAATTAATGATGTTCTTATTGTTGCAAATAGGAACTATGTGCCCGTAGATTTCATTGTTCTTGACATAGATTGCAATCCTTCATGCCCTATTATTCTTGGTAAACCTTTCCTTAGAAGGATTGGTGCAATTATTGATATGAAGGAAGGGGATATTAGATTCCAATTTCCGTTAAGGAAAGGCATGGAAAACTTCCCTAGAAAGAAAATTAAATTACCATATGAATCTATTATGAGAGCCACTTATGGATTGCCTACCAAAGATGGCAATACCTAGATCTATCCTTGCTTTTAGGCCTAGCTAGGGGCATTAAACGATAGCGCTTGTTGGGAGGCAACCCAATTTTATTTTTATTCCTTGCTTTCTGTTCCTGTTTAGTAATAAATAATTTATCTAGCCTCTGTTTTGGTTGTGTCTTTTGTGTTTAATTAGTGTTTGTGCCAAGTAGAACCGTTGGGAAGACTTGGGGAAAGTCTTTTTGATCTTGTTGTAAAAAACAGAAACTTCAGCGCTCACGAGAATTCCTGCCATTTTTATTTGGAAAGTGATATTTAGTTAATGCTTTTTGAAGATTATTAATAGATAAATTCCTCACATCCAGCAATTTATTTTAGAATTTTTGGTGTTCCATAAGTATTCGAAACCTACAGATTACTAGATTGTTCTGTTTTTGACAGATTCTGTTTTTCGTGTGTTGTTTGCTTATTTTGATGAATCTATCGCTAGTAAAAGTTTATAAACCATAGAGAAGTTGGAATACAGTAGGTTTAACACCAATATAAATAAAGAATAAGTTAATTACAGTACCTTGAAGTGGTGGTTTGTTTTCTTTTACTAATGGAACTCACGAAGATTTTCTTTTAAGTTCTGTGTTGTGAAGTTCTCAAGTTTTGGGTAAACATTTGATAGATTATGGAACAAGGAGTGGCAAGAGCCTAAGCTTGGGGATTCCCATGGCACCCTAAGGTAAAATACAAGGACACCAAAAAGCCTAAGCTTGGGGATGCCCCGGAAGGTATCCCCTCTTTCGTCTCCATTCATCGGTAACTTTACGTGGAGCTATATTTTTATTCGCCACATGATATGTGTTTTGCTTGCAGCGTCTTGTATGATTTGAGTCTTTGCTTTTTATTTTACCACAATCATCCTTGCTGTACACACCTTTTGAGAGAGACACACATGAATTGGAATTTATTAGAATAATCTATGTGCTTCACTTATATCTTTTGAGCTATATAGTTTTTTCTCTAGTGCTTCACTTATATCTTTTAGAGCTCGGCGGTGGTTTTATTTTATAGAAATAATTGATCTCTCATGCTTAACTTATATTATTTTGGGAGTCCTTTACAACAAAATGGCAATTTTCTTTTAGGCATAATAAAAGCTTTCATATAAGTGCATTGAATACTAAGAGAAGTTTGATACTTGATGATGGTTTTGAGATATGGAGATAGTGATATCAAAGTTGTGCCAGTTGAGTAGTTGTGAATTTGAGAAATACTTGTGTTGAAGTTTGGAAGTCCCGTATCATGCACGTATGGTAAACGTTGTGTAACAAATTTGGAACACGAGGTGTTATTTGATTGTCTTCCTTATGAGTGGCGGTCGGGGACGAGCGATGGTCTTTTCCTACCAATCTATCCCCCTAGGAGCATGCACCTAATACTTGGTTTTTGATGACTTGTAGATTTTTGCAATAAGTATGTGAGTTCTTTATGACTAATGTTGAGTCCATGGATTATACGCACTCTCACCCTTCCATCATTGCTAGCCTCTTCAGTACCGTGCATTTCCCTTTCTCACCTTGAGAGTTGGTGCAAACTTCGCCGGTGCATCCAAATCCCGTGATACGATACGCTCTATCACACATAAGCCTCCTTATATCTTCCTCAAAGCAGCCACCATACCTACATATTATGGCATTTCCATAGCCATTCCGAGATATATTGCCATGCAACTTTCCACCGTTTCGTTTATTATGACACGCATCATCATTGTCATATTGCCTTGCATGATCATGTAGTTGACATCGTATTTGTGGCAAAGCCACCGTTCATAATTTTTTCATACGTGTCACTCATGAGTCATTGCCCATCCCGGTACACTGCCAGATGCATTCATATAGAGTCATATCTTGTTCTACTATCGAGTTGTAATCATTGAGTTGTAAATAAATAGAAGTGTGATGATCATCATTAATAGAGCATTTTCCCAAAAAAAGAGAAATGCCAAAAAAGAAAAAAAAGAAGGCCCAAATAAGAGAATAAAAAGGGGCAATGCTACTATCCTTTTTCCACAGTTATGCTTCAAAGTAGCACCATGATCTTTATGATAGAGAGTCTCTTGTTTTGTCATTTTCATATAGTAGTGGGAACTTTTCATTATAGAACTTGGCTTTTATATTCCAACAATGGGCCTCCTCAAGTGCCCTAGGTCTTCGTGAGCAAGCAAGTTGGATGCACACCCACTTAGTTTCTTTTGTTGAGCTTTCATAGATTTATAGCTCTAGTGCATCCGTTGCATGGCAATCCCTACTCCTTGCATTGACATCAATTGATGGGCATCTCCCTAGCCCATTGATTAGCCGCGTCGATGTGAGACTTTCTCCTTTTTTGTCTTCTCCACATAACCCCCTTCATTATATTCTATTCCACCCATAGTGCTATATCCATGGCTCACGCCCATGTATTGCGTGAAAGTTGAAAAAAGTTTGAGATTACTAAAGTGTGAAACAATTTCTTGGCTTGTCATCGGGGTTGTGCATGATGAGAGCATTCTTGTGTGACGAAAATGGAGCATGACCAAACTATATGATTTTGTAGGGGTGAACTTTCTTTGGCCATGTTATTTTGAGAAGACATGATTGCTTAGTTAGTATGCTTGAAGTATTATTATTTTTATGTCAATATTAAACTTTTATCTTGAATCTTTTGGATCTGAACATTCATGCCACAATAAAGAAAAATTACATTGAGAAATATGTTAGGAAGCATTCCACATCAAAAATTCTATTTTTATCATTTACCTACTCGAGGACGAGCAGGAATTAAGCTTGGGGATGCTTGATACGTCTCCAACATATCTATAATTTTTGATTGTTCCATGCTATTATCTTATCTGTGTTGGATGTTAATGGGCCTTATTTACACTTTTATATTTTTTTGGGACCAACCTATTAACCGGAGGCCCAGCCCAAATTGCTGTTTTTTGCCTATTTCAGTGTTTCATAGAAAAGGAATATCAAATGGAGTCCAAACGGAATGAAACCTTTGGGAACGTGATTTTCTCAACAAACATGATCCAGGAGACTTGGAGTGGGCATCAAGAAACAATCGAGGAGGCCACGAGGCAGGGGGCGCGCCTACCCCCCTGGGCGCGCCCTCACCCTCGTGGGCCCCTCGTTGCTCCGCCGACCTACTTCTTCCTCCTATATAAGTCCTCGTACCCCCCTAAACATCCAGGAGCATCACGAAAACCTAATTCCACCACCGCAACCTTCTGTACCCAAGAGATCCCATCTTGGGGCCTTTTCCAGAGCTCCACCGGAGGGGGCATTGATCACGGAGGGCCTCTACATCAACTTCATGGCCTCTCCGGTGATGTGTGAGTAGTTTACTTCAGACCTCCGGGTCCATAGTTATTAGCTAGATGGCTTCTTCTCTCTCTCTCTTTGGATCTCAATACAAAGTTCTCCTCGATATTCTTGGAGATCTATTCGATGTAATCTTCTTTTGCGGTGTGTTTGTCGAGATCCGATGAATTGTGGGTTTATGATCAAGTTTATCTATGAACAATATTTGATTCTTCTCTGAATTCTTTTATGTATGATTGGTTTATCTTTGCATGTCTCTTCGGATTATTAGTTTGGTTTGGCCTACTAGATTGATCTTTCTTGCAATGGGAGAAGTGCTTGGCTTTGGGTTCAATCTTGCGGTGTCCTTTCCTAGTGACAGCAGGGGCAGCAAGGCACGTATTGTATTGTTGCCATCGAGGATAAAAAGATGGGGTTTATATTATATTGCATGAGTTTATCCCTCTACATCATGTCAGCTTACTTAAAGCATTACTCTGTTCTTATGAACTTAATACTCTAGATGCATGCTGGATAGCGGTCGATGTGTGGAGTAATAGTAGTAGATGCAGAATCATTTCGGTCTACTTGTCACGAACGTGATGCATATATACATGATCATGCCTAGATATTCTCATAACTATGCTCAATTCTATCAATTGCTCGATAGTAATTCATTTACCCACCATAATACTTATGCTCTTGAGAGAAGCCACTAGTGAAAGCTATGGCCCCCAGGTCTATCTTCCATCATATTAATCTTCTAACACCTAGCTATTTCTATTGCCGTTTATTTTACTTTGCATCTTTATTTCTCTTTATCATAAAAATACCAAAAATATTATCTTATCATATCTATCAGATCTCACTCTCGTAAGTGATCGTGAAGGGATTGACAACCTCTTTATCGCGTTGGTTGCGAGGTTCTTATTTGTTTGTGTGGGTGCGTGGGACTTGAGCGTGATCTCCTACTGGATTGATACCTTGGTTCTCAAAAACTGAGGGAAATACTTACGCTACTTTACTGCATCACCCTTTCCTCTTTAAGGGAAAACCAACACAGTGCTCAAGAGGTAGCAACAGATAGTAGGTTAATCGAAAGCTTGGGAACGTGTAGAACATGAGGTAAAGACAATGACTTGGTGCACCAGATGGATCCACGCCCCGCAATAGGCACCATGGATCCATCTGCTACACGGACTTTGTCTTTACCTGAACAAGGTGTATAAGATACAAACATGTTTGAATCCCCTGTCATATGATTTGTAGCTCCTGTATCAATAATCCAAGGTTTTGATTTGGTGCTGGTGTTTGCTTGATAAAGGTTCATACCTTGGTGAGAAGTGGCAATTAGATTGGAATCAACCTTAGAAGTGCCTTGGGAGGAAGATGAGCTTTCTGAGAGTTTAAGCTTGGAGTTGAACTCTTCAAGAGCTCATACATCTACCACTGGTGGCTCCCGTAGAGACGCGGTGTGGTTAGCCTGCCTTCTATTCACACTTTGAACTACCCCTGTCCGAGATTTTCCTTTTTCCCACCATGATGGATATCCATGCAGCTCAAAACATCCAACCTTTGTGTGTCCTTTTATTTTACAGTGATCACAAAACAACTTGTTTTTTTCTATCTTGCAAAGGGCCTGGGAGTGTGGCGGTATTGCATAGACAAAGTCGCAGATCGTCTCCACATTTCAGATCCTCCTCCTTGGGTTGAGCCAACCGAGTTTCTTCCTCTAGCACACTCGAAATAATATCATCAAGACTGGGCCATTCTGGTTGAGAGAATATGAGTTGTCGCCGAAGGTTAAGCTCCTGATTTAGTCCATCTAGAAACAGCTTGGCCACAATTGTCTCAAACCATTTGTGATGAATGGCCAGATCTTTCTTGTCAACTGGTTGAAAAGGATGATAATAGTGCATATCCCTGTACAGCCGTTTCAATTCCCCAGCATATTCTGTTACAGACTTTGTACCCTGATTTAGATGAACTAATTCCTCCATAATGCGGGTTGCCTGCATTTTGTTTGATTTCCCAGAGAATTTCTTCTCCAAAGCGGTCCATACTTCAGATACAGTTGACATAATTTCGACCTATTGTCGCACTACTGGATCCATGCTTCCCAACAGCCATACTAAAACTCTATCATTGATCTGTCTTGTGTGAGTATCACCACTTTTCTGCTTTTCTTCATCATCTACAAGCAGGATCTCATAGCCATGAGAACTCAGTATCAATTGAGCATGGCGTGCCCAACTGACATAGTTGCCAGGACCTGATAACCTCACTGGATTTGGTTCCAGGGCATACTTAGCTGTCTCTGGGACTGCTTTAAGCTGCTGCTACTCAAGCAATTTACTGAATATTTCATACATTTTTTCTATACTTGAATCCCCTGATTTGTCCTTCGATTGTTATGACATTTTCAATGCAAAAGCACACCCCAAGCAATTGTATTAAGGTTCACCACGGCAGTTGCTAATTTGTTGTAGCCCGTAGCACACTAGTCTGATTTAACTTGGCCTCTCCTCTGTTTGTGATGGAGACCTCACGCAGGACAATATGTACCAAATAAAAAACTTGGAGATGAACTAGCGGCTTGATAGGTACCAGGAAGAAGTAGGATATCACTTTGGGGATGAAGTTGACCACGTCGCAAACCACTTGACACCAAACCAGAGCAGCACTGCAGACCTATGTTCGGGTCCAGCGGCGGTGGTGCAACACCTCACTCCGGCGGATTGAAAAGGGGATGAAGACAGAGACACAGACAGACCACACCACCACACAGGACAGGAACCACCGCAAGCTCCAGACTACGGCGACACAGCACCTCGTCGGCGGCCAATCTTTGCTCAAAATTGCAGGGAGAGCATAAAGGAACGAACCTGCTTTGATGCCATATTGATTTTCATACGAAAATCGGGAAGATTTGAGTGATCTGGGTTGAAGAACAAAGAGAGAGAGGGCAGAGGCGATGAATGGGGAATTTTCTGGATCTCACCCGATCCATCTCTCTATTCTCTATCTATATTATATGTACATTTTACACTTGATCCCTCTAGCAGATATATAAATTTCAACTCACACCAACAACTCCTTAAGCAATTGCACCGCCTGTGGCACTTCATTTGAGTAGCTTGAGATGAGATGATATTTAGTTTCTTTTCTTTCGAAACCTGACGAAAGCTTTCTCTTTCCATTAATTAAGAGTATATTTGAACTGTACTAAGGCCAAGAGGGCCAATTATTTATTTATATTTTAAGGTAGCTTGTTGTCCTCTCCATAAGACTGCTCAAGTGTTTCACACCCGATGAGGCGCCAAATAGGCACTTCGTTCTTGATTCTTTCAGGGTTGGTGTTTAGAACGATGAGAGAATGATGAAAGACCTCACATTTTGTTCATTTCATATGGCAAGCTGGATTGCACAAGGAAACACTATGAGCTTGGCTAGCCCAGGATCCATAATGGAGGAGAAAAAATGGCATGTCCCTGCGAGAAATTCTCCATGATGGTATCTGAGAACCGCTCCTCAACCTCCACGGTCATGGCCCTTCAACATGCTTCGATCTGCATTAACGTTTGTCCATTCCGTCTCTGTTGGGATTTTCTTTTATATATGTAAGAGTATTAACTTGGAAGAGCATGAAGATCCAACTCTACTTGGTACCATACCATTCAACAAGTCCATTTGTACTTTTTAATGGCACTTTTTCTTCTCTATTGAGAGTCAGTTAGCTCATAGGAATTTCGCCAACACAAGTAGAGCTAACTAGTTGAATTCTTAAGCAATTGCGCCTTCTGTGGCGCTTCATTCGAGTAGCATGAGATGAGATGATACTTGAACTGTACTAAAGCCAAGAGGGCCAATTTTTTATTTACCTTTTAAGGTATCTTGTTGTTCTTTCCATAAGACTGCTCAAGTGCTTCACACCCATGAGACGCCAAATAGGCACTTCTTCTTGATTCCTTTGGGGATGGTGTTTAGAAGGATGAGAGAATGATAAAAGACCTCACATTTTTTTCATTTCATATGTGCCATGAGACGACCCTCATGACGGAGGCAAAACCTTTTTGACCATTTTCAGTCATCTAGAAAAAAACATGTAACAACTCCACCTATGGTTTTCCACCAGTTGACGGTCACTATTGCGCTTCTTAATCCCACCCTCGCATGTGCCTCCTTCACCCATGCTTCATGAATGCGTCCACGTCAACCGTGGCTTCCTTACGACACTTACACTTGAGGCACAACCACCATCCATGGGAGGACTCTCACACGGCGACATTCTCTCCTCATGTGCGTCAAACAGGCTCTTCAGGCCGTCCTTGTCGACCACAACGACCGACAACCCTGGCCTTGGCCGAGGCGGCGCGAAGGTCCCGACGTGTCCGCGTGTCTTCATGGTCTGTATGCACAACAACACGTGGCCACATGTCTTCACATCGACAGATGCAGCGTGAACATTGCTAAGCCCCCTTGTCCTCTCTCTCAATGACAAATCCCTGGGCCGCCCTTGTCGTCTTTCCAGTGAAAATGTGTGTGTGTGTGCGGGGAGGGGCGGTGGTAAACCTAGGCATCACTCAGACTGTACCGCGTAAGTTTGGTCAATATTAGGCCCGAGCCTAAACAAAGCAAAAAAAAGAAGAAAAAACACAGCAATCCCAAAGAAAATGAAAAGAAAGAAATCATTTGCGTATACGCCAACAATTAACACATCTGCACACGCCAAGTACAATAATCATACAGTCATGTTAGAGGTGGACTGGCTTTGCGGTTCCAGGACTTGGATTTGAGAAAGAGCAGCTACCGTGCCTAGGGAGGTCGTGCCGTCGATGCAAATGACGCCCCTGGTTGAGGAGGCACGAAAACATCAGCGATCTGGCAGCCATTAGGACAGGGCCGACTCGTGACGTTAAGCTAGGTCTTGGCCTGCGTTGTTGGCCTGCGTTGCCAGGGGTTACTGGGATGGTTTGCGTTTGGCGATTTCATGAATCCTTCTCTGTCTTTGGCTGATGTTTGGTCGCGTTTCTCCTCAGGGCCCAGCTTGGACGGACGACGTGGTGTACTACGGGCGAAGATGGAGACGAGTCGACGCTGCGACTGCGGCCGGCGCCCGGTTCGCCGCGTCGCGTTCGCGGGAACGAATGTTGGCCGGAGGTTCCTCGGGTGGCCGGGCGACCGCTGTGGCTACACGCATTGGGTCGACACGGTGTGGTCGCCGGTCCTGCGGCGGGCCTTGGCGAAGCTGTGGGAGCACACCAAGGCCCGGATCGAAGAGATCGAGGACGAGAAAGACGACCTCGAAGAGAAGATTGATGACCTCATCAACGAGTTAGTGGAAAAGCAGAACTCTTATACCAGTGCGATGGATAAGATGGAGAAAAAGTGCGCGGAACTGAACCAGACTAAGTACATGATGGAGAGAAAGTGCGCGGATCTCCCCGCCAAGCTGAGCAGAGTTAGAGCTAAAAAATAGATTAGGGTTTGTGTCCACATTCCGGATGGCGACACACATGTGATGGTCTTTTCGTGGAGTATGTTTACATTATATTACTACTAGACCATGACAGAACAGGTTGCCTTGCCATCCTTTTGTGCATAATAATGACGTCTTTTTTTCATGAAATCTCGCTCACTTTATTGGTTTGAAACAATGTTCATAGGTACAAGGTTTTGGTCATGGGGTATGACCAACCAAATATGAACCCCAATACCTAGATTACAGCCGAACTTGATGAGATTATGTGCTTCGAAACTAAAAATTATACGTTCATGAATAAAACTACATGAAATAAAAGCATCATTTCTATCAATGATCTCCTGAATAATTGCTCCATGTAAACCACCGGATCCTTGCTTTATGTCCTTCACCACCCATTCGAAATATGATGTGAAGTGTATTCTTTGTAGACCTAGGTAATCTGCAAGAGCCGAGGCCTCGTGAGCGGCAAATGTTTTAGGTAAAATTGGATCCGTGATGCCTACGAAAACAACAACCAGAGAGTCCATATATAAGTCGTTGCAGCTCCTTGCTAACCCTGTAGATGGACCGCCTCATCAACATTCAGTTTCATGAGCTCCCCCGGCAGAGGAAGCCGGCGCTGCTCTGCAACAACTCTAGGAGCCTAGGCATCGATCTCAGGTCCAACATGTAGTTGGTTATCAAACAATTTGTTTTGTTTGGGCGTAATGTCTGATACTATGCTTGCAGTCGGAACGAGTTTGGGCCTCAAGTGTGTGGACTTGGGATGTAGCTGAATAAATGTTTTATGTAAAATTTGTTTGGCTTGTGCGTAATTGTTCACAGCATAGGTGTTAGCGCTAAGATTTGGTATGAACCTTGCACGAATTGTTGGTTGCAGCAAGATTGAGATTATATCCGGCAGTGTGGAGGTCATTTCAGCTTTGCAAGAGGGTAGGTCTTGTTCAGTAGCTAATGCCATCTTTGTCGATTGCTTCTACATGTAGTTAGATTTTAATCATGTTATGTATGATCACTGTAATAGAGAGAGAGCAATCAGGTTGAGCCGGCATAACCCCTTTTCATTAACTGAATAACGAAAATACAACTGTCCAAAGTTCAGCACAAGAGTAAAGGAAGCGAGAAAGGGAAGAGTGAGTTCAACGCATCACCAGGAAACCCACTAAGAGTACCCGTATTCAAAGCACTCGTTATGGATTGAAAACCCAACGACACCAGATCCGAGATACGACCTAACAAAGAAGGCAAAGTTAACGACAACTCACAACTCGAGCATCAGGAGACAACCGGTCATGCAGTAGCGAAATGAGCAAAGAGAACCCAACTATTTTGGGGATCATCACAACCCAAACAACACCAAAAGGGGGAGGCCCTCCAGAGGCATCATCAGCTGCCCAGTGCACCTTCAGTCACCGCATAGATCCTCGTCATGGTGGGAGCACTCTCCTTGAGCATCCTCGCTCCACGCTCCATGGCTTCACGATCAGCACCGTTCAGCAATCAACAAACAAGCGGAGAAAACAACTTCAAATAGATATTTAGGGAACTTAAATTCAATGGTGGCCCAGTTATGGTAATTCCATATTACCCAACAAACTGTTGCAAGCCCAAACGTGTAAAAGCGAGTCCAGTAGGCAGGAAAACATAGCACCAAGAGTAGTCACAGGGCAAAGGTCTAATCCAAAGACGAAGCTAACTGTGCGCCACACAACCCTGGCCACACGACAAAGGAAAAAAAGTGTTGCGAGGTTTTCTGCCCTACAGGAAGAGCATTTAGGGTTATCGGCCCAGTTTCTTATTTTCATAACATCTCTAGTCAGGATCGCATCTTGAAACAATTGCCTTAAGAAGATCTGAATTTTCAAAAGGATTTTGGTTTGTCAAATCCATCTGAAATCACACACAGCGAATTTCCTTTCCAGGTAGGCATAAATAGATTTTGTAGTGAAAACTTTGCAAGCTCCAAGATGACCAAGCAATTTGATCAGGTTCACTCGAGAGATTAAGAGAAGAAATGAAGTAGCACATATCATTCCACTAGTCGAGCAGAGTGGGGTGGAGATGTTGGCGAAAAAAAAATCATTGATATTAACCAAGCTCCAATCAACAATAGGAATCTCATTATTATTACAGATGCTATACAATTGAGGAAACTTCAACTGCAAAGAAGGATTATCTTTTAGGGACCTGATAAGCATTGAACGTTCGGCCTAGGTACATCCCAGACTGAACGTTTAGTTCGGTACGACAGCTCCCCCACGACGAACGTTTCTGTTCAATGGGAAAGCAACCCATCGCGAACACCACGCTGGGCTAGGAGCGGCCAAAGCCCAGCCCGAACACCATCGGCCCAGGCCTTTTTTTTGCTTTGAATAAAAGCAAAATAAAGCAGAGTTTGCCAAAACAATATTGTGACTAAAAAGCCCACATTTTTGCTGTGAATAATAAAGGCCAGATTTTTTTCATATTCTAAAAAAGTTGAAATGACCCAAAAATAAATCTGTCATGATAGATAGAAAAATGAAAAACAAGATAATACTAAAAAAATTTCAAATGGTTTTGAACCAAAGATTGCCATCTTCTTTACAAAAGCAAAATTTGCCATGGTCAAAAAATATCTTCTTTATGCAATGGCAAAAAAGAAAAGTTCATGGCAATTTGCATATGTACCATGATGGCAAAGAAATGTGGATTAAAAATCTATATGCTATTTGTACTATATAAATGGAGAGACAAAAAATGTGGATTAAAATTTGCCATCACGTGGAGCACAAAAACAAAATGCACCATCTATTATTTACTAGTAATTGCCATATTTTGTAAAGTAAATGTACCATAGTCTATAGAAGAAAAAATTCCCATGAACAGTGGAAAAGGCAAAGTTTGCCATGGATGCAAAGAATTTTGCTAACCAAAAAGAAGGTAAAACTTGACATGCTCCATTTTAGTATATTTTCCATAATTGACAAAAAGAAAATGCTATGAAAGATAAATAAAAAATACCACGGGAATGAAAGGTAAATTTTCCATGGCAATAAAAGGTTAGCTTTTTTATGGTCGAAAAAAGTAATGGTTGGCATGGCAAAAAATAAAAAAATGTCATGGCAATAAAAGTAAATTTTCCATGCTACAAATTAAAATTGCCATGTTCTTAAAGAAAAGGTAAAGGTAGAAAAGTCAAAATTTTCCATGGGTGTAAAGTATTTTTGCCATAGTAAAAAAAAAAGTAAACATTACATGCTCCATAGAAGTAAATTTTCCATGAGTGAAAAAGAGTAAATTTGCCATGTATGATAAATAAAAATTGCCATGGCAATAAAGATAAAATTGTCATGGCAATAAAAGGTTAATTTCGCCATGGCAATAAAATATTAATTTGCCATGGATGTAAAGTAATTTTGCCATAGTAAAAGAAAACTTGCCATGCCCCATAGAAGTAATTTTGCCATGAGTGACAAAATAGTAAATTTTGCATGTATCTTAAATAAAAATTGCCATGCCAATAAAAAGGTTAATTTTGCCACGCAAATAAAATATTAATTTTGCCTTACATGTTAAATAAAAATTGCCATGGCAATAAAAAGGTTAATTTTGTCATGGTAAAAAAACTAATAATTTGCATGGAAAAAATAAAAGTAAATTTGACATGGCAATAAAAGTAAATTTACTGTGCTACAAAGTAAAAATTGCCATATTCTTAAAAAAGGTAACGATGGAGAAGGCAAAATTTGCAATGGATGTAAAGTATTTTTGCCATGGCAAAATAAAAAGCAAAACTTGACATGCTCCATATAAGTAAATTTTCCACAAGTGAAAAAAGTAAATTTTCCACGTATGTTAAAACAAAATTGCCATGGCAATAAAGATAAAATTGTCATGGCAATAAAAGGTTAATTTCACCATGGCAATAAAATATTAATTTTGCCATGGATGTAAAGTACTTTTGCCACAGTAAAAAAAGTTAAAACTTGCCATGCTCCATAGAAGTAATTTTGCCATGAGTGACAAAATAGTAAATTTTCCATGTATGTTAAATAAAAATTGCCATGGCAATAAAAAGGTTAATTGTGCCTTGCAGATAAAAGATTAATTTTGCCATACATGTTAAATAAAATTGCCATGGAAATAAAAAGGTTAAATTTGTCATGGTAAAAAACTAATAATTGGCATGGGAAATAAAGTAAAATTGGCATGGCAATAAATTTAAATTTACTATGCTACAAAGTAAAAATTGTCATATTCTTAAAAAAGGTAACGATGGAGAAGGCAAAATTTGCCATGGATGTAAAGTATTTTTGCCATGGCAAAATAAAAAGTAAAACTTGACATGCTCCATATGAGTAAATTTGCCACGGGTGACAAAAAGTAAATTTGCCATGTATGTTAAAGAAAAATTTTCATGGCAATAAAATGTTAGTTTGCCATGGTAGAAAATTTTCAAAGGGATTTTGGTTTGTCAAATCCATCTGAAATCACACCCAACGAAGTTCCTTTCCAAGTAGGCACACATAGATTTTGTAGTGAAAAAATTGCAAGCTCCAAGATGACCAAGCAATTTGATCAGGTTCACTCGAGAGATTAAGAGAAGAAATGATGTAGCACATATCATTCGACTGGTCCAGCAGAGTGGGGTGGAGATGTCGGCGGAAAAAAATCATTGATATTGACTAAGCTCCAATCAACAATAGGAATCTCATTATTATTATAGATGTTATACAGTTGAGGAAAGTTCAACTGCAAAGAAGGATTATCTTTTAGGGACCTGATAAGCATCGAACGTTTGGCCTCGGTACATCCCAGACCAAACCTTTAGTTCGGTACGACAGCTCCCCCACGACGAACGTTTCTGTTCGATGGGAAAGCAACCCATCGCGAACATCACGCTGGGCTAGGACCGGTCAAAGCCCAACGTGAACACCATCCGCCCAGGCCTTTTTTTGCTTTAAATAAAAGCAAAATAAAGCATTGTTTGCCTAAACAATATTGTGACTAAAAAGCCCACATTTTTGCTATGAATAATAAAGGCCAGTTTTTTTCATATTCTAAAAAAATTGAAATGACCCAAAAATAAATCTGTCATGATAGATAGAAAAATGAAAACAAGACAATACTATAAAAAATTTCAAATGGTTTCGAACCAAAGATTGCCATCGTCTTTACAAAAGCAAAGTTTGCCATGGTCAAAAAAATATCTTCAAAGAAAAGTTCATGGAAATTTGCATATGTACCATGATGGCAAAGAAATGTGGATTAAAAATCTATATGCTATTTGTACTATATAAATGGAGAGACAAAAAAATGTGGATTAAAATTTGCCATCACGTGGAGCAGAAAAACAAAATGCATCATCTATTATTTAGTAGTAATTGCCATATTTTGTAAAGTAAATGTACCATAGTCTATAGAAGAAAAAATTCCCATGAACAGTGGAAAAGGAAAAGTTTGCCATGGATGCAAAGTATTTTGCTAATGAAAAAGAGGTAAAACCTTCCATGCTCCATTTTAGTATATATTCCATTAGTGAAAAAAAGAAAATGCCATGACAGATAAATAAAAAATGCCATGGGAATGAAAGGTAAATTTGCCACGGCAATAAATGGTTAGCTTTTTATGGTCAAAAAAGTAATGATTGTCATGGCAAAAAAATTGCCATGGCAATAAAAGTAAATTTTCCATGCTACAAATTAAAATTGTCATGTTCTTAAAGAAAAGGTAAAGTTAGAAAAGTCAAAATTTTCCATGGGTGTAAAGTATTTTTGCCATAGTAAAAAAAGTAAAACTTGACATGCTCCATAGAAGTAAATTTTCCATGAGTGAAAAAGAGTAAATTTGCCATGTATGTTAAATAAAAATTTCCATGGAAATAAAGATAAAATTGTCATGGTAATAAAAAAGGTTAATTTCGCCATGGCAATAAAATATTAATTTGACATGGATGTAAAGTTATTTTGCCATAGTAAAAAAAACTTGCCATGCTCCATAGAAGTAATTTTGCCATGAGTGACAAAATAGTAAATTTTGCATGTATGTTAAATAAAAATTGCCATGGCAATAAAAAGGTTAATTTTGCCATGCAAATAAAAGATTAATTTTCCATACATGTTAAATAAAAATTGCCATGGCAATAAAAAGTTTAATTTTGTCATGGTAAAAATAATAATAATTGGCATGGGAAAAATAAAAGTAAAATTGACATGGCAATAAAAGTAAATTTACTATGCTACAAAGTAAAAATTGCCATATTCTTAAAAAAGGTAACGATGGAGAAGGCAAAATTTGCCATGGATGTAAAGTATTTTTGCCATGGAAAAATAAAAAGTAAAACTTGACATGCTCCATATAAGTAAATTTTCCACGAGTGAAAAAGTAAATTTTCCATGTATGTTAAATAAAAATTGCCATGGGAATAAAGATAAAATTGTCTTGGCAATAAAAGGGTAATTTCACCATGGCAATAAAAGATTAATTTTGCCATGGATGTAAAGTACTTTTGCCATAGTAAAACAAATTAAAACTTGGCATGCTCCATAGAAGTAATTTTGCCATGAGTGACAAAATAGCAAATTTTCCATGTATGTTAAATAAAAATTGCCATGGCAATAAAAAGGTTAATTTTGCCATACATGTTAAATAAAAATTGCCATGGAAATAAATAGTTTAATTTTGTCATGGTAAAAAAACTAATAATTGGCATGGGAAATAAAGTAAAATTGACATGGCAATAAAAGTAAATTTACTGTGCTACAAAGTAAAAATTGCCATATTCTTAAAAAAGGTAACGATGGAGAAGGCAAAATTTGCCATGGATGTAAAGTATTTTTGCCATGGCAAAATAAAGAGTAAAACTTGACATGCTCCTTATAGGTAAATTTGCCACGGGTGACAAAAAGTAAATTTGCCATGTATGTTAAAGAAAAATTGTCATGGCAATAAAATGTTAGTTTGCCATGGTAGAAAATTTTCAAAGGGATGTTGGTTTGTCAAATCCATCTGAAATCACACCCAGCGAAGTTCCTTTCCTTGTAGGCATACATAGATTTTGTTGTGAAAACTTTGCAAGGTCCAAGATGACCAAGCAATTGGATCAGGTTCACTTGAGAGATTAAGAAAAGAAATATCATTCCAATGGTCCAACGAAGGGGGTGGAGAAGTCTGCGAAATAATCATTGATATTGACCAAGCTCCAATCAGCAACAGTAATCTCTTTATTATTACAGATATCATCCTAAAGCCTAGCAATATTGCCTGACTTGAGGGAGCAATCAGATAGCTCATGAATTAGGTAGGTTCTCTCCTCCTAATGTCTGGTTGGAGTTAGCCCTCTTCCCAATGAATAAATGATTCACAAAAAACAAATGGATAAAGGAGGAGATATTTATAATTATATGAAAATTTTCTATGCTTGTAGATCATGAAAAGAATGCTTTATGTGATGGTTATATTGTTGAAATCATTCATGATGCTACTGAAAAGGGAGGAATACATGCTTGTAGGAGTTGCAATAATATCAAGTTTCCTCTCTATGTGCTTAAAGTTTTGAAGTTATACTTGTTTTGCCTTCCTATGCTAGTTGATTCTTGTTCCCATAAATTGTGTGCTCACAAAATCCCTAGGCATAGGAAGTGGGTTAGGTTTAAATGTTCTAGTCATATTCTTCATGATGCTCTCTTTATGTTTCAATTCTTATCTTTTATGTGAGCATCATTGAAATCATCATGCCTAGGTAAAAGGCATTAACGAAAAGCGCTTGTTGGGAGACAACCCAATATCTACCCTTACTGTTTTTGTGTGTTCTCATGATTAAGCTACTGTATTAATCATGTATTATAGTTTTTGTTTCAATAAAGTACCATGTAAGACCTTTGGGAAGACTTGGGTGAAAGTTAATGTGATCTTGCTGTTAAAAACAGAAACTTTGCGCTCACGAGATTAGCTGTCATTTTTTTACAGAAGAGTGCAATTGAGTTGATTTTTTTCAGAAGACTAATAGACAAATTCCTCATGTCCACCAATTTATTTCAGAATTTTTGGAGTAGCATAAGTATGGTTGGTGTTCAGATCATTACAGACTGTTCTGTTTCTGACAGGTTCTGTTTTCATTGCATAGTTTGCTTGTTTTCTAGTTTCTATGGCTTATATTTCTCAATATAAATTGCAGAAATGACATGGTACAGTAGGCATTGTGTGAGAACAATTATGAGCCTTGTCTTTGACAGTACCAAAGTGAATGGTTTACTCTTTATCATACTAACCTATCTCACGAAGTTCCATTAAGTTTTGTGTGATTAAAGTTTTCAAGCTTTGGGTGAGATATCGATATGAGGAGAATAAGGAGTGGAAAGACCTTAATCTTGGGGATGCCCAAGGCACCCCAAGGTAATATTCAAGGAAGACTCAAGCGCCTAAGCTTGGGGATGCCCCAGAAGGCATCCCCTCTTTCGTGTTCAAAACTATCGATATACCTTACTCGGAGCTATATTTTTATTCATCACATGATATGTGTTTTGCTTGGAGCGTATTTTCAATTTTACTTGTTGTTTGAATAAAATCATTGGATCTGAAATCTTGAATGAAAAAGAATCCTCCCATGGCTATTTAATTATTTGACTACTCAGTATTCTTCACTTATATCTTCCTAGAGTAGTTTGTCATTTACTCACGTGCTTCACATATATCCTATGAGTAAATGGTTGAATGAATTGAATATCATAAATCTGAATTTATATACGTTTCATATGCTTACAACATGGGGAGTAATGACTTCCCACATAATAAGTATAGGTAGTAAACTTATTGGAAGTTAGCAAACGCAGAATTGGTCACTTGGACAATTCATGAAAGAATATTGAAGGAAGAGATATTTCACATATAAATATACTATCTTGGACATCTTTTGCAATTGTGAGCACTCATTAAAATATGACATGCTAAGAGGTTGATGTTGGACAAGGAAGACAACTTAATGGGTTATGTTTTCCTATATCCGAAACGTTATATTGTCTTGGATCATCCAACATGTTGAGCTTGCCTTTCCCTCTCATGCTAGCCAAATTCTTTGCACCAAGTAAAGATACTACTTGTGCTTCCA
The DNA here is from genome assembly GCA_034509565.1 of Triticum monococcum. NCBI lineage: Eukaryota > Viridiplantae > Streptophyta > Magnoliopsida > Poales > Poaceae > Triticum > Triticum monococcum. The sequence continues at coordinate 73,292,760 of CM067846.1, forward strand.
AATATCCTTAAACCCAATTTTGCCATGAGAGCCCACCATATCTACCTATGGATTGAGTAAGATCCTTCAAGTAAGTTGTCATTGTTGGAAGCAATAAAAAATGCTCTATAAATATGTATGATTTATTAGTGTGGAGAAAATAAGCTTTATACGATCTTGTAATGTGGAAGAAATAAAAGTGACGGACTGCATAATAAAGGTCCATATCACAAGTGGAAATATAAAGTGACGTTCTTTTGCATTAAGATTTTGTGCGTCCAACCATAAAAGCGCATGACAACCACTGCTTCCCTCTGCGAAGGGCCTATCTTTTACTTTTATCTTCTACCCTTTTTACACTTTTTCCTTTGGCAGGCACTTTGTGTTGAAGAGATCCGGATATATATAGCCACTTGGATGTAGGTTTTCATAAATTATTATTGTTGACATCTTTCTCCGCCTGGCACGTTCTGAGCTCGCATAGCAATGCGGCCCCCACCCCGGTCCCAGCCAAACGGCGACACCCGTGCCACACGTACATAATTATGCATCAAAAATGGGCACAGGCGAGGAATGGGGCACGACTACGGCACGCCCCAAGACGCGGCTTAAATCGCACTAGGGGCTTCCCGCTTTGTTATTTTTCTCTCTTTCAGGACATTAATCTCTGGAAACCCATTCCGGCAGCGCGATTGCCGAAAACATGATGCAGCAACCAAGGAGGCAGAAAGCTACATCACACCACAGAACTCCCATGTAGATTATGATAACGAGTGAAATACTTGCTTTAATATTATTCCTTAGCTTGCCCTTGGAGGGGACATAGTCCTACTTTTTGCTTATCGCACTACCTGTATCATTCTGCTCTAACGCACATTTTTTTAATAAACAATGCATTGAATTAAGGCTTTTATTGCATTCTTCTTTATATATATATATATATATATATATATATATATGTTCATTCGTGACATCCAGCACCCCTACACTCTGGTACGGCCAATACGCTAGGGGCTTAAGCATACCCCACAATACGGCGTGAGAAATCCGAACACTTTCGACAGTGCGGCACCCCGAACTTATAGCATTATATGCATCAGCTCCGAATCATGTCTTGGGTCAATAGTTGGGTTTGCCCAGCTCCCATGTTTTGGTACCTTACGTTCCTCTATATTGACTAAGGTAGCACTGGGAGAACTACTGCGATTGTGTCCCGGTTCTGCTGGGCTAAGCACCTTAGTAGAGAAAGCTAAAACTGACTGTCATGATAAGGCGAGAGACTGGTTGCTGTTCGAGAGGTTTTCGAGTCCTTAAAGACTTATGCCGCTTAGAGCGAGGAGTCGGCCCTGTCCGGCTTAAGGCATGTATCGTGCCCCAGATTCGGCCTTCCGAATACTAGGGGCTTCGCCGAAATTTATAATTATAGAATTCTATGGCTAAGTGAGAGTGATAACGCATTATAGTCTGTTTGCCTTGTTCGTTGTGCTGAGCACCTCCCTCAAAGGACCCAAAAATGGGAACAAAAGTGCTCAGGTTTATCCCGAACACCCCAGCACTCGGGGCATGGGGGCAGAAGCCGATAACTAGCCATCTCTCAAATTTTTATAAACAGCTGAACAGAAGGTAATATTTTAAATTCAAACAAGTGTTGCATAGCGCATATGAACAAGTTTTCATGAATACAGGATTACATGAGCGAGTTCACTCAAATATTATATCTTTCGTACACTCGTCCGCTACGAGACGGGCACCCTTCAGGACACCCTCATAGTACATCTCGGGGTGGCGATGCTCCTTGCCCTCCGGCGGCCCTTCCTTGATCAGCTTCACGGCGTCCAACTTGGCCCATTGCACCTTCACACGGGCGAAAACCCGACGTGCACCTTCGATGCAGACGGACCGCTTGATGACTTCCAGCCGTGGGCAGGCATCCACAAGCCGCCTCACCAGGCCGAAGTAGCTGCTGGGAAGGGCGTCGCCAGGCCACATCCGGACTATAAAGCCCTTCATGGCCTGTTCGGCCGCCTTGTGCAGCTCGACCAGTTGCTTCAGCTGGTCGCTCAAAGGCATCGGGTGTTCGGTCCCAGTATACAGAGACCAGAATAGCTTCTCCGTTGAGCTTCCCTCCTCGGCCTAGTAAAACTGTGCGGCATCCGACACACTGCAGGGAAAATCTGCAAATGCTCCTGGAGAGCTCCGGATTCGGGTAAGTAACAGGTAATTTACTTTCACATGCTTGCTTTGCTTATAGAATGCCTTACCTGCCGCTATCTTCTTCATCGCATCAATCTCCTGGAGGGCCTTTTGGGCTTCGGCCTTGGCACTCTTTGCACTCTCGACGGCCGCGGCAAGCTTAGGCTCTCGCATCATCAAGTCAAGCTCCAACGCCTCGTGCTTCGTCATGAGAGCGTGGAGCTCTTGCTGCACCTCGCCCACCCGTGCCTCATGCCTTTCCCGCTCGGTGTGCTCCTTGGCCGCTTTGTTTTCGACCTCGGATAGCGCTTGCTTCAGGGTCGCCACCTCGGTCGTGGCCCCTGGCAAATTTATGATGATCCTGTCATTTTGCAATCGCATTCTTTATATACATATCCATAGACTAGGTACTACTTACCTTTGTTCTCCTCGAGCTGCCTCTTGGATATGACGAGCTCGTCCCTGGACCCTTTAAGGTCCAGCTTCAGTGCGGCGACCTCCGCAGTCAGTGCGGCAGAGGCCAGCAGCGAAGCCTGCATACGCATGTAGACATACTTATATTAGACTCCTGTGATATTGTTTGATCCTCTGTTCGGCTTTTCTTTGTGAACACCGAACAGAGCATCAGGGGCTACTGTCTATGCGGTAATATTTCTCCTATATTTCAAAAACTTACCTCAAAGCCTGTTAGAAGGCTAGCACAGGCTTCAGTCAGTCCGCTCTTGGCGGACTGAACCTTTTGGACCACCGCACTCATAATAGTGCGGTGCTCTTCGTCAATGGAAGCGCTGCGAAGCGCTCCCAACAGATTGTCCGGTGCCTCTGGATGGGCAGAGGACACCGGCACAGGCGTATTGCCCCTCTTGGAAGGAGGCCGCCTGCCCGAGTCCGGAACCACTAGAGGTTCCGGCGCGGTGTTCGGCTGAGGGCCAAACTCAGAGCCCTCGGGGGCTTTGCTCCCCCTGCTCCCGGAGTCCGGAAGGTCGCTTTGAGGCGCCCCCGGGACTGTCTCCCCTCGACCCAGTGCCTCTTGAGACAACACCTCAGCGTTGTCCGTAGGGCAAGGGGAGGTGGCGGTCGGAAGTGGATCGCTATCCATATCCGACGAGCCCAGGGAGCCGTCCGACGAGGATACATTGATACGGGTTCGGGGCGGTCTGCACAATCATAATTTGGCGTTAGGAGAAGTAGTGTGACAAAGGAATGCTATGAGTTACTCTGGTATCCGAATACTTATGACTTCGCCAGGGGCTTGGCCCTGAGCAGCCACTCGTCTTCGCCTTCGGCGGCAGTGGTGGAGTAGTCTGGAAGGAGAGTCCTTCCCTTCTTGGACCCTTCGCCCCCCCCCCCCCCAAGTAGGGGCGGCCTTCCTTTTCTTGTCTCCCCCGACTGGAGGGGGAAATCTTCATCTTCCTCCTCGTCTTCGGGGTAGGAGTGCGCCGCAGAGTTATCGGACGATGAGTCCGATAAAACCTGGCGCCAGGAGCTCTTTTGGGTTCCCTTGGCCTTCTTGGTCTTCTCCGGCACCTTGTAAGGAGCCGGAGTCAGCATCTCCGTTAGGAGAGCATCCGCAGTGTCTTCGGGCAGAGGGGCCGGACAGTTAATCTGCCCTGACGTCTCCACCCAGTCCTGTCAAAGGCATGGAGATCAGACCCGGCACATGGTTAAGCTACGGGAAATAAATATCCTACCAGATGTATAGAACTCATCGAATGCGCTCGGCGCTTCGCGCTTAGCCCGCGGTCCTCGGTGAGAGAGGGAGGGACCTCGGTGCCCTTGAACAGCACCTTCTAGACGTCCTTGTGCGTCGTGTCGAAGAGCTCGCTCAGAGTCTGGTGCTGGGCCGGCTCGAACTCCCACAAGTTGAAGTCCCGTTGTTGCCACGGGAGGATCCGGCGGATGAGCATGACCTAGACTATGTTGACAAGCTTGAGCTTCTTGCTTGTCATGTTCAGGATACATTTCTGGAGTCCGTCCAGCTCCACCGATGAACCCCACGACAAGACCTTCTCTTTCTAGTAAGTGAGCCGTGTAGGGAATCTGGATCGAAACTTGGGGGCAGCCACCCATTTGGTGTCGCGCGGCTCGGTGATGTAGAACCACGCCGATTGCCACCCCTTTATGGTCTCCACGAAGGAGCCTTCAAGACATATAACGTTGGGCATCTTGCCCACCATGGCTCCACCGCATTCTGCTTGTTCGCCGCCCACCACCTTCGGCTTGATATTGAAGGTCTTTAGCCATAGGCCAAAGTGGGGGCGGATGCAGAGGAAAGCCTCATAGACGACGATGAACGCCGAAATGTTGAGGATGAAGTTCGGGGCCAGGTCATGGAAGTCCAGCCCATAGTAGAACATGAGACCGCGGACGAATGGATGAAGGGGAAACACCAGTCCACGGAGGAAATGGTGGAGGAAAACTACCCTCTCATGGGGTTCTGGGGTACGGACGATCTGCCCCACAGCGGGCAGCCGATGCGCGATATTCGCGGCTAAGTATCCGGCTCCACGCAGCTTTTTGATGTGTTCCTCCATAACGGAGGAAGCCATCCACTTGCCTCCTGCTCCGGACATGTTTGGAGGAGGTTGAGGAGAAAGATGTGGACTTGGGCGTTGGGGCTCAAGTGCGCAAGAATGGATGGGCAAGGAGGAAGAAGGCGTGGGTAGAGAAAGGTTAAACCTTATCCCTTTATAAGGGCGGCCAAAACTATGCGCCCCCACTAGCCTAGTAAAACTCACTTACCCCCCAAGTGTCGTAATCGATGGCGCGGCTGGGTTACCCACGCCCACATTGATGAAAATCCAGTAATAAGGGGAACACGATCTCTGCTTTGAGAAGACGTGTCAAAAAACTGCCTCGCGTTATGCGTGGGGCTAGTTAAAGGAAACAGTTCGAATAATCACTGGGCCATGGCTTAATGTCATGTTGCCAAAACGTGTCAGCAGATCAGATTTGTGGAAATATTATTCTCTCTGCGGAGATATGTGGAACTTGTTTTGCAGGGTCGGACACTATCCTTTTATTTGAACTCTTCTGTGGTATATCCGGAGGAGGAACCCGCCTTGCAATGCCGAAGACAACACTGCGCACCAGAATCATCGTCATTGAAGCCTGGTTCAGGGGCTACTGAGGGAGTCTGGGATTAGGGGTATCCGGACAGCTGGACTATATCCTTTGGCCGGACTATTGGACTATGAAGATACAAGATTGAATACTTCGTCTCATGTCCGGATGGGACTCTACTTGGCGTGGAAGGCAAGCTAGGCAGTACGGATATGGATATCTCCTCCTTTGTAACTGACCTTGTGTAACCCTAACCCTCTCCGGTGTCTATATAAACCGGAGGGTTTTAGTCCGTAGGACAACAAACAATCATACCATAGGCTAGCTTATAGGGTTTAGCCTCTCCGATCTCGTGGTAGATCAACTATTGTAGTACTCATATCATCAAGAATAAATCAAGCAGGACGTAGGGTTTTACCTCCATCAAGAGGGCCCGAACCTGGGTAAAACATCATGTCCCCTGCCTCCTGTTACCATCCGCCTTAGACGCGCAGTTCGGGACCCCCTACCCGAGATCCGCCGGTTTTGACACCGACATTACCCTTGAGGTAAAAGGTTGGGAGGCGAAACTATAAGCCCCTATCTTTCTCTGTGTCCGATTAAAACTTTGAACCCATAAATATTACGTGAGTGTTAGCAATTGTGAAAGATTAAATGATAGTTGAGTATGTGGAGTTTGCTGAATCAAAGCTCTTACATAGACCCTTCCCGAAAATAGGATGAATTGCAATTGTTTGATGACTAAGAGCATGGTTTGTTAGTTTTCAAGAAAGTTTATGATCTATACTTTAACACGTGAATAGCTTGTTACTTGATCATTAGAAGTTTTATGAGTTGAGCTACTGTTATGATATATAATGATGCTATAAAAAGTGATTGAAACTATCATTGATCAAACTTAAGCACTCGCTAGCATTCACACTTCATAAATTATTTCTTTTATCATTTACCTACTCGAGGACAAGCAGGAATTAAGCTAGGGGATGCTGATACGTCTCCAACGTATCTATAATTTATGAAGTATTCATGCCATGTTTACAATAGTTTTATATGAATTTGGTATGATTTGATTAGAACTAACCCGGAATGACGATGTTTTCAACAGAATTACCGTGGTGTTGTTTTTGTGCAGAAATAAAAGTTCTCGGAGTGCGATGAAAATCAACAGAGATTTTTTATGGAAAATATAAAAAAATACTGCAACAAAAATCAACCAGAGTGGAGTCCCATGGGCCCCATGAGGGTGGGGGCGCGCCCAACCCCCTGAGCATGCCCTTGTGCCTCGTGGACTACCCGTGGGGCCACCTCACTTGTTCTCGATGCCAGCCTGTCCTATAAATACCCAAACCTCCAGAAATTAACCTAGATCAGAAGTTCTGCCGCCGCAAGCCTCTGTAGCCATGAGAAATCAATCTAGGCCCTCTCTGGCACCCTGCCGGAGGGGGCCATCATCACCGGAGGCTATGCGCTACCTCTTTTAGCACTGTGTTGGTTTTCCCCGAAGAGGAAGGGATGATGCAGAAAAGTAGTGTAAGTATTTCCCTTAGTTTTGAGAACCAAGGTATCAATCCAGTAGGAGGCTACGCGCGAGTCCCTCGCACGTGCACAAAACAAATAAATCCTCGCAACCAACGCAAATAGGGGTTGTCAATCCCTATAGGGCCACTTACGAGACTGAGATCTGATAGATATGATAATATAATATTTATGATAAAGATGCGAAGTAAAATAAAGGCAAAGTAAATAGCAAAGTAAATAACTAAGTAGTAGGAGATTGATATGATAAAGATAGACCCAGGGGCCCTAGGTTTCACTAGTGGCCTCTCTCGAGAGCATAAGTATTCTACGGTGGGTGAACAAATTACTGTTGAGCAATTGACAGAATTGAGCATAGTTATGAGAATATCTAGGTATGATCATGTGTATAGGCATCACGTCCGAGACAAGTAGACCGACTCCTGCCTGCATCTACTACTATTACTCCACTCATCGACTGCTATCCAGCATGCATCTAGAGTATTATGTTAAAAATAGAGTAACGCCTTAAGCAAGATGACATGATGTAGAGGGATAGACTCATGCAATATGAAGAAAACCCCATCTTGTATCCTCGATGGCAACAATACAATACGTGCCTTGCTGCCCTTACTGTCACCGGGAAAGGACACCGCAAGATTGAACCCAAAGCTAAGCACTTCTCCCATTGCAAGAAAGATCAATCTAGTAGGCCAAACCAAACTGATAATTCGAAGAGACTTGCAAAGATAACCAATCATACATAAAAGAATTCAGAGAAGATTCAAATATTATTCATAGATAGACTTGATCATAAACCCACAATTCATCGGTCTCAACAAACACACCACAAAAAAGAAGATTACATCGAATAGATCTCCACAAGAGAGGGTGAGAACATTGTATTGAGATCCAAAAAGAGAAAATAAGCCATCTAGCTACTAACTATGGACCCGTAGGTCTGAGGTAAACTACTCACACTTCATCGGAGGGGCTATGGTGTTGATGTAGAAGCCCTCTGTGATCGATGCCCCCTCCGGCGGAGCTCCGGAACAGGCCCCAAGATGGGATGTCGTGGATACAGAAAGTTACGGCGGTGGAATTAGGGTTTTGGCTCCGTCAATGATCATTTGGGGGTACGTGGGTACATATAGGAGGAAGAAGTACGTCGGTGGATCAACAAGGGGCCCACGAGGGTGGAGGGTGCACCTGGGGGGGTAGGCGTGCCCCCTACCTCATGGCCTCTTGTTACGTGCCTTGACGTAGGGTCCAAGTCTCCGGAGTTGTATTCGATGAGAAAATCACGTTCCCGAAGGTTTCATTCCGTTTGGACTCCGTTTGATATTCACTACAGGAATCCAGTATTTTACTGTCTGCCACGGCGGACGGCAAAGGCATGGACGGCGGACGGCAAATAGTGACTGCAAAGACAGGGTCGGCAAACAGGTCCTTTGTCGTATGCTTTTTATGGCGGATGGCCAAGAGCACTTTGCCTACAGCGGCGGACGACAAAGAGGAGGGACGGCAAAAATTTGGACATCCTCTAGCGTTAGTCCATTAGGCGGCTAACGGCGGCCTTTGCCGTCCGCCAGTGGATGGCAAATTTGAGCGCCTCTTTGCCGTCCACCAGTTGACACGGCAGACGGCAAAGGCAAAGTCTTTGCCATCAGCTTAGCTTTGCCGTCCGCCACGGTAGGCAAATTTGCCAAATGGCCCATCCCTCAGGAAGCACAGGTGGGCACCACGTGCCCCCTTTGCCGTCTGCCACCGACGGCAAAGGCGTCTTTGCCGTCTGCTGCGGACGGCAAAGAGCCTGCACTGCCTCTTTTTTATTCTGTTTTTCTTATATCCAACAAATATCACAGCAAATATATCACAACACATATATATCCATCACATAAATATCTAGCACATATGTATCCAACATAATAAATATCCAGCACATATATATCCATCCATACATAGATAGTAGGTTGCACATAGTTCCATCGATCCATACATATTACAATATGCAAAGTTTCATCATAGCAATCTAGTTTCATCATAGCAAGCGAGCAGAATACAAGAAGTGCATCAAAGGAAAAAACAAGCAGTCCATCATAGGAAGCTGACTTCCGTGAAGTGAATGAAACCTGCAAAATGACAAATAAGAAAGTTAGAAAAAGAAGACTAGAAGAAGAATTAGACTAGAAGAAAAAGAATAGAAGAAGAAGAACAAGACTAGAAGAAGAAGTATATGCCATTTATTAGCTAACTTAGGTGAACTGGATCATTTATGAACTAAATTAGTTGAAATGGATCGTTTATGAGCAAACTTAGGTGAAATGGATCGTTTATTAGCTAACCTAGGTGAAATGGATCATTTATGAGCTATCTTAGGTGAAATGGGTCGTTTATGAGCTAACCTAGGTGAAATGGGTCGTTTATGAGCTAACCTAGGTGAAATTGATCATTTTGGAGCTAACTTAGTTGAAATGGGTCGTTTATGAGCTAACTAAGGTGAAATGCCACGTTTTTCAGCTAACTAAGGTGAAATGGATCGTTTTTGAGCTAACTTAGGTGAAATGGGTCATTTTGGAGCTAACCTAGGTGAGATGGGTCATTTTGGAGCTAACCTAGGTGAAATGGGTCATTTTAAAGCTAACGTAGGTAAAATGGATCATTTAGCAGCTAATCTACGTAAAATGGGTCATTTTAGAGCTAACTTGGATAAATTGGATCACTTGTAAGCTAACTAAGGTAAAATGAGTCATTTTAGAGCTAACTCAGGTAAAATGGATCGTCTATGAGCTAACTAAGCTAATTATGCAATTTTCGACATAAGTAACCTAAGTACATATCGTTTTAGAGCTAACTTAGGTAAAATGGATGGTTTATGAGGTCAGTAAGCTTATTAAGTCATTTTGGAGGAAAAGAAGCTAACTCTAGGTCATTATGGTAAGCATATTGGAGGAAATAAAGCTAAGTCTAGGTCTTTATGCATTTGTTAAGCAAAACACTAGAGAAACTTACCGTGATCAGGGAGGTGTAGGAGCAGGCTGGCTCGCACCAGTAGCTGGAGAAGGATCGTGCGATGCGTTTCTAGAGTTAAGCTGCACCAAAGATCATTTCCAATGTCTCGTTAGCATTATGACACTCAAATGTTAAGACTAGCAAGTAATTTCCATTCAAATTAAACTCACCGTGCTCCCAGGAGCAATCACTGGCATCGGCGGAGCGGTCTGACCGGACTTCTCGCACACAGACTGCACATTTTGTTTTCACAACAGAGTCATACTAGTTAGTAATGAGACTCAAATGTTAAGACTAGCAAGGAATCTACAGAAGAAACTTACCACAAGGAGCTCATACATGGCCCTTGCCTGCATGTCATTCCATGCCCTCTCCTCCTCCAACATCTTGTTGTCCTCTCCTCCAACTCCCGCTGCCTCTCTGCCGCCTCCGCCAGAAGTTTCTCCGTTCTATCTCTCTCACTCTGTATAGCAACCTGCAACACCACTCACATGAACATTTGTAATCATTGATGGAAGCGCACACAATGTAATGGGGAAAGATAGCTGAGTACGTATAACTAACCTTGAAGGCGAGTCGGACTGGCCATTCACAGGGCCTTATCTCAGGAGCGGAGCTCGACTGGCACGCCTTGATATCCGGGAGAGTGCTAGGACAACGGATAAGTCCATCTCCCATGGCTATGGAGCCATGGGACCTCCCGCCACCAGATATCATCAGCAGCTCTGTATCAATGGGACCCTGGCTCGGGTTAAAGTCCTCCCCTTTCCTCGCCTTCCCCTGATCTCTATATTGCACGAGCTTGTCATGGGCGGAGATGTTGGTGAAGTTCTTTGGATCATCGAGGTCAGACGCAGAGAATGCCTTGACTTTCTTGTAAGGGCCAGTGTGGGCCATGGCATACAGGTCGTACACCTCTGGCACCTTATCCGCCTTATTGTAGCGTGCCTGAAAGAGAGAAACAAAGAAAATTAGTAATTAAAGGGCGAAAGCTAGCATGATGAATGAATTGCATGAATCATGAAGCAAACCACATACCCAGTTCCGCCCGTACTGAAATAAGTTGGAGCTGCCTTGGTGGTGTGGCACACCTTCCATTTGGGCACGTTTGTCCTTGGCCTCTTTGTGGGTGGCCGCCATTCTTTTGAGCACCACGCATTGACCAACACCTCCCAACAATCCATCCGATCTGCACACCATCTCGGAGGGGCCTAAGTTAGCAAATAGAAACTTGAGCGCTATGGCTATGAATTACTAAATGAAGGAAGTAAGTACAGGGCCTTAAGAATTACCTTCATGTACTACTCCTTACTCAAGAACTTATCGCGGCACTCCTACTTGGGCTTCTTGATACCCGGCCTGGCGTAGTAGTCTCGAACAGCCTGCACCCGAACCTCATGGCGGAAGTTCTGAAGTAGGCGCTTGCACTCCTTGCGGATAACATCTGCCGCGTCCTCCTCGTATCCCTCCTCACACCTGTAGAATGTCTGCAATAAAATGAGACAATATTGATTAGTACAATTAATAACTAGCTAGTTGAAGATTTTTAATTGTGTAAAGGAGAAATTACCCAGAACTTTCTGATCACCACGTCTGCCCTCGTCTTGCACAAGACACCGTCGATAATCTCATCCGGCGGGGCCGGGGCAGCCAAGTAGTGCTCCGAACTCAATCCAACCTCTGGAAGCCGACCCTCACCAGGCAACATGACAAACCCCGGGAAGTTTTGCCGAATCAGAACTCCAAGGATGGAGTTGGGCCGGCGGACACTTTCATAGTGGTCCCAACACCTGTAGCATGACAAGGCCAACACATCAGTTATTTGAAGAAACGTGAATGCAGAAGGTACAAAAAGATTAAATGCACATACCTCTCCCCATCAGGGAAAATCAACCACCTTTGCTCGCGGGTCGCCGGCATGTACGGGAGCCGTGTAGCACCATGCTGGTAGACGTTGCCCCCCCCCCTCCTTCCCCTCCTCCTCAAAATCAGTCGGCTCCCCGCCATCATCAGCATGGCCACTCGGCTCCTCAGGTTGACCCGGCCAGGTACCCCATCCAGACGTGTGCTCCTCGGGGGTCTCATGGGCCCAACTCTCGTGGGCCGAAGCCCGTCGACCCGAGGCTCGTGCGCCGAAGACCCGTGGACCGGAGGCTGATGGACCGGAGTCCGTGCAGCCTCCTCCTTAGACGAGTCCACCCTAGAAGTCACGTGCTCGGGTGAAACAGTTGGGGGCGGCGGCGAGGAAGGCGCCGTAAGAGTCACCCTACCTCCTCTCCCGCAACCACGTGCTCCACCTCCTCTCTTCTTCTTACCTCGTCCCCTGCTAGGCACCGCGGTCGACGAAGAAGGGCCCGGCGGTGTCGCCATACTGTCCAGCAAGGCTCGGCGGAGAGGTGCGTGTGGAATGGAAGACCTCGCCGACGAAGTAGGGGCCTCGGCGCGCTCCCGACCAGCGCCCACCATCTTTCAACACCTGCCATGATAAAGAATAAACAAAATTAGTACAACATAAAAAAAGTACCGACATGAATAATAATATGTATATCACTTAAGTGTATCATCATCAAGTACAAAATAAAAAAATTGAATACCTGACACTACGAATAATCTCGATCAGTATCATCAATAAATGCATAATCATCATCATCACTATAATCAATGATGGGATCATAGGGTTCATTGGCATCAACATGTGCAAGGCCACCTTGACGTAATCGGTCAAGCATTGACAGGTCATCCGCAGCAGTAACCTCTTCTTGTTCCGGCTCTTGTTGTTCCTCCTCTGGGGTGTTGTCGGATTCATTATCGCTGTCTACTTCAATGTTTTGGGGTGAAGTATAGCGGTTCTTGAAACGCTTTGGAAAGACGTGTCTCTTGGAAGAATTCTCCTTCATATGTGTCTAGGTTAATGTGAGGTTCATAATCCTCTTCCTTTGGGGGAGAAAGTCTAGAACGTGGCGGCACTTCATAAACGACATCCCAACCTTTCAGATTTGGATTAGTTTGGCAGGCCCACGGTAGATAGAATACTTGGGTCTCCTGTTGAGCCGTAATATAGACATCAGGAACATCTAAATGGGTGCTTTGGTTGATTTCAACTAGCCCTATATGTTCATGAGTCCTTCTAGCCCTATATGTTGGGCAGACTCACCATGAAATGTCCACACCGTATAATCGGGCGTAAAACCACTCTTCTGCAGGTGTTTGCCCATTTCAGCCTCTGTCCTCTTTTCCCAATTGCCGCACCGGAAACAGGGGCACCAGGTATTCTTCTGGCCATTTGCAAATGCGGCTTGCACAAACCCCTTGGTTTTTGTGAACCATTCAGCGCTCCATTTGTTCTGACCAGTGTGACCGGTATACATCCAAGCATGATCACTCATCTTGACTTTCAAAGCTACTGGACACACAACAATTATATATGTAATTCACCATGTATATATATTCATCAGTTGATCTACTTTGTCAATTTTATTACGTCCATGCAACCTACACTCTAATAGGTAATGATAGGTCCTAATCCCACCCGTGTATGTGTAGATTGGGTTCATTTTCCCATGCTATGCTCCGGATCCGACGCAAAATTTCGGCAGCACCTCCCCGTTGTTCTCCTGATACACGTCTCTGCAATAAATAGAGAGGATGTGTACCCGGAGAACGACAGGGGAGGCACTGATGAAATTTATGTGTCGGATCCGGAGCAAAGCATATGGGAAAACGAACCCAATCTACACATACTCGGTCTGTCCATGGATAGCATTGGATAATTCGAAAGAATCAAGGTTATAAATATGCAAATGCATGCATATTTATAACTACGACGCTTTCGAACGGGAGACACATATTGCTTACGCATACTGATGATTTAAGACACATATATAGCTATCTATCAAGTTTCATCAGAATAGATCAAATAATTAATGGGGGAGGAGGACATGTCATTTGTGCTCACCCACGAACGAAGGGGCAGAGCTCGTCAAACGCACGGCGAGGTCGTCGAAAACCAAACCTCGCAGCGATGAAACAACTGCACATTTAAAACTACCCGATCAACACAATTATATATGATGTTTTTCCTAAAAAAATCGAAAAATATATGACCTAACTAATAATTCACAAATATATGACCTCGTCGGCCTATGGAAGGCCAAAGAACACCTTTTCGGGAGGTGTCGGGGGTCGGGGTGCCGTCTCGGGGTCGGGGTGCTGTTTCGGGGTCGGGGTGTCGTGTCGGTGTCAGGGTGCCGTGTCTGGGTCGGGGTGCTGTTTCGGGATCGGGGTGTCGTGTCGGGGTCCGGGTGTCGGGGTCAGGGGGTCAGTTGTCGGGGTCGGGGTCGGGGTGTCGGGTTCGGGGTCTCGGGGTCGGGGTGTCGTGTCGGGGTGCCGGGTCGGGGTCTGGTTTTTTTTTCCTCTTTTTTCCTTTTCTTCTTCTGCCTCTTCTTCCTTTTCTTCCTTTTCTTCTTTTTTTCCTTTTTTTTGCTTCTTCTTCTTCTTCTTCCTCCTTTCCTTTTTCCTCTTCTTCTTCTCCTCCTCTCCTCTTTTTTTCTTCTTCTTCTTCCTCTTCTTCTTTTTTCTTCTCCTCCTCCTCTTCTTCTTCTTCCTTTCCTTTTTCCTCTTCTTCTTCTCCTCCTCTCCTCTTTTTTTCTTCTTCTTCTTTCCTAAAACTAAACTAAACCTAAACCTAAATCTAAAACTAAAACTAAAACTAAGACTAAAACTAAATCTAAACTAAACATAAACCTAAAACCAAAAAAACAGAAAAAAGGGAAAAAAACTAAACCTAAAACTAAAACTAAACTAAAACTAAACCTAAACCTAAAACTAAGACGAAAACTAAAAATAAAACTAAATCTAAACTAAACATAAACTTAAAAATAAAAAAAATAAAAAAGAAAAAAAGGAAAAAAAGAGGAGGAGAGCTCACCTGGGGCAGGGCCGGTGGAGGAGGTGGCCGGTGGAGGAGGGGAGCGGGGCGGCCTGGGGCGGCGGCGCCGGGCGGCAGTGGCAACGGGGCCGGGCCCGGCCGGGGCGGTGGGGCGCGACAGCGCCGAGACGTCAGGGCGGCGGGGGCGACGGGGCGGGGGACCGGTGGGGCGACGGCCCCGGGCGGCAGTGGCGACGGGGCGGGGGTCGGTGGGGTGGCGGGGTGGTGGGGGCGGCAGTGCGCTTGTGAAGAGCAGGGAGAGAAATAGAGAGAGAGGGGCGGGGTGGGGCGCGGCCGTTAACGTTAGATATGTTAAATCTTTGTCGTCCGCCCCCCTTTGCCGTATGCTTATTTGCTCTTTGCCGTCTGTTAGCAGACGGCAAAGAGGGGGCCGTTAAGTTTTTTTAAGCAGCTCGTCAGTGGGGCCCCCTCCCCCTTTGTCGTCTGCTAGCCGACGGCAAAGAATCTTTGCCGTCTGCTAGCGGACGGCAAAGAACTGGCTGATGGCAAAGAAGGTCTTTGCCATCAACCAGTTCTTTGACGTCTGCTTTTGGGTAGCTGATGGCAAAGAGCTTCTTTGCCGTCTCCTAGCAGACGGCAAAGAGCTGGCAGATGGCAAAGTAGCTGATTCCAGTAGTGATTCATTTTCTTCGAAACCCTAAAACAGGCAAAAAACAGCAATTCTGGTTTGGGCCTCCGGTTAATAGGTTAGTCCCAAAAATAATATAAAAGTGGATAATAAAGCCCAATAATGTCCAAAACAGTAGATAATATAGCATGGAGCAATCAAAAATTATAGATACGTTGGCGACGTATCAAGCACCCCCAAGCTTAATTCCTGCTTGTCCTCGAGTAGCTAAATAATAAAAACAGAATTTTTGATGCGGAGTGCAATTGGCATAATTTTAATGTAATTCTTCTTAATTGTGGTATGAATATTCAGATCCGAAAGATTCAAGACAAAAGTTCATATTGACATAAAAATAATAATACTTCAAGCATACTAACAAAGCAATCATGTCTTCTCAAAATAACATGGCTAAAGAAAGTTATCCCTACAAAATCATATAGTCTGGCTATGCTCTATCTTCACCACACAAAATATTTAAATCATGCACAACCCCGATGACAAGCCAAGCAATTGTTTCATACTTTTGACATTCTCAAAACTTTTTCAATCTTCACGCAATACATGAGCGTGAGCCATGAATATAGCACTATAGGTGGAATAGAGTGGTGGTTCTGGAGAAGACAAAAAGGGAGAAGATAGTCTCACATCAACTAGGCGTATCAACGGGCGATGGAGATGCCCATCAATAGATATCAATGTGAGTGAGTAGGGATTGCCATGCAACGGATGCACTAGAGCTATAAGTATATGAAAGCTCAAAAAGAAACTAAGTGGGTGTGCATCCAACTTGCTTGCTCATGAAGACCTAGGGAAATTTGAGGAAGCCCATCATTGGAATATACAAGCCAAGTTCTATAATGAAAGATTCCCACTAGTATATGAAAGTGACAACATGAGAGACTTTCTATTATGAAGATCATAGTGCTACTTTGAAGCACAAGTGTGGTAAAAGGATAGTAACATTGTCCCTTCTCTCTTTTTCTCTCATTTTTCCCTTTTTATTTTTTTATTTGGGCCTTTTCTATTTTTTTGGCCTCTTTTCATTCTCTTTCTTTATTTTTCGTCCGGAGTCTCATCCCTACTTGTGGGGGAATCATAGTCTCCATCATCCTTTCCTCACTAGGACAATGCTCTAATAATGATGATCATCACAATTTTATTTTTCTTACAACTAAACAATTACAACTCGATACTTAGAACAAAATATGACTCTATATGAATGCCTCCGGCGGTGTATCGGGATATGCAATGACTCATGAGTGACATGTACGAAAGAATTATGAATGGTGCCTTTGCCACAAATACTATGTCAACTACATGATCATGCTAAGCAATATGACAATGATGGAGTGTGTCATAAACGGAACGGTGGAAAGTTGCATGGAAATATATCTCGGAATGGCTATGGAAATGCCATAATAGGTAGGTATGGTGGCTGTTTTCAGGAAGGTATATGGTGGGTGTATGATACTGGCGAAAGGTGTGTGGTATTAGAGAGGCTAGCAAAGGTGGAAGGGTGAGAGTGTGTATAATCCATGGACTCAACATTAGTCATAAAGAACTCATATACTTATTGCAAAAATCTACAAGTTATCAAAGCAAAGTATTACGCGCATGCTCCTAGGGGGATATATTGGTAGGAAAAGACCATCACTCGTCCCCGACCGCCACTCATAAGGAAGGCAATCAAAAAATAAATCATTCTCCGACTTCATCACATAATGGTTCACCATACATGCATGCTATGGGAATCTTTGCCGTCCGCCAGTTGACATCATCAATGCGTCAACTCCCACTGTGATTTGCCGTCTGCCACGGCGGACGGCAAAGGCAAAGTCTTTGCCATCAGCTTAGCTTTGCCGTCCGCCACGGTAGGCAAATTTGCCAAATGGCCCATCCCTCAGGAAGCACAGGTGGGCACCACGTGCCCCCTTTGCCGTCTGCCACCGACGGCAAAGGCGTCTTTGCCGTCTGCCACGGACGGCAAAGAGCCTGCACTGCCTCTTTTTTATTCTGTTTTTCTTATATCCAACAATTATCACAGCAAATATATCACAACACATATATATCCATCACATAAATATCCAGCACATATGTATCCAACATAATAAATATCCAGCACATATATATCCATCATACATACATAGTAGGTTGCACATAGTTCCATTGATCCATACATATTACAATATGCAAAGTTTCATCATAGCAATCTAGTTTCATCATAGCAAGCGAGCAGAATACAAGAAGTGCATCAAAGGAAAAAACAAGCAATCCATCATAGGAAGCTGGCTTCCGTGAAGTGAATGAAACCTGCAAAATGACAAATAAGAAAGTTAGAAAAAGAAGACTAGAAGAAGAATTAGACTAGAAGAAAAAGAATAAAAGAAGAAGAACAAGACTAGAAGAAGAAGTATATGCCATTTATTAGCTAACTTAGGTGAACTGGATCATTTATGAACTAAATTAGTTGAAATGGATCGTTTATGAGCTAACTTAGGTGAAATGGGTTGTTTATTAGCTAACCTAGGTGAAATGGATTGTTTATGAGCTATCTTAGGTGAAATGGGTCGTTTATGAGCTAACCTAGGTGAAATGGGTCGTTTATGATCTAACCTAGGTGAAATTGATCATTTTGGAGCTAACTTAGTTGAAATGGGTCGTTTACGAGCTAACTAAGGTGAAATGCCACGTTTTTGAGCTAACTAAGGTGAAATGGATCGTTTTTGAGCTAACTTAGGTGAAATGGGTCATTTTGGAGCTAACCTAGGTGAGATGGGTCATTTTGGAGCAAACCTAGGTGAAATGGGTCATTTTAAAGCTAACGTAGGTAAAAATGGATCATTTAGGAGCTAATCTACATAAAATGGGTCATTTTAGAGCTAACTTGGATAAATTGGATCACTTGTAAGCTAACTAAGGTAAAATGAGTCATTTTAGAGCTAACTTAGGTAAAATGGATCGTTTATGAGCTAACTAAGCTAATTATGCAATTTTTGACATAAGTAAGCTAAGTACATATCGTTTTAGAGCTAACTTAGGTAAAATGGATGGTTTATGAGGTCAGTAAGCTTATTAAGTCATTTTGGAGGAAAAGAAGCTAACTCTAGGTCATTATGGTAAGCATATTGGAGGAAATAAAGCTAAGTCTAGGTCTTTATGCATTTGTTAAGCAAAACACTAGAGAAACTTACCATGATCAGGGAGGTGTAGGAGCAGGCTGGCTCGCGCCAGTAGCTGGAGAAGGATCGTGCGATGCGTTTCTAGAGTTAAGCTGCACCAAAGATCATTTCCAATGTCTCGTTAGCATTATGACACTCAAATGTTAAGACTAGCAAGTAATGTCCATTCAAATTAAACTCACCGTGCTCCCAGGAGCAATCACTGGCATCGGCGGAGCGGTCTGACCGGACTTCTCGCACACAGACTGCACATTTTGTTTTCACAACAGAGTCATACTAGTTAGTAATGAGACTCAAATGTTAAGACTAGCAAGTAATCTACAGAAGAAACTTACCACAAGGAGCTCGTACATGGCCCTTGCCTGCATGTCATTCCATGCCCTCTCCTCCTCCAACATCTTTGTCGTCCTCTCCTCCAACTCCCGCTGCCTCTCCGCCGCCTCCGCCAGAAGTTTCTCCGTTCTATCTCTCTCACTCTGTATAGCAACCTGCAACACCACTCACATGACCATTTGTAATCATTGATGGAAGCGCACCCAATGTAATGGGGAAAGATAGATGAGTACGTATAACTAACCTTCAAGGCGAGTCAGACTGGCCGTTCACGAGGCCTTATCTCAGGAGCAGAGCTCGACTGGCGCGCCTTGATATCCGGGAGAGTGCTAGGACAACGGATAAGTCCATCTCCCATGGCTATGGAACCATGGGACCTCCCGCCACCAGATATCATCAG
Organism: Triticum monococcum; assembly: GCA_034509565.1. Classification (NCBI taxonomy): domain Eukaryota; kingdom Viridiplantae; phylum Streptophyta; class Magnoliopsida; order Poales; family Poaceae; genus Triticum; species Triticum monococcum. Next base: position 73,311,992 of record CM067846.1, read on the forward strand.
CAGCTCTGTATCAATGGGACCCTGGCTCGGGTTAAAGTCCTCCCCTTTCCTCGCCTTCCCCTGATCTCTATATTGCACGAGCTTGTCATGGGCGGGGATGTTGGTGAAGTTCTTTGGATCATCGAGGTCAGACGCAGAGAATGCCTTGACTTTCTTGTAAGGGCCAGTGTGGGCCATGGCATACAGGTCGTACACCTCTGGCACCTTATCCGCCTTATTGTAGCGTGCCTGAAAGAGAGAAACAAAGAAAATTAGTAATTAAAGTGCTAAAGCTAGCATGATGAATGAATTGCATGAATCATGAAGCAAACCACATACCCAGTTCCGCCCGTACTGAAATAAGTTGGAGCTGCCTTGGTGGTGTGGCACACCTTCCATTTGAGCACGTTTGTCCTTGGCCTCTTTATGGGTGGCCCGCCATTCTTTTGAGCACCACGCATTGACCAACACCTCCCAACAATCCATCCGATCCGCACACCATCTCGGAGGGGCCTAAGTTAGCAAATAGAAACTTGAGCTCTATGGCTATGAATTCCTAAATGAAGGAAGTAAGTACAAGGCCTTAAGAATTACCTTCATGTACTACTCCTTACTCAAGAACTTATCGCGGCACTCTTGCTTGGGCTTCTTGATACCCGGCCCGGCGTAGTAGTCTCGAACAGCCTGCACCCGAACCTCATGCCGTAAGTTCTGAAGTAGGCGCTTGCACTCCTTGTGGATAACATCTGCCGCGTCCTCCTCGTATCCCTCCTCACACCTGTAGAATGTCTGCAATAAAATGAGACAATATTGATTAGTACAATTAATAACTAGCTAGTTGAAGATTTTTAATTGTGTAAAGGAGAAATTACCCAGAACTTTCTGATCACCACGTCTGCCCTCGTCTTGCACAAGACACCGTCGATAATCTCATCCGGCGGGGCCGGGGCAGCCAAGTAGTGCTCCCAACTCAATCCAACCTCTGGAAGCCGACCCTCACCAGGCAACATGACAAACCCCGGTAAGATTTGCCGAATCAGAACTCCAAGGACAGAGTTGGGCCGACGGACACTTTCATGGTGGTCCCAACACCTGCAGCATGACAAGGCCAACACATCAGTTATTTGAAGAAACGTGAATGTAGAAGGTACAAAAAGATTAAATGCACATACCTCTCCCCATCAGGGAAAATCAACCACCTCTGCTCGCGGGTCGCCGGCACGGACGGGAGCCGTGTAGCACCATGCTGGTAGACGTTGCCCCCCCCCCTCCTCCCCCTCCTCCTCAAAATCAGTCGGCTCCCCGCCATCATCAGCATGGCCACTCGGCTCCCCGCCATCATCAGCATGGCCACTCGGCTCTTCAGGTTGACCCGGCCAGGTACCCCATCTAGACGTGTGCTCCTCCGGGGTCTCATGGGCCCAACTCTCGTGGGCCGAAGCCCGTCGACCCGAGGCTCGTGGGCCAAAGACCCGTGGACCGGAGGCTCATGGACCGGAGTCCGTGCAACCTCCTCCTCAAACGAGTCCACCCTAGCAGTCACGTGCTCGGGTGAAACAGTTGGGGGCGGCGGCGAGGAAGGCGCCGTAAGAGTCACCCTACCTCCTCTCCCGCGACCACGTGCTCCACGTCCTCTCTTCTTCTTACCTCGTCCCCTGCTGGGCACCGCGGTCGACGAAGAAGGGCCCGGCGGTATCGCCATACTGTCCAGCAACGCTCGGCGGAGAGGTGCGTGTGGAATGGAAGACCTCGCCGACGAAGTAGGGGCCTCGGCGCCCTCCCGACCAGCGCCCACCATCTTTCAACACCTGCCATGATAAAGAACAAACGAAATTAGTACAACATAAAAAAAAGTACCGACATGAATAATAATATGTATATCACTTAAGTGTATCATCATCAAGTACAAAATAAAAAATTGAATACCTGACACTACTAATAATCTCGATCAGTATCATCAATAAATGCATAATCATCATCATCACTATAATCAATGATGGCATCATAGGGTTCATTGGCATCAACATGTGCAAGGCCACCTTGACGTAATTGGTCAAGCATTGACAGGTCATCCGCAGCAGTAGCCTCTTCTTCTTCCAGCTCTTCTTGTTCCTCCTCTGGGGTGATGTCGGATTCATTATCGCTGTCTACTTCAATGTTTTGGGGTGAAGTATAGCGGTTCTTGAAATGCTTTTTGGAAAGACGTGTCTCTTGGAAGAATTCTCCTTCATATGTGTCTGGGTTAATGTGAGGTTCATAATCCTCTTCCTTTGGGGGAGAAAGTCTAGCATGTGGCGGCACTTCATAAACGACATCCCAACCTTTCAGATTTGGATTAGTTTGGCAGGCCCATGGTAGATAGAATACTTGGGTCTCCTGTTGAGCCGTAATATAGACATCAGGAACTTCTAAATGGGTGCTTTGGTTGATTTCAACTAGCCCTATATGTTCATGAGTCCTTCTAGCCCTACATGTTGGGTAGACTCACCATGAAATGTCCACACCGTATAATCGGGGATAAAACCACTCTTCTGCAGGTGTTTTCCCATTTCAGCCTCTGTCCTCTTTTCCCAATTGTCGCACCGGAAACAGGGGCACCATGTATTCTTCTGGCCATTTGCTAATGCGGCTTGCACAAACCCCTTGGTTTTTGTGAACCATTCAGCGCTCCATTTGTTCTGACCAGTGTGACCTGTATACATCCAAGCACGATCACTCATCTTGACTTTCAGAGCTACTGGACACACAACAATTATATATGTAATTCACCATGTATATATATTCATCAGTTGATCTACTTTGTCAATTTTATTACGTCCATGCAACCTACACTCTAATAGGTAATGATAGGTCCTAATCCCACCCGTGTATGGGTAGATTGGGTTCATTTTCCCATGCTATGCTATGGATCCGACGCAAAATTTCGGCAGCACCTCCCCGTTGTTCTCCTGATACACGTCTCTGCAATAAATAGAGAGGAAGTGTACCCGGAGAACAATAGGGGAGGCACTCACAAAATTTATGCGTCGGATCCGGAGCAAAGCATACAGGAAAACGAACCCAATCTACACATACTCGGGCTGTCCATGGACAGCGTTGGACAATTCGAAAGCATCAAGGTTATAAATATGCAAATGCATGCATATTTATAACTATGACGCTTTCGAACGGGAGACACATATTGGTTACGCATACTGATGATTTAAGACACATATATAGCTAGCTATCAAGTTTCATCGGAATAGATCAAATAATTAATGGGGAGGAGGACATGTCATTTGTACTCACCCACGAACGAAGGGGCGGAGCTCGTCAAACGCACGGCGAGGTCGTCGAACACCAAACTTCACAGCGATGAAACAACTGCACATTTAAAACTGCCCGATCAACACAATTATATATGATGTTTTTCATAACAAAATCGAAAAATATATGACCTAACTAATAATTCACAAATATATGACCCCGTCGGCTGATGGAAAGCCAAAGAACACCTTTTCAGGAGGTGTCGGGGGTCGGGGTGCCGTGTCGGGGTCAGGGTGCTGTTTCGGGGTCGGGGGGTCGGGATGTCGTGTCGGTGTCAGGGTGCCATGTCTGGGTCGGGGTGCTGTTTCGGGGTCGGGGTGTCGTGTCGGGGTCGGGGTGTCGAGATCAGGGGGTCAGGGGGTCGGTTGTCGGGGTCGGGGTGTCGGGTCAGGCTCGGTGTCGGGGTGTCGGGTCAGGCTCGGGGTCGGGGTGTCGGGGTCGGGGTCGAGGTCGGGGTGCCGTGTTGGTGTCGGGGTCGGGGTGTCGGGTTCGGGGTCTCGGGGTCGGGGTGTCGTGTCGGGGTGCCGGGTCGGGGTCAGGTTTTTTCCTCTTTTTTCCTTTTCTTCTGCCTCTTCTTCCTTTTCTTCCTTTTTTTTGCTTCTTCTTCTTCTTCTTCCTCCTTTCCTTTTTCCTCTTCTTCTTCTCCTCCTCTCCTCTTTTTTCTTCTTCTTCTTCTTCCTCTTCTTCTTTTTTCTTCTCCTCCTCCTCTTCTTCTTCTTCCTTTCCTTTTTCCTCTTCTTCTTCTCCTCCTCTCCTCTTTTTTTCTTCTTCTTCTTTCCTAAAACTAAACTAAACCTAAACCTAAATCTACAATAAAACTAAAACTAAAAATAAAAATAAATCTAAACTAAACATAAACCTAAAACCAAAAAAACAGAAAAATGGGAAAAAAAACTAAACAAAAGCTAAAACTAAACTAAAACTAAACCTAAACCTAAAACTAAACCTAAAACTAAAAATAAAACTAAGTCTAAACTAAACATAAACCTAAAACTAAAAAAAGAAAAAAGGAAAAAAAAGAGGAGGAGAGCTCACCTGGGGCAGGGCCGGTGGAGGAGGTGGCCGGTGGAGGAGGGGAGCGGGGCGGCCTGGGGCGGCGGCGCCGGGCGGCAGTGGCGACGGGGCCGGGCCCTGCCGGGGCGGTGGGCGCGGGGGGGGGGGGGGCCGGGGCGGGGCGGCGCCGAGACGGCAGGGCGGCGGGGGCAATGGCGCGGGGGACCGGTGGGGCGACGGCACCGGGCGGTAGTGGCGACAGGGCGGGGGCCGGTGGGGCGGCGGGGTGGTGGGGCGACGGGGCGGCGGCGAGTGGTTGGGGCAGCAGCGCGCTTGTGAAGAGTAGGGAGAGAAACAGAGAGAGAGGGGTGGGGTGGGGCGCGACCGTTAACGTTAGATATGTTAAATCTTTGCCGTCCGCCCCCCTTTGCTGTCCGCTTATTTTCTCTTTGCCGTCTGCTAGCAGACGGCAAAGAGGGGGCCGTTAAGTTTTTTTAAGCAGCTCGTCAATGGGGCCCCCTCCCTCTTTGCCGTCTGCTAGCCGACGGCAAAGAATCTTTGCCGTCTGCTAGCAGACGGCAAAGAACTGGCTGATGGCAAAGAAGGTCTTTGCCATCAACCAGTTCTTTGACGTCTACTTTTGGGTAGCTTATGGCAAAGAGCTGGCAGATGGCAAAGTAGTTGATTCCAGTAGTGATTCCTTTTCTTCGAAACCCTAAAACAAGCTATGGAGAAGATAGTCTCACATCAACTAGGCGTATCAACGGGCTATGGAGATGCCCATCAATAGATATCAATGTGAGTGAGTAGGGATTGCCATGCAACGGATGCACTAGAGCTATAAGTATATGAAAGCTCAAAAAGAAACTAAGTGGGTGTGCATCCAACTTGCTTGCTCATGAAGACCTAGGGAAATTTGAGGAAGCCCATCATTGGAATATACAAGCCAAGTTATATAATGAAAGATTCCCACTAGTATATGAAAGTGACAACATGAGAGACTTTCTATTATGAAGATCATAGTGCTACTTTGAAGCACAAGTGTGGTAAAAGGATAGTAACATTGTCCCTTCTCTTTTTTTCTCTCATTTTTTCCCTTTTTATTTTTTTTTTATTTGGGCCTTTTCTCTTTTTTTTGGCCTCTTTTCATTCTCTTTTTTTATTTTTCGTCCGGAGTCTCATCCCGACTTGTGGGGGAATCATAGTCTCCATCATCCTTTCCTCACTGGGACAATGCTCTAATAATGATGATCATCACAATTTTATTTTTCTTACAACTCAACAATTACAACTCGATACTTAAAACAAAATATGAATCTATATGAATGCCTCCGGCAGTGTATCTGGATATGCAATGACTCATGAGTGACATGTACGAAAGAATTATGAACGGTGGCTCTGCCACAAATACTATGTCAACTACATGATCATGCTAAGCAATATGACAATGATGGAGTGTGTCATAAACGGAACGGTGGAAAGTTGCATGGAAATATATCTCGGAATGGCTATGGAAATGCCATAATAGGTAGGTATGGTGGCTGTTTTGAGGAAGGTATATGGTGGGTGTATGATACCGGCGAAAGGTGTGCGGTATTAGAGAGGCTAGCAAAGGTGGAAGGGTGAGAGTGTGTATAATCCATGGACTCAACATTAGTCATAAAGAACTCATATACTTATTGCAAAAATCTACAAGTTATCAAAGCAAAGTATTACGCGCATGCTCCTAGGGGGATATATTGGTAGGAAAAGACCATCGCTCGTCCCCGACTGCCACTCATAAGGAAGGCAATCAAAAAATAAATCATGCTCCGACTCCATCACATAATGGTTCACCATACATGCATGCTACGGGAATCACAAGCTTCAACACAAGTATTTCTCAAATTCACAACTACTCAACTAGCATGACTTTAATATCACCATCTCTATACCTCAAAACAATTATCAAGTATCAAACTTATCATAGTATTCAACACACTCATAAGAAAGTTTTATTATTAATCTTGCATACGAAGAATTTTAGGATTTTAAGCAAATTACCATGCTATTAAGACTCTCAAAATAATCCAAGTGAAGCATGAGAGATCAATAGTTTCTATAAAACAAATCCACCACCGTGCTCTAAAAGATATAAGTGAAGCATTAGAGAAAAATTATATAACTCAAAAGATATAAGCGAAGCACATAGAGTATTCTAACAAATTCCAAATCAAGTATGGCTCTCTCAAAATGTTTGTACAGCAAGGATGATTGTGGAAAACTAACAAGCAAAGACTCAAATCATACAAGACGCTTCAAGCAAAACACATATCATGTGGTAAATAAAAATATAGCTCCAAGTAAAGTTCCTGATAGAAGTAGACGAAAGAGGGGATGCCTTCCGGGGCATCGCCAAGCTTTGGCTTTTAGGTGTCCTTAGATTATCTTGGGGGTGCCATGGGCATCCCCAAGATTAGGCTCCTACCAATCCTTGTTCCATAATCCATCAAATCTTTACCCAAAACTTGAAAAATTCACAACACAAAACTTAAAGTAGAAAATCTCGTGAGCTCTGTTAGCGAAAGAAAACAAAAGACCACTTCAAGGTACAGTAATGAACTCATTATTTATTTATATAGGTGTTATACCTACTGTATTCCAACTTCTCTATGGTTTATAGACTATTTTACTAGCCATAGATTCATCAAAATAAGTAAACAACACACGAAAAACAGAATCTGTCAAAAACAGAACAGTCTGTAGTAATCTGTAGCTAGCACAAGATCTGGAACCCCAAAAATTCTAAAATAAATTTCTGGACGTGAGGAATTTATCTATTAATTATATGAAAAAAGAATTAACTAAATACCACTTTCCAAATAAAAATGACAGCAGTTCTCGTGAGCGCTAAAGTTTCTGTTTTTTACAGCAAGTTCAACAAGACTTTCCCCAAGTCTTCCCAACGGTTCTACTTGGCACAAACACTAATTAAACACAAAAAACACAACCAAAACAGAGGCTAGATAATTTATTTATTACTAAACAGGAGCAAAAAGCAAGGAATAAAAATAAAATTGGGTTGCCTCCTATAACACCCTCGATGCGGCTATATCTCCCACGTGTCGAGGCACGACTTAGAGGCATAGCCGCATTAAAAGCAATGTCGCAAGTCGTGAAATCATCACACATCCCATGTACAAAAATAATATAAAGGGGAAGAACATAGTTGGCTTACACTCGCCACGTCACACCAAAGTACATAAATAACATCCATCATACAAATCACTCATGGCCCGACTACGGCGCCAAAATAGAAAAGACCCCCAACATGCGACAAGGCCCTGAATCTAACCCCGATTGGGCACCACTACTGATCATCAGGAAAAGACACATAGTAACGCTGAGAGTCCTCGTCGTACTCCCACTTGAGCTCGAGCGCGCCATCTGGAGCTGTATCATCTGTCCCTGCATCTGGTGTAATAATAATCTGTGAACCACAGGGACTCAGCAATCTCGCACCCTCGCGATCAAGACTATTTAAGCTTAATAGGTAGGAAAGGGGGTAATGTATAAGTGGAACTGCAGCAAGCGACTAGCATATATGGTGGCTAACTTATTCGCAAAAGAGAGCGAGAAGATGAGGCAAAGCACGAGCGAGAAACTAGAGAGCAACCTGCGCAAACATAACTCCAACACCGTGTCCACTTCCCGGGCTCCACCGCGAAGAGGCCATCACGGCAACACACTCAGTTGATTCATTTTAATTAATTAAGGTTCAAGTTATCTACAACCGGACATTAACAAATTCCCATCTGCCCATAACCGCGGGCACGTCTTTCGAAAGATCAATCCCTGCAGGGGGGGTCCCAACTTAGCCCATAACAAGATCTCACGGTCAACGAAGGAATAGACCTCCACCCAAGACACATCGATCAGACTCGGTATCTTGGTACAACAAGATGATTCGACACGTCAAAATAAGTCCAGCAACACCGCCCGAATGTGCTGACAAATCCCGATAGGAGCTGCACATATCTCGTTCTCAGGGCACACTCAGATGAGACATCCTACGAGTAAAACCAACCCTCAAGTTGCCCCGAGGTGGCCCCGCAGTCTACTCAGTCGGACCAACACTCAGAGGAGCACTGGCCCGTGGGGGGCTAAAATAAAGATGACCCTCGGGCTCCGGAAACCCAAGGTAAAAAGGGGTAGGTGGAAAATGGTAAAACCAATGTTGGGCATTGCTGGAAAAGCTTTAATCAAGGCGAACTATCAAGGGGTTCCCATTATAGCCCAACCGCGTAAGGGACGCAACAATCCGGGAACATAACACCGATATGACAAAAACTAGGGCGGCAAGAGTGGAACAAAACACTAGGCGAGAGGCCGAGCCTTCCACCCTTTACCAAGTATATAGATGAATTAAGATAACATAGCAATATAATGATATCCCAACAAGTAAATAAATGTTCCAACAAGGAACGGCTCCAATCTTCCCCTGCAACTAACAACGCTATAAGAAGGGCTGAGCAAAGCGGTAACATAGCCAATCAACGGTTTGCTAGGACAAAGGTGGGTTAGAGGCTCAATCATGGCAATTGGGAGCCTGACAACCAAGTGGTAGGCATCGTAGCATTGGCAAAGCAAAAGAGCGAGCAAACTAGCATAGCAAAGATAGTAGTGATTTCGAGGGTATGATCATCTTGCCTGCACAGTTGTCAGAGTTGACTGGATCCTCAAAAGCAAACTCAACGGACTCCTCGTTAGCGAACTCGTCTCCCGGCTCTACCCAACAACACAAACAAGCAACAAGGATACAATCAACCACGTGCAAGGACAACCAATAATATGCAAAGATGGTATGCTATGCGGGATGCGATGCGGGATGCAAAATGCACGACGTGACAGGAAATGCATAAACCTAGCCTCAACTTGGAAAACCAAGTGTGCCACTGGATAGAGGGGAAGAAATCCCCTGAAAATGATATAAAGATCATAGGAATCGGAGCTACGGTTTAGAAATGGCAAGCGTTTTACGAAACGAGCCGATCTGCGATTTACAGCAAGTAGGCTCCTAAATGCAACGAAATGAACATGCTACAGCCACCAAACATGGAAACAAAATACATGGCAGGGATATAAACAAGATGCTTAACAAATCACTAGGACTGAGCCATAGGAAAATGCATCCATTAAGAGGTTCAAACAAGCATGGCAAAACTGAATAAGCAAAACAGATTTCAGACTTAGTGAAATTAACACTAGTCTGAAATTTCAGACCACGATGCTCTCTTCGGAGCAGCAAAACAACATGAAACATAACCTGAACATGGCAAGTAAGAACATGGCATGGAGCTACTCAACAAGCTTAACAAAACACCCAAAGTGACCTGGGGCCAAAAGGGTTCACAAAATAATCTACCGAGCACACGAACATAGATGAAACACAATCAGTTTTCAGACTTAGTGAAAACTGAGACATGCTGAAATTATAACTCACGGAGGCATGTAAACGAGCTCGATGCACTCACTACGGTGCAAGTCATGGCAAGGCAAGCATATATCCATAAAGAAGGCACAAAATGCTAGCTAGAAATGGCAAGAACAATGGCATAGCATGCATGGATCACTAGCAATAGCACCGGCAAAATCGCAAAAGAGTTCACGATCTACCCAAATTAACAACGATGCAAAAGTTGAGCTCGATTGAGTCAACCTAGGGTGCTCCAACATAACAAGTAAAGACATGGATGGATAGAGCACAACAAGATTAACAAATGTCCCTTACTGATCATACTCAAAAGGGGCACGGATCACTAGGAAACAAGCCGAACATATGGCAGCATGAACTAAAACATCCCAGACTTAGTGAAAATCACCAAGTCCCTGAAATCAGCAATCTCAGGTACCCCTCTTTGCAAGCTTGCACAAGACACCACACACATCCTAAAAATGCATGGGTGCCACCCCTGGAAAGAAGACAAAATGCTTAAAAATTCATTCCACAGGGTCACAGGCATATCATGCACACAATAATCATGGCAAAAATGACAAAAGTCAATGATGAGCTAACGGATCTGCAATTTAACTCACGATGCCTCCTTCTAACAGCATTTTGGGCATCAAGATGACCTCAAATGCAAATGATGTAATGGAATGAAATGATGTACTCGTCGAGACGAAGATTTTGATATATCATATGTCCAAAACGGAGCCACGGATGCAAAGTTATGAGTAGTCAAAGAATGAATAAAAACTACGGAGATTAGGGTTTCGGGGAGAGGTCAACCGGATCTAGATCTGGAATTACTGTAGCAGCACTGTAGCGCGGACCCGGCACTGTAGCAACTGGCGGGAACCGAGGACGGCCGGCCGGACTTGGCGCTCTCCGGCGAAGGTGGAGCTCCGGCGAGGCGGGGAGCGCACCGGGCGGCGGCGAGGGAGCCCGCGACGGCGGCGGAGGGGCGCGGCGTCGTCGAGCGGTGACCGGCGTCGTGGGGCGGTGGCCGGCGTCGTGAGGCGCGGCGTCGTCGGCGGTCGCCGGCGTCGGGGAAGACAAGGCCGCGGGCGGCGACGCAAGGGAGGTCCGGGCGGCGCGGATCCGGTCTCCCCGTGGGCTCGGTCGGCGGCGTGGATGGGCCGCGGGGGCCGGTTGCGGGCTCTCCGGGCCCGGCGGCGCGGCGATGTGGGCACCGAGCGGCGGCGAATGGGGAGGCGCCACGTGGCGCTGGCGGGCAGGTCGGACACGTCCCTCGGCGCGGACTTTGTCCGGTGCGCCGCGGATGGAGGAGGATCTGAGGTTAGGGATGGAGGGGATCCGGGATATTTCGAGGGGGGCCTTTAAATTGGCATAGGAGGAGCTAGGAGAGTCCAAATGAGGTGCGGTTTTTGCCCACGCGATCGTGATCGAACGACCGAGACGATGGAGTAGAGTTTGGTGGGTTTTGGGACAAATTGGAGGGGTGTTGGGCTGCAACACACACGAGGCCTTTTCGGTCCCTCGGTTAACCGTTGGAGTATCAAACGAAGTCCAAATGACCTGAAACTTGACAGGCGGTCTACCGGTAGTAAACCAAGGCCGCATGGCAAGCCTCGGTCCAATCCGGAAAGGTTTAATCCCCACACACGAAAGAAAGCTAGAAATGGCCACCGGAGGAGAACGAAGCGCCGGAATGCAAAACGGACAACGGGAAAAATGCTCGAATGCATGAGATGAACATGTATGCAAATGCAATACACGTGATGACATGATATGAGATGCACGAAAATGAAAACAACACACGGAGACAAAGACCCGAACCCGAGAAATAAGTATAACTTAATGCCGGAAACGGCAAGAGTTGGAGTACAAATTGGGAAAGTTAAATCTGGGGCGTTACACCTCCCAACAAGCGCTATCGTTTAACGCCCCTAGCTAGGCATAACAAGCAAGAATAGATCTAGCTATTGCCATCTTTGGTAGGCAATTATTCAATGAGGCATCTACCATCTTTAGGAATTTCTTTCTTTTTCTTAATTATCAAACTTTTAGGCACAAGATAGAAAAATTCATTTGTAACAAATGGTTCCTTAATGATATTAAAAAGATTAGGATGAACACTTATAGATTTGCGATCCGCATTTTCCTTACTAGATGATTCACCCTTATTTATTAGGAACGTACATAAGTTTGGCAACTTTAGTGGAAGGACTCGGAGTATTCTTTATGGAAGAAAAAGCGTTTCCCAAGTTGGTAATAATATTCTCAAGTTTATCGATCCTAACGGAATCGTGATTTATTCTCATTAACTATGGGTTCCTTTTCTTTAATATCTTTCAAAGTAACTCCTACTTTAGATCCATATTGAGAGATTCGGCTGTGGATCTTTTTATCCAAATTTTCAATTAACTCTACGGTAGGAACCTTATTTTCAATAATCTCAAGCCTTTGAATTACATGCTTCAAAGTTAATATACTTCCATTAACCAAGAGAGGGAGTGAGCCAAATAAATCTAACATAGCATTATAAGAATCAAAAGTATGGCTACCCAAAAAATTCCCTCCGGTAATAGTATCAAGAACATAATGGTGCCAAGGAGTAATGCCCACATAAAAATTGCGAAGGAGAATGGTAGTAGATTGCTTCCTAGTAGATTTATTTTGAGCATTGCAAATTCTATACCAAGCATCTTTTAGATTTTCTCCCTCCCTTTGCTTAAAATTTTGAATTTCATTCTCAGGATACAACGGAGAAGATAAGGGACTATCCATAACGACAAGCAAACAAACTAACAAACAAGCAAACAAAAAGCAAGCGGACAAAAAGAGGCAAATAGAGAGGGAGTATAGAGAGAGAGGGCAAATAAAACGGCAAGGGTGAAGTGGGGGCGAGGAAAACGAGAGGCAAATGGCAAATAATGTAATGCGGGAGATAAGGGTATGTGATGGGTACTTGGTATGTTGACTTTTGCGTAGACCTCCTCGGCAACGGCGCCAGAAATCCTTCTTGCTACCTCTTTTAGCATTGCGTTGGTTTTCCTCGAAGAGGAAGGGATGATGCAGCGAAGTAGCGTAAGTATTTACCTTAGTTTTTGAGAACCAAGGTATCAATCCAGTAGGAGGCTACAAGCGAGTCCCTCGCATGTGCACAAAACAAATAAATCCTCGCAACCAAAACAAATAGGGGTTGTCAATCCCTATAGGGCCACTTACGAGAGTGAGATCTAATAGATATGATAAGATAATATTTTTGGTATTTTTATGATAAAGATGCAAAGTAAAATAATGGCAAAGTAAGTAGCAAAGTAAATAACTAAGTAGTAGGAGATTGATATGATAAAGATGGACCCGGGGGCCATAGGTTTCACTAGTGGCTTCTCTCAAGAGAATAAGTATTCTACGGTGGGTGAACAAATTACTGTTGAGCAATTGACAGAATTGAGCATAGTTATGAGAATATCTAGGTATGATCATGTGTATAGGCATCACGTGGCGCTGGCGGGCAGGTCGGACACGTCCGTCGGCGCGGACTTTGTCCGGTGCGCCGCGGATGGAGGTGGATCTGAGGTTAGGGATGGAGGGGATCCGGGATATTTTGAGGGGGGCCTTTAAATAGGCATAGGAGGAGCTAGGAGAGTCCAAATGAGGTGCGGTTTTCGCCCACGCGATCGTGATCGAACGACCGAGACGATGGAGCAGAGTTTGGTGGGTTTTGGGACAAATTGGAGGGGTGTTGGGCTGCAACACACACGAGGCCTTTTCGGTCCCTCGGTTAACTGTTGGAGTATCAAACGAAGTCCAAATGACCCGAAACTTGACAGGCGGTCTACCGGTAGTAAACCAAGGCCGCATGGCAAGTCTCGGTCCAATCCGGAAAGGTTTAATCCCCACACACGAAAGAAAGCTAGAAATGGCCACCGGAGGAGAACGAAGCGCCGGAATGCAAAACGGAAAACGGGAAAAATGCTCGAATCCATGAGATGAACATGTATGCAAATGCACTGCATGTGATGACATGATATGAGATGCACGAAAACGAAAACAACACACGGAGACAAAGACCCGAACCCGAGAAATAAATATAACTTAATGCCGGAAACGGCAAGAGTTGGAGTACAAATTGGGAAAGTTAAATCTGGGGCGTTACACCTCCCAACAAGCGCTATCGTTTAACGCCCCTAGCTAGGCATAACAAGCAAGAATAGATCTAGCTATTGCCATCTTTGGTAGGCAATTATTCAATGAGGCATCTACCATCTTTAGGAATTTCTTTCTTTTTCTTAATTATCAAACTTTTAGGCACAAGATAGAAAAATTCATTTGTAACAAATGGTTCCTTAATGATATTAAAAAGATTAGGATGAACACTTATAGATTTGCGATCCGCATTTTCCTTACTAGATGATTCACATTTATTTTTTAGGAACGTACATAAGTTTGGCAACTTTAGTGGAAGGACTCGGAGTATTCTTTATGGAAGAAAAAGCGTTTCCCAAGTTGGTAATAATATTCTGAAGTTTATCGATCCTAACGGAATCGTGATTTATTCTCATTAACTATGGGTTCCTTTTCTTTAATATCTTTCAAAGTAACTCCTACTTTAGATCCATATTGAGAGATTCAACTGTGGATCTTTTTATCCAAATTTTCAATTAACTCTACGGTAGCAACCTTATTTTCAATAATCTTAAGCCTTTGAATTACATGCTTCAAAGTTAATATACTTCCATTAACCAAGAGAGGGAGTGAGCCAAATAAATCTAACATAGCATTATAAGAATCAAAAGTATGGCTACCCAAAAAATTCCCTCCAGTAATAGTATCAAGAACATAATGGTGCTAAGGAGTAATGCCCACATAAAAATTGCGAAGGAGAATGGTAGTAGATTGCTTCCTAGTAGATTTATTTTGGGCATTGCAAATTCTATACCAAGCATCTTTTAGATTTTCTCCCTCCCTTTGCTTAAAATTTTGAATTTCATTCTCAGGATACAACGGAGAAGATAAGGGACTATCCATAACGACAAGCAAACAAACTAACACACAAGCAAACAAAAAGCAAGCGGACAAAAAGAGGCAAATAGAGAGGGAGTATAGAGAGAGAGGGCAAATAAAACTGCAAGGGTGAAGTGGGGGAGAGGAAAACGAGAGGCAAATGGCAAATAATGTAATGCGGGAGATAAGGGTACGTGATGGGTACTTGGTATGTTGACTTTTGCGTAGACCTCCTCGGCAACGGCGCCAGAAATCCTTCTTGCTACCTCTTTTAGCATTGCGTTGGTTTTCCTCGAAGAGGAAGGGATGATGCAGCGAAGTAGCGTAAGTATTTAACTTAGTTTTTGAGAACCAAGGTATCAATCCAGTAGGAGGCTACACGCGAGTCCCTCGCATGTGCACAAAACAAATAAATCCTCGCAACCAAAACAAATAGGGGTTGTCAATCCCTATAGGGCCACTTACGAGAGTGAGATCTAATAGATATGATAAGATAATATTTTTGGTATTTTTATGATAAAGATGCAAAGTAAAATAATGGCAAAGTAAATAACTAAGTAGTAGGAGATTGATATGATAAAGATAGACCCGGGGGCCATAGGTTTCACTAGTGGCTTCTCTCGAGAGAATAAGTATTCTACGGTGGGTGAACAAATTACTGTTGAGCAATTGACAGAATTGAGCATAGTTATGAGAATATCTAGGTATGATCATGTGTATAGGCATCACGTCCGAGACAAGTAGACCGACTCCTGCCTGCATCTACTACTATTACTCCACTCATCGATTGCTATCCAGCTACTGTTATGATATATAATGATGCTATAAAAAGTGATTGAAACTATCATTGATCAAACTTAAGCACTCTCTTGCATTCACACTTCATAAATTATTTCTTTTATCATTTACCTACTCGAGGACGAGCTGGAATTAAGCTTGGGGATGTTGATACGTGTCCAACGTATCTATAATTTATGAAGTATTCATGCCATGTTTACAATAGTTTTATATGAATTTGGTATGATTTGATTAGAATTAACCCGGACTGACGATGTTTTCAACAGAATTACCGTGGTGTTGTTTTTGTGCAGAAATAAAAGTTCTCGGAGTGCGATGAAAATCAACAGAGATTTTTTCTGGAAAATATAAAAAAATACTAGAACAAAAATCAACCAGAGGGGAGTCCCGTGGGCCCCATGAGGATGGGGGGCGCGCCCAACCACCTAAGCGTGCCCCTGTGCCTCGTGGACTACCCGTGGGGCCCCCTCACTTGTTCTCGACGCCAACCTCTCCTATAAATACCCAAACCTCCAGAAATTAACCTAGATCGGAAGTTCTACCGCCGCAAGGCTCTGTAGCCACGAGAAATCAATCTAGGCCCTCTCTAGCACCCTGCCGGAGGGGGCCATCATCACCGGAGGCTATGTGCTACCTCTTTTAGCACTGTGTTGGTTTTCCCCGAAGAGGAAAGGGTGATGCAGCAAAGTAGCATAAGTATTTCCCTTAGTTTTAGGAACCAAGGTATCAATCCAGTAGGAGGCTATGCGCGAGTCCCTTGCACGTGCACAAAACAAATAAATCCTCGCAACCAACGCAAATAGGGGTTGTCAATCCCTATAGGGCCACTTACGAGACTGAGATCTGATAGATATGATAATATAATATTTATGATAAAGATGCGAAATAAAATAAAGGCAAAGTAAATAGCAAAGTAAATAACTAAGTAGTAGGAGATTGATATGATAAAGATAGACCCGAGGGGCCTAGGTTTCACTAGAGGCTTCTCTCGAGAGCATAAGTATTCTACGGTGGGTGTACAAATTACTGTTGAGCAATTGACAGAATTGAGCATAGTTATGAGAATATCTAGGTATGATCATGTGTATAGGCATCACGTCCGAGACAAGTAGACCGACTCCTGCCTGCATCTACTACTATTACTCCACTCATCGACTGCTATCCAGTATGCAACTAGAGTATTAAGTTAAAAATAGAGTAACGCCTTAAGCAAGATGACATGATGTAGAGGCATAGACTCATGCAATATGAAGAAAACCCCATCTTGTTATCCTCGAGTTCAACAATACAATACATGCCTTGCTGCCCTTACTGTCACCGGGAAAGGACACCGCAAGATTGAACCCAAAGCTAAGCACTTCTCCCATTGCAAGAAAGATCAATCTAGTAGGCCAAACCAAACTGATAATTCAAAGAGACTTGCAAAGATAACCAATCATACGTAAAAGAATTCAGAGAAGATTCAAATATTATTCATAGATAGACTTGATCATAAACCCACAATTCATCGGTCTCAACAAACACACCGCAAAAAAGAAGATTACATCGAATAGATCTCCACAAGAGAGGGGGAGAACATTGTATTGAGATCCAAAAAGAGAAAATAAGCCATCTAGCTACTAACTATGGACTCGTAGGTCTGAGGTAAACTACTCACACTTCATCGGAGGGGCTATGGTGTTGATGTAGAAGCCCTCTGTGATCGATGCCCCCCTCCGGCGGAGCTCCGGAACAGGCCCCAAGATGGGATCTCGTGGATACAGAAAGTTACGGTGGTGGAATTAGGGTTTTGGCTCCATCCCTGATCATTCGGGGGTACGTGGGTACATATAGGAGGAAGAAGTACGTCGGTGGAGCAACAAGGGGCCCACGAGGGTGGAGGGCGCACCTGGGGGGGTAGGCGTGCCCCCTACCTTGTGGCCTCTTGTTACGTGCCTTGACGTAGGGTCCAAGTCTCCTGAGTTGTATTCAATGAGAAAATCACGTTCCCGAAGGTTTTACTCCGTTTGGACTCCGTTTGATATTCACTACAGGAATCCAATATTTTACCGTCTGCCACGGCGGACGGTAAAGGCACGGACGGCAGACGGCAAACAGTGATGGCAAAGACAGGGTCGGCAAACAGGTCCTTTGTCGTATGCTTTTTATGGTGAACGTCAAAGAGCACTTTGCCTACAGCGGCGGACGGCAAAGAGGAGGGACGGCAAAAATCTGGACGTCCTCTAGCGTTAGTCCGTTAGGCGGCTAACGGCGGCCTTTGCCGTTCGCCAGTGGATGGCAAATTTGAGCGCCTCTTTGCCGTCCGCCAGTTGACATCATCAATGCATCAACTCCCACTGTGTTTTGCCATCTGCCTCGGTAGGCAAATTTGCCAAATGGCCCATCCCTCAGGAAGCACAGGTGGGCACCACGTGCCCCCTTTGCCGTCTGCCACCGACGGCAAAGGCGTCTTTGCCGTCTGCCACGGACGGCAAAGAGCCTACACTGCCTCTTTTTTATTCTGTTTTTCTTATATCCAACAATTATCACAGCAAATATATCACAACACATATATATCCATCACATAAATATCCAGCACATATGTATCCAACATAATAAATATCCAGCACATATATATCCATCCATACATACATAGTAGGTTGCACATAGTTCCATCGATCCATACATATTACAATATGCAAAGTTTCATCATAGCAATCTAGTTTCATCATAGCAAGCGAGCAGAATACAAGAAGTGCATCAAAGGAAAAAACAAGCAATCCATCATAGGAAGCTGGCTTCCGTGAAGTGAATGAAACCTGCAAAATGACAAATAAGAAAGTTAGAAAAAGAAGACTAGAAGAAGAATTAGACTAGAAGAAAAAGAATAGAAGAAGAAGAACAAGACTAGAAGAAGAAGTATATGCCATTTATTAGCTAACTTAGGTAAACTGGATCATTTATGAACTAAATTAGTTGAAATGGATCGTTTATGAGCTAAATTAGGTGAAATGGATCGTTTATTAGCTAACCTAGGTGAAATGGATCGTTTATGAGCTATCTTAGGTGAAATGGGTCGTTTATGAGCTAACCTAGGTGAAATGGGTCGTTTATGAGCTAACCTAGGTGAAATTGATCATTTTGGAGCTAACTTAGTTGAAATGGGTCGTTTATGAGCTAACTAAGGTGAAATGCCACGTTTTTGAGCTAACTAAGGTGAAATGGATCGTTTTTGAGCTAACTTAGGTGAAATGGGTCATTTTGGAGCTAACCTAGGTGAGATGGGTCATTTTGGAGCTAACCTAGGTGAAATGGGTCATTTTAAAGCTAACGTAGGTAAAATGGACCATTTAGGAGCTAATCTACGTAAAATGGGTCATTTTATAGCTAACTCGGATAAATTGGATCACTTGTAAGCTAACTGAGGTAAAATGAGTCATTTTAGAGCTAACTTAGGTAAAATGGATCATTTATGAGCTAACTAAGCTAATTATGCAATTTTTGACATAACTAACCTAAGTACATATTGTTTTAGAGCTAACTTAGGTAAAATGGATGGTTTATGAGGTCAGTAAGCTTATTAAGTCATTTTGGAGGAAAAGAAGCTAACTCTAGGTCATTATGGTAAGAATATTGGAGGAAATAAAGCTAAGTCTAGGTCTTTAGGCATTTCTTAAGCAAATCACTAGAGAAACTTACCGTGATCAGGGAGGTGTAGGAGCAGGCTGGCTCGCGCCAGTAGCTGGAGAAGGATCGTGCAATGCGTTTCTAGAGTTAAGTTGCACCAAAGATCATTTCCAACGTCTCGTTAGCATTATGACACTCAAATGTTAAGACTAGCAAGTAATGTCCATTCAAATTAAACTCACCGTGCTCCCAGGAGCAATCACTGGCATTGGCGGAGCGGTTTGACCGGACTTCTCGCACACAGACTGCACATTTAGTTTTCACAACAGAGTCATACTAGTTAGTAATGAGACTCAAATGTTAAGACTAGCAAGTAATCTACAGAAGAAACTTACCACAAGGAGCTCGTACATGGCCCTTGCCTGCATATCATTCCATGCCCTCTCCTCCTCCAACATCTTTGTCGTCCTCTCCTCCAACTCCCGCTGCCTCTCCGCCGCCTCCGCTAGAAGTTTCTCCGTTCTATCTATCTCACTCTGTATAGCAACCTGCAACACCACTCACATGACCATTTGTAATCATTGATGGAAGCGCACACAATGTAATGGGGAAAGATAGCTGAGTACGTATAACTAACCTTGAAGGCGAGTTGGACTGGCCGTTCACGAGGCCTTGTCTCAGGAGCGGAGCTCGACTGGCGCGCCTTGATATCCGGGAGAGTGCTAGGACAACGGATAAGTCCATCTCCCATGGCTATGGATTCATGGGACCTCCCGCCACCAGATATCATCAGCAGCTCTGTATCAATGGGACCCTGGCTCGGGTTAAAGTCCTCCCCTCTCCTCGCCTTCCCCTGATCTCTATATTGCATGAGCTTGTTGTGGGCGGAGATGTTGGTGAAGTTCTTTGGATCATCGAGGTCAGACGCAGAGAATGCCTTGACTTTCTTGTAAGGGCCAGTGTGGGCGATGGCATACAGGTCGTACACCTCTGGCACCTTATCCGCCTTATTGTAGCGTGCCTGAAAGAGAGAAACAAAGTAAATTAGTAATTAAAGGGCTAAAGCTAGCATGATGAATGAATTGCGTGAATCATGAAGCAAACCACATACCCAGTTCCGCCCGTACTGAAATAAGTTGGAGCTGCCTTGGTGGTGTGGCACACCTTCCATTTGGGCATGTTTGTCCTTGGCCTCTTTGTGGGTGGCCTGCCATTCTTTTGAGCACCACGCATTGACCAACACCTCCCAACAATCCATCCGATCCGCACACCATCTCGGAGGGGCCTAAGTTAGCAAATAGAAACTTGAGCGCTATGGCTATGAATTACTAAATGAAGGAAGTAAGTACAAGGCCTTAAGAATTACCTTCATGTACTACTCCTTACTCAAGAACTTACCGCGGCACTCCTTCTTGGGCTTCTTGATACCAGGCCCGGCGTAGTAGTCTCGAACAGCCTACACCCGAACCTCATGTCGTAAGTTCTTAAGTAGGCGCTTGCACTCCTTGTGGATAACATCTGCCGCCTCCTCCTCGTATCCTGCCTCACACCTGTAGAATGTCTGCAATAAAATGAGACAATATTGATTAGTACAATTAATAACTAGCTAGTTGATGATTTTTAATTGTGTAAAGGAGAAATTACCCAGAACTTTCTGATCACCACGTCTGCCCTCGTCTTGCACAAGACATCGTCGATAATCTCATCCGGCGGGGCCGGGGCAGCCAAGTAGTGCTCCCAACTCAATCCAACCTCTGGAAGCCGACCCTCACCAGGCAACGTGACAAACCCTAGGAAGTTTTGCCGAATCAGAACTCCAAGGACGGAGTTGGGCCGGCGGACACTTTCATGGTGGTCCCAACACCTGCAGCATGACAAGGCCAACACATCAGTTATTTGAAGAAACGTGAATGCAGAAGGTACAAAAAGATTAAATGCACATACCTCTCCCCATCAGGGAAAATCAACCACCTCTGCTCGCGGGTCGCCGGCACGGATAGGAGCCGTGTAGCACCACGCTGGTAGACATTGCCCCCCCTCCTGCCCCTCCTCCTCAAAATCAGTCGGCTCCCCGCCATCATCAGCATGGCCACTCGGCTCCTCAGGTTGACCCGATGAGGTACCCCATCCAGACGTGTGCTCCTCCGGGGTCTCATGGGCCCAACTCTCGTGGGCCGAAGCCCGTCGACCCGAGGCTCGTGGGCCGATGACCCGTGGAACGGAGGCTCGTGGACCGGAGTCTGTGCAGCCTCCTCCTCAGACGAGTCCACCCTAGCAGTCACGTGCTTGGGTGAAACAGTTGGGGGCGGCGGCGAGGAAGGCGCCGTAAGAGTCACCCTACCTCCTCTCCCGCAACCACGTGCTCCACCTCCTCTCTTCTTCTTACCTCTTCCCCTGCTGGGCCCGCGGTCGATGAAGAAGGTTCCGGCGGTGTCGCCATACTGTCCAGCAACGCTCGGTGGAGAGGTGCGTGTGGAATGGAAGACCTCACCGACGAAGTAGGGGCCTCGGCGCGCTCCCGACCAGCGCCCACCATCTTTCAACACCTGCCATGATAAAGAATAAACGAAATTAGTACAACATAAAAAAAGTACCGACATGAATAATAATATGTATATCACTTAAGTGTATCATCATCAAGTACAAAATAAAAAAATTGAATACCTGGCACTACTAATAATCTCGATCAGTATCATCAATAAATGCATAATCATCATCATCATCACTATAATCAATGATGGGATCATAGGGTTCATTGGCATCAACATGTGCAAGGCCACCTTGACGTAATCGGTCAAGCATTGACAGGTCATCCGCAGCAGTAACCTCTTCTTGTTCCGGCTCTTCTTGTTCCTCCTCTAGGGTGATGTCGGATTCATTATCGTTGTCTACTTCAATGTTTTGGGGTGAAGTATAGCGGTTCTTGAAACGCTTTTTGGAAAGACGTGTCTCTTGGAAGAATTCTCCTTCATATGTGTCTGGGTTAATGTGAGGTTCATAATCCTCTTCCTTTGGGGGAGAAAGTCTAGCACGTGGCGGCACTTCATAAACGACATCCCAACCTTTCAGATTTGGATTAGTTTGGCAGGCTCACAATAGATAGAATACTTGGGTCTCCTATTGAGCCGTAATATAGACATCAGGAACATCTAAACGGGTGCTTTGGTTGATTTCAACTAGCCCTATATGTTCATGAGTCCTTCTAGCCCTATATGTTGGGCAGACTCACCATGAAATGTCCACACCGTATAATCGGGCGTAAAACCATTCTTTTGCAGGTGTTTGCCCATTTCAGCCTCTGTCCTCTTTTCCCAATTGCCGCACCAGAAACAGGGGCACCAGGTATTCTTCTGGCCATTTGCAAATGCGGCTCGCACAAACCCCTTGGTTTTTGTTAACCATTCAGCGCTCCATTTGTTCTGACCAGTGTGACCGGTATACATCCAAGCACGATCACTCATCTTGACTTTCAGAGCTACTGGACGCACAACAATTATATATGTAATTCACCATGTATATATATTCATCAGTTGATCTACTTTGTCAATTTTATTACGTCCATGCAACCTACACTCTAATAGGTAATGATAGGTCCTAATCCCACCCGTGTATGTGTAGATTGGGTTCATTTTCCCATGCTATGCTCCGGATCCGACGCAAAATTTCGGCAGCACCTCCCCGTTGTTCTCCTGATACACGTCTTTGCAATAAACAGAGAGGATGTGTACCCGGAGAACAACAGGGGAGGCACTGACGAAATTTATGCGTCGGATCCGGAGCAAAGCATATGGGAAAACGAACCCAATCTACACATACTCGGGCTGTCCATGGATAGCGTTGGACAATTCGAAAGAATCAAGGTTATAAATATGCAAATGCATGCATATTTATAACTATGACGCTTTCGAACGGGAGACACATATTGGTTACGCATACTGATGATTTAAGACACATATATAGCTAGCTATCAAGTTTCACCTGAATAGATCAAATAATTAATGGGGGAGGAGGACATGTCATTTTCGCTCACCCACGAACGAATGGGTAGAGCTCGTCAAACGCACGGCGAGGTTGTCGAACACCAAACCTCGCAGCGATGAAACAACTGCACATTTAAAACTACCCAATCAACACAATTATATATGATGTTTTTCATAACAAAATCGACAAATATATGACCTAACTAATAATTCACAAATATATGACCCCGTCGGCCTATGGAAGGCCAAAGAACACCTTTTCGGGAGGTGTCGGGGGTCGGGGTGCCGTGTCGGGGTCGGGGTGCTGTTTCGGGATCGGGGGGTCGGGGTGTCGTGTCGGTGTCAGGGTGCCGTGTCTGGGTCGGCGTGCTGTTTCGGGGTCGGGGTGTCGTGTCGGGGTCGGGGTGTCGGGGTCAGGGGGGCGGTTGTCGGGGTCGGGGTGTCGGGTCAGGCTCGGTGTCGGGGTGTCGGGGTCGGGGTCGGGGTCGGGGTGCCGTGTCGGTGTTGGGGTCGGGGTGTCGGGTCAGGCTCGGGGTCGGGGTGTCGTGGTCGGGGTCGGGGTGCCGTGTCGGTGTTGGGGTCGGGGTGTCGCGTCAGGCTCGGGGTCGGGGTGTCGGGGTCGGGGTCGGGGTGTCGGGTTCGGGGTCTCAGGGTCGGGGTGTCGTGTCGGGGTGCCGGGTCGGGGTCGGGGTGCCGGGACGGGTCGGGTTTTTTCCTCTTTTTTCCTTTTCTTCTTCTGCCTCTTCTTCCTTTTCTTCCTTTCCTTCCTTTTTTTCCTTCTTCTTCTTCTTCTTCTTCTTCTTCTTCTTCTTCCTCCTTTCCTTTTTCCTCTTCTTCTTCTCCTCCTCTCCTCTTTTTTCTTCTTCTTCTTCCTCTTCTTCTTTTTTCTTCTCCTCCTCCGCTTCTTCTTCCTTTCCTTTTCCCTCTTCTTCTTCTCCTCCTCTCCTCTTTTTTTCTTCTTCTTCTTTCCTAAAACTAAACTAATCCTAAACCTAAATCTAAAACTAAAACTAAAACTAAAACTAAACTAAACATAAACCTAAAACTAAAAAAATAGAAAAAAGGGAAAAAACTAAACCTAAACCTAAAACTAAACTAGAACTAAACCGAAACCTAAAACTAAACCTAAAAATAAAAATAAAACTAAATCTAAACTAAACATAAACCTAAAACTAAAAAAAGGAAAAAGGGAAAAAAGAGGAGGAGAGCTCACCTGGGGCAGGGCCGATGGAGGAGGTGGCCGGTGGAGGAGGGGAGCGGGGCGGCCTGGGGCGGCGGTGCCGGGCGGCAGTGGCGACGGGGCCGGGCCCGGCCGGGGCGGTGGGGCGCGGCGGCGCCGAGACGGCAGGGCGACGGGGCGGGGGACCGGTGGGGCGACAGCGCCTGGCGGCAGTGGCGACGGGGCAGGGCCGGTGGGGTGGTGGGGCGACGGGGCGGCGGTGAGTGGTCGGGGCGGCAGCGCGCTTGTGAAGAGCAGGGAGAGAAACAGAGAGAGGGGCGGGTGGGGCGCGGCCATTAACGTTAGATATGTTAAATCTTTGTCGTCTGCCCCCCTTTGCCGTCCGCTTATTTGCTCTTTGCCATCTACTAGCAGACGGCAAAGAGGGGGCCGTTATGTTTTTTTTAAGCAGCTCATTAGTGGGGCCCCCTCCCTCTTTGCTGTCTGCTAGCCGACGGCAAAGAAGCTTTGTCGTCTGCTAGCCGACGGCAAAGGCTGATGGCAAAGAAGGTCTTTCCCATCAACCAGTTCTTTGCCGTCTGCTTTTGGGTAGCTGATGGCAAAGAGCTTCTTTGCCGTCTGCTAGCAGACGGCAAAGAGCTGGCAGATGGCAAAGTAGTTGATTCCAGTAGTGATTCCTTTTCTTCGAAACCCTAAAACAGGCAAAAAACAGCAATTCTGGGCTGGGCCTCCGGTTAATAGGTCAGTCACAAAAATAATATAAAAGTGGATAATAAAGCCCAATAACGTCCAAAACAGTAGATAATATAGCATGGAGCAATCAAAAATTATAGATAAGTTGGCGACGTATCAAGCATCCCCAAGCTTAATTCCTGCTTGTCCTCGAGTAGGTAAATGATAAAAACAGAATTTTTGATGCGGAGTGCTACTTGGCATAATTTTAATGTAATTCTTCTTAATTGTGGTATGAATATTCAGATCCGAAAGATTCAAGACAAAAATTCATATTGACATAAAAATAATAATACTTCAAGCATACTAACAAAGCAATCATGTCTTCTCAAAATAACATGGCTAAAGAAAGTTATCCCTACAAAATCATATAGTCTGGCTATGCTCTATCTTCACCACACAAAATATTTAAATCATGCACAACCCCGATGAGAAGCCAAGCAATTGTTTCATACTTTTGACATTCTCAAAACTTTTTCAATCTTCACGCAATACATGAGCGTGAGTCATGGATATAGCACTATAGGTGGAATAGAGTGGTGGTTCTGGAGAAGACAAAAAGGGAGAAGATAGTCTCATATCAACTAGGCGTATCAACGGGCTATGGAGATGCCCATCAATAGATATCAATGTGAGTGAGTAGGGATTGCCATGCAACGGATGCACTAGAGCTATAAGTATATGAAAGCTCAAAAAGAAACTAAGTGGGTGTGCATCCAACTTGCTTGCTCATGAAGACCTAGGGAAATTTGAGGAAGCCCATCATTGGAATATACAAGCCAAGTTCTATAATAAAAGATTCCCACTAGTATATGAAAGTGACAACATGAGAGACTTTCTATTATGAAGATCATAGTGCTACTTTGAAGCACAAGTGTGGTAAAAGGATAGTAACATTGTCCCTTCTCTCTTTTTCTCTCATTTTTTCCCTTTTTATTTTTTTATTTGGGCCTTTTCTCTTTTTTTGGCCTCTTTTCATTCTCTTTTTTTATTTTTTGTCCGGAGTCTCATCCCGACTTGTGGGGGAATCATAGTCTCCATCATCCTTTCCTCACTGGGACAATGCTCTAATAATGATGATCATCACAATTTTATTTTTCTTACAACTCAACAATTACAACTCGATACTTTGAACAAAATATGACTCTATATGAATGCCTCCGGCGGTGTATCGGGATATGCAATGACTCATGAGTGACATGTACGAAAGAATTACGAACGGTGGCTTTGCCACAAATACTATGTCAACTACATGATCATGCTATGCAATATGACAATGATGGAGTGTGTC
The DNA here is from genome assembly GCA_034509565.1 of Triticum monococcum. Lineage (NCBI taxonomy): Eukaryota > Viridiplantae > Streptophyta > Magnoliopsida > Poales > Poaceae > Triticum > Triticum monococcum. The sequence goes on from CM067846.1 coordinate 73,338,313, forward strand.
ATAAACGGAACGGTGGAAAGTTGCATGGAAATATATCTCGGAATGGCTATGGAAATGCCATAATAGGCAGGTATGGTGGCTGTTTTGAGGAAGGTATATGGTGGGTGTATGATACCGGCGAAAGGTGTGCGGTATTAGAGAGGCTAGCAAAGGTGGAAGGGTGAGAGTGTGTATAATCCATGGACTCAACATTAGTCATAAAGAACTCATATACTTATTGCAACAATCTACAAGTTATCAAAGCAAAGTATTACGTGCATGCTCCTAGGGGGATAGATTGGTAGGAAAAGACCATCGCTCGTCCCCGACTGCCACTCATAAGGAAGGCAATCAAAAAATAAATCATGCTCCGACTTCATCACATAAAGGTTCACCATACATGCATGCTACGGGAATCACAAGCTTCAACACAAGTATTTCTCAAATTCACAACTACTCAACTAGCATGACTTTAATATCAGCATCTCTATACCTCAAAACAATTATCAAGTATCAAACTTATCACAGTATTCAACACACTCATAAGAAAGTTTTATTATTAATCTTGCATACCAAGAATATTAGGATTTTAAGCAAATTACCATGCTATTAAGACTCTCAAAATAATCCAAGTGAAGCATGAGAGATCAATACTTTCTATAAAACAAATCCACCACCGTGCTCTAAAAGATATAAGTGAAGCACTAGAGCAAAATTATATAACTCAAAAGATATAAGCGAAGCACATAGAGTATTCTAACAAATTCCAAATCAAGTATGGCTCTCTCAAAATGTGTGTACAGCAAGGATGATTGTGGCAAACTAACAAGCGAAGACTCAAATCATACAAGACACTCCAAGCAAAACACATATCATGTGGTGAATAAAAATATAGCTCCAAGTAAAGTTACCGATAGAAGTAGACGAAAGAGGGGACGCCTTCCGGGGCATCGCCAAGCTTTGGCTTTTAGGTGTTCTTAGATTATCTTGGGGGTGCCATGGGCATCCCCAAGATTAGGCTCCTACCACTCCTTGTTCCATAATCCATCAAATCTTTACCCAAAACTTGAAAACTTCACAACACAAAACTTAAAGTAGAAAATCTCGTGAGCTCCATTAGCGAAAGAAAACAAAAGACCACTTCAAGGTACTGTAATGAACTCATTATTTATTTATATGGGTGTTATACCTACTGTATTCCAACTTCTCTATGGTTTATAGACTATTTTACTAGCCATAGAATCATCAAAATAAGTAAACAACACACGAAAAACAGAATCTGTCAAAAACAGAACAGTCTGTAGTAATCTGTAGCTAGCACAAGATCTGGAACCCCAAAAATTCTAAAATAAATTTCTGTACATGAGGAATTTATCTATTAATCATCTGAAAAAAGTAATTAACTAAATAGCACTTTCCAAATAAAAATGACAGCAGTTCTCGTGAGCGCTAAAGTTTCTGTTTTTTACAGCAAGTTCAACAAGACTTTCCCCAAGTCTTCCCAATGGTTCTACTTGGCACAAGCACTAATTAAACACAAAAAACACAACCAAAACAGAGGCTAGATAATTTATTTACTACTAAACAGGAGCAAAAAGCAAGTAATAAAAATAAAATTGGGTTGCCTCCCAACAAGCGCTATCGTTTAACGCCCCTAGCTAGGCATAACAAGCAAGAATAGATCTAGCTATTGCCATCTTTGGTAGGCAATTCTTCAATGAGGCATCTACCATCTGTAGGAATTTATTTATTTTTACTAATTATCAAACTTTTAGGCACAAGATCGAAAAATTCATTTGTAACAAATGGTTCCTTAATGATATTAAAAAGATTAGGATGAACACTTATAGATTTGAGATCCGCATTTTCCTTACTAGATGATTCACCCTTATTTTTTAGGAACGTACATAAGTTTGGCAACTTTAGTGGAAGGACTTGGAGTATTTTTTATGGAAGAAAAAGCATTTCCCAAGTTGGTAATAATATTCTCAAGTTTATCGATCCTAACGGAATCGTGATTTATTCTGATTAACTATGGGTTCCTTTTCTTTAATATCTTTCAAAGTAACTCCTACTTTAGATCCATATTGAGAGATTCGGCTGTGGATCTTTTTATCCAAATTTTCAATTAACTCTACGGTAGCAACCTTATTTTCAATAATCTCAAGCCTTTGAATTACATGCTTCAAAGTTAATATAGTTCCATTAACCAAGAGAGGGGGTGAGCCAAATAAATCTAACGTAGCATTATAAGAATCAAAAGTATGGCTACCCAAAAAATTCCCTCCGGTAATAGTATCAAGAACATAATGGTGCCAAGGAGTAATGCCCACATAAAAATTGTGAAGGAGAATGGTAGTAGATTGCTTCCTAGTAGATTTATTTTGAGCATTGCAAATTCTATACCAAGCATCTTTTAGATTTTCTCCCTCCCTTTGCTTAAAATTTAGAATTTCATTCTCAGGATACAACGGAGAAGATAAGGGACTATCCATAATGACAAGCAAACAAACTAACACACAAGCAAACAAAAAGCAAGTGGACAAAAGGAGGCAAATAGAGAGGGAGGATAGAGAGAGAGGGAAAATAAAATGGCAAGGGTGAAGTGGGGGAGAGGAAAACGAGAGGCAAATGGCAAATAATGTAATGCGGGAGATAAGGGTATGTGATGGGTACTTGGTATGTTGACTTTTGCGTAGACCTCCTCGGCAACGGCGCCAGAAATCCTTCTTGCTACCTCTTTTAGCATTGCGTTGGTTTTCCCCGAAGAGGAAGGGATGATGCAGCAAAGTAGCGTAAGTATTTCCCTCAGTTTTTGAGAACCAAGGTATCAATCCAGTAGGAGGCTACACGCGAGTCCCTCGCACGTGCACAAAACAAATAAATCCTCGCAACCAACACAAATAGGGGTTGTCAATCCCTATAGGGCCCCTTACGAGAGTGAGATCTGATAGATATGATAAGATAATATTTTTGGTATTTTTATGATAAAGATGCAAAGTAAAATAATGGCAAAGTAAATAACTAAGTAGTAGGAGATTGATATGATAAAGATAGACCCGGCGGCCATAGGTTTCACTAGTGGCTTCTCTCGAGAGAATAAGTATTCTACGGTGGGTGAACAAATTACTGTTGAGCAATTGACAGAACTGAGCATAGTTATGAGAATATCTAGGTATGATCATGTGTATAGGCATCACGTCCGAGACAAGTAGACCGACTCCTGCCTACATCTACTACTATTACTCCACTCATCAACTGCTATCTAGCATGCATCTAGAGTATTAAGTTAAAAATAGAGTAACGCCTTAAGCAAGATGACATGATGTAGAGGGATAGACTCATGCAATATGAAGAAAACCCCATCTTGTTATCCTCGATGGCAACAATACAATACGTGCCATCTGCCCTTACGGTCACCGGGAAAGGACACCGCAAGATTGAACCCAAAGCTAAGCACTTATCCCATTGCAAGAAAGATCAATCTAGTAGGCCAAACCAAACTGATAATTCGAAGAGACTTGCAAAGATAACCAATCATACATAAAAGAATTCAGAGAAGATTCAAATATTATTCATAGATAGACTTGATCATAAACCCACAATTCATCGGTCTCAACAAACACACCGCAAAAAAGAAGATTACATCGAATAGATCTCCACAAGAGAAGGGCACAACATTGTATTGAAATCCAAAAATAGAAAAGAAGCCATCTAGCTACTAACTATGGACCCGTAGGTCTGAGGTAAACTACTCACACTTCCTCGGAGGGGCTATGGTGTTGATGTAGAAGCCCTCCGTGATCGATGCCCCCTCCGGCGGAGCTTCGGAACAGGCCCCAAGATGGGATCTCGTGGATACAGAAAGTTACGGTGGTGGAATTAGGGTTTTGGCTCCGCCCCTGATCGTTTGAGGAAGAAGTACATCGGTGGAGCAACAGGGGGCCCACGAGGGTGGAGGGCGCGCCTAGGGGGTAGGCACGCCCCCCTACCTCGTGGCCTCTTGTTACGTGTCTTGACGTAGGGTCCAAGTCTCATGAGTTGTATTCGATGAGAAAATCACGTTCCCGAAGGTTTCATTCCGTTTGGACTCCGTTTGATATTCCTTTTCTTTGAAACCCTAAAACAGGCAAAAAACAACAATTCTGGGTTCGGCCTCCAGTTAATAGGTTAGTCCCAAAAATAATATAAAATGGATAATAAAGCCCAATAATGTCCAAAACAGTAGATAATATAGCATGGAGCAATCAAAAATTATAGATACGTTGGAGACGTATCACTATGGAGGAGGATCTCGGAGGGGCCATCATCACCATGAAGGCCAAGGACCAGAGGGAGAATCTCTCCCCATCTAGGGGGGGAGGCCATGGAGGAGGAAGCACAAGGGGGCAAACCTCTCCTCTCTCTCTCGGTGGCACCAGCGTGCCATCAGGAGGGGAATCATCGCCGCGGTGATCGTCTTCATCAACATCACCAGCATCATCACCATCCTCTTCTCTTTTACACGGTCCACTCTCCCACACCCCGTTGTAATCCCTACTTGAACATGGTGCTTTATGCCACATATTATGATCCAATGATGTGTTGCCATCCTATGATGTTTTGAGTAGATATCCTTTGTCTTTGGGTTGATTGATGATCTAGATTGGTACGAGTTGTATGTTTTATTTTGGTGTTGTCCTATTGTGCCCTGCGTATCGTGCAAGCGTGAGGGATTCCCACTGTAGGATGTTGCAATACATTCATGATTCGCTTATAGTGGGTTGCTTGAGTGTCAGAAGCATAAACCCGGGTAAGGGGGTTGTTGCGTATGGGATAAAGGGGACTTGATCCTTTAATGCTATGGTTTGCTTTTACCTTAATGATCTTTAGTAGTTGCGGATGCTTGCTAGAGTTCCAATCATAAGTGCATATGATCCAAAAAGAGAAAGTATGTTAGCTTATGCCTCTCCTTCATATGAAATTGCAATGACGACTATCGGTCTTGTTAACAATTTCCTAAGACAATTTCGCACACCGATCCACCATTATTCCACACCCGCTATTTATATTATTTAGTAATATATTCTGACTTTATGATAACAGCACCTACTTTATGTTTTAGCTCTCCGATATCATGCAAAGTTACCTTCTTCATACCCACAACGTAGTTTTATTTCTCGTTTCTAGTTGGAAGCAAACGTTCGGTGTACGTAGAGTCGTATCAGTGGCAGATAGGGCTTGAGAGAATATTGATCCTACCTTTAGCTCCTTGTGGGTTCGACACTCCATACTTATCACTTCCATCATTGGGAATTGCTACGATGATTCCCTTCAGTTGGGGATTGAGGGAGTCCTGGATTAGGGGGTCTCCGGACAACTGGACTATCTCCATTGGCCGGACTGTTAGACTATGAAGATACAAGATTGAAGACTTCGTCTCGTGTCCGGATAGGACTCTACTTGGCGTGGAAGGCAAGCTAGGCAATACATATATGGATATCTCCTCCTTTGTAACCGACCTTGTGTAACCCTAACCCTCTCTGGTGCCTATATAAACCGAAGGGTTTTAGTCCGTAGGACAACAATCACAACATACAATCATACCATAGGCTAGCTTCTAGGGTTTAGCCTCTCTGATCTCGTGGTAGATCTACTCTTGTACTACCCATATCATCAATATTAATCAAGCAGGACGTAGGGTTTTACCTCCATCAAGAGGGCCCGAACCTGGGTAAAACTTCGTGTCCCCTGCATCCTGTTACCATCTGGCCTAGACGCACAGTTCGGGACCCCCTACCCGAGATCCGCCGGTTTTGACACCGACATTGGTGCTTTCATTGGGAGTTCGTCTGTGTCGTCGTCGTTAGGCTTGATGGCTCCTATTATCATCGATAGCGATGCAGTCCAGGGTGAGACTTTTCTCCCCAGACAGATCTTCGTATTCGGCGGCTTTGCACTGCGGGCTAATTCGCTTGGCCATCTGGAGCATATTGAAAGCTACGCCCTTGGCCATCAGGTCAGATTTGGAAGTTTGAACTACACGGCCGACATCTGCGGAGACTTGATCTTCGACGGATCCGAACCAAAGCCGGGCGCGCCTCACTGTCGCGATGGGTATGACCTAGCTCTGCCACCGAACAGTACCCCAGAGGCCGCGCCCACATCTGCTCCGACCCTTAGGTCGGAGCAAACTCCACCAATCGAGGACGGGTGGCTAGACACCACCTCAGGGGCTGCAGTCTCGATGGTGATCGAGCCAAACACTAGCATAAACCTCTGCACAGCCCGTGACTCCAAGGTGCCGGACTCTTTCCCGGAGTCTGAACCGTCCGCGCCCCTGCCAATCAAATCCGATTGGGCGCCGATCATGGAATTCACCACCGCGGATATCTTTCAGCACTCACCCCTTGGCGACATTCTGAATTCACTAAAGACTCTCTCTTTGTCAGAAGAGCCCTTGCTGGATTATGGCCAACAGGATTGGGATGCAGAAGATGAAGAAATTCGATGCCCACCCACCACCCACTTCGTAGCCACTGTCGATGATTTAACCGACATGCTCGACTTCGACTCCGAAGACATCGACGGTATGGATGACGATGTAGGAGACAAACACAAACCAGCGCCTATAGGGCACTGGAAAGCCACCTCGTCATATGACATATACATGGTGGATACACCCAACAAGGGCAATGGCGACGAGATAGCGGAGGATGAGCCCTCCAAGAAGCAACCCAACAACCGACGTCAGCGGCGCCGCTCTAAGTCCCGCCAAAGCAAAAGTGGTGATACTGGCACAGGAGACAATAACACTCCGGATATCGTCGAAGACAACAACAATCCCCTCCAGCAAGATTTAGAGCAGGAGGACGAAGGAGCCAGCTCTCCTGAGAGAGCGGCTGGCGGAGAGGAGGAGGATGACAATTACATGCCCCCCTCCGAAGACGAGGCAAGCCTCGGCGACGATGAATTCGCCGTCCCAAAGGATCCCGTTGAACAAGAGCGCTTCAAGCGTCGGCTTCTGGCCACGGCAAATGGCCTGAAGAAAAAGCAGTAGTAGCTTCAAGCTGATCAAGATCTGCTAGCTGACAAATGGACTGAAGTCCTCGCAGCCGAGGACTATAAACTCGAGCGCCCCTCCAAGAGTTACCCAAGGCGCATGTTACTACCCCGACTGGAGGAAGAAGCGTGTGATATGGCTGATCGGCCACCTCGTGGCCGCGATAGAGAGGCATTCCAGCCAAAAGCTCAGCCTCCACCCCAATGCCATTCAAATAAAAAGGCATGGGGAGATACGCCAGACCTGCGAGACATATTGGAGACAGGGCAAAGCATTCAAGATGGATCTACGGATCACGAGGGTGCACCACTCTGCGAAACGACAAACGTCACGCCGGATACAGTAAAAGCAAATCCGGTCGGGCCGAACACAGCGGGCAAGACCCATTCGAGCTGCGCCGAGATATAGCCCAATATAGAGGCGCCGCACACCCCTTATGCTTCACAGACGAAGTAATGGAACATCAATTCCCAAAAGGTTTCAAACCTGTAAACATTGAATCATACGACGGCACAACAAATCCCGTAGTATGGATTGAGGACTTCCTCCTCCACATCCACATGGCCCGCGGTGATGACTTACATGCCATCAAATACCTCCCACTAAAGCTCAAAGGACCAGTGTGGCATTGGCTTAATAGCTTGCCACCAGACTCCATTAGCTGTTGGGAAGATCTGGAAGCCGCATTCCTCGACAACTTTCAGGGCACTTATGTGCGACCACCACACGCCAATGATCTAAGCCACATAATTCAGCAGCTAGAAGAGTTGGCCAGACAATTCTGGACTCGGTTCCTTATAAAGAAAAATCAAATCGTCGACTGTCCGGATGCGGAGGCCTTAGCGGCTTTCAAGCACAACATCCGAGACGAGTGGCTAGCCCGGCACCTTGGTCAGGAAAAGCCGAAATCTATGGCAGCTCTCACAACGCTCATGACCCACTTTTGTGTGGGAGAAGACAGCTGGCTGGCTCGCAGTAATAACATATCAAAGAACCATGGTACCTCAGATACCAAGGACGGCAATAGCAGGTCACGTCGCAACAAGCATAAGCGCCGCATTAACAACGAAAATACTGAGGATACTGCAGTCAATGCCGGATTCAAAGGCTCTAGGCCTGGTCAGCGGAAAAAGCTATTCAAACAAAGTACGCCGGGTCCATCCAGCTTGGACCGTATACTCGATCACTCGTGTCAAATACACGGCACCCTAGACAAGCCAGCCAATCACACCAACAGGGATTGTTGGGTGTTCAAGCAGGCCGACAAGTTAATTGCCGAAAACAAGGACAAGGGGCCGCATAGCAATGACGAGGAGGAGCCCCAGCAGCCGCACACTGGAGGACAGAAGAGGTTTCCCTCGCAAGTGCGGACGGTGAACATGATATACGCAACCCACATCCCCAAGAGGGAGCGGAAGCGTGCGCTCAGGGACGTATATGCGTTGGAGCCAGTCGCCCCAAAGTTTAACCCTTGGTCCTCCTGTCAGATCACCTTCGATCGCAGGGACCACCCCACTAGTATCCGTCATGGTGGATTCGCCGCACTGGTTCTAGACCCAATCATCGATGGATTTCACATCACTCGAGTCCTTATGGACGGCGGCGGCAGCCTGAACCTGCTTTATCAGGACACAGTGCGCAAAATGGGTATAGACCCCTCAAGGATCAAACCCACAAAAATGATCTTTAAGGGTGTCATTCCAGGCATAGAGGCCCATTGCACAGGCTCCATTACACTGGAAGTGGTCTTCGGATCCCCGGATAAGTTCCGAAGCGAAGAATTAATCTTCGATATAGTCCCGTTCCGCAGTGGTTATCACGCGCTGCTTGGAAGAACCGCATTTTCTAGATTCAATGTGGTACCGCATTATGCATACCTCAAGCTCAAAATGCCAGGACCTCGCGGAGTTAATACAGTGAATGGAAACACAGAGCACTCTCTCCAAACAGAGGAGCACACCGCGGCCCTCGCAGCAGAAGCGTAAAGCAGCCTCTCAAGGCAATCTACCAGTTCGGCGTTTCAAAGCCCGGACACCTTCAAGCGCGCTCGGGGCAATCGGCAAATAGACCGCCTGGCACGATCTGAGCTCGCGTAGCAATACGGCGGCCACCCCAATCCCAGCCCAACGGCGATATTCATGCCGCGCGTACATAATTACGCATTAAAAATACCATGGGCACAGGTGGGGAGGGGGGCACAACTGCAGCACGCCCCAAAATGCGGCCTAAACCGCACTAGGGGCTTCCCGTTTGGTTATTTTTCTTTTTCTTTCAGGACCTTAATCTCTGGAAACACTGTCCGGTAGCTATATTGCCGAACACATGATACAGCAACCAAGGAGGCAGACAGCTACGTTATACAACGGAATTCCCAGGTTGATTCAGATTTCATATGATTCCTCAGCTCGCCCTTGGAAGGGACATAATCCTACTCTTTTGCTTATCGTACTATCTGTATCACTCTGCTTTAATGTAATTTTTCAATAAACAATGCATGACATTATGACTATTATTGCATTCTTGTTATATATATATATATATATATATATATGTGTGTGTGTGTGTGTGTGTGTGTGTGTGTGTGTGTGTTTGTGTTCATTAATGACGCCTTGCAACCGTACACTCTGGTACGGCCAATACACCAGGGGCTTACGTACCCCACAATGCGGTGTGAAAAATCTGAACACTTTCACAAGTGCGGCACCCCGAACTTATAGCATTATATGCATCAGCTCCGAATCATGTGTTTAGTCAAATGTTGGGTTTGCCCGGCTCCTATGTTTTGGTACCATATGTTCTGCTCTATCGGCTAAGGTAGCGCTAGGAGAACTACTGCGATTGTGCCCCGGTTCTGCCGGGCTAAGCACCTCAATAGAGAAAGCTAAAACTGACTGTCATGATAAGGTGAGAGATTGGTCGCCGTTCGGCGAGGTTTTTCGAGTCCCTAACGACTTATGCCGCTTAGGGCGAAGGGTCGGCTCTGTCCGGCTTACAGGCGTGTATCGCGCCCCAAAATCGGCCTTCTGAATACCATGGGCTTCGCCGAAATTTAAAATTATAGAATTCTATGGCTAAGTGAGAGTGATAAAGCATTATTAGTCCGGTTGCCTTGTTCGTTGTGCTGAGCACCTCCCTCGAAGGACCCAAACATGGGAACAAGAGTGCTCAGGTTTATCCCGAACACCCCAGCACTCGTGGCATGGGGGCAGAAGCCGAGGAGTAGCCATCTCTCAGATTGGATAAACAGCCAGACAAAAGGTAATATTTTAAATTCTAACAAGCGTTGCATTGCGAATATGAAACAAGTTTTCATAAATACAGGATAAAACGAGCAAGTTTACTCAAATATTACATCTTTCGAACACTCATCCACGATAAGACGGGCACCCGGCAGAACACCCTCATAGTACATCTCGGGGTGGCGGTGCTCCTTGCCCTCCGGCGGCCCCTCCTTGATCAGCATCACGGCGTCTAGGTTGACCCACTGCATTTTTACACAAGCGAAAGCCCGGCGTGCACCTCCAATGCAGACGGATCGCTTGACGACCTCCAGCCGTGGGCAGGCATCCTCAAGCCACCTCACCAGGCCGAAGAAGCTGTTCGGAAGGGCGTCGCCAGGCCACAACCGAACTATGAAGCCCTTCATGGCCTGATCGGCTGCCTTATGTAGCTCGACCATCTGCTTCAGCTGGTCGCTCATTAGCACCGGATGTTCGGCCTCAGCATACTGAGGCCAGAACAGCTTCTCCGTCGAGCTTCCGTCCTCGGCCTGGTAAAATTGTGCAGCATAGGACACACTGCAGGGAAATCTGCTATGTACCCCTATAACTGTGCACGGGCAGTCTGAGCCACGGGCACCACCACACCAAGCAAGGCAAGGGAAGTGAGCCAGGGTAAGACCGAAGCTCAAGAGAACTAGAACGATGCCAAGGCCAATACCACGAAAAGCAAAGGGGACGAAGCGGACTCCCCCGGCAAGATCCTTGTCGGGAGACAGTTCTAGCAGCCCCGGCAAGACCCTTGCCGTGGCGACTCGTCCCGCGCGGGACCCCGATTCAAAGTCACATCGATCTAGCCGGTAACACCTCATATCACTTTGCGGCCTCACGCATGGTATTCCCATGGGTGTCGCCTTACCATGGCCCGGGACCGTTTGCGCCTTTTGGCTCACCTATATGATAGTGTCGCTAGCATCCATATGACAGAGAACCTGGGCCGACATGACTAGTCATGAACCCAAAGTGGCACTAACTTACGGGGACAGGCATACATGAATCAACATCGAGCATGTCGGTCAGCAGCATGCGAATCCGGGCTGTAGCACTTGCCTAACAGGACTCCGGTGAACCGGGCTGTAGCAGGCTAGGCAGGACTTCGGATGTCATCGCGTGACATTTCCCTGAAGGGACAGACATAGGAACGAAGTGAATCACATGCCGGCTAGTTAAGTGTTCCGGAGCAGTAGTGCTGGGCTAGCAGGACCCCGTGAACTGGGCTGTAGCGGACTACTATGGCTCATGGAAGCACAAGACTACATTTCCCCATAAGAGAGGCTACCAAGGATAAACAACTAAGTTGTCGTATCCCACACATACCAAGCATTTCAATCATACACACAATATGCTCAATATGTGCAATACAACATGGCATCACAACAAGACTCTACGACTCAGAGTATTTATTCATTAGGCTCCGAGGAGCGAGATATTACAAGCATGGGTCTCATGACCCAACATTCCGAGCATACAAGTCAAAGCACATGCGGAGGCTTAACTTGTCTGAGTACAGACAACTAAAAATGAAGAAGGCTGAGGAGCCTGACTATCTACAAGACCCTCCCAAGGGTACAAGATCGTAGCTGAGGTAACAAGCTAAATGTCGAAGTCCAAGCGGAACTACTAGTGATACTGACGTCTCTCTGCAAAACATAAATTAAGCAAACGTGAGTACAAATGTACCCAGCAAGACTTGCATCAGAACTAGCTACATATGCATCATTATCAACAAAAGGGATGGTGGGGTTTAACTGCAGCAAGCCAGCTTTGACTCAGTGGCTAACCTGAACTACGACTGCAAGTAACTCTTTTGAGGTGGTGCACACGAGTCCACCAATTCACCATACTAATACCCCACTATGGATCTGCTCATGTCTCCCTGCGAGAACGCCATCCATAGCACTCGCGCTTATCTTGCGAGTTTTTAGAGTATCCACTTTCACTTGTCTATGAACTATGCAAGGGGTCCAAGTTTCCATATCCGAGGAATCCGGCTATTCGAATAGATGATGATAACCCTGCAGGGGTGTACTTCTTCACACACGCTCTCGCCACTTATCGCCCTGTACACGTCATGTACCTCGGCAACCTTCAAGCGGAAGCCGGGCGAGGGAGTCAGCCACGACCTAACTAACCAACAAGTCTCTAGTCCAGGTTTATCGCCTATTCGGGTTCCATCCGCAAGGAGATCTGGTCGGGGTGTCGCTCACGGCCCCAAACGATGTGTGCAGGGTTCCCAAGCCCACCATCTGGGTGCCACTTGGTACACCATGCCAGTATGCCTAGTCTGTCCCAAGCCCACCTGTACCGGGTGCCACTTGGTAGACTACTAACACTACCTACAAAAACCAGAAACTAGTTGCAACTCCTGGACAGAGATCAGGTTCATTAATAAGTCGAGAGGGGCACTTAAGCATTCCAATGCGTGGTAGTAGCTATTCATGGATCACAAACACAGAACTCAGTTCCTAAGGACGGCTGCAATGAGACAACCCACCATGTACTCCTACATGGCCTCTCGCCGCTACCTTTACCAAATCGTGTTCACACACTTAGCTCTCAACAGTAGGACATGTTCACCACATTCCAATTCATCCTCGATGAATCAGACCTGACTCAACTCTAAGCTGTAGCAGAAATGACAAACAAACATGAATTAGTAGGCACATCAGGGCTCAAACAACTCCTACTCATGCTAGTGGGTTTCATCTATTTACTGTGGCAATGACAGGTCATGCAGAGGAAAGGGGTTCAGCTACCGCAGCATGTAACAGTTGAATCGTTGTTGTCCTAATGCAATAAAAGAGAGCAGGAGCGAGAGAGTGGTATTGTATCAGAATGAACAAGGGGGTTTTGCTTGCCTGGCACTTCTGAAGATATCATTGGGTATTCATTAGTGTCAATGATCATAGCGTCGGTATAACGTCTATCGAGAGGGGACAACCACCGGCAACAGAGAAGGAACACAATCAATGCAATGCACAACATGATGCATGATAATGACATGGCAATATGTTGTTGATTAAGCTAATGCAACTACCAACACAATTAAATGAAGTTGATTTGAACCCAAAGTTCAAATTCAAACTCCACATGTGGTTATTTAAATGCCATTCATTTGATTTTTCCTAAACAGTGGCCTTAAGTTGTTATAACATGCATGAAAATGGTACAGATGGATAGATTGTATTTTTCCGATAATTTTTCATATATGAAATATTTCATTTGGAGTTACGGTTGAATTTCTATTGTTTTTAGAAGTTTAGGATATTTTCTGAAATAAATAAATCATTTCTAATTTATTTAAAATCCAGAAAGGCTTTACTGCGTCAGCACTAAGTCATGTTAACGTCAGCTGGTCAACTAGGTCAATCCAGGTCAAACCTGACCTGCAGGACCCGTTGGTCAGTGACCCTGGGCCAGTTAAGTCGCCGACAGGTGCGGTCGGGTCAACAGCCACCTCAGCAAGTCAGCACTGATGTGTGGGGCCGGTCAACAGGTGATGCGGCCAGGTCAAACTGACCTGTGGGGCTCGTGGGGTTAGTTTAGTCTAAACAGGAGCTAAGCAGGGTTAATTAGGCCGTGGGGCCCAGTAGTCAGTGGCTCTGGGAGGGTTAGCTGGTCGTGATTAGCGCTAATCATGCGGCCATGTCGGCTCGCCGGAGTTCAGCCGGCGGCGACCTCGAACCACGGCGGAGCCCGCTCGGAACTCGCCAGAGGCCACGGGTCGACGCGTCAGGGGCACCAGAAGGAAGCCCGTGCTCGTGCGCATCCGGGGAGACCAACGGGAGGGCGCAGGATGGCCGGAGTTCGCCGGAAGCGAGCTCCTGGCGACGGCCAGAGCTCGGACAGGATCGGCTACTCGCGATGGTACATGGGAAGGTGAGCTAGCAGGTGCGTTCGTCTCCTAGGAGCAGCACGAGCACGATGACGTGCTCAGGGGCAAGCTACGGCGTCTGTAGCCATGACGGCGACATGGCCGTCGACGGCGAGCTTCGGGCACTTATGGAACGATGGCTAGAGGATGGGAACGGAGGGGGCGAGCAAAGAGGATAGCTGAGCAGCTCATAGGGAGGTGGCGCAGAAGGTCAGTGGGCTCAGGGGCGACCGGAGCGAGGCAAATCGACGAACGGCGTCCGGCGGGTACCGAGGTTGAAGACGACCAGATGGCAGCAACGCAGGCCTCCAGCGAAGCGTGGCTCGGTGTGGAGGACGTAGAGAACGAAAGCGGAGCTCGGGGACACGTCCGTGAGGCTAGGGCAGGCCGGTGGCCGCGGTGGCAGCGATCGGCGGCGACCGTGGTGTTCGGCTGCGGGAGAGAGAGTGAAACAGAGAAGGGAAGAGGAGGTGTGGGGGATCCATACGGCTCCAGGGGGTCGCGTGGCATCTCTAGAGCGTCGAGGGGGAAAGCGGCAAGCAGGAGGTGGCCGGGCGGCGGTGCGCGCGCGGCAGCCAGATGCCCTCGTGCCCACTGGCACGAGGGAGAAGACGACAGGCGGGGAGTTGGGCTGGGCCAGCCAGGTGGGTTGCCAGCTGGGCCGCATGAAAGCCCAGGTAACTCTCTATCTCTCTCTCTCTCTCTACTTTACGTTTTCTATTTTGCTTTTCTGTTTTTGATTTAGAAATAATACTAAACCATTTTTTTAAACTCCTGAGAAAATTTGTGGGCACTTTAAAAATGTTTACTAACAGCCCTCAAATATTCTTAGAATTATTGAAGCATTTAAAATATTTATAGCCATTAAATGCTCCAATTCAAATATTTATGATTTAATCCAAAGGCCCAAAATAAACATCTCTGAGATTCTAAAAATATTGTTTTAAGCTTTACCTATTGCCAATATTTTCAGAGACTAAGAGGAACGTTTTCTTGGACTTCTTTGAAAGGATTTTAATGTTGATTATTTCTGAAGTGATTTCTGAGGGTTTCAACTAACCTCAATTCAACTTTCAGATTTAGACATGATGCATGATGCTCACTCACGTAATTAGCTACAAGCAAATTCTAGGGTTGTGACAACTCACCCCTACTAAACAAGAATCTCGCCCCGAGATTCAAGACGTGAGGTAAGGAGACAGAGGGACACAAGCGAACACAATCTTCATGATCCAGATGTCTTTCTCGAGGATGTTGATTCATTGCATCACCTTGATCTCGACGTCTTGCTTTGAGAACTACATCCAACATGACAACGAGTATAAAGGGAGAATTTAAGAAGAATCGACCTTCCTGAGGTTCGAGCAACTTAGGATCATCTTAATGATCACAAGATCAACTCATGGAATGAGACATAGTAACATCTCTAGAGCTGGGAGGCAAAACACACATCGAGAGAGATGGAAGGTAATAGATGACAAGGGTTCAAATTTGGTAGGCAACAATTCCACGCTGGAGTAGGATGGTGCATGGTTTCAAAGTAGCGAGGAGGTAATTGCCATGATTACATAATGGGACACCGTAGGGAAAGGTGACTCGTAGAGCATTTCCCTTAAGTGGCAAAAAGAATTACTTTTGATACAAAGATTATTGAAACTCTTTATACCAGCCTCAGGCAATCACAAACGATCGTGTGAAGGAGCTCGAAGAAATGGCATACTCGAACTAGAATGAATGATGTGGACTACTTGGTTGAAGACAACGCAATGGATGATTTTGCTTGCGCGTTCTCTCAAGAACTTGAGCATTTCCATATTCATCAAGGTTCTACCAACATCCGTATCAAGGATCCTGGCAACACATCTTACTACCTTGACGAATAGAGATGGACAATACAGATGCATAGAAAGACAACCCTTTCTCAGATTTCACCTTAGCGAGGCCAAGGAAACGAAATCTGGATGATCGACCGAGAGACATTTAGCACTCCGCTTCTAATGTTCTCCTTGATGTACTGGTTACTATGGTCATGCTTAAAGCATCAACATAGCCATCAAGTAGTGGTCGGACTTCGGAATACAAAGGATCCACAAAGAACAACTTCTGGAGTAAATCCTACGAAATCCTTATGGGGAGGTGGCCAACTTCCTAAATCAAGATACTACAATAATAGGTTTTCCGGCTGGGTGTGTTGGCCACGACATCCACTTTACCGGTTATAGAGAGACCAATTTTATAGTTCTTGGAAAACGTTCCAACCATCATATCTGCCCAAGATTCAGATCTAGTTGGTGTCAGGATATTCCAGAATCATCAAGTCTAGAGAGAAAAATGAAAGTTTGCAACACAAGTCGACGAGATGACGTTGCAGGATTCTCGGGAAATGGACTACGGTGGTAAGCTCCCAAACATGAGCTGGTTCTGCTACAAACATGTGAACACGCTGTCCCAGACAAGCATGACCACGTAGTAGTCTTACAACGAAACACTACCGAGTTCAGGTGGGGAACCATCATTGCGGATAACGAAGTCCTTGATTAAGCCCGGGTTAGCTCTTAAAAAGGAACTTCTTCTCCTTGAACAAATCAATCAGTGGCTTGGTGTGCTAGGAACACATATGGAGTGGAGGTAATTAATCTACCAAACCATAGAATACTTCGCACGTATGCATTACTTATTTGGGATGATTCCAAGGGAAACAAAACAATCATTTCTCAAATTCATGGCGGCAACTTACACCTAATGCACGTGAACTTAGAGAAAGTCACTTCTTTCACCCAAACATATACCTCATGAGCGGAACACGAAGGCAATGCTTACAAAAGTTCCAACACTAGCTCAATGTTCAACATGAATCATGGAGGAGACAAGATGCTGCTGATGGGCTCAACAGCAACTCATTGGAATTTCCATATCACTGGAATTCCACCATTATGTGAACAATGTGATAGCATTGGTCAGACCAAAGGATGTAATGGTGTATGCTCAAGGAACAACCACGAGTAAGACAACATTATGAATATCGTTGGTTCTAACTTGATTTGACGATAGCCCACACTCAAATCAAGGTTTGGACAAGATGATAGATTCAACAACCGATCACGAGGAACAATCGATGAAGATATCATCTTTCGTCAACACACACACACAAGATATCCCCTTTGGAGTAAACTAAGTGGATTAAGCTTTTTTCTTCCAACTCTCCAAGTTGTTGTTTTAGCTTAACCAATTAGTCCAGAGGTATCTAACACGGATTCTTGGAGAAAGAGCGGCTTACAAGAAAACCAACTTGATCACGAACTCAACATAGCGGTCAGGTGACAACCTGGTAACACTTCTGAGAACATATTCGGAAAATCACGAACCACCAATATGTTACTAAGCTCGAGAACAATCATGCTTATCAGGGAAAGACTATATGATCAAGGGAGCGAGGGATTGACACAATCCTAACTCATTGATCGAAGAGTGCACCAGGAAATATGGACTAGGTAGCAAGATCAATCTTAGAATGGTAGTTCAATGACCAACACGCTAAGAATGAGGATATTGTCCATTTACTACCAAGCAACGAGTTGCTCGGAGTATTGATTTCACACATCACAATTCACTTGTCGGCATTCCGGTTACAACAACATGGGACCGAGAAATGAATAATGATGGAGAGAAGTATCACTGCGTCAAGAGTTCATAGGAGGCGGTGCAATTCTCATGACATTTTTGACATAAAGATGGTAACACTCCAAGGTAGAACAGAGCAAAAGCTGGATTGGCATTTTGATCTGCGAAATACAACTACTTTGACCCAATCCTGGATATGGATGAGGTACTGGAGTTTGTTTCTCCTAGTCATTCTGAAATAGAACGGCTCGACGGACCACAGGATTAATAAGCACCGATGAACGAATGCTCACATTCTCTTGACTATCAATTGATAGATGAAAGGTCGGAATATAACTGAAGGGGGACAACTCAAAGGAACATATAACTTTCTGAGTTGTGGACGCATAGATTAGTATGTCAAACGAGTTCAACATATTTCTTCCGGATAACCCATGCAGAAAGGTAGAGCTGGCAGAATCACAATTATGAATGGAGAACTCCTCAGGAGTACTCTAATGGTGATCTTTTGGTTCAAAGAACTTCTGCCTTAATGGTTCATGGTATTTGGAAGAAGGAAATACCACGGACCTCGAGGACTATCGCAAAGGTTACTAATATCCTAAAGGAACTAGCAACAATATCAACACGAAGTGAACAGAGTGATTCTTGGGTCAAGAACATGGGAGTAGAATACCTACTACTAAATGGCATCACAGGATGCTTTCAAGAATGATGGCCAGAATCATCACATGGGGAACACAAAACATAGCTAGATTACTAGGTACTCTTCTGAGACACCTAGGATCGTAATAATAGCTCCAACATATATACCGAGGCAATAGAGTACCTCAACGCACCGGTTAGTGTGCTTATTCTGACCAAAGAGGACATCGGAAACGGAAAGGAAGGATTTGCAAATGCATCATACTACTTAGAGACCTGGGATGACTCGGACAGCATAACGTCTATAAATGCTCAAAATGATTTGAGACATCCTGCAAAAATGGTGGCATAACCACTCAACATCACAATATCAAGGTTCTGAGGCCAGCTATGAACATATGGAAGTAGTAGGAACTGAACTGGGGCTTGAACTCAACAATCCTAGACAACTACGGTTTAGTAACACGTCATCCTGAGAGATAGAAAAGAAGCCTAGTTCTTAACCCCGTAGAAAAGGTAAGATGACACAGATCAGAAAGTCATGAGGATAAGGAGTAAAAAGAGCCTTACGTTCCCATCCACAATCAATTCCCTTATATAACTAAAGCATTTCTAGACACGACTTTGACCGGTTTGGCTTGGTAATCCTACAGGCAGTCAGGCTCTGATACCAAAGCTGTCAGGACCCCGATTCCAAGTCACATCGATCTAGCCGGTAACACCTCATATCACTTTGAGGCCTCACGCATGGTATTCCCACGGGTGTCGCCTTACCATGGCCCGGGACCGTTTGCGCCTTTTGGCTCACGTATATGATAGTGTCGCTACCATCCATATGACAGAGAACCCGGGCCGCCATGACTAGTCATGAACCCAAAGTGGCACTAACTTACGGGGACAGGCATACATGAATCAACATCGAGCATGTCGGTTAGCAGCGTGCGAATCCGGGCTATAGCACTGGGCTAACAGGACTCCGGTGAACCGGGCTGTAGCAGGCTAGGCAGGACTCCGGATGTCACCGCGTGACATTTCCCTGAAGGGACAGACACAGGAATGAAGTGAATCACATGCCGGCCAGTCAAGTGTTCCGGAGCAGTAGTGCTGGGCTAGCAGGACTCCGGTGAACCGGGCTGTAGCGAACTACTATGGCTCATGGAAGAACAAGACTACATTTCCCCATAAGAGAGGCTACCAAGGATAAACAACTAGGTTGTCGGATCACACACATACCAAGCATTTCAATCATACACACAATATACTCAATATGTGCAATACAACATGGCATCACAACAAGACTCTACAACTCAGAGTATTTATTCATTAGGCTCCGAGGAGCGAGATATTACAAGCATGGGTCTCATGACCCAACATTCAGAGCATAGAAGTCAAAGCACATGCGGAAGCTTAACTTGTCTGAGTACAGACAACTAAAAATGAAGAAGGCTAAGGAGCCTGACTATCTACAAGACCCTCCCAATGGTACAAGATCGTAGTTGAGGTAACAAGCTAAACGTCGAAGTCCAAGCGGAACTACTAGTGATACTGACGTCTCTCTGCAAAACATAAGTTAAGCAAACGTGAGTACAAATGTACCCAGCAAGACTTACATCAGAACTAGCTACATATGCATCATTATCAACAAAAGGGATGGTGGGGATTAACTGCAGCAAGCCAGCTTTGACTCAGTGGCTAACCTGAACTACGACTACAAGTAACTCTTTTGAGGTGGCGCACACGAGTCCACAAATTCACCATACCAATACACCACTATGGATCCGCTCCTACCTCCCTGCGAGAACGCCATCCATAGCACTCACGCTTATCTTGCGAGTTTTTAGAGTATCCACTTTCACTTGTCTATGAACTATGCAAGGGGTCCAAGTTTCCATATCCGAGGAATCCGGCTATTCGAATAGATAATGATAACCCTACAGGTGTGTACTTCTTCACACACGCTCTCGCCACTTATCGCCCTGTACACGTCATGTACCTCGGCAACCTTCAAGCGGAAGCCGGGCGAGGGAGTCGGCCACGACCTAACTAACCAACAAGTCTCTAGTCCAGGTTTATCGCCTATTCGGGTTCCATCCGCAAGGAGATCCGGCCGGGGTGTCGCTCATGGCCCCAAACGATGTGTGCAGGGTTCTCAAGCCCACCATCCGGGTGCCACTTGGTACACTGTGCCACTGTGCCTAGTCTGTCCCAAGCCCACCTGTACCGGGTGCCACTTGGTAGACTACTAACACTACCTACAAACACCAGAAACTAGTTGCAACTCCTGGACAGAGATCAGGTTGATTAATAAGTCGAGAGGGGCACTTAAGCATTCCAATGCGTCGTAGTAGCTGTTCATGGATCACAAACACAGAACTCAGTTCCTAAGGACGGCTGCAATGAGACAACCCACCATGTACTCCTACATGGTCTCTCACCGTTACCTTTACCAAATCGTGTTCACACACTTAGCTCTCAACAGTAGGACATGTTCATCACATTCCAATTCATCCCCGATGAATCAAACCTGACTCAACTCTAAGCAGTAGCAGACATGACAAACAAACATGAATGAGTAGGCACATCAGGGCTCAAACAACTCCTACTCATGCTACTGGGTTTCATCTATTTACTGTGGCAATGACAGGTCATGCAGAGGAAAGGGGTTCAGCTACCGCAGCATGTAACAGTTGAATCGTTATTGTCCTAATGCAGTAAAAGAGAGTAGTAGAGAGAGTGGGATTGTATCGGAATGAACAAGGGGGTTTTGCTTGCCTGGCACTTCTGAAGATATCGTTGGGACTTCATCAGTGTCAACGATCACAGCGTCGGTACAATGTCTATCGAGAGGGGACAACCGCCGGCAACAGAGAAGGAACACAATCAATGCAATGCACAACATGATGCATGATAATGACATTGAAATATGTTGTTGATTGAGCTAATGCAACTAGCAACACAATTAAATGAAGTTGATTTGCACCCAAAGTTCAAATTCAAACTCCACATGTGGTTATTTAAATTCCATTCATTTGATTTTTCCTAAACAGTGGCCTTTAGTTGTTCTAACATTCATGAAAATGGTACAGATGGATAGATTGTATTTTTTTGATAATTTTTCATATATAAAGTATTTCATTTAGAGTTACGGTTGAATATTTATGGTTTTTAGAAGTTTAGGATATTTTCTGAAATAAATAAATCATTTATGATTTATTTGAAATCCAGAAAGGCTTTACTGCGTCAGCACTAAGTCATGCTGACGTCAGCTGGTCAACTGGGCCGGTCCATGTCAAACCTGACCTACGGGACCCGTTGGTCAGTGACCCTGCACAACTAGGGAAAAGCCTATACAAAGAATTTTACGAGTAGCGTTGTACAAAATCGAGCGTTGCTGCTACTTAGTAGCAGCGCGCGTAAATAAACCGTGCTACTACTATGACTTTAGCAGTAGCGCGTACTAGCGAAAAGCGCTGCTGCTACGTTTGAACTGGGCGCACATGGCTAGCCCAACCTAGCAGTAGCGCGTATAATGGCCCAGCGCTACTGCTAATCTCCTTAGCTGCAGCGCGCTTACGTGTAAAGCGCTGCTGCTAACGGAAATAAAATAAAGTGAAAAAAGGGGAAAAAGGAGAAAGGAATAGCACTAGCGGGTTTCAGTAAACGCGCTATAGCTAACTTAGCTATAGCGCGTTTCCGGAAACGCGCTACTGTTACGTTTCACTTAAACAGCGGTTTCCCCCCACCCCGCCCCCCGGCCACCAATTCTTCCCCAAATCGTCCCCCGCCCTCGCTGCCGTCTCCTCACCGCCGCCGCCTGAGGCCGCCCTTAGCCTCACCACGGCCGCCCGAGGCCGCCCTCAGCCTCACCGCCGCCGCCCGAGGCCGCCCTCAGCCTCACCGCCGCCGCCCGAGGCCGCCCTCAGCCTCACAGCTGCCGCCCAAGGCCGCCCTCCACGTCGCCGTCGGCGCCCTCCACCTCACCACCGCCCGAGCCCGCCCAGGACCGCCATTGCCCGTGCCCGAGCCCGCCCTCTCCGCCCTGCCTCCGTCATCGAGCACCTCCCCGCCACCGTCTCCCCCCTCTCTGTAAGTCCCCCACCCCTCCCCCTCACTCATCTCTCTCTGTATTTTAGAGAAAAAATTAGATGTTTTTCAGTTAGGGCACTAGAGTTTTGCTAGGTTAATTAGGTTAGTAGTGCTGCTAGTAGTATTGGTACAGTAGGTTAATTAGGTGATGTTAAATGAATAACCTAAATGAATGAAATTAGTAGTTAACTGAAAAAAATTCCTTTCATCATTATAGAGCACTAAAGTTAACTGAATTTTGTTCTATTAGTAGTTAAATGAATTTTCTTCTACACTTTGTTTTTGAATTAGCTTGCGAAATGTGGACATGTGGTTGCTCGTGTATATTTGGACACTATTTGCAGGGAATGATGCTTAGTGGCCTATGTTTTGCCGGAATGTTGATTCATTTCTTTTCCGGCAAATTTCAGGTTCTCGATTTGTCCACTTTTTAGCAAAGCTCATGCCAAAAATTTCCGTGAATTTCGGCATGACTTGTGCTACAAACTAGGACATATCGAGTGCCCGTGATTTGCCGCACCAGGAAGGAGTCAACATTCCTACAAAACAATAGGCCTTTTTTATCTCATTATTCATTTTATTAGGTCTAGAATTAATTGACTAGATTTAATCATAGGAAACATGGCTAGCAATGATGAAGGACAGGGTTCTGGTGATTGCGACGACGCCTACCGGGCGGCAAATGAATTTTTTAGCCTTACCGATGATCTACCGATGTTATTGCTGGGCCCACCGGTGGCATCGGGGACTGAGACAGACACGCAGACTGGTGCTAAGACTGAGACCGGCGCTCAGACTCAGACCGGCATCGAGACCGGCGCTGAGACTGAGACCGGCGCTGCCTCGGGGAGCGGAGCCGGTGTAGAACCAAAAGCAAAGAGGCAATGGGTTCCTAACAAACTCAGGACTACTAGAGTGGTGGTCACGGAGGTGGACGACGGCAATTTTGAGCCAACGGCGCCCGAGGAAGCGCGTCGATGCTACGGCAATCAAATAGGCTGCATCGTACGGACAACCACCACCATCAACGATGAGAAACTACAGAAGATAGAAAATATGAGGAGCTCCCTCCTAAAGAAGTTTCACCAGATATTCTTGTTCCCGGGCCGGAATGAGAAGGATTATAAAGATCCAGATGAGGACCCGGCAATGAAGAAGATAAACAAACAGGATTCTCCCACGCTCTTTACTTGGACACGTCGAAGAACATTCACAAAAAGGATTACACCCACATCAAGGATGTTCTCGATAGTGCTATGTATCACTACCAATCACTGTGTGGAGAGGTCAGGGACAAGAAGAGGAGGGGTGGCAGGGTCGCCTTCGGCCATAAGACCAACTTCTGCTGCATCCAGCAACCGGACGATTCTCTTAATGGTGGATTCTATGTCCTCCACCACATGCTGGAGTACAGACGGGATCACCAGAACCTTCGCATGGCACCTTCTTCCGGCGATGCCCATATTCTGCAATGGGCAAAGGACATAGGAGATATCGAGGATCATCAACTTCGAGCTGAGTTCTATAACATCCAGCGCGAACTTGCCCAAATCATCATGAAGGAGGTCGTCGAAAAAACAGGGATGTTCTACGGAGAAGGACAAATGTCACGGGAAGACGTCCGAACATGGATAGCCTCTCAGCGTCTCGACCTGAAGCCTTTCACTAGCCTCGGGGACTATCTCCCTGACTTGGATGGATGGAACGACATGTTGGAGTGATTGTCGATATATGACAATGTGTCCGTTTAGTCCATACTTTCTGTATGAAAAAACTTTGAGTTATGCACGGTGAAACTTTATTTGTGATGTAATTAAACCGTCCTCGTCCTCGACTAACGAAAATCACTCTTGTTAGGGCATTTTGGGGTACGATGAACTTTGTTATTTATGCTTATGGTATGTTGTTTTTATTTTTGCCAAGTCTGTCTCTTTCTGTTGCTCAACTATATATGTTGCATATCATCGACTCATGCGATGATGCAGGTGCATAGATCATAGATGGCAAAGAAGTGCTACGCCAGGAGTATATATACGACAAGTGCCCGGAGTGTCAGGCCCTTCCGGTTTCCGAGCGACAGGCAGTAGTTAGTTTAGAGGTTCACGCTAATGCGAAAGAGGGAAACAAACTCATGTTCTCAAAGTGATAGCTCTTCTCGCGTATATCATTGTTTAGATGGATGACGATGTATTTTCATACCATTCGAGACTTGTATCGCTATTTTCGAGATGATGACGAGAGACCACTTTGTGTTGGATGATGATTATGATGATGACATGATTTGATGAGACTAATTGTATGTATATGCTATGATTACATTTGTATGTGTATGATATGCTAAAGATTATTGTATAAAGCCTATTCAAATACAAAACAAATACAAAACAAATATGCAGGAAAAAAACTAATAAATAAACTAGTAGTAGCGAGGGGGGAAATTTAGCAGTAGCGCCGCATTGTCGGTAGCGCGTCCCAGCAAACAGCGCTGCAGATAATATCTGTAGCGCCCTTTCCCAAAGAGCGCTACAGCTATTCGTGTATAGCAGTAGCGTGGGACAACCGGCGCTACTGCTATACGTTAGCTGTAGCGCCTTATTAGTAGCGCCGGTGCCCGCGCTACTGAGAGGCCAAAAACCCTCGCTGCTGGTAGGCTTTTCCCTAGTAGTGCTGGGCCAGTTAAGTCGCCGACAGGTGGGGTCGGGTCAACAGCCACGTCAGCAAGTCAGCACTGATGTGTGGGGCCGGTCAACAGGTGATGTGGCCAGGTCAAACTAACCTGTGGGGCCCATGGGGTTAGTTTAGTCTAAACAGGAGCTAAGCAGGGTTAATTAGGCCGTGGGGCCCAGTAGTCAGTGGCTCTGGGGAGGGTTAGCTGGACGTGATTAGCGCTAATCACGCGGCCACGTCGGCTCACCAGAGTTCAGCCGACGGCGACCTCGAACCACGGCGGAGCCCGCTCGGAACTCGCCAGAGGCCACGGGTCGACGCGTCAGGGGCACCAGAAGGAATCCCATGACCGTGCGCATCCGGGGAGACCAACGGGAGGGCGCAGGATGGCCAGAGTTCACCGGAAGCGAGCTCCTGGCGGCGGCCGGAGCTTGGACAGGATCGGCTACTCGCTATGGTACATGGGAAGGTGAGCTAGCAGGTGCGTTCGTCTCCTGGGAGCAGCACGAGCATGATGACGTGCTCAGGGGCAAGCTACGGCGTCTGTAGCCACGACGGCGACATGGCCGTCGGCGGCGAGCTTCGGGCACTTATGGAACGATGGCTAGAGGATGGGAACGGAGGGGCGAGCAAAGAGGATAGATGAGGAGCTCACCGGGAGGCGGCGCAGATGGTCAGTGGGCTCGGGGGTGACCGGAGCGAGGCGAATCGACGAACGGCGTCCGGCGGGTACCGAGGTTGAAGACAACCAGATGGCAGCGATGCAGGCCTCCGGTGAAGCGTGGCTCGGTGTGGAGGACGTCGAGAACGAAAGCGGAGCTCGGGGACACGTCCATGAGGCTAGGGCAGGCCGGTGGCAGCGATCGGCGGCGACCGTGGTGTTCGGCTGCGAGAGAGAGAGCGAAACAGAGAAGGGAGAGGAGGTGTGGGGGAACCATACGGCTCCAGGGGGGTCGCGTGCCATCTCCAGAGCGTCGAGGGGGAAAGCGGCAAGCAGGAGGTGGCCGGGCGGCAGTGCACGCGCGGCGGCCACACGCCCTCGTGCCCACTGGTACGAGGGAGAAGACGACAGGCGGGGAGTTGGGCTGGGCCAGCCAGCTGGGCCGCCTGAAAGCCCAGGTAACTCTCTCTCTCTCTCTTTCTCTCTCTCTTTAGTTTATGTTTTCTATTTTGCTTTTCTGTTTTTGATTTAGAAATAATACTAAACCATTTTTTTAAAACTCCTAAGAACATTTGTGGGCACTTTAAAAATGTTTACTAACAGCCCTCAAATATTCTTAGAATTATTGAAGCATTTAAAATATTTATAGCCATTAAATGCTCCAATTCAAATACTTATGATTTAATCCGAAGGCCCAAAATAAATATCTCTGGGATTCCAAAAATATTGTTTTAAGTTTTACCTCTTGCCAATATTTTCAAAGACTAAGAGGAACATGTTCTTGGACTTCTTTGAAAGGATTTTAATGTTGATTATTTCTGAAGTGATTTCTGAGGGTTTCAAGTAACCTCAATTCAACTTTCAGATTTAGACATGATGCATGATGCTCACTCAGGTAATTAGCTACAAGCAAATTCTAGGGCTGTGACAGAATGCTCCTGAAGAGCTCCGGATTCGGGTAAGTAATCAGTAATTCACTTTTACATGCTTGCCTTGCATATAGAAAGCCTTACCCGCCGCTATCTTCTTCATCGTGTCGATCTCCTGAAGGGCCTTCTGGGCCTCGGCCTTGGCACTCTTCGCGCCCTCACGGGCCGCGGCAAGCTCAGACTCTCGTGTCTTCAAGTCAAGCTCCAATGCCTCGTGCTTCGTCACGAGAGCCTGGAGCTCTTGCTGCAGCTCGCCTACCCGAGCCTCGTGCCTCTCTCGCTCGGTGCACTCCTTGGCCGCTATATCTTCGGTCTTGGTCAGCGCTTGCTTCGGGGTCGCCACCTCAGTCATGGCCCCTGGCAAAACATACAATGATCCTGTCATTTTGCAATCGCGTCCTTTTTTATATATACATATCTATAGACGGGGTATTACTTACCCTCGTTCTCCTCGAGCTGCCTCTTGGCAAGGCCGAGCTCTTTCTTGGACCCATCGAGGTCCGGCTTCAGTACGGCGACCTCCACAGTTAGTGCGGCGGACGCCAGCAAAGAAGCCCGCATATGCATATTGACAATACTTACATTAGACTCCTGTGATATTATTTGATCCTCTATTCGGCTTTTCTTTGTGAACACCGCACAAAGCATCAGGGGCTACTGTCTATGCGGTAATACTCCTACTACATTTTAACACACTTACATCGAAGCCTGTTAGAAGGCTGGCACAGGCTTCAGTCAATCCGCTCTTGGCAGACTGAACCTTCTGGATCACCGCACTCATGATGGTGCGATGCTCCTCGTCGATGGAAGCGCTGCAGCAGGTTGTCCGGTGCCTCTGGATGGGCAGAGGTCACCAGCACAGGCGTTTTGCCCCTCTTAGAAGGGGACCGCCTGCCCGAGCTTGGAACCGTTGGAGGGTCCGGCGCGGTGTTCGGCTGAGGGCCGAACTCGGGCTCTCGGGGACCCCGTCCCCTCGGCTCTTGGAGTCCGGAAGGTCGCCTTGAGGCACCTCCGGGACTGTCCCCGCTCGATCCGGTGCCTCTTGAGACAACACCTCGGCGTCGTCGGCTGGATGAGGGGAGGTGGCGGTCGGGACTGGATCGCTATCGATGTCCGACGAGCCCAGGGAGCCGTCCGATGATACCTCGATATTAGCTCGGGGCGGCCTGCACAATTGAGTTCAGTGTTAGGAAAAGTAGTGCGACAAAGGAATCCTATGGGTAACTTTGGTATCCGAATACTTACGATCTCCCCGGGGGCTTGGCCCTGGGCAACCACTCATCTTCACTTTCGTCGGTGGCGGTGGAGCTCTCCGGAAGGAGAGTCCTTCCCTTCTTGGACCCTCCGGCCTCCCCAGTTGGGGCGGCCTTCCTTTTCTTGTCTCCCCCAGTCGGTGGGGGGGGCTCTTCTTCCCCTTCCTCATCTTCAGGGGAAGAGTGTGCCGTAGAGTCATCGGACGATGAGTCTGACGACGCTTGGCGTCGGGAACTCTTTTGAGTTCCCTTGGCCTTATTGGTCTTCTCCGGCACCTTATAAGGGGCCAGAGTCAGCATCTTCGCCAGAAGAGCATCCGCGGGGCCTTCGGGCAAAGGAGCCGGATAGTCTATCTGTCCGGCCATCTTCTGTCGGTCCTATCAAAGGCACGGGAGTTTAGATCCCGCATAGAGTCAATCTATATAAAAAATAAGTATCATGTGAAAGGTAAAACAGCTTACCGCACTGGCTTGGCGCTTCGCGCTGAATCCGCGATCCTCAGTAATGGCGGGAGGGACCTCGGCGCTCTTGAGCAACACCCTCCAGGCATCTTCATGAGTCGTGTCGAAGAGCCTGTTCAGAGTTCGGTGCTGTGCCGAATTGAACTCCCACAAGGTGAACTCCCGTTGTTGGCATGGGAGTATCCGGTGGATGAGCATAACCTGGACTATGTTGACCATCTTGAGCTTCTTGTCCACCATGTTTTGAATACATGTCTGGAGTCCGGTCAGCTCTTTTGAATTACCCCAGGACATGCCCTTCTCTTTCCAGGAGGTGAGCCGCATGGGGATGCCAGATCGGAACTCGGGGGCCGCTACCCATGCGGGGTCGTGTGGCTCGGTGATATAGAACCACCCCGATTGCCACCCCTTTATGGTTTCCACAAAGGAGCCCTCGAGCCATGTTATGTTGGGCATCTTTCCCACCATGGCGCCTCCGCACTCCGCCTGGCGGCCACCCACCACCTTCGTCTTGACGTTGAAGGTCTTCAGCCATAAGCCGAAGGAAGGCCTCGCACACGACGATAAACGCCGAGATGTTGAGGATGAAGTTCGGGGCCAGATCATGGAAATCCAGGCCGTAATAAAACATGAGCCCACGGACGAAGGGATGGAGAGGGAATCCCAGTCCGCGGAGGAAATGGGTGAGGAATACCACCCTCTCATGGGGCCTGGGGGTGGGGATGAGCTGCCCCTCATCTGGGAGCCGGTGCGCGATGTCGTCGGGCAGGTATCCGGCTCTCCTCAGTTTCTTGATGTCTCCCTCCGTGACGGAGGAGACCATCCACTTGCCTCCCGCTCTGGACATGGTTGGAGAAGGTTGAGATGGAAGTGAGGACTTGGGCGCTAGAGCTCGAGTGTGCGGGAGCAGATGAGCAGAGGAGGAAGAAGGCGTGGATAGAAAGGTGAATCCTTATCCCTTTATATGGGTGGACAAAACTAAGCGTCCCCACTTGCCTGGAAAAACTCGCTTATCCCCCAAGCGCCGCAATTGATGGCGTGGTTGGGTTACCCACGCCCGTATTGATGAGAATCCCGTAATAAGGGGACACGATCTCTGCTTTGACAAGACGTGTCAAAAAACTTCCTCGCGTTATGTGCAAGCTGGTTAAAAGAAACGGTTCGAATAACCACCGGGCCATGACGTAACGTCGTGTTGTCAAAAAAAGCCAGCAAATTAGATCTGCGAAAATATTATTCTCTCTACGGTGGAATGTGGAACTTATTTTGCAGGGTCGGACACTATGCTCGTATTCAAATTCTTATGTGATGTATTCGGAGAAGGAACCCGCCTTGCAATGTCGAAGACAATACTGCACGCCGGACTCATCGTCATTGAAGCCTGGTTCAGGGGCTACTGAGGGAGTCCTGGATTAGGGGGTCTCCGGACAGCCGGACTATCTCCATTGGCCGGACTACTAGACTATGAAGATACAAGATTGAAGACTTCGTCTCGTGTCCGGATGGGACTCTACTTGGCGTGGAAGGCAAGCTAGGCAATACGTATATGGATATCTCCTCCTTTGTAACCAACCTTGTGTAACCCTAACCCTCTCTGGTGCCTATATAAACCGAAGGGTTTTAGTCCGTAGGACAACAATCACAACATACAATCATACCATAGGCTAGCTTCTAGGGTTTAGCCTCTCTGATCTCGTGGTAGATCTACTCTTATACTACCCATATCATCAATATTAATCAAGCAGGACGTAGGGTTTTACCTCCATCAAGAGGGCCCGAACCTGGGTAAAACTTCATGTCCCCTGCCTCCTGTTACCATCCGGCCTAGACGCACAGTTCGGGACCCCCTACCCGAGATCCGCCGGTTTTGACACCGACAGGGATTAACAGTGATCCATATCAACTAAACCATGTCCGATCATCACGTGAGATGTAATTTTCAATGGTGAACATCACTATGTTGATCATATCTACTATATGATTCACACTTGACCTTTCGGTCTCAGTGTTCCGAGGCCATATCTGCATATGCTAGGCTCGTCAAGTTTAACCCGAGTATTCCGCGTGTGCAAAACTGGCTTGCACCCGTTGTATGTGAACGTAGAGCTTATCACACCCGATCATTACATGGTGTCTCAGCACGACGAACTATAGCAACGGTGCATACTCAGGGAGAACACTTATACCATAAAATTTAGTGAGAGATCATCTTATAATGTTACCGTCGAACTAAGCAAAATAATATGCATAAAGGATAAACATCACATGCAATCAATATAAGTGATATGATATGGCCATCATCATCTTGTGCCTATGATCTCCATCTCCAAGGCACCGTCATGATCACCATCATCACCGGCTTGACACCTTGATCTCCATCGAAGCATCGTTGTCGTCTCGCCAACTATTGCTTCTACGACTATCACTACCGCTTGGTGATAAAGTAAAGCAATTACATGGCGATTGCATTTCATACAATAAAGCGACAACCATATGGCTCCTGCCAGTTGCCGATAACTGTGTTACAAAACATGATCATCTCATACAATAAAATTTAGCATCATGTCTTGACCATATCACATCACAACATGCCCTGCAAAAACAAGTTAGACGTCCTCTACTTTGTTGTTGCAAGTTTTACGTGGCTGCTAGGGGCCGAGAAAGAACTGTTCTTACCTACGCATCAAAAACCACAACGCGGTATAGTGATTGCTTTTTGATCTTCAGAAAGAACTCTGTTCATTGAATCTGATTCAACTAAAGTTGGAGAAACTGATACCCACCAGCCACATGTGTGCGAAGCACGTCGGTAGAACCAGTCTCGCGTAAGCGTACGCGTAATGTCGGTCTGGGCCGCTTCATCCAACAATGCCGCCGAATAAAGAATCAATTAGTGACGGAAAGCAATATCTATATACCCACACCCACAACTCCTTTGTGTTCTACTCGTGCATATAACATCTACGCATAAACCTGGCTCGGATGCCACTGTTGGGGAACGCAGTAATTTCAAAAAAATTCCTATGCACACGCAAGATCATGTTGATGCATAGCAACGAGAGAGAAGAGTGTTGTCCACGTACCCTTGTACACCATAAGCAGAAGCGTTATGGCAACGCAGTTGATGTAGTCGTACATCTTCACAATCGACCGATCCTAGCACCGAAGTTACGGCACCTCCGTGATCTGCACACGTTCAGCTCGGTGACGTCCCACGAACTCATGATCCAGTAGAGCTTCGTCAGCACGACGGCGTGATGACGGTGATAATGATGCTACCAGAACAGGGCTTCGACTAAGCATCATTACGATATGACCGAGGTGGATTATGGTGGAGGGGGCACCGCACACGGCTGGAAACAATCAACATGTGTGTTCTAGGGTGCCCCCTGCCCCCGTATATAAAGGAGCAAGGGGGGAGGCCGGCTGGCCTAGGGGCGTGCCAAGGAGATGGGGAGTCCTCCTCCTAGTAGGAGTAGGACTCCCCCTTTCCTAGTCCAACTAGGAAGGGGGAAGGGGAAAGGAAGGAGAGGAGAGAGGGAGGAAAGAGGGGGCGCCGCCCCCCTCCTTGTCCAATTCGGACTCCCAGGGGGGAGGGCGCAGCCAGCCCCAGGCCCTCTCCTCTCTCTCCCACAAGGCCCATGTAGTCCCATTAGTTCCCCCGGGGGTTCCGATAACCCCCCGGCACTCCGATAAATATCCTATGACCCCCGGAACTCATCCAGTGTCCGAATATAGTCGTCCAATATATCAATCTTTATGTCTCGACCATTTCGAGCCTCCTCATCATGTCCGTGATCACATCCGGGACTCCGAACTATCTTCGGTACATCAAAACACATAAACTCATAATACCGATCGTTATCGAACGTTAAGCGTGCGGACCCTACGGGTTCGAGAACTATGTAGACATGACCGAGACATGTCTCCGGTCAATAACCAATAGAGAAACCTGGATGCTCATATTGGCTCCTACATATTCTACGAAGATCTTTATTGGTCAAACTGCATAACAACATACGTTGTTCCCTTTGTCATCGGTATGTTACTTGCCCGAGATTCGATCGTCGGTGTCTCAATACCTAGTTCAATCTCGTTACCGGTAAGTCTCTTTACTCGTTCTGTAATGCATCATCCCGCAACTAACTCATTAGTCACATTGCTTGCAAGGCTTATAGTGATGTGCATTACCGAGAGGGCCCAGAGATACCTCTCCGACATTCGGAGTGACAAATCCTAATCTCGATCTATGCCAACTCAACAAGCACCATCGGAGACACCTGTAGAGCACCTTTATAATCACCCAGTTACGTTGTGACGTTTGGTAGCACACAAAGTGTTCCTCCGATATTCGGGAGTTGCATGATCTCATAGTCATAGGAACATGTATAAGTTATGGAGAAAGCAATAGCAACAAACTAAACGATCATCGTGCTAAGATAACGCATGGGTCAAGTCAATCACATCATTCTCTAATGATGTGATCCCGTTAATCAAATGACAACTCATGTCTATGGTTAGGAAACATAACCCTCATTGATTCAATGAGCTAGTCAAGTAGAGGCAAACTAGTGACACTTTGTTTGTCTATGTATTCACACATGTACTAAGTTTCTGGTTAATACAATTTTAGCATGAATAATAAACATTTATCATGATATAAGGAAATATAAATAACAACTTTATTATTGCCTCTAGGGCATATTTCCTTCAAAGGTTTCATCATAGTCTATACCATAAGTCTGAGTGTACCCCTTGGCTACAAGGCGTGCTTTGTATCTATCTATCTTACCCTCTAGGGTGTGCTTAATAGTAAACACCCATTTGCATCCCATCGGTTGCTTACTTGGAGGTAGATTCACGAGCTCCCAAGTTTTGTTTTTCTCCAATGTTCTCATCTCATCCAGCATCGCTTCCTTCCATTTTGGGTCTTCCAAGGCTACTTTCCAGTTATTTGGTATAGAAACAAGATCTAGAGAAGCAATAAAACTTTGGAGGGATGGACTACAATAGTTGTAGGAGATGTAATTGGCTATATCATGTTTGTAGTCTTTAAGATATCCTAGTGTGTTTCGAGTTCTAGTTGGTCTTCGTAAGGCAATAGGTAAATTGTCTAGAGGAGTAGAAAGTTGATTATCACTCCGCCATGATGTGCTAGTAGGAGCTACAGAATTAGAAGGCATAGTATTGGTACCTGGGCCCTCACGCATTTGAGACTCCTCACCTTGAGATGGAAGTGATAAGTGTCCAGTGACATCACCCTCGTCTCCATGACAAGAGTTATCATCACTAACACCATCAATCTTCTCCCCCTGATTTTGAGTGTTATCAGTAGACAAAGAATCACGTAAAGTGGGAGCAAGAACAAGGACATGCCCTTCACTTCCCCTTTCCTCATCAGGAGGTGACAAGGAAATACCAGACCTAACATTTGACCCATAATACGATTCATTTTCATGGAAAGTTACATCCACACTCACAAAAAAAGATGCTCTAAAGGACACCAGCATCTATAGCCCTTTTTGAGGGGGAATAACCCATAAACACACATTTTAGAGCACGGGGATCTAATTTCCCAACCAAATTTCTATAGTCATGCACAAAACAAACACTCCCAAAGACCTTTGGAGGAACCACAAATTCATTAGAATTTAGAAGACATTCAGCAGGAGTTTTGTAACCTAAAACATGAAGAGGCATGCGATTTATCAAGTAGGCTGCAGTTTTAATTGCCTCACCCCAAAGGAATTTGGGCACATTCATTGTAAACATCAATGAACGTGCAACTTCGAGCAAATGTCAATTTTTATGTTCAGCAACACCATTTTGCTCTGGTGTATTGACACATGATGCCTGATGTTCAATACCATTCAAAGCAAGAAACAATTCAAACTCATGATTAACATATTCAGTACCATTGTCTGTATGTAGAATTTTAATAGTAGTTGCATGCTGATTTTTAATAAGGGCACACAAGTCTTTGAAAACAGATAATACATCACTCTTATGCTTCAGAAGATAAAGCCAAGTGTATCGACTAAAGCAATCAATAAAGGTCACAAACCATCGGTGCCCGAAAACTGAGTGAACCTCACAGGGTCCCCACACATCAGAGTGAATTCTTTCAAATGGTTTTTCACTTCCAAGACCAATACTAGGATAAGAGCCCCTAGTATGTTTAGCTAGTTCACAAGCATCACATACCAGTGCCTCTTTAGGACATTACTTAAATAAAGCAGGATAAACACGGGATAAAACAACAAAAGAAGGGTGTCCGAGCCTACGGTGATGCAACAATAACTCCTGACAGGAAGACAAACATGATGCAAGAGCCACTTCATCACTTCCATCATCAAGATAATAAAGTCCTTCATGCTCGGTCCCAGTCCCCAATTGTTTCCCAGTCCCTAGCTCCTGAAAAGCACAACAAGTAGGATCAAACCAACTTATACAGTTATGAGATTTATCGATAGAGCTAACAAATAATAGGTTAACTAGAAGCTTGGGAACGTGTAGAACATGAGGTAAAGACAATGGCTTGGTGCACCGGATGGATCCACGCCCCGCAATAGGCACCATGGATCCATCTGCTACACGGACTTTGTCTTTACCTGAACAAGGTGTATAAGATACAGACAAGTTTGAATCCCCTGTCATATGATTTTTAGCTCCTGTATCAATAATCCAAGGTTTTGATTTGGTGCTGGTGTTTGCTTGATAAAGGTTCATACCTTGGTGAGAAGTGGCAATTAGATTGGAATCAACCTTAGAAGTGCCTTGGGAGGAAGATGAGCTTTCAATCTATACTATGCCTTCTAATTCTGTATCATAAAAATACCAAAAATATTTATCTTATTATTATTATCTCTATCAGATTTCACTCTCGTAAGTGACCGTGAAGGGATTGACAACCCTTTTATCGCGTTGGTTGCGAGGTTCTTATTTGCTTGTCTAGGTACGAGGGACTTGCGTATAGTCTCCTACTGGATTGATGCCTTGGTTCTCAAAAACTGAGGGAAATACTTAAGCTACTTTACTGCATCACCCTTTCCTCTTTAAAGGAAAACCAACGCAGTGCTCAAGAGGTAGTAGAAGCTTTGGGGTTACCTACATGGAAGCATCCTCAGCCACACCGTGTTGAGTGGATGTATCATACAGGGAAGCTGAAGGTTACTCATAAGGTCCGTGTTAATTTTTCTGTTGGCGATTATAGTGATGTGGTTATCTGTGATGTCATGTGAATAGATGCATGTCATTTGTTACTCAAAAGGTCTTGGTAGTACGATCATAATACTACACATGAAGGTCGGACCAACACATATTCATTTTGAGATGCTGGGAAGAGACGTGTGTTTCGACCAATGTTTTCCGACACAATTAAGGTGGATGATTGTGTTTTATTAAACAAAGTTGTTACAAAGACTACCTCAAAACCGAACACCGACCAGAGGTCCGTGCTCTCTTGGACTGGGTCCTCGTGGCGGTGAGGGCAAATATTTCCTTGTGCTTCCTTGCTCCTAGTGACGGTGAGGGTAGGTATTTGCAACTGCCGAAATGCTTTTTTCCTTTTTAAGAAAGGAATATAACCCCTAGCCTCTGCATTTGAAAAATGCATGCAGCCACTTTATTAATTATTTACAAAAACTTTACAAAGTAATACATCAATATGTCTGGGGTGTATACCCCCAGACTTCTCACGTAGTTAACATATAAAGCTGGAGGTCCCGACCAAGCCACATGTCGGATCTAGGGCACCAACCGGTCTGACACACTCATAGGTCGTCGCCCCCCGTCTTCCATCAATCCATCTTCAGAGCAGGTACTGACGCATCGACCTTGCCAGGCCTGTCGTCGACGCCCCCACGGCGCCAAACTACGCCACCTCCCTGCGCGCGTTCATCATCACGCATCCGTCATCGAGACTTTGCTGTGTCTCACCGCCGAGATTCCACGACGTCGATGCGTCACAAGGTACGCCGCTCCACCGCAGATGCGACACATGAGTGTCGCCGTCATCCAATCGACTGATTTAGGGTTTCCCCTGGAGGTAGCGAATAGGGGTCTATAGCTTCTCCACGACGACGCCTTCAAGAAGGGGACGACGCAGAAAAACGCCACCATCACCGACCTTGGCAACGTGCCAAGAGTAGGGTTTTCACCCGGATGCCGGATCCGCTCGAGGACCCTCCATCCAGCATCGTCTGCAGGAGACCGCCACCGACCACCAACGCCGCGCATGGAACAGGCCGCACCGGCCGGATCAGATCTGACTAGAGAAAGACCCACCATGCCGCTGCCGCAATTTCAAGGTTTGACCTGATCTGATCCGCCGCTGCCGCGGGCACGCAACCAGCGTACAACGGGTCGCCCCCACAGCGTCACCGTCCCGATGAGGACACCGCCTCTGTGAGCCGCCGTCGCTGCACAGCCGATCCCGGCGCCCGCCCGACTCCGCCGCCTGGCGAGACTACCCCGCACCAGCCCTCCCGAGGCGCGAAGAACAGGGCCCTACCGCCGGCCACCGTGAGGGGCTTTGCCCCGGTGGCCCCGGCCGGCGGCACGGGTAGGGAGAAGGTGGTGAGGAGGCGAGGGAAAGGAGATGGGCGCCGCCGCCCGAGTCGCCCGCGGGAGGGGGGGGGCGCCTGGGTCGAGGGGAGTTGGTCTTGCAAGGGCATTTGCCCCTACTGCCAAAATGCTTGTGCCAGCTCATGATAATAGGATTGAATTAGCAATGAATTGACCCATTTTTCAAACAGTATTGTAGTCAACATTGTAAGTAATTGTTTGATATAGTTCTGCACTCTGTCAATAAAACTGAAATCCACCTTCTGTTTTTTTTCCTTTGCTGTAGCATCAAGGTTCTAAATTTTCTACATTATGCTCCATATCAGAGGATATTACTGCACTATTCATAATTACTGTTGGCCTTTTTGTTGGTTTTCTACTATATGTAATAGTTATTTCATACGGTCCCTCTTACTGCATTCCTTTATGTTGGCAAAACTCAGGTTGACATCCGGATCGTCAACTTAATATTCCTTTATGGTACTCATTTATCTAGGTTTCTTTGGAGCCCCAGCACTAATGGTGCAGAGAATTACTACACCTATTTTTTTCACTCTGACGACTCGCGCTGCTTATGAAGCCTCAGTTGAGCCACACACTTAATTCCTGAAATCAAAACTGGTATGACGGGTTTTCAAACATAGTTTGAGAGAAATCTGTTTTGCCTTGAGAAAATTTTCATCAAGTTCTGTCGTGGTTCTTGCTACTGCCGATGGGTGCTCTTCTTGCATACATAATAGGTTAGTTAAGTTTGCGCATCTACTTTCGAGCATAATTAGACTTTTGCTTATACGTCTGTACCCATCTTTTATCCAGGTTTTATTGATGTGTCTATTCTATGATCCTATCAGCAGGACAAAAGTTGTCCCTAGAGCTTCAGCATAAGAGGACTTGGTTTTCCAGGGTGAAAAGAGGGCAGTGCTGTTTTTCTTCAAGTGTTCCAAAACAAGAAGTGAGCATTTCTGTAGTATTTTTGCTTACAATTAATGAGCTACAGTGAAGTCAACATGTGAGGACCGAGCTCCTTTAGTGGTTGGTTTGATGATTATGTGTTATTATGCAAACTTTCTCTGAATTCATAAATGAAATGAAGTGCAATTTAGAAGGAAAAATTTCTTTTTTGTTCTATCCATTCTTTCGTCTAAACGTGCTAAAAAGAAAATGCAGCGAGAAAATAATTGTGAGTGGAC
Organism: Triticum monococcum; assembly: GCA_034509565.1. NCBI lineage: Eukaryota > Viridiplantae > Streptophyta > Magnoliopsida > Poales > Poaceae > Triticum > Triticum monococcum. Next base: position 73,376,565 of record CM067846.1, read on the forward strand.
CATCTACATCCTGCCACTGAAGGGGAGCCTTGGTGCAGTGGTAAAGTTGTTGCATTGTGATCATGAGGTCACGGGTTCAAGTCTTGGAAAGAGCCTCTTGCCGAAATGTAGGAAAAGGCTGCGTACAATAGATCCAAAAAGGTCGGAACCTACCCCAGACCCTGCAAGCGGGAGCTACATGCACCGGACTGCCCTTTATCTAGGTCCTGGCACTCTAATTCGAGTGATTCAACAATTATACATTGTTTGTACATTCAAGTTTTTGCTGATATTTATAATCCCTTCCTTCACAATGTACGGGCGCGGCAAGGCGCCTTCATGTTCTACTACTAGATATATAACACGAGCTCAACACTGGTTTATCCCAGATCCCCTATTATTTTGTTCTTGCTTCAAAAGGATCATCGAATTTTGTGTCCCCAAATCAAAAATAGCCATAGAACATTTTTCATACATGCTTGCTGTTTTATTCAAGACTTGGTATTCTATCAAATCCTTCCAAAAAACAAAATAGTTTACCACATTACAGAGCAACTACAAAAAACTATTTTCCTGACATCTTCACTATAAAATGTTTTCCAGCATCACGGTATAAAGAAAGTGAAACTCTGGGCTGCCAAAGCAGATTCTTATACGAAGCAAATAAATTCGAGGCCAAATCGGCCACTAGAGGCAACTAGTTGGCCTGCATGTGAGTGGCTTCTCCCTATACACCAGCTGACTAACTGAGTTGTTTTTCTGACCCTAGCTGTTGATGTTTAGGTCCTGTTATATATCTAGTATTGCCTTGTTTGACTTTGTGATATGTCTGCATTTGCATATGCATGTGAGTGTCTTTATACCTAGTCTTGTCTCGATTAGCTGCTGCATTTGCATGTGAGTGTCTTCTCCCTATTAACACGACCATAACGGGAACAGACGGGGTCAGAAAAACAATTTAGTTAGCCAGCTATCACATAGGGAGAAAACACTCACGTGTAGGCCAGCCTGCAATTGCCTCCTCATTTACCGTCTTCACCGTGGCTTAGTAAAAAAATATACCCTTTTTGTTAGTAATGTGTTTCTTGTTCTATCTTGACCATAAAAACCGAGGTATTGCTTCAATATGGATTTCACTATGTGGTCTATCTTGGGGTGAGTCTGTAAAGTTGTGCTCGATGTTTGGTCTACTCAAAGAGCACATAATTCCAGTTTACCTAGAATACCTTATACCTACGTTTGGAATTTATATTCGTTGGAATATGGTGCATTTATATTGCTGGCTTATTTAGCATATATGCGGTTGGAAACTCCCTATTATTTGTTCTTTCTTCAAAAGGATCGTCCAAATTTGTGTTACCAAATAAAAAGTAGCCAAAGAACTTTGTTGACGCGCTTCGGTATATACTTTTCAAACATGCTTCCTGTTTTATTCGAGACTTGATATACTATCAAATACTTGCAAAAACGAAAATGGTCTACCAAATTAAAAGTAACTACAAAAACTATTTTCCCCTTTTCGCAATATCTTCACCATGAAAAGGTTTTCCAGCATCAGGGTATAAAGAAAGTGAAACTTTGGGCTGCCGAAGCAGATCCTTGCTAAGCGAATTAATTCGAGGTCAAATCGGCTACTGGTGGCAACTAGTTGGCCTGCATGTGAGTGTCTTCTCCCTATACACCAGCTGAATAACTGAGTTGTTTTTGTGACCCCGGCTGTTGCTATTGAGGTCGTGTTGTCAGCTTTGACTTTTGTGATATAGCTGCATTTGCATGTGCATGTGAGTGTTTTTTCCGCAATATATATCCAGTCTTGTCTCGATGTAGCTGCATTTGCATGTGCATGTGAGTGTTTTTCAGCAATATATATCCAGTCTTGTCTCGATGTAGCTGCATTTGCATTTGAGTATCTTTCCCTATTAACACTAACAGCAACAGCCAGTGTCAGAAAAACAATTCGTTTAACCAGCTACTCCCTCCGTTCCTAAATACTTGTCTTTCTAGGCATTTCAACAAATGACTACATACGGAGCAAAATAAGTGAATCTACACTTTAAAATATATCTACATACATCCGTATGTAGTAGTCATTTGAAATGTCTAGAAAGACAAATATTTAGGAACGGAGGGAGTAGTACATAAGGAGTTGTCTCCGCATTTACCGAGTCTTCACCATAGCTTATAGTTTGCTCCTATAAAACACACACTGCACTGTGTTGTCTTGTCTCGCTCATCTACAAGGCTACAACCCTACCTCCTGCAGGCTGCAGCACAATCATTCGTCCTCCAAAGCTAGAGCCACCTGTGGGGGCGCGAGCTTGTTTTCTTCTCATTCTGCGGGCGGTACGTAACTAGAAGCTTTAACTGTGCATTCTGTCTGTCAAAAGTCAGAAACAAGTGCTTAATTAGCTAACCATTGGTGTGTGCCCGTTTCAGGTTTAAGCGGAGCTAGCCTAGCTCCAGGGGGTCACATACGTCTCCGCTTGGTCGCAAACCTACTCCCTCCGTTCGGAATTACTTGTCTCGGAAATGGATGTATCTAGAACTAAAATACGTCTAGATACATCCATTTCTGCGACAAGTAATTCCGAACGGAGGGAGTAGCTGTTAGCTGAAGGTAAATTCATTTAGAATGGGAGGTTTCAACCTCCTTTGCCCTATTTCAAGATATATACGATGGGAGGTTTCAACCTCCTTTGCCCTGTAGGAGGCGAGTCTCAGCAATAGTCTTGCACCTGCTCGTAGAATATTGATGATTTATATCCATGCGCACCTGGGATCTAATAATTTTAGCCTACTAAAACGTCATATATTTTGGAATGGAGGTAGTACTACAATAAATCAGATGCGGTTGACTATTTCTTTATTTCTCTATTCTCTTCCTGTACCAACTAGTCATCGTAGATCTTTAGACCATGGTTATTGCTTGTTTTCCTCCGGTAGAATTTTTATGATTTACTGTACCTCTTACTATTTCACAAAACCAAAACAAAACTCGTACTACAATTTCTCCACACAAAAAAAGCGTACTAATTATGTACAAATTTAACATTCAGGTTATCAGGTACCTCTCGCGTGTCCAACATGTCTAATATAGACCAAACCTGCTCCAACGATGCATTGGAGTACTTTTCTGAGAACATAGGACTAAGAGGGCAGATCTTGCGAGTCAATGCTCTCATAGTGGTTAACGGCATCTTGATGGGGTTCATGGTCGGGATAGGCGCCTATGGGAATCGCTACCGGCACAACCTACTGATCCGTTTCCTCTTCCTGACTGCCACCACATTGTTCCTGCCCATTGTCTCTTATATTGTCTCTTCCAGTGGTTTAGGCACTGGCCAGTTGACCAGCATATTACGCTATGGTGAGTCCGATCAGCTCATAAAAGGGATATGTCATGCAGAAATAAACATTTTCTTCACCCTTATATGGACGGGTCTTGCTCTGAACATTGGTATCAATACCACTGCACTAGTGGCCGCTGATGCAAGAGAACGTCAAAGCAGTCCTCCCAATATGACGCTACTTATTCAAGCAGTATGGACTATGGACTTCCTACCTAGGGATATACACCTCCAACGGACCCTATATCTTAAGTTTCGGCAAATTTTCGCTTCTTGGACCATTTGGTTTTATATTTGCCAAATTAGTTCTGAAGTGTTATGCATGGTACATTGCCAGAAAATCATTAGCCTTTGGGCGCAATCCTCGTCTTATTGTTGGATACATGGAGCAGCTACCGGATGGAATCCATCTTGCTGAGTCAGAAAGTGAGCATATACCTCCTCCACTTATAGTTACTGCCTTACTGGAGAGCACACAATAATGCAGGTACAGGAGAAGCCTTGTGGCTACAAATTAAAGGGGGTATCCAACAAAATGGCAGGTGACATGCACAGCAAGGGCTTAGTGACCTTTGATAAAATCTAGCAGTTGGATGACACACTTTTGAGGTCAAAGTCACTACAGCTAAAAGAATTATGTTTTTCATTCGCATTATTTAAACTGCTACGCTGTCGAATTGCAAGGCACACAATTACTGAGGTTGGTTTCATCAAGGGCCGTAACTTCTTGCAACAAATGTTGCTTGAGGATAATGATGGTGAAAGAGTACTTGCAGCGATTGCACATGAGGTTTCTTTTCTTCATGACTATTATTATTCATCCCTTCCAATCACATATTCACAAAGTTGGCTGCCAATCGTGAGCATATTCATTTCACTACTAAGCATCTGCTACTGCTTAGTTGTCTTGAGAACTGTAACACTTTCCGAAAAAAGGGTTTCCCCTCACTTTGTATTCCAAAGCAACGAACACCATACACATAGTATTGCTGGGGCGAGCAGCACAACAAGCCCAAAAGAAAAGAAGAAAAGAATGCCAACAACGGCAGTTCGACAAAGCATGGATGAACCGCCACCGCTGCGCCCTCCGGAGACACACCACCACCGCCCGAGGCTCCGATCTGCCGCGTACCAAGCGGCACCTTCAAGAAGGAATGCGACGCCGACGACGCTGCCGCCCGGACGAGTCCTAGAGTTTCCCCCGGTATGCGGAGGGAAGTGGAGGATGGCTACCACCGACACCCTCCAAGAAGGAAAGGTGGCACCCGTCGGTGTCACCGCATCGGAGCCGACCGAACCGGCAAGGATTTCCCCCGCACACCAACCCCACCGCCCAACCGGAGCCGACCAGCCAAACCACCGCCCAACGCCATGCGCCATCGCGGATGCGCCGCCACCCAAGCTGTCTCACTACGAGCACCAACACGAGGCCAAGAAGGCCGGAGAGAAGAGCCAAGCGACAGGAGCAGCAACACCAAGGCCGAGCGGGAGGGAACCACCTCCTCCGCCGTCGTGCGAGAGGCCCGCGCCTCCGGCACAGTCGCGGTTGCCGTCCGGACATGGCAGCGGGGCAAACCAGGCCACCCCTGGCCCGGCCAGGCCCGCTAAGCCCCGCCGGCCATGCTGCAGCAGGCTGGCGCCGGCGCCGCCAGCACCTCGCCGCTTAGCGTTGTTCCCCCGCCTCCCGGAAGACTCGCCACGGATCAGCCCCGTCGCCGGCCCGCCCAGGCCCATATGGGGCCCGTAGGGCCCAGATCTGGGCCGAGCGCCGTCGCCAGGACCCATCGTTGCGCCGCCCCGCCGCCAACGACGCCGCCGCCCGCCCGCGCCGCGCCAGGGAACATAGCCGCCACCCGGTCCGTCGCTGCCTAGGAGCACCCGCCGGTGCAGCTCCGCCCCGCGTTGGAGAGCCACCGGGAGGGGAAGGTCAGGGGCCGCCGCTACCAGCGACCCCGGGGCCAGGGCGGCCGCAGGCGCTAGCGACGGCGGCAGGAGGAAGGGGAGATGTGGGGACTAGAGGAGGGAGGCAGCGATGCGCGGTCGGTCGCCCGCGGGGGCGACGCGGTCGCGAGAGCTCGAGGGGGGGGGGGGGGTCTGCGACGCGGTGGCCCAAGAGCTCGAGGGGGGGGAACTGTAACACTTTCTGCCATTCTCATGGTCAACTTGCCCAGAACAAAAGGGCAGATTAATTGTTATGTGTCCTGTAGCAAAATTTCTTCGGCCACAAGGGAAAGCTCAATGTTTTTTGGAAATTTATACTTTGCTAACATGCCATTGCTTATACTTGCTGTATTAGTTATGCTTGTCGAGGTGAGGGACATTGCATCTTACATCTGCTCTAACTGGACTAAAGTAGCCTTGGTATGTCAGTATGTGAAGCATGGTTCTTTGTGAAAATCTGCTACCATGCAGAGATGTGTTAGTTGTGTGCTATGGATCAAAGGTAGGTTCACAAGGAATTCAGAGGACAAAATGAGTCAGTCCTCAATTTTGGTCCTCCATCCAAGGAAAACTCCAATGGCTCTTCTTCGATGTCTTCATCTGGCAGGCCAAAACAAAAAGACACCAAGTGCAGTGAAATCTGCTATTGTCAGCGCACTTAGAAACAGCTACAAGAGACGACAAATCAGTGGTGATGTGCCGTCTTTCCAAAGGATCCTACATTTGCAAAACGACAACAAGATAATTTGGAAATTTGGGGAAAGAAGTACAGCCCAAATCATGCTTGTGTCACATTGCCACAGAAATCCTTGGAGCAAGGTCACGACCGCATCTACCTCCGTCCAACTCTGACCATATGTCCGCTGCCAATCACCTATCGCAGTATTGCGCCTACCTGGTGGCACACTGTCCTGAGCTACTTCCTGAAGATGATGAATGGTGCAAGAGCCTGTACAAGGCCATCAAGAAAGATGCCAGGCGTGTACTCAGCGGTAATGATTTTAGGGAGTCAATGACATCTGAGCTAGAGTACCGGAAGAGGTTGATTGAGTTGCTGAGTGTAGAGGGTAACCATGAGGTGCTCAAGGATGGCGCGAGGCTTGCAGAGAAATTGGTTGGGCTAACTGAAGAAGCAGAGGAGATGGCATGGAAGGCCCTCGCTGTCTTTTGGTCAGAGATGATCCTGTATGTTTCTCCATCAGACAACACTGACGGGCATTTGAAGGCGATCGCCCGTGGCGGCGAGCTGATAACTCTCATTTGGGCTTTGGTCACCCACCTCGGCATAGTCGGTAGGTCCGATTGTTAGAATAATTGGCTTTAGGCTAATCAGTTTTAGGACTTAATCTCGGACTAGAACATCAGTATTATGCGGAAGCGTACAAACTTACATTGATTGGCGAAATCCCATGGCTGCTCGATGCAGCCCCTTGTGTAGCCCATGAATGCACCTTGGGGTCTCCAGCAATGAAGATATGGCCGGGAGAAAAGCAGCACGTAGATGGTGTGGACGTGCATCAGGAGCGCCGCTGTAGGAGATGGCCACCGGCACTGACCTTGCGGTGGCCGGCGGTGGTAGTCGGCCTTCCAGCCCATCAGCTCCCTCTTTTTAGTATCGGTTGTTAGCACTCAGAAGTTTAACCCGTTTGTGTTTTTTTTTCTTATCTGAATAGGTGCGTGACCTCTTCCTTCTATACGGGAACTGATGGACCGGGGACCGAAACCAAAACGTTGGGTTTGGGTGCCCCCGATCAAAGCACCAACGTGGGATTGGACTCCCCTTCTTTTTATCTCGGTCTATTACAACCTGAGATTAATTCCAACACTCTCCCCCTTGATCGTAAGGTTAACAAACATCATAAGCCCACTCTTAATAAAAATAACATACCAAAGTAATGTGTTACAATGACCAATGAGATATCACTGAACCTCAGTACCCATAGTACATCATTCTATCTCGAGATGGAAACATAATACTTTATGGGAGTTGGTTTATATGATGGTCCTAATTTCCAGGATCAAAAGGCTTTATGAACCCATGCCGGCAAGATATCATCATAAAATGGGTGGTAAGCCTTTAATAAGCGGTACCGCAAAACTTTATAAATCAAACACCATAGGTTTGATCCTGGACTCTATCTTTCACAACGGAGACATTATGTCAATGGGTTTGGCAATAACAATTGACTTGTTGTTACTCGCATAGAGAACTGCGTGCTCATAATCGCAGTAAGTGGCTTAGAGATGTTGTCTACCACTCTTAACTCGGAAATAAAATTTCTTGACATACAACCTGCCCAATAGCCTCTTTGCATGCCACATAAGTAAGTGCATTATTTCTAATGCCATCAGTGTCATTATAGAGCTTTTCCACGATATAGCTCCATGTGCGAGAGTGAGGATGTAACATAGCGTGGAAACTTTAATATCCACACATCTCGCAAAAACAATGTTTGAATATCCTAGGATATCGAAGTTATTAGACTTCTTATTTGTGAGCATGTAAACTTTATTCTCTTGCATATCTACAAGACATTTCTCGGCTTTTCCAGTGGTCCATTTCTGGACTTACTTGTATATTTGCCAATTATCCCAATCACAAAACAAGGGCATGTTCATGCTTGAATACACATATTGCTTCAGACAACTAAAGCATAAAGAACCGACATTATCTGATCAGTTCATAATGGTTCCTTGGACACTAAAATGTCCATCTTTATTGCCCTTGACTTTAGTAGCAGGTGCGATAAGAGTACTACCAGCAACAGCCAGTGTCAGAAAAACAATTCGTTTAACCAGCTAGTACATAGGGAGTTGTCTCCGCATTTACCGAGTCTTCACCATGGCTTATAGTTTGCTCCTATAAAACACACACTGCACTGCGTTGTCTTGTCTCGCTCATCTACAAGGCTACAACCCTACCTCCTGCAGGCTGCAGCACAATCGTTCGTCCTCCAAAGCTAGAGCCACCTGTGGGGGCGCGAGCTTGTTTTCTTCTCATTCTGCGGGCGGTACGTAACTAGAAGCTTTAACTGTGCATTCTGTCTGTCAAAAATCAGAAACAAGTGCTTAATTAGCTAACCATTGGTGTGTGCCCGTTTCAGGTTTAAGCGGAGCTAGCCTAGCTCCAGAGGGTCACATACATCTCCGCTTGGTCGCAAACCTACTCCCTCCGTTCGGAATTACTTGTGTCGGAAATGAATGTATCTAGAACTAAAATACGTCTAGATACATCCATTTCTGCGACAAGTAATTCCGAATGGAGGGAATAGCTGTTAGCTGAAGGTAAATTCATTTAGGATCTTCTATATAAGGGGTCGTGTATATGATGCAGGGGTGAAAGCCTATTTCAAGATATATATGATGGGAGGTTTCAACCTCCTTTGCCCTGTAGGAGGCGAGTCTCAGCAATAGTCTTGCACCTGCTCGTAGAATATTGATGATTTATATCCATGCGCACCTGGGATCTAATAATTTTAGCCTACTAAAACGTCATATATTTTGGAATGGAGGTAGTACTACAATAAATCAGATGCGGTTGACTATTTCTTTATTTCTCTATTCTCTTCCTGTACCAACTAGTCATCGTAGATCTTTAGACCATGGTTATTGCTTGTTTTCCTCCGGTAGAATTTTTATGATTTACTGTACCTCTTACTATTTCACAAAACCAAAACAAAACTCGTACTACAATTTCTCCACACAAAAAAGCGTACTAATTATGTACAAATTTAACATTCAGGTTATCAGGTACCTCTCGCGTGTCCAACATGTCTAATATAGACCAAACCTGCTCCAACGATGCATTGGAGTACTTTTCTGAGAACATAGGACTAAGAGGGCAGATCTTGCGAGTCAATGCTCTCATAGTGGTTAACGGCATCTTGATGGGGTTCATGATCGGGATAGGAGCCTATGGCAATCGCTACCGGCACAACCTACTGATCTCTTTCCTCTTCCTGACTGCCACCACATTGTTCCTGCCCATTGTCTCTTATATTGTCTCTTCCAGTGGTTTAGGCACTGGCCAGTTGACCAGCATACTACGCTATGGTGAGTCCGATCAGCTCATAAAAGGGATATGTCATGCAAAAATAAACATTTTCTTCATCCTTATATGGACGTGTCTTGCTCTGAACATTGGTATCGATACCACTGCACTAGTGGCCGCTGATGCAAGAGAACGTCAAAGCAGTCCTCCCAATATGACGCTACTTATTCAAGCAGTATGGACTATGGACTTCCTACCTAGGGATATACACCTCCAACGGACCCTATATCTTAAGTTTCGGCAAATTTTTGCTGCTTGGACCATTTGGTTTTATATTTGCCAAATTAGTTCTGAAGTGTTATGCATGGTACATTGCCAGAAAATCATTAGCCTTTGGGCGCAATCCTCGTCTTACTGTTGGATACATGGAGCAGCTACCGGATGGAATCCATCTTGCTGAGTCAGAAAGTGAGCATATACCTCCTCCACTTATAGTTACTGCCTTACTGGAGAGCACACAATAATGCTGGTACAGGAGAAGCCTTGTGGCTACAAATTAAAGGGGGTATCCAACAAAATGGCAGGTGATATGCACAGCAAGGGCTTAGTGACCTTTGATAAAATCTGGCAGTTGGATGACACACTTCTGAGGTCAAAGTCACTACAGCTAAAAGAACTATGTTTTTCATTCGCATTATTTCAACTGCTACACTGTCGAATTGCAAGGCACACAATTACTGAGGTTGGTTCCATCAAGGGCCGTAACTTCTTGCAACAAATGTTGCTTGAGGATAATGATGGTGAAAGAGTACTTGCCGCGATTGCACATGAGGTTTCTTTTCTTCATGACTATTATTATTCATCCCTTCCAATCACATATTCACAAAGTTGGCTGCCAATCGTGAGCATATTCATTTCACTACTAAGCATCTGCTACTGCTTAGTTGTCTTGAGAACTGTAACACTTTCCGAAAAAAGGGTTCCCTTCGCTTTGTATTCCAAAGCAACAAACACCATACACATAGTATTGCTGGGGCAAGCAGCACAACAAGCCCAAAAGAAAAGAAGAAAAGAATGCCAACAACGGCAGTTCGACAAAGCATGGATGAACCGCCACCGCTGCGCCCTCCAGAGACACACCACCACCGCCCGAGGCTCCGATCTGCCGCGTACCAAGTGGCACCTTCAAGAAGGAATGCGACGCCGACGACGCTGCCGCCCGGACGAGTCCTACAGTTTCCCCCGGTATGCAGAGGGAAGTGGAGGATGGCTACCACCGACACCCTCCAAGAAGGAAAGGTGGCACCCGTCGGTGTCACCGCATCGGAGCCGACTGAACCGGCAAGGATTTCCCCCGCACACCAACCCCACCGCCCAACCGGAGCCGACCAGCCAAACCACCGCCCAACACCATGCGCCATCGCGGATGCGCCGCCACCCAAGCTGTCTCACTACGAGCACCAACACGAGGCCAAGAAGGCCGGAGAGAAGAGCCAAGCGACAGGAGCAGCAACACCAAGGCCGAGCGGGAGGGAACCACCTCCTCCGCCGTCGTGCGAGAGGCCCGCGCCTCCGGCACTGTCGCGGTTGCCGTCTGGACACGGCAGCGGGGCAAACCAGGCCACCCCTGGCCCGGCCAGGCCCGCTAAGCCCCGCCGGCCATGCTGCAGCAGGCTGGCGCCGGCGCCGCCAGCACCTCGCCGCTCAGCGCTGTTCCCCCGCCTCCCGGAAGACTCACCACGGATCAGCCCCGTCGCCGGCCCGCCCAGGCCCATATGGGGCCCGTAGGGCCCAGATCTGGGCCGAGCGCCGCCGCCAGGACCCACCGTTGCGCCGCCCCGCCGCCAACGACGCCGCCGCCCACCCGCGCCGCGCCAGGGAACATAGCCGCCACCCGGTCCGTCGCTGCCTAGGAGCACCCCCCGGTGCAGCTCCGCCCCGCGCCGGAGAGCCATCGGGAGGGGAAGGTCAGGGGCCGCCGCCACCAGCGACCCCGGGGCCAGGGCGACCGCAGGCGCCAGCGACGGCGGCAGGAGGAAGGGGAGATGTGGGGACTGGAGGAGGGAGGCGGCGATGCGCGGTCGGTCGCGAGAGCTCGATGGGGGGGGGGGGGGGGGTCTGCGACGCGGTGGCCCAAGAGCTCGAGGGGGGGGACTGTAACACTTTCTGCCATTCTCATGGTCAACTTGCCCAGAACAAAAGGGCAGATTAATTGTTACGTGTCCTGTAGCAAGATTTCTTCGGCCACAAGGGGAATCTCAATGTTTTTTGGAAATTTATACTTTGCTAACATGCCATTGCTTATACTTGCTGTATTAGTTATGCTTGGCGAGGTGAGGGACATTGCATCTTACATCTGCTCTAACTGGACTAAAGTAGCCTTGGTATGTCAGTATGTGAAGCATGGTTCTTTGCGAAAATCTGCTACCATGCAGATATGTGTTAGTTGTGTGCTATGGATCAAAGGCAGGTTCACAAGGAATTCAGAGGACAAAATGAGTCAGTCCTCAATTTTGGTCCTCCATCCAAGGAAAACTCCAATGGCTCTTCTTCGATGTCTTCATCTGGCAGGCCAAAACAAAAAGACACCAAGTGCAGTGAAATCTGCTATTGTCAGCGCACTTAGAAACAGCTACAAGAGATGACAAATCAGTGGTGATGTGCCGTCTTTCCAAAGGATCCTACATTTGCAAAACGACAACAAGATAATTTGGAAATTTGGGGAAAGAAGTACAGCCCAAATCATGCTTGTGTCACATTGCCACAGAAATCCTTGGAGCAAGGTCACGACCGCATCTACCTCCGTCCAACTCTGACCATATGTCCGCTGCCAATCACCTATCGCAGTATTGCGCCTACCTGGTGGCACACTGTCCTGAGCTACTTCCTGAAGATGATGAATGGTGCAAGAGCCTGTACAAGGCCATCAAGAAAGATGCCAAGCGTGTACTCAACGGTAATGATTTTAGGGAGTCAATGACATCTGAGCTAGAGTACCGGAAGAGGTTGATTGAGTTGCTGAGTGCAGAGGGTAACCATGTGGTGCTCAAGGATGGCGCGAGGCTTGCAGAGAAATTGGTTGGGCTAACTGGAGAAGCAGAGGAGATGGCATGGAAGGCCCTCGCTGTCTTTTGGTCAAAGATGATCCTGTATGTTGCTCCATCAGACAACACTGACGGGCATTTGAAGGCGATCGCCCGTGGCGGCGAGCTGATAACTCTCATTTGGGCTTTGGTCACCCACCTCGGCATAGTCGGTAGGTCCGATTGTTAGAATAATTGGCTTTAGGCTAATCAATTTTAGGACTTAATCTCGGACTAGAACATCAGTATTATGCGGAAGCGTACAAATTTACATTGATTGGCGAAATCCCATGGCTGCTCGATGCAGCCCCTTGTGTAGCCCATGAATGCACCTTGGGGTCTCCGGCAATGAAGATATGGCCGGGAGAAAAGCAGCACGTAGATGGTGTGGACGTGCATCAAGAGCGCCGCTGTACGAGATGGCCACCGGCACTGACCTTGCGGTGGCCGGCGGTGGTAGTCGGCCTTCCAGCCCATCAGCTCCCTCTTTTTAGTATCGGTTGTTAGCACTCAGAAGTTTAACCCGTTTGTGTTTTTTTTCTTATCTGAACAGGTGCGTGACCTCTTCCTTCTATACGGGAACTGATGGACCGGGGACCGAAACCAAAACGTTGGGTTTGGGTGCCCCCGATCAAAGCACCAACGTGGGATTGGACTCCCCTTCTTTTTATCTCGGTCTATTACAACCTGAGATTAATTTCAACATTCTCCCCCTTGATTGTAAGATTAACAAACATCATAAGCCCATTCTTAATAAAAATAACATACCAAAGTAATGTGTTACAATGACCAATGAGATATCACTGAACCTCAGTACACATAGTACATCATTCTATCTCAAGATGGAAACATAATACTTTATGGGAGTTGGTTTATATGATGGTCCAAATTTTCAGGATCAAAAGGCTTTATGAACCCATGCCGGCATGATATCATCATAAAATGGGTGGTAAGCCTTTAGTAAGCGGTACCGCAAAACTTTATAAATCAAACACTATAGGTTTGATCCTAGACTCTATCTTTCACAACGGAGATATTATGTCAATGGGTTTGGCAATAACAATTGACTTGTTGTTACTCGCATAGAGAACTGCGTGCTCATAATCGCAGTAATTAAGTGGCTTAGAGATGTTGTCTACCACTCTTAACTCGGGAATAAAACTTCTTGACATACAACCTGCCCAATAGCCTCTTTGCATGCCACATAAGTAAGTACATTATTTCTAATGCCATCAGTGTCATTATAGAGCTTTTCCACGACATAGCTCCATGTGCGAGAGTGAGGATGTAACATAGCGTGGAAACTTTAATATCCACACATCTCGCAGAAACAATGTTTGAATATCCTAGGATATCGAAGTTATTAGACTTCTTATTTGTGAGCATGTAAACTTTATTCTCTTGCATATCTACAAGACATTTCTCGGCTTTTCCAATGGTCCATTTCTGGACTTACTTGTATATTTGCCAATTATCCCGATCACAAAACAAGGGCATGTTCATGCTTGAATACACATATTGCTTCAGACAACTAAAGCATAAAGAACCGACATTATCTGATCAGTTTATAATGGTTCCTTGGACACTAAAATGTCCATCTTTATTGCCCTTGACTTTAGTAGCAGGTGCGATAAGAGTACTACCAGCAACAGCCAGTGTCAGAAAAACAATTCGTTTAACCAGCTAGTACATAGGGAGTTGTCTCCGCTTTTACCGAGTCTTCACCATGGCTTATAGTTTGCTCCTATAAAACACACACTGCACTGCGTTGTCTTGTCTCGCTCATCTACAAGGCTACAACCCTACCTCCTGCAGGCTGCAGCACAATCGTTCGTCCTCCAAAGCTAGAGCCACCTGTGGGGGCGCGAGCTTGTTTTCTTCTCATTCTGCGGGCGGTACGTAACTAGAAGCTTTAACTGTGCATTCTGTCTGTCAAAAATCAGAAACAAGTGCTTAATTAGCTAACCATTGGTGTGTGCCCATTTTAGGTTTAAGCGGAGCTAGCCTAGCTCCAGGGGGTCACATACGTCTCCGCTTGGTCGCAAACCTACTCCCTCCGTTCGGAATTACTTGTCTCGGAAATGGATGTATCTAGAACTAAAATACGTCTAGATATATTCATGTCTGCCACAAGTAATTCCGAACGGAGGGAGTAGCTGTTAGCTGAAGGTAAATTCATTTAGGATCTTCTATATAAGGGGTCGTGTATATGATGCACGGGTAAAAGCCTATTTCAAGATATATACGATGGGAGGTTTCAACCTCCTTTGCCCTGTAGGAGGCGAGTCTCAGCAATAGTCTTGCACCTGCTCGTAGAATATTGATGATTTATATTCATGCGCACCTGGGATCTAATAATTTTAGCCTACTAAAACGTCATATATTTTGGAATGGAGGTAGTACTACAATAAATCAGATGCGGTTGACTATTTCTTTATTTCTCTATTCTCTTCCTGTACCAACTAGTCATCGTAGATCTTTAGACCATGGTTATTGCTTGTTTTCCTCCGGTAGAATTTTTATGATTTACTATACCTCTTACTATTTCACAAAACCAAAACAAAACTTGTACTACAATTTCTCCACACAAAAAAAAGCGTACTAATTATGTACAAATTTAACATTCAGGTTATCAGGTACCTCTCGCGTGTCCAACATGTCTAATATAGACCAAACCTGCTCCAACGATGCATTGGAGTACTTCTCTGAGAACATAGGACTAAGAGGGCAGATCTTGCGAGTCAATGCTCTCATAGTGGTTAACGGCATCTTGATGGGGTTCATGGTCGGGATAGGCGCCTATGGTAATCGCTACCGGCACAACCTACTGATCCGTTTCCTCTTCCTGACTGCCACCACATTGTTCCTGCCCATTGTCTCTTATATTGTCTCTTCCAGTGGTTTAGGCACTGGCCAGTTGACCAGCATACTACGCTATGGTAAGTCCGATCAGCTCATAAAAGGGATATGTCATGCAGAAATAAACATTTTCTTCATCCTTATATGGACGGGTCTTGCTCTGAACATTGGTATCAATACCACTGCACTAGTGGCCGCTGATGCAAGAGAACGTCAAAGTAGTCCTCCCAATATGACGCTACTTATTCAAGCAGTATGGACTATGGACTTCCTACCTAGGGATATACACCTCCAACGGACCCTATATCTTAAAGTTTCGGCAAATTTTTGCTTCTTGGACCATTTGGTTTTATATTTGCCAAATTAGTTCTGAAGTGTTATGCATGGTACATTGCCAGAAAATCATTAGCCTTTGGGCGCAATCCTCATCTTATTGTTGGATACATGGAGCAGCTACCGGATGGAATCCATCTTGCTGAGTCAGAAAGTGAGCATATACCTTCTCCACTTATAGTTACTGCCTTACTGGAGAGCACACAACAATGCAGGTACAGGAGAAGCCTTGTGGCTACAAATTAAAGGGGGTATCCAACAAAATGGCAGGTGATATGCACAGCAAGGGCTTAGTGACCTTTGATAAAATCTGGCAGTTGGATGACACACTTCTGAGGTCAAAGTCACTACAGCTAAAAGAACTATGTTTTTCATTTGCATTATTTAAACTGCTACGCTGTCGAATTGCAAGGCACACAATTACTGAGGTTGGTTTCATCAAGGGCCGTAACTTCTTGCAACAAATGTTGCTTGAGGATAATGATGGTGAAAGAGTACTTGCAGCGATTGCACATGAGGTTTCTTTTCTTCATGACTATTATTATTCATCCCTTCCAATCACATATTCACGAAGTTGGTTGCCAATCGTGAGCATATTCATTTCACTACTAAGCATCTGCTACTGCTTAGTTGTCTTGAGAACTGTAACACTTTTCGAAAAAAGGATTTCCCCTCGCTTTGTATTCCAAAACAACGAACACCATACACATAGTATTGCTGGGGCGAGCAGCACAACAAGCCCAAAAGAAAAGAAGAAAAGAATGCCAACAACGGCAGTTCGACAAAGCATGGATGAACCGCCACCGCTGCACCCTCCAGAGACACACCACTACCGCCCGAGGCTCCGATCTGCCGCGTACCAAGCGGCACCTTCAAGAAGGAATGCGACGCCGACGACGCTGCCGCCCGAACGAGTCCTAGAGTTTCCCCCGGTATGCGGAGGGAAGTGGAGGATGGCTACCACCGACACCCTCCAAGAAGGAAAGGTGGCACCCGTCGGTGTCACCGCATCGGAGCCGACCAAACCGGCAAGGATTTCTCCCGCACACCAACCCCACCGCCCAACCGGAGCCGACCAGCCAAACCACCGCCCAACACCATGCGCCATCGCGGATGCGCCACCACCCAAGCTGTCTCACTACGAGCACCAACACGAGGCCAAGAAGGACGGAGAGAAGAGCCAAGCGACAGGAGCAGCAACACCAAGGCCGAGCGGGAGGGAAACACCTCCTCCGCCGTCGTGCGAGAGGCCCGCGCCTCCGGCACAGTCGCGGTTGCCGTCCGGGCACGGCAGCGGGGCAAACCAGGCCACCCCTGGCCCGGCCAGGCCCGCTAAGCCCCGCCGGCCATGCTGCAGCAGGCTGGCGCCAGCGCCGCCAGCACCTCGCCGCTCAGCGCTGTTCCCCCGCCTCCCGGAAGACTCGCCACGGATCAGCCCCGTCGCCGGCCCGCCCAGGCCCATATGGGGCCCGTAAGGCCCAGATCTGGGCCGAGCGCCGCCGCCAGGACCCACCGTTGCGCCGCCCCGCCGCCAACGACGCCGCCGCCCGCCCGCGCCGTGCCAGGGAACATAGCCGCCACCCGGTCCGTCGCTGCCTAGGAGCACCCCCCGGTGCAGCTCCGCCCCGCGTCGGAGAGCCACCGGGAGGGGAAGGTCAGGGGCCGCCGCCACCAGCGACCCCGGGGCCAGGGCGGCCGTAGGCGCCAGCGACGGCGGCAGGAGGAAGGGGAGATGTGGGGACTGGAGGAGGGAGGCGGCGATGCGCGGTCGGTCGTCCGCGGGGGCGATGCGGTCGCGAGAGCTCGAGGGGGGGGGGGGGGGGTCTGCGACGCGGTGGCCCAAGAGCTCGAGGGGGGGGGGGACTGTAACACTTTCTGCCATTCTCATGGTCAACTTGCCCAGAACAAAAGGGCAGATTAATTGTTATGTGTCCTGTAGCAAGATTTCTTCGGCCACAAGGGGAAGCTCAATGTTTTTTGGAAATTTATACTTTGCTAACATGCCATTGCTTATACTTGTTGTATTAGTTATGCTTGGCGAGGTGAGGGACATTGCATCTTACATCTGCTCTAACTGGACTAAAGTAGCCTTGGTATGTCAGTATGTGAAGCATGGTTCTTTGCGAAAATCTGCTACCATGCAGAGATGTGTTAGTTGTGTGCTATGGATCAAAGGCAGGTTCACAAGGAATTCAGAGGACAAAATGAGTCAGTCCTCAATTTTGGTGCTCCATCCAAGGAAAACTCCAATGGCTCTTCTTCGATGTCTTCATCTGGCAGGCCAAAACAAAAAGACACCAAGTGCAGTGAAATCTGCTATTGTCAGCGCATTTAGAAACAGCTACAAGAGAGGACAAATCAGTGGTGATGTGTCGTCTTTCCAAAGGATCCTACATTTGCAAAACGACAACAAGATAATTTGGAAATTTGGGGAAAGAAGTACAGCCCAAATCATGCTTGTGTCACATTGCCACAGAAATCCTTGGAGCAAGGTCACGACCGCATCTACCTCCATCCAACTCTGACCATATGTCCGCTGCCAATCACCTATCGCAGTATTGCGCCTACCTGGTGGCACACTGTCCTGAGCTACTTCCTGAAGATGATGAATGGTGCAAGAGCCTGTACAAGGCCATCAAGAAAGATGCCAAGCGTGTACTCAGCGATAATGATTTTAGGGAGTCAATGACATCTGAGCTAGAGTACCGGAAGAGGTTGATTGAGTTGCTGAGTGCAGAGGGTAACCATGAGGTGCTCAAGGATGGCGCGAGGCTTGTAGAGAAATTGGTTGGGCTAACTGAAGAAGCAGAGGAGATGGCATGGAAGGCCCTCGCTGTCTTTTGGTCAGAGATGATCCTGTATGTTGCTCCATCAGACAACACTGACGGGCATTTGAAGGCGATCGCCCGTGGCGGCGAGCTGATAACTCTCATTTGGGCTTTGGTCACCCACCTCGGCATAGTCGGTAGGTCCGATTGTTAGAATAATTGGCTTTAGGCTAATCAATTTTAGGACTTAATCTCGGACTAGAACATCAGTATTATGCGGAAGCGTACAAACTTACATTGATTGGTGAAATCCCATGGCTGCTCGATGCAGCCCCTTGTGTAGCCCATGAATGCACTTTGGGGTCTCCGGCAATGAAGATATGGACGGGAGATAAGCAGCACGTAGATGGTGTGGACGTGCATCAGGAGCGCCGCTGTAGGAGATGGCCACCGGCACTGACCTTGCGGTGGCCGGCGGTGGTAGTCAGCCTTCCAGCCCATCAGCTCCCTCTTTTTAGTATCGGTTGTTAGCACTCAGAAGTTTAACCCGTTTGTGTTTTTTTTCTTATCTGAACTGGTGCGTGACCTCTTCCTTCTATACGGGAACTGATGGACCAGGGACCGAAACCAAAACGTTGGGTTTGGGTGCCCCCGATCAAAGCACCAACGTGGGATTGGACTCCCCTTCTTTTTATCTCGGTCTATTACAACCTGAGATTAATTCCAACATTCTCCCCCTTGATCGTAAGGTTAACAAACATCATAAGCCCACTCTTAATAAAAATAACGTACCAAAGTAATGTGTTACAATGACCAATGAGATATCACTGAACCTCAGTACCCATAGTACATCATTCTATCTCGAGATGGAAACATAATACTTTATGGGAATTGGTTTATATGTTGGTCCTAATTTCCAAGATCAAAAGGCTTTATGAACCCATGCCGGCAACATATCATCATAAAATGGGTGGTAAGCCTTTAGTAAGCGGTACCGCAAAACTTTATAAATCAAACACCATAGGTTTGATCCTGGACTCTTGTAGGGGAACGTAGCAGAAATTCAAAAATTTCCTACGTGTCACCAGGATCTATCTATGGAGAGACCAACAACGAGGGGAAGGAGAGTGCATCTACATACCCTTGTAGATCGCTAAGCGGAAGCATTCAAGTGAATGGGGTTGATGGAGTCGTACTCGTCGTGATCCAAATCACCGATGACCAAATGCCGAACGGACGGCACCTCCGTGTTCAACACACGTACCGCCCGGTGACGTCTCCCATGCCTTGATCCAGCAAGGAGAGAGGGAGAGGTTGAGGAAGACTCCATCCAGCAGCAGCACAACGGCGTGGTGGTGATGTAGGAGCGTGGCTATCCTGCAGGGCTTCGCCAAGCACCACAGGATATGAGGAGAAAGAGAGGGAGGGCTGCACCAACAGGCAGAGATCAGATCGCGTGTTATGGGCAGCCCTAGGCCTCACTATATATAGGGGAGAGGGAGGAGGGTGCGCCCCCTCTAGGGTTCCCACCCCTAGGGGGGCGGCATCCCTAGATGGGAAAGGGGGGCGGCCAAGAGGGGGAGAGGGGAGGCGCCCCCTAGGGTGGGCCTTAAGGCCCATCTGGACCTAGGGTTTGCCCCCTCCCACTCTCCCATGTGCCTTGGGCCCTTGTGGGAGGTGCACCAGCCCACTTAGGGGCTGGTCCCTAACCACCCTTGGCCCATGAAGCCCTCTGGGGCTGGTGGCCCCACTTGGTGGACCCCGGGACCCTCCCGGTGGTCCCGGTACGTTACCGATAAACCCCGAAACTCTTCCGGTGACCAAAACAGGACTTCCCATATATAAATCTTTACCTCCGGACCATTCCGAAACTCCTCGTGACGTCCGGGATCTCATCCGGGACTCCGAACAACATTCGTTAACCACATACAAACTTCCTTTATAACCCTAGCGTCATCGAACCTTAAGTGTGTAGACCCTACGGGTTCGGGAGACATGCAGACATGACCGAGACGTTCTCCGGTCAATAACCAACAGTGGGATCTGGATACCCATGTTGGCTCCCACATGTTCCACGATGATCTCATCGGATGAACCATGATGTCAAGGACTTAATCAATCCCGTATTCAATTCCCTTTGTCTATCGGTACGATACTTGCCCGAGATTCGATCGTCGGTATCCCGATACCTTGTTAATTCTCATTACCGGCAAGTCTCTTTACTCGTTCCGTAACACATCATCCCGTGATCAACTCCTTGATCACATTGTGCACATTATGATGATGTCCTACCGAGTGGGCCCAGAGATACCTCTCCGTCACACGGAGTGACAAATCCCAGTCTTGATTCGTGCCAACCCAACAGACACTTTCGGAGATACCTGTAGTGTACCTTTATAGCCACCCAGTTACGTTGTGACGTTTGGCACACCCAAAGCACTCCTATGGTATCCGGGAGTTGCACAATCTCATGGTCTAAGGAAATGACACTTGACATTAGAAAAGCTTTAGCATACGAACTAGACGATCTAGTGCTATGCTTAGGATTGGGTCTTGTCCATCACATCATTCTCCTAATGATGTGATCCCGTTATCAACGACATCCAATGTCCATGGTTAGGAAACCGTAACCATCTATTGATCAACGAGCTAGTCAACTAGAGGCTTACTAGGGACATGGTGTTGTCTATGTATCCACACATGTATCTGAGTATCCTATCAATACAATTCTAGCATGGATAATAAACGATTATCATGAACAAGGAAATATAATAATAACTTATTTATTATTGCCTCTAGGGCATATTTCCAACAGTCTCCCACTTGCACTAGAGTCAATAATCTAGTTCACATCGCCATGTGATTAACACTCACAGGTCACATCGCCATGTGACTAACACCCAAGAGTTTACTAGAGTCAGTAGTCTAGCTCACATCACTATGTGATTAACACTCAATGAGTTCTAGGTTTGATCATGTTGCTTGTGAGAGAGGTTATAGTCAACGGGTCCGAACCTTTCAGATCCGTGTGCGCTTTACAAATCTCTATGTCATCTCCTAGATGCAGCTACCACGCTCTATTTGGAGCTATTCCAAATAACTGTTCTACTTGGAGCTATTCTAAATTGTTGCTCCATTATATGTATCCAGTATCTCTACTCAGAGCTATCCGGATAGGTGTTAAGCTTGCATCGACGTAACTCTTTACGTCGAACTCTTTATCACCTCCATAACCGAGAAACATATCCTTATTCCTCTAAGGATAATTTTGACCGCTATCTGGTGATCTACTCCTAGATCACCTTCGTACCCTCTAGCCGGACATGTGGCAAGGCACACATCAGGTGCGGCACACATCATAGCATACTATGGAGCCTATGTCTTAAGCATAGGGGACGACCTTCGTCCTTTCTCTCTATTCTGCCATGGTCGAGCTTTAAGTCTTAACTTCATACCTTACAACTCAGGCAAGAACTCCTTCTTTGACTGGTCCATCTTGAACACCTTCAAGATCATGTCAAGGTATGTGCTCATTTTAAAGTACCATTAAGCGTTTTGATCTATCCTTATAGATCTTGATGCTCAATGTTCAAGTAGCTTAATCCAGGCTTTCCATTGAAAAACACTTTTTAAATAACCCTATATGCTTTCCAGAAATTCTACATTATTTCTGATCAACAATATGTCAACAACATATACTCATCAGAAATTCTATAGTGCTCCCACTCACTTCTTTGGAAATACAAGTTTCTCATAAACTTTGTATACACCCAAAATCTTTGATCATCTCATCAAAGCATACATTCCAACTCCGAGATGCTTACTCCAGTCCTTAGAAGGATTGCTGGAGCTTTGCATACTTATCAGCATCTTTCAGGATTAACAAAACCTTCCGATTGTATTACATACAACCTTTCCTCAAGAAAAATCGTCGAGGAAACAATGTTTTGACATCCTATCTGCAAGATTTCATAAATAATGCAGTAATCGCTAATATAATTCCAACAGACTCTTAGCATCGCTACGAGTGAGAAAGTCTCATCGTAGTCAACTCCTTGAACTTGTCGGAAAACATCTTAACGACAAGCCGAGCTTTCTTAATGGTGATACTTACCATCATTGTCCGTCTTCCTTTTAAAATCCATATGTACCTAACAGCCTTACGACCATCAAGTAGTTCTTTCAAAGTCTACACTTTGTTTTCATATATGGATCCTCTCTCGGATTATATGACCTCGAGCCATTTATCGGAATCCGGGCCCACCATCGCTTCTCCATAGCTCGTAGGTTTATTGTTGTCTAGCAACATGACTTCCAAGACAGGATTATGTACCACTCTGAAGTAGTACGCATCCTTGTCATCCCATGAGGTTTGGTAGTGACTTGATCTGAAGTTTCATGATCACTATCATAAGCTTCCACTTCAATTGGTGTAGGTGCCACAGGAACAACTTCCTGTGCCCTGCCACACACTAGTTGAAGAGACGGTTCAATAACCTCATCAAGTCTCCACCATCCTCCCACTCAATTCTTTCGAGAGAAACTTTTCCTCGAGAAAGGACCCGATTCTAGAAACAATCCCTTATTGCTTTCGGATCTGAGACAGGAGGTATACCCAACTGTTTTGGGTGTCCTATGAAGATGCATTTATCCACTTTGGGTTCGAGCTTATCAGCCAGAAACCTTTTCATATAGGCATCGCAGCCCCAAACTTTTAAGAAATGACAGCTTAGGTTTCTCTAAACCATAGTTCATACGGTGTCATCTCATCAGAATTACGTGGTGCCCTATTTAAAGTGAATGTGGTTGTCTCTAATGCCTAACCCATAAACTATCATGGTAATTCGATAAGAGACATCATGGTATTCATCATATCCAATAGGATGCAGTTATGATGTTCGGACATACCATCACACTATGGTGTTCCAGGCTGTATCAGTTGTGAAACAATTTCCACAATGTCTTAATTCTGTGCCAAACTCGTAATTCAAATATTCATCTCTATGATCATATCATAGATCTTTTATCCTCTTGTCACGACGATCTTTCAACTTCACCCTGAAATTACTTGAACCTTTCAATAATTCAGACTCATGATTCATCAAGTAAATATATACTCAATATCTACTCAAATCATCTGTGAAGTAAGAACATAACGATATCCACTACACGCCTCAGCACTCATTGGACTGCACACATCAAAATGTATTACTTCCAATCAAGTTGCTTTCTAGTTCCATTTTACTGAAAACGAGGCTTTCATCTTGCCCATGTGGTATGATTTGCATGTCTCAAGTGATTCAAAACCAAGTGAGTCCAAACGATCCATTTGCATGGAGTTTCTTCATGCATATACACCAATAGACATGGTTCGCATATCTCAAACTTTTCAAAAACGAGTGAGCTCAAAGATCCATCAACATGGAGCTTCTTCATCCGTTTTATACCGATATGACTTAAGTGGCAGTGCCACAAGTAGGTGGTACTATCATTACTATCTTATATCTTTTGGCATGAACATGTGTATCACTACGATCGAGATTCAATGAACCATTCATTTTAGGTGTAAGACCACTGAAGGTATTATTCAAATAAACAGAGTAACCATTATTCTCCTTAAATGAATAACCGTATTGCGATAGACGTAATCCAATCATGTCTATGCTCAACGCAAACACCAAATAATAATTATTTAGGTTTTAATACCAATCTCGATGGTAGAGGGAGCGTACGATATTTGATCATATCAACATTGGAAACACTTCCAACACATATCGTCAGCTCACCTTTAGCTAGTCTCCGTTTATTCCGTAGCTTTTATTTCGAGTTACTAACACTTAGCAACCGAACTGGTATCTAATACCCTGGTGCTACTAGGAGTACTAGTAAAGTACACATCAACACAATGTATATCCAATATACTTCTATCGACCTTGCCAGCCTTCTAATCTACCAAGTATCTAGGGTAATTCTGCTCCAGTGGTTATTCCCCTTATTACAGAAGCACTTAGTCTCGGGTTGGGGTTCAACTTTGGGTTTCTTCATTAGAGCAGCAGCTGATTTGTCGTTTCATGAAGTATCCCTTCTTGCCCTTGCCCTTCTTGAAACTAGTGGTTTCACTAACCATCAACAATTGATGCTCCTTCTTGACTTCTACTTTCGTGGTGTCAAACACCGCGAATATCTCAAGGATCATCATATATGTCCCTGATATATCATAGTTCATCACGAAGCTCAAGCAGCTTGGTGGTAATGACTTCGGAGAAAACATCACTATCTCATCTGGAAGATCAACTCCCACTCGATTCAAATGATTGTTGTACTCAGACAATCTGAGCACAAGCTCAACAATTGAGCTTTTCTCCTTAGTTGGTAGGCTAAGAAATCCGTCGGAGGTCTTATACCTCTTGACGTGGGCACGAGCCTGAAACTCCAATTTCAGCCCTCGAAACATCTCATATGTTTCGTGACGTTCCAAAAACGTCTTCGGTGCCTCAACTCTAAACCATTTAACTGAACTATCACGTAGTTATCAAAACGTGTATGTCAGATGTTCGCAACATCCACAGACCACATTCGAGGTTCAGCACACTGAGCGGTGCATTAAGGACATAAGCCTTCTATGAAGCAAATGAGGACAATCCTCGGTTTACGGACCTAGTCCGCATAGTTGCTACTATCAACTTTCAACTAAATTTTCTCTAGGAACCACTGGTGGAAAAAGGGCCTTTGGTCGCGGTTCGCAACTGCCATTAGTCGCGGTTGCGCAACCGCGACCAAATAGGCGCGACTAAAGGACCCCCACTTTAGTCGCGGTTGCTTAAGAACCGCGACTAAAGGCCCGTCCACGTGGGTGCCAGGCGGCCGTCGGGGCGGAGGACCTTTAGTCGCGGTTCTTCTGGCCAACCGCGACTAAAGGCCGCCACAGGTTTAGGGTTTTAGCCCCCCCCCCCCAAACCTGTTTTCTGTTTAATTTGTATTGTTTTATTTCTTTTGTGCTTTATTTTAATTTTGAAGGAGTTTCACATATTCTACGGTACTACATACATGCATATGAATGTACAATTTCAAACAAATTTGAAATTAGAACCAAAAAGAATTCAAGAGGAATATACAATATATATTCAATATCATCGGATGACCATATACAATTTTGAACAAGTTTCCATACATAATTTAATGCATATAAAGTTCTACGTCCTCGTAATGGTGTTCTCTTTAGAATGGAGGACTTCCCTGCTGAACCATCCAGCTAGTTCCTCTTGAAGTGGTCGGAAGCGAGCTTCTGGACTAAGCATCATCCGGAGGTTATTCCTCTGAGCAATGGTATCACTCGGAACCCGCTCAGAGGTGTATCTCCGGATCATCTCACAGACATAGTATCCACATAGATTGGTCCCCGCTGGCTGAATATCCCCAGCATTCTTAGCCTTTGACCTTTTGAATTCTAGCTCTTTTTTGAATTCACCGACCTTTGTATCTACGAACCGTCTCCAAACCCTACGAGGCAAAGAAAATTAAATGAACAAGAGAGTTATTAGTTACTTGATATTAGGAAATGAACGAAATAGGCCAATCGATATAGAGCGCAAATGAATGAAAATAATTACTTCTCCAGCATTCTTCTCATGCCGCCCCAAAGCTTTGGATCCATATTCAGAGAGTCGTGGACGAGACATTCTGAGGTGTCAACTTTAATTACTAGCAGAATCCAGTGGAACCTGCGGACACGATACATGCACAGTACGTCATGCATAACTCATCGATTAGCCGGCCACATACCATGCATGGAGTAAACAAAAGAGAATGTGCTCAAGACAGAAACACTCACCCAAAATGGTAAGGAAATAGAATATCACTTTTGAGTTCCTGCTTTGTAAGAAACTGCCACAGGTCTGCCTCCATGTCGCTGGGGTGATGCTCCAACACATATCCATTAACGATGTGTGGGTCAATGAACCCAACATCATGGATGTTCCTTACTCTGCATTCCTTAATCTTCATTCTGCATGTATAATAGCGGACACAACAATATAGTTAGGACATATATATAGTGCAAGCAATATGAACGAGATGGGGTAGAAATAAATCACTTACAGAACGTAGCAACTGATGATAGATTTGTCGAGCTCGCGCAGATTGAAAAGCTGGAACAATTCACTCAGATGAATTTGTACATAGTAATGTTTGAAGTGATGCTCATATCTAACTTCCGCATAAATATATTCTTTGGCGTTTTTATTTTTTATGTAACCCTTGTACCATTTCAGCAGACCTTTCATTTGTGGAGGTAGATCCTTTTCCTGCGCAGGCTCGACGAGAGGCCCATTCTTCACATATGTAATTACTACCTCCTTCACTGGCGCCTCATCAAGGCCTAACAGTTCACGAAGAGTAATACCTAAGTTGGCCGCTTGTTCTCTGGCACTCGTTACAGTCAATCCATGTGCTGCCGCAGCTGCTATGATATCGGGGTCATCCAGACCGGCGGCTTTCACTATAAGCGGGGCAATCGATTGTTTACTTTGTTCCCCGAGCTGGGCAACTCGTTTCCCGCTTTTTTTACTTTCTAATTCCGTTTTCTCGGCCTCCTCCAAGGCTTTGTTCTCCTGGTTCTCCGCCCGCTCTTTCTTCTCCTTCAACATGAGTGCCTGCCTACGAAGTTCACGTGCATAGTCGTCAGGCAGATTCTTCGCGGCTTGGGACGGTGTGCTCAAAAATGACTTAGCCCACTTCTTTTGCTCATCAGAAAATACTGGCTTGGGCTCGGGCTCTCTTTTCTTCTTGCAGTCCGCCTTCCATTTGTCATGATCAGCAGCCGCGGCCGCGGCAGTTTCCTCGGCACTACATTCCCAAGGCCTTGTGGGGAGAGGCTTCAGTGATGGCTCCGGTACCTTTGTGGTCTTAGGTACATAAGGGTCCGGGTTAATAATCCAGGACTGCTTCTGCTTCTTTGCCGGAGGTGGATTGGGGGCGGCCTCTGATCACCCACCGGACGAGGACTGGGGGGCGGCGTCTGATCACCCGCCGGACGTTGTGGACTGGGGGGCGTCGGCTGATCACCCGCCGGATGAGGACTGGGGGCGGCGTCTGATCACCCGCCGGACGAGGACTGGGGGGGCGGCGTCTGATCACCCACCGGACGTTGTGGACTGAGGGGCGTCGGTTGACGTGACGGAGGTGTAGGTGAACCGCCACCACCACCACCACCACCGCCGCCGCCACCGCCACCACCACCACCGTAGGGGGGTGGACTTGTTATCCTTGGCGCCTCGCCTGGAAACTTGATAAACTTCTTTTGCCATAGAATGAAATGGCGCTTGACATCTCCAAGTCTTTTCTCCCCTTCAGGTGTAGCAATGTCAATCTCCAGGTCCTCAAACCCTTGGACTATGTCCTCCACCGTGACACGAGCATAGCCATCTTGAATGGGGTTGTTGTGGTGGAGTGCTCCAGGTAAACATGGTAAAGCACTGCCGATGGCTACCTTCATGGACATGTTCCCGATAGGATAATACAGATGACATTCTTTCATCTCCTTTATATCGTCCACGGGGTAGCGAGGAGGCTCCGGTGCAGTAATTTCGACCACCAAAGGCTCCGGTGCAGTAATTTCGATCGTCGGTGCATCTGCACCAGCCGGTGGGGCCTCCGTGGAAGCCACGCTGCTTCTCCGCTGCTGGCTTCCGAGATCCGCTGGATGATCTTCATGCTGCGCCCGAGCTGCATCTCTTTCGGCTACTAGTACACTCACGGTTTTCTTCATCACATCCATTTCCGATGCCAACCGCGCCACAACATCTGCTTCCCGATCCATCTTTCTCTTACGGCTTCTGTAACCGTACGGGTCATCGTTCTGGGGGAACCCTATTTTCCACGGAATGTGCCCCATGCCTCGTACACGTCCTCCGTGTTCAGGATTCTCGAGGGCTTTTGTCAGCGCGTCGTTCTCTCTGTTGAACTTGATCTTCCCCTCTTGAGCATCCCTCGTTGCGTCAATAAGGGCTTGGGTGGTTTTAATTATTTTGCCCTGGTAAACACACTCCCCTGTCTCCGGGTTCAGCGTTCCCCCATGCCCGTACCACCAGCTTTTGGCCCTTGGGTCCCATCCCTCCGTACCTGGACGGATTCCTCGCGCCCTCAGCTCGTTCTCCATCTTCTCCAACCTAGGCACCCAAAGGCGATACCCTCCTGGCCCCATAATATGATTGTACTCCTTCTTAGCCGCATTTTCCTTATTTTTTCGATATTTGAATGAACTGCTCCGATTTCTTTTGCTTCACAAATTCTGGCCAATCATGTTTCAGTTTCTCATATTGTCCTTTGAAATCCGGAGTCTTGTTCTGCTTGACAAAGTCATGGGCTAGATTTTGCTTGAATTTCCGGAATGCGTCGGCCATCTTATGAAGAGCGAACTGTTTGACTAGCCTCCTCCTCTCCTTGTTTTCCTCAATCTTATTACCCTCCTCATCGAATTTGTTGTATTCCGGAGGTAGAACGAAATGTTCCATAAGCTTCTTGAAGCAATCTTTTTTTGTTCTCTTATCGACAAAAGTGAAACCAGCAATTCGTGCCTTCTTTGGCTTATTCCACTCCTGGACGGTGATCGAGACGTTCTCTCTAACAACGGCTCCGCATTGGCTGACAAACTTGGTGGCGTTCTTGCGGGGCTCCAGCGGCCTGCCGGTTGCACTGTCGACAACCTCGATAGTGCATGTTTCTCCTTGTTTCATCGTCTTGGTTGCGCCACGCTTTGACGACGTACTCGATTGTTTCGACGATCCGGCCGAGGGCTAAAATAAGAAAGAGAGTCGCGCGCGTTAGTACACACATATTTATTCAAATCAGTTAGTTTGTATCACCAGAGGCTCAATGTATATATATACCTCGGCGCCGGAGGTGGTTGCTACTTCCATTTGAAGATCGTCGTTTATCGACGTTTGTTCGGCATCATCTTGCTGACGGCGCCCTTCATCTTCACCGTCAAGGTTCAGATAAGAAGAGATATCATCTTCTTCTTGTCCGGTCGGCACATATAGAATATCGCCGTTTATGATGCCGAACATATGTGCTTCACCGTCCGGATCATAGTTGTCCATAATCGGGTCAGCTCTATCGTCCGCCATTATGTCAGTCCTGAAAACATGTAGTAAAAACAAATTAATTAAGTGAAGAAGGGGGGCGGTGGCGGTGGCGGTGGCGAAAGGGCGGTGGAAAAAGGAGGGGGCGCGGAAGGGGTGGGAGAGGGTTTACACTCAAGTTGTAATAGGGTTTACAATAAAGTTGCCACAACATGTTGAATAAGAGATGTTGTTTGCCCAGTAACTTTCACCTGCTATTTTCGTCGTTTTCTCTTTCCCTTTTGTTACTATCAAATATATATATATATATATATGTGTAGCTTCAAGTTTCACGACATGTGATGTGATGTGATGTAATGTAACGCGTTGCGGTTTGATTTCTCGCAGTCGGTCTCTTCCCTTTCGTTTTCCCGGTGGTGTTTTAAGGCAGTTCCCAAACTAGTCCTCATTTTGTTTACCACTTCTCCTTCTAAGCAAGGCGCTATAGATAAACATATTGTTTTATTTGCGAGGATGTTTCAGAAATCATTGACTTTTAAACAGATACAAACAAGTACTATTTGGTTAGGTGATTTGTTAAGCTTTCACTGAAATAGCTGTCTCATAGAAAAAAATTGCAAATCTGTTTTTCAAGCGAATTCAGAATATGTTTTTTTCCCAGCAAATTCAAAATATGTTCTACCCCAGGGATATAAAAGTCTTCTCGATGTTGAAGCCCAGACCGGCCCGCTCGTATCTCGGCGGCCTTTCAAGGCAGTTTCTAGACTAGTCTTCACACATTTCTAAGCAAGATGCTACCTAGATATAAATTTTATTTGCGGCGATTTTTCAGAAATCGTCGACTTGCAAACAAACACAAAGAAGTATGTATTTGGTTATGTGATTTGTTAAACTTTCACTGAAATAGCTGTAAAACTTCCTAAATATGTTTTTTCAGAGAATTCAAAAATATGTGTTAATGCTGAAGCCCAGACGGGTCCACTCGTATCTCGGCCCGGCGGCCCGGCCCACCCCGCTCGCGTGACCCAAAAGCGACGAGGCTCAAACCCAACCCACGAGGCGAAAGCAGCGGAAAAAGGAAAAGCAGGGAAGCCTCGAGACTCCTCCCCCCGGTCCTGTCCTGTCTCCCCCAGCCGCGGCGGCTCCCGCTCGACGGCCGCCGGCGAGCGCCGCCAGGGAGGCAAGTGCGGGACAGAAGGCGGCCGCGGGGCCAGGGCAGCCGTCCGTGCGGAGGGCAGGGGAAGGGATGGACGCGGCGTGGGCGTGCGCGGTGGACCGGGGCGGGGCGCGGTGTGCAAACATACGGCGGACGGGGCGGCCGAGGCGCGAGAGGACGATGACAGCGCGGCGGGCGACGGCGGGCGGCGTCGAGGGCGAGGGCGACGGCGGGCGGCGTCGAGGGCGAGGGCGACGGCGGCAGGCCTTCGGCGCGGCAGAGAATCGGAGAAGACGAGAAATGGAGGCGAAGGTTCGGGCCCTTGTATTTATAGCCCCCCCCCCCCCCCCTTTAGTCACGGTTGGGGAGGCGACCCGCGACTAAAGGGTAACCTTTAGTCGCGGTTGGCCAGACCAACCGCGACTAAAGGGTTTTTTGCGGGTTTTTGCGTTTCCGCGCGCAACGACCTTTAGTCGCGGTTGGCCAGGCCAACCGCGACTAAAGGTATTTTTGGCGGGTTTTTGCGTTCCCGCGCGCAACGACCTTTAGTCGCGGTTGGCCAGGCCAACCGCGACTAAAGGTATTATTCAAAATACTTTTTCTTTTTCAAAATCTTAAAAATACAAATAATATATCAAAAAATTCAGAAAAATAAAACTAATTCAATTCAATATGTTAAAAACACAAATATTATATCAAAAAATTCAGAAAAATAAAACTAATTCAATTCAATATGTTAAAAATACAAATAATATATCAAAAAATTAAGAAAAATAAAACTAATTCAATTCAAAATGTTAAAAATACAAATAATATATCAAAAAATTCAGAAAAATAAACTAATTCAATTCAATATGTTAAAAACACAAATATTATATCAAAAAATTTAGAAAAATAAAACTAATTCAATTCAAATTTCTAAAAATACAAATAATATATCAAAAAATTAAGAAAAATAAAACTAATTCAATTCAAAATGTTAAAAATACAAATAATATATCAAAAAATTAAGAAAAATAAAACTAATTCAATTCAAAATGTTAAAAATACAAATAATATATCAAAAAATTCAGAAAAATAAAACTAATTCAATTCAAAATCTTAAAAATACAAATAATATATCAAAAAATTAACAAAAATAAAACTAATTCAATTCAATATGTTAAAAATACAAATAATATATCAAAAAATTCAGAAAAATAGAACTAATTCATTTCAAAATTCTAAAAATACAAATAATATATCAAAAAATTCAGAGAAGTTCTTCCCGGCCGCCTCTGTCTTCCCACAAGTTCTTCCCGGCCAGTCTTACCGCCAGTTCTTTCCCGCCTATGTCTTCCCGCCATTTCTTCACGCCTCTATCTTCTCGCGTATCGATGCTCCTTTTATAGGCACGGCGCCGCTTCTGCTTTGTCTTGTTCCTCCGACAGGGCGTCGTGCGCTACCCACGCGTCCTTATCCTGCCGACAGCTTTAGTCACAGTTGCACCCTCCAGCCGGGACTAAAGCTTACCCAAACGTCCTTATCCCACCGATAGTTTTCTTAGATAACACAAAAACCACATTTAGTCCCGGTTGCACCAACTAGCCGGGACTAAAGGTTAGATGACCAGCTCTGGATTCCTCTTCTTCCCGCCATTTCTTCCCTGTCGTCCCGCCTCTTTCTTCCCGCCACTTTCTTCCCGCCTCCTGTCTTCCCGCTCCCATTTTTCCCGCCATTTCTCACTACATATATGTAGCCCGGCTTGGCCAGCATTATCACATCTCTACAATCTCTCATCACTCTCTCATGGCTTCCACCGCACCCACTCTAACCTACCAGCAGGTGGAGGAGCTTTGCGCCTCGAACTACCCTTGTCCACCGGGCTACCGCGTCCCCACCGGCTAGAGCCTAAGCGCCGGCGGCGTGCCGGTCCCTCCCGTCCCTCAGGGTACTGCGCGCCGGGCGGCCATCACGAACCACTACTACCTCGACCTCACGCCGGAGCAGCGGATGAATCCCCGCTGGCATCCCGATAACCAGCATACTTGGGACGCCTTCTTCATCAATCAGCGTGAGAGGGCGCTCGCCAGGTATGAGGAGGACGGTCTGCCTCCTGGGAACTTCCACGAGGCCGGCCGTCGGCTATGGTGGTACGGCCGGACCCTGCAGAGCGTCATGGACTACATCACGGCCGGCGATATCCCCCGCCTGTGCTACCCTCAGTTCGAGCCACGAGCGCCGCCCGACGACAGCGACGACAGCAGCGACGACGACGGCGGCAACTTAGAAGGCGACGACTACCAGTACAACGACGGCGGCTATGAAGACTACGAGTATGCATATTATACGCCTAGGCAGGAGTATGACTAAATCACTCCAAATTTCATGTATCAACAGTGGTATCTCGAATCATTCGAAAATGGACACCAAACACATCACGGGTAATATAATTCACATGATCCATTCAACAAAGTTTGGTACAATAAATTATTACACATCATTTCTTCCCTTGTGTCCCTGCTTGCTTACGATTGTGCCGTATCCATGGAGCATCCTCATCATTTAACTTAATGCTTGGGTCGGTGTTCACTTTGAAGGGCGGAATTTCAGCAAACATATTATAATCTTCTGACATGTCTGTCTTGTCCTCCACTCCCACGATGTTTCTTTTCCCTGAAAGAACAATGTGGCGCTTTGGATCATCGCATGATGTACTGATCGTTTTCTTATCTTTCCGTTTCCTCGGTTTGCTACTCATGTCCTTCACATAGAAAACCTGAGCGACATCTTTCGCTAGGACGAATGGTTCGTCAAGGTAACCAAGATTGTTGAAATTGAAGGAAATATGCCCTAGAGGCAATAATAAAGTTATTATTTATTTCCTTATATCATGATAAGAGTTTATTATTCATGCTAGAATTGTATTAACCGGAAACATAATACATGTGTGAATACATAGACCAACAGAGTGTCACTAGTATGCCTCTACTTGACTAGCTCGTTAATCAAAGATGGTTATGTTTCCTAACCATGAACAAAGAGTTGTTATTTGATTAACGAGGTCACATCATTAGTAGAATGATCTGATTGACATGACCCAATCCATTAGCTTAGCACCCGATCGTTTAGTATGTTGCTATTGCTTTCTTCATGACTTATACATGTTCCTATAACTATGAGATTATGCAACTCCCGTTTACCGGAGGAACACTTTGGGTACTACCAAACGTCACAACGTAACTGGGTGATTATAAAGGAGTATTACAGGTGTCTCCAATGGTAGATGTTGGGTTGGCGTATTTCGAGATTAGGGTTTGTCACTCCGATTGTCGGAGAGGTATCTCTGGGCCCTCTCGGTAATGCACATCACATAAGCCTTGCAAGCACTGCAACTAATATGTTAGTTGTGAGATGATGTATTACGGAACGAGTAAAGAGACTTGCCGGTAACGAGATTGAACTAGGTATTGGATACCGACGATCGAATCTCGGGCAAGTAACATACCGATGACAAAGGGAACAACGTATGTTGTTATGCGGTCTGACCGATAAAGATCTTCGTAGAATATGTAGGAACCAATATGGGCATCCAGGTCCCGCTATTGGTTATTGACCGGAAGCGTGTCTCGGTCATGTCTACATTGTTCTCGAACCGTAGGGTCCGCACGCTTAACGTTACGATGACAGTTATTATGAGTTTATGCATTTTGATGTACCGAAGGTTGTTCGGAGTCCCGGATGAGATCACGGACATGACGAGGAGTCTCGAAATGGTCGAGACGTAAAGATTGATATATTGGAAGCCTATGTTTGGGCACCGGAAGCGTTCCGGGTGAAATCGGGATTTTACCGGATTACCGGGAGGGTTACCGGAACCCCCCGGGAGACTAATGGGCCTATTGGGCCTTAGTGGAAAAGAGAAAAGGGAAGCCCACTAGCTGGCCGGCGCCCCCCTAGAGTCCTATTAGGAATAGGATAGGGGGCCGGCCCCCCTTCTCTCTCTTTTCCCCCCGGGAGTCCTAATAGGATTAGGATTGGGGGGAGGAGTCCTACTCCCGGTGGGAGTAGGACTCCCCTGCGCCTCCTCCCTCCTAGCCGGCCGAACCCCCTGCCCCTGGCCTTTATATACGGGGGCAGGGGGCACCCCAAGACACACAACTTGATCCTTGAGATCGTTCCTTAGCCGTGTGCGGTGCCCCCTGCCACCAAATTCCACCTCGATCATACCGTTGTAGTGCTTAGGCGAAGCCCTGCGTCGGTAGTACATCAAGATCGTCATCACACCGTCGTGCTGACGGAACTCTTCCCCGAAGCTTTGCTGGATCGGAGCCCGGGGATCGTCATCGAGCTGAACGTGTGCTAAGAACTCGGAGGTGCCGGAGTAACGGTGCTTGGATCGGTCGGATCGAGAAGAAGACGTACGACTACTTCCTCTACGTTGTGTGATCGCTTCCGCAGTCGGTCTGCGTTGGTACGTAGACTACACTCTCCCCTCTCATTTCTGTGCATCACCATGATCTTGCGTGTGCGTAGGAAAATTTTCGAAATTACCACGTTTCCTAACAGTGGCATCCGAGCCTAGGTTTTATGGTTTGATGTTATATGCACGAGTAGAACACAAGTGAGTTGTGGGCGATACAAGTCATACTGCCTACCAGCATGTCATACTTTGGTTCGGCGGTATTGTTGGTTGAGACGATCCGGACCAACCTTACGCATACTCTTATGCGAGACCGGTTCCCTCGACGTGCTTTGCACATAGATGGCTTGCGGAAGACTGTCTCTCCAACTTTAGTTGAACCAAGTGTGACTACGCCCGGTCCTTGAGAAGGTTAAAACGGAGTCTATTTGACGAACTATCGTTGTGGTTTTGATGCGTAGGTGAGATGCGTTCTTACTTAAGCCCGTAGCAGCCACGTAAAACTTGCAACAACAAAGTAGAGGACGTCTAACTTGTTTTTGCAGGGTATGTTGTGATGTGATATGGTCAAGGCATGATGCTGATTTTATTGTATGAGATGATCATGTTTTGTAACCAAGTTATCGGCAACTGGCAGGAGCCATATGGTTGTCGCTTTATTATATGCAATGCAATCGCGATGTAATGCTTTAGTTTATTACTAAACGGTAGTGATAGTCGTGGAAGCATAAGATTGGCGAGACGACAACAATGCTACGATGGAGATCAAGGTGGCACGCCGGTGACGATGGTGATCATGACGGTGCTTCGGAGATGGAGATCACAAGCACAAGATGATGATGGCCATATCATATCACTTATATTGATTGCATGTGATGTTTATCCTTTTATGCATCTTATCTTGCTTTGATTGACGGTAGCATTATAAGATGATCTCTCACTAAATTATCAAGAAGTGTTCTCTCTGAGTATGCACCGTTGCCAAAGTTCGTCGTGCCCAGACACCACGTGATGATCGGGTGTGATAAGCTCTACGTCCATCTACAACGGGTGCAAGCCAGTTTTGCACACACAGAATACTCAGGTTAAACTTGACGAGCCTAGCATATGCAGATATGGCCTCGGAACACAGAGACCGAAAGGTCGAGCGTGAATCATATAGTAGATATGATCAACATAACGATGTTCACCATTGAAAGCTACTCCATCTCACGTGATGATCGGTTATGGTTTAGTTGATTTGGATCACGTGATCACTTAGAGGATTAGAGGGATGTCTATCTAAGTGGGAGTTCCTAAATAATTTGATTAACTGAACTTAAACTTATCATGAACTTAGTACCTGATAGTATCTTGCTTGTTTATGTTGATTGTAGATAGATGGCTCGTGCTGTTGTTCCGTTGAATTTTAATGCATTCCTTGAGAAAGCAAAGTTGAAAGATGATGGTAGCAATTACACGGACTGGGTCCGTAACCTGAGGATTATCCTCATTGCTGCACAGAAGAATTACGTCCTGGAAGCACCGCTGGGTGACAGGCCTGCTACTGGAGCAACACCAGATGTTATGAACGTCTGGCAGAGCAAAGCTGATGACTACTCGATAGTTCAGTGTGCCATGCTTTACGGCTTAGAATCGGGACTTCAACGACGTTTTGAACGTCATGGTGCATATGAGATGTTCCAGGAGTTGAAGTTAATATTTCAAGCAAATGCCCGAATTGAGAGATATGAAGTCTCCAATAAGTTCT
Organism: Triticum monococcum; assembly: GCA_034509565.1. NCBI lineage: Eukaryota > Viridiplantae > Streptophyta > Magnoliopsida > Poales > Poaceae > Triticum > Triticum monococcum. The sequence goes on from CM067846.1 coordinate 73,413,255, forward strand.
ATAGCTGCAAGATGGAGGAGAACAGTTCTGTCAGTGAGCATATACTCAAAATGTCTGGGTATAATAATCACTTGATTCAGATGGGAGTTAATCTTCCAGATGATTGCGTCATTGACAGAATTCTCCAATCACTGCCACCAAGCTACAAGAGCTTCGTGATGAACTATAATATGCAAGGGATGAACAAGACTATTCCCGAGCTCTTCACAATGCTGAAAGCTGTGGAGGTAGAAATCAAAAAGGAGCATCAAGTGTTGATGGTTAACAAAACCACTAGTTTCAAGAAAAGGGGCAAAGGGAAGAAGAAGGGAAACTTCAAGAAGAACAGCAAGCAAGTTGCTGCTCAGGAGAAGAAACCCAAGTCTGGACCTAAGCCTGAAACTGAGTGCTTCTACTGCAAGCAGACTGGTCACTGGAAGCGGAACTGCCCCAAGTATTTGGCGGATAAGAAGGATGGCAAAGTGAGCAAAGGTATATGTGATATACATGTTATTGATGTGTACCTTACTAGAGCTCGCAGTAGCACCTGGGTATTTGATACTGGTTCTGTTGCTAATATTTGCAACTCGAAACAGGGACTACGGATTAAGCGGACACTAGCAAAGGACGAGGTGACGATGCGCGTGGGAAACGGTTCCAAAGTCGATGTGATCGCGGTCAACACGCTACCTCTACATCTACCTTCGGGATTAATATTAGACCTAAATAATTGTTATTTGGTGCCAGCGTTGAGCATGAACATTATATCTGGATCTTGTTTAATGCGAGACGGTTATTCATTTAAATCAGAGAATAATGGTTGTTCTATTTATATGAATAATATCTTTTATGGTCATGCACCTTTGAAGAGTGGTCTATTCTTGTTGAATCTCGAAGATAGTAACACACATATTCATAATGTAGAAGCCAAAAGAAGCAAAGTTAATAATGATAGTGCAACTTATTTGTGGCACTGCCGTTTAGGTCATATCGGTATAAAGCGCATGAAGAAACTCCATACTGATGGGCTTTTGGAACCACTTGATTATGAATCACTTGGTACTTGCGAACCGTGCCTCATAGGCAAGATGACTAAAACACCGTTCTCCGGTACTATGGAGAGAGCAACAGATTTGTTGGAAATCATACATACCGATGTATGTGGTCCGATGAATATTGAGGCTCGTGGCGGATATCGTTATTTTCTCACCTTCACAGATGATTTAAGCAGATATGGGTATATCTACTTAATGAAACATAAATCTGAAACATTTGAAAAGTTCAAAGAATTTCAGAGTGAGGTTGAAAATCATCGTAACAAGAAAATAAAGTTTCTACGATCTGATCGTGGAGGAGAATATTTGAGTTACGAGTTTGGTGTACATTTGAAAAATTGTGGAATAGTTTCGCAACTCACGCCACCCGGAACACCACAGCGTAATGGTGTGTCCGAACGTCGTAATCGTACTTTACTAGATATGGTGCGATCTATGATGTCTCTTACTGATTTACCGCTATCGTTTTGGGGTTATGCTTTAGAGACGGCCGCATTCACGTTAAATAGGGCACCATCAAAATCCGTTGAGACGACGCCTTATGAACTATGGTTTGGCAAGAAACCAAAGTTGTCGTTTCTTAAAGTTTGGGGCTGCGATGCTTATGTGAAAAAGCTTCAACCTGATAAGCTCGAACCCAAAGCGGAGAAATGTGTCTTCATAGGATACCCAAAGGAAACTGTTGGGTATACCTTCTATCACAGATCCGAAGGCAAGGCATTCGTTGCTAAGAATGGATCATTTCTAGAGAAGGAGTTTCTCTCGAAAGAAGTGAGTGGGAGGAAAGTAGAACTTGACGAGGTAACTGTACCTGCTCCCTTATTGGAAAATAGTACATCACAGAAAACTGTTTCTGCGACACCTATACCAATCAGTGAGGAAGCTAATGATGATGATCATGAAACTTCAGGGCAAGATTCTACTGAACCACGTAGATCAACCAGAGTGAGATCCGCACCAGAGTGGTACGGTAATCCAGTTCTGGAAGTCATGCTACTAGATCATGATGAACCTACGAACTATGAAGAAGCGATGGTGAGCCCAGATTCCGCAAAGTGGCTTGAGGCCATGAAATCTGAGATGGGATCCATGTATGAGAACAAAGTGTGGACTTTGGTTGACTTGCCCGATGATCGGCAAGCAATTGAGAATAAATGGATCTTCAAGAAAAAGACTGACGCTGACGGTAATATTACTGTCTATAAAGCTCGACTTGTCGCAAAAGGTTTTCGACAAGTTCAAGGGGTTGACTACGATGAGACCTTCTCACTCGTAGCGATGCTTAAGTCCGTCGGAATTATGTTAGCAATTGCCGCATTTTATGATTATGAAATATGGCAGATGGATGTCAAAACTGCATTCCTGAATGGATTTCTGGAAGAAGAGTTGTATATGATGCAACCAGAAGGTTTTGTCGATCCAAAAGGAGCTAACAAAGTATGCAAACTCCAGCGATCCATTTATGGACTGGTGCAAGCATCTCGGAGTTGGAATAAACGCTTTGATAGTGTGATCAAAGCATTTGGCTTTATACAGACTTTTGGAGAAGCCTGTATTTACAAGAAAGTGAGTGGGAGCTCTGTAGCATTTCTGATATTATATGTGGATGACATATTGCTGATTGGAAATGATATAGAATTTCTGGATAGCATAAAGGGATACTTGAATAAAAGTTTTTCGATGAAAGACCTCGGGGAAGCTGCTTACATATTAGGCATAAAGATCTATAGAGATAGATCAAAACGCTTAGTTGGACTTTCACAGAGCACATACCTTGACAAGATTTTGAAAAAGTTCAAAATGGATCAAGCAAAGAAAGGGTTCTTGCCTGTGTTACAAGGTGTGAAGTTGAGTCAAACTCAATGCCCGACCACTGCAGAAGATAGAGAGAAGATGAAAGATGTTCCCTATGCTTCAGCCATAGGCTCTATCATGTATGCAATGCTGTGTACCAGACCTGATGTGTGCCTTGCTATAAGTTTAGCAGGGAGGTACCAAAGTAATCCAGGAATGGATCACTGGACAGCGGTCAAGAACATCCTGAAATACCTGAAAAGGACTAAGGATATGTTTCTCGTATATGGAGGTGACAAAGAGCTCACCGTAAGAGGTTACGTTGATGCAAGCTTTGACACTGATCCGGACGATTCTAAATCGCAAACCGGATACGTGTTTACTTTAAACGGTGGAGCTGTCAGTTGGTGCAGTTCTAAACAAAGCGTCGTAGCGGGATCTACATGTGAAGCGGAGTACATAGCTGCTTCGGAAGCAGCAAACGAAGGAGTCTGGATGAAGGAGTTCATATCCGATCTAGGTGTCATACCTAGTGCATCGGGTCCAATGAAAATCTTCTGTGACAATACTGGTGCAATTGCCTTGGCAAAGGAATCCAGATTTCACAAAAGAACCAAACACATCAAGAGACGCTTCAACTCCATCCGGGATTTAGTCCAGGTGGGAGACATAGAGATTTGCAAGATACATACGGATCTGAATGTTGCAGACCCGTTGACTAAGCCTCTTCCACGAGAAAAACATGATCAGCACCAAGGCTCCATGGGTGTTAGAATCATTACTATGTAATCTAGATTATTGACTCTAGTGCAAGTGGGAGACTGAAGGAAATATGCCCTAGAGGCAATAATAAAGTTATTATTTATTTCCTTATATCATGATAAGAGTTTATTATTCATGCTAGAATTGTATTAACCGGAAACATAATACATGTGTGAATACATAGACCAACAGAGTGTCACTAGTATGCCTCTACTTGACTAGCTCGTTAATCAAAGATGGTTATGTTTCCTAACCATGAACAAAGAGTTGTTATTTGATTAACGAGGTCACATCATTAGTAGAATGATCTGATTGACATGACCCAATCCATTAGCTTAGCACCCGATCGTTTAGTATGTTGCTATTGCTTTCTTCATGACTTATACATGTTCCTATAACTATGAGATTATGCAACTCCCGTTTACCGGAGGAACACTTTGGGTACTACCAAACGTCACAACGTAACTGGGTGATTATAAAGGAGTATTACAGGTGTCTCCAATGGTAGATGTTGGGTTGGCGTATTTCGAGATTAGGGTTTGTCACTCCGATTGTCGGAGAGGTATCTCTGGGCCCTCTCGGTAATGCACATCACATAAGCCTTGCAAGCACTGCAACTAATATGTTAGTTGTGAGATGATGTATTACGGAACGAGTAAAGAGACTTGCCGGTAACGAGATTGAACTAGGTATTGGATACCGACGATCGAATCTCGGGCAAGTAACATACCGATGACAAAGGGAACAACGTATGTTGTTATGCGGTCTGACCGATAAAGATCTTCGTAGAATATGTAGGAACCAATATGGGCATCCAGGTCCCGCTATTGGTTATTGACCGGAAGCGTGTCTCGGTCATGTCTACATTGTTCTCGAACCGTAGGGTCCGCACGCTTAACGTTACGATGACAGTTATTATGAGTTTATGCATTTTGATGTACCGAAGGTTGTTCGGAGTCCCGGATGAGATCACGGACATGACGAGGAGTCTCGAAATGGTCGAGACGTAAAGATTGATATATTGGAAGCCTATGTTTGGGCACCGGAAGCGTTCCGGGTGAAATCGGGATTTTACCGGATTACCGGGAGGGTTACCGGAACCCCCCGGGAGACTAATGGGCCTATTGGGCCTTAGTGGAAAAGAGAAAAGGGAAGCCCACTAGCTGGCCGGCGCCCCCCTAGAGTCCTATTAGGAATAGGATAGGGGGCCGGCCCCCCTTCTCTCTCTTTTCCCCCCGGGAGTCCTAATAGGATTAGGATTGGGGGGAGGAGTCCTACTCCCGGTGGGAGTAGGACTCCCCTGCGCCTCCTCCCTCCTAGCCGGCCGAACCCCCTGCCCCTGGCCTTTATATACGGGGGCAGGGGGCACCCCAAGACACACAACTTGATCCTTGAGATCGTTCCTTAGCCGTGTGCGGTGCCCCCTGCCACCAAATTCCACCTCGATCATACCGTTGTAGTGCTTAGGCGAAGCCCTGCGTCGGTAGTACATCAAGATCGTCATCACGCCGTTGTGCTGACGGAACTCTTCCCCGAAGCTTTGCTGGATCGGAGCCCGGGGATCGTCATCGAGCTGAACGTGTGCTAAGAACTCGGAGGTGCCGGAGTAACGGTGCTTGGATCGGTCGGATCGAGAAGAAGACGTACGACTACTTCCTCTACGTTGTGTGATCGCTTCCGCAGTCGGTCTGCGTTGGTACGTAGACTACACTCTCCCCTCTCGTTGCTGTGCATCACCATGATCTTGCGTGTGCGTAGGAAAATTTTTGAAATTACCACGTTTCCCAACAGAAATCCACCATTGTCATTCCGTATTGCTGGTCCACCTTTACCCCACCTCCTGTTAGCTTGAACCATTTGCACCGGAACAAAGGGACCTTAAAGGAGGGTCCATAGTCAAGTTCCCATATCTCCTCTATGTAACCATAATATGTGACCTTTTGCCCATTCTCGGTTGCTGCATCAAAGCGGACACCACTGTTTTGGTTGGTGCTCTTTTTATCTTGGGCGATCGTGTAAAATGTATTCCCATTTATCTCGTACCCTTGGAAAATCGTTATAGTCGAAGATGGTGTCTTGGCCAACATGTACAGCTGATCTACAACATCATTGTCATTCATTAAATGTTTTCTCAACCAACTGCCGAAAGTCTCCATGTGGGCCTTCCTAATCCAGGATTCAGGCTTCCCCGGGTTGTCCGAGCGTAAAATATTCTTGTGTTTCTCAAAGTACGGAGCCACCAAGCTGGAATTGGTCAGTACAGTGTGGTGTGCTTCAGTCAGAGAATGGCCGTCCATACATATCGTTGATTTCCTTCCGATCGTGCCTTTTCCACTTAGTCTCCCCTCGTGCCGCGATCGAGGAAGACCAATCGGCTTAAGGTCAGGAACAAAGTCAACACAAAACTCAATTACCTCCTCATTTCCATAGCCCTTGGCGATGCTTCCTTCTGGCCTAGCACGGTTACGAACATATTTCTTTAATACTCCCATGAACCTCTCGAAGGGGAACATATTGTGTAGAAATACAGGACCGAGAATGAAAATCTCTTCGACTAGGTGAACCAGGAGGTGCGTCATAATATTGAAGAAGGATGGCGGGAACACCAACTCGAAACTGACAAGACATTGGATCACATTGTTCTGTAACCGTGGTAGAACTTCTGGATTGATTACCTTCTGAGAGATTGCATTGAGGAATGCACATAGCTTCACAATGGCTACTCGAACATTTTTCGGCAGGAGCCCCCTCAAAGCAATCGGAAGCAATTGCGTCATAATCACGTGGCAGTCGTGAGACTTCAGATTTTGGAACTTTTTCTCCGCCATGTTTATTATTCCCTTTATATTGGACGAGAATCCAGACGGGACCTTCATACTGCTCAGGCATTCAAAAAAGATGACCTTCTCTTCTTTGGTCAGAGCGTAGCTGGCACGACCTTGAAACCATTCCGGATGCCGGTCATCAGGGTCTTTCAAACGTTGCTGGTCCTACCGTGCTTCCTTTGTATCATTTGTCTTCCCATACACGCCCAAGAAGCTTAGGAGGTTCACGCAAATATTCTTCGTAACGTGCATCACGTCGATTGCAGAGCGGACTTCTAGGACTTTCCAATATTCTAGCTCCCAGAATATAGATTTCTTCTTCCACATGGCTGCGTGCCCGTCAGCTCCCTTCGGAACTGATCGTCCGCCAGGACCCTTTCCAAAGATGACTTTCAAATCCTTGACCATATCAAATACCTCAGCACCAGTGCGTTCCGCAGGCTTCGGCCGGTGATCTGCCTTGCCGTTGTAATGCTTGCCTTTCTTTCTTACTGGATGAATTTTCGGAAGAAATCGACGATGCCCAAGGTACACGTTCTTCTTACAATTTGGCAAATGTACACTTTCAGTCTCATGTAAGCAGTGGGTGCATGCATTGTATCCCTTATTTGACAGTCCCGAAAGGTTACTAAGAGCAGGCCAATCATTGATGGTTACGAAAAGCAACGCTCGTAGGTCAAATTCCTCTTCTTTGTGCTCATCCCACACACGGACACCGGGTCTGCCCCACAGCTGTAAAAGTTCATCAACTAATGGCCTTAGGTACACATCGATGTCGTTGTCGGGTTGCTTTGGACCTTGGATGAGCACTGGCATCATAATGAACTTTTGCTTCATGCACAACCAAGGAGGAAGGTTGTAGATGCATAGAGTCACGGGCCAGGTGCTATGGCTGGAGCTCTGCTCGCCAAAAGGATTCATGCCATCTGTACTTAGACCAAATCTTATGTTCCTTGCGTCAGCTGCAAAATCTTTGAACTCTCTGTCGATCTTTCTCCATTGCGTTCCATCTGCGGTGTGTCTCAACTCCCCGTCCGACTTACGGTCCTCTTTGTGCCATCGCAACAACTTGGCATGCTCTTTGTTCCTGAACAGACGTTTCAACCGTGGTATTATAGGAGCATACCACATCACCTTGGCGGGAACCCTCTTCCTGGGTTTCTCGCCCTCAACATCGTCACCAGGGTCATCGCCTCTGATCTTATAACGCAATGCAGTGCATACCGGGCATTCATTCAAATTCTCGTATTCACCGCGGTAGAGGATGCAGTCATTGATGCATGCATGTATCTTCAGAACCTCTAAACCTAGAGGGCAGACAACCTTCTTTGCTTCGTACATACTGGCGGGCAACTCGTTATTCTTTGGAAACATATTCTTCAACATTTTCAGCAAGTTTTCAAATGCCGAGTCAGCTACACCTGCCTGTGCCTTCCATTTCAGCAAATCCAGTGTGCAGCCCAGCTTTTTCAGACCATCATCGCATCCGGGGTACAACGACTTTCTGTGATCCTCTAACATGCGATCCAAATTCTCCCTCTCCTTTTCAGTTTCGCAGCGTCTCCGTGCATCAGCAATGGTCCGACCAAGATCATCAACGGTCTCATCACGTGCCTCTTCTTCACCTTCACCTTCCCCTTCACCTTCAGCATCCTCCATGAAAGTATCACCGAAATGAGCAAGATAGCTTTCATCGATGAAATCATCCCCTTCTTCATCTTCTTCCATTATAACCCCTCTTTCTCCATGCTTGGTCCAACAATTATAGCTTGGCATGAAACCGTGCCGAAGCAGGTGCAGGTGAACTTCTCTTGAGGAAGAGTAACCCTTCTGATTCTTACAGTCAACACATGGACAGATAACAAAACCCTTCTGCTTGTTCGCATTAGCCACTACGAGGAAATCTTTCAAACCCGTAGTGAACTCGCGGGAGAGTCGGTTACCGTACATCCATTGCCGATTCATCTGCATTATTATAATATAAAATATATAATTAACCATCATGCATTTGTTAAACTAACTAGCTATAAACAATAGAAATTAAACAATGAACAACACACATGCATATTTTATCAATGACACACATGCATGAAAGGTTCAAGTTGCTAACCGCGATCGAGGAGGAAAAAATAAATGAGGAACCTCAAGTGTGGCTCCAACACTTCATATCATGTTTGTTTCACGCTCTTGGGACATTTCATCAAACACCTTGTGTGCATAAGAGGAACCAAAAGCAAACCTACACCCCCTTGTGAAGCTTGCGAAGAGAAGTGGCACCAAATGGCTAAGTGAGTGTGCTGAACTGGTATATATAGGGGAGGAGCTTTAGTCGCGGTTGGCCTGGCCAACCACGACTAAAGGCCTTTGGGCACCTTTAGTCGCGGTTGGCCTGGCCAACCGCGACTAAAGCCCCTCACATGCACCAGCTGGCCACCGAGCGCCCTGGGCCCAGGCCTTTGGTCACAGTTCGTCTGCCGAACCGCGACTAAAGACTTCATTAGTCACGGTTCCTACAGTTTCGCGACTAATGGGGCTGGACGGAAGCCTCTTTTTCTACCAGTGAACATATCTAAATAGTAGAACTGAAGCACGAGCTACGACATAATTTGCAAAGACCTTTTGACTATGTTCAGGATAATTAAGTTCATCTTATGAACTCCCACTCAGATAGACATCCCTCTAGTCATCTAAGTGATTACATGATCCGAGTCAACTAGGCCGTGTCCGATCATCACGTGAGACGGACTAGTCAACATCGGTGAACATCTTTATGTTGATCGTATCTTCTATACGACTCATGCTCGACCTTTTGGTCTTCTGTGTTCCGAGGCCATGTCTGTACACATGCTAGGCTCGTCAAGTCAACCTAAGTGTTTCGCGTGTGTAAATCTGTCTTACACCCGTTGTATGTGAACGTTAGGATCAAACACCCGATCATCACGTGGTGCTTTGAAACAACGAACTGTCGCAACGGTGCACAGTTAGGGGGAACACTTTCTTGAAATTTTAAAGAGGGATCATCTTATTTACTACCGTTGTTCTAAGCAAATAAGATGTATAAACATGATAAACATCACATGCAATCAAATAGTGACATGATATGGCCAATATCATAGTGCTCCTTTTGATCTCCATCTTCGGGGCTCCATGATCATCATCGTCACCGGCATGACACCATGATCTCCATCATCGTGTCTTCATGAAGTTGTCTCGCCAACTATTACTTCTACTACTACAGCTAACGGTTAGCAATAAAGTAAAGTAATTACATGACGTTTATGTTGACACGCAGGTCATAAAATAAGACAACTCCTATGGCTCCTGCCGGTTGTCATACTCATCGACATGCAAGTCGTGATTCCTATTACAAGAACATGATCAATCTCATACATCACATATATCATTCATCACATCCTTTTGGCCATATCACATCACATGGCATACCCTGCAAAAACAAGTTAGACGTCCTCTAATTGTTGTTTGCATGTTTTACGTGGCTGCTATGGGTTTCTAGCAAGAATGTTTCTTACCTACGCAAAACCACAACGTGATATGCCAATTGCTATTTACCCTTCATAAGGACCCTTTTCATCGAATCCGATCCGACTAAAGTGGGAGAGACAGACACCCGCTAGCCACCTTATGCAACTAGTGCATGTCAGTCGGTGGAACCAGTCTCACGTAAGAGTATGTGTAAGGTCGGTCTGGGCCGCTTCATCCCACGATGCCGCCGAATCAAGATAAGACTAGTAACGGCAAGAGAATTGACAATATCGATGCCCACAACTACTTTGTGTTCTACTCATGCATAGTAACTACGCATAGACCTAGCTCATGATGCCACTTTAGGGGAACATAGCAGAAATTCAAAAATTTCCTACGTGTCACCAGGATCTATCTATGGAGAGACCAGCAACGAGGGGAAGCAGAGTGCATCTACATACCGTTGTAGATCACTAAGCGGAAGCGTTCAAGTGAATGGGGTTGATGGAGTCGTACTCGTCGTGATCCAAATCACCGATGACCAAATGCCGAATGGACGGCACCTCCGTGTTCAACACACGTACAGCCCGGTGACGTCTCCCATGCCTTGATCCAGCAAGGAGAGAGGGAGAGGTTGAGGAAGACTCCATCCAGCAGCAGCACAACGGCGTGGTGGTGATGTAGGAGCGTGGCTATCCTGCAGGGCTTCACCAAGCACCACAGGATATGAGGAGAAAGAGAGGGAGGGCTGCACCAACAGGCAGAGATCAGATCGCGTGTTATGGGCAGCCCTAGGCCTCACTATATATAGGGGAGAGGGAGGAGGGTGCGCCCCCTCTAGGGTTCCCACCCCTAGGGGGGCGGCATCCCTAGATGGGAAAGGGGGGCGGCCAAGAGGGGGAGAGGGGAGGCGCCCCCTAGGGTGGGCCTTAAGGCCCATCTGGACCTAGGGTTTGCCCCCTCCCACTCTCCCATGCGCCTTGGGCCCTTGTGGGAGGTGCACCAGCCCACTTAGGGGCTGGTCCCTAACCACCCTTGGCCCATGAAGCCCTCCGGGGCTGGTGGCCCCACTTGGTGGACCCCCGGGACCCTCCCGGTGATCCCGGTACGTTACCGATAAACCCCAAAACTCTTCCGGTGACCAAAACAGGACTTCCCATATATAAATCTTTACCTCCGGACCATTCCGGAACTCCTCGTGACGTCCGGGATCTCATCCGGGACTCCGAACAACATTCGTTAACCACATACAAACTTCCTTTATAACCCTAGCGTCATCGAACCTTAAGTGTGTAGACCCTACGGGTTCGGGAGACATGCAGACATGACCGAGACGTTCTCCGGTCAATAACAAACAGCGGGATATGGATACCCATGTTGGCTCCCACATGTTCCACGATGATCTCATCGGATGAACCACGATGTCAAGGACTTAATCAATCCCGTATTCAATTCCCTTTGTCTATCGGTACGATACTTGCCCGAGATTCGATCGTCGATATCCCGATACCTTGTTCAATCTCGTTACCGGCAAGTCTCTTTACTCGTTCCGTAACACATCATCCCGTGATCAACTCCTTGATCACATTGTGCACATTATGATGATGTCCTGCCGAGTGGGCCCAGAGATACCTCTCCGTCACACGGAGTGACAAATCCCAGTCTTGATTCGTGCCAACCCAACAGACACTTTCGGAAATACCTGTAGTGTACCTTTATAGCCACCCAGTTACGTTGTGACGTTTGCCACACCCAAAGCACTCCTACGGTATCCGGGAGTTGCACAATCTCATGGTCTAAGGAAATGACACTTGACATTAGGAAAGCTTTAGCATACGAACTACACGATCTAGTGCTATGCTTAGGATTGGGTCTTGTCCATCACATCATTCTCCTAATGATGTGATCCCGTTATCAACGACATCCAATGTCCATGGTCAGGAAACCGTAACCATCTATTGATCAACGAGCTAGTCAACAAGAGGCTTACTAGGGACATGGTGTTGTCTATGTATCCACACATGTATCTGAGTTTCCTATCAATACAATTCTAGCATGGATAATAAACGATTATCATGAACAAGGAAATATAATAATAACTTATTTATTATTGCCTCTAGGGCATATTTCCAACAACTCTATCTTTCACAACGGAGACATTATGTCAATGGGTTTGGCAATAACAATTGACTTGTTGTTACTCGCATAGAGAACTGCGTGCTCATAATCGCAGTAATTAAGTGGCTTAGAGATGTTGTCTACCACTCTTAACTCGGGAATAAAACTTCTTGACATACAACCTGCCCAATAGCCTCTTTGCATGCCACATAAGTAAGTGCATTATTTCTAATGCCATCAGTGTCATTATAGAGCTTTTCCACGATATAGCTCCATGTGCGAGAGTGAGGATGTGACATAGCGTGGAAACTTTAATATCCACACATCTCGCAGAAACAATGTTTGAATATCCTAGGATATCGAAGTTATTAGACTTCTTATTTGTGAGCATGTAAACTTTATTCTCTTGCATATCTACAAGACATTTCTCGGCTTTTCCAGTGGTCCATTTCTGGACTTACTTGTATATTTGCCAATTATCCCGATCACAAAACAAGGGCATGTTCATGCTTGAATACACATATTGCTTCAGACAACTAAAGCATAAAGAACCGACATTATCTGATCAGTTCATAATGGTTCCTTGGACACTAAAATGTCCATCTTTATTGCCCTTGACTTTAGTAGCAGGTGCGATAAGAGTACTACCACATAATATTTTCTTTCATACTCTATCGATGTATGTCGTCATAATAAAACTTGTACCCCTTTTTGGACCTACATCTTGGCGAAACTCGACACAAACAATATATAGGGCATGACCAAGATTCTTTATGTCATAAACAGAAGGTAGAAAATTCTTGGCCCGCCAAAAATTTTCCATCTTCTCAAGGCAGTATACTTACTCCCCCTGGTTTTATGGTATGAGTGTCCCGACGCTCTTCTTATTTCATAATTGAATTCCTTGGGGCAACATACCTTGTGTTAACTTCACCTATTTGACAAAACCTTACGGTTAAGCCATACATACATTCTTAACTTAGTCAACACAAGAGTATGTTATAATAATAACACAAGCGTCAAAACAACTCACTGGGGAAACTCTATTGAGTTCCATACATCATTAGAGCTCATTATCACACAAGCCTCTAAGATGATCATTCACACACATTATGAATCACACGGAAATTGTTAAGTCTCAACATTGAGTATTGCAATGTGCATTTCTTCTCAACTTACCTGATGCGTATGAACAAAGATCTACTGGAGTTATCCTTAAGATTCATGTTCATACGCTCTAGTTCCCTGATGATCACTTTATTTGAAAAATGGAAAACATATCCAATATCTTGATAATAATCATTTAAGTTCTAAACCACAACACCGTTGGGCTGAAGATGGAAAAGAACCTAATGAATTGTGACAAATTATTATAAATGACGATAGTCAAAAATATAACCACGAGCCACATGATACTGACAAGCTTGCCATTTGAGTGAAGTGTGACATATGATTATAAATGACGTTGATCATATATATAATCAACATGTTACATCATGATGGTCATTAGACTAGCAAGCTTCACTTTAGCATTCATGTGTGCTTCATAATGCTCATAAGGGATTAAGTACACATTAACGTAATAAAATGAGTAATTTTTATCCATTCTTCTAAATAAGACTTGTTGCATCTTAATTAGATAATTGACATTAGTATATGATTTTCATACATTCTCCAACCAAGACTTCTCGTTGGTTCTATCTTTAATTGGAGAATTAACATACATATTTTGATCTAAGTAGGAGAAGTGAACGTGATATCTCATATTAAACGAGACTTCCATTCTCCCCCTCGAAATGTCGTCTACAACCACAATTTCGATGAGGTCTCATTATTTACACTTCTCTTACATCTTTAATTGTAACATAACACATAATCTTTACAAACGATCCATTCAGACGAAAAAAAATAACTTGTCTCACCCTAGGGCGAAACTAATGTTACATAATTGGAGTTGACTTGATAGCACATAAAATCATGTCATCTGTTCGAGAAACTAGAAATAAGTTTCTCCAGTAACTGGGAGCAAGAACAAACATCATCAATTAGACGAAGAATTAAGTATCTCCAAGTCCTAGTGGAATAAATCCAATAGTTTTCACTTTAAACCCCATTGCATTAGTAATGTGCATGATAGCACATGCATTTTGAGACCTCTCCCAATGTCCGCCTTAACATCATGATTAAATCTGTAAACCTTAGTGGCAGAGAAACATTGCGAGATTCCTTACATGAGAAAATGATCTCCACTCTCCACACAGAAAAGTTATTTACATAAGGGTTGTCTATACCAAAATGGAAGTTGGCACAATTATTAATGTTCATTGCTATGAAAATAGAAGACATCGTTATGAACATCACAACAAAACATCAAGCATGAATTAACCATGCAATGAGATGAATAAAAAATGATTAATTTATTCTAATCTGTATTATCAAAAGGCAAATAACGAAAAAAACTTATTCATTCATAAATGACGACACATAAAAATAATCAACGTTGGTCAGAATATCATCAATCGCCATTATGAATTTGGCTCACTAAATCTCTAATCAAAACTTCTTGTTGGTTCCATTTTGATTAGAGAAACATAAAATCACATAAAGACCAGCAAGAATATTAACTAAATTACTAACCATCATTAACATAAAGCAACATTAAAGTGTAATCCATTATGTCATAGGACACAAGGATTCATAACCTGTTGTAGTCATCTTGAACTTAAATTTTTGACACTTAATGAACATTGAAAATAACATTAAAAAAATGTCAAAATTATCATTAAAATTCTGAACGACATACAATGAAGGCGACATTGGAATTAACATATAAATATAAATGTTATTGCGAGAGAGTAGACTTCAAAGTTACAGTCAATCCAAAAAAGACATTAATATTACCGGTAGGATATCATAACATTTTCCAGGTAATAACTTTGGACACAAATTTTCATAAGGATTCACAAAATAACAATATTTGGCAGCAACATGTACTTTGGAAAACGAATCCCCTAAACAAAATTCCTTTCTTTAGGGGATTGATCATAACCCCATGAACATTATTTTTGAGTCTTTATGCATATTTCAATAATGCATATCATAATAAAATGACATGAAATGCACCGCCATGGCGGTGCGGCAGTACCGTTCGTCGGAGCAGCGTGCCTCGCTCAAGGCCGCGCGCTCCTCCGCCGAACGGCGCTCGCCGTGTCGAGCTCCTGGCGAGACCGGGAGGACGGTAGTCCTAGCTACGCGTGATGCATCTCGTCGGCGGCTGCCGGCGCAAACTTTTGGCGGCGACAGCGACGGCGACGTACGGGGTGCAGAACCCACTGCACGCGCGCGTCCATTAGCACCTCAGCGGCGGCTGAGTCTTTCTGCACGTCGTCCTGAGAGAGGGCGGCGTCGCCGGCGCAGGGATCCCGAAGGAGCATAGGCGCCGCGTCATGAGGTGTGCCTCAAATACTCTTCTTTTTGTTGATTACAACATTTTTGGGCGCTGGTTTGGGGAATTCCAAGTTCTAGGGTTTCAAAAATTGGGGATTTTCTAGAATTTGCAATTCCCCTCCTTCTGATTGCTTAAACGGGTAATTAGCACTAACCCGCATCAGTAATACCTTGACTAAAAATAATTAGCCATAAACAAGGCTCAGTGACCTAATAAAGTTTGATTAAACCTTAAGTTGGTGATTATCTTGAATGGAGAACATCTGGACTTAAACATGATCGTTAACAGAAAAGAAACATCACTGAAAAATATGATTAGAGTTCTAACCGAGATTAACCGGCTCATGATACCATTGTTAGAATAATTGGCTTTAGGCTAATCAATTTTAGGTCTTAATCTCGGACTAGAACATCAGTATTATGCGGAAGCGTACAAACTTACATTGATTGGCGAAATCCCATGGCTGCTCGATGCAGCCCCTTGTGTAGCCCATGAATGCACCTTGGGGTCTTCGGCAATGAAGATATGGCCGGGAGAAAAGCAGCACGTAGATGGTGTGGACGTGCATCAGGAGCGCCGCTGTAGGAGATGGCCACCGGCACTGACCTTGTGGTGGCCGGCGGTGGTAGTCGGCCTTCCAGCCCATCAGCTCCCTCTTTTTAGTATCGGTTGTTAGCACTCAGGAGTTTAACCTGTTTGTGTTTTTTTTTTCTTATCTGAACAGGTGCGTGACCTCTTCCTTCTATACGGGAACTGATGGACCAGGGACCGAAACCAAAACGTTGGGTTTGGGTGCCCCCGATCAAAGCACCAACGTGGGATTGGACTCCCCTTCTTTTTATCTCGGTCTATTACAACCTGAGATCAATTCCAACAATGAAGGCGACATACAATGAACGACATACAATGAAGGCAACATTGGAATTAACATATAAATATAAATGTTATTGCGAGAGAGTAGACTTCAAAGTTACAGTCAATCCAAAAAAGACATTAATATTATCGGCAGGATATCATAACATTTTTACTTTGGACACAAATTTTCATAAGGATTCACAAAACAACAATATTTGGCAGCAACATGTACTTTGGAAAACGAATCCCCTAAACAAAATTCCTTTCTTTAGGGGATTGATCATAAGCCCATGAACATTATTTTTGAGTCTTTATGCATATTTCAATCATGCATATCATAATAAAATGACATGAAATGCACCAAATAAAAAACTTCAGTTTTGCCCAATAGGCGTATCGCCGCAATATTATGATGATGCGGAAAACTGAACCATGTGACCTTGAGGTGGCCTCAGCCCATTCGAAATGATCACATCATTAAGAAATGCCATTAGGATGGCTTCACCACAAACATCACACTCAAATAAAGTTTCCAAATAAAATATTAATGTTTAGAAACTTAAATGAGTGACTGAAAAAATGCTCAATATTTTAACATTAAGATTTCTTCATTGAAATAATACTTGAAAAATGATGACCATAAAAAGTGCCTTTAAATGACATCGACATTCACGTCATATTAAGTTTTCCAAAATAAAATTTCCTGTTGGTTCCATTTTATTCAGAAGATTTAAAAATAATTATAGGCACTTTAAAACTCATCAGTGCAAAAACATTATTTGAAACTTAATGAATGCACTAAAACTGCACAAAATGTCTAAAGAACATAATTTGACCTATAATCATCCATGGATTTTTATTAATGAATCTTCATCATCACTAAAGGCTTGCCATGAAAATTACATAAACATTAATTGTGCTTTAATTTTCTAAGCAAAACTTCTCGTTGGTTCCATTGTACTAAGAAAACTAAAACACAATTTAGAACTTAATTTTTCTGACAATTTTCTATCTATAACAGTGCAAAAGACTTTCTTAGAATAATCTTAATTATAGAATTGCACTGAATAAAAGAAAATACGCGCAGTACATAAATTTGTTGGCCCAATACAGCCCACGGCTACCCTTGATTCATTTGGCCCAGCTCAAAGACAATAACATTAAAAAAAAAGTTTCCTGCCAGGATAAGACACGCTGGGCCGCAACCCAGCTGCAGAAGCGGCCTTTTAAGTGCCCGAAGGCCCGTTTGGAGCTGCGCCTCGGCCTCAGCCGTTGGATCAAGCCGACGGCCCCGATCCTCCCGGGGCGGAG
The DNA here is from genome assembly GCA_034509565.1 of Triticum monococcum. Lineage (NCBI taxonomy): Eukaryota > Viridiplantae > Streptophyta > Magnoliopsida > Poales > Poaceae > Triticum > Triticum monococcum. Next base: position 73,430,885 of record CM067846.1, read on the forward strand.
CAAAACAACACCTGGTCAAACCCTAGAATCATTTCCTTTCCTCTCCCCCGATTTTCACGGCTCGGGCAGGAGAGGCGACAGGATAGTGCTACCATTGATGTTTAAGTGTGCAGTACATGTTCATGACTGCTTAATTTGTTGTATGTTTGGCTATCTTTTGCCCCTCTTTGTATTATTTCTCTTCCTGATTTTGTAACTGTATCTCATCAAGTTGAAGTAGCAGTATCTCAAGCATATCTAGTTATAGGTTTATGTTCACATGCCAAGAAACTGTGGTGCCTTTTGTTCATCGGTACTAATCAATTGATCTTCTTTTGATCACTAAAGTAGTGGCCTGTCCATGTATTATATTGGTTCATAGAGGGAGTATAAAATAGAAAAGTGGTACAAGGCTATCTACATTAAATTTTGAGGAAGAAAACAGAAGAAAATGAAACTAAAGTTAAGCTGTATTCAGAGATTGAAGCGAGTAAGGTGCTTGTTCTTGGCTCTATTTGGAGGTTGAAGCCAGTAAGGTGCTTGTTCTTGGCTCTATTCAGAGATTGAAGCGAGTAAGGTGCTTGTTCTTGAACTGGCTTCTTTAACAGAGCTTGTACAACTACTGTCATTGCATCAACTGAGAGATTTCTCTGAATTCCTGTCAAAGAAGCCACGCACTCCCAGCAGTGCAATGAAGTCTGGGAGAAAGAAAAATATAATTTGTACGGTATCATGTGCAAATACCAACAATCGGACCGACAAGAGAAGATAACGACATAAGCCAGCCCGCCCCCGCGTCGCCCCCGCCCGGGCGACTCGGGTGGCACCCCAACCCTAGCCGCCGACGGGGCCTAAATTATCTTCCTCCCTTCCTTCCGCTGTTGCCGGAGGACGTCGCCGACCTGCGCCCGGAGGCCGACGGCGGTGGCGGGGGTCCTTCCTCTCACCCGCGTCTCAGGGGTGGCGGGACCCCAACGCGTGTGGAGGTGCGGCCGATCTAGAAGCGATGGCGATGGCTTCGACGACGGCGGCGATGGTCGACCCTGCCTCAGGCCACGGGTGGCGGCGCGTAGTCGGGCTTTAGATCGGCGACGGCTTCGAGGGCATGGTGGACTGCTTGGCGGCACGTCTGGCAGATCTATTTTGGCCGGTGCAGCCAGTGGTGGTGGTCATCTTCTTCGTCGAAGGTGGCCGGCCAGAGGTTGGGTGGTCAGATCTCGAGATCCATCATCTAGTCCTGCCTATGAGTTGGGGAGACATGGTTGCCGATGAAAAGCGAGCCGACAACAGGCGATGGCAGTGTTCTACGACGTTACCTTGATGAAGGCATCATCGTGTAACTACTGTCGACCCACTCGTGCTGCTCCGGGGGATAACCCTAGGATCTGATGTTCCAGATCGAACAATGGCGGCACTGCAGTGCCGTTTGTCTCTTGGGAACATCGTTTGTGGAGCAGTGCTGGAAGTCAGAGGCAAAAGGTGGAACGGCTTCGTCTTGCACGGAGTTTTGATGGAGATGTAAGTCATGCCTGACCGACAGGTGCTACGCTTTGTCATGCCTGGTTGGCAGGTGCTATGCTCGACATATCTTCCAAAGACTTCAATCTGTGTCGGCTGGTGGTACTTGGCGGCATGGCGCTGAGGTGTATCGGCGGCGACCACGACATGCTTAGTTGTTTGTGCGCAGGGAGGTGGTGCCATTGGGCACCGTGGTGGCGTCGACGATAGTTAGACCAAGCAAAGTTAATGCGTCGGTACAACTCTGAAGATGGAGCGGTGGCAGTTGGTGGCGGCGGCCTCTGAGAACGCGCCGGATCGGTGTGTGCCCTAGACCCGGCAAGTGGCTATATATGTTAGGGTCTCAAGTCTTAGATGTTAGGCTTGACTATGAGGGCTATGGTATTAGACCCGGACTATCAGTATCCCTTAATCAACTGGATATGAGTAGCGACAGATGTTGCGACGGTGACTTCAGACTTATTGTTGTATTTTTCGTAAGGTCTTTTGTTAATAATTAATAAAATGGCTCCATAGGCCGGGGGTTTTTCTCCTTTTTTAAAAAAAAAGATACCAACAATCGAACGAATTACAATGGCAGTAACTTGACAAGCAAGAAGTAAGATATAATCTCAGCAACATACGCACACATTTATGTAGGAGATGAGAGTCATTCAGTACAAGCTAGTGGATTCAAAATCAGCGGTGTGCAGTGCTTCAGTTGTCTAACAAACAAATCGTTCCAAATAGGCAAACTCACGGCTAGCTAGGCTGAAGTGAAGGACTAACGCAACTACACAGGGCGAGGAGACTGGATCAGAGGGAGGAGCAGATTAAAAGGCCGGGAGAGAGGGGGAGGGACCTTTGGTCTTTGGAGATGTTGGACTGCGCCGAGGCGACGGCATAGAATGAGCATCCAACCTTTGCCTCATACATCATCAGCTGCCGCAGTTATGTATCTTGTGACTCGAATTTAACCCTCTCGCGTCGCTCCCCCCGTGAGCGACCGAGGGGGCAACCCTAGCCGCCGGCGCCTCAGGTCCCCCCGCCCCTCTTCTCCCCTCGCCGCAGCCGGTCCGCGTCGCCGGGCAAAGCCTGGTAGGTGCTGGCGGAGGCGGGGCCCCATCTCCTCGCGCGAGGGCTCGGCGCGGGCGGGCGTCCTCGGGCGGCGGCGTCGTGTTCATCCGGGGCACGGCGGCGCATGGGCAGGTCCGGCGGCGATGTTGTGGTGCCTCGTCCTATGCGTGGAGGGCCGGAGACGGCGTGCTAGCTAGCGGGATCACTCGAAGGTGACAGGGGCGACTGTGGTGTTGGATCCGCGAGCAACAGGTAGAGCGGCATCCCTTGCCTATGCGGCAGCGGCCAGATCCATGGCCGGCATGGTGCTCTTCTCCTCGATGGAGTCTATGCCTGGAGATGGGCGACGGAAGCGCGGATCTGGCCATCCAGATCTGCCCCGACGTGGCAACCGGTGGCGTGTGGAGGACCGGTGAGGGGCGGCTGGAGGCTCCTTGTCGGACAATGATGGCACCTTCGATGCCGTTGTCCCTCCTGGGGCATCTTTTTGGAGCACGTGCTGACTGGAGGGAACAAGAGGAGGAGCGGTGTTACATCTACCGCAAGGCCGACGGCGGATCCCAGCGGCATGGCGCCGCGGAGGTTCGGCGATGGGCGCGTATTGGAGATGGGCTCGCGCAGGAGGAGGAAGCTGTCTGGCGTCATGATGGCAGAGAGGCCTGACAAGATCGGTGCATCAATTCTGCTTTGAGGGTGGACATAGGAAAGCTGGAGGTGACGGCCCTTGCAGCATGTGATGCTCACTGGGAGTATGCCAGACCAGTGTGGGACCCAATCTAGATAGTGGCTTGGATGGGACATCCGGCTTTAAATATTAAGCTTTGGTGTGATATCTGTTCGGTATTAGGTCCATAAACGTAGTGGTGCCATGGAGGTTTCAGCTGAAAACTGGCAAACAATCAGGTCCTTTAATGACAAGTTTCATGCATCCTGGCAGTGTTTTTTCCTGCACCGCACATGGAGCAGCCAGTTGATTTGTTCTCTTGTCAGTCGTATTTTCTGCACCTTGCTCACTTGGAGAATGCAGAATATCACAGAGGGGGTCCGAGCGGTCAGCTCCCACAGGAAACATGGAATTGACAAGAGTACTCAACGCTGAAGTATGAGTATCCTTAATGCTCTCTAGGCTGCGAACTTGCGCGCATTGCTTCAATTTTTTCCAGTCTGTCAAGTGTGCTTCTTCATTACCGAGCAGCGTCCAGATCATGCACTCGTAGCTCTTTCGACCAAATATTATTGTATCATATTTGAGCTTCACCACTGAATTATTTGAACCCTTGTTATCCACTGTAGTTGTAGGAATGAAATCTCCAAATTCATCCAGAATCTGTAGCGCCTTTTGATGCCTTGTGGAGAGTTCTAATCCAGTAGTAAAAACCACGTTGTGGCACTATACAAGATCAACAAGGGCCACACAGGAAAAACTGAATTGATATGTGTGCCACAACTCCCTTACTAGAGTAAGTGCCTCTCGATAGAACTCATAAATGATATTTCAATGGGCAAAATATTCAGCTTCTGCCATCAGGTGCAATATAGAGCATGAATAGGACTGACGACCCTGAAATCCAAATAAATCCAATGTCCTGCATGTGTACCAGTATCAACTGGCCTACAGTTTGTTCCAAGGAATCTCAAGCTGAACCATGCATCAGTACTTATACTTGCAGAGACACCCAATACCCAGCGTTGTACTGAATCATTTGTATGCATGGTGCAATCACAGAGACTAATTTGATTGGAGTACGGCATTCCCAAATATGCAAGGGGAGCCAACTGATTCAAATGGAGTAATATCGACCACTTCTGAGAATCTTGGTCCATTGGAATTTGTGCATAATATTCAGAATGAGTGCTCTTTGTATGCAAGGCACGGCAGATAGTATCAAGGCAATTATGTTCATGAGGCTCACCCTATATTGGTGTGACAAGAGGCCTTGAGGCGGAGACCATGACTTTCGCTTGTCAATTCTAATTGTGCATAGCCACTTAGTCGGTCCAGGAATCTAATTGTGCATAGCCACATAGTCGGTCCAGGAAAATGCAATTGGCGAACCTGATGTCGCTTGCATTGTGTCAACCCGTGATGAAGCCTCGTTGACCCATGGCTGGAGAAGACTGTACATGACACAGGAATAGCAGCAGCAAATGACAACAAATGGTCAGACCGAGTATACACATTGAGAAATTCCAACTCAGTCAATCCTTTAATATCAGATGGCACCCGATCCGATGGACGCCCAGACTGCAATTGTGCATCTAAGAAACAACTAAAAGGATAGCTACTCGATAGCCTGCAACTGAATGGACAGAGAGTTTCTCCAAGGATGTCTGACTGAAACCTGCAGAAATATCCAACACCCAGTGCTGCACGGATGAGGTGAAGTGTTTCTCGGTGTTCTGTACTACTGCACGTTTGGTTGCACAACCAGTCGATATGAAGACTTGTTTGATTGAGGGGATGCCATTTTTTCTGATCAGGGACAGAACAAGCCCATAGCTGAACCCAATTTTACACTCAAGCTGCATCTCTGGAGCTGGAAAACAATGGATAGGCTCCTCCAGGGGAACATCTCTGAACATCAACCTAATTAACCAAGGACTGAAGCAGGGACCTCCATGTGATTGACTATGTATACCTGAACATGGCCTTTCCGGGTAGGTTGTGTTTGACAGAGGTGTGAACGACGGCCACGGACTTGGCCTGAAGAGGTGTCCTGCGTGATTGATCTGCACTTGTACAGGCGGTGGCCATGGTAGGCGGGTGCAGGTGTTCGGTGGTGGTGTCATATGTCTCGTCGACACTGTCGATGGTGACGATCGGAGGCTGCACCCAGACACTCGCGTGGGCAGAAGCTTCTGCCGAGCACTTGGTCGGAGCTGGTTTGGTTGCCATGGGGATGGTGTCGGTGGTGGTTGCCGTTGAGGAAATGACCTCGGCAAAGCAGGTGCTGATGTCGATGGAGAGCGTTGCCTGCACCGGTATGAGCTGCGATACCTCCGTGTAGTTGACGATGTCCGCGTGCTCCGGGTGGACGGTGGTGGCGGCGTCTTGGGCCTCATCGATGTTGGCGACGGCGTCGACCTGGGTCGAGCCAGTCGTCGAACAGGTCATGGGCATCGGGTTGATGGAGTCCAGGGACGCACCATGGGGGGTCGCGATGACCTCCTGGGCCTTGGTGGTGGAGGAGGAGTCGCGGATGACCGTGGGGACTCTGGCATCATCGGTGAGGCCGCCATCGGCTGCCGTGCCCATAGGACGCACCGGCTGTGGAGTCAAGACACCCGCGAGGACTTGGTTCGAGCCATCTGTCGAACAGATGACGGGCGCCCTCGCGATGCACGCAGGGGACGCATCGGGGATGAGCTCGAGGACCTCCTGGGCGTTGCTGGTGGAAGAGGGGGCGGAGAAGACGTCAGGGACGACCGTGAGGACAGGGGTGTTGTGGGTAAGGCCGCCATCGGAGGCCACAATCGCGGAGGGCGCCGATTGCTGGGTCGAAGCTCCCGTGATGAGCTTGGCGAACAGCGCGTCGAACAGCCTGGCACTGGCGTCCTGGCGTGCCTAAGCCTTCGCCTCGAGCTCGTCAAGGTAAGCTTTCAACCATGCATGGTGGTGCAGAGAATGGTGTGAGGAAAAAAATTGGGCAAAATTTGGACAAAAGGGAAGGGTGGAGGGAGGCTCTAATGCCACGACGTTAGGTTCCACTCAGAGATTACTCCATTACAGAGGAATCAAGGTCCGATACAAGGGAATTTGGGAGGGAGAAAGTACAGGAGGTAAGGGAAGGAGGAAGCCGCCGTTTGCCTGATCCAAGCCCGGATATTTTGCTCGTTGCCCACTTCCGTGTATTTATTTGTAGCTCGTGGCGCTGGATGGCTCATGGATGGGCCAGACACTTGTGCTAGTTGGAGCGAGCAAGCCCACGTACAGATGGGCTCCTGACAGCAGCTGCAGATTGCAAGCAAGCCACACAGTCGTAGGCAACGTTTGCTCTCTCAGTTAGCTCCTAAATATAATTCATAGTCACGATGACACGTTTTCTGCTCACCTCTGCAAAGCAAAATTAGCATACGATGGGGCACACCAATCAGTTGGAAATTTCAAGATAGAAAAAACTGCCGCTAGACATGAAACTATACTCAGATGTACTAGTTGCTATTGATTAGCACTCCGCAGCAAATACAGGCATCATAATGTCAGAGCTCGTGCAAAATGCTAAAGACAACTTGAACCAAGTTCAATTATGCGATAACCCAAATACAGATACAGGGGACAGAACCCCGGTTCCTCTATGTTATGACAATCCGTAGTTCTGCTGTATTTTTCATCAATGATAGCAAAGTAAACTTCAGGCCTTTATATATATGTATATAGCAAAACAAGCGAGTATGTAAAGGCAGAAGCTGGACCAAATGAGAGTTGTCCATTGGTGACATCTGTTCTCAAACCTTGGTGTATAGAGTACAAAGAGCATCAGTCGCCAGCCAAGATCCAGGAGTCCTTATGGGAATAGAGTAAACTCAACTGGAAATCAATGTCAATTAAGGAACACATTAACTTAGTTTTAGAGCAGCATAATCATTAGGTCAATGCGCCAGTTAAAATAACACATGGAACAGTATAAGCATTTGGTGTAGCAATCACAAACAAGCAACGGTTCTCCCGAGCATGGAAATACTGGAATTAACCGAATGCAGTATGATGCCAGATACTCCCTTCGATCCAAATTAATTGTCCCAGCTTTAGTATAAGTTCTAGCTTTAACTCTCTTGCTCAACATTTCTCTGAATAGCTTTAACCTGCAAACAGTTGTCTCGTGTGGTACTCCCATATCAACCATCTCACTGAATTTGTCCATTGCATCATCCATCCCGCCCACTCTGCAAAACCCAGCTAGCACCTTTAAATGTGTGACTTCATTAGGGTCTTCAAAGAAAAGTATAGCCACATCCATCATTCCATACTTAGCATATGAAATAATCAGTATGGTGAAAAAATGGAGGACAGACCATTCAAAAGATGGAGGACAGGTAGAAAATCCGTCTTCTGAAATCAACTCATGAAGATCGGTCATATCAATAAGGGATCCATCTGTAGCGTGCCCATGAAGCATAACAGAGTATGTCAAAACAGTAGGTTTATGGCACTTCTCAGCCGTGGAGTAAAAAAATTCTGTAGCTTCTTTTGATTCATGCATTCTTGCAATGGTAGTCCATGACAGAGTTACAAGTAGAAATGTTTGGTATGAGACCTTGACTTATCATTTCTTTCAACAACCTATAGCAACCTCTGCCAACTGACCCAAATGGGAATATCCATGAATCAGGCTAGTATAGGTCGTAGTATTCAGTCGAATACCAATATGAACCATTTGCCAAAGGACGACTTCTACTTTGTCCATTGCTCTTGTTTTGCATAGCTCATCAATACTGGAGCTATACAGCACTACACCAGGCACAACTCTGCGAATCTGCATCATACCAGCTGCAACTCTGCATCAAACTGTTCACAACTCATGTAAATTGCTAAGTAAAGATAACCTGAACCAAGGGTGAAATATGCGGTTGCCAATATACAATAGGGGGGGGGGGGGGGGTCTAAGTTACCCTATTTTCGACAGAACAGAGAAAAATAACATAGTTTTCAAGAATTATGCTCTACCTGATGGAAATCCATCCTCCTGCTCTTTTTTATCAAGTATATATAATAGGTGTTTTCTGAATATCAGTGAGTATCATAGAAAATTAAGGCCTTTATAGCACAACAAGGGAGGATGTAAGGGTCAAAAACTGGACAAAATGAGAGTTGTCCTTTGTTGATATCTATTTTCAAACATGTGATCTCTAGAGAGCATCAATTGCCAGGCAACATACAGGAATCCTTATGGCAACAAACTCAACTCAATTGGGAATTAACCATTGACGTCAACAAAGGAACAGTGGAAACCTTTTGTCAAGCTAATATAGATCTGCCAGAACAAAATATTGGGTACAAATGTACACACCAAAAGATATTTTGTAATAATGAACAACTTTTTAGTGTACGTTGATGCCAACATGCAACCTTTACCTTAGAATAAACTGAAGCACCAATCAGAATTATCATTTAGCTAGTAATTAGAAGATCAGTTTAACCATCAAGCCAATGTGCCAATTAAATACTCCCTCCATTCCATAATTCTTGTCATGGTTTAAGTTCAAATTTGAACCAAAACCACGACAAGATATGGAAAGGAGGTAGTAACGCATAAGACAGTATAAATATTTTGCTGCAACAGTAATTGATGCCAGATACATAAGTTGCACCCTGGAAACTGCAATAATCCATCCAGTATGATGTCCTGCTCTTCTTTCTATCTTCCCGTCCAAGCAGCAATGTTGAATTGAATAGGCTAAAGCATGTTAGAAAAGCTGAATTAACACATCTCCTGTCACAGCGCAAAGCACGGCCTGACTGTTCCAAAACAAGATTCTAGGTAAAACATTAGTATCTATTTCAAAAGAGGTCGCACATTCCAAACACACACTACTACAGTCATCGAGCTTGGCTCGGATTAAAACGAATAAACAACAATCTGATGCGGCACAAATAGCAGAACAGAGCAGATATATAACCATGTGATTCACTTCTTTGTACACAACAGGAACTTAGCTTTCCATACCTCCTATGCATGTGCAGTATGAAGTTGGCCAATTTTAAATACCTGAGATCTGGACCAAACATTTTGGTGTTTCTCCTTGATTCCAAATACCTGAATGGTGTCATTTCACACACTTGTACTTGCAGCAATACCAGGTACATCTATTAGCACGGATACAAGATGTTCACAATCACTTTGACTTAGCACAGATCCTTAATTAATTTACTAAATGCAGAGAAACTAAACATCGATGATGTTCTCGCCACCTTATGCGGCAGACACACCACCATTTTCAGATCAACTTCAGGTCAAATATAGATGACCATATTACAACCAAAAGACCCTACTACATACCACGAGTCTATTTTCAAGTTGCAACACAATATTAATCGGCACCATCCCCAACCCTTAACACATCAGCCTAACCTCCAGCATCCGCATCATCATCGTGACGGCCATCCATGTGCCCTTCAGCCTGCAGCGCCACCTCCTCAATACCTGCACAATATCTCAAATTATGCACAACGAAAATGTAGATATTCAGAAGCTCGTTACCTAAATAAGAACAAACAGCGGGCCTTTATATTGGGCAACACTTGGCAAATTGCTTAGAAGAAGCAAGCAGAATAGCTGTGATAAAATACAATGGCTTAAAACAAACGACACACACGATACATGGAAAATCAACCTTCAGGACTACTTTTGGACCATGGTCCAGTTAGTTATATTGACCTCGTAGGCTCATACACTCACTTTTGCTTGTTTACAATCATAATTTGCAGCGCAAGAGTAAATACATAGCAACACAAAAGCCCGCAATCATTTAGAAATGAATCATAGAAGAACTTAAAAATCATAGCAGAAATGGATGTTGAGGACTTAACACATTGCCTAGTAATTTACTAACCTTCCAAATCAAGTCAAGGAAAAAAACTCAGAGGTCTTAATTAGTAGCCACAATCAATAAACTACGTGCATTTGGCATGCACCTTGAAGGATAGCTGAGAAGTTCAAAACGTTAAACAATGATAAAACATGGTTTCCCTGCCTCTAATTTATCTCAAGAAGCTTATTTCAAAGCAAACAGTTTCTTAGCAAAGGCTATTTTCTCTAGTTAAGTAGCAAAACAATTGAGCAATTTTTGGGTGGGATAGTACTCCCTTGAGACATTAGCTCACCCATTCAGCTATCCTCACAATATACACAGGAGATGCATCAGTGGTAGCAATTGCTCAGGTTTTTATTTGCAAGTTGCAACGATACCAGCTATGTGTCCTTGTATCTTATCTGAAGTCAACGTCCTGAGATAAATTCATCGGTGCAAAGATGAAAAAAAAAACTTCCTTTTTTCTCATTATATCTATGAAAAGAGACAAACCAACTCCTGCTGCCTGGAAAGAAAGTTTCCAAGGTGAAAAGAAGTTTAGACTTGTATTCCTTCTTGGTTAACCTTGACCACAAAAATAATTCTTTAAAATAATCATTGTGATCTGGTGTTTTTTTTTCATGAATTCGCGATGCCCCAAAATGGTATTCATAGCGTTAAAGATCCTCTCTTACTTGTCCTATTACCATCAAGTGGCATTTAGAACAGACTAACAAATAAATCACATACATGTTTGCAGCCTTGACCATCTTTGCCACAAGCACAGAAGTAACAACTACGGAACATGTCAATTACAATAACCAACAATCAAGCATCAGACACGCTGTGTGACGACAATGAAGGGCAGAAAATAGTTATTAAGCAACAGAAACTTTACCACTTCATACTGTCGGTGACGACAACGATGGTGGGTAGTTGCTATATGCGCAGCCATTCGATGTTAAAGCACACACCCTCTTGATCTGTATTGTTTCAATGTCCAACGTGCATAAGCTTAACTCAAGCAATGCACTTCCGAAGTGTTCTCGGCAGTGTTCCAGGAGCAAGTACTCCCCCACTGAACTTGTGAAGTAGTACCTCGGTGAGATTGTGAATATCTTCTCCTTCTGCCATTGGCTGGAGCTCCCACCATGTTTCCTCCAAATGGTATACTCGCGGCCAGATGTGGAACTCTGCCAGGTAAGCATTCTGGGCCTGCCTTCTCCTGACTCCACCATAGTTGCAATACTAACGTTTAGAGCTTTGGCTTCGGGCGGGGGTTCAGCAATGAAGAACTCCATCCTGCGGGGATCGAGCACCAACATGTTGGATTTGTATACCATTGGCAGCCAGTAAAAGCAGCCAAACACACGTTCTCGCTTTGTGAAGAGTGGCATGCTTTGTGATGGTAGCAAGGCAGGAAACAAATTGGTCCAACTCGGGGTTGGAATGGCTTGCCATTGTCTAGTGCTGGAAGAGAAGACAAAGGCCATGAGCCTAACTTTGCACTGCACCATACAGATCACTCTGAATGATCTCTCTTCATCAATTGCTGCCTCATCGCCACAGGGAACGAGGAAAGTTTCCCAGAAATTATCACCGAAATACTTCACCGAATGGCTTAGGTCGTAAGGGATTGGGGGAAGCAGGAGGTACTGCCGGTGCAACGGGTCACACACCACCATCTCTCTGTAGAAGCGCCCGCTAAAAAATTGAGTGTCGGTTCCGCCGAGGAGGACGCGGCCGTCAGAAATGTCCATGACAACCCAGCGGCGAGGGGGTCCAGGGGCGGGGACGAAGGAGAAGGAGAAGTCGCCGGCACGGGCGACGGCTCTGGCTGCCGGTGCGGAGCGGTAAGGCCGCTCGGCGGGATGCAACTGCAAGCCTTCGTCTTCGTCGACGAAGCCGAGGAGGGGCGGGGCGTGGAGCTTGCGGTACTGCCGGAGGAAGGAGCGGTCGGCGATGAGGCGGCGGAATGTGACGCAGGCGGCGGAGGTGAGGACGAGGTCGGTTGGGTCGGGAATGCGGCGGAAGATGTCCAGCAGGAGCTCCTCTGGGGTCGGCGGCGAGGGTATTTCCCCGGCAGCATGCGGCCGCGGCAGCGGACGGGGAAGGGGATCGGGCTGGTACTCGTGGACGGCCGGATCCACGCGGATCTGTGGCTCGTCCGCCGCGCCGCCGGCCATCCTGCCGCCGCCGCCGCCGAGTGTGACTGTGTGAGGAGTGTGACTGTGGGAGCAGCTGCAATTCAGATCGGCCACAATCTGTTGGGTGACAATTATAGCGAACCCTTTTCTTGAGTATGAAAGTCTAAACTCAATCTCCTGCTCGTCGTGGATGCAAATCTTCTTTAATGTTTTGTGGTCTTTGGTGACAATTTGGTCACTTTTCTGTTTTCCGCTTGTGTTTAGCAAGCCGCAACATAATTAGTGTTGAGTTTAGGAGAACCAATGAGATGCAATACACATTGACACATTGTATGAATCACAGTCATAGGTATTGAAACATGCATTTCCTCCTTCGCATATTAGTTGTCAATCAAATGGATGTATTTAACATTGAAATATATCTTGATACATCCATTTCAGCCACTGATGGCGTAGCTGTGGGTTCAAGTAGAGTAATTTATCTTAATTATCCTAATTTTTTTGCATAAATATGAATAAAAGTAAGTGTGTAATCAAAAAAGATGTGGGGTCAACTGACCCCACAGCTTAGACGTGGAATCATCACTGATTTCAGCATCAACTAATATGGGACGAAGGACATACTCCTTCTGTTCCGAATTACTTGTCTTAGATTTGTCTAGATACGGATGTATCTAACACTAAAATGAGTCTAGATACATCCGTATCTTCAAGACAAGTAATTGGAACGGAGGGAGTACATGTTAAGTGATTTGAAGCATGAAACATGCTAACTAATCCCTGGATTTGGTTAAGCACACGGTCACATTGAGCGTGAGTCTCGATTTGGTTGTAATAGACATGACCTTCTCGCGGTCTCGGTCTTATCATCACCGCCAAAGATGCATAGACTGATTGAAAGTCCTCGAATAGAGTTGCCCATTTGTCATGATATCAGCAAACCGCCTAGCTGTTGGATTTTACAGAACGCAAAGTTCAACATTCTCGTGGATGGAAGGCACATCGAGTTCAATGCACTTTGTGTGGCCGCAGTGCACTAGATTGGAGGTGAGGACAAGGTCGGCTAGGCCGGGAATGTGATGGAAGATGTCCAGCAGGAGCTCCTCTGGGATCGACGGCGAGGAAATTTCCTAGACACCAGGCAGTTGCAGCAGCAGATGAGGAGGGGACTCAAGGTAGTACTCGAGGACGGCCGACTCCACATGGATCTTTTGGTCATCCGCCGCGCCGCCGGCCATCCTTCCACCGTCGATTTGGAATCAACGCATGGGGAGTGAGGGGGTGTGAGGATGCAAAAAGGGAAGCGTTGTTGCTGCAATTCAGACATTTCCAAGGACCTTCATGCGAATATACCAATGGAGAAACCGGTGCCCTAACAACACACAAAATGACAAGATTCTATCATGTCCGTTGTGTACACATCAAGCCGCCGCAACCTGTTCGATAAAATTTTGTATACTCTTTTCTTGACTATAGGAAAGTGTTAACTCAATCTTCTGCTCATCATGGATGCAAGTGTTCTTTTATGTTTGTGATGATGTTTTGTGGTCTTTGGTGACAATTTTGATCACGTGCCTTTTCCACACTTGTGTTTAGCAGGCCACAGCGTAATTCGTGTAGAGTTTAGGAGAACCAGAGTTGCAACACACATTGTATGGATCATAACCATAGGTAATTTATAAACATGTACAGGTTAAGTGAACGATCATGGAAGTGTGCTAACAAATTCCTAGGTAATTGCACATAATCACATTGAGGCGCAAGTCTCCATTTGGTTGTAATAAACACATCCATCTTGCGGTCGCAGTCTTATTATCACCACCAAAGATGCATAGACTGGATTGGAAGTCCTCGAATAGTCGTCAGTAACCCCTCTGTCATGATGTCAGCAAACTGCCTAGTTGTTGGACTGTGCAGTGTAGAACACGAAGCTCACCTGTTCAACTTTCTCGTGGATGAAAGGCACATCGAGTTCAATGCACTTTGTGTGGCCGCGATGCATTGATTAGCGGTGAGGTAGACGGAAAAAGTTGTCGCAGTAGCACATAATGTCCTTGTCAACCGGACAGTGTGACCCACTAAGGTGTGGGCGCAACCAGCAGGGATCCATAAAGGCATTGACGATAATGTGTATTCCGTCTTCGCAATGGAGCGCGATACGGTTGGCTGCTACTTGGACGACCAGGATACGAGTGAGTCACTGAGGAGCACACAATACCCATTAGTGGAGTGACGTGTGCCTAAGCAATGAACCTAGTTGTAGTCTGAATAGGTGATGGTGTCGGAGCGTAAAGAGTCGGACATGACCGTGGTGGAGGGTTCCCTTGACACACCAAAGGATACACTTGACAAGGCTATAGTGCTCGTCTCTTTGCTTATTACTCATTGATGGCCTCAATACGAGTTGGGCACTACTCCAAACCCTAGTCAAGTCTGCGCCTTTTCATGTAGTGGGGTTGGCTAGCTCCCGTGTTCAACCGCCGTCAAGGGATGTGGATTTGCACCAGACGGGCTAGACGATGCTGGCATGGTTGCTTACATTTTTGTCACAAGTTCTTCAATGTTGTAACCGACAGCTGAATTTAATTTAAATTTTAAAATCAGTACATTTTCAATAAATAAGACTCAAATCCTCGTGGTCACTTTGGACATCTCTGTGGAGACGGAGCGCGCTCTGATAAGACGCGCGTGAAGAATAGTAGACATGCTGGAAAGTCAACGGCTAGGAGAAGACCAAGCGGCTCGAAGACCCTAGAAAATGATGATCAGGATCTCCAGCCCGACAATGTACAGAAGAAGAGTTATAATGAAAGGGAGGGATTCCTGCAGCTATGGTGCGAGGATTGAAGAACCCATCCTTGTCTCTTGAGTTATCTCCCTGAGTAAATTTTATCTTGTCCTTAAAGATCGACAGCAGGATGAAATAGTTATTATCGCCCCTTGAGTTACCTCCCTGAGTAAATTTTATCTTGTCCTTAAAGATCGACAGTAGGATGAAGTAGTTGCTACCATCCCTTGAGTTATCTCCCCAAGTAAATTTTACTAGCAGATGGAAGCGCGGCGGCACACCGCGCCCATAGGAGAGCCCTTTGAATCTTTGGTGTTGATTTTGTTAAAGAAATAGAATATAAGACCTGTTTGAATCACTTGTCTTTTGAAATTCAGCATATTGTGTCTCTACTCCATCAGAGAAATCAGTGAATAAGAAATTTCATGATGATTATTTTCTGCAAGATAATGTCCCGTCAGTAGTCTTCCCGTCAAAAGGAGCAATCATGTTCTGTTTCCATCACTTACATTGAGACTGATTACACTCCCTTTGCTTGTAGAGTGAAACAATGGTAATATCTGCCACAAATCTCATATATGGCACATAGCAATGAAGAAAATTAACATCTGAAACATCTTATTAGAATATAAGATTATTTGGTAACATTAATGAAGAGGATTTCAATAAAGAAATAACCTAAGTAACTAATAACAGTGTAATGTAGTGGTACTCTCAACATTCCACATGAGAACAAAGACAAAAGTTTCACATCAGATATCTGTGTATCTTGAAGGATAGAAACTTAAGTAGCTCATAATAGTGTAACGCAGTGCACTCTTAACTGTCTACGTGAGAACAAAGACAAAAGTTTCACATCACATCTTTCGGTATCTTGAAGGATACAAAGAGCAAAATCTACATTTTTTGCAAAGTAGTAATTGTATATATATAGATTATGGCATGATTAAAATTGCACGAAAGCAGTTTGTAGAAGATATGAAATTTGCGAAGGAAAAAAGATCATAACTTTTTAAGCACAGATAAAAACTAACTTCCTAGTTTGAGCATTTTCATAACGCCCATGGTACTCTGCTTTTGCTTGGGGCCAGTTGAAGTTGCTAAATTTATAGTCCCAATTTTAGTGGCATACTAACTTGGCCTATGTTGGCATGAACTTCATGATCTCCTACTTAGATTTGTTTGCCATGTGCATTGCATCCCTATCAATGAGCATATGTACGTATCATTTTCTACTGGTTCTGTTGTTCCGCCATGTGCGTCACCATGTGTTCAAAGTAGAACCGGGAACTGTGTTGACTTGGCGCCGCTTAATTTGTTGTTCCGCACGCACAGCTTGGTGCACAAGATCTTGTATATTGTAGTAGATCACCATCTCAACACGATCCTGCACCTCGATTTAGCCCGTTGAAGAAACGTGCCATGGTCGCCTCCGGATCCTCCGTTGTCCCGATACGTATCATAAGAAATTCCATCTCCTTGTAATATTCATCAACACTCATATTACCTTGAGAGAGCCGCTGCAACTTGTTGTACATATCTCTTTTATAGTGCTCAGGAACAAAACGTCGCCTCATGAATTCTTTCATACCTCGCCAAGTCGTCGGGCGATGTCTTGAACAACAAATTTGATTTCACCAAATTAGCGCATAACCAGTGAACTCAATTCCAGCAAGTTGAACTTTCTTCTCCTCACTATAATGATGGGCATCAAAAATTTGATCAACACGCATCTCCCACTCCAAATAGCCTTCTGGTTCGTACTTGCCGGAGAACGAAGGGATTGAAAATTTTACGCGCCCAATTCCATCATCCAAAGGCACACGCACAGCTTGACCAACTCAGTCATGCACTCCACCACGAACGGATGTTTCGGGACGAGGCTCACAGTGTCGTGGTCGTGACGCGTACCCCGCCTGGTCAACGCCATCATCAAAACCATCATCTCCAGCATGAGGGTGTGCCGCCAAACGACGATCATGCACGCCAGCATGTCCGTCACGAGCTGGTGGTGCATAATGCAGTGGAGCAGCCGAAACAGTCTGTGGTGATGCAGAATTCGTTGCCGGCATATTGATGATGTCTGTCAAACCATTGAACCGAGTGATCAGGACATCTATAATTTTACCGAGCGCATCATGACATTGCTTGATGTAGTTGCATGTGTGGTCAAAACCATCCCGAATATTTTGTGGAATATCATCCGCATACACTGGACGAACTATTTCCTCACAATCAGCAGCAACCTCATCACCCTTGTTGATCGAGGTTGACATCTTGATTAACACAGTATTATGAACAACCTTAGCTCTGAATACCACTTGATGTAGCACAGACTAGCGAGATGCTAAATTATGCGAGTCACAACCCGGTTTTTCATGGTACTAGAAACAGCAAGAAGATCTTTCAATAGCCACAAAAAAATATTCTAGTTGATGTAGATATTAAATCAGGAATAAACTGATTTCTGCCCTTGCAATTTAACAAGAACAAAAATTGACCTGCAACAAGATTGACGAGGATCATTCTCAATACAGCAAAAACCGATCTGTGAGATCGCAGAAGCACAGCAACTTGGCGTCCCCAGCCTGGGGCCTTTTCTTTGTTTTATTCAACTCTCGATCAAACTAATCTCAACAAAATAATCTCCCCTCTACACGGCCGTAGCCGGCCTTATATATAGGCGACGCGCACGCAGTAAACTGACTTGCGTACGAGACCTACCTAATCTGGACTCTCTCTTTCGTATCCCAACAAAACAAGAAATTAAACGATTTAATTATCCGGCACGCTGATCACCTAGTAACTAACCTGGACTCCAAAGAAAACTAGCAGTACGTAACTAGTAGTACAAACGACTTGACCCTCCCATATCAATTGATCGGCACAACTCCTCCAATAGTTTATGTAGCACATGGCGTTCTGAAGGTGGGTTTGACTTCATCCTTCTTCGGTTCAGTTGGTGGAACTTCAAAACTAAAAGAACCAATTTGTAACACATTCCGAAGATTATCTCTTGAACTAGAGGCCATATTAGAGTAGGATTTGCTCCTCCGACGATGGAGAAATATTCTTAGGGGCCTCTCGGTGTGACGTCATTCATCATCGTCCTGCCAGACACAGGTGACTAGTTAATAGGGATGTTAGAACATGTCTACGAGAAAGAAGAACAAAATTGGTAATGAGGAGACTGGTATAATGAGCATGAGAATGACTCAAGAGGATACCACCTTAGGTTTTGTAAAGTATTGTGAAGTAAAGGGAATAGCACATGATAACCGAAGGTTCACTCGAATATCATTCATGTATTCATAGGGATCAATATGCATGTCCACGGTTCCTCTATTGGTCACTGAACGAAAGGGGTTTTGTTCATGTCTATGTTTTACCGAACCTAGGGTCACAATCTTAAGGAAATCGCGATCTATTGAGTGTTAGTAGAGTAAGAGTTATGAGTAAATATTCTTGGAATAGTTCCGGAAACACAAGAAATACTTTCGAGAAAAGGTGAAAGCGTTTCGGGGTTACCAGAACAGTTTCGGGGTTTACCGGGTAATATCGAGAAATGATATATAAGGGGGAAATGTTTCTAGAGACTTAAATAAATGATAAAAGATCCTTGTTGGGGAACGTAGCAAGCAATTTCAAAAAAAAATCCTACAATCACGCAAGATCTATCTAGGAGATGCATAACAACAAGAGGGGGAGAGTGTGTCCACGTACCCTCATAGACCGAAAGCGGAAGCATTAGCTTAACATGGTTGATGTAGTCGAACGTCTTCGCGATCCAACCGATCAAGCACCGAACATACAACACCTCCGAGTTCTGCACACGTTCAGCTCGATGACGTCCCTCGAACTCTTGATCCAACAAAGTATCGAGGAAGAGTTTCGTCAGCACGACGGCATGGTGACGGTGATGGTGATGTTATCCACGCAGGGCTTCGCCTAAGCACTACGACAATATCATAGGAGGAGTAAACGGTGGAGGGGGACTGCACATCGCTAAGAAACAATTGATGTGCCTTTGGGCTGCCCCCTGCCCCCGTATATAAAGGAGGAGAGGGGAGGAGGCCGGCCCTAGGGGGCACGCCAAGTGGGGGGGGGGGGGAAACCCACTAGGACTCCTAGTCCTAGTCGCCCCCCTTCCTTCTTTCAGAGGGGGAAAGGGGGAAGGAGAGAGAGAGAGAGGGAGAAGGAAAGGGGGGCCACTCCCCCTCCGCTTGTCCAATTCCGACTCCCCATGGGGGGGGGGGTGGGCGTCACCCCTTGTGGGCTGCCCTCTCTCTCTATGGCCCATGTTGGCCCATTACTTTCGCCGAGGGGTTTCGGTAACCCCTCGGTACTCCGATAAATATCCAAAACACTCCGAAACCATTCTGGTGTCCGAATACTATCGTCCAATATATCAATCTTTACCTCTCGACCATTTCGAGACTCCTCGTCCTATTCGTGATCTCATCCGGGACTCCGAACAATCTTCGGTCACCAAAACACATAACTCATAATACAAATCATCATCGAACGTTAAGCGTGCGGACCCTAAGGGTTCGAGAACTGTGTAGACATGACCGAGACACCTCTCCGGTCAATAACCAACAACGGAACCTGGATGCTCATATTGGTTCCCACATATTCTACGAAGATCTTATCGGTCATATCATAATGACAACATACGTTATTACCTTTTTCATCGGTATGTTACTTGCCCGAGACCGGCAAGTCTCTTTACTCGTTTCGTAATGCATCATCCCGCAACTAACTCTTTAGTCACATTGCTTGCAAGGCTTATTGAAGGAAATATGCCCTATAGGCAATAATAAAGTTGTTATTTATATTTCCTTATATCATGATAAATGTTTATTATTCATGCTAGAATTGTATCAACCGGAAACTTAGTACATGTGTGAATACATAGACAAACAGAGTGTCCCTAGTATGCCTCTACTTGACTAGCTCGTTAATCAAAGATGATTAAGTTTCCTGACCATAGACATGTGTTGTCATTTGATGAATGGGATCACATCATTAGAGAATGATGTGATGGACAAGATCCATCCATTAGCTTAGCATAGTTTTATTGCTATTGCTTTCTTCATGACTTGTACATATTCCTCTGAATATGAGATTATGCAACTCCTGAATACCGGAGGAACACCTTGTGTGCTATCAAACGTCACAACGTAACTGGGTGATTATAAAGATGCTCTACAGGTATCGCCGAAGGTGTTTGTTGAGTTGGCATAGATCGAGATTAGGATTTGTCACTCCGTGTATCGGAGAGGTATCTCTGGGCCCTCTCGGTAATGCACATCACTATAAGCCTTGCAAGCAATGTAACTAATGAGTTAGTTGCGGGATGATGTACTACGGAACGAGTAAAGAGACTTGCCGGTAACGATATTGAACTAGGTATGATGATACCGATGATTGAATCTCGGGCAAGTAACATACCAATGACAAAGGGAATAACATATGTTGTTATGCGGTTTGACCGATAAAGATCTTCATAGAATATGTAGGAACCAATATGAGCATCTAGGTTCCGCTATTGGTTATTGATCGAAGATGTGTCTCGGTTATGTCTACATAGTTCTCGAACCCGTTTACTTAATGTTCGATGACGATTTGTATTATGAGTTATATGTTTTGGTGACCGAACTATTTTCCTAGTCTCGGATGAGATCACGGACATGACGAGGAGTCTCGAAATGGCCGAGAGGTAAATATTCATATATTGGAAGGTTGTATTCGGACATCGGAATGGTTCCGAGTGATTCGGTATTTTACCGGAGTACCGAGGGGTTACCGGAACCCCCCGGGGAAGTAATTGGGCCTTATTGGGCCATAAGAGAGAAGAGGAGGAAGGCCAAGGGAGGAGGCGCCCCCCATGGAGTTTGAATTGCACTACAAAAAAATACACTCCCATGATGATACGTGTTTGTCACAGTAGGTCGCTTTTTTGTCATGCATGTACATCCATGACAAATTTATGACAGAATCAAGATAGTCATACCTGTGCTGTCGTAGAAGTGTTCCATGACATTACCAAAATTATCATCACGAAAGTGTCCACTTCCATGACAATAAATCGCGCGTCACAGAAGTGCTTTCGTCAAGGGTGACCGACATGTGGCATCCACCGTAACGGAACGCCGTTAAGCTATCAGGTCGGGTTTTGGATCCGATAACCCGTTAACAGCCCCGACCAATGGGGATTTTCCACGTGTAAAATCATCATTGGCTAGAGGAAACACGTGTCGGCTCATCGTTGGGACAGATGTCATCCACTCACTGGATAGAAGGCGCCTATGATACGTCGACATGTGGCACGACCCAACAGTGGCCCATTCCTATGAAAAGGCCGGCCCATTTGACTTGGTCAAAAGCTGGCGGCCCGGCCCATGGAAAGCATGTTAACGGCCTGTTCGCATATAGCCCATTTACAGCCCGCTAACCCAAGGCCCGTTACGCCCTATCCAAATTAGGCCCAGTAGTGTCATCTGGGCCACCCAATATGATTCCAGCCCGTTTTCACTTCTGGCCCATGTATAGCCCATGACGTCTTTCGGCCCTGATACGTCCATTTTGCATCATGCTTTTATATCGATATTTATTGCATTATGGACTATTATTTCACTTTATGTCACAATACTTATGGCTATTCTCTCTTATTTTACAAGGTTTACATAAGGAGGGAGAATGCTAGAATTCTGGGCTGGAAAAGGAGCAAATATTAGAGACCTATTCTACGCAACTCCAAAAGTCCTGAAACTCCACGGAACGTCTTAAAATAAATAAAGAAAAATCCTCGCCAAAGATGAAGGCCAGGGGGCCCACACCCTGCTCACGAGGGTGGGGGGCGCGCCCCCTACCTCGTGGGCTCCCTGGTGGTTCTCCGACACCCATCTTCTCCTATATGAGGTCTTTCGATGAGAAAAAAATAAGAGGGAACTTTTCGGGAGAGACTCCGCCGCCACGAGGCGAAACCTTGGCGGATCCAATCTAGAGCTCCGGCAGAGCTGTTCTGCCGGGGAAACTTCCCTCCGGGAGGGGGAAATCATCACCATCATCATCACCAACGCTCCTCTCATCGGGAGAGGGAAATCTCCATCAACATCTTCACCAGCACCATCTCATCTCCAAACCCTAGTTCATCTCTTGTATCCAATTCTTGTCTCAAAGTCCGGGATTGGTGCTAGTAGGTTGCTAGTAGTGTTGATTACTCCTTGTAGTTGATGCTAGTTGGTTTAATTGGTGGAAGATCATATGTTCAGATCCTATATGCATATTATTACCCCTCTGATTATGAACATGAATATGCTTTGTGAGTAATTACGTTCGTTCCTGAGGACAAGGGAGAAGTCTTGCTATGAGTAGTCATGTGAATTTGGTATTTGTTTGATATTTTGATAAGATGTATGTTGTCTAGCCTCTAGTGGTGTTATGTGAACGTCGACTACATAACACTTCACCACTATTTGGGCCTATAGGAAGGCATTGGGAAGTAATAAGTAGATGATGGGTTGCTAGAGTGATAGAAGCTTAAACCCTAGTTTATGCGTTGCTTCGTAAGGGGCTGATTTGGATCCACATGTTTCATGCTATGGTTAGGTTTACCTTAATACTTTTGTTGTAGTTGCGGATGCTTGCAATAGAGGTTAATCATAAGTGGGATGCTTGTTCAAGTAAGAACAGCACCCAAGCACCGGTCCACCCACATATCAAATTATCAAAGTATCAAACGCGAATCATATGAACGTGATGAAAACTAGCTTGACAATATTCCCATGTGTCCTCGGGAGCGCCTTTCCTATTATAAGATTTTGTTCCGGCTTGTCCTTTGCTACAAAAGGATTGGTCCACCTTGCTGCACTTTACTTACTTTTGTTACTTGTTGCTCGTTACAACCTATCTTATCATAAAACTACCTGTTACCACTTATTTCAGTACTTGCAGAGAATACCTTGCTGAAAACCGCTCATGATTTCCTTCTACTCCTCGTTGGGTTCGACACTCTTACTTATCGAAAGGACTACGATAGATCCCCTATACTTGTGGGTCATCAAGACTCTTTTCTGGCGCCGTTGCCGGGGAGTGTAGCGCCTTTGGTAGGTGGAATTTGGTAAGGAAAAATTTATATAGTGTGCTGAAATTTACTGTCACTTGTTACTATGGAAAGTAATTCTCTGAGGGGCTTGTTCGGGGTATCTTCACCCCGTCCAGTAGAGCAAAGAGTTGCTCCTCAACCTACTGAACCTATTGAAAATGAAACTCCTTTTAAATTTCCTTCAGGTACGATGGAAAAACTACTAGCTAACCCTTTTACAGGAGATGGAACAAAGCATCCTGATGAGCACTTAATATATGTGGATGAAGTTTGTGGATTATTTAAGCTTGCAGGTATACCCGATGATGTTGCTAAGAAGAAGGTCTTCCCTTTATATTTGAAGGGAGACTCATTGATATGGTATAGGCTATGTGATGATATGAGATCATGGGACTATAAAAGATTGAAGCTGGAATTTCATCAAAAGTATTACCCTATGCATCTTGTTCATCGTGATCGCGATTATATATATAATTTCTGGCCTCGCGAAGGAGAAAGCATCGCTCAAGCTTGGGGGAGGCTTAAATCAATGTTATATTCATGCCCCAATCATGAGCTCCTAAGAGAAATAATTATGCAAAGTTTTTATGCTCGGCTTTCTGATAACAATCGCACCATGCTCGATACTTCTTGTGCTGGCTCTTTTATGATGAAGACTATTGAATTCAGATGGAATTTATTGGAAAGAATTAAACGCAACTCTGAAGATTGGGACCTCGAGAAGGTAAGGAGTCAGGTATGACAACTAAGTTTGATTGTGTTAAATCTTTTATGGACACCGATATTTTCCGTAAGTTTAGCACTAAATATGGACTTAACTCTGAGATAGTAGCTTCTTTCTGTGAATCTTTTGCTACTTATGTTGATCTCCCTAAGGAGAAGTGGTTTAAATATCATCCTCCCATAGAAGTAAAAGTAGCTGCACCTATTAAAGTTGAAGAGAAGACTGTCACTTATAATGATCCTATTGTTCCTACTTCTTATATTGAGGAACCACCTTTCCCTGTTAGAATAAAGGATCATGCTAAAGCTTCAACTGTTGTTCGTAAAAGCAATATTAGAACTTATACACCTCCTGAGCAAGTTAAAGTAGAACCTAATATTGCTATTGTTAAAGACCTCTTGTCTGATAATATTGATGGGCATGTTATTCAGTTCGAAGGTCAAAGTGCTAGAATAGCTAAACCTTGTGCTAAAGATAAACATAGACCTGTGGTAGGCGTGCCTGTTATTTCTGTTAAAATAGGAGATCATTGTTATCATGGCTTATGTGATATGGGTGCTAGTGCTAGTGTTATGCCGCATACTTTATACGAAGAAATTAAGAATGAAATTGCACCTGCTGAGTTAGAAGATATTGATGTTACTATTAAACTTGCAAATAGAGATACTATCGCACCAATTGGAATTGTTAGAGATGTTGAAGTCTTGTGTGGGAAAACTAAATATCCTGATGATTTTCTTGTTCTTGGTTCCCCACAAGATAGCTTTTGTCCCATTATATTTGGTAGACCCTTTTTAAATAATGTCAATCCTACCATAGATTGCACTAAGAATGTTGTTACTTTTGGCTTGGATGATATGGTTCATGAGTTTAATTTCTCTAAATTTAGTAAACAACATCATGAGGAGGAATTACCTAGTAAGGATGAAATATTGGTCTTGCTTCTATTGCCGTACCTCCTAGTGATCCTTTAGAACACTATTTGCTAGACCATGAAAATGATATGTTCATGAATGAAAGAAGGGAAATAGATGAAGTATTCTTTAAACAGGAACCTATTCTGCATCACAATTTGCCTGTTGAAATTTTAGGGGATCCTCCTCCCCCCAAGGGTGATCCCGTGTTTGAGCTTAAACATTTGCCTGATAATCTTAAATATGCTTATCTTGATGAAAAGAAGATATATCCTGTTATTATTAGTGCTAACCTTTCAGAGCATGAAGAAGAAAGATTATTGAAAACTCTGAAAAAGCATCGTGCTGCTATTGGATAGACTCTTGATGATCTTAAGGGCATTAGTCCCACTCTATGTCAACATAAAATTAATTTGGAAGCAGATGCCACACCAGTTCGTGATCCTCAACGACGCCTGAATCCTAAAATGATAGAAGTGGTAAGAAAAGAAATACTAAAGCTTCTGGAGGCAGGTATAATTTATCCCGTTGCTGATAGTGAGTGGGTAAGTCCTGTCCATTGTGTCCCTAAGAAGGGAGGTATTACTGTTGTTCCTAATGATAAAGATGAATTGATTCCACAAAGAATTATCACAGGTTATAGGATGGTAATTGATTTCTGCAAATTAAATAAAGCTACTAAGAAAGATCATTACCCCTTACCTTTTATTGATCAAATGCTAGAAATATTATGCAAACATACACACTATTGCTTTCTAGATGGTTATTCTGGTTTCTCTCAAATACCTGTGTCGGCTAGCGATCAATCAAAGACTACTTTTGCATGCCCTTTTGGCACTTTTGCTTATAGATGTATGCCTTTTGGTTTATGTAATGCACCTGCTACCTTTCAAAGATGCATGATGGCTATATTCTCTGACTTTTGTGAAAAGATTTGTGAGGTTTTCATGGACGACTTTTCCGTCTATGGTTCCTCTTTTGATGATTGCTTGAGCAATCTTTATCGAGTTTTGCAGAGATGTGAAGAAACTAATCTTGTCTTGAATTGGGAAAAGTGCCACTTTATGGTTAATGAAGTTATTGTCTTGGGGCACAAAGTTTTTGTAAGAGGTATTGAAGTTGATAAAGCCAAGGTTGATGCTATTGAAAATATGCTATGTCCCAAGGACATCAAAGGTATAAGAAGTTTCCTTGGTCACGTCGGATTTTACAGGAGGTTCATTAAGGACTTCTCAAAAATTTCTCGGCCTTTGACTAATTTATTGCAAAAAGATATACCATTTGTCTTTGATGATGATTGTGTAGAAGCATTTGAAATACTTAAGAAAGCATTAGTCTCTGCACTTGTTGTTCAGCCACCTGATTGGAATTTACCCTTTGAAATTATGTGTGATGCTAGTGATTATGCTGTAGGTGCTGTTCTAGGGCAAAGAGTTGATAAGAAATTAAATGTTATTCATTATGCTAGTAAGACTCTAGACAATGCTCAAAGAAATTATGCTACTACTGAAAAGGAGCTTTTACCAGTTGTATTTGCTTATGATAAGTTCAGATCTTATATTGTTGATTGTAAAGTAACTATTCAAACTGATCATGCTACTATTAAATATCTTATGGAAAAGAAAGATGCTAAACCTAGACTTATTAGATGGGTTCTCTTGCTACAAGATTTTGATTTGCATATTGTTGATAGAAAGGGAGCTGAGAACCCCATTGCAGACAACTTATCTAGGTTAGAAAATATTCTTGATGACCCACTACCTATTAATGATAGCTTTCCTGATGAACAATTAAATGTTATAAGTACTTCTCGTAGTACTCCATGGTATGCTGATTATGCTAATTATATTGTTGCTAAGTTTATACCACCTAGCTTCACATACCAGCAAAAGAAAAAGTTTTTATATGATTTAAGATATTACTTTTGGGATGACCCACATCTTTATAAAGAAGGAGTAGATGGTGTTATTAGATGTTGTGTACCTGAGCATGAACAGGAACAGATCCTACGCAAGTGCCATTCCGAGTCTTACGGAGGACACCACGCTGGAGATAGAACTGCACATAAAGTATTGCAATCTGGTTTCTATTGGCCTACTCTCTTCAAGGATGCCCGTAAGTTTGTCTTGTCTTGTGATGAATGTCAAAGAATTGGTAATATTAGTAGACGTCAAGAAATGCCTATGAATTATTCTCTTGTTATTGAACCGTTTGATGTTTGGGGCTTTGATTATATGGGACCTTTTCCTGCCTCTAATGGATACACACATATTCTAGTTGCTGTTGATTACGTTACTAAGTGGGTAGAAGCTATTCCAACTAGTAGTGCTGATCATAACACTTCTATTAAAATGCTTAAAGAAGTTATTTTTCCGAGGTTTGGAGTCCCTAGATATTTAATGACTGATGGTGGTTCACACTTTATTCATGGTGCTTTCCGTAAAATGGTTGCTAAATATGATGTTAATCATAGAATTGCATCTCCTTATCACCCACAGTCTAGTGGTCAAGTAGAGTTGAGCAATAGAGAGCTCAAATTAATTTTGCAAAAGACTGTTAATAGGTCTAGAAAGAATTGGTCCAAGAAACTTGATGATGCATTATGGGCTTATAGAACTACATATAAAAATCCTATGGGTATGTCTCCGTATAAAATGGTTTATGGAAAAGCATGTCACTTACCTCTCGAACTAGAACATAAGGCATATTGGGCTATTAAAGAGCTCAACTATGATTTTAAACTTGCCGGTGAGAAGAGGTTATTTGATATTAGCTCACTTGATGAATGGAGAACCCAAGTTTATGAAAATGCCAAGTTGTTTAAAGAAAAAGTTAAAAGATGGCATAACAAAAGGATACAAAAGCGTGAGTTTAATATAGGTGATTATGTATTGCTATACGACTCTCGTTTAAGATTTTTTGTAGGAAAACTTCTCTCTAAATGGGAATGCCCCTATGTTATCGAAGAGGTCTATCTTTCTGGTGCCATAAAATCAACAACTTCGAAGGCACAAATCCGAAGGTGGTAAACGGTCAAAGAATGAAACATTATATCTCAGGTAATCCCATAAATGTTGAAACCAATATTATTGAAACCTTAACACCAGAGGAATACATAAGGGACACTTTCCGGAGCGTTTCAGACCCCGAAAAGGAATAGGTATGTGGTACGGTAAGTAAACCGACTCCAAAACAATTTTTAAGGCAATATCTCTCCGTTTTGGAATATTTAGAAAAATAGAAAAATAAGTAGCAGTCCGGGAAGGACACAAGGGCCCCACAAGGGTGGTGGGCGCGCCCTACCCCCCTGGGTGCGCCCCCTGCCTCGTGAGCACCTCGTGTGCCTTCTGGACTCCGTTTTCTTGCACGATACGTATTTTAGTCAGTAAAAATTCATTATATAATCTCCCGGGGGTTTTGACTCTCGTATCACGCAAAAATCTCCTGTCTTTGTTTTGAGCTGTTTTTCTGACAGATCTAGATTACCATGACATCCCCAAGTGCTTCCAAGGACAAGTTCTTCGAGAAGGTCATCAACCCTTACCTCGCGGAGGTGCTGCGACACCCTCAAACCATTGAGATGCGTGATGGGTCGTTGCACATCCGCGATGTTGAGGGACCAAAGGGAACCAGAAGCATGGAGACGAGGCTCGAAGCAATGGAGCAACCATTTTTCAAGTGCCAGGGGATGGTGGAGCGTGGAATCAACGCTAGCCACATGATGCTCGCGGAGTTCACTAACAACTACAAGCCGGATGCCAAGAACACCGAGGAGGCCATCTTCAAGCTATATGAGAAGATCGAGCACCTCCAAGCCCAAATCTATGACCTGCAAAACCAAAACTGTGAGTATGAATATAGATTCAAAAGAATGAGTTTGGCTGCAGATTCGAGGATTCCGGAGACTCGATCATCCTTTTATGATGGTGAACCTATGCCTTGGAAGATGGATGACAAGCCATCAACTAAGCCAACATCACCACCACCTTCTTCACCGACAACAAAGAAGGAGACATAATCACATGAGTATGGGCACTCCCCTTGGCAACTGCCAAGCTTGGGGGAGTTGCCCCGGTATCGTATCACAATTACAACTCCTATCTTTACCACTTTTCTTAGTCCGATCCTATTAGTAGTATCTTGATCTAGTAGAATAAAGTTTATGGCATGATCTAGTTTTGAGTTTTGCTTTATGATCCCTCTATGTAATCGAGTCCGTGAGTTATATATATAATAAAGATTAGTGTTGAGTCAAGGGCTTGATTATTTTGCCATGATCTTGGGTGAATAAAAGAAAAGAGAAAAAAGAATAAAAAGAAACAGAAAGTTCATATTGATCTTATTGAGAGTAATGACTTCACATAGAAAGAGTATGATGATTAAAAGTTGTTGGGAGTTGGCAAGCATAGCTTTGGTCATTGTTGCAATTAATAGGAATTAATAAGGAAAGAGAGGTTTTCACATATAGATATATTATCATTGACATCTTTTATGATTGGGAGCACTCATTAAAATATGACATGCTAAAGAGTTGATGTTGGACAAGGAAGACAACGTAATGAGTTATGTATTTCTTATATCTGAGATAAAGTATGTTGTCATGGATCCTCTAACTTGTTGAGCTTGCCTTTCCCCCTCATGCTAGCCAAATTCTCAGCACCAAGTAGAAATACTACTTGTGCTTCCAAATACCCTTAAACCGGTTTTGCCATGAGAGTCCACCATATCTACCTATGGATTGAGTAAGATCCTTCAAGTAAGTTGTCATCGGTGCAAGCAATAAAAATTGCTCTAAATATGTATGATTGATTGGTGTGGGAGAAATAAGCTTTATACAATCTTGTGATGTGGAAGTAATAAAAGCGACGGACTAGATAATAAAGGTTCATATCACAAGGGACAATATAAAGTGACGTTCTTTCGCATCGATCCCTTCCCTCTCCCCCGCATCGATCAAATTATCGACTCTACCGCAGGACATGACTCGTTGTGTTTCCTCGATGCATACTCCGGCTACCATCAAATAAAGATGGCAGAGCCAGACCAAGCCGCAACGGCATTCATCACACCATACGGCCCATTCTGCTTCAACACAATGCCCTTCGGGCTCAAAAACGCGGGCGCAACATATCAGCGCATGATTCAGACATGTCTGGCAAACCAGATCGGCAAAACAGTGGAGGCATACATAGATGATGTGGTCGTTAAAACAAGATATGTCGAATCTCTAGTAGATGACTTGAGGCTAACATTCGATAACCTCCGAACATACGACATCAAGCTCAACCCGGAAAAATGCGTTTTCGGCGTTCCAGCCGGAAAGCTCTTGGGCTTCATTGTATCCGGTAGAGGAATTGAAGCAAATCCAGCCAAGA
The DNA here is from genome assembly GCA_034509565.1 of Triticum monococcum. Classification (NCBI taxonomy): domain Eukaryota; kingdom Viridiplantae; phylum Streptophyta; class Magnoliopsida; order Poales; family Poaceae; genus Triticum; species Triticum monococcum. Next base: position 73,461,005 of record CM067846.1, read on the forward strand.
TCCGAGCTCTGTCACAATTGGATATCCCGAAGGAACTCAAACAAACACAAAAATTAAACGGATGCGTGGCGGCTCTAAGCTGCTTTATCTCCCGCTTAGGAGAAAAGGCCCTACCCCTTTACCGCCTCCTTCGGCGCACCGAACACTTCGAGTGGACGGATGCAGCCACGGCCGGACTCGACGAAATAAAAGCCATCTTGGCAACAAACCCAGTCCTGGCCGCGCCAAACATTGGCGAACCAATGCTATTATACATTGCAGCAACCCATCAGGTCGTAAGCGCAGTGCTCGTCGTCGAATGAGAAACGGACGGACACAAATCCCCCCTTCAAAAGTCGGTCTATTATGTGTCCACTATCCTTACTCCGTGCAAGTCACGGTACCCGCACTATCAAAAGATTGTGTACACGGTATTTATGGCATCCCGGAAGCTGCGACACTACTTTCAAGAGTGTTCAATAATAGTAGCCTTGGAAGTGACACTTAACAATATTATAAATAACCGCGACGCAACGGGCCGGATTGCAAAATGGGCCATTGAGCTCCTCCCGTTTGACATAACTTACAAGCCATGGCGAGCTATCAAGTCGCAAGTTTTGGCCGACTTCGTCGCAGAATGGACGGAGGCCAAACTCCCTAAAGAGTATGTCACATATTCAAACTGGGTCATGCACTTCGACGGCTCGAAAATGTTGGCCGGTCTAGGGGCTGGCGTCGTTTTGACGTCCCCCACAGGAGATAAAGTTCAATATGTACTCCAGATAATGTACACAGACTCCAACAACGCAGCCGAATATGAGGCCCTTTTACATGGTCTCCGGATGGCAGTATCCATGGGCATTCAACGCCTAGAGGTGCGTGGGGACTCGAACCTCACAATATCCCAAAAAAAATGGAGACTTTGATGCCAAGGATCCAAAAATGGCAGCTTATCGCAACGCCATCCTAAAAATGTCAGCTCGGTTCGAAGGGATCGAATTTCACCATATAGCCCGAGAAAATAATCAGGCGGCAGATGTCCTGGCACGCATCGGTGAAAAACACGATGTAGTCCCCCCAACATCTTCTTGGAAAGGCTGTTCAAGCCGTCCGTAGTATGGGAAGGGGAACCTGGCAATAGCAGCCCGGACCCAACCGCACTGCCCGACACCGAACACTCTGACACAATTGGAGGCTCTGCCAATGAAATAACACCTTCAGCCCACGTAATAATGGCTGTCATCGCCTCGTGGACAGAACCATTCCTCGCCTACCTTACTAGGTAGGAACTCCCTGAGGACCAAAATGAGGCACGCTGCATAGTGCGGCGATCTAAAGCCTATAAAGTCCATGAGGGAGAGCTTTATAAGAAAAGCACTACCGGAGTCCTTCAAAGGTGCATCTCCGAAGAGGAAGGGCGGAACCTCCTGGCTGAAATTCATGTCGGACTCGGTGGACATCACACTGCCGCTCGGTCCCTTGTAAGAAATGCCTTCCGTACAGGCTTTTATTGGCCGACGGCCCGGGCAAACGCCCAGGACTTAGTCCAACGATGCGTCGGTTGCCAGCTTTTTGCAAACCAAAGCCACATGCCACCCACCGCCCTCCAAACTATCCCCATCACTTGGCCCTTCGCGGTCTGGGGCTTGACATGGTTGGACCCCTTAAAGGCGGAACCCACAAGAAAAAAATACTTACTGGTCATGGTGGATAAGTTCACCAAATGGATAGAGGCCAAGCCTGTTAAGACGGCAGAATCTGGACCGGTGATAGACTTTATATCCGGGGTTGTACACCGTTACGGCGTCCCCCACAGCATCATCACTGATAACGGCACGAACTTTACGGCCGATGAGGTAAAACTCTGGTGCAAAAACATGGGCATCAAGCTCGATTATGCTTCCGTCTATCACCCACAAACCAACGGCCAGGTCGAACGTGCAAATGGTCTTATCATGAGCGGCATCAAACCCAGATTAGTGCGGTCCCTTAAGGAATCTAATACGCACTGGGTAGAGGAGCTGGACTCCATACTCTGGGGGCTGCGGACCACGCCGAATCGCACCACCGGATACACACCATTCTTCATGGTGTACGGCGCAGAGGCAGTTTTTCCTTGCGACATAATTCATGACTCACCTCGAGTGCGCATGTACAAAGAAAGAGAAGCCGAGCTTGATCGGCAGGACAGTTTGGACGCCTTGGAGGAAGAGCGTGACGTGGCAAAAGCCCGTCCCACATTCTATCAACAGCAGGCTCGAAGATACCAAAGCAGAGAAGTACGGGCCAAAAATTACAACGTTGGCGGATTAGTTCTACGCCTGCCGGAGAAGAAAAAGGACAAACTCAAGCCCAAGTGGGAAGGTCCCTTCATAATCGACCAAGTCCTAACTGGTGGAGTGTACCACCTGCGAGATGCATTGGATAACCGACTCGAGCCGAACCCATGGAATGCAGCCCGTCTACGAAGATTCTATGCCTAGCGCCGGACTCTGTGTTCGTCTCCTTCCTCTATCCATTTTTTATATACTTTCTGTCTTACATTTCTCTCCTTCTCCTCTCTCTCTTATAGCCTTTAAAGGCTCATAAAGTGACGCGCTATTCGCGCTCATTAAACCTGGGGGCTTCTTTAAACAAAAGCTTATTTATACGGGCTTCATGCCCAACACATGTGTCACACTTCCGCATGTACCTTTTATTCGCCATTATATGCATCGATATGACTTAAGTTTTGGCCAAGCTAGGTTGCCTGGCTCCTGTGCTTACCCCTACGTTCCTGATTGTTCGGCTAGGTGGTAAAGGGAGCACCTCTGCGATTATTACTACCGGGTCAGCCGGATGTGTACCTCAAACTGGGTGAAGCCGAAAGCTAGTGTTCTTAAGGGAATATTCGGTTGGTGAACTAAGGATGATCTTTTCTTTCACTTATTTATCTATACGCCCCCAGATGTTTTTCTTGCGTCTCTTTTCGCAAAATGGACATGCACTTTAGGGCATGCCTCCTAGGGAAAGGTACCCCTAACAGAACTATTCTCCCTGGAAGATGTTTCTTACTAACCATGTAATATAACATAACTAGTTGGGCACTTGTCTGTTCAAGCACTAATGACCCCTATGCCTGGTCTCCATGCATACCCCGGTTCTTATATAACTGCGAGGGTATTCGGACACACTCCGGGCCGTCAGGTCCCGAGGTTGAAGCGAAAAGGTCGGCCATGACAAACGATCTACAATCCGGCTAGAAGGCATTACACATGTCAATTAAAATTACATAGTCAATCTGACTGATTGTATTCCTCTTTGATTCCATCTAACAGGTTGTCTAGTTTACAGTCCTGTTGGGAATACTTTGCGGCCAACTCTACTTGGCTGTATACTAAGCTCACAGGGATCTCCTTCCCATCGGGCCCTACGGGTCCGACCTCGGCCATGTGGTTTGGGTCAGCCTTCATGTACCGCGTCTTCACCATGGCCTCCCTGGCGCCTTGACGGCATGCCAATATCTTCCACAATCGGAAGCACCGCTGCGCTCCCTTCAGCTTCTCTACAAGCTCTCCAAGGCCTTCGGGCATGGAGACAGAAGGCCACAAGGCCTGGGCGACGCCTTGCATCACCTGCCGAACTCGCTCATGCAGTTGTGAGAGCTTGGGAAGAAGGTCACCCTTAGAACCGGGCATTTCCTCTGCAGGACAACCTGTTAGCATACCTACAGACATTACTCTGTTAGTCGACTTCCTCGACGAACTCTTTTTCAAAGTTCGTTTAAGCACTTACTATATATGCCGTGTCGAAGCCACTGATTCTCCTTCACGGAGTCCAACAGCTGGGCACGAACGTCCTTCAGTTCAACGCCTAGCTTGGTGTTGGCATCTTGGAGATCGTTCTTCTCTCGCCTCACCTTTGTCAGCACGCTCTCACCAGCCTTTAGCTGGCGTCGGAGTTGTTGCACTTCCGGATTTAATCCGGCGCCATCTGCAATTTCATTTGTTAGATTTGCACCCACGTCGCACTTTGCAAAATACTTATCTTTCGAAGCGTATATTACCAGAGAGGGTCTCCTTGGGCTCCCCTGCCGCGGCTAGTGCGGCCTCAAGTTGGGCTTTGCACTCTTCCAGCTCCTGGGACAGCAGGGTATTCTTTTCTGTAAGAACCTGCATAACAGATGATCCTTAAATCAGTTATTCTAACTATTTCAAGTCTCAGGGCTACTGGTATACATATATAATTACCGAAATTTTCTTACCCGTATGTCTTTCACATACTGCTCCATGGCTCTGGCTAGACAATTTTGAGCGACACGGAGGTACGCGTCTCCCGAATTGAAGGCATCCAATGCCTCTTGGGAGAAACAAGCGTCGCGAAGAACTGTCCGGCGACGCCTGTGGTTCATGGCACTCTCCACCTCGGAATTGGTGACAGACAGCCTGTCCGCATCCTCCGTCGGAGGAGCGTCCGGTGTGCACCTCGTGTTCGCCTCCGCTTCCGGACCAGGCTTTCGAGCCTGGCTGGTGGAGGCACGATTGGCAGCCTCTCCGGATATAGTCCGGCGAGGTCTCTTCGTCCTGAAGAGAGTACGAGTGTTAATATGCCTCAAAGGAGTAACACCTTGGAATAAGGTGGCGTGCTATACCTTTGCGCCGGTGCCTCAGTTCGGACCGCACTTCTTTTCAGCTCGCGGGGCCTTGCCGCCGCTCGTTGGCTAGTCGCCGCAGGCTCGGCCTCCCGTCTCAAGGACCTCCCCTGCAAAACACGGTTGTCATACAGTAATCGAAAACATGCGAGGACAGATCCCTTTTCAAAGTGCTGAGACTCCGGTCTCAGTTACCTGTGAGGATGGGAGTAGCCCTGGATAATCGGCCGTAATGGCCACCAAGGCATTGTCCCTACTCAATTGATGAAACAGTCCATCAATCAGCTCCACAGATAAGTCCGGATCCTCTTGAGAGGCCAGGTCGAGGGACCGTCCCGGATCCTCTGGTTGTGGAGGAGGGCTGTTTATTTCTTTAACAGCCTGGCACAGTTCCTGCGTTGAAGTCATTAGACTGAAAATTTAACAATGGGAATATAAAACGAATGGGCAAGTAAAAGTGTCCACTTAGCCAACTTGGGGGATTGTACATAGAAAATCCACCCCATGGGTTGACGCGAAGAAATTCCTCCTCTTCTCCCTTGTACAAAGCGGACAAGGTCTTTATTAGAGCGGCAGCCGAATCCGGCCCCTTACAGCCATAGCGGGTGGTGTCGTCCTCCCCGTTGAAGTCCCACATGGGGCGGCCTCTATACTGAAGCGGCTGCACCCCTCGCATGATGCATGCGGCCATGACCCCGATCATGGTCAGTCCGGAATGAGCTAACAATCGTATCCGGCCCATCAGGTAAATAATGTCCCTGTCGCTTTCCCTCTGAGGGCTCCGTGGATGCTAGCTTAGGCGCTTCTTTAGGGGAGCACTATCGAACTCAGGGAGGCCGATCCGGACAGGATCTGGCAGCGGAACGTCCTCTATATAAAACCATTCCGAAGGCCAGTCCTCGGACGCCTTCTTTGGGGTGCCGGATAGATATCCGGTCCTGGCGATGCACCACACTTCGGCTCCACCCACTTGATATATCGACCCCTCCTTAAAGAGGGGCACAAGGCAGGATAGCCTTTTCCACAGCGCGAAATGAGCCTCGCAGCCCAAAAACAGCTCACAAAGGGCTATGAAGCCCGCCATATGCAATATGGAGGCAGGCGTGAGGTTGTGCAGCTGGAGGTCATAGAACTCCAGAAGCCCCTGGAGAAACGGATGAATTGGAAATCCGAGCCTTCTTATTAAGTAAGGGGCAAGGCATACCCGCTCGCCTTTGGAGGGATTGGGGGCGCTCTCCGCTTGCTCTCCGCCATTATAGGTGGCAAGTCCGGCTCGAACCGGGACCATATAGGCCGGGGGGAGAAATCCCTTGGTCTGGAGCTTCACTAGCTCGCTGTGTGGGATGAAGCACCTCTTCCAATCTCAAGGCTGAGGGCTAGAAGGGCGAGAGGAGGAGCTGCGGTGGCTGGCCATGATAGAATGGACCTCTGTCGGATACGCTCTGATGAATACTCGCGGAAGGGAGAAGGTGTGGTTTGGATCTAAATCCTCGTCCCCTTAAATAGGCGGCTCATTCACGCGGCTAGGGGTGTAAATATAAAAAACACCCTCACTTTTTGTATTTGTTTGACACGTGGAAAATGGCCATTATTGGGCGTAGAAGCCAAGGAGCACTACATTTACAAGAAACCGGACACTATTCAACAGGTACACGGAATTTGGAGGAGAACCCGCCTTGCAATGCCGAAGACAATCTGCGCACCGGACTCGTCATCATTGAAGCCTGGTACAGGGGCTACTGAGGGAGTCCTGGATTAGGGGGTGTCCGGATGGCCGGACTATACCTTCGGCTGGACTCCTGGACTATGAAGATACAAGATTGAAGACTTCGTCCCATGTCCGGAAGGGACTTTCCTTGGCGTGGAAGGCAAGCTTGGCGATACGGATATGTAGATCTCCTACCATTGTAACCGACTCTGTGTAACCCTGGCCCTCTCCGGTGTCTATATAAATCGGAGAGTTTTAGACCGTAGGACGAAGAACAATCATACCATAGGCTAGCTTCTAGGGTTTAGCCTCTCTGATCTCGTGGTAGATCTACTCTTGTACTACCCATATCATCAATATTAATCGAGCAGGACGTAGGGTTTTACCTCCATGAAGAGGGCCCGAACCTGGGTAAAACATCGTGTCCCCTGCCTCCTGTTACTATCCAACCTAGACGCACAGTTCGGGACCCCCTACCCGAGATCCGCCGGTTTTGACACCGACACTATGGTTAGGTTTACCTTAATACTTTTGTTGTAGTTGCGGATGCTTGCAATAGAGGTTAATCATAAGTGGGATGCTTGTTCAAGTAAGAACAACACCCAAGCATCGGTCCACCCACATATCAAATTATCAAAGTATCGAACGCGACTCATATGAACGTGATGAAAACTAGCTTGACGATATTCCCATGTGTCCTCGGGAGCGCCTTTCCTATTATAAGAGTTTGTTCCGGCTTGTCCTTTGCTACAAAAGGATTGGGCCACCTTGCTGCACTTTACTTACTTTTGTTACTTGTTGCTCGTTACAACCTATATTATCATAAAACTATCTGTTACCACTTATTTCAGTACTTGCAGAGAATACCTTGTTGAAAACCGCTTATCATTTCCTTCTGCTCCTCATTGTGTTCGACACTCCTACTTATCGAAAGGACTACGATAGATCCCCTATACTTGTGGGTCATCAGGCCCATATGAGGCCCTTTGTAACTCTTGGCCCATTAGTGGCCCGTGCTGAAACTGGCCCGTAATGACCAGTGTATCACTTTACACCCATTAATGGCCCATGGTGAAACTAGCACGTAATGAGTAGTGTTTCACTTTATACCCATTAACGGCTCATTATTTCGTTGGGCCGTCTCCAGCCCATGCTATCTTTCGGCCTTCTCAGAGCCCATTTATTCTTGGGCTCATTTTCGGCATTCGTTTACTTATGGCCCGTTACTGTCATTTTCTGCTTGTGGGCCAAATTCAGCCCGTGGTTACAGTCGGCCCGGTTGTGGTCCGTTAATACATTGGGCTGTTTTCATAGCATCATCAAATACGGCCTATTAACGATGGCCCGTTATGGTCGGCCCATGAACGGACGATTCCAACTCTAGCTCGTTTACGAAGAGAATGCGGTCTGTTTGGCCCATGTTTGGCCAATTGATCATACGGCCCGTATAAGGCCCATTGATGATACGACCCGTAGAAGGCCCATTGTTTCAATGGCCCGTAGAAGGCCCACTGTTTATATGGCCCATAGAAGGCCCACTGTTTCTACGGCCCATAGGAGGCCCAGTGTCACTACAGTAAATATTAGCCCATGGTTATTGTGGCCTAGTTTTAAAAAATAGGTTGTTGCAGCCACTAGCAAACCGCAGAAAAAGAACTGCACTGACTATAAGCAAACAAATAAACAAGGCAACAAGGAAATAAATAAGCAAGCAACTTACACTAGGCTATCATGACTATTACACATATTACATCCACTGGGCATCAAAGTTCGCCACCAGTGCAAATATAGGGAACACAGCAGCATATAAACGCCGCAGCAAAACAAGTCCAGAACTGAAACCACTTCAGAAGAGCTCAAGAAACAATATCCTCGGTACCCATAATGCTGGCCAGATGCTTAGCAAGCTTATTAAGTTTCTCTTGTTTGGCGCTTAAGTCCTCCAGCGCTTGCTGTTGCACCAGAAAGTATGCATCTGAATTATGCAGGGACTTCCTCAGTCCTTCGGCTTCCTGTCGCATAACATCTGATCGATGTCTTTCAACTTGAAGTTGAGACTCAAGAAGCCGAACTGATTCAGGCAATGAGTTCGAAGAGCTGGTGCCGGCAGTGGTAGCCAGTAACTCGAGCACTACATCAAGACAGGAATTTGGGGTTGTCTTAGTGTCTTCAATATAGTTTTTATTAGCTTTCTTGGAGACCAACAGGGATGTCTCACTATCTTGAACCTTATCCGCATTACTTCCTTTACCATTGCATAGCAGGGTACTCTTCTCCAATATTTTATCCGCGTTCTAAAAGAGAAACAAACAAACACATCTCAGGTTTACAATGTAGTATATGAAACTCATTTTGGTAAACCAGTTCAGCAGTAAGGTGGACAGGATAACAACATGAAACAGACATATATCTATGTAGTATGGTCACTGTATGGTCTATATTATTCTAGTTTATGTTGCCAAATCAAGATAGATGCAGTTCGAATCATATCTATTTAAGACAAAGCAGCATAGACAGAACATAAGTGTGGGAAACTACACAGCAATAACAACACTTGTAATGTGCATGGCATGAGAACATAACTGTTTATTCGATTGAAACTGAAATCAACATAGAGCAAGTTACAACAGCAAACAGCCAAACACGTTGAAGAAACAGGTTTAAAACATACCTGTTGCGCCATTGGAGTTTCAATTGCATGCTTCAAATTTTAAATTAGTTGGTATCAGTAAATACAGTGATGCAAGAGCAAAGTAGTATGAACCATAGCTACGGAACCTGACCTGAGAACAATTCTTCTTTTGCTTTAAGGGTTGACTTCGGGTTCGGAGTGGTGGTCCTCGTGATTTGGGCACTGCAGTTGCCTTACTAACTGCTCGTGTTTGGGTGCTCTGTGGTGGAGATGGTGCTGTGTCAACGGGAACTGGGTGTCTATCTGCTGGGGTTGGGGTTAGAAGGGGTGTAGCTGGTTCTCTGTCCAACTAGGTAGGGGTACAATCTGCATGAGTGTGGGTTATGTGTGGTGGGGCTAGTTCTTGGGCAAGTACAACCGTGGTTCTATCTGCATCGACAGGTAGCATGATCTTTTCTGAAGACCGTGTTTTTACTCCCACAGATACTGCCATCACTCCCTCCAATTGAAATGGCTGATAAATAAGAAAAGTAATTGAATGTACAGACATTGTAAGATAGACAGGTGCAATGGATAGTAGGGAAGAAAACAGGGCATGAAATAATTCACATTTTTGTTGTCTAAGCGAACAGAATAGCAGGACATAATTTCACATATATGATGGCTAATTAAACAGGATAACATGACACAATTTCACATGTATGATGGCTAACTAAATAGGATAGAATGACATACTTCAAAATATGATGACTATGTAAACAGGATGGCATGATATAACTATACGATGTGTCTATTAAAGTGGTTGGCATGCCATAAATCACAAACATGCCATCGATGGAAAGATGATGGCATGATATAATTCACAGATAGAATGACATAATTTAAATATGATGACTGTGTAAACACTATGAGATGATATAACTATATTATGTCTTTAGATAATGGGTTGGCATGCCATAATTCAGATACATGCTGTCTATGTAAACATCATGGCATGACATAATTCAAATATATGATTTATATACTAAGGAAGTGAGCAGAGGGCAATTGCATATATGATGTGTCAACTAAGGAGATGGCATTCAATAATGTGTATATGATGTAAAACTAAGCATTGCAATACAACATATACATTATATGAGTAATATAACCCTGTCAAGTTTGAGCATACACCTCAGGGGGATTATAGGACTGGTCATCTGCCTCTGAATCCTCCTGTGAAGAGCTATCTGTAACCAGCAAGATATCTGCTTCAGTAGGTAGCATTGTCTGCTCTGAAGACCTTGTTTTCACTCCAGATTTCTCCATCAGCAATTCAAATGGCTGATGCACAGGAAGAGCAGTTGAATATACAAACATTGTCGACAAAAGCAATGAGAAATACAAAAAAAGGACGGCATGATATAATTCACATATATGACGCTTGCCTAAACAGCATGGCATTGCATAATTCACATACATAATGCCTTGCAACAAGATAACATTGCATAATTCACATATATAATGTCTTGCAACAAGATGGCATTGCATAATTCACATATATCGTAATTAGACACTAAACAGGTGGCATTCACACAAAGCATGTCTAAACTAAGAAAATGACATAGCAATGCAAGATACCATACGCACGATATGAGCAACATATATAACCCTGCCAAGTTAGGGCATGCAGCTCGGGGGGGGGGGGGGGGATATGACTGGTCATCTGTCTCTGAATCCTCCTCTGAGGAGCTAACGGTAACCAGCAAGACATGTGCTTCGTCAGATAGCATTGTCTGGTCTGAAGACCTTGTTTCCACTCCAGATTTTTCCATGACTGTGCCAAATGGCTGATGCACAGGAAGAGTAATTGAATGCACTAAAATTGTTGAAAAATTTAACACGTAATAAAAAAATGATGGCATGATATAATTCACATATAAGATGACTGGCTAACCAGGGTGGCATTGCAAAATTCACATATATGATGCCTGGCTAGACAAGATGGCATTGCATGATTCACATATACGATAAAGAAACTAAACAAATGGCATTGACACAAAGCATGTCTAAACTAAGCAGATGACATCTTTAATGTATACAGTAAGCAATGCAAGGCACCATATGCATGATATTACCAACATCAGCATGCCAAGTTAGAGAGAAGACCTCATGGGGTAAATAGGAGTGGTCTTCTCCTTCTGAATCCCCCTCATAACAGTTATCTTCCTCTTGATTACGATCCGAAATGGGTGGAGGGGGGCTGCCTTTGCGCCCACCATGGAACGATGTCTGCATGAAATTTTATTGCCACGCAAGGCTCGTCTCTTTTGCTCTACATGATCAGTTCCATTATGTACAATAACTGGCACGCATAGGAACAAAACATAGTGAGATTATGTAAGGAGTGCATGCACAAATCCAGAGTGATGGTAGCAAACTGTGGATAGACCCAAAACCAATGATAGCAGGTAGATAATAGCTTTAGTTAAAAAAACAGATAATGGCTCCTTTAATGTTTGTCTGCACCCAACATGAAACTCATAGTAGACACCGGAGATTAACCAGATAGTAGACAGATAGTACTGATTGCTGCCCCAATATGTACCCCACAACCATTTAAAAACTCAAGTTTCAACATTAGTTTGGACCTGACTCGGAGTCTAATAGGTGAACACGACAATAATGTAGCATGTCATCATATTAAGCGATGCATAACGTAAGCAGACACGGAAGAGTGCGACCTCTCTTGCGGACCCGTGTAGTCCTCAAGGTCATCTATTCAGTTGATGATGGTAATGTAGTTGCCATGGCTGCCGGCAGCGGGGAAGAAGATCTGAGGCGGCGAAAGACAGTCTGGAGAGCGGATCCCTGCTGTGGTGAACCCTTCCGTCGTTGGAGCAGCTGAGCTGGGGTGGAACACAGCGCCACAGGAGCAGGACAAACCACACAAGGTTTTCTTTGACACATATCTGTAACAGAAGTAATTGAGTAAGGGCTTGTTTGAATTTGAGGATTCTAACAATGCAGGGATAGGAAATAGACAGGAATAGGATAGGAATGCATGTGCAAAACAGAGAATTTAAAAACACAGGATTTCTGCCAATCTGGGTGTTTGATTCACAACAATTGGAAGATCACAGGATGCAAAAAAGCATGGTGAGTTTAAGTCAAACCACAAGAAAATGTACGGTTATAATGCTATTATGCTACTATCTCTTAGTCTTGTGTTTGATGAATAGGAATATGAAAAGGAGGAGAAGTGGAAATTAGAATTCCCATAGTTTTTCTTTCAAGGAGACACTAAAGGAACAAATCCTACAGTTTTCCTTTGCTCCATTCCTTTCCAATTCCGATGTTTTTCATTCACTTTTCCTTTCAAGCACTGGAGATTCTAGTAGGCAGGCTTGAGCAAGGAAAATCCTACACTAAAAAAATGTTTTTGTGCTACTTCTATTACTTTGGACCCAGGCCACTGCCATACTAGCTCAACTCCCAGGCCCATCGACAAATGCACAGCTCAAACGCGCAGAGGAAAATAATGATGGCGTTCAAGAGAGTCCATCGCGGATAGCTAAGTTGCCTGGTACCTCACTGGTTGTCATATAGTAGGATAAAATAATCGTATTTCCCATTACTACGAGTGCTCAGTGGACAATATATAACATGTAGAGTAAAAAAGAGATGCAACAAGTGTACAACCTCTTTGGTGAAGCCATGTCGATCTCAGCGTGATTGGGGTTGGCCGGTGAGGATGCTCCGGCTGACTTGGCTGTCGAAGGAGGGGAAGAAGATCTTAGGCATTTGGAGATGGAGCCTGAGGTACTGCTCCGCTATGATGGAGGGTTTCGTCGTTGGAGCAGCTCCGGTGAGTTATACGACGCCAAGGCTGAAGCAGGACAAGAGAGACAACAAACAAGTTAATCTGAGTGGAATTCTAATAGCATCTCCAATACATGACGTAAAATACATAAACACAAAGTGCTAGATGTAAAATACATCAACCGCTCATCTCTGAACTTAACTGTCGAAACTGAATTTAACTGTCGAAACTAAACTTAACTGTCGAAACTGAACTTAACTGTCGAAACTGAATTTTGCTGTCGAAACTGAATGCACTAGCAAGGTGAGGCTACATGTCGGTCGACTGACTTTTTCATCTCTGGTCAGCCTATTTTGCAGCCGTTGGATACGAAATCAAGGGCCTGCGGTTCATCTTCAACCTCCACCCCCTTGAGCCGGCCAAACAACAGCCCCCCGCCGCCCGCGGTGCGCCGCCTCGCCCACCCTGAAAACACTCCCCACCGCCGGTCTGCCGTTGCCCCGGCCATCCCTCTAGGCCCCCCCGTGCCGAGATTTTTCTCCGGCGATCCCCACGCCACCACCCCGCCAATGCCCCGCCACCGCCGGCGACCACCGCCCCCATCCTAAACCCTAAGATAGATAGTGGGGTACCTCTCCGGCGAGCCCCCCTCCCCACTGCGGCTGGTTCTTCCTTCACCCCGGTGGCATCGGAGTGAAGTGTAGCTAAATCGGAGCAGCATCGCAAGCAAGAGCAAGAGCGAGAGCAGCAGCGCGAGCAAGAGCAATAGCAAGAGCATACTAGGCAGGGGACCGAGAGCAAGAGCAGAGCAGCAGCGCGAGCGAGAGCTAAAGCAGCAGCAGGTCCTACTGATGTGGACGTCGCCGCCGAGGGAGCGACGCCGTGGAGGAAGTGGCCGGCGATGCCGCCGTGGATGGAGCCGCGCCGTGTCGGCTCGGGACCGAGTGCCAGCAGCACCGTGAGATCGAATCAAGAAGAAAATGCAGCGATTAGTGTACAACCTCTTTGGTGGCGCCGATTTGGCCGCAGCTTCATCCGAGGAAACGGTGATGATACTCTTCCGGTGGTGCAGGTGAAGATGGCGGTGTGGGAATGGAGGTGGCGCGAAAGATGAGGGGAACGTCGGGGCAGCTCCTTGGAGGTGGAGGACGGGGTGGCTGAACCGGCGGGACGATGAGATCGACGATGGATCCTCATCCGGTACAGTGGATGAGGGATGTCGAGGTGTTGCTGTGGACGACGTCGTCGGGGAAGAGGCTCCGGCTGGGTGGCGGACGGAGCAGGGTGTGGGGTTTCGTCGCGGGTTTTCGCAGCCTCGGTGTACGCATGGGTGGGCGGATGGGATGGCAGTGGGGAACCATGGCTTAGAGACGCGCATGTCCGAAATGTGGGGTAAGTTACGAAAGTACCCCCACCGATTTGAGGCGGTTCTTTCGGTTCAGGGGTACCACGGGCATTTCACGTGTCGGGATTTCACAGGAGGTGGGAGTTTTCGCGCGCGTTGTAATTTCGGAATAGCAAGGAGCGGGTTGAGATGGAGGGAGTTGTCGGAGCACAACGAGACAAAGATATATCTTAAATATTTCGGGCTAACAAGGCACGGGTTGAAGAGGCGGGAGTTTCGCAACACGATAGACAGAGACGCTAGCTTGAATTTTCGGCATAACAAGGCATGGCTTGAAATTTCGGAAGAACAAGCTTAACGTGTACCCAAAAAAAGATAATTTGCACCTCAACACGCACAACACACACACAAACACCATTTAGACTAGAGTAAGGTACACGTGGATTGCACGCATGAGATTTGGCAACCAAATTATGAATAAATACCACATTATAGCATACAAGATTTGAGTCATATATACATGATGTAGATGTTCATTTAATTCTTATAGTTCATTTCATTCAAAATCATCTAGTTTTTATAAGAAAGCTAATATATTTTATGATTCATGGAATTGTGCGTCGTAAGACATAAAGTAAAAACAAATAATGGCAAATCATGTAGAAAAACATTTGGGCAATTCTGATACGGAAGATTCTAGAACAAATAAGAAGTGCTTGTGTTTTGATGTTTGTGCATTATGCTTAAGTTCAACCATGGAGTCTTCTAGATTATACATGTGGCAAAATCTGGTGGAATCTAGATGATATCCAACGGCCAGTAGTGCTCAAATTTGCCATCTTTGGTCCATCGGATTCGCCTCATCCAACGACCATCTTTCAAAGTTAAAGTTACCCGCACACAATATAAAAAATATAATATATATATAGGGGTATAGATATAGATATGTGATGCAAAAGCCGCCCATCATCTCCAATTAAAATAGTGTGTCCATGCACGGATGCGACGTGGCCAAATGATGTCTGCCATCGGTATCTCAAATTCAAATCAGTCTGACCTTGTTCAATGTGTATACATTAAAACATGCTCGTTTCCAGACCACACCGTGTAGATCTCCGTTATATTCATGCATGCATGGGTTTCAAACATCAGGATCTCTTATTCAAATATTTGAATTCAACTTTACATTGATTGTGACCTCACCTATTCAGCTATTTTTTACACCCACACAGTAGTCTTCTCTTTATAATTGTACCACTAACTTTCTCTCGTGCATGCATGCACACACACTACCAGTCGGCATTATCCATCGCACGCATGCAATCTTTTTCTTCAGGTCGGTCTCCCATGAAGGCACACACCAACACGCATTGTCGGGAACCCCGATCCTAGGTCACACCGATCTAGCATGTAACACATCATATCACTTTGTGGCCTCACGCACGGTATTTCCATGGGTGCCACCTTACCTAGCCCGGGACCGTTTGCGCCTTTTGGCTCACGTATATGATAGTGTCGCTAGCATCCATATGACAAAGAACCCGGGCCGACATGGCTAGTCGTGAACCCAAAGCGGCACTAACCCATGGGGACAGGCATACATGAATCAACCTCGAGCATGTCGGTCAACAGCGTGTGAATCCGGGCTGTAGCACTGGGCTAACAGGACTCCGGTAACCCGGGCTGTAGCAGGCTAGGCAGGACTCCGGATGTCACCGCGTGACATTTCCCCGAAGGGACAGACATAGGAACGAAGTGAAACACATGCCGGCCAGTCAAGTGTCCTGAGCAGTAGTGCTGGGCTAGCAGGACTCCGGTGATCCGGGCTGTAGCGGACTACTATCGCTCAGAAGCACTAGACTACATTTCCCCATATGATAGGCTGCCAAGGATAAACAACTAGATAGTCGGATCCCACACATACCAAGCATTTCAATCATACACACAATATGCTCGATATGTGTGAATACAACATGGCATCACAACATAACTCTACAACTCAAGTATTTATTCATTAGGCTCCGAGGAGCGAGATATTACAGACATGGGTCTCATGACCCAACAATCATAGCATACAATGCAAAGCACATGCGGAAGCTTAACATGTCTGAGTACAGACATCTATAAATGAAAAAGGCTAAGAAGCCTGACTATCTACCAAATCCTGTCGAGGGCACAAGATCGTAGCTGAGGTATCAACCTAAACGTCGAAGTCCACGTGGAACTACTAGCGAGACTGAAATCTCTCTGCAAAACATAAATTAAGCAAACGTGAGTACAAGGGTACTCGGCAAGACTTACATCAGATCTAAACTACATATGCATCGGTATCAACAAGGGGGGGGGTGGAGTTTAACTGCAGCAAGCCAGCTTTGACTCAGTGGCTAACCTGAACTACGATTACAAGCAACTCTTTTGAGGTGGCGCACATGAGTCCACATATTCACCAATCAATACACAACTATGGATCCGCTCCCGTCTCCCTACGAGAAGGCCATCCATAGCACTCACGCTTATCTTGCGAGTTTTAGGGGTATCCACTTTCACTTGTCTATGAACTATGCAAGGGGTCCAAGTTTCCATATCCGAGGAATTCGGCTATTCGAATAGATATTGATAACCCTGCAGGGGTGTACTTCTTCACACACGCTCCCGCCACTTATAGCCCTGTACACGTCATGTACCTCGGCAACCTTCAAGCGGAAGCCGGGCGAGGGAGTCGGCCACGGCCTACCTAAACACTTAAGTCTCTAGTCCAGGTTTATCGCCTATTCGGGTTCCATCCGCGAGGAGATCCGGCCGGAGTTTCGCTCACAGCCCCAAACGATGTGTGCAGGGTTCCCGAGACACCAAACGGGCGCCCGGTACACCGTGCCACGGTGTATCTACTACAACATAGCCCACCCCTAGGGTCAGCGCTACGCACGGCCGCCAACACATATCCTACAAACACCAGAAACTAGTTGCAACTCCTGGACAGAGTACTAGGGTGATTAAGAAGCCGAGAGGGTCCATTGGTTTCGGGCCCAATGCGTGGTAGTAACTGTTTCATGGATCACAAACATAGAACTCAGTTCCTGAGGACGGCTGCAATGAGACAACCCACCATGTACTCCTACATGGCCTCTCACCGCTACCTTTACCAAATCGTGTTCACACACTTAGCTCACACACAGTAGGACATGTTCACACATCACCGATTCATCCCCGATGAATCGGAACTGACTCAACTCTAAGCAGTAGCAGGCATGACAAACAAGCATGAATGAGTAGGTACATCAGGGCTCAAAGAACTCCTACTCATGCTAGTGGGTTTCATCTATTTACTGTGGCAATGACAGGTCATGCAGAGGATAAGGGGTTCAACTACCGCAACAGCTAACAGTTGAAATGGTGTTGTCCTAATGCACTAAAAGAGAGCAGGAGCAAGAGAGGGGGATTGTATCGGAATGAACAAGGGTGTTTTGCTTGCCTGGCACTTCTGAAGATAATATAACTCTTCATCGGTGTCACCGATCCCATCGTCGAAACCACGTCTATCGAAAAGGGACAAATACCGGCAACAGAGAAAGAAATACAATCAATGCAATGCACAGTATGATGCATGATCATGACATGTCAATATGCTGTGGTTTGAGCTAATGCAACTAGCTATGATTTAAATGAAGTTGGTTTGAGTACAAGATTCAAATTCCAACCCCATATATGATTATTTAAATGCCCTTTATTTGTTTTGTCCAAAACAGAGGACAAACATTGTTCAAACATGCATGAGAATGGTACAGATGGATTCCTTGAATTTTTCTGATAATTTTTCATATATAAATTATTTCATTTGGAGCTACGGTTGAATTTCTATGATTTTTAGAAGTTTAGGAAATTTTCTGAAATAAATAAATCATTTAAGATTTATTTTAAATTCCAGAAAAAGGATTACTGCACCAGCTTGACGTCACAGTGACGTCAGCAGGTCAACGGGCGTGGTCCAGGTCAATCCTGACCAGTGGGGTCCACTGGTCAGTGTCACGGGGCTAGCTAGAGTCACTGACATGTGGGGTCGGTCAACATGTGACGTGGCAAAGTCAAAACTGACGCGTGGGTCCCGCGGGGTTGGATTAGTTCTAACTAATTTCATTAGCTGACTAATTAAACAGGTGGGGCCCGTGTGTAAGTGGGTCAGGGGGGGTTAATTAGTGGAGATATTAGTGGCTAATGACGTTGACCGTCAGCACGCCGGAGTTTTGGCCGGCGACGACCTCAAACCGCGGCGGCGTCCGCCGGAGTTGCACCAGAGGCGACGGAACGACGCGTCGAGGACAACAGGAGGTAGCCCGTGCCCGCGCGCATCCAGGGGAACCAATGGAAGGGCGCGGGGTGGCCAGAGTTCGCCGGAATGGAGCTCGCGGCGGTGGCCGGAGTTCGGACCTCGGCGGAATGGCGTTGTGGAGCGCGGGTGAGCAAGGTGAAATGCTGGGCAGCCTCCTGGGGTCACCAGGAGCTCGGTGCGGTGTACTGGCGCGACCCGTTCGAGCTCAGGCCACGGCGGTGACAAGACGGGCGGCGGCCGGAGCTCGGCTAGCACAGCCTAGGCGCTAGGGTGCGGGAACGACCACGGGAAAAGAGGGGGAAGAACCGGGGGCTCACAGCGCATCGTATGGGGTCGTCGATGAGCTCGGGGATGGACGGTTGACAGCGAATCGACGAAGACGATCCTCGGTGGCCGAGGAGGGGAACGGCGGAGCTGGCGGCATCCAGGGCTTCAGGCACCTTCCGTCTTGGTGAGGAGGAAGAGGGGAACGAGGCGGGGCTCTCGAGCACGTTGGATGGGCTAGGGAGGTACGGTGGTCGCGGCTACGGCCAACGGCGGCGATGGGCGTGTTCGGTGGCGTCGTAGGGAGAGAGCAGAGGAGGGAGAGAGGTCCAGGGAGAGCCAGAGAGGGTCGAGGGGGCCGCGGGCGTCTCCGCGGCGCGGTTAGGAGGCCAGGGAGGCTGCCACCGCGAAGCAGGAGGTGGAGGCCTCCGGTGTGCGCTGCTGCTGGCACGCAGCTGCTTCGGGGCGAGGGGAGGAAGACGACGGGCGAGGTGCTGGTGGGCTGGGCCGCTGGTGACCTGGCGCTGGGCCAGGTAGGTCCAGGTAAGTGGCCCAGTGGCCTACTCTCTCTCTCTTATTTCTATTTGCTTTCTGTTTCAGTTTTTTTCTATTTTGTTCTGTTTTGTTTTGGTTTAGTAAAAATACTAAACCATTTAATAAAATCCTGGAAATAATTATGTGGCTTGATGCAATATATTCAAAGCCACTCACAGGTTTTCAGGATTTTTGGACCTGCAATTCTTTTATATAAGAATTAAATCCAACTCAAATATTTATTGATTTAAATCCAAATGGCCAAAGTAATTCCTCAAAAATGTTCCATATTTTTGGTTTGGACCAAAACCCTTGCCATAAATATTAAACATCATTGGGGAGCATTTTGGAAACATTGGATGCATTTCCAGGGTTATTTGCCCTTCTTTTAAATAAAATTTTGAGGCTTTCAATTTTCCTCAATTCAAGTTTCAGAAATTTAGACATGATGCATGAATGCTTGTGCAACTATTTGCAAACAAATTCTAGGGCTGTGACAACTCACCCCCACTAACAAAAATCTCGTCCCGAGATTCAAGACGTGAGGTAAGAAGACAGAGGGGCACAACTAACACGGTCTTCACGATCCGATTGCCCTTCTCGAAGGTGTTGACACATTGCATCATGTCGATCTTGACATCCTCGCTTTTGATATCTTCATCCACGCGATGACGACGGAAAGAAACTCAACTAGGATTGAGCTTCTCGAAGATTGAGCTAAACAATATCAACTCGCGGAATGAGATGTTGAACATCTTGAGTTGAGACACAGAACACATCGAGAGGAATGGAAGAACAAACGACGGGGTTTGAGTTGGTGGGCAACAATTCCACGCTTAAGTAGGATGATGCATGGTTTCAAAGTAGCGAGGAGATAATTGCCATGATACCACAATGGGGCACCTTAGCGGAGGTGACTCGTAAAATTATTACCTTAAGTGGCAAAAAGAATTACTTTTGATACAAGATCATTGAAACTCTTTATACCAGCCTGAGGTAATCACAATCGATCATTGGAAGGGGTTCGAAAGAATGGCATACTCCGACCAGGATGGATGATGTGAACTACCTTGTTGAAGACAACGTAATGGATGATTTTTGCTTATCATCGGAAATGGATGGAACCTATGGTAAGTCCACTTTTGAAGATGACCATGAACAACAACTACTGAGGTGCAAGCTGGGAACAAAATGCAAATGTTGGGAATGATTCTAGTAACGGGGGAGAAGATTCACCGGCAAAGGTGATTCCACCAATTGGATGGCTGTCGAACAACTGAGAGGACGGAGGCACATTCCAGTTGACGACAACATCAGAACCTAGTGCCTGAGCGTGCTCTCAAGAACTTGAGCAATTCCGTATTCATCAAGGTTCTGCCAATATCCGTGTCAAGGATCCTGGCAACACAACATGCTACCATGATGAATAAGGGTGGAAGATGCAGATGTAAAGAAAGATAACACTTTCTCAGATTTCACCTTAGCGAAGCCAAGGAAACAAAATCTGGATGATCGACCGAGAGACATTTAGCACTCCGCTTCTAATGTTCTCCTTGATGTACTGGTTACCACGGTCATGCTTTAAGCATCGGCATAGCCACCAAGTAGTGGTCGGACTTTGGAATACAATAGATCCATAAGGAACAACTTCTGGAGTAAATCCTACGAAATCCTCATGGGAATGTGGCCAACTTTCTTCAATCGAGATACTACAATAATAGGTCTTCCGGCTGGATGTGTTGGCCACGACATCCACTTTACCGGTTAACGACAGACCAATATTATAGTTCTTGGAAAATGCTCCAACCATCATATCTGCCTGAGATTCAGATCTGGTTGGTGTCAGGATATTCCAGACTCATCGAGTTTAGAAACAAAATGAAAGTTTGCAACACAAATCGACAAGACGACATTGCGAGATTCTTGGGGGAATGAACTACGGTAGTAAGCTTCCAAAACATGAGCCGGTTCTGCTACAAGCATGTGAACACGTTGTCCTAGACAAGCATGGTCACCTGGTAGTCTTAAAATGAAACACTACCGAGTTCAGGGGGAACCATCAACGAGGATATCGAAGTCCTGGCGTAGGTCTAATCCTTAAGAAGAAACTTCTTCTCCTTGAACAAATCAATCAGTGGCTTGGTGTGCTAGGGATACGTATAGAATGTAGATGATCAGTCTATCAGACCATAGAATACTTCGCACATGCATGACTGACTTGGGATGATTCCAGAGGAAGCAAAAACAAACTTTCTCGAATTCACGACGGCAACTTACATCAGATGCACATGAATTAGAGGAAGTCACATCTTTCAACCGGACATATGCTTCATGATCGGGACATGAGGGCAATGCTTATAAAGTTTCCAACACTAGCTGGATGTTCAACACAATCATGGAGGAGACAAAATGCCGCTGATGGGCTCAACAGCAACTCATCGGAATTTCCATATCACTGGACTTCCACCACTATGTGAACAATGTGATAGTATTGGTCAGACCAAATATATAATGGTGTATGCTCGAGGGACAACCGTAAGTAAGACAACATTACGAACATCTTTGGTTCTGATTTGATTTGACGATAGCCCACACTCAAATCAAGGTTTGGACAAGACAATAGATTCAACAGCTGATCTCGGGGATCAGTCGATGAATATATCATCTTTCTTCAGCACACACACACACACACAAAGATATCCCTTAGGGATGAGCTAAGCCGGACAAGTTCTCATCTTCCAACTCTCCAAGTTGTTGTTAAGCTTAACCAACTAGCTCAGGGGTATCCAACACAGGTTCTTGGGGAAAAGTGGTTTATTGAAAAACCATCTTGATCACGAACTCAACATAACGGTCAGGTGACAACCTGGTAACACTTCTGAGAAGATATTCGGAAAATCATGAACCACCGATATGTTATTAAGCTCGAGAACAATCTTGCTTTTCAGGGCAAGACGATATGATCAAGGAGCGAGGGTTTAGCAAAATCCTAACCCGTTGATCGAAGAGTGCACTAGGAAATAAGGACTAGGTAGCACAATCTATCTTAGAATGATGATTCAATAACCAACACGCTAAGAAGGAGAATATTGTCCATTAACTACCAAGCAACGGGGTTGCTAGGAGTATTGATTTCACACACCACGATTCACTTGTCGACATTCCGGTTGCAACAACACGGAAACCGAGAAATGAATAATGATGGAGAGAGTATCACTGCGTCAAGAATTCATAGGAGAAGGTGCAATTCTCACGACGCTCTTGACATAAAATGGGTAATACTTCAGAGTAGAACAGAACCGAAAGCTGGGTTGCATTTTGATCTGCAGAATACAACTACTTTGACCCAATCCTGGATATGGATGGGGTACTGGAGTTTGTTTCTCCTAGTCATTCTGAAATAAAACGGCTTGACGGACCACAAGAATAATAGGCACCGATGAGCGAATGCTCACATACTCTTGTCTATCAATTGATAGATAAGGGTCGGAATATAACGGAAGGGGGACAACTCAAAGGAACATATACTTTCTGAGTTGTGGATGCATGGATTAGTATGTTGAATGAGTTCAACATATTTCTTCCGGATAACCCATGCAGGAAGGTAGGGTTGGCAGAGTCACAACATAGAATGGAGAACTCATCAGGAGCACTCTGTCGTGACCTTTTGGTTCAAAAGAACTCTTGCCATAGGTGGTTCATAGCATTTGGAAGAAGGAAATACCACAGACCTCGAAGACTATTGCAAAGGTTACTAATATCCTAAGGAACTAGCAAACACTATCAACATGAAGCAGGTAGGGTGAATCACGGGTTCGAAAACCGAGGAGTAGAATACCATCTACTAATGGCATCATGGGATGCTTTTGAGAATAATGGCCAGAATCACACACTGGGATACAAAACATGGCTAGATCACCAGGTGACTCCCTAAAACACCTAGGGTCATAGGAATAGCTCCAACATATATGTCGAGGCAACAAAGTACCTCAACTCACCGATTAGTGTGATTAATCTGGCCCAAATGGACATCAGGAACAGAAGGAAGGGATTTGCAAATGCATCAGATTATTTAGAAACCTGGGATGACTCGGACAGCATAACGGCTGTAAATGCTCGAAAAAATTTGAGACATCCTGCAAAATGGTGGCATAACCACTCAGAATCATAATATCAAGGTTCTGAGGCCAGTTATGAATATATGGAAGTAGTAGGAACTGAACTGAGGCTTGAACTCAACAATCCTAGGCAACTACAGTTTAGTAACACGTCATCCTGATAGATAGATGAGAAGGCCTAATTCTTAATCCCCGTAGAAAGGAAGAGGGTGACTCAGATCAGAAGGGCATGAGGTATAAGGAGTAAAAAGAGCCTTACGTTCCCTTCCGCAATCAATTCCCTTACATAACTAAAGCATTTCTAGACTCAACTTCGACCAGTTTGGCTTGGTAATCCTACAGGCAGTCAGGCTCTGATACCAACGCTGTCGGGAACCCCGATCCTAGGTCACACCGATCTAGCATGTAACACATCATATCACTTTGTGGCCTCACGCACGGTATTTCCACGGGTGCCACCTTACCTAGCCCGGGACCATTTGCGCCTTTTGGCTCACGTATATGATAGTGTCGCTAGCATCCATATGACAAAGAACCCGGGCCGACATGGCTAGTCGTGAACCCAAAGCGGCACTAACCCATGGGGACAGGCATACATGAATCAACCTCGAGCATGTCGGTCAACAGCGTGTGAATCCGGGCTGTAGCACTGGGCTAACAGGACTCCGGTAACCCGGGCTGTAGCAGGCTAGGCAGGACTCCGGATGTCACCGCGTGACATTTCCCCGAAGGGACAGACATAGGAACAAAGTGAAACACATGCCGGCCAGTCAAGTGTCCTGAGCAGTAGTGCTGGGCTAGCAGGACTCCGGTGATCCGGGCTGTAGCGGACTACTATCGCTCAGAAGCACTAGACTACATTTCCCCATATGATAGGCTGCCAAGGATAAACAACTAGATAGTCGGATCCCACACATACCAAGCATTTCAATCATACACACAATATGCTCGATATGTGTGAATACAACATGGCATCACAACATAACTCTACAACTCAAGTATTTATTCATTAGGCTCCGAGGAGCGAGATATTACAGACATGGGTCTCATGACCCAACAATCATAGCATACAATGCAAAGCACATGCGGAAGCTTAACATGTCTGAGTACAGACATCTATAAATGAAAAAGGCTAAGAAGCCTGACTATCTACCAAATCCTGTCGAGGGCACAAGATCGTAGCTGAGGTATCAACCTAAACGTCGAAGTCCACGTGGAACTACTAGCGAGACTGAAATCTCTCTGCAAAACATAAATTAAGCAAACGTGAGTACAAGGGTACTCGGCAAGACTTCCATCAGATCTAAACTACATATGCATCGGTATCAACAAGGGGGGGGGGGTGGAGTTTAACTGCAGCAAGCCAGCTTTGACTCAGTGGCTAACCTGAACTACGATTACAAGCAACTCTTTTGAGGTGGCGCACATGAGTCCACATATTCACCAATCAATACACAACTATGGATCCGCTCCCGTCTCCCTACGAGAAGGCCATCCATAGCACTCACGCTTATCTTGCGAGTTTTAGGGGTATCCACTTTCACTTGTCTATGAACTATGCAAGGGGTCCAAGTTTCCATATCCGAGGAATTCGGCTATTCGAATAGATATTGATAACCCTGCAGGGGTGTACTTCTTCACACACGCTCCCGCCACTTATAGCCCTGTACACGTCATGTACCTCGGCAACCTTCAAGCGGAAGCCGGGCGAGGGAGTCGGCCACGGCCTACCTAAACACTTAAGTCTCTAGTCCAGGTTTATCGCCTATTCGGGTTCCATCCGCGAGGAGATCCGGCCGGAGTTTCTCTCACAGCCCCAAACGATGTGTGCAGGGTTCCCGAGACACCAAACGGGCGCCCGGTACACCGTGCCACGGTGTATCTACCGCAACATAGCCCACCCCTAGGGTCAGCGCTACGCACGGCCGCCAACACATATCCTACAAACACCAGAAACTAGTTGCAACTCCTGGACAGAGTACTAGGGTGATTAAGAAGCCGAGAGGGTCCATTGGTTTCGGGCCCAATGCGTGGTAGTAACTGTTTCATGGATCACAAACACAGAATTCAGTTCCTGAGGACGGCTGCAATGAGACAACCCACCATGTACTCCTACATGGCCTCTCACCGCTACCTTTACCAAATCGTGTTCACACACTTAGCTCACACACAGTAGGACATGTTCACACATCACCGATTCATCCCTGATGAATCGGAACTGACTCAACTCTAAGCAGTAGCAGGCATGACAAACAAGCATGAATGAGTAGGTACATCAGGGCTCAAAGAACTCCTACTCATGCTAGTGGGTTTCATCTATTTACTGTGGCAATGACAGGTCATGCAGAGGATAAGGGGTTCAACTACCGCAACAGCTAACAGTTGAAATGGTGTTGTCCTAATGCACTAAAAGAGAGCAGGAGCAAGAGAGGGGGATTGTATCGGAATGAACAAGGGTGTTTTGCTTGCCTGGCACTTCTGAAGATAATATAACTCTTCATCGGTGTCACCGATCCCATCGTCGAAACCACGTCTATCGAAAAGGGACAAATACCGGCAACAGAGAAAGAAATACAATCAATGCAATGCACAGTATGATGCATGATCATGACATGTCAATATGCTGTGGTTTGAGCTAATGCAACTAGCTATGATTTAAATGAAGTTGGTTTGAGTACAAGATTCAAATTCCAACCCCATATATGATTATTTAAATGCCCTTTATTTGTTTTGTCCAAAACAGAGGACAAACATTGTTCAAACATGCATGAGAATGGTACAGATGGATTCCTTGAATTTTTCTGATAATTTTTCATATATAAATTATTTCATTTGGAGCTACGGTTGAATTTCTATGATTTTTAGAAGTTTAGGCAATTTTCTGAAATAAATAAATCATTTAAGATTTATTTTAAATTCCAGAAAAAGGATTACTGCATCAGCTTGACGTCACAGTGACGTCAGCAGGTCAACGGGCGTGGTCCAGGTCAATCCTGACCAGTGGGGTCCACTGGTCAGTGTCACGGGGCTAGCTAGAGTCACTGACATGTGGGGTCGGTCAACATGTGACGTGGCAAAGTCAAAACTGATGCGTGGGTCCCACGGGGTTGGATTAGTTCTAACTAATTTCATTAGCTGACTAATTAAACAGGTGGGGCCCGTGTGTAAGTGGGTCAGGGGGGGGGGGTTAATTAGTGGAGATATTAGCGGCTAATGACGTTGACCGTCAGCACGCGGGAGTTTTGGTCGGCGACGACCTCAAACCGCGGCGGCGTCCGCCGGAGTTGCGCCAGAGGCGACGGAACGACGCGTCGAGGACAACAGGAGGTAGCCCGTGCCCGCGCGCATCCAGGGGAACCAACGGAAGGGCGCGGGGTGGCCAGAGTTCGCCGGAATGGAGCTCGCGGCGGTGGCCGGAGTTCGGACCTCGGCGGAATGGCGTTGTGGAGCGCGGGTGAGCAAGGTGAAATGCTGGGCAGCCTCCTGGGGTCACCAGGAGCTCGGTGCGGTGTACGGGCGCGACCCGTTCGAGCTCAGGCCACGGCGGTGACAAGACGGGCGGCGGCTGGAGCTCGGCTAGCACGGCCTAGGCGCTAGGGTGCGGGAACGACCACGGGAAAAGAGGGGGAAGAACCGGGGGCTCACAGCGCATCGTATGGGGTCGTCGATGAGCTCGGGGATGGACGGTTGACGGTGAATCGACGAAGACGATCCTCGGTGGCCGAGGAGGGGAACGGCGGAGCTGGCGGCATCCAGGGCTTCTGGCGCCTTCCGTCTTGGTGAGGAGGAAGAGGGGAACGAGGCGGGGCTCTCGAGCACGTTGGATGGGCTAGGGAGGTACGGTGGTCGCGGCTACGGCCAACAGCGGCGATGGGCGTGTTCGGTGGCGTCGTAGGGAGAGAGCAGAGGAGGGAGAGAGGTCCAGGGAGAGCCAGAGATGGTCGAGGGGGCCGCGGGCGTCTCCGTGGCGCGGTTAGGAGGCCAGGGAGGCTGCCACCGCGAAGCAGGAGGTGGAGGCCTCCGGTGTGCGCTGCTGCTGGCACGCAGCTGCTTCGGGGCGAGGGGAGGAAGACGACGGGCGAGGTGCTGGTGGGCTGGGCCGCTGGTGGCCTGGCGCTGGGCAGGTAGGTCCAGGTAAGTGGCCCAGTGGCCTACTCTCTCTCTCTTTCTCTCTTATTTCTATTTGCTTTCTGTTTCAGTTTTTTTTCTATTTTGTTCTGTTTTGTTTTGGTTTAGTAAAAATACTAAACCATTTAATAAAATCCTGGAAATAATTATGTGGCTTGATGCAATATATTCAAAGCCACTCACAGGTTTTCAGGATTTTTGGACCTGCAATTCTTTTATATAAGAATTAAATCCAACTCAAATATTTATTGATTTAAATCCAAATGGCCAAAGCAATTCCTCAAAAATGTTCCATATTTTTGGTTTGGACCAAAACCCTTGCCATAAATATTAAACATCATTGGGGAGCATTTTGGAAACATTGGATGCATTTCCAGGGTTATTTGCCCTTCTTTTAAATAAAATTTTGAGGCTTTCAATTTTCCTCAATTCAAGTTTCAGAAATTTAGACATGATGCATGAATGCTTGTGCAACTATTTGCAAACAAATTCTAGGGCTGTGACACGCATCCCCTCTCCATCATATAGGGCATTCTTTATCTCTCACGCGTGCATGCGCAACGATCAATGTTCCTCTATGTATGTGTGTATATAGCTAGGTCTTTCATAGTTTTCCACACAAATCGATCAATCGATATATCCAGTGAGGTCTCACCCACTTTCCCACGTCCACATCGATCAATCTATACCTCTCTATATAGGATTAACATATATAGCTAATACACCCACATTAATTATGTATCCAACGCCCCCCTCTCATCATCCATGCCTTCCGCTTCATCTCTCAGACGCGTGCACCTTGCCAGCACTCAGTTTCAGGCTTAGGTCCAGACTTGGGTTTCTTCTCTTGAGCAGCAACTTGCTTGCTGTTCTTCTTGAAGTTCCCCTTCTTCTTCCCTTTGCCCTTTTTCTTGAAACTAGTGGTCTTGTTGACCATCAACACTTGATGCTCCTTCTTGATTTCTACTTCCGCAGCTTTCAGCATTGCGAAGAGCTCGGGAATAGTCTTATTCATCCCTTGCATATTATAGTTCATCATGAAGCTCTTGTAGCTTGGTGGCAGTGATTGGAGAATTCTGTCAATGACGCAATCATCTGGAAGATTAACTCCCATTTGAATCAAGTGATTATTATACCCAGACATTTTGAGTATATGCTCACTGACAGAACTGTTCTCCTCCATCTTGCAGCTATAGAACTTATTGGAGACTTCATATCTCTCAATCCGGGCATTTGCTTGAAATATTAACTTCAACTCCTGGAACATCTCATATGCCCCATGACGTTGAAAACATCGTTGAAGTTCCGGTTCTAAGCTGTAAAGCATGGCACATTGAACTATCGAGTAGTCATCAGCTTTGCACTGCCATATGTTCATAACATCTGGTGTTGCTCCAGCAGCAGGCCTGGCACCCAGCGGTGCTTCCAGGACATAATTCTTCTGTGCAGCAATGAGGATAATCCTCAAGTTATGGACCCAGTCCGTGTAATTGCTACCATCATCTTTCAACTTTTCTTTCTCAAGGAACGCATTAAAATTCAACGGAACAACAGCATGGGCCATCTATCTACAATCAAACATACATAAGCAAGATACTATTAGGTACTAAGTTCATGATAAATGTAGGTTCAATTAATCATATTACTTAAGAACTCCCACTTAGATAGACATCCCTCTAATCCTCTAAGTGATTACGTGATCCAAATCAACTAAACCATGTCAGATCATCACGTGAGATGGAGTAGTTTCATTGGTGAACATCACTATGTTGATCATATCTACTATATGATTCACGCTCGACCTTTCGGTCTCTGTGTTCCGAGGCCATATCTGTATATGCTTGGCTCGTCAAGTATAACCTGAGTATTCCGCGTGTGCAACTGTTTTGCACCCATTGTATTTTAACGTAGAGCCTATCACACCCGATCATCACGTGGTGTCTCAGCACGAAGAACTTTCGCAACGGTGCATACTCAGGGAGAACACTTCTTGATAATTTAGTGAGAGATCATCTTATAATGCTACCGTCAATCAAAGCAAGATAAGATGCATAAAAGATAAACATCACATGCAATCAATATAAGTGATATGATATGGCCATCATCATCTTGTGCCTGTGATCTCCATCTCCGAAGCACCGTCATGATCACCATCGTCACCGGCGCGACACCTTGATCTCCATCGTAGCATCGTTGTCGTCTCGCCAATCTCATGCTTCCATGACTATCGCTACCGCTTAGTGATAAAGTAAAGCATTACAGCGCGATTGCATTGCATACAATAAAGCGACAACCATATGGCTCCTGCCAGTTGCCGATAACTCAGTTACAAAACATGATCATCTCATACAATAAAATTTAGCATCATGTCTTGACCATATCACATCACAACATGCCCTGCAAAAACAAGTTAGACGTCCTCTACTTTGTTGTTGCAAGTTTTACATGGCTGCTACGGGCTTAAGCAAGAACCAATCTTACCTACGCATCAAAACCACAATGATAGTTTGTCAAGTCGGTGCTGTTTTAACCTTCGCAAGGACCGGGTGTAGCCACACTCGGTTCAACTAAAGTTGGAGAAACTGTCACCCGCAAGCCACCTATGTGCAAAGCACGTCGGGAGAACCGGTCGCGTAAGCGTACACGTAATGTCGGTCCAGGCCGCTTCGTCCAACAATACCGCCGAACCAAAGTATGACATGCTGGTAAGCAGTATGACTTATATCGCCCACAACTCACTTGTGTTCTACTCGTGCATATAACATCAACACATAAAACCTAGGCTCGGATGCCACTATTGGGGAATGTAGTAATTTAAAAAAATTTCCTACGCACACGCAAGATCATGGTGATGCATAGCAATGAGAGGGTAGAGTGTGATCTACGTACCCTTGTAGATCGACAACGGAAGCGTTAACTTGGTTGATGTAGTCGTACGTCTTCACGGCCCGACCGATCAAGCACCGAAACTACGGCACCTCCGAGTTCTAGCACACGTTCAGCTCGATGACGATCCCCGGACTCCGATCCAGCAAAGTGTCGGGGAAGAGTTCCGTCAGCATGACGGCGTGATGACGATCTTGATGTACTAATGTCGTAGGGCTTCATCTAAGCAGTGCTACAATATTATCGAGGACTATGGTGGAAGGGGGCACCGCACACGGCTAAGAATATGATCACATGGATCAACTTTTTGTCTCTAGGGGTGCCCCTGCCTCCGTATATAAAGGCTCAAAGGGGGGGGGGTGCGGCCGGCCAGGAGAGGCGCGCCAGGAGGAGTCCTACTCCCTCCGGGAGTAGGACTTCCCCCCTTTCCTAGTTGGATTAGGATTCGCGGAGGAGAGAGAGGAGGAAGGGGGGGGGCGGCCCCCTTTCCTTGTCCTATTCAGACCAAGGGAGGGGAGGGGCGCGCGGCCCATCTCTGGCTACCTCTCCTCTCTTCCACTAAGGCCCACTAAGGCCCATATATCTCCCGGGGGGTTCCGGTAACCTCCCGGTACTCCGGTAAAATCCCGATTTCACCCGGAACACTTCCGATATCCAAACATAGGCTTCCAATATATCAATCTTTATGTCTCGACCATTTCGAGACTCCTCATCATGTCCGTGATCACATCCAGGACTCCGAACAACCTTCGGTACATCAAAACGTATGAACTCATAATATAACTGTCATCGAAACCTTAAGCGTGCGGACCCTACGGGTTCGAGAACAATGTGGACTTGACCGAGACACGTCTCCGGTCAATAACCAATAGCGGGACCTGGATGCCCATATTGGTTCCTACATATTCTACAAAGATCTTTTATCGGTCAGACCGCATAACAACATACGTTGTTCCCTTTGTCATCGGTATGTTACTTGCCCGAGATTCGATCGTCGGTATCCAATACCTAGTTCAATCTTGTTACCGGCAAGTCTCTTTACTCGTTCCGTAATACATCATCCCGCAAATAACTCATTAGTTGCAATGCTTGCAAGGCTTAAGTGATGTGTATTACCGAGAGGGCCTAGAGATACCTCTCCGACGATCGGAGTGACAAATCCTAATCTCGAAATACGTCAACCCAACATGTACCTTTGGAGACACCTGTAGAGCACCTTTATAATCACCCAGTTATGTTGTGACGTTTGGTAGCACACAAAGTGTTCCTCTGGCACACGGGAGTTACACAATCTCATAGTCATAGGAACATGTATAAGTCATGAAGAAAGCAATAGCAACATACTAAACGATCAGGTGCTAAGCTAATGGAATGGGTCATGTCAATCAGATGATTCAACTAATGATGTGATCCCGTTAATCAAATGACAACTCTTTGTCCATGGTTAGGAAACATAACCATCTTTGATTAATGAGCTAGTCAAGTAGAGGCATACTAGTGACACTCTGTTTGTCTATGTATTCACACATGTATTATGTTTCCGGTTAATACAATTCTAGCATGAATAATAAACTTTTATCATGATATAAGGAAATAAATAATAACTTTATTATTGCCTCTAGGGCATATTTCCTTCACTCCCCCCTAACATTACTATATATCAAGGCTAATATGAATGTGATCATTAGACAATTGCTGCTAAAAATGGTTTAAGTTCATGAATTGACCCTCCTCGTAAAGGATTAGCAATGCTTGGCCCCCTAGCTCATTTATTTTTCATGCCTCCGCCATTGCGCACATCAGCGCACGTGTTCGTCCCCTCTCTCTAAATATCGATCTCGCACTTGTGCATTCCTTCATAGTCTCCCTCCACTCGGCCCCTCGCACCATCTTCTAGATCCCCACCGGATTTTGCCACATGTACAATCTAGCAGACTCCATGGTTGAACTTAAGCATAATGCACAAACCTCAAAACAACAGTGGTTCTCTTTTGTTCTAGAATCTTCCGTATCATAACTACCCAAACTTTTTTCTAGTTGAATTGCCATTATTTGTTTTTACTTTATGCTTTACAACGCACAATTCCATGAATCATAAAATAGATTAAGGGCTTCTTTGATTCAAAGGATTCTCAAAGGAATTTTGGAGGATTCTATGTTGGGGAACGTAGTAATTTCAAAATTTTCCTACGCACACGCAAGATCATGGTGATGCATAGCAACGAGAGGGGAGAGTGTTGTCTACGTACCAACGCAGACCGACTGCGGAAGCGATCACACAACGTAGATGAAGTAGTCGTACGTCTTCTTCCCGATCCGACCGATCCAAGCACCGTTACTCCGGCACCTCCGAGTTCTTAGCACACGTACAGCTCGATGACGATCCCCGGGCTCCGATCCAGCAAAGCTTCGGGGAGGAGTTCCGTCAGCATGACGGCGTGGTGACGATCTTGATGTACTACCGACGCAGGGCTTCGCCTAAGCACTACAACGGTATGATCGAGGTGGAATTTGGTGGCAGGGGGCACCGCACACGGCTAAGGAACGATCTCAAGGATCAACTTGTGTGTCTTGGGGTGTCCCCTGCCCCCGTATATAAAGGATGAAAGGGGGGAGGCTGGCCGGCCAAAGGAGGGAGGCGCAGCAGGAGTCCTACTCCTACCGGGAGTAGGACTCCCCCCCAATCCTATTCCAACTAGGAATCCTTGGGAAAAAGAGAGAGGGAAAGAGAGAGAGGTGGCCGGCCACCTCTCCTAGTCCTAATAGGACTAGGGGAGGGGGGAGGCGTGCAGCCCTCCTTGGCAGCCCCTTTCACCTTTCCACAATGGCCCATGTAGGCCCATTTGGCTCCCGGGGGGTTCCGGTAACCCTCCCGGTAATCCGGTAAAATCCCGATTTCACCCGGAACACTTCCGATGTCCAAACATAGGCTTCCAATATATCAATCTTTATGTCTCGACCATTTCGAGACTCCTCGTCATGTCCGTGATCACATCCGGGACTCCAAACAACCTTCGGTACATCAAAATGCATAAACTCATAATAACTGTCATCGTAACGTTAAGCGTGCGGACCCTACGGTTCGAGAACAATGTAGACATGACCGAGACACGTCTCCGGTCAATAACCAATAGCGGGACCTGGATGCCCATATTGGCTCCTACATATTCTACGAAGATCTTTATCGGCCAGACCGCATAACAACATACGTTGTTCCCTTTGTCATCGGTATGTTACTCGCCCGAGATTCGATCGTCGGTATCCAATACCTAGTTCAATCTCGTTAATGGCAAGTCTCTTTACTCGTTCCGTAATACATCATCTCATAACTAACATCTTAGTTATTATGCTTGCAAGGCTTATGTGATGTGTATTACCGAGAGGGCCCAGAGATACCTCTCCGACAATCGGAGTGACAAACCCTAATCTCGAAATACGCCAACCCAACATCCACCATTGGAGACACCTGTAGTACTCCTTTATAATCACCCAGTTACGTTGTGACGTTTGGTAGTACCCAAAGTGTTCCTCCGGTAAACGGGAGTTGCATAATCTCATAGTTATAGGAACATGTATAAGTCATGAAGAAAGCAATAGCAACATACTAAACGATCGGGTGATAAGCTAATGGAATGGGTCATGTCAATCAGATCATTCAACTAATGATGTGACCTCGTTAATCAAATAACAACTCTTTGTTCATGGTTAGGAAACATAACCATCTTTGATTAACGAGCTAGTCTAGTAGAGGCATACTAGTGACACTCTGTTTTGTCTATGTATTCACACATGTATTA
The DNA here is from genome assembly GCA_034509565.1 of Triticum monococcum. Classification (NCBI taxonomy): domain Eukaryota; kingdom Viridiplantae; phylum Streptophyta; class Magnoliopsida; order Poales; family Poaceae; genus Triticum; species Triticum monococcum. The sequence goes on from CM067846.1 coordinate 73,495,155, forward strand.
TGTTTCCGGTTAATACAATTCTAGCACGAATAATAAACACTTATCATGATTTTAAGGAAATAAATAATAACTTTATTATTGCCTCTAGGGCATATTTCCTTCAGTCTCCCACTTGCACTAGAGTCAATAATCTAGATTACACAGTAATGATTCTAACACCCATGGAGTTTTGGTGTTGATCATGTTTTGCTCGTGGAAGAGGCTTAGTCAACGGGTCTGCAACATTCAGATCCGTATGTATCTTGCAAATCTCTATGTCTCCCACCTGGACTAAATCCCGGATGGAGTTGAAGCGTCTCTTGATGTGTTTGGTCCTTTTGTGAAATCTGGATTCCTTTGCCAAAGCAATTGCACCAGTATTGTCACAAAAGATTTTCATTGGACCCGATGCACTAGGTATGACACCTAGATCGGATATGAACTCCTTCATCCAGACTCCTTCGTTCGCTGCTTCCGAAGCAGCTATGTACTCCGCTTCACATGTAGATCCCGCTACGACGCTTTGTTTAGAACTGCACCAACTGACAGCTCCACCGTTTAAAGTAAACACGTATCCGGTTTGCGATTTAGAATCGTCCGGATCAGTGTCAAAGCTTGCATCAACGTAACCTCTTACGGTGAGCTCTTTGTCACCTCCATATACGAGAAACATATCCCTAGTCCTTTTCAGGTATTTCAGGATGTTCTTGACCACTGTCCAGTGATCCACTCCTGGATTACTTTGGTACCTCCCTGCTAAACTTATAGCAAGGCACACATCAGGTCTGGTACACAGCATTGCATACATGATAGAGCCTATGGCTGAAGCATAGGGAACATCTTTCATTTTCTCTCTATCTTCTGCAGTGGTCGGGCATTGAGTCTGACTCAACTTCACACCTTGTAACACAGGCAAGAACCCTTTCTTTGCTTGATCCATTTTGAACTTCTTCAAAATCTTGTCAAGGTATGTGCTTTGTGAAAGTCCAATTAAGCGTCTTGATCTATCTCTATAGATCTTTATGCCTAATATGTAAGCAGCTTCCCCGAGGTCTTTCATCGAAAAACTTTTATTCAAGTATCCCTTTATGCTATCCAGAAATTCTATATCATTTCCAATCAGCAATATGTCATCCACATATAATATCAGAAATGCTACAGAGCTCCCACTCACTTTCTTGTAAATACAGGCTTCTCCAAAAGTCTGTATAAAGCCAAATGCTTTGATCACACTATCAAAGCGTTTATTCCAACTCCGAGATGCTTGCACCAGTCCATAAATGGATCGCTGGAGTTTGCATACTTTGTTAGCTCCCTTTGGATCGACAAAACCTTCTGGTTGCATCATATACAACTCTTCTTCCAGAAATCCATTCAGGAATGCAGTTTTGACATCCATCTGCCATATTTCATAATCATAAAATGCGGCAATTGCTAACATGATTCTGACGGATTTAAGCATCGCTACGGGTGAGAAGGTCTCATCGTAGTCAACCACTTGAACTTGTCGAAAACCTTTTGCGACAAGTCGAGCTTTATAGACAGTAACATTATCGTCAGCGTCAGTCTTTTTCTTGAAGATCCATTTATTCTCAATAGCTTGCCGATCATCGGGCAAGTCAACCAAAGTCCATACTTTGTTCTCATACATGGATCCCATCTCAGATTTCATGGCCTTAAGCCAATTTGTGGAATCTGGGCTCACCATCGCTTCTTCATAGTTCGTAGGTTCATCATGATCTAGTAGCATGACTTCCAGAATTGGATTACCGTACCACTCTGGTGCGGATCTTACTCTGGTTGATCTATGTGGTTCAGTAGTATCTTGTCATGAAGTTTCATGATCATCATCATTAGCTTCCTCACTAATTGGTATAGGTGTCGCAGAAACAGTTTTCTGTGATGTACTATTTTCCAATAAGGGAGCAGGTATAGTTACCTCGTCAAGTTCTACTTTCCTCCCACTCACTTCTTTCGAGAGAAACTCCTTCTCTAGAAAGTTTCCGAACTTAGCAACAAAAGTCTTGCCTTCGGATCTGTGATAGAAGGTGTATCCAATAGTTTCCTTTGGATATCCTATGAAGACACATTTCTCTGATTTGGGTTCAAGCTTATCAGGTTGAAGCTTTTTCACATAAGCATCGCAGCCCCAAACTTTAAGAAATGACAACTTTGGTTTCTTGCCAAACCATAGTTCATAAGGCGTCGTCTCAACGGATTTTGATGGTGCCCTATTTAATGTGAATGCGGCCGTCTCTAAAGCATGACCCCAAAACGATAGCGGTAAATCAGTAAGAGACATCATAGATCGCACCATATCTAGTAAAGTACGATTACGACGTTCGGACACACCATTACGCTGTGGTGTTCCGGGTGGCGTGAGTTGCGAAACTATTCCACAATTTTTCAAATGTACACCAAACTCGTAACTCAAATATTCTCCTCCACGATCAGATCGTAGAAACTTTATTTTCTTGTTACGATGATTTTCAACTTCACTCTGAAATTCCTTGAACTTTTCAAATGTTTCAGACTTATGTTTCATTAAGTAGATATACCCATATCTGCTTAAATCATCTGTGAAGGTGAGAAAATAACGATATCCGCCACGAGCTTCAATATTCATCGGACCACATACATCGGTATGTATGATCTCCAATAAATCTGTTGCTCTCTCCATAGTACCGGTGTTTTAGTCATCTTGCCTATGAGGCACGGTTCGCAAGTACCAAGTGATTCATAATCAAGTGGTTCCAAAAGCCCATCAGTATGGAGTTTCTTCATGCGTTTTACACCGATATGACCTAAACGGCAGTGCCACAAATAAGTTGCACTATCATTATCAACTCTGCATCTTTTGGTTTCTACATTATGAATATGTGTATCATTACTATCGAGATTCAACAAGAATAGACCACTCTTCAAAGGTGCATGACCATAAAAGATATTACTCATATAAATAGAACAACCATTATTCTCTGATTTAAATGAATAACCGTCTCGCATTAAACAAGATCCAGATATAATGTTCATGCTCAACGCTGGCACCAAATAACAATTATTTAGGTCTAATATTAATCCCGAAGGTAGATGTAGAGGTAGCGTGCCGACCGCGATCACATCGACTTTGGAACCGTTTCCCACGCGCATCGTCACCTCGTCCTTTCCTAGCGTCCGCTTATTCTGTAGTCCCTGTTTCGAGTTGCAAATATTAGCAACAGAACCAGTATCAAATACCCAGGTGCTACTGCGAGCTCTAGTAAGGTACACATCAATAACATGTATATCACATATACCTTTGTTTACCTTGCCATCCTTCTTATCCGCCAAATACTTGGGGCAGTTCCGCTTCTAGTGACCAGTCTGCTTGCAGTAGAAGCACTCAGTTTCAGGCTTAGGTCCAGACTTGGGTTTCTTCTCTTGAGCAGCAACTTGCTTGCTGTTCTTCTTGAAGTTCCCCTTCTTCTTCCCTTTGCCCTTTTTCTTGAAACTAGTGGTCTTGTTGACCATCAACACTTGATGCTCCTTCTTGATTTCTACCTCCGCAGCTTTCAGCATTGCGAAGAGCTCGGGAATAGTCTTGTTCACCCCTTGCATATTATAGTTCATCACGAAGCCCTTGTAGCTTGGTGGCAGTGATTGGAGAATTCTTTCAATGACGCAATCATCTGGAAGATTAACTCCCATCTGAATCAAGTGATTATTATACCCAGACATTTTGAGTATATGCTCACTGACAGAACTGTTCTCCTCCATCTTGCAGCTATAGAACTTATTGGAGACTTCATATCTCTCAATTCGGGCATTTGCTTGAAATATCAACTTCAACTCCTGGAACATCTCATATGACGTTCAAAACGTCATTGAAGTCCCGATTCTAAGCCGTAAAGCATGGCACACTGAACTATCGAGTAGTCATCAGCTTTGCTCTGCCAGACGTTCATAACATCTGGCGTTGCTCCAGCAGCAGGCCTGGCACCCAGCGGTGCTTCCAGGACGTAATTCTTCTGTGCAGCAATGAGGATAATCCTCAAGTTACGGACCCAGTCCGTGTAATTGCTACCAGCATCTTTCAACTTTGCTTTCTCAAGGAACGCATTAAAATTCAACGGAACAACAACACGAGCCATCTATCTACAATCAACATAAACAAGCAAGATACTATCAGGTACTAAGTTCATGATAAGTTTAAGTTCAGTTAATCAAATTACTTAAGAACTCCCACTTAGATAGACATCCGTCTAATCCTCTAAGTGATCACGTGATCCAAATCAACTAAACCATAACCGATCATCACGTGAGATGGAGTAGTTTTCAATGGTGAACATCGTTATGTTGATCATATCTACTATATGATTCACGCCCGACCTTTCGGTCTCCGTGTTCCGAGGCCATATCCGTATATGCTTGGCTCGTCAAGTATAACCTGAGTATTTTGCGTGTGCAACTGTTTTGCACCCGTTGTATTTGGACGTATAGCTTATCACACCCGATCATCACGTGGTGTCTGGGCACGACGAACTTTGGCAACGGTGCATACTCAGGGAGAACACTTCTTGATAATTTAGTGAGAGATCATCTTATAATGCTACCGTCAATCAAAGCAAGATAAGATGCATAAAAGATAAACATCACATGCAATCAATATAAGTGATATGATATGGTCATCATCATCTTGTGCTTGTGATCTCCATCTCCGAAGCACCATCATGATCACCATCGTCACCGGCGCGACACCTTGATCTCCATCGTAGCATCGTTGTCGTCTCGCCAATCTTATGCTTCCACGACTATCACTACCGCTTAGTAATAAAGTAAAGCATTACATCGCGATTGCATTGCATACAATAAAGCGACAACCATATGGCTCCTGCCAGTTGCCGGTAACTTGGTTACAAAACATGATCATCTCATACAATAAAATCAGCATCATGCCTTGACCATATCACATCAAAACATGCCCTGCAAAAACAAGTTAGACGTCCTCTACTTTGTTGTTGCAAGTTTTTACGTGGCTGCTACGGGCTTAAGTAAGAACTCATCTCACCTACGCATCAAAACCACAACGATAGTTCGTCAAATAGACTCCGTTTTAACCTTCTCAAGGACCGGGCGTAGCCACACTCGGTTCAACTAAAGTTGGAGAGACAGTCGCCCGCAAGCCATCTATGTGCAAAGCACGTCGTGGGAACCGGTCTCGCGTAAGCGTACGCGTAAGGTTGGTCCGGGTCGTCTCGTCCAACAATGCCGCCGAACCAAAGTATGACATGCTGGTAGGCAGTATGACTTGTATCGCCCACAACTCACTTGTGTTCTACTCGTGCAAATAACATCAAACCATAAAACCTAGGCTCTGATGCCACTGTTGGGGAACGTAGTAATTTCAAAATTTTCCTACGCACACGCAAGATCATGGTGATGCATAGCAACGAGAGGGGAGAGTGTTGTCTACGTACCAACGCAGACCGACTGCGGAAGCGATCACACAACATAGAGGAAGTAGTCGTACGTCTTCTTCCCGATCCGACCGATCCAAGCACCGTTACTCCGGCACCTCCGAGTTCTTAGCACACGTACAGCTCAATGACGATCCCCGGGCTCCGATCCAGCAAAGCTTCGGGGAGGAGTTCCATCAGCACGACGGCATGGTGACGATCTTGATGTACTACCGACGCAGGGCTTCGCCTAAGCACTACAACGGTATGATCGAGGTGGAATTTGGTGGCAGGGGGCACCGCACACGGCTAAGGAACGATCTCAAGGATCAACTTGTGTGTCTTGGGGTGTCCCCTGCCCCCGTATATAAAGGATGAAAGGGGGGGAGGCTGGCCGGCTAAAGGAGGGAGGCGCAGGAGGAGTCCTACTCCTACCGGGAGTAGGACTCCCCCCCCAATCCTATTCCAACTAGGAATCCTTGGGAAAAAGAGAGAGGGAAAGAGAGAGAGGTGGCCGGCCACCTCTCCTAGTCCTAATAGGACTAGGGGAGGGGGGGAGGCGCGCATCCCTCCTTGGCAGCCCCTTTCACCTTTCCACAATGGCCCATGTAGGCCCATTTGGCTCCCGGGGGGTTCCGGTAACCCTCCCGGTAATCCGGTAAAATCCCGATTTCACCCGGAACACTTCCGATGTCCAAACATAGGCTTCCAATATATCAATCTTTACGTCTCGACCATTTCGAGACTCCTCGTCATGTCCGTGATCACATCCGGGACTCCGAACAACCTTCGGTACATCAAAATGCATAAACTCATAATAACTGTCATCGTAACGTTAAGCGTGCGGACCCTACGGTTCGAGAACAATGTAGACATGACCGAGACACGTCTCCGGTCAATAACCAATAGCGGGACCTGGATGCCCATATTGGCTCCTACATATTCTACGAAGATCTTTATCGGTCAGACCGCATAACAACATACGTTGTTCCCTTTGTCATCGGTATGTTACTCGCCCGAGATTTGATCGTCGGTATCCAATACCTAGTTCAATCTCGTTACTGGCAAGTCTCTTTACTCGTTCCGTAATACATCATCTCATAACTAACATCTTAGTTATTATGCTTGCAAGGCTTATGTGATGTGTATTACCGAGAGGGCCCAGAGATACCTCTCCGACAATCGGAGTGACAAACCCTAATCTCGAAATACGCCAACCCAACATCCACAATTGGAGACACCTGTAGTACTCCTTTATAATCACCCAGTTACGTTGTGACGTTTGGTAGTACCCAAAGTGTTCCTCCAGTAAAGGGGAGTTGCATAATCTCATAGTTATAGGAACATGTATAAGTCATGAAGAAAGCAATAGCAACATACTAAACGATCGGGTGCTAAGCTAATGGAATGGGTCATGTCAATCAGATCATTCAACTAATGATGTGACCTCGTTAATCAAATAACAACTCTTTGTTCATGGTTTGGAAACATAACCATCTTTGATTAACGAGCTAGTCTAGTAGAGGCATACTAGTGATACTCTGTTTTGTCTATGTATTCACACATGTATTATGTTTCCGGTTAATACAATTCTAGCATGAATAATTAACACTTATCATGATTTTAAGGAAATAAATAATAACTTTATTATTGCCTCTAGGGCATATTTCCTTCATTCTAATCATTAGGAATTTTTCCTATCTTGGTTGTTTGATTGGTAGGATTGTAAACCATAGGAATTTTTCCATATGATTCATTTGCACTAGATTTCATAGGAAACATCCCATCCACTCAAACCTCTTTGAAAGAATTCTGCGTTTGCTATGCACAATCAAACACTCGTACAATCCTGTAGGATTCAAGACGACATTCCACTATAATCCCATGTTTTTCCTATTCCCGCGTTCTTAGCTTTTTTATAAAAACTAATTGATTTTGAATGAGATGAACTATAAGAATTAAACGAAGGGCTACATCAGGCATATATGACTCAGAGATTACATGCTATAGTGTGGTATTTATTCATAATTTGGTTGCAAAATCTAATGCGTGCAATGCACGTGTATCTTACTAGTACTTCGAGTATGTGCAAAACACGTAAATTAGAATACCAATGGCACGCTACACAGTGTCTATCTTACATTTCATGAAGCCACGTGGCACATGTGTAGGCGTTGTCGTGACCTCCTTGCGTGGATTGATCACAATGATGTGCTGCTGGTTCCAGAAGAATGTACTCGTCCTCCCTGAGCCATACTGGCGGTACATGCACGAAGCGAAGATGTGCACGCACGCCATGCACGCACTCATTCCTCGCACGCACACACGGGTACACGGGCGGACACAATTTTGTACCAAGATCCACCCCATGTGATAATTTGATGCGTGTAAAGTCGTTCACATCATTGATGGTCAATTAATACAGCGCATGCAAATTGAGTGGACGTGAGGGCAGAAGAAAGACATTATTACTCCACTGCGCGCATGCGAGTAGTTAAATCATGGGTTGCTAGTAGTACTTCCATTGGTCTCCTTCGTATTTTGTGCCAATTTTTGACAGTAATATAATATTTACACATTTGAGCAGTGTAGTACTTGAAATTTAAGTTTCGCTAAACTCATCGGGAGCCGTTTCGGGCCTCGAAACCAAAACCATCAATTAATATTTACCTTGTTCCCATCACATTCGAAAGCCTCCTCACACCTACTATTAGTACGTACCAAAACTGAACGTGTTCCCACTATGCAGGTATTAGTACTAGTGCTAGTACTTAGGTTATAAAAAGGGGAACTACCTAACTGAAAATCACTATACCTTTCCACCTCATAAGTGCTTCTTCTTCGCCCGTCGTTGCCATGGCCGGTGAGCAGAGCTCTAGGTTGAGAACTACTCGTAACAAGGGAGCGGCAACCAAGGCTGCGGAAAAAAAGAGAGGGCTCGCCGCCATGCAGAGACCTCGAAAGATCTCTCACGGGCAGGCGATGGCTCCCAGGAGCGCCCTAGCCGCGGAGGCGAACATGCCGAGCCGGCGGAGGTGGAGTCGTTATCCCTCGACGGCATGCCCGATCAGCTCAATAAGCAGAAGGAATTCATCCAAGGCTTGATGGAGTTGCTGAAGGAGAGCCTCGACGACATGCCCGCTGAGCTCAATCAGCAGGGGGAGTTGACCGCCGGCTTGGTGATGCTGCTGAAGAAGAGCATTGCCTCGGAGAAGAAGGCGACCGGCGAAATCCTGCGACTTCGGGAGGACAAAGCGAAGCTCTGCCACAAGATCGACTTGTTGAAGGAGAAGAACGCCGGCTGGAAGAAGCTGCATGAGAATAGTAGTTTCTCGATGAAGATGCTGCAGGCCCTCACCATGGAATAGAAGGAAGAGTCGGCGAAGCTCCGCATCGAGCACCCGGCTGTTGTCAAGGTACGTAATATGGCCGTGGAACAGATGATGAAGGCTCGCGTCGAGAAATGCCGTGTCATGGACACAATGATGAAGATGGCGGAGGAGACACACAAGGAGATGGAGGTCGTGGTGGCGATGAAGAAGCAGTTACGACTCCGCGGTGAATTAGATCATTTGGGGTGATAATCTTCCTTCTTCTTTTGCTCCTGTGTTTCATCTTTCGCTTCGGGTGTTTCGCCGCACGTGTCACGTTCTCTGCGAGGCATGAATAGAACAATGTTTTTTGAGGGAATGAATGGAACAATGCTAACAATGAGATGACTAGCAAATTAGATCATTTTTTATCGCCATATGGCACTGGGCTGCCGTGTTTCGTGCTCCTCCATCGCAGTACTACTCCAGTGGAAAACTTGAGTATACCGCACGGTTCTTTGCTCCTCCTCCATCAGGTCGTCGGTGCATTTATACGAGCAGTCAAATCACAAGGCCCCGCCTTCCAGCAGTAATGAGCTGTCAAATCACAAAGGCCCTCGCCTCTCGTGAAACTGACCAAGCTAGACTGCCCCGCCCTCTAGCCTTTTAAAAAATGTATACTTTTGTACAACAGTAGTATTGATGGATTGCGCCATGGAGCAAAACTGAAATTTTAAAAAAGGTGGTACATATAGAGAGCGCTCATTGCCAAATTATGCATATAGTACTATTAAAAAGGCTAGTTACAATAATGGTGTCCAGCACAACCCAACCCTCAAATAAAACTAAGAGGGTGCTTGGATACGTTTTAGTCCCATGACTAAAAGTAGTGGGACTAAAACATGATAGCCTCACCCATGCTTGGATCCAAATACTAAAAAGGCTAAAATCAAGTTAATGAGCATTTATTATCCTCCAAACCCTCCAATCCAGAACTCGCCTGTGTTAAAGGAGAGGAGTTAAATGAGTAGAGAGAGGACTAATCCGCATTTTAGTAGGGGTACCCCTGACTAAAATTTTTTAGTCTCAAGACTAGTTTTAGCCCCTCTTTAGTCAGGTGCTTCGAATTTTAGCCTCTTAAAGAAACTATTTTTAGTCAGACTAAAATAAGTCCCTTGGATCCAAGCACCCTCTAAGCATCCTGGAATTCTTTGACAAAACTAAGACCCTGAAATTCTTTGACAACTAAACTACTAGCTATATGATGTTGGCCATATATATTGTACGTATATAATGTGAAGAAACGAGTGGTAGTACTATACCAACTAAAAGATGAAATGTAAGAAATACTAGTATGTACGTACTGAAGAGTTAAATTAATGAGAAGAAACATAACATAGTTCTGCTTGGGGCTCAGCACAACACACCCCTCAAATTAAATTAAGCACACCTGAAATTAAACTTTGCAACTATTCCGGTAGACACTGCCACTACTAGGAAAAGGCCTACTAGTGGCGCACCAGTTTTGCCTACTAATGGCGCACTACTGGTGCACCACTAGTACCACGCCACTAGTATTTTTTACTAATGGCGCACCACTGGTGCGCCATTAGTATACTAGATACTAATGGCGCACCTATAGTGCGCCATTAGTATACCAGATACTAATGGCGCACCTGTAGTGCGCCATTAGTATGCCTAGAGGTGCGCCATTACTATCTGACTTAGTAATGACGCACCACATAGAAGTGCGCCATTAGTAATATTTTTTTTTCAATTTAAAAAAAATCATTTTTTTAAAAAATTCATTTTTTTATTTTTTCTTAATGTCGGGTCACTATGGCTTAATCTTGGGTCAATATGCTTAATCTCAAGTCAAATCGCACTCCGTGGTCAAACTTCCCAAAAGGTCACCCATCATCACACTACTCCAACCCAAGCACGCTTAACTTCAGAGTTCTATCCAACCCTAGCACCAACTCACTTCACAGACACTTGTTGATATATCTAGCATATCAATCCTATTAAACCTTGTTGATGTTTAGGACTTTGTTCATGTTCATGAGTGTGATGAAATTTTGAAAAAATATTTCAAACTTCCGTTCATATTACGTATCATATTTTGAAAAAAAATCTGAAAAAATTGAAACTATTTTTTTTCTGTTACTAGTGGCGCACCTAGCATACGGTGCGCCACTAGTAAGTTTGAAATTTTTTGAATTTCTTTGCCTCCAGATCTTAAAAGCCCCGTAACTTTTTTTCTGTTAGGTTTTTGAGGATTTTTAAAATGTTTAACGGGGTAGATGATTTTCATATAGAAAACTTTTTAATTCGAGTTCGTATGCAAAAGTTATGCCCATTTTACAAATTCCAGAGAGATTTTGCAAATAAAGTCGAAATTCATATTTGTAAATTTTCCCAACTAGACCACATATCACATGGGAAACTTATTTTCTTTTATTTTTTGACATTTTCATCATTTTCTTTTATTTTTTTAAAACTGAAAAGGCGGTCCACGACGGGGGGGGGGGGGGGGGGGGGTGCATGCGAGGGAATTTTTGGGCCAAGTTAGTCATGGCGCACCGTGGGAGTGGTGCGCCATTACTAGTTTTCAAAAAATATTAAAAAAATTTGAATAAATAATTGAAAATTTTTACTAGTGGCGCACCGTGGGAGTGGTGCGCCATTACTAGTTAAACTAGTAATGGCGCACCACTCCCACGGTGCGCCATTTCTAGGTTTGAAAAAAATTGAAATTTTTTTTTGAATTTTTTTACAAATGGCGCACCATGGATGTGGTGTGCCATTACTAGTTTAACTAGTAATGGCGCACCACTCCCGCGGTGCGCCATTACTAGTTTTGAAAAAAAATAAAAAAAATCTTGTTACTAATGGCGCACCGTGGATGTGGTGCGCCATTAGTGTCGAAACTAGTAATGGCGCACCACTCCCACGGTGCACCATTACTAGTTTTGAAAAAAAAATAAAAAAAATCTTGTTACTAATGGCGCATCGTGGATGTGGTGCGCCATTAGTATTTTGACACTAATGGCGCACCAACACATGGTGCGCCATTAGTATATAGTAGTGGCGCACCACATGTCTGGTGCGCCATTAGTGTCAATTCCATCTATAGCCCTTTTCCTAGTAGTGTGCATTAGAACCACCATGAGCAACGACACTGCCACCTTAGTCGGAGTTGGGGTCCACGTCCTCGACTTCGTCCTTGTCCCTGTTCCTCTTGGCTGATACTTCTTTGCTTCAACCGCACACTTGGTTGTTGCTCTTCATCCAACCCTTGTAGATATTGAAGCAAAGGTAGCCATCCATTGCAGCGTAGTGGATGTGGTCTATATCTAGTACATTCCACTGCCATGCATGACGATGAAACATGTAATGAGGTTTCTCCAGTTTACCATACGAAGGATGAACCATGGCTCCTGTCAGGGTTAGCATTGAAGGCTGACGAGAGGACACTAGCCGATTCTTCTGGAGGTCGAAGGTGTTGCCTACAATGAGGCCTATCCAATGCAGGACTTCTTTGTCGTTACCAAAGTCCACAGTAACGAATTTTACTAGGTTTCTCTCAAGTAAGTCCTTAAAATCCTGGCACTCAACGTTGGCATGGCACATGTGGTAGACCAAGCATAAGTCATGCACACAAACCTGGATCACGGCGGGCTTCTTCCTCTCTTTGTCCTTTAGATCCTTCTCTCATCCCCGGACTGTGGTGTACTCAACATCTAGCCCAGCGACCCACTCATCATCTGAGTCTTCAAACATGCGTCTGAAGCGAGAAAGGCATCCTTTCACCGTCACGGAAGAACGGGTGTAGATGATGTCGAACTCATCGCCGGTGATGGTTCTAACCTTGTACTCACTGCCGATCGTGGAGATTTGGGACGCCATGGATTTGGGAGGACGGTTAGGATTAGTGAAACTACTGTAATGTGAATGGACAGGACGACTAGGAGCGAACCACCGTAGTATTGAAGGACGTGCTGGGACGAGTAGGAGCGAACTGCCAGCGTGCGAACAGCAGGGTAGTGGATTTCCATTCTCCCATGATATGGGCTTCCGAGAGCCCTTGGATTTGAGATCGAACGGTTGCATGGCGTGATTCTAGATCTATGCATGAATATCCTATCCTGGAGGGTTATTCTGCAAATGTTCAGCAACTTAGCATGCGACCGTTTGATCTCAGATCCAAGGGCTGCCAGCAGCCCGTATCATGGTCGCGCCGACCACGACCGTCGCGTCGCTCGCGCCATCGCGCCCTTGGAGATTTAACACGGTGCGTTAGGCTATCTGATGTTGGCATGTCATACATAGTCATCACTTAGTCACTCATACTACAACAAGGTTGGCTATAAGTGTATTTTTTACTCCTCTCTATCTCTTTCTTCGTACTCAAGGAAGAAACGGTGCTAAGCGCGTGTACTTATTGCATTTCCCAAGGAGTGACCTCTTCCAATGAAATGGTGTTGCTAAGTTTGCTTCATTTAATTAGCTATAGACTCAAAATTGTCTTTTCACCTAGGTACACGCGCTTAGCACCGTTTCTTCCTTGGGTCACCAAACTAGTCTCTCTCTTCTTGATTAACTTGCCACATTAGACTTTATGCTTATGTGGCAAGCTTAAGCACCTGTAGGAGCAAGTAAAAGTAAGTACAATAGTGCTCTTGACAAGGCATTTTTGCATATGTGGAGGAAAGAGAGGCAAGGAAAAAGTGGAGAAGAAGGCTCTCATGTAAGAGCCAGCCTCTACTACATGGTGGAGCATTGGGAGAGGCACCTGTATGGAGGTGGTCAGGAATCTGGGAGACTCACACCGGTCGTAGCACCGCAGTTAAAATGATAATGGCAAGTCAAATCACGGGGCCCCACCTGTCCAGCAGTAACTCGCTGTTAAATCACCCAGCCCTACGTTTGCAGCAGCCTACTCCCTCGTCTTCTCGCGTCTCTGTCGAAACGACTAGGCGGAACTGCCCCGCCGCCTACCGCGTAGGAAAATCCCCGCCCTTGACTTTTAAATAGTATACATTATACTAATTTTGTATCCATGGATTGCGCCCGTGCCATGGAGCAAAGCGTCTAGAAAACGGAGGAGAGACGGTGGTCTTGCAATAGAGAAGAGGGAGGGGCGAGACGGTGGTTTTGGAATGGAGATGATGGAGAGGAGAGGAGGTGGTTTTGCAATGGAGAAGAGGGAGAGGCGCGTGCGACAGCGATTTAGGATTGGACGAGAGGGCCGACGCGCTCCGACTGGATCAAAATCAAAATCAATTTACCCTTCAATTAAGAAAGCGACCCCACATTAACTAGTCTCCCTTTTATTCTGGGTCATAATTGACCATGATTTTCGCACATAAAATATATGTTATACATTGTATACAAGGCCACTATCAAAATTACAATTTGCAACTATACAAGGCCACTAACATTAATCGAGGCAAAAATGATGGCGTTTGCCTCGTACTAGCACCCGAGGACATTAATATCCCTTGTGTGCATGCGGGAGTGAGAAGGTTAGCTTGCATTCCCAACATTAATCAACCACTGAGGAGTAAGAGGGTTGGCTTGTTGTGCTTGGGAGAGAAAAACCACATTAATTAACACGACAATCAAGGCAACAAGCTAGCTTGCACCATTGACTTAAACATAGCATTGATTTTTACCTTGGTACCTGTAATATGAGTTTGTGGCCTTGTATACAAAAATGGAGGGAGTATAATTTGAAAGTACATTTAGATATGAACCAAAAGATACAATTTGTGGTGACATGCATTCACATTTTGCTTGTCAAATACAGTATGTGGTCAAACTTTGACCCAAAATACACGAAACAACAAAAATATACTTCCAAGACCAGCGTCGCTCTTCCGCTCTTCTCCTCTTACACCACCGCCGCTCCTCTCCTGTTCCAATCTAAATGCAGCGCCGCTCCTCTCCTCTTCCATTTCGAAACCACCACCCGTCCTCTCCTGTTCCAGTCCAAAACTAGCGTCGCTCCTCTCCTGTTCTAATCCAAAACCAGTCCTGCTCCTCTCCTCTTCCATTCAAAAACCACCGCCGGCGAGTGAAGGTGCTGTGGAGAAGTAGATCGATGGAGGAGTACAACCGATACATGAGGATCGCAGACGGCGACCCTGTGAAGCTAGCTAGGATGTTGGAGATACAGTCTTGGTTTGACAACAAGGACCAACTAGCGGCGATGGCGACATCCATGGCCAAATATGTGCAACAGAGCGAAAAGGCGGTGATAATCCCAAAGGGAGTCGTGCCGGAGTATATAGAGCTGCTCCTCTGGGCCATGGAGCAAACAGATTCACCGAATCCGATCGTGAGGGAGCGGTGGTGGGAGTATCGATCCCAGATGGAGCATCCACCAGAGATTGAAGGATCGAGCATCTACAGGGTGCCGTTTGTGAGGATGTCCTGCCAGAGCGAGCCGGTGGAGTCTTCGTCGACCGAACCCAACAGCAAGAGGAGAAAAGCAGTTGGCCCGACGACGCTTCCCCGCCATCGCCTCCCTCTCCATTCACATCGTCTCACGGGGCGGTTGTTTGCCGCCGAGGAATAGGAGGGGGCTGCCCCCCAGCCCAATAGTCAGGCAGGTTGTGAATTGTCAGGAGGAGCTTAGGGTTGTCAGTATTTGCAGGTTGTGAATTGTGTTTTGTGTTGTGTATTTTGAGAGTACTTTCAGATATGAATGTCTTTTGAATTTCAGATTTGCAGTATTGAGCATATGAAGTATTTTATGAATTCTAGATATCTATTTTTAGCACTTAAAAAATGTAGTTTCATAGGAGTATAAAAGTGCAGAGAATGTGATTCTCAGAGAAGAAACTGCAAGTTTCAGTTTCAGATAAGAAACTGCAAGTTCAGTTTCAGATAAGAAACTGCAACTTTCAGAGGCAGAGCATTTTTATTAACACAGCCTTTTCAAACAGGGTTAACGTCATGTAGGAAGTTTTATTCATGGTCGAAAATGGAACTACCAGCCAGTTAACATCATGCTGATCAACATTCATGCATATCACATCTTCATATGATGCACAGTCAAAATGCCCACACAATGTCGAGTGTGCGAAACACAGAGAAAACAAGGGACAAAGTTTTGGCAAGTGTTGGACGTGGTTTTGGGCTGCCCTGTCTAGGCTTTCATTTTTAACATGCGCAGCCCACGTCCTCGGATGGGAGGTCCATAGGCCTGTTTGTATTTTCTTAGGGTCGTCATTTATCGACCGGCCTATGGACCTCCCATCTGAGGTTTTATTTTTGGCAGCCTAATTTATGTATTTTTTGAAGAAAATGCATAGGTCTGTTCTATTTTTCTATATAAGAATAGAAACGCCAGGTCCAACTTATGTTTCCCTTCTAACTATATTATATATATTTAAATTATTTTATATGTTGACTATTTAGTTCACATAATTGGCAAATAGATGACCGCTCTCGCGATCCCCTTCGCCCCCGCCACCACCTCCACCCCCGTCGCCGCCCCCACCACTACCTCCACCCTCGCCGCCACCCCCCGCCTCATTACTCCGGGCGCACCTGCCCCCCCTCAGCAAGTCCGCTCGCGCGCCCCATGGAGTCGCCGGCCATATCCACGGGGGAATGGCTGGAAGACATGCAGATGTACAAGATGCATCTCCCACATGTCTACAAAGCCTTCCCATGGATGCTCTAGCCGCTTAACTCAGTCGCACCAACGGTGCTACGGGAGACTCGAGGGAGGAGATGGAGGGAGCGGGCGATGCGGATCCGCGACGACGCTCTCTCTTGGACCCAGTGCATGCGCGGATGGAGGGAAGCAGAGGAGGAAGCTGCAAGGGAGGAAGCCAAGGAGGGACCGAATCCGTTCTCTCACTCACGCAAGTATGCTCGGATGTGCAAGGATCATGTGGATTGGGAGCTGCTTAATCTAGCCATGCGGATCTACTTCGAAGGAGATATCTCAGAGAAGCACAGGATGCCCCACCCCAGTGAGTCGCCGATTGCATTTGTTCGATGGGCAAAAGGATAAGTGATTTCAGGAGATCCACGTCGTGTTGCGAGATGGCAATGCTTGACTGGACTCCTGCCCACCAGCAAGCCACTGGAGCCGGAGCAGGTGGATCCCCTACCTTACCTCTCCCCAAACCTGTAGAAGATTGAAATTAGGCTTGCAATCTGCTTCAATTGAGCTGTCTGGTGGTTATTTCTGCTTCCTGAGAGACAACATCTGGCTGGATGATGAGAAAGAACCAGGAACTCCGATGAATTTCCCCTATCACAATGGGGGGAGCGCCGGTTGGGCAGTGGTACGGCCCACCTCTGCCCCAAATGGGGGCACAATCAGGGCAGGCTCCTGTAATTGCCCAAGATCAATCTGCTGGTGGTTCTAACTCTCAGATCAGTGGGAAATCTCAAGGCAAGAATCAGCAAAAGAAGAGATAGGACATCTAGAAAACTGCTCATGCCCCTGCTTCGGGCCTTATGGCATACTCTGAGGTGATCTGCTACAACTATGGGGAACCAGGGCATCATTTGGATAAATGTGTCAAGCCCAAGAGTTGTTTTATCTGCAAAATGGTTACCCATAAAGTTGAGAATTGCCCTGTCAGAAGGAAAACCCATAGTTCTGCTTGATATGTTGGAAGTGCTGCTCCAGGATTATGTCCACTATTGACAGAATTTTCTGTGACACAGAATTAGATAGTTTTTTCCCCTTTCTAGTTGTAGAGCTCTGCCCAGATGTGGTAGTGACCACACTCCTTTGCTCTGGGACTCTGGTCTTAACCAAACTCCAAAGAGCAATAGTTTTAAATTTGAAAAGTGGTTGTTGCTTAGAGAAGATTTTACTGAGCTAGTCAGGAAAATCTGGAATGAGCCTACTGGGAGCAGCTGCCCCCTAGAAAATTGGCAGATCAAAATCAGGAGATTTAGAAGAACTACCAAAGGGTGGAACTCCAATGAGGAAGCTAATCTTAGAAGATACAAAAGGCTTCTCCTCCTTGAGTTTTATTCTCTAGATATGAAGGTAGAAACCACTGACCTCTCTGAGGCTGAGACTAATAGATTAAACTTTGTCCATGGAGAGCTCAAGAAAATTTGGCTTCAAGAAGAAATCAAAGCCAAACAAAGGTCTAGAGATAGGAACATTAAGGAGGGTGATAGAAATACTGCTTACTTCCATGCAGTAGCTAACCAGAGGAGGAGGAAAACCCTCATTCACTCCCTTGATGGCCCTAATAGCCCTGTTACTAAGGTAGATGAGATGCTGAAAGTGGCTAGTGACTTCTACAAAGACCTGTTTAAGAAATAAAACCCTTCTGGTTTCTCTCTACAAAACAATTTTTTCTCTGCTTCTGAAAAAGTCTCTCCTGCTGAAAATGAGCTGCTAGAAGCCCCTTTTTCAAAGAAAGAGGTGAAGGAAGCCATTTTTAGCTCTTATCCTGATGGGGCTCCTGGTCTTGATGGGATTCCCTTCTTGTTTTACCAGCATTTTTGGGACTTGGTGAAAAATGATCTCTTAGATCTTTTCCAAGCCTTTCATAGAGGAGAGTTGGATCCACCAACTTACTCATGGGGGGTCTGTTGGGGTCAAGTTAAATAACTGTGAAAGTGATTTTTTCCTTGCTGGTAAAGGCCTTAGGCAAGGTGACCCCATCTCCCCACTTTTGTTTAATTTAGTAGTGGACGTTCTTACTAAAATGCTGAGCAAAGCTGCTGATCATAGTCCGATTGCAGGGCTCTGTCCTGAGGTCTGCCCTAGTGGCATGATCTGCCTTCAATATGCAGATGATACCATCCTTTTCTTAGACAATGACTCCACACATGCTAGAAATCTGAAAACTGTTCTAACCTGGTTTGAACAAGTCTCAGGCATGAGAATCAACTACTCTAAAAGTGAACTCATCCCTATCAACATGCATAATCAGGAGTTAGCTGACTTCCTCTCTATTCTAGTCTATAATAAAGGTAACTTCCCCATTAAGTACCTAGGTATCCCTCTCCACTATGATAAACTGAGGAGAGAGGATATCCAACCCCTTCTGGATAAAATCATTAAAAGGATTGCTGGGTGGAGGGGCAAACTTCTCTCTTACAGAGGTAGATTGATCCTCATACAAGCTTGTTTGGCTAGCATTCCAGTGTATCTCCTCTCCTTCTTAAAGTTCCCTAAATGGGCAGTGAACCTCATCAATTCTCAGATGTCTCATTGCTTGTGGAATGATTTTGAGGGAAATAGGAAGCTACACCTTGCTAATTGGGCCCTAGTCTCTATGAAAAAAGATTTTGGAGGCCTAGGCATACCTAACCTCCAAGAATTTAACATCTGTCTTCTAGGGTCTTGGATTAAAAGATTCTATGAGGAAGACCTGAAACCCTGGAAGCTTCTTATTGCCCATAAATACCTAGGAAATAAACCTAATATTTTTATCCCTTCCTCCAACCCTAAGGCCTCTAGATTCTGGAAAGGATTAAGATCTATTATGCATGCTGTGAAATTTGGCTACAGATAGAACATAGGGGATGGGAGCAGAACCAGGTTCTTGGAAGATACTTGGTTTGGCACATCCCCCCTAGCAGTCCAATTTTGGCCTATTTACTCTGTCCGCGGTGAGCTTAACAAAAGTGTCAATGAAGTTTGGGACGGTCAATGCCTAAAACTCTCTTTTAGAAGGAACTTTAGTGATAGTCTCATGGAACAATGGTTCCAGTTGGAGGAAATTGCCAAAAGCATTACCTTTACTTCCGAACCGGGTGCCCTGATTTGGCAGGTGGACAATAAGGGGACGTATTCCTCCAGCTCCCTCGATCATGTTATCAACTTTAGAGGGGTTCAACCCGTGTTTATCCCTCCTGTCTGGAAATTGAGAGTTCCCCCTAAAATTCATGTATTTCTCTGGCTTCTCTCCAAAAACAAATTGATGACTAGGGATAAAATTAGGAAGAGACACATCATCAAACCCCTTGATTGTGTTTACTGCTTGGAACAAGAGTCTTGTTCTCACCTATTTTTTGAATGTATAGTTGCTAAACATCTCTAGGCCCACATTGAGGAATATTTCTCTAGTTAGATTGGCTCATCCTTCAGATCTGTCGCCAGAACATGGTGAGGAACTGGGCGATTCTCTTCTCCGGATCGAACAAGGACAAGTTGATGAGCTTCGTGGAAACCCTAACAAGATCCCTCCAGAAACCGTTGGCGATCACTTGTGGCTGAACAAGGCTCGACCTGCTCTAGGGCTGGACCCGTGGGCTCGTCTCAAGATCTCTGATGAAGATGATGGGCACCTGGCATCGAAAAAGAGGGACATCCACCATGCTATGCCTTCCATCCCGGTGTCTCCGCTTGCTTACTGGTCGCCGCAGGCTGACACGGCCCCTCGGCTGAAGACCATGAAGGCTTCGCTGGACCCTCCTTGTGTCATTTGAGTGCTCTATCCGCTCTGCCTTTGGCACCGCTTGAGTGATTTGTGTTATTCAGAGAACTTGTTCATCCACCCCCATAGTTTGTTGCTTTTCTACCTTTGCTTTTGAACTGCTCTTTGAGCTGCTGTATCAGAATATGTTGTGGTTTCGTTCTCAGCAATGGAACCGGGGAGATGCTCCCTGTTTTTCTAGAAAAATTTATTTTATATGTTATTACATATTATTTTTATTGTCATCATATATTTAACAGATACTTACATATGTAAGAAAACAATATCCCACATCCTCTTAACTTATAAAAATAATTTCTTATAACAAATAAAATCCTAGATTGTTTTGGCACGAAAATCGTAGTGATTGTGTACAAAAGCTTGGTAAGATTTAAGGACGAATGTAGTAATATCACTTATTATTTAAATATATTTATAACAAAATGCTCAGCCCCTTTTATTTTTTGATAACATTGCTGGCCCAACCCAACATTATAATTAGAATCAGCCCAACAAAATCATGTATTTCGAGAAAGAGCAAATGGGCTGTAATTTTTTAGGAAATAAAATAAACTGGCCACATGGACACTACATTATTTGTTCACCCAGCCCAGCTAATAGCTGTAATTCAAAAAAAAAGATCAAATTGACTGTAAATTCTACCGCACAAAAAAAGACTGTAAATTCTGAAAAAATGGGTTGAATATGTGCCACATTTTTGGAGGCTGAAATGTGGGCCAATAGGTCGAAGCCAATGCAAGTCGTTGTCAATTTAGTCAACAAATGATTCTGACATGTTAGCCTTTGGATTTACATCAAACGAACAGCATCCATCTTCAGTCTCTTGTCATCTTCCTCCAGCGCTGCCGGGACCACCTCCCGCCTCCTGCTGCTAGCAGCACTGCTTAGCACGCTTCGCTATGAAGCGCTACACCACCGTTGGCCAGGCCATCCCTCCACCCCTCCACACCTCCCGTTCTTCTCCGCCGACTACCGAACCACACCGCACTAGAACCAGTTAACCCTTGTACACCTCTCTGTCTGTGACTCTACTCCCGCATCTTCCCATCTCCGGCTCGTTGCTATCCGGGGCCTCGCCGTCGTCCACCACCTTGGATGCGCTCCGCGCGGTGTGGTCAATGTGGTCAACGAACGACACCATCGGAAGTAGACTGTGCATGGAGAGGCTGACAGCTAGGTCCATGGCCGCACACAAGGAAATGCCTCCTTATTACGCGCAAAATAATTATTCCTCCACCTAACATCTGGGACCCATCGGAAGGGCCTCTGTATTTCGCGAAATAAAGTGCCCCCCGCCGACATGTCGGACCAACCAGCTATCTTCGCACGCAGGGAAGTGCCTCCTTATTACGCACAAAAAAAAATCAATATTCCCCCTGCCAGCTGGAACGCAACATAGTGGGAGGCTGACTTGTGGGCCTACCAAGTTGACGGGGATGGAGGGCTTTGTCAACTTAGTCAATATGAACGATTCTACC
The DNA here is from genome assembly GCA_034509565.1 of Triticum monococcum. Classification (NCBI taxonomy): domain Eukaryota; kingdom Viridiplantae; phylum Streptophyta; class Magnoliopsida; order Poales; family Poaceae; genus Triticum; species Triticum monococcum. The sequence continues at coordinate 73,516,796 of CM067846.1, forward strand.
TCCTGTTACCGTATGATGTTCATCCAACGGCCTTAGTGCTTCTTCAACCTCTGGTCTTCTTGCTCCAGCCGCCCAAACCAGCGCCGGTCGTGCCGCGTGCTCCTGCCTCCCGTGGCCGGCTGTGATGCCGCGGAGGCCTCACCGCCCCCTACAACTCCCACCGCTGGCCAGGCCATCCCTCTACTCACCCACACCCCCTGTTATTCTGCGGCGACAGCAGCCTCACACCGCAGCTGAACTAGTGAACCCTCATACTCCTCTTCGCATAGGCATCCACTGCTGCGTCTTCCCCCGACTCCCAGTCGTCCCCTTCCTAGTCCTTGCCATCGTCCACCGCCCTGGTGCTCTTGGCGCGGCGTGGTCAACGTGGTCAACGACCGACTTCTATTGGAAGAGTACTGTACGTGGAGAGGCTGACAGCTGGGTCCACGACAGCCGCAAGGAAGTGCCTCCTTATTACGCGGGAAATAATTATTCCTCCACCTGACAGTGGGGACCCACCGGACGGGCCACCAGTATTTTGTGAAAAAATTGTTTCCCCCTGACTGCTGGGACCCACCGGACGGGGCACCGTATTTTGCGAAAAAAAGTTTCCCCCGCTGTCAGCTCGGACCCACCGGAAGTGCCTCCTTACTACGCACAAAAAAATGAATACTCCCCCGGCTAGCTGGGACCCACCTTGCTGGGAGGCTGACTTGTGGGCCTACTAAGTTGACGGGGACGAAGGGCTTTGTCAACTTAGTCAATATGAACGATTCTAGCTCCAGTGACTGCACGATGTCCATCCAATGGCCGTAGTGCTTCTTCAACCTCTGGTCTTCTTGCTCCAGCCGCCCAAAGCAGCGCCGGTCGTGCCACATGCTCCTGCCTCCCGTGGCCGGCTGTGCTGCTGCACAGGCCTCACCGCCCCTACTATTCCCACCGCTGGCCAGGCCCTGCGGCGACGACACCCTCACACCGCAGCCAAACCAGTGAACCCTCGTAGTCCTCTCCGTGCGGGCTTCCACTGCCGCGTCATCCCCTTCCTAGGCCTCGCCGTCGTCCACCGCCGTGGTGCTCTCCGCGCGGCGTGGTCAACATGGTCAAGGAACGACTTCCATCAGAAGAGTACTGTACGTGGAGAGGCTGACAGCTAGGTCCACAGCCACAACCCAGTTTTTTGTGATTTGCCAAGTAAGTCACTTTGTCAGGCCTATTGGGCTGCAAATCTTTCAAGATGAGGAGAGCTTTCATTCGGCTGGCCGAGAAAATGGCCCATCAGTAATGAGAAATGGGTTGTACATTTTTAAAACTATCAAACTGGCAATTAGTTTCAAATATCTTTTTTTTTTCATTTTTAGATTTTAAATTACATTAATTTTTATGCGTGGAGAATTTGTTGGATTTTATATTGATATAAATTTATTTTTAAAATCAGTTTGAATGTGAGTCGAAATTTCGGGATTAAAAACAGTTCGGACCGCATCGACATATGCAAAATTTCGTATAATTTTTTAACAGTTGCCACAATATGGGCTGTAATGCTAACAAAAAGAATATGGGCTCCAAAAAAACCCTTGAGAATTAGCAAATGGGTTGTAAGTTATTATAAATAATGGTAGATGGGCTGTATGCTGTTCTCGACAGATTTGAGGCTTTCCTAAAAAAAAGGTTGACGCACAAGCACTGACTGTTGGATGTCCATCCAACGACCGTCGTGCTTCTTCAATCTCTGCTCTTCCTGCTCCAGCCGCTCAAATAAGCACCGGCGGCACTGCCTGCTCCCTCCTCCTCGCGGCCGGCTGTGCTGCCGCACAGGCCTCATCGCCCGACCGTACTCCCATCGCTGGCCTAGAGATCCCTCTACTCACCCACACCTGCTATTATTCTCCGGTGATGGCAGACGAACTAGTAAACCCTCATATAGTCGTACTCCCCTTCGCGTGGGAAACAACTGCTGAGTCTTCCCTGCCTCCGTGTCGTCCCCTTCCTAGGCCTCGCCGTCGTCCATCGCCCTGGTGCTCTCGGCGCGGCGTGGTCAACGTGGTCAAGGAACGTCTTCCATCAGACGTGGACTGTATGTGGAGAGGCTGACAGCTGGGTCCACGGCCGCAGTAAGGAAGTGCCTCCTTATTACGCGGAAAATAATGATTGCTCCACCTGACAGCTGAGACCCACCGGACGGGCCACTGTATTTCGCGAAAAAAATGTTTCCCCCTGACTGCTGGGACCCACCAGCTACATCTTCGCACGCAAGGAAGTGCATCCGGGCAAAAAAAACGATTCTCCCCCTGACTGCTGGGACCGACCAGCTACATCTTCGCAGGCAAGGAAGTGCGTGACAGTCGGGACCCACCTGGTCGAAGCATACGTAGCATTGTCATTCTGGTCGCGAACGTGTACGTACATACTGGTCGATGTAGAGGCGTGCACGTAGCATTTACACGTACGTACAACGGCCAGGGTGCAAGAAAGAAAATACGGCCATGTATGTGTACATACGGGCGGGGTCTCGAACGCCTACTCGTGCATACGTACGGCCAGGGCTCATGTACATGGCTGAGTCGAAACGGAGAAATAGCATCGTCATCGTGTTCATGGGGAGGCAACAGAATGTGTCGTGTTCATGGGGAGGCAACGGAATGCGTCGTGTTCATCGGGAGGGCTTGGACGGAACAGGCGATGGAAATGAGGCCTGGCATACCGCAAAACAAAGGAAACGGCCTTGTGTTCGACCGGCCACGTTCGAAATGGGATCCTGTTCATCAGGAGGGGTCTGGCATACCGCAAAACGGAGGAAACGGACCTCCTACGGTCGAAACGGGGGTCCTGTTGATCGGGAGGGGTGTGGCGTACCGCAAAACAGAGGAAACGGACTTGTGTTGGAGCGCTACGGTCAAAACGGGGGTCCTGTTCATCGGGAGGGGTGTGGCGTACCACAAAACGGGACTCCACGAGATACTGTTCATCTCCAACATTGACCTCCTCCAGCCTCCATGGGCTCCTGTTCATCCAGCCTCCACGGGCTCCTGTTCATCCAGCCTCCACCGCGCGCTACTCCACCGGCTACTGTTCAACCACCCCTCCATCGTCCACTGTTCATCCAGCCCTCCATGCCACGGGGTCCTGTTCAACCACCCCTCCACGGGCACCCCTCCACGGTCTACTGTTCATCCAGCCCTCCACACCATGGGGTCCTGTTCAACCACCCCTCCACCGTCTACTGTTCATCCAGCCCTCCACACCACGGGGTCCTTTTCATCCACCCCTCCACGGGCACCCCTCCACCACACCATGGGGTCCTGTTCATCCAGAGACAACGCCACCACTCACTGTTCATCCAAACCCCCCCGCAACACTCACTGTTCATCCCATCGATCGGCTTCAGTTAGCAGTAGTAGCGAAGGAATCGCTCGATCGGGTTCAGTTAACAGCCATCGATCGATCGCTCGGGTTCAGTAACGCGTAACCTGCAGTGCAATCGCTCGGGTTCAGTTAGAGCCCAACGCCTCGCTCGGGTTCAGTTAGAGCCAACGCCTCGCACACACGCGCGTACGTGTACGAGAGAAACGTGCATCGCTCGGCCCCGACCTCCCACCGTAATCGGGAACTCCCCAAAATTTTCCTCCCCCTCGCTTCTACCACGGTTTTTTCCGTCATGGATGGCCCAAAGAATGTCATGCAGCTATGTCTCCGGCCCGCCCAGGACGAAAAGCCCATTTTGTGTCATGATTTTTGTCATAGAAGTAGGAGCCCACCCCATCTATGATGATACCGGGTTTTGTCACAATTATCATCATAGAAGTGTCATATGTATGACAGAAAAAAATTTCGTTCGGCCCAAAATGTCACGGATGTGTCTTTTTTTGTAGTGTTGGTCTAGGGGAGGGGGCGGTGCCCCCCTTGCCCTTTCCTACTCCCCCCTTTCCCTCTTTCCCCCTCCGAAAAAGGAAAGGGGAATCCTAGTAGGACTTGGGAGTCCTAGTAGGACTCCCTACACTTGGCGCGCCCCTAGGGGGCCGGCCTCCTCCCCTCCTGCTTTATGTACGGGGGCAGGGGGGCACCCAAAGGCACATCAATTATTCCTCAGCCATGTGCGGTGCCCCTCCACAGTTTACCACCTCGGTCATATTATCGTAGTGCTTAAGCGAATCCCTGCGCAGATCACATCACCAATACCGTCACCACGCCGTCGTGCTGAAGAAACTCTCCCTCGACCCTCTACTGGATCAAGAGATCGAGGGACGTCATCGTGCTGAACATGTGCAGAACACAGAGGTGCCGTACGTTCGGTACTTGGATCGTGAAGACGTTCGACTACATCAACAGCGTTACTAAACGCTTCCGCTCTCGGTCTACGAGGGTACGTGGACACACTCTTCCGTCTCGTTGCTATGCTTCTCCTAGATAGATGTTGCATGATCGTAGGAAGTTTTTTGAATTATTACATTGAAGTTTTAGTAATATTGGCATATATCAAAGAACATCAACGGGGATTTTGGTCTGCGTCTTCTCACCCATACCATAGTCTACCACAACATACATGGATGACTTGCAAATGGGACAATAGTTCAAGTCTTCATACTGAAGCCTAAATAAGGCACATCCTTTCTCACAGGCATGTATCTTCTCATAGGGCATCCTAAGAGCATGGAGGATTTTGTCTAACTAGTAAAGGTTTGCAGGAAGTACATGGCCTTTGGGTAGAAAACGTCCAAATATTGTCATTATTGCATTGTAGCATTCTCTGCCCAAGTTGAATTGAGCCTTCAGAGCCAATATTTGTGAGATGGCATCCAGCTGACAAAGCTCAGTGTGCTCGTGGAGAGGACGTTTTGAAGACTCCGACATTTCATTGAAGGCCTTTGCAGATTCCTGCATCTCATCGTCCGAGTCCCGAGCATTGTCAAAGTCTTGCACCATGTCTTGCATCTCGGTACCATGCTCGTCGGTGCGACGACGAAGCACCTCAGCTCTGGCATGTTGGGCAGACTCGCCATGAAATGTCCACACCGTATAATCTGGCGTAGAACCCCTCTTCTGCAGGTGTTTTCCCATTTCATCCTCTGTCTTCTTGTGCCAATTGTTGCACCCGACACAGGGGCACCATGTTGTCCTCTAGCCATTTGTAAATGCAGCTCTCAGAAACCCCTTGGTTTTTGTTAACCATTCAATGGTCATGTCTTTTTGACTAGTGTGACCGGTGTACACATCCAAGCACGATCACTCATCTTGCCTAGCTACTAGACACATAGGAAACATATATACATCTGGGATATTCTGTTTCAAGTAACAGAATATTATTCTGTTACCCTACTTGAACTGATGGTTTCAAGCGGTTGTACTGATGATTTTCAACTCGTTGAACTGATCGTGTTTTCGTCGGAATGGGGCGTGTAATATATCGTTGGAAAACTCATGACATTTACATTACAAATATATATGAATCTTTTGCAAAATCATCATGGTTTAAGAACAGTTTGGAAAAAACCATTTTTTTTCAAAAACGAAAAGGCGAATCGTATTTTGGACTTAATTTTCAAATGTTTGTCGGAATTGTGCAAATAAGATGGCATTGGAAAGCTGGTGAAAATCCGCTTCTTTCATATATCTATTGTTTTTTCAAATTTTATACAATTTAAAAGTAATTTTGAAAACAGTGAAACTGGGCGAAACGTATTTTGTGAGTTTTTGCAAACGATTTGTCGGATTGACGCAAATGATACGGCGTTGGAAAGCTATGGAAAATGCGCAACTTTTTTGTATTGAAAGTTTTTTCTAATTCTTTACGATTTTAATACGAATTCGAATACGACCAAATTTGATTTCGAACGCGGTTTTTTTAAGTTTGTCGAAATGGGGCAAATAATATATGGTTGGAAATCTATTGAAAATGCTAAACTTAGTCATGTTGAACATTTTCTTAAATCCGTAATCGTTGAAGACTAATTTTGAATACGGTGATATCCATTATGCTATTTTCTGTCAGAAAAAATAGAGTACTTGTACCGATCTATATGTGTGTTTGTACTGATGTATTTTTCAGAGAAATTTTGAATGGTTCCTTAAAATGGGTACTTGAACTGATGTCCATATGGGTTTGTATTGAGCGTGTTTTCACAGAATAGAGTCTACTCTCTCTCTGTTCGGTATGGCTTCTCTCGTAACAAAATTCACGCATTAAAAAGTTTGTACTAGTGAAGGTAAAGGGAAACAAAACACCACCACCATGATGGTATAAAGAGTAACTTTTTTCGCCAATAAATGTGTTGCGTTTTTCTTTGAAAATATATGCCTCGGGTCCATGGACGAACTTTCTCAAATTCCACAGACAAACCAACTATGTTTTATTTTTTAAACTTATATGCCAGTACTAATTAAACATTCTCATACAATTTTTTTGTCCATTATGGACATCAACCAAGATAGGCAGGAGAGAGCACTATCGAACTGACCGTTGCTGCTATGTGTAAGGATTCCATGTTTTGGTCATCCTCATAGCCTGCGTTGTGTACTTCATCCTCAACCTGCAGGTGTCCTTCCTGCTAGTGATCAGCATCATCATCCTGGGCACATTGGACGCATTATGCCTGGCCGCTGCTGGCATCATTGCTGATGCTTACTTTCCTGTGATTAACTTTGCATTCTGTCAAACAAGGAAGAAAAGACAAGACAAAATCAAGGACACTACATCAACACAAATGAAAGAACATTGTTCTTGTACTTTGTCAAACAAGGCTGAATATTTATTTATTTTCTCCCAACACTCACTCTAGCTAATCTACGTTTGGGAGATACGTAGAGGAAAGAAGACATGTACCTCCCTCTGGGTCACATGAATGATTCATCTGAAGGAAATATGCCCTAGAGGCAATAATAAAGTTATTATTTATTTCCTTATTTCATGATAAATGTTTATTATTCATGCTAGAATTGTATTAACCGGAAACATAATACATGTGTGAATACATAGACAAACAGAGTGTCACTAGTATGCCTCTACTTGACTAGCTCGTTGATCAAACATGGTTGTGTTTCTTAGCCATAGACAAAGAGTTGTGATTTGATTAACGGGATCACATCATTAGGAGAATGATGTGATTGACTTGACCCATTCCGTTAGCTTAGCACTTGATCGTTTAGTATGTTGCTATTGCTTTCTTCATGACTTATACATGTTCCTATGACTATGAGATTATGCAACTCCCGTTTGCCGGAGGAACACTTTGTGTGCTACCAAACGTCACAATGTAACTGTGTGATTATAAAGGATCTCTACAGGTGTCTCCAAAGGTACATGTTGGGTTGGCGTATTTCGAGATTAGGATTTGTCACTCCGATTGTCGGAGAGGTATCTATGGGCCCTCTCGGTAATGCACATCACATAAGCCTTGCAAGCATTGCAACAAATGAGTTAGTTGTGAGATGATGTATTAAGGAACGAGTAAAGAGACTTTCCGGTAACGTGATTGAACTAGGTATTGAGATACCGATGATCGAATCTCGGGCAAGTAACATACCGATGACAAAGGGAACAAAGTATGTTGTTATGCAGTCTGACCGATAAAGATCTTCGAAGAATATGTGGGAGCCAACATGAGCATCCAGGTTCCGCTATTGGTTATTGATCGGAGACATGTCTCGGTCATGTCTACATTGTTATCAAACCCGTAGGGTCCGCACGCTTAACGTTACGATGACAGTTTCATTATGAGTTTATATATTTTAATGTACTGAAGTTTGTTCAGAGTCCCGGATGTGATCACGGACATGACGAGGAGTCTCGAAATAGTCGAGACATAAAGATTGATATATTGGACGGCTATATTCGGACACCGGAAGTGTTCCGGGTGATTTCGGAGAAAACCAGAGTGCCGGAGGGTTAGCGGAACCCCCCCGGGAGAAGTAATGGGCCTTATGGGCCCTAGTGGAGAGAGCGAGGGGCGGCGAGGGTGGGCCGCGCGCCCCCTCCCCCTCTGGTCCGAATTGTACTAGGAGAGGGGGGCGACGCCCCCCTTTCCTTCTCCCTCTCCCCCTTCCTTTCCCCCTCCTAGTAGGAGTAGGAAAGAGGGGAGTCCTACTCCTACTAGGAGGAGGACTCCTCCTCCTTGGCGTGCCCAAGGGCCGACCGGCCTCCCCCCTTGCTCCTTTATATACGGGGGCAAGGCGGCACCTCTAGACACACAAGTTGATCCTCGTGATCATTTTCTTAGCCGTCTGCGGTGCCCCCTTCCACCATACTCCTCGATAATATTGTAGCGGTGCTTAGGCGAAGCCCTGCGACGGTAGAACATCAAGATCGTCACCACGCCGTTGTGCTGACGGAACTCTTCCCCGACACTTTGCTGGATCGGAGTCCGGGGATCGTCATCGAGCTGAACGTGTGCTAGAACTTGGAGGTGCCGTAGTTTTGGTGCTTGATCGATCGGGCTGTGAAGACGTACGACTACATCAACTGCGTTGTCATAACGCTTCCGCTGTCGGTCTACGAGGGTACGTAGACTACACTCTCCCCTCTCGTTGCTATGCATCACCATGATCTTGCGTGTGCGTAGGAATTTTTTTGAAATTACTACGTTCCCCAACAGTGGCATCCGAGCCTAGGTTTTATGCGTTGATGTTGTGCACGAGTAGAACACAAGTGAGTTGTGGGTGATATAAGTCATACTGCTTACCAGCATGTCATACTTTGGTTTGGCGGTATTGTTGGATGAAGCGGCCCGGACCGACATTACGCGTACGCTTACGCGATACTGGTTCTACCGATGTGCTTTGCACACAGGTGGCTGGCGGGTGTCAGTTTCTCCAACTTTAGTTGAACCGAGTGTGGCTACGCCCGGCCCTTGCGAAGGTTAAAACAACACCAACTTGACAAACTATCGTTGTGGTTTTTGATGCGTAGGTAAGAACGGTTCTTGCTTCAGCAGGTAGCATTGTCTGCTCTAAAGACCTTGTTTTCACTCGAGATTTCTCCATCACCAATTCAAATGGCTGATGCACAGGAAGAGCAGTTGAATATACAAACATTGTCGACAAAAGCAATGAGAAATACAAAAAAAGGACGGCATGCTATAATTCACATATATGACGCTTGCCTAAGCAGCATGGCATTGCATAATTCACATACATAATGCCTTGCAACAAGATAACATTGCATAATTCACATATATAATGTCTTGCAACAAGATGGCATTGCATAATTCACATATATCGTAATTAGACACTAAACAGGTGGCATTCACACAAAGCATGTCTAAACTAAGCAAATGACATAGCAATGCAAGATACCATACGCACGATATGAGCACGCACCTCGGGGGGGGGGGGGGGATATGACTGGTCATCTGTCTCTGAATCCTCCACTGAGGAGCTAATGGTAACCAGCAAGACATGCGCTTCGTCAGATAGCATTGTCTAGTCTGAAGACCTTGTTTCCACTCCAAATTTTTCCATGACCGTGCCAAATGGCTGATGCACAGGAAGAGTAATTGAATGCACTAAAATTGTTGACAAATTTAACACATAATAAAAAAATGATGGCATGATATAATTCACATATAAGATGACTGGCTAACCAGGGTGGCATTGCAAGATTCACATATATGATGCCTGGCTAGACAAGATGGCATTGCATGATTCACATATACGATAAAGAAACTAAACAGATGGCATTGACACAAAGCATGTCTAAACTAAGAAGATGACATCTTTAATGTATACAGTAAGCAATGCAAGGCACCATATGCATGATATTACCAACATCAGCATGCCAAGTTAGAGAGAAGACCTCATGGGGTAAATAGGAGTGGTCTTCTCCTTCTGAATCCCCCTCATAACAGTTATCTTCCTCTTGATTATGATCCGAAATGGGTGGAGGGGGCTGCCTTTGCGCCCACCATGGAACGACGTCTGCATGAAATTTTATTGCCACGCAAGGCTCGTCTCTTTTGCTCTACATGATCAGTTCCATTGTGTACAATAACTGGCACGCATAGGAACAAAACATAGTGAGATTATGTAAGGAGTGCATGCACAAATCCAGAGTGATGGTAGCAAACTGTGGATAGACCCAAAACCAATGATAGCAGGTAGATAATAGCTTTAGTTAAAAAATACAGATAATGGCTCCTTTAATGTTTGTCTGCACCCAACATGAAACTCATAGTAGACACCGGAGATTAACCAGATAGTAGACAGATAATACTGATTGCTGCCCCAATATGTACCCCACAACCATTTAAAAACTCAAGTTTCAGCATTAGTTTGGACCTGACTCGGAGTCTAATAGGTGAACACGACAATAATGTAGCATGTCATCATATTAAGCGACGCATAACGTAAGCAGACACGAAAGAGTGCGACCTCTCTTGTGGACCCGTGTAGTCCTGAAGGTCATCTATTCAGTTGATGATGGTAATGCAGTTGCCATGGCTGCCGGCAGCAGGGAAGAAGATCTGAGGCGGCGAAAGACAGTCTAGAGAGCGGATCCCTGCTGTGGTGAACCCTTCCATCGTTGGAGCAGCTGAGCTGGGGTGGAACACAGCGCCACAGGAGCAGGACAAACCACACAAGGTTTTCTTTGACACATATCTGTAACAGAAGTAATTGAGTAAGGGCTTGTTTGAATTTGAGGATTCTAACAATGCAGGGATAGGAAATAGATAGGAATAGGATAGGAATGCACGTGCAAAACAGAGAATTTAAAAACACAGGATTTCTGCCAATCTGGGTGTTTGATTCACAACAATTGGAAGATCACAGGATGCAAAAAAGCATGGTGAGTTTAAGTCAAACCACAAGAAAATGTACGGTTATAATGGTATTATGCTACTATCTCTTAGTCTTGTGCTTGATGAATAGGAATATGAAAAGGAGGAGAAGTGGAAATTAGAATTCCCACGTTTTTTCTGTCAAGGAGACACTAAAGGAACAAATCCTATAGTTTTCCTTTGCTCCATTCCTTTGCACCAAATTCATGAAAAGTAGTACCATAGGAAACTTTCCAATTCCGATGTTTTTCATTCACTTTTCCTTTCAAGCACTAGAGATTCTAGTAGGCAGGCTTGAGCAAGGAAAATCCTACACTAAAAAAATGTTTTTTGTGCTACTTCTATTACTTTGGACCCAGGCCACTGCCATACTAGCTCATCTCCCAGGCCTATCGACAAATGCACAGCTCAAACGCGTAGAGGAAAATAATGATGGCGTTCAAGAGAGTCCATCATGGATAGCTAAGTTGCCTGCTACCTCATTGCTTGTCATATAGTAGGATAAAATAATCGTATTTCCCGTTACTACGAGTGCTCAGTGGACAATATATAACATGTAGAGTAAAAATGAGATGCAACAAGTGTACAACCTCTTTGGCAAAGCCATGTCGATCTCAGCGTGATTGGGGTTGGCCGGTGAGGATGCTCCGGCTGACTTGGCTGTCGAAGGAGGGGAAGAAGATCTTAGGTGTTTGGAGATGGAGCCCGAGGTACTGCTCCGCTATGATGGAGGGTTTCGTCGTTGGAGCAGCTCCGGTGAGTTGTACGACGCCAAGGCTGAAGCAGGACAAGAGAGACAACAAACAATGTTAACCTGAGTGGAATTCTAATAGCATCTCCAATACATGACGTAAAATACATAAACACAAAGTGCTAGATGTAAAATACATCAGCCGCTCATCTCTGAACTTAACCATCGAAACTGAATTTAACTGTCGAAAGTAAACTTAACTGTCGAAACTGAACATAACTGTCGAAACTGAATTTTGCTATCAAAACTGAATTTTGCTGTCGAAACTGAACGCACTAGCAAGGTGAGGCTACACGTCGGTCGACTGACTTTTTCATCTCTGGTCAGCCGATTTTGCAGCCATTGGATATGAAATCAAGGGCCTGCGGTTCATCTTCAACCTCCACGCCCTTGAGCCGGCGAAACAGCAGCCCCCCGCCGCCCGCGGTGCGCCGCCCCGCCCACCCCGAAAACACTCCCCACCGCCGGTCCGCCGCCACCCCGGGCATCCCTCTAGGCCCCCCCGTGCCGAGCTTTTTCTCCGGCGATCCCCACGCCACCACCCCGCCAACGCCCCGCCACCGCCGGCGACCACCGCCCCCATCCTAAACCCTAAGATAGATAGTGGGGTACCTCTCCGGCGAGCCCCCTCCCCGCTGCGGTTGGTTCTTCCTTCACCCCGGTGGCATCGGAGTGAAGTGTAGCTAAATAGGAGCAGCATCGCAAGCAAGAGCAAGAGAGAGAGAGCAGCAGCGCGAGCAAGAGCAATAGCAAGAGCATACTAGGCAGGGGACCGAGAGCAAGAGCAGAGCAGCAGCGCGAGCGAGAGCTAAAGCAGCAGCAGGTCCTACTGATATGGACGTCGCCGCCGAGGGAGCGACGCCGTGGAGGAAGTGGCCGGCGACGCCACCGTGGATGGAGCCGCGCCGTGTTGGCTCGGGACTGAGCGCCAGCAGCACCGTGAGATCGAATCAAGAAGAAAATGCGGTGATTAGTGTACAACCTCTTTGGTGGCGCTGATTAGGCGGCAGCTTCATCCGAGGAAACGGTGATGATACTCTTCCGGTGGTGCAGGTGAAGACAGCGGTGTGGGAATGGAGGTGGCGCGAAAGATGAGGGGAACGTCGGGGCAGCTCCTTGGAGGTGGAGGACGGGGTGGCTGAACCGGCGGGACGATGAGATCGACGACGGATCCTCATCCGGTATGGTGGATGAGGGACGTCGAGGTGTTGCTGTGGACGACATCGTCGGGGAAGGGGCTCCGGCTGGGTGGCGGACGAAGCAGGGTGTGGGGTTTCGTCGTGGGTTTTCGCGGCCTTGGTGTACGAATGGGTGGGCGGATGGGATGGCAGTGGGGAACCATGGCTTAGAGACGCGCATGTCCGAAATGTGGGGTAAGTTATGAAAGTACCCCCACTGATTTGAGGCGGTTCTTTCGGTTCAGGGGTACCACGGGCATTTCGCGTGTTAGGATTTCACAGGAGGTGGGAGTTTTCGCGCGCGTTGTAACTTCGGAATAGCAAGGCGCGGGTTGAGATGGAGGGAGTTGTCGGAGCACAACGAGACAAAGATATATCTTAAATATTTCGGGCTAACAAGGCGCGGGTTGAAGAGGCGGGAGTTTCGCAACACGATAGACAGAGACGCTAGCTTGAATTTTCGGCATAACAAGGCATGGCTTGAAATTTCGGAGGAACAAGCTTAACGTGTACCCAAAAAAAGACAATTTGCACCTCAACACGCACAACACACACACAAACACCATTTAGACTAGAGTAAGGTACACGTGGATTGCACGCATGAGATTTGGCAACCAAATTATGAATATATACCACATTATAGCATGCAAGATTTGAGTCATATATGCATGATGTAGATGTTCATTTAATTCTTATAGTTCATTTCATTCAAAATCATCTAGTTTTTATAAGAAAGCTAATATATTTTATGATTCATGGAATTGTGCGTCGTAAGACATAAAGTAAAAACAAATAATGGCAAATCATGTAGAAAAACATTTGGGAAATTCTGATACGGAAGATTCTAGAACAAATAAGAAGTGCTTGTGTTTTGATGTTTCTGCATTATGCTTAAGTTCAACCATGGAGTCTTCTAGATTATACATGTGGCAAAATCTGGTGGAATCTAGATGATATCCAATGGCCAGTAGTGCTCAAATTTGCCATCTTTGGTCCATCGGATTTGCCTCATCCAACGACCATCTTTCAAAGTTAAAGTTACCCGCACACAATATAAAAAATATAATATATATATAGGGGTATAGATATAGATATGTGATGCAAAAGCTGCCCATCATCTCCAATTAGAATAGTGTGTCCATGCATGGATGCGACGTGGCCAAATGATGTCTGCCATCGGTATCTCAAATTCAAATCAGTCTGACCTTGTTCAATGTGTATACATTACAACATGCTCGTTTCCAGACCACACCGCGTAGATCTCCGTTATATTCATGCATGCATGGGTTTCAAACATCAGGATCTCTTATTCAAATATTTGAATTCAACTTTACATTGATTGTGACCTCACCTATTCAGCTATTCTTTTAGACCCACACAGTAGTCTTCTCTTTATAATTGTACCACTAACTTTCTCTCATGCATGCATGCACACACACTACCAGTCGGCATTATCCATCGCACGCATGCAATCTTTTTCTTCAGGTCGGTCTCCCATGAAGGCACACACCAACACACATCCCCCTCGCCATCATATAGGGCATTATTTATGTCTCACGCGTGCATGCGCAACGATCAATGTTCCTCTATGTATGTGTGTATATAGCTAGGTCTTTCATAGTTTTCCACGCAAACCGATCAATCAATATATCCAGTGAGGTCTCACCCTGTTTCCCACGTCCACATTGATCAATCTATACCTCTCTATATAGGATTAACATATATAGCTAATACACCCACATTAATTATGTATCCAACGCCCCCCTATCATCATCCATGCCTTCCGCTTCATCTCTCAGACGCGTGCACAATGGCGAAGACAGGGGGCAGTAAGGGCCCTGCCCCCTCCCTGTTGGGGAACGTAGTAATTTCGAAAAAATTCCTACGCACACGCAAGATCATGGTGATGCATAGCAACGAGAGGGAAGAGTGTGATCTATGTACCCTTGTAGATCAACAACGGAAGCGTTAACTTGGTTGATGTAGTCTTACGTCTTCACGGCCCGACCGATCAAGCACCGAAACTACGGCACCTCCGAGTTCTAGCACATGTTCAGCTCGATGACGATCCCCGGACTCCGATCCAGCAAAGTGTCGGGGAAGTGTTCCGTCAGCATGACGGCGTGGTGACGATCTTGATGTACTAATGTCGCAGGGCTTCGCCTAAGCACTGCTACAATATTATCGAGGACTATGGTGGAAGGGGGCACCACACACGGCTAAGAATATGATCACATGGATCAACTTTTTGTCTCTAGGGGGTGCCCCTGCCTCCGTATATAAATGCTCAAAGGGGGGGTGCGGCCGGCCAGGAGAGGCGCGCCAGGAGGAGTCCTACTGACTTCCCCCCTTTCCTAGTTGGAATAGGATTCGCGGAGGAGAGAGAGGAGGAAGGGGGGCCGGCCCCCTCTCCTTGTCCTATTCGGACAAAGGGAGGGGAGGGGCGCGCGGCCCATCTCTGGCTACCTCTCCTCTCTTCCACTAAGGCCCACTAAGGCCCATATATCTCCCGGGGGGGTTCCGGTAACCTCCCGGTACTCCGGTAAAATCCCGATTTCACCCGGAACACTTCTGATATCCAAACATAGGCTTCCAATATATCAATCTTTATGTCTCGACCATTTAGAGACTCCTCGTCATGTCCGTGATCACATCCGGGACTCCGAACAACCTGCGGTACATCAAAACGTATGAACTCATAATATAACTGTCATCGAAACCTTAAGCGCGCGGACCCTACGGGTTCGAGAACAATGTAGACATGACCGAGACACGTCTCCGGTCAATAACCAATAGCGGGACCTGGATGCCCATATTGGTTCCTACATATTCTACGCAGATCTTTTATCGGTCAGACCGCATAACAACCTACGTTGTTCCCTTTGTCATCGGTATGTTACTTGCCCAAGGTTTGATCGTCGGTATCCAATACCTAGTTCAATCTCGTTTCCGGCAAGTCTCTTTACTCGTTCTGTAATACATCATCCCGCAAATAACTCATTAGTTGCAATGCTTGCAAGGCTTAAGTGATGTGTATTACCGAGAGGGCCCAGAGATACCTCTCCGACGATCGGAGTGACAAATCCTAATCTCGAAATACGTCAACCCAACATGTACCTTTGGAGACACCTGTAGAGCACCTTTATAATCACCCATTTACGTTGTGACGTTTGGTAGCACACAAAGTGTTCCTCCGGCACACGGGAGGTACATAATCTCATAGTCATAGGAACATGTATAAGTCATGAAGAAAGCAATAGCAACATACTAAACGATCGGGTGCTAAGCTAAAGGAATGGGTCATGTCAATCAGATCATTCAACTAATGATGTGATCCCGTTAATCAAATGACAACTCTTTGTCCATGGTTAGGAAACATAACCATCTTTGATTAACGAGCTAGTCAAGTAGAGGCATACTAGTGACACTCTGTTTGTCTATGTATTCACACATGTATTATGTTTGCGGTTAATACAATTCTAGCATGAATAATAAACTTTTATCATGATATAAGGAAATAAATAATAACTTTATTATTGCCTATAGGGCATATTTCCTTCACTCCCCCCTAACATTACTATATATCAAGGCTAATATGAATGTGATCATTAGACAATTGCTGCTAAAAATGGTTTAAGTTCATGAATTGACCCTCCTCGTAAAGGATTAGCAATGCTTGGCCCCCTAGCTCATTTATTTTTCATGGCTCCGCCACTGCGCACATTAGCGCACGTGTTCGCCCCCTCTCTCTAAATATCGATCTCGCACTTGTGCATTCCTTCATAGTCTCCCTCCACTCGGCCCCTCGCACCATCTTCTAGCCCCCCACCGGATTTTGCCACATGTACAATCTAGCAGACTCCATGGTTGAACTTAAGCATAATGCACAAACCTCAAAACAACAGTGGTTCTCTTTTGTTCTAGAATCTTCCATATCATAACTACCCAAACTTTTTTCTAGTTGAATTGCCATTATTTTTTTTTACTTTATGCTTTACAATGCACAATTCCATGAATCATAAAATAGATTAAGGGCTTCTTTGATTCAAAGGATTCTCAAAGGAATTTTGGAGGATTCTAATCATTAGGAATTTTTCCTATCTTGGTTGTTTGATTCGTAGGATTATAAACGATAGGAATTTTTCCATATGATTCATTTGCACTAGATTTCATAGGAAACATCCCATCCACTCAAACCTCTTTGAAAGAATTCTGCGTTTTCTATGCACAATCAAACACTCGTACAATCCTGTAGGATTCAAGACGACATTCCACTATAATCCCATGTTTTTCCTATTCCCGCGTTCTTAGCTTTTTTTATAAAAACTAATTGATTTTGAATGAGATGAACTATAAGAATGAAATGAAGGGCTACATCAGGCATATATGACTCAGAGCTTACATGCTATAGTGTGGTATTTATTCATAATTTTGTTGCAAAATCTAATGCGTGCAATGCACATGTATCTTACTAGTACTTTGAGTATGTGCAAAACACGCAAATTAGAATACCAATGGCACGCTACACAGTGTCTATCTTATAGTTCATGAAGCCACGTGGCACATGTGTAGGCGTTGTCGCGACCTCCTTGCGTGGATTGATCACAGTGACATGCTGCTGGTTCTAGAAGAATGTACTCGTCCTCCCTGAGCCATACTGGTGGTACATGCACGAAGCGAAGATGTGCACGCACGCCATGCACGCACTCATTCCTCGCACGCACACACGGGTACACGGGCGGACGCAATTTTGTACCAAGATCCACCCCATGTGATAATTTGATGCATGTAAAGTCGTTCACATCATTGATGGTCAATTAATACAGCGCATGCAAATTGAGTGGACGTGAGGGCAGAAGAAAGACATTATTACTCCACTGTGCGCATGCGAGTAGTTAAATCGTGGGTTGGTAGTAGTACTTCCATTGGTCTCCTTCGTATTTTGTGCCAATTTTTGATAGTAATATAATATTTATGCATTGGAGCAGTGTAGTACTTGAAATTTAAGTTCCGCTAAACTCATCGGGAGCCGTTTCGGGCCTCGAAACCAAAACCATCAATTAATCTTTACCTTGTTCCCATCACATTCGAAAGCCTGCTCACACCTACTAGTAGTACGTACCAAAACTGAACATGTTCCCACTATGCAGGTATTAGTACTAGTGCTAGTACTTAGGTTATAAAAAGGGGAACTACCTAACTGAAAATCACTCTACCTTTCCTCCTCATAAGTGCTTCTTCTTCGCCCGTCGTTGCCATGGCCGGTGAGCAGAGCTCTAGGTCGAGAACTACTCGTAACAAGGGAGCGGCAACCGAGGCTGCAGAAAAAAAGAGAGACCTCGAAAGATCTCTCACGGACAGGCGATGGCTCCCAGGAGCGCCCTAGCCGCGGAGGCGAACATGCCGAGCCGGTGGAGGTGGAGTCGTTATCCCTCGATGGCATGCCCGATCAGCTCAATAAGCAGAAGGAGTTCATCCAAGGCTTGATGGAGTTGCTGAAGGAGAGCCTCGACGACATGCCCACTGAGCTCAATCAGCAGGGGGAGTTGACCGCCGGCTTGGTGATGCTGCTGAAGAAGAGCATTGCCTCGGAGAAGAAGGCGACCGGCGAAATCCTGCGACTTTGGGAGGACAATGCGAAGCTCTGCCACAAGATCGACTTGTTGAAGGAGAAGAACGCCAGCTGGAAGAGCTGCATGAGAATAGTAGTTTTCGATGAAGATGCTGCAGGCCCTCACCATGGAACAGAAGGAAGAGTTGGCGAAGCTTCGCATCGAGCACCCGGCTGCTGTCAAGGTACGTAATATGGCCATGGAACAGATGATGAAGGCTCGCGTCGAGAAATGCCGCGTCATGGACACAATGATGAAGATGGCGGAGGAGACACGCAAGGAGATGGAGGTCGTGGAGGCGATGAAGAAGCAGTTACGACTCCGCGGCGAATTAGATCATTTGGGGTGATAATCTTCCTTCTTCTTTTGCTCCTATGTCTCATCTTTCTCTTCGGGTGTTTCGCCGCACATGTCATGTTCTCTACGAGGCATGAATAGAACAATGTTTTTTTGAGGGAATGAATAGAACAATGCTAACAATGAGATGACTAGCAAATTAGATCATTTTTTATTGCCATATGGCACTGGGCTGCCGTGTTTCGTGCTCCTCCGCCACAGTACTACTCCAGTGGAAAACTTGAGTATACCGCACGGTTCTTTGCTCCTCCTCGATCAGGTCGTCGGCGCATTTATACGAGCAGTCAAATCACAAGGCCCCGCCTTCCAGCAGTAATGAGCCGTCAAATCACAAAGGCCCTCGCCTCTCGTGAAACCGACCAAGCTAGACTGCCCCACCCTCTAGCCTTTTAAAAAATGTATACTTTTGTACAACAGTAGTATCGATGGATTGCGCCATGGAGCAAAACTTGAAATTTTAAAAAAGGTGGTACATATAGAGAGCGCTCATTGCCAAATTATGCATATAGTACTATTAAAAAGGCTAGTTACAATAATGGTGTCCAGCACAAGCCAACCCTCAAATAAAACTAACAGGGTGCTTGGATACGTTTTAGTCCCATGACTAAAAGTAGTGGGACTAAAACATGATAGCCCCACCCATGCTTGGATCCAAATACTAAAAAGGCTAAAATCATGTTAATGAGCATTTATTATCCTCCAAACCCTCCAATCCAGAACTCGCCTGTGTTAAAGGAGAGGAGTTAAATGAGTAGAGAGAGGACTAATCCACATTTTAGTAGGGGTACCCCTGACTAAAATTTTTTAGTCTCAAGACTAGTTTTAGCCCCTCTTTAGTCAGGGGTGCTTGGAACTTTAGCCTCTTAAAGAGACTATTTTTAGTCAGACTAAAATAAGTCCCTTGGATCCAAGCACCCTCTAAGCATCCTGGAATTCTTTGACAAAACTAAGACCCTGAAATTCTTTGACAACTAAACTACTAGCTATATGATGTTGACCATATATATTGTACGTATATAATGTGAAGAAACGAGTGGTAGTACTATACCAACTAAAAGATGAAATGTAAGAAATATTAGTATGTACGTACTGAAGAGTTAAAGTAACGAGAAGAAACATAACATAGTTCTGCTTGGGGCTCAGCACAACACACCCCTCAAATTAAATTAAGCACACCTGAAATTAAACTTTGCAACTATTCCGGTAGACACTGCCACTACTAGGAAAAGGCCTACTAGTGGTGCACCAGTTTTGCGCCATTAGTACCACGCCACTAGTATTTTTTACTAATGGTGCACCACTGGTGCGCCATTAGTATACCAAATACTAATGGCGCACCTGTAGTGCGCCATTATTATGCCTAGAGGTGCGCCATTACTATCTGACTTAGTAATGGCGCACCACATAGAAGTGCACCATTAGTAATAATTTTTTTCAATTTAAAAAAATTCATTTTTTTTATTTTTTCTTAATCTCGGGTCACTATGGCTTAATCTTGGGTCAATATGCTTAATCTCAGGTCAAATCGCACTCCGTGGTCAAACTTCCCAAAAGGTCACCCATCATCACACTACTCCAACCCAAGCACGCTTAACTTCAGAGTTCTATCCAACCCTAGCACCAACTCACTTCACAGACACTTATTGATATATCTAGCATATCAATCCTATTAAACCTTGTTGATGTTTAGGACTTTGTTCATGTTCATGAGTGTGATGAAATTTTGAAAAAATATTTCAAACTTCCGTTCATATTACGTATCATATTTTGAAAAAAAATTCTGAAAAAAAATTGAAACTAAATTTTTTCTGTTACTAGTGGCGCACCTAGCATACGGTGCGCCACTAGTAAGTTTGAAATTTTTTGAATTTGTTTGCCTCCAGATCTTAAAAGCCCCGTAACTTTTTTTGTTAGGTTTTTGAGGATTTTGAAAATGTTTAACGGGGTAGATGATTTTTCATATAGAAAACTTTTTAATTTGAGTTCGTATGCAAAAGTTATGCCCATTTTACAAATTCCACAGAGATTTTGCAAATAAAGTCGAAATTCATATTTGTAAATTTTCCCAACTAGACCACATATCACATGGGAAACTTATTTTCTTTTTTTTGACATTTTCATCATTTTCTTTTATTTTTTTAAAACTGAAAAGGCGGTCCACGACGGGGGAGGGGGGCTGCATGCGAGGGAATTTTTGGGCCAAGTTAGTAATGGCGCACCGTGGGAGTGGTGCGCCATTACTAGTTTTCAAAAAATATAAAAAAAATTGAATAAATAATTGAAAATTGTTTACTAGTGGCGCACCGTGGGTGTGGTGCGCCATTACTAGTTTAACTAGTAATGGCGCACCACTCCCACGGTGCGCCATTACTAGTTTTGAAAAAAAATTGAAATTTTTTTTGAATTTTTTTTACTAATGGCGCACCATGGATGTGGTGCGCCATTACTAGTTTTGAAAAAAAATAAAAATAAAATCTTGTTACTAATGGCGCACCAACACATGGTGCGCCATTAGTATATAGTAGTGGCGCACCACATGTCTGGTGCGCCATTAGTGTGAATTCCATCTATAGCCCTTTTCCTAGTAGTGTGCATTAGAACCACCATGAGCAACGACACTGCCACCTTAGTCGAAGTTGGAGTCCACGTCCTCGACTTCGTCCTTGTCCCTGTTCCTCTTGGCTGATACTTCTTTGCTTGAACCGCACACTTGGCTGTTGCTCTTCATCCAACCCTTGTACATATTGAAGCAAAGGTAGCCATCCATTGCAGCGTAGTGGATGTGGTCTATATCTAGTACATTCCACTGCCATGCATGACGATGAAACATGTAATGAGGTTTCTCCAGTTTACCGTACGAAGGATGAACCATGGCTCCTGTCACGGTCAGCATTGAAGGCTGACAAGAGGACACCAGCCGATTCTTCTGGAGGTCGAAGGTGTTGCCTACAACGAGGCCTATCCGATGCAGGACTTCTTTGTCGTTACCAAACTCTACAGTAACGAATTTGACTAGGTTGCTCTCAAGGAAGTCCTTAAAATCCTGGCACTCAACGTCGGCATGGCATATGTGGTAGACCAAGCGTAAGTCATGCACACAAACCTGGATCACGGAGGGCTTCTTCCTCTCTTCATCCTTTAGATCCTTCTCTCATCCCAGGACTGTGGTGTACTCAACATCTAGCCCAGCGACCCACTCATCATCTGAGTCTTCGAACATGCGTCTGAAGCGAGAAAGGCATCCTTTCACCGTCACGGAAGAACGGGTGTAGATGATGTCGAACTCATCGCCGGTGATGGTTCTAACCATGTACTCACCGCCGATCGTGGAGATTTGGGACGCCATGGATTTGGGAGGACGGTTAGGATTAGTGAAACTACCGTAATGTGAATGGACGGGACGAGTAGGAGCGAACCACCGTAGTATTGAAGGACGTGTTGGGACGAGTAGGAGCGAACTGCCAGCGTGCGAACGGCAGGGTAGTGGCTTTCCATTCTCCCATGATATGGGCTTCCGAGAGCCCTTGGATTTGAGATCGAACGGTTGCATGGCGTGATTCTAGACCTATGGGTGAATATCCTATCCTGGAGGGTTATTCTGCAAATTTTTAGCAACTTAGCATGCGACCGTTTGATCTCAGATCCAAGGGCTGCCAGCAGCTCGTATCATGGTCGCGCCTACCACGACCGTCGCGTCGCTCGCGCCATCGCGCCCTTGGAGATTTAACACGGTGCGTTAGGCTATCTGATGTTGGCATGTCATACATAGTCATCACTTAGTCACTCATACTACAACAAGGTTGGCTATAAGTGTATTTTTTTACTCCTCTCTATCTCTTTCTTCGTACTCAAGGAAGAAACGGTGCTAAGCGCGTGTATTTATTGCATTTCCCAAGGAGTGACCTCTTCCAATGAAATGGTGTTGCTAAGTTTGCTTCATTTAATTAGCTATAGACTCAAAATTGTCTTTTCACCTAGGTACACGCGCTTAGCACCGTTTCTTCCTTGGGTCACCAAACTAGTCTCTCTCTTCTTGATTAACTTGCCACATCAGACTTTATGCTTATGTGGCAAGCTTAAGCACCTGTAGGAGCAAGTAAAAGTAAGTACAATAGTGCTCTTGACATGGCATTTTTGCATATGTGGAGGAAAGAGAGCCAAGGAAAAAGTGGAGAAGTGGGCTCTCATGCAAGAGCCAGCCTCTACTACATGGTGGAGCATTGGGAGAGGCACCTGTATGGAGGTGGTCAGGAATCTGGGAGACTCACGCCGGTCGTAGTGCCGCAGTTAAAATGATAATGGCAAGTCAAATCACGGGGCCCCACCTGTCCAGCAGTAACTCGCTGTCAAATCACACAGCCCTACGTTTGTAGTAGCCTACTCCCTCGTCTTCTCGCATCTCTGTCGAAACGACTAGGCGGAACTGCCCCGCCGCCTACCGCATAGGAAAAGCCCCGCCCTTGACTTTTAAATAGTATACAGTATACTAATTTTGTATCCATGGATTGCGCCCTTGCCATGGAGCAAAGCGTCTAGAAAACGGAGGAGAGACGGTGGTCTTGCAATAGAGAAGAGGGAGAGGCGAGACGATGGTTTTGGAATGGAGATGATGGAGAGGAGAGGAGGTGGTTTTGCGATGGAGAAGAGGGAGAGGAGCGTGCGGCAGCGATTTAGGATTGGACGAGAGGGCCGACGCGCTCTGACTGGATCAAAATCAAAATCAATTTACCCTTCAATTAAGAAAGCGACCCCACATTAACTAGTCTCCCTTTTATTCTTGGTCATAATTGACCATGATTTTCGCACATAAAATATATGTTATACGTTGTATACAAGGCCACTATCAAAATTACAATTTGCAACTATACAAGGCCACTAACATTAATCGAGGCAAAAATGATGGCGTTTGCCTCGTACTAGCACCCGAGGACATTAATATCCCTTGTGTGCATGCGGGAGTGAGAAGGTTAGCTTGCATTCCCAACATTAATCAACCAATGAGGAGTAAGAGGGTTGGCTTGTTGTGCTTGGGAGAGAAAAACCACATTAATTAACACGACAATCAAGGCGACAAGCTAGCTTGCACCATTGACTTAAACATAGCATTGATTTTTACCTTGGTACCTGTAATATGAGTTTGTGGCCTTGTATACAAAAATGGAGGGAGTATAATTTGAAAGTACATTGTCACGACCGGTTTTCCAATAAAAATATTTATTGAGAAACCAATCTGTGAGTCCAGTATGAGAGAAAATCCTCCTCACTGGTAGACAAATACTTGATACAATAAGCCAGTAGCATAGAATATATTACAGGGTTGAGCTAGGGCTGCTCAACAAATTATTACAAGCGCGCCAATAATTATACATAATGGCGGATATAACACAATGGTATGGTGGCATACTACTGACTCGAGGATAGTGGTGGTGGAATAACACAATGGGAAGTGTGGTAACACAACTTTCAAACTGGCATCTCATCGAGCGTCGTGGTGAGGCTCGATAAATTTATTCGGGTTGCGGAAGCGGGTATAAAACAGTGACCAAGACCAGGGTCACACGAGACTGACTGGGATTCCTCTAGGCGTCGGACTCGCTATCGAACTCTTCATCCATGAGATCGCCTTCGTCAGCATCTGGCCAAATCAACAAGCCAGTGAGTACTTTGAAAGTACTCGCAAGACTGTTCGGACGTAAGATATAACAAATGCATGCATGAATGCGTCATGAATAATCCTTCCAATGCACAATAAAAAAAATTCATAACGAAGTAAGTACAAGGGAAACGGCGGTAGTCCGCCTGAAATCCCAACAAAATATAAATGAGAACCGATCGGGTGTCTGAAGCGACGCCTCGAAGGGTGAACAAATAATAACAGAAAATTATGCCACAGTCGGGCGTCTTAGCGACACCACATAAAGGGCTTAAAAGAAATGCCACAGTCGGATGTCTGAGCAACATCACAGAAAGGGCTTAAAAGAAATGCCACAGTCGGACGTCTAAGCGACATCACAGAAAGGGCTTTAAAATAAATGCCACAGTCAGACGTCTGAGCGACATCACAGAAAGGGCTTAAAAGAAATGCCACAGTTGGACGTCTGAGCGACATCACAGAAAGGGCTTTAAAAGAAATGCCACAGTCGGATGTCTGAGCGACATCACAGAAAGGGCTTTAAAAGAAGTGCCACAGTCGGACGTCTGAGCGACATCACAGAAAGGGCTTTAAAAGAAGTGCCACAGTCGGACGTCTGAGCGACATCACAGAAAGGGCTTTAAAAGAATTGCCACAGTCGGACGTCTGAGCGACATCACAGAAAGGGCTTTAAAAGAAGTGCCACAGTCAGACGTCTGAGCGACATCATAGAAAGGGCTTAAATCCACAAGTCAATAATACACATAATAAATATTCAGTTCATGATAATAAACGGGTTAGTCCATCCACAGGAATAAACTTTTAACCGGGCTTAGTGCTCACGAGATTCACCGGAGTATCTGTCACCAAAACTGGCACTTGTCAAAATAAGTCAGTGCAAAATTTGGATATGGATAGGATGATTTGGAGATTTATGACTCTGCAGAGTTTGTACAAAAATTTCCCACAGCTAACGGATTTCCGTAGTCTCGAAGGACTAGTTCCGTTTACGGTATTTCGGAAGAAAACACAGCAATCCAGTACACACCCATCCTATCACTCGATGCCAGGACTCACCCTAGACATCGTCCAAGAAAAACTTTGAGACGGGGAGATCACAATCTCGAATAGCATGTGATCAAATTTATATACGCGCGCTCTAAGGGGTGCCCCCCTCTCGGTCCCAACCGGAAACACCCATGCCCCCTGACCGGATGACTAGCTTTAATCCAGGGCCATGGAACCATCATCCCGGCCTCTCCTTTTGGTGTGTACCAGGAAAGCGGTTTGCAACTTACTAAGCCATATTCCTTGCGGAAAACATGTGGTAGTACGAGGAAGGAAAAGGGAGGAACTGGACCGATACGATTTGACACGGTAGTCAAATAGTCTGGCATAAGATTGGCATGCTACAACACTGCCATCTTACCCATCCTCATGCCAACCCATGGCCATTCATACTCACATCCATCCACTTATGGATCATCGAGCTCACTTACCTTAACCATGCATGAAAATAACGCTCATCGGTATGCTCATCAACATGCCATGAAACTAACTAAATGCAAAACATGCCAAGACACTCATCATATCAAAAGTTCAAACATGCTTGCCTGGTTCAGAGTAGTCGGAGCCTAGCTCGGTGAAGTTCGCGGCTCCGTCACCTCCTTCGGTATCTACGGTATACAGAAAATATAGGTGCTATCGTAAATACCAAGAAGTGCACAAAAAGTATTCCAAAAAATTTTCAAATAAATCTGATAAAAAACTAGACAAAATTTCAAAGAGAACAGAAAAAGAATCAATCAAAAATACTTTTCTGTTTAAAAGTTATAAGGGTTTTAGTCCAGGGACTCATCTGTATTGAAACAGAATATTTCCAGGGGCTAGCTCATAAAAACTGAAAACGCTTCGGCAGAGAATACGCCAGCCCAAGAGGAAAACGCATTTGGCAGAATACGCTTTCAGAAACGGTTCGTTTAGAAAGAGACAGAGAGGCTGACGGGCAGGTCCCACCCGTCAGGTTTGAAAATTCAAAACGGGCGGCTGAGCTCGACGGGGCCCGAGAGCCGCGGTGGTCGCCGGCGGCGATCCACGGCGAGGCAAGGGGATCGGAGGGTACCTCCTTGCTCAGGACGTCCTTCCGCGTCGGTTGGTGGTGGTGGTGGTCGCCGGCGAGTACCATGTCGACGGCGAGCCTTGCTCCGGCGGACGGTGGCTCGGGTGAAGATGGACCTCGCCGGGGAGAGCTGTGAAAGTCAAATTGATGCTTGGGTTAGCTCACTGGGTGCTCGAGGAAACTACTGATGAAGTTTGGGCGTCGGGGACGGCCTCACCGGAGCGAATCGAGGTGGAGGCCGAGGCGGAATGAGGCGGCCAGAGTCGAGGAAGAAGGGCCCCTCGAGGCTCTTCTAGTTGTTGGTCGGTGTCCAGAGAGGTAGTGGAGGTGTGCGGGGGCGAGAGGGAACCTGGGGGCGCTATATATAGCCGGCCCGAGGCGGTTGCCGCGTACGGGATAAGTCCGGCGAGCGATTACGGCGGCGCCGGGGTTGGGCAGTGGGATTAGGGGCTTGGGCATCGTCTAGTTGGAGTAGAGGTTCCATTCCGGGGTCCAGCTCAGCACAGGAGGGGAGTTTTACGGCCGGCTCCAACGGAACGGCCGGGCGGCACGTCGGCAGCAGGGAGTGCGTTCTGTGCTTGCCGGGCCACGGTGACTATGCAGCGGGGCTGCGCTGGCATGCATGTGCCACGCGGAGAGCCAGGGAGCGTTGGGCGGCGCCGAACGGCGTTGCGCCGCCGTTCTGCTTCCGGTCGGCTGTTACGGTGGATCGGCCGCCGCAAGACACGCCGGCGCAAGCGGGCCAGGGCGCCACCGACGCCCGGAAGGCGCCAAGCGTGCGTGCGGCACTCCAGACAAGAGGGAGAGGCGACGAGGATCGTGCCAAGTGCACTGTCCACGCGTGACTGAAACGGGCGAGGAGAAAACGACACTGAACTCTGAACTTTACTGAATTACTGAAAGTGCAAAATACAGTGTATGCAAGGTGTTCGACAGAATGATACAGGTCTCTAGGGATTTTTCCTAGAGCTGATTTTTGGTGGAGTGGCTACTCATTGCTCCAGTAGGCTGCCTGAATTTTTGTAGAATTTTTGGGGGAGTGTAGATATGAATTTCACCAAATTTGGCAAATCTGGTCCAAACTAGCAGAGGCTGAAATTTGAAAAATTTGAAAAGGAGGAGAGTGGATCAAGATGGTTCTGAGTTGTGGATGCTAAGGACAATCCAGAGGAGTTGGTTTGAGATCAAAACTCAAAGGGAATAAGGCACTTGCTTTGTAAATGACTCAGGCTCCAAATATTTGACAAAAATGATTTGAGATAAAAAATGTTTGAAATAAAATACAAAACTTGTTTGGTTTAGTTGGGACAGAGAACTTAGGTAGTTCCAAGAGGGAGGGGAGGTTTTGGAGTGGTTTTACCACCTGTGATATGGTGAAATCAAGGGTGGTTTCAAAAGGAATGAAGTCCCAAAACTCCTAGGGTTTCTTTTTAAATGAAAAACAAATAAGTTTGAGAGGGAAACAACCAGAAGAAAAGCTTCCAAAATTTTAACACCAAAATTTGAAATGGAAAGGAAATCCTTGCCAAAGGTGAAAGGAAGTTTTTTTTAAAAAGGAAGGATTTCTGGAAAAGAAAATTTTTTAAATGCCGTCTTTTAGAATCCAATAAAGTTTTTGATGAAAACCAAATCAAAAATTCAACGTATATGCGTATATGCATTGGAGCCAGTCGCCGCAAAGTTCAACCCATGGTCCTCCTGTCTGACCACCTTCTATCGTAGGGACCACCCCACTAGTATCCGTCATGGCGGATTCGCCGCACTGGTCCTAGACCCAATCATTGACAGATTTCACCTCACTCGAGTCCTTATGGATGGCGGCGGCAGCCTGAACCTGCTTTACCAGGACACAGTGCGCAAAATGGGTATAGACCCCTCAAGGATCAAACCCACAAAAACGACCTTTAAAGGCGTCATTCCGGGTGTAGAGGCCCATTGCACAGGCTCAATTACACTGGAAGTGGTCTTCGGATCCCCGGATAACTTCCGAAGCGAAGAATTAATCTTCGATATAGTCCTGTTACGCAGTGGCTATCATGCACTGCTCGGGCGAACCACATTTGCAAGATTCAATGCAGTACCACATTATGCATACCTCAAGCTCAAGATGCCAGGACCTCGGGGGGTCATCACAGTTAATGGAAACATAGAACGCTCTCTCCGCACGGAGGAGCACACTATGGCCCTCGCAGCAGAAGCGCAAAGCAGCCTCTCAAGGAAATCCACCAGTTCGGCGTTTCAAGACCCGGACACCTTCAAGCGTGCTCGGAGTAATCGGCAACTAGACCGCCTGGCACGATCTGAGCTCGCGTAGCAATGTGGCCCCCACTCCAGTCCCAGCCAAACGGTGAAATTCGTGCCACGCGTACATAATTACGCATTAAAAATACCATGGGCACAGGCGGGGAAGGGGCACAACTATGGCACGCCCCAATACGCGGCTTAAACCGCACTAAGGGCTTCCCGCTTTGTTATTTTTCTATTTTAGGACTTTAATCTCTGGAAACACTGTCCGGCACCATGATTGTCGAACACATGATGCAACAACCAAGGAGGCAGAAAGCTACGTCACACCACGGAACTCCCAGGTGGATTACGATAATGAGTGAAATATTTGCTTTAATGCTATTCCTCATCTTGCCCTTGGAAGGGACATAGTCCTACTTTTTGCTTATCGCACTATCTTTATCATTCTGCTTTAACGCACCTTTTTGAATAAACAATGCATAACATTATGACTATTATTGCATTCTTGTTTTATATATATGTGTTCATTAATGACGCCTTGCAACCGTACACTTTGGTACGGCCAATACACCAGGGGCTTAAGTACCCCACAATATGGTATGAGAAGTCCGAAAACTTTCACAAGTGCGGCACCCCGAACTTATAGCATTATATACATCAGGTATGAATCATGTCTTTAGTCAAATGTTGGGTTTGCCCGGCTCCTATGTTTTGGTGCCTTACGTTTCGCTCTATCGGCTAAGGTAGCACTAGGAGAACTACTGTGATTGTGCCCCGGTTCTGCTGGGCTAAGCACTTCAGTAGAGAAAGCTAAAACTGACTGTCATGATAAGGCGAGAGACTGGTAGCTGTTGCATCTTAAAGCGAGGAGTCGGTCCTGTCCATCTTAAAGGCATGTATTGCGCCCCGAATTCGGCCTTCCAAATACCAGGGGCTGCACCGAAATTTAAAATTATAGAATTCTATGGTTAAGTGAGAGTGATAAAGCATTATTAGTCCGGTTGCCTTGTTCGCTGTGCTGAGCACCTCCCTCGAAGGACCCAAAAATGGGAACAAGAGTGCTCAGGTTTATCCCGAACACCCCAGCACTCGCGGCATGGGGGCAGAAGCCGAGGACTAGCCATCTATCAGATTGGATAAACAGCCAAACAGAAGGTAATATTTTAAATTCAAATAAGCGTTGCATAGCGCATATGAAACAAGTTTTCATCATACAGGATCACACGAGCAAGTTTACTCAAATATTACATCCTTTGAACATTCGTCCGCTACAAGACGGGCACCCTTCAGGATACCCTCATAATAAATTTCGGGGGCGCGATGCTCCTTGCCCTGCGGCGGTCCTTCATTGATCAGCTTCACGGCGTCTAGCTTGGCCCATTGCACCTTCACACGGGCAAAAGCCCGGCGTGCACCTTCGATGCGGACGGACTTCTTGACGACTTCCAGCTGTGGGCAGGCATCCACAAGCCGCCTCACCAGGCCGAAGTACCTGTTCGGAAGGGCGTCGCCAGGCCACAGTCGGACTATAAAGCCCTTCATGGCCTGTTCGGCCGCCTTGTGTATCTCGACCAGCTGCTTCAGCTGGTCGCTCATAGGCACCGGGTGTTCGGTCCCAATATACTGAGACCAGAACAGCTTCTCGGTTGAGCTTCCCTCCTCGGCCTGGTAAAACTGTGCGGCATCCGACACACTGCGGGGCAAATCTGCTAATGCTCCTGGAGAGCTCCGGATCTGGGTAAGTAACAGGTAATTTACTTTCACATGCTTGCTTTGCATATAGAATGCCTTACCCACCGCTATTTTCTTCATCGCGTCAATCTCCTGGAGGGCCTTTTGGGCTTCGGCCTTGGCACTCTTTGCGCTCTCGAGGGCCGCAGCAAGCTCAGACTCTCGCATCTTCGAGTCAAGCTACAACGCCTCATGCTTCGTCATGAGAGCCTGGAGCTCTTGCTGCACCTCGCCCACCCGAGCCTCCTGCCTTTCCCGCTCGGTGCGCTCCTTGGTCGCTTTATCTTCGGCCTCGGACAACGCTTGCTTTAGGGTTTCCACTTCGGTCGTGGCCCCTGGCAAATTCATGATGATCCTGTCATTTTTCAATCGCATTCTTTTTATACATATCCATAGACTAGGTACTACTTACCTTTGTTGTCCTCGAGCTGCCTCTTCGCAAGGAAGAGCTCGTCCTTGGACCGTTTAAGTTCCTGCTTCAGTGCAGCGACCTCCGCAGTCAGTGCGGCAGATGCCAGCAGCGAAGCCTGCATACGCATATTGACATACTTATATTAGACTCCTGCGATATTGTTTGATCCTCTATTCGGCTTTTCTTTGTGAACACCGAACAGAGCATCAGGGGCTACTGTCTATGCGGTAATATTTTTCCTATATTTTAAACACTTACCTCAAAGCCTGTTAGAAGGCTGGCACAGGCTTCAGTCAATCCGCTCTTGGCGGACTGAACCTTCTGGACCACCGCACTCATTATAGTACGGTGCTCCTCGTCGATGGAAGTGCTGTGAAGCGCTCCCAATAGATTGTCGGGCGCCTCTGGATGGACAGAGGTCACCGGCATAGGCGTCTCGCCCCTCTTGGAAGGAGGCTGCCTGCCCGAGTCTGGAACCACTGGAGGTTCCGGCGCAGTGTTCGGCTGAGGGCCGAACTCGGAGCCCTCAGGGGCCTTGTTCCCTCTGCTCCCGGAGTCTGGAAGGTCGCCTTGAGGCGCCTCCGGGATTGTCTCCCCTCGACCCGGTGCCTCTTGAGACAATACCTTGGCGTCGTCCGCAGGGCAAGGGGAGGTGGCGGTTGGAAGTGGATCGCTATCCATATCCGACGAGCCCAGGGAGCCGTCGGACGATACATCGATACGGGCTCGTGGCGGCCTGCATAATCATATTCGGGGTTAGGGGAAGAAGTGCGACAAAGGAATGCCATGAGTTACTATTGTATCCGGATACTTACGACCTCCCCTGGGGCTTGGCCCTGGGAAACCACACGTCTTCGCCTTCGGCGGCGGTGGTGGAACTATCCGGAAGGAGAGTCCTTCCCTTCTTGGACCCTTCGGCCCCCCAGTTGGGGCGGCCTTCCTTTTCTTGTCTCCCCCAACTGAAGGGGGAGCATCTTCTTCTTCGTCCTTGTCCTCGGGGGAGGAGTGTGACGCAGAGTTACCCGATGGTGAGTCCGATGACGCCTGGCGTCGGGAACTCTTTCGGGTTCCCTTGGCCTTCTTGGTCTTCTCCGACACCTTGTAAGGAGCCGGAGTCAGCATCTTCATCAGGAGAGTGTCTGCTAGGCCTTTGGGCAAAGGAGCCAGACAGTCAATCTATCCGGCCGTCTCCTGCTAGTCCTGCCAAAGGTATGGGAACTTAGATCCCGCATAGAGTCAAACTATGAAAAACAACTATCCTATAAGGGGTAAAACAGCTTACTGCGCTGGCTTGGCGCTTTGAACAGAATCCGCGATCCTCGGTAGTGGGAGGGGGAACCTCGGCACCCTTGAATAGCACCTTCTAGGCATCCTTGTGAGTTGTGTCGAAGAGCCTGTTCAGAGTTCGGTGCTGGGCCGGGTCGAACTCCCACAAGTTGAAAGCCCGTTGTTGGCACGGGAGGATCCGGCGGATGAGCATGACTTGGACTACGTTGACGAGTTTGAGCTTCTTGTTCACCATGTTTTGAATACATGTTTGGAGTCCAGTCAGCTCTCCCGAACTACCCCAGGACAGGCCCTTCTCTTGCCAGGACGTGAGCCACATGGGGATGCCAGATCGGAACTCGGGGGCCGCTGCCCATTTAGGGTCAGACGGCTCGGTGATGTAGAACCACCCCGATTGCCACCCCTTTATGGTCTCCACGAAGGAGCCCTCGAGCCATGTGACGTTGGGCATCTTGCCCACCATGGCACCTCTGCACTCCGCCTGGCGGCCGCTCACTACCTTCAGCTTGACATTGAAGGTCATCAGCCATAAGCCGAAGTGGGGCTTGATGCGGAGGAAGGCCTCGCACACGATGATAAACGCCGAGATGTTGAGGATGAAGTTCGGGGCCAGATCATGGAAATCCAGGCCGTAGTAGAACATGAGCCCCCGGACGAATGGGTGGAGAGGGAATCCCAGTCCGCGGAGGAAATGGGTAAGGAACACTACCCTCTCATGGGGCCTGGGGGTGGGGATGAGCTGCCCCTCATCTGGGAGCCGGTGAACGATGTCGTCGGGCAAGTATCCGGCTCTCCTCAGCTTCTTGATGTGTCCCTCCATGACGGAGGAGACCATCCACCTACCTCCTGCTCCGGACATGGTTGGAGAAGGTCGAGGTGGGAAATGCGGACTTGGGCTCTGGAGCTCGAGTGTGCGAAAATGGATAAGCAAAGGAGGAAGAAGGCATGGATGAAAAGGTGAATCCTTATCCCTTTATATGGGCGGCCGAAACTATGCGCCCCCACTAGCCTGGTAAAACCCGCTTATCCCCCAAGCGCCGTAATCGATGGCGCGGTTGTGTTACCCATGCCCGTATTGATGAGAATCCCATAATAAGGGGAACACGATCTCTGCTTTGACAAGACGTGTCAAAAACTGCCTCGCGTTATGTGCGGGGCTAGTTGAAGGAAACGGTTCGAATAATTACCGGGCCATGGCATAATGTCGTGTTGCCAAAACGTGTCAGCAGATTAGATTTGTGGAAATATTATTCTCTCTACGGTGGTATGTGGAACTTATTTTGCAGGGTCGGACACTATCCTTGTATTCAAATTCTTCCGTGGTGTATTCGGAGGAGGAACCCACCTTGCCATGTCGAAGACCATACTGCGCGCCGGTCTCATCGTCATTGAAGCCTGATTCAGGGGCTACTGTGGGAGTCCTGGATTAGGGGGTCTCCGGACAGCTGGACTATATCCTTTGGCCGGACTGTTGGACTATGAATATACAAGATTGAAGACTTCGTATCGTGTCCGGATGGGACTCTACTTAGCGTGGAAGGCAAGCTAGGCAATACGGATATGTATATCTCCTCCTTTGTAACCGACCTTGTGTAACCCTAGCCCCCTTCGGTGTCTATATAAACCGGAGGATTTTAGTCCGTAGGACAACATACAATCATACGATAGGCTAGCTTCTAGGGTTTAGCCTCTCTGATCTCGTGGTAGATCTACTCTTGTACTACCCATATCATCAATATTAATCAAGCAGGACGTAGGGTTTTACCTCCATCAAGAGGGCTCGAACCTGGGTAAAACTTCGTGTCCCCTGCCTCCTGTTACCATCCGCCTAGACGCACAGTTCGGGACCTCCTACCCGAGATCCACCGGTTTTGACACCGACATGCACTATTAAAGGAAACCCTACTTCATGCAGACTAATCCATGTCTGGGTTGAATAAGGAAAGGAAGGGAGACTGTACTGTTCAAGAGAGTAGGCATCGAACCCGCATCTAGGTTGAAAAGGGGAAAATCAGTAGCTAAGGAACGAGTCTCGTGTGTCTTGGTTGAAGAAGGGTACAAAGGCATGACAACGCAATAGAGAATGACCAGGTCGATCGGTTTGTTGTCCTCGCATAGGAAAAAGGTGGCTAAAGAGAGCAAAAATGGGACGTAATCCACATATGCTGCCTAGATATTTGTTGCTTTGGGCAACCATACCTCCCTCACCACTCTACGTCCGTGTAGGTACATCGTACTGGTGCGCCCACTGTCCGAATGGGCCTCCCATGCTCTTATTGTCACTTTTTTGCTGTTAGTATAACACCAGTAGTCAAGTCAAGCAATGCTACTGCTAAAGTGATGCCACATTTAACTAATGCCGCTCTCAGTCTAATGCCACCGATAAATTTAAGCAATGCCATTTAATGTCACTGGATTATTTCAGGGTTAGCTGTCGATTGTGGATGTATTAAAGATTTTTTAGCTAAGGCATTCTAATGCTGTTGCACAGCTAGTATACCAACGATGAAACTTGTTACTACCTTCAGATTTTTGCACTGTTAATGCTTATAGATTACATGCCTCACTTTCATGAGATAAGTTAATTTTTTTTGTACAGTGTCACCAAAATGCCAAGGCTCTGATGTCATTTTATTTTGGTTAAACCGCACAGACAATTATGAAGACAAGAGGAAAGGTCAAGAGTGGGCACCTCCTCCTCCGGCTGTTCTCTTGATTCGTTCGATCAAGTTTTTATGTTTGATCGATTATCAAGATTGGGATGGCAATTTTTAAGGTCCCCCCGAGTTCGAAATGATACTTACCTTGGAGGTACATGGTTTGCAATTTTTTTATACTATCATTCGTTAATAATGCTAGTTACCTTCAGACTTTTGTATTTGGTTTAATGCTCATGCAGAGCTAGTATACCAATGCTGAAACTTGTTACCTTTACATTTTGTATTGTTAATTCTTATAGAAACCTTCCAATGCTAGAGTTTATTGAAATCTGTTTAGTAAAACCATTGTACTGTACCCTATAATAAACTAACTACTCTATTGCTACACTAGCCACTGGATTAGTGTATATTTGTAGTATTCGAATGGTGTTGCATTAGCGTATGGACATAAATAAAGTGTGGCAAGCTTTCCCAGATATGTGCTCAAGAAAACTACTACCTGTTTTTCTAAATACTAGACGTTTGGGTACTTTAAATTGAACCGCGAAAACGTCTTATATTAAGGAACAAAGGGTGTAGAGTTCACTCAAATTATCCCGGTAAAGCTAGGTACACCTTTGTTAAAATTAATGTTCATTATGTTATCGGAGGAGGTCCATATGTTTGTCTCTAATGCCTGTCGACTACATACCTGACATCATGATGTAATGTTAAGTCATTTCCTTTTGTACAGTATCACTGAATTGTCAAGGCAGTGATGGCATTTTATTTTAGTAGAACTGCACAAAATTTGCTTAAAGAAGAGGAAAGGTCGGGAATGGCTCAGTTTTTCAGAAAAAACTATGTATGCCTTCTGACATCAGCCGATGTTGCTTTATTTATTCCTTCAAACAGGTGGTTAGAAACAGTCTTGCTACCTTTTCCCATTATGAAATTGGAATGCTTATATTTGTGAGTCTATGCTTCAACTAGTGCCAGTTTCAGAGTAATCACACTTTCAATATCTATGCAAACAGGGATGCTCGATTTTAGTGGAACTGCACAAAAAGTCCAACTGGTTCAACATTAGGAGCATGTTTTTTTCCAAACCTTTATATCCAATTGGTGGCACTATGAGCTGTTCATTACGAAGGTACATGGTTTGCTACTATCTTGCTACTCTTTTTGAACTGTCATTAGATAGTAATACCAGTGGTTTGCATGTGAATTTATTGGCAGGGTGGACCTACATTGGAGGTGGAGGATAGGATTCAATGATTGGATGCTCAATTTCGGTTGTATTGATTTCACCTCTTCCATCACTGCGAACATGGATATCCTTGGTCTGATGAAGAATAGGCGCTATATTTCTGCTCTGAACCAGCAAGTCAATTCAGTATGAAATTGTCCAGGGCAAAACATAACTGTATCAGATTGTCCAGTGCGGAACAAGACAGATGCTAAGCGGAAGAGACGTGTTTAAACCAAAAATACAAGGTGTGGTATATGTTTACTAGCTGCTTGATATTTGTGCAAACAGAGATGTATGCCCGTTGCTATTTGGCAAACAAACAAAGTTTCCGCAATTTTGGTTGAACTGCACAAGAGAATAGTATAGTCACTGCATGCAGTGCCATTTGAAAATACACACAGAAAGATTGGATAGTCACTTCATGGACTGCAGAAAATAGTACTGTACTATTTATTGGCCAATACTAGGTGCTTCATTGCTTTGGTATGATTATAAAATGGGCATCATTTTGCCTAAGTTAAAGTTTGTATTCTGGAAATAGTCTTGCGGTGTGATCGAGAGAAGACCAAATCATATTGCAGTGGATGTTCCTCCATCATGTGTGGCTCATTCTCATGGTTCCAGCTGTTGGTGAAACCACTTACGTTTGCAAGAGGAATTGTAGACTTCACAAACAAATTTGTCTTTCAGTCTTTACTGAATGTTGGCCAAGAGAAGCATCCATGTTAGTAGGAAGAAGAGATGTTTTTTCTAGATCTCTGCTTTTGGAGCTACATATTTGTATATGATCTATTATTGTATATCTTAATATTTTTGTTGTTGATTTGTTATTGTATATCTTAATATATTTTTATATAAACTTGGTCAAATTTTGTAAAGCTTGACTTTGACCAAAGCTAATATGCGAACTAAATAAAAACGGAGGGAGTACCTCCTTTCCGGTTTGCAGGGCTTAATTCAAACCTCTCACCAACCAAGGTACTCCCTCTGTCCGGGATTTATTAGTCCCGTGAGCAACAGCAAGACCAAGGCATGGCAATAATTAACAGCATGCAGAAGTTTAAGCCTAATTAATTCCAGTGATTTAAGTGGCTGCATGCATGCCCTCGGCTGCGACTCGTTGCATGCTGCTTCGCGTACTGCCTACGAGCAATTCTGGGTGCCTGCATGCAGCCGGCCGTAATTAAGGCAGCTAACTGATCGGAAAAAAAAGATACGCTTTAAATCCGTGGAATCATTATTGACAAGGAGGGAGATGATTCGAGTGCACTCATTTGACCGCCATGCCGGCGTGCGACCTAGACGGGACGGGACGGCACAGTAATAATTTCAGTTTCTCTAGTTTTCCACGGCAAGCTGGCACGCTAAGCCATTATGCATTGAATTCCAATGACCGTCGCGCTTCCTTCCGCCTATAAGTACTGTTTCCCGGCCTTCTCAGGTGCCATCATGACCCAACTCGCCATATCCTCATAGGCCTCCACCGGCCCGACGTCGCTCGCCACGTCCGCCATGCCCCCGCCCATCCGCGGTAGGCGACGCCGGAGGCGGTCACCGTCGGAACTAGTGTTCGGGTTTTCATGGGAAGGTAGACGGAGGGAGGAGGCATTCTATCTATCTTTAGATGGCAATGTGGAGATCAAGGAGCTGTTGGAGCGCGACCGCATGGCAGAGGAGAAGGAGTTGTTGGAGCGCGACCGCCTGGCGGAGGAGCAGCGTATCGCCGATTTGCACCACCAACGGGACATGGAGTAGCAGCGCACCGACGCTCTGAGTCGCGAGCAGAGCGCCCGCAACTGGGCCGACTACATGGAGGCCCGCGCCCGGCAAATAGCCCTGGAGGCTGTCGGGCACGCACGCGTTCGCGACGCCAATTTTTACTACCAGCTCATCAAGTGAGTTTCTCTCTTGGAAGCCGAAGCTTCGGTGGACCACGCCGGCATGGAAAGGGCCAACGCGCGCGAGCAACGCGCCCTATCGCACCTCTGGCAAGTCCGAGGCGAGGCGGAGGACGCCGGTGCCGGCTTTTAGCATGGACAGCAGATGGTGGCTGACATCGTCTAGTTAGCTAAGAGTAAGTTAGTACTTGTAGGCTACTAGAGTGTTAGTGGGAGTAGATAGTTAACTTGGCTATGATGGTTGTCAACGTGGAAGTTCAGTACTCTATATGTGGATCAGACCTGTTACTTTGGTCTGAATGTTGAACTTTCCGTTTGGACGTATGGAATAGGCTGTTATTTTTTTAAATCGGTTGTATTTGTCCTCCACGGTTTAGAGGCTGACTTGTGGGCCTAGCAAGTTGACGCGTACACAATCAGGAGATGATTGTACGTGGAGAGGATGACAGCAGGGACCCGCCAAGGTCATGGCAGTACGCAAGCAAGTGCCTCCTTATTTCAAGCCAATAAAAAATGGCTCCTCCTAGTGGATTTCTGGCATCTGGGTCCCATGTCATTGTCAACGTAGTCAATAAACGAGAGAATTGCACAACGAGCGGCTGACACCAGGGACCCAGCAGCTCACCCAGTTATTTTTGTTTTGGGTTAATTTGATAAATGCCACTCCAAATCTAGTGTATCTGAGAAATGCCACTGCAATTTCCAAACTTTGAAAAATGCCATTTCATGCCATTTCTAGTGGCATTTTTCGAAGTCTGGAGTGGCATTTTTCGAAATCTGGAGTGGCGTTTTTCAAAGATTCCAAACTGCAATGGCGTTTTTCAAAGTTTGCAAAAATTGCAGTGGCATTTTTCAAAGTTTGGAAATTGCAGTGGCATTTTTATGAATCGCCATAATTGGAGTGGCATTTATCTAATTTGGTTTTGAGACGGAAGCAGGGTGTCAACTGGGCTTGCAGGACACTCTGGCCTGTCTAGACAGCCGTTTCTTTTATGTTTACCACAGACCAGCCTAGTAGTTTTTTTTCTTCCTGAAAATGGCTAGCCCAGTTCTTTTGTGATTTGTCAAGTAAGTCACTTTATCAGGCCTGTTGGGCTGCAAATCTTTCAAGACGATGAGAGCTTCATTCGGCTGGCCGAGAAAATGGCCTATCAGTAATGAGAAATGGGTTGTACATTTTTAAAACACATCAAACCGGCAATTATTTTCAAATATCTTTTTTTTTCATTTCGAGATTTTAAATTGCATTGATTTTTATGCGTCGACAATTTATTGGATTTTATATTGATATACATTTATTTTTAAAATTAGTCTGAATGTGAATCGAAATTTCGGGATTAAAAACAGTTCAGACCGCACCAACATATGAAAAATTCCGTATAATTTTTTAACCGTGGCCACAATATGGGTTGTAATGCTCACATAAAGAATATGGGCTCCAAAAAAACCCGTAAGAATTAGCAAATGGGCTGTAAATTATTTGAAATAATGGCAGACGAGTTGTATGCTGTTTTCCACAGATTTGAGGCTTTCCATAGATGGCTTGTATACTGTTGGATGTCCATCCAACGGCCGTCGTGCTTCTTCAATCTCTGCTCTTCCTGCTCCAGCCGCTCAAACAAGCACCAGCGGGACTGTCTGCTCCCTCCTCCCCGTGGCCGGCTGTGCTGCTGCGCAGGCCTCACCGCCCCATCGTACTCCCATCGTTGGCCTAGTCATCCCTCTACTCACCCACACCTGTTGTTATTCTTCGGCGACGGTGGACGAACCAGTAAACCCCCGTACAGTCATACTCCCCTCCGCGTGGGAAAAAAACAACGGCCGAGTCTTCCCTGCCTCCGTGTCGTTCCCTTCCTAGGCCTCGCCGTCGTCCACCGCCCTGGTGCTCTCGGCGTGGCGTGGTCAGCATGGTCAACGACCGACATGCATCTGAAGTGGACTGTACGTGGAGAGGCTGACAGCTGGGTCCATGGCCGCACGCAAGGAAATGCCTCCTTATTACGCCCAAAATAATGATTTCCTCCACCTGACATCTGGGACCCACCGAAACGGCCTCTGTATTTCACGAAAAAAACGTTAGTGCCGCTGACAACTTGGACCCACCAGCTATATCTTCGCACGCAAGGAAGTGCCTCCTTATTACACACAAAAAAATGAATACTCCCCCTGCTAGCTGGGAACCAGTATAGTGGGCCTACTAAGTTGACGGGGACGAAGGGCTTTGTCAACTTAGTCAATATGCACGATTCTAGCTCAACTAACCGTACGATGTCCATCCAACGGCTGTAGTGCTTCTTCAACCTCTGGTCTTCTTGCTCCAACCGCCCAAAGCAGCGCCGGTCGTGCCGCCTGCTCCTGCCTCCCATGGCCGGCTGTGCTGCCGCAGAGGCCTCACCGCCCCCATACTACTCCCAGCGCTGGCCAGGCCATCCCTCCACTCCACTCACCCACACCCCCTGTTATTCTGCAGCGATGGCAGCACAGCCGAACCAGTGAACCCTCGTACTCCTCTCCGCGTGGGCATCCACTACCGCGTCTTCCCCTGCTCCGCGTCGTCCCCTTCCTAGGCCTCACCGTCATCCACCGCCGTGGTGTTGTCGGCGCGGCATGGTCAATGTGGTCAACAACCAAATTCCATCGGAAGAATACTGTACGTGGAGAGGCTGACAGCTGGGTCCATGGTAGCCGCAAGGAAGTGCCTCCTTATTACGCGGAAAATAATTATTCCTCCACCTGACAGCAGGGACCCACCGGACGCACACCAGTATATCGCGAAAAAAAACGTTTACCCCTGACTGCTGGGGCCCACCCGACGGGCCACCGTATTTTGTGAAAAAAAATGTTCCCCTGCTGACAGCTCGGACCCACCGGAAGTGCCTCCTTATTACGCACAAAAAAATGAATACCCCCCTGCTAGCTGGGACCCACCTTGGTGAGAGGCTGACTTGTGGGCCTACTAAGTTGACGGGGACGGAGGGCTTTGTCAACTTAGTCAATATGCACGATTCGAGCTCCAGTGACTGTACGATGTCCATCCAACGGTCGTAGTGCTTCTTCAACCTCTGGTCTTCTTGCTCCAGCCGCCCAAATCAGTGCTGGTCGTGCCTCGTGCTCTTGCCTCCCGTGGCCGGCTGCGATGCGGCGGAGGCCTCACCGCCCCCTACTACTCCCACTGCTGGCCAGGCCATCCCTCTACTCACCCACACCCCCTGTTATTCTGCGGCGTCGGCAGCCTCACACCGCAGCGAACCAGTGAACCCTCGTACTCCTCTACGCCTGCGCATGCACTGTCGCGTCTTCCCAGGCTCCGTGTTGTCCCCTTCCTAGGCCTCGCCGTCGTCCACCGCCCTGGTGCTCTCGGCGGGGCATGGTCAACGTGGTCAAGGAACGGCTTCCATTGGACGTGGACTGTACGTGGAGAGGTCAAGCTGGGTCCGCGGCCGCAGCAAGGAAGTGCCTCCTTATTACGTGCAAAATAATTATTCCTCCACCTGACAGCTTGGACCCATCGGATGGGCCACCGTATTTTGCCCCCCTGACTGCTGGGACCCACCAGCTACATCTTCGCACGCAAGGAAGTGCCTGACAGTCGGGACCCACCTGGTCGAAGCATACGTAGCATTGTCATTCTGGTGGCGAACGTGTACGTACATATATACTGGTGGATGTAGAGGCGTGCACGTGTCGTAGTAGAGGCGGCCAGGGTGCAAGAAAGAAAATACGGCCACGTATGTGTACATACGGGCGGGGTCTCGAACGCCTACTCGCGCATAAGTACGGCGAGGACTCGTTGACATGGCTGGGTCGGAACAGAGAAACAACGTCGTTGTCGTGTTCATGGGGAGGCAATGGAATGCGTCGTGTTCATGGGGAGGCAACGGAATGCGTCGTGTTCTTGGGGAGGCAACGAAACGCGTGGGAGCCAACCGGCTGGGTCGAAACGGAATGCGTGGTCATGTTCATCGGGAGGGCTTAGACGGAATAAGCGATGGAAACGAGGCCTGGTGTACCGCACAACGGAGGAAACGGACCTCCTACGTTCGGAACGGGGTCCTTTTGATCGGACAGGGTCTGGCGTACCACAAAACGGAGGAAACGGACCTCCTATGGTTGAAACGGGGGTCCTGTTGATTGGGAGGGGTATGGCGTACCGCAAAACGGATGACACGGACTTGTGTTGGAGCGCTACGGTCAAAACGGGGGGTCCTATTCATCGGGAGGGGTATGGCGTACCGCAAAACGGGACTCCACGGGATACTGTTCATCTCCACCGTCGACCCCCTCTAGCCTCCATGAGCTACTGTTCATCCACCGTCGACCTCCTCCAGCCTCCACCTGCAACTGTTCATCCACGGGCTCCTGTTCTTCCAACCTCCACCACGTGGTACTCCACCGGCTACGGTTCAACCAGCCCTCTCCACGGGCTCCTGTTCAACCACCCCTCCACGGGCTACTGTTCATCCTCCCCTCCACCGTCTACTGTTCATCCTGCCCTCCACGGGGTGGTCCTGTTCATCC
The DNA here is from genome assembly GCA_034509565.1 of Triticum monococcum. Taxonomy (NCBI): domain Eukaryota; kingdom Viridiplantae; phylum Streptophyta; class Magnoliopsida; order Poales; family Poaceae; genus Triticum; species Triticum monococcum. The sequence continues at coordinate 73,559,177 of CM067846.1, forward strand.
AGCCCTCCACGGGGTCCTGTTCATCTAGCCCCAACCGGCTCGATCGATCGGGGTCCTTTTCATCCAGAGGCAACACCAGGGGGTCCTGTTCATCCACCCCCACCGGGAACTGTTGATCCAACCCCCCCCCCCCCCCCCGCAATACTCACTGTTCGTCCAAAGGCAGCATCGATCGGCTTCAGTTAGCAGCAATAGCGAAGGAATTGCTCGATCGGGTTCAGTTAACAGCCATCGATCGATCGCTCGGGTTCAGTAACGGGTAGCATGCAGTGCAATCGCTTGGGTTCAGTTAGAGCCCAAAGCCTCGCTCGGGTTCAGTTAGAGCCAACACCTCGCACACACAAGCGTACATGTACGAGATAAACGCGCATCGCTCGGCCCCCGACCTCCCACCGTAACCGGGAACTCCCCGAAATTTTCCTCGCCCTCGCTTCTACCACGGTTTTTTCCGTCATGGACAGCCCAAAGAATGTCATGCAGCTGCGTCTCCGGCCCGCCCAGGACGAAAAGCCAATTTTCTATCATGATTTTTTGTCATAGAAGTAGAAGCCCGCCACATCTATGATGATACCAGGTTTTGTCAAAATTATCGTCATAGAAGTGTCATATGTATGACAGCAAAAAAATTCGTTCGGCCCAAAATGTCACGGATGTGTCTTTTTTTTGTAGTGATGATAGGGTGGTGTCCTCTTTTGAACGGTTCGAGTGGCTTGACTTGGCACATGTTCACACATGTAGTTGAAACAAAATCAACATAGCCTCTACGATATTTATGTTCATGGTGCATTATATCTGCTACCTCTTGAGCACTGCGTTGGTTTCCCCGAAGAGGAAGGGATGATGCAGCAAAGTAGCGTAAGTATTTCCCTCAGTTTTTGAGAACCAAGGTATCAATCCAGTAGGGGGCTACGCGCGAGTCTCTTGTACCTGCACAAAACAAATAAATCCTCGCAATCAACACAAATAGGGGTTGTCAATCCCTATAAGGCCACTTACGAGAGTGAGATGTGATAGATATGATAAGATAATATTTTTGGTATTTTTATGATAAAAGATGCAAAGTAAAATAAAGGCAAAGTAAATAGCAAAGGAAATAACTAAGTAGTAGGAGATCAATATGATAAAGATAGACCCGGGGGCCATAGGTTTCACTAGTGGCTTCTCTCGAGAGCATAAGTATTCTACGGTGGGTGAACAAATTATTGTTGAGCAATTGACAGAATTGAGCATAGTTATGAGAAAAATATCTAGGTATGATCATGTATATAGGCATCACGTCCGAGACATGTATCTAGGTATGAGCATGCATCTAGAGTATTAAGTTAAAAACAGAGTAACGCCTTAAGCAAGATGACATGATGTAGAGGGATTGACTCATGCAATATGAAGAAAACCCCATCTTGTTATCCTCGATGGCAGCAATACAATACGTGCCTTGCTGCCCCTACTGTCACTGGGAAAGGACACCGCAAGATTGAACCCAAAGGCAAGCACTTGTCCCATTGCAAGAAAGATCAATCTAGTAGGCCAAACCAAACTGATAATTCGAAGAGACTTGCAAAGATAACCAATCATACATAAAAGAATTTAGAGAAGATTCAAATATTGTTCATAGATAGACTTGATCATAAACCCACAATTCATCGGTTTCAACAAACACACCGCAAAAAGATGATTACATCGAATAGTTCTCCACAAGAGAGAGGGAGAACATTGTATTGAGATCCAAAAAGAGAGAAGAAGCCATCTAGCTACTAACTATGGACCCGTAGGTCTGAGGTAAACTACTCACACTTCAGCGGAGGGGCTATGGTGTTGATGTAGAAGCCCTCCGTGATCAATGCCCCCTCCGACGGAGCTCCGGAACAGGCCCCAAGATGGGATCTCGTGGATACAGAAAGTTACGGCAGTGGAATTAGGGTTTTGGCTCCGTATCTGATCGTTTGGGGGTACGTAGGTATATATAGGAGGAAGGAGTACGTCGGTGGAGCAACAGGGGGCCCACGAGGGTGGAGGGCGCGCCTGGGGTAGGCAGGCGCGCCCCCCTACCTCATGGCCTCCTATTTTCTTTCTTGACATAGGGTCCAAGTCTCCCGGGTCTTGTTCGTTGAGAAAATCACGTTCCCGAAGGTTTCATTCCGTTTGGAATCCGTTTGATATTCCTTTTCTTCGAAACCCTAAAACAGGCAAAAAAAACAATTCTGGGCTGGGCCTCCGGTTAATAGGTTAGTCCCAAAAATAATATAAAAGTGGATAATAAAGCCCAATGATGTCCAAAACAGTAGATAATGTAGCATGGAGCAATCAAAAATTATAGATACGTTGGAGATGTATCAAGCATCCCCAAGCTTAATTCCTGCTCGTCCTCGAGTAGGTAAATGATAAAAACAGAATTTTTGATGCGGAGTGCTACTTGGCATAATTTTAATGTAATTCTTCTTAGTTGTGGTATGAATATTCAGATCCGAAAGATTCAAGACAAAAGTTCATATTGACATAAAAATAATAATACTTCAAGCATACTAACTAGCAATTATGTCTTCTCAAAATAACATGGCCAAAGAAAGTTCATCCCTACAAAATCATATTGTTTAGTCATGTTTCATTTTCTTCACACAAGAATGCTCTCATCATGCACAACCCCAATAACAAGCCAAGCAATTGTTTCATACTTTAGTAATCTCAAACCTATAAACTTTCACGCAATATATGAGCGCGAGCCATGGACATAGCACTATGGGTGGAATAGAATATAATGAGGGGGGTTATGTGGAGAAGACAAAAAGGAGAAAGTCTCACATCAACAAGGCTAATCAATGGGCTATGGAGATGCCCACCGATTGATGTTAATGCAAGGAGTAGGGATTGCCATGCAATGGATGCACTAGAGCTATAAATGTATGAAAGCTCAACAAAAGAAACTAGTGGGTGTGCATCCAACTTGGTTGCTCATGAAGACCTAGGGCACTTGAGGAGGCCCATTGTTGGAATATACAAGCCAAGTTCTATAATGAAAAATTCCCACTAGTATATGAAAGTGACAAAACAAGAGACTCTCTAACATGAAGATTATGGTACTACTTTGAAGCACAAGTGTGGCAAAGGATAGTAACATTGTCCCTTCTCTCTTTTTCTCTCATTTTTCTTCTCTTTTTTATGGCCTTTCTCTTTCTTTTTATGGCCTTTCTCTTTTTTGGGGGGCCTTCTCCTTTTTTATGGCCTTTCTCTTTTTTTTCCTCACTTGGGACAATGCTCTAGAAAATCATGATCATCACACTTCTATTTATTTAGAACTCAGTGATTACAACTCGGTACTAGAACAAAGATGACTCTATATGAATGCCTCCAATGGTGTACCGGGATATGCAAATGGACCAAGAGTGACATGTATGAAAGAATTATGAACGGTGGCTTTGCCACAAATACTATGTCAACTACATGATCATGCTAAGCAATATGACAATAATGAATGTGTCATGGTGAACGGAATGATGGAAAGTTGCATGGCAATATATCTCGGAATGGCTATGGAAATGCCATAATAGGTAGGTATGGTGGCTGTTTTGAGGAAGATATAAGGAGGTTTATGTGTGAAAGAGCGTACCATATCACGGGGTTTGGATGCACCGGCGAAGTTTGCGCCAACTCTCAATGTGAGAAAGGGCAATGCACTATACCTAAGAGGATAGTAAGGATGGAAGGGTGAGAGTGCGTATAATCCATGGGCTCAACATTAGTCATAAAGAACTCACATACTTATTGCAAAAAAGTACAAGTCATCAAAAACCTCGGTACTACGCGTATGCTCCTAGGGGGATAGATTGGTAGGAAAAGACCATCGCTCGTCCCCGACCGCCACTCGTAAGGAAGAAAATCAAATAACACCTCATGTTTCAAATTTGTTCTATAACATTTACCATACGTGCATGCTACGGGACTTGCAAACTTCAACACAAGTATTACTCAATTTGACAACTACTCAACTAGCACGACTTTGATATTATTACCTCCATATCTCAAAACAATCATCAAGCATCAAACTTCTCTTAGTATTCAGAACACTCTTAAGAAAATTTACTAACTTTGAATACCTAGCATATTAGGATTTTAAGCAAATTACCATGCTATTAAGACTCTCAAAATAATCTAAGTGAATCATGAGAGATCAATAGTTTCTATAAAACAAATCCACAACTGTGCTCTAAAAGATATAAGTGAAGTACTAGAGCAAAACTATATAACTCAAAAGATATAAGCGAAGCACATAGAGTATTCTAACAAATTCCAAATCATGTAAAGTTACCGATAGAAGTAGACAAAAGAGCGGATGCCTTCCGGGGCATCCCCAAGATTTGGCTTTTAGGTGTCCTTAGATTATCTTGGGGTTTCCATGGGCATCCCCAAGCTTAGGCTCTTCCCACTCCTTGTTCCATAATCCATCAAATCTTTACCCAAAACATGAAAACTTCACAACACAAAACTTAAAGTAGAAAATCTCGTGAGCTCCGTTAGCGAAAGAAAATAAAATACCACTTCAAGGTACTGTAATGAAATCATTATTTATTTATATTGGTGTTATACCTACTTTATTCCAACTTCTCTATGGTTTATAAACTATTTTATTAGCCATAGATTCATCAAAATAAGCAAACCACACACGAAAAACAGAATCTGTCAAAAACAGAACAGTCTGTAGTAATCTGTAGCTAGCTCAATATCTGGAACCCCAAAAATTATAAAATAAATTTCTGGACGTGAGGAATTGATCTATTAATCCTCTGCAAAAAGAATTAACTAAATAGAACTTTCCAAATAAAAATGACAGCAGTTCTAGTGAGCGCTAAAGTTTCTGTTTTTTACAGCAAGTTCAACAAGTCTTTCCCCAAGTCTTCCCAACGGTTCTACTTGGCACAAACACTAATTAAACACAAAAACACAACCAAAACAGAGGCTAGATAAATTATTTATTACTAAACAGGAGAAAAATCAAGAAATAAAAATAAAATTGGGTTGCCTCCCAACAAGCGCTATCGTTTAACGCCCCTAGCTAGGCATAACAAGCAAGAATAGATCTAGGTATTGCCATCTTTGGTAGGCAATTATTCAATTAGGCATCTACCATCTTTAGAAATTTCTTTGTTTTTATTAATTATCAAACTTTTAGGCACAAGATCCAAAAATTCATTTGTAACAAATGGTTCCTTAATGATGGCAAGAAGATCGGGATGAATACTTATAGATTTGAGATCCGCATTCTTACTAGAGGATTAACCCTTATTTTTAGGAACGTACATAAGCTTGGCAACTTTAGTGGAAGGAATTGGAGTATTCTTTACGGAAGAAAAAGCGGTTCCCAAGTTGGTAATAATATCCTCAAGTTTATCAATCCTAACGGAGTCGTGATTTATTTTCTCATTAACTATGGGTTCCTTTTCTTTAATATCTTTCAAAGTAACTCCTACTTTAGATCCATATTGAGAGATTCGGCTGTGGATCTTTTTATCCAAATTTTCAATTAACTCTATGGTAGAAACCTTATTACGTGCTCCAAAGTTAATATAGTTCAATTAACCAAGAGAGCGGGTGAGCCAAATAAATCTAACATAGCATTATAAGAACCAAAAGTATGGATACCCAAAAAGTTCCCTCCGGTAATAGTATCAAGAACATAACGGTGCCAAGGAGTAATGCCTACATAAAAATTTCAAAGAAGAACGGAAGTAGATTGCTTCCTAGTAGATCTATTTTGAGCATTGCAAATTCTATACCAAGCATCTTTTAGATTTTCTCCCTCCCTTTGCTTAAAATTTAGAATTTCATTCTTGGGAGATAACGGAGAAGATAAGGGACTAGCGATAACGACAAGCAAACAAACTAACACACAAGCAAACAAAAAGCAAGTGGGCAAAAAGAGGCAAATAGGGAAAGATAAGGAGGATAGAGAGAGAAAGGGCGAATAAAACGGCAAGGGTGAAGTGTGGGAGAGGAAAACGAGAGGCAAATGGCAAATAATGTAATGCGGGAGATAAGGGTATGTGATGGGTACTTGGTATGTTGACTTTTGCGTAGACCTCCCCGGCAACGGCGCCAAAAATCCTTCTTGCTACCTCTTGAGCACTGCGTTGGTTTTCCCTTAAGAGGAAGGGATGATGCAGCAGAGTAGCGTAAGTATTTCCCTCAGTTTTTGAGAACCAAGGTATCAATCCAGTAGGAGGCTACGCGCGAGTCCCTCGTACCTGCACAAAACAAATAAATCCTCGCAACCAACGCAAATAGGGGTTGTCAATCCCTATAAGGCCACTTACGAGAGTGAGATCTGATAGATATGATAAGATAATATTTTTGGTATTTTTATGACAAAAGATGCAAAGTAAAATAAACGCAAAGGAAATAACTAAGTAGTAGGAGATCAATATGATAGAGATAGACCCGGGGGGCATAGGTTTCACTAGTGGCTTCTCTCGAGAACATAAGTATTCTATGGTGGGTGAACAAATTACTGTTGAGCAATTGACAGAATTGAGCATAGTTATGAGAATATCTAGGTATGATCATGTATATAGGCATCATGTCCGAGACAAGTAGACTGACTCCTGCCTGCATCTACTACTATTACTCCACTCACCGACCACTATCCAGCATGCATCTAGAGTATTAAGTTAAAAACAGAGTAACGCCTTAAGCAAGATGACATGATGTAGAGGGATTGACTCATGCAATATGAAGAAAACCCCATCTTGTTTTCCTTGATGGCAGCAATACAATACGTGCCTTGCTGCCCCAACTGTCACTGGGAAAGGACACCGCAAGATTGAACCCAAAGCTAAGCACGTCTCCCATTGCAAGAAAGATCAATCTAGTAGGCCAAACCAAACTGATAATTCGAAGAGACTTGCAAAGATAACCAATCATACATAAAAGAATTCAGAGAAGATTCAAATATTATTCATAGGTAGACTTGATCATAAACCCACAATTCATCAGTCTCAACAAACACACCGCAAAAAGAAGATTACATCGAATAGTTCTCCACAAGAGAGGGGGAGAACATTGTATTGAGATCCAAAAAGAGAGAAGAAGCCATCTAGCTACTAACTATGGACCCGTAGGTCTAAGGTAAACTACTCACACTTCATCGAAGGGGTATGGTGTTGATGTAGAAGCCCTCCGTGATCGATGCCCCTCTGGCGGAGGTCCGGAACAGGCCCCAAGATGGGATCTCGTGGATACAGAAAGTTACGGCAGTGGAATTAGGGTTTTGGCTCCATATCTGATCGTTTGGGGGTACGTAGGTATATATAGGAGGACGGAGTACGTCGGTGGAGCAACAGGGGGGCCACAAGGGTGGAGGGCGCGCCTGGGGTAGGCAGCGCGCCCCCCTACCTCGTGGCCTCCTCTTTTCTTTCTTGACGTAGGGTCCAAGTCTCCCGGGTCTTGTTCGTTGAGAAAATCACGTTCCCGAAGGTATCATTCCGTTTGGACTCCGTTTGATACTCCTTTTCTTCGAAACCATAAAATAGGCAAAAAAAACAGTAATTCTGGGTTGGGCCTCCGGTTAATAGGTTAGTCCCAAAAATAATATAAAAGTGAATAATATAGCCCAATAATGTCCAAAACAGTAGATAATATAGCATGGAGCAATCAAAAATTATAGATACGTTGGAGACGTATCAATATCCTACTCATGCTTGCATTCGGTGTTGATTAATTTTAATGCATGTTCATGACTGTTATCGCTCTCTAGCTGGTCGCTTCCCAGTCTTTTTCTAGCCTTCACATGTACTAAGCGAGAATACTGCTTGTGCATCCAATCCCATAAACCCCAAAGTTATGCCATATGAGTCCGCTATACCTTCCTATATGCGGTATCTACCTGCCGTTCCAAGTAAATTTGTATGTGCCAAACTCTAAACCTTCAAATAAATATCCTGTTTCATATGCTCGAATAGCTCATGTATCAACTAGGGATGTCTGTATCTTCCATGTTAGGCGGGTTATTCTCAAGAGGAGTGGACTCCGCTCCTCACTCATGAGAAAATGGTTGGTCACCGGGATGCCCAGTCCCATGCTTTATGCAAATCAAATCAAAATAATTGCAAACAAAACTCCCCTGGGACTCTTGTTAGTTGGAGGAACTCGTTGTTTCAAGCAAGCCATGGATTGATGCTTGTTGGTGGAGGGGGAGTATAAACTTTACCATTCTGTTTGGGAACCGCCTATAATGTGTGTAGCATGGAAGATATCGCCATCTCTTGGTTGTTATGTTGACAATGAAAGTATACCGCTCAAAATATTATTCATCTCTACTTCAAAACCGAGCTCTGGCACCTCTACAAATCCTTGCTTCCCTCTGCGAAGGGCCTATCTATTTACTTTCATGTTGAATCATCATCCTCTTGTTAAAAAGCACCAGTTGGAGAGCACCACTGTCATTTGCATTCATTACTGTTAGTTTACATTGAGTATGACTTGACTGGATCTCTTTTATCATGAATTACAATGTCTAGTCAGTCCTTCATCTTTAAAGGTGCTCTGCATTTATGTTTTGCGGTCTCAGAAAGGGCTAGCGGGATACCATATTGTTATATCATATTATGATTGTTTTGAGAAAGTGTTGTCATCCGAGATTTATTATTATTGCTCACTAGTTGATTATGCCATTGATATGAGTAAACATGAGATCTAAGCATTATTGTAAATATGGTTAGTTTATAATCTTTGCTGAAAACTTGAATGTTGGCTTTACATATTTACAACAACAAGAGCAAACAGAGTTTGTAAAAGTTTTTCTTTATCACTTTCAGTTTGTCAACTGAATTGCTTGAGGACAAGCAAAGGTTTAAGCTTGGGGGATTTGATACGTCTCTGTCGTATATACTTTTCCAAACACTTTTGCCCTTGTTTTGGACTCTAACTTGCATTATTTGAATGGAACTAACCCGGACAGACGTTGTTTTCAGTAGAATTGCCATGGTGTTATTTATGTGCAGAAACAAAAGTTCTCGGAATGACCTGAAACTCCACGGAGCGTCTTTTTGGAAATAATAAAAAAATTCTGGCAAAAGATCAAGGCCTGGGGGGCCACACCCTAGCCACGAGGGTGGGGCACGCCCCCCTACCTTGTGGGCCCCCTGGAGCTCCTCCGACCTCAACTCCAACTCTATATATTCGTGTTCAGAGAGAAAAAAATAAAGGAGAAGGATTCATCGCATTTTACGATATGGAGCTTCCGCCAAGCCCTAAACTCTCTTGGGAGGGCTGATCTGGAGTCCGTTCGGGGCTCCGGAGTGGGGAATCCGTCGCCATCATCATCATCAACCATCCTCCATCACCAATTTCATGATGCTCACCACCGTGCGTGAGTAATTCCATCATAGGCTTGCTGGACAGTGATGGGTTGGATGAGATTTATCATGTAATCAAGTTAGTTTTGTTAGGTTTTGATCCCTGGTATCCACTATGTTCTAAGATTGATGTTGCTATGACTTTGCTATGCTTAATGCTTGTCACTAGGGCCCGAGTGCCATGATTTCAGATCTGAACCTATTATGTTTTCATGAATATATGTGAGTTCTTGATCCTATCTTGCAAGTCTATAGTCACCTACTATGTGTTATGATCCGGCAACCCCGAAGTGACAATAATCGGGACCACTTCCGGTGATGACTTTAGTATGAGGAGTTCATGTATTCACTATGTGTTAATGCTTTGGTCCGGTACTCTATTAAAAGAATGCCTTAATATCCCTTAGTTTCCGCTAGGACCCCGCTGCCACAGGAGGGTAGGACAAAAGATGTCATGCAAGTTCTATTCCATAAGCACGTATGACTATATTTGGAATGCATGCCTACATTACATTGATGAATTGGAGCTAGTTCTGTGTCACCCTATGTTATGACTATTACATGATGAACCACATCCGGCATAATTCTCTATCACCGATCCATTGCCTACGGGCTTTCCATATATTGTTCTTCGCTTATTTACTTTTCCGTTGCTATTTTTATAATCACTACAAAATACCAAAAACATTACTTTTGCTACCGTTACTTTTTCTATCGTTACCACTACTATCATATTACTTTGCTACTAAATACTCTACTGCAAATATTAAGTTTCCAGGTGTGGTTGAATTGACAACTCAGCTGCTAATACTTGAGAATATTCTTTGGCTCCCCTTGTGTCGAATCAATAAATTTGGGTTGAATACTCTACCCTTGAAAACTGTTGTGATCCCCTATACTTGTGGGTTATCAATGGCCGAGAAAACAGGAGGGAGAAGAGATGGTTGTAGCACGGACTGCAATAAAATTGGTGTTGGAAGGGACTCGTGTGGGTGGCGTGTGCCATACTACTAGACGTGAATGCTAGTTATGGCCCATGCCACCCCACTATATCGAGGTGCTGGTTATGTAGAACAAATTTCCTGGAGTTCGTGCTCATCCCTCCTCTATCTCTCTTCTCAGCCAGCTAGCAGACCCACGGAGCCCATCGTCTGTTTGCTCATATGTGGTCCCACATGTAAGTGAAAACGCAAGAGGACCCACTAAACCTGCACATCTTTCACCTCGACGTGCTGGTGATGAAAAACAAATCCAATAAAGATCTTCGGTGGCCGCTTTTGGAGTTACTCAAGAATGGTAAGATTCTATTTACATTTTAACCCAAGATGCACATCACGTGGCTTCAGTTACCACTCTATTTTCTTGCATGAGACGACCTGGATGTTGGATGTCCCATGTGTCGGCAAAAGGAGGAAGAACTTGACCAAATCTTCGGTTGTGCTCTCAGATTAAACTAGTTGTGCTAACTTAAAATTTTATTGTGTAGAATGGATGCAAGTTTTGGTATTGGGAAGAAGAGTACAACGATATATTGATAGAGTGCAATTTAATAGATATTCTAGCACTTTTAGCTAGCATAGAGGCTAGAGATGAGACTAGTGCATTTGTTGATAGAATAGAGGATAGACACGTCTGCTTCTTTACACTCGAAGAAGAAAGAGGCACGCAAGATCGAGCCTCCGCAGATCAACAATGAATGCATTGAGAAGGCACTAATCCAACTTACATGAGCAGTTATGGAAGTTGGATATCTTCTAAAATGTATTCTTGTGGTTCTTGTTTTCTTTGGTCTTGCTTTTCTAGTCAAAATTTTGGTGATGTACTTCCATGTACCAAAAAATCAATGATGAAAAAAAGATATGTGTTTGCAAAAAAAAATGTACGTGGCCAGGATGCGTCCGCGCGTTCGGCGCACGGCCACCGCGTCCGAGAAATGGCCCGGACATGACCCCATTGCCCTACCCAAACGGATAGAATCCGGGCAAAACGGAGGTCTATTTGGGGTCATGTGTTGGAGTTGTCCTTACAAGTGGGACCGCAGTTGAGGAAACCGACTATCGACAAACCCCCACCTCGCCCGCCGCGCGATGGCTGAGTTAGAGAAACGACGAGGTTGAAGAGATTGTTGTAGCACAGACTCCAAGAAATATGGTGTCAGATGGAAGTCGTGTTGGTGGTGTGTGCCGTACTCCTGGACGTGAATGCTTGTTCTAGCCCATGCCACCCTACTACTCCTACTACTTATAGTAGTAGTATCGAGGATTTGAGGTGCTGGTTACGTACAGCGAACACATTAACATATGGCCCACCTCACACTGTGGCCAAATTTCCTAGAGTATGTGCTAGGTTAAAAAGTGTTGTTTGTGAGGTTGGGTGGCTGGTCTCAAGTTTAAAACTTGTTGTATTACGTACGTAGACGTAGAGATAGTGCAGCATGTGAAGCTAGTACAAATAGTGTACTTTTGTTGATTGGCCTCATCCGATAACCTATTGCAATGCACGTACAATTATGTATTCGGAAAATATTTTTTTGCCTCGTCGCAGCACCCACTCAGAGAAATGACTCAAAAGCCATTCATAAATTTAGTAAGTTTATCACACGCATATCATTTTATTACATACAATAGGTCATCAACCCACAACGACAACGAGGATACATTATAAATACTAAAGTTTTCATCACACAACAAATAACAAGCAATGAAATGAAGTTCAACTCAACCAATCCTTGGCGTTGGAAACGCTTGCTTTGAACCACAAGCGATTCTCTGGGAAGGGCCAGCTACTATCCATCTCGAGACCAACGCAGGACTGATCATTCAGGATGAAGCGGCCTACTATATCACGACCAGGGTAGGGAACCACCGCAATGTCCGACGTATAGATACAGTTGCTTCTCATAAATGGTAGTAACATTGTGTCAACAGCAGTTGGATCTCCTTTCACCATCATTGGATAGTTTTGTCCAAGGAAGAGCGAGTTTTCTCCAAGACTATCAATACTATACCAGGGAGAAGGTGTTGGCGCTAGAACACTAGTATCCATCCCGAATACCATGCAACGGGTATTGGAATAGGTATGGAGAGTGCGACCATGGGAGACAACACCTGCTCCCTCAGTAGTAACATCAACAGTGGGCTGTATACAGACAAGAAGGGGTGATCCATCAGAATTAGTTGCCAGCCGCCAGTGAGCATACGGGCCCTGCTTGTCCTCGTGCTCGTGATCATCACCATCGCCATCTCCCCCTTAGTTATAAACATTTTCAAGTACAGGTGGTGGAATGTTCATAGGACCTTGGAAACACAAGAAGAAGGTTAACTAGTAGTGAAGGGAAACTTGCTAAATCACATGCATGTGGATGAAACAATTATAATTACGATGGAAGACAAACGTACCGAAACTACAAGGATCCCATGCAAAAACAGTGCCACGAGTGGTGGCAGCAAACACAAGACCCTCATATTGAATTGCATCACAGTACACATCCGTGTATAGAAACTAATTTTTGAGCAATATCCATCCAGTCGAACCACGAAGGATGGCAACAAGCTTGTCGAAGATAGCAAGAACTTCATAGTTCTTGTAATTCCAAGAGCGTTTGGGAACTCGACAAATTGCTATCTTCTGTAGACGACAGTCACCATGATCGTATTTGAACGTACGTAGATCATCTGTGTGCTCAACCTTGGGGCACTCTGAGATTTTTGGAAGTTGAATCCGCTGACGAGTGTACACATTCACAAGTTCCCACTCGCAATTGTACCCAATATAAACAACCCGATCTCCATTTGCGCCAGCCCAGGCCTTACCCTGAAGCGATGGCATCTTGACATCACACGTATTGTTATCAAGTGACATCAACTTGCACAAGGCGAGGCCTCCGTCGTCCGCGCCCATGTGAATAGGATTATAGCGAAGAAGATAAGGGAGATCAAACCACTCCTGGACCCTTGGGTTCCTTGTAATGATGTTATTGGTTGAGTCAGGAATGGTCTTGAATGAACCTGCCATGCTAGCCGAGGTGATGATGTCGGACTGATCAATGAGTTCCCCCACCACGTCATCTTTCAGATCGGGGCAAGAATAACGAGGTCGTTTCCGGCTTGTTCCCTCCATGGAGAAGACGATCGAACAATGGAAGAACGAAGGGTGAAGACAAATGGAGGAGGGAGGTAGAGCATGCAACAGCAGTTCCGAATCGAGAGGGAAAGGCGAAGAGTCGGTGGACGGTTGCCAGTTTGCCACGGTACACGAAGAGGCGCCCCGGCCTACACATCCTTTCGGAGATTGTACAAAAGGACTCGTCGTCGTCTCACTGACATGTTGGAACGGGACCACATTTGAACGAAACATGGTGTGTAATTTCTCATGCAAAATGCGATCTGGTCGCGTTGGCCTGAGGTGCCGCATTAGTTATCGACCTTTATTTTTTTAACATACAATCTGAGTGGATAGCTCCTGTGGTCATCACATGTGAGCAGATATATAGGTGGGCTAGGTGGGTAGGCGGCAACAATCTAAGTGCTACAAGAGTTGATCTCGAAAAAATAGTTGATCCAATGCTTGGTTTTGTTTGGATTTTCCAACTATGAACATTGGATAGAGTGAATCAATGGCTTACGTTCAAAGTTATTCCCATACTATAGAATGGTATAGGAACGTGGAGAGATTTGGTTGATTTTATATCACCGAATAATATAAAATATTATGAGTGCACACGCTCCAACCCGAGGTTTGTTGCTCCTTCTCGGTCGCCGGGAATCTATGTTCTTCCACTCTTTTGTCTAAGACATGAGGTTTGTTCATCCTTTTGCCGACACGCGGGACATCTATATGCCTCCATTTTACAAAATCATGCTATATGCCTCCATGAAATGTGGGACATCTAGCATCAAGGTGGCGTGTCATGCAAGAAAATGGAGATATGGAGTGCGTAAGTGAGTCATGCACTTCGATGGCACATACTACGCAATATTTTTTCTCCTCGATGGCACGTGAATAATGCATGTACTCAATGACAGAGCACGGGATGGTAGCCATTGACATGGTCGACCCTTTTTGAAGAGAGTACTAATAAATAACTTTGATGTGTCCTGTCAACTCACAGAACGACGAGAAGCTTGCTTACTACGCCTTCTCCCTCGCCAACGTGTGTGTGGTGGCTCGCAGCACGAGGTGAAACTTTTGCTTACAAGCGGTGGAGGTCTAGCAGTTCATTTGGTGTCAGATTGCCAGAAGTACTATTGTAGTACCATCATTATTGTTCGACTTCCAGAAGAGGAGAAGAGCCAAGCGCAAGGTCACCTACTAACCTAGTACAGTACTACTATAGCCAAAGTTGGTTCACCTTTTTAGAGCATGGTTAATTAATATAGGCGGCTCTTGCAGCGGCACATCATTTAGAGAAAGTACTCTCTTCGTAGGAACAAAGGAAGTGAAATAAAAGTTGGAGTGGATGCTAGATTGCCAATTAAAACATGATTACATAGGGAAAAAATCCTATAGCATTCTATCCTATGAATCAAACGACCAATGTAGGAAAATTATGAGGGGGGGGGGGTCTCTCCAATAGTGTTCCTCGGCTCGCATCTAGCATCACGGTGGTTGAACTTGGAGTCATTCATCTGGTACACGTGGTATCTCAGATTTGGACACAAGGTGACGCGACCTCTCACTTCCTCCGCCATTTGACGCGGTGCGCCGATGGAGGGCTAGCATACTCCAATATTAGGTTGGTTGTATGTGATGTGGCAACTTCATATACTAACCGGATGCTGGCTATACTACTACGGTACTCACACTCCAAGAAGTGACTCGAAAACCATTCATAAATTGAGTCTATGACATGCATTTGCAAATGTGCCATTCATTACATACAACAAGTCATCAACACACAACGACAACGAGGATACATGTTGGATTATAGATTATTTCCAACAAAACATTCTAGTAAATACTGAAGTTTTCATCACACAACAAATAACAAGCAATGAAATGAACTTCAACTCAACCAATCCTTGGTGTTGGAAACGCTTGCTTTGAACCATAGGTGCTCTGGGAAGGGCCAGCTATTGTCAATATCGAAAGCAGCGCAGGACTGATCATCCAGGCTAAAGCGGCATATATCAGGACCAGGGTAGGGAACCACCGCAATGTCCGAGGTATAGATAGAGTTGCTTCTCATAAATGGTAGTAACGCTGTGTCAACAGCAGCTGGATCGCCTTTCACCATCATTGGATAGTTTTGTCCAAGGAAGAGCGAGTTTTCTCCAAGACTATCAATACTGAACCAGGGAGAAGGTGTTGGCGCTAGCACACTAGTATCCATCCCGAATACCCTACAATGGGTGTTGGAATAGGTCCGGAGAGGGAAACCATGGGAGACAACACCTGCTCCCTCAGTAATAACAATCTAAGTGCACTATATACAAACAAGAAGAGGTGATCCATCGGAATTAGTTGCCAGGCGCCACTTAGTATATAAGTTCTGCTCGTCCTCATACTTGTGATCATCACCATCGTCATCTCCCCCTTGGTTATAAAAATTTTCAGGCATAGGTGGTGGAATATTCACAGGACCTTGGAAACACAAGAAGAAGGTTAATTAGTAAAGGGAAACTTGCTAACTCGCATGCATGTGGATGAAACAATTATAATTACACTGGAAGACAAACATACCGAGGATCCCATGCAAAAACAGTGCCCCATGTGGTGGCAGCAAACACAAGATCCTCGTATTCAATTGCATCACAGTACTCATCTGTGTACATAAACTGATTTTTGAGCAATATCCATGGACGAACCGTGGAATCAGTAACGACGGAAACAAGCTTGTCGAAGATAGCAACAACTTCATAGTTCTTGTAATTCCAAGAGCGGTTGGGAACTCGACAAATTGCTATCTTCCGTAGACGACAGTCACCATGATCGTATTTGAACGTACGTAGATCATCTGTGTGCTCAACCTCACGGCACTCTGAGATTTTTGGAAGTGGAATCCGCTGACGAGTGTACACATTCACAAGTTCCCACCCACAATTGTACCCAATATAAACAACCCAATCTCCATTTGCTCCAGCCCAGGCCTTACCCTGAAGTGATGGCATCTTGACATCACACGTATCGTTATCAAGCGGCATCAACTTGCACAAGGCGAGGCCTCCGTCGTCCGCTCCCATGTGAACAGGCTTATAGCAAAGAATATAAGGGAGATCAAACCGCTCATGGACCCTTGGGTTCCTTGTAATGATGTTATTAGTTGAGTCGAGAATGGTCTTGAACGAACCTGCCATGCTAGCCGAGGTGATGACGTCGCACCGATCAATGAGTTCCCCCACCATGTCATGTTTCAGATCGGGGCAAGAATAATGGGGTCGTTTCTGGCTTGTTACCTCCATGGAGAAGACGATCGAACAATGGCAGAAGGAAGGGTGAAGGCAAATGGAGGAGGGAGGAAGAGCGTGCGACAGCAGTTCCGAATCGAGAGGGAAAGGCGAAGAGTCGGTGGACAGTTGCTAGTTTGCCACGATACACGAAGAGGTGCCCCGGCCTGGACGGGGCACACCACTGACGGGACGGGACGGCACAGTCATAATTTCAGTTTTTCTAGTTTTCCACGGCAAGCTGATGCGCTAAGCCATGCCTGCTTATGCATTGAATTCCGATGACCGCAATGATCGTCGCATTTCCTGCGACACGCTAGTTCACCTACCTTCCGCCTATAAATAATGTTTCCCGGGCTTCTCCGGTGGCACCATCACCCAACTCGCCCTATCCTCATAAGCCCCCACCAGCCCGACGTTGCTCGCCACTTATCCTCGCTCTCGCCACGTCCGCCATGCCCCCGCCCGTCCACGATAGGCGACACCGGAGGCGGTCACCGCCGGAACTAGTGTTCGGTTTTTCACCGGAAGGCAGACAGAGGGAGGAGGCATTCTATCGGTCTTTAGATGGCAATGCGGACTATGAGGAGTTGTTGGAGCGTCACCACTTGGCGGAGGAGCAGCGTATTGCCGATTTGCACCGCCAGCAGGACATGGAGCAGCAGCGCACCGCCGCTGAGTCGCGAGCAGAGCGCCCGCGACTGGGCCGACTACGTGGTGGCCGGCGCCCGGCAAATATCCCTAGAGGCTGTCGGGCACGCACGCGTTCGCGACACCGATTTTTACTACCAGCTCGTCAAGTGGGTTTCCTGCTCAGAAGCCGAAGCTTCGGTGGACCACGCTGGCATGGAAAGGGCTAACGCGTGCGAGCAACGCGCCCTATCGCACCTCTGGCAAGTCCGAGGTGAGACGGAGGACGCCGGTGCCGGCGTTTAACGTGTACCATAGATGGCGGCCGGAATCATCTAGTTAGCTAAGAGTAAGTTAGTACTTGTACGCTACTAGAGTATTAGTGGGAGTAGATAGTTAACTTGGCTATGATGGTTGTCAACGTGGAAGTTCAGTACTCTATATGTGGATCAGACCTGTTACTTTGCTCTGAATGTTGAACTTTCCGTTTGAAGATACGGAATGGGCTGGGATTTTTTAATGAGTTGTATTTCTCCTCCACGGGTTTAGAGCCTGACTTGTGGGCCTACCAAGTTGACACGTACACAATCAGGAGATGATTGTACGTGGAGAGGATGACAGCAGGGACCCGCCAAGGTCATGGAAGTACGCAAGCAAGTGCCTCCTTATTTCAAGCCAATAAAAATGGCTCCTCCTAATGGATTTCTAACATCTGGGTCCCATGTCATTGTCAACGTAGTCAATAAACGAGAGAATTGCACAACGAGCGGCTGACACCAGGGACCCAGCAGCTCGCCCAGTTATTTTTGTTTTGGGTTAATTTGATAAATGCCACTCCAAATCTGGTGTTTCCGAGAAATGCCACTGTAATTTCCAAACTTTGAAAAATGCCATTTCATGCCATTTCTAGTGGCATTTTTTGAAGTCCGGAGTGCTGTTTTTCGAAGTTTGCAAATTGTTGTGGCGTTTTCCAAAGTTTGCAAAAATTGCAGTGACATTTTTCAAAGTTTGGAAATTGCAGTGGCATTTTTATGAATTGCCATAATTGGAGTGGCATTTATCTAATTTGTTTTTGAGGCGGAAGCAGGGTGTCAACTAGGCTGTGCGGGGCACTCTGGCCTGTCTAGACAGCCTTGTCCTTTACGTTTACCACAGACCAGCCCAATAGTTTTTTTCTTCTGAAAATGGCTAGCCCGGGTTTTTTTATTTGTCAAGTAAGTTGCTTTGTTAGGCCTGTTGGGCTGCAAATCTTTCAAGACGAGAAGAGCTTCATTCGACTGGCCGAGAAAATGGCCTATCAGTAATGAGAAATGGGATGTACATTTTTAAAACACATCAAACCGGCAATTAGTTTCAAATTTCTTTTTTTCATTTCAAGATTTTAAATTGCATTAATTTTTATGCGTGGACAATTTGTTGGATTTTATATCGATATACATTTATTTTTAAAATCAGTTTGAATGTGACTCAAAATTTCGGGATTAAAACAGTTCGGACCGCACCGAAATATGCAAAATTTCGTATAATTTTTTAATTGTAGGCACAATATGGGCTGTAATGCTAACAAAAAGAATATGGACTCCAAAATACCTTAATAATTAGCAAATGGGTTGTAAATTACTCCCTCTGTCCCAAAATATCAGAACATTTTTGACACTATGCTAGTGTAAAAAACGTTCTTATATTTTGGGACGAAGGGAGTATTAGAAATAATGGCAGATGGGCTATATGCTGTTTTCCACAGATTTGAGGCTTTCCTAAAAAAGGTTGACGCACAAGCAGTGACAGTTGGATGTCCATCCAACGGCCGTCATGCTTCTTAAATATCTGCTCTTCCTGCTCCAGCCGCAAAAACAAGCGCCGGCGGGACTGCCTGCTCCCTCCTCCCCATGGTCGGCTGTGCTGTCGCGCATGCCTCACCGCCCCACCGTACTCCCATCGCTGGCCAAGCCATCCCTCTACTCACCACACCTGCTGTTTTTCTCCGGCGACGGCAAACGAACCAGTAAACCCTCGTACAGTCGTACTTCCCTCCGCGTGGGAAACAACTGTCGAGTCTTCCCTGGCTCCGTGTCATTCCCTTCCTAGGCCTCGCCGTCGTCCACCGCCCTGGTGCTCTCGGCGCGGCCTGGTCAACATGGTCAACGACCGACATGCATCTGAAGTGGACTGTACGTGGAGAGGCTGACAGCTGGGTCCACGGCCACACGCAAGGAAATGCCTCCTTATTACGCGCAAAATAATGATTCGTCCACCTGACATCTAGGACCCACCGAAAGGGCCTCTGTATATCGCGAAAAAAACGTTACCGCCGCTGACAACTCGGACCCACCAGCTATATCTTCGCACGCAAGGAAGAGCCTCCTTATTACGCACAAAAAAATGAATACTCCTCCTGCTAGCTGGGACCCAGTATAGTGGGAGGCTGACTTGTGGGCCTACTAAGTTGACGGGGACGGAGGGCTTTCTTAGCTTAGTCAATATGCACGATTCTAGCTCAAGTGACCGTACGATGTCCACCCAACGGCCGTAGTGCTTCTTCAACCTCTGGTCTTCTTGATCCAGCCGCCCAAACCAGTGCCAATAATGCCTCATGCTCCTGCCTCCCGTGGCCGGCTGCGATGCCACAGAGGCCTCACCGCCCCCCTACTACTCCCACCGCTGGCCAGGCCATCCCTCTACTCACACACACCCCCTGTTATTCTACGGCGACGGCAGCCTCACACCACAGCCGAACCAGTGAACCCTCGTACTCCTCTCCGCGTGGGCATCACTATCGCGTCTTCCCTACCTCCACGTCGTCCCCTTCCTAGGCCTCGCCGTATTCCACCGCCTTGGTGCTCTCAGCGCGGCGTGGTCAATGTGGTCAATGACTGACTTCCAGCGGAAGAGTACTGTACGTGGAGAGGTTCATAGCTGGGTCCACGGCCGCAGCTGGGTCCACGGCCACAACCCAGTTTTTTGTGATTTGCCAAGTAAGTCACTTTTTTTGACCAGGCCTGTTGGGCTGCAAATCTTTCAAGACAAGGAGAGCTTCATTCGGCTGGCCGAGAAAATGGCCTATCAGTAATGAGAAATGGGTTGTACATTTTTAAAACACATCAAACCGGCGATTAGTTTCAAATTTCTTTCTTTTCATTTCGAGATTTTAAATTGCATTGATTTTTATGAGTGGACAATTTATTGGATTTTATATTGATATACATTTATTTTCAAAATTATTTTGAATGTGACTCGAAATTTTGGGATTAAAAACAGTTCGGACCGCACCGAAATATGCAAAATTTCGTATAATTTTTTAACCGTGGCCACAATATGGGCTGTAATGCTAACAAAAAGAATATGGGCTCCAAAAAAACCTTAAGAATTAGCAAATGGGATGTAAATTATTAGAAATATTGCCATATGGGTTGTATGATGTTTTCCACAGATTTGAGACTTTCCTAAAAAAAGGTTCACGCACAAGCAGTGATTGTTGGATGTCCATCCAACGGCCGTCGTGCTTCTTCAATCCCTGCTCTTCCTGCTCCAGCCGCTCAAACAAGCGCCGGCGGGACTACCTGCTCCCTCCTCCCCATGGCCGGCTGTGCTGCCGCGCAGGCCTCACTGGCCCACCGTACTCCCATCGCTGGCCTAGCCATCCATCTACTCACCCACACTTGTTGTTATTCTCCGACGACGGCAAACTAACGAGTAAACCCTCATACAGTCGTACTCCCTTTCGCGTGGGAAACAACTGTCGAGCCTTCCCTGGCTCTGTGTTGTTCCCTTCCTAGGCCTCGCCGTCGTCCACCGCCCTGGTGCTCTCGATGCAGCCTGGTCAACATGGTTAACGACCGACATGCATCTGAAGTGGAGTGTATGTGGAGAGGCTGACAGCTGGGTCCACGGCCACCCGCAAGGAAATGCCTCCTTATTACATGCAAAATAATGATTCCTCCACCTGACATCTAGGACCCACCGAAAGGGCCTCTGTATTTCGCGAAAAAATGTTACCGCCGCTGACAGCTCGGACCCACCAGCTATATCTTCGCATGCAAGGAAGTGCCTCCTTATTACGCACAAAAAAATGAATACTCCCCCTGCTAGCTGGGACCCAGTATAGTGGGAGGCTGACTTGTGGGCCTACTAAGTTGACGGGGATGGAGGGCTTTCTCAACTTAGTCAATATGCACGATTCTAGCTCCAGTGACCGTACGATATCCATCCAATGGCCGTAGTGCTTCTTCAACCTCTGATCTTCTTGCTCCAGCCACCCAAACCAGCGCCGGTCGTGCCTCGTGCTCCTGCCTCCCGTGGCTGGTTGCGATGCCGCGGAGGCCTCACCCCCCTACTACTCCCACCGCTGGCCAGGCCATCCCTCTACTCACCCACACCCCCTGTTATTCTGCGGCGACGGCAGCCTCACACCGCAGCGAACCAGTGAACCCTCATACTCCTCTATGCATGGTCAACCACTGTCGCGTCTTCCCCGGCTCCGCGTTGTCCCCTTCCTAGGCCTCGTCGTCGTCCACCGCCCTGGTGCTCTCGGCGCGGCGTGGTCAACATGGTCAACGAACGGCTTCCATCGGACGTGGACTGTACATGGAGAGGCTGACAGCTGGGTCCACAGCCGCAGCAAGGAACTGCCTCCTTATTACGTGGAAAAAAATGATCCGTCCACCTGACACTAGGGACCCACCGTATGGGCAACCGTATTTCGCGTAAAAAATGTCCCCCCCTGACTATTGGGACCTACCAGCTACATCTTCGCACGCAAGGAAGTGCGTACAGGCAAAAAAGAATGATTCACCCCCCCCCCTGACTGCTGGGACCCACCAGCTACATCTTCGCACGCAAGGAAGTGCGTCCGGGGAAAAAACGTTTCGTCCCCTGACTGCTGGGACCCACCAGCTACATCTTTGGACGCAAGGAAGTGCCTGATAGTCGGGACCTGCCTGGTCGAAGCGTACGTAGTGTTGTCATTCTGGTCGCGAACGTGTACGTATATATTGGTCAATGTAGAGGCGTGCATGTAGCATGTACACGTATGTACAGCGGCCAGTGTGCAAGAAAGAAAATGCGGCCATGTACGTACATACGGGCGGGGTCTCGAACACCTACTCGCGCATACGTACGGCCAGGGCTCGTGTACATGGCTGGGTCGGAACAGAGAAACTGCATCGTCGTCGTGTTCATGGGGAGCCAACCGGCTGGGTCGGAACGGAATGCGTCGTCGTGTTCATCGGGAGGGCTTGGACGGAACATCCGATGGAAACGAGGCCTGGTGTACCGCAGAACAGAGGAAACGACCTTGTGTTCGACCGGCCACGTTCGAAACGGGATCCTGTTCATCGGGAGGGGTCTGGCGTACCACAAAACGGAGGAAACGGACCTCCTACGGTCAAAACGGGGTCCTGTTGATCGGGAGGGGTGTGGTGTAACGCAAAACGGAGGAAACAGACTTGTGTTGGTGCGCTACGGTCGAAACAGGGGTCCTGTTCATCAGGAGGGGTGTGGCGTACCGCAAAACGGGACTCCACGGGATACTGTTCATCTCCACCGCCGAACCCTCCAGCCTCCACGGGCTACAGTTCATCCACCGTCGACCTCCTCCAGCCTCCACCTGCGACTGTTCATCCACGGGCTCCTGTTCATCCAGCCTCCATCGCGCTACTCTAATGACCCACAAGTATAGGGGATCTATCGTAGTCCTTTCGATAAGTAAGAGTGTCGAACCCAACGAGGAGCAGAAGGAAATGATAAGCAGTTTCCAGCAAGGTATTCTCTGCAAGTACTGAAATAAGTGGTAACAGATAGTTTTGTGATAGGATAATTTGTAACCCGCAACAAGTAACAAAAGTAAATAAAGTGCAGCAAGGTGGCCCGATCCTTTATGTAGCAAAGGACAAGCCTGGACAAACTCTTATATAGAGAAAAGCGCTCCCGAGGACACATGGGGATATCGTCAAGCTAGTTTTCATCACGTTCATATGATCCCCGTTCGGTACTTTGATAATTTGGTATGTGGGTTGTCAGGACCCCGATTCCAAGTCACATCGATCTAGCCGGTAACACATCATATCACATTGCGGCCTCACACACGGTATCCCCATGGGTGTCGCCTTACCATGGCCCGAGACCGTTTACGCCTTTTGGCTCATGTATATGATAGTGTCGCTAGCATCCATATGACAGAGAACCCGGGCCGACATGGCTAGTCGTGAACCCAAAGCAGCACAGACCTATGGAGACAGGAATACATGAATCACATCGAGCATGTCGGTCATCAGCGAGTGAATCCGGGCTGTAGCACTGGGCTACCAGGGCTCCGGGGAACCCGGGCTGTAGCAGGCTAGGCAGGACTTCGGATGTCACCGCGTGACATTTCCCCGAAGGGACAGACATAGGAACGAAGTGAAACACATGCCGGCCAGTCAAGTGTCTTGAGCAGTAGTGCTGGGCTAGCAGGACTCCGGTGAACCGGGCTGTAGCGGACTACTATGGCTCGAGGAACACTAGACTACATTTCCCCATAAGAAAGGCTGCCAAGAATAAACAACTAGATTGTCGGATCCCACACATACCAAGCATTTCAATCATACACACAATATGCTCGATATGTGCAAATAGAACATGGCATCACAACAAAACTCTACAACTCAAGTACTTTATTTAAAGGCTCCAGAGAGCCATACATAAATAGTGCATACAAGTAGGGGTCACATGACCCGACACTCAAGTCATACAAGCATACAAGCACATGCGGAAGCAAATAGTCTGAGTATAGACGCTAGAAAGAAAGAAGGCTTCTCGAAGCCTGTCTATCTACATAGGTGAAGGAAATATGCCCTAGAGGCAATAATAAAGTTATTATTTATTTCCTTATACCATGATAAAAGTTTATTATTCATGCTAGAATTGTATTAACCGGAAACATAATACATGTGTGAATACATAGACAAACAAAGTGTCACTAGTATGCCTTTACTTGACTAGCTCGTTAATCAAAGATGGTTATGTTTCCTAACCATGGACAAAGAGTTGTCATTTGATTAACGGGATCACATCATTAGTTGAATGATCTGATTGACATGACCCATTCCATTAGCTTAGCACCCGATCATTTAGTATGTTGCTATTGCTTTCTTCATGACTTGTACATGTTCCTATGACTATGAGATTATGTAACTCCCGTGTGCCGGAGGAACACTTTGTGTGCTACCAAACGTCACAACGTAACTGGGTGATTATCAAGGTGCTCTATAGGTGTCTCCAAAGGTACATGTTGGGTTGACGTATTTTGAGATTAGGATTTTTCACTCTGATCGTCGGAGAGGTATCTCTGGGCCCTCTCGGTAATGCACATCACTTAAGCCTTGCAAGCATTGCTACTAATGAGTTAGTTGCGGGATGATGTATTACGGAATGAGTAAAGAGACTTGCCGGTAACGAGATTGAACTAGGTATTGGATACCGACGATCGAATCTCGGGCAAGTAACATACCGATGACAAAGGGAACAACGTATGTTTTTATGCGGTCCGACCGATAAAAGATCTTCGTGGAATATGTAGGAACCAATATGGGCATCCAGGTCCCGCTATTGGTTATTGATCGGAGACGTATCTCGGTCATGTCTACATTGTTCTCAAACCCGTAGGGTCCGCACGCTTAAGGTTCTGATGACAGTTATATTATGAGTTTATACGTTTTGATGTACCAAAGGTTGTTCGGAGTCCCAGATGTGATCACGGACATGACGAGGAGTCTCGAAATGGTTGAGAAATAAAGATTGATATATTGGAAGCCTATGTTTGGATATCGGAAGTGTTCCGGGTGAAATCGGGATTTTACCGGAGTACCGGGAGGTTACCGGAACCCCCCGGGAGATATATGGGCCTTACTGGGCCTTAGTGGAAAAGAGAAGAGGCAGCCAGAGATGGGCCGCGCACCCCTCCCCTCCCTTGGTCCGAATAGGACAAGGAGAGGGGGCCGGCCCCCCTTCCTCTTTTCCCCCCTCCGTGAATCCTATTCCAACTAGGAAAAGGGGGGAGTCCTACTCCCAGAGGGAGTAGGACTCCTCCTGGCGCGCCTCTCCTGGCCGGCCGCACCCCCCCCCTTTTGAGACTTTATATACGGAGGCAGGAGCACCCCCTAGATACACAGGTTGATCCACGTGATCATATGCTTAGCCGTGTGCGGTGCCCCTTCCACCATAGTCCTCGATAATATTGTAGCAGTGCTTAGGCGAAGCCCTGCGACATTAGTACATCAAGATCGTCACCACGCCGTCGTGCTGACGGAACTCTTCCCCGACACTTTGCTGGATCGGAGTCCGGGGATCGTCATCGAGCTGAACGTGGGCTTGAACTCGGAGGTTCCGTAGTTTCGGTGCTTGATCGGTCGGGCCGTGAAGACGTACGACTACATCAACCTAACGCTTCCGTTGTCGATCTACAAAGGTACGTAGATCACACTCTCCCCCTTGTTCCTATGCATCACCTTGATCTTGCGTGTGCGTAGGAAAATTTTTGAAATTACTACATTCCCCAACAGTGGCATCCGAGCCAGGTTTTATGTGTTGATGTTATATGCACGAGTAGAACACAAGTGAGTTGTGGGCGATATAAGTCATACTGCTTACCAGCATGTCATACTTTGGTTCGGCGGTATTGTTGGACGAAGCGGCCCGGACCGACATTATGCGTACGCTTACACGAGACCGGTTCTCCCGACATGCTTTGCACATAGGTGGCTTGCGGGTGACAGTTTCTCCAGCTTTAGTTGAACCGAGTGTGGCTATGCCCGGTCCTTGCGAAGGTTAAAACAGCACCAACTTGACAAACTATCGTTGTGGTTTTGATGCGTAGGTAAGATTGGTTCTTGCTTAAGCCCATAGCAGCCACGTAAAACTTGCAACAAGAAAGTAGAGGACGTCTAACTTGTTTTTGCAGGGCATGTTGTGATGTGATATGGTCAATACATGATGCTAAATTTTATTGTATGAGATGATCATGTTTTGTAACCGAATTATCGGCAACTGGCAGGAGCCATATGGTTGTCGCTTTATTGTATGCAATGCAATCGCACTGTAATGCTTTACTTTATCACTAAGCGGTAGCGATAGTCGTGGAAGCATAAGATTGGCGAGACGACAACGATGCTACGATGGAGATCAAGGTGTCGCACCGGTGACGATGGTGATCATGACGGTGCTTCGGAGATGGAGATCACAGGCACAAGATGATGATGGCCATATCATATCACTTATATTGATTGCATGTGATGTTTATCTTTTATGCATCTTATCTTGCTTTGATTGACGGTAGCATTATAAGATGATCTCTCACTAAATTATCAAGAAGTGTTCTCCCTGAGTATGCACCGTTGCGAAAGTTCTTCGTGCTGAGACACCACGTGATGATCGGGTGTGATAGGCTCTACGTTCAAATACAACGGGTGCAAAACAGTTGCACACGCGGAATACTCAGGTTATACTTGACGAGCCAAACATATACAGATATGGCCTCGGAACACAGAGACCGAAAGGTCGAGCGTGAATCATATAGTAGATATGATCAACATAGTGATGTTCACCAATGAAACTACTCCATCTCACGTGATGATCGGACATGGTTTAGTTGATTTGGATCACGTAATCACTTAGAGGATTAGAGGGATGTCTATCTAAGTGGGAGTTCTTAAGTAATATTATTAATTGAACCTAAATTTATCATGAACTTAGTACCTAATAGTATCTTGCTTATGTATGTTTGATTGCAGATAGATGGCACGTGTTGTTGTTCCGTTGAATTTTAATGCGTTCCTTGAGAAAGCAAAGTTGAAAGATAATGGTAGCAATTACACGGACTGGGTCCATAACTTGAGGATTATCCTCATTGCTGCACAGAAGAATTATGTCCTGGAAGCACCACTGGGTGCCAGGCCTGCTGTTGGAGCAACACCAGATGTTATGAACGTCTGGCAGAGCAAAGCTGATGACTACTCGATAGTTCAATGTGCCATGCTTTACGGCTTAGAACTGGGACTTCAACGACGTTTTGAACGTCATGGGGCATGTGAGATGTTCCAGGAGTTGAAGTTAATATTTCAAGCAAATGCCCGGATTGAGAGATATGAAGTCTTCAATAAGTTCTATAGCTGCAAGATGGAGGAGAACAGTTCTGTCAGTGAGCATATACTCAAAATGTCTGGGTATAATAATCACTTGATTCAAATGGGAGTTAATCTTCCAGATGATTGCGTCATTGACAGAATTCTCCAATCACTGCCACCAAGCTACCAGAGCTTCGTAATGAACTATAATATGCAAGGGATGAATAAGACTATTCCCGAGCTCTTCGCAATGCTGAAAGCTGCGGAGGTAGAAATCAAGAAAGAGCATCAAGTGTTGATGGTCAACAAGACCACTAGTTTCAAGAAAAAGGGCAAAGGGAAGAAGAAGGGGAACTTCAAGAAGAACAGCAAGCAAGTTGCTGCTCAAGAGAAGAAACCCAAGTCTAGACCTAAGCTTGAAACTGAATGCTTCTACTGCAAGCAGACTGGTCACTAGAAGCGGAACTGCCCCAAGTATTTGGCGGATAAGAAGGATGGCAAGGTGAACAAAGGTATATGTGATATACATGTTATTGATGTGTACCTTACTAATGCTCGCAGTAGCACCTGGGTATTTGATACTGGTTCTGTTGCTAATATTTGCAACTCGAAACAGGGACTACGGATTAAGCGAAGATTGGCTAAGGACGAGGTGACGATGCGCGTGGGAAACGGTTCCAAAGTCGATCTGATCGCAGTCGGCACGCTACCTCTACATCTACCTTCAGGATTAATATTGGACCTAAATAATTGTTATTTGGTGCCAGCATTAAGCATGAACATTATATATGGATCTTGTTTGATGCGAGACGGTTATTCATATAAATCAGAGAATAATGGTTATTCTATTTATATGAGTAATATCTTTTATGGTCATGCACCCTTGAAGAGTGGTCTATTCTTATTGAATCTCGATAGTAGTGACAAACATATTCATAATGTTGAAGCCAAAAGACACAGAGTTGATAATGATGGTGCAACTTATTTGTGGCACTACAGTTTAGGTCATATCGGTGTAAAGCGCATGAAGAAACTCCATACTGATGGACTTTTGGAACCACTTGATTATGAATCACTTGGTACTTGCGAACCGTGCCTCATGGGCAAGATGACTAAAACACCGTTCTCCGGTACTATGGAGAGAGCAACAGATCTATTGGAAATCATACATACAGATGTATGTGGTCCGATGAATATTGAGGCTCTTGGCGGATATCGTTATTTTCACACCTTCACAGATGACTTAAGCAGATATGGGTATATCTACTTAATGAAACATAAGTCTGAAACATTTGAAATGTTCAAAGAATTTCAGAGTGAAGTTGAAAATCATCATAATAATAAAGTCAAGTTTCTACGATCTGATCGTGGAGGTGAATATTTGAGTTATGAGTTTGGACTTCATTTGAAACAATGCGGAATAGTTTTGCAACTCACGCCACCTGGAACACCACAATGTAATGGTGTGTCCGAACGTCGTAACCACACTTTATTAGATATGTTGCGATCTATGATGTCTCTCACTGATTTACCGCTATCATTTTGGGGTTATGCTTTAGAGACGGCCGCATTCACGTTAAATAGGGCACCATCAAAATCCGTTGAGACGACGCCTTATGAACTATGGTTTGGCAAGAAACCAAAGTTGTCATTTCTGGAAGTTTGGGGCTGCGACGCTTATGTGAAAAAGCTTCAACCTGATAAGCTCAAACCCAAATCGGAGAAATGTGTCTTCATAGGATATCCAAAGGAGACTATTGGATACACCTTCTATCACAGATCCGAAGGCAAGACTTTTGTTGCTAAGTTCGGAAACTTTCTGGAGAAGGAGTTTCTCTCGAAAGATGTGAGTGGGAGGAAAGTAGAACTTGACGAGGTAACTGTACCTGCTCCCTTATTGGAAAGTAGTAGATCACAGAAAGGCATTCCAGCCAAAAGCTTGGCCTGCACCCCGACGCCATTCAAATAAAAAGGCATGGGGAAATACGCCAGACCTGCGAGATGTATTGGAGGATAAAGCAAAACATGCAAGATCAATCTACGGATCACGAGGGCGCGCCACTATGCAAGACGATAAACGTCACGCTGGATACAGTAAAAGTAAGTCTGGCCGGGCCGACCACAGCGGACATGACTCATTCGAGTTGCATCATGACATAGCCTAGTACAGAGGCGCCGCACACCCCCTATGCTTCACAGACGAAGTAATGGATCATCAAATCCCAGAGGGTTTCAAACCCGTAAATATTGAATCATACAACGGCACAACAGATCCTGCGGTATGGATCGAGGATTTCCTCCTCCACATCCACATGGCCCGCGGTGATGACTTACACGCCATCAAATACCTCCCACTAAAGCTCAAAGGACCAGCGCGGCATTGGCTTAACAGCTTGCCAGCAGAGTCCATTACCTGTTGGGAAGATCTGGAGGCTGCATTCCTCAACAACTTTCAGGGCACTTATCTGCGACCACCAGATGGCGATGACTTGAGCCACATAACTCAGCAGCCAGAAGAATCGGCCAGGCAATTCTGGACTCGGTTTCTAACAAAGAAAAATCAAATCCTCGATTGTCCGGATGTAGAGGCCTTAGCAGCTTTCAAACACAACATCCACGACAGGTGGCTAGCCCGGCACCTTGGTCAGGAAAAGCCGAAATCTATGGCAGCCCTCACGACACTCATGACTCGCTTTTGTGTGGGAGAAGACAGTTGGCTGGCTCGCAGTAATAACATATCAAAGAACCATGGTACTTCGGACACCATGGACGGCAATAGCAGGTCACGTCGCAACAAACATAACCGCCGCATTAACAGCGACAATACTGAGGATACGGCAGTCAATGCCAGATTCAAAGGCTCTAAACCCGGTCAGCGGAAAAAGCCATTTAAAAGAAGCACTCCGGGCCTGTCCAGTTTGGACCGCATACTCGATCGCTCGTGTCAAATACACGGGACCCCCGACAAGCCAGCCAACCACACCAATAGGGATTGTGGGGTATTCAAGCAGGCCGGCAAGTTAATTGCCGAAAACAAAGATAAGGGGCCACATAGCGATGACGAGGAAGAGCCCCGGAAGCCGAACACTGGAGGGTAGAAGAGGTTCCCCCCACAAGTGTGGACGGTGAACATGATATACGCAACCTACATCCCCAAGAGGGAGCGGAAGCGTGCGCTCAAGGACGTATATGCGTTGGAGCCAGTCACCGCAAAGTTCAACCCATGGTCCTCTTGTCCAACCACCTTCTATTGCAGGGACCACCCCACTAGTATCCGTCATGGCGGATTCGCCGCACTGGTCCTAGACCCAATCATCGATGGATTTCATCTCACTCGAGTCCTTATGGATGGCGGCAGCAGCCTGAACGTGCTTTACCAGGACACAGTGCGCAAAATGGGTATAGACCCCTCAAGGATCAAACCCACAAAAACGACCTTTAAAGGCGTCATTCCAGGTGTAGAGGCCCATTGCACAGGCTCAATTACACTAGAAGTGATCTTCGGATCCCTGGATAACTTCCGAAGCGAAGAATTAATCTTCGATATAGTCCCGTTCCGCAGTGGCTATCATGCACTGCTCGAGCGAACCACATTTGCAAGATTCAATGAGGTACCACATTATGCATACCTCAAGCTCAAGATGCCAGGACCTCGGGGGGTCATCACAGTTAATGGAAACATAGAACGCTCTCTCTGCACGGAGGAGCACACTACGGCCCTTGCAGCAGAAGCGCAAAGCAGCCTCTCAAGGAAATCCACCAGTTCGGCGTTTCAAGACCCGGACACCTTCAAGCGTGGTCGGAGTAATCGGCAACTAGACCGCCTGGCACGATCTAAGCTCGCGTAGCAATGCGGCCCCCACCCCGGTCCCAGCCAAACGGCGAAATTCGTGCCACGCGTACATAATTACGCATTAAAAATACCATGGGCACAGGCGGGGAGGGGGCACAACTACGGCACGCCCCAATACGCGGCTTAAACCGCACTAAGGGCTTCCCGCTTTGTTATTTTTCTCTTTTAGGACTTTAATCTTTGGAAACACTGTCCGGCACCATGATTGTCGAACACATGATGCAGCAACCAAGGAGGCAGAAAGCTACGTCACACCACGGAACTCCCAGGTGGATTATGATAATGAGTGAAATATTTGCTTTAATGCTATTCCTCATCTTGCCCTTGGAAGGGACATAGTCCTACTTTTTGCTTATCGCACTATCTTTATCATTCTGCTTTAACGCACCTTTTTGAATAAACAATGCATAACATTACGACTATTATTGTATTCTTGTTTTATATATATATGTGTGTTCATTAATGACGCCTTGCAACCGTACACTTTGGTACGGCCAATACACCAGGGGCTTAAGTACCCCACAATATGGTATGAGAAGTCCGAAAACTTTCACAAGTGCGGCACCCCGAACTTATAGCATTATATGCATCAGGTCTGAATCATGTCTTTAGTCAAATGTTGGGTTTGCCCGGCTCCTATGTTTTGGTGCCTTACGTTCCGCTCTATCGGCTAAGGTAGCACTAGGAGAACTACTGCGATTGTGCCCCGGTTCTGCTGGGCTAAGCACCTCAGTAGAGAAAGCTAAAACTGACTGTCATGATAAGGCGAGAGACTGGTCGCTGTTCGAGAGGTTTTTCGAGTCCCTAAAGACTTATGCCACTTAGAGCGAGGAGTCGGTCCTGTCCGGCTTAAAGGCGTGTATTGCGCCCCGAATTCGGCCTTCCGAATACCAGGGGCTTCACCAAAATTTAAAATTATAGAATTCTATGGTTAAGTGAGAGTGATAAAGCATTATTAGTCCGGCTGCCTTGTTCGCTGTGCTGAGCACCTCCCTCGAAGGACCCAAAAATGGGAACAAGAGTGCTCAGGTTTATCCCGAACACCCCAGCACTCGCGGCATGGGGGCAGAAGCCGAGGACTAGCCATCTATCAGATTGGATAAACAGCCAAACAGAAGGTAATATTTTAAATTCAAACAAGCGTTGCATAGCGCATATGAAACAAGTTTTCATCATACAGGATCACACGAGCAAGTTTGCTCAAATATTACATCCTTTGAACATTCGTCTGCTACAAGACGGGCACCCTTCAGGACACCCTCATAATAAATTTCGGGGGTGCGATGCTCCTTGCCCTGCGGCGGTCCTTCCTTGATCAGCTTCACGGCGTCTAGCTTGGCCCATTGCACCTTCACACGGGCGAAAGCCCGGCGTGCACCTTCGATGTGGACGGACCGCTTGACGACTTCCAGCCGTGGGCAGGCATCCACAAGCCGCCTCACCAGGCCGAAGTAGCTGTTCGAAAGGGCGTCGCCAGGCCACAGCCGGACTATAAAGCCCTTCATGGCCTGTTCGGCCGCCTTGTGTATCTCGACCAGCTGCTTCAGCTGGTCGCTCATAGGCACCGGGTGTTCGGTCCCAGTATACTGAGACCAGAACAGCTTCTCTGTTGAGCTTCCCTCCTCGGCCCGGTAAAACTGTGCGGCATCCGACACGCTGCGGGGCAAATCTGCTAATGCTCCTGGAGAGCTCCGGATCTGGGTAAGTAACAGGTAATTTACTTTCACATGCTTGCTTTGCATATAGAATGCCTTACCCACCGCTATTTTCTTCATCGCGTCAATCTCCTGGAGGGCCTTTTGGGCTTCGTCCTTGGCACTCTTTGCGCTCTTGAGGGCCGCAACAAGCTCAGACTCTCGCATCTTCGAGTCAAGCTCCAACGCCTCATGCTTCGTCATGAGAGCCTGGAGCTCTTGCTGCACCTCGCCCACCCGAGCCTCCTGCCCTTCCCGCTCGGTGCGCTCCTTGGCCGCTTTATCTTCGGCCTCGGATAGCGCTTGCTTTAGGGTTTCCACTTCGGTCGTGGCCCCTGGCAAATTCATGATGATCCTGTCATTTTTCAATCGCATTCTTTTTATACATATCCATAGACTAGGTACTACTTACCTTTGTTCTCCTCGAGCTGCCTCTTGGCAAGGCCGAGCTCGTCCTTGGACCGTTTAAGGTCCTGCTTCAGTGCAGCGACCTCCGCAGTCAGTGCGGCAGATGCCAGCAGCGAAGCCTGCATACGCATATTGACATACTTATATTAGACTCCTGCGATATTGTTTGATCCTCTATTCGGCTTTTCTTTGTGAACACCGAACAGAGCATCGGGGGCTACTGTCTATGCGGTAATTTTTTTCCTATATTTTAAACACTTACCTCAAAGCCTGTTAGAAGGCTGGCACAGGCTTCAGTCAATCCGCTCTTGGCGGACTGAACCTTCTGGACCACCGCACTCATTATAGTACGGTGCTCCTCGTCGATGGAAGCGCTGTGAAGCGCTCCCAATAGATTGTCGGGCGCCTCTGGATGGACAGAGGTCACCGGCATAGGCGTCTCGCCCCTCTTGTAAGGAGGCCGCCTGCCCGAGTCTGGAACCACTGGAGGTTCCGGCGCAGTGTTCGGCTGAGGGCCGAACTCGAAGCCCTCAGGGGCCTTGTTCCCTCTACTCCCGGAGTCCGGAAGGTCGCCTTGAGGCACCTCCGGGATTGTCTCCCCTCGACCCGGTGCCTCTTGAGACAATACCTCGGCGTTGTCCGTAGGGCAAGGGGAGGTGGCGGTCGGAAGTGGATCGCTATCCATATCCGACGAGCCCAGGGAGCCATCGGACGATACATCGATACGGGCTCGTGGTGGCCTGCATAATCATATTCGGGGTTAGGGGAAGAAGTGCGACAAAGGAATGCCATGAGTTACTCTTGTATCCGGATACTTACGACCTCCCCTGGGGCTTGGCCCTGGGAAACCACACGTCTTCGCCTTCGGCGGCGGTGGTGGAACTGTCCGGAAGGAGAGTCCTTCCCTTCTTGGACCCTTCGGCCCCCCAGTTGGGGCGGCCTTCCTTTTCTTGTCTCCCCCAACTGAAGGGGGAGCATCTTCTTCTTCGTCCTTGTCTTCGGGGGAGGAGTGTGACGCAGAGTTACCGGACGGTGAGTCCGATGACGCCTGGCGTCGGGAACTCTTTCGGGTTCCCTTGGCCTTCTTGGTCTTCTCCGACACCTTGTAAGGAGCCGGAGTCAGCATCTTCGTCAGGAGAGCGTCTGCTAGGCCTTCGGGCAAAGGAGCCAGACAGTCAATCTATCCGGCCGTCTCCTGCCAGTCCTATCAAAGGTACGGGAACTTAGATCCCGCATAGAGTCAAACTATGAAAAACAACTATCCTATAAGAGGTAAAACAGCTTACTGCGCTGGCTTGGCGCTTCACGCAGAATCTGCAATCCTCGGTAGTGGGAGGGGGGACCTCGGCACCCTTGAATAGCACCTTCTAGGCATCCTTGTGAGTTGTGTCGAAGAGCCTGTTCAGAGTTTGGTGTTGGGCCGGGTCGAACTCCCACAAGTTGAAAGCCCGTTGTTGGCACAGGAGGATCCGGTGGATGAGCATGACTTGGACTACGTTGACGAGTTTGAGCTTCTTGTTCACCATGTTTTGAATACATGTTTGGAGTCCGGTCAGCTCTCCCGAACTACCCCAGGACAGGCCCTTCTCTTGCCAGGACGTGAGCCACGTGGGGATGCCAGATCGGAACTCGGGGGCCGTTGCCCATTTAGGGTCACACGGCTCGGTGATGTAGAACCACCCCGATTGCCACCCCTTTATGGTCTCCACGAAGGAGCCCTCGAGCCATGTGACATTGGCATCTTGCCCACCATGGCGCCTCTGCACTCCGCCTGGCGGCCACTCACTACCTTCAGCTTGACATTGAAGGTCTTCAGCCATAAGCCGAAGTGGGGCTTGATGCGGAGGAAGGCCTCGCACACGACGATAAACGCCGAGATGTTGAGGATGAAGTTCGGGGCCAGATCGTGGAAATCCAGGCCGTAGTAGAACATGAGCCCCGGACGAATGGGTGGAGAGGGAATCCCAGTCCGCGGAGGAAATGGGTAAGGAACACTACCCTCTCATGGGGCCTGGGGGTGGGGATGAGCTGCCCCTCATCTGGGAGTCGGTGCACGATGTCGTCGGGCAAGTATGCGGCTCTCCTCAGCTTCTTCATGTGTCCCTCCATGATGGAGGAGACCATCCACCTGCCTCCCGCTCCGGACATGGTTGGAGAAGGTCGAGGTGGGAAATGCGGACTTGGGCTCTGGAGCTCGAGTGTGCGAAAATGGATAAGCAAAGGAGGAAGAAGGCGTGGACGAAAAGGTGAATCCTTATCCCTTTATATGGGCGGCCGAAACTATGCGCCCCCACTAGCCTGGTAAAACCCGCTTATCCCCCAAGCGCCGTAATCGATGGCGCGGTTGGGTTACCCATGCCCGTATTGATGAGAATCCCATAATAAGGGGAACATGATCTCTGCTTTGACAAGACGTGTCAAAAACTGCCTCGCGTTATGTGCGGGGCTAGTTGAAGGAAACGGTTCGAATAATTACCGGGCCATGGCATAATGTCGTGTTGCCAAAACGTGCCAGCAGATTAGATTTGTGGAAATATTATTCTCTCTACGGTGGTATGTGGAACTTATTTTGCAGGGTCGGACACTATCCTTGTATTCAAATTCTTCCGTGGTGTATTCGGAAGAGGAACCCACCTTGCAATGCCGAAGACAATACTGCGCGCCGAACTCATCGTCATTGAAGCCTGGTTCAGGGGCTACTGTGGGAGTCCTGGATTAGGGGGTCTCCGGACAGCCGGGCTATATCCTTTGGCCGGACTGTTGGACTATGAAGATACAAGATTGAAGACTTTGTCTCGTGTTCGAATGGGACTCTACTTAGCGTGGAAGGCAAGCTAGGCAATACGGATATGTATATCTCCTCCTTTGTAACCGACCTTGTGTAACCCTAGCCCCCTTCGGTGTCTATATAAACCGGAGGATTTTAGTCTGTAGGACAACATACAATCATACGATAGGCTAGCTTCTAGGGTTTAGCCTCTCTGATCTCATGGTAGATCTACTCTTGTACTACCCATATCATCAATATTAATCAAGCAGGACGTAGGGTTTTACCTCCATCAAGAGGGATCGAACCTGGGTAAAACTTCGTGTCCCCTGCCTCCTGTTACCATCCGCCTAGACGCACAGTTCGGGACCTCCTACCCGAGATCCACCGGTTTTGACACCGACATGCACTATTAAAGGAAACCCTACTTCATGCAGACTAATCCATGTCTGGGTTGAATAAGGAAAGGAAGGGAGACTGTACTGTCCAAGAGAGTAGGCATCGAACCCGCATCTAGGTTGAAAAGGGGAAAATCAGTAGCTAAGGAACGAGTCTCGTGTCTCTTGGTTGAAGAAGGGTACAAAGGCATGACAACGCAATAGAGAATGACCAGGTCGATCGGTTTGTTGTCCTCGCATAGGAAAAAGGTGGCTAAAGAGAGCAAAAATGGGACGTAATCCACATATGCTACCTAGATATTTGTTGCTCTGGGCAACCATACCTCCCTCACCACTCTACGTCCGTGTAGGTACATCGTACTGGTGAGCCCACTATCCGAATGGGCCTCCCATGCTCTTATTGCCACTTTTTTGCTGTTAGTATAACGCCAGTAGTCAAGTCAAGAAATGCTACTGCTAAAGTGATGCCACATTTAACTAATGCCGCTCTCAGTCTAATGCCACCGATAAATTTAAGCAATGCCATTTAATGTCACTGGATTATTTCAGGGTTAGCTGTTGATTGTGGATGTATTAAAGATTTTTTAGCTAAGGCATTCTAATGTTGTTGCACAGCTAGTATACCAATGATGAAACTTATTACTACCTTCAGATTTTTGCACTGTTAATGCTTATAGATTACATACCTCACTTTCATGAGATAAGTTAATTTTTTTGTACAGTGTCACCAAAATGCCAAGGCTCTGATGTCATTTTATTTTGGTTAAACCGCACAGACAATTATGAAGACAAGAGGAAAGGTCAAGAGTGGGAACCTCCTCCTCCGGCTGTTCTCTTGATTCGTTCGATCAAGTTTTTATGTTTGATCGATTATCAAGATTGGGATAGCAATTTTTAAGGTCCCCCCGAGTTCGAAATGATACTTACCTTGGAGGTACATGGTTTGCAATTTTTTTATACTGTCATTAGTTAATAATGCTAGTTACCTTCAGAATTTTGTATTTGGTTTAATGCTCATGCAGAGCTAGTATACCAATGCTGAAACTTGTTACCTTTACATTTTGTATTGTTAATTCTTATAGAAACCTTCCAATGCTAGAGTTTATTGAAATCTGTTTAGTAAAACCATTGTACTGTACCCTATAATAAACTAACTACTCTATTGCTGCACTAGCCACTGGATTAGTGTATATTTGTAGTATTCGAATGGTGTTGCATTAGCGTATGGACATAAATAAAGTGTGGCAAGCTTTCCCAGATATGTGCTCAAGAAAACTACTACCTGTTTTTCTAAATACTAGACGTTTGGGTACTTTAAATTGAACCGCGAAAACGTCTTATATTAAGGAACAAAGGGTGTAGAGTTCACTCAAATTATCCCGGTAAAGCTAGGTACACCTTTGTTAAAATTAATGTTCATTATGTTATCGAAGGAGGTCCGTATGTTTGTCTCTAATGCCTGTCGACTACATACCTTACATCATGATGTAATATTAAGTCATTTCCTTTTGTACAGTATCACTGAATTGTCAAGGCAGTGATGGCATTTTATTTTAGTAGAACTGCACAAAATTTGCTTAAAGAAGAGGAAAGGTCAGGAATGGCTCAGTTTTTCAGAAAAAACTATGTATGCCTTCTGACATCAGCCGATGTTGCTTTATTTATTCCTTCAAACAGGTGGTTAGAAACAGTCTTGCTGCCTTTTCCCATTATGAAATTGGAATGCTTATATTTGTGAGTCTATGCTTCAACTAGTGCCACTTTTAGAGTAATCACACTTTCAATATCTATGCAAACAGGGATGCTCGATTTTAGTGGAACTGCACAAAAAAGTCCAACTGGTTCAACATTAGGAGCATGTTTTTTTCCAAACCTTTATATCCAATTGGTGGCACTATGAGCTGTTCATTACGAAGGTACATGGTTTGCTACTATCTTGCTACTCTTTTTGAACTGTCATTAGATAGTAATACCAGTGGTTTGCATGTGAATTTATTGGCAGGGTGGACCTACATTGGAGGTGGAGGATAGGATTCAATGATTGGATGCTCAATTTCGGTTGTATTGATTTCACCTCTTCCATCACTGCGAACATGGATATCCTTGGTCTGATGAAGAATAGGCGCTATATTTCTGCTCTGAACCAGCAAATCAATTCAGTATGAAATTGTCCAGGGCAAAACATAACTGTATCAGATTGTCTAGTGCGGAACAAGACAGATGCTAAGCGGAAGAGACGTGTTTAAACCAAAAATACAAGGTGTGGTATATGTTTACTAGCTGCTTGATATTTGTGTAGATAGAGATGTCTGCCCGTTGCTATTTGGCAAACAAACAAAGTTTCCACAATTTTGGTTGAACTGCACAAGAGAATAGTATAATCACTGCATGCAGTGCCATTTGAAAATACACACAGAAAGATTGGATAGTCACTTCATGGACTGCAAAAAATAGTACTGTACTATTTATTGGCCAATACTAGGTGCTTCATTGCTTTGGTATGATTATACAATGGGCATCATTTTGCCGAAGTTAAAGTTTGTATTCTGGAAATAGTCTTGCGGTGTGATCGAGAGAAGACCAAATCATATTGCAGTGGATGTTCCTCCATCATGTGTGGTTCATTCTCATGGTTCCAGCTGTTGGTGAAACCACTTACGTTTGCAAGAGGAATTGTAGACTTCACAAACAAATTTGTCTTTCAGTCTTTACTGAATGTTGGCCAAGAGAAGCATCCATGTAGATGTTTTTTCTAGATCTCTGCTTTTGGAGCTACATATTTGTATATGATCTATTATTGTATATCTTAATATTTTTGTTGTTGATTTGTTATTGTATATCTTAATATTTTTTTATATAAACTTGGTCAAAGTTTGTAAAGCTTGACTTTGACCAAAGCTAATATGCGAACTAAATAAAAATGGAGGGAGTACCTCCTTTCTGGTTTGCAGGGCTTAATTCAAACCTCTCACCAACCAAGGTACTCCCTCTGTCCGGGATTTATTAGTCCCGTGAGCAAAGCAGCAAGACCAAGGCATGGCAATAATTAACGGCATGCAGAAGTTTAAGCCTAATTAATTCCAGTGATTTAAGTGGCTGCATGCGTGCCCTCGGCTGCGACTCGTTGCATGCTGCTTCGCGTACTGCCTGCAAGCAATTCTGAGTGCCTGCATGCAGCCGGCCGTAATTAAGGCAGCTAACTGATCGGAAAAAAAGATATGCTTTAAATCCGTGGAATCATTATTGACAAGGAGGGAGATGATTCGAGTGCACTTGTTTGACCGCCATGCCGGCGTGCGACCCAGACGGGACGGGACGGCACAGTAATAATTTCAGTTTCTCTAGTTTTCCACGGCAAGCTGGCGCGCTAAGCCATTATGCATTGAATTCCAATGACCGTCGCGCTACCTTCCGCCTATAAGTACTGTTTCCCGGCCTTCTCAGGTGCCATCGTGACCCAACTCGCCATATCCTCATAAGCCTCCACCGGCCCGACGTCGCTCGCCACGTCCGCCATGCCCCCGCCCATCCGCGGTAGGCGACGCCGGAGGAGGTCACCGCCGGAACTAGTGTTCGGGTTTTCATGGTAAGGTAGACGGAGGGAGGAGGCATTCTATCTATCTTTAGATGGCAATGTGGAGATCAAGGAGCTGTTGGAGCGCGACCGCATGGCGGAGGAGAAGGAGTTGTTGGAGCGCGACCGCCTGGCGGAGGAGCAGCGTATCGCCGATTTGCACCGCCAACGGGACATGGAGTAGCAGCGCACCGACGCTCTGAGTCGCGAGCAGAGTGCCCACAACTGGGCCGACTACATGGAGGCCCACGCCCGGCAAATAGCCCTGGAGGCTGTCGGGCACGCACGCGTTCGCGACGCCAATTTTTACTACCAGCTCATCAAGTGAGTTTCCCGCTTGGAAGCCGAAGCTTCGGTGGGCGAGCAACGTGCCCTATCGCACCTCTGGCAAGTCCGAGGCAAGGCGGAGGACGCCGGTGCCGGCGTTTAGCATGGACAGCAGATGGCGGCCGGCATCGTCTAGTTAGCTAAGAGTAAGTTAGTACTTGTAGGCTACTAGAGTGTTAGTGGGAGTAGATAGTTAACTTGGCTATGATGGTTGTCAACGTGGAAGTTCAGTACTCTATATGTGGATCAGACCTGTTACTTTGGTCTGAATGTTGAACTTTCCATTTGAACGTATGGAATAGGCTGTTATTTGTTTAAATGGGTTGTATTTGTCCTCCATGGTTTAGAGGCTGACTTGTGGGCCTAGCAAGTTGACGCGTACACAATCAGGAGATGATTGTACGTGGAGAGGATGACAGCAGGGACCCGCCAAGGTCATGGCAGTACGCAAGCAAGTGCCTCCTTATTTCAAGCCAATAAAAAAATGGCTCCTCCTAGTGGATTTCTGACATCTGGGTCCCATGTCATTGTCAACGTAGTCAATAAATGAGAGAATTGCACAACGAGCGGCTGACACCAGGGACCCAGCAGCTCGCCCAGTTATTTTTGTTTTGGGTTAATTTGATAAATGCCACTCCAAATCTGGTGTATCTGAGAAATGCCACTGCAATTTCCAAACTTTGAAAAATGCCATTTCTAGTGGCATTTTTCAAAGTCTGGAGTGGCATTTTTCGAAGTCTGGAGTGGCGTTTTTCAAAGTTTCCAAACTGCAATGGCGTTTTTCAAAGTTTGCAAAAATTGCAGTGGCATTTTTCAAAGTTTGGAAATTGCAGTGGCATTTTTATGAATCGCCATAATTGGAGTGGCATTTATCTAATTTGTTTTTGAGACGGAAGCAGGGTGTCAACTGGGCTATGCAGGACACTCTGGCCTGTCTAGACAGCCGTTTCTTTTATGTTTACCACAGACCAGCCCAGTAGTTTTTTTTTCTTCCTGAAAATGGCTAGCCCAGTTCTTTTGTGATTTGTCAAGTAAGTCGCTTTATCAGGCCTGTTGGGCTGCAAATCTTTCAAGACGATGAGAGCTTCATTCGGTTGGCCGAGAAAATGGCCTATCAGTAATGAGAAATGCGTTGTACATTTTTAAAACACATCAAACCGGCAATTATTTTCAAATATCTTTTTTTTTCATTTCGAGATTTTAAATTGCATTGATTTTTATGCATGGACAATTTATTGGATTTTATATTGATATAAATTTATTTTTAAAATTAGTCTGAATGTGACTCGAAATTTCGGGATTAAAAACAGTTCAGACCGCACCGACATATGAAAAATCCCGTATAATTTTTTAACCGTGGCCACAATATGGGTTGTAATGCTAACATAAAGAATATGGGCTCCAAAAAAAACCCGTAAGAATTAGCAAACGAGCTGTATGCTGTTTTCCATAGATTTGAGGCTTTCCATAGATGGCTTGTATACTGTTGGATGTCCATCCAACGGCCGTCGTGCTTCTTCAATCTCTTCTCTTCCTTCTCCAGCCGCTCAAACAAACACAGGCGGGACTGCCTGCTCCCTCCTCCCCGCGGCCGGCAGTGCTGCCGCGCAGGCCTCACCGCCCCACCGTACTCCCATCGCTGGCCTAGTCATCCCTCTACTCACCCACACCTGTTGTTATTCTCCGGCGACGGTGGACGAACCAGTAAACCCCCGTACAGTCATACTCCCCTCCGCGTGGGAAAAAAACAATGGCCGAGTCTTCCCTGCCTCCGTGTCGTTCCCTTCCTAGGCCTCGCCGTCGTCCACCGCCCTGGTGCTCTCGGCGTGGCGTGGTCAGCATGGTCAACGACCGACATGCATCTGAAGTGGACTGTACGTGGAGAGGCTGACAGCTGGGTCCATGGCCGCACGCAAGGAAATGCCTCCTTATTATGCCCAAAATAATGATTTCCTCCACCTGACATCTGGGACCCACCGAAACGGCCTCTATATTTCACGAAAAAAATGTTACCGCCGCTGACAGCTTGGACCCACCAGCTATATCTTCGCACGCAAGGAAGTGCCTCCTTATTACGCACAAAAAAATGAATACTCCCCCTGCTAGCTGGGACCTAGTATAGTGGGCCTACTAAGTTGACGGGGACGAAGGGCTTTGTCAACTTAGTCAATATGCATGATTCTACCTCAACTGACCGTATGATGTCCATCCAACGGCTGTAGTGCTTCTTCAACCTCTGGTCTTCTTGCTCCAACCGCCCAAAGCAGCGCCGGTCGTGCCGCCTACTCCTGCCTCCCATGGCCGGCTGTGCTGCCGCGGAGGCCTGACCGCCCCCATACTTCTCCCAGCGCTGGCCAGGCCATCCCTCCACTCCACTCACCCACACCCCCTGTTATTCTGTGGCGACGACAGCGCAGCCGAACCAGTGAACCCAAGTACTCCTCTCCGCGTGGGCATCCACTGCCGCGTCTTCCCCTGCTCCGCGTCGTCCCCTTCCTAGGCCTCGCCGTCGTCCACCGCTGTGGTGTTGTCGGCGCGGCGTGGTCAATGTGGTCAACGACCGAATTCCATCGGAAGAACACTATACGTGGAGAGGCTGACAGCTGGGTCCACGGTAGCCGCAAGGAAGTGCCTCCTTATTACGTGGAAAATAATTATTCCTCCA
This sequence comes from Triticum monococcum, assembly GCA_034509565.1. Lineage (NCBI taxonomy): Eukaryota > Viridiplantae > Streptophyta > Magnoliopsida > Poales > Poaceae > Triticum > Triticum monococcum. Next base: position 73,602,319 of record CM067846.1, read on the forward strand.
CCTGACAGCAGGGACCCACCGGACAACCACCAGTATATCGCGAAAAAAAATGTTTGCCCCTGACTGCTGGGGCCCACCCGACGGGCCACCGTATTTTGTGAAAAAAACGTTCCCCTGCTGTCAGCTCGGACCCACCGGAAGTGCCTCCTTATTACGCACAAAAAAATGAATACCCCCCTGCTAGCTGGGACCCACCTTGGTGAGAGGCTGACTTGTGGGCCTACTAAGTTAACGGGGACGGAGGGCTTTGTCAACTTAGTCAATATGCATGATTCTAGCTCCAGTGACCGTACGATGTCCATCCAACGATCGTAGTGCTTCTTCAACCTCTGGTCTTCTTGCTCCAGCCGCCCAAACCAGTGTCGGTCGTGCCTCGTGCTCTTGCCTCCCGTGGCCGGCTGCGATGCGGCGGAGGCCTCACCGCCCCCTTCTACTCCCACCGCTGGCCAGGCCATCCCTCTACTCACCCACACCCCCTGTTATTCTGCGGCGACGGTAGCCTCACACCGCAGCGAACCAGTGAACCCTCGTACTCCTCTACGCGTGGGCATCCACTACCGCATCTTCCCAAGCTCCATGTTGTCCCCTTCCTAGGCCTCGCCGTCGTCCACCGCCCTGGTGCTCTCGGCGGGGCGTGGTCAACGTGGTCAAGGAACGGCTTCCATCGGACATGGACTGTACGTGGAGAGGTCAAGCTAGGTCCACGGCCGCAGCAAGGAACTGCCTTCTTATTACGTGCAAAATAATTATTCCTCCACCTGACAGCTTGGACCCACCGGACGGTCCACCGTATTTTGCCCCCCTAACTGCTGGGACCCACCAGCTACATCTTCGCACGCAAGGAAGTGCCTGACAGTCAGGACCCACCTGGTCGAAGCATACGTAGCATTGTCATTCTGGTGGCGAACGTGTACGTACATATATACTGGTGGATGTAGAGGCGTGCACGTGTCGTAGTAGAGGCGGCCAGGGTGCAAGAAAGAAAATACGGCCACGTATGTGTACATACGGGCGGGGTCTCGAACGCCTACTCGCGCATACGTACGGCGAGGGCTCGTTGACATGGCTGGGTCGGAACAGAGAAACAGCGTCGTCGTCGTGTTCATGGGGAGGCAACGGAATGCGTCGTGTTCATGGGGAGGCAACGGAATGCGTCGTGTTCTTGGGGAGGCAACGAAACGCGTGGGAGCCAACCGGCTGGGTCGAAACAGAATGCGTGGTCGTGTTCATTGGGAGGGCTTGGACGGAATAAGCGATGGAAACGAGGCATGGCGTACCGCACAACGGAGGAAACGGACCTCCTACGTTCGGAACGGGGTCCTTTTGATCGGAAGGGGTCTGGCGTACTGCAAAACGGAGGAAACGGACCTCCTACGGTCGAAACGGGGGTCCTGTTGATTGGGAGGGGTGTGGCGTACCGCAAAACGGATGAAACGGACTTGTGTTGGAGCGCTACGGTCGAAACGGGGGGTCCTATTCATCGGGAGGGGTGTGGCGTACCGCAAAATGGGACTCCACGGGATACTGTTCATCTACACCATCGACCCCCTCCAGCCTCCACGAGCTACTGTTCATCCATCGTCGACCTCCTCCAGCCTCCACCTGCAACTGTTCATCCACGGGCTCCTGTTCTTCCAACCTCCACCACGTGCTACTTCACCGGCTACTGTTCAACCAGCCCTCTCCACGGGCTCCTGTTCAACCACCCCTCCACGGGCTACTGTTCATCCTCCCCTCCACCGTCTACTGTTCATCCTGCCCTCCACGGGGTGGTCCTGTTCATCCAGCCCTCCACGGGGTCCTGTTCATCTAGCCCCAACCGGCTCGATCGATCGGGGTCCTGTTCATCCAGAGGCAACACCAGGGGGTCCTGTTCATCCACCCCCATCGGGAAATGTTCATCCAACCCCCCCCCCCCCCGCAATACTCACTGTTCATCCAAAGGCAGCATCGATCGGCTTCAGTTAGCAGCAGTAGCGAAGGAATTGCTCGATCGGGTTCAGTTAACAGCCATCGATCGATCGCTCGGGTTCAGTAACGGGTAGCATGCAGTGCAATCGCTCGGGTTCAGTTAGAGCCCAACGCCTCTCTCGGGTTCAGTTAGAGCCAACGCCTCGCACACACAAGCATACATGTACGAGAGAAACGCGCATCGCTCGGCCCCCGACCTCCCACCGTAACCGGGAACTCCCCGAAATTTTCCTCGCCCTCGCTTCTACCACGGTTTTTTCCATCATGGACGGCCCAAAGAATGTCATGCAGGTGCGTCTCCGGCCCGCCCAGGACGAAAAGCCCATTTTCTATCATGATTTTTTGTCATAGAAGTAGAAGCCCACCACATCTATGATGATACCAGGTTTTGTCACAATTATCATCATAGAAGTGTCATATGTATGACACCAAAAAATTTCGTTCGGCCCAAAATGTCATGGATGTGTCTTTTTTTGTAGTGATGATAGGGTGGTGTCCTCTTTTGAACGATTCGAGTGGCTTGACTTGGCACATGTTCACGCATGTAGTTGAAACAAAATTAACATAGCCTCTACGATATTTATGTTCATGGTGCATTATATCTGCTACCTCTTGAGCATTGCGTTGGTTTCCCCGAAGAGGAAGGGATGATGCAACAAAGTAGCGTAAGTATTTCCCTCAGTTTTTGAGAACCAAGGTATCAATCCAGTAGGAAGCTACGGGCGAGTCTCTCGTACCTGCACAAAACAAATAAATCCTCGCAACCAACACAAATAGGGGTTGTCAATCCCTATAAGGCCACTTACGAGAGTGAGATGTGATAGATATGATAAGATAATATTTTTGGTATTTTTATGATAAAGGATGCAAAGTAAAATAAAGGCAAAGTAAATAGCAAAGGAAATAACTAAGTAGTAGGAGATCAATATGATAAAGATAGACCCGGGGGCCATAGGTTTCACTAGTGGCTTCTCTCGAGAGCATAAGTATTCTACGGTGGGTGAACAAATTATTGTTGAGCAATTGACAGAATTGAGCATAGTTATGAGAATATCTAGGTATGATCATGTATATAGGCATCACGTCCGAGACATGTATCTAGGTATGAGCATGCATCTAGAGTATTAAGTTAAAAACAGAGTAACGCCTTAAGCAAGATGACATGATGTAGAGGGATTGACTCATGCAATATGACGAAAACCCCATCTTGTTATCCTCGATGGCAGCAATACAATACGTGCCTTGCTGCCCCTACTGTCACTGGGAAAGGACACCGCAAGATTGAACCCAAAGCCAAGCACTTCTCCCATTGCAAGAAAGATCAATCTAGTAGGCCAAACCAAACTAATAATTCGAAGAGACTTGCAAAGATAACCAATCATACATAAAAGAATTTAGAGAAGATTCAAATATTGTTCATAGATAGACTTGATCATAAACCCACAATTCATCGGTTTCAACAAACACACCGCAAAAAGAAGATTACATCGAATAGTTCTCCACAAGAGAGAGGGAGAACATTGTATTGAGATCCAAAAAGAGAGAAGAAGACATATAGCTACTAACTATGGACCCGTAGGTCTGAGGTAAACTACTCACACTTCATCGGAGGGGCTATGGTGTTGATGTAGAAGCCCTCCATGATCAATGCCCCCTCCGACGGAGCTCCGGAACAGGCCCCAAGATGGGATCTCGTGGATACAGAAGGTTACGGCGGTGGAATTAGGGTTTTGGCTCCGTATCTGATCGTTTGGGGGTACGTAGGTATATATAGGAGGAAGGAGTACGTCGGTGGAGCAACAGGGGGCCCACGAGGGTGGAGGGCGCGCCTGGGGTAGGCAGGCGCGCCCCCCTACCTCATGGCCTCCTATTTTCTTTCTTGACATAGGGTCCAAGTCTCCCGGGTCTTGTTCGTTGAGAAAATCACGTTCCCGAAGGTTTCGTTCCGTTTGGACTCCGTTTGATATTCCTTTTCTTCGAAACCCTAAAACAGGCAAAAAAACAGCAATTCTGGGTTGGGCCTCCGGTTAATAGGTTAGTCCCAAAAATAATATAAAAGTGGATAATAAAGCCCAATGATGTCCAAAACAGTAGATAATGTAGCATGGAGCAATCAAAAATTATAGGTACGTTGGAGACGTATCAAGCATCCCCAAGCTTAATTCCTGCTCGTCCTCGAGTAGGTAAATGATAAAAACAGAATTTTTGATGCGAAGTGCTACTTGGCATAATTTTAATGTAATTCTTCTTAATTGTGGTATGAATATTCAGATCCGAAAGATTCAAGACAAAAGTTCATATTGACATAAAAATAATAATACTTCAAGCATACTAACTAGCAATTATGTCTTCTCAAAATAACATGGCCAAAGAAAGTTCATCCCTACAAAATCATATAGTTTAGTCATGTTTCATTTTCGTCACACAAGAATGCTCTCATCATGCACAACCCCAATAACAAGCCAAGCAATTGTTTCATACTTTAGTAATCTCAAACCTATAAACTTTCACGCAATATATGAGCGCGAGCCATGGACATAGCACTATGGGTGGAATAGAATATAATGAGGGGGGTTATGTGGAGAAGACAAAAAGGAGAAAGTCTCACATCAACAAGGCTAATCAATGGGCTATGGAGATGCCCACCGATTGATGTTAATGCAAGGAGTAGGGATTGCCATGCAACGGATGCACTAGAGCTATAAATGTATGAAAGCTCAACAAAAGAAACTAGTGGGTGTGCATCCAACTTGCTTGCTCATGAAGACCTAGGGCACTTGAGGAGGCCCATTGTTGGAATATACAAGCCAAGTTCTATAATGAAAAATTCCCACTAGTATATGAAAGTGACAAAACAAGAGTCTCTCTAACATGAAGATTATGGTACTACTTTGAAGCACAAGTGTGGCAAAGGATAGTAACATTGTCCCTTCTCTCTTTTTCTCTCATTTTTCTTCTCTTTTTTATGGCCTTTCTCTTTCTTTTTATGGCCTTTCTCTTTTTTGGGGGGCCTTCTCCTTTTTATGGCCTTTCTCTTTTTTTTATTCCTCACTTGGGACAATGCTCTAGAAAATGATGATCATCACACTTCTATTTATTTAGAACTCAGTGATTACAACTCGGTACTAGAACAAAGATGACTCTATATGAATGCCTCCAATGGTGTACCGGGATATGCAAATGGACCAAGAGTGACATGTATGAAAGAATTATGAGCGGTGGCTTTGCCACAAATACTATGTCAACTACATGATCATGCTAAGCAATATGACAATAATGAATGTGTCATGGTGAACGGAATGATGGTAAGTTGCATGGCAATATATCTCGGAATGGCTATGGAAATGCCATAATAGGTAGGTATGGTGGCTGTTTTGAGGAAGATATAAGGAGGTTTATGTGTGAAAGAGTGTATCATATCACGGGGTTTGGATGCACCGGCGAAGTTTGCGCCAACTCTCAATGTGAGAAAGGGCAATGCACTGTACCTAAGAGGATAGTAAGGATGGAAGGGTGAGAGTGCGTATAATCCATGGACTCAACATTAGTCATAAAGAACTCACATACTTATTGCAAAAAACTACAAGTCATCAAAAACCTCGGTACTACACGTATGCTCCTAGGGGGATAGATTGGTAGGAAAAGACCATCGCTCGTCCCCGACCGCCACCCATAAGGAAGACAATCAAATAAGACCTCATGTTTCAAATTTGTTGTATAACATTTACCATACGTGCATGCTACGGGACCTGCAAACTTCAACACAAGTATTACTCAATTTCACAACTACTCAACTAGCACGACTTTGATATTATTACCTCCATATCTCAAAACAATCATCAAGCATCAAACTTCTCTTAGTATTCAGAACACTCTTAAGAAAATTTACTAACTTTGAATACCTAGCATATTAGGATTTTAAGCAAATTACCATGCTATTAAGACTCTCAAAATAATCTAAGTGAATCATGAGAGATCAATAGTTTCTATAAAACAAATCCACCACTGTGCTCTAAAAGATATAAGTGAAGTACTAGAGCAAAACTATATAACTCAAAAGATATAAGCGAAGCACATAGAGTACTCTAACAAATTCCAAATCATGTATGGCTCTCTCAAAAGGTGTGTACAGCAAGGATGATTGTGGGAAACTAAAAAGAAAAGACTCAAATAATACATGACGCTCCAAGCAAAACACATATCATGTGGCGAATAAAAATATAGCTCCTAGTAAAGTTACCGATAGAAGTAGACAAAAGAGCGGATGCCTTCCGGGGCATCCCCAAGATTTGGCTTTTAGGTGTCCTTAGATTATCTTGGGGTTTCCATGGGCATCCCCAAGCTTAGGCTCTTGCCACTCCTTGTTCCATAATCCATCAAATCTTTACCCAAAACTTGAAAACTTCACAACACAAAACTTAAAGTAGAAAATCTCGTGAGCTCCGTTAGCGAAAGAGAATAAAATACCACTTCAAGGTACTGTAATGAACTCATTATTTATTTATATTGGTGTTATACCTACTTTATTCCAACTTCTCTATAATACAAGACGCTCCAAGCAAAACACATATCATGTGGCGAATAAAAATATAGCTCCTAGTAAAGTTACCGATAGAAGTAGACAAAAGAGCGGATGCCTTCCGGGGCATCCCCAAGATTTGGCTTTTAGGTGTCCTTAGATTATCTTGGGGTTTCCATGGGCATCCCCAAGCTTAGGCTCTTGCCACTCCTTGTTCCATAATCCATCAAATCTTTACCCAAAACTTGAAAACTTCACAACACAAAACTTAAAGTAGAAAATCTCGTGAGCTCCGTTAGCGAAAGAGAATAAAATACCACTTCAAGGTACTGTAATGAACTCATTATTTATTTATATTGGTGTTATACCTAATTTATTCCAACTTCTCTATGGTTTATAAACTATTTTATTAGCCATAGATTCATCAAAATAAGCAAACAACACACGAAAAACAGAATCTGTCAAAAACAGAACAGTCTGTAGTAATCTGTAGCTAGATCAATATCTGGAACCCCAAAAATTATAAAATAACTTTCTGGACGTGAGTAATTGATCTATTAATCCTCTGCAAAAAGAATTAACTAAATAGAACTTTCCAAATAAAAATGACAGCAGTTCTAGTGAGCGCTAAAGTTTCTGTTTTTTACAGCAAGTTCAACAAGTCATTCCCCAAGTCTTCCCAACGGTTCTACTTGGCCCAAACACTAATTAAACACAAAAACACAACCAAAAAAGAGGCTAGATAAATTATTTATTACTAAACAGGATAAAAATCAAGAAATAAAAATAAAATTGGGTTGCCTCCCAACAAGCGCTATCGTTTAACGCCCCTAGCTAGGCATAACAAGCAAGAATAGATCTAGGTATTGCCATCTTTGATAGGCAATTATTCAATTAGGCATCTACCATCTTTAGAAATTTCTTTATTTTTATTAATTATCAAACTTTTAGGCACAAGATCCAAAAATTCATTTGTAACAAATGGTTCCTTAATGATGGCAAGAAGATTGGGATGAATACTTATAGATTTGAGATCCGCATTCTTACTAGAGGATTAACCCTTATTTTTTAGGAACGTACATAAGCTTGGCAACTTTAGTGGAAGGAATTGGAGTATTCTTTACGGAAGAAAAAGCGGTTCCCAAGTTGGTAATAATATCCTCAAGTTTATCAATCCTAACGAAGTCGTGATTTATTTTCTCATTAACTATGGGTTCCTTTTCTTTAATATCTTTCAAAGTAACTCCTACTTTAGATCCATATTGAGAGATTCGGCTGTGGATCTTTTTATCCAAATTTTCAATTAACTCTACGGTAGAAACCTTATTACATGCTCCAAAGTTAATATAGTTCCATTAACCAAGAGAGCGGGTGAGCCAAATAAATCTAACATAGCATTATAAGAATCAAAAGTATGGATACCCAAAAAGTTCCCTCCGGTAATAGTATCAAGAACATAACGGTGCTAAGGAGTAATGCCTACATAAAAATTTCGAAGAAGAACGGAAGTAGATTGCTTCCTAGTAGATCTATTTTGAGCATTGCAAATTCTATACCAAGCATCTTTTAGATTTTCTCCCTCCCTTTGCTTAAAATTTAGAATTTCATTCTTGGGAGATAACGGAGAAGATAAGGGGCTAGCGATAACGACAAGCAAACAAACTAACACACAAGCAAACAAAAAGGAAGCGGGCAAAAAGAGACAAATAGGGAAAGATAAGGAGGATAGAGAGAGAAAGGGCGAATAAAACGGCAAGGGTGAAGTGGGGGAGAGGAAAACGAGAGGCAAATGGCAAATAATGTAATGCGGGAGATAAGGGTATGTGATGGGTACTTGGTATGTTGACTTTTGCGTAGACCTCCCCGGCAACGGCGCCAAAAATCCTTCTTGCTACCTCTTGAGCACTACGTTGGTTTTCCCTGAAGAGGAAGGGATGATGCAACAAAGTAGCGTAAGTATTTCCCTCAGTTTTTGAGAACCAAGGTATCAATCCAGTAGGAGGCTACGCGCGAGTCCCTCGTACCTGCACAAAACAAATAAATCCTCGCAACCAATGCAAATAGGGGTTGTCAATCCCTATAAGGCCACTTACGAGAGTGAGATCTGATAGATATGATAAGATGATATTTTTGGTATTTTTATGACAAAAGATGCAAAGTAAAATAAATGCAAAGTAAATAGCAAAGGAACTAACTAAGTAGTAGGAGATCAATATGATAAAGATAGACCCGGGGGGCATAGGTTTCACTAGTGGCTTCTCTCGAGAACATAAGTATTCTATGGTGGGTGAACAAATTACTGTTGAGCAATTGACAGAATTGAGCATAGTTATGAGAATATCTAGGTATGATCATGTATATAGGCATCACGTCCGAGACAAGTAGACTGACTCCTGCCTCCATCTACTACTATTACTCCACTCACCGACCGCTATCCAGCATGCATCTAGAGTATTAAGTTAAAAACAGAGTAACGCCTTAAGCAAGATGACATGATGTAGAGGGATTGACTCATGCAATATGAAGAAAACCCCATCTTGTTTTCCTCGATGGCAGCAATACAATACGTGCCTTGCTGCCCCTACTGTCATTGGGAAAGGACACCGCAAGATTGAACCCAAAGCTAAGCATGTCTCCCATTGCAAGAAAGATCAATCTAGTAGGCCAAACCAAACTAATAATTCGAAGAGACTTGCAAAGATAACCAATCATACATAAAAGAATTCAGAGAAGATTCAAATATTATTCATAGGTAGACTTGATCATAAACCCACAATTCATCAGTCTCAACAAACACACCGCAAAAAGAAGATTACATCGAATAGTTCTCCACAAGAGAGGGGGAGAACATTGTATTGAGATCCAAAAAGAGAGAAGAAGCCATCTAGCTACTAACTATGGACCCGTAGGTCTAAGGTAAACTACTCACACTTCATCGGAGGGGCTATGGTGTTGATGTAGAAGCCCTCCGTGATCGATGCCCCCTCTGGCGGAGCTCCGGAACAGGCCCCAAGATGGGATCTCGTGGATACAGAAAGTTACGGCAGTGGAATTAGGGTTTTGGCTCCATATCTGATCGTTTGGGGGTACGTAGGTATATATAGGAGGAAGGAGTACGTCGGTGGAGCAACAGGGGGGCCATGAGGGTGGAGGGCGCGCCTGGCGTAGGCAGCACGCCCCCCTACCTCGTGGCCTCCTCTTTTCTATCTTGACGTAGGGTCCAAGTCTCCCGGGTCTTGTTCGTTGAGAAAATCACGTTCCCGAAGGTTTCATTCCGTTTGGACTCCGTTTGATACTCCTTTTCTTCGAAACCATAAAACAGGCAAAAAACAGTAATTCTGGGTTGGGCCTCCGGTTAATAGGTTAGTCCCAAAAATAATATAAAAGTGAATAATATAGCCCAATAATGTCCAAAACAGTCGATAATATAGCATGGAGCAATCAAAAATTATAGATACATTGGAGACGTATCAATATCCTACTCATGCTTGCATTCGGTGTTGATTAATTTTAATGCATGTTCATGACTGTTATCGCTCTGTAGCTGGTCGCTTCCCAGTCTTTTTCTAGCCTTCACATGTACTAAGCGAGAATACTGCTTGTGCATCCAATCCCATAAACCCCAAAGTTATGCCATATGAGTCCTCTATACCTTCCTATATGCGGTATCTACCTGCCGTTCCAAGTAAATTTGTATGTGCCAAACTCTAAACCTTCAAATAAATATCCTGTTTCATATGCTCGAATAGCTCATGTATCAACTAGGGATGTCTGTATCTTCCATGTTAGGCGGGTTATTCTCAAGAGGAGTGGACTTCGCTCCTCACTCATGAGAAAATGGCTGGTCACCGGGATGCCCAGTCCCATGCTTTATGCAAATCAAATCAAAATAATTGCAAACAAAACTCCCCCTGGGACTCTTGTTAGTTGGAGGCACTCATTGTTTCGAGCAAGCCATGGATTGATGCTTGTTGGTGGAGGGGGAGTATAAACTTTACCATTCTGTTTGGGAACCGCCTATAATGTGTGTAGCATGGAAGATATCGCCATCTCTTGGTTGTTATGTTGACAATGAAAGTATACAGCTCAAAATATTATTCATCTCTATTTCAAAACCGAGCTCTGGCACCTCTACAAATCCTTGCTTCCCTCTGCGAAGGGCCTATCTATTTACTTTCATGTTGAGTCATCATCCTCTTGTTAAAAAGCACCAGTTGGAGAGCACCACTGTCATTTGCATTCATTACTGTTAGTTTATATTGAGTATGAATTGACTGGATCTCTTTTATCATGAATTACAATGTCTAGTCAGTCCTTCATCTTTAAAGGTGCTCTGCATTTATGTTTTGCGGTCTCAGAAAGGGCTAGCGAGATACCATCTTGTTATATCATATTATGATTGTTTTGAGAAAGTGTTGTCATCTGAGATTTATTATTATTGCTCGCTAGTTGATTATGCCATTGATATGAGTAAACATGAGATCTAAGCATTATTGTAAATATGGTTAGTTTATAATCTTTGCTGAAAACTTGAATGTTGGCTTTACATATTTACAACAACAAGAGCAAACAGAGTTTGTAAAAGTTCTCTTTATCACTTTCAGTTTGTCAACTGAATTGCTTGAGGACAAGCAAGGGTTTAAGCTTGGGGGAGTTGATACGTCTCCGTCGTATATACTTTTCCAAACACTTTTGCCCTTGTTTTGGACTCTAACTTGCATGATTTGAATGGAACTAACCCGGACTAACGCTGTTTTCAGTAGAATTGCCATGGTGTTATTTATGTGCAGAAACAAAAGTTCTCGGAATGACGTGAAACTCCACGGAGTGTCTTTTTGAAACCCCTACCTTGTGGGCCCCCTGGAGCTCCTCCGACCTCAACTCCAACTCTATATATTCGTGTTCAGAGAGAAAAAAATAAAGGAGAAGGATTCATCGCGTTTTACGATATGGAGCTGCTGCCAAGCCCTAAACTCTCTCGGGAGGGCTGATCTGGAGTCCGTTCGGGGCTCCGGAGTGGGGAATCCATCGCCATCGTCATCATCAACCATCCTCCATCATCAATTTCATGATGCTCACCGCCATGCGTGAGTAATTCCATCGTAGGCTTGCTGGATGGTGATGGGTTGGATTAGATTTATCATGTAATCAAGTTAGTTTTGTTAGGGTTTAATCCCTAGTATCCACTATGTTCTAAGATTGATGTTGCTATGACTTTGCTATGCTTAATGCTTGTCACTAGGGCCCGAGTGCCATGATTTCAGATCTGAACCTATTATGTTTTCATGAATATATGTGAGTTCTTGATCCTATCTTGCAAGTCTATAGTCACCTACTATGTGTTATGATCCGGCAACCCCGAAGTGACAATAATCGGGACCACTTCCGGTGATGACCTTAGTTTGAGGAGTTCATGTATTCACTATGTGTTAATGCTTTGGTCCGGTACTCTATTAAAAGGATGCCTTAATATCCCTTAGTTTCCGCTAGGACCCCGCTGCCACAGGAGGGTAGGACAAAAGATGTCATGCAAGTTCTATTCCATAAGCATGTATGACTATATTTGGAATACATGCCTACATTACATTGATGAATCGGAGCTAGTTCTGTGTCACCCTATGTTATGACTACTACATGATGAACCACATCCGGCATAATTCTCTATCACCGATCCATTGCCTACGGGCTTTCCATATATTGTTCTTCGCTTATTTACCTTTTCGTTGCTATTTTTATAATCACTACAAAATACCAAAAACATTACTTTTGCTACCGTTACTTTTGCTATCGTTACCACTACTATCATATTACTTTGCTACTAAATACTCTGCTGCAAATATTAAGTTTCCAGGTGTGGTTGAATTGACAACTCAGCTGCTAATACTTGAGAATATTCTTTGGCTCCCCTTGTGTCGAATCAATAAATTTGGGTTGAATACTCTACCCTCGAAAACTGTTGTGATCCCCTATACTTGTGGGTTATCAATGGCCGAGAAAATAGGAGGGAGAAGAGATGGATGTAGCACAAACTCCAATAAAATTGGTGTCGGAAGGGACTCGTGTGGGTGGCGTGTGCCATACTACTAGACATGAATGCTAGTTATGGCCCATGCCACCCCACTATATCGAGGTGCTGGTTATGTAGAACAAATTTCCTGGAGTCCGTGCTCATCCCTCCTCTATCTCTCTTCTTAGCCAGCCAGCAGACCCACGGAGCCCAGCGTCTGTTTGCTCATATGTGGTCCCACATGTAAGTGAAAACGCAAGAGGACCCACTAAACCTGCACATCTTTCACCTCGACGTGCTGGTGATGAAAAACAAATCCAATAAAGATCTTCGATGGCCGCTTTTGGAGTTACTCAAGAGTGGTAAGATTCTATTTACACTTTAACCCAAGATGCACATCATGTGGCTTCAGTTACCACTCTATTTTCTTGCATGAGACAACCTGGATGTTGGATGTCCCACGTGTCGGCAAAAGGAGGAAGAACTCGACCAAATCTTCGGTTGTGCTCTCAGATTAGACTAGTTGTGCTAACTTAAAATTTTATTGTGTAGAATGGATGCAAGTTTTGGTATTGGGAAGAAGAGTACAACGATATATTGATAGAGTGCAATTTAATAGATATTCTAGCACTTTTAGCTAGCATAGAGGCTAGAGATGAGACTAGTGCATTTGTTGATAGAATAGAGGCTAGACACGCCTGCTTCTTTACACTCGAAGAAGAAAGAGGCATGCAAGATCGAGCCTCCGCAGATCAACAATGAATGCATTGAGAAGGCACTAATCCAACTTACATGAGCATTTATGGAAGTTGGATATCTTCTAAAATGTATTCTTGTGGTTCTTGTTTTCTTTGGTCTTGCTTTTCTAGTCAAAATTTTGGTGATGTATTTCCATGTACCAAAAAATCAATGATGAAAAAAAGATATGTGTTTGCAAAGAAAAATGTACGTGGCCAGGATGCGTCCGCGCGTTCGGTGCACGGCCACCGCGTCCGAGAAATGGCCCGGACATGAGCCCATTGCCCTACCCAAACGGATAGAATCCGGGCAAAACGGAGGTCTATTTGGGGTCATGCGTTGGAGTTGTCCTTACAAGTGGGACCGTAGTTGAGGAAACCGACTATCGGCAAACCCCCACCTCGCCCGCCGCGTGATGGCTGAGTTAGAGAAACGACGAGGTTGAAGAGATTGTTGTAGCACAGACTCCAAGAAATATGGTGTCAGATGGAAGTCGTGTTGGTGGTGTGTGCCGTACTCCTGGACGTGAATGTTTGTTCTGGCCCATGCCACCCTACTACTCCTACTACTTATAGTAGTAGTATCGAAGATTCGAGGTGTTGGTTACGTACAGCGAACACATTAACATATGGCCCACCTCACACTGTGGCCAAATTTCCTAGAGTGTGTGCTAGGTTAAAAAGTGTTCTTTGTGAGGATGGGTGGCTGGTCTCAAGTTTAAAACTTGCTGTATTACGTACATAGACGTAGAGATAGTGCAGCATGTGAAGCTAGTACAAATAGTGTACTATTGTTGATTGGCCTCATCCGATAACCTGTTGCAATGCACGTACAATTATGTATTCAGAAAATATTTTTTTGCCTCGTCGCAGCACCCACTCAGAGAAACGAGTCGAAAGCCATTCATAAATTTAGTAAGTTTATCACACGCATATCATTTTATTACATACAATAGGTCATCAACCCACAACGACAACGAGGATACATTATAAATACTAAAGTTTTCAGCACACAACAAATAACAAGCAATGAAATGAACTTCAACTCAACCAATCCTCGGCGTTGGAAATGCTTGCTTTGAACCACAAGCGATTCTCTGGGAAGGTCCAGCTACTATCCATCTCGAGACCAACGCAGGACTGATCATTCAGGATGAAGCGGCCTACTATATCACGACCAGGGTAGGGAACCACCGCAATGTCCGACGTATAGATACAGTTGCTTCTCATAAATGGTAGTAACATTGTGTCAACAGCAGTTGGATCTCCTTTCACCATCATTGGATAGTTTTGTCCAAGGAAGAGCGAGTTTTCTCCAAGACTATCAATACTGTACCAGGGAGAAGGTGTTGGCGCTAGAACACTAGTATCCATCCCGAATACCATGCAACGGGTATTGGAATAGGTATGGAGAGTGCGACCATGGGAGACAACACCTGCTCCCTCAGTAGTAACATCAGCAGTGGGCTGTATACAGACAAGAAGGGGTGATCCATCAGAATTAGTTGCCAGCCGCCAGTGAGCATACGGGCCCTGCTTGTCCTCGTGCTCGTGATCATCACCATCGCCATCTCCCCCTTAGTTATAAACATTTTCAAGTATAGGTGGTGGAATGTTCACAGGACCTTGGAAACACAAGAAGAAGGTTAACTAGTAGTGAAGGGAAACTTGCTAAATCACATGCATGTGGATGAAACAATTATAATTACGATGGAAGACAAACGTACCGAAACTACAAGGATCCCATGCAAAAACAGTGCCACGAGTGGTGGCAGCAAACACAAGACCCTCATATTGAATTCCATCACAGTACACATCCGTGTATAGAAACTAATTTTTGAGCAATATCCATCCAGTCGAACCACGAAGGATGGCAACAAGCTTGTCGAAGATAGCAAGAACTTCATAGTTCTTGTAATTCCAAGAGTGTTTGGGAACTCGACAAATTGCTATCTTCTGTAGACGACAGTCACCATGATCGTATTTGAACGTACGTAGATCATCTGTGTGCTCAACCTTGGGGCACTCTAAGATTTTTGGAAGTTGAATCCGCTGACGAGTGTACACATTCACAAGTTCCCACTCGCAATTGTACCCAATATAAACAACCCAATCTCCATTTGCGCCAGCCCAGGCCTTACCCTAAAGCGATGGCATCTTGACATCACACGTATCGTTATCAAGCGGCATCAACTTGCACAAGGCGAGGCCTCCGTCGTCCGCGCCCATGTGAATAGGATTATAGCGAAGAAGATAAGGGAGATCAAACCACTCCTGGACCCTTGGGTTCCTTGTAATGATGTTATTAGTTGAGTCGGGAATGGTCTTGAATGAACCTGCCATGCTAGCTGAGGTGATGACGTCGCACTGATCAATGAGTTCCCCCACCACGTCATCTTTTAGATCGGGGCAAGAATAACGTAGGCGGCAACAATCTAAGTGCTAAAAGAGTAGATCTCGAAAAAATAGTTGATCCAATGCTTGGTTTTGTTTGGATTTTCCAACTATGACCATTGGATAGAGTGAATCAATGGCTTACGTTCAAAGTTATTCCCATACTATAGAATGGTATAGGAACGTGGAGAGATTTGGTTGATTTTATATCACCGAATAATATAAAATATTATGAGTGCACACGCTCCACCCCGAGGTTTGTTGCTCCTTCTCGGTCGTCGGGAATCTATGTTCTTCCACTCTTTCTTCTAAGACATGAGGTTTGTTCATCCTTTTGCCGACACGCGGGACATCTATATGCCTCCATTTTACAAAATTATGCTATATGCCTCCATGAAAGGCGGGACATCTAGCATCAAGGTGGCGTGTCATGCAAGAAAATGGAGATATGCAGTGCGTAAGTGAGTCATGCACTTCGATGGCACATACTATGCAATATTTTTTCTCCTCGATGGCACGTGAATAATGCATGTACTCAATGACAGAGCACGGGATGGTAGCCATTGACATGGTCGACCCTTTTTGAAGAGAGTACTAATAAATAACTTTGATGTGTCCTGTCAACTCACAGAACGACGAGAAGCTTGCTTACTACGCCTTCTCCCTCGCCAACATGTGTGCGGTGGCTCGCAGCACAAGGAGAAACTTTTGCTTACAAGCGGTGGAGGTGCAGCAGTTCATTTGTTGTCAAATTGCCAGAAGTACTATTGTAGTACCATCATTATTGTTCGACTTCCAGAAGAGGAGAAGAGCCAAGCGCAAGGTCACCTACTAACCTAGTACAGTACTACTATAGCCAAAGTTGGTTCACCTTTTTAGAGCATGGTTAATTAATATAGGCGGCTCTTGCAGCGGCACATCATTTAGAGCAAGTACTCTCTTCGTAGGAACAAAGGAAGTGAAATAAAAGTTGGAGTGGATGCTAGATTGCCAATTAAAACATGATTACATAGGGAAAAAATCCTATAGCATTCTATCCTATGAATCAAACGACCAATGTAGGAAAATTATGAGGGGGGGTCTCTCCAATAGTGTTCCTCGGCTCGCATCTAGCATCACAGTGGTTGAACTTGGAGTCATTCATCTGGTACACGTGGTATCTCAGATCTGGACACAAGGTGACGCGACCTCTCACTTCCTCCGCCATTTGAAGCGGCGCGCCGGTGGAGGGCTAGCATACTCCAATATTAGGTTGGTTGTATGTGATGTGCCAACTTCATATACTAACCGGATGCTGGCTATACTATGACGGTACTCACACTCCAAGAAGTGACTCGAAAACCATTCATAAATTGAGTCTATGACATGCATTTGCAAATGTGCCATTCATTACATACAACAAGTCATCAACACACAATGACAACGAGGATACATGTTGGATTATAGATTATTTCCAACAAAACATTCTAGTAAATACTGAAGTTTTCATCACACAACAAATAACAAGCAATGAAATGAACTTCAACTCAACCAATCCTCGGTGTTGGAAACGCTTGCTTTGAACCATAGGTGCTCTGGGAAGGGCCAGCTATTGTCAATATTGAAAGCGGCGCAAGACTGATCATCCAGGCTAAAGCGGCATATATCAGGACCAAGGTAGGGAACCACCGCAATGTCCGAGGTATAGATACAGTTGCTTCTCATAAATGGTAGTAACGTTGTGTCAACAGCGGCTAGATCGCCTTTCACCATCATTGGATAGTTTTGTCTAAGGAAGAGCGAGTTTTCTCCAAGACTATCAATACTGAACCAGGGAGAAGGTGTTGGCGCTAGCACACTAGTATCATTCCCGAATACCCTACAATGGGTGTTGGAATAGGTCTGGAGAGGGCGACCATGGGAGACAACACCTGCTCCCTTAGTAATAACAATCTCAGTGCACTATATACAAACAAGAAGAGGTGATCCATTGGAATTAGTTGCCAGGCGCCACTGAGTATATAAGTTCTGCTCGTCCTCATACTTGTGATCATCACCATCGTCATCTCCCCCTTGGTTATAAAATTTTTCAGGTATAGGTGGTGGAATATTCACAGGACCTTGGAAACACAAGAAGAAGGTTAATTAGTAAAGGGAAACTTGCTAACTCGCATGCATGTGGATGAAACAATTATAATTACAGTGGAAGACAAACATACCGAGGATCCCATGCAAAAACAGTGCCACAAGTGGTGGCAGCAAACACAAGATCCTCATATTCAATTGCATCATAGTACTCATCTGTGTACATAAACTGATTTTTCAGCAATATCCATGGACGAACCGTGGAATCAGTAACGACGGAAACAAGCTTGTCGAAGATAGCAACAACTTCATAGTTCTTGTAATTCCAAGAGCGGTTGGGAACTCGACAAATTGCTATCTTCCGTAGACGACAGTCACCATGATCGTATTTGAACGTACGTAGATCATCTGTGTGCTCAACCTCAGGGCACTCTGAGATTTTTGGAAGTGGAATCCGCTGACGAGTGTACACATTCACAAGTTCCCACTCACAATTGTACCCAATATAAACAACCCAATCTCCATTTGCGCCAGCCTAGGCCTTACCCTGAAGTGATGGCATCTTGACATCACACGTATCGTTATCAAGCGGCATCAACTTGCACAAGGCGAGGCCTCCGTGGTCCACGCCCATGTGAACAGGCTTATAGCAAAGAATATAAGGGAGATCAAACTGCTCATGGACCCTTGGGTTCCTTGTAATGATGTTATTAGTTGAGTCAAGAATGGTCTTGAACGAACCTGCCATGCTAGCCGAGGTGATGACGTCGCACCGATCAATGAGTTCCCCCACCACGTCATGTTTCAGATCGGGGCAAGAATAATGGGTCATTTCTGGCTTCTTCCCTCCATGGAGAAGACGATCGAACAATGGCAGAAGGAAGGGTGAAGGCAAATGGAGGAGGGAGGAAGAGCGTGCGATAGCAGTTCCGAATCGAGAGGGAAAGGCGAAGAGTCGGTGGACGGTTGCTAGTTTGCCACGATACACGAAGAGGTGCCCCGGCCTGGACGGGGCACACCACTGATGGGACGGGACGGCACAGTCATAATTTCAGTTTTTCTAGTTTTCCACGGCAAGCTGGCGTGCTAAGCCATGCCTGCTTATGCATTGAATTCCGATGACTACAATGACTGTCGCATTTCCTGCGACACGCTAGTTCGCCTACCTTCCGCCTATAAATAATGTTTCCCGGGCTTCTCCGGTGGCACCATCACCCAACTCGCCCTATCCTCATAAGCCCCCACCAGCCCGATGTTGCTCGCCACTTATCCTCGCTCTCGCCACGTCCGCCATGCCCCCGCCCGTCCACGATAGGCGACATCGGAGGCGGTCACCGCCGGAACTACTGTTCGGTTTTTCACCGGAAGGCAGGGAGGGAGGAGGCATTCTATCGGTCTTTAGATGGCAATGCGGACTATGAGGAGTTGTTGGAGCGTGACCACTTGGCGGAGGAGCAGCGTATTGCCGATTTGCACCGCCAGCGGGACATGGAGCAGCAGCGCACCGCCGCTGAGTCGCGAGCAAAGCACCCGCGACTGGGCCGACTGCGTGGTGGCCGGCGCCCGGCAAATAGCCCTGGAGGCTGTCGGGCACGCACGCGTTCGCGACACCGATTTTTACTACTAGCTCGTCAAGTGGGTTTCCTGCTCAGAAGCCGAAGCTTCGGTGGACCACGCTGGCATGGAAAGGGCCAACGCGCGCGAGCAACGCGCCCTATCGCACCTCTGGCAAGTCCGAGGTGAGGCGGAGGACGCCGGTGCCGGCGTTTAGCGTGTACCGTAGATGGCGGCTGGAATCATCTAATTAGCTAAGAGTAAGTTAGTACTTGTACGCTACTAGAGTATTAGTGGGAGTAGATAGTTAACTTGTCTATGATGGTTGTCAACGTGGAAGTTCAGTACTCTATATGTGGATCAGACCTGTTACTTTGCTCTGAATGTTGAACTTTCCGTTTGAACATACGGAATGGGCTGGGATTTTTTAATGAGTTGTATTTGTCCTCCACGGGTTTAGAGCCTGACTTGTGGGCCTACCAAGTTGACGCGTACACAATCAGGAGATGATTGTACGTGGAGAGGATGATAGCAGGGACCCGCCAAGGTCATGGCAGTACGCAAGCAAGTGCCTCCTTATTTCAAGCCAATAAAAAATGGCTCCTCCTAATGGATTTCTAACATCTGGGTCCCATGTCATTGTCAACGTAGTCAATAAACGAGAGAATTGCACAACGAGCGGCTGACACTAGGGACCCAGCAGCTCGCCCAGTTATTTTTGTTTTGGGTTAATTTGATAAATGCCACTCCAAATCTGGTGTTTTCGAGAAATGCCACTGCAATTTCCAAACTTTGAAAAATGCCATTTCATGCCATTTCTAGTGGCATTTTTTGAAGTCTGGAGTGGCATTTTTCGAAGTTTGCAAATTGTTGTGGCGTTTTCCAAAGTTTGCAAAAATTGTAGTGACATTTTTCAAAGTTTGGAAATTGCAGTGGCATTTTTATGAATCGCCATAATTTGAGTGGCATTTATCTAATTTGTTTTTGAAACGAAAGCAGGGTGTCAACTGGGCTGTGCGGGGCACTCTGGCCTGTCTAGACAGCCTTCTCTTTTATGTTTACCATAGACCAGCCCAATAGTTTTTTTTCTTTTGAAAATGGCTAGCCCGGGTTCTTTTTTATTTGTCAAGTAAGTCGCTTTGTCAGGCCTGTTGGGCTGCAAATCTTTCAAGACGATAAGAGCTTCATTCGGCTGGGCAAGAAAATGGCCTATCAGTAATGAGAAATGGGATGTACATTTTTAAAACACATCAAACCGGCAATTAGTTTCAAATTTCTTTTTTTTCATTTCGAGATTTTAAATTGCATTGATTTTTATGCATGGACAATTTGTTGGATTTTATATCGATATACATTTATTTTTAAAATCAGTTTCAATGTGACTCGAAATTTCGGGATTAAAACAGTTTGGACCGCACCGAAATATGCAAAATTTCATATAATTTTTTAATTGTAGCCACAATATGGGCTGTAATGCTAACAAAAAGAATATGGACTCCAAAAAAAACCTTAAGAATTAGCAAATGGGTTGTAAATTACTCCCTCTGTCCCAAAATATAAGAACATTTTTGACACTATGCTAGTGTAAAATACGTTTTTATATTTTGGGACGAAGGGGGTTTTAGAAATAATGGCAGATGGGCTATATGTTGTTTTCCACAGATTTGAGGCTTTCCTAAAAAAAGGTTGATGCACAAGCAGTGACAGTTGGATGTCCATCCAACGGCCGTCGTGCTTCTTAAATATCTACTCTTCCTGCTCCAGCCGCTCAAACAAGCGTCGGCGGGACTGCCTGCTCCCTCCTCCCCGCGGTCGGCTGTGCTGCCGCGCAGGCCTCACCGCCCCACCGTACTCCCATCGCTGGCCTAGCCATCCCTCCACTCACCCACACCTGCAGTTATTCTCCGGCGAAGGCGGATGAACCAGTAAACCCTAGTACAGTCGTACTCCCCTACGCATGGGAAACACCTGCCGAGTCTTCCCTGGCTCCGTGTCATTCCCTTCCTAGGCCTCGTCGTCGTCCACCGTCCTGGTGCTCTCGACGCAGCCTGGTCAACGTGGTCAACGACCGACATGCATCTGAACTGGACTGTACGTGGAGAGGCTGATAGCTGGGTCCATGGCTGCAGGAAATGCCTCCTTATTATGCGCAAAATAATGATTCCTCCACCTGACATCTAGGACCCACCGAAAGGGCCTCTATATTTCGTGAAAAAACGTTATCGCTGCTGACAGCTCGGACCCACCAGCTATATCTTCGCATGCAAGGAAGTGCCTCCTTATTACGCACAAAAAAATGAATACTCCCCCTGCTAGCTGGGACCCAGTATAGTGGGAGGCTGACTTGTGGGCCTACTAAGTTGACGGGGATGGAGGGCTTTCTCAACTTAGTCAATATGCACGATTCTAGCGCCAGTGACCGTACGATGTCCATCCAACGGTTGTAGTGCTTCTTCAACCTCTGATCTTCCTGCTCCAGCCGCCCAAATCAGTGTCGGTCGTGCCTCGTGCTCCTGCCTCCCGTGGCCGGCTGCGATGCCGCGGCGCCCTCACCGCCCCCTACTACTCCCACCGCTGGCCAGGCCATCCCTCTACTCACCCACACCCCCTATTATTCTGTGGCGACGGCAGGCTCACACCAGAGCCGAACCAATGAACCCTCGTACTCCTCTCCGCGTGGGCCTCCACTGTCGCGTCTTCCCTACCTCCGTGTCGTCCCCTTCCTAGGCCTCGCCGTCGTCCACCGCCTTGGTGCTCCCAGCACGGCGTGGTCAATGTGGTCAACGAGCGACTTCCAGCGAAAGAGCACTATACGTGGAGAGGCTGACAGTTGGGTCCACGGCCACAGCCCAGTTTTTTGTGATTCGCCAAGTAAATCGCTTTGTCGGGCCTGTTGGGCTGCAAATCTTTCAAGACGAGGAGAGCTTCATTCGGTTGGCCGAGAAAATGGCCTGTCAGTAATGAGAAATGGGTTGTACATTTTTAAAACACATCAAAGCGGCAATTAGTTTCAAATTTCTTTTTTTCTTTCCGAGATTTTAAATTGCATTGATTTTTATGCGTGGACAATTTGTTGGATTTTATATTGATATACATTTATTTTTAAAATCAGTTTGAATGTGACTCAAAATTTCAGGATTAAAAATAGTTCGGACCGCACCGAAATATGCAAAATTTCGTATCATTTTTTAACCGAGGCCACAATATGGGCTGTAATGCTAACAAAAAGAATATGGGCTCCAAAAAAACCTTAAGAATTAGAAAATGGGTTGTAAATTATTAGAAATAATGGCAGATGGGTTGTATGCTGTTTTCCACAGATTTGAGGCTTTCCTAAAAAAATTGACGCACAAGCAGTGACTGTTGGATGTCCATCCAACGGCCGCCGTGCTTCTTCAATCTCTGCTCTTCCTGCTCCAGCCGCTCAAACAAGCGCCGGCGGGACTGCCTGCTCCCTCCTCCCCGCGGTCAGCTGTTCTTTTTTTCATTTCGAGATTTTAAATTGCATTGATTTTTATGCGTGGACAATTTGTTGGATTTTATATCGATATACATTTATTTTTAAAATCAGTTTGAATGTGACTCGAAATTTTGGGATTAAAACAGTTCGGACCGCACCGAAATATGCAAAATTTCGTATAATTTTTTAATTGTAGGCACAATATGGGCTGTAATGCTAACAAAAAGAATATGGACTCCAAAATACCTTAAGAATTAGCAAATGGGTTGTAAATTACTCCCTCTGTCCCAAAATATAAGAACGTTTTTGACACTATGCTAGTGTAAAAAACGTTCTTATATTTTGGGACGAAGGGAGTATTAGAAATAATGGCAGATGGGCTATATGTTGTTTTCCACAGATTTGAGGCTTTCCTAAAAAAGGTTGACGCACAAGCAGTGACAGTTGGATGTCCATCCAACGGCCGTCGTGCTTCTTAAATATCTGCTCTTCCTGCTCCAGCCGCTCAAACAAGCACCGGCGGGACTACCTGCTCCCTCCTCCCCACGGTCGGCTGTGCTGTCGCGCATGCCTCACCGCCCCACCGTACTCCCATCGCTGGCCAAGCCATCCCTCTACTCACCCACACCTGCTGTTATTCTCCGGCGACGGCAAACGAACCAGTAAACCCTCGTACAGTCGTACTTCCCTCCGCGTGGGAAACAACTGTCGAGTCTTCCCTGGCTCCGCGTCGTTCCCTTCCTAGGCCTCGCCGTCGTCCACCGCCCTGGTGCTCTCGGCGCGGCCTGGTCAACATGGTCAATGACCGACATGCATCTGAAGTGGACTGTATGTGGAGAGGCTGACAGTTGGGTCCACGGCCACACGCAAGGAAATGCCTCCTTATTACGCGCAAAATAATGATTCGTCCACCTGACATCTAGGACCCACCGAAAGGGCCTCTGTATATCGCGAAAAAAACGTTACCGCCGCTGACAACTCGGACCCACCAGCTATATCTTCGCACGCAAGGAAGAGCCTCCTTATTATGCACAAAAAAATGAATACTCCTCCTGCTAGCTGGGACCCAGTATAGTGGGAGGCTGACTTGTGGGCCTACTAAGTTGACGGGGACGGAGGGCTTTCTCAGCTTAGTCAATATGCACGATTCTAGCTCAAGTGACCGTACGATGTCCACCCAACGGCCGTAGTGCTTCTTCAACCTCTGGTCTTCTTGCTCCAGCCGCCCAAACCAGTGCCGATCATGACTCATGCTCCTGCCTCCCATGGTCGGCTGCGATGCCACGGAGGCCTCACCGCCCCCTACTACTCCCACCGCTGGCCAGGCCATCCCTCTACTCACACACACCCCCTGTTATTCTGCGGCGACGGCAGCCTCACACCACAGCCGAACCAGTGAACCCTCGTACTCCTCTCCGCGTGGGCATCACTGCCGCATCTTCCCTAGCTCCACATCGTCCCCTTCCTAGGCCTCGCCGTCTTCCACCGCCTTGGTGCTCTCAGCGCGGCGTGGTCAATGTGGTCAATGACCGACTTCAAGCGGAAGAGTACTGTACGTGGAGAGGTTCATAGCTGGGTCCACGGCCGCAGCTGGGTCCACGGCCACAGCCCAATTTTTTGTGATTTGCCAAGTAAGTCACTTTTTCAGGCCTGTTGGGCTGCAAATCTTTCAAGACAAGGAGAGCTTCATTCGGCTGGTCGAGAAAATGGCCTATTAGTAATTAGAAATGGGTTGTACATTTTTAAAACACATCAAACCGGCGATTAGTTTCAAATTTCTTTCTTTTCATTTAGAGATTTGAAATTGCATTGATTTTTATGCGTGGACAATTTATTGGATTTTATATTGATATACATTTATTTTCAAAATCATTTTGAATGTGACTCGAAATTTTGGGATTAAAAACAGTTCGGACCGCACCGAAATATGCAAAATTTCGTATAATTTTTTAACCGTGGCCACAATATGGGCTGTAATGCTAACAAAAAGAATATGGGCTCCAAAAAAACCTTAAGAATTAGCAAATGGGATGTAAATTATTAGAAATATTGGCATATGGGTTGTATGATGTTTTCCACAGATTTGAGACTTTCCACAAAAAAAGGTTCACGCACAAGCAGTGATTGTTGGATGTCCATCCAACGGCCGTCGTGCTTCTTCAATCCCTGCTCTTCCTGCTCCAGCCGCTCAAACAAGCGCCGGCGGGACTGCCTGCTCCCTCCTCCCCATGGCCGGCTGTGCTGCCGCGCAGGCCTCACCGGCCCACCGTACTCCCATCGCTGGCCTAGCCATCCATCTACTCACCCACACTTGTTGTTATTCTCCGACGACGGCAAACTAACGAGTAAACCCTCGTACAGTCGTACTCCCTTTC
The DNA here is from genome assembly GCA_034509565.1 of Triticum monococcum. NCBI lineage: Eukaryota > Viridiplantae > Streptophyta > Magnoliopsida > Poales > Poaceae > Triticum > Triticum monococcum. Next base: position 73,627,400 of record CM067846.1, read on the forward strand.
GTGTGGGAAACAACTGTCGAGCCTTCCCTAGCTCTATGTTGTTCCCTTCCTAGGCCTCGCCGTCGTCCACCGCCCTGGTGCTCTCGATGCAGCCTGGTCAACATGGTCAACGACCGACATGCATCTGAAGTGGAGTGTATGTGGAGAGGCTGACAGCTGGGTCCACGGCCACCCGCAAGGAAATGCCTCCTTATTACATGCAAAATAATGATTCCTCCACCTGACATCTGGGACCCACCAAAAGGGCCTCTGTATTTCACGAAAAAAATGTTACCGCCGCTGACAACTCGGACCCACCAGCTATATCTTCGCATGCAAGGAAGTGCCTCCTTATTACGCACAAAAAAATGAATACTCCCCCTGCTAGCTGGGACCCAGTATAGTGGGAGGCTGACTTGTGGGCCTACTAAGTTGACGGGGATGGAGGGCTTTCTCAATTTAGTCAATATGCACGATTCCAGCTCCAGTGACCGTACGATATCCATCCAACGGCCGTAGTGCTTCTTCAACCTCTGGTCTTCTTGCTCCAGCCACCCAAACCAGCGTCGGTCGTGCCTCATGCTCCTGCCTCCCGTGGCTGGTTGCGATGCCGCGGAGGCCTCACCCCCCCCCCCCCCTACTACTCCCACCGCTGGCCAGGCCATCCCTCTACTCACCCACACCCCCTGTTATTCTGCGGCGAAGGTAGCCTCACACCGCAGCGAACCAGTGAACCCTCATACTCCTCTATGCATGGGCAACCACTGTCTCGTCTTCCCTGGCTCCGCGTTGTCCCCATCCTAGGCCTCGCCGTCGTCCACCGCCCTGGTGCTCTCGGCGCGGCGTGGTCAACATGGTCAACGAACGGCTTCCATCGGACGTGGACTGTACATGGAGAGGCTGACAGCTGGGTCCACAGCCGCAGCAAGGAAGTGCCTCCTTATTACGTGGAAAAAAATGATTCGTCCACCTGACACTAGGGACCCACCGTATGGGCAACCGTATTTCGCGTAAAAAATGTCCCCCCCCCCTGACTGTTGGGACCTACCAGCTACATCTTTGCACGCAAGGAAGTGCGTACAAGCAAAAAAGAATGATTCACCCCCCTGACTGCTGAGACCCACCAGCTACATCTTCGCACGCAAGGAAGTGCGTCCGGGGCAAAAACGTTTCGTCCCCTAACTGCTGGGACCCACCAGCAACATCTTTGGACGCAAGGAAGTGCCTGACAATCGGGACCTGCCTGGTCGAAGCGTATGTAGTGTTGTCATTCTGGTCGTGAATGTGTACGTATATATTGGTCGATGTAGAGGCGTGCATGTAGCATGTACACGTATATACAGCGGCCAGTGTGCAAGAAAGAAAATACGGCCATGTACGTACATACGGGCGGGGTCCCGAACGCCTACTCGCGCATACGTACGGCCAGGGCTCGTGTACATGGCTGGGTCGGAACAGAGAAACTGCGTCGTCGTCGTGTTCATGGGGAGCCAACCGGCTGGGTCGGAACGGAATGCGTCGTCGTGTTCATCGGGAGGGCTTGGACGGAACATCCGATGGAAACGAGGCCTGGCGTACCGCAGAACAGAGGAAACGACCTTGTGTTCGACCGGCCACGTTCGAAACGGGATCCTGTTCATCGGGAGGGGTCTGGCGTACCGCAAAACGGAGGAAACGGACCTCCTACGGTCAAAACAGGGTCCTCTTGATCGGGAGGGGTGTGGCGTAACGCAAAACGGAGGAAACGGACTTTTTGTAGCAAAGGTGGCCCAATCCTTTTTGTAGCAAAGGACAAGCCTGGACAAACTCTTATATAGAGAAAAGCGCTCCCGAGGACACATGGGAATATCGTCAAGCTAGTTTTCATCACGTTCATATGATCCCCGTTCGGTACTTTAATAATTTGGTATGTGGGTTGTCAGGACCCCAATTCCAAGTCACATCGATCTAGCCGGTAACACATCATATCACATTGCGGCCTCACACACGGTATCCCCACGGGTGTCGCCTTACCATGGCCCGAGACCGTTTGCGCCTTTTGGCTCATGTATATGATAGTGTCGCTAGCATCCATATGACAGAGAACCCGGGCCAACATGGCTAGTTGTGAACCCAAAGCGGCACAGACCTATGGAGACAGGAATACATGAATCACATCGAGCATGTCGGTCATCAGCGAGTGAATCCGGGTAGTAGCACTGGGCTACCAGGGCTCCGGGGAACCCGGGCTGTATCAGGCTAGGCAGGACTCCGGATGTCACCGCGTGACTTTTCCCCGAAGGGACAGACATAGGAACGAAGTGAAACACATGCCGGCCAGTCAAGTGTCCTCAGCAGTAGTGCTGGGCTAGCAGGACTCCGGTGAACCGGGCTGTAGCGGACTACTATGGCTCGAGGAACACTAGACTACATTTCCCCATAAGAAAGGCTGCCAAGGATAAACAACTAGATTGTCGGATCCCACACATACCAAGCATTTCAATCATACACACAATATGCTCGATATGTGCAAATACAACATGGCATCACAACAAAACTCTACAACTCAAGTACTTAATTTAAAGGCTCCAGAGAGCCATACATAACTAGTTCATACAGGTAGGGGTCACATGACCCGAAACTCAAGTCATACAAGCATACAAGCACATGCGGAAGCAAATAGTCTGAGTATAGACGCTAGAAAGAAAGAAGGCTTCTCGAAGCCTGTCTATCTACATAGGTGAAGGAAATATGCCCTAGAGGCAATAATAAAGTTATTATGTATTTCCTTATATCATGATAAAAGTTTATTATTCATGCTAGAATTGTATTAACCGGAAACATAATACATGTGTGAATACATAGACAAACAAAGTGTCACTAGTATGCCTCTACTTGACTAGCTCGTTAATCAAAGATGGAAGTTTGGGGCTGCGATGCTTATGTGAAAAAGCTTCAACCTGATAAGCTCGAACCCAAATCGGAGAAATGTGTCTTCATAGGATATCCAAAGGAGACTATTGGGTACACCTTCTATCACAGATCCGACGGCAAGACTTTTGTTGCTAAGTTCGGAATGTTTCTGGAGAAGGAGTTTCTCTCGAAAGATGTGAGTGGGAGGAAAGTAGAACTTGACGAGGTAATTGTACCTGCTCCCTTATTGGAAAGTAGTACATCACAGAAACCTGTTTCTGCGACACCTACACCAATTAGTGAGGAAGCTAATGATAATGATCATGAAACTTCAGGACAAGATACTACTGAACCTCGTAGATCAACCAGATTGAGATCCGCGCCAGAGTGGTACGGTAATCCTATTCTGGAAGTCATGCTGCTAGATCATGATGAACCTATGGACTATGAAGAAGCGATGGTGAGCCCAGATTCTGCAAAATGGCTTGAAGCCACGAAATCTGAGATGGGATCCATGTATGAGAACAAAGTGTGGACTTTGGTTGACTTGCCCGATGATCGGCAAGCAATTGAAAATAAATGGATCTTCAAGAAGAAGATTGACGCTGATGGTAATATTACTGTCTACAAAGCTCGACTTGTCGCAAAAGGTTTTCGACAAGTTCAAGGGGTTGACTACGATGAGACCTTCTCACCCGTAGCGATGCATAAGTCTGTCCGAATCATGTTAGCAATTGCCGCATTTTATGATTATGAAATTTGGCAGATGGATGTCAAAACTGCATTCCTGAATGGATTTCTAGAAGAAGAGTTGTACATGATGCAATCGGAAGGTTTTGTCGATCCAAAGGGAGCTAATAAAGTGTGCAAGCTCCAGCGATCCATTTATGGACTGGTTCAAGCCTCTCGGAGTTGGAATAAATGCTTTGATAGTGTGATCAAAGCATTTGGTTCTGTACATACTTTCGGAGAAGCCTGTATTTACAAGAAAGTGAGTGGGAGCTCTGTAGCATTTCTGATATTATATGTGGATGACATATTACTGATTGGAAATGATATAGAATTTCTGGATAGCATAAAGGGATACTTGAATAAGAGTTTTTCAATGAAAGACCTCGGTGAAGCTGCATAAAGATCTATAGAGATAGATCAAGACGCTTAATTGGACTTTCACAAAGCACATACCTTGACAAGATTTTGAAGAAGTTCAAAATGGATCAAGCAAAGAAAGGGTTCTTGCCTGTGTTACAAGGTGTGAAGTTGAGTCAGACTCAATGCCCGACCACTGCAGAAGATAGAGAGAAAATGAAAGATATTCCCTATGCTTCAACCATAGGCTCTATCATGTATGCAATGCTGTGTACCAGACCTGATGTGTGCCTTGCTATAAGTCTAGCAGGGAGGTACCAAAGTAATCCAGGAGTGGATCACTGGACAGCGGTCAAGAACATCCTGAAGTACCTGAAAAGGACTAAGGATATGTTTCTCGTATATGGGGGTGACAAAGAGCTCATCGTAAACGGTTATGTTGATGCAAGCTTTGACACTGATCCGGATGATTCTAAATCACAAACCGGATACGTGTTTACATTAAACGGTGGAGCTATCAGTTGGTGCAGTTCTAAACAAAGCATCATGGCGGGATCTACATGTGAAGCAGAGTACATAGCTACTTCGGAAGCAGCAAACGAAGGAGTCTGGATGAAGGAGTTCATATCCGATCTAGGTGTCATACCTAGTGCATCGGGTCCAATGAAAATCTTTTATGACAATACTGGTGCAATTGCCTTGGCGAAGGAATCCAGATTTCACAAGAGAACCAAGCACATCAAAAGACGCTTCAATTCCATCCGGGATCTAGTCCAGGTGGGAGACATAGAGATTTGCAAGATACATACAGATCTGAATGTAGCAGACCCGTTGACTAAGCCTCTTCCACGAGCAAAACATGATCAGCACCAAGGCTCCATGGGTGTTAGAATCATTACTGTGTAATCAAGATTATTGATTCTAGTGCAAGTGGGAGACTGAAGGAAATATGCCCTAGAGGCAATAATAAAGTTATTATTTATTTCTTTATATCATGATAAAAGTTTATTATTCATGCTAGAATTGTATTAACCGGAAACATAATACATGTGTGAATACATAGACAAACAAAGTGTCACTAGTATGCCTCTACTTGACTAGCTCGTCAATCAAAGATGGTTATGTTTCCTAACCATGGACAAAGAGTTGTCATTTGATTAACAGGATCACATCATTAGTTGAATGATCTGATTGACATGACCCATTCCATTAGCTTAGCACCCGATCATTTAGTATGTTGCTATTGCTTTCTTCATGACTTATACATGTTCCTATGACTATGAGATTATGTAACTCCCGTGTGCCGGAGGAACACTTTGTGTCCTACCAAACGTTACAACGTAACTGGGTGATTATAAAGGTGCTCTACAGGTGTCTCCAAAGGTACATGTTGGGTTGACGTATTTCGAGATTAGGATTTGTCACTCCGATCGTCGGAGAGGTATCTCTGGGCCCTCTCGGTAATGCACATCACTTAAGCCTTGCAAGCATTGCGACTAATGAGTTAGTTGCGGGATGATGTATTATGGAACGAGTAAAGAGACTTGCCGGTAAAGAGATTGAACTAGGTATTGGATATCGATGATCGAATCTCGGGAAAGTAACATACCGATGACAAAGGGAACAACGTATGTTGTTATGCGGTCCGACCGATAAAAGATATTCATAGAATATGTAGGAACCAATATGGGCATCCAGGTCCCGCTATTGGTTATTGACCGGAGACGTATCTCGGTCATGTCTACATTGTTCTCGAACCCGTAGGGTCCGCACGCTTAAGGTTCCAATGACAGTTATATTATGAGTTTATACGTTTTGATGTACCGAAGGTTGTTCGGAGTCCCGGATGTGATCACGGACATGACGAGGAGTCTCGAAATGGTCGAGACATAAAGATTGATATATTGGAAGCCTATGTTCGGATATCGAAAGTGTTCCGGGTGAAATCGGGATTTTACCGGAGTACCGGGAGGTTACCGGAACCCCCCGGGAGATATATGGGCCTTAGTGGGCCTTAGTGGAAAAGAGAAGAGGCAGCCAGAGATGGGCCGCGCGCCCCTCCCCTCCCTTGGTCCGAATAGGACAAGGAGAGGGGGCCGGCCCCCCTTCCTCTTTTCCCCCCTCCGTGAATCCTATTCCAACTAGGAAAATGGGGGAGTCCTACTCCCAGAGGGAGTAGGACTCCTCCTGGCGCGCCTCTCCTGGCCGGCCGCACCCCCCCCCCTTTTGAGCCTTTATATACGGAGGCAGGAGCACCCCCTAGAGACACAGGTTGATCCACGTGATCATATTCTTAGCCGTGTGCGGTGCCCCCTTCCACCATAGTCCTCGATAATATTGTAGCAGTGCTTAGGCGAAGCCCTCCGACATTAGTACATCAAGATCGTCACCATGCCGTCATGCTGACGGAACTCTTCCCCGACACTTTGCTGGATTGGAGTCCGGGGATCGTCATCGAGCTGAACGTGTGCTTGAACTCGGAGGTGCCGTAGTTTCGGTGCTTGATCGGTCGGGCCGTGAAGACGTACGACTACATCAACCTAACGCTTCCGTTGTCGATCTATAAGGGTACATAGATCACACTCTCCCCCTCGTTGCTATGCATCACCATGATCTTGCGTGTGCGTAGGAAAATTTTTGAAATTACTACGTTCCCCAACAATAGGGCCCTCCATGGCCAGGATCACCACCTGGGTGGCAAGTCACTCATCGACGTCGAGATCTACATAAAACCCATCGGAGGGGGCAGTGTTGTCGTCTGAAAACGGTAAATAAGCAAACATGAGTACAAAGGTACTCAGCAAGTCTTACATCAGAACCTACTATACATGCTCATTCTCAAGAAGGTGGTGGAGTTATTGCAGCAAGCCAGCTTTGACTCTTGGCTAAGCTATCCTACGGGACACCACTAGTAAAATAGTTTTCGCGCACGAGTCCACTAATCACCAACACAATACACCACTGGCGATCCTCCCTCGTCATCCTACGAGAGGGCCATCCTCGGTACTCACACTTATGTTGAGTCTTATAGTAGTATCCATTAACTTGTCTATGAATTGTATAGGCAACCAAGTAGTCCTTTACCGCGAACGCGGCTATTTGAATAGATGATGTTAACCCTGCAGGGGTGTACTCCTTCATACACGCTCTCACCACTTACCATCGTTTACACGACATGTACTCGGCAACCTTCAAGCGGAAGCCCAACGAGGGTGTCGGCCACGGCCTACCTAAACACTCAAGTCTCTAGTCCAGGTTTATCACCTATCCAGGTTCCATCCGCAGGGAGTCCGGCCGAGGTTTCCACATACGGCCCCGAACAAGGTGAACAGGGTTCCCGAGACACCAAACGGGCGACTCGGTACACCGTGCCACGGTGTATCTACCGCATCATAGCCCACCCCTAGGGTCAGCACTACGCACGGCCGCCAACACACAACCTACAAACACCAGAACTATTTGCAACTCCTGGACAGAGTACTAGGGTGATTAAGAAACCATGAGGGTCAATTAAGGATCCCAATGCATGGTAGTAGCTGATTCTTAAAATCACACATACAAATCTCAGTTCTTAGGGACGGCCTCAATGAAACAACCCACCATGTACTCCTACATGCCCTCTCATCGATACCTTTACCGAATCATGTTCAACACATCACTCACATTACCGACATAATCATTTCACTCTAGCCCATCACCCAGATGAACCGGACCTGACACAACTCTAAGCATAGCAGGCATATCAAGGTAGGAAACACAAGCATGGCTCAATCAACTCCTACACATGCTAGTGGGTTTCATCTAGTTACTGTGGCAATGACAGGTCATGCAGAGGATAAGGGTTCAACTACCGCAGCACACAGCAGTTTGAAACATTGTTGTCTTAATGCAGTAAATGAGAGCAGAGGCGAGAACATGGGATTGTATCGATATGATCAATGGGGCCGCTTGCCTGATGGAGTGGTAGTAGGGTACTACCCTTCAGTTGGATACTTGGAGATATCCTCGGAGGCAGAACCTACCATGAAGGACACACAGAACATAATCAACACATGACAATATGCAGCAATATGATGCATGCTATGACATGGCAAAATGATGTGTCCTGCCTAATGCAATGTGAAACAAGTTGAAATGGGTCCATTTGAACCAAAGATTCAAATGGAAGTTAAAGTTCTTATGCATAATAAGTGTGTTAGCTTGTTTCACCTAAACAGCAAGGTTAAAGTGGTTTTTCATGCATGAAACCATTACAAATGGATAGATTGAATTTTTCTGATCATTTTTCATATATAATTTGTTTGATTTGGAGCTATGGTTGATTTTCTATGATTTTTAGAAGTTTTGGCTATTTTCTGGAATTTCCTATATAAAAATAAATCCAGAAAATGAATAATTGCGTTAGCACTGCGTCACTGTGACGTCAGCGAGTCAAAGGCGCCAGGGCCAGTCAAACCTGACTGGTGGGCCCCGTCTGTCAGTGTCTCAGCTAACTAACAGGATTAAGTTAATACTAACTAACTGTCAGTGGGGCCTGGGCCCACATGTCAATGACCTAAACTAATTATAATTAGTTAGCACTAATCCTAAATAATTAACGGGCCGGCCCCACCTGTCATAGGCTCAGGGGGAGTCAACCTGGGCCCACATGGGTCAGGCGTGGTCAACTCGCTGGTCAGCGGGTCAAAGCCTGCCGGCGAGGCCAGACGCGGCGGCGCGCTGCGGGATTTGCCCACAGGGCATCATTTGCTGCGCGGAGAGCAGCTACGGGCAGCTGGTGCTCGCCTGCATCCAGCCGTGGTGATGGCTTGGCCGGGGAGTGGCCGGAGCATCGCCAGCGACGAGCTTGGCGGAGGCCGAAGCTCGGGTCAGCTCGTGCGCGTGGCTGCAGTGGCCTAGGCAGCGTGGTGCTTGCACCTACAACATCTACGTGATGCAGTGAGTGTGACGGGCACAAGCCCGTGACCAAAAGGTCACCGGAGCATCGCCGGCGACGTGGTCAGGCGGTGGTGCATTCGGACGGAAAAGGCACGGCGGCTACAGAGCTCTAGCGACGAAGCGGAGAGAAGGGGGAGGAGCAGTAGCTCACTGGGAAGCCGCAGAGAAGGTCAGCGTGCTCGGGGAAGGCTCGATGCGGTCGGAACGGCAACGAGGATCTCGGTGGCCCGAGGTTGAAGACGACGGCGGCGGGGACAATGCAGGGGCTTCGGCGTCGTGCGGCTTGGCTAGTCGACGTAGTCGACGATGGCGAACCGTCCGGACACGGTGAGAGGGTGCGGGGACGGCATTGGACGTGGCTGCGGCGAGCGGCAGCGACGGTGACGTCTCGGGCGATGTCGGGGAGGGCGAGAGAGAGGAACCAGAGGGAAGAGCGAATGTCTGCGAGGTCGGGGAGAGAGAGGGGGGTCGTCCCACGTCGACAGCTCGACGAGGGCAGCATTGAGGCGGCGGGCAGCTGCGTGGCGCACATGTTGTGCTCGCCGTCGAGCAGCTGCTTGCCTGCCTGGCCAAGCCATGCAGCTCGCTGGAGCGTTGGCTGGGCTGGGCCAGCAGGTGGGCCTGCTGGGTGGGCGCCAGGTAAGCTTTCTCTTTCTCTCTTTTCCTGTTTGTTTTCTTTTTCTATTTTTCTGTAACTTTAGGGCCTTATTAAAAATACTTAGGCATTTACTAAAATCATGAAAATAATTGTGGGCTCTGTTGGGATTATTCCTAACAGCCCTCACTTAACTCCAGCATTATTTGGGCATTTAAAATACTTTATAGCATTTAAATGCCCAAATTCAAATACTTATGATTTAATTCAAAGAAACCAGGATGTCCTAGAAAAGAGTGCACCATTTTTGCCAGGGGTTTTAACCCAATCTAGAAATGATGAACATTTTGTGAAGGGAATTTTGGGTTCATTGAAAATAATTTTAGTAAACCCTAGTTGTTTCCAGGGGGTTGCTGGGGGTTTTGTCATCCCCATTTCAAGTTTCTGTAAAAGTAGACATGATGCAACACTCTAATGTATGAACTAACTAGGGTGTGACATGGGTGGACCGGTGCTTGGGTACTGCCCTTACTTGGACAAGCATCCCACTTATGATTAACCTCTATTGCAAGCATCCGCAACTACAACAAAAGTATTAAGGTAAACCTAACCATAGCATGAAACATATGGATCCAAATCAACCCCTTACGAAGCAACGCATAAACTAGGGTTTAAGCTTCTGTCACTCTAGCAACCCATCATCTACTTATTACTTCCCAATGCCTTCCTCTAGGCCCAAATAATGGTGAAGTGGTATGTAGTCGACGTTCACATAACACCACTGGAGGAGAGACAACATACATCTCAACCGGAAACACCCATGCCCCCTGACCGGATGACTAGCTTTAATCCAGGGCCATGGAACCATCATCCCGGCCTCTCCTTTTGGTGTGTACCAGGAAAGCGGTTTGCAACTTACTAAGCCATATTCCTTGTGGAAAACATGTGGTAGTACAGGGAAGGAAATGGGAGGAACTGGAACGATACGGTTTGACACTGAAGTCATATAGTCTGGCATAAGACTGGCATGCTACAACACTGCCATCTTACCCATCCTCACGCCAACACATGGCCATGCATACTCACATCCATCCACTTATGATTCATCGAACTCACATACCTCAACCATGCATGAAAATAACGTTCATCGGTATGCTCATCAACATGCCATGAAACTAACTAAATGCAAAACATGCCAAGACACTCATCATATCAAAAGTTCAAACATGCTTGCCTGGTTCAGAGTAGTCGAAGCCTAGCTCGGTGAAGTTCGCGGCTCCGTCACCTCCTTCGGTATCTACGTATAAAGAAAATATATGCGCTATCGTGAATACCAAGATGTGCACAAAAAGTATTCCAAATATTTTTCAAATAAATCTGGTAAAAAACTAGACAAAATTTTAAAGAGAACAGAGAAAGAATCAAATCAAAATACTTTTATGTTTAAAAGTTATAAAGGTTTTTGTCCAGGGACTCATCTGTAATGAAACAGAAAGTTTCCAGGGGCTAGCTCATAAAAATAGAAAACGCTTCGGTCTCGAATACGCGAGCCCAGAGAGGGAAACGTATTTTGCCCGAAGGCGTTTTCAGAAAACGATTCGTGTAAAAAGAACTAAGAGGCTGACTGGCGTGTCCCACCCGTCAGGTTTGAAAATTCAAAACGGGCGGCGGAGAACGACGGTGCCCGAGAGCCGTGGTGGTCGCCGGCGGCGATCCACGGCGAGGTAGGGGGATCGGAGGGTACCTCCGTGTTCAGGGCGCCCTTCCGCGTCGGTTGGTGGTGGTGGTGGTCGCCGGCGAGTACCACGTCGACGGCGAGCCTTGCTCCGGCGGACGGCGGCTCGGGTGGAGATGGATCTCGTCGGGGAGAGCTGCGAAGGTCAAAATTGACGCTTGGGTTAGCTTACTGGGTGCCCGAAGAGGCTACTGACGAGGTTTGGACGCCGGAGATGGCCTCACCGGAGCGAATCGAGGTGGAGACCGAGGCGGAACGAGGCGGCCGGAGTCGAGGAAGAAGGGCCCCTCGAGGCTCTTCTAGTTGCTGGTCGGGGTCCAGTGAGGTGGTGGAGGTGTGCGGGGGCGAGAGGGAGCTTGGGGGCGCTATATATAGCCGGCCCGAGGCGGTTGCCGCGAACGGGATAAGTCCGGCGAGTGATTACGGCGGCGTTGTGGTTGGGCAGTGGGATTAGGGGCTTGGGCATCGCCTAGGTGGAGTAGTGGTGCCATTCCAGGGTCCAACTCAGCACGGGAGGGAGGTTTACGGCCTGTCCCAACAGAACAACCGTGCGGCACGTCGGCGGCAGGGAGCGCGCCCTGCGCGTGCCAGGCCACGGCGGCGGTGCTGCATGTGTGCCCTGGCAAGGGAGACGGCCACGCGGAGCTACCAGGTGGCTTGGGCGGTGCAGAACGGCGTTGCGCCGTAGGGTGCCTTCTGTCGGCCGCCACGGGAGGTCCCGACACCGCAGAAGATGCCGGCGAGAGCGGGCCAGCGTGCCACCGACGCCAGGAACCGGCCAAGCGTGCGTGCGGTGCTCCGGACAGGAGGAAGAGGCGGCGGGGAACGTGCCAAGGGCACTGTGAGCATGTGACTGAATTCCTGACGAAGATCGACACTGAACTCTGAATTTTTACTGAATTTACTGAAAGTGCAAGGAACAGTGCATGCAAGGTGTTCGACAGAATGATACTGGCCTCTAGGGATTTTTCCTAGAGCTGATTTTTGGTGGAGTGGCTACTCATTGCTCCAGTAGGCTGCTTGAATTTTGGTAGAATTTTTGGAGAAGAGGAGATATGAATTTCACCAAATGTGGCAAATCTGGTCCAAACTTGCAGAGGCTGAAATTTGAAAATTTTGAAAAGAAGGGGAGTGGATCAAGATGGTTCTGAGTTGTGGATGCTAAGGACAATCCAGAGGAGTGGGTTTGAGATCAAAACTCAAAGGAAATAAGGTACTTGCTTTGTAAATGACTCAGGCTCCAAATAATTGACAGAAATGATTTGAGAGGAAAAATGATTGAAATAAAATACAAAACTTGTTTGGATTAGTTGGGACAGAGAACTTAGGTTGTTCCAAGGAGGAGGGGATGTTTTGGAGGGGTTTTACCACCTGTGACATGGTAAAATCATGGGTGGTTTCAAAAAGAAAGAAGTCCCAACTCTCCTAGGGTTTCTTTTTAAATGAAAATAAATAAGTTTGAGAGGGAAACTACCAGAAGAAAAGTTTCCAAAAATTCAACACCAAATTTGAAAAGGAAAAGGAAATCCTTGCCAAAGGTGAAAGGAAGTTTTTTAAGAGGAAGGATTTCTGGAAAAGAAATTTTAAATGCCCTCTTTTAAAATCCAACAAAGTTTTTGATGAAAACCAAATCAAAAATTTTGGAGTGTCACAACACCTACCCCCTTAGGAAAAATCTCGTCCCCGAGATTTCAGCTGATCCTTAAATAAGTGTGGATGCTCTGTCCGAAGAAAATCCTCTCTCTCCCAACTTGCTTCACTGTCGGTGTGATTGCTCCATTGGACTCTGAAAAACTTGATGGTCTTCTGTCGGGTCCTCCTTTCAGACTCTTCTAATATTCTTACTGGACGTTCCCGATAAGTGAGGTCTGGCTGCACGTCAATGTTCTCATAAGATACTTGTTTCTCTGGGTTGCTTACGCACTTCCTCAATTGCGAGACGTGGAACACGTCGTGGACATCGGATAATTCCTCGGGTAAGTCTAGCTGGTAGGCTACCGTGCCTCTTCGCGCCATTATACAGAATGGTCCAATGAATCTTGGTGCTAGCTTCCCTTTAATCTTGAATCGTTGCAATCCTCTCATAGGAGATACTCTCAGGTATACGAACTCACCGGGCTTGAAGCTGACCCTACGATGTTTCTGATCATAATAACTCTTCTGTCGACTTTGAGCGGTCTTAAGTCGGTCTCTGATTAGCTTGACTTTTTCCTCGGCTTCTCTGAGCATGTCTGGTCCGAAGATGCGGCTGTCTCCGGTCTCTGACCAATTCAATGGGGTACGACATCTCCGTCCGTATAAAGCATCAAATGGTGCCATTTGCAGGCTGGCCTGGTAGCTATTGTTGTACGCGAACTCGGCGTATGGCAGGCTTTCTTCCCAACTGGTTCCATATGTGAGGACACATGCCCTCAGCATGTCTTCTAAAACCTGGTTTACGCGTTCCGTTTGTCCATCAGTCTGTGGGTGGTATGCTGTACTGAAGGCTAGTTGAGTTCCCAGAGCCTGTTGTAAATGCTCCCAAAATCTCGAGACGAATTGAGTGCCCCTGTCGGATATTATAGTCTTCGGGACACCGTGCAGACAAACTATACGGGAGAGATAGATCCTGGCAAGCCTCTGAGCATTGTAGGTTGTCTTTACTGGAATGAAATGTGCCACCTTGGTTAACCTGTCAGTGATGACCCATACGGCATCATTCCCATGTTGTGACCGAGGTAGTCCGACAATGAAATCCATTCCTATTTCATCCCATTTCCACTCAGGTATTTTGTTCGGTTGCATTAGTCCGGCTGGCCTCTGATGCTCAGCTTTTATGCGTTGACAAGAGTCGCAACATGCAATGAAGGTGGCTATGTCCCTCTTCATACCGTGCCACCAAAATCTTTCCTGAATATCTTTATACATCTTGGTTCCTCTAGGGTGGATCGAGTACGGGGCGGTGTGGGCTTCAGCTAGGATTTGCTGTTTGAGGTCCTTTATATCTGGTACGCAGAGTCTGTCTCCGTACCATAATATTCCTCCATCGTCTATGACGAATGCTGAGGCCTTGCCCATACATACCTTTCTTTTGATGCCTTCGATGCTGGGGTGACCGGGCTGAGCTCCTTTAATTTCCTCCACAAGGTCGGGTTGTATTTCCAAGTTTGATATGGTGCCTTTTGCTACCATTATCAAGTTGAGTTTGGCAAATTCTTGTTGGAGTTCGGGCCTCAAGCTTTGCAGACTGTTTTCGTCGGAGCTGGGGTTCCGACTAAGAGCATCGGCCACTACATTTGCTTTTCCTGGATGGTAATGGATACCAACATCATAATCCTTTACCAATTCCAACCAGCGTCTTTGTCGTAAATTTAGTTCTGGCTGCGTGAAAATATATTTGAGACTTTTGTGATCCGTATATATTTCACATCGGTTCCCAAGGAAGAAATGCCTCCATTCCTTGAGTGCATGAATAACTGCTGCCATTTCTAAGTCATGAGTGGGATAATTTTACTCATGCTTGCGAAGTTGCCTTGAAGCGTAGGCGACAACCTTGCCTTCCTGCATCAACACGCATCCGAGACCCTTCCTGGACGCGTCACAATACACTTCAAAATTCTTTTGTATGTCGGGTACAATTAATACTGGCGCTGTCGTTAATTTCCATTTTAGCTCTTGGAAACTTTTCTCGCAGGTTTCTGTCCATTCAAACTTCTTGTCTTTCTTGAGTAACTGCGTCATAGGCTTGGCTATGGTGGAGAATCCTTCAATAAATCTGCGGTAATATCCTGCCATTCCCAAGAAACTTCGTATGTCCGTTACGCTAGCGGGTGATTTCCAGCCAAGTACGGCCTTGACTTTCTCCGGGTCCACTGTGATACCGTATTGGGTCAGTACGTGGCCTAGAAAGCATACTTGTCTTAGCCAAAATTCGCATTTGCTGAACTTGGCATACAATTGGTGTTTTCTGAGTTCTCCTAGTGCAATCCTGAGATGTTCTGCGTGCTCTTCTGGTGTCTTGGAGTATACTAGAATATCGTTGATGAATACCACGACGAACTTGTCCATAAACTTCATAAATACTTTGTTCATGAGGTGAACAAAATATGCAGGGGCATTTGTTAATCCAAATGGCATTACTGTGAACTCATACAGTCCATATCTGGAGGTGAAGGCTGTTTTGGGGATATCTTCTGTTCGCACTTTTAATTGATGATATCCTGACCTTAAGTCAATTTTTGAGAATACCTTGGCCTGAGCGAGTTGATCAAACAAATCGTTTATCCTTGGCATCGGATATTTGTTCTTGACTGTGACCATGTTAAGTGCTCGATAGTCAATACACAATCTCAGTGTTCCATCCTTCTTTTTGGCAAATAAAATTGGTGATCCCCAAGGTGAGGAGCTAGCTCGAATGTATCCTTTGTCTAGCAATTCCTTTATTTGTTTCTTCAACTCAACCAACTCGCATGGTGCCATTCGGTATGGTTTCTTGTATATGGGGGTGGTTCCTGGTGCGAGCTCAATGCTGAATTCTATCTCTCGGTCTGGTGGCATGCCTGGTAGCTCTTCGAGGAATACGTCTGGAAATTCACACACTACTGGAACCTTGTTTAGCTCAGAAACGTCCACCTTATTCAATCTCGGTTGCCGGGGTATTTTTCCTTCCTTGGCTGACACTCTTATTGTCTTCCCGTGGTGGTGTGTGAGGATTACGGTCCGGTTGAAACAGTCAATAAAACCCTTGTTGGTGGTTAGCCAGTCCATCCCTAGGATGATATCTAGTCCTTTGTTTTCCACTACAATAAGATTGGCGTGAAACTCCAATCCTTCGAACTCAATGACCACATCCTAACAGTAATTCTGAGTAACTTGCTGAATCCCAGGGGACTTGATGATCATGGATTTTTCCAAAGGAAGCATCGAAAAATTATTTTGCAAGGCAAAACTTTTCGAAATGAAAGAGTGAGAAGCTCCAGAATCAAACAAAACCATTGCAGGTATTGTGTTGACAGGAAATGTACCGAGTACGATATCGAGAGCATTTTGTGCCTCCTCTTTGGTTACGTGGTTCAGATGACCCTTCCTGTGGTTGTTGTTGGGATTGAAATTGTTTCGCTTGGGCGCTGAATTATTGCCGCCGTTGTTCGGCTTTGGGGTTGAGTTTCTAGGCTTGGGACACTGCTTAGCATAGTGTCCTTCCTCTCCACAGGCATAACAAGTAACGTCGGGGCGATATGTGAACTCCTTGTCCCTTGCATGAAAATTCTTGATTTGGCGTGAGACATTGGATGAGAATTTGTGTGTCCCACCCTTTTGAAAATCTGTCTTGCTTCGGTGATTGCGAGCATGGTTAGTCTGGTCCCTTTTTCGCTTGCGGATATCTTCCAGACTATGTCTCTCATTTTCCAGAGTAATGGCTTTGTCCACCAGTGTTTTAAAATCAGGAAAAGTGTGCATGACCAGTTGGCATTTAAGCGCGGGCGCCAGACCGTCAAGGAATTTCTCCATCTTCTTGCTTTCAGTCATACGCTCTTCATTGGCGTAGCGAGACAATAGAGTAAATTGACTGTTGTAATCTGACACTGTCATGTTCCTTTGTTTGAGGTCGTCGAACTCTCTCTTCTTGATTTTCATAATACTCTTAGGAATGTGTGCACCATAGAAACCTTCCTTGAAATCATCCCAGGTTATGTCATTTTCGTTGGGATGCATGTGCAGAAAATTCTCCCACCACGATGCAGCTGCTCCTGTGAGATAGTGCAGAGCATACAATACCTTTTCGAGGTCTGAACATTTTGCAATAATTAATTTCCTCTCCATATCTCGAAGCCAGTCCTCGGCTTCAAGAGGCTTGTCAGTATGAGAAAATGTTTGGGGACGCATCTTTTGTAGCTCAGATAACTTGGAATGCTGCTGATACTGTCCATGTTGATTTCCCATGTTGATGACTTGGTTCATCATTTCACGATGTTGTTGCTGACTCTGTTCATAAAGGCGGCACATTTGGGAAAGTGTCGTTTCACTGCCCTGTTGACTCGACTGCCCTTGTGTGAAATTGTTGCCTGGTTGAGTGTCATAATTTTCCTCTGGCGGAGTAGGCATGGAGCGAGTCCAAGGACGAGACATTTTTCACTCTGGGGATATATTTTGCAAAACTCATAAGAAAAGCGAAAATGGTCGCAAAAACAAATCCAAAATTGCACAAGGATGGCAAATAATTTAAATGACCAAGGTCGCTTAAGAAAACAAATTGATTTGCGCACGGAGAAGGACTGCTCATAACATATCTTACAAAGCGGTACATTGCATGACGGGCAAACGCACTCAGCCGGAAATGTTGACGATCTCCTTGGCCCTGCCAAGGGTGAGGCGCAGTGAGGCTGGGGACTCGACCTCCTCCTCACTAATAGGCTCCAGACGTGAAGAGCCGCGTCGGGTAGATGGAGCGGGTGCCAGGGGCGGAGCAACACGAATAGGAGTGGGCACAACGGGTGGTGTAGTGCACGCTGGAGTGGGCGCAAAGGCCTGGTTGAACCCTACGGTGGTAGGTAGGCGACGAGTAGGTGCATGAGATGCTGAGGACGAGACAAAAGTCAGTGGCGGTGCGGTGAGCAGGAGCTCCCTCCTCTTGGTGGCACAGCCATGGACTGAGTCCATGCGGGCAGCCATGAAGTCGTCCACCAGGTTGTCGAAGGCTGACTCCAGAGCCCGGAGATACTCAATAAGCATCTCAAAAGCCTCGTCTCATTCTCCTCTGGGGCAGGAGAATGCGTAGTGATAGGTGTAGGGCACATGGCATGGAAGATAGCGGTAGCGACGAGTCTTCATCGCGGGAAGGACATCCCTGAGGCGAGCTATCGCCTCACGGGCTGCCATCTGCATAGCATGCCTCTCCGTAGGCATGGCTCTTCCCACGAACAGGAAGCGGCGTAACTCACCACGCCCTCCCTTGAACTGCACCGTGGCCTGGTGCATGGTCAGACTGTCGTTGACTTTGTGCTGGCGGAGTGTGAAGACTGGGCGCACGGATGGCCCCATCACGACCTGAACGATGAAGGAGAGAAGCTTGACGAACCCATCGGGTACGTTGGCGAAGGTCTAAGACTCGCAGCTGTTGTCGGCCATCTACAAAAGTAGGCAAAAATCCTGAATGGTCAGATCATAAATTTATGCTGACTGTCAGAAAATGACTACAATTGCAAAAAAAATCGGCTCTATCATGCTAATAAACGATTAGCGATCGCACCTAGTGGCTTCCTACAGTCAGCCTGGCTATGGTACCAAGCTTGTCACGACCGGTTCTCCAATAAAAATATTTATTGAGAAACCAATCTTTTGAGTCCAGTATGAGAGAAATCCTCCTCGCTGGTAGACAATTTCTTGATACAATAAGCCAGTAGCATAGAATATATTACAGGGTTGAGCTAGGGCTGCTCAACAAATTATTACAAGCGCGCCAATAATTATACATAATGGCGGATATAACACAATGGTGTGGTGGCATACTACTGACTCGAGGATAAAGCGATGGTGGAATAACACAGTGGGGAGTGTGGTAACACGACTCTCAAACTGGCATCTCATCGAGCGTCGAGGTGAGGCTCGATAAATTTATTCGGGTTGCGGAAGCGGATATAATACAATGACCAAGTCCAGGGTCGCACGAGACTGACTGGGATTCCTCTAGGCGTCGGACTCGCTATCGAACTCTTCATCCATGAGATCACCTTCGTCAGCATCTGGCCAAATCAACAAGCCAGTGAGTACTTTGAAAGTACTCGCAAGACAGTTCGGACGTAAGATATAACAAATGCATGCATGAATGCGTCATGGTTAATTTACCAATGCACATTCAAAATATTAGCAGGCAAGGTAAGCAAAAGGGGAATTGGCGGTAGTCCGCCTGAAATCCCGACAGAAATATAACTGGAAACCGATCGGGTGTCTGAAGCGACGCCTCGAAAGGTAAATAAATAAATAAAAGAGGAAATCCTGCCACAGTCGGGCTTCTTAGCGACACCACATAAAGGGCTTTAAAAGAAATGCCACAGTCGGACGTCGGGGCGACATCACAGAAAGGGCTTTAAAAGAAATGCCGCAGTCGGACGTCTGAGCGACATCGCAGAAAGGGCTTTAAAAGAAATACCGCAGTCGGACGTCGGGGTGACATCACAGAAAGGGCTTTAAAAGAAATGCCACAGTCGGACGTCAGGGCGACATCATAGAAAGGGCTTTAAAAGAAAGTAAATAATAACAATGCCACAGTCGGACGTCGGGGCGACATCACAGAAAGGGCTTTAAAAGAAAGTAAATAATAACAATGCACAGTCGGACGTCGGGGCGACATCACAGAAAGGGCTTTAAAAGAAAGTAAATAATAACAATACCACAGTCGGACGTTGGGGCGACATCACAGAAAGGGCTTTAAAAGAAAGTAAATAATAACAATGCCACAGTCGGACGTCGGGGCGACATCACAGAAAGGGCTTTAAAAGAAAGTAAATAATAACAATGCCACAGTCGGACGTCTGAGCGACATCGCAGAGAGGGCTTCTATTCATAAGTAAATAATACTCATAATAAATATTCAATACATGATAATAAACGGGTTAGTCCATCCACGGGAATAAACATATATCCGGACTTAGCATTCATGTGATTCACCGGAGTCTCTGTCATCAAACTGACACTGTTAGAACAAGAATATACGAATTTGGACATGGAATAGATGATTCAAGGGAATGTATGACTCTGCAGAGTTTGTACAAAAAAATTTCCCACAGCCAACGGATTTCCGTAGTCACGAAGGACTAGTTCCGTTTACGGTCTTTCGGAAGAAAACACAGCTAACCAGTACACACCCATCCTACCTCTCGATGCCAGGACTCACCCTAGACATCGTCCAAGAAAAACTTTTGAGACGGGGAGATCACAATCTCGAATAGCATGGGATCAAATTTATATACGCGCGCTCTAAGGGGTGCCCCCCTCTCGGCCCCAACCGGAAACACCCATGCCCCCTGACCGGATGACTAGCTTTAATCCAGGGCCATGGAACCATCATCCCGGCCTCTCCTTTTGGTGTGTACCAGGAAAGCGGTTTGCAACTTACTAAGCCATATTCCTTGCGGAAAACATGTGGTAGTACAGGGAAGGAAATGGGAGGAACTGGAACGATACGGTTTGACACTGAAGTCATATAGTCTGGCATAAGACTGGCATGCTACAACACTGCCATCTTACCCATCCTCACGCCAACACATGGCCATGCATACTCACATCCATCCACTTATGATTCATCGAACTCACTTACCTCAACCATGCATGAAAATAACGTTCATCGGTATGCTCATCAACATGCCATGAAACTAACTAAATACAAAACATGCCAAGACACTCATCATATCAAAAGTTCAAACATGCTTGCCTGGTTCAGAGTAGTCGGAGCCTAGCTCGGTGAAGTTCGCGGCTCCGTCACCTCCTTCGGTATCTACGGTATAAAGAAAATATATGCGCTATCGTGAATACCAAGATGTGCACAAAAAGTATTCCAAATATGTTTCAAATAAATCTGATAAAAAACTAGACAAAATTTTAAAGAGAACAGAGAAAGAATCAAATCAAAATACTTTTCTGTTTAAAAGTTATAAAGGTTTTTGTCCAGGGACTCATCTGTAAGAAACGTATTTTGCCCGAAGGCGTTTTCAGAAAACGATTCGTGTAAAAAGAACTGAGAGGCTGACTGGCGTGTCCCACCCGTCAGGTTTGAAAATTCAAAACGGGCGGCAGAGAACGACGGTGCCCGAGAGCCGCGGTGGTCGCCGGCGGCGATCCACGGCGAGGTAGGGGGATCGGAGGGTACCTCCGTGTTCAGGGCGCCCTTCCGCGTCGGTTGGTGGTGGTGGTGGTCGCCGGCGAGTACCACGTCGACGGCGAGCCTTGCTCCGGCGGACGGCGGCTCGGGTGGAGATGGATCTCGTCGGGGAGAGCTGCGAAGGTCAAAATTGACGCTTGGGTTAGCTTACTAGGTGCCCGAAGAGGCTACTGACGAGGTTTGGACGCCGGAGATGGCCTCACCGGAGCGAATCGAGGTGGAGGCCGAGGCGGAACGAGGCGGCCGGAGTCAAGGAAGAAGGGCCCCTCGAGGCTCTTCTAGTTGCTGGTCGGGGTCCAGTGAGGTGGTGGAGGTGTGCGGGGGCGAGAGGGAGCTTGGGGGCGCTATATATAGCCGGCCCGAGGCGGTTGCCGCGAACGGGATAAGTCCGGCGAGTGATTACGGCGGCGCTGTGGTTGGGCAGTGGGATTAGGGGCTTGGGCATTGCCTAGGTGGAGTAGTGGTGCCATTCCAGGGTCCAACTCAGCACGGGAGGGAGGTTTACGGTCTGTCCCAACAGAACGGCCGTGCGGCACATCGGCGGCAGGGAGCGCGCCCTGCGCGTGCCAGGCCACGGCGGTGGTGCTGCATGCGTGCGCTGGCAAGGGAGACGGCCACGCGGAGCTACCAGGTGGCTTGGGCGGTGCAGAACGGCGTTGCGCCATAGGGTGCCTTCTGTCGGCCGCCACGGGAGGTCCCGACGCCGCAGAAGATGCCGGCGAGAGCGGGCCAACGTGCCACCGACGCCAGGAACCGGCCAAGCGTGCATGCGGTGCTCCGGACAGGAGGAAGAGGTGGCGAGGAACGTGCCAAGGGCACTGTGATCATGTGACTGAATTCCTGACGAAGATCGACACTGAACTCTGAATTTTTACTGAATTTACTGAAAGTGCAAGGAACAGTGCATGCAAGGTGTTCGACAGAATGATACTGGCCTCTAGGGATTTTTCCTAGAGCTGATTTTTGGTGGAGTGGCTACTCATTGCTCCAGTAGGCTGCCTGAATTTTGGTAGAATTTTTGGAGAAGAGGAGATATGAATTTCACCAAATGTGGCAAATCTGGTCCAAACTTGCAGAGGCTGAAATTTGAAAAATTTTGAAAAGAAGGTGAGTGGATCAAGATGGTTCTGAGTTGTGGATGCTAAGGACAATCCAGAGGAGTGGGTTTGAGATCAAAACTCAAAGGAAATAAGGTACTTGCTTTGTAAATGACTCAGGCTCCAAATAATTGACAGAAATGATTTGAGAGGAAAAATGATTGAAATAAAATACAAAACTTGTTTGGATTAGTTGGGACAGAGAACTTAGGTTGTTCCAAGGAGGAGGGGAGGTTTTGGAGGGGTTTTACCACCTGTGACATGGTAAAATCATGGGTGGTTTCAAAAAGAAAGAAGTCCCAACTCTCCTAGGGTTTCTTTTTAAATGAAAATAAATAAGTTTGAGAGGGAAACTACCAGAAGAAAAGTTTCCAAAAATTCAACACCAAATTTGAAAAGGAAAAGGAAATCCTTGCCAAAGGTGAAAGGAAGTTTTTTAAGAGGAAGGATTTCTGGAAAAGAAATTTTAAATGCCCTCTTTTAAAATCCAACAAAGTTTTTGATGAAAACCAAATCAAAAATTTTGGAGTGTCACAAATATCTAGGGACTCCAAATCTTGGAAAAATAACTTCTTTAAGCATTTTAATAGAAGTGTTATGATCAGCACTACTAGTTGGAATAGCTTCTACCCACTTAGTAACGTAATCAATAGCAACTAAAATATGAGTATAACCATTACAGGCAGGAAAAGGTCCCATATAGTCAAAGCCCCAAACATCAAATGGTTCAATAATGAGTGAATAGTTCATAGGCATTTCTTGACATCTACTAATATTACCAATTCTTTGACATTCATCACAAGATAAGACAAACTTACAGGCATCCTTGAAGAGAGTAGGCCAATAAAAACAAGATTGCAATACTTTATGTGCAGTTCTATCTCCAGCATGGTGTCCTCCATAAGCTTCGGAGTGACACTTACGTAGGATCTGTTCCTGTTCATGCTCAGGCACACAATGTCTAATAACACCATCTACTCCTTCTTTATAAAGATGTGGGTCATCCCACTTATGATTAACCTCTATTGCAAGCATCCGCAACTACAACAAAAGTATTAAGGTAAACCTAACCATAGCATGAAACATATGGATCCAAATCAACCCCTTATGAAGCAACGCATAAACTAGGGTTTAAGCTTCTGTCACTCTAGCAACCCATCATCTACTTATTACTTCCCAATGCCTTCCTCTAGGCCCAAATAATGGTGAAGTGTTATGTAGTCAACGTTCACATAACACCACTAGAGGAGAGACAACATACATCTTATCAAAATATCGAACGAATACCAAATTCACATGACTACTAATAGCAAGACTTCTCCCATGTCCTCAGGAACAAACGTAACTACTCATAAAGCATATTCATGTTGATAATCATAGGGGTATTAATATGCAGATAGGATCTGAACATATGATCTTCCACCAAATAAACCAACTAGCATCAACTACAAGGAGTAATTAACACTACTAGCAACCTAATAGTACCAATCCCGGACTTGGAGACAAGAATTGGATACAAGAGATGAACTAGGGTTTTGAGAGGAGATGGTGCTGGTGAAGATGTTGATGGAGATTGCCCTCTCCCAATGAGAGGAGCGTTGGTGATAACGATGGCGATGATTTCCCCCTCCCGGAGGGAAGTTTCCCCGACAGACAGCTCCGCCAGAGCCCTAGATTGGTTCCGCCAAGGTTCCGCCTCGTGGCGGCGGGGTTTCGTCCGAGGAGATGGCTTATGATTTTTTTTCTCATCGAAAGACTTCATATAGCAGAAGATGGACGTCGGAGGGTCACCAGGGGGCCCACGAGGTAGGGGGGCGCGCCCCCCACCCTTGTGGGCAGGGTGTGGCCCCCCTGGTGAACTTCTTGCGCTCAGTATATTTTATATATTCTGAAAACGTCTTCCGTGAAGTTTCAGGACTTTTGGAGCTGTGCAGAATAGGTCTCTAATATTTGCTCCTTTCCCAGCCCAGAATCCCAGCTGCCGGCATTCTCACTCTTTATGTAAACCTTGTAAAATAAGACAGAATAGGCATAAGTATTGTGACATAATGTGTAATAACAGCCCATAATGCAATAAATATCGATATAAAAGCATGATGCAAAATGGACGTATCATACTCCACCGGCTACTGTTCAACCAGCCCTCTCCACGGGCTCCTTTCAACCACCCCTCCACGGGCTATTGTTCATCCAGCTCTCCACCATCTATTGTTCATCCAGGCCTCCACGGGGTGGTCCTGTTCATCCAGCCCTCCACGGGGTCCTGTTCATCCAGCCCCAACCGGCTCGATCGATCGGGGTCCTGTTCATCCAGAGGCAACACCGCGGGGTCCTGTTCATCCACCCCCATCGGGAACATTTCATCCAACCCCCCCCCCCCCCCCCAGCAATGCTCACTGTTCATCCACAGGCAACATTGATCGGCTTCAGTTAGCAGCAATAGCGAAGGAATCACTCAATCAGGTTCAGTTAACAGCCATCGATCGATTGCTCGGGTTCAGTAATGCGTAGCCTGCAGTGCAATCGCTCGGATTCAATTCGAGCCCAACGCCTCGCACCCACACGCATGTGTGTATGAGAGAAACGCGCATCGCTCGGCCCCGACAACCCATCGTAACCGGGAACACCCCTATATTTTCCTCGCCCTCGTTTCTACCACGGTTTTTTCCGTCACGGATGGCCCAAAGAATGTCATGCAGCTGCGCCTCCGGCCTGCCCAGGACGAAAAGCCCATTTTCTGTCATGATTTTTTGTCATAGATGTAGGATCCCACCACATCTATGATGATACCGGGTTTTGTCACAATTATCGTCATAGAAGTGTCATAAGTATGACAAAAAAATTCGTTCGGCCCAAAATGTCACGGATGTGTCTTTTTTGTAGTGTTACCGTCAGCGTCAGTCTTCTTCTTGAAGATCCATTTATTCTCTATGGCCTACCGATCATCGGGCAAGTAAACCAAAGTCCACACTTTGTTCTCATACATGGATCCCATCTCAGATTTCATGGCCTCAAGCCATTTTGCGGAATCTGGGCTCATCATCGCTTCCTCATAGTTCATAGGTTCATCATGGTCAAGTAACATGACTTACAGAACATGATTACTGTACCACTCTGGTGCGGATCTTACTCTGGTTGACCTACGAGGTTCGGTAGTAACTTGATCAGAAGTTTCATGATCATCATCATTAGCTTCCTCACTTACTAGTGTAGGAATCAGTGGAACTGATTTCAGTGATGAACTATTTTCCAATAAGGGAGAAGGTACAATTACCTCATAAAGTTCTACTTTCCTCCCACTCATTTTTTTGAGAGAAACTCCTTCTCTAGAAAGGATCCATTCTTAGCAACGAATATCTTGCCTTCGGATCTGTGATAGAAGGTGTACCCAACAGTCTCCTTTGGGTATCCTATGAAGACACATTTCTCTGATTTGGGTTCGAGCTTATCAGGTTGAACCTTTTTCACATAAGCATCGCAGCCCCAAACTTTAAGAAACGACAACTTGGGTTTCTTGCCAAACCATAGTTCATAAGGTGTCGTCTCAACGGATTTCGATGGTGCCCTATTTAATGTGAATGCAGATGTCTCTAAAGCATAACCCCAAAATGATAGCGGTAAATCAGTGAGAGACATCATAGATCGCGCCATATCTAATAAAGTGTGGTTACGACGTTCGGACACACCATTACATTGTGGTGTTCCAGGTGGCGTGAGTTGCAAAACTATTCCGCATTGTTTCAAATGAAGTCCAAACTCATAACTCAAATATTCACCTCCACGATCAGATCATAGAAACTTGATTTTATTATTACAATGATTTTCCACTTCACTCTGAAATTCTTTGAACTTTTCAAATGTTTCACACTTATGTTTCATTAAGTAGATATACCAATATCTGCTCAAATCATTTGTGAAGGTGAGAAAATAACGATATCCGCTGCGAGCTTCAATGTTCATTGGACCACATACATCAGTATGTATGATTTCCAGTAACTCTGTTTCTCGCTCCATTGTTCCGGAGAACGGAGTTTTAGTCATCTTGCCCATGAGGCATGGTTCACAAGTACCAAGTGATTCATAATCAAGTGATCCCAGAAGTCCATCAGAATGGACTTTCTTCATGCGCTTTACACCAATATGACCTAAACGGTAGTGCCAGAAATAAGTTGCACTATCATTATCAACTCTGCATCTTTTGGCTTCAATACTATGAACATGTGTATCACTACTATCAAGATTTACTAAAAATAGACCACTCATCAAGGGTGCATGACCATAAAAGATATTACTCATATAAATAGAACAACCAGTATTCTCTGATTTAAATGAATAGTCGTCTCGCATCAAACAAGATCCAGATATAATGTTCATGCTCAACGCTAGCACCAAATAACAATTATTTAGGTCTAAAACTAATCCCGAAGGTAGATGTAGAAGTAGCATGCTGACGGCGATCACATCGACTTTGGGACCATTTCCCACGCACATCGTCACCTTGTCCTTAGCCAATCTTCTTTTAATCCGTAGCCCCTGTTTTGAGTTGCAAATGTTAGCAACTGAACCAGTATCAAATACCCAGGCACTACTACGAGCATTAGTAAGGTACGCATCAATAACATGTATATCAAATATACCTTTCACTTTGCCATCCTTCTTCTCCGCCAAATCCTTGGGGCAGTTCCGTTTCCAGTGACCAGTCCCTTTGCAGTAGAAGCACTCAGTCTCAGGCTTAGGTCCAGACTTGGGTTTCTTCACTTGAGAAGCAACTGGCTTGCTGTTCTTCTTGAAGTTACCTTTCTTCCCTTTACCCTTTTTCTTGAAACTGGTGGTCTTGTTGACCATCAACACTTGATGCTCCTTCTTGATTTCTACCTCCGCAGCTTTTAGCATTGCGAAGAGCTCAGGAATCGTCTTATCCATCCCTTGCATATTATAGTTCATCGTGAAGCTCTTGTAGCTTGGTGGCAGTGCTTGAAGAACTCTGTCAATGACACTATCATCAGGAAGATTAACTCCCAGCTGAGTCAAGTGGTTGTGGTACCTAGACATTCTGAGTATATGTTCACTGACAGAACTATTATCCTCCATCTTGCAGCTATAGAACTTATTGGAGACTTCATATCTCTCAATCCGGGCATTTGCTTGAAATATTAACTTCAACTCCTGGAACATCTCATATGCTCCATGACGTTCAAAACTTCGTTGAAGTCCCGGTTCTAAGCCGTAGAGCATGGCACACTGAACTATCTAGTAGTCATCAGCTTTGCTCTGCCAGGTGTTCACAACATCTGGCGTTGCTCCTGCAGCGGGTTTGTCACCTAGCGGTGCTTCCAGCATGTAATTATTCTGTGAAGCAATGAGGATAATCCTCAAGTTACGGACCCAGTCCGTGTAGTTGCTACCATCATCTTTCAACTTAGCTTTCTCTAGAACACATTAAAATTCAACGTAACAACAGCACGGGCCATCTATCTACAACAACATAGACATGCAAAATACTATCAGGTACTAAGTTCATGATAAATTAAAGTTCAATTAATCAAATTACTTAAGAACTCCCACTTAGATAGACATCTCTCTAATCATCTAAGTGATCACGTGGTCCATATCAACTAAACCATGTCTGATCATCACGTAGGATGGAGTAGTTTTCAATGGTGAACATCACTTTGTTGATCATATCTACTATATGATTCACGCTCGACCTTTCGGTCTCAGTGTTCCGAGGCCATATCTGCATATGCTAGGCTCATCAAGTTTAACCCGAGTATTCTATGTATGCAAAACTGGCTTGCACCCGTTGTATGTGAACGTGGAGCTTATCAAACCCGATCATCACGTGGTGTCTCGGCACGACGGGCTGTAGCAACGGTGCATACTCAGGGAGAACACTTATACCTTGAAATTTAGTGAGAGGTCATCTTATAATGCTACCGCCGAACTAAGCAAAATAAGATGCATAAAGGATAAACATCACATGCAATAAATATAAGTGATATGATATGGCCATCATCATCTTGTGCCTTTGATCTCCATCTCCAAAGCACCGTTATGATCACCATCGTCACCGGCTTGACACCTTGATCTTCATCGAAGCATCGTTGTTGTCTCTCCAACTATTGCTTCTACAACTATCGCTACCGCTTAGTGATAAAGTAAGCAATTACATGGCGATTGCATTTCATACAATAAAGCGACAACCATATCGCTCCTGCTAGTTGCCGATAACTGTGTTACAAAACATGATCATCTCATACAATAAAATTTAGCATCATGTCTTGACCATATCACATCACAACATGCCCTCCAAAAACAAGTTAGACGTCCTCTACTTTGTTGTTGCAAGTTTTACGTGGCTGCTACGGGCTGAGCAAGAACCGTTCTTACCTACACATCAAAAACCACAACGCGGTATAGTGATTGCTTTTTGATCTTCAGAAAGAACATTGTTCATTGAATTCGATTCAACTAAAGTTGGAGAAACTGACACCCACCAGCCACCTGTGTGTGAAGCACGTCGGTAGAACCAGTCTCGCGTAAGCATACGCGTAATGTCGGTCTGGGCCGCTTCATCCGACAATACCGCCGAATCAAGAATCAACTAGTGATGGCAAGCAATATGTATATACCCACGCCCACAACTCCTTTGTGTTCTACTCGTGCATATAACATCTACGCATAGACCTGGCTCGGATGCCACTGTTGGGGAACACAGTAATTTCAAAAAAAATCCTACGCACATGCAAGATCATGGTGATGCATAGCAACGAGAGGGGAGAGTGTTGTTCACGTACCCTAGTAGACCGTAAGCGGAAGCGTTATGACAACGCAGTTGATGTAGTCATACGTCTTCGGGATCGACGGATCCTAGTACCGAAAGTATGGCACCTCTGCCATCTGCACACGTTCGGCTCGGTGACGTCCCACGAACTCACGATCCAGCAGAGTGTTGAGGGAGAGCTTCGTCAGCATGACGGCGTGATGACGGTGATGATGATGCTACCGGAACAGGGCTTCACCTAAGCACCACTACGATATGACCGAGGTGGATTATGGTGGAGGGGGGCACCGCACACGGCTAAGAGATCAATGATCAACTTGTGTGTCTATGGGGTGCCCCCCTCCCCCGTATATAAAGGAGTGGAGGAGGGGGAGGGCCGGCCCTCTACTATGGCGCGCCCTAGGGAGTCCTACTCCCACCGGGAGTAGGATTCCCCCCTTCCATGTAGTAGGAGTAGGAGAGAAGGAAAGGGAAGAGAGAAGAGACGGAAGGAGGGGGCGCCGCACCTCACCCCTAGTCCAATTTGGACTAGGCCTTGGGGGGGGCGCGGCCTGCCCTAGGCAGCCCCTCCCTCTCTCCCCTAAAGCCCATTAGGGCCCATATACTCCCCGGGGGGGTCCGGTAACCCCTAGTACTCCGGTTAGTGCCCGAACTCAACCGGAACCATTTCGATGTCCAAACATAGTCATCCAATATATCTATCTTTATGTCTCGACCATTTCGAGACTCCTCGTCATGTACGTGATCATATCCGGGACTCCAAACAACCTTCGGTACATCAACACATATAAACTCACAATACCGATCGTCACTGAACGTTAAGCGTGCGAACCCTATGGGTTCGAGAACTATGTAGACATGACCGAGACACGTCTCTGGTCAATAACCAATAGCGGAACCTGGATGTTCATATTGGCTCCCACATATTCTACGAAGATCTTTATCGGTCAAACCGCATAATGATATACGTTGTTCCCTTTGTCATCGGTATGTTACTTGCCCGAGATTCGATCGTCGGTATCTCAATACCTAGTTCAATCTCATTACTGGCAAGTCTCTTTACTCATTCTGTAATGCTACATCCCGTAACTAACTCATTAGCTACATTGCTTGCAAGGCTTATAGTGATGTACATTACTGAGAGGGCCCAGAGATACCTCTCCGACAATCGAAGTGACAAATCCTAATCTCGATCTATGCCAACTCAACAAACACCATCGGAGACACCTGTAGAGCACCTTTATAATCAACCAGTTACGTTGTGACGTTTGGTAGCACACAAAGTGTTCCTCCAGTATTCGGGAGTTGCATGATCTCATAGTCATAGGAACATGTACAAGTTATGGAGAAAGCAATAGCAACAAACTAAATGATCATCGTGTTAAGCTAACGGATGGGTCAAGTCAATCACATCATTCTCTAATGATGTGATCCCGTTAATCAAATGACAACTCATGTCTATGGTTAGGAAACATAACCATCATTGATTCAACGAGCTAGTTAAGTAGAGGCATACTAGTGACATTCTGTTTGTCTATGTATTCACACGTGTACTAAGTTTCCGGTTAATACAATTCTAGCATGAGTAATAAACATTTATCATGATATAAGTAAATATAAATAACAACTTTATTATTGCCTCTAGGGCATATTTCCTTCACTTCCCTTACTTGGACAAGCATCCCACTTATGATTAACCCCTCTTGCAAGCATCCGCAACTACAAAAGAAGTATTAAGGTAAACCTAACCATAGCATGAAAGATATGGATCCAAATCATCCCCTTACGAAGCAACGCATAAACTAGGGTTTAAGCTTCTGTCACTCTAGCAACCCATCATCTACTTATTACTTCCCAATGCCTTCTCCTAGGCCCAAACAATGGTGAAGTGTCATGTAGTCAACGTTCACATGACACCACTAGAGGAAAGACAACATACATCTCATCAAAATATCGAACGAATACCAAGTTCAAATGACTACTTATAGCAAGACTTATCCCATGTCCTCAGGAACAAACGTAGCTACTCAAAAATCATATTCATGTTCATAATCAGAGGGGTATTAATATGCATAAAGGATCTAAACACATGATCTTCCACCAAGTAAACCAACTAGCATCAACTACAAGGACTAATCACAACTACTAGCAACCCAAAGGTACCAATCTGAGGTTTTAAGACAAAGATTGGATACAAGAGATGAACTAGGGTTTGAGAGGAGATGGTGTTGGTGAAGATGTTGATGGATATTGACCCCCTCCTGATGAGAGGGTCGATGGTGATGATGATGGTGATGATTTCCCCCTCCCGGAGGGATGTTTCCCTGGCAGAACAACTCCGCCAGAGCCCTAGATTGGTTCCACCAAGGTTCCGCCTCGTGGCGGTGGTGTTTCGGCCCGCAAGCTTGCTTATGATTTTTTCCAGGGCGAAAGACTTCATATAGCCAAAGATGGGCACTGGAGGCCTGCCATGGGGCCCCTGGGACAGGGGGGCGCCCAGGGGGGTAGGGCGCCCCCCACCCACCCCCCCCCCCCCACCCACCCTCGTGGATGGTGGGTGGCCCCCCTCTGGTGCTTCCTTCGCCCAATATTTTTTATATATTCCAAAACTGACTTCCCTGGAGTTTAAGGACTTTTGGAGTTGTGCAAAATAGGTCTCTAATATTTTCTCCTTTTCCAGCCCAGAATTACAGCTGCCGGCATTCTCCCTCTTCGTGCAAACCTTCTAAAATAAGAGAGAATAGGCATAAGTATTGTGACATAATGTGTAATAATAGCCCATAATG
Source organism: Triticum monococcum (assembly GCA_034509565.1). NCBI lineage: Eukaryota > Viridiplantae > Streptophyta > Magnoliopsida > Poales > Poaceae > Triticum > Triticum monococcum. The sequence continues at coordinate 73,659,151 of CM067846.1, forward strand.
CAATAAATATCTATATAAAAGCATGATGCAAAATGGACGTATCAACTCCCCCAAGCTTAGACCTCGTTTGTCCTCAAGCGGAAGCCGATAACGAAAAATATGTCCACATGTTTAGAGGTAGAGATGTCGATAAAATAAAATACGGACATGAGGGCATCATGATCATTCTTATATGATTTCTTATGCTAAAGTAACAATCCATTCACAATTTCAAGTATGAATCAGAAACTTCATTGAAAACTAACAAACTATAATCTCAGTCATTGAAGCAATTGCAATTTATCATAACATCAGAAAGAGTCAATATAAGAGCTTTTCAGCAAGTCCACATACTCAACTATCATTTAGTATTTCACAATTACTAACACTCACGCAATACTTATGGGTATGAAGTTTTAATCGGACACACACAAAGATAGGAGCTTATAGTTTTGCCTCCCAACCTTTTAACTCAAGGGTAAAGTCAACAATAATATTTTATGAAAACCCACATCCAATTAGCTATATATATCAGGATCTTTCCAACACACAGTGCTTGCCAACGGATAAAATGTAAAAAGGAAAGGTGAAGATCACCATGACTCTTGTATAAGGTATAAGACAAAAATAAAAGATAGGCCCTTCGCAGGGGGGAGCAGAGGTTGTCATGTGCTTTTATGGTTGGATGCACGAAATCTTAATGCAAAAGAACGTCACTTTATATTGCCACTTGTGATATGGACCTTTATTATGCAGTCTGTCGCTTTTATTTCTTCCACATCACAAGATCATATAAAGCTTATTTTCTCCACACTAATAAATCATACATATTTAGAGAGCAATTTTTATTGCTTGCAACAATGAGAACTTACTTGAAGGATCTTACTCAATCCATAGGTAGATATGGTGGACTCTCATGGCAAAACTGGGTCTGAGGATATTTGAAAGCACAAGTAGTATCTCTACTTGGTGCAAAGACTTTGGATAGCATGAGGGGGAAAGGTAAGCTCAACATGTTGGATGGTCCATGACAATATAATTTATTTCAGATGTAAGAAAACATAACCCATTATGTTGTCTTCCTTGTCCAACATCAACTTTTTAGCATATCATATTTTAATGAGTGCTCACAATCATAAAAGATGTCCAAGATAGTATATTTATATGTGAAGACCTCTCTTTCTTTATTACTTCCTATTAATTGCAACGATGACCAAAACTATGTTTGTCAACTCTCAACAACTTTTATTCATCATACTCTTTATATGTGAAGTCATTACTCTCCATAAGATCAATATGATTTCTATATTTCTTTTTATTCTTTCCCCTTTTTTCTCAAGGATCATAGCAAGATAGCAAAGCCCTTGACTCAACACTAATCTTTATTATATATATAGCTCACGGACTCGATTACATAGAAGGATCATAAATCAAAACTCAAAACTAGATCATACTAAAACTTTATTCTACTAGATCAAGATATAACCAAAAGGATCGAACTAAGAAAAATGGTAAAGATAAAAGTGTGAGGGTGATACGATACCGGGGCACTCCCCCAAGCTTGGCAGTTGCCAAGGGGAGTGCCCATACCCAATACTCAATTCTCCTTTGGTGGTGAGGAAGAAGTTATTGATGATGTAGGCTTGTCATCCAACATCGAGAGCAAGAGGTGCTCCAACTTACGAATAATGCCCTTGAGTGCGGTGATATGCTCTTGCAACAGAATATTTTCCCGAGTTAGATACTTGTTCTGCACCTGAACGATTTCAATCATCTTGAAAGCTTCAGTTTCAGTAGGGGTAAGAAGATTGTAATGAGGTTGAAGGATGTCTTCTTCTTCCGATGTTGGAGCTTGATCCTCCGTGGCCTTCTTGATCCCATCATCCTTGTTGATCTCCCCGGGTTCTTCTCTCTTCAGCTCTATCTTTGTTGCTTCCAAGCTCTCCACCAAGGATCATCTCATGACAAATGTGCTTGGAAGCTTAAGAAAGGGGCTAAGCACTCGTAGACAATTAGCAAACTATTGTGAACATCACGCATTTATCTCTTGTGTTGAACCCCAAAAGGTCTATGAGGCGCTCGAAGATCCGGATTGGCTCAATGCCATGCATGAAGAACTCAACAACTTCGAGCGCAACAAAGTGTGGAGATTGGTGCCAAGGCCAACAGAGAACCACAATGTCATTGGAACCAAGTGGATATTCAAGAACAAGCAAGATTCTCATGGGATTATCATTCGGAACAAGGCTCATTTGGTAGCACAAGGCTACTCCCAAGTCGAGGGTATCGACTACGGTGAAATCTTTGCCCCCGTTGCTTGTCTTGAATCCATTCGCATGTTGATTTCATATGCCTCTCATCATAACTTTAAGTTACAACAAATGGATGTGAAGAGTGCTTTCCTTAATGGTCCGATTAATGAGTATGTCAAGCAGCCCCCCGGGTTCGAGGATCCCTACTCTCCCGATCATGTGTATCAACTCGATAAGGCACTCTATGGCCTTAAACAAGCCCCACGTGCGTGGTATGACCACCTTACCGAGTTGTTACAAGACCGTGGTTTTGAAGTTGGGCTAATCGACCCCACTCTTTTTACTAAGAAGGTCAAATGTGAGTTGTTTGTGTGCCAATTATATGTTGATGATATTATCTTTGGTTCCCCTAACAAAGCTTTCAACGAGATGTCTTCCATGGGAGAGTTGAAGTTCTTTCTCGAGTTCAAAGTGAAGCAAAGGAGAGAAGGAACCTTCATCAACCAAGCCAAATACACGCAAGACATGCTAAAGAGATTCAAGCTAAGTGATGTCAAGCCGGCTTCCACTCCCATGCCCACCAAGTGCCAACTTGACATTGATCCCAATGGTAAAGCGGTGAATCAAAAGGTATATCGCTCCATGATTGGCTCCTTGCTTTACCTTTGTGCATCTAGACCGGATATCATGTCGAGTGTGGGAATTTGTGCACGGTTTCAAGCCGCACCTAAGGAAAGTCACTTTGTGGCGGTCAAGTGAATCTTTCGATATTTGGCTCATACCCCAAACTTTGGCTTATGGTACCCAAGAGGAGCAAACTTCAAGCTTGTAGGTTATTCGGACTCGGATTGGGCGGGAGACAAAGTGGATAGGAAGTCCACTTCCGAAGGGTGCCAATTTCTTGGTTGCTCTTTGGTGAGTTGGTCTTCCAAGAAGCAAAGTTGTGTGTCTCTCTCGTCCACGGAAGCGAAGTATGTGGCTGCCGGTAGTTGTTGTGCACAACTTTTATGGATGAGGCAAACTTTAAAGGATTACGGTGTCACTTGTGACAAAGTGCCTCTTTGGTGTGACAATGAAAGTGCCATCAAGATTTCTCTCAACCCGGTGCAACACTTCAAGACAAAGCATATTGAGATTAGGTATCACTTCATCCGGGATCACATTAGGTGAGGGGAGATCGAGCTCAACTATGTCAACACTCATGATAACCTTGCAGATATTTTCACGAAGCCTCTGGATGAAGCAAGATTTCGCGAGTTAAGGCATGAGCTAAATATCATTGATTCGAGCAATGTGACTTGAACCCTTGCACACCCCACCACACTCAACTTGTGTCGTTTAGGTGTAGGCATGGACATAGGGGGAGTGTTGTTCTCTCAATGAACTCTCCCTCCCCCCATAATGCATAAACTAACCAAACTCTTTCACATTAGCCATTTTTATGGTACTTGTGCTTCAAATATGAGTGTTGGTCATGGGCCCAAGGTTAAAATCTTCGTAGCACCATACCTCTGAACTCAAAAAAAGGTGGCCTCGGCCACCGCCCTCTCTTGGAGACGTGTGTGTGTTAGTCCTTTTTGTCGGTTTTGTGTGTGTGTGTGTGTGTGTGTTCTCATTTTTGTCTCGGTTTCTTCTCTTGAAAAGGCCCTTTTTGGTCGGTCCTTTTTGCGACAGAGCGGTACTACCGCTGCGTGCACGGTACAACCGCTGACAAGCACAAGCGGTACTACCGCCCACCCCAGTGGTACTACCGCTGCGGGGCGGGCGATGGGGGGTTATGTCGGGGCAGGGGGAGTTGTTTCTCCCCCATACCCATTCGCCCCCACTCGCTCGTCTTACTCGTTGCTCCAGCAACCTCTCGCCACAGGAGGGGCCCGGCCGGCCGCCGTTTCCGTGCCGTCCCTCTCCATTTCCTCCGGTGGAGTTGATCCCCACCACGTCCTCTAGCCATGGATGCCGGTATTGCCCCTGTTCTCGTTCTCTCTTTGTCTAGATCTTGCATCTAGTTTTTAGGGGCAATAGGCATTGTTCTTCTCGTCTTTTGGCTAAGGCGAGGCTTGAGTAGGATGGAGATGGCTTCTAGGCCCTGTGGATTGACGTTTGGTAGGTTTGTTTTTGAATTTGGCATCTCCGGTAGTGCTGGATCTGTCCATGGCAGTAGGGAACCGCCGTTCCCCACCTGGCGCGGTACTACCGCTGTTGGGTCGCGGTACTACTGCTGGATGCCCAGTTCCATCTTTTCTTACCAAGTGTTGATCCTTGTTGTTTTGGTTGGTGGCTTATGCTCTTTTCTTTCGTGTTGTTCTTCTGCTCGTGTGTTTGGTTCCAGGTAGTGATCATCCTAAGCAGCAAGCCCGCCGTGTCAACCCCGGTCGTGCCACGTCAAAGCGATACCGCACTTCTGAGTCAGCCGGTGGTTCATCTAGTGCTCAACCGCCGCCAGCAGGCGCAACCTCAAGTGCTCCACCGCCACCTCAGCACACGAAGAGATCTACAAGCAAGCCAAAGGGAAAGACTGTGACTGAGATGACTGCCAAGGAATTTTGGGCAAAGCGTCGCCGCAACCCCTATGAGGAAGACCAAGATCCCACTTTGGTCAACCGCCCATTCTGGAACTGCTTTTAGTTCGCCATCTTTTTTGATGTGATCAAGGCTAAGAAGAATCACTTTGTTGATGTTCGTTCCATCGACACCGAACCTATGAAAAAGGACCCTAAGTATTTTGGCGAAGCCCTTCAGATGTGCACTCAGTTGAACATTCTCAGGATCATGCAGTTCAACAAGGACTTTGATGCCGACATCATATGCCAATTCTATGCCACTATCCATCTTGGAACTGATGCAAAAAGGACTTTGACTTGGATGACAAATGGCAAGTTGCTCTCTGTCACATGGAAGGCCTTCATGGAGTTACTTGGGGTGGAAGATCACGGGCTTGAGAATCCAGTCGACTTCCATCCTCACCGCAATGTCACCTCCACTCACAAGCAAGCACTCCGGCCCTACTGTTCTCGGAAGGTTAACCCCAAGACAAAGAAGGTAACCTATGAGCTGTCTACCTATCTGGACATCCTTCACCGTGTCTTCCGCGAGACTCTTTTCCCATGCATCGGGAATCTAGATATGGTCCGCTCCTATCTTGTGGACATGCTTCTCTTCTGCCAGCATGAGAAGGAAGAAACCACTAGAGAGTCCTTGGACATTTCTCATGTTATGTGGTCTGAACTTCTGCCTGCCATTTCTGAGCGCAAGTGCCCGATCTATGGTCCTTTCATCATGAAGCTCATTGAGAAGGCCTGGGCGCATCACTATCCCAGGGCTGCGCTGGAAACTGGAGAGCTGATTTCTCATGATATCAAGCGTCTGAGGAAGAAGGACAATTGGGGCACTCAGGCCTCTCGATCTGATGCTCCACCTTCTGAGGCTGACATGGAGTCCGAGGACGAGGCTGAGGCCAACAAGGATGAGGACTATGAGCCCTCCGGTGTGGAGCCCTCATGGGCTAAGAGGATTAAGCGCAAGATAAAGAAACTTTTCTACATTGAGTGTCATGGATAGTACATGTCTCATGTCTCTGAGAAGAAGGCCCGCAGACGTCACAAGGAGCTCATGCGCCAGTTGGGTGCCATTGTTAACAGCCAATCTGAGGAGAGGATCACTGACGAGGAGGGGTGGGTTCAGCAGCATTGCCCATGGACCGATTCAGACGTTGAGCAGTTTCCGACCGACGACGGCGGTGCAGACGATCCCGCTGAGATGTGATGTTCGAGATCCTCAGCTTGCTATCACCTGGAGCCATAGCAACGCTCTTTGCCCTTTTGGTGTCTCGCTGCCAAAGGGGGAGAGAGTTTAGGGATTTGTGTTATTGTCGTGTTGCGAGTGTGTCTTTGTGGTTTGTGGTGTCTTGTGTTTTCTCGTCGTTTTGCTTGGTTTGGTTTGGTGCCAGTGAGACCTAAGTTCTAGACATATGGTGTGAGACATATGCTACCTTCTCTTTACCTTTATTATCTATGTCTATCTAGTATTGTGGTATCTTATGAGTTGCATGCTTATCCTGTTTTATACCCTGCTCTCATGTATCCTATGCTTAGAATTGTTGGACTATAAAATATAGGGGGAGTGTTGATCCTAATGTGTGTGTCTTGCATTCCAAAGGCACTACTAACTAGGTGCACACATTCAGGGGGAGCCCGTCTATATTTTGTAGTTCTAAGTATCTTTACTTTCATGTCTTATCCCTGTGCAAATCCCTGGTTGTCATCAATCCACCAAAAAGGGGAAGATTGTTAAGGCATATCTCTCTCGATGTAGTTTTGGTGATTGATGACAACATGTTTGCGGACTAACCATGTGCTTTGAGCATTTCAGAGATTCATACTTTGGCTCGAGATGATTTCTTTCCCCTCGGAGTGTTTTTCAAGACGGCGTAGCTCTTTCGTTTCTTGTTTGGTGGACTAGTTTCGTAGGAGTCACCGTACTATCAAGAGGGGGTCCGCTTTGGTAAGGCTAGGGTGGAATCATCACGTACACTTCCGTTTCACACCCTCTGGGCCTTCCCGCGTCGTTGGAGGTTTGATTCCCTGTTGTTTGGGCAGTCTTTGGGCCCAGCGGTAGTACCGCGGTGCCCAGCGGTGGTACCGCTTGAGGGTCCTCAGCGGCAGTACCGCTGCGGTACCGGGCCACTACCGCCTCGACTCGGGGGGGCATCTCATGTCGGGTTGAGCGGCACCTGCAGCGGTAGTACCGCTCGAGAGCGATAGTACCGCCCTACCACCGCGGCAGTACCGCGCTGGGCACGATCCCTCCTCTATCTTCAAGCCCTCCCTGGCTGGGCGGTAGTACCGCAAGGGGGAGCGGTAGTACCGCTGGGTCCAGCGGTAGTACCGCTGCCCCCTGCGGTAGTACCGCCCTCTGGGGGGCTGTCTTGGGGGTAATGGTTGGATGGGGCCCTTTAGTATAAAAGGGGGTCCCCTTCTTCCTCGTTGACTTACCTCTTCCCCCATAAGCTCCATTAATGCTCCCGGCTCCATTTTTGCCCGATCTCTCTCCCTAGCCAATCACACTTGTTGATTTGCTCGGGAGTGGTTGAGAAGGCCCCGATCTACACTTCCACCAAGAGAAATTTGATTCCACCACCAATCCCTAGCAGATCTTATTACTCTTGGGTGTTTGAGCACCCTAGACGGTTGAGGTCACCACGGAGCCGTAGTCCATTGTGGTGAAGCTTCGTGGTGTTGTTGGGAGCCTCCGATTAAGTTGTGGAGATTGCCCCAACCTTGTTTGTAAAGGTCCGGTCGCCGCCTCCAAGGGCACCAATAGTGGAATCACGGCATCTCGCATTGTGTGAGGGCGTGAGGAGAATACGGTGGCCCTAGTGGCTTCTTGGGGAGCATTGTGCCTCCACACTGCTCTAACGGAGACGTACTTCCCCTCAAAAGGAAGGAACTTCGGTAACACATCCTCGTCTTCACCGGGTCCACTCTTGGTTATCTCTTATCTTTACTTGTGCAAGCTTATTAGTGTTACTTCTCTTGCTTGCTTGTATGTTCGTTGTTGTTGCATCATATAGGTTGCTCACCTAGTTGCACATCTAGACAACCTACTTTGATGCAAAGTTTAATTTGGTAAAGAAAAGCTAAAAATTGTTAGTTGCCTATTCACCCCCCCCCTCTAGTCAACCCTATCGATCCTTTCATCCTCAGGCGTCTGGCCTGTTCGCCATGGGCCGGACTGATGGGCTATGAAGATACGAAGACCGAAGACTGCACCCGTGTCCGTATAGGACTCTCCTTGGCGTGGAAGGCAAGCTTGGCGACTGGATATGTAGATTACTTTCTCTGTAACCGACCTTATGTAACCCTAGATCCTCCCGGTGTCTATATAAACCGGAGGACTTAGTCCGGATAGGAGACTCATAATCATAGCCATACAAGCTAGACCTCTAAGGTTTAGCCATTACGATCTTGAGGTAGATCAACTCTTGTAATACTCATATTCATCAATATCAATCAAGTAGGACGTAGGGTATTACCTCCATAGAGAGGGCCTGAACCTGGGTAAACATCGTGTCCCTTGTCTCATGTTACCATCGACCTTAGACGCATAGTTCGGGACCCCCTACCCAAGATCCGCCGGTTTTGACACCAACATTGGTGCTTTCATTGAAAGTTCCTTTGTGTTGTCGCTAAAAGGTTTGATGGCCCCTTCAATCATCAATAATGGCGCCGTCCAAGGAGAAATTTCCTCCCCGGGCAGATCTTTGTGTTCGGCGGCTTCGCACTACGGGCCAATTCGCTTGGCCATCTGGAGCAAATCGAAAACTACACCCCTGGCCATCAGGTCGGATTTGGGAGCTTGAACTACGTTGCGGACATCCGTGGAGACTTGATCTTTGCCGGATTCGAGACCGCGGTAGCCGCTCCCGGTCACCCCGATGATCATGACCTAAATCTGTCATCAGACCGCTTCCAAGAGATTGCTCCTATAACCGCTCTAGCCTTAGAACCGGAGCAGACTGCGCCATCCAAGGACGGGAGGATCAACCCCGCCACGGAGGCCACAGATCCCACGACATTGGAGCCGCACATAGACTTACCCTCAACTTTTTCTACGCCTGCACCACCATCACAGTCGGGAACGGTGCAAGGACTCCATTTTGGGACTCCCCTTGGCTCCTTGGACTCAAGCCCAAAGACATTGCTCCGCTCATTTACGAGATTTCCTCCTGGAAGCATTGGAAGGTATAGGAGGTCCTCAAGGACAACGCGTGGATCCCCAAAATCAGACCGTCTGCATCGGTTTCCGTCGAGCATGTTGCACAATTCTTCACCCTTTGGATGCTACTGCATGAGGTACACCTGGATGAGCTCAAGGATGACATCATATGGAAGCACGGGGAATCTGGGCACTACTCCACGGCCTCCGCTTATAGGGCATCGTTTTTGGGCTTGGTCCTCTTCCCCATGGACCAAATGCTTTGGAAGGCTTGGGCCCCACCGAAAGTCAAGTTCTTTGCTTGGCTCGCGCTTCATGATAGGATCTGGACTGCTGACAGATTGGAGAAGCAAGGATGGCCTAATTGTGGCCCTTTCCCCTTGTGCCGATGGGTGCAGGAATGTGGCCCTCATCTTTTCTTCAGATGTCGCTTCACTCTCAGGCTTTGGAACCTGGCTCTTCAGAAATTTCGTATCCACGACATGGACACGTCCGCATGGCACTTGTTCGACTCCATTCAGGCCTGGTGGGCGAGCACGTGCGCCGCGGGCACCACCGACAGAAAAGCAAAGGCATTGATTACCATGCAAGTGTCATGGGCCATCTTGAATGAGGGCAACGCAAGTGTTTAGGCAAAATAGCGCACCTCCATAAATTTTGCTCAACGTCATTGTCGACAAGGCAAACTCGGGTATTTTTTATTGCGAGAATAATTGTCATGCCTTAACATGGGTGCGTGTTGTAACAAACTATTTCTCCTCTTTATTTAATATATGAGGCAATTTTTTTGCCTCCGTTTCAAAAAAAATTACTATGAGTAACATCACACATATCAATACAATGAGTCTATAACCTAATAAATGAAGTTTTGTATAACACCACACATAGTCTATAAATATGTGTATGTTACTCTCCACTGTGGCTAGTCGAAGCGGCCGTTCTGCTGGCCCACATCCCACATCTGAATTCGTGTGACCTGGGTTTTATATTTAGGAACGGAGGGGTGTGTGCTATCGTAAATTCGCTTTGGCACATGGAAGCGTGCGTTCCTGTCACCGGAAAAAATATTTCAAAGTGTGAAAAAAATTTAAACAAAAAATTGGTACATACATCTCAACATTATATGTGTGCACGTTAAGTTTCGGAAAAAACCGATATTTTTTAAGGCTTGTGTAAAAAAGACAAAAAAATGTCTTGTGAAAAGCACTTTCTAACATCGGATTTTGTTTTTTTTACACGCAACACATAATTTGTCGGTTTTTTCACGAGACTTTGTGAGCATGTACAATATCGAGATGTATACGCCAAATTTTTGTTTGGAAATTTTTGACATTTCAAAATACATTAAAACACACTTTAAAACCAGAAGCGCGCACTCCTGTGTGTCAAAACGCCACTTTGTGAGTGTTATCGTCTTTCTTGGGAAAAAAGGATCGGTACCACAATGTATTGCTTCTCATTACATAGAGTTTCAACAGATATTCCATTTTTCTAGGCCTTGATCGCTATGCAGTTTGTCCGGTGTAATTTTTACGAGTAAAAGTAAGACAATTACCACCATAAACGCAGGAGAGAACAGTGCTGATCCAGCTACCGTCATTCCGGCTTGGATGCATTCTCTGAAGCCCTGCAAGCAAGCCACAAGCTCACCAGTTTGTCAGAGGGTAATTTACGAACTAATACCAGCAATTGAACGAACTTGGCAAGCAAGCGGTAAATCTAATCTCAGTAACATATGCAGGCGTTCATACAACTGTCGTACATCCTCATACTGTTCAATATTGCTGACAGCTAGCTTGTCTGTTTCAGGTATCGTCACGAAAGAAAAACAGAGTTTAATTTAATCGAACCTAAGGAGCTGATATTACAAGCAAAATTAATTCAGCCCAAAGTCATTTCTGGTGCCTTTCACCGTCTTCCGAAATGGATTAACACTCATCACTGTCGGAAGGGAACAAATGCAGCTCCCAGCTGTGCCTCACACAAGGCGTACGCTTCCGAGCTTAGCTTCTTCTGAAACTTCTCTTTCAGATTGAGCCTCGTCACGGTTTGCAGAGCCCGCGTGCAGAATCTACGGACCTCCTGGCGACGCGACTTGTTTTCGGGCATCTTTGTGAGGATTTCCTGCATCAGCTCGCACAGCAGAGCCATATGCTTCTTCAAAACCTTTGATGCGCTCGAGACGTCGTCGCCGACCCAGGATTTCAATATGGAGTCCACCAGCTCCAAAGTTTGAACCCTTCGGTATTCAGCCTTCGTGCTGCCGATCTTCTGTAGAGCAAAGCCGAAAAGCTCCCGTCCTACCCAGGGGTTCCTGCGGACAGCCTCCTTCACAAAACCAATCTTCAGCCGTGATTTCTTGTTGCTGAAGTAGTCATTCAGCATGTACTGGAACTTATCGACCACACTTGCAAGTTCCTGCTTGGAACAACCCTTGGAATTGATAATCTTTAGAATCCAAAACGTGGCATTTTGGGCCGCAGAAGCAACTGGTTTGTATCGTGACCGTGATGCCAGATGCAGAGCCTTCTGCAGCAAACTTTCAAGTCTACTGAGTTCAACATCAAAGCCTTTTGGACATTCTTTTGCTTTGAATATCCTTTTCTGCAATATACCACCAATACGTTGCCTGAACTGCTCATTGCCATCGGCGCTATGTGATTTCACAAAAGCTTGCATTAAGAAAGCATATACCTCCAGCACCAGTTTTTTTCCTGCAAAGTTGGGAGACAGATGGTTACAAGAAAAAAATTGCATAACATAGGTAGATCACATGGAAGAAAACAATGGATACAAGAACACATTAAGATAAGCAAAAGAGAAGAAAACAAACACCTCTGATACTGTTAAACATTAGATGGTCAAAGTTCTGCATGTTACTATATTTTAACAGATAAAAAAAGCAATTATAGTTTTGTCCTCAAATAGCTATCTAACTAGAAAGTGCAAGCTACAGAAAATGCCACCACAATAAAATAGGATTCTCTATGTCTTTCATCGGAATGGCAAACCCGAAAACTATTGATCTACACAATTACAAGTGTCATTTTACCTGATACACGACATATAGACAACAAAAATAAATGAGTGGGCATATACCTGGATTCCTCTGAAGATATATCTCCAGTAAAGTAAGCACACGAAGCTTAAATCGCATAAGTTGAGATTGCTGAGTTTCACTACCAGGAAGGTTGTTGCGCTCCTTGAAAATCCTCGCAATATAAGGATCAATACGGAACATAGCATCGTCGTCCATACCATCTGAATCATCTGAATCTTCCCCACCTTTGGTAGCTTCTGCATCATCTCCATCTTTTGCCGTATTGTCGACTGTCTCTTCCAAATCATCCTGATCCTCGTCTACTTCGTCAGCTGAATCATCTTCCATTTCATCTGTGGCATCATCAACATTCCCAACATCCGCATCTTCCATTTCATCATCATCTTCGATATCAACACGAGCCTCATCTTCGTCATCATCGCTATCTGTTTGACGACGAGAGCCTTTCAAATCTATCTTTACAACTCTCAGCATATCAAGAAGCCCTGTTTCTGTAATCTCGTCACTGAACACACGGAAAACCTGTTGTTTCAAAGAGAAGATGTAGTTAGTTAAGGCAATAAAATACTCCCTCTGTACACTAATGTAAGACGTTTTTGCAGTTCAAATTAATGTACAGAGGTATATGCCAAGATTTTTTTTTTAAAGGTGAGACGAGCATATTGTCTGCTTCCATTTCGACTGATACAGATATGGAAAATGTATGTTTCATGTTTAGGAATGACGATGCAAATATATTACATTGACTGAAAGACGCACAAATGATTAAGATGAATGCACTCCACTTATTTCTTAGTATCATCACTTTAGATTTTTCAAAATTGTAGAAGTGCCAACTGCTATGAATACTTGCCTGTTCAATGGCAAAACACACAGGGCCAGATACATGAGGCAAAACAGAGAGAAAAGTCTGCACAAGTACATCAATAGACTCTAATGACCCATCCTCATTAGGCTCCTCTGACCCATCCTCATCAGACTCCTCTGTACCACCCTCAACAGATTCCGGCGCACTGGAATTGTCACACTGAGCAATGGAAGGAAATGTTTTCTTGCAACATATAATCACATCAATTGCAGCCTCCCAGAACTCCTCCGGATGGAGCAGAACTTGCAGCAGTAACTGAATAAGGAGATAACGTATCACATGCATTTTAGTTGAATCCAATCCAGTGCCAATTTTTCTTTCCTGATCACGCAGAAAGAAACCACAGATATCAGATAAAGACCCAACAAGAATATGTATGAAGGAACATCAATGATAATTTACAGAACTGTTAGTTTCAAACAACACTACAAAAATTCAATGACTCTCACATAAGCAAAAATAGAAGGATATCCAAAACAAAAGAAGAAAGAAATGCACTTCTCTTTGGTCACAGGCTATCATATTGTCAGAAAGTATTCATGCAATGCTCTAATGGCACAAGTTCAACGTAAGGGCAGCTACAGTGGTAAAAATGTAGCCTTCTCTTATGCCCTCAACATCTACAGATGATAATAATAATATAATGCTGCATTTGTTAAAGCAATATTTCACACACACCAACATACTCCCTCCGTCCTTTAAAGAGTGTACTTCCAACTTTGTTGGAGGGTCAAACTTTCTCAAAGTTTGACCGAGTTTGTGAAAAAATATATCAATGTTTGTGAAATCAAATAGGTATATGATGAAAATATATTTTATAATGAATCTAATGCTACTAATTTGATGGCATAAATGTTAGTGTATTATTGTAGAAATGCGGTCAAACATAAAAAAGTTTGACTTTCCAACAAAGTTGAAAGTACACTCTTTAAAGGACGGAGGGAGTATATGCACAACCAAGTAGGGCATGTGTACACCTCAAAAAAGAACATGCTCACTACTCCCTCTGCTCCCTAATACAAGTCTTTTTAGAGATTCCAATGTGGACTACATACGGAGCAAAATGAGTGAATCTACACTCTAAAATATGTCTATATACATCCGTATGTAGTCTATATTGAAATCTCTAAAAAGACTTATATTTAGGAACGGAAGGAGTACATCATCTTTGCAGACCAATAAAACATAATCTAGAGCATATAAGCCAAGTGGGTCACAAACCTCCTGGAAAAGTGCAGATTCCGTAGCCAGTGTTTTCTTGAATGCATTATCATCATTACTGCTCAAGGTTCTGAACAGTGAAACTGAAGGAATATTGCACACAGTGTTAATGAAACGCATGAAGTAGAAGCCTAAGTCATTAGACTTAACCCCGCTAACATGCAAAGCCTCGTCCTTTTGTGCATCTTCTAGTAATAACTGAAGTTGTTCAATGCATTCATTACGAAGCGATGTTGATATAGCTGCCTTTGGCCATTTGAACTTCTCTTGCAACTCAAATGACGTCACCTCAGTTCCTAAAGAGGCTGAGAACAGACCTTGGACTGCAAAGAATTTTAGTATCTCAGTCTGCACCTGAAATTTTTCTTCAATACACTTGATCATCTCAGAATCTGTCAGCGAACTTCCTTTAGATGTAAGCTTTAGATTTTTCAAGACAAATGGAATTGTATTCACCACCCAACTCTTCAGAAGGTCAGCGTTCCCTTCGCCAACAAGTTCCTTATCTTCAATTGAGCCAACCTCTGAATTCTCATCAGTTGTCTGACTTTGATCAGATGGTTCATCTGCAACAGAACCTTCATCCACAAAGAGTGCCATCAAATTTTGCACAAGATGCAAACAATCTTGACCATTCTGGATCTTGGCGATCAACCCTTTAACAGTTTTTGTTTTTGTCAGGCTGTCAAATCTTCCAAAGCTATACTTCTGCAAGTTGATGATAACAGCAACACAACGATCATTGTCATTGCTTACTAAACTGACTAATTCTTTCAGAAAATGTTGACCGGCATTGTACAACCACGATGAAGCATTAGACAGAATGTCCATCAATCCAAGAACAACTTTGCTGGACACAATTACTTGAATAGATGATGGAGATAGTCTTGGTAGGAGATCAATAATTATATTAAATGCTAGATGCTTCCGGTCGTGAGATGAGAGCAGCAATGATCTTTCAATAATAACCTCACAGAAATTGCGTAGGTTCTTTTTTGAATCCTCGGAGGAACTGCCTTTCTTACTCTTTTTGTGCTTTTTGCTAGAACTCGTATTGTTATCACTCTGAGAAGCTTCCTCACGGATGAGCATGTCCGTGATAACATGCCATATACTATGAATGCGTGGAAGACAAAATGCAGATTCCTGCATAAGATTACAGCAGAACAATTAAAGGATCAACCAGCAAATACCACAAAATATACAACATTTCAAGAACATAAGAACATACACTGATTATTTCAGTTAGACCATAGGATGTTAAAACTTTTTTGGAAGTTCCTCCTGAAACTTAAAATTGCTCAAAATTACCTTAAAACAAGCAGCAAGGGATAGAAGATGCTCTTCTGTGAAAAAATTGTCAAGACTGAATGGATATGGCAGAAGCTTCCCAAATATCTCCCTCTGAACATTAGTTCTTTCTTGGAACTTCAAAGCCAGGAAGAGCGCATCTGGATCTCCAACATTAGCAGCTCTGTTGAACCAATCTTGTACACAAGGGGTATCTAGAACCTCAGAGAATATAGCTTCATCTGGCAGCTGCAACACACAGAGAAGTTACAAAGAAACAAATCAACCAAGCGATCACATATGGGAACCATTCACAGATGGCAAATGTACAAATATTAGTTTTGTTCTTTAATTCCATTTTACCACAAATGGAAATAGAATGTGCAATTGCAAAAAATCATACTAGTATAGTCCCAGCAGCCATATGCGCATAGCCAATACTGCAATGCTGGGTTCATAATGGTGCCCTTATTTGTAAAAAAACGTTGTAATTTCCGTCTTTGGATGCTTATCTAAAAAAATAAATGACACCAGAGTTACTGGTTTTTGCATTTGCCCCCTGATTTACAGCTAGATTGGGTGGGGGTGGGGGATAATAGCTCGTCAGAAGGCTTAATAATGACCAAAGGCAAAAGCCAAAAATGATGGCATATTTGTGACAAGGATACAGATGTATATTGATGAGACTATTTAGCAGAAGAACATCCATTCAAGCCTCTACACTAAAATAATACAGGTTTCAAACCAAATGAACTGCCAAATTTGGTTAATTAATGCTTAAAACCAATGTATTTCCTTCTTCAAGGAGCCATCAATAAAAACAACCACATGAAAAAAAAACAAGCAAGGGAGGTAAGTACACTACAGCAGAAAAGACTAGCACACTTCTCTGGGGTTCTAAAAACACACAAACTGGTAAGAAATAAATATTCATGTTAGCTTGTTTTGGCTGGTAGTTACTTGACTGCTTAGCATCTTAGTACTTTATACTTGACACGAACACCTAGTCCAACTCACTATCGGACTCAGAATTAAGGTTACTTATTTTTAGGATGTCTTGTCAACCATGTGATACAACAACCTCATGTAAATCAGGGCAGAGGCTATGGTCACAGATTTGTTGTACAAATAAGCAGATTGAAAGATCAGATGGCGATGCAATCAAGGATTGAAATTGCTGCACCACAGTAACACCAGTTTTTTTTATGTTGCGACATTTGTTGAGTTAATTTATTTATTTTACATATTTATCAAATTCTAGCAGGAAAAATATGTTCTTGATGTCCACCAGCAAATAGCATAGACTGCCATGGGCTGCACTGATGCTGTTTCACCTTTCAACGAACACAAGAAACCTTCCATAACATGTATGATATTTGTCTAGTTCTAATACTCCCTCCGTTCGGAATTACTCGTCCAAGAAATGAATGTATCTAGATGTATTTTAGTTGTAGATACATCCATTTTTGTGACAAGTAATTCCGAACGGAGGGAGTAGAAGATTAGAGCATTGCATGTTATAAAAATTGTTAAGCATGAGCCTAAGGTATGTACCTTCCTGGTTAAATCCAGAATCAATGCAACCGCAGGCTCGGTGAGATATCGTTTCTTATTTCCAAGTTGCACAACCTCTGTAACAAAATCCCTGAGAATAGGAGAAGATTTATCACGTTTCCACTGTCCTAAAACCCTTCCAGACCTTGCAAGTGATCCAAATCCAAACAGGCGCCCCAAAAGATTGTCCTTAGCTTCCTACAACGGAACGAACATTGGAGAGTTAAGCTGACAGTACAGTCAGACATGAGAAATGTGCAACTAATCATAACGCAAGTTACCGGTCCTTTCATGGAGGCTGAATATTCCAGCAAAGTAGGTATCAACTTCATAACGGCTTCGACGCTGACGGCTTTAATTGATTGGAGCACAGCCGCGAGACCCAACGCGAATCCTTGCCTTGCAAACTGCAAATAAGAACCCCGAGCATATAGCAATTAATTTAAGTGTGGCGCCACAGTTTAATCATCCCATTACATCACAGAACGTAGGTTCTGTCCTAGACTCAGGACAGCATTCCTGACCTCTCTAGAGGAAGAGATACCGCGGATGAGCCGCCGGATGGCATACCGCACGGCGGGAGCGCAGTTATCCAGCCCATCCTCCTTCTCGGCCTCCATCTGCGAAGGGCCGTCGCGCTCCCCCGCCTCTTCCTCCTCCCCCTCCTCCCGCGCGGCCTTCTCCTTCTCGTACGCCCTCTGCACGTCCCGGAGCTCGGCCACCAGCGCCTCGGCCGCGGCCTCCCTCAGCGAGGCCTCGGGCGACGCCAGGTCCTTGAAGACATTCATGTGGAGCCCCGGCCCCGCCACCACCGGAGCGGGCGCGGGCGCTGGCGCTGGCACCGGGACCACCGCGGCGGCCTCCTCCTCCGCCGCGGCCGCGGGCGCGGGCTGCGGCTTGGGGGCGGCGGCGGCCTTCTCCGCGGACTGGCGGTGGCGGTCCTTGTCGAGCTGCTTGCGCTGCTTCCTGACCTCCATGGCCAGCTTCTTCTTCTTCTTCGCCGGCACCTCCCCCGCCGGGCCCGCCGCCCTCGCCGCGGCCTCGTCCTGCGAGGAGTCCGACGCGGCGGGGCCGAGCTCCGCCAGCGCCGTCGGGGGCCGCTTCTTTCCGGCCATCAGATAGCTTGGTTGGTGGGTCTCCGCGTCCTAGCCGCCGTCTGCTGAGGTTTATGCCCGAGAAGAGACGGGACGGCCAAGCTTGGGGGAGAGGCGCGGCCTACTAGGGTTAGGGTTTTTGCTCCCGCCCCCCTCCCCTCCCTCTTATTTTTTCACCGTCTACTGGAGCCAGCCCAGGCCCATCACCGCACCACGGTCCTGGAGCCCAGTTATCTCGGCCCGGCCCGAGACCATCAGGCCTGTAAGCATTAATTCTCTCTGGCAGGTGGGCGTCCAGGGCGGCGTGTGGGGCCCGCGGAATAAGGCGACGGGGCGAGGAGAGAAGGGAAAGGGGAAGGGGAAGCAGTGTGTGTCGGCGCGGCGGAGCAATGGCGGACAAGCCGAGCCGGGCGCTGGTGCTCTACGCCGCCGGCCACGCGGCGCTGCTCGCCGGGGGCGGAGGCGGGAAGGGCCACCTCGACGCGTTCGCCTCCATCGCCTCCTGCGGCTTCCTCTCCGTCCGCACCCCCGCCGTCAACGGTACCAATCCCCTCTCGCGCTCTGCGCGGTTGCTCTGCTTTGCTTTACCCCCCCCCCCCCCCCCCCCCCATTAAACTGAGAGGTTTCTGTCTTGTCTCTCAACCTAGAGGATGGAGGGGACAAGAACAGCGGCACGATTCTCGAGCTGGCGCAGCTGCTCGACGTGTACGATGCCCTCTACCCTGCGAAGGTGCGATCCTGCTCTCCGGGTTTGCGTCAGGGCGAAGTAGTTGCAGAGAGGGTTTGAGTATGTGATGCTGATTGTATTTGTTACTCGTTAGGATGGGGACATTGCCCGGGTGGATCCGCAGGAGCTAGCAGTCCCCAAGCTATCCGAGAGGTTCGATGTGTGTGATGTTTTCTGTTTGCTTACTGTTAGTGTATCCATTGTAACTGTGAGGGCTGACTGGCTGCTGAAAATCCAGGTTCATGGGGCTGAGAGCTGCTATGGTCACCAATTGCCCCGGTGTTAGCTCATTCGCGGTGAATCTTGGTTTCCACGTTTTCGGAACTGAAGATTTCGCCGCGCAGTCCGGTTCAGGCAGCAGTTCTAAGGACTCTAGAATAATCGACCGGGCATTCAGTCTGCTGGGATTTGCAGAGGGGAATGTCCAGGATGCGTCCGAATTCGATCTGGTGTTTGTGCATGCCGCAATGGAGAGCACAGCCAGCAAGCTCGGGAAATTGGGGATGAAGACGGATCTCAACCGGCTTGACAAACTGGTGGCTTCGGTCATGGAAGCTGCGCCAGTCGGTTCAGCTGTCGCCGCCCGTATTCATGTGTCTGTGATCTTGAGCTATGGATCTGCAACAGAAAATAAGGAAGAGGCGTGCCTCATCGTAAACTCTTCAACCGAAACTGATTCCGACTTGAAGTTACTCCGTCCACGCCAGAGCTACACTATGAAAGCAGGAAAGACGTTGGATGATGTCAGGTGAATGTTGTTCTTGGCTAGCAAATGAAAGTCATAACAGATGTTTTGAAGTGCAATCTTTATTGCAGAAAAATGCTCCTTTAGATTCTGTATGTGTTTGATGTGAGTTGAACCATATCATGGCCTTCCATATATAACCTGTTTGTCATTTCCAGTCAATATTTCGGTGTACAAAATGACTCTGCAATGGCCCATATCACAACCATTTAGCCATCTCATGAAAGCTAACAGCCACCTTTTGGTTTTGTGAAGTGAAGTTGAAAAATGCCATTCTAATGCATGACAGGACAGGACTAAATTATTTTACAGTAGATGATACATCAGTCTATGTGCCTAATTTTGTTGTTTTACGCACTCAACCATGGAGCAATGTATTGTACAATGAAAGCACATCTGTGTACAATGACACATCTAGACTTACACAAATAACTTTATTATGCATATCCTGCAGGAATCATCATCCAATGCTACTGGCACAGTGGCAACAAGGAGTAACACGTTCTGATTTGGCCAAAGAGTTCTCTTTTGAGGAATTTATAAAGGTCTGCTTAATGCACTTTTTAGAATGTTTACCTGAATCATAGAAACTTTATCAAATAATACTCCCTCCGTTCCTAAATATAAGTCTTTTTAGACATTTCAAATGGAATACAACATACGGATGTATGTAGACATATTTTAAAGTGTAGATTCACTCATTTTGCTTCGTATGTAGTCACTTGGTGGAATCTCTAGAAAGACTTATATTTAGGAACGGAGGGAGTACTATATATGCAAGTTTGTTCCCGTGATCCTGTTTATTACTTTGTTTCTTCAGTTGTTTATAATGGACAAACACTGCGGTTCTCCCTTTTTCTAGTGTGGGTACTGGTGCCAGCATTAGAAACATGACAGTACCTTTTTTAGAAAATAGAGTTTGTAGATTAGAATAAACCATGTAGTATTGATATTAATTCCTTGGGTAGTGGGCAGTTTATGTGATAATATAGTAACTATCGTATTACTCACCATGGCTGGTTACCCAAAAAACATCTTGTGGTAGGTATGCAGCATAAAATAATTGCTCATTTTCATGGCCACTGGATGGTGACGTGTATCATCTTTATAGGATGCCCTAGATGATTGTCACTGACCAGATGAGTATGCTCCACAACAGTAAATCGCAGTAGCTTTTTTCCTGTAAAGCAGTTTCTGAAGGGGTCACACTAAATGGCAGCATTGCTATTGCTTTTACATTCTCACAGCTTCCCCATCTGTGTGCTCATCTTGGTCATGATGTAGAGCCTATGCTTCCAACCATGTTATGTTTCTATGTGTTTGAAGTTTTGGCTGGTGATTCTTAATTATTTCCAAACACAGGTCTTACCATTTTTTTCTCTTTAGTTTCAGTTTCCTTAAATCATTTAACTAACTTCATTTTGTAATGTAATCAACAGCGTGCTGGAAACTTTGCTATGCTTGCCGAGCGCTTTCTACATGAGGTTGCATTTAAGCTCTGGAAAGCGCCAAAATATGGAGCATAGTTCTATCTGAGGAGGTTCTCTCTTAATAAGGCGTGGAATCACCTAATAAAAGGGGTGCTACACAAGTACTTCTTTCAAATGGGTACTGCGGCAGATATTGCAAATAGATGAGTTCTGTACTCTCCTAAGGTTCTCATTTGGTATCACCCATGCTCCATGCCGACGATGCCGTGGTACTGGGAACTCATAGGTTCATTACCAGTAGTAGTTACTTCGTGGAGATCTGTTGTGAGCCTCTCTAACGCTTTCCTTTCGTGAAACAATGCCATCCTTCGCAGCTTTGCTTGAAATTTCTTGACGTGGCAGTTGTTTCTGTGTCTAGCTCTGTATCGGCTTTGTACCATGTGCGGATCACTGTAATGTAGATGCTATTCCTGGAAATGATGACCGGCTGGAGCATCAATTTTAATAACAAATACTGGAATGTGTTTTCCTAAAGAAGGATAATGAAAGCATGGCGGTACCGATCACCTTTACTTTGCAGCTTCAGATATGTGCTTTTATATATCAGCTTTTGTCCGCATGATTGTGCTCGTGTCAAGTATATACATGCAAACTTGCAAAGGATTAGAATCTCTGTGGTACAAAATTATTCATCCAAATGTCGTCCTATATGTTGGCTATCCTGATTGAGCATGAAGCAGGAGTAGTGCCGCACCTTGTCAATGGTGCCCTCTCTGTCTTGCAATATGCCGCTGATAAGGTTCCTTTTTAGGAATATGACCTAGATAAAGCTCGAAACCTAAACTCTTGCTTTCAGCTTTTGAGCAAATGTCAGGTCTTGTTATGAACTTCCATAAAAGTGAATTGTTCTACTTCGAAGAGACAAATGAGATGGCTGCTAAATACACTGACATATTTGGTTGTGCATCAGGTCAATTCTCGATTAAGTACTACAGAATTCTGATAGTGCTTAGAGAAACGGTTGAGCAATTGGAAAGGCAAGTTGCTTTTCATTGGAGGACAATCGATTTTGATCAAGTCTATCCTCGGTTCTCTATATGCTATCCTTTTTTCAATTCCCAGAAGAGGCCCTGCAAAGGCTGAACTATTTCAAATTCAGATTCTTTCGGCAAAGAGAGTGAAACAAAAAGGTATCGGTTTGCCAATGAAGCATGCTTTATAGATCGAAAGTCCAAGATGATCAAGAATGATGCCTTACTCAGTACATGGTTGTTCGACCCACTTAAAAATACCATATGCACAAAGGAGCAAACAGTTGTTTCAAAGTGATTAACTCCCACACTAATTCAAACCCTAGTTGTTCTATCCCATGAGCTCTTTTTTTTGTGAATCTCACTCTTCTCATAAAAAAAATCTCTTCATGCTTAAAAAGGACGTAAGGCTTTGTCGTCTTTCGTCCAACCTTACATAAACTCCCACGGCTCTCCCTCGTTTTGATTTTCTTTCCTTTCTTCCCTGTTTTTTCCTAAAAACTACCTCAGTTGCCCAACCTTTTTTTTTGAGGGACCTCAGTTGCCTAACCTCTTGTTAACTTATCAAATAAAAATTATTTTAT
Organism: Triticum monococcum; assembly: GCA_034509565.1. Taxonomy (NCBI): domain Eukaryota; kingdom Viridiplantae; phylum Streptophyta; class Magnoliopsida; order Poales; family Poaceae; genus Triticum; species Triticum monococcum. The sequence continues at coordinate 73,681,701 of CM067846.1, forward strand.
TGGTAAGTCAATAAGTGTTTATCGAATAAAAAATTTACACTTACATTATTAATATGGGAAGGTAAATCACATGTTGACATACTGGAACATTTATTCCCCATTGTAATGCACGGGGATTTATCTAATAACAAAAAGAATTGTAGGTAAAGGCACTAAAAAGGGAACATAAATGCAACCCACACAATTATACAAACTTCGTGATCTGTCTTTTCATAATTGCCTTCTGATAACATTGATATTCAGATCAAGCACTAATATCATAACAAATGGACCCAAAACATATTATGTTCATCACAAATTAATTAAAAATGTAGACTCATAAAAAGACACAATTTTCAAACCTGTCGAGGTTAATCACAAAATGGTCAACGCTATTGATCACACAAAGTACATAATGTACATTGACTTGATTAAGAAAAATCACACACCAAAAAATAGCACAAAAAATAGTCAAATTGAGTACGCAACACATCACTATGTTTTTAGAAGTGGGAAACCACTGTTGTGTTCATAATAGTGACAAATCTGGCAACTAGGTAATCCAACAGCGAAACGAATTGAACATGAAATTCCCTAAAAAAAATTGAACATAAACTTTCAATGAAATGTCGAACATATATTACAAAATTTGTACACCCCTCATTATTTTTAAGACCCTAAGGAAGATCACCAACACAAACAACATATATAAGTAACTACAAGATTCTGCTTTAGCCCTGCAAACCCCCCTCAATTTCATGCACTAAAAATTTAGCTGGACATTATTCCATGCTCCCCAAGAACACAATATATCTACCGAATATTTATTTTAGAAAACCAAAGGTATCTCAAAGAAAACAACACCTTATGGTGATTCTACGAAATCCGATCTAGTGCAATCTGAAGAACAAACTAGGAACACGTATGAAATCCAATTGAAAGTTCTGAAAAAAAGAAGCATGCGCTCAGATTTGTCCTGAACGACAGGGCAAAGGAGGCGAAGCCATCCCCTGTTGCAATGGAGGCGAAACTGATGGCGAGGCCCTCCTTCAATTTCACAGAGCTGTTTGTTCTTACACTGCTCTGTCACCAAGGCCTGTGTTACTTGGAAAAATATATGGAAAAACAGAATGAGCATGGATATATCAAAGTGCATGGTAACTAAGCAAACCAAAACAAGATCACATTTCAGCTCACCACAGCTCACAAGACCGAGTAGCTAGTGCAACATACACCAGAACGATTGCAACAACAGCTAGGGCACGGCATGAGAAGACGAACTAATAGATGAACTTCAAGTGCTCGACGAAAATTACCATCCTCGGTTTTGAACTTTTGATGCCTCCTAAAGAAGCACAGAACATTCAAGCTTGCATATCAGAGTTGAGATGGTCTCGTGCGTCTAGCTAATTTCTGCATCCACTATGGCCACAAGTGATCCAACGACCCTGGAGTAGGAAGGAATGAACACCCACTCCCTCTCTAAGGCAACTTCATTCTCTCTTGAGAGCTGGGGCGCCCGCTAGTATCATCTGAGACAGGCGCTCTTCGTAGTCCAGTCCCTGGAACCCAGCGATGTCCAAGTGTACAAGGCGCTCCAGTGAGAGCTGCTGGTTCTCCCAGCCGTCTTCGTCGTGGCAGACGCAAGCTCGATCCAAGCATGCCGGCTGATCCAGTTCACCAAACGGTCAATAATCAGATCAAGCCATGAGATGAACTTTTCTCGACGAAAAGCCATGAGACAACTAAAACATGAAAAGATAAATTTCGTACCAACGACATTTCAACCCTTAGCTCTTGCAACCAATTTGGACGCACACAGTATATGTATTTCAGTGCTGAATTGTGTGTTTAATCGATCGATTTCGGGTGCTAGAGGAACTCACCTTCTCGGTGCCTCTCGTGACTTCAATGCGGAGATCTTCCAGATTGCTGCACTGTGCAATGAGCCTTGCCAAACTGGCAGCATACGAATGCCCCTTCCATGTTGAGATATTGACCCTCAGAGCAGTGATGTTAAGTAGCTGTGGTATGTCATCCACTAGTATGCTCTCACAATCCGCCATCCCTGAATCCATACCATCCACCAGGGCCTCCCTCATATACTGCACAAGGGATATTTCAGCATTCGGCAGCTAATCAGTACACTCATATACTACTGCATTTGTGGTACATGTCTCAGTATTGGGCAGCTAATCACTACATTAATAAAGGAAAACTGAAGCCAGAAAGAAAATGTACACAGGTTACGAAATAGAGTGTATTAGAAGATAGTATTAGGAGAACTGTATATATACAGCAGGAAATGCATATCAGAGTACCAGTGATCATTGACAAACCGTTTATTACAGGGAATGGAGGTTTAAGCTAGGGAGAATGGCACATTCTATTATACACAGCAAGCTAGTTCGTCAGAAGTCAGAGCAATTTATGGCGATTTACAAACTCAGTGAAGTAGATTAGATAAACTTCTTAATATTCTTCTTATAACAAGCTTAAGGATGACCATGATAAGACGAGTGTAACATCTGACTGCATTGAACATTTGGACGGTTGTTTCATGTAGCATGCATTTGAATAGCAGATTGTATTAGTCAACAAGCTAGTTTGTCAGAAGTCAGAACACTACCAACTATGTGAAACATATGAGATGCAGTTCGAAATACTCTTAACCAGCATAGCTATGAACATGTAATAATTCAGATGGTCATAACTTGTAGCTGCATTGAACATTTAGAGGTTGTTTCATGCATTGACAAATTGTTCATGACAGGAAAACTGTATATATACTGCAGGAAATTGTTCATGGCAGGAATGGAGGTTTAAGCCAGGGAGAATGGCACATTCTATTATCCTCCAGCAAGCTAGTTCGTCAGAAGTCAGAGCAACTTATGGCGATTTAGAAACTCAGTGAAGTAGATTGGATAAACTTCTCGATATTCTTATAACAAGCTCAAGGATGACTATGATAAGACGAGTGTAACATATGACTGCATTGAACATATGGAGGTTGTTTCATGTAGCATGCATTGAATAGCAGATTGTATTAGTCAGCAAGATAGTTTGTCAGAAGTCTGAACACTATAAGGTGATCTACCAACTTTGTGAACTACTATTAGACGCAGTTAGAAATACTCTTAACCTGCATAGCCACGAACATAGTAATAATTCAGATGGTCATAATTTGTAGCTGCATTGAACATTCAGAGGTTGTTTCATGCATCTGAAGCTTACGCTGGGCACATGTAGGTCCAGGTTAAGGCGGTGCGCGGCGGTGCATTGCTTCAGGATCGATATGGCGGCCTCGTTGCGGGCGGCATGGTTGGCGTGCCCGTGCGTCCACAGGGGAAGCCCCCCGATCTCCCGAACGGACGGCCCGCCGTCGAACTGCAGGCCCTGCATCCTGCACATGCTGGAGCACGTGAGCGCCTCGAGCGCCGGCGCGGCGATCGCCAGCTCCCCTGCGCTGGACTCCAGCCTGAAGCACTCGGTGACGCGGAGAGCGCGCAGGCGTGGCGCGCTCACCTGCAGGCACCACAGGTCGCGCACGCCCACGATCGCAAGCTCCTCGAGGTCGCCGACGCAGAGGTCCAGCTCCCCCACGCCCGCCAGGTGCTCGAGCCGAAGCCTCTTCAGGCGAGGGAAGGACGGGGACGAGAGGAGGCCGCTGAGGCGGTGCTGGTCGCTGATCCGGGCGTTGCTGAGCAGCAGTTCCGCGAGCGCGTGGAACGAGGCCTCCGCGGGCGCGGGGAGCGCGAGGGTGGCGTCGCCCAGGGTCAGCGCCAGGGCCGCCGCCGCGGCCGAGCGCGGCAGCTCCAGAGCCATGCCGTTCTTCTCTGCTTCCGCCGCCGCACCCGACGCGCACTCCTCGGTCGTCGACCGCGGGCGTGGTGGCAGCTCGAGCACGAAGGAGCCCGCGGCGCGGACCATGCCGAAGCGCAGCCACGCGCGGACGTGCTCGGCCGTGACGAGCGCGGAGTGGGGGTGCTCCGTGGCGTACGCGCCGAGGCTGGCGATGTAGTGCTGGTGCGGGGCGCGGAAGACGAGGGAGATCTCGAGCGACTCGACCTGCGCGTCGGCGTCGGCGTGGCGGGCGAGGGCGGCGCCGATGGAGGAGATGAAGCCGGGGGCGTCCGCCAGCGGGAACCTGGTCGGGTACTGCCCGACGGTGAAGCGGAGGCGCGGCGGCTCGTCCTCGAGGACCGGGCCGTAGCTGGCGCGGCGGCTTGACGTCGGCTCGGGCCCTGCGACGGCGGCCCCGGAGGTGGAGGAGGAGTCCATGGGGACCGGCGGGCGGGCGTGGCGGGGTTTAGCCTGTGGGGTTGGATTTGGGTGGGGGATGCGGCTTTGCTTTTGTGGAGTTTTTGGCGGAGAGGAACGGCGGGTTGGGTTTGATTTGGGTTGGGGCGTGGGATTTGGGAGGGAAGAAGAATGGACCGGGGAGATACCGAAATAAAGGAATCAGATTATCAGACGCATTCATGCAATGTTCGACTGTTTTTTGGACAACGGAATCATAGTTTCACCACACAGGCCACGAGAGAATATCAGGGGAAAACCAAAGCTACTACGATGAAAACCATGTCCATGTGAAAACTATGTTGTGAAGTTCTAAAAAAACAATCTTAAAAGAAAATATTGTGTTAAGAGAGTGATGTTCTACTGGCATGTAAACTCCCAAGTTCAAACTCTAATTCATTTTCGTGGTGTGAAAAAACAAATTTGGTACTCCCTTCGTCCATCAGTGTTAAAAAAACATCTTACATTATGGAACGGGGAGTAATAAATAGTGTTAAACAGTAAATGTCACTATCTGTTGCTGAATTTGTTTTTCCATTCCTCGTAAATGACTTTGTGGTTTTTTTTCGGGATAAACTCCTGATCTATTCATCTTCAATCATGATAGTATAACGAACACTAGAAATAATAAAAATTACATCCAAATTCGTAGACCATCTAGTGACGATTACAAGCACTGAAGCGAGCCAAAGGCGCGCCGCTGTCATCGCCCTCCCTCGCCGGAGTCGGGCAAACCTTATTGTAATAGACAGTCGGGAAGTCGTCGTGCTAAGGCCCTGTAGAACCAACGCACCAGAATAGCAACCGCCACCGATGAAGAGTGTAGATAAGAAGGATCCAACCTGAAGACAAACGAACAAAGACGAATGACAAACAGATCCGAGCAAATCCACCAGAGACAGATCCACCGGAGACACACCTCCACACGCCCACCGACGATGCTAGACACATCACTGGAACGAGGACTAGGCGGGGAGACTTTTATTTCATATTCAGAAAATCGCCGCTGTCTCGCCTTTCTGAATAGGACACAAACCCTAACAAATCTCGAAAAAGGATCTAAAAATGAAGCCCTTCCACCGGTAAGGACCGGGATCCACTCCGTCCCCATGGCCCTAAGGCCACGGTAGACGGGGCGGACCGACGTCGGCGCCGGCGGGAGGCAGAGAAACCCTAGTTTTTTTGGTAGGCGGCGGCTGGCTAGGCGTCTCGATCTTTGTACCGTCTCAAATGACTTTGTGTTTGAACTTGAAATTTCACATGCTAATGGAACAACACCCCTCCCCGCAAAAGAACACTAACCTCTTAATATAGTTTGTTTTGTATAGAATTTTCGAAAACTTTGGAATGTGGTTCCCACGAAGTTTTCATTGTAACTTGGTTCCACCAGATTTCCTCTCCACCTGTCACATCGAATCGAACACATCACAGAATGTGCGGCTGTGTCGTAGGCGCTAGTGGGGGAGGAGGATTGGCGGCTAGGACAGGAGGCGGACAATATTTACACTAGACAATGATTTCCTTGATTATTCCCTGTTCAAACCAAGTGACATCACATCTTATTTCTTCAATAATATACTTAGTAATATACTCTTTCTGTAAAGGAATATAAGAACGTTTAGATCACTACTTCACTACTCCTACTGTAAAGAAATATAAGAGCGTTAATTTCTTTACATAGGGGTAGTAACTAATTCTTTGTTCGTCTGTCAAATTAGAAATACTTTCATTGATTTACTCTCAATTTTATTTGACGCATTACATCTTCCTTAAGTAATATGGAAATGTAGTACATTGAAATAAAATATTCGACTAGATGTCCTACTTAATTCATTACCGTACAATTTTTGGTAGTACTAAATCTTCTTACGAGTGATGCTGCCAAAACCTAGCGATCCATCAACATTGTCACAACATGAATGTTCTATGCAAAGGTTAGTGTCTAAGAAGGATGTTGTAAAAGTAAACGTTGATAAAATACACTCAAGGGAATAATTTATCCGAGCATTTAACTACCAATTTGCTTAATACTGTTATTCATCGTAAGTTGTTCAAGACCACACTTTCTTTCTGATATGATTTCTACCATATCTCCTATCTAGTTGTAAGCTTATGTTTTCTCCACTTTTGTTTTTTCTAGACCAAGATTAAGTCCCTATGTTTTCTCTTTGCAACGTGAAAACAGAGCCTTCTCTTTCCTCCTGCACAACAAAAGACTTTAGCCTTTCCTTCTCCTCCCATCAGTGCCGTCGACAGTACGCCCCATCTCCGATGGCCTTTGGCCCATGGAGGTGCAGAGGATCTTGGCTCCCCGTCGGCGGGAGGGACCCCTTTCTCGTTCTTGTTAGATTTAGCGTCTTGGTTGGGGTTGTGTGGCGGCGGCGATGTCCCTCGGTAGGAATAATGTCTCCCATATTTCTCTCCCCGTCCTGATGGTGCGGCTAGCTTCGTCGTAGGGCATGTGGAGGTTTGTCTCCATCACATCTCGCGGGATTCAGTCGGTGCTGGTCTTCGGTGCATCTGTTTGGATCCGGTATCTATCCGTCGTCTTCGTTTGAGTGTTTACAGGTTTGATCCTTCCGATCTACGACTTTGTTCATCGGCGATGGTTGCTGCTCTGGTGCATCTGTTTGGATCCGATCTTTGTCCGTCGTCTTTGTTTGGGTGTTTACAGGTTTGATCCTTCTGATCTACGACTTTGTTCATCGGCGATTGTTGCTGCTTTGGTGCGTTGGTCCTATGCGGCCTTAGCACGATGACTTCTAGACTGTCTATTACAACAAGGTTTGTCTGGCTCTAGTGAGGGAGGGTCGATGATGGCGGTGTGCCTTCGACTCGCTTCAATGCTTGTAGTCGTCGCTCGGTGGTCCATGGACATGGTTGTAATTGTTATTACCTCTAGTGTCCTTTGTATTGTCGAGATTGAAGATGAATAGATTGAAAGTTTCTCCCGCAAAGAAAGGATCAAGTCCCTATGTCTTCATTTGTTCCTTTCATCCTACTATCATGCATAGGGCAAATGGATACCAACGACCTCTTGCATATCCCTTTTTTACTATTCACGTATACAAAACTGCATAATTATGTGTTTAAAATCCAAAGCATGTGTGTGTGGCAGTGGAATGGGGATTGTGACCGGAGAGCCATTGACATAGATAATAAGATTGAATTGGGGAGGCAAAGATAGTGGGTGAAAGATTTACGTGAGATACAAATTATATGATCACTTAAATATGCATGCTTCCTTGCAGCGCAAGGGCAATTAACTAGTGTATGTTAAAGTGATGTTGTCATACATACTTAGAAAGTGTAAACTAGAAAGTACTCCCTCCGTTCCGAATTACTCGTCGTAGAAATTGATGTATCTAGATGTTTTTTAGTTCTAGATACATTCATTTTTGTGACGAGTAATATGGAACGGAGGGAGTAATGAAGAAGGGGTTTCCCGATTGGAAAAGGAGAGTATATAATTGCCATGATGCATGAAGTCACTTTACATTTGTGTATCTACTATACTTATATCTATACCGATCAAACAGAACTCATCTGTTCAGTAGCGTCTATCTAACGATCTACGTCGCTTAGGTGTTTAGCGTTGGACATGTACTACACATTTTTAGCACCTCCTCTAAAAAATATCATGTCTAAATCAAAGTGAACATTAATCAAGTAATTATGTCATACCTAAAATTATTGTGTAATTTACATATATTTTGCCTAATATTAATGTGCAATATAACTATTATCTTGTCTAATATTAATGTGCATTGCACGTACACAATTACTAGCTAGTTATAAATATGTCATTTAGATTGTACCAATAAGACAATTATATTAGGTAGTATATGAAGGAAATATGCCCTAGAGGCAATAATAAAGTTGTTATTTATATTTTCTTATATCATGATAAATGTTTATTATTCATGCTAGAATTGTATTAACCGGAAACTTAGTACATGTGTGAATACATAAACAAACAGAGTGTCTCTAGTATGCCTCTACTTGACTAGCTTGTTAATCAGAGATGGTTAAGTTTCCTAACCATAGACATGAGTTGTCATTTGATGAACGGGATCACATCATTAGAGAATGATGTGATTGACTTGACCCATCCGTTAGCTTAGCACTATGATCGTTTAGTTTGTTGATGTTGCTTTCTTCATAACTTATACATGTTCCTCTGACTATGAGATTATGCAACCCCCGAATATCGGAGAAACACTTAGTGTGATATCAAACGTCACAACGTAACTGAGTGATTATAAAGATGCTCTACAGGTGTCTCCAATGGTGTTTGTTGAGTTGGCATAGATCGAGATTAGGATTTGTCACTCCGATTGTCGGAGAGGTATCGCTGGGCCCTCTCGGTAATGCACATCACTATAAGCCTTGCAAACAATGTGACTAATGAGTTAGTTACGGGATGTTGCATTACGGAATGAGTAAAGAGACTTGCCGGTAACGAGATTGAACTAGGTATGTTGATACCGACGATCGAATCTCGGGCAAGTAACATACCGATGACAAAGGGAACAACGTATGTTGTTATGCGGTTTGACCGATAAAGATCTTCGTAGAATATGTAGGAACCAATATGAGCATCCAGGTTCTACTATTGGTTATTGACCGGAGATGAGTCTCGGTCATGTCTACATAGTTCTTGAACCCGTAGGATCCGTACGCTTAATGTTCGATGACGATTGATATTATGAGTTTATGTGTTTTGATGTACTAAAGGTAGTTCGGAGTCCCGGATGAGATCACGGACATGATGAGGAGTCTCGAAATGGTCGAGACATAAAGATTGATATATTGGATGACTATATTCGGACACCGGAATAGTTCCGGGGGTCACCGGATAAATATCGGAGTGCCGGAAGGGTTATCGGAACCACTGGGGAAGTTATGGCCTTTTTGGGCCTTAAGGGAGAGAGAGGGAGCAGCCAAGGGGTGGCCGCCCCCCATGGGCCTAGTCCGAATTGGACTAGGGGGAGGGGCGGCGCCCCCTCATTCATTCTCTTTCCCCTCTCCTTCCTTCTTCTCCTAGTAGGACTAGGAAAGGGGGGATCCAACTCCTACTAGGAATAGGATTGCCCCCCTTGGGCGCGCCCTATATAGGGTCAGATGACCTCCCCCTTGCTCCTTTATATTGTTAGGGAATGCAGTAATTTCAAAAAAAAATCCTACGCACATGCAAGATCATGGTGATGCATAGCAACGAGAGGGGAGAGTATCGTCTACGTACCCTCGTAGACCGTAAGTGGAAGCATTATGCCAACGCGGTTGATGTAGTCGTACATCTTCACGATCGACCGATCTAGCACCGAAGGTACGGCACTTCTGCGATCTGCACACGTTCCGCTCGGTGACGTCCCGCGAACTCACGATCCAATAGAGCTTCAAGGGAGAGTTTCATCAGCATGACGGCATGATGACGGTAATGATGTTGCTACCGGAACAGGATTTCTCCTAAGCACCGCTACGATATAACTGAGGTGGATTATGGTGGAGGGGGGAACCGCAAACGGCTAAAAGATCAATGATCAACTTGTGTGTCTATGGGGTGCCCCCCTGATGTCTACTATACAACCTTCTTCTTGTAGACGTTGTTGGGCCTCCAATTGCAGAGGTTTGTAGGACAATAGCAAATTTCCCTCAAGTGGATGACCTAAGGTTTATCAATCCGTGGGAGGCGTAGGATGAAGATGGTCTCTCTCAAGCAACCGTACAACCAAATAACAAAGAGTCTCTTGTGTCCCCAACACACCCAATACAATGGTAAATTGTATATGTGCACTAGTTCGGCGAAGAGATGGTGATACAAGTGTAATATGGATAGTAGATAATGGTTTTTGTAATCTGAAAATATAAAAACAGCAAGGTAGCAAATGGTATAAGTGAGCGTAAATGGTATTGCAATGCATTGAAACAAGGCCTAGGGTTCATACTTTTACTAGTGCAAGTTCTCTCAACAATAATAACATAATTGGATCATATAACTATCCCTCAACATGCAACAAAGAGTTACTCCAAAGTCACTAATAGCGGAGAACAAACGAAGAGAATATGGTAGGGTATGAAACCACCTCAAAGTTATCCTTTCCGATCGATCTATTCAAGAGCCCGTAGTAAATTAACATGAAGCTATTCTTTCCGTTCAATCTATCATAGAGTTCGTACTAGAATAACACCTTAAGACACAAATCAATCAAAACCCTAATGTCACCTATATACTCCAATGTCACATCAAGTATCCGTGGGTATGATTATACGATATGCATCACACAATCTCAGATTCATCTATTCAACCAACACAAAGAACTTCAAAGAGTGCCCCAAAGTTTCTACCGGGGAGTCAAGACGAAAACGTGTGCCAACCCCTATGCATAAGTTCACGAGGTCACGGAACTCGCAAGTTGATCACCAAAACATACATCAAGTGGATCACGTGATATCCCATTGTCACCATAGATAAGCACATGCAAGACATACATCAAGTGTTCTCAAATCCTTAAAGACTCAATCCGATAAGACAACTTCAAAGGGAAAACTCAATTCATCACAAGAGAGTAGAGGGGGAGAAACATCATAACATCCAACTATAATAGCAAAGCTCGTGATACATCAAGATCGTACCACCTCAAGAACACGAGAGAGAGAGAGAGAGAGAGAGAGAGAGAGATCAAACACATAGCTACTGGTACATACCCTCAGCCCCGAGTGAGAACTACTCCCTCCTCGTCATGGAGAGCACCGGGATGATGAAGATGGCCACTGGAGAGGGATCCCCCCTCCGGCAGGGTGCCGGAACGGGTCTAGATTGGTTTTCGGTGGCTACGGAGGCCTCTGGCGGCAGAACTCCCGATCTATTCTGCTCCCTCATGTTTTTAGGGTATATGGACATATATAGGCGAAAGAAGGTGGTCAGGGGAGCCACGAGGGGCCCACCCATGTTGGGGGGTGTGCCCACGGGGGTAGGGCGCGCCTCCCTGCCTCGTGCCTCCCTCGAAGCTTCCCTGACGTCTACTCCAAGTCTCCTGGATTGCTTTCGTTCCAAAAATAAGTTCCGTAAAGTTTCAGATCAATTGGACTCAACTTGATTTTCCTTTTCTGCGATACTCTAAAACAAGGAAAAAACAGAAACTGACACTGGGCTCTGGGTTAATAGGTTAGTCCCAAGAATAATATAAAAGTGCATAATAAAGCCCATAAACATCCAAAACAGATAACATAATAGCATGGAACAATAAAAAATTATAGATACGTTGAAGACGTATCAGCATCCCCAAGCTTAATTCCTGCTCGTCCTCGAGTAGGTAAATGATAAAAACAGAATTTTTGATGTGGAATGCTACCTAACATATTTCTTTAAGTAATTCTCTTTATTGTGGAATGAATGTTCAAATCCATAAGATTCAAGACAAAAGTTTAATATTGACATAAAAATAATAATACTTCAAGCATACTAATAAAGCAATCATGTCTCCTCAAAATAACATGGCCAAAGAAAGCTATCCCTACAAAATCATATAATCTGGCTATGCTCCATCTTCATCACACAAAGTATTTAAATCATGCACAACCCCGATGACAAGCCAAGCAATTGTTTCATACTTTTGATATTCTCAAACTTTTTCAATCTTCACGCAATACATGAGCGTGAGCCATGGACATAGCACTATATGTGGAATAGAAGGGTGGTTGTGGAGAAGACAAAAAAAGGAGAAGATAGTCTCACATCAACTAGGCGTATCAACGGGCTATGGAGATGCCCATCAATAGATATCAATGTGAGTAAGTAGGGATTGCCATGCAATGGATGCACTAGAGCTATAAGTGTATGAAAGCTCAACAAAAGAACTAAGTGGGTGTGCACCCAACTTGCTTGCTCATGAAGACCTAGGGCAATTTTGACGAAGCCCATCATTGGAATATACAAGCCAAGTTCTATAATGTAAAATTCCCACTGGTGTATGAAAGTGATAACATAGGAGACTTTCTATCATGAAGATCATGGTGCTACTTTGAAGCATAAGTGTGGTAAAAGGGTAATAGCATTGCCCCTTCTCTCTTTTTCTCTCATTTTTATTTTTTTATTTGGGCCTTTTCTCTTTTTTTATGGCCTCCTTTTCCCCCTTTTTTATATTTTTCGTCCGGAATCTCATCCCGACTTGTGGGGGAATCATAGTCTCCATCATCATTTCCTCACTAGGACAGTGCTCTAATAATGATGATCATCACACTTTTATTTACTTACAACTCAAGAATTACAACTCGATACTTAGAACAAAATATGACTCTATATGAATGCCTCTGTCGGTGTACCGGGATGTGCAATGACTCATGAGTGACATGTATGAAAGAATTATGAATGGTGGCTTTGCCACAAATACGATGTCAACTACATGATCATGCAAAGCAATATGACAATGATGAAGCGTGTCATAATAGACAGAATGGTGGAAAGTTGCATGGCAATATATCTCGGAATGACTATGGAAATGCCGTAATAGGTAGGTATGGTGGGTGTTTTGACGAAGGTATATGGTGGGTTTATGGTACCGGCGAAAGTTGCGCGGTACTAGAGAGGCTAGCAATGGTGGAAGGGTGAGAGTGCGTATAATACATGGACTCAACATTAGTCATAAAGAACTTGCATACTTATTGCAAAAATCTATTAGTTATCAAAACAAAGTACTACACGCATGCTCCTAGGGGGATAGATTGGTAGGAAAAGACCATCGCTCGTCCCTGACCGCCACTCATAAGGAAGACAATCAAATAACACCTCATGTTTCAAATTTGTTACACAACGGTCACCATACGTGCATGCTACGGGACTTGCAAACTTCAACACAAGTATTTCTCAAATTCACAACTACTCAACTAGCATGACTCTAATATTACCATCCTCATATCGCAAAACAATCATCAAGTATCAAACTTCTCATAGTATTCAATGCACTTTATATGAAAGTTTTTATTATATCCCTCTTGGATGCCCATCATATTAGGACTAAATTCATAACCAAAGCAAATTACCATGCTGTTTAGGACTCTCAAAATAATATAAGTGACGCATGAGAGTTCATCTATTTCTATAAAATAAAATCACCACTGTGCTCTAAAAAGATATAAGTGAAGCACTAGAGCAACAACAAACTACTCCGAAAGATATAAGTGAAGATCAATGAGTAGTCAAATAATTATGCAACTATATGAAGACTCTCTAACATTTAAGAATTTCAGATCTTGGTATTTTATTCAAACAGCAAGCAAAAACAAAAGAAAATAAAATGACGCTCCAAGCAAAACACATATCATGTGGTGAATAAAAATATAGCTCCAAGTAAAGTTACCGATGAACGAAGACGAAAGAGGGGATGCCTTCTGGGGCATCCCCAAGCTTAGGCTTTTGGTTGTCCTTGAATATTACCTTGGGGTGCCTTGGGTATCCCCAACCTTAGGCTCTTGCCACTCCTTATTCAATAGTCCATCAAATCTTCACCCGAAACTTGAAAACTTCACAACACAAAACTTAACAGAAAACTCTTAAGCTCCATTACTATAAGAAAATAAATCACCACTTAGGTACTGTTGTGAACTCATTATAAATTCATATTGGTGTAATATCTACTGTATTCCAACTTCTCTATGGTTCATACCCTCCGATACTACTCATAGATTCATCAAAATAAGCAAACAACACATAGAAAACAGAATCTGTCAAAAACAGAATAGTCTGTAATAATCTGTAGGTTTCAAATACTTATGTAACTCCAAAAATCCTGAGAAATTAGGAGGTCCTAGGAAATTTGTTTATTAATCTACTAAAAGTGGAATTGTTATTTTATCGCTCTCTGTAAAAAATGAAAATTATTCTCGTGAGCTCATACTTTCTGTTTTTTACAGCAAGATCAAATAACAATCACCCAAGAAGATCCTAAAGGCTTTACTTGGCACAAAAACTAATTAAGACATAAAAAAACACAATCATAACAGAGGATAGATGATTTATTTATTACTAAACAGGAAAAAAAGCAAGGAACCAAAATAAATTGGGTTGCCTCCCAACAAGCACTATCGTTTAACGCCCCTAGCTAGGCATGATGATTTCAATGATGCTCACATAAAAGATAAGAATTGAAACATAAAGAGAGAATCACGAAGAATATGACTAGCACATTTAAGTCTAACCCACTTTCTATGCATAGGGATTTCGTGAGCAAACAACTTATGGAACAAGAATCAACTTGCATAGGAAGGTAAAACAAGCATAACTTCCGGATTTTAAGCACATAGAGAGGAAGCTTGATATTATTGCAATTCCTACAAGCATATGTTCCTCCCTCATAATAATTTTCAGTAGCATCATGAATGAATTCAACAATATAACCAGCACCTAAAGCATTCTTTTCATGATCTACCGGCATAGAGATTTTATTACTCTACACATAAGCAAAATTCTTCTCATTCGGAATAGTGGGAGTATCATAAGAGACTCGAATACTATAAATTGTTTCCACATTAAAAGAGTAATGTTCAGAAAAAGGGTAATCATAATCATGATAAGTTTTATAAATATAATCATCACTACTTTTTATAGCATACGTGTCATCACAATAATCATCATAAGTAGCAACTTTGTTCTCATCATAATCAATTGAAACCTCTTTCAAGATAGTGGAATCATTACTAAATAAAGTCATGACATCTCCAAATCCACTTTCATAATTATCACAATAAGATTCAACATCCTCCAAAATAGTGGAATCATTACTTCCTAAAGTTGACACTCTTCCAAACCCACTTTCATCAATATAATCATCATAAGTAGGAGGCATGCTATCATCATTATAAATTTGCATATCAAAACTCGGGAGACTAAAAATATCATCTTCATTAAACGTAGCATCCCCTAGCTTGGGACAAACATTAATTGCAGCAAATATATTCTCAAAAACATCATCGTCATCAAACATAGCATACCCAAGCTTGGGCCTTTTTATATCATAAGCATAATCACTCTCATCATTAATAGTATGGATAGCACCAATAGTATAGAAATTATCATCATCACAATGAGAAATAGGAGCAACATCATTTGGGAGGGATACCTTTCTACCTTTACTTCTCCGTCTTTTATTTTTCTTCTTCACATCATGTGTGGGTTCAATCCTCTTTTTGGAGCTCCTTATTAATGAGTTTGGTTGAATAGAAGGCTCCTCCTCATTACCTGATTCATCATAAGAAATAATAGGAGAATATTGGGAAGTCTCTTCCCTTTCGTTAGTATTCTCTTCATCTTCTATTTGTTTTGTTTTCTTTATGTAATTGGCAATATAAGGATTTTCAATGCAATTCACTGCACAATACATATAAATTTCTTCTAGATCAATATCGAGGAATTTCTCAAGGTTATATTCTGGATTATGCTTAGTTTGATGTTTCATTTCTTCATAACCAAAAGCAAACTAAGTTCATTATGATGTGCAAGGGAAATCAAGTCATCACAATTTTTGGACACGATTCGATCATGAAACAATTTGCATTTGATATTTAAATGACCATGTTCATTGCAAAGTTCACAGGTATGGCTAAGATATTTTAAATTTTCAGCACTAACATCTAGCCTCTCTTGCAACCATTTAGTTTCCAAATACTTATGCCTCTTGCAAAATCTCTCTTCCCTGTTTGGTATGTACTTGCAAACTCTATGCACTCCACAAAAATCGACATGCTTATAAGAGATATTTTCATCATAACTGGTGCAATCATCATTAGTACTATGGATATTCAAAGAGTTCATACTAATAACATTGCAATCATGCTCATCATTCAAAGATTTAGTGCCAAACATTCTATAGACTTCTTCTTCTAGCACTTGAGCACAATTTTCCTTTCCATCATTCTCATGAAAGATATTAAAAAGATGAAGCGTATGAGGCAAACTCAATTCCATTTTTTGTAGCTTTCTTTTATAAACTAAACTAGTGATAAAACAAGAAACTAAAAGATTCGATTGCAAGATCTAAAGATATACCTTCAAGCACCCACCTCCCCGGCAACGGCGGCAGAAAAGAGCTTGATGTCTACTACACAACCTTCTTCTTGTAGACGTTGTTGGGCCTCCAAGTGCAGAGGTTTGTAGGACAGTAGCAAATTTCCCTCAAGTGGATGACCTAAGGTTTATCAATCCGTGGGAGGCGTAGGATGAAGATGGTCTCTCTCAAGCAACCCTGCAACCCAATAACAAAGAGTCTCTTGTGTCCCCAACACACCCAATACAATGGTAAGTTGTATAGGTGCACTAGTTCGGCGAAGAGATGCTGATACAAGTGTAATATGGATAGTAGATAATGGTTTTTGTAATCTGAAAATATAAAAACAGCAAGGTAGCAAATGGTAAAAGTGAGCGTAAACGGTATTGCAATGCGTTGAAACAAGGCCTAGGGTTCATACTTTTACTAGTGCAAGTTCTCTCAACAATAATAAAATAATTGGATCATATAACTATCCCTCAACATGCAACAAAGAGTCACTCCAAAGTCACTAATAGCGGAGAACAAACGAAGAGATTATGGTAGGGTACGAAACTGTTGGGGAACGTAGTAATTTCAAAAAAATTCCTACGCACACGCAAGATCATGGTGATGCATAGCAACGAGGGGGAGAGTCTGATCTACGTACCCTTGTAGATCGCAACGGAAGCGTTGACACAACGTAGAGGAAGTAGTCGTACGTCTTCTTCCCGATCCGACCGATCCAAGCACCGTTACTCCGGCACCTCCGAGTTCTTAGCACACGTTCAGCTCGATGACGATCCTCGGGCTCCGATCCAGCAAAGCGTCGAGGAAGAGTTCCGTCAGCACGACGGCGTGGTGATGATCTTGACGTACTACCGACGCAGGGCTTCGCCTAAGCACTACAACGGTATGATCGAGGTGGAATTTGGTGGCAGGGGGCACCGCACACGGCTAAGGAACGATCTCAATGATCAACTTGTGTGTCTAGAGGTGCCCCCTGCCCCCGTATATAAAGGATGCCAGGGGGAGGGCTGGCCGGCCAAGCCTATGGAGGCGCAGGAGGAGTCCTACTCCTACCGGGAGTAGGACTCCCCCCAATCCTATTCCTAATAGGACTCCCAAGGGGAAAGAGAGAGAGAGAGAGAGGTGGCCGGCCACCTCTCCTAGTCCTAATAGGACTAGGGGAGGGGGGAGGCGTGCAGCCCACTATGGGCAGCCCCTTTCACCTTTCCACTAAAGCCCAATAAGGCCCATATGGCTCCCGGGGGGTTCCGGTAACCTCCCGGTGATCCGGTAAAATCCCGATTTCACCCGGAACACTTCCGATGTCCAAACATAGGCTTCCAATATATCAATCTTTATGTCTCGACCATTTCGAGACTCCTCGTCATGTCCGTGATCACATCCGGGACTCCGAACAACCTTCGGTACATCAAAATGCATAAACTCATAATAACTGTCATCGTAACGTTAAGCGTGCGGACCCTACGGTTCGAGAACAATGTAGACATGACCGAGACACGTCTCCGGTCAATAACCAATAGCGGGACCTGGATGCCCATATTGGTTCCTACATATTCTACGAAGATCTTTATCGGTCAGACCGCATAACAACATACGTTGTTCCCTTTGTCATCGGTATGTTACTTGCCCGAGATTCGATCGTCAGTATCCAATACCTAGTTCAATCTCGTTACCGGCAAGTCTCTTTACTCGTTCTGTAATACATCATCCCGCAACTAACTCATTAGTTGCAATGCTTGCAAGGCTTGTATAATGTGTATTACCGAGAGGGCCCAGAGATACCTCTCCGACAATCGGAGTGACAAATCCTAATCTCGAAATACGCCAACCCAACATCTACCATTGGAGACACCTGTAGTACTCCTTTATAATCACCCAGTTACGTTGTGATGTTTGGTAGCACCCAAAGTGTTCCTCCGGCAAACGGGAGGTGCATAATCTCATAGTCATAGGAACTTGTATAAGTCATGAAGAAAGCAATAGCAACATACTAAACGACCGAGTGCTAAGCTAATGAAATGGGTCATGTCAATCAGATCATTCAACTAATGATGTGACCTCGTTAATCAAATAACAACACATTTGTTCATGGTCAGGAAACTTAACCATCTTTGATTAACGAGCTAGTCAAGTAGAGGCATACTAGTGACACTCTGTTTGTCTATGTATTCACACATGTATTATGTTTCCGGTTAATACAATTCTAGCATGAATAATAAACATTTATCATGATGTAAGGAAATAAATAATAACTTTATTATTGCCTCTAGGGCATATTTCCTTCAGTCTCCCACTTGCACTAGAGTCAATAATCTAGATTACACAGTAATGATTCTAACACCCATGGAGCCTTGGTGCTGATCATGTTTTTCCCGTGGAAGAGGCTTAGTCAACGGGTCTGCAACATTCAGATCCGTATGTATCTTGCAAATCTCTATGTCTCCCACCTGGACTAGATCCCGGATGGAATTGAAGCGTCTCTTGATGTGTTTGGTCCTTTTGTGAAATCTGGATTCCTTTGCCAAAGCAATTGCACCAGTATTGTCACAAAAGATTTTCATTGGACCCGATGCACTAGGTATGACACCTAGATCGGATATGAACTCCTTCATCCAGACTCCTTCGTTCGCTGCTTCCGAAGCAGCTATGTACTCCGCTTCACATGTAGATCCCGCTACGACGCTTTGTTTAGAACTGCACCAACTGACAGCTCCACCGTTTAAAGTAAACACGTATCCGGTTTGCGATTTAGAATCGTCCGGATCAGTGTCAAAGCTTGCATCAACGTAACCTCTTACGGTGAGCTCTTTGTCACCTCCATATACGAGAAACATATCCTTAGTCCTTTTCAGGTATTTCAGGATGTTCTTGACCGCTGTCCAGTGATCCACTCCTGGATTACTTTGGTACCTCCCTGCTAAACTTATAGCAAGGCACACATCAGGTCTGGTACACAGCATTGCATACATGATAGAGCCTATGGCTGAAGCATAGGGAACATCTTTCATTTTCTCTCTATCTTCTGCAGTGGTCGGGCATTGAGTCTGACTCAACTTTACACCTTGTAACACAGGCAAGAACCCTTTCTTTGCTTGATCCATTTTGAACTTCTTCAAAATCTTGTCAAGGTATGTGCTTTGTGAAAGTGCAATTAAGCGTCTTGATCTATCTCTATAGATCTTAATGCCCAATATGTAAGCAGCTTCACCGAGGTCTTTCATTGAAAAACTCTTATTCAAGTATCCCTTTATGCTATCCAGAATTTCTATATCATTTCCAATCAGCAATATGTCATCCACATATAATATCAGAAATGCTACAGAGCTCCCACTCACTTTCTTGTAAATACAGGCTTCTCCAAAAGTCTGTATAAAACCAAATGTTTTGATCACACTATCAAAGCATTTATTCCAACTCCGAGATGCTTGCACCAGTCCATAAATGGATCGCTGGAGTTTGCACACTTTGTTAGCTCTCTTTGGATCGACAAAACCTTCCGGTTGCATCATATACAACTCTTCTTCCAGAAATCCATTCAGGAATGCAGTTTTGACATCCATCTGCCATATTTCATAATCATAAAACGCGGCAATTGCTAACATGATTCGGACAGACTTAAGCGTCGCTACGGGTGAGAAGGTCTCATCGTAGTCAACCCCTTGAACTTGTCGAAAACCTTTTGCAACAAGTCGAGCTTTATAGACAGTAACATTACCATCAGCGTCAGTCTTTTTCTTGAAGATCCATTTATTCTCAATTGCTTGCCGATCATCGGGCAAGTCAACCAAAGTCCATACTTTGTTCTCATACATGGATCCCATCTCAGATTTCATGGCCTCAAGCCACTTTGCGGAATCTGGGCTCACCATCGCTTCTTCATAGTTCGTAGGTTCATCATGATCTAGTAGCATGACTTCCAGAACTGGATTACCGTACCACTCTGGCGCGGATCTTGCTCTGGTTGATCTACGAGGTTCAGTAGTATCTTGTTCTGAAGTTTCATGATCATTATCATTAACTTCCTCACTTATTGGTGTAGGTGTCGCAGAAACAGTTTTCTGTGATGTACTACTTTCTAATAAGGGAGCGGGTACAGTTACCTCGTCAAGTTCTACTTTCCTCCCACTCACTTCTTTCGATAGAAACTCCTTCTCAAGAAATTTTCCGAATTTAGCAACAAAAGTCTTGCCTTCAGATCTGTGATAGAAGGTGTATCCAATAGTTTCCTTTGGATATCCTATGAAGACACATTTCTCCGATTTGGGTTCGAGCTTATCAGGTTGAAGCTTTTTCACATAAGCATCACAACCCCTAACTTTAAGAAACGACAACTTTGGTTTCTTGCCAAACCATAGTTCATATGGCGTCGTCTCAACGGATTTTGATGGTGCCCTATTTAACGTGAATGCGGCCGTCTCTAAAGCGTATCCCCAAAACGATAGCGGTAAATCAGTAAGAGACATCATAGATCGTACCATATCTAGTAAAGTACGATTACGACGTTCGGACACACCATTACGCTGTGGTGTTCTGGGTGGCGTGAGTTGCGAAACTATTCCACAATTTTTCAAATGTATACCAAACTCGTAACTCCAATATTCTCCTCCACAATCAGATCATAGAAACTTTATTTTCTTGTTACGATGATTTTCAACTTCACTCTGAAATTCCTTGAACTTTTCAAATGTTTCAGACTTGTGTTTTATTAAGTAGATATACCCATATCTGCTTAAATCATCTGTGAAGGTGAGAAAACAACGATATCCGCCACGAGCCTCAATATTCATTGGACCACATACATCGGTATGTATGATTTCCAATAAATTTGTTGCTCTCTCCATAGTGCCGGAGAACGGTGTTTTAGTCATCTTGCCCATGAGGCACGGTTCGCAAGTACCGATTCATAATCAAGTGGTTCCAAAAGTCCATCAGTATGGAGTTTCTTCATGCGCTTTACACCGATATGACCTAAACGGCAGTGCCACAAATAAGTTGCACTATCATTATCAACTCTGCATCTTTTGGCTTCTACATTATGAATACGTGTATCACTACTATCGAGATTTAACAAGAATAGACCACTCTTCAAGGGTGCATGACCATAAAAGATATTACTCATATAAATAGAACAACCATTATTCTCTGATTTAAATGAATAACCGTCTCGCATTAAACAAGATCCAGATATAATGTTCATGCTCAACGCTGGCACCAAATAACAATTATTTAGGTCTAAAATTAATCCCGAATGTAGATGTAGAGGTAGCGTGCCGACCGCGATCACATCGACTTTGGAACCGTTTCCCACGCGCATCGTCACCTCGTCCTTAGCTAATCTTCGCTTAATCCGTAGTCCCTGTTTCGAGTTGCAAATATTAGCAACAGAACCAGTATCAAATACCCAGGTGCTACTGCGAGCATTAGTAAGGTACACATCAATAACATGTATATCACATATACCTTTGTTCACCTTGCCATCCTTCTTATCCGCCAAATACTTGGGGCAGTTCCGCTTCCAGTGACCAGTCTGCTTGCAGTAGAAGCACTCAGTTTCAGGCTTAGGTCCAGACTTGGGTTTCTTCTCCTGAGCAGCAACTTGCTTGCCGTTCTTCTTGAAGTTCCCCTTCTTCTTCCCTTTGCCCTTTTTCTTGAAACTAGTGGTTTTGTTAACCATCAACACTTGATGCTCCTTCTTGATTTCTACCTCCGCAGCTTTCAGCATTGCGAAGAGCTCGGGAATAGTCTTGTTCATCCCTTGCATATTATAGTTCATCACGAAGCTCTTGTAGCTTGGTGGCAGTGATTGGAGAATTCTGTCAATGATGCAATCATCTGGAAGATTAACTCCCATCTGAATCAAGTGATTGTTATACCCAGACATTTTGAGTATATGCTCACTGACAGAACTGTTCTCCTCCATCTTGCAGCTATAGAACTTATTGGAGACTTCATATCTCTCAATCCGGGCATTTGCTTGAAATATTAACTTCAACTCCTGGAACATCTCATATGCTCCATGACGTTCAAAACGTCGTTGAAGTCCCGATTCTAAGCCGTAAAGCATGGCACACTGAACTATCGAGTAGTCATCAGCTTTGCTCTGCCAGACGTTCATAACATCTGGTGTTGCTCCAGCAGCAGGCCTGGCACCCAGCGGTGCTTCCAGGACGTAATTCTTCTGTGCAGCAATGAGGATAATCCTCAAGTTACGGACCCAGCCCGTGTAATTGCTACCATCATCTTTCAACTTTGCTTTCTCAAGGAACGCATTAAAATTCAACGGAACAACAGCACGAGCCATCTATCTACAATCAACATAAACAAGCAAGATACTATCAGGTACTAAGTTCATGATAAATTTAAGTTCAATTAATCATATTACTTAAGAACTCCCACTTAGATAGACATCCCTCTAATCCTCTAAGTGATCACGTGATCCAAATCAACTAAACCATGTCCGATCATCACGTGAGATGGAGTAGTTTCATCGGTGAACATCATTATGTTGATCATATCTACTATATGATTCACGCTCGACCTTTCGGTCTCCGTGTTCCGAGGCCATATCTGTATATGCTTGGCTCGTCAAGTATAACCTGAGTATTCCGTGTGTGCAACTGTTTTGCACCCGTTGTATTTGAACGTAGAGCCTATCACACCCGATCATCACGTGGTGTCTCAGCACGAAGAACTTTCGCAACGGTGCATACTCAAGGAGAACACTTCTTGATAATTTAGTGAGAGATCATCTTATAATGCTACCGTCAATCAAAGCAAGATAAGATGCATAAAAGATAAACATCACATGCAATCAATATAAGTGATATGATATGGCCATCATCATCTTGTGCTTGTGATCTCCATCTCCGAAGCACCGTCATGATCACCATCGTCACCGGCGCGACACCTTGATCTCCATCGTAGCATCGTTGTCGTCTCGCCAATCTTATGCTTCCACGACTATCACTACCGCTTAGCAATAAAGTAAAGCATTACATCGCGATTGCATTGCATACAATAAAGCGACAACCATATGGCTCCTGCCAGTTGCCGATAACTTGGTTACAAAACATGATCATCTCATACAATAAAAATCAACATCATGCCTTGACCATATCACATCACAACATGCCCTGCAAAAACAATTTAGACGTCCTCTACTTTGTTGTTGCAAGTTTTACGTGGCTGCTACGGGCTTAAGCAAGAACTCATCTCACCTACGCATCAAAACCACAATGATAGTTTGTCAAATAGACTCTGTTTTAACCTTCTCAAGGACTGGGCGTAGCCATACTCGGTTCAACTAAAGTTGGAGAGACAGTCGCCCGCAAGCCATCTATGTGCAAAGCACGTCAAGGGAACCGGTCTCGCGTAAGCGTACGCATAAGGTTGGTCCGGGTCGTCTCGTCCAACAATACCGCTGAACCAAAGTATGATATGCTGGTAGGCAGTATGACTTGTATCGCCCACAACTCACTTGTGTTCTACTCGTGCAAATAACATCAAACCATAAAACCTAGGCTCGGATGCCACTGTTGGGGAACGTAGTAATTTCAAAAAATTTCCTACGCACACGCAAGATCATGGTGATGCATAGCAACGAGGGGTTGAGTCTGATCTACGTACCCTTGTAGATCGCAACGGAAGCGTTGACACAACGTAGAGGAAGTAGTCGTACGTCTTCTTCCCGATCCGACCGATCCAAGCACCGTTACTCCGGCACCTCCGAGTTCTTAGCACACGTTCAGCTCGATGACGATCCTCGGGCTCCGATCTCGCAAAGCGTCGAGGAAGAGTTCTGTCAGCACGACGGCGTGGTGACGATCTTGATGTACTACCGACGCAGGGCATCGCCTAAGCACTACAACGGTATGATCGAGGTGGAATTTGGTGGCAGGGGGCACCGCACACGGCTAAGGAACGATCTCAATGATCAACTTGTGTGTCTAGAGGTGCCCCCTGCCCCCGTATATAAAGGATGCCAGGGGGAGGGCTGGCCGGCCAAGCCTATGGAGGCGCAGGAGGAGTCCTACTCCTACCGGGAGTAGGACTCCCCCCCCCCCCCAATCCTATTCCTAAGAGGACTCCCAAGGGGAAAGAGAGAGAGAGAGGTGGCCGGCCACCTCTCCTAGTCCTAATAGGACTAGGGGAGGGGGGAGGCACGCAGCCCACTATGGGCAGCCCCTTTCACCTTTCCACTAAAGCCCAATAAGGCCCATATGGCTCCCGGGGGGTTCCGGTAACCTCCCGGTGATCCGGTAAAATCCCGATTTCACCCGGAACACTTCCGATGTCCAAACATAGGCTTCCAATATATCAATCTTTATGTCTCGACCATTTCGAGACTCCTCGTCATGTCCGTGATCACATCCGGGACTCCGAACAACCTTCGGTACATCAAAATGCATAAACTCATAATAACTGTCATCGTAACGTTAAGCGTGCGGACCCTACGGTTCGAGAACAATGTAGACATGACCGAGACACGTCTCCGGTCAATAACCAATAGCGGGACCTGGATGCCCATATTGGTTCCTACATATTCTACGAAGATCTTTATCGGTCAGACCGCATAACAACATACGTTGTTCCCTTTGTCATCGGTATGTTACTTGCCCGAGATTCGATCGTCGGTATCCAATACCTAGTTCAATCTCGTTACCGGCAAGTCTCTTTACTCGTTCTGTAATACATCATCCCGCAACTAACTCATTAGTTGCAATGCTTGCAAGGCTTGTATAATGTGTATTA
The DNA here is from genome assembly GCA_034509565.1 of Triticum monococcum. Classification (NCBI taxonomy): domain Eukaryota; kingdom Viridiplantae; phylum Streptophyta; class Magnoliopsida; order Poales; family Poaceae; genus Triticum; species Triticum monococcum. The sequence goes on from CM067846.1 coordinate 73,706,780, forward strand.
CCGAGAGGGCCCAGAGATACCTCTCCGACAATCGGAGTGACAAATCCTAATCTCGAAATACGCCAACCCAACATCTACCATTGGAGACACCTGTAGTACTCCTTTATAATCACCCAGTTACGTTGTGATGTTTGGTAGCACCCAAAGTGTTCCTCCGGCAAACGGGAGGTGCATAATCTCATAGTCATAGGAACTTGTATAAGTCATGAAGAAAGCAATAGCAACATACTAAACGACCGAGTGCTAAGCTAATGAAATGGGTCATGTCAATCAGATCATTCAACTAATGATGTGACCTCATTAATCAAATAACAACACATTTGTTCATGGTCAGGAAACTTAACCATCTTTGATTAACGAGCTAGTCAAGTAGAGGCATACTAGTGACACTCTGTTTGTCTATGTATTCACACATGTATTATGTTTCCGGTTAATACAATTCTAGCATGAATAATAAACATTTATCATGATGTAAGGAAATAAGTAATAACTTTATTATTGCCTCTAGGGCATATTTCCTTCAGAAACCACCACAAAGTTATCCTTTCTGATCGATCTATTCAAGAGTCCGTAGTAAAATAACATGAACCTATTCTTTCCGTTCAATCTATCATAGAGTTCGTACTAGAATAACACCTTAAGACACAAATCAATAAAAACCCTAATGTCACCTAGATACTCCAATGTCACCTCAAGTATCCGTGGGTATGATTATATAATATGCATCACACAATCTCAGATTCATCTATTCAACCAACACAAAGAACTTCAAAGAGTGCCCCAAAGTTTCTACCGGAGAGTCAAGACAAAAACATGTGCCAACCCCTATGCATAAGTTCACGAGGTCACGGAACTCGCAAGTTGATCACCAAAACATACATCAAGTGGATCACGTGATATCCCATTGTCACCGCAGATAAGCACATGCAAGACATACATCAAGTGTTCTCAAATTCTTAAAGACTCAATCCGATAAGATAACTTCAAAGGGAAAACTCAATTCATCACAAGAGAGTAGAGGGGGAGCAACATCATAACATCCAACTATAATAGCAAAGCTCGTGATACATCAAGATCGTACCACCTCAAGAACACGAGAGAGAGAGAGAGATGAAACACATAGCTACTAGTACATACCCTCAGCCCCGAGGGAGAACTACTCCCTCCTCGTCATGGAGAGCACCGTGATGATGAAGATGGCCACCAGAGAGGGATTCCCCCTCCGGCAGGGTGCCGGAACGGGTCTAGATTGGTTTCAGGTGGCTACGGAGGCCTCTGACGGCGGAACACCCGATCTATTCTGCTCCCTCATGTTTTTAGGGTATATGGACATATATAGGTGAAAGAAGTCAGTCAGGGGAGCCACGAGGGGCCCATGAGGGTGGGGGGCGCGCCCACGGGGGTTGGGCGCGCCTCCTTGCCACGTGCCTCTCTTGAAGCTTCCCTTACGTCTACTCCAAGTCTCCTAGATTGCTTCTGTTCCAAAAATAAGTTCCGTGAAGTTTCAGGTCAATTGGACTCCATTTGATTTTCCTTTTCTGCGATACTCTAAAACAAGGAAAAAACAGAAACTGGCACTGGGCTATGGGTCAATAGGTTAGTCCCAAAAATAATATAAAAGTGCATAATAAAGCCCATAAACATCCAAAACAGATAACATAATAGCATGGAACAATCAAAAAATTTAGATACGTTGGAGACGTATCACCCCCTCCCCCGTATATAAAGGAGTGGAGGAGGGGGAGGGCCGGCCCTCTCTATGGCGCGCCCTAGGGGAGTCCTACTCCCTTCGGGAGTAGGATTCCCCCCCCCCTTCCAAGTAGGAGTAGGAGAGGAAGGAAGGAGGAGAGAGGGAGGAAGGAAGGGGGAGGCGCCCCCCCTCCCAATTCGGATTGGGCTTGGGGGCGCGCGTCCCTCTTTTCCCTCCCCTCTCCTCTATTCCACTAAGGCCCAATAAGGCCCATATACTCCCCAAGGGGTTCCGGTAACCTCCCGGTACTCCGGAAAAATGCCCGAACCACTCGGAACCATTCCGATGTCCAATATAGGCTTCCAATATATCGATCTTTATGTCTCGACCATTCCGAGACTCCTCGTCATGTCCGTGATAAAATCCGGGACTCCGAACTACCTTCGGTACATCAAAACACATAAACTCATAATACCGATCGTCACCGAACGTTAAGTGTGCGGACCCTACGGGTTCGAGAACTATGTAGACATGACCAAGACATGTCTCCGGTCAATAATCAATAGCGGAACCTAGATGCTCATATTGGATCCTACATATTCTACGAAGATCTTTATCGATCAAACCGCATAACGGTATACGTTGTTCCCTTTGTCATCGGTATGTTACTTGCTCGAGATTCGATCATCGGTATCTCAATACCTAGTTCAATCTCGTTACGGGCAAGTCTCTTTACTCGTTCTGTAATGCTACATCCCATAACTAACTCATTAGCTACATTGTTTGCAAGGCTTATTATGATGTACATTACCGAGAGGGCCCAGAGATACCTCTCCGACAATCGGAGTGATAAATCCTAATCTTGATCCATGCCAACTCAACAAACACCATCGGAGCACTACAAAAAAAATACACTTCCGTGATGATACGTGTTTGTCACAGTAGGTCGCTTTTTTTGTCATGCATGTACATCCATGACAAATTTATGACAGAATCAAGATAGTCATATATGTGCTGTCGTAGAAGTGTTCCATGACATTACCAAAATTATCATCACGGAAGTGTCCACTTCCATGACGATAAATCGCGCGTCACAGAAGTGCTTTCGTCAAGGGTGACCGACACGTGGCATCCACCGTAAAGGAACGCCGTTCAGCTATCGGGTCGGGTTTTGGATCTGATAACCCGTTAACAGCCCCGACCAATGGGGATTTTCCATGTGTAAAATCATCATTGGCTGGAGGAAACATGTGTCGGCTCATCGTTGGGACAGATGTCAACCACTCATTGGACGGAAGGCGCCTATGATACGTCGACACGTGGCACGGCCCAACAGAGGCCCATTCCTGTGAAAAGGCCAGCCCGTTTGACTTGGTTAAAAGGTGGCGGGCCGGGCCATGGAAAGCCTGTTAACGGCCTGTTCGCATATAGCCCATTTACAGCCCGCTAACCCAAGGCCCGTTACGCCCTATCCGAATTAGGCCCAGTAGCGTCATCTGGGCCATCCAATATGATGCCAGCCCATTTTCACTTCTGGCCCATGTATGGCCCATGACGTATTTCGGCCCATATGAGGCCCTATGTAACTCTTGGCCTATTAACAGCCCGTGGTGAAACTGGCCTGTAATGAACAGTGTATCACTTTACACCCATTAACGGCCCGTGGTGAAACTGGCCCGTAATGAATAGTGTATCACTTTATACCCATTAACGGCCCGTTATTCCGTTGGGCCGTTTCTAGCCCATGTTATCTTTCGGCCTTCTCAGAGCCCATTTATTCTTGGGCTCATTTCCAGCATTCGTTTACTTACAGCCCGTTACTGTCATTTTCTGCTTGTGGGCCAAATTCAGCCCGTGGTTATAGTCGGCCCGTTTGTGGTCCGTTAATACGTTGTGCCATTTTCATAGCGTCATCAAATATGGCCTATTAACGATGGCCCGTTACGGTCGGCCCATGAACGGACGATTCCAACTCTAGCCTGTTTACAGCCATAATGCGGCATGTTATTGGCCCATGTTTGGCCAATCGATCATACAACCCGTATAAGGCCCATTGATGATACGACCCGTAGAAGGCCCATTGTTTCTACGGCCCGTAGAAGGCCTACTGTATCTACGGCCCGTAGAAGGCCCACTATTTCTACGGCCCGTAGGAGGCCCAGTGTCACTACAGTTAATATTAGCCCATGGTTATTGTGGCCTAGTTTTAAAAAATAGGTTATTGCAGCCACTAGTTAACCGCGGAAAAAGAACTGCAATGACTACAAGCAAACAAATAAACAAGACAACAAGGAAATAAATAAGCAAGCAACTAACACTAGGCTATCACGGCTATTACACATATTACATCCACTGGGCATCAAAGTTCGCCACCAGTGCAAATATAGGGAACAAAGCAGCATATCATATACACTGGCCGTCAAAATTGGCCACCAGTGCAAATACACGCGGCAGCAAAACAAGAGCATAACTGAAACAACTTCAGAAGAGCTCAAGAAACGTTATCCTGGGTATCCACCATGCTGGCAATAAGCTTAGCAAGCTGATTAGCTTTGTCCTGTTTGGCGCTAAAATCCTCCAACGCTTGCTGTTGCACCAGAAAGTATGCATCTGAATGCTCCAGGGACTTCAGCGGTCCTTCCGCTTCTTGTCGCAGCACAACTGATCGATGTCTTTCAGCTTGTAGTTGAGACTCAAGAAACCGAACTGATTTAGACAGTGAGTTTGAATAGCTTGTGCAAGCGGTAGTGGCCAGTAACTCCAACACTAAACCAAGACAGGATGTGTCACTATCCTGAATCTTATATGCATTACTTCCTTTACCTTTGCTTAATAAGGCACTCTTCTCCAATATTCTGTCAGCATTCTAAAAGAATAAACAAGCAGACACATAACAAGTTTAGCATGTACTAGTATATGAAACTCATTTCGGTGAACCAGTTCATTAGTAAGGTGGACAAGATTAAACTACCAAGTCTTCTATTGCCAAGTACTAGTACATAATAAAAGCATCAAACAAACATATATCTATGTCCTATGGTAGCAATGGAATCTTAAATTAGAACAGTTGTTCTTCAGGTTTAGGCACTTGTTCTACATGAATAGAGTACAGTAAGACGCAATAATATAATACTTAAAAATAGAAAATGAGCTCATAGACCTTACCACATTCTTGGTTCGGGACCAGTACAGAACAAGGCGTTCCCAGTCATCGTCCAGTAAATGTGTCTCAGGAGAACGTAAGGGAATTTGATGAGTTTCTTTGCCGGTGAAGTACGTTTTCTTCAGGTAATTCCGATACTGCCACCAAGCATTCTTGAAGATAGCAGAGGTATTAGCACAGGTTACCTCATCCTGAGTTTCCAAATCGGTCCTTCTCTATAGAGAAAAATGGGAAAATTTGCTGTATTATAACCATCATGGAGGTAGGATGTATGGGACGAAGCAAAGTAATTGCCATGAATAACATTACTTACACATAACTCCTGGACAAACACTTGCAACTGGCATTTTCCTTCATCTTCAGTATAATATTTCCAAGATGGGAAGATACGCACATATGATTTAACAACATCAAATGTGATAAATGCTAAACTACGACTAGCTGGTTGTGCTTCCTCCACAGGAATAGGCGTACTAACTGGTGGAGTTGGGGTTCACCGTGATAGTACTGGCCCTATGGGCACTGGAGCTGCCTTACTAACTGCTCTTGTTTGGGAGCTCTATGGTGGAGATGGTGCTGTGTCAACAGGAACTGGGTTACTATCGGCTGGGGTTAGATTGGGTGAAGCTGGTTCTCTGTCCATCGTAGTAGGGGTACAATCTGCGAGAGTTTGGGTTATGTGTGGTAGGGCTGGTTCTTGTGCATGTACAATCAGGATGCTATCTCCACCAAGAGGTAGCACTGTTTTATTTGAAGACCGTGTTTTTAGTCCGCTAGATACTGGCATCACCCGCTCCAATTCAAATGGCTGATAAACAGGAAACATAGTTGAATGTACAGACATTGTATGAGAGACATATGCAATAGATAGTGTGGAAAAAAGAGGGCATGAAATAGTTGACATGTATATTGTTTAACTAAAACGGATAGCATTGACATAATTTCACATAAATGATGTCTATCTAAACTGGATAGCATAGCATAACATAATTCAAAGATATGATGAATAACTAAACAGGATCGCATGACATAATTCACCTACATGTTATCTAAGTAATCAGCATCGCATCATTTAATTCACATATGTGATTTATATGCTAAACAGAGGGCATTCAATATGATGTCTGAACTAAGAACATGGTGTTGAATATTGTGTATATGATGTCTAAACTATGCAATGCAAGACACCGTATGCATGATATGAGCAGTATAACCGTGCCAAGTTAGAGCATACACCTCAGTGGGGGAATAGGACTGGTCATCTGTCTCTGAATCCATCTCCGAGGAGCTATCGGAACCCAACAAGAGATCTGCTTCGACAGGTAGCACTTTCTGCTCTGAAGGCCTTGTTTTCACTCCAGATTTTTCCATCTCCCACCCAAATGGCTGATTCATAGGAAGAGTAGTTTAATGTACAAACATTGTCGACAAATGGAAATGTAATGAAGAAAAGGATGTGCAAGATATCATTCAAATATATGATGCCTGGTTAAACAGGATGGCATTGCACATTTCACATATATTATGGCTGGCTAAAAGACATGAGACTGCATAATTCCCATATATGATATAGAAACTAAATAGGTGGCATTACAGAACATGTCTAAACTAAGCAGATGACATATATGATGTTAAAAGTAGGCACTGCAAGGCAACATATGCATGATATGACTAACATCATCATGCCAAGGTAGAGCAAACACCTTGGGGGGTAAATAAGAGTGGTCAGCGGCGTCCGAATCCGCCTTAGAACAGATATCTTCCTCTGGATTACAATCTGGAGAGGGGTGGGGAGGGTTTGCCATTGAACCCACCATGGAGCGATGTCTGCATGACATTATATTGCCACGCAAAACTCTTCTGTTTTTCTCTACATGTTCAGCATGACTGTGTACAATATCTGACATGCATACGAAAAAAATATGGTGAGATTATGTAAGGAGAGCATGCAGAAATTTAGAGTGATGGTAACAACAAGTGGATCGATGTTTTTCCGTTGAACCAAAATAGCCCTAATGGATCGACGTGAATGTATAGTAATAAGTGATGCAACAAGTGTACAACCTCTTTGCCGTAGCCGTGTCGACCTCAGCATCATTGGGTTGGTCGCTGAAGCAGTTGAGGCAGAGGTGGCTGTCGGAGGTGTGGAGGAAGATCTGAGGAGTCTGTAGACGGCGTCCATGGCACTGCTCTGTTGTGACGGATCGTTCTGTCGTTGGAGCAGCTCCGGTGAGCCGTAAGACGTCAAGGCTGAAGCAGCACAAGACAGACATCGCAAATCTCAAGTGGGATTCTAATAGCATCTCCAATAGATGATGTAAAATGGATGTAAAATTAACATCATCAAAAACCACTTGACTACAACAGATGAGGTAAAAACTGTTGACTCTGAACTTAACTGTCAAAACTGAAATTTACTGTGGAATCTGAATGCTACTGTCGAAACTGAATGCAATGGTAGCAGAGAGGCACTTGACATGTAGTTTAGGGAGGGCCTGTAGTTCATCTTCAACCTGCACCCCCCTGAGCCGCCAGCCACCACCGGCCGAACCGCCGGCCCCAGTGCCGCCTTGCCGCCCCGAAGCAACTCGCCACCGCCGCCCCGGCCAGCCCTCTAGGCCCCCCGCCCCCACCCTGAACCCTAAGATAGATAGTGGGGTACCTCTCCGGCGAGCCCCCGTCCCCGCTGCGGGTGGTTCTTCCTTAACTCCGGCAAGCCCCCCCAACCCCTGAAAATCAACTGACCTAAAAGTCGATTCAGTCGACTGAAGTGTGGCTTAATCGGAGCAGAGCAGCAGCACGAGCGAGGGGGAGAGCAGGAGCAGCAGCTGGGCGAGCGAGCGATCGAGCGAGAGCCGGAGCAGCAGCAGCGGATCCGGCTGGTATGGACGCCGCCGCCGAAGGGGCCTCGCACTGGGGGAGAGCCGTCGTGGAGATGTCGCCCGCGGCGCCGGCTTCAAGGTAGCTGCTCCATGGGGGTGCGGGATGGAGCACCGTCGGCGTCGGGAGGTCGAGTTAAGGAGAAGGTGCGATGCGATGAGTGTACAACCTCTTTGGTGGCACCGAGTAGGCCTCGGCTTCGTCCGAGGAGTCGGTGAGGATGCTGCGGTTCCGGTGGAGCAGGTTAAGGCGGCGCTGTGGGGATGGAGCAGCCGCGATAGACGAGGCGATCGTCGGAGCAGCTCCTTGGAGGTGGAGGACGGGGCGGCTGAACCGGCGGGACGGCGAGATGGACGGCGGATCCTCATCCGGGGAGGTGGACGAGGGATGTCGAGCTGTTGCGCTGGACTACGTCGTCGGGGAAGAGGCTCTGGCTGGGCAGCGGTGACGTGGCGGATAGAGGAGGGCGGGGTTTCGCGGCTGGAGCGGAGAGGTTATGGCGGCCTGGGATTTCGAATGGCGAAAAGGGGGCGATGGGAGGGGGTGAAGCATGACTTAGGAACGCGCTTGTCCAAAATGTAGGGTGTGTTACAGAAGTACCCCCCACCGATTTGAACTAGCGGCCCTTTCGGTTCAGGGTTAGAAGGGGGATTTCGCGTGTTGGGATTTGGCAGCTGGAGGGAGTTTTCGTGCGCGTTGTAATTTTGGGATAGCAAGGCGCCGGTTGTGAAGGCGCCAGTTTTGGGAGCACGATATCTGAATTTTCGGGATATAACAAGATGCGGGTTGAATTTTAGGGACAAGCCTAACGTGTAGTAATATTGTACTTGTACGTACCAAATCAATTCGCACTTCCCTCGACCAAAAAGAAAGCGAAAAAATAAAACTATTCACACCACACAAAGAGAGAGTCTTGCCTCGTTTTACTATACAAATGCTATTCAAAGCTACTCCCTCCTTCCATCTATATAGGGCCTAATGCGTTTTCGATGCTAACTTTGACCAAATATTAGAGCAATGATATATGACATGCAACTTACACAAAGCACACTGTTAAATTCGTCTGTGAAAGGTTCTTTCAATGATATAATTTTCACATTGTGCATGTCATGTACTATTAATCTTGTCAATAGTCAAAGGCGGTCTTAAAAATCTCATTACGCCCTATATAGATGGAAGGAGGGAGTATGAATCCATGTTATGTCCGATTAATTTTTTTCGCTTGCTGTATAATGCATGTAACCTACTCATACCAACATTTTAGTGCATTCCAAATGTCTATACTACCGCTGCAATTCGAACTAAATTTGAATTTGTTTCTCTATTTCAATAAGAATCTACAATCATGATTGTTGCCAACTTCAACCATCATAGTTTCCTTGCTATCCGCCAGATATAAATCAGACGGCCTATAATGCAGGATGGCAGGCACACCATCATCAACAACTCCGTTTTTTTATAAGAGTAGAGATAAAACATATTAAATGTAGTATACCATGTTCATAACCACACCATGTGTATCACCGTTATATATATTCACACATCCGTCGGTTTGAAACACTATGATAAATTCTTCAAATATCCGAATTCACTTTTTATAATGAAGTATATATGATCTCTATTCGTCTTTTACACCCACACAACCCTCTTATCTTTTTAGCTAGCGCTAACTTTCTCTTGTGCATGCACACGCCCGCATCCCTCTCACCCTCCCTCAGCATTCTCTAGCTCCATCGCGCAAATTCGTCTTTTCACTTTAGGTCGTTCACCCACGGTGTGTGTAGGCCCCCCAGCTCCTTCTTTACGGCACACATCGATCGATATGCCTCTCTAGCCAGGTGTGCCTAGCACAAACACAAGATTCCCCCTCTTCTCTTGTCACCGTCCATGCCTCACTCCCACCACTCTTTTCATCGTTCTCGTACTCGCACACTCCTCCCCCTCGATATAGCATGCCTCTCGTACCACCTCCTACATGCATCCCTCTCTCTCTCTATCCTTCTCCTCATGCCTCATTTGCTTCTAACACACACATGCATGTATACCGATCGATCTCCCAACATATACCTAGATCGACTTTAAATACCCTCCCATCGATCGACGTACCTCACAAGTTATGTCTCTCCTTTATCTTACAAAGGGCGATTGATCTTCCTATGTAGTTACGTCTACTTACCACAGCCACATCGCCCCCCTCATTATTCGTGCATGCCTCCTGACCCGTCTCTCACATGCACGTGCACAGACAACAAGCAGCCATCTCCTCTCTTATTGATATTGCGGGTGTGCCCTCTGTTTGTCTAGCAAGCCTATCCCACCATTTGTTAGAAGCAACTCCACTACCACCCCCTCCAACACTCTAGCTCTGTCTCTCTCCCAACCTTATTCATCTCCTTCACATATGCATGGATGCCGATCGATCTCCCTTAATACATGAGGCAGATCGATCTCCTTAATACATGAGGTAGGCCTCTCTCCTCCTCCACACATATACCAGCCATTGTACCTCTATAGTTAATTGGGCCTCCCTCTTCCCCCACCACACACCGCTAGTCGAGCGCTGCAGGTAGGTATCCATGCCACAGAGACAAACTGCACATGTCCCATCTCACATTCCAGTAGGCCAGCCACTCTATATCTTTGACATGGGCACACACAAATTCGATGGCACTCTTTATCGATCGTGCGCGCACACACACACACATCATCCCTCTCTTCGATTCTATGGACACCTCAAGTCGATGATACCTCCACTCTCTTCTCGTGGATCGCCCCCTCTATATATATGTTATATCCAGGACTCTATTTCACACACATTGCATATGTTAAATTTTTTGATTGACCCCCCCCCCCCCCACAAAAAAACTCTCAAGAACCCACACACTATATCTCTCTAGGTTTGTCCTCTCTCACACAACCCCACGTAGGTGGTGTACATATACAAGAAGAGAATAGGTGCACCGTGCATGTACTCACGCTTCGTGCCCAGCCACACCCACGCGGGTACATGGTGGAGCTCATTTCTCCGCAGAAGCTGAATTTGTTTTTGAAACATCAAGTGGCCAGAGACTCGAAAACTTATTTGCCCATTAGTGACTTGTCAGGGCGGTGGATTTTAGTTTGCATGATAATGTTGCATCCACCTAAAGTAATGAAAGTTCTTACGTAAACTTCCTAGTAATTCCCTCTTCGTAGGTGTAGCATTACTCCTAACATTTCTAATATCAGTTTGGAACTTGTAATATTGTCGTGTCCTATTCCTCACTCTGTGCATTTAAAAACCGAACCAAAAAACCATATTGAAAATAAACCGAACCGAACCAATTTTATGGTTTTTATGGTTTCTGGTTTCGGTATGGTATGAACTTTTCATACCGATTTGAACTTGGTTTTTATGGTATATACCGGAAAACTGAACGGTTAACCGAATAAACCGAAGTAAAAAATAAATTTATATTTCTTGAGATGAACAACCATACAAGTTGTCATTTTTCTTGTACATGAGTCAAATGCACTACTAAGCACATAATTTTTTCTTGTAACATAGTCATTTTTCTATTTTTAAAATGCTAAGCATGTCCATAACCATCAACAAATGAATCAATGCATGCATATATACTTATATATATAGTCATATACTATTTGTGTAGAATAGTATGTGTTTTGAGTCATAAATTTGCTAATTATTATTACGTCATTTCCAAATTCGCGTCAACTTTGGTTTTTATGGTATATACCGAAACCATACCAAAATAATTTGGTATATACCGAAACCGAACCGTATTTTAATTTCATACCATATTTACTGAAGTATTAATATCGTACAAACTGAAAAACCGTATAAATCAAACCATGTAAACCGAATAAACCGAACGCACAGGGTGACCAATTCCTGCATTTTCAAAATCCTGCGAATCAAACAGGTCCCGAGTTGGTGATGATGTTGTGCCTCCCATCTTTCACCAATAGCCGTCGGATCTAGATCTGATGCATACAAACCAAGCTTCTCCATTTTTGCAAAAAGATGCCCGCACTTGTTCCCTATTTACAAACAACTCCTTGTCTCTCACAATCAGCCTCATCTCCTCCCCACCACATCTAGGAGTAGAAGGCCGTGGAAAAATCTGGCGTGATGGCCACTGCCGGAGCCGTCCACCCCCAATCTTGGTGTTCCGTGCAATGCACGGGCATCTACGCACGGGAAATTATGTCGAACGGGGCTAGTTGTAAGCAGGCTAGCTCTACAGCCATGATGACAGTGACTGCAGACGGTGAGGCTGACTATGGTATGCCGAACACGGCGCCTATACTCAGGTGTCATCTCCGGCGTAGGGTCTTGTCACTTCACTGTGAGGATCATCACGTAATAATTTGACCAACAGATAGTACAGTGCTAGTACTCCTACTACTACATTGGTAGTACTACTACTAGTACTAGTAGCACCACCGTCTGAATTTAGGAGTACTACCACGTCCATCTGGATTTTAGTATTTGACTAGCAATATCTAGTAATGCATGTCACCAAAAATGTACTACTCCCTCTGTAAATAAATACATGGTGTTTTATTCCTATCGGCGAGAGAACTTAATGTTTTTTCCTACTCCTAACGAGAGTACTAATAGGATTACATGCAATGAACTAAACACTGCATGTCATGTTTGGTAGTCTCAAGTCATTGAAAGCATGCACGACCCACATCTCTCATTGGTTTGATATGTCACGAAATAAGAAACAAGGAGGGAGTCAATGCACCATGCCTAAGTATTTTGGGAATATTTGGTTTTCGTAAGGTGACTTACACAACATTTTTATTTACATGCATTAACATTTAATAGTTAAATCAAAGGTCAAAACTTGGCGCAAAATGCAAAGGGGGCCAATAAACCAGTAAACATTAAACTTCTCTCGTTTGGCCCCAACTAGAGGTCCGGTGAGATGACTATACTGCACCGACACGGAGGGGGACGCAGCTTCATTGACTTACAGCAACTGCCTTTGGGTGAATGACATGTGGCCCCAGGGGGTGGCTGGCCCACCTATCATACAACCAAAGGCAGATGCAGTAGAGGGCGAGGAGTAGTACGAAATCTTACGCACCTACGCACGCTAACCAAGGGCTGAGTGATCACTCGAATCACAAGATCAGTTGAACTAGAAGCTACACTAGACCCATGGAGGCGATGAGTGCGAGCATCAGCTGGCTGTGCCAGATGGTCCACGACGCCGGCCTACGGCCCGGCACCGAGGAACCTCTCCAGGTAGTATTTCTTGAGGCCGCCAGGGCGAGGGGCCGCTTGGACGACAGCTTCGTCTCCTTGTTCGACGAGGTCCTCGTCGGTTTCCTCGACAAGTTCACCGTCATCAAGAAGCTTGCGGACGACTTTGACATAAGCCTCCAGCCAACGCGCCCAGGCTCTGCGATGCCCGCCACCCTCAACGGCCACTATGATAACAACCTCTTCGACGCACTGGTGGCCCTGCGACTGCCCGCCGTCGCGCCGGAGAATGTCCACCTCGAGGTCGCGCTCGCCGTGCAGCGCCTGGCGCAGCAAGACACCATCGACATAATCACCCACACCTACGCGCAAATCATCCACAAGGACTACTACATGCAAGAGGAGGACGATAGGACGCTGGCCTTCTTGGAGCGCAGGGCAACCTTGGACGGCACTGTTCAGAAGCACGTTGAACTCGCCGCCAACGCCGCTGCTCCTCACACGTCGGTTGGTGACCCGGCGCACTAGGGCATGAGGATGCCGTTGAACGTTGATGGATCCGTATGTATTTTTATCTTTCCGTCAAATCCATGTAGTAGTATATGATACTACAGTAATTATCTTGCCGGATGGCTGAGAAAACAGGAGGGAGAAGAGATGGCTGTAGCACGGACTCCAAGAAAATTGATGTCGGATGGGACTCGTGTGGATGGCGTGTGCCGTACTGCTAGAGGTGAATGCTACTGAGTTATGGCCCATGCCACCCCCACTATATCGAGGTACGTAGAACAAATTTCATGCAGTCCATGCTCAGCCCTCCTCTATCTCCCTTCTCAGCCAGCCAGCGGATGCGCGGAGCCCATCGTCTGTTTGCTCACATGCGGCCCCACATGTCAGTGAAAACGCAAGAGGACCCATTGAACCTGCACATCTTTCACCTCGATGTGCTGGTGATGAAAAACAAATCCAATAAAGATCTTCGGTGGCCGCTTTTGGAGTTACTCAAGAGTAGTAAGATTCTATTTACAGTTTAACCCAAGATGCATATCTCATGGCTTCAACTACAACTCTATTTTCTTTCATGACACGACCTGGATGCTGGATGTCCCACGTGTCGGCAAAAGGAGGAAGAACCCGACCAAATCTTCGGTTCTGCTATCGGATGAGATTAGTGCACTTGTTGGTACTCCTACTAGAATAGAGCTAGACATGAGACTAGATGCGAGGAAGCAACATCTACTTCTTTACACTCGAAGAAGAAAGAAGCACGCAAGATCGAGCCTCCGTAGATCAACAATGAATGCATCGAGAAGTCACTAATCCAACTTATAGGAGTAGTAAAATGTATTCTTGTGGTTCTTGTTTTCTTTGGTCTTGCTTTTCTAGTCAAAATTATCGTTGGAGTTCGTGTAAAACGGAGGTCCATTTGGGGTCATGCATTGGAGTTGTCCTTACAAGTGGGACCGCAGTTAAGGAAACCGACTATCGGGAAACCCCCACCTCGCCCGCCGCGCGATGGCTGAAGTTAGGCTGGTCATAGTGGGAGTAACTTAGCAAGTAACATAGCACATTTCAAGACAAGTTTGCTAATGTGGCATATAGTTATTGAGGAGAGAAATGTTTGGAGTAACATAATATGTTACTATAACATAACGCAAACCAAAGCAAAATGAGTCTATAATGTAATAAATGCAATCATCTATGATACTACTTGTATGTTACTTTGCACTATGAAGGTAGTAACAAAGACTAGTGTCATATGCATGACACTAGTCTAAGTTACTCCCCACTATAACCAGCCTTAGAGAAACGACGAGGTTGAAGAGATTGCTCTAGCACAGACTCCAAGAAATAATATGGTGCCAGATGGATGTTGTGGTGGTGGCGTGTGCCGTACTCCTGGACGTGAATGCTTGTTCTGGCCCATGCCACCCTACTACTCCTACTACTTACTCCTACTACTTACTCCTACTAGTATATAGTATACTAGTATCGAGGATTCGAGGTGCTGGTTACGTACAACGAACACATTAACATATGGCTATAGTAAAAACACCCGCCCGACGCGCGAAGCATGTGAAGCTAGTACAAATTTAGAGAAGCGACTCGAAAGCCATTCATAAATTTAGTAAGTTTATCACAGGCATATCATTTTATTACATACAACAGGTCATCAACCCACATCGACAACAAGGATACATTATAAATACTAAAGTTTTCACCACACAACAAATAACAAGCCATGAAATGAACTTCAACTCAACCATTCCGCGGCATTGGAAATGCTTGCTTTGAACCACAACTGCTTCTCTGGGACGGGCCATCTGTTGTCGATCTGGAGACCAACGCAGGACCGATCATCCAGGCTAAAGCGGCCTACTATATTAGTACGAGGGTAGGGAACCACCCAAATGTCCGAGGTATAGACACAGTTGCTTCTCATAAATGTGTCAGCAGCAGTTGGATCACCTGTCACCATCATCGGATAGTTTTGTCCAAGGAAGAGCGAGTTTTCTCCAAGACTATCAATTCTGTGCCAGGGAGAAAGAGTTGGCGCTAGCACACTAGTATCCATCCCAAATACCATGCAACGGGTGTTGGAATAGGTCCGGAGAGTGCGACCATGGGAGACACCTGCTTCCTTACCAGTAACATCATCAGTGGGTTGTATACACACAAGAAGAGGTGATCCATCGGAATTAGTTGCCAGGCGCCACCGAGTATATCGGCGCTGCTCGTCCTCATGCTCGTGATCATCACCATCGTCATCTCCCCCTTGGTTATAAAATTTTTCAAGTATAGGTGGTGGGATGTTCACAGGAACTTGGAAACACAAGAAGAAGGTTAATTAGTAAAGGGAAACTTGCTAACCCGCATGCATGTGGATGAAACAATTATAATTACGGTGGAAGACAAACGTACCGAAAATACTAGGATGCCATGCAAAAACAGTGCCACGAGTGGTGGCAGCAAACACAAGGCCCTCGTATTGAATTGCATCACAGTACTCATCCGTGTACAGAAACTGATTTTTGAGCAATATCCATCGAGTCGAACCACGAAGGACGGCAACAAGCTTGTCGAAGATAGCAACAACTTGATAGTTGTTGTAATTCCAAGAGCGGTTGGGAACTCGACAAATTGCTATCTTCCATAGAAGACAGTCACCATGATCGTATTTGAACATGCGTACATTACCGGTGTGCTCAACCTCTGGGCAATGCGCTGAGATTTTTGGAAGTGGAACCCGGTGACGAGTGTACACATTCACAAGTTCCCACTCGCAGTTGGACCCAACGTAAACAACCCAATCTCCATTTGCCCCCGCCCAAGCCTTGCCCTCGAGCGATGGCATCTTAACATCATACGTATCATTATCAAGCAGTATCAACTGGCACAAGGCTAGGCCTCCGCCGTGCCGGCGCCAGTCATCAGGGTCACGACAAAGAAGATAGGGGAGATCAAACCGCTCCTTGACTCTTGGGTTCTTTGTAATGATGTTATTAGTTGAGTCGAGAATGGGCTTGAACGAACCTGCCATGCTAGCCGAGGTGATGACGTCGCACCGATCAATGAGTTCCTCCACCACGTCATCTTTCAGATCGGGGCAAGAATAACGGGGTCGTTTTCGGCCTGTTCCCTCCATGGAGAAGACGGTCGAACAATGGCAGAAGAAAGGGTGAAGGGCTGAAGGAAAATGGAGGACGGAGAGGAAGAGCGTGCGACAGCAGTTCCAAATCGAGAGGGAAAGGCGAAGAGTCGGTGGATGGTTGCGAGTTTGCCATGGTTCACGAAGAGGCGCCGCGGCCTACATGTCCGTTCGGAAATACTGGGCTGTGCGGGACACTCTGGCCTGTCTAGACAGCCTTTTCTTTTATGTTTACCACAGACCAGCCCAGTAGTTTTTTTTCTCTCTGAAAATGGCTAGCCCAGTTCTTTTGTGATTTGTCAAGTAAGTCGCTTTCTCAGGCCTGCCGGGCTGCAAATCTTTCAAGACGAGGAGAGCTTCATTCGGCTACCCGAGAAAATGGCCTATCAGTAATGAGAAATGGGTTGTACATTTTTAAAACACATCAAACCGGCAATTATTTTCAAATATCTTTTTTTCATTTCAAGATTTTAAATTGCATTGATTTTTATGCGTGGAAAATTTATTGGATTTTATATTGATATACATTTATTTTTAAAATTAGTCTGAATGTGACTCGAAATTTCGGGACTAAAAACAGTTCAGACCACACCGACATATGCAAAATTTCGTATAGTTTTTTAACCGTGGCCACAATATGGGCTGTAATGCTAACATAAAGAATATGGGCTCCAAAAAACCCATAAGAATTAGCAAATGGGCTATAAATTATTTGAAATAATGTCAGATGGGTTGTATGCTGTTTTCCACAGATTTGAGGCTTTCCACAGATGGCATGTATACTGTTGGATGTCCATCCAACGCCCGTCGTGCTTCTTCAATCTCTGCTCTTCCTGCTCCAGCCGCTCAAACAAGCGCCGGCGGGACTGCCTGCTCCCTCCTCCCCGCGGCCGGCTGTGCTGCCGCGCAGGCCTCACCGCCCCACCGTACTCCCATCGCTGGCCTAGCCATCCCTCTACTCACCCACACCTGCTGTTATTCTCCAGCGATGGCAGATGAACCAGTAAACCCTCGTACAGTCGTACTCCCCTCCGCGTGGGAAACAAAAACAATGGCCGAGTCTTCCCTGCCTCCGTGTCGTTCCCTTCCTAGGCCTCACCATCATCCACCGCCCTGGTGCTCTCGGCGTGGCGTGGTCAGCGTGGTCAATGACCGACATGCATCTGAAGTGCACTATACATGGAGAGGCTGACAGCTGGGTCCACGGCCGCACGCAAGGAAATGCCTCCTTATTACACGCAAAATAATGATTTCCTCCACCTGACATCTGGGACCCACCGAAACGGCCTTTGTATTTCGTGAAAAAAACATTATCGCCGCTGACAGCTTGGACCCACCAGCTATATCTTCGCACGCAAGGAAGTGCCTCCTTATTACGCACAAAAAAATGAATACTCCCCCTGCTAGCTGGGACCCAGTATAGTGGGCCTACTAAGTTGACGAGGACGAAGGGCTTTGTTAACTTAGTCAATATGCACGATTCTAGCTCGACTGACCATACGATGTCCATCCAATGGCCATAGTGCTTCTTCAACCTCTGGTCTTCTTGCTCCAGCCGCCCAAAGCAGCGCCGGTCGTGCCGCCTGCTCCTGCCTCCCGTGGCCGGCTGTGCTGCCGCAGAGGCCTCACCGCCCCCATACTACTCCCACCGCTGGCCAGGCCATCCCTCCACTCCACTCACCCACACCCCCTATTATTCTACGGCGACGGCAGCGCAGCCGAACCAGTGAACCCTCGTACTCCTCTCCGTGTGGGCATCCACTGCCGCGTCTTCCCCGGCTCTGCGTCGTCCCCTTCCTAGGCCTCGCCATCGTCCACCGCCGTGGTGCTGTCGGCACGGCGTGGTCAATGTGGTCAACGACCGAATTCCATCGGAAGAATACTGTACATGGAGAGGCTGACAGCTGGGTCCATGGCAGCCGCAAGGAAGTGCCTCCTTATTATGCGGAAAATAATTACTCCTCTACCTCACAGCAGGGACCCACCGGACGCCTAATAGTATATCACGAAAAAACGTTTACCCATGACTGCTGGGACCCACCCGATGGGCCACCGTATTTCGCGAAAAAACGTTCCCCCTTCTGTCAGCTCGGACCCACCAGAAGTGCCTCCTTATTACGCACAAAAAAATGAATACCCCCCTCCTAGCTGGGACCCACCTTAGTGGCAGGCTGACTTGTGGGCCTACTAAGTTGACGGGGACGGAGGGCTTTGTCAACTTAGTCAATATGCACGATTCTAGCTCCAGTGACCGTACGATGTCCATCCAACGGCCGTAGTGCTTCTTCAACCGCTGGTCTTCTTGCTCCAGCCGCCCAAACCAGCGCCGGTCGTGCCTCGTGCTCCTGCCTCCCGTGGTCGGCTGCGATGCGGCGGAGGCCTCACCACCCCTACTACTCCCATCGCTGGCCAGGCCATCCCTCTACTCACCCACACCCCCTATTATTCTGCAGCAACGGCAGCCTCACACCGCAGCGAACCAGTGAACCCTCGTACTCCTCTACGCGTGGGCATCCACTGCCGCGTCTTCCCCGGCTCCGCGTCGTCCCCTTCCTGGCCTCACCGTCGTCCACCGCCCTGGTGCTCTCGGCGCGGTGTGGTCAACGTGGTCAAGGAACAGCTTCCATCGGACGTGGACTGTACGTGGAGAGGCTGACAGCTGGGTCCACGGCTGCAGCAAGGAAGTGCCTCCTTATTACGTGCAAAATAATTATTCCTCTACCTGACAGCGGGGACCTACCGGACGGGCCACCAGTATTTTGTGAAAAAAATCTTTTCCCCCTAACTGCTGGGACCCACAGGACAGGCCACCGTATTTCATGAAAAAAACGTCCCCCCGCTGTCAGCTCGGACCCACCGGAAGTGCCTCCTTATTACGCACAAAAAATGAATACTCCCCCAGCTAGCTAGGACCCACCTTGCTGGGAGGCTGACTTGTGGGCCTACTAAGTTGACGGGGACGAAGGGCTTTGTCAACTTAGTCAATATGAATGATTCTAGCTCCAGTGACCGTACGATGTCCATCCAACGGCCGTAGTGCTTCTTCAACCTCTGTTCTTCTTGCTCCAGCCGCCCAAAGCAGCACCAGTCGTGCTGCATGCTCCTGCCTCCCGTGGGCGGCTATGCTGCCGCAGAGGCCTCGCCGCCCCCTACTATTCCCACCGCTGGCCAGGCCCTGCGGCGCTGGTAGCCTCACACCCCAGCCGAACCAGTGAACCCTCGTAGTCCTCTCCGCGCGGGCTTCCACTACCGCGTCGTCCCCTTCCTAGGCCTCGCCGTCGTCCATGGCCGTGGTGCTCTCCGCGCGGCGTGGTCAAGGAACGACTTCCATCGGAAGAGTACTGTACGTGGAGAGGCTGACAGCTGGGTCCACGGCCACAACCCAGTTTTTTTGTGATTTGCCAAGTAAGTCGCTTTGTCTGGCCTGTTGGGCTGCAAATCTTTCAAGACGAGGAGAGCTTTCATTCGGCTGGCCGATAAAATGGCCCATCAGTAATGAGAAATGGGTTGTACATTTTTAAAACACATCAAACCGGCAATTAGTTTCAAATATCTTTTTTTTCATTTCAAGATTTTAAATTACATTAATTTTATGCGTTGAGAATTTGTTGGATTTTATATTGATATACATTTATTTTTAAAATCAGTTTGAATGTGAGTAGAAATTTCGGGATTAAAAACAATTCGGCCCGCACCGAAATATGCAAAATTTTGTATAATTTTTTAACCGTTGCCACAATATGGGCTGTAATGCTAACAAAAAGAATATGGACTCCAAAAAAACCTTAAAAATTAGCAAATGGGTTGTAAATTATTAGAAATAATGGCAGATGGGTTGTATGCTGTTTTCCACAGATGTGAGGCTTTCCTAAAAAAGGTTGACACACAAGCACTGACTATTGGATGTCCATCCAACGGCCGTCGTGCTTCTTCAATCTCTGATCTTCCTGCTCCAGCTGCTCAAACAATCGCCGGCGGGACTGCCTGCTCCCTCCTCCTCGCGGCCGGCTGTGCTGCTGTGCAGGCCTCACCGCCCGCCCGTACTCCCATTGCTGGCCTAGCCATCCCTTTACTCACCCACACCTGCTGTTATTCTCCGGCGACGGCAGATGAACCAGTAAACCCTCGTATAGTCATACTCCCCTCCGCGTGGGAAACAACTGCCGAGTCTTCCCTGCCTCTGTGTCGTCCCCTTCCTAGGCCTCGCTGTTGTCCACCGCCCTGGTGCTCTCGGCGCGGCGTGGTCAACGTGGTCAAGGAACGACTTCCATCGGACGTGGACTGTACATGGAGAGGTTGACAGCTGGGTCCACGGCCGCAGCAAGGAAGTGCCTCCTTATTACGCGGAAAATAATGATTCCTCCACCTGACAACTGGGACCCACCGGACGGGCCACTGTATTTCGTGAAAAAAATGTTTCCCCCTGACTGCTAGGACCCACCAGCTACATCTTCGCACACAAGGAAGTGCGTCTGGGCAAAAAAAACGATTCGCCCCCTGACTGCTAGGACCACCAGCTACATCTTCGCAGGCAAGGAAGTGCCTGACAGTCGGGACCCACCTGGTCGAAGCGTACGTAGCGTTGTCATTCTGGTCGCGAACGTGTACGTACATACTGGTCGATGTAGAGGCGCGCACGTGTCGTAGTAGAGGCGCGCACATAGCATGTACACGTACGTACAGCGGCCAGGGTACAAGAAAGAAAATATGGCCACGTATGTGTACATACGGACGGGGACTCGAACGCCTACTCGCGCATACGTACGGCGAGGGCTCGTGTACATGGCTGGGTCGGAACGGAGAAACAGCGTCGTCGTCGTGTTCATGGGGAGGCAACGGAATGCGTCGTGTTCATGGGGAGGCAACGGAATGCGTCGTGTTCATGGGGAGGCAACGGAATGCGTCGTGTTCATCGGGAGTCAACGGAACGCGTGGGAGCCAACCGGCTGGGTCGGAACGGAATGTGTGGTCGTGTTCATCGGGAGGGCTTGGATGGAACAGGCGATGGAAACGAGGCCTGGCGTACCGCACAACGGAGGAAACAGACCTCCTACGTTCAGAACGGGGTCCTGTTGATCGGGAGGGGTCTGGCGTACCGCAAAACGGAGGAAACGGGCCTCCTACCGTCGAAACGGGGGTCCTGTTGATCGGGAGGGGTGTGGCGTACCGCAAAATGGACGAAACGGACTTGTGTTGGAGCGCTACGGTCGAAACGGGGGTCCTGTTCATCGGGAGGGGTGTGGCGTACCGCAAAACGGGACTCTGCGGGATACTGTTCATCTCCACCGTCGACCCCCTCCAGCCTCCACGAGCTACTGTTCATCCACCGTCGACCTCCTCCAACCTCCACCTGCGACTATTCATCCACGGGCTCCTGTTCATCCAGCCTCCACCGCGCGCTACTCCACCGGCTACTGTTCAACCAGCCCTCTCCACAGGCTCCTGTTCAACCACCCCTCCACGGGCTACTGTTCATCCTACCCTCCACCATCTACTATTCATCCTGCCCTCCACGGGGTGGTCCTGTTCATCCAGCCCTCCACGGGGTGGTCCTGTTCATCCAGCCCTCCACGGGGTCCTGTTCATCCAGCCCCAACCGGCTCGATCGAACGGGGTCCTGTTCATCCAGAGGCAACACCACGGGGTCCAGTTCATCCACCCCCACCGGGAACTGTTCATCCAACCCCCCCCCCCCCCCGCTGCAACGCTCACTACTCATCCAGAGGCAACATCGACCGGCTTCAGTTAGCAGCAGTAGCGAAGGAATCGCTCGATCGGGTTCAGTTAACAGCCATCGATCGATCGCTCAGGTTCAGTAACGCGTAGCCTGCAGTGCAATCGCTCGGGTTCAGTTAGAGCCCAACGCCTCGCTCGGGTTCAGTTAGAGCCAACGCCTCGCACACACGCGCGTACGTGTACGAGAGAAACGCGCATCGCTCGGCCCCCGACCTCCCACCGTAGCCGGGAACTCCCCGAAATTTTCCTCCCCCTCGCTTCTACCACGGTTTTTTCCATCATGGACGGCCCAAAGAATGTCATGCAGCTGCTTCTCCGGCCCACCCAGGATGAAAAGCCCATTTTTTGTCATGATTTTTTGTCATAGAAGTAGGAGCCCACCACATCTATGACGATACCGGATTTTGTCACAATTATCGTCATAGAAGTGTAATATGTATGACAGAAAAAATTTCGTTCGGCCAAAATGTCACGGATGTGTCTTTTTTTTGTAGTGGAGACACCTGTAGAGCACCTTTATAATCACCCAGTTACGTTGTGGCATTTGGTAGCACACAAAGTGTTCCTCCCGTATTCGGGAGTTGCATGATCTCAGTCATAGGAACATGTATAGTTATGGAGAAAGCAATAGCAACAAACTAAACGATCATCATGCTAAGCTAACGGATGGGTCAAGTCAATCACATCATTCTCTAATGATGTGATCCCGTTAATCGAATGACAACTCATGTCTATGGTTAGGAAACACAACCATCATTGATTCAACGAGCTAGTCAAGTAGAGGCAAACTAGTGACACTCTATTTGTCTATGTATTCACACATGTACTAACTTTCCGGTCAATACAATTCTAGCATGAATAATAAACATTTATCATGATATAAGGAAATATTAATAACAACTTTATTATTGCCTCTAGGGCATATTTCCTTCAGTCTCCCACTTGCACTAGAGTCAATAATATAGATTACATTGTAATGATTCTAACACCCATGGAGTCTTGGTCTTGATCATGTTTTGCTCGTGAGAGAGGCTTAGTCAATGGGTCTGCAACATTCAGATCCGTATGTATCTTGCAAATCTCTATGTCTCCCTCCTTGACTTGATCGCGGATGGAATTGAAGCATCTCTTGA
This sequence comes from Triticum monococcum, assembly GCA_034509565.1. Taxonomy (NCBI): domain Eukaryota; kingdom Viridiplantae; phylum Streptophyta; class Magnoliopsida; order Poales; family Poaceae; genus Triticum; species Triticum monococcum. The sequence continues at coordinate 73,730,249 of CM067846.1, forward strand.
TGTGCTTGGTTCTCTTGTGAAATCTGGATTCCTTTGCCAAGGCAATTGCTCCAGTATTGTCACAAAAGATTTTCATTGGACCCGATGCACTAGGTATGACACCTAGATCGGATATGAACTCCTTCATCCAGACTCCTTCATTTGCTGCTTCTGAAGCAGCTATGTATTCCGCTTCACACGTAGATCCCGCCACGACGCTTTACTTGGAACTGCACCAACTAACAGCTCATCCATTTAATAAAAACATGTATCCAGTATGTGACTTAGAGTCATCCGGATCAGTGTCAAAGCTTGCATCGACGTAACCGTTTACGACGAGCTCTTTGTCACCTCCATATACGAGAAACATATCCTTAGTCCTTTTCAGGTATTTCAGGATGTTCTTGACCGCTGTCCAGTGATCCACTCCTAGATTACTTTGGTACCTCCCCGCTAAACTTATAGCAAGGCACACATCAGGTCTGGTACACAACATTGCATACATGATAGAGCCTATGGCTGAAGCATAGGGAACACCTTTCATTTTCTCTCTATCTTCTACAGTGGTCGGGCATTGAGTCTGACTCAACTTCACACCTTGTAATACAGGCAAGAACCCTTTCTTTGCCTGATCCATTTTGAACTTCTTCAAAACTTTATCAAGGTATGTGCTTTGTGAAAGTCCAATTACGCGTCTTGATCTATTTCTATAGATCTTGATGCCCAATATATAAGCAGCTTCACCGAGGTCTTTCATTGAAAAATTCTTATTCAAGTATCCTTTTATGCTATTCAGAAATTCAGTATCATTTTTGATTAACAATATGTCATCTACATATAATATCAGAAATGCTACGAAGCTCCCACTCACTTTCTTGTAAATACAGGCTTCTCCAAAAGTCTGTATAAAACCATATGCTTTGATTACACTATCAAAAGCATATATTCCAACTCCGAGAGGCTTGCACCAGTCCATAAATGGATCGCTGGAGCTTGCACACTTTGTTAGCACCTTTTGGATCGACAAAACCTTCTGGTTGCATCATATACAACTCTTCTTAAGATATTCATTAAGGAATGCATTTTTCACATCCATTTGCCAAATTTCATAAAATGCGACAATTGCTAACATGATTCGAACGGACTTAAGCATCGCTATGGGTGAGAAGGTCTCATCGTAGTCAACTCCTTGAACTTGTTGAAAACCTTTTGCAACAAGTCAAGCTTTGTAGACAGTAACATTATCGTCAGCATCAGTATTCTTCTCGAAGATCCATTTGTTCTCTATGGCCTGCCAATCATCGGGCAAGTCAACCAAAGTCCATACTTTATTCTCATACATGGATCCCATCTCAGATTTCATGGCTTCAAGACATTTTGCGGAATCTGGGCTCATCATCGCTTCCTCATAGTTCGTACGTTCGTCATGGTCAAGTAACATGACTTCCAGAACAGGATTACCGTACCACTCTGGTGCGGATCTTACTCTGGTTGACCTACGAGGTTCGGTAGTAACTTGATCAGAAGTTTCATGATCATCATCATTAGCTTCCTCACTTACTGGTGTAGGAATCACTGGAACTGATTTCAGTGATGAACTACTTTCCAATAAGGGAGAAGGTACAATTACCTCGTCAAGTTCTACTTCCCCCCCACTCACTTCTTTCGAGAGAAACTCCTTCTCTAGAAAGGATCCATTCTTAGCAACGAATATCTTGCCTTCGAATCTGTGATAGAAGGTGTACCCAACAGTCTCCTTTGGGTATCCTACGAATACACATTTCTCCGATTTGGGTTCGAGCTTATCAGGTTGAAGCTTTTTCACATAAGCATCGCAGCCCCAAAGTTTAAGAAATGACAACTTGGGTTTCTTGCCAAACCACAATTCATAAGGTGTCGTCTCAACGGATTTAGATGGTGCCCTATTTAAAGTGAATGCAGCTGTCTCTAAAGCGTAACCCCAAAACGATAGTGGTAAATCAGTGAGAGACATCATAGATCGCACCATATCTAGTAAAGTATGATTACAACGTTCGGACACACCATTATGCTGTGGTGTTCCAGGTGGCGTGAGTTGCGAAACTATTATGCATTGTTTCAAATGAAGTCCAAACTCATAACTCAAATATTCGCCTCCACGATCAGATCAGAGAAACTTGATTTTCTTGTTACGAAGATTTTCCACTTCACTCTGAAATTCTTTGAACTTTTCAAATGTTTTAGACTTATGTTTCATTAAGTAGATATACCCATATTTTCTCAAATCATCTATGAAGGTGAGAAAATAACGATATCTGTCACGAGCTTCAATGTTCATTGGACCACACACATCAGTATGTATGATTTCCAATAACTCTGTTGCTCGCTCCATTGTTCCGGAGAACGGAGTTTTAGTCATCTTGCCCATGAGGCATGGTTCACAAGTACCAAGTGATTCATAATCAAGTGATTCCAGAAGTCCATCAGAATGGAGTTTCTTCATGCGCTTTACACCAATATGACCTAAACGGCAGTGCCGCAAATAAGTTGCACTATCATTATCAACTCTGCATCTTTTGGCTTTAATACTATGAATATGTGTATCACCACTATCAAGATTTAGTAAAAATAGACCACTCATCAGGGGTGCATGACCATAAAAGATATTACTCATATAAATAGAACAACCATTATTCTCTGATTTAAATGAATAATCATCTCGCATCAAACAAGACCCAGATATAATGTTCATGCTCAACGCTGGCACCAAATAACAATTATTTAGGTCTAATACTAATCCCGAAGGTAGATGTAGAGGTAGCATGCTGACGACGATCACATCGACTTTGGAACCATTTCCCACGCGCGTCGTCACCTCGTCCTTAGCCAATCTTCGCTTAATCCGTAGCCCCTGTTTCGAGTAGCAAATGTTAGCAACTGAACCAGTATCAAATACCCAGGCACTACTACGAGCATTAGTAAGGTACACATCAATAACATGTATATCAAATATACCTTTCGCTTTGCCATCCTTCTTCTCCGCCAAATAATTGGGGCAGTTCCGCTTTCAATGACCAGTTCCTTTGCAGTAGAAACACTCAGTCTCAGGCTTAGGTCCAGACTTGGGTTTCTTCACTTGAGCAGCAACTGGCTTGCTGTTCTTCTTGAAGTTCCCCTTCTTCCCCTTACCCTTTTCTTGAAATTGGTGGTCTTGTTGACCATCGACACTTGATGCTCCTTTTTGATTTCTACCTCTACAGCCTTTAGCATTGCGAAGAGCTCGGGAATTGTCTTATCCATCCCTTGCATATTATAGTTCATCACGAAGCTCTTGTAGCTTGGTGGTAGTGAGGGAGTCCTGGATTAGGGGGTATCCGGACAGCCGGATTATATCCTTTGGCCGGACTGTTGGACTATGAAGATACAAGATTGAAGACATCGTCCCATTTCCGGATGGGACTCTCCTTGGCGTGGAAAGCAAGCTTGACAATATGGATATGTAGATCTCCTTCCTTGTAAACGACTCTGTGTAACCCTAGCTCCCTCCGGTGTCTATATAAACTGAAGGGTTTAGTCCGTAGGGACAACATACAATCGTACCATAGGCTAGCTTCTAGGGTTTATCCTCTCTGATCTCGTGGTAGATCAACTCTTGTACTACTCATATCATCAAGAACAATCAAGAAGGACGTAGGGTTTTACCTCCATCAAGAGGGCCCGAACCTGGGTAAAACATCATGTCCCCTGCCTCCTGTTACCATCCGCCTTAGACGCACAGTTCGGGACCCCCTACTCGAGATCCGCCGGTTTTGACACCGATATTGGTGCTTTTGAAGGAAATATGCCCTAGAGGCAATAATAAAGTTATTATTTATTTCCTTATATCATGATAAATGTTTATTATTCATGCTAGAATTGTATTAACTGGAAACATAAATACATGTGTGAATACATAGACAAACAGAGTGTCACTAGTATGCCTCTACTTGACTAGCTCGTTAATCAAAGATGGTTATGTTTCCTAACCATGGACAAAGAGTTGTTATTTGATTAATGGGATCACATCATTAGATGAATGATCTGATTGACATGACCCATTCCATTAGCTTAGCACCCGATCGTTTAGTATGTTGCTATTGCTTTCTTCATGACTTATACATGTTCCTATGACTATGAGATTATGCAACTCCCGTTTACCGGAGGAACACTTTGGGTACTACCAAACGTCACAACGTAACTGGGTGATTATAAAGGAGTACTACAGGTGTCTCCAATGGTAGATGTTGGGTTGGCGTATTTCGAGATTAGAATGTGTCACTCCGATTGTCGGAGAGGTATCTCTGGGCCCTCTCGGTAATACACATCACATAAGCCTTGCAAGCATTATAACTAAGATGTTAGTTGTGAGATGATGTATTACGGAACGAGTAAAGAGACTTGCCAGTAACGAGATTGAACTAGGTATTGGATACCGACGATCGAATCTCGGGCAAGTAACATACCGATGACAAAGGGAACAACGTATGTTGTTATGCGGTCTGACCGATAAAGATCTTCGTAGAATATGTAGGAGCCAATATGGGCATCCAGGTCCCGCTATTGGTTATTGACCGGAGACGTGTCTCGGTCATGTCTACATTGTTCTCGAACCGTAGGGTCCGCACGCTTAACGTTACGATGACAGTTATTATGAGTTTATGCATTTTGATGTACCGAAGGTTGTTCGGAGTCCCGGCTGTGATCACGGACATGACGAGGACTCTCGAAATGGTCGAGAGATAAAGATTGATATATTGGAAGCCTATGTTTGGACATCGGAAGTGTTCCGGGTGAAATCGGAACCATATGGGCCTTATTGGGCCTTAGTGGAAAGGTGAAAGGGGCAGCCCAAGGTGGGCTGCGCGCCTCCCCCCTCCCCTAGTCCTATTAGGACTAGGAGAGGTGGCCGGCCACCTTTCTCCCTCTCTTTTTCCTTGGGAGTCCTATTAGGAATAGGATTGGGGGGGGGAGTCCTACTCCCGGTAGGAGTAGGACTTCTCCTGCGCCTCCATAGTTGGCCGGCCAGCCCTCCCCTTGGCAACCTTTATATACGGGGGCAGGGGGCACCTCTAGACACACCAGTTGATCATTGAGATCGTTCCTTAGCCGTGTGCGGTGCCCCCTGCCACCAAATTCCACCTCGATCATATCGTTGTAGTGCTTAGGCGAAGCCCTACGTCGGTAGTACATCAAGATCGTCACCACGCCGTCGTGCTGACGGAACTCCTCCCCAAAGCTTTGCTGGATCGGAGCCCGGGGATCGTCATCGAGCTGAACGTGTGCTAAGAACTCGGAGGTGCCGGAGTAATGGTACTTGGATCGGTCGGATCGGGAAGAAGACGTACGACTACTTCCTCTATGTCGTGTCAACGCTTCCGTTGCGATCTACAAGGGTACGTAGATCAGACTCTCCCCCTCGTTGCTATGCATCACCATGATCTTGCGTGTGCGTAGGAATTTTTTTGAAATTACTACGTTCCCCAACAACTTTCATTGTGAGTGCCTCTGTGTCGTCATCGTCAGGCTTGATGGCTCCTTCGATCATCAATAGCAATGCAGTCCAGGGTGAGACTTTTCTCCCCGGACAAATCTTTGGATTCGGCGGCTTTGCACTGCGGACCAACTCGCTTGGCCATCTGGAGCAGATCGAGAGTTACGCCCCTGGCCACCAGGTCAGGTTTGGAAGCTTAAACTACACGACCGACATCCGCGGAGACTTGATCTTTGACGGATTCGAGCCCCTGCCGAGTGCACCGCACGGTCACGATGAGCATGATTTAGCTCTACCATCGGACAGTGTTCAGGAGACCGCACTGGCAACCGCTCCGACCCTTAATTCGGAGCCAATTGCGCCATCCATGGACGGGTGGATAGACCCCGCCACGGAGGGCGTATCCTCAGCGGCGATCGAGCCGAGTATCGACCATACCCTTCACGGGAGCCGTGACGCCGAACTGTCGGATTCTTCCCCAGCCACGGACTCCAAACCGCCTGCGCCCGTGCCTATCGAATCCGACTGGGCGCCGATCATGGAGTTCACCTCCGCGTATATCTTTCAGCACTCACCCTTCGGCGACATACTGAACTCATTAAGGTCTCTCTCCTTGTCAGGAGAGTCCTGGCCGAACTATGTCCGGCAGGATTGGGATGTGGATGACGAAGAAATTCGCCGCCCACCCACCACCCACTTAGTAGCCACTGTCGACGATTTTACCGACATGTTCGACTTCGACTCCGAAGACATTGACGGTATGGACGATGATGCAGGAGACGAACAGGGGCCACTGCCCATAGGGCACTGGACTCCCACTTCATCATATGATATATACATGGTGGACACACCCAAATAAAACGACGACGAGGAACGGAAGGACGCAGCAAAGGATCTTTCCCTCGAGAAGCAGTCAAAGCGGCGGTGTAAGCTCCGCTCCAAATCCCGCCTCGACAGAAATAGTGATCATATAGACCCAGCAATAGAGCAGGGTGAGCCAGTGGACGACAAACACGACATTGAACCACCGTCCGACCATGGCAACACGGAGAATCAAACCGAACAACCGGACTCCAGCGAAGATAATAGTCCAGATGACATCACACCGGACAGGCACCCGGAGCAATAGAATACACATCAAAGGCTTGTTGCCACTGCGAGGAGTCTAAAAAAGCAGAAGCAAAGGCTCAGGGCTGCACAAGACACACTCAGAATTAGATGGAGTGAAGTACTCAACACTGCTGCAAAATACAGCGGTAGTCGCCACACAAAGAGCTACCCGAAGCGAAAGCTGCTACCTGAATTCGATGAGGAGGCCTTAGATCCCCCGCAATCAAAAAACAAAACAGCCATCCGATCGGATAGACGACCTTGTGGCCAACATAGAGCGGGAAACAACGCTGCACACAAGCCAGTACGCGATCCACGTGAGGGCTCGCATCAAAAGGACGGCGCAACCAGATCCATCTACGGGCCAAGCAAGCGCGCTCCAGCACGCAATGCAACACAACAAAAATCCGAACACCACAGTACACCCAAATACAGGGGTGCCGCACACCCCCTATGTTTCACCGATGAGGTGCTGGATCATGAATTTCAAGAGGGATTCAAACCCGTAAACATAGAGGCGTACGACGGAATGACAGACCCTGGGGTCTGGATTGAGGACTACATCCTCCATATCCACATGGCTCGAGGAGATGATCCCCATGCCATCAAGTACTTACCCCTCAAGCTCAAAGGGCCAGCTCGGCACTGGCTTAAAAGCCTCCCCGAAAACTTCATTGGAAGCTGGGAAGAGCTCAAAGACGCTTTTCGGGCAAATTTTCAAGGGACGAATGTACGACCACCGGATGCAGACGATTTAAGTCACATAACTCAACAGCCGGGAGAGTCAGCCCGAAAGCTTTGGAACAGGTTTCTCACTAAAAAGAACCAAATAGTTGACTGTCCGGATGTCGAAGCCTTAGCAGCTTTCAAGCACAGCGTTCGAGACGTATGGCTTGCCAGACACCTCAGCCAAGAAAAGCCGAGAACAATGGCAGCATTAACAAGCCTCATGACCCGCTTTTGCATGGGCGAGGACAGCTGGTTAGCCCGATGCAGCACCAGTGACCCAAGTACATCCGAAGTCAGGGACGGAAACGAGAAGCCACGACGCAGCAAAAACAAGTGCCGGAATAAAGAAGACAGCCCAAAGAGCACGACGGTAAATGCCGGATTCAGAAGCTCTCGGCTAGGTCAGCAAAAGCTACCCTCCAAAGGCAACAGAGACGAACTGTCCAGCCTAAACAAGATTCTAGACAAAATATGTCAGATCCACAGCACCCCCGATAAACCTGCAAATCATACCCATAGAGAATGTTGGGTCTTCAAGCAGTCCGGCAAGCTCAACGCCGAACACAAGGGGCGGGATACACCAAGCGAAGACGAGGACCAGCCTTGCAAGCAAAGCATTGGGGAACAGAAAAAAAATCTCTCCGGAAGTCAAAATAGTAAACGTGTTACACGTGATAAAGGGGAGAAACAAAGCGGCACTCCTAGAGACACATGCCCCAGGGCCTATCACCGCGGAGTTCTGCCACTGGTCGTCCCAACCGATCACCTTTGACCATCGGGATTACTCGGCAAGTATCCGGCATGCAGGATGGGATGCCTTGGTGTTAGACCCGATAATTGACGGATACCACTTCACACGAGTCCTGATGGATGGCGGCAGTAGTTTAAACCTGATATATCAGGACACGGTCCGCAAAATGGGGATAGACCCAACAAAAATCAGCCATAGCAATACTACCTTTAAAGGAGTAACGCAAGGCCCAGAAGCCCATTGCACGGGCTCCCTACTACTAGAGGTTATATTCGGCTTTCCCGATAACTTCTGCAGCGAAAAGTTAACCTTCCACATTGCTCCGTTCCAAAGTGGCTATCAAGCACTACTTGGACGCGAAGCTTTCGCTCGCTTTAACGCAATACCGCATTACGCTTCTCTCATGCTTAAGATGCCCGGTCCATGTGGCATCATTATAGTAAATGGAAATATTGAGCGCTCCTTGCGCGCGGAACACCGTACGGCTGCCTTGGCAGCCGCACACTAGACGGCCTCACCAACTAGAGCATCTGACAGGTCGTTAAGACCACGGACACAGTTAGACGAGTCTGGTGCGGCTATATATAATTGATACAGGTTTGATGGCTATACCCCTATAACAATACAAGGGGCTCAACGCGTGTAAACAAGTGACAATTAGGCTCAACCTTACTTATCTTGAACTGTACATGGTTTATTTAGTATAACCTACCTTTTTGCATGACAACTTTTCAACTAAGTTCCTCTCTTTTATAGATGACCATCGTGCTACACCTGTCCAGGATACGGCACAACGGAGACACAGGCGCAGACGTGCAGCAGGGACCCGTTCCAAGGATTCTTTTTAGATTAAGACCCTGCGTAAACCTTTTTTACTGTCTCTTGTTAATACACATCCCCCGGATTCTCAGTACAATTGAGAAGGACGCTGACGTATTGGCATGTGGCCACATCAGAATATTGCACGTACCTCGACACCAGGGGCTTATTACAAAGGGCACCGTTTAGCCCGGTTTACATCATAAAGACCGAATACCTTAGGGAGTGTTCGGCGTCGCGAGTTTGGCCTTATATGCATCAGCTCCGAATCATGTCTTTGGTCAAATGTTGGGTTTGCCCGGCTCCTGTGTTTTGCTGCCTTACGTTTTGCTCTATAGGCTAAGGCGGCACCAGGAGAACTACTGCGATTGTGCCCTGGTTCATCCGGACGAGCACCTCAGTAGAGAAAGCCGAAAACTGGCTGTCATGATATAGCGTGAGACTGGTCAACCACTCGATGACCTAGCGGAATCTTCGGGATTCCTCCGCCTTAACGAAGGGCCGTTTCCCGGCCAGGCATGTACGCGCCCCGAATTCGGATGAGCGTGGAGCCACCAGGGGCTATATAGTAGCCCCACTATCAAACTCCTCTAGCTAAGTGAAAGTGTTAAAGCATTATAGTCTGATTGCCTAGTTCGCTGCGCTATCACCTCCTTAATGGACCAAGACGTTGGTGTTAGGGAACGTAGTAATTTCAAAAATTTCCTACGCACACGCAAGATCATGGTGATGCATAGCAACGAGAGGGGAGAGTGTGATCTACGTACCCTTGTAGACCGACAGCGGAAGCGTTATGACAACGCGGTTGATGTAGTCGTACATCTTCACGGCTCGACCGATCAAGCACCGAAACTACGGCACCTTCGAGTTCTAGCACACGTTCAGCTCGATGACGATCCCCGGACTCCGATCCAGCAAAGTGTCAGGGAAGAGTTCCGTCAGCACGACGGCGTGGTGACGATCTTGATGTTCTACCGTCGCAGGGCTTCGCCTAAGCACCGCTACAATATTATCGAGGATTATGGTGGAGGGGGGCACCGCACACGGCTAAGAGAACGATCACGAAGATTAACTTGTGTGTCTAGAGGTGCCCCCCTGCCCCCGTATATAAAGGAGCAAGGGGGAGGAGGCCGGCCCTAGGAGGGGCGCGCCAGGGAGTAGGATTCCTACTCCTAGTTGGAGTAGGTTTCCTCCTTTCCTAGTCCAACTAGGAGAAGGGGGGAAAGGGGGGAAGAGGGGAAGGAAGGGAGAGAGGGGCCGCGCCCCAAACCCGTTGTCCAATTCGGACTGCGCTTGGGAGGGGCGCGCACCACCTCCTGGTCCTTTCCACTAAGGCCCATTAAGGCCCATTGCTTTTTCCTCGTATTCCCGTAACTCCCCGGTACCTCCAAAAATACCCGAATCACTCGGAACCTTTCCGATGTCCAAACATAGGCTTCCAATATATCAATCTTTATGTCTCGACCATTTCGAGACTCCTCGTCATGTCCGTGATCACATCCGGGACTCCGAACAACCTTCGGTACATCAAAATGAATAAACTCATAATAACTGTCATCGTAACGTTAAGCGTGCGGACCCTACGGTTCGAGAACAATGTAGACATGACCGAGACACGTCTCCGGTCAATAACCAATAGCGGGACCTGGATGCCCATATTGGTTCCTACATATTCTACGAAGATCTTTATCGGTCAGACCGCATAACAACATACGTTGTTCCCTTTGTCATCGGTATGTTACTTGCCCGAGATTCGATCGTAGGTATCCAATACCTAGTTCAATCTCGTTACCGGCAAGTCTCTTTACTCGTTCTGTAATACATCATCCCGCAACTAACTCATTAGTTGCAATGCTTGCAAGGCTTGTATAATGTGTATTATCGAGAGGGCCCAGAGATACCTCTCCGACAATCGGAGTGACAAATCCTAATCTCGAAATACGCCAACCCAACATGTACCTTTGGAGACACCTATAGAGCTCCTTTATAATCACCCAGTTACGTTGTGATGTTTGGTAGCACACAAATTGTTCCTCCGGCAAACGGGAGTTGCATAATCTCATAGTCGTAGGAACATGTATAAGTCATGAAGAAAGCAATAGCAACATACTAAACGATCGGGTGCTAAGCTAATGGAATGGGTCATGTCAATCACATCATTCTCCTAATGATGTGATCCCGTTAATCAAATGACAACACATGTCTATGGTTAGGAAACATAACCATATTTGATTAACGAGCTACTCAAGTAGAGGCATACTAGTGACACTTTGTTTGTCTATGTATTCACACATGTATTATGTTTCCGGTTAATACAATTCTAGCATGAATAATAAACATTTATCATGAAATAAGGAAATAAATAATAACTTTATTATTGCCTCTAGGGCATATTTCCTTCAGTCTCCCACTTGCACTAGAGTCAATAATCTAGATCACATCGCCATGTGATTTAACATCAATAGTTCACATCACCATGTGATTAACACCCATAGTTCACATCGTCATGTGACCAACACTCAAAGGGTTTACTAGAGTCAGTGATGAAGTCATGTACCTACGGTAGGGACACGGACCCGTCCTAAGAGCCCTACCATAGGACATCCTTAGAGGAAGTCACCTTTCAAACAACTTGAAGATATCCCACTCGACGGATTGAAGACACTCGACCAAGAAGCTGTCACTCGACCAAGAAGCCAACCACTCAACTGCCAGAAGACCTCAAGTCACTCCGCAGGCAAATGGTCGGCTATTAAGTAGTCTTTATGATTATTATGACACTTTATTAGGGACGTTATCAGTAACGCCCACCTTAAATGTACCTTAAACCCTGCATTACTGAGGGCAGGAGAGGGCTGGCGAACTCTATATAAGCCACCCCCCTCCTCAGTATCAAGGGTTCGCACCCCTGTCATTTTACACACGCATAATCCAGTCGACCGCCTCCGGGCACCGAGACGTAGGGCTGTTACTTCCTCGGAGAAGGGCCTGAACTCGTAAACCTTGCGTGCTTACAACTCCCCAATAGCTAAGGTCTAGCCTCTCCATACACACCCCCTACCTCACTGTCAGACTTAGAACCACAACAGTTGGCGCCCACCGTGGGGCATTAGTCTTAGCGCCTAATTGGAGAAGTTGCGATTTTTCCAATCCACTTGATCATGTTTTCCTGCGGAGCTTTGGCGGAGGGCCGCGAGATCCGTCTCGGCGGACTCACTTTCATCGCCGACGACTCCGCCTGGCTCCAGGAGGCGCCGCTTGACGTCGACGTGCTCCCCGTCCGCGGCACGACGCACTTCCGCGCGTGCGTCCGTGGCGTCCTCCTGAGGCAGCCGTCGACCCCATATCGGTCGACTCCTGTGTCATCTCCCCGTCCTGTCTCCCGCCAGCGCAAGCGCTCGGGTCGGTCGAGGCTCCAGCGGTGGATGAAGCACGCCGCGGCCCGCCAGTCGGCGACCCCGCAAGTCGCTGCAATCGAGCCTGACGAATCCCTCTGCGGCCTGCTCGATCTGTCGACTGGCTCCACGGAGACCGCTTCCGAGTGTGACAGCAACGACCCTTTGGCGGAGGTTCTGGCGGTCGAGGGGACACGCAGTCCCCCTGGATTCCATCGCACTAATGATGGTGCCGATAGAGGCAATCCGTCGCACCCTCACGACGAATACCTCCCCGAGCCTCTTACGTCATTGCAGCGGGAGGAGCTTCGTCGCCGGAACATGGACGCGCTCTACACCCCTATTGTTGGAGAAACCCCCGAGGCCCGGGCCTTGGAGGACGCGCGCTTGGCTAATCTAGCCGAGCGCACTCGACTGGAGAATCTACAGCGAGCTCTCGACGAGCGGGCGCGTCAGCGGGCTCCCGAGTCCAGTCAACGCCAGCAGGCTCCCGAGTCCAGTCGACGCCAGCAAGCTCCCGAACCCAGTCGACGTCAGCTCTTCCCACCACCGCAGGTGTACCGAACTCCGGTTCAGAACCTGGCTGCCGCGGCCCGCATAGCGGAGTCAATCCAGCCCTCCCAGTCGGAGGCCGGCAGAGGATTGTTGCAGATCAGAGCATTGCTCCGAGCGGCGGGAAATCAGAATTCTGCTATCTCTCATTCACGGGACAGGATCCACAGTCGATCCGTCGCAACGGAGACCGTCCAGTCGGTTCACAGCCCGAGATCGCCCCCGAGGCGTGAGGGGCGTGGAGACCGGCACGATCAGTATAGGAGGAATGAACAATATGATCACCGACCTGACCGTGATGATGGGCGTCGGGTGCTGTCCCCTCCCCCGAGGAGTGGATCATATGCACCTCGACATCGAGACGACAGGCGCCCCTATAACACTGGGTAGAGGATCCCAGTCGACCCCAGAGACCCAGGCTTTGACGCGAGATCCATCCTCGTTCAAGGTCTGGTGGACAGGAACAGGGCTCATCGAGAGGGCCACAACAGAGATACGCCCACCGGCAGCAGGGCACACGCCTCGGGGCCTGAATGTTTCAGTCGGGCCATCAGAGCCGTGGTGATCCCTCCCAACTTCCGGCTGGCGACTGGAATCAGCAAGTTCACCGGTGAGTCCAAGCCTGACACATGGCTCGAGGATTACCGAGTGGCTGTGCAGATTGGCGGCGGCAACAATGAGGTGGCCATGAAGCATTTACCCCTCATGTTGGAAGGCTCAGCTAGGGCGTGGCTGAATCAGTTGGCGCCCGGCAGCATTTACACTTGGGAGGATCTCTCCCGAGTGTTTATGACAACCTTCAAAGGGACATGCAAGCGCCCTGCAGGCCTTACGGAGCTGCGGTCTTGCGTACAGAAGCCGAACGAAACTCTGAGAGAATATATCCAGAGGTGGATCACACTGCACCACTCGGTCGAGAACATGCCAGACCATCAAGCAGTTTGCGCTTTCAAGGAAGGCGTCAAGTACAGGGAGTTGAACCTGAAGTTTGGCTGGACCAGAGAGATGTCCCTTAATCGGATGATGGAGATTGCCACCAAGTACGCTAATGGAGAAGACGAGGACCGACTCCGAAGTAGCAAACTTAAGTCAGTCGCCCAAGAAACCGGAGGAAACTCCAGTCGGAAGCAGAAGCGGAAGGCCGAGCCAGCCGCCCCAGGGGAGGCCCTGGCTGTGGCCCAGGGAAATTTCAAGGGGAAGCCCAAGGGCACATGGAAGCCCAAGAAGGTTAAAGATCAGGATGGGAATGATGTTCTGGACCTGCCATGTCACATCCATACCAAGAAAGATGAAGAAGGAAATTTTATTTTCCCGAAACATACCACTCGACAGTGTCGGCTTCTGATTTAGCAGTTCCAGGGCAAGCAGCCCAAGGATAAGGAAAAAGAGCCAGACAGAGTTGAAGACAAGGAAGATAGTGACGATGCCAGGTCAATTCCACCTTGATGATTTTTGCTGATCTCGAAAGCAAAAGTCGACTGAAAATCATTAACCATGAGGTCAACATGGTCGCCCCGGCGACTCCCAGTTACCTGAAGTGGTCTCAGACTGCCATCACGTTCGACCAGTCCGATCACCCGACGCACATTGCCACCCCTGGGAGGCAAGCTTTGGTGGTCGACCCAGTTGTCGAAGGCACTCGACTAACCAAAGTCTTGATGGACGGCGGCAGTGGCCTGAACATACTGTACGCTGAAACCTTGAAAGGAATGGGCATTCCGATGTCCAGACTCAGCACCAGTAACATGAGCTTCCACGGAGTCATTCCTGGGAAGAAAGCCGAGTCACTCGGCCAGATTGCTCTTGATGTGGTTTTCGGTGATTCAAAGAATTACCGCAAGGAAAAGTTAACGTTTGAAGTTGTGGACTTCCAGAGTGCTTATCATGTTGGGTAACATAGTAATTTCAAAATTTTCCTACGCACACGCAAGATCATGGTGATGCATAGCAACGAGAGGGGAGAGTGTTGTCTACGTACCAACGCAGACCGACTGCAGAAGCGATCACACAACATAGAGGAAGTAGTCGTACGTCTTCTTCCCGATCAGACCGATCCAAGCACCGTTACTCCGGCACCTCCGAGTTCTTAGCACACGTACAGCTCGATGACGATCCCCGGGCTCCGATCCAGCAAAGCTTCGGGGAGGAGTTCCGTCAGCACGACGGCATGGCGACGATCTTGATGTACTACCGATTTCACCCGGAACACTTCCGATGTCCAAACATAGGCTTCCAATATATCAATCTTTACGTCTCGACCATTTCGAGACTCCTCGTCATGTCCGTGATCACATCCGGGACTCCGAACAACCTTTGGTACATCAAAATGCATAAACTCATAATAACTGTCATCGTAACGTTAAGCGTGCGGACCCTACGGTTCGAGAACAATGTAGACATGACCGAGACACGTCTCCGGTCAATAACCAATAGCGGGACCTGGATGCCCATATTGGCTCCTACATATTCTACGAAGATCTTTATCGGTCAGACCGCATAACAACATACGTTGTTCCCTTTGTCATCGGTATGTTACTCGCCCGAGATTCGATCGTCGGTATCCAATACCTAGTTCAATCTCGTTACTGGCAAGTCTCTTTACTCGTTCCGTAATACATCATCTCATAACTAACATCTTAGTTATTATGCTTGCAAGGCTTATGTGATGTGTATTACCGAGAGGGCCCAGAGATACCTCTCCGACAATCGGAGTGACAAACCCTAATCTCGAAATACGCCAACCCAACATCCACCATTGGAGACACCTATAGTACTCCTTTATAATCACCCAGTTACGTTGTGACGTTTGGTAGTACCCAAAGTGTTCCTCCGGTAAACGGGAGTTGCATAATCTCATAGTTATAGGAACATGTATAAGTCATGAAGAAAGCAATAGCAACATACTAAACGATCGGGTGCTAAGCTAATGGAATGGGTCATGTCAATCAGATCATTCAACTAATGATGTGACCTCTTTAATCAAATAACAACTCTTTGTTCATGGTTAGGAAACATAACCATCTTTGATTAACGAGCTAGTCTAGTAGAGGCATACTAGTGACACTCTGTTTTGTCTATGTATTCACACATGTATTATGTTTCCGGTTAATACAATTCTAGCATGAATAATAAACACTTATCATGATTTTCAGGAAATAAATAATCACTTTATTATTGCCTCTAGGGCATATTTCCTTCAGTCTCCCACTTGCACTAGAGTCAATAATCTAGATTACACAGTAATGATTCTAACACCCATGGACCTTTGGTGTTGATCATGTTTTGCTCATGGAAGAGGCTTAGTCAACGGGTCTGCAACATTCAGATTCGTATGTATCTTGCAAATCTCTATGTCTCCCACCTGGACTAAATCCCGGATGGAGTTGAAGCGTCTCTTGATGTGTTTGGTCCTTTTGTGAAATCTGGATTCCTTTGCCAAAGCAATTGCACCAGTATTGTCACAAAAGATTTTCATTGGACCCGATGCACTAGGTATGACACCTAGATCGGATATGAACTCCTTCATCCAGACTCCTTCGTTCGCTGCTTTCGAAGAAGCTATGTACTCCGCTTCACATGTAGATCCCGCTACGACGCTTTGTTTAGAACTGCACCAACTGACAGCTCCACCATTTAAAGTAAACACGTATCCGGTTTGCGATTTAGAATCGTCCGGATCAGTGTCAAAGCTTGCATCAACGTAACCTCTTACGGTGAGCTCTTTGTCACCTCCATATACGAGAAACATATCCCTAGTCCTTTTCAGGTATTTCAGGATGTTCTTGACCGCTGTCCAGTGATCCACTCCTGGATTACTTTGGTACCTCCCTGCTAAACTTATAGCAAGGCACACATCAGGTCTGGTACACAGCATTGCATACATGATAGAGCCTATGGCTGAAGCATAGGGAACATCTTTCATTTTCTCTCTATCTTCTGCAGTGGTCGGGCATTGAGTCTGACTCAACTTCACACCTTGTAACACAGGCAAGAACCCTTTCTTTGCTTGATCCATTTTGAACTTCTTCAAAATCTTGTCAAGGTATGTGCTTTGTGAAAGTCCAATTAAGCGTCTTGATCTATCTCTATAGATCTTTATGCCTAATATGTAAGCAGCTTCCCCGAGGTCTTTCATCGAAAAACTTTTATTAAGGTATCCCTTTATGCTATCCAGAAATTCTATATCATTTCCAATCAGCAATATGTCATCCACATATAATATCAGAAATGCTACAGAGCTCCCACTCACTTTCTTGTAAATACATGCTTCTCCAAAAGTCTGTATAAAGCCAAATGCTTTGATCACACTATCAAAGCGTTTATTCCAACTCCGAGATGCTTGCACCAGTCCATAAATGGATCGCTGGAGTTTGCATACTTTGTTAGCTCCCTTTGGATCGACAAAACCTTCTGGTTGCATCATATACAACTCTTCTTCCAGAAATCCATTCAGGAATGCAGTTTTGACATCCATCTGCCATATTTCATAATCATAAAATGCGGCAATTGCTAACATGATTCTGACGGATTTAAGCATCGCTACGAGTGAGAAGATCTCATCGTAGTCAACCCTTGAACTTGTCGAAAACCTTTTGCGACAAGTCGAGCTTTATAGACAGTAACATTACCGTCAGCGTCAGTCTTTTTCTTGAAGATCCATTTATTCTCAATAGCTTGCCGATCATCGGGCAAGTCAACCAAAGTCCATACTTTGTTCTCATACATGGATCCCATCTCAGATTTCATGGCCTCAAGCCACTTTGTGGAATCTGGGCTCACCATCGCTTCTTCATAGTTCGTAGGTTCATCATGATCTAGTAGCATGACTTCCAGAATTGGATTACCGTACCACTCTGGTGCGGATCTTACTCTGG
Source organism: Triticum monococcum (assembly GCA_034509565.1). Lineage (NCBI taxonomy): Eukaryota > Viridiplantae > Streptophyta > Magnoliopsida > Poales > Poaceae > Triticum > Triticum monococcum. Next base: position 73,747,967 of record CM067846.1, read on the forward strand.
TTGATCTACGTGGTTCAGTAGTATCTTGTCCTGAAGTTTCATGATCATCATCATTAGCTTCCTCACTAATTGGTATAGGTGTCGCAGAAACAGTTTTCTGTGATGTACTATTTTCCAATAAGGGAGCAGGTACAGTTACCTCGTCAAGTTCTACTTTCCTCCCACTCACTTCTTTCGAGAGAAACTCCTTCTCTAGAAATGATCCATTCTTAGCAACGAATGTCTTGCCTTCGGATCTGTGATAGAAGGTATACCCAACAGTTTCCTTTGGGTATCCTATGAAGACACATTTCTCCGCTTTGGGTTCGAGCTTATCAGGTTGAAGCTTTTTCACATAAGCATCGCAGCCCCAAACTTTAAGAAACGACAACTTTGGTTTCTTGCCAAACCATAGTTCATAAGGCGTCGTCTCAACGGATTTTGATGGTGCCCTATTTAACGTGAATGCGGCCGTCTCTAAAGCATGACCCCAAAACGATAGCGGTAAATCAGTAAGAGACATCATAGATCGCACCATATCTAGTAAAGTACGATTACGACGTTCGGACACACCATTACGCTGTGGTGTTCCAGGTGGCGTGAGTTGCGAAACTATTCCACAATTTTTCAAATGTACACCAAACTCGTAACTCAAATATTCTCCTCCATGATCAGATCGTAGAAACTTTATTTTCTTGTTACGATGATTTTCAACTTCACTCTGAAATTCCTTGAACTTTTCAAATGTTTCAGACTTATGTTTCATTAAGTAGATATACCCATATCTGCTTAAATCATCTGTGAAGGTGAGAAAATAACGATATCCGCCACGAACTTCAATATTCATCGGACCACATACATCGGTATGTATAATCTCCAATAAATCTATTGCTCTCTCCATAGTACCGGAGAACGGTGTTTTAGTCATCTTGCCTATGAGGCACGGTTCGCAAGTACCAAGTGATTCATAATCAAGTGGTTTCCCAAGCCCATCAGTATGGAGTTTCTTCATGCGTTTTACACCGATATGACCTAAACGGCAGTGCCACAAATAAGTTGCAGTATCATTATCAACTCTGCATCTTTTGGTTTCTACATTATGAATATGTGTATCATTACTATCGAGATTCAACAAGAATAGACCACTCTTCAAAGGTGCATGACCATAAAAGATATTACTCATATAAATAGAACAACCATTATTCTCTGATTTAAATGAATAACCGTCTCGCATTAAACAAGATCCAGATATAATGTTCATGCTCAACGTTGGCACCAAATAACAATTATTTAGGTCTAATATTAATCCCGAAGGTAGATGTAGAGGTAGCGTGCCGACCGCGATCACATCGACTTTGGAACCGTTTCCCACGCGCATCGTCACCTCGTCCTTTGCTAGCGTCCGCTTATTCTGTAGTCCCTGTTTCGAGTTGCAAATATTAGCAACAGAACCAGTATCAAATACCCAGGTGCTACTGCGAGCTCTAGTAAGGTACACATCAATAACATGTATATCACATATACCTTTGTTCACCTTGCCATCCTTCTTATCCGCCAAATACTTGGGGCAGTTCCGCTTCCAGTGACCAGTCTGCTTGCAGTAGAAGCACTCAGTTTCAGGCTTAGGTCCAGACTTGGGTTTCTTCTCTTGAGCAGCAACTTGCTTGCTGTTCTTCTTGAAGTTCCCCTTCTTCTTCCCTTTGCCCTTTTTCTTGAAACTAGTGGTCTTGTTGACCATCAACACTTGATGCTCCTTCTTGATTTCTACCTCCGCAGCTTTCAGCATTGCGAAGAGCTCGGGAATATTCTTGTTCATCCCTTGCATATTATAGTTCATCACGAAGCCCTTGTAGCTTGGTGGCAGTGATTGGAGAATTCTGTCAATGACGCAATCATCTGGAAGATTAACTCCCATCTGAATCAAGTGATTATTATACCCAGACATTTTGAGTATATGCTCACTGACAGAACTGTTCTCCTCCATCTTGCAGCTATAGAACTTATTGGAGACTTCATATCTCTCAATTTGGGCGTTTGCTTGAAATATCAACTTCAACTCCTGGAACATCTCATATGCTCCATGACGTTCAAAACATCGTTGAAGTCCCGATTCTAAGCCGTAAAGCATGGCACACTGAACTATCGAGTAGTCATCAGCTTTGCTCTGCCAGACGTTCATAACATCTGGCGTTGCTTCAGCAGCAGGCCTGGCACCCAGCGGTGCTTCCAGGACGTAATTCTTCTGTGCAGCAATGAGGATAATCCTCAAGTTACGGACCCAGTCCGTGTAATTGCTACCATCATCTTTCAACTTTGCTTTCTCAAGGAACGCATTAAAATTCAACGGAACAACAGCACGAGCCATCTATCTACAATCAACATAAACAAGCAAGATACTATCAGGTACTAAGTTCATGATAAGTTTAAGTTCAGTTAATCAAATTACTTAAGAACTCCCACTTAGATAGACATCCCTCTAATCCTCTAAGTGATCACGTGATCCAAATCAACTAAACCATAACCGATCATCACGTGAGATGGAGTAGTTTTCAATGGTGAACATCGTTATGTTGATCATATCTACTATATGATTCACGCTCGACCTTTCGGTCTCCGTGTTCCGAGGCCATATCTGTATATGCTTGGCTCGTCAAGTATAACCTGAGTATTCTGCGTGTGCAACTGTTTTGCACCAGTTGTATTTGGACGTAGAGCTTATCACACCCGATCATCACGTGGTGTCTGGGCACGACGAACTTTGGCAACGGTGCATACTCAGGGAGAACACTTCTTGATAATTTAGTGAGAGATCATCTTATAATGCTACCGTCAATCAAAGCAAGATAAGATGCATAAAAGATAAACATCACATGCAATCAATATAAGTGATATGATATGGTCATCATCATCTTGTGCTTGTGATCTCCATCTCCGAAGTACCGTCATGATCACCATCGTCACCGGCGCGACACCTTGATCTCCATCGTAGCATCGTTGTCGTCTCGCCAATCTTATGCTTCCACGACTATCACTACCGCTTAGTAATAAAGTAAAGCATTACATCGCGATTGCATTGCATACAATAAAGCGACAACCATATGGCTCCTGCCAGTTGCCGATAACTTGGTTACAAAACATGATCATCTCATATAATAAAATCAGCATCATGCCTTGACCATATCACATCACAACATGCCCTGCAAAAACAAGTTAGACGTCCTCTACTTTGTTGTTGCAAGTTTTTACGTGGCTGCTACGGGCTTAAGTAAGAACTCATCTCACCTACGCATCAAAACCACAACGATAGTTCGTCAAATAGACTCCGTTTTAACCTTCTCAAGGACCGGGCGTAGCCACACTCGGTTCAACTAAAGTTGGAGAGACAGTCGCCCGCAAGCCATCTATGTGCAAAGCACATCGAGGGAACCGGTCTCGCGTAAGCGTACACGTAAGGTTGGTCCGGGTCGTCTTGTCCAACAATGCCGCCGAACCAAAGTATGACATGCTGGTAGGCAGTATGACTTCTATCGCCCACAACTCACTTGTGTTCTACTCGTGCAAATAACATCAAACCATAAAACCTAGGCTCGGATGCCACTGTTGGGTAACGTAGTAATTTCAAAATTTTCCTACGCACACGCAAGATCATGGTGATGCATAGCAACAAGAGGGGAGAGTGTTGTCTACGTACCAACGCAGACCGACTGCGGAAGCGATCACACAACGTAGAGGAAGTAGTCGTACGTCTTCTTCCCGATCCGACCGATCCAAGCACCGTTACTCCGGCACCTCCGAGTTCTTAGCACACGTACAGCTCGATGACGATCCCCGGGCTCCGATCCAGCAAAGCTTCGGGGAGGAGTTCCGTCAGCACGACGGCGTGGTGACGATCTTGATGTACTACCGACGCAGGGCTTCGCCTAAGCACTACAACGGTATGATCGAGGTGGAATTTGGTGGCAGGGGGCACGACACACGGCTAAGGAACGATCTCAAGGATCAACTTGTGTGTCTTGGGGTGTCCCCTACCCCCGTATATAAAGGATGAAAGGGGGAGGCTGGCCGGCCAAAGGAGGGAGGCGCAGGAGGAGTCCTACTCCTACCGGGAGTAGGACTCCCCCCCCCCATCCTATTCCAACTAGGAATCCTTGGGAAAAAGAGAGAGGGAAAGAGAGAGAGGTGGCCGGCCACCTCTCCTAGTCCTAATAGGACTAGGGGAGGGGGGGAGGCGTGCAGCCCTCCTTGGCAGCCCCTTTCACCTTTCCACAATGGCCCATGTAGGCCCATTTGGCTCCCGGGGGGTTCCGGTAACCCTCCCGGTAATCCAGTAAAATCCCGATTTCACCCGGAACACTTCCGATGTCGAAACATAGGCTTCCAATATATCAATCTTTACGTCTCGACCATTTCGAGACTCCTCGTCATGTCCGTGATCACATCCGGGACTTCAAACAACCTTCGGTACATCAAAATGCATAAACTCATAATAACTGTCATCGTAACGTTAAGCGTGCGGACCCTACGGTTCGAGAACAATGTAGACATGACCGAGACACGTCTCCGGTCAATAACCAATAGCGGGACCTGGATGCCCATATTGGCTCCTACATATTCTACGAAGATCTTTATCGGTCAGACCGCATAACAACATACGTTGTTCCCTTTGTCATCGGTATGTTACTCGCCCGAGATTCGATCGTCGGTATCCAATACCTAGTTCAATCTCGTTACTGGCAAGTCTCTTTACTCGTTCCGTAATACATCATCTCATAACTAACATCTTAGTTATTATGCTTGCAAGGCTTATGTGATGTGTATTACCGAGAGGGCCCAGAGATACCTCTCCGACAATCGGAGTGACAAACCCTAATCTCGAAATACGCCAACCCAACATCCACCATTGGAGACACCTGTAGTACTCCTTTATAATCACCCAGTTACGTTGTGACGTTTGGTAGTACCCAAAGTGTTCCTCCGGTAAACGGGAGTTGCATAATCTCATAGTTATAGGAACATGTATAAGTCATGAAGAAAGCAATAGCAACAAACTAAACGATCGGGTGCTAAGCTAATGGAATGGGTCATGTGAATCAGATCATTCAACTAATGATGTGACCTCGTTAATCAAATAACAACTCTTTGTTCATGGTTAGGAAACATAACCATCTTTGATTAACGAGCTAGTCTAGTAGAGGCATACTAGTGACACTCTGTTTTGTCTATGTATTCACACATGTGTTATGTTTCCGGTTAATACAATTCTAGCATGAATAATAAACACTTATCATGATTTTAAGGAAATAAATAATAACTTTATTATTGCCTCTAGGGCATATTTCCTTCATATCACGCCATCTTGGGAAGGCCAGCTTACGCACGCTTCATGGCTCGACCATGCTACGTGTATCTTAAATTAAAGATGCCTGGCCCCAAAGGTGTGATCACTGTTACGGGCAACCGGAAGAAAGCAGAAGAATGTTTCCAGAAAGGGTCAAAGATCGCCGACGCTCAGATGGCAGTAGTCGAGCTGAAAGAGTACCAAAAGACTGCCGACCCGAGTGAATTGCTGCGGGCTAAGAAGCCTGCCTCCGAGTCAGCTTTTCAGTCGGCTGGCGAAACGAAGACAGTCCACATTCACCCGACTGATCCCGACGCAGCTCCGACTCACATCTCGACGACGCTCGATTCCAAATAGGAAGAAGCGCTCATCCAGCTCCTCCGTGAGAACTGGGACATCTTCGCATGGAAACCCTCTGACATGCCTGGAGTTCCCAGGGGGCTGGCTGAGCACCGCCTGCGAGTCGACTCAAAGTTCAAAACCGTGAAAGAACATCTTCGGCGGTCCGCCGTCCAGAAAAAACAAGCCATTGGCGAGGAAGTGGCTCGGCTCTTAGCAGCTGAGTTCATCCGAGAGATCTACCACTCCGAGTGGCTCGCCAATGTTGTCATGGTCCCCAAGAAGGACAAGTCACTCCGTATGTGCATTGATTTCAAGCATATCAATCGGGCCTGCCCAAAAGATCATTTTCCTCTCCTTTGCATCGACCAAATTGTCGACTCAACTGCGGGATGCGAGAGATTGTCTTTTCTAGATGCCTACTCCGGGTACCATCAGATCCGTCTGTATGGGCCCGACGAAATCAAGATAGCTTTCATCACTCCATCCGGATTCTTCTGTTACGTCACCATGCCGTTCGGCCTCAAGAATGCCGGAGCCACATTCATGAGAATGATCCAGAAGTGTTTACTCACTCAAATCAGTCGGAATGTGGAGGCGTACATGAACGATATCATAGTCAAATCCCGGAAAGGTTCCGACCTACGGGCTGACCTTGCCGAAACCTTCGCCAACCTCAGGAGGTACGATATCAAGATCAATCCGTCAAAGTGCACTTTCGGAGTTCCAGGTGGCAAGCTACTCGGTTTTCTCGTTTCCGAACGGGGAATCGACGCCAATCCTGAAAAAATTGGCACCATACTCCGGATGAAGCGTCCTGTACGTGTGCATGATGTCCAAAAACTTACAGGCTGCTTGGCCGCCCTAAGTCGATTCATTTCTCGACTCAGTGAAAAAGCGTTGCCTCTTTACCGACTGATGAAAAAGTCTGAAAAGTTCGAGTGGACTCTAGAAGCTGATGCAGCGTTTGCAGAGCTCAAAGCTCTGCTCTCCACCCAGCCGGTGCTAGCTGCCCCAATTAGCAAAGAGCCTCTGCTGCTTTACATTGCAGCCACGGGACAAGTTGTCAGTACAGTACTTACGGTCGAGCGGGAAGAGGAAGGGAAGGCCTTCAAAGTTCAACGCCTTGTTTATTATGTGTCTGAAGTTTTGACCCCTTCAAAACAAAGATACCCCCACTACCAGAAGCTTGTATATGGGATTTACATGACCACGAAGAAAGTTGCACATTATTTCTCTGATCACTCCATTACAGTCGTCAGCGACGCCCCATTGTCGGAGATCCTGCATAACAGAGATGCAACTGGTCGAGTGGCCAAGTGGGCGATTGAACTCCTTCCTTTAGACATCAAGTTTGAAGCAAAGAAAGCCATCAAGTCCCAAGCAATCGCGGATTTCATCGCCGAGTGGATTGAACAGCAACTTCCGACTCAAGTTCACTCGGAACACTGGACCATGTTCTTTGATGGATCCAAGATGCTGAATGGTTCGGGCGCGGGGGTAGTTCTGGTATCCCCCCGAGGAGATAAGCTCAGATATGTTCTCCAGATTCACTTCGATTCCTCCAATAACGAAGCAGAGTATGAAGCACTTTTGTATGGGTTGCGCATGGCCATTTCGCTCGGCGTCCGTCGCCTCATGGTCTATGGCGACTCGAATCTGGTAGTTAATCAAGTGATGAAGGAGTGGGACGTCAGGAGTCCGGCAATGACTGGATACTGCAATGCAGTACGAAAGCTAGAGAAGAAGTTCGAGGGGTTGGAACTCCACCACATCCCCCGACTGAAAAAATCAGGCAGCTGACGACTTGGCAAAGATAGGCTCCAAGAGAGAAGCCATTCCAAGCAACGTGTTCTTGGAACACATTCACTCGCCGTCAGTCCAAGAAGATCCTTTCACAGAAGAAACCCCGCAGCCGAAAAGTGCCACGGATCCGACTGAAGTTGAAGTGCCTGCAGTAGTCGACCTAATCATGGAAGTCTTGGCAGTCATCCCTGACTGGACGATACCGTACATTGCATATATCCTAAGGAAAGAACTCCCGGAGGACGAGGAGGAGGCTCGACAGATCGTCCGCCGATCTAAGGCCTTCACGGTCATAAGAGGATAGCTGTACAGAGAAAGTGCGACCGGAGTCGGCCAGAAATGCATAACGCCGGAAGAGGGTCAAATAATCCTCAACGATATCCACTCGGGAACCTGCGGTCACCATGCGTCCTCTCAGACCATTGTGGCTAAGGCATACCGAGCTGGATTTTATTGGCCAAGGGCAAATGAGATGGCGAAAGAGATAGTCGACAGGTGCGAGGGCTGCCAGTTCTACTCCAACATGTCACACAAGCCCGCGTCAGCCCTGAAAACCATTCCGCTCGTCTGGCCCTTTGCCGTCTGGGGATTGGACATGGTTGGCCCCCTAAGAACGGGCAGGAGTGGATTCACTCATGTGCTTGTGGCAGTCGACAAGTTTACCAAATGGATTGAAGCTAAGCCCATAAAGAGCCTCGACGCTGGCACCGCTATCAGTTTCATCAGAGGATTGACATTCAGATATGGAGTCCCGCACAGCATCATCACTGATAACGGGACAAACTTTGATTCGGACGAGTTCAGAGCATTTTGCGCTTCTCAAGGCACACGAGTCGACTACGCCTCAGTCGCTCAACCCCAGTCGAATGGACAGGCTGAGAGAGCAAATGGTCTGATTCTCAAAGGGCTAAAACCTCGGCTGATGCGCGATCTCAAGCATGCGGCAGGCGCTTGGGTCCACGAGCTTCCGTCAGTGCTGTGGGGATTAAGGACCACCCCTAACCGGTCGACTGGAAGGACCCCATTCTTTCTGGTTTATGGAGCCGAAGCTGTCTTGCCAAGCGATCTCCTTCATAATGCGCCCCGAGTCGAACTTTACACCGAAGATGAAGCGGAGCAGGCCCGGCAAGACGCAGTCGACCTCTTGGAGGAAGAGAGGGAGATGGCAATGATCAGATCGACCATTTACCAGCAGGACTTGCGTCGATTCCACGCCCGGAATGTGAAGAGTCGAGCCTTTCAAGAAGGAGATTTGGTCCTCCGAGTGGATCAACAGAAACCTCACAAACTCGTTCCCACTTGGGAAGGCCCCTTCATCGTCACCAGAGTCCTCCACAACGGAGCATATCACCTTTACAATGTTGATCGACAAATTGACGAACCTCGAGCTTGGAACGCGGAGCTTCTCCGCCCCTTTTACACTTAAGTCTGCTCTCAAACCAGATGTAATAAGAAAAACTCCTGAAGTTCATTTTTATCAGAAATAAGAGTGTTCCAATAATTGTTGTCACTGTTGTATGTATCCGAAATCCCCCAGTGGGTGACTTAGCTGCGAATCCGATTCGCCTAAGTTTGAAAAATCCTACCGAGTGGAGAGCAAACCTCCCACTCGGGGGGCTTAGCTGCAGTTCAGCACTCGCCTAAGTTCTCCACGAAGAGACTTAGCTGCAGTCAGACACTCGCCTAAGTTTGAAAAATCCTACCGAGTGGAGAGCAAACCTCCCACTCGGGGGCTTAGCTGCAGTTCAGCACTCGCCTAAGTTCTCCACGAAGAGACTTAGCTGCAGTCAGACACTCGCCTAAGTTTGAAAAATCCTACCGAGTGGAGAGCAAACCTCCCACTCGGGGGCTTAGCTGCAGTTCAGCACTCGCCTAAGTTCTCCACGAAGAGACTTAGCTGCAGTTAGACACTCGCCTAAGTTTGAAAAATCCTATCGAGTGGAGAGCAAACCTCCCACTCGAGGGATTAGCTGCAGTTCAGCACTCGCCTAAGTTCTCCACGAGGAGACTTAGCTGCAGTCAGACACTCGCCTAAGTTCGAAAAATCCTACCGAGTGGAGAGCAAACCTCCCACTCGGGGGCTTAGCTGCAGTTCAGCACTCGCCTAAGTTCTCCACGACGAGACTTAGCTGCAGTCAGACACTCGCCTAAGTTTGATAAATCCTACCGAGTGGAGAGCAAACCTCCCACTCGGGGGCTTAGCTGCAGTTCAGCACTCGCCTAAGTTCTCCACGAAGAGACTTAGCTGCAGTCAGACACTCGCCTAAGTTTGATAAATCCTACCGAGTGGAGAGCGAACCTCCCACTCGGGGGCTTAGCTGCAGTTCAGCGCTCGCCTAAGTTCTCCATGAAGAGACTTAGCTGCGGTCAGACACTCGCCTAAGTTTGAAAAATCCTACCGAGTGGAGAGCAAACCTCCCACTCGGGGGCTTAGCTGCAGTTCAGCGCTCGCCTAAGTTCTCCACGAAGAGACTTAGCTGCAGTCAGATACTCGCCTAAGTTCGAAACCCACCTTATCCTGAAGAGCTCCGCCACAAATACAATGTGAGCTTCGTCCCACTCTACAGTAACAAGGCGTGGGTCGACTGCCACCTTTTCCCGAGAGCTCCGCCACAAATACAATGTACAACAACAGGGTGTGGGTCGACTGCCACCTTTTCCCGAGAGCTCCGCCACAAATACAATGTACAACAACAGAGTGAGGGTCGGCCATCAAGCCCCACACGACAGTTCCAGACCACGAAGATATTCAGCAAAAATTAAGTTCGGATAAAGCTTAAAAGGCACTCCCGAATCAAAGTACTCGAGCCCTCAGCTCGGCAGGATTTAAACGATTACAAGTCCACTCGGCATTCCGAGGCTAATTTAAGGGAAGGCATAAAAGTTTTCTCACTCCTCAAGAGGAGGACTGGCAGGAGCGACGAACTCATCCAGGTCAATTCCGTCCGCAATGCGAGTGGCTGCAGCAATGAAGGTCTCCATGAAGTCTTGGAAGCTGTGTATCTTGGTATTGGCGACTTGGATGGCGGCCAGCTTTTCTTCTCGCGCCTCCTTGCAGTGGACGCGGACTAAGGATAGAGCCACATCGGCGCCGCACCAGGCAGAAGACTTTTTCCACTCCTGCACTCGATCGGGGATTTTGTCAAGTCGAGCCATAAGAGACTCGAGATCGTTCTGGAGCGTGGACTCTGGCCAGAGTGTCGAGTCGATCCGTGACATGGCGACCTTTAGTCGAGCCAAGTAATCCACGGCGCCGTCGATTCGAGATTCCAGTCGGAGCAGGTTCATAGCAGTATCATCTTTCACCGGAGAATTGATTGGGTCCAGACCCGTTTCGATCCGCCCGGTCTCCTCTTCGAAGTTCTGACAGAATTCTGCACACAAGACCTAAAGATAAGCCAACGATCGCAAGATTGAGTCGACACAAAAGTACAGAACAGTCAAAATTAGACGTGCACCTTCAAGTTTGATGTACAGCCTCTTGGCGAGGCTCCTCAGGTAGCTCTCCAGGTCGTCCCTCCTACGGGCGATGCCTTCCATCTCCTCGCCCAAGAGGAGGTTCTTCTTCTTCCAACTGGCAGTCAGCCTGTTGGCATCAGTCAGAGCGGCCTGCAACCTGGTGTTCTCTTTTTCCAACTGGTCGACCGAAGCCAGCTTCTGTTCAGCCAGAGCCGTCTTGTCGTCAGCCGCCTTGCGGGCAACAGCCAGGTCCTGGTCCTTCCTCGCCAAAGCTTTTTCCAATTCTCCTACAAAGAAATGGCGATTGAATCGGAAACAGCAAAGGAATGCTCAAGCCTGAAAACAAAATCAGTCGACAAAGTCGCTTTACCTGCGGCGCCCTCCCTGACCTTCTGCAACTCCGTCCTGGCCAGCTCTAGATCAAGGTCCAGTTGAATCTTCTGTTTCTCCAATTCAGCATAACGAGCGGCAAGTTCGTAGGATCTCTGCAAAAAGAAAAACCAGCTGACAGACGTTCGAGATAAGTTGCTTCCGAGTAACTAAGGAACAATGGTGACGTTTCTAAGACCACAGCCGAATCAAAAACATTCGACAGTAGTCTCGGGGACTACACCCAGTGGGTGCACTCAGCGTGCCCCCACTGGTTCGACCAAAAAAATGACTGCCCGCAGTCGACAGGACACGGACCACTCAACCTGGCCAGACCAAACCGAGTGAAGAAGTACAGATTCACAAATGCAATATACAGACTACAGTCGACTGCCAGCAGTCCACCGTAGTCTCGGGGACTACACCCAGTGGGTGCACTCAGCGTGCCACCACTGGTTCGACCAAAGAGAAAACACACCCAGTGGGTGTACAGATACAGATAAAAAGATCTTCAAAAAGAAAAAGAAAGAGGGAGAAAGACTCTTCAAACAAACAAGTATCAAGTCGACTGACCTGGACGTTACTCTGAAGCGCCGAACTCGCGTCGTAAGCCGCCTGGCTGGCCTCCCGAGCCTTCTTCACCTGTTCCATCATGACCCCTGCCTGGTGTATGGCCTCCTTCGCAGCGGCCACTTCGTCTTCAGGGACAGAGTACGCGACAAAGAGCGAAGTCGGATTGGCAGTCGACGCCGAGGGCTGCGCACTCGACAGGGGATTGACGAAGGACACAGAAGCCCGAGGGGCATCGCCGCCGTCCCGAGCCGCGGCCTCAGGCGCCGGAGCAGGCTGGGGAGCCCTGTCAGTCGACGGCCTCTTGGTCCTCCCTATCCTCAGCAGCTCGTTGTCATCATCATCCGGGAGGTCGATAACATGAGGAGGAGCTGCAGGAAGAACTTTCAATCGACCAGAATTGCAAGAAACGACCAAGCCAACTCAAAAACAGAACGCCAATAATCGTACCAGGGTTGGAGGTAGCAGCGTCCCCCATCTCTTGGTCATCGTCTTTTGCAGAGACCTCAGAGGTAGCAGCACTGCAAATTTCGAAGAATCAGCTAGTTAAGCATAACGAGTCGACCGAGGATTCGTCCTCCAATCGACGAAAGAAGACAAGACTTGTTACCCGAAAATAACAGGGACAGATATCTTCATTTTGGGCAGAGTCTTGGGCGGCTTGGATTGCGTCGTGCGTGGTTTCTTGGGGACCTTCCCAGTCGGTGTTGGAGAAGAAGTCCGAGGGCGTTTCGACGATGGCCCGACGGAGGCAGTCGCCTGGCCACGTCCCTGCGCCCGGTCGTGTGCGAGCTTGGATCGCCTTTCCGGGCGGGGAGGTTCGGCCTCCTCCTCCTCCTCGCTGGAGAAGACGTCATCGCCTCCCTCTCCTTCGCCGTCTGACTCCAACTCGCCCTGGTCGTCCCCGCTCTCACCTCCGCTCCCTTCTCCTTCCTCAGTCGACCCCTGTGCCCCGTTGGGCGTCGAATACATCTCAGTGGTCGCCTGAAAGACAGCAGACAAAATGGAAAGTCAGTCGACTCGCTCAAAAGAAGACCAATGTAGAAAACGAAGATTTCAGTCGGAAACATAAAGACGCACCTGGTCGACCTCATATGAACTGTCGAGTGGAATGACCCTCCTAGCTCCTCGGGGGTTGCCCTTGTTCCCCGTAATGCTTGACAGCCACCCCTCCAACATCTCGTCGGTGACCTCCTCCGGGTGGATCCGAGTGGTGTCCTCGAGGCCGGAGTACAGCCACATCGGGTGGTCCCGAGCCTGGAGTGGTTGGATTCGCCTCTTGAGGAAGACTTCAAGCAGGTCCATCCCCGTCACGCCCTCACGGACAAGTTCGACCACTCGACCCGCCAGTATCTTGACCTGGGCCTTTTCTTCGGGCGTCACCTTCAGAGAAGCCGGCTTTTCGGCTCGGTCGAGGGTGAAGGGTGGAAGTCCAGTCGACTGCCCTGGGGTCACCTAATCCTGGTAGTAGAACCAAGTCGCCTGCCACCCTCGAACTGACTCCGGGAAGGTGATGGAGGGAAAACAGCTTTTCCCCCTCGTCTGGATCGCCAAACCCCCGCACAGCTGGATCACCTGTGTCTTCTCGTCACTCGACTTGGCCTTCTTCACCGACTGAGAGCGACAGGTGAAGATGTGCTTGAAAAGTCCCCAGTGTGGGCGGCACCCCCAGGAATGCCTCACACATAGAAATAAAGGCGGCAAGATAGACTATGGAGTTCGGAGTAAAGTGATGGAGCTGCGCCCCGAAGAAGTTCAGGAAGTTGCGAAAGAAAGAGTGGGGCGGCAGAGAGAACCCACGGTCAATATGAGTCGCCAGGAGGACGCACTCACCGTCGCGTGGCTGGGGCTCGATTTCTCCCCCTGGAAGGCGCGCCGCCCTATGGGGAATGGCTCCTCCCTCGACCAGGTCGTCGAGGTCCTCCTGACGGAGCACCGAGGGCATCCAGTCGCCCTGGATCCACCCCTTGGGCAGGGCCGTCCGAGAGGAAGAACCCCCGCGCGCGGACTTCTTTCCCTTCCCCGCCGCCGCCGCCTTCTTCGCGCGCTCCAGAGCGGTCGTCTTACCCTTCACCATCGTCGCCAGCGAGGTCTCGAGCTGATTTTGTGGTGGCGGGGCGAGAGCGAAGGAAACGGAGGAGGCGACGGAGAAACAGAGAAGGAAGAGGAAGAGATGAGCACGCGTACTGAAGAAAGGCTCCGGGCCAACTACTTATAAGGGGCCGCTCCCGAGTGGCTGGCAGGTAGGCCCGAGCTATCCAGCCAAATCCCGTGGCAGGCACGCGCGTTGTACGTGGCGAAAAAGGCGGCGCGGGGATCGAGGAGCCTTCGCACTGTCGATCCCGATTACCGCGGCCGCCCCTGTTCCGTGCGCTTCCCAAAAAATTCGAATCCCACGATCTCCGCCAGCTACAGAACAACTTGACGAAACGGAAATCCCGCGCACGCCAGCGCTCGATGCCTCGCAGGTAAAGAAATCCATTCGATGAAAGACCTGGAACGAATCAAGGCGACTGAAAGAGGTTAATGACGCCATCCGTGACAGCCGACCCAGAACGAAGCACCCATAATAACCCGAAGGGTCGGTTGGAAAGGTCCCTAACCCCTTTTCTCACTCCAGCCTCGATCCGTTCGGGGGCTAATGATGAAGTCATGTACCTACGGTAGGGACACGGACCCGTCCTAAGAGCCCTACCATAGGACATCCTTAGAGGAAGTCACCTTTCAAACAACTTGAAGATATCCCACTCGACGGATTGAAGACACTCGACCAAGAAGCTGTCACTCGACCAAGAAGCCAACCACTCGACTGCCAGAAGACCTCAAGTCACTCCGCAGGCAAACGGTCGGCTATTAAGTAGTCTTTATGATTATTATGACACTTTATTAGGGACGTTATCAGTAACGCCCACCTTAAATGTACCTTAAACCCTGCATTACTGAGGGCAGGAGAGGGCTGGCGAACTCTATATAAGCCACCCCCCTCCTCAGTATCAAGGGTTCGCACCCCTGTCATTTTACACACGCATAATCCAGTCGACCGCCTCCGGACACCGAGACGTAGGGCTGTTACTTCCTCAGAGAAGGGCCTGAACTCGTAAACCTTGCGTGCTTACAACTCCCCAATAGCTAAGGTCTAGCCTCTCCATACACACCCCCTACCTCACTGTCAGACTTAGAACCACGACAGTCAGTAATCTAGTTCACATCTATATGTGATTAACACCCAAAGAGTACTAAGGTGTGATCATGTTTTGCTTGTGAGAGAAGCTTAGTCAACGAGTCTGCCAAAATTCAGATCCGTATGTATTTTGCAAATTTCTATGTCTATAATGCTCTGCACGGAGCTACTTTAGCTAATTGCTCCCACTTTCAATATGTATCCAGATGAGGACTTAGTGTCATCCGGATGAGTGCCAAAAACTTGTATCGACGTAATCCTTTTACGACGAACCTTTTGTCACCTCCATAATCGAGAAACATATCCTTATTCCACTAAGGATATTTTTGACCGATGTCCAGTGATCTACTCTTAGATTACTATTATACTCCCTTGCTTAACACAGTGTAGGGTATACAATAGATCTGGTACACAGCATGGCATACTTTATAGAACCTATGGCTGAGGCATAGGGAATGACTTTCATTCTCTTTCTATCTTCTGCCGTGGTCGGGCTTTGAGTCTTACTCAATTTCACACCTTGTAACACAACCAAGAACTCTTTCTTTGACCGTTCCAATTTTGAACTACTTCAAAATATTGTCAAGGTATGTACTCATTGAAAAAAAAAACTTATCAAGCGTCTTGATCTATCTCTATAGATCTTGATGCTTAATATGTAAGCAGCTTCACCGAGGTATTTCTTTGAAAAACTTCTTTCAAAATACTCCTTTATGCTTTGTAGAATAATTCTACATTATTTCCGATCAACAATGTGTCATTCACATATACTTATCAGAAATGTTGTGGTGCTCCCACTCACTTTCTTGTAAATACAGGCTTCACCGCAAGTCTGTATAAAGCTATATGCTTTGATCATCTCATCAAAGCGCATATTCCAACTCTGAGATGCTTGCACCAGTCCATAGATGGATCGCTGGAGCTTGCACATTTTGTTAGCACCTTTAGGATTGACAAAACCTTCTGGTTGTATCATATACAACTCTTCTTTAATAAATCCATTAAGGAATGCAGTTTTGTTTATCCATTTGCCAGATTTCATAAAATGCGGCAATTGCTAACATGATTCGGACAGACTTAAGCATAGATACGAGTGAGAAACTCTCATCGTAGTCAACACCTTGAACTTATCGAAAACCTTTTTGCGACAATTCTAGCTTTGTAGATAGTAACACTACTATCAGCATCCGTCTTCCTCTTGAAGATCCATTTAATCTCAATGGCTCGCTGATCATTGGGCAAGTCAATCAAAGTCCATACTTTGTTCTCATACATGGATCTCATCTCAGATTTCATGGCCTCAAGCCATTTCGCGGAATCTGGGCTCATCATCGCTTCCTCATAGTTCGTAGGCTCGTCATGGTCAAGTAACATGACCTCCAAAACTGGTTTACCGTACCACTCTGGTGCGGATCTCACTCTGGTTTTACCTACGAGGTTTGGTAGTAACTTGATCTGAAGTTACATGATCATCATCATTAGCTTCCTCACTAATTGGTCTAGTAGTCACGGGAACAGATTTCTGTGATGAACTACTTTCCAATAAGGGAGCAGGTACAGTTACCTCATCAAGTTCTACTTTCCTCCCACTCACTTCTCTCGAGAGAAATTCCTTCTCTAGAAAGGATCCATTCAAAGCAACGAATATCTTGCCTTCGGATCTGTGATAGAAGGTGTACCCAACATTTTCTTTTTGGGTATCCTATGAAGACGCACTTTTCCGATTTGGGTTTGAGCTTATCAGGTTGAAACTTTTTCACATAAGCATTGCAACCTCAAACTTTAAGAAACGAGAGCTTAGGTTTCTTGCCAACCCATAGTTCATACGGTGTCGTCTCAACGGATTTAGATGGTGCCCTATTTAACGTGAATGCAGCTGTCTCTAATGCATAACCCCAAAACGATAGTGGTAGATCGGTAAGAGACATCATAGATCGCACCATATCTAATAAAGTACGGTTATGACGTTCGGACACACCATTACATTGTGGTGTGCCAGTTGGCGTGAGTAGTGAAACTATTTCACATTGTTTTTAACTGAAGGCCAAACTCGTAACTCAAATACTCTTCTCTATGATCAGATCGTAGAAACTTTATTTTCTTGTTACGATGATTTTTCACTTCACTCTGAAATTCTTTGAACTTTTCAAATGTTTCAGACTTATGTTTCATCAAGTAGATATACTCATATCTGCTCAAATCATCTGTGAAGATCAGAAAATAATGATACCTGTCGCGAGCCTCAATATTCATCGGACCACATACATCAGTATGTATGATTTCCAACAAATCTGTTGCTCGCTCCATTGTTCCGAAGAACAGAGTCTTAGTCATCTTGCCCATGAGGCATGGTTCGCAAGCATCAACTGATTCATAATCAAGTGATTCCAAAATCCCATCAGCATGGAGTTTCTTTATGCGCTTTACACCAATATGACCTAAACAGCAGTGCCACAAATAAGTTGCACTATCATTATTAACTTTGCATCTTTTGGTTTCAATATTATGATTATGTGTATCACTACGATCGAGATCCAACGAACTATTTTCATTGGGTGTGTAACCATATAAGGTTTTATTCATGTAAACAGAACAACAATTTATACTCTTACTTAAATGAATAACCGTATTACAATAAACATGATCAAATCATATTCATGCTCAATGCAAACACCAAATAACATTTATTTAGGTTCAACACTAATCCCGAAATTATAGGGAGTGTGCGATGATGATCATATCAATCTTGGAACCACTTCCAACACACATCATCACTTCACCCTTAACTAGTCTCTGTTTATTCTGCAACTCCTGTTTCGAGTTACTAATCTTAGCAACTGAACTAGTATCAAATACTGAGGGGTTACTATAAACACTAGTAAAGTACACATCAATAACATGTATATCAAATATACTTATGTTCACTTTGTCATCCTTCTTATCCGCCAATCACTTGGGGTAGTTCCGCTTCCAGTGACCAGTCCCTTTGCAGTAGAAGCACTTAGTCTTAGGCTTAGGACCAGACTTGGGCTTCTTCACTTGAGTAGCAACTTGCTTACTGTTCATCTTAAAGTTCCCCTTCTTCCCTCTGCCCTTTTCTTGAAACTAGTGGTCTTGTCTACCATCAACACTTGATGTTTTTATCGATTTCTACCTTCGTCAATTTCAGTATTACGAAGAGCTTGGGAATCGTTTCCGTTATCCCTTGCATATCATAGCTCATCACGAAGTTCTACTAACTTGGTGATGGTGACTAGAGAATTCTGTCAATCACTATTTTGTCTGGAAGATTAACTCCCACTTGATTCAAGTAATTGTAGTACCCAGACAATCTGAGCACATGCTCACTAGTTGAGCGATTCTCCTCCATCTTTTAGCTATAGAACTTGTTGGAGACTTCATATCTCTTAACTTGGGTATTTGCTTGAAATATTAACTTCAACTCCAGGAAAATCTCATATGTTCCATGACGTTCAAAACGTCTTTGAAGTCCCGATTCTAAGCCGTTAAGCATGGTGCACTAAACTATCAAGTAGTCATCATATTGAGCTAGCCAAATGTTCATAACATCTGCATCTGCTCCTTCAATAGGTCTGTCACCTAGCGGTGCATCAAGGACATAATTCTTCTGTGCAGCAATGAGGATAAACCTCAGATCACGGATCCAATCCGCATCATTGCTACTAACATTTTTCAACACAATTTTCTCTAGGAACATTTCAAAATAAACACAGGGAAGCAACAACGCGAGCTATTGATTTACAACATAATTTGCAAAATACTCCCAGGACTAAGTTCATGATAAATTTAAGTTCAATTAATCATATTACTTAAGAACTCCCACTTAGATAGACATCCCTCTAATCCTCTAAGTGATCACGTGATCCAAATCAACTAAACCATGTCCGATCATCACATGAGATGGAGTAGTTTCATTGGTGAACATCACTATGTTGATCATATCTACTATATGATTCACGCTCGACCTTTCAGTCTCCGTGTTCCCAGGCCATATCTGTATATGCTTGGCTCATCAAGTATAACCTAAGTATTTCACGTGTGCAACTGTTTTGCACCCGTTGTATTTGAACGTAGAGCCTATCACACCCGATCATCATGTGGTGTCTCAGCACGAAGAACTTTCGCAACGGTGCATACTCAGAGAGAACACTTCTTGATAATTAGTGAGAGATCATCTTAAAATGCTACCGTCAAACTAAGCAAAATAAGATGTATAAAAGATAAACATCATATGCAATCAAAATAAGTGATATGATATGGCCATCATCATCTTGTGCTTGTGATCTCCATCTTCGAAGCACCGTCATGATCACCATCGTCATTGGCGCGACACCTTGATCACCATCGTAGCAATGTTGTCGTCTCGCCAATCTTATGCTTCCACGACTATCGGTACCGCTTAATGATAAAGTAAAGCATTACAGCACAATTGTATTGCATACAATAAAGCGACAACCATATGGCTCCTGCCAGTTGCCGATAACTTGGTTACAAAACATGATCATCTCATACAATAAAATTTAGCATCATGTCACCATATCACATCATAACATGCCCTACAAAAACAAGTTAGACGTCCTCTACTTTGTTGTTGCAAGTTTTACGTGGCTGCTACGGGCTTAAGTAAGAACCAATCTTACCTACGCATCAAAACCACAACGATAGTTTGTCAAGTTGGTGCTGTTTTAACCTTCGCAAGGACCGGGCGTAGCCACACTCGGTTCAACTAAAGTTGGAGAAACTGACACCCGCTAGCCACCTTTGTGCAAAGCACGTCGGGAGAACCGGTCTCGCGTAAGCGTACGGGTAATGTCGGTCCGGGCCGCTTCGTCCAACAATACCGCCGAACCAAAGTATGACATGCTGGTAAGCAGTATGACATGCTGGTAAGCAGTATGACTTATATCACCCACAACTCACTTGTGTTCTACTCGTGCATATAACATCAACACATAAAACCTAGGCTCTGATACCACTGTTAGGGAACGTAGTAATTTCAAAAATTTCCTACGCACACGCAAGATCATGGTGATGCATAGCAACAAGAGGGGAGAGTGTGATCTACGTACCCTTCTAGACCGACAGCGAAAGCGTTATGACAACACGGTTGATGTAGTCGTACGTCTTCACGGCCCGATCGATCAAGCACCGAAACTACGGCACCTCTGAGTTCTAGCACACGTCCAGCTCGATGATGATCCCCGGACTCCGATCCAGCAAAGTGTCGGGGAAGAGTTCTGTCAGCATGACGGCATGGTGATGATCTTGATGTTCTACCGTCGCAGTGCTTCGCCTAAGCACCGCTACAATATTATCGAGGATTATGGTGGAGGGGGGCACCGCACACGGCTAAGAGAACGATCACGAAGATTAACTTGTGTGTCTAGAGGTGCCCCCTGCCCCCGTACATAAAGGAGCAAGGGGGAGGAGGCCGGCCCTAGGAGGGGCGCGCCAGGGAGTAGGATTCCTACTCCTAGTTGGAGTAGGTTTCCTCCTTTCCTAGTCCAACTAGGAGAAGGGGGAAAGGGAGGAAGAGGGGAAGGAAGGGAGAGAGGGGCCGCGCCCCAAACCCCTTGTCCAATTCGGACTGGGCTTGGGAGGGGCGTGTGCCACCTCCTGGTCCTTTCCACTAAGGCCCATTAAGGCCCATTGCTTCTTCCTCGTATTCCCGTAACTCCCCGGTACCTCCGAAAATACCCGAATCACTCGAAACCTTTCCGATGTCCGAATATAGTCGTCCAATATATCGATCTTTACGTCTCGACCATTTCGAGACTCCTCGTCATGTCCCCGATCTCATCCGGGACTCCGAACTCCTTCGGTACATCAAAACTCATAAACTCATAATACACCTGTCATCGAAACCTTAAGCGTGCGGACCCTACGGGTTTGAGAACAATGTAGGGACACGTCTCCGGTCAATAACCAATAGCGGAACCTGGATGCTCATATTGGCTCCCACATATTTTACGAAGATCTTTATCGTTCAGACCGCATAACAACATACGTTGTTCCCTTTGTCATCGGTATGTTACTTGCCCGAGATTCGATCGTCGGTATCTCAATACCTAGTTCAATCTCATTACCGGCAAGTCTCTTTACTCGTTTCGTAATACATCATCTCGTAACTAACTCCTTAGTTGCAATGCTTGCAAGGCTTATGTGATGTGCATTACCGAGAGGGCCCAGAGATACCTCTCCGACAATCGGAGTGACAAATCCTAATCTCGAAATACGCCAACCCAACATGTACCTTTGGAGACACCTATACAGCTCCTTTATAATCACCCAGTTACGTTGTGACGTTTGGTAGCACACAAAGTGTTCCTCTGGCAAACAGGAGTTGCATAATCTTATAGTCATAGGAACATGTATAAGTCATGAAGAAAGCAATAGCAACATACTAAACGATCGGGTGCTAAGCTAATGGAATGGGTAATGTCAATCACATCATTCTCCGAATGATGTGATCCCGTTAATCAAATGACAACACATGTCTATGGTTAGGAAACATAACCATCTTTGATTAACGAGCTAGTCAAGTAGAGGCATACTAGTGACACTTTGTTTGTCTATGTATTCACACATGTATTATGTTTCCGGTTAATACAATTCTAGCATGAATAATAAACATTTATCATGAAATAAGGAAATAAATAATAACTTTATTATTGCCTCTAGGGCATATTTCCTTCAGTTGGATCAAGTGTGAACATGCGTCTTCTGCGAACACCCCCGCATTATATGCATGGGGGCTGAAGCCGATGACTGCCATCTTTCAGGTTATATACATATATACATAAACGGCCGCACGGGAGGCATCATAGTAATTTTGGGCAAAAGTATAAATACAGCCTTGATAAACTCAATAAAACATTGTTTTTTACAATGGGAATACATGTCACTTAAACATAATATTTTTGAAGCACCGAGCCTCTATCAAACGAGCGCCTTCAAGAACTTCTTCAAAGTAGTGCTCGGCAGCCACTCGGCCTACGGCCGAACCCTGTGCCACAACAGTGGTGGCATCCATCTCCGCCCAGTATGTTTTGACACGGGCAAGGGCCATCCGCGAGTCCTTTATGCACGCCGGCCTCTTTATAGCATCGATGCGTGGCACAGCACCAAGGAATTGTTGCACTAAGCTAAAGTAGCTATTCGGCCTTGGCCCTCCTGGCCACAGATGATCCACAACGGACCTCATGGCAAGTCCGGATAATCTATGAAGCTCAGCCCAACCGGTCAATCGCTCATTCAGCAACAGCGGACGGACTGGAGCATGAAACTGTGACCAGAACAGCTTCTCCATTTCAGGACCTTTCTGATCCTTGAAGTACTCGGCCGCATCTGCAGCACTTGCAGCCAAATCCATGTACTCGTTCGCAAAATTCCATAGCCGGTCCAGAGGAGCATATTTCGAATCTCCGAACTTAGTTCGCAACAAGAAGGGCTTCCCAGAAACGATATCCGCAACTTGATTCAGCTCCTCCTTCATCGCTCTAATTTTGGAGCGGGCTTCCTTGGCAGCCACCCGGGCCTTCTCCAGGTCCGTCGCCTTCACCCGGTTTTCTTCTTCAAGAAGTCGGTAATGGTCAGCAGCATCTTTTAACTCTGCAGCCATCTTGGCTATTTTTTCTTTGCTCTCGCAATGCGCGGCCTGTTCGGCCCTTAACTCTTTGGCCGTCTCTAAAGCGGCCGCATTACTACTCCTTGCTTGCTCCTTGGCTTGGGCAAGCTCTGCTCGAAGGGTCTCCACGGTGGCAGCTCCATCTACAGTCACAACATATTAAAGATACTGGCATCATGCTGCTCTTACTATGTGACAATCACCTACCCTGTGCCTCATCAAGCCGCTTGTTAACAAGCACGATGTTGGCATCTACCGCATCTAGTTGCCGCCTTAGTTCGGCAAACCCATCAGTCCGGCTAGCCACCGGAGCTTCAACCACCTGCACATAAAGGCGGTCTGGTTATTACCTGGGACTATGATCCTTTGTTTGCCGCCGTTTTCGATGACAACCAGAGTCTCAGGGGCTACTATCTACACAGGGCACATCTAAAAATGTGCTGTACTGTCAAAAATGTACATCATTTCGTGTACCTCAAAACCCGTCGGTAGACTCATAAAGGCTTCATGCAACCCGCTTTTCGGTGGACGAAATCCTTTCAATCACCGTACCCATCAATGTGCGGTGCTCTTCTGAGATAGCCGCTTGCTCTAGCAGATCCGTCAGTACGTCTGACCGCACACCAGACGGTGCCGGACTCTTTTGATTGCTCTCTTCAAGAGCTGGATACTGAGGACTTCGGGTGGCCATAGGATTACCTTCTGGCCTTGCCGGATCAAGAGAAACCCTCCACGACGACACCTCGGGGTCGCCCGCCTCATGAGGCGGTATGGCAGGGGGAGGCGTTTCGCTCTCCATCATCTCTGGAAGAAGATCCCCTGAAGATGAGCTCTGCTGAGAAGGGCTAAGATCCGAACTGCAAGATAAACGCCTCGCTTATTTTCCTCAGAGGTAAAGCGAGATATTTTCATTATTAAGTACCCTTTTACTTACAGCTCGGTTGAGGGCTGATCCCCTTGAGGGCATAGTGCGGCCAGGGTATCCCCCAGGGTAGGACCCTCCGGCGGAGATTTCTTCCCCCGTTTGGAGACCATTGTCTCTGGGTCCTCAGAGGCGGTTCTCTTCCTTCCCTGGGGAGAGGAAGTTTCAGTTCCTCTTCCCCGGCTAACCTCCTTCGTGGAGGCACTGGCCTCCTTGTTCCCCCTTTATCTTCTCCTGAGGGCGCTTGATAAGGCGTGATCTCCAGCATCCTGGTTAGCACGGGATTTGGTGAGGTCTCGAGGAGGGGGGCCGAACACTTGATCAACTTTGCCTTCGCTATCCAATCCTGGGTCAAAGAGCGGCTTTTTTAGGGCAATGTTGCGATAAATAAACGGACAGTGTGTTTGGATGCGGGGCTACTTACTTGGGTATCCGGGCGATTGCAGCTCAGACCTGCATCCTCAGTAATGTCCGGACACATTATTTGTGGTCCGAAGAACAATTTGTACATCTCTTCGTGCGTCATGCCGAGAAAATGTTGAATAGCTCGCGATCCTTCCGGGTTGAATTCCCAGATGCGAAGGGGCCGGCGTTTGCAAGGCTGGACTTGGCGAACTAGCATAACTTGCACTACCATAACCAAACTGAAATCTCTCTCAAAGAGATCTCGGATACGGCTTTGCAGTATTGGCACGTCCTTGGCTGGACCCCAGCTCAGCCCCCTGCTGATCCATGACATCAGTTGTGGTGGGGGGCCTGAGCGAAAGGCGGGGGCAGCTACCCACTTGCCACTTCGGGGAGCTGTGATGTAGAACCACTCCCGCTGCCACAATCCGGACACCTCTGGGAAGCAACCCTCAGGCCATGGAGCGTCATCGATTTTGCTTATTAAAGCACCTCCGCACGCTGCGTGCTGCCCCTCGATCATCTTCGGCTTCACCTCCAAGGTCTTGAGCCACAGGCCGAAGTGAGGGGTAATGCGGAGGAAGGCCTCACATATGACAATAAATGTCGAGATGTGAAGAAGGGAATCCCGGGCCAGATCATGAAAATCTAGCCCATAATAGAACATAAGACCCCTAACAAAGGGATCCAGAGCGAGGCCTAGTCCTCAGAGGAAGTGGGAGACGAACACGATGCTCTGAATTCGGGGGTAAGGACGACTTGCCCTCGGGTAGGCAGCCGATGCGAAATTTCGGCGGTCAGATATCTGGCCTCTCTCAACTTCTTGATGTCCTCCCCCGTGACGGAGGAAGGCATCCACCGACCTTGAAGGTTGGATCCGGACATAGTTGAAGGTCCGAAGTGCCTAAACCTGAGCTTTGGGTGTTGGAACTTGAGGCGGGAGGCAGATTCGATTAAGATCGAGAGGAAAAGGCCTTGTCTCCTTTATAAAGAGGGTGAATATCAAGTGTCCTCCACATGGCCGTTTGGGACTTGCCTAAGATCTAGGAGTCCTACCAATAGGCACGGTTGGGTTACCCATGTCCGTATTGATGAGAATCCCGTAATAAAGGGGACACGATCTCTGCTTCGACAAGACGTGCCAAGGAAACCGCCTCGTGAAACACATTGAGATTGGTTATGAAAAACGATTCGAATAAAGATCTGGCTGTGGTGTGATGTCACACTACGGGGTACGTCAGCAGATTAGATTTATGGAAATATTATTCTCTCTACGGTGGTATGTGGAACTTGTTTTGCAGAGCCAGACACGATCCTCGTGTTCAAAATCTTCTATGAAGTATTCGGAGGAGGAACCCGCCTTGCAATGCCGAAGACAATCTACGCGCCGGACTCATCGTCATTGAAGCCTGGTTCAGGGGCTACTGAGGGAGTCCTGAATTAGGGGGTATCCGGACAACCGGATTATATCCTTTGGCCGGACTGTTGGACTATGAAGATACAAGATTGAAGACTTCGTCACGTGTCCGGATGGGACTCTCCTTGGCGTGGAAAGCAATCTTGGCAATACGGATATGTAGATCTCCTTCCTTGTAACCGACTCTGTGTAACCCTAGCCCCCCCCGGTGTCTATATAAACCGGAGGGTTTAGTCCATAGGGACAACATACAATCATACCATAGGCTAGCTTCTAGGGTTTAGCCTCTCTGATCTTGTGGTAGATCAACTCTTGTACTACTCATATCATCAAGAACAATCAAGCAGGAGGTAGGGTTCTACCTCCATCAAGAGGGCCTGAACCTGGGTAAAACATCGTGTCCCCTGCCTCGTGTTACCATCCGCCTTAGACGCACAGTTCGGGACCCCCTACCCGAGATCCGCCGGTTTTGACACCGGCAGGTAGTGATTGAAGAACTCTGTCAATGACACTATCATCAGGAAGATTATCTCCCAGTTGAGTCAAGTGGTTGTGGTACCCATACATTCTGAGTATATGTTCACTGACAGAACTATTCTCCTCCATCTTGCAGCTGTAGAACTTATAGGAGACTTCATATCTCTCAATCCGGGCATTTGCTTGAAATATTAACTTCAACTCCTGGAACATCTCATATGCTCCATGATGTTCAAAAAGTCATTGAAGTCCCGGTTCTAAGCCGTAAAGCATGGCACACTGAACTATCGAGTAGTCATCAGCTTTGCTCTGCCAGGTGTTCATAACATCTGGCGTTGCTCCTACAGTGGGTTTGTCACCTAGCGGTGCTTACAGGACGTAATTCTTCTGTGGAGCAATGAGGTTAATCCTCAAGTTACAGACCCAGTCCGTGTTGTTGCTACCATCATCTTTCAACTTAGCTTTCTCTAGGAACACATTAAAATTCAACGGAACAACAGCACGGGCCATCTATCTACAACAACATAGACATGCAAAATGCTATCAGGTACTAAGTTCATGATAAATTAAAGTTCAATTAATCAAATTACTTAAGAAGTCCCACTTAGATAGACATCTCTCCAATCATCTAAGTCATTACGTGATCCATATCAACTAAACCATGTCCGATCATCACGTGAGATGGAGTAGTTTTCAATGGTGAACATCACCATGTTGATCATATCTACTATATGATTCACGCTCGACCTTTCGGTCTCTGGTGTTCTGAGGCCATATCTGCATATGCTAGGCTCGTCAAGTTTAACCCGAGTATTCTGCGTGTGCAAAACTGGCTTGCACCCGTTGTATGTGAACGTAGAGCTTATCACACCTGATCATCATGTGGTGTCTCGGCACGACGAACTGTAGCAACGGTGCATACTCAGGGAGAACACTTATACCTTGAAATTTAGTGAGAGATCATCTTATAATGCTACCGCCGAACTAAGCAAAATAAGATGCATAAAGGATAAACATCACATACAATCAATATAAGTGATATGATATGGCCATCATCATCTTGTGCCTTTGATCTCCATCCCCAAAGCACCGTCATGATCACCATAGTCACCGGCTTGACACCTTGATCTCCATCGAAGCATCGTTGTCGTCTCGCCAACTATTGCCTCTACGACTATCGCTACCGCTTAGTGATAAAGTAAAACAATTACATGGCGATTGCATTTCAAACAATAAAGCGACAACCATAGGGCTCCTGCCAGTTGCCGATAACTGTGTTACAAAACATGATCATATCATACAAAAAAATTAGCATCATGTCTTGACCATATCACATCACAACATGCCCTGCAAAAACAAGTTAGACGTCCTCTACTTTGTTGTTGCAAGTTTTACGGGGCTGCTACGGGCTGAGCAAGAACCGTTCTTACCTACGCATCAAAAACCACAACACGGTATAGTGATTGCTTTTTGATCTTCAGAAAGAACCCTGTTCATTGAATCTGATTCAACTAAAGCTGGAGAAACAGACACCCACTAGCCACGTGTGTGCAAAGCGCGTTGGTAGAACCAGTCTCGCGTAAGCGTACGCGTAATGTCGGTCTGGGCCGCTTCATCCAACAATGCCGCTGAATCAAGAATCAACTAGCGACGGCAAGCAATATGTATATACCCACGCCCACAACTCCTTTGTGTTCTACTCGTGCATATAACATCTACGCATAAACCTGGCTCGGATGCCACTGTTAGGGAACGCAGTAATTTCAAAAAAATTCCTATGCATACGCAAGATCACGGTGATGCATAGCAACGAGAGGGGAGAGTATCGTCTACGTACCCTCGTAGACCGTAAGCGAAAGCGTTATGACAACGCGGTTGATGTAGTCGTACGTCTTCATGATCGACCGATCTAGCACCAAAGGTATGACACCTCCGTGATCTGCACACGTTCGGCTTGGTGACGTCCCGCGAACTCATGATCCAGTAGAGCTTCGAGGGAGAGTTTCGTCAGCACGACGGCGTGATGACGGTGATGATGTTGCTACCGAAGCAGGGCTTCGCCTAAGCACCACTACGATATAACCGAGGTGGATTATGGTGGAGGGGGGCACGGCACACGACTAAAAGATCAATGATCAACTTGTGTGTCTATGGGGTGCCCTCCTCCCCCGTATATAAAGGGGTGGAGGAGGTGGAGGGCCGGCCCTCTCTATGGCGCGCCCTAGGGGAGTCCTACTCCCTCTGAGAGTAGGATTCCCCCCTTCCAAGTAGGAGTAGGAGAGGAAGGAAGGAGGAGAGAGGGAGGAAGGAAAGGGGGGCCAGACCCCCTCCCAATTCGGATTGGGCTTGGGGGCGCGCCTCCCTATTTTCCCTTCCCTCTCCTCTATTCCACTAAGGCCCAATAAGGCCCATATACTCCCCGAGGGGGTTCCGGTAACCTCTTGGTACTCCGGAAAAATGCCCGAACCACTCGGAACCATTCTGATGTCCAAATATAGGCTTCCAATATATCGATCTTTACGTCTCAACCATTCTGAGACTCCTCGTCATGTCTGTTATCAAATTTGGGACTCCGAACTACCTTCGGTACATCAAAACACATAAACTCATAATACCGATCATCACCGAACGTTAAGCGTGCGGATCCTATGGTTTCGAGAACTATGTAGACATGACCGAGACATGTCTCCGGTCAATAACCAATAGCGGAACCTGGATGCTCATATTGGCTCCTACATATTCTACGAAGATCTTTATCGGTCAAACCGCATAACGGTATACGTCGTTCCCTTTGTCATCGGTATGTTACTTGCCCGAGTTTCGATCGTCGGTATCTCAATACCTAGTTCAATCTCGTTACCGGCAAGTCTCTTTACTCGTTCCGTAATGCTACATCCCGTAACTAACTCATTAGCTACATTGCTTGCAAGGCTTATTATGATGTACATTACTGAGAGGGCCCAGAGATACCTCTCCGACAATCGGAGTGACAAATCCTAATCTTGATCCATGCCAACTCAACAAACACCATCGGAGACACCTGTAGAGCACATTTATAATCACATAGTTACATTGTGACGTTTGGTAGCACACAAAGCGTTCCTTCGGTATTCGGGGGTTGCATGATCTCATAGTCATAGGAACATGTATAGTTATGGAGAAAGCAAACTAAACAATCATCGTGCTAAGGTAACGGATGGGTCAAGTCAATCACATCATTCTCTAATGATGTGATCCCGGTAATCAAATGACAACTCATGTCTATGGTTAGGAAACATAACCGTCATTGATTCGACAAGCTAGTCAAGTAGAGGCAAACTAGTGACCCTCTGCTTGTCTATGTATTCACACATGTACTAAGTTTCCGGTTAATACAATTCTAGCATGAATAATAAACATTTATCATGATATAAGGAAATATTAATAACAAATTTATTATTGCCTCTAGGTCATATTTCCTTCATATATATGGGGGCAGGGGCACCCTAGAACACACAAGTTGACAATTGTTTTGGCCATGTGCGGTGCCCCCCTCCCCGTATATAAAGGGGTGGAGGAGGTGGAGGGCCGGCCCTCTCTATGGCGCGCCCTAGGGGAGTCCTACTCCCTCCGAGAGTAGGATTCCCCCCTTCCAAGTAGGAGTAGGAGAGGAAGGAAGGAGGAGAGAGGGAGGAAGGAAAGGGGGGCCGGACCCCCTCCCAATTCGGATTGGGCTTGGGGGCGTGCCTCCCTATTTTCCCTTCCCTCTCCTCTATTCCACTAAGGCCCAATAAGGCCCATATACTTCCCGAGGGGGTTCCGGTAACCTCCTGGTACTCCGGAAAAATGCCTGAACCACTCAGAACCATTCCGATGTCCAAATATAGGCTTCCAATATATCGATCTTTACGTCTCAACCATTCCGAGACTCCTTGTCATGTCTGTTATCAAATTTGGGACTCCGAACTACCTTCGGTACATCAAAACACATAAACTCATAATACCGATCATCACCGGACGTTAAGCGTGTGGATCCTACGGTTTCAAGAACTATGTAGACATGACCGAGACATGTCTCCGGTCAATAACCAATAGCGGAACCTGGATGCTCATATTGGCTCCTACATATTCTACGAAGATCTTTATCGGTCAAACCGCATAACGGTATACGTCGTTCCCTTTGTCATCGGTATGTTACTTGCCCGAGATTCGATCGTCGGTATCTCAATACTTAGTTCAATCTCGTTACCGGCAAGTCTCTTTACTTGTTCCGTAATGCTACATCTCGTAACTAACTCATTAGCTACATTGCTTGCAAGGCTTATTATGATGTACATTACTGAGAGGGCCCAGAGATACCTCTCCGACAATCGGAGTGACAAATCCTAATCTTGATCCATGCCAACTCAACAAACACCATCGGAGACACCTGTAGAGCACATTTATAATCACACAGTTACGTTGTGACGTTTGGTAGCACACAAAGCGTTCCTCCGGTATTCGGGAGTTGCATGATCTCATAGTCATAGGAACATGTATAGTTATGGAGAAAGCAAACTAAACAATCATCGTGCTAAGGTAACGGATGGGTCAAGTCAATCACATCATTCTCTAATGATGTGATCCCGGTAATCAAATGACAACTCATGTCTATGGTTAGGAAACATAACCGTCATTGATTCGACAAGCTAATCAAGTAGAGGCAAACTAGTGACACTCTGTTTGTCTATGTATTCACACATGTACTAAGTTTCCGGTTAATACAATTCTAGCATGAATAATAAACATTTATCATGATATAAGGAAATATTAATAACAAATTTATTATTGCCTCTAGGTCATATTTCCTTCATATATATATGGGGGCAGGGGCACCCTAGAACACACAAGTTGACAATTGTTTTAGCCATGTGCGGTGCCCCCCTCCACAGAAACACACCTCGGTCATATCGTCGTAGTGCTTAGGAGAAGCCCTGCGCCGGTAACTTCATCATCATCGTCAACACGTCGTCGTGCTGACAAAACTCTCCCTCGGCCTCAACTGGATCAAGAGTACGAGGGACGTCACCGAGCTGAACATGTGCAGATCGCCGAGGTGCCGTGCGTTCGGTACTTGATCGGTTGGATCGCGAAGACATTTGACTACATCAACCGCGTTTATTAACGCTTCCGCTTTCGGTCTACAAGGGTACGTAGACACACTCTCCCCTCTTGTTGCTATGCATCTCCTAGATAGATCTTGCGTGATCGTAGGAATTTTTTTGAAATACTACGTTCCCCAACAGTATAGTACCAGCCAAAAAGAAAATTTTAATCCACAAAAGTAATGAAGGCATAATATGGATATCTTTGGTATTTTTTGTTCCAAGAGAATAAACATGCCACCCAGCAATGTGTCACTTGGGATCCAAACTGCCATTACTGTGGTTTTCTATAAACCACAGTTTGAAATTTCTGATGTGTTTGTAATCAACAAATGCCACAATTTTATAAATCATTATCTCTGTCCATAGTATTTTTACAATTTTTTAAAAATAGGCCTCGACCTCTTTTTCATACACCAATTTGGATAAAATTGTGGTTTCTAGATATTAGAGTATTCATTACCATTCATTGAAATACTTAGGTTTTAGATTACTACAATTTAATATCGCTTTGTTTCCAAACTAAGCAATGTCTGGTCTCGACAACGACATATATATGACTGACCAAGTAGGAATAACATCTTTCATTTTCATGTAAGCCATGATAGGCACAATATCTTTATGAACTAGACGATGCCCCGTGCGTTGCGGCGGGATTTCATATGAAATAAAAATTGTGTTGAATTAACCATTTAGCTATTGTCTTTATAGCTTCTCCTGAAGTAAGATAATTTGTTTATCAGTATTTTACAAATAAATAAGAAAATAAATATTTCTATCTACAATTCAAAGTTAGACCAAAACAAAATAAAATATGCATGCATAACTCACTTTTCTTTCGTATAGAGCACTCATGCACGCATGCATTTTTTCCTTGAGTAAAATATTTATAGGTGGGAGTTACTGCATGCATTTGCATGTGTGCGGCAGTTACTACATATGGTAGCTACAGTAGCTCTTAGTGTGTTGATCCGACGAATATTGTTGATTGATCTAGTATATCCAAGGGCTAAATTAATTTGGGTGATGTGGCTCAAGGAGAAGCTAGTGAATTTCTAATAGTGAGGGATAACTATTTAGATATAGTAGATGATGAAGGCACAACGTGCATCAAGTCAAAGAAGGAGGGAAATGTGCTAGAATTTGAAGGCAAGTTTAAGAGAAGAAGATACTAGAGCAACTCTAGTAGACTCGCCACATCTCTGATTGTCGTATGCGAAAGCGTGCTCTCTCTCTCTGTGTGTTGTGCGCAAATATAGAGTCATCATTGTGCAGACTTCATGGATGTTATCTTATTTGTTTTTTTTCATTTCTTCAGTTTTGTACGGGCAATTGAAGCTCAATGATGCATGTATCCGATAACTCAATAGCAACTATATTCAGTGGCCAAAAATGCACCACTTTGCGTACAATTAGCAACTTGAAATATTGCTTTTTCAAATAAGCCATCTTTCGAGCGACAATGCTACCTAGTACTACCTACACTACTTGGTGGCTGACATCGTCGGCCTCGGCGTTGTCGGCGTCCTCGTCCTCCAAGAGACTGTCAAAGTAGGCACATGGGACAATCTCTCGATGAAAGCATCAATGTCGGTGTCAAAACCGGCCGATCTCGGGTAGGGGGTCCCTAACTGTGCGTTTGAGGATCGAAGGAAACAGGAGACAAGAGGGACACGATGTTTTACCCAGGTTCGGACCCTCTTAATGGAGGTAAAACCCTACGTCCCGCTTGATTGTATTTGATAAGCATAGGGGTTATAAGAGTTGATCTACCTCGAGATCGTAATGGCTAAACCCTAGATGTCTAGCCTATATGAATTCTGATAGCCTCTACGTACTAAACCCTCCGGTTTATATAGACACTGGAGGGGTTTAGGGTTGTACAGAGTCGGTTTACAGAGAAAGGAAACTATACATCCGGACGTTAAGTTTGCCACCCATGCAAAGGAGATTCCCATCCGGACACCGGGGGAAGGCCTTCTACCATGTATCCTCTCGGCCCATCAGTTCGGCTCACAACACACGGGTCGGACTCAGGACCCCTTAGTCCAGGACTCCCTCAGCAGGCGCGAGCTGATACGTCTCCAACATATCTACTTTTCCAAACACTTTTGCCTTTGTTTTGGACTCTAACTTACATGATTTGAATGGAACTAACCCGGACTGACGTTGTTTTCAGCAGAATTGCCATGGTGTTATTTTTGTGCAGAAATAAAAGTTCTTGGAATGACCTGAAAATCAACGGAGAATATTTTTGAAATATATAAAAAATACTAGCGAAAGAATCAAGGCCAGGGGCCCACACCCTATCCACGAGGATGGGGGCGCACCTACCCCATGGGCGCGCCCCTGCCTCGTGGGACCCCTGACGCTCCACCGACCTCAACTCCAACTCCATATATTCACGTTCGGGGAGAAAAAAATAGAAGAGAAGGATTCATCGCGTTTTACGATACGGAGCTGCCGCCAAGCCCTAATCTCTCTCGGGAAGGCTGATCTGGAGCCCGTTCGGGGCTCCGAAGAGGGGAATCCGTCGCCATCGTCATCATCAACCTTCCTCCATCACCAATTTCATGATGCTCATCGCCGTGTGTGAGTAATTCCATCGTAGGCTTGCTGGACGGTGATGGGTTGGATGAGATTTATCATGTAGTCGAGTTAGTTTTGTTAGGGCTTGATCCCTAGTATCCATTATGTTCTGAGATTGATGTTGCTATGACTTTGCTATGCTTAATGCTTGTCACTAGGGCCCGAGTGCCATGATTTCAGATCTGAACCTATTATGTTTTTATGAATATATGTGAGTTCTTGATCCTATCTTGCAAGTCTACAGTCACCTATTATGTGTTACGATCCATTAACCCCGAAGTGACAATAATCGGGATACTTACCGGTGATGACCGTAGTTTGAGGAGTTCATGTATTCACTATGTGTTAATGCTTTGGTCTGGTACTCTATTAAAAGGATGCCTTAATATCCCTTAGTTTCCAATAGGACCCCGCTGCCACGGGAGGGTAGGACAAAAGATGTCATGCAAGTTCTTTTCCATAAGCACGTATGACTATATTCGAAATACATGCCTACATTACATTGATGAACTGGAGCTAGTTATGTGTCACCCTATGTTATAACTATTGCACGAGGAATCGCATCCGACATAATTACCCATCACTGATCCATTGCCTACGAGATTTTCATATATTGTTCTTTGCTTATTTACTTTTCCGTTGCTACTGTTACAGTCACTATAAAACCAAAACTGCTACCGTTACTTTTGCCACCGTTACCACTACTATTATATTACTTTGCTACTAAATACTTTGCTGCAGATATTAAGTTTTCCATGTGTGGTTGAATTGACAACTCAGGTGCTAATACTTGAGAATATTCTTTGGCTCCTCTTGTGTCGAATCAATAAATTTGGGTTGAATACTCTACGCTCAAAAACTGTTGCGATCCCCTATACTTGTGGGTTATCACGAGCTATCATTACACCTCCTCATCGGTGAGTGTGGGGTGGTACGCTTGGAGGATGCGCTCCTCGTGGCGAGTTTCGAGGGTAGAGAGCCATAGCACGATGTCAATCGGGTCCTTGGGCTTCGACTGGGTCTCGACGTGGACGACATTGCTCAGCGAGAAGAGGGGGACAACATCGTCCTCCTCCACCCGAATGAGGGGGTATATATCTATCTCCCTTGTGGACATTGTAGGCACCACGAGAAACGATGGATCCCTAACGGCCGCCAAATCCGTCGCAACCACCAAATCCACCGTCGTTGTTGGAGAAGGATTTGAAAATTGTCGTAGCTAGTGCGCCACATGAAGAGTTTGCAACGATGTGCGGTGTGTGGGACGGGAGGTTACACTCCGTCGCTAAGTTGAGCCAATAGGTTGCATTCTTGGACGAGAACATTGTCCCGGTTAATGGAGAATATGGGATGAAAGGAGGTGGCTAGGCCTTTGGTGATGGAACGCCTATTCGCCATAATTTTGTAGTTGGGGATAAAGCCGCGGACACAGATCCTCTGACGTAGCTAACCTCGACCTTCCCCGCCTTTCGGTCGCTGACAGGTGGACCCCACGCTTGATGGAACCCATGTGTCAGTGTCGCAATGGTAGGATAGCCCACGTCAGGGGATCCTCGTCCTGAAGGCGCATGGGCATCCGAATGATCGCCTTGAAAATTAGGAGGAGCGGTGGAGTCCATTAATGGGCGGTTACTTGCCCCACTTGTCAGTGTTAATCGAAACACAAAGATACGTGTAGACGGTCGACTATAGAGCAAGTTACATAAATGAGGTAGCTTTGTAAATTGTGAAGCCATATGATAACTCTGATACTCACAAACAAAAATTAGAAATATGATAACTCTTTTTTTTGAACACAATGCACACGCAAGGTCTCATACATACGCGCATACACTCATTCATATGAACGCACGCACACCCTACCCCTAGGAATAACTAGTCAATGCGCACGTGCAACCCACGTGTAATCTTAAGATTTGGTTTTTATTTATTCTACTTCATTCGTTGTAATCAAACCAAAGCAGTCTCTTCAAGTTGTAGGTTTCAAAATATAAGCTGTGAGATGATAATAATCTGTTTCTCACAGGGCAAGATACACTTTCTTATGCAGTAGGACACTGCCACTTCAGAGTGCGATTGCGTGAACTACCAACTTAATATGGCATGACCGGTTACTAACTAAGCTGCCACAAGTAAATCATTTTTCGATCAAATGCATTATGTGCATTTCACCAATTAGGGGACTGCCTCGTGCCACAGTGACATGTACAAAATTAGAATGTGGTTTATTAAATTTTTGAAAAATATATCACATGAAATGTTGAACGTTATAGGTATAACGCACCTGTAGGAATGCAGGGCGATGCCCTTAACCTTGAACGTCAGGAGCGGCCGCTAACCATCTTCGCCGCCATCTCTCCCTCGTCGGTGGCCACCCAGTGCTTGTCCTTTGGCCTAATCTTCTTCGCGACCTTGCTGTCGTCGTTCCCAACGGCCGGCATTGCGGGCTCCAGGTGGTTTAGTCCCCGACGGCTGAGTAGGCAGGCAGGCGGTGTCCCTGATCTTCTTCGCGACCTTGCTGCCGTCGTTCCCGACGACCGGCACGGCCGATCCCTAGGCGGTGTCCCTGATCTTCTTCGCGACCTTTCTGTTGTCGTTCCCGGTGGCCGGCACAGGCGGGCCCCAGGCGGTGTCCCTGATCTTCTTTGCAACCTTGCTGCCGTCGTTCTCAACGACCGACACGGCCGGGCCCCAGGCGGTTTAATCCCCGATGGCCAGCATGTGGTCGGGCAGGCAGTGTTCCTGATATTCTTCGTGACCTTGTTGATGCCATTCCCAACAACCGACACGGCCAGGCCCCAGGCGGTTTAGTCCCCGACGGCTGGCACGGCCAAGCAGGCGGTGTTCCTGATATTCTTCATGACCTTGTTGACGTTGTTCCCAACAGCAGGCACGGCCGGGCCCCAGGCGGTTTAGTCCTCGATGGCTGGCGCGGCCGGGCAGGCGGTGTCCCGAACGGCTGGACCACATGCGGTTTAGGGGGCGTCCTCGGTGACTCATCGCGATGCGGCTTGCGGCGGTTCCTTTGTGTCAGATTCCTTTCTATGAAAGGGTAGAAGGAAGATGATCAGGGTGAAGAGATGATTGGTTAGCGAGTTTCCTTTCTACGAAAGGGTATGGAAGGAAGGGAATCAGGGTGAAGAGATGATTGGTTAGCGAGTTTCCTTTCTACGAAAGAGTATGAAAGGAAGGGGATCATGGTGAAGAGATGATTGATTGGCGCTAAATATATTTAGTCGCTCACCATCAGGACAATAATGACGGTTGGATTAAGACGAATGAATGACTGAGATTTGTTGGATCTGCCTCACTGGGTCTTTTTATATTGGTATATAGATATATAGATATAGATATAGATGCAAGCATCAGGACTTGAACTATGATGGCAGTGTCTATGATGGCAGGGGCGGAGACAGGCCCCAAGCCCTGGGCCAGGGGCGTGAGGCTCTACTCCTTTGGTGACTGGATCATTACTAAGGATGTGAAGCCCAAATTCAGGAACAATTCTTCAATATGGCCTGGCTCCGCGCCTGCTGGTGGGCTGGGTTTGCAAAATATGGTAACTCTGATAAAGTGTCATCTTAGATCAAAATTATCATTTTAAAGGTTATTATGCTTGATCGGAGAGAATTTGCTAGACTTACTATTAGGTCATGAAGAACGGATTCCTGGAAAGAACTGTTGAGGAAGATCGGACATTTTTTTTCCCTTGCGATTAAAGAACAGACAGAGTTGGTGAGTGGGTGAAGGGAGGCAAAGACTTGACCCAGAGCACGCATCTACGTGGACTCCTCGGTGGGTCCATCCGTCATCACGCCCACATGGCGTCCTCCCATTGGCCACAACCCCGCCCGGGAGCCTCTGATTGGCCGGAACGGCCCACGCCACGTCTCAACGCACGCCTCCCCGACTAGCCCACGCCTCCACCGTCGCATCCCCCATCCACCCCATCACAGCCGTCCAACCCCCCGCTCCCTTTCTTATACCCTCCTCCGATCCCTCGCTTCGGCACCACTCCAGTTGTTCCGGTTGCGCTCGCAGAGAGATCGGGTCGGGGAGGATGACGACGGGAGGGCGCGCGGTGCTCCTGCTGCAGCTGCTGGTGGTCTCGGCGCTGTTCGCGCAGATCCACGCGTCGGATCCGGTAACTTGTCTCCTCCGGCGCCGCGCCCGGTTCTTCGCCGCTTGTTTTTGGGTTGGGTTGTGGGGGCGAGATTTGTGACGGTTTGCTTGGGTTTTGCAGCTGTTCCACGAGTCCTTCGACGAGGGCTTCGAGGGGAGCTGGGTCGTCTCCGGCAAGGAAGAGTACTCAGGTAATTTTACGACTCTACCTCTCTGGTGTGGACTGCGTGCTCGTCTGGTCCGATCCGTGTGAGATCCGTGGGTTCAGCGGAGTTTCTGAATCTGATCTGCTAAGGTGGTGAAGCGCTTCTATGTGAAATTCGATTCGAGTGTGGAGTCGAGGTAGTGATGATGAATTAGGAGCGGGACGGTTAGCTGCTCAACTGTCCTAGTGTTGTGAGATCCAAAACATATAAACCTACCTGTGAAGCATTGGTGCGGATCTGCTGCTTCATCCATAGCCATGGCTTGATGATAATAGGCACGCCGCAGTTGCTAGCTTGTTTGCCGCAACTGATAGGAACGACCTCATCGCCAGAGTCAAGTGAGCATCTAGTATGTTTTGAGAAGTGAACTGACTATCTTCATTCGTAGATGAAGATATTTAGTATGCTTAGTTGAACACCTGGGTTTGAAACATGTAGCAGTTGTGTCCATAATTATACCAGTAGGCCCATGAAGAGTTAATTGAAAATTTTCTCTTATGTACAGTTTCCCTGCTAGCATTCCCTCTCCTCATCAACCATCTGAAATATTCATCATATGATAGAAGCATAGTGCAGCGCTTAGCTCTTCACTATACCTACCATTGTCTGCACAATTACATCAATATCTCCACCATTCTGCGCAGAGTTGATTAAAACTGTTGCTCCAAAT
Organism: Triticum monococcum; assembly: GCA_034509565.1. Taxonomy (NCBI): domain Eukaryota; kingdom Viridiplantae; phylum Streptophyta; class Magnoliopsida; order Poales; family Poaceae; genus Triticum; species Triticum monococcum. Next base: position 73,786,587 of record CM067846.1, read on the forward strand.
GATAGAAGCAAAATGCAGCGCCTAGCTCTTATAATTACCTTGAAGCATAGCTATTAGTAGATGCTAACTGTAAAATCATGTAATTTGTAACTTTTGCCATATTGTTCATTTATGTTTGTGCCCTGTTATTTCCGTACTGAAGCTAGTATTTCCGTGTTAAACCTAGGCCTCTTGTTCTTTGTTTATCTGCATTGTTTCCCAGGTCTTCTCTACTGTAGGTTTTGCTGGTCAGCTAGTTGTCTGTCCGACTCCATTTCCTGTCAAAATTTGTTGTTCCAGCAATAGTTTTTATACAGCTCTTCATGGATCAAGTTTGATATAAATCTGTCATGCAGGTGTATGGAAGCACGAGAAGAGTGATGGCCATGAAGACTATGGTCTCCTTGTCAGTGAGCCAGCCAGGAAATATGCCATAGTCAAAGAGCTTGATAGCCCTGTTACTTTGAAGGATGGGACAGTTGTCCTGCAGTTCGAAGTGAGGCTTCAGAATGGCCTCGAGTGTGGAGGTGCTTATCTTAAGTACATTCGCCCTCAGGAGGCTGGATGGGATGCCAAGGAATTTGACAATGACACTCCTTACACAATTATGTTTGGTCCTGACAAGTGTGGTTCAACGAACAAGGTTCACTTCATCCTGAAGCACAAGAACCCCAAGACTGGCAAATATGTTGAACATCACCTCAAGTCCCCACCCTCTGTCCCATATGACAAGCTCTCTCATGTCTACACGGCTATCTTGAAGCCGGATAACGAGGTCAGAATTTTGGTTGATGGGGAGGAGAAGAGCAAAGCAAACTTCCTGTCCGCTGACGATTTTGAGCCAGCACTTATTCCATCAAAGACCATTCCTGACCCTGATGACAAGAAGCCAGAGGACTGGGACGAGAGAGCTAAAATCCCTGACCCAGCTGCAGTGAAGCCCGATGACTGGGATGAGGATGCCCCAACAGAAATTCTGGATGAGGAGGCCACCAAGCCAGAAGGATGGTTGGATGATGAGCCTGAGGAAGTTGATGACCCAGAGGCTGCTAAGCCCGAAGACTGGGATGATGAGGAGGATGGTGAATGGGAGGCACCGAAGATCGACAACCCCAAGTGTGAAGAGGCACCTGGATGTGGTGAGTGGAAGAGGCCAATGAAGCAGAACCCTGCCTACAAGGGCAAGTGGCATGCACCCCTGATTGACAACCCTGCCTACAAGGGAATCTGGAAGCCCCAAGAAATCCCCAACCCTGAATACTTTGAGCTTGACAAGCCTGACTTAGATCCTATTGCTGCTATTGGAATTGAGATCTGGACAATGCAGGATGGCATCCTTTTTGACAACATTCTTATCGCCGATGATGAGAAGGTAGCCACCGCCATCTTGGAGAAGACCTGGAAGCCCAAGTTTGATGTTGAGAAGGAAAAGCAGAAGGTTGAGGAGGCCGCAGCAGCCGATTCAGAGGACCTTTCTGAGTTCCAGGTAATTCATTCTTCTGATGTTTTCCGTACATTATATTTGCCCTTCATTGTATCGCTGCATGCATGTTATAGCTAACTAATTTGGTATGTGTAATGCAGAAGAAGATCTTCAGCGTTTTGTACAAAATCGCCGACATTCCATTCTTGGAACCTTACAAGATCAAGATCATTGTAAGGACCGAAGAACCTTACTTGTATCTGTTCAAGCAGTTCTGTGTGTTCTCTGAAAAATGACATATAATCTCGCTTTGTCTCTCAGGATATTATTGAGAAGGGAGAGAAGCAGCCAAACATTACAATTTCGATCTTGGCCTCAGTCGCTGTCATCCTTGTGACTGTGCTCTTCAGAACCATTTTCGGTGGCAAGAAGCCAGTGGTATGTTATTTTCGACGCCTGCCAGTGCTATATACTGCTTGCCTAAAACCTGAACCAAATGACTGACCCTAAACTTTTGCCTCCTGCAGGCACCTGTGAAGCCCGTTGCCGAGGTCAAGAAGCCCAGTGCCACGGAAGCCGATGCCGCTGGAAGCAGCGGCGACAAGGAGGAGAAAGAGGATGACATGACGGCACCACGCAGAAGGTCGCGAAGGGAGACATAGGACCTTCACATTTCGGACGTCTCGGTCCTCGCCTTTTTGTGAACTCCTGAGTGTATAATCAAACAGTCTTGCTGCCCTCTGCTGCTACCCTTAGTTTTAAGTCGCTAGAATCTACGAGCCGGTGAAGCTTTGTGTTGTTTGTGTGCTGTCCTGAATCAGCTAGAAGTGATCTTCTTTTCCTTTTGTATCAAACGAAACTTGAAAGGATCCTTTGATATTTAGATGCTGTTCATTTACTGGTTAAATCAGGTTTGAGCCTGGGGCGGCTCGGTTCTTGCTTTACTGGATGCGCGCATGGGTCTCTTTTTGTGGGGACCATGGAGGGTGTCTTTGATTCATAGCATTTTCGAAACACAAAAATACAAAAACGGGTCGTGAAAATTAATTATGGATTGATTTGAGGATGGAATTTTTCATCAACATAGTACAAATCCTCCCCCGGTAGTGAAAACTTACCTCCTTCGAGATATCCGGAAACCTAGCAGGCTGTCCCGTCCAAATGCGGGCCGTATGCCGGCCCTCCCAATTGTGCAGACGCGCCGTGGAGACATGCTCTTCCACCACCCACGGGCTGCTTGGACAGAGGGGAGATGGGCTCGGAGAAGATAGCCTGGTTTATTTGCGAAAATTCCTAGGCGCGGACGAGCTCGCCTGGTCACAGTATCGTGAGGCGTCCACTGCCTATCGAATATACGTCAGGTTGAAAGTGGTATGGAAGGGATGTGATGTCGCGTCAAGAGATGAGTAGATGGGGCCATGCGGGATGTACGTTTGTGCTGGAGACCATATCCGTTGCCTCGCCCAGCGGGTCTCACGGATTAATTAACTTGTAATCAATCTAGAGCACTACTCATACTACTTCTGTGTTCGAGAGAGAAGGTTTTTTTTTTTTTGACATCATTGAGAGGGGAAGTGTGTTCATTAGTTGATTGTGGAGGTAATAGCACCCCAAGTACCCTAACTTGTATGAAATGTGATGATTTAGTCTCAAACTTGCAAAATTTGATTTCATCGTACCCTAACTTGTACTAGATGTGATGATTTAGTCCCCGGCCTATCACAGCTTGGCAAGTGGCAGCCAGGTGGCTGGACCGGTCTTCGTCCGCACTTTTGCAGGAAACACCCTGCCGTCTTCTCTAATTAGGCAAAGTATCTAGTAAAAAATGCTATTCAGTGCAAATCTGAAAATCATCATCGTGACTGTTGGATCAGTAGCTAATGGTACAGACTAGAGGTGGACTAATAACCAGCCACTTAAGATTATTTTGCACATAACCCCTTCTCCTATGACCCCTGTCCTTGCTTTGTTCCGGCGGCGGCACGGCGCACTCCCCATGCGACGATGACTCAGTGCTGCAGCGGCGGTGCTCTCCCCTCGGTCGACGACTCGATGGAGTGGCGCTCTTGCACGTGACGGCGGTGCTAGGGCGCTGCCTCCAAGCACCGGCTACTCGGCGGCCGCAATGCTAGTCACCACGCCACCCAGCCACGGCGGCCGTGGGGCTGCCTTCACGCGACGACGACTTAGCGACCGCGACGCTGCACCCGCACGGGACGGCGGCCATGGTGCTGCCCTCACGCTACAACGATTCCGTGGCTAGGTCGTTGCCCAACGCCATGAAGTCTTGGCCCGCAATGTTGATCTCCACACGCCGGTGATTCGCTAGCCGCAGTGCTGCCCTCGTGAATCGTCTGCCGCCTCCACGCTACGGCGATTCAGCGACCTCGGTGCTGGACCGACGCGAGGGCGTGAGCGTGCAGGTGGAAGAAGCCGTGTCCTGACGTGCAGATTTTCTGTATCCGAGTGTATCTGAAATTCTGAATACTATGATTTTGCTACTGTGTAGATTTTGTCCAAAACTTTATGAGAGGAAGAAGTTTTTTCGTCATACAAACTCCGCCTTGCTCACTCTGTTCCAACGTTGGTGAGCAAACTGTACTATCTATCGCTTTTTGTAGCAGATAAAAGCTCAACAATTTAGAATCATCGTTGAGCAAACTGTGCTACAATTTTGAGCCTTGCTCTGTAAATTTGAGCCAGAAGCACTGCACAAAATTATGTGTTCTACCTCTTCTCAAATTGTGCTTTGCTCGATGTACGGTTCCTCACATTGTTGAGAAAATCGTAGTGTATATTCAGAAGCATTGTTGATCCTACAGTATCGCTGTTTTATCACTCTTGATAGAATAAAAAAGCTCATAATTTCAGAACCAAAGTACATTCATTTTTAACTTCATTCAGAATGTATCGGAACACTACATTCAGCTATATATCCAGACTTTTCTGAACGCAGCTACTGATCATGGCCACCAGCTCGCGCATCTCTGTATATGGTGCCGTCCGGGATGGGGCTTGCTGGCTGTGGCATGGAGCAGGCAGGCTCTGGTGTGGCCGACGCGGGCCTCGTCGCCTGCGCAGCCCCGCCCCACCGCGACATGGCCGTCGTCGCCCGTGAGGCTGTCTCTGGGCCGACGCCGCAGGCACCGTCACTTTCCCCATGGGTGGCATGCCGGCATCCCTGGCCTCGGCTCCTCGGGAGCCCTCCCTGCGGAGGGGGCTCCGACGCAGGGGTGCTGTCGTGGCCGCTGCAAGTGTCCGTGTCGGCGAGAGTTTCAGGGAGATAAGTAATGGAGCAACAGAGAACGCATCCCGAGTAATTTTACTAATTTATCGAGTAAATAGGGGGATCATGGACAAGGGTCCGCGGCGCGGCCGTGGTAGTGTCCGAGCGCTTTTGAAGGGTGTACCGGCGGGAGAACCAGGTGGCGATGAGCTCCTGCATCGTGATCGGGCAGGTCCGATGGCCCAGCACCATCCACCGGGAGATATGCAGTTAATTGCACCTTAACATCCAGTGTGCGGGTTAATTAGAGAAGACAACAGGGTGTTTCCTGCAAAAGTGCGGACGAAGACCGGTCAAGCCACCTGGCTGCCACTTGCCAAGCTGTGATAGACCGGGGACTAAATCATCACATCTAGTGCAAGTTGGGGTATGATGGAGTCAAGTTTTGCAAGTTTAGGACTAAATCATCACGTTCTGTGCAAGTTAGGGTACCTCGGGTGCTATTACCTCTTGATTGTGCGTCCACGTCACATCAGAGAAAAGGAGCAAGGAATATGCGTCTTAGATTGTTTGTTGTAGCTAGGAAATCTTGTAGGAATATGAGTCTTAGATTGTTTGTTGTAGCTAGGAAATCTTGTCGACGGAAAGAAAAAGTCCAAAACAAACCTTGAACTGGTAAACGTAAATCGAATACTGAACTTTCAATCACTTAAGTCAGCACATTAAACTCTTTGATCCCGGTCTATTTTAAACCTTGAACACGTTCTCAAAGGGATTGTTGATACAACAGGTCGATCTACGCTCGGACGCGAATCATCTTTTATTTTTCGTAATAGGACATTTAAAAATAACAATATGATACTCACACAGAATCGAACTTGCAACCTAGCGCCGCTGACCTACTGCTGCGAGCCTCTCTAACTAACGACTGTTGGTGACAAATGAGAAGCGCGACAATATTTAAACATATACTGCAGCGTCGAGATTTGAATATTTTTTCGACATTTTTAGAATATTTTTTGAAAAATTTAAATAATTTTAAAATATTAATGTTCTTAAAAGCAAAAAAAAATTAAAATTTTGAATTTTTTCAGAACATGTATTGAAAAAACACAAAGATGTTTTGAAAACGTGAACCATTTTGGAAATATGCAAACAGTTTTTAAAGTGTGAACACTTTTAAAAAAGTACAATTTTTTGAAAACAGGAACATATTTTGAAACCAGAACAAATTTTAATGTGTGAACAATTTTTCCAAACACGAACATATGTGAAACATAAACATTTTTGTAAAAAAATGGGAACAAAATTTGAAAGTGGGAACAAATTTTCAGAACTCGATTTTTTAAACATAAACTTTTTTCTGAAAAAATGGGAACAAATTTTGAAACCTGAGCAAAATGTTAAAGTGCGAACAAATTTTCAGAACTCGAATTTTTTAAACACAATTGTTTTTTGAATAAATGGGAACAAATTTTGAAACCTGAACAAATTTTAAAGTGCGAACACTTTCTGAAAATCTTAAGAATGGGATTTTTTAATTTGTTCACACTTTAAAATTTTGCTTAGGTTTCAAACTTGTTTGTCTAAAATTTCGTGTTCTTAGAAGTGTCAGCACTTTAAAAAATGTTCAGGGATTTAAAAAATGATTCACGTTTTCAAATTTTGTTTTTGTTTTTCATAAATGTTAATAATTCCTAAAATTATTCACATTTTTGAAAAAATGTTTGGAATTTTAAAATATGTTTTTTCGCTTTATGAATATTCAGATTTCAAAATTGTTGACCATTCAAGAAAATGTTTTGAAACATTTAAAAATATTTTCGCAATGCTTGCCAAGCTTGTTCTATTTTTTTAACCTACCATTAGTCACATTTTCAGCTAATACCTTCTCTTCAAGCTTGTTTTTAGATAATCCATTTTCCACCTGTCGGCATTCGACGCCATGATACTACATGCGATACAATGCTTGACTTTCCACGGGCCATAAATATTAGTACTATTTTTACATGGCGTCTTTTTTTACAGCGTAGCCGAATCATTTTTTGCTGGTTGCACCATACATGCTTGGGCTCTGTACTATCAGGCTGGTTGTAATGGAAAGTATCATATACTAGTATCATGCATATGATACTAGTGTAGATACTACATTTCTGATGCATAGTATCATATATTAGTATCATGTAGTATTTTATTTATTATCATGCATGACACATAATAGTATAACATTTATTATGATACGGTATCATGATATGATACTCAACCCTTTCTTTCTTCGTTTAATTCTATGACACCTCATTAAAATTACCTAATTGGCATGTATAATACTAGCTATGATACTACCATTACAACCATCCTTACATTTGTGTTAGCTGACTGTAATGATCCAAGGAATTAAAAGTCAAGACACAGACCAAAGAGCTAAAGTCATGGTGATTGAGCCACACGTTTTAATCAGAGTGGTGCAGATCGGTTTCAATAGTCGGCGCCCTGTACAGCGGGTACATGTGCACGCTGTGCCGTGACGTCATCATCATATCTAACGTCGCCTGAGCGTTTACCACAGTTACACTGTACGTAGCTCACTGCTAACTCCTTGGATTAAAACGTGTGGCACCGCTCAGCCCCGATTAAAACGTAAACAGTCCGTTAGGTAATCATATATAAAACGTGTGGCATCATATCTAACGTCACCTCTACGCTCGCATTCAATGCATCGCCCCACACGCCCTTGTTTGATTCGTAGAGCAGGCGAGCTCGTGAGCTACATCGTCGCTCTCGGTTTATTTGTCTAGATACTGGTCCATGAATGTATTATTTGGTGACTTTGTCTGGTTTAAAGACCTCGTCATAGCATTTTCTTTTCTTCTTTTTGTTAATTAACTAACGGACTGTTTACGTTTCAGTTGTTTAGATTTTTGAGCGCTAAAATTATATAATTTTTGGATGGATTATTTTTTCCAAGTTTCTATAGTTCTCATGTTTCCCCCTTGGTATTTGTAAGTTCCCTTTTGTTTTATTTTTATATGGTTAACTTTCTTATGGTTTTGGCGAATTAACTGATTTTAAAATATTGTCATAACATTTTTTTGATTATATCAATTAATGGAATTTTTTGTTTTAGGTATTGGAATTTATGAGTAACTTTTCTATTAGGGGATGAATTATATTTTATAAGTTTTTAAAGTACTCCTGTGCCGTAATTCTATTTATACCTCCATTCCAATGAATAATCCATGCACGCCTCCTAAAATCCAACTTTGCCCATAAATTAGATTAATAATATATATTTTTGTGACTTCAAAATTGTACCTCTAAAATTTCTTTTCAATACGAATTCAACAAGTATAATTTTTATCACATATAATCCAAAATTTGGTAGGTCTAATTTATGGTCAAAGTTTAATTTTAGGGTGTGTATGTTATACATTGAAATGGTGGGAGTAGTTATACGCCTGCCTCTCATAAGGCAAAACTGTTGGGGAACGCAGTATTTCAAAAAAATTCGTACGATCATGCAATATCTATCTAGCAGATGCATAACAACAAGACGGGAGAGTGTGTCCACGTACACTCGTAGACCGAAAGCGGAAGCGTTTAGTAACGCGGTTGATGTAGTCGGACGTCTTCACAATCCAACCGATCCAAGCACCAAACGTACGGCACCTCCGTGTGGAGGACGAGGGAGAGTTCCGTCAGCACGAAGGCGTGGCGACGGTGATGATAAAGTTACCGGCGCAGGGCTTCGCCTAAGCACTACGACGATATGACCGAGGTGTTAAACTGTGGAGGGGGGCACCGCACACGACTAAGAGATTGTCTGTTGTGCTTTGGGGTGCCCCCTTGCCCACGTATATAAAGGAGGGGGAGGAGGAGGCCGTCCAAGGAGGAGGCGCCAGGGGGGAGTCCTACCAGGACTCCAAACCTAGTAGGATTCGCGCCCCCTTTCCTTCCAACGGAGAGGAGGAAAGGGGAAAGGAGGGAGAAGAGAAGGAAAGACGGGGGCCGCGCCCCTTCCCCTTGTCCAATTCGCATTGGGGCAAGTGAAGGAAATATGCCCTAGAGGCAATAATAAAGTTATTATTTATTTCCTTATATCATGATAAATGTTTATTATTCATGCTAGAATTGTATTAACCGGAAACATAATACATGTGTGAATACATAGACCAACAGAGTGTCACTAGTATGCCTCTACTTGACTAGCTCGTTAATCAAAGATGGTTATGTTTCCTAACCATGAACAAAGAGTTGTTATTTGATTAACGAGGTCACATCATTAGTTGAATGATCTGATTGACATGACCCATTCCATTAGCTTAGCACCCGATCGTTTAGTATGTTGCTATTGCTTTCTTCATGACTTATACATGTTCCTATAACTATGAGATTATGCAACTCCCGTTTACCGGAGGAATACTTTGGGTACTACCAAACGTCACAACGTAACTGGGTGATTATAAAGGAGTACTACAGGTGTCTCCAATGGTAGATGTTGGGTTGGCGTATTTCGAGATTAGGGTTTGTCACTCCGAGTGTCGGAGAGGTATCTCTGGGCCCTCTCGGTAATGCACATCACATAAGCCTTGCAAGCACTGCAACTAATATGTTAGTTGTGAGATGATGTATTACGGAACGAGTAAAGAGACTTGCCAGTAACGAGATTGAACTAGGTATTGGATACCGACGATCGAATCTCGGGCAAGTAACATACCGATGACAAAGGGAACAACGTATGTTGTTATGCGGTCTGACCGATAAAGATCTTCGTAGGATATGTAGGAGCCAATATGGGCATCCAGGTCCCGCTATTGGTTATTGACCGGAAACGTGTCTCGGTCATGTCTACATTGTTCTCGAACCGTAGGGTCCGCACGCTTAACGTTACGATGACAGTTATTATGAGTTTATGCATTTTGATGTACCGAAGGTTGTTCGGAGTCCCGGATGTGATCACGGACATGACGAGGAGTCTCGAAATGGTCGAGACATAAAGATTGATATATTGGAAGCCTATGTTTGGACACCGGAAGTGTTCCGAGTGAAATCGGGATTTTACCGGAATACCGGGAGGGTTACCGGAACCCCCCGGGAGGCAAATGGGCCTATTGGGCCTTAGTGGAAAAGTGAAAAGGGGCTGCCCACAAGGGCTGCGCGCCTCCCCCCTTCCCTAGTCCTATTAGGACTAGGAGAAGGGGCCAGCCCCCCTCTCTTCTCTCTTCTCCTTGAGGAGTCCTATTAGGAATAGGATTGGGGGGGAGTCCTACTCCCGGTAGGAGTGGGACTCCCCCTGCGCCTCTCTCCCTGGCCGGCCGAACCCCTCCCCCTGCTCCTTTATATACGGGGGCAGGGGGCACCCCATAGACACACAAGTTGATCATTGTTGATCGTTCCTTAGCCGTGTGCGGTGCCCCCTGCCACCAAATTCCACCTCGGTCATATCGTAGTAGAGCTTAGGCGAAGCCCTGCGTCGGTAGTACATCAAGATCGTCACCACGCCGTTGTGCTGACGAAACTCTTCCTCGACGCTTTGCTGGATCGAAGCCCGAGGATCGTCATCGAGCTGAACGTGTGCTAAGAACTCGGAGGTGCCGGAGTAACGGTGCTTGGATCGGTCGGATCGGGAAGAAGACGTACGACTACTTCCTCTATGTTGTGAGATCGCTTCCGCAGTCGGTCTGCGTTGGTACGTAGACAATACTCTCCCCCTCGTTGCTATGCATCACCATGATCTTGCGTGTGCGTAGGAAATTTTTTGAAATTACTACGTTCCCCAACAGTGGCATCCGAGCCTAGGTTTTATGGTTTGATGTTATTTGCACGAGTAGAACACAAGTGAGTTGTGGGCGATACAAGTCATACTGCCTACCAGCATGTCATACTTTGGTTCGGCGGTATTGTTGGGTGAGACGTTCCGGACCAACCTTACGCGTACTCTTACGCGAGACCGGTTCCCTCGACGTGCTTTGCACATAGATGGCTTGCGGAAGACTGTCTCTCCAACTTTAGTTGAACCAAGTGTGACTACGCCCGGTCCTTGAGAAGGTTAAAATGGAGTCTATTTGACGAACTATCGTTGTGGTTTTGATGCGTAGGTGAGATGAGTTCTTACTTAAGCCCGTAGCAGCCACGTAAAACTTGCAACAACAAAGTAGAGGACGTCTAACTTGTTTTTGCAGGGCATGTTGTGATGTGATATGGTCAAGGCATGATGCTGATTTTATTGTATGAGATGATCATGTTTTGTAACCGAGTTATCGGCAACTGGCAGGAGCCATATGGTTGTCGCTTTATTGTATGCAATGAAATCGCGATGTAATGCTTTACTTTATTACTAAGCGGCAGTGATAGTCGTGGAAGCATAAGATTGGCGAGACGACAACGATGCTACGATGAAGATCAAGGTGTCGCGCCGGTGACGATGGTGATCATGACGGTGCTTCGGAGATGGAGATCACAAGCACAAGATGATGATGGCCATATCATATCACTTATATTGATTGCATGTGATGTTTATCCTTTTATGCATCTTATCTTGCTTTGATTGACGGTAGCATTATAAGATGATCTCTCACTAAATTATCAAGAAGTGTTCTCCCTGAGTATGCACCGTTGCCAAAGTTCGTCGTGCCCAGACACCACGTGATGATCGGGTGTGATAAGCTCTATGTCCATCTACAACGGGTGCAAGCCAGTTTTGCACACGCAGAATACTCAGGTTAAACTTGACGAGCCTAGCATATGCAGATATGGCCTCGGAACACAGAGACCGAAAGGTCGAGCGTGAATCATATAGTAGATATGATCAACATGACGATGTTCACCATTGAAAACTACTCCATCTCACGTGATGATCGGTTATGGTTTAGTTGATTTGGATCACGTGATCACTTAGAGGATTAGAGGGATGTCTATCTAAGTGGGAGTTCCTAAGTAATTTGATTAACTGAACTTAAACTTATCATGAACTTAGTACCTGATAGTATCTTGCTTGTTTATGTTGATTGTAGATAGATGGCTCGTGCTGTTGTTCCGTTGAATTTTAATGCGTTCCTTGAGAAAGCAAAGTTGAAAGATGATGGTAGCAATTACACGGACTGGGTCTGTAACCTGAGGATTATCCTCATTGCTGCACAGAAGAATTACGTCCTGGAAGCACCGCTGGGTGCCAGGCCTGCTGCTGGAGCAACGCCAGATGTTATGAATGTCTGGCAGAGCAAAGCTGATGACTACTCGATAGTTCAGTGTGCCATGCTTTACGGCTTAGAATCGGGACTTCAACGATGTTTTGAACGTCATGGAGCATATGAGATGTTCCAGGAGTTGAAGTTAATATTTCAAGCAAATTCCTGAATTGAGAGATATGAAGTCTCTAATAAGTTCTATAGCTGCAAGATGGAGGAGAACAGTTCTGTCAGTGAGCATATACTCAAAATGTCTGGGTATAATAATCACTTGATTCAGATGGGAGTTAATCTTCCAGATGATTGCGTCATTGACAGAATTCTCCAATCACTGCCACCAAGCTACAAGAGCTTCGTGATGAACTATAATATGCAAGGGATGAACAAGACTATTCCCGAGCTCTTCGCAATGCTGAAAGCTGCGGAGGTAGAAATCAAGAAGGAGCATCAAGTGTTGATGGTTAACAAAACCACTGGTTTCAAGAAAAAGGGCAAAGGGAAGAAGAAGGGGAACTTCAAGAAGAACAGCAAGCAAGTTGCTGCTCAGGAGAAGAAACCCAAGTCTGGACCTAAGCCTGAAACTGAGTGCTTCTACTGCAAGCAGACTGGTCACTGGAAGCGGAACTGCCCCAAGTATTTGGCGGATAATAAGGATGGCAAGGTGAACAAAGGTATATGTGATATACATGTTATTGATGTGTACCTTACTAGAGCTCGCAGTAGCACCTGGGTATTTCATACTGGTTCTGTTGCTAATATTTGCAACTCGAAACAGGGACTACGGAATAAGCGGACGCTAGCAAAGGACGAGGTGACGATGCGCGTGGGAAACGGTTCCAAAGTCGATGTGATCGCGGTCGGCACGCTACCTCTACATCTACCTTCGGGATTAATATTAGACCTAAATAATTGTTATTTGGTGCCAGCGTTGAGCATGAACATTATATCTGGATCTTGTTTGATGCGAGACGGTTATTCATTTAAATCAGAGAATAATGGTTGTTCTATTTATATGAGTAATATCTTTTATGGTCATGCACCCTTGAAGAGTGGTCTATTCTTATTGAATCTCGATAGTAGTGATACACATATTCATAATGTAGAAGCCAAAAGATGCAGAGTTGATAATGATAGTGCAACTTATTTGTGGCACTGCCGTTTAGGTCATATCGGTGTAAAGCGCATGAAGAAACTCCATACTGATGGGCTTTTGGAAGCACTTGATTATGAATCACTTGGTACTTGCGAACCGTGCCTCATAGGCAAGATGACTAAAACACCGTTCTCCGGTACTATGGAGAGAGCAACAGATTTATTGGAAATCATACATACCGATGTATGTGGTCCGATGAATATTGAGGCTCGTGGCGGATATCGTTATTTTCTCACCTTCACAGATGATTTAAGCAGATATGGGTATATCTACTTAATGAAACATAAGTCTGAAACATTTGAAAAGTTCAAGGAATTTCAGAGTGAAGTTGAAAATCATCGTAACAAGAAAATAAAGTTTCTACGATCTGATCGTGGAGGAGAATATTTGAGTTACGAGTTTGGTATACATTTGAAAAATTGTGGAATAGTTTCGCAACTCACGCCACCCGGAACACCACAGCGTAATGGTGTGTCCGAATGTCGTAATCGTACTTTACTAGATATGGTGCGATCTATGATGTCTCTTACTGATTTACCGCTATCGTTTTGGGGTTATGCTTTAGAGACGGCCGCATTCACGTTAAATAGGGCACCATCAAAATCCGTTGAGACGACGCCTTATGAACTATGGTTTGGCAAGAAACCAAAGTTGTCGTTTCTTAAAGTTTGGGGCTGCGATGCTTATGTGAAAAAGCTTCAACCTGATAAGCTCGAACCCAAAGCGGAGAAATGTGTCTTCATAGGATACCCAAAGGAAACTGTTGGGTATACCTTCTATCACAGATCCGAAGGCAAGACATTCGTTGCTAAGAATGGATCATTTCTAGAGAAGGAGTTTCTCTCGAAAGAAGTGAGTGGGAGGAAAGTAGAACTTGACGAGGTAACTGTACCTGCTCCCTTATTGGAAAATAGTACATCACAGAAAACTGTTTCGGCGACACCTATACCAATTAGTGAGGAAGCTAATGATGATGATCATGAAACTTCAGGACAAGATACTACTGAACCACGTAGATCAACCAGAGTGAGATCCACACCAGAGTGGTACGGTAATACAGTTCTGGAAGTCATGCTACTAGATCATGATGAACCTACGAACTATGAAGAAGCGATGGTGAGCCCAGATTCCGCAAAGTGGCTTGAGGCCATGAAATCTGAGATGGGATCCATGTATGAAAACAAAGTATGGACTTTGGTTGACTTGCCCGATGATCGGCAAGCAATTGAGAATAAATGGATCTTCAAGAAAAAGACTGACACTGACGGTAATATTACTGTCTATAAAGCTCGACTTGTTGCAAAAGGTTTTCGACAAGTTCAAGGGGTTGACTACGATGAGACCTTCTCACCCGTAGCGATGCTTAAATCCGCCGGAATCATGTTAGCAATTGCCGCATTTTATGATTATGAAATATGGCAAATGGATGTCAAAACTGCATTCCTGAATGGATTTCTGGAAGAAGAGTTGTATATGATGCAACTAGAAGGTTTTGTCGATCCAAAGGGAGCTAACAAAGTGTGCAAACTCCAGCGATCCATTTATGGACTGGTGCAAGCATCTCGGAGTTGGAATAAACGCTTTGATAGTGTGATCAAAGCATTTGGCTTTATTCAGACTTTCGGAGAAGCCTGTATTTACAAGAAAGTGAGTGGGAGCTCTGTAGCATTTCTGATATTATATGTGGATGACATATTGCTGATTGGAAATGATATAGAATTTCTGGATAGCATAAAGGGATACTTGAATAAAAGTTTTTCGATGAAAGACCTCGGGGAAGCTGCTTACATATTAGGCATAAAGATCTATAGAGATAGATCAAAACGCTTAATTGGACTTTCACAAAGCACATACCTTGACAAGATTTTGAAGAAGTTCAAAATGGATCAAGCAAAGAAAGGGTTCTTGCCTGTGTTACAAGGTGTGAAGTTGAGTCAGACTCAATGCCTGACCACTGCAGAAGATAGAGAGAAAATGAAAGATGTTCCCTATGCTTCAGCCATAGGCTCTATCATGTATGCAATGCTGTGTACCAGACCTGATGTGTGCCTTGCTATAAGTTTAGCAGGGAGGTACCAAAGTAATCCAGGAGTGGATCACTGGACAGCGGTCAAGAACATCCTGAAATACCTGAAAAGGACTAGGGATATGTTTCTCGTATATGGAGGTGACAAAGAGCTCACCGTAAGAGGTTACGTTGATGCAAGCTTTGACACTGATCCGGACGATTCTAAATCGCAAACCGGATACGTGTTTACTTTAAACGGTGGAGCTGTCAGTTGGTGCAGTTCTAAACAAAGCGTCGTAGCGGGATCTACATGTGAAGCGGAGTACATAGCTGCTTCAGAAGCAGCGAACGAAGGAGTCTGGATGAAGGAGTTCATATCCGATCTAGGTGTCATACCTAGTGCATCGGGTCCAATGAAAATCTTCTGTGACAATACTGGTGCGATTGCCTTGGCAAAGGAATCCAGATTTCACAAAAGAACCAAACACATCAAGAGACGCTTCAACTCCATCCGGGATTTAGTCCAGGTGGGAGACATAGAGATTTGCAAGATACATACGGATCTGAATGTTGCAGACCCGTTGACTAAGCCTCTTCCACGAGCAAAACATGATCAACACCAAGGCTCCATGGGTGTTAGAATCATTACTGTGTAATCTAGATTATTGACTCTAGTGCAAGTGGGAGACTGAAGGAAATATGCCCTAAAGGCAATAATAAAGTTATTATTTATTTCCTTATATCATGATAAATGTTTATTATTCATGCTAGAATTGTATTAACCGGAAACATAATACATGTGTGAATACATAGACCAACAGAGTGTCACTAGTATGCCTCTACTTGACTAGCTCGTTAATCAAAGATGGTTATGTTTCCTAACCATGAACAAAGAGTTGTTATTTGATTAACGAGGTCACATCATTAGTTGAATGATCTGATTGACATGACCCATTCCATTAGCTTAGCACCCGATCGTTTAGTATGTTGCTATTGCTTTCTTCATGACTTATACATGTTCCTATAACTATGAGATTATGCAACTCCCGTTTACCGGAGGAATACTTTGGGTACTACCAAACGTCACAACGTAACTGGGTGATTATAAAGGAGTACTACAGGTGTCTCCAATGGTAGATGTTGGGTTGGCGTATTTCGAGATTAGGGTTTGTCACTCCGAGTGTCGGAGAGGTATCTCTGGGCCCTCTCGGTAATGCACATCACATAAGCCTTGCAAGCACTGCAACTAATATGTTAGTTGTGAGATGATGTATTACGGAACGAGTAAAGAGACTTGCCAGTAACGAGATTGAACTAGGTATTGGATACCGACGATCGAATCTCGGGCAAGTAACATACCGATGACAAAGGGAACAACGTATGTTGTTATGCGGTCTGACCGATAAAGATCTTCGTAGGATATGTAGGAGCCAATATGGGCATCCAGGTCCCGCTATTGGTTATTGACTGGAAACGTGTCTCGGTCATGTCTACATTGTTCTCGAACCATAGGGTCCGCACGCTTAACGTTACGATGACAGTTATTATGAGTTTATGCATTTTGATGTACCGAAGGTTGTTCGGAGTCCCGGATGTGATCACGGACATGACGAGGAGTCTCGAAATGGTCGAGACATAAAGATTGATATATTGGAAGCCTATGTTTGGACACCGGAAGTGTTCCGGGTGAAATCGGGATTTTACCGGAATACCGGGAGGGTTACTGGAACCCCCCGGGAGGCAAATGGGCCTATTGGGCCTTAGTGGAAAAGTGAAAAGGGGCTGCCCACAAGGGCTGCGCGCCTCCCCCTTTCCCTAGTCCTATTAGGACTAGGAGAAGGGGCCGGCCCCCCTCTCTTCTCTCTTCTCCTTGAGGAGTCCTATTAGGAATAGGATTGGGGGGGAGTCCTACTCCCGGTAGGAGTGGGACTCCCCCTGTGCCTCTCTCCCTGGCCGGCCGAACCCCTCCCCCTGCTCCTTTATATACGGGGGCAGGGGGCACCCCATAGACACACAATTTGATCATTGTTGATCGTTCCTTAGCCGTGTGCGGTGCCCCCTGCCACCAAATTCCACCTCGGTCATATCGTTGTAGAGCTTAGGCGAAGCCCTGCGTCGGTAGTACATCAAGATCGTCACCACGCCGTTGTGCTGACGAAACTCTTCCTCGACGCTTTGCTGGATCGAAGCCCGAGGATCGTCATCGAGCTGAACGTGTGCTAAGAACTCAGAGGTGCCGGAGTAACGGTGCTTGGATCGGTCGGATCGGGAAGAAGACGTACGACTACTTCCTCTACGTTGTGAGATCGCTTCCGCAGTCGGTCTGCGTTGGTATGTAGACAATACTCTCCCCCTCGTTGCTATGCATCACCATGATCTTGCGTGTGCGTAGGAATTTTTTTGAAATTACTACGTTCCCCAACAGCAAGGGGGCGCGCCCCACCTCCTGTGGCATGCCTCCTCTCCTCCACTGTGGCCCATTATGCCCAATAACTCTCCCGGGGGGGGGGTTCCGATAGCCTCCCGGTACTCCGATAAATCACCGAACCTTATCGGAACCATTCCGATGTCCGTATATAACCTTCCAATATATCAATATTTACATCTCGACCATTTTGAGACTCCTCGTCATGTCCGTGATCTCATCCGGGACTCCGAACAAACTTCAGTCATCAAATCACATAACTCATAATACAAATCGTCATCGAACGTTAAGCGTGCGGACCCTACGGGTTCGAAAACTATGTAGACATGACCGAGACACATCTCCAGCCAATAACCAATAGCGGAACCTGGATGCTCATATTGGCTCCTACATATTCTACGAAGATCTTTATCGGTCAAACCGCATAACAACGTACGCCATTCCCTTTGTCATTGGTATGTTACTTGCCCGAGATTCGATCGTCGATATCATCATACCAAGTTCAATCTCGTTACCGGAAAGTCTCTTTACTCGTTCCGTAATGCATCATCCCGCAACTAACTCATTAGTCACATTGCTTGCAAGGCTTATAGTGATGTGCATTACCGAGAGGGCCCAGAGATACCTCTCCGATACACCGAGTGACAAATCCTAATCTCGATCTATGCCAACTCAACAAACACCATCGGAGACACCTGTAGAGCATATTTATAATCACCCCAGTTACGTTGTGACGTTTGATAGCACACAAAGTGTTCCTCCGGTATTCGGGAGTTGCATAATCTCATAGTCAGAGGAATATGTATAAGTCATGAAGAAAGCAATAACAATAAAACTTAATGATCATTATGCTAAGCTAATGGATGGGTCTTGTCCATCACATCATTCTCTAATGATGTTATCCCGTTCATCAAATGACAACACGTGTCCATGGTTAGGAAACTTAACCATCTTTGATTAACGAGCTAGTCAAGTAGAGGCATACTAGGGACACTCTGTTTTGTCTATGTATTCACACGTGTACTAAGTTTTCGGTTAATACAATTCTAGCATAAATAATAAACATTTATCATGATGTAAGGAAATATAAATAACAACTTTATTAGTGCCTCTAGGGCATATTTCCTTCAGTCTTCCACTTGCACTAGAGTCAATAATCTAGTTCACATCGTCATGTGATTTAACACCAATAGTTCACATCTTTATGTGATTAGTTCACATCGCCATGTGACTAACACCGAAAGGGTTTACTAGAGTCAATAATCTAGTTCACATCGCTATGTGATTACCACCCAAAGAGTACTAAGGTGTGATCATGTTTTGCTTGTGAGAGAATTTTAGTCAACGGGTCTCTTACATTCAGAGTTGTATGTATTTTGCAAATTTTCGATGTCTACAATGGTCTGCATGGAGCTACTCTAGATAATTGCTCCCATTTTCAATATGTATCCATATTGAGACTCAGAGTCATCCATGTCGGTGTAAAAGCTTGCATCGACGTAACTCTTCACGATGAACTCTTTATTACCTCAATAACCGAGAAATATTTCCTTAGTCCTCTTAGGTAACTAAGGATAACTTTGACCGCTGTCTAGTGATCCACTCCTGGATCACTATCGTACCCCTTTGCCAAACTCATGGCAAGGTACACAATAGGTCTGGTACACAGCATAGCATACTTTATAGAACCTATGGCTGAGGCATAGGGAATGACTTTCATTCTCTTTCTATTTTCTGCCGTGGTCAGGTTTTGAGTCTTACTCAACTTCATACCTTACAACTCAGGCAAGAACTCCTTCTTTGACTGATCCATTTTGAACTCCTTCAAAATCTTATCAGAGTATGTACTCATCAAAAGTCTTATCAAGCGTATTGATCTATCTTTATAGATCTTGATGCCCAATATGTAAGTAGCTTCACTGAGGTCTTTCTTTGAAAAATCATTTCAAACACTCCTTTATACTTTCCAGAAAATTTTACATCATTTCTGATCAACAATATGTCATTCACATATACTTACCAGAAATGTTGTAGTGCTCCCACTCACTTTCTTGTAAATACAGGCTTCACCGCAAGTCTGTATAAAACTATATGCTTTGATCAACTCATCAAAGCATATATTCCAACTCTGAGATGCTTGCACCAGTCCATAGATGGATCGCTGGAGCTTGCACACTTTGTTAGCACTTTTAGGATTGAGAAAACCTTTTGGTTGCATCATATACAACTCTTCTTTAATAAATCCATTAAAGAATGCAGTTTTTGACATCCATTTGCCAGATTTCATAAAATGCGACAATTTCTAACATGATTCAGACAAACTTTAAGCATAGATACGAGTGAGAAACTCTCATCGTAGTCAACACCTTGAACTTGTCGAAAACCTTTTCCGACAATTCGAGCTTTGTAGATAGTAACACTACTATCAGCGTTCGTCTTCCTCTTGAAGATCCATTTATTCTCAATGGCTTGCCGATCATTGGGCAAGTCAATCAAAGTCCATACTTTGTTCTCATACATGGATCCCATCTCAGATTTCATGGCCTCAAGCCATTTCGTGGAATCTGGGCTCATCTTCGCTTCCTCATAGTTCATAGGTTCGTCATGGTCTAGTAACATGACTTCGAGAATAGGATTATCATACCACTTTGGTGCGGACTGTACTCTGGTTGACCTACGAGGTTCGGTAGTAACCTGATCTGAAGTTTCATGATCATCATCATTAGCTTCCTCACTAATTGGTGTAGGAATCACTGGAATTGAGTTCTGTGATGAACCACTTTCCAATTCGGGAGAAGGTACAATCAAGTTCTACTTTCCTCCCACTCACTTCTTTCGAGAGAAACTCTTTCTCTAGAAAGGATCCATTCTTAGCAACGAATATCTTGCCTTCGGATGTGTGATAGAAGGTGTACCCAACAGTTTCCTTTGGGTATTCTATGAAGACACATTTCTCCGATTTGGGTTCGAGCTTATCAGGTTGAAGCCTTTTCACATAAGCATCACAGCCCCAAACTTTAAGAAACGACAACCTAGGTTTCTTGCCAAACCACAGTTCATATGGTGTCGTCTCAACGGATTAGACGGTTGCCTATTTAACGTGAATGCAGCTGTCTCTAATGCATAACCCCAAAACGATAGTGGTAAATCGGTAAGAGACATCATAGGTCGCACCATATTCAATAAAGTACGGTTATGATGTTCAGACACATCATTACCCTGTGGTGTTCCAGGTGGCGTGAGTTATGAAACTTATTCCACATTGTTTTAGATGAAGGCCAAACTCGTAACTTAAATATTCGCCTCCACGATCAGATCGTAGAAACTTTATTTTCTTGTTACGATGATTCTCCACTTCACTCTGAAATTCTTTGAACTTTTCTAATGTTTCAGACTTGTGTTTCATTAAGTAGATATACCCATATATGATCAAATAATCTGTGAAGGTCAGAAAATAACGATACCCGCCGCGAGCTGATACGTCTCCGTCGTATCTATAATTTTTGATTGTTTCATGCCAATATTATACATCTTTCACATATTTTTGGCAACTTTTTATATGATTTATTGGACTAACCTATTGATCCAGTGCCCAGTGCCAGTTCCTTTTTTGTGCATGTTTTTTGTATCATAGAGTATCCATATCAAACGAAGTCCAAATGCAAAAAAAATTACAGAGAATTATTTCAGAATATATGTGATTTTGGGAGTTGGAATCACTACAAACGGAGGCCCACACAGCCCACAAGACACTAGGGCGCGCCAGAGGCCCCTGGCGCGTGGTGGTGGGTTGTGCTCACCTCGTACGTCGGTTGGGGCTCTACTTCGGGTGCAAGGAAGCTTATATCTGAGAAAAAATCATGTTAAAATCTCAGCGCAATCGGAGTTACGGATCTCCGGGAATATAAGAAACGGTTTCGGCCAGATCTGGAGAGCCCAAAACAGAAGAGAACAGAGAGGGAGATCCAACCTCGGAGGGGCTCCTGCCCCTCCGCCGCCATGGAGGCCATGGAACAGAGGGGGAACTCTCCTCCCATCTAGGGGGGAAGCAAAGGAAGAAGAAGAAGAAGGAGGGGGGCTCTCCCCCCCTCGCTTTCGGTGGCGCCGGAGTGCCGCCAGGGCAACGATCGGGACGGCGATCTACATCAACAATCTTGCTACCGTAAACACCAACTTCTCCCCCTCTATGCAGCAATGTAATGATACGTCTCCAACGTATCTATAATTTTTGATTGTTCCATGCTGTTTTATTATCAATCTTGGATGTTTTATAATCATTTTATATTATTTTTTGGTACTAACCTATTGACATAGTGCCAAGTGCCAGTTGCTGTTTTTTCCATGTTTTTTACATCGCAGAAAATCAATACCAAACGGAGTCCAAATGCCACGGGACTTTATGATGATTTTTATGGGCCAGAAGGAAGCAGATGGGCCCTGGTTGCACCTGGGGGGAGTCCCGAGGAGGGGACAACCCACCAAGGCACGCCAGGGCCTTGAGTAGTTCTTTGTAGACCTTCGGGTCCGTAGTTAGTAGCTAGAGGGATGCATCTCTCTCTCTCTCTCTCTCTCTCTTGATTCTCAATACAATGGTCTCTTGGAGATCCATATGATGTAACTCTTTTGCGGTGTGTTTGTTGGGATCTGATGAACTTCGAGTTTATGATCAGTTATATCTTTTTATATCCATGAAAGTATTTGAATTTCTTTGATCTCTTTTATGCATGATCTCTTATAGCCTCGTATTTCTTCTTCGACATTTGTTTTTTTGGCCAAGTTGATCTATTTATCTTGCAATGGGAAGAGGTGCCCGGTAGTGGGTTCGATCTTACGGTGCTTGATCTGAGTGATGGAAAGGGAACCGACACGTATGTATCGTTGCTACTAAGGATAAAAAGATGAGATCTATATCTGCCGCTATATAGTTAAACGGATCTTGTCTACATCATGTCATCGTTCTTATTGCATTACTCCGTTTTCCCATGAACTTAATACACTAGATGCATGCTGGATAGCGGTCAATGTGTGGAGTAATAGTAGTAGATGCAGGCAGGAGTCGGTCTACTAATCTTGGACGTGATGCCTATGTAATGATCATTGCCTGGATATTGTCATGAGTATCTGAAGTTCTATCAATTTCCCAACAATAATTTGTTTACCCACCATTTGCTATTTTTCTCGAGAGAAGCCACTAGTGAAACCTACGGCCCCCGGGTCTTCTTTCTCATATATTTGCTTTGCGATATATTTTTATTTGCTTTTATTTTTAGATCTACTAAACCAAAACCCCCAAAACTCCTTGATGCAATTTATTTTATTTGGCGTTCGATCTATCAATATTTACAACTTTATCTCCCGTCACATGCCGTTTTTGGCACCATTACCCGAAAGGGATTGACAACCCCTTTAACACGTGGGTTGATGTGTTGTTATTTGTGTGCAGGGGCTGTTTATGTTGTGTTGCTTGGTTCTCCTACTGGTTCGATAACCTTGGTTTCATATCTAAGGGAAATACCTACCGCCGCTGTGCTGCATCATCCCTTCCTCTTTGGGGAAATACCGACATAGCTTCAAGCGACATAAAAAGGAATATCTGGTGCCGTTGCCACGGAGGATCTTCAACATATACCAGGTTCCTAATCACAAATCTCATCTCCTCGCAATTTACATTATTTGCCATTTTCCTCTCGTTTTTCTCTCCCCCACTTCACAAAAAAATGTCGTTTTATTCGCCTCTTTTTTCCATTCGTCGTTCTCTTGCTTTCTAGTCTTGATGACTAGCATCCCTACTCCTCCTTTGTCACCAGATTTTGAAGTCTTGTACTTCAAGAAAAGACAAGGAGAAAATTTGAAAGATGCCTAGTATAGGCTTATGGAGTCGTATCGTATTTCCAACTTAAAGGGGGATGCTAATGTTTTGCTTAGAAATTTTTACATAGGATTGTATTTGCATCATAGACAACTTCTCAATTTTGCCGCTAAAGGAAACTTCATTGATCTTGATGCCAATGCTACCTATGAAATCTTAGAGGGAATTTTGGGAATTCCACCTCAAAAGAAGGGGTTTCCTTTTACCCCCGAGGGAGCTCAAATGTTGGACAAACTTGGTGATTTGCATAAGCATATGGTTGAAATACAAAATTACAATGAACCCCTCAAACACCTCAATGGTAGTACCAATCACATGAATTCCCTAATTACTCTTTGTAATAAGCGATTAGATCTTTTGGATCTTAAGATGGTTTCTTTTCAGAGAATTTAGGGAAGCGTAAAGAGCCTCCTAGGTTTGAGAAAACCCTTACAAAAGTTGACAAAACTCCGGAAGACAAAACTTAGATCCTTGCTTTATGCCTAGCTAAGGGCGTAAAACTATACCGCTTGTTGAGAAGCAACCCAATGTATAAAATTTATTTTTGCTTTTTGCTTGCTATTCTTGTGTGTTAGCACAATTATGCTACTGTTATGATTGTTTTTTATGTTTTAATCAGTGTTTGTGCCAAGCAAAGCCTTTAGGATCTTCTTGGGCAATAGTTGTTTGATCTTGCTGAAAAAACAGAAAGTTTGCGCTCATGAAAAAAATTATCATGTTTTACCAGAGAGCGATAAAATACCCATTCCTATTGCAGTAGATCAATATACAAATTTCTTAGGTTGTCCTAATTTTTCAGAATTTTTGGAGTTACAGAAGTATTCAAAATAGTCAGATTTCTATAGACTGTTCTATTTTGACAGATTATGTTTTCTTTGTGTTGTGTGCTTATTTTGATAGCTCTATGGTTTTATTTGATGAGTTTTTGCCATAGAAAAGTTGGAATACAGAAGATATAATACAAAAACAAAATATGAATTGGTTTGATACATCACTTATAGTAGTGGTTTATTATTCTTATACTAACGGATCTCACGAAGGTTTTTGTTGAGTTTTGTGTGATTGAAGTTTTCAAGTTTTGGGTTATCTTACGATGGATGAAGGAAGGATGTAAGAGCCTAAGCTTGGGGATGCCCTGGCATCCCAAGCTATTATCCAAGAATGAGCAACCAACTAAGCTTGGGGATGCCACCGAGTGGCATCCCCGCTTTCTTCCAACAACTATCGGTATTTTACTCGAGACTATATTTTTATTCGTCACATGATATGTGTTTTGCTTGGAGCGTCTTGTATGATATGTGCCTTTGCTTGTTTTATTTTGTGTTTTAAGTCATCAATCCTTGTTGGGCACACCCCTTTGAGAGAGCCAAAATTATATCATGACTTGTTAGAATTGCTCTCTATGCTTCACTTAAATCTTTTATGAGCTAGGAGTTGCTTTAGTGCTTCACTTATATCTTTTTGAGCACGGTGTGCTTAGTATTTTTGAAGAAATACTCTCTTGCTTCACTTAGATTTATCTGAGAGTTAGTAAAATTTTGAAGAAATTCTCTCTTGCTTCACTTAAATTATTTTGAGAGAAAGAAAATTTGTTATGCTCATGATCTTCACTTATATTTGTTTGAGCTTATGAAAAGCAACACATGAAAATTAGTTCCAAAGTGATAGATATCCAAGAACGAAAGAAAGAAAAAAGTGTCATGAAGATCATTGGACAAAATAAACTTGATTCTTAGTAATAGTTTTGAGATATGATGATGTGATATGTGAGTCATCTTGATGAGTAATTATGCTTTAGTAAGAATATTGGTGTTAAGGTTTGTGATTCCCTATGCATGCACGAAAGTCAATAATCATGCAATGAAAATTATATCCTACTAGTGGTGCATTATTCGGTGTTAATTATGCTTAATGCTTGCTTATGAGATTATTCGTTTCTTGGTTGGTCGCTTCCCAATCTTTTGCTAGCCTTCATTTTGCACTAAGTATGACCTCTACTTGTGCATCCAAAATCCTTTAAACCACTTTTGCCACATGAGTCCATTATATTTACCTATATGCGATATTGTTTTGCCGTTCTAAGAAAATTTGCATGTTCCATCTCTAATTTTCAAAATAAACTCCTCTTTTGTGTGTTTGTTTCGCTCGCAGAGCGGTGAGGGGTAGCTAATATTTTCCATGCTAGATGTGTTATTCTCAAGATGAGTGTTTATTCACTTGTCATTGCACGAGAGTAAGGCAAAGGTATTAGGGATGCCCAGTCCTGAAATGCAAAAACAAAAATGAATTTACTTTATGTTGACAAATAATAAATTCCTTGGAAAGTGTTGGTATGGAGGGCACCTGTGGATACGGTTAGCCATGGAAAGTGAAAGAAATGGTGGAAAAAGGAATAAACTTTATTTTCCGTTTGGGAACCGCCTATGGCATATCTAGCATGGAAAGTGTTGGGAAGTCTAAGTTGTTTTTGTGGGTGGGATGGATACACCTCCCAAAATATTTTGTATCTCTAATCTTTTGCTTTGAGCTCTGGCACCTCTACAAATCCCTACTTCTCTCCGCTAAGGGCCTATCTTTTACTTTATGCAATTTTTATTTTGAGTGTCTATCTTCTCTCATAAAAAGCACCAACTAGGAGGCAATATGATCTTACTCAAGTATTGGGTGTAGTTAATATTCGAGTGTGTTTCATGAATGGATGAATGTTTGAGCATGATGGGCTAGGGATAACTTAATTTAGCGTTGATATTTTGAAAGACATGGTTGCTTGTTGATATGCTCGAGTATCTAAATTATTATGTCAAAACTAGACTATTGCCTTGAATCACATAAAAGTCCAAATGTCCATGCTATAAAGAAAAGAATATGATATGACTTGATGAACATCACTCCACATAAAAAATTATGTTTTTATCACTTACCTACTCGAGGACGAGTAGGAGTTAAGCTTGGGGATGCTGATATGTCTCCAACGTATCTATAATTTTTTATTGTTCCATGCTGTTTTATTATCAATCTTGGATGTTTTATAATCATTTTATAGTCATTTATATCATTTTTGGTACTAACCTATTGACATAGTGCCAAGTGCTAGTTGCTGTTTTTTCCATGTTTTTTACATCGCAGAAAATCAATATCAAACGGAGTCCAAATGCGATGAAACTTTATGATGATTTTTTATGGGCCAGAAGGAATGCAATGGGCCCTGGTTGCACTTGGGGGGTGCTCCGAGGGGGGCGCAACCCACCAGGGCGCGCCAGGAGGCCCAGGCGCGCCCTAGTGGGTTGTGCCCACCTCGGGTTCCCCCTGAACCACCTCTTTCATCTATAAATACCCAAATATTTCCAAAAACCTAGGGGAGTCGACGAAATATTCACCCAGCCGCCGCAGAGTCCAGAACAACCAGATCCAATCTAAACACCATCTCAGATGGGGTTCACCACCTCCATTGGTGCCTCTTCGATGATGCGTGAGTAGTTCTTTGTAGACCTTCGGGTACGTAGTTAGTAGCTAGATGGCTCTCTCTCTCTCTCTCTCTCTCTCGCTGATTCTCAATACAATGGTCTCTTGGAGATCCATATGATGTAACTCTTTTGCGGTGTGTTTGTTGGGATCTGATGAACTTTGAGTTTATGATCATTCATATCTTTTTATATCCATGAAAGTTATTTGAGTTTCTTTGATATGTTATATGCATGGTCTCTTATAGCCTCGTATTTCTTCTCTGATATTGGGTTTTGTTTGGCCAACTTGATCTATTTATCTTCCAATGGGAAGAGATGCCTGGTAGTGGGTTCGATCTTACGGTGCTTGATCCAAGTGACAGAAGGGGAACCGACACGTATGTATCGTTGCCACTAAGGATAAAAAGACGAGATCTATATCTACCGCCATATAGATAAACGGATCTTGTCTACATCATGTCATCGTTCTTATTGCATTACTCCGTTTCCATAAACTTAATACACTAGATGCATGATGGATAGCGGTCGATGTGTTGAGTAATAGTAGTAGATGCAGACAGGAGTCGGTCTACTAATCTTGGACGTGATGCCTATTTAATGATCATTGCCTGGATATCGTCATGAGTATTTGAAGTTCTATCAATTTCCCAACAGTAATTCGTTTACCCACCGTTTGCTATTTTTCTCGAGAGAAGCCACTAGTGAAACCTATGGCCCCCGGGTCTTATTCCTCATATATTTGCCTTGCGATCTACTTTTATTTGCTTTTATTTTCAGATCTATTAAACCAAAAATACAAAAATACTTTGCTGCAATTTATTTTATTTGGCGTTAGATCTATCAATCTACTACAATTTATCTCACATCCTTGGCAATTTCTGGCGTTACCCGGAAGGGATTGACAACCCCTTTATCACGTCGGGTTGCGAGGTGTTGTTATTTGTGTGCAAGTGCTATTTACGTTGCGTTGCTTGGTTCTGCTACTGGTTCGATACCTTGTTTTCATAACTGAGGGTAATACTCTACCGGCGCTGTGCTACATCATCCCTCCCTCTCCAGGGAAATACCGACGTAGTTATAGCTACCATCAGAGATCCATATGATGTAACTCTTTTGCGGTGTGTTTGTTGGGATCTATGAACTTCGAGTTTATGATCAATTATATCTTTTTATATCCATGAAAGTATTTGAGTTTCTTTGATCTCTTTTATGCATGATATCTTATAGCCTCGCATTTCTTCTCCGATATTTGGGTTTTGTTTGGCCAACTTGATCTATTTATCTTGCAATGGGAAGAGGTGCCCGGTAGTGGGTTCGATCTTACGGTGCTTGATCCCAGTGACAGAAAGGGAACTGACATGTATGTATCATTGCTACTAAGGATAAAAAGACGAGATCTATATCTACCGCCATATAGATAAACAGATCTTGTCTACATCATGTCATCGTTCTTATTGCATTACTCTGTTTTTCCATGAACGTAATACACTAGATGCATGCTGGATAGCGGTCGATGTGTGGAGTAATAGTAGTAGATGCAGGCAGGAGTCGGTGTACTAATCTTGGACGTGATGCCTATGTAATGATCATTGCTTGTATATCGTCATGAGTATTTGAAGTTCTATCAATTTCCCAACAGTAATTTGTTTACCCACCGTTTGCTATTTTTCTCGAGAGAAGTCACTAGTGAAACCTATGGCCCCCGAGTCTTCTTTCTCATATATTTGCTTTGCGATCTATTTTTATCTGCTTTTATTTTCAGATCCACTAAACCAAAAACACAAAAATACCTTGCTGCATTCTATTTTATTTGGCATTCGATCTATCAATATTTACAACTTTATCTCCCGTCACACGTCGTTGTTGGCACCGTTACCCGAAAGGGATTGACAACCCCTTTAACACATCGGGTTGCGAGGTGTTGTTATTTGTGTGCATGGGCTGTTTATGTTGTGTTGCTTGGTCCTCCTACTGGTTAAATAACCTTGGTTTCATATCTGAGGAAAATACCTACCGCCGCTGTGCTGCATCATCCCTTCCTCTTTGGGGAAATACCGACGTAGCTTCAAGCGACATCATGTCACACCCCTTCTCCCAGCTGTAATCTCTACTTAAACATGGTGCTCAACTCCATATATTATTTCCCAATCATATATGGTTATCCTATGATGTTTGAGTAGATCCATTTTGTCATGTCAGTTAATCGTGATATTGGTTGGTATGATTGTATATTTTATTTATGGTGTTGTCCTACGGTGCCCTCCGTTCTCGCGCAAATGTGAGGGCCCCCCACTGTAGGGTGTTGCAATATGTTCATGGTTCGCTTATGGTGGGTTGCGAGAGTGACAGAAACTTAAACCCGAGTAGGTAGGGTATGACGTATGTGAGTAATTAAAGAGGACTTGATACTTAATGCTATGGTTGGGTTTCACAACCTTAATGATCTTTAGTAGTTGCAGATGCTTGCTAGAGTTCCAATCATAAGTGCATATGATCCAAGTAGAGAAAGTATGTTAGCTCATGCCTCTCCCTCATATAAAATTGCGAGAATGATTACCGATACTTGTTATCAATTGCCTAGGGACAAATAACTTTCTTGTTGACACAAACCCTTTTACTAAACACCTAACTTTTATTATCTTGCAAAGTAATTCTAGTTTTATTCTTGCAAAGTAGTTCTAGCATCACACCTACAAAATAGTTTCATACTTGTTTCCGATAAAGCAAACGTCAAGTGTGCGTAGAGTTGTATCGGTGGTCGATAGAACTTGAGGGATTATTTGTTCTGCCTTTAGCTCCTCGTTGGATTCGACACTCTTATTTATCGAAGAAGGCTACAAATGACCCCCTATACTTGTGGGTTATCAAGACCTTTTTCTGGCGTCGTTGCCGCGGAGCAATAGCGTGGGTTGAATATTCTCGTGTGTGCTTGTTTGCTTTATCACTAAGTAGTTTTTATTTCATGTTCTAAGCTGTTCTCTATCTTTGGTTATGGATATGGAACACGAAACACCAAAAAAATAGTTGTACCTGCTACTCATGGAGATGGGGAACCTCCTAAAACCCTCGATGCTCGTTATGTAAAAGATATTATGCACTACTTTGATAATCCTGAGAAAACCCCATTCAAATACATAATGGGAGTAATGGATCAACATGAATACTTTAGGGATTATCGCTTGACTCATTAAAGGAAATTGTTATGGGATCAAATTCATATGTTGCATTGGTATGCTTGGAATTTATGCCAGAGATATGATTATACTTGTTGCTCTAGGATGAATGCTCCACATCTTCCCTTTTCATGTGAATTTAATGATAATGAAACCTTGGCTTCTTATGCTAGAGGTATATATGATTACTATGATGTGGAATGAATAGAAGAATTTGTTGCTTTTAAGGTTGCTTATGAAATTGAATCTTTGTTTGAAAAGTTTGAAGATTTTGATGATTCAGTTTATAGACCTGAAAATCTTGCCATCCTTAAATATTGCTATGATAATTATAAATACAATTACGATATTGATTTATTTATTGAGAATAACTCCGTTGTCCAAGAAAAGACTAATATTTTGTAGGAGTATGTGGAAGAAGGAATTGATGAAACTATGAGCTCATTGGATGAAAAAGATGACGAGGAGAGCGAAGAATAAGCGGAGGAAGAGCGGATTGATCACCTGTGCCCACCCACTACTAGCGAAAACCTTATACACATAATCTTAGCAGGAGCGAGGTTTAGAAACAAACGCTATTGTTAATTAGCAGTAGTGAGCTTCAGAAGACCGCACTACTAATAGTGCAGTATCAGTAGTGCTCTAGGTGAAACGAGCGCTACTACTACAATTGCCACGGTGTTGCCTCCAGGCTAGATATAGTAGTACCGCCCTTCTCCTGGATGCGCTACTGCTAAAGTACTTAGTAGCAGTGTTTTTCTTTAAAACTTGCTGCTGCTAAGTATCATCCCCTCTTGCAACTAATTAAGTTTAATCCCATACTGCTAAGCGAACAAGGTGTTTACCACCTTAAATATGTTACTTCTCAAACTATCTCGAGCACTTGGTCTTCATTGAACTGTATGTGTAGGATTTGTGGCTGCAATATATGAATCTTCACTTGTGCCTATACAGGTACGGTGAGGATTCATGTTGACTATTTAGATTCTACACAAAAATATCAATGATGACCAATGCATATTTTTGATGTTTTTACATGCTTAGCCTTAGCAGTAGCGTTTTTTCAGGACAAAGCGCTACTGATATTGGGCTTAGCAGTAGCGCGCTCCCTGTACACGCACTACTGCTACAGCAAAACAAAACACGCGGCCTGGCCCCTGATACGTCTCCAACGTATCTATAATTTTTGATTGTTCCATGCTATTATATATTTTGTTTTGGATGTTTAATGGGCTTATTTATACACTTTTATACTCCCTCCGTTCCTAAATATAGGGTGTATAGTTTTTGGCACGAAAATTAAAGAACGCATATTGAGGGAACATTTCACAAGTTTTGGGTGAGATTACACCTGATTAATTGACATGAAAAAATAGAGGAGCTTGCACTATATAAGGAAATGTAATCAAATCCCTTAAAAAATCATCCAAACGAGTGGTGTAACACAATACACCTTATATTTCGGACTTTTTCTGAAAAATCTATACACCTTATATCAAGGAACGGAGGGAGTATTATTTTCGGGACTAACCTATTAACTGGAGGCCCAGCCCAAATTGCTGTTTTTTTGCCTATTTCAGTGTTTCGCAGAAAAAAAAAGAATATCAAACAGAGTCCAAACGGAATGAAACCTTCGGGAGCGTGGTTTTTGGAACGAACGTGATCCAGAGGACTTGGAGTGGATGTCAAGCAATCAACGAGGAGGCCACGAGGCAGGGGGGCGCGCCTAGCCCCTGGGCATGCCCTCCACCCTTGTGGGCCCCTTGTGGCTCCACCGACCTACTTCTTCCTCCTATATATACCTACGTACCCCCAAACCATCGATGAGCACCACGAAACCCTATTTCCACCGCCACAACCTTCTGTACCCAAGAGATCCCATCTTGGGGCCTTTTTTGGAGCTCTGCCGGAGGGGGCATTGATCACAGAGAGCCTCTACATCAACTCCATGACCCCTCCGATGATGTGTGAGTAGTTTACTTCAGACCTTCAGGTCCATAGTTATTAGATAGATGGCTTCTTCTCTCTCTTTGGATCTCAATACAAAGTTCTCCTTGATCTTCTTGGAGATCTATTCGATGTAACTCTTTTTGCGGTGTGTTTGTCGAGATCCGATGAATTGTGGGTTTATGATCAAGTCTATCTATGAACAATATTTGAATCTTCTCTGAATTCTTTTATGTATGATTGGTTATCTTTGCAAGTCTCTTCGAATTATCAGTTTGGTTTGGTCTACTAGATTGATCTTTCTTGCAATGGGAGAAGTGCTTAGCTTTGGGTTCAATCTTGCGGTGCTCGATCCCAGTGACAGTAGGGGAAACGACACGTATTGTATTGCTTCCATCGAGGATAAAAAGATGGGGTTTATATCATATTGCATGAGTTTATCCCTCTACATCATGTCATCTTGCTTAAGGCGTTACTCTGTTCTTATGAACTTAATACTCTAGATGCATGTTGGATAGCGGTCGATGTGTGGAGTAATAGTAGTAGATGCAGGCAGGAGTCGGTCTACTTGTCATGGACGTGATGCCTATATACATGATCATACCTAGATATTCTCATAACCATGCTCAATTCTATCAATTGCTCGACAGTAATTTGTTCACCCACCGTAATACTTGTGCTATCTTGAGAGAAGCCACTAGTGAAACCTATGGCCCCCGGGTCTATTTTCCATCATACAAGTTTCCAATCTATTTTATTTTGCAATCTTTACTTACAATTTATATCATAAAAATACCAAAAATATTTATCTTATTATTATTATATCTATCAGATCTCACTCTTGCAAGTGGCCGTGAAGGGATTGACAACCCCTTTATTGCGTTGGTGGCGAGGTTCTTATTTGTTTGTGTAGGTACGAGGTGACTCGCGCGTGGTCTCCTACTGGATTGATACCTTGGTTCTCAAAAACTGAGGGAAATACTTACGCTGCTTTGCTGCATCACCCTTTCCTCTTCAAGGGAAAACCAACGCATGCTCAAGAGGTAGCAAGAAGGATTTCTGGCGCCGTTGCCGGGGCGATCTACGCCAAGTCAAGACATACCAAGTACCCATCACAATTCTTATCCTTCGCATTACATTATTTGCCATTTGCCTCTCGTTTTCCTCTCCCCCAATTCACCCTTGCCGTTTTATTTGCCCTCTTTTCCTTGCGCCCACTCTTTCCATTCTCTTTTTCTTCGCTTGTTTGCTTGTGTGTTGGATTGCTTTCTTGTCATGATGGCTCAAGATAATACTAAATTGTGTTACTTTGCCAATACCAACAATAATGATTTTATTAGCACTCCGATTCCTCCTCTTACCAATGCTGAATCTTGTGAGATTAATACTGCTTTGTTGAATCTTGTCATGAAAGGTCCGTTTTCTGGCCTTCCTAGTGAAGATGCCACTACCCATCTAAACACTTTGTTGATTTGTGTGATATGCAAAATAAGAAAGATGTGGATAATGATATTGTTAAACTTAAGCTATTTCTGTTTTCGCTTAGAGATCGTGCTAAAGCTTGGTTTTCGTCTTTGCCTAAAAATAGTATTGATTTGTGGAATAAGTGCAAAGATGCTTTTATCTCTAAGTATTTTCCTCCTGCTAAGATCATCTCTCTTAGAAACGATATTATGAATTTTAAGCAACTTGATCATGAGCATGTAGAACAATCTTGGGAGAGGATGTAATTAATGATACACAATTGCCCTACACATGGTTTAAATTTATGGATGATTATACAAATTTTTTATGCCGGATTGAATTTTGCTTCTAGAAATCTTTTAGATTCTGCCGCTAGAGGCACTTTTATGAAGATCACTTTAGGAGAAGCTACCAAACTCCTAGATAATATTATGGTTAATTATTCTCAATGGCACACTGAAAGATCTACTAGTAAAAAGGTGCATGCAATTGAAGAGATTAATGTTTTGAGTGGAAAGATGGATGAACTTATGAAAAGATGGATGAACTTATGAAATTGTTTGCTAATAAGAGTACTCCTACTGGTCCCAATGATATGCCTTTGTCTACTTTGATTGAGAATAATAATGAATCTATGGATGTGAATTTTGTTGGTAGGAACAATTTTGGTAATAACGCATATAGAGGTAATTTTAATCCTAGGCCGTTTCCTAGTAATTCCTCTAATAATTATGGTAATTCCTACAACAATTCTTATGGAAATTATAATAAGATGCCCTCTGATTTTGAATCTAATACTAAAGAATTTATTAGTTCGCAAAAGAGTTTCAATGCTTTGATTGAAGAAAAATTGTCTAAGATTGATGAGTTGGCTAGGAATGTGGATAGAATTTCTCTTGATGTTGATTCTTTGAAACTTAGATCTATTCCACCTAAGCATGATATCAATGAGTCTCTCAAATCTATGAGAATTTTCATTGATGAGTGCAAAGAAAGAACCGCTAGGATGCGTGCCAAAAAAGATTGCTTTGTGAAAGCGTGTTCTTCTAGTTTCCATGATAATAATGATGAAGATCTAAAAGTTATTGATGTGTCCCCTATTAAATCTTTGTTTTGCAATATGAATCTTGATAATGATGGGACTGGAGATGAGTCAACTTTAGTTAGAAGGCGTCCCAATGACCCGGAGTTTTTAGATCTTGATGCAAAAATTGATAAAAGTGGGATTGGAGAGGTCAAAACTTTAAATAGCAATGAACCCACTATCTTGGATTTCAAGGAATTTAATTATGATAATTGCTCTTTAATAGATTGTATTTCCTTGTTGCAATCCGTGCTAAATTCTCCGCATGCTTATAGTCAAAATAAAGCTTTTACTAAACATATTGTTGATGCTTTAATGCAATCTTATGAAGAAAAGCTTGAATTGGAAGTTTCTATACCTAGAAAACTTCATGATGAGTGGGAACCTACTATTAAAATTAATATGAAAGATCATGAATGCTTTGCTTTATGTGATTTGGGTGCTAGTGTTTCCACGATTCCTAAAACTTTGTGTGATTTGCTAGGTTTCCGTGAATTTTATGATTGTTCTTTAAACTTGCATCTTGCGGATTCCACCATTAAGAAACCTATGGGAAGAATTAATGATGTTATTATTATTGCAAATAGGAATTATGTGCCCATAGATTTCATTGTCCTTGATATAGATTGCAATCCTACATGTCCTATTATTATTGGTAGGCCTTTCCTTAGAACGATTGGTGCAATTATTGATATGAAGGAAGGGAATATTAGATTCCAATTTCCGTTAAGGAAGGGCATGGAACACTTTCCTAGAAAGAAAATTGAATTACCTTATGAATCTATTATGAGATCCACTTATCGATTGCATACCAAAGATGATAATACCTAGATCTATCCTTGCTTTTATGCCTAGCTAGGGGCGTTAAACGATAGCACTTGTTGGGAGGCAACCCTATTTTATTTTTGTTTCTTGCTTTTTGATTCTATTTAGTAATAAATAATCCATATCGCCTCTGTTTAGATGTGGTTTTATGCTTTTAATTAGTGTTTGTGCCAAGTAGAACCTTTGGGAAGATTGGGGATGCCCAAGGCACCCCAAGGTAAAATTCAAGGACAACCAGAAGACTAAGCTTGGGGATGCCTCGGAAGGCATCCCCTCTTTTGCCTTCGTCCATCGGTAACTTTACTTGAGGCTATATTTTCATTCACCACTTGATATGTGTTTTGCTTGGAGCGTCTTGTATGATTTGAGTCTTTACTTTTTAGTTTACCACAATCATCCTTGCTGTACACACCTTTTGGGAGAGACACACATGATTCAGAATTTATTAGAATACTCTATGTGCTTCACTTATATCTTTTGAGCTAGATAATTTTGCTCTAGTGCTTCACTTATATGTTTTTCAAGCACGACGGTGGTTTTATTTTATTGAAATTATTGATCTCTCATGCTTCACTTATATTATTTTGAGTGCCTTTTCGAACAGCATGGTAATTTGCTTTGGCTATAACATTAGTCCTAGTATGATAGGCATCCAAGATGGGTATAATAAAAACTTTCAAATAGAGTGCATTATATAGCAATAATTCAAAAAATTCCTACGTGTCACCAAGATCAATCTAGGAGATACTAGCAACGAGAAAGAGGGAGTGCATCTTCATACCCTTGAAGATCGCTAAGCGGAAGCATTACAAGAATGCGGTTGGTGGAGTCGTACACGTAGCGATTCAGATCACGGTCGATTCTGATCTAAGCACCGAACAACGACGCCTTCGCGTTCAACACACGTGCAGCCCGGTGACGTCTCCCGCACCTTGATCTAGCAAGGAGGAGGGAGAGGTTGGGGAAGACAACTCCAGCAGCAGCACGACGGCATGGTGGTGGTGGAGCAGCGTGGTTCTCCAGCAGGACTTCGCCAAGCACTACGAAAGACGAGGAGGTGGAGAGGTAGGGCTGCGCCGAGAGAGAGAGACCTTCGTGTATGGCAGCCCCAAAACCCCCACTATATATAGGAGGAGGGGAGGGGGCTGCGCCCCCTCTAGGGTTCCCACCCTAGGGGGGTGGCAGCTCTAGATGGGATTGAAGGGGGCGCCCAAGGGGGAGAGAGGGGGGGGGTGCGCCCTAGGGTGGGCCTTAGGCCCATCTGTGCCTATGGTTTCCCCCTCTTCCCTTGTGCTGCGTCTTGGGACTTGGTGGGAGGCGCACCAGCCCACTCAGGGGCTGATCCCTTCCCACTCTTGGCCCATGCAAGCCTCCGGGGCTGGTGGCCCCTCCCGGTGGACCCCCGGAACCCTTCCGGTGGTCCCGGTACATTACCGGTGATGCCCGGAACACTTCCGGTGTTCCCGGTACATTACCGGTGATGCCCGGAACACTTCCGGTGTCCAAATCCTCACTTCCTATATATAATTCTTTACCTCCGGACCATTCCGGAACTCCTCGTGACGTCCGGGATCTAATCCGGGACTCCGAACAACATTTGGTAACCACATACATACTTTCCCTATAACCCTAGCGTCATCGAACCTTAAGTGTGTAGACCCTACGGGCTCGGGAACCATGCAGACATGACCGAGACATCTCTCTGGCAAATAACCAACAGCGGGATCTGGATACCCATGTTGGCTCCCACATGTTCCACGATGATCTTATCGGATGAACCACGATGTCAGGGATTCAATCAATCCTGTATACAATTCCCTTTGTCTATCGGCATGTTACTTGCCCGAGATTCGATCGTCGGTATCTCTATACCTCATTCAATCTTGTTACTGGCAAGTCTCTTTACACGTTCCGTAACACATGATCCCGTGGATAACTCCTTAGTCACATTGAGCTCTGATACGTCCATTTTGCATCATGCTTTTATATCGATATTTATCGCATTATGGACTGTTATTTCACTTTATGTCACAATACTTATGGCTATTCTCTCTTATTTTACAAGGTTTACATGAGGAGGGAGATTGCCGGCAGCTGGAATTCTGGGCTGGAAAAGGAGCAAATATTAGATACCTATTCTGCGCAACTCCAAAAGTCCCGAAACTCCACGGAACATCTTAAAATAACTAAAGAAAAATCCTCGCCAAAGATGAAGGCCAGGGGACCCACACCCTGCTCACGAGGGTGGGGGGCGCGCCCCCTACCTCATGGGCCCCCTGGTGGCTCTCCGACGTCCATCTTCTCCTATATGAAGTCTTTCGAGGAGAAAAAAATAGGAGGGAACTTTTCGGGATGAGACTCTGCCGCCACGAGGCCGAACCTTGGCGGATCCAATCTAGAGCTCCGGCAGAGCTGTTCTGCTGGGGATACTTCCCTCCTGGAGGGGGAAATCATCACCATCGTCATCACCAACACTCCTCTCATCGGGAGAGGGAAATCTCCATCAACATCTTCACCAGCACCATCTCATCTCCAAACCCTAGTTCATCTCTTGTATCCAATTCTTGTCTCAAAGTTCGAGATTGGTGCCAGTAGGTTGCTAGTAGTGTTGATTACTCCTTGTAGTTGATGCTAGTTGGTTTATTTGGTGGAAGATCATATGTTCAGATCCTATATGCATATTATTACCCCTCTGATTATGAACATGAATATGCTTTGTGAGTAATTACGTTCGTTCCTGAGGACAAGGGAGAAGTCTTGCTATTAGTAGTCATGTGAATTTGGTATTCGTTTGATATTTTTATAAGATGTATGTTGTCTAGCCTCTAGTGGTGTTATGTGAATGTCGACTACATAACACTTCACCATTATTTGGGCCTAGAGGAAGGCATTGGGAAGTAATAAGTAGATGATGGGTTGCTAGAGTGACAGAAGCTTAAACCCTAGTTTATGCGTTGCTTCATAAGGGGCTGATTTGGATCTATATGTTTCATGCTATGGTTAGGTTTACCTTAATACTTTTTTTGTAGTTGCGGATGCTGGCAATAGAGGTTAATCATAAGTGGGATGCTTGTTCAATAAGAATAGCACCCAAGAACCGGTCCACCCACATATCAAATTATCAAAGTATCGAACGCGAATCATATGAACGTGATGAAAACTAGCTTGATGATATTCCCATGTGTCCTCGGGAGCGCTTTTCCTATTATAAGAGTTTGTTCCGGCTTGTCCTTTTCTACAAAAAAGGATTGGGCCACCTTGCTGCACTTTATTTACTTTTGTTACTTGTTGCCCGTTACAATTTATCTTATCACAAAACTATCTGTTACCACTTATTTCAGTACTTGCAGAGAATACCTTGCTGAAAACTGCTTATCATTTCCTTCTGCTCCTCATTGGGTTCGACACTCTTACTTATCGAAAGGACTATGATAGATCCGCTATACTTGTGGGTCATCAAGACTCTTTTCTGGCGCCATTGCCGGTGAGTGTAGCGCCTTTGGTAAGGAAAAATTTATAGTGTGCTGAAATTTACTGTCACTTGTTCCTATGGAAAGTAATTCTCTGAGGGGCTTGTTCGGGGTATCTTCACCCCGTCCAGTAGAGCGAAGAGTTGCTCCTCAACCTACTGAACCTATTGAAAATGAAACTCCTTTTGAATTTCCTTCGGGTATGATGGAAAAACAGCTAGCTAACCCTTTTACAGGAGATGGAACAAAGCATCCTGATGAGCACTTAATATATGTGGATGAAGTTTGTGGATTATTTAAGTTTGCAGGTATACCCGATGATGTTGCTAAGAAGAAGGTCTTCCCTCTATCTTTGAAGGGAGACACATTGATATGGTATAGGCTATGTGATGATATGAGATCATGGGACTATAAAAGATTGAAGTTGGAATTTCATCAAAAGTATTACCCTATGCATCTTGTTCATCGTGATCACAATTATATATATAATTTCTGGACTCGCGAAGGAGAAAGCATCGCTCAAGCTTGGGGGAGGCTTAAATCAATGTTATATTCATGCCCCAATCATGAGCTCTCAAGAGAAATGATTATTCAAAATTTATATGCTCGGTTTTCTGATAACAATCGCACCATGCTTGATACTTCTTGTGCTGGCTCTTTTATGATGAAGACTACTGAATTCAGATGGAATTTATTGGATAGAATTAAACACAACTCTGAAGATTGGGACCTCGACGAAGGTAAGGAGTCAGGTATGACACCTAAGTTTGATTGTGTTAAATCTTTTATGGACACCGATATTTTCCGTAAGTTTAGCACTAAATATGGACTTGACTCTGAGATAGTAGCTTCTTTCTGTGAATCTTTTGCTACTTATGTTGATCTCCCTAAGGAGAAGTGGTTTAAATATCATCCTCCCATAGAAGTAAAAGTAGCTGCACCTATTAAAGTTGAAGAAAATACTGTCACTTATAATGATCCTATTGTTCCTACTTCTTATATTGAGAAACCACCTTTCCCTGTTAGAATAAAGGATCATGCTAAAGCTTCAACTGTTGTTGGTAAAAGCAATATTACAACTTATACACCTCCTGAGCAAGTTAAAGTAGAACCTAATATTGCTATTGTTAAAGATCTCTTGTCTAATAATATTGATGGGCATGCTATTCAGTTCGAAGGTGAAACTGCTAGAATTGCTAAACCTTGTGATAAAGATAAACATAGACCTATGGTAGGCGTGCCTGTTATTTGTGTTAAAATAGGAGATCATTGTTATCATGGCTTATGTGATATGGGTGCTAGTGCTAGTGTAATACCTATTGATTTATACGAAGAAATTAAGAATGAAATTGCACTTGCTGAGTTAGAAGGTATTGATGTCACAATTAAACTTGCCAATAGAGATACTATTGCACCAATTGGAATTGTTAGAGATGTTGAAGTCTTGTGTGGGAAAACTAAATATCCTGCTGATTTTCTTGTTCTTGGTTCTCCACAAGATAGTTTTTGTCCCATTATATTTGGTAGACCCTTATTAAATACATTAAATACTGTCAATGCTACCATAGATTGCACAAAGAATGTTGTTACTGTTGGCTTGGATGATATGGTTCATGAGTTTAATTTCTCTAGATTTAGTAAACAACATCGTGAGGAAGAATTATCTAGTAAGGATGAAATTATTGGTCTTGCTTCTATTGCCGTACCTCCTAGTGATCCTTTAGAACACTATTTTCTAGACCATGAAAATGATATGTTCACGAATGAAAGAAGGGAAATAGATGAAGTATTCTTTAAACAGGAACCTATTCTGCAACATAATTTGCCTGTTGAAATTTTAGGGGATCCTCCTCCACCCAAGGGTGATCCCGTGTTTGAGCTTAAACCTTTGCCTGATAATCTTAAATATGCTTATCTTGATGAAAAGAAGATATATCATGTTATTATTAGTGCTAACCTTTCAGAGCATGAAGAAGAAATATTATTGAAAACTCTGAAGAAGCATCGTGCTGCTATTGGATATACTCTTGATGATCTTAAGGGCATTAGTCCCACTCTATGTCAACATAAAATAAATTTTGAAGCAGATGCCAAACCAGTTCGTGATCCTCAATGACGTCTGAATCCTAAAATGAAAGAAGTGGTAAGAAAAGAAATACTAAAGCTTCTGGAGGCAGGTATAATCTATCCCGTTGCTGATAGTGAGTGGGTAAGTCCTGTCCATTGTGTCCCTAAGAAGGGAGGTATTACTGTTGTTCCTAATGATAAAGATGAATTGATTCCACAAAGAATTATTACATGTTATAGGATGGTAATTGATTTCCGCAAATTAAATAAAGCTACTAAGAAAGTTCATTACCCCTTACCTTTTA
The DNA here is from genome assembly GCA_034509565.1 of Triticum monococcum. Taxonomy (NCBI): domain Eukaryota; kingdom Viridiplantae; phylum Streptophyta; class Magnoliopsida; order Poales; family Poaceae; genus Triticum; species Triticum monococcum. The sequence continues at coordinate 73,827,653 of CM067846.1, forward strand.
TTGATCAAATGGTAGAAAGATTATGCAAACATACACACTATTGCTTTCTAGATGGTTATTCTGGTTTCTCTCAAATACCTGTGTCGGCTAGAGATCAATCAAAGACTACTTTTACATGCCCTTTTGGTACTTTTGCTTATAGACATATGCCTTTTGGTTTATGTAATGCACCTTCTACCTTTCAAAGATGCATGATGGCTATATTCTCTGACTTTTGTGAAAAGATTTGTGAGGTTTTCATGGATGACTTTTCCGTCTATGGTTCCTCTTTTGATGATTGCTTGAGCAATCTTGATCGATTTTTGCAGAGATGTGAAGAAACTAATCTTGTCTTGAATTGGGAAAAGTGCCACTTTATGGTTAATGAAGGTATTGTCTTGGGGCACAAAGTTTCTGAAAGAGGTATTGAAGTTGATAAAGCCAAGGTTGATGCTATTGAAAAGATGCCATGTCCCAAGGACATCAAAGGTATAAGAAGTTTCCTTGGTCACGCTGGATTTTACAGGAGGTTCATTAAGGACTTGTCAAAAATTTCTCGGCCTCTGACTAATTTATTGCAAAAAAGATATACCATTTGTCTTTGATGATGATTGTGTAGAAGCATTTGAAATACTTAGGAAAGCATTAGTCACTGCACCTGTTGTTCAGCCACCTGATTGGAACCTACCCTTTGAAATTATGTGTGATGCTAGTGATTATGCTGTAGGTGCTGTTCTAGGGCAAAGAGTTGATAAGAAATTAATTGTTATTCATTATGCTAGTAAGACTCTAGACAATGCTCAAAGAAATTATGCTACTATTGAAAAAGAGCTTTTAGCAGTTGTATTTGCTTGTGATAAGTTCAGATCTTATATTGTTGATTCTAAAGTAACTATTCAAACTGATCATGTTGCTATTAAATACCTTATGGAAAAGAAAGATGCTAAGCCTAGACTTATTAGATGGGTTCTCTTGCTACAAGAATTTGATTTGCATATTGTTGATAGAAAGGGACCTGAGAACGCCGTTGTATACAACTTGTCTAGGCTAGAGAATATTCTTGATGACCCACTACCTATTAATGATAGCTTTCCCGATGAACAATTAAATGTTATAAGTACTTCTCGTAGTACTCCTTGGTATGCTGATTATGCTAATTATATTGTTGCTAAATTTATACCACCTAGCTTCACATACCAACAAAAGAAAAAAGTTTTTCTATGATTTAAGACATTACTTTTGGGATGACCCACATCTTTATAAAGAAGGAGTAGATGGTGTTATTAGACGTTGTGTACCTGAGCATGAACAAGAACAGATCCTACGCAAGTGTCATTCCGAGGCTTATGGAGGACACCACGCTGGAGATAGAAGTGCACATAAGGTATTGCAATCTGATTTTTATTGGCCTAATCTCTTCAAGGATGCCCGTAAGTTTGTCTTGTCTTGTGATGAATGTCAAAGAATTGGTAACATTAGTAGACGTCAAGAAATGCCTATGAATTATTCACTTGTTATTGAACCGTTTGATGTTGGGGCTTTGATTATATGGGACCTTTTCCTGCCTCTAATGGATACACACATATTCTAGTTGCTGTTGATTACGTTACTAAGTGGGTAGAAGCTATTCCAACTAGTAGTGCTGATCATAACAGTTCTATTAAAATGCTTAAGGAAGTTATTTTCCCGAGGTTTGGAGTCCCTAGATATTTAATGACTGATGGTGGTTCACACTTTATTCATGGTGCTTTCCGTAAAATGCTTGCTAAATATGATGTTAATCATAGAATTGCATCTCCTTATCACCCACAGTCTAGTGGTCAAGTAGAGTTGAGCAATAGAGAGCTCAAATTAATTTTGCAAAAGACTGTTAATAGGTCTAGAAAGAATTGGTCCAAGAAACTTGATGATGCATTATGGGCTTATAGAACTGCATACAAAAATCCTATGGGTATGTCTCCGTATAAAATGGTTTATCAAAAAGCATGTCACTTACCTCTCGAACTAGAACATAAGGCATATTGGGCTATTAAAGAGCTCAACTATCATTTTGAACTTGCCGGTGAGAAGAGGTTATTTGATATTAGCTCACTTGATGAATGGAGAACCCAAGCTTATGAAAATGCCAAGTTGTTTAAAGAAAAAGTTAAAAGATGGCATGACAAAAGGATACAAAAGTGTGAGTTTAATGTAGGTGATTATGTATTGCTATACAACTCTCGTTTAAGATGTTTTCCAGGAAAACTTCTCTCTAAATGGGAAGGCCCCTATGTTATCGAAGAGGTCTATCGTTCCGGTGCCATAAAGATCAACAACTTCGAGGGCACAAATCCGAAGGTGGTAAACGGTCAAAGAATCAAACATTATATCTCAGGTAATCCCATAAATGTTGAAACCAATATTATTGAAACCGTAACCCCGGAGGAATACATAAGGGACACTTTTCGGAACGTTTCAGACTCCGGAAAGGAATAGGTATGTGGTACGGTAAGTAAACCGACTCCAAAACAATTTTTAAGGAAATATTTCTCCGTTTTGGAATATTTAGAAAAATAGAAAAATAAGTAGCAGTCTGGGAAGGACACGACGGCCCCACGAGGGTGGTGGGTGCGCCCCCTACCTCATGAGCACCTCGTGTGCTTTCCGGACTCCGTTTTCTTGCACGATACGTATTTTGCTCGGTAAAAATTCATTATATATTCTCTCGAAGGTTTTGACTCCTGTATCACGCAAACCTCCTCTGTTCTTGTTTCGAGCTGTTTTCTGTCAGGATTTTCCAGGCTAAGCATCATGTCGTCTCCCTCCTCCAACAATGGTGAAAACGATGCTTGGCTAATGAAGATAGATCTGAAGAGGGAAGAACCCACGAGGGTCAACAAGGATGAAAGGATCAAGAAGGCCACGGAGGATCAAGCTCTAGCAGCAAAAGACATCCTTCAAATTGATCATAACCTTCTTACCCCAACTGAGATCGAGGCTTTCAAGATGATTGAGTTAGCTCGTATACAAAACAAGTATCTCACACAAGAAAATATTTTGTTGAAGGAGCACATTGTCGCACTCAAGGGCATTATTCGCAAGCTGGAGGACCTCTTACGCTCGATGTGCGATTATCCGTCACCACCACCTTCTTCACCAACAAAGAAGGAGATATAATCACATGGGTATGGGCACTCCCCTTGGCAACTGCCAAGCTTGGGGGAGGTGCCCCGGTATCGTATCACAATCACAACTCCTATCTTTACCGTTTTTCTTAGTTCGATCCTATTAGTAGTATCTTGATCTAGTAGAATAAAGTTTATGGCATGATCTAGTTTTGAGTTTTGCTTTATGATCTCCCTTTGTAATCGAGTCCGTGAGCTATATATAATAAAGATTAGTGTTGAATCAAGGGCTTGATTATTTTGCCATGATCTTGGGCGAATAAAAGAAAAGAGAAAAAGAATAAAAAGAAACAAAAAAGTTCATATTGATCTTATTGAGAGTAATGAATTCACATAGAAAGAGTATGATGATTAAAAGTTGTTGGGAGTTGGCAAGCATAGCTTTGGTCATTGTTGCAATTAATAGGAAGTAATAAGGAAAGAGAGGTTTTCACATTGTAACATCCCAAATTTTCAATTTGGAATGTTATACACTAGATCATCATGCATATCATATTTTCTTGCATTTTGCCGATCCTAGAAATTTCACGCAACTCAAGGACCCTCGGAGAGAGTTGGAGATTTCGTCTTTTTCATATTTGAGTTTTCTCAAATTTTGAAAAGAGGATCATTGGTTTTGTCGGAGTTTATTTGCCTTTTATTTGGATAGGGAAAATGCGCGTTTTCAAAATTTGCATTTTAGGCCCGGAGAAAAGTTCATTTTGTTCGACTCAATTTTAGGAGTCGGGGAAAATTTACTTTAGAAGTTTTGGAGTTCGTTTAGTTCTCTTTTCGGTTTTTTTCTGCGCGCGAAACCGTTTAAAAAAAAATTCCGCAGCGCCTTGGGCCAAGGCCCAGCCACCAGGCCAGCGCCGCGCCGCACGCCAGGCGCCAAGGCAGGAGGCCGCCGCCGCCTAGAGTCCTAGTAGGACTCGGGTTGCCTTTTTTTAGGATTCCCTCTCCTTCTCTTTTTCCTTCTCTTTTTCTTGCCCCCTCCCCCAAGTCTCCTCTCCTCTCCCATCTTTATATACCCCCACACCCCCCTCTAAACATCACATCAAACCCCAAGCCCCAAGCCGCACCCCGCGCCGCCGCCCCTAGCGCCGCGCCGCCCTGCGTCACCGCCGCCGCCCTGCATCACCGCCGCCGCCGCCTTGCCCTAGCGCCGCCGCCGCCCTTGCTCGCTGTCATCGGAGCCCCTCGCCGGAGACCTCGCCGGAGGTAGCCCCACGCTGCATCTCTTCTTTTCCTCGGATCGGTTTTCTTCTAACCGTTCCGATTCTTTTCTTCTCTAAACCGTTCCGGTTTTCTAGATCGGTTTTTCGTTCGGTTGTCTTTTCCGAAACGCTAGATCGGTTCCATTTTCTTTTCCGATCTAGTTGCCTAGAGACCGTTCGCCGGACCGTTCGTCCTAACGAACGTGATCACCGGATTCTTCTAGGTTAACGAACGTTTGTTCGTTAAACCGTTCTTCTTTTTCTTTTCGTCGGATTTATTCCGCGATCGCGATCTCAGATCCGATCTTCGTTCTAGTTTATCTTCTCGCTCGTTTATCGGAATCAGGTGATTCAAGCGGCTGGAGTTTCGTTTCGAAACCACCGTTCCGACTAATCAACTTAAACAAGTTTTTGCTGCGGTAAAATTTGACCTAGTTTCAACTTGCTAGAACCGAGTTGTTTTCCGCCGTTTGTTTTCGGTTTCTTTGTTCGGTTCTTTCTCTCTTTGCAACTGGAGTTCTTAAGTTGAACTTTCTGGTTCGATCTCTTGTTCGAGTTTTAACTGTGCATTAGATGAGTACTTATTGTATGCTTGTTGTTTGTCTACGATAGATTACCCGGATTGCGCCGCCTGTTACTTCGAATCTCTAGGACTCGCGGATCATCAGCAAGGCAAGTAACACTTTGATCATACCTTTTCTACAACCCAGTTTTATTGCATTAGATCCATCCTCACACATTGCATGATTAGGATCTAATTAAATTGTGGGATGGGAAGTAGATGAGGTAGTACCTATTACCTGTTTATTATGAAACCCTTGGGAGTTACTTCTACGTTTGCTTATTATGCCATGCTATGCTAGTAGACGTGGATTGGGTGAGTGATATCCATGACAGATGTGAGATTGATAATTTTAATGGCTTATCTAAGGTGGCAACTTAAACACACATCTGGGTGGATTGAGGCACCTGATGTCTATCAGGACTTGCCTGTTTTATTTTGGACCGCCACCCAGGCTCAAAGGGATCATAAGATCTTTCATGCTAAATACTTACGTGTGCAGCCACAAGCCAATATGGGCTCTCGCATAGTTGACTAAGTCGTGCGAACTCTTATAGGGGTAGACTAGCAGATGTAGGGGATGTAGGTGGTACGGTCTACTCCATCGTAAGGTGCTAGCGCTTCTGAAAGACTATGTCTCGGTCATATGTTTCTCAAACACCATGTAGTGCGAGAAATCCAACGGAGGCGATCGAGTCTTGTGGGGAAAAGTGCGCAAACCTCTGCAGAGTGTAACAAACTAATCATGATTAGCCGTGTCCCCGGTTATGGACAATCTTGAGTATCTAGTACTTGAATATCATGTGAATCTCAACATGTTACTTCTAATTAATATTATTGGGTTTTAATTCTACTTTTAATTGGGATTGAGAATGCTGTCAACCATTCTCAATGTTTAACAACCACCATGATAGTTAAATAAATTTATTCCTTTGCAGTAGGGAAAAATTGGCTTTACGCAAAACAGTAACCATAGAGCTTTCCACCAGCCAAATATGCATATAGTATAGTTGTTTCATTCCATTACTCTCTATGTGTTACCTTGCCAGCATATTCCATGTGCTGACCCGTTTCGGGCTGCAACGTTAATGTTGCAGACTTTTCAGACGACGATTAAGGTGCTTTTAGGTCGTGGTTCTATACTCAGTGATGCCATTGGAGTTGATGGACCCATTTACCTTCCAAGTCTTCCGCTGTTATCGTTATTAGATGGCCTTAAGCCATATTATTGTAATAAGTTCTCTTCGGAGACATCGATGTAATAAGTGTGTGATTGCCACTCTGCTATAAATCCTTCGATGTACTGTGTGGTGTCAGCATTACTGATCCAGGAATGACACCGGAGCACAATAGACTTGATCCATTCGGGTCTGGTCGCTACAGAGATGGTATCAGAGCACACGCTGACTGTAGAACACGACTACTAAGTTAAAGCCATAGATCACTATTCTCTCCTCATTTTCTAACTCCTCATCTTTTCTACTCTTTAGGATGAAGGACGCGAAGATTAAGTACGCTCAACCGGATGAAGGCACACCTTTTGGATTTCACCTGAAGGAAGTCACCAAGTATCTAAACATTGGATTACCAAGCTTCACGGGAACTTTCAACGCCACTTTGCCTGAAGAGGAGCACTGGAAGATTCAAGCTCACGTTCCGGGAAGGACATTCACGCCAATCACGAAGCCCACAGATAGTGTTTTCAATGCACCAACTTGGAGTCTAGGAAAGAGCATGGCAGCCCATATCACCATAGGACGCATTGGAGAAGTTTATCAAGAAGACCTCAAGGACACTATCTACCAGATTTGCGGACGCCGAGATGAACAATGGGAGTTAATCATCACCAAGAAGGATAGATCCATTGCAGCATTCATCCAGGAGTTAAACCAGCACATTCGACGCCACGAGAACCAGATGTGCAATGATATGATAGAGTTGAAGAATGCGAAGGTGAGGATCATCGAGCTAGAAGGAGAATTGAAGGCTACACGCAAGGACTACATGGACGAGATCATAGCTCTAGCAAGACACAACTGCGATCTTAAGCAAGAGATTGAAGAACTCAAGAGGGAGTTAGCATCCAGGAAGGAAGACATGTATGTCACATGTCCGGACAACTACATCATCATCGACGACACCGATTCGGATCCAAGTGAACCCGAATTTGAAGACGAAGCTAGAGCGGACATCATGGAGTCTTCCACCGGTTCAAATTTCTAGATGACCACCAACTATTAGTAGTATTCCCCCCATGTAAACACTATAGTTCGAGCACTTTTGCGATAGTTCTAGATCGATTGTAAGCCCTTGTTTGATTGAATGAAGTGATTTTGTGTGAATTTGCTCATGTGCATTGGGGTAGTGTTTTCTCTTTAGACCTCACTCTATTATTATTTCTCATCTTTTCTAAACCCTTAAATGCCTCCGAGACGTGACCCCGGGTTACCATTAAGGATTGGTAACTATGTTTTTCCCTCAGACATAATAGTATTGGAATCTCAAGGCTTAGATGTGATTCTTGGTATGGATTGGTTGTCGATGTATGGAGGAAACATCGATTGTGTTAGTAAGTCAATTTTGCTTACAACGCCAGAAGGAAGAAGGATCAAGTATGTATCCCAGCATGTGCCAAATAGGGCACAAGTAAATTGCCTGACAGGAGTTGTGCAGGAGGAAGTACCAGTGGTAAAGGATTTTCCTGATGTATTTCCTGAGGAGTTGCCAGGCATGCCACCGGATAGAGACATTGAGTTTTTGATTGAGTTATTGCCAGGTACAGGCCCAATATCAAAGAGACCATACTGGATGCCTGCAAAGGATTTGGTAGAAATTAAGAATCAGATTAAGGAGTTATTGGAGAAAGGTTACATACGCCCAAGTTCTTCGCCTTGGGGATCACCCGTACTTCTAGTGGAGAAGAAGGATGGATCATTACAGATGGTTGTTGATTACCGTGGATTGAATGAAGTAACCATTAAAAACAAGTACCCACTGCCAATGATTAATGATCTGTTTGATCGTTTGCAAGGAGCTAAAGTGTTTTCCAAGATCGATTTGCGATCAGCGTACCACCAGTTGAAGATTCGAGAACAGGATATTCCTAAGACAGCATTCACCACAAGATATGGACTGTATGAGTATACCGTTATGTCATTTGGAAAGAATATGTCTCGGTCATCCGTTTCTCAATCACCATGTAGTGCGAGAAATCCAACGGAGGTGATCGAGTCTTGTGGGGAAAAGTGCGCAAACCTCTGCACAGTGTAACAAACTAATCATGATTAGCCGTGTCCCCGGTTATGGACAATCTTGAGTATCTAGTACTTGAATATCATGTGAATCTCAACATGTTACTTCTAATTAATATTGTTGGGTTTTAATTCTACTTTTAATTGGGATTGAGAATGCTGTCAACCATTCTCAATGTTTAACAACCACCATGATAGTTAAATAAATTTATTCCTTTGCAGTAGGGAAAAATTGGCTTTACGCAAAACAGTAACCATAGAGCTTTCCACCAGCCAAATATGCATATAGTATAGTTGTTTCATTCCATTACTCTCTATGTGTTACCTTGCCAGCATATTCCATGTGCTGACCCGTTTCGGGCTGCAACGTTAATGTTGCAGACTTTTCAGACGTCGATTAAGGTGCTTTTAGGTCATGGTTCTATACTCAGTGATGCCGTTGGAGTTGATGGACCCATTTACCTTCCAAGTCTTCCGCTGTTATCGTTATTAGATGGCCTTAAGCCATATTATTGTAATAAGTTCTCTTCGGCGACATCGATGTAATAAGTGTGTGATTGCCACTCTGCTATAAATCCTTCGATGTACTGTGTGGTGTCAGCATTACTGATCCAGGGATGACACCGGAGCACAGTAGACTTGATCCATTCGGGTCTGGTTGCTACACACATATAGATATATTATCATTGACATCTTTTATGATTGGGAGCACTCATTAAAATATGACATGCTAAAGAGTTGATGTTGGACAAGGAAGACAATGTAATGAGTTATGTCTTTCTTATATCTGAGATAAAGTATGTTGTCATGGATCCTCTAACTTGTTGAGCTTGCCTTTCCCCCCCATGCTAGCCAAATTCTCAGCACCAAGTAGAAATACCACTTGTGCTTCCAAATACCCTTAAACCAGTTTTGCCATGAGAGTCCACCATATCTACCTATGGATTGAGTAAGATCCTTCAAGTAAGTTGTCATCGGTGCAAAGGAATAAAAATTGCTCTAAATATGTATGATTGATTGGTGTGGGAGAAATAAGCTTTATACGATCTTGTGATGTGGAAGTAATAAAAGCGACGGACTGCATAATAAAGGTTCATATCACCATGGGCAATACAAAGTAACGTTCTTTCGCATTGAGATTTTATGCATCCAACCATAAAAGCGCATGGCAACCTCTTCTTCCCTCTGCGAAGGGCCTATCCTTTATTATTATCTTCTACCTTATGCAAGAGTCATGGTGATCTTCACCTTTTCTTTTTCATTTTATCCTTTGGCAAGCTCAACATGTTGGAAAGAACATGATATATATATATATATATATATATATATATATATATATATCTAATTGGATGTAGGGGAGCATGAACCATTATTGTTGACATTACCCTTGAGGTAAAAGGTTGTGGGGCAAAACTATAAGCCCCTATCTTTCTCTGTGTCCGATTAAAACTCCGTAACGACAAGTATTGCGTGAGTGTTAGCAATTATGGAGGACTAAATAATAGTTGAGTATGTGGACTTGCTTTTTAGCTCTGACATAGAGTCTTTCCGATGCTATGATAAATTGCAATTGCTTCAATGACTGAGATTATAGTTTGTCGGAGCCCAATAAGGTTTATGATTTATACTTTTGCATTGTGAATAGATCATCACTTGAACATAAGTAATCATATGACAAAATCTATATATGTTGCTGTTATGAGAATAATTATGATGCCTTCATGTCCGTATTTTATTTTTATAGACGCCTCTACCTCTAAACACGAGGACATATTTATTGTTATCGGCTTTTCACTTGACGACAAGCGAGGTCTAAGCTTGGGGGAGTTGATACGTCCATTTCGCATCATGCTTTTGTATCGATATTTATCGCATTATGGACTGTTATTTCACTTTATGTCACAATACTTATGGCTATTCTCTCTTATTTTACAAGGTTTACATGAGGAGGGAGAATGCCGACAGCTGGAATTCTGGGCTGGAAAAGGAGCAAATATTAGAGACTATTCTGTGCAACTCCAAAAGTCCTGAAACTCCACGGAACATCTTAAAATAAATAAATAAAAATCCTCACCAAAGATGAAGGCCGGGGGGCCCACACCCTGCTCACGAGGGTGGGGGGCGCGCCCCCTACCTCGTGGGCCCCCTGGTGGCTCTCCGACGTCCATCTTCTCCTATATGAAGTCTTTCGAGGAGAAAAAAATAGGAGGGAACTTTTCGGGACGAGACTCCGCCGCCACGAGGCAGAACCTTGGCGGATCCAATCTAGAGCTCCGGCAGAGCTGTTCTACCGGGCATACTTCCCTCCGGGAGGGGGAAATCATCACCATCGTCATCACCAATGGTCCTCTCATCGGGAGAGGGCAATCTCCATCAACATCTTCACCAGCACCATCTCATCTCCAAACCCTAGTTCATCTCTTGTATCCAATTCTTGTCTCAAAGTCCAGGATTGGTGCTAGTAGGTTGCTAGTAGTGTTGATTACTCCTTGTAGTTGATGCTAGTTGGTTTATTTGGTGGAAGATCATATGTTCAGATCCTATATGCATATTATTACCCCTCTGATTATGAACATGAATATGCTTTGTGAGTAATTACGTTCGTTCCTGAGGACAAGGGAGAAATCTTGCTATTAGTAGTCATGTGAATTTGGTATTCGTTTGATATTTTGATAAGATGTATGTTGTCTAGCCTCTAGTGGTGTTATGTGAACGTCGACTACATAACACTTCACCATTATTTGGGCCTAGAGGAAGGCATTGGAAAGTAATAAGTAGATGATGGGTTGCTAGAGTGACAGAAGCTTAAACCCTAGTTTATGCATTGCTTCGTAAGGGGCTGATTTGGATCCATATGTTTCATGCTATGGTTAGGTTTACCTTAATACTTTTGTTGTAGTTGCGGATGCTTGCAATAGAGGTTAATCATAAGTGGGATGCTTTTTCAATTAAGAACAGCACCCAAGCACCTGTCCACCCACATATCAAATTATCAAAGTATCGAACGCGAATCATATGAACGTGATGAAAACTAGCTTGACGATATTCCCATGTGTCCTCGGGAGCTCTTTTCCTATTATAAGAGTTTGTTCCGGATTGTCCTTTACTACAAAAAGGATTGGGCCACCTTGCTACGCTTTATTTACTTTTGTTACTTGTTGCTCGTTACAATTTATCTTATCACAAAACTATCTGTTACCACTTATTTCAGTACTTGCAGAGAATACCTTGCTGAAAACCGCTTATCATTCCCTTCTGGTCCTCGTTGGGTTCGACACTCTTACTTATCGAAAGGACTACGATAGATCCCCTATACTTGTGGGTCATCAAGCTCGTTATGATGATCCATTACCGAGTGGGCCCAGAGATACCTCTCCATCATACAAAGTGACAAATCCCAGTCTCGATTCGTGCCAACCCAACATATACTTTCGGAGATACCTGTAGTGCACCTTTATAGCCACCCAGTTACGTTGTGATGTTTGGTACACCCAAAGCATTCCTACGGTATCCGGGATTTGCACAATCTCATGGTCTAAGGAAATGATACTTGACATTAGAAAAGCTTTAGCAGATGAACTAGACGATCTTGTGCTACGCTTAGGATTGGGTCTTGTCCATCACATCATTCTCCTAATGATGTGATCCTGTTATCAATGACATTCCATGTCCATGGTCAGGAAACCATGACCATCTATTGATCAACGAGCTAGTCAACTAGAGGCTTACTAGGGACATATTACGATCTATCTATTCACACATGATTACGGTTTCCGGTTAATACAATTAGAGCATGAACAATAAACAATTATCATGAACACGGAAATATAATAATAACCACTTTATTATTGCCTCTAGGGCATATTTCGAACAGTCTCCCACTTGCACTAGAGTCAATAATCTAGTTACATTGTGATGAATCGAACACCCATAGAGTTCTGGTGTTGATCATGTTTTGCTCGCGGAAGAGGTTTAGTCAACGGATCTGCGACATTCAGATCCGTACGCACTTTACAATTATCTATGTCTCCATCTTGAATATATTCACGAATGGAGTTGAAGTGATGCTTGATATGCCTAGTCTTCTTGTGAAACCTGGGCTCCTTGGCAAGGGCAATAGCTCCAGTGTTGTCACAGAAGAGCGTCATCGGGCCCGACGCATTGAGCATAACTCCTAGGTCGATGATGAACTCCTTCATCCAGACTGCTTCCTGTGCTGCCTCCGAGGCTGATATGTACTCCGCTTCACATGTAGATCCCGCCATGGCGCTGATGTATACTACACAACTTCCTTCTTGTAGACGTTGTTGGGCCTCCAAGTGCAGAGGTTTGTAGGACAGTAGCAAATTTCCCTCAAGTGGATGACCTAAGGTTTATCAATCCGTGGGAGGCGTAGGATGAAGATAGTCTCTCTCAAGCAACCCTGCAACCAAATAACAAAGAGTCTCTTGTGTCCCCAACACACCCAATACAATGGTAAATTGTATAGGTGCACTAGTTCGGCAAAGAGATGGTGATACAAGTGGTATATGGATGGTAGATAATGGTTTTTGTAATCTGAAAATAAAAAAAGCAAGGCAACTAATGATAAAAGTGAGCACAAACGGTATTGCAATGCGTTGAAACAAGGCCTAGGGTTCATACTTTCACTAGTGCAATTTCTCTCAACAATAATAACATAATTGGATCATATAACTATCCCTCAACATGCAACAAAGAGTCACTCCAAAGTCACTAATAGCATAGAACAAAGGAAGAGATTATGGTAGGGTAAGAAACCACCTCAAAGTTATCCTTTCTGATCTATCTATTCAAGAGTCCGTAGTAAAATAACATGAAGCTATTCTTTCCGTTCAATCTATCATAGAGTTTGTACTAGAATAACACCTTAAGACACAAATCAACCAAAACCCTAATGTCACCTAGATACTCGAATATCACCTCAAGTATCCGTGGGTATGATTATACGATATGCATCACACAATCTCAAATTCATCTATTCAGCCAACACAAAGTACTTCAAAGAGTGCCCCAAAGTTTCTACCGGAGAGTCAAGATGAAAACGTGTGCCAACCCCTATGCATAGGTTCATGGGCGGAACCCGCAAGTTGATCACCAAAACATACAACAAGTGGATCAATAGAATACTCCATTGTCATCACGGGTATCCCACGCAAGACATACATCAAGTGTTCTCAAATCCTTAAAGACTCAATCCAATAAGATAACTTCAAAGGGAAAACTCAACCCATTACAAAAGAGTAGAGGGGGAGAAACATCATAAGATCCAGCTATAATAGCAAAGCTCGCGATACATCAAGATTGTATCACCTCAAGAACACAAGAGAGAGAGATCAAACACATAGTTACTGGTACATACCCTCAGCCCCGAGGGATAACTACTCCTTCCTCGTCATGGAGAGCGCCGGGATGATGAAGATGGCCACTGGTGAAGGGTTCCCCCTCCGGCAGGGTGCCGGAACGGGTCTAGATTGGTTTTCAGTGGCTACGGAGGCTTCTGGCGGCGGAACTCCCGATCTGTTCTGCTCCCAAAAGTTTTTAGGGTATATGGATATATATAGGAGGAAGAAGTACATCGGTGGATCTCCGGGCTGTCCACGAGGCAGGGGGCGTGCCCAGGGGGGTGGGCACGCCCCCACCCTCGTGGGTAGTCTGGGACTCTTCTGGTTCATCTCCGATACTCCGTGGGCTTCTTCAGGTCCAAAAATAAGTTCCATGAAGTTTCAGGTCAATTGGACTCAGTTTGATTTTCCTTTTCTGCGATACTCTAAAACAAGGAAAAAACAGAAACTGACACTAGGCTCAAGGTTAATAGGTTACTCCCAAAAATCATATAAAATAGCATATAAATGCATATAAAACATCCAAGGTTGATAATATAATAGCATGGAACAATAAAAAATATGGATACGTTGGAGACGTATCAGACGCTTTGCTTGCAACTACACCAGTTGACTACCCCACCATTGAAAATGTACATGTATCCGGTTTGTGACTTGTACTCATCCAGATCTGTGTCTAAGCTTGCATCGACATAACCCTTTACGACGAGTTCTTCGTCACCTCCATAAACGAGAAACACATCCTTAGTCCTTTTTAGGCACTTTAGGATATTCTTGACCGTTGTCCAGTGTTCCATGCCGGGATTACTTTGGTGCCTCACTACCAAACTTACGGCAAGGTTCACATCAGGTCTGGTACACAGCATGGCATACATAATAGACCCTATGGCTGAGGCATAGGGGATGACACTAATATTTTCTCTATCTTCTGCCGAGGTCGAGCATTGAGCCGTGCTCAATTTCACACGTTGCAATACAGGCAAGAACCCCTTCTTGGACTGATCCATATTGAACTTCTTCAATATCTTGTCAAGGTATGTGCTTTGTGAAAGACCAATGAGGCGTCTCAATCTATCTCTATAGATCTTGATGCCTAATATGTAAGCAGCTTCTCCAAGGTCCTTCATTGAAAAACACTTATTCAAGTAGGCCTTTATGCTTTCCAAAAGTTCTATATCATTTCCATCAATAGTATGTCATCCACATATAATATGAGAAATGCTACAGAGCTCCCCCTCACTTTCTTGTAAACACAGTCTTCTCCATAAGTCTGCGTAAACCCAAATACTTTGATCATCTCATCAAAGCGAATGTTCCAACTGCGAGACGCTTGCACCAGCCCATAGATTGAGTGCTGGAGCTTGCATACCTTGTCAGCATTCTTAGGATCGACAAAACCTTCCGGCTGCATCATATACAATTCTTCCTTAAGGAAACCATTAAGGAATGCCGTTTTTTATGTCCATTTGCCATATCTCATAATCATAGAATGCGGTAATTGCTAACATGATTCGAACGGACTTTAGCTTCGCTATGGGTGAGAAGGTGTCATCGTAGTCAATCCTTTGAACTTGTTGATAACCCTTAGCAACAAGCCGAGCCTTATAGATGGTCACGTTACCATCCGCGTTAGTCTTCTTCTTAAAGATCCATTTATTTTCTATGGCTTGCCGATCATCGGGCAAGTCTGTCAAAGTCCATACTTTGTTTTCATACATGGATCCTATCTCGGATTTCATGGCTTCAAGCCATTTGTTGGAATCTGGGCCCGCCATCGCTTCTTCGTAGTTCGAAGGTTCACCGTTGTCTATCAACATGATTTCCAGGACAGGTTTGCCGTACCACTCTAGTGCGGAACGTGTCCTCGTGGACCTATGAAGTTCAGTAGCAACTTGATCCGAAGTTTCATGATCATCATCATTAACTTCCTCTCTACTGGTACATACCCTCATCCCCGAGGGAGAACTACTCTCTCCTCATCATGGAGAGCGCCGTGATGATGAAGATGGCCACCGGTGAAGGGTTCCCCCTCCGGCAGGGTGCCGGAACGGGTCTAGATTGGTTTTCGGTGGCTACGGAGGCTTCTGGCGGCGGAACTCCCGATCTTTTCTGCCCCCTGAAGTTTTTAGGGTATATGGATATATATATATATATATATATATAGGAGGAAGAAGTACATTGGTGGATCTCCGAGCTGTCCATGAGGCAGGGGGCGCGCCCCCACCCTCGTGGGCAGCCCGGGACTCTTCTGGTCCATCTCCGATACTCCGTGAGCTCCTTCTGGTCCAGAAATAAGTTCCGTGAAGTTTTAGGTCAATTGGACTCCGTTTGATTTTCCTTTTCTGCGATACTCTAAAACAAGAAAAAACAGAAACTGGCACTGGTCTCTAGGTTAATAGGTTAGTCCCAAAAATCGTATAAAATAGCATATAAATGCATACAAAACATCCAAGGTTGATAATATAATAGCATGGAACAATCAAAAATTATAGATACATTGGAGACGTATCAGCATCCCCAAGCTTAATTACTGCTCGTCCTCGAGTAGGTAAATGATAAAAACAGAATTTTTGATGTGGAATGCTACCTAACATATTTAGCCATGTAGTTCTCTTTATTGGGGGAAGAATATTCAGATCCATAAGATTCAAGACAAAAGTTTAATATTGACATAAAAATAATAATACTTCAAGCATACTAACCAAGCAATCATGTCTTCTCAAAATAACATGGCCAAAGAAAGCTATCCCTACAAAATCATATAGTCTGGCTATGCTCTATCTTCATCACACAAAATATTTAAATCATGCACAACCCCGATGACAAGCCAAGCAGTTGTTTCATACTTTTGATGTTCTCAAACCTTTTCAATCTTCACACAATATATGAGCGTGAGCCATGGATATAGCACTATAGGTGGAATAGAATGGTGGTTGTGGAGAAGACAAAAAGGAGAAGATAGTCTCACATCAACTAGGCGTATCAACGGGCTATGGAGATGCCCATCAATAGATATCAATGTGAGTGAGTAGGGATTGCCATGCAACGGATGCACTAGAGCTATAAGTGTATGAAAGCTCAACAAAAGAAACTAGTGGGTGTGCATCCAACTTGCTTGCTCACGAAGACCTAGGGCATTTTGAGGAAGCCCATCATTGGAATATACAAGCCAAGTTCTACAATGAAAGATTCCCACTAGTATATGAAAGTGACAACATAGGAGACACTCTATCATGAAGATCATGGTGCTACTTTGAAGCACAAGTGTCGCAAAAGGATAGTAGCATTGTCCCTTCTCTCTTTTTCTCTCATTTTTTGTTTGGGACTTTTGTCTTTTTTATGGCCTCTTTTTTTTAGTCCGGAGCAATGTTGGGGATATCGCTTAACGGGAACTTATCGGTCAACCCATGATAAGGGGTAAATCGGCCAGTTTATCGGCATATTGGCCGATTTATCGCCATATCGACTGATTTATCGGCCGATTTATCTTATCGGACAGAAAATGGTAAGCGATAAATCAGCCAATTTATCAGAATATCGGAAGATATCTTGAACAGTGGTCCGGAGTCTCATCCCGATTTGTGGGGGAATCATAGTCTCCATCATCCTTTCCTCACATGGGACAATGCTCTAAAAATGATGATCATCACACTTTTATTTACTTACAACTCAAGAATTACAACTTGATACTTAGAACAAGATATGACTCTATATGAATGCCTCCGGCGGTGTACCGGGATGTGCAATGACTCATGAGTGACATGTATGAAAGAATTATGAACGGTGGCTTTGCCACAAATACGATGTCAACTACATGATCATGCATAGCAATATGACAATGATGGAGCGTGTCATAATAA
The DNA here is from genome assembly GCA_034509565.1 of Triticum monococcum. Lineage (NCBI taxonomy): Eukaryota > Viridiplantae > Streptophyta > Magnoliopsida > Poales > Poaceae > Triticum > Triticum monococcum. Next base: position 73,845,028 of record CM067846.1, read on the forward strand.
ACGGAATGGTGGAAAGTTGCATGGCAATATATCTCGGAATGGCTATGGAAATGCCATACTAGGTAGATATGGTGGCTGTTTTGAGGAAGGTAATGGTGGGTGATATGGTACCGGCGAAAATTGCACGGCACAAGAGAGGCTAGCAATGGTGGAAGGGTGAGAGTGCGTATAATCCGTGGACTCAACATTAGTCATAAAGAACTCACATACTTATTGCAAAAATCTATTAGTTATCAAAACTAAGTATTACGCGCATGCTCCTAGGGGGATAGATTGGTAGGAAAAGACCATCGCTCGTCCCCGACCGCCACTCATAAGGAAGACAATCAATAAATAAACCATGCCCCGACTTCATCACATAACGGTTCACCATACATGCATGCTACGGGAATCACAAACTTTAACACAAGTATATCTCAAATTCACAACTACTCACTAGCATGACTCTAATATTACCATCTCCATATCTCAAAACAATCATCAAGTATCAAACTTCTCATAGTATTCAATGCACTTTATATGAAAGTTTTTATTATATCCCTCTTGGATGCCCATCATATTAGGACTAGTTTCATAACCAAAGAAAACTACCATGCTGTTCTAAAGACTCTCAAAATGATATAAGTGAAGCATGAGAGTTCATTAATTTCTATAAAATAAAACCACCACCGTGCTCTAAAAAGATATAAGTGAAGCACTAGAGCAACAACAAACTACTCTGAAAGATATAAGTGACGATCAATGAGTAGTCGAAAAATTATGCAACTATATGACGACTCTCTAACATTTAAGAATTTCAGATCATGGTATTTTATTCAATCAGCAAGCAAAACTAAATAAAATAAAATGACGCTCCAAGCAAAACACATATCATGTGGTAAATAGAAATATAGCTCCAAGTAAAGTTACCGATGAACGAAGACGAAAGAGGGGATGACTTCCGGGGCATCCCCAAGCTTAGGCTTTTGGTTGTCCTTGAATATTACCTTGGGGTGCCTTGGGCATCCCCAATCTTAGGCTCTTAACACTCCTTATTCCATAGTCCATCGAATCTTTACCCAAAACTTGAAAACCTCACAACACAAAACTTAACAGAAAACTCGTAAGCTCCGTTAGTATAAGAAAATAAATCACCACTTAGGTACTGTTGTGAACTCATTCTAAATTCATATTGGTGTAATATCTACTGTATTCCAACTTATCTATGGTTCATACCCTCCGATACTACTCATAGAATCATCAAAATAAGCAAACAACACATAGAAAACAGAATCTGTCAAAAACAGAACAGGCTGTAGTAATCTGTAGGTTCCGAATACTTCTGTAACTCCAAAAATCCTGAGAAATTAGGAAATTCTATGAAATTTGTTAATGATCTACTTCACTTGGAATTGGTATTTTATCGCTTTCTGGTAAGAAATGAAAATTATTCTCGTGAGCGCATACTTTCTATTTTTTACAGCAAGATCAAATAACAATCACCCAAGAAGGTCCTAAAGGCTTTACTTGGCACAAACACTAATTAAAACATAAAAAGCACAATCATAACAGAGGATACATGATTAATTTATTACTAAACAGGAACAAAAAGCAAGGAGCTAAAATAAAATTGGGTTGCCTCCCAACAAGCGCTATCGTTTAATGCCCCTAGCTAGGCATGATGATTTCAACGATGCTCACATAAAAGATAAGAATTGTAACATAAAGAGAGCATCTTGAAGAATATGACTGGCACATTTAAGTCTAACCCACTTCCTATGCATAGGGATTTTGTGAGCAAACAACTTATGGGAGCAATAATCAACTAGCATAGGAAGGCAAAACAAGCATAACTTTAAAACTTTAAGCACATAGAGAGGGAGCTTGATATTATTGCAATTCCCAGAAGCATATATTCCTCCCTCATAATAATTTTTAGTAGCATCATGTCACATAAAGCACTATTTTCATGATGCACAAACATAGAATTTTTATTACTCTCCACATAAGAAAATTTCTTCTCATGAATAGTAGTGGAGGCAAACTCAACAAAATAACTATCATGTGAGGCATAATCCAATTGAAAACTAAAATCATGATGACAAGTTTCATGGTTATCATTACTCTTTATAGCGTACAAGTCATCACAATAATCATCATATATAGCAAATTTATTCTCATAATCAATTGGAACCTCTTCCGAAATAGTGGATTCATCACTAAATAAAGTCATGACCTCTCCAAATCCACTTTCATCAATATAATCATCATAAATAGGAGGCATGCATTCATCATAATAAATTTTCTCATCAAAACTTGGGAGACAAAAAATATCATCTTCATCAAACATAGCTTCCCCAAGCTTGTGGCTTTGCATATCATTAGCATCATGGATATTCAAGGAATTCATACTAACAACATTGCAATCATGCTCATCATTCAAATATTTAGTGCCAAACGTTCTAATGCATTCTTCTTCTAACACTTTGGCACAATTATCGGAATCCTTATTTTCACGACAGACATTAAAAAGATGAAGCATATGAGGCATCCTTAATTCCATATTTTTTAGTTTTCTTTTATAGACTAAACTAGTGATAAAACAAGAAACAAAAAGATTCGATTGCAAGATCTAAAGATATACCTTCAAGTGCTAACCTCCCCGGCAACGGCGCCAGAAAAGAGCTTGATGTATACTACACAACTTTCTTCTTGTAGACGTTGTTGGGCCGCCAAGTGCAGAGGTTTGTAGGACAATAGAAAATTTCCCTCAAGTGGATGACCTAAGGTTTATCAATCCGTGGGAGGCGTAGGATGAAGATAGTCTCTCTCAAGCAACCCTGCAACCAAATAACAAAGAGTCTCTTGTGTCCCCAACACACCCAATACAATGGTAAATTGTATAGGTGCACTAGTTCGGCGAAGAGATGGTGATACAAGTGGTATATGGATGGTAGATAATGGTTTTTGCAATCTAAAAATATAAAAACAGCAAGGTAACTAATGATAAAAGTGAGCACAAACGGTATTGCAATGCGTTGAAACAAGGCCTAGGGTTCATACTTTCACTAGTGCAAGTTCTCTCAACAATGATAACATAATTGGATCATATAACTATCCCTCAACATGTAACAAAGAGTCACTCCAAAGTCACTAATAGCGGAGAACAAACGAAGAGATTATGGTAGGGTGCAAAACCACCTCAAAGTTATCCTTTTTGTTTTATGTATTCAAGAGTCCGTAGTAAAATAACATGAAGCTATTCTTTCCATTCAATCTATCATAGAGTTCGTACTAGAATAACACCTTAAGACACAAATCAACCAAAACCCTAATGTCACCTAGATACTCCAATGTCACCTCAAGTATCCGTGGGTATGATTATATGATATGCATCACACAATCTCAGATTCATCTATTCAACCAACACAAAGTACTTCAAAGAGTGCCCCAAAGTTTCTACCGAAGAGTCAAGGTGAAAACGTGTGCCAACTTCTATGCATAGGTTCATGGGCGGAACCCGCAAGTTGATCACCAAAACATACATCAAGTGGATCAATAGAATACTCCATTGTCACCACGGGTATCCCATGCAAGACATACATCAAGTGTTCTCAAATCCTTAAAGACTCAATCCGATAAGATAACTTCAAAGGGAAAACTCAATCCATTACAAGAGAGTAGAGGGGGAGAAACATCATAAGATCCAACTATGATAGCAAAGCTCGCGATACATCAAGATCGTATCACCTCAAGAACACGAGAGAGAGAGAGAGAGATATCAAACACATAGCTACTAGTACATACCCTCAGCCCGGAGGGAGAACTACTCCCTCCTCGTCATGGAGAGTGCCGGGATGATGAATATGGCCACCGGTGAAGGGTTCCCCCTCCAGCAGGGTGCCGGAACGGGTCTAGATTGGTTTTCGGTGATTACGGAGGCTTCTGGCGGCGGATCTCCCGATCTATTCTGCTCCTTGAAGTTTTTAGGGTATATGGATATATATAGGAGGAAGAAGTACATCGGTGGATCTCCGGGCTGTCCACGAGGCAGGGGGGCATGCCCAGGGGGGTGGGCGCGCCCCCACCCTCGTGGGTAGCCCGGGACTCTTCTGGTTCATCTCCGATACTCCGTGGGCTTCTTCTGGTCCAAAAATAAGTTCCATGAAGTTTCAGGTCAATTGGACTCCGTTTGATTTTCCTTTTCTTCGATACTCTAAAACAAGGAAAAAATAGAAACTGGCACTGGGCTCTAGGTTAATAGGTTAGTCCAAAAAATCCTATAAAATAGCATATAAATGCATATAAAACATCCTAGGTTGATAATATAATAGCATGGAACAATCAAAAATTATGGATATGTTGGAGACGTATCAGCCGCTTTGCTTGCAACTACACCAGTTGACTACCCAACCATTGAAAATGTACACGTATCCGGTTTGTGACTTGGAGTCATCCAGATCTGTATCTAAGCTTGCATCGACGTAACCCTTTACGACGAGTTCTTCGTCACCTCCATAAACGAGAAACATATCCTTAGTCCTTTTTAGGCACTTTAGGATATTCTTGACCATTGTCCAGTGTTCCATGCCGGGATTACTTTGGTACCTCCCTGCAAAACATACGGCAAGGTTCACATTAGGTCTGGTACACAACATGGCATACATAATAGACCCTATGGCTGAGGCATAGGGGATGACACTCATCTTTTCTCTATCTTCTGCCGAGGTCGGGCATTGAGCCGTGCTCAATTTCACACCTTGCAATACAGGCAAGAACCCCTTCTTGGACTGATCCATATTGAACTTCTTCAATATCTTGTCAAGGTATGTGCTTTGTGAAAGACCAATGAGGCGTCTTGATCTACCTCTATAGATCTTGATTCCTAATATGTAAGCAGCTTCTCCAAGGTCCTTCATTGAAAAACACTTATTCAAGTAGGCCTTTATGCTTTCCAAAAGTTCTATATCATTTCCATCAATAGTATGTCATCCACATATAATATGAGAAATGCTACAGAGCTCCCACTCACTTTCTTGTAAACACATGCTTCTCCATAAGTCTGCGTAAACCCAAATGATTTGATCATCTCATCAAAGCGAATGTTCCAACTCCGAGATGCTTGCACCAGCCCATAGATTGAGTGCTGGAGCTTGCATACCTTGTCAGCATTCTTAGGATTGAAAAAACCTTCCGGTTGCATCATATACAATTCTTCCTTAAGGAAACCATTAAGGAATGCCGTTTTGACGTCCATTTGCCATATCTCATAATCATAGAATGCGGCAATTGCTAACATGATTCGAACGGACTTCAGCTTCGCTACGGGTGAGAAGGTCTCATCGTAGTCAATCCGTTGAACTTGTTGATAACCCTTAGCGACAAGCCGAGCCTTATAGATGGTCACGTTACCATCCGCGTCAGTCTTCTTCTTAAAGATCCATTTATTTTCTATGGCTTGCCGATCATTGGGCAAGTCTGTCAAAGTCCATACTTCATTTTCATACATGGATCCTATCTCGGATTTCATGGCTTCAAGCCATTTGTTGGAATCCGGGCCCGCCATTGCTTCTTCATAGTTCGAAGGTTCACCGTTGTCAAACAACATGATTTCCAGGACAGGGTTGCCGTACCACTCTGGTGCGGAACGTGTCCTCGTGGACCTAGGAAGTTCAGTAGCAACTTGATCCGAAGTTTCATGTTCAGCATCATTAACTTCCTCTCTAGTCGGTGCAGGCACCACAGAAACATCTTCCTGAGATGCGCTATTTTCCAGTTCAAGAGGCAGTACCTCATCAAGTTCTACTTTCCTCCCACTTACTTCTTTCGAGAGAAACTCTTTCTCTAGAAAGGATCCATTCTTGGCAACAAAGATCTTGCCTTCGGATCTGAGGTAGAAGGTATACACGACAATTTCCTTAGGGTATCCTATGAAGACGCATTTTTCTGACTTGGGTTCGAGCTTTTCAGGTTGAAGTTTCTTGACATAAGCATCGCATCCCCAAACTTTCAGAAATGACAGCTTAGGTTTCTTTCCAAACCATAATTCATACGGTGTCGTCTCAACGGATTTTGATGGAACCCTATTTAAAGTGAATGCGGCAGTCTCTAAAGCATAACCCCAAAATGATAGCGGTAGATCGGTAAGAGACAACATAGATAATACCATATCCAATAGAGTGCGATTACGATGTTCGGAAACACCATTTTGCTGAGGTGTTCCATGCGACGTGAGTCGTGAAACAATTCCACATTTCCTTAAGTGCGTGCCAAACTCGTGACTCAAGTATTCTCCTCCACGATCTGATCGTAAGAACTTTATTATCCTGTCACGTTGATTCTATACCTCACTCTGAAATTCCTTGAACTTTTGAAAGGTCTCAGACTTGTGTTTCATTAAGTAGACATACCCATACCTACTTAAGTCATCAGTGAGGGTGAGAACATAACGATAGCCACCGCGAGCCTCAACGCTCATTGGACCGCACACATCAGTATGTATGATTTCCAATAAGTTGGTTGCTCGCTCCATCATTCCGGAGAACGGAGTCTTCGTCATTTTGCCCATGAGGCATGGTTCACACGTGTTAAATGATTCATAATCAAGAGACTCCAAAAGTCCATCTGCATGGAGTTTCTTCATGCGTTTGACACCAATGTGACCAAGGCGGCATGGACTATCATTATCAACCTTACATCTTTTGTCATTCACACTGTGAATATGTGTAACATCACATTCGAGATTAAACAAAAATAAACCATTGACCAGCGGGGCATGACCATAAAACATATCTCTCATATAAATGGAACAACCATTATTCTCAGATTTAAATGAGTAGCCATCTCACATTAAACGAGATCCAGATACAATGTTCATGCTCAAAGCTGGTACTAAATAACAATTATTGAGGTTTAAAACTAATCCCGTAGGTAGATGTAGAGGGAGCATGCCGACGGTGATCACATCGACCTTGGAACCATTCCCGATGCGCATCGTTACCTTGTCCTTCGCCAGTCTCCGCTTATTCCGCAGCTCCTGTTTTGAGTTACAAATATGAGCAACCGCACCAGTATCAAATACCGAGGAGCTACTATGAGTGTTGGTAAGGTACACATCAAGAACATGTATATCACATATACCTTTGGCGTTGCCGGCCTTCTTATCCGCTAAGTACTTGGGGTAGTTCTGCTTCCAGTGACCATTTCCCTTATAATAAAAGCACTGAGTCTCGGGCTTGGGTCCATTCTTTGGCTTCTTCCTGGCAACTGATTTACCGGGCGCGGCTGTCGGATTTCGGGTTCCGGTAGACCCTTGAGGTTCGAACACTGGGGTGCACACGGAGATTTCGCCTCCTACCTACCTGCACCCCTCCGCCTCGCTAAGATTTAAGCTATGGAAAGAACAACACAAGAGACACAGGGTTTATACTGGTTCGGGCCACCGTTGTGGTGTAATACCCTACTCTAGTGTGTGGTGTGTGGATTGCCTCTTGGGCTGATGATGATGAACAATACAAGGAAGAACAGCCTCGCGAGGGTCTGTTCTTGGCTGGGGCGATGAACTGCTGGGAGGAGTTCAATCACCCTTCTCTCTCTCTCTTTGATTCGATCTCCCTTTTTCCCACTACGGTGGCTAGTCCTATTTATAGGGGCCCTGGTCCTCTTCCCAAATATCGAGTGGGAAGGGAGCCAATAATGGCGGGCTAATTTGAAGGGGACAGCTAGTATCAGCTATCCTGACAAAAGTAGTCTTCGCCTGCACAAAGCTCTGGTGGTGACGCTGTCTTGGGCTCCACGATGACCTCCGTCTTGCAGTCCTCTTGGTCTTGGTCTTTGTAACGCCCCACATGTAACCTTCCCCAATTGTACTCCGACTCATGCCGTTTTCGGCATTAAGTTATATTTAATTCTCGGGTTCAGGTCTTTGTCTCCGTGTGTTGTTTTGTTTTTCGTGCATCTCATATCATGTCGTCACGTGCATCGCATTTGCATACATGTTCATCTCATGCATTCGAGCATTTTCCCCGTTGTCCGTTTTGCATTCCGGCGCTTCGTTCTCCTCCGGTGGCCATTTCTAGATTTCTTTAGTGTGTGGGGATTAAACATTTCCGGATTGGACCGAGACTTGCCATGCGGCCTTGGTTTACTACCGGTAGACCGCCTGTCAAGTTTCGGGTCATTTGGACTTCGTTTGGTACTCCAACGGTTAACCGAGGCACCGAAAAGGCCTCGTGTGTGTGCAGCCCAACACCCCTCCATTTTGGCCCAAAACCCACCAAACTCAGCTCCATCGTCTCGGTCGTTCGATCACGATCGTGTGGGCGAAAACCGCACCTCATTTGGACTCTCCTAGCTCCCTCTAGGTCTATAAATAGACCCCCCCCCCCCGAAATTCGGATCTCTCCCCCTCTCGAAACCCTAAAAAAAAACCTCCGCGGCGCGCCGGACGTGTCCGGTCCGTGCCGGACATCTCGCCGCCGCCAATTGGGACGCGCCGCGTGGCACTCCGCCGCCCACTGCCGCCGAGGCCCGCTCGGGCCCGTCCCCGGCCCTCCCGGCCCACGGGAACGCGCCCCGCCGCCAGAAACCGCCGCCGCCGCCTCCCTCTACTCCGGTGGCCGGAGCCACGCCGCGCCGCCGCGGGCTCGCCGGAGCCCTCGTCGCCGACCCCTGCCCCGGTCGCCGCAAGCCACCGCCTCCCCGCCGCGGCCCGGCCTCGCCCGCGCCCTCGTCGGAGCTCACCGGCCCCGCCGTCGCCGGTGACCTCCCGGCCGGAGGTCCTCCCCGCCCCTCGTCGCCGGAGCCGGGGCCGGCCGCCGCGCCATCGCCGGGCTTCGGCCTGCTACAGTGCCGCCGCCCACGAGCTACAGTGTTTCGGTCGAGATCTGAGATCTAGGTCTTGTGGGTTGACTTTGTCCCTCCTAACCCTAGTTTTTCTTGCTACTTTGACCGCTCATATCTCCGCATCCGTAGCTCCGTTTTGGGCGTATGATATGTCAAAATCTTCGTCTCGACGAGTAAATCATTTCATTCCATTGCATCATTTGCATTTGAGGTCATCTTGTTGCCCAAAATGCTGTTGGAAGGAGGCATGTTGAGTTAAATTGCAGATCCGTTAATCCAACATGCACTTTTGTCATTTTTGCCATGTTTAATCCGTGCATGATATGCTTGTGCCCCTTTGGGATGAATTGTTAAGCATGTTGTCTTCTTTCCAGAGGTGCCTTCCATGTATTTTTAGGATGTGTGTGTTGTCTTGTGCAAGCTTGCGAAGAGGGCTACCTGAGATTATCGATTTCAGGGACTTAGTGATTTTCACTAAGTCTGAGCCGTTTTAGTTCACGATGCTATATGTCCGGCTTGTTTCCTAGTGATCCGTGCCCCTTTTGAGGATGATCAGTAAGAGTGGTTTGTTATGCTTGTTGTGCTGAATCCATCCATGTCTTTACTTGTTATGTTGGAGCACCCTAGGTTGACTCAATCGAGCTCAACTTTTGGATAGTTGCTGTTTTGGGCAGATCGTGAACTCTTTTGCGATTTTGCCGGAGTGATTGCTAGTGATCCATGCATGCTATGCCATTGTTCTTGCCATGTCTAGCTAGAATTTTGTGCCTTCCTAATGGATATATGCTTGCCTTGCCATGACTTGCACCGTAGTGAGAGCATCGAGCTCGTTTACACGCCTCCGTGAGTTATTATTTCAGCATGTCTCAGTTTTCACTAAGTCTGAAAACTGATTGTGTTTCATCGATGTTCGTGTGCTCGGTAGAGTATTTTGTGAACCCTTTTGACCCCAGGTCATTTTGGGTGTTTTGTTAAGCTTGTTGAGTAGCTCCATGCCATGCTCTTACTTGCCATGTTCAGGTTTTCCTTCATGTTGTTTTGCTGCTCCGAAGAGAGCATTGTGGTCTGAAATTCCAGACTAGCGTTAATTTCACTAAGTCTGAAATCTGTTTTGCTTATTCAGTTTTGCCATGCTTGTTTGAAGCCCTTAATGGATGAATTTGCCTATGCCTCAGTCCTGATGATTTGTTAAGCTTGATGAGTACATCACTTCCATGCAATTTGTTTTCATGTTGGGTGGCTGTAGCATGTTCATTTTGTTGCATTAGGAGCCTACTTGCTGTAAATCGCAGATCGGTTCGTTTAGTAAATCGCTTGCCATTTCTTAACCGTAGCTCCGATTGCCATGATCTTTATATCGTTTTCAGGGGATTTCTTCCCCTATATCCAGTGGCACACTTGGTTTTCCAAGTTGAGGCCAGGTTCATGCATTTCCTGTTACATGTTGCATTCTTGCATCCCGCATAGCATATCATCTTTGCATCTTATTGGTTGCCTTTGCACGTGGTTGATTGTATCCTTGTTGCTTGTTTGTGTTGTTGGGTAGAGCCGGGAGACGAGTTCGCTAACGAGGAGCCCGTTGAGTTTGCTTTTGAGGATCCAGTCAATTCTGACAACTGTGCAGACAAGATGATCACACCCTTGAAATCACTACTATCTTTGCTATGCTAGTTTGCTCGCTCTTTTGCCTTGCCAATGCTACGATGCCTACCACTTGCTTGTCAGCCTCCCAATTGCCATGATCGAGCCTCTAACCCACCTTTGTCCTAGCAAACCTTTGATTGGCTATGTTACCGCTTTGCTCAGCCCCTTCTTATAGCGTTGCTAGTTGCAGGTGAAGATTGGAGCCGTTCCTTGTTGGAACATTTATTTACTTGTTGGGATATCATTATATTTCCATGTTATCTTTATTCATCTATATACTTGGTAAAGGGTGGAAGGCTCGGCCTCTCGCCTAGTGTTTTGTTCCACTCTTGCCGCCCTAGTTTCCGTCATATCGGTGTTATGTTCCCGGTTTGTTGCGTCCCTTACGCGGTTGGGCTATAATGGGAACCCCTTGATAGTTCGCCTTGATTAAAGCTTTTCCAGCAATGCCCAACATTGGTTTTACCATTTGCCACCTACCCTTTTCTTTCCCTTGGGTTTCCGGAGCCCGAGGGTCATCTTTATTTTAGCCCCCCACGGGCCAGTGCTCCTCTGAGTGTTGGTCCGAACCAGGCAGCCTGCGGGGCCACCTCGGGGAAACCCGAGGGTTGGTTTTACTCGTAGCTTGACCTATCCGAGCGTGCCCTGAGAAAGAGATATGTGCAGCTCCTATCGGGATTTGTCGGCACATTCGGGCGGTGTTGCTGGACTAGTTTTGACCTGTCGAATCATCTTGTTGTATCGGGATACCGAGTCTGATCGGTGGGTCCTGGGTGGAGGTCTATTCCTTCGTTGACCGTGAGAGCTTGTTATGGGCTAAGTTGGGACCCCCCCTGCAGGGATTGACCTTTCGAAAGCCGTGCCCGCGGTTATGGGCAGATGGGAATTTGTTAATGTCCGGTTGTAGACAACTTGAACTTAATTAATTAAAATGAATCAACTGCGTGTGTTGCCGTGATGGCCTCTTCTCGGCGGAGTTCGGGAAGTGGACACGGCGTTGGAGTTATGTTTGCGTAGTCTGCTCTATTTAGTTTCCGCTCGCGCTTTGCCTTCTCTTCTCGCTCTCCTTTGCAAATAAGTTAGCCATCATATATGCTAGTCGCTTGCTGCAGCTCCACTCACATTACCCCTTTCCTACCTATTAAGCTTAAATAGTCTTGATCGCGAGGGTGCGAGATTGCTGAGTCCTTTGTGGCTCACAGATTACTATTATACCAGATGCAGGGACCGATGATACTCCTCCGGATGGCGCGTTCGAGCTGAAGTGGGAGTACGACGAGGACTCTCAGCGATACTATGTTTCTTTTCCGGATGATCAGTAGTGGTGCCTATTCGGGGTTCGATTCAGGGATTAGTCGCATGTTGGGGGTCTTTTCTATTTTGGCGCCGTAGTCGGGCCATGAGTGTTTGTATGATGGATGCTATTTATGTACCTTGATGTGACGTGGCGAGTGTAAGCCAACTATTATTATTATTTCCCCCTTTATATTATATATGTACATGGGTTGTGTGAAGATTGCCTCACTTGCGACATATGCCTTCAATGCGATTATGCCTCTAAGTCGTGCCTCGACACGTGGGAGATATAGTCGCATCGAGGGTGTTACAGTCTTGTTGCACCGAAATGGCAACCTTTCCCTGATGCCTCGGTACTCCGCGGCTGCGCTTGCCCCCTTTGCACCAAACGGGAAAGGAGGACACTACGCGGCAGGCACCCGCCTGGCACCTTTGGTCGTCATGGCTTGCGTCACGGGCACCTCATGAGGTACCCCGCCTTGATCTCTCCGCCTCCTCGCGAGCCAGCATGATGAGGCCATGCCTGAGGAAGCTCCGTGTTGTCCGCCCCGCGAGGCCTGGCCCCTCGCGAGAGTCTTGGGTCTGTGTTGATGGAGATGGGCCGTGCTGGACCCCTCTTTGAGCCACGCCGCAGGCAGGCAAGTCTGGGGACCCCCGTTCCCAGAACGCCGACAGTAGCCCCCGGGCCCAAGGCGCGCCCGGGCTTGGCCGTGCAGGGAGGCGAAAGGGCAAGAGCGAAGCGCCGCGGGCCCTAACAGCCTGCGGTCTTGGGCGCCGCATGGCGGTTGATTGGACGTGGGCGTCTCCACTTCCCCATGGCGCCTCGGCAACTGCGTGGATTGGACAAGTCCCTGCATGCCGAGCGGGTCATGATTACCTGCGATCGTGGGGGCCGACGGTTGGCCCTCGCTGGCTATAAGTACGGATCGGCGCGCGCCCTTCCAGTTCATCCCCCCTTGCTTCTCCTTCTTCTTCGTGGCCCCGTCGAGGAGGTTCTCGGCCGCAGAGAAGGGGAAGGCTCGCCAGGTTGAGCCTGCCTCTCCCCCGCCCAAGCGCGGCCGAGGGCGTCCTCCCAAACATCCTGTGGCCACCACGGCAGCTCCCCGCGCCCGTGGAGACGATTTCCAGCATGGTGGCGGGCGGACTGCTGCAGCCGAGGGGCATGCTTCGGTCGCGCGTCCCCCTAGGCCGCGCTTTCGCGCTGCAGAGGTGCTACCAGAGTTCGTTGTGTGGTCGGCGGAGCCGACTAGCACCCGACTTCCACTTCCTCGCTTCCTCCTTGGCGAGCTCCCGGCCGGCGCCCCGGGTGGCCTCTGGCTCCAGGCTGACGGCTGCTATAGCCGGGCCTCATGGGCTTCACTGGAGGTCTCCGCAGCCGGGAGCCTAGCCTTGGCCCGCGGTTGGCAGACATTTGCCCGCGCGCGTGGCCTGAGCCATGGTGCACCCTGCACTTCAAGTTTGACGGCGATGCCACCCTCTACGTGAGGGTGTTTGGGGAAGATGGTCGCCGTGCAGGGTGCTGCCCCGAGGACGACGACTACGGCCGGGAACCCAACTCCGGCAATGATGGAGAGGACAGCGCTCGCGTGACCGGCGGCGCTCAGGGTTCCCCAAGCTTCTCCGGTTCTTCTTCAGGCGGCGACACATCTAGCGGTGGCCGCGGTCAGCCTCCACGCCGTCATATCTGCTTGGGAGGTGGTAGCGTGTCTGCCCGCCGTCGCGCCTCGGTGAAGCGCGAGAGGGAGTCTGCCCGAGCCCCGGAGGCAGCTCGAGTCTTCCCTGCAGGCCGGCGTGAGGCGAGCTGCGCCTGATTTGTTCTTTCTTTTCCTTTTTCCTGCGTAAAAAGATAGTAGCGTGAAGCCCTGCAGGGGCGTGTTTGGGTTATTGCTTGTTAATCATCGCTTTGCTTCCATTATTGTGCCTTCCGGCTACGTGCCCGCGCGTGGATAGTTCCCGGCCCCAGCCGTGGGGGGGGGGGCGACCGACCCAGGCCCTGTGTTCGTGTCGCAGTGCCCGTGGGGCACGGACTGGAGGGGTGCACCTGTAATGGACCCGGGTCGCGAAACCTTTGAACGACTAGGACAGGAACACTCGCGAGGGTGCTCGGCTGCCCCCCTTGCGAGGCCTTGCATAAGAGAAATCGAGGCAGGAGAGTGAAAAGTCGAAGAACCACAAGCCAAAGACGGCAACAGCTTTAATAAAACTTCGAATGAGAATGAACAAGCCAACTGCGGAAAGCAAATGAAAAAGCCGCGTCCGGCACCTAATCTAGTCTTCGACGTCTTCTCACCAGCACGGAGCTAAGTGCTGCCACTGGGCGTGGGAGGGAGCCCCAGAGCCTGAGGCCGGCGCTCCTGAGACTCCGGGGCATGTACAGCCCCAACTCATTATTACATGAGAGTGTCACGGGCAGCGAGCTTCACAGGCGTTGGCCTTCTTCACAGGCTCCGGGACTTTCCCAAAACGCAACGGCTTCACAGGCATTCGCCTTCTTCACAGGCTCTGGGCCTTTTTCCAAAACGCGACAGCTTCACAGGCATTCGCCTTCTTCACAGGCTCTGGGCCTTTTCCAAAACGCGACAGCTTCACAGGCATTCGCCTTCTTCACAGGCTCTGGGCCTTTTCCAAAACGCGACAGCTTCACAGGCATTCGCCTTCTTCACAGGCTCTGGGCCTTTTTCCAAAACGTGACAGCTTCACAGGCATTCGCCTTCTTCACAGGCTCTGGGCCTTTTCCAAAACGCGAAAGCTTCACAGGCATTCGCCTTCTTCACAGGCTCTGGGCCTTTTCCAAAACGCGAAAGCTTCACAGGCATTCGCCTTCTTCACAGGCTCTGGGCCTTTTTAGGGGTAGAACCTCCGGAGGTGCTGGATGTTCCATGCGTTCTGGACCGGCACCCCCTCCTGAGTCTCCAAGCGTGCGGAGCCGGGCCTGGAAACATGAACAACCTTGAACGGGCCCTCCCACACGGGAGAGAGCTTGTGCAGTCCCTCCCTGGAGAGAACCCGCTTGAGCACGAGGTCTCCTACCTCGAGAGTTCTGGGGCGGATGTTGCAGCAGTGATATCATCGAAGTGCTTGTTGGTACCTCGCTGCTCGCAGCGCAGCTTCTCGGCGACGTTCCTCCCCCAGCACGAGGTCCATCCCCCGCATGGCGTCCTGCTGCGCCTCGTCGAACGCCAGGACCAGCGCGGAGCGATGTCTGACCTCGTGAGGGAGGACCACTTCGGCTCTGTAGACCAGGAAGAACGGGGTCTCTCCAGTCGGCTTGGTCGCGGTTGTGCGGATGGACCACAACACGGACTAAAGTTCGTCGTACCAACCTCTGCCGCAGGCCTCCAGCTTCTTCTTGAACGTCCTGGTCTTGAGGCCCCTCAGGACCTCTGCGTTGGCTCGCTCGGCCTGGCCGTTGCTTCGGGGGTGCGCCACTGAAGCGTAGCATATCTACGTTCCAAGGTTAGCACAGTATGTTTTGAAGAGGTTACTGGTGAACTGCGAACCGTTGTCCGTGATGATGCGGTTCGGCACCCCGAACCGGCTCACGATGCCCCTGATGAACTTGACCGCAGAACCCGCGGGGATGGTGCGGACACACTCTACTTCAGCCCACTTGGTGAACTTGTCCACGGCGACGTAGAGGTAGCGGTAGCCCCCTAGCGCCCGAGGAAACGGGCCCAGGATGTCCAGCCCCCAGACTGCGAATGGCCACGAAAGGGGTATAGTCCGCAGGCCTCCTGCCGGCTAATGGATCTTCTTGGCGTGGAACTGGCAGGCCTCACAAGCTTTCACTAGTTCGACGGCGTCATTGAGTGTGGTGGGCCAATAAAACCCACTGCGGAACGCCTTGCCGACGAGGGTCCGTGATGATGAATGATGTCCACAGTCTCCGCCATGTATATCTTCCAGCAGTTCCTTTCCTTGCTCCCTGGAGATGCAGCACAAGGATACATCATTTGGTCACTTCCGGTAGAGCTCTCCATCCTTGATGCAGTATGCCATGGCCTTCCGTGCCACACGCTCCGCTTCCTCCTCCTTCTCCGGCAGGGTCCCTTGTGTTAAGTAACTCCGGAGCTCCATGATCCAGCACCCCTCCTGAGGTTCCATCGTCAGGAGCAGGCGTGCTCCTGAGGACGGGCCACAGGCCGGAGCTCCTGAGGCAGGTGGCTGGGGGAGCTCCTCCCGAGGCTGAGCCGTGTTTGACAATGACGGCAGGGCTGAGGGCTTGAAGAGCCGCTCCTCGAAAACGCCAGGCTCCTGAGGTAACCGCCTGGACGCCCGTTTGGCGATGTCGTCGGCCTCCTGATTGGTGCCACGGGGCACGTGCTGCAGCTCCAACCCCCATAACTGCTTCTCCATCCTGCGGACCTCCGCAAGGTAGGCTTCCATGTGCTCATCTTTCGGCTCGTACACCTTGTTGGAGAAATTGACAAGGAGCTGCGAATCGCCCTTGATGGTGAGGTGTTTCACCCCCAGGGCAGCTGCGGCCTTCAAGCCCGCTATTAAACCTTCATACTCCGCCATGTTGTTGGAGACCTTTTCACCTTGCTGGAAACAGAGCTGCACAGCGTAGTAGAGCTTGTCCTGAGTGGGCGATATAAGCACCGCCCCAGCCCCAGCGCCATGCCCGGAGAACGCCCTATCGAAGTACATGACCCAGCCTTCTGGCGCCTCGCTTCCCGGGGAGAGGGACCGATCCTCGTCGGCCTTGAGGCCTGGTGCCTCCGTCCATTCTGCCACAAAATCCGCCAATGCTGCTCCCTTGATGACTCTGGTCGTGCTGAATTCGAGCTGAAACGCTTGCAGTTCTATGTTCCACTCAGTGACCCTTCCAGCTGAGTTAGGGCTCCTGAGCACTCTCTCCAGGGGGTATGACGAGACGACCTTGATGGGGTGACCCTGAAAATAGTGCCACAGCTTGCGCGAGGCCACCAGTAGCGCGAGGAGGAGTTTCTGAGGCATGGGGTACCGTGCCCTCACGTCCCGCAACACCGTGCTGACGAAGTATACTGGGTGCTCAACGAGGTTGGGTGCGTCAGTGCTGGTGGCTCCCTTCGGAGACCGTGGCGCCTCCTGAGGTGATGAGGCCTCCTGAGGCTGGCCATCTGGGAGAGGGGCCTCTTCCGCCTCCGGTGCACTCCTCTGCAGCGGCTGATCCTCCTCAGCCGCGGTGGCGGTTCCTGTGGGCCTTCCTTGTTCCTATTTTGCCTTGTCCCGGGCTGCTGCTGTGGTTTTGATTCGACACTCCTCTCTAACCGCCACCAGGGCTGCGCTTGCGGAGTAGGGAGTGGCGGCGAGGTAAAGCACCAGGGGCTCTTGAGGGCGCGGAGCCACCATGACTGGTGGGTTGGTCAGGTATCTCTTGAGATCCTGGAACGCCTTGTCGGCCTCTTCAGTCCACTCAAAGGGCCCATTTTTCTTCATTAGCTGGAACAAAGGCAGCGCTCGCTCCCCCAACTTGGAGATGAAGCGCCCTAGCGCGGTCACGCGCCCAGTGAGCTTCTGCATTTCTCTGAGGGTCTTTGGTGGGCTCATGTCCTCCACTGCCTTGACCTTTTCTGGGTTAGCCTCGATGCCTCGGTGGGACACGAGGAAACCCAAGAGCTTGCCCGAGGGGACTCCGAACACACACTTCTCTGGGTTGAGCCGCAGGTTCACTGTGTTGAGGCTCGCGAAAGTTTCCTCCAGGTCTTGTATCTGGGTCTTGGCCTCCCGAGACTTTACCACAATGTCATCGACGTAAGCTTCAACATTCTTCCCGAGCTACGGGCCCAAGGTGATGTGCATCAGCCGCTGAAAGGTCGCCCCTGCGTTACGCAGCCCGAATGGCATGCATGTGTAGTAGTACACCCCACACGGGGTTAGGAAGGCTGTCTTTTCGACGTCTTCTACCGCCATCTTGATCTGGTGATACCCAGAGAAGGCATCCAAGAAGCATAGCAGGTCGCATTCCGCGGTGGAATCGACGATCTGGTCGATGCGGGGGAGCGGGAACGGGTCTTGCGGGCGTGCCTTGTTGAGGTTGGTGAAGTCGACACACATGCACTCCTTCCCTCCCTTCTTTGGCACAACGATAGGGTTGGCCAACCAATCCGGGTATCGGACCTCGCGAATGACCCCAGCGGCTTCTAGTTTGCGGGTCTCTTGGACGATGAAGGCCTGCTTTTCTGTGGACTGCCGCCTTGCCTTCTGCTTCACAAGGCGCACGTTGAGGTGATGATCGATTACACTCCTAGGGATCCCCGCCAACTGGTCAGGCTCCCAAGCGAATACCTTCTTGTTTGCGCGCAGGAAACCGACTAGGGCCTCCTCCTGCTCGGGTTCGAGGTTGGCGCCTATGGTGAAAGTGGCGTTGGTGGACCCGTCCTCATCGACGGGTATCTGCTTGGTTTCTGCCTTGTCTTGGGTGAACAACTGTTTCTTCTTGGCGGGTGCAGCCCCCTTGGGCTCGGGGGTCTCCGAGTCGGTGGGCTGCACCGACGCCACCGTTTTGAAGGCGAGCTTGAGCACCTGCAGCGCGTCTCCGGTGTCCCCGTGCACGGTGAGGACACCGATGCTCTCGGGCATCTTCATGAGGTTGTACGCCGGGTGCGTCGCGGCCATGAACTGGGCCAGCGCTGGGTAGCCGAGGATGGTGTTGTAGGGGAGGCCGATGGGGGCGATGTCGAAGTCGACCAGCTCCGTGCGGAAGTTGTTGTAGGTGCCGAAGGTTACTGGGAGCCGGATCTGTCCCAAGGAGCTGGATGATCCGCCCCCAACGCCTGAGAAGGGCCGGCTGGGTTGCAGCCGTTCCAGGGGTATGCAGGGGAGGTTGAAGGCCTCGACCGAGAGCATGCTGAGGCCCGCACGACCATCGATGAGAGTTCTAGTGAAGGCCACCTGGCAGATGGTGGGGGTGCACAGCATGGGGAGTGCACCCGAGCAGGCCGAGTTGAAGGGGTGGTCCTCCGAGCTGAAGGTCAGGCCGGCCTCGGGCGCCGCCCGGTCCGGGAGAGCCCCCTGCCACGCGGAAGCGGCGCTGACCCGATGGATGAACGACTTGACGTGGTGACTTGTAGGCGGCGCCTACGAGCCGCCCAGGAGGGCCGCGACGACCGGGGGTGTTCGTGTAGCGTGGTGGGCGGGGAAGAGGCTGCGGGGCTCTTCCCAAGAGGCCATGGAGGCTGCCGGTAGGTGGAGCAGCCACGCGCGCGGAGCGCCGATGAGGGCCATGGGGATCCAGTTGGCCATGACCTTATCGTCATCTCTAGCTTCGAGGATGGCCTCCTTGTACGCCAGCAAGAAGGCCAGCGGATCAGTCGCGCCGTCGTGGCGCGGCAGCGTCGTTGGCTTGAACTTGTCCGACCACCGTACCCGTTGCAGGGCTGGGACCAGGGCTCGGAGCCCCCTCGCCCCCGTGCTGGCGCCGGCGACCGGAGCAGGCGACACGCTACTCATCGCGAGGCAGGTCGTGGCGGTGGCGGAAGGGAAAACTCTGGTGCACCCCTACTTGGCGCACCAAATGTCGGATTTCGGGTTTCGGCAGACCCTTGAGGTTCGAACACTGGGGTGTGCGCGGAGATTTCGCCTCCTACCTACCTGCACCCCTCCGCCTTGCTAAGATTTAAGCTATGGAAAGAACAACACAAGAGACACAGGGTTTATACTGGTTCGGGCCACCATTGTGGTGTAATACCCTACTCCAGTGTGTGGTGTGTGGATTGCCTCTTGGGCTGATGATGATGAACAATACAAGGAAGAACAGCCTTGCGAGGGTCTGTTCTTGGCTGGGGTGATGAACTGCTGGGAGGAGTTCAATCACCCTTCTCTCTCTCTGATTCGATCTCCCTTTTTCCTACAAATGTGGCTAGTCCTATTTATAGGGGCCCTGGTCCTCTTCCCAAATATCGAGCGGGAAGGGAGCCAACAATGGCGGGCTAATTTGAAGGGGGACAGCTAGTACCAGCTATCCTGACAAAAGTAGTCTTCGCCTGCACAAAGCTCTGGTGGTGATGCCGTCTTGGGCTCCACGATGACCTCCGTCTTGTAGTCCTCCTGGTCTTGGTCTTGTTGCACCGAAATGGCAACCTTTGCCTGATGCCTCGGTACTCCGCGGCTGCGCTTGCCCCCTTTGCACCAAAGGGGAAAGGAGGACATTACGCGGCTAGCGCCCGCCTGGTGCCTTTGGTTGTCATGGCTTGCGTCACGGGCACCTCGTGAGGTACCCCGCCTTGATCTCTCCGCCTCCTCGTGAGCCAGCCTAATGAGGCCGTGCCTGAGGAAGCTCCGCGTCATCCGCCCCGCGAGGCCTGGCCCCTCGCGAGGGTCTTGGGTCTGTGTTGTTGGAGATGGGCCGTGCTGGACCCCCCTTTGAGCCACGCCGCAGGCTGCAGGCAGGCAAGTATGGGGACCCCCGTTCCCAGAATGCCGACAGCGGCAACTCCCTTGCCGTCTTTCTTGAAGTTCTTCTTACCCTTGCCTTTCTTGAAACTAGTAGTTTTATTCACCATCAACACTTGATGTTCCTTTTTTGATTTCCACCTCCGCTGATTTCAGCATTAAATATAACTCAGGAATGGATTTCTCCATCCCTTGCATATTGTAGTTCATCACAAAGCTCTTGTAGCTAGGTGGAACAGACTGGAGGATCCTGTCAATGACCTAGTCATCTAGAAGATTAACTCCCAGCTGAGACAAGCGGTTGTGCAACCCAGACATTTTGAGTATATGCTCGCTGACAGAACTGTTTTCCTCCATCTTACAACTGTAGAACTTGTCGAAGGCTTCATATCTCTCGACCCAGGCATGAGCTTGGAAAACTATTTTCAGCTCTTGGAACATCTCATATGCTCCGTGTTGCTCAAAACGCTTTTAGAGCCCCGGTTATAAGCTGTAAAGCATGCCACACTGAACCAGGGAGTAATCATCACTACGCGACTGCCAGGCATTCATAACATCTTGAGTTGCTGGTAAAATGGGTGCGTCACCTAGCGGTGCTTCAAGGACATATGCTTTCTTAGCAGCTATGAGGATGATCCTCAAGTTACGGACCCAATCCGTATAGTTGCTACCATCGTCTTTCAGCTTGGTTTTCTCTAGGAACGCGTTGAAGTTGAGGGCAACACTAGCATGGGCCATTTGATCTACAAGACATATTGTAAAGACATTTTAGACTAAGTTCATGATAATTAAGTTCATCTAATCAAATTATTTAATGAACTCCCACTCATACAGACATCCCTATAGTCATCCAAGTGATACATGATCCAAATCGACTAGGCCGTGTCCGATCATCACGTGAGACGGACTATTCATCACCGGTGAACATCTCCATTTTGATCGTATCTACTATACGACTCATGTTCGACCTTTCAGTCTCTCGTGTTCCGAGGCCATGTCTGTACATGCTAGGCTCATCAAGTCAACCTAAGTGTTTTGCATGTGTAAACCTGGCTTACACCCGTTGTATGCGAACGTTAGAATATATCACACCCGATCATCGCGTGGTGCTTCGAAACAACGAACCTTCACAACGGTGCACAGTTAGGGGGAACACATTTCTTGAAATTTTAGTGAGGGATCATCTTATTTATGCTACCGTCGTTCTAAGCAAATAAGATGTAAACATGACAAACATCACATGCAAATCATAAAGTGACATGATATGGCCAATATCACCTTGCGCCTTTCATCTCCATCTCCAAGGCGCGGCATGGACACCATCGTCACCGGCATGACACCATGATCTCCATCATCGTGTCTTCATGAAGTTGTCTCGCCAACTATTAATTCTACTACTATGGCTAACGGTTAGCAATAAAGTAAAGTAATTATATGGTGTTTTCATTGACACGCAGGCCATAAATAAATTAAGACAACTCCTATGGCTCCTGCCGGTTGTCATACTCATCGACATGCAAGTCGTGATTCCTATCACAAGAACATGATCAATCTCATACATCACATACTTTTGGCCATATCACATCACATAGCACACCCTGCAAAAACAAGTTAGACGTCCTCTAATTGTTGACGCATGTTTTACGTGGCTGCTATGGGTTTCTAGCAAGAACATTTCTTACCTATGCCAAACCACAACGGTGATATGCCAATTGCTATTTACCCTTCATAAGGACCCTTTTCATTGAATCCGATCCGACTAAAGTGGGAGAGATAGACACCCGCCAGCCACCTTATGCATCAAGTGCATGTCAGTCGATGGAACCAGTCTCACGTAAGCATACGTGTAAGGTCGGTCCGGGCCGCTTCATCCCACAATGCTGCCGAATCAAGATAAGACTAGTAACGGTAAGCAAATTGAACAAATCATCACCCACGACTGCTTTGTGTTCTACTCGTGCATAGAATCTACGCATAGACCTGGCTCATGATGTCACTATTGGGGAACGTAGAAATAATTCAAAAATTTCCTACGTGTCACCAAGATCAATCTAGGAGATACTAGCAACGAGAGAGAGGGAGTGCATCTTCATACCCTTGAAGATCGCTAAGAGGAAGCGTTACAAGAACGCGGTTGGTGGAGTCGTACACGCAACGATTCAGATCGCGGTCGATTCCGATCTAAGCGCCGAACAACGGCGCCTCCGCGTTCAACACAAGTGCAACCCGGTGACGTCTCCCGCGCCTTGATCCAGCAAGGAGGAGGGAGAGGTTGGGGAAGACAACTCCATCAGCAGCACGACGGCATGGTGGTGGTGGAGCAGCGTGGTTCTCTAGTAGGGCTTCACCAAGCACTACGAAAGATGAGGAGGTGGAGAGGTAGGGCTGTGCCGAGAGAGAGACCTTCGTGTATGGCAGCCCCAAAACCCCCACTATATATAGGAGGAGGGGAGGGGGCAGCGCCCCCTCTAGGGTTCCCACCCTAGGGGGGGGGGCGGCGGTAACCCTAGATGGGATTGAAGGGGGCGGCCAAGGGGGAGAGAGGGGGCGCGCCCTAGGGTGGGCCTTAGGCCCACCTGCGCCTAGGGTTTCCCCCTCTTCCCTTTGATATGCCTTGGGCCTTGGTGGGAGGCACACCAGCCTACTCAGGGGCTGGTCCCGTCCCACTCGTGGCCCATGCAAGCCTCCGGGGCTGGTGGCCCCTCTCGGTGGACCCCCGGAACCCTTCTGGTGGTCCCGGTACATTACCGGTGATGTCTGAAACACTTCCGGTGTCCAAATCCTCACTTCCTATATATAATTCTTTACCTCCGGACCATTACGGAACTCCTTGTGACGTCCGAGATCTCATCCGAGACTCCGAACAACATTTGGTAACCACATACATACTTTCCCTATAACCCTAGTGTCATTGAACCTTAAGTGTGAAGACCCTACGGGTTCGGGAACTATGTAGACATGACTGAGACATCTCTCCGGCCAATAACCAACAACGGGATATGGATACCCATGTTGGCTCCCACATGTTCCACGATGATCTTATCGGATGAACCACGATCTCGGGGATTCAATCAATCTCGTATACAATTCCTTTTGTCTATCGGCATGTTACTTGCCCGAGATTCGATCGTCGATATCTCTATACCTCGTTCAATCTCGTTCCTGGCAAGTCTCTTTACTTGTTCCGTAACGCATGATCCCGTGGCTAACTCCTTAGTCACATTGAGCTCGTTATGATGGTGCTTTACCGAGTGGGCCCAGAGATACCTCTCCGTCATACGGAGTGACAAATCCCAGTCTCGATTCGTGCCAACCCAACAGATACTTTCAGAGATACCTGTAGTGCACCTTTATAGCCACCCGACGTTTGGTACACCCAAAGCATTCCTACGGTATCCGGGAGTTGCACAATCTCATGGTCTAAGGAAATGATACTTGACATTAGAAAAGCTTTAGCAGACGAACTACGCGATCTTGTGCTACACTTAGGATTGGGTCTTTGTAGCGACCCGACCTCAAACGGTCAGGTCTCTGTGCTTCAGTGTCATCCCCGGATCGGTAATGCTGACACACACAGTACTCGAAGGATTTATAACAGAGTAGCAATCACACACTTAATACATCGAATGTCTCAAAAGAGAACTTATTACAATAAATATGGCTTAAGGCAATCTAATATAATAACAACGGAAGGCTTGGAAGATAAAGTGAGTCCATCAACTCCAACGGCATAGCTGAGTTGTACGTCAATGACCTAACGAACCTTACCCCTCGTCTGAAAAGTCTGCAACATAATACGTTGCAGCCCAAAAACGGGTCAGCACATGGAATATGCTGGCAATATAACACGGTAGAGCAAGAACAGAATAATGCTATCACTATATGCATATTTGGCTGGTGGAAAGCTCTACGGTTAAAGTTTTGCGAAAAGCCAATTTTTCCCTACAACAAAGGAATAGATTTTATTTAACTATCATGGTAGTTGAAACATCATTGAGAAGGTTCCGCCAACTCAATCCCAATTAAAAGTAATTATCAACCCAACAATATTAATTTAGAGTGATGAGATACATATGATAATCCAAGTACTAGATACTCAAGATGCCCATAACCGGGGACACGGCAAACCATGATTAGTTTGTACACTCTGCAGAGGTTTGCGCACTTTTCCCCACAAGACTCGATCTCCTCCGTTGGATTTCTGGCACTACATGGTGTTTGAGAAATGGATGACCGAGACATAGTCTTTTAGAAGCATCAACTCTCTACTCCGGATAGACTATACCACCTACAACCCACTACCTCTGGTAGTCTACATCTTTAAGAGCTTCACGCAACTTACTCAACTATTCTAGAGCCCATAATAGCTTGTGGCTGCACACAGAAGTTTCTAGCATGAAATATCTCAGTTCCCTTTGAGCCTGGGTGGCGGACCTTAGGATTATCACACGGGTACTCCAGGATATCCTAGGACAACACTGGATTCTCTAGGTGCCCGACAAGCAATCCACCCAGATGTGTATTAAAGTTGCCACCTTAAGTTGAACCATTAATTAACAATCTCACATCTTAATGGTTTCACTCACCCAAACCACGTCTACGAGCATAGCATAGCAATATAAGCAATACATAGAAGTAACTCCCAAGGGTTTGATCATAAACAGGTGAATAGGTACTACCTCATCTACTTCCCAATCCCACATGTTATAAAGTCCTAACCATGCAATGTTTGAGGGTTGAAACTAATGCATAAAAACTGGGTGATAAAGGGATATGATCAAAGTGTTACTTGCCTTGCTGATGATCCGTGAAACCTAGAGACTCGATGTAGCATGCTTCGCACACCGGGTACTCTATCGCAATCAAAAAAGCATACAATAAGCAATCAAACAAGTGCACAGGTAAAACTCAAATAAGAGATCTAACCAAAAAGTTCAACTTAAGAACTCCGGTTTGCAAAAAGAATCAAATCAAACGGAGCAACGAAACTCAAATTGCGAAAGAAACAAGATCCGATTACTAATCTTGACTAAAGTCAAATTTTACTATATCAAAATCTTGTTCACGTTGGTTAAGCGGAAAGAGGGTTTCGAGACGAAACACTAGGAGCTTGAATCGCCTGATTCCGATAAACGAGCGAAAAGTTACACTACAACGAAAATCAGATCAGAAATCGCGATCGAAAATAATCGCGGAAAATCCGAGAAAAAGAAAAACTGACGAACAGGCTAATGAACGAACGTTCGCCGTCTGTGGCTAAACGGTGAAAACCGTTCGTTAAAACGAACGTAAAAATGGGCGTTCCTTAAATAACTAAACCAGAAAAAAAACCGAACCGGATCTAAAAAAATGGATCTAGGGTTTCAAAAAAAACCAAACAGTTTTCTCACGAAAACCGAGGTGGCTACCTCGGGTCCGGCGACGGCTGCGGCGCGACACGGTGGGCGGGGTGGCGGCGGCAGTGGCGGGCTGCGGCATGGATCGGCTAGGGTTAGGGTTTGGGGCGGCGGGCGGACGGGCTGCGGTGGGCTTCGGCGGTGCGACTTAAAAAGGCCTGCCGGGCGGAGTCCTGCTCGGGTACGGCCCGGAGTCGGTTCACTTTTTTTAAATAATTCTGACATGCAGAAAAAGAAAGAAAAGAAATACTAAACGGACTCCAAAAATCCTGAAATAAATTTTCGCCGTCCTCTAAAAATAAGCCAGACAAGGTGAACATTTATTTTGGCCTAAAATGCAATTTTGAAAAACACATATTTTCCTAATTCAAATAAAATAGCGATAAAACTCCGAATAAAAACCTTATTTGATTTTAATATTAAGTCTTCGATATTTCTCTATTTTGAGGAAGTCATTTTATCCTCTCTCTTTTATTTTTATAAAAGAAATAATCGAAGAGAAAATAATTAAAATCAAACGATCCTCTTTCCAAAATTCGAGAAAACTCGAATATGAAAATAATGAAATCCCCAACTCTCTTCGTAGGTCCTTGAGTTGCGTAGAATTTCTAGGATCAAGGCAAAAATGCAATAAAATATGATATGCAATGATGATCTATGTATAACATTCCAAATTGAAAATTTGGGATGCTACAAACCTACCCCCTTATGATGAATCTCGCCCTCGAGATTCGGGTTGGCTAGAAAGTAGGTGTGGATGGTCCTTACGTAGGTCTTCTTCTCGTTCCCAGGTGGCTTCGTCCTCGGTATGGTGGCTCCACTGAACTTTGCAAAACTTAATAACCTTGCTGCGGGTAACCCGACTGGCAAACTCGAGAATTCTTACTGGCTTCTCCTCATAGGTCAAATCATTGTCCAACTGAATCGCTTCCAGCAGTACTGTATCTCTATGAGGAATGTCGGCCAACTCTGCGTGGCACTTCTTCAACTGAGAAATGTGGAACACATCGTGAACTCCTGACAATCCTTCGGGTAGTTCCAACTTATAAGCAACTTCTCCCATACGTTCCAAAACTCTTTATGGTCCCACAAAGCGTGGCGCTAACTTTCCTTTAACTCCAAAGCGCTTAACTCCTCAGAGTGGTGATACCCGAAGATACACTCTGTCTCCGATTTCATAGACTACCTCCTTGTGTTTTGAATCTGCATAACTCTTCTGTCAGGACTGAGCTACCATCAGTCTATCTTTAATCAATTTAACCTTCGCTTTTGATTCCTTAATCAAATCTGGTCCAAACAACTAACGATCTCCAACTTCATCCCACAACAACGGTGTCCTGCACCTCCTTCCATACAAGGCTTCAAAAGGTACCATCTTCAAACTGGCCTGGTAACTGTTGTTGTATGAGAACTCTGCATAGGGCAAGTTGTCATCCCAACTAGATCCGTAATCTAGTGCACAAGCTCT
The DNA here is from genome assembly GCA_034509565.1 of Triticum monococcum. Taxonomy (NCBI): domain Eukaryota; kingdom Viridiplantae; phylum Streptophyta; class Magnoliopsida; order Poales; family Poaceae; genus Triticum; species Triticum monococcum. Next base: position 73,872,031 of record CM067846.1, read on the forward strand.
GAACATATCCTCCAGAATCTGGTTGACTCTCTCGGTCTGTCCATCTGTTTGTGGGTGAAAAGCTGTACTGAACTCCAGTCTGGTTCCCAAAGTTTCATGCAACTGATTCCAAAACTTTGAGGTAAACTGGGTTCCTCTATCTGATACAATTATTCTCGGAACTCCATGCAAACATACGATTCTGGTCATGTATATCTTGGCCAACTTGGCACTTGTATAGGTGGTTTTCACTGGGATAAAGTGAGCTACTTTGGTCAAGCGATCAACTACTACCCATATAGAATCATATCCTGATTTGGTCCTGGGCAATCCGGTGATGAAATCCATGCCAAGCTTATCCCACTTCCATTCAGGTATCGGTACAGGTTGTAACAATCCGGCTGGCTTTTGATGTTCTGCCTTCACTCTCTGACATACATCACATACGTCTGTATACTCGGAAATATCCTTCTTCATACCAGTCCACCAGAAACGCTCCTTTAAATCCACATACATCTTGGTGTTTCTGGGGTGAATCGAGTATGGTGAGTCATGAGCCTCCTGAAGTATTAACTTCTTGATCTCTGTGTTATTGGGCACATAAACACGGTCCTCAAACCACAAGGTGTCGTGTTCATCCTCACGAAAACCTTTGGCCTTTCCTTTGCTCATTCTCTCTTTTATCTCGGCGATCTCTTTGTCATCCTTCTGAGCTCCTCGAATCTTTCCTAACAATGTAGACTGAACTTCCATTGTTGCAACAAAACCTCTGGGGACAATCTCCAGTCGAAGCTCCCTGAGATCCTCTACCAACTCCTTTGGCAACCCTGCACTTATGAGTGTGTTGGCATAACTCTTCCGGCTCAAAGCGTCTGCTACGACGTTGGCCTTGCCTGAATGGTAGTGAAGTTTCATGTCATAATCCTTTATAAGCTCCAACCATCTCCTCTGCCTAAGGTTCAGCTCCTTCTGTGTGAAAATGTACTTCAAACTCTTATGGTCAGTGTATACATCGCAATGGTTTCCAATAAGATAATGTCTCGAAGTCTTCAACGCATGCACTATGGCAGCCAACTCCAAGTCATGCATGGCATAATTTAACTCATGCGGTTTCATTTGTCGCGAGGCATACGAAACAACTCTTCCGTCCTGCATCAGTACTCCTCCAAGTCCTAAGCGAGAGGCATCGCAATACACTTGGAAATCCTTGCGTATATCCGGCAGAATCAGTACTGGGGCTGTAGTCAGACCAAGGTTGTCAGAATCGCGATTCTGTTATACGATTCTACGACTTTACGATCCAAACTAACTCCTCTGATTCTACGATTTTAGTTCATAGAATCTACGTTTTTACGATCCTGATGGTGAAGATTCTACGATTTGCGTTCCTACCATCAGAGCTCCGATCCAATTCAAAATCGCGATTCTGAAAACCTTGAGTCAGACGTTTCTTTAATTCCTGAAAACTCGCTTCACATTCTTCCATCCATTTAAATTTTATATCCTTCTTCAATAGCTCTGTTGGGGATATTACTATTAGTTATGAACCACCCAGGAGGTGCCGGGTCAGCCCTAATGGCGGGTTACACAAGAAGCCCAGTAAACATTAAGATGATAATTCATTAAATCTTATAGAAGGCCCAAAGGCCTGAAGGCAGCTTAAGGCCCAATATTGTAAACCTCCATATGTAAGGAAAGACTTGTAAAGAAAGGCATGTAAAGTAAGTCACCGAGCCGGACACAATTATGAGCCAGCCGGGACTCTGTAAGCCACCAGGTGTCAACCCGTGTATATAAGGGGACGACCCGGTGGCGGCTTAGGGCAGGAAAGAAAAGATCGATACCAAGCCGGCGAGTTGAGCCTCTTGGTAATCAAAACCCCAACAATACCAACACAACAAGACGTAGGCTTTTACCTTCATCGTAAGGGGCCGAACTAGTATAAAACCTCTCATGTCCTTTGTCCCGATTAACCCCTTTAAGCTTCCTAGTTGCGATGGCCCTACGACTAAGTCCTTTCTCTAGGACATCTGTCGTTTCAATTCCACGACAGTTGGCGCCCACCATGGGGCCAACGCACGGTGGATTTGAGTTCTTGAAGGGAAACTTCGAAGGGCTCAAGGGATACGCTGTGGGCTGGATGACTAAGAGTCGTCACGGCAAGCTCTACATCGATGACGAAGGCTGGGGCCCCAAGGCCTGCTCAATTGAGTACGAGTACCAGGTCCCCTTCAGCGGAATTCACGTCTTCATCGGCTGGATCGGCGAGTCAGGCCCTGAGCCGGACGTCCACACTAACCTCATCGAAACGGCTCAGCGCGCAAGGACCAACCGTTTTTAGTATGTCGTGAAGCACACCTTCGTAGGCTGCGTCCACGGCAGTGAATACTCTGAAGGATCGGTGGAGGGGGTGAGACGGCCATTTGTTCTGACACTACATCACCAACGGGCGAGACGGACTCTTTGTACCAGCTGCAGGACGGCATGCTCGGGGGCTGTTCCAATGGCAGCGGTATTTCGGACCCTCTTGAGCCGCCAAATTGGGTCGGAGTCTTCGTGGCAGGGACGCAGCCCGGGCAGAACTCTACAGCAGTGGCAGCAACAGTTACCGGGTCAGCTGCAGCCGGGTCAGGAGACCCCGTGCGCCCCCCGGCCCAGATTCTAATGGACCTCATGGATAAACTGACGACTCTGTTGACTACCGTGGTAGAGCCGGCGGATGAAGCCCAGCACGACGCAGAGGTGGCACGCGTACGTGAAGAGTGGTGCAAGCTAAGGAAAATCTAGCCGTAGAGGAAGTCCGGATGGCAGGCGAGCGGGCGGCTTTGGACGTTCGTTCTCAACAGCTTCAAGCGGAGACCTTCCGGCTCTCGGTGGATCTTAACGCGTCAAACGAGGTCATGAGGAGGAGGCATCAGAAAACTCAGTCACATCTACCTTTGACGCTTGATCCTAGGAACCTATTCCATACACCTGGGGCTGGGGGAAGCAACCCGCCGGAGGCAAACCAGATCACGACACCCGGCACACCGGTTCAGCCGCGTGCCATGGAACCACCTCGTATAATTACCGCTCCACCTCATTATGTACCAACACCGCCGGGTCACTTCTCCAACCCCTTGGAAAACCTCATCGCAACATCGGCTCGTTTGGCGGCTCTCTCGATGGAAGGCGACTCACCGGCGGCGGTTGAAACGCGGAGGGTAAGAGAACTTCTTCAAACAGCTCTGGCACAACAGGATGCATACTCCTACAGTCGAGATAGGATCCATTCAATTCCTCGCCCAAGCCGGAGCCCGAGCTACAGTAGGCATATGGAATCCGCAGACATGTCAAGCAATGCTCAACGCCACAACCGTCCGCATAGGCATGAGCCGGTGCGGGCGGGAGCCCTTACCTTGGCGGATCAGGAGAGGATTCGACAAGAGGCGGAACGAGTAGTTCAAATGGCAGCAGATCAGGCGACTCATCAAACTTTTTCGGCTTATCCAGCAACCTCGGTCGAGGCAGGAGTGGCCACAAGAACTGGAGGCGTCCCTTTCTTGGTGCCGGCCATACGTAATGAGCGTCTGCCGAAGGACTTTAAGGGGCCTCGTAAGGTGCCTAATTACACGGCTGACTTACAACCGGGGGCTTGGATTGAGAGTTATGAGATGGCTATGGAGTTGTTGGAGGTCAGCGATGCAGCAATGGCCAAGTATTTCACTATGATGTTGGATGGAACAACTCGTACTTGGTTGAAGGGGTTGCCGCATAATTCTATCGGCTCATGGGCGGAGTTAAAGGCCCGGTTCATCCAGAACTTCAAAGACACGTGTAAACAGCCTATGTCGATTGTGGACCTAACTAATTGTAAGCAAGAGGACGGTGAGTCTACAACCCATTGGGTGCGCCAGGTAAGGAGATAATACATTCGTCTGATAAGATGGATGCCGGCTCAACAATTTTGATGTTGGAGAAAAATTGCCGTTTTGAACCTCTGAGGCAGAAGTTGGGGCGGCTCAAGCGTGACTGTAATGACATGGGCCAGTTGATGGCGGCTCTTGTCAAGTATGCTGATTCTGATAGTACCAAAGGCCCGGTGTCTGACAAAGAAAAGACAGCGAAGGGAAAGAAAAAACGGCAAGATCAAGGGTCACCAGCATAGCCCGGCAAATCAAGGAGGGAATAAACGCAAGGCTGATGAGTTTGTTGCTAACACCAATGCATAGGGCGGAAATCAATTACGCAAGGGTAGACAACCCCCTCGGTCGGGCGGGTCAGGTCCCACCCTTGAGCAACTATTGAATGAACCTTGTCCAAGGCACGTCACCTAGGAGAAGCCAGCCACCCACCTGTGGAAAGATTGTACGATCATGAAAGCATTTAAAAATTCCAACACGTTTGATGGAGGTCATGGCCCAGGTGGCGGTTCAGGTGGAGGCAGTTTCCAAGGCCCGGGCGCCGGTTCAGGTGGAGGAGGATTTCACGGTCAGGGCCATCCTGGTAACCAAGGAGGATATAATCCACAACCCGGCCAAGGTCATCAGCAGCAACAGTCCGGATATCAGAGCAACCCAAAACAACTAAATAGTGGGCAATATCATGTATTCACCATTAGTTTATGTAAGAGGGACCAGAAGCTTCACAAGAGGGCCATCAATGCCGTTGAGCCGGCGATTCCACGTTACTTACGTTGGTTAGAGCAACCTATTGTGTGGAGCAGAGAGGATCACCCACCCCGGGTCGATAATCCGGGTCACTTGGCTTTGGTAGTGGCGCCTCAGGTTGGTGGATACAAATTCACTAAGGTACTCATGGATGGAGGCAGCAGCATCAACATCCTCTACTATGAGACGTTCCGCCGGATGGGATTGACTGATAAGAGTCTTAAACAATCCAACACTGTTTTTCACGGTGTGGTTCCTGGCAAGTCGGTGTACCCAGTGGGTAAGATTGAATTGGAAGTAGCCTTTGGGGATGAGTATGATTCCTGAGCAGAAAAGTTAACCTTTGAGGTGGTAAAGATCAAAAGCCCATATCATGCTCTGTTTGGACGGCCGGCTTATGCCAAGTTCATGGCTCGGCCGTGTTATGTGTATTTGCAGCTCAAGATGCCGGGTTATAAGGGCACCATTACAGTACATGGGAGCCGGAAAATAGCTTTGGAGTGTGAAGAAGGTGATGCTGCCTATGCTGAATCTGTTTGTGCAACAGAGCATGAGCCACTACTGAAGTTCAAATCAGCTGATGACACCAAGATGGTTGACTTTGTGCCTGGCGACTCATCCAAGCAGTTCATCATTAGTGCAAACTTGGATCGAAAGTAGGAAAGCGCACTCATCGAGTTCATCCGTGAGAACCGAGACATCTTTGCATGGAAACCTTCAGACATGCCGGGTGTCCCGAGGGAACTCGCTGAGCACACTCTCAATATTGATCCAAAGTTTAAACCTGTCAGACAGTTTCTCCAATGGTTCAATGAACAAAGGCGCAAGGCCATTGGAGAAGAGGTGGCCCGGCTCTTGGCGGCCGGGTTCATTGTAGAAGTATTTCACCCAGAGTGGTTAGCCAACCCGGTGCTTGTACTAAAAAAGAATAGCACCTGGCGTATGTGTGTGGATTACACCGATCTGAACAAGGCTTGTCCGGCTGATCCTTTTGCCCTCCCCCGTATTGATCAGATCATTGATGCTACGGCGGGTTGCGCACATTTGAGTTTCTTGGATGCTTATTCAGGTTATCATCAGATCAAGATGGCAGTCAAAGATCAAGAGAAGACGACTTTTATCACTCCTTTTGGAGCCTTCTGCTATGTGTCTATGCCTTTTGGGCTTAAGAGTGCCCAGGCGACTTACCAATGGTGTGTGCAGAATTGTCTTCACGATCAAATTGGGCGTAATGTTCATGCCTATGTGGATGATATAGTGGTAAAATCCAGGAAAGAGGAAACCTTGGTCACAGATCTGAAAGAGACCTTCGATAATCCCCGGGTCTATAAAATGATGCTTAACCCGGCCAAGTGTGTTTTTGGAGTCCCAGCCGGCAAGATCTTGGGTTTTTTGGTATCTAACCGAGGTATTGAAGCTAACCCGGAGAAAATTAAGGCAATTACATCCCTGGCCAAACCAACATGCATCAATGACGTTCAACGACTGGCGGGTCGTGTTGCTGCTTTAAGCCGGTTCATAAGCTGGTTAGGGGAGAAGGCAATGCCTCTGTATCAGATGATGAAGAAAAAAGATGATTTTGTTTGGAGCAATGCCGCAAAATCTGCTTTTGAAGATCTGAAGACACAGCTTGCTGAGCCGCCGGTCCTGGCTGCTCCAGTTGAGAATGAGCCGCTGCTGTTATACGTGGCCGCCAACTCACGTGCTATTAGTGTGGCTATTGTGGTGGAGCGCAAGGAGGCTGGCAAGGAACATCTGGTTCAATGGCTGGTTTACTACGTCAGTGAGGTGTTAATTGAATCCAAGCAACGATATCCACATTGGTAGAAGCTCGTATATGGGGTGTTTATGGCAAACCGGAAGCTTAAGCATTATTTTCATGGTCATCCGATCACTGTGGTTAGCTCTGCTCCTTTGGGAGACATCATTCAAAACAGAGAAGCCACTGGGCAAGTCGCCAAGTGGGCCATTGAGCTTGGGTCTCATGGGTTGAAGTATGTACCACGTACTGCGATCAAATCGCAAGCACTGGTTGACTTCATTAATGACTGGACAGAGATGCAGATGCCAGAAGAGAAACCAGACAACACATGTTGGACTATACATTTTGATGGGTCCAGGCAGTTGGAAGGCTCGGGGGCTGGAGTTGTTTTAACCTCTCCTCGAGGTGAAATTTTTTGTTATGTGTTACGGCTGATGTTTCCTTGCACTAATAACGCAACAGAGTATGAAGCCTTGCTCCATGGTCTTCGAGTGGCAAAGGAGATGAGTTTGAGTCGGGTCAGATGTCTTGGCGACTCAGATTTAGTGGCTCAACAGGTATCAGGCAAGTGGGATTCCAAGGATCCTCTCATGGCGGCTTATCGCCGAGAGGTTGATGCTATTGCATGGCATTTTAAAGGTTATCAGGTGGAGCACATTGACCATAGGAAGAACGAAGTGGCTGATGCTTTAAGCCGGTTGGGGTCTCAGCGTAAGCCGGTACCACCTAACACCTTTTTTGGATGCTTTACATAACCCGTCTGTCAAGTTGTCCACATAAGGGGATTTAGCTGTTCCTGACCCGGAGGCGCAGTTGGTGGCGGCTCTTCATGTCATCCCAGATTGGACAATGCCGTTCTTGGCTTACATGACCTAGGGAGAGTTGCCAGCGGATGAGACCTTGGCTCGACAGATAACCCGGCGGTCTAAGTCAATGACGATTTCTGATGGAGAACTATACCATCGTAGCGTCTCTGTTGCGTTTCAACGGTGTGTTTCCCCTGAAGAAGGCCAAGAAACACTTTGTGAGATCCATGAAGGCGATTGTGGTCATCACGCCGGGTCAAAATCTCTAGTGGCCAAAGCTTTTCGTCACGGTTTTTACTGGTTGACGGCTCATGCTGATGCAGAAGATCTGGTCAGCAGATGTGATGGATGTCAAAAATTTGCACGATGAGCACATGTTCCGGATCAAGAGCTCCGGATGATTCCAATCACTTGGCCGTTTGCAGTCTGGGGGCTTGACATGGTGGGGCCTTTCAAAAGGTCTAAGGATAAAAAGACACATCTTTTAGTGGCAGTTGATAAATTCACAAAGTGGGTTGAGGCAGAATCGGTGAGTAAGTGTGATGCAGCCACGGCGGTTCAATTTATGAAAAAGGTGATCTTCCGCTTTGGTTTTCCACACAGCATTATCACGGACAATGGCACTAATCTATCCCAAGGGGATATGGAGGAGTTTTGTCAACATGAGCATACCCGGCTTGATGTTTCTTCTGTAGCTCATCCTCAATCCAATGGTCAAGTTGAGAGAGCAAATCAGGAAATTTTAAAAGGTCTCAAGCCCCGGCTTATGGTTCCCTTACAGCGAACACCGGGTTGTTGGGTAGAGGAATTACCCTTGGTGTTGTGGAGTATCAACACCACGCCTAACAGGTCTACATGTTACACACCTTTTTTCATGGTGTATGGAGCAGAAGCAGTGTTGCCTAGTGACATCCGTCATGACTCGCCCCGCATGGAGGCTTACGTTGAAGCTAATAATGAACAAGCCAGACAGGATGCACTCGACTTGTTAGATGAAGAAAGAGACTTAGCAGCAGCTCGATCAACAATTTATCAACAGGACATGCGTCGTTATCACAGCCGCCGGGTTAAGTCCAGGACTTTTCAGGAAGGCGACCTGGTGCTCTGGCTGATCCAGGATCTGTCACATGCACACAAGTTATCCCCACCTTGGAAAGGACCCTTTGTGGTCAGCAAGAACTTAAACAACGGGTCATATTACCTCATTGATGTTTGAGAGCACAAAGACTCACGTAAGTCGGAGGAGGAGACCCGCCGGCCGTGGAACATTGCTCAACTTCGGCCATACTACACCTGAGCCACCGGCTCTCATCATGTACATACTTTAACATTGTATATATCATGATAAGCAATAAAGTAAGACCATCGGTCTCTTTGCTTTTCAAAGATTATGCATCTTTGTTATTTCTTATTTTCAAATGACTATTAAGGAGCTAATCATATTTGAATCAAGTCTAATCTTTTTTGGTTCGGCTTATGATCGTATTCGAATCTAGCTGCAATTATCATGGTCACTTGGGGGCTTCCTATTCAAACATAGGTCGTATTCGGATCAAAGAGAACATAGTTTTCATAACCCTCTTGATCGGCTCAAGGCCAAGCTCACTTGGGGGCTTCTTGATCGTATCTGAATCATAGCTTAACCCCTTTTGGGTCCGACTTGAATCGTATTCGAATCAGGGTCGTTAAAAACCTCTCAAGGTCATTTGGGGGCTTCTTGTTCAAACATAGGTCGTATTCGAACCAAATAGAACATAGCTGTCGGTACCCTCTTGATCGGCGCAACGCCAAAGCCACCGGGGGCTATATGGTCATATTCGAACCTTAGCTTAACCCCTTTGGTCCGATTTACTGATCGTATTCGAATCAGAAGCCCCCAACCTTTAAATATAAGGATAAATCATACTTGTTACCCGTTATTTGCCTTTTAGTATTTGTTGTCTCAATTCCACAAATAATTAGCATGATCTTCTTCGCCGACTTGTTTATTTGACAACAACGCCACCAAGGTATGATGATCATTAAGTATTCAGAGGCATTGACTTCTCAGAAAGATTGAGTTATCAACTTCATTACCCGGGTTATTCAAGACGGTGGTTTAAGGATCAAAGGTACAAGTATGGCTATTATTTATACGCAATTGCCTGCTACATTAGCCAAAGGGTTAGTTTCAGCCCTTGTCCTTTATTTATATATGTTTCTGTTTTCTATTATGATAAACATATTGGATAAAAGCCGGGTTAACCCGTTTGGTTCTAAGCCGCCAAGCCAGTCTTTTCTCTTGTATCTACAGGAACAGAGTTAAAGTGTTATAGAAACAATCATCAAATATGATGCATATGTTGCCATCAGGAAACACGGAGTCACACACAGTGTTTTATGCACGATGGCATAGGCAAGGCATTCAGTGTTTTCACAGATAAACTATTACAAGACTTTTATAAGCCAATGAAGATGGTTATTACTCCTCCCTCGTCGGTTCACCGCCCTCTGTTGGCTGGAAGTTGGGTTTTGACCAATCAAACCCATTCACTGCGACAAATTTGGCTTCTTCGTCGATCAGGCCGGCCGGGTCAACTTCCGGGGCAAATGTATTTTTCTCTTACAGGCGGGATCAAATCTGTCACCTTGTACGAAGGAGTCGCCATCTTCTTATTTTCAACATCAAAACCCGGCTGGTATTTGTTGATGTTGGTGTCATCTCCAAGGGTAGTTGCCTGAGGTCAGACTCCACACACGCAAGCCATGAAGTCCTCCTGCTCAAACGAAGATCCGTCTTCCTTCACGGTGGGATAACCTCTGGCCACATCTGCCGGGTCTAGGTCTAGCACCCAAGCCTTTGAGCGGCTTAGGGCAGTCAAAGCTCCGGCTCGTGCACAGGAGCGTTTCACTTCTTGAAATCTGGCAGGCAGGATTGACAGTTTCTTCAGAACGTCGCTGAGCCGGTTGGGTCCTTGATTGGCAGGAGAGATGGCGGCAAGTGCCCTTTGTGCGCCAATATACAGTTGTTCTACTAAGGTATACACTGCCTTCAGTTTAATCAAAGGATCTTGGCTCAGGTTCTTGCTTCGTGGGCCTGCACATATTTTATACACAAAGTCAGTCGGCGGCTCATATTCTGGATCAGCAAAAGGGACACATGATTAACAACAGACGGCTTACCAAAGATGGCGGCCACCATTTGAGATACTCGACCCTTTAAACCGTTCAGCTCTGTTGACACTTCTTCAAGGGCTGCTTCAGCCTTCTCGGCGCGTTGTGTGAGAAGCGTTTTTTCATCTGCCCAAGTTTTCTTCTTGGCGATGAAGCTGGTCTTTAAGTTTTCCATCTCAGAGAGACTTATTTACAATTTGGAGTTAGCAGACTTCATTTCTGCTTCCTGACTCGCTAGCTGGGTCTTCGCATCAGTCAATTGTGAGTGCAGTTCAGATAAGGCATTCTGCAAAAAAGCATATTCAGGTGAGTCAAGATTTCGCTTAAAGTTCAAAAATCAAGATTCAAGTCTCAAGTACTTTACAAAAAAACCACTTGACACTTGGGGGCTAATGTATGCCAAAACAATTTTTTTATGACTCTAAAGACATACTTTAAGTCCCAAGTACTTTACAAAGTAACAGCACTTGACACTTGGGGGCTAATGTATGCAATTCAGCAAGTTTCTCAAGGTGAAGCCAGAATATTAAGTTCTTTGAATACGATACAAAACAATTTAAAGTACCGGCTCATTTATGATCAAAAGGAACCGGCCCTTGGGGATTATAGGTGAAGCTTTGTTTTATTTTATTGAATTCAAGAAAAGTTTCAAAGGTAAAGGTCTTGGCCTATATTCTAAAGTCTACAGATCATTCCGGGTGTCTCATAATCTAAAGACTTGGGGGCTGGAAGAATATAGATAAGCCGGAAGAACATACCTCATATTTCAGCTGCAACTGTTTGACCATTTCAATCTTAGAGTTGCGACTGGAGTGCACATGGCTGAGATAGCCGGATAAGATATCATTGGCATTTAGATGATCATAATTGGCAATGTCAAAGCGAACTTTCTGCCTCTCCAATGCCTCTTGTTTCACCATGTGGCGAGCCAGCACGGTTGGATTCCCCGGCTCAATAAAACGGCTCCCGGTGATCTGAGTGTCTTGTGCAGACGGTGTTGGCGGGTTGGCTGAGCTTGATGGTCCAGTTGCGGAAGGGTTCACAGTGGTCTCATCAAACGATGGCTCAGGAGGATTTGCTTCTACATCGACAAGCGGGTCTTCTGGAGCGTCAGTTAATGGAGGAGAAGATGGCCTGGCCGGTTCTTCCGTCGGTTTAGCTGCCTTTGCCTTCTTGGATTTAGCTTGACCACTAAGAGAGATGTTGCAGAACTATCATTACAAAGATACAATTTGAACAACCCAGAAAAAGGAGGATTTTTCATTACCCAGGGGCAGTCTTGAAGGCCGGAAATTGAGTTTGCGATGAGTCACCAGAAGAGCGAGACACCTCCTAAAAAGATAAAATAGAGTTAAAGTAATGCAAGGGGAAGGATCATTAAACAGAGTTAAAGACAAAAAGAAGTAAACCTCATTTGGGTGCTTCTGAGGAGTTTGTTGAAGAACGACAGCCAACTCATCTTCGGTCCGAGCTTGATGGCGGCTTTCATGTTGCTACTTTTTCAAACGAAAGTTGGGATCCAAGTGAGCTAAAGGGTTAGAAAACCTTACTTTATGGATCACTCGTCGAATTTTTTGTCTTGGCAAGGGCTCTGAGTCGGAGGAAATGATAGTTACCTCTGCTTCCATGGCCTGACTGGCCCCAGTGTCATCCTGGTAATGATCAATGTTAATAAGATTGTTAAAAAATTGACCAAGGGAATCAAGGGCTACCTCCGAATCAGATGTATCATCAAGCTTCATCCAATCTTCAGTAGTGTTCTTTTTCTTCTTTTTCGACCTCCGGGTCGTTTTCTTGGCATTTATGGTGGCGGCTCTCGCTTTCTTGGCAGCCTCGTGGTCATATTTAACTTTCCAAAAGTCAGAGTTGGCCTGCAGCCAGGTAAAAACAAGATGAAGAGTCAGGCAAGTATTAAAACAATAAGGCTGGGAACAATACAAAGGAGAGAAATAAGAATATCCTTACTTCTGGCACCGGGTTAAGCTTGCAGAAGGGGTTTAACCCGACGACACTGCAATCTTTGTATTTCCCGTTCACCACAAGAGTTGACATTGAAACAATATCTTCTTCTGTTAATTGAGCAGGGTTGTGACGAAGAGAGTCATCCGGGCCTCCACCATACTCATACATCAGCTTTGACCGACGGCTTAAAGGGATGACCCGCCATGAGATCCAGCAGCGGGTCAGATCAACTCCAGTTAACCCGTTCCCTAACAGATCATTAATCCTTTTGATGGAGGGTATCAGCCTTTTGCGTTCAGCGGCAGTAAGCTTTTCGGGAAGCGCAAACTTGGAGTCAAGACGATCTAGGCGATAACCCAGCAGTGGCTTCTCGTTTGCCGGTGAAATGTGTTGATAGTAGAACCAAGTCTGGTTCCAGTCCTTTGGGTGACTTGGTAAGACTATGAGAGGGAAGACAGCACCCTGCCGGCGCTGAATTGAGATGCCTCCAAGCTCTAAGCTAAGGCCGTTGGTGCATTCGTTTTGCCGGTTCAGATAAAAGTATTCTCTAAACAACTCCATGGCCGGCTCTTGTTGAAGATACACCTCACAAAGCATTTGGAAGCTACATATGTTAGATATGGAATTGGGCCCGATATCTTGAGGGTGGAGTTTGAAAAAGTGGAGGACCTCTCTGAAGAACTTTGAGCCGGGTGGTGAGAAGCCACGGTTCATGTGGTCAGTAAAAACAATCACTTCGCCGTCTTTTGGATTGGGCCGTTCTTCTTCTGAGTCAGGAGCATGGTAAGACATGACGTCTTTTCCTGGCAGAAATCCTATGGTGAAAAACTCCTTTAAATGTTCTTCAGTGACAGTTGAGGGAACCCAGTTACAGATGGTTGGTGCTTTTGACGGCATGATGTTCAAAGACGAACTGAAAAGAAAATAGCATGCCGGTTCAATTCAATGGTGAGATTAACAGTTAAGTGATGATGATGCAAATAAGTAATGGCGGCTTAGTTAAGGGCTAATGACATATAAGGAAAAGTAAGCTGGCATAGTAAGCCGCCATGACTACAGATATTTGAAGAAGGCAAATTCAGCTAAGTGTTGAGATAAACAAGTTTCCTAAATTGCTTGGTATTATTCCAGATCAAATGGTTATTCAAAATGAAAAAATTCTAGACCTAAAAAGTTTAGCGCAGAGGAGTCTGTACATTCTAATGCAGTCTTTGAATCAGAGAAAGGGGTCTGTGGATCAAGAAAAGGCACAAAAACACTACCACACGAGTATATATATATATATATATATATATATATATATCTTTTTGGATCAAGAAGAGACCTACGGTGGAAAAACTACAAGGGACTGCGACGAACTCGGAAGAACACGAAGGAATTTGGAAACCCTAAATGCGGATCTGAGAAGTGAAAAGAAGAGAACTTACAGTCACAGGTCTTCTGCGGAGGTCACCGCCGTTCTCTGGATCGGTTCGGGTTGATGCAGCGGCCAACTTCGACGGAGACGGAGGTGAAGCGTGGCGGTGGCGAAGCTCGAGCAGCAGGGGGTTTGCGAGAGGAAGAAGACAGAGCGAGAGAGGAGAATGCGAAGGACGAGGCGTGCCTATTTATAAGGGAAAGATGTGAACAGACGGGCACGAAAATCGAGGGAGAGCCGAATAATGGTTATCCAGCTACACAAGCGCCTCGATTCTCGAGAAACATTAAAGATAAAAGATCTGTTGGGAGATGACGTCATGAAAGTTTTTTGCGTTTTCAAGAGATGACGTCACGACGGGTTACAAAAACTTCAGCGAAGATAAGAAGATGGATTTTTATCTAAGTATTGAAGATTGACAAAGAACGAAGTTCAAAGTCAACCTGGGGCCTAATGTTGGGGATATTACTATCAGTTATGAACCGCCTAGGAGGGGCCGGGTCAGCCCCGATGGCGGGTTACACAAGAAGCCCAGTAAACATTAAGATGGTAATTCATTAAATCTTATAGAAGGCCCAAAGGCCTGATGGCGGCTTAAGGCCTAATATTGTAAACTGCCATATGTAAGGAAATACATGTAAAGAAAGACATGTAAAGGAAGTCACCGAGCCGGACACGATTATGAGCCGACCGGGACTCTATAAGCCACCAGGCGTCAACCCGTGTATATAAGGGGACGACCCGGTGGCGGCTTAGGGCAAGAAAGAAAAGATCGATACCAAGCCGGTGAGTTGAGCCTCTTGGTAATCGAAACCCGAGCAATACCAACGCAACTAGACGTAGGCTTTTACCTTCATCGTAAGGGGCCGAACTAGTATAAAACCTCTCATGTCCTTTGTCCCGATTAACCCCTTTAAGCTTCCTAGTTGCAATGGCCCTACGACTAAGACCTTTCTCTAGGACATCTGTCGTGTCAATTCCACGACAAGCTCTGTCATTGGCTTCGCAATCTTGGAAAAATTCTCAATAGATCTCCGGTAGTATCCCGCGAGTCCCAGAAAACTGCGGATCTTGCTAACTGAAGTGGGTGCCAACCATTCAATGACTGACTGTACCTTGGTGGGGTCTACTGCTATACCTTCTCCTGATATAACATGTCCAAGGAATCGAACTTCTTTCAACAAAAACTCACATTTGCTGAACTTGGCATACAACTGATGTTCCCTGAGTTTCTCGAGAACTAAATGCAAATGCTCTTTGTGCTCCTCTTCATTCTTCGAGTATACCATTATATCATCAATGAACACCACAATAAACTTATCCAAATATTCCATGAACACCTTGTTCATCATGCTCATGAAATAGGCAGGGGCGTTAGTCAGTCCACAGGACATGACCGTATACTCATATAACCCGTACCTTGTGGTAAATGCGGTTTTAGGTATATCCTGATCATAGATCGATCTTCGAGAACGACTTAGCTCCTTGCAACTAGTCAAACAAATCATTGATCATCGGTAGTGGGTATTTGTTCTTGATCGTCACCTCATTCAATGCACGATAATCAACAACCATCCTTAGAGACATATCCTTCTTCTCAACCAAAAGTACTGGGGCTCCCCATGGTGATGAACTCCGTCGGATGTAACCTTTCGCCAATAACTCCTTGATCCGCTTCTTAATCTCCTCCAGATCATTTGCGGGCATCTGGTAGGGTCTCTTTGATATTGGCCCGGTACCTGGCAATAGCTCTATCAAAAACTCGATGTCTCTATCCGGTGGCATGCCTGGTAACTCCTTTGGAAAAACATCTGGGTAATCCTTCACTACAAGCACTTCCTCCTGAATAACTCCCACGAGGGTATTTGCTTGGCTCCTCCTAGGCGCATGTCTAGATACATACCTGATCCTTTTTCCCTCCGGGGTGGTGAGACAAATTGATTTACTAGCACAGTCAATGCTTCCTCCATACTTTGACATCCAGTCCATGCCTAATATCACATACAATCCTTGTGACTCCAAAATTATTAGGTCTGACGGAAAAACATGGCTACCAATGGTTAGGGGTATCTGGTCGAACCATCGGCTGGCCATATACTCTACTCCAGGTGAACTTACTAACATAGGGGTCCTAAGGGTTTGGGTTGGTAGTTTAAACTTATCCGCGAATCCCCTTGATATGTATGAATGTGATGCACCAGTATATTCTGCTGTTGGATCAACTGAGTGAGCTCCGGTGGGAAAGTAAATCCGGGGTCACGTCTCAGAGGCATCTGAGTGTTTAGAGGGAAGAGAATAGAATAGAATGAGGTCTAGTGAGAAAAACACTACCCATATGCACATGAGACAAACACAATCAGATCACTCAATCAATCAAGCAAGGCATACAATCGATCTAACTATCGTTACAAAAGTGCTCGGACTATACTATATACATGGTGGAATACTACTACTGATGTGGTAGTCTACTAGAAACATTGATCGGTCGAAGACTCCATGATGTCTGCTCTAGCTTCATCTTCATAGTCATCATCGCTATCGTCGGGGTCCGAGTCGGTGTCGTTGATGATGATGTAGTCCTCAGAACGAATCTCCTTGGGTTCATCGTCTTCTCCTCCCGGCGCGGGGTCTCCCATGAATATTCCTAGCTTCCTTTCCAGATCATCATTCTTCTCCACTAGTACGAAGATTTCCTCCTGATAATCTTCGCGAGTAGCCTTGAGTTCTTCCTCTAGTTCTGTGATCCTTGTCATTGCCTTCTTCAGATCTATCATGCTTGCGCACATCTGGTTCTCCTGGCGACGAATGTGCTGGTTTAACTCCTGGATGAAAGCTACGATTGATCTATCCTTCCTGGTGCTGATCATCTCCCATTAATCATCTTGGCGCCCACAAATCTGATAGATAGTATCCTTAAGCTCCTTACGGTAAACTTCTCCAATGCGTCCCATGGTGATGTGAGCTGCCATACTCTTTCCTAGACTCCAGGTTGGTGCATCAAAGGAAAACTCTATGGGTTTGGTGACTGGCGCAAATGTCCTTCCTAGAACATGAACTTGAATCATCCGTCGCTCCTATTTTGGTAAGGTGGCGTTGGAAGTCCCGGTGAAGCTTGGTATTCCAATGTTCAGGTACTTAGTGACTTCCTTCAAGTGTATCCAAAAGGTGCTTCTTCATACGGTTGTGCAAACTTGTTCCTTGCGTCCGCCATCCTAAAGAGTAGAAAATGGAGAGGAGTCAGAAATGAGAAGAGAGTGGTGATCCAGGGCTTTAGCTTAGTGGTCGTGTCCTACACTTAGCGTGTGCTCTGATACCATCTTGTAGCGACCCGACCTCAAACGGTCAAGTCTCTGTGCTTCAGTGTCATCCCTGGATCGGTAATGCTGACACACAGAGTACTCGAAGGATTTATAACAGAGTAGCAATCACACACTTATTATATTGAATGTCTCAAAAGGGAACTTATTACAATAAATATGGCTTAAGGCCATCTAATATGATAACAACGGAAGGCTTGGAAGATAAAGTGAGTCCATCAACTGCAACGGCATAGCTGAGCTGTACGGCAACGACCTAACGAACCTTAATCCTCATCTAAAAAGTCTGCAACATAATACGGTGCAGCCCGAAAACGGGTCAGCACATGGAATATGCTGGCAATATAACACGGTAGAGCAAGAACAGAATAATGCTATCACTATATGCATATTTGGCTGGTGGAAAGCTCTACGGTTAAAGTTTTGTGAAAAGCCATTTTTTCCCTACAACAAAGGAATAGATTTTATTTAACTATCATGGTAGTTGAAACATCATTGAGAAGGTTCCTCCAACTCAATCCCAATTAAAAGTAATTATCAACCCAACAATATTAATTTAGAGTGATGAGATACATATGATAATCCAAGTACTAGATACTCAAGATGTCCATAACCGGGGACACGGCTAACCATGATTAGTTTGTACACTCTACAGAGGTTTGCGCACTTTTCCTCACAAGACTCGATCTCCTCCGTTGGATTTCTTGCACTACATGGTGTTTGAGAAACGGATGACCGAGACACAGTCTTTCAGAAGCATTAACTCTCTACTCCGGATAGACTATACCACCTACAACCCACTACCTCTGCTAGTCTACCTCTTCAAGAGCTTCACGCAACTTACTCAACTATGCTAGAGCCCATAATAGCTAGTGGTTGCACACGGAAGTTTCTAGCATGAAATATCTCAGTTCCCTTTGAGCCTGGGTGGCGGACCTTAGGATTATCACACGGGTACTCCGGGATATCCTAGGACAACACTGGATTCTCCAGGTGCCCGACAAGCAATCCACCCATATGTGTATTAAAGTTGCCACCTTAAGTTGAACCATTAATTAACAATCTCACATCTGTCATGGTTTCACTCACCCAAACCACGTCTACGAGCATAGCATAGCAATATAGGCAATACGTAGAAGTAACTCCCAAGGGTTTGATCATAAACAGGTGAATAGGTACTACCTCATCTACTTCCCAATCCCACATGTTATCAAGTCCTAACCATGCAATGTTTGAGGGTTGAAACTAATGCATAAAAACTGGGTGATAAAGGGATATGATCAAAGTATTACTTGCCTTGTTGATGATCTGTGAAACCTAGAGACTCGATGTAGCACGCTTCGCACTCCAGGTACTCTATCGCAATCAAACAAGCATACAATAAGCAATCAAACAAGTGGACGAGTAAAACTCAAATAAGAGATCTAAATAGAAAGTTCAACTTAAGAACTCCGGTTTGCAAAATGAATCAAATCAAACGGAGCAACGAAACTCAAATTGCGAAAGAAACAAGATCCGATTACTAATCTGGACTAAAGTAAAATTTTACTGTATCAAAATCTTGTTCAAGTTGGTTAAGCGGAAAGAGGGTTTCGAGATGAAACTCTAGGCGCTTGAATCGCCTGATTCCGATAAACGAGCGAAAAGTTATACTAAAACGAAAATCAGATCAGAAATCACGAACGAAAATAATCGCGGAAAATCCGAGAAAAAGAAAAACTGATGAACAGGCTAACGAACGAACGTTCGCCGTTTGCGGCTAAACGGTGAAAACCGTTCGTTAAAACGAACGTAAAAACGGGTGTTCATTAAATAACTAAACCGAACCGGATCTAAAAAAACGGATCTAGGGTTTCAACAAAAAACCAAACGGGTTTCTCACGAGAACCGAGGCGGCTACCTCGGGTCCGGCGGGATCCGGCGAGGTCCGGGGACGGCGGGGCAGCTCCGGTGCGGTGGCGGCAGCGGCGCGGGGCGGCGGCGCGGATCGTCTATGGTTAGGGTTTGGGGCGGCGGGCGGACGGGCTGCGGTGGGCTTCGGTGGCGCGGCTTAAAAAGGCCCCCCCGGGCAGAGTCCCGCTCGGGTACGGCCCGGAGTCGGTTCGCTTTTTTTTTAAATAATTCTGACATGCAGAAAAAGAAAGAAAATAAATACCAAACGGACTCCAAAAATCTTGAAATAAAATTTCCCCGTCCTCTAAAAATAAGCCGGACAAATTGAACATTTATTTGGGCCAAAAATGCAATTTCGAAAAACGCATATTTTTCCTAATTCAAATAAAATAGCGATAAAACTCAGAATTAAAATCTTATTTGATTTTAATATTAAATCTTCGATATTTCTCTATTTTGAGGAAGGCATTTTATCCTCTCTCTTTTATTTTTATAAAAAGAGAATCAAAGAGAAAATAATTAAAATCAAACGATCCTCTTTCCAAAATTCGAGAAAACTCGAATATGAAAATAATGAAATCCCCAACTCTCTTCGTAGGTCCTTGAGTTGCGTAGAATTTCTAGGATCAAGCCAAAAATGCAATAAAATATGATATGCAATGATGATCTATGTATAACATTCCAAATTGAAAATTTGGGATGTTACAGTCTTGTCCATCACATCATTCTCCTAATGATGTGATCCCGTTATCAATGACATCCCATGTCCATGGTCAGGAAACCATGACCATCTATTGATCAACGAGCTAGTCAACTAGAGGCTTACTAGGGACATATTACGATCTATCTTTTCACACATGTATTACAGTTTCCGATTAATACAATTATAGCATGAACAATAGACAATTATCATGAACACAGAAATATAATAATAACCACTTTATTATTTCCTCTAGGGCATATTTCCAACACATTAAATACTATGAGAAGTTTGATACTTGATAATTGTTTTGAGATATAAAGGTGGTGATATTAGAGTCGTGCTAGTTGAGTAATTGTGAAATTGAGAAATACTTGTGTTGAGGTTTGCAAGTCCTGTAGCATGCATGTATGGTAACCATTGTGTGACAAATTTGAAGCATGAGGTGTTCTTTGATTGCCTTCCTTATGAGTGGCGATCGGGGATGAGCGATGGTCTTTTCCTACCAATCTATCCCCCAAGGAGCATGCGCGTAGTGCTTGCTTTTGATGACTTGTAGATTTTTGCAGTAAGTATGTGAGTTCTTTATGACTAATGTTGAGTCCATGGATTATACACACTCTCACCCTTGCATCATTGATAGCCTCTTCGGTACCATGCATTGCCCTTTCTCACCTTGAGAGTTGGTGCAAACTTCGCCGGTGCATCCAAACCCCGTGATATGATACGCTCTATCACACATAAGCCTCTTTATATCTTTCTCAAAATAGTCACCATACCTACCTATTATGGCATTTCCATAGCCATTCCGAGATATATTTCCATGCAACTTTCCACCGTTCCGTTTATTATGACACACTTCATCATTGCCATATTGCCTTGCATGATCATGTAGTTGACATCGTATTTGTGGCAAAGGCACCGTTCATAATTTTTATACATGTCACTCTTGATTCATTGCACATGTCGGTACACCGCCGAAGGCACCTACATAGAGTCATATTTTGTTCTAGTATCGAGTTGTAATTCTTGAGTTGTAAATAAATAAAAGTGTGATGATCTTCATTATTAGAGCATTGTCCCATGTGAGGAAAGGATGATGGAGACTATGATTCCCCCACAAGTCGGGATGAGACTCCAGACGAAAAAAGAGGCCATAAAAAAAGAGAAGGCCCAAAAAAATGAGAGAAAAAGAGACAAGGGGCAATGTTACTATCCTTTTTCCACACTTGTGCTTCAAAGTAGCACCATGATCTTCATGATAGAGAGTCTCTTATTTTGTCACTTTCATATACTAGTGGGAATTTTCATTAAAGAACTTGGCTTGTATATTCCAACGATGGGCTTCCTCAAAATGCCCTAGGTCTTCATGAGCAAGCAGGTTGGATGCACACCCATTCAGTTTCTTTTGTTGAGATTTCATACAATTATAGCTCTAGTGCATCCGTTGTATGGCAATCCCTACTCCTCGCATTGACATCAATTGATGGGCATCTCCATAGCCCGTTGATTAGCCGCATTGATGTGAGACTTTCTCCCTTTTTGTCTTCTCAATACAACCTTAAGCATGCGGACTTTAAGCATGCGGACCCTACGGGTTCGAGAACAATGTATACATGACCGAGACACGTCTACGGTCATTAGCCAATAGCGGAACCTGGATGTTCATATTGTCTCCCACATATTCTACGAAGATCTTTATCGGTCAAACTTCATAACAGCATACGCTATTCCCTTTGTCATCGGTATGTTACTTGCCCGAGATTCTATCGTCGGTATCTCAATACCTAGTTCAATCTTGTTACCATCAAGTCTCTTTACTCATTCTATAATGCATCATCCCACAACTAACTCATTAGTTACAATGCTTGGAAGGCTTATAGTGATGTGCATTACCGAGTGGGCCTAGAGATACCTCTCTGACAATCGGAGTGACAAATCCTAATCTTGATCTATGTCAACTCAACAAGTATCATCGGAGACACCTGTAGAGCACCTTTATAATCACCCAGTTACGTTGTGACGTTTGGTAGCACACAAAGTGTTCCTCCCGTAATCAGGAGTTACATAATCTCATAGTCATAGGAACATGTATAAGTCATGAAGAAAGCAATAGCAGTAAACTAAAACAATCAAGTGCTAAGCTGACGAAATGGGTCAAGTCAATCACATCTTCTCCTAATGATGTGATCCCGTTTATCAAATGACAACTCATGTCTATGGTTAGGAAACATAACCATGTTTATCAACGAGCCAGTCAAGTGGAGGCATACTAGTGACAATCTGTTTGTCTATGTATTCACACATGTATCATGTTTTCGGTTGATACAATTATAGCATGAATAATAAACATTTATCATGATATAAGGAAATAAATAACAAATTTATTATTTCCTCTAGGGCATATTTCCTTCAAGCATCTTATAATGCTACCGCCGTACTAAGCAAAATAAGATGCATAAAGGATAAACATCACATGCAATCAATATAAGTGATATGATATGGCCATCATCATCTTGTGCCTTTGATCTCCATCTCCAAAGCACCGTCGTGATCACCATCGTCGCCGCCTTGACACCTTGATCTCCATCGTAGCATGGTTGTCGTCTCGCCAACTATTGCTTCCACAACTATCGCTACCGCTTAGTGATAAAGTAAAGCAATTACATGGCGATTGCATTTCATACAATAAAGCGACAACTATATGGCTCCTGCCAGTTGCTGATAACCGTGTTAGAAAACATGATCGTCTCATACAACAATATATATAATCACGTCTTGACCATATCACATCACAACATGCCCTGCAAAAACAAGTTAGACGTCCTCTACTTTGTTGTTGCAAGTTTTACGTGGCTGCTACAGGCTTAGCAAGAACCGTTCTTACCTACGCATCAAAAACCACAATGCGGTATAGTGATTGCCTTTTGATCTTCAGAAAGAACCTTGTTCATTGAATCCGATTCAACTAAAGTTGGAGAAACATACACCCGTCAGCCACCTGTGTGCAAAGCACGTCGGTAGAACCAGTCTCATGAACGCGGTCATGTAATGTCGGTTCGGGCCGCTTCATCCAACAATACCACCGAATCAAGAAACAAATAATGACGGCAAGCAATATGTATATACCCATGCCCACAACTCCTTTGTGTTCTACTCGTGCATATAACATCTATGCATAGACATGGCTCTGATGCCACTATTGGGGAACACAATATTTCAAAAAAATTCCTACGATCACGCAAGATCTATCTAGGGATGCATAGCAACGCGAGGGGAGAGTGTGTCTATGTACCCTCGTAGACCGAAAGCGAAAGCGTTAAGTAACGCGGTTGATGTAGTCGAACGTCTTCGCGATCCAACCGATCAAGTACCGAATGCACGACACCTCCGTGATCTGCACACGTTTAGCTCGGTGACGTCCCTCGAACTCTAGATCCAGCTGAGGCCGAGGGAGAGTTTCGTCAGCACGACGGCGTGTTGGCGGTGATGATGAAGTTAGCGACGCAGGGCTTCGCCTAAGCACTACGATAATATGACCGAGGTGGAAATCTATGGAGGGGGGCACCGTACACGGCTAAGAGATCAACTTGTGTGTCTATGGGTTGCCCCCTCCCCCGTATATAAAGGAGGGGGGAGGACGAGGGCTGGCCACAAGGGGCGCCCCAAAGGGGGGATTCCTATTCCTAGTAGGAGTAGGTTTCCCCCTTTCCTAGTCCATTTAGGAGCAGACGGAAGGAGAGGAGAGGGAGAAGGAAAGAGGGGGGCACTGCCCCCTCCCTAGTCCAATTTGGACCAGCCCATGAGGGGGCGCGTGCTACCTCTTGAGCATGTGTTGGTTTTCCCTTGAAGAGGAAAGGGTGATGCAGCAAAGTAGCGTAAGTATTTCCCTCAGTTTTTGAGAACCAAGGTATCAATCCAGTAGGACACTACACGCAAGTCGCCTAGTACCTGCACAAACAAACAAGAACCTCGCAACCAACGCGATAAAGGGGTTGTCAATCCCTTCACGGTCACTTACGAAAGTAAGATCTGATAGAGATAATTGATAACCCACAAGTATAGGGGATCAATTGTAGCCTCTTTTGATAAGTAAGAGTGTCGAACCCAACGAGGAGCTAAAGGTAGAACAAATATTCCCTCAAGTTCCATCGACCACCGATACAACTCTACGCACGCTTAACGTTCGCTTTACCTAGAACAAGTATGAAACTAGAAGTATTTTGTAGGTGTTGTTGGATAGGTTTGCAAGATAATAAAGAGCGTGTAAATAAAAAGTAGGGGCTGTTTAGATAAAGACACAGCTAAGTTAGTTTTAGTAGAGAGCTTGTTGTCATGAGGAAGTTATTTGTCCCTAGGCAATCGATAACTAGACCGGTAATTATTATTGCAATTTTATTTGAGGGAGAGGCATAAGGTAACATACTTTCTCTTCTTGGATCATATGGACTTATGATTGGAACTCTAGCAAGCATCCGCAACTACTAAAGATCATTAAGGTAAAACCCAACCATAGCATTATAAGGCATCAAGTCCTCTTTATTCCCATACGCAAACAACCTACTTACTCAGGTCTGTGTTTCTATCACTCACGCCACCCACCATAAGAAAACCATGAACATATTGGAAACCCTACAATGGGGCCCCCTCATGCTTGCGAGACATGGAGAGCACCATAGGACAGTACCAATAATAAAACATGCAACTCAAACCAATCACGATCATCAATTAACCCATAGGACAAAACAGATCTACTCAAACATCATAGGATAGCCATACATCATTGGGAAATAATATATAGCGTTGAGCACCATGTTTAAGTAGAGATTACAGCGAGTAAAAGAGGGGTTACACCACTGCACATTGGGGGGAAGAGTTGGTGATGATGGCGGTGAAGTTGTTTGTGTAGATTGCGGTGATGATGATGGCCCCGACGGCGTTCCGGCGCCACCGGGAGAGAGGGGGAGAGAGCCCCCTTCTTCTTCTTCTTCTTCTTCCTTGACCTTCTCCCTAGATGGGAGAAGGGTTTCCCCTCTGGTCCATGGCCTCCATGGCATGGGAGGGGTGAGAGCCCCTCTGAGATTGGATCTGTCTCTCTGTCTCTCTCTGTTTCTGCGTTCCAGATTCTTCCCTTTCACCGTTTCTTATATTCCGAGAGATCCGTAACTCCGATTGGGCTGAATTTTGGACACGATTTTTATCCGGATATTAGCTTTATTGCGGCAAAAGAAGGGCAACAACTGCCTTACGAGGTGTCCATGAGGGTCAGGGGCGCGCCTGCCCCCTTGGGGCGCGCCCCCTACCTCGTGGGCCCCTCGAGCATCATCTCGCGTTGATTCCACTTCCCAAAATTCACATATATTCCAAAAAAATCTCTGTCAGTTTTTATCCCGTTTGGACTCCGTTTGATATGGATTTTCTACGAAACAAAAAACATGCAACAAACAGGAACTGGCACCGGGCACTGGATCAATATGTTAGTCCCAAAAATAGTATAAAAAGTTGCCAAAAGTATATGAAAGTTGTATAATATTGGCATGGAACAATAAAAAATTATAGATACAACGGAGACGTATCAGCATCCCCAAGCTTAATTCCTGCTCGTCCTCGAGTAGGTAAATGATAAAAAGATAATTTTTGATGTGGAATGCTACCTAGCGTAATCTATCATTTGACATTAAGACAATAATACTTCAAGCATACTAATAAAGCAATCATGTCTTTTCAAAATAACATGGCCAAAGAAAGTTATCCCTACAAAATCATGTAGTCTGGCTATGCTCCATCTTCACCACACAAAATATTCAAATCATCCACAACCCCGATGACAAGCCAAGCAATTGTTTCATACTTTTCACGTTCTCAAACCTTTTCAACTTTAACGCAATACATGAGCGTGAGCCATGGACATAGCACTATAGGTGGAATAGAATATGATGGTGGAGGTTGTGTGGAGAAGACAAAAAAGGAGAAAGTCTCACATCGACACGGCTAATCAACGGGCTACGGAGATGCCCATCAATTGATGTCAATGCGAGGAGTAGAGATTGCCATGCAACGGATGCACTAAGAGCTATAAGTGTATGAAAGCTCAAACTGAAACTAAGTGGGTGTGCATCCAACTTGCTTGCTCATGAAGACCTAGGGCATTTGAGGAAGCCCATCGTTGGAATATACAAGCCAAGTTCTATAATGAAAATTCCCACTAGTATATGAAAGTGATAACTCAAGAGACTCTCTATATGAAGAACATGGTGCTACTCTGAAGCACAAGTGTGGTAAAAGGATAGTAACATTGTCCCTTCTCTTTTTTTCTTTTTTTCTTTTTTTGTAGGCTTCTTTGGCCTCTATCTTTTTTTGGGAGGGATTCTTTGGCCACTTTTATTTTGATCATGGGACAATGTTCTAATAATGATGATCATCACACTTTTATTTACTTACAGCTCAATATTACAACTCGATACTAGAACAAAGATATGACTCTATATGAATGCATCCGGTGGTGTACCGGGATGTGCAATGATCTAGCATAGCAATGACATCAAAAAACGGACAAGCCATGAAAACATCATGCTAGCTATCTTACGAGCATGCAAAGCAATATGACAATAAATGCTCAAGTCATGTATATGATGATGTTGGAAGTTGCATGGCAATATATCTCGGAATGGCTATGGAAATGCCATAATAGGTAGGTATGGTGGCTGTTTTGAGGAAGATATAAGGAGGCTTATGTGTGATAGAGCGTATTGTATCACGGGGTTTGGATGCACCGGCGAAGTTTGCACCAACTCTCGAGGTGAGAAAGGGCAATGCACGGTACCGAAGAGACTAGCAATGATGGAAGGGTGAGAGTGCGTATAATCCATGGACTCAACATTAGTCATAAAGAACTCACATACTTATTGCAAAAATCTATTAGTCATCAAAACAAAGTACTATGCGCATGCTCCTAGGGGGATAGATTGGTAGGAAAAGACCATCGGTCGTCCCCGACCGCCACTCATAAGGAAGACAATCAATAAATACCTCATGCTCCAACTTCGTTACATAAAGGTTCACCATACGTGCATGCTACGGGAATCACAAACTTCAACACAAGTATTTCTACAATCCACAACTACCCACTAGCATGACTCTAATGTCACTATCTTTATATCGCAAAAGTATTGCAAGGAAACAAACATATCATATTCAGCGATCTACAAGTTTTATGTAGGATTTTATGACTATCCATGTGAATGACCAGTTCCTGTCATCTCTGTAAATAGATATAAGTGAAGCAAGAGAGTTTAATCCTTTCTACAAAAGATATGCCCACGCTCTAACAAATATAAGTGAAGCAAAAGAGCATTCTACAAATGGCGGTTTCCTATGTGAAGAGAAACAGGCAATCCAAACCTCAAAAGATATAAGTGAAGCACATGAAGCATTCTATAAAGCCATACTCAAAAGATATAAGTGAAGTGCAATGAGCATTCTATAAATAAACCATGGACTAACTCATACCAGCATGGTTCATAAAAGAAAAGTGAAAACTAAATGCAAAAGACGCTCCAAGATTTACGCATATCATGTGACGAATAAAAATATACCTCCAAGTAAAATTACCGATGATTGTTAGAAGAAAGAGGAGATGCCTTTCGGGGCATCCCCAAGCTTGGTTGCTTGGGAGTCCTTGAATATTTCCTTGGGGTGCCTCGGGCATCCCCAAGCTTAGGCTCTTTCCACTTCTTATTCTTTCATCCATCGTGATCTCTCCCAAAACTTGAAAACTTCAATCACACAAAACTTAACAGAAAGTTCGGTAAGATCCGTTAGTATAATAAAGCAAATCACTACTCTAAGTACTGTTGAAAACCAATTAATATTTTGTTTTTGCATTCTATCTACTCTAATATAACTTCTCCATGGCGTAATCCACTGATAGAAATTGATAGTTTCATCAAAACAAGCAAACTATGCATCAAAAACAGAATCTGTCTTAAACAGGATAGTCTGTAATAATCAGAACATTAACCATACTTATGATACTCCAAAAATTCTGAAACTGTAACATCCCAAATTTTCAATTTGGAATGTTATACACTAGATCATCGTTGCATATCATATTTATTGCATTTTCGTTGATCCTAGAAATTTCACGCAACTCAAGGACCCTCGGAGAGAGTTGGGGATTTCGTTATTTTCATATTTGAGTTGTCTCAAATTTTGAAAATAGGATCATTTGATTTATTTATTTTATCTTTAATTATTTCTATTATAAAAATTATGAGAGAGGGAATAAAATGACTTTCCCAAAATAAATAAATATTAAGGATTTAATAAAAAAATCAAATAAGATTTTATTTGGTTTTATTTGCTATTTTTTGAATTTAGGAAAAAAGTGCGTTTTTCAAAATTGCATTTAGGCCCCAAATAAATGTTCATCCTGTGCTGCTTGATTTTAGAAGCCAGGGAAAATTTATTTTGGGATTTTTGGAGTCTGTTTAGTATTTCTTTCGTTAGTTTTTCTGCGCAGAATTATTATAAAAAAATCCGAACCGACTCCGGACCGTACCCGAGCGAGACTCCGCCCGGGGGGCCTTTTTAAGCCGACCCCGCCGAGCCGCCGAAGCCCACCAGCCCGCCCGCCGAAACCCTAGCGCCGCGCGGCCGCCGCCTCGGCCTGCGCCACCCCGCCCCGCCTCGCCGTCGCCCCGCCGCCCCGCTGCCCGAGGTAGCCTCCGTCGCCGGCCGTTTTCCTCAGAAAACCGCCAGGTTTATTTAGATCCATTTTTTTATTAGAATGGTTTTTTTACGGTTTAGTTATTTAGCGAGCGTGCGCTCGTTCGTTCGTTTTAACGAATGTGCTCGTCGGTTAGATCCAGATAACGAAGGTTCGTTCGTTAATTTGTTCATCATTTTTTCTTTTTCTCGGATTTTCCGCGATTATTTCTGATCGCGATTTCTGATCCGATTTTCGTTTTAGTATAACTTTTCGCTCGTTTATCGGAATCAGGTGATTCAAGCGCCTGAAGTTTCATCTCGAAACCCTCTTTCCGTTTAACCAACTAAAACAAGTTTTTGCTTCTGTAAAAATTGTCTTAGATCCAGAATAGTAAACAAAGCCTGTTTCTTTTGCTGTTTGTCTTTCGTTGCTTCGTTCGATTTGATTCTTTTTGCCAACCGGAGTTTTTAAGTTGAACTTTCTGGTTAGATCTCTTATTTGAGTTTTACCTGTGCATTAGTTGAGTACTTATTGTGTGTTTGTTTGTTTGCGATAGAGTACCCGGAGTGAGCCGCGTGTTACTTCGAATCGCTAGGTTTCCCGGATCATCAGCAAGGCAAGTAACACTTTGATCATACCTCCTACTACCCAGTTTTATTGCATTAGCTCAATCCTCACACATTGCATGATTAGGATCTAATTAAATTGTGGGTTTGGGGAGTAGTTGAGGTAGAATCTATTACCTGTTTATTATCAAACCTTTGGGAGTTACTCTACGTTTGGTTATTATTGCTATGCTATGCTAGTAGACGTGGATTGGGTGAGTGTATCCATGACAGATATGAGCTTTGTTAATTAATGGTTTATTTAAGGTGGCAACCTAAACACACATCTGGGTGGATTGAGGCACCTGGGTATTCCAGCGATTTGCCTGTTTTCTTTTGGACCACCACCCAGGCTCAAAGGGATCATGAGATTATTCATACTAGAAACTTCCGTGTGCAGCCACAAGCTATTATGGGCTCTAGCATAGTTGACTAAGTCGTGCGAACTCTTATAGTGGTAGACTAGCAGATGTAGGGGATGTAGGTTGGTACGGTCTACCCGTTCGTAAGGTGCTAGCGCTTCTGAAAGACTATGTCTCGGTCATCCATTTCTTAAACACCATGCAGTGCGAGAAAACCAACGGAGGAGATCGAGTCTTGTGGGGAAAAGTGCGCAAACCTCTGCAGAGTGTATAAACTAATCATGGTTAGCCGTGTCCCCGGTTATGGACATCTTGAGTATCTAGTACTTGGATTATCATGTGAATCTCAACATGTTACTCTAAAATTAATTTGGCTGGGTTTGTTTAATGATGATGTTTAATTGGGATTGGGAATGCTATCAACCATTCTCAATGTTTAACAACCACCATGATAGTTAAATAAATTTATTCCTTTGTAGTACGGAAAAAGTGGCTTTACACAAAACTATAACCATAGAGCTTTCCACCAGCCAAATATGCATGTAGAATAGCTGTTTCTTTCCATTACTCTCTATATGTTACATTGCCAGCATATTCCATGTGCTGACCCGTTTTTGGGCTGCAACGTTAATGTTGCAGACTTTTCAGACGATGATCAAGGAGTTTTAGGTCGTGGTTCTATACTCAGTGATGCCGTTGGAGTTGATGGACTCACTTATCTTCCAAGCCTTCCGCTGTTATCGTTATTAGATGGCCTTAAGCCATATTTATTGTAATAAGTTCTCTTTTGAGACACTCGATGTAATAAGTGTGTGATTGCTACTCTGCTATAAATCCTTCAAGTACTGTGTGGTGTCAGCATTACTGATCCAGGGATGACACCCGAGCACAGATATTGGACCGTTTGAGGTCTGGTCGCTACAATATGGTATCAGAGCACACGCTGACTGTAGGGCACGACCACTAAGCTAAAGAGCTAGATCACTACTCACTCTCTTCTCTTCTGACCTCTCATCTTTTCTACTCTTTTAGGATGGCGGATGCAAGGAACAAGTTCACTCAACCGGATGAAGATACACCCTTTGGACGTCACTTGAAGGAAGTCACTAGATACCTGAACATAGGAGTCCCAAGCTTCACCGGAACCTACAACACCACTCTACCTGAAGAAGAGCACTGGATGATTCAAGTTCATGTTCCAAGAAGGACGTTCATGCCAGTCACTGAGCCCATAGAGTTTTCTTTCGATGCACCAACTTGGAATCTAGGAAAGAGCATGGCAGCTCACATCGCTATGGGACGCATTGGAGAAGTCTACCGCAATGATCTCAAGGATACTATCTACCAGATTTGTGGGCGCCGAGATGAGCACTGGGAGATGATCGGCACCAGAAGGGATAGATTAGTTGCAGCTTTTATCCAGGAGTTAAACCAGCACATTCGACGTCAGGAGAACCAGATGTGCGCCGACATAATAGACCTGAAGAAGGCAAAGACAAGAATCAAGGAACTGGAGGAAGAACTCAAGGCTACACGTGAAGATTTTGAAGAAGAAATTGAAGTATTAGTGGAAAAGAATGACGATCTGATGAAGAAGATTGGAATATTCATGGGAGACCCTACACCGGTAGAAGAAGACAAAGAACCCAAGGAGATTCGCCCGGAAGACTACATCATCATCGACGACACCGACTCGGATCCAGATGATAGTGATGATGACTATGTTGATGAAGCTGGAGCAGATATCATGGAGTCTGCAACCGAAGAATATTTCTAGTAGACCACCCAACAGTAGTAGTAGTCCACCATGTAAATATAGTAGTCCGAGCACTTTTGCGATAGTTAGATCAATTGTATGCCCTTGTTTGATTGATTGAATGAAGTGAATTGTTTGCTTTTGCCTCATGTGCATATGGATAGTGTTTTCTCTTTAGGCCCCCTCTATTCTTAAATCTCATCTTTTCTAAACCCTCAGATGCCTCCGAGACGTGACCCCGGATTTACCTTCCCACCGGAGCTCACTCAGTTGATCCAGCAGTAGAACACATTGATGCAGTTGCTAGTCCAGAATCAGAACCAGGGGTACAACAACAACAACAACAACCCACCACCACCACCACCTGTTGATCACTTAGCCCGTTTTCTTAGGCTGAATCCGCCGGTGTTTTCCAGTAGCACCGAGCCGATAGTAGCAGATGATTGGCTCCACAAGACAGCTAGAGAGTTGACCACATCAGGATGCATGGATGCGAAAAAGGTGAAGTTTGCCGCACATCAGCTTGAAGGACCCGCATCATCATGGTGGGAGAATTTCACAGCCACTTTCCCTGTCGACGCTGTCACGTGGGACCAGTTTCAGCAGGCTTTTCGTATTGCCCATGTTTCAGCAGGAGCTATGGCCATGAAGAAGCGAGAGTTTCACAACTTGCGCCAAGGAGGACGGACAGTTGGCCAGTATGTGGAAGACTTTAGTAAGTTAGCACGTTATGCCCCAGATGACGTTGCTACGGATGCAGCAAAGTAGGAGAAATTTCTGGAAGGACTGAATGATGAGTTGAGCATGCAGTTGATGGTAGCAACCTTCAACAACTACCAGGAGTTGGTAGATTGTGCTCTCATGATTGAAGGGAAGCAACAGCAAATTGAGAATCGCAAGAGGAAGTATGCACAAGGAAAGTACAATTCAGGAGCTCAGCAGAAGCCACGATTTACCCCTAGGCCAGGAGGACATTTTCAGCATACCCATGGAGGAGGAAGCTCGCATAATCACAATGGCCCCAAGGATGGTAATGGGAATGGAGGAAGCAACAGCCAGAACCGCACCCACCCATCAACCCCAGCCAAGAAAGACCTGAGCCAAGTCACTTGTTTTAAGTGCCAGAAGACCAGACATTATGCCAATGAATGTCCTGAATCCCAGAATGGAAATGGCAATGGAAGCTCTGGGAAGAAGCCGAACCCTTTCAATAGGGGACAGGTGAACCACGTTAACGTGAAGGAGGTTGAAGAGCAGCCGGATGCAGTAATCGGTAAGTTTTTGGTTAAGTCATTTACTGCACGCGTTCTTTTCGATACTGGTGCATCGCATTCATACATATCAAGGGGATTTGTGGATAAGTATAAACTGCCAACCCAAGCCCTTAGGCCACCCATGTTAGTAACTTCGCCTGGAGCAGAATATATGGCTAGTCTATGGTGTGATCAGTTACCATTAAGAATTGGTAACTATGTTTTCCCCTCATACCTAATAGTGTTGGAATCCCAAGGATTGGATGTGATATTAGGCATGGATTGGTTGTCAAAGTATGAAAGGAATATTGAATGTGCCAGTAAGTCAATTTTACTTACCACCCCAGAAGGGAGAAGGATCAAGTATGTATCCCGGCATGTGCTAAAGAGGACTCAAGTAAATTGTTTAACCGGAGTTGTGCAGGAGGAAGTACCAGTAGTGAAGGATTTCCCCGAAGTATTTCCAGAAGAGTTGCCAGGCATGCCACCGGATAGAGATGTTGAGTTTTTGATTGAGCTTTTGCCAGGCACAGGGCCAATATCAAAGAGACCATATAGGATGCCTGCAAAGGATTTGGTGGAAATTAAGAAGCAGATTAAGGAGTTACTGGATAAGGGATATATTCGCCCAAGTTCATCGCCTTGGGGATCTCCAGTACTTCTAGTGGAGAAGAAGGATGGATCGTTAAGGATGGTTGTCGATTATCGAGGATTGAATGAAGTAACCATCAAGAACAAGTACCCACTACCGATGATCAATGATCTGTTTGATCAATTGCAAGGAGCTAAGGTATTTTCCAAGATCGATCTGCGATCAGGATACCACCAGTTAAAGGTTCGAGAACAGGATATACCTAAGACGGCTTTTACCACCAGGTATGGGCTGTACGAGTATACCGTTATGTCATTTGGTCTGACTAACGCACCTGCATATTTTATGAACATGATGAACAAAGTGTTTATGGAGTTCTTGGATAATTTTGTCGTAGTGTTCATTGATGATATCCTGGTTTACTCGAAGAATGAAGAGGAGCATAAGGAACATTGGCGTTTGGTTCTTGGAAAGCTCAGAGAACATCAATTATATGCCAAGTTTAGCAAATGTGAGTTTTGGTTGAAGGAAGTTGGATTTCTCGGACAAGTTATATCCGGAGAAGGTATAGCAGTAGATCCCACTAAAGTTGACACCGTGACCAAGTGGGAAGCACCAACCACCGTGGGAAAGATCCGGAGTTTTCTTGGACTCGCAGGATACTACCGGAGGTTTATTGAGAATTTCTCAAAGATTGCGAAGCCTATGACGGAGTTGTTGAAGAAGGATACCAAGTTCATATGGACGGATGAATGTGAGGCTAGTTTTCAGGAGTTGAAGAAACGTTTGGTTACCTCACCCGTGTTGATTTTACCGGATCAGACCAAGGATATGAGGTGTATTGCGATGCTTCACGTCGAGGACTTGGAGCAGTGCTTATGCAGGAAGGGAGAGTTGTTTCATATGCCTCATGATAGCTTAAGCCTCATGAGTTGAATTATGCTACACATGATTTGGAGTAAGAAGCCGTAGTGCATGCATTGAAGACTTGGAGACATTTTCTGATTGGAAACCATTGCGAGGTGTACACGGATCACAAGAGTTTGAAGTATATTTTCACACATAAGGAGTTGAATCTCAGACAAAGGATATGAGACTGCATTATCACCCTAGAAAGGCTAACATAGTAGCTGACGCGTTGAGCCGTAAGAGCCATGTCAACACCCTAATGACGGGAGATTTACCAAGGGAGTTAGCCGAAAATCTTCGAGAGCTATGTTTGGAAATAGTTCCAAGAGGCTATGTAGTAGCATTGGAGATTCAGTCTACTTTGATGGATAAGATCAGAGAAGCTCAAAGGACTGACAAGGAGATTGCTTCTATTAAGGAGAAGATTAGCAAAGGAAAAGCTAAGGGATTTCGTGAGGATGAGCACGATACCCTATGGTTTGAAGACCGTGTCTATGTACCAAATGATTCAGAGATCAGGAAGCTAATTCTGCAATAGGCCCATGACTCACCATACTCGATTCACCCAAGAAATACCAAGATGTATTTGGATTTGAAGGATATTTTCTGGTGGACCGGAATGAAGAAGGATATTGCGGAGTATGTAGCAGTTGTGATGTATGTCAGAGAGTGAAGGCAGAGCATTAGAAGCCAGCAGGATTGCTACAACCATTGCCGATACCCGAATGGAAGTGGGATAAGCTAGGCATGGATTTTATTGCAGGATTGCCGAGAACACGTTCAGGCTATGACTCGGTATGGGTTGTAGTCGATCATTTGACAAAGGTAGCTCATTTCATTCCAGTGAAGACTACCTATACCAGTGCAAAGTTGGCAAAGATATACATGACCAGGATCGTATGTCTGCATGGATTTCTATCGTGGAAATGTCACGGCAGTTGTCCTTAGTGTCAGGACTTAGTCGCGAGGCCAACGCATCTATGTGGTAGCTTGAGAGGGGTTGAGCGGTTCGGCCCCTCACGGTGGAGGTAAAAGCCTACGTCCTGCTTCATTGATATTGATGATGATGATGATCACAGTTACAAGAGTGCTCTATCTTGAGAGCTATTGTCTAAACCTAACTTGTCCAACTCATGGAACTTGTCAATCTTGTCCCTTTTGGGGAGCCCTGCCCCTCCTTATATATGTTGGAGGGGCGGGTTACATGTAGAGTCCTATTAGGATTAGGACTAGTCTATCTCTAATGCAAACCGGATACAAGTCCAGGTCTTAACTCCTTGTAAGATAAATGTTCCTCATGCCTTTCCTCTTAAACCGGCCCACCATTAACATAAACCGGCATGCTGGGCCTTGGGCCTTGTCATCCATCTGGAACACGCGCCGGGTCACCAATGAGTCTTCAGGCTCGTGAATCGTCATACCGGTGAACCGCCAGACACGTGAACCGCCAGACATGTAAACCGCCAATCACGTAAACCGCCAATCCTCTGGCGGTTTACCAATGAAACGCCTAGTCCGGCCGGGTTATACTTCTGGCCGGTTTACGCCGCGGGGTATATCCCCGACATTAGCCCCCAAGTTTAGCTTGGATTTATCCATGGTAAACTTATGCTGCAAAAATAAACACAAGAACAAATTTGACAGGTTGTGCTCCGGGTTAAAAATGCTTGTAAACCGGTACCTGATCACCCTTAAGTCCTTGTTATTTCCTCCTTCTGGGAAGTCCGGGTCAACAGACCAGCTTTATAATCAATTTGCCGAAATTGGTTTGTCACAGAAATATTGTGAAGAATAACTCCTTTGATTCAGCTCCCAAAGCGCCGATTTAATAAATATGGGTCTTGAAATACTTTATCTGATATTCAGCCGGTTTGAAGATGTAAAACTTGCCGGTTTGAGAATGTTAAACTGTGCTGGTATAAGACTTGAACCTGCCGGTTTATCATTACCGGTTTACAAATATTAACGGCACCGGGTCATAATTGTTGTCGACACCGGGTCATGTAACTGATCTTCCTGATTTGCTCAAAACTGATAAAATGAAGATGTTCCTCCTTTATATGCTTAATACCTGTAACCCCCAAGTCTTAAGAGGAGAACATAGTGATAACTTAAGACTTGCTCCAATAAGTGTTTCAACCTTGAAGAAATCCGGTTTGTTCATCTAAAAACTGAATACTCCATATATGTAGCCCCCAAGTGCCGGGTTGTCATGCTTGCAGCGACCTGGGACTTGTAATTGCTTATAAAAACTTCAATCAGTGTAACCCCCAAGGGCCGGTTCATTACGCAATAATGAGCAGGAACTTTGCAAATATAATTATGTAGATTTTAGCAGTGATGTGTAGCCCCCAAGGGCCGGCTCATTATAATATGATGAGTCGGGTCTTCAATAAGACTAGTAAAAATGACTTTGCATTAGCCCCCAAGTGTCATGATGCATGCTTGCAGCGACATGAGACTTGCATGTAATCTCAATTTGAATAATGTAGCCCCCAAGTGCCGGGTCATAAGCCTGCAGTGACTCGGGACTATTCCTTCCATTGTAGAATAAATCATATCCATCGATAAAATAATATCCATTGCGCTAAAGTGACTTTGAAAACCTCAATCATAATACTGGTTATTAATAACCATAGTAAAAATTCAGCCATGTTGGCTATTAAAGATTTGAATAATATACCAAATGATTTATAAGCACATGATTCCAATGGTGCAATCCAAATATATACTGGCAACTTATTGTCAAAAGCCAGGCCGGTTTAATAAACATCAGATAATTTCTCATCATATACTGGCGATTTATCGTCTTAAAGCCAGGCCAGTTTAATAAATGCCGGTGATTTATAATCATGCTTTATTCAACCTGTTTCTGCATACAACAAGTTTAAAGTGTCCTGGCGGTTTACCGCCGGACGGGTCATAATGCCCAACATATAACTTGGATTTATAACCAAGGCTGCACTTAAGAATAATCAAATATGAAATATATCATACCTGTGACATTGAATCACATCATTGGTTTATCAAGTTTTTGTAGTAAGGGTGATAATCCCAATCTTGAGTACTGATAACTCTTTCCATATTGTGCCGGTTTATGATAAAACCGTACCGGGTTATGATAGACACCGGATTATCCATATATAATACTGGCGACTTGTAGTCGAACCGGACCGGGTTAATAATCACCTGATTATAATTGGTCATGTACTGACAACTTGTAGTTGAAGGTCAAGCCGGGTTAACTAACACCGGTTTATTCCATAATAAGATGGTAACATAAAATCAAACCGGTCAGATAGTCTCCGGATTAAGATTTGACTGTGTTCCGCCAATTTGTAATTGACAGCTGAACCGGATTAACAATGTCGGTTTAAAAACACAACAGAAGTAAAAGGAAATATTTATCAAAGCAAATTTCAAGCAATGGGAATGATAAAACCATTTGCAAAAATAGGCTATTGAGCCGATCAAATGGCGTTACCATGGTCGGACACGACCAGGCCCCCGATAGGCGTAGCTATGGTTCAAGTCAGCCAGGTCCCCAAATGAAACAATGGCATTATGCCGATCAAAAGCGCGTGGCAATGGTTCGGGTTCGACCAAGCCCCCAAGTGATTCTGTGGCCGTAGGCCGATCAAGAGGCGTGACTATGGTTCAGACCTGACCACAAGTCCCCAAGTGATGCATTGGCATTACGCCGATCAAGAGGTGTAGCGATGGTTCGGGTTCGACCAAAGCCCCCAAGTGATGCTGTGGCACTAGGCCGATCAAGAGGCGTGACTATGGTTCAGACGTGACCACAAGTCCCCAAGTGATGTTGTGGCTTTCCGCCTACCAAATGGCGTTGCTATGGTTCGGACGCGACCAAGCCCCCAAGTGATATTGTGGCATTGCGCCGATCAAGAGGTGTGACTATGGTTCGGATACGACCAAAGCCCCCAAGTGATCAAGAATATGATAAGCCAATAAGGCATGATACCCATGTTTGAACTGCGCATCATGGCAGCAGGTCCTCTTTGGCACCCTTTAACTTTTTGCAAGAGATAAATCCTTCTTGAACCAGATGTTAAACCGGATATTGAGAGCTTCAAAGCTTCGTGGAAGACATCTTTCCCTTGAACCGGATTGTAAACAAGAATACTTTCTGATGACCCGGAAATTTTCTGACGGCCTCTTAAACTCGAACTTGCGATTCCTTTTTGAACCGGAAATTCTTAAACCGGATTTGAGAGCTTCAGAGCTTTGTGATTTAATCTGTCCTACATTGAAGAACTTGCAAGACAAAGTAATGGCTCCTCTTTTTTAAAAGAAAGCAATATATAATATAAAAATATACCAGATGGATTTCACCTGATGCGTCAGGTCAGAGATTATCACCGCGAAGTTGATGATCACCGGGTGAAGCTGAAATTACTCACAGGTGAGTCGGCCGCGGGAGCTAAGCAGATGAGCCGGCCTGGTGTTGTAAACCGGCACGGACGAGCAAATTGTCCTCCATGTTGTAGACCGGCACGGACGCGTGAACCGGCCGCGAGGGTGGATGGGCGAGTTGTCCGTGTCGTTGTGAACCGGTGTGGCCGCGAGAGACAGCCACGGCGTTGTAAACCGGCGCGGGAGTTCGTCGAGTAACGACGACCACCCGTGCCAAAAGATGTTGGCGTGCCTCCATCTCCGAGGTATAATATTATTTTTTTGTCATAAATAATTGCCCTGCATAACCAATATTGCACACCAAGGCAAAGATAAACTTGTTCTTTGACAAAAACAACATGTGCTAATAAATCAAATTTGGATGAATATCACCTGATTTGTTTGGACGACGTTTGTCGAGACAGAGGTGGCTCAGGCAGACCAGCGGCTCAAGATAGTTCCGGCGGCTCAGGCAGACCGGCGGCTCAATATAACCCCGGCAGCTCAAAACGGCAAGGGCGGCTCAACGCGGCTCCGGCGGGTTGATATAGATTAAGCTGCACGGGCGATGATTTGCGCACACCTGACACCAGATGGTCCGCATGCAACTCTTGTAGACAAACCGGTGGTGGTATTGACACATCTAATGTAAACTTTTGTCGATCAGTGGTTGCATGCAATTGCCGTATCATCCTCAACAGGGTACCACTTGCTCATAAAGTTTGGACATGCATGTTACTCACGTGCGTAGCATATGGGGGCACTGTACCCCCTCAAAGTGCTCAAAATATGATGCCTCTGCTTCATGTACTGAACCAGACAACTTTCTTCCAAGAGTAGATCATCGCAGCATCGACCCATACCCTGGAGTCTCAACCAAAGCTGATTTTTTGAACTCCATAACGCCACTTCTCCAAGTCCAAAGTTTACAACAATCCTGCTAACAAACCGCCCAGGCGGCGACTCTCAGAGGTAGTAACGGCCAGCCAGGCCGGTGACTTAGCGACGGCGGCTTGAGGCGCTGTATAAAAAGCAGAGGGCGCAGCAAGGCCGTGTGATTCATGCCTCGTGGTGGGTGGCTTCAGAAGCGTGGAAACGGCAGTGGATCCCGCTCATTATACCATGGCGGCAGTGGGCACGGCGAATTGGCCGCAGTTTGTACGTGACTCGCCGCTGAAGAATTTCGACAGTGGCAACTTGAAGCGGCAGGTGTACGTCCGCCAGGCGGAGGCGAGATCGCACGTGGGGAGCCACGCAGAGGCGGAGCTCGGCGTCCGTCTTGGCAGATTGCGGCGGAGCCAATCTCAGAGGCCGGCCCCGCGCGGCTGTGTTGACGTAGGCGGCTTGGCGCAGCGGTTCAAGGCGCAGCGACAGAGGATGCAGGAGCCGGCCGGCGCACCGGAGACGGCGAGCGCGCGGGAGGCAACCGGTGGTGACGGAGGCGGCCTGATGCCCCGGGTGCTGGTCGGAGGCGAACTTGCTCGACGGCGATTCAAAAGGCGAGGTTGCTCAGGGGCCGGACCAGCGGGGGCGACTCAGCGCGACCTTGGCGACGACTCGAAACACAGACAGGTGAGGCAGGGCGGCAAAGTGCATCTGAGCCGGCGGCGGGTTGGAAAACGTTGGCGCAGTAGGAGCCGGCCGGCCATGCAATAGTCGGAGGCGCGCCCAGCCATGGTGGCTCAAAAACGAAAAGTCAATGGCCGAATCCAAATCCGTGGGCTCATCCACTTCCGTCGACGGCCGTTCAGAGATCAAAATTGATTCCGTATTGACCAAGGCATGTAAAACGTGTGGTCATAGCTTGCCTCCGATGGATCCTCCTTGTCCTCACCTCCGAGACTTGTGAACTTATGTAGCAACTTTTTTCTTCCATAATTCTTGAATTAACCTCCCCACAACTTTCTTTTTGATTGGATGCAAGACCTCCGCTGTTGCTTCTAATTTTCACGCTGACGAGTAACAGCAATAGTACCGGTTGATGACCACGGGACTGCACGCAGAGGCAACAACTCGGCGATCCTGGTTTCAATGATCACTAGGCCACGCGTGATGGCGTACACGACGCAACCCTAAATTTTCATGATCTTAAATCCTTAACTTCGCACCGGTACTTATTCATCCGGCAATCGCGAGCTTCTCGATCCCTAAAAAAGCTTCCTCCAAAAACTCAACACCACCGTGCGCAAGCCCCACGGTGGGCGCCAACTGTCGTGGAATTGTCACGGCAGATGTTCTTAGTGTCAGGACTTCGTGGCGAGGCCAACGCATCTATGTGGTAGCTTGAGAGGGGTTAAGCGGGACGAGAGACGCGAGGTTTTTACCCAGGTTCGGCCCCTCACGGTGAAGGTAAAAGACTACGTCCTGCTTCATTGATATTGATGATGATGATGATCACGGTTACAAGAGTGCTCTATCTTGAGAGCTATTGTCTAAACCTAACTTGTCCAACTCGTGGAACTTGTCAATCTTGTCCCTTTTGGGAAGCCCTGACCCTCCTTATATATGTTGGAGGGGCGGGTTACATGTAAAGTCCTATTAGGATTAGGACTAGTCTATCTCTAATGCAAACCGGATACAAGTCCAGGTCTTAACTCCTTGTAAGATAAATGTTCCTCATGCCTTTCCTTTTAAACCGGCCCACCATTAACATAAACCGGCATGTTGGGCCTTGGGCCTTGTCATCCATCTGGAACACGCACCGGGTCACCAATGAGTCTTCAAGCTCGTGAATCGTCATACCAGTGAACCGCCAGACACGTAAACCGCCAGACATGTAAACCGCCAATCACGTAAAGCGCCAATCCTCTGGCGGTTTACCAATGAAACGCCTAGTCCGGCCGGGTTATACTTCCGGCCGGTTTACGCCGCGGGGTATATCCCCGACAATTTCCAAGGAGCATTGTATCAGATAGAGGAACCCCGTTTACCTCAAAGTTCTGGAATCAGTTGCATGAAACTGTGGGAACCAGACTGGAGTTTAGCACAACTTTCCACCCGCAGACATATGGACAGACCGAGAGAGTCAATCAGATTTTGGAGGATATGCTAAGAGCTTGTGCGCTAGATTATGGATCTAGTTGGGATGAGAATTTGCCATATGCAGAGTTCTCTTACCACAACTGTTATCAATCCAGTTTGAAGATGGCCCCTTTCGAAGCCTTGTACGGAAGGAGGTGCAGGACCCCATTGTCTTGGGATGAAGTTGGAGACCGCCAGTTGTTTGGACCGGATCTGATAAAGGAGTCTGAACAGAAAGTGAAATTGATTCGCGATAGGCTCAAGGTAGCTCATTCCAGGCAGAAGAGTTATGCAGACTCTAAACGCAAGGAGACAGTTTACACAGTCGGAGACCAAGTTTATCTTCGAGTATCTCCACCTCGAGGAGTTAAGCGCTTTGGAGTAAAGGGACAACTAGCGGCACGTTTTGTAGGCCCATACGAAATTCTGGAGCGTATGGGAGAAGTAGCCTACAAGTTGAAATTACCCGAAGGACTGTCAGGAGTTCACGACGTGTTTCATGTATCCCAGTTGAAGAAGTGCCATGCAGAGATGGCTGACATACCGCTGAGAGATACGGTACCACTGGAAGCGATTCAGTTGGATAGTGATTTGACCCACGAGGAGAAACCAGTTAAGATTCTAGAGTATGCCAGTCGAGTCACCCGCAGCAAGGTTATCAAGTTTTGCAAGGTTCAGTGGAGCCACCACACGGAGGATGAAGCCACCTGGGAACGAGAGGAAGATTTGCTGAAAGACCACCCTCACCTATTTTCTAGCCAATCCGAATCTCGAGGGCGAGATTCATCTTAAGGGGGGTAGGTTTGTAACATCCCAAATTTTCAATTTGGAATGTTATACACTAGATCATCATTGCAAATCATATTTATTGCATTTTGGTTGATCCTAGAAATTTCACGCAACTCAAGGACCCTCGGAGAGAGTTGGGGATTTCGTTATTTTCATATTTGAGTTGTCTCAAATTTTGAAAATAGAATCATTTGATTTATTTATTTTATCTTCAATTATTTCTATTATAAAAATTATGAGAGAGGGAATAAAATGACTTTCCCAAAATAAAGAAATATTGAGGATTTAATAAAAAATCAAATAAGATTTTATTTTGTTTTATTTGCTATTTTATTTGAATTTAGGAAAAATGTGCATTTTCCAAAATTGCATTTATGCCCCAAATAAATGTTCATCCTGTGCGGCTTGATTTTAGAAGTCAGGGAAAATTTATTTCAGGATTTTTTGAGTCCATTTAGTATTTCTTTCGTTAGTTTTTCTGCACGGAATTATTATAAAAAAAATCCGAACCGACTCCGGGCTGTACCCGAGCGGGACTCCGCCCGGGGGGTCTTTTCAAGCCAACCCCGCCGAGCCGCCGAAGCCCACCAGCCCGCCCGCCGAAACCCTAGTGCCGCGCCGCCGCGCCGCCTCGCCACCGCCTCACCCCGCGCCGCGCCGCCCCGCCTCGCCGCCGCCTCGCCCAGCGCCGCCCCGCCCCGCGCCGTCTCGCCGCCCGAGGTAGCCGCCGTCGCCGGCGGTTTTCCTCAGAAAACCGCCCGGTTTTTTAGATTCGTTTTTTATTAGAACGTTTTTTTTACGGTTTAGTTATTTAGCGAGCGTTCGCTCGTTCGTTCGTTTTAACGAATGTGTTTGTCGGTTAGATTCAGATAACGAACATTCGTTCGTTAATCTGTTCGTCGTTTTTTCTTTTTCTCGGATTTTCCGTGATTATTTCTGATCGTGATTTCTGATCCGATTTTCGTTTTAGTATAACTTTTCGCTCGTTTATCGGAATCAGGCGATTCAAGCGCCTGGAGTTTCGTCTCGAAACCCTCTTTCCGTTTAACCAACTTAAACAAGTTTTTGCATCTTTAAAAATTGCCTTAGATCCATAATAGTTAAAGAAGCCTGTTTCTTTTGCTATTTGTCTTTCGTTGCTTCGTTCGATTTGATTCTTTTTGCCAACCGGAGTTCTTAAGTTGAACTTTCTGGTTAGATCTCTTATTTGAGTTTTACCTGTGCATTAGTTGAGTACTTATTGTGTATTTGTTTATTTGCGATAGAGTACCCGAAGTGCGCCGCTTGTTACTTCGAATCGCTAGGTTTCCCGGATCATCAGCAAGGCAAGTAACACTTTGATCATACCTCCTACTACCCAGTTTTATTGCATTAGATCAATCCTCACACATTGCATGATTAGCATCTAATTAAATTGTGGGTTTGGGGAGTAGTTGAGGTAGAACCTATTACCTGTTTATTATCAAACCTTTGGGAGTTACTCTACGTTTGCTTATTATTGCTATGCTATGCTAGTAGACGTGGATTGGGTGAGTGTATCCATGACAGATGTGAACTTTGTTAATTAATGGTTTATTTAAGGTGGCAACCTAAACACACATCTGGGTGGATTGAGGCACCTGGGTATTTCAGCGATTTGCCTGTTTTCTTTTGGACCGCCACCCAGGCTCAAAGGGATCATGAGATTATTCATACTAGAAACTTCTGTGTGCAGCCATAAGCTATTATGGGCTCTAGCATAGTTTACTAAGTCGTGCGAACTCTTATAGTGGTAGACTAGCAGATGTAGGGGATGTAGGTTGGTACGCTCTACCCGTTCGTAAGGTGCTAGCGCTTCTGAAAGACTATGTCTCGGTCATCCGTTTCTTAAACACCATGCAGTGCGAGAAAACCAACGGAGGAGATCGAGTCTTGTGGGGAAAAGTGCGCAAACCTCTGCAGAGTGTATAAACTAATCAGGGTTAGCCGTGTGCCCGGTTATGGACATCTTGAGTATCTAGTACCTGGATTATCATGTGAATCTCAACATGTAAATTAATTTTGCTAGGTTTGTTTAATGATGATGTTTAATTGGGATTGAAAATGCTGTCAACCATTCTCAATGTTTAACAACCACCATGATAGTTAAATAAATTTATTCCTTTGCAGTAGGGAAAAATTGGCTTTACGCAAAACTGTAACCATAGAGCTTTCCACTAGCTAAATATGCATG
The DNA here is from genome assembly GCA_034509565.1 of Triticum monococcum. NCBI lineage: Eukaryota > Viridiplantae > Streptophyta > Magnoliopsida > Poales > Poaceae > Triticum > Triticum monococcum. The sequence continues at coordinate 73,916,291 of CM067846.1, forward strand.
TAGAATAGCTGTTTCTTTCCATTACTCTCTATGTGTTACATTGCCAGCATATTGCATGTGCTGACCCGTTTTCGGGCTGCAACGTTAATGTTGCAGACTTTTCAGACGATGATTAAGGAGTTTTAGGTCGTGGTTCTATACTCAGTGATGCCGTTGGAGTTGATGGACTCACTTATCTTCCAAGCCTTCCGCTGTTATCATTATTAGATGGCCTTAAGCCATATTTATTGTAATAAGTTCTCTTTTGAGACACTCGATGTAATAAGTGTGTGATTGCTACTCTGCTATAAATCCTTCAAGTACTGTGTGGTGTCAGCATTACTGATCCAGGGATGACACCGGAGCACAGATATTGGACCGTTTGAGGTCTGGTCGCTACAGAAACAATTAGGAAAAATTAAAAATTTGTATAGAAAGACATTGCAAAAAATTTCAGAACCGTTTGACGTTCTAGTAAAAAATGTAAAATCGCGCACTACAGCCAAAGTTTCTGTTCTGCACCGCACAAACCAACAAGCAATGTAAACATCCTAAAGGCAAAACTTGGCACATTACTTTTATAATACAATGGAATTATACAAGGGGATAATTATTTTTGTTGAAAAGTTTCTGTAATCAAGATTCACAAAGTTTCCGTGAGCATGAACAAAGTTCAAGGAGCTCCCCCACTTCAACAATGCTTGTCTCTCTCACTTTCGCTTTCCTTTTTGAAAAGTTTTGGATTCCCCTTTTTATTTTTTTGTTTTTAAACTATATAAAAGCACTCAAAAGAAATAAATGACTCTCTATAACTTCTGGGTTGTCTTCCTGCCAGCGCTTTCTTTAAAGCCATTAAGCTAGGCATAAAGTGCTCAAGTAATGAATCTACCCGGATCCCAAGGTATATCAAAGCCAATTTGAATCAACAATGATTTGTAATTTAGTAGTGAGCACAAAGTAACATATATCATGAAACAACAAAGTCTAACTCTCTTCCTATGCATCGGCATGTCATAAAAGAACAATTTATGCACACATAGTAAAGGCCAATGCATAGTATAAGAAGTTTCTTGCAATTTTATCATATTGGAAACATGGAGAGGCGGAGATGTAGTTCCTCTTTCATAATAATTGCAAGTAGGAGCAGCAAGCACATGCATATTATATCTATCAACATCGTCATGTGTAGTAGTGAAACGCAACCCATCAATATAATCCTTAATAAGGGCAAACTTCTCCGATATAGTGTAGTCGGGAGAATTCAAATAGATAATAAGACTATCATGTGTGGGTGCAATAGCAACAATTTCATGTTTACCATAAAGAACTATAGCAAGTTCATCTCCATAAGCATAATTCATATTGGCATCTTGGACACAAGCGTATCAAGCATCATCAAAAAGGGATATTTCAAAAGAATCAACAAGATCATAACAATCATCATAGCAATCATCCTTCGGTAAGCACGAAGGGAAACTAAAAAATGTATGAATTGAAGAGTTACTCTCATTAGAAGGTGGGCACAGGTAGCTAATCCGCTCTTCCTCCTTTTGTTCTTCGCTCTCCTCACCATCTTTTTCATCCAATGAGCTCACAGTTTCATCAATTTCTTCTTCCATAGACTCCTGCAAAATATTAGTCTCTTCTCGGACAGCGGAGACTTTCTCAATAAATTCATCAATATCATAATTGCATTTATAATTCTCATAGCAATATTTAAGGATAGCTAAATTTTCAGGTCTATAAACTGAATCATCAAAATCTTCAAACTCTTTAAACAAAGATCCAATTTCATAAGTAGCCATAAAAGCAAAGAATTCTTCTATTTGTTCCACATCATAATAATCATATATACCATTAGCATAAGAAGCCAAGGTTTCATCATCAGTAAATTCACATGAAAAGGGAATGTGTGGAGCCTTCATCCTAGAGCAACAAGTATAATCATATCTCAAGCATAGTTGCCTGATAACCCACAAGTATAGGGGATCGCAACAGTTTTCGAGCTTGAGTATTCAACCCAAATTTATTGATTCGACACAAGGGGAGCCAAAGAATATTCTCAAGTATTAGCAGCTGAGTTGTCAATTCAACCACACCTGGAAACTTAGTATCTGCAGCAAAGTGTTTAGTAGCAAAGTAATATGATAGTAGTGGTAACGGTAGCAAAAGGTAATGATAGCAAAAGTAATGTTTTTGGTATTTTGTAGTGATGATAGTGTAGCGACCCGACCCGAATGGATCAAGTCTCTGTGCTTAAGTGTCATCCCTGGATCGGTATGCTGACACACACAGTACTCGAGGATTTATAACAGAGGTAAATCACATGTATAAGTAATGTAAATACTATTACCTCAATCCAAAATAGCGGAAGTAACAAGGTTGTGGATTCCCATCAACACCAACGGCAAAGTTGAGTGTAGAAATCATAACCCTAACGTATCACTTACTCGTCGTAAGAAATCCTGCAACATGAGACATTGCAGCCACAAAGGGTCAGTACATTGAATGTACTGGCAAATTCACACCATAGAGAATGATGAACAATGGCTATCACTACATGCATATATGGCTGGTAGAAAAGCTCTATGGTTATATGTTTTTGCGAAAAGCCAATTTTTCCCTACTGCAAAGGAATAAATTTTTATTTAACTATAATGGTGGTTGTTGAACATTGAGAATGGTTGACAGCATTCTCAATCCCAATTAAGTAACATCATTAAACCCAACAAAATTAATTTAAAGTAACATGATGAGATCAACAGGATAATCCAAGTACTAGATACTCAAGATGTCCATAACCAGGGACACGGCTAATCATGATTAGTTTATACACTCTGCAGAGGTTTGCGCACTTCTCCCCATAAGACTCGATCTCCTCCGTTGGATTTCTCGCACTACATGGTGTTTGAGAAACGGATGACCGAGACATAGTCTTTCAGAAGCGTTTGCACCTTACGATGGGTAGACCGTACCACCTACAACCCCTACATCTGCTAGTCTACCACTGTAAAAGTTCACACGACTTAATCAACTATGCTAGAGCCCATAATAGCTTGTGGCTGCACACGGAAGTTTCTAGTATGAATAGTCTCATGATCCCTTTGAGCCTGGGTGGCGAACCATAGGATGATCACACGGTAACCCCGGGATCTCCTAGGACAACACTGGTATATCCCCAGGTGTCCGGGCAAGTCCACTGGTATATCCCCAGGGTGCCCCAACCAATCCACCTAGATGTGTATTAAAGTAGCCACCTTAAGTTAAACCTTAGTTAACAATAATCTCTCACATCTGTCATGAAATACTCTCAAAACCCAATCCACGTCTACAAGCATAGCATGTCATTGTAAGCATAAAGTAATAGTAACTCCCAAGGGTTTGATAATAAACAGGTAATAAGCACTACCTCATCAACTACTTCCCAATACCCACATGCTTTCAATCCTACTCATGCAATGTTTGAGGGTTAAAACTAATGCATAAAACTGGGTATGAAAAGGGATATGATCAAAGTGTGAACTTGCCTGCAATGTTCATGAAGATGATTCGCACTCAAAACTCTTGATAGTTCTACTCGTCACACTCCGGTCAATCTATCGTAATCAAGCAATAGTAACCACACATAAGCAATCACTCAAAAGATCAGAGAAAAAACGAAGAAGACGATTCGGAAAACTTCAAAACCAAGCAAATAACTCTTGCAACATAAAACAATTTCTAACAGTACCAAAATTATGTGAGTTGGCCTTATTAGAATGTTTAGGTCAAGAGCTTCGATTTGCAAAAACAATCAACTCAAACGGAGCTACGAAACTCAAGTTATGATCAAACGAAGTTTGAATTCAAATCTGATCTAATTCAAATTTGAAACTTTTCAAAAATATTTTTGAGTTGGATTAATGGATAGAGGAGATCGTAACGAAGACGTGAGCGTTGGTTTCGTTGGATTTGGACAAACGAGCGAAAAGATGTGGTCGTTTGAAGTACATGGACTAAACTGTAAATAAAGTATTCACGTCTAGGTCCCTGGCCGAAAATCTAAAAATAAAAAGAAAAAGAGAAACGCTACCGAACGAAAGTTCGCTACAGAACACTTAAAGGACGAAAACCGTTCGCTACAGATCTAAAAGGGTGAACGCTCGCTATATAACAAAACCAAAAGAAATAAACCGTACTAAAAGAAAAACCGAACCATATATAAAAAAACCGGTGGGTTTTCTCGGTTTATACCGGTCGCGTGAGATGAACCGGTGGCGGCGGTGGTTTTTCTCCGGCAAGGCGGTTTTCGACAGCGACGGAGCGGATCCGGCCGGCGGCGTACTCCGGCGATCTCCGGCGAGGTCGGGGCTACACGACGCGGGCGGCGCTGCAGGCGGTAGGGCAAGGGCAGCGCGGGGAGCAGCACGGTGGCGGTGGCGCGGCAAGCGGCGCGGGGCGGAGGGGCGGAGTGCCGCGCGCGGGGTGGAGGCGCGGGACAGCAGCGGTGGCGGTCGCGGCAGATCTTCGCCGGCGGCGGCGATGAGCGGGATGCGAGGCGAGAGGAGAGAGGAGCCAGGGCGGCGCCTTTTAAGGGGAGGGGCGAGGGGCGGCGAGATGCGTGGAGGAGGGGGCAAGAAGAGGCTGGGCGACGCACGTCGTCCATGGCGGCGCGGCGCCGTGCGGGAGCCAGAGTCCGGGCGGAGGTCGGGGACGCGCGGGGCTGGGCTGGCTGGGCCGCGACCTGGCTGGGTGCTGGGCCGGCCCAGTCGGCGAAGAAAGTTTTTAAAATATATATATATATTCCAGACAAATAAAATAATAGAAGCAAAATAAATAAAAAATATTATATAAGCATATAATATATCAAAATTTTCAGAAAAAGATTTTCTACACGATGAACATTTTTCTTGTATTTAATAAAATACTCATAAATTCTAATAATTCAAACAGTGCTCTTGCTCTAATAAAATCCAATAAAATCATTTTAAAAATACCAAAATGATTTCAAATTTATTTTTCTCCAATTTTCTGATGTAGGGAATCATGTTACCCTATTTTCCATGTATTTTGTTTCTGGAGAAAAATAATTTGAATAAAACTCAAATAACTCCAAATTGGAAATAAATTCAAAAGACTTTGACTTTAATTCTTTGAAACTCCCAACTCTTATTTCATATAATTTGAAGAAGTCATTTTATCTTCTCTCATGAAAATCATTGAGCTGCATGAAGTTTATGAATTTAAAATATTTCCAAATGAAATTCAATTATTTTCAAATACCCTTTAATTTAATTTAAATGGAAGAAGTCATATCATCTTCTCTCCAGGGTTTTGTGATGAAAAGAATTTGAATTCACGGAGATCAAAATGCAAAATGAAAGTTTGGGAAAGTCCTTTTATTCCCTCTCATTTAACTTTCAAAAAGGTTTCGAATTTCACTCAATTTCACACAATATATCAAACAACCAATCAAATCTATCTATTTATTATAACATTCGAAAATTTAGAATTTTGGGATGTTACAGATAGAAATAGCAACGGAAAAGTAAATAAATGAAGAACAATATATGGAAAGCTCGTAGGCAATGGATCGGTCATGGAGAATTATGCCGGATGCGATTCATCATGTAACAATCATAACCTAGGGTGACAAAGAACTAGCTTCAGTTCATCAATGTAATGTAGGCATGTATTCCGAATATAGTCATACGTGCTTATGGAAAAGAACTTGCATGACATCTTTTGTCCTACCCTCCTATGGCAGCGGGGTCCTTACGGAAACTAAGGGATATTAAGGCCTCCTTTTAATAGAGTACCGGAACAAATCATTAACACATAGTGAATACATGAACTCCTCAAACTACGTTCATCACCGGTAAGTATCCCGATTATTGTCACTTTAGGGTAAACGGATCATAACACATAATAGGTGACTATAGACTTGCAAGATAGGATCAAGAACTCTAATATATTGATGAAAACATAATACGTTCAGATCTAAAATCATAGCACTCGGGCCCTAGTGACAAGCATTAAGCATAGCAAAGTCATAGCAACATCAACATCAGAACATAGTGGATACTAGGGAACAAACCCTAACAAAACTAACTCGATTACATGATAGATCCCATCCAACCCATCACCGTCCAGCAAGCCTACGATGGAATTACTCAAGCACGGCAGTGATCATCATGAATTGGTGATGGAGGATGGTTGATCATGACAATGGCGACGGATCCCCTCTCTAGAGCCCCGAACGGACTCCAGATCAGCCTTCCCGAGAGGTTTTAGGGCTTGGCGGCGGCTCCGTATCGTAAAACGTGATGAATCCGTCTCTTTGATTTTTTCTCCCTGAAACCAAATATATAGAGTTGGAGTTGAGGTCGGAGGAGCTCCAGGGGGCCCATGAGGTAGGGGGCGCGCCCTAGGGGGGCAGGCGCGCCCCCACCCTCGTGGACAGGTGGTGGGCCCCTGGCCTTCATCTTTTGCAAGGATTTTTTATATTTTCTGAAAAGTTGTCCCGTGAAGTTTCAGGTCATTCCGAGAACTTTTGTTTCTGCACATAAGTAACACCATGTTATTCTGCTGAAAATAGCGTCAGTCCGGGTTAGTTCCATTCAAATCATGCAAGTTAGAGTCCAAAACAAGGGCAAAAGTGTTTGGAAAGGTAGATATGACAGAGACGTATCAACTCCCCCAAGATTAAACCCTTTCTTGTCCTCAAGCAGTTCAGTTGATAAACTGAAAGTGAAAAAGAAAAACTTTTACAAACTCTGTTTGCTCTTGTTGTTGTAAATATGTAAAGCCAACATTCAAGTTTTCAGCAAAGATTTTGACTAACCACATTCACAATAACGCTTAGGTCTCAAGTTTACTCATATCAATGGCATAATCAACTAGCGAGCAATAATAATAAATCTCGAATGAAAACACTTTATCAAAACAATCATAATATGATATAAAAAGATGGTATCTCGCTAGCCCTTTTTGAGACCGCAAAACATAAATGTAGAGCACCTTTAAAGATCAATGACTGACTAGACATTGTAATTCATGGTAAAAGAGATCCGGTCAAGTCATACTCAATGTAAACTAACAGTAATGAATGCAAATGATAGTGGTGCTCTCCAACTGGTGCTTTTTAATAAGAGGATGATGACTCAACATGAAAGTAAATAGATAGGCCCTTCGCAGAGGGAAGCAGGGATTTGTAGAGGTGCCAGAGCTCGGTTTTGAAATAGAGGTGAATAATATTTTGAGCGGTATACTTTCATTGTCAACATAACAACCAAGAGATGGCGATATCTTCCATGCTACACACATTGTAGGCGGTTTCCAAACAGAATGGTAAAATTTATACTCCCCCTTCCACCAACAAGCATCAATCCATGGCTTGCTTGAAACAACGAGTGCCTCCAACTAACAAGAGTCCCAGGGGAGTTTTGTTTGCAATTATTTTGATTTGATTTGCGTAAAGCATGAGACTGGGCATCCCGGTGACCAGCCATTTTCTAGTGAGTGAGGAGCGGAGTCCACTCCTCTTGAGAATAACCCGCCTAGCATGGAAGATACAAACAACCCTAGTTGATACATGAGCTATTCGAGCATACAAAACATGATATTTATTTGCAGGTAGATACCGTATATAGGTAGGTATGGTGGACTCATATGGAATAACTTTGGGGTTTATGGAGTTGGATGCACAAGCAGTATTCTCGCTTAGTACATGTGAAGGCTAGCAAAAGACTGGGAAGCGACCAGCTAGAGAGCGACAACAGTCATGAACATGCATTAAAATTAACCAACACCGAATGCAAGCATGAGTAGGATATAATCTACCATGAACATAAATATCGTGAAGGCTATGTTGATTTTGTTTCAACTACATGCGTGAACATGCGCCAAGTCAAGTCACTTAAATCATTCAGAGGAGGATACCACCCTATCATACGACATCACAACCATTTTAATAGCATGTTGGCATGCAAGGTAAACCATTATAAGCTCCTAGCTAATCAAGCATGGCACAAGAACTATGATCTCTAGTTGTCATTGCAAACATGTTTATTCATAATAGGATGAATCAGGAACGATGAACTAATCATATTTACAAAAACAAGAGAGATCGAGTTCATACCAGCTTTTCTCATCTCAATAAGTTCATCATATAATCATCATTATTGCCTTTCACTTGCACAACCGAATGATGTGGATAATAATAATAGTGCACGTGCATTGGACTAAGCTGGAATCTGCAAGCATTCAATAAACAGGACAAGACAAGGCAATATGGGCTCTTTTGTCAGATCAACAATAATGCATATAAGAGCCACTTCAACAATTTCATTATGGTCTTCTCCTATCGACCCCCAAAGAAAAGAAATAAAACTATTTACATGGGAGAGCTCCCAACAAGCAAAAGAAGAACATGAAATCTTTTTGGATTTTCTTTTTAATTACTACTATAAGCATGGAAAGTAAGCTAATTAAAAGCTACAACTAATTTTTGTTTGTTTTTCTTAAGGTTTATCAAAAACACAAGAAGAAAGCATGAAAAGGGAAATAAACTAGCATGGATGATACAATGAAAAAGTATGAGCACCAACATCTGGCAATGAGTGTGTGAACATAAATGTAATGTCAGTGGGAAATACGTACTCCCCCAAGCTTAGGCTTTTGGCTTAAGTTGGTCTATGGCCATGGCTGGCCTAGCGGATATCCATAATAGTAGTTGGGGTCGTACTGAGATGCGGCGGCTATCGCCTCCTGAGCTGCAGCGTGGCGACGAGCGGCCTCCGCCCTCCTCTCGTACTCATCTGCCTCCTCTCTGGTAATAACATATCTTCCTTTTGCCTGATAATCAAAGAAGGCAGGAGCTGGGAGAGTAATATGGACAGCACGACGTTTGTCAAAGATTAGGCGACACTAGAGATGTGATTCATTCCTCTCGACAAACTGGTGGTGAACAATAGCATTAAAGTCTAGGTAAGCAGGGGGTAATTCAATATCATCTTCGCGTATGGCTATACCAAGAAAATTAGCTATGCGGGTTGCATAAATTCCACCAAAGAAATCTCCATTAAATCTATTAAGATGCAACCTACTTGCAACAATGGCTCCCAAATTATAAGATTTATCTCCTAACACAGCACTGCTAAGAATATTGAGGTCAGGGACACACATGTGACATGCCTCATCTTTACCATTAATGCATCTACCTATGAAGAGAGCAAAATAATGTATAGCAGGAAAGTGAATGCTCCCTATAGTGGCTTGTGTTATATCTCTAGATTCTCCCGCAGTTATACTAGCAAGAAAATATCTAAATTCAGATTTGCGAGGATCCCTGATACTACCCCATTGTGGAAGTTTGCAAGCAGTGGTAAAATCCTCTAAGTCCATAGTGTAAGAATTTTCATAAAGATCAAACAGGACAGTTGGAGAATTACCTGAAGATGAAAAATTCAAACCTCCTCATGAAGGAACTAGTGAGATGGTGATACTGGCTGCACTTCTCTTCCTTGAAGCTCACAAGATAAGCGTTGCGCAAATATGCATTAAATTCTTCCTTAATTCCTGATCGATCCATAAAGTTTTTTGAAGGCCATTCACAAGGACGCACTGGAGCGTTTCTTGGTGGCTCATCACCAGCATCACGCATTGCAAGCCTGGGTCCATGCTTCCTTGAAGAACCACCTTGGAACATTTTCCTAAGCATATTTCTTCCTCTGAAAAATTCTGAAATTTTTTAGTAACTTCGAAATAAAAGTAAACCAAACTCAATAATATTGATAGCAACTACTCCTACAAGTGCCTAGGGCCTATATCATGCATCAAAACTACTTTTGACCATATAAATTTACATGCAAGCTCAAAAACATGGTCACCTAGGCAGCATAAATTTGCAATGAATAAAGCACTAGAATAAAAACTAATTGGACCAACGGAGGAGTCACATACCAAGGAATAATCGCCCCAAGCAGTTTTGTGAGAGGTGCTTTGAGCAAGGAGATCGAAAATGGCAGCAAAATGAGCTAGAACTCGTGCTTGAGCTGGATATTCGTGTTTGGGGGAGGAAGAAGGAGTGTGTGGGTGAAGGAATAAGTGGAGGAGGGCCACCGTGGGCCCACGAGGCAGGGGGCGCCTAGGGGGGTAGGGCGCGCCCTCCACCCTCGTGGCCAGGTGGATGACCCCCCTGCTATTTTCTCAGTGCCAAATATTCTCAAATATTGCAGAAAAAATCATATTTAAATTTCAGGGCATTTGGAGAACTTTTATTTTCGGGGTATTTTTATATTGCATGGACAATCAGATAACATACAGAAAAATACTATTTTTATTTTATTTAATACAAATAACAGAAAGTAAAAGGAGGGTACCGAAGGTTGTGCCTTCTAGTTTCATCCATCTCATGATCATCAAAAGGAATCCACTTACAAGGTTGATCAGGTCTTGTTAACAAACTCATTCCGAATAACATGGAACCGGAGAAATTTCGAATAACACTATGTTACCTCAACGGGGATATGCACATCCCCAATAATAAGAATATCATATTTCTTCTTGACAGTAGGAAGAGGAAATTCAAAACCTGCAAATATAATCGATGGGATTTTTCCAATAGAGTTGATACTATGAACTTGAGGTTGTTTCCTCGGAAAGTGTACCGTGTGCTCATTACCATTAACGTGAAAAGTGACATTGCCTTTAGTGCAATCAATAACAGCCCCTGCAGTATTCAAAAAGGGTCTTCCAAGAATAATAGACATACTATCGTCCTTGGGAATATCAAGAATAACAAAGTCCGTTAAAATAGTAACATTTGCAACTACAACGGGCACATCCTCACAAATACTGATAGGTATAGCAGTTGATTTATCAGCCATTTGCAAAGATATTTCAGTAGGTGTCAACTTATTCAAATCAAGTCTACGATATAAAGAGAGAGGCAAAACACTAACACCGGCTCCAAGATCACATAAAGCAGTTTTAACATAGTTTCTTTTAATGGAGCATGGTATAGTGGGTACTCCTGGATCTCCTAGTTTCTTAGGTATTCCACCCTTAAAAGTACAATTAGCAAGCATGGTGGAAATTTCAGCTTCCGATATCTTCCTTTTATTTGTGACAATATCTTTCATATACTTAGCATAAGGATTCATTTTGAGCATATCAGTTAATCGCATATGCAAAAAGATCGGTCCAATCATTTCAGCAAAGTGCTCAAAATCCTCATCATCCTTTTTCTTGGATGGTTTGGGAGGTCAAGGCATGGGTTGCTGAACCCATGGTTCTCTTTCTTTACGGTGTTTCCTAGCAACAAAGTCTTTCTTATCATAACATTGATTCTTTGATTGTGGGTTATCAAGATCAACAACAGGTTCAATTTCTATATCATTATCCTTACTAGGTTGAGCATCATCATGAACATTATCATTAACATTATCACTAGTTTCAGGTTCATTACCAGATTGTGTTTCAGCATCAGAAATAGAGATGTGATTTGGATTCTCAGGTGTTTCAACAATAGGTTCACTAGAAGCATGCAAAGTCCTATCATTTTTTGTTTTTCTTCCTTTTAGAAGGACTAGGTGCATCTATATTATTTCTCTGAGAATCTTGCTCAATTCTCTTAGGGTGGCCTTCAGGATACAATGGTTCCTGAGTCATTTTACCACCTCTAGTCATAACTCTAACAGCATTATCATTATTCTTACTATTCAATTCATTGAGCAAATCATTTTGAGCTTTAAGTACTTGTTCTACTTGAGTGGTAACCATAGAAGCATGTTTACTAATAAGTTTAAGTTCACCTTTGACATTAGCCATATAATCACCCAAGTGTTCAAGCATATTTGAATTGTATTTCAATTGTCTACCAAAATAAGCAGTAAAATCTTCTTGCTTAGCTATAAATTTATCAAACTCATCTAAGCATGGGCTAGCAAACTTAGTAAATGGGATTTTAGCTTTATCATATCTATAGAGAGAAATTACCTTTACTACCTGTGTCGGGTTATAAAGACCATGAGTTTCTTCAATAGGTAAAGGATTAAGATCATATGTTTCTTCAACAGGCGATAAATTAAGACCATGTATTTCTTCAATAGGAGGTAAATTCTTAACATCTTCAGCTTTAATACCTTTTTCTTTCATAGATTTCTTTGCCTCTTGCATATCTTCAGGACTGAGAAAGAGAATACCCCTCTTCTTCGGAGTTGGTTTAGGAATAGGCTCAGGAATTGGCTCCGGAGGTGTCCAATTATTTTCATTTGTCAACATATTATTCAATAGAATTTCATCTTCATCCATGTTCTTTCCCTGAAAACAGAACCAACACAACTATCCAGGTAATCTCTGGAGGCATCGGTTAGTCCATTATAAAAGATATCAAGTATTTCATTTTTCTTAAGAGGATGATCAGGCAAAGCACCAAGTAACTTGAGAAGCCTCCCCCAAGCTTGTGGGAGACTCTCTTCTTCAATTTGCACAAATTATATATATCCCTTAAAGCAGCTTGTTTCTTATGAGAAGGGAAATATTTAGCAGAGAAGTAATAAATCATATCCTGGGGACTACGCACAGAACTAGGATCAAGAGAATTAAACCATATCTTAGCATCACCCTTTAATGAGAACAGAAATATTTTAAGGATATAAAAGTAGCGAGTTCTCTCATCTTTAGTGAACAGGGTGGCAATATCATTTAATTTAGTAAGATGTGCCACAACAGTTTCAGATTCATAGCCATGAAAAGGATCAGATTCAACCAAAGTAATTATATCAGGATCAACAGAGAATTCATAATCCTTATCAGTAACATTGATAGGTGAAGTAGCAAAAGCAGGGTCAGGTTTCATTCTAGCATTAAGAGATTGCTGATTCCATTTAGCTAATAACCTCTAGAGTTCGTATCTATATTTGCAAGCTAAAATAGCTAAAGAAGCTTCTTTATCAAAAACATAACTGAAAGTGCGTTATATCGACTAGAGGGGGGTGAATAGGCAATTTTTATTAAATTATTCACCGAGGAATTTGCCGGTGAGGAAATTCCTTAGCGAAAAAATACTAGCAGCGGAATAAGTATTCAAAAGTAAACATAATAGAATACAAGCATAGTCATCATGATGAAATGAAGACAGGCACAGAGGACATGAAGCGTAAGCACATGATAACTCAGGATGAAGACAAACAGACTGAAGAAATTGAACTGAGGAAATTGAGAAAGTCTTCAGTCAAAGTCTTCAAACACAGATATGAACAAACACACAACATAGTTATGAGGAAATGAAAGAGTTGAGGGAATAGAACCAGTAAGCTTGGTGAAGACAATGATTTGGTAGACCAGTTCCAACTGCTGTCTCAGTTGTACGTCTGGTTGGAGCGGCTGAGTATTTAAACTCGATGACACACAGTCCCGGACACCCAGTCAAGGACACTTAGTCCAAGACACCCAGTCCTCACCATATTCTCCTTGAACTAAGGTCACACAGACCTCGTCCAATCACTCGTGGTAAGTCTTCACCCGAATTCCAAACCTTCACAAACTTGGTCACCCGGCGATCCACAATTCTTCTTGGATGCTCTAGACCATGATGCCTAACCATCTGGAAGAAGCACATTCTTCAAAGGTAACAAGCGTCGGATCCACTCAGGATCAATCTCTTCAGTGATGCTCAATCACTTGGGGTTTGTAGGTGTTTGGGTTTTGGGTTTTTGGTTTTTTGCTCACTTGATGATTTTCGCTCAAAGTCCTCAGAGGATGGGTTGCTCTCAAATGACAAGTGTCAGTTTCTCTCGGAGCATCCAACCAGCTAGTGGTTGTAGGGGGCGGCTATTTATAGCCCAGGGAGCAGCCTGACATGATAAGACATAAATGCCCTTCAATGATATGACCGTTAGGTGGATAGATATTTTGGGACAGCTGGCGCATAGCACAACAACGGTCGGAATTTTGAGTAGCAAAATCCTCAGGGCTATCATGTTCCTCACTGTGTAGGCAATCCCTACTGGCGAATTCCAATCTCCTCAGCCAGGACAAATTCCTCAGAGACCAGAAGACCTTCGTCTCTGTCACTGAAGAAATTGACTGAACTGTATGAGATTTCCAATGGCTTCACTCGAAGCGATTGGTAGATGTAGGATTTTGAGTTGAGCATCACATGGAAATTTTTCCTTAGTATTTCCTCGACCCCCTTTAACAGTACGGTGTTTCCTATGACTCAAGAAAGAGAAAAACAAAACTATGAAAACGAAGGTCTTCAAGCTTCATATTCCTCGCATGAATATCAAGTCTTCACGGGCACACCAATTTCTTCACTTTCAAAGTCTTCATGAAAGTCTTCATAAATACCAAAATCTTCAGTCGAAGATATTCATTTTTAGGGGTCGACTTTTCCTGTAAATATCAAACTACTCATAGACTTATAGACCTATGTACACTCACAAACGCATTAGTCCCTTAACCTATAAGTCTTCAATACACCAAATCACTAAGGGGCACTAGATGCACTCACAATCTCCCCCTTTTTGGTGATTGATGACAATATAGGTTAAGTTTTCAACAGGGATAAACATATGAAGTGTAGCTACTGAAATTGAGGAATTTGATTGCAAGATATAGAAGAACTCCCCCTGAAGATGTGCATAGTGAGGAATTTGCTTTTGAAGCAATGCACACTTGAAGAGTTGAATCATGGAGATCTCCCCCTATATCTTGTAATTCATACACGCATTTAACATATAATATGAAGAATTTGAAATGCATGATGAAATATGGTGCCTGATGAAATTCAGCATGTGTGCAATAATATTAACGAGGAATAAGCATGCAGAATAGTGCATCAAAAGTATCAGAGCACCATCAGGTTTAAGATTACAACTCGATCCAATAAAGTTTCAGAAGAACGAGAGTTGTAACTTAGGAAAAAAACGCCCATATAGTAGACCCGCTTGAAGACTAACTCATATTTCTTCCCCTTTGTTATCGAATGACCAAAAGGATCGAAAATGAGGACTAACACCCCTGAAGATAATCATGTTGATGTAGGAGCGCCAGCGTTGTTGGGGTCGTTTGTTGATGTAGGGCCTGCCATAGTGTGGTCCAAATCTTCATGTTCATCAGTGTCGCGCGATGAAGAAAATGAGTTGGCCACCAGGAAGGAACCTGGACCTTCTTGAATTTCTTCGGTGGAGGTGCAGACTAGTCAAAATCTTCTTTGAGACCCATGTTCTTCTGATCTTCACCATACAGATGTGACAGGATTGCCCAGGTGCGACCGAAGACTTGATGGAGGTAGTAGTGGTTTTTCTTCACTAAATTGTGTGTGGCAGTCATGTTGTGAAGAAGTGAACCAAACTGACGCTTAACCCATTTGTGATTTCGATCCACCTTCTGGTGAAGACTAAGCAGAAGTTCACGGTCAGTCATCACACGCGGAGCAGTGGCTTGAGGAGTGGACTTAGGTGCATTGGCAGAGTCACGTGTGGCAGAGTCATCATTGGTGGAATAAGATGCAGCTTTGCGAAACTGACCATCCAATGGATGAATGCCTTCATCTATTTTAGCTGGTGCCTTGCCCTTCCCATCAACTAAGGAATATGTCTGCTTGAGGACTTCAATTGGGGGCAAGTAGCTGAGGTGATTCTGGAAATCAGCTTTGTAGTTGAGTGAAGACCTTGTCCTGAGGAATCTCATAATCCAAGGTGCATAAGGCTTCAGCTCAAATGGAGACAGTGCAACATTGGCCATAGTCCTCATGAAGAAATCATGATAATTTATAGGAATGCCATGAACGATGTTGAATACCAGATTCTTCATGATGCCAACAATTTCCTCATCAGATGAGTCGTGGCCTTTGATGGGACTGATTGTCCTCGTAAGAATATGATAGACAGTTTTGGGCACGTACAACAATTCCTTCACGAGGAATTTGGTTCTTGGTGCTTGACCTGACTTCAAAGGTTTCATCAGCACCTGCATGTAATGATGTGTGAGCTCAGGTTCACTATAGATGCAACGAGCTTCTTCAAGGGGAGGACTGAGTGGTAGAGCACGAAGCAATTCAGAGGCTGGTGCAGTGTAGTGAGTGTTTTTAGACATCCAGTCCAGCACCCATGAATTCACATCTTCAGCATCTCCGGTGATGTGCAGCGTTGCATAGAATATAAGAATCAGTTCTTCATTCCAATCGCAGATGTCAGAGCAAAAGTTGAGCAGTCCAGCATCGTGAAGAACACTGAGGACTGGTGCGAAGCACGGTAGAGATTCCATATCCACGTGAGAAATATGCTCATCGTAGAAGATCTTCTCCTTGTTGAACAACACTGAGGAATAGAAATTGGCTTGACTGACAGTCCAGAAACGCCTCTTCCTAATGCGAGCAGAGTCATATGGGTTGTAATCTTCAAAGAAGACGTGCTTACCGAAGAAATCATCAGCCTTGAACTTTTGCTTGCGTGAGAATGGATCCTTTGGCTTCGGCAGAGGAGTGCCAGTGAGTTGCATCACGACCTCAGGAATCTCTATTGCAGGTTCTTCAGGCCGAGGAATTTCTGGTTCCTCCTCAGTGGCATTCTGTGTCATTGGTTGTTCAGTAGTAGCAGTTTCTTCAGCGCTAGTGGCTGGAATTTCCTCATGGACAGATGTAGTGGGATGAGTTTCTTCAGAGCCCATGTGAACAGTTTGTGTGGGGGACTGAGGAATTTGCTGTAGAGGGGTGAACATTGGAGAATTTGGATGCTGACCTTCCCAGAATTCATCACTGATTACGGGTGTGGAGTAGCCAATGTCCACACCTTCATCTTCCATTTCTTCAACGCCAGCCTCTTCAGCTGTGAACTGAGGCATAGGCGAGGAGATGATAGGTGTTGAAGGGATCGCATCCACTTCAATTTCGTCATCCAACGGTTCAGACGAAGCACTAGAAGGAGTTTCTTCATCAGATCCATTGGGGATCACATATTCTTCATCAAAAGGAACAAGGTCCTTTGATGGCCTGGTTGAGATGGGAACAACATCAATCGGATTTGCAAACGAACTTGTCATAGGCTTTATTTTCTTCGGAGCTGAAGAATCTGAAGCAGCTGATGCTTTCCTTTTCTTCACTGCAGCACACTCTGCAGCCTTGGTTTTCTTCACATCTGATGTAGATGGAAGGATTGGAGTTGAAGTTGGTGCAGGAGCAGCTGAGGAATCTGGTTGATTTTCTTCAGGCACAACTGATGCAGTTGCCCTGAGTTCTTCAGTTTCTTCAGGCACACCACTAGTGGGTGCCCTGGCAATTTCTTCAGCGGCTGGAATGCAGTCATCAACCCTGGAACTCACATTATCTTCAGCAGCCTGATTGTCATCAGCGGTGCTGACATTTTCTTCAGTAGGCTGAGCAGATGCTTCAGCCTGAGGAATTTCCTGTTGCGTTGGGGCTGCAACATTGGAAGTGAAGTTATCCGCAAGTTTTACAAAACGAACCTTGGCTCCAAGCCAATCAGCGCGATATGAGTCAAAGTCATCACTGAGTTTCTTAATCTCAGTCTGAATAGTGACAAGTTCTTCAGTTGTCATAGAGACAGCATTTTTCTTTAGATAGCGCTCATTCTTGTACTATGCTTTCTTGATCTGCCCGGCCTTCCCAAATTTCCACTTTTCTTCTTGAATGAAGTGGGTCAGCATGTGACTCTGGCCAGGAGTCAGCTTGAAGTCAGGCAAGGGAGTGTTGGGGTCCTTGTGCCAATCATCAATGTAGTCGAGGATCAGCTTGGGATCCAAAAGCAGTGGCACCTCTGATCCTTTGGCTCTAGCGGCCTTGACTTGCCTGTCTCTGATGATTTCTGCAAGTTCATCATCATCAGCTTCGTCTTCATCAGACGGCACTTGGAAGGCGACTTGCTTCTTTTGAGGACTTGGGCGAGGACCTCGTCCAGCAGTAGTCTTTGTCTTCAGTAGTGAGGGGACAACTAAGGAACTTGGTGCAGCTGAGGAACTAGCTGAGACACCTGAGGCAATGGAGATGTCGGCAGTCCTTTGGCACGAGGCGAGATGCACAGATGCTGAGGATATGGTCGGAACAGCTGAAGGCTTTGGCGGAGGAGCTGAGGACTTTGGAGGAACAGGAGCAGCATGAGGAATTTGCCGTGAGGGCTTTGAGGATTCTGGTCGTGAGGTCATTGTTGGTGAAGCACTTGGCTTGTGCGCAGGCTTCTTAGATATAGCCTTCTTTGGCTTGACAGCAGAGGCAGCAGCAGCAGCAGAGTCTTCATTGAATTTCCTCACTGCTTCTCTGGCTTGCTTAGCCAGCTTGGCTTGGCACTTGGCCCATTCATCAGGATAGTCCTCACCGCGCTTGAGGCTGGTGGGATCTGCTATTTGGCCAGGTGCCAATGGAGCTCTTGGGCATGGAGGATTGAGTGTGAATTTGTTCATGTACTTAGGAGTGACATATCTATACTCCCTCCATTCTCTTGCCCATCTCCTCTCTATCCTCTATTTGCGCACTTTGCGCTCATTCTTGGTTTCCTCGGTAGCTGTGCAGTACCCAGCATATATGTCATCAGAGATCTCAAATGATGTATTTACCTCAGGCCTCTTTCCTCCCTTCTGTGGCCTTTTACCATCAGCCATTTTCTTCAGTTGAGGAATTTGAACAATCAAATTCTCTGAAGAAGTATGCAACTTTTCTTCGAGGAACGCTGCAAATGAGTTAAGTTGATGAGAACCTAATGATTCAGCAGCTGACATGTGTACCTGTGAAAAGAGTATAGTTGCGAGGAATTTTGGAGAGGTCATATGCATTCTCAGAAGGTTTTTCAAAAAGAACAAGTTTGAGGAATTTGACTAGATGAGTCTTGAAGATTTTCACTAAGCGCTCTTTGTCTTAGGTTCCAGAGTTGTATAGATCGAAGATCCACACAATTGAGGAATCTTGAAGAAAAATGATGCTTAGAGAAACGAATCAAGAACAGATGACTTGTGAGGTGTTCAGTGTGTGCAGATATGAAGAAAAACACTTTTGAAGATTTTGTAGATAATCATTCGAATCAACCAGGGCAGTAAAAGTAACTTTTAATTACCCTGGATGAAGAACACGACGAACTGGAGTGAGGAGATGTGAAGTTCGTCTGTGTAGATCTTCCACGCCCTAACTTGGCGGAGGAAGACGGCTACGGCGGCGGCGGAGTGAAGATTTCCGCGGTCGGCGCGAGAACGTCGGCGACGAGGTCGAGGCAGTGAAGCTCTTCCTCACCGGCGGTGATGAAGTAGCGGCTGCGCTAGGGTTTGAGAAGCTCGAGCTGGAGAGAGAGGTCGAGTAGAGTCAAAGAAGTGAGGAAGGGAATGAGGGGTATTTATAGCCACGGTGAAAAACTGCTCGCCCGAAGAAATTGGACGAACGTGCCCCTGACCCTTCTCATTCGCATGACATGTGTCACCCACGTAGTGAGAGGTGGAGATCATATTAGATCGTGGGTGAGTGGATAAGTGTATCATGGGATGCGGAACGGTTTGAGCGACAAAGCCGAAAATTTAGATAAGATAGGTTTTAAAGTTCCGTTTGCAATTTCTTCAGCTGACAAGGACACAGTTAAGATTTTGAACGAGTTTCAAATAGAATGCACATGAAGAATTTGTGAACAGATTGGGTTGAGTATAGCATAGAGGGGAAGGGTCCGATCACATTCACTTAGCGGAAAACCAACTTGAAGAAATAGCAATAAGTGAATGCTGTTGAGGACATAAACTCATATATATATATATATATATATATATATATATAGCCAATGAAGAAAAATGACGGAACCAGTGAAGACTTTGCAAAGTATAAGAATATGAATAATTTGAGGAATTTCAACTTTTGGTGGTGGCGTGACCCACTGTATAAGAAAGATGATTTCAGACACCGCGTACAATTATCGTAGGGTTCTGAGAATCAAATTCTTCATTAATTTCTTCACACTAAGAGTGTCATTCTTCATTGATTGAAGAAAAACGTTTCTTCATGTGTTGCACATCTAAGTCATCAATTTTGCATAAGTGTTAGGATGAGTGTCCTTTTCAAAGAACATTCGAAGATTCTAGGATATTTAGCTAACACCGCAACTTGCTAAATCTCTTCTCATCCAAGGGCTTTGTGAAGATATCGGCTAGCTGTTTTTCAGTCTTCACATGCTCAATAGAAATGTCGCCCTTCAACACATGATCACAAAGAAAATGATGACGAATCTGAATGTGCTTTTGTCTTCGAGTGCTGAACTGGGTTGTGAGCAATCTTGATGGCACTCTCATTGTCACAGAGGAGAGGCACATTCTTCATGTTGAGCCGTAGTCCTTGAGAGTTTGCTTCATCCATAGCAATTGGGCACAGCAAGAACCAGTGGCAATGTACTCAGCTTCAGCAGTAGATAGTGATACGCAGTTCTGTTTCTTCGAGGACCAACAGACCAAAGATTGTCCAAGGAAATGAGATGTACCAGATGTTGACTTGTGATCCGCACGATCACCAGCATA
Organism: Triticum monococcum; assembly: GCA_034509565.1. Lineage (NCBI taxonomy): Eukaryota > Viridiplantae > Streptophyta > Magnoliopsida > Poales > Poaceae > Triticum > Triticum monococcum. The sequence continues at coordinate 73,936,751 of CM067846.1, forward strand.
GTCAGAGTCAGAATATCCAACAAGATCAAAAGCCGAGCCCTTGGGGTACCATAATCCAAGTGTTGGTGTGTGAGTTAGATATCGAACAATATGCTTCACAGCCTTATGGTGTGATTCCTTCGGTGCAGCTTGAAATCGGGCACACATGCAAACACTAAGCATTATATCTGGCCTAGATGCACATAAGTACAATAAGGAACCTATCATGGAGCGGTATACCTTATGATCGAAGTCAATACCATTTTCATCAGTGCACAGATGGACATTTGTGGGCATAGGAATTTTGACGCCTTTGCAATCTTGCATGCCGAACTTCCTCAGTACATCCTTGAGGTATTTCTCCTGAGAGATGAATATGCCATTGTATTGTTGATGAATTTGAAGACCTAAGAAGAATTTCAACTCTCCCATCCTAGACATTTGATATTATTCACTCATCATATAGGCAAATTCATCACTATAACGTTGGTCAGTACAGCCAAAGATAATATCATCAACATATATTTGGCACACAAACGATTCATCATCATAAGATTTATTGAAAAGAGTAGGGTCGAGTGAACCGGGTTTGAAGCCTTTCTTCATGAGGAGTTCCTTCAAGGTATCATACCAAGCCCGTGGGGCCTGCTTGAGGCCATAGAGGGCCTTGTTGAGTCTGAAGACTTTGTCAGGATTCTTTGGATCTTCAAAACCTGGGCGTTGAGCAACATATACTTCTTCCTCAAGCTTACCATTAAGGAATGCAATTTTCACATCCATTTGATATAAAGTGATATCATGATGGTTAGCATAGGCAAGTAATATGCGAATAGCCTCAAGTCTAGCAACAGGTGCAAAAGTTTCATCGAAATCAATTCCTTCAACCTGTGTGTAGCCTTGAGCTACAAGCCGTGCCTTATTTCTCACCACAAGGCCATTTTCATCTTGCTTGTTGCGGTAGATCCACTTTGTGCCATTGATATTGTGCTTGCGAGGATCTGGACGTTTGACCAGTTCCCAGACATTGTTGAGCTTGAACTGATGTAATTCTTCTTGCATGGCCTGCGTCCACTCAGGCTCCAGAAATGCTTCATCTACCTTAGTGGGCTCTGTAATAGAGACAAAAGCATATCGCCCACAAAAGTTAGACAAATGTGAAGCTTTTGAGCGTGTGAGAGGACCTGGTGCTTTGATGTCATTGATGATCTTTTCAACTTGCAGTTCTTTTGCAATGCGAGGATGAGTTGGTTGTCGTTGAAGAGTTTGATCAGCGTTTTCTTCATCACCATTTTCTTCAGGTGCATTAGCTCGACGTTCTTCATGTTCTGGAATGAATTTTTCAGCAGATTCTTCAGTAGGAATGACATCCTCAGTAGCCTTGAACTTGGTAGTTTCCTCATGTGCTGGTTCATCTATCACAGTAGGTAGGTGCTCTCTTTGCGAGCCATTAGTTTCATCGAACCGCACATCTACAGTTTCAACAACTTCGTGAAGAACGTTGTTGAAGACTCTGTAGGTGCGCGAGTCCTTTCCGTAACCAAGCATAAAACCTTCATGTGCTTTCGGTGCAATTTTTGAGTTGTGATGAGGATCTCTAATCCAACATTTAGCACCGAAGACTTTGAAATAACTTACATTGGGTTTCTTATCAATGAGAAGTTCATAGGCATTCTTTTTGAAGAATTTGTGAAGATATACTCTGTTGATGATGTGGCACGCAGTATCAATTGCTTCAGTCCAGAAACGACAGGGCGTTTAGTATTCATCAAGCATAGTGCGAGCCATCTCAGCAAGAGTCCTGTTCTTGCGCTCCACGATGCCATTCTGCTGAGGAGTGTAAGGAGCAGATAACTCATGAGTAATACCAAGTTCATCGAGATAGTCATCGAGACCAGAATTCTTGAACTCAGTGCCATTGTCACTTCTGATGTGCTTGATCTTCACACCAAAGTTGGTTGAAGCCCTCGAGGAAAATCGTTTGAAGACTTCCTTCACTTCATGTTTGTAAGTAACAAGGTGTACCCATGTGTAGCGAGAATAATCATCAACAATAACAAAGCCATATTGAGATGCTTCATTTGAAATAGCAGAATAATGATTAGGACCAAAGAGATCCATGTGAAGCAATTCAAATGGGCGAGTGGTGGTCATGATAGTCTTCGCTGGATGCTTGGCCTTCGTCATCTTCCCAGCTTCACAGGCTCCGCATAGGTGATCCTTGAGGAATTTGACATTCTCGATGCCAATGACATGCTTCTTCTTCCCAAGCGTGTGCAAATTCCTCATGCCTGCATGACCAAGTCGTCGATGCCAGAGCCAGCCTTCTGAAGCTTTTGCAAGTAAGCACACGGCTGGTTGTGGTCCTGTAAAGAAATCAACAATATACAGGTCTCCTCTCCTAAAGCCTTCGAAGACTTTGGAATTGTCAGCTTCCATAACCACAACAAAATGGTACTTGCCAAAGACAACAACCATATCAAGATCACAAAGCATTGAGACAGACATAAGGTTGTATCCTAAGGACTCCACAAGCATGACTTTGTCCATGTGTCGATCCTTTGTAATCACAACCTTACCTAGACCCAATACCTGACTTTTTCCTTTGTCAGCAAAGATGATATGCTTCAGATGCGACGGAGATAACGGAACATTCATCAATAGATTCTTGTCACCAGTCATGTGGTTTGTACATCCACTATCGAGGACCCACTCACTGGCTTTGGGTTGATCATCCTGCAGATGAATTAGTGCAGCTTACAAACTCATATACTTCATCAATGAAGAATATGACATCAATTCATCAGATCAATTTCATCAAGTAAAAGAACTAATAATGCAATATGAGGATGTGAGAAATGAAAGTTCATTTCTTCATGGTTAGCCTGCGTCCTTTCAGGCATGCTCAGGTCTCCAGCAAATTCTTCAGACGATTACGTGCGTCTGGAGACTTGACCCTGCAGAAGAGATTAGTTCTTTTTCTTCACCACCCACATCTGAAGGGGTGGCAAAGAGTTCATCATTCTGCGAGCTCCATACGAGAAGGATGGCATAGAGGCCAGTCCATTTCGTTTCACATAAGAGGGGTTAGAGTAAGCATAAGAGTATGTAGCGAAATTCTTCAAGGACTTATGGACATAATGATTTGAAGAATAATGCACATATCCATAATCCTTAGATCTTCCCTGCGAAACAGACGGGTTAGCATGATGATGTTCATACGAGGACTTCGATCCATATGAGGAATTTGGTCCATATGAAGAATTTGATCTGGGGTTCCTATTCTTCACAGGTGGCATCATGATGACATTCACCTGAAGATTTTCAAGGCATCTTTTGGGAACCCAGATTTTCTTCATAGGGGAGCCGTTCCTGCAGTTAGTGCCAACATATCTAGCAAGTACTTCACCACTATGATTTTTGAATAGCTTATAGCTGGAGTCAATTGACTCATCATCAGAATGAGGAGCTTCACATGAAAATCCAGATAAGTTAGATGGATCAACTGGAGGTCCCTTTGCAGCAACCCATGTAGTTTTGGGGTACTGCTCAGGCTTTCAATATGTACCATCAGCATTGAGTTTCCTCTCAAAGGCGATACCCTCTTTCCTAGGGTTCCTGTTGAGTATCTGCTTTTTAAGCACATCACAAAGAGCCTGATGCCCTTTGAGGCTTTTGTACATGCCTGTCGTGTATAATTCCTTCAGCCCTGCATCGTCAGTGATACTAGCAATGTCCTCAGATGAGGAATTAGTGATAGCAGAGGCATGTGAAGAATTTAAAACATTAGCAACATTTGAACATTCAGGTGAAGAATTAGCAGATTCACGTTCAATGCACTTGAAGCACGGAGGAACAAATTCTTCCTGAGAACCGCTGATTTGTTGAGCAAGTAATGAATCGCACTCCTTCTGAAGATCTTCATAACTCACTCTTAGCTTTTTAAGATCTTGCTTCCTTTGAAGAAATTCATAAGAAATCTTCTCATGATTGGATAAGAGAGTGTTATGATGACTTTGAAGATTTTCAAACCTAGTCTGAATCTCTGAAGATTTTCAGTCAGGGCTTTAGTGCGATCCATTTCTTCACCCAACATAACATCACTTTTGTCTAGCATGTTTTGAACCTTTTCTAAAGCCCTTTATTGTTTTACAGCAATCTTAGCAAGTTTAGAATAGCTGGGCTTAATATTTTCATCAGATTCATTCTCACTTGATTCAGATGAGGTATATTTGAGTACCTTGGCACCCTTTGCCATGAAGCAGTAGGTGGGAGCGTAGTCATCATCTCCTTCATCAGCTTTGTTGGTGAGGTTATTTTATTCAGTGTTGAAGATAGACTTGCTGACGAATGCAGTAGCGAGAGCTAGGCTCGGCACTCCGGATTTGGACTCCTCAGATGACTCCTCTTCCTCATTTTCTTCAGATTCAGCTTCAGAGTCCATTTCCTTGCCAATGAATGCCCTGGCCTTCTTGGAGCTGCTCTTCTTGTGGTATGAAGGATTTGAGGATTTTGATGATGAGGATTTTGAGGATTTCTTCTTTTTCTTCGCATCATCAGAATTGTAATCCTTGTATTTCTTCTTCTTTGATTCCTTTTCCCATTGAGGACAGTCTTGAATGTAATGTCCAGGCTTCTTGCATTTGTGGCAGATCCTCCTCTTATAGTCACTTGATGAGGAATCATTGCTCCTTGAGGGTCTTCCAAGGCGACCACGTCTTGAGAACTTTTGGAACTTCTTCACGACCAGAGCCAGATCATGTCTCAGTTCTTCAGGATCACCAAGGCTGCTATCACAGTCTTCATCTTCGGACTTAGATACTGCCTTGGCCTTTAGTGCACGTGATCTGCCATAGCTTGAACCATAGAGATCTCTCTTTTCAGCAAGTTGGAACTCATGAGTATTTAGCCTCTCGAGAATATCAGCGGGATCAAGTGACTTGTAATCAGCACGTTCTTGTATCATCAATGCCAGAGTGTCAAATGAGGAATCAAGCGATCTCAGCAATTTCTTCACCTCCTCATGGTCGCTGATGTCCGTGGCACCAAGTGCTTGAAGCTCATTTGAGATGTCAGTGAGGCGATCGAAGGTTTGTTGAACATTTTCATTGTCGAGTCTTTTGAAGCGGTTGAAGAGATTGTGAAGAACATCAACTTGAGAGTCATGCTGAGTTGAGACTCCTTCATTCACTTTAGACAACCTGTCCCAGATAAGCTTCGCTGTCTCTAAAGCACTCACTCTGCCATACTGTCCTTTGCTCAGATGGCCACATATGATATTCTTCGCTTGAGAGTCGAGTTGCTTGAATCTCTTCACATCAGCAGCATTTAGAGAAGGTGTGACTGAGGGAACACCATTTTCCACAACATACCAGAGATCGTTATCAATTGCTTCAAGATGCATTCGCATCTTATTCTTCCAGTAGGGGTAGTCCGTCCCATCGAAGGTAGGACACCCAGCAGAGACATCATACCTGCGGTCGACATAACTAAAACTCCAGGCGGTTAAACCAAAATCACACAGAACAAGGGAGTACCTTGCTCTGATACCAATTGAAAGTGCGTTATATCGACTAGAGGGGGGTGAATAGGTGATTTTTATGAAATTCTTCACTGAGGAATTTGCCGGTGAGGAAATTCCTTAGCGAAGAACTACTAGCAGTGGAATAAGTACTCAAAAGTAAACATAATAGAATACAAGCATAGTCATCATGATGAAATGAAGACAGGCACAGAGTACAGGAAGCGTAAGCATAGGATAACTCAGGATGAAGACAAACAGACTGAAGAAATTGAACTGAGGAAATTGAGAAAGTCTTCAGTCAAAGTCTTCAAACACAGATATGAACAAACACACAACCCAATTATGAGGAAATGAAAGAGTTGAGGGAATAGAACCAGTAAGCTTGGTGAAGACAATGATTTGGTAGACCAGTTCCAACTGCTGTCTCAGTTGCACGTCTGGTTGGAGCGGCTGAGTATTTAAACTCGAGGACACACAGTCCCGGACACCCAGTCAAGGACACTTAGTCCAAGACACCCAGTCCTCACTGTATTCTCCTTGAACTAAGGTCGCACAGACCTCGTCCAATCACTCGTGGCAAGTCTTCAGGCGACTTCCAAACCTTCACAAACTTGGTCACCCGGCGATCCACAATTCCTCTTGGATGCTCTAGACCATGACGCCTAACCATCTGGAAGAAGCACAGTCTTCAAAGGTAACAAGCGTCGGATCCACTCAGGATCAATCTCTTAAGTGATGCTCAATCACTTGGGGTTTGTAGGTGTTTGGGTTTTGGGTTTTTGGTTTTTCCTCACTTTGATGATTTTCACTCAAAGTCCTCAGAGGATGGGTTGCTCTCAAATGACAAGTGTCAGTTTCTCTCAGAGCAGCCAACCAGCTAGTGGTTGTAGGGGGGCGGCTATTTATAGCCTAGGGAGCAGCCCGACATGATAAGACATAAATGCCCTTCAATGATATGACCATTAGGTGGATAGATATTTTGGGACAGCTGGCGCATAGCACAGCAACGATCGGAATTTTGAGTAGCAAAATCCTCAGGGCTATCATGTTCCTCACTGTGTAGGCAATCCGCACTGGCAAATTCCGAACTCCTCAGCCAGGACAAATTCCTCAGAGACCAGAAGAACTTCGTCTCTGTCACTGAAGAAATTGACTGAACTGTATGAGATTTCCAATGGCTTCACTCGAAGGGATTGGTAGATGTAGGATTTTGAGTTGAGCATCACATGGAAATTTTTCCTTAGTATTTCCTCGACCCCCTTTAACAGTACGGTGTTTCCTATGACTCAAGAAAGAGAAAAACAAACTATGAAAATGAAGGTCTTCAAGCTTCATATTCCTCGCATGAATATCAAGTCTTCACGGACACACCAATTTCTTCACTTTCAAAGTCTTCATGAAAGTCTTCAGAAATACCAAAATCTTTAGTCGAAGATATTCATTTTTAGGGGTCGACTTTTCCTGTAAATATCAAACTCCTCATAGACTTATAGACCTGTGTACACTCACAAACGCATTAGTCCCTTAACCTATAAGTCTTCAATACACCAAAATCACTAAGGGGCACTAGATGCACTTACAATAACCCTTAGGAATAACAGGCAAGACTTCATCATCACTTTCATCAGTATTATCAGATTCAATATTTTCATTCTCTCTAGCCCTAGCAAGTTTTTCATTAAGAAATTCACCACGTGGCACAGTAGTATCAAGCATAGAAGTAGTTTCATCATAAGTATCATGTATAGAAGAAGTGGCATCATCAATAAGATGCGACATATTAGAACGAATAGCAGAAGTAGGTTTAGGTGTCGCAAGCTTACTCAAAACAGAAGGTGAATCAAGTGCAGAGCTAGATGGCAGTTCCTTACCTCCCCTCGTAGTTTGAGGGATAAATCTTGGTTCTTGGGTCTTTCAAGTTCTTCATAATGATAAGCAGATATAAATCCCAGGTGACTCAAAGAATAGAGCTATGCTCCCCGGCAACGGCGCTAGAAAATAGTCTTGATAACCCACAAGTATAGGGGATCGCAACAGTTTTCGAGGGTAGAGTATTCAACCCAAATTTATTGATTTGACACAAGGGAAGCCAAAGAATATTCTCAAGTATTAGCAGCTGGGTTGTCAATTCAACCACACCTGGAAACTTAGTATGTGCAGCAAAGTGTTTAGTAGCAAAGTAATATGATAGTAGTGGTAACGGTAGCAAAAGGTAATGATAGCAAAAGTAATGTTTTTGGTATTTTGTAGTGATGATAGCAATAGCAACGGAAAAGTTAATAAGCGAAGAACAATATATGGAAAGCTCGTAGGCAATGGATCGGTGATGGAGAATTCTGCCGGATGCGGTTCATCATGTAACAATCATAACCTAGGGTGACACAGAACTAGCTCCAGTTCATCAATGTAATGTAGGCATGTATTCTGAATATAGTCATACATGCTTATGGAAAAGAACTTGCATGACATCTTTTGTCCTACCCCCCCGTGGCAGCAGGGTCCTTACGGAAACTAAGGGATATTAAGGCCTCCTTTTAATAGAGTACCAGAACAAAGCATTAAGACATAGCGAATACATGAACTCCTCAAACTACGGTCATCACCGATAAGTATCCCGATTATTGTCAATTCGAGGTTAACGGATCTTAACACATAATAGGTGACTACAGACTTGCAAGATAGGATCAAGAACTCTCATATATTGATGAAAACATAATAGGTTCAGATCTGAAATCATGGTACTCGGGCCCTAGTGACAAGCATTAAGCATAGCAAAGTCATAGCAACATCAATATCAGAGCATAGTGGATACTAGGGATCAAACCCTAACAAAACTAACTCGATTACATGAGAGATCCCATCCAACCCATCACCGTCCAGCAAGCCTACGATGGAATTACTCACGCACGGTGGTGAGCATCATGAATTGGTGATGGAGGATAGTTGATGATGACGATGGCGACGGATTCCCCTCTCCGGAGCCCCGAACGGACTCCAGATCAGCCTTCCCGAGAGGTTTTAGGGCTTGGCGGCGGCTCCGTATCGTAAAACGCGATGAATCCTTCTCTCCGATTTTTTTCTCCCCAAAACCAAATATATAGAGTTGGAGTTGAGGTCAGAGGAGCTCCAGGGGGCCCATGAGGTAGGGGGCGCGCCCTAGGGGGGCAGGCGCGCCCCCACCCTCATGGACAGGTGGTGGGGCCCCTAGCCTTCATCTTTTGCAAGGATTTTTTATATTTCTTGAAAAGTTGTTTCGTGAAATTTCAGGTCATTCCGAGAACTTTTGTTTCTGCACATAAATAACACCATGGTAATTCTGCTGAAAACATCGTCAGTCCGGGTTAGTTCCATTCAAATCATGCAAGTTAGAGTCCAAAACAAGGGCAAAAGTGTTTGGAAAAGTAGATATGACAGAGACGTATCAACTCCCTCAAGCTTAAACCCTTGCTTGTCCTCAAGCAGTTCAGTTGATAAACTGAAAGTGAAAAAGAAAAACTTTTACAAACTCTGTTTGGTCTTGTTGTTGTAAATATGTAAAGCCAGCATTCAAGTTTTCAGCAAAGATTATGACTAACCACATTCACAATAACGCTTAGGTATCAAGTTTACTCATATCAATGGCATAATATGATATAACAAGATGGTATCTCGCTAGCCCTTTCTGAGACCGCGAAACATAAATGCAGAGCACCTTTAAAGATCAATGACTGACTAGACATTGTAATTCATGGTAAAAGAGATCCAGTCAAGTCATACTCAATGTAAACTAACAGTATTGAATGAAAATGACAGTGGTGCTCTCCAACTGGTGCTTTTTAATAAGAGGATGATGAGTCAACATGAAAGTAAATAGATAGGCCCTTCGCAGAGGGAAGCAGGGATTTGTGGAGGTGCCAGAGCTCGGTTTTGAAATAGAGGTGAATAATATTTTGAGCGGTATACTTTCATTGTCAACATAACAAACAAGAGATGGCGATATCTTCCATGCTACACACATTATAGGCGGTTCCCAAACAGAATGGTAAAGTTTATACTCCCCCTTCCACCAACAAGCATCAATCCATGGCTTGCTCGAAGCAACGAGTGCCTCCAACTAACAAGAGTCCCAGGGGGAGTTTTGTTTGCAATTATTTTGATTTGATTTGCATAAAGCATGGGACTGGGCATCCCGGTGACCAGCCATTTTCTCGTGAGTGAGGAGCGGAGTCCACTCCTCTTGAGAATAACCCACCTAACATGGAAGATACGGACAGCCCTAGTTGATACATGAGCTATTCGAGCATACAAAATTGGATATTTATTTGCAGGTTTAGAGTTTGGCACATACAAATTTACTTGGAACGGCAGGTAGATACCGTATATAGGTAGGTATGGTGGACTCATATGGAATAACTTTGGGGTTTATGGAGTTGGATGCACAAGCAGTATTCTCGCTTAGTACAGGTGAAGGCAAGCAAAAGACTGGGAAGTGACCAGCTATAGAGCGACAACAGTCATGAACATGCATTAAAATTAATCAACACCGAATGCAAGCATGACTAGGATATAATCCACCATGAACATAAATATCGTGAAGGCTATGTTGATTTTGTTTCAACTACATGCGTGAACATGCGCCAAGTCAAGTTACTTAACTCATTCAGAAGAGGATACCACCCTATCATACCACATCACAACCATTTTAATAGCATGTTGGCACACAAGGTAACCCATTATAAGCTCCTAGCTAATCAAGCATGGCACAAGAACTATGATCTCTAGTTGTCATTGCAAACATGTTTATTCATAATAGGCTGAATCAGGAACAATGAACTAATCATATTTACAAAAACAAGAGAGGCCGAGTTCATACCAGCTTTTCTCATCTCAATAAGTTCATCATATAATCATCATTATTGACTTTCACTTGCACAACCGAACGATGTGGATAATAATAATAGTGCACGTGCATTGGGCTAAGCTGGAATCTGCAAGCACTCAATAAACAGGAGAAGACAAGGCAATATGGGCTCTTTTGTAGGATCAACAATAATGCATATAAGAGCCACTTCAACAATTTGATTATGGTCTTCTCCTATCGACCCCCAAAGAAAAGAAAAGAAATAAAACTATTTACATGGGAGAGCTCCCGACAAGAAAAAGAAGAACATGAAATCTTTTTGGGTTTTCTTTTTAATTACTACTATAAGCATGGAAAGTAAGCTAATTAAAAGCTACAACTAATTTTTGTTTGTTTTTCTTAAGGTTTATCAAACACACAAGAAGAAAGCATAAAAAGGGAAATAAACTAGCATGGATGACACAATGAAAAAGTATGAGCACCGACATCTGGCAACGAGTGTGTGAACATAAATGTAATGTCGGTGGGAAACACGTACTCCCCCAAGCTTAGGATTTCGGCCTAAGTTGGTCTATGGCCACAGCTGGCCTGGCGGATATCCATAATAATAGTTGGGGCCATACTGAGATGCAGCGGCTATCGCCTCCTGAGCTGCAGCGTGGTGACGAGCGGCCTCCGCCCTCCTCTCATACTGAGCTAATCAAAGTAGTACATAATATCTTTCACATAATGAGCATCGATGGTTTTAGGAGGTTCCCCATCTCCATGAGTAGCAAGTAAACCTAATGTTTTTGGTATTTTGTGTTCCATATCCATAGCTAAAGGTAGAGAACAACTTAGAATAGTAAATAAAAATTACTTAGTGATAAAGCAAACAAGCACACACGAGAATATTCACCCCACGCTATAACTCCCCGGCAACGGCACCAGAAAAAGGTCTTGATAACCCACAAGTATGGGGGATCAATTGTAGCCTCTTTAGATAAGTAAGAGTGTCGAACCCAACGAGGAGCTAAAGGTAGAACAAATATTCCCTCAAGTTCTATCGACCACCGATACAACTCTACACACGCTTAACGTTCGCTTTACCTAGAACAATTATGAAACTAGAAGTATTTTGTAGGTGTTGTTGGATAGGTTTGCAAGATAATAAAGAGCGTTTAAATAAAAAGTAGGGGCTGTTTAGATAAAGACACAAGTAAGTTTGTTTTAGTAGAGTGCTTGTTTTCATGAGAAAGTTATTTATCCCTAGGCAATCAATAACTAGACCGGTAATCATTATTGCAATTTTATTTGAGGGAGAGGCATAAGCTAACATACTTTCTCTTCTTGGATCATATGCACTTATGATTGGAAATCTAGCAAGCATCCGCAACTACTAAAGATCATTAAGGTAAAACCCAACCATAGCATTATAAGGCATCAAGCCCTCTTTATTCCCATATGCAAACAACCTACTTACTCGGGTCTGTGTTTCTATCACTCATGCCACCCCACCATAAGCAAACCATGAACATATTGCAAACCCTACAGCGGGGATCCCTCACGATTGTGTGACACGGAGAGTACCATAGGAAAACAACAATAATAAAACATGCAACTCAAACCAATCACGATGATCAATTAACCCATAGGACAAAACGGATCTACTTAAACATCATAGGATAGCCATACATCATTGGGAAATAATATATTGCGTTAAGCACCATGTTTAAGTAGAGATTACAGCGGGTAAAAGAGGGTTTAGACCGCTTCATAGAGGGGGGAAGAGTTGGTGATGATGGCTGTGAAGTTGTTGGTGTAGATTGCGGTGATGATGATGGCCCCGACGGTGTTCCGGCGCCACGGGGAGAGAGGGGGAGAGAGCCCTTCTTCTTCTTCTTCTTCTTCTTCTTACTTGACCTTCTCCCTAGATGGGAGAAGGGTTTCCCCTCTGGTCCATGGCCTCCATAGCATGGGAGGGGCGAGAGCCCCTTCGAGATTGGATCTGTCTCTCTGTCTCTCTTTGTTTCTACGTTCCAGATTCTGCCCTTTCACCATTTCTTATATTCCCAAAGATCCATAACTCGGATTGGGCTGAATTTTGGACACGATTTTTATCCAGGTATTAGCTTTCTTGTGGTGAAAGAAGGGAAACAACCGCCTTACAGGATGTCCACGAGGGTCAGGGGTGCGCCCCCTGCCTCGTGGGCCCCTCGAGCATCGTCTCGCGTTGATTTCACTTCCCAAAATTTACATATATTCCAAAAAAATCGCCGTTAGTTTTTATTCCATTTGGACTCTGTTTGATATGGATTTTCTGCGAAACAAAAAACATGCAACAAACAGGAACTGGCACTGGGCACTGGATCAATATGTTAGTCCCAATAATAGTATAAAAAGTTGCCAAAAGTGTATGAAAGTTGTATAATATTGGCATGGAGCAATAAAAAAATATAGATATGACGGAGACATATCAATAATAAGATAAATATTTTTGGTATTTTTGTTGTATAGATTGAAAAGTAAAGATTGCAAAATAAACAGCGACAGAAATAGCTAGTTGACGGGAAAATAATATGATGTAAAGTAGACCCGGGGGCCATAGGTTTCACTAGTAGCTTCTCTCAAGATAGCATATATTACGGTGGGTGAACAAATTACTACCGAGCAATTGATAGAAAAGAGCATAGTTATGATGATATCTAGGCATGATCATGAACATAGGCATCACGTCAATGTCAAGTAGACCGAAACGATTCTGCATCTACTACTATTACTCCACACATCGACCGCTATCCAGCATGCATCTAGAGTATTAAGTTCATAAGAATAGAGTAATGCATTAGGCAAGATGACATGATGTAGAGGGATAAACTCAAGCAATATGATATAAACCCCATCTTTTTATCCTCGATGGCAACAATACATTATGTGCCTTGCTGCCCCTGCTGTTACTGGGAAAGGACACCGCAAGATTGAACCCAAAGCTAAGCACTTCTCCCACTGTAAGAAAGATCAAGCTAGTAGGCCAAACCAAACTAATAATTCAAAGAGACTTGCAAAGATATCCAATCATGCATATAAGAATTCAGAGAAGAATCAAATATTCTTCATAGATAATCTTAATCTTAAACCCACAATTCATCGGATCTCGGCAAACACACCGCAAAAAGAATTACATCGAATAGATCTCCCAGAACATCGAGGAGAACTTTATATTGAGATCCAAAGAGAGAGAAGAAGCCATCTAGCTAATAACTATGGACCCGGAGGTCTGTGGTAAACTACTCACACATCATCGGAGAGGCTATGGTGTTGATGTAGAAGCCCTCCGTGATCGAATCCCCCTCCAGCAGATCGCCGGAAAAGGGCCCCAGATGGGATCTCATGGGTACAGAAGGTCGTGGCGGTGGAAAAGTGGTTTCGTGGCTCCCCTGGATGTTTTCAGGGTATAAAAGTATATATAGGCGAAAGAAGTAGGTCGGTGGGGCTGCGAGGGGCCCACGGGGGTGGGGGCGCGCCGCCCAACCTCGTGGTCGCCTCGCTGCTTCCTTGACGTCCACTCGAAGTCTCCTGGATTGCGTTTGTTCCAAAAAAGATCCTTGCGAAGGTCTCATTCCGTTTGGACCTGTTTGATATTCCTTTTCTGCGAAACACTGAAATAGGCCAAAAATAGCAATTTGCACTGGGCCTTCGGTTAATAGGTTAGTCCCAAAAATAATATAAAAGTGCATAATAAAGCCCATTAAACATCCAAAACAGATAATATAATAGCATGGAACAATAAAAAATTATAGATATGTTGGAGACGTATCAAGCATCCCCAAGCTTAATTCCTGCTCGTCTTCGGGTAGGTAAATGATAAAAACATAATTTTTGATGTGGATTGCTACCTAACATAATTTTCAATGTATTTCTCCTTATTGTGGAATGAATTTTTAGATCCGAAAGATTCTAGACAGAAGTTTAATATTGACATCAAAATAATAATACTTCAAGCAGGCTAACCAAGCAATTATGTCTTATGAAAATAACATAGCCAAAGAAAGCTTATCCCAACAAAATCATATAGTTTGGCCATGCTTCATTTTCGTCACACAAAATGCTCCCATCATGCACAACCCCGATGACAAGCCAAGAAATTGTTTCATACTTTAGCATTTTCAAACTCTTTCTACTTTCACGCACTATATGAGCGCGAGCCATGGACATAACACTATGGGTGGAATAGAATATGATGATGGAGGTTGTGTGAGAAAATAAAAAGGGAGAAAGTCTCACATTGATGCGGCTAGTCGACGGGCTATGGAGATGCCCATCAATTGATGTCAATGCAAGGAGTAGGGATTGCCATGCAACAGATGCACTAGAGCTATAAATATATGAACGCTCAACAAAAGAAACTAAGTGGGTGTGCATCCAACTTGCTTGCTCACGAAGACCTAAGGCATTTTGAGGAAGCCCATTATTGGAATATACAAGCCAAGTTTTATAATGAAAAAATCCCACTAGTATATGAAAGTGACAACATAAGAGACTCTCTATCATGAAGATCATGGTGCTACTTTTAAGCACAAGTGTGGCAAAGGATAGTAACATTGTCCCTTCTCTCTTTTTCTCTCATTTTTTGTGCCTCTTTTTTTATGGCCTTTCTCTTTTTTTCGAAGAACTTTCCTCACATGGGACAATGCTCTAATATTGAAAATCATCACACTTTTATTTACTTACAACTCAAGAATTACAACTCGATACTTAGAACAAAATATGACTCTATGTGAATGCCTCTGGTGATGTACCGGGATATGCAATGAATCAAGAGTGACATGTATTAAAGAATTATGAAGGTGGCTTTGCCATAAATACGATGTCAACTACATGATCATGCAAGGCAATATGACAATGATGGAGCGTGTCATAATAAACGGAACGGTGGAAAGTTGCATGGCAATATATCTCGGAATGGCTATGGAAATGCCATAATAGGTAGGTATGGTGGCTGTTTTGAGGAAGATATAAGGAGCACTAAAAAAGACACTTCTGTGATGATACGTGTTTGTCACGGTAGGTCACGTTTTCTGTCATGCATGTACATTGATACGTCTCCAACGTATCTATAATTTTTGATTGCTCCATGCTATATTATCTACTGTTTTGGACATTATTGGGCTTTATTATCCACTTTTATATTATTTTTGGGACTAACCTATTAATCGGAGGCCCAACCCAGAATTGCTGTTTTTTGCCTATTTTAGGGTTTCGAAGAAAAGGAATATCAAACGGAGTCCAAACGGAATGAAACCTTCGGAACGTGATTTTCTCACCGAACATGATCCAGGAGACTTGGACCCTACGTCAATAAACAAAGGAGGAGGCCACGAGGTAGGGGCGCGCCTAGCCCCCCCCCCAGGCGCGCCCTCCACCCTCATGGGCCCCCTGTTGCTCCACCGACGTACTCCTTCCTCCTATATATACCTACGTACCCCCAAACGATCAGATACGGAGCCAAAACCCTAATTCCACCGCCGTAACTTTCTGTATCCACGAGATCCCATCTTGGGGCCTGTTCCGGAGCTCCGCCAGAGGGGGTATCCATCACGGAGGGCTTCTACATCATCAACATAGCCCCTCCGATGAAGTGTGAGTAGTTTATCTCAGACCTTCGGGTCCATAGTTATTAGCTAGATGGCTTCTTTTCCCTTTTTGGATCTCAATACAATGTTCTCCCCCTCTCTTGTGGAGATCTATTCGATGTAATCTTCTTTTTGCGGTGTGTTTGTTGAGACCGATGAATTGTGGGTTTATGATCAAGTCTATCTATGAACAATATTTGAATCTTCTCTGAATTCTTTTATGTATGATTGGTTATCTTTGCAAGTCTCTTCGAATTATCAGTTTGGTTTGCCCTACTAGATTGATCTTTCTTGCAATGGGAGAAGTGCTTAGCTTTGGGTTCAATCTTGCGGTGTCCTTTCCCAGTGATAGTAGGGGCAGCAAGGCACATATTGTATTGTTGCCATCGAGGATAAAAAGATGGGGTTTTCATCATATTGCATGAGTTTATCCCTCTACATCATGTCATCTTGCTTAAGGCGTTACTCTGTTTTCATTAACTTAATAGTCTAGATGCACGCTGGATAGCGGTCGATGAGTGGAGTAATAGTAGTAGATGCAGGCAGGAGTCTGTCTACTTGTCTCGGACGTGATGCCTATATACATGATCATACCTAGATATTCTCATAACTATGCTCAATTCTGTCAATTGCCCAACAGTAATTCGTTCACCCACCGTAAAATAGTTATGCTCTTGAGAGAAGCCACTAGTGAAACCTATGGCCCCCGGGTCTATCTTCATCATATTAATCTTCCAATACTTAGTTATTTCATTTGCTTTTACTTTGCTTTTATTTTACTTTGCATCTTTATAATAAAAATACCAAAAATATTATCTTATCATATCTATCAGATCTCACTCTCGTAAGTGGCCGTGTAGGGATTGACAACCCCTTATCGCGTTGGTTGCGAGGATTTATTTGTTTTGTACAGGTGCGAGGGACTCGCGCGTAGCCTCCTACTGGATTGATACCTTGGTTCTCAAAAACTGAGGGAAATACTTACGCTACTTTACTGCATCATCCCTTCATATTCGGGGAAAACCAACGCAGTGCTCAAGAGGTAGCATACATCCATGACAAATTTATGACAGAATCAAGATAGTCATACATGTGCTGTCATAGAAGTGATCCATGACATTAAAAAAATTATCATCACGGAAGTGTCCACTTCCATGATGATAAATCGCGCGTCATGGAAGTGCTTTCGTCAAGGGTGACCGACACGTGGCATCCACCGTAACGGGACACCGTTAAGCTATCGGGTCCGGTTTTGGATCCGATAACCCACTAACAGCCCAGACCAATGTGGATTTTCCACGTGTAAAATTCTCATTGGTTGGAGGAAACACGTGTTGGCCCACCGTTGGGACAGATGCCATCCATTCATTGGACAGGAGGTGCCTATGATACGTGGACACGTGGCACGACCCAACAGAGGACCATTCCGATGAAAAGGCCGGCCCGTTTGACTTGGTCAAAAGGTAACGGGTCGGCCCACGGAAAGCCTGTTAACGGCTTGTTCGTATATAGTCCATTTACGGCCTGCTAAATCACGGCCCGTTACGGCCTATCCGAGTTAAGCCCGGTAGCTTCATGTGGGCCTTCCAATATGATTCCAGTCCGTTGTAACTTCCGGCCCATGTATGGCCCATGATGTCTTTCGGCCCATACGAGACGATTTGTAACTCTTGGGCCATTAACGGCCCGTGGTGAATCTGGCCCGCAATGAACAGTGTACCCCTTTATACCCATTAACGACCCATTATTCCATTGGGCCGTTTCCAACCCGTGTTATCTTTCGGCCTTCTCAGGGCCCATTTATTCTTGGGCTAATTTCCAGCATTCAGTTACTTAAGGCGCGTCATTGGCCTTTTCTGCATGTGGGCCAAATTCAGCCCGCGGTTACAATCGGCATGTTACTCCGTTGGGCCATTTTCATAACGTCATCAAATACGTACGATTAACGACGGCATGTTATTGTCGGCCCATGAATGGACGATTCCAAATCTAACCCGTTTACAGCCCATAATGCGGTCTGTTATTGGCCCATGTTTGGCCTATCGATCATACAACACATAGAAGGCCCATTGATGCTACGGCCTGTAGAAGGACCATTGATGCTACGGCCTGTAGAAGGCCCATTCTTTCTACGGCCCTAAGAAGGCCCATTGTTTCTACGGCCCGTAGGAGGCCCATGGTAACTACACTAAATATGTGGCCCATGGTTATTGTGGCCTAGTTTTAAAAATAGGTTATTGTGGCCACTAGCAAACCATGGAAAAGAACTGCACTAACTGCAGCAAACAAATAAACAAGACAACAAGGAAATAAATAAATAAATAAGCAGGCAACTTACGCTAGGCTATCACGGCATATTACATTAACTGGGCATCAAAGTCTTCCACCAGTGCAAATATAGGGAACAAAGGAGCATATCATATACACTCGTTGTCAAAGTTGGCGACTAGTGCAAATAAATGCCGCAGCAAAACAAGTCCAAAACTGAAACCACTTCAGAAGAGCTCAAGAAACAATATCCTGGGTACCCATAATGCTGGCAAGATGCTTAGCAAACTTATTAACTTTCTCTTGTTTGGCGCTTAAATCCTCCAGCACTTTCTGTTGCACCAGAAAGTATGCATCTGAATTCTGCAGGGACTTCCTCAGTCCTTCGGCTTCCTGTCGCATAACATCTGATTAATGTCTTTCAACTTGAAGTTGAGACTCAAGAAGCCGAACTAATTCAGGTAGTGAGTTCGAAGAGCTAGTGCCAGCAGTAGTAGCCAGTAACTCGAACACTACATGAAGACAGGACTTTGGGGTTGTCTCGGTGTCTTCAATATAGTTTTTATCAGCTTTCTTGGAGACCAACAGGGATGTCTCACTATCTTGAACCTTATCTGCATTACTTCCTTTACAATTGCATAACGGGGTACTCTTCTCCAATATTTTATCCGCGTTCTAAAAGAGAAAGAAACAAACACATCACATGTTTACAACGTAGCATATGAAACTCATTTTGGTAAACCAGTTCAGTAGTAAGGTGGTGTTGCCAAATCAAGATAGATACAGTTTGAATCATATCTATTTAAGACAAAGCAACATAGACAGAATATAAGTGTGGGAAACTACAAAGCAATAACAACACTTGTAATGTGCATGGCATGAGAACATAACTATTTATTCAATTGAAACCGAAATCAACATAGAGCAAGTTACAACATCAAACACGTTAAAGAAACAGGTTTAAAACATACCTGTTGCACCATTGGAGTTTAAATTGCATCCTTCAATTTGAAATTAGTTGGTATGAGTAAATACGGTGATGCAAGAGCAAAGTAGTATGAACCATAGCTACGGAACCTGACCTGAGAACAATTCTTCTTCTGCTTTAAGCGTTGACTTGGGGTTCGGAGTGGTGGTCCTCGTGCTATGGGCACTGCAGTTGCCTTACTAACTGCTCGTGTTTGGGTGCTCTGTGGTGGAGACGGTGTTGTGTCAACAGGAACTGGGTTACTATCTGCTGGGGTTGGGGTTAGAAGGGGTGTAGCTGGTTCTCTGTACAACTAGGTAAGGGTACAATCTGCATGAGTCTGAGTTATGTGTGGTGGGGCTGGTTCTTGGGCAAGTACAATTGTGGTTCTATCTGCATCAACAAGTAGCACAATCTTTTCTGAAGACCGTGTTTTTACTCCCACAGATACTGCCATCACCCCCTCCAATTGAAATGGCTGATAAACAAGAAAAGTAATTGAATGTACATACATTGTAAGATAGACAGGTGCAATGGATAGTAGGGAAGAAAACAGGGCATGAAATAATTCACATTTATGTTGTCTAACCAAACAGAATAGCAGGACATAATTTCACATATATGATGGCTAATTAAACAGGATAGCATGACACAATTTCAAATGTATGATGGCTAACTAAACAGGATAGAATGACATAATTCAAAATATGATGACTATGTAAACAAGATGAGATGATATAACTATATTATGTCTTTAGAAAATGGGTTGGCATGCCATAATTCAGATACATGCTGTATATGTAAACTTCTTGGCATGATATAATTCAAATATATGATTTATATACTAAGCAAGTGAGCAGAGGGCAATCGCATATATGATGTGTCAACTAAGGAGATGGCATTCAATATTGTGCATATGATGTAAAAACTAAGCATTGCAATACAACATATGCATGATATGAGTAATATAACCCTGCCAAGTTTGAGCATACACCTCATGGGGATAATAGGACTGGCCATCTGCCTCTGAATCCTCCTCTGAAGAGCTATCTGTAACCAGCAAGATATCTGCTTCAGCAGGTAGCATTGTCTGCTCTCAAGACCTTGTTTTCAATCCAGATTTCTCCATCACCAATTCAAATGGCCGATGCACAGGAAGAGCAGTTGAATATACAAACATTGCCGACAAATGCAACGAGAAATACAAAAAAAGGATGACATGATATAATTCACATATATGACGCTTGGCTAAACAACATGGCATTGCATAATTCACATATATAATGCCTTGCAACAAGATAGCATTGCATAGTTCACATATATAATGTCTTGCAAGAAGATGTCATCGCATAATTCACATATATGGTAATTAGACACTAAACAGGTGGCATTCACACAAAGCATGTCTAAACTAAGCAAATGACATAGCAATGCAAGATACCATACGCACGATATGAGCAACATAACCCTACCAAGTTAGAGCATGCACCTCGGGGGGGGGGGGGATAGGACTGGTCATCTGTCTCTGAATCCTACTCTGAGGAGCTATCCGTAACCAACAAGACATGCGCTTCGTCAGATAGCATTATCTGCTTTGAAGACCATGTTTCCACTTCATATTTTTCCATGACCTTGCCGAATGGCTAATGCATAGGAAGAGTAATTGAATGTACTAAAATTGTTGACAAATTTAACACGTAAAAAATGATGGCATAATATAATTCACATATAAGATGACTAGCTAACCAGGGTGGCATTGCAAAATTCACATACATGATGCCTGGCTAAACAAGATGGCATTGCGTGATTCACATATACGATAAAGAAACTAAATAGATGGCATTGACACAAATCATGTCTAAACCAACCAGATGACATATTTGATGTATCCAGTAAGCAATGCAAGGCACCGTATGCATGATATTACCAACATCAGCATGCCAAGTTAGAGAGAAGACCTCAGGGGTAAATAGGGGTGGTCTTCTCCTTCTGAATCCCCCTCAGAATAGTTATCTTCCTCTTGATTACGATCCAAAATGGGTGGAGGGGGACCGCCTTTGCGCCCACCATGGAGCGACGTCTGCATGAAATTTTATTCGCACACAAGGCTCGTCTCTTTTGCTCTACATGTTCAGTTCCATTGTGTACAATAACTGATATGCATAGGAATAAAACATAGTGAGATTATGTAAGGAGTGCATGCACAAATCCAGAGTGATGGTAGCAAACTGTGGATAGACCCAAAACCTGTAACACCCTCGATGCGACTATATCTCCCACGTGTCGAGGCACGACTTAGAGGCATAATCGCATTGAAGGCATAAGTCGCAAGTGAGGCAATCTTCACACAACCCATGTACATAATAATATAAAGGGGGAAAAATAATAATAGTTGGCTTACACTCGCCACGTCACATCAAGGTACATAAATAGCATCCATCATACAAACACTCATGGCCCGACTACGGCGCCAAAATAGAAAAGACCCCCCAACATGCGACTAATCCCTGAATCGAACCCCGAACAGGCACCACTACTGATCATCAGGAAAAGAAACATAGTATCGCTGAGAGTCCTCGTCGTACTCCCACTTCAGCTCGAGCGCGCCATCCGGAGGGGTATCATCGGTCCCTGCATCTGGTGTAATAGTAATCTGTGAGCCACAAGGACTCAGCAATCTCGCACCCTCGCGGTCAAGACTATTTAAGCTTAATAGGTAAGGACGGGGTAATGTGAGTGGAGCTGCAGCAAGCGACTAGCATATATGGTGGCTAACTTATTCGCAAAAGAGAGCGAGAAGAGAAGGCAAAGCACGAGCGGAAACTAAATAGAGCAGACTACGCAAACATAACTCCAACGCCGTGTCCACCTCCCGGACTCCGCCGAGAAGAGGCCATCACGGCAACACACGCAGTTGATTCATTTTAATTAATTAAGTTCAAGTTATCTACAAACGGACATTAACAAATTCCCATCTGCCCATAACCGCGGGCACGGCTTTCGAAAGATCAATCCCTGCAGGGGGGTCCCAACTTAGCCCATAACAAGCTCTAACGGTCAACGAAGGAATAGACCTCCACCCAGGACCCACCGATCAGACTCGGTATCCCGGTACAACAAGATGATTCGACAGGTCAAAACTAGTCCAGCAACACCGCCCGAATGCGCCGACAATTCCCGATAGGAGCTGCACATATCTCGTTCTCAGGGCACACTCAGATGAGACATCCTACGAGTAAAACCAACCCTCAAGTTGCCCCGAGGTGGCCCCGCAGTCTACTCGGTCGGACCAACACTCAGAGGAGCACTGGCCCGTGGGGGGCTAAAATAAAGATGACCCTCGGGCTCCGGAAACCCAAGGGAAAGAAAAGGGGTAGGTGGCAAATGGTAAAACCAATGTTGGGCATTGCTGGAAAAGCTTTAATCAAGGCGAACTATCAAGGGGTTCCCATTATAGCCCAACCGCGTAAGGGACGCAACAAACCGGGAACATAACACCGATATGACGGAAACTAGGGCGGCAAGAGTGGAACAAAACACTAGGCGAGAGGCCGAGCCTTCCACCCTTTACCAAGTATATAGATGAATAAAGATAACATAGCAATATAATGATATCCCAACAAGTAAATAAATGTTCCAACAAGGAACGGCTCCAATATTCACCTGCAACTAGCAACGCTATAAGAAGGGGCTTGAGCAAAGCGGTAACATAGCCAATCAATGGTTTGCTAGGACAAAGGTGGGTTAGAGGCTCAATCATGGCAATTGGGAGGCTGACAAGCAAGTGGTAGGCATCGTAGCATTGGCAAAGCAAAAGAGCTAGCAAACTAGCATAGCAAAGATAGTAGTGATTTCAAGGGTGTGATCATCTTGCCTGCACAGTTGTCAGAATTGACCGGATCCTCAAAAGCAAACTCAACGGGCTCCTCGTTAGCGAACTCGTCTCCCGGCTCTACCCAACAACACAAACAAGCAACAAGGATACAATCAACCACGTGCGAAGGCAACCAATAAGATGCAAAGATGATATGCTATGCGGGATGCGATGCGGGATGCAAGAATGCAACATGTAACAGGAAATGCATGAACCTGGCCTCAACTTGGAAATCCAAGTGTGCCACTGGATAGAGGGGAAGAAATCCCCTGAAAACGATATAAAGATCATGGCAATCGGAGCTACGGTTAAGAAATGGCAAGCGTTTTACTAAACGAACCGATCTGTGATTTACAGCAACATGCCTCCTAAATGCAATAAAATGAACATGCTACAGCCACCCAACATGAAAACAAATTACATGGCAGTGATGTACTCATCAAGCTTAACAAATCATCATGACTGAGGCATAGGAAAATGCATCCATTAAGGGCTTCAAACAAGCATGGCAAAACTGAATAAGCAAAACAGATTTCAGACTTAGCGAAATTAACGCTAGTCTGAAATTTCAGACCACGATGCTCTCTTCGGAGCAGCAAAACAACATGAAGGAAAACCTGAACATGGCAACTAAGAGCATGGCATGGAGCTACTCAACAAGCTTAACAAAACACCCAACATGACCTGGGGCCAAAAGGGTTCACAAAATACTCTACCGAGCACACGAACATTGATGAAACACAATCAGTTTTCAGACTTAGTGAAAACTGGGACATGCTGAATAATAACTCACGGAGGCATATAAACGAGCTCGATGCTCTCACTACGTTGCAAGTCATGGCAAGGCAAGCATATATCCATTAAGAAGGCACAAAATGCTAGCTATACATGGCAAGAACAATGGCATAGCATGCATGGATCACTAGCAATCACTCCGGCGAAATCGCAAAAGAGTTAACGATCTGCCCAAAACAGCAACTATCCAAAAGTTGAGCTCGATTGAGTCAACCTAGGGGGCTCCAACATAACAAGTAAAGACATGGATGGATTAAGCACAACAAGCATAACAAATCGCTCTTACTGATCATCCTCAAAAGAGGCACGGATCACTAGGAAACAAGCCGGACATATAGCATCGTGAACTAAAACGGCTCAGACTTAGTGAAAATCACTAAGTCCCTGAGATCTGTAATCTCAGGTAGCCCTCTTCGCAAGCTTGCACAAGACAACACACACATCCTAAAAATACATGGAAGGCACCTCTGGAAAGAAGACAACATGCTTAACAATTCATCCCAAAGGGGCACAGGCATATCATGCATGGATTAAATATGGCAAAAATGACAAAAGTGCATATTGAACTAACGGATCTGCAATTTAACTCAACATGCCTCCTTCCAACAGCATTTTGGGCAACAAGATGACCTCAAATGCAAATGATGCAATGGAATGAAATGATGTACTCGTCGAGACGAAGAATTTGACATATCATACGCCCAAAACGGAGCTATGGATGCAAACTTATGGGCAGTCAAACATGGCATGAAACATTAGGGAATTAGGTTAAAAGTCAACCGGAATCTTCTCAGATCCAGATCTAGCCCGATGCACTGTTCACGCGCGCGGAAAACGAGGTCGACCGGGGTTGAAGACGACGGCGGCCGGAGTTGGAGGGGTCGCCGGACTCGGCGTGGCGCGCCGGCCGGTGAGGGAGGAGGCGGCGAGGGGCGACGGCGAGGCCCGCGGCGAGCTCGGGCGCGGTGGCGCGCGCCTCGGGCGGCGCGGATGCCGCGGCGAGCCGGCACGGCAGTGGCCGGCGATGGCGGGCGCGGTGGCCGGCGCTACTCCGGCCACCGGAGCGGAGGACGGCGGCGGTGGGGAGCTGCGGGAGCGGGCGGCGCGAGGCGGCGGAGGGCGCGGGCTCGCGGGGGCCCCTCCTGGGCCTCCCGGGCCGGGACGGCGGCGGTGCCCACGTGGCAGCCCGAGAGTGGCGGGGGCGGCGGCGGACGTTGTCCGGCTCCGCCCGGACACGTCCGTCGGCGGCGGATTCCTTTTTTTTTAGGGTTTCGAGGTGGGAGACGGGATCCGAAAACGGGGGTTGTATATATAGGCATAGAGGGAGCTAGGAGAGTCCAAATGAGGTGCGGTTTTCGCCCACGCGATCGTGATCGAACGACCGAGA
Organism: Triticum monococcum; assembly: GCA_034509565.1. Lineage (NCBI taxonomy): Eukaryota > Viridiplantae > Streptophyta > Magnoliopsida > Poales > Poaceae > Triticum > Triticum monococcum. The sequence continues at coordinate 73,961,994 of CM067846.1, forward strand.
CGATGGAGCTGAGTTTGGTGGGTTTTGGGCCAAAATGGAGGGGTGTTGGGCTGCACACACACGAGGCCTTTTCGGTCCCTCGGTTAACCGTTGGAGTATCAAACGAACCCCAAATGACCCGAAACTTGACAGGCGGTCTACCGGTAGTAAACCAAGGCCGCATGGCAAGTCTCGGCCCAATACGGAAATGTTTAATCCCCACACACGAAAGAAAGCTAGAAATGGCCACCGGAGGAGAACGAAGCGCCGGAATGCAAAACGGACAACGGGGAAAATGCTCGAATGCATGAGATGAACATGTATGAAAATGCAATGCACGTGACGACATGATATGAGATGCGCGAAAACAAAAACAACACACGGAGACAAGGACCCGAACCCGAGAATTAAATATAACTTAATGCCGGAAACGGCAAGAGTCGGAGTACAATTGGGGAAGGTTACACACGGGGCATTACAAAACCAATCATAGCAGGCAGATAATAGCTTTAGTTAAAAATACAGATAATGGCTCCTTTAATATTTGTTTGCACCCAACATGAAACGCATAGTAGACACCCGAGATTAACCAGATAGTAGACATATAGTACTAATTGCTTTCCCAATATGTACCCCACAACCATTTAAATACTCAAGTTTCAGCATTAGTTTGGACCTGACTCGGAGTCTAATAGGTGAACACGATGATAAAGTAGCATGTCATCATATTAAGCGATGCATAACGTAAGCAGACACGGAAGAGCGTGACCTCTCTTGCGGACCCGTGTAGTCCTCAAGGTCATCTGCTTAGTTGATGATGGTAATGCAGTTGTCGTGGCTGCCAGCGGTGGGGAAGAAGATCTGAGGCGGCGAAAGACAGTTTGGAGAGTGGATCCCTGCTATGGTGAACCCTTCCATCGTTGGAGCAGCTGAGCTGGGGTGGCACACAGCGTAGCAGGAGCAGGACAAACCACACAAGGTTTTCTTTGACACATATCTATAACAGAAGTAATTGTGTAAGGGCTTGTTTGAATTTGAGGATACTACAATGCAGGGATAGGAAATAGACAGGAATAGGATAGGAATGCACGTGCAAAATAGAGAATTTAAAAACATAGGATTTATGCCAATCTGGGTGTTTGATTCACAAGAATTGGAAGATCACAGGACGCAAAGAAGCAAGGTGACATTAAGTCAAACCATAAGAAAATGTACAGTTATAATGCTATTATGCTACTATCTCTTAGTCTTGTGCTTCACGAATAGGAATTTGAAAAGGAGGACAAGTGGAAATTAAAATTCCTATGGTTTTTCTTTCAAGGAGACACTAAAGGAACAAATCCTACAGTTTTCCTTCGCTCCATTCCTTTGAACCAAATTCATGAATAGTAGTACCATAGGAAACTTTCCAATTCCTATATTTTCCTTCACTTTTCCTTTCAAGCACTGGCGATTCTAGTAGGCAGGCTTGAGCAAGGAAAAGCCTACACTCAAAAAATGTTTTTGTGCTACTTCTATTACTTTGGACCCAGGGCACTGCCCTACTAGCTCAACTCCCAGGCCCATCGACAAATGCCATGCTCAAACGCGCAGAGATTAATAATGATGGCCTTCAAGAGAGTCCATCACGGATAGCTAAGTTGCCTGGTACCTCACTGCTTGTCATATAGTAGGAGAAACTAATCGTATTTCACGTTACTGCGTGTGCTCAGTGGACAATATATATATAACATGTAGAGTAAAAAAAGATGCAACAAGTGTACAACCTCTTTGGCGAAGCCAAGTCGATCTCGGCGTGATTGGGTTGGTCGGTGAGGATGATCCGACGACTTGGTTGTCGGAGGAGGAGAAGAAGATCTTAAGTGTCTAGAGATGGAGCCCGGGGTACTGCTCCGCTGTGATGGAGGGTTTCGTCGTTGGAGCAGCTCCGGTGAGTTATACGACGCTGAGGCTGAAGGAGGACAAGAGAGACAACGTTAACCTGAGTGGAATTCTAATAGCATCTCCAATAGATGACGTAAAATACATAACCACAAAGTGCTAGATGTAAATACATCAGCCGCTCATCTCTAAACTTAGCTGTCGAAACTGAATTTAACTGTCGAAACTGAACTTAATAGTCGAAACTGAATTTTTCTATCGAAACTGAACGCACTAGTAGCAGAAAAGCAGTAGCAGCAGCAACGCGTGCGAGAGCCGGGGCAGCTGGTCATGTAGCAGCATCAGGTGAGGCTACCCTGAGCCGCCAGCCACCACCGGCCAAACAGCCGCCCCCGCCGCCCGCGGCCGGCGGTGCGCCGCCCCGCCCGCCCCGAAACCACTCCCCACCGCCGGTCCGCCACCGCCCCGGCCATCCCTCTAGGCCCCCCCCCCCCCCGTGCCGAGCTTTTTCTCTAGCGATCCCCACGCCACCGCCCTACCACCGCCGACGACCACTGCCCCTACCCTGAACCCTAAGATAGATACTGGGGCACCTCTTCGGCGAGCCCCCCTCCCCGCTGCGGTTGGTTCTTCCTTGACTCCGGCGAGCCCCCCCCCCCCCACCCCCTCAAAATCGACTGGCCTGAAAGTCGATTCAGTCGTCTGAAGTGTAGCTAAATCGGAGCAGCATCGCAAGCAAGAGCAAGAGCAGCAGCACGAGCAAGAGCAAGAGCAGACCAAGCAGGGGACCGAGAGCAAGAGCAGACCAAGCAGGGGACCGAGAGCAAGAGCAGAGCAGCAGCACGAGAGAGAGCTAAAGCAGCAGCACCTCCTACTGATGTGGACGTCGCTGCCTGATACGTCTCCATCGTATCTATAATTTTTGATTGTTCTATGCCAATATTCTACAACTTTCATATACTTTTGGCAACTTTTTATACTATTTTTGGAACTAACATATTGATCCAGTGCCCAGTGCCAGTTCCTGTTTGTTGCATGTTTTTTGTTTTTCAGAAAATCCATATCAAACGAAGTCCAAACAGGATGAAAACTGAGGGAGATTTTTTTTGGAATATATGTGATTCTTGGGAAAAAGAATCAACGCGAGACGATGCCCGAGGGGGCCAAGAGGCAGGGGGTGTGCCCTGGGCTCTCGTGGCCACCCCGTAAGGCGGTTGGTACCCTTCTTTCACCGCAAGAGAGCTAATATCCGAATAAAAATTGTGTCCAAATTTCAGCCCAATCGGAGTTACGGATCTCCAGGAATATAAGAAACGGTGAAAGGACAGAATCTGGAACGTGGAAGCAGAGAGAGACAGAGAGACATATCCAATCTCGGAGGGGATCTCACCCCTCCGCCGCCATGGATGCCATGGACCCGAGGGGAAACCCTTCTCCCATCTAGGGAGAAGGTCAAGGAAGAAGAATAAGAAGGGAGGCTCTCTCCCCCTCTCTCCCGGTGGCGCCGGAACGCCGTCGGGGCCATCATCATCACCTCCATCTACACCAACACCTCCGTCATCTTCACCAACATCTCCATCACCTTCCCCCATCTATCTATAGCGGTCCACTCTCTCGCAAACCGTTGTACCCTAGACTTGAACATGGTGCTTTATGGTTCATATTATTATCCAATGATGTGTTGCCATCCTATGATGTTTGAGTAGATTTTCGTTGTCCTATCGGTAATTGGTGGATTGCTATGATTGGTTTAATTTGCTTGTGGTTATGTTGTTGTCCTTTGGTGCCCATCATATTAGCGCGCACGTGGATCACACCATAGGGTTAGCTGTATGTTGATAGGACTATGTATTGGAGGGCAAGAGTGACAGAAGCTTCAACCTAGCATATAAATTGATGCCTATGGGATTGAAGGGGGACCAATATATCTTAATGGTATGGTTGGGTTTTACCTTAATGAACGTTAGTAGTTGCGGATGCTTTCTAGTAGTTCCAATCATAAGTTCATAGAATTCCAAGTCAGGGATGACATGCTAGCAGTGGCCTCTTCCACATAAAACTTGCTATCGGTCTAGTAAAGTAGTCAATTGCTTAGGGACAATTTCGCAACTCCTACCACCACTTTTCCACACTCGCTATACTAACTTTATTGCTTCTTTACCTAAACAGCCCCTACTTTTTATTTACGCGCTCTTTATTATCTTGCAAACCTATCCAAAAACACCTACAAAGTACTTCTAGTTTCATATTTGTTCTAGGTAAAGCGAACGTTAAGCGTGCGTAGAGTTGTATCGGTGGTTAATAGAACTTGAGGGAATATTTGTTCTGCATTTAGCTCCTCGTTGGGTTTGACACTCTTACTTATCGAAAGAGGCTACAATTGGTCCCCTATACTTGTGGGTTATCTAGACCTTTTTCTGGCGCCGTTGCCGGGGAGTTATAGCGTGGGGTGAATATTCTCGTGTGTGCTTGTTTGCTTTATCACTAAGTAGTTTTTATTTTGTTCTCTTGTTTTCTATCTTTATTTATGGGTAGGAAACGGAAAATACCAAAAAAATAGTGGTACCTACTGAACCAATGGTTGAAGAACCACTCAAAATCTATCACACTACTGAAGCTTTTTACTTGGATCATCTTCAATCCCTATGTGCTCAGGCTGAAACCCCAACTAGCTTAGTTGAGGGAAAATGTTTAGATGAGCATGGTTGTTATGTGTGACACCGCATATCTGAAAATGGAAACTTTTACCGGATCAAATTCACCGTTTGCAGTGCTATGCTTGGAATTTATGTGAAATATATGATTGTACTTGTTGTTCTAAAGACCCTAAGAAACACCTTCCTTACCAATGTGGGTTTAGTGATAATGGAATCGTATCTTCGTATACTAAGGGTGTTTATAATTACTATGATGTTCAACAAATTGAATAATTTTTTGCTTTTAGGGGTACTTGTGAAATTGCTTCTTTTATTGAAGAGTGTGATACTACTCTCTACAAATCTGAAAATTTGGCCATACTTAAATATTGCTATGATAAATATGCTTCTAATCCTTATATTAAACCATATATTGAGGACTCCTCCGTTGTTAAAGAAGAGACTAATATTTGTAGGAGTCTATGGAAGAAGAAATTAATGACATTCTGAGCTCATTGGATGAAAAAGATGAGGAGGAGAGCGAAGAACAAAAGGAGGAAGAGCGGATTGATCACCCGTTCCCACCTTCTAATGAGAGTAACTCTTCAACTCATACATTGTTTAATTTCCCTTCGTACCTACCAAAGGATGACTGCTATGATGATTGTTATGATCCCATTGATCCTTTTGAAATATCCTTTTTGATGATGCTTGCTATGCTTGTGGCCAAGATGCCAATATGAATTATCCTTATGGAGATGAACTTGCCATAGTTCCTTATGTTAAACATGAAGTTGTTGCTATTGCACCCACGCATGATAGTCCTATTATCTTTTTGAATTCTCCCGACTACACTATATCAGAGAAGTTTGCCCTTATTAAGGATTATATTGATGGGTTGCGTTTCACTACTACACATGATGATTTTGATGACTATAATATGCATGTTCTTGCTGATACTACTTGCAATTATTATGAGAGAGGAACTACATCTCCGCCTCTTTATGTTTCCAACACGATAGAATTGCAAGAAACTACTTATGCTATGTATTGGCCTTTACTTGATGTGCATGAATTGTTCTTGTATGACATGCCGATGCATAGGAAGAGGGTTACACTTCGTCATTGCTTGATATATGTTACTTTGTGCTCACTACTAAATTACAAATCATTGTTGATTCACATTGGCTTTGATATACCTTGGGATCCGGGTGGATCCATTACTTGAGCACTATAAGCCTAGCTTAATGGCTTTAAAGAAAGCGCTGCCAGGGAGACAACCCAGAAGTTTTAGAGAGTCATTTATTTCTGTTGTGTGCTTTTATGAAGTTTAAAAACAAGAATAATGTGCCAAGATTTTCCTTTAGGATGTTTACATTGCTTGTTGGTTTGTGCGGTGCAAGATAGAAACTTTAGCTGTAGTGAGTGATTTTACATTTTTTTTACTGGAATGTCAAACAGTTCTGAAACTTTTTGCACTGTCTTTCTATACAAATTGTTTATTTTTCCTAATTATTTCAGAATTTTTTGAGTACCAGAGGTATGGTGAATGCTCAGATTATTACAGACTGTCCTGTTTAAGACAGATTCTGTTTTGATGCATAGTTTGCTTGTTTTGATGAAACTATCGATTTCTATCAGTGGATTAAGCCATGGAAAAGTTATATTACAGTAGCTACAATGCAAAAATAAAATATGAATTGGTTTGCAACAGTACTTAGAGTAGTGATTTGCTTTATTATACTAACGGATCTTACCGAGCTTTCTGTTGAGATTTGTGTGGATGAAGTGTTCGAAGAACGAGGAGGTCTCAATGTGAGGAGAAGGAGGAGAGGCAAGAGCTCAAGCTTTGGGATGCCCAAGGCACCCCAAGTAAATATTCAAGGAGACTCAAGCATCTAAGCTTGGGGATGCCCCGGAAGGCATCCCATCTTTCTTCAACAAGTATCGGTATGTTTTCGGATTCGTTTCGTTCATGTGATATGTGCGAATCTTGGAGCGTCTTTTGCATTTAGTTTTCATTTTTATTTTATGCACCATGCTGGTATGAGATAGTCCATGGTTTATTTATAGAATGCTCATTGCACTTCACTTATATCTTTTGAGTATGGCTTTATAGAATGCTTCATGTGCTTCACTTATATCATTTGAAGTTTGGATTGCCTGTTTGTCTTCACATAGAAAACCGCCATTTGTAGAATGCTCTTTTGATTCACTTATATTTTTTGGAGCATGGGCACATATTTTGTAGAAAGAATTAAACTCTCTTGCTTCATTTATATCTATTTAGAGAGATGACAGGAATTGGTCATTCACATGGTTAGTCATAAAATCCTACATAAAACTTGTAGATCACCGAATATGATATGTTTGATTCCTTGCAATAGTTTTGCGATATAAATATGGTGATATTAGAGTCATGCTAGTGGGTAGTTGTGGATTGTAGAAATACTTGTTGAAGTTTGTGATTCCCGTAGCATGCACATATGGTGAACCATTATGTGATGAAGTCGGAGCATGATTTATTTATTGGTTGTCTTCCTTATGAGTGGCGGTCGGGGACGAGCGATGGTCTTTTCCTACCAATCTATTGCCATAGGAGCATGCTGATACGTCCAAGGTTGTCAGAATCGTGATTCTATTATACGATTCTATGACTTTACGATCCAAACTAACCCCTATGATTCTACGATTTTAGTTCTTAGAATCTACGTTTCTACGATCCTGATAGTGGAGATTCTATGATTTGCTATCCTACCATCAAAGCTCCGATCCGATTCAAAATCGCGATTCTGACAACCTTGGATACGTCTCCGTCGTATCTACTTTTCCGAACACTTTTGCTCTTGTTTTGGACTCTAACTTGCATGATTTGAATGGAACAAACCCAGACTAACGCTGTTTTCAGCAGAATTGCCATGGTGTTATTTTTGTGCAGAAATAAAAGTTCTCAGAATGACCTGAAAAGCAACGGAGAATTATTTTGGAATATACAAAAAATACTGGAAGAAAGCTCCACTTTAGGGGTGCCTCCACCCGTCCACAAGGGTGGGGGCGCGCCGGCCCCCGGATGCTCCACCGACCTCAACCCTGAATCCATATATTCACTTTCAGGGAGAAAAAAATCAAAGAGAAGGATTCATCACGTTTTACGATACGGAGCCACCGCCAAGCTCTAAACTCTCTCGGGAGGGCTGATCTGGAGTCCGTTCGGGGCTCCGAAGAGGGGAATCCGTCGCCATCGTCATCATTAACCTTCCTCCATCACCAATTTCATGATGCTCACCGCCGTGTGTGAGTAATTCCATCGTAGGCTTGTTGGACGATGATGGGTTGGATGAGATTTATCATGTAATCGAGTTAGTTTTGTTAGGGTTTGATCCCTAGTATCCACTATGTTCTGAGATTGATGTTGCTATGACTTTGCTATGCTTAATGCTTGTCACTAGGGCCCGAGTGCCATGATTTCAGATCTGAACCTATTATGTTTTCATCAATATATGTGAGTTCTTGATCCTATCTAACAAGTCTATAGTCACCTACTATGTGTTATGATCCGGCAACCCTGAAGTGACAATAATCGGGACCATTCCCGGTGATGACCATAGTTTGAGGAGTTCATGTGTTCACTATGTGTTAATGCTTTGGTCCGGTACTCTATTAAAAGGAGGCCTTAATATCCCTTAGTTTCCAATAGGACCCCGCTGCCACGGGAGGGTAGGACAAAAGATGTCATGCAAGTTCTTTTGCATATGAACGTATGACTATATTCGGAATACATGCCTACATTACATTGATGAACTGGAGCTAGTTCTGTGTCACCCTAGGTAATGACTGTTACATGATCGATCGCATCCGGCATAATTCTCCATCACCGATCCAATGCCTACAAGCTTTTCCTATATTGTCCTTCGCTTATTTACTTTTCCATTGCTACTGTTATAATCACTACAAAACCCAAAAATCTTACTTTTGCTACCGTTACCTTTTGCCACCGTTACCACTACTATCTTATTACTTTGCTACTAAATACCTTGCTGCAGATATTAAGTTTCTAGGTGTGGTTGAATTGACAACTCAGCTGCTAATACTTGAGAATATTCTTTGGCTCCCCTTGTGTCGAATCAATAAATTTGGGTTGAATACTCTACCCTCAAAAACTGTTGTGATCCCCTATACTTGTGGGTTATCAAGAACATTTTCTGGCGCCGTTGCCGGGGAGCATAGCTCTATTCTTTGAGTCACTTGGGATTTATATCTCCTTATAATTATGAAGAACTTGAAAGATCAAAGAACCAAGATTTTTCCCTCAACTACGAGGGGAGGTAAGGAACTGCCATCTAGCTCTGCACTCGATTCACCTTCTGTTTTGAGTAAGCTTGCGACACCTAAACCTGCTTCTGCTATTAATTCTGATATGTCGCATGTTATTGATGATGCCACTTCTGCCATGCATGATACTTATGATGAAACTACTTCTATGCTTGATACCAATGTGCCACTTGGTGAATTTCTTGATGAACAACTTGCTAGGGCAAGAGAGAATGAAATTATTGAAACTGATAATATTGATGAAAGTGATGATGAAGATTCTCCCCCTAGATATGAATTACCTGTTGTTCTTGAAGGTTATGTTATGGATTAAGAAACAGCTAGAGACTTTCTTGCTTGCAATGATAGGAGTGATCTTAAGAAACTATTAGCTAAGCTGAAACAAAAATCTCTGAATGCTAGAATGAAATATGATCTTGCTTATGCTACTTCACCTATCTTTATTGCTGATAAGGATTATGATTTCTTTGTTGATCCTGAGTTAATTACTTTGGTTGAATCTGATCCTTTCTATGGCAATGAATCAGAAACTGTTGTGGCAAATCTTACTAAATTAAATGATATAGCTACCCTGTTCACTAATGATGAGAAAACTCGCTACTATTATACCCTTAAATTATTTTCGTTCTCATTAAAGGGTGATGCAAAGATATGGTTCAATTCTCTTGATCCTGGTTGTATGTGTAGTCCCTAGGATATGATTTACTACTTCTCTGCTAAATATTTCCCGGCTCATAACAAACAAGGTGCTTTAAGGGAGATATATAATTTTGTGCAACTTGAAGAAGAAAGTTTCCCATAAGCTTGGGGGAGGCTTCTCCAATTACTTAATGCTTTGCCTGGTCATCCTCTCAAGAAGAATGAAATACTTGATATCTTTTATAATGGACTAACCGATGCTTCCAGAGATTACCTGGATAGTTGTGCTGGTTGTGTTTACAGGGAAAGAACTATTGATCAAGCTGAAATTCTATTGAATAATATGTTGACTAATGAAAATAATTGGACACTTCCTGAACCAACTCCTAAGCCAACTCCGAAGAAAAGGGGTATTCTATTTCTCAGTCCCGAAGATATGCAAGAGGCAAAGAAATCTATGAAAGAAAAAGGTATAAAAGCTGAAGATGTTAAGAATTTACCACCTATTGAAGAAATACATGGCCTAAATTTGCCTCCTGTTGAAGAAATACACGGTCTCGATAACCCGACACGGGTAGTAAAGGTAAACTCTCTCTATAGATATGATAAAGCTGAAATCCCTCCTGCTAAGTTTGCTAGCCAATGTTTGGATGAATTCGATAACTTTATGGTTAAGCAAGAAGATTTTAATGCTTATGTTGGTAGACAATTGAAACATAATGCTTATATGATTGAACACTTGAGAGATTATATGGCTAATGTTAAAGGTGAACTTAAATTTATTAGTAAACATGCTTCTATGGTTACCACTCAAGTAGAACAAGTACTTAAGGCTCAAAATGATTTGCTCAATGAATTGAACAGTAAGAAAAATGATAATGTTGTTAGAGTTATGACTAGATGGGGTAAAATGACTCGGGAACCTTTGTATCCTGAGGGCCACCCCAAGAGAATTGAGCAAGATTCTTAGAGAACTAATGTTGATGCACCTAGTCCTTCTAAGAGGAAGAAAAAGAAAAATGATAGGACTTTGCATGCTTCCAGTGAACCTGTTGTTGACACACCTGAGAATCCAAATGATATTTCTATTTCTGATGCTGAAACACAATCTGGTAATGAACATGAACCTAGTGATAATGTTAATGATGATGTTCATGTTGATGCTCAACCTAGCAATAATAATGATGTAGAGATTGAACCTGCTGTTGATCTTGATAACCCACAATCAAAGAATCAACGTTATGATAAGAGAGACTTTATTGCTAGGAAGCAGGGTAAAGAAAGAGAACCATGGGTTCAGAAACCCATGCCCTTTCCTCCTAAACCATCCAAGAAAAAGGATGATGAGGATTTTGAGCGCTTTGCTGAAATGATTAGACCTATCTTTTTGCATATGCGTTTGACTGATATGCTTAAATGAATCCTTATGCTAAATATTTGAAAGATATTGTTACTAATAAGAGAAAGATACCGGAAGCTGAAATTTCCACCATGCTTGCTAATTACACTTTTAAGGGTGGAATACCAAAGAAACTTGGAGATCCAGGAGTACCAACTATACCATCCTCCATTAAAAGAAACTATGTTAAAACTACTTTATGTGATCTTGGAGCCGGTGTTAGTGTTATGCCTCTCTCTTTATATCGTAGACTCGATTTGAATAAGTTGACACCTACTGAAATATCTTTGCAAATGGCTGATAAATCAACTGCTATACATGTCGGTATTTGTGAGGATGTGCCTGTTGTGGTTGCAAACGTTACTATTTTAACGGACTTTGTTATTCTTGATATTCCCGAGGATGATAGTATGTCTATTATTCTTGGAAGACCCTTTTTGAATACTGTAGGGGCTATTATTGATTGCACCAAAGGCAATGTCACTTTTCATGTTAATGGTAATGAGCATACGGTACACTTTCCAAGGAAACAACCTCAAGCCACAGTATCAATTCTATTGGAAAATTTTCAACAATTACTATTGGAGGTTTTGAATTTCCTCTTCCTATTGTCAAGAAGAAATATGATATTCTTATTGTTGGGAACATGCATATCCCCATTGAGGTAACGTAGTGTTATTCGAAATTTCTCCGGTTTCATGTTACTCGAAATGAGTTTGTTAACAAGACCTGATCAACCTTGTTAGTGGATTCCTTTTGATGAGCATGAGATGGATGAAATTAGAAAACACAACTCTCTGTACCCTCTTTTACTTTCTGTTATTTATATTAAATAAAGCAAAAATAGTATTTTTCTGTCTGTTTTCTGAATTATCAATGCAATAAAAAATACCCCGAAAATAAAAGTTCTCCAAATGCCATGAAAATTAAATATGATTTTTTAGAATATTTGAGAATATCTGGCACTAAGAACTCATCAGGGGGAGCAAGCACCTGCCCACGAGGGTCCAGGGCGCGCCCCCTGCCTCGTGGGCCCACGGTGGCTCCCCTCCACTTATTCCAGCTACCACACACTCCTTCGTCCTCCCACAAAAATTACCAACCAGCTCAAACCCGAGTCCAAGCTCATTTTGCTGCCATTTTCGATCTCCTTGCTCAAAGCTCCATTCACAAAACTGCTTTGGGGGATTGTTCCTTGGTATGTGACTCCTCCAATGGTCCAATTAGTTTTAGTTCTAGTGCTTTGTTCATTGCAAATTTTTGCTGCTTAGGTGACCTTGTTCATGAGCTTGCATGTCAAATTTATATGGTCCCAAGTAGTTCTAATACATGATATAGCCTCTAGGCACTTGTAGGAGTAGTTGCTATCAATTTTGTTGAGTTTGGTTCACTTTTATTTTGAAGTTACTAAAAATTTCAGAAATTTTTCAGAGGAAGAAATATGTTTAGGAAAATGTACCAAGGTGGTTCTTCAAGGAAGCAAGGACCCAGGCCCGCAATACGCGATGCGGACGAGGAACCACCAAGAGACGCTCAAGTGCGGCATTGTGAATGGTCGTCAGAGGCTTTCATGATCTAAGCAGGAATTAAAGAGGAATTTGATGCATATGCGTGCAATGCTGATCTGGAGAGCTTCGAGGCAGATAAGTGTCGTCAATACCTCTATTTAACTGATTCATTTGTGAGAAGGTTTAAATTCTCATCATCACGCAATTCTCAAACTGTCCTGTTTGATCTTTATGATAATCTTATACCATGGACTTAGAAGATTTTAACACTGCTTGTAAACTCCCTCAGTGGGGTGATGTTAGTGAACCTCGCAAATCTGAATTTAGAGATTTTCTTGCTAGTATAAATGTGGGAGAGTCTAGAGATATAACACAAGCTACCATAGGGAGCATTCATTTTCCTGCTATATATATTATTTTGCTCTCTTCATAGGTAGGTGCATCAATGGTAAGGATGAAGCATGTCACATGTGTGTCCCTAATCTCAGTGTTCTCAGGAGTGTTGTATTAGGAGATAAACATTATAATTTGGGAGCCATTGTTGCACGTAGGTTGCATAATAATCGTCTTCATGGAGATTTCTTTGGTGGAATTTATGCAACTCGTATAGCTAACTTTCTAGAGATGCCCATACGTGGAGATGATATTGAGTTGCCTCCTTCTTACTTAGATTATGAGGCTATGGTTCATCATCAGTTTGTTGAGAGGAACGATCAGTTCCTCCAGTACCGACTAATCTTTGACAGACGACGCACCTATCACGTCGCCCTCCCTGCTCCTACTTTATTTGACTTTCAGGCAAAGGGGCGATATTTTATAACCAGGGAGGAGGCGACCGAGTACGAGAGGAGGGTGGAGATAGCTCGCTTCCAAGCTGCAGCTCATCAGGCCATTGCCGCTGCATCTCAGTATGACCCCAACTACAACTTTGGATATCTGCTAGGCCAGCCGTGGCCATAGACCAACTTAGGCCAAAAGCCTAAGCTTGGGGGAGTACGTATTTCTCACCGACATAAATTCATGTTCACACACTCATGCTAGTTGTCGGTGCTCATACTTTTTCATTGTAATATCCATGCTAGTTTATTTTCCTTTTTATGCTTTCTTCTTGTGTGTTTGATAAACCTTAATAAAAACAAAAAAAATTAGTTGTAGCTTTTTAGCTAGTTTACTTTTCATGTTGTAGTAGTAGTAATTAAAAAGAAAACCCAAAAGATTTCTCGTTCTTCTTTAGCTTGTTGGGAGCTTTCCCATGTAAATAGTTTTATTTATTTTCTTATTCTTTGGGGGTCGAGAGGAGAAGACCATAGTGAAAATGTTCAGTGGCTCTTATATGCATTATTGTTGATCTAACAAAGAGCCCATATTACCTTGTCTTCTCTCTTGAATTGAATGCTTGCAGATTCCAGCTTAGTCCAATGCACGTGCACTATTATTATTTTCCACACTATTCGGTCGTGCAAGTGAAAGGCAATAATGATGATTATATGATGAACTTATTGAGATGAGAAAAGCTGGTATGAACTCGACCTCTTTTTTTGTAAATATGATTACTTCATCGTTCCTGATTCAGCCTATGAATAAACATGTTTGCAATGACAATTAGAGATTGTAGTTGCTTATGCCATGCTTAATTATCTAGGAGCTTATAATGGTTTACCTTGCGTGCCAACATGCTATTAAAATGGTTGTGATGTGGTATGATAGGGTGGTATCCTCTTTTGAACGATTTGAGTGGCTTGACTTGGCACATGTTCACGCATGTAGTTGAAACAAAATCAACATAGCCTCTACGATATTTATGTTCATGGTGCATTATATCCTACTCATGCTTGCATTCGGTGTTGATTAATTTTAATGCATGTTCATGATTGTTGTCGCTCTCTAGGTGGCCGCTTCCCAGTCTTTTCTAGCCTTCACCTGTACTAAGCGGGAATACTGCTTGTGCATCCAACTCCATAAACCTCAAAGTTATTCCATATGAGTCCACCATACCTACCTATATACAGTATCTACCTGCCATTCCAAGTAAATTTGTATGTGCCAAACTCTAAACCTTCAATTAAACTTTTTTTGTATGCTCAAATAGCTCATGTATCTACTAGGGTTGTTTGTATCTTCCATGCTAGGCGGGTTATTCTCAAGAGGAGTGGACTCCGCTCCTCACTCACGAGAAAATGGCTGGTCATCGGGATGCACAGTCCTATGCTTTATGCAAATCAAATCAAAATAACTGCAAACAAAACTCCCCCAGGACTCTTGTTAGTTGGAGGCACTCGTTGTTTCGAGCAAGCCATGGATTGATTCTTGTTGGTGGAGGGGGAGTATAAACTTTACCATTCTGTTTGGGAACCGCCTATAATGTGTGTAGCCTGGAAGATATCGAGATCTCTCATTTGTTATGTTGATAATGAAAGTATACCGCTCAAAATATTATTCATATCTATTTCAAAAACGAGCTCTGGCACCTCTACAAATCCCTGCTTCCCTCTGCGAAGGGCCTATCCATTTACTTTTATGTTGAGTCATCATCCTCTTATTAAAAAGCACCCGTTGGAGAGCACCGCTGTCATTTGCATTCATTACTGTTAGTTTACATTGAGTATGACTTGACTGGATCTCTTTTACCATGAATTACAATGTCTAGTCGGTCCTTGATCTTTAAAGGTGATCTGCATTTATTTCTTTGCGGTCTCAGAAAGAGCTAGTGATGTCTACTACACAACCTTCTTCTTATAGACGTTGTTGGGACTCCAAGTGCAGAGGTTTGTAGGACAGTAGCAAATTTCCCTCAAGTGGGTGACCTAAGGTTTATCAATCCGTAGGAGGCGTAGGATGAAGATGGTCTCTCTCAAGCAACCCTGCAACCAAATAACAAAGAGTCTCTTGTGTCCCCATCACACCCAATACAATGGTAAGTTGTATAGGTGCACTAGTTCGGCGAAGAGATGGTGATACAGGTGGTATATGGATAGTAGATAATAGTTTTTGTAATCTGAAAATATAAAAACAGCAAGGTAACTAATGATAAAAGTGAGTGTAAACGGTATTGCAATGGGTTGAAACAAGGCCTAGGGTTCATACTTTCGCCAGTACAAGTTCCATCAACAATACTAACATACTTGGATCACATAACTATCCCTCAACATGCAACAAAGAGTCACTCCAAAGTCACTAATAGCGGAGAACAAATGAAGAGATTATGGTAGGGTATGAAACCACCTCAAAGTTATTCTTTCCAATCAATCTGTTGGGCTATTCCTATAAGTGTCACAAACAGCCCTAGAGTTCATACTAGAATAACACCTTAAGACACAAATCAACCAAAACCCTAATGTCACCTAGATACTCCAATGTCACCTCAAGGATCCGTGGGTATGATTATACGATATGCATCACACAATTTCAGATTCATCTATTCAACCAACACATAGAACCTCAAAGACTGCCCCAAAGTTCCTACCGGAGAATCACGACGAAAACATGCGCCAACCCCTATGCATAGGTTCATGGGCGGAACCCGCAAGTTGATTACCAAAACATACATCAAGTGAATCACGTGGTATCCCATTGTCACCACAGATACGCACGACAAGACATACATCAAGTGTTTTCAAATCTTTAAAGACTCAATCCGATAAGATAACTTCAAAGGGGAAACTCAATCCATTACAAGAGAGTAGAGGGGGAGGAGAAACATCAGATCCAACTATAATAGCAAAGCTCGCGATACATCAAGATCGTGCCAAATCAAGAACACGAGAGAGAGAGAGAGATCAAACACATAGCTATTGGTACATACCCTTAGCCCCGAGGGAGAACTACTCCCTCCTCATCATGGAGAGCACCGGGATGATGAAGATGGCCATCGGAGAGGGATTCCCCCTCCGGCAGGGTGCCGGAACGGGTCTAGATTGGCTTTCGGTGGCTACGGAGGCTTCTGGCGGCGGAACTCCCGATCTATTGTGCTCCCCAATTGTTTTAGGGTATATGGAGATATATAGGCGGAAGAAGTACGTTAGGGGGCCCACGAGGGTGGAGGGCGTGCCCAGGGGGGTGGGCGCGCCCCCTACCTCGTGGCCTCCTCAAAGCTTCCCTTACGTGGACTCCAAGCCTTCTGGGCTTCTTCTGATCCAAAAATAAGTTCCGTGAAGTTTCAGGTCAACTGGACTCCATTGATTTTCTTTTTCTGCGATATTCTAAAACAAGGAAAAAAAGGAACTGGCACTAGGCTCTGGGTTAATAGGTTAGTCCCACAAATCATATAAAATAGCATATAAATGCATATAAAACATCCAAGGTTGATAATATAATAGCATGGAACAATCAAAAATTATAGATACATTGGAGACGTATCAGCATCCCCAAGCTTAATTCCTGCTCATCCTCGAGTAGGTAAATGATAAAAACAGAATTTTTGATGTGGAATGCTACCTAACATATTTCTCTAAGTAATTCTTCTTTATTGTGGCATGAATGTTCAGATCCATAAGATTCAAGACAAAAGTTTAATATTGACATAAAAATAATAATACTTCAAGCATACTAACCAAGTAATCATGTCTTCTCAAAATAACATGGCCAAAGAGAGCTATCCCTACAAAATCATATAGTCTGGCTATGCTCCATCTTCACCACACAAAGTATTTAAATCATGCACAACCCCGATGACAAGCCAAGCAATTGTTTCATACTTTTGGTGTTCTCAAACTTTTTCAATCTTCATGCAATACATGAGCGGGAGCCATGGACATAGCACTATAGGTGGAATAGAATGGTGGTTGTGGAGAAGACAAAAAGGAGAAGATAGTCTCACATCAACTAGGCGTATCAACGGGCTATGGATATGCCCATCAATAGATATAAATGTGAGTGAGTAGGGATTGCCATGCAACGGATGCACTAGAGCTATAAGTGTATGAAAGCTCAACAAAAGAAACTAGTGGGTGTGCATCCAACTCGCTTGCTCACGAAGACCTAGGGCATTTTGAGGAAGCCCATCATTGGAATATACAAGAGAAGTTCTATAATGAAATATTACCACTAGTATATGAAAGTGACAACATAGGAGACTCTCTAACATGAAGATCATGGTGCTACTTTGAAGCACAAGTGTGGTAAAAGGATAGTAGCATTGCCCCTTCTCTCTTTTTCTCTCATTTTTTATTTTTTTTATTTGGGCCTTCCCTTTTTTTATGGCCTCTTTTCTATTTATTTTATTTGGGCTTCTTTGGCCTCTTTTATTTATTTATTTATTTATTTATTTTCGTCCGGAGTCGCATCCCGACTTGTGGGCGAATCATAGTCTCCATCATCCTTTCCTCACTGGGACAATGCTCTAATAATGATGATCATCACACTTTTATTTACTTACAACTCAATTATTACACCTTGATTCTTAGAACAAGATATGACTATATGAATGCCTCCGGCGGTGTACCGGGATGTGCAATGACTCATGAGTGACATGTATGAAAGGATTATGAATGGTGGCTTTGCCACAAATACGATGTCAACTACATGATCATGCAAAGCAATATGACAATGATGGAGTGTGTCATAATAAACGGAATGGTGGAAAGTTGCATGGCAATATATCTCGGAATGGCTATGGAAATGCCATAATAGGTAGGTATGGTGGCTGTTTTGAGGAAGATATATGGTGGGTTTATGGTACCGGCGAAAGTTGCGCGGTACTAAAGAGGCTATCAATGGTGTAAGGGTGAGAGTGCGTATAATCCATGGACTCAACATTGGTCATAAAGAACTCACATACTTATTGCAAAAATTTATTAGTTATCGAAACAAAGTATTACGTGCATGCTCCTAGGGGGATAGATTGGTAGGAAAACACCATCGCTCGTCCCCGACCGCCACTCATAAGGAAGGTAATCAATAAATAAATCATGCTCCGACTTCATCACATAATGGTTCACCATACGTGCATGCTACGGGAATCACAAACTTTAACACAAGTATCTCTCAAATTAACAACTACTCACTAGCATGACTCTAATATTACCATCCTCATATCTCAAAACAATCATCAAGTATCAAACTTCTCATAGTATTCAATGCACTCTATATGAAAGTTTTTATTATATCCCTCTTGGATGCCCATCATATTAGGACTAGTTTCATAACCAAAGCAAACTACCATGCTGTTCTAAAGACTCTAAAAATAATATAAATGAAGCATGAGAGTTCATCTAAAACTACCACCATGCTCTAAAAAGATATAAGTGAAGTGCTAGAGCAAATGACAAACTACTCCGAAAGATATAAGTGAAGATCAATGAGTAGTCAAATAATTGTGCAACTATGTGAAGACTCTCTAACATTTAAGAATTTCAGATCTTGGTATTTTATTCAAACAGCAAGCAAAACAAAATAAAATAAAATGACGCTCCAAGCAAAAGACATATCATGTGGCGAATAAAAATATAGCTCCAAGTAAAGTTACCGATGAACGAAGACGAAAGACGGGATGCCTTCTGGGACATCCCCAAGCTTAGGCTTTTGGTTGTCCTTGAATATTACCTTGGGGTGCCTTGGGCATCCCCAAGCTTAGACTCTTGCCACTCCTTATTCCATAGTCCATCGAATCTTTACCCAAAACTTGAAAACTTCACAACACAAAACCTAACAGAAAACTCGTAGGCTCCGTTAGTATAAGAAAGCAAATCACCATCATAATGTACTGTTGTGAACTCATTCTTGATTTATATTGGTGTTAAACCTACTGTATTCCGACTTCTCTATGGTTTATAAACTATTTTACTAGGCATAGATTCATCAAAATAAGCAAATAACACATGAAAAAGAGAATCTATCAAAAACAGAACAGTCTGTAGTAATCTGGATCAAACGTATACTTATGGAACCCCAAAAATTCTAAACTAAATTTATGGACCTGAGTAATTTATCTATTAATCATCTTCAAAAAGAATTAACTAAATAGCACTCTCCAAATAAAAATGGCAGCAATTCTCGTGAGCGCTAAAGTTTCTGTTTTTTACAGCAAGATCAACAAGACTTTCCCCAAAGTCTTCCCAACGGTTCTACTTGGCACAAACACTAATTAAAACATAAAAAATACAATAATTACAGAGGCTAGATAAATTATTTATTACTAAACAATAGAAAAAAGCAAGGAACAAAAATAAAGTTGGGTTGCCTCCCAACAAGTGCTATCGTTTAACGCCCCTAGCTAGGCATCATGATTTCAATGATGCTCACATAAAGGATAAGAATTGAAACATAAAGAGAGCATCATGAAGAATATTACTAGCACATTTAAGTCTAACCCACTTCCTATGCATATGGATTTTGTGAGCAAACAAATTGTGGGAACAAGAATCAACTTGCATAGGAAGGTAAAACAAGGATAACTTTAAAAGTTTAAGCACATAGAGAGGGAACTTGATATTATTGCAATTCCTACAAGCATAAGTTCCTCCCTCATAATAATTTTCAGTGGCATCATGAATGAATTCAACAATATAACCATCACATAAATCACTCTTTTCATGATCTACAAGCATAGAATTTTTATTACTCTCCACATAAGCAAAATTCTTCTCATTCGGAATAGTGGGAGTATCATAAGAGACCCGAATACTATAAATTGTTTCCACATTAAAAGAGTAATGTTCAGAAAATGGATAATCATAATCATGGAAAGTTTTATAAATATAATCACTACTTTTTATAGCATAAGTATCATCACAATAATCATCATAGGTAGGAGGCATGCTATCATCATTATAAATTTGCATATCAAAACTTGGGAGACTAAAAATATCATCTTCATTAAACGTAGCATCCCAAGCTTGGGACAAACATTAATTGCAGAAAATATATTCTCAAAAAAATCATCTTCATCAAACATAGCATCCCCAAGCTTGGGCCTTTTCATATTATAAGCATAATCACTCTCATCATTAATAGTATGGATAGCACCAATAGTATAGCAATTATCATATTCTTCCAAGGAAGTGCCAAAAAGATTTTCAAGATCATAAGAAGTATCATTATCTTCCACAATTATATTTTCATGAGGCACAATAGTAATAGGATCAGCATTATTTGGGAGAGATATCTTTTTACCTCTCTTCCTTTTTCTTTTCTTCTTCTTTACCACATCATGTGTGGGTTCAATCCTCTTTTTGGAGCTCCTTATTAATGAGATTGGTTGAATAGGAGGCTCCTCCTCGTTACCTGATTCATCATAAGAAATAATAGGAGGATATTGGGAAGTCTCTTCCCTTTCATTAGTATTCTCTTCATCTTCTATTTGTTTTCTTTTCTTTATGTAGTTGGCAATATAAGGATTTTCAATACAATTCACCGCACAATACATATAAATTTCCTCTAGATCAAAATGAAGAACTCTATCAAGGGAAAATTTTGGAATATCCTTACTTACATTTCATCTCTTCATAACCCAAGAGCAAACTAAGTTCATTATGATGTGCATGGTAAATCAAGTCATCACAATTTTTGGACACGATACGATCATGAAACAATTTGCATTGGGTATTGAAATGATCATGTTCATTGCAAAGCTCACAAGTATGGCCAAGATAATTTAAATTTTCAGCACATTCATCTAGCCTTTCTTGCAACAATTTAGTTTCTAAGTACTTATGCCTCTTGCAATATCTATCTTCCCTATTTGGTGTGTACTTAGAAACCCAATGTACTCCACAAAAATTGACATGTTTATAGGAGACATCATAACTAGTGCAATCATCATTAGTATCATGGATATTCAAAGAATTCGTACTAACAACATTGCAATCATACTCATCATTCAAAGATTTAGTGCCAAACATTTTATAGACTTCTTCCTCTAGCACTTGAGCATAATTTTCCTTTCCATCATACTCACGAAAGATATTAAAAAGATGAAGCGTATGACACAAACTCAATTCCATATTTTTGTAGTTTTCTTTTATAAACTAAACTAGTGCTAAAACAAGAAACTAAAAGACTCGATTGCAAGATCTAAAGATATACCTTCAAGCACTAACCTCCCCGGCAACGGCGCCAGAAAAGAGCTTGATGTCTACTACACAACCTTCTTCTTGTAGACGTTGTTGGGCCTCCAAGTGCAGAGGTTTGTAGGACAGTAGCAAATTTCCCTCAAGTGGATGACCTAAGGTTTATCAATCCATAGGAGGCGTAGGATGAAGATGGTCTCTCTCAAGCAACCCTGCAACCAAATAACAAAGAGTCTCTTGTGTCCCCAACACACCCAATACAATAGTAAATTGTATACGTGCACTAGTTCGGCGAAGAGATGGTGATACAAGTGGTTGTGGATAGTAGATAATAGTTTTTGTAATCTGAAAATATAAAAACAGCAAGGTAACTAATGATAAAAGTGAGCGTAAACGGTTTTGCAATGCGTTGAAACAAGGCCTAGGGTTCATACTGTCGCTAGTGCAAGTTCCCTCAACAGTACTAACATAATTGGATCACATAACTATCCCTCAACATGCAACAAAGAGTCACTCCAAAGTCACTAATAGCGGAGAACAAACGAAGATATTATGGTAGGGTACGAAACTACCTCAAAGTTATTCTTTCCAATCAATCCGTTGGGCTATTCCTATAAGTGTCACAAATAGCCCTAGAGTTCGTACTAGAATAACATCTTAAGACATAAATCAACCAAAACACTAATGTCACCTAGATACTCCAATGTCACCTCAAGTATCCGTGGGTATGATTATACGATATGCATCACACAATCTCAGATTCATCTATTCAACCAAGACATAGAACCTCAAAGACTGCCCCAAAGTTCCTACCAGAGAATCACGACGAAAACATGTGCCAACCCCTATGCATAGGTTCATGGGCGGAACCCGCAAGTTGATCACCAAAACATACATCAAGTGAATCACGTGGTATCCCATTGTCACCACAGATACGCACGGCAAGACATACATCAAGTGTTCTCAAATCTTTAAAGACTCAATCCGATAAGATAAATTCAAAGGGGAAACTCAATCCATTACAAGAGAGTAGAGGGGGAGGAGAAACATAAGACCCAACTATAATAGCAAAGCTCGCGATACATCAAGATCGTGCCAAATCAAGAACACGAGAGAGAGAGAGAGATCAAACACATAGCTACTGGTACATACCCTCAGCCCCGAGGGAGAACTACTCCCTCCTCGTCATGGAGAGCACTGGGATGATGAAGATGTCCACCAGAGAGGGATTTCCCCTCCGGCAGGGTGCCGGAATGGGTCTAGATTGGCTTTCGGTGGCTACGGAGGCTTCTGGCGGCGGAACTCCTGATCTATTGTGCTCCCCGATCATTTTAGGGTATATGGAGATATATAGGCGGAAGAAGTACGTCAGGGGGCCCACAAGGGTGGAGGGCGCGCCCCCCTACCTCATGGCCTCCTCGAAGCTTCCCTTACGTGGACTCCAAGCCTTCTGGGCTTCTTCTGATCCAAAAATAAGTTCCGTGAAGTTTCAGGTCAATTGGACTCCGTTTGATTTTCCTTTTCTGCGATATTCTAAAAGAAGGAAAAAACAGGAACTAGCACTGGGCTCTGGTTAATAGGTTAGTCCCAAAAATCATATAAAATAGCATATAAATGCATATAAAACATCCAAGGTTGATAATATAATAGCATGGAACAATCGAAAATTATAGATACGTTGGAGACGTATCAGCTAGCAAGATACCGTCTTGTCATATCATATCATGATTATTTTGAGAAAGTGTTGTCATCCGAGATTTATTATTATTACTCGCTAGTTGATTATGTCATTGATATGAGTAAACATGAGACCTTAGTGTTATTGTGAATATGGTTAGTTCATAATCTTTGTTGAAAACCTGAATGCTGGCTTTACATATTTACAACAACAAGAGCAAACAGGGTTTGTAAAAGTTTTTCTTTATCACTTTCAGTTTATCAACTGAATTGCTTAAGGACAAGCAAAGGTTTAAGCTTGGGGGAGTTGATACGTCTCCGTCGTATCTACTTTTCCAAACACTTTTGCCCTTGGTTTGGACTCTAACTTCCATGATTTGAATGGAACTAACCTGGACTGACGCTGTTTTCAGCAGAATTGCCATGGTGTTATTTTTGTGCAGAAATAAAAGTTCTCGGAATGACCTGAAAATCAATGGAGAATTATTTTGGAATATGTAAAAAATACTGGAAGAATGATCCACGTCAGGGGGGCCTCCACCCATCCACAAGGGTGGGGGCGTGCCCCCTGCCTTGTGGGCCCCTTGATGCTCCACCGACCTCAACCCTGACTCCATATATTCACTTTCGGGGAGAAAAAATCAAAGAGAAGGATTCATCGTGTTTTATGATACGGAGCCTCCGCCAAGCCCTAAACTCTCTCGGGAAGGCTGATCTGGAGTCCGTTCGGGGCTCTGGAGAGGGGAATCCGTCGCCATCGTCATCATTAACCCTCCTCCATCACCAATTTCATGATGCTCACCGCCGTGTGTGAGTAATTCCATCGTAGGCTTGCTGGACGGTAATGGGTTGGATGAGATTTATCATGTAATCGAGTTATTTTTGTTAAGGTTTGATCCCTAGTATCCACTATGTTCGGAGATTGATGTTGCTATGACTTTGCTATGCTTAATGCTTGTCACTAGGGCCTGAGTGCCATGATTTCAAATATGAACCTATTATGTTTTCATGAATATATGTGAGTTCTCGATCCTAGCTTGCAAGTCTATAGTCACCTACTATGTGTTATGATCCGGTAACCCCGAAGTGACAATAATCGGGACCACTCTCGGTGATGATCATAGTTTGAGGAGTTCATGTATTCACTATGTGTTAATGCTTTGGTCCGGTACTCTATTAAAAGGAGGCCTTAATATCCCTTAGTTTCCAATAGGACCCCGCTGCCATGGGAGGGTAGGACAAAAGATGTCATGCAAGTTCTTTTCCATAAGCACGTATGACTATATTCGGAATACATGCCTACATTACATTGATG
Organism: Triticum monococcum; assembly: GCA_034509565.1. Taxonomy (NCBI): domain Eukaryota; kingdom Viridiplantae; phylum Streptophyta; class Magnoliopsida; order Poales; family Poaceae; genus Triticum; species Triticum monococcum. Next base: position 73,986,365 of record CM067846.1, read on the forward strand.
AACTGGAGCTAGTTCTGTGTCACCCTAGGTTATGACTGTTACATGATCGATCGCATCCGGCATAATTCTCCTTCACCGATCCAATGCCTATGAACTTTTCCTATATATATATATATAGTCCTTCGCTTATTTACTTTTCCGTTGCTACTATTATAATCACTACAAAACCCAAAAATATTACTTTTGCTACCGTTACCTTTTGCCACCATTACCACTACTATCATATTACTTTGCTACTAAATACCTTGCTGCAGATATTAAGTTTCCAGGTGTGGTTGAATTGACAACTCAGCTGCTAATACTTGAGAATATTCTTTGGTTCCCCTTGTGTCGAATCAATAAATTTGGGTTGAATACTCTACCCTCGAAAACTGTTGCGATCGCCTATACTTGTGGGTTATCACATGCGCGTAGGTACTTTGTTTCAATAGCTAATAGACTTTTGTAATAAGTATGTGAGTTCTTTATGACTAATGTTGAGTCCATGGATTATACGCACTCTCACCCTTCCATCATTGCTAGCCTCTTCAGTATCGTGCATTGCCCTTTCTGACCTCGAGAGTTGGTGCAAACTTCGCCGGTGCATCCAAACCCTGTGATACGATACGCTCTATCACACATAAGCCTCCTTATATCTTCCTCAAAACAACCACCATACCTACCTATTATGGCATTTCCATAGCCATTCCGAGATATATTGACATGCAACTTCCATCATCATCATATAAATGACTTGAGCATTCATTGTCATATTGCTTTGCATGATCGCAAGATAGCTAGCATGATATTTTCATGGCTTGTCCGTTTTTTGATATCTTTGCTATGCTAGATCATCGCACATACTGGTACACTGCCAGAGGCATTCATATAGAGTCATATATTTGTTCTAGTATCGAGTTGTAATATTGAGTTGTAAGTAAATAAAAGTGTGATGACCATTATTATTAGAACATTGTCCCATGTGAGGTTATCAAAATAAAAGAGGCCAAAGAAGCCCAAATAAAAAAGAGGCCAAAGAAGCCCACCAAAAAAACAAAAAAATGAGAGAAAAGAGAGAAGGGACAATGTTACTATCCTTTTACCACACTTGTGCTTCAGAGTAGCACCATGTTCTTCATATAGAGAGTCTCTTGAGTTATCACTTTCATATACTAGTGGGAATTTCCATTATAGAACTTGGCTTGTATATTCCAACGATGGGCTCCTCAAATGCCCTAGGTCTTCATGAGCAAGCAATTTGGATGCACACCCACTTAGTTTTCAGTTTGAGCTTTGATACACTTATAGCTCTTAGTGCATCCGTTGCATGGCAATCCCTACTCCTCGCATTGACATCAATTGATAGTCATCTCCATAGCCCATTGATTAGCCGTGTCAATGTGAGACTTTATTCCTTTTTGTCTTCTCCACACAATCTCCATCATCATATTCTATCCCACCTATAGTGCTATATTCATGTCTCACGCTCATGTATTGCGTGAAAGTTGAAATGGTTTGAGAACATCAAAAGTATGAAACAATTGCTTGGCTTGTCATCGGGGTTGTGCATGATTTGAATATTTTGTGTGTTGAAGATGGAGCATAACCAGACCATATGATTTTGTAGGGATAACTTTCTTTGGCCACGTTATTTTGAAAAGACATGATTGCTTTATTAGTATGCTTGAAGTATTATTGTCTTAATGTGAAATGATAGACTATTGCTTTGAATCACTTGTGTCTTGATATTAATGCCATGATTAGATTACATGATCAAGATTATGCTAGGTAGCATTCCACATCAAAAATTATCTTTTTTATCATTTACATACTCGAGGACGAGTAGGAATTAAGCTTGGGGATGCTGATACGTCTCCGTCATATCTATAATTTTTTATTGTTCCATGCCAATATTCTACAACTTTCATATACTTTTGGCAACTTTTTATACTATTTTTGGGACTAACATATTGATCCAGTGCCGAGTGCCAGTTCCTGTTTGTTGCATGTTTTTTGTTTCGCAGAAAATCCATATCAAACGAAGTCCAAACGGGATAAAAACTTACGGAGATTTTTTTTGGAATATATGTGATTTTTGGGAAGAAGAATCAACGCGAGACGATGCCCGAGGGGGCCACGAGGCAGCGGGGCGCGCCCTGGGCCCTCATGGCCACCCTGTAAGTCGGTTGGTGCCCTCCTTTCGCCACAAGAAAGCTAATATCCGGATAAAAATCGTGTCCAAATTTCAGCCCAATCGGAGGTACGGATCTCCGGGAATATAAGAAACGGTGAAAGGGCAGAATCTGGAATGCAGAAACAGAGAGAGACAGAGAGACAGATCCAATCTCGGAGGGGCTCTCACCCCTCCACCGCCATGGAGGCCATGGACCAGAGGGGAAACCCTTCTCCCATCTAGGGAGAAGGTCAAGGAAGAAGAAGATGAAGAAGGGGGGCTCTCTCCCGCTCTCTCTCGGTGACGCCGGAATGTCGTTGGGGCCATCATCATCACTGCAATCTACACCAACACCTCCGTCATCTTCACCAACATCTCCATCACCATCCCCCATCTATCTACAGCGGTCCACTCTCCCGCAACTCACTGTACCCTCTACTTGAACATGGTGCTTTATGCTTCATATTATTGTCCAATGATGTTTTGCCATCCTATGATGTCTAAGTAGATTTTCATTGTCCTATCGGTAATTGGTGGATTGCTATGATTGTTTTAATTTGCTTGTGGTTATGTTGTTGTCCTTTGGTGCCCATCATATGAGCGCGCGCGTGGATCACACCATAGGGTTAGCTGTATGTCGATAGGACTATGTATTGGAGGGCAAGAGTGATAGAAGCTTCAACCTGGCATAGAAATTGATGCATACGGGATTGAAGGGGGACCAATATATCTTAATGCTATATATGGTTGGGTTTTACCTTAATGAACGTTAGTAGTTGCGGATGCTTGCTAATAGTTCCAATCAAAAGTGCATAGAATTCCAAGTCGGGGATGACATGCTAGCAGTGGCCTCTCCCACATAAAACTTGCTATCGATCTAGTAAAGTAGTCATTTGCTTAGGGATAATTTTGCAACTCCTACCATCACTTTTCCACACTCGCTATACTAACTTTATTGCTTCTTTACCTAAACATCCCCTACTTTTTATTTATGCGCTCTTTATTATCTTGCAAACCTATCCAAAAACACCTACAAAGTACATCCAGTTTCATACTTGTTCTAGGTAAAGCAAACGTTAAGCGTGCGTAGAGTTGTATCGGTGGTCGATATAACTTGAGGGAATATTTGTTCTACCTTTAGCTCCTTGTCGGTGTCAAAACCGGCAGATCTCGGGTAGGGGGTCCCAAACTGTGCGTCTAGGCCGGATGGTAACAGGAGGCAAGGGACACGAAGTTTTACCCAGGTTCGGGCCCTCTCGATGGAGGTAAAACCCTACGTCCTGCTTGATTAATATTGATGATATGGGTAGTACAAGAGTTGATCTACCACGAGATCAGAGAGGCTAAACCCTAGAAGCTAGCCTATGGTATGATTGTAGATGTGTATGTTGTCCTACGGACTAGAACCCTCCGGTTTATATAGACACCGGATAGGGTTAGGGTTACATAGAGTCGGTTACAATGATAGGAGATCTGAACATCCGTATCGCCAAGCTTGCCTTCCACGCCAAGGAAAATCCCTTCCGGACACGGGACGGAGTCTTCAATCTTGTATCTTCATAGTCCAGGAGTCCGGCTGAAGGTATAATTCGGCTATCCGAACACCCCCTAATCCAGGACTCCCTCAGTAGCCCCTGAACCAGGCTTCAATGACGACGAGTCCGGCGTGCAAATTGTCTTCGGCATTGCAAGGCGGGTTCCTCCTCCAAGCACTCCATAGAATATTTTGAACACAAAGATAGTGTCCTTCTCAACAAAATTAGTTTCCACATATTGCCATAGAGAGAATAATAATATTAACACAAATCTAATCTGCTGACGTATTCTGTGGTGCGACATGCCACGGCCAAGCCTTTATCCAAATCGTTTCATTATCCCACCTCAGCGCGTTATGTGAGGCGGTTTCCTTGGCACGTCTTGTCAAAGCAGAGACCGTGTCCCTTTATTCTGGGATTCTCATCAATACGGACGTGGGTAACCCAACCGCGCCTTTGATTACGGCGCTTCAAGATAAGCAAGTTTTACCAGGCTGGTGGGGGCATGTAGTCGTGCCCACCCATATAAGGGGATAAGGATCCACCTTTTCACCCACGCCTTCTTCCTCCTTTGCCTATCCATTCTTGCACACTCGAGCTCCAGCGCCCAAGTATGCACTCCTCGCCTCGACCCTCTCCAGCCATCTCCGGAACGGGAGGCAAGTGGATGGTCTCCTCCGTCACGGAGGGACACATCAAAAAGCTGAGGAAGGCCGGATATCTGGCTAGCAACATCGCGCACCGGCTTCCCGAAACGGGTCAGCTCATCCCCACTCCCAGGCCCCATGAGAGGGTGGTATTCCTCCCTCATTTCCTCCGCGGACTGGGCTTCCCTCTACACCCATTTGTCCGGGGGCTCATGTTCTACTACGGCCTGGATTTCCACGATCTGGCCCCGAACTTTGTCCTCAACATCTCGGCATTTATCGTCGTGTGCGAGGCTTTCCTCCGCATCCATCCCCATTTCGGCCTATGGCTCAAGACTTTCAACGTCAAGCCGAAGGTGGTGCGCGGTAGCCAGGTGGAGTGCGGCGGTGCCATGGTTGGCAAGATGGCCAACATCTTCTGGCTCGAGGGCTCCTTTGTAGAGAGCCTGAAGGGGTGGCAATCGGGGTGGTTTTACATCACCGAGCCGTGCGACCCTAAGTGGGTCGCAGCCCCCGAGTTCCGGTCCGGACCCCCAACGCGGCTCACATCCTGGAAAGAGATAGGCCTGTCGTGGGGCAGCCAAAAGGAGGTGACCGGACTGCAAACATGCATCCAATCCCTGGTGAACAAGCAGCTCAGGCTTGTCAACGTAGTCCAGGTTATGCTCATCCGCTTGATCCTCCCGTGTCAACAACGGGCTTTCAACCTGTGGGAGTTCGATCCGGCACGGCACCAAACTCTGAGTAGGCTCTTCGACACGACGTACGAAGATGCCTGGAAGGTGCTTTTCAAAGGCGTCGAGGCTCCCGCATCCGCTACCGAGGATCGCGGATTCAGCGCACAGCGTCACGCTAGCGTGGTAAGCTTTTTTGTATTTTTTACAGGGCACTAGTTTTTCATAGTTTAACTCTATGCGGGATCTAAGCTCCCTTACCTTTGACAGGATTGGCAGGCGAAGTCCGGACGGATCGACTGTCCGGCACCTTTGCCCGAAGACCCAGCCGATGCCCACCTGGCGAAGCTGCTGGTTCCGGCACCCTATGTGGTGCCGGAGAAGAAGGCCGCAAAAAGGCCGCGGGGACTCGAAAGAGTGCCCGGTGCCAGGAGGCGTCGGATCCATCATCCGACGGTTCCGAGGTGCATTCCTCCTGTGAAGACGAGGAGGAGGAAGAAGAAACCCCTCCCCCTCCAGCGGGGGAAGGGAAGAAAAGGAAGGCCGCCCCAACTAGGGAGGCCGAGGGGTCCAAGAAGGCGAGAACCCCTCCTCCGGACTACTCCACCAACGCCGACGATGGTGAAGAGGAGTGGCTGCCCAGGGCCAAGCCCCTGGCAAAATCATAAGTATCTGGATACCGGAGTGATTTCACAGTATTTGATTATTGCACAGCTTCCCCTTATGTCGGATATATTTATGCAGCCCACCCAAAGACCGGGTCGACGCGTCGTCGAGCGGCTCACTGGACTTGTCAGACGTGAACTCGCTTCCGACGGCTTCCTCCCCCCGCCCTACGGACGACACCGAAGTGTTGTCCCAGCAAGTTCCAATCCGGGAGGAGGTGGTCCTGGAGGCGCCGCAAGGCGACCTCCCGGACTCCAGGAGTAAAGGGGACGAAACCCCCCAGGGCTCCAAGTCCGGCCCTAGGCCGAACACCGCTCCGGAACCTTCAAAGGTTCCAGAGTCCGGTGGGGGGCCTCCTTCCAAGAGGAGTAAGCCCGCCGCGCCGGCGACCTCCGTCCATCCGGAGGCGTCGGACAATCTGTTGGAGGCGCTCCAAGGCGCCTCCCTCGACGAGGGGCACCGCACTATTATGAGTGTGGTGGTCCATAAGGTTCAGCCCGCCAAGAGCGGACTGACTGAAGCTTGTACAAGCCTTTTAACAGGCTTTGAGGTAAGTAAAGAATGTGTAAATAACATTATAGCATAGACAGTAGCCCCTGATGCTCTGTTTGGTGTTCGGGAAGAGAAGGCGAATAGAGGATCAAATAAAATTCGCAGGAGTCTAACAAAAAGAAGTCAATATGTGTGTGCAGGCTTCCCTGTTGGCGTCCGCCGCACTGACTGCGGAAGTGGACGTGCTAAAGCAGGACCTCGAGCGGTCCGAGCAAGAGCTGGGACGTGCCAAGAAGCAGCTCGAGGACAGTGAAGGTAAGAAAATACCTTGTATAAATGTGTGTAAAAAAGGTGCAATTGCGAAAAATGACAGGAGTGTTGTGGCTATTGTAGGGGCCACGTCTGAGGTGGCGACCCTGAAGCAAGCGCTGCTCGAGGCCGAGAACAGGTCGGCCGCGGAGCGCACTAAGCGAGAAGAGTATGAGGCCGAGGTTGGCAAGGTGCGGCAAGAGCTCCAGGCTCTCATGGAAGAACATGAGAGTTTGGAGCATGACTCAAGGACGTGAGCGTCCGAGCTCGCGGCAGCTACTGAAAGTGCCAAGTCTGCCAAGGCCGAATCCCAGAAGACCCTCCAGGAGTTGGATGAGGTGAAGAAGATAGCGGCGGGTAAGGCATTCTTTATGCAAAGTAAACACATAAGCGTGAGTTACTTGTAACTTACCCGACTCCGGAGTTCTCCAGGCGCGTTCACAGATCTTCCCCGGAGTATATCTGATGCCGCCGCATTCTATCGAGCCGAGGAGGGCAGCTCGACGGAGAAGGTGTTTTGGTCTCAGTACGCTGAGGCCGGACACCCCGTGCCCCTGAGCGACCAGCTGAAGCAACTGGTCGAGCTCCACAAAGCGGCCGAACAGGCCATGAAGGGCCTCCTAGTTCGGCTGTGGCCTGGAGAGGCTCTGCTTGGGAGCTATTTCGGGCTAGTGCGGCGGCTGGTGGAGGCCTGTCCGAGGCTTGAAGACATCAAGCGGTCCGTCTGCATTGAAGGTGCCCGTAGGGCCCTTGCCCATGCTAAGGTGCATTGGGGCAAGCTGGATGCGGAGAAGCTTGTGAAGGACGGGCCACCGCCGGGGAAAGAGCATCACAAGCCCAAGAATTATTATAAGGATGTTCTGAAGGGTGCCCGCCTTGTTGCGGATGAATGTACCAAGGATGTATTTTTTGAGTAAAACCCGCTCGTGTTATCCTGTGCGCTGAGAACTTGTTCATGTGCGCTAAGCAATGCTGCTTGAATTTAAAATATTACCTTCTATGCGGCTGTTTATCAATACTGAGAGATGACGAGTCGTCGGCTTTTGCCCCCTTGCCGCTAGTGCTGGGGTGTTCGGGGATAAACCTGGGCCCTCTTTTTCCCATATTTGGGTCCTTTGAGGGAGGCGCTCAGCCCAATGAACAAGGCAATCGGACTATAATGCGTGAACACTCTCACTTAGCCATAGAATTCTATAATTTTAAATTTCGGCGAAGCCCCTAGTATTCGGAAGACCGAGTTCGGGGCGCTATCCACGCCTTGGCAGGACAGAGCCGACTCCTCGCCCTAAGCGGCATAAGTCTTTAAGGACTCGAAAAGACCTCTCGAACAGCGACCAGCTCTCGCCTCATCATGACGGTCAGTTTTAGCTTTCTCCACTAAGGTGCTTGGCCCAGCTTAACTGGGGCACAATCGCAGTGGTTCTCCTAGTGCTACCTTAGCCGATATAGCGGAACGTAAGGCACCAAAACATAGGAGCCGGGCAAACCCAACTATTGACCCAAGACATGATTCGAAGCCGATGCATATAATGCTATAAGTTCGGGGTGCCGCACTTGTTAAAGTGTTCGGAATTCTTACACCGTGTTGAGGGGTACTGAAGCCCCTGGCGTATTTTGGCCGTACCAAAGTGTACGGGTGCAACATGTCATTAAGAAACATATATATATATATATATATATATAAAGGTAATGCAAAAAATAGACAAAAGCTATGCATTGTTCATTAAAATAGCTGCGATCAAAGCAGAACGATACAAGTAATGCGATAAACGAAAAGCTGGACTATTTAACATGTCTGCTCCAGGGGCAAGCTATGGAATAGTATGCGAAATAGGTATACTGCTCGTGATAGAGATCACCTGTGATTTCCGTAATGTGGCATGGCTTGTCTGCTTCCCTGGTTCTTGCATCGTTTGTGCGGCAATTAAACTACCGAACAAGCCTTCCGAAGAGTCGAGTCCTGGAAGTAAGAGAAAAGTAAAAAAAATCGGTAGCCCCTGGTGCGGCTTAAGCCATGTTTTGGGCGTGACTTGATGGTGCCCCTCCCCCTGTGCCCATGGTATTTCCAGAGCGTAGTTATGGACGCGAAGTACTGGCGTCGCCTTTTTGCGGGGGTTGGGGTTGGGGCCGCATTGCTACGCCTGCTCAGAACGTGCCAGACGGTCTTGTTGTTGGTTACTCCGGGCGTGCTTGACTGTGTCCAGACGTTTAATGCCCGGACTGGAGAACTACCTGGAGAGGCTGCTTTGTACTTCCGCTGCAAGGGTCGCCGCGTGCTCCTCCGTTCGGAGGGAGCGTTTGGTGTTTCCATTGACCGTAATTACTCCTAGAGGGCCTGGCATCTTGACCTTAAGGTATGCATAGTGCGGGACCGCATTGAACTTGGCGAATGCGGTTCGCCCGAGCAGTGCGTGATAACCACTGCGGAACGGGACTATGTCGAAGATTAACTCCTCGCTTTGGAAATTATCCGGAGATCCGAAGACCACTTCAAGTGTGACCGAGCCTGTGCAGCTGGCCTCTACACCTGGTATTACGCCTTTAAAGGTCATTTTGGTGGGCTTAATCCTCGAGGGATCTATGCCCATTTTCCGCACTGTATCCTGGTAAAGCAGGTTCAGGCTACTGCCGCCGTCCATAAGGACTCTAGTGAGATGAAATCCGTCAATGATTGGGTCGAGAACCAATGCGGCGAATCCGCCATGACGGATGCTAGTGGGATGGTCTCTTCGATCAAAGGTGATCGGGCAGGAGGACCATGGGTTGAACTTTGGGGCGACTGGCTCTACCACGTATACGTCCCTTAACGCGTGCTTCCGCTCCCTTTTGGGGACGTGGGTGGCGTATATCATGTTCACCGTCCGCGCTTGTGGGGGAAAGCCCTTCTGTCCATTGTTGTTCGGCGGCCGGGGCTCCTCGTCGTCATCGCTATGCAGCCCCTTGTCTTCATTGTCGGCGCTTAATCTCCTGCCTGCTTGAACACCCAACAGTCCCTGTTGGTGTGATTGGCCGGCTTTTCGGGGGTGCCATGTATTTGGCACAAGCGGTCGAGTATTCGGTCCAAGCTAGACGGGCCCCTAGGATTCCTTTTGAATGACTTTTTCTACTGACTGGATTTAGAGCCTCTGAATCCGGCATTAACTGCCATATCCTTAGCATTGTCGCTGTTGATGCAGCGCTTCTGCTGGTTGCGACGCGACCTGCCACTAATGTCCCTGGAGTCCGAACGACCCGGGTTCTTGGTCATATAGTTGCTATGAGCAAGCCAGCTATCTTCTCCCACGCAAAAGCGGGTCATGAGTGTCGTGAGTGCTGCCATAGATTTCGGCTTCTCCTGTCCTAGGTTCCGGGCAAGCCACTCGTCACGGATATTATGCTTGAAGGCTGCTAAGGCCTCTGCGTCCGGACAATCGAGTATTTGATTTTTCTTTGTTAGGAACCATGTCCAGAATTGCCTGGCCGATTCGTCTGGCTGCTGAATTACGTGGCTTAGGTCGTCAGTGTCTGGGGGTCGCACATAAGTGCCCCGGAAATTGTCGAGGAATGCGGCTTCCAGGTCCTCCCAACAGCTGATTGACCCTATTGGTAGGCTCTTAAGCCACTGCCGGGCTGGTCCTTTAAGCTTGAGTGGGAGGTATTTGATGGCGTGGAAATCATCGCCGCAGGCCATGTGGATATGAAGGAGATAATCCTCAATCCATACCGCGGGATCTGTTGAGCCATCATATGATTCGATGTTTACAGGTTTGAAACCCTCGGGGATTTGATGATCCATTATTTCGTCTGTGAAGCACAATGGGTGTGTGGCGCCTCTATATTGGGTGATATCATGACGTAGCTCCGATGAGCTTTGTCTACTGTGTTCGGCCCAGCCGAATTTGTGGCCGGCGTGACGGTTGTCGTCTCAAGCCGTGGGGTGCCTACGCGATCCGTAGATCGATCTTGTTTGCCTTGTCTTGTCCTCCAACATGTCTCGTAAGTCCGGCGCATATTCTCGTGCCTTGGTACGAGGTGCGGCTTGCGTGGAGGTCCATGAGGCCTCTCTATCGCGGCCACGAGGTGGCCTGTCGGCCGCGTCGAGTGCTTCCTCCTCTAATCGGGGTAGCAACATGCGCTTCGGGTAGCACTTGGAGGGGCGTTCGGGTTTATGCTCTTCGGCCGCAAGGACTTCAGTCCATCTATCGACTAGCCGATCTTGATCAGCTTTAAGCTGTTGCTGTTTTTTCTTGAGGCTTCTTGTTGTGGCCATAAGCCTGCGTTGAAAACGCTCTTGTTCGACGGGATCCTCTGGCACGGCGAACTCGTCGTCGTCGAGGCTTGCCTCGTCTTCGGAGGGAGGCATACAATTATTGTCCTCGACCTCTCTGTCGGCCGCTCCCTCATGAGGGCTGGTTTCTCCATCCTCCTGTGCTAAATCTTGCTCGGGGGGATGTTCTTTGGCGCTTTCCGGGGTATTATTATCTCCCGTGCTGGAATCGCCGTTTTTGTGTTGGCGGGATTTTGAGCGGTGCCGCCGACGCCGGCGCTTTTGTTGTTTCTTGGAGGGGTCATCCTCCGCTGTTCCATCGCCCTCTCCCTCTTTTGGGGTGTCCACCATGTATATGTCATATGACGAGGTGGCTTTCCAGGGCCTAGTGGGCGCTGGTTCTTCATCATCTCCTTCATCAGTGTCCATACCGTCGATGTCTTCGGAGTCGAAGTCGAGCATGTCGGTTAAGTTGTCGACAGTGGCTACCATGTGGGTGGTGGGTGGGTTTTGAATTTCTTCATCGTCCGTACCCCAACCTTGCTGACCGTAGTCCAGCCAGGGCTCTCCTGACAAAGAGAGAGACTTTAGTGATTTCAGGATATCGCCGAAAGGCGAGTGCTGAAAGATGTCCGCGGCCATGAACTCCATGATCGGCGCCCAATCGGAGTTGCTCGGTAGGGGCGCGGAGGGTTCGGAGTCCGGAGAAGAATCCGGCTCCATGGAGTCACGAGTCTTGCAGAGTACAGGGCTGGTGTTCGGCTCAATGCCGTTGGGATCGCAGCCCCCGAGGTGGAGTCCAACCTCCCATCCTCGATCGGCGCGGTCGGCTCCGAACTAGGGGTCGGAGCTGATGCGGGTGCGGCCTCCAGGGCTCTGTTCGGCGGCAGAGCTAGATCATGCTCGTCGTGATAGTGCGGCGCGCTCGGCAGTGGTTCGAATCCGTCGAAGATCAAGTCCCCGCAGATGTCAGCCTTGTAGTTTAAACTTCCGAATCTGACCTGATGGCCAGGGGCGTAGCTTTCGATCTGCTATAGATGGCCAAGTGAATTGGCCCGCAGTGTGAAGCCGCCAAAGACGAAGATCTGTCCGGGGAGGAAGGTCTCACCCTGGACTGCATCGCCATTGATGATCGTAGGAGCCATCGGGCCTGACGGCGACGGCACGGAGGAACTCTCAATGAAAGCACCAATGTCGGTGTCAAAACCGGCGGATCTCGGGTAGGGGGTCCCGAACTGTGCATCTAGGCCATATGGTAACAGGAGGCAAGGGACACGAAGTTTTACCCAGGTTCGAGCCCTCTCGATGGAGGTAAAACCCTGCATCCTGCTTGATTAATATTGATGATATGGGTAGTACAAGAGTTGATCTACCACGAGATCAGAGAGGCTAAACCCTAGAAGCTGGCCTATGGTATGATTGTAGATGTGTATGTTGTCCTATGGACTAGAACCCTCCGGTTTATATAGACATCGGATAGGGTTAGGGTTACATAGAGTCGGTTACAATGATAGGAGATCTGAACATCCGTATCGCCAAGCTTGCCTTCCACGCCAAGGAAAATCCCTTCCGGACACGGGACGGAGTCTTCAATCTTGTATCTTCATAGTCCAGGAGTCCGGCTGAAGGTATAATTCGGCTATCCGAACACCCCCTAATCCAGGACTCCCTCACTCCTCGTTGAGTTCGACACTCTTACTTATCGAAAGAGGCTACAATTGGTCCCCTATACTTGTGGGTTATCAACGCCATGGAGGAAGTGGTCGGCGACGTCGTCGTGGATGGGGTCACGTCATGTCGGCTCGGGACCGAGCGCCGGCAGCACTGTGAGATCGAATCAAGAAGAAAATGTGGTGATAAGTGTACAACCTCTTTGGTGGCGCCGATTAGGCCTCAGCTTCATCTGAGGAAACTGTGATGATGATGTTCTTCCAGTGGTGCAGGTAAAGATGGCAGTGTGGGAATGGAGGTGGCGCGAAAGACGAGGTGAACATCAGGGCAGCTCCTTGGAGGTGGAGGATGGGGTGGCTGAACCGGCGGGACGACAAGATCGACAACGGATCCTCATCCGGTACGATGGATGAGGGACGTCGAGGTGTTACTATGGATGACGTCGTCGGGGAAGAGGCTCTGGCTGGGTGGCGGATGGAGGAGGGTGTGGGCTTCGCGGGTTTTCGTGGCCTTGGTGTACGAATGGGTGGGCGGATGGATGGGAGTGGGGAACCATGGCTTAGGGACGCGCTTGTCCTAAATTTGGGGTAAGTTACGAAAGTACCCCCACCGATTTGAGCTAGGCGGTTCTTTCGGTTCAGGGGTATCATGGGCATTTCACGTGTCGGGATTTCGCAGGAGGTGGGAGTTTTCGCGCGCGTTGTAATTTTGGAATAGCAAGGTGCGGGTTGAGATGGAGGGAGTTGTCGGAGCACAACGAGACAAATATATATCTTAAATATTTCAGGGTAACAAGGCGCGGGTTAAAGAGGCGGGAGTTTCGTAGCACGATAGACAGAGACGCTAGCTTGAAATTTCGGCATAACAAGGCGCGGCTGGAAATTTCGAGAGAATAAGCTTAATGTGTACCAAAAAAAGACAATTCGCACCTCATCACTAGAGAGAGCTATGTCCCGTTTTACTATATTACTAGAAATGCATTCAAATACAACAAAAAAACTAAAAAAAGTCAGGACAACAAACATAACGTGTACAGTACCAAAACAATTTGCACTTCCCTCAACAATAAAAAAACAATGTGTGTTGTCTAGCATATGGACTAAATTTGAGTACATTTAACCTGTTTGAATGGGATTGTACTCAGGTTAATTATACAACCATCTAAATATTATCTTCACAACACATCACATGAATATAGGAGAAGTAAATTCCTATATAGATACGAACTACATGTACATACGATCTCAAATTCAAATATATGTATAGATTTTTTGTTGAATTCAAATCATAGTACATGTATGCTCTAGCTAGATGTTCGGAATCTAAACCATGTATGACATACTACGTACAATGTGTTTAACAAGAAAAACACACACACAAACACCATTTAAACTAGTAAGGTACACGTGCATTGTACGCATGAGATTTGGCAACCAAATTATGAATAAATACCACATTATAGCATGTAAGCTTTGAGTCGTATATGCATGATGTAGACGTTCATTTAATTCTTATAGTTCATTTCATTCAAAATCATCTAGTTTTTATAAGAAAGCTAATCTATTTTAAGATTCATGGAATTGTGTGTTGTAAGGCATAAAGTAAAAAACAAATGATGGCAAATCATGTAGAAAAACATTTGGGCAATTCTGATACGTAAGATTCTAGAACAAAGAAGAAGTGCTTGTGTTTTGAGGTTTGTGCATTATACTTAAGTTCAACCATGGAGTCTTCTAGCTTGTACATGTGGAAAAATCTGGAGGAATCTAGATGATATCCAACGGCCAGTTGTGCTCAGATTTTCCATCTCTGCACCATCGGATTGGCCTCATCCAACGACCATCTTACAAAGTTAAAGTTATCTGCACACTATATAAAAAATATAAAATATAATATATAGGGGTATAGATATAGATATGTGATGCGAAAGCCACCCATCATCTCCAATTAGAATAGTGTGTCCATGCACGGATGCAATGTGGCTAAATGATGTCTGCCATCGATATCTCAAATACAAATAAGTCTGACCTTGTTTAATGTGTATACAGTACAACATGCTCGTTGATAACCCACAAGTATAGGGGATCGCAACAGTTTTCGAGGGTAGAGTATTCAACCCAAATTTATTGATTCGACACAAGGGGAGCCAAAGAATATTCTCAAGTATTAGCAGCAGAGTTTTCAATTCAACCACACCTGGAAACTTAATACCTGCAGCAAAGTATTTAGTAGCAAAGTAATATGATAGTAGTGGTAACGGTAGCAAAAGGTAATGATAACAAAAGTAATGCTTTTGGTATTTTGTAGTGATTGTAACAATAGCAACGGAAAAGTAAATAAGCGGAGAACAATATATGGAAAGCTCGTAGGCAATGGATCGGTGATAGAGAATTATGTCGGATGAGGTTCATCATGTAACAGTCATAACCTAAGGTGACACAGAACTAGCTCCAATTCATCAATGTAATGTAGGCATGTATTTCGAATATAGTCATACGTGCTTATGGAAAAGACCTTGCATGACATCTTTTGTCCTACCCTCCCGTGGCAGCGGGGTCCTAGCGGAAACTAAGGGATATTAAGGCCTCCTTTTAATAGAGTACCGGACCAAAGCATTAACACATACACTACTAGGAAAAGGCCTACTAATGGCGCACCAGTTTTGCCACCTAATGGCGCATCACTGGTGCGCCATTACTAGCACGCCATTAGTAATTTTTACTAATGGCGCACCACTGGTGCGCCATTAGTATCTGGTATACTAATGGCGCACCAGTGGTGCGCCATTAGTATATGCCACGGTGCGCCATTAGTATAGGCCACTGGTGCGCCATTAGTATAGGCCACGGTGCGCCATTAGTATTTTTGAATTTTGAAGGCGGGAAAATAGTAGTGGCGCACCGTCTAACCCCCACCGTGCGCCATTACTATTTTTGAATTTTGAATTTGGATCTGGATCGTGATTTTTTTGCCCATTTTTTGCTAGTTTTTTTTGCTCGTTTTTTTGCACGATATTATTTCAAAATTGTGTTCCTGTTTTTGGATCTTGTACGTTCTTTTGCCGTGTTCTTTTGCCGGAGAGGAGTTCGCCGGAGAGGAGGAGGAGGAGGTCACCGGAGAGGCGCTCGCCTACATCGCCGGAGAGGAGGAGGAGGTCGCCGGAGAGGAGTTCACCGAAGCATCGGAGAGGAGGAAGGAGAAACCATGAGGGAACGGGAGGAGAGGAGGGAGGAGGAGCTCACCGGAGAGGAGGGAGGAGAAACCGTGAGGGGAGGGGAGGAGAGGAGGGAGGAGGAGGTTCCCGGAGAGGAGGAGTTCGCCGGAGAGGAGGAGGAGATCGCCGGAGAGGAGGAGGAGGTCGCCGGAGAGGAGGAGGAGGAGGAGGTCGCCGGAGAGGAGAAGGAGGTGGCCGGAGAGGAGGAGGAGGTCGCCGAAGAGGAGGAGGGTAGTATGATGGATGAGAGAAGGGAAGATGGAGTGGAGGAGAGGAGGAGATGGAGTGGAGGAGAGGAGGAGATGGAGTGGAGGAGAGGAGAGGAGGAGATGGAATGGAGGAGAGGTGGAGTGGAGGAGGTGCGCCATGGGCAGATACGACGGGAAGATACTAATGGCGCACCATGGGCAGGTGCGCCATTAGTAACTTTTTTTTTATTTTTTTGACTAATTTTGAATTTTGAAGGCGGGAAGATACTAATGGTGCACCATGGGCAGGTGCGCCATTAGTAACTTTTTTTATTTTGTTGACTTATTTTGAATTTTGAAGGCGGGAAGATACTAATGGCGCACCATGGGCAAGTGCGCCATTAGTAATTTTGAATTTTTTTTGAATTTTTTTGCCTCTCCAGATCTAAAAAGCCCCGTATCTTTTTTTCTGTTAGGTTTTTGAGGATTTTAAAAATGTTTAACGGGGTTCCCCCAATTAAATTTGGATGTAACTTTTTGAGTAGATGATTTTTCATATAAAAAACTTTTTCATCCGAGTTAGTATGCAAAAGTTATGCCCATTTTTACAAATTCTCGAGAGATTTTGCAAATGAAATCGAAATTCATATTTGCAAATTTTCCCAACAACTAGACCACATATCACATGGGAAACTTATTTTCTTTTATTTTTTGACATTTTCATCATTTTCTTTTATTTTTTAAAAAACTGAAAAGGCGATCCACCAGGGGGGGTGCATTCGGTGGAAGTGGTGGCCAAGTTACTAATGGCGCACCGTGGCATGGTGCGCCATTACTAGTTCAACTAGTAATGGCGCACCACTCCCAAGGTGCGCCATTAGTAGTTTTGAAAAAAACATTAAAAAAATTCAAAAAAAAATTTACTAATGGCGCACCGTGGATGTGGTGCGCCATTACTAGTTCAACTAGTAATGGCGTTCAACTAGTAATGGCGCACCACTCCCACGGTGCGCCATTAGTAGTTTTGAAAAAAAATTAAATTTTTGTTTACTAATGGCACACCCGCGGATGTGGTGCGCCATTAGTATTTGGACACTAATGGCATACCAACACATGGTGCGCCATTAGTATATAGTAATGGCGCACCACATGTCTGGTGCGCCATTAGTGTCAATTCCATCTATAGCCCTTTTCCTAGTAGTGATAGTGAATACATGAACTCCTCAAACTACGGTCATCACCGGGAGTGGTCCCGATTATTGTCACTTCGGGGTTGCCGGATCATAACACATAGTAGATGACTATAGGCTTGTAAGATAGGATCAAGAACTCTCATATATTGATGAAAACATAATAGGTTCAGATCTGAAATCGTGGCACTCGGGCCCTAGTGACAAGCATTAAGCATAGCAAAGTCATAGCAACATCAATCTCAGAACATAGTGGATACTAGGGATCAAACCCTAACAAAACTAACTCGATTACATGATAAATCTCATCCAACCCATCACCGTCCAGCAAGCCTACGATGGAATTACTCACGCACAGCGGTGAGCATCATGAAATTGGTGATGGAGGATGGTTGATGATGACGATGGCGACGGATTCCCCTCTCTGGAGCCCCGAACGGACTCCAGATCAGCCATCCCGAGAGGTTTTAGGGCTTGGCGGCGGCTCCGTATCGTAAAACGCGATAAATCCTTCTCCTTGATTTTTTTCCTCCCCGAAAGTGAATATATAGAGTTGGAGTTGAGGTCGGAGGAGCTCCTGGGGGCCCACGAGGTAGGGGGCGCGCCCAGGGGAGCAGGCGCGCCCCCACCCTCGTGGCTAGGGTGTGGGCCCCCTGGTCTTGATCTTTTGCTAGTAGTTTTTATTATTTCCAAAAATACGCTCCGTGGAGTTTCAGGTCATTCCGAGAACTTATGTTTCTGCACATAAATAACACCATGGCAATTCTGCTGAAAACAGCGTCAGTCCGGGTTAGTTCCGTTCGAATCATGCTTGTTAGAGTCCAAAACAAGGGCAAAAGTGTTTGGAAAAGTAGATACGACGGAGACGTATCACTCGTTTCCAAACCACACGTCGCATATCTCAGTTATATTCATGCATGCATGGGTTTCAAACATCATGATCTCTTATTCAAATATTTGAATTCTACTTTACATTGATTATGACGTCACCTAGTCTTTTACACCCACACAGTCATCTTCTCTTTATAATTGTACCATTAACTTTCTCTCGTGCATGCATGCAAACACAGTACTAGTCGGCATTATCCATCGCACACATGCAATCTTTTCTTTATGACGTCACCTAGTCTTTTACACCCAGACAGTCATCTTCTCTTTATAATTGTACAATTAACTTTCTCTCGTGCATGCATCCACACACAGTACCAGTCGGCATTATCCATCGCACACATGCAATCTTTTTCTTCAGGTCGGTCTCCCATGCATGCGCACACACACACACCTCCCCCTCCCCGTCATATTGGGCATTCTTTATCTCTCACGTGCATACGCAATGATCGATGTTCCTCTTGTGTGTGTGTATATAGCTAGGTATTTCATAGTTTTCCACACAAACCGATCAATCTATATATCTAGTGAGGTCTCCCCCTCTTTCCCACGTCCACATGGATCAATCTATACCTCTCTATATAGGATTACATAGCTAATACACCCACATTAATTATATATCCAACGTCCCCCTCTCATCATCCATGCCTCCGCTTCATCTCTCAGACGCGCGCACGGTGGCGAAGACAGGGGCAGCAAGGGCCCTGCCCCCCCCCCCCTAACATCACTATATATCAAGGCTAATATGAATGTGATCATTAGACAATTGCTGGTAAAATGGTTTAAGTTGATGAATTTGCCCTCCTCGTAAAGAATTAGCAATGCTTGGCCCCCTAGCTCATTTATTTTTCATGGCTCCGCCACTGCGTGCAACAGAACACGTTCTCGCCCCCTCTCTTCAAATATTGATCTCGCACTTGTGCACTCCTTCATAGTCTCCCTCCACTTGGCCCCTCGCACCATCTTCTAGCCCCCCACCGGATTTTGCCACATGTACAATCTAGCAGACTCCATGGTTGTGTTGGAGAACGTAGTAATTTCAAAATTTTCCTACGCACATGCAAGATCATGGTGATGCATAGCAACGAGAGGAGAGAGAGTTGTCCATGTACCCTCATAGACCGAAAGTGGAAGCGTTAGCACAACGCGGTTGATGTAGTCGTACATCTTCACGATCCGACCGATCAAGTACTGAACGCACGGCACCTCTGAGTTCTGCACACGTTCAACTCGATGACGTCCCTCGAACTCCGATCCAGCCGAGCTTTGAGGGAGAGTTCCGTCAGCACGATGGCATGGTGACGATGATGATATTCTACCGATGCAGGGCTTCGCCTAAGCACCGCTACGATATGACCGAGGTGGGTTATGGTGGAGAGGGGCACCGCACACAGCTAAGAGATCAAGAGATCAATTGTTGTGTCTTAGGGGTGCCCCCTGCCCCCGTATATAAAGGAGTGGAGGAGGGGGAGGGCCGGCCCTCTCTATGGCGCGCCCTAGGGGAGTCCTACTCCCACCGGGAGTAGGATTCCGCCTTTCCTAGTAGAACTAGGAGCCCTTCCAAGTAGTAGGAGTAGGAGGGAAGGAAAGGGAAGGGAAAAGGAGAAGGAAGGAAGGGGGCGCCCCCCCCCCCTCTCTCTAGTCCAATTCGGACCAACCCATGGGGAGGGGTGCGACCACCCTTTGAGGCCTTTCTCTCCTTTCCCGTATGGCCCATTAAGGCCCAATACGAATTCCCGTGATTCCCCGGTACTCCCGAAAATACCCGAATCACTCGGAACCTTTCCGATGTCCGAATATAGTCGTCCAATATATCGATTTTTACGTCTCGACCATTTCGAGACTCCTCGTCATGTCCCCGTTCTCATCCGGGACTCCGAACTCCTTCGGTACATCAAAACACATAAACTCATAATATAACCGTCATCGAACTTTAAGCGTGCGGACCCTATGGGTTCAAGAACTATGTAGACATGACCGAGACACGTCTCCGGTCAATAACCAATAGCGGAACCTGGATGCTCATATTGGCTCCTACATATTCTACGAAGATCTTTATCGGTCAAATCGCATAACAGCATACGTTGTTCCCTTTGTCATCGGTATGTTACTTTTCCGAGATTCGATCGTCGATATCTCAATACCTAGTTCAATCTCGTTACCGGCAAGTCTCTTTACTCGTTCCGTAATACATCATCCCGCAACTAACTCATTAGTTGCAATGCTTGCAAGGCTTAAGTGATGTGCATTATCGAGAGGGCCCAGAGATACCTCTCCGACAATCGGAGTGAAAAATCCTAATCTCGAAATACGCCAACCCAACAAGTACCTTCGGAGACACCTATAGAGCACCTTTATAATCACCCAGTTACGTTGTGACGTTTGGTAGCACACAAAGTGTTCCTCCGGTAAACGGGAGTTGCATAATCTCATAGTCATAGCAACATGTATAAGTCATGAAGAAAGCAATAGCAACAAACTAAATGATCAAGTGCTATGCTAACGCAATGGGTCAAGTCAATCACATCATTCTCCTAATGATGTGATCCCGTTAATCAAATGACAACTCATGTCTATGGTTAGGAAACATAACCATCTTTGATCAACGAGGTAGTCAAGTAGAGGCATACTAGTGACACTCTGTTTATCTATGTATTCACACATGTATTATGTTTCCGGTTAATACAATTCTAGCATGAATAATAAACATTTATCATGATATAAGGAAATAAATAATAACTTTATTATTGCCTCTAGGGCATATTTCCTTCAGTCTCCCACTTGCACTAGAGTCAATAATCTAATTCACATCGGCATGTGATTTAATACCAATAGTTCACATCACCATGTGATTAACACCCATAGTTCACATCGACATGTGACCAACACCCAAGGGGTTTACTAGAGTCAATAATCTAGTTCACATCGCTATGTGATTAACACCCAAAGAGTACTAAGGTGTGATCATGTTTTGCTTGTGAGAGAAGTTTAGTCAACGGGTCTGCTACATTCAAATCCGTAAGTATTTTGCAAATTTCTATGTCAACAATGCTCTGCACGGAGCTACTCTAGCTAATTGCTCCCACTTTCAATATGTATCCAGATTGAGACTTAGAGTCATCTGGATTAGTGTCAAAACTTGCATCGATGTAACCCTTTATGACGAACCTTTTTGTCACCTCCATAATCGAGAAACATATCCTTATTCCACTAAGGATAATTTTGACCGCTGTCCAGTGATCTACTCCTAGATCACTATTGTACTCCCTTGCCAAAAACAGTGTAGGGTATACAATAGATCTGGTACACGGCATGGCATACTTTATAGAACCTATGGCCAAGGCATAGGGAATGACTTTCATTCTCTTTCTATCTTCTGCCGTGGTCGGGTTTTGAGTCTTACTCAATTTCACACCTTGTAACACATGCAAGAACTCCTTCTTTGACTATTCCATTTTGAACTACTTCAAAATCTTGTCAAGGTATGTACTCATTGAAAAACTTATCAAGCGTCTTGATCTATCTCTATAGATCTTGATGCTCAATATGTAAGTAGCTTCACCGAGGTCTTTCTTTGAAAAACTCCTTTCAAACATTCCTTTATGCTTTGCAGAATAATTCTACATTATCTCTGATCAACAATATGTCATTCACATATACTTATCAGAAATGCTGTAGTGCTCCCACTCACTTTCTTGTAAATACAGGCTTCACCACAAGTCTGTATAAAACTATATACTTTGATCAACTTATCAAAGTGTATATTCCAACTCCGAGATGCTTGCACCAGTCCATAGATGGATCGCTGGAGCTTTCATATTTTGTGAGCACCTTTAGGATTGACAAAACTTTCTTGTTGCATCATATACAACTCTTCTTTAATAAATCCTATTAAGGAATGCAGTTTTGTTTATCCATTTGCCAGATTTCATAAAATGCGGCAATTGCTAACACGATTCGGACATACTTAAGCATAGATACGAGTGAGAAACTCTCATCATAGTCAACACCTTGAACTTGTCGAAAACCCTTTTTTGCGACAATTCTAGCTTTGTAGATAGTAACACTACTATCAGCGCCCGTCTTCCTCTTGAAGATCCATTTAATCTCCATGGCTCACCGATCAATGGGCAAGTCAATCAAAGTCCATAGTTTGTTCTCATACATGGATCTCATCTCAGATTTCATGGCCTCAAGCCATTTCGTGGAATTTGGGCTCATCATCGCTTCCTCATAGTTTGTAGGCTCATCATGGTCAAGTAACATGACCTCCAGAACAGGATTACCGTACCACTCTGGTGCGGATCTCACTCTGGTTTACCTACGAGGTTTGGTAGTAACTTGATCTGAAATTACATGATCATCATCATTAGCTTCCTCACTAATTGGTGTAGTAGTCACAGGAACAGATTTCTGTGATGAACTACTTTCCAATAAGGGAGCAGGTACAGTTACCTCATCAAGTTCTACTTTCCTCTCACTCACTTATTTTGAGAGAAACTCCTTCTCTAGAAAGGATCCATTCTCAGCAATGAATATCTTGCCTTCGGATCTGTGATAGAAGGTGTACCCAACATTTTCTTTTGGGTATCCTATGAAGGCGCACTTCTCCGATTTGGGTTTGAGCTTATCAAGTTGAAACTTTTTCACATAAGCATTGCAACCTCAAACTTTAAGAAACGACAGCTTAGGTTTCTTGCCAAACCATAGTTCATATGGTGTCGTCTCAATGGATTTAGATGGTGCCCTATTTAACGTGAATGTAGCTATCTCTAATGCATAACCCCAAAACGATAGTGGTAATCGGTAAGAGACATCATAGATCACACCATATCTAATAAAGCACGGTTACGATGTTCGGACACACCATTACACTGTGGTGTTCCAGGTGGCGTGAGTAGTGAAACTATTTGACATTGTTTTAACTGAAGGCCAAACTTGTAACTCAAATATTTTACTTCCGCGATCATATCATAGAAACTTTTATTTTTGTTACGATGATTCTCCACTTCACTCTGAAATTCTTTGAACTTTTCAAATATTTCAGACTTGTGTTTCATCAAGTAGATATACTCATATCTGCTCAAATCATCTATGAAGATCAGAAAATAATGATACCTGTCGCGAGCCTCAATATTCATCGGACCACATACATCAGTATTTATGATTTCCAACAAATCTGTTGCTCGCTCCATTGTTCCGAAGAACAGAGTCTTAGTCATCTTGCCCATGAGGCATGGTTCGCAAGCATCAACTGATTCATAATCAAGTGATTCCAAAATCCCATCAGCATGGAGTTTCTTTATGCGCTTTACACCAATATGACCTAAACGGCAGTGCCACAAATAAGTTGCACTATCATTATTAACTTTGCATCTTTTGGCTTCAATATTATGAAAATGTGTATCACTATGATCGAGATCCAACAAACCATTTTCATTGGTATATGACCATAGAAGGTTTTATTCATATAAACAGAACAACAATTATTCTCTAGTTTACATGAATAACTGTATTGCAATAAACATGATCCAATCATATTCATGCTCAATGAAAACACTAAATAACATTTATTTTAGGTTCAACACTAATCCCGAAAGTATAGGGAGTGTGCGATGATGATCATATCAATCTTGGAACCACTTCCAACACACATCGTCACTTCATCCTTAACTAGTCTCTGTTCATTCTGCAACTCCCGTTTCAAGTTACTACTCTTAGCAACTGAACCAGTATTAAATACCGGGGGGTTGCTACGAACACTAGTAAAATACACATCAATAATACGTATATCGAATATACCTTTGTTCACTTTTCCATCCTTCTTATCCGCCAAATACTTGGGGCAGTTCCGCTTCCAGTGACCAGTCCCTTTACATTAGAAGCACTTAGTCTCAGGTTTAGGACCAGACTTGGGCTTCTTCACTTGAGCAGCAACTTGCTTGCCATTCTTCTTGAAGTTCCCCTTCTTCCATTTGCCCTTTTCTTGAAACTAGTGGTCTTGTCTACCATCAACAATTGATATTTTTCTTGATTTCTACCTTCGTTGATTTCAGCATTACGAAGAGCTTGGGAATCATTTCCGTTATCCCTTGCATATCATAGTTCATCACGAAGTTCTACTAACTTGGTGATGGTGACTAGAGAATTCTGTCAATCACTATCTTATCTGGAAGATTAACTCCCACTTGATTCAAGCGATTGTAGTACCCAGACAATCTGAGCACATGCTCACTGCTTGAGCTATTCTCCTCCATCTTTTAGCTATAGAACTTGTTGGAGACTTCATATCTCTCAACTCGGGTATTTGCTTGAAATATTAACTTCAACTCCTAGAACATCTCATATGGTCCATGACGTTCAAAACGTCTTTGAAGTCCCGATTCTAAGCCGTTTAAGCATGGTGCACTAAACTATCAAGTAGTCATCATGTTGAGCTAGCCAAACGTTCATAACGTCTGCATCTGCTCCTGCAATAGGTATGTCACCTAGCGGTGCATTAAGGACATAATTCTTCTGTGCAGCATTGAGGATAATCCTCAGATCACGGATCTAATCCGCATCATTGCTACTAACATTTTTCAACATAATTTTTCTCTAGGAACACAATAAACTGGGAGCAACATCGCGAGCTCTTGATCTACAACATTGATATGTTAATACTACCAGGACTAAGTTCATGATAAATTAAAGTTCAATTAATCATATTACTTAAGAACTCCCACTTAGACAGACATCCCTCTAATCTTCTAAGTGATCACGTGATCCATATCAACTAAAACATGTCCGATCATCACGTGAGATGGAGTAGTTTCAATGGTGAACATCACTATGTTGATCATATCTACTATATGATTCATGCTCGACCTTTCGGTCTCAGTGTTCCAAGGCCATATCTATTATATGCTAGGCTCATCAAGTTTAACCTGAGTATTCCGCGTGTGCAACTGTTTTGCACCCGTTGTATTTGAACGTAGAGCCTATCACACCCGATCATCACGTGGTGTCTTAGCACGAAGAACTTTCACAACGGTGCATACTCAGGGAGAACACTTATACCTTGATAATTAGTGAGAGATCATCTTATAAAGCTACCGCTGAACTAAGCAAAATAAGATGTATAAAAGATAAACTTCACATGCAATCATAATATGTGACATGATATGGCCATCATCATCTTGTGCCTTTGATCTCCATCTCCAAAGCATCATCATGATCTCCATCGTCACCAGCATGACACCGTGATCTCCATCATCTTGATCCATATCAATGCGTCGTCAAATGGTTGTCTCGCAAAAAATTGCTCTTGCAACTATTGCTATCGCATAGCGATAAAGTAAACCAATTATTTGGCGCTTGCATCTTATGCAATAGAGAGATAACCATAAGGCTTTTGCCAGTTGCCGATAACTTCAACAAAACATGATCATCTCATACAACAACTTATATCTCATCACGTCTTGACCATATCACATCACAACATGCCCTGCAAAAACAAGTTAGACGTCCTCTACTTTGTTGTTGCAAGTTTTACGTGGCTGCTACGGGCTGAGCAAGAACCGTTCTTACCTACGCATCAAAACCACAACGATAGTTTGTCAAGTTAGTGCTGTTTTAACCTTTGCAAGGACCGGGTGTAGCCACACTTGGTTCAACTAAAGTTGGAGAAACTGACACCCACTAGTCACCTGTGTGCATAGCACGGCGGTAAAACCAGTCTCACGTAAGCGTATGCGTAATGTCGGTCTGGGCCGCTTCATCCAACGATACCGCCAAACCAAAGTGTGACATGCTGGTAAGCAGTATGACTTATCTCGCCCACAACTCACTTGTGTTCTACTCGTGCATATGACATCTACGCATTAAACCTGGCTCGGATGCCACTGTTGGAGAACGTAGTAATTTTCAAAAATTTCCTACGCACATGCAAGATCATGGTGATGCATAGCAACGAGAGGAGAGAGTGTTGTCCACATACCCTCGTAGACCAAAAGCGGAAGCATTAGCACAACGCGGTTGATGTAGTCATACGTCTTCACGATCCGACCGATCAAGTACCAAACGGATGACACCTCCGAGTTCTGCACACGTTCAACTTGATGACGTCCCTCGAACTCCGATCCAGCCGAGCTATGAGGGAGAGTTTCGTCAGCACGACAGCGTGGTGATGATGATGATGTTCTAGCAACGCAGGGCTTCGCCTAAGCACCGCTACGATATGACCGAGGTGGATTATGGTGGAGAGGGGCACCGCACACGGCTAAGAGATCAAGAGATCAATTGTTGTGTCTTTGGGGTGCCCCCTGCCCCCGTATATAAAGGAGCGGAGGAGGGGGTGGCTTTCTCTATGGCGCGCCCTAGGGGAGTCCTACTCCCATCGGGAGTATGATTCCCCCTTTCCTAGTAGAACTAGGAGCCCTTCCAAGTAGTAGGAGTAGGAGGGAAGGAAAGGGAATGGAAAAGGAGAAGGAAGGAAGGGGGCGCCCCCCCCCCCCCTCTCTAGTACAATTCGGACCAGCCCATGGGGAGGGGTCCGGCCACCCTTTGAGGCCTTTCTCTCCTTTCCTGTATGGCCCATTAAGGCCCAATACGAATTTCCGTAATTCCCCGGTACTCCCGAAAATACCCGAATCACTCGGAACCTTTCCGATGTCCGAATATAGTCGTCCAATATATCGATTTTTACGTCTCAACAATTTCGAGACTCCTCGTCATGTCCCCGATCTCATTCGGAACTCCGAACTCATTCGGTACATAAAAATACATAAACTCATAATATAACCGTCATCGAACTTTGAGCGTGCGGAACCTACAGGTCGAGAACTATGTAGACATGACCGAGACACATCTATGGTCAATAACCAATAGCGGAACCTAGATGCTCATATTGGCTCCTACATATTCTACGAAGATCTTTATCGGTCAAACCGCATAACAACATACGTTGTTCCCTTTGTCATCGGTATGTTACTTTCTCGAGATTCGATCGTCGGTATCTCAATACCTAGTTCAATCTCGTTACCAGAAAGTCTCTTTACTCGTTCCGTAATACATCATCCCGCAACTAACTCATTAGTTGCAATGCTTGCAAGGCTTAAGTGATGTGCATTACCGAGAGGGCCCAGACATACCTCTCCGACAATCGGAGTGACAAATCCTAATCTCGAAATACGGCAACCCAACAAGTACCTTCGGAGACACCTGTAGAGCACCTTTATAATCACCCAGTTACGTTGTGACGTTTGGTAGCACACAAAGTGTTCCTCTGGTAAACGGGAGTTGCATAATCTCATTGTCATAGGAACATGTATAAGTCATGAAGAAAGCAATAGCAACAAACTAAATGATCAAGTGCTATGCTAACGGAATGGGTCAGGTCAATCACATCATTCTCCTAATGATGTGATCCCGTTAATCAAATGACAACTCATGTATATGGTTAGGAAACATAACAATCTTTGATCAACGAGCTAGTCAAGTTGAGGCATACTAGTGACACTCTGTTTGTCTATGTATTCACACATGTATTATGTTTCCGGTTAATACAATTCTAGCATGAATAATAAACATTTATCATGATATAAGGAAATAAATAATAACTTTATTATTGCCTCTAGGGCATATTTCCTTCAGGTTGAACTTAAGCATAATGCACAAACCTCAAAACACAAGTGCTTCTCCTTTGTTCTAGAATCTTCCGTATCGTAACTGCCCAAACTTTTTTTCTAGTTGAATTGCCATTATTTGTTTTTTACTTTATGCTTTACAACGCACAATTCCATGAATCATAAAATAGATTAAGGGCTTCTTTGATTCAAAGGATTCTCAAAGGAATTTTGGAGGATTCTAATCCTTAGGAATTTTTCCTATCTTGGTTGTTTGATTCATAGGATTGTAAACCATAGAATTTTTTTCATAGGATTCATTTGCACTAGATTTCATAGGAAACATCCCATCGACTCAAACCACTTCGAAAGAATCCTGCGCTTTTTCTATGCACAATCAAACACTCGTACAATCCTGTAGGATTCAAGGCGATATTCCATTCTAATCCCATGTTTTTCCTATTCTCGCGTTTTGGAAATCCTACGAATCAAAGAGGCCCTAGCTTTTTTATAAAAACTAATTTATTTTGAACGAGATGAACTATAAGAATTAAATGAAGGTCTACATTAGGCATATATGACTCAGAGCTTACATGCTATAGTGTGGTATTTATTCATAATTTGGTTGCCAAATCTGAAGCGTTGTCGCGGCCTCCTTGTGTGGATTGATCACAGTGACGTGCTACTGCTTCCAGAAGAATGTACTCGTCCTCTCTGAGCCACACTGCCGGTACATGCACAAAGTGAAGATGTGCACGCCACGCACGCACTCATTCCCTTGCATGCACACGCGGGTACACGGGGCGACGCATTTTTGTATGAAGATCCACCCCATGTGATAATTTGACGCGTGTAAAGTCCGTCATTTCATTGATGGTCAACTAATACAGCGCATGCAAATTGAGTGGACATGAGGGCAGAAGAAAGACATTACTACTCCATTGCGCGCATGCGAGAAGTTAAATCATGGGGTGCCAGTACTTCCACTGGTCTCCTTCGTATTTTGTGCCAATTTTTGACCATATTTGTAAGTAACATAATATTTATGCATGTCATAAAAAGTGGCACAAAAAAGGCGGCCAATAAACCAGGACGCAGGCAGCATGATCAATTTTTGCCAGGGCTACTGTTGGTGGCCTTTGTATTTTAATATGGACGGAGTGGAGTAGTACTATCTTTATCTTAGCCTCATAGGGCTCTCGCAGCGCCTAGGCTCGCCTCCCCGCCTCGCCCACCGGATCCCGCCATGGATAATCCCTTAGATCCCAGGATCCCGCGGGCTGCCCTCTCGCTGAGGCCCGCGGCACTACCGCCTTTGAGCAAAACCCACATGTGTTTTAGAGGGGATCCATTGCTCTGGAATCACAGATAGGTGGCGTCGGAGGACATGCCAGGGCTGCATTTCAGGTGGTCGGCAGCAAGGGAAAATCGGATCGAGGAAGCGTCGCATCGATTGGAGAGAAGTTCCAAGGAGCTACGCCTGGTGCAGCACAAGGCGTAGGCGCAAGTCGATCTCAGGGGAGAGATGCTGAGGGATGTCAGCATCTGGCAGCGTCGCGTTGATTTCGAGCTAGGGCTAATGGCAGAGATCATATTCACGGAGTCGACTGCGGAGGAAAGAACGCGCATGCCTGCGCAATGGCATGAGCAGCCGGTGCAACTGTTCAAATGGGTGGTAGGAGAAGCCAAATCCCGGGACCAGTTGCGGCGGCGTCGCTGGGCATGCATTGTAGGCGAGGTGAGCTGCCCTCCTTCCCGGCCAGCGATGCAGTGACCTAGTCGGTTGCTGCTGAAGTGAACTTGCAACGCTATGTCGGTTTGCAACCTTGACAATCACTCCATCTATATGTATTGTTTTCCTGTAAAAAAATACTTGGTCATTTGGAAAAAGATGGTAATTGGTTTCTCACTAGTTTTAGAATGCTTGGTCGTGACAATCAACCAAAGCCACAATCATAAGTCTCCATCACGTAAGTACTTTACGTTGGTCGCACCAACAGACGGTCGGTCGGACCCGCGTCTCACCGAAGGGATACGCATCGGCTTGGTCTGAGATGTACAACCAGTTACATCACTGACTTGTGCGACTGCATTTGAGCAGTGTAGTACTCCCTCTATCTCAATTTACAAGTCTTGCACATGTACCTAGGTCGTTAATTTTACCAACTTAATAAAAGGCATACATTAGGAAAAATATATCATTACAAACTTCAAATATTCTACTTTTAATGATATGTTTTTTATGTTAAACAATTTATGTTCTACTAAACTCATCGGGAGTACTTGAAATTTATGTTCCACTAAACTCATCAGGAGCCGTTTCGGGCCTCGAAACCAAAACCATCAATTAATCTTTATCTTGTTCCCATCACATTCCAAAGTACAAGTGCTACAATTAAGTGCAAGCCTGCTTACACCTACCAGTACGTACCAAACCTGAACGTGTTCCCACTATGCAGATTTTAGTACTAGTGCTAGTACTTAGGTTATAAAAAGGAGAACTACCAAACCGAAAATTACTCTACCTTCCTCCTCATAAGTCTTCCTTCTTCGTCCGTCCTTGCCATGGCCGGTGTGCAGAGCTCTAGGTCGAGAACTACTCATAACAAGGGAGCGGCAACCAAGGCTGCGGAAAAAAAAGAGGGCTCACCGCCATGCAGAGACCTCGAAAGATCTCTCACGGGCAGGCGATGGCTCCCAGGAGCGCCCTAGCCGCGGAGGCGAACATGCCGAGCTGGCGGCGCTGGAGTCGTTATACCTCGACGGCATGCCCGATCAGCTCAATAAACGCCTCAATAAGCAGAAGGATTTCATCCACGGCTTGGTGGAGCTGCTGAAGGAGAGCCTCGATGACATGCCCGCTGAGCTCAATGAGCAGGGGGGTTGACCGCTGGCTTGGTGATGCTGCTGAAGAAGAGCATTGCCTCGGAGAAGAAGACGACCAGTGAAATCCTGCAACTTCCGGAGGATAAGGCGAAGCTCTGCCACGAGCTCGACCTGCTGAAGGAGGAGAACGCCGGCTGGAAGAAGCTGCATGAGAATAGTAGTTCCTCGATGAAGATGCTGCAGGCCCTCGTCATGGAACAGAAGGAGGAGTTGGCGAAGCTCCGCATCGAGCACCCGGCTGCTGTCAAGGTACGTAATGTGGCCGTGGAACATATGATGAAGGCTCGCGTCGAGAAATCCCGCGTCATTGACACAATGAAGAAGATGGCGAAGGATATGCGCAAGGAGATGGAGGTCGTGGAGGCGATGAAGAAGCAGTTACGACTCCACGGCCAGCAACCCTTCATGTAGTGAGAGCAGCACCCCAGACTTGTGTGTGCGTCTTCCTTTTTTGGCTGATAATCTTCCTTCTTCTTTTGCTCCTGTGTTTCTTCTTTTGCTTTGGCTGTTTCGCCGCACGTGTCACATTCTCTGCGAGGCATGAATAGAACAATGCTAAAAATGAGATGACTAGCAAATTAGATCATTCTTTATCGCCAATAGAACAATGCCTCTTGCTAGTAATATATAATAACAGTATAGAGTAGAGATATGGCACTGGGCTGCCGTGTTTCGTGCTCCTCCATTGTACTCCAGTGGAAAATTTGAGTATACCGCACGGCTCTTTACTCCTCCTCAGGTCGTCGGCACATTTATACGAGCAATCAAATCACAAGGCCATGCCTTCCAGCAGTAATGAGCTATCAAATCACAAAGGCCCTTGCCTCTCTTGAAATCGACCTAGCTAGACTGCCCCGCCCTCTAGCCTTTTAAAAAATGTATACTTTTGCATAGTAGTAGGATCGATGGATTGCGCCATGGAGCAAAACTAACAAGATGAAATTAAAGAAAAAAGGTGGTACATATAGAGAGCGCTCGTCGCCAAATTATGCATATAGTACTATTAAAAAAGCTAGTACGTGCTTAAATGTGGTGCTAAATTATATTAAAGAAATTAGCATACCTATTTAATTCTTGGGTTCTTATTATTTATGCCACTAGTTTGTGTATCACTACTTAGTTTTGCCATTCGAAGTTACAACTACTCAAAAATTCCATCGATCCGTGAGATGCCTGCTCAAAAATGCAATTAGATATCTCAAAAATTCCATCGTTAAGTTAGATGTTTGCTCAAAAATACCATTAGACATTGTGATTTTCACGTCAAACCCGTTGACCATGTTACATGACAAAAATAAGCAATTCTCGCAATGATAAGTGTGGCCCCGCTTGTCAGGAGTAACCAAGCAAACAATTTTACAGGAAAATAAGAACGTTGTTGGGATCAAGTGGGCCCCACACTTTATTTTACTGTAGTGAGGTAGAGGGAGAGCTGGCATGTTGGTCCATCGGTATTTATGTCATTATAACATGGCAAAAGAGATTTTAGTCACAATAATGGTGTCCAGCACAACACACCCGTCAAATAAAACTAAGCACCCTGAAGTTCTCTGACAAAACTATGCCCCCTGAAATTCTTTGACAACTAAACTACTGGCTATATGATGTTGGCCATATATATTGTACGTTTATAATGTGAAGAAACGAGTGGTAGTTGTAGTACTATAACAACTAAAAAATGAACTGTAATAAATACTAGTATGTATGTACTGAAGAGTTAAAGTAACGAGAAGAAACATACCATAGTTCTGCTGGGGGCTCAGCACAACACACCCCTCAAATAAAACTAAGCACACCATAAATTAAACTAAGCAACTAACTCGGTAGACACTGCATTAGAACCACCATCAGCAACGACGCTGCCACCTTACTCGGAGTCCTCGTCCACGTCCTCGACTTCGTCCTTGTCCCTCTTCCTCTTGGGCGATACTTCTTTGCTTGAACCGCACACTTGGCTCTTGCTTTTTATCCAACCCTTGTAGATATTGAAACAAAGGTAGCCATCCATTGCAGCGTAGTGGATGTGGTCTATATCTAGTACATTCCACTGCCATGCATGATGAAACGTGTGCGGAGGTTTCTTCAGTTTACCGTACGAAGGATGAACCATGGCTCCCTGGCAGGGTCAGCATTGAAGGCTGATCACGGGAGGGCACCAACCCTTCTTTCTGGAGGTCGAAGGGGTTGCCTACAACGAGGCCTATCCGACCCAGGATTTCCTTATCGTTCCTAAAGTCTACAGTAATGAATTTGACTCGGCCGCCCTTGAGGAACTTCTTAAATTCCTCGCACTCAAAGTCGGCATGGCATATGTGGTAGACCAAGCATAAGTCATGCACGCAAACCTGGATCACGGTGGGCTTCTTCTTCTCTGCCTCCTTTAGATTCTTCTCGCTTCCCAGGACTGTGGTGTACTCAACATCTAGCCCAGCGACCCACTCATCATTTGAGTTTTCGAACATGCGTTTGAAGCGAGCAAGGCATTCTTTCACCGTTGTGGAAGAACGGGTGCAGATGATGTCAAACTCATTGCCGGTGATGGTTCTAACCTTGTACTCACCGCCGATCATGGAGATTTGGGATGCCATGGATTTGGGAGGAGGGTTAGGATTAGTGGAACTGTCGTATTGTGAAAGGACGGGACGACTAGGAGCGGTTTATCGATTGTAAAAATGCTGAGTGGGGGGCGTGCGAACGGCAGGGTAGTGGCTTGCCTGGTGGATAAATGGATTCATGCACAGTACTATGGGGGCCCAATTAGATGTCATGTCTACTCGACGCCCAACTAAATGGCTTTTGATGTCATGTCAAGTGTTAGGAAAATTATAGGTGATACGAAGCTTTCCATTCTCCCATGATACGGGCTTCCGAGAGCCCTTGGATCTGAGATCGAACGGTTGCATGTCGTGATTCTAGACCTATGGATGAATATCCTATCCTGGAGGGTTATTCTGCAAATTTTCAGCAACTTAGCATGCGACTGTTCGATCTTAGATCCAAGGGCTGCCAGCAGTCCGTATCATGGTCGCGCCTACCACGACTGTCGCCTCACTCGCGCGGTCGCACCCTTGGAGATTTAACACGGTGCGTTAGGCTATCTGATGTTGGCATGTCATACATAGTCATCACTTAGTCACTCATACAACAAGGTTAGCTATAAGGTTGGCTATAAGAGTATTTTTTGTTTACTTCTCTCTATCTCTTTCTTTGTAGTATTTATTGCATTTGCCAAGGAGTGGCCTCTTCCAATGAAATGGTGCTTAGATGAGGTGCTATGGGCATTAAATGGCTTAGCAACTCAAGTCCCCAATGCATAGGTGCTTAGTTTTTGTTGCTAAGTTTGCTTCATCTAGGTACACGCGCTTAGCACCGTTTCTTCCTGGGGTCAACAAACTAGTCTCTCTCTTCTTAATTAACTTGCCACATCATACTTTATGCCTATGTGGCAGGCTTAGCACCTGTAGGATCAAGTACAATAGTGGGCTATAAGCCCACTTTACATGGCATTTTTGCATATGTGGGGGAAAGAGGCAAGGAAAAAGTGGAGGAGTGGGATCTCAAGCAAGAGCCAGCCCCTACCTGGTGGAGCATCGGGAGAGGCACCTGTATGGAGGTGGTCAGGAATCGGGAGAATCACGCCGGTCGTAGCGCCGCAGTTAAAATGATAATGGCAAGTTAAATCACCGGGCCCCACCTGTCTAGCAGTAACTCGCTGTCAAATCACACAACCCTATGTTTGCAGTAGCCCACTCCTTCATCTTCTCACGTCTATGTCAAACCGACTAGGCGGAACTGCCCCGCCTACCATGCGGGAAAAGCCCCGCCCTCGACTTCTAAATAGTACAGTATACTAATTTTGTATCCATGGATTGCGCCATGGAGCAAAGCCTCAAGAAAACGGCGGCACACATTTAGGGAGTACAGTATACAGCACGCCCGTCGCGTTCGCGTCGCACCCCAGACGGTCGGTCGGTCTGGCATGCCGCTCTCCGAATGGAATGCGCATCATATTGCGTTTGCACACACATGTGGGACCGAAATTGAGAACCGACCATAGGCACACTCCCTGTCCCCGCAAGTCAGGTGAGTTAATAGAAGAGAGAGACGAGCGATAATACTAGAGAAGTGTTGTACAGACGTTGGTGGAGGCCTCGACGTTGGTGCCTGGACGATCCCTGCATGACATGGAAGATCAATTCGTCCATGCATGTGACCAGACTCCAGCAGACACACCTGGATTGGCTATCATCTACATATCATGCAGGCTGTGTTGTACAGGGCTGTAGTTCTGGTGAGAAATCTAAAAAAAGGTTTCTTGTCATCTCGCAAAATTAGGTGTCATGTGCTTCAGATCACTACGAGAGTCAAACAGCGACAACTGAGTTCCTCCAAGGCGCTAATCATGGGGGCCACATGCATGAAGACTACTCGGCTCCCATCTATGTCAAGCCGGCTATGTTAATTAGGGCATCTATCGATGGACCCCTTTTCTACGAGTTTATCTTTAATTTGAGCTTTGATCCTCATCTAGTTTGTCCGTCGGGATTCATGTTGTCTCCTTTGGGCAGTGAGGTTATGGTTTCTTGTCATGTTATAATCCGGTGCTTTAGATCAAAATGATGACAACCACGCCTCCGGGGCACGTGCATGAAGACAATCTAGTAGTACCCCCACTATATATAGGCAGGAGCCTCCGCGCTTGCTTGCTAGTGTTCCTCTCTTCACACTGTCTCGTCCTCTCCAGATCTAAACACGACAGCGGTGGCCACACACACTCTCTCTCTCTCTGCTCACCGTTGGTCATAGATCCGGTTGGATCCTCTCCATCGGGGAAGGTGAGAAGGTGCAACATTCACACGGTCGTCCTCGGCGACGGCTCTTACCCACTGCCGGCACGTCCCGATCAGCATGCCTTGCCGTTTTCTCCCAAGCACCGTTGGCTAGGGAGGGCCTCTGACCCCTTCTTCCTCGCTTCCGTAGTGTGGGCAGATTCAACCTCCCGCCGCCCACCTAGCGGCATCCCGGCAAACCTCAAGTATAACTTCCTTCGACACCGGCCTTTCTCTACTTCCCGAGCTCCTGACGTCGCTGCATTTGTATCTTTTACTATTTCCCTGGCCCCCTCGTAGATACTCCATCCGTTCCAAAATAGATGACCCAACTTTGTATTAACTTTGTACTAAAGTTAGTACAAAGTTGAGTCATCTATTTTGGAACGGGGGGAGTAGGATCGATAGGTTGTTCGAAAGCCACCTAATTTTTTGCTGTTAAGAGGTAAAACTAGTTCATGCACTCGAATCTAGTACTACTTGGTTCAAACAAGGAAGAAAGGGGTGGGGTGGGGGTGGGGGAAGATTTGTTACCTGAATCTAGGACTTGGTCGAAAGAGGAAATAATGGGGGCGAAAAGTAGCAGAGACTAGCTATCCAACTAGTCTCTAGGTCTAATAGGGAAATAAAGGGAAACGCAGTACAAACTCAATATAATCCCGATCTATTGGTTGAAAAATGAAAGAAAGTGGGGACTGGGGGACAAGTCAACAAAGTAAGTCCAGCACTAGATTTGCTAGCGTCACACAGTATAAGGTGGCTATACCGAACAAAAATAGGACCAACCCAGATATCATGTTCTGATGTTTGTTGCCCCGAGCCACTCTTATGTAATGCCACTAGTAAAATGTAGCAGTCGCACTGCTAAAAGTAAGGACGCACTAAACCAATGTTGCTAGTAAAATGAAGCAATGGCACCATTAAACTAATGTCGTATTTAACAGTTGTCATAGTTAATCCTAATGCCCACACTAATATCTAGCAATGCTGCTGCTTTAGAAATTGCTACTGTCCTTGTAGGATTGCCATACAGATAAGGAACATGCTTCTTTTCATTTGATGTATGTTTCATCACTTGTTTGTCACCCTCATTTCCACCTTTTTGTGCAAATAGAGACATACATTTCACGCTTGATCTTAGTTCAACTGGACAAATGATATCCAAATTATAGTTGAACATTCCAGGAGCTTCACAACCAACCTTGATGTTGCTCAATTTTATTGCAACTAATGAAGAAGAAGCTCTATGGGTTTCGTTTTCTGATGGAAATGGAACCGGGACTGGAGCCCTTTTCTTTAAAAAAAAATGAAGAAGCTGCTAGCTCATAGGACATTGCTTCATTTTAGGTGAACTGCAACAAATGGTCACATGAATTGAATCATCCATGTTGGTGACCGGTACTGTCATCCCTTCTACTATGGCGTTGACTGCAGACATGGTTCCCATCACGAGGTATGTTCCTTTTTGGTCTGACCATTTGCCAAAGATCCTGCATGTTGAGTCTGCTCTTGTGCTACTTGTTTTGGCACTGCCATGATAAAGCAGTAATGTTATTATTTTGCACCTTAATCTAGTGGCACTATTAATTTGAGGCAATGTTTTGACACCGCTAGTGGCACTAAAAAATTTTATATATCGAAAGAGGGGGTTTCCACCGATTTCATTAAATAAATCCAACCATAGAGAACCATTATCCGATGACATCTCAGTGTAAACGGGCAGTTATGCAACTACTACTAGAACGGACTGAGTACTAGCAGGAGACAAGTTCGCCACATAAGGTAGGCAGGTACGGGGATGCAGCACCAGTTCGACCAAGTTTGGATTACAACCCAAATGCTACCACAGAAACATCAGAGGGGGAGATAGGGACTGAAAGAGCCAGCGTCAGCATCCCAGTCTAAGCAACCCCGGCCTCCATCCTTGTGACACAAGATACACCTCGTTTGCCACCTGCTCGACCCTAGTGCCACTGATAAAATGAAGTAATAATGCAGTTAAAATAGAGCGAGTGTCCTCTCTATCATTTCATTTCCAATATAGATAAAGAAAGTGCTTCTCTTTGTTAGTATATGTTTCATCAACTAGTCCCATTGTTAATGTTTAAGCGTTTCTGCAAACTGGGGTGCTTAATTTTAGTTGATCTGCACAAAAATAGAGATTGGAATGTCTCAAGGCCCCTCCTTGTACTACCGTTGTACACTGATGTTCATCACTGGCAGAAGGTGTATCGGGGAGACTTGGGTCGATTTCCAATATGAGGCGTACCGTATGAGGCGTCATAGGGCTCAACTCACCCTCGCAGCATGGCATACTATGATACTATCACAATATTTTATTCTATTTATTAGTGTATGTTTCATCAACTAGTGTCACTATAATGTAATCATGCCTTTTCATTATCTGTGCAAACAGGATTATTCAGCTGCATTTTGGTGGAACTGCACAAATGTACGGATGGGACCGGCATATATGCAGAGTGCGAGGTGCCAAGTAAAAATTACTGACACCAACCCTGCTCCATCTAAGCATTGGCATCCACAACCATCAGTGGGATGTGTGGTGCTCACTATGGACGGATCTTTCTCGGCAGCAAATCCTCTAACCAAATACTACTAGCTTAGACTTTAAAAAAATACTAGTAGCTTATATTGGCAGTTTTCTAGGGTGTACTCTTTTCTGAAAGAAGCACCAATCTATTTTTCTTTATTTGTACACAGTGTCACAACTTTGACCCAAAGGTCCAGAGCTATTTTAGGGTGATTGGCGTAGTACTCGGAGACTGATTGTAAGCATGACTTTTATTAGTTGTCACACTGATTATAAGCATGAGAAGATGGAAGATTAGGTTAGTGTGAAGCTTACCTTAAACC
This sequence comes from Triticum monococcum, assembly GCA_034509565.1. Taxonomy (NCBI): domain Eukaryota; kingdom Viridiplantae; phylum Streptophyta; class Magnoliopsida; order Poales; family Poaceae; genus Triticum; species Triticum monococcum. The sequence goes on from CM067846.1 coordinate 74,024,431, forward strand.
CTACCGACATTGTTGAAATGAGGCGAGCATCAAGGGAACCGTGGAGAATGGTGGGGAAGCGACGTCGCGCCATCCGGCCTCCTCTTGCGGTGGGAGAACGAATACTCCTGTGGCTCCGGCTAGCTCTGCACCCTCACGAACGGCACACCGTACTCGATCAATTCGTTATCCTATGGGTGCTCGACCTTCGACCTATACTCCCACCACCTCCGCTTGACTTTCGCCTCGGGCGAATCTGTCTGCTCCATCGCCCAGAGGAGATACTCGATGAACTCGAAGGACTGCGGCGTGACTGCCGCCGAGGAGTACATCGCCGTCGTCTCGCTCTTTCGCATACATTGCCACATGGCCCTCACCGTCCTCGAAATCGCCCACTCATTGTCAAACCAAGTAAGCATCTCCTTCAACCTGGCTAACTTTGCCTGGTCGCTGCCGGCGATCTGCCTGATTCGCTGTTGCATCCTCTCCATAGATGTCCTTCTTAGTGGTCCGGTGCTAGGTTTGGAAGATGGGAGGAGAGATGGTGGTCTTGCAATAGAGAAGAGGGAGAGGCGAGACGGTGGTTTTGGAATGGAGATGATGGAGAGGATAGGGGTGGTTTTGAAATGGAGAAGAGGGAGAGGCGAGACGGTGGTTTTGGAATGGAGATGATGGAGATGAGAGGTTTCCTTGCCTTTCAGTCGCTGACAGGTGGTCCCCGTGCTTGGTGGGACCCATGTGTCAGTGTCTCAATGGCAAGATGGGCTATGTCAGGGGATCCTCGTCCGAGGAGAGAGGAGGTGGTTTTGCAATGGAGAAGAGGAAGAGGCAAGACAGTGGTGTAGGAATGGAGATGATGGAGAGGAGAGGAGGTGGTTTTGCATTGGAGAAGAGGGAGAGGAGCGTGTGGCAGCGATATAGGTTTGGACGAGAAGGCCAACGTGCTGTTACTGGATCAAAATCAAAATCAATTTACCCATCAATTAAGAAAGCTACCCCACATTAACTAGTCTCCCTTTCATTTTGGGTCATAATTGACCATGATTTTCACAAATAAAATATATGTTATATGTTGCAAAAATAATATAATTTGAAAGTACATTCAGATATGAACCAAACAATACAATTTTTGGTGACATGCATTCACATTTTGCTTGTCAAATATGGTACATGGTCAAACTTTGACCCAAAATACGCAAAACAAAAAAATACTTCCAAGACCAGCGCCGCTCCTCTCCTCTTAAACCACCGCCGCTCCTTTCCTGTTCCAATCTAAATCCAGCGCCGCTCCACTCCTCTTCCATTTCAAAACCACCGCCCCTCCTCTCCTGTTCCAATCCAAAACCAGCATCGCTCCTCTCCCATTCTAATCCAAAACCAGCGCTGCTCCTCTCCTCTTCCATTCAAAAACCACCACCGGCGAGTGAAGGTGCTGTGGAGAAGTAGATCGATAGAGGAGTACAACCGATACATGAGGATCGCAGACGGCGATGCTACCTCTTGAGCACTGCGTTGGTTTTCCCTTGAAGAGGAAAGAGTGATGCAGTAGAGCAGCATAAGTATTTCCCTCAGTTTTTGAGAACCAAGGTATCAATCCAGTAGGAGACCACACACAAGTCCCTCACACCTACACAAACAAATAAACTACTCGCAACCAACGCGGTAAAGGGGTTGTCAATCCCTTCACGGTCACCTACAAGAGTGAGATCTGATAGATATGATAAGATAATATTTTTGGTATTTTTATGATAAAGAGAAATAAAGATGCAAGTAAAAAAATGGAAAAGGAAATAACTAAGTATTGGAAGATTAATATGATGGAAAATAGACCCGGGGGCCATAGGTTTCACTAGAGGCTTCTCTCGAGAGCATAAGTATTACGGTGGGTGAACAAATTACTATTAGCAATTGACAGAATTGAGCATAGTTATGAGAATATCTAGGTATGATCATGTGTATAGGCATCACGTCCAAGACAAGTAGACCGACTCCTGCCTGCATCTACTACTATTACTCCACACATAGACCGCTATCCAGCATGCATCTAGAGTATAGTTCAAGAGAACAGAGTAACGCTTTAAGCAAGATGACATGATGTAGAGGGATAAACTCATGCAATATGATATAAACCCCATCTTGTTATCCTCGATGGAAACAATACAATACGTGCCTTGCTGCCCCTGCTGTCACTGGCAAAGGACACTGCAAGATTGAACCCAAAGCTAAGGACTTCTCTCATTGCAAGAAAGATCAATCTAGTAGGCCAAACCAAACTGATAATTTGAAGAGACTTGCAAATATAACCAATCATACATAAAAGAATTCAGAGAATATTCAAATATTGTTCATAGATAAACTTGATCATAAACCCACAATTCATCGATCTCAACAAACACACCGCAAAAGAAGATTACATCGAATAGATCTCCACGAGAGAGGGGGAGAACTTTGTATTGAGATCCAAAAAGAGAGAAGAAGCCATCTAGCTAATAACTATGGACCCATAGGTCTGAAGTAAACTACTCACACTTCATTGGAGAGGCTATGGTGTTGATGTAGAAGCCCTCCGTGATCGATACCCCCTCCGGTGGAGCTCCGAAAAAGGCCCCAAGATGGGATCTCGTGGATACAGAAAGTTACGGGGGTGGAATTAGGGTTTTGGCTCCGTATCTGGTAGTTTGGGGGTACGTAGGTATATATAGGAGGAAGGAGTACGTCGGTGGAGCAACATGGGCCCCACGAGGGTGGAGGGCGCGCCTGGGGGTAGGCGCGCCCCCCTACCTCGTGCCTTCCTGGTTGATTGCTTGACTTAGGGTCCAAGTCCTCTGGATCATGTTTGTTCCAAAAATCATGTTCCCGAAGGTTTCATTCCGTTTGGACTCCGTTTGATATTCTTTTTCTGCGAAACCCTAAAATAGGCAAAAAATAGCAATTCTAGGTTGGGCCTCCGATTAATAGGTTAGTCCCAAAATAATATAAAACTATATAATAAAGCCCAATAATGTCCAAAACAGGATATAATATAGCATGGAACAATCAAAAATTATAGATACGTTGGAGACGTATTAAGCATCCCTAAGCTTAATTCCTGCTCGTCCTCGAGTAGGTAAATGATAAAAACATAATTTTTGATGTGGAATGCTACTTGGCATAATTTCAATGTAATTCTCTTAATTGTGGTATGAATATTCAGATCCGAAAGATTCAAGAAAAAAGTTTAATATTGACATATAAATAATAATACTTCAAGCATACTAACTAAGCAATTATGTCTCTTCAAAATAACATGGCCAAAGAAAGTTATCCCTACAAAATTATATAGTCTAGCTATGCTCCATCTTGACCACACAAAGTGTTTAAATCATGCACAACCCTGATGACAAGCCAAGCAATTGTTTCATACTTTTAGTGTTCTCAAACTTTTTAATCTTCACGCAATACATGAGCGTGAGCCATGGACATAGACACTATAGGTGGAATAGAATGGTGGTTGTGGAGAAGACAAAAAGGGAGAATATAGTCTCACATCAACTAGGCGTATCAACGGGCTATGGAGATGCCCATTAATAGATATCAATGTGAGTGAGTAGGGATTGCCATGCAACGAATGCACTAGAGCTATAAGTATATGAAAGCTCAACAAAAAGAACTAAGTGGGTGTGCATCCAACTCGCTTGCTCACGAAGACCTGGGGCATTTTAAGGAAGCCCATCATTGGAATATACAAGCCAAGTTCTATAATGAAAAATTCCCACTAGTATATGAAAGTGATAACATAGGAGACTCTATATGAAGATATTGGTGCTACTTTGAAGCACAAGTGTGGTAAAAGGATAGTAGCATTGTCCCTTCTCTCTTTTTCTCTCATTTTTTGGGCCTTTTCTCTTTCTTTCTTTTTATGGCCTTTTAGTCCGGAGTCTCATCCCGACTTGTGGGGGAATCATAGTCTCCATCATCCTTTCCTCACTTGGGACAATGCTCTAAAAATGATAATCATCACACTTTTTTATTTACTTACAACTCAATACTTAGAACAAAATACGACTCTATGTGAGTGCTTCCGGTGGTGTACCGGGATATGCAATGAATCAAGTGTGACATGTATGAAAGAATTGTGAATGGTGGCTTTGCCACGAATACAATGTCAACTACATGATCACGCAAAGCAATATGACAATGATGCTGCATGTCATAATAAACGGAATGGTGGTAAGTTGCATGGCAATATATCTCGGAATGGCTGTGGAAATGTCATGATAGGTAGGTATGGTGGCTGTTTTGTGGAAGGTATATGGTGGGTGTATGATACCGGCGAAAGGTGCGCGGTATTAGAGAGGCTAGCAATGGTGGAAGGGTGAGAGTGCGTATGATCCATGAACTCAACATTAGTCATAAAGAACTCATATACTTATTGCAAAAATCTACAAGTTATCAAAGCAAAGTACTATGCACATGCTCCTAGGGGGATAGATTGGTAGGAAAAGACCATCGCTCGTCCCCGACCGCCACTCATAAGGAAGAAATCTATAAATAAATCATGCTCCGACTTCATCACATAACAGTTCACCATACGTGCATGTTACGGGAATCACAAACTTTAACACAAGTATTTCTCAAATTCACAACTACTCAACTAGCATGACTCTAATATCACCATCTTCATATCTCAAAACAATTATCAAGTATCAAACTCCTCATAGTATTCAACACACTCATAAGAAAATTTTATTATTAATCTTGAATGCCTAACAAAATTAAAGCAATTTACCATGCTGTTTTGTAGGACTCTCAAAATAATCTAAGTGAAGCATGAGAGAACAAAAGTTTCTATAAAACAAATCCACCAACATGGTCTAAAAGATATAAGTGAAGCACTAGAGCAAAAACTATATAACTCAAAAGATATAAGTGAAGCACATAGAGTATTCTAACAATTTCCGAATCATGAGTGTCTCTCTCAAAAAGGTGTGCGCAGCAAGGATGACTGTGGAAAACTAACAAATAAAGACTCAAATAATACAAGACGCTCCAAGCAAAACACATATCATGTGGTACATAAAAATATAGCTCCAAGTAAAGTTACCGATAGAAGTAGACGAAAGAGGGGATGCCTTCCGGGGCATCCCCAAGCTTTGGCTTTTCGGTGTCCTTAGATTATCTTGGGGGTTCCATGGGCATCCCCAAGCTTAGGCTCTTGCCACTCCTTGTTCCATAATACATCAAGTCTTTACCCAAAACTTGAAAACTTCACAACACAAAACTTAAAGTAGAAAATCTCGTGAGCTCCGTTAGCGAAAGAAAACAAAACACCACTTCAAGGTACTGTAATGAACTCATTCTTTATTTATATTGGTGTTAAACCTACTTTATTACAACTTCTCTATGGTTTATAAACTATTTTACTAGCCATAGATTCATCAAAATAAGCAAACAACACACGAAAAACAGAATCTGTCAAAAACAGAACAGTCTGTAGTAATATGTAGCTAACGCAAGATCTCGAACCCCAAAAATTCTAAAATAAATTGCTGGACGTGAGTAATTTATCTATTAATAATCTGGAAAAATAATTAACTAAATAGCATTTTCCAAATAAAAATGGAAGCAGTTCTCGTGAGCGCTAAAGTTTCTGTTTTTTACAGCAAGATTAAAAAGACTTTCCCCAAGTCTTCCCAACGGTTCTACTTGGCACAAACACTAATTAAACACAAAAAAACACAACCAAAATAGAGGCTAGATAAATTATTTATTACTAAACAGGAGCAAAAAGCAAGGAATAAAAATAAAATTGGGTTGCCTCCCAACAAGCACTATCGTTTAACGCCCCTAGCTAGGCATGAAAGCAAGGATAGATCTAGGTATCTTTAGTTGGTAATTATTTAATGAGACATCTATCACCTTTAGGAGTTTCTTTCCTTTTATCAATAATAAAACTTCTAGGCACAAAATCAAAAAAATCATTAGTAGCAAATGGTTCCTTAATGATAGTAAAAAGATTAGGGTGAATACTTATAGATTTGAGATTCGCAGTTTCTCTCCTGGATGATTCACCCTTATTTTTAGGAACATACATAAGCTTGGAAATTTTAGTTGGAGGACTTGGGGTTTTCTTTAAGGAATAAAAATCAGTTCCCAAGTTGGTAATGATACCCTCAAGTTTATCGATTCTAGTGGAATCATGATTTATTCTTTCATTAACTATGGGTTCCTTCTCCTTAATATTTTTCAAAGTGACTCCTACTTTAGATCCACATTGAGTAATTTGGTTTTGGATCTTTTTATCAAAATTTTCAATTAACTCTATGGTAGAAACTTTATTTTCAATAATTTCAAGTTTTTGCATTACATGCTCCAAAGTTAACATAGTTCCATTAACCAAAAGAGGGGGTGAGCCAAACAAATCTATCATAGCATTATAGGAATCAAAAGTGTGGCTACCCAAGAAGTTCCCTCCGGTAATGGTATCAAGGACGTATCTGTGCCAAGGAATAGCACCTACGTAAAAATTGCGAAGAAGAATAGAAGTAGATTGCTTCCTGGTAGATCTATTTTGTGCATTGCAAATTCTATACCAAGCGTCTTTTAGGTTTTCTCCTTCCCTTTGCTTAAAATTAAGAACTTAATTTTTTGGAGACAACGGAGAAGATAGGGGACTAGCCATAATGACAAGCAAGCAATCCGACACACAAGAAAACAAGAAACGAGCAAAAAGAGGCGAATAGAGAAAGAGAGGGAGGACGGAGAGAGAGAGAGCGAATAAAACGGTAAGAGTGAAGTGGGGGAGAGGAAAACGAGAGGAAAATGGCAAATAATGTAATGCGGGAGATAAGGGTTTGTGATGGGTACTTGGTATGTTGACTTCTGCGTAGACTCCCCGGCAACGGCGCCAGAAATCCTTCTTGCTACCTCTTGAGCACTGCGTTGGTTTTCCCTTGAATAGGAAAGGGTGATGCAGTAGAGCAGCGTAAGTATTTCCCTCGGTTTTTGAGAACCAAGGTATCAATCCAGTAGGAGGCCAGGCACGAATCCCTCGCACCTACACAAACAAATAAACTCCTTGCAACCAACGCGATAAAGGGGTTGTCAATCCCTTCACGGTCAGTTACGAGAGTGAGATCTGATAGATATGATAAGATAATATTTTTGGTATTTTATAATAAAGAGAAATAAAGATGCAAGTAAAATAAAAGGCAAAGGAAAGAACTAAGTATTGAAAGATTAATATGATGGAAAATAGACCCGGGGGCCATAGGTTTCACTAGAGGCTTCTCTCGAGAGCATAAGTATTACGGTGGGTGAACAAATTACTGTTGAGCAATTGACCGAATTGAGCATAGTTATGAGAATATCTAGGTATGATCATGTATATAAGCATCACGTCCAAGACAAGTAGACCGACTCATGCCTGCATCTACTACTATTACTCCACACGTTGACCGCTATCCAGCAAGCATCTAGAGTATTAGGTTCAAGAGAATAGAGTAACGCTTTAAGCAAGATGACATGATGTAGATGGATAAACTCATGCAATATGATATAAACCCCATCTTGTTATCCTCGATGGCAACAATACAATACATGCCTTGCTGCCCCTACTGCCACTGGGAAAGGACACCGCAAGATTGAACCCAAAGCTAAGCACTTCTCCCATTGCAAGAAAGATCAATCTAGTAGGCCAAACCAAATTGATAATTCGAAGAGACTTGCAAAGATAACCAATCATACATAAAAGAATTCAGAGAAGATTCAAATATTGTTCATAGATAAAATTGATCATAAACCCACAATTCATTGATCTCAACAAACACACTGCAAAAGAAGATTACATCGAATAGATCTCCACAAGAGAGGGGATAACTTTATATTGAGATCCAAAAAGAGAGAAGAAGCCATCTAGATAATAACTATGGAACCGTAGGTCTGAAGTAAACTACTCACACTTCATCGGAGAGGCTATGGTGTTGATGTAGAAGCCCTCCGTGATCGATACCCCCTCTGTCGGAGCTCCGGAAAAGGCCTCAAGATGGGATCTCGTGGATACAGAAAGTTACGGTGGTGGAATTAGGGTTTTGGCTCCGTATCTGGTAGTTTGGGGGTACGTAGGTATATATGGGAGGAAGGAGTACGTCGGTGGAGCAACATGGGCCCCACGAGGGTGGAGGGCGCGGCTGGGGGTAGGCGCGCCCCCTACCTCGTGCCTTCCCGGTTGATTGCTTGACGTAGGGTCCAAGTTCTCTGGATCATGTTCGTTCCAAAAATCACGTTCCCGAAGGTTTCATTCCGTTTGGACTCCGTTTGATATTCTTTTTCTGCGAAACCCTAAAATAGGCAAAAAACAGCAATTCTAGGGTGGGCCTCCGGTTAATAGGTTAGTCCCAAAAATAATATAAAAGTGTATAATAAAGCCCAATAATGTCCAAAACAGGATATAATATAGCATGGAACGATCAAAAATTATAGATACGTTGGAGACGTATTAGGCGACCCTGTGAAGCTAGCTAGTATGTTGGAGATACAGCCTTAGTTCGACAATAAGGACCAACTAGCGGCGACGGGGACATCCATGGCCAAATATCTACAACAGAGTGAAAAGGCGGCAATACTCCCGAAGGGAGTTGCGCGGGAGTACATAGAGCTGCTCCTTTGGGCCATGGAGCAAACAGATTCACCGAATCCGATCATGAGGGAGCGATGGTGGGAGTATCGATCCCAGATGGAGCATCCACCAGAGATTGAAGGATCGAGCATCCACAGGGTGCCGTTTGTGAGGGTGTCTGCCAGAGCGAGCCGGTGGAGTCTTCGTCGACCGAACCCAGCTGCAAGAGGAGAAAAGCAGTTGGCCCGACGATGCTTCCCCGCCATCCTCTCCCTCGCCGTTCACATCGTCTCATGGGGCGGCTGTCTGCCGCCGAGGAATATGAGGGGACTGCCCCCCAGCCCAATAGTCGGGCAGGTTATGAATTGTCAGGGGGAGCTTAGGGTTGTCAGTATTTGCAGGTTGTGAATTGTGTTTTGTGTTGTGTATTTTGAGAGTACTTTCAGATATGAATGTCTTTTGAATTTCATATTTGCAGTATTGAGCATATGAAGTATTTTATGGATTCTAGAGATCTATTTTTAGCACTTAAAAATGTAGTTTCATAGGAGTACAAAAGTGCAGACAATGTGATTCTCAGAGAAGAAACTGCAAGTTTCAGTTTCAGATAAGAAACTCCAAGTTCAGTTTCAGATAAGAAACTGCAACTTTCACAGGCAGAGCATTTATATTAACACGGCCTTTTCAAACAGGGTTAACATCATGTTGGAAGTTTTATTCATGGTCGAAAATGGAACTACCAGCCAGTTAACATCATGCTGATCAACATTCATGCATAGCACATCTTCATATGATGCACGGTCAAAAAGATATGCTATTTTCAAAATGCCCACACAATGTCGAGTGTGCGAAAAATAGAGAAAACGAGGGATGAAGTTTTGGCAAGTGTTGGACGTGGTGTGCATAGATGACAATGGGGGCCCACATGTCAATAATGGCAGAGGCAAAAAAATTGGAGATATTTTCCCTGCATCAGCTGGAATCGAACCTGGGCGGCACAACTGTCGAGTAGTGTCACTTGGCCACTGGGCTAGTTTAGTACTTTCGTTACAAATAAGGCACTGCCTTGGGTGGTCCGATCACCTCCTGCGCCTTTGTGTGCTCGCCGTAGCGCCGCTGTCTGCCGTTGTGAACATGCTGAACAAACGAGAGAAATCTGGAGAGGATTGTACGTGGAGAGGCGGACAGTCGACACCCACCATGTCTATGGCCGTACGCAAGCAAGTGCCTCATCGAAAAAAACTTCCTCCTAATTCTATACTAACATTGGGGCCCACGGGTTTGTCAACATAGTTACATTTTTTTAGGTGGTTCAACGTAGGAGATAAATTCACAACGAAGCTGTGGAGCTGGCGGGTAGTATCATTTAACATCACTGGGGCAGCAAGTATCCGCTGGGTTTTGGACAGCCTCGTCTAGGCTTTCTTTTTTAACATGCGCAGCCCACGACATGCGGTTTGTATTTTTTTGAGGGCCGTCATGTATCGACCGGCTTATGGACCTCCATCCGAGGTTTTATTTTTTCTGAAACATCGGCAGCCCAATTTATATATTTTTTTAAAAGAAAACGTAGAGGTTTGTTTTATTTTTCTATATAAGAATAGAAACGCGTGGTCCAGCTTTTGTTTCCCTTCTAACTATATTATATATTTAAATTATTTTATATATTATTATATATTATTATTATTGTCATCATATATTTAACAGATACTTACATATCTAAGAAAAAATATCCCACATCTTATTAACTTAGAAAAATAATTTTTTAACAATAAAATACTGGATTTTTTGGCAACGAAAATCCTGGTGATTGTGTACAAAAGCTTGGTAAGATTTAAGGACCAATGTAATAATAAATCACTTACTATTTAAATATATTTAGAACAAAATGCCCAGCCCCTGTTTATTTATTGATAGCATTGTTGCACCCAACCCAACATTATAATTAGAATCAGCCCAGCAAAGTCGAGTATTTCGAGAAAGGGCAAATGACCTGTAATTTTTTATGAGAAAAATAAATGGGCCACATGGACGCTACATTATTTGTTCACCCAGCCCAACAAATGGACTGTAATTCTAAAAAAAGATCAAATTGACTATAAATTCTGAAAAAAAATGGGTTGAATACGTGCCACATTTTTGGAGGCTGAAATGTGGGCCAATAGGTCAAAGCCAACGCAAGTCGTTGTCAACTTAGTCAACAAATGATTCTGACATCATTAGCCATTGGATTTACATCCAACGACCGGGATCCATCTTCAATCTCTCGTCTTCTTCCTCCAGTGCCGCCGGGACCACCTGCTCCCGCCTCCTGCTGCTAGCAGCTCTGTTTAACATGCTTCGTTGTGAAGCGTTACCCCACCGTTGGCCAGGCCATCCCTCCATCCATCCACACCTCCTATTCTTCTCCACCGACTGCCGAACCACACCGCACCAGAATCAGTTAACCCTCGTACACCTCTCCGTCTGCGACTCTACTCCCGCGGCTTCCCATCTCCGGCTCGTTGCTGTCCGGGGCCTCGCCGTCGTCTACCACCTTGGATGCGCTCGGCGCGGAATAGTCAACATGGTCAACAAATGACATCCATCAGAAGTAGACTGTGCGTGGAGAGGCTGACAGCTGGGTCCATGGCCGCACGCAAGGAAATGCCTCCTTATTACGCGCAAAATAATGATTCCTCCACCTGATAGCTGGGACCCACCAGAAGGGCCTCTGTATTTCACAAAAAATGTTCCCCCCGCTGACAGGTCGGAGCCACCAGCTATATCTTCGCACGCAAGGAAGTGCCTACTTATTACGCACACAAAAAATGAATACCCCCTGCTAGCTGGGACCCACCATAGTGAGAGGCTGACTTGTGGGCCTACTAAGTTGACGAGGACGGAGGGCTTTGTCAACTTAGTCAATATGAACGATTCTAGCTCCAGTGACCGTACGATGTCCATCCAACGGTGGTAGTGCTTCTTCAATCTCTAGTCTTGTTGCTCTAGCCGCCCAAAGCAGCACCGCCCCCTACTACTCCCATCACTGGCCAGGCCCTGCGGCGACGACAGCCTCACACCATAGCCGAACCAGTGAACCCTCGTACTCCTCTCCGTGTGGGCATCCACTGTCGCGTCTTCCCCGGCTCTGCGTCGTCCCCTTCCTAGGCCTCGCCGTCGTCCACTGCCCTGGTGCTCTCGCCGCGGCGTGGTCAACATGGTCAAGGAACGACTTCCATCGAAAGAGTAATGTACGTAGAGAGGCTGACAGCTGGGTACATGGCCGCAACAAGGAAGTGCCTCGTTATTTCATGAAAAATAATGATTCCTCCACTTGATAGCAGGGACCCACCGGATGGGCCACCGTATTTCATGAAAAAAAAACGTTTCCCCCCTGACTGTTGGGACCCACCAGCTACATCTTTGCATGTAAGGAAGTGCGTCCATATTACGGGCAAAAAAAATGATTCACACCCCTGACTGCTGGGACCCACCATCTACATCTTCGCACGCAAGGAAGTGCCTGACAGTCGGGACCCACCCGGTCGAAGCGTACTAGCATTGTCATTCTGGTCGCGAACATGTATGTACATACTAGTCGATGTAGAGGCGCGCACGTGTGGTAGTAGATGCATGCACGTGTGGTAGTAGAGGCGCGCACGTAGCATGTACACGTATGTACAGCGGCCAGGGTGCAAGACAGTAAATACGACCACGTACGTACATACGGGCGAGGTCTCGAACGCTTACTCGCGCATACGTATGGACAGGGCTTGTGTACATGGCTGTGGCTGGGTCGGAACGGAGAAACTACGTCGTCATCATGTTCATGGGGAGGCAACGGAATGCGTCGTGTTCATCGGGAGGCAACGAAACGCGTGCTGTTCATCGGGAGCCAACCGGCTTGGATGGAACAGCCGATGGAAACGAGGCCTGGCGTACCACAGAACAGAGGAAACGGCCTTGTGTTCGACCGGTCACAGTGGAAACGGGATCCTGTTCATCGGGAGGGGGCTGGCGTACCGCAAAACGGAGGAAACAGACCTCCTACCATCGAAACAGGGTCATGTTGATCGGGAGGGGTGTGGCGTACCGCAAAACGGAGGAAATGGACTTGTGTTGGAGCACTATGGTCAAAACGGGGGTCCTGTTCATAGGGAGGGGTGTGGCGTACCGCAAAACGGGACACCACGAGATACTGTTCATCTCCACCGTCGACCTCCTCCAGCCTCCACGGGCTACTGTTCATCCACCGTCGACCTACTTCAGCCTCCACCTACGAGTGTTCATCCACGGGCTCCTGTTCATCCAGCCTCCACCGGCTACTTGCTACCTCTTGAGCACTGCGTTGCTTTTCCCTTGAAGAGGAAAGGGTGATGCAGCAAAGTAGCGTAAGTATTTCCCTCAGTTTTTGAGAACCAAGGTATCAATCCAGTAGGAGGCCACACGCAAGTCCCTCGTACCTACACAAACAAATAAGAACCTCGCAACCAACGCAATAAAGGGGTTGTCAATCCCTTCACGGTCACTTACGAGAATGAGATATGATAATGATAAGATAAATATTTTTGGTATTTTTATGATATAGATTGACAGTAAAAATTGCAAAGTAAAATAGATTGGAAACTTATATGATGGAGAATAGACCCGGGGGCCATAGGTTTCACTAGTGGCTTCTCTCAAGATAGCATAAGTATTATGGTGGGTGAACGAATTACCGTCGAGCAATTGATAGAATTGAGCATAGTTATGAGAATATCTAGGCATGATCATGAATATAGGCATCACGTCCGTGACAAGTAGACCGACTCCTGCCTACATCTACTACTATTACTCCACACATCGACTGCTATCCAGCATGCATCTAGAGTATTAGGTTCAAGAGAACAGAGTAACGCTTTAAGCAAGATGACATGATGTAGAGGGATAAACTCATGCAATATGATATAAACCCCATCTTGTTATCCTTGATGGAAACAATACAATACGTGCCTTGTTGCCCCTACTGTCACTGGGATCGAGCACCGCAAGATTGAACCCAAAGCTAAGCACTTCTCCCATTGCAAGAAAGATCAATCTAGTAGGCCAAACCAAACTGATAATTCGAAGAGACTTGCAAAGATAACCAAAAAATTTCCTACGATCACTCTGTTGGGGAACGTTGCATAAAACAAAATTTTTCCTACGGTTTCACCAAGATCCATCTATGATTTCATCTAGCAACGAGTGATCGGATGCATCTACATACCTTTGTAGATCGCGAGCGGAAGCGTTCAAAGAACGGGGATGAGGGAGTCGTACTCGACGTGATCCAAATCGCCAAAGATCCTAGCGCCGAACGGACGGCACCTCCGCGTTCAACACACGTACGGTCAGCGTGACGTCTCCTTCTTCTTGATCCAGCAAGGGGGAAGGAGAGGTTGAGGAAGATGGCTCCAGCAGCAGCACGATGGCGTGGTGGTGATGGAGCTGCAGTACTCCGGCAGGGCTTCGCCAAGCTCTATGGAGGAGGACGATGTGTTGGAGAGGGAGAGGGAGGCACCAAAGGCAAAAGTAAGAGGTCCTCCATCCCCCGCACTATATATAGGGGGGCCTAGGGGGGCGCCGGCCCTAGGAGATGCAATCTCCTAGGGGGGCGGCGGCCAAGGGGTGGGGGGCTTGCCCCCCAAGCAAGGGGGCGCCCCCTTTAGGGTTTCCCCACCCTAGGCGCATGGGCCCTAGGGGAAGTGGCGCCCTAGCCCACTTTGGGCTGGATCCCTTCCCACTTCAGCCCATGGGGCCCTCCGGGGTAGGTGGCCCCACTCGATGGACCCCCGGGACCCTTCCGGTGGTCCCGGTACAATACCGGTGACCCCGAAACTTGTCCCGATGGCCGAAATAGCACTTCCTATATATAATTCTTTACCTCCGGACCAATCCGGAACTCCTCGTGACGTCCGGGATCTCATCTGGGACTCCGAACAACATTCGGGTTACTGCATATACATATCCCTACAACCCTAGCGTCACCGAACCTTAAGTGTGTAGACCCTACGGGTTCGGGAGACATGTAGACATGACCGAGATTGCTCTCCGGTCAATAACCAACAGCGGGATTTGGATACCCATGTTGGCTCCCACATGCTCCTCGATGATCTCATCGGATGAACCACAATGTCGAGGATTCAAGCAACCCCGTATACAATTCCCTTTGTCAATCGGTATGTTACTTGCCCGAGATTCGATCGTCGGTATCCCAATACCTTGTTCAATCTCGTTACCGGCAAGTCACTTTACTCGTACCGTAATGCATGATCCTGTGACCAGCCACTTGGTCACTTTGAGCTCATAATGATGATGCATTACCGAGTGGGCCCAGTGATACCTCTCCGTCATACGGAGTGACAAATCACAGTCTTGATCCGTGTCAACCCAACAAACACTTTCGGAGATACCCGTAGTATACCTTTATAGTCACCCAGTTACGTTGTGACGTTTGGTACACCCAAAGCACTCCTATGGTATCCGGGAGTTACACGATCTCATGGTCTAAGGAAAGGATACTTGACATTGGAAAAACTCTAGCAAACGAACTATACGATCTTATGCTATGTTTAGGATTGGGTCTTGTCCATCACATCATTCTCCTAATGATGTGATCTCGTTATCAATGACATCCAATGTCCATAGTCAGGAAACCATGACTATCTGTTGATCAACGAGCTAGTCTACTAGAGGCTTACTAGGGACATGTTGGTGTCTATTATTCACACATGTATTACGATTTCCGGATAACACAATTATAGCATGAATAAAGACAATTATCATGAACAAGGAAATATAATAATAATGCTTTTATTATTGCCTCTAGGGCATATTTCCAACAGTCTCCCACTTGCACTAGAGTCAATAATCTAGTTACATTGTGATGAATCGAACACCCATGGAATTCTGGTGTTGATCATGTTTTGGTCTAGGGAGAGGTTTAGTCAGCGGATCTGCTACATTCAGGTCCGTATGTACTTTACAAATATCTATGTCTCCATCTTGAACATTTTCACGAATGGAGTTGAAGCGACGCTTGATGTGTCTAGTCTTCTTGTGAAACCTGGGCTCCTTGGCAAGTGCAATAGCTCCAGTGTTGTCACGGAAGAGTTTGATTGGCCCCGACGCATTGGGTATGACTCCTAGGTCGGTGATGAACTCCTTCACCCAAATTGCTTCATGGGCTGCCTCCAAGGCTGCCATGTACTCCGCTTCACATGTAGATCCCGCCACGACGCTCTGCTTGCAACTGTACCAGCTTACTGCCCCACCATTCAAAATATACACGTATCCGGTTTGTGACTTGGAGTCATCCAGATCTGTGTCGAAGCTAGCGTCGATGTAACCTTTTACAACGAGCTCTTTGTCACCTCCATAAATGAGAAACATTTCCTTAGTCCTTTTCAGGTACTTCAGGATATTCTTGACCGCTGTCCAGTGTTCCTTGCCGGGATTACTTTGGTACCTTTCTACCAAACTTACGGCAAGGTTTACATCAGGTCTAGTACACAGCATGGCATACATAATAGAACCTATGGCTGAGGCATAGGGGATGACACTCATCTCTTCTATATCTTCTGCCGTGGTCGGACATTGAGCTGAGCTCAATTTCACACCTTGTAACACAGGCAAGAACCCCTTCTTAGACTGATCCATATTGAATTTCTTCAATATCTTATCAAGGTATGTGCTTTGTGCAAGACCTATGAGGCGTCTTGATCTATCTCTATAGATCTTGATGCCTAATATATATGCAGCTTCTCCAAGGTCCTTCATTGAAAAACTCTTATTCAAGTGGGCCTTAATGTTGTCCAGGAGTTCTATATCATTTCCCATCAAAAGTATGTCATCTACATATAATATGAGAAATGCTACAGAGCTCCCACTCACTTTCTTGTAAACACAGGCTTCTCCATAAGTCTGCGTAAACCCAAACGCTTTGATCATCTCATCAAAGCGAATGTTCCAACTCCGAGATGCTTGCACCAGCCCATAAATCGAGCGTTGGAGCTTGCACACCTTGTCAGCATTCTTAGGATCGACAAAACCTTCCGGCTGCATCATATACAATTCTTCCTTAAGGAAACCATAAAGGAATGCCGTTTTGATGTCCATTTGCCATATCTCATAATCATAGAATGCGGAAATTGCTAACATGATTCGGACGGACTTTAGCTTCGCTACCGGTGAGAAAGTCTCATCGTAGTCAACCCCTTGAACTTGTCGATAACCCTTAGCGACAAGCCGAGCTTTATAGATGGTCACATTACCATCCGCGTCTGTCTTCTTCTTAAAGATCCATTTATTTTCTATGGCTCGCCACTCAATAGGCAAGTCAGTCAAAGTCCATACTTCGTTTTCATACATGGATCCTATCTCAGATTTCATGGCTTCTAGCCATTTGTCGGAATCCGGGCCCGCCATCGCTTCTTCATAGTTCGAAGGTTCACTGTTGTCTAGCAACATGATTTCCAAGACAGGGTTGCCGTACCACTCTGGTGCGGAACGTGTCCTTGTGGACCTACGAAGTTCAGTAGCAACCTGATCTGGAGTTTCATGATCATCATCATTAACTTCCTCTCTAGTCGGTGCAGGCACCTCAAGAACATTTTCTTGAGTTGCGCCATTTTCCGGTTCAAGAGGTAATACTTCATCAAGTTCTACTTTCCTCCCACTTACTTCTTTCGAGAGAAACTCTTTCTCTAGAAAGGATCCATTCTTGGCAACAAAGATCTTGCCTTCGGATGTGAGGTAGAAGGTATACCCAATAGTTTCTTTAGGGTATCCTATGAAGACGCATTTTTCCGACTTGGGTTCGAGCTTTTCAGGTTGAAGTTTCTTGACATAAGCATCGCATCCCCAAACTTTTAGAAACGACAGCTTAGATTTCTTCCCAAACCATAATTCATACGGTGTCGTCTCAACGGATTTCGACGGAGCCCTATTTAAAGTGAATGCGGCAGTCTCTAAAGCATAGCCCCAAAAAAATAGCGGTAAATCGATAAGAGACATCATAAATCGCACCATATCTAATAGAGTTTGATTACGACGTTCGGACACACCATTACGCTGAGGTGTTCCAGGCGGCGTGAGTTGTGAAACTATTCCACATTTTCTTAAGTGTGTGCCAAATTCATGACTCAAGTATTCTCCTCCACGATCTGATCGCAAAAACTTGATTTTTCTGTCACGTTGATTCTCAACCTCACTCTGAAATTCCTTGAACTTTTCAAAGGTTTCAGACTTGTGTTTCATTAAGTAGACATACCCATATCTACTCAAGTCATCAGTGAGGGTGAGAACATAACGATAGCCACCGCGAGCCTCAACGCTTATTGGACCGCACACATCAGTATGTATGATTTCCAATAAGTTGGTTGCTCGCTCCATTGTTCCTGAGAACGGAGTCTTGGTCATTTTACCCATGAGGCATGGTTCGCATGTGTCAAATGATTCATAATCAAGAGACTCTAAAAGTCCATCTGCATGGAATTTCTTCATGCGTTTGACACCTATGTGACCAAGGCGGCAGTGCCACAAGTATGTGGGACTATCATTATCAACCTTACATCTTTTGGTATTCACACTATGAACATGTGTAGTATTACGCTCGAGATTCATTAAGAATAAACCATTCACCATCGGAGCATGACCATAAAACATATCTCTCATATAAATAGAACAACCATTATTCTCGGATTTAAATGAGTAGCCATCTCGAATAAAACGAGATCCCGATACAATGTTCATGCTCAAAGCTGGCACTAAATAACAATTATTGAGGTTTAAAACTAATCCCGTAGGTAAATGTAGAGGTAGCGTGCCGACGGCGATCACATCGACCTTGGAACCATTCCCGACGTGCATCGTCACCTCGTCCTTCGCTAGTCTCTGCTTATTTCGCAGCTCCTGCTTTGAGTTACAAATGTGAGCAACTGCACCGGTATCAAATACCCAGGAGCTACTACAAGTACTGGTAAGGTACACATCAATTACATGTATATCACATATACCTTTTGTTTTGCCGGCCTTCTTGTCCGCTGAGTATTTGGGGCAGTTCCGCTTCCAGTGACCACTTCCCTTGCAATAAAAGCACTCAGTCTCGGGCTTGGGTCCATTCTTTGGCTTCTTCCCGGTAGCTTGCTTACCGGGCGCGGCAACTCCCTTGTCGTCCTTCTTGAAGTTCTTCTTACCCTTGCCTTTCTTGAACTTAGTGGTTTTATTCACCATCAACACTTGATGTTCCTTTTTGACTTCTACCTCTGCTAATTTCAGCATTGCAAATAATTCAGGAATGGTCTTTTCCATCCCCTGCATATTGAAGTTCATCACAAAGCTCGTGTAGCTTGGTGGAAGTGACTGAAGGATTCTGTCAATGACTGCGTCATCCGGGAGATTAACTCATAGCTGAGTCAAGCGGTTATGTAACCCAGACATTGTGAGTATGTTCTCACTGACAGAACTATTTTCCTCCATCTTACAGCTGAAAAACTTGTCGGAGACTTCATATCTCTCGACCCGGGCATGAGCTTGGAAAACCATTTTTAGCTCTTCAAACATCTCATATGCTCCGTGTCTCTCAAAATGTTTTTGGAGCCCCAGTTCTAAGCTGTAAAGCATGCCACACTGAACGAGGGAGTAATCATCAGCACGTGTCTGCCAAGCCTTCATAACGTCTTGGTTCTGTGGGACGGGTGCGTCACCTAGCGGTGCTTGTAGGACATAATCTTTCTTGGCAGCTATGAGGATGATCCTCAGGTTCCGGACCCAGTCCGTATAGTTGCTGCCATCGTCTTTCAGCTTGGTTTTCTCTAGGAACGCGTTGAAGTTGAGGACAACGTTGGCCATTTGATCTACAAGACATATTGTAAAGATTTTAGACTAAGTTCATGATAATTAAGTTCATCTAATCAAATTATTCAATGAACTCCCACTTAGATAGACATCCCTCCAGTCATCTAAGTATAACATGATCCGAGTTAACTAGGCCGTGTCCGATCATCACGTGAGACGAACTAGTCAACGTCGGTGAACATCTTCATGTTGATCGTATCTTCTATACGACTCATGCTCGACCTTTCGGTCTTCTGTGTTCCGAGGCCATGTCTGTACATGCTAGGCTCGTTAAGTCAACCTAAGTGTTTGCATGTGTAAATCTGTCTTACACCTATTGTATGTGAACGTTGGAATCTATCACACCCGATCATCACGTGGTGCTTTGAAACAACGAACTATCGCAACGGTGCACAGTTAGGGGGAACACTTTCTTGAAATTATTATGAGGGATCATCTTATTTACTACCGTCGTTCTAAGTAAACAAGATGTACAAAACATGATAAACATCACATGCAATCAAATAATAATAGTGACATGATATGGCCAATATCACATAGCTCCTTTGATCTCCATCTTGGGGCTCCATGATCATCTTTTCACCGGCATGACACCATGATCTCTATCATCATGATCTCCATCATCGTGTCTCCATGAAGTTGCTTGCCAACTATTACTTCTACTACTATGGCTAACACGTTTAGCAATAAAGTAAAGTAATTTACATGGCGTATCTCAATGACACGCAGGTCATACAAAAAATAAAGACAACTCCTATGGCTCCTGCCGGTTGTCATACTCATCGACATGCAAGTCGTGATTCCTATTACAATAGCATGAACATCTCATACATCACATATATATCATTCATCATTCATCACAACTTTGGCCATATCACATCACAGAACACTTGCTGCAAAAACAAGTTAGACGTCCTCTAATTGTTGTTGCAAGTTTTACGTGGCTGCAATAGGGTTCTAGCAAGAACGTTTTCTTACCTACGTGAAAGCCACAACGTGATTTGTCAACTTATATTTACCCTTCACAAGGACCCTTTTCATCGAATCCGCTCCAACTAAAGTGGGAGAGACAGACACCCGCTAGCCACCTTATGCAACTTGTGCATGTTAGTCGGTGGAACCGGTCTCACGTAAGCGTATGTGTAAGGTTGGTCCGGGCCGCTTCATCCCACAATACCGCTGAAGCAAGATAAGACTAGTAGCGGCAAGAAAGTTGACAACATCCACGCCCACAACACATTGTGTTCTACTCGTGCAAAGAGAACTACGCATAGACCTAGCTCATGATGCCACTGTTGGGGAACGTTGCAGAAGACAAAAATTTTCCTACGGTTTCACCAAGATCCATCTATGAGTTCATCTAGCAACGAGTGATCGGATGCATCTACATACCTTTGTAGATCGCGAGCGGAAGCGTTCAAAGAACGGGGATGAGGGAGTCGTACTCGACGTGATCCAAATCATCGAAGATCCTAGCGCCGAACGGACGGCACCTCCGCGTTCAACACACGTATGGTCAGCGTGACGTCTCCTTCTTCTTGATCCAGCAAGGGGGAAGGAGAGGTTGAGAAGATGGCTCCAGCAGCAGCACGACGGCGTGGTGGTGATGGAGCTGCAGTACTCCGGCAGGGCTTCACCAAGCTCTATGGAGGAGGAGGATGTGTTGGAGAGGGAGAGGGAGGCACCAAAGGAAAAAGTAAGAGGTCCTCCATCCCCCCACTATATATAGGGGGGCCTAGGGGGGCGGCGGCCCTAGGAGATGCAATCTCCTAGGGGGGCGGCGGCCAAGGGGTGGGGGCTTGCCCCCCAAGCAAGGGGCGCCCCCTTTAGGGTTTCCCCACCCTAGGCGGATGGGCCCTAGGGGAAGTGGCGCCCCAGCCCACTTTGGCTGGATCCCTTCCCACTTCAGCCCATGGGGCCCTCCGGGATAGGTGGCCCCACCCGATGGACCCCCGGGACCCTTCCGGTGGTCCCTGTACAATACCGGTGACCCCGAAACTTGTCCCGATGGCCGAAATAGCACTTCATATATATAATTCTTTACCTTCAGACCATTCCGAAACTCCTCGTGACATCCGGGATCTCATCTGGGACACCGAACAACATTCGGGTTACTGCATATACATATCCCTACAACCCTAGCATCACCGAACCTTAAGTTTGTAGACCCTACGGGTTCGGGAGACATGTAGACATGACCGAGATTGCTCTCCGGTCAATAACCAACAGCGGGATTTGGATACCCATGTTGGCTCCCACATGCTCCTCGATGATCTCATCGGATGAACCATGATGTCGAGGATTCAAGCAACCCCGTATACAATTCCCTTTGTCAATCGGTATGTTACTTGCCCGAGATTAGATCGTCGGTATCCCAATACCTTTTTCAATCTCGTTACCGGCAAGTCACTTTACTCGTACCGTAATGCATGATCCCGTGACCAGCCACTTGGTCACTTTGAGCTCATAATGTTGATGCATTACCGAGTTGGCCCAGTGATACCTCTCCGTCATACGGAGTGACAAATCACAGTCTTGATCCGTGTCAACCCAACAGACACTTTCGGAGATACCCGTAGTATACCTTTATAGTCACCCAGTTACGTTGTGAAGTTTGGTACACCCAAAGCACTCCTATGGTATCCGGGAGTTACACGATCTCATGGTCTAAGGAAAGGATACTTGACATTGGAAAAACTCTAGCAAACGAACTATACGATCTTATGCTATGTTTAGGATTGGGTCTTCTCCTAATGATGTGATCTCGTTATCAATGACATCCAATGTCCATAGTCAGGAAACCATGACTATCTGTTGATCAATGAGCTAGTCAACTAGAGGCTTACTAGGGACATGTTGGTGTCTATTATTCACACATGTATTACGATTTCCGGATAACACAATTATAGCATGAATAAAGACAATTATCATGAACAAGGAAATATAATAATAATGCTTTTATTATTGCCTCTATGGCATATTTCCAACATCATGCATAAAAGAATTCAGAGAAGATTCAAATATTGTTCATAGATAAAATTGATCATAAACCCACAATTCATCGATCTCAACAAACACACCGCAAAACGAGTTACATCAAATAGATCTCCAAGAAGATCGAGGAGAACATTGTATTGAGATCCAAAGAGAGAGAAGAAGCCATCTAGCTACTAGTTATGGACCCAAAGGTCTGAAGTAAACTACTCACACATCACCGGAGAGGCCATGGAGTTGATGTAGAGGTCCTCCGTGATCGATGCCCCCTCCGGCGGAGCTCCAGAAAAGGCCCCAAGATGGGATCTCTTGGGTACAGAAGGTTGCGACGGTGGAAATAGGGTTTCGTGGTGCTCCTGGAAGTTTTTGGCGTATATGAATATGAAGGAAATATGCCCTAGAGGCAATAATAAAGTTATTATTTATTTCCTTATATCATGATAAATGTTTATTATTCACGCTAGAATTGCAGTAACCGGAAACATAATACATGTGTGAATACATAGACAAACAGAGTGTCACTAGTATGCCTCTACTTGACTAGCTTGTTAATCAAAGATGGATATGTTTCCTAACCATAGACATGAGTTTTCATTTGATTAACGGGATCACATCATTAGGAGAATGATGTGAGTGACTTGACCCATTCCGTTAGCTTAGCACTTGATCGTTCAGTTTGTTGCTATTGCTTTCTTCATGACTTATACATGTTCCTATGACTATGATATTATGCAACTCCCGTTTACCAGAGGAACACTTTGTGTGCTACCAAACATCACAACGTAACTGGGTGATTATAAAGGTGCTCTACAGGTGTCTCCGAAGGTACTTGTTGGGTTGGCGTATTTCGATATTAGGATTTGTCACTCCGATTGTCGGAGAGGTATCTCTGGGCCCACTCAGTAATGCACATCACTTAAAGCCTTGCAAGCATTGCAACTAATGAGTTAGTTGCGGAATGATGTATTACGGAACGAGTAAAGACACTTGCCGGTAACGATATTGAACTAGGTATTGAGATACCGACGATCGAATCTCGGGCAAGTAACATACCGATGACAAAGGGAACAACATATGTTGTTATGCGGTTTGACCGATAAAGATCTTCGTAGAATATGTAGGAGCCAATATGAGCATCCATGTTCCGCTATTGGTTATTGACCGGAGACGTGTCTCGGTCATGTCTACATAGTTCTCGAACCCATAGGGTCCGCACGCTTAAAGTTCAATGACGATTATATTATGAGTTTATGTGTATTGATCTACAGAAGGAGTTCGGAGTCCCGGATGAGATCGGGGACATGACCAGGAGTCTCGAAATGGTCGAGATGTAAAGATTGATATATTGGACGACTATATTCGGACATCAGAAAGTTTCCGAGTGATTTGGGTATTTTCGGGAGTACCGGGGAGTTACGGGAATTCGTATTGGGCCTTAATGGGCCATACGGGAAAGGAGAGAAAGGCCTCAAAGGGTGGCCGCACCCCTCCCCATGGGCTGGTCCGAATTGGACTAGGGCGGGGGGCGCCCCTTCCTTCCTTCTCCTTTTCCTTTCCATTTCCTTCCCTCCTACTCCTACTACTTGGAAGGGCTCCTAGTTCTACTAGGAAAGGGGGAATCCTACTCCGGGTGGGAGTAGGACTCTCCTAGGGCGCGCCATAGAGAGGGCCGGCCCCTCCCCTCCTCCACTCCTTTATATACGTGGCCAGGGGGCACCCCATAGACACAACAATTGATCCTTTGGATCTCTTAGCCGTGTGCGGTGCCCCCCTCCACCATAATCCACCTCGGTCATATCGTAGCGGTGCTTAGGCGAAGCCCTACATCGGTAGAACATCATCATCGTCACCACGCCGTCGTGTTGACGGAACTCTCCCTCAAAGCTCGGCTGGATCGAAGTTCGAGGGACGTCATCAAGTTGAACTTGTGCAGAACTCGGAGGTGTCATGCGTTTAGTACTTGATCGGTCGAATCGTGAAGACGTACGACTACATCAACCGCGTTGTGCTAACGCTTCCACTTTCGGTCTACGAGGGTATGTGGACACACTCTCCCCTCTTGTTGCTATGCATCGCCATGATCTTGCGTGTGCGTAGGAAATTTTTGAAATTACTACGTTCCCCAATGGTGGCATCCGAGCCAGGTTTTGTGCGTTGATGTAATATGCACGAGTAGAACATAAGTGAGTTGTGGGCGATATAAGTCATACTGCTTACCAGCATGTCACACTTTGGTTCGGCTGTATTGTTGGATGAAGCGGCCCGGACTGACATTACGCGTACACTTACGCGAGACTGGTTTTACCGTTGTGCTATGCACATAGGTGACTAGCGGGTGTCAGTTTCTCCAACTTTAGTTGAACCGAGTGTGGCTACGCCCGGTCCTTGAGAAGGTTAAAACAGCACTAACTTGACAAACTATCGTTGTGGTTTTAATGCGTAGGTAAGAACGGTTCTTGCTCAGCCCGTAGCAGCCACGTAAAAACTTGCAACAACAAAGTAGAGGACGTCTAACTTGTTTTTGCAGGGCATGTTGTGATGTGATATGGTTAAGACGTGATGAGATATAAGTTGTTGTATAAGATGATCATGTTTTGTTGAAGTTATCGGCAACTGGCGGAAGCCTTATGGTTGTCTCTTTATTGCATAAGATGCAAGCGCCAAATAATTGCTTTACTTTATCGCTATGCGATAGCAATAGTTGCAAGACCAATAGTTGGCGAGATGACAATGTGACGACACATTGATATAGATGAAGATGATGGAGATCATGGTGTCATGCCGGTGACGATGGAAATCGTGACGATGTTTTGGAGATGGAGATCAAAGGCACAAGATGATGATGGCCATATCATGTCACATATTTTGATTGCATGTGATGTTTATCTTTTATGCATCTTATCTTGCTTTGATTGACGGTAGCATTATAAGATGATCTCTCACTAAATTTCAAGATAAAAGTGTTCTCCCTGAGTATGCACCGTTGCCAAAGTTCGTCGTGCCCAGACACCACGTGATGATCGAGTGTGATAAGCTCTACGTCCATCTACAACGGGTGCAAGCCAGTTTTGCACACGCAGAATACTCAGGTTAAACTTGACGAGCCTAGCATATGCAGATATGGCCTCGGAACACTGAGACCGAAAGGTCGAGCGTGAATCATATAGTAGATATGATCAACATAAGTGATGCTCACCGTTGAAAGCTACTCCATTTCACGTGATGATCAGTTATGGTTTAGTTCATTTGGATCACGTGATCACTTAGAGGATTAGAGGGATGTCTTAAGTAATATGATTAATTGAACTTAAATTTATCATGAACTTAGTCCTGGTAGTATTAGCATATCTATGTTGTAGATCAATAGCTCGCGTTTAGCTCCCCTGTTTTATTTTTGATATGTTCCTAGAGAAAACTAAGTTGAAAGATGTTAGTAGCAATGATGCGGATTGGATCTGTGATCTGAGGTTTATCCTCATTGCTGCACAGAAGAATTATGTCCTTGATGCACCGCTAGGTCACAGACCTATTGCAGGAGCAGATGCACACATCATGAACGTTTGGCTAGCTCAATACGATGACTACTTGATAGTTTAGTGCACCATGCTTAACAGCATAGAATCGAGACTTCAAAGACGTTTTGAACGTCATGGATCATATGGATGTTCCAGGAGTTGAAGTTAATATTTCAAGAAAATACCCGAGTTGAGAGATATGAAGTCTCCAACAAGTTCTATAGCTAAAAGATGGAGGAGAATAGCTCAAGCAATGGGCATGTGTTTAGATTGTCTGGGTACTACAATTGCTTGAATCAAGTGGGAGTTAATCTTCCAGATAAAATAGTGATTAACAGAATTCTCTAGTCACCATCACCAAGTTAGTAGAACTTCGTGATGAACTATAGTATGCAAGGGATGACGAAAATGATTCCCGAGCTTTTCATCATGATGAAATCGATGAAGGTAGAAATCAAGAAAGAGCATCAAGTGTTGATGATTAACAAGACCACCAGTTTCAAAAATAGGGCAAAGGGAAAGAAAGGGAACTTCAAGAAGAATAGCAAGCAAGTTGTTGCTCAAGTGAAGAAGCCCAAGTCTGGACCTAAGCCTGAGACTAAGTGCTTCTACTGCAAAGGGACTGGTCACTAAAAGCGGAACTGCCCCAAGTATTTAGCGGATAAGAAGGATGGCAAAGTGAACAATGCTATATTTGATATACATGTAATTGATGTGTACTTTACTAGTGTTTATAGCAACCCCTCGGTATTTGATACTGGTTCAGTTGCTAAGAGTAGTAACTCGAAACAGGAGTTGCATAATGAACAGAGACTAGTTAAGGGTGAAGTGACGATGTGTGATGGAAGTGGTTCCAAGATTGATATGATCATCATCGCACACTCCCTATACTTTCGGGATTAGTGTTAAACCTAAATAAATGTTATTTGGTGTTTGCGTTGAGCATGAATATGATTTTATCATGTTTATTGCAAAACGGTTATTCATTTAAGTTAGAGAATAATTGTTGTTCTGTTTACATGAATAAAACCTTCTATGGTCATACACCCAATGAAAATGGTTCGTTGAATCTCGATCGTAGTGATCCACATATTCATAATATTGAAGCCAAAAGATGCAAAGTTAATAATGATAGTGCAACTTATTTGTGGCACTGCCGTTTAGGTCATATTGGTGTAAAGCGCATGAAGAAACTCCATGCTGTTGGGCTTTTGGAATCACTTGATTATGAATCATTTTGATGCTTGCGAACCATGCATCATGGGCAAGATGACTAAGACTCCGTTCTTCGGAACAATGGAGTGAGCAACTGATATATTGGAAATAATACATACTGATGTATGCAGTCTAATGAGTGTTGAGGCTCGAGGCGGGTATCGTTATTTTCTGACCTTCACAGATGATGTGAGCAGATATGGGTATTTCTACTTGATGAAACATAAGTCTGAAACATTTGAAAAGTTCAAAGAACTTTAGAGTGAAGTGGAAAATCATCGTGACAAGAAAATAAAGTTTCTATGATCTGATCGCAGAGATAAATATTTGAGTTACGAGTTTGGTCTTTAATTAAAACAATGTGGAATAGTTTCACAAAATCATGCCACCTGGAACACCACAGCATAATGGTGTGTCAGAACGTCATAACTGTACTATTATTGGATATAGTGCAATCTATGATGTTTCTTACCGATTAATCACTATAGTTTTGGGGTTATGCATTAGAGAAAGCTACATTCACATTAAAAAGGGCACCATCTAAATCTGTTGAGGCGACACCGTATGAACGGTGGTTTGGCAAGAAACCAAAGTTGTCGTTTCTTAAAGTTTGAGGTTGCAATGCTTATGTGAAAAAGTTTCAACCTGATAAGCTCAAACACAAATCGGAGAAGTGCGTCTTCATAGGATACCCAAAAGAAAATGTTGGGTACACCTTCTATCACAGATCCCAAGGCAAGTTATTCATTGCTGAGAATGGATCCTTTTTAGAGAAGGAGTTTCTCTCGAAAGAAGTGAGTGGGAGGAAAGTAGAACTTGATGAGGTAACTGTACCTGCTCCCTTATTGGAAAGTAGTTCATCACAGAAATCTGTTTCTGTGACTCCTACACCAATTAGTGAGGAAGCTAATGATGATGATCATGTAACTTCAGATCAAGTTACTACCGAACCTCGTAGGTAAACCAGAGTGAGATCCGCACCAGAGTGGTACGGTTATCATGTTCTAGAGGTCATGTTACTTGACCATGACGAACCTACGAACTATGAGGAAGCGATGATGAGCCCAGATTCCGCGAAATGGCTTGAGGCCATGAAATCTGAGATGAGATCCATGTATGAGAACAAAGTATGGACTTTGATTGACTTGCCCATTGATTGGCAAGCCATTGAGATTAAATGGATCTTCAAGAGGAAGACGGACGCTGATAGTAGTGTTACTATCTACAAAGCTAGAATTGTCGCAAAAGGTTTTCGACAAGTTCAAGGTGCTGACTACGATGAGAGTTTCTCACTCGTATCTATGCTTAAGTCTGTCCGAATCATGTTAGAAATTGCCACGTTTTATGAAATCTGGCTAATGGATAAACAAAACTACATTCCTTAATGGATTTATTAAAGAAGAGTTGTATATGATGCAACAAGAAAGTTTTGTCAATCCTAAAGGTGCTAACAAAATATGCAAGCTCCAGCGATCCATCTATGGACTGGTGCAAGCATCTCAGAGTTGGAATATACGCTTTGATAAGTTGATCAAAGCATATAGTTTTATGCAGACTTGCGGTGAAGCCTGTATTTACAAGAAAGTGAGTGGGAGCACTACAACATTTCTGATAAGTATATGTGAATGACATATTGTTAATCAGAGATAATGTAGAATTATTCTGCAAAGCATAAAGGAGTGTTTGAAAGGAGTTTTTCAAAGAAAGACCTCGGTGAAGCTACTTACATATTGAGCATCAAGATCTATAGAGATAGATCAAGACGCTTGATAAGTTTTTCAATGAGTACATACCTTGACAAGATTTTGAAGTAGTTCAAAATGGAACAGTCAAAGAAAGAGTTCTTGCCTGTGTTACAAGGTGTGAAACTGAGTAAGACTCAAAGCCCGACCACGGCAGAAGATAGAAAGAGAATGAAAGTCATTCCCTATGCCTTGGCCATAGGTTCTATAAAATATGCCATGTTGTGTACCAGATCTATTGTATACCCTACACTATTTTTGGCAAGGGAGTACAATAGTGATCTAGGAGTAGATCACTGGATAGCGGTCAAAATTATCCTTAGTGGAATAAGGATATGTTTCTCGATTATGGAGGTGACAAAAAGGTTCGTCGTAAAGGGTTATGTCAATGCAAATTTTGACACTGATCCAGATGGCTCTAAATCTCAATCTGGATACATATTGAAAGTGGGAGTAATTAGCTAGAGTAGCTCCGTGCAGAGCATTGTCGACAGAGAAATTTGCAAAATACTTACAGATCTGAATGTGGCAGACCCGTTGACTAAACTTCTCTCACAAGCAAAACATGATCACACCTTAGTACTCTTTGGGTGTTAATCACATAGCGATGTGAACTAGATTATTGACTCTAGTAAACCCTTTGGGTGTTGGTCACATGTCGATGTGAACTATGGGTGTTAATCACATGGTGATGTGCACTATTGGTATTAAATCACATGGCGATGTGAACCAGATTATTGACTCTAGTGCAAGTGGGAGACTGAAGGAAATATGCCCTAGAGGCAATAATAAAGTTATTATTTATTTCCTTATATCATGATAAATGTTTATTATTCATGCTAGAATTGTATTAACCGTAAACATAATACATGTGTGAATACATAGACAAACAGAGTGTCACTAGTATGCCTCTACTTGACTAGCTCGTTGATCAAAGATGGTTATGTTTCCTAACCATAGATATGAGTTGTCATTTGATTAACGGGATCACATCATTAGGAGAATGATGTGATTGACTTGACCCATTCCGTTAGCTTAGCACTTGATCGTTTAGTTTGTTGCTATTGCTTTCTTCATGACTTATACATGTTCCTATGACTATGAGATTATGCAAGTCCCGTTTACCGGAGGAACACTTTGTGTGCTACCAAACGTCACAACATAACTGGGTGATTATAAAGGTGCTCTACAGGTGTCTCCGAAGGTACTTGTTGGGTTGGCGTATTTCGAGATTAGGATTTGTCACTCCGATTGTCGGAGAGGTATCTCTGGGCCCACTCGGTAATGCACATCACTTAAAGCCTTGCAAGCATTGCAACTAATGAGTTAGTTGCGGAATGATGTATTACGGAACCAGTAAAGAGACTTGCCAGTAACGAGATTGAACTAGGTATTGAGATACCGACGATCGAATCTCGGGCAAGTAACATACCGATGACAAAGGGAACAACGTATGTTGTTATGCGGTTTGACCGATAAAGATCTTCGTAGAATATGTAGGAGCCAATATGAGCATCCAGGTTCCGCTATTGTTTATTGACCGGAGACGTGTCTCGGTCATGTCTACATAGTTCTCGAACCCGTAGGGTCCGCACGCTTAAAGTTCGATGATGGTTATATTATGAGTTTATGTGTTTTGATGTACCGAAGGAGTTCTGAGTCCCGGATGAGATCGGGGACATGACGAGGAGTCTCGAAATGGTCGAGACATAAAGATTGATATATTAGACAGCTATATTCGGACATCAAAAAGGTTCCGAGTGATTTGGGTATTTTCGGGAGTACCGGGGAGTTACGGGAATTCGTATTGGGCTTTAATGGGCCATACGGGAAAGGAGAGAAAGGCCTCAAAGGGTGGCCGCACCCCTCCCCATGGGCTGGTCCGAATTGGACTAGGGAGGGGGCGCCCCCTTCCTTCCTTCTCCTTTTCCATTCCCTTTCCTTCCCTCCTACTCCTACTACTTGGAAGGGCTCCTAGTTCTACTAGGAAAGGGGAATCCTACTCCCGGTGGGAGTAGGACTCCCCTAGGGTGCGCCATAGAGAGGGTCGGCCCCTTCCCTCCTCCACTCCTTTATATACGTGGCCAGGGAGCACCCCATAGACACAACAATTGATCCTTTCGATCTCTTAGCCGTGTGCGGTGCCCCCCTCCACCATAATCCACCTCGGTCATATCGTAGCGGTGCTTAGGCGAAGCCCTGCGTCGGTAGAACATCATCATCGTCACCACGTCGTCGTGCTGACGGAACTCTCCCTCAAAGCTCGGCTGGATCGGAGTTCGAGGGACTTCATCGAGTTGAACGTGTGCAGAACTCAGAGGTGCCGTGCGTTCGGTACTTGATCGGTCGGATCGTGAAGACGTATGACTACATCAACCGCGTTGTGCTAATGCTTCCGCTTTCGGTCTATGAGGGTACGTGGACACACTCTCCCCTCTTGTTGCTATGCATCACCATGATCTTGCGTGTGCGTAGGAAATTTTTGAAATTACTACGTTCCCCAACAGAATATATATATATATAGGAGGAAGAAGTAGGTCGGTGGAGCAATGAGGGGCCCGTGAGGTTGGAGGGCACGCCCAGGGGTAGGTGCCCCCCCCCCCCCCCGCCTCGTGGCATCCTCGATTGTTTCTTGACATCCAATCCAAGTCCACTGGATCATGTTTGTTCCAAAAATAACTCTCCCAAAGGTTTCATTCCGTTTGATATTCCTTTTCTGTGAAACACTAAAATAGGCAAAAAAACAGCAATTTGCACTAGGCCTTGGGTTAATAGGTTAGTCCCAAAAATAATATAAAAGTGAAAAATAAAGCCGATTAACATCCAAAACAGAATATATAATAGCATGGAACAATCAAAAATTATAGATACGTTGGAGACGTATCAGCATCCCCAAGCTTAATTCCTGCTCGTCCTCGAGTAGGTAAATGATAAAAACAGAATTTTTGATGTGGAATGCTTTCTAGCAAATTCTCAATGTGAATCTCTTTATTGTGGCATGAATATTCAGTTCCGAAAGATTCAAGATAAAAGTTTAATATTGACATAAAGATAGTAACACTTCAAGCATACTAACTAAGCAGTCATGTCTTCTCAAAATGACATGGCCAAAGAAAGTTATCCCTACAAAATCATATAGTCTGGCTATGCTCTATCTTCACCACACAAAATATTTAAATCATGCACAACCCCGATGACAAGCCAAGCAATTGTTTCATACTTTGATGTTCTCAAACTTTTTCAATCTTCACGCAATATATGAGCGTGAGCCATGGATATAGCACTATAGGTGGAATAAAATGGTGGTTGTGGAGAAGACAAAAAAGGAGAACATAGTCTCACATCAACTAGACGTATCAACGGGCTATGGAGATGCCCATTAATAGATATCAATGTGAGTGAGTAGGGATTGCCATGCAACAGATGCACTAGAAGTGTATGAAAGCTCAACAAAAGAAACTAAGTGGGTGTGCATCCAACTTGCTTGCTCATGAAGTCCTAGGGCATTTTGAGGAAGCCCATCATTGGAATATACAAGCCAAGTTCTATAATGTGAAATTCCCACTAGTATATGAAGGTGATAACATAGCAGACTCTCTATCATGAAGATCTTGGTGCTACTTTGAAGCACAAGTGTGGTAAAAGGATAGTTACATTGTCCATTCTCTCTTTTTCTCTCATTTTTTTTATTTGGGCCTTTTCTCTTTTTTATGGCTTCTTTTTCTTCTTTTTCGTCCGGGGTCTCATCCCGACTTGTGGGGGAATCATAGTCTCCATCATCCTTTCCTCACTTGGGACAATCCTCTAATAATGATGATCATCACACTTTATTTACTTACAACTCAAGAATTACAACTCAATACTTAGAACAAAATATGACTCTATGTGAATGCCTCCGGCGGAGTACCGGGATACGCAATGAATCAAGAGTGACATGTGTGAAAGAATTATGAATGGTGGCTTTGACACAAATACGATGTCAACTACACGATCATGCAAAGCAATATGACAATGATGAAGCGTGTCATAATAACGGAACGGTGGAAAGTTGCATGGCAATATATCTGGGAATGGCTATGGAAATGCCATAATAGGTAGGTATGGTGGCTGTTTTGAGGAAGGTATATGGTGGGTGTGATACCGGCGGAAGGTGCGCGGTATTAGAGAGGCTAGCAATGGTGGAAGGGTGAGAGTGTGTATAATCCATGGACTCAACATTAGTCATAAAGAACTCACATACTTACTGCAAAAACCTATTAGTTATCGAAACAAAGTACTAATCGCATGCTCCTAGGGGGATAGATTGGTAGGAAAAGACCATCGCTCGTCCCCGACCGCCACTCATAAGGAAGACAATCAATAAATAAATCATGCTCCGACATCATCACATAACAGTTTACCATACGTGCATGCTACGGGGACCACAAACTTTAACACAAGTATTTCTCAAATCCACAACTACTTAACTAGCATGACTCTAATATCACCATCTTCATCTCTCAAAACAACTATCAAGTATCAAACTTCTCATAATATCCAATGCACTTTTTGTATGATAGTTTTTATTATACCGATCTTGGATGCCTATTATATTAGGACTAAATTCATACCCAAAGCAAATTACCATGCTGTTCTAAAGGACTCTCAAAATAATATAAGTGAAGCATGAGAGATCAATTATTTCTCTAAAATAGAACCACCACCATGCTCTAAAAAGATATAAGTGAAGCACTAGAGCAAAATTATCTAGCTCAAAAAATATAAGTGAAGCACATAGAGTATTCTAACAAATTCCAATTTATGTGTGTCTCTCCCAAAAGGTGTGTACAGCAAGGATGATTGTGGTAAACTAAAAAGCAAATACTCAAATCATACAAGACGCTCCAAGCAAAACACATATCATGTGGCGAATAAAAATATAGCTCCAACTAAAGTTACCGATGGACGAAGACAAAAGAGGGGATGCCTTCCGGGGCATCCCCAAGGTTAGGCTTTTGGTTGTCCTTGGATTTTACCTTGGGGTGCCTTGGGCATCCCCAAGCTTAGGCTCTTTCCACTCCTTGTTCCATAATCCATCAAATCCTTACCCAAAACTTGAAAACTTCACAACACAAAACTCAAATAGAAAATCTCATGAGCTCCGTTAGTAAAAGAAAACAAACTACCAGTTCAAGGTACTGTAATGAACTCATTCTTTATTTATATTGGTGTTAAACCCACTGTATTCCAACTTCTCTATGGTTCATAAACTCTATTACTAGCCATAGATTCATCAAAATAAGCAAACAACACACGAAAAACAAAATCTGTCAAAAACAGAACAGTCTGTAGTAATCTGTAGGTTTTGACTACTTCTGGAACCCCCAAAACTCTAAAATAAATTTCTGGACGTGAGTAATTTATCTATAAATCATCTGCAAAAAGAATTAAATAAATAGAACTCTTCAATAAAAAATGTCAGCAATTCTCGTGAGCGCTAAAGTTTCTGTTTTTTACAGCAAGATCACAAAGACTTTCCCCAAGTCTTCCCAAAGGTTCTACTTGGTACAAACACTAATTAAAAGCATAAAACCACATCTAAACAGAGGCTAGATGAATTGTTTTTTACTAAACAGAATCAAAAAGCAAGGAACAAAAATAAAATTGGGTTGCCTCCCAACAAGCGCTATCGTTTAACGCCCCTAGCTAGGCATAAAAGTAAGGATAGATCTAGGTATTGCCATGATAATGATAAGATAAATCACGAAAGCTCATCTCATACTCCCTACTCAGCAGCAAGTTTTCTTTGTGGTAAGCAAAAGTAATCAAAAGGGCTAAATTTAATGGGACAAAAGTCCCCAAGATCAAGCTCGGGAGGTATTGGTTCCTCCTTTGGCCCCCCATATTGCACAACCAATTCATCATTATAAGCATTCTTTTGGCAAAAAGTCATGAGCTTATGTTCAAGAGAAAAACCTAGCCCATTATTCTGGATAGCAAAATTATTATTAAGTTTAGAAATCCTATCAACTAGCACATCAGTAGGGACTCTTTTTCCAAGGTTTTCATTAAAAGCCACATGATCTAAAGATCGTAAGCGCATTATGTCTTCTTGATAAAAAAGGATAGCTTCTACGGGAGGACGGCCAGCATCCACCCTATAATGTGCAAAAAATTCATTGGCTTCTCTTATTATAGATCTTAACTCATGAGCAAAAAAGATGGTAGCAACTTGCTTAACAGAAGAATGCTCAATATTAAAAAATTCTAGAAAAATCCTTTGGATGCAAGGGCGCATATGAAGAAATTGTCTTTCAAGTTCAACTATGAGCAAAGATATAGCATCCGCAAAACTACTATTCCTATGAAGAATGGACCCTCCCATAGTGGGTAGAGCACCGACACAAGTAAAGAAATCTTGAATAACTCCTTTCCCAATAATATTACCACTACCGATTCGAAACTTTTTAGTGTGCAAAATAGTAGGTTCTTCATGAGGGTAATCAACATTTTCCATATTATTATTATTATTATTATCAACGATAACCACCCCAATTTCAGACATGATGGTAATGAAACGCACGAGGAAAGGGCACACAAGAGGTAAACTAGAGAAGGCAAACAGAAAAAGGGCGAATAAAACAACAAGGGTGAAGTGGGGGAGAGGAAAACGAGAGGCAAATGGCAAATAATGTAATGCGAGGGATAAGAGTTTGTGATGGGTACTTGGTATGTCTTGACTTGTGTGTAGACTCCCCGGCAACGGCGCCAGAAATCCTTCTTGCTACCTCTTGAGCACTGCGTTGGTTTTCCCTTGAACAGGAAAGGGTGATGCAGCAAAGTAGCGTAAGTATTTCCCTCGGTTTTTGAGAACCAAGGTATCAATCCAATAGGAGGTCACACGCAAGTCCCTCGTACCTACACAAATAAATAAGAACCTCGCAACCAACGCGATAAAGGGGTTGTCAATCCCTTCACGGTCACTTACGAGAGTGAGATATGATAATGATAAGATAAATATTTTTGGTATTTTTATGATATAGATTGAAAGTAAAAATTGCAAAGTAAAATAGATTGGAAACTTATATGATGGAGAATAGACCCAGGGACCATAGGTTTCACTAGTGGCTTCTCTCAAGATAGCATAAGTATTACGGTGGGTCAATGAATTACTGTCGAGCAATTGATAGAATTGAGCATAGTTATGAGAATATCTAGGCATGATCATGAATATAGGCATCACGTCCGTGACAAGTAGACCGACTCATGCCTGCATCTACTACTATTACTCCAGACCACTATCCAGCATGCATCTAGAGTATTAAGTTCATAAGAACAGAGTAACGCATTAGGTAAGATGACATGATGTAGAGGGATAAACTCAAGCAATATGATATAAACCCCATCTTTTTATCCTCGATGGCAATAATACAATATGTGCCGTTTCCCTTTCTGTCACTGGGATCGAGCACCGCAAGATTGAACCCAAAGCTAAGCACTTCTCCCATTGCAAGAAAGATCAATCCAGTAGGGCAAACCAAACTGATAATTCGAAGATACTTGCAAAGATAAACAATCATGCATAAAAGAATTCAGAGAAGATTCAAATATTGTTCATAGATAGACTTGATCATAAACCCACAATTTATCGGATCTCGACAAACACACCGCAAAAGAGTTACATCGAATAGATCTCCAAGAAGATCGAGGAGAACATTGTATTGAGATCCAAAGAGAGAGAAGAAGCCATCTAGCTACTAGCTATGGACCCGAAGGTCTGAAGTAAACTACTCACACATCCCCGGAGAGGCCATGGAGTTGATGTAGAGGCCCTCCATGATCGATGCCCCCTCCGACGAAGCTCCGGAAAAGGCCCCAAGATGGGATCTCTTGGGTACAGAAGGTTGCGGCGGTGGAAATAGGGTTTCGTGGTGCTCCTGGATGTTTTCGGGGTATATGAATATATATATATATATATATATATATATATATATATATAGGAGGAAGAAGTAGGTCGGTGGAGCAACGAGGGGCCCACGAGGGTGGAGGGCGCGCCCAGGGGGTAGGCTCGCCCCTGCCTCGTGGCCTCCTCGATTGTTTCTTGACGTCCACTCCAAGTCCCCTGGATCATGTTTGTTCCAAAAATAACTCTCCCGAAGGTTTCATTCCGTTTGGATTCCGTTTGATATTCCTTTTCTGTGAAACACTCAAAATAGGCAAAAAAAACAGCAATTTGCACTGGGCCTTGGGTTAATAGGTTAGTCCAAAAAATAATATAAAAGTGTAAAATAAAGCCCATTAACATCCAAAATAGAATATATAATAGCATGGAACAATCAAAAATTATAGATACGTTGGAGACGTATCACTACTGTTCAACCAGCCCTCTCCACGGGGTCCTGTTCAACCACCCCTCCACGGGCTACTATTCATCCAGCCCTCCATGGGCTACTGTTCATCTAGCCCTCCACCGGTTACTATTCAACCAGCCCTCCATGGGGTCCTGTTCATCCAGCCCTCCATGGGGTCCTATTTCATCCATCGGCTCAATCGATCGGGATACTATTCATCCAGTGGCAACGGTCTCTACTACCACGGGTTCCTGTTCATGCAACCCCCACCGGGAACTGTTCATCCAACCCCCCCCCCCCAACAACGCTCATTGTTCATCCAGGGGCAGCATCGATCGGCTTCAGTTAGCAGAAGTAGCGAAGGAATCGCTCGATCGGGTTCAGTTAACAGCCATCGATAGATCGCTCAGGTTCAATAACGCGTAGCCTGCAGTGCAATCACTCGGGTTCAGTTAGAGCTCAATGCCTCGCTCGGGTTCAGTTAGAGCGCAATGCCTCGCACACACGCGCGTACGTACGAGAGAAACGTGCATCGCTTGGCCCCCGACCAGCCACCGTAGACGGGAACTCCCCCGATATTTTCCTCGCCCTCACTTCTACCACGATTTTTTCCATCATGGATGGCCCAAACAATGTCATGCAGCTGCGTCTCCGGCCCGCCCAGGATGAAAAGCCCTTTTCTGTTGGGGAACGTAGTAATTTCAAAAAAAAATCCTACGCACACGCAAGATCATGGTGATGCATAGCAATGAGAAGGAAGAGTATCGTCCATGTACCCTGGTAGACCATAAGCGGAAGCGTTATGAGAACGCGGTTGATGTAGTCGAACGTCTTCACAATCCGACCGATCCAAGTACCGAATGCACGGCACCTCCGAGTTCAGCACACGTTCAGCTCGATGACGTCCCACGAACTCTGATCCAGCAGAGCTTCACGGGAGAGTTCCGTCAGCACGACGGCGTGATGACGGTGATGATGTTGCTACCGATGCAGGGCTTCGCCTAAGCACCGCTATGATATGATCGAGGTGGAATATGGTGGAGGGGGGCACCGCACACGGCTAAGGGATCAATGATCAACTTGTGTCCTCTAGGGTGCCCCCTGCCCCCGTATATAAAGGAGCAAGGGGGAGGCCGGCCGGCCCTCCTAGGGCGCGCCAGGAGGAGGAGTCCTCCTCCTAGTAGGAGTAGGACTCCCCTTTCCTACTCTTACTAGGAGGAGGAAAGGAAGGGGGAAGGGGAGAAGGAAGGAGAGGGAGGAAATGAGGAAAGGGGGCCGGCCCCCTAGTCCAATTCGGTTTGGGCTAGGGGGGGCGCGCACCCTGCCTCCTCTCTTCCACCACTTGGCCCATGAGGCCCAATACTTCTTCCCCGTATTCCCGTAACTCCTCGGTACTCCGAAAAATACCCGAATCACTCAGAACCTTTCCGATGTCCGAATATAGTCGTCCAATATATGGATCTTTACATCTCGACCATTTCGAGACTCCTCGTCATGTCCCCGATCTCATTCTGGACTCTGAACTACCTTCGGTACATCAAATCACATAAACTCATAATACCGATCGTCACAGAAATCCATTCAGGAATGCAGTTTTGACATCCATTTGCCAAATTTCATAATCATAAAATGCAGCAATTGCTAACATGATTCGGACAGACTTAAGCATCGCTACGGGTGAGAAAGTCTCATCGTAGTCAACCCCTTGAACTTGTCGAAAACCTTTCGCAACAAGTCAAGCTTTGTAGACAGTAACATTACCGTCAGCGTCAGTCTTCTTCTTGAAGATCCATTTATTTTCGATGGCTTGCCGATCATCGGGTAATGTCTACTACACAACCTTCTTCTTGTAGACATTGTTGGGCCTCCAAGTGCAGAGGTTTGTAGGACAGTAGCAAATTTCCCTCAAGTGGATGACCTAAGGTTTATCAATCCGTAGGAGGCGTGGGATGCAGATGGTCTCTCTCAAGCAACCCTGCAACCAAATAACAAAGAGTCTCTTGTGTCCCCAACACACCCAATACAATGGTAAATTGTATAGATGCACTAGTTCAGCGAAGAGATGGTGATAAAAGTGGTATATGGATGGTAGATAAAGGTTTTTGTAATCTGAAAATATTAAAACAGCAAGGTAACTAATGATAAAAGTGAGCACAAACAGTATTGCAATGTGTTGAAACAAGGCGTAGGGTTCATACTTTCACTAGTGCAAGTCCTCTCAACAATAATAACATAATTGGATCACATAACTATCCATCAACATGCAACAAAGAGTCACTCCGAAGTCACTAATAGCGGAGAACAAACGAAGAGATTATGGTAGGGTACGAAACCACCTCAAAGTTATTCTTTCCAATCAATCCGTTGGGCTATTCCTATAGGTGTCACAAAAAGCCCTAGAGTCCGTACTAGAATAACACCTTAAGACACAAATCAACCAAAACCCTAATGTCACCT
Organism: Triticum monococcum; assembly: GCA_034509565.1. NCBI lineage: Eukaryota > Viridiplantae > Streptophyta > Magnoliopsida > Poales > Poaceae > Triticum > Triticum monococcum. The sequence continues at coordinate 74,064,119 of CM067846.1, forward strand.
ACATACTCCAATGTCACCTCAAGTATCCGTGGGTTTGATTATACGATATGCATCACACAATCTCAGATTCATCTATTCAACCAACACATAGAACCTCGGAGAGTGCCCTAAAGTTTCTACCGGGGAATCACGACGAAAATGTGTGCCAACCCCTATGCATAGGTTCATGGACGGAACCTACAAGTTGATCACCAAAACATACATCAAGTGAATCACGTGATATCCCATTGTCACCACAGATACGCACGGCAAGACATACATCAAGTGTTCTCAAATCTTTAAAGACTCAATCCGATAAGATAACTTCGAAGGAGAAACTCAATCCATTACAAGAGAGTAGAGGGGGAGAGGAAACATAAGATCCAACTATAATAGCAAAGCTCGCGATACATCAAGATCGTGCCAAATCAAGAACACGAGAGAGAGAGAGAGAGATCAAACACATAGCTACTGGTACATACCCTCAGCCCCGAGGGAGAACTACTCCCTCCTCGTCATGGAGAGCACCAGGATGATAAAGATGGCCACCGGAGAGGGATTCCCCCTCCGGCAGGGTGCCGGAACGGGTCTAGATTGGCTTTCGGTGGCTACGGAGACTTCTGGCGGCGGAACTCCCGATCTATTGTGCTCCCTGATCGTTTTAGGGTATATGGAGATATATAGGAGGAAGAAATACATCAGGGGAGCCACGAGGGTGGAGGGCGCGCCCAGGGGGTGGGCGCACCCCCTGCCTCGTGGCTTCCTCGTTGATCCCTTGACGTGCACTCCAAGTCTCCTGTATTGCTTTCTTTCCAAAAATAACTTTTCTGAAGGTTTCATTGCGTTTGGACTCCGTTTGATATTCCTTTTCTTTGAAACCCTAAAACAAGGAAAAAACAGAAACTGACACTGGGCTCTAGGTTAATAGGTTAGTCCCAAAAATCATATAAATGTATATAAAACATCCAAGGTTGATAATATAATAGCATGGAACAATAAAAAGTATAGATACGTTGGAGACGTATCATCGGGCAAGTCAACCAAAGTCCATACTTTGTTCTCATACATGGATCTCATCTCAGATTTCATGGCCTCAAGCCATTTTGCGGAATCTGGGCTCACCATCGCTTCTTCATAGTTCGTAGGTTCATCATGGTCAAGTAACATGACTTCTAGAACAGGATTACCGTACCACTCTGGTGCGGATCTTACTCTGGTTGACCTACGAGGTTCAGTAGTAACTTGATATAAAGTTTCATGATCATCATCATTAGCTTCCGCAGTAATTGGTGTAGGTATCACAGGAATCGGTTTCCATGATGAACTACTTTCCAATAAGGGAGCAGGTATAGTTACCTCATCAAGTTCTACTTTCCTCCCAGTTACTTCTTTCGAGAGAAACTCCTTCTCTAGAAAGGACCCATTCTTAGCAACAAACGTCTTGCCTTCGGATCTGTGATAGAAAGTGTACCCAATAGTTTCCTTTGGGTATCCTATGAAGACACGTTTCTTCGATTTGGGTTCGAGCTTATCAGGTTGAATTTTTTTCACATAAGCATCGCAGCCCCAAACTTTAAGAAACGACAACCTTGGTTTCTTGCCAAACCACAATTCATAAGGTGTCGTCTCAACGGATTTTGATGGTGCCCTATTTAACGTGAATGCAGCCGTCTCTAAAGCATAACCCCAAAATTATAGCGGTAAATCAGTAAGAGACATCATAGATCGCACCATATCTAGTAAAGTACGATTACGACATTCGAACACACCATTACGCTGTGGTGTTCTGGGTGGCGTGAGTTGCGAAACTATTCCGCATTGTTTCAAATATAGACCAAACTTGTAACTCAAATATTCTCCTCCATGATCAGATCGTAGAAACTTTATTTTCTTGTTATGATGATTTTCCACTTCACTATGAAATTCTTTGAACTTTTCGAATGTTTCAGACTTATGTTTCATTAAGTAGATATACCCATATCTGCTCAAATCATCTGTGAAGGTGAGAAAATAACGATACCTGCCGCGAGACTCAATACTCATTGGACCACATACATCAGTATGTATGATTTCCAATAAATTTGTCTCTCGCTCCATTGTTCCGGAGAACGGTGTTTTAGTCATCTTGCCCGTGAGCATGGCTCGCAAGTATCAAGTGATTCCAGAAGTCCATCAGTATGGAGTTTCTTCAAGCGCTTTACACCAATATGACCTAAACAGCTGTGCCACAAATAAGTTGCAATATCATTAATTATCAACTCTGCATCTTTTGGTTTCAGCATTATGAATATGTGTATTACTACTATCGAGATTCAACACAAATAGACCACTCTTCAAGGGTGCATGACCATAAAAGATATTACTCATATAAATAGAACAACCATTATTCTCAGATTTAAATTAATAACCGTCTTGCATCAAACAAGATCCAGATATAATGTTCATGCTTAACGCTGGCACCAAATAACAATTATTTAGGTCTAAAATTAATCCCGAAGGTAGATGTAGAGGTAGCGTGCCGACGGTGATCACATCGACTTTGGAACCATTTCCCACACGCATCGTCACCTTATCCTTAGCTAATCTTCGCTCAATCTGTAGTCCCTGTTTCAAGTTGCAAATATTAGCAACAGAACCAGTATCAAATACCCAGGTGCTACTGCAAGCTCTAGTAAGGTACACATCAATAACATGTATATCACATATACCTTTGTTCACCTTGCCATCCTTCTTATCCGCCAAATACTTGGGGCAGTTCCGCTTCCAGTGACCAGTCTGTTTGCAGTAGAAGCACTCAGTCTCAGGCTTAGGTCTAGACTTGGGTTTCTTCTCCTGAGCAGCAACTTGTTTGCCGTTCTTTTTGAAGTTCCCCTTCTTCTTCCCTTTACCCTTTTTCTTGAAACTAGTGGTCTTGTTGACCATGAACACTTGATGCTCTTTCTTGATTTCTACCTCCGCAGCCTTTAGCATTGCGAAGAGCTCGGGAATTGTCTTATCCATCCCTTGCATATTATAGTTCATCACGAAGCTCTTGTAGCTTGTTGGCAGTGATTGAAGAATTCTGTCAATGACACTATCATCCGGAAGATTAACTCCCAGTTGAATCAAGTGATTGCACTACCCAGACATTCTGAGTATATGTTCACTCACAGAACTATTCTCCTCCATCTTGCAGCTGTAGAACTTATTGGAGACTTCATATCTCTCAATCCGGGCATTTGCTTGAAATATCAACTTCAACTCCTAGAACATCTCACATGCTCCATGACGTTCAAAACGTCGTTGAAGTCCCGGTTCTAAGTCGTAAAGCATGGCACACTAAACTATCGAGTAGTCATCAGCTTTGCTATGCCAGATGTTCTTAATGTCATCAGTAGCATCTGCAGCAGGCCTGGCACCCAGCGGTGCTTCCAAGACGTAATTCTTCGGTGCAGCAATGAGGATAATCCTCAAGTTACGGACCCAGTCCGTGTAATTGCTACCATCATCTTTCAACTTTGCTTTCTCAAGGAACGCATTAAAATTTAACGAAACAACAGCACGAGCCATCTATCTACAACAACATAGACAAGCAAAATACTATCAGGTACTAAGTTCATGATAAATTTAAGTTCAATTAATCATATTACTTAAGAACTCCCACCTAGATATATATCCCTCTAATCATCTAAGTGATCACGTGATCCAAATCAACTAAACCATAACCGGTCATCACGTGAAATGGAGTAGTTTTCAATGGTGAACATCACTATGTTGATCATATCTACTATATGATTCACGCTCGACCTTTCGGTCTCAGTGTTCCGAGGCCATATCTGTATATGCTAGGCTCGTCAAGTTTAACCCGAGTATTCTGCGTGTGCAAAACTGGCTTGCACCCGTTGTATAAGAACGTTGAGATTATCACACCCAATCATCACGTGCGGCACGATGAACTTTTGCAACGGTGCATACTTAGGGAGAACACTTGTATCTTGAAATTTAGTGAGAGATCATCTTATAATGCTACCGTCAATCAAGCAGAATAAGATGCATAAAGGATAAACATCACATGCAATCAATATAAGTGATATGATATGGCCATCATCATCTTGTGCCTGTGATCTCCATCTCCAAAGCACCGTCATGATCACCATCATCACCGGCTTGACACCTTGATCTTCATCGAAGCATCGTTGTCATCACGCCAACTATTGCCTCCACGACTCTCGCTACCGCTTAGTGATAAAGTAAAGCAATTACATGGCGATTGAATTTCATACAATAAAGCGACAACCATATGGCTCCTGCCAGTTGCCGATAACTATGTTACAAAACATGATCATCTCATACAATAAAATTTAGCATCATGTCTTGACCATATCACATCACAACATGCCCTAGAAAAACAAGTTAGACGTCCTCTACTTTGTTGTTGGAAGTTTTACGTGGTTGCTACGGGCTGAGCAAGAACCGCTCTTACCTACGCATCAAAACCACAACGATAGTTCGTCAAGTTAGTGTTGTTTTAACCTTCAACAAGGACCGGGCGTAGTCACACTCGGTTCAACTAAAGTTGGAGAAACTGACACCCGCCAGCCATCTGTGTGCAAAGCACGTCGGTAGAACCAGCCTCGCGTAAGCATACGCGTAATGTCGGTCCGGGCTGCTTCATTCAACAATACCGCCGAACCAAAGTATGACTGCTGGTAAGCAATATGACTTGTATCGCCCACAACTCACTTGTGTTCTACTCGTGCATATAACATCTACGCATAAACCTGGCTCGGATGCCACTGTTGGGGAACATAGTAATTTCAAAAAAAATCGTACGCACACGCAAGATCATGGTGATGCATAGCAATGAGAGGGAAGAGTATCGTCCACGTACCCTCGTAGACTGTAAGCGGAAGCGTTATGAGACCGCGGTTGATGTAGTCGAACATCTTCACGATCCGACCAATTCAAGTACCGAATGCATGACACCTCTGAGTTCAGCACACGTTCAGCTCGATGACGTCCCACGAACTCCGATCCAGCAGAGCTTCATGGGAGAGTTCCGTCAGCACGACGGCATGATGACGGTAATGATGTTGCTACCGATGTTGGGCTTCACCTAAGCACCGCTACGATATGATCGAGGTGGATTATGGTGGAGGGGGGCACCGCACACGGCTAAGGGATCAATGATCAACTTGTGTCCTCTAGGGTGCCCCCTGCCCCATATATAAAGGAGCAATAGGGGAGGCCGGCCGGCCCTCCTAGGGCGCGCCAGGAGGAGGAGTCCTCCTCCTAGTAGGAGTAGGACTCCCCTTTCCTACTCCTACTAGGAGGAGGAAAGGAAGGGGGGAGGGGAGAAGGAAGGAGAGGGAGGAAAGGAGGAAAGGGGGGCCGGCCCCCTAGTCCAATTTGGTTTGGGCTAGGGGGGCCGCGCGCCCAGCCTCCTCTCTTCCACCACTTGGCCCATGAGGCCCAATACTTCTTCCCCGTATTCCATAACTCCCCTGTACTCTGAAAAATACCCGAATCACTCGGAACCTTTCCGATGTCTGAATATAGTCGTCCAATATATCAATCTTTACGTCTCGACCATTTCGAGACTCCTCGTCATGTTCCCGATCTCATCTGGGACTCCGAACTACCTTCGGTACATCAAATCACATAAACTCATAATACCGATCGTCACTGAACGTTAAGCGTGCGGACCCTACGGGTTCGAGAACTATGTAGACATGACCGAGACATGTCTACAGTCAATAACCAATAGCGGAACTTGGATGTTCATATTGGCTCCTACATATTCTACGAAGATCTTTATCGGTCAAACCGCATAACAACATACGTTGTTCCCTTTGTCATCGGTATGTTACTTGCCCGAGATTCGATCATCGGTATCTCAATACCTAGTTCAATCTCGTTACCGGCAAGTCTTTTCACTCGTTCCATAATGCACTATCCCGCAACTAACTCATTAGTTGCATTGCTTGCAAGGCTTGTAGAGATGTGCATTACCAAGAGGGCCCAGAGATACCTCTCCGACAATCGGAGTGACAAATCCTATTCTCGATCTATGCCAACTCAACAAAGACCATCGGAGACGCCTGTAGAGCACCTTTATAATCACCCAGTTACGTTGTGACGTTTGGTAGCACACAAAGTGTTCTTTCGGTAAGCGGGAGTTGCATAATCTCATCATCATAGGAACATGTATAAGTCATGAAGAAAGGAATAGCAGTAAACTAAACGATCAAGTGCTAAGCTAACGGAATGGGTCATGTCAATCACATTATTCTCCTAATGATGCGATCCCGTTAATCAAATGACAAATCATGTCTATGGCTAGGAAACTTAACCATCTTTGATCAAGGAGCTAGTCAAGTAGAGGCATCCTAGTGACACTATGTTTGTCTATGTATTCACACATGTATTATGTTTCTGGTTAATACAATTCTAGCATGAATAATAAACATTTATCATGATATGAGGAAATAAATAATAACTTTATTATTGTCTCTAGGGCATATTTCCTTCATTTTCTGTCATGATTTTTTGTCATAGAAGTAGGACCCCACCACATCTATGATGATATCGGGTTTTGTCACAATTATCGTCATAGAAGTGTCATAAGTATGACAAAAAAATTCGTTCGGCCCAAACTTTCACCGATGTGTCTTTTTTTGTAGTGGAGGCTTATGTGTGATAGAGTGTATCATATCACGGGGTTTGGATGCACCGACAAAGTTTGCACCAACTCTCGAGGTGAGAAAGGGCAATGCATGGTACCAAAGAGGCTAGGAATGATGGAAGGGTGAGAGTGCGTATAATCCATGGACTCAACATTAGTCATAAAGAACTCACATACTTATTGCAGAAATCTACAAGTCATCAAAACCAAGCACTAAGCGCATGCTCCTAGGGGGGTAGATTGGTAGGAAAAGACCATCGCTTGTCCTCGACCGCCACTCATAAGAAAAGCAATCAAAGAACACCCCATGCTTCAAATTTGTCACACAAATTTTACCATACGTGCATGCTACGGGACTTGCCAACTTCAACACAAGTATTTCTCAATTCCACAATTACTCAACTAGCACAACTCTAATATTACCATCTTTATATCTCAAAACAACTATCAAGTATCAAGCTTCTCATAACATTTAATGCACTTTATATGAAAGTTTTTATTATATCCATCTTGGATGCCTATCGTATTAGGACTAATTTCATAACCAAAGAAAATAACCATGTTGTTCTAAAAGACTCTCAAAATAATATAAGTGAAGCATGAGAGATAAATAATTTCTACAAAATAAACCACCACCATGCTCTAAAAGATATAAGTGAAGCACTAGAGCAAAATTATCTAGCTCAAAATATATAAGTGAAGCACATAGAGTATTCTAATAAATTCAAATTCATGTGTATCTCTCTCAAAAGGTGTGTACAGCAAGTATGATTGTGGTAAACTAAAAAGCAAAGACTCAAATCATACAAGACGCCCCAAGCAAAACACATATCATGTGGTGAATAAAAATATAGGCTCAAGTAAAGTTACCGATGGAAGAAGACGAAAGAGGGGATGCCTTCTGGGGCATCCCCAAGCTTATGCTTTTGGTTTTCCTTGAATTTTACCTTGGGGTGCCTTGGGATCCCCAAGCTTAGGCTCTTGCCAGTCCTTATTCCATAATTCATCAAATCTTTACCGAAAACTTGAAAACTTCACAACACAAAACTTAAACAGAAAATCTCATGAGCTCCGTTAGTATAAGAAAACAAACCACCACTTAAGGTACTTTAATGAACTCATTCTTTATTTATATTGGTCATACCCCCTGATACTAGCCATAGATTCATCAAAATAAGCAAACAACACACGAAAAACAGAATCTGTCAAAAATAGAAAAGTCTGTACTAATCTATAGGTTTCGAATACTTCTATAACTCCAAAAATCCTGAGAAATTAGGACGTCTTAAATAATTTGTATATTGATCTACTGCAGTTAGAATCAGTATTTACTCTCTCTTTGGTTAAAAATGGAAATTATTCTCGTGAACGCATACTTTCTGTTTTTTTTCAGCAAGATCAAATAACAATCATCCAGAAAGATCCTAAAGGCTTTACTTGGCACAAACACTAATGAAAACATAAAAACACAATCATAACAGAAGATAGATGATTTATTTATTACTAAACAGGAACAAAAATCAAGGAACAAAAGTAAAATTGGGTTATCTCCCAACAAGCGCTATCGTTTAACGCCCCTAGCTAGGCATAAAAACAAGAATAGATCTAGGTATTGTCATCTTTGGTATGCAATCCATATGTGGCTCTCATAATAGATTCATAAGATAATTTAATTTTCTTTCTAGGAAAGTGTTCCATGCCTTTCCTTAACGGAAATTGGAATCTAATATTTCTTTCTTTCATGTCAATAATTGCACCAATCGTTCTAAGGAAAGGTCTACCAAGAATAATAGGACATGTAGGATTGCAATCTATATTAAGAATAATGAAATATACAGGCACATAATTCCTATTTGTAACAATAAGAACATCATTAATCCTTCCCATAGGTTTCTTAATGGTGGAATCCGTGAGATGCAAATTTAAAGAACAATCATCAAATTCACGGGAACCTAACACATCACACAAAGTTTTTGGAATCGTGGAAACACTAGCACCCAAATCACATAAAGCATAGCATTAATGATCTTTAATCTTAATTTTAATAGTATGTTCCCACTCATCATAATGTTTTCTAGGGATAGAAACTTCTAATTCAAGTTTTTCTTCATGGGATTGCATTAAAGCATCAATGATATGTTTAGTAAAAGCTTTGTTTTGATCATAAGCATGAGGAGAATTTAGCACGGATTGCAACAAGGAAATACAATCTATCAAAGAGCAATTATCATAATTAAATTCCTTGAAATCCAAAATAGTGGGTTCATTGCTATGTAAAGTTTTGACCTCTTAAATCCCACTTTTACCAATTTTTGCATAAAGATCTAAAAACTCCAAATCATTGGGACGCCTTCTAACTAAAGTTGACTCATCTTCAGTCCCATCTTTATTAAGATTCATATTGGCAAACAAAGATTTAATAGGAGGCACACCAATCACTTTTAGATCTTCATCATTATTATCCTCTAGATCTTCCGGTTTAGCGGCCATCTTATTAACTAAGATGGCTTGCTTATCCGAAATTTGGCCTACTAAATTTTCAAGATGGGTAAACTGAGATTTCAAACCATAAAATTCCTTAGACATATCATCAAGCTCTTTATTCATGTACTCCATAAAACTTTTTTGTTCTTTAAGCTCGTTTCTGAAGAAATTATTATGCTCAAATTGCAAAGACATGAAGCTTCTAACGTTGTTCTCAATTTCTTCCAACCTTCTAAGGTGAGGATCAACATTTTTAGGCAAGGCCATCAGGGCAAGCAGACACACAAGAGACAAGCGAAAAGAGACGAAAGGAAGAAGGGTGAACAGAAAAGAGGCGAATAAAACGGCAAGGGTGAAGTGGGGGAGAGGAAAACAAGAGGCAAATGGCAAATAATGTAATGCGAGGGATAAGAGTTTGTGATAGGTACTTGGTATCTTGACTTGGTGTAGATCTCCCCGGCAACGGCGCCAAAAATCCTTCTTGCTACCTCTTGAGCATGCGTTGGTTTTTCCTTGGAAAGGAAAGGGTGATGCAGCAAAGTAGCGTAAGTATTTCCCTCAATTTTTGAGAACCAAGGTATCAATCCAGTAGGAGACTACACGCAAGTCGCCTAGTACCTACACAAACAAATAAGAACCTCGCAACCAACGCGATAAAGGGGTTATCAATCCCTTCACGGTCACTTACGAAAGTGAGATCTGATAGAGATAATAAGATAAATATTTTTGGTATTTTTGTTGTATAGATTGAAAAGTAAAGATTGCAAAATAAACGGCGACAGAAATAGCTAGTTGACGGGAAAATAATATGATATAAAGTAGACCCGGGGGCCATAGGTTTCACTAGTGGCTTCTCTCAAGATAGCATATATCACGGTGGGTGAACAAATTACTGTTGAGCAATTGATAGAAAAGCGCATAGTTATGATGATATCTAGGCATGATCATGAACATAGGCATCACGTCCGTGTCAAGTAGACTGAAACGATTCTGCATCTACTACTATTACTCCACACATCGACCGCTATCCAGCATGCATCTGGAGTGTTAAGTTCATAAGAACAGAGTAACACATTAGGCAAGATGGCATGATGTAGAGGGATAAACTCAAGCAATATGATATAAAGCCCATCTTTTTATCCTCGATGGCAACAATACAATACGTGCCTTGCTGCCCCTGCTGTCACTGGGAAAGGACATCGCAAGATTGGACCCAAAGCTAAGCACTTCTCCCATTGCAAGAAAGATCAATCTAGTAGGCCAAACCAAACTGATAATTTGAAGAGACTTGCAAAGATAGAATTCAAAAAAGAATCAAATATTGTTCATAGATAATCTTAATCATAAACCCACAATTCATCGGATCACAACAAACACACCGCAAAAAAGAATTACATCGAATAGATCTCCAAGAACATCGAGGAGAACTTTGTATTGAGATCCAAAGAGAAATAAGAAGCCATCTAGCTAATAATTATGGACACGAAGGTTTGTGCTAAACTACTCACACATCATCAGAGAGGCTATGATGTTGATGTAGAAGCCCTCCGTGATCGAATCCCCCTCTGGCAGATCGCCGAAAAAGGTCCCCAGATGGGATCTCACGGGTACAGAAGGTTGCGGCGGTGGAAAAGTGGTTTCGTGGCTCCCCTGGATGTTTTTAGGGTATAAGAGTATATATAGGCGAAATAAGTAGGTCGGTGCAGCTGTGAGGGGCCCACAAGGGTGGGGGAGCGCCTGGCCCCCCTGGGCGCGCCGCCCTACCTCGTGGCCGCCTCGCTGCTTCCTTGACGTCCACTCCAAATCTCCTGGATTGCGTTTGTTTCAAAAAAGATCCGCGCGAAGGTTTCATTCCGTTTGATATTCCTTTTTTGCAAAACACTGAAATAGGCAAAAAAAACAACAATTTGCACTGGGTCTTCGGTTAATATGTTAGTCCCAAAAATAATATAAAAGTGCATAATAAAGCCCATTAAACATCCAAAACATATAATATAATAGCATGGAACAAACAAAAATTATAGATACGTTGGAGACGTATCAGCGCGCGGCCTCCCCTTGTGGCCCTTCTCTCCTTTCCATTAAGGCCCATGAAGGCCCAATACTTCCCCCAGCGAATTCCCGTAACTCTCCGGTACTCCGAAAAATACCCGAACCACTCAGAACCTTTCCGATGTCCGAATATAGCCTTCCAATATATCGATCTTTACGTCTCGACCATTTCGAGACTCCTCGCCATGTCCGTGATCTCATCTGGGACTCCGAACAACCTTCGGTACATCAAATCACATAACTCAGAATACAAATCGTCATCGAACGTTAAGCGTGCGGACCCTACAGGTTCGAGAACTATGTAGACATGATCGAGACACATATCTAGTCAATAACCAATAGCGGAACCTGGATGCTCATATTGGTTCCTACATATTCTACGAAGATCTTTATCGGTCAAACCGCACAACAACATACGTTGTTCCCTTTGTCATCGGTATGTTACTTGCCCGAGATTCGATCGTCGGTATCATCATACCTAGTTCAATCTCGTTACCGGCAAGTATCTTTACTCGTTCCGCAGTGCATCATCCCGCAACTAACTCATTAGTTACATTGCTTGCAAGGCTTATAGTGATCTGCATTACCGAGAGAGCCCAGAGATACCTCTCAGACAATCGGAGTGACAAATCCTAATCTCAATATATGCCAACTCAACAAACACCATCGGAGACACCTGTAGAGCATCTTTATAATCACCCAGTTACGTTGTGACGTTTGATAGCACACTATGTGTTCCTCCGGTATTCGGGAGTTGCATAATCTCATAGTTATAGGAACATGTATAAGTCATGAAGAAAGCAATAGCAATAAACTAAACGATCATAGTGCTAAGCTAACAGATGGGTCTTGTCCATCACATCATTCTCTAATGATGTGACCTCGTTCATCAAATGACAACACATGTCTATGGTTAGGAAACTTAACCATCTTTAATTAACGAGCTAGTCAAGTAGAGGCATAGAAGGGACGCTATGTTTGTCTATGTATTCACACATGTACTAAGTTTCCGGTTAATACAATTGTAGCATGAATAATAAACATTTATCATGATATAAAGAAATATAAATAACAACTTTATTATTGCCTCTAGGGCATATTTCCTTCAGCTTGGCCTTATACCCGCGGGCCTGCCCACTACAAAGTCTCTTGGAAAGACTTCCTGGTTAATGTAGGACGGACGGTGAGGGCTCCCTAAGTTCAGAGCTTCCGGCTAAGTCATGTATGTGGCTTGTGGCTTGTGTTTGTCTCCTGAGGCTCATCTACCACTCGTGTGTCTGCGCAGTCCGAGGTTTAATGTCATGTCGCCTGCAGGTGGAAACGTCACGAGCCAGTTTCGTCTTGTCTTGCTAGATCGGGCTACTAGACTGTTGGTTCCGGCTCGTCATGATGAGGACACCTCGAATCCCTCATCCCCATCTCGTGAAATGTGAAACCACAGAGGACGTGGGGCTCGTGTCGTGTCGTGAGGCTCGCCGAATTACTGTAACCGCCGCGACTCTAAAAGGGGGGGAGAGGATAATTTTCCTTCTGCTTCCTTCTTCTTCATCCCCGCGCATTCTGTCTATTCGCCTCTTCCACCATTGTCGCGCTCCACGCAGCTTGCACACCTCCCTTCTTCAATTATATGCACCCGTCGAGATGGCCAAGACTAAGGCCGGTCAGGGGCAGACCCGCGTCTAGAGCTCCACCCAAGCGATCGTGCCCGCAGAGCGGAAGCAGAAGAGGACCACTACCGATGGTGAGCCGAAGAAGTGGGTGGTGAACGAAACCAGGAGGAAGTGGTTCCCGTCGGCTGCCTGCATTAAGGAGCTCGACCAACTGGTGTCGGAGAAACCAATGCCGGTGGATCTGGTGCACAGGATTATCAGGAATGAAGCTTCGACCGACGGCGAGCACGTGCTCCATCGAGAGTTTTTTGGGCGAGGGCTCAACTTCCCGCTGCATAGGAGACCACCCTTTCCTTCGCTCTTATTGTGTTTGATTGTCAGGTTATGTGCGGTGACCACCGGATGTCGAGCGGGTTAAAATCAACACTGATGCAGGTATATCCACGGAGGCACACCTGTGAGGTGTAGGGGGGGGGGATCGCTAGATCCCCCTCGGCCTTCTTGGGCGCTTGGATCAAGCCATGACAGAGCATTATAAATCCACTTGCTGCGGAGGCCTTTGCTCTTCGTGAAGGTGTGTTGTTTGCCAAGCTTCGGTGGTTTGCGTACGTGTGAAGGTGGAGATTAATAGCTTAGAGGTGGTGAACCTATGAAACTCATGCTGTTCTTCGTGCTCTATTACATCGCCAATACATATTTAAGAGCTAACTTTACAGCGCATTTTGTGCTATGCAAGTTTGTTTGCACTTGTGACGGAGCGTTGGACGGACTCCCGTGGTTTTTTTTTGGGGGGTTGGTTTTCTGTCACCAGCCGCGTATGAATAAAGTGTTTTAGTTGCTAAAAAAAGACATGTCTTGAACAGAAGAGAAGGCCACTCGAGTCTTGAGGAAGATCTGACAAAGTCAGTGAGAGGAAAAAACCGCCCAAAGCTTCCACGTGGAGCCCGCGGTGGGTCCAGGCGTCACCACGCGTACGTGGCGTCCTCCCGTTGGCCAACATCCCGTCAAGCAGCCCCTGATTGGCCGGAACGACTCACGACACGTCTCGCGGCACGGCCTCCCCGCCCAGCGCATCTCGGCCGTCGCAACCTCCACCCCGCCTCATCCCAGCCGTCCAGCCGCTCCGCATCGCCCCTTCAATTACGCCCTTCTCCTCCCCCAGCCTCGGTCGCTTCGAAGATCGACACCAGTGGAAGTTCCAGAGAGATCGCGGGGGAGGAGGATGATGGGAGGGCGCGCGGTGCTCCTGCTGGTGATCTCGGCGCTGTTCGCGCAGATCCGCGCGTCGGATCCGGTAATTGATCTCTCCGTCTCCGTGCCGCCGCATCCAGTTCTTTCTTTTTGCTTAATTTTGGGCGAGATTTGTGATGTTTTGCGTGTGGTTTTGCAGCTGTTCCACGAGTCCTTCAACGAGAGCTTCGACGGGAGCTGGGTCGTGTCCGGCAAGGAGGAGTACAAAGGTAATTCTCTCGCCTTTACATTGTTTGCCTGCTTGTTTTGTTACATCCGTGAGAGATCCGTGCGTGGGTTTAGCGGGTGGTTGGGTTTCTGATCTGTTCCGTATGATCCTCTACTGGCTTATGAGGTTCTGAATCTGATCTGCTAATTTTGTGAGACGATTTTATGTGGAATTCGATGCAATGGTTTAGTTGAGGCAGTGAGGAATTATCCCAAGCGATGCGTTTGGGGGCGGTGAGATCCAGAACATGTTACATGTTGTGCCGCACGTATCAGGCAGATATTGCCTTTGTTCCTATCGTACCTATGGTGATGCGTTAGTGCGGATCCGCTACGCTTCCTCTGCCATGGGCTTGTTGGTGATGATAAGCGCTCAGCAGTTGTTAGCTTGTTAGTAGTCAGTTCGGCATTTCAGTATGGTAGAACAATGCGGAGGAACGAAGACAGTATGTTTTGAGTCTGTATATCAATATCCACATGATTCTGCATCAGGTTAATTAAAATTGTTGCTCTATGTTCCATTTCCTTGCAAGCATGTCATATGGTCGACGGAAAATGCAGCACCTTGCTCTTAACCATGTAACATTACTAGGTGATTTATGGCTTGGCAACCTTATGACTTGATTTTTTTGATCGGGATTCTGATGATACAAATGGAATGGTGATTTGTGATGGTATACCGTTAGTAGATTGCTAGCTGTAGAATCATGTTCTTTGCAAGTCTTGTCTTATAGTTCATTCATGTTCATGCCCTCTTTCCCCCCTAATGAATTGGGGTTATGTGTTGAACTTAGGCTTCTTGTTCTTTGATTGTATGCGTTGTTTCCCATGCCTTTCCTAGTTTAGGTTTTGCCAGGCAGCTAGCTTGTTGTTGTCCATTCGACTCCATTTCCTGTCAAAATTTGTTGTTCCCCAATACTTTTTGTATAGCACTTATATGTATCAAGTGTTGATATAATCTGCCATGCAGGTGTATGGAAGCACGCAAAGAGTGATGGCCATGAAGACTATGGTCTCCTTGTTAGTGAGCCTGCCAGGAAATATGCCATAATCAAAGAACTTGATCACCCGGTTATTTTGAAGGATGAGACAGTTGTCCTGCAGTTTGAAGTGAGGCTTCAGAATGGCCTTGAGTGTGGAGGTGCTTATATCAAGTACATCCGTCCTCAGGCTACCGGATGGAACGCCAAGGACTTTGACAATGATACTCCGTACACAATTATGTTTGGTCCTGACAAGTGTGGTTCAACAAACAAGGTTCACTTCATCCTGAAGCACAAGAACCCTAAGACTGGCAAATACGTTGAACATCACCTCAAGTCCCCACCCTCTGTCCCATATGACAAGCTCTCTCATGTCTACACGGCTATCTTGAAGCCGGATAACGAGGTCAGAATTTTGGTGGATGGGGTGGAGAAGAGCAAAGCAAACTTCCTGTCTGCTGATGATTTTGAGCCGGCACTTATTCCATCAAAGACTATTCCTGACCCTGACGACAAGAAGCCAGAGGACTGGGACGAGAGAGCTAAGATCCCTGATCCAGTTGCGGTGAAGCCCGATGACTGGGATGAGGATGCCCCAATGGAAATTGTGGATGAGGAGGCCACCAAGCCAGAAGGATGGTTGGATGATGAGCCTGAGGAAATTGATGATCCAGAGGCTGCTAAGCCTGAGGACTGGGATGATGAGGAGGATGGCGAATGGGAGGCACCCAAGATGGACAACCCCAAGTGCGAAGTGGCACCTGGATGTGGTGAATGGAAGAAGCCGATGAAGGATAACCCTGCCTACAAGGGCAAGTGGCATGCCCCCCTGATTGACAACCCCAACTACAAGGGAATCTGGAAGCCCCAAGAAATCCCCAACCCAGAGTACTTTGAGCTTGACAAGCCTGACTTTGACCCAATTGCTGCTATTGGAATTGAGATCTGGACAATGCAGGATGGCATCCTATTTGACAACATTCTTATTGCCGATAATGAGAAGGTAGCCACCTCTGTCCGGGAGAAGACATGGAAGCCCAAGTTTGATGCCGAGAAGGAAAAACAGAAGGCTGAGGAGGCTGCAGCAGGTGCATCAGAGGGCCTTTCTGAAATCCAGGTAATTTATTCTTCTGGTGTTTTCCAGACATTATGTTTGACATTCCTTCAGTGAAGTAACGAACTTTTCTTGACATTGTCAAACTCATGTTTTGTTCCATATCTCCAGCAAATATTTTTACTGAATCCTTCATTGTATCTCTGCTTGCATGTTATCACTGACTGATTTGATATGCACACTGCAGAAGAAGATCTTCGACATTTTGTACAAAGTCACAGACATCCCGTTCTTGGAACCATACAAGACCAAGATCATTGTAGGGCTCAAGATCCTTTCTTATGTCCTGCGTTCAAACAGTTTGGTGTCTTCTCTGAAAAATGACATCTAATTTCTCTTTGTTTCCCAGGATGTGATTGAGAAGGGAGAGACACAGCCAAACATTACAATTTCGATTTTGGCCTCGGTCATCATCGTCATTGTGACTGTACTCTTCAGAGCCCTGTTTGGTGGCAAGAAGCCAGTGGTATGATATTCTCTTGACACGTGCCATTGCTGTATACTGCTTAAAACCTGAACCAAACGACTCATTGTAGCTTCTGCTTCTTTCAGGCACCTGTGAAGCCCGCTGCTGAGACCAAGAAGCCCAGTGCCGTCGTACCTGATGCCGCCGCTGGAAGCAGCGGCGACAAGGAGGATGACAAGGATGCACCGCGCCGAAGGTCGCGAAGAGACGCATAAACTAACTCTTGGTGCCTTCACATTTTGAAGGACTCGGTTATAGCCTTTTTGAGAACGCCGCGAGTGTATAATCGAACCCTCTGCTGCTAGTAGCAACCTCTACCTCTAGTTTTAAGTCGCTTGACATTACGAGCCGGCGAAGCTTGTGTTGTTCGGTTGTTTGTGTGCTGTCCTGAATCAGCTAGAAGAGATGTTTTTTTTTCCTTTCCTTTTGTTTTTTCTTTCTTTTGTTTTATATCAGATGAAACATGAAGCTTGTGTTCGGTTGTTTGTGTGCTGCGCTAAATCAGGTACTCCCTCCGATCCATATTAATTGTCGCTGATTTACTAGAAATTATTTGCTATTGTTTCATTCAGTTGAGTTGGTACCTAAGGTTAAATTAGAAGCGACCTTTTTGGTTGCTGCTCTACGAGTTGAAGGTGTCGGTTGATGAGTCTTTGTTAGCTTTACCAGATTGCAGCTATCTGCTTCCATCGGACAATTGTCTCAAATTTTGCCACTAGTGGGACATTTGGTTTGCCAGTGAGTATTTGAAATGATTAAGTGGTGAGTGCAGTTCAAGTGATCATCATCTTGTATTTTCTCAATATTTTTTTCTGATGGTAGCTGACAGGCTCACAGGCATATAACTGATGATGTTTGAGGGAAGTGGAGCCATTTCCCTTCCAGACGCCTAACGATATCCGGACGAATGTCTGGTTTGGCGTTGTCTGTGTGGTCTTGTGCAAAGAGGTGGTTGAGGCACAAATTTCAACTCTTTCATGCCCTTGTTTGATGTCATTTATATAATACTCCCTCCACAAAGAAATACTGTATAAGAATATTTAGATCACTATTCCATTGATTTAAACGCTTTTATATTTTTTTACGGAAGGAGTTTGCTCCCTCATGACTCGTGTTCAGAGGAACTTTCAGTAACGCCGTAGATCTCCAAGTATGCTTGCTTCCCCACCCCCATGGTGCGAAGCCTCGATTCAGTTTGTTGTGTCACGTACTTGCTTGACCACATAGGCATTTTGCTGGTAAAAGTGAGCCAACAGGTAGAGGTGAGCCAACAGAGTCTGTCCCTTCACGTACTTATACAGTTTATTACCATGCAGGTTTCTGCCGCATCACTGTTTCCTCTAGTCCCTGGCGGTTGAAACCCTAGCCGCCACCAGGGGAGGCCAATCTTCCAATGCCGTTCTCCGGCGGCTCCCTTTCGCCGGCGATCTCGGTCGTCGGTGGTGAGAGGGGTCGTCGAATTTACGCTTGTGGATCATTTTTACTTCCTCGTAGTGTAGGTTTTTAGATTGTTTCATCGTCTTTTCTTTGACGGCGATGATGTCATTGCTGAATAAAGATTCTTCGGATCCTTCCCTAACGAGGCCATTGGTTCTATGGTTGGGGATGTATTTGGAAACCACTCTGTTCAAGTAAGGATGGCGTGGCGGCGACGGCACCCTCGTGGTGGACCTGTGTCCTCGGGCTCCGCCGTTGCGACGGCGTTTGCTCCTGCGTCGGTACGGAGCTTGGGAGGTAGTCCAGGAGTGGATGCAGAGTGTGGTCTGCATCGACGACATCTGAAAGACGGAGCATGTGCTTGGCTCGTGGTTCGTGGATGGCAGGTATGGTTTCCTCCTTCGGCGTTTTAGTCGTGGTGGGGTGCCAGATCTGGAATTCGATGGCGTGTCCGGGGTGTTGCCCGGTCTGATTTGTTCAACGGCAAGGGCTTCACTTTTGTGAGCCACCTTGGAGGTCCGCAAAGCTGCATATCAGCGATGGAGCCGCGTCGAGTTTGGGTGAGGAGGTGATTCGTCATTCTTTTCTTCGGTGGCTGCTGTGGTGGTGTCGGAGGCAGATGACGGATGTTGGTGTCAACTTCAGAGATGTTCTGCTATTTTTTCAGTTTTATCATGTCGGTCTTTACGTGACTTGTATTTTATTCTTTATAATATAAATGAGACACGTGTTATGATGAAAAAAAAGTATGTTCCGTCTCTGAATTTACGAGCTGAACAGGTTCCTTCTTCGCCTCTAGGGACTGGCGATCCGTTTGCTTCAAGTTCCTAACGTGGTAGATGTGTCTGCTTCATGCTCGGTAATAACTTGTACAATGATGCTTTTTTAGGACTATCACATGAGATAAACTAGATAATATCCCGTGCATTGCGGCGGGAATTTATATCACTATATAGAAGGAAAATCTATGGAAACGGAAATAGTAAAACCATGGAAGGAACATATAAACATATGTTCATTTGAACCTTCAATAGACTGATATGAAAAGTAAGAAGAAAACAGAGAAGGCAAAAATGTACCATTAACGTTTGATGGAGCATTTTAGTTAGCGATAATGGAAAGTGGAAGTGGCGATGAAAGTATTTTTTAGGGATGCGGCGATGAAAGTGGGGAATGGGAAGTAAGCCTTATGCTCGTAGGCTCTGGTGGGCCTAAAATCAGAAAGAAACAATTCTATTTTAATAATCATAAGAGAAGAAAAAGGCGAAAGGCGACACCATATCTAAAACAACATCAATTAAATTCGAGTGATCTAAGTTTACCATGGTTATCTCAAAATATCAATTCAATTGAGAACTAAGATTATGACCAATAAACTACTGTCATGTACTAAAATAAAGGAAAGTCAAACAAAAAATTAAAAATAAAAGGAGATAGAGAGAGACCTCCTAAAACGTTTGTCTCATCCTTCTTGAACTTGGTTCATCGACTCATTCTCCAGTTTCTTTATGCTATCGTCTCCCTTAAACCGCCATGCAGTGGGGCTAGCACTCGCACATAGATAAAAAAAATATGATGTGGCTAGGTAGTTAACAGGAGAGAGAGGAGTTTGATGACCCAAGAAGAAACAATGCCAAACATGCGGACCTATGCAAAACAATTAGATGAAAGACGTTTTCCCTATGCATAGAAGAGTTAGTTATTAAACAGTTAAATGAACGAAGCTTAGCAACAACAAACTAAGCACTTATGCTTTGGAGACTTTAGTTGCTAAACTTTTTAATGCACATAGCACCCCATCTTAACACCTATGCATTGGAAGAGGCCAAGTGATTTGGTGCTTCGAGGATTGTGAGTTCGTTGAGAGCCCCACATATAAGGTTCTTTGATGTTTAGTTTATTGCTCCTTCTTTCACATTTTTATTCATGACTAATCATTAAAATTTGTGAACATTAAAATACAAAACATTTTAAAATTCACATTTTCAGATTCATTAATATTTATTAAAATTCGCTGATATTTAAAGTTCACTATTATTTTTAAAGTTTTTGAACAGTTTTCAAATTTGCAAACATTTTTTTAATCCATGAATATTTTTAAATTCATGATTTTTAAAATTCAGAATATTTTTTAAATCCTTGAACATGTTTTACTTAAACTAAAATTTTCAAATAAAAAAGAATAGCCAAATTTTTGTGAGCTGGTAGCAGGACGAGTGGGAAAAACTAAGCGAGCGAGCAGGCAGCCGAGCTGAGCAAGCGAGGGCTTCAGGGGCTGGCCAGTTTTTTTGGATTTTATCTATGTTGGTTTCTGTTCTCATTATGTTATAGTGGGTGTTTTCTGTCGTTGTTATATCGTGTCGGGTTGCTGTTGGAGAGAGTATTTGCTCCGAGAGGAGAGTGGAGTTGTTTGGTGTGTGGTTGTGGTACCTTACAAGTTTCGGCCTCGGTGTCAGCTGGTGGTGGCTATTTGAGCCTCTTGCAAGCTTCTATTCCAAGCTTAAACCATATATCTATTTAGATATTATAGTTGATGAGGCAGGGCGAGCGGAGAAAACTAAGCGAGCGAGAGGAGCAGGCAGCCAAGTTGAGCAAGCGAGGGCTTCATGGGCTGGCCGGTTGTTGTTTTTTTGGATTTTATCTATGTGGGCTTTTGTTCTAATTATGTTATAGTGGGTGTTTTCTGTCATTGTTATACCGTGTCGGGTTGCTGTTGGAGATACTATTTGCTCCGAGAGGAGAGTGGAGTTGTTTGGTGTGTGGTTGTGGTACCTTACAAGTTTCGGCCTCGGTGTCAGCTGGTGGTGGTTGTTTGAGCCTCTTGCAAGCTTCTATTCCATGCTTAAACCATGTAACTATTTAGGTATTATAGTTGATGAGGTGAAGAAGAGAGAAACAATAAATGCTTGCCTTCTTTTAATTAAGAGATGATCTGTTAGGTCATGTACAATGGTTGATAAGATAGTCTTATATTAGGTCCATCACGAGAAGACAATAAAACTTGATGTACAATTGGTCACTTCTTACTTGATGTACAATTGGTCACTTCTTAGCCTTATCTCCGATTAGTAGATATCCCTAAATATGTGATGAAACTTTACTGTGATTTTTTCTGGACCAGAAGCAACCCTAGAAGGTTCGGAGGAGGCCAGAAGCCTTACAGGAGAGCCACGAGCTCACCAGACGCTCCCTGGGGGGTAGGGTGCGCCCCCTGAGCTCGTGACTCCCACGCAACTCCGTTTGACCTAATTCCACCTTATAAATTCCCAAATATTCCTAAACCAACAGGGAGCCACCCGAAACTCTTTTTCCGCCGCCGCAAGCTCTGTTCTTCTGCGATCCCATCTGGAGGCCTTTTTCGGTACTCTGCCGGAGGTGGAACTGATCAGCGAGTGCTTCTACATCATCCTTGCCGCCTTCTGATGATGCACGATTAGTTGACCACAGACCTACAAGTCCATAGCTAGTATCTAGATGGCTTCCTCTCTCTCTCTCTCTCTCTCTCTGATCTTCAATACAATGTTCTCCTCGATCTCCTTGGAGTTCTACTCGATATAATCTTTTTTTGCGGTGTGCTTGTTGGGATCCGATGAATTGTAGGTTTATGATCAGATTATTCATTGAAAGTAATTGAGTCTTTTCTGAAATTTTATTATACATGATTGTTATATCTTTGTATTTCTCTCCGATCTATCCGTCTGGTGTGGCCAACTAGATTGATTTATCTTCAGTGTGAGAGATGCTTTGTAATGAGCTCAATCTTGCGGTGCTCTATATCCCAGTGATGGAAGGGGACAAGACACGAATTTGTATTGTTGCCATTAAAGGTAAAACTATGGGGTTTATTCATATTGATTGGGTTTACTTTGTCTACATCATACCATCTTGGTTAAGGCGTTACTCTGTTTGTCATGAGCTTAATACCAAAGATGCATGCTGAATAGCAGTCGATTGGTGGAGTAATAATAGTAAATGCAGTCAGGAGTCTGTTTACTTGTATCGACGTGATGCCTATATACATGATTATGTTGGGGAACGTAGTAATTTCAAAAAAAAATCCTACGCACACGCAAGATCATGGTGATGCATAGCAACGAGGGGAGAGTGTGATCTACGTACCCTTGTAGATCGACAACGAAAGCGTTTGGTTGATGTAGTCGTACGTCTTCCCGGCCCGACCGATCAAGCACCGAAACTACGGCACCTCCGAGTTTTAGCACACGTTCAGCTCGATGACGATCCCCGGACTCCGATCCAGCAAAGTGTTGGGGAAGAGTTCCGTCAGCACGACGGCGTGGTGACGATCTTGATGTGCTACTGTCGCAGGGCTTCGCCTAAGCACCGTTACAATATTATCAAGGACTATGGTGGCAGGGGGCGCCGCACACGGCTAAGAATATGACCACGTGGATCAACTTGTGTGTCTCTGGGGATCCCCTGCCTCCGTATATAAAGGATCAAGGGGGGGTGCGGCCGTCCTAGGAGAGGCGCGCCAGGAGGAGTCCTACTCCATCTGGGAGTAGGATCCCCCCCATCCTAGTTGGAATAGTATTCAAGGAGGGGGAAAAGAGAGAGGGGGCCGGCCCCCTCTCCTTGTCCTATTCGGACCAAGGGAGGGGAGGGGCGCGCGGCCCATCTTGGGCTGCCCCTTCTCTTTTCCACTAAGGCCCACTAAGGCCCATATAGCTCCCGGGGGGTTCCGGTAACCTCCTGGTACTCCGGTAAAATCCCGATTTCACCCGGAACACTTCCGATATCCAAGCATAGGCTTCCAATATATCAATCTTTATGTCTCGACCATTTCGAGACTCCTTGTCATGTCCGTGATCACATCCGGGACTCCGAACAACTTTCGGTACATCAAAACGTATAAACTCATAATATAACTGTCATCGAAACCTTAAGCGTGCGGACCCTACGGGTTCGAGAACAATGTAGACATGACCGAGACACGTTTCCGGTCAATAACCAATAGCGGGACCTGGATGCCCATATTGGCCCCTACATATTCTACGAAGATCTTTATCGGTCAGACCGCATAACAACATATGTTGTTCCTTTTGTCATCGGTATGTTACTTGCCCGAGATTTGATCGTCGGTATCCAATACCTAGTTCAATCTCGTTACCGGCAAGTCTCTTTACTCGTTCCGTAATGCATCATCTCGCAACTAACTCATTAGTTGCATTGCTTGCAAGGCTTAAGTGATGTGCATTACCGAGAGGGCCCAGAGATATCTCTCCGACGATCGGAGTGACAAATCCTAATCTCGAAATACGTCAACCCAACATGTACCTTTGGACACACCTGTAGAGCACCTTTATAATCACCCAGTTACGTTGTGACGTTTGGTAGCACACAAAGTGTTCCTCCGGCACACGGGAGTTACATAATCTCATAGTCATAGGAACATGTATAAGTCAGGAAGAAAGCAATAACAACATACTAAACGATCGGGTGCTAAGCTAATGGAATGGGTCATGTCAATCAGATCATTCAACTAATGATGTGATCCCGTTAATCAAATGACAACTCTTTGTCCATGGTTAGGAAACATAACCATCTTTGATTAACGAGCTAGTCAAGTAGAGGCATACTAGTGACACTCTGTTTGTCTATGTATTCACACATGTATTATGTTTCCGGTTAATACAATTCTAGCATGAATAATAAACCTTTATCATGATATAAGGAAATAAATAATAACTTTATTATTGCCTCTAGGGCATATTTCCTTCAGTCTCCCACTTGCACTAGAGTCAATAATCTAGATTACACAGTAATGATTCTAACACCCATGGAGCTTTAGTGCTGATCATGTTTTGCTCGTGGAAGAGGCTTAGTCAACGGGTCTGCTACATTCAGCTCCGTATGTATCTTGCAAATCTCTATGTCTCCCACCTGGACTAGATCCCGGATGGAATTGAAGCGTCTCTTGATGTGTTTGGTCCTCTTGTGAAATCTGGATTCCTTTGCCAAGGAAGTTGCACCAGTATTGTCACAAAAGATTTTCATTCGACCCAATGCACTAGGTATGACACCTAGATCGGATATGAACTCCTTCATCCAGACTCCTTCGTTTGCTGCTTCAGAAGCAGCTATGTACTCCGCTTCACATGTAGATCCCGCCACGACGCTTTGTTTCGAACTGCACCAACTAACAGCTCCACCGTTTAATGTAAACACGTATCCGGTTTGCGATTTAGAATCGTCCGGATCAGTGTAAAAGCTTGCATAAACGTAAACGTTTACGATGAGCTCTTTGTCACCTCCATATACGAGAAACATATCCTTAATCCTTTTCAGGTATTTCAGGATGTTCTTGACCGCTGTCCAGTGATGCACTCCTGGATTACTTTGGTACCTCCCTGCTAAACTTATAGCAAGGCACACATCAGGTCTCGTACACAGCATTGCATACATGATAGAGCCTATGGCTGAAGCATAGGGAACATCTTTCATTTTCTCTCTATCTTCTGCAGTGGTCGGGCATTGATCTGACTCAACTTTACACCTTGTAACACAGGCAAGAACCCTTTCTTTGCTTGATCCATTATGAACTTCTTCAAAATCTTGTCAAGGTATGTGCTTTGTGAAAGTCCAATTAAGCGTCTTGATCTATCTCTATAGATCTTTATGCCTAATATGTAAGGAGCTTCACCGAGGTCTTTCATTGAAAAACTCTTATTCAAGTATCCCTTTATGCTGTCCAGAAATTCTATATTATTTCCAATCAGTAATATGTCATCCACATATAATATCAGAAATGCTACAGAGCTCCCACTCACTTTCTTGTAAATACGGGCTTCTCCGAAAGTCTGTATAAAACCAAATGCTTTGATCACACTATCAAAGCGTTTATTCCAACTCCGAGAGGTTTTCACTAGTCCATAAATGGATCGCTGGAGCTTGCACACTTTATTAGCTCCCTTTGGATCGACAAAACCTTCCGGTTGCATCATATACAACTCTTCTTCCAGAAATCCATTCAGGAATGCAGTTTTGACATCCATCTGCCAAATTTCATAATCATAAAATGCGGCAATTGCTAACATGATTCGGACAGACTTAAGCATCGCTACGGGTGAGAAGGTCTCATCGTAGTCAACTCCTTGAACTTGTCGAAAACCTTTTGCGACAAGTCAAGCTTTGTAGACAGTAATATTACCGTCAGCATCAGTCTTCTTCTTGAAGATCCATTTATTCTCAATTGCTTGCCGATCATCGGGCAAGTCAACCAAAGTCCATACTTTGTTCTCATACATGGATCCCATCTCAGATTTCATGGCTTCAAGCCATTTTGCGGAATCTGGGCTCACCATCGCTTCTTCATAGTTCGTAAGTTCATCATGATCTAGCAGCATGATTTCTAGAACAGGATTACCGTACCACTCTGGCGCGGATCTCACTCTGGTTGATCTACGAGGTTCAGTAGTATCTTGTCCTGAAGTTTCATGATCAGTATCATTAGCTTCCTCACTAATTGGTGTAGGTGTCGCAGAAACAGTTTTCTGTGATGTACTACTTTCCAATAAGGGAGTAGGTACAGTTACCTCATCAAGTTCTACTTTCCTCCTACTCACATCTTTCGAGAGAAACTCCTTCTCCAGAAATTTTCTGAATTTAGCAACAAAAGTCTTGCCTTCGAATCTGTGATAGAAGGTGTATCCAATAGTTTCCTTTGGATATCCTATGAAGACACATTTCTCCGATTTGGGTTCGAGCTTATCAGGTTGAAACTTTTTCACATAAGCATCGCAGCCCCAAACTTTCAGAAATGACAACTTTGGTTTCTTGTCAAACCATAGTTCATAAGGCATCGTCTCAACGGATTTTGATGGTGCCCTATTTAACGTGAATGCGGCCGTCTCTAAAGCATAACCCCAAAATGATAGCGGTAAATCAGTAAGAGACATCATAGATCGCACCATATCTATTAAAGTACGATTACGACGTTCGGACACACCATTACGTTGTGGTGTTCCGGGTGGCGTGAGTTGTGAAACTATTCCGCATTGTTTCAAATGTACACCAAACTCGTAACTCAAATATTCTCCTCCACGATCAGATCGTAGAAACTTTATTTTCTTGTTACGATGATTTTCAACTTCACTCTGAAATTCTTTGAACTTTTCAAATGTTTCAGACTTATGTTTCATTAAGTAGATATACCCATATCTGCTTAAGTCATCTGTGAAGGTGAGAAAATAACGATATCCGCCACGAGCCCCAATATTCATTGGACCACATACATCTGTATGTATAATTTCCAACAAATCTGTTGCTCTCTCTATAGTACCAGAGAACGGTGTTTTAGTCATCTTGCCCATGAGGCACGGTTCGCAAGTACCAAGTGATTCATAATCAAGTGGTTCCAAGAGTCCATCAGTATGGAGTTTCTTCATGCGCTTTACACCGATATGACCTAAACGGCAGTTCCACAAATAAGTTGCACCATCATTATTAACTCTGCATCTTTTGGCTTCAATATTATGAATATGTGTGTCACTACTATCGAGATTCAATAAAAATAGACCACTCTTCAAGAGTGCATGACCATAAAAGATATTACTCATATAAATAGAACAACCATTATTCTCTGATTTAAATGAATAACCGTCTCACATCAAACAAGATCCAGATATAATGTTCATGCTCAACGCTGGCACCAAATAACAATTATTTAGGTCTAATACTAATCCCGAAGGTAGATGTAGAGGTAGCGTGCCGACCGCGATCACATCGACTTTGAAACCGTTTCCCACGCGCATCGTCACCTCGTCCTTAGCCAATCTTCACTTAATCCATAGTCCCTGTTTCGAGTTGCAAATATTAGCAACAGAACCAGTATCAAATATCCAGGTGCTACTGCAAGCATTAGTAAGGTACACATCAATAACATGTATATCACATATACCTTTGTTCACCTTGTCATCCTTCTTATCCGCCAAATACTTGGGGCAGTTCCGCTTCCAGTGACCAGTCTGCTTGCAGTAGAAGCACTCAGTCTCAGGCTTAGGTCCAGACTTGAGTTTCTTCTCTTGAGCAGCAACTTGCTTGCTGTTCTTCTTGAAGTTCCCCTTCTTCTTCCATTTGCCCTTTTTCTTGAAACTAGTGGTCTTGTTGACCATCAACACTTGATGCTCCTTTTTGATTTCTACCACCGCAGCTTTCAGCATTGCGAAGAGCTCGGGAATAGTCTTATTCATCCCTTGCATATTATAGTTCATCACGAAGCTCTTGTAGCTTGGTGGCAGTGATTGGAGAATTCTGTCAATGACGCAATCATCTGGAAGATTAACTCCCATCTGAATCAAGTGATTATTATACCCAGACATTTTGAGTATATGCTCACTGACAGAACTGTTCTCCTCCATCTTGCAGCTATATAACTTATTGGAGACTTCATATCTCTCAATCCGGGCATTTTCTTGAAATATTAACTTCAACTCCTGGAACATCTCATATGCTCCATGACGTTCAAAACGTCGTTGAAGTCCCGATTCTAAGCCGTAAAGCATGGCACACTGAACTATCGAGTAGTCATCAGCTTTGCTCTGCGAGACGTTCATAACATCTGGTGTTGCTCCTGCAGCAGGCCTGGCACCCAGCTGTGCTTCCAGGACGTAATTCTTCTGTGCAGCAATGAGGATAATCCTCAAGTTACGGACCCAGTCCGTGTAATTGCTACCATCATCTTTCAACTTTGCTTTCTCAAGGAACGCATTAAAATTCAACGGAACAACAGCACGGGCCATCTATCTACAATCAAACATACATGAGCAAGATACTATCAGGTACTAAGTTCATGATAAATTTAAGTTCAATTAGTCAAATTACTTAA
Organism: Triticum monococcum; assembly: GCA_034509565.1. Classification (NCBI taxonomy): domain Eukaryota; kingdom Viridiplantae; phylum Streptophyta; class Magnoliopsida; order Poales; family Poaceae; genus Triticum; species Triticum monococcum. Next base: position 74,092,210 of record CM067846.1, read on the forward strand.
AGAACTCCCACTTAGATAGACATCCCTCTAATCCTCTAAGTGATCACGTGATCCAAATCAACTAAACCATGTCCGATCATCACGTGAGATGGAGTAGTTTCATTGATGAACATCACTATGTTGATCATATCTACTATATGATTCACGCTCGACCTTTCGGTCTCCGTGTTCCGAGGCCATATCTGTATATGCTTGGCTCGTCAAGTATAACCTGAGTATTCCGCGTGTGCAACTATTTTGCACCCATTGTATTTGAACGTAGAGCCTATCACACCCGATCATCACGTGGTGTCTCAGCACGAAGAACTTTCGCAATGGTGCATACTCAGGGAGAACACTTCTTGATAATTTAGTGAGAGATCATCTTATAATGCTACCGTCAATCAAAGCAAGATAAGATGCATAAAAGATAAACATCACATGCAATCAATATAAGTGATATGATATGGCCATCATCATCTTGTGCCTGTGATCTCCATCTCCGAAGCACCGTCATGATCACCATCGTCACTGGCGCGACACCTTGATCTCCATCGCAACATCGTTGTTGTCTCGCCAATTTTATGCTTCCACGACTATCGCTACCGCTTAGTGATAAAGTAAAGCATTACAGCGCGATTGTATTGCATACAATAAAGCGACAACTATATGGCTCCTGCCAGTTGCCGATAACTTGGTTACAAAACATGATCATCTCATACAATAAAATTTAGCATCATGTCTTGACCATATCACATCACAACATGCCCTGCAAAAACAAGTTAGACGTCCTCTACTTTGTTTGTTGCAAGTTTTACGTGGCTGCTACGGGCTTAAGCATAAACCAATCTTACCTACGCATCAAAACCACAACGATAGTTTGTCAAGTTGATGCCGTTTTAACCTTCGCAAGGACCGGGCGTAGCCACACTCGGTTCAACTAAAGTTGGAGAAACAGTCACCCGCAAGCCATCTATGTGCAAAGCACGTCAGGAGAACCGGTCTCGCGTAAGCGTACGCGTAATGTCGGTCCGGGCCGCTTCATCCAACAATACCGCCGAACCAAAGTATGACATGCTGGTAAGCAGTATGACTTCTATCGCCCACAACTCACTTGTGTTCTACTCGTGCACATAACATCAAACCATAAAACCCAGGCTCGGATGCCACTGTTGGGGAACGTAGTAATTTCAAAAAAATTCCTACGCACACGCAAGATCATGGTGATGCATAGCAACGAGGGGAGAGTGTGATCTACGTACCCTTGTAGATCGACAACGGAAGCGTTTGGTTGATGTAGTCGTACGTCTTCACGGCCCGACCGATCAAGCACCGAAACTACGACACCTCCGAGTTTTAGCACACGTTCAGCTCGATGACGATCCCCGGACTCCGATCCAGCAAAGTGTCGGGGAAGAGTTCCGTCAGCACGACGGCGTGGTGACGATCTTGATGTGCTACTGTCGCAGGGCTTCGCCTAAGCACCGCTACAATATTATCGAGGACTATGGTGGCAGGGGGCGCCGCACACGGCTAAGAATATGACCACGTGGATCAACTTGTGTGTCTCTGGGGTTCCCCTGCATCCGTACATAAAGGATCAAGGGGGGGGGGTGCGGCCGGCCTAGGAGAGGCGCGCTAGGAGGAGTCCTACTCCATCTGGGAGTAGGATTCCCCCCCCCCCCAATCCTAGTTGGAATAGTATTCGCGGAGGGGGGAAAAGAGAGAGGGGGGCCGGCCCCCTCTCCTTGTCCTATTCGGACCAAGGAAGGGGATGGGCGCGCGGTCCATCTTGGGCTGCCCCTTCTCTTTTCCACTAAGGCCCACTAAGACCCATATAGCTCTCGGGGGGTTCCGGTAACCTCCCGGTACTCCGGTAAAACCCCGATTTCACCCGGAACACTTCTGATATCCAAACATAGGCTTCCAATATATCAATCTTTATGTCTCGACCATTTCGAGACTCCTCATCATGTCCGTGATCACATCCGGGACTCCGAACAACCTTCGGTACATCAAAATGTATAAACTCATAATATAACTGTCATCAAAACCTTAAGCGTGCGGACCCTACGGGTTCGAGAACAATGTAGACATGACCGAGACACGTTTCCGGTCAATAACCAATAGCGGGACCTGGATGCCCATATTGGCTCCTACATATTCTATGAAGATCTTTATCGGCCAGACCACATAACAACATACGTTGTTCCCTTTGTCATCGGTATGTTACTTGCCCGAGATTTGATCGTCGGTATCCAATACCTAGTTCAATCTCATTACCGGCAAGTCTCTTTACTTGTTCCGTAATACATCATCTCGCAACTAACTCATTAGTTGCATTGCTTGCAAGGCTTAAGTGATGTGCATTACCGAGAGGGCCCAGAGATACCTCTCCGACGATCGGAGTGACAAATCCTAATCTCGAAATACGTCAACCCAACATGTACCTTTGGAGACACCTGTAGAGCACCTTTATAATCACCCAGTTACGTTGTGACGTTTGGTAGCACACAAAGTGTTCCTCCGGCACACGGGAGTTACATAATCTCATAGTCATAGGAACATGTATAAGTTATGAAGAAAGCAATAGCAACATACTAAACGATCGGGTGCTAAGCTAATGGAATGGGTCATGTCAATCAGATCATTCAACTAATGATGTGATCCCGTTAATCAAATGACAACTCTTTGTCCATGGTTAGGAAACATAACCATCTTTGATTAACGAGCTAGTCAAGTAGAGGCATACTAGTGACACTCTGTTTGTCTATGTATTCACACATGTATTATGTTTTCGGTTAATACAATTCTAGCATGAATAATAAACCTTTATCATGATATAAGGAAATAAATAATAACTTTATTATTGCCTCTAGGGCATATTTCCTTCAGATTATTGCCGTGAATACGTCATAACTATGCGTTTTTCTATCAATTGTCCAATAGTACTTTGTTCACCAACCGTATGCTATGTGTCCGAGAGAGAAAACTCTAGTGAAAACTATGACCACCAGGTCTACTTTTATCATATTATAAAAATAAAAAATACCTTGCTGCAATTTATTTATTTTGATTTTATTTTGTAATTTATCTATCTACCTATACAAGATTTAATCCTTGCAAGTAACGAGCTCAATGGGGTTGAAAACCCTCTTGCCGTGTTGGCTGCAAGTATTTGCTTTTGTGCATGCAAGTGTTGTTCACGAGGCTTTGCGTGATTCTCCTATTGGTTCGATAAACCTTAGTTCTCACTGAGGGAAATACTTATCTCTATTGTACAGCATCTCCCCTCCTCTTCGGGGAAAATCCCAACGCAGCTCACAAGTAGCACCCAACAAACACACCGCAAAAGAAGATTACATCGGATAGTACTCCGATGAGAACACTGTATTGAAGATCAAAGAATCCATCTATCTAATCACTATGAACCCGTAGGTCTGTGGTAAACTACTCAAACATCATCAGATGTGCCACGAGGTTGATGTAGAAGCCCTCCGTGATTGATTCCCCTCTGACAGAGTACCGGCGGAGGCCTCCAGATGAGATCACGGAAGAACAGAGGCTTGCGACGGTGAAATAATTGTTTTGAGTCTTGCTCCGGTGGTTTTGGGATTTTTGGAAATTTATAGAAGTGAAATTAGGTCAAACGGAGCTACGACGGGCCCACAAGCTTAGGTGGCGCGCCCACCCCTCGTGTGAGCTTGCAGCTCTCGTGTATATCTTCTGGCCTCCTCCCGAAGCTTTCAGAGTCCCTTATGGTCCAGAAAAAATCACCGTAAAGTTTCATCATGTTTGGACATCATTTCATATTGTTTTTCTTTGAAACAATAAAATAACAAAAATAGGAACTGTCACTGGGCACTGAGTTAATAGGTTAGTTACCAAAAATGGTATAAAATTACATATAAAGTATACAAGATTGATAATATAATAGCATGAAACAGTTAAAAATTATAGATATGTTGGAGACATATCATCCAGTTGTCGGTCTCACCGCAGAGAGAGAGAGAGAGAGAGAGAGATGGAGTGGGCACGCTGTTGCGCGGCTGCTACCCTAAACAATGCACTTGGGCGAGAGATAGTGATGGGCCAAGCTAGATGGGTTTCTGGACAGTGAAGACTTTAGGTATTTCTATTTTTCCTTTTTGAATATTTAATTTGATCATAAAACAAAATCTATTCCAATTGGAAATTTCAACACAATAAAACAAATAATACATTTGAATCTTAGGATAATATTTCCAGCTCAAATAGTAACTAAAATACATATAATATTGTCTACAAATTTTATTTTGGGCTTTATAAATGTTCCCTAAAACTTAACTTAGGGTTACAAATAATTACCAAGATATTTTTTAACACCAAACAAATTTTCAAATAACATTCAAAGTTTTTCCAACTATTTTATATTGAAGGTGTCATCTTACCTTCTCTCATTTAATTTTCTTTGCTGGATTTGTTTCAAATAATGAAATCCAAAATGAATATTTGGGAAACTCCTTTCATTCCATCTCATTTGAATATTCAATAAATCCAAAACTTTCAAATCTTAGTCAAATTTAGCTAAGAACAAGCATCACAAGCAAATTTTTGATTAATCATATTTAAATAATGACATTCGTAAATTCTAAATTTTGGGATGTTACACTATTTCTGTAAGGGTTTTTCTACTAGTGTTGCCATCGGTTAGTGCCACAACAACAAGACGAGGCTAAATATGCGAAATTGTGAACTAGCGAATTTTTTATGAGAAAAATCTCGACAAGGAACTCAACAATAATATTTTATGTTTCAAATGGGTATGTATCTTTGCTACTCTATTTCCCATGCGCGTCCAACATGGCCCAAAAATAGAAAAAATAAGATGATGACTTGTATTGGAGGAAAGTAATAGGGGATGTAACAGATCTGAAGTACATAATTTGAGCCCAATATGATAGGGTTGAGCTACATACTCAAAATATTCCACATCTTAATATGGCAAAGTTTTAATCCCACGTTGTCCTTATAATTTTGTCTCGCTGGATGGTGGTGAGATTTTGTTTCCCCGATTAACATGGGGTCTCCTTGGTAATTTCTTGACGTAGAATTTCTAGGGAATCTATAATTTGTATAGTATAGACATGTCAAAAAAGTCATGTCACTAATCAGTTTGTTCCAACTGGCTTTTATGCTCCTAGAACTATGTCTCCCTTAGGTATGTATGTGTTATATGTGAGCTAATTGGGCACGACTATGGCCACATGTTTTGCGCCAACACAAATTTGCAAGAAGGCATGTCTAACAAGAAAGCTAGGGTGATGGTCAGTGCCGCAGTCACCACAAAAGACTTAAATCTGCCATGTGTGAGTGCTACCCGAAAAAATGTCCAATCTGGATGGATGGATGATCTTGTAACTCTGAGGACTGCAACCTATGAAATTTCTGGAAGACACCATTGTCCATAAATGATTACCATTATGGAAGAAGATGACATGCTTAGAGCCGATCATGTAGGGGGCACATGACTTCCATCAAATTCATATGTTGCAGTCCTCTGGGCATTTGAGACAATTCTTTATTGGGCATTCTTTCGGATAGCGCACTCATATGGCAACCTCAAGTAAACACTATTGAATACAAGTGATGAATGCACTATTTATCTAGACTATGCATGCATAGGACCAACCAAAGAAAGACCAATACCTAAAATTTCCGTGGATGAGCGCTCTATCCTCTTCACCTCACATTATTATAGGATGGTGGTTTTCTTTAGAACTCGTGAACTATTATTTTTTAGGGATCCTGAACTACAAATTTATGCTCTCTGAAGTTCAAAAAATTGATTCCGGGAGCAGACTCAATGTTAACAAAGACACGTGCTATCATGTGTTGCCTTATATGCTTGATGATCACAAAATTGTTGCAGGTGGTTTGGGGGTCCGCGTTGAAGATGTCCTTATGGATATATTTTTTAAAGAAAATGCATGTTGACCGGTACATATAAAATGCTTATTTTTTCCCGACTCAAAAAAATGTTCATTTTTCCTTTATTGCAGTGAAGTATAGCCACAGGACGTGGAGGAATGAATGCCTTGCCAGCGGCAAGTCACTGACACATGGGTCCCGAGCCTCCAACGTGAAGAATAACACGCTTTTTTTTATGCTTGTGCTACCGTACCAACGCTTACATGCGGGTCCCATCTAACTCTCGCAAGGCGAAACCACTGTGCTGCATCCTCGAAAAGGCCATGGAAACTGAGTAGTTTGCAGCACGTCGCCGGCACGCGGGAGTCTCGGGGCTACGGAACAAACTGGGATGCGCGACGGGTTCTGCAGGATCCATGGGGCATCTGGTCCACGCCAACGGCATTAGCTTCATGAAGAGATCAACAACTGCATCGAACACGCAACAGCAGGACTCTACTTTCACCATGATAATGAGAAAATACAGTGGTCTTTAATGTAGCATCGTCCGAAATGATAGTTAGAAAATAATTCTGCACAACAACACACCTAAACAAACGGACATAAATTGGTTCTTAACAGTTCATCACTTGATCTAATTAGTCAGTACAGCAGCACGGCAAAATAGTTCAGCTTTCAACATGCATTATTCTCATCAGATGCACTGATCTTGTCTTAGCTGCAATTTCAGCAGCCCTCTTGGAGTTTTAGTTCTGCAGCTTTGGCACAGTTGTTTCGCCGGTGACCCTCGACGCCACAGTTCTTGCACTGAACAGGTTTCCAAGGTTGCTTTGGAACATCTTCTCAATCCGGGCAAGTCATCCTCTTGGGTCCCTGCCGCCGACAAATGGTGCAGCATCTTGTGCGCTTACTCAATCCTTCGTATGGCGCCTTGAGTTGCATGTTGTTTCACTGATTATGCAGAGCACATAAAACTGCAATTAGACAATTGTGTTGAATTTGTTTCTGGGAGAGAACGATGTGCAATTGAAAGTAACAAATGTGATCAGCACATATGTGTCACTCTGCTTTTGCATCGATAAAATTATACTGAACTATTCCTAACCTTTAGCTAATGAATCAAGAAAAACACTTGGGAAGGATTATGATTTTTATGTACCTCGGCCACTCAGAGGCTAATGTTGACATTATAATATTTGTTCTACTAGAAAAAATGGTGCTCAAACAACATCAGAACTATGGCAAGTTCAGCATGGTAGTTGAGGTTCTTTCATTTCAGTTTCTTATGGAGCCATATATATGTATGTATGTTGTTTCCGATATGCCTTCATTTTCAAAGCAGGATTGCAACTCTGTTGACATATATTTGATTCATCAGTACAAATAATTGCACAAGGTGATAAGTAGTTCAAATGAAGTATGGAAATTTGTGGAGTTGTCTACATAAACAACATAAGAGGAAAAATACAAGTAGAATTTCAGTTACAAGATGTGTTATAAATAGCTTATATAAAATATTACTCCTATTAGGATAGCGGCAGCAGCCATCATAAGGCAAGGAGGACGACTCTCACTTTATCTCATCCGTCAATTCCAAGTTTCATTACCTCATCCGTTGTTTTATGATAGCTGCAGTTGTTTGCCAGAAATCTTGGTTATTTATGTCGTTGGTCGCCTTCCATCTCTACAAGAGTGTGACGTCCGGATAATTAAGCTACAGTAAACCCGTGTTAATGGTGCCATGTCATCACTCTTACTATTACTAATCCCCCTTTGCATTCAAACACAGTTCAAATTCCAGATTCAAATTAAAGTCAAAATTTAAAATTCTCAAACATGCAAACTAAAATGTGCAAAGTGTGGCAAATATTGCATAACTAATTATGGCTGTGAACCAACATCTTTGCGAAGTGGTTTAATGCCCTTAACTAATTAAAACAGGGGCTAAAAGCAATCGTTAAATGCCTTTAATAATAAAACAAATACGAATATATTTTATTATAGTGTTAAACATTTGTGGTAGTGGCCTAATTATTACTACTAATTTAGATGCTAAAAATTATGTTTTACAAAACTAAAATAATTAAATGAAATGAAACTTAAAGGAAAATAGAAATGTAATTAAAAAAAAGACAAGAGATCCAAAAGGTTAAATAAATAAGAGAAGCCCCTGGGCCTCGGCCCAGCTCAGCCAGCTGGCCCACCTAGTCCCACCGGTCGCCTACTCCCCCTGTTCCCCTGGCGCGGTCGCAACAGGAGCGACGCCCCGCCGAACCACCTCGTCAGCGTCGGCGAGGGGATAAGGCCGGCGCCCTCCCCCCTCTCGGCCTCGTCAGCTCCACTCCCCCTACGTAGATATTTTTCCCACGCCCCCTCTCTCCCTCGTCACTCCCTCGCGGTCCAGATCCATCTCGTAGTGCGCCCGCATCGCCGGCCATCTTGTCCTACCGCGGCCACCATGCCCCCCCACACACCGCCTAGGACCGCGTCCGTCCGCTTCGTCGTCTTCCGCTGCATCAACTAGTGCCACCCGTTGGAGCTCCTCACGCTGCAGCGCCGGATCGAAGCTTCTTCCTGCTCGGGTCGCCGACGAACCACGACGACGCCGGCCACCTCTGCTGCTCCTAAGCCACTCGATGGGCCTCCTTGCGCCTGCTCGGTGAGCACCACCCCGTTCCCCCTTTCCCTCGTCGCTGTAGTCGCCGTAGCACCGTTACCCGCGAGCTTCGGCTCCGAAGTCCGCCGTGGCCGGAGCTCTCCTCCCGCACGCGCTCACACACCGTCCACCCCTGCGTCCACGCTGCAGTTCGCGCCCTGCAGCGCCTCTTTCGCGGCCCGTCTCTGACGCCCCGTGCCCGCCCACTGTTGCCTACTGCCGCTGCGTTGCTGCAGACCTGCAATCTGCTCTGGTCGCCGCCGGAGCCGTGGCCGCGCTCACCCCGTGCCACTGCTCGCGACGCTGCTCCCGCGCCGCTCCTCGCTGACGAGCGCCGTGGCCGGCCTCTGCCGTGCTCACGCGCATGTGCACCCGTCTGCCCGCTGTCTTTTGTGCACGCCTGCACTGCTCGCTGCTAGCTCCGCTGTTGTTGCTGATTTGCTGATGATGCTGCCACTTCCTGCGCCGGCGTACGCCTCCGCCCGCCCGCGTGTCTGCCCCGCCGTAGCCAGGCCACGCCCACGCGCGGTTGCCGCCGCTTGTCACCATGCAGCGCCGCGCCCCGCGCCCAGCTCGTATGCATGCCGCTGCTGCTCTACTGAATCTACTATTGCTACTACCTACTGTTGCTACTACTAGTTAGCTTTTCTATTTCTACACTGATTAGCCCTCTAAACAGCCCCTAAACTGTGGCTAAACACTGTTAACAGGAGCAAGAATAATATTTCTAGGTAGTACACTTGTCAAAGCTCAAATGTTTTCATTGGACCAAATCAATTTGATGCATGGATTAATTCCTATAAAAATCACAAAATGCTATCTTTTCCAAATAGAGAACAGAATTAACCCCTAGCCCCCTAGCACTGTGTATGCATGTGTTGTGTGTACAGCGCGCATGTGTGTAGTGCATGTGTGGTGTGTGTGGTGTGTGTGGCCAGCTGTGCCACAGCCGTGTGTGGCCGGTCATGCTAGTTAGGAGTAGTTTAATTAGTAGGAGTAATAGTTAATTAGTCTAATAATAGATGACATGTGAATCCCCACTTCTAAATTAACTAGTTAAATAAACCTATTAAAATACTAGTCAATGACAGGTGCACCTCCTTCTAATTATCCACTTAAAAGAAAATGTTGAATATGTGTCAATGACGCCTGGGCCCGATCTGCAGTTTTGACCAGTCAACAGTTAAATAATTGACTGTTGACTAGACTGTTGACTGAGTCAACTGGACCCCTTGGTCCCACCTTTCATACACTATGGCTTGCCCACGATGGGTATAGAAATTATATCCTATTTTTATTTTCGAATTATAATAAATTCAGAATTAAAAAATCATTTAAAGCTTTAAAAATTAATATAAAATAAACTGTACCTCAGATGAAAAAACTTTGTACATGAAAGTTGCTCAGAACGACGTGACGATTCCGGATACGCAACCCGTTCGTCCGCCACACCCCTCTAATCTATCGAACTCGCAACTTTCCCCCTCCGGCCCCTCTGCCCGAAAACGCGAAACGCCGGGGATACTTTCCCGGATGTTTCCCCCTTTCACCGGTACCACCTCGTACCGCGTTAGGGCACATCTAGCATCACGCCTTGTCATGTTATGCATTTGTTTGCATTATATTTATTGTTTCTTCCCCCTCTTCTCTCGCTAGACACCGAGACCAACGCCGCTGCTACCCCGTACGACTACGGTGTTGACGACCCCTCTCTCTTGCCAGAGCAACCAGGCAAGCCCCCCCCCTTGATCACCAGATATCGCCTACTCTCTTCTATACTGCTTGCATTAGAGTAGTGTAGCATGATATTGCTTTCCATTATTCCTATCCTGATGCATAGCCTGTCCTTATTATTACTGTTGTTACCTTTACCTGCAATCCTACATGCCTAGTATAGGATGCTAGTGTTCCATCAATGGCCCTACACTCTTGTCCGTCTGCCATGCTATACTACTGGGCCGTGATCACTTCGGGAGGTGATCACGGGCATATACTATATACTTTACACAGTTACATTACCTATGGTACTGTTCGGAGTTGGGGCTGAAGGGGCAGGTGGCTCCATCCCGGTAGAGGTGGGCCTGGGTTCCCGACGGCCCCTGACTGTTACTTTGTGGCGGAGCGACAGGGCAGGTTTAGACCACCTAGGAGAGAGGTGGGCCTGGCCCTGGTCGGCGTTCGCGGATACTTAACACGCTTAACGAGATCTGGGTATTTGATCTGAGTCTGGCCATTTGGTCTATACGCACTAACCATCTACGCGGGAGTAGTTATGGGTATCCCAGCGTCGTGGTATCAGCCGAAGCCTTCGTGACGTCAGCGACTGAGTGGCGCGCGCCGGATTGGACTGGAAAGCCACTAGGCTAGGTCTGCTTCCGGCCGCGTACACAACGTGCAGGTGTGCAAAGGGCGATGGGCCCAGACCCCTGCGCCATAGGATTTAGACCGGCGTGCTGACCTCTCTGTTGTGCCTAGGTAGGGCTGCGACGTGTTGATCTTCCGAGGCCGGGCATGACCCAGAAAAGTGTGTCCGGCCAAATGGGATCGAGCGTGTTGGGGTATGTGGTGCACCCCTGCAGGGAAGTTTATCTATTCGAATAGCCGTGTCCCTCGGTAAAAGGACGACCCGGAGTTGTACCTTGACCTTATGACAACTAGAACCGGATACTTAATAAAACACACCATTCCAAGTGCCAGATACAACCGGTGATCGCTCTCTCACAGGGCGACGAGGGGAGGATCATCGGTTAGGATTATGCTATGCGATGCTACTTGGAGGACTTCAGTCTACTCTCTTCTACATGCTGCAAGACGGAGGCTGCCAGAAGCGTAGTCTTCGACAAGATTAGTTATCCCCCTCTTATTCTGGCATTCTGCAGTTCAGTCCACATATGATACCCTTATTTCATTTGATACCCATGCATATGTAGTATAGCTCCTTGCTTGCGAGTACTTTGGATGAGTACTCACGGTTGCTTTCTCCCTCTTTTCCCTCTATCCCTTCTACCTGGTTGTCGCAACCAGATGTTGGAGCCCAGGAGCCGGACGCCACCGTCGATGACGACTCCTACTACACCGGAGGTGCCTACTACTACGTGCCGCCCGCTGACGACGACCAGGAGTAGTTTAGGAGGATCCCAGGCAGGAGGCCTGCGCCTCTTTCGATCTGTATCCCAGTTTGTGCTAGCCATCTTATAGCAACTTGTTTAACTTATGTCTGTACTCAGATATTGTTGCTTCCGCTGACTCGTCTATGATCGAGCTCTTGTATTCGAGCCCTCGAGGCCCCTGGCTTGTAATATGATGCTTGTATGACTTATTTTATTTGTAGAGTTGTGTTGTGATATCTTCCCGTGAGTCCCTGATCTTGATCGTACATGTTTGCGTGTATGATTAGTGTACGATTAAATCGGGGGCGTCACAAGTTGGTATCAGAGCCGACTGCCTGTAGGAATCCCCCTTCCATACTCCTTGGCCGAAGTCGAGTCTAGACATTGCAAAACTTTTACTAACATGGCTGTGCGGCCCATGGGCCCACGTCGCCATTTGGTGGTATTAGGATATTTTATTCCTCGATCTATACTCTGGGACTCTGATCTCTCTTCTATTCGGGTTAAATGATTTTGCTAAAATCTAACTCTAGGTTCTCGTTACCACTTCCTGCCGGAGAACCCTTTCATTACGGACGATCGACTGCTTCAACAGAAGATTTTGACAATACTCTCCGATAATTTTTCGAGACTTTATGCCATCCCTCTTGCAATTCCCCTTCCACCGTAAACCCTTAAGGATAACTACTTACACTTGCCATTCATACGATCATCCCCCATTGATCTTGTTGTTACCAGATACCCCGAAGTCTTCTCTATTGTTCCGAGAATACTTTGTGCCTACTGCCTAGCAGTTCCTTGCCACATGAATACCCCTTCAATTAAATCCTCGCACTTGTCGAGTATCCACTCATCCCCAGTTGTTCATGTGTTTCACAATGGTCTTCGAAATACTATTCGATCCTTCAAAAATCCTTAGTAGCTTATTGCTCTACAATACTTGCCTGCTTGCATCATTCCATATGTCTGGCAATATTCGTTAGTATCCTTAGGCATCGTCTTTTTGATCCTATTGATTCAACATGAGTGCGAATGCACGCAATCATCAGTTGATCCTTTTAAATTATCTTTCCGGCTCAGACGTTATTTTAAAACATGAGCTGGATCTCGACCAATCAATTGACCATCGATCGTACCCTTAAGGCTAATCAACTTATCCATCCCTGATCAGAGCATTGCTTCTAATCCCTTGTCTTGGAATTGATAATTCCTTTGCATTTGAGCCTTGAATTAGTCAGTTGTTTCTAAAGTCTGATCTCCTTGCATTGTTCTCCCTCTGGTTGAGTACCGATGCTCACACCAGATCCCTTGAGGACCACCAGATCATTTGTTGGATTTTATCCGACAGCATCCTTCATATTCAATAAGTTTGTGAGCCTTTCCTCGGATACATAATGCCTTTGGTAAATTGTATCCTCTGCTTTCTCAAGCATGCTCTACTATCGAGCTTGTGTTATTTATTCTTGAAATTTGTGGTATATACTCCTAAGATGCCCTGATGGGTTGAACCTATGCCTTCTCTAAACTGTGTGAACTCGAAAGTTTTCACGAGCCATACACTTCTGGTATTTTGCCAAATAAAATTTCAGCACTACAACTTCTTCGAAAGTGAGAAGTGAATGAAAGATTATGCATTGGAGAAGTGGGAGTCGACCTTGAACTTTGTGTTCATGCCCATGGACACGATGTAGATCTTATCATTAAAGCTTCTCTTAAATTAATTACTCCTTTGGTATAAGTTCATCTTATATCTAGGATCTGGCCTTTTGCAATCGTGGTTCCGACCATGTTCTCCTTTAAATACCATTTCTTGTGCAAGTTTAAGCACTTGTCTTCTGCAGGGTAATACCCCAGTCCAACCTCTACTTTGATTTGTCGTCGAGTATTACCCCCTCTGGTATCTCGAGATTATCACGGAACTGCATAACTTCTTATGAGTTCTTCTTCAAGTATTATTTGACTTTTGCTGCATCATCATTTGACTTGATGTCATCGCCTACCGATTATATCTTCATGAAATCTCTCGACAAATGTGTCGTGGTCATCATCAGCATTCTGAGCTCTTCAAGGATATCAACTGAATTCATGATGAGAAATACCATCCTTGTCCCCGATGAATTGTGTTGTCATCGGCCACGTTATTGCCTTCCCTCCAAAACAAATTTGTTCATGTTTTGTGTTATACGTTGGGTTCCTTGCTATCCAGCATTTGTCCTTCTTTACCTTGGAATATTACCACCTTTTATGTCAAGAATGTCGTGGTAATTTTACCACCTCTTGAGAATTCTTGATATAATAATATCTCTCGCCATTTGCGTTCATTTCTTGGTCTCCGTGTTGTTTCTAACCGGAATACCGACAAATGGTCTGTGATGTGTAAATTCTAAACTTCTAGCAACCCTATTGCTTTGAAGTTATTGGTCTACAGTTTCATTATAAGTCTATTGCTTATTGAATCATCATTCGAACATTGATCGTGCTACCTAGTCCAGGTTCCTGGGTGCACCCTTCTATCATTGTTCAGTTGAGTATGTTTCCCTCGAGCATACATCATTATATCATTTGATCTGACAAATGTTATATCCTTGTTCACATACTTGTGGAAATACATCTTTTTGGAAACCTCGATGAATTGTCGCTGAGTTCATCAGCTACCACCTTACCCCTTCATTGGTCTAATGATGAGCTCCTATTTCGGAACTCGCTTCCATAGTAGATTTCCCGAGAATCTTATAATGTCGTCTCGTCAACTCATTTTACACTTTTCCTTCTCAGGCATCCTGAGTCCGAGGTATCCTAACACCAATCAGATCTGAATCTCGGTCAGATATGATGGTTGGAACATTTTTCCAAGAGTTATAATACTGGTCTTTTATGACCCGGTAAGGTGATGGCATGTCCAGCACACCTGGCCGGATGACCTGCTGTTATAGTTTCCTTATTAGCAGGGTTAACCATTCTTCCCTGAGGAAATTATAAGACTTATTCTATAAGTTGATCCTGATGGATCCCTTATGTATCCATAGCCCGATCTTTACCTGTTGACCATGTCAATGCTATCTCAAAGCATGACTGTGGTACTCCGATTTTCAACAAGAACATTTGAAGCCCAATGCTAAAGGTTTATTACTCAATTATTCAAACACCATTGCATAGGAAATGTCATGAAATTCCTCTCCCCTTACCTAAATGGTTTCTACTTTCTATCCCGTCATGGATATCTTGCTTTGCTTGTCCTTGGGAAGGGTATACCCCTCATATATGTGTCAAACACTTCTTCCTTTCCATTGTTCTGTCTGATCTGATGATCACATCTTCCTTTACATTGATTTGTTTAACCTACCTTGTGATCCATAGGATCTAAGCAGTAATATTCTTCTGCTTATGTAAACACCTTGGTGTACAACCGTGTCAGTAAGACCCTGTTGAAATTGTCGATAGCATTCCGGACACCCCCGATGGACGAGAACTTTGCCTATTGGTCCGCCTCGTTCAACGAGCAGGAAAATGGTTCTCTTCATCCCTCGCCCTTGGTACCAACGTTGTTGCCGACGTAACTGACATGGTACTCTCTGACATGCCTTGCTATCATGACCGTGCAAGATGTCACTGCTCCTATAGAAAAACCACATGGTGGGCCCATAACCCACAGTTCCACAGGATCGAAACCTGACTGTTCTGTACACCCCCTATTCCCAAAGTTATTCCTCGCGCGTGGCCTCGTATGTAATCACGGGCCACCGTCCTATTGATCTATTCTGGTATCAGACGCAATACTTACTCTCGCTACTCTGAACCCTTCCTCACTCCGGTTCAGACTTCGAGCAACTATCTATCCGCTTGGAACCTCTTATTGTACCTTCGTACCCTACTCTCGATGTATTTTATATGTTCAACTCGAGAGATACTCTTATGCTCATTCATGGGTTAACACCCAGATTGTTTCCCTCATAAGCATTCTGTCGTAGCCGAGCTGCCCCTTACCTATTCGTAAGTACGTTGGAGTTCTCGAAGAAAAGGACGACTTCACCATGATGACCTGAAGCGGAGAAATGAAAACATCAACGTAATGGATCGACCTCTTCGAGAAGAGCAACCAAGACCGAGAAGATCCGTTAGAATTTCATAACTACAAATTCCCCCTTACATCACTTCTTAAATCTCGGGACGAGATTTCTTGTAGTGGAGGAGAATTGTGACGTCCGGATAATTAAGCTACAGTAAACACGTGTTAATGGTGCCATGTCATCACTCTTACTATTACTAATCCCCCTTTGCATTCAAACACAGTTCAAATTCCAGATTCAAATTAAAGTCAAAATTTAAAATTCTCAAACATGCAAACTAAAATGTGCAAAGTGTGGCAAATATTGCATAACTAATTATGGCTGTGAACCAACATCTTTGCGAAGTGGTTTAATGCCCTTAACTAATTAAAACAGGGGCTAAAAGCAATCGTTAAATGCCTTTAATAATAAAACAAATGCGAATATATTTTATTATAGTGTTAAACTTTTGTGGTAGTGGCCTAATTATTACTACTAATTTAGATGCTAAAAATTATGTTTTACAAAACTAAAATAATTAAATGAAATGAAACTAAAAGGAAAATAGAAATGTAATTAAAAAAAAGACAAGAGATCCAAAAGGTTAAATAAATAAGAGAAGCCCCTGGGCCTTGGCCCAGCTCAGCCAGCTGGCCCACCTAGTCCCACCGGTCGCCTACTCCCCCTGTTCCCCTGGCGCGGTCGCAACAGGAGCGACGCCCCGCCGAACCACCTCGTCAGCGTCGGCGAGGGGATAAGGCCGGCGCCCTCCCCCCTCTCGGCCTCGTCAGCTACACTCCCCCTACGTAGATATTTTTCCCACGCCCCCTCTCTCCCTCGTCACTCCCTCGCGGTCCAGATCCATCTCGTAGTGCGCCCGCATCGCCAGCCATCTTGTCCTACCGCGGCCACCATGCCCCCCCCACACACCGCCTAGGACCGCGTCCGTCCGCTTCGTCGTCTTCCGCTGCATCAACTAGTGCCACCCGTTGGAGCTCCTCACGCTGCAGCGCCGGATCGAAGCTTCTTCCTGCTCGGGTCGCCGACGAACCACGACGACGCCAGCCACCTCTGCTGCTCCTAAGCCACTCGATGGGCCTCCTTGCGCCTGCTCGGTGAGCACCACCCCGTTCCCCCTTTCCCTCGTCGCTGTAGTCGCCGTAGCACCGTTACCCGCGAGCTTCGGCTCCGAAGTCCGCCGTGGCCGGAGCTCTCCTCCCGCACGCGCTCGCACACCGTCCACCCCTGCGTCCACGCTGCAGTTCGCGCCCTGCAGCGCCTCTTTCGCGGCCCGTCTCTGACGCCCCGTGCCCGCCCACTGTTGCCTACTGCCGCTGCGTTGCTGCAGACCTGCAATCTGCTCTGGTCGCCGCCGGAGCCGTGGCCGCGCTCACCCCGTGCCACTGCTCGCGACGCTGCTCCCGCGCCGCTCCTCGCTGACGAGCGCCGTGGCCGGCCTCTGCCGTGCTCACGCGCATGTGCACCCGTCTGCCCGCTGTCTTTTGTGCACGCCTGCACTGCTCGCTGCTAGCTCCGTTGTTGTTGTTGATTTGCTGATGCTGCTGCCAAGGTTGTCAGAATCGTGATTTTGAATCGGATCGGAGCTCCGATGGTAGGATCGCAAATCGTAGAATCTTCACTATCAGGATCGTAGAAACGTAGATTCTATGAACTAAAATCATAGAATCATAGGGGTTAGTTTGGATCGTAAAGTCGTAGAATCGTATAACAGAATCGCGATTCTGACAACCTTGGCTGTTGCCACTTCCTGCGCCGGCGTACGCCTCCGCCCGCCCGCGTGTCTGCCCAGCCGTAGCCAGGCCACGCCCACGCGCGGTTGCCGCCGCTTGTCACCATGCAGCGCCGCGCCCCGCGCCCAGCTCGTATGCATGCCGCTGCTGCTCTACTGAATCTACTATTGCTACTACCTACTGTTGCTACTACTAGTTAGCTTTTCTATTTCTACACTGACTAGCCCTCTAAACAGCCCCTAAACTGTGGCTAAACACTGTTAACAGGAGCAAGAATAATATTTCTAGGTAGTACACTTGTCAAAGCTCAAATGTTTTCATTGAACCAAATCAATTTGATGCATGGATTAATTTCTATAAAAATCACAAAATGCTATCTTTTCTAAATAAAGAACAGAATTAACCCCTAGCACTGTGTATGCATGTGTTGTGTGTACAGCGCGCATGTGTGTAGTGCATGTGTGGTGTGTGTGGCCAGCTGTGCCACAGCCGTGTGTGGCCGGTCATGCTAGTTAGGAGTAGTTTAATTAGTAGGAGTAATAGTTAATTAGTCTAATAATAGATGACATGTGGATCCCCACTTCTAAATTAACTAGTTAAATAAACCTATTAAAATACTAGTCATTGACAGGTGCACCCCCTCTAATTATCCACTTAAAAGAAAATGTTGAATATGTGTCAATGACGCCTGTGCCCGATCTGCAGTTTTGACCACTCAACAATTAAATAATTGACTGTTGACTAGACTGTTGACTGAGTCAACTGGACCCCTTGGTCCCACCTGTCATACACTGTGGCTTGCCCACAATGGGTATAGAAATTATATCCTATTTTTATTTTCGAATTATAATAAATTCAGAATTAAAAAATCATTTAAAGCTTTAAAATTAATATAAAATAAACCGTACCTCAGATGAAAAAACTTTGTACATGAAAGTTGCTCAGAACGACGTGACGATTCCAGATACGCAACCCGTTTGTCCGCCACACCCCTCTAACCTATTGAACTCGCAACTTTCCCCCTCCGGCCCCTTTGCCCGAAAACGCGAAACGCCGGGGATACTTTCCCGGATGTTTCCCCCTTTCACCGGTACCACCTCGTACCGCATTAGGGCACATCTAGCATCACGCCTTGTCATGTTATGCATTTGTTTGCATTATATTTATTGTTTCTTCCCCCTCTTCTCTCGCTAGACACCGAGACCGACGCCGCTGCTACCCCATACGACTACGGTGTTGACGACCCCTCTCTCTTGCCAGAGCAACCAGGCAAGCCCCCCCCCCCCTTGATCACCAAATATCGGCTACTCTCTTCTATACTGCTTGCATTAGAGTAGTGTAGCATGATACTGCTTTTCGTTATTCCTATCCTAATGCATAGCCTGTCCTTGTTATTACTGTTGTTACCTTTACCTGCAATCCTACATGCCTAGTATAGGATGCTAGTGTTCCATGAGTGGCCCTACACTCTTGTCCGTCTGCCATGCTATACTACTGGGCCGTGATCACTTCGGGAGGTGATCACGGGCATATACTATATACTTTACACAGTTACATTACCTGTGGTACTGTTCGGAGTTGGGGGCTGAAGGGGCAGGTGGCTCCATCCCGGTAGAGGTGGGCCTGTGTTCCCGACGGCCCCTGACTGTTACTTTGTGGCGGAGCGACAGGGCAGGTTCAGACCACCTAGGAGAGAGGTGGGCCTGGCCCTGGTCGGCGTTCACGGATACTTAACACGCTTAACGAGATCTGGGTATTTGATCTGAGTCTGGCCATTTGGTCTATACGCACTAACCATCTACGCGGGAGTAGTTATGGGTATCCCGGTGTCGTGGTATCAGCCGAAGCCTTCGTGACGTCAGCGACTGAGTGGCGCGCGCCGGATTGGACTGGAAAGCCACTAGGCTAGGTCTGCTTTCGGCCGTGTACGCAACGTGCAGGTGTGCAAAGGGCGATGGGCCCAGACCCCTGCGCCATAGGATTTAGACCGGCATGCTGACCTCTCTGTTGTGTTGATCTTCCGAGGCCGGGCATGACCCAGAAAAGTGTGTCCGGCCAAATGGGATCGAGCGTGTTGGGGTATGTGGTGCACCCCTGCAGGGAAGTTTATCTATTCGAATAGCCGTGTCCCTCGGTAAAAGGACAACCCGGAGTTGTACCTTGACCTTATGACAACTAGAACCGGATACTTAATAAAACACACCATTCCAAGTGCCAGATACAACCGGTGATCGCTCTCTCACAGGGCGACGAGGGGAGGATCATCGGTTAGGATTATGCTATGCGATGCTACTTGGAGGACTTCAGTCTACTCTCTTCTACATGCTGCAAGACGGAGGCTGCTAGAAGCGTAGTCTTCGACAGGATTAGTTATACCCCTCTTATTCTGGCATTCTGCAGTTCAGTCCACATATGATACCCTTATTTCATTTGATACCCATGCATATGTAGTATAGCTCCTTGCTTGCGAGTACTTTGGATGAGTACTTACGATTGCTTTCTCCCTCTTTTCCCTCTATCCCTTCTACCTGGTTGTCGCAACCAGATGTTGGAGCCCAGGAGCCGGACGCCATCGTCGATGACGACTCCTATTACACCGGAGGTGCCTACTACTACGTGCTGCCCGCTGACGACGACCAGGAGTAGTTTAGGAGGATCCCAGGCAGGAGGCCTGCGCCTCTTTCGATCTGTATCCCAGTTTGTGCTAGCCATCTTATAGCAACTTGTTTAACTTATGTCTGTACTCAGATATTGTTGCTTCCGCTGACTCGTCTATGATCGAGCTCTTGTATTCGAGCCCTTGAGGCCCCTGGCTTGTAATATGATGCTTGTATGACTTATTTTATTTGTAGAGTTGTGTTGTAATATCTTCCCGTGAGTCCCTGATCTTGATCGTAGATGTTTGCGTGTATAATTAGTGTACGATTAAATCGGGAGCGTCACAAAGAGCTTGAGTTCTCTATTGTAGGCTCTATTTTTATTCCGGTGTTACTCAAAGCTATATTAATAGTTATTCTAAAAAGAGCTATATTAAAACTCTGCACCTATATTCTGAAGGATGGACCATTTAAGACTCATCTGCACTTGTTTTCTGCTTTACAGTGGAAAAAAGCATGTGTCCTGCGTCAAATATCGGTAACTAAGGCAGCTTTTGTAACTCCAAACCAAAGACTATGCTCAAGTTTTTTTTCTGACAAATAAGACTGTGCTCAAGTTAATTTAACCTTGCTTTTGTTTCTGGGGGGAGAGATCATACTGCATTTCCAATCTATACATGCGTACAACTTAAGCTGAGCATGTAGATCCTACATACAGAAAACTTCCCAATTCTATGGGCTGTAAATTCTCAAGTTACATTTCGAAATTCAGTTATGAAGATTATTATAATTTTGGTCTTGGTTGACAATCCCTATAAACTGGAACCTGCACATATGCAGGTTGCACGATCTGCACTTGCACAATATTATTTTCCATTTTTGATTTATAGGTTTTGTACATCTTGCCCTCTCCACCAACTTTTTCCTATCTGTTCTTAAAGATTTCGCACATGTTCTTTTTGGCTGAAGATCAAGTACACATATACTCCTTCCGTTCGGAATTACTTGTCATAAAAATGGATGTATCTACAACTAAAATACATCTAGATACATTCATTTCTTGGACGAGTAATTCCGAACGGAGGGAGTAGAAACTCTTCAGGTTTGTGCCATTAATTTTGGAATTGGATCACTGAATACTTCCATACCTGCGTGTCCATCCAGGAGCTCTAGGTCCATCTTGCCTATGGACTGTTCGGAAGCTTATGGTGAGCCCTCCCTTTCAGCTGCCACCGCCGCATCCCGCACATATAGATCTGCCGGTCGAAGCTATAGGCCGGGAGCTGATGCTGCTGCATCCCCGCAAGCAGCGCGCTGACTGGGTAATGAAGCGGCTCCATCAGACTTCACTATCACTGACCTCCTCAAGCACCGTCAATCTGCTCAGCAAGAGGAGGAAATTGCATATCAATCCCATGGAATCCAAACCGAACAGAAAAATCTGGTGAGACTAATGAACTATTGTCATGCCTTTTAATTGGCCGATTGCACTGATCAATCAGTGCTGCCGGTACGCAATGAAGTGCGTGAGGTGACGCAGAGGCTCTGTACAAGTACCGTCGAAGCGGTCCAGCTCTGCCTCAGCGCTCGCCACAAGCTCTGCCGCGTACGCGAGCGCCCCGTCCATGCCCATCAGCTTCGGGTACGTTGCCTTGTCGGTCGCAATGTCCTTCCCTGCCGTCTTCCCCAGCTGCTCGGACGTGCGCGTCACGTCCAGTACGTCGTCCACTACCTGGAATAGCAGGCCGACGTAACGCACGTACCGCCAGATGCCCTCGATCTCTTCATCGGCTCCTCCGGAGACGATGGCCCCGCACACCGCCGCGGCCTCTAGGAGTCGTGCCGTCTTGTGCACGTGGATGTACTCTAGCGTGGCCAGGTCGACGTCTGCACCCTCGCTGGCAAGGTCCACAACCTGCCCCGCCACGAGCCCGTCCGTGCCCACGGCGCTGGCGAGCTCTGCCACAGCGTGGAGTGCACGGTCGGCCGGCACGCCGTGCTCCGTGCATCCCCGGGCGACGTGCTCGAACGCACGCGCCAGGAGCGCGTCCCCCGCGAGCAGCGCGGTGCTGACGCCAAAGGCAACGTGGTTTGTGGGGCGGCCGCGCCGGAGGTGGTCATCGTCCATGCAAGGGAGGTCGTCGTGGATGAGTGACATGGTATGGACCATCTCGACGGCGCAGGCCACCGGCAGGGCAGCGGCCTCATCACCGCCCACTAGCTCGCACGCGGCGAGCGCAAGCATGGGGCGCACCCGCTTGCCACCCGTGAAGAGAGAGTAGCGCATGGACTCAAAGAGGCGCTCGGGGTGCCCAAGCGGCAGAGCGCGGTCGAGCGCTTCATTCACGGTCATTGCCTTGGACGCCATGTATCGCTCGAGGCTGAAGGGATCCTTGTCCTTGAACACGGTGCTGGTGCTCGTTGGAGCGCACCGTACGAGGCTGGGCGTGGATTTCTTGGCATGAAGTGAAGTGCTTCTTGGAGGAAGATGGAGCTTGAGACTGAATTTGGAGGAACTGATTGAATTGCTGTTTATCTGATTGAATGATCTTGCCTGGAGATACCAACGATGAAATGTCAGCGAAGATTAAAGAAATTTGTGCCAAAGAGACTGCATTTTAGCATAATATATAACCTATAGCACTATTTAAGGTACAGATGTTATGTTAGTACATAGAAGCTAATTTCAATTAAATATCGGCGCATTATCATATTTGAGCTAATTTCTCAAATAATGGGAGTACTAGCTTTTGCAATGAAAAGGACTCTAGGTAGTATTTGGCCACTATCGTATTTCTTCAGGAATACCTTCGCTGCCATTGTCAGGCCGAGTGGAAAGGCATAAGATGATTGATAACTCAGAATTTTCTGTCAAAGTAAAACAATGAAAAAATTAGATCAAGGACAGTGAACTGTTCGAAAGTAATCACTGGCCACATTGCAAACTAAGCCTGAATTGCTAACCAGCATGTGTGTCTTCTGTGAATATGAAACAAACCGATGTTCTTCATCAATCATAAAAGAAATCAAAAATAAGTCATGCGATGCTAGGATCTACCTCCAAATGAAGTACTATGACATTCTTATTTTCTGGCTCCTAGGCTTGTCTGATTCCTGTGTAAATGCACTATATAAATTATTTGTATAACTAACAGTAAATGATTTTTATAAAGCGAGGGAATGCTGATACGAATAGGAATACTAATTTGTCGGTATAATCTATGTTTATCAACAGTCTTGTCAACCTTATCGCATAGGACAAATTCTCACCAAATGCCTGGTTGGTAGATGATTCCAGCACTAAAACAAACTGAAGGAGGGTTTTCTTCACTCTTCGGTGTATACCTGAAAAATGAGACAGTATAGCACATTGCATCAGTTTGAAGGAAGGAAATTAAACATGATCAGAATTCAAAAGCTGCACCATAACAGAGACTATCATTGGTTGATCATACAGAGGTGGCGCACATGAGCGACCCAGGTGCGCCGTATGCATGTGAAACTGAAGCGAGGGAATAAAAGAACATGCATGCCAGGGATATCAGAGGAGGGTTTCACTGATCTGGAGAAGGATTTTGTGCCCTTTGTTCTTATTTAAAGCTTGCATCTCTTGCATTCTCCATACAAATACTTTCCTGAAACCCAACTAGAAATGAATGAATTAACTATGGGCAGAGGAAGGAGGGAGGACCTTCGTGGTAATGCTGTTGGTACTTGCTATCTCCCCAACTTAAATTGTTGTGGCTGCCTCACGCCTCATGTCGAGCCGATTACGATTCTCCATCTGTAAACCAAAATTTGTAAATGGATACAAAAGTCAGTCTGTAAAAAATATGCAGATATGAGCATATCAATGCTTGATATAATCACAAAATGATGGCTATGAAGCAGTGGAGTAGCTGATGATGTCAAAACTCAATCAGTATCTATTAGCCGAGACTACTATGTATTTCCCTCTTTATTGCAATTGCTTTGTTTGACGATTCATTTCATAGCATTGGTTAATCAGGGGGGGGGGGGGGGGGGGGGGAGGTAGCAGCTATGCTGTGCATGGAAATGGTGCGGTGTTGATATAATTAAAACTTTCTGCTGGTTGGTGCTTTTGAACGCACCAAAAGCAGAGCAGCCCTGGCAATGTCGCCAAAGAGTAGCACTTAATGCTGCAGGATGAATTGAAATTGAACTCATTTTTTATTTATTTGGTCATCTATCTATCTTTCAGGCAAGTGTTATCATGCAATTTGTACTCAGTACTCTTATGTGCTGGAAATTTCGGAAAGGGCAATGTGGCCTATCCGTGTCTCTGCGCATCAGTTGATGTATTCACTGAAGAATTAGCAAACATGCATCATGCATCGATCTGGTCATTTAGCAATGGTAGAAACCTCGCGGGAGAAGGTATGGTCATTGGCATCGATCTTGAGTGCACTGAGTTTTGTAAACGAAGAGAAAATAAGGTACCTCATGGGAAAGGATTCGTGGGGCGGATGGCGTCGGCAGCGGCAGCGGATTCGGGGGCGGCAGATGGCGTCGGCGTCGGGGGCAGCAGCCAGGAACAACGTGCCTCAACTCGAGGATTCAGGGGCCGGTAGTTGGTGTCGGCGTCGGAGGCGTCGGCGTAGAATCGGCGGCGGCGCGCCAGCAACCCCACGGCGTGATGTGGAGGGGCACACGGCGGCGTCGTGCGGCCTCGGCCGAGCGGAAATCAGCGGGCGGTGGTGGGTCGGTGGTCGTCGGCGGAAGCAGGGGAGAGACGGGCCAGCGGGGCGGTGGCGCGGTGGTCGGCAAGGCTCGGGCAGCAGGAGCGGTTGGCGGCGGAAACAGGGGAGAGATCGGCGTCTGGATCGTGGGTAATTTTCCTTTTTTTTTTTGCGATGACGAAGCGGTACGGAGTATTAGTGCTCTGAATGTATGCGCTACAAACTGAAGCTGAAGCTTGCATTCAAGCATTGCACAAGGCGAAGGAATTGGGCATTAGCCGAGCTTTTTTCTACTCCCCCTTCCTAAACACATAAATAGCGGAGTACTTGTCATTTTAAAGATTTCAATAAGTAATTACATACAAAACAAAATGAATGAATTTACAGTATTTTAATAACACAGCACACGCAAGCGCTCATACATTCATCTCTACACACACACGCACACCCGCGCATACACTCATCCTTATGAACACGCACACACACCCTATCTCTATGAGCAATTTCGAGAGACTGAGACGGCATATCATCTTGAGATTTACGAAGTTACCGTAGGCGCCTCATCTTGGAACGTCATCTCCCACAGAAAGCGTATCGCCGGAAATTTTAAAATAAATCCAAAAATAATGCGACCACCAGGACTTGAACCCTGATGGGCTAGTGATACCACTGTCTCTTTAACCATCCAAACACATGTTGGTTCATAGATATTAGCCAAGCCGTGGTGGAAACGATGTGTTGATGCTTGTCCAGGCGATTGAGACGTCAAGCTATGATTTTTCTTCTAATGTGGTTTTGTTTAGGGAGATAAAAATGTTTAAGGCATTTATAACCGATCCCATAAAAATTAAGTGAGGATTTGGCGGAGTAGAGGTAGTGAAGTAAATTTTTGCTCCGCTAACGGTGGGGGCAGCCAATCCTCGATAATTAGTGGAGTAAAAACAAAAATTTGTAGATTTTGTTTTCTAGCTACATGAACTTCAAACAATATTCTTGCGGATTTTTAGGGGATGTACCAAGCAAAACTCGCATACAATATGTTCACTTTTCTCTCAACATGGCACCCGCCGGGTTCAGGTGCGGGTAATGGTCGCCTAAACCCTTACCCGTCTCAATATTTTTCACCCAAATCCGTACTCGTACCCGCACCTCAGGTTTCAAATTTTTTCTCATACCCATACACGCACATCGGGTTTTAAATTGTTCTCATACCCGTACCCGCACACCAGGTTTCAAATTGTTCTCATACCCGTACCCGACTGGGTGCGGGTAATAACCCACGGGTGAAAATACCCATCTCGGCCACCTTACCCAATTCACACTTCATCATGTATTTTTTTAGCATTTTTGCATATACACACAAAAATTCAGCATGTATACTTCAAAATTTCAACAAATATATACCACATTTTAGCATTTCAGCACATGCATGTCGCGGTTTGTTGTGCGATGGAATAAAAATTGGTATTAATTTACAAAAGTGGATAGCAATAAGCATGAACTAGATGGCACCAAACAATCACATATGTAAGTGACTTCATAGAGAAAATTCACATATGTTCTTTTTTTTCCAACTACAAGACAAACAAGAGGGACACGATTTCCCATAATTTAAAATGATCAAATGAAGAGACTGTAATAAGATCAACAAAATCATAAGTTTACAAAACAAGAACAACACATTTAAATAAGATCATGCACATGGGTAAGGGGATGGGATTCTGGGTCGAGGCTAGTGATTGCATTTTCGTACGCAGGTATGCGGGTACATGGGTATGGGTATTGACTTCCCATACCCATACCCGGCTTACCCGATAGGTATTATTTTTTTCTCATTTATAAATCCATGGATATTAATTTTTTAAACCTTTATTCTAATAAAGTTTTTACCCGTCGGGTTCACGAGTTGTGGATACCCATTGCCATGTTGACTTTTCTCTTACCCCTCTAGTGAAGTACTCCCTCCGGTCCTTTTTAGTTCGCATATAAGATTTGACTGAAGTTAAGCCTCGTAAAGTTTGACCAACTTTATAGAAAAAAGTGTCAACATTCACAATCTGAAATCAATACCACTATATGTGTCATGACTTAAAGTTTCATATTATATAACTTTAGCATGGCAGATGTTGATATTTTTTTATATAAATACGGTCTTCAGAGAATTCTAATATGCAGAGTAAAAATGACCGAAAGGAGTATGGTCATAGGATGGAGGAACCCCATGCCTGGCTCAGCGGCAGGTCACACATGGGTCCTGAGCCATCAAACGCGCTTGGGTAACACTATTTTATGCTCGTGCTATCGTACCGAAGCTTAACTCTGGCAAGACGAAGCCGTTGTGCTGGACCCTCAAAAAGGTGATGGATACAGAGTAGTTTGCACGTTGCCGGCACCCCGGGCTAAAAAACAAACTGGGATGCGCGACAAGTTGTCCAGGATCCGTGGGGCATGTGCTCATGGACGCATGGTCCATGCCAACGCCATTAGTTCCCTAACCATAAACTACTCTGTCATGGGGATGTATCGGAGGTTGTCGGTTGCATGCATGGGACCTCTCATCCCCGGTCCCTGCCGTCTGCTCACGATTGATTGATGGGTTTACGGAAATTAACAAATCATCGTTAAATAGGAGTACAAGACATATGATTTGCCTGTGATCTTTTTCAGCTCGAGCAGGACCACCGCCACCCCGTAAGATGGCGAGTTCATGGCACACGACTCTATTATGAGTAACATCACACATATCAAGATAAGATGAATCTATAATTTAATAAATAAAGAGTTGCATGACATCACACATATGTTACTTCTCACTGTAGATATAGCGATATAGACTAATAACATATGCATGTTACAAGTCTAAGTTACTCCCCACTATCGATAGTCTGCTTGCCGGGTTTAAGTTTGGTCTTCATATTTAATTATCGGGATTTCTAAATCTCAGTCGATGTTGTATTATTCAGATCTTACTTGGAGATTTGTGTAGAATTTTCTTGAACATTTTTTTCTTCATCTTTATACGTCCTTTTACTTGACTGAGACTTCGTTAAGTCTCAGTCGACTGAGATATAATCACATCTTTTAATTATTTATTTACATACTTACAAGTGAGTAAGGTTTGACCCAAACTACATGGAATTTACAACTAAGGCCCCTTCTCAATTGTAGGATTTTTTTGGGCCCCTTTTTGTTCGTAGGAAAATAGTAGAGGAGAAATACATGAACACAAATTTTCTCCTGGCAAATGGAGCAAAGGAAAATGGAAGAATTCTTTATCATCTTATTTTTATAAAAAAAGTTGCAGATATAAAAAGTTATAATCTACAGTACTATTTGAATAGATAGAAAAAAGTTATAATTGAATAGATAGAAAAAAGTTATAATCTATCTATTCAAATAGTACTAAGCTTTTTAGATTTGAAACCACTGTATGGGTCGGGAGCTGTGGCTGTGGGGTCAGCTATGGACCCTGTCTGTAAGAGTGTGTGTCGCTGGTTGACAATAACACACACCTATATTGTCGTGATGGGCTGACCGATTTTCCTAGTTTGGTTAAGGTATCCCCTAGTTTTTTATTTACTTTGTTTGTTGTGTTTTCTACTGGTTTACCAATTTTTCTTAGTTGTTTGCTTTTTTCCCCTTTTATTTGCACATTTCAATTTATTGATATTTCTAAAAAAGTTGTGAACACTTTAAAAACAGTGTTTTCTGGATTCATGAATAATTTTCAAAACTAAGAATATTTTTTGAAATTCACCAAAACACTTTTAAATAGAGGTAATAACACTAGTGCTGCTTAAACTTGCCATCAATGTTCACTTTGGTGCATGAATTTGAAAAATATATCGAACTGGTTCTATGGCAGTATGGTTCAAATATAGTTCAAATTATGTCCAGATAACCAGTCCGCCCATGGCATGCATCGCTGTAGCTTATTTAAC
Organism: Triticum monococcum; assembly: GCA_034509565.1. Classification (NCBI taxonomy): domain Eukaryota; kingdom Viridiplantae; phylum Streptophyta; class Magnoliopsida; order Poales; family Poaceae; genus Triticum; species Triticum monococcum. Next base: position 74,120,900 of record CM067846.1, read on the forward strand.
TTTTCATGATTTTCTAAATACTACATAAATATTTTAAAATTACATTAACATGTTTAAAGTGATTTATTTCTTACACATATTATTTATAATACAAGAACATTCTAAAATTATTTTTATTACTACTATAATAATTTATATAATTTCTAAAAACGAAAAAAACTCACAAGTGAAACTGCCATGTAAAAAAGAAAAAAATAACATTCTATAAAAGGACCACATGAGGATTTTTAAAATTAGTTAAAAATTTCGAATGTATACAACTTTTCAATATGATTTATTAATTATGGAAATGGTTTTAGAAATGTTAAAACATTTTAAGCATTATTTTAATTACATGAACATTTAATTATTTTATTAATCATGGTTTGAATATTTTTGTAATTTCTAAAAAAGGAAAAACAACAAACATGTGAATCATTTAACTCCAGAGGCACTTTAGGTTCATAAAGTGTAGCGATGCAAAAGGGTCAGTGGAGTGATCTAGCCGAGTTGATTAGCCCAACTGGTTAGCTCGTAGAAGTCGGCGGTTGAAAACCCAGCCGTGGCAATATTTTTTCTTTATTTCTGTTGTCCAGTGACAGATAGGACCCAATTGTCATTGAGACATACACTTTTTCCTGGCATTGTAAGTGGACCCCACGCCATGCTGGCATGTCCAGTCAGCAACAGATACGTATGTGGACGTGGTTTGAAACGTATTTAAATCATACTGCCAAGTTTTATAATCAGTTCGGTGTATTTTTCAAGTATATGCATCAAAGTGAACGTCGATGACAAGTTTAAGCACCACTGGTGTCGTTATTTCTTTTAAATATGAAAACCTTTTCCAAATTTGTGAAAATTGTTTGAAATCCAAGAATTTTTTTAATTCACAATTTTTTATAAAAACATTCTTTTGATTAGACAAAATCTTTTCGAATAAAAAAGAGATATCATTTATTTTGCTGGCATGGAGAGGGCGAAGAAAAAGCTAAGCGAGTGAACAAAGCAAGGAGCCATGCTGCGCAAGGAAAGCTTCATGGACTTTCCCATATGAACGTTACAGCAACAAATTAATGATTTTGGCATGGAATAAGACCTCCCAAGGGGCTAAGGGCATTTTCAATAACAACTCGTAAAAATCCTTTTGCATCCGTTCGCGGACCACGGACACGGATGCGGTAGGCATTCATCTAACTATAGCCGTATATATTTGCACAACAACTTGAACCAACCGGATGCAATTTGTCCAAACAAATCCGGATTTCATATAAACACAGTTGGATTTCATATAAACATACCAGATTTCATGTAAACACGACGGATTTTATTAAAATTACATCAACACGGTGCTAGTCAAGCTCTGGAGTATAATTAATACCTAATCTAAATGTTCACCGGCGTCCGGTCCCCGTGTCCGGCCATCAACCCCGACAACTGAAACTTCACAGTCTCCAGTTCCACCTCGGCGCTCTCCAGCTCTGCCTCCGGAGCCTCGGGAACTGAAGTTGTCCGCCTCCATGTCGTTGCCAAGTGACTAATCAGGCGCCGATGTTGAGCCCACCAAGCTTGGCGTCGACGGGAGGGGGGGGGGGGGAGCGGTTGCCTTCTTGAGACACGAGCAGTGGTGACCTACCATGCACTGCTCCTCCTCGTTGTCGGTGACGCCCGCGGACATGCCAGCTTCTTCGTGGTCGTGGCACCGGGGCACGACATTGGCGTTGTCCTCCTCGTCCGTCTCGCCAAACAACGCATCGCCCGCCTCGTCGTCGCACTCCTTACCAGCGGCCGCCACCTCCACCACCCGCTGGCGATATCGCCAGCGGCGAGGCGAATCTCACGGGCAGAGCGGCAGGACTCGAACAACGCCTCCTGCTCCGCCAGGTTTGTGTCCGGCGAGATCGCCCTGCCCGCGACGTCCTGCTCCTCCGCCTGCAGATGCTCCTGGAGGAGGTTGTGGTTTTAGTTGGCGTTGGCCTGCGCCTCCCGGAACTGCTCCTCCCGCTTTTCACGCACCATGTCCATATAATGGGCACGTGCCACGCCAATGTTCATGGTGCAATGCACTGGCGAGCGTGTAGTGGAGGAGGAGGGTGCCGCGGAGGAAGAGGAGGGTGGCGCTGGCTCGTCAGAGGAGGCGTCCTCCGGCTGCCTGCCGGCTTGCCAGACGGTAGCAATAGCGGCCATCTCCTTCTTCTACTCGAAGTCAGCCCGTCCTAGAGAGCTTTGGCGGTGGAGGTGAAGGAAATATGCCCTAGAGGCAATAATAAAGTTATTATTTATTTCCTTACATCATGATAAATGTTTATTATGCATGCTAGAATTGTATTAACCAGAAACATAATACATGTGTGAATACATGGACAAACAGAGTGTCACTAGTATGCCTCTACTTGACTAGCTCGTTAATCAAAGATGGTTGCGTTTCCTAACCATGAACAAAGAGTTGTTATTTGATTAACAAGATCACATCATTAGTTGAATGATCTGATTGACATGACCCATTCCATTAGCTTAGCACCCGATCGTTTAGTATGTTGCTATTGCTTTCTTCATGACTTATACATGTTCCTATGACTATGAGATTATGCAACTCCCGTTTGCCGGAGGAACACTTTGTGTGCTACCAAACGTCACAACGTAAATGGGTGATTATAAATGTGCTCTACAGGTGTCTTCAAAGGTAGATGTTGGGTTGGCATATTTCGAGATTAGGATTTGTCACTCCGATTGTCGGAGAGGTATCTCTGGGCCCTCTCGGTAATGCACATCACATAAGCCTTGCAAGCATTACAACTAATGAGTTAGTTGCGAGATGATGTATTACGAAACGAGTAAAGAGACTTGCCGGTAACGAGATTGAACTAGGTATTGGATACCGACGATCGAATCTCGGGCAAGTAACATACCGATGACAAAGGGAACAACGTATGTTGTTATGCGGTCTGACCGATAACGATCTTCGTAGAATATGTAGGAGCCAATATGGGCATCCAGGTCCCGCTATTGGTTATTAACCGGAGACGTGTCTCGGTCATGTCTACATTGTTCTCGAACCGTAGGGTCCGCACGCTTAACGTTACGATGACAGTTATTATGAGTTTATACATTTTGATGTACTGAAATTAGTTCGGAGTCCCGGATGTGATCACGGACATGACGAGGAGTCTCGAAATGGTCGAGACATAAAGATTGATATATTGGATGACTATATTCGGACACCGGAAGTGTTCCAGTGAAGTTTTGGATAAAACCGAAGCACCGGGGGGTTACCGGAACCCCCCGGGGGGTTAATGGGCCTCATGGGCCTAAAGTGGAGAAGAGGAAGGGGCTGCCAGGGCAGGCCGTGCGCCCCCTCCCCCCCTAGTCCGAATTGGACAAGGAGGGAGGGGCGGCGCCCCCCTCTTTCCTTCTCTTCTCCCACCTTTCTTAATTGGACAAGGAATAGGGGGGGAGTCCTACTCCCGGTAGGAGTAGGACTCCTCCTGCGCGCCTCCATAGGGCCGGCCGCACCCCCCTCCTTGGATCCTTTATATACGGAGGCAAGGGGGCACCCTAGGACACACAAGTTGATCCTCGTGATCGTTCCTTAGCCGTGTGCGGTGCCCCCTTCCACCATATTCCACCTCGGTCATATCGTTGTAGTGCTTAGGCGAAGCCCTGCGCCGGTAGAACATCATCATCGTCCCCACGCCGTTGTGCTGACGGAACTCATCCCTGAACCCTCGGGGGGGGGGGGGTTACCGGAACCCCCGGGGGGTTAATGGGCCTCATGGGCCTAAAGTGGAGAAGAGGAAGGGGCTGCCAGGGCAGGCCGCGCGCCCCCTCTCCCCCTAGTCCGAATTGGACAAGGAGGGAGGGGCGGCGCCCCCCTCTTTCCTTCTCTTCTCCCACCTCTCCTAATTGGACAAGGAATAGGGAGGGGAGTCCTACTCCCGGTAGGAGTAGGACTCCTCCTGCGCGCCTCCATAGGGCCGGCCGCACCCCCCTTGGATCCTTTATATACGGAGGCAAGGGGGCACCCTAGGACACACAAGTTGATCCTCGTGATCGTTCCTTAGCTGTGTGCGGTGCCCCCTTCCACCATATTCCACCTCGGTCATATCGTTGTAGTGCTTAGGAGAAGCCCTGCGTCGGTAGAACATCATCATCGTCACCACGCCGTTGTGCAGACGGAACTCATCCCCGAAGCTTTGCTGGATCGGAGCCCGGGGAGCGTCATCGAGTTGTACGTGTGCTAAGAACTCGGAGGTGCCGGAGTAACGGTGCTTGGATCGGTCGGATCGGGAAGACGTACGACTACTTCCTCTACGTTGCGTCAATGCTTCCGCTTCAGTCTACGAGGGTACGTAGACAACACTCTCCCCTCTCATTGCTATGCATCACCATGATCTTGCGTGTGCGTAGGAATTTTTTTGGAATTACTACGTTCCCCAACAGTGGCATCAGAGCCTAGGTTTTATGGTTTGATGTTATATGCACGAGTAGAACACAAGTGAGTTGTGGATGATATAAGTCATACTGCCTACCAGCATGTCATACTTTGGTTCGGCGGTATTGTTGGATGAAGCGGCCCGCACCGACATTACGCGTACGCTTACGCGAGACCGGTTCTCCCGACGTGCTTTGCACAAAGGTGGCTTGCGGGTGACTGTTTCTCCAACTTTAGTTGAACCGAGTGTGGCTACGCCCGGTCCTTGCGAAGATTAAAACGGCATCAACTTGACAAACTATCATTGTGTTTTTGATGCGTAGGTAAGATTGGTTCTTGCTTAAGCCCGTAGCAGCCACGTAAAATATGCAACAACAAAGTAGAGGACGTCTAACTTATTTTTGCAGGGCATGTTGTGATGTGATATGGTCAAGACATGATGCTAAATTTTATTGTATGAGATGATCATGTTTTGTAACCAAGTTAGCGGCAACTGGCAGGAGCCATATGGTTGTCGCTTTATTGTATGCAATGCAATCGCGCTGTAATGCTTTACTTTATCACTAAGCGGTAGCGATAGTCGTGGAAGTATAAGATTGGCGAGACGACAACGATGCTACGATGGAGATCAAGGTGTCGCGCCGGTGACGATGGTGATCATGACGGTGCTTCGGAGATGGAGATCACAAGCACAAGATGATGATGGCCATATCATATCACTTATATTGATTGCATGTGATGTTTATCTTTTATGCATCTTATCTTGCTTTGATTGACGGTAGCATTATAAGATGATCTCTCACTAAATTATCAAGATAAAAGTGTTCTCCCTGAGTATGCATCGTTGCCAAAGTTCGTCGTGCCCAGACACCACGTTATGATCAGGTGTGATAAGCTCTACGTCCAACTACAACGGGTGCAAGCCAGTTTTGCACACGCAGAATACTCCGGTTAAACTTGACGAGCCTAGCATATGCAGATATGGCCTCGGAACACTGAGATCGAAAGATCGAGCGTGAATCATATAGTAGATATGATCAACATAGCGATGTTCACCATTGAAAACTACTCCATTTCACGTGATGATCGATTATGGTTTAGTTGATTTGGATCACGTGATCACTTAGAGGATTAGAGGGATGTCTATCTAAGTGGGAGTTCTTAAGTAATTTGATTAATTGAACTTAAATTTATCATGAACTTAGTACCTGATAGTATCTTGCTTATGTATGTTTGATTGTAGATAGATGGCCCGTGCTGTTGTTCCGTTGAATTTTAATGCATTCCTTGAGAAAGCAAAGTTGAAAGATGATGGTAGAAATTACACGGACTGGGTCCGTAACTTGAGGATTATCCTCATTGCTGCATAGAAGAATTACGTCCTGAAAGCACCGCTGGGTGCCAGGCCTGCTGTTGGAGCAACACCAGATGTTATGAACGTCTGGCAGAGCAAAGCTGATGACTACTCGATAGTTCAGTGTGCCATGCTTTACGGCTTAGAATCGGGACTTCAATGACGTTTTGAACGTCATGGAGCATATGAGATGTTCCAGGAGCTGAAGTTAATATTTCAAGCAAATGCCCGGATTGAGAGATATGAAGTCTCCAATAAGTTCTATAGCTGCAAGATGGAGGAGAACAGTTCTGTCAGTGAGCATATACTCAAAATGTCTGGGTATAATAATCACTTGATTCAGATGGGAGTTAATCTTCCAGGTGATTGCGTCATTGACAGAATTCTCCAATCACTGCCACCAAGCTACAAGAGCTTCGTGATGAACTATAATATGCAAGGAATGAATAAGACTATTCCCGAGCTCTTCGCAATGCTGAAAGCTGCGGAGGTAGAAATAAAAAAAAGGAGCATCAAGTGTTGATGGTCAACAAGACCACTAGTTTCAAGAAAAAGGGCAAAGGGAAGAAGAAGGGGAACTTCAAGAAGAACAGCAAGCAAGTTGCTGCTCAAGAGAAGAAACCCAAGTCTGGACCTAAGCCTGAAAGTGAGTGCTTCTACTACAAGCAGACTGGTCACTAGAAGTGGAACTGCCCCAAGTATTTGGCGGATAAGAAGGATGGCAAGGTGAATAAAGGTATATGTGATATACATGTTATTGATGTGTACCTTGGTAGAGCTCGCAGTAGAACCTGGGTATTTGATACTGGTTCTGTTGCTAATATTTGCAACTCAAAACAGGGACTACAGATTAAGCGAACACTGGCAAAGGACGAGGTGACGATGCGCGTGGGAAATGGTTCCAAAGTCGATGTGGTCGCGGTCGGCACGCTACCTCTACATCTACCTTTGGGATTAGTATTAGACCTAAATAATTATTATTTGGTGTCAGCGTTGAGCATGAACATTATATCTGGATCTTGTTTGATGCGAGACGGTTATTCATTTAAATCAGAGAATAATGGTTGTTCTATTTATATGAGTAATATCTTTTATGGTCATGCACCCTTGAAGAGTGGTCTATTTTTGATGAATCTCGATAGTAGTAACACACATATTCATAATGTTGAAGCCAAAAGATGCAGAGTTGATAATGATAGTGCAACTTATTTGTGGCACTGCCGTTTAGGTCATATCGGTATAAAACGCATGAAGAAACTCCATACTGATGAACTTTTGGAACCACTTGATTATGAATCACTTGGTACTTGCGAACCGTGCCTCATGGGCAAGATGACTAAAACACCGTTCTCCGGTACTGTGGAGAGAGCAACAGATTTGTTGGAAATCATACATACCGATGTATGTGGTCCGATGAATATTGAGGCTCGTGGCGGATATCGTTATTTTCTCACCTTCACAGATGACTTAAGCAGATATGGGTATATCTACTTAATGAAACACAAGTCTGAAACATTTGAAAAGTTTAAAGAATTTCAGAGTGAAGTTGAAAATCATCGTAACAAGAAAATAAAGTTTCTACGATCCGATCGTGGTGGAGAATATTTGAGTTACGAGTTTGGTGTACATTTGAAACAATGCGGAATAGTTTCGCAACTCACGCCACCTGGAACACCACAGCGTAATGGTGTGTCCGAACGTCGTAATCGTACTTTACTAGATATGGTGCGATCTATGATGTCTCTTACTAATTTACCGCTATCGTTTTGGGGTTATGCTTTACAGACGGCCACATTCATGTTAAATAGGGCACCATCAAAATCCGTTGAGACGACGCCTTATGAACTATGGTTTGGCAAGAAACCAAAGTTGTCGTTTTTTAAAGTTTGGGGCTGTGATGCTTATGTGAAAAAGCTTCGACCTAATAAGCTCGAACCCAAATCGGATAAATGTGTCTTCATAGGATACCCAAAGGAGACTATTGGGTACACCTTCTATCACAGATCGGAAGGCAAGACATTCGTTGCTAAGAATGGATCCTTTCTAGAGAAGGAGTTTCTCTCGAAAGAAGTGAGTGGGAGGAAAGTAGAACTTGACGAGGTAACTGTACCTACTCCCTTATTGAAAAGTAGTACATCACAGAAACCTGTTTCTGCGACACCTACACCAATTAGTGAGGAAGCTAATGATAATGATCATGAAACTTCAGGACAAGATACTACTGAACCTCGTAGATCAACCAGAATGAGAACCACACCAGAGTGGTACGGTAATCCTGTTCTGGAAATCATGCTACTAGATCATGATGAACCTACGAACTATGAAGAAGCGATGGTGAGCCCAGATTCCGCAAAATGGCTTGAAGCCATGAAATCTGAGATGGGATCCATGTATGAGAACAAAGTCTGGACTTTGGTTGACTTGCTCGATGGTCGGCAAGCAATTGAGAATAAATGGATCTTCAAGAAGAAGACTGACGCTGACGGTAATGTTACTGTCTACAAAGCTCGACTTGTTGCAAAAGGTTTTTGACAAGTTCAAGGGGTTGACTACGATGAGACCTTCTCACCCGTAGCGATGCTTAAGTCCGTCCGAATCATGTTAGCAATTGCCGCATTTTATGATTATGAAATTTGGCAGATGGATGTCAAAACTGCATTCCTGAATGGATTTCTGGAAGAAGAGTTGTATATGATGCAACCGGAAGGTTTTGTCGATCCAAAGGGAGCTAACAAAGTATGCAAGCTCCAGCGATCCATTTATGGACTGGTGCAAGCCTCTCGGAGTTGGAATAAATGCTTTGATAGTGTGATCAAAGCATTTGGTTTTGTACAGACTTTCGGAGAAGCCTGTATTTACAAGAAAGTGAGTGGGAGCTCTGTAGCATTTCTGATATTATATGTGGATGACATATTACTGATTGGAAATGATATAGAATTTCTGGATAGCATAAAGGGATACTTGAATAAGAGTTTTTCAATGAAAGACCTCGGTGAAGCTGCTTACATATTAGGCATAAAGATCTATAAAGATAGATCAAGACGCTTAATTGGACTTTCACAAAGCACATACCTTGACAAGATTTTGAAGAAGTTCAAAATGGATCAAGCAAAGAAAGGGTTGTTGCCTGTGTTACAAGGTGTGAAGTTGAGTCAGACTCAATGCCCGACCACTTCAGAAGATAGAGAGAAAATGAAAGATGTTCCCTATGCTTCAGCCATAGGCTCTATCATGTATGCAATGCTGTGTACCAGACCTGATGTGTGCCTTGCTATAAGTCTAGCAGGGAGGTACCAAAGTAATCTAGGAGTGGATCACTGGACAGCGGTCAAGAACATCCTGAAGTACCTAAAAAGGACTAAGGATATGTTTCTCGTATATGGAGGTGACAAAGACCTCATCGTAAACGGTTACGTTGATGCAAGCTTTGACACTGATCCGGACGATTCTAAATCGCAAACCGGATACGTGTTTACATTAAACGATGGAGCTGTCAGTTGGTGCAGTTCTAAACAAAACGTTGTGGCGGGATCTACATGTGAAGCGGAGTACATAGCTACTTCGGAAGCAGCAAACGAAGGAGTCTGGATGAAGGAGTTCATATCTGATCTAGGTGTCATACCTAATGCATCGGGTCCAATGAAAATCTTTTGTGACAATACTGGTGCAATTGCCTTGGCAAAGGAATCCAGATTTCACAAGAGAACCAAGCACATCAAGAGACACTTCAATTCCATCCGGGATCTAGTCCAGGTGGGAGACATAGAGATTTGCAAGATACATACGGATCTGAATATTGCAGACGCATTGACTAAGCCTCTTCCACGAGCAAAACATGATCAGCACCAAGGCTTCATGGGTGTTAGAATCATTACAGTGTAATCTAGATTATTGACTCTAGTGCAAGTGGGAGACTGAAGGAAATATGCCCTAGAGGCAATAATAAAGTTATTATTTATTTCCTTACATCATGATAAATGTTTATTATTCATGCTAGAATTGTATTAACCGGAAACATAATACATGTGTGAATACATAGACAAACAGAGTGTCACTAGTATGCCTCTACTTGACTAGCTCGTTAATCAAAGATGGTTATGTTTTCTAACCATGAACAAAGAGTTGTTATTTGATTAACGAGATCACATCATTAGTTGAATGTTCTGATTGACATGACCCATTCCATTAGCTTAGCACCCGATCGTTTAGTATGTTGCTATTGCTTTCTTCATGACTTATACATGTTCCTATGACTATGAGATTATGCAACTCCCGTTTGCCGGAGGAACACTTTGTGTGCTACCAAACGTCACAACGTAAATGGGTTATTATAATGGTGCTCTACAGGTGTCTCCAAAGGTAGATATTGGGTTGGCATATTTCGAGATTAGGATTTGTCACTCCGATTGTCGGAGAGGTATCTCTGGGCCCTCTAGGTAATGCACATCACATAAGCCTTGCAAGCATTACAACTAATGAGTTAGTTGCGAGATGATGTATTACGGAACGAGTAAAGAGACTTGCCGGTAACGAGATTGAACTAGGTATTGGATACCGACGATCGAATCTCGGGCAAGTAACATACCGATGACAAAGGGAACAACGTATGTTGTTATGCGGTCTGACTGATAAAGATCTTCATAGAATATGTAGGAGCCAATATGGGCATCCAGGTCCCGCTATTGGTTATTGGCCAGAGACGTGTCTCGGTCATGTCTACATTGTTCTCGAACCGTAGGGTCCGCACGCTTAACGTTACGATGACAGTTATTATGAGTTTATACATTTTGATGTACCGAAGTTAGTTCGGAGTCCCGGATGTGATCACGGACATAACGAGGAGTCTCGAAATGGTAGAGACATAAAGATTGATATATTGGATGACTATATTCGGACACCGGAAGCGTTCCGGTGAAGTTTCGGATAAAACCGGAGCACCGGGGGGGGGGGGGGGGGGGTTACCGGAACCCCCGGGGGGTTAATGGGCCTCATGGGCCTAAAGTGGAGAAGAGGAAGGGGCTGCCAGGGCAGGCCGCGCGCCCCCTCTCCCCCTAGTCCGAATTGGACAAGGAGGGAGGGGCGGCGCCCCCCTCTTTCCTTCTCTTCTCCCACCTTTCTTAATTGGACAAGGAATAGGGGGGGAGTCCTACTCCCGGTAGGAGTAGGACTCCTCCTGCGCGCCTCCATAGGGCCGGCCGCACCCCCCTCCTTGGATCCTTTATATACGGAGGCAAGGGGGCACCCTAGGACACACAAGTTGATCCTCGTGATCGTTCCTTAGCCGTGTGCGGTGCCCCCTTCCACCATATTCCACCTCGGTCATATCGTTGTAGTGCTTAGGCGAAGCCCTGCGCCGGTAGAACATCATCATCGTCCCCACGCCGTTGTGCTGACGGAACTCATCCCTGAAGCTTTGCTGGATCGGAGCCCGGGGAGCGTCATCGAGCTGTACGTGTGCTAAGAACTCGGAGGTGCCGGAGTAACGGTGCTTGGATCGGTCGGATCGGGAAGACATACGACTACTTCCTCTACGTTGCGTCAACACTTCCGCTTCGGTCTACGAGGGTACGTAGACAACACTCTCCCCTCTCGTTGCTATGCATCACCATGATCTTGCGTGTGCGTAGGAATTTTTTTGAAATTACTACGTTCCCCAACTGGAGGGATCCATGGCGGGGAGTGGTGCAGAGAGGGACGAGTGTGGCTATGGCCGGGGACTGGGGCAGCGGTTTATATAGCACCGGTGGGTGGCAGAGTGACGGACGGGTGGCGCCGGAGGAGACGCCTCGGCAACCGCGCGCCATCATTGCGAGCGGCAGATGGACAGATGGGCGGCCGTCCTATCATTTGAACACGCGATAGTTGACTGCACCAGGAAGTGGCGCGGGCGACGGCCTCTCGGCCGTCACGGCGCATCAATGCCGGTGCCAGTGAGCGGTTGCGTCCGCTCTGGCCGGACATGAACGCGACCATCGACGCTCAGGAGCGGCGCTGATCGTTTCGGACGGGAAGCCAGCCCGAGAGGGGGATGGGTTTTTGGTGGTTCAGGGTGATCAGAAGCGGGTTTGGGAGCAGTCCGGACTCCCGCAAAGACCCTCCCCCCCCAACATTTGTCTCTAGCCCGCGGGAGAAATCTGTTCGGACTGCTTCACGGACCGACATTGATCGGCGTTGAATGGATTCCGCGATCTGAACAGCACGGTCTGAACGGTTGCACGAGGTTTGCGGGTCCGCCTTTGAGATGCCCTAACATAACTTTTTTTGTTAATGTAGTTGCAAGAAAACAAATTATAACTAAAAAATCCCAAGCATCGTACAAACGGTGGTGGCCGCCGCCGATGCCGGGCAAGGTAGCTTTATCAGTCGATGGCTCCTTTTCGGCAGAAGACGGGTCAGCAGGGTCAGGCATGATACTTCGGAACTAGGATGGGAGTGTTATTTTCTTGGCTCACCGTCACTTATTTCATTGCAACGATGCTCTTGAGGCGGAGCTACATGCGATAATGGAGGGGATGGCACTGTCTGTCGAGCATACTACTCTTCCAGTGGTTGTTCAATCGGATTCGACGACGGCTTATTAGTTCTAACTTCTAATGAGTTGGACCGATCGACATACGGGCATCTCATCTTAGAGATTAAGGATCTGATGGTAGGAAGGGAGTTTATTCCTATGAAAATTTCTAGGGACCAGAATAGAGTAGCAGATCATATGACAAATCATGGTAGAACTGATCATAGTATGACTTGTTGGCTTCGCAGAGGCCATCTATGTATAGCTGAACTTTTGTCGGCTGATTGTAACTCTATAATTTTGGAATAAAACTCCCATTTTACTCGCAAGAAAAAAATATAACTATTTTTATTATGTTTGGTTCGCCTCTTGGCTTTAATTTTTTTATTCATCACGGGAACCAAACCAATCAGTCTAAAATCTTTGTTTATCCTTTTTTGTGCAACTCTTTTGTTTGTTTCATTCAGATGTTTTAAGAATCCTGCAAACCAAATAGACCTTCGTGGGAACCTTGGACGATTTGAATGTTAATTTTTTTGCCTCCTATGAAAACCCTTCTGGTCATGGGGTTGTGCTACCGACCCTGTGTGTGTGCAGTACAAAGTTATACCTAAGAAATCTCACGTTCTAAAATCACATGTTTTAATCTATTTTTTGATGTTTTCAAATGTTTTAATCCATGGACGTGTTCAAATGCTTGCTCTCCAAAGAGACACTTGTTTGGGCATGTCATTGTCCTTGCTGGGTTACGGGATCTCCAACGACAACCTGTAAAAAAAAAGCTCTTGCATCCGTTCGCGAACAGGGGGAATCAGTCCTCCCTCTTTAGTCCCGGTTCTGAAACCGGGACTAAAGGCCCTCCACGTGGCCGTTGCCTGGAGGTCCACCTTTAGTCCCGGTTGGTAACACCAATCGGTATTAAAGCATATTTTATGATTTTTTTGATTTTTTTAAATTTTTTTAATTGTTTTTTGAATTTCAAATTTCTGAATTATTTTAATCTCTAATGTCTAATCACCCCTCATCACTGCTCAATTTAACCTTTAATCTCTAATCACCCTTCATCATTTCAAATCATCTAACTTTCCGAACGGTCACCCATCCTCTCACTACTCCAGCCTGAGCACGCTTAACTTCCGGGTTCTATTCTCCCTCGTTTTCAAATCTGCACTTGTTGTTTTCCTGACAATAGTAAGATGACAATCCTATTAACCCTCAGGAATTTAGCTTGAGCATGAAGTCACACATTTCACTGTTTGAGTTTGAAACTATTGTTCTAAAAATCAATAATTATTTAGTAACACTAATATTTCTTGAATAAGTAGTTTGACCATAGTTGACCAAAATTTTAAAAAAACTGAAATAATTATTTAGTAACATTAATATTTTTGAATAATTATTTAGTAACACTAATACTTCTTGAATAAGTAGTTTGACCATAGTTTGTTCAGATTTAACAAAAATTCAAAAAAAAAACTGAAATTTGAGCATAACTTTTTTCCTTTTAGAATTTGAGGATTCTAAAAATTTGCAAACAGGCCGTAGGCGGTCTCCATCGGATGCCGATTTTCGTTCCGAACATTTTGATATATTATACGTTTTTTTCCGACATCGTATGCAAAAATTATAGCCGTTTTACATTTTCCCTATATTTTTTGCAAAACATGTCCAAATTTAAGTTTTTAAATTTTCCTAACTAGTAGATGTAGTAACATAACTACCTCTCGAAGGATTTTAAATTTTGAAGTTTCTATCATTTTCTTTTGCTTTTTACAAAACTGAAAAGGCGATGCACGGAGGGGGGGGGGGGGTAGGATTTGAAAATTACACCATTAGTACCGGTTCGTGGCACGAACCGGTACTAATGGGCATCACACCCTTTAGTACCGGTTTGTGCCACGAACCGGGACTAAAGGTCCCATTTGAACCGGGAGTAATGTCTGTATGGTGCCCTTGCCGCTTGAACCGGGACTAATGCTCACATTAGTCCCGGTTCGTAATGCAACCGGGATTAATACTCTTTTCTGGCTGGACCAAATCCCCCTTTTCTACTAGCGGATGCAGGAGGCAGTTATTCAACGGTAGCCGCATATTTTTTCACAACAACTCAAACCAATCGGACGTAATTCGTGTAAACTGGATGATTTTAATTCAAGTTCGGATATAATTTGCATAAAAGGTTGATATTTCGACCGTTTAACTAAAAAACCAACAAAAGACTAAACCCTATACCGGACGACTACCCCGTACGTCTGACCGCCTTGCCTTGCCACACCGCTGCCTGCGTCGATGTCGCCGCCGTCGTCTTCGTCGTCGCTCCAGCGGCAGAACGACGTCGGAGCGCCGCTACAACCTTGCACGATGTTTGCCGACGCTCGTGGAGGAGTCGCTCCGCCTCCTGCTATGCCGTGCGGAGGGCAGCCACGACCACTGCCGACGTGGCCCATGTAGCCCTGGCGGCGGCCTTGCCGCGACTGGCGTTCTCGGAGCAGTCATTGAGCGACCACTCCTCGCCTTCAAGGCAGCGGCGGCGCCTGGCGGCTGTCTTTGAAGTGGTGACAGAGCAGTCGAGCGCCCACGCGGCAGCGAGGTCGGGGTCTTTTTGGTGGACCAGGATGGTGAGAAACGGGGCTTGGGAGTGGTTCGGACTTCTCAAAATCTCCTCCACTTTTGTCTCCGGTTTACGAGAAAAATCGTGTCCGAACCGCTCCGTGAATCGATACATGACAGTGTTGGATGGCTTCTGCGGTCCGAAAAACACGGTTCAAACGGTTGCGGGAGGTTTACGGTCCGCCTTAGAGATGCCCTGTGTCTATCATGTAACGAAATACAATACTAGTACTAGTACATAACTAGGGATTAGGGAGAGATTTGCAAAAAGAAAAAGGACTTTGGAGAGGGCAAGACTAGTTTAGCAGAGATCTCGAGCTAGTCAGTAATGCATGGGAGTGCATGCATGCATGCATGCATGAGCTGGTGGTTCTCTGGTCCTTGTCTTGGTGCATCAGAAAGTCCAACGCCTCCCGGTGCGGGAACCAGTTCAACCACCACAGCCATCCTCGGCATCCCTCCTGGATTCGAGCATGCCATGTTCAGTTCCCATCTTCAGTTACCTTTTAAAGTACCTTCAATGCCTTTTCACATGTTCCTCAGAATCAAAGGATCGTTCATCTTCGGATCAGCCCGTGTAGTACTAGTGAATCAATCTGTGATTGAGTTGGTTAGGTGAACAGTGGTATCCCCTAACCCACTAGGGTTCAAATCCTGGTGCTCGCATTATTCCTGGATTTATTTCAGGATTTCCAGCGATACGCTTTCAATGAGAGGAGACGTTCCCATCGACGACGAAGCGCCTACGGTGATTTTGTAAATCTCAAGATGATATGCCGGCTCAGTCTCTCGGAGATGCTCATAGAGATAGAGTGTGCGTGTGTGCGTTCATAGGGATGAGTATATGCGCGTGTATATGAGCGCTTGTGTCTGTACTGATGCTAAAAAAACCCGTGTAGTACTAGTATCTCCAAAAAAGTCTCCATACGCGGCGAAATTGAGCCTGGGGCAACCCGGGCGTAGCCTAACTGGCACCTGTACGTTAGAAGAATTATTTTGAGAATTTGAGATGGATAGACGATTAGCCCCAGGCTTCATGTACAAGGCTTCAGCCCATTAGCCCAACTCAAGTCGATCGATGGCTCGACTTTCTAAATCAATCGCGCAGCAGGTCGAGGCTTCGATCTGTCGTTCGTTCGCCAAAGAAAAAAAATCCCCTCTCCCGATCAAGAAACCCTCGCCTAGTCGCCGCCGCCCTCGCCAGTCGCCAACCGCGTTTCCCCGCCGGCTGGCCGGCCGGTCCGGCGTCCTGGCCACCTGCCTCTTCTTCTTCTGATCTTTTCGAAGTGTTCCTAAATTACAGTGCACGCACACACTGTCATAAAGCGGCACAGGTAATACGTATTGCTCAATTAATTAGAGATCCTTCTATATCATCAGCCATTCCAGCAATTAATTTTTTCTAACTCTGTATCATCTAATCAATTCAATATCTTCAACAATACTCAACTCTATCGTCTAATTATTTTCCTTAGTTCCTTTTATATCATGCAAACTCCATGAATTGGTGGTGTTGAATCATACTCTATTACTTAGTCAGTTTTATTTCATTGTTATCAGGAGATTATAAGTCCAAGATCAAGAGGACCCGTGCAATTGAATCTTTTTTCCAATCAGTTTAGCGTGATGTATTTGCAAGCATTGATGATACTAATATTATACAGTGCTATCAAAAAAATATGAGGAAATGCAAGGGGCTACTACCTCGTGGACTTTGTGTAAATGGTATAATATGTTTTTTTTGCAAAATTTCATATGAACAATTGATTTAGTTTATGTCCAATGTCTTGATTTTATGTTTGCAGATCCAGGTCCTTCTACTATTCCTGGTGAAGAAACGATGGCCTTGAATTAAGGAAGTCTTCGGTAATTTGGTACCAAACCATGTTTGCAATGATGCACTTTGTTAAACTATTTGTTTCTATGGAATTTCCTCTCGTGATAGTAATGAATTTATATTTCATTTTGAATGTGATTTTGTACCATACTTATAACACACGTTGTTGTGCGTGGTATTTGACGATATATTTAGTCAGTTAGTTTTAGCCCCAGACTTTGAGAAATTCTGGCTCCGCCTCTACGCACAGCTTGTAAAATTAAACCAGGTGTCCATGCATGTTCATCCTACAAACATTTTGTTTTTTATTGATGATGTGTCGACGATCGAATTGAATCTCGTTATCTTTTTTCGGAATGGTGCGTACGTAGATGCCAAGCTATGCCATTAGTCTCCGGAATGGTAGACCGATCAGGGGTGACCATGTGACTTGAGATACACATGGGTCGCTCTCAAAGAAGAAACGGTACGTGGCCTCTGGCCTGATCTTGAGCTTAAGCCTTCCCCTAGCACCACGAGAGCCTTTGCTGAGAAGGAGCTCTCGAGGATGTCGCGGTGGTTCTTCCAGGCACGGATCAGCTGATGGCGATGAGACCTTGTTAGTCGCTAGCTCCCGATTAGGTGAGGGGTTGATCATCCGCTTCTTCCTCATCACGTAGCTAGTAGTACACCACCACTTCTTCACTACTAAGTTGGAAGCTACAGCAGCCCTGACACGGTCATGGCTCACCCATCAATCCATCATCCGTTTCCTGAGGATGCACACCACGACACCCGGCCATGCATATAAGGCAACGGCTCCGGGACAATCACGTCCCACTTTTAGTGGCAATCTCTAGAGCTAGTGCGAAGAAGCCTAGCTAGAACAGGGTCCGGTGGCTGCCCTGTCCACGTCGGTCCACTGAGCCATGCTACTGGTAACTGCGACTTGTGCCGTCATTTCGTGCCCGATTCGCTCACCGTTAACCTAGCTGGCTAGCTAGCCAGGAAGCTTCATGTATCACAGTCAGTTGATTTGGATTCCATCGCACGTGGAAGAGACAAAACATGAGAAGAAACAGGGAACCTCAGAAGCAGGGATCGGTGGTTGGATCCTATAAAAGAGTTAAACGCACTCGGGTTCTAAAATTTGTTCGAGATGTGATGATTTGGTTCTACAACTTGCAAAATGACCCTATTCAGTCTCTGAACTTGCACCCAAGGTATAACTTTGGTCCTGGACCAATCACAGAGTGACAATTGGACTCGTCGGGCCCGAGCCAGTCGGCGCACGTGTTTTTGCAAATACTTTCTGTGTTTATTGTATGTATGTTGGATTATATTCCGTACGTCTCATATTAGTTGTATCTAATACTGAAATACATCTAGATACATCAATTCTAACGACAACTAACATGGGACGAATGGATGATATGCAAATGCAGGCGTCGCTAGTGGACTTACAGTGTTCATATTCTTGAACTAATCTACGGTAGATTATTATAAAAAACGTATAATTAAACAACCAGGACATGATCATATCTAAGGGTATTATCGACTTTTCAACAAACATATGGCATGAGCCAGAAAGACCTAAATTACGTTCTCAAGATGTGTTTTTTCACACTTGTTTCTATGTATACCTAAATTTAAGCCATTTCGAAAGAAAACTCAGCCAAATTTTTACATTTAAACTCTGGAATTCAAAATAACGGCCCCTCAAAAATGTGATCTAAAGATCCACTTGTGTCCCCTAAAAAAAGATGTCAGAGCATTTACAGCCGGGTGCCCCAAACTCACCTCAAACGTCCGGGTGGGTCGCCCGGTCACGAATTTTTGATGCAGATTGGCACCTCAAACGAGCTTCAAACGCCCGAGATGACTGACACCCCCCCATATCTAATCCAAACATGGGGCAGATATGGGGGTGCCTGGGTGCGTCCGCCACGTCGGACCTGGCCCACTCGACCCCACATATATTCCTTCATATCTGCTCACTGGACCAAATCCTAGCCAATTTCCTCCACTTCCCTTCGTCACCCAAACTCTCGTCCGAGATCAACGACCTTCTCCGCCATGGCGGGCAGCGGATCCGAGTCCTTCACCTCCAGATCCGTCGGCCACAAGCTCATCCCGATTCTGAGGAGGAGATGGTCATCTGGCTTGCGCTCCGCCACTCCCGGGAGGAGGCCCGCGCAAAGCAGTGTGCGGACTCCTTCCGTCGGAAATCTATTGCGTCCGCCCAATTGGTGCATGGATCCGGCGCTAGGTGTGTTGTTGCCGCCTCACCGGAGATGGTGTGGACCGTCTGACGTCCGAACGGGGTGACGGACGCGCAACTCCTTCGTTGACGCGCGGAGCAGGAGGACGCTCCATGCACGCGCAAACGCTCTAGCGCTAGGTGTGTCGTCCGACGCAAATATGGCGTGGCGTGCCCGCCGTGCGAGGCAGTGGGCCCGGGGGGCGGCAGCATCCCTCGCGGCGGTGGACGTCGGCGAGGCGGAGTCGCATTCTTCGGCACCCCGTATGCAGCAGTGCGGGCCCGGGAGGCGGCGGCAGCCCTTGTGGTGGTGGACGTCGACGAGGCGGAGTCGCATTCTTCGGCGCCCCGTACGCACGACTGCGGGCACCACACACGCGTCGTGCTGGATGTCGCCGGCTCATCCTAGGACGCATCCATCATCGATCTGACGTCCACTGACACCGTCTGGGTTAAGGACTCCGATGAGGAAGAGTCGGGCATGGAAGGCGGCGGCGCCTTGAGTCCCGTGAGCCGGCTCATGTCCCATGCCTTACTCTACCTTGCCAACGACCAGGCCAACACTCGGGGAGCGCAGCCGGTGGCCGGACATGGGCATGACGGAGTCGGACGAGCTCCGCGCAGATTAGATGTCATGGATTTGAGATTTCTAATTTAAGGTGTCCGGATTTGAAATATATTATTTAAGGCTTGATCGGTCAATGTCCGTGAACGTATCCAGACGTGTCCGTGGGCGTTTGAGGGGCCGATTTTGGCTAGTTCTGGCTGTAAATGCTCTCACTTGTTCTTTCCAAAATGCTACCGCGTGCTTGTCGGTTGCCCACGTTGCGTCCTAAAATCCCGTCATTTGAACTTGTCTCATAGTCGTAGCTTAGCACTTTGGAGCACCTCGGCGCACAAGACGGAGAGGGACCCGTCTGCGGGACGACGACGGACACCGACGGCGACGCTACGGCACCCACCTGCACTTCCTTCCTTCCCTTTTTTTTTCTGTACCAGCTGTGTATGTATCATTGTATGTACATATACATGCATGTATTGCCGCCTCGTATGTGGTCGAAGCCGCCTCAAACATTTCGTTACGCACGTAGTATGGACACGATCGAGATGGCCAGATGGGACAACGTGCATATATCCAACGCAAGTTGCTGTTGGCACGAGGCGTTGAATCGATCTTGCCGTAGAAAAACAGAGGAAACAGGGAACAAAACAAATCAGACGAAAAAAAGATGAAAATAGTGGGATGAAAAAAAACCGTGAACGCAGTCTTACGAATTCAGACGTTAAAAATAGAGATTTAGAATTTAAAGTACCTTCATGCCCTTTCACATGTTTCTCAGAGGATCATTCATCTTCGTATCAGCCCGTGTATCTCCCAACAGGGCCGGCCCTGACATTTGAGAGGCCCTTATGCGAACTGAGAAAATGGGTCCTTAACACTACTATCTAATAGACAATTTTTTTTCCAAGCCTATCTATCATGTACAACGAAAATTCATATAAAAGTAAAATTCATTAGCAAATATGATCTTAATACACCACGGTCCACGGATATATCAGATGATTATAGGATTATTAGGATACAGGGCCGGCCATGGGCCATGGCGGCGAGTGCAACAACCTAGGGCCCAGCACGAGCAGGGGCCCATGCCTTATGCGTGCACACAATACACAGTATATTCATAGAAAGAAAAATTATACGCAAGACAAACAGCCCAGCCCATGAAGAAGCGAGCAGCAACGCACGAACGAAGCCAACAATCCCGTTCGCTCCCAGTCCCGGAAACACGCCGCCAGCCGCCAACTCATCGTCTCCCTCTCGTTCTCATCCTCTTCCCCAAATCCAATTGATTGCCCCGAGTTCCTATGAGGCCAGAACCCCAACTCCCCAAGCCAATCAATGAATTGTCCAGTAGTATCACACTTCAGTGTATTTCTTTGCATCCTACAAATACCCCAAGGGCCCCGGCAAACGGATCCAGAGAGGCGAGCCGGCCAGCGACGACACACCATGTGCCCTGGCAGGAACACGGAGAGTAGCAGCCGGCAGACGACCATCGATAGTTGGGGCTGTGGTCCGCCTGTTCGGCAGTGGAGAGCGGAGACGTGGAGTCCAGGCAACTCCTTGTAATTTTTTGCATCTCAATTTTTTCCCTTGTCTATTTTCTGCTTATGACGAATTGATGCGAGCAGTGTGGAGCAGCGTTGGATTTCTTCTATTTGCTCCAAGAGACCAATAACAGGATTCGTGAAGACAAGAATTCGGGTGTTCTCTCTCCTTTTAACTGTTCCTTTTTCAAAACTTAAATCACTAAAGAACTATTTGAGATCCGATGTCCCCTATCATGTTTAACATTGTGGTGGATATGTTAGCAATTTTGATAGGAAGGGCTAAGGAGAATGGTCAAGTGGGCGGCTTGGTACCTCATCTTGTTGATGGAGGTGTATCCATCCTTCAGTACGCTGATGATACAATCATCTTTATGGAGCATGACTTGGCCAAGGCGAGAAATATGAAACTGGTGTTATGCCTATCTGAACAATTGACCGGGTTAAAAATTAACTTTCATAAGAGCGAGTTGTTCTGCTTTGGTAGAGCCAAAGAAGAACAGGAGTCTTATAGGCAATTGTTTGGGTGCGAGTTGGGGAGTTTACCCTTCTCCTACCTAAGTATTCCGATACACCATCGTAGGCTGACAAACAGAGAATGGAAATGCATCGAAGACCGATTGAGAAGAAACTGAGTTGCTGGAAGGGTAAGCTCATGTCATACGGAGGCCGATTAATCTTGATAAATTCGGTGCTCACGAGTATGCCTATGTTCCTCTTATCGTTCTTTGAGGTCCCAGTTGGTGTTAGGAAAAGACTGGACTTCTATCGACCGCGTTTCTTTTGGCAGGGTGATGAACTTAAAAGAAAATACCGGCTTGCTAAATGTGATATCATATGTAGACCGAAAGACCAAGGGGGTCTTGGTATTGAGAATCTTGAAGTTAAGAACATATGCCTTCTTAGTAAGTGGTTGTGGAAGCTCTCGTCCGGGACTGAGGCCATGTGGGCGTAGATCCTTCGAAGCAAGTACCTCCAGACTAAAACGTTGTCCCAGGTCACAGTCAGGCTGACTGACTCGCCTTTCTGAAAAGGACTAATGAAAGTGAAAGGACCGATATGGTTGACTAGAGGGGGGGGTGAATAGGCAACTACCAAATTTTAGCTTTTCTTTACCAAATTAAACTTTGCATCAAAGTAGGTTGTCTAGATGTGCAACTAGGTGAGCAACCTATATGATGCAATAACAACAAACATACAAGAAAGCAAGGGTAGAAACAATAAAGAGCTTGCACAAGTAAAGGTAAGAGATAACCAAGAGTGGAACCGATGGAGACGAGGATGTGTTACCGAAGTTCCTTCCTTTTGAGGGGAAGTACATCTCTGTTGGAGCGGTGCGGAGGCACAATGCTCCCTAAGAACCCACTAGGGCCACCGTATTCTCCTCACGCCCTCACACAATGCGAGATGCCGTGATTCCACTATTGGTGCCCTTGAAGGCGGCGACCGAACCTTTACAAACAAGGTTGGGGCAAACTCCACAACTTTAATCGAAGGCTCCCAACAAGACCATGAAGCTTCACCACAATGGAATATGGCTCCGAGGTGACCTCAACCGTCTAGGGTGCTCAAACACCCAAGAGTAACAAGATCCGCTAGGGATGAGTGGGGGAATCGAAAATCCCTTGGTGGAAGTGTAGATCGAGGCCTTCTCAACCACTCCCGAGCAAATCAACAAATTTGATTGGCTAGAAAGATAGATCGGGCGGAAATGAAGCTTGGAGTATTTAATGGAGCTTGAGCAATAAATGGAGCTTGGGGGAGGAAGAGGTAGGTGAGAAGGAGGACGGGGACTCCCTTTTATAGTGGGGGCAACAATCCCGTTTCCCCCCCACCAACCAGCCCCGCACAGGGCGGTACTACCGCTGAGAGGGGGCGGTACTACCGCCAGGCGACGGTACTGCCACGCCACCCAGCGGTACTACCGCGCTGAGGAGACTTAGTAGGGAACGGACCCCAATTGCGGTACTACCGCGGTGGTACGGCAGTACTACCGCTCCTGAAACGGTACTACCGCCACTACAACCGTGACTAGTGCCGCAAAACCCGACACGAGAAAAAGACCTCTCGAATCGAGGCGGTAGGACCCAAACTACCCAGCGGTACTACGACAGTGGGGTCAAGGGCGGTAGTACCGCTGTGGAGCGGTACTGCCGCTTGTGACCCTTGGGCCGTAGTACCGCAGGCAGTGCGGTACTACCGCTGGGGCAAGAGAGAGAGAGAGAAGGGATCCCTCAAATATGCTGAGGACACGGCGGAGGTGCCAGGCCCCCGGCGGTACTACTGCTGTGGAGCCAAGGGCGGTACTACCGCTGCGGAGCGGTACTGCCGCTTGGCTCCTCAACGGTACTACCGCTGGGTGCGCGGTACTACCGCTTAGACCCAGACAGGACAAGGAAGAGAGGAGAGATCTCTTCAATGGAAAGGAAATGCTCAGAGGGTGAGAAGCAGATGTGTACGTGATGATTCCACCCATGCAAAACCCCAGCGGACCCCCTCTTGATAGTACGGTGCCCTCTACGCAACTAGTCCACCGAGAAAGAAACGAAAGAGCTACACCGTCTTGAAATACACTCCAAGAGGAAGAAGGCGTCTCGTGCCGGGGGAGAAACTGTGAATTATTCAAAGCACAAGATTAGTCCGCAAACATGTTGTCATCAATCACCAAAACTACCTTGAGAGAGATATGCCGTCACAATCTCCCCCCTTTTGGTGGATTGATGACAACTAGGGATTTGCGCAAGAAAAAGAAATAAAACAAAGAAAGCTAAGAACTACAAAATATAGACGGGCTCCCCCAGAATGTGTGCACCAAGAGATGGCACGACCCACACATTCAGATCAAAACTCCCCCTATATTTTATAGTCCAACAATCCTAAGCACAAGATATATGAGAGAATTGAATAAACAGGACAAGCATGCATCTCACAATAAACTACAGTACTCAGACATGACATAAGTAATAAGGTAGCGATAGGGAGCATATGTCTCACACCATATGTCTAGAGCTTAGGACGCACACCAAACCAAACCAAAGAAGGACACCAAGAGAATACACAAGAAACCACAAGACGACACAAAACACGACACAAGAGGCAAATCCCTACACTCTCCCCCCCTTTGGCAGCGAGACACCAAAAAGGGCATAGAGTGACACTACGACTCCAGGTGATGGGAGGTGGAAGAGCTCGAACATCACATCTCTGCATCTTCATCATGGGTCGGAAACTGCTCGACATCGGAGTCGGTCCAGTGGCAATTCTGATGAATCCAGTCCTCCTCTTCAGTGATTTGACCCTCAGACCCACTGGCAACTGTTGCTCCCATTTGACGCATGAGCTCCTTGTGGCGCGTCCTGGCATGCTTCTCCGCCACATGAGTCATGTACTGACCATGAGACTCCATCCAGAAAAGCTTCTTCATCTTGCGCTTAAGCTTCCGTGCCCACGACGGTTCTGCACTAGAGGGGCCAAAGTTCTCCTCATGATCATCTGTAGCAGCCTCACCCTCGGTCCCCATGGTAGCATCAGCAGACGGACCCCCTGTGGCAGCAGTAGCAGATGGACCTCGTGTGTGAGGCGCTGTCCAGTTGTCCTTCTTCCTCAGACGCTTGATCTCATGAGACACCAAGTCTCCAGTCTCCAGCAACAGTCTGGGATAAGTCTGTGCCCAGGCCCTCTCAATGAGCCTCATGATGAATGGACCATAGATAGGACACTTGCGCTCAGACACGGCAGATAGAAGTTCAGACCACATGACATGAGAGATATCCAGGCTCTCTCCAGTGCTTGCTTCCTTCTCATGCTGACAGAAAAGGAGCATGTCCACGAGGTAAGAGTGGACCATATCTAGATTCCCGATCCGAGGGAAGAGAGTCTCACAGAATATGCGATGAAGAATGTCCAGATACGGAGACAGCTCATAGGTCTTCTTCTGAGTGACTGGGTGAACCTTCACAGTGCAGTAGGGCCAAAGCGCTTGCTTGTGGGTGGATGTAGCATTGCGGTGAGGACGGAAACCGACGGGAGTCTCAAACCCAGTATCCACCACATCAAGTAACTCCATGAAAGCCTTCCACTTGACAGAAAGCAGCTTGCCATTGGCCATCCATGTCAGAGTCCTGTCGACATCCGTCCCAAGATGGACGGTGGCATAGAATTGAGCTACCAAATCCGCATCAAAGTCCTTGTTGAATTGCATGATCCTGAGAATGTTCAGCTGAGTGCACATCTGAAGAGCTTCGCCAAAGTACTCCGGATCCTTCTCCATAGCATTAATGCCAATGGAGTGAACATCAACAAAAAGATTCTTCTTGGCCTTGATCACATCAAAGTAGATGGCAAACTGAAAACGGTTCCAGAACGGGCGGTTGACCAAAGTGGGTTCTTGGTCCACCGCATAGGGGTTGCGGCGACGCTTCTCCCAAAACTCCTTGTTGGTCATCTCAGTCACAGTCTTCTCTTTTGGCTTGTTGGCAGCTCGCTTCGATTGCTGAGGAGGTGGAGGAACACTTGCAGAAGCACTTGCTGGAGGCGGTTGGGTGCTCGAGGAACCACCGGCAGGCTCTGAGGTGCGGTAGCGTTTTGATGTGGCACGCCCGGGGTTGATACGGTGACCTTGCTGCTCGGAATGGTCATCACCTGGAGCCAAACACAAGAACAACGCGAAACAACCAGAAAGAACGAGCATAAGCCAACAACACAACAAAAGATCAAGGTAAGGCAGGAGAATGATGGAAATTGGCATGCAGCAGTAGTACCGTGACCTGCCCGCGGTAGTACCGCCCCAAGTGGTAGTACCGCCCCAAAGGGAGCGGTAGTACCGCTCTAGGTCAAGCGGTAGTACCGCTCCAAAGGGAGCGGTAGTACGGCTTGAGGCAGATAAACAGCAGTTTCAAAGCACGAGGCGGTGAAACAGTGGTTTCCTACTACCGTGGTCGGATCCGGCACTACCGGCCTACCAAATTCAAAAATAATCCTACCAAACTCTAATCTAGATAGTCCAGTTGCCTTCTCCAATCAACTCAAGCCTAGAGTTCGCCAAAAATCTAGAGATGCAACCACCATTGCCCCTAAGAAACAAGAACTAAAAGGAGACAAAACGAAAGAAAGAACGGGAGAAATACCGGCATCCATGGCAAGAGGACGTGGTGGGGATCGACTCCACCAAAGGAAATGGAGAGGGACGCCCCGGAGACGGAGATCCGCCGGAGCCCTCCCGCGGCGAGAGGAGGCTGGAGAGAGGAAGAGAAAAGAGGGGCGAAGTGAATGGGTATGGGGGAGAAGAAACCTCCCCCTGCCCCGACTTAACCCCCTGTTCTCGTCCCCCAGCGGTAGTGCCGTGCTGGGGGGGCGGTAGTACCACTCACGAGCGGTAGTACCGCGCACCACCAGCGGTAGTACCGCCCAGCGCGCCACGGCAACTAAACAGACACGGCTTAGCTCGAGAAAACGACAAAAAAACGGCAAACACACCAGCAAACGACCAAGACACACCTCTTCACAAGAGGGCGCTGGCCGAGGCCACCTATGTTTGAGTCAAAAGGTATGGCACCGTGAAGATTTTAACCTTGGGCCCATGACCAAAACTCGTCTTTTAAGCACAAGTGCCATCTACAATGGCTAAAGTGAAAGACTTGATCAATTTATGCATAATGGGGGGAGGGAGAGTTCATTGAGAGAACAACACTCCCCCTATGTCCATGCCTACACCCAAACTAGAAAAAAAATTGAGCGTGGTAGGGTGTGCACGGGTTCAAGCAACATTGCTCGAATCAATGATATTTAGCTCATGCCTTAACTCGCGAAATCTTGCTTCATCCAAGGGCTTCGTGAAAATATCTGCAAGGTTGTCGTGAGTGTTGACATAGTTGAGCTCGATCTCTCCTCGTCTAATGTGATCCCGGATGAAGTGATACCGAATCTCAATATGCTTCGTCTTGAAGTGTTGCACTGGGTTGAGAGAAATCTTGATGGCACTTTCATTGTCACACCAAAGAGGCACTTTATCACAAGTGACACCGTAATCCTTTAAAGTTTGCCTCATCCATAGAAGTTGTGCACAACAACTGCCGGCGGTGACATACTCCGCCTCAGTGGTCGAGAGAGACACACAACTTTGCTTTTTGGAAGACCAACTTACCAAAGAGCAACCAAGGAATTGGCACCCTCCGGAAGTGGACTTCCTATACACTTTGTCTCCCGCCCAATCGGAATCCGAGTACCCTACAAGCTTGAAGTTTAATCCTCTTGGGTACCATAAGCCAAAGTTTGGGGTATGAGCCAAATATCGGAAGATTCGTTTGACTGCCACATAGTGACTTTCCTTAGGTGCGGCTTGAAACCATGCACAAATTCCCACACTCAACATGATGTCCGGTCTAGATGCACAAAGGTAAAGCAAGGAACCAATCATGGAACGATATACCTTTTGATCCACCACTTTACCATTGGGATCTAAGTCAAGTTGGCACTTGGTGGGCATTGGAGTGGAGGCCGGCTTGACGTCACTTAGCTTGAATCTCTTGAGCATGTCTTGGGTGTATTTGGATTGATTGATGAAGGTTCCTTCTCTTCTTTGCTTCACTTCAAACCCTAGAAAGAACTTCAACTCTCCCATGGAGGACATCTCGAACTTTGAGGTCATGAGAGCAGAAAATTCCTCATTGAAAGCTTTGTTAGGAGAACCAAAGATAATATCATCAACATATAATTGGCACACAAACAACCCCCCTTTGACCTTCTTAGTAAAAAGAGTGGGGTCGATTAGCCCAACTTCAAAACCACGATCTTGTAACAACTCGGTAAGGTGGTCATACCACACACGTGGGGCTTGTTTAAGGCCATAGAGTGCCTTATCGAGTTGATACACATGATCGGGAAAGTAGGGATCCTCGAACCTGGGGGGTTGCTTGACGTAAACCAATTCATTAATGTGACCATTAAGAAAAGCACTCTTCACATCCATTTGTTGTAACTTAAAGTTATGATGAGAAGCATATGCAATCAACATGCGAATGGATTCAAGACGAGCAACGGGAGCAAGGGTTTCACCGTAGTCGATACCCTCGACTTGGGAGTAGCCTTGTGCTACCAAACGAGCCTTGTTGCGAATGATAATCCCATGGGCATCTCGCTTGTTCTTGAATATCCACTTGGTTTCAATGACATTATGGTTCCCCGTTGGCCTTGGCACCAATCTCCACACTTTGTTGCACTCAAAGTTGTTGAGTTCTTTGTGCATGGCATTGAGCCAATCCGGATCTTCTAGTGCCTCATAGACCTTGTGGGGTTCCACACAAGAGACAAACATGTGATGCTCACAATAATTTGCTAATTGTCTACGAGTGCTTACCCCCTTTCTTAAGCTTCCAAGCACATTCGTCATGAGATGATCCTTGGTGGAGAGCTTGGAAGCAACCTTGGCGGCACGACGCTCTAATTCCTCCTCGGTGGTGAGTTGAGGAGCGGTTACTTGATCATCTTGAGCGCCGTCATGAACTTGTTCTTGATCTTGAACTTGCTCGGGGGAGAGAACTTGACCTTGGGCATCACTTGGTGTGTCAACACCGTCTTGAGTATGATCTTGCCCTTGGTCTTGTTCATGAGGTTGAGGGCCTTCACTTTGTTCTTCGGAAGCGTGTGGGCCTTGGGTTGGTGATGGCTCCACTTGAGTGGAGCATTGTCCTTCTCCTTCGGCCACAAGGGGTTCCTCAATGGGTAGGATGAAACCAACACCCATTCTTCTTATGGCTTGAGGAGGAATTTCATCACCTACATCACAAGTGCCACTTTGCTCCACTTGGGAGCCGTTATTCTCATCAAACTCCACGTTACACTTCTCCTCAATAAGTCACATGGATTTATTGAGTACACGGTAAGCATGAGAGTTTGTAGCATAACCAACAAATATGCCCTCATAAGCTCTAGCCTCAAATTTAGACAACCGAACACCTTTCTTAAGAATGAAACACTTACACCCGAATACCCGAAAGTACTTGAGGTTGGGCTTGTTACCGGTGAGTATCTCATATGGGGTCTTGTTCAAGCCCTTGCGGAGGTAGAGCCGATTGGATGCATGGCATGCGGTGTTGATGGCTTCGGCCCAAAAGTTGTATGGAGACTTGAACTCCGCCATCATGGTCCGTGCCGCATCCATCAACGTTCGGTTCTTCCTCTCCGCAACACCGTTTTGTTGAGGGGTGTATGGTGCGGAATATTGATGCTTGATTCCCTCATCACTAAGAAATTCATCCAAGGTGTAGTTCTTGAACTCGGTGCTGTTGTCACTTCTTATTGTCAAGATCTTTGCATTGTGTTGACGTTGTGCTTCATTTGCAAAGTCAATGACGGTTTGTTGGGTCTCGCTCTTCCTCTTGAAGAAATACACCCATGTGTACCTTGAGTAGTCATCCACAATCACCAAGCAATACTTCCTACCTCCAAGACTATTGAAGGATGGGGGCCCAAAAAGATCCATGTGAAGGAGCTCCAAGGGCCTCCTTGAATAAATGATAGTCGTGGGAGGGTGAGCCTTCTCATGTAGTTTTCCTTTCATACATGCACTGCAAGCACGATCTTTAGCAAAACTAACATTCGTTAGTCCACGGACATGGTCCCCCTTGAGAAGAATTTGCAAAGATATCATATTGACATGGGATAAACGGCGATGCCAAAGCCATCCCACATCAACTTTAGCCATTAGGCATGTCGCGGTCTTAGTGGGTCGCTCCAAAAAGTTAATCACATATAGACCGTTCTCGACATGCCCAACAAAAGCTACTTTAAGAGTCTTGCTCCACAAGAGGGCCACGGTATCGATATCAAAGAAAGTGGCAAAGCCCATGATTGCAAGTTGACGAACGGAAAGTAAATTGTATGCAAGGGACTCAACAAGCATGATCTTCTCGATCGTGAGATCATGAGAGATGACCACCTTGCCAAGTCCCAATACCTTAGAGGATGAGGCATCACCCCACTTGACATTGGTGGGCATAGATGGAACTTTGTGCACGTCCACCACCAAGTCCTTGCTTCCGGTCATATGATTTGTTGCTCCGCTATCGAGCAACCATGATCCACCTCCGGAAGCAACACCTACAAGAGATCAATGCTTGGGTTTAGGTACCCATTTTGTAATGGGTCCTTTGATGTTAGTAACAAGGGTCTTAGGAACCCAAATAGACCATTCAATGTACTCATGAAGAGAACCAACAAATTTGGCATAAACATGCCCATCACTAGCATGGCATAACACATAAGAAGGATTAAAATCGCCGGCTTTGTTGGGAGGGATGACATTGCCCTTCTTGACATTGTTCTTCTTCTTCTCCTTGGGGGCACTCTCTCCCTCCCTCACAAAGGTTTGCATGAGGGGAGGAGGTCGTTTGGTCTTGTCATTCTTCTTCTTGTTCTTGGAGTCGGGCACGTACCCAACCCCTTCCTTGGCCACACCTCCCTTTTGGTTGATCAAGAGATCGTTGAGGTTCTACTTGCCTTGTATGCAAGTCGCAAGACCTCTCTCAAGTTGCTCCTTCAACTTAGCATTTTCCTCAACAAGATGTATATGCTCACAACACGGGTTAGTAGCATTTGCATTATCAATTAAAACCATATGAGGAAAAGTTGCTTTCTCCTTAGTTAGCTTCACTTGGAGTTGATCATGAGACTCCTTGAGACTAGCGTGAATACCCTTCAAGGCCTTGTGGGCCTTGTCAAGTATATCAAACTCCTCTTTGAGTCTAGCAAGATCAACCCCGAGTTTGGCCTTCTCGGAATTTAGCACACGAGAAACAATGAGGGCATGATCATAATCTTTCTTTAACTTAGCATGATCAACGTTGTGTGACTCCTCAAG
Organism: Triticum monococcum; assembly: GCA_034509565.1. Classification (NCBI taxonomy): domain Eukaryota; kingdom Viridiplantae; phylum Streptophyta; class Magnoliopsida; order Poales; family Poaceae; genus Triticum; species Triticum monococcum. The sequence goes on from CM067846.1 coordinate 74,151,827, forward strand.
AGCCAAACGAAGACCACGCTCTTCCTCAAGAGCATTGGAAAGATCCGAAATCTCATCGGCATAGTCACGACTATGCCCTTCCATCTTAGAGATGGTGTCTTCGTGAGCCTCGATCTTGTCATTGGCATCACCAAGTTGTTCCAAGAGAGCAACAAAGTGCTTCTTGGATTTTCCCTTGAGTTTGCCCATAAAAGCCTCAAACTCGTTAGCCTCCACATTAGCTCCCTCAAGTTCATTAATGCTATCCGTTGGGGAAGGATGATTAATGATGGTAGTTTTGATGTTGGAGGTTACCTTGTTGGTGGCTTTAGCCATGAGGCACTTGGCGGTGATGTTCTTGTTGGGTGAGTCACAGAGAGACACCCGTGACGTTGTTGCAATGGCAACGGAGGCCATGGCAACCGACTCATCATCTTCATCATCGTCATCATCCTCATTGTACTCTTCTTGCACAACCAAGGCCTTGGGAGGAGTCTTCTTGGTGAAGTTGTTCTTGTTGGGGAACGACTTGGCCTTGTCCTTTTGGATGAGTTTGCCACCATTGTCTTCCCTCTTCTCATACGGGCATTCCGCAACGAAATGACTCACGTTGCCGCAATTGTAGCAAGTTCTTACACGTTGCTTGCCCCTTGTGCCACTCGAGTTGTTTTTGCCAAAGTTGGGCCTTGAGTTTTTCTTGCTCCAAAATTGCCTTGAAGCAAGTGCCATGTGTTCATAATATGCATACTTTGTATCTTCGGGGTTGCTCTCCTCTTCTTCCTCTTGTTCTTCTTCCATGGTGAGCTTGGCCTTCAATGAAAGGTTAGGCTTCTTTGCCCGTTGAGAACGGAGCACTGCATTGTCGGCGGTCTTGTCCAAAATGTTCATGGCCACAAACTCATCCAACACTTCGCTTGAGGTCAAAGTGTGGAAGTCCGGTCTTTGACGAATGACGGAGGACATGGCCTTGTGGTAGGGCATCATTGCCTTGAGGAATTTGCGCTTGATCCAATTGTCATCCGTGTCCTTGCTCCCGTGATCTCGTAGTGAGACCGCGAGTTTGGTTACTCTCTGATAAAGCTCACGAGGTTCTTCATCTTCCTTCATTGCAAACTCATCGGCCTCATCTTGTACCACTTCATAGTTGGAGCGTTGAATGCTTGCGCTTCCCCGGTAGAGAGGCACGACACAATGCCATGCATCTTTGGCCAAGGCGAAGGGACGAAGATGAGGTAGGTCTTCGGGTGGAATTGCATCTTGAATGATGAAGAGAGCATTCTCATTGAATTGATTGTCCGCGGCTTCTCGAGGAGTGAAGTTGCTTGGATCATGTGGATAGAAACCTTCGTCAATGATTCTCCAAAGGTTAGTGTTCACATGATTTAAATGACGTTTAAAGCGGTAAACCCAAGAATCAAAATCCTCATTTTTCACAATCTTAGGGGGAGGACCGGCATGATTCAAATGAGTGGAAGGAACCGGTCCACCATAAACAAGTGGTGGTTCCACATGGGCAAAGATGCCGGTGCCATTCTTGCCACTAGAAGAAGGAGCCTTTTCACTACTAGATTCCCCCTTGTCGGGGATAGCATCCGACACCTTGTTGGCGGGATCACCCACATTCAACGGTGCGGTGGAAAGTTTAAGCCCCTCAAGAAATTTAGTAAACATGCTTTCAACTTCGGTCGTCATGGAGGTTTTCAATGTCTCCAAGGCCACATTGAACTCCTCACGAGAGACCGAAGTTCCCCATCTCCCGTAGACGAGATCAGATTCACACCGGAGTGTTCCTCCACACTGTCTATGGTATCAACCATACTCTTTGGACGGTAAAGTCCTTAATAAAGAGATGAGGCTCTGATACCAATTGAAAGGATCTATATGGTTGACTAGAGGGGGGGGGTGAATAGGCAACTACCAATTTTTAGCTTTTCTTTACCAAATTAAACTTTGCATCAAAGTAGGTTGTCTAGATGTGCAACTAGGTGAGCAACGTATATGATGCAATAACAACAAGCATACAAGCAAGCAAGGGTAGAAACAATAAAGAGCTTGCACAAGTAAAGGTAAGAGATAACCAAGAGTGGAACCAGTGGAGACGAGGATGTGTTACCGAAGTTCCTTCCCTTTGAGGGGAAGTACGTCTCCGTTGGAGCGGTGTGGAGGCACAATGCTCCCCAAGAAGCCACTAGGGCCACCGTATTCTCCTCACGCCCTCACACAATGCGAGATGCCGTGATTCCACTATTGGTGCCCTTGAAGGCGGCGACCGAACCTTTACAAACAAGGTTGGGGCAAACTCCACAACTTAATCGGAGGCTCCCAACAAGACCACGAAGCTTCACCACAATGGAATATGGCTCTGAGGTGACCTCAACCGTCTAGGGTGCTCAAACACCCAAGAGTAACAAGATCCGCTAGGGATGAGTGGGGGAATCGAAAATCCCTTGGTGGAAGTGTAGATCGGGGCCTTCTCAACCACTCCCGAGCAAATCGACAAATTTGATTGGCTAGAGAGATAGATCGGGCGGAAATGAAGCTTGGAGTATTTAATGGAGCTTGAGCAATAAATGGAGCTTGGGGGAGTAAGAGGTAGGTGAGAAGGAGGAAGGGGACTCCCTTTTATAGTGGGGGCAACAATCCCGTTGCCCCCCCACCAACCAGCCCCGCACAGGGTGGTACTACCGTTGAGAGGGGGCGGTACTACCGCTAGGCGACGGTACTGCCGTGCCACCCAGCGGTAATACCGCGCTGAGGAGACTTAGTGGGGAACGGACCCCAATTGCGGTACTACCGCGGTGGTAGGGCGGTACTACCGCTCCTGGAACGGTACTACCGCCACTACAACCATGACTAGTGCTGCAAAATCAAACACGAGAAAAAGACCTCTCGAATCGAGGCGGTAGGACCCAGACTACCCAGCGGTACTACGGCAGTGGGGTCAAGGGCGGTAGTACCGCCGTGGAGCGGTACTGCCGCTTGTGACCCTTCGGCCGTAGTACCGCAGGCAGTGCGGTACTACCGCTGGGGCAAGAGAGAGATAAGGGATCTCTCAAATATGCTGAGGACACGGGGGAGGTGCCAGGCCCCCAGCGGTACTACTGCTGTGGAGCCAAGGGCGGTATTACCGCTGCGGAGCAGTACTGCCGCTTGGCTCCTCAGCGGTACTACCGCTGGGTGCGCGGTACTACCGCTTAGACCCAGACATGACAAGGAAGAGAGGAGAGATCTCTTCAACGGAAAGGAAATGCTCGGAGGGTGAGAAGCAGATGCGTACGTGATGATTCCACCCATGCAATACCCCAGCGGACCCCCTCTTGATAGTACAGTGCCCTCTACGCAACTAGTCCACCAAGAAAGAAACGAAAGAGCTACACCGTCTTGAAATACACTCCGAGGGGAAGAAGGCGTCTCGTGCCAGGGGAGAAACTGTGAATTATTCAAAGCACAAGATTAGTCCGCAAGCATGTTGTCATCAATCACCAAAACTACCTTGAGAGAGATATGCCATAACAGAAAGTCAAACAATCAATGTTCAATAGGACGAGGTTTGTTATTGGAAACAGTGCTAGTACACGTTTCTGGGAGGATACTTGGCTTGGCGACTCACCCTTGGCTATTCAATATCCGTCTTTATATCTCATTGCTCAACAACGTGAGGTGTTCGTTGCAACGGTATTTCAATCTGTCCCCCTTAATATTCAGATTAGACGAGCGCTAGCGGGCAATCGTTGGGACGAATGGCTCGATCTAGTTAGGAGACTCATGGAGGTTCAATTTTCTGACCAACACGATGAATTACGCTGGAAACTGACTAGGTCTGGAGTATTTAGAGTGAAATCAATGTATATTAATGTTATTAATTCGAATTCCATTCCAACTTCCAAGACTGTCTGGGATGTCAAAGTTCCTTTGAAAATAAAAGTGTTTATGTGGTTTGTCCATAAACAAGTTATTTTAACAAAAGACAACTTGATTAAGCGTAATTGGACAGGACCTACTAGGTGTAGTTTCTGTGATCGGGATGAGACGATTAAGCACCTCTTTCTTAATTGCCCGTTGGCCAAAGTCCTTTGGCGGACGATCCACATTGCTTTTAATATTACTCCACCGAATTCTGTCAATGCTTTATTTGGGAAATGGCTTAATGGGATTGAGCCTGACTTAGCAAGACATATTAGGGTTGGAGTTTGTGCTCTGCTGTGGACTATCTGGAATTGCAGAAATGATTTGCTTTTTAACAGAATATCACATATTCATTTTTTGCAGGTTATTTTCCGCACCACGGCAGTGATCCGTTCGTGGTCGCTACTCACTCCGATGGAAACCAGGGAGCATTTGGTTACTGGATCTATCCGTTGGGAGATGGTAACTCGGGACATCTTCAACTGGTTTGGATGGCGGTTATGTAATAGGATAGACAATTAGTTTACCTGTCTATTTTTAGCCAGCCGGGTGTGGCGTCTCCTCTTGGCTAGTTTGTGTCGCTAGCCTTTTAGGCTCTGTGTGAGCTGTCTTTTCTTTTTTTAGTTGAAGACTTTGGAACCTTGTTGGCACATTTTGTTCCTTTGGTTAATAAGGGCATCTCGAGCCGCGCCCCCAGGAAGGCCTCTTCTGGCGTTTTTTTGCGCCGGCGCCGAAAAAACGGCCCAGTCGCGCCCCCAGGATCCCGATTTTCGCCGGCCTGGGCCGAAAACAGCGCCGGCGGACCCAGGCCGAACCCGGCGTGCTAGGGGCGCCCGGGGGCGCCGGGGCGAATTGTTTTGGCGCGAAAAAGCCGCGGGCCAGCCGCGTCAGGGACACGGCGGCTCATCTTCCCCCCCAACTGCCTCGGTTCCCGCGGGGAATCAATGGCAAGGCTGCCGCCGGTCAGCCTTGCCATTGATTCCTCACAGGCGGCGCGTCTCGGGACGGTGCGTCGACGCCTCCCCTTCCTCGCACGCGTACACACGAGCGCAGAGCGGCTATAAAAGCCAGCGGTTCTTGCCGGTGCCCACACCAGACTCGCCCCTCGCCGCCGCCCAGCCCCTCTCTCTCCGTCTCCATCGTCCTCTCCCGAGCGCCATCGGTAGCCCCTCTCTCTCCCTCTCTACCACCGCCGAGCCCGTCGGCATGGCAGAGCGCTTCCCCGGAGACGAGGCGGCGGCGAACGGCTTCGGCCGGCGTTCGCTCCGCGAACAGGACTCCTGGCTCCTGTTCCAGGCGAACATCTCGGCGCCGCCGGACATGCGCGCCGGGCCGACGGGGTGGCGGCTCAGCGACGAGGGAGTGCCCGTTCCCCCGTTACCCAACGCCATGGCGAAGCCCACGTACTTCGCCGAGGAGGTCGAGGTCGCGCGCGCCTCCCTGACCGACGACGAGCGCTCCCTCCCCCAGTACGCTACCGGCAATCACGCGGCTTGGGCGGCGTACTTCCAGCGCCGCCAGCAGCAGCGCCTGGCCTCCACCAACGGCGCGCTGGTGGTCGGCGGCGTGAAGTACAACATGGGGCGCCACCTGTCGTGGGGCGTCCTGGGCCGCACGCTGGAGGGCGTGCTAACGCACCTCGACGGCGGCAACAACCCGCCGTTGACCTATCCTGCGACGGGGGCTGCCCCGTCGCAACACCGACGCACATGAGCGTCAAGGAGGTTCGCCTCCTTCTTGTCTTCCTCCTCTCGCTCATCTTCCCACTCCTCCGGTTCTCCGGCGCTTCTCGGCGTCAAGGCCGAGCCCGTGGCGGAGACGCCAATCGGTCGGCGCACTCGCAGCGTCGGCATCGTCATCAACGAGGGCGGCCGGCGCGCCCCTCCTCGTCGGCTCCTCCGCGCTTCGTCAAGCCGAAGATGGAGCCGGGGCTAGCGCTGGTGGAGGCGGAGTTCGACGACGACGACGCGGCCCTAGAATGGGCGCGCCAGGACTCCATTGCGATGGAGAAGGCGCGCCGGGAGAAGGAGAAAGAGCGCCAGTGCGCCACCCTGCGCTGCTTCGAGGAGCGCCGACGCGGCCGCGTTGAAGACGGGGTCGTCGTCTTATGCGACAGCGACGACGACGATGACGCGCCACCGCCAGTCCGCCATGGTGACGCCGGGCAGGGGTCCAGCAGGGGCGCATGCGTCAAGGAGGAGAAGGCCGACGACGACAATGGCGGCGACGGCGGCGACGACTTCAGCCCTTTTCTTTTTTAGATTAGGTTAATGTAATGAAAATGCGCGAATTTCACCGAAATTTTCCATGTTTGGCCGAAATTTAACTAGTTTTGATCATAACTTCGCCGAACAGTCCTTTTTTTTAAATACGCGCCTGGGGCGGGCCTCGGGGCCGACTCGCCCCCAGGGCCATTTTTTGCGCCGGCTCACCCCCAGGCGGCACTTTTAGACGCCCCCTGGGGGGCCAACGGCTGGAGATGCCCTAAGATGGCCGTATGCATCACTCTGATGCAGAGGCCGGGGAACCCCCCCTTTTCGAATTTTTTTTGAGATCAACCATGTCACGGGAGAGATTGAATGGCTTGGCCATGGTGCTTTATTGAGAAAGATATGTCGGATAACATTGATCTTGACACTATTATTAGTGATTTTCCATCCAGAAATGCTCGAAGGTGTCGTTTTTCTTGAGTATGTCATTCACTTCTTTTTTGTGTATTTGCCAGGTGGCTCCTGATATTTGCTGATGCACGTTTGTGGTTGGACTGGTAGAGTTGGAATTGTAGCTTTTGTCGAATTGGATCAAGAATTTGAGAACAATGTCACATATATATTTAGTTAAGAATTAAGACAAGACTTCTAGGTTGTTGGAGCGTGTATCCTACTCCCAAAAAGTCTTCGTACGTACAGCTTACAAATTAGACCAGGTGTCACTAGTAGAAAAAGGGCCTATAGTCCCGGTTCGTAAGGGCCTTTAGTCCCGGTTCCTGAACCGGGACTAAAGTGTCGGTACTAATGCCCCGACCCTTTAGTCCCGGTTCAATCCAAAACCGGGACTGATGGGCCTCCAAGTGGGCAGTGCGCAGAGCCCAGGCAGGAGACCCTTTGGTCCCGGTTGGTGACACCAACCGGGACCAATAGGCATCCACGCGTCAGCATTTCTGTGGCTGGGGTTTTTGTTTTTTTTTGAAGGAGGGGGAGGGGGTTTGGGGGTTTTGGGGGGTTAATTTAGGTGTTTCATATATTGTGTTAGCTAGCTATAATTAATAGAGAGAAGTGTCCTCTCTTATGTCCGTGCTTGGTTGATGCTACGTACTATACATACGTATAGAGAGGACTAGACACGCTAGCTAGCTAGTAAGCAAACGAAGGAAACAGAAGATCGTCATGAACATATATGCATACAGAGAGAAGTGATATCGACCACCTCTCCTTCTCCGAGAGATTGGTCGAACAACAAGTTCTCGTATATCTATCCGACACTACCGGCTACATATATACAATAATTATCTCTTACAAATATAATCATACGGACTCATGGTTCACATAGTATTCTCCGTCTTCAGTGATCACGTGGTCAAGAAAGAATGCCGCCAATTCCTCTTGAATTGCTCGCATGCGAGCTGGTGCTAGGATTTCATCCCGCTTCCGAAACATCTAATTTGAAGAAGGGGGTCAATACATATATATATGAATGAATGAAACTCAACACAGATGATGGTAATAAAATAAAATTGTGAATGTTGTTATTTACGTACTTCATATTGTTCGTCAGAGTACCCGCCCCACTCACAGGTCGTGTGGTGGATGGACTCGCAGACGTAGTATCCACAGAAATCATTCCCTTGTTCCTGCCACAACCACTTTACAAGAAATAGAGGTTAATCAAACTGATAAGCAAGAATGCTAAATGGTATTGATGAAACTAGCGCTTGAATCACTAGCTACGAGATGCGCGGAACATGCTACTATAGTACTTACTTTCGGGTGTCTAAATTCCAGCTCCTTCGGCAGTCCCGGAACTTTTCTGGTGAATTTTCTCCAAACCCTGCCGGACAAAGAAAACAATTACTTGATATCAGGAATGAACAAAGTTGCTGATATGGTGGATAATGATCGATTTAACTTACTTCTTGAGGATTTCAGTCATGTCCGCATACTCCTGGGGATCTTTTCGTTTAGAGTCCAAGACAGTTACTACTCCCCGCTCAAGCCTAATCTCTAGGAGAATATAGTGGTACCTGCGCACGCATGCATAACTCACCAATTACATTACTATAACCTGGACTAATATATAAGGGAAATCAAATATGCACAAGACAGTAGCACTCACTTGAAGTTGTAAGGAAAGCGTATTATATCTTTGTTTTCATTTTTTTGAATGATCGTAGCAAGTTGGCCTCGGTATCTTCAGGACGATGTTCAACCTCAGTTGCATCTATGAGATATGTGTTAACGAACCCAATATCACCGATTTGTCTTTTCTTCAATTCGGCGATCTTCAATATGCATAATATAGTGAGGATAATTATAAATACATGCAATGAAAGAGATGAGCTATATAGAGAGACTTAATGACAGAAGTAGTAGTACTTACAGACAGTAGCAGGTGACCGTTGTTTTATCGAGGGCCAATTGATTGAAAAACTGATAGAACTCCTCAAATGGAATAGGCAATAGTTCAATTCCAACGAGGTCATGCTCCGGTTTAACTCTCGCATACAAAGTATTCCTCCCCTCAGACTCTCTGCAGATTTTCAAGTATCAATCATGTAATCTTCGCATCATCGTTGTTAAAGATTTTTCATCTTTGACGAGAGGCTTCCCATACTCGTATCTGTGTATCTGCACCTCCATGGGATCATAATGTACATCGCCGGGCAGGTAATCATCAACATTGCAATAACCGGGCACCATCCTCGGATCGACGATGTCGCTAGGCACCTTGAGCGGGGGCACGATTGCTTCGCTTGTTCGCCGAGCTGGGCAATTTGTTTCCCAGCTGCTCGTCGTTCTTTCAGCCTTTGATCACTGACTGTACTTCCCGACCGCTCCGCTTCGGCCCATGTCTTTGCAATAATGCGCTCATAGTTGCCTTTCGGCGGAGACTTGGGTGGTTTTGCCAGGGCAGCCAGAGTGCGCTTCACTTTCACCGGATCTACCTTATCCTCCGGAGGTGGATGTCTCTTTGCTTTCAACCCTTGAAACCAGTCATCCACTTCGGTTCGCGCGATCTTCGCGTTCTCCTCCGGGGTCCTCTCGTATGGTAACTTCTCTAGAGTCTTCAGAGAAGGACCGAATCTGTATGTCCTCCCGCCTCTGGTTGTACTGCTAGACGCCGACCGAGCAGACGGAGCGGTTGTCTTCTTTACTTGCTTAAGAGGCGGAGGAGAAGGACTACGACGCGCCGGAGCAGCTGGAGTGGCGGTAGGTCTCTTCCGCCCTTGCTGACGAGGCGGAGAAGGAGGAGGCTGACTGCTCGGGCGTGTCGGCGCAGGCGGAGAAGGAGGCGGAGTGCCGCCACGCGCCGGAGAAGGAGCCGGCCGAGGGCCCTGATCGTCACTCGCAGGAGGAGGAGGCAATGGAGGAGGCGGAGTGCCCTGACTTGCCGGAGGAGGAGGAGGAGGCAGAGGCGTCCAGTTCGGAAGGTTGATGAGCTCCTTCTGCCATAGGCATGGAGTCTTCAGAGCAGACCCCAGCCGAGTCTCCCCTTCACCGGTAGGGTGGTCAAGCTGGAGGTCCTCAAATCACTCCGTTATTTCATCCACCATCACCCTAGCATATCCTTCTGGAATCGGTTGGCAGTGAAAAGTTGCGCCTGGTTCAGTAGGATAAACAGAGCCAACAGCCGCCTTGACCTTCAAATTCATCCATTGCGTCATAAGGTGGCAATTTTGAGACTCCGTTATAGCATCCACGGGATAGCTGGCAGGAGCCGTCAAGGCATGCTCCGGCTGAAGCAGCTCGGTGGAAGCCACGCTGCTTCTGCGCTGAGATGGCGGGGTAGCTTCGGGGGAAGCTTCGGCAGTACGTTTGCTGCGATTTGCTTCTCGTTCCTCTATCGCGTCTACCCTTGCTTGCAGCGCCTGCATTTGGGTCTACTGCACTTTTTTCCTCCTCTCATGGGATTTGTAACCGCCTGCGTCCGGAAACCCAACCTTCCACGGAATGGAGCCTGGCGTGCCTCGTGTCCGTCCAGGGTGCTCAGGATTCCTGAGGGCCATTGTGAGCTCGTCGTTCTCTCTATCTGGAAAGAACTTCCCTTGTTGCGCTGCTTTGATATACTGCTTAAGCTTCCTGACTGGTATGTCCATTTGATCATTCGTCCAAATGCACTTCCCTGTTACAGGGTCCAAGGTTCCGCCAGCCCCGAAGAACCAAGTCCGGCAACGGTCTGGCCAGCTAGTTGTCTCTGGTTCGATCCCTTTAGCAACCAGATCATTCTCAGTCTTGGCCCACTTAGGCCGGGCTACGAGGTAGCCACCTGACCCCGTGCGATGGTGAAGCATCTTCTTCGCAGCATTTTGCTTGTTTGTCGCCGACATCTTCTTACTCTTTTCCGATGTCTTGTGGGCCACAAATGCGGGCCAGTGATCTCTGATCTTCTCATATCTGCCCTTGAATTCTGGTGTCTCTTTTTTATCGACAAACTATTCAGCTCTTTCTTCCACCTCCTGAATAGATCTGCCATCCTCTTAAGAGGAAAAGACTTGATTAATTGCTCTTTAACTGGCTTCTCCGGATCATCCTCTGGGGGTAGGGTGAAATTTGACTTCAGCTCAGTCCAAAGATCATTTTTCTGCATATCATTGACATAAGACACCTCAGGGTCTTCTTTAGCCGGCTTAAACCATTGCTGGATGCTTATCGGGATTTTGTCCTTAACCGGAACCCCGCACTGAGCAACAAATGCGCTCTTTGTCCGGAGGGGTTCAATCGGTTGGCCATCGGGCGCGATTGCTATGATCTCTAACTTTTACTCCGAGCTCAACTTTTTCTTCGGGCCTCGTCTCTTTACCGAAGTTGTGCTCGATCCGGAGGGCTAAAAAAAGAACAAAGGCTTAATTAATATGTGTACATACCAAAACAATGAATGCATCAATCAGCTAGTCAGCACAGGCCTAACTAATATATATACCTGGCCGGACTTGGTTCGGTCACCGGAGCCGTCATCACGGTCTCCTTCTTGCACCGGCATTGGGTCACCGGAGCCGTCCTCATGTTCTTCTTCTTGCACCGGCATTAGGTCACTGTAGCTAGCTTGTTCACCCTCTCCTTCCAGACCATCGGTGTCATTGAGAAACAACGAGACGGCATCACTTCCTTCTGCGATTATGTCCCTCAACAATGCTTCTTTTGCTTCGTCTCGGGCGGTGTCCATAGTTTCTACAAATATTTACAACATGGCAATTATTATTCAAACATGACAGATGGATATATTAGTGCCAAACATAGAACTAGCTACCTAATCATAGCAAGCTACCGGGAGGGGTATATATCGACAACGACAACACTACATCTATGTCCCTCGACGACCCTCGTTCCCGATAAAAAAAAGAGGAAGAAGAAAAAAAAAGAGGAGAAGAAAGAATAGAGGAGAACTCCTCTATTCTTCCTTCTCCTCTTTTTTTTCTTCTTCCTCTTCTTTTTTTATCCTCTTCTTCCTCTCATGTTCGAGAGGATCGCCGAGGGGTCGGGAGGTTGCGTAGTGTCAAAGGATTCAACAAAACCATGTCTTCATCATTAGGCGAAAGTAACATGTGCATGATGGTACGAAGCTCTTCAAAGTTGTTCTGGAATGGAGTCCCAGATTGGATAATTCGCTTTTTGGTACAAAGTTCAGCAAGAGCCTTCCGAATATCGCTATTTGGAAGGCCTTTGCTGAATTCGTACCAAAAGGCGGATTATTCTATCCGGGACTCCATCCCAGAACAACTGTGCAGAACTTCGTACCAACATGCCCTGGTTACTTTCGGCTAATGATGAAGGCATGGATTTCTTCAATACTTTGACACTAGGAAACCTCTCTCGACCCCTCGGCGATCCTCGACCCCTCGAACCCTCGACGACCCTGGAACCCTCGACCCCTAGACGACCCTGCTGGAACCCTCGACCCTCGACCCTATAGAACCCTCGAACCCTCGACCCTGAAACCCTCGACCCTTGACCCCTTAACGACCCTCGACCCTCTACCCTAGTTCCCGACCTTCCACCCCTCGGCGATCCTTGACACCCTCGTTCCCGATAAAAATTAAGAAGAAGAAGAAGAAGAAGAAGAAGAAGAAGAAGAAGAAGAAGAAGAAGAAGAAGAAGAAAATAGAGGAGAAGAAGAAAGGAATAGCTAGAGGAGAAGATCGAAGAACAAAAAGAAGAAGAAAAAGAGGAGAAGAAGAAAGGAATAGTGGAGAAGAAGAGAAAATAGAATATAAGAATATATTCTATTTTCTCTTCTTCTCCACTATTCCTTTCTTCTTCTCCTCTTATTTTTCTTCTTTTTTCTTCTTATTTATTTCTCCTCTTCTTTTCCTCTCCTCTTCTTCTTTCTTTCCTCTTCTTATTTTCTTCTTTCCTATCCTTCTTTTTCTAAAATTGTAACTTTTGCATATATAAAACTATTCTAAAATTGTAACTTTCTATATAAAACTTTCCTATCGGGAGGGGGAGAAGATCGAAGAAAAAAAGAAGAAAAAAAAGAGGAGAAGAAGAAAGGAATAGAGGAGAAGAAGAAAAAATAGAAAAAAATTTCTATTTTTTCTTCTTCTCCTCTATTCCTTTCTTCTTCTCCTCTTCCTTTTCTTCCTCTCCTCTTCTTCTCCTTTTTCCTCTTCTTATTTTCCTTTTTCCTCTCCTAAATATATAAAACTTTTCTAAAAATGAAAGTAACCTAAAATGTACTAAATCAGAGAACATATATAGATAATCCTTTTCTAAATATCTAAACCTAACTTTTGCATATATGAACATATATACACAGAGAACATAAAAACATATATACATTTTTATAAAAAAGAAAAATACAAAATACAAACATATATATGAAAAAAAATCTGAAAAGAAGCAATATACACAATACATATATGCATAATATACATAAAGAGGCAATATACACAAGCATATATAATATATAAAAAAACAGGGGAGGGGCGCCGGCCGGACCAACGGGCAGGGCGACGGTGACGGGCGGGGCGGGGCGACGATGACGGGCGGGGCGGGGCGACGATGACGGGCGGGGCAGGGGCGATGGTGACGGGCGGGGCAGGGGCGACGACACGGGGGAGGCTGGCGACGCAGCGCGGGGCGACGGGGAGGGGGCCGGAGATGGCGCACGCAGCGACGAGGAGGAGGCCGGCGACGGCGCAAGCAGCGACGGGGACAAGGCCTGCGGCGGCGGGGGGCGACGGCGACGGGGAGCGGGCGATGACGGGCTCGATCGGGGCGGCGACGACGACGACGAACGGCCTGGGGGCGTCGGGGGCGAATGGGAGCGGTTGGCGAAATTTTCACAAGTGCTACCTTATATACCCAGAGCAATGGTCCCGGTTCGTGGCACGAACCGTGACCAATGCCCCCCTTTGGTCCCAGTTGTTGCCACGAGCCGGGACCAAAGGCCAATTTTCAGCAGCCCAAAGGGCGGGAAGCGGCGGCCTTTGGTCCCGGTTGGTGGCACCAACCGGGACTAAAGGGGGGCATTGGTCCCGGTTGGTGCCACGAACCGTGACCAATGCCCCCCTTTGGTCCCGGTTGTTGCCACGAGTCGGGACCAAAGGCCAATTTTCAGCAGCCCAAAGGGCGGGAAGCGGCAGCCTTTGGTCCCGGTTGGTGGCACCAACCGAGACTAAAGGGGGGCATTGGTCCCGGTTGGTGCCACGAACCGTGACCAATGCCCCGTGTAGTCCCGGTTGGTGCCACCAACCGAGACCAATGGCCTTGTGCTGCCCCGCGCCCAAAAGTTTAGTCCCACATCGCTAGCTGAAGGGCGCCGGCACTTGTTTATAAGCGCTGGTGTGCCTCCCCATTCGAGCTCCTCTCTAATGCAGGCTTTCGGGCCTAAACTTGCTACTGCCTATGGGCCTATTGGGCCTTCTGCGGGCCTGAATCCTGGCCCATGTAGGGTTTCTAGTCGTATTCAGGCCGTGGAGGCCCAGTAGGTGGCATTTTTTTGGTTTTTTCTTTTTTATTTCTACATTTTTTGGGTTTTTTATTTTTTTTATTTCTACTTAAAACTAAATACTTACAGTATTTTAGTGATTTCTTTTTGCTTTTAGGTCACAAAAATTATAAACTTTCTGTTAGTGCCATTAGTTTTAAATTTTGAATAGTTTAAATTTGAATTTTTAAAAATTTGTGTGAATCACTAGTTTATGTATAATTTTACTATAAAAATAGAATTTTTTTCTATTTATTTTTTATTTATACTTACAACTAAATACTTATAGTTTTTTATTGATTTCTTTTTGATTTTAGGTCACAAAAATTATAAACTTTCTGTTAGTGCCATTAGTTTTAAAATTTTGAATAGTTTAAATTTGTATTTTTAAAAATTTGTGTGAATCACTAGTTTATGAATAACTTTACTATAAAAATAGATTGTTTTTTCTTTTTTGCTATTTATTTTTTATTTATACTTACAATTAAATACTTATAGTTTGATTTTAAGTCACAAAAATTATATTCTTTTTGCTATTGAAGAATATTATAGTTTTATTTTAGTTGATCATAACATAATATTTTAATTGATTGTTTTTATTTTCATAAAAGTTTTGTAGTTCATTCTGTTTGCTATTAATTCATTCTTTGAGCTAAATGACTCTGAAATTGGAAAGCATTTAAAAATGAACTCTGAAAAGGTTGAAAGTTGGCATGGTTTCATCATTTCACCCACATAGCATGTTCCAAAAAGTAGAGAGGGTTACGACAAAAACTTGATGCACTTCGTGTACAAAATGGACAATCACTTTCGAAGTATCAAAGTTTCGGACAATAACTGCGCCACATCATTGGCTAGGACGAATGGTTCGTCTGTGTACCCAAGATTGTTTAGATCCACTGTTGTCATACCGTACTGTGGGTCTACCTGTACCCCGCCTCCTGACATATTGATCCATTTGCCTCAACACATAAAACCTTGAACCATAAGACATGAAAGCATTTCAAATGAACTCTGAAAAAGTTGAAAGTTGGGATGGTATCATAATTTCACCCACATAGCATGTGCATGTACAAAACGGACAATGGTAGCATGTTCGTCTGTTACAAATTTGGCATGGTATCATCATAATAGTTGCGGGAGAAAGTCTTCATTTTTTCTTCGCTTGTGTCATTTGCTTATTGCGCCGTAACCATGGATAATCTTCATTGTTTATCAGGATGCTTGGGTCAGCCTTGACATTGAAGGGTGGAATTTCATGAAACTTTTCATAATCTTTAGACATGTCTGTCTTGCCGTCCACTCCCAGGATGTCCCTTTTTCCTGAAAGAACTATGTGGCGCTTTGGCTCATCGTATGATGTATTCGCTTCCTTATCTTTTCTTTTTCTCGGTTTGGTAGACATGTCCTTCACATAGATAACCTGTGCCACATCATTGGCTAGGACGAACGGTTCGTCAGTGTACCCAAGATTCTTCAGATCCACTGTTGTCATTCCGTACTGTGGGTCTACCTGTACCCCGCCGCCTAACAGATTGACCCATTTGCACATAAACAAAGGGACCTTAAAATCAGGTCCGTAGTCAAGTTCCCATATGTCCACTATGTAACCATAATATGTATCCTTTCCGCTCTCGGTTGCTGCATCAAAGCGGACACCGCTGTTTTGGTTGGTGCTCTTTTGATCTTGGGCGATCGTGTAAAATGTATTCCCATTTATCTCGTATCCTTTGTAAGTCAATACAGTCAAAGATGGTCCCCTGGACAACAAGTACAACTCATCACAAACAGTGTTGTCACCTCTGAGACGTGTTTCCAACCAACTGCTGAAAGTCCTGATGTGTTCACATGTAATCCACTCATTGCACTGCTCCGGGTGTTTGGAGCGCAGACTGTTCTTGTGTTCATCGACATACGGGGTCACCAAGGTAGAGTTCTGTAGAACTGTGTAGTGTGCTTGAGACCAAGAATATCCGTCCCTGTATATTATTGAGTCTCTTCCAAGAGTGTCTTTTCCAGTCAGTCTCCCCTCATACCGCGATTTAGGGAGACCTATCTTGTTAGGGCCAGGAATGAAGTCAACACAAAACCCGATAACATCCTCTGTTCGATGGCCCATGGGGATGCTTCCTTCTAGCCTAGCACGGTTACGGACATATTTCTTTAGGACTCCCATGAACCTCTCAAAGGGGAACATATTGTGTAGAAATACGGGCCCCAGGATGACAATCTCGTCGACTAGATGAACTAGGACGTGCGTCATGATATTGAAGAAGGATGGTGGGAACACCAGCTCAAAATTGACAAGGCATTGCGCCACATCACTCCTTAGCCTTGGTACGATTTCTGGATCGATCACCTTCTGAGAGATTGCATTGAGGAATGCACATAGCTTCACAATGGCAAATCGGACGTTTTCCGGTAGAAGCCACCTCAATGCAACCAGAAGCAGTTGCGTCATAATCACGTGGCAGTCATGAGACTTTAGGTTCTGAAACTTTTTCTCTGGCATATTTATTATTCCCTTTATATTCGACGAGAAGCCAGTTGTGACCTTCATACTGAGCAGGCATTCAAAGAAGATTTCTTTCTCTTCTTTCGTAAGAGCGTAGCTGGTAGGACCTTTATACTACTTCGGAGGCATGCCATATTTTTCGTGCAGACGTTGCAGGTCCTCCCGTGCCTCAGGTGTATCTTTTGTCTTCCCATACACGCCCAAGAAGCGTAGCAGGTTCACGCAAAGGTTCTTCGTCACGTGCATCACGTCGATTGAGGAGCGAACCTCTAGGTCTTTCCAGTAGGGTAGGTCCCAAAATATAGATTTCTTCTTCCACATGGGTGCGTGTCCCTCAGCGTCATTCGGAACAGCTAGTCCAGCGGGACCCTTTCCAAAGATTACGTAGTGTAAATCATTGACCATAGCAAGCACGTGATCACCGGTGCGCATGGCGGGCTTCTTTCGGTGATCTGCCTCGCCTTTGAAATGCTTGCCTTTCTTTCGACATTGATGGTTGGTCGGAAGAAATCGACGATGGCCCAGGTACACATTCTTCCTGCATTTGTCCAAGTATATACTTTCAGTGTCATCTAAATAGTGCGTGCATGCGTGGTATCCTTTGTTTGTCTGTCCTGAAAGGTTACTGAGAGCGGGCCAATCGTTCATGGTCACGAACAACAACACCTTAAGGTTAAATTCCTCCTGTCTGTGCTCATCCCACGTACGTAAACCGTTTCCATTCCAAAGCTGTAAAAGTTCTTCAACTAATGGCCTTAGGTACACATCAATGTCGTTGCCGGGTTGCTTAGGGCCTTGGATGAGAACTGGCATCATAATGAACTTCCGCTTCATGCACATCCAAGGAGGAAGGTTATACATACATAGAGTCACGGGCCAGGTGCTGTGATTGCTGTTCTGCTCCCCGAAAGGATTAATGCCATCCGCGCTTAAAGCAAACCATACATTCCTTGGGTCCTTTGCAAACTCATCCCAGTACTTTCTCTCGATTTTTCTCCACTGCGACCCGTCAGCGGGTGCTCTCAACTTCCCATCTTTTTTTCGGTTCTTACTGTGCCATCGCATCAACTTGGCATGCTCTCCGTTTTTGAACAAACGTTTCAACCGTGGTATTATAGGAGCATACCACATCACCTTCGCAGGAACCCTCTTCCTGGGAGGCTCGCCGTCAACATCACCAGGGTCATCTCGTCTGATCTTATACCGCAATGCACCGCATACCGGGCATGCGTTCAGATCCTTGTATGCACCGCGGTAGAGGATGCAGTCATTAGGGCATGCATGTATCTTCTCCACCTCCAATCCTAGAGGGCATACGACCTTCTTTGCTACGTATGTACTGTCGGGCAATTCGTTATCCTTTGGAAGCTTCTTCTTCAATATTTTCAGTAGCTTCTCAAATCCTTTGTCAGCCACAGCATTCTCTGCCTTCCACTGCAGCAATTCCAGTACGGTACCGAGCTTTGTGTTGCCATCTTCGCAATTGGGGTATAACCCTTTTTTGTGATTCTCTAACATGCGATCGAACTTCAGCTTATCCTTTTGACTAATGCATTGCGTCCTTGCATCGACAATGACCCGGCGGAGATCATCATCATCAGGCACATCGTCTGGTTCCTCTTGATCTTTAGTAGCTTCACCCGTGGCAGCATCATTGGGCACATCGTCTGGTTCCTCTTGATCTTCACCAGCTCCCCCCGTTGCAGCATCACCGTATTCAGGGGGCACATAGTTGTCATCGTACTCTTATTCTTCGCCGTCTTCCATCATAACCCCTATTTCTCCGTGCCTCGTCCAAACATTATAGTGTGGCATGAAACCCTTGTAAAGCAGGTGGGAGTGAAAGATTTTTCGGTTAGAGTAAGACCTCGTATTCCCACATTCAGTGCATGGACAACACATAAAACCATTCTGCTTGTTTGCCTCAGCCGCATCGAGAAACTCATGCACGCCCTTAATGTACTCGCGGGTGTGTCTGTCACCGTACATCCATTACCGGTTCATCTGCGTGCATTATATATAATTAAGTGTCCAAATTAATAGAAGTTCATCATCACATTAAAACCAAAGTGCATACATAGTTCTCATCTAACAACATGTAGCTCTCCAGAGCATTTAATTAATTAAACCATACATTGTAACTATGTAAAACATTTCAATGCGAAAACAAATGCGATCATAATCGCAACCAAGGTAACAATTGATCCAACGGCATAATGATACCAAGCCTCGGTAAGAATGACATATTTTCTAATCTTTCTAATCTTCAAGCGCATTGCATCCATCTTGATGTTATGATCATCGACGACATCCGCAACATGCAACTCCAATATCATCTTCTCCTCCTCAATTTTTTTTCCTTCAACAAATTGTTTTCTTCTTCAACTAAATTTAACCTCTCGACAATAGGGTCGGTTGGCATTTCCGATTCACATACATCCTAGATAAATAAAATCTATGTCACGTTGGCCGGCATAATTTTCATAAACAATAAATGAACCAATAGTTATAAAGATAATATACATACCACATCCGAATCATAGACAGGACGAGGGCCGACGGGGGCGGATACCAAAACCATCGCACTATATAAGATGCAATAATAAATGTAAGAAAATGATACAAGTATCTATCTAAACATACAAGTAAGAATATTTTTCCTTTCAGAAAGAAGATAAGAACAAGAGGCTCACCACGGTGGTGTCGGTGATGAGATCGGCGCGGGTGATCGACGGCGGTGAAGACGGGGAGGGGGCGTGACGGACCGCTAAATCTAGACAAATCTCGAGGAAAATGTAGTTTGGAGGTCGAGCTTCGAGAGGAGAAAGCTTAAGTAGTGTGGCTCGGGCATTCCATCGAACACCTCATGTGCATAGGAGGTGAGCTAGAGCACCACAAAGGCCTCTCCCCCTCCGCCAGAAAAAACAGAGCACTGTGCTCTGCTCTTGAGCGAGGGGGTATATATATATAGGCACCTCATTGGTCCCGGTTGGTGGGATGAACCGGGACTAAAGGGGAGCCTTTGGGCCCGGTTCAAGCCACCAACCGGGACCAATGGTGGTGGGCCAGGAGCGAGGCCCATTGGTCCCGGTTCGTCCCACCAACCGGGACCAAAAGGTTCAGATGAACCGGGACCAATGGCCCACGTGGCCCGGCCGGCCCCCTGGCCTCACGAACCGGGACCAATGCCCACATTGGTCCCGGTTCTAGAGTGAACCAGGACTAATGGGCTGACCCGGCCTGGACCAAAGCCCTGTTTTCTACTAGTGTGTCCATGTTCATCCAACAAACATATATTGTTTTCCAATGCATGGACGATCTAACTGAATCTCATCATTGTTCATTGGAATGTAGTCGCGTCATCTTCGGATGCCAAGCTTTGCTACTAAGCCTTCGGAATGCGAGATCGATATGGACTAAGGCAAGGCTAGGGTCACGATGTGATTTGATATGTGGACATATGTAGAGTTGTAGACGAGTCGCTCTCGA
Source organism: Triticum monococcum (assembly GCA_034509565.1). Classification (NCBI taxonomy): domain Eukaryota; kingdom Viridiplantae; phylum Streptophyta; class Magnoliopsida; order Poales; family Poaceae; genus Triticum; species Triticum monococcum. The sequence goes on from CM067846.1 coordinate 74,171,862, forward strand.
AGAAAAATGGCTGATTGAGCTCGAGCTTGGGCCTTCTTGAAGCACGAGGGCACGGTACTTCTTCCGGGCACAGGACAACTGATGGCGATGAGACCACGGTTACGTCCCTCGATTATTAGGTGAGGGGTTGATCATCAATAATCCATGCCGAGAAGGAATACCGACATCATCCTCGCACAGATGTACTCCCTCCGTTTAAGCCATTTCCAAAGAAAACTTGGCCAAGTTATTATATTTAAACCCTGTAATCCAAAAAGATGGCCCCTCAAAATGTGATATAAGAATGTCACTTGTGTCCCCTCAAAACACTTGTTCTTTCCAGAATGTTCCCCGTGCCTGTCGGTTGCCCACTTTGCATCGTAAAACCCCCATCACTTGAACTTGTCTCGTAGTCGTAGCTTAGGCCAACTCCACCGTGCGATCCCAAATGGACATCCGTTTTGTCTAGATTTTGTCCGTTTGGGTAGGGCGATGGGGTCGTGTCTAGGCCTGTCCTGGGATTTTTCTTTTCAAGTCCTTCACTTTTTTTCATCATTCATTTTCGGTACATGAACAATACATCATCACATTTTGACTAGTAAAGCAAGACCAAAGAAAATAAGAATAACAAGAATACATTTTAGAAGATACCCAACTTCTATAACTGCTCCCTTGAGTTGGGTTAGGGCCTTCTCCATGCACTCATTGTTGATCTGTGGAGGAGGCTCGATCTGGCATCCCCCTTTCTTCTTCAAGCCATATGTAGATGTTGCTTCCTCACACCTAGTCTGATGTTGTGACGCCCCCGATTCAATCGTACACTAATCATACACGCAAACATGTACGATCAAGATCAGCAACTCACGGGAAGATATCACAACACAACTCTACAAATAAAATAAGTCATACAAGCATCATATTACAAGCCAGGGGCCTCGAGGGCTCGAATACAAGAGCTCGATCATAGACAAGTCAGCGGAAGCAACATTATCTGAGTACAGACATAAGTTAAACAAGTTTGCCTTAAGAAGGCTAGCACAGACTGAGATACAGATCGAAAGAGGCGCAAGCCTCCTGCCTGGGATCCTCCTAAACTACTCCTGGTCGTCGTCAATGGACTGCACGTAGTAGTAGGCACCTCCCGAGTAGTAGTAGTCGTCATCGACAGTGGCGTTTGACTCCTGGACTCCATCGTCTGGTCGCAGCAATCGGGTATAGAAAGGGGAAAAGAGGGAGCAAAGCAACCCTGAGTACTCATCCAAAGTACTCGCGAACAAGGAGCTACACTACATATGTATGCATTTGTATCAAATGGAAAGAGGGTATCATATGTGGACTGAACTATAGAATGCCGGAATAAGAGGGGGATAGCTAGTCCTTATCGAAGACTACGCTTCTGGTAACCTCCATCTTACAGCAGAAGAAGAGAGTAGATGGTAAGTTCACCAAGTAGCATCGCATAGCATAATCCTAACCGATGATCCTCCCCTCGTCGCCCTATGAGAGAGCGATCACCGGTTGTATCTGGCACTTGGAAGGGTGTGTTTTATTAAGTATCCGATTCTAGTTGTCATAAGGTCAAGATACAACTCCGGGTCGTCCTTTTACCGAGGGACACGGCTATTCGAATAGATTAACTTCCCTGCAGGGGTGCGCCACATAACCCAACACGCTCGATCTCATTTGGTCGGACACACTTTCCTGGGTCATGCCCGGCCTCGGAAGATCAACACATCGCAGCCCTACCTAGGCACAACAGAGAGGTCAGCACGCCGGTCTAAATCCTATGGCGCAGGGGTCTGGGCCCATCGCCCATTGCACACATGCATGTTGTGTACACGGCCGTGAGCAGACCTAGCAACCTCCATTACAAAGGAAGTTGCATTACGCGGTCCAACCCGGCGCGCGCCACTCGGTCGCTGACGTCATGAAGGCTTCGGCTGATACCACGACGTCGAGTGCCCATAACTGTCCCCGCATAGATGGTTAGTGCGTATAGGCCAGTAGCCAGACTCAGATCAAATACCAAGATCTTGTTAAGCGTGTTATTTTGAAATAACCACGGACGCCGACCAGGGCCAGACCCACCTCTCTCCTAGGTGGTCTCAACCTGCCCTGTCGCTCCGACTCAAAGTAACAGTCAGGGGCCGTCGGGAACTCAGGCCCACCACTACCTAGATGGAGCCACCTGCCCTTCAGCCCCCATCTCCAAACAGTTTCACCGGTAATGTAACAATGTAAAGAATATAGTATATACCCGTGACCACCTCCCGAAGTGGTCATGGCCTAGTAGTATAGCATGGCAGACGGACAAGAGTTTAGGGCCACTAATGATAATCTAGCATCCTATACTAACCATTTAGGATTGCAGGTAAGGTATCAACAGTTGTAGCAACAATGACAGGCTATGCATCAGAATAGGATTAACGGAAAGCAGTAACATGCTACACTACTCTAATGCAAGCAGTATAGAGGAGAGTATGCGATATCTGGTGATCAGGGGGGGGCTTGCCTGGTTGCTCTGACAAGAGAGAGGGGTCGTCAACACTGAAGTCGTACTGGGTAGCTGCGGCGTCGGTCTCGGTGTCTAGCGAGAGAAGAGGGGGAGGAAACAATAAATATTAAGCAAACGGATGCATAGCGATGCCTGACAATGACAAGTAGCGGTGCTAGGGGTGCTCTAACGCGATAAGAGGTGGTACCGGTGAAGGGGGGAAACATCCGGGAAAATATCCCGGTGTTTCGCGTTTTCGGACAGATGAACTGGAGGGGGAAAGTTGCGTGTTTGCTATGCTAGGGATGCGTGGCGGACGAACGGGCTGCGTATCCAGGTTCGTCTCGTCGTTCTGAGCAACTTTCATGTAGAAAGTATTTTCCTGTGAGCTACAGTTTAATTTATATTAATTTTTAAAGTTTTAAATCATTTTCTAATTTATTAATTATTAATTAAATTAACATTATCGAGAATAGTGCTTGCTGACATCAGCAGTCAACGTTGACCGTTGACCTGGTCAACCCGACAGGTGGGTCCCACCTGTCAGGGACTGTTTAGCTAATTAACAATAGTTAGTTAGGTTAATTAATTATTAGGTTAATTAACCTTAATTAGTTAATTTAAATAGAATTAATTAAGTTAATTATTTAGTTATTTAATTGATTAAATAATATTTTTATTTTTTTAATTCTTATTATTATTATTTTTTTGTTCTGGACGTGGGCCCCGTTCGTAAGTGGCCCAGGGGGAGTTTGCGGGCGCAGGGCGAAACAGGCACCGGGCGCCGCGGGTGTGGCCCGAGCGGGCGCACACCCAGGGGCGGGCGTACCCAGCCGGGCGCCGGAGAAGGGCAGGCCGGTGGCCGCGGCACTGGCCAAGTGGCCGGAGCAGCGTCTGGAGGCAGGCGAGGCCAGGTGGAGGAGGACGCGGGCAGCGAGGCGCGCGCGAGGGGCGAGCAGCGGTGGCCCGTAGCAGTAGGGAGAAGAGTGTTGGGGAACGTAGTAATTTCAAAAAATTTCCTACGCACACGCAAGATCATGGTGATGCATAGCAACGAGAGGGGAGTGTGTGATCTACGTACCCTTGTAGATCGACAACGGAAGCGTTTGGTTGATGTAGTCGTACATCTCCACGGCCCGACCGATCAAGCACCGAAACTACGGCACCTCCGCGTTTTAGCACACGTTCAGCTCAATGACGATCCCCGGCCTCCAATCCAGCAAAGTGTTGGGGAAGAGTTCCGTTAGCACGACGGCGTGGTGACGATCTTGATGTACTACTTTCGCAGGGCTTCGCCTAAGCACCGCTACAATATTATCGAGGACTATGGTGGCAGGGGGCGCCGCACACGGCTAAGAATATGATCACGTGGATCAACTTGTGTTCCTCTGGGGTGCCCCTGCCTCCGTATATAAAGGCTCAAGGGGGGGGGGGGTGCGGCCAGCCTAGGAGAGGCGCGCCAGGAGGAGTCCTACTCCCTCCGGGAGTAGGACCCCCCCCCCCCCAATCCTAGTTGGAATAGGATTCGCGGAGGGGGGAAAAGAGAAAGGGGGGCCGGCCCCTTCTCCTTGTCCTATTCGGACCAAGGGTGGGGAGGGGCGCATGGCCCATCTCAGGCCACCTCTTCTCTTTTTCACTAAGGCCCATATAGCTCCCGGGGGGTTCCGGTAACGTCCCGGTACTCCGGTAAAATCCCGATTTCACCCGGAACACTTTCGATATCCAAACATAGGCTTCCAATATATCAATCTTCATGTCTCGACCATTTCGAGACTCCTCGTCATGTCCGTGATCACATCCGGGACTCCGAACAACCTTCGGTACATCAAAATGTATAAACTCATAATATAACTGTCATCGAAACCTTAAGCGTGCGGACCCTACGGGTTCGAGAACAATGTAGACATGACCGAGACATGTCTCCGGTCAATAACCAATAGCGGGACCTGGATGCCCATATTGGTTCCTACATATTCTACGAAGATCTTTATCGGTCAGACCGCATAACAACATACGTTGTTCCCTTTGTCATCGGTATGTTACTTGCCCGAGATTCGATCGTCGGTATCCAATACATAGTTCAATCTCGTTACCGGCAAGTCTCTTTACTCGTTCCGTAATACATCATCTCCTAACTAACTCATTAGTTGCATTGCTTGCAAGGCTTAAGTGATGTGCATTACCGAGAGGGCCCAGAGATACCTCTCCGACGATCGGAATGACAAATCCTAATCTCGAAATACGTCAACCCAACATGTACCTTTGGAGACACCTGTAGAGCACCTTTATAATCACCCAGTTACGTTGTGACGTTTGGTAGCACACAAAGTGTTCCTCCGGCACACGGGAGTTACATAATCTCAGTCATAGGAACATGTATAAGTCATGAAGAAAGCAATAGCAACATACTAAACGATCGGGTGCTAAGCTAATGGAATGGGTCATGTCAATCAGATCATTCAACTAATGATGTGATCCCGTTTAATCAAATGACAACTCTTTGTCCATGGTTAGGAAACATAACCATCTTTGATTAACGAGCTAGTCAACTAGAGGCATACTAGTGACACTCTGTATGTCTATGTATTCACACATGTATTATGTTTCCGGTTAATACAATTCTAGCATGAATAATTGTTGGGGAACGTAGTAATTTCAAAATTTTCCTACGCACACGCAAGATCATGGTGATGCATAGCAACAAGAGGGGAGAGTGTTGTCTACGTACCAACGCAGACCGACTGCGGAAGCGATCACACAACGTAGAGGAAGTAGTCGTATGTCTTCCCGATCCGACCGATCCAAGCACCGTTACTCCGGCACCTCCGAGTTCTTAGCACACGTTCAGCTCGATGATGATCCTCGGGCTCCGATCCAGCAAAGCGTCGAGGAAGAGTTCCGTCAGCACGACGGCGTGGTGACGATCTTGATGTACTACCGACGCAGGGCTTCGCCTAAGCACTGTAACAATATGATCGAGGTGGAATTTGGTGGCAGGAGTCACCGCACACGGCTAAGGAACGATCACCAAGGATCAACTTGTGTGTCTATGGGGTGCCCCCTACCCTTGTATATAAAGGATGGAGGAGGAGGAGGCCGGCCAAGGCTAGGCGCGCCAGGTGTGGAGTCCTACTAGGACTCCAAGTCCTAGTAGGAGTCCACCAAGAGGGGAGGAAAGGAGAAGGAAGTGGAGGAGTAGGAAAGGTGGCCGGCCCCCTTTTCCCTAGTCCAATTCGGACTAGAGGGGAGGGGGGCGCAGCAGCCTTTTTCCTCTTCCCACTAAAGCCCATCAAGGCCCATTACTTCTCCCGTAACTACCCGGTACTTCGAAAAATACCCGAATCACTCGGAACCTTTCCGATGTCCGAATATAGTCGTCCAATATATCGATCTTTACGTCTCGACCATTTCGAGACTCCTCGTCATGTCCCCGATCTCATCCGGGACTCCGAACTCCTTCGGAACATCAAAACTCATAAACTCATAATATAACTGTCATCGAAACCTTAAGCGTGCGGACCCTACGGTTCGAGAACAATGTAGACATGACCGAGACACCTCTCCGGTCAATAACCAATAGCGGGACCTGGATGCCCATATTGGCTCCTACATATTCTACGAAGATCTTTATCGGCCAGACCGCATAACAACATACGTTGTTCCCTTTGTCATCGGTATGTTACTTGCCCGAGATTCGATCGTCGGTATCCAATACCTAGTTCAATCTCGCTACCGGCAAGTCTCTTTACTCGTTCCGTAATACATCATCTCACAACTAACATCTTAGTTATAATGCTTGCAAGGCTTGTGTAATGTGTATTACCGAGAGGGCCCAGAGATACCTCTCCGACAATCGGAGTGACAAATCCTAATCTCGAAATACGCCAACCCAACATCTACCATTGGAGACACCTGTAGTACTCCTTTATAATCACCCAGTTACGTTGTGACGTTTGGTAGCACCCAAAGTGTTCCTCCGGCAAACGGGAGTTGCATAATCTCATAGTCATAGGAACATGTATAAGTCATGAAGAAAGCAATAGCAACATACTAAACGATCGGGTGCTAAGCTAATGGAATGGGTCATGCCAATCAGATCATTCAACTAATGATGTGACCTCGTTAATCAAATAACAACTCTTTGTTCATGGTTAGGAAACATAACCATCTTTGATTAACGAGCTAGTCAAGTAGAGGCATACTAGTGACACTCTATTTGTCTATGTATTCACACGTGTATTATGTTTCCGGTTAATACAATTCTAGCATGAATAATAAACATTTATCATGATATAAGGAAATAAATAATAACTTTATTATTGCCTCTAGGGCATATTTCCTTCAGTCTCCCACTTGCACTACAGTCAATAATCTAGATCACATCACCATGTGATTAGCATCGATAGTTCACATCATCATGTGATTAACACCCATAGTTCACATCGCCATGTGACCAACACCCAAAGTGTTTACTAGAATCAGTAATCTAGTTAACATATCTATGTGATTAACACCCAAAGAGTACTAAGGTGTGATCATGTTTTGCTTGTGAGAGAATTTTAGTCAACGGGTCTGTCACATTCAGATCCGTAAGTATTTTGCAAATTTCTATGTCAACAATGCTCTGCATGGAGCTACTCTAGCTAATTGCTCCCACTTTCAATATGTATCTAGACCGAGACTTAGAGTCATCTAGATTAGTGTCAAAACTTGCATCGGCGTAATCCTTTACGACGAACCTTTTTATCACGTCCATAATCGAGAAACATATCCTTATTTCACTAAGGATAATTCTGACCGCTGTCCAGTGATCTACTCCTAGATCACTATTGTACTCCCTTGCCAAATCAGTGCAAGGTATACAATAGATCTGGTATACAACATGACATACTTTATAGAACCTATGGCCAAGGCATAGGGAATGACTTTCATTCTCTTTCTATCTTCTGGCGTGGTCGGGCTTTGAGTCTTACTCAACTTCACACCTTATAATACAGGCAAGAACTCTTTCTTTGACTGCTCCATTTTGAACTACTTCAAAATCTTGTCAAGGTATGTACTCATTGAAAAAACTTATCAAGCGTCTTGATCTATCTCTATAGATCTTGAAGCTCAATATGTAAGCAGCTTCACCGAAGTCTTTCTTTGAAAAACTCCTTTCAAACACTCCTTTATGCTTTACAGAATAATTCTACATTATTTCCGATCAACAATATGTCATTCACATATACTTATCAGAAATGTTGTAGTGCTCCCACTCACTTTCTTGTAAATACATGCTTCACCGCAAGTCTGTATAAAACTATATGCTTTGATCAACTCATCAAAGCGTATATTCCAACTCCGAGATGCTTGCACCAGTCCACAGATGGATCGCTGGAGCTTGCACATTTTGTTAGCACCTTTCGGATTGACAAAACCTTCTGGTTGCATCATATACAACTCTTCTTTAATAAATCCATTAAGGAATGCAGTTTTGTTTATCCGTTTGCCAGATTTCATAAAATGCGGCAATTAGTAACATGATTCGGACAGACTCAAGCATAGATACGAGTGAGAAGCTCTCATCGTAGTCAACACCTTGAACTTGTCGAAAACCTTTTGCGACAATTCTAGCTTTGTAGATAGTAACACTACTATCAGCGTCCGTCTTCCTCTTGAAGATCCATTTATTCTCAATTGCTTGCCGATCAACGGGCAAGTCAACCAAAGTCCATACTTTGTTCTCATACATGGATCATATCTCAGATTTCATGGCCTCAAGCCATTTATCGGAATCTGGGCTCATCATCGCTTCCTCATAGTTCGTAGGTTCGTCATGGTCAAGTAACATGACCTCCAGAATAGGATTACCGTACCACTCTGGTGCAGATCTCACTCTGGTTGACCTACGAGGTTTGGTAGTAACTTGATCTGAAGTTACATGATCATCATCATTAGCTTCCTCACTAATTTGTGTAGGAGTCACAAGAACAGATTTCTGTGATGAACTACTTTCCAATAAAGGAGAAGGTACAATTACCTTATCAAGTTCTACTTTCCTCCCACTCACTTCTTTCGAGAGAAACTCCTTCTCTAGAAAGGATCCATTATAAGCAACGAATGTCTTGCCTTAGGATCTGTGATAGAAGGTGTACCCAATAGTCTCCTTTTGGGTATCCTATGAAGACATATTTCTCCGATTTGGTCTTGAGCTTATCAGGATGAAACTTTTTCACATAAGCATCACAACCCCAAACTTTAAGAAATGACAACTTTGGTTTCTTGCCAAACCATAGTTCATACAGTGTCGTCTCAACGGATTTAGATGGTGCCCTATTTAACGTGAATGCAACTGTCTCTAATGCATAACCCCAAAACGATAGTGGTATATCGGTAAGAGACATCATAGATCGCACCATATCTAATAAAGTACGGTTATGACGTTCGGACACACCATTACATTGTGGTGTTCCAGGTGGCGTGAGTAGTGAAACTATTTCACATTGTTTTAACTGAAGACCAAACTCGTAACTCAAATACTCTTTTCCACGATCAGATCGTAGAAACATTATTTTCTTGTTACGATGATTTTCCACTTCACTCTGAAATTATATGAACTTTTCAAATGTATCAGACTTCTATTTCATTAAGTAGATATACCCATATCTGCTCAAATCATCTGTGAAGGTCAGAAAATAATGATACCCGCTGCAAGCCTTAAATATTCATCGGACCACATACATCAGTATGTATGATTTCCAACAAATCTGTTGCTTGCTCCATTGTTCCGGAGAACGGCGTTTTAATCATCTTGCCCAAAAGGCATGGTTCGCAAGCATCAAGTGATTCATAATCAAGTGATTCCGAAAGCCCATCAGCATGGAGTTTCTTCATGCGCTTTATACCAATATGACCTAAACGGCAGTGCCACAAATAAGTTGCACTATTATTATTAACTTTGCATCTTTTGGTTTCAATATTATGAATATGTGTATCACTACGATCGAGATCCAACGAACTTGTTTCATTGGGTGTATGACCATCGAAGGTTTTATTCATGTAAACAGAACAACAATTATTCTCTGACTTTAATGAATAACCGTATTGCAATAAACATGATCAAATCATATTCATGCTCAACGCCAAAACGAAATAACACTTATTTAAGTTCAACACTAATCCCGAAAGTATAGGGGAGTGTGCGATGATGATCATATCAGTCTTGGAACTACTTCCAACACACATCGTCACTTCACCCTTAACTAGTCTCTGTTTATTCTGCAACTCCTGTTTCGAGTTACTACTCTTAGCAACTGAACCAATATCAAATACTGAGGGGTTGCTATAAACACTAGTAAAGCACACATTAATAACATGTATATCAAATATACTTTTGTTCACTTTGCCATCCTTCTTATCCGCCAAATACTTGGGGCAGTTCCTCTTCCAGTGACCAGTCCCTTTGCAGTAGAAGCACTTAGTCTCAGGCTTAGGACCACACTTGGGCTTTTTCACTTGCGCAACAACTTACTTGCTGTTCTTTTTTTGAAGTTCCCCTTCTTCCCTCTACCCTTTTCTTGAAACTAGTGGTCTTGTCTACCATCAACACTTGATGTTTTTCTTGATTTCTACCTTCATCGATTTCATCATCATGAAAAGTTCGGGAGTCGTTTTCGTCATCCCTTGCATACTATAGTTCATCACGAAGTTCTACTAACTTGGTCATGGTGACTAGAGAATTCTGTCAATCACTATCTTATCTGGAAGATTAACTCCCACTTGATTCAAGCGATTGTAGTACCCAGACAATCTGAGCACATGCTCACTAGTTGAGCGATTCTCCTCCATCTTTTAGCTATAGAACTTGTTGGAGACTTCATATCTCTCAACTCGGGTATTTGCTTGAAATATTATCTTCAACTCCTGGAACATCTCATATGGTCCATGACGTTCAAAATGTCTTTGAAGTCCCGATTCTAAGCCATTAAGCATGGTGCACTACACTATCAAGTAGTCATCATATTGAGCTAGCCAAACGTTCATAACGTCTGCATCTGCTCCTGCAATAGGTCTGTCACCTAGCGGTGCATCAAGGACATAATTCTTCTGTGCAGCAATGAGGATAAACCTCAGATCACGGATCCAATCCGCATCAATTCTACTAACATCTTTCAATACAATTTTCTCTAGGAACATATCAATGTAAACACAGGGAAGCAACAACGCGAGCTATTGATCTACAACATGATTTACAAAATACTACTAGGACTAAGTTCATGATAAATTTAAGTTCAATTAATCATATTACTAAAGAACTCCCACTTAGATAGACATCCCTCTAATCCTCTAAGTGATCACGTGATCCAAATCAACTAAACCATGTCCGATCATCACGTGAGATGGAGTAGTTTCATCGGTGAACATCATTATGTTGATCATATCTACTATATGATTCACGCTCGACCTTTCGGTCTCCGTGTTCCGAGGCCATATCTGTATATGCTTGGCTCGTCAAGTATAACCTGAGTATTCCACGTGTGCAACTGTTTTGCACCCGTTGTATTTGAACGTAGAGCCTATCACACCCGATCATCACGTGGTGTCTCAGCACGAAGAACTTTCGCAACGGTGCATACTCAGGGAGAACACTTCTTGATAATTTAGTGAGAGATCATCTTATAATGCTACCGTCAATCAAAGCAAGATAAGATGCATAAAATATAAACATCACATGCAATCAATATAAGTGATATGATATGGCCACCATCATCTTGTGCTTGTGATCTCCATCTTCGATGCACCGTCATGATCACCATCGTCACCGGCGCGACACCTTGATCTCCATCGTAGCATCGTTGTCGTCTCGCCAATCTTATGCTTCCACGACTATCACTACCGCTTAGTAATAAAGTAAAGCATTACATCGCGATTGCATTGCATACAATAAAGCGACAACCATATGGCTCCTGCCAGTTGCCGATAACTCGGTTACAAAACATGATCATCTCATACAATAAAATTTAGCATCATGTCTTGACCATATCACATCACAACATGCCATGCAAAAACAAGTTAGACGTCCTCTACTTTGTTGTTGCAATTTTTACGTGGCTGCTACGGGCTTAAGCAAGAACCAATCTCACCTACGCATCAAACCCACAACGATAGTTTGTCAAATAGACTCCGTTTTAACCTTCTCAAGGACCGGGCGTAGCCACACTTGGTTCAACTAAAGTTGGAGAGACAGACGCCTGCAAGCCATCTATGTGCAAAGCACGTCGAGGGAACCGGTCTCGGTAAGCGTACGCGTAAGGTTGGTCTGGGTCGTCTCGTCCAACAATACCACTGAACCAAAGTATGACATGCTGGTAGGCAGTATGACTTGTATCGCCCACAACACACTTGTGTTCTACTCGTGCATATAACATCAAACCATAAAACCTAGGCTCGGATGCCACTGTTGGGGCACGTAGTAATTTCAAAATTTTCCTAGCACACGCAAGATCATGGTGATGCATAGCAACGAGAGGGGAGAGTGTTGTCTACGTACCAACGCAGACCGACTGCGGAAGCGATCACACAACGTAGAGGAAGTAGTCATACGTCTTCCCGATCCAAGCACCGTTACTCCGGCACCTCCGAGTTCTTAGCACACGTTCAGCTCGATGATGATCCTCGGGCTCCGATCCAGCAAAGCGTCGAGGAAGAGTTCCGTCAGCACGACGGCGTGGTGACGATCTTGATGTACTACCGACGCAGGGCTTCGCCTAAGCACTGCAACAATATGATCGAGGTGGAATTTGGTGGCAGGAGGCACCGCACACGGCTAAGGAACGATCACCAAGGATCAACTTGTGTGTCTATGGGGTGCCCCGTGCCCCTGTATATAAAGGATGGAGGAGGAGGAGGCCGGCCAAGGCTAGGCGCGCCAGGTGTGGAGTCCTACTAGGACTCCAAGTCCTAGTAGGAGTCCACCAAGAGGGGAGGAAAGGAGAAGGAAGTGGAGGAGTAGGAAAGGTGGCCGGCCCCCTTTTCCCTAGTCCAATTCGGACTAGAGGGGAGGGGGGGGGGGTGCAGCAGCCTTTTTCCTCTTGCCACTAAAGCCCATCAAGGCCCATTACTTCTCCCGTAACTACCCGGTACTCCGAAAAATACCCGAATCACTCGGAACCTTTCCGATGTCCGAATATAGTCGTCCAATATATCGATCTTTACGTCTCGACCATTTCGAGACTCCTCGTCATGTCCCCGATCTCATCCGGGACTCCGAACTCCTTCGGAACATCAAAACTCATAAACTCATAAACTCATAATATAACTGTCATCGAAACCTTAAGCGCGCGGACCCTACGGTTCGAGAACAATGTAGACATGACCGAGACACGTCTCCGGTCAATAACCAATAGTGGGACCTGGATGCCCATATTGGCTCCTACATATTCTACGAAGATCTTTATCGGTCAGACCGCATAACAACATACGTTGTTCCCTTTGTCATCGGTATGTTACTTGCCCGAGATTCGATCGTCGGTATCCAATACCTAGTTCAATCTCGTTACCGGCAAGTCTCTTTACTCGTTCCGTAATACATCATCTCACAACTAACATCTTAGTTATAATGCTTGCAAGGCTTGTGTAATGTGTATTACCGAGAGGGCCCAGAGATACCTCTCCGACAATCGGAGTGACAAATCCTAATCTCGAAATATGCCAACCCAACATCTACCATTGGAGACGCCTGTAGTACTCCTTTATAATCACCCAGTTACGTTGTGACGTTTGGTAGCACCCAAAGTGTTCCTCCGGCAAACGGGAGTTGCATAATCTCATAGTCATAGGAACATGTATAAGTCATGAAGAAAGCAATAGCAACATACTAAACGATCGGGTGCTAAGCTAATGGAATGGGTCATGTCAATCAGATCATTCAACTAATGATGTGACCTCGTTAATCAAATAACAACTCTTTGTTCATGGTTAGGAAACATAACCATCTTTGATTAACGAGCTAGTCAAGTAGAGGCATACTAGTGACACTCTGTTTGTCTATGTATTCACACATGTATTATGTTTCCGGTTAATACAATTCTAGCATGAATAATAAACATTTATCATGATATAAGGAAATAAATAATAACTTTATTATTGCCTCTAGGGCATATTTCCTTCAATAATAAACTTTTATCATGATATAAGGAAATAAATAATAACTTTATTATTGCCTCTAGGGCATATTTCCTTCAAAGAGGCGCGCCAGGGCGAGGCGAGCGTGGTGAGGCTCGAGCGGAGCAGTGGAGGCGAGCGGTGGCGCGGGTCGAGCGGGACGGGGCGAGGTGCGCTGCAGGGCACGGGCGGCGGGCCATGGAGGGAGCGGCGCGACGCGTGTGGCAGCGGGGCCGGATGCAGCAGCGGCGGCACAACATCGACGGCCATCCAGCGGCGGAGCACGGCACCTACGGCGGGCACACGCGTAGGGGGTGCCCTGGGCGCGGGTAGGGGCGGCCAGGGGAACTTGCAGCGGCTGCCCCGGGCGCGCGCAGGCGTTGGGCGATGCCGAGGGAGGCGAGCGCGCAGTGGGGGAGCGAAGCTCCAGGCGCGGGCTCGGATGGATTCGGGCGACGACGGGCAAGTGCGCGTAGCGTGGTAGGGAGGGGACAGCCATGGCGCGTGAGCGGGAGAGGAGAGGAGGCGAATAGGGCGCTCATGGTGGCCGTAGGGAAAAGGGCAACGGGTGTTGAGGCGGTCGATGGGGACGACCGGGCGACGGGGAGGGAGCAGGCCGTTGAGGTGGTCCGGCGAGGGAGCTCCGGGCGCCGGCGTGGTCGTCGTGCGGCGAGGGCGGTGTCGGGCTTGAGCGCGGCCGTGGGTTCGTTCCCCCTCTCGATCCAGATCTGGATCGGGACGAGGAGGAGAGGGAGAGACCGAACGTGGGGGGAGAGTGCGGTGGTGGCTGCGTTAGGGATTCGGTAGTGGGGTTATGGGGGTACGGGGTGGGCCGGCCTGGTTGGACCAGAGGCCGGTTGGGCCGTGTGGTCCAGTGGGGGGGGGGCTCCTTTCTCCTTTTCTTTCTTTTGTTTTCTATTTGTTCTTTTCTTTTTATTTATTCTTTCTTGTTTTATTTTAGTTTCTATAAAATATATACTTAGCGTCTAATTTAGTATTTCAGTTTAGTCCACTGTCGCAAAATGTCTAGTCCCCAAATAATTTAGCTTGATAATTTATTAATTAGTAAAGGCATTTAATTATTTGTCTTTGTTACTGTTTTATTTATTTCAGTGCAATTAAATACTTTAAAAATGTGAATTCTCCACCATAATTATTTATGCAATATTTGGCACATATAGAACATTTTAGTTTTAATGTTTGAAAACTTATATTGTTTGCCTTGATTTTGAATTTTGAATTCAAACGGGATTGAATCATCGCGAGGTTTACAACAGTAAGGGTGGTGACGTGGCATCATTAGCAGAGGTTACTGTAGCTTGATTATCTGGGCGTCACAATTCTCCTCCACTATAAGAAATCTCATCCCGAGATTTAAGAGGGGAGTAAGGGGGAAGAAAAGGTTACGAAATTCTAACGATTCTTCTCGGTCTTGGTTGCTCTTCTCGAAGTGGTCGATCCATAGCGTTGATGTCTTCATTCCTATGTATCAATGCATCATGATGAGGTTGTCGTCCTTTTCTTCGAAAACTCCAACATACTTGGGGAAATAATCTGGGGTTAACCCATGAATGAGCATAAGATTTTCTCTCGAATTGAACATATAAAATACATCGAGAGTACGATACGAAGGTACAATGAGAGGGTCCAAGCGGATAGGTAGCTGCTCAAAGTCTGAACCAGAGCGAGAAAGGGGTTCAGAGCAACGAGGATAAGTATTGCGTGTGTTACCAAATTAGATCACTAGGAAGGTGGTCTGTGAATTATTTACGAGGCCACGCACGAGGCACAACCTTGCGAACAGGGGGTGTACAGGAGAGTCAGGTTTCGATCCTGTGGAACTGTGGGTTATGGGCCCACCATGTGGGTTAATAGTAGGAAGAGGGGTGACGTCTTGCACGATCATGCAAGCAAGGCATGCCAGTGAATAACCAGTCAGTTATGTTGGCAGCATCGTTGGTACCAAGGGCGAGGGACGAAGAGAACCATTTTTCTGCTCGTTGAACGAGGCGGACCTATAGGCAAAGGTCTCGTCCATCGATGGCAACCGAAATGTCATCAACAATAGTAAGAGGGTCTTGCTGACATAATTGTACAACGAGGTGTTTACATAAGCAGGAGAATATTACTGCTTAGATCATATAGATCACAAGAAAGGTTAAACCAAACAATGGAGAAAAAAATATGATTATCAGATTAAACAGAACAATGGAAAGGAAAATGTGTTTAAACACATATTTCAAGGGTATATCCTTCCCAAGGACAAACAGAGCACGATATCCATGACAGGATATTATGTTGAAAACTCTTTAGGTAAGGGGAGAGAAATTTCAGGACATTACCCATACAACGGTGTTTGGATAATTGAGCAGGAAACATTCAACATTAGGCTTTAAATGTGCTTGTTGAAAATTGGAGTAACATATATATGCTTCGAGATAGCATTGACATGGTCTTCAGGAAAATGTCAGACTTTGGAAACACAAAGGATCCCTCAGGAATAACGAATAAGTCTTACAATTTCCTCATGGAAGAATGTATAACCTTGCTGAAAAGGAATCTATAACCATAGGGCCTTCGGCCGGGTGTGCTAAGCACGACAACTTGGATATAAAAGATGGTAATACTCCAAGGTAAAGAAGAACAAATGTTGGATAGCAAGGAACTCAAGGTATAACACAAAGCACAAACAAGTTTGTGTTGGAGGGAAGGCAATAAAGTTGTCGATGATAACACAGTTCATCGATGGGCAAGGATGGTATTTCTCATCATGACTTCGATTGATATCCTAGAAGAGCTCATAAGATTGATGATGATCATGACACAATTGTTGAGAGATTTCATGAAGATGTAATCAATCAGTGATGACATCTAGTCAAACGAATGATAAGAGCAAGGTTATTGGAACCATGGTTACGACACAAACTCGAAATCAAGCTTGCGGTTCAAGGCGAAATGATATGATGAGGAAAATCAACGTAAGCTTAGCTCATCGTCGAGAATTGTGCTCCGTGAAGAAAGACCAGGTAGCACAGTTAAAATTTCGCACAATGATGATATAGCCGATCAGGCTAGGAATGACTTAAATGATTATTAACTCGTAAGCAACAACAATTACTTAAGAGTTATTGAATCAGAGTGCGGAATCGATTCACTTATTGGTGTCCTTGGTTGACGACAACCCGGAACCCAGAAAAATTGGAATCGGTGAGAAATAACAGTTGATGAAGAACCCATAGGAAGTTATGCAGTTCCATGACATTATCAAGATATCATAGTGTAATACTCGACGGTAGATCAAAGTAGAGGTTGGACAGATGCAATGATCTGCACAATACAAGTAGTTCAACTTGTTCGATAAATGGTATTAATGAGAAAATATGGTCGGAACCATGATTGCAAATGACCAAACATAGATACAGGACAAACTTATAACAAGGGGATTATTATCATTTACAAGAAGCTTCGATGATAAGTTTCACATTGGGTCCATGGGCATGAACGCAAAGGCTCAAGGTCGACTCCCACTTCTTCCATGCATAACCTTTCATTTTACTTCTCACTTTTGATGAAGCTGCAGTGTAGAAATTTTATCTAGCAAAATACCAGAAGAGTATGAATCATGAAAACCTTCGAGTTCGCACATAATAAGGAAGGTATAGGTTCATCCCGTCAGGGTATCATGGAAACATATACCACAAGCTTCAATAGTAAATACCACCAACTCGAAAACAGAGCATGGTTGAGAAAGCAGAGGATACAATTTACCAAAAGCATTTTGTATCTGAGGAAACGCTCACAAGGTTATTGAATAAGGAGGACACTGTCGAATAATAATCCAATAAAGGATCTGACGGTCCATAGCAGAGCTGATGTGAGCATCGGCACACAGTCAGTTGAAGAAAGGATGCAAGGGCATCAGATTATAGGACACTTGAATGATTCGATGCTTAGATATCAAAGGAATTATGATTTCCAAATAGAAGGATCAGAAGCAGACGCTCTGATCAAGGGTGGATAAGTTCAATAGACCTAAGGGTACAATTGACGGCAAACAGATTGGTCGTGAACAAGCTCATGTTCAAAAATGACGTCTGAGCCCGAAAGATAATTTAAAATGATCAACTGATGATTGCGTGCATTCACACTCATGTTGACTCAATAGGATCAAAATGACAGTGTCTAAGGATACTAACGAATATTGCCAGACATATGGAAAGCATCCATAATGCAAGCATACAAGTATTGCAGAGCAATAAGCTACTAAGGATTTTTGGAGGATCGAATAGTATTTCGAAGACCATTGTGAAACACATGAACAACTGGGGGATGAGCGGATACTCGATAAGTGCAAGAATTATCCATAGGGGTCTTCAGATGACAAAGAACAGCAAGGCGGTAAGCTCAAAGGATTATCGAAACAATGACAAGTATTTCAGGGTATCTTGTAATAACAAGACCAACTGGGGATGAATGTAAGAATAAAAACTGCAAGTAGTTATCCATAAGGGTTGACGATGGAAGGGGAATTGCAAACGCGATGGCACAAAGTCTCGGGAGGACATCTGAGAGTATTGTCAGAATCTTCTGTTGAAGCAGTCGATCGTCCGGACGGTAGGGCTCTCCGGGAGAAAGTATTTACGAGAACCTAGAGTTAGAGTTAGCAAAATTCATTTAATCCTAATAGAAGAGAGATCAGAGTACCAGAGTATAGACAATGAGTAAAAGATCCTAATACCACCCAAATGGCGACGTGGGCCTGTAAGCCGCACAACCATGTTGGTAAAAGTTTTTCAATGACTAGACTCGACTTCGGCCAAGGAGTTGGAAAGGGGGATTCCTACAGGCAGTCGGCTCTGATACCAACTTGTGACGCCCCCGATACAATCATACACTAATCATACACGCAAACGTGTACGATCAAGATCAGGGACTCACGGGAAGATATCACAACACAACTCTACAAATAAAATAAGTCATACAAGCATCATATTACAAGCCAGGGGCCTCGAGGGCTCGAATACAAGAGCTCGATCATAGACAAGTTAGCGGAAGCAACATTATCTGAGTACAAACATAAGTTAAACAAGTTTGTCTTAAGAAGGCTAGCACAAACTGAGATACAGATCAAAAGAGGCGCAAGCCTCCTTCCTGGGATCCTCCTAAACTACTCCTGGTCGTCGTCAATGGGCTGCACGTAGTAGTAGGCACCTCCCGAGTAGTAGTAGTCATCATCGACAGTGGCGTCTGGCTCCTGGACTCCATCGTCTGGTCGCAGCAATCGGGTATAGAAAGGGGAAAAGAGGGAGCAAAGCAATCGTGAGTACTCATCCAAAGTACTCGCAAGCAAGGAGCTACACTACATATGCATGCATTTGTATCAAATGGAAAGAGGGTATCATATGTGGACTGAACTGCAGAATGCCGGAATAAGAGGGGGATAGCTAGTCCTTATCGAAGACTACGCTTCTGATAACCTCCATCTTGCAGCAGAAGAAGAGAGTAGATGGTAAGTTCACCAAGTAGCATCGCATAGCATAATCCTAACCGATGATCCTCCCCTCGTCGCCCTGTGAGAGAGCGATCACCGGTTGTATCTGGCACTTGGAAGGGTGTGTTTTATTAAGTATCCGATTCTAGTTGTCATAAGGTCAAGGTACAACTCCGGGTCATCCTTTTACCGAGGGACACAGCTATTCGAATAGATTAACTTCCCTGCAGGGGTGCACCACATAACCCAACACGTTCGATCCCATTTGGCCGGACACACTTTCCTGGGTCATGCCCGGCCTCGGAAGATCAACATGTCACAGCCCTACCTAGGAACAACAGAGAGGTCAGCACGCCGGTCTAAATCCTATGGCGCAGGGGTCTGGGCCCATCGCCCACTGCACACCTGCACGTTGCGTACGCGGCCGGTGAGCAGACCTAGCAACCTCCATTACAAAGGAAGTTGCGTTACACGGTCCAACCCGGCGCGCGCCGCTCAATCGCTGACGTCACGAAGGCTTCGGCTGATACCACGACGTCGAGTGCCCATAACTGTCCCCGCGTAGATGGTTAGTGCGTATAGGCCAGTAGCCAGACTCGGATCAAATACCAAGATCTTGTTAAGTGTGTTATTTTGAAATAACCACGGACGCCGACCAGGGCCAGGCCCACCTCTTTCCTAGGTGGTCTCAACCTGCCCTGTCGCTCCGACTCAAAGTAACAGTCAGGGGCCGTCGGGAACTCAGGCCCACCACTACCTGGATGGAGCCACCTGCCCCTTCAGCCCCCATCTCCAAATAGTTTCACCGGTAATGTAACAGTGTAAAGAATATAGTATATACCCGTGAACACCTCCTGAAGTGGTCACGGCCCAGTAGTATAGCATGGCAGACGGACAAGAGTGTAGGGCCACTGATGATAATCTAGCATCCTATACTAAGCATTTAGGATTGCAGGTAAGGTATCAACAGTTGTAGCAACAATGACAGGCTAAGCATCAGAATAGAATTAACGGAAAGCAGTAACATGCTACACTACTCTAATGCAAGCAGTATAGAGGAGAGTAGGCGATATCTGGTGATTAAGGGGGGGGGGGGGGCTTGCCTGGTTGCTCTGGCAAGAGAGAGGGGTCGTCAACACTGAAGTCGTACTGGGTAGCTGCAGCGTCGGTCTCGGTGTCTAGCGAGAGAAGAGGGGGAGGAAACAATAAATATTAAGCAAACAGATGCATAGCGATGCCTGACAATGACAAGTAGCGGTGCTAGGGGTGCTCTAACGCGATAAGTGGTGGTACCGGTGAAGGGGGGAAACATCCGGGAAAATATCCCTGGTATTTCGCGTTTTCGGACAAATGAAATGGAGGGGGAAAGTTGCGTGTTCGCTATGCTAGGGATGCGTGGCAGACGAACGGGCTGCGTATCCGGGTTCGTCTCGTCGTTCTGAGCAACTTTCATGTAGAAAGTATTTTCCTCTGAGCTACGGTTTAATTTATATTAATTTTTAAAGTTTTGAACCATTTTCTAATTTATTAATTATTAATTAAATTAACATTATTGAGAATAGTGCTTGCTGACATTAGCATGACATCAGCAGTCAACGTTGACCGTTGACCTGGTCAACCCGACTTGTGGGTCCCACCCGTCAGGGACTGTTTAGCTAATTAACAATAGTTAGTTAGGTTAATTAACCTTAATTAGTTAATTTAAATAGAATTAATTAAGTTAATTATTTAGTTAATTAATTGATTAAATAATATTTTTATTTTTTTATTTCTTCTTATTATTATTTTTTGTTCTGGGCGGGGGCCCCGTTCGTAAGTGGCCCAGGGGGAGTTTGCGGGCACCGGGTGCCGCGGGTGTGGCCCGAGCGGGCGCACGCCCAGGGGCGGGCGTACCCAGCCGGGCGCCGGAGAAGGGCAGGCCAGTGGCCGCGGCACCGGCCAAGTGGCCGGAGCAGCGTCTGGAGGCAGGCGAGGCCAGGTGGAGGCGGACGCGGGCGGCGAGGCGCGCACGAGGGGCGAGCAGTGGCGGCGCGTAGCAGTAGGGAGAAGAGGCGCGCCAGGGCGAGGCGAGCGTGGTGAGGCTCAAGCGGAGCAGTGGAGGCGAGCGGCGGCGCGGGTCGAGCGGGACGGGGCGAGGTGCGCTGCAGGGCACGGGCGGCGGGCCACGGGGGAGCGGTGCAGCAGGGCCGGATGCAGCAGCAGCGGCACAACATCGACAGCCATCCAGCGGCGGAGCACGGCACCTACGGCGGGCGCACGCGTAGGGGGCGCCCCGGGCGCGGGTAGGGGCGGCCAGGGGAACTTGTAGGGGATGTCCCGTCCGCGTGCAGGCATTGGGCGATGCCGAGGGAGGCGAGCGCGTAGTGGGGGAGCGAAGCTCCAGGCGCAGGCTCGGATGGATTCGGGCGACGGCGGGCAAGTGCGCGCAGCATGGCAGGGAGGGGACAACCATGGCGCGTGAGCGGGAGAGGAGGGGAGGCGAACAGGGCGCTCACGGTGGCCCTAGGGAAAAGGGCAGCGGGGGTTGAGGAGGTTGACGGGGACGACTGGGCGACGGGGAGGGAGCAGGCCGTTGTGGTGGTCCGACGAGGGAGCTCCGGGCGCCGGCATGATCGTCGTGCAGCGAGGGCGACGTCGGGCTCGAGCGCGGCCGTGGGTTCGTTCCCCCTCCCGATCCAGATCTGGATCGGGACGAGGAGGAGAGGGAGAGGCCGAACGTGGGAAGAGAGTGGGGTGGTGGGTGCGTTAGGGATTCGGTTGTGGGGTTATTGGGGTACGGGGTGGGCCGGCCTGGTTGGACCAAAGGCCGGTTGGGCCGTGTGGTCCAGGGGGGGCCCTCCTTTCTCCTATTCTTTCTTTTATTTTCTATTTGTTCTTCTCTTTTTATTTATTCTTTCCTATTTTATTTTAGTTTCTGTAAAATATATACTTAGCGTCTAATTTAGTATTTCAGTTTTGTCCACTGTCACAAAATGTCTAGTCCTCAAATAATTTAGGTTGATAATTTATTAATTAGTAAAGGCATTTAATTATTTCTCTTTGTTACTGTTTTATTTATTTCAATGTAATTAAATACTTTATAAAAATGTGAATTATCCACCATAATTATTTATGCAATATTTGTCTCATATAGAACATTTTAGTTTTAATGTTTGAAAACTTCTATTGTTTGCCTTGATTTTGAACTTTCAATTAACGGGATTGAACGCGAGGTTTACAACAGTAGGGGTGGTGACGTGGCATCATTAGCAAAAGTTACTGTAGCTTGATTATCCGGGCGTCACACGTGTCTAACCTCTAATCTAGCATCAAGTGCACTTGTCTCATCTACAGCCTCTATGCTAACTAAAAGTGCATGAACGTGTACTAAATTTCGCTCTATCAATATATCGATGTACTCTTCATCCCAATACCAAAACTTGCTTCCATGCTACACAATAAAATTTATAGTTAGCACAACTAGTCAAAACTAAAGCACAAATCCGGCCGGCGGGTGCGCAAACCAGGTGGCCGTGGTTGGATAGCTCGGCGACGCCGAGGGAAAGGGGCTGGGCGAGCGCGCGTCCGAACTTCACGGCTGCAATGGCAGCGGCAGCGGCGACGGCAGCGAGGGGAAGAGTGGAGGGGATGCAGGCAGAGGGAGGGAGGGGGGCGGATAGAAAAAGGCCCGCCCTGTGCCACCGACGGACGGGCCAGGGGAGAACATGCGTACGATCCGCGCGTCCGCGTGATGTCCGTTTCATCTCCAAAACAGCGTAAAGTTAGGCCGCGGATGGGCCGAAAGCGGACATAAAACGGATAAAAGTCTGTTTACTCTCGTGCGCTGGGCTGCCTCGCTTGTTAGTTTTATCTCAAACGAACGAGACCGAACAGGATAGGGTCGCGCGTTTAAGTTGGCCTTAGCACATGTGACAAAGCCAGGGTATTGATCCGTGGAGCACACCGCCGGACGGCTGGGCGGACGGGACGGAGAGTGACCCGTCCGCTGGACGACGGAGACGCGACGGACACCGACGGCGACGCTACAGCACCCACCTGCACTTCCTTCCTTCCCTTTTTTCGGACCAGCTGTGTATGTACATGTACATACATGCATATACAGTTGCCGGTCCGTATGTGGTCGAAGCCGCCTTAGACGTTTCGTTACGCACCTAAGGCGGTTGGCTCGACGGGCACGTGCTACCTACCGACGCACACGTGTGCAGTTTGCCACGATTGAGATGGCCAAATGGGACAACGTGCATATATGCAACGCAAGTTGCGGTGGCATGTGGCGTTGAATCTATATTGCCATAGAGAAAACGGAGGAAACACACCGCTATATTATACTCGCTCCGTATCATAAATAAACGATTTAAATTATACTACCTCCATCTCATAACGTAAAACGTTTTTTTGACACTAAAGTGTCGAAAAACGTCTTATATTATAAGACGGAAGGAGTAAAACAGAGAAAATAGTACATTATGTTTTTCTGTCGAGATAGGTACGAGAAAGTTATGTAGAGTACCACATATGCTCAGGGCTGGCCCTGAGGGGGGGCGGGGGGCGCCCCGGGCCCCCCAGATGCAGGGGCCCCCACTTGGCCTTGGGCTGGGTTTGCACACACATACAGTGGCTTGCGTTTCATCGTCCACTGTAACTCGTAGTTGTAGCCTTCAACGCCTGGTTGTTAGGTTTCCTAATTTCTTTATGAGATTTATTGAAAAATTAAATTCCCTTCCGAGATTTATTGAGTAATTAAATGACCTTCTGAGATGGCAAGATCTGGTCGCGATTCGCGTCTTCATGAGGATCACGGTCCTGTCTCAACCCTGGTTTTTATCATGAGTCGCCATTTCACCGGCCGGCGTACCATGCCCTCCAATCTCCGCTCCAGGTGTCATCCCTCATCGCCGACGGCAGACATACTGACTAAACCAAGTACAATCACGCTCTACCAATCAACATCGCATCATCGCTGACGATCAGGCCATCACCAAGGCCGATCCAACTGATCTGAGGTATTCCATATTGCTATTCCCCTATTAGAGAATTATAAGTAATTTGTCTCAAAAAAAAATAATTAAGTAATTTATCTCTACCTATATGACGCATAGCTTTTTCACTGTTCAACTTATGATGTATTCTTTTATTTTCACCATTGCGTATTGTTTGTTTCTTGGTTGCTTACTACACGGGCCATATGGTAACATTGTGTATTTGAGCGTATAAACTATTTCATATGAATATTGTTTTTGGATGGATTTAAATATATATAGTGCCAGTGCCTAGCAACAGATCCAAAATGACTGATCCTTATTCGGAAACATGAAAAAAAATACAAACCTATTTATATATCACTAAATATGTTAGGTTTCACCCAAGTATATGCCCCCTATTTGTATGGATGCTGTGGCGAAGGGTTGGGGCTGCATTAGGGGGACTAAGGGCATCTCCAGCCGCGCCCCCAACAGGCCCCCCCCAGGCCACTTTTTCGGCGCCGGCGCCGAAAAAACGGCCCAGTCGCATCCCCAGGACGCCGAAAATCGCCGGTTCGGACCTTTTTTCCGCCCGGCGGTCACAGGCCGAACCCGGCGCGCTGTGGAGCCGTTGGGGCTCCGGCGCTAGGGAAAAGCATGCCTGGCCCACACCGACAGGGGAAAAAGTCAAGGTTTTCTTCCCCCGACTCGCTTCGCACCCCCCGCGCCCTCGGCCACCACTAGCTATATCCCGGCGACGGCCGCCGCCCTACTCCGCTAGATAGCCATTCCCCGCCGGAAAATAGCAGCACTTCGCCGCGGCAGCCCCTCCCGCAGCAGCTGGGCGTTTCCGGCCGCCGTTTCCGGCCGCGGAGGCGCGGTTTCACGGCGGGTACACGCCCACCGAGCGCAAGGTGTTCGGCGTTTTGCCTGCCTCGGCGATGGACTCGGACAAGGACGAAGAGCTCGCCCTGCTGCTGGAGGAGGAAGCCGCGGCCGACGTCCAGGAAGAAGAGCATCTCATGGTGCTCGCCGCCCTCGCCCAGCTGCTGGCGAGTAGTGAAAAGCCGCGGCGAGGTGGCTCGGCGCTGAAGGAAATATGCCCTAGAGGCAATAATAAAGTTATTATTTATTTCCTTATATCATGATAAATGTTTATTATTCATGCTAGAATTGTATTAACCGGAAACATAATACATGTGTGAATACACAGACCAACAGAGTGTCACTAGTATGCCTCTACTTGACTAGCTCGTTAATCAAAGATGGTTATGTTTCCTAACCATGAACAAAGAGTTGTTATTTGATTAACGAGGTCACATCATTAGTAGAATGATCTGATTGACATGACCCATTCCATTAGCTTAGCACCCGATCGTTTAGTATGTTGCTATTGCTTTCTTCATGACTTATACATGTTCCTATAACTATGAGATTATGCAACTCCCGTTTACCGGAGGAACACTTTGGGTACTACCAAACGTCACAACGTAACTGGGTGATTATAAAGGAGTATTACAGGTGTCTCCAATGGTAGATGTTGGGTTGGCGTATTTCGAGATTAGGGTTTGTCACTCCGATTGTCGGAGAGGTATCTCTGGGCCCTCTCGGTAATGCACATCACATAAGCCTTGCAAGCACTGCAACTAATATGTTAGTTGTGAGATGATGTATTACGGAACGAGTAAAGAGACTTGCCGGTAACGAGATTGAACTAGGTATTGGATACCGACGATCGAATCTCGGGCAAGTAACATACCGATGACAAAGGGAACAACGTATGTTGTTATGCGGTCTGACCGATAAAGATCTTCGTAGAATATGTAGGAGCCAATATGGGCATCCAGGTCCCGCTATTGGTTATTGACCGGAGACGTGTCTCGGTCATGTCTACATTGTTCTCGAACCGTAGGGTCCGCACGCTTAACGTTACGATGACAGTTATTATGAGTTTATGCATTTTGATGTACCGAAGGTTGTTCGGAGTCCCGGATGAGATCACGGACATGACGAGGAGTCTCGAAATGGTCGAGACGTAAAGATTGATATATTGGAAGCCTATGTTTGGACATAGGAAGTGTTCCGGGTGAAATCGGGATTTTACCGGAATACCGGGAGGGTTACCGGAACCCCCCGGGAGACTAATGGGCCTATTGGGCTTTAGTGGAAAAAGAGAAAAGGGACAGCCCATAGCTGACCGGCGCCCCCCCCTTTCCCCAAGTCCTAGTAGGACTAGGAGAAGGGGCCGGCCCCCCTTCTCTCTCCTTTTTCCCCGAGAGTCCTAATTGGATTAGGATTGGAGGGGGGAGTCCTACTCCCGGTAGGAGTAGGACTCCCCTGCGCCTCCCTCTCCCTGGCCGGCCGACCCCCCTTCTCCAACCTTTATATACGGGGGCAGGGGACACCCCAAGACACACAAGTTGATCCTTGAGATCGTTCCTTAGCCGTGTGCGGTGCCCCCTGCCACCAAATTCCACCTCGATCGTACCGTTACAGTGCTTAGGCGAAGCCCTGCGTCGGTAGTACATCAAGATCGTCATCACGCCGTCGTGCTGACGAAACTCTTCCTCGACGCTTTGCTGGATCGGAGCCCGAGGAACGTCATCGAGCTGAACGTGTGCTAAGAACTCGGAGGTGCCGGAGTAACGGTGCTTGGATCGGTCGGATCGGGAAGAAGACGTACGACTACTTCCTCTACGTTGTGTGATCGCTTCCGCAGTCGGTCTGCGTTGGTACGTAGACAACACTCTCCCCTCTCATTGCTATGCATCACCATGATCTAGCGTGTGCGTAGGAAAATTTTCGAAATTACTACGTTCCCCAACAGTGGCATCCGAGCCTAGGTTTTATGGTTTGATGTTATTTGCACGAGTAGAACACAAGTGAGTTGTGGGCGATACAAGTCATACTGCCTACCAGCATGTCATACTTTGGTTCGGCGGTATTGTTGGGTGAGACGATCCGGACCAACCTTACGCGTACTCTTACGCGAGACCGGTTCCCTCGACGTGCTTTGCACATAGATGGCTTGCGGAAGACTGTCTCTCCAACTTTAGTTGAACCAAGTGTGACTACGCCCGGTCCTTGAGAAGGTTAAAACAGAGTCTATTTGACGAACTATCGTTGTGGTTTTGATGCGTAGGTGAGATGAGTTCTTACTTAAGCCCGTAGCAGCCACGTAAAACTTGCAACAACAAAGTAGAGGACGTCTAACTTGTTTTTGCAGGGCATGTTGTGATGTGATATGGTCAAGGCATGATGCTGATTTTATTGTATGAGATGATCATGTTTTGTAACCAAGTTATCGGCAACTGGCAGGAGCCATATGGTTGTCGCTTTATTGTATGCAATGCAATCGCGATGTAATGCTTTACTTTATTACTAAGCGGTAGTGATAGTCGTGGAAGCATAAGATTGGCGAGACGACAACGATGCTTCGATGGAGATCAAGGTGTCGCGCCGGTGACGATGGAGATCATGACGGTGCTTCGGACATGGAGATCACAAGCACAAGATGATGATGGCCATATCATATCACTTATATTGATTGCATGTGATGTTTATCCTTTTATGCATCTTATCTTGCTTTGATTGACGGTAGCATTATAAGATGATCTCTCACTAAAATTATCAAGAAGTGTTCTCCCTGAGTATGCACCGTTGCCAAAGTTCGTCGTGCCCAGACACCACGTGATGATCGGGTGTGATAAGCTCTACGTCCAAATACAACGGGTGCAAAACAGTTGCACACGCAGAATACTCAGGTTATACTTGACGAGCCAAGCATATACAGATATGGCCTCGGAACACGGAGACCGAAAGGTCGAGCGTGAATCATATAGTAGATATGATCAACATAACGATGTTCACCATTGAAAACTACTCCATCTCACGTGATGATCGGTTATGGTTTAGTTGATTTGGATCACGTGATCACTTAGAAGATTAGAGAGATGTCTATCTAAGTGGGAGTTCCTAAGTAATTTGATTAACTGAACTTAAACTTATCATGAACTTAGTACCTGATAGTATCTTGCTTGTTTATGTTGATTGTAGATAGATGGCTCGTGCTATTGTTCCGTTGAATTTTAATGCGTTCCTTGAGAAAGCAAAGTTGAAAGATGATGGTAGCAATTACACGGACTGGGTCCGTAACCTGAGGATTATCCTCATTGCTGCACAGAAGAATTACGTCCTGGAAGCACCGCTGGGTGACAGGCCTGCTGCTGGAGCAACGCCAGATGTTATGAACGTCTGGCAGAGCAAAGCTGATGACTACTCGATAGTTCAGTGTGCCATGCTTTACGGCTTAGAATCGGGACTTCAACGACGTTTTGAACGTCATGGTGCATATGAGATGTTCCAGGAGTTGAAGTTAATATTTCATGCAAATGCCCGAATTGAGAGATATGAAGTCTCCAATAAGTTCTATAGCTGCAAGATGGAGGAGAACAGTTCTGTCAGTGAGCATATACTCAAAATGTCTGGGTATAATAATCACTTGATTCAGATGGGAGTTAATCTTCCAGATGATTGCGTCATTGACAGAATTCTCCAATCACTGCCACCAAGCTACAAGAGCTTCGTGATGAACTATAATATGCAAGGGATGAACAAGACTATTCCTGAGCTCTTCGCAATGCTGAAAGCTGAGGAGGTAGAAATCAAGAAGGAGCATCAAGTGTTGATGGTTAGCAAAACCACTAGTTTCAAGAAAAAGGGCAAAGGGAAGAAGAAGGGAAACTTCAAGAAGAACAGCAAGCAAGTTGCTGCTCAGGAGAAGAAACCCAAGTCTGGACCTAAGCCTGAAACTGAGTGCTTCTACTGCAAGCAGACTGGTCACTGGAAGCGGAACTGCCCCAAGTATTTGGCGGATAAGAAGGATGGCAAAGTGAGCAAAGGTATATGTGATATACATGTTATTGATGTCTACCTTACTAGAGCTCGCAGTAGCACCTGGGTATTTGATACTGGTTCTGTTGCTAATATTTGCAACTCGAAACAGGGACTACGGAATAAGTGGACGCTAGCAAAGGACGAGGTGACGATGCGCGTGGGAAACGGTTCCAAAGTCGATGTGATCGCGGTCGGCACGCTACCTCTACATCTACCTTCGGGATTAATATTAGACATAAATAATTGTTATTTGGTGCCAGCGTTGAGCATGAACATTATATCTGGATCTTGTTTGATGCGAGACGGTTATTCATTTAAATCAGAGAATAATGGTTGTTCTATTTATATGAATAATATCTTTTATGGTCATGCACCTTTGAAGAGTGGTCTATTCTTGTTGAATCTCGATGATAGTGATGTTGGGGAACGTAGTAATTTCGAAAATTTTCCTACGCACACGCAAGATCATGGTGATGCACAGCAACGAGAGGGGAGAGTGTTGTCTACGTACCAACGCAGACCGACTGCGGAAGCGATCACACAACGTAGAGGAAGTAGTCGTACGTCTTCTTCCCGATCCGACCGATCCAAGCACCGTTACTCCGGCACCTCCGAGTTCTTAGCACACGTTCAGCTCGATGACGTTCCTCGGGCTCCGATCCAGCAAAGCATCGAGGAAGAGTTCCGTCAGCACGACGGCGTGATGACGATCTTGATGTACTACCGACGCAGGGCTTCGCCTAAGCACTACAACGGTACGATCGAGGTGGAATTTGGTGGCAGGGGCACCGCACACGGCTAAGGAACGATCTCAAGGATCAACTTGTGTGTCTTGGGGTGTCCCCTGCCCCCGTATATAAAGGTTGGAGGAGGGGGAGCCGGCCGGCCAGGGAGAGGAGGCGCAGGGGAGTCCTACTCCCACCGGGAGTAGGACTCCTCCCTCCAATCCTAATCCAATTAGGACTCTCGGGGAAAAGGAGAGAGAAGGGGGGCCGGCCCCTTATCCTAGTCCTACTAGGACTTGGGGAAAGGGGGGCGCCGGCCAGCTTGTGGGCTGCCCCTTTTCTCTTTTTCCACTAAGGCCCAATAGGCCCATTAGTCTCCCGGGGGGTTCCGGTAACCCTCCCGGTATTCCGGTAAAATCCCGATTTCACCCGGAACACTTCCTATGTCCAAACATAGGCTTCCAATATATCAATCTTTACGTCTCGACCATTTCGAGACTCCTCGTCATGTCCGTGATCTCATCCGGGACTCCGAACAACCTTCGGTACATCAAAATGCATAAACTCATAATAACTGTCATCGTAACGTTAAGCGTGCGGACCCTACGGTTCGAGAACAATGTAGACATGACCGAGACACGTCTCCGGTCAATAACCAATAGCAGGACCTGGATGCCCATATTGGCTCCTACATATTCTACGAAGATCTTTATCGGTCAGACCGCATAACAACATACGTTGTTCCCTTTGTCATCGGTATGTTACTTGCCCGAGATTCGATCGTCGGTATCCAATACCTAGTTCAATCTCGTTACTGGCAAGTCTCTTTACTCGTTCCGTAATACATCATCTCACAACTAACATCTTAGTTATAATGCTTGCAAGGCTTATGTGATGTGTATTACCGAGAGGGCCCAGAGATACCTCTCCGACAATCGGAGTGACAAACCCTAATCTCGAAATACGCCAACCCAACATCTACCATTGGAGACACCTGTAGTACTCCTTTATAATCACCCAGTTACGTTGTGACGTTTGGTAGTACCCAAAGTGTTCCTCCGATAAACGGGAGTTGCATAATCTCATAGTTATAGGAACATGTATAAGTCATGAAGAAAGCAATAGCAACATACTAAACGATCGGGTGCTAAGCTAATGGAATGGGTCATGTCAATCAGATCATTCAACTAATGATGTGACCTCGTTAATCAAATAACAACTCTTTGTTCATGGTTAGGAAACATAACCATCTTTGATTAACGAGCTAGTCAAGTAGAGGCATACTAGTGACACTCTGTTTGTCTATGTATTCACACATGTATTATGTTTCCGGTTAATACAATTCTAGCATGAATAATAAACATTTATCATGATATAAGGAAATAAATAATAACTTTATTATTGCCTCTAGGGCATATTTCCTTCAGTCTCCCACTTGCACTAGAGTCAATAATCTAGTTCACATCGCCATGTGATTTAGCAGCAATGGTTCACATCACCATGTGATTAACACCCATAGTTCACATCGTCATGTGACCAACACTCAAAAGGTTTACTAGAGTCAGTAATCCAGTTCACATATCTATGTGATTAACACCCAAAGAGTACTAAGGTGTGATCATGTTTTGCTTGTGAGATAATTTTAGTCAACGGGTCTGTCACATTCAGATCCGTAAGTATTTTGCAAGTTCTATGTCTACAATGCTCTACACGGAGCTACTCTAGCTAATTGCTCCCACTTTCAATATGTATCCAGATTTAGAATCATCTGGATCAGTGTCAAAAACTTGCATCGACGTAACCCTTTACGAAGAACCTTTTTGTCACGTCCATAATCGAGAAACATTTCCTTATTTCACTAAAGATAATTCTGACCGCTGTCCAGTGATCTACTCCTAGATCACTATTGTACTCCCTTGCCAAATCAGTGCAGGGTATACAATAGATCCGGTACACAGCATGGCATACTTTATAGAACCTATGAATGAGGCAAAGGGAATGACTTTCATTCTCTTTCTATCTTCTGCCGTGGTCGGGGTTTTGAGTCTTTACTCAACTTCTCACCTTGTAACACAGGCAAGAAACTTTTTCTTTGACTGTTCCATTTTGAACTACTTCAAAATCTTGTCAAGGTATGTACTTATTGACAAACTTATCAAGCGTCTTGATCTATCTCTATAGATCTTGAAGCTCAATATGTAAGCAGCTTTACCGAAGTCTTTCTTTGAAAAACTCCTTTCAAACACTCCTTTTATGCTTTACAGAATAATTCTACATTATTTCCGATCAACAATATGTTATTCACATATACTTATCAGAAATGCTGTAGTGCTCCCACTCACTTTCTCGTAAATACAGGCTTCACCGCAAGTCTGTATAAAACTATATGCTTTGATCAACTCATCAAAGCGTATATTCCAACTCCGAGATGCTTGCACCAGTCCACAGATGGATCGCTGGTGCTTGCACATTTTGTTAGCTCCCTCCGGATCGACAAAACCTTCTGGTTGCATCATATACAACTCTTCTTCCAGAAATCCATTCAGGAATGCAGTTTTGACATCCATTTGCCATATTTCATAATCATAAAACACAGCAATTGCTAACATAATTCTGACGGACTTAAGCATCGCTACGGGTGAGAAGGTCTCATCGTAGTCAACCCCTTGAACTTGTCGAAAACCTTTTTGCGACAAGTCGAGCTTTATAGACAGTAATATTACCGTCAGCGTCAGTCTTTTTCTTGAAGATCCATTTATTCTCAATTGCTTGCCGATCATCGGGCAAGTCAACCAAAGTCCATACTTTGTTCTCATACATGGATCCCATCTCAGATTTCATGGCCTCAAGCCACTTTGCGGAATCTGGGCTCACCGTCGCTTCTTCATAGTTCGTAGGTTCATCATGATCTAGTAGCATGACTTACAGAACTGGATTACCGTACCACTCTGGTGCGGATCTCACTCTGATTGATCTACGTGGTTCAGTAGTATCTTGTCCTGAAGCTTCATGATCATCATCATTAGCTTCCTCACTGATTGGTATAGGTGTTGCAGAAACAGTTTTCTGTAATGTACTATTTTCCAATAAGGGAGCAGGTACAGTTACCTCGTCAAGTTCTACTTTCCTCCCACTCACTTCTTTCGAGAGAAACTCCTTCTCTAGAAATGATCCATTCTTAGCAACAAATGTCTTGCCGTCGGATCTGTGATAGAAGGTATACCCAACAGTTTCATTTGGGTATCCTATGAAGACACATTTCTCCGCTTTGGGTTCGAGCTTATCAGGTTGAAGCTTTTTCACATAAGTATCGCAGCCCCAAACTTTAAGAAACGACAACTTTGGTTTCTTGCCAAACCATAGTTCATAAGGCGTCGTCTCAACGGATTTTGATGGTGCCCTATTTAACGTGAATGCGGCTGTCTCTAATGCATAACCCCAAAACGATAGTGGTAGATCGGTAAGATACATCATAGATTGCACTATATCCAATAAAGTACGGTTATGACGTTCGGACACACCATTATGTTGTGGTGTTCCATGT
Source organism: Triticum monococcum (assembly GCA_034509565.1). NCBI lineage: Eukaryota > Viridiplantae > Streptophyta > Magnoliopsida > Poales > Poaceae > Triticum > Triticum monococcum. The sequence continues at coordinate 74,205,097 of CM067846.1, forward strand.
GGCATGATTTTGTGAAACTATTCCACATTGTTTTAATTGAAGACCAAACTCGTAACTCAAATATTTTACCTCTGCGATCATATCGTAGAAACTTTTATTTTCTTGTCACGATGATTTTCCACTTCACTCTGAAATTCTTTGAACTTTTCAAATATTTCAGACTTATGTTTCATCAAGTAGATATACTCATATCTGCTCAAATCATCTGTGAAGAACAGAAAATAATGATACCTGTCGCGAGCCTCAATATTCATCGGACCACATACATCAGTATGTATGATTTCCAATAAATCTTTTCTCGCTCCATTGTTCCGGAGAACGGCGTTTTAGTCATCTTGCCCAAAAGGCATGGTTCGCAAGCATCAAGTGATTCATAATCAAGTGATTCCGAAAGCCCATCAGCATGGAGTTTCTTCATGCGTTTTATACCAATATGACCTAAACAGTAGTGCCACAAATAAGTTGCACTATCATTATTAACTTTGCATCTTTTGGTTTCAATATTATGAATATGTGTATTATTAAGATCGAGATCCAATGAACTATTTTCATTGGGTGTGTAACCATATAAGGTTTTATTCATGTAAACAAAACAACAATTTATTCTCTTACTTAAATGAATAACCGTATTACAATAAACATGATCAAATCATATTCATGCTCAACGCAAAAACCAAATAACACTTATTTAAGTTTCAACACTAATCCCGAAAGTATAGGGGAGTGTGCGATGATGATCATATCAATCTTGGAACAACTTCCAACACACATCGTCACTTCACCCTTAACTAGTCTCTGTTTATTCTGCAACTCCCGTTTCGAGTTACTAATCTTAGCAACTGAACTAGCATCAAAATACTGAGGGGTTGCTATAAACACTAGTATAGTACACATCAATAACATGTATATCAAATATACTTATGTTCACTTTGCCATCCTACTTCCGCCAATCACTTGGGGTAGTTCCGCTTCCAGTGACTAGTCCCTTTGCAGTAGAATCACTTAGTCTCAGGCTTAGGACCACACTTGGGCTTTTTCACTTGCGCAACAACTTACTTGCTGTTCTTTTTTTGAAGTTCCCCTTCTTCCCTCTGCCCTTTTCTTGAAACTAGTGGTCTTGTCTACCATCAACACTTGATATTTTTCTTGATTTCTACCTTCATCGATTTCATCATCATGAAAAGTTCGGGAGTCGTTTTCGTCATCCCTTGCATACTATAGTTCATCACGAAGTTCTACTAACTTGGTCATGGTGACTAGAGAATTCTGTCAATCACTATCTTATCTGGAAGATTAACTCCCACTTGATTCAAGCGATTGTAGTACCCAGACAATCTGAGCACATGCTCACTAGTTGAGCGATTCTCCTCCATCTTTTAGCTATAGAACTTGTTGGAGACTTCATATCTCTCAACTCGGGTATTTGCTTGAAATATTATCTTCAACTCCTGGAACATCTCCTATGGTCCATGACGTTCAAAATGTCTTTGAAGTCCCGATTCTAAGCCATTAAGCATGGTGCACTACACTATCAAGTAGTCATCATATTGAGCTAGCCAAACGTTCATAACGTCTGCATCTGCTCCTGCAATAGGTCTGTCACCTAGCGGTGCATCAAGGACATAATTCTTCTGTGCAGCAATGAGGATAAACCTCAGATCACGGATCCAATCCGCATCAATTCTACTAACATCTTTCAATACAATTTTCTCTAGGAACATATCAATGTAAACACAGGGAAGCAACAACGCGAGCTATTGATCTACAACATGATTTACAAAATACTACTAGGACTAAGTTCATGATAAATTTAAGTTCAATTAATCATATTACTAAAGAACTCCCACTTAGATAGACATCCCTCTAATCCTCTAAGTGATCACGTGATCCAAATCAACTAAACCATGTCCGATCATCACGTGAGATGGAGTAGTTTCATCGGTGAACATCATTATGTTGATCATATCTACTATATGATTCACGCTCGACCTTTCGGTCTCCGTGTTCCGAGGCCATATCTGTATATGCTTGGCTCGTCAAGTATAACCTGAGTATTCCACGTGTGCAACTGTTTTGCACCCGTTGTATTTGAACGTAGAGCCTATCACACCCGATCATCACGTGGTGTCTCAGCACGAAGAACTTTCGCAACGGTGCATACTCAGGGAGAACACTTCTTGATAATTTAGTGAGAGATCATCTTATAATGCTACCGTCAATCAAAGCAAGATAAGATGCATAAAAGGGATAAACATCACATGCAATCAATATAAGTGATATGATATGGCCACCATCATCTTGTGCTTGTGATCTCCATCTTCGATGCACCGTCATGATCACCATCGTCACCGGCGCGACACCTTGATCTCCATCGTAGCATCGTTGTCGTCTCGCCAATCTTATGCTTCCACGACTATCACTACCGCTTAGTAATAAAGTAAAGCATTACATCGCGATTGCATTGCATACAATAAAGCGACAACCATATGGCTCCTGCCAGTTGCCGATAACTCGGTTACAAAACATGATCATCTCATACAATAAAATTTAGCATCATGTCTTGACCATATCACATCACAACATGCCATGCAAAAACAAGTTAGACGTCCTCTACTTTGTTGTTGCAATTTTTACGTGGCTGCTACGGGCTTAAGCAAGAACCAATCTCACCTACGCATCAAACCCACAACGATAGTTTGTCAAATAGACTCCGTTTTAACCTTCTCAAGGACCGGGCGTAGCCACACTTGGTTCAACTAAAGTTGGAGAGACAGACGCCTGCAAGCCATCTATGTGCAAAGCACGTCGAGGGAACCGGTCTCGGTAAGCGTACGCGTAAGGTTGGTCTGGGTCGTCTCGTCCAACAATACCGCTGAACCAAAGTATGACATGCTGGTAGGCAGTATGACTTGTATCGCCCACAACACACTTGTGTTCTACTCGTGCATATAACATCAAACCATAAAACCTAGGCTCGGATGCCACTGTTGGGGCACGTAGTAATTTCAAAATTTTCCTAGCACACGCAAGATCATGGTGATGCATAGCAACGAGAGGGGAGAGTGTTGTCTACGTACCAACGCAGACCGACTGCGGAAGCGATCACACAACATAGAGGAAGTAGTCGTACGTCTTCCCGATCCAAGCACCGTTACTCCGGCACCTCCGAGTTCTTAGCACACGTTCAGCTCGATGATGATCCTCGGGCTCCGATCCAGCAAAGCGTCGAGGAAGAGTTCCGTCAGCACGACGGCGTGGTGACGATCTTGATGTACTACCGACGCAGGGCTTCGCCTAAGCACTGCAACAATATGATCGAGGTGGAATTTGGTGGCAGGAGGCACCGCACACGGCTAAGGAACGATCACCAAGGATCAACTTGTGTGTCTATGGGGTGCCCCGTGCCCCTGTATATAAAGGATGGAGGAGGAGGAGGCCGGCCAAGGCTAGGCGCGCCAGGTGTGGAGTCCTACTAGGACTCCAAGTCCTAGTAGGAGTCCACCAAGAGGGGAGGAAAGGAGAAGGAAGTGGAGGAGTAGGAAAGGTGGCCGGCCCCCTTTTCCCTAGTCCAATTCGGACTAGAGGGGAGGGGGGGGTGCAGCAGCCTTTTTCCTCTTCCCACTAAAGCCCATCAAGGCCCATTACTTCTCCCGTAACTACCCAGTACTCCGAAAAATACCCGAATCACTCGGAACCTTTCCGATGTCCGAATATAGTCGTCCAATATATCGATCTTTACGTCTCGACCATTTCGAGACTCCTCGTCATGTCCCCGATCTCATCCGGGACTCCGAACTCCTTCGGAACATCAAAACTCATAAACTCATAAACTCATAATATAACTGTCATCGAAACCTTAAGCGCGCGGACCCTACGGTTCGAGAACAATGTAGACATGACCGAGACACGTCTCCGGTCAATAACCAATAGTGGGACCTGGATGCCCATATTGGCTCCTACATATTCTACGAAGATCTTTATCGGTCAGACCGCATAACAACATACGTTGTTCCCTTTGTCATCGGTATGTTACTTGCCCGAGATTCGATCGTCGGTATCCAATACCTAGTTCAATCTCGTTACCGGCAAGTCTCTTTACTCGTTCCAACACACATCGTCACTTCACCCTTAACTAGTCTCTGTTTATTCTGCAACTCCTGTTTCGAGTTACTACTCTTAGCAACTGAACCAATATCAAATACTGAGGGGTTGCTATAAACACTAGTATAGTACACATCAATAACATGTATATCAAATATACTTATGTTCACTTTGCCATCCTACTTATCCGCCAATCACTTGGGGTAGTTCCGCTTCCAGTGACTAGTCCCTTTGCAGTAGAATCACTTAGTCTCAGGCTTAGGATCAGACTTGGGTTTTTTCACTTGAGCAGCAACTTGCTTGCCGTTCTTCTTGAAGTTCCCCTTCTTCCATTTGCCCTTTTCTTGAAACTAGTGGTCTTGTCAACCATCAACACTTGATGTTTTTCTTGATTTCTACCTTCGTTGATTTCAGCATCACGAAGAGCTTGGGAGTTGTTTCCGTTATCCCTTGCATATTATAGTTCATCACGAAGTTCTACTAACTTAGTGATGATGACTAGAGAATTCTGTCAATCACTTATCTGGAAGATTAACTCCCACTTGATTCAAGCGATTGTAGTACCCAGACAATCTAAGCACATGCTCACTAGTTGAGCGATTCTCCTCCATCTTTTAGCTATAGAACTTGCTGGAGACTTCATGTCTCTCAACTCGGGTATTTGCTTGAAATATTAACTTCAACTCCTGGAACATCTCATATGGTCCATGACGTTCAAAACGTCTTTGAAGTCCCGATTCTAAGCTGTTAAGCATGGTGCACTAAACTATCAAGTAGTCATCATATTGAGCTAGCCAAACGTTCATAACGTCTGCATCTGCTCCTGCAATAGGTCTGTCACCTAGCGGTGCATCAAGGACATAATTCTTCTGTGCAGCAATGAGGATAAACCTCAGATCACGGATCCAATCCGCATCATTGCTACTAACATCTTTCAACACAATTTTCTCTAGGAACATATCAAAATAAACATAGGGAAGCAACAACGCGAGCTATTGATCTACAACATGATTTGCAAAATACTACCAGGACTAAGTTCATGATAAATTTAAGTTCAATTTAATCATATTACTTAAGAACTCCCACTTAGATAGACATCCCTCTAATCCTCTAAGTGATCACGTGATCCAAATCAACTAAACCATAATCGATCATCACGTGAGATGGAGTAGTTTTCAATGGTGAACATCGTTATGTTGATCATATCTACTATATGATTCACGCTCGACCTTTCGGTCTCCGTGTTCCGAGGCCATATCTGTATATGCTTGGCTCGTCAAGTATAACCTGAGTATTCTGCGTGTGCAACTGTTTTGCACCCGTTGTATTTGGACGTAGAGCTTATCACACCCAATCATCACGTGGTGTCTGGGCACGACGAACTTTGGCAACGGTGCATACTCAGGGAGAACACTTCTTGATAATTTTAGTGAGAGATCATCTTATAATGCTACCGTCAATCAAAGCAAGATAAGATGCATAAAAGGGATAAACATCACATGCAATCAATATAAGTGATATGATATGGCCATCATCATCTTGTGCTTGTGATCTCCATCTCCGAAGCACCGTCATGATCACCATCGTCACTGGCGCGACACCTTGATCTCCATCGTAGCATCGTTGTCGTCTCGCCAATCTTATGCTTCCACGACTATCACTACCGCTTAGTAATAAAGTAAAGCATTACATCGCGATTGCATTGCATACAATAAAGCGACAACCATATGGCTCCTACCAGTTGCCGATAACTCGGTTACAAAACATGATCATCTCATACAATAAAATCAGCATCATGCCTTGACCATATCACATCACAACATACCCTGCAAAAACAAGTTAGACGTCCTCTACTTTGTTGTTGCAAGTTTTACGTGGCTGCTACGGGCTTAAGTAAGAACTCATCTCACCTACGCATCAAAACCACAATGATAGTTCGTCAAATAGACTCCGTTTTAACCTTCTCAAGGACCGGGCGTAGTCACACTTGGTTCAACTAAAGTTGGAGAGACAGTCTTCCGCAAGCCATCTATGTGCGAAGCACGTCGAGGGAACCGGTCTCGCGTAAGAGTACGCGTAAGGTTGGTCCGGATCGTCTCACCCAACAATACCGCCGAACCAAAGTATGACATGCTGGTAGGCAGTATGACTTGTATCGCCCACAACTCACTTGTGTTCTACTCGTGCAAATAACATCAAACCATAAAACCTAGGCTCTGATACCACTGTTGAGGAACGTAGTAATTTCGAAAATTTTCCTACGCACACGCAAGATTATGGTGATGCACAGCAACGAGAGGAGAGAGTGTTGTCTACGTACCTACGCAGACCGACTGCGGAAGCGATCACACAACATAGAGGAAGTAGTCGTACGTCTTCTTCCCGATCCGACCGATCCAAGCACCGTTACTCCGGCACCTCCGAGCTCTTAGCACACATTCAGCTCGATGACGTTCCTCGGGCTCCGATCCAGCAAAGCGTCGAGGAAGAGTTCCGTCAGCACGACGGCGTGATGACGATCTTGATGTACTACCGACGCAGGGCTTCGCCTAAGCACTACAACGGTACGATCGAGGTGGAATTTGGTGGCAGGGGGCACCGCACACGGCTAAGGAACGATCTCAAGGATCAACTTGTGTGTCTTGGGGTGTCCCCTGCCCCCGTATATAAAGGTTGGAGGAGGGGGAGCCGGCCGGCCAGGGAGAGGAGGCGCAGGGGAGTCCTACTCCCACCGGGCGTAGGACTCCTCCCTCCAATCCTAATCCAATTAGGACTCTCGGGGAAAAGGAGAGAGAAGGGGGGCCGGCCCCTTATCCTAGTCCTACTAGGACTTGGGGAAAGGGGGGGCGCCGGCCAGCTTGTGGGCTGCCCCTTTTCTCTTTTTCCACTAAGGCCCAATAGGCCCATTAGTCTCCCGGGGGGTTCCGGTAACCCTCCCGGTATTCCGGTAAAATCCCGATTTCACCCGGAACACTTCCTATGTCCAAACATAGGCTTCCAATATATCAATCTTTACGTCTCGACCATTTCGAGACTCCTCGTCATGTCCGTGATCTCATCCGGAACTCCAAACAACCTTCCGTACATCAAAATGCATAAACTCATAATAACTGTCATCGTAACGTTAAGCGTGCGGACCCTACGGTTCGAGAACAATGTAGACATGACTGAGACACGTCTCCGATCAATAACCAATAGCGGGACCTAGATGCCCATATTGGCTCCTACATATTCTACGAAGATCTTTATCGGTCAGACCGCATAAAAACATACCGACGATCGAATCTCGGGCAAGTAACATACCGATGACAAAGGGAACAACGTATGTTGTTATGCGGTCTGACCGATAAAGATCTTCGTAGAATATGTAGGAGCCAATATGGGCATCCAGGTCCCGCTATTGGTTATTGACCGGAGACGTGTCTCGGTCATGTCTACATTGTTCTCGAACCGTAGGGTCCGCACGCTTAACGTTACGATGACAGTTATTATGAGTTTATGCATTTTGATGTACCGAAGGTTGTTCGGAGTCCCGGATGAGATCACGGACATGACGAGGAGTCTCGAAATGGTCGAGACGTAAAGATTGATATATTGGAAGCCTATGTTTGGACATAGGAAGTGTTCCGGGTGAAATCGGGATTTTACCGGAATACCGGGAGGGTTACCGGAACCCCCCGGGAGACTAATGGGCCTATTGGGCTTTAGTGGAAAAAGAGAAAAGGGACAGCCCATAGCTGGCTGGCGCCCCCCCCTTTCCCCAAGTCCTAGTAGGACTAGGAGAAGGGGCCGGCCCCCCTTCTCTCTCCTTTTTCCCCGAGAGTCCTAATTGGATTAGGATTGGAGGGGGGAGTCCTACTCCCGGTAGGAGTAGGACTCCCCTGCGCCTCCCTCTCCCTGGCCGGCCGGCCCCCCCTTCTCCAACCTTTATATACGGGGGCAGGGGACACCCCAAGACACACAAGTTGATCCTTGAGATCGTTCCTTAGCCGTGTGCGGTGCCCCCTGCCACCAAATTCCACCTCGATCGTACCGTTACAGTGCTTAGGCGAAGCCCTGCGTCGGTAGTACATCAAGATCGTCATCACGCCGTCGTGCTGACGAAACTCTTCCTCGACGCTTTGCTGGATCGGAGCCCGAGGAACGTCATCGAGCTGAACGTGTGCTAAGAACTCGGAGGTGCCGGAGTAACGGTGCTTGGATCGGTCGGATCGGGAAGAAGACGTACGACTACTTCCTCTACGTTGTGTGATCGCTTCCGCAGTCGGTCTGCGTTGGTACGTAGACAACACTCTCCCCTCTCGTTGCTATGCATCACCATGATCTTGCGTGTGCGTAGGAAAATTTTCGAAATTACTACGTTCCCCAACAGGCGCCGGGGCGGGTGAAAGCAAAGAACCGGCATCGTCTGGAAGGCTACTGCATTCTCTACTCCAACTACTTCGCCGATGCTCTACTTCATAGTGAGAGAATATTTCGGCGCCGTTATCGGATGAGCCGAAAGCTCTTCCTTAGGATTGTGAATTCCATGCAGGAGTTCGACAACTACTTCAAGTGCAAGATGGATTGCACTGGCGCTCTTGGATTCACCTCCATCCAGAAGTGCACGACAGCGATGAGGATGCTTGCATATGGAGCTCCAAGTGATTCACTCGACGACTATGGGCGCATGGCCGAGTCCACCAGCATAGAGTGTTTCTACAAGTTCTGTCGGGCAGTGGTGGCAGTGTTTGGGCCACAATACTTGAGAACACCCAATGCGGAAGACACTGCTCGGATCCTAGCCCAGAATGCAGCAAGAGGATTTCCTGAAATGCTTGGAAGCATCGACTGCATGCATTGGAAATAGAAGAACTGCCCATTTGGTTGGTAGGGGATGTACAAAGGCGCCAAAGGCGGTTGCAGTGTGGTGCTTGAGGCGGTAGCCACACAGGACCTCTGGATTTGGCACTCCTTCTTTGGTATGCCAGGAACTCACAATGACATCAACGTGCTGCAGTGCTCTCCTGTTTTTGCCAAGCTCGTTGAGGGCCATTCTCCTCCGGTGAACTTCGAGATCAATGGGCACCAATACAACAAGGGGTACTATCTAGCTGACGGCATCTATCCGAGATGGTCGACATTTGTGAAGACGATCTCAAACCCTGTGCCAGGAGGCAAGAACGCCTGGTTTGCGAAAGTTCAGGAGGCTTGCCGGAAGGATGTCGAGCGGGCATTTGGTGTGCTCCAATCTCGATTCGCTGTTGTTCGGTACCCCGCTCAGTCCTGATCGAAAGATCAAATGTGGGAGATCATGACTTGCTGTGTCATCTTGCACAACATGATCATCGAGAGCGAGCAAGAAGACCCAGTGATTGACACTGAACCATACTACAGGCAGAGTCCTCTAGCCGAAGTTGATCACCAGCTACCGGCAACTTGGACTGCCTATCTCAGTATGCGTCAGGAGATCCGAGACCCACAGGTGCATCATCAACTGCAGAAAGATCTGATTGAGCACCTATGGAGGCTCAAGGGGGACGCCTCGTGATGAAATACGAGTTTTTATTTGTTAAACAATATAATTTGTATTGAATTATTTGTTGTTGAAGTATTTGATTTTTCTGTGATGAAATATGTGTTAAGAAATAATTGTGTTGATAATTGAACGCCGAGACACGGTGAACCACGCCGAATATGGGCCTATTCTCGCCCATATGGGCCGTTTATCCGCGAAATTGGGCTGCAAAGTGGGCCAATTTCGGCGCCTGGGGGCGACGACTGGACGCAAACCCGCCCCAGCGCCGAGTGCATCGCCGGCTCGCCCCTAGGGGGCGATTTTTATGCGTCCTGGGGAGGCCAACAGCTAGAGATGCCCTAAGGGGTTTTCTACAAACATGGAGCGGAGTAGTTGGGGTCTTTTTGCAATAGAGTGTAACCAACATTGCATGCGTGACATGCAGACAGGATGATCGAAAATATGGGAAGATAAACATCGTAGAGATATTGATTATTATTTTTATCATGGTTATAACTAAGGGTCCCGAGTTTTAGTTTCGCTCCGGGTCCCAAAATCTCAGGACCGGCCCTGCATACGCTTCCGTGGCCGGGAAGTGAACGGCTTGGTAGGCAGGCTGGCTGGCTGGTTTCGTGGCAGGTGGTCGGTACACGCACGCAGTTGGACCAACGGCGAAGCAGTTCGTTCAGTCGCATGCAGGCCCAAGCATGCTTCATGTAGGTAGGCGCGTACATCCGCTGCACTGTTGTTCGCATGGCAGGTCGCTGTTATACGCGGCCGTCTCGCCGAAATAGTAGCAGACGTTTGGAACTGCATGTGTACGTACTCATGTATGTATCTCCGTACGTATGTTGACTCTCCAACCGCTGCAAAAATTTATATGTGCATATAGTACGGGCAGAAGTGAGTGTGACTCGGAAACAACGGCCGTGCGTGTCTGCGACTGTTTAAATCTTCCTAACCAAGACACGTTGATTTTTCTTTTTGCGGGATCAAGACACGTTGATTAACTCTGAATAATACTCACTCCGCCTCAAAATAAGTGACTCAATTTTATACTAATCTTAGTGCAAAGTTAGTATAAAATTGCATCACTTATTTTGGGATAGAGGGAGTAATAGATAAAAATGTACAGTACATATGATAACGAAGTAATGCTGTTCGTGCCTTGCATCCTGCAAGATATATATTGACTACTAGCACAGGTTTTCCATCACGCATGACCTGATTACCCCGCTGAAAGGACTGTGAAGGCAACAAAAAATGTCACATCCTCTGCAATCATACGAAAATTTCCAATGATTCCAGTCTATGAAGATGTTTTTCCAACATCTGTTAGAATTGAAAAGAAATTAAACAGGAACTAAAGGCATCTGCAAGATGAAGCCGTAAACCTTCCGCAGTCGTTCGGATCGCGCAAGCCATCTAATGCCGACGTGTATCAATCCGCGGGATGGTGCGGACGCGATTTCTCCGTAAATCGGAGACAAATGTGGGGAAATTTACGAGAGTCTGGACCGATTCCAAGCCCTGATCCATCAAAAACCCGTCAGCGCTACCCCCCCCCCCCCTCCCCCCGCGCGCTTTCCTTCTGATGCACGCTGCTTACCGTGTCGCATTCATGCCGGCCCAGACAGCGTGGAGGCCGGCATTGATGCCGTGATGTGACCGGAGGGCGGCGCTGACCGACCCGACCTCGCGGCAAGCCGCCGCTGCAATGCAGACGCCGGTTCCCGAGGAACCAACTTCGGCCGCTGCGCCGCATTGAAGCAGCTGACATGCCCTTCGTCTGGTCGTCGCCAAGGCTATTTAAGCCGTGCGCCGGACAGGGTGGACCCAGAGAGAAAATGATCCGGTGTCCCGGGGTAAAACAGGTGTCAAACACTACACTATAAATAAAATTACCAAGGAAACAATTTTGCACCCGGTGTCCTGTGCACCCGGGAAGCTGATGTGGCCACGCCCTAGAGTCGGAGTTTGCACAGAGATGCACCACCCTCTCTCCTCGAGCACCGGCCCCCTCCCCTCCCCATCTTCTTGCCCGAGCCCCTCCCTCCCCCTCTTCTTCCCAAGTTATGGCTATGTCGAAGTCGTGGTGCTCCGCGCCGGCAGACGGAGTAGGCGGAAGCTCCTCCTCTGGCAGTTCTTGGCGCCGCCGCAGACGCTCTCCGGGCCCGTCAACGTCCAGGGGGGCCGGCTCCTCCGCCAAGGAGGAGATCGTCATCTCCTGTGGTGTCGAGGATGACCAGGCGCCGCAGCAGCAGCCGCAGGAGCCACCACCGCCCTGACTCCTCAAGGAGACCACTCTAACGGACGAAGATTTCATCCGTTAGATCGAGTTAATGACAGAGCAGTCGCTCCGTGACATGGGGCTATCGCCGCCATTGCCGGGGCGCGTGAAGGAGAAGTCGGCCTCCCCGTCGCGTCAAGACCGAGTAGGCATCCACACTCCTGCTGGTCAATGAGGAGCCGGCCTCGCCCCGGCACAACCGCGGTGTCTAGCTCGTACGTCGCATCAAGAAGGAGTCTGCCTCGCCCCCGCACGACTGCGGCATCCAGAGCGGACGCCGCGTCAAAGGACGAGCCTGCATTTCTGCCGCGCAGCTGCTACGGCCGAATCGACGCGTCGTTGTCGCCGCCACTGCCTCGTTGTCTAGGAGGAGCTGCCGCACGCGATCAAGAAGGCGTGGGGGCGCCTCCTCCACTACCTCGGCGGTCCCTCGGGCTCGAGGGTCATCGTCTCTGCGGCAGAGCGCGCGGCTCGGCAGCAGGAGTGGTACAACTGACACAACGCCGGTCCCCGCTCCGTGTTCGACGAGAGCGATGTGGCACCGGACTGGGTCCGCAACAACCCAAAGCTCGTCGTTGTGTGGGTGCTCGACCGCTCAATGACCACCAGGGAGACGGTCGCCAGGCGTCGCCGCCGCCTTCACGGCGAGCTTGCCAAGATCGACAAGGAGTGGTCGCTTAGCGACTGCTCCGCCAACGCCGTGAAGGAAATATGCCCTAGAGGCAATAATAAAGTTATTATTTATTTCCTTATATCATGATAAATGTTTATTATTCATGCTAGAATTGTATTAACCAGAAACATAATACATGTGTGAATACATAGACAAACACAGTGTCACTAGTATGCCTCTACTTGACTAGCTCGTTGATCAAGGATGGTTATGTTTCCTAACCATAGACATGAGTTGTCATTTGATTAACGGGGTCACATCATTAGGAGAATTATGTGATTGACTTGACCCATTCCGTTAACTTAGCACACGATCGTTTAGTTTGTTGCTATTGCTTTCTTCATGACTTATACATGTTCCTATGACTATGAGATTATGCAACTACCGTTTACCGGAGGAACACTTTGTATGCCACCAAATGTCACAACGTAACTGGGTGATTATAAAGGTGCTCTACAGGTGTCTCCAAAGGTACATGTTGGGTTGGCGTATTTCGAGATTAGGATTTGTCGCTCTGATTGTCGGAGAGGTATCTCTGGGCCCTCTCGGTAATGCACATCACTTAAGCCTTGCAAGCAATGCAACTAATAAGTTAGTTGCAAGATGATGTATTACGGAACGAGTAAAGAGACTTGCCGGTAACGAGATTGAACTAGGTATTGAGATACCGACGATCGAATCTCGGGCAAGTAACATACCGATGACAAAGGGAACAACGTATGTTGTTATGCGGTCTGACCGATAAAGATCTTCATAGAATATGTAGGAGCCAATATGAGCATCCAGGTTTCGCTATTACTTATTGACCGGAGACGTGTCTCGGTAATGTCTACATTGTTCTCGAACCCATAGGGTCCGCACGCTTAACGTTACGATGACAGTTTCATTATGAGTTTATATATTTTGATGTATCGAAGGTTGTTTGGAGTCCCGGATGTGATCACGGACTTGACGAGGAGTCTTGAAATGGTCGAGACATAAAGATCGATATATTGGACGACTATATTTGGACACCGGAAAGGTTTCGGGTGAGATTTGGACAATACCGGATCACTGGGAGGTTATCGGAACCCCCCGGGAGGTATATGGGCCTTATTGGGCCTTAGTGGAAAGGAGGGGAAAGGAGCAAGGGAGGAGGCGCCCCCCCCCCAAGCCCAATCTGAATTGGGAGGGGGCCGGCCCCCCTTTCCTTCCTCCCTCCTTCCTCTTCCTTCCCTCTCCTACTCCTAATAGGAAAAGGGGGAGTCCTACTCCCGGTGGGAGTTGGAATCCCCCCCTTGGGCGCGCCACCCTCCTTGGCCGGCCCCCTCCTCCACTCCTTTATATACGGGGGCAGGGGGGCACCCCAGAGACACAACCATTGATCATTGATCTCTTAGCCATGTGCGGTGCCCCCTTCACCATAATCCTCGATAATATTGTAGCAGTGCTTAGGCGAAGCCCTGCGACGGTAGAACATCAAGATCATCACCACGCCGTCGTGCTGACGGAACTCATCCCCGACACTTTGCTGGATCGGAGTCCGGGGATCGTCATCGAGCTGAACGTGTGCAAAAACTCGGTGGTGCCGTAGTTTCGGTGCTTGATCGGTCGGGCCGTGAAGACGTACGACTACATTAACCGCGTTGTTATAACGCTTCCGCTTCTGGTCTACGAGGGTACGTAGACAACACTCTCCCCTGTCGTTGCTGTGCATCACCATGATCTTGCGTGTGCGTAGGAATTTTTTTGAAATTACTACGTTCCCCAACAGTGGCATCCGAGCCAGGTTTTATGCGTTGATGTAATAGGCACGAGTAGAACACAAGTGAGTTCTGGGCGATATAAGTCATACTGCTTAACAGCATGTCACACTTTGGTTTGGCGATATTGTTGGATGAAGCGGCCCGGACCGACATTACGCGTACAGTCGTCGAATTGTCACGGCGGATGTCCTTAGTGTCAGGACTTAGTCGCGAGGCGAACGCATCTATGTGGTAGCTTGAGAGGGGTTGAGCGGGACGAGAGACGCGATGTTTTACCCAGGTTCGGCCCCTCACGGTGGAGGTAAAAGCCTACATCCTTCTTCATTGATATTGATGATGATGATCACGGTTACAAGTGTGCTCTATCTCGAGAGCTATCGTCTGAACCTAACTTATCAAACTTGTGGGACTTGTCCCTCTTGGGGTGCCCTGCCCCTCCTTATATATGTTGAAGGGGCGGCTTACATGACTAGTTGTATTAGGATTAGGATTACTCTATTACAAGTGGAGTCCTAGTCTTGCTTCCTTTGTAAGAGAATATTTCTTATGCTTTCCTCTTAAGCCGGCCTACCATAACGTAAGCCGGCCTTCCTTGAGCCGCCTACTGGGCCTCCGGGTCTTATCGCTCCTCTAACCCACTGGCCGGGTCATTAATGAGACACCTGGCTTGGCCTGGTCATCAGTGAGTGGAGAGATCCGGGCGGGTCATTTAGTGAGTCGCCAAGTCAGGGCGGGTCACCAGTGAGTCGCCAAGTCAGGGCGTGTCACGAGTGAGTCGCAAGTCTGGCCAGGTCATGCATCCGGCTGGGTCATACCGCGGGGTATATCCCCGACATTAGCCCCCAGTTTAATTTGGATTTATCCATGTTAAACTGATCCTGCAAAATAAACACAAAAACAAATTTGACAGGTTGTGCTCCGGGTTAAAAAATTCTTGTAAGCCGGCACCTGATCATCGTTAAGTCCTTGTCATTTCCTTGGTGATATCTACATGTCCATGATCTCATAGAAAATCTCCCTTAGCAGATATGTTTCGACTTTGTCAATGTAAAAAATCCAGATACTTCTTTTGAGAAATCCAGGCCAATAGGCCAGCTTCTGAGTCAATTTGCTGACATTGGTTTGTCATAGATAAATATTGTGAAGAATAACTCCTTTGACTTTAGCTCCCAATGCTTAACAAAAATATTGGCCTTTGAAATACTTATCTGATCTCTTATATGCCTATCACTTGTAGCCCCCAAGTCTTAAGAAGGTAGCATAGCAACAGCTTAAGACTTGCTTCAATATGAATGTCACAAGCTTGAAGAAATCCAGGTTGGTCATTTCAATCACCAGTCAGAACTGAGTATTTCACATATGTAGCCCCCAAGTGCCGGGTTGTCATGCTCGCAGCAACCTGGGACTTGAAATTGCCTTATTCTTATAAAAACTTCAACCAGTGTAGCCCCCAAGGGCCGGGTTCTTATGCAATAATGAGCAGGGACTTTTGTAAATATGATCATGTAAACTTGAGCAGCAATATGTAGCCCCCCAAGGGCCGGCTCAATAAGATAATATTGAGCTGGGACTTGATATATTCTTTAATGAAAATAACATCATATGATGTAACCCCCATCATGGGGCTTGAACCCACGTCCACAAGGTTGAGAGCTTTGTGCTTTACCAACTGAGTAGTGGATCCTTCAATAATAGATGAAAACTTGTGTACCTTGAATTGTTGACAAGAGCAATTGGTAGCCCCAAGGGCCGGCTCATTATAATATGATGAGTCGGGTCTTCAATAAGACTAGTAAAATGACTTTGCATTAGCCCCCAAGTGTCATGGTGCATGCTTGCAGCGACATGAGACTTGCATGTAATCTCAATTTGAATAATGTCGCCCCCAAGTGCCGGGTTGTAAGCCTGCAGCGACTCGAGACTATTCCTTCCATTATAGAATAAATCATATCCTTTGATAAAATAATAGCCATTGCGCTAAAGTGACTTTGAAAACTCAATAATACCGGTTATTAATAACCATAAAAATCCAGCCATGTTGGCTATTCAAGATAATATAATCCGGTATGAAAACCTTATTCATTCAATATCATAATGAAAGTTCAGCCAAGTTTGGCTATTTGAATAATATAACCCAATGATTTATAAGCGCATGATTCCAACGGCGCAATCCAAATATATATACTGGTGACTTATAGTCCAAAGCCAGGCCAGTTTAACAAACCTGTTTCTGCATACAACAAGTTTAAAGTGTCCTGACGGTTTACCGCCGAACGGGTCATAATGCCCAACATATAACTTGGGTTTATAACCAAGGCTGCACTTAAGAATAATCAAATATGAAATATATCATACCTGTGACATTGAATCACATTGTTGGTTTTACCAACTTTTTGTAGTAAAGGTGATAACCCCAATCTTGAGTACTGATAACTCCTTCCATATTGTGCCGGTTTATGATAAAACCGTACCGGGTTGTGATAAACACCGGATTATTCATATTCGATGATGGCGACTTGTAGTCGAAACCAGGCCAGGTTAATAATCTCCGGATTGTAACTTGTACTTGACAACTTATAGTTGACAGCCTAACCAGGTTGATAAACACCGGGTCAAAACATCACAAATCTTATGAAAAGAAAAACTTAGCAAAAGGCAAATAAAAACCGTTGTAGTTGAGGCTTTTCACGGGCTGCCAAGCCCCAAATTTGAGGCTTTTCATGGGCTGCCAGGCCACTGAGTTAAACCATTTTTGCAAAGCCTTTTAAGATGGTCCTCAATCCTTAACCAATCATCGTTTTAACTTGACAAGTTCAGGGTCTATATTTTAGAGTAACTTGTCAAAGTTCGAAGGGTCATACCAGGTTTACCTGGGCGGAGTAACTTACTTAAAGAGGCAGGTTAACCCGGGGTTTTAGGTGTATACACCAGGCTTCCAAGCCATGGCTTCATAGCCCATTACAAGTGTAGATTCTAAGTTCATTGCGATAGCAAAGAATCCCCAAGTAACGTTTTGAGCTATTCTCAGTAGGTGCCTATGTTTGAGTTGTTGTTTTACAACACTCTCTTTGGCCCCGGATTGATTTGGCTTTGAGCCGATCAAGAGGTGTGACTATGGTTCGGATGCGACCAAGCCCCCAAGTGATGTTGTGGCATTGCGCCGATCAAGAGGTGTAGCTATGGTTCGGATACGACCAAGCCCCCAAGTGATGTTGTGGCATTGCACCGATCAAGAGGTGTAGCTATGGTTGGGATACGACCAAGCCCCCAAGTGATGTTATATAAAGCTTTGATAAGCTGAATCAAGGGGTAAACCGGACACTGCTTTATGAAATAGAAGCCCCCATGTGATCAATAATATGATAAACCAATAAGGCGGGATACCCATGTTTGAACCGCGCATCATGGCAGCAGGTCCTCTTCGGCAACTTTTAACTTTTTGCAAGAGATAAATTCTTCTTGAACTGGGATTTTGAACCGGATATTGAGAGCTTCAAAGCTTTGTGGGAGACATCTTTCTCTTGAACCGGATTTTAAACCGGAATCTTCATTTTCAGCCGGAAATTTTCCGACGGCCTTTAAACTCGAACTTGCGAGAAGTTAATTCCTTTTTGAACCTTGAGCCGGATGTTTGAACCGGATTTGAGAGCTTGAAAGCTTTGTGGGAGGGAGATGTCTCTTGAACCGGAATCTTTATTTTGAACCGACAATTTTCGGACGGCCTTCAAGTTTTCATCAATATGGAGGTGTCCTCCGAAACAGGTTATCATTCCCTCCAATGACCCGGAGTTCACGAGTCATGTCATTGTAGCCCCCGAGTCTTAAGACTACTCGAGGAGTTGGCTTGAGATTCTCCACAGTTGACTGTGATATAGACCGGTTTGAGTTCTGCATGGGAGAACTTGCTAGCCAGAGTAATTGCTCTTTTAAAGAAAGCAATATGTAATATAAAAATATACTGGATGGGATTTCACCTAATACGTCAAGCCAGTAATTATCCACCGCGGAGTTGATGATCACCTTGGTGAAGCTGAAATCAACCACGCTCAAGTCGGTCGCGGGAGTAGACAGATGAGTCGGCCGCGACGTTGTAGGCCGGTGCGGATGAGAGACGCAGGTAAGCCGGCCATGGGCACGGACAATGAGTCAGTCGCGTGTGTTGATGTAGCGAGGGTGCCAACTTGCGCAGGACAAGCACTAGTGCAAAAAATAATATTTGCCCACGCCCCTTTTGCAACACCTTTTTG
The DNA here is from genome assembly GCA_034509565.1 of Triticum monococcum. Taxonomy (NCBI): domain Eukaryota; kingdom Viridiplantae; phylum Streptophyta; class Magnoliopsida; order Poales; family Poaceae; genus Triticum; species Triticum monococcum. The sequence continues at coordinate 74,223,650 of CM067846.1, forward strand.
TAAAGAATAATGGTCCTGCGAAAAGACATCATAGACAAAGTAATTGCTCTTTGATAAAAACAATATGTGTTAAGAAAAAGAAATTTGAATGGATATCACCTGATTTGTTCGGATGACGGATGATCCGTTTAAAACGACACAAATAACTCAGGCACACCGGCAACTTAATATGGTCCCGATAATTCAACACAGCAGAGATGGATCAATGCGGCCCCGACGGCTCAACACGGCAGAGATGGCTCAATGCGATCCCGGCAGCTCATCGCGCGGCTGGCGTAGCCCAAGCAAGGAAACAGCGATTTAACCATGACGAATCACGGCGAGTCAACGGTGCAGGGGCGGCTCACCCACAGCGAAAGTGAAATGGCAACAGAACTTTGGAGGCGAGGCCACGTGGTGCTCGCTCGGAGGCGATTATTTTTTTAATACATCGTCCATGTTGTAGAAAATGTTGATTTGGCATCCATTGCTTGATATTGGTCCTGCTATGTTGAACCGGGGCATGTACACACAGCATCGCAGACATATAGTCAGTCTATTCATCACCAGCCATGCATCCGCGCCGGCTCCGTGTATACGTCATCCGTTTTGTGTTCTTTCCTGCTCCGAAAAACGATTGCAGCAGGAGCGCGCGAGGCCCGGCAACTTGATGATGGACGGTAGAGACGGCACAAGGCAGAAACAGCTCCGAGCCGGCTCAAGGCGCGAGGTAAGGCGGCGCTCAGCGCAACGCGGGGCAGTACCTGCTTGGCGCGCTGGTAGTCCCACGGCGGTGAAGTTGTAGAGGTGGATGACAGCGACTTGAAGCGGCCGGGCACACCGACAGGGGTGGAGCCGTATCGCAGCGCGCGAAGGCACATGCGGTTTGGAGGCGACCGGGATGGCCTGCTTGAGTTTGGGCGGAGCATCGCGTGGGGGGTGACGGCAGCGGGGCCGCGGCCAAGCGGCAGTCGGATGCGCGCCTGGTCATGGCGGCTCAGCGACGAAGATGGAGGCAAATACCAAATCCGTGATCTCCTCCAGTTCTGTCGATGGCCACTCAGAGACGAAGATTGAATCCGTATTGACGCGCGGTGATAGCTTGCCTCTGATGGATCTTCCTTTTCCTTAGTATTCACATGCTAAACTCACGTAGTAGCTCTCCTCCTTTAATTCTTGACTCCTAGTAGATTCCTTGTACACACGTTGCAATCATAGTTGACAAAAGAAGACCCAGTTCGGCTTCCAGTGATGTACTAGTCGGCTTGATGCAGACGGTCTCGAAACAAGGCCTGCGACTCGGCGACTCAGCGAGGCGGCTCTCGACGGCGGGCAGCTCAGGCCGGGGCGCGTCGGTGGTTCTGCAGTAAGCAACGACAGCCGGCAGCTCGGTCCGCGCGGGGTCGACTCAGTCTGCGCGGACGCAGCCCGCGGCGGTTTCGGAAAATAGGCGAGGCCGTGTAGCTGGGGCGGCTCGACGCGCCAGCGAGGCAACTTGGTGGTGGCGACCTGTGGCGGCAGAGCCGGCTCAACCAGGCGGCGTAGGTCAGCGCAGGTAAAGGGGGGCGGCTGTTTTGGGCCGGCGACTTTGTCGGTTGCATGAGGCAGAGGCGGGGCAACGAGTGAAGGTGCGGCCCAAGGTAGCGCTGGATATGGTAGGAGAGGTTCGGTGACACGTAGTACGCGAAAACGAAGCTGATTCCGTGCGATTGAGACATCCTCCGGGTCGTGGTCGGTTTGACCAATCCACGTTCTTTTTTTTCTTTTTCTTTTTTGGCAAATCAGATCGAAACCGCAATAACTGATCCAAACGCCTGCTTTTCGACTTGCGTGACGAGGTCAACTGCTCCAGATGGCATGCTCAACTCCCCGAAGTTTACTTTCATTGGTAGAATCACCGACTCTTGCTTGATCCGGCAGGTCATGACCTTCTCGAAAACTGCCTAAATAAATCATGTGACGGCGGCAGCGGACAGACCATAACCCTAATTTTTTGAATCTTCTTCATCCGATGAATTACAAACTTCTCGATCCCTTAAGAATTTTTCTTTAAGAACTCAACACCACCGTGCGCAGGCCCCACGGTGAGCGCCAACTGTCGTGAAATTGTCACGGCGGATGTCCTTAGTGTCAGGACTTAGTCGCGAGGCGAACGCATCTATGTGGTAGCTTGAGAGGGGTTGTGCGGGATGAGAGACGCGATGTTTTACCCAGGTTCGGCCCCTCACGTTGGAGGTAAAAGCCTACATCCTGCTTCATTGATATTGATGATGATGATCACGGTTACAAGTGTGCTCTATCTCGAGAGCTATTGTCTAAACCTAACTTATCAAACTTGTGGGACTTGTCCCTCTTGGGGTGCCTTGCCCCTCCTTATATATGTTGAAGGGGCGGCTTACATAACTAGTTATATTAGGATTAGGATTACTCTATTATAAGTGGAGTCCTAGTCTTGCTTCCTTTGTAATAGTATATTCCTTATGCTTTCCTCTTAAGCCGGCCTACCATAACGTAAGCCGGCCTTCCTTGAACCGCCTACTGGGCCTCCGGGTCTTATCGCTTCTCTAACCCACTGGCCGGGTCATTAATGAGACACCTGGCTTGGCCGGGTCATCAGTGAGTGGAGAGATCCGGGCGGGTCATTTAGTGAGTCGCCAAGTCAGGGCGGGTCACTAGTGAGTCGCCAAGTCAGGGCGAGTCACCAGTGAGTCGCAAGTCCGGCCAGGTCATACATCCGGCCGGGTCATACCGCGGGGTATATCCCCGACACGTACGCTTACGCGAGACTGGTTTTACCGCCATGCTATGCACACAAGTGACTAGCGGGTGTCAATTTTTCCAACTTTAGTTGAATCGAGTGCGGCTACGTCCGGTCCTTGAGAAGGTTAAAACAGCACCAACTTGACAAACTATCGTTGTGGTTTTTGATGCGTAGGTAAGAATGGTTCTTGCTAAGCCCGTAGCAGCCACGTAAAATTTGCAACAACAAAGTAGAGGATGTCTAACTTGTTTTTGCAGGGCATGTTGTGATGTGATATGGTCAAGACATGATGAGATATAAGTTGTTGTATAAGATGATCATGTTTTGTTGAAGTTATCGACAACTGGCAGAAGCCTTATGGTTGTCTCTTTATTGCATAAGATGCAAGCACCAAATAATTGCTTTACTTTATCGCTATGCGATAGCAATAGTTGCAAGAGCAATAGTTAGCGAGACGACCATGTGACGACACATTGATATAGATCAAGATGATGGAGATCATGGTGTCAAGCCGGTGACGATGGAGATCATGGCAGTACTTTGGAGATGGAGATCAAAGGCGCAAGATGATCATGGCCATATCATGTCACATATTATGATTGCATATGATGTTTATCTTTTATGCATCTTATTTTGCTTAGTTCGACAGTAGCTTTATCCCTTACTAAAATTTCAAGGTATAAGTGTTCTCCTTGAGTATGCACTGTTGCCAAAGTTCGTCGTGCCCAGACACCACGTGATGATCGGGTGTGATAAGCTCTACGTCCATCTACGACGGGTGCAAGCCAGTTTTGCACACGTAGAATACTCAGGTTAAACTTGACGAGCCTAGCATATGCAGATATGGCCTCGGAACACTGAGACCGAAAGGTCGAGCGTGAATCATATAGTAGATATGATCAACATAGTGATGTTCACCATTGAAAACTACTCAATTTCACGTGATGATTGGTTATGGTTTAGTTGATTTGAATCACGTGATCACTTAGAAGATTAGAGGGATGTCTTTCTAAGTGGGAGTTCTTAAGTAATATGATTAATTGAACTTAAATTTATCATGAACTTAGTCCTGGTAGTATTAACATATCTATGTTGTAGATCAATAGCTCGCGTTTAGTGTTGGGGAACGTAGCAGAAATTCAAAATTTTCCTACGTGTCAGCAAGATCTATCTATGGAGAAGCCAGCAACGAGGGATGGAGAGTGCATCTACATACCCTTGTAGATCGCTAAGCAGAAGCGTTCAAGAGAACGGGGTTGATGCAGTCGTACTCGTCGTGATCCAAATCATCGATGATCCTAGTGCCGAACGGACGGCACCTCCGTGTTCAACACATGTACAGCCCGGTGACGTCTCCCATGCCTTGATCCAGCAAGGAAAGAGGGAGAGGTTGAGGAAGACTCCATCCAGTAGCAGCACAACGGCGTGGTGGTCGTGGAGGAGCGTGGTACTCCAGCAGGGCTTCGCCAAGCACCGCAAGAGACGAGGAGGAGAGAGGTAGGGCTGCGCCAGGGAGAGATCAAATCGCATGTGTTGGGCAGCCCAAAACCCCACTATTTATAGGAGGAGGGGAGGAGGGTGCGCCCCCTCTAGGGTTCCCACCCCTAGGGGGGGGGCGGCAGCCCTAGATGGGAAAAAGGGGGCGGCCAAGAGGGGGAGAGGGGGGCGCGCCCTAGGGTGGGCCTTAGGCCCATCTGTGCCTAGGGTTTCCCCTTTCTCCTCCTAGCTGAGCCTTGGGCCTTGTGGGAGGCGCACCAGCCCACTCAGGGGCTGGTCCCTTACCACTCTTGGCCCATGCAGCCTCCGGGGCTGGTGGCCCCACTTGGTGGACCCCCGGGACACTCCCGGTGGTCCCGGTACGTTACCGATAAAACCCGAAACTTTTCCGGTGACCAAAACAGGACTTCCCATATATAAATCTTTACCTCCGGACCATTCCGGAACTCCTTGTGACGTCCGGGATCTCATCCGGGACTCCGAACAACATTCGGTAACCACATACAAACTTCCTTTATAACCCTAGCGTCATCGAACCTTAAGTGTGTAGACCCTGCGGGTTCGGGAACCACGCAGACATGACCGAGACGTTCTCCGGTCAATAACCAACAGCGGGATCTGGTACCCATGTTGGCTCCCACATGTTCCACGATGATCTCATCGGATGAACCACGATGTCAAGGACTTAATCAATCCCGTATACAATTCCCTTTGTCTATCGGTACGATACTTGCCCGAGATTCGATCGTCGGTATCCCGATACCTTGTTCAATCTCGTTACCGGAAAGTCTCTTTACCCGTTCCGTAACACATCATCCCGTGATCAACTCCTTGATCACATTGTGCACATTATGATGATGTCCTACCGAGTGGGCCCAGAGATACCTCTCCGTTTACACGGAGTGACAAATCCCAGTCTCGATTCGTGCCAACCCAACAGACACTTTCGGAGATACCTGTAGTGTACCTTTATAGCCACACAGTTACGTTGTGACGTTTGGCACACCCAAAGCACTCCTACGGTATCCGGGAGTTGCACAATCTCATGGTCTAAGGAAATGATACTTGACATTGGAAAAGCTTTAGCATACGAACTACATGATCTTGTGCTAGGCTTAGGATTGGGTCTTGTCCATCACATCATTCTCCTAATGATGTGATCCCGTTATCAGCGACATCCAATGTCCATGGTTAGGAAACCGTGACCATCTATTGATCAACGAGCTAGTCAACTAGAGGCTTATTAGGGACATGGTGTTGTCTATGTATCCACACATGTATCTGAGTTTCCTATCAATACAATTCTAGCATGGATAATAAACGATTATCATAAACAAGGAAATATAATAATAATCAATTTATTATTGCCTCTAGGGCATATTTCCAACATTTAGCTCCCTTGTTTTATTTTGATATGTTCCTAGAGAAAATTAAGTTGAAAGATGTTAGTAGCAATGATGCGGATTGGATCCGTGATCTGAGGATTATCCTCATTGCTGCACAGAAGAATTATGTACTTAATGCACCGCTAGGTGACAGACCTATTGCAGGAGCAGATGCAGACGTTATGAACGTTTGGCTAGCTCAATATGATGACTACTTGATAGTTTAGTATACCATGCTTAACGGCATAGAATCGGGGCTGCAGAGACGTTTTGAACGCCATGGAGCATATAAGATATTCCAAGAGTTGAAATTGGTCTTTCATACTCATGCCCATGTCGAGAGGTATGAGACCTCTGACAGTACTTTGCCTACAAGATGGAGGAGAATAGCTCAACCAGTGAGCATGTGCTCAGATTGTCTGAGTACTACGATTGCTTGAATCAAGTGGGAGTTAATATTCCAGATAAGAGAGTAATTGACAAAGTTCTCTAGTCACTATCACCGAGTTACTAGAACTTAGTGATGAACTATAATATGCAAGGGATGACAAAAGTAATTTCCAAGCTCTTCGTGATGCTGAAATTGACGAAGGTAGAAATCAAGAAAAGCATCAAGTGTTGATGGTTGACAAAGACCAGTAGTTTCAAAAAGGGCAAAGGGAAGAAAGGAAACTTCAAGAAGAACGGCAAGCAAGTTGCTGCTCAAGTGAAGAAGCCCAAGTCTGGACCTAAGCCTGAGACTGAGTGCTTCTACTGCAAAGGGACTGGTCACTAGAAGCGGAACTGTCCCAAGTATTTGGCGGATAAGAAGGATGGCGAGGTGAACAAAGGTATATTGGATATACATGTTATTGATGTGTACTTTACTAGTGTTTATAGCAACCCCTCGGTATTTGATACTAGTTTAGTTGCTAAGAGTAGTAACTCGAAACGGGAGTTGCAGAATGAACAGAGACTAGTTAAGGGTGAAGTGACGATGTGTGTTGGAAGTGGTTCCAAGATTGATATGATCATCATCGCACACTCCCTATACTTTTGGGATTAGTGTTAAACCTAAAATAAATGTTATTTAGTGTTTGCGTTGAGCATGAATATGATTGGATCATGTTTATTGCAATACAGTTATTCATGTAAGTAAGAGAATAATTGTTGTTCTGTTTACATGAATAAAACCTTCTATGGTCATACACCCAATGAAAATTGTTTGTTGGATCTCGATCATGGTGATACACATTTTTATAATATTAAAGCCAAAAGATGCAAAGTTAATAATGATAGTGCAACTTATTTGTGGCACTGCCGGTTAGGTCATATTGGTGTAAAGTGCATGAAGAAAATCCATGTTGATGGGCTTTTGGAATCACTTGATTATGAATCAGTTGATACTTGCGAACCATGCCTCATGGGCAAGATGACTAAGACTCCGTTCTCCGGAACAATGCAGCAAGCAACAGATTTGTTGGAAATCATGCATACTGATGTATGTGGTCCAATGAATATTGAAGCTCGCGTTAGTTATCATTATTTTCTGATCTTCACAGATGATTCGAGCAGATATGAGTATATCTACTTGATGAAACACAAGTCTGAAACATTTGAAAAGTTCAAAGAATTTCAGAGTGAAGTGGAGAATCATCGTAACAAAATAAAAGTTTCTACGATATGATCGCAGAAGTAAAATATTTGAGTTACGAGTTTGGCCTTCAGTTAAAACAATGTGAAATAGTTTCACTACTCATGCCACCTCGAACACCATAGTGTAATGGTGTGTCAGAATGTCCTAACCGTGCTTTATTAGATATGGTGCGATCTATGATGTCTCTTACCGATTACCACTATCGTTTTGGGGTTATGCATTAGAGACAGCTACATTCACGTTAAATAGGGCACCATCTAAATCCGTTGAGACGACACCGTACGAACTGTGGTTTGGCGAGAAACCTAAGCTGTCATTTCTTAAAGTTTGGGAATGCGATGCTTATGTGAAAAAGTTTCAACATGATAAGCTCGAACCCAAATCGGAGAAGTAAATCTACATAGGATACCCCAAAAAAATGTTGGGTACACCTTCTATCACAGATCCGAAGGCAAGATATTCATTGCTGAGAATGGATCCTTTCTAGAGAAGGAGTTTCTCTCGAAAGAAGTGAGTGGGATGAAAGTAGAACTTGATGAGGTAACTGTACCTGCTCCCTTATTGGAAAGTAGTTTATCACAGAAATCTGTTCCTGTGACTACTACACCAATTAGTGAGGAAGCTAATGATGATGATCATGTAACTTTAGATCAAGTTACTACCGAACCTCGTAGGTAAACCAGAGTGAGATCCGCACCAGAGTGGTACGGTAATCCTATTCTAGAGGTCATGGTACTTGACCATGACGAACCTACGAACTATGAGGAAGCGATGATGAGTCGAGATTCCGCGAAATGGCTTCAGGCCATGAAATCTGAGATGAGATCCATGTATGAGAGCAAAGTATGGACTTTGATTTGACTTGCCTAATGGTCGGCGAGCCATCGATATTAAATGGATCTTCAAGAGGAAGACAGACGCTGATAGTAGTGTTACCATCTACAAAGCTAGAATTGTCGCAAAAAGGTTTTCGACAAGTTCAAGGTGTTGACTACGATGAGAGTTTCTCACTCGTATCTATGCTTAAGTCTGTCCGAATCATATTAGCAATTGCCGCTTTTTATGATTATGAAATTTGGCAGATGGATGTCAAAACTGCATTCCCGAATGGATTTCTGGAAGAAGAGTTGTATATGATGCAACCGGAAGGTTTTGTCAATCCTAAAGGTGCTAACAAAATATGCAAGCTCCAGCGATCCATCCATGGACTGGTGCAAGCATCTCGGAGTTGGAATATACGCTTGGATAAGTTGATCGAAACATATAGTTTTATACGGACTTGCGGTGAAGCCTGTATTTACAAGAAAGTGAGTGGGAGCACTACAGTATTTCTGATAAGTATATGTGAATGACATATTGTTGATCGGAGATAATGTTTGAAAGGAGTTTTTCAAAGAAAGACCTCGGGGAAGCTGCTTACATATTGAGCATCAAGATCTATAGAGATAGATCAAGACGCTTGATAAGTTTTTCAATGAGTACATACCTTGACAAGATTTTGAAGTAGTTCACAATGGAACAGTCAAAGAAGGAGTTCTTGCCTGTGTTACAAGGTGTGAAGTTGAGTAAGACTCAAAACCCGACCATGGCAGAAGATAGCGAGATATGCCATGCTGTGTACCAGATCTATTGTATACCCTACACTGTGTTTAGCAAGGGAGTACAATAGTGATCTAGGAGTAGATCACTGGACATTGGTCAAACTTATCCTTAGTGGAATAAGGATATGTTTCTCGATTATGGAGGTGACAAAAAGGTTCGTCGTAAAGGGTTACGTCGATGCAAATTTTGACACTGATCCAGATGACTCTAAATCTCAATCTGGATACATATTGAAAGTAGGAGCAATTAACTAGAGTAGCTCCGTGCAGAGCATTGTTGACATAGAAATTTGCAAAATACTTACGGATCTGAATGTGGCAGACTCGTTGACTAAACTTCTCTCACAAGCAAAACATGATCACACCTTAGTACTCTTTGGGTGTTAATCACATAGCGATGTGAACTAGATTATTGACTCTAGTAAACCCTTTGGGTGTTGGTCACATGTCGATGTGAACTATGGGTGTTAATCACATGGTGATGTGAACTATTGATATTAAATCACATGGGGATGTGAACTAGATTATTAACTCTAGTGCAAGTGGGAGACTGGAGGAAATATGCCCTAGAGGCAATAATAAAGTTATTATTTATTTCCTTATATCATGATAAATGTTTATTATTCATGCTAGAATTGTATTAACCGGAAACATAATACATGCGTGAATACATAGACAAACAGAGTGTCACTAGTATGCCTCTACTTGACTAGCTCGTTGATCAAAGATGGTTATGTTTCCTAACCATAGACATGAGTTGTCATTTGATTAACGGGATCACATCATTAGGAGAATGATGTGATTGACTTGACCCATTCCGTTAGCTTAGCACACGATCGTTTAGTTTGTTGCTATTGCTTTCTTCATGACTTATACATGTTCCTATGAATATGAGATTATGCAACTCCCGTTTACCGGAGGAACACTTTGTGTGCCACCAAACGTCAGAACGTAACTGGGTGATTATAAAGGTGCTCTATAGGTGTCTCCAAAGGTACATGTTGGGTTGGCGTATTTCGAGATTAGGATGTGTCGCTCCGATTGTCGGAGAGGTATCTCTGGGCCCTCTCGGTAATGCACATCACTTAAGCCTTGCAAGCAATGCAACTAATAAGTTAGTTGCAAGATGACGTATTACGGAACAAGTAAAGAGACTTGCCGGTAACGAGATTGAACTAGGTATTGAGATATCGACGACCGAATCTCGGGCAAGTAACATACCGATGACAAAGGGAACAACGTATGTTGTTATGCGGTCTGACCGATAAAGATCTTCGTAGAATATGTAGGAGCCAATATTGAAGGAAATATGCCCTAGAGGCAATAATAAAGTTATTATTTATTTCTTTATATCATGATAAATGTTTATTATTCATGCTAGAATTGTATTAACCGGAAACATAATACATGTGTGAATACATAGACAAACAGAGTGTCACTAGTATGCCTCTACTTGACTAGCTCGTTGATCAAAGATGGTTATGTTTCCTAACCATAGACATGAGTTGTCATTTGATTAACGGGATCACATCATTAGGAGAATGATGTGATTGACTTGACCCATTCCGTTAGCATAGCACTTGATCGTTTAGTTTGTTGCTATTGCTTTCTTCATGACTTATACATGTTCCTATGACTATGAGATTATGCAACTCCCGTTTACCGGAGGAACACTTTGTGTGCCACCAAACGTCACAACGTAACTGGGTGATTATAAAGGTGCTCTACAGGTGTCTCCGAAGGTACTTGTTGGGTTGGCGTATTTCGAGATTAGGATTTGTCACTCCGATTATCGGAGAGGTATCTCTGGGCCCTCTCGGTAATGCACATCACTTAAGACTTGCAAGCATTGCAACTAATGAGTTAGTTGCAGGATGATGTATTACGGAACGAGTAAAGAGACTTGCCGGTAACGAGATTGAACTAGGTATTGAGATACTGACGATCGAATCTCGGGCAAGTAACATACCGATGACAAAGGGAACAACGTATGTTGTTATGCGGTCTGACCGAAAAAGATCTTCATAGAATATGTGGGAGCCAATATGAGCATCCAGGTTCCGCTATTGGTTATTGACCGAAGACGTGTCTCGGTCATGTCTACATTGTTCTCGAACCCGTAGGGTCCGCACGTTCAAGGTTTCGATGACAGTTATATTATGAGTTTATGAGTTTTGATGTACCGAAGGAGTTCGGAGTCCCGGATGAGATCGGGGACATGACGAGGAGTTTCAAAATGGTTGAGATGTAAAGATCGGTATATTGGACGACTATATTCGGACATCGAAAAGGTTCTGAGTGATTCGGGTATTTTTCGGAGTACCGGAGAGTTACGGGAATTCGCGGGGGAGTATATGGGCCTTATTGGGCTTTAGGGGAAAGAGAGAGGAGAGGTTGGGCGCCCCCAAGGCCTAGTCCGAATTGGACTAGGGGGAGGGGCTGCGCCCCCTCCTTCCTTCTCTTCTCCCTTCCCTTGCCTTGACTACTTGGAAGGGGGGGGGATCCTACTCCCGGTGGGAGTAGGACTCCTCCAAGGCGCGCCATAGGGGCCGGCCCTCTCCCCCCTCCTCCACTCCATTATATACGTGGCCAAGGGGCACCCCATAGACACACAAGTTGATCTTCGTGATCGTTCTCTTAGCCGTGTGCGGTGCCCCCCTCCACCATAATCCTCGATAATATTGTAGCGGTGCTTACGCGAAGCCCTGCGACGGTAGAACATCAAGATAGTCACCACGCCGTTGTGCTGACGGAACTCTTCCCCGACACTTTGCTGGATCGGAGTCCGGGGATTGCCATCGAGCTGAACGTGTGCTAGAACTCGGAGGTGTCGTAGTTTCGGTGCTTGATCGGTCGGCCGTGAAGACGTATGACTACATCAACCGCGTTGTGCTAACGCTTCCACTTCCGGTCTACGAGGGTACGTAGACAACACTCTCCCCTCTCGTTGCTATGCATCACCATGATCTTGCGTGTGCGTAGGAAATTTTTGAAATTACTACGTTCCCCAACAGTGGCATCAAAGCCTAGGTTTCATGCGTTGATGTTGTGCACGAGTAGAACACAAGTGAGTTATGGGCGATATAAGTCATACTGCTTACCAGCATGTCATACTTTGGTTCGGCGGTATTGTTGGATGAAGCAGCCCGGACCGACATTACGCGTATGCTTACGCGAGACTGGTTCTACCAACGTGCTTTGCACACAGGTGGCTGGCGGGTGTCAGTTTCTCTAACTTTAGTTGAACCGAGTGTGGCTACGTTCGGTCCTTGAGAAGGTTAAAACAGCACTAACTTGACAAACTATCGTTGTGGTTTTTGATGCGTAGGTAAGAACGGTTCTTGCTTAGCCCGTAGCAGCCACGTAAAACTTGCAACAACAAAGTAGAGGACGTCTAACTTGTTTTTGCAGGGCATGTTGTGATGTGATATGGTCAAGACATGATGAGATATAAGTTGTTTTATGACATGATCATGTTTTGTTGAAGTTATCGGCAACAGGCAAAAACCTTATGGTTATCTCTATATTGCATAAGATGCAAGCGCCAAATAATTGCTTTACTTTATCGCTATGCGATAGCAATAGTTGCAAGAGCAATTGTTGGCGAGACAACCATGTGACGACACATTGATATAGATCAAGATGATGGAGATCATCGTGTCATGCCGGTGACGATGGACATCATGACGATGCTTTGGAGATGGAGATCAAAGGCACAAGATGATGATGGCCATATCATGTCACATATTATGATTGCATGTGATGTTTATCTTTTATACATCTTATTTTGCTTAGTTCGGCGGTAGCTTTATAAGATAATCTCTCACTAAATTATCAAGGTATAAGTGTTCTCCCTGAGTATGCACCATTGCGAAAGTTCTTTGTGGTGAGACACCACGTGATGATCGGGTGTGATAGGCTCTACGTTCAAATACAACGGGTGCAAAAAAGTTGCACACGCGGAATACTCAGGTTAAACTTGACGAGCCTAGTATATAACAGATATGGCCTCGGAACACGTAGACCGAAAGGTCAAGCGTGAATCATATAGTAGATATGATCAACATATTGATGTTCACCATTGAAACTACTCCATCTCACGTGATGATCGGACATGGTTTAGTTGATTTGAATCACGTGATCACTTAGAGGATTAGAGGGATGTCTATCTAAGTGGGAGTTCTGGAGTAATATGATTAATTAAACTTAAATTTATCATGAAGTTAGTCCTGGTAGTATTAGCATATCTATGTTGTAGATCAATAGCTCGCGTTTAGCTCCCCTGTTTTATTTTTCATATGTTCCTAGAGAAAACTAAGTTGAAAGATGTTAGTAGCAATGATGCGGATTGGATCCGTGATCTGGGGATTATCCACATTGCTGCACAGAAGAATTATATCCTTGATGCACCGCTAGGTGACAAACCTATTGTAGGAGCAGATGCAGACGTTATGAACGTTTGGCTAGCTCAATATGATGACTACTTGATAATTTAGTGCACCATGCTTAATAGCTTGGAATCAGGATTTCAAAGACGTTTTGAACGTCATGGACCATATGAGATGTTCCAGGAGTTGAAATTAATATTTCAAGCAAATATCCGAGTTGAGAGATATGAAGTATCCAACAAGTTCTATAGCTAAAAGATGGAGGAGAATAGTGTAGGGGAACGTAGTAATTTTAAAAAAATTCCTACGCACACGCAAGATCACGGTGATGCATAGCAACGAGAGGGGAGAGTGTTGTCTATGTACCCTCGTAGACCGAAGCGGAAGCGTTGACGCAATGTAGAGGAAGTAGTCGTACGTCTTCCCGATCCGACCGATCCAAGCACCGTTACTCCGGCACCTCCGAGTTCTTAGCACACGTACAACTCGATGACGCTCCCCGGGCTCCGATCCAGCAAAGCTTCGGGGATGAGTTCCGTCAGCACGACGGCATGGTGACGATCTTGATGTTCTACCATCGTAGGGCTTCGCCTAAGCGCTGCTACAATATGACCGAGGTGGAATATGGTGGAAGGGGGCACCGCACACGGCTAAGGAACGATCACAGTGATCAACTTGTGTGTTCTAGGGTGCCCCTGCCTCCGTATATAAAGGATCCAAGGGGGGGTGCGGCCGGCCCTAGAGGAGGCGCGCAGGAGGAGTCCTACTCCTACCGGGACTAGGACTCCCCTCCCTTTCCTTGTCCAAGTAGGAGAGGTGGGAGAAGAGAAGGAAAAAGGGGGGCGCCGCCCCTCCCTCCTTGTCCAATTCGGACTAGGGGGAGAGGGGGGGCGCGGCCTGCCCTGGCAGCCCCTTCCTCTTCTCCACTTTAAGCCCATGAGGCCCATTAACCCCCGGGGGGTTCCGGTAACCCCCCGGTGCTCCGGTTTTATCCGAAACTTCCCCGGAACGCTTCCGGTGTCCGAATATAGTCATCCAATATATCAATCTTTATGTCTCGACCATTTCGAGACTCCTCGTCATGTCCGTGATCACATCCGGGACTCCGAACTAACTTCGGTACATCAAAATGCATAAACTCATAATAACTGTTATCGTAAGGTTAAGCGTGCGGACCCTACGGTTTGAGAACAATGCAGACATGACTGAGACAAATCTCCGGTCAATAACCAATAGTGAGACCTGGATGCCCATATTGGCTCCTACATATTCTACGAAGATCTTTATCGGTCAGACCGCATAACAACATACGTTGTTCCCTTTGTCATCGGTATGTTACTTGCCCGAGATTCGATCGTCGGTATCCAATACCTAGTTCAATCTCGTTACCGGCAAGTCTCTTTACTCGTTCCGTAATACATCATCTCGCAACTAACTCATTAGTTGTAATGCTTGCAAGGCTTATGTGATGTGCATTACCGAGAGGGCCCAGAGGTACCTCTCCGACAATCGGAGTGACAAATCCTAATCTCGAAATACGCCAACCCAACATCTACCTTTGGAGACACCTGTAGAGCACCTTTATAATCACCCATTTACATTGTGACGTTTGGTAGCACACAAAGTGTTCCTCCGGTAAACGGGAGTTGCATAATCTCATAGTCATAGGAACATGTATAAGTCATGAAGAAAGCAATAGCAACATACTAAACGATTGGGAGCTAAGCTAATGGAATGGGTCATGTCAATCAGATCATTCAACTAATGATGTGACCTCGTTAATCAAATAACAACTCTTTGTTCATGGTTAGGAAACATAACCATCTTTGATTAACGAGCTAGTTAAGTAGAGGCATACTAGTGACACTCTGTTTGTTTATATATTCACACATGTATTATGTTTCCGGTTAATACAATTCTAGCATGAATAATAAACATTTATCATGATATATGAGGAAATAAATAATAACTTTATTCTCAATTGCTTGCCGATCATCGGCCCAGATTGATAAGTTGATCAAAGCGTATAGTTTTATACAAACTTGCGGTGAAGGTTGTATTTACAAGAAAGTGAGTGGGAGCATTACAACATTTCTGATAAGTATATGTGAATGACATATTGTTGATCGGAGATAATGTAGAATTATTCTGCAAAGCATAAATAAATGTTTGAAAGGAGTTTTTCAAAGAAAGACCTCGGTGAATCTGCTTACATATTGAGCATCAAGATCTATAGAGATAGATCAAGACGCTTGATAAGTTTTTCAATGAGTACATACCTTGACAAGATTTTGAAGTAGTTCAAAATGGAACAGGAAAAAAGGAGTTCTTGCCTGTGTTACAAGGTGTGAAGTTGAGTAAGACTCAAAACCTGACCGCGGCAGAAGATAGAGAGAGAATGAAAGTCATTCCCTATGCCTCAGGCATAGGTTCTATAAAGTATGCCATGCTGTGTACCAGACCTACTGTATACCCTGTCCTGAGTTTGGCAAAGGAGTACAATAGTGATCTAGGAGTAGATCACTGGACATTGGTCAAAATTATCCTTAATGGAATAAGGATATGTTTCTCGATTATGGAAGTGACAAAAGGTTCATCGTAAAGGGTTACGTCGATGCAAATTTTGACACTGGTCCAGATGACTCTAAATCTCAATCTGGATACAAATTGAAAGTGGGAGCAATTAGCTAGAGTAGCTCTGTGCAGAGCATTGTTGACATAGAAATTTGCAAAATACTTACGGATCTGAATGTGGCAGACGCGTTGACTAAACTTCTCTCACAAGCAAAACATGATCACACCTTAGTACTCTTTGGGTATTAATCACATAGCGATGTGAACTAGATTATTGACTCTAGTAAACCCTTTGGGTGTTGGTCACATGTCGATGTGAACTATGGGTGTTAATCACATGGTGATGTGAACTATTGGTATTAAATCACATGGCGATGTGAACTAGATTATTGACTCTAGTGCAACTAGGAGACTGAAGGAAATATGCCCTAGAGGCAATAATAAAGTTATTATTTATTTCCTTATATCATGATAAATGTTTATTATTCATGCTAGAATTGTATTAACTGGAAACATAATACATGTGTGAATACATAGACAAACAGAGTGTCACTAGTATGCCTCTACTTGATTAGCTCATTGATCAAAGATGGTTATGTTTCCTAACCATAGACATGAGTTGTCATTTGATTAATGGGATCACATCATTAGGAGAATGATGTGATTGACTTGACCCATTCCGTTAGCATAGCACTTGATCGTTTAGTTTGTTGCTATTGCTTTCTTCATGACTTATACATGTTCCTATGACTATGAGATTATGCAACTCCCGTTTACCAGAGGAACACTTTGTGTGCCACGAAACATCACAACGTAACTGGGTGATTATAAAGGTGCTCTACAGGTGTCTCCGAAGGTACTTGTTGGGTTGGCGTATTTCGAGATTAGGATTTGTCACTCCGATTGTCGGAGAGGTATCTCTGTGCCCTCTCGGTAATGCACATCACTTAAGCCTTGCAAGCATTGCAACTAATGAGTTAGTTGCAGGATGATGTATTACGGAACGAGTAAAGAGATTTGCCGGTAACGAGATTGAACTTGGTATTGAGATACCGACGATCGAATCTCGGGCAAGTAACATACCGATGACAAAGGGAATAACGTATGTTGTTATGCGGTCTGACCGATAAAGATCTTCGTAGAATATGTGGGAGCCAATATAAGCATCCAGGTTCCGCTATTGGTTATTGACCGGAGACGTGTCTCGGTCATTTCTACATTGTTCTCGAACCCGTAGGGTCCGCACGCTTAAGGTTTCGATGACAGTTATATTATGAGTTTATGAGTTTTGATGTACCGAAGGAGTTCGTAGTCCCGGATGAGATCGGGGACATGACGAGGAGTCTCGAAATGGTCGAGACATAAAGATCGATATATTTTTTTGATATTGGACGACTATATTCGGACATCGGAAAGGTTCTGAGAGATTCGGGTATTTTTTGGAGTGCCGGAGAGTTACGTGAATTTTCCGGGGAGTATATGGGCCTTATTGGGCTTTAGGGGAAAGAGAGAGGAGAGGTTGGGCGCCCCCAAGGCCTAGTCCGAATTGGACTAGGGGGAGGGGCTGCGCCCCCTCCTTCCTTCTCTTCTCCCTTCGCTTGCCTTGACTCCTACTCCTACTACTTGGAAGGGGGGAAATCCTACTCCCGGTGGGAGTAGGACTCCTCCAGGGCACGCCATAGGGGCCGGCCCTCTCCCCCCTCCTCCACTCCTTTATATACGTGGCCAAGGGGCACCCCATAGACACACAAGTTGATCTTCGTGATCGTTCTCTTAGCCGTGTGCGGTGCCCCCCTCCACCATAATCCTCGATAATATTATAGTGGTGCTTAGGCGAAGCCCTGCGATGGTAGAACATCAAGATCGTCACAACGCCGTCGTGCTGACGGAACTCTTCCCCGACACTTTGCTGGATCGGAGTCCGGGGATCGTCATCGAGCTGAACGTGTGCTAGAACTCGGAGGTGTCGTAGTTTCGATGCTTGATCGGTCGGGCCGTGAAGACGTACGACTACATCAACCGCGTTGTGCTAACGCTTCCGCTGCCGGTCTACGAGGGTACGTAGACAACACTCTCCCCTCTCGTTGCTATGCATCACCATGATCTTGCGTGTGCGTAGGAAATTTTTGAAATTACTATGTTCCCCAACAAATATGAGCATCCAGGTTCCGCTATTGGTTATTGACCGGAGACGTGTCTCGGTCATGTCTACATTGTTCTCGAACCCGTAGGGTCCGCACGCTTAACGTTACGATGACAGTTCCATTATGAGTTTATATATTTTGATGTACCGAAGGTTGTTCGGATTCCTGGATGTGATCACGGACTTGACGAGGAGTCTCGGTCGAGACATAAAGATCGATATATTGGACAACTATATTTGGACACCGGAAAGGTTCCGGGTGAGATTGGGACAATACCGGATCACCGGGAGGTTATCGGAACCCCCCGGGAGGTATATGGGCCTTATTGGGCCTTAGTGGAAAGGAGGGGACAGGAGCAAGGGAGGGGGCACGCCCTCCCAAGCCCAATCCGAATTGGGAGGGGCCCCCCTTTCCTTCCTCCCTCCTTCCTCTTCCTTCCCTCTCCTACTCCTAATAGGAAAAGGGGGAGTCCTACTCCCGGTGGGAGTTGGACTCCCCCCCTTGGGCACGCTACCCTCCTTGGCCGGCTCCCTCCTCCACTCCTTTATATACGGGGGCAGGGGGCACCCCAGAGACACAACAATTGATCATTGATCTCTTAGCCGTGTGCGGTGCCCCCTCCACCATAATCCTTGATAATATTGTAGCGGTGCTTAGGCGAAGCCCTGCGACGGTAGAACATCAAGATCATCACCACGCCGTCGTGCTGACGGAACTCATCCACGACACTTTGCTGGATCGGAGTCCGGAGATCGTCATCGAGCTGAACGTGTGCAAAAACTCGGAGGTGCCGTAGTTTCGGTGCTTGATTGGTCGGGCCGTGAAGACGTACGACTACATCAACCGCGTTACTATAACTCTTCCGCTTCCGGTCTACGAGGGTACGTAGACAACACTCTCCCCTCTCGTTGCTGTGCATCACCATGATCTTGCGTGTGCGTACGAATTTTTTTGAAATTACTACGTTCCCCAACACGCCGGCCGCGACAAGGTCACCCAAGGGCTCCGAAGTCCATGTCGGCAGTGGCTGCGGTGGCACTTCGCACGGCGCAGCAGGAGGTGCAGCAGCTCCTCTCTGAGTAGCATGCAGCCGCTGGACAAGGCTGTCGCGGCCCTCCGGCGTCGTATCGTCGCTGGAGGGACGACGATGGCACCGACAGAGACAGCGGTGCGGCAGGGCAGGGCGGCCACACGTACGAGGTGGTCGTCCAGTATTGGGTTTATGTTTCTTTTCTAGTTTTTCAGTCAAACGGTCATAGCATCAACCTTTTTATGTCAATTATATCCGAACTTGAATGAAATCCGTCTGGTTTGATTGAATTTTGCTCGGTTGGTTCGAATTGTTGGCCGCTTGTATACGACTACGGTTGGATGGCTGTCTCCGGCATCCGTGACCGTGAACTGGTCCCTGTCCGCGGCGGAGATGCCCTAAGTACCTTCAATGCCTTTTAACATCTATATCTATATCTACACCAACTATTAAAGGGAATAGATATTCTTGGTTTGGGTTAGTCCTTTTTGTTTCTACACACACTAAGTCATCTGGGCTAGGTACATGTACTTTGATGGGCCTTCTATGAGCTTCCATAGAGACTGCGAAAATAATTGTGTCAAAAATCAACATTGTGTTAATTGAACAGAGGACCTCCCGTCTGGCTCTTCGACGTAACAACCAACAAGCTATGCATCTTTCACGTTTACTAATCACACATCGCTCTTTTACGATGATTCCGATCAATAAATATTTGAGCGGCCTTAGGAATCAACCAACAGACGGTTAAAACAAAGAAGAGCAGACCTCATGTTTAGGATGAGCTAATTAAGCGAATAAGCTAATTAAAAAAGGGTTGTGGGCTTAAATAGAATATTTAAACGGATGTGATTAATTAAAGAAAGGATTACAGGTAAACCGGTGGAATAATTAAAAGAAAGATTGTAGACTTAATAAATAGAATATATTCAAATTGGTGGGGCTAATTAAAGGAAGTATTTGAGGTAAAAATGTAGGATAATTAAAAGGACTGATCCGTAGGCTTCAATGTGGTGGGGCTACTAAATCATAAAAGGAAGGATTTGCCTTTCAAAAAAATGAAGGATTTTATTCCTTACTAAAACGGGTGAGGATGTCATGGTAATTAATGAAGGATTATACTTAAATGAAATTAGTGGGAGATTATGTCCGGCAGAGAAAATATGAACGCGGCTAAATTGCATCCTATATTTTATGTTCATTTTATAGAAGGATGTTGTGTTGCAACATGTTCTTCACAGTGAATCCGGTGCTATGGGACATTATGCTTGCACAAAATATCAAATTTTTCCGTTGCAACGCACGGACATATGTGCTAGTGTTCCTCAAAGGGATCATCTTTGGACCAGCCCGTGTATTTCCTAATAAAAAGTATACGTCCTACAGCTTGCAAATCAAATCAGGTGTCCATGTTCATCTGGCAAGCATGTTTTCCAATGCGTGGACAATCTAACCGAATCTCATTGTTAACGTAGTCGCGACTTCGGGTGCCAAACTTTGCCATTGAGTCCCCGGAATGCGAGATCGATCTGGACTGAGGCTAGGGGTGACACTGTGATTTCATATATAGATAGACGAGTCGCTCTCGAAGAAGAAATGGCTGCCTGAGCTTGAGCCTTCTTCAAGCCCGAGCACGGGGGCCTCTGGCAACACCGAACTCTCAAGGTCGTTCTTCCGGGCACGGGACAGCTGATGGCGATGAGACCACAGTTAAATCCCTCGATTATTAGGTGAGGGGTTGATCATCGGCCTCATCGTCACACATCACTAGCTCACTAGCTAGAACTACTCTGACATGGTCATGGGCTCATATCTCACCCATCAATTCATGCCTCATCCTTCCCTGGACGACGCACACCACGACACCCAGGCATACATGAAAGGCAACGGCTCCGGTACGATCATGTCCCACTTTTAGTGGCAAACCTATTCTCTAGTCGAGCTAGAAAGAGGGCTAGGCAGCGAGAACAGTCCGTGGCAGCTGCCCCGTCCACGTCGGTTCACTGGTCGATGCTACCGGTAACTGCACGCAACTTGTGCCGTCATTTCGTGCCCCGGTTCGCTCCCGGTTAACCTAACTGGCTAGCTAACCAGCAAGCTTCACGTATCACAGTCGGTTGATGTGGATTCCATCGCACGTGGAGGAGACACTCACAAATAGGGATCGTTATTTAGCAAATACGATCCCTCCGGATTTTCTTCTAAGCTCACTAAAATTGGACTCTATGATAACTTTTTTGTCTTTCATCTAAGCATCCTAATTTGGAGCCTTCTAGTGTGTTGGGGGCTGTGGGGTCGCTATGGACCCACCGGTAAGGATGTGTGTCGCTAGTTGTGATAGCTGTGAGTAACACACACCTATGTAGTCGTAATGGGTTGACCGATTTTCTTAGTTTTCATAAGGTATTCCTAAGTTTCTCGTCTTCTTTTTTTTTACCGGTTTAACAATTTTTCTTTATCAGTTTGTTTTTTCTCATTTCATTTTTTACATTTCAGTTCACGGATATTATGAAAATGTGAACACTTAAAAATCAATGATTATTTTTCAAATTTAAGAATATGTTTTATTTCATGAATATTTTAAAGTTCACCAACACTTTTAATATGTGAACCAATATTTTTAATTCACAACATTTATAAAAAGCAGTGAACTTCTTCTTATTCAATGAAATATCTTGAAATAAAAATATGATACCCGTCATTTTAGCTAGCAATAGAGCGGGCAACAAAAGTTAAGTGAGCGAGCAAATCAGGGAGTCAAGCTAAGCCAGCGAGAGCTTAATAGACCGGCCCATGTCAGCGTTATAGTAACAATTCAATGATTCCGATGTCGAATAAGAGCTCGCAAGGGACCCACACAACCTTTTTTATGTAGTGGCAAGAAAACATGGTATAACTATTTTGGTTTATGCTTGGTTCGCCTCTTGACTGTATTTTTCTTATTCATCATGTGAACCAAACAAATCAGTCTATAAAAATCATTATTATCCTTTTTTTTTGCGCAACTCTTTTCTTTGTTCCATTCACATGTTTTAAGAATCCTGCAAACTAAGGTGACCTTCGTGGGAATTTTGGACATTTTGAATGCTAAAATATTTGCCTCCTGTGGAAACTCTTCGGATCATGGGGGTGCGCTACCGCCCCTATGAAATTCACTCATATATAGTAAGAGCTGTGCAGCACAAAGTCATCTCTTAAAAAATCATGTTCAAAAAGCGTATATTTTGATCTATTTTGACGTTTTCGAATGTTCGCTGTCCAAAGAGGCCCCTGTCTGGGCATGTCTATGTTCTTGCTAGGTTATGTGCGTATATCATTTGTAAACCGAAGAACGAAACACAGCACGTAACTACATAAACAAAACAAAAAAGGAGGACAACTGGACAAGGGTAGTTTAGCGGAGATCTCGAGCTAGCTAGTCAGTAATGCATATGGGGAGTGCATGCATGAGCTGGTGGTTCCCCTGGTCCTCCTTGTCTTGGTGCATCAGAAAGTCCAACACCTCCGATGTGGAAACCAGTTCAACCACCACAACACACGGCCTCCTTCGCATCTTAATTTAGCATTTGAAGTACCTTCATGCCTTTTCACATGTTCCTCAGATCAGAGGATCGTTCATCTTCAGATCAGCCCGTGCATCTCCCAAAAAGTCTCCGTAAGTAAAGCTTGCAGATTCCATGCATCTTCATCCGGCAAACATTTTTCGTTCAATGCGTGTGACGGTCTAACTGAATCTCGTTTATCTTTTTGTGTGGAATGGTAGATGCCAAAGCTTTGCCATTAGTCTCCGGAATGCGAGTCGATCAGGGCGACGATGTGACTTGATATACACATGGGTCGCTCTCGACGAAGAAACGGTGGCCTGAGCTTGAGCTTAGGCCTTCTCCAAGCACGAGAGAACGTCGCGGTGGTTCTTCCGGGCACGGATCAGCTGATGGCGATGTGACCTTATTAGTTGCCCCGATTAACTAGGTGGGGGGTTGATCATCAGCTTCGTCATCACGTAGTAGTACATCACCACTTGCACACTAGTTGGAAGCTACGGCTACCCTAACACGGTCATCGCTCGTCCATGATTCCATCACCCGTTTCTTGACGATGTACACCGCGACACCCGGCCATACATAAAAGACAACGGCTCCGGTACGATTATGCCCCAGTTGTAGTGGCAAACCTATTCTCCAGTCGAGCCGAGCTAGAAAGTGGGCTAGCTAGCCAGAACAGGCCCGGTAGCTGCCATGCCCGCATCAGTTCACTGGTCGATGCCCCGATTCGCTCACGGTTTGGCTAGCTAGCGAGGAAGCTTCACGTATCACAGTCGATCGATGTGTATTCCGTCTCACGTGGAGGAGACAAACCACGAGAAGAAACAGGGACTTCAGAAGTATAGTTATTAGGACATGTACGATGGTTGATAAGACAGTTTTATTTTAAGTCTTGCATGTAATTTAGATATGACAAAAAAATAAGTCTACAATATCTCCAATAACTAGTTATTCTAAAAACATGGTGAGACATATTATGCTAAGAGATCACCTCTTGCCTTCTCTTAAATAAGGGCATGTACAGTGGTTCTATCTTAAGAGTGTCACATAGGATAAATGATGAGGTGGGGGAGAGAAATCATAAGAAAAGGCTTGTCTTATCTTATTTAAGAGAAGACAAGAGATGATTTCTTAACACAAATTGTCTCATCATATTTTTAGGAACAACTAATTATTGAAGATAAGGCTAAGAGATGACCCATTGTAGACATGTTTTTTATCATCTTTAATTTACATGCAAAATTTAAGATAAGACTATCTTATCAACCATTGTACATGCCCTAAGAAAAAAAACAAGACATTTCTTATAATTTTTCTTTCCTCCACCTCATTATTTATCCTACATGGCATTACTAAGATAGAACCATTGTACATGCCCTTATATTCCTATAAAACTTACTACTTGTCACACTAGCCATCGTACTAGGGCTAGTACTCCCTTCATTCTAAATTACTTGTCACAAAAATGAATATAAAATACATCTAAATACATCCATACCCGTGACAAGTAATTCGGAACTTAAGGAGTATTATTTTTGCTCATATGCAAAGTTGAAAAAACATGACGAGTTGTCTCCGAGGGGAACATCATTTTTTGTGTTTAATGCGCTGAAATTATCATCTTCCATCGACGAAAACGAGGCCCTGAAAGAAATACATCGTCGCAGCGATGAACATCTGTGTGGTCGAAGCTGCCTCCGACATTTCGTTACGCACGTAGTAAGGCGGTTGGATCGATGGGCACGTGGTACCTACCGAGGTACACGTGCGCAGCACAGACACGATCGAGATGGCCAGATGGGACAACATGCATATATGCAACGCAAGCTCCGGTGGCACGTGGCGTTGAATCGATCTTGCCGTAGAAAAACAGAGGAAACAGACGTTATACTAATACACACCCTTTTTAACCCTATAAAAAATACACACCCTTTTCCTTTTGAGATACATATTTTTTCCGTTCCAAATTACTTGTCACAAGTATGAACATATTTAGATATATTTTAATTTTAGATACATTTATTTTTGCAACGAGTAATTTGGAATGGAGGGAGTACTAGTCACTATGTAGCCGGGAAGTGAACGCCTTGGCTGGTTTGGTGGCAGGTGGTCGGTACACGCACGCAGCTTGACCAACGGCGAAGCAGTTCGCTGAGTCGCAGGCACTGTACGCACGGTACCACATCCGCTGCACTGTTGTTCGCACGGCACGTCGCTGTTTGGCGCGGCCGTCTCGCCGAAATAGTAGCAGGCGTTTTGGATACAGCCTGTGTACGTATCTCCGTACGTATGTCGACTGTCCAACCGCTGCCAAATTTTATACACTATGTACGTACGGGCAGAAGTGAGTGTGACTCGGAAGCAACGGCCGTGCGTGCCTGCGACTGTATAAATCTTCCTAACCAAGACACGCTGATTAATTCTGAACAAGAGATGGAATGAACTGTACATATGATTACGAGGTCATGTGGGTTCATACCTCGCATCCTGCAAGATATATGTTGGGTACTAGCACAGGACGGATGACTTCACTTGATTGCGCTGCTGAAAGGATCGTGAAGGCAACAAAAAAATGTTGCATCCTCTGTAATCTTACGAAAATTTCCAAGGATTTCAGTCTACAAAGATGTTTCACCAATACAAGGATTTCAGGACTAAGAATAAATTAACCGGGGGGTAAGCTAAATGGAGGCAAGCTACTTTGGCTCGGAAATGATTGCGAGACCCCGGGTCCCCGATCTTGAGCTCTCTTTCGTGTGCCCGATGTATCCAGCCATGTTAAGATGTTAAACCACCCGAGCTTCCATTTATTCGCTGCACATGGACATTAGCGTTTGTCCTAACAGGAAGAGACACGGAAGTATACGCCGTCACCAAAGCCAAAGGGGAAAAGCGGGTGCGACCCGGCCGTCGGCGGCCCGTCCTGGCTGGTTACCAAACCAAATAAGCAAGATTACTCAACATGTACCGGCGGCAGGCTGCTAGCTGATTGACAGAAATCACGAGATTAGCAAAACCTAATCTCCCGCTGTGGGTCTAAACCTCTGCTAGGACTAGTTGATTAGACCAGTGCAAAGAATAAAACTCCTCCAGTGCAAAACTCCCGTTCACATTCCTGAGCCATCAAACGTGCTTTTTATTTGGATAACACACTTTTTTTAATCCTTGTGCTTAACTCTGGCAAGACGACTGGACCCTCAGAAAGGTGATGGAAACAGAGTAGTTTGCACGTTGCCGGCACGCGAGTCTCGTCCCGGGCTAGAAAACAAACTGGGATGCGCGACAAGATGCGCAGCATCATCCATGGGTCATGCATGTGCTCATGGACGCGTGGTCCATGCCAACGCCATTAGTTCCCTAACCACGAGGTAATTTTCATGGGGATGCATCGGAGGTTGTC
Organism: Triticum monococcum; assembly: GCA_034509565.1. Lineage (NCBI taxonomy): Eukaryota > Viridiplantae > Streptophyta > Magnoliopsida > Poales > Poaceae > Triticum > Triticum monococcum. The sequence continues at coordinate 74,249,590 of CM067846.1, forward strand.
GGTTGCATGCATGGGGCCTCTCGTCCCCGTCCCTGCGTCTGCTCACGGTTGATTGATACGAGTACTTTCTTCGTTCCTGAATGTACGTCTCTGTAGATATTTCACTATAAACCACATATGGATGCATATAAATACATTTTAAATATAGATTTATTTATTTTGCTTCGTATATAGTCTATCTAATAGAATCTCTATAAAGACTTATATTTAAGAATGGATGGAGTATATGATACAATTGATTGCTGGATTTACGGAATTTAACAAATCATCGTCAAATAATTACAAGACATATGATATGCATGTGATCTTTTTCAGGTCATGGAGGACCGCCTCCGGGTGAGATGGCGAGTTCGTGGCCTCGTGGAACACGACTCTGTTTACTGGGTTTAAATTTGGTTTTCACATTCAATAATTTATTTACGTACAAGCGAGTACGGTTTGGCAGAAACTACATGAAATTTACAATTTAGGACACTTCTCAATCGCAGGATTTTCTTGGGGCACCCAAACCAGTCATGGTGAGAACGGACCTCCAGATCCGGATCTGGGCAATACCATTGTCAAGCACAGAAAGTGTGCCCGAACCACCCACTGCTACACCCATCATCATCCAGACGACCTAGAAGCATAGACACCACTGTCGTTATGGGACGAGCCGAAAAGCCACCATATGGACCGCCATCTAGGGCCGCCACCCCGACATCCATGTCCTGAGTCGCCGCTAGCCGTCGGCATCACAACACACAACCATGCTAGGAGAAACGGAAGGCGCCTCCTTCCGCTACTAGCCCGGCATCAGCCACTTAAGCTGGGTGAGCGCCTCCAAAGTAGGAAGCGTCCACGCCTGCATCCCCAGTCAATCCCCATGGACCGAGAGGGACACGGCCTAGTAGCTGCCGACGGCCACCGCCAAGCACAGCCCAACACTGGTCCTTGACCATGGTCGAGCCAAACTCGCACGCCGCCACACCTGTGGCCATCGACGTCGATTTAACCTCCAGCATAGTAGCAACACGGGCACCTACTCGGACCGACACCGCAATGGAGCAGCAAAGCCGGAGAGCACTAACGCGAAGGCATACCACTGCGGACTAGGTCCACCCGTGTACCGGCACTCCGTCGGATGCCATCCACGCCCGGAGGAGGCCGGGCAGCAGGCCACCAAGCCGAGACTCCGAGCAGCTCCACCTCACCGGGGACTCCACACACCGCCGACGGCCCCCGCTGACACAACCCTCACCATCAATGGTCGCCACATGCTAGATCTGGGCAGAGCCCCACACTACCGCCGAACGCCACCAGCAGCAAGACCTGCCGCCGTCCTCGCCGCCCATCACGAAGTAGTCGCACCAGCCCGCTTCTTCGGCGCTTGTGCGCCGCCACGCCGCGGCACCCGGCCACCCGTCGCGTGCTGCTCATCAGAGCCGCCCACATCGGCCCAACGCGTTAGGAGAAGAGGTCGCCCCGTCGCCATCGGCTCCAGCCGAGCTTTGCCCAACCGAGCACGCTGGCGGCTGTGAGGGAGGGGGGAGGAGGAGGGAGAGTGTCCGGCGGCGGCGCACTAGCTTTCCCTCCCCGTCGCCGAGTGAGGGGCTGTGGGGGTTTGTTTTGGACCGATTTTCCTAGTTTTGATAAGTTTTCGTTCTATTTTACCGGTTTAATAGTTTTTCTTTATCTGTTTACTTTTTTCTCATTTTATTTTTCATAATTCAACAATATCTATAAAGTTCGCGAACACTTTTAAATATGTGAACCATTTCCAAATTCGTGAATATAATATGTCTTAAATTCATGATTTTTTTAAGTCACAACATTTTTAAACATCGGTGAACTTTTGATTTAACAAAAGTTTTTCAAATAAAAATGTGATATCCCTTTTTTGAGCTTGCAATGGAGCGGGCAAAAAACAAGCTAAGCAAGTGAGCAAAACAGGGAGCCGAGCTAAGGTAGCGAGAGATTTAAGGACCAGCTCACATGAGCATTATAGCAGCAACTACACGATTTCTACATGGAATGAGAGCTTCCCAGGTGCTCACACATCTTTTTTTTTGTTTATGTAGTGGCAAGAAAACAGATTTATAACTATTTTTGTTTATGCTTGGTTCACCTCTTGACTGTATATTTTTTCATCACGTGAACCAAACAAATCAGTCTATGAAAATCTTTTTTAAAATCTTTTTTGTGCAACTTTGTTGTTTGTTCCATCCACATGTTTTAAGAATCCTGCAAACCAAAGGGACCTTCATGGGAATTTTGGACATCTGAATGCTGAAATATCTGCCTCCTATGAAATCCCTTCGGATCATGGGGTTGTGCTACCGCTAAAATATCTGCCTCCTATGAAATCCTTTCGGATCATGGGGTTGTGCTACCGACCCTATGCAATTCATTCATATACACAAGTGCTCAAATTTTATTTCACTTTTCATTTTGTGAAGTCAAATACTCTGTCTCTCTCTCTCTCAAGAGAAAAGGCCAAAGCCCGACTTTATAAATAAATCCACCAGGCAGAGTCATAACCAACCACAAAGCAAACACAGAGTATCAACCAGAACCAGAAAGGCTAAAGTAGGACGTACATGGCTCCCAGGCCAGTACACTGCACGCATGCCGGAGAGACTAAAGACATCAACATCAGGGCCAACAACTCCTAACTGCCGGCTTGGACTGGAGAAAGGGAGATAGCATAGGCCCGAATCTTGGATATCATCATATCGAAAGCATCCATGCCTTCCTACTTACTCAATAATCTCCACTGCTACAAGAATATGCAAGTTTTAAATAAGCAATCAGCAGGTTTAGCAGGAAAAATATGTTCAATAGTAAATTTGTTTCTTGTCGTCCAAAGAGTCCAGCATATCGCTGCCCAGCCCACCCAAAACAGTCTCCTCTGGGCCCCAACCAGGTTGTTGGCCAAGAGTCGAAGGTCTAAGAAAGATGTTGGTCTCCAGAAGACATGCAACCAAGATCTGATACAACACCAGAAGAGTTTAGCCAGAACACAATTAAAGAAAATATGCATCGTGTCTTCTCTTAGCCCACAAAGGGCGCAGCGGGCAGATCCAGGGCCATTACGTCTGCGGATCTGATCACCAGCCGGCAACCGCCCGCGAGAGGCTTGCTAGAGGAAGATCTTTATCTTAGGAGGGATACGAGCCCTCCAGATCCACTTGAATTTGGAAGTGGTGGACCTAGAGATCAGCTTACCATATAATGCTTTCACAGAAAAACATCCAGAGGGGGAGTGGGGCCAGACCATCATGTCCTCCTCCGAGAGCATAGGGAAGAAGGCAACAAGGCGCTGCCAGTCAACCAACTCTTCAGGAGAGAGAGAGCGACGCAGTTGCAGATCCCAATTATTGGCAGCGAGCTCAAAGATTGAGATCTCAGGGTCAGGGCAATAAGAAAAATGAACAGGAAAATAATTTGGCAGTGTGGTCGAACCGCACCACCAATCAAGTCAGAATCTGGTGGATCTGCCTTTGTGAACAACAAACTTGACGAGGCTTTGGAAAATAGGTCTAAGTTTAACAAGGTCTTTCTAGAACTGAGAGGCCCCCGAGGCGCGGGCAAACATAGGGCTAGAAGAAGGGAAATATTTAGCTTTGAGGATGTTGTACCATAGAGGCATCTCCGAGGTGAAGGACATGATCTTCCACCACCATTTGATGATCAAGCATTTGTTTATGACCAAAGTGTTAACGATATCCAGTCTCCCAAGGCTTTTTGGTCGGCAAATAGAGTCCCATTTGATCATGTGATGCTTGCGTTTGTTGTCAGCCGCGTTCCAGTAGAAGGCACCTCTATGTTTATCAAACCCAGCGTGAGTGCCATTAGTAAGCAGATAGAAACCCATAAGGAACATAGGGAGAGAAGTAAGGTAGGCATTAATCAAGGTTACTTTACCAGCCTGGGTATTGTATCTGCCCCTCCAGGGCATGACACGATTGCGAACTTTGGCCACCATAGGAGTAAAGTCTTTAGCCAAGAGTTTGTCAGAGGTTATTGGTAGACCCAGATACTTAAGAGCAAAGGAGCCAAAAGAGCAATTCAGTAAGTAGGCAACGTGTAAGGCCTCGGTGTCCGAGACTCCAGTGACAATGACTTCACTCTTGGAGAAGTTGATTTTTAGACCAGAGAGAGCCTCGAAGCAAAGAAGGAGAAATTTGAGGTGGGCAATGCATTGATCATTAAGTTCCACCATAACAATCATGCCATCAGCATACCGAGGGTGAGTAATCCCTTGCGGAATGAGATGGGAGCTGACAGGAGTGATGTGTCCAGCCCTCGCGGCCCTAGACAAAATATTAGAAAGGGCGTCCGCCACAAAATTGAAGAGGATGGGAGAGGCCGGGTCACCTTGCCTAAGGCCTCTAGAGTTCTTAAAGAAATTGCTAACTTTCCCATTAACAGAAATGACATTATGGCCACCCATGACCAACTGCATAATATAATGAACCACACCACCGTCAAAGCCCTTAGCCAACAACGCTTGTCTTAAGAAGCCCCAACTCACAGAATCATAGGCTTTTACAAAATCCAGTTTAAAAATAACAGTCTTGATCCCTGATGTGTGGATATCATGGACGATCTCATCCAAACAGAGGACCCCATCAAGGATAAACGCCCCTTGACAAAGGCAGACTGAGTAGGAGAGAGGGCATGGTGAGCCACAGAGGTAAGACGCGTAGCCAGGCATTTGGCGGGGAATTTGGCAAAATTATTGATAACAACAATAGGCTTAAACTGGGAAATGAGCTCTGCACCTTTAATCTTAGGAATGAGAGAGACAACCGCATAATTGAGCCTAGGAATGTCCACCGTCCCCAAACAGAACCCTTAAATAGCTGCATAGATAAGAGTCTTGAGTTGATGCCAGAAAGTTTTAAAGAAAGGAATAGAAAAGCCATCTGGGCCAGATGCAGAGTTAGGATTAGCTTTGTTAATAGATTAGAAAATCTCCTCTTCAGAGAAAGGAATCATAAGAGCAAGGTTTTTATAGAGGGACACCCTGTCCCCTTGGTCACAAAAGTTAGATCAGATTCTGAACTCCTGATCAGGTTTGGCAGAGAGGAGGGAGGAGAAGAAATTGACTATGTGATTCATGATGATGACTTGGTCTGAAACCCTAACCCCGTCGATCATCACGCTGTCAATCATGCATCTACGCCGCCTCCCATTGGCAATGGCAAAGAAATAAGAAGTGGGAGAATCTCCTTTCAGCATCCAGTTGATCGTGCCCCTCTAGTGCTAGTAGATTTCTGCAAGACGATGTAGCTGAACCAGAGATTGCTCAAGGGAAAAGCGCAAAGCCCACTTAGAGGCAGAGAGGCCAAAAGAATCAGCCCGAGAGTCTAGAGCATCAATCTAAGCCAAGAGAAGGGTTTTATCTCTGCGTTCCTGCGCCGCGTGATTATGAGACCAGCCACGCAAAAATTTGCGCAGCGAGTACGAGCAATGGTGCCAATCATCCATGGGGCCGAAGGAGCGACGAGCAGTTGAGAGAGTGTCATGGATTCTAGAGCCGGGGAGGTCACCAAAGCCATCGATTAAAAGCCAAGAGGCTGAAGGAAATATGCCCTAGAGGCAATAATAAAGTAATTATTTATTTCCTTATATCATGATAAATGTTTATTATTCATGCTAGAATTGTTTTAACCGGAAACTTAGTACATGTGTGAATACATAGACAAACAGAGTGTCACTAGTATGCCTCTACTTGAGTAGCTCGTTGAATCAATGATGGTTATGTTTCCTAACCATAGACATGAGTTGTCATTTGATTAACGGGATCACATCATTAGAGAATGATGTGATTGACTTGACCCATTCTGTTAGCTTAGCACTTGATCATTTTAGTTTACTGCTATTGCTTTCTTCATGACTTATACATGTTCCTATGACTATGAAATTATGCAACTCCTGATTACCGGAGGAACACTGTGTGTGCTACCAAACGTTACAACATAACTGGGTGATTATAAAGGTGCTCTACAGGTGTCTCCGATGGTACTTGTTGAGTTGGCATAGATCGAGATTCGGATTTGTCACTCCGATTGTCGGAGAGGTATCTCTGGGCCCTCTCGGTAATGCACATCACTATAAGGCTTGCAGGCAACGAAACTAATAAGTTAGTTGCGGGATGATGTATTATGGAACGAGTAAAGAGACTTGCCGGTAACGAGATTGAACTAGGTATTGAGATACCGATGATCAAATCTCGGGCAAGTAACATACCGATGACAAAGGGAACAACGTATGTTGTTATGCGGCTTGACCGATAAAGATCTTCGTAGAATATGTAGGAGCCAATATGAGCATCCAAGTTCCGCTATTGGTTATTGACCGAAGACATGTCTCGGTCATGTCTACATAGTTCTCGAACCCGTAGGGTCCGCGCGCTTAAAGTTCTGTGACGATCGGTATTATGAGTTTATATGTTTTGATGTACCTAAGGTAGTTCGGAGTCCCGGATATGATCACGGACATGACGAGGAGTCTCGAAATAGTCGAGACATGAAGACTAATATATTGGAAGCCTACATTTGGACAACGGCAGAGTTCCAGGTGAAATCTGGATTTTACCGGAGTGCCGGAGGGGTTACCGGAACCCCCCAAGGGGTTAATGGGCCTTGTTGGGCCCTAGTGGAGAGAGAGAGAGGGGCCGGCCAGGGCAGGCCGCGCGCCCCCTCCCCCTCTGGTCCGAATTGGGCTAGGAGAGGGGGGTGGGGCCCCCCTTTCCTTCTCCTTCTCCCCTTCCTTTCCCCTCCTAGTAGGAGTAGGAAAGAGGGGAATCCTACTCCTACTAGGAGGAGGATTCCTCCTCCTGGCGCGCCCTCTAGGGCCGGCCGACCTCCCCCTTGCTCCTTTATATACGGGGGCAGGGGCACCTCTAGACACACAAGTTGATCATTGTGAAGGAAATATGCCCTAGAGGCAATAATAAAGTTATTATTTATTTCCTTATATCATGATAAATGTTTATTATTCATGCTAGAATTGTATTAACCGGAAACATAATACATGTGTGAATACATAGACAAACAGAGTGTCACTAGTATGCCTCTACTTGACTAGCTCATTAATTAAAGATGGTTATGTTTCCTAACCATAGACAAAAGAGTTGTTATTTGATTAACGAGGTCACATCATTAGTTGAATGATCTGATTGACATGACCCATTCCATTAGCTTAGCACCCGATCGTTTACTATGTTGTTATTGCTTTCTTCATGACTTATACATGTTCCTGTGACTATGAGATTATGCAACTCCCGTTTACCGGAGGAACACTTTGGGTACTACCAAACGTCACAACGTAACTGGGTGATTATAAAGGAGTACTACAGGTGTCTCCAAAGGTAGATGTTGGGTTGGCGTATTTCGAGATTAGGATTTGTCACTCCGATTGTCGGAGAGGTATCTCTGGGCCCTCTCGGTAATACACATCACATAAGCCTTGCAAGCATTGTGACTAATGAGTTAGTTGCGAGATGATGTATTACGGAACGAGTAAAGAGACTTGCCGGTAACGAGATTGAACTAGGTATTGGATACCGACGATCGAATCTCGGGCAAGTAACATACCGATGACAAAGGGAACAACGTATGTTGTTATGCGGTCTGACCGATAAAGATCTTCGTAGAATATGTAGGAGCCAATATGGGCATCCAGGTCCCGCTATTGGTTATTGACCGGAGACGTGTCTCGGTCATGTCTACATTGTTCTCGAACCGTAGGGTCCGCACGCTTAACGTTACGATGACAGTTATTATGAGTTTATGCATTTTGATGTACCGAAGGTTGTTCGGAGTCCCGGATGTGATCACGGACATGACGAGGAGTCTTGAAATGGTCGAGACATAAAGATTGATATATTGGAAGCCTATGTTTGGACATCGGAAGTGTTCCAGGTGAAATCGGGATTTTACCGGATCACCGGGAGGTTACCGGAACCCCCCGGGAGCCATATGGGCCTTATTGGGCTTTAGTGGAAAGGTGAAAGGGGCTGCCCATAGTGGGCTGCGCGCCTCCCGCCCTCCCCTAGTCCTATTAGGACTAGGAGAGGTGGCCGGCCACCTCTCTCTCTCTCTTTCCCCTTGGGAGTCCTATTAGGAATAGGATTGGGGGGGAGTCCTACTTCCGATAGGAGTAGGAATCCTCCTGCGCTCCATAGGCTTGGCCGGCCAGCCCTCCCCCTGGCAACCTTTATATACGGGGGCAGGGGGCACCTCTAGACACACAATTTGATCCTTGAGATCGTTCCTTAGCCGTGTGCGGTGCCCCCTGCCACCAAATTCCACCTCGATCATATCGTTGTAGTGCTTAGGCGAAGCCCTGCGTCGGTAGAACATCAAGATCGTCACCACGCCGTCGTGCTGACGGAACTCCTCCCCGAAGCTTTTCTGGATCGGAGCCCGGGGATCGTCATCGAGCTGAACATGTGCTAAGAACTCGGAGGTGCTGGAGTAACGGTGCTTGGATCGGTCGGATCGGGAAGAAGACGTACGACTACTTCCTCTATGTTGTGTCAACGCTTCCGTTGCGATCTACAAGGGTACGTAGATCAAACTCTCCCCCTCGTTGCTATGCATCGCCATGATCTTGCGTGTGCGTAGGAATTTTTTTGAAATTACTACGTTCCCCAACAGTGGCATCCGAGCCTAGGTTTTATGGTTTTATGTTATATGCACGAGTAGAACACAAGTGAGTTGTGGGCGATATAAGTCATACTGCCTACCAGCATGTCATACTTTGGTTCGGCGGTATTGTTGGATGAAGCGGCCCGGACCGACATTACGCGTACGCTTACGCGAGACCGGTTTCCCCGACGCGCTTTGCACATAGGTGACTTGCGGGTGACTGTTTCTCCAACTTTAGTTGAACCGAGTATGGCTACGCCCGGTCCTTGCGAAGGTTAAAACGGAGTCTATTTGACAAACTGTCGTTGTGGTTTTGATGCGTAGGTGAGATTGGTTCTTGCTTAAGCCCGTAGCAGCCACGTAAAATTTGCAACAACAAAGTAGAGGACGTCTAACTTGTTTTTGCAGGGCATGTTGTGATGTGATATGTGAAGGAAATATGCCCTAGAGGCAATAATAAAGTTATTATTTATTTCCTTATATCATGATAAATGTTTGTTATTCATGCTAGAATTGTATTAACCGGAAACACAATACATGTGTGAATACATAGACAAACAGAGTGTCACTAGTATGCCTCTACTTGACTAGCTCGTTAATCAAAGATGGTTATGTTTCCTAACCATGAACAAAGAGTTGTTATTTGATTAACGAGGCCACATCATTAGTTGAATGATCTGATTGACATGACCCATTCCATTAGCTTAGCACCCGACCGTTTAGTATGTTGCTATTGCTTTCTTCATGACTTATACATGTTCCTATGACTATGAGATTATGCAACTCCCGTTTACCGGAGGAACACTTTGGGTACTACCAAACGTCACAACGTAACTGGTGATTATAAAGGAGTACTACAGGTGTCTCCAATGGTAGGTGTTGGGTTGGCGTATTTCGAGATTAGAATTTGTCACTCCGATTGTCGGAGAGGTATCTCTGGGCCCTCTCGGTAATACACATCACATAAGCCTTGCAAGCATTATAACTAAGATGTTAGTTGTGAGATGATGTATTACGGAACGAGTAAAGAGACTTGCCGGTAACGAGATTGAACTAGGTATTGGAGACCGACGATCGAATCTCGGGCAAGTAACATACCGATGACAAAGGGAACAACGTATGTTCTTATGCGATCTGACCGATAAAGATCTTCGTAGAATATGTAGGAGCCAATATGGGCATCCAGGTCCCGCTATTGGTTATTAACCGGAGACGTGTCTCGGTCATGTCTACATTGTTCTCGAACCGTAGGGTCCGCACGCTTAACGTTACGATGACAGTTATTATGAGTTTATGCATTTTGATGTACCAAAGGTTGTTCGGAGTCCCGGATGTGATCACGGACATGACGAGGAGTCTCGAAATGGTCTAGACATAAAGATTGATATATTGGAAGCCTATGTTTGGACATCGGAAGTGTTCCGGGTGAAATCGGGATTTTCCGGAGTACCGGGAGGTTACCGGAACCCCCCGGGAACCAAATGGGCCTTAGTGGAAATGTGAAAGGGGCAGCCCAAGGTGGGCTGCGCGCCTCCCCCCTCCCCTAGTCCTATTAGGACTAGGAGAGGTGGCCGGCCACCTCTCTCCCTCTCTTTCCACTCGGGAGTCCTATTAGGAATAGGATTGGGGGGGGGGAGTCCTACTCCCGGTAGGAGTAGGACTCCTCCTGCGCCTCCATAGCTTGGTCGGCCAGCCCTCCCCCTGGCAACCTTTATATACGGGGGCAGGGGGCACTTCTAGACACACAAGTTGATCATTGAGATCGTTCCTTAGCCGTGTGCGGTGCCCCCTGCCATCAAATTCCACCTCGATCATATCGTTGTAGTGCTTAGGCGAAGCCCTACGTCGGTAGTACATCAAGATCGTCACCACGCCGTCGTGCTGACGGAACTCCTCCCCAAAGCTTTGCTGGATCGGAGCCCGGGGATCATCATCGAGCTGAACGTGTGCTAAGAACTCGGAGGTGCCGGAGTAACGGTGCTTGGATCGGTCGGACCGGGAAGAAGACGTACGACTACTTCCTCTACGTTGTGTCAACGCTTCCGTTGCGATCTACAAGGGTACGTAGATCAGACTTTCCCCCTCGTTGCTATGCATCACCATGGTCTTGCGTGTGCGTAGGAATTTTTTTGAAATTACTACGTTCCCCAACAGTGGCATCCGAGCCTAGGTTTTATGGTTTGATGTTATATGCACGAGTAGAACACAAGTGAGTTGTGGGCGATACAAGTCATACTGCCTACCAGCATGTCATACTTTGGTTCGGTGGTATTGTTGGACGAGACGACCCGGACCAACCTTACGCGTACGCTTACGCGAGACCGGTTCCCTCGACGTGCTTTGCACATAGATGGCTTGCGGGCGACTGTCTCTCCAACTTTAGTTGAACCGAGTGTGGCTACGCCCGGTCCTTGAGAAGGTTAAAACGGAGTCTATTTGACAAACTATCGTTGTGGTTTTGATGCGTAGGTGAGATGAGTTCTTGCTTAAGCCCGTAGCAGCCACGTAAAACTTGCAACAACAAAGTAGAGGACGTCTAACTTGTTTTCGCAGGGCATGTTGTGATGTGATATGGTCAAGGCATGATGCTGATTTTATTGTAGGAGATGATCATGTTTTGTAACCAAGTTATCGGCAACTGGCAGGAGCCATATGGTTGTCGCTTTATTGTATGCAATGCAATCGCGATGTAATGCTTTACTTTATTGCTAAGCGGTAGTGATAGTCGTGGAACCATAAGATTGGCGAGACGGCAACGATGCTACGATGGAGATCAAGGTGTCGCGTCGGTGACGATGGTGATCATGACGGTGCTTCGGAGATGGAGATCACAAGCACAAGATGATGATGGCCATATCATATCACTTATATTGATTGCATGTGATGTTTATCTTTTATGCATCTTATCTTGCTTTGATTGACGGTAGCATTATTAGATGATCTCTCATTAAATTATCAAGAAGTGTTCTCCCTGAGTATGCACCGTTGCCAAAGTTCGTCGTGCCCAGACACCACGTGATGATCGGGTGTAATCAGCTCTACGTCCATCTATAACGGGTGCAAGCCAGTTTTGCACACGCAGAATAGTCAGGTTAAACTTGACGAGCCTAGCATATGCAGATATGGCCTCGGAACACAGAGACCGAAAGGTCGAGCGTGAATCATATAGTAGATATGATCAACATAACGATGTTCACCATTGAGAACTACTCCATCTCACGTGATGATCGGTTATGGTTTAGTTGATTTGGATCACGTGATCACTTAGAGGATTAGAGGGATGTCTATCTAAGTGGGAGTTCTTAAGTAATTGGATTAACTGAACTTAAACTTATCATGAACTTATTACCTGATAGTATCTTGCTTGTTTATGTTGATTGTAGATAAATGGCTCGTGCTGTTGTTCCGTTGAATTTTAATGCGTTCCTTGAGAAAGCAAAATTGAAAGATGATGGTAGCAATTACACGGACTAGGTCCGTAACCTGAGGATTATCCTCATTGCTGCACAGAAGAATTACGTCCTGGAAGCACCGCTGGGTGCCAGGCCTGCTGCTGGAGCAACACCAGATGTCATGAACGTCTGGCAGAGCAAAGCTGATGACTACTCGATAGTTCAGTGTGCCATGCTTTACGGCTTAGAATCAGGACTTCAACGACGTTTTGAACTTCATGGAGCATATGAGATGTTCCAGGAGTTGAAGTTAATATTTCAAGCAAATGCCCGAATTGAGAGATATGAAGTCTCCAATAAGTTCTATAGCTGCAAGATGGAGGAGAACAGTTCTGTCAGTGAGCATATACTCAAAATGTCTGGGTATAATAATCACTTGATTCAGATGGGAGTTAATCTTCCAGATGATTGCGTCATTGACAGAATTTTCCAATCACTGCCACCAAGCTACAAGAGCTTCATGATGAACTATAATATGCAAGGGATGAACAAGACTATTCCCGAGCTCTTCGCAATGCTGAAAGCTGCGGAGGTAGAAATCAAGAAGGAGCATCAAGTGTTGATGGTCAACAAGACCACTAGTTTCAAGAAAAAGGGCAAAGGGAAGAAGAATGGGAACTTCAAGAAGAACAGCAAGAAAGTTGCTGCTCAGGAGAAGAAACCCAAGTCTGGACCTAAGCCTAAAACTGAGTGCTTCTACTGCAAGCAGATTGGTCACTGGAAGCGGAACTGCCCCAAGTATTTGGCAGATAAGAAGGATGGCAAGGTGAACAAAGGTATATGTGATATACATGTTATTGATGTGTACCTTACTAGAGCTCGCAGTAGCACCTGGGTATTTGATACTGGTTCTGTTGCTAATATTTGCAACTCGAAACAGGGACTACGGAATAAGAGGACACTAGCAAAGGACGAGGTGACGATGCGCGTGGGAAACGGTTCCAAAGTCGATGTGATCGCGGTCAGCACGCTACCTCTACATCTACCTTCGGGATTAATATTAGACCTAAATAATTGTTATTTGGTGCCAGCGTTGAGCATGAACATTATATCTGGATCTTGTTTAATGCGAGACGGTTATTCATTTAAATCAGAGAATAATGGTTGTTCTATTTATATGAGTAATATCTTTTATGGTCATGCACCTTTGAAGAGTGGTCTATTTTTGATGAATCTCGATAGTAGTGATACACATATTCATAATGTTGAAACCAAAAGATGCAGAGTTGATAATGATAGTGCAACTTATTTGTGGCACTGCCGTTTAGGTCATATCGGTATAAAGCGCATGAAGAAACTCCATACTAATGGGCTTTTGGAACCACTTGATTATGAATCACTTGGTACTTGTGAACCGTGCCTCATAGGCAAGATGACTAAAACACCATTCTCCGGTACTATGGAGAGAGCAACAGATCTGTTGGAAATCATACATACCGATGTATGTGGTCGGATGAATATTGAGGCTCGTGGCGGATATCGTTATTTTCTCACCTTCACAGATGATTTAAGCAGATATGGGTATATCTACTTAATGAAACACAAGTCTGAAACATTTGAAAAGTTCAAAGAGTTTCAGAGTGAAGTTGAAAATCATCGTAACAAGAAAATAAAGTTTCTACGATCTAATCGTGGAGGAGAATATTTGAGTTACGAGTTTGGCGTACATTTGAAAAATTGTGGAATAGTTTCGCAACTCACGCCACCCGGAACACCACAGCCTAATGGTGTGTCCGAACGTCGTAATCGTACTTTACTAGATATGGTGCGATCTATGATGTCTCTTACTGATTTACCGCTATCATTTTGGGGTTATAGTTTAGAGACGGCCGCATTCACGTTAAATAGGGCACCATCAATATCCGTTAAGACAATGCCTTATGAACTATGGTTTGGCAAGAAACCAAAGTTGTCGTTTCTTAAAGTTTGGGGCTGCGATGCTTATGTGAAAAAGCTTCAACCTGATAAGCTCGAACCCAAAGCGGAGAAATGTGTCTTCATAGGATACCCAAAGGAGACTGTTGGGTACACCTTCTATCACAGATCCGAAGGCAAGACATTCGTTGCTAAGAATGGATCATTTCTAGAGAAGGAGTTTCTCTCGAAAGAAGTGAGTGGGAGGAAAGTAGAACTTGACGAGGTAACTGTACCAGCTCCCTTATTGGAAAATAGTACATCACAGAAAACTGTTTCTGCGACACCTATACCAATTAGTGAAGAAGCTAATGATGATGATCATGAAACTTCAGGACAAGATACTACTGAACCATGTAGATCAACCAGAGTGAGATCCGCACCAGAGTGGTATGGTAATCCAATTCTGGAAGTCATGCTACTAGATCATGATGAACCTACGAACTATGAAGAAGCGATGGTGAGCCCAGATTCCGCAAAGTGGCTTGAAGCCATGAAATCTGAGATGGGATCCATGTATGAGAACAAAGTATGGACTTTGGTTGACTTGCCCGATGATCAGCAAGCAATTGAGAATAAATGGATCTTCAAGAAAAAGACTGACGCTGACGGTAATATTACTGTCTATAAAGCTCGTCTTGTCGCAAAAGGTTTTCGACAAGTTCAAGGGGTTGACTACGATGAGACCTTCTCACCCGTAGCGATGCTTAAGTCTGTCAGAATCATGTTAGCAATTGCCGCATTTTATGATTATGAAATTTGGTAGATGGATGTCAAAACTGCATTCCTGAATGGATTTCTGGAAGAAGAGTTGTATATGATGCAACCGGAAGGTTTTGTCGATCCAAAGGGAGCTAACAAAGTGTGCAAACTCCAGCGATCCATTTATGGACTGGTGCAAGCATGTCGGAGTTGGAATAAACGCTTTGATAGTGTGATCAAAGCATTTGGCTTTATACAGACTTTTGGAGAAGCCTGTATTTACAAGAAAGTGAGTGGGAGCTCTGTAGCATTTCTGATATTATATGTGGATGACATATTGCTGATTGGAAATGATATAGAATTTCTGGATAGCATAAAGGGATACTTGAATAAAAGTTTTTCAATGAAAGACCTCGGTGAAGCTGCTTACATATTAGGCATTAAGATCTATAGAGATAGATCAAGACGCTTAATTGGACTTTCACAAAGCACATACCTTGACAAGATTTTGAAGAAGTTCAAAATGGATCAAGCAAAGAAAGGGTTCTTGCCTGTGTTGCAAGGTGTGAAGTTGAGTCAGACTCAATGCCCGACCACTGCAGAAGATAGAGAGAAAATGAAAGGTGTTCCCTATGCTTCAGCCATAGGCTCTATCATGTATGCAATGCTGTGTACCAGACCTGATGTGTGCCTTGCTATAAGTTTAGCAGGGAGGTACCAAAGTAATCCAGGAGTGGATCACTGGACAGCGGTCGAGAACATCCTAAAATACCTGAAAAGGACTAAGGATATGTTTCTCGTATATGGAGGTGACAAAGAGCTCACCGTAAGAGGTTACATTGATGCAAGCTTTGACACTGATCCGGACGATTCTAAATCGCAAACCGGATACGTGTTTACTTTAAACGGTGGAGCTGTCAATTGGTGCAGTTCTAAACAAAGCGTCGTAGCGGGATCTACATGTGAAGCGGAGTACATAGCTGCTTCGGAAGCAGCGAACGAAGGAGTCTGGATGAAGGAGTTCATATCCGATCTAGGTGTCATACCTAGTGCATCGGGTCCAATGAAAATCTTTTGTGACAATACTGGTGCAATTGCTTTGGCAAAGGAATCCAGATTTCACAAAAGGACCAAACACATGAAGAGACGCTTCAACTCCATCCGGGATCTAGTCCAGGTGGGAGACATAGAGATTTGCAAGATACATACGGATCTGAATGTTGCAGACCCGTTGACTAAGCCTCTTCCACGAGCAAAACATGATCAGCACCAAGGCTCCATGGGTGTTAGAATCATTACTGTGTAATCTAGATTAATGACTCTAGTGCAAGTGGGAGACTGAACGAAATATGCCCTAGAGGCAATAATAAAGTTATTATTTATTTCCTTATATCATGATAAATGTTTGTTATTCATGCTAGAATTGTATTAACCGGAAACATAATACATGTGTGAATACATAGACAAACAGAGTGTCACTAGTATGCCTCTACTTGACTAGCTCGTTAATCAAAGATGGTTATGTTTCCTAACCATGAACAAAGAGTTGTTATTTGATTAACGAGGTCACATCATTAGTTGAATGATCTGATTGACATGACCCATTCCATTAGCTTAGCACCCGACCGTTTAGTATGTTGCTATTGCTTTCTTCATGACTTATACATGTTCCTATGACTATGAGATTATGCAAATCCCGTTTACCGGAGGAACACTTTGGGTACTACCAAACGTCACAACGTAACTGGTGATTATAAAGGAGTACTACAGGTGTCTCCAATGGTAGGTGTTGGGTTGGCGTATTTCGAGATTAGAATTTGTCACTCCGATTGTCGGAGAGGTATCTCTGGGCCCTCTCGGTAATACACATCACATAAGCCTTGCAAGCATTGTGACTAATGAGTTAGTTGTGAGATGATATATTACGGAACGAGTAAAGAGACTTGCCGGTAACGAGATTGAACTAGGTATTGGATACCGACGATCGAATCTCGGGCAAGTAACATACCGATGACAAAGGGAACAACGTATGTTGTTATCCGGTCTGACCGATAAAGATCTTCGTAGAATATGTAGGAGCCAATATGGGCATCCAGGTCCCGCTATTGGTTATTGACCGGAGACGTGTCTCAGTCATGTCTACATTGTTCTCGAACCGTAGGTTCCGCACGCTTAATGTTACGATGACATTTATTATGAGTTTATGCATTTTGATGTACCGAAGGTTGTTCGGAGTCCCGGATGTGATCACGGACATGACAAAGAGTCTCGAAATGGTCGAGACATAAAGATTGATATATTAGAAGCCTATGTTTGGACATCGGAAGTGTTCCGGGTGAAATCGGGATTTTACCGGAGTACCGGGAGGTTACCGGAACCCCCCGGGAACCAAATGGGCCTTATTGGGCCTTAGTGGAAAGGTGAAAGGGGCAGCCCAAGGTGGGCTGCGCGCCTCCCCCCTCCCCTAGTCCTATTAGGACTAGGAGAGGTGGCCGGCCACCTCTCTCCCTCTCTTTCCACTTGGGAGTCCTATTAGGAAGAGGATTGGGGGGGGGGGGGGTCCTACTCCCGGTAGGAGTAGGACTCCTCCTGCGCCTCCATAGCTTGGCCGGCCATTCCTCCCCCTGGCAACCTTTATATACGGGGGCAGGGGGCACTTCTAGACACACAAGTTAATCATTGAGATCGTTCCTTAGCCGTGTGCGGTGCCCCCTGCCACCAAATTCCACCTCGATCATATCGTTGTAGTGCTTAGGCGAAGCCCTACGTCGGTAGTACATCAAGATCTTCACCACGCCGTCGTGCTGACGGAACTCCTCCCCAAAGCTTTGTTGGATCGGAGCCCGGGGATCGTCATCGAGCTGAACGTGTGCTAAGAACTCGGAGGTGCCGGAGTAACGGTGCTTGGATCGGTCGGACCGGGAAGAAGACGTACGACTACTTCCTCTACGTTGTGTCAACGCTTCCGTTGCGATCTACAAGGGTACGTAGATCAGACTCTCCCCCTCGTTGCTATGCATCACCATGATCTTGCGTGTGCGTAGGAAATTTTTTGAAATTACTACGTTCCCCAACAATATGGTCAAAACATGATGAGTTATAAGTTGTTATATAAGATGATCATTTTTTGTTGAACTTATCGGCAACTGGCAAAAGCCTTATGGTTGTCTGTCTATTGCATAAGCTGCAAGCACCCAATAATTGCTTTACTTTATCGCTATGCGATAGCAATAGTTGCAAGAGCAAGTGTTGGCGAGACGACCACGTGACGACACATTGATATAGATCAAGATGATGGAGATCATGGTGTCATGCCAGTAACGATATAGATCATGACAGTACTTTGGAGATGGAGATCAAAGAAGCAAGATGATGATGGCCATATCATGTCACATATTTTGATTGCATATGATGTTTATCTTTTATACATCTTATTTTGCTTAGTTTGACGGTAGCATTTTAAGATGATCTCTCACTAATTATCAAGAAATGTTCTCCCTGAGTATGCACCGTTGCGAAAGTTCTTCGTGCTGAGACACCACGTGATGATCGGGTGTGATAGGCTCTACGTTCAAATACAACGGGTGCAAAACAGTTGCACACGCGGAATACTTAGGTTATACTTGACGAGCTAAGCATATACAGATATGGCCTCGGAACACGGAGACCGAAAGGTCGAGCGTGAATCATATAGTAGATATGATCAACATAGTGATGTTCACCATTGAAACTACTCCATCTCACGTGATGATCGGACATGGTTTAGTTGATTTGGATCACGCGATCACTTAGAGGATTAGAGGGATGTCTATCTAAGTGGGAGTTCTTAAGTAATATGATTAATTGAACTTAAATTTATCATGAACTTAGTCCTGGTAGTATTTTGTAAATCATGTTGTAGATCAATAGCTCGCGTTGTTGCTTCCCTGTGTTTACTTTGATATGTTCCTAGAGAAAATTATATTGAAAGATGTTAGTAGCAATGATGTGGATTGGATCCGTGATCTGAGGTTTATCCTCATTGCTGCACTGAAGAATTATGTCCTTGATGCACCGCTAGGTGACGGACCTATTGCAGGAGCAGATGCGGACGTTATGAACGTTTGGCTAGCTCAATATGATGACTACTTGATAGTTTAGTGCACCATGCTTTACGGCTTAGAATCGGGACTTCAAAGACGTTTTGAAGGTCATGGACCATATGAGATGTTCCAGGAGTTGAAGTTAATATTTCAAGCAAATACCCGAGTTGAGAGATATGAAGTCTCCAACAAAGTTCTATAGCTAAAAGATGGAGGAAAATCACTCAACTAGTGAGCATGTGCTCAGATTGTCTGGGTACTACAATCGCTTGAATCAAGTGGGAGTTAATCTTCTAGATAAGATAGTGATTGACAGAATTCTCTAGTCACCATCACCAAGTTAGTAGAACTTCGTGATGAACTATAGTATGCAAGGGATGACGAAAAAGACTCCCGAGCTTTCCATGATGATGAAATCAATGAAGGTAGAAATCAAGAAAGAGCATCAAGTGTTGATGGTTGACAAGATCGCTAGTTTCAAGAAAAGGGCAAAGGGAAGAAGGGGAACTTCAAAAAGAACAGCAAGCAAGTTGCTGCTCAAGTGAAGAAGCCCAAGTTTGATCCTAAGCCTGAGACTAAGTGCTTCTATTGCAAAGGGACTGGTCACTGGAAGCGGAACTACCCCAAGTGATTGGCAGATAAAAAGGATGGCAAAGTGAACATAAGTATATTTGATATACATGTTATTAATGTGTACTTTACTAGTGTTTATAGCAACCCCTTAGTATTTGATACTAGTTCAGTTGCTAAGATTAGTAACTCGAAACGGGAGTTGCAGAATAAACAGAGACTAGTTAAGGGTGAAGTGACGATGTGTGTTGGAAGTGGTTCCAAGATTGATATGATCATCATCGCACACTCCCTATAATTTCGGGATTAGTGTTGAACCTAAATAAGTGTTATTTGGTGTTTGCGTTGAGCATGAATATGATTTGATCATGTTTATTGTAATACGGTTATTCATTTAAGTAAGAGAATAAATTGTTGTTCTGTTTACATGAATAAAACCTTATATGGTTACACACCCAATGAAAATAGTTCGTTGGATCTCGATCGTAGTGATACACATAATCATAATATTGAAACCAAAAGATGCAAAGTTAATAATGATAGTGCAACTTATTTGTAGCACTGCCGTTTAGGTCATATTGGTGTAAAGCGCATGAAGAAACTCCATGCTGATGGGCTTTTGGAATCACTTGATTATGAATCAGTTGATGCTTGCGAACCATGCCTCATGGGCAAGATGACTAAGACTCTGTTCTTCGGAACAATGGAGCGAGCAACAGATTTGTTGGAAATCATACATACTGATGTATGTGGTCCGATGAATATTGAGGCTCGCGACAGGTATCATTATTTTCTGATATTCACAGATGATTTGAGCAGATATGAGTATATCTACTTGATGAAACATAAGTCTGAAACATTTGAAAAGTTCAAAGAATTTCAGAGTGAAGTGAAAAATCATCGTAACAAGAAAATAAAGTTTCTATGATCTGATCGTAGAGAAGAGTATTTGAGTTACGAGTTTGGCCTTCAGTTAAAAACAATGTGAAATAGTTTCACTACTCACACCACATGGAACACCATAGTGTAATGGTGTGTCCGAACGTCATACCGTACTTTATTAGATATAGTGCAATCTATGATGTCTCTTACCGATCTACCACTATCGTTTTGGGGTTATGCATTAGAGACAGCTGCATTCACGTTAAAAAGGGGCACCATCTAAGTACGTTGAGACGACACAATCTGAACTGTGGTTTAGCAAGAAACCAAAGTAGTCGTTTCTTAAAGTTTGGGGTTGTGATGCTTATGTGAAAAAGTTTCATCCTGATAAGCTCAAAACCAAATCAGAGAAATATGTCTTCATAGGATACCCAAAAGGAGACTGTTAGGTACACCTTCTATCACAGATCCTAAGGCAAGACATTCGTTGCTTATAATGGATACTTTCTAGAGAAGGAGTTTCTCTCGAAAGAAGTGAGTGGGAGGAAAGTAGAACTTGATAAGGTAATTGTACCTTCTCCTTTATTGGAAAGTAGTTCATCACAGAAATCTGTTCTTGTGACTCCTACACCAATTAGTGAGGAAGCTAATGATAATGATCATGAAACTTCGGATCAAGTTACTACCGAATCTCGTAGGTAAACCAGAGTGAAATCCGCACCAGAGTGGTACGGTAATCTTGTTCTGGAGGTCATGTTACTTGACCATGACGAACCTACGAACTATGAGGAAGCGATGATGAGCCCAAATACCGCGAAATGGTTTGAGGCCATGAAATCTGAGATATGATCCATGTATGAGAACAAAGTATGGACTTTGATGGATTTGCCTAATGATCGGCAAGCCATAGAAAATAAATGGATCTTCAAGAGGAAGACGGACGTTGATAGTAGTGTTACTATCTACAGAGCTAGAATTGTCGCAAAAGGTTTTCGACAAGTTCAAAGTGTTGACTACGATGAGAGTTTCTCACCCGTATCTATGCTTAAGTCTGTCCGAATCATGTTAGCAATTGCCACATTTTATGAAATCTGGCAAATGGATAAACAAAACTGCATTCCTTAATGGATTTCTTAAGGAAGAGTTGTATATGATGCAACCAGTAGGTTTTGTCAATCCTAAAGGTGCTAACAAAATATGCAAGCTCCAGCGATTCATCTATGGACTGGTGCAAGCATCTCAGAGTTGGAATACACGCTTTGATAAGTTGATCAAAGCATATAGTTTTATATAGACTTGCGGTGAAGCCTGTATTTACAAGAAAGTGAGTGGGAGCACTACAGCATTTCTGATAAAGTATATGTGAATGACATATTGTTGATCGGAAATAATGTAGAATTATTCTGTAAAGCATAAAGGAGTGTTTGAAAAGAGTTTTTCAAAGAAAGACTTCGGTGAAGCTGCTTACATATTGAGCTCAAAGATCTATAGAGATAGATCAAGATGCTTGATAAGTTTTTTTTTCAATGAGTACATACCTTGACAAGATTTTGAAGTAGTTCAAAATGGAGCAGTCAAAGAAAGAGTTCTTGCCTGTAGTACAAGGTGTGAAGTTGAGTAAGACTCAAAGCCCGACCACGGCAGAAGATAGAAAGAGAATGAAAGTCATTCCCTATGCCTCAGCCATAGGTTCTATAAAGTATGCCATGCTGTGTACCAGATCTATTGTATACCCTACACTGATTTGGCAAGGGAGTACAATAGTGATCTAGGAGTAGATCACTGGACAGCGGTCAGAATTATCCTTAGTGAAATAAGGATATGTTTCTCGATTATGGACGTGACAAAAGGCTCGTCGTAGAGGGTTACACCGATGCAAGTTTTGACACTAATCTAGATGACTCTACGTCTCGGTCTAGATACATATTGAAAGTGGGAGCAATTAGCTAGAGTAGCTCCATGAAGAGCATTGTTGACATAGAAATTTGCAAAATACATGTGGATCTGAATGTGGCAGACCCGTTGACTAAGATTCTCTCACAAGCAAAACATGATCACACCTTAGTACACTTTGGGTGTTAATCACATAGCGATGTGAACTAGATTACTGAATCTAGTAAACCCTTTGGGTATTGGTCACATGGCGATGTGAAATATGGGTGTTAATCACATGATGATGTGAACTATCGATGTTAATCACATGGTGATGTGATCTAGATTATTAACTCTAGTGCAAGTGGGAGACTGAAGGAAATATGCCCTAGAGGCAATAATAAAGTTATTATTTATTTCCTTATATCATGATAAATGTTTATTATTCATGCTAGAATTGTATTAACCGGAAACATAATACATGTGTGAATACATAGACAAACAGAGTGTCACTAGTATGCCTCTACTTGACTAGCTCGTTAATCAAAGATGGTTATGTTTCCTAACCATAGACAAAAGAGTTGTTATTTGATTAACGAGGTCACATCATTAGTTGAATGATCTGATTGACATGACCCATTCCATTAGCTTAGCACCCGATCGTTTAGTATGTTGCTATTGCTTTCTTCATGACTTATAGATGTTCCTATGACTATGAGATTATGCAACTCCCGTTTACCGGAGGAATACTTTGGGTACTACCAAACGTCACAACATAACTGGGTGATTATAAAGGAGTACTACGGGTGTCTCCAAAGGTAGATGTTGGGTTGGCGTATTTCGAGATTAGGATTTGTCACTCCGATTGTCGGAGAGGTATCTCTGGGCCCTCTCGGTAATACACATCACATAAGCCTTGCAAGCATTGTGACTAATGAGTTAGTTGTGAGATGATGTATTACGGAACGAGTAAAGAAACTTGCTGGTAACGAGATTGAACTAGGTATTGGATACCGACGATCGAATCTCGGGCAAGTAACATACCGATGACAAAGGGAACAACGTATGTTGTTATGCGGTCTGACCGATAAAGATCTTCCTAGAATATGTAGGAGCCAATATGGGCATCCAGGTCCCGCTATTGGTTATTGACCGGAGACGTGTCTCAGTCATGTCTACATTGTTCTCGAACCGTAGGGTCCGCACGCTTAACGTTACGATGACAGTTATTATGAGTTTATGCATTTTGATGTACCGAAGGTTGTTCGGAGTCCCGGATGTGATCACGGACATGACGAGGAGTCTCGAAATGGTCGAGACATAAAGATTGATATATTGTAAGCCTATGTTTGGACATCGGAAGTGTTCCGGGTGAAATCGGGATTTTACCGGATCACCGGGTGATTACCGGAACCCCCCGGGAGCCATATGGGCCTTATTGGGCTTTAGTGGAAAGGTGAAAGGGGCTGCCCATAGTGGGCTGCACGCCTCCCCACTCCCCTAGTCCTATTAGGACTAGGAGAGGTGGCCGGCCACCTCTCTCTCTCTCTTTCCCCTTGGGAGTCCTATTAGGAATAGGATTGGGGGGGAGTCCTACTCCCGGTAGGAGTAGGACTCCTCCTGCGCCTCCATAGGCTTGGCCGGCCAGCCCTCCCCCTGGCAACCTTTATATACGGGGGCAGGGGGCACCTCTAGACACAAAAGTTGATCCTTGAGATCGTTCCTTAGCCGTGTGCGGTGCCCCCTGCCACCAAATTCCACCTCGATCATATCGTTGTAGTGCTTAGGCGAAGCCCTGCGTCGGTAGAACATCAAGATCGTCACCACGCCGTCGTGCTGACGGAACTCCTCCCCGAAGCTTTGCTGGATCGGATCCCAGGGATCATCATCGAGCTGAACGTGTGCTAAGAACTCGGAGGTGCCGGAGTAACGGTGCTTGGATCGGTCGGATCGGTAAGAAAACGTACGACTACTTCCTCTACGTTGTGTCAACGCTTCTGTTGCGATCTACAAGGGTACGTAGATCAAACTCTCCCCCTCGTTGCTATGCATCACCATGATCTTGCGTGTGCGTAGGAAATTTTTTGAAATTACTACGTTCCCCAACACATTGATCCCTTAGCCGTGTGCGGTGCCCCCTTCATCGTAATCCACCTCAATCATATCGTAGCGGTGCTTAGGCGAAGCCCTGCGTCGGTAGCAACATCATCACCGTCATCACGCCGTCGTGCTGACGGAACTCTCCCGTGAAGCTCTTCTGGATCGGAGTTCGTGGGACGTCATCGAGCTGAATGTGTGCTGAACTCGGAGGTGCCATACGTTCGGTACTTGGATAGGTCGGATCGTGAAGACGTTCGACTACATCAACTGCGTTCTCATAACGCTTCCACTTACGGTCTATGAGGGTACGTAGACGATACTCTCCCCTCTCATTGCTGTGCATCACCATGATCTTGTGTGTGCGTAGGAATTCTTTTGAAATTACTACGTTCCCCAACAGTGGCATCCGAGCCAGGTTATTGCGTAGATGTTATATGCACGAGTACAGCACAAGTGAGTTGTGGGCGATACAAGTCATACTGCTTACCAGCATGTCATACTTTGGTTCGGCGGTATTGTTGGATGAAGTGGCTCGGACCGACATTACGCGTACGCTTACGCGATACTGGTTCTACCGATGTGCTTTGCACACAGGTGGCTGGCGTGTGTCAGTTTCTCCAACTTTAGTTGAACCGAGTGTGGCTACGCCCGGTCCTTGAGAAGTCTAAAACAGCACTAACTTGACGAACTATCGTTGTGGTTTTGATGCGTAGGTAAGAACGGTTCTTGCTCAGCCCGTAGCAGCCACGTAAAACTTGCAACAACAAAGTAGAGGACGTCTAACTTGTTTTTGCAGGGCATGTTGTGATGTAATATGGTTAAGACATGATGCTATATTTATTGTATGAGATGATCATGTTTTGTAACAGAGTTATCGGCAACTCGCAGGAGCCATATGATTGTCGCTTTATAGCATGCAATGCAATCGCCCTGTAATTACTTTACTTTATCACTAAGCAGTAGCGATAGTCGTAGAAGCAATAGTTGGCGAGACGACAACAATGCTACGATGGAGATCAAGGTGTCGCGCCGGTGACGATGGTGATCATGATGGTGCTTTGGAGATGGAGATCAAAGGCACAAGATGATGATGGCCATATCATATTACTTATATTGATTGCATGTGATGTTTATCCTTTATGCATCTTATTCTGCTTTGTTTGACGGTAGCATTATAAGATGATCTCTCACTAAATTTCAAGGAAAAAGTGTTCTCCCTAAGTATGCACTGTTGCCAAAGTTCTTCGTGCCGAGACACCATGTGATGATCGGGTGTGATAAGCTCAACGTTCATCTACAACGGGTGTAAGACAGTTTTACGCACGCAGAATACTCGGTTAAACTTGACGAGCCTAGCATATGCAGATATGGCCTCGGAACACTAAGACTGAAAGGTCGAGCGTGAATCATATAGTAGATATGATCAACATAGTGATGTTCACCATTGAAAACTACTCCATTTCACGTGATGATCGGTTATGGTTTAGTTGATATGGATCACGTGATCACTTAGATGATTAGAGGGATGTCTATCTAAGTGGGAGTTCTTAAGTAATATGATTAATTAAACTTTAATTTATCATGAACTTAGTCCTGATAGTATTTGCATATCTAGGTTGTAGATCAATAGCTCGCACATAGCTTCCCTGTTTATTTTTGATATGTTCCTAAAGAAAAATAAATTGAAAGATGTTAGTAGCAATGATGTGGATTGGATCCATGATCTGAGGATTATCCTCATTGCTGCACAGAAGAATTATGTCCTTAATGCACCGCTAGGTGACGGACCTATTGTAGGAGCATATGCAGACGTTATGAGCGTTTGGCAAAGCTCGGTATGATGACTACTTGATAGTTTAGTGCACCATGCTTTACGGCTTAGAACCGGGACTTCAAAATGTTTTGAATTCCACGGAGCATATAAGATGTTTCAAGAGTTGAAATTAGTATTTCAGACTCATGCCCATGTCGAATGGTATGAGACCTTTGACAAGTACTTGGCCTACAAAATGGAGGAGAATAGCTTAACTAGTGAGCATGTGCACAGAATGTCTGAGTGCTACAATCACTTGAATCAAGTGGGAGTTAATCTTCCAGATAAGATAGTGATTGACAGAATTCTCTAGTCACTATCACCAAGTTACTAGAACTTCATGATGAACTATAATATGCAAGGGCTAACAAAAACGATTCCCAAGCTCTTCGTGATATGGAAATCGACGAAGGTAGAAATCAAGAAAAGCATCAAGTGTTGATGGTTGACAAGACCACTAGTTTCAAGAAAAGGGCAAAGGGAAGAAGGGGAACTTCAAGAAGAACGGCAAGCAAGTTGCTTCTCAAGTGAAGAAGCCCAAGTCTAGACCTAAGCCTGAGACTAAGTGCTTCTACTGCAAAGAGACTGGTCACTAGAAGCAGACCTTCCCCAAGTATTTGGCGGATAAGAAAGATGGCAAAGTGAACAAAGGTATATTTGATATACATGTTATTGATGTGTACTTTACTAGTGTTTATAGCAACCCCTCAGTATTTAATACTAGTTCGGTTTCTAGGATTAGTAACTCAAAACGGGAGTTGCAGAATGAACAGAGACTAGTTAAGGGCGAAGTGACGATGTGTATTGGAAGTGGTTCCAAAATTGATATGATCATCATCGCACACTCCCTTTACCTTCAGGATTAGTGTTGAACCTAAAATAAATGTTATTTGGTGTTTGCGTAAAGCATAATGTGATTGGATCATGTTTATTGCAATACGGTTATTCATTTAAGTCAAGGATAATTGTTATTCTATTTACATGAATAGAACCTTCTATGGTCATACACTCATTATAAATGGTTTATTGAATCTCGATCGTAGTGATACACATATTCATAATATTGAAGCCAAAATATGCAAAGTTAATAATGATAGTGCAACTTATTTGTGGCACTGCCGTTTAGTTCATATTGGTGGAAAGCGCATGAAGAAACTCCATTCTGATGGACTTTTGGAATCACTTGATTATGAACTTGGTACTTGCGAACCATGCCTCATGGGCAAGATGACTAAAACGCCATTCTCCGGAACTATGGAGTGAGCAACAGATTTGTTGGAAATCATACATACTGATGTACGTGGTCCGATGAATGTTGAGGCTCGTGGTGGGTATCGTTATTTTCTCACCTTCACAGATGATTTGAGCAGATATGGGTATATCTACTTGATGAAACATAAGTCTGAAACATTTGAAAAGTTCAAGGAATTTTAGAGTGAAGTGGAAAATTATCATAACAAGAAAATAAAGTTTCTACGATATGATCATGGAGGAGAATATTTGAGTTACGAGCTTGGTCTTCATTTAAAACAATGCGGAATAGTTTCGCAACTCACGCCACCCGGAACACCACGGTGTAATGGTGTGTCCGAACGTCGTAATCGTACTTTATTTGATATGGTGCAATCTATGATGTCTCTTATCGATTTACCACAATTGTTTTGGGGTTATGCATTAGAGACAGCTGCATTCGCGTTAAATAGGGCACCATCTAAATCCGTTGAGACGATGCCATATGAACTATGGTTTGGCAAGAAACTAAAGTTGTCGTTTCTTAGAGTTTGGGGTTGCGATGCTTATGTGAAAAAGTTTCATCCTGATAAGCTCAAACCCAAATCGGAGAAATGTGTCTTCATAGGATACCCAAAGAAGACATTTGGGTACACCTTCTATCACAAATCCGAAGGCAAGACATTCGTTGCTAAGAATGGATCCTTTCTAGAGAAGGAGTTTCTCTCGAAAGAAGTGAGTGGGAGGAAAGTAGAACTTGATGAGGTAATTCTACCTGCTCCCTTATTGTAAAGTAGTTCATCACTGAAATCAGTGCCAGTGATTCCTACACCAGTAAGTGAGGAAGCTAATGATGATGATCATGAAACTTCTGATCAAGTTACTACCGAATGTCGTAGGTCAACCAGAGTACCGTCTGCACCAGGGTGGTACGGTAATCCTGTTCTGGAAGTCATGTTACTAGACCATGACGAACCTACGAACTATGAGGAAGCGATGTTGAGCCCAAATTCCGCGAAATGGCTTGAGGCCATGAAATCTGAGATGGGATCCATGTATGAGAACAAAGTATGGACTTTGGTTGACTTGCCCGATGATCGGTGAGTCATTAAGAATAAATGGATCATCAAGAGGAAGACGGACGCTGATAGTAGTGTTACTATCTACAAAGCTCGAATTGTTGCAAAATCTTTTCGAGAAGTTCAAGGTGTTGACTACGATGAGATTTTTCTCACTCATATCGATGCTTAAAAGTATGTCTGAATCATGTTAGCAGTTGCCTCATTTTATGAAATCTGGCAAATGGATGTCAAAACTTTATTCCTTAATGGATTTCTTAAAGAAGAGTTGTATATGATGCAGCCAGAAGGTTTTGTCGATCCTAAAGGTGCTAACAAAGTGAGCAAGCTCCAACGATCTATCTATGGACTGGTGCAAGAATGTCGGAGTTGGAATATATGCTTTGATAAAGTGATCAAAGCATATGGTTTTATACACACTTGCGGTGAAGCTTATATTTACAAGAAAGTGAGTGGGAGCACTTCAGCATTTCTGATAAGTATATGTGATTGAGATATTGTTGATCAGAAATAATGTAGAATTTTCTGGAAAGCCTAAAGGAGTGTTTGAAATGAGTTTTTTCAAATAAATACCTTGATAAAGCTGCTTACACATTGAGCATCAAGGTCTATAGATATAGATCAAGCACTTGATAAGTTTTTTCAATGAGTACATACCTTGACAAGATTTTGAAGTAGTTCAAAATGGAGCAATCAAAGAAGGAGTTCTTGCTTGTGTTGCAAGGTGTGAAGTTGAGTAAAGACTCAAAATCCGACCACGGTAGAAAATAGAAAGAGAATGAAAAGTCATTCCCTATGCCACAGTCATAGGTTCTATAAAGTTTGCTATGCTATTTACCAGTCCTATTGTATACCTTAGCATTTTTCTGGCAAGGGAGTTCAATAGTGATCTAGGAGTATATCACTGAACAACGGTCAAAATTATCCTTGGAGGACTAAGGAAATATTTCTCGGTTATGGAGGTGATAAAAGAGTTCGTCGTAAAGAGTTATGTCGATGCAAGCTTTTTTACATCAATCTAGATGACTCTAAGTCTCGATCTGGATGCATATTGAAAGTGGGAGAAATTAGCTAGAGTAGCTTTGTGCAGAGCATTGTAGACATAGAAAATTGTGAAATACAAACGGATCTGAATGTTGCAGACCCGTAGACTAAACTTCTCTCACAAGCAAAACATGATCACTCTTTGGGTACTAATCACATAAAGATGTGAACTAGATTATTGACTCTAGTAAACCCTTTGGGTATTAGTCACATGGAGATGTGAACTAATCACATAAAGATGAGAATGGATTATTGACTCTAGTGCAAGTGGGAGACTGAAGGAAATATGTCCTAGAGGCAATAATAAAGTTATTATTTATTGCCTTATATCATGATAAATGTTTATTATTCATGCTAGAATTGTATTAACCGGAAACTTAGTACATGTGTGAATACATAGACAAACAGAGTGTCACTAGTATGCCTCTACTTGACTAGCTCGTTGAATCAATGATGGTTACATTTCCTAACCATAGACATGAGTTGTCATTTGAATAACAGGATCACATCATTAGAGAATGATGTGATTGACTTGACCCATTCCGTTAGCTTAGCACTTGATTGTTTTAGTTTACTACTATTGCTTTCTTCATGACTTATACATGTTCCTATGACTATGACATTATGCAACTCCCGATTACCAGAGGAACACTTTGTGTGCTACCAAACGTCACAACATAACTAGGTGATTATAAAGGTGATCTACAGGTGTCTCTGATGGTACTTGTTGAGTTGGCATAGATCGAGATTAGGATTTGTCACTCCGATTGTCGGAGAGGTATCTCTGGGCCCTCTCGATAATGCACATCACTATAAGCCTTGCAAGCAATGCAACTAATGAGTTAGTTCCAGGATGATGTATTACAGAACGAGTAAAGAGACTTGCCGGTAACGAGATTGAACTAGGCATTGAGATACCGACGATCGAATCTCGGGCAAGTAACATACCGATGACAAAGGGAAGAATGTATGTTGTTATGCGGTTTGACCGATAAAGATCTTCGTAGAATATGTAGGAGCCAATATGAGCATCCAGGTTCCTCTACTGGTTATTGACCGGAGACATATCTCGGTCATGTCTACACTATTCTCGAACCCGTAGGGTCCGCACGCTTAAAGTTCTGTGACAATCGGTATTATGAGTTTATATGTTTTGATGTACCGAAGGTAGTTCGGAGTCCCGAATATCATCACGGACATGATGAGGAGTCTCGAAATGGTCGATACAATGAAGATTGATATATTGGAAGCCTACATTTGGACAACGGAAGAGTTCCGGGTGAAATCGGGACTTTACCGGAGCGCCGGAGGGGTTACCGGAACCCCCCAAGGTGTTAATGGGCCTTGTTGGGCCCTAGTCGAGAGAGAGAGGGGCCGGCTAGGGCAGGCCGTGCGACCCCTCCCCCTCTGGTCCGAGTTGGACAAGGAGAGGGGGAGGGGGCGGCGCCCCCTTTCCTTCTCCTTCTCCGTCTCCCCCTTCCTTTCCCCCTCCTAGTAGGAGTAGGAAAGAGGGGAATCCTACTCCTCCTAGGAGGAGGATTCCTCCTCCTGGCCCGCCCTCTAGGGCCGGCCGGCCTCTCCCCTTGCTCCTTTATATACGGGGGCAGGGGCACCTCTAGACACACAAGTTGATCATTGATCCGTTAGCCGTGTGCGGTGCCCCCCTCCACCATAATCCACCTCAATCATATCGTAGCGGTGCTTAGGCGAAGCCCTGCGTCGGTAGCAACATCATCACCGCATTGCTACCTCTTGAGAACTGCGTTGGATTTCCCCGAAGAGGATAGGATGATGCAGCAAAGTAGCGTAAATATTTCCCTCCGTTTTTGAGAACCAAGGTATCAATCTAGTAGGAGGCTACGCGTGAGTCCCTCGTACCTACACAAAAACAATAGCTCAACGCAACCAGCGAGCTTAGGGGTTGTCAATCCCTTCACGGTCACTTACGAAAATGAGATCTGATAGAGATGATAAATAATATTTTTGGTATTTTTGGTATAGAGATGCAAAGTAAAAATTAAAAGCAATAGTAAAAGCAAAGCAATAATAAAGTGAAGGAGATTGATATGATGAGAAAGAGACCCGGGGGCCATAGGTTTCACTAGTGGCTTCTCTCAAGAGCATAAGTATTCTACGGTGGGTGAACAAATTACTGTTGAGCAATTGACAGAATTGAGCATAGTTATGAGAATATCTAGGTATGATCATGTATATAGGCATCACATCCGAGACAAGTAGACCGACTCTTGCCTGCATCTACTACTATTACTCCACTCATCGACCGCTATCCAGCATGCATCTAGAGTATTAAGTTAAAAATAGAGTAACGCCTTAAGCAAGATGACATGATGTAGAGGGATAGTTTCATGCAATATGATAAAAACCCCATCTTGTTATCCTCGATGGCAACAATATAATACGTGCCTTGCTGCCCCTTCTGTCACTGGGTAAGGACACCGCAAGATCGAACCCAAAGCTAAGCACTTCTCCCATGGCAAGAACAACCAATCTAGTAGGCCAAACCAAACTGATAATTCGAAGAGACTTGCAAAGATAACCAATCATACATGCAAGAATTCAGAGAAGATTCAAATATTATTCATAGATAGACTGGATCATAAACCCACAATTCATCGGTCTCAACAAACACACCACAAAAACAAGATTACATCGAATAGATCTCCATGAGAGAGGGGGAGAACATTGTATTGAGATCCAAAAAGAGAGAAGAAGCCATCTAGCTACTAACTATGGACCCGTAGGTCTGAAGTAAACTACTCACACTTCATCGGAGGGGCTTGGATGATGATGTAGAAGCCCTCCGTGATCGATACCCCCTCCGGCGGAGCTCCGGAACAGGCCCAAAGATGGGATCTCATGGATACAGAAAGTTGCGGCGGTGGAATTAGGTTTTTGGCTCCGTCCCCGATCGTTTGGGGGTAGGTGGATATATATGGGAGGAAGAAGTACATCGGTGGAGCTTCAAGGGGGCCACGAGGCAGGGGGCGCGCCCTAGGGGGCGCCCTCCACCCTCGTGGCCACCTCATGCTTTCTTGACGGAGGGTCCAAGTGTCCTGGATCTTATCTGATGAGAAAATCACATTTCCGAAGGTTTCATTCTGTTTGGACTCTGTTTGATATTCTGCTTCTCCGAAACACTGAAATAGGCAAAAAAAAACAACAATTCTGGGCTGGGCTTCCGGTTAATAGGTTAGTCCCAAAAATAATATAAAAGTGGAAAATAAAGACCAATATAGTCCAAAACAGTAGATAGTATAGCATGGAGCAATCAAAAATTATAGATACATTGGAGACGTATCAAGCATCCCCAAGCTTAATTCCTGCTCATCCTCGAGTAGGTAATTGATAAAAACAGAATTTTTTATGCCGAGTGCTACTTGGCATAATTCTAATGTAATTCTTCTTAATTGTGGTATGAATATTCAGATCCGAAAGATTCAAGGCAAAAGTTCATATTGAGATAAAAATGATAATACTTCAAGCATACTAACTAAGCAATTATGTCTTCTCAAAATAACATGGCCAAAGAAAGTTCATCCCTACAAAATCATATAGTTGTTGGGGAACGTAGCAGAAATTCAAAATTTTCCTACGTGTCACCAAGATCTATCTATGGAGAGACGAGCAACGAGGGGGAGGAGAGTGCATCTACATACCCTTGTAGATCGCTAAGCGGAAGCGTTCAAGTGAACGGGGTTGATGGAGTCGTACTCGTCGTGATTCAAATCACCGATGACCAAGTGCCGAACGCACGGCACCTCCGCGTTCAACACACGTACAGCCCGGTGACGTCTCCCATGCCTTGATCCAGCAAGGAGAGAGGGAGAGGTTGAGGAAGACTCCATCCAGCAGCAGCACAACGGCGTGGTGGTGATGGAGGAGCGTGGCAATCCTGCAGGGCTTCGCCAAGCACCACAGAAGAGGAGGAAGAGAGAGATGCAGGGCTGCACCAACGAGAGATCGAATCGCGTGTGTTATGGGCAGCCCTAGGCCTCATATATATAGGTAAGGGGAGGGGCTGCGCCCCATCTAGGGTTCCCACCCCTAGGGGGGCGGCAGCCCTAGATGGGGAGCAAGGGGGGCGGCCAAGAGGGGAGAGAGGGAGGCACCCCCTAGGGTGGGCCTTAGGCCCATATAAGCCTAGGGTTTCCTCCTTTTTTCCTCCTAGCTGCCCTTGGGCCTTGTGGGAGGCACACCAGCCCACTTAGGGGCTGGTCCCTCACCACCCTTGGCCCATGCAAGCCTCCGGGGTTGGTGGCCCCACTTGGTGGACCCCCGGGACCCTCCCGGTGGTCCCGGTACGTTACCGATAAACCCCGAAACTCTTCCGGTGTCCAAAACAGGACTTCCCATATATAAATATTTACCTCCGGACCATTCCAGAACTCCTCGTGACGTCCGGGATCTCATCCAGGACTCTGAACAACATTCGGTAACCACATACAAACTTCCTTTATAACCCTAGCGTCATTGAACCTTAAGTGTGTAGACCCTACGGGTTCGGGAGACATGCAGACATGACCGAGACGTTCTCCGGTCAATAACCAACAGCGGGATCTGGATACCCATGTTGGCTCCCACATGTTCTACGATGATCTCATCGGATGAACCACGATGTCAAGGACTTAATCAATCCCGTATACAATTCCCTTTGTCTATCGGTACGATACTTGCCCGAGATTCGATCGTCGGTATCCCGATACCTTGTTCAATCTCGTTACCGGCAAGTCTCTTTACTCGTTCTGTAACACATCATCCCGTGATCAACTCCTTGATCACACTGTGCACATTATGATGATGTCCTACCGAGTGGGCCCAGAGATACCTCTCCGTTTACACGGAGTGACAAATCCCAGTCTCGATTCGTGCCAACCCAACAGACACTTTCGGAGATACCTGTAATGTACCTTTATAGCCACCCAGTTACGTTGTGACGTTTGGCACACCCAAAGCACTCCTACGGTATCCGGGAGTTGCACAATCTCATGGTCTAAGGAAATGATACTTGACATTAGAAAAGCTTCAGCATACGAACTACACGATCTAGTGCTATGCTTAGGATTGGGTCTTGTCCATCACATCATTCTCCTAATGATGTGATCCCGTTATCAACGACATCCAATGTCCATGGTTAGGAAACTGTAACTATCTATTGATCAACGAGCTAGTCAACTAGAGGCTTACTAGGGACATGGTGTTGTCTATGTATCCACACATGTATCTGAGTTTCCTATCAATACAATTATAGCATGGATAATAAACGATTATCATGAACAAGGAAATATAATAATAATCAATTTATTATTGCCTCTAGGGCATATTTCCAACAGTCTCCCACTTGCACTAGAGTCAATAATCTAGTTCACATCGCCATGTGATTAACACTCACAGGTCACATCGCTATGTAACCAACATCCAAGAGTCTAGTTCACATCACTATGTGATTAGCACTCAATGAGTTCTGTGTTTGATCATGTTGCTTGTGAGAGAGGTTTTAGTCAACGGGTCTAAACCTTTCAGACCCGTGTGTGCTTTACAAATCTCTATGTCATCTCCTAGATGTAGCTACCACGTTCTATTTGGAGCTATTCCAAATAACTGTTCTACTTGGAGCTATTCTAAATTGTTGCTCCATTATACGTATCCGGTATCTCTACTCAGAGCTATCCGGATAGGTGTTAAGCTTGCATCGGCGTAACCCTTTACGACGAACTCTTTTACCACCTCCATAATCGAGAAAATTCCTTAGTCCGCTAGTTACTAAGGATAACTTTGACCGCTGTCCTGTGATCCATTCTTGGATCACTCTTGTACCCCTTGACTGACTCATGGCAAGGCACACTTCAGGTGCGGTACACAGCATAGCGTACTATAGAGCCTACGTCTTAAGCATAGGGGACGACCTTCGTCCTTTCTCTCTATTCTGCCGTGGTCGAGCTTTAAGTCTTAACTTCATACCTTACAACTCAGGCAAGAACTCCTTCTTTGACTGATCCATTTTGAACACCTTCAAGATCATGTCAAGGTATGTGCTCATTTGAAAGTTCCATTAAGCGTTTTGATCTATCCTTATAGATCTTGATGCTCAATGTTCAAGTAGCTTAATCCAGGCTTTCCATTGAAAAACACTTTCCAAATAATCCTATATGCTTTCCAGAAACTCTACATCACTTCTGATCAACAATATGTCAACAACATATACTTATCAGAAATTCTATAGTGCTCCCACTCACTTCTTTGGAAATACAAGTTTCTCATAAACTTTGTATACACCAAAATCTTTGATCATCTCATCAAAGCATACATTCCAACTCCGAGATGCTTACTCCAGTCCTCAGAAGGATTCCTGGAGCTTTGCATACTTATTAGCATCTTTCAGGATTGACAAAACCTTCCGGTTGTATCACATACAACCTTTCCTCAAGAAAATTGTCGAGGAAACAATGTTTTGACATCCTATCTGCAAGATTTCATAAATAATGCAGTAATCGCTAATATAATTCCAACAGACTCTTAGCATCGCTACGAGTGAGAAAGTCTCACCGTAGTCAACTCCTTGAACTTGTCGGAAAACATCTTAACGACAAGCCGAGCTTTCTTAATGGTGATACACATCATCATTGTCTGTCTTCCTTTTAAAATCCATCTGTACTCAACAGCCTTACGGACATCAAGTAGTTCTTCCAAAGTCTACACTTTGTTTTCATACATGGATCCTCTCTCAGATTTTATGGCCTCGAGCCATTTATCAGAATCCAGGCCCACCACCGCTTCTCCATAGCTCGTAGGTTCATTGTTGTCTAGCAATATGACTTCCAAGACAGGATTACGTACCACTCTGAAGTAGTACGCATCCTTGTCATCCTACGAGGTTTGGTAGTGACTTGATCTGAAGTTTCATGATCACTATCATAAGCTTCCACTTCAATTGGTGTAGGTGCCACAGGAACAACTCTTTGTGCCCTGCTATACACTAGTTGAAGTAACGGTTCAATAACCTCATCAAGTCTCCACCATCCTCCCACTCAATTCTTTCGAGAGAAACTTTTCCTCGAGAAAGGACCCGATTCTAGAAACAATCCCTTATTGCTTTCGGATCTGAGACAGGAGGTATACCCAACTGTTTTGGGTGTCCTATGAAGATGCATTTATCTACTTTGGGTTCGAGCTTATCAGCCTGAAACTTTTTCATATAAGCGTCGCAGCCCCAAACTTTTAAGAATGACAGCTTAGGTTTCTCTAAACCATAGTTCATACGGTGTCACCTCATCGGAATTACGTGGTGCCCCTTTTTAAAGTGAATGTGGTTGTCTCTAATGCCTAACCCATAAACTATCGTGGTAATTCGATAAGAGACATCATGGTATGCATCATATCCAATAGGGTGCAGTTATGATGTTCGGACACACCATCACACCATGGTGTTCCAGGCTGTATTAGTTGTGAAACAATTTCCACAATGTCTTAATTCTGTGCCAAACTCGTAATTCAGATATTCATCTCTATGATCATATCATAGATATTTTATCCTCTTGTCACGACGATCTTTCAACTTCACCCTGAAATTACTTGAACCTTTCAATAATTCAGACACGTGATTCATCAAGTAAATATACTCAACATCTACTCAAATCATCTGTGAAGTAAGAACATAACGATATCCACTACATGCCTCAGCACTCATTGGACTGCACACGTCAAAATGTATTACTTCCAGCAAGTTTCTTTCTAGTTCCATTTTACTGAAACCGAGGCTTTCAGTCATCTTGCCCATGTGGTATGATTTGCACGTCTCAACTGATTCAAAATCAAGTGAGTCCAAACGGTCCATTTGCATGGAGTTTCTTCATGCATATACACCAATAGACATGGTTCGCGTGTCTCAAACTTTTCAAAAATGAGTGAGCCCAAAGATCCATCAACATGGAGCTTCCTCATGCGTTTTATACCGATATGACTTACGTGGGAGTGCCACAAGTAGGTGGTACTATCATTACTATCTTTTGGCATGAACATGTGTATCACTACGATCGAGATTCAATAAACCATTCATTTTAGGTGTAAGACCATTGAAGATATTATTCAAATAAACAGAGTAACTATTATTCTCCTTAAATGAATAACCGTATTGCAATAGACATAATCCAATCATGTCTATCCTCAACGCAAACACCAATCTCGATGGTAGAGGGAGCGTACGATGCTTGATCATATCAACATTGGAAACACTTCCAACACATGTCGTCAGCTCACCTTTAGCTAGTCTCCATTTATTCCGTAGCTTTTATTTCGAGTTACTAACACTTAGCAACCGAACCGATATCTAATACCCTGGTGCTACTAGGAGTACTAGTAAAGTACACATTAACACAATGTATATCCAATATACTTCTATCGATCTTACAAGCCTTCTCATCTACCAAGTATCTAGGGTAATTCTGCTCCAGTGGCTGTTCCCCTTATTACAGAAGCACTTAGTCTCGGGTTTGGGTTCAACCTTGGGTCTCTTCACTAGAGCAGCAGCTGAATTGCCATTTCATGAAGTATCCCTTCTTGCCCTTGCCCTTCTTGAAACTAGTGGTTTCACCAAACATCAACAATTGATGCTCCTTCTTGATTTCTACTTTTGTGGTGTCAAACATCACGAACATCTCAAGGATCATCATATATGTCCCTGATATATTATAGTTCATCACGAAGCTCTAGCAGCTTGGTGGCAATGACTTCGGAGAACCATCACTGTCTTATCTGGAAGATCAACTCCCACTCGATTCAAATGATTGTTGTACTCAGACAATCTGAGCACAAGCTCAACAATTGAGCTTTTCTCCTTAGTTTGCAGGTTAAGAAAATCGTCAGAGGTCTTATACCTCTTGACGTGGGCACAAGCCTGAAATCCCAATTTCAGCCCTCGAAACATCTCAGATGTTTCGCAACGTTTCAAAACGTCTTCGATGCCTCAACTCTAAACCGTTTAACTGAACTATCACGTAGTTATCAAAACGTGTATGTCAGATGTTTGCAACATCCACAGACGACGTTCGAGGTTCAGCACACTGAGCGGTGCATTAAGGACATAAGCCTTCTAAGAAGCAATGAGGACAATCCTCAGTCTACGGACCTAGTCCGCATAATTGCTACTATCAACTTTCAACTAATTTTTCTCTAGGAACATATCTAAACAGTAGAACTAAAGTGCGAGCTACGACATAATTTGTAAAATCCTTTTGACTATGTTCAGGATAATTAAGTTCATCTTATGAACTCCCACTCAGATAGACATCCCTCTAGTCATCTAAGTGATTAGATGATCCGAGTCAACTAGGCCGTGTCCGATCATCACGTGAGACGGACTAGTCAACGTCGGTGAACATCTTCATGTTGATCGTATCTTCTATACGACTCATGCTCGACCTTTCGGTCTTCTGTGTTCCGAGGCCATGTCTGTACATGCTAGGCTCGTCAAGTTAACCCTAAGTGTTTTGCGTGTGTAAATCTGTCTTACACCCGTTGTATGTGAACGTTAGAATCTAACACCCGATCATCACGTGGTGCTTCGAAACACGAACTGT
This sequence comes from Triticum monococcum, assembly GCA_034509565.1. Lineage (NCBI taxonomy): Eukaryota > Viridiplantae > Streptophyta > Magnoliopsida > Poales > Poaceae > Triticum > Triticum monococcum. The sequence continues at coordinate 74,288,565 of CM067846.1, forward strand.
CGCAACGGTGCACAATTAGGGGAGAACACTTCTTGAAATTTTTATGAGGGATCATCTTATTTACTACCGTCGTTCTAAGCAAATAAGATGTATAAACATGATAAACATCACATGCAATCAAATAGTGACATGATATGGCCAATATCACTTTGCTCCTTTTGATCTCCATCTTCGGGGCTCCATGATCATCGTCGTCACCGGCATGACACCATGATCTCCATCATCATGATCTCCATCATCGTGTCTTCTTGAAGTTGTCACGTCATCTATTACTTCTACTACTACAGCTAACGGTTAGCAATAAAGTAAAGTAATTACATGACGTTTATGTTGACACGCAGGTCATAAATAAATAAAGACAACTCCTATGGCTCCTGCCAGTTGTCATATTCATCGACATGCAAGTCGTGATTCCTATTACAAGAACATGATCATCTCATACATCACATATATCATTCATCACATCCTTTGGCCATATCACATCACATAGCATACCCTGCAAAAACAAGTTAGACGTCCTCTAATTGTTGTTTGCATGTTTTACGTGGCTGCTATGGGTTTCTAGCAAGAACGTTTCTTACCTGCGCAAAGACCACAACATGATATGCCAATTGCTATTTACCCTTCATAAGGACCCTTTTCATCGAATCCGATCCGACTAAAGTGGGAGAGACAGACACCCGCCAGCCACCTTATGCAACTAGTGCATGTTTGTCGGTGGAACCGGTCTCACGTAAGAGTACGTGTAAGGTTGGTCCGGGCCGCTTCATCCCACGATGCCACCGAATCAAGATAAGACTAGTAACGGCAAGCATATTGAACAAAATCAACGCCCACAACTACTTTGTGTTCTACTCGTGCATAGAATCTTCGCAATAAACCTTGCTCATGATGCCACTGTTGGGGAACGTAGCAGAAATTCAAAATTTTCCTACGTGTCACCAAGATCTATCTATGGAGAGACTAGCAACGAGGGGGGGGGGGAGTGCATCTACATACCCTTGTAGATCGCTAAGCGGAAGCGTTCAAGTGAACGGTGTTGATGGAGTCGTACTCGTCATGATTCAAATCACCGATGACCAAGTGCCGAACACACGGCACCTCCGCGTTCAACACACGTACAGCCCGGTGACGTCTCCCATGCCTTGATCCAGCAAGGAGAGAGGGAGAGGTTGAGGAAGACTCCATCCAGCAGCAGCACAACGGCGTGGTGGTGATGGAGGAGCGTGGCAATCCTGCAGGGCTTCGCCAAGCACCACAGAAGAGGAGGAAGAGAGAGATGCAGGGCTGCACCAACGAGAGATCGAATCGCGTGTGTTATGGGCAGCCCTAGGCCTCATATATATAGGGAAGGGGAGGGGCTGCGCCCCCTCTAGGGTTCCCACCCCAAGGGGGGCGGCAGCCCTAGATGGGGAGCAAGGGGGGCGGCCAAGAGGGGAGAGAGGGAGGCGCCCCCTAGGGTGGGCCTTAGGCCCATATAAGCCTAGGGTTTCCTCCTTTTTTCCTCCTAGATGCCCTTGGGCCTTGTGGGAGGCGCACCAGCCCACTTAGGGGCTGGTCCCTCACCACCCTTGGCCCATGCAAGCCTCCGGGGTTGGTGGTCCCGGTACGTTACCGATAAACCCCGAAACTCTTCCGGTGTCCAAAACAGGACTTCCCATATATAAATCTTTACCTCCGGACCATTCCGGAACTCCTCGTGACATCCGGGATCTCATCCGGGACTCCGAACAACATTCAGTAACCACATACAAACTTCCTTTATAACCCTAGCGTCATCGAACCTTAAGTGTGTAGACCCTACGGGTTCGGGAGACATGCAGACATGACCGAGACGTTCTCCGGTCAATAACCAACAGCGGGATCTGGATACCCATGTTGGCTCCCACATGTTCCACGATGATCTCATCGGATGAACCACGATGTCAAGGACTTAATCAATCCCGTATACAATTCCCTTTGTCTATCGGTACGATACTTGCCCGAGATTCGATCGTCGGTATCCCGATACCTTGTTCAATCTCGTTACCGGCAAGTCTCTTTACTCGTTCTGTAACACATCATCCCGTGATCAACTCCTTGATCACACTGTGCACATTATGATGATGTCCTACCGAGTGGGCCCAGAGATACCTCTCCGTTTACACGGAGTGACAAATCCCAGTCTCGATTCGTGCCAACCCAACAGACACTTTCGGAGATACCTGTAATGTACCTTTATAGCCACCCAGTTACGTTGTGACATTTGGCACACCCAAAGCACTCCTACGGTATCCGGGAGTTGCACAATCTCATGGTCTAAGGAAATGATACTTGACATTAGAAAAGCTTCAGCATACGAACTACACGATCTAGTGCTATGCTTAGGATTGGGTCTTGTCCATCACATCATTATCCTAATGATGTGATCCCGTTATCAACGACATCCAATGTCCATGGTTAGGAAACCGTAACCATCTATTGATCAACGAGCTAGTCAACTAGAGGCTTACTAGGGACATGGTGTTGTCTATGTATCCACACATGTATCTGAGTTTCCTATCAATACAATTATAGCATGGATAATAAACGATTATCATGAACAAGGAAATATAATAATAATCAATTTATTATTGCCTCTAGGGCATATTTCCAACAATAGTTTAGTCATGTTTCATTTTCGTCACACAAGAATACTCTCATCATGCACAACCCTGATGACAAGCCAAGCAATTGTTTCACACTTTAGTAATCTCAAACCTATAAACTTTCACGCAATATATGAGCGCGAGCCATGGACATAGCACTATAGGTGGAATAGAATATAATGAGGGGGTTATGTGGAGAAGACAAAAAAAGGAGAAAGTCTCACATCAACGAGTCTAATCAATGAGCTATGGAGATGCCCACCGATTGATGTTAATGCAAGGAGTAGGGATTGCCATGCAATGGATGCACTAGAGCTATAAATGTATGAAAGCTCCACAAAAGAAACTAGTGGGTGTGCATCCAACTTGCTTGCTCACGAAGACCTAGGGCACTTGAGGAGGCCCATTGTTGGAATATACAAGCCAAGTTCTATAATGAAAAATTCCCACTAGTATATGAAAGCGATAACATGAGAGACTCTATACTATGAAGATCATGGTGCTACTTTGAAGCACAAGTGTGGTAAAAGGATAGTAACATTGTCCCTTCTCTCTTTTTCTCTCATTTTTTGGGGCCTTTTTTATGGACTTTCTCTTTTTTTGGGCCTTCTCTTTTTTTATGGCCTTTCTTTTTTATTCCTCACTTGGGACAATGCTCTAATAATGATGATCATCGCACTTCTATTTATTTACAACTCAATGATTACAACTCGATACTAGAACAAAGATGACTCTATATGAATGCCTCGGGCAGTGTGCCGGGATATGCAATGAACCAAGAGTAACATGTATGAAAGAATTATGAATGATGGCTTTGCCACAAATACTATGTCAACTACATGATCATGTTAAGCAATATGACAGTGATGAATGTGTCATGATGAACGGAATGATGGAAAGTTGCATGGCAAAATATCTCGGAATGGCTATGGAAATGACATAATAGGTAGGTATGGTGGCTGTTTTGAGGAAGATATAAGGAGGTTTATGTGTGAAAGAGTGTATCATATCACGGGGTTTGGATGCACCGGCGAAGTTTGCGCCAACTCTCAATGTGAGAAAGTGCAATGCACGGTACCGAAGAGGCTAGCAAGGATGGAACGGTGAGAGTGCGTATAATCCGTGGACTCAACATTAGTCATAAAGAACTCACATACTTATTGCAAAAATCTACAAGTCATCAAAAACCTTGGCACTACGCGCATGCTCCTAGAGGGATAGATTGGTAGGAAAATACCATCGCTCGTCCCCGACCGCCACTCATAAGGAAGACAATCAAATAACACCTCATGTTTCAAATTTGTTGCATAACGTTTACCATACATGCATGCTACGGGACTTGCAAACCTCAACACAAGTATTTCTCAATTTCACAACTACTCAACTAGCATGACTTTGATATTATTAGCTCCATATCTCAAAACAATCATCAAGCATCAAACTTTTCTTAGTATTCAACACACTCATAAGAAAGTTTTATTATTAATCTTGCATACCCGCATATTAGCATTTTAAACAAATTACCATGCTATTAAGACTCTCAAAATAATCTAAGTGAAGCATGAGAGATCAATAGTTTCTATAAAACAAATCCACCACCGCTCTCTAAAAGATATAAGTGAAGCACTAGCGCAAAATTATATAACTCAAAAGATATAAGTGAAGCACCTAGAGTATTCTATCAAATTCCAAATAATGTATGGCTCTCTCAAAAGGTGTGTACAGCAAGTATGATTGTGGTAAACTAACAAGCAAAGACTCAAATCATAAAAGACGCTCCAAGAAAAACACATATCATGTGGTGAATAAAAATATAGCTCCAAGTAAAGTTACCGATAGAAGTAGAGGAAAGAGGGGATGCCTTCCGGGGCATCCCCAAGCTTTGGCTTTTAGGTATCCTTAGATTATCTTGGAGGAGCCATGGGCATCCCCAAGCTTAGGCTCTTGCCACTCCTTGTTCCATAATCCATCAAATCTTTACCCAAAACTTGAAAACTTCACAACACAAAACTTAAAGTAGAAAACTCGTGAGCTCCGTTAGCGAAAGGAAACAAAAGACCACTTCAAGGTACTGTAATGAACTCATTCTTTATTTATATTGGTGTTAAACCTACTGTATTCCAACTTCTCTATGGATTATAAACTATTTTACTAACCATAGATTCATCAAAATAAGCGAACAACACACGAAAAACAGAATCTGTCAAAAACAGAACAGTCTGTAGTAATCTGTAGCTAGCGCAAGATCTGTAACCCCAAAAATTCGAAAATAAATTGCTGGACGTGAGGAATTTATCTATTAATCATCTGCAAAAATAATTAACTAAATATCACAATGGGTTCCTTTTTATTAATATTTTTCAAAGTCATTCCTACCTTAGATCCATATTGGTTAATTTGATTGTGGATCTTTTTATCTAGATTTTCAATTAATTCAATGGTAGCAACTTTATTTTCAATAATTTCAAGTCTTTGCATAACATGCTCCAAAGTTAATATAGTTCCATTAACCAAAAGAGGTGGTGAGCCAAATAAATCTAACATAGCATTATAGGAATCAAAAGTATGGCTACCCAAGAAATTCCCTCCGGTAATGGTATCAAGGATATATCTATAGCAAGGACTAGCACCTACATAAAAATTGCGGAGAAGAACTGAAGTAGATTGCTTCCTGGTAGATCTATTTTGAGTATTGCAAATTCTATACCAAGCATCTTTTAGATTTTCTCCCTCCCTTTGTTTAAAATTTAGAACTTCATTCTCGGGAGACAACGGAGAAGATATGAGACTAGCCATAACGACAAGCAAGCAAACTAACACACGAGCAAACAAAAAAGCAAACGGGCAAAAAGAGGCAAATAGAGAGGGAGGATAGAGAGAGAGGGCGAATAAAACGACAAGGGTGAATTGGTGGGGAGAGGAAAACGAGAGGCAAATGGCAAATAATGTAATGCGGGATATAGGAATTGTGATGGGTACTTGGTATGTTGACTTTTGCGCAGACTCCCCGGCAACGGCGCCAGAAATTCTTCTTGCTACCTCCTGAGCACTGCGTTGGATTTCTCTAAAGAGGAGAGGATGATGCATCAAAGTAGCATAAGTATTTCCCTTAGTTTTTGAGAACCAAGGTATCAATCTAGTAGGAGGCTACGCGCGAGTCCCTCGTACCTACACAAAATAAATAGCTCAACGCAACCAACATGCTTAGGGGTTGTCAATCCCTTCACGGTCACTTACGAAAGTGAGATCTGATAGAGATGATAAATAATATTTTTGGTATTTTTGGTATAGTGATGCAAAGTAAAACGTAAAAGCAATAGTAAAAGTAAAGCAATAATAAAGTGATGGAGATTGATATGATGAGAAAGAGACCCGGGGGCCATAGGTTTCACTAGTGGCTTCTCTCAAGAGCATAAGTATTCTACGGTGGGTGAACAAATTACTGTTGAGCAATTAACAAAATTGAGCATAGTTATGAGAATATCTAGGTATGATCATGTATATAGGCATCACGTCCGAGACAAATAGACCGACTCCTGCCTGCATCTACTACTATTACTCAACTCATCGACCGCTATCCAGCATCCATCTAGAGTATTAAGTTAAAAACAGAGTAACGCCTTAAGCAAGATGACATGATGTACATGGATAGTTTCATGCAATATGATAAAAAACCATCTTGTTATCCTCGATGGCAACAATACAATACGTGCCTTGCTGCCCCTTCTGTCACTGGGTAAGGACACCGCAATATCGAACCCAAAGCTAAGCACTTCTCCCATGGCAAGAACAATCAATCTAGTAGGCCAAACCAAACAGATAATTCGAAGAGACTTGCAAAGATAACCAATCATACATAAAAGAATTCAAAGAAGATTCAAATATTATTCATAGATAGACTGGATCATAAACCCACAATTCATCGGTCTCAACAAACACACCGCAAAAACAAGATTACATCGAATAGATCTCCACGAGAGAGGGGGAGAACATTGTATTGAGATCCAAAAAGAGAGAAGAAGCCATCTAGCTACTAAATATGGACCCGTAGGTCTGAAGTAAACTACTCACACTTCATTGGAGGGGCTTGGATGATGATGTAGAAGCCCTCCGTGATCGATGCCCCTCCGGCGGAGCTCCGAAACAGGCACCAAGACGGAATCTCGTGGATACAGAAAGTTGCGGCAGTGGAATTAGGTTTTTGGCTCCGTCCCCGATCGTTTGGGGGTACGTGGATATATATGGGAGGAATAAGTACATTGGTGGAGCTTCGAGGGGCCCACGAGGCAGAGGGGCGCGCCCTAGGGGGGCGCCCTCCACCCTTGTGGCCGCCTCGTGGCTTTCTTGACAGAGGGTCCAAGCCTCCTGGATCTTATCTGATGAGAAAATCACGTTTCCGAAGGTTTCATTCCGTTTGGACTCTGTTTGATATTCTATTTCTCCAAAATATTGAAATAGGCAAAAAACAGCAATTCTGGGCTGGGCCTCCGGTTAATAGGTTAGTCCCAAAAATAATATCAAAGTGGAAAATAAAGCCCAATATAGTCCAAAACAGTAGATAATATAGCATGGAGCAATCAAAAATTATAGATACGTTGGAGAAGTATCAGTCATCACGCCGTCGTGCTGACGGAACTCTCTCGTGAAGCTCTGCTGGATCGGAGTTTGTGGGACGTCATCGAGCTGAACGTGTGCTGAACTTGGAGGTGTCGTATGTTCAGTACTTGGATCGCTCGGATCATGAAGACGTTCGACTACATCAACCGTGTTCTCATAACGCTTCCGCTTACGGTCTACGAGGGTACGTAGACGATACTCTCCCCTCTCGTCGTTGTGCAGAACCATGATCTTGCGTGTGCGTAGGAATTTTTTTGAAATTACTATGTTCCCCAACAGAGGCATCGAACTGGAACCGAGGAGGCGTGCAAGCACAATGAAGCCCCATGTCCAGAATGAGAGGAGCATGGTCCGAGCCAACAATGGCCTTAGTCTTGAGAGTGGCAAGCAGGAAAAGGGAGTCCCAACTCGGGCAGACAAGAACATGATCCAAGACAGAGCGAATAGGAGAGACCTGATGATTAGTCCAAGTGAACCTAGATCCCACCCTAGGAATCTCACGAAGAGCGCACGAGCTAATAAAATCGTTAAAAGCATCCGCCAGCACCCAGGAGAAGTTATTAGTGTTCATATCAAATGGAGAGCGCAACAGGTTAAAATCGCCACCGATCAGGAGGGGGAGGGTGCAAGACTCGACCTTATTGGAAATTTCATCCAGGAATAAAGGGGAAAGGGAGTGGTCCGACGGGCCGTAAACCACCACTACTTCCCGGAGCGTATTAAGTTGACGGTGGGACACAATAGAATTGGCCCAAAAAATACCATGGTCGAAGGTTACAAAGTCAAAAACATCACGCTTAGACCCAATTAGAATGCCACCCGTGTGGCCGGAGGAGGGGAGAAAATTCCAGTCAAAACTGTAACGCCCCAAGACCGGAGCTCCAGATGCCTTCCAGGGTTTCTGGGTTTTTCGTCATGTCAGTTGTTGGTTTATTGCATTCAGCTTTGCATCATGTGCATTGCATCATGTCATCAAGTTATTTTTTTTCGTAACTCAAATAAATAAATGGCATGGATCTTTGATCCATTTAAACCGAGGGTATTCACATGGTGAATTCTCTTTATAACATATCCTCCCGATATTAGGGAGCTATATTAAATATTCCATTCTTTTGGAATTAAACAAAACACACTTGAAAAATCCCCACTCCCTTTCTACTTCAAGTTTGGTCCCCAAACTTTGCCAACATTTCTTTTCCCATTTATCGAGGCTCCTCCTAAATTCTCAACATTTTTGGAAACCTCTAATTCCTAGTCCTTGCTCAAACCTTTTGTATTAAATTCAAATGATTTTGAATTTAATTCCTGCAAAATGGCCACTCCATTTTCCTTGGATCGTGCACATTTCTGCGAGTCTGGGTATGTTATCCGCATGCCCAAATTCTTCCTCTAACCATCTCTTCTCTCTTTTCTTTCTCTTTATTTCCCTGTTATTTAGAGAAAGGAAATAGGGGAGAGGGAGAAGAGAGTCCAGCCCAGCTGGGCCTCTCGCCGGCCTCCTAGGCCCACCAAACCTCCCGCAGCCCAGCCACCTAACCCTAGCGCACAACCATCCCGATCGAGCCCTCACCTCTCTCGCTCCCACCAGCGCCGCCAGGGGCCGAGACCCATCTCCCCCGCGCAGCCAACCCCGATCCCTTCGCTCCCTCACCCCTCGCTCACTTTCCCTGATCCGCCGCGCGCCGCGCTCCCCTTCCCCTCGAACCCTTCCTCCAGCGCCGCCCTTCTCCATGGCAGCTGCCGGCCGAGATCAAAGCTCCGCCCCGGAGCTGCTCCGCCCCGAGGCCCTGACCTCGACCTCTTGGGCCTCTTCCTCGCCCTGCCGCCGTCGGAGCCTTGCGCCTCCCCAAGCTATGCACGTCACCCGGCTTGGCCCGTGAGGCCATCAGCATCGCAGCGCCCCTCCTACCTTCCTTTTCTTGCTGGCCTCGACCTCCTCTACAAGGTGAAGCCACGTCCGCGCCAAGTTCCTGCTCCTTCTACACGCCCACGCCAGCGACCTCCTCATCGTCTTCAATAGGAAGACACCGCCAAGCTTCGCCCCTGGCCCTGCTTCTCCTCGCTGAGGCCATGGATGCCTGCGACCTCGCCGCCTTGCTGCATGTGCGTGCCTCGCTGCTGGTCTCGTGCCAGAGGTCCCACTCCTCACGGCCATGGTGTCCGTCGTGAATGTACGCACCTTGCTGCTGCTTCGTCAGCCGCCTCCCTTCGTTGACCACCAAGAACCAAGGCCTGTTGTCTTGCTTCGGTTGGGATGCATCAAGTTCCTCTACTAGCTGTGTCAAGTTCCTCTACGAGTCATGCACGTCTCTGGATTCGTCCAAGTTCCGACGATGCTTTTGTACAACTACGCCGCGGAGACCAAGACCGGCAAGTCCACACGGGAGCCCGAACGACTACTTCCACTACCGCCGTCTTCGGAATCGCTAAGAACGTCAAGTTCCTCCACGACGGCCGCCGCCTAAAACGATCACCGAACCGGATATAACGCCAAGTACCAGGACGGCGAGAACCGCCAAGTTCGTCTTCCGCCGTCTCCGAAATCATCAAGTACCGCTATGAGATGAACAAACTACTTCCTCTACCATCGCCGAGTACCACTACTTCCCACGACGATCGTGAACGACTACACCACTTGACCCGAACCGCTCCGATAACGCATGCTTCAAAGGTATAACCCCGAAACGACCGCCCGTGGACGAATGCATATGTTGTATGAAATGCTCGCGGTTGCAACGTGTTTCTTGCATGTTCCCCTTTGCCATGCCGTCATCATGTGGGAACCCGGTAACCGGGAGCACCCCACCTTCTATTGCATGTCACGCTCCCGTCGCACTTTCTTTGCATCGGTATCTCAATCGATGGCACTCCCTTTCTTTCCACCACGGTGACAAATGCTTCATAATGCTCTTATCAAAATTTTCATTAAAATTGCATAATCTTGAACATGTCATCCACATCATGTTAACAACTTCAAGTTGGTTTAAATCGTTGTTTGCATTAAATTGCTAAATGCATATGGGGATTTACCAGATTTGTTATTGGTTATATCCGGCCCCATTTAAATTGTTTAGATGGCATAGTTTTGTTATGCTTCACCTCTTGCCATGTTAACCAATCCTTAATATTGTTGAGTACCTAACCAGGAGTGAACTAAATAATTGATGTGGTGTTTCGTCAATATGCAACGGAGTTGCATATTGAGCTCCACTTAATTTGTAGAATTGCTTGTGCTCTTTGCCATGCCATGCCTCTTTAAACCGGACATGCATCATACTTGATTGTGCATCATGCCATGTTGATGTGTTGGTTGTTTACTATGTTGTGTCCTTCTTTTCCGGTGATTGCTTCTTCGGGTTGGTTCCGGTAACGTCGAGTTTGTGAGGACCCGTTCATCTACGTCCGTTTGTCTTCTTCATGGACTCGTTCTTCTTCCTTTCGGGATCTCAGGCAAGATGATCATACCCTCGAAATCACTACTATCTTTGCTATGCTAGTTTGCTCGCTCTTTTGCTATGCCATTGCTACGATGCCTACCACTTGCTTGTCAGCCTCCCAAATTGCCATGTTCAGCCTCTAACCTACCAATGTCCTAGCAAACCGTTGATTGGCTATGTTACCGCTTTGCTCAGCCCCTCTTATAGCGTTGTTAGTTGCAGGTGAAGCTTGAAGTCTGTTCCTTGTTGGAACATGGAGATGTTGTTCCTTGCTTGGAACATGTTTACTTGTTGGGATATCACAATATATCTTATTTAATTAATGCATCTATATACTTGGTAAAGGGTGGGAGGCTCGGCCTTATGCCTGGTGTTTTGTTCCACTCTTGCCGCCCTAGTTTCCATCATATCGGTGTTATGTTCCCGGATTTTGCGTCCCTTACGCGGTTGGGCTATAATGGGAACCCCTTGACAGTTCGCCTTAAGTAAAGCTTCTCCAACAATGCCCAACATTGGTTTTACCATTCGCCACCTAGCCTTTTCTTTTCCCTTGGGAGTCGCGCTCCTGAGGGTCATCATTATTTTACCTCCCCCCCCCCCCGGGCCAGTGCTCCTCTGAGTGTTGGTCCAACTGAGTGATGTCCGAGGCTACCAGGGGCAACTCTGGGCTGGCTTACCCGATGTCTGGCTCATCTGAGTGTGCCCTGAGAAAGAGATATGTGCAGCTCCTATCGGGATTTGTCGGCACATTCGGGCGGTGTTGCTGGTTTAGTTTTACCCTGTCGAAATGTCTTGTTGTACTAGGACACCGACTCTGATCGGAATGTCTCGGGTGGAGGTCTATTCCTTCGTTGACCGTGAGAGCTTGTTATGGGCTAAGTTGGGACACCCCTGCAGAGATTTGAACTTTCGAAAGCCGTGCCCGTGATTATGGGCAGATGGGAATTTGTTAACGTCCAGTTGTAGAAAACCTGAACTTGACCTTAACTAAAATGAATCAACCGCGTGTGTAACCGTGATGGTCTCTTTCCGGCGGAGTCCGGGAAGTGAACACGGTTGTTGGAGTTATGCTTGACGTAGGTAGCCTAGGATCACTTCTTGATCATATTTTATCGACCGTGCTTTGCCTTGTCTTCTCGCTCTCATTTGCGTATGTTAGCCACCATATATGCTAGTCGCTTGCTGCAGCTCCACCTCATACCTTTACCTTACCCATAAGCTTAAATAGTCTTGATCGCGAGGGTGCGAGATTGCTGAGTCCCCGTGGCTCACAGATACTTCCAAAACCAGTTTGCAGGTGCCGATGAGTTTATGCAGATGAAGCAGCCAAGCTCAGGAGGAGCTCGATGAAGATCTTGTCCTTTATGTTGTTTCATTCTAGTTGATCAGTAGTGGAGCCCAGTTGGGGTCGATCGGGGACCTTTGTCGCATTTGGGGTTCTTCTTTTATTTTGGCTCCGTAGTCGGGCCCTGATTGTACTTGGTTGATGTAATGTTTTATTCATGTAATTGTGTGAACTGGCGAGTGTAAGCCAACTACGTATCTTTTTCCCCTATTGTGTTACATGGGTTGTGTGAAGATTACCTCACTTGCGACATATGCCTTCAATGCAATTATGCCTCTAAGTCGTGCCTCGACACGTGGGACATATAGTTGCATCAAGGGTGTTACAAGTTGGTAATCAGAGCCTTCCTCGACCTTAGGAGCCCCCATTGCTTGATCGTTTTTAGCAGCCGAGTTGTGTCTAGAAAAATGTTTTGAGTCATTTAGGAATTATATATCGGAGAGCTTAGGAATTCTTTTTACTTCCCAGTCTCCTCATCGCTCTGGTAAGGCATCCTGACATAGAGTTTTGACTCTTCTCTTCTCAAATTTCACTAAAAAAAATTAGGATCACGCGAGTATCTTGGATTTGTTCCGATGGCTTATGATGAGAACACTGTCTTGGTGCCTCCTGTCAGGGGTTTTGTGGAAGTGTCCCGGGGAGTTGAGCTCTGAGGTGTTGTCATCATAATTTTATCGTTGCAATTCTGGTATACTTGAGATATGTTCGCGACATCGAAAATCTCGTTTATGCAGTTCTTTGGTGAGATAACCTCGACGCCACCCAGTACTGGGGCGGGAGTTCGGGAGTATCGCCATAACTTGTATAACGGATGATTTTCGAAGGTTGAGGTAGATGGTTTCCGAAGGTTTCTTGGTTATGTGTTGAAGGATGGATACAGCTGGATGTAGGATTTGTTAGTTTGGGTGAGATATTATGCTTCCCCTGTATCCCCAACACCTGATTGCATAACCGAAAAATTTCGGGAGTTTCATAGGTGGGAATTCAAGTAGCTCTTAGGATATCTTTTCCGACAGATGTATGATATGAAATTGGGGTTCGACGTCTAGTGGTTCGCCTATTCATGGTCGATTTTACAGTGGTCTCGTTGTGTCTTAAAGAGTCCTTGGCTATGCTGACTTGGGGACGCTTCGTATGTCATGTGCACTACCTTGTACATGATGGTGCTGTACGATCGAGCCCGTGTAGGTCCCACCACGAAAACGTCGGACGAAATCTCTATCATATGTTTGTTCCGGCTTATTTCGCAAGCCAATCCTTTTGTTTTTGTTTTGAGTTGTGGTATTCAAGTTGCTTCGAAGTCAAATGTTGATTCCATACCTTCCCCAAATGGTGTTCTCATATTTCTATGTGAATACTAATCCTTCTTGATCATCGAGATTGCTTTGTCAATCCTTTTCTACCGGTGTGTCTCTCTTCAAGTGGATCCGACAACTTCAACATTCGTAAGATCAAGTATCAGTTTCTTCTGAACGGTGTTCGTTCATCCATCCCAAGTTGTCTTTGTTTTTCCCACCCACCCACCCTTTTTCGTCAAGGACTCAGATTTCTTATTCAAGTATCCATCTTATTAATGGGAAGTCTCTCCATTCTTTTCTATCAATATTCTTATCCGGTGATTCTCATGTATATGCTAACGGAGCTTCAAGTTCGTCAACCTTCACTCATTTTTTCTTCTCCGGTGGTTCCAAGTCAAGTTTTGTTGATCATACCCTTTCCTCATGACAATGATTTCTCATACCGGTGCAATTCTTAATCATTCATTTCTCGCAATTCAATTATTCTGGAGTGCTCAAGATATCTCGAAGATTCGTGTTTCCACTCTACTTTCGTTCAAGTTCTTTCGAGGATGTTCCCTCATTCAAGTCACTTAATTCAACCGGTGTAGTCTCTCCTTCAAATCATTTCAACGGTGTTTCTTTTGAGTGGGCCCTAACCCACAGGTCTTTTCCCAGGATCTTACCTGACTCTTCTAATTCCCCCGGAGATATCCTTAAAATTCTTTTAGAAGTTTGACGTAAGAATGAATTATCATCAGTTAAATGTCTTTCTCCAAGATCTTTCATTTCTTTTCATCATTGGTTCAACTTTTCTATTCTTCTTTATTCTGGAGTGTCTCAATAATTCATGATGGTGTTTCTCGTCGTCATTCTCAGATTTTGAAGAACGAAGAAGAGTTTCTCTTTAATCTTGCTCCATTCTCTTCAAGATTCGTGATTCTAGATTGTTGCCATCCTCTCATAATTGTTCGATTGTGAGAATTCCTTTCACGCATCCGGAGCAATTCAAGAGTCTTCTCAGTTTGTTATCCGGAGTCCGTCAATTCAGGTTTATTCATTCTCAGCTGTCAGTTATCAGTCTCCTATTTTACCGGTGCTTCGTTCAAGTGATCTTTTATCGGCTCGTGATCTCTTCGTTCTCATGTATCTAAATTCTGTCAAGCATCTTCGTTCATTTGCGAATCCTTCCCGGTGTTCCTTTATCTTTTCTTCGTTCATTTTAATTCTTACAGTGGTTCGTTCAAGATTTCTCTTCCTTTCTTATCATATCAATTTTATTCGTTGTTTCAACCCTTCCGGTGGTTCGTTCAATACCTTCCCAAGTCTGAAGTTATATCTCTCTTAATCTTTTCTACAAGAATAAGTAATATGCCAAATCCGTTGATTGTCATCAATTTAAATTGGTGAAGGATAAGCATAATGTAATTCTTACTCTTGTTTCATCCAAGTGATTAATTCCTTATTCCGGAGGTTCACCAAATTCTCGGTTTCTATTGGTTCATCTTTTCTTTCCCAAGAGTTCCAAGCTTTCACAATTACATCTCCACGGAGGTCCATCTAAATCATTGCAAGGATTCACCTTGTGTTTTCAACTTCTTTTTCCTTCTGTTTGTTCATCCTTTTGTTTACCGGAGTTTGTTCTCGATGATTAAATTCTTGGGTTCAAGTGCTCATCTTTCTTTCCCGGAGTTCCAACCTCTTTCAATTATATTATCACGGAGTTCTCTATTTAAATCATTGCGAGGCTTAAATCTTATTCTTTACATCATTCAATTATTTTGGATCTTTCTTGTGTTTACCAGAGTTTCTGCATGGAGGCTATACATGGTGGTCCATCAAGGATTTATATCCCTTCTCCAAGTGTTCATTGAGATTCTTTTCAAAGGAGCTCAAGCTTTCTTCATCTTGCTATCCGGAGTGCAATTCTTTCTTCCATGTTATTGGAGGTGGTATTATATCATTCTTGATAATTTCAGTTCTTGTTTTCATGATTCACATGTTGTCAAGATTGGGATATTTTAAATCCATCAATCTCGTCATTGGAGCTATCTTGGGTTATATTTCACCTAAAGACTTCCCTAAGGATTGTTGCTATCTATGGTGTTTATAAATGACCCAAGTTCTTCTTTTATCCTCCCGGTGAAATAAGTTTCTCGTCTCTTTGTTCTTATCAATCCAATTCTTCTTCCCGTGAGTGGCAGGCTGTCACCTCATAATTTGAGAGGTATTCCATAAGACCATATCAAGCTTATTATTTTCGTTGTGGGTTTTCCAACAACTCCGTTCTAGCTTCTGTTGTAACCGTGCTCTCTCAAGATATTGTTTTCCTTCGTTCACTCCATTCCATTCTTACTTTTGTTCCGGAGGCATTGTGGTGTTCATCTTTTCAACCCATCATCTCGTTTTGTCAAAGATCATGATCTTTCCATGCCTATACTTTTATCTGAGTGTTGTGTTCTCTTTACAAGTATCCTCTCATCTTGTCAAGTTCAATTCCTTCCATTTATAGGCGGAGTGCTGTCCAAATTATCTCATTCTTATTCCTTCCCTATCTTGTTTTAACCGGAGTATTATGCCCCTTTGTTCAAGTTCTTTTCGCCTTATCAAGTTTTGCATCTCTTTCCACACGGAGCGCTATACGAATTTGTTCTTCATTGTTCCTCCTTTCTATCGGTGTGTTTTCAATTTTGTTCTTCTCCGTTGTATTCTTTTCTCGTATTTGTTCAACCTCTCAAGGTTCTTTGGTTTCACTCGTTTGTCAAAGAAGCAACTTAGCTTTACCTCTCCTCTCTTCTCTTCCGTTGTTTCTCCGGTGCCATTCTAGATCTCGGGACGAGATCCTCTCGTAGTGGTGGGGTGTTGTAACGCCCCAAGACCGGAGCTCCAGATGCCTTCCAGGGTTTCCGGGTTTTTCGTCATGTGAGTTGTTGGTTTATTGCATTCAGCTTTGCATCATGTGCATTGCATCATGTCATCATGCCATCAAGTTATTTTTTTTCGTAACTCAAATAAATAAATGGCATGGATCTTTGATCCGTTTAAACCGAGGGTATTCACATGGTGAATTCTCTTTATAACATATCCTCCCGATATTAGGGAGCTATATTATATATTCCATTCTTTTGGAATTAAACAAAACACACTTGAAAAATCCCCACTCCCTTTCTACTTCAAGTTTGGTCCCCAAACTTTGCCAACATTTCTTTTCCCATTTATCGAGGCTCCTCCTAAATTCTCAACATTTTTGGAAACCTCTAATTCCTAGTCCTTGCTCAAACCTTTTGTATTAAATTCAAATGATTTTGAATTTAATTCCTGCAAAATGGCCACTCCATTTTCCTTGGATCGTGCACATTTCTGCGAGTCTGGGTATGTTATCCGCATGCCCAAATTCTTCCTCTAACCATCTCTTCTCTCTTTTCTTTCTCTTTATTTCCCTGTTATTTAGAGAAAGGAAATAGGGGAGAGGGAGAAGAGAGTCCAGCCCAGCTGGGCCTCTCGCCGGCCTCCTAGGCCCACCAAACCTCCCGCAGCCCAGCCACCTAACCCTAGCGCACACCCATCCCGATCGAGCCCTCACCTCTCTCGCTCCCACCAGCGCCGCCAGGGGCCGAGACCCATCTCCCCCGCGCAGCCAACCCCGATCCCTTCGCTCCCTCACCCCTCGCTCACTTTCCCTGATCCGCCACGCGCCGCGCTCCCCTTCCCCTTGAACCCTTCCTCCAGCGCCGCCCTTCTCCATGGCAGCTGTCGGCCGAGATCAAAGCTCCGCCCCGAGGCCCTGGCCTCGACCTCTTGGGCCTCTTCCTCGCCCTGCCGCCGTCGGAGCCTTGCGCCTCCCCAAGCTATGCACGTCGCCCGGCTTGGCCCGTGAGGCCATCAGCATCGCAGCGCCCCTGCTACCTTCCTTTTCTTGCTGGCCTCGACCTCCTCTGCAAGGTGAAGCCACGTCCGCGCCAAGTTCCTGCTCCTTCTACACGCCCACGCCAGCGACCTCCTCATCGTCTTCAACAGGAAGACACCGCCAAGCTTCGCCCCTGGCCCTGCTTCTCCTCGCTGAGGCCATGGATGCCTGCGACCTCGCCGCCTTGCTGCATGTGCGTGCCTCGCTGCTGGTCTCGTGCCATAGGTCCCGCTCCTCACGGCCATGGTGTCCGTCGTGACTGTACGCACCTTGTTGCTGCTTCGTCGGCCGCCTCCCTTCGTTGACCACCAAGAACCGAGGCCTGTTGTGTTGCTTCGGTTGGAATGCGTCAAGTTCCTCTACTAGCTGTGTCAAGTTCCTCTACGAGTCGTGCACGTCTCTGGATTCGTCCAAGTTCCGACGATGCTTTTGTACAACTACGCCGCGGAGACCAAGACCGGCAAGTCCACACAGGAGCCCGAACGACTACTTCCACTACCGCCGTCTTTGGAATCGCTAAGAACGTCAAGTTCCTCCACGACGGCCGCCGCCTAAAACAATCACCGAACCAGATATAACGCCAAGTACCAGGACGGCGAGAACCGCCAAGTTCGTCTTCCGCCGTCTCCGAAATCGTCAAGTACCGCTATGAGATGAACAACTACTTCCTCTACCATCACCGAGTACCACTACTTCCCACGACGATCGTGAACGACTACACCGCTTGACCCGAACCGCTCCGATAACGCACGCTTCGAAGGTATAACCCCGAAACGACCGCCCGTGGACGAATGCATATGTTGTATGAAATGCTCGCGGTTGCAACGTGTTTCTTGCATGTTCCCCTTTGCCATGTCGTCGTCATGTGGGAACCCGGTAACCGGGAGCACCCCACCTTCTATTGCATGTCACGCTCCCGTCGCACTTTCTTTGCATCGGTATCTCAATCGAGTTACCAGAACCGTTATCGTTGTCGTGGCACTCCCTTTCTTTCCACCACGGTGACAAATGCTTCATAATGCTCTTATCAACATTTTCATTAAAATTGCATAATCTTGAACATGTCATCCGCATCATGTTAACAACTTCAAGTTGGTTTAAATTGTTGTTTGCATTAAATTGCTAAATGCATATGGGGATTTACCGGATTTGTTATTGGTTATATCCGGCCCCATTTAAATTGTTTAGATGGCATAGTTTTGTTATACTTCACCTCTTGCCATGTTAACCAATCCTTAATATTGTTGAGTACCTAACCAGGAGTGAACTAAATAATTGATGTGGTGTTTTGTCAATATGCAACGGAGTTGCATATTGAGCTCCACTTAATTTGTAGAATTGCTTGTGCTCTTTGCCATGCCATGCCTCTTTAAACCGGACATGCATCATACTTGATTGTGCATCATGCCATGTTGATGTGTTGGTTGTTTACTATGTTGTGTGCTTCTTTTCCGGTGATTGCTTCTTCAGGTTGGTTCCGGTAACGTCGAGTTTGTGAGGACCCGTTCATCTACGTCTGTTTGTCTTCTTCATGGACTCGTTCTTCTTCCTTTCGGGATCTCAGGCAAGATGATCATACCCTCGAAATCACTACTATCTTTGCTATGCTAGTTTGCTCGCTCTTTTGCTATGCCATTGCTACGATGCCTACCACTTGCTTGTCAGCCTCCCAAATTGCCATGTTTAGCCTCTAACCCACCAATGTCCTAGCAAACCGTTGATTGGCTATGTTACCGCTTTGCTCAGCCCCTCTTGTAGCGTTGTTAGTTGCAGGTGAAGATTGAAGTTTGTTCCTTGTTGGAACATGGAGATGTTGTTCCTTGCTTGGAACATGTTTACTTGTTGGGATATCACAATATATCTTATTTAATTAACGCATCTATATACTTGGTAAAGGGTGGAAGGCTCGGCCTTATGCCTGGTGTTTTGTTCCACTCTTGCCGCCCTAGTTTCCGTCATATAGGTGTTATGTTCCCGGATTTTGCGTCCCTTACGCGGTTGGGCTATAATGGGAACCCCTTGACAGTTCGCCTTAAGTAAAGCTTCTCCAACAATGCCCAACATTGGTTTTACCATTCGCCACCTAGCCTTTTCTTTTCCCTTGGGAGTCGCGCTCCTGAGGGTCATCATTATTTTACCTCCCCCCCCCCCCCCGGGCCAGTGCTCCTCTGAGTGTTGGTCCAACTGAGTGATGTCCGAGGCTACCAGGGGCAACTCTGGGCTGGCTTACCCGACGTCTGGCTCATCTGAGTGTGCCCTGAGAAAGAGATATGTGCAGCTCTTATCGGGATTTGTCGGCACATTCGGGCGGTGTTGCTGGTTTAGTTTTACCCTGTCGAAATGTCTTGTTGTACTAGGACATCGAGTCTGATCGGAATGTCTCGGGTGGAGGTCTATTCCTTCGTTGACCGTGAGAGCTTGTTATGGGCTAAGTTGGGACACCCCTGCAGAGATTTGAACTTTCGAAAGCCGTGCCCGCGATTATGGGCAGATGGGAATTTGTTAATGTCCGGTTGTAGAAAACCTGATCTTGACCTTAACTAAAATGAATCAACCGCGTGTGTAACCGTGATGGTCTCTTTCCGGCGGAGTCCGGGAAGTGAACACGGTTGTTGGAGTTATGCTTGACGTAGGTAGCCTAGGATCACTTCTTGATCATATTTTATCGACCTTGCTTTGCCTTCTCTTCTCGCTCTCATATGCGTATGTTAGCCACCATATATGCTAGTCGCTTGCTGTAGCTCCACCTCATACCTTAACCTTACCCATAAGCTTAAATAGTCTTGATCGCGAGGGTGCGAGATTGCTGAGTCCCCGTGGCTCACAGATACTTCCAAAACCAGTTTGCAGGTGCCGATGAGTCCATGCAGATGACGCAGCCAAGCTCAGGAGGAGCTCGATGAAGATCTTGTCCTTTATGTTGTTTCGTTCTAGTTGATCAGTAGTGGAGCCCAGTTGGGGTCGATCGGGGACCTTTGTCGCATTTGGGGTTCTTCTTTTATTATGGCTCCGTAGTCGGGCCCTGATTGTACTTGGTTGATGTAATGTTTTATTCATGTAATTGTGTGAAGTGGCGAGTGTAAGCCAACTATGTATCTTTTTCCCCTATTGTGTTACATGGGTTGTGTGAAGATTACCTCACTTGCGACATATGCCTTCAATGCGATTATGCCTCTAAGTCGTGCCTCGACACGTGGGAGATATAGTCGCATCAAGGGTGTTACAAAAACGATCAGCACTCGCAAGTGTAGAAAGCTCGTGGGGGGAGAAGGAGGTTTTAAAGGTTTCAACCAATCCGATTGGATCAATGTTATCGCCCCTGACGACATCTTTGATTTGGTCCCGGCGCCCCCAAGCCCCGAAACCTCTAACATTCCAGAAAATCGCTTTCATTTGAAGGACAAGTTCTTAATACGTAAGCTCGACCTTCAGGGTCCCAAGCAGGGTTTAGCATGTTTAGGGGCACCCTTCTTCACAGAGACCCGGGTGGCAGCAGAACTAGCTGGTCCCCCCCTCCGAACCCCCCACCCACCGGCCACAACCGGAGGAGCAGGAGGAGCCGCTGCAATCTCATTTGCTTTGGCGATAGCAGCCTGGGCCACCTCATTGGCCCTAATTAGAGCAAGCAGGGAGGAGGGAGATCCAACATTAAGGTCAAGCGATACACCAACATCCGTGAGAACCTTAGTCAAATGATTATCCGAATAAGAAGGCAAATCAAGCCTAATAGGGGAGGAGGAAGAATTAGAGGCAACCAACGAAGGATGGAATGGAGGAGTACCTGAAGCTGGAAGATCACGAGCCGCCGCACGGCGGGCAGCCTTGTCAGCCACCCGAACCCCAGTGTCGCCGATCCGACCACTCTTGCGCGCCGTTGAGGAAGAGGAGCAGATCGGAGTAGAGCGCGGGCGCCGCCGAAGAAACCTGGCCCACCGCATCACCAATGTCAGCATCCAGGCAGCGACAGAGCCCCGCCGTGGAGAACTTGGTGCCCGAGGAGGCCCGCCTGCGAGCTGAGAACTTCCAGAAAGAAGATTTGCGCTTGGGGAGGGATCCAACCGAAGAACGCGGAGGAGAGGCGGGGAGACCCTCAATGCCAGACAGAGACGGAGAGCCCGGACGGACCGACAGGTTGGAGCAAACCCCAGAAGCATGAGTACTAGCTGAGGGGCAGCCGAGGCAGCCTGATCAGACACTTTCTTCGCCATCACATCCTTTCCACCATCCTTGCTCTTCGGGGCATTGTCCTTGAAGAGTTCCCTGGATTCCGAGCCAATTCCCTCCCATTCGGAGGTCGTAAAGTGTGGGTGCGAGCCCCTGCTAAAGTTGGCAGCATCGTCGCCCCCTCCGCCACGATTCTCAGCTGGAGGAGGAGGTGGGGAGGAGGAATGTTGGGGTTGGCGGCGCCCTCCACGCGGACCCGCAGCCTAAAGCCATCCCACGAAGGAAAGACGTCAACAGAACCATGAATGCACAAGGGGTCCACCGCCCAGAGCTTGAGACGAATGGGGCCAAGAATAGAAAGGGAGTCCGGATCCACCATGATAGGCTTGCCGATCAAAACAACGAAGGCCATCACAAATTCAGTAGA
The DNA here is from genome assembly GCA_034509565.1 of Triticum monococcum. Taxonomy (NCBI): domain Eukaryota; kingdom Viridiplantae; phylum Streptophyta; class Magnoliopsida; order Poales; family Poaceae; genus Triticum; species Triticum monococcum. The sequence goes on from CM067846.1 coordinate 74,310,366, forward strand.
GCGTAAAGTGGGGGGTATCATCCACAAGGACCCAGGTTTCCGAGAGGGGGAGATAGGTTTAGCACCATTGGAAGCCGCCTTCACAGACACAATGAGCTGGTTGAGAGGTAGAGTGAAACTTGTGCAGGAGGAGATCATCTTGAGGCTGCTCTTGGAGGGGAAAACCACGGCGAAGTCAAAGTCAAAGAGTTGTCGGATCTGCCAATCCCAACCTCCGTCGTCCCACGGGTTGAGTTCATCCAGGAGGGTTTGGGGGGAGATTTTGTGGTCTTTGGTGGAAATAATAGCAGCGTTGGAGAGCGCAGGGGCCACAGCCACCTGAGGGATCTGGTTGTCAAGAGCAAAGAATGAGCACCCAGGAAGACCTTGACCAAAGAGCTTAAAAGAGGCCGGCTTGCGACGATTCTGACAGTCCACCGTGAGGTGGCCATCTTCTTTGCAGATTAGGCAGAAGGGTGGATTGAAGCAACGGGATTGGAAATGGCCAGGCTGGCGGCAAGCGAAGCAGGTAAGGTTAGGGTTAGGTGGCTGGGGAAGCGGAGGGGATGGACGAGCCGGCGCGGGAGGAGGCCCGACGAGGGGCCAGAAGCCCGACCACCGCCACGAGCCAAGGGGAGTGGGCCGCGCAGAGGAGGAGGAGGGGGACGGGCACCAGGACCAGAGCCACCAGCAGCCGCCGCGGCCTCCCAGGGGTCGACCCCAGATCCGCCCGATATGGGGGCCTCCGACCCTGAAGCCGCCGCAGACGCCATCGCCGACCGAGCACGCTCATCTTTTTGTAGCCACTCGGGCCCCGCCGCCCAAGCCTCACGGTCACGGGCCACTTGCGACCGAGCCGCCTGCTTGGCCTCATGTTTCGAGCGGAGGGACGCCTCGAGCTCCAGATCCGCCGTCCCGTCGCCCGAATCCTCCCGCCGCCGCTTCTAGCCCGACACGGCCTCGCTCGAGGACCCACGGGAGCAATCCATAGCCACCACAGCCGCAAAGGAGAGAGAGAGGTGGAGGAGGAGGGGATCTGCGGTAGAGTGGGACGCGGAGGTGGAAGCGACGCAGATCGGATTGAGATGCAGGAAACCCTAGAAATGGGGGAACGGAGCCCTTGCGGACCCATAAATATCCTAAGCTAGCTAGGCCGGGCTAGCCAGAGGGGGAGGGGGCAACTGGGCCAAGATAGGCCCAGGGCCCAGAATGGAAAGGGGGGAAACTCACTAATAGACGACAGCGAAGGCAGCCCAATTGTTGGGGAACGTTGCAGAAAACAAACAAAAAATCCTACGTTTTCACCAAGATCCATCTATGAGTTCATCTAGCAACGAGTGATCGGATGCATCTACATACCTTTGTAGATCGCGAGCGGAAGCGTTCAAGAGAACGGGGATGAGGGGGTCGTACTCGACGTGATCCAAATCACCGGAGATCCTAGCGCCGAACGGACGGCACCTCCGCGTTCAACACACGTACGGTCAGCGTGACGTCTCCTCCTTCTTGATCCAGCAAGGGGAAAGGAGAGGTTGATGAAGATCCAGCAGCACGACGGCGTGGTGGTGGATGCAGCAGTCACCGCAGCAGGGCTTCGCCGTTCTACTACGAGAGGGAGAGGTGTAGCAGGGGAGAGGGAGGCGCCAAGAGTCAAGGGTGCGGCTATCCCTCCCTCCCCCCCCCTTTATATAGGCTCACCAAGGGGGGCGCCGGCCCGAGGAGATGGGATCTCCTAGGGGGGCGCCGGCCAAGGGTGGAGTGGCCCCCAAGGAAAGTGGGGCGCCCCCCCCCCCCCACCCTAGGGTTTCCAACCCTAGGCACAGGGGGGTGGGCCAAGGGGGGCGCACCAGCCCACTATGGGCTGGTTCCCCTCCCCACTTCAGCCCATGGGGCCCTCCGGGATGGGTGGCCCCACCCGGTGGACCCCCGGGACCCTTCCGGTGGTCCCGGTACAATACCGGTGACCCCGGAAAGTCTCCCGATGGCCGAAACTGCACTTCCTATATATAATTCTTCACCTCCGGACCATTCCGGAACTCCTCGTGACGTCCGGGATCTCATCCGGGACTCCGAACAACTTTTGGGTTACTGCATACTCATATCTCTACAACCCTAGCGTCACCGAACCTTAAGTGTGTATACCCTACGGGTTCAGGAGACATGTAGACATGACCGAGACGACTCTCCGTTCAATAACCAACAGCGGGATCTGGATACCCATGTTGGCTCCCACATGATCCTCAATGATCTCATCGGATGAACCACGATGTCGAGGATTCAAGCAACCCCGTATACAATTCCCTTTGTCAATCGGTACGTTACTTGCCCGAGATTCGATCATTGGTATCCCAATACCTCGTTCAATCTCGTTACCGACAAGTCACTTTACTCGTACCGTAATGCATGATCCCGTGACCATACACTTGGTCACTTTGAGCTCATTATGATGATGGATTACCGAGTGGGCCCAGAGATACCTCTCCGTCATACGGAGTGACAAATCCCAGACTCGATTCTTGCCAACCCAACAGACACTTTCGGAGACACCTGTAATGTACCTTTATAGTCACCCAGTTACGTTGTGACGTTTGGTACACCCAAAGCACTCCTACGGTATCCGGGAGTTACACGATCTCATGGTCTAAGGAAAAGATACTTGACATTGGAAAAACTCTAGCAAACGAACTATACGATCTTGTGCTATGTTTAGGATTGGGTCTTGTCCATCACATCATTCTCCTAATGATGTGATCTCGTTATCAATGACATCCAATGTCCATAGTCAGGAAACCATGTTCGTTTTCTCTCTCTCTCTCTCCGCACGTGCAATAAAAATTAATCTCCGAAAATAATCTCGCGTTCAAAAATCACATGTTCTAATCTATTTGGATGTTTTTAAATGTTTGCTCTCCAAAGAGGCCCTTGTCTGGGCACGCCTGTGTCCTTGGTTGGTTATGTGCGTCTATCATGTAATTTGTATAAGATTGCATGAAGCGTATGCATCTGCAGGGACGCGTTGCGTGTTATATATAGCCAAAGGATTACAAGATTGGTTGTTAGGTAGTTGGTGAATTGATCTCCAAGTCATATCCTATACAAGATCTATGAGATCGTTCACAACAGCCCAACAACCTGGTACAATACGCAACGCGTCCTTATCTACTCACGTATACGGTTTATACAAGATACCGTATACGTATTACAACTATACACTTTAACACGCCCCCTCAATCACAACTTTATCAAGTTGAGATTGTTCTTGAAATCTTCTAATTTCTGCCACGACAAGGCTTTGGTGAAACCATCTGCAACCTGATCATTAGTAGAGATGAATCGAATATCCAGTAGTCTTTTAGCTACTCTTTCTCTAACAAAATGATAGTCAACCTCAATATGCTTTGTTCTTGCATGAAATACTGGGTTTGCTGATAAATAGGTGGCACCAATATTGTCACACCACAGCCGTGCAACTGAAGAATGTTTTATGCCTAGTTCATTAAGCAACGCCTGAATCCATATCAATTCAGCCGTTGCATTTGCCAAGGCCTTATACTCAACTTCAGTACTAGACCTTGACACAGTTGCCTGCTTGCGTGCACTCCAAGAAATGAGATTTGGTCCAAAGAAAACAGCAAACCTCCTGTTGATCTTCTATCATCAGGACAGCCTGCCCAGTCTGCATCTGAGAAGGCACTCACCATAGCTGAGGTTGACTTTGTGAATTTTAACCCTGTACTCATAGTACCTTTGAGATATCTGAGAATTCTTTTAACTGCAGTCCAATGCTAAAGAGTAGGAGCATGCAGAAACTGGCATACCTTGTTAACAGGAAAACATATGTCAGGTCTTGTGAGTGTTAAGTATTGCAAAGCATCTACAACACTTCTGTAATTTGTAGCTTCTTCAGCTCCCAAGGGTTCACCTTCTTCCTTGGATAACTTTTCTGTAGTTGAAAGAGGCATGTTGGAAACTTTACAATTTATCATACATGATCTCTTCAGTATATCTGACACATATTTCTCCTGACTCAGAACTATACCATCCCTTACTCTCTTTACTTCTATTCCCAAGAAATAATGCAAGTCACCAAGATCCTTTAGTGCAAAATCTTTCTTAAGATCCGCCAACAATGCATTGGTCGCTTCATGCGATGAACTGGCTACTATAATGTCATCAACATACACCAACATTAAAATGGTTACCTTGCCTTTCTTATAGAAGAAGAGTGATGTGTCAGCCTTTGAGGGTTTAAAGCCAAGCTTTTGCAATTTTTCACTTAACCTAGAGTACCATGCTCTGGGTGCTTGCTTTAGACCATATAATGCCTTGTCAAGTTTACAAACATAATGACTCTTTCCTTTTACCTCATACCCAGGTGGTTGTTTCATGTAGACTTCCTCCTCTAGAACGCCATGAAGAAACGCATTCTGCACATCCAATTGACGAAGACTCCAACTGTTTGATACTGCAATAGAGAGAACAAGTCTGACAGTAGCTGCTTTAACAATAGGACTAAAGGTGTCCTCATAGTCAATGCCATATCGTTGTTTGAAACCTTTTGCTACTAGTCTGGCCTTGTATCTATCAATTTCTCCACTAGCTTCTCTCTTAATTCGATATACCCATTTGCAATCGATGATGTTTCTACCTCTCTTTGGAGGAACTAGGTGCCATGTTCTATTTTTGACAAGAGCATTATATTCCTCATCCATAGCATTTTTCCAATTCTTATTTTCAAAAGCCTCACCTAGACTGTTTGGCTCACCAGTGACACCTAGACCGCCAAAACGAGCATTGACATACCTGACCATACCATCTGTACGGACCTTAGGCTTTATAATTCCATGTTGCGATCTTGTTCGCTGTGTTGGCACAGGTACAGCAGTAGGAGCTGGTGCCACAGAGGATCCCGGCGAGTCTGCCATCACATCCGACCCAGGTGCACCCGATCCAAGGTGGATGCTGGCGGGGTTAACATGCGGCGCGCATGAACGATTGGCGGGTGCTGGCGCAGGAGACCGCGCAGGGGACTGCCCGTCACGTGCAGATGGCCCACTGCCTGGCCCACCGCCGGGCCCGTTGTTTGTCGTAGAGCCACCCGTGGGGTCACAGGAGGACGCGTGGCCGCGCGCTGATGGCCCGCCTGGCCCCGAGGCAGATGCGCCTCCACTGCCTGGCGCGGCAGGCGAGGGAGGATCGCCATCGAGATCGCTGCCAGGCGAATCTGGCGCAGCCCATGGATCATCCTCGTGCTCAGTGTTTGTCTCTTCCTGCTGCATAAAATCATGGTGCAAAACACAATCTCCTCCAAAATTTATAGCAGAATTGTCAGGAAAATTACTCGAAGGATCATTAGCTGTATGTTCGTCCCCTTGATCAAGAGGTGCAGATGAGGATTGTTCTGGGAGAAGAAGAACTTTGGAACGGATGAGTGCACCGGCGTTTGGATTAAGAGCAGCAAAAGAAAAAACAGTTTCATCAAACACGACATCACGGGAAATATAGACACGACCAACGGCGACATCGAGACATTTGAACCCTTTGTGTAAGTTGCTATAGCCTAGGAACACACACTGCTTAGATCGAAATTCGAGTTTGCGAGCATTGAAAGGACGGAGATTAGGCCAGCATGCACACCCAAATATGCGAAGAGCATGATAGTTGGGTTTCTCATGGAACAATTTTTCAAGAGGAGTTTCTAGGTTGATCACCTTGCTAGGGGTGCGGTTGATCAAATATGTGGCGGCGATAAAGGCTTCATCCCAAAACTTTAGGGGCATAGAAGCATGGGCTAGAAGAGAAAGACCAACCTCAACAATCTGACGGTGCTTTCTTTTAGCTGAGCCATTTTGCTGGTGAGCATGGGGGCAAGAGACGTGGTGTGTGATGCCTATTTGGCAAAAAAAGGAGTTTAATCGTTCGTACTCACCACCCCAATCTGTTTGCATGGTGATGATTTTACGATCAAAAAGTCTCTCAACAAGTGCTTGGAATTCATAAAAAATTGTGAACACTTCAGATCTATGCTTGAGAAGATATATCCAAGTAAACTTGTTGTAATCATCTATGAAACTCACATAATAATTCTTTTTATTGATAGAATCACGGGCAGGCCCCCATACATCGGAAAAAATGAGCTCTAAAGGAGCATTTGAAGTGCTACTAGAAATTGGATAAGGGAGTTGGTGACTTTTGCCTTTTTGGCATGCATCACACACCCCTTCTTTATTCAACTCATGACTAGAAAAAGAAATTTTGTTTTGCCTAAGAACATGCTGAACGATTTGTGAAGACGGATGACCTAGCCGATTATGCCACCTTGACGGAGATATCTTGGTGGCGCCAAACGCTTGCCTGCCCGTGCTTAAGGAAGCCGATGATAGGGGGTAGAGACCGGATCTACACCTGCCTTGGAGGAGGGTGTTCCTCATTGCCTTGTCCTTGATAAAGAAGAAACGAGGATGAGTTTCAAGAAACACTTGATTATCTTGTGACAAACGATGGGCAGAGACAAGGTTTTTAGTGGATTTAGGAGAATAAAGAACATCTTTGAGATGAAGATTGCGAGTGGGGGTACGAACATATGCTTGACCAATATGAGTTATTTTCATACCTGACCCGTTTGGCATGTTTACTTGGTCGTGGCCGTTGTACCTCTCCCTCATGGTGAGCTTGTCCAGCTCGCCTGTGGTGTGGTCGGTGGCGCCGGTGTCGACGTACTAGTTCGTGTCAACACCGTAGGATGAGTTGGACACGGCGCTTGCACTTTTTTCTTTGGTGAAGGCGATGTCAAAACGACGATAGCACTCGAGGGCAGTATGATTTGGCTTCTTACAGATCTGACAGAAGACCTCCGGGAGCTCGTCGCGGCCGCCACCTCCATTGCCGCGACCACCGTGGTCGTTTCCACGGTCGCCGCCATGGTGGCCGCCACCATTGCCTCCATTGCCGCGGCCACCACCGTGGCCACGGCCTCCGCCGTTCCTGCCGCGGTCGCCGCCACGAGGAAATCCACCACGGCCACCGCGTGAAGCAGCGTTGGCGGAGGAGTGCGACGAAGAGTTCCCCTCGAACATGGCGAGGCGGCTTTCAAAGCTGATCAGCTGGGAGTAGAGCTCGTTTGGCTTGACGGGGACTGTTCTGGCGCACACCGAGGAGACAAACGATAAGTAATCGAAGTCAAGCCCGGCGAGGATGTACGACACCATGTCGTCGTCGGAGAGTGGCTTGCCGATGGCAGCCATCTCATCGCCAAGGGCCTTCATGCGGCCAAGATACTCGGCGACGGTGGAGTTCCCCTTCTTGGTGGTGGAGAGGGCGATCCTCGTATTGACGATGGCCGCCTGCGTCTGGGAGATGAATATCTCGGTGATTGCAGTCCATGCTGCTGATGCCGTGATGCAGTTTGCGATCTGAACCATCACAGGAGGTGAGATGGAATTGAAAAGGAAACTCAAAACCTGGGAGTCTCGAGCCCTGTCGATCTCGTACGCCGGATTGGGCGTAGCTGTGGGCTTGCCCTCCTTGTCAGAGAGGGTTGGCTCCGGGATTTCCCTCTTTGGATCAAGGTAGGCAACCAGCTGGGCGCCACGGATGGTGGCGAGAGCCTGCGCACGCCAGACGTTGAAGTTGGAGCGGTGGAGCTTTTCAGCAATGGGGATGAGGACGGATGGTGCGGCAGTGGTGGAGCTTGAGGACGACATGGCGGCGCGAGGAAGATGTGTTGTAGAGGAGAATGGCTCTGAATACCATATAAGATTGCGTGAAGCGTATGCATCTGCAGGGACGCGTTGCATGTTATATATAGCCAAAGGATTACAAGATTGGTTGTTAGGTAGTTGGTGAATTGATCTCCAAGTCATATCCTATACAAGATCTATGAGATCGTTCACAACAGCCCAACAACCTGGTACAATACGCAACGCATCCTTATCTACTCACGTATACGGTTTATACAAGATACCGTATACGTATTACAACTATACACTTTAACAATTTGAAGAACGGAATGCAACATGTAATTACTAGCTCCGCTCTGGTTTACTATTCCTTGTAGTAAGGACTAGAGAGAGATTTGTAAAAATGGGCTAGGGAGAGGACAAGATTAAGCTAGTCAGTAATGCATATGGGCTGTGCGTGCATGAGCTGGTGGTTCCCTGGTCCTTATCTTGGTGCATCAGAAAGTCCAACACCCACAATGTGCAAACCAGTTCAACCGCCACAGCACACGGTCTCCTTCCCATCCTGGCTGGATTCGAGCGTGCCATGTTCAGTTCCCATCTTAATTTACATTTCGACAAAGCTAATTTCCTGCCGGCAGGAAATCTGCAACAGATCCGAACGACCCCATCTGTCGTTGGATCCTGATCGTGCGGTCACCAACGTGCGCGATAAAAAGAAAAGGGCAGGACAGGACTCAAACTCGCGACCTCCTGCAATTGCCCCACCACTGTAACCAACTCACCCGGACTTTGTTGCTGTCAAAAGCGCCCAGACTATGAATATATTGCGTAGTGGCTTTTTGTTCAAAATTTAAAATGTGAACGACTGGCTAACTTTGATTGTGAATTTAGTGGGAAGAATCTGAAGACTATATGCCGTTGACTGTCGCGATTTTTCTCTGAGTTGGATCTGTCATTTTTTTTTGGGTGCTAGATCTATTGGCACGCCCTCATTACATTTTTAGTCAAAAAAATCATGCTGAATATGGGATTTGAACTCACGCCTAGCAACTAATGTGAAACACACACTAACCAGCTCAGCTGGACCATTTGTTGCAAAAAAGAATGCACGCCATACTATTTGACCATTCCATGTTGCTTTCTTTTCTTCTTTTCCGTGAGGAGTTGATCAAATATACCCATGTAACTGTTATGTGAATAACATGGTCACTCACATATCGCAAATCCGATAACTTATATATCCCTATCCTGATAACTTTGGCCACATCGCAGACCTTATAATTTATGCACCCTATCCTGATAACTTTCGCGCGCGCGGGGGGGGGGGGGGGGGGGGGGTGATGTAATATCCTCTCGATAGCATGGTAACTCACACATCGTAGTCCTGATAGTTGATGTACAAATAACGTAGTATCTTTTTTGACCCAAAAAAACCAATGTAAACATACCTTCGATAACTTTTTGTATGAATAGCATGGTAACTCACACATCGCATACCTGATAACCAATGCACCCCATCCTGGTAACTTTGACAACGAGGGGGGCGGGGGGAGTTGATGAAATATCCCCTCGGTAGCTTTTGTGTGAATAGCATGGTAACTCACACATCGTAGACCTGATAAATTATGTACCCAGGTCCTGATAACTTTGGCGACGAGGGTGGGGGGAGTTGATGAAATATCCCCTCGGTAGCTGTTGTGTGAATAGCATGGTAACTCACACATCGTAGACATGATAACTTATATACCGAGGTCCTGATAACTTTGGTGATGAGGGTGGGGGGGGGGGAGTTGATAAAACATTCCCTTGATAACTTTTGTGTGAATAGCATGGTAACTCACATATCGCAGACCTGATAACTTATGTACCTGACCCTGATAAAAAAGTCATAGAGGAGTCCCTCTACACATTCACACGTATAGTACATCATCATTTATGCAGTGATTTATTTAAGAAAATACCTTTCTTTTTGTCATCTGACAATGGTGAAAAAGAGTTTTAAAAGACTTTTGTTTTCAAGTATTGAACAACAGCTTGGGTTGGTGTAATGGTTGTTGGTCATGGTATTAGGCATGCCCTAGCTACCTGATGCAGGTTTGAATCCCATGTAGCGCACTTTTTTTCTCAATTTACCTTTTTTTTATTAGTTTCAATCGGAGGGAGAACGGGAGAAGCGGGAGGAGCCATCGAGGGGAGCTGTGCGGAACGGGAAAAGCAGGAGCCATCGAGGGGAGTCGTGCGGATCTATCGCTAACGATCAGCTAGTCGTTAGCACAGTCCTTTACATTTTGAATACTCTCTCCCTTCCAAAATAGATGACCCAAATTTATACTAACTTTATACTATTAAAGTTAATATAAAATTAAATCATTTATTTTAAAACAGAGGGAATACTTCACTGCCTTTTCGCATGTTCCTCGGAGGATCGTTCATCTCCGGATCAGCGTGTACATCTTCCAAAAAGTCTCCGTACGTACAGCTTGCAAATTAAGCCAGGTGTCCATGTTCATCCGGCAAACATTTTGTTTATCAATGCGAGGACGATCTAACTGGATCTCATTATTGTTTTCTGGAATGGCAGACGCATGCATTCGAATGCCAAGCTTCGGCATCGAGTCTCCAGAATGCCAGATCGACCTGGAGCTTGAGCTTGAGCCTTCTTCAAGCCATAGCACGAGGGATTCTGGTGACAACAAACTCTCGAGGTGGTTCATCCGGGCACGGATCAGCTGATGGCGATGAGACCACGGCTGCGCTCCCTCGCTCGATTAGGTGAGGGGTTGATCATCGGCTTCATCGTCACACATCACTAGGCACCAGCTAGAACTACTCTGACATGGTCATCGCTCACTAATCAATCCATCATCCGTTCCTTGACAATGTGCACACCCGTCCATACATAAAAGGCAACGGCTGCTGTACGAGCATGTCCCACTTTTAGTGGCAAACTTATTCTCGAGATAGTGCAAAGAAGCTAGCCAGAACAGGAGTAAGGCGTTGCAGAGACCGGGCTCCAGGGAGCCCGTTTTACCAAAAAGAAATCAAAATATATTTAAAAGTTTTAAAAAATGCCAATTTTTTTTGTACAAATACATATGCATATTCTTTAAATATGTATAAATTTTCAGTAACTAATTTGATCATTTGCATGCTACACAAAAAAGACAAAAATCTGACACAAATACAACAAAGAAAAAGCTTATTTCAATCTATGTCTTTGTCTTTTTTATATACATCACATATGGATACATACGTTTATGAAAATTTATACACGTATACTCTAAGTATATGTCTACTAGTAGAACGCCCGTGCGTTGCCACGGGCTCTTAATTTTTTTTATTGCACCTATGAATACAATGCATATCAAATTTGTATGTATAAATTTTATCTGATTGCACATATAATGTATATTATATTTTGTAGGTAGAAAAAAGATAGCCTGCAACAATTAAAAAATAATTGAAATCCATTTCATCTGCAATGTAACTCGGTGATATATACATAGAGAACAATGATCCAAATAATTATATGTTACAAACTAAGATTTACTTGATGCGATTAAGATATTACCTTACGACGTCAGGTATGTTGTCTTAAGCTTCATTTGCACGGTACTTTAGCAAATGTAATAAAAAATTATTTATCAACTTTATAACCATCTTGCACAAGCAGTGTATACTATATGTCAAACATAAAGCTTTGTAAGGATAAAGCACATCAAATGACATCTTTTAATGAAACATAGCCAACCTTTTCGTACCACAAAATCAATCTTCTTCATTGGCCCATTATTTTTGAAGTGCTTTCTCTTGACTTCTCTTTTCTATATGCACAAAAATCAATGGATCCAAAGAAGAGAAGGATCTAGAGATGTTCATACCTAGAGGCAATAAGCAATTCGTTAGTCCACAACGACGACAAGTGCCAAGGCTCATGCATTTTAAGTCCATAATCCCAACCTACACCATAACCCAACAAACGTCGACATCTTCTTGCTCCAGTAAGAGCATCTACTACCGAATTTGGCAAATCTGACCCCTCAAATGTCTGCGGACACGCCTGGGCGTGTCCGCGGATAGTGAATGGTCACCCGTCAAAAAATGCATTCCACATGCGGATACCTCAAATTAGAAATCTCAAATCCATATTATTACATGCAACACAACGATCTTTGACTGGAGCTTCGTCCGGTTCCGCTCCCGCCCACCGGCTCTCCCTAGTCAACAAAAAGATGTATAAGGGAAGGGGCAGATACATCTTGTAGAGCCATGATATGCCACAATGCTAACCCACTACTTGTCAACAGAGCATGCGAGTCATCTTTTCCTCTCCTCATCAGATGTGCCATGTTCAAGTTCCAATGTCAGTGCATAGTTTGTGAGATTCATAAAAATGTCGGTGCACAGTTTGGAATAATTCAGTGAAAGTGAAGCCAAATTAGAGAATTGTACATGTTGCATCATCATCATTAGTTGAATAATAGCATCTGAAAATTCAACCGTTCGAAAGGAACATGCGTATATGTCAGGACTGCGCATGCAATATACTCACAAGATGTGATAGATTTGCCACCGACGCCCATGAATAAGGTTGTCGGCCACCCAATGCACTTGTGTTGTCAATGACCCTTCTCGTTATCTTGTGTACCCCAAGTACAATAGCATGTAACACTAGTAGAAAAAGGGGCTATGGTCCAGGCCACCTCAGCCCATTAGTCCCGGTTCAGTCTTCAACCGGGACCAATGTGGGCATTGGTCCCGGTTCGTGAGCCCAGGGGGCCGGCCGGGCCACGTGGGCCATTGGTCCCGGTTCGTCTGGACCTTTTGGTCCCGGTTGGTGGGACGAACCGGGACCAAAGGGCCTCCCTCCTGGCCCACCACCATTGGTCCCGGTTGATGACATGAACCGGGACCAAAGGCTCCCCGTTAGTCCCGGTTCATGTCATCAACCAGGACCAATGAGGTGCCTATATATACCCTCGCCCGGGAGCAGAGCACTCCAGTGCTCTGTTTTTCTCAGGCCGGCGAGAGGAGGGGTTTGTGGTGCTCTAGCTCACCTCCTATGCACATGAGGTGTTCGATGGAATGCCCGAGCCACACTACTTAAGCTTTCTCCTCTCGAAGCTCGACCTCCAAGCTCCATTTTCCTCGAGATTTGTCTAGATTTAGCGGTCCGTCACGCCCCGTCCCCGTCTTCACCGCCGTCGATCACCCGCGCGGATCTCATCACCGACACCACCGTGGTGAGCCTCTTATTCTTATCTTCTTTCTGAAAGGAAAAATATTCTTACTTGTATGTTTAGATAGATACTTGTATCATGTTCTTACATTTATTATTGCATCTTATATAGTGCGATGGTTTTGGTATCCGCCCCCGCCGGCCCTCGTCCTGTCTATGATTAGGATTTGGTATGTATATTATCTTTATAACTATTGGTTCATTTATTGTTTATGAAAATTATGCCGACCAGCGTGACATAGATTTTATTTATCTAGGATGTATGTGAATCGGAAATGCCAACCGACCTTGTCGAGAGGTTAAATTTAGTTGAAGAAGAAAACAATTTGTTGAAGGAAAAAATAAAAAAAATTGAGGAGGAGAAGATGATATTGGAGTTGCATGTTACGGATGTCGTCGATGATCACAAGATCAAGATGGATGCAATGCGCTTGAAGATTAGAAAGATTAGAAAATATGCCATTCATACCGAGGCTTGGTATCATTATGCCGTTGGATCAATTGTTACCTTGGTTGCGATTATGATCGCATTTGTTTTCGCATTGAAATGTTTTACATAGTTTCAATGTATGGTTTAATTAATTAGATGCTCTGGAGAGCTATATGTTGTTAGATGAGAACTATGTATGTACTTTGGTTTTAATGTGATGATGAACTTCTATTAATTTGGACACTTAATTATATATAATGCACGCAGATGAACCGGCAATGGATGTACGGTGACAGACACACCCGCGAGTACATTAAGGGCATGCATGAGTTTCTCGATGCGGCTGAGGCAAACAAGCAGAATGGTTTTATGTGTTGTCCATGCACTGAATGTGGGAATACGAGGTCTTACTCTAACCGGAAAATCCTTCACTCCCACCTGCTTTACAAGGGTTTCATGCCACACTATAATGTTTGGACGAGGCACGGAGAAATAGGGGTTATGATGGAAGACGGCGAAGAAGAAGAGTACGATGACAACTATGTGCCCCCTGAATACGGTGATGCTGCAACGGGGGGAGCTGGTGAAGATCAAGAGGAACCAGACGATGTGCCCAATGATGCTGCCATGGGTGAAGCTGCTGAAGATCAAGAGGAACCAGACGATGTGCCCGATGATGATGATCTCCGCCGGGTCATTGTCGATGCAAGGACGCAATGCATTAGTCAAAAGGAGAAGCTGAAGTTCGATCGCATGTTAGAGGATCACAAAAAAGGGTTATACCCCAATTGCGAAGATGGCAACACAAAGCTCGGTACCGTACTGGAATTGCTGCAGTGGAAGGCAGAGAATGCTGTGGCTGACAAAGGATTTGAGAAGCTACTGAAAATATTGAAGAAGAAGCTTCCAAAGGATAACGAATTGCCCGACAGTACATACGCAGCAAAGAAGGTCGTATGCCCTCTAGGATTGGAGGTGGAGAAGATACATGCATGCCCTAATGACTGCATCCTCTACCGCGGTGCATACAAGGATCTGAACGCATGCCCGGTATGCGGTGCGCTGCGGTATAAGATCAGACGAGATGACCCCGGTGATGTTGACGGCGAGCCCCTCAGGAAGAGGGTCCCTGCAAAGGTGATGTGGTATGCTCCTATAATACCACGGTTGAAACGTCTGTTCAGAAACGAAGAGCATGCCAAGTTGATGCGATGGCACAGTGAGAACCGAAAGAAAGATGGGAAGTTGAGAGCACCCGCTGACGGGTCGCAGTGGAGAAAAATCGAGAGAAAGTACTGGGATGAGTTTGCAAAGGACCCAAGGAATGTATGGTTTGCTTTAAGCGCGGATGGCATTAATCCTTTCGGGAAGCAGAGCAGTAATCTCAGCACCTGGCCCGTGACTCTATGTATGTATAACCTTCCTCCTTGGATGTGCATGAAGCGGAAGTTCACTATGATGCCAGTTCTCATCCAAGGCCCTAAGCAACCCGGCAACGAAATTGATGTGTACCTAAGGCCATTAGTTGAAGAACTTTTACAGCTGTGGAATGGAGACGGTGTACGTACGTGGGATGAGCACAGACAGGAGGAATTTAACCTTAAGGCGTTGCTGTTCGTGACCATCAACGATTGGCCCGCTCTCAGTAACCTTTCAGGACAGACAAACAAAGGATACCACGCATGCACGCACTGTTTAGATGACACTGAAAGTATATACCTGGACAAATGCAGGAAGAATGTGTACCTGGGCCATCGTCGATTTCTTCCGACCAACCATCAATGTCGAAAGAAAGGCAAGCATTTCAAAGGCGAGGCAGATCACCGGAAGAAGCCTGCCATGCGCACCGGTGATCACGTGCTTGCTATGGTCAATGATTTACCCTACGTCATCTTTGGAAAGGGTCCCGGTGGACTAGCTGTTCCGAATGACGCTGAGGGACACGCACCCATGTGGAAGAAGAAATCTATATTTTGGGACCTACCCTACTGGAAAGACCTAGAGGTCCGCTCCTCAATCGACGTGATGCACGTGACGAAGAACCTTTGCATGAACCTGCTAGGCTTCTTGGGCGTGTATGGGAAGACAAAAGATACGCCGGAGGCACGGGAGGACCTGCAACGTTTGCACGAAAAAGACGACATGCCTCCGAAGCAGTATAAAGGTCCTGCCAGCTACGCTCTTACGAAAGAAGAGAAAGAAATCTTCTTTGAATGCCTGCTTAGTATGAAGGTCACGACTGGCTTCTCATCGAATATAAAGGGAATAATAAATATGCCAGAGAAAAAGTTTCAGAACCTAAAGTCTCATGACTACCACGTGATTATGACGCAACTGCTTCCGGTTGCATTGAGGGGGCTTTTACCGGAAAATGTCCGATTAGCCATTGTGAAGCTATGTGCATTCCTCAATGCAATCTCTCAGAAGGTGATCGATCCAGAAATGGTACCAAGGCTAAGGAGTGATGTGGCGCAATGTCTTGTCAGTTTGGAGCTGGTGTTCCCACCATCCTTCTTCAATATCATGACGCACGTCCTAGTTCATCTAGTCGACGAGATTGTCATCCTGGGGCCCGTATTTCTACACAATATGTTCCCCTTTGAGAGGTTCATGGGAGTCCTAAAGAAATATGTCCGTAACCGCGCTAGGCCAGAAGGAAGCATCTCCATGGGCCATCAAACAGAAGATGTTATCGGGTTTTGTGTTGACTTCATTCCTGGCCTTAACAAGATAGGTCTCCCTAAATCGCGGTATGAGGGGAGACTGACTGGAAAAGGCACTCTTGGAAGAGACTCAATAATATGCAGGGACGGATATTCTTGGTCTCAAGCACACTACACAGTTCTACAGAACTCTACCTTGATGACCCCGTATGTCGATGAACACAAGAACAGTCTGCGCTCCAAACACCCGGAGCAATGCGACGACTGGATTACATGTGAACACATCAGGACTTTCAGCAGTTGGTTGGAAACACGTCTCAGAGGTGACAACACTGTTTGTGATGAGTTGTACTTGTTGTCCAGGGGACCATCTTTGACTGTATTGACTTACAAAGGATACGAGATAAATGGGAATACATTTTACACGATCGCCCAAGATCAAAAGAGCACCAACCAAAACAGCGGTGTCCGCTTTGATGCAGCAACCGAGAGCGGAAATGACACATATTATGGTTACATAGTGGACATATGGGAACTTGACTACGGACCTGATTTTAAGGTCCCTTTGTTTAAGTGCAAATGGGTCATTCTGTTTGGCGGCGGCGTACAGGTAGACCCACAGTACGGAATGACAACAGTGGATCTGAAAAATCTTGGGTACACTGACGAACCGTTCGTCCTAGCCAATGATGTGGCACAGGTTATCTATGTGAAGGACATGTCTACCAAACCGAGAAAAAGAAAAGATAAGGAAGCGAATAAATCATACGATGAGCCAAAGCGCCACATAGTTCTTTCAGGAAAAAGGGACATCCTGGGAGTGGACGGCAAGACAGACATGTCTGAAGATTATGAAAAGTTTCATGAAATTCCTCCCTTCAATGTCAAGGCTGACCCAAGCATCCTGATAAACAATGAAGATTATCCATGATTACGGCGCAATAAGCAAATGACATAAGCGAAGAAAAAGTGAAGACTTTCTCCCGCAACTATTATGATGATACCATGCCAACTTTGTAACAGATGATCTTTCGTCCGAAACTCTGATACTTCGAAAGAGATTGTTTGTTTTGTACACGAAGTGCATCCAGTTTTTTCCGTAACCATCTCAACTTTGTTGCACATGCTATGTGGGTGAAATGATGATACCATGCCAACTTTCAACCTTTTCGGAGTTCATTTGAAATGCTTTTCAATTTCAGGGTCTTATAGCTCAAAAAAATCAATAAATCCATGAAAAATAACAAATGAAGTCAGAAAGGGTTGAAAATTCATGATGTGTCTTTGAATGGTGCATTTTGAACACAGAAAAAATATGGAGTTCAAATAAGTTCAAGAAAATGAAATCCCTTTGTAACAAATGATCTTTCGTCCGAAACCCTGATACTTCGAAAGAGATTGTCCGTTTTGTACACGAAGTGCATCCAGTTTTTGCCGTAACCATCTCAACTTTGTTGCACATGCTATGTGGGTGAAATGATAATACCATGCCAACTTTCAACCTTTTCGGAGTCCATTTGAAATGCTTTTCAATTTCAGGGTCTTATAGCTCAAAAAAATCAATAAATGCATGAAAAATAACAAATGAAGTCAGAAAGGGTTGAAAATTGATGATGTGTCTTTGAATGGTGCATTTTGAACATAGAAAAAATATGGAGTTCAAATAAGTTCAAGAAAATGAAATCCCTGTGTAACAGATGATCTTTCGTCCGAAACCATGATACTTCGAAAGAGATTGTCCGTTTTGTACACGAAGTGCATCCAGTTTTTGTCGTAACCATCTCAACTTTGTTGCACATGCTATGTGGGTGAAATGATGATACCATGCCAACTTTCAACCTTTTCGGAGTTCATTTGAAATGCTTTTCAATTTTAGGGTCTTATAGCTCAAAAAAATCAATAAATGCATGAAAAATAACAAATGAAGTCAGAAAGGGTTGAAAATTGATGATGTGTCTTTGAATGGTGCATTTTGAACAAAGAAAAAATATGGAGTTCAAATAAGTTCAAGAAAATGAAATCCCTTTGTAATAGATGATCTTTCGTCCGAAACCCTGATACTTCGAAAGAGATTGTCCGTTTTGTACACGAAGTGCATCCAGTTTTTGCCGTAACCATCTCAACTTTGTTGCACATGCTATGTGGGTGAAATGATGATACCATGCCAACTTTCAACCTTTTCGGAGTTCATTTGAAATGCTTTTCAATTTCAGGGTCTTATAACTCAAAAAAATCAATAAATGCATGAAAAATAACAAATGAAGTCAGAAAGGGTTGAAAATTGATGATGTGTCTTTGAATGGTGCATTTTGAACACAGAAAAAATATGGAGTTCAAATAAGTTCAAGAAAATGAAATCCCTCTGTAATAGATGATCTAACTTCATAGTAAAGTTATTCATAAACTAGCGATTCACATACATTTTAAAACTATAAGTATTTGGTACAAATAAAAAAATAAAAAGCAAAAAATAAAACAAAAGAAGAAAACAAAAAAATTAAATTATAAGTAAAATAAAACTATAAGTATCACTAAAAACTGTAAGTAATTAAACTAAAATAAAACTATAATATTCTTCAAATTTTTAAAAATTCAAATTTAAACTATTTAAAATTTAAAACTAATGGCACTAATAGAAAGTTTATAATTTTTGTGACCTAAAAGCAAAAAGAAATCACTAAAAACTGTAAGTATTTAGTTTTAAGTAGAAATAAAAAATAAATAGAAAAAAATTCTAATTTTATAGTAAAGTTATTCATAAACTAGTGATTCACACAAATTTATAAAAATTCAAATTTAAACTATTTAAAATTTAAAACTAATGGCACTAATAGAAAGTTTATAATTTTTGTAACCTAAAAGCAAAAAATAAAAAACCAAAAAAATGTAGAAATAAAAAAGAAAAAAGAAAAAAAAAATGCCACCTACTGGGCCTCCACGGCCTGAATACGACTAGAAACCCTACATGGGCCAGGATTCAGGCCCGCAGAAGGCCCAATAGGCCCACAGGCAACGCAGTGTCAAATTAGGCCCATAGGCCTTCAGTTCGGAGGAGTTCAGGAGGGAGGAGGCAGCAGACCTTATAAACTGGTCTCGAACGCTCTCAACTAGCGATGTGGGACTAAACTTTTGGACCCGGGGCGCACAAGGGCATTGGTCCCGGTTGGTGGCACCAACCGGGACTAAAGGTGGCATTGGTCACGGTTCGTGGCTCCAATCGTGACCAATGCCCCCCTTTAGTCCCGGTTGGTGCCACCAACCGGGACCAAAGGCCGCCGCTTCCCGCCCTTTGGGCTGCCGAAAATTGGCCTTTGGTCCCGGTTCGTGGCACCAACCGGGACTAAAGGGTGCATTAGTCCCGGGTCGTAGCACCAACCGGGACCAATGCTTTTGGTATATAAGCTGGACTTGTGAAATTCTCGATTCAGTTCGATCGATCTCCTCGTCCTCTCCTCCAACGACGCCGCCAGGCTCGTCGCCGCCGAGCCCTCCGTGAGCCCGCGTCGTCCTCGTCGCCGGCCGCCCGTCCACCGCCCCCGAGCACCCACTGCGCCCCCGAGCCCGTCCTCATCGCCGTCGCCCCCGACGCCGGCCGCCCCCGAGCACCCCCTGCGCCCCCGAGCACCCCCTGCGCCCCCGAGCCCGTCCGACGCCGCCGAGCGCGCCCCGCCGTCGCCCTCGCCCTCGCCGACCCCGAGCCCGTCCTCATCGTCGTCGCCCCGACGCTGGCCGCCCCCGAGCACCCCCTGCGCCCCCGAGCACCCCCTGCGCCCCCGAGCACCCCCTGCGCCCCCGAGCCTGTCCGCCGCCGCCGAGCGCGCCCTGCCGTCGCCCTGCCCTCGCCGACCCCGAGCCCGTCCTCGTCGCCGTCGCCCCCGATGCCGGCCGCCCGCATCTCCTCCCCGACCCCTCCGGGAGAGGTAGCTACCGCCTCCTACCCCCTTCCTTCCTTCCCTGCTCCTGAATTTGCAGATGTATGTATGTATGTATGTATGTATGGAATGATATCGATGGATGTATGTATATAGAACATTCGTATAAAATATAATGAGAGGAAGAAGAGGATAAAAAAGAAGAGGAATAAGAAAAGAAAAAAGAGGAGAAGAAAGAATAGAGGAGACTCCTCTATTCTTTCTTCTCCTCTTTTTTTTATTCTTCTTCCTCTTTTTTATCGGGAACGAGGGTCGTCGAGGGTCGCCGAGCGGTAGAGGAAGAAGAGGATAAAATAGAAGAGGAAGAAAAAAAAAAGAGGGGTCGACGGTCGCCTAGGGGTCGAGGGTCGAGAGGGGGTCTAGGGTCGCTGAGAGGGGAGAGGAAGACGAGGAGAAATAAATAAGAAGAAGAAAAAAGAAGAAAAAAAAGAGGAGAAGAAGAAAGGAATAGAGGAGAAAAGAGAAAAATATTCTATTTTTCACTTTTCTCCTCTATTCCTTTCTTCTTCTCCTCTTTTTTTTTTCTTCTTTTTTTTCTTCGACACGTGGGGAGGGGGGGTCGAGAACGTCGGACATTCATGAGAGAGGCGAGGAAAGAATAGAGGAGACTTCTCCTCTATTCTTTCTTCTCTTTTTTTTCTTCTTCTTCTTCCTCTTTATTTTATCGGGAAGGAGGGTCGTCGAGAGGGCCGCCTAGTGGTAGAGGAGAAACCCTAAATAGAAAGTATCGTCAGTGTGAGATACATGTACCGTCGGTGTTGGACACTAAATCCACATCCCACAAGTGGCGCGGGTTTTGATGCCCACGTCACTTGTGGGACGTGGATGTAGTGTCCGACACCGAAGGCCACATGTATCTCACACCCACGATACTTGCTAGCTATTTAGGGTTTCCTTTGACACTAGGCAACCTCCCGACCCCTCGGCGATCCTCTCGAACATGAGAGGAAGAAGAGGGTCGTCTAGGGTTTCCTCTACCGAAAAGAAGAGGAGAAATAAATAAGAAGAAGAAAATAGAAGAAAAAGAAGAGGAGAAGAAGAAAGGAATAGTTTTCTCTTCTTCTCCACTATTCCTTTCTTCTTCTCCTCTTTTGTTTCTTCTTTTTTTTCTTCGATCTTCTCCTCTAGCTATTCCTTTCTTCTTCTCCTCTATTGGTCGAGGGTCGGGAACTAAGGTAGAGGGTCGAGGGTCATTAAGGGGTCAAGGGTCGAGGGTTTCAGGGTCGTTGAGGGTTTGAGGGGTCAAGAATCGCCGAGGGGTCGAGAGAGGTTTCCTAGTGTCAAAGTATTGAAGAAATCCATGCCTTCATCATTAGCCGGAAGTAACCAGGGCATGTTGGTACGAAGTTCTGCAAAGTTGTTCTCGAATGGAGTCCCGGATAGAATAATCCGCCTTTTGGTACGAATTCAGCAAAGGCCTTCCAAATAGCGATATTCGGAAGGCTCTTGCTGAACTTTGTACCAAAAGGCGAATTATCCTATCTGGGACTCCGTTCCAGAACAACTTTGAAGAGCTTCCTACCATCATGCACATGTTACTTTCGCCTAATGATGAAGACATGGTTTTGTTGAATCCTTTGACACTAGGCAACCTCCCGACCCCAAGGCGATCCTCTCGAACATGAGAGGAAGAAGAGGATAAAAAAAGAAGAGGAAGAAGAAGAAAAAAGAGGAGAAGAAAGAATAGAGGAGTTCTTCTCCTCTTTTTTTCTTCTTCTTCCTCTTCTTTTATCGGAAACGAGGGTCATCGAGGGACATATATAGATGTAGTGTCGTCATTGTCGATATATACCCCCTCCCGATAGATTACTATGATTAGGTAGCTAGTTCTACGTTTGGCACTAATATATCCATCTGTCATGTTTGAATAATAATTGCCATGTTGTAAATATTTGTAGAAACTATGGACACCGCCCTAGACGAAGCAAGAAAAGAAGCGTTGTTGAGGGAGATAATCGCAGAAGGAAGTGATGCCGTCTCGTACTATCTCAACGATATCATCGATGGTCCGAAAGGAGAGGGTGAACAAGCTGGCTATGGTGACCTAATGCCGGTGCAAGAAGAAGAACATGAGGACGGCGCCGGTGACCCAATGCCGGTGCAAGAAGGAGAAAGTGATGACGGCTCCGGTGACCGAACCGAGTTCGGCCAGGTATATATATATTAGTTAAGCCTATGCTGACTAGCTGATTGATGCATTCATTGTTTTGTTATGTACACATATTAATTAAGTCTTTGTTCTTTTTTCTAGCCCTCCGGATCGAGCACAACTTCGGTAAAGAGACGAGGCCCGAAGAAAAAGTTGAGCTCGGATGAAAAGCTTGAGATCACAGCAATCGCGCCCGACGGCCAACCTATTGAACCCCTCCGGACAAAGAGGGCATTTGTTGCTCAGTGCGGGGTTCTGGTTAGGGACAAGATCCCGATAAGCATCCAGCAATGGTTTAAGCCGGCTAAAGAAGACCCTGAGGTGTCTTATGTCAATGATATGCAGAAAAATGATCTTTGGACTGAGCTGAAGTCAAATTTCACCCTACCGCCAGAGGATAATCCAGAGAACCCAATTAAAGAGAAATTAATCAAGTCTTTTGCTCTGAAGAGGATGGCAGATCTATTCAGGAGGTGGAAGAAAGAGCTCAATAGGTTTGTTGATAAAAAAGAGACACCAGAATTCAAGGGCAGATATGAGAAGATCAGAGATCACTGGCCCGCATTTGTGGCCTACAAGACATCGGAAAAGAGTAAGAAGATGTCGGCGACAAACAAGCAGAATGCCGCGAAGAAGAAGCTTCACCATCGCACGGGGTCAGGTGGCTACCTCGTAGCCCGGCCTAAGTGGTCCAAGGTTGAGAATGATCTGCTTCATAAAGGGATGAGACCAGAGACATATAACTGGCCAGACCGTTGCCGGACTTGGTTCTTCGGGGCTGGCGGAACCTTGGACCCTGAAACAGGGGGATGCATTTGGACGAACGAACAAATGGACATACCAGTCAGTAGGCTTAAGCACTATATCGACGCAGCGCAGGAAGGGACGTTCTTTCCAGACAGAGAGCACGACGAGCTCACAATGGCCCTCGGGAATCCTGAGCACCCTGGACGGACACGAGGCACGCCAGGCTCCGTTCCATGGAATGTTGGGTTTCCGGACGCAGGCGGTTACAAATCCCATGAGAGGAGGAAAAAAGTGCAACAGACCGAACTGCAGGCGCTGCACGCAAGGGTACAAGCGATAGAGGAACGAGAAGCAAATCGCAGCAAACGTACTGCCGAAGCCTCCCCCGAAGCTACCCCGCCATCTCAGCGCAGAAGCAGCGTGGCTTCCACCGAGCAGCTTCAGCTGCAGCATGCCTTGACGGCTCCTGCCAGCTATCCTGTGGATGCTATAACGGAGTCTCAAAATTGCCACCTTATGACGCAATGGATGAATTTGAAGGTCAAGGCGGCTGTTGGCTCTGTTTATCCTACTGAACCCGGCGCAACTTTTCACTGCATGCCGATTCCAGAAGGATATGCTAGGGTGATGGTGGATGAGATAACGGAGGGATTTGAGGACCTCCAGCTTGACCACCCTACCGGTGAAGGGGAGACTCGGCTGGGGTCTGCTCTGAAGACTCCATGCCTATGGCGGAAGGACCTCATCAACCTTCCGAACTGGACGCCTCCGCCTCCTCCTCCTCCTCCGGCGAGTCAGAGCACTCCGCCTCCTCCACCGCCTCCTCCTCCGGCGAGTGACGATCAGGGCCCTCGGTCGGCTCCTTCTCCGGCGCGTGGCAGCACTCCGCCTCCGTCTCCGCCTGCGCCGACACGCCCGAGCAGCCAACCTCCTCCTTCTCCGCCTCGTCAGCAAGGGCAGAAGAGACCTGCCGCCGCTCCAGCTGCTCCGGCGGGTCGTAGTCCTTCTCCTCCGCCTCTTAAGCAAGTAAAGAAGACAACCGCTTCGTCTGCTCGGTCGGCGTCTAGCAGTACAACCAGAGGCAGGAGGACATACAGATTCGGTCCTTCTCTGAAGACTCAAGAGAAGTTACCATACGAGAGGACCCAGGAGGAGAACGCCGAGATCGCGCGAGAAGAAGTGAGGAAATTCTTTGAAGGGGTGAAAGCAAAGCAACATCCACCTCCGGAGGAGAAGGTAGATGGGGTGAAAGTGAAGCGCACTCTGGCTGCCCTGACAAAACCACCAAAGTCTGATCCGCCGAAAGGAAACTATGACCGCATTATTGGAAAGGAATTTGCCGAAGCGGAGCGGTCGGGAACTACTGTCAGTGATGAAAGGCTGAAATAACGATGAGCTGGGAAACAAATTGCCCAGCTCGGCAAACAAGCGAAGCAATCATGCCCCCCGCTCAAGGTGCCTAGCCACAACGTCGCTAATGACCCGAGGATGGTGCCCGGTTATAATAATCTTGCAGATTACCTGCCCGACGAAGTACATTATGAACCCATGGACATGTGGATGCAAAGATACGAGTACGGGAAGCCTCTCGTCAAAGATGAAAGATCTCTATCAACGATGATGCGAAGATTGCATGATTGGTACTTGAAAATCTGCAGAGACTCTGGGGGGAGGAGTACTTTGTATGTGAGAGTTAAAAAGGAGCATGACCTCGTTGGAATTGATCTGTTGCCTGTTCCATTTGAGGAGTTCTATCAGTTTTTCAATCAATTGGCCCTCGATAAAACAACGATCGCATGCTACTGTCTGTAAGTAGTACTACTTCTGTCATTAAGTTTCTCTATATAGCTTAGCTCTTTCATTGCATGTATTTATAATCATCCTCACTATATTATGCAGATTGAAGATCGTCGAATTGAAGAAAAGACAAGTCGGTGATATTGGGTTCATTAACACATATCTCATAGATGCAACTGAGGTTAAACTTCATGCCGCAGCTACCGAGGCCAACATGCTACAATCGTTCGTAATAAATCAAAACAAAGATATAATACTCTTTCCTTACAACTTCAAGTGAGTGTTACTATCTTGTGCGTATTCGGTTTCCCTTATATATTAGTCAAGGTTATAGTAATGTAATTCATGAGTTATGCATGCGTGTGCAGTTTCCACTATATTCTCCTAGAGATTAAGCTTGAGCAGGGACTAGTAACCGTCTTAGACTCAAGACGAAAAGATCCCCAGGACTATGCAGACATGACTGAAATCCTCAAGAAGTAAGTTAAATCGATCATTATCCACCATATCAGCAACTTTGTTCATTTCCTGATATCAAGTAATTGTTTTCTTTGTCCGGCAGGGTTTGGAGAAAATTCACCAAAAAAGTTCCGGGACTGCCGAAGGAGCTGGAATTTAGACACCCGAAAGCAAGTACTATAGTAGCATGTTCCGCGCATCTCCTAGTGATTCAAGCGCTAGTTTCATCAATACCATTTAGCATTCTTGCTTATTAGTTTGATTGACCTCTATTTCTTGTAAAGTGGTTGTAGCAGGAACAAGGGAATGATTTCTGTGGATACTACATCTGCGAGTCCATCCGCCACACGACGTGTGAGCGGGGCGGGTACTCTAACGAACAATATGAAGTACGTAAATAACAATATTCACAATTTTATTTTATTACCATCATTTGTGTTGAGTTTCATTCATTCATATATATATATGTATTGACCCCCTTCTTCAAATTAGATGTTCCGGAAGCGGGATGAACTCCTAGCACCAGCTCGCATGCGAGCAATTCAAGAGGAATTGGCGGCATTCTTTCTTGACCACGTGATCCCTGAAGACGGAGAATTCTATGTTAAACCTGAGTCCGTATGATTATATTTGTAAGAGATAATTACTGTATATATGTAGCCGGTACTGTCAGATAGATATACGAGAACTTGTTGTTCGACCAATCTCTCGGAGAAGGAGAGGTGGTCGATATCACTTCTCTCTGTATGCATATATGTTCATGACGATCTTCCGTTTCCTTCGTTTGCTTTACTAGCTAGCCAGCGTGTCTAGTCCTCTCTATATGTATGTATAGTACGTAGCGTCGACCAAGCACGGACATAAGAGAGGACACTTCTCTATATTAATTATAGCTAGCTAACACAATATATGAAACACCTAAATTAACCCCCCAAAACCCCCCAACCCCCCCCCCCTTTAAAAAAAAACAAAAACCCTAGTCACAGAAATGCTGACGCGTGGATTCCTATTGGTCCCAGTTGGTGCCACCAACCGGGACCAAAGGGTCTCCTGACTGGGCTCTGCACACTGCCCACGTGGAGGGGCTTTAGTCCCGGTTCTGGATTGAACCGGAACTAAAGGTGGGAGGTATTAGTACCGACACTTTAGTCCCGGTTCAGGAACCGGGACTAAAGGCCCTTACGAACCGGGACTATAGGCCCTTTTTCTACCAGTGTAATTGGACTGTTAGCAGACCTCGCTTATGGAAGCCATTGTAGAGTTGATGAACTACAACACTCATGTTGTGGCCGCTTCGAGTGAAAAGTGTGACTAATTAGTTTTCCAAAAGAATCAAATCAAGCCAACTAATTTCACTTTGAATAGCCACATGAACAATACCTGAGTTGTCGTTTGGAAAGCTTTGCCAGGAATATTTATGCCCCACCCTTATCACAAACTAATTTGTATTCTACCAGTCAATGGATCATTGTTCTAAAGGGCTCTCTAAAGAAACCTTTTCACCATGAGTTGATCATTCTTGGCTACCGGAGCATTTGGATCACGAGAAATGCATCAATCTTTAAAAACAATCAGGCCAAGTGTTTACAAATGCAAAGAAGGACATTAAAGGTTGCTAGACCTACCGCTTCACGGTTTGTCTGAAACAATACACACAACTTTATCTTCTAACCCAAATGAAAACCTGGTAGGAGGCTTATTTGGTCTTAATCTTACTTGTTCTTCCTATCATGACCAACACATAACGCTTATTTACATTCCTGCAAGGAACAATCTTAGCTTAGTACGTTGTTGTAACCAGGCCCGGGCAAACAATTTTGTATAGCCTATACATACTCTAGATCTAGTTTTTATTTTCCTTCTTTAAATATTAATATATGCAGTACATAGTGATGTGCTTTCGTAAAAAAAACCTGGGTCACCGCCGGAGCTGGCCTAGGTCCGACCGCCGTTGCTCTCGATCCAAGGTCGTTGCCGACGAACGGCGGGCACCATTGGAGAATTAGCTCGGGGCTTGCATCGAGTCGCTGGGTCGCAGGCGATACATCCTCGTCGCATGTGTGCGGCGTCGGTGGGTGGGCGGCACACTGCTGGAGGACAGCCATGTCCCGACGCTCGTGAGAAGATGGAGGAGGGTAGGCGACGTTGACAATCCCGGCAGCGGCCATATTGGGATGGGGATAGGGCTTGGTCAGCAAGAGAAAGTTGGATCGGGAGGGATCCTATTTTTCTTGGAGGGATTTTTTTTCACGAGGGGCTATCGACGTGGGGGCGAGGGGGGAAGGAACCGATCGTGGGTGTGGGTCGCCGAAGGGAGGGCAGGGCGCGATCATTGGCAGGAAAAGGAACCGTATGTGTTTTTTAGATAATAGGACAATGCCCGTGCGTAGCAATGGGAGCATAGATATTCATACCCCCACCTGGGAGTATATATTTAGGCCCCCTACACATCGTGTCGAACGTAAATATCTTTAGGATCCTCATGCACACCATACAATATTGTCAGGGTTTCATCGATAATCACTCTTTATTATATTGTAACCATGATAGATAGTACTTACTTCATAATATGCATTCGGCCTTGTCTTTCTTTTTCAACAAGTGGTGTAGTCAATTGAGGTGCAGACCACAAAGCACGTAGTTCTACTAATAACTGCTCTGCTGAGACATATAATTTTTTCATGTTCAGTTATTAACGTTAGACAAAAGGGATGAATATGTTATACATTATGATTTGTACCTCCTCTGCATTATGTCAATCAGAAAAACATTAATCTATCTATACAAAGCGACAGTAACTATTAATTTCTTTTACTAATCTCCCAATCTTACTCACATAAACATATATAGCCTATAATTTCTGAAACCACCCTTGATATGACCGAGTAGCACACGTTTCCTTGGCCCCAGTATATTTCTTGTTCGTATTCCTTATCTACCTTGCATCCAAACAAAAATCATGGAAACTACATGGACAACAATTAACCAATCAGCCACATGCAATTCATATTAGCACATAAGAGAATCTATACACTCTCAGCTCACAGACTAATCCAATGAAATACATCTCATTTGAGAAATGACCAGGGATGAAGTACACTGATTTTCACCTTGTGCAGACTGAGTTTTGTCAGTACTGCAGATCCTTGTAGTCATACTGGCTTCAAGTGGCCAACTTGCCTTGCACCCACCCTTTGTACGCAACAGCCGACGTACTTGTACTTGCACTTGCATGGCTGGACTTGTACGCCGGATTCTGAGTCGTTCAGATTATGTTCAGCTGATTAGAAACAACCTTAGAATAGAAACATACCAATTATTCTCTTTTTCTGGAGCCTGGCCAGATTGAGAGCTTGCCACTTTGCAGAAGAATAATGTCAGAGTCCCTATACCAGAAAGAACTTAAGAACAAAATGAACAAAAGCACTCAAACAATTGTGAAACAATTTCTAGAAACAAAATCCACCACACCCCGTTCTAGCAACCCAGTTGTTCAGAAATTCAGTCAAGATAGATTGAACAGATAGATAAAACTGGAAGCAATTAGGACTATACAATGGTAGGAACAACCTGGTTGTCCAGAAAGGGATTTGCCAAATTCGATTAGAATTTCATATCGGGAAAAAATATAGGGATTTGCCATTATGGCAGGTCGAAGCAGAATAGAGCTAGTGGAAACTGAAAGTCTGAAATCTGAAATTATCTACCCACTGCACCTGACGGCTGGCTCTAGCATTTGAGTTCACATGTCCAAATAATGCAATGTGAGGTCGTATTGGAGAGGAACACGAGATCACGGATCACCCGCAAAATAAACATGAGATCACAGAGGACAAGCTCACCCGGCGGGGGGGAGATGTGGGCGCGCTTGGTAGCACGACGATGGGGAGCTCGAGAAAGAGCACGACTGGATCCGCCACCACCCACCGTTGGAGCGAACCAGCTGTGGTCGCCGACGTTCAGCCGCCTCGTTTCTCAGTGTCCTCGTGGCGCAGCGGCCTCCGCCAACGGCTTGGATCCTGCGTCAACAGCTTGGACCTTCGCCTCCGTCTCCTGCACTGCCTCATCGTTGGCCACTTCTATTCGCCTCACAGCAGCATCACAAGGGCGTCCAGCAGTTTGAGAAGATGGATCTGCGTAGGCTTGCATGCACTAATAAAGTCTAGTTAGCTTAAGATATCCCTAGTGATGCTGCTGTTGCGTACCTTGCAAGATTGATATGCGTACGTTTGCACGGACTAATTGCGCAAGCTAAAAGATGGGACGAGGCAGGGTGGAGGCGTACTATTGTGGACAGCGTCGGCGGGAGATGGCACAATCCGGCAGAAGACGGTGGTGCTTACGAAGGCCTCCTGGAAGATGGGGTGAGGCGGACGTGACCTGTTGGATGGCGGCGGCGACAGCGACGCGATCGGGGTGCCTGTGGCGATGTGCACAAGCACGATGCGGCGGTTACGATCCAGTGCAGGGACATATATGGGCTTTCAATGCCGGATGAGCGGTGCATGATTATCGTTGATTGATTGGCTATTATGGCCGGTTTTAAAAGTGTTACCATAAACCCATGGGAGGAAATCCGGGACATGAGAAAATCAGGGACGTGAAAAACCAACTGGATCGGGGAGGTGTGACGAAGGCTGGCAGGATGCGGTCCTTTGGCAGGAAAAAGAAACCACAGTATGGAAAGTTCTGATTCATTCAAATTACCATATTCAAAATTTCCTGAGCTATGACCTTACCATACCTGGATTGATTTATTACTATACGTGGATTGGTTATAATTGATTACCATAAATACGTTGGTGCGTGCGTGGGGCTGGATATTGTGATAGGTGATCAGGTGAGGGCGTGCCATACCTGGATCGATAGCCTTACCATACCTGGTGGTAATTTAAATTTATTACCATATTCGATATTTCCCGAGTTATGGCCTTACCATACCTGGATTGATAGCCTTTGGGGTAATTTAAATTTATTACCATATAATTACCATATTCAAAGTTTCCTGAGTTATGACCTTACTATACCTGGATTGATTTATTACTATACATGAATTAATTATGATTGATTATCATAAATACGTTGGGTATTGCCGGTCAGACGAGAAAAGAGAAAAACCGGTGGGAGGGGCTGGTGGGAGATGGGACAAAGAAAAACCGGTTAAAAATAAACCGGTTGAAAGTAGAGGGGACTATTCAACTAATTCGTCCATTAGAAGTAGAAATATGAAAACATTTTTTTCAGATTTTTTTAAGTTAGAAAAAGGTATCTTAGGTGAGAAATGTATATAGAGCTGAGTGAAGCTCTGTCTCTGCAGCCACTTTTCGGCCAGAACAGGCCCACGGTGGCTGTCCCGTCCACGTCGGTTCGACGATCAATGCTACTGGTAACTGGGACTTGTGCCACCCGCAAAAAAAAAAAACGCGACTTGTGCCGTCACTTCGTGCCCCGACTCGCTCACGGTTACCTAGCTGGCTAGCTAGCCAGGAAGCTTCACGTATCGCAGTCGACCGACGTGGACTCCGTCGCACGTGGAGGAGACAGGGAAGCTCAGAAGCAGGGATCGGTAGTTGGATCCTACAAAACGTACTGCTCACACTAGCCATCGTACTAGTTGTATTGTTTTTGGCCATACGTTCTTTGGTCATATGCAAGGTTAAAAAAGTTGAGGAAATGCCCCCAACGGGAACGTCATTTTTGTGTTTAATGTGCTGAAAACAACAACTTCCATCAACGAAAACGAGTCCCGGAAAGGAATACCGACAACGTTGCACAGATGTGCTTCCTCCATTTCAAAATAGATGACTCAACTTTATAGGGTATATATCATGTCCTAAAAAAATGACCATCACATTTTTTTGCTTCGGTTAAGTAGCCGTAATGTCCCCGGAAAAAAAATTAGGCGACCGAGGGTTAGCGAAACTCGAAGTGATCTCGCGACCCCCGCGTCGCCTTCCTGGCAGCTCGGGGGATAAAACCCTAGCCACGGCGGTTCATCCCCTTCCCCTTCTAGTCTTGCAACCACCGGAGGGGAGCTCCTGGCAAAGGCCGGGCCGGCCCCGGGGAGGGTGGCAGCGGGGCACTTATCCCTATGGTGGCGCGGGCGCGCGGGGCACCCGGCACGACAGCTTGGAGCTGTGGGCGACGGCGGTCACAACCGCAGGAGTGGTGCCCACTGAGAGTGCGCCGAACCATGTGTGTCTCAGTCCAAGTATTGTGGCTTGGTTGGGACATTCGGCATTAGATGTTAGGCTTTGGTGTGATGTCTGTTTGGTATTAGACTCGAACATTCGGCACCCTTCATCAAGAGGATAGCAGCAGCGATAGGAGTTGCCAAGATGGTGGCTTCGGACTTACTGGTGTATTACCGTCTTTGTGAATAATTAATAAAATGGTTGTATGCATGACCCAGATACAAAGGCCAAAGGTACATCCTCGTTTTTTATAAAAAAAATGTCCCATCAAAAAAGAAAAAGAAAAAGTTGAACCATAATGTGCAGATGGCCGTCGACATTTTTATATTTAATTATGTTGAGTCCTAGATGATTTCTAGGTGCAAGTGTCCCTGGTAGATTTACGGTGTTCACATCCTTGCACTAATCTGCAGTAGATTAGCAAAAAAATATAGTATAATGAACCAATCAGGACACGATCATATCTCAAGGGGATTATACACTTTTCAACAAACAGATGACATGAGCCAGAAAGACCTAAATTACGTTCTCAAGGGTGTTGTTTACACCGTTGTTTCTATGTACAGCAAAATTGATTAACCTATAAAAAATTGTACACCTAAATTTAAGCCATTTCGGAAGAATTTTTTTTGGCCAAATTACATTTCAACCCTGCAATCCAAAAAATGCCCCCTAAAAAATGTCACTTTTGTCCCTAAAAAAAACAAATGTCACTTGTTCTTTCCAGAATGCTATCGCATGCTCTTCGGTTGCACACGGCGTGGTCAGACCCCGCCATTTGGACTTGTCTCGTAGTCGTAGCCAGGGTATTGATCCTGTGGAGCACGCCGCCGGACGGACGGGACGGAGAGTGACCCGTCCGCGGGAGGATGGAGACGCGACGGACGCGACGGCGACGCGACGGCACTTCCTTCCTTCCCTTTTTTCTATACCAGCTGTGTATGTATGTATATATACATGCATATATAGGAGTAGTTGCTGAAATTTAGTCTATTTTAGGCAATCCAATAACTATTTCAGAAATTTTTAATAAATTCTAGAGGCCCACTTAGCCCATTTTTACAAGGTAAGGGATACTATTAAAGTTTAGTCCCATATTGTTAGTTTAGTGGGAGTTGGACCTCCTTATAAGTGAGGTTCTTTCCCCACTTGTACGAGCATGAGAACAAGATGGATATCCACGCGCGCTCCTCCTTCGCCGCCCGCCTCGCCACGACGCGCCGCGCCGCGGGTAGCAGGAATGAGCCGAGCCTTCGTTTCTTCACCTCCTGCCGCAGCCGGACAGTAGGCCTCCGAAACCGCATCTTTTGAGTTCTGTACGGGAGAAGGGTGATAAGGTTTTTGGGGAGCGCTCAGCGCGACTACTGGCTGCTTCATCACGGACGACCCGGTCGCCGACGACTTCTTCCCCGACGTCCACGACCTCCTCGACGACATGGCAGGCGAGGACACTGACCCCAAGTCCAACGCTTCTGCTGCTGCTGTCCCGTACGTGTTCTTGTCTTTCCTGTTAAAGGTTCTGCCGCAGTTCCTTGTTCTAGTTTTTGTCCTACACATGATATGTTATAGTTGCTATACTGTCTGCTTTAGATATGATAGGCTACGGTTCATATATGCAGAAGCTATTTACCTTCTCTCTGTCAGAACACATGACTTGTTTTGTCTTTACTATATTAGTCATGTGTTATCTAGTATTTCTGTTAATAAAATTATTTGGTAAATTGCTCATATTTCCAACAGTAGTTGCCGGCCGGTATGGGGTCGAAGCCGCCTCAGACATTTCCTTACGCACCTATGATGGTTGGCTCGATTGGCACGGGTCGGTACACGCAGACGCAGCTTGACCAGCAGCGAAGCAGTTCGTTGAGTCGGAAGCACAAGCAAGCTCCATGTACGTAGTACATCCGCTGCACTGTTGCTCGCACGGCAGGTCGCTGTTTGGCGCGGCCGTCTCGCCGGAATAGTAGCAGTGGTTTGGAACCGCCTGTGTACGTACGTATGTCGACTGTCCAACCGCTGCAAAATGATGGTGAAGGCAACCAAAAATGTCACATCCTCCGCAATCTTACAAAAATTTCCAAGGATTCCGGTCTACGAAGATGTTTTCCCAACATATGTTACTAGAACTGAAAAATAAATTAAGCAGGAGCTAAGGTAATTCGAGGCAAGCCACCTTGAGTGTGAAAATGATTGGGAGCAAAGCGCCAAACAAGATGATGGGATGCTGGGTCCCCGATCATCAGCTCTCTTCCGCATGCCCATATATCCAGCCGCATGTTAGTTTCCTCTTGCGTTGTATTACAAACCAACAACCATCATCGATACAATCTATGATAGATGCCGGGGTGGAAGAAACACAGACACCCCAAAGAAAGAGAAAATCCAGCCGAACCCCAATTATTTTCCATTTATTTGCTGCACATGAACATTAGCGTTTGTCCTAACAAGAAGAGACACGGAAGTACGCCGTCGCCAAAGCGAAAAGGGAAAAGCGTGTGCGACCCGGCAGCCGGTCCTGTCTGGTTACCAAACAAAACAAGTACTCCCTCCATTTCAAAATATAGTGCGTCCGCGTTTTTCAAGATTCAACTTTGACTATAAATTTAACCAACGAGACCAACTGCGGCGGGAGAAAAAATTATATAATTGAAAACTTCTTTCGAATACGAATTCACTGATATAATTTTTGCTCTCGTCACAATCGGTCTTGGTAATTAAATTTACGGTCAAAGTTGAAGCACGTGGATAAAGGAAGCACTACATTATGGAATGAAAGGAGTAATACATGTACCCGTGGCAGGCTTCTAGTTGATTGGCAGAAATCATGAGATTAGCAAAACCTAATCTCCGGCTGCGGGGCCAGCCGACAACGGCGAGGAAACAATCAACGGCCTAGGATTAGGACTAAGATTGTTACCTTTTTCAATAAATTTCATCTTCGTTAATGAATGACACAACGAAGTTCATTTTTAATTGACCGCCAAAACTGAAAATAAAACTAAGACAGCGAGGACTTGGAAAATGTTGTGGGATGCCTTTTTTTTTGCAAAAAACTTTTGATTTATTCATCTTTGAACACTAGAAATAATAAAAATTACATGCAGATTCGTAGACCATCTAGCGACGACTACAAGCACAGAAATGTGAATAGCATATATATATATGTCATTTGATGCCACAGAAAAACGAAGAATTTGTAAAACAAGGTTGGAGTGGATGCTATTCCTATGAAAAGTAATACACATAATTGTTTCGAATAAAATTCCTATAAGATTCAATATTACAAATAAAACGACCAGCATAGAAAAATGTCCAAGGATTCTAACGCTCCAAAAATCTTATGGAATTCATTTGAATCAAAGGAGCCCTAAAGACAGAAAGAACATCTTCTCCACAACCCCGCAACTAATTTTTCACATCTTGGTTTCTCATCAAGTTGTTGCGGGATTTTAAAAATCTTAACCAATGTGGAATTTAGATGCTATCCCCATGGAGGGGATCTCTTTTCTCACATCACCGTCATGCGATTGTGAACTCGAGAGATGTTGGCTCGTTTTGCACACAAGTGATTTCTCGAGTATTAAAATGTCGTTTTATATGTAGGCCAGGTCAAACTCTCTATTGATTTGATGGGCTAACCTTTTGCCTTGGTTGTCTAAAAATGTTGCCACTCTGTGAGTAATCAAATATGTTATGTTGGCCGCAAACCATTTAGCCATGTAACTATAGTGCCGCCGTGTAAAAGAGGAAATTTTCATTTAAAATATTCTCAAGTTTAAAAATGTGGTTTGATATGTAGGTTGTGCTTCAAACTTTCCAATAGTAACCATATAGCTACTATAAAAATGTTGCCAATTTGTTGGGTAGTCAACTTCTGGCTGAAGATCATCTACACATGTACTGCATCATTTTCTTTCTACTTCTCGCCGCATTCGCCGTCGATGAAACCCCCTCCCAGCCATTCCGGTCTGAAGCATCAAACAGAAGAGCTCGTCGCCGCGCACGATGAGAAGCCATGACCTCACCGCTCCGAGGAAATCGATGTATAATAACCAAGTAGAAGTAGGATGTAATTAAGCGTCGGGCCACGTCTCAAGATGCAGTGCACATGATCACTTACTACATCCTTCCTGCGTTGGTTGATTTCATATTGAGAACCAAAATAAGACGAGTAGAAACTGATTATCACCAACCGACACTATATGCATAGAGGAACCCGTGACGGTCGTAGCCCTACAGATGAACGCCGTTGAAAATCTCGATTCAGTCCGAAGCACCTAAATCAAGACTCAGCGGTGCACACACATGATGAGAACCCTAACCTCATCGGCCCGAGGAGACGGCAAGATTTACAGCGGAACTGGTGAATGACCAAGCAAGAGTAGGAATAGTAATTAAGTGTTGGCCCACGTATTCACTGCAGTACACATGATCAGTACATCCTTCCTTGCATTGACTGATTCCATATTATTATGAACCGAAGTAAGATAATACGGATTTTTTTATTAAGTACATATTGTTGGAAGGAAAAAAATCTCGCTTTTGAAGTCAAAAAGGAAAGCTTTGGCCATTTTTCATGAAGTAATTCCACACTCTGAACAGTAGGTTCTTCTCTTTGTATTCGTGTACACAAACTCACGCGTGTTGGCACGTCACACATCGCTGGCTCACTAGCTAGAACTACCCTGACATGGTCATCGCTCGTCCATCAATCCATGCATCATCCTATCCTTGACGACACACACCACGACACCCGGCCATACATGAAAGGAAACGGCTCCGGTACGATCATATCCCACTTTTAGTGGCGAAACCTCTTCTCGAGTAGAGCTAGAAAGTGGGCTAGCCACTTAGCCAGAACAGGTCCGGTAGCAGCCATGTCCGCATCAGTGCAACGATCAATGCTACTGGTAACTGCGACATGTGCCGTCATTTCGTGCACCGTTTCGCTCACGGTTAACCTAGCTGGCTAGCTAGCTAGCCAGGAAGCTTCACGTATCACGGTCGAGTCGATGTGGACTACGTCTCACGTGGAGGATACAAACCATGGAAATTCAGAAGCAGGGATCGGTAGTTGGATCCTATAAAACGTACTGCTCACACTAGCCATCGTACTAGTATCGTTCTTGGTCATATGCAACGTTCAAAAAGGATGATGAATTGTCTCCAACGGCAACGTTGGCCGACACGGGCTGCGATCCTGCCACCCCTCCTCTACCCTCCTCCTCCCTCCCCCGTCAATGGTGGCGGGTGCTCGCGCCTCGCATGGGCCCGGCCCCCCTCCCTTTCTCCTCATGCAACGGATCACGTCCTCCACTAAGCTTGCATCGCTGTCGATGGGATCCGTCCCATACGCGTGCTTCGTGGCGCCCTTTTCCTTTTCGATGGAGTTCTTCCGTCCTCAGCCATGGTTGCTCCTACCCTTGCTACGGAGCACCCCTTGTCGGGGGACAGGGTGGCTGGAGGTGACCGGAGCGGCTTGCTGCAACCAGTGCAGTGCTGCGTGGGTTGGCTGGTGGCTCGCTCTCGGCTCTCTGGCAGGCCCCGACGGCGGCTTCACAGCTGCAATGACAGCGTGGGGTCTGGTCATGGTGGCTGGTGGCGGCGGATCTAGGGTTCCCGGCCTATATCTGTTCCGCGCCAGTCCTAGGGTTCTTCTAGCGCGAATACGGTGTTCTGCTTGAACTCGTCGGGTTCCCAAGTTGCGTCGTCAAACCCCGTCACTTGAACTTGTCTCGCAGTCGTAGCTTAGCACACATGACAAAGGCCAGGGTATTGATCCTGTGGGTGTGGAGCACGCCGCCCGGCCGGCCCGGCGGACGGAGAGTGACCCATCGGCGGGACGACGGAGACGCGACAGACACCGACGGCGACGCTACGGCACCCACCCGCATTTCCTTCCTTCCCTTTTTCATGAGTGGCGGCCGGGAACTTGTACTAGCGCTTGTGTGCATGCACATATCGTTGCCGGCCCGTTCGTGGAGGAAGCCGCCTGAGACATTTCGTTACGCACGTAACGCGGTTGGCTCGATCGGCACGTGCTACCTACCGACGTTCGACGTACATGTATGCACCACGGTCCACGAGTACAGCCACGATCGAGATGGCCAGATGGGACAATAGTAGGAGTATATATATGCAATGCAAATGCAAGTTGCAGGGGCACGTGGCGTTGAATCGACCTTGCACGTTACAAAATCACAATAGGCACCCTTTTTCTGCACGATAACGTTATTTATACGTACTTCCGTGGCCGGGAAGCGAACGGCTTGGTAGGCAGGCTGGTTTCGTGGCAGGTGGTCGGTGCACGCAGTCTGACTAACGACGAAGCAGTTGGTCGAGTCGCAGGCACAAGCATGCTCCGTGTACGTACATTACATCCGGTGCACTGTTGCTCGCATGCCAGGTCGCTGTTTGGCGCGGGGGTTCCACCTATACGTACGGTTGTGCGTGCGTGTCTCACCGAACTGGCAGTAGAGATTTATTAGAACCGCGTGTGTAGGTACGCATGTGTCTCTGTACGTACGTCGACTCTCCAACCGCTGCAAAGAATTCTACATGTACCGTACGTGCCGGCAGAAGTCAGTGTGACTCGAAAGCTACGGCCGTGCTGCCCGCCCGGCCGGTACTCTGTCTATCAAGACTGTTTATTTATCTTGTACTAGTATAAATCTAACCAAAGCACTTTGATTTGTAGGATTATTAGTTCCAGTATACAATAATGTTTTACTACCAACATCTTTTCATGCTATGACTTCCCAACTATCTATAAAACAATGTTTGCTCGGATCTGATGAGAAAGGGGCGACAATGGTTCTCTATGGATCTGGATGTTTTTTTTTTTACTTCTGCTGTTCTTTGGACTATCTTAATAGTTGATGAATATAGTATAAGTATTCCAGCCTACAAAAATGGCTTCTGAGTATCTGTTTGTACCGTAAAGAAAAAGTAACCGGGAGCTAGGGTAATTCGAAGCAAAGCCGCTTTGAGTCAAAAATGAATAAATGATACTAGGGAGCAAGGCGCCAAACAAGATGACCGGATGCCGGGTCCCCGATAATCAGCAGCTCTCTTTCGCGTGCCCCATATATCCAGCCACATGTTATGGTGTTAAACCACCCGAGCTCCCAATTATTTTCCACTTATTTCATACACATGGACAATAGCGTTTGTCCTAACAGGAAGAGACACGGAAGTACGCCGGTCCTGGGTGCTTACCAAACCAACCAAGCAAGATATCACATCTACATGTACCGGTAGCAGGGTGGTAGCTGATTGGCAGAGATCACGAGATTAGCAGGACCTAATCTCCCACTGCGGGGCCCCGCCGGCGACGGCCAGGGAACAATCAACGGCATAGGACTAGGACAAGGAGTAGTTGATTAGACCAAGCCAACAAAAAAGTTATAACTGAGATTGTTCGTATGTTTCTCAATAAATTACATATTCGTTAATGAATGAAACAGCTGAGATTTTTTTTAGCTGGCTGCCAAAACTGATGCCACAGGGGAAAAAACAAAGAATTTGTAAAAAGGTGGTTGGAATGGATGCTGGATTTTCTATGAAAAATGTAATACGCGTAGTTCCTTAGGAAAACATTCCTATAAGATTACATCCTACAAAATAAAAAATCCACCGTAGAAAAAAAATCCTAATGATTCCTCAACAATGCCAGAAAATAATAAAAATCCCTGTTCAAGAATTCATCCGATTAACCAGTTAACTTGCCGATTAATCCCTACTCATAGGGTCACCGAATAGCCGATAAACTGATAAATCGTTCGATTAATTGATTAAATGGCCGATTAACTTGCCGATTAGCTTGTTAATCCCCTACTCGCCGGCCAGCCGAGCAGTTACCAGTTAACGATTTCCTCAACAATGATAAAAATTACATTTAGATCCGTAGACCACCTAGCGGCGACTACAAGCACTGAAGCGTGAATACTATATACAACATTTGATGCCACATGAAAAACAAAGAATTTGTAAGACGAGGTTGGAGTGGATGATATTCCTATGAAATGTAATGCGCATAATTGCTTAGAAAAAAATCCTATTAGATTCAATGTTACAAATCGAATGACCAACGTAAAACTTCTAATGATTCCAACGCCCCAAAAATCTTATAGGTTTCATTTGGATCAATGGAGCCCTAATAAAGATAAAAGTGACGGGGCTGTTTGGTTCTAGGTCTAATCATGCTACACTTTATCATGCAATGTTGCCACGCTTGGCTAAGGTTATGGGCTGTTTGGTTTGTGACTAACTTTGCCAAAGGTTGTCACACCTAAAGTTAGGCAAGTTTGACTAACTTAGGTGAGTGTTTGGTTCAAGCCACACCTTAGGCAAGCCACACTTAGACCCCGCATGGCATACACACAAAAAATGTGGCAAGATTCCCTTAGGCTTGCAAACTTGCGGCTCCCATTTTGATGAACTAACCTTAGGCAAGCTTGGCAAAAATGTGTGGCAAAGTATGGCAATGCTAGGCCTAGAACCAAACAGCCCCTTTTTTTCAAAATGAGAGCCACAAGTTGACAAGCCTAAGGGGATCTTGCCACACTTTTTAAGTGTATGTGATGTGCGACCCTAATGTGGCTTGCCTAAGATGTGGCTTGAACCAAACACCACTCAAGTTGGTCAAACTTGCCTAAACTTAGGTGTGCCAACCTTAGGCAAACTTAGTCTCAAATCAAACAACCCCGACATCTTCTCCACGCCCCCACCAGCGCTTTTGCATCTTGCTTTCCCGTCAAGTTGTTGCGGGAATTTTAAAACATATCCAACCTGGAATTTAGATGCTATCCCCATGGTGATGACCCCGTTTCTTGCATCACCATCTTGCTATTGCGAACTCGAGAGATGGTGGCTCGTTTTCACACACAAATGATTTCGAGTTCGAAGATGTCCTTTTATATGTAGGCCAAGTCAAACTCTCCATTGATTTGATGGGCTAACCTTTTGCCTTGGCTGTCTAAAAATGTTGCCAATCTATTAGGTAGTTAATTATGCCGGCCCCGAACCATTTAGCCATGTAACCATAATGACAATGTTTGAAAGAGAAATATGTCATTTTAAATGTCCTCGAGTTTTAAAATGTCGTTTAATATGTAGTCAGTGGGTCAAATTTTCCACTGCAAACTATACAACTACTCTAGAACGTTGCCAATTTGTTGGGTAGTCAACTTATGCCCAAAGATCATCTAGACATGTACTCCATCATTTTATTTTATTTCTTCTGGCCGCATTCGTCATCATTGAAGCCCTCTCCTCACTCATCGGATCTGAAGCACCCAACACCAGAACTCATCGCGCATGATGAGAAGCCCTGACCTCACCGCTCCGAGAAAAAGACAAGGCTTACCGTAGAAATAGATGTATAACCAAGTAGAAGCATAATGTATTAAGTGTTAGCCCGCTCGTATTGAATGCAGTCTTGCATTGATTGTTTTCATACCGAGAACCAAAATAAGATAGAAATTAATAGTATCCCGAAAATTATTTTGCACGTCCGAAAGGAAGGCTGCCAGCTTATGCCATGTAGTAATTT
Source organism: Triticum monococcum (assembly GCA_034509565.1). NCBI lineage: Eukaryota > Viridiplantae > Streptophyta > Magnoliopsida > Poales > Poaceae > Triticum > Triticum monococcum. Next base: position 74,351,190 of record CM067846.1, read on the forward strand.
CACGCCTTTTTAGTTTAAAGCAACCTCAAAACAAACAATGTCAACAAGAGTTCCCCCCTAAAGAAAAGAAACAAGAGTTTCGTTTTATTTTTGTGTGTGGCTAGGTCTCAGTCGATTAAGACTTAATAAAGTCTCAGTCAAGCCATATGACATGTACTCCCTCCGTTCCTAAATATAAGTTTGTTTAGACATTTCAAATGGACTACAACATACGGATATATATGTAGACATATTCTAAAGTATAGATTCACTCATTTTGCTCCGTATGTAGTCACTTGTTGGAATCTCTAAAAAGACTTATATTTAGGACGGAAGAAGTAAGAAAGAAGAAAGAAAAAACTAAAAAAAAAATGTGCACAGATCTCAACGTAAGATCTTATGAGTATAGTGTCGACTGAGATTTAATGAAGTCTTAGATGACTGAGATTTAGAAAGATTATTTTTTCTATATTTGTATACACAAACTCACTCGTGTTGGCACCCTCTGTGCATAGGGAAACCCGTGATGCTGGCACATGCCACATTCATGCTCTTGGTCGGCCAGTCTCGGCATACATACTCGATCCGTTCCTGAATATAGGTAAATTACGTATGGATGCATATAAACAATAATATTTCCCCAAATAAAAGAATAAACAATAATACCACCACTGAGAGGGGACTCAACAACAACAGTGTGGGTGTGAATAAAAAAAAACAGTGTGGGTGTGGGTGTGGATCGGACCATGTCCACCCTGTGCGGCCGGCCCAGCCCGGGAAGGTCAACGGTCCGCCACGGACGTCGTGCCTGCCAGTCTCTCCACACGACGACGGCTAATCGCTCCCACGCCGGTACTAATCCTGGCTGCTGCAATAATACCTCACTTATGAGTTGTCACAGGACTACAGGAGAGAGCAATCCGATTCTTTATCACCACCTCGTTTAATCATCGGCAAGCAAGCAGAGCAGCTGAGGGCAGGTCCATTCAGGTCCAGTCGGGGTGTCGGAGTCCTGCGTTTCGGATGTTTGGATTCCGGCAAACCTCTTCAGTTTTGACCCCAATTTATGGAAGAAAACGTGCATGGTCCAAACGGATCTTGCCGTAGATAAAACAGAAGACACCAACGTTACGCTCCCGTGGCCGGGAAGTGAACGGCTTGGTAGGCGTGCTGGCTGGTTTCGCGGCGGGTGGTCGGTAGACGCAGCTTGACTGCCGGCGAAGCAGCTCGTTCGGTCGCAGGCACAACGCGTCTCACCGAGCTAGCAGTAGAGGTTTAGAACCGCCTGTGTACGTACGCATGTTGTACCTCCGTACGTACGTACGTCGACTCTCCAACCGCTGCAAAAAAATATAAGAGTATATACAAGTGTATATGTACGGGCAGAAGTGAGTGTGACTCGAAAGCAACGGCCGTGCGTGCCTGCCTGCCCGGGGCTCGGTCTATCACAGTTTTCATCTTTTGAATTTATAACCAAGTAAAGGCATTTCGATTCTTACTGCAAAGGAATCAACCGGGCGCTGCCTTGAGCGGAAATGACTGGCAGCAAAGTGCCAAACGAGATGACGGGATGCCGGGTCCCCGATGATCAGCTCTCTTCCGCTTGCCCCGTATATCCAGCCACGTGTTAAAGCATCTCTCTAGCAGACATCTTAAAACACATGAAACTGCAAAATAATCATCCGTTTACAGTTTTAGGTGAAAAAATGACTCGAATAAAACCCGTAAACGACTCCGACCCGTAACTTTTTTTAAGGGACGCAGAAAACATTCCGATCAAAACCGGTAAAAATAAGGATTTTCGAGACAACCTGGGGTGCCCTGTATACGCGAAAGACCGTTGACGGGAATCCAACTGCCATCGGAACCTTCATGGATCGACTAACTGACAAAAAACTATCACATTTCACGTATCCGTCCCACAGAACTACCACATTTTGAAAACTGAACAAAAACTTCAGATTAGTGATAATTTCGTGACAAAAAACTACCACTTTCGTAAAAAAGCCATTTTAGACGGTTTAAATATGTTTATGACAGGAGGGGCCCGTTTGTCCGGGCTGACGTGGCGGAAATCACCAACTCGGTTTATTTTGACTGCCATGTTGACCGTTATGGCGGGTGGGGCCCATATGTCATTCTTCTTCTTCCTCCTCTTTCCCTCTCTAACATTTTAACAAACACTTCATGTGCATCATTCGAGCACGCATGTGATCGGGCAGGGCGTCGCCGCTCCTCCGCCATCGCATCCACCCAGCCCGTTGCCGGAGTGGTCCGTCCATGCCAAAGACCTCCTCCTCCGCGCGAAAGAAGCCGGCTCTGGCGCCCTCAGGCCAGTGCTCGCCCGCGCCGCCCACGGGCACCTCCTCTCCTATGCTCTGCGCGCTCCTCCTCCTCGTCCTCTTCTCGACGGCCAGCGTCCACGACGCGTCCAGCTCCGGTGTCGCGCCCTGTCCGCTGCTGGACCCGGGGACGCCGCCGATGAACCTCGGGTGGAGCGCACGGCTGCGCATCGCGCGCGGCATGGCGAGAGGCATGGCATACCTTCACGACAAGAGCCTGCCGACCTGTCGCCGCCGCCGCCGCCCGGCGCAGGAGGAGGGCGAGCCCGTTGGCCGGCGCCGGGCCTTCCTCCTCCGCCGAGGCGGCCGCGCACTACCGGGCACCGAGGCGGCCAAGAACACGACGAAGCCGAGCACCAAGTGGGACGTGTACTAGTTCGCCATGGTGCTGCTGGAGCTGGTGGCCGGGCGAGCCAGTGGGCGGCGGGGGAGGACAAGGGGCAGCAGGCGTTCCTGCTGGCCGACACGGCGTTGCGGGGGGCAGATGGAGGGCAGGGAGGAGACGCTCGCGAGCTGCCTGAGGCTGGGGTTCGCGACCAGGCTCGCGGCGGCCAACGCCACGAGCTTGCAGACAAGGCCACTGGCGACGCGGTACGGCGAGCTCCGCGTCCTCGACAGCGTGCCCATGCTTTGTTTCACCACGCGGGTACGAACACCAAGAGTTCGTTGAAATGCTTAAGAGAGAAAGAGGATGAGGAAGAAGAAGGTAGATGCTGACATGTGGGACCTATCTGTAATAACGGTTAATCTAACTGTCGAAATAAACGGAGTTAACTTTTCCGCCATGTCAGCTCTGACACGCGGGTCCCGCATGTCATAAACAGGTTTAAAATCATAAAACGGTCATCAACTCAACCTGGTAGTTTTTTGTCACGAAATTATCACTAATTTGAAGTTTTTGGTCAGTTTTCAAAATGTGGTAGTTCTGTGGGACGGATATGTGAAATGTGGTAGTTTTTTGTCAATTACTCGCATGGATCGCACCCGTCCGCCATGCTCATCCCGACTACCACGCCTGCCGACCGCCACTGCTCCCCAGCCGCCCGCCCCAACCGTCGCCCACCCACCCGGACGGGGGAGCTAGCTACGTCCGTCCGCTGGAATCGATTTAGATAGTTTGCTAGCTAGCTCTCCGTCTGCTCGATTCAGCTAGCTAGCTTCATGCGAGTCAGCCGTGAACGCCTCGGCGGTGCCTGCTGCTGCAGTCGACACTGCTACTGGCCCCGGCCCGGGCGCGCCCAGTGGCGAGCACCAGGAGGCGGTCGCGGAGGCAGGACACGCACACGCCGAAGGGACGGAGGTCGAGATGGGAAGGGCGTGATGAAGAAGATGGTATATTTAGAGAATATTTTTTGCCATGTTAATCATACGGGCTTTGTTCGGCCGCAGCTAAAATCAGCCCTTATAATGTGTTTTTCTCGGTCCATAAAACACTTATACGGGTCGCAGTTTTAAGGGGTCTGCTAGAGATGCTCTTATGATGGTAAGGGCATCTCCAATCACAGACCCGTAAACCTTCTACAACGTTTGGACCGGACTATCTGAATCGCGGAAGCCATCCAACGCGGCCCTGTATCGGTCCGTGAGGCGGTCCGGACACGATTTATCCCGCAAACCGGAGATAAAAGTGGGAGGTTTGCGGGAGCGATCCCAAGCCTGTTTCTGACTGCCCAGGCCAAACCAAAAACCCCACATCCCTTCCGTGCGTTTTCGGTCAGCGCCAGCGCCCGCATTCATGCCCGCCCAGAGCAGACGCGACCGCTCACTAGCGTCGGCATTGAAGCAGCGCGCTGACCGAGAGAGCGCCGCCCGTGCCACTTTCCGGTCCATGCGACTGCCGCACATTCAAATGACATGACGGTCGCCCGGTCGTCCGTCTGTCTGTCACCCGCATTGATGGCACGCGGTTGCGAAGGCATCTTCTTCGGCACCACCTGTCCATCCATCTGCCGCCCACCGGTGCTATATAAGCCGATGTCCCGATGCCCTGGCCATACCCACACTCATCCCTCTCCACACCACTGTGATAGCCTGGCTTATTAGGGATGATAGACTACTCATATCAATAAGGAATTCCTTCTTTTCCGGGAGCCTATTCAGACAGAACTTCAAAGTTAAGCGTGCTCAGCTTGGTGTAGTTTCAGGATGGGTGACCGACCGGGAAGTTGCTCCCGGGTGCGCATGAATGAGGACAAAGTGCGCAGAAAAGACTAGTATTGATTTGTGAGGCCAGTCTAGATTCCGCCAGGAGTAACGACCACTGGCGGGTGTGTCCGGGGCGTTACAAGTTGGTATCAGAGCCGACCCTCGCGGTTACACGGATGTTTGCGGACAAGTGCGCGGTCATGTTGTTCATGACGTTTGTGACCCGTCATGGCACACGGCATGGCACATGTATCGGACTGGAAGCACAGACGTATGTGCCAAGAGGGAACGTTCCTGTGGCCCGACGAGGACGTCGGTTCCTCTAAGTGGGGGTGTATGTGATAGCCTGGCTTATTAGGGATGATAGACTACTCATATCAATAAGGAATTCTTGTTTTCCGGGAGCCCGTTCAGACAGAACTTCAAAGTTAAGCGTGCTCAGCTTGGTGTAGTTTCAGGATGGGTGAGCGACCGGGAAGTTGCTCCGAGGTGCGCATGAGTGAGGACAAAGTGCGCAGAAAAGACTAGTATTGATTTGTGGGGCCAGTCTAGATCCCGCCAGGAGTAATGACCACCGGCGCAGCGAGGAAGAGTAGTGCACGGTAGGTCGCCGCCGCTCATGTGCCAGGAAGGCCACCGCTCCTCCGATCCTCCCCTTCCGTCGACGCCAAGCTTGATGGGCTCAACATCTTCGGCCGATTAGCCGCTTGACGGCGACGTGGAGGCGGACTGCTTTAGTTCCCGGGGCTCCGAAGGCGGAGCTGAAAAAGGTGAATTTTCGTTCTTTCCGTTCATGGCCGGAAACGGGGACCGGACGCCAGCGATCATGTAGATTAGCCCGTCTAAGACCGCTTTCATGTATTTGTAATGAAATCCGTCATGTTTATATAAAATCAGTCCGTGTTTATATGAAATCCATACTTGTTTGCACGATTTTTTTTCGGTTGATTTGAGTTGTTGTGAAAATATATGCGGCTAGCGTTGGATGACTGCCTCACGCATCCATGTCGGATTGCCTTTGCAGATGCCCTAAACCATCCCAGCCCTCAATTATTTCCCGTTTATTTGCTGCGCACGGACATTAGCGTTTGTCCTAACAGAAAGAGACACGGAAGTACGCCGCCGGTACCGCGTCACCAACGCCAAAAGGGACGCGACCCGGCCGCCGGTCCTGCCTGCTTACCAAACCAACCAAGCAAGATATCACATCTACATGTACCGGTAGCAGGCTGCTGGCTGATTGGCAGAAATCACGAGATTAGCATTACCTAATCTCCCGCTGCGGGGCCCGGCCGGCGACGGCCAGGAAATAATCAACGGCCTAGAACTAGGACAAGGGGTAGTTGATTAGACCAAGCCATTTTTTTAAAAACTAACATTGTTATGTTTCTCAATAAATTACATCTTCTTTAATGAATGAAACAACTAAGATTTTTTCGAGCTGACGGCCAAAACTGAAAAATAAAAATCCAAGGCCCTCTTTTATTCGAAGGAATTGGAAAACTGTAGTGGGATACCATAGCGTATATAGCATTTGATGCCACAGGCAAAACCAAGAATATGTAAAACGATGTTGGAGTGGATGCCATTCCTATGAAACGTAGTTACACATAATTGTTTAGAATAGCATTCCTATAGGATTCAATATTACACATAAAACGATCAGCATAGAAAAATGTCTAAGGATTCTAAAACTCCAAAAATCTTATAGAATTCGTTTGAATGAAATGAGCCCTAAAGACAGAAAAAACATCTTCTCCACAACCCCGCAACTGATTTTCACATCTTGGTTTCTCATCAAGTTGTTGCGGGATTTAAAAAATCATAACCAACCTAGAATTTAGATGCTATCCCCATGACGGGGATCCCGTTCCTCGCATCACCATCACGCGATTTGTGAACTAGAGAGATGTTGGCTCGTTTTGCACACAAATGATTTCTCTAGTATTAAGATGTCGTTTTATATGTAGGCCGGGTCAAACTATCTATTGATTTGATGGGCTAACCTTTTGCCTTGGTTGTCTAAAAATGTTGCCAATCTATCGGGTAGTCAAATATGGTATGCTGGCCGCAAACCATTAGCCATGTAACTATTGGCTCAGAAAACAAATTAGCCATGTAACTATGATGCCGTCGTGTGGAAGACAAAATTGTCATTTTAAATGTTCTCGGGTTCTAAAATGTGGTTTGATATGTGGGGCCGTGCTTCAAATTTTGCACTAAACCATATAGGTACTAAAAAAATGTTGCCAATTTGTTGTGTCGCCAATTTCTGGCCGAAGATCATCCAGACATGTGCTGCGTCATTTTACTTTAACTTCTCGCCACATTCATCGTCGCTGAAACCCCCTCCCCGCCATTTCGATCCAAAGCGCCCAATAACAGAGCTTGTTGTCGCGCATGATGAGAAGCCATGACCTCACCGCTCCGAGGAAATCAATGTATGGCCAAGTACAAATAGGATGTAATTAAGTGTCAGACCACATCTTTAAATGCGGTACACATGATCACTTACTACATCCTTCCTGCATTGGTTGATTTCATATCGAGAATCAAAATAAGCTAAGTAGAAATCAGTTATCACAAACCAAAACGGAGTGGTTTGCGTAAAAAAATAATTCACGTCTTCGAAAGCAAAGCTTTCATTTTCTGTCACTGGGTAATTTCACACTCTTAAGAGCATCTACAAATGGATCTCTCTAACCCGTTTCAAACATCCGGGCAGGCCGTCCGGTCGCTGCCCGGTCATGAAATTTGGACCCAGACGGGTCCCTCAAACGACCCTCAAACACCCGGGCTGACCGGCACCCCCTATATCCAGCCCAAATATGGGACGGATATGAGGCGCTCGGCACGCCCGCCACGTCAGCAATGACATCCGACTATTTAAGCCGGCCGACGTCCCGCAATCCTAACCCATCTCCCTCCCCCTCTCTGCGCCGCTAGTCTGAGCCCTTCCACGTCCTTCCTCTCTCGCTCTGACGCTCTGCCCACGCTCCGGCACTCCAACATGGTCAGGAGCAAGATCACCTACTATGCCATTGCTGATGCCAGAGCGGTGCTACGAGATCCAGCAGCATATCCGGACGAGGGAAGCCGCGCGCGGCGCCCGCATCGCTGTCGGGCTGCCTCCGGACTTGCCGGAGCCAGAGGAAGAGCAGCCGGGGAAAGAGGAGGAGGAGGAGGAGGAGATGGCTCCGATGCAGGTGGAGGAGGCAGAGGAGCCGGACCAGCAGGTGCCGGCCTTCAACATGGAGCAGGCGGAGGCGGAGTTCGTCGTCGCCCAGTCCGACGAGATGGCCGTGTGGCAGGCCATCCTGGAGTCCATCCAGGATGAGACCTATGTAGAGGCCAACCGGGTGTTCCTCCAACAGCATCAGGCGTAGACCGACGCGCTCTTCGACGAGTTTGACGCGAAGATAGAGGTGGAGGAGGCCGGAGCGGAGCAGCCGGAGGCGCCGGAGCTGCAGCTGCTGCCCATGCTGCCGAAGCCGGGCACGGAGATCGTCGTGATCTCCGACGAGGAGTAGATAGGATCGACGTAGTGTGTTTTTTTAAAAAAAGGAGGAAGACCCCCGACATCTGCTTCTAGGCGATGCATGCAACCACTTTATTAATTATTCTCAAAAGACCTTATAAAGAAATACAACAGTAAGCCTGAAGCCATCGTCTAGACAACATCTGTCGCTACTCCTATCCAGTTGATGTAGGGATGTTGATAGTCCAGGCCTAATACCACATACCTCGCCGCCAAGCCTAACATCTAAGACCTAAGGCCCTAACCAAGCCACATGTCGGGTCTGGGGCACACATCGGTCCAGCGGGCTCTCAGAGGCCGCTGCCGCCAACTGCCACCACTCCATCTTCGAGCTGTATGACGCATCAACCTTGCCCGGTCTAGCTGCCCTCGACGCCACCACGGCGCCCAAGGGCACCACCTCCTTGCGCGCGAACAGCTGAGCACGTCGCGGTCCACCGGTACATCTCAGCACCATGCCGCCAAGTACCAGCAGCCGACATAGCTTGAAGTCTCTAGAAGATCTGTTGCGCGTAGCACCTGCTGACCAGGCATGACAAAGCGTAGCACCTATCGATCAGGCATGACTTGACATCTCCACCGAAACTCCATGAAAGACGAAGCCGCTCCACCTCGTGCCTCTGACTTCTAGCGCTGCTCCACAAACGATGCTCCCAAGAGAGAAATGACACCGCGGTACTGCCATCGTCCGATCTGGATTATCGGATCTTAGGGTAAACCCTGAAGCAGCACGAGTGAGTCGACATAAGTTATATGACGATAGCTTCATGAAGATAACGACACAAGACGCCGCCGTCGGCTTCGTTTTAATCGGCAATTCTGTTTCCCCAACTCACATCCGGGACTAGGTGGCGGATCTGGAGATCCGACCATCCAGCCTCAGGCCGACCATCTCCGATGGAGAAGGTGGCCACCACCGCCACGCCCTGGGCCGCAGCCCCCGACGTCCTTGAGTTGCAGGTCGATCCCAGGGACAACAAGCCATTAACGGAATGGTATACAAGGTTGCGGCCCGCCGGAGTCCATCTGGCCCCAGATCAAGCGCCGTCACTGGACCTGCAGTGGTACGCCGCCGCCGCCCCACACACACTGTCGTAGATCTGGCCATCACGGGCCGCCGCCGTCCTGACCGAAGCGCGGGCTGAGGAGAAACGTCGCCGCCGCCGCTGCAGCACACATGCTTAGCCTGCGACGCCCCCGGCGGCGACGGCGGGGGGAGGAGGCGCCGAAGCGCGGGCTGGATTTGCTATATGTGGCTGTAGATGCTCTAATCAGAGTTTCATTTAAAAAAAAATCACGCGTGTTGGCACGTCGGTCCGTAGGACGGACAACCCGTGACGGTCGTAGATACCACATTCATGCTCCCGGTCGGCCGGTCCGGGCATACATGCCTCTTTTCCCGTGGCCGAAAACGGAAAAATACAATAACACCACCACCACACAGAGAGATCGGGGAGAGGCGACACAACAACAGTTTGATTGTGGGTCGGAGCGTGCACGCCCACCCTCCGTGGCGCGGCCGGCCCAGCCTGCCCGGGCCGGTCAACGGTCCGCCGCGCACGTCGTGCGTTCCAGTCCCTCCGCACGACGACGGCGGCTAGTCCCGGGGGCCAGGCTGCTAACCATCCTGGATGGATTTCGCTGCAATAATCCCTCACTTATGAGTTGCCGCAGAGCATTCCGATTCTTTATTACCACCTCGTTTAATCATCGGCGCTCGGCAAGCAGAGCAGCTGAGGTCCATCCAGATCCAGCCGCACGAGAAAGTTTCAAAGCATCTCCTCTCTCTCCCCTCCCCTCTCTCTGTCTCGAGAAGAGTCTTCCTCCTTGGGGGGAGGCAGGCAGCAGGGAAGAAGCAAAGCCCAGCAAGCAAGCAAGGGAGCTGCCGCTGCTTCTTCTTGCTGCTCCTCCAGATCTAGGCGAGGGAGGAGGAGGAGGGGGAGGGCGCGCTGGGGTCTGCGTCGGAGATGAAGGCGGCGCTGCGGAGCCGGCAGGAGCCGCGGCGGGTCAGCAACGGCGTCATCATCGCCGCCATGCTCCTCTCCCTCTGCGTCCTCAGCATCGTCAAGGCCAGATACTGCTCCACCCCCTTCGGTATGTCTATGCCTACCTTCTTCTTCCTCTTTCCCCTTTTGTTCTGTGTCGAGCTTGGACGGGTGGATGAGAGCTTGGATGTTTCATTGGGACGGCCGCAGGCAAGCCGGACGACCAGCTCAAGGAGCAGATGAACTCCAGCATCCGGATGGAGACCGACGACGAGCCCACGCCCGCCGCCACCACGGTCGGAGGTGAGCGAGCACAGCCCCGCCCCCGTCTTCCGGATCGATTGATAGATTGATTCGGCCGAGCTAGCTAGAATTGACTGATTTGGGGGCGAAATGTATGTAGTATGTTGCTCAAGACTCTTCCTTTTTTGCTGGTCAGTGTCAGAGGAGGACGCGGAGGAGGATGTGGAGGACGACAGCGCCGCCCCGGTGCCCAAGGTCACCGCGGAGAGGGCGGAGAAGACAGCCGTTTTCTCCGGCGCCGGCGCGGGGAGGAAGGATAAGGATAAGGGGCACAAGAAGAAGAAGAAGCCGACCTGCTTCATGACGAGCAAGCGCTCCGAGCGGTGCGAGGCGGCGGGGGACATCCGGGTGGTCGGCAACGCCTCCACCATCTACATCGACTCGCTGGACCGGGAGTGGCGGACCAAGCCGTACGCGCGGTACCACGATCCCGTCGCCATGACCCACGTCCGGGAGTTCCTCCTCAGGCCCTTCCCGTCCGACGCGCCGCCGCCGGCCTGCACCAAGAACCACTCCGTCCCCGGGTTTGTGTTTTCCAACCGCGGCTTCTCCGGCAACCTCTACCACGACTACACGGACGTGCTGGTGCCGCTCTTCCTCAGCACGCGCAGGTTCAACGGCGAGGTGCAGTTCCTGCTCAGCGACCTCAAGCCCTGGTGGGTGGCCAAGTTCCGGCCGCTGTTCCGGCAGCTGTCCAAGTACGAGGTCGTCGACGTGAACAACGACCTGGAGGTGCACTGCCTGCCCCGCATCGTCGTCGGCTCCGACTTCCACAAGGACATGGGCATCGTCCCGTCCAAGGCCGCCGGCGGCGTCTCCATCGTCGACTTCAAGCGCACCCTCCGCGACGCCTTCGGGCTGGAGCGCGCCGCGGCGTCCCGCGGCGGCGCCACGGGCGCCGGCAAGCCGCGGCTCCTCATCATCTCCCGCAAGAACTCGCGGCGGTTCCTCAACGAGCGGGAGATGGCGGCCGCCGCCACGGCCATGGGCTTCGACGTGCGCATCGCGGAGCCCGACCAGCACACCGACATGTCCACCTTCGCGCGGCTGGTGAACTCGGCGGACGTGATGGTGGGCGTGCACGGCGCCGGGCTGACCAACATGGTGTTCCTCCCCGCGGGGGCCGTGCTGATCCAGGTGGTGCCGTTCGGCGGGCTGGAGTGGCTCACCGGCGTGACCTTCAAGAACCCGGCGGCGGACATGGAGGTGACGTACATGGACTACAACGTGCAGCTGGAGGAGAGCTCGCTGCTGGAGCAGTACCCGCGGAACCACCAGGTGCTGACGGACCCCTACGCCGTGCACAAGCAGGGGTGGGACGCGCTCAAGGCCGCCTACCTGGACAAGCAGAACGTGCGGCTGGATCTGGACAAGTTCAGGGCCACGCTCCGGGACGCGCTCAGCCGGCTGCCGCCGGCGTCCACGCCGTTGGCCTGAGCCTCAGCCCGCCCTGCTCGGCCACGTCCGTCCCCGGCCCGGTAGATGTAGGTCCTTCCGTGACTCCGTGTATATCTATCTGCTCTGCTCCGTGCCTGTGCCTCGTTTTGCTTAACTTGATTCTTGATTTCTTCTTCTTCTTCCTCTTGCTCTTCTTCTGGTAAGATCCCCATTGACGGCGAGCAAGAACTTGTGGTTACAGAGGATGTTTCGTTCATACCCTTTTGTGATTATTTCTTTCTTATATCAAATTAATTTACAAGAAAAATGTCAAGAACATAGAGCAGCAGACATGTAAATCCATGTGATGCTGCTCATCTTGCCTTCGTTCCCTCAATTCCCATTGACAATGTCGTGTCAGAAACTCAGAATCCATGGGTTAGCCCCGGAGAAATTTCTTGGTCATGGGGGGAGAAGAGGAGGACTGCGACTTGGCGAGCTCCAGCTCCGTGTCAGCCAGAGCTGATAGGTTTGTCTGGCTCGTTGGCAGCTGCCGCGAAGTGGTGGAGCGATTTCGTCAGCTGATCGATGTGTTGGTTGATTGTTCGGCCAGCGGAAAAGAAATCAAAGCTCGGCTGATTCGCCGGGGCTCGTGGGCGCGTCGCTGTCGCCGAACTGGGAGCTGCCAACTCCGAGCTACCTCCGGCCCCGGCCTGCCAGCGTCATCTCGGTGTGACATCGTGTGAGGCGCACGGGCTGCCCGAAGCTTCGCCGGTCTTCTTCTCTCCCCTTTCTTTCCAGGGGGAGGAAATGTCAGCGGCCGCCGTGTCGCCGTCCGGTCTCGTTATCTTTCTTCCGCATTTCGCCGTCTGGTTAAAAGGCAGACTTATTCAACGATTTCTTCTTCTTCTTTTGTGACTGGACCTATTCAAGGAGTGTATTCGCGGCCGGACCACCGAGTCTTGTTCACGAGAGTGGAATTTGTTGAGTGGATTGAGAATTAACTCTCCTGAGAGTGAAATTTACTGTCTTTTTCTTCTGGATACATGTCCTTTTATTGAACTCAAAATAAATGTCCTTTTTTCTAGAGTGGATCTATACAACGCGCATATCCGCATAATTCACGGCGGGACACTAAATCTTGCATGAGCGTGTAATTTGTTGTCTGGATTAAAAATTGATTTTCCTAAGATCAAAGTTCATTGCCTTTTTCTCTGATAAATATCGATTTCATTAAACTCAAGATATAGCTTTACTAGTGATCTAAACGATCTTATATTATTTCTTACAGACGGAGTACAGCGGATAATGAGTGGACATCCGTACTTTGCATAATTAGGATGCACACAACCAACATTAATAGTCTCACAATGTAAAGAAAAAGACATAATGGCCGAAGTTTTCTTTTAGGACGCCGCTAACTACCACACGTGTGGGCGTTAAGAAATCTGCCCACACGTTCTGTGTGATATCTAAGAGGACCAGCACACACGTATGTGTGTGGGCAAAACAACTAGCGCCCACACGTCTCTTTTTTCCTCCCGGTTCCTCTTACACGCGTGCGTGTGGGCGAAATAGATAACGCCCACACGCCCGGTACGTCAGGCCTCGTACCTCGTGGTCCTGCACGCCCCACGTGACACTTTACCACGCACCCTGCAGTTGCCATGGGCTGGACCCTCGTCCATATTCGTTTAAGTGCAGTTGTCATGTCGCTGAACTACGGTTGCCATGTCGGACAACTACAGTTGCCATGTTTGCTCAACTGCAGTTGCCATCTCAGGTCAAAATTCCAGATTGCCATTTTTTGGACAACTACAGCTGTTGCCATGATTTCAAAACTTTAGGAATTGTCATCTACTAACACTAGGCAGTTGCCATGTAGCGCTACAAGAAAAGGCATGACAAAAATCATGTTCGGGTAAAAGAGAGAGTTGCCATGTGCTCAAAAGCACGCTAGGGCAGTTGCCATTTAAAAAGAAAGAGTTGCCATCTGCTTACGTGCATGCTAGGCCAGTTTGCCATGTACTATGCAAAACATATGTCAACTAACATGTTCGGGTGAAAAAAAGAGTTGCCATCTGCTTGCAATCACATCAGGGCAGTTGCCATATACACTGCAAAATGCATGGCAACTGGCAGCTTGGGTGTGGGAGAGGAGGCGGGCGTATGGGCGAGATGGCAAACGCCCACACACTAGCCCTGTGCGTGACTGAAAACTGGTGTGTGGGCGAACTGCTAAACACCCACACTCCGGCTCCTCCATGTGATAAAACGGATGTGTGGACGACCTCTCTCACACACCACACACGCGAGTTGTCCTACATGGCATGCAAAATCAGCTAATTTGTGTTAAGATTCGTGCGAAAGTTACTGGACGATGATGAAGACGTGTGGTCGAGATGGTCAACGCCCACACGTGTGGGCGTTAACATTTCCGTTCTTTTAAGGACTTTTATAACTACCAAACGTTCGAATTTTAGTAATAGGCAAGAACGATCCTTACTTCACTCTAATTATACAGATACATGCATTAGAATGACTAATTTTTTCTTTCAGGTGCACTTCGCCCTCTAATTACATGCATATATATACTAAAGGATGAAAACCTGATGTCATTCTTGATTATTTTTTTCGGACTTCGAAATGTTTTGGAGCTCAAACCGTCGCTCCGATTGAAAAATCGTCTTCACAAAAAAATCGTCTCGACAAGATCTTCGAAACTAGATCCCATGTTGGTATGTTCTGATGACTTTTTTTTGGGACCAAAAGTTATCACATCTAGGCTATGTAAGTTATCACGTCTGTCATACATAAATTACCGTGTCATTTACACAAAAATTTCTGGGATATGTTTTCAACAACCTTTTATTCCAGGATCAAAAAGTGATTATGATGTTTGTAGTGAGTTATTAGATTTGTTGTGTATATTGCCATGTTGCACAAAAGTTATCGGGTTATGTTTTTCAACAATTTTCAACCGCTCGGTCAAAAAATTACCGCGATATTTTGTATATGAGTTACCAGCTCTCATGTGCGTGTATTATCATGTTGTTTACACGTGAGTTATTAGGACTATTTTTTAACAAAAAATTTCCTTGGTCAAAAAGTTACCACGTCTTGATTAAGTAAGTTAACAGCTCTGATGTATTTATATTACCATGCTATTTACACACAAGTTGTCAGGGTATGTTTTCAACAAATTTTTATCCCAGAGTCAAAAGTTACCCTGGGTTTGTAGTGAGTTATCAACTTTATTATGTGTATAATACCGTGTTATTTGGACAGAAAATACCAGAAATATGTTTTTCAACAAATCCCCCCCTTCCCCCCGCAGTTCACGTAAATAGCAGGTCTGCAGTGCTTCTAGTACCATGATATTCACGCAAACGTTATTAAGGTTATATTTTTCAAAAGAAATTCCTCGAGGTCGAAGTTATCATGTATATTACGCGTTATTACCATGATAATATACAAAAGTTACCAGGGTACATTTTTGACAACTTTTTTCCTTCAGGTGAAAATTGCCGTGGTGTTTGTGCCTGAGTTATCAGGGCTGCCATGCAAAAATTACCATGTTGTTTACACTTAAATTACCGGGGAGATGTTTCAATAATTTTTTCACCCCTGGTCGAAGTTACCATGACATTTAGATGTAAGTTATTGGGTCCCGGTGCATAATTACCACGACATTTGCATAAAAGTTACTGGGGTATATTTTAACTCAAAAAATCCCTTATGTGAAGTTGACATGATATTTACAATAATACTACATAGGCAAAGTATACAATCTGTTGGTATATGGGAGACTATAAGACAACTTGAGAAATCTAAAAAAACACAAGAAGAAAAATGCTTTTTTTGGCTCATATGAAAATGAAAAAAAGGTAAACCATCATATTTCTACTTATTGGACAACAATCAAGGTAGGGTGAGTTGGTTAGTACACTGCTGCTACATCGTAGGAGTCGTGGGTTTGAGTCCCACTTTAGATAATTACTTTTACTTTTATTAATGCGTGAAAAATAAATCCCGATCTCGACATGGGATGGGCTGGCATATGGGGTTGTGCGATCGAACGATCGGGTCTATTGGAAAGATACAAACGTTTGAAAGTTACAAATTATTTACACAGAAATTACCGAGGGTATGTGTCAACAACTATTTCTCCAGGTCAAAGTTACTGCCGTGTTTGGACCCAAATTATCAGGTCTACAATGTATAAGCTACCATACTATTTACATGAAAATTACCAGGGTATGTTTCAATAGCTTTTGTTTTATGAATGAAAGTGCGTGTACATACAAGTAATAACCAACAAAAAGAATAACTAGCTACCAATTGTTTAGTGTGGACTATGCAGTTGTGTAACTAAAAAGTTGTCATTGGTTATAATGTAGCGTATGCTACTAGGTAACTACATATTTACTACAGGATTTTGACAGAGGCGTTCATGACGTATACCAAATTATCTTAGATCGTGTGAATGATACACCACAGAAACGTGGCTAAAAATCACCATGAATAATAGTTTTTTTTTCATTTTTTTGAAAAAAAAGTAATTTAGGTGACCTGGTTGATGGGCTATAGCTTAGTTACATGAGACTCAGGTGCGAGTCCAAGGCACCACACACACATCAATTTTTTTTTAGTTTCCTGGCTGTAGATGCAAAGGAACACTAATACAATAAAACAAAACAAAATGTTCTTTTATTCACAAAGCAGAGCTAGCTGGGTTGGTTACCAAGAGGATTATGCACTCAACAGGTCAAGGTTTGAGTCTAGTATCTGTAGTTTTTTTTTAAAAGCAAGTCAGCAACAGGGAGGACCGCTTGAGCCGTAGCGAACTCGTTCGGATGTCTTGCGAAGGTGAGAACGTTCGGAAGTTACAATTATCGTTGTTTTAAATGTCTAGGAAAGACATGTGAAAGAGGAGAGATGCATGTGAAAGAGAGGAACAATCTAGTGAATTTTTTACCCGAAGTATAAGGAAAATGCGGAAAATATCCTGTACTTGGGGAATTCCAATTGACGTCAAGAGACTTGATCATTTAAAAGAAGTACGGAAAAAGTGGAGCAACAACTTTTTCAATACAAGTGAAATAGTTATCTATTGGAGTACTTACCAACACTTGCATGAACAATGTTCCATTGTGTAGGACCTTGAAGTAGATGTGTCTAGAGGGGGGTGATTAGACACTTCATGCCAAAGTTGCAATTTTTTTAGCTTTTTTGGTTTAAGTGGAGTTTAAGCATTATTTCAACAATCACAATACGTATCAAGCAAGTATGCAAAGAGTATATAGGCAGCGGAAAGTAAAGCATGCAATTTGCAAGAATGTAAAGGAAAGGGTTTGGAGAAATCAAACGCAATCGGAGACACGAATGTTTTTCCCGTGGTTCGGATAGGTGGTGCTATCCTACATCCACGTTGATGGAGACTTCAACCCACGAAGGGTAACGGTTGCGCGAGTCCACGGAGGGCTCCACCCACGAAGGGTCCACGAAGTAGCAACCTTGTCTATCCCACCATGGCCATCGCCCACGAAGGACTTGCCTCACTAGCGGTAGATCTTCACGAAGTAGGCGATCTCCTTGCCCTTACAAACTCCTTGGTTCAACTCCACAATCTTGTCGGAGGCTCCCAAGTGACACCTAGCCAATCTAAGAGACACCACTCTTCAAGAAGTAACAAATGGTGTGTTGATGATGAACTCCTTGCTCTTGTGCTTCAAATGATAGTCTCCCCAACACTC
Source organism: Triticum monococcum (assembly GCA_034509565.1). Classification (NCBI taxonomy): domain Eukaryota; kingdom Viridiplantae; phylum Streptophyta; class Magnoliopsida; order Poales; family Poaceae; genus Triticum; species Triticum monococcum. The sequence continues at coordinate 74,368,615 of CM067846.1, forward strand.
AACTCTCTCTCATAGGATTTGGATCTAGTGGAAAGAAGATTTGAGTGGAAAGCAGCTTGAGAAAGGCTAGAGATCAAGATTCATATGGTAGGAATGGAATATCTTGGCCTCAACACATGAGTAGGTAGTTTTTTCTCAGAAATAGGATGCTGGAAGTATAGGCTTCGTCTGATGGCTCTCTCATCGAATGAAGAGGAGGTGGAGGGGTATATATAGCCTCCACACAAAATCCAACCGTTACACACGGTTTTCCAATCTCGGTGGGACCGAATCAACAAACTCGGTCGGACCGAAAAGGTAAACCTAGTGACCGTTAGAGATTTCGGTGGGACCGACTGAATCAACTCGGTGGGACCGATGTGCTAGGGTTAGGGTAAATCCAAAACTCGGTTTGACCGATTACTCAAACTCAGTGGGACCGATTTGGGTAATAGGCGAAACAGAGAGTTGGCCAAGCAAACTCGGTGGGACCGATTGCATATCTCGGTGAGACTGAGAATAATGCAATAGATAACAGAGAGTTTGCAAGCCCATCTCGGTGAGACCGAGATCCCATCGGTGAGACCGAGCTGATTAGGGTTTCTGGCAGTGGCTATGACAAGTGAAACTCGGTGGCACCGGATAGGAATAATCGGTATGACCGAGTTTGGCTTAGGGTTTAGGTCATTTGTAGATATGGGAAAGTGGCTGAGGATTTTGGAGCATATCATTAAGCACATGAAGCAAGAGGCTCATTAAGCAACACCTCATCCCTCCTTGATAGTATTGGCTTTTTCTAAAAACTCAATGTGATCTTGGATCACTAAAATATAAAATGAAGAGTCTTGAGCTTCAAGCTTTAGCCAATCCTTTGTCCTTAGCATCTTGGAGACCTTCCCACAACCTTTAGTCCATGTCACTTCATTGTTGAACTTATCTGAAACATACTAGATGAAAACGTTAGTCCAACAAGAGATATGTTGCCATCAATTATCAAAACCACCTAGGGAGCACTTGTGCTTTCAATCTCCCCTTTTTGGTAATTGATGGCAACATACATCAAAGCTTTAGATAAAGATATAAAGAATAGCAAGTAAAGTTTTGGAAGGACATGTAACAAATATAAGCTCCCCTACATGTATGCAATCATATGAATATAAAATATAGCAGCATGTGAGAGCATAATCATGATAGAGTAGACAATGTGTTACATGTATCTTGGCCATATGCATCAGAGTAAAAGATTATCAAGGAAAATACCTTCATGCTCATGAGTCCTTCTTGCAAACAGTATGTACATAAGCAAGAACTCCTCATACTCATGATTTTGATGCATACACTTACCTTGTAGTTTTTGAGTTGGCTTAGGATAAAATGAACCTGCACAAACAAAGTTAGATAACATAGGTACATCCACTAGCCAGGGCAAACAAAAGAAACCACAAGAGTACCAAGACTGGGATGACATGTAGAGAGTAAGTACTAGGTACTACATTGAATTCAACATGTCCCCAAGAATAAAGATATGCAATGAATTTGACTGATTTCTTTCCCTTAGGTGTCTTGCTCCCCCTGAATCTTACATGGGATATTGGGAGAAGATAGGGAACAGAAGATCAGAGCTGACAGATACATATGAACATGTCTTTCCGCCTAAAAAGACACGTGACATCTCTCCTCTTGAACATTAAGCATCTGGGATCCTTGAGTATTTTCTCTCCCCTGGAAGTCTCTTTCTCCCCCTTAATACTTTCTCTCTTGTGTGTTTGGTCCTTGAGACTTTTTCTCTCCCTTGATGAGATCTCTCTCTCCTATAAGCTTTGATGTGATCTCTCTCTCCCCCTTTGACATCAATTTCCAAGAAGGGCTTTCTGGAATCCGTCATATAGGTTTGGTCCTTGAGACTCAACACAAAGCAATGGATAAAATTATGATTCTTGTAGAGGACAAGATTCATTGAGTGGAGCTCGATGAGAAGAAATGTAGAACAAGTGGCAAACTGTTTTTCTGATTGCAAAGTCGGTGGCACCGGGTGGCATATTTCGGTGGTACCGAAAAGATTCGGTTGGACCGAAAATTGCAAGTTGGTGAAACCGAGTTTACATAGAGAAAAAAACTTGTCACCTCAGCTCACTAGACATGTAGGATCTCACAAAGATTTGCAATGAATTACCTGAAGGATTTGCAAGGAATTGAATGCAGAAAATGCAGAACAAAAGCAAAGAGAAAAAGAAGAAACTGAAAGATCTAGATGAAGTTTATTTTTTTTGTTTTTGAAAAAAGAGAAAAGAAATTAAACATGCATGACACAAATGCAACAACACAAAGAAGGAACACAAGAGAACTTCATCTCGAGTTGGGCGGTGACATAGTCACCTATGTTAGAGTATATTGACTTAGGAGTCAAGTGAGAACACTGGATCATAGGTCATACTCATCGTTTAAGCTCAAAATGGGGTTACCATTTTTTGTTTAAGCATCTTGATGTATTCACATCTTGTTGAGTTGCTTTGACTTCATGTCTTGGTGTAAAGCTTCTCTAAGATGGAATAACATACCTTGGGTGGTGGTGTGGTTCTTGCTCATGTAGTTGAACTTGTGTGGGTGCTCAAGGTTGATGTAGCTCATCAAGAGTTGGGAGCACCACTTGGAGTGTGAGTTCACCTACCTACATGGATTAGTTCTTGCAAGGAAAAGCACTTGTGTATCCAAAAATGACATTCATGAAGCTCAACATAGAATTTGTCAAAGGATATGTTTGAATGATTTTGTGCGTCCTTGTCTTCAACCACCATCGTGTAGAGACTTGGTGATGTAGAGATTGCTCAAGATGTGAGTGAGTCGCAATCTCACAGAATTAGATTCAACCAAGCACCTACATGGGTTAGACAACATGCAAGGTACAAATATATCCAAGACATAAGATAGTCATCATAAGAGATATATCATGGATTAGTCATAAGTTCATGTCTTGCATGTATCCAATGGAGTTCCTACTCCAAGTTCGAAGCATCAATGATGTTCAATTCTCCTCTCAACCTGCAAAACGCTTTCTCATCAAGTGGTTTAGTGAATATATCCGCTAATTGCTTATCGGTGCGAACATGCTTAAGATCAATGTCACCCTTAGCAACATGATCTCAAATGAAATGATGACGAACTTCAATGTGCTTAGTTCGAGAATGTTGTACAGGATTATGACCAATTTTAATAGCACTTTCATTGTCACAAAGCAATGGAACATGTTTCACATAGATCCCATAATCTTTAAGAGTTTGGGTCATCCAAAGTAACTGAGCACAACATGAACCAGCGGCAATGTATTCCGCTTCGGCGGTGGATAAGGATACGGAGTTTTGTTTCTTGGAAGACCAAGACACAAGAGATCTACCAAGAAATTGACAAGTACCCGAAGTTGACTTTCTATCAACCTTGTCTCCGGCATAATCCGAGTCGGAATAGCCAACAAGATCAAAAGAAGACCTCTTAGGATACCAAATGCCAAAGTTTGGTGTATGAATTAAGTATCTAACTATCCTTTTCACGGCCTTAAGATGACATTCTTTAGGAGCAGCTTGATATCGTTCACACATGCACACACTTAGCATAATATCGGGACGTGAAGCACATAGGTATAACAATGAACCGATCATAGAGCGATAAACCTTTTGATCAACCGGTTCACCATCTTTGGTCAAATCATTATGTCCACTAGTAGGCATGGGTGTAGACATACCTTTGCATCTTGCATATTGAACTTTTTGAATAAGTCCTTGGTGTACTTCGTTTGAGAGACAAATGTACCTTCCTTAGTTTGCTTGATTTGCAAACCGAGAAAGAATTTGAGTTCACTCATCATAGACATCTCAAACTTCTCTGACATTAGCTTTCCAAACTTTTCACTAAAGAGAGGGTTAGTTGAACCAAATATGATATTATCAACATAAATTTGGCATACAAATAGTTCTTCATTAACCCTTTTAGTAAAAAGAGTAGAATCAATTTTACCAATTTCAAAACCACTTGCAATAAGGAACTTAGTCAAGCATTTATACCATGCTCTAGGAGCTTGTTTAAGACTGTAAAGAGCTTTGTGAAGTTTGTAAACATGATTAGGTTTCTTAGGATTGACAAAGCCAGGAGGTTGTTTGACATAAACTTCCTCCTCTTTCACCATTTAGAAAAGCACTTTTAATGTCCATTTGGTACAAGGTATGGTGATTAGCATAGGCAAGTAAGATGCGAATGGACTCAAGTCTAGCAACGGGAGCATATGTCTCACCATAGTCCATACCTTCGACTTGTGTGTATCCTTGGGCGACGAGACGTGCTTTGTTGTGAACCACTTGTCCATCTTCATCTTGCTTGTTGCGAAACACCCATTTGGTACCAATGATGTTGTGGTTGTCGTCAGGCTTCTCAACCAATGTCCAAACTTGGTTTCTCTCAAAGTTGTGTAGCTCTTCGTGCATGGCGTCTATCGAATCCAGATCCTCCAATGCTTCTTCAACCTTCATAGGTTCAATGCTAGAGATGAATGAATAGTTTTCACAAAAGTTAGCTAAACGAGTTTTTGAGCGAGTGATTCTCCCGGTTTGTATATCATTGAAGATTTGCTCGACGGGATGATCTTTGGCAATTCTTGCTCGAACTCGTGAGAGCTTTTGCTTGGGTCTTTGTTGAACATTTTCTTCATCTTGTTCTTCTTCTTGGCCTTCTTCATTATTGACGTTGTCATTGTCTTGTCGTGGTGGAGAAGGAGTTGTTGATGTTCGTCTTGATGCATTTCCTTGTCTTCTTCATCTTGGTGTGTCCCACTTGTGGATGCTTCCGTATCAATTCTTGGTTCACCTTGTTGTGAAGTAGAAGCCTCCACTTGGACGGATGAAGTACTCTCCTTCACCTCCGTTGGATGAACTTTGCCTATGGACAAGTCTTGGATTGCTTCTGAAGGGTCTTTGTCTCCTACATCAATTGGCAATTGCTCTACTTGCGAGCCATTATATTCATCAAACTTCACATCTACCGTCTCTTCAACCTTTCGGGTGAAATTGTTGTAGACACGGTAAGTGTGAGAGTTTGAGCCATAACCAAGTAGGAAACCTTCATGAGATTTAGGAGCAAACTTTGAACGACGATGCTTATCAAAAATGTAGCACTTTGAGACGAATACTCGAAAGTATCCAACTTGGGGTTTGTTACCGGTGAGGAGCTCGTATGCCGTCTTGCCGAGTAGCTTGTGAAGATACAAGCGATTTGTTGCATGACAAGCTGTCTCAACCGCTTCTGCCCAAAAGTGCTCCGGCGTCTTATATTCATCAAGCATTGTTCTTGCCATTTCGATGAGCATTCGGTTCTTCCTCTCAACAACTCCATTTTGTTGAGGTGTGTACGTAGCCGAGAACTTGTGTGAAATCCCTTCTTCGTTAAGAAAGGTGTCCACATTTGCGTTCTTGAACTTCGTTCCGTTGTCACTCCGAACCTTCTTGATCTTCACGTCAAACTGATTTTGGGCCTTCCTAGCGAAGTTTTTGAAGATCTTTTGGACCTGCGACTTGTCATTAAGAAAGAACACCCACGTAAATCTTGAAAAATCATCAAGTATAACTAGACCAAAAGAATTTCCACCGAGACTCTTGTAGGCGTTGGGACCAAAGAGATCCATATGAAGTAGCTCGAGTGGCCTCCTTGTAGTCATGATGTTCTTCACGGGATGCCTTCCTCCAACCTGTTTACCTGCTTGACAAGCACTGCAAAGTCTATCCTTATCAAATATGACATCGTTAACTCCAAGGATATGATTTCCTTTAATAAGCTTGTCAAGGTTTCTCATGCCAACGTGACCTAGTCGTCTATGCCACAACCAACCTTTTGAGGATTTAGCAATAAAGCAAGTTTTAGGTTGTGCCTTTTTAGAGAAATCAACAATGTAAAGATCACCTCTACGCATACCGGTAAAGACCATTTTATGATTGTCTCGACGAAATACTTGGCAATCTACCTCAGTAAATAGGACATTCAAACCGAAATCAGCAAGTCTAGATACTGAAAGTAAGTTGTAGCTGAGTGATTCAACGAGCATGACATTTTGAATGGAACTATCATGTGATATGGCCACCTTACCAAGGCCAACCACTTTACCCTTTGAGTTATCACCAAAAGTGACATATTTTCGAGGTCCGTCATTTTCAGCAAGCTCACGAAACATCTCTTCATCTCCGGTCATATGATCAGTACATCCACTATCGAGAACCCATTCCTTTCCTCCTGACGCATATCCCCGAAGATTTGCCGTAAGACCAAAGTGTCTCATTGCATCATCAAGATCGAAGTCACTATCATCATCATCATCATAGTATCCATGTTCACCATGATCTTGTGACTCATCATTTCCTAGAGAGGGTAATTCATTAGATAAAAGATCATCAAAGTGGTCGCTTTTATGAATTCTTATAGCTTCGAATATAATATCACTAATGATTCCAACATCTCCTTTAGCTCGCTTGAGATTGGCAAGCTCAAATAGACAATTACCAAAACTAAGATCACTAGAGTTCATCTTACTCAAGGCAATAGATTTATGGAGAATTTCATCCAAATTTTTCAAGGAATGGTCGGGAAATCGCTCCTCAAGAATTTCCATATAGTATAGGCACAATTAAGAGTAGGCAAACTAGCAATCAAATTTTTGGGCAATCCTCTAGTGATGAGCTTAATAGTTCTAAGATTGCGAATCATGTCAATATCTTCATCTAGGGTAGGATGCAAAGGATCAATGTGAGGTGCACAAGGGCTAGCAATATACATGTTCAAATGATATTGGTTGAAGATTACAAGCATATCATTTTTCCACTCATGAAAATACTCTCCATCAAGAATAGGCACTCTATGTCTAAGACTCCCTAAAGTAGACACATCCATCTTCCTCCAACGGTAATTAAACCAAGGCAATGGAGACCAAAGCTCTGATACCACTTGTAGGACCTTGAAGTAGATGTGTCTAGAGGGGGGTGATTAGACACTTCATGCCAAAGTTGCAATTTTTTAGCTTTTTCGGTTTGAGTGGAGTTTAATAATTATTTCAACAATCACAATACATATCAAGCAAGTATGCAAAGAGTATATAGGCAGCGTAAAGTAAAGCATGTAACTTGCAAGAATGTAAAGGAAAGGGTTTGGAGAAATCAAACGCAATCGGAGACACGGATGTTTTTCCCGTGGTTCGGATAGGTGGTGCTATCCTACATCCACGTTGATGGAGACTTCAACCCACGAAGGGTAACGGTTGCGCGAGTCCACGCAGGGCTCCACGCATGAAGGGTCCACGAAGTAGCAACATTGTCTATCCCACCATGGCCATCGCCCACAAAGGACTTGCCTCACTAGCGGTAGATCTTCACAAAGTAGGCGATCTCCTTGCCCTTACAAACTCCTTGGTTCAACTCCACAATCTTGTCGGAGGCTCCCAAGTGACACCTAGCCAATCTAGGAGACACCACTCTCCAAGAAGTAACAAATGGTGTGTTGATGATGAACTCCTTGCTCTTGTGCTTCAAATGATAGTCTCCCCAACACTCAACTCTCTCTCATAGGATTTGGATTTGGTGGAAAGAAGATTTGAGTGGAAAGCAACTTGGGGAAGGCTAGAGATCAAGATTCATATGATTGGAATGGAATATCTTGACCTAAACACAAGTGTAGGTGGTTCTCTCTCAGAAAATGTGTATTGGAAGTGTAGGTATGTTCTGATGGCTCTCTCCATGAATGAAGAGTGGGTGGAGGGGTATATATAGCCTCCACACATAATCTAACCGTTACACACAATTTGCCAAACTCGGTGGGACCGAATGGTTAAACTCGGTCGGACCGATTCAACAAACCTAGTGACCGTTAGGATTTTCGGTGGGACTGAGATGCAACTCGGTAGGACCGATATGGTTAGGGTTAGGGCATAACGTAATCTCGGTGTGACCGATTACACAAACTCGGTGGGACCGATTTTGGTAATAAGCTAACCAGAGAGTTGGTCAGGCAAACTCGGTGAGACCGATTACACAAACTCGGTGGGACCGATTTTGGTAATAAGCTAACTAGAGGGTCTGCATTGTAATCTCGGTAGTACCGATAGCTCAAACTCGGTGAGACCGATTTTGGTAATGGACATACACAAAGAGATTACAATCCCATCTCGGTGAGACTGAGATCCCTATCGGTGAAACCGATTTGCTAGGGTTTGTGGTAGTGGCTATGACATCTGAAACTTGGTGGCGCCGGAGAGATAGAATCGGTGGGGCCGAGTTTGACTTTTGGTTTAGGTCATATGTGGATGTGGGAAGGTAGTTGAGGGTTTTGGAGCATATCACTAAGCACTTAGAGCAAGCAAGCCATTAAGTAACACCTCATCCCCTCTTGATAGTATTGGCTTTTCCTATAGACTCAATGTGATCTTGGATCACTAAAATAGAAAATGTAGAGTCTTGATCTTGAAGCTTGAGCCAATCCTTTGTCCTTAGAATCTTGAAAGGGTTCCACATCCTCTAGTCCATGCCACTCCATTGTTGAACTTATCTGCAACATACTACGTAAAAGTGTTAGTCCAACAGGAGATATGTTGACATTAATTACGAAAACCACCCAGGGAGCACTTGTGCTTTCAATAACACCTCTATTAAGATGCTTAAAGAAGTTATTTTTACAAGGTTTGGTGTCCCTAGATATTTAATGACTCATGGTGGTTCACATTTTATTCATGGTGCCTTCGTAAAATGCTTGCTAAGTATGATGTTAATCATAGAATTGCATCTTCATATCATCAATAGTCTAGTGGTCAAGTAGAATTGAGCAATAGAGAGCTTAAATTAATTTTGCAAAAGACTGTTAATAGATATAGAAAGAATTGGTCCAAGAAACTTGATGATGCATTATGGGCCTATAGAACTGCATATAAGAATCCTATGGGTATGTCTCCGTATAAGATGGTTTATGGAAAAGTATGTCACTTACCTCTTGAACTAAAACATAAGGCATATTGGGCTATTAAAGAGCTCAACTATGACTTCAAACTTGCAGGTGAGAAGAGGCTTTTTGACATTAGTTCACTTGATGAATGGGGAACCCAGGCCTATGAGAATGACAAACTGTTTAAAGAAAAAGTTAAAAGATGGCATGACAAAAGGATACAGAAGAGTGAGTTTGAAGTAAAGCATGTAACTTGCAAGAATGTAAAGGAAAGGGTTTGGAGAAATCAAACGCAATCGGAGACACGAATGTTTTTCCCGTGGTTCGGATAGGTGGTGCTATCCTACATCCACGTTGATGGAGACTTCAACCCACGAAGGGTAACGGTTGCGCGAGTCCACGGAGGGCTCCACCCACGAAGGGTCCACGAAGTAGCAACCTTGTCTATCCCACCATGGCCATCGCCCACGAAGGACTTGCCTCACTAGCGGTAGATCTTCACGAAGTAGGCGATCTCCTTGCCCTTACAAACTCCTTGGTTCAACTCCACAATCTTGTCGGAGGCTCCCAAGTGACACCTAGCCAATCTAAGAGACACCACTCTCCAAGAAGTAACAAATGGTGTGTTGATGATGAACTCCTTGCTCTTGTGCTTCAAATGATAGTCTCCCCAACACTCAACTCTCTCTCATAGGATTTGGATCTAGTGGAAAGAAGATTTGAGTGGAAAGCAGCTTGGGGAAGGTTAGAGATCAAGATTCATATGGTAGGAATGGAATATCTTGGCCTCAACACATGAGTAGGTAGTTCTCTCTCAGAAATAGGATGCTGGAAGTGTAGGCTTCGTCTGATGGCTCTCTCATCGAATGAAGAGGAGGTGGAGGTGTATATATAGCCTCCACACAAAATCCAACCATTACACACAGTTTTCCAATCTCGGTGGGACCAAATCAACAAACTCGGTCGGACCGAAAAGGTAAACCTAGTGACCGTTAGAGATTTCGGTGGGACCGACTGAATCAACTCGGTGGGACCGATGTGCTAGGGTTAGGGTAAATCCAAAACTCGGTTTGACCGATTACTCAAACTCGGTGGGACCGATTTGGGTAATAGGAGAAACATAGAGTTGGCCGAGCAAACTCGGTGGGACCGATTGCATATCTCGGTGAGACTGAGAATAATGCAATAGATAACAGAGAGTTTGCAAGCCCATCTCGGTGAGACCGAGATCCCATCGGTGAGACCGAGCTGATTAGGGTTTCTGGCAGTGGCTATGACAAGTGAAACTCGGTGGCGCCGGATAGGAATAATCGGTACGACCGAGTTTGGCTTAGGGTTTAGGTCGTTTGTGGATATGGGAAAGTGGCTGAGGATTTTGGAGCATATCATTAAGCACATGAAGAAGAGGCTCATTAAGCAACACCTCATCCCTCCTTGATAGTATTGGCTTTTCCTAAAGACTCAATGTGATCTTGGATCACTAAAATATAAAATGAAGAGTCTTGAGCTTCAAGCTTTAGCCAATCCTTTGTCCTTAGCATCTTGGAGACCTTGCCACAACCTTTAGTCCATGCCACTTCATTGTTGAACTTATCTGAAACATACTAGATGAAAACGTTAGTCCAACAAGAGATATGTTGTCATCAATTATCAAAACCACCTAGGGAGCACTTGTGCTTTCACATTGTGATCAGAAAATTGAACTTCTATGGATAAAAGAAAATAACACTTTTGGCCTACCAAGAGCATGTCTGCCGAAATTGGAGAACGCCGAAGGCACCTGGTATACTACGTTGCGAAATAAACATGTGCAATACTAAGTTTTGTCCCCATGTGTTGGGGATATTACTACTGGAGGTAAACCGGCCTTATGTAGCCGGGTTGACTCTTTGAAGATTAGAAGCCCATGAAGATGTAAAGATGCTGGTGCTTTACGGAGGGTCCAAAGGCGAGTTACAATATGTAAATGTAAACCTGCCTAATCATGTAACTTGTATAGTAAGATAGAAAGAGAGAGGCCGAACCAGATACGTTTATAAACCGGCTTCGGGACTCTGTAGCCCGACGGGCGTCAACCTATATATATAAAGGGACGACCCGACCATGGTTTAGAGACAGACAACAACAACTTGAGAGCCAGACAAAGCGGATTCGCTCCCTGGCCTTCGAAACCCTAGCAATACCAATCACAACTAGACGTAGGCTTTTACCTTCATCGAAGGGGCCAAACTAGTATAAACTCCCGTGTCCCCTTGTCCGGTTTAACCCCTTTAAGCTAACCCGTTGCGATGGCTCCACGACTAAGTCCTTTCACGTGGACATCTGCCGTGACAAACCCACGACAGTTGGCGCCCACCGTGGGGCTATCGCACGATGGTTTTGAGTTCTTTAAGGGTGTCGGAGTAAATAGCCATGGGTAGCCTAGCCGGCTTCCCCTGGCCCTCGTGAAAAAATTACGAGCTTGTCCGGCTCTCAATAACCCAAGACATGGCGCCGCCTTCCCCGTGCCGGCTGTCGTCTAGGCCGGCTTCGGAAGGCGGCCTGACTTTAGCCCTCATGAAGAAAGCCATGGGAGGGCCGACTTCGAGAAGCCGGCCGCGAGAAGGCCGACTCCAAGAAGCCGGCTCCCATAAAGCGGTCAAGACCGTACCCTCAAAGTTTGCATCCACCTAGCGATGATGAAGCGGGGCGTGGCTACAGTAAAGCCTGCCACCCCCAAAACCCGGAGCACGACCGGCACAGTGCGCCGTACGGGTGGCCACGACCCGCCCGGCGCGGCACTATTGCCACGACGACCCTGACGCCATCCACGACGGTCCACCAGCATGGCCCACGGGCGGTGTGTCCCTTCAGGCAGAGAGACGCCCGAAGGCGGCCACACCTCCTCCTAGTTGGCCCGAGAGAGAGCCGGCTCCCCATAGCCGGCTTGCCATCTTCCTCGAGGGAGACGCCCCATTAAGGAGATAGGACACGGTGAGGCTACAGTAATCGCCCGCCGGGCGGCGGTACTGTAGCCACGCCTACCACGACCAAGCCTGCGTCATCAGAATATAGCAACAGTAACCAGCCACTGACCAGGCCCTGGACAGTGGGGCCTGCTTGTCGACCAAGGAGCCGACAGCCGGCGGGACCCACCAGTCGGCGGGCCCTAGCGACCGGCGCAGAAGCCGGCGAGCGCAGTCACAGACGGCTGGGCCCCACGCCCAGCCGGATTACCATTGTACCCCCGGGGGGTAGGCCTATATAAACCCCCTGGGGCACCCATGCAAAGGGTTCGACCCCCTAGCTAGTCTTAGACATGATACGAGGAGAAGAATCTGGTACCCCCGAAGGAGATAACACAAGCCCTGAGCATATCTTCAAGAATCTGGTTGACACGCTCGACTTGACCGCTTGTTTGAGGATGGAAAGCAGTGCTGAAGCGAATGCTGGTGCCCATGGCCTTCTGAAAAGAATCCCAGAACTTGGAGGTAAAGATGCTGCCATGGTCTGAAGATATCACTTGAGGAATACCGTGCAGAGAGACAATGCGAGAGGTGTAGAGCTCCGCCAATTGAGCTGCAGTGATTGACTCTTTGATAGGCAGGAAATGAGCCACTTTGGTGAGCTTGTCGATGACAACAAATATAGCATCATTGCCACGCTTGGACTTAGGAAACCCAGTCACGAAGTCCATTTCAATGTGGTCAAACTTCCATTCTGGAATGGCGAGAGGTTGGAGGAGACCTGCTGGCCTTTGGTGTTCTGCTTTCACTCTTCTGCAGACATCACATTCATTCACGAATTGAGCGATCTCGCGCTTCATTCGAGTCCACCAATAAGTTTGCTTCAGATCTTGATACATCTTCATGCTCCCAGGGTGGATGGAGAGGAGAGAGTTGTGAGCCTCATTCATGATCACTTTACGAAGTTCACCTTTGGGCACAACAATTCGATCCTCGAAGAAGAGAGTGTCCTTGTCATCAAGTCGGTAGCACTTGTACTTGGACTGACTCTTTGCAATACCAATCTTCACCTTTTTCACCATAGCATCAAGAAGCTGGGCTTGGCGAATCTGGTCTTCCAAGGTAGGAGAAACTTGAAGGTTGGCGAGGAAACCTTGAGGAACAACTTGCAGATTAAGTTTGCGGAAGGCTTCACAAAGCTCGGGTTGATAAGGCTTGAGAATCAGACTGTTGCAATATGCTTTTCTGCTCAAAGCGTCAGCAATCACATTAGCCTTGCCTGGAGTATACTCGATATTCGGATTGTACTCTTGAATCATTTCGACCCATCGAGTCTGCCTGAGGTTGAGATTAGGATGGGTGAAGATGTACTTGAGACTCTTGTGATCAGTGAAAATGTCCACTCTTCTTCCCAATAGAAGATGTCTCCAAGTCAACAACGCGTGCACAACTGCCGCCAACTCGAGATCATGAGTGGGGTAGTTCTTCTCATTAGGCTTCAACTGGCGAGAGGTATAAGCAACAACTTTCTTCTCTTGCATCAGTACAACACCTAGACCTTGGAGAGAGGCATCACAAAAGACCTCGTACGACTTGGTTTCATCAGGCGGAGTTAGAACTGGAGCAGTGATCAATTTCTCTTTCAAAGCGTTGAAAGCAATATCACACTCCGGAGACCAAACGTACTTGACGTGCTTCTGAAGAAGATTTGAGAGAGGCTTCGCGATCTTGGAAAAGTTTTCAACGAATCTTCGGCAATAGCTTGCGAGGCCGAGGAAGCTACGGAGTTGCTTCACATTCTGAGGAGGTTCCCAATTAACAATTGCAGACACCTTCTCAGGATCCACGGAAATGCCCTTGGCAGAGATGATATGACCAAGATAAAGAACCTCATCGAGCCAAAATTCACACTTGGAGAACTTGGCGTAGAACTGATGTTCCCTTAGCTTGTCAAGAACCAAACACAAGTGTTTGGCATGATCTTCCTTGTTTTTCGAGAAAACCAGAATGTCGTCGAGATAGACCAAAACGAAGTCGTTGGTGTAGGGGTTGAAGATGAAGTTCATCATGCGAGAGAACGTCGGAGGAGCATTGGCGAGGCCAAAAGACATGACAGTGTATTCGTATGACCCATAGCTTGTTCTGAACGCCGTCTTGGGAATATCTTGCTCACGAATGCGAATTTGGTGATAACCCATACGGAGGTCAAGCTTGGAGAATACTTGAGCACCCTTGAGTTGTTCAAACAGCTCATTAATGTTGGGAAGTGGGTATTTGTTCTTGATGGTCTTCTTGTTCAATGGACGATAATCAAGACAAAGTCGGTCCGTTCCATCCTTCTTCTTCACAAAAAGAACACCACAACCCCACGGAGAAGTACTAGGCCGAATGAGACCCATTCTTTCTTGCACATCGAGTTGTTTCTTCAACTCCTTCAACTCTTCGGGGCCGAGCTTGTAGGGACGTTTGCACACAGGTTCCGTACCGGGCTCGAGTTCAATAACAAATTCAACCGGCCGGTTTGGAGGCATGCCTGGGAGTTCTTCTGGGATGACATCTTGATACTCACAAACAACCGGAATCTGCGAAATAGCATCCAATTCACCCTTCTCATTGAGAGAGAACAACCGGATGGTATTATCCCGAGCAGCAAAGACAATTACATCCTCAGACGAATGAGTCAGTTGAATTTGCTTGGCCGCACAATCAAGCTGAGCTTTATGTTTAGAGAGCCAGTCCATCCCAAGAATAAGATCGATATCAGAATTTCCAAGAACCATTGGAGAAGCCAAGAACTTGAAATCACCCAACATGATAGAAATATCCGGGACTATTGAAGTAGCCCTCATAGACTTAGCCGGAGAAACCACTCCCATAGGTTTACCCAACATCTTTGAAACAAAGTCATGCTTGGAAACAAAAGATCTTGACATGAAACAATGTGATGCACCCGTGTCAAAAAGAACTCTTGCGGGAATAGAATTAACTGGAAAGTTACCCATGATGACATCTGACGAATCCTCTGCCTGAGCTGCATTCACCATATTGACCTTGGCGTGCTTGGGATTATGCTTGACCACTGCTGTACTTGCCGATCTGACAGGAGGAGGAGGAGGAAGACGCCTCTGGTTGAAACACTTGTTGGCGTAGTGACGCTTCTGTTGGCACTTGTTGCACGTGACCTCTGAGAGCGGATGGTGGTACGGAGCACTCGATCTTGAAGCTTGAGACGAAGTCTTGTTCTGAAAGCCTGGGTTTGGTGGGTGGGAAGAACCACTGCCACCTTTGCTCTTCTGCTGATACGGCTGACGGAACGGAGGAGGAGGAAGCCAATACTTCTGCTGCTTGGCCACTTGAGTAGAGGAAGAAGGCGTAGTGTCTCTGACTCGCTTCCTGGAAGCATCACACCTTAACTGAGCAGCCTCTTGCTTCAGTGCCATGTTGTAGAACTCATCGTATCTCAGCGGCTCGAAGAGGACAAGAGCGAGCTGAATTTCTTCACGGAGACCACCTCTGAACTGATAGATCACGCTCTTCTCATCAGGAACGTCCTGCTTGGCAAAACGGGCGAGCTTCTGGAACAACTTGTTGTAGTCATAGACAGACAAAGAGCCTTGCTTCAGATTGCGGAATTCTTCACGTTTGCTTTCAGTCACACTTTGAGGGATGTGATGAGCTCGGAAATCACGACGAAAATCATCCCAAGTGATCAAACGTCCACCTCTGGAATCCCGGTACTGCTGAAACCACTCTGTGGCCTGATCTTTGAGCTGGAAAGATGCGAACTTGACGAAATCTTCAGGTCTGACATTGCTGCATTCAAAATGCTTGCCCAGATCGACTAACCAATCATCAGCATCGGTAGCCTCAACGCAGTTGCTGAACATCTTTGGACCATTTGCGAGGAACTGATTCAGAGTTGCAAAATGGTTCTGGTTGTTGCCTTGATTCGCTTGACTGCTTTGATTCCGCTCTTGGATGATTTGCATGATCAGCTGTGTATTTGCATTAGTAGCGGCCATCACAGCTTGCCATGCTTCCGGAGGAGGCGGAGGTGGCGGCGGATCTTGATTCTGGTTCTGACTGGTGCTCTTAGCGGGAGCCATCCTGAAGAGGTTGACCATCGTTAGCACTCAAATAGAGAAATATTGAAGGTGAATCCAACGGAATGAAAATTGCAACATAAAGTCTTCACATCCGAACAAAATGAACGAATGCACTTCTCTTGAAGTGGTCACATATTCCTAAATTGCGAAGCCACGAAGAATCAGGTAGAAGGGATACATCAACGAGGGATGGAATCAACATGTGACGTCGAAGCAGAACGAATACCACAACTCGAAATAAAACCAAGGGTTGGCTTGCGAACTAAGCCGGAACAAATATATGATAGAAATTCCATCCGAAGTTTTTGTGGTGGGACCTACACGGGCTCGACCGTACAGCACCATCATGTACAAGGCAGTGCACATGACATACGAAGCGTCCCCGAGTCAGCATAGCCAAGGACTCTTTAAGACACAATGAGACCACTGTAAAATCGACCGTGAATAGGCGAACCACTAGACGTCGAACCCCAATTTCATATCATACATCCGTTGGAAAAATATCCTAAGAGCTACTTGAATTCCCACCTATGAAACTCCCGAAACTTTCCGATTATGCAATCAGGTGTTGGGGATACATGGGAAGCATAATATCTCACCCAAGCTAGCAAATCCTACATCCAGCTGCATCCATCCTTCAACACATAACCAAGAAACCTTCGGAAACCATCTATCTCAACCTTCGAAAAGCATCCGTTATACAAGTTATGGCGATACTCCCGAACTCCCGTCCCAGTACTGGGTGGCGTCGAGGTTATCTCACCAACGAACTGCATAAAGGAGATTTTCGATGTCGCGCACATATCTCAAGTATACCAGAATTGCAACGATAGAATTATGATGACAACACCTCAGAGCTCAACTCCCCGGGACACTTCCACTAAACCCCTGACAGGAGGCACCAAGACAGTATTCTCATCATAAGCCATCGGAACAAAACCAAGATACTCGCGTGATCCTAAATTTTTTTTAGTGAAATTTGAGAAGAGAAGAGTCAAAACTCTACGTCAGGATGCCTTACCAGAGCGATGAGGAGACTGGGAAGTAAAAAGAATTCCTAAGCTCTCCGATATATAATTCCTAAGGACTCAAAACATTTTTCTAGACACAACTCGGCTGCTAAAAAACGACCAAGCAATGGGGGCTCCTAAGGTCGGGGAAGGCTCTGATTACCAACTTGTAACGCCCTCGATGCGGCTATATCTCCCACGTGTCGAGGCACGACTTAGAGGCATAGCCGCATTGAAAGCAGTGTCGCAAGTCGGGAATCATCACACATCCCATGTACATATAACATAAAGGGGAATAATAGCATAGTTGGCTTACACTCGCCACGTCACATCAAAGTACATAAATAACATCCATCATACAATCACTCATGGCCCGACTACGGCGCCAAAATAGAAAAGACCCCCAACAAGCGACAAGGCCCTGAATCTAACCCCGAATAGGCGTCCCTACTGATCATCAGGAAAAGACACATAGTATCGCTGAGAGTCCTCGTCGTACTCCCACTTCAGCTCGAGCGCGCCATCCGGAGAGGTATCATCTGTCCCTGCATCTGGTGTAATAGTAATCTGTGAGCCACAAGGAATCAGCAATCTCGCACCCTCGCGATCAGGACTATTTAAGCTTAATAGGTAGGAAAGGGGTAATGTATAAGTGGAGCTGCAGCAAGCGACTAGCAGGTATGGTGGCTAACTTATTCGCAAAGGAGAGCGAGAAGAGGAGGCAAAGCACGAGCGGAAAACTAGAGAGCAGCCTACGCAAACATAACTCCAACGCCGTGTCCACTTCCCGGACTCCGTCGAGAAGAGGCCATCACGGCAACACACTCAGTTGATTCATTTTAATTAATTTAAGGTTCAAGTTATCTACAACCGGACATTAACAAATTCCCATCTGCCCATAACCGCGGGCACGGCTTTCGAAAGATCAATCCCTGCAGGGGGGTCCCAACTTAGCCCATAACAAGCTCTCACG
Organism: Triticum monococcum; assembly: GCA_034509565.1. Classification (NCBI taxonomy): domain Eukaryota; kingdom Viridiplantae; phylum Streptophyta; class Magnoliopsida; order Poales; family Poaceae; genus Triticum; species Triticum monococcum. The sequence goes on from CM067846.1 coordinate 74,386,586, forward strand.
GTCAACGAAGGAATAGACCTCCACCCAAGACACACCGATCAGACTCGGTATCCCGGTACAACAAGATGATTCGACAGGTCAAAACTAGTCCAGCAACACCGCCCGAATGTGCCGACAAATCCCGATAGGAGCTGCACATATCTCTTTCTCAGGGCACACTCAGATGAGACTAGCTACGAGTAAAACCAACCCTCAAGTTTCCCCGAGGTGGCCCCGCAGGCAGCTCATTTCGAACCAACACTCAGAGGAGCACTGGCCCGTGGGGGGCTAAAATAAAGATGACCCTCGGGCTCCGGAAACCCAAGGGAAAAGAGGCTAGGTGGCAAATGGTAAAACCAATGTTGGGCATTGCTGGAAGAGCTTTAATCGAGGCGAACTATCAAGGGGTTCCCATTATAGCCCAACTGCGTAAGGGACGCAACAATCCGGGAACATAACACCGATATGACGGAAACTAGGGCGGCAAGAGTGGAACAAAACACTAGGCGAGAGGCCGAGCCTTCCACCCTTTACCAAGTATATAGATGAATTAAGATAACATAGAAATATAATGATATCCCAACAAGTAAATAAATGTTCCAACAAGGAACGGCTCCAATCTTCACCTGCAACTAGCAACGCTATAAGAAGGGGCTGAGAAAAGCGGTAACATAGCCAATCAACGGTTTGCTAGGATAAAGGTGGGTTAGAGGCTCAAACATGGCAATTGGGAGGCCGACAAGCAAGTGGTAGGCATCGTAGCATTGGCAAAGCAAAAGAGCGAGCAAACTAGCATATCAAAGATAGTAGTGATTTCGAGGGTATGATCATCTTGCCTGCACAGTTGTCAGAGTTGACTGGACCCTCAAAAGCAAACTCAACGGGCTCCTCGTTAGCGAACTCATCTCCCGGCTCTACCCAACAACACAAACAAGCAACAAGGATACAATCAACCACGTGCAAACTCAAGCAATAAGATGCAAATGATGGTATGCTATGCAGGATGCGATGCGGGATGCAAAATGCAAGACGTGACAGGAAATGCATGAATCTGGTCTCAACTTGGAAAACCAAGGGTGCCACTGGATAGAGGGGAAGAAATCCCCTGGAAACGATATAAAGATCAAAGGAATCAGAGCTACGGTTTGGAAATGGCAAGCGATTTACGAAACGAACCGATCTGCGATTTACAGCAAGTAGGCTCCTAAATGCAACAAAATGAACATGCTATAGCCACCAAACATGAAAACAAATTGCATGGCAGTGATGTACAGAAGAAGCTTAACAAATCACTAGGACTGAGACATAGGCAAATTCATCCATTAAGGGGTTCAAACAAGCATGGCAAAACTGAATAAGCAAAACAGATTTCAGACTTTGCGAAATTAACGCTAGTCTGGAATTTCAGACCACGATGCTCTATTCGGAGCAGCAAAACAAAATGAAGCATAACCTTAACATGGAAAGTAAGAGCATGGCATGGAGCTACTCAACAAGCTTAACAAAACACCCAAAATGACCTGGGGTCAAAAGGGTTCACAAAATACGCTAACAACACACGAACATCGATGAAACACAATCAGTTTTCAGACTTAGTGAAAACTGAGACATGCTGAAATTATAACTCACGGAGGCATGTAAACGAGCTCGATGCTCTCACTACGGTGCAAGTCATGGAAAGGCAAGCATATATCCTTTAAGAAGGCACAAAATTCTAGCTATATATGGCAAGAACAATGGCATAGCATGCATGGATCACTAGCAATAGCTCCGGCAAAATCGCAAAAGAGTTCACGATCTGCCCAAATTAACAACTATGCAAAAGTTGAGCTCGATTGAGTCAACCTAGGGTGCTCCAACACAACAAGTAAAGACATGGATGGATTAAGCACAACAAGCATAACAAATCACTGTTACTGATCATCCTCAAAAGAGGCACGGATCACTAGGAAACAAGCTGGACATATAGCATCGTGAACTAAAACATCCCAGACTTAGTGATTTTCACTAAGTCCCTGAAATCAGCAATCTCAGGTACCCCTCTTTGCAAGCTTGCACAAGACAACACACACATCCTAAAAATGCATGGGAGGCACCTCTAGGAAGAAGACAAAAAGCTTAACAATTCATCCCAAAGGGGCACAGGCATATCATGCACACAATAAACATGGCAAAAATGACAAAAGTCAATGTAGGGCTAACGGATCTGCAATTTAACTCATGATGCCTCCTTCTAACAGCATTTTGGGCACCAAGATGACCTCAAATGCAAATGATGCAATGGAATGAAATGATGAACTCGTCGAGACGAAGATTTTGATATATTATATGCCCAAAACGGAGCCACGGATGCAAAGATATGATGCGTCAAAGTTTGCATAAAAATCTGGGAGAGGAGAGGGAAAGTCAACCGGGGGATCTAGATCTAGGGTTCACTGTTCACGTCGCGCGGCACTGTTCACCGGATCCGAGCTCGCCGGCGCCGGCGGACGTCGCGGGAAGGGGAGGAGGCCGGCGAGGTGGCCACCGGCGACGAGGGGCGGCGAGGGCAGGCGCGGACTCCGGCGCGGCGGAGCCGAGCGGGACGACGAGGTGGCGCGGCGAGCTTGGGGCGAGGCGGCGGCGAGCTTGGCGGCGAGCGGCGCGGACGCCGAGGCGGCGCTGCGGCGGCGGGGACCGGCTGGGTGGCGTGTGGCGGAGCTGCGGCGGCGCAGTGCCGGCGCGGTGGCGACGGGGATCCGGCGAGCGGCGCGGGAGGAAGGAGGAGGCGCCTCCCCGGGCACTCGGGCGGCGAGGCGATGGGCCCGCGGGGGCCAGCTGCGGGCCTCCCGGGCCGGAGCGGTGGGCGGCGGCGCAGGGCCACGTGGCAGCCCCTGAGTGGTGCGCGGCGAAGTGTCCGGCGGCCGGCGGACAATGTCCGGTGCGTGGAGGCGATTTCTAGGGTTTCGGAGGGAGAGGAAGATCCGGAAATGGAGGGGTCTATATATAGGCATAGAGGGAGTTAGGAGTGTCCAAATGAGGTGCGGTTTTCGCCCACACGATCGTGATCGAACGACCGAGACAATGGAGCAGAGTTTGGTGGGTTTTGGGCCAAATTGGAGGGGTGTTGGGCTGCAACACACACGAGGCCTTCTCGGTCCCTCGGTTAACCGTTGGAGTATCAAACAAAGTCCAAATGACACGAAACTTGACAGGCGGTCTACCGGTAGTAAACCAAGGCCGCATGGCAAGTCTCGGTCCAATCCGGAAATGTTAATATCAGGGGCATAAGTGTGCTTACGAATCGGCGGCACAAGTTCTTTGACTTCATGGATCTCGGCCGGCTGTCTTCTCCCTTATGCATCATAAAACGGTTGAAAATGGGACAAATCGGTGTCCTCAGCCAATTTGCTGGCCGCTGGCCGCATCTGTTTGGTCAACCGCCGAAGATCATCATTGTCAAAGTTTGAACCATCTTCTTTAACGCCTGGATACCCTTTAATGATATCCTCCGCTTCAAGATTTGGAATCCAGGCCTTGGCTCGAACAAGGGTAGTTAATGCTACGGCTCTTGTAGCGGCTCTTTTCAACTCGGCAATACGTGCCGGTAACATGCCCAGCTTCTCAAGGGTTTCCTTAATCAACGTTGGTGCCGATTTGTTATAAGCTACTATACTAATGGCTCGCTAAGATCCAGAGTATAGCTGCTCAACCAATGTATATGCCGCTTTGAGCTTCATCCACATATCTGCACCAAGATGAGTGATCCGAGTTCCTGCCAAAGATTTTATCAATATTTTGGTCAGTTTTAAGATTCATTGACTGATGCAACATACATAAGCAGATACTTACCAAAGATAGCAGAGGTCATAGCGTTGATTTGGCGCTTCAAGCCGGCTAGTTCTTCGACCACCGGTTTCAGGGCTTCCTCGGCATCTACAGCTCTTTTGATCAAACCGGCTTTTTCAGTTTCCCATGTAGCACGATCTTGATTGAAGGATTCTTTCAATTTTTCCATTCCGGCCAGGGCCTAGGTCAGCTCCTCTTTGGCTTTTGCAGCTTCAGCTTGTTGCGACTTCACATTTTCTTGCAAGTCAGAGTTTTGGGCATCTTTGCTTTTCAGTTTAGCCTGCAACATTGAAGGTATCTTCAACAAAACAACATATATATGCACTAAGTATAAAGTATATAACAAGTTATCCACTTCATACTTGGGGGCTAATGCTTATTTTCTCTCAAATACTACCTTCTATGCAAGTCTCCAGAACAATACAAGCATTATCCTGGACACTTGGGGGCTAATGTACGTTTGTTCTAAACCGGCGGCGTGGATTAAAAACCGGGTTAACTTGCCAAGTTAAACCGACCTTTGGGGGCTATGCTACAAAACGTTATCTAATTTTTCAAACATGAGTCTTATCTATGATTGAAGACACGCCTTGGTAAGGATTCATGATGGGATGCTAAAGTGTTACAAAGACCCGGTTTATGATTGACAATCATAAAACGGCTCTTGGGGGCTACTTGGAATAGTATTTCAGCTATAAATCAATGTGCAAGGGAGAAGAATTTACCTCATATCGTTCTTTCATCAAATTTACCAAACCGGCTTCATAATCCCGTTGAGTGCAGAGGGTTCAAGAAGCCAGAATGAAGCTCATCAGCGTTAAGATGAGCATAGTTTGATAAGTCGCTGCTCCATTTGCCTTTATCCCTGGCAATTTGCTCTTCTTTGGCACTATGCTGACCAAAATGACGGGATGACCAGGAGAGCTGTGGCCTGCCCCAGTAATAATAACGTCATCACCTTGGCCTTCAGGATTTTGGGCGGATGATGATGGAATTTTAGTATCTTTCATTGGATTAGCCCTGTTTGGTTCTTCCAGTTCAGTATCAGGGGCGGCAGGCTCAGCATCTGTTGGTTCGTCAGTATGTTGGCCGTTAAGGGGCGGATCATCAAAAGTTGTTTCAGGATGGAGGCCTTCCGGTTCACCTGTTTGCTTCAGTTCACCTCTTGGTGCTTCTTCTTCAGCAACAGGGTCTTCTGGCGGATTGGTGACCCAAACTTTCTTGCTGGGTCTAGCTTTGGCCCTGCAAACAGAATAAAAAGGGGTTAACATCCTGTTCAAAAGATGTAGGGTGCATTGAAAGGAAAGGTTTTTCATAACTCACCCAGCCACAGTTTTCAAAGGGGGAGTTGAGTTGCTGTCGATTCACCAGAAGAGGAAGGAGCTGTCACCTGATAATTTGAATCGGACGGATTAAGAGGCTGTCTGAAATAACCTGCCTTGGGGTAAAAATGGTCAGAAGTAGGAGAGACCTCAGACCGGCGCTTCCGAACCGGGGTATCAGGTAAACCGGTAGAGGTGACCTGTTGGCCACTGTGCCGGGTTGTCCGGCGAGCTTCATGCTGTTGAGTCTTCAAAATAAATGTTGGATCCAAGTGAGCAAGAGGATGAGAAAAGCTTACTTTCCAGATTGTTTGGTGAGTTTTTTTGTGTTGGTATAGAGTCTGAACCGGAGGAAAGGGTAATTACCTCTACGTCCTCAGCCTGACTAGCTTCTGCCTCCTCCTGAGGAAGATCATTGTTAACAAGATGCATAAAAAGAGAGCCAAGTGAGTCAAGTTCTACCTCAACTTCTGGGTCATCAGTATCATCATCAAGTTCCATAGTGATCAGGTCAGCCATTTTCCGCTTTGATGTCCGTTTTACGGCTTTGGTATTCGGGCGGGTTGGTTTGACCGCTTTATCTCCAGTTGCCTTTGCCGCTTTCTCTATGGATTTTCGTTTCCAGAAAGGGTCATCACCCTATACATATAAAGAAGAAGGGTTTCAGCTTGTATAAGTTAAAGATATTACAAGTGAAGAGGAAGTGTAATGCTTATAGCAGGCAGTTTGTTCTTGGTGTAGAAGGGATTCAGACTGGTTTGACTACAGACCGGTTCCGATTCATTCAGAATTTTCTTTACACCTTCAGTAACTTCTTCATCAAATAATTCGATGTTGCAATGGCGTTGAGGATCGTCAACTTCACCGGTATATTCGCACATTAAATCGGGACGCTGGCTTAGCAGCAAGATACTCCAGGATATCCAACACCGTACAAAATCCACACCTGTTAAACCGTTTGCCATAAAGGCCCGGAGCTTGGCGATTTGAGGAGCGTATTTAGCCCTTTCTGAAGAGCTCAGGCGTTGTGGCATTGGGTGAGTATTGGATAATCTATGGTCACGGAAGCCGGGGAGGAGATTTTCATCCTCAGGCGAAGTGTCTCTGCAATAGAACCAGGTTTGTTCCATTCTTTTGGGTGACTATGGTGTTTGGCATGAGGAAATTCTACTTCCTTCCGCTTTTGAATCGAGACACCACCAAGCTCTGTGTTCGGGCCATTCACAAACTCTGTGCGCCAGTTTAAGTGAAAGAAATCCCGGAACAATTCTGCAGTTGGTTCTTCTTGTAAATAGGCTTCATAGAAGACTTGGAAATTACATAAGTTGGAGACTGAGTTGGGACCAATATCTTGTGGATGCAATTGGAAGATGGAAAGTACATCTCGATAAAATTTTGACCCTGATGGTTTGAAACCACGGCCTATATGGTCAACAAAATTACCACCTCGCCTTGTCTTGGGGTTGGAGGATTCTCTGTTCCTGGAACTCGCCATTTGATCTCAGTTTTCTTAGGCAGAGAGCCGATGCTAACCATCTCATTCAATTGATCCTCGGTAACCCGGGAATGAGCCCAGTTGCAGGCAGTGAATTGTTTGGCCATTGCAAAGCGGACAAACTGAAAATGAAAGGCCGGTTTATAAATTATGCATGATCATACACAAGAGACAAGGGAGTAAGAAACGTAGTGATATAATAAATGTACAACCCGGAGACTAGTATAATGAGAAAGAAAGGTAATGCTAGCGCAGGATTGATCAGACACTGTTAAACTGGAGCGTAACTATGAAGGTAACATGCTCTTTCGGTTTATCAGAGGGCTAATGGCATAGACTATTTATCCAATGTCAAATCGCTTATGTTGGTGCGAGGAGAAACAGATCTCACAGTGATGTATAAAACTTTTGGATCTAGAGATAAGACAGAAAAACAAAAATAATTGGATCTTGAAGGGGTGCGGAACTGAAGCAATTTTTGACAGACAGATCAGTCTTTTGCGCATAAAGATTTGTGATGACCATGGTGAAAGATCGTGGATGTCGCCTAGAGGGGGGGGGGGGTGAATAGGCGTTTTAAAATAATTACGATTTAGGCTTGAACCAATGCGGAATAAACCTAGCGGTTAATTTGTCAAGCACAAAACCTAAAACAACTAGGCTCACCTATGTGCACCAACAACTTATGCTAAGCAAGATAAGAAACTATGTGATAGCAAGATATATGACAAGAAACAATATGGCTATCACAAAGTAAAGTGCATAAGTAAAGGGCTCGGGTAAGAGATAACCGAGGCACGAGGAGACGACGATGTATCCCGAAGTTCACACCCTTGCGGATGCTAATCTCCGTTTGGAGCGGTGTGGAGGCACAATGCTCCCCAAGAAGCCACTAGGGCCACCGTAATCTCCTCACGCTCTCGCACAATGCAAGATGCCGTGATTCCAGTAAGGGACCCTTGAGGGCGGTCACCGAACCCGTACAAATGGCAACCCTTGGGGGCGGTCACCGAACCCGTACACTTTGGTAACCCTTGGGGGCGGTCACCGAACCCGTCAAATTGCTCGAGGCGATCTCCACAACCTAATTGGAGACCCTGACGCTTGCCCGGAGCTTTGCACCACAATGATTGAGCTCCGAACACCAACAACCGTCTAGGGCGCCCAAGCACCCAAGAAGAACAAGCTCAAGGGTACCAAGCACCCAAGAGTAATAAGCTTCTCAACTTGTAACTTCCACGTATCACGTGGAGAACTCAAACCGATGCACCAAATGCAATGGCAAGGGCACACGGAGTGCCCAAGTCCTTGTCTCTCAACTCCCACCGAAGCAACTAATGCTAGGGAGGAAAATGAGAGGAAGAACAAGAAAGAGAACACCAAGAACTCCAAGATCTAGATCCAAGGGGTTCCCCTCACATAGAGGAGAAAGTGATTGGTGGAAATGTGGATCTAGATCTCCTCTCTCTTTTCCCTCAAAAACTAGCAAGAATCCATGGAGGGATTGAGAGTTAGCAAGCTCGAAGAAGGTCAACAATGGGGAAGAACACGAGCTCCGAAAATTAAGGTTCAACGGGGAAGAAGACCCCCTTTTATAGGAGGGGGAAAATCCAACCGTTATCCCCCACTCAGCCCCGCAGAGAGCGGTACTGCCGCGGAGGCAGAGCGGCACTACCGCCCTTAAGCGGTACTACCGCTCCTCCTCAGCTGTACTGCCGCGCCAGAAGAGAAGTGCTGGGGCTGGAACCCAGAGCGGTACTACCGCGGAGGAAGGGCGGTAGTACCGCTCACAAGCAGCACTACCGCCACTACTACCGCAGCAAGTACCGCAAAACCCGACACGAGAAAATGCGCACTCGAATCGAAGCGGAAGGAGCACGAAGCCACAGCGGTACTGCGGCTGAGCCCAGCAAGCGGTACTACCGCTCCGAGGAGCGGTACTACCGCTTTGTGGACTGCAGCCGTACTACCGCACCAACCACTGTGTCGAGGCGGTAGGAGCACGGATCCGCAGAGGCACTGCTGCTGAGGCCATCAAGCGGTACTACCGCTCCGAGGAGCGGTACTGCCGCTTAGTGAGCCTCAGCGGTACTACCGCTGTTGCCCGCGGTACTACCGCTGGGTCTAGGACAAAAACCACACTCCAGAAACCCAGAACTGCCATAACTTCTGCATATGAGCTCCGAATTGAGCAAACTCAAGCTTGTTGGAAACAAGACGACAAGTAGCATCAAAAAAGCGACTGGTTATAGTAAGAAGAGGCAGAGGAGGTATGCCAACAAATAGAGGAGTGAAACCTCCAACCGAGAAGAACCGGCAAAACCTCCAACATCGAAAACATCATAGAAGAGGCATGCGAACTCCGTTTTCGATGAACTCAAGCTTGTCATCAAGATGACCATAAGCTCTAAGACTCTCAAAGAGAACCAAACAAGAACCAAGAAAGATGATGCAAGGATGCAATGGTTTGAGCTCTCAGCGAACGATACGATCAAGCTACTCATTGAGAGCCCCCCTTGATAGTACGGCAATCGATCCTATAACCCGGTCTCCCAACTACCATCATGAGACCGGTAAAGTAGAAAACCTATCAAGGGCAAACCTTTGCCTTGCACATGGTCCACTTGAGCTAGATGAAAACAATCTTGACTCCCTCAAGTTGGACCACCTTTCTTGATTGTGTTGACTCGATGAAGACTAGTTGATTGCTCCCCCATACTCCACTATGGGTGAGCCACTCTTCCGCACATCTTCACAAGTTCATTATCACCACAAAGGACGGCAAGCTTCAAGCATTTGATCTCTTCGTGATGCTCCACTTGAACTTGCACACAACAACCTAACCCCACAAAGAACTCTCACGAAGACCATGGGTTAGTACACAAAGCGTAATTGACAATTCTAACCATACCATGGGATCACTTGATCCCTCTCGGTACATCTTCTACGCTTTGTGGGTTGATCAACTTGATTCACTCTTTAACTTAGTCTTTATCAACCTCTCACAAGACCAATCTTTAGGTAATTCCTTGAATAGCACCTTGGTCGACACAAACTCTCCTTGAAACCAACACATGTACTCCAAGAAAAGCCTATGGACAAAACCTTCAAATATAACTCAAGGCAACCATTAGTCCATAGAGATTGTCATCAATTACCAAAACCAAACATGGGGGCACCGCATGTTCTTTCACATGGTAGGTAAGCTATGGTAAGAGAAGCATCAAGCATGAAGTGTCCATCTATTAAAGGAAGAACAGGGAAGAATAACACTGATGAACTTCGGAAGAACTGCGAGGAATATCGAAACCCTAGAATAGATCTATGGTGAAAAAAGCAGAGAACTTACCGGAGCTAGTGAGGAAGCGGAAGGGCGCCGCAGTTCTCTGGTGCGTTCAGGGCGATGCAGCGGCCGAGGTCGGAGCAGAGACGACGGTCGACGGTGGCGGCGGAGTTCCAGAGGCTGAGCGGCGTGAGGAAGACGATGCGAAGTGGCTCGGGGGGAAACGGTGAAAATGACCCCTCGGTCCTATTTATAAGGCAAAGTGAAAAATGGCAAGTGCGGGAATCGAGGAGTCCAAAAAATGGATAAGTTAATAAAGGTGTTGCCTCGATAACTGGACATATATTAAATGAAGGAAATCTCCGATATCAACGGATGGATGACGTCAGGACGGTTTATCGTATGACGTCACGGCGGTTTACAAGATCAAAAATGAAGACAAGAGAGAAGATTTTTTCTAAAGTGTGGAAGATTGACATGAACAAGTTCAAACCAATCTGGGGCCTAATGTTGGGGATATTACTACTGGCGGTAAACCGGCCTTATGTAGCCGGGTTGACTCTTTGAAGATTAGAAGCCCATGAAGATGTAAAGATGCTGGCACTTTACAGAGGGCCCAAAGGCGAGTTACAGTATGTAAATGTAAACCGGCCTAGTCATGTAACTTGTATAGTAAGATAGAAAGAGAGAGGTCGAACCGGATACGTTTATAAACCGGCTTCGGAACTCTGTAGCCGGACGGGCGTCAACCTATGTATATAAAGGGACGACCCGACCGCGGTTTAGAGACAGACAACAACAACTCGAGAGCCAGACAAAGCGGATTCGCTCCCTGGCCTTCGAAACCCTAGCAATACCAATCACAACTAGACGTAGGCTTTTACCTTCATCGAAGGGGCCGAACTAGTATAAACTCTCGTGTCCCCTTGTCCGGTTTAACCCCTTTAAGCTAACCCGTTGCGATAGCTCCACGACTAAGTCCTTTCACGAGGACATCTGCCATGACAAACCCACGACACCATGCCAAAAAAGGGAGCGTGTTTCACATTTCTGGCAGAGCCTGATGGGAGTAAATCCCTTTTCCCAGAAGTTTGCTAAAAGTGATTGTTAGTGGGCTAAAACCATGTTCTAGGAAAAAAGTTGTGTCAATGGATCACTATGGATTACTCAATTCCCAACACTATACAATAAATATCACACTCTAAATTGTTTACAATGTAAAGGATGGTGGATGGGGTTGCATCCGCTTCAGAAGAACTCCATGGGGAGAGACAATAGAACAATCGTCTAATCTGGAGAATTCGGTGAATGCTTATAATTCGAGTGATGAGGAAGGCATGGTGAGATTGAGAATTGGGATTAAAACAAGTTTATAATTAGAGAGGTATATTGACAGCTTAAATCTTTTGATATGGTTGGTTATAGGTTTTACGTGGAATTTGAGAGATAACGATATTCCTCTACTCAATGCTTAAAAGTGGTATCTTGACCAAGGATAATCTTCTCAAGAGAGGTTGGAATAGAAATGATCATTGATATTTGATTGTGCCCTAGGTAAACTAGTATGGCAAGTGACCCTTTTGTGCGTTTGGTCTAAATAGACCTCCTCGCATAATTGATGATCTCTTCAATGTATAGATGCATGCTTCCCCATCGTCCAACGCAAACTAGTGCTCTCTGGTGGAGCGTCTGTTTGTTGCATGATTCGAAAAACTAGGAAAATGGTTTGCTTTAGACAACATCATATGAGTAATAATGTTGTTTATGCAACACCCTTTGACATATGGAATTTTTTCTCAAAAAGAACAATGTCGATGAAGCCATGAAGGAGGAATTCCAGTGATAAAGATGGTGGTTTTGGAGGCCATGGGCAGATTTAATGTCCTACAATTTGGGTAGTTGCCTAGGCTTGATGGCGGAGTCTTGCCGTACCTTGATTGTTTTCATGGTGATTTGAACTACAATTATCCTCTTGAGCATGTTAAATTTTTAGTGTGTTGGGGCTTCAAAAATATTCTTAGGTCCACCACTTGAGGAGTTGTAGGCGTGAAGTCATGTCTAGGCACCAACGGTGGATAGGACACAAACGGAAGGCTCTTGAACACTAGCTGTTGGTGATAGTTTTTCTTTGAGAATCACAGCTTGTGGTGAAAGTCCTCTTCTGCTCCTGATCTCAAATGAGCTCGGGGTTATAGTAATATAGAAAAAAATTAAAAAAATTCTGATTTTTGTGTGTGGCAAACTTTGAAATTTTCATCACCAATGACATTTGTGCAAGTCATGGAAAAAAATCATAACTCCAAAATGCTTTGAAAATAGCATTTTTGGCGCATCCGGTTTGTTTTTTTCACCAAGACATCCATGAATGTCCTTTCATGCTGAATTTTTGCAATCACACAAAACATTTGTCTAAGTTTAGGAAAAATTTGTTTCTTTAAATTACTTTTTTATTTTACTGTTCATCAGGGAGCATTTGAGCTCGTTAGCAGATGCTCCACATCCAGCTTGTGGTTGCTATAAGTTCCTACAATGTACTAAGTATATGTCTTTTTAAATAAAGTACTAAGTGTATGTTGAGAGTTGAGACTACTTGTTTTGTTTCTCCTTTGCATAGAACTCTTCATGTAACGGTTCCTCTAATAGAAATCGAGGAGTATTATTGTTCCAGAAAAAATACATGGGGTCGAGTCGACCTCGCTAATATTATTTACTGTATGCTCTGTCTAGGAATCGTTTCTGTCGAGGAATAACATTTTTCCATCGCACAAAATAGAAGTTTCCATTGCACAAAAAATTGATATACATAAACCAAAATTAGTTCGACCTCTTGGTTAAGAAATTCTTGATAAGGCATACAGTAAGAAACTGTCTGATGAGGGGAAGGATGGAATGAACATTGATAAGGGCGATGATGATGGTGATATTATGGATGAAGAATTGGCGGAATATGATAGTGATGAAAGGGTGCATTTCTCTCAAGAGGAATTGGATCCTGAGTCACATGATCCATTTGGAGAAACAGTAACCATGGCCCAAGGAGTTGATGTTAAAGATGGTGTTACATGTACCCAAAAAGAATAACATAGTACTAATGCTAATGCTGAGTTCAGTAGATGTGAATGGTCGAAGGATCAAGAGGATCTAGACAGAATTGCTTTAGCCATGAAGAGGATGGCTGCAAAATATACTATTCCAGGTAACTATTCTAATGTTCCCATAGTTCTTAATACTAAGAATGATGATGATCTAGTGAATATGACTAAAAATTTAGGTGTTGTTAATAATGATTGTGAAAATGCTATGTTGATTTCTTCAACTAAAACATAAAAAATTGCTATTAAAAATCTTTTTGTGGAAATAAGTAAAGATAAAAAAGTACAAGAACTTGTTAAGGATACTGATGATGAGGAGAGTGATTATTTTGGTTCAGACGGTGAAGATGAGAAAATTCCTGGTGTATATGCAAGTTTGGAGAAAGCTAAGCTATTGCATTCAAGTGATAAGATCATAAAGTTGTGCTCCTTTGTTTTTAAGGTTGAGCTAGATAAAAAAGGTAGATCCCTAAAGAAAAAGAACTAAAATGTCAGGAATCTTTTGTAATTGTAGGGTTTTGGGATGCCCTGATAAAACAAAGATTCCCGAGGTTGGTGATTTTTGATTTGGAGTCCAATTAATAGGTATGACAGAGACTAAGGTACATGAATTCAACCAGAGTTGGGCCAAAAAAATTTTTGGCCATAAAAACTTTTTTTGGCCGCACCTTCATCCTAATGGTAGGCTAGGTGGTTCGCTGCTTGAGGTTGACTCTGATAATAACGAGGTTGTTAACTCTGAGGTTTGAAAACACTATATTTACCTACAACTTAAGGAGAATAAAATATTAGCAAGTTGACAATTAACTATGTTTTATGGCCATGCTCCAAGAGAATACAAAGATGGTTTCCTTGTTGAATTTGCTTGTGTACGCAGCAGACGTAAGGGGCGGGGGGTCATGGGTGGCGATTTTAATATCATCAGAAGGACTAGTGAGAAAAATAGAGCTTATGTTCTTCCCAAATGGAGCCACATTTTCAATTTGGTCCAAAGAAGACTGTAAACTTAGTCTAATAACCATGAAATGCCCACTTTTGATAAACTGAACATGGTCGTAGTTTCCTCAAAAGGAGATATTGCCTATCCATTAGCAATGGTGGTCGGCCTAAATAGAGAGCTATCAGACCATGTTCCTTACATTTGATTATCTAGGATCCCACCCACTCATAGTTATAATTTTAGATTTGAAAATTGTTCATTTGAGAGGGATGGTTTCATGGGTGTAGTTAGGAAGAGCTGGCATGCTCTAACCTATTGCACTCATAATTTAGATAAGTAGCAAGAGAAAGCCATAAGACTGAGAAGACAATTAAAAGGCTCGCATATTAATATGGAAGGTGTGTACATAAATTTGAAGGAGATTTTGAGTAAGTTAGATGAGTTGTATGAAAGGAGTGAAACTATAGTTTTATCAACTTGGAAGAGAGATTGAAAATTGGTTATGAATACCAATTTGAAAAAATATTGTTGACCCGGTCAAAATCGGTTTACCCAATACCAAATTAGAGACCTCAATTGATTGTCAAGCCTTAAAATTAGGAAACATAATATATTTTGGTATTTCATTTATGGGCCCAAAGCCAACCTATAATCAACAATGCTCCAATAACTTCAACATGAGTATATCATGAGGTTTTAAAGATTCGAGTCGAATGCACTGAATGCACGTCACCTAATGGCCTGAAATAAAAATTGAAGAAAATGTGAGCACCGCTGTCAAGTTTGGCACTTTAACTCTAGTGGGCCGGGGATACCACTTTCCTCCTAATTATCCAAACACAGATTTGGTTCGCAGCTTGTGTCTTGTAAGACTGAAAACTTACATGATATGGTACCTTTTTTTTCCCGACAACGTGGCAATGCTGATCCTTACCTCTTTGTATCCCTTTTCTCTTCTCGACTGTGAGGCCTTTTCCAGTGCCCCACCATGGATAGGCGCTAAGCATGCCACATAAGCGAAAAAATGACATGACACAACATTTAAGGAGGGGAGAGAGTACTTTGGTGACCCCAGAAAGAACCAATGCCAAGCGTGAGAACCTAGGCAAACCACTTAAATGAAACAATTTGACCAATGCATGAAAGACTTTAGGTGCTAACTCATTAAATAAAGTGTGATTAGCAATAACAAGTTAAGCACCTATGCATTGGAGAGTTGAGTTGCTAAGGTATTCAGTGCACTTAGAGCAACTCCA
Source organism: Triticum monococcum (assembly GCA_034509565.1). Taxonomy (NCBI): domain Eukaryota; kingdom Viridiplantae; phylum Streptophyta; class Magnoliopsida; order Poales; family Poaceae; genus Triticum; species Triticum monococcum. Next base: position 74,401,781 of record CM067846.1, read on the forward strand.
CTCGTTTGCCCCCTAGCACATAGGCCGGCGCTATTTTAGACGCTCGCCCGACGATTTTTAGGCCATGGGGGCGATCTAGGTCCCAGCCATGCCCCCAGGTGCCGCCCCAAGGCGTCATAAATTCAAACTTGTCCATTCCAACTACCCAAAAAACGCCACAAGTCCAGCGATCAGCGCCACAAAGTCTCGGCGATCACCTCGCCACAGTTCGGCAATCAATAAAAAGTTCCGCGTGCAAAAGAAAGGACGCGTAGGCAGTGCATCAAATGGCGGCGTCGGCCTCCGGCGTTGGACTAGCGGGAGTCGGCATGCGCGGGCTGGTCAACATCGGCGCGACTTCTGTGCTGGGCGTCGTGGAGGCATCATTACTCGGGCTTGGCGGCGGCGTTGGGGTAGCCATGGGATGTGGCACCGCCGTCGACGGCATCTGGTTCAGGATGAGGCCACGCCCCACCAGGTACCATGCCTTGACCTGCTTGTCCATCGCCGACATGCCCCCCCCCCCAATCTGGAAAGCCAGGTCGGTGTTCCTCTTCTTCGCGGCGACGTTGGTCCGGAGCAGGTCGAGCTTGACGGTGCTATTCGTCATCAACGTCGACTATCGCGCCTCGGTTTTCTCTTCCCTCTGGGTGGCGCGGGTCTGGGCGTCGGCGATGCAGTGCTCGATGGACTCTTGTAGACGCGCGGTGTCCTTTGCCGACTTGGCTCGCTTGTTCCCGTCCGGGCGCCCATCGGACGCGCCCAGCGTCGGCGGGTCCGGCTTGTACGTCTCCTTGGCCTTGGCAAGGGTACGTCGGACTTTCGACCACTTCTCACACTTCTCGATCCGAGAGAACACATGGAGGTACTTGAAATCTTGGTCGGTGCTGCTGTCCTGGCGATACATGGCGAACATCCGCACCATCTGTGCCGAGGAACAACAGTCGGCGGCGCACTAGGGCAAAAGAACGAGCGAGAGACCGGCGTGTCATACCTGACCCTCCATGTTGGCGCCGCTCTCCGGGCGAGCCGCGATCTCCTCGACGATCCCATGCCATTTGTTGCACGCCGTTTGGATGAACGCCCAATGATTCGCCATGGCCTTCAAGCCGCGCTGCATGTGGACGCCGGTGAAGTAGGGGTCGACGAGCTTGCGCTCGTCGAACTCACACTTGATGCGCTCCCATTACGTGTCGACATTCTGGTTCGTGCCGGTGATCGGGTTGAGGCAGCCAATTTTCCATGCTCCGGCGAGGCACTCGTCCTCTTTGGACGCCCACTTGACGCGCGGCTCGCTGGTCCTGCCCGACCGCTTCTTCTTTTTCCCTTTCCTCATCGGAGCAGGTGCCGACTCCTCTCCTCTTCTGGCTCCTCCTCGCCGTAGTCGAGCTCGCCCTTCATGTCGCCGTTGAGGTCCATTGTATCATCTTGGGCAGTGAACCCGGGGGAGGCGGCGGCGGCCGAGCCGGTCGTGATGATGTCGTCCATGTCGGCCTCCGTCGCGTCGGTGTCACCGAGATGTGACGAGGAGGCTTGTGGGAAGAGCAGCACGCCATGACGCAGAAGTGGCGTCGGGAAGGATGCGTAGGCCGGCGGCGAGTAGGTGTATGGGGGGTACTAGACGCCGACGAACGCGGGCGAGGGCGTGCGCTGGGTCGGGTGACCATGTGGAAAGGTGATGTTGGGGCTGAACCCGCCGTGCGCGTCACTGTCCGCGTAGCCAGGCGAAGGAGTGCAACCCCAGGGGTGTGGCGACGACGAGAAGCCAGCAGGAGAACCGAAACTCTACTGGCTCCAGGGCGCATACGGGCCGTGGCCGCCAAGTGGATTCATCATCCCCACGCGAGATGCCTCAGCTTGTTGGGCCGCGCGATCTGCTTGCTCCGCCACGGCCGCCGCCAGCGCCGCCCTGTCCCGGGCTTTCTTGGCGTTGGCCCTGTTCTGCCGGTCGGTGGTGACAACCTCCCGGCGCAGAACTTTCGTCGGGGCGGTGGGAAAAGGGCCTTCTCTCGCCGAAGAGCGGACCCATGCCGCTTTTCGCTTCGGTCGGTGCCCCCAGGCGACCCCCGGGGGCATATGGTTCGGCTCGGGTTCACCGGCTGCTATTTCGGCGCAAACCAACGATAAACGAGATCCTAGGGGCGCGACTGGGCCGATTTTCGGGCGCCGGCGCTAAAAAAATTGCCTTGGAGGGGGGGGGGGCTGTTGGGGGCGCGGCTGGAGTTGCTCTTAGCAGCCCCTCCCAGTGATCCACCTTGTAAGGGTGCTAAGGGTGCCACATAGACAAAAAAACGATGTTGCAAAGCAATTAAAAAAAGAGAGAGAGCATTATGATGATCCCATGAAGAAACAATTCCAAACACGACTCCCAACCAATGCATGAATGAGTTTTGTTGATAAAGAATTAAATAAAGCAAGCTTAGCTACAATAGCTAAGCACCCATGCGTTGGGGATATTAGTTGCTAAGACAATTAATGCACTTAGCACCTCATCTATGCACTGGAGGAGGTCACGTTTACATTGAAAGAGGTCTGATACTTCCTAGGCACTGATGCCTTTGCTAGCTGATCCGCGAGTGAATCGGATGACAGCACAATCCGTAGTTAGACTAGTCACAATGGAAAGTAACTTAAAGTAGTAACATGCATACGTTATTAGTCTATGTTACTACCTCCACAGTGGGTAGTAACATATGTGTTGTTCCATGCATTACTTCATTTATTAGGTTATAGACTTATCTTTTCTTGATATGTGTGATGTTACATTAACTAGCTATGTTACCATATGACTTTCTTTCTTCATTAACTACATGTTACATCATCTATTTTAACTAGATAAATATAATGTTACCATCTATGTTATTTTTACTGTGGGTAGTCTTACAACATCATCGCATCAGTGAACAGAACCGACGTGGACATGGCAGCTATCGGACCTGTTCTACTCTAGCTAGCCTGCCCTTTTTTTTAGCTCGAGAGTAGGGTGCCACCAAAAGTGGGAGATGATCATATCCTGGCCGGGTGTCGGGGTGCGCACATTGTCAAGGAACGGATGATGGGTTGATTAGTGATGACCATGTCAGAGTAGTTCTAGCTGGTACCTAGTGATGTGTGACGATCATATGAAGCCGATGATCAACCCCTCACCTAATCGAGCGAGGTAGCGCAGCCGTGGTCTCATCGCCATCAGCTGATCCGTGCCCGGATGAACCACCTTGAGAGTTCGTTGTCACCAGAAGCCCTCGTGCTCGGCCTTGAAGGAGGCTCAAGCCTCAAGCCCCCAGTTCTTCTTGGCCGGTCCTGATATTTCGGGGGCCTATTTGAAATTACAACCCGGAACCCCTACTATAAAGATCAAAATAATAATCTTATTTTTTTAGTTTCATTTCTTTATCTAACTTATTATTGTCTATTGTTCCAAAATAAAATGAAAATTGTAAATAGTGTATTCCTTTACTTAATTAGACAAATCGAATACCTGATAGAGGGCAAACATCAAGATGAAAGGTTTAAAGTTTAAAAAGCTTCATTTCAAATAATAGAAGATCATTTACGTACTCGACGGCCACGGGAGTCTGAGTGGCTTTATTATATAACCATGTTTGGATTGAAGTTATGTGTGTATAGCTGAGACCTTCTTCCAATTTTTAAGTTAAATTTGCAGTCATGATAATTTGGAGAGGGAATGCAAAGAACGACAATCGAACACATAGCAGGCAACTTTTTCAATAGATAAGGCGATTGGTGTTGTGTCGACAAAGTCCAGATTGAAGTAAGAAATAGAGCAACGGGCACACGAAATTAAAATTTTATATTGCATCATATGCGAGACCTTCTAAGATCTGACTGCTGCCGCACCATATGAACGTGACCAGCTAGAAAGAGGAGGTTAGGGATTACCTTATAAGTGGGGTGGCTTTGTCTTGCACATGAGAGGCATCTTACGAATGGGGGATAACACAACGGGACCGGGGACCTGAAGGAAGACCAGCCGGCCGCATGGCGGAGAGCGATCTACATCAGCGTTGCGACTCGCGATCGGGGCCCTCGGGGGAATAGGATCGTCGCGAAGCGGCGAACTCGCGATGGGAAGAAGGAACACAGGGATTTCTCCGTGCGTCTAGGTCGATGCCTCCTTATGGTCTGGGCCATGGGCTCCTTGCGAACCCTGGAGGGGGCCCCTAGATTTCGGGGGCCCTGGGCGGCCGCCCCCCTGCCACCCCCTCAGGGCCGGCCCTGCTTTGAGAGCGACTCGTCTATTATGTCAAATCACATCTTCACCCCTACACATAGGTCATCTCTAACTCAGACTTTCAAATAACCTGCAAACGTTCGGATCGAGTTGTTCAGACGCATTTTGCCATCCAACGCAGTATCCAGAAACAAATGACAAAGCTGTACATCCGAAGATGCGACCGCATTCCAAAAAATAATAATAGCAAGATTCAGTTAGATCGTCCACACATTGAAAACAAAATGCTTGTCGGATGAACATGCATGGACACCTGGTTTAATTTGCAAGCTGTGGTACGGAGACTTTTTGAAGATACACGAGCTGGTTCGAAGGTGATCGATCCTCTGAGGAACATGTGAAAAGGCATGCAGGTACTTAAAAACTAAATTAAGATCGGAAGTGAACATGGCATGCTTGCATTGCAGCCAGCCAGGACGGGAAGGAAGCCAAGTGCTGTGGTGGTTGAACTGGTTTCCACATCGGGATGTGTTGGACTTTCTCACGCACAAAGACAAGGACCGGAGAACCAACAGCTCATGCCTGCACTCCGATGCATTACTGACTAGCTAGAGATCTCGACTAAACTAGTCTTGTCTCTTTTGGCGAATACGCAAAGTTTATGTATCATTCTACTGATAGAAGAAATTACAAATATTTCGTCTACGAAGCTCGCTTTTGGAACCAGGGCACCTTGCCACTAGTGTGTGTAGCTGGTTGTTTGGCATAGGCCGACGTCAACATTGGGCGACTACTTTGGTCATGGCCTCATGGATGGTTTGATGCAGTGAAGTTGGAGTCGCTTGCTCGGCGAGAAGTGATGACGATGACTCCTCGGGCAACTTTAACGGTGGTCCTTCTCTCAGCAGTATGTGTAGTGCATGTGGGTACCTGGACCAGTGTGTTGTTCTAATTTTCGGCTGATTTTTCAATAATTAACCAAGCAATTCTCTTCTTAATTAATGTATAGAGCTATAAGGGCAAAGTGAGACCTGTCTCAGAGATGGTCTTCATAAAGGTAGCCCAAGGAAGATAGATACCGTCAACCAGATAACAACCCATGTTGTATTCATGGTCACTGACAGTATAGTTGCAAAGATAAGCTTTCACTTCAGTCAACCTAGCAAACAATGGAGATCGATGCAGCACATTAATGTCATTCTGAGAACCCAGGCATACCAAAAAAGCATGCCAAATCCAGAGATCATGTGATGCACCTTCTGCAAGAATGATGTTGGAATTCTTAATATGACCCTGTTATTGTCCTTGTAGTGCTTTTGGACAGTTCTTTCATCTCCAATGCATGCAATCAAGAGATCCAAGCAAATCTAGCCACCCTCTTGCTTCTAACATTGCCAAGATTCCCTTAGTGTCTGCGAGAGTTGGTTCTCTCAAGCATAGAGGTCCAAATAGCGAGACTACGGCAGTAGCAAATCTGACCATGGCGTCTTCGCATTTGCTCTTAGACATCGGTAGGTATTCATCCCACGAATCAGCGGTCGTGCCATTTGCAAGCATCTGTAGTGGGGTTGTGCACTTCTGGTAACCAGAGAATCCAATCCTTCCTACGACATCCTTCTTCAAGATGAAATAGTCATCAAAGGACCGAACACCATGGTAGAGACAACCAATGACATTCTTGTGCATCCAAAAACGTCGATGAAAATTACCAGAGAATAGAGCATCAAAGGCAAAGTAGTTGTCCACCAGCGTCAAATGGCCGTGGGTCCTCCTCTGAGTGAGCACTCGATGACCCTTGATTGATCCCTTGGAACTGAGAACATGCTCCTCCACACGCTCCGTGTCTACAAGGACATCATGCATCATCGCCATCTCATCCGTGTAGTCCTCCTCGTTGGACGACTCAATGTAGTGCTCATATATGTACTCCATATTCGAATCCATTACTTCAAAGAATAAGGGACAGAAAAATTAGCATGTGCATTTCACCAAACACTTATCGGGCGTGGCAAGTATCGTAGGGGAGGATGGTACCTGCACGGCGAATAGAGCAGAGGTGTGGACCAGCGGTGAAGGAAAAGTGGTGTGGGAGACGGGGTGTAGTTGTGGAAGTCACGTAGGTCCGGGAAGGGCTTGGCAGGCGTCCTGGGAGGTGTTGCGACGCATTCACGAGAGAGAAAACAAATGCATAGAAAGAGGGAAGGATGAAGCTGGGCCCGGGAAGGGATTTGGATGGGCCGGTGGTGTCAGAATTTTACGTGGTTGCTGTCAGGACTCCTGCAAAGTAGCCCCTAGTTTGCTTTTGGTTTGTGAGAAAAAGGACGACGAGCTAGCAGAAAGAACAGGCCCGCATTGGATGAAAAAATGTAGAGAGATGATAGGATGCGACACACGTATATTCTCGGGCATAGAAAGCCAGCATGTAGATGTACAGGGGACCGTTAGGTCCAAGACTAAAACCCTAAAGACTAGATAATAGATAGACGGGGATTAGAGTACAAGTATATACACATATACACCACAGACACCCCGGCGCGCAGTCGAAGCGTCGGCATTGACGCACAGACTGGACCAAAACTCCTGAAAAGTCAACGTCAACAACCCCTTGGTGATGATGTCTGCAAACTGCCGGGAAGTAGGCATGTGAAGTACTTGAATGTGACCAAGAGCCACCTGGTCATGAACAAAGTGGATATACAGCTCAATATGTTTCGTGCGGCGGTGATGAACGGAGTCGGCAGAAAGGTAGACGCCAGAGACATTGTCACAATACACCACAGTGGCCTTGTCGACAGGACAAGAAAGCTCATGGATAAGCTGCCGAAGCCAGGAGCATTCAGCAACCGCGTTAGCCACTACACGATACTTAGCCTCGACGTTGGACCGAGAAACCATGGGCACCTCTTGGACGACCATGAGATAAGTGATGGTCCAAGATAAACACAATATATCAAGGTGGAACACCGTGTGCAAGGGCAGTCAGCCCAGTCTACATCTAAGTATGCAACGATGTCCATGGTTGTCGAGGTGTGTAACGAGAGATCAAGATCCATAGTGCCACGAATGTAACGAAGAATCCGTTTCATCGTTGTCCAGTAAGCATCACGAGGTGAGTACATGTGAAGGCACACTTGTCGCACGACATACCGCAACTCCGAACGGGTAAGCGTCATGTACTGTAGAGCGCCAACAGTCGCGCGGTAGAAGGAGGCGTCCAGAGCCAGCGATCCATCGGTGGGGGAGAGCTTGGCCTTCGCGTCGATGGATGTGGTCGCAGTTTTGCAATTAAGTACCCTCGTGTGGTCCAACAACTCATGAGCATACTTCCGCTGATGGAGAAAGAACCCGTCTACTCAGCGTACCACCTTGATGCCATGGAAGTAATGTAGCGGCCCTAAGTCCTTGATGGCGAACTCAGCTCGAAGACGGTCAGTGACTCATCAAAGAAGATCAGTGGTGCATGCCTTCAAGATGATGTCATTGGTTTAGAGGAGCAAATAGGCCGTGTCATGGCCATGCTGGTAAACGAACAACCTGGCGTCGGAGCGAGTAGAGCGGAAGTCGACCTGATGAAGAAACGCTGCGATACGCTGATACCAGGAACGTGGTGCTTCCTTTAGCCCGTATAAGGAGTGCAAGAGCAAGCCCACATGGTCCAGGTGTGTGTCCTCAACAAATCCGGTGGAATGACTGGCAATACACCTATTGGTCAAGATGACTATGAAGGAAGGCGTTGGAGACATTCATCTGATGCACCAGCCATGCTCAAGGCACCACGAGCTGAAGAACGGTATCGATGGTGCACTATTTGACGATCATGGTAAATGTGTCCTTGAAGTCGACGCCGACTCACGGACGAAAACTCTGAACCACCCAGTGTGCTTTGTAGCGCTCGAGTGTGCCATCGGGATGAAGTATGTGCTTGAACACCCTCGTCCCGAAGATGACGTTGGCGTGGCATGGACGGGGAACAAGCTGCCACGTCCGGTTACACTGCAAAGCATCAAACTCCTCCTGCATGGCCGCATGCCACTGCAGATGCTGGAGAGCAACATGAGCAGAGATGGGCAAAAATGACTACACGGAAGCAGAGGCCGCACACACATACTCATCAGCAGGGTAGCGGGAACCCGACCGGACCACACCCGCGTGAGCACGGGTTATAGGACCCGTGAACGATGGAGACGGCCCACCTCAACCGGGCCTGATGTAGCGGCAGTGGGCGATACTGATCTGTCGATGAAGAGGCTCTCGTGCTAGAGGCTCCAAGCGGTGAGTTGGGTGCCGTAGCGGCCATGCCGGACGACAAGTCCGGTGTCAGGGCGACAGAGCCAGGCGGAGCGGGGCCGTGGCAGTCGATCCGAACGAAAAGTCCGGTGTTGTGGCCGCTGTCCCATGAGGTGTGTGAGGCGGGGCACCAAGAGCCCGCCGCTTAGGAGGGATGGACATAAGGGGCTGTTTCCGCTGAAAAGGGAAACATCCCTCGTCAAAATGTGTCGTGGCGTGATGACGCGATGTGAACCCGGATCATACGATATCCCTTGGTGTTAGCAAGGAATCCAAGAAACACACAAGGGAGAGAGCGTGGAGTGAGCTTATGTGGAGTAGTGGCGGCGATGCTAGGATAGCAGAGACACCAAAGATGTGAATACCATTGTGAGGCTGGTGAGTCGAAAATAAGATGATGGGTCGCGTAATTCTAGCGGGAACGACAAGGCCAGATATTGACAAAGAAGGGTTTTTGTGACAAGAGCATCGGCCCAGATGCGCGGTGGCTTAGGAGCATGAAACAGAAGGGTGCGGACGTGTCATTGAGAGCGCGAAAAATGTGTCCGCCCCTACCATTTGGTTGCGAAGTGTATGAACAAGTGGGCAGAAATATAGTGCCATGGATGGGAGGAGGGTGCGGACGGTGATGTTATCGAATACTTTTCCGTTGTCAGTTTGAAGAGCGTGCATAGGCCTGCTGAATTGCGTGGACACATATATAGGATAAAGGAAGTGAGGGTGGCGGAACGTCGAATTTCCGACTTAGTGGGAAGGTCCACACAAAGTGCGAGTAATCATCCAATATGACAAGATAGTAAAGAAAACTGGGAAAATACACATGAGCTCTTGGCTGCTCCACACCCCTATGCGAATATTAAACGTAAAAATATCAGAAAATGAAAAAAATCTGAAATTTGGGGATATCAAACATGAGTTCTCAATCTACTCTCGTGTGAAATTTCATGAAAAAATACCAAGAAATGTATCCATGACGAAGGAAATACTGTTCGAACAAAACTCCATCCAAACATTTTTTTCTATATATAGGATTTTTTATCTTTTTTGCCACGAATACGTTTTCTAGTATTTTTCACGGAATTCCAAACAGGAGTAGATCGGTAACTCAGGTTTGATATCCCAAAATCTCAGTTTTTTTTCTTGCATTTAATGTTCGTATACAGGTGTGTGGAGCATCCGAATGCTACAAATCCGCTTCCAAAAAACTGAAACTACTTGGAATATTCGAGGTCCTAGCGGTTCGAGAGTCTAGTTTGAAGATGCCCCTGATGCAGTTTCGGCCAAACTGCGCTGGCTATATGTAAAATGTATGAATACCCAGATTCAAACCCCGTACAGAGCCGTGTGCCACGAACTCGCCATGTGGTCCTGGAACCGAAAGGGATCACGCATATGTAACATAATTATTCGATGATGATTCATTAAGATTCCGTAAGTTGATCGATCAATCAATTTCCCGTCGCGTCGTCGTGAGCAGGTGGTGGGGACTGTGATGAGACACGGGAGGTCCCGTGCGACCGACAACCTCAGATGCATCCCGGCTAAAAATCCCCTTGAAAATTAGTTTATGGTCAGTGGCACTGGCACGGACCACATGCCCATGGATTATGGGTGGGGAACAACCCGTCACAGGCCCCCAATTTATTTTCTGGCCCCGGCCGGGCTCCCGCGTGCCGGCGACGTGCAAACTACTCGCCGTCCAAGCTCCCATAGACCCTTTTCCAAGCTCCGGCAACGAACAACGGTTTCGCCTTGCAGGATCTGGATGGGTCCCGCATGTAAGCGTCGGTACGGTGGCATGAGGATGAAAAAGGGCTTATCCTAATTAGGGCTGGGCGTTCGGTTCCATCGAACCAAACGGTTCGGTGCTTCGGGTTTTAAACAATTTCGGTTTCTAGATTTTCCTGACCGTTCGGTTACCTATAAAAGCACTAACGGAGAGATCGGGGCACCGATGCTTCGGTTCGGGTCTCGGTAGAGACCGAACAAATGAAGATCCAAGATATATGACAACGACGAAGATCAATTGTGGCAAAAATACAAGTTAATTACGAGCGGTAATTCATTAGCCACGCCCACCACCTCATCTCTTTCTACCCCTGAACTCAAATCAGATCTCAGATCCCTGAAACTTCCAACTCCCCTTTCTCTCCCGTCACATACCAAGATTTGCAGCTTGGATCTGCGCTCGGACGGTCCACGAGCAGCAGCAGTACCGTCGTCACCGCGAGATGGATAGGAGAAGAGGACCAGGGCTGAGAGTTGGAAGTGGAGCGCCGCCACTGCCGGCCGTGGGGATGGATAGAAGTCAAAGGCAGGGGGCGGAGGTTGAGAGACTGGGCGGCGGCTGGGTGCGGTCGTGGGTCGAAGACTCCAGATGCTGCGAGTGCGGCAGAGATTAGGAGAACAATTTCATTGTGCTATCCAGATTATGTAGTTGGGCTGTGGGCCGTCGGTCGTGGGCTACGTAGATTTTTCTGGAGTTGACCATTTCTTCGGTACTTCGGTGTGTTCGGTTACTCGATACATACACCCGAATTGATAGACGAAATTTTGGTTTCCTAGATTGGCTGACCGAACTTACAACCGAAGGATTCGGTTTCGGTGCGTTCGGGTTCGGTCTCGGTTAATTCGGGTCGGTACTTCGGTCATCGGTTTATATGCCCACCCCTAATCCTAATGGAAAGCATGTATCGATTGACTTAATTGCGCTCAGCTGGATACACTGGTGCTCGTATTTTTATTTTTATTTTGTTTTTCGGTGATGTTCATTTGGTGGGAGATGGTGTTATCGTCAACTATGAGGTGTATGTGGTAACTTCGTCAATTTCAAAAATGTATCAACCCATTCTTTTGAAGGTGCTCGTAGAGGTAGGGGTGACTGTATATGTGTCTTTTTTTCCTTGCATTTTCAAATGCCAAATGCATAAACATCCAAACACCAGAATTCGGTTCAATCTCAATATTGATATTTAATTTCGAGGCCTTGAATGTCTACGCCCAAACGAAGCCTAAGAATCCTTTGTCTATCGGATCTGGTTGGCCATACCTTTTTTGAGGATCCCAGTTTTTCACGCATTTCAAGAAGTTGAATAAAAAAAGAATAAGCTATTATTCAAGATGGTGAGATGAGGCAAGTTTTAATCGCTTGATCGAATCCTTTGATTAAAGAAGCCCTGGCAATTAAAAGAAGCACCTGCAGGGCATTCTTGTAAAAAATACTAACTTGTCGACCCATATCAAATTTACTTGCAGCAAAGACATTGCAAACAGCACCTTATATTAGGCGCCACTATGTCTCGCTTACGATGAGACGTAGGGAAGCCTTGCATCAAGGGGATCGCGAGATGCGACGGCCCAGGCGAGCTAGAGGCCGCAGGCTTGCTTCTTTCCTTTTTTGTTTCCTTTTTTTACTTCTACTTATACTTCCAAATATTCTAAATAAAATATATGAAAAGACACTTTATATAAGTCCTTTAATCAAATGTTAACCTAGTGTTTGAATTTTTTTTAATGTGTATAGAAAAAATGTTTCTCATGTATAAAATATTGAATATAAAAAAACACAATGTGTATGGAAAAAGTTGGTTATATATTTTAAAAATCGTAACCAAGCATTTCAAAAATGTTAATCAACAATTTGAAAAATGTTAAATGTGTATAGAAAAAATGTTGACCAAGGAATTAAAAAAGATGTTAATCTTGTAATTTAAAAATGTTAATCAAGCATTTTTAAAAATGTTAGATGTTTATAGAGAAAATGTTGACCATGGTATTCAAAAAGATGTTAATCTTGCATTTGAAAAATGTTAACCAAACATTAGAAAAAATGTTATATGTGTATAGAAAAAATGTTGACCATATAATCAGAAAATGATAATAATGTATTTGAGCGCCTGGTATATGGGCCTGCCCATTCCTGATTTCCTCCCCATCGGTTTCGATAAGGTTCTACAACCTTTCCCAAACTGATTTTTTCTATGTTTTTTCTTTTGGTGTTTTTTGTTTTCCTTTTATTTTTCTGCTTTTTCATTTTTTCATTTAGTGAAGATTTGAAATTTTTTAAAAACTATTTGAAGCTATTTAATATTTCCTGGATTTTGTAAATATTGTTTAAACTCATGAGCATTTTTTGAACTTTAGGAACATTTATGAAATTTTGGAAATTTTTAAAATCCAAGAGCATTTTAAAATTCATGAAACATTTTTTCAATCTAGGAATATTTTTCAAATTCGCATCATTTTTAAAATTTGCAAGATTATACTAAATATAGGGAAATTCAAATTCATGAGAATTTTCTCAAATCCGAAAATAAATTTTAAAATTCTTGAATTATTCGAAATAGGAGAAAACATTTAACATTCATCAACATTTTGTGAATTTTAGTAACATTTCCTAAATTTGGAACATTTTTTAAATTAATATTTTTTTGAGAATTGGAAACATTTTCCAAATTAGTGAATATTTTTAAACTAGAAAATTACTTTAAAATTCGTGAACATGTTTCGAAATCCTAAACATTTTCTAACGGAGCAAAAAATAAAACAAAAAATATGAAAAAAGAGGCGCCCTACCCAACACCTGGGCGGGCCCAAAGGGCACGCAGGGGCGTGACGGGCTGCGCGTTTTGTGGAAATCGAGCTACCCACGCGTTGAAGACCTCCTATGAAGCGTTATAGTGAAATCGGTAGTTAAGCGTTCCCCCTTTTCTTTGAAAGAGCGTTAAGAGTTACCCTTGCAAATGTCACTCCCACTTTCTCACACGCTGACAAGTGGTGTACTCCGTATGGGTCACTTCTCCCAACCTGTTTTTTTTTCGTTGATTCATTTATCAAAATGTTTTATCTCTTGAATTGTGCGTCCAAAATCCCAAACCGTTTCATCATTGAATTTCTTGCGTCGATATCTGCGAAACTAAATTCCATATTAATAGATTTCGATGAACTTTTTTGAATGAAAAAGGTAAAAAAAAAGATGGAGCGAGAAGCACATTTTCTCTTCACCTTTTCCCGTTTCAAGAAGCACAAATGTGCTTCTCGTGGAAGAAAATATGTGCCTCCATAATGCTTCTTATGGAGGCACATATTTTGCCATTTCCAAGAAGCACAACGTGCTTCTCGTAAAATCTAATTTGTCCTTGCACAAGAAGCAAATTAATATTTTTCTTAGCCCATTGACTCTAAATAAATCCTAAGGACTCATAGATAATCATCTGAGCCATCTATTGTTTATATTAAGCCTTCGAAAACATTTTCCGCCTGTATATCATTTCATGGTATTACCCGATTTTCTTTGACCCTCTTTCGGTAACCCCGTAACACGTCCAGTTTCTCTCGAAACAAATTTTTATTTTCAAAATGGTACTATTTTCTAATATTCCTAACTCCTATAGAACTTAATAGATCGTAATCCTTTAAGCATATGACCCTACAGGTTCGGTAAAATATAGACATTAAAGAAAACACCTTTCGTTCAAGGATCAACAACAAAACCGTGGACATCCATATTCATCACTATACTTCACGAATGATCTTCGAGTGAACCGTTGGTTATCATATGTTGTTCCTTTTGCTTTGCGATACGTTACAAAATCCGGGCTGAGATATATTGGTATCCCTGTGAGATAAACACATGCTCACTATACGGGCCTTCCTCGTTATTGGTTATGTTCGCTTTTCTCGTTATCGTGTCCCGGCATCCCCGTGATCAATTCATGGTTTGTCTGCCCAAACGATGATAGATGCCGTCACACCGAGAGATCCCTAAGAATATCTCTCCATCATCGGAGGAGTGAATCCCACTCTCGATCTATATAGTCCATCGTCATATCATTTTTATGAACCCCTATGATCACCCTATTACGGATGACACTGGAACAACCCCAGAGTGCAACGTCCGGTATGGAGTGGCTTGATACTCTCCTGGTCTAAGGATTCATACATAAATTATCTACTATGTTATGACTATGGACTTCAGACGATATAATCTCTAAGTATAAGAAACTACTATTGGAAATATGCCCTAGAGGCAATAATATTTGTATTATTATATTTTCATATTCATAATTAAAGAGTTTATATTACATGCTATAACTGCTATGATCCTGGAACATGCGATTCAGTGGAAAACTCATATGCACGTTTGGAATGATAAACGGTTAAATAGAAGTTTCCTAGTCTTGCCTCTAGGACTAGCTCAAGTGTTGTTGGTGATCATGTTCTCCAGATATTAGGATATTGCTAAGTGTAACGATAGTCCTCAAACAACATTGAGATTATGACGTTGGAACAACGATCATATTGAATAGACCCAAACTTGTTTGTTGTGAATTGGATTAATATCGTATATATTTAATTGTAATACACATGGAGTGTTAAGGTGTGATACTGCTCCTTAGACCATGAGAGAATCATGGTCACTTCTTACCATACGATGGGCTTTGGGGTTGCTAAGACGTCCCCTGTAACAAGGTGATCATGACGACAACTTACGGGTTCATCGGAGAGACAAGTGGCCAGATAGCTTAAGAGTGGGATTTCTTCTCCGACGATGGAGAGATATTCTTATGTCCCTCTCGGTGTGACTGCATCAATCATAGTATGGCCAGACACAAGTGACTTCATCACGAGGATGTCGGAACACAATAATGAGAAAGAGGAACAAAACCGGTAACGAGCATTTCTGTATAATGAGCATAGTGATGACTCGGGAAGATACCGATGCATCCTGGGTTTTGTGAAGTATCGTGAAGAAAAGGGAACATCACATGATAATCAAAAGTTCACTTGAATATCATTCGTGTACTCACAGGGACCAATATGCGCGTCCACGGTCCCCCTGTTGGTCATTGAACGAACGGTTTCGTCCATGTATGTGAGTTACTGAACCTATGGGGCCACAAGCTTAAGGAATAATGATTTGCTGAGTGTTAGTAGAATGACAGTCATGAGAATATATTTGTGGAATTATTTCATGAATATTTGGAATAGTTCTGAGAGGATTCGGAAGCGTTTCGGGATCACTGGAAGGGTTTCGGTGAATATCGGGTAATATCAATATATTATATATATAGGTGGAAAATATTCCCGGAGATGTTAAAATATATATGGAATGTTCTAGAAGTATTTAGAACATCTTATATTTAATTTAAATATCAACGGGGCTAAAAAGGCAAAGAGGTGGAGGGAATTATGGGCTGTCGGTGTCAAAACCGGCGGATCTCGGGTAGGGGGTCCCGAACTGTGCGTCTAAGGCGTATGGTACAGGAGGCAGGGGACACGATGTTTACCCAGGTTCGGGCCCTCTTGATGGAGGTAATACCCTACGTCCTGTTCGATTGTTCTTGATGATATGAGTATTACAAGAGTTGATCTACCACGAGATCAAGGAGGCTAAACCCTAGAAGCTAGCATATGGTATGATTGTATGTTGCCCTACGGACTAAAACCCTCCGATTTATATAGACACCGCAGGGGGCTAGGCTTACACAAGGTCGGTTACAAAGGAGAAGATATACATATCCGTATTGCCTAGCTTGCCTTCCACGCCAAGTAGAGTCCCATCCGGACACGGGACGAAGTCTTCAATCTCGTATCTTCATTGTCCAACAGTCCGGCCAAAGGATATAGTCCGGCTGTCCGGAGACCCCCTAATCCAGGACTCCCTCGGTAGCCCCTGAACCAGGCTTCAATGACGATAAGTCCGACGCGCAGTATTGTCTTCAGCATTGGCGGGTTCTTCTACAAATCTTGAATATCTATTAAGTAGTGTCTGGCTCCCATAAATATTGGACTTCTTGGCTTCTGTGCCCAATAAGGGCCATCTTCTACGCGTCGAGCGAATGCGAGGAGCCAGGGCATTTTTATGTTTGCCCCCCTAGCTAGGTAAATAAATCGTCTATTAAAGGGATGGGGATTCTTAGATCCAATCCACACCATCCTCCCCCAGCGAGAATCCATCGGAGCGCGTTCGGAAAAAATCCATTCCATCATGGCCGACCACCACAGCTCTTCCTCCCGCCCCCGTAGCCCTGGGCCCGGTGATTGGGAGATGTGTTCCATCCCGCACAACCGCTTAGTAGAGTTGCAGACCCAGGGATTCCTCCCTCCAGCGTATATGGTCCCCGTCTGAGCCGGGCTCGCCTCCTATAATGGCGGGGAGCAAACAGAGAGCTTCCCCAGCCCCTCTAAGGGGGAGCGGGTATGCCTCGTCCCTTACTTACTAAGGGGACTCGGATTTCCAATTCATCCATTCCTCCGCGGGCTCCTGGAGTTCTACGGTCTCCAATTGCATAATTTTACCCCTGCTTCCATACTACACATCGCCGGTTATGTTGCCCTTTGTGAGCTGTTCCTGGGCTGCGAGGCTCATTTCGAGCTGTGGAAGAGGTTATTTTGCCGTGTGCGGGCCTTGTGCCCCGCACACAGAAGGGGTCACTTTATCAAGTGGGCGAAGCCGAAATATGGCGCATCGCCGAAACCGGATACCTATTCGGTACTCCGAAGAAGACGTCCGAAGACTGGCCTTCGAAGTGGTTTTATATGGAGGACGTCCCCCTTCCAGACCCTGTTCACCGGGGTCTTCCTGAGTTCAATAATGCTCCTTTGAGGAAACGCCAAAGCTGGCGCCCACGGAGCCCCCAGGAGGAAGACAACAGAGAAGTCCTCTACCTGATGAACCGGATTAAAGCGCTGGCTCAATCAGGATTGACAATAACCGAGGTTATGTCAATATGCATAATGCGGGGGGTGCAGCCACTTCAATATCGAGGGCACCCCCTGTGGTGTTTTAACGGGGAAGATGATGCCACCCGTTGCGGGCGTAAGGGACCGGACTCCGCTGCTGCTTTAGAAAAAATTATGTCCGAGTTGTTCAAGGGAGAGGAAGAGGAGTTCATCCGTATCAAGCCACGGGATGGATTCTCCATGTACAACCCTCCAAGCTGGGTGAGTTATACCTCTTTACTCCCATTCTTCCCGCATTCTTCGTCGTAGGTACTCACCTTGCCATTTTACGGCAGGAACTGCAAAAAGCTGTAAGGGAGGTCAACATCCCATCTCCACAACCAGAGGACCCTGGCCGGGCCCTTGGTCCCGGACTCGAAGAGGATCCGGACATATTCGTGGAGCTGATAGACCGGCAATTCTATCAATTGAGCTGCGATGACGCCATGGTGGCCATAACGACCGACTATCCCGGACTGCTCCCTGCGTCGCATGTAAGAAAAACCAAAATCCCAACTCCAAAAATAGGATCCCCTTTTAGACACTTCACCTACCGTACACATATGGTGTTTTACAGGGAAGGCATTCGGGACGCCGTGCCGAACCCGCAGCAACTCGCCAACAAGAGGCACCGAAGCCGGGTAGGCCAAAAAGGAAGGCGGTCAGGACGGAGACACCGGCGCAGAGGTATGACACAAAACCTCGCTCCGTGGTTGTCGTCTTTCTCAAAATGTAATGACGTTCATGCTTCTTTAATAGAAAAAACGCTCACCGGACTATATCCGGAGAGGCTGCTGATCACCTCCACCAGTCGGGCTCCAGGGCCGGACATAGAGGCGGAAGCCAACATGGGGCGGACGCTGGATGCTCCTCCTACAGAGGATGCGGATAGACTATCCGCTACAAATTCAGAAGTGGAGAGCGCCATGAATCATAGGCGTCGCCAGGCCGGACGCCGTGACGCTTATTTCTCGCCAGAGGCATTTGATGCCTTCAATTCCGGAGACGCGTACATCTGTGCTGCTCAAAATGGTCTAGCCAGAGCCACGGACCAGTATGTAAGGGATATACAGGTAAGCAAATCTGACGATTATATGTATCAGTAGCCCCTGAGACTTGAAACAGTTGACGCAACTGATTTAAGGATCATTATTTGTGCAGGTTCTTACGGAGAAGAATTCCCAATTGTCTCAAGAGCTGGACGAGTGCAAGGCCCAGCTGGAAGCCGTTGTTGCTGCATTGAAGGAGTCCATAAAGGGTCCCCCTGGTAACTCTTTTTTCTATTGGAAAGAATATCGGTACCAGGTAGTATGCGGCATGTATGCACACCTAACAATAGATGTTGCAGGTGGCCCCGGAGTGAATCCGGAGGCCGTGGAGGCGGATACGACACGCGATGATCGACAACGAAATGCTGGCGAGCGCGTGCTGACGCGAGTCAGGCAGGAGAAAAATGATCTCCAAGACGCCAATATCCGGCTGGGCGTGGAACTGAAGGATGTCCGAGCCCGGCTTGCGGACTCCGTGAAGGAGAATAAACGGCTTCGGCGCGACATTTTTAGTAAGTGCTTGAACGAACTTTTTAAAGGAGTTTGGCGAAGAAGCCTGCTAACAGCGTTATGTCTGCAGGTATGCTGATGGGTCGTCCCGCGGAGGAGATGCCCGGGTCTTCGGGTGATCTTCTACCAGAGCTCTCACAACTGCACGAACAAGTTCGGCAGGTGATGCAGAGTATTGCCCAAGCCTTATGGCCATCCGTGTCCCCGCCAGGAGGCATGGGGAGCTTATAGAGAAGCTCAAGGGAGCGCGGCGGCGCTTCCGACTATGGAAGATATCAGCCTGCCGACAAGGTGCAAGGGAAGCCTGGGCTATGGTGAAGACACGATATACCAAGGCTGACCCAAACCACATGGCCGAGGTCGGACCCGTGGGGCCCGATGGGAAAGAGATCCCCGTCAGTTTAGTGTATGATCAAGTAGAATTAGCCGCAAAGTATTCCCAACAGGATTGTAGGCTAGACAGCCTGTTGGATGGTATAGAAGAATAATTTAATCAGTCTTAGTGACTGTGTACTTCAAGTGACATATGTAATGTCCCTAGCCGGATTGTAAATCATTTGTCATGGCAGACCTTTTCGCTTCGACCTCTGGACCCGATAGTCCAGAATGTATCCGAATACCCACTCGGTTATATAAAAACCGGGGTATGCATGGAAACCAGGCGTAAGGGTCATAAGTGCTTGAACAGACAAGTACCCAACTAGCTATGTGATATTACATGGATAGTAAGAACCATCTTCTAGGGAGAATAGTTCCGTTAAGGGTTCCTTTCCCTGGGTACGCATGCCCTAATGTGCATGTCCGAACTGCGAGACGCAGGCTAAAAACATCTGCGGGTGTGTAGTAATTTAAATGAAAGTCATCTTTTATTCACCGACCGAATATTCCCTTAAGAACGCTAGCTTTCGGCATCACCCAATCTGAGGTACACATCCGGCTGACCCGGCAGTAACAATCGCAGAGGTGCTCCCCTTATACCCTAGCCGAATTAACGGGAACGTAGGGCATAAATACAAGAGCCAGGCAACCTAGCTTGGCCAAAACTTAAGTCATATCGATGCATATAATGGCAAAAAAAGGTACATGCGGAAGAGTAACACATGTGCAGGGCATAAAGCCTGGAAAGGTAATTAGATTAAGCTTCTGTATAGGAAGCCCCCAGGTATATTGAGCGCGGTTAGCGCGTCAAGATTGTGTAACCAAGACACAAGTGTAGCCCTTTAGGGCCTTGAAGAGAAAAGAGAGAAAGAAAGAGAAAAAAAAACAGATGTGCAAAAAATTCATGGAGGTAAGGAGACGAACATAGAGTCCGGCACTAGGCGTAGAATCTTCGGAGTCTGGCTGCGTTCCATGGGTTTGGCTCGAGTCGATTATGCGATGCATCCCGCAGACGGTACGCTCCACCGATCAGAACCTGGTCGATAATGAAGGGACCTTCTCATTTGGGCTTGAGCTTGTTCTTTTTCTTCTCCGACAGGCGTAGAACTAGTTTGCCAACGTTATTGGTTTTGGCCCGCACTTCTCTGCTTTGATACCTTCGAGCCTGTTGCTGATAGAATGCGGAACGAGCTTTTGCCATGTCGCGCTCCTCCTCTAGGGCATCCAAACTGTCCTGTCGATCGAGCTCGGCCTCTCTTTCTTCATACAAATGCACTCGAGGTGATTCATGAATTATGTCGCAAGGAAGCACCGCCTCAGCGCCGTACACCATAAAAACGGTGTGTATCCGGTAGTGCGATTCGGCATGGTTCGCAGCCCCCATAGTACGGAGTCGAGCTCCTCTACCCAATCAGTGTCTGATTCCTTTAAAGATCGGACTAATCTGGGTTTAATGCCGCTCATGATAAGACCATTCGCTCGTTCGACTTGACCGTTAGTTTGTGGATGATAGACAGAAGCATAATCGAGCTTGATGCCCATGTTGCTGCACCAAAGTTTCACCTCGTCGACTGTAAAGTTCGTGTCGTTGTCAGTGATTATGCTGTGGGGGACACCATAACGGTGTACAACCACGGATATGAAGTCTATCACCGGTCCGGATTCAGCTGTTTTGACAGGTTTGGCTTCTATCCATTTGGTGAATTTATCCACCATGACTAGTAAGTATTTTTTTTCTTATGGGTTCCCCCTTTGAGGGGTCCGACCATATCGAGCCCCCAAACCGCAAAGGGCCAAGTAATGGGGGTTGTTTGGAGGGTGGTAGGTGGCATGTGGCTTTGGTTTGCAAAAAGCTGGCAACCAACACAATGTTGTACCAGATGTTGTGCATCTGCCCGGGCCGTCGGCCAACAAAAACCTATACGAAAGGCCTTGCTTACAAGGGCCTGGGCTGCAGTGTGGTGGCCGCCGAGTCCGGCATGGATTTCTGCCAAAAGCTTCCGCCCTTCCTCTTCGGAGATGCACCTTTGAAGGACTCCGGTTGTGCTTTTCTTATAAAGCTCTCCCTCATGGACTTTAGATCGCCGCACTATGCAGCGGGCCTCATTTTGGTCCTCGGGTAATTCCTGTCTAGTTAGGTAGGCCAGGAATGGTTCTGTCCATGGGGCGATGACGGCCATTATCACGTGGGCTGAAGGTGTTATTTCGGTGGCAGAGCCTCCAATTGTGTCAGAGTGTTCGGTATCTGGGGTTGTGGCCGGGTCCGGACTATTTTTGCCAGTGTCCCCTTTCCATACCATGGATGGTTTAAACATTCTTTTCAGGAAGATGTTCGATGGGACAGGGTCGCGTTTAGCGCCGATACGGGCTAGGATGTCCGCCACCTGGTTGTTTTCCCGAGCCACATGGTGGAATTCAAGCCCCTCGAACCGAGCTGACATTTTGAGGACGGCGTTGCGATATGCCTCCATTTTCCGATCCTTGGCATCGAAGTCTCCATTTACTTGGGATATTGCGAGGTTCGAGTCCCCACGCACCTCTAGGCGTTGGATGCCCATGGAGACTGCCATCCGGAGGCCGTGTAATAGGGCCTCGTATTCGGCTGCGCTATTGGAGTCTGTATATAGTATTTGGAGCACGTATTGCACCGTATCTCCGGTGGGGGACGTCAGGACGACGCCAGCCCCCAGACCAGCCAGCATTTTAGAGCCGTCGAAATGCATGATCCAATTGGAGTATGCGCCATACTCTTTGGGGAGTTCGACTTCGGTCCATTCGGCTACGAAATCGGCCAGTACTTGTGACTTAATGACTCGTCGTGGCTTATATGTTATGTCGAACGGGAGGAGCTCGATGGCCCATTTGCCAATCCGGCCCGTGGCATCGCGGTTGTTTATTATGTCATTGAATGGTACTTCGGAGGCCACCGTAATCGAACACTCTTGAAAGTAGTGTCGTAATTTCTGGGATGCCATAAATACCGCGGATGCTATCTTTTGGTGATGTGGATATCGTGATTTGCATGGAGTGAGGAAGGTGGATACATAATATACCGGCTTTTGAAGTGGGAATTTATGTCCGTCCATCTCTCGTTTGACGACGAGCAATCGCTTACAACTTGGTGAGTTGCCGCTATATATAATATCATTGGTTCGCCAGCAGTTGGCGCGGCCAAGATTGGGTTGGTGGCCAGGATGGCTTTTATTTCTTCCAGTCCGGCCGTGGCTGCGTCCGTCCACTCGAAGTGTTCGGTGCGGCGAAGAAGGCGATAAAGGGGAAGTGCCTTTTCTCCTAATCGGGAGATAAAGAGGCTTAAAGCCGCCACACATCCAGTTAATTTCTGGATTTGCTTGAGGTCAGTTGGGATAGCCAACTGTGACAGATCTCGGATTTTAGCCGGATTCGCTTCAATTCCTCTACTGGAGATGACGAAGCCCATGAGCTTTCCGGTGGGAACATCGAAAATGCATTTTTCCGGGTTGAGCTTAATGTTGTATGTTCGGATATTGGTGAATATGAGCCTCAAGTCGTCTATTAAAGAGTCGACGTGTCTGGTTTTAATGACCACATCGTCTACATATGCCTCCACAGTCTTACCGATATGCTTTTCTAGACATGTCTGGATCATGCGCTGATTTGCTGCGCCGGCGTTTCTGAGCCCGAAGGGCGTTGTGTTAAAACAAAAGGGGCCGTATGGTGTGATAAATGCCGTTGCGGCTTGATCAGACTCCGCCATCTTAATCTGGTGGTAACCGTAGTATGCGTCGAGGAAACACAATGATTCGTGTCCTGCGGTAGCGTTGATGGTTTGATCAATGCGAGGGAGTGGGAAGGGATCCTTTGGGCAAGCCTTATTAAGGTCTTTGAAGTTGACACATAGGCGCCAGGATTTGTCCTTCTTTGGTACCATCACCAGGTTTGCTAGCCAGTCCGGATGTTTTATTTTTTAATAAATCCGGCCTCCGGTGGCTTGGCTAGCTCCTCTCCCATGGCTTGTCGCTTAGGTTCAGAGAAACGCTGAAGAGTCTGCTTGACCGGCTTGAATCCTTTTAAAATATTAAGGCTATGCTCGGCCAATCTGCGTGGGATTCCTGGCATGTCTAAAGGATGCCAGGAGAATATGTCCCAATTCTCGCGCAGACACTCCCGTAGTGTGGCGTCTACAGCGGGGTCTAACTGTGCCCCGATGGATGCTATTTTTGTGGGGTCTGTTGGATGGACTTGGAATTTGACTATTTCGTCCGCTGGTTTAAAGGAGGTGGACTTAGATCTTTTGTCTAGTATCACATCGTCCCTGTCCACCGTGGAGTGCAGCGCGGTTAACTCCTCGGCCACAAGGGCTTCGGATAATGCCTCGAGGGCTAGTGCAGCTGTTTTGTCTTCGGCACGGAGTGCTATATCTGGATCACTAGCTAGAGTGGTGATTCCATTGGGTCCGGGCATTTTGAGCTTCATGTACCCGTAATGGGGTATGGCTTGAAAAATCCTGAATGCCTCCCGCCCTAGATGGGCGTGGTATCCGCTACTGAACGGGGCCACTTGGAATGTAATTTCTTCAGACCTGTAATTCTCCCGAGTGCCGAATACCACATCAAGTGTGATTTTCCCAGTGCAACGTGCCTCCCGACTAGGGATGATTCCTCGGAAGGTCGTACTGCTTTGCTCAATGCGGTTGCTGTCTATTTCCATTTTTTGGAGAGTTTCCTCATAAATGAGATTTAATCCGCTGCCGCCGTCCATGAGCACCTTAGTGAGCCGAAAGCCGTCCACAATTGGGCTGAGGACCAAAGTGGCTGGTGCTCGGGCTGTTTGGAATTTAGGTTCGTCACTGGCATTGAAGGTGATAGCCGTGTCACTCCATGGATTTATTGCTGCAACGTGGCAGACTTCGGCAAGGCTGCGGAGTGCTCGCTTGCGCCTGTTATTTGAGGCGGAGGTCTCGAAGACCGTTAATACTGTATTGTTATCCATGGGAAGGTGCTCTGAGGTATTTTGGGTGAGGAGATCCTCACCGCTTTTGGCCACCTGCCGGAGTACCCAACATGCTCTGAGGCTGTGTGTTGATATGGTATCCGCTGTACTATGGATTTTGCAGGGCCCGTTAAGCCATCCTTCCAATACGGTTCCACGCCCTGTAGTGGGCTTTTGCTTCTTTGTAATTGAGTCGGGCGACTTATGAGAGTGCACCCTTTTAGTCCGGACTGGGGGTTTTGTCAGAGCCGGATTATCCCAAAATTGTGTTTGGGTTTTCCAGGCACTTTCCATCGCATGGTATTTCCATACTATGGCTGCCAAGTCAGCGAAGTGTGCTATGTCACGGCGACTTATGGTGTTGAGGACTCCCTTGTCCATGCAATTGTTGCAAAAGAGCGAAATTGCGTCTTCCTCGCGACAGTCCTTGACCTTGGTCATTACAAGGAGGAATCTGGCCCAATAGTGATGTACTGTCTCTTGGGGTGCTTGTCTAATGTGGGGGAGATCGTTTGTATCTGGGTGGGTGGGTGGATTTAAGACCAGACCTTGACCCAATCTGCGATCCCGGGACAGGGGAGTTTCCGATCTTGGAAGTTCGGGCTCCGGGATGTTGCCCTGTGGGTTGGGTATGCGTCCTGATTCTGGATTCAAGGCTAGGGCGGTGTCCTCTCGTGAATGAGTATCCGGCTCGGGGAGCTCGGGAATCCGGATATAGTTTGTCCTTAGGATAGAGGGAGAATCGCCGCATTGCTCCTCCACCACCGCTATCTGATGGGTGACCGGCGGAGAGTTAATCTCCCTTTGGTCGGGTTTAAGCCCGATCCGATCGTAGTACGTAGTGACTCCCAGAGCGGCAATGTGATCCAAGAGCTCGTTCAAAGAGGAGAGATCCATTGGATCCATCTGCTCGGCAAAATTCAAGCTGATGTGGAGGCTATTTTCGATGACCCGAGAAGTCATCGTCGGCGCGGCGGCCGAGCGGGCGGTCATGACGAAGCCGCCTAGTCGGAGAGTTTGGCCTGCAGCCAGGGCTCCCCCAGAGGTGATGTTGTCCTTGACAACGAGGCGAGCCATCCTCCTTATGATGACGACACAGTGGAACTCTCAATGAAAGAACCAATGTCAGTGTCAAAACAGGCGGATCTCGGGTAGGGGGTCCCGAACTGTGCGTCTAAGGCGGATGGTAACAGGAGGCAGGGGACATGATGTTTACCCAGGTTCGGTCCCTCTTGATGGAGGTAATACCCTACGTCCTGCTCGATTGTTCTTGATGATATGAGTATTACAAGAGTTGATCTACCACGAGATCAAGGAGGCTAAACCCTAGAAGCTAGCATATGGTATGATTGTATGTTGTCCTACGGACTAAAATCCTCCGATTTATATAGACACCGCAGGGGGCTAGGGTTACACAAGGTCGGTTACAAAGGAGAAGATATACATATCCGTATTGCCCAGCTTGCCCTCCACGCCAAGTAGAGTCTCATCTGGACACGGGACGAAGTCTTCAATCTCGTATCTTCATTGTCCAACAGTCCGGCCAAAGGATATAGTCCGGCTGTCCGGAGACCCCCTAATCCAGGACTCCCTCGGTAGCCCCTGAACCAGGCTTCAATGATGATAAGTCCGACGCGCAGTATTGTCTTCAGCATTGGCGGGTTCTTCTCCAAACATCTTATATTTAATTTAAATATCAACAGGGCTAAAAAGGCAAAGAGGTGGAGGGAATTATGGGTTGTCAGTGTCAAAACCGGCGGATCTCGGGTAGGGGGTCCCGAACTGTGCGTCTAAGGCGGATGGTACAGGAGGCAGGGGACACGATGTTTACCCAGGTTCGGGCCCTCTTGATGGAGGTAATGCCCTACGTCCTGCTCGATTGTTCTTGATGATATGAGTATTACAACAGTTGATCTGCCACGAGATCAAGGAGGCTAAACCCTAGAAGCTAGCCTATGGTATGATTGTATGTTGTCCTACAGACTAAAACCCTCTGATTTATATAGACACCGGAGGGGGCTAGGGTTACACAAGGTCGCTTACACAGGAGGAGATATACATATCCGTATTGCCTAGCTTGCCTTCAACGCCAAGTAGAGTCCCATCCGGACACGGGACGAAGTCTTCAATCTCGTATCTTCATAGTCCAACAGTCCGGCTGTCCGGAGACCCCCTAATCTAGGACTCCCTCATGGGCCATAAAGGCCCATAAGGAAGTGGCGCCCCCTTGCCATATATGGGGGGTGCGAATTGGACTAGGGGAGGAGTCTCCTCCCCTTGTCCGGTGCCCCAAGGAGGGATTTTCCCTCCTTGGAGTATATACTAGGGTTTATTGCTCTATTGGATACACAAGTTTTTGGAGCCTCCTCTAGTTCTTCTAGTTCTACTTGGTCCTAGTTGACTAATTAGAGCTAGGCTAATCCTCTTGTCCTCATAATCAGAAGCCCTGTGTGGTTCTAATATCCTCCCTCTAATTCTCCAACAACAATTAGCTCTGGACGGCGAAACACTGTTGGATCGTGAAGACGACACGCTTGCAACCAAGTAGAGAGGCGCGTGCTTTCAATCTTCGGTTCAAGGGAATTTTAGTGGCCAGTAGAGGAATCGCTCATCGACGGATTGGGGGACTTCAAGTACAATCTACACGGACACGTTCTTCTTCTGCTGCAACTCGGTGACGGTAACGATCGTTATCCCAACCCGTTATTGATACGTCTCCATCATATCTACTCTCTCAAACTCTTTTGCCCTTGTTTTGGACTCTAACTCACATGATTTGAATGGAACTAACCCGGACTGATGTTGTTTTCAGCATAATTGCCATGGTGTTATTTTTGTGCAGAAATAAAAGTTCTCGAAATGATATGAAACTTCACAGAGATGATTTTTGGAATTAATAAAAATATTGGCGAAAGAATCAATTTAAGGGGGCCCACACCCTGGCCATAAGTGTGGGGGTGCGCCCTCTGTCCTTGTGGGCCCCCTAGACCTCCACCGACCTCAACTCCAACTCCATATATTCACGTCCGGGGAGAAAAAAATTAGAGAGAAGGATTCATCACGTTTTATGATACAAAGCCGCCGCCAAGCCCTGTTCTTCCTCGGGAGGGCAGATCCGGAGTCCGTTCGGGGGTCCAAAGAGGGGAATCCATCGCCATCATCATCATCAACCATCCTCCATCGCCAATTTCATGATGCTCACCGTCGTATGTGAGTAGTCCCATCGTAGGCTTGTTGGACGGTGATGGGTTGGATGAGATTACCATGTAATCGAGTTAGTTTTGTTAGGGTTTGATCCCTAGTATCAACTATGTTCTAAGATTGATGTTGCTATGACTTTGATATGCTTAATGCTTGTCACTAGGGCCCAAGTGCCATGATTTCAGATCCGAAACTATTATGTTTTCATGAATATATTTGTGTTCTTGATCCTATCTTGCAAGTTATAGTCACTTACTACGTGTTATGATCCGGCAACCCCGAAGTGACAATAGTCGGGACACTTCCCGGTGATGACCATAGTTTGAGGAGTTCATGTATTCACTAAGTGCTAATGCTTTGGTCTGGTACTCTATTAAAAGGAGGCCTTAATATCCTTTAGTTTCCATTAGGACCCCGCTGCCACGGGAGGGTAGGACAAAAGATGTCATACAAGTTCTTTTCCATAAGAACATATGACTATATTTGGAATTCTTGCCTACATTATATTGATGAATTGGAGCTAGTTTTGTGTCACCCTATGTTATAACCGTTGCATGATGAATGCCATCTGACATAATTATCCATCATTTATCCACTGCCTACTGCTATCTCTTGAGCTTGCGTTGGTTTTTCCCTTGAAGAGGAAAGGGTGATGCAGCAGAGTAGAGTTAGTATTTCCCTCAGTTTTGAGAACCAAGGTATCAATCCAGTAGAAGACAACGCACAAGTCACCGAATACCTGCACAAACAAACACCAACTTGCACCCAATGCAAAAAAGGGGTTGTCAATCCCTTCACGGTTATTTGCAAACTGAGATCTGATAGAGATGGATAAACGTTAAAGTAATATTTTTGGTATTTTTGGTTTATGGAACGGAAAGTGAAAGATTGCAAAGGACATAAATAGGAAACTAAAATTGTAGATCGGAAACTTATATGATGAAGGTAGGCCCGGGGGCCATAGGTTTCACTAGAGGCTTCTCTCAAGATAGAAATTATTACGGTGGGTGATCAAATTACTGCCGAGCAATTGATAGAAAAGCACAAAGTTATGACTATATCTAAGGAAATGATCATGAATGTAGGCATCACGTCAGTATCAAGTAGACCGACTCCTGCCTGCATCTACTACTATTACTCCACACGTCGACCAACTCCTGCCTGCATCTAGAGTATTAAGTTCATAAGAACAGAGTAACACATTAAGTAAGATGACATGATGTAGCGGGATAAATTCAAGCAATATGATGAAAACCCCATCTTGTTATCCTCGATGGCAACGATACAATACGTGTCGGTTCCCCTTCTGTCACTGGGATCAAGCACCGCAAGATTGAACCCAAAGCTAAGCACTTCTCCCATTGCAAGAAAAACCAATCTAGTTGCCCAAACCAAATCGATAGTTCGAAGAGACTTGCAAAGATGTCAAATCATGCATATAAGAATTCAGAGGAGATTCAAATAATATTCATAGACAAGTTGATCATAAATCCACAATTCATCAGATCTCGGCAAACACACCGCAAGAAGAGTATTACATCGAATAGATCTCCAAGAACACTAAGGAGAACATGGTATTGAGAATCAAAGAGAGAGAAGAAGGCATCTAGCTACTAGCTATGGACCCGTAGGTCTGAGGTAAACTACTCAAGCTTCAACAGAGAGGCAATGGTGTTGATGTAGAAGCTCTCTATGATCGAATCCCCCTCCGACAGGATGCCGGAAAAGGCCCCTAGATGGGATCTCACGGGTACAGAAGGTTGCAGGGGTGTAAAAGTGTTTTTGTGGCTCTCCTGCGGCGCGCCCTCCGTCCTTGTGGTCGCCTCGCAGCTTTCCTGACGTGCACTCCAAGTCCTCTGGGTGACTTCTGGTCCAAGAAAAATCATCGCGAATGTTTCATTCCATTTGAACTGCGTTTGGTATTCCTTTTCTGCGAAACTCTAAAACAAGGGAAAAAACAAGAACGGGCACTGGGCTCTAGGTTAATAGGTTAGTCCCAAAAATCATATAAAATAGCATATTAATGTATATAAAACATCCAGAACAGATAATATAATAGCACTAAACAATCAAAAATTATAGATACATTGGAGACGTATCACATACGAGCTCGTTTCATATTGATCTTTGCTTCGTTACTTCTCCGTTGCCACTGTTAAGATTGCTACAAAACAACTACTCTTACTTTTGCCACCATTACCATTCTTTCCATACTACTTTGCTACTAAATATTTTCCTGCAGATATTAAGTCTTTCAGGTGCGGTTGAATTGACAACTCAGCTGCTAATACTTGAGAATATTCTTTGGCTCCCCTTGTGTCGAATCAATAAATTCGGGTTGAATACTCTACCCTCGAAAACTGTTGCGATCCCCTATACTTGTGGGTTATCAAGACCTTTTTCTGGCCCCGTTGCCGGGGAGCATTGCTCTATTCTTTAATTCACTTGGGATTTATATCTGTTGATCACCATGAGGAATCTGAAAGACAACAAAACCAAGATCTATCCCTCAACTACGAGGGGAGGTAAGGAACTGCCATCTAGCTCTACACTTGTTTCTCCTTCTGTTTTAAGTAAACTTGTGACACCTACACCTGCTATTGATTCCGATATGTCGCATGTTATAGATTATGCCACTTCTGCTATGCATGATTCTTATGATGATACTACTTCTATGCTTGATGATACTATGCCACTAGGTGAATTTCTTGATGAACAACTTGCTAGGGTTAGAGAGAATGAAATTATTGAAACTGAAGATTATGATTCTCCCCTAGATATGAATTGCCTGTTATACCTGAGGGTTATGTTATGGATGAAGAAACTGCTAGAGACTTCTTTGCTTGTAATGATATGGAGGATCTTAAGAAACTGTTAGCTAAGCTGAAAGAGAAATCCTTGAATGCTAGAATGAAATATGATCTCGCTTTTGCTACTTCACATATCTTTGTTACTGATAAGAATTATGAATTTTCTGTCGATACTTGAGTTAATTACTTTGGTTGAATATGATCCTTTCTATGGATATGAATCTGAAACTGTTGTGGCACATCTTAATAATTGAATGATATGGCCACCCTATTTGCTCATGAGGAAAAAATCGATATTGCTATATTCTCAAATTGTTTCCTTTCTTGTTAAAGGGTGATGCTAAGATATGGTTTAATTCTCTTGCTCCTGGTTGTGTGCGTAGTCCCCAGGATATGATTTACTACTGCTCTACAAAATATTTCCCTGCTCATAAGAAACAAGATGCTTTAAAGGAAATATTTAACTTTGTGAAAATTGAAGAAGAGAGTCTCCCACAAGCTTTGGGGAGGCTTCTCCAATTACTTAATGCTTTGCCTGATCATCCTCTAAAGAAAAATGAAATACTTGATGTCGTGGAAGTGTCACGACAGATGTCCTCATGGAAGGATTTAGTTGTGGAGCCATTGCGACGAGGTTAGCTTAAAGGGGTTAAACCGGGAACAAAGGACGTGAGGAGTTTATACTGGTTCGGCCCCTTATGGTGAAGGAAAAAGCCTAATCTAGTTTGAGGTGGAATTGCTAGGGTTTCGATTACCAGGAAGAGAATCCGCTTTGCCTAGCTTTCGATCTGTTCTTTCTTGTCCTAAGCCGCTGCCGGGTCGTCCCCTTATATACATGGGTTGACGCCCTGCGGCCTATAGAGTCCCGACCGGCTCATGCAACGTGTCCAGCTCAGTGACTTTATCTTACATGCCTTATATTACAAGTCTACACATACATGGCGGTTTACACTTCATGGGCCTTAAGCCGCCTTTAGGTTTAGGCCTTTTACTAAGCCTGTCTATGAACTGCCATCATTAATATCCTCTGGGGCTCTATTTAGACGAACCGCCATAGGGATGACCCGGCCCCTCCTGGGCGGGTCATATCTGATAGTCATATCCCCAACAATAGGCCCCAGGTTGATTTGAACTTTGTTCATGTCAATCTTCGACACTTAGAAAAATCCTTCTTCATCTGTTGTGAAACAGTGTAACCCGCCATGACGTCATCTCCAGAAATTTCAGAAATCCTCCATGATGTCATCTGCCATTAACTTCACACGTGACATAACGTATCTTTAACGGATCTTTTATCTTTAATAGCCTTCCAAAAATTGAGGCGTTCAATTAGTTGGATAATCATCATTTGGCCTCCTCGTTTTTTGCGCCCACCTGTTACTCTTTTCCTTATAAATAGGGTCAACGGCTCTCCTCTCATTCTCCTTCTCGTCTTCTACCTCCCTTTCCAACACATCTGCACATCTGAACACCAGCGCCACTGCGAAGCTCATCGTCTTCCTCGACCTCAGCCACTGCATCAACCTGAACGGGACCAGAAAACTGCAGCGCATCTCCGCTATTCCGTAGATCCAGTAAGTACTTCTCTCTTTCTCTGTTGCAGTATATCTCCATTAGGGTTTCTCTGTTCATCGGTATTCATCACCGTTCTTCCCCTTCATCGTCCCAAATCCATAGTTTTGATCTGAAAGTAGTACAAACCTCGTGCGGTAGCAGTTTTAGCACCTGTTTTTTATACTAGAATATATCCTTGTCACAGCAGATCTCATCTAGGCACCTCCACTTTCCTGCTGCCACCACCTTATATTTAGGATTTATTTCCTTTTTCCTGAACTACCGCAGATTCAATCTCATAGCTTCGATCTGCAAAACTTGTTTGTCCCCATACTTAGTAAAAAAATTCTCTTATCAGATCTTGAATACCAGCACGTGTCATGGAGGCTTACATATCCAGTTTACAATTAACCATATATCATTAGTCCTCACTTAAGCCGCCATTCTGAACATATACTGCAACTGTTAACTTGTGATTTCACTAACTAATTTGAACCGGCAAATTACTTCCTCCCTTTAGGTTTTCCTTCTTTCACCATGCCGCCAAAGACAGTCTATACATGCAATTGGGTCCCCTACATCGTCACTGAAGGCACATTCAAAGGCTTTGTCAAAGTCGGGTACTTGCCCACAAAGAGTGTTACGCATTACCGCACCCCTGAACCGGGCAAGGAAAGACCTCAGCCAAAGGATGGCGAAGTCATTGTATTCACTGATCACATGAACCGGGGCTTCTCACCGCCCGCCTCTAAGTTTTTCCGAGATGTTCTGCAATTATTCCAACTCCATCCTCAAGATATCGGACCCAATTCCGTGTCAAATATCTGTAACTTTCAAGTCTTCTGCGAAGTATACCTTCAAGAGGAACCCAACATCGACCTCTTTAGAGAATATTTTTATTAGAACCGCCAGAATGAGTTCACCAACGGACCCAGCTTGGAACTTGGTGGAATCTCGATTCAACGTAGAAGAGACGCCATTTTCCCTTATGCACTCCTGCCGAGTCACCCAAAGGATTGGAATCAGACGTGGTTTTACTGCAAAGATACCTCTTCAGCTGACGAGAATCCACTGCCGGGTTACCGTGTCGAGCGCCTGGACTAAAAGCGCAATCTTCCTGAGAAGCTTACCACCGCTGAACGGGCAAAACTTGCTCCTACCATTGCAAAGGTTACAACTCTGCTAGGAAACAGTTTAACTAGTGTTGACCTGGTCAGGTGCTGGGTTTCTTGGTGGATCGTCCCTTTGAGTCGCCACTCAGGCTTAATGTGCACTTACACTAGTGGTGTAAAGGATCCACTGCACCACAGCTCTGCACCATTAACTGACGAGGCAGTAAATGAAATGGTTAAGTCCCTTGTGAATGAAGATCTAGAAGATTGCATTAAAACCGGTCTGGCCCCTTTCTGCAAGCTTAACCCGCCACCGGATGTGAGTCTCTGAACTTATTTACCTTTACCTCATTATTCAAACATTTTACTCAACCTTTGATAACTTTTACAGGCTAAGTCTAATGTTTGGAAGAAGACATATGATCATGAAGCTGCCAAGAAGGCCAGCGCTGCCAAGAAAGCCACCAAGAAAATAGTCAAGAAGACAACCAATAAAAAGGAGAAACCAAGAGCCTCTGATCTGCTTAATCTGGATGAAACCTCTGAGTCGGAGGTAGCCCTTGACTCTCTTGGCTTATTTTTCAACCATCTTATTGACACTGACTATTATCAAGATGACACAGGAGTCAGCCAAGCAGTTGAAGAAGAGGTAACTATTATTTCCTCTGGCTCAAAACCTTTGCCAAGACAGAAACTTCGGCAAGTAACCCGGAAAGTAAGGTTTGCACACCCCTTGGCTTATTTAGATCCTCACTTTCTTTTGAAACGACAGCAGCACGAGAATCAACGTCAAACTCGGAATAGTGGAGGTGAGCAGTTGTCTTCCGGTTTACCAAACACTCCAATTTGAAGGAAACGCCAAAATGAGGTTCTTCTAACCTTAACTCTTTTTATTTACTAGCAGGTCTCTTTCGCCAGCCACTCAATTCCTTTGATTCAAACTTCCAGGAGGTTTCTCGTTCTTCCTCTGGCAAGTCATCTCAGACCCAGCTGCCGGCTTTCAAGACTGCCCCTAGGTAAGAACAATTACCTTTATCATGTACTTTTATATCCTCACCATTGTACTGACTTGTCCTAACTCTTTCAGCGGACAAGCAAAGCCTAACAAGAAAGCAAAGGTGTCCAAGCCAGCTGAAGACCCTAAAGTTGCTGAACTGGACTAGCAAGCCTCTGCACCAGAAGCCTGTGAAAAATAACTAAAAGATCCTGCTTCTAACACTCAAGCTCAGATGCCTGACCTCTCTGTTGATCAAACCAACATTGACTCTTTAAATACTGAACAGTCAAGCTCACTTAAACCATCAAAGACTTACGCTGATGACGTTCTGATCACTAGCACTGGTTTTGCTGAACCGGGGAACCCAACTGTTTTAGCCAAACATTCTGCCAAGCAAGAAGTCATCCAGAGACGGAAAGTGAGGTTTGATATCTCCCACTATGCTCAATTGATCAGCAGTGAAATATTGTCTGGTTATCTCAACCAAGTACACTCCACCCGAGATTTGGAAATTGAGATGGTGAAATAGATGCACCAGAAATATGAGGTACGTCGTCCGGCTTTAAATAAGTTATGTACATCCTGCCGGCCCCCAAGTCATCTGGTTATGATAAGATTGAATATTCTGTAGACTTAGAAGAATCCATAAACTTCTGTCATAGGCACCCTCCAAGTCCGATTTAAAAATAAACCAGATGTTGAATTAGTCTAACTTTGCATCAGTAGCCCCCAAGGGCCGGTTTAATCAGTATGAATGAGCCGGTCCTATTTATCATTGTGTAAGAAAGGAGAGCTTAACTGCATAGCCCCCATGAGTCGGCTGAGACTGTTTACAGCACATCCGGCTCATCATTACTAAGATACAAGCACTATGCATTAGCCCCCAAGTGCCAAGTAGTGTTGCTTGCAAAGAGCTTCAGACTTTATTCATAAGAGTCGTTTCTTTGAAAAATTGTTTTGACAAACATTAGCCCCCAAGTGCCAAGTGTTGTTGCTTGCAAAGTACTTGGGACTTATATTTTTGTAATCCTGATATAAATGTGTTGATAACTCTGTGCTTCGTATAGGCTGCTACTGCTGAACTTGAGTCTCAATTGAACGATGCAAAGACCTGGCTGGCGGCTCAGGAAACTGAGACCCGAAAAGTGAGTCAAAATTCCAGTTTAGCATGGCTGAGAAAAACTGAAGACCCATTTTACGGCGGAGAAAAAGACTTGGGCTGAAGAGAAGACTGCTTTAACGCAACGGGTTGAGAAAGCAGAAGCAGCCCTTCAGGAGGTAACCACTAAGCTCACCGGCTTAAAACACCGTGTATCTCAGATGGTTTCTGCTATCTTCAGTGAGTCGCCTTGCTATTCATCCAAAGTGAGTATTTGTCGTAGTAATGTAAACCGCCATTTAACCGATCTGTGTTTTCCTCAGGTCCCAGGAGTAGCAACCTTAATCAGGATATGCTTGTTAAGCTCAAGGCGGTCTATACCCTTGTCGAGCAATTGTACACCGGAGCTCAGCGTACCCTTGCTACCATCTCCCCAACTAATCAAGGACCCAACCTATTAAGTGATGTGTTGAAGAAATTGTCCATCTTGCCCACTAGACTTCAAG
This sequence comes from Triticum monococcum, assembly GCA_034509565.1. Taxonomy (NCBI): domain Eukaryota; kingdom Viridiplantae; phylum Streptophyta; class Magnoliopsida; order Poales; family Poaceae; genus Triticum; species Triticum monococcum. The sequence continues at coordinate 74,437,150 of CM067846.1, forward strand.
AAATTAAACGGTCTTGTGCAAGAGCTGAAGCTATGATAGCCTTGAGCCGTGCCAAGGCATGGGTGCCGGAGTTAGACCTGGCAGATGTGGCCAGTGGGTAACCGAGCTTAAAGGAGGATGGGACTTCTTTTGATCAGCAAGACTTCGCCGCTTGTGTTAAAGAAATTCTCCCTTATGCAACAGTCATTGCTGAAGAGACCAACCTCTCCAAATATCAGTCGGCTTACGATGCAGACAATCAGAAGATGTCTACCCCAGCCTATAAAGTGATGGACCTGATTCCTCCAATTCATAAGCACACCTTCGCCCCTGAAATTGACCCGTCCAATCTTATCGATGACGAAGCTGAATTCTACGCCTTGCGTGGCTTTGATTGGTCAAAACCAAACTTCCAGACGGCGGAGGAGGACGAAGAACCGGCAAGGGATGAACCAGAGGCCTCCAATCAGCAAGGCCAAGAAGATTGAACCGCTGCGCAGTTTAGATACTTGATCTTTGAAAAAACACTCGACCTCATTTTGGCTCATGGAGGCATGTAATAGGGTAGTTAAAACTTAAATCTGCCGTGCCATCATGCACGTTTCTGTTTTGCGTAATACTGTTGATCCACCGGTTTGAAAGATGATCCTTTGATTCTTATAATAGTATTGACTTATGTGAATCAAACCTGCTTATTTTCATGTGCACAAATAAGTCACAAGTGCCCTGGCGGTTTACCGTCGGGCGGGTCATGATACCCAATTAAGGCCACTGAGGACGAATAGTCCATAATGAGGGCCGGCCTAACAATTATGAAGTAAAATGTAATACCTGTGGTATATACTTAAACTGCCGGCTTATCAGCTTTGTGCAGTTTAGAGGTGTTAGAGCTATAACTCTGACCATAGGATTCATTACGCTCTGGCAACTTAGAGTCTGCCCTTCTGACGGGTTGTATAAACCCAAAGTATGCTTCAAATATGAGCCGTAAACAGGGCAGCTGGGCCCGACTTATAAAAAACCAGAAGGCAACGAAAAAACCAAATACAAATAAGAAATCAAAAGAGATTCGAGGCTTTTGTAGGCTGCCAAGCCAAAGTGTCTTCTTTGATGAAACTAGCCGGAGCCACTGGATTGTTTGTGCATTCCGTGAGCCTGACTCACAGTACCCAATCGACATTTGAACCCAGATAAAGTCGTATCTTGCTTTATAGACTTATCAGGAGTACGCGGGGTCAGAGTAACAGCATACATCACGAGCCAATTTGTCCAAGTTCCAAGGAAGGCGGCTTATGAAGCCTGGATTCATCCTGACTATCTGTAAACCATTCTCTCGAATGAAAAGCCGCCGTTTGAACCTTAATTGAGCTCAGATCTTGGTCGAATACGCCGTAAAGACTGATCTTTAAGAGTTCGACGGGTCAATCAGGATGAACTGATGGAGTTGAAGTAGCTGGTTACAGGTAGGATGACCCGGTCAGAGTTTGTTCTCTTTGGTCGAATACGCCTATGTTTGAACAAACCTAGTCAAGAGGGTAGTAACGCTATGTTCTCTTTGGTTGAATGTGCCTATGTTTGAACATGAAGCCCCCAAGTGACATGCTTACAAGTGTGGTGTTGAGCCGATCAAGAGGGTATCGACATCTATGTTCTCTTTGGTGAATAGACCTATGTTTGAACAGGATGCCCCCAAGTGATACACTAACGAATCACGCTCATCACAGACCTATGTTTGAGCTGTGCTGTGCATCCAACTCTCTATGGCCCCTGATTACTCTACTGAATGTAACCACCCTGGTTACCGTGACCTTGAAACCCGGAACTTGAACCGTCGCCTCCATGACCCGGACCATGAGAACCAGACCCTGAACCGCCGTTCGGGCCATGGTGGCGTTGGAAGCTTCTCATTATACTGCAAACTTTCCATAAGTGAGTAGCCGGCTTCCGATCCATTACGTGTTTTGGACACGGCTGACTTAACGTCGCATCAAGGTCGAATCCTGTCCTTTGAACCGGCGGTCCCTTGCGACACTAGTTATAATCGCGTGCACCGGTGTTAGCCACAAAATCAATAGCCTTGCGCTAGTCGTTGCCACCCTGATTGGTAGGGTTGTACTGCTGCCCCTTCATGCCATTACTCTTCTTTCCCTTTCCTGATCTATCAACCTCAGAATCGGGGTCCTTGGTACCATCAGAGTCGGCATATTTGCCGCCATTAGCTCCCCCATGTCGTTGCAATGACGCTTGAGCCGCCCAAGCTTTTGCTTGAGTGGAATGAAATGACAATTTTTCTCCAACATCAGAACCGCCGAACTGACGTTGATATTGTCTGAAGAATGTATGATGGTCGAGACCCGGCGCACCCAGCTGGTCGTTGACTCGCCCTCGGCCTGAACACAAGAAACCAAATCCATAATCGACATAGGCTGCTTGCACGTGTCTTTGAAATTCTGGATAAACCGTGCATTTAGCTCTGCCCAAGTACTTTGCGTATGTAGCCTCACTAACATCCAGCATCTCCATGGCCATCTCAAAGCTCTCCACCCACGCCTCGGGGGGTTGATTGACTGTATAATTAGGCACCTTACGAGGGCCTTTGAAGTCCTTGGGCAGGCGCTCGTTTCGTAGAGCCGCTATTAGACACGACACACCGAAAGCCTTAGAAGTTACACCCGCCTCAACTGAAGCTGTCGGGTAAACCGGCGTGTGCTGATGAGCCGCCAGCTGAGCCGCCAGCTAGGCCTCCCGACGCGCTCTACCCTGGTCCACCAAATCTAGTGCACCGGCCCCATAGCGTGCCGGGTCATGTCCATGAGGTTGGTTACGGTGCTGCTCCATACTCGAGACTGCTGGTGAGTCAATGTACCTACTGTAGCTTCGGCTTGGACAAGGGGTTGAATGAATCCAGTCATGATTGTAAGAATAAGCATGTTGCTGCACTAAAGCTATTTGAAGAAGCTCCCTAGCTCTTCGGGTTTCAACCGCTGCCAGAGTCTCACCCTCAACTAGCAAAGCCGCCAATTGCGTTGCCGCAGTAATCATGTTGTCCAAAGGGGTGGAATAGTGACCTCATGGTGTTACCACATGTTGAGGCAAGGTGTTGTTCATATACAGGGAACTCGTCACGCGCGGCTGACCTAGCACCCCACCGCCTGGCGCTTTAGTCATCCGATTTACCACCGGCGGGTTACTGGCCCTAGCTCCAGGGGTGTTTAAGAGGTCCCTTAGTTCATAAATGGAGAGCAGACGACTCGGATATTTTCTCCTCAAAACTTCATTCGATGCGTTCTGATCCACCGTGAGCCGGTAGGAATCTGCTTGAATCCGCTGTGCTTGGGCACTTAAAACGACCCACTCTGCAGCCATCCTGGCATTTTCTGCTGCTAATTCCGCCTTAGCCCGCGCTATCTCATCACGCAACTTAGCTATCTCTGCTTTGTGCTTCTCCTGGTTGTCTGGGGTTACCTCAACCTCCATCAGAGTCGCCAGAGCATCCAATAGATCTGTTAAGACTTGAGCTGGTGGTCGAGCTGACCCGCCAGCACCAATAGTTGTCATCGCCGCTGCACCAGATGTTATAGCCGCGGAGGCTGTCGAGCTGAGAACCGGCTAGGTGCCCGCCATGAAGATTGCCACCCTGTTCGGCGGCTCACGGGGTCCGGAATATTGTCGCCATCGGAACAGCCCCCAAGCCGTTTGTCTTGTAGTTGATACATTGAATTGGTCTTGCCTGTGGACTCATCATCAGTGCAGATTTCCGTATCACCACCAGAGACAGAACCTTCCAACTCAGCCCCGTGGATAAATCCAACAAAGGCACGTCTCATAGCAGGTTGAACTCGGGTGGGTCGTGCACACTGAGCCGTCTCGACGATGTCGGTGTAGATGTCCGACTCAGGGCCCGGCTCGCCGATCTTGCTGATGAAGACATGAACTCCACCGAAGGGGACCCGATACCCGTACTCAATTGAGCCGGTTTCGGGGCCCCAGCCTGCATCGTTGATGTAGAGCTTGCTGCGACGACTCTTGGTCATCCGACCCACAACGTATCCCTTGATCCCCTCTAAGTTGCCCTTTAAGAACTTCAAACCACCGTGCGCTGGCCCCACGGTGGGCGCCAACTGTCGTGGAAGTGTCACGGTAGATGTCCTCGTGGAAGGATTTAGTTGCGGAGCCATTGCGATGAGGTTAGCTTAAAGGGGTTAAAACGGGGACAAAGGACGCGAGGAGTTTATACTGGTTCGGCCCCTTGCAGTGAAGGAAAAAGCCTAATCCAGTTTGAGGTGGAATTGCTAGGGTTTCGATTACTAGGGAGCGAATCCGCTGTGCCTAGCTTTTGATCTGTTTTTTCTTGTCCTAAGCCCCTGCCGGGTCATCCCCTTATATACATGGGTTGACGCCCTGCGGCCGACAGAGTCCCGGCCGGCTCATACAACGTGTCCAGCTCGGTGACTTTATCTTACATGCCTTATATTACAAGTCTATACATACATGGCGGTTTACACTTCATGGGCCTTAAGCCGCCTTCAGGTTTAGGCCTTTTACTAAGCCTGTCTATGAACCGCCATCGTTAATATCATCTTGGGCTCTATTTAGATGAACCGCCATAGGAATGACCCGGCCCCTCCTGGGCAGGTCATATCTGATAGTCATATCCCCAACACTTGATATCTTTTATAATGGACTAAGCAATGCTTCTAGAGACCATCTGGATAGTTGTGCTGGTTGTGTTTTCAGGGAAAGAACTGTTGAGAAAGCTGAATTGCTATTGAATAATATATTGAGTAATGATAATGATTGGACACTTCCTGAACCAACTCTGAAGCCAACTCCGAAGAAAAGGGGTATTCTATTTCTCAGTCCTGAAGATATGCAAGAGGCAAAGAAAGCCATGAAAGAAAAAGGTATTAAAGCTGAAGATGTTAAGAATTTACCGCCTATTGAAGAAATACATGGTCTTGATAACCCAACACAGGTAGTAGAGGTAAACTCTCTCCATAGATTTGATGAAGGTGATACCCCTCATAATAAGTCTGCTAGCCAATGCTTGGACGAGCTTGATAATTTTATTGTTAAACAAGAAAATTTCAATGCCTATGTTAGTAGACAATTGAAACGTAATGCTTATATGCTTGACCACTTGAGTGATTATATGAGTAGAACTGCTAGTGATCTTAAGCTTATTAGTAAACATGCTTCCATGGTTACAACTCAAGTAGAACAAGTACTTAAGGCACATGATGATTTGCTTAATGAGTTAAATAGTAAGAATAATGATAATGATGTTAGGGTTATGACTTGAGGTGGTAAAATGACCCAGGAACCTTTGTATCCCGAGGGCTATCCAAAGAGAGTCGAGCAAGATTCTCAAAGAACTAATACTGATGCACCTAGTCCTCGTACTAAAAAGGAGAAGAAAATAGATAGGACTTTGCATGCTAGTGAACCTCCTATAGCCACACATGAGAATCCCAATGATATTTCTATTTCTGATGCCGAGACACAATCTGGTGATGAACATGAACCTTGTGACAATGTTAATAATGACGTTCATTTTGATGCTCAACCTAGCAATGATAATGATGTAGATATTGAACCTACTGTTGATCTTGATAACCCACAATCAAAGAATCAGCGTTATGATAAAAGAGTCTTTGTTGCTAGGAAGCATGGTAAAGAAAGAGAACCATGGGTTCAGAAACCCATGCCCTTTCTTCCTAAGCCATCTAAGAAAAAGGATGATGAGGATATTGAGCGCTTTGCTGAAATGATTAGACCTATCTTTTTGCGTATGTGTTTGACTGATATGCTTAAAATGCCTCGTTATGCCAAGTATATGAAAGATATTGTTACTAATAAAAGAAAGATACCGAAAGCTGAGATTTCCACCATGCTTGATAATTATACTTTTAAGGGTGGAATACCAAAGAAACTTGGAGATCCAGAAGTACCTACTATACCGTGCTGCATTAAAAGAAAACTATGTTAAAACTGCTTTATGTGATCTTGGAGCTCGTGTTAGTGTTATGCGTTTCTATTTATATCGTAGACTTGAATTGAATAAGTTGACACCTACTGAAATTTCTTTGTAAATGGCTAATAAATCAACTGATATACCCATCGGTATTTGTGAGGATGTGCCTGTTGTGGTTGCAAATGTTACTATCTTAACGAACTTTGTTATTCTTGATATTCCCGAGGACAACAATATGTCGATTATCCTTGGTAGACCCTTTTTGAATGCTGTGGGGGTTGTTATTGATTGCAACAAAGGCAATGTCACTTTTCATGTTAATGGTAATGAGCATACAATACACTTTCCGAAGAAACAACCTCAAGTTCACAGTATCAATTCTATCAGCAAAAATTCAACTATTACTATTAGAGGTTTTGGATTTTCTCTTCCTACTTTCAAAAAGGAATATGATATTCTTATTGTTGGGGACATGCATATCCCCGTTGAGGTAACATAGTGTTATTCGAAAATTCTCCGATTTTATGTCATTCGGAAGAAGTTTGTTAATAAGACTTGATCAACCTTGTTAATGGATTCCTTTTGATGAGAATGAAATGGATGAATTTAGAAGGCATAACTCTCTGTACCCATCTTTTACTTTCTGTAATTTAGATTAAATAAAGCAAAAATAGTATTTTCAGTATGTTTACTGAATTATCTGTGCAATAAAAAATGTCTCAAAAATACAAGTTCTCCAAATGCCCTGAAAATTTGGTATGATTTTTTTATAGAATATTTAAGAATTTCTGGCACTTAGAACACCAGGGGGCCTCACCAGCTGGCCACAAGGGTGAAGGGCGGGCCCTACTCCCTAGGCGCGTCCTCTAGAAAAAATCACTCCATATCTCAAACTCGTTTTCTTGCTCATCTTGCTGCCATTTTCGATCACCTTGCTCAAAGCTCCGTTAACAAAACTGCTTTGGGGAATTGTTCTTCGGTATGTGACTCCTCCAATGGTCCAATTAGTTTTTGTTCTAGTGCTTTATTCATTGCAATTTTTTGCTGTTGTAATGACCTTATTCTTGAGCTTGCATGTCAAATTTATATGGTCCAAAGTAGTTTTGATGCATGATATAGCCTCTAGACACTTATTTTGAGTCACTAAAAATTTCAAAAAAAATTCAGAGGAAAAATATCTAGGAGAATGTACCAGGGTGGTTCTTCGAGGAAACAAGCACCGAGGCTCGCGATACGCGAGCCGGACCTTGAACTACCAAGGGAAGCTCAAGTGCGGCCTTGTGAATGGTCGTCAGATGAATTTATGGTTTGTGCAGGTTTCAAGGATGAGTTCTATGCATACGTACAAAATGTCGGTCTTGAGGACTTCTTGTCAGACAAGTGCCTACAATATTATTATCTCACCGATTCCTTTGTGCGGAGGTTTGAGTTTTCATCTAAGAGTAATACTCATACTGTCTTGTTTGATCTTTATAATGAATCTTATATCATGGGCTTAGAAGATTTTTGTGATGCATGCAAAATTCCACAATGGGACATCCTTACACTACTAGGGAAAACCTTATACACAGAAGTTTATCAGTAGCGTGGTTTAAAAATGGGCGCTACTGTTAATTAGTAGTAGCGAGGGGTGTAAAAACCGCGCTACTACTAAGTTGATAGTAGTAGCGAGGGGTATAAACCTGCGCTCCTACTAAATGGTCTCCAACAATGCCCCCGGATAGACTATAGTAGTAGTGAGGGGTATAAAACCGGCGCTACTACTAAGTAAGTAGTAGTAGTGCAGGTAAAACCCCCCATGCTACTACTAAGCATGTCCACCCCGGCCCAATCCACGCTCCCACCCCACCAACCGTCCCACACCACCCACCCCCGTCTGTCTCAAAAAAAAACCACGCAACCCGATCCAGATCCCCGACCTCCTCTCCTCTCCCAACCCACTCGCCGCCGGCCTCCCTTCCACCTCCTCTTCTCCGTCCGTCCGCCCCATGCCCCCCGCCGCATGGGCCACGCCGGCGGCCACGCGCCCGCCGCTCCCCGTCTCGCGCCGCTGCCCGCCCCGCCCCCCTCCCCCGCGCACGTGCCCGCCCGCCATGGCGCCAGCTCCTTCTCCGTTACGGCATGCCGCTGCACCGCAGCCTCCTCCCCCGCGGCATCGGCGTCGGCGTAGGACTGGAGCCGGCGGCGTGAGGAGCTGGAGCCCGAGCGGGAGTAGTTGGAACCGCATCTGGACGTCGCCATGATGAGGAGCTGGAGCCTCATCTGGACGTTGCCATGAGCTGGACTTCCCCGACCATGACGACGCCGACGCCGCGAGGTTTGTTGATGCTTGAGCTTGCTGTAATGAATGGATTCTTCTTGTACTTCAGCTTGACTGTACTCCAGAGGCTGGATGGATGATGGAGTAGGATTAGTTAGTGGATGCGTTAGTGAGGCTAGATGGAGTAGGATTAGTTAGTGGATGCGTTAGTGAGGCTGGATGGAGTAGGATTAGTTAGTGGATCAGACCCAGATTAGTTAGTGGATGTATTAGGAGTAAAATTCAGTAAGATGTGTACTGTCTCAAAATCTAAGAAGTCCACCTCTGAAATTCAGTAAGATTTGTACTGCACTCTGATCTCTCAAAATTTAGTAAGATTTGTACTGTACTTGAGCTCTGAAATTCAGTAAGATTTGTACTGTCTCAAAATTCAGTACTTCCTCCGTCACGGTTTAGAAGGCGCGCTTGGAAATTCTCTGGAACCTAGGTGGTTATCTATTGGTTGTGAGATGGGCTAAAAAATAGCATTCACACTACGCATGCATATAGAAATAGTATATCGGAGTACTAATTAGCTACTAGAAATAAATGCAATGCGCCCTAAACCTTGTCTATTGTGGAAACGCACGCAAATTTAACTGTGCCTTCTAAACTGTGACGGAGGGAGTATTTGTACTCGTTAAAGTATTGCAGTAGCTGATGCAAGCTGATTTAGGAGTACATCACTTAAAGTAAAGAATGTGCAAGTTTACTGTCAAGTTTTTGGAGTTCCTGTAGTAGCCCTACTGTCAATTTCCTGTTAACTTGCTACCCCTGTCAATTTCCTGGAGTTCCTGGAGTAGAGTAGTGCACTGCTCTTGTTTGAGTAATTAACTGAAACCTTTTCAGTTAATTAAAATTTGGTGTATACTGCTTGCTTGCATCAGTAGTGCACTACTCTTCTTACTTGCACTTGTTTGCCCTTGGAGCGCGCGCGCACACACAAGGGTAGCTTCAGGTTCTCTCCTGGCCATGGAGCCATGGGCTGTGAATATTAAGCATGAAACTTGGGTCTCCTTTCCTCTTAAGCAAAGTAAGTACTCCATTATGATGCAAATTGTTGGAGTACCTTTCTAAAATTTTGAAAAGGAATCAAGACCTACAATTTTACCCCATTTGGCATTCTTTCTATATACACACATTTGGCATTCTTCTACTCTTATCATATTGGCATATTTATGTACTCCATTTTGGCATTTTGGCATTCTTCCGTATACACACATTCTGAATTTTGGCATTTGGTAGTATTGATATACAGTTTTACAGGGAGTATTTTGCACTGAAAATTCTGCCAAATTCAGTAGCAAGTCTGTACACCATACAATAATTTGAACAAATACCGATGGAGTATCATTTGAATCATTGGCAACAAATATCTTGAATTGCTCTTGTCTTGAATTATTGGCAGCAAATACTCCATCGGTACATCTATCGAATCACTGGAGTATCTCTGAATTGTGATACTGATGGAGTACTCTTGTCGTCAAATTATCAGTTCAAATTTTGTGACATCTCTGAATTATACTCAGGTTGAGGAGATGAACCTGTATTGTTTATTATTTAATATTTTCGTCATGGCAAAAAAACAACCAAACTGATGTTATAGTTTTTGAATTCACAATAGATACATGGCAGCTGCTACATGCAAATAAGTGAAAGATGTGCACTTTAGAAGAAAAAAACTGATGTTATAGTTTCTGAATTCATAATGGATGTCCTATGTCTTGCACTTTAGAAATAGGTAATTAGAAATGATTAGATTTACAGCCAAGTCTATAGGGATTTCACATTTGTTGATCCATTAAGTGAGCTTTCGACGCCATTGTGCAACACGCGTGGTTTTGGTTCGATTCTAACCGATTGCATTTTGTTACATGGAACTTACGAGAAGTACAAGGACTAGGGGATGATCTATCTGCATATGATTAGTCCTTGATTTTGAGTTATGATATGTTATGCTAACAATTTTATGGGACTACAGTTTTGAGATCTTTGCTTTCCCATCCAACCAGTTTGGTGGGCAGGAACTTGGCATTGATAAGGAAATTGTTCATATTGCTTGCAGTATCTGATTTCTGACAAGGTAAATGTGTGCCTGATACTTCCTCCTTTTTTGGTGTCTTTGTTTCAAGCTGAAAGAAATGATTGCTTTAGTGTAAAATGTACACTATGACTGCTTCCATAACAGTTACTATATTTAACTAAGGAAAACCGATCCAACATGACTTATCTATTCATTGCTACTTTGTATGTGCCTTACGATATGTCCTCGTGTATGTCTGGACTGAAATATGATTGTCTTGGTCCTTCTTATATTATTATTTCATGATCTTAGTCAGCCTCTTTCGCACCCATTGTGCCGAGGACCAATGCCAGTATGTTGATTTTGATGTCATTTGATTTGTGAGTAAATAGAAGTTAACCTGATTATGTGGTTGCATGATTTGCCTGATTCTGTGTTTCTTTTGGGCTTTATGTTTTTCTATGCACTTGTCAAATCTATATGCATTCTTATATAACTATTCTATACACTTTTCACTACTTGGAAATAGCTTATAGCTTCAATTGTGCATTACAGCTTAAATAAGAATCTCTGGAAAAAAAGTTGCACATTGGCATCTACATTTACCGCATTGTTTATTTGTGGCCATTCTTTTAAAGAATCTGAAGTTTCGGAACCTTTGTTTGTAATGCTGCAGGGTTCTGGTAGCGACGATGACGGTCGTCGAGAGGTTCGTGGACTGGACGGTGTCGTGGCTGCCGACGTACAGAGAAGCGAAGCTGCTGCTCGTTCTCTACCTTTGTCACCCTAGCACACGGGTAAGCAGTCGACCAGACACCCCGAGCCCGAGAGATGATCAACATTCAGATATATTTGATTCGATATGTGGCCAATTCTGAATCTGAATCTTAATGATGTTTGGGTTTCTGAGTACGGGGAGCGGGGCATGTGTACGATGGCTTCCTCCATCCGCTGGTGGCGAGGCACAAGGACGACATCGAACGGTCCAGTTGGAGCTAAGGGCCAGAGTGAGGGACGTGACTGCGTCGCAACTCAAGGTGGAGGCTGCCGTTAGTCAGGTGTGGCTCTTCGAGGCTATCCAATGTGTTTCGTCGCAGTTGCAGGCCGCGAGATCAGGCCGGGCAGGCGCCGCACATTGACGATTGGTCCAATTTTCGGATCGGGCCGTAACAACTTACGTAGGTAGTTGCTTATGTAACTGTGAGATAGAATGGAATTATACATGAGTTGCTGCTACAAGGAGGAACATAGTTGCTTATGTAACTGTGCAATAGAATGAAATTATACATGAGTTGTTGCTACAATGAGGAACTGGAGAAGATACGACAACTGTGTGATAGAATGAATTTTCTTGATTTTATTTTTTTAATTCCTAATAAGTTAGTAGTGGCGTGGGGATGAAATGGCGCGCTACTAGTATTTATGATACTAGTAGCGTTGGGACTATAGACACGCTACTACTATTTCATTAGTATAGTAGCGCGGTTCATAATAGCAGTAGCGCGGATTGAACCCTCGCTGCTACTAACAAAGTTAGTAGTAGCGCGGGTTCGACCCACGCTACTACTAACTTTTAGCTGTAGCGCGATATTAGTAGCGCGAATACCCGCGCTACTAGTAGCCATTTTACCCGCGCTGCTAGTAGCCTTTTCCCTAGTAGTGTTAGTGAGCCTCACAAATCTAAATACAATGATTTCCTTGCTAGCATCACTATGGGGGAAATTAGAAATATCACACAAGCCACCATAGGGAGCATTCACTTTCCTGCTATACATTATTTTGCTCTCTTTATAGGAAGATGCATTAATGGTAAACATGAACATAGCCACCTTTGCGTTCCAGATCTTAGTGTCCTCAAGTGTGCGGTGTTAGGTGATAAGCGGTATAACTTGGGGGCTATTATCGCGAGGAGGTTACATCTTAATGCTAAAGATGTAGATTTATTTGATTGGATTTTTGCAACTCGTTTAGCTAATTATCTTGGTGTACCCATTAGAGGGAATGACATAGAGTTGCCACATGCTTTTCTTGATTATAATGCTATGGTACACTAGCAGTTTCTTGAGAGGAACAAAGAGTTCCTCCAGTACTGATTAATCTTTGACATACGGCATGCCATCCACATTACCCTTCCTGCTCCTGCCTTCTTTAACTTTCAGGTAAATGGGAGATATTTTATAACTAGAGAGGAGGCAAACGAGTATGAGAGAGCAGCGGAGGCCTTTCGCCTCCAAGAGGCAGCTCGACAAGCGGTAGCTGCCATGGCACAATATGACCCCAACTATGATTTTGGATATCATCCGGGCTAGTGTGGCCTTAGACCAACTTAGGCCAAAAGCCTAAGCTTGGGGGAGTACGTATTTCTCACCAACATTACATTCATGTTCACACATTGACTTCAGTTGTCGGTGTTCATACTTTTTCATTGTAATATCCATGTTAGTTTATTTCTTTTTTCCCGCTTTTTTCTTGTGTGTTTGAAAAACCTTAAGAAAAACCAAAAAAATTAGTCGTAGTTTATTTCCTTCCTATGCATGCTTAGGAGTAATATTAATAGAAAACCCAACAAGATTTCTCGTTCTTCTTTTGCTTGTTGGGAGCTTCCCCGTGTAAATAGTTTTCCTCGTTCTTGTTTTTCTTTCTTCAGAAAAACAAAAACTCCAAAAATATTTTAGTGTGTTTCTTTGAAATTCTTTTCTTTTCTTTAGGGGTTGAGAGGACAAGACCACGATGAAAATGTTGAGTGGCTCTCATAACAAAGAGCCCATATTACCTTGTCTTTTCCTTTGATTAAATGTTTGAAGATTCCAACTTAGTCCAATGCACGTGCACTATTATTATTATCCACACCATTCGGTCGTGCAAGTGAAAGGAAATAATGATGATATCTGATGAAATGATTGAGATGAGGAAAAGCTGGTATGAACTTGACCTATCTTGCTTTTGTAAATATGATTAGTTCATCGTTCCTGATTCAGCCTATTATGAATGAAACATGTTCGCAATGACCATTAGAGATTATAGTCACTCATGCCATGCTTAATTAGCTAGGAGTTTATAATGGTTTACCGTGCGTGCCAACATGAAAATTAAAATGATTGTGATGTAGTATGATAGGATGGTATCCTCCTTTGAATGATTCAAGTGGCTTGACTTGGCACGTGTTCGGGCATGTACTTGAAACAAAGTCAACATAGCCTCCACGATATTTATGTTCATGGTGATTTATATCCTACTCATGCTTGCATTCAGTGTTGGTTAATCTTAATGCGTGTTTATGACTGTTGTCGCTCTCTGGTTGGTCGCCTCCCAGTCTCTTTCTAGCCTTCACTTATACTAAGCGAGAATACTGCTTGTGCATCCACTTCCATAAACCCCAAAATTGTTCCATATGAGTCCACCATACCTTCATATATGCGGTATTTACCTGTCGTTCCAAGTAAATTTGCATGTGCCGAACTCAAAACCTTCAAATGATAATCTATTTTGTATGCTCGAATTGCTCATGTACCAACTAGGGTTATCAATATCTTCCATGCTAGGTGGGTTATTCTCACGATGAGTGGACTCTGCTCATCATTCATGAGAAAATGGCCGGTAACCAAGATGACCAGTCCCACGATCAAATCAAATCAAAATATTTGCAAACAGAACTCTCCCAGGACTTTGTTAGTTGGACGGTAACCGTTGTTTCAGACCAGCCGTGGAGTGTGCTTGTTGGTGGTGGGGGAGTATAAACTTTACCATTCTATTTGGGAACCGCCTATAATGTATGTAGCATGGAAGATACCGAGATCTCTTGGTTGTTATGTTGACAATGAAAGCATACCACTCAAAATATTATTTATCTCTGTTTTCAAAACTCGAGCTTTGGCACCTCTGCAAATCCCTGCTTCCCTCCGCGAAGGGCCTACCTATTTACTTTTATTGCTGAGTCATCATCCTCTTATAAAAAGCACGAGTTAGAGAGCACCACTGTCATTTGTATGTATTGTTATTAATTTATATTGAGTATGACTATGACTGGATCTCCTTTACCATGAATTACAATGTCTAGTCAGTCCTCGATCTTCAGGGGTGCTCTGCATTTATGTTTTGCGGTCTCAGAAAGGGCTAGCAAGATACCATCTTCTTATATCATATCATGATTGTTTTGAAGAAGTGTTGTCATCCGAGATTTATTATTATTGCTCGCTAGTTGATTATGCTATTGATATGAGTAAATGTGAGACCTAAATGTTATTGTGAATATGGTTAGTTCATAATCTTTGCTGAAAACTTGAATTCTGGCTTTACATATTTGCAACAACAAGATCAAACCGAATTTGTAAAAGTTTTTCTTTATCACTTTCAGTTTGTCAACTAAATTTCTTGAGGACAAGCAATGGGTTAAGTTTGGGGGTGTTGATACGTCTCCATCGTATCTACTTTTCCAAACTCGTTTGCCCTTGTTTTGAACTCTAACTTGCATGATTTGAATGGAACTAACCCACACTGACGCTGGTTTTAGCAGAATTGCCATGGTGTTATTTTTGTGCAGAATAAAAGCTCTCGGAATGACCTGAAACTTCACGGAGATATTTTTGGAATTAATAAAAAATATTGGCGAAAGAATCAACTGAAGGGGGCGCACACCCTGGCCACAAGGTGTTTGTTGGGTTGGGTTGGCATAGATCGCTCTGAGTATCGGAGAGGTATCTCTGGGCCCTCTCGGTATTGCACATCACTATAAGCCTTGTAACCAATGTAACTAATGAGTTAGTTGCGGGATGATGCATTACGGAATGAGTAAAGAGACTTGCCGGTAATGAGATTGAACTAGGTATGATGATACCGATGATCGAATCTCGGGCAAGTAACATACCGATGGCAAAGGGAATAACATATGTTGTTATCGCGGTTTGACCAGTAAAGATCTTCATAGAATATGTTGGAACCAATATGAGCATCCAGGTTCCGCTATTGGTTATTGACCGAAGATGTGTCTCGGTCATGTCTACATAGTTCTCGAACCCGTAGGGTCCACACGCTTAACGTTCGATGAGGATTTGTATTATGAGTTATGTGTTTTGGTGACCGAAGTTTGTTCGGAGTCATGGATGAGATCACGGACATGAAGAGGAGTCTCTAAATGGTCTAGAGGTAAAGATTCATATATTGGAAGGTAGTATTCAGACATCGGAATGGTTCCGAGTGATTCGGGTATTTTACCGGAGTACCGAGGGGTTACCGGAACCCCCCGGGGAATTAATGGGCCTACATGGGACTTAGTGGAGAGAGTAGGGCCACAAGGGGTGGCCACGCCCCCCATGGCAGTCTGAATTGGACTAGGGGAGGGGGCGGCGCCCCCCTTTCCCTCTCCCTCTCCCTCTCCTTCCTTTTCCCACCGGTGAAGAAAGAAAAAAGGGGGGATCCTACTAGGACTAGGAGTCCTAGTAGGACTCCCCCCTTGGCACGCCCCCTCTAGGTCGACCGCCTCCTTCTCCCCTCCTTCATATACGGGGGCGGGGGGCACCCCAAAGGCACATCAATTGTTCTTTTAGCCGTGTGTGGTGCCCCCCTCCATAGTTTACTCCTCCGGTCATAGCGTCATAGTGCTTAGACAAAGCCCTGCGTGGATCACATCACCATCACCGTGACCACTCACCACACCTTCGTGCTAAAGGAACTCTCCCTCGACCCTCCGCTAGATCAAGAGTTCGAGGGTGGTCATCGAGCTGAACGTGTGCTGAACTCGGAGGTGCCGTACGTTCGGTACTAGATCGGTTGGATTGTGAAGACGTTCGACTACATCAACCGCGTTAACCTAACGCTTCTGCTCTCGGTTTACGAGGGTACGTGGACACACTCTGATCCTCTGGTTGCTATGCATCTCCTAGATAGATCTTGCGTGATCATAGGAATTTTTTTGAAATTGCATGCTACGTTCGCCAATAGTGGCATCCGAGCCAGGTCTTTTATGCATCTTATTTTGCTTAGTATGAAGGTAGCATTATAAGATGACCCCTCACTAAATTTCAAGGTATAAGTGTTCTCCCTAAGTATGCACCATTGCTACAGTTCATCGTGCCGAGACACCACGTGATGATCAGGTGTGATAAGCTCTGCGTTCACATACAGCGGGTGCAAGCCAATTTTGCACGTGCAGAACACTCGGGTTAAACTTGACGAGCCTAACATATGTAGATATGGCCTCGGAACACTAAGACCGAAAGGTCGAACATGAATCATATAGTAGATATGATCAACATAGAGATGTTCACCATTCAAAACTACTCCATCTCACGTGATGATTGGACATGGTTTAGTTGATATCGATCACGTGATCATTTAGATGACGAGCGATGTCTATCTAAGTGGGATTTCTTAAGTAATATGATTAACTGAACATTAATTTATCATGAACTCAGTCCTAATAGTTTTTGCATATCTATGTTGATGTGGACCAATGGCCCTTGCTACTGTTCCCTTGAATTTTAATGCGTTCCTAGAGAAAGCTAAGTTGAGAGATGATGGTAGCAACTACACGGACTGGGTCCGTAACTTGAGGATTATCCTCATTGCTGCACAGAAGAATTACACCCTGGAAGCACCGCTAGGTGCAAGACCCGCTACAGGAGCAACTCCAGACGTTATGAACATCTGGCAGACTAAAACTGATGACTACTCGATAGTTCAGTGTGCCATGCTTTATGGCTTAGAATCGGGACTTCAAAGACGTTTTGAACGTCATGGAGCATATGAGATGTTCCAAGAGTTGAAGTTAATATTTCAAGCAAATGCCCGAGTTGAGAGATATGAAGTCTCCAACAAGTTATATAGCTGCAAGATGGAGGAAAATAGTTCTGTCAGTGAACATTTACTCAGAATGTCTGGGTACCATAACCACTTGACTCAACAAGTATTTAATCTTCCTAATGATAGTGTCATTGACAGAGTTCTTCAATCACTGCCACCTAGCTATAAAGGCTTCGTGATGAACTATAACATGCATTGGATGGAAAAGACAATTCTCGAGCTCTTCGCGATGCTTAAAGCTGCGGAGGTAGAAATCAAGAAGGAGCATCAAGTGTTGATGGTTAACAAGACCACTAGTTTCAAGAAAAAGGGCAAAGGGAAGAAGGGGAACTTCAAGAAGAATAGCAAATAAGTTGCTGCTCCTGGGAAGAAGCCCAAGTCTGGACCTAAGCCTGAAACTGAGTGCTTCTACTGCAAAGGGACTGGTCACTGGAATCGGAACTGCCCCAAGTATTTGGCGGATAAGAAGGATGGCAAAGTGAAAGGTATATTTGATATACATGTTATTGATGTATACCTTACTAATGCTCGTAGTAGCGCCTGGGTATTTGATACTGGTTCTGTTGCTCATATTTGCAACTCGAAACAGGGGCTACAGATTAAACGTAGATTATCTAAGGACGAGGTGAGGATGCGCGTCGGAAATGGTTCCAAGGTCGATGTGATCGCCGTCGGCACGCTACCTCTACATCTACTTTCGGGTTAGTTTTAGACCTGAATAATTGTTATTTGGTGCCAGCATTGAGCATGAACATTATATCTGAATCTTGTTTGATGCAAGACTATTATTCTTTTAAATTACAGAATAATGGTTGTTTTATTTATATGAGTAATATCTTTTATGGTCATGCACCCTTGATGAGTGGTCTATTTTTGTTGAATCTCGATCGTAGTGATACACATATTCATAATATTGAAGCCAAAAGACGCGAAGTTAATAATGATAATGAAACTTATTTGTGGCACTGCCGTTTAGGTCATATTGGTGTAAAACGCATGAAGAAACTCCATGTTGATGGGCTTTTGGAATCAGTTGATTATGAATCGCTTGATACTTGCAAACCATGCCTCATGGGCAAGATGACTAAGACTCCGTTCTCCGGAACAATGGAGTGAGCCACTGACTTATTAGAAATAATACATATTGATGTATGCGGTCCGATGAGTGTTGAGACTCGCAGCGGGTGTCATTATTTTCTGACCTTCACAGATGATTTGAGCAGATATGGGTATATCTACTTAATGCAACATAAGTCTGAAACTTTTGAAAAGTTCAAAGAATTTCAGAGCGAAGTGGAAAATCATCGTAACAAGAAAATAAAGTTCTATGATCTGATCGTGGAGGTGAATATTTGAGTTATGAGTTTGGTCTTCATTTGAAACAATGTGGAATAGTTTCCCAACTCACGCCACCTGGAACACCACAACATAATGGTGTGTCCGAACATCATAACCGTACTTTATTAGATATATGGTGCGATCTATGATGTCTCTTATCGATTTACCACTATCATTTTGGGGTTATGCTTTAGAGACGGCTCCATTCACATTAAATAGGGCACCATCTAAATCCATTGATACGACACCATATGAACTGTGGTTTGGCAAGACCTAAGATGTCGTTTCTTAAAGTTTGGGGCTGCGATGCTTATGTGAAAAAGCTTCAACCTGATAAGCTCAAACCCAAATCGGAGAAATGCGTCTTCATAGGATAACCAAAGGAAACTATTGGGTACACCTTCTATCGCAAATCCGAAGGCAGGATATTCGTTGCTAAGAATGAATCCTTTCTAGAGAAGGAGTTTCTCTCGAAAGAAGTGAGTGGGAGGAAGGTAGAACTTGATGAGGTAATTGTACCTTCTCCCAAATTGGAAAGTAGTTCATCACAGAAATCAGTACCACTAATACCTACACCAATTAGTGAGTAAGCTAATGATGATGATCATGAAACTTCAGATCAAGTTACTACTGAACCTCTTAGGTCAACCATAGTGCGTTCCGCACCAGAGTGGTATGATACGTCTCCAATGTATCTATAATTTTTGATTGTTCCATGTTGTTATATTATCAATCTTGGATGTTTATAATCATTTTATGGTCATTTTATATCATTTTTTGGTACTAACCTATTGACATAGTGCCAAGTGCCAGTTGCTGATTTTTCCACGTTTTTTACATCGCAGAAAATCAATATCAAACGGAGTCCAAATGCCATGAAACTTTACGGAGAATTTTTATGGGCCAGCAGGAACACAACAGGCCCTGGCTGCCCCTAGGGGATGCCCTAAGGGGAGAACAACCCACCAGGGTGCCCCGATGATGCGTGAGTAGTTCTTTGTAAACCTTCGGGTCCGTAGTTAGTAGCTAGATGGCTTCCTCACTCTCTCTTGATTCTCAATACAATGTTCTCTTGGAGATGATATGATGTAACTCTTTTGCTGTGTGTTTGTTGGGATCGATGAACTTTGAGTTTATGATCAGGTCTATCTCTTTTTATATCCATGAAAGTATTTGAGTCTCTTTGATCTCTTTTATGCATGATTGCTTATAGCCTCGTATTTCTTCTCCAACATTTGGGTTTTGTTTGGCCAACTTGATCTATTTATCTTGCAATGGGAAGAGGTGCTTTGTAGTGGGTTCGATCTTACGGTGCTTGATCCCAGTGACAGAAGGGGAACCAACACATATGTATCGTTGCTACTAAGGATAAAACGATGGGGTCTATCTCTACATAGATAGATCTTGTCTACATCATGTCATCATTCTTATTGCATTACTCCGTTTCTTCATGAACTTAATACACTAGATGAATGCTGGATAGCGGTCGATGTGTGGAGTAATAGTAGTAGTTGTAGGCAGGAGTTGGTCTACTAATCTTGGACATGATGCGTATCACTACAAAAAAAGACACTTCCGTGATGATACTTGTTTGCCACAGTAGGTCACGTTTTCTGTCATGCATGTACATCCATGACAATTTTATGATAGAATCAAGATAGTCATACATGTGCTGTCATAGAAGTGTTCCATGACATTACCAAAATTATCATCACAGAAGTGTCCACTTCCATGACGATAAATCCCGCATCATAAAAGTGCTTTCATCAAGGGTGACCGACACGTGACATCCACCGTAACGGGTCCCCGTTAAGCTACCGGGTCTGGTTTTGGATCCAACAACATGTTAATAGCCCGAACCAATGAGGATTTTCCATGTGTAAAATTGTCATTGGTCGGAGGAAACACGTGTTGGCTCACCGTTGGGACAGATATCATCCATTCATCGGACAAGAGGCGCCTATGATACGTCGACACGTGGCACGGCCCAATAGAGGCCCATTCCGATGAAAAGGCCGGCCCGTTTGACTTGGTAAAAAGGTAACGGGCCAGCCCACGGAAAGCCGGTTAATGTCATGTTCGTATATAGCCCATTTACGACCCGCTAACTCATGGCCCGTTACGGCCTATCGGAATTAAGCCCACTAGCATCATCTGGGCTGTCCAATATGATTCCATCCCGTTGTAACTTCCGGCCCATGTATGGCCCATGATGTCTTTCGGCCCATACGAGGGCATTTTGTAACTCTTGGCCCATTAAACGGCCCGTGGTGAATCTGGCCCGCAATGAACAGTGTACCGCTTTATACCCATTAACGGCCCATTATTCCATTGGGCCGTTTCCAACCGTGTTATTTTTCCGCCTTCTTAAGGCCCATTTATTCTTGGGCTTATTTCCAGCATTTGGTTACTTATGGCCCATTACTGGCCTTTTCTGCTTGTGGGCCAAATTCAGCCCATGGTTACAATCGGCCCGTTAATTTTTTGGGCCGTTTTTGTAGCGTCATCAAATATGGCCGATTAACGATGGCCCGTTACGGTTAGCCCATGAACAGATGATTCCAAATCTAGCCCGTTTGCGGCCCATAATGTGGTCTGTTATTGGCCCATGTCTGGCCGATCGATCATATGGTCCGTAGAAGGCCCATTGATGCTATGGCCCATAGAAGGCCCATTGTTTCTATGGCCCGTAGGAGGCCCATGGTAACTACAGTAAATATGTAGCCCATGGTTATTGTGGCCTAGTTTTAAAAAATAGGTTATTGCGGCCACGAGCAAATCGCGGGAAAAAAACTACACTGACTACAAGCAAACAAATAAACAAGACAACAAGGAAATAAATAAGCAAGCAACTTACGCTAGGCTATCAAGGCTATTACACATATTACATCCACTAGGCATCAAAGTTCTCCACGAGTGCAAATATAGGGAACATAACCCCATATGATATACACTGGTTGTCAAAGTTGGCAACCGGTGCAAATAAATGCCGCAGCAAAACAAGTCCAGAACTGAAACCACTTCAGAATAGCTCAAGAAACAGTATCCTGGGTACCCATAATGCTGGCAAGATGCTTAGCAAGCTTATTAACTTTCTCTTGTTTGGCACTTAAATCCTCCAGCACTTGTTGCACCAGAAAGTATGCATCTGAATTCTACAGGGACTTCCTCAGTCCTTCGGTTTCCTGTCGCATAACATCTGATCGATGTATTTCAACTTGAAGTTGAGACTCAAGAAGCCGAACTAATTCAGGCAGTGAGTTCGAAGAGCTAGTGCCAGCAGTAGTTGCCAGTAACTCAAACACTACATCAAGACATGACTTTAGGGTTGTCTCAGTATCTTCAATATAGTTTTTATCAGCTTTCTTGGAGACCAACAGGGATGTCTCACTATCTTGAACCTTATCTGCATTACTTCATTTACCATTGCATAACGGGGTCCTCTTCTCCAATATTTTATCCGCGTTCTAAAAGAGAAACAAACAAAGACATCACAAGTTTACCATGTTGTATATGAAACTCATTTTGGTAAACCAGTTCAGTAGTAAGGTGGACAGGATAATAGCATGAAACAAACATACATCTATGTAGTATGGTCACTGTATGGTCTATATCATTCTAGTTTACGTTGCCAAATCAAGATAGAGACAGTTCGAATCATATCTATTTAAGACAAAGAAGCCTAGACAGAGTATAAGTGTGGGAAACTACACAGCAATAACAACACTTGTAATGTGCATGGCATGAGAACATAACAGTTTATTCAATTGAAACTGAAATCAACATAGGGGAAGTTACAACAGCAAACACGTTAAAGAAACAGGTTTAAAATATACCTGTTGTGCCATTGGAGTTTCAGTTGCATCCTTCAAATTTGAAATTAGTTGATATGAGTAAATAAAGTGATGCAAGAGAAAAGTAGTATGAACGATAGCTACGGAACGTGACCTGAGAACAATTCTTCTTCTGCTTTAACCGTTGACTTGGGGTTCGGAGTTGTGGTCCTCGTGCTTTGGGCACTGCAGTTGCCTTACTAACTACTCGTGTTTGGGTGCTCTGTGGTGGAGACGGTGTTGTGTCAACTGGAACGGGGTTACAATCTACTGGGGTTGGGGTTAGAAGGGGTGTAGGTGGTTCTCTGTCCAACTGGGTAGGGGTACAATCTGCGTGAGTCTGGGTTATGTCTGGTGGAGCTGGTTCTTGGGCAAGTACAACCGTGGTTCTATCTGCATTGACAGGTAGCACGATCTTTTCTGAAGACTGTGTTTTTACTCCCACAGATACTGTCATCACCCCCGCCAATTGAAATGGCTGATATACAAGAAAAGTAATTGAATGTACAGACATTGTAAGATAGACAGGTGCAATGGATAGTAGGGAAGAAAACAGGGCATGAAATAATTCACATTTATGTTGTCTAACCAAACAGAATAGCAGGACATAATTTCACATATATGATGGCTAATTAAACAGGATAGCATGACACAATTTCACATGTATGATGGCTAACTAAACAAGATAAAATGACATACTTCAAAATATGATGACTATGTAAACAGGATGACATGATATAACTATACGATGTGTCTATTAAAGTGGTTGGCATGCCATAAATCATAAACATGCCGTCGATGGAAACATGATGGCATGATATAATTCACGGATAGAATGACATAATTCAAAATACGATGACTATGTAAATATGATGAGATGATATAACTATATTATGTCTTTAGAAATGGGTTGGCATGCCATAATTCAGATACATGTTGTCTTTGTAAACATCATGGCATGACATAATTCAAATATATGATTTATATACTAAGCAAGTGAGCAGAGGGCAATCACATATATGATATGTCAACTAAGGAGATGGCATTCAATATTGTGTATATGATGTAAAAACTAAGCATTGCAATACAACATATGCATGATATGAGTAATATAACCATGTAAAGTTTGAGCATACACCTCAGGGGGATAATAGGACTGATCATCTGCCTCTGAATCCTCCTCTGAAGAGCTATCTATAACCAGCAAGATATCTGCTTCAGCATGTAGCATTGTCTACTCTGAAGACCTTGTTTTCACTCCAGATTTCTCCATCACGAATTCAAATGGCTTATGCACAGGAAGAGCAGTTGAATATACAAACATTTTCGACAAATGCAACGAGAAGTACAAAAAAGGATGGCATGATATAATTCACATATATGACGCTTGGCTAAGCATCATGGCATTGCATAATTCACATATATAATGCCTTGCAACAAGATATCACTGCATAATTCACATATACGATGTCTTAAAACAAGATGGCATTGCATAATTCACATATATGGTAATTAGACACTAAACATGTGGCATTCACACAAAGCATGTCTAAACTAAGCAAATGACAAAGCAATGGAAGATACCATACGCACGATATGAGCAACATAACCCTGCCAAGTTAGAGCATGCACCTCGGGGGGGATAGGACTGGTCATCTGTCTCTAAATCCTCCTCTGAGGAGCTATCCGTAACCAGCAAGACATGCGCTTCATCAGACAACATTGTCTGCTTTGAAGACCTTGTTTCCACTCCAGATTTTTCCGTGATCGTGCCAAATGGCTAATACACAGGAAGAGTAATTGAATGTACTAAAATTGTTGACAAATTTAACACGTAATAAAAAATGATGGCATGATATAATTCACATATAAGATGACTGGCTAACCAGGGTGGCATTGAAAATTTCACATATATGATGCCTGGGCTAAACTAGATGGCATTGCATGATTCACATATATGATAAAGAAACTAAACAAATGACATTCACACAAAGCATGTCTAAACTAAGCAGATGACATATTTGATGTATAAAATAAGCAATGGAAGGCACCATATGCATGATATTACCAACATTAGCATGCCAAGTTAGAGTGAAGACCTCAGGGGGTAAATAGGAGTGGTCTTCTCCTTCTGAATCCCCCTCAGAACAGTTATCTTCCTCTTGATTACAATCCGAAATGGGTGGACGGGGGGCTGCCTTTGCGCCCACCATGGAGCGACGTCTGCATGAAATTTTATTTCCACGCAAGGCTCGTCTCTTTTGCTCTACATGTTCAGTTCCATTATGTACAATAACTGACATGCATAGGAACAAAACATAGTGAGATTATGTAAGGAGTGCATACACAAATCCAGAGTGATGGTAGCAAACTGTGGATATACCCAAAACCAATGATAGCAGGTAGATAATAGCTTTAGTTAAAAAATACAGATAATGGCTCCTTTTATGTTTGTTTGCACCCAACATGAAACTCATAGTAGACACCCGAGATTAACCAGATAGTAGACAGATAGTACTGATTGCTGCCCCAATATGTACCCCACAACCATTTAAAAGCTCAAGTTTCAGCATTAGTTTGGACCTGACTCGGAGTCTAATAGGTGAACACGACGATAAAGTAGCATGCCATCATATTAAGCGATGCAAAACGTAAGCAGACACGGAAGAGTTCAACATCTCTTGCGGACCCGTGTAGTCCTCAAGGTCATCTGCTCAGTTGATGATGGTAATGCAGTTGTCGTGGCTGCCGGCGGCGGGGAAGAAGATCTGAGGCGGCGAAATACAGTTTGGAGAGAGGATCACTGTTGTGATGAACCCTTCCGTCATTGGAGCAGCTGAGCTGGGGTGGAACACATCGCAACAGGAGCAGGACAAACCACAAAAGGTTTTCTTTGACACATATCTGTAACAGAAGTAATTGTGTAAGGGCTTGTTTGAATTTGAGGATTCTAACAATGCAGGGATAGGAAATAGATAGGAATAGGATAGGAATGCACGTGCAAAACATAGAATTTAAAAACATGGGATTTCTACCAATCTGGGTGTTTGGTTAACAAGAATTGGAAGACCACAGGATGCAAAGAAGCATGGTGAGATTAAGTCAAACCACAAGAAAATGTACGTTTATAATGCTATTATGCTACTATCTCTTAGTCTTGTGCTTCATGAATAGGAATTTGAAAAGGAGGACAAGTGGAAATTAAAATTCCTATGGTTTTTCTTTCAATGAGACACTAAAGGAACAAATCCTACAGTTTTCCTTTGCTCCATTCCTTTCAACCAAATGCATGAATGGTAGTACCATAGGAAACTTTCCAATCCCTATGTTTTTCCTTCACTTTTCCTTTCAAGCACTAGCGATTCTAGTAGGTAGGCTTGAGCAAAGAAAATCCTACACTCAAAAAATGTTTTTGTGCCACTTCTACTACTTTGGACCCAGGCCACTGCCCTACTAGCTCAACTCCCAGGCCCATCGACAAATGCACAGCTCAAACATGCAGAGATAAATAATGATGGCGTTCAAGAGAGTCCATCACAGATAGCTAAGTTGCCTGGTACCTCACTGCTTGTCATATAGTAGGATAAAATAATCGTATTTCACGTTACTACGTGTGCTCAGTTGATAATATATATAACATGTAGAGTAAAAAAGAGATGCAACAAGTGTACAACCTCTTTGGCGAAACCATGTCGATCTCAGCGTGATTGGGTTGGTCGGTGAGGATGCTCCGGCTGACTTGGCTGTCGGAGGAGGGGAAGAACATCTTAGGCGTCTGGAGATGGAGCCCGAGGTACTACTCTGTTGTGATGGAGGGTTTCGTCGTTGGAGCAGCTCCAGTGAGTTGTACGACGCTGAGGCTGAAGAAGGGCAAGAGAGACAACATTAACCTGAGTAGAATTCTAATAGCATCTCCAATAGATGACGTAAAATACATAACCACAAAGTTCTAGATGTAAAATAAATTAGCCGCTCATCTCTGAGCTTAACCGTCAAAACTGAATTTAACTATCGAAACTAAACTTAAATGTCGAAACTGAATTTTGCTGTCAAAACTGAATTTTGTTATCGAAACTGAATGCACTAATAGCAGAAAATCAGTAGCAGCAGCGCGTGCGAGAGCCGGGGCAGTTGGTCATGTAGCAGTTCATCTTCAACCTCCACCCCCATGAGCCGCTAGCCACCATCGGCCAAACCGCCTCCCCCCGCCGCCCACGGCCGGCGGGGCGCCACCCTGCCCGCCCCCAAACCACTCCCCATCGCCGGGCCGCCGCCGCCGCCCCGGCCATCCCTCTAGCCCCCCCCCCCGTGCTGAGCTTTTTCTCCGGCGATCCCCACGCCACCGCCGGTGACCATCGCCCCCACCCTGAACCCTAAGATAGATAGTGGGGTACCTCTCCGGCGAACCCCCTCCCTACTTCGACTGGTTCTTCCTTAACTCCGGCGAGCCCCCCCCCCCCTAAAAATCGACTGACCCAAAAGTCGATTCAGTTGACTGAAGTGTAGCCGAATCGGAGCAGCATCGCAAGCAAGAGCGAGAGCACCAACACGAGCAAGAGCAAGAGCAATAACAAGAGCAGACCAGGCAGGGGACTGAGAGCAAGAGCAGAGCAGCAGCGCGAGTGAGAGCTAAAGCAGCAACAACTTCTACTGATGTGGACGTCACCGTCGAGGGAGCGACGCCGCGGAGTAAGTGGCCGGCGAAGCCGCCGTGGATGGAGCCGCGCCATGTCGGCTCGGGATCGAGCGTCGGCAGCATTGTGAGATCGAATGAAGAAGAAAATGTGGCGATTAGTGTACAACCTGTTTGGTGGCGCCAATTAGGCCTCAGCTTCATCCGAGGAAACCGTGATGATGATGCTCTTCCAGTGGTGCAGGTGAAGACGGGAGTGTGGGAGTGGAGGTGGCGCGAAAGACGAGGGGAACATTGGGGCAGCTCCTTGGAGGTGGAGAACAGGGTGGCTGAACCGGCGGGACAACGAGATCGACGACAGATCCTCATCCGGTACGGTGGATGAGGGACGTCGAGGTGTTGCTGTGGACGACTTCATCGGGGAAGAGGCTCCGGCTGGGCAGCGGTGAGGTGTCGGGCAGAAGAGGGTGGGATTTCGTGGCTGGAGTGGAGAGGTTATGCCAGCCTGGGATTTCGAATGGCGAAAAGGAGGCGATGGGAGGGGGAACCATGGCTTAGGGACGCGCTTGTCTGAAATGTGGGGTAAGTTACGAAAGTACCCCCACCGATTTGAGCTAGGCGGTTCTTTCGGTTCAGGGGTATCACGGGTATATCGCGTGTCGGGATTTCACAGGAGGTGGGAGTTTTCGCGCGCGTTATAATTTTGGGATAAAAAAGCGCTGGTTGAGATGGAGGGACTTTTCGGAGCACAATGAGACAAAGATATATCTTAAATATTTCGGGGTAACAAGGAGCCGGTTGAAGAGGCGGGAGTTTCAGAGCATGATAGAGAGAGATGCTAGCTTGAAATTTCGGCATAACAAGGCGCGGCTTGAAATTTCGTGAGAACGAGCTTAACGTGCACCAAAAAAAGACAATTCGCACCTCATCACTAGAGAGAGCCATGTCCCGTTTTACTATGTTACTAGAAATGCATTCAAATACAACAAGAAAACCAAAAGAATCGGGACAACAAACATGACGTGTACAATACCAAAACAATTTGCACTTCCCTCAACAATAAAAAAGTGTGTTGTCTAGCATATGGACTAAATTTGAGTACATTTTCCCTGTTTGAATGGGATTGTACTCGGGTTAGTTATACAACCATCTAAATATTATCTTCACAACACATGACATGAATATAGGAGAAGTAAATTCCTATATAAATACGAACTACATGTACATACAATATCAAATTCAAATATATGTAT
Organism: Triticum monococcum; assembly: GCA_034509565.1. Classification (NCBI taxonomy): domain Eukaryota; kingdom Viridiplantae; phylum Streptophyta; class Magnoliopsida; order Poales; family Poaceae; genus Triticum; species Triticum monococcum. The sequence continues at coordinate 74,465,280 of CM067846.1, forward strand.
CCATTTTGTGTTGAATTCAAATCATAGTACATGTATGATCTAGCTAGATGTTCGGAATCTAAACCATGTATGATACTACGTACAATGTGTTTAACATGCACAACACACACAAACACCATTTAGACTAGTAAGGTACACGTGCATTGCACGCATGAGATTTGGCAATCAATTATGAATAAATACCACATTATAACATGTAAGCTTTGAGTCATATATGCATGATGTAGATGTTTGTTTAATTCTTATAGTTCATTTCATTCAAAATCATCTAGTTTTTATAAGAAAGCTAATATATTTTAAGATTCATGGGTTGTGGGTTGTAAAGCATAAAGTAAAAACAAATAATGGCAAATCATGTAGAACATTTGGGCAATTCTGATACGGAAGATTCTAGAACAAAGAACAAGTGCTTGTGTTTTGAGGTTTGTGCATTATGCTTAAGTTCAACGATGGAGTCTTCTAGATTGTACATGTGGCAAAATCTGATGGAATCTAGACGATATCCAACAGCCAGTAGTGCTCAAATTTAACGTATCTGCACCATCGGATTGGCTTCATCCAATGACCATATTTCAAAGTTAAAGTTATCCGCACACTATATAAAAAATATAAAGTATAATATATAGGGGTATAGATATAGATATGTGATGTGAAATCCACCCACCATCTCCAGTTAGAATAGTGTGTCCATGCACGGATGCAATGTGGCCAAACGATGTCTGCCATCGGTATCTCAAATTCAAATCAGTCTGACCTTGTTCAATGTGTATACAGTACAAGATGTTCATTTCCAAACCACACCGCACATATCTCTTAGAGTCAAGCTCCAAGGACTCGTGCTTTTTGGCGAGAGCCTCGAGCTCTTGTTGCACCTCGCCTACTCGGGCTTCTTGCTTCTCCCATTCAATGCGCTCCTTGGCCGCTTTGTCTTCGACCTCGGGCAGCACCTTCCTGAGGGTTGCCACTTCGGTCGTGGCCCCTGGCAAATCCATGATGATCCTATTACATTACACCTGAATTTCTCTTTAAATATATAGACAAGGGTATTGCTTACCTTTGCGCTCCTCGAGATGCCTCTTGGTAAGGCCGAGCTCATCCTCGGACCGCTCCAGGTCCTGCTTCAGCGCAGAAACCTCCGCAGTACGTGCGGCAGCGGCCAGCAGTGAAGCCTGCACATACACATAGACATTTTTCTGATTAGACTCCTGAGTTATCATTTGATCCTCTATCCGGCCTTTCTTTCCGAACACCGAACAGAGCATCAGGGGCTACTATCTATGCGGTAATATTTTCTTATATATGTTTTGATTTCTTACCTCAAAGCCTGTTAGGAGGCTGGTGCAAGCTTCGGTCAGCTCGTTTTGGCGGACTGAACCTTCTCGACCACCGCACTCATGATAGTGTGGTGCTCTTCGTCGATGGAAGCGCTGCGAAGCGCTTCCAGCAAGTTGTCCGGTGCCTATGGATGGACAGAGGACACCGACATGGGTGGTTGGCCCCCCTTTACGAGGGATCGCCTGCCGGAGTCCGGAACCATCGAAGGTTCCGGCGTAGTGTTCGGCTGGAGGCCGAACTCGGAGCCCGTAGGAGCCTCGCTCCCTTGGTACCCAGGGTCCGGGAAGTCACCTCGAGGCGCCCCCAGGACCACCTCCCCCTGGCTCGGTGCCTTTTGAGACAACACCTCGGTGTTGTCCCTAGGGCGAGGGGTGGAAGCGGTCGGAAGAGAACTACTGTTCATTTCCAACGAGTCCAATGAGCCGCTCGACGAGGATACGTCAAGATGAGCTCGGGACGGACTGTATAATCATGTTCGGCATGACGAGAAGAAGTGCAATAAAACATACCATGAAGTACTAGGGTCTCCGGACACTTACGACTTCGCCAGGGGCTTGACCCTGGGTAGCCACTCGTCGCCGCTATCGGCGGCCGTCATGGAACAGTCCGGAGCGCGGGTCCTTCCCTTCTTAGCCACTCGTCGCCGCTATCGGCGGCCGTCATGGAACCGTCCGGATGGGTCGGCCTTCCTTTTCTTGTCTCTCCCGTCCGGGGGGAGAGAACATCCCTCCTCCTCCTCCTCGTTTTTATGGGAGGAGGGCGCGTCGGAGTGATCGGACGATGAGCCCGATACAACCTTGCGCCGGAGACCCTTTCGGGTCCCCGTGGCGTTCTTCTTGGCCGGAGTCAGCATCTTCGTCAGGAGAGCATCTGCGGGATCTTCCGGTAGAGGGGCTTGGCAATCGAGCTGCTCTGATGTCTTTATCTAGTCCTGTTAATGGCATGAGAGCTTAGATCCCGGACAGCATTTAACCGGGGCAAATAAATACTCTGCAAGATACGAAAACTTACCGGATTAGCGCGGCGCTTTGCGCTAAGTCTGCGGTCCTCGGTGAGAGAAGGGGGAACCTCGACGCCTTTAAACAGCACCTTCCAGACATCCTAGTGCGTCGTATCGAAGAGCTCTCGCAGCGTTTGGTGCTCGGCCGGGTCGAACTCCCACAAATCGAATGCCCGTCATTGACACGGGAGAATCCGGCGGAAGAGCATGACCTGTACCATGTTGACGAGCTTGATTTTCTTGCTCATCATGTTCCTGATGCAGGTCTGGAGTCCGGTCAGCTCTAATGAAGAACCCCAGGACAGGCCCTTCTCTTTCCAGGAAGTGAGCCGCGTGGGGATTCTAGATCGAAATTTGGGGGCCGCCACTCAGTTGGTGCTGCACGGCTCGGTGATGTAGAACCACCCCGATTGCCACCTCTTTATGGTCTCCACATAGGAGCCTTCTAGCCAGGTGGCGTTGGGCATTTTGCCCACCATGGTGCCTCCACACTCTGCTTGCTGGCCAAGCACCACCTTCGGTTTGACATTGAAGGTTTTTAGCCATAGGCCGAAGTGGCGCCTGATGCGTAGGAAGGCCTCGCACACGACGATAAACGCCAGGATGTTGAGGATGAAATTGGGGCCAGATCATGAAAATTCAGCCCGTAGTAGAACATGAGCCCGCGAACAAATGGGTGGAGGGGAAATCCTAGTCCACGGACAAAATGGGTAAGAAAAACAACCCTCTCATGGGGTTCGGGCGTTGGGATGACCTGCCCCGCATCTGGCAGCCGGTGCGCGATATCTGCGCCAGATATCCGGCTTCCCGTAACTTTTTGATGTTCTCCTCCATGATGGAGGAGACCATCCACTTGCCTCCTGCTCCAGACATGCTTGGAGTGGTTTGAGAAGAAGAACACGAACTTGGGCCTGGAGCTCGAGTGCGCGAGAATGGGTAAGCAAGGAGGAAGAAGGCGTGGGTAAAAAGGGTGAATCTTTGTCCCTTTATAAGGGTAGAGGAGGCGATGCGCCTCCCCACTTACCTGTTAAAATCGCTTACTCCCCGAGCGCCGTAATTGATGGCGCGGTTGGGTTACTCATACCCATATTGATGAGAATCCCGTGATAAGGGGACACGATCTCTGCTTCGACTAGCCGTGTCAAGAAAACTGCCTCGCGATATGTGCGGTGCTGGTTGAGGAAAACGGTTCGAATAATGACCGAGCCATGACATGATGTGATGTTGCTAAACGTGTCAGCAGAATAGATTTGTGGAAATATTATTCTCTCTGCGGTGGGGTGTAGAACTTGTTTTGCAGAGCCGGACACCATCCTTGTGTTTAAAAATCTCCCAGGGAGTATTTGGAGAAGAACCCGCCTTGCAATGCCGAAGACGATACTGCGTGCCGGACTCATCGTCATTGAATCCTGGTTCAGGGGCTACTGAGGGAGTCCTGGATTAGGGGGTCTCCGGACAGCCGGACTATATCCTTTGGCCGGACTGTTGGACTGTGAAGATACAAGATTGAAGACTTCGTCCCATGTCCGGATGGGACTCTCCTTGGCGTGGAAGGCAAGCTAGGCAATACGGATATGTAGATCTCCTCCCTTGTAACCGACCATGTGTAACCCTAGCCCCCTCCGGTGTCTATATAAACTGGAGGGTTTGGTCCGTAGGACAACAGACAATCATACCCTAGGTTAGCTTCTAGGGTTAGCCTCTACGATCTCGTGGTAGATCAACTCTTGTAATACTCATATCATCAAGATCAATCAAGCAGGAAGTAGGGTCTTACCTCCATCAAGAGGGCCCGAACCTGGGTAAACATCGTGTCCCCCGCCTCCTGTTACCATCCGCCTTAGACGCACAGTTCGGGACCCCCTACCCAAGATCCGCCAGTTTTGACACCGACAGGGGGTGATTAGACTACTTGACCAAATAAAAATCTAGCATTTTCCCAATTTTAAGTCTTGGCAAATTATAGCAACTTAGCACAAATCAAGTAAACAACCTACACATGCAATTCTAAGAGTATAGCAGCAGAATGTAAAACAATTGCATATGAAGGTAAAGAGAGGAGTTTGGAGGGAGCAAATGCAATATAGACATGGAGATTTTTGGCGTGGTTCCGATAGGTGGTGCTATCATACATCCACGTTGATGGAGACTTCAACCCACAAAGGGTAACGGTTGCGCGAGTCCACGGAGGACTCCACCCATGAATGGTCCACGAAGAAGCCACCTTGTCTATCCCACCATGGCCATCGCCCACGAAGGACTTGCCTCACTAGGGTATATATTCATGAAGTAGGCGATCTCCTTGCCCATACAAACGCCTTGGTTCAATTCCACAATCTTGACGGAGGCTCCCAAGTGACACGTAACCAATCTAGGAGACACCACTCTCCAAAAGGTAATAGATGTTGTGTTGATGATGAAATACTTGCTCTTGTGCTTCAAATGATAGTCTCCCCAACACTCAACTCTCTCTCGTGGGATTGGATTTGGTAGAAAGATAATTTGAGTGGAAAGCAACTTGGGGAAGGCTAGAGATCAAGATTTATGTGGTTGGAATGGAATATCTTGACCTCAACACAAGTGTAGGTGGTTCTCTCTCAGAAAATGTATGTTGGAAGTGTAGGCATATTCTGATGGCTCTCTCCATAAATGAAGAGTGGGTGGAGGAGTATATATAGCCTCCACACAAAATCTAACCGTTACACACAAATCACCATACTCGGTGGGACCGAATCATAAAACTCGGTCAGACTGATTTGGTTCATAATGTGACCATTAGGCATTTCGGTGGGACCGACATGTCAACTCGGTGGGATCGATTCCATTAGGGTTAGGGCATAACGTAATCTCAGTGAGACCGATTACACAAACTCGATGGGACTGATTTTGGTAATGGATAAACAGAGAGTTGGTCAGGCAAACTCGGTGGGACCGATTCGCTCATCTCGGTTAGACCGAAACGTTACGAAGGGGAAACAGAGAGTTTGCATTGCAATCTCGGTGGGACCGATCACTCAACTCGGTTAGACAGAAATGTCACGAAGGGAAACAGAGATTTTGCATCCCATCTCGGTGAGACCGAAGTGAATAGGGTTTCTGGTAGTGGCTATGTCAAGTGAACTCGGTGACGCCGGATAGAATATTTTGGTGGGGCCGAGTTTGACTTTTGGTTTGGGACATATATGGATATGAGAAAGTAGTTAAGGGTTTTTTGAGCATATCACTAAGCATTTTGATCAAGTAACTCATTAAGCAACACCTCACCCCCTTTTAATAGTATTGGCTTTTCCTATGGACTCAATGTGATCTTGGATCACTAAAAATAAAATGTAGAGTCTTATGCTTTGAGCTTGAGCCAATCTTTTGTCCTTAGCATTTTGAGGGGTCCACTTTCTAATCCATGCCATGCCAATCATTGAGCTTTTCTTGAAATATTTATCTTCAAGTAGCATGAGCTCAATGAGCTATATGTTGTTAGGAATTACCAAAACCACCCAGGGATAGTTGCACTTTCAATCTCTCCCTTTTTGGGAATTGATGACAACATATAGATCAAAGCTTCGACAAATGATTATAAGATTGAAAAAACATCATCGCTTTGAGAAGTATGTGATAAGCAAGAGCTCCCCCTAAATTTGTGCATTATTTAAAATTTGCTTTTGAATGCAAATGCACAATCGATTAATATCATGGGTTACTCTTCCATGTCACATACATCTTGGTGGAGCACTCAAAATGATACAAATTAAAAGCATGCACTCATCACCAAGTAAGTGAATGATCATATATGGAATATAAAGGATAGCATCATTCAACCAAACATTAATGTAGCATATGATCAACCACATGATCACATAAGTATCTCACAAGGACATAAAGTATCTCACACAAGCACACAATAAAAGGTTCAACCAAAAGCAAGAGAGATAAAAAGCAAGACACTCTCTCTCGAAGCCTATGATCTATACATATTTCTCCCCCTTTGGCAACAAGTTACCAAAAAGTCCGAAAATGCATAGTGCTATATGTCTCTCAGGCTTGCTCTTCGGGAGGTGGTGTAGTGAGAACTCCAAGGATGAAGGCTTCCGATGATGTAGTTGGAGCTGGTGGAGGTGGAGTGGGTGCTGGAGGTGGCACTGGAGCTGTAGCTGCTGGTGCTGACACTGTAGCTCTAGCATCTGAAACTAGCACTGTAGCAGACCTTGGACCTCATGGCACATGTTGAAAAGCATCAGTAGTTGCTTTTCCTCTCCTCTCCTCTCCTCTGCCTCCTCCTGAAGCTGCTCACCTTTAAGGTTGGCACCCTCTTGGTAGGGGCCTTCTTGTGCAAGCCAGGCTTAGTTGATGCAGTTGTGCCATATTCCTTCTTCAGCACCTTCTTCTTGGAGCTGACTTCCTCCTCAACAGTGCTACCTCTTGAGCACTGCGTTGGTTTTCCCTTGAAGATGAAAGGGTGATGCAGCAAAGTAGCGTAAGTATTTCCCTTAGTTTTTGAGAACCAAGGTATCAATCCAGTAGGAGGCTATGCGCGAGTCCCTCGCACCTGCACAAAACAAATAAATCCTCGCAACCAACGCGATAAGGGGATGTCAATCCCTACATGGTCACTTACAAGAGTGAGATCTGATAGATATGATAAGATAATATTTTTGGTATTTTTATGATAAAGATGCAAAGTAAAATAAAAGGCAATGAAAATAACTAAGTATTGGAAGATTAATATGATGAAGATAGACCCGGGGGCCATAGGTTTCACTAGTGGCTTCTCTCCAGAGCATAAGTATTTTACGATGGGTGAACAAATTACTGTTGAGCAATTGACAGAAATTGAGCATAGTTATGAGAATATCTAGGTATGATCATGTATATAGGCATCACGTCCGAGACAAATAGACCGACTCCTGCCTGCATCTACTACTATTACTCCACACATCGACTGCTATCCAGCATGCATCTAGAGTATTAAGTTCATAAGAACAGAGTAACGCCTTAAGCAAGATGACATGATGTAGAGGGATAAATTCATGCAATATGATAAAAAACCATCTTGTTATCCTCGATGGCAACAATACAATATGTGCCTTGCTGCCCCTACTGTCAGTGGGAAAGGACACCGCAAGATTGAACCCAAAGCTAAGCACTTCTCCCATTGCAAGAAAGATCAATCTAGTAGGCCAAACCAAACTGATAATTCGAAGAGACTTGCAAAGATAACCAATCATACATAAAAGAATTCAGAGAAGATTCAAATATTGTTCATAGATAAACTTGATCATAAACCCACAATTCATCGGTCTCAACAAACACACCGGAAAAGAAGATCATATCGAATAGATCTCCACAAGAGGGGGGGAGAACTTTGTATTGAGATCCAAAAAGAGAGAAGAATCCATCTACCTAATTACTATGGACCCGAAGGTCTGGGGTAAACTACACACACTTCATCGGAGGGGCTATGGTGTTGATGTAGAAGCCCTCCGTGATCGATGCCCCTCCGGTAGAGCTCCCGAACAGGCCCCAAGATGGGATCTCATGGATACAGAAAGTTACGGCGGTGGAATTAGGGTTTTGGCTCCGTATCTGATCGTTTGGGGGTACGTAGGTATATATAGGAGGAAGAAGTATGTCGGTGGAGCAACAGGGGGCCCATGAGGGTGGAGGGCGCGCCTGGGGGGTAGGCGCGCCCCCCTACCTTGTGGCCTCCCTGTTGGTTGCTTGACATAGGGTCCAAGTCTCCTGGATCTTGTTCGTTCCAAAAATCACGTTCCCGAAGGTTTCATTCCATTTGGACTCCGTTTGATATTCCTTTTCTTCGAAACCCTAAAATAGGCAAAAAAAAAACAGCAATTCTGGGCTAGGCCTCCGGTTAATAGGTTAGTTCCAAAAATAATATAAAAGTGGATAATAAAGCCCAATAATGTCCAAAACAGTAGATAATATAGCATGGAGCAATCAAAAATTATAGATACGTTGGAGACGTATCAAGCATCCCCAAGCTTAATTCCTGCTCGTCCTCGAGTAGGTAAATGATAAAAACATAATTTTTGATGTGGAATGCTAGTTGGCATAATTTCAATGTAATTATTCTTAATTGTGGCATGAATATTCAGATCTGAAAGATTCAAGATAAAAGTTTAATATTCACATAGAAATAATAATACTTCAAGCATACTAACTAAGCAATTATGTCTCCTCAAAATAAAATGGCCAAAGAAAGTTATCCCTACAAAATCATATAGTCTGGCTATGCTCTATCTTCACCGCACAAAGTATTTAAATCATGCACAACCCCGATGACAAGCCAAGCAATTGTTTCATACTTTTGGCATTCTCAAACTTTTTCAATCTTCACACAATATATGAGCGTGAGCCATGGACATAGCACTATAGGTGGAATAGAATGGTGGTTGTGGAGAAGACAAAGAGGGAGAAGATAGTCTCACATCAACTAGGCGTATCAACGGGCTATGGAGATGCCCATCAATAGATATCAATGTGAGTGAGTAGGGATTGCCATGCAACGGATGCACTAGAGCTATAAGTATATGAAAGCTCAAAAAGAAACTAAGTGGGTGTGCATCCAACTTGCTTGCTCACGAAGACCTAGGTTATTTTGAGGAAGCCCATCATTGGAATATACAAGCCAAGTTCTATAATGAAAAATTCCCACTAGTATATGAAAGTGGTAACATAGGAGACTCTCTATCATGAAGATCATGGTGCTACTTTGAAGCACAAGTGTGGTAAAAGGATAGTAGCATTGTATGTTCTCTCTTTTTCTCTCATTTTTTATTTGGGCCTTTTCCCCTTTTTTATGGCCTCTTTTATTTTTTTTCGTCTGGAGTCTCATCCCGACTTGTGGGGGAATCATAGTCTCCATCATCCTTTCCTTACTGGGACAATGCTCTAATAATGATGATCATCACACTTTTATTTTCTTACAACTCATGAATTACAACTCAATACTTAGAACAAGATATGACTCTATATGAATGCATCCGGCGGTGTACCGGGATATGCAATGACTCATGAGTGACATGTATGAAATAATTATGAATGGTGGCTTTGCCACAAATACAATGTCAACTACATGATCATGCAAAGCAATATGACAATGATGGAGTGTGTCATGATAAACGGAACGGTGGAAAGTTGCATGGCAATGTACCTCGGAATGGCTATGGAAATGCCATAATAGGTAGGTATGGTGGCTGCTTTGAGGAAGGTATATGGTGGGTGTGTGATACCGCGAAAGGTGCACGGTATTAGAGGGGCTAGGAATGGTTGAAGGGTGAGAGTGCGTATAATCCATGGACTCAACATTAGTCATAAAGAACTCACATACTTATTGCAAAAATCTACAAGTTATCAAAGCAAAGTATTACGTGCATGCTCCTAGGGGGATAGATTGGTAGGAAAAGACCATCGCTCGTCCCCGACCGCCACTCATAAGGAAGACAATCAATAAATAAAGCATGCTCCGACTTCATCACATAACGGTTCACCATACGTGCATGCTGCGGGAATCACAAACTTTAACACAATCATTTCTCAAATTCACAACTATTCAACTAGCACAACTTTAATATCACCATCTCCATATCTCAAAACAATTATCAAGTTTCAAACTTCTCATAGTATTCAACACACTCATAAGAGAATTTTATTATCAATCTTGTATACCTAGCATATTAGGATTATTTAAGCAAATTACCATGCTATTTAAGACTCTCAAAATAATCTAAGTGAAGCATGAGAGATCAATAGTTTCTATAAAACAAATCAACCACCATGCTCTAAAAGATATAAGTGAAGTACTAGAGCAAAACTATATAACTCAAAAGATATAAGTGAAGCACATAGAGTATTCTAATAATTTCCGAATCATGTGTGTCTCTCTCAAAAGGTGTGTACAGCAAACATGATTGTGGAAAACTAACAAATAAAGACTCAAATCATACAAGACGCTCCAAGCAAAACGTGAATAAAAATATAACTCCAAGTAAAGTTACCGATAGAAGTAGACGAAAGAGGGGATGCCTTCCGGAGCATCCCCAAGCTTTGTCTTTTAGGTGTCCTTAGATTATCTTGTGGGTGCCATGGGTATCCCCAAGCTTAGGCTCTTGCCACTCCTTGTTCCATAATCCATCAAATCTTTACCCAAAACTTGAAAACTTCACAACACAAAACTTAAAGTAGAGAATCTCGTGAGCTCCGTTAGCGAAAGAAAACAAAAGACCACTTCAAGGTACTGTAATTAACTCATTATTTATTTATATTGGTGTTAAACCTACTGTATTCCAACTTCTCTTTGGTTTATAAACTATTTTACTAGCCATAGATTCATCAAAATAAGCAAACAACACACGAAAAACAGAATCTGTCAAAAACAGAACAGTCTGTAGTAATATGTAGCTAGCGCAAGATATGGAACCCCAAAATTTCTAAAATAAATTTCTGGACGTGCGGAATTTATCTATTAATCATCTGAAACAAGAATTAACTAAATATCACTTTCCAAATAAAAATGGCATCAGTTCTTGTGAGCGCTAAAGTTTCTGTTTTTACAGCAAGATTAAAAAGACTTCCCCCAAGTCTTCCCAATGGTTCTACTTGGCACAAACACTAATTAAACACAAAATACACAACCAAAACAGAGGCTAGATAAATTATTTATTAAGTAACAGCAAGGATAAATATTGGGTTGACTCCCAACAAGCGCTTTTCTTTAAAGCCTTATAGCTAGGCATAATATTTCAATGATGCTCACATGGAAGACAAGAATTGAAGCACAAAGAGAGCATCATAAAACACGTGACAAACACATTTAAGTCTAACATACTCCCTATGCATAGGCATATTATAGGCAAACAAATTAACATGGCAAGCTAAAACTAGCATATGCAAGGAAGCGGAAAGAAACAATAGCAATCTTAACATAACGAGAGGTAATTTAGTAAAATGAAAATTTCTACCACCATATTTTTGCTCTCTCATAATAATTATATGTAGGATCCTAAGCAAATTCAACAGAATAGCTATCACATAAAATATTTTCAACACGATCCACATGCATGCAAAGTTGACACTCTTCCAAAATAGTGGGATTAACATTAACTAAAGTCATGACCTCTCCAAACCCACTTTTATCAAAGATTTCATAAGATTGAACATTTTCCAAATATGTGGGATATAAAGTTGACACTCTTCCAAACCCACTTTCAATAATATTGCAAACACTATTATCAATCTCATATTCATCATGGGGCTTAAATAAAATTTCAAGATCATAAGAAGAATCACCCCAATCATGATCATTGCAACAAGTAGAGGACATAGAAAAACTAGCATCCCCAAGCTTAGGGTTTTTCATATTATTAGCACAATTTACAAAAATAGAATTTATAATAAAATCATTGCAATCATGCTTTTTATTCAAAGATCTATCATGAATCGCTTCATAAAGTAATTCATCACACTTTTCAGATTCACGAATTTCAAGCAAAACCTCATAAAGATGATCTAGTGCACAAAACTCACTAGCAGTAGGTTCATCACAATTGGATCTCTTAAAAAGATTAGCAAGTGGATGAGGATCCATAGATATTAGGTTCTCTATTTAGTAATAAATACACAACTATTCCAACCATACGAGCAAACAAAAAACAGGCAAAAAGAGGCAAATAGAGAAAGAGAGGGAGGATGGAGAGAGAGAGGGCGAATAAAACGGCAAGGGTGAAGTGGGGAGAGGAAAACGAGAGGCAAATGGCAAAAAATGTAATGCGAGAGATAAGGGTTTGTGATGGGTACTTGGTGTGTTGACTTTTGCGAAGACCTCCCCGGCAACGGCGCCAGAAATCCTTCTTGCTACCTCTTGAGCACTGCGTTGGTTTTCCCTTGAAGAGGAAAGGGTGATGCAGCAAAGTAGCGTAAGTATTTCCCTCAGTTTTTGAGAACCAAGGTATCAATCCAGTAGGAGGCTACGCGCGAGTCCCTCGCACCTGCACAAAACAAATAAATCCTCGCAACCAATGCGATAAGGGGTTGTCAATCTCTACACGGTCACTTACGAGAGTGAGATCTGATAGATATGATAAGATAATATTTTTGGTATTTTTATGATAAAGATGCAAAGTAAAATAAAAGGCAATGAAAATAACTAAGTATTGGAAGATTAATATGATGAAGATAGACCCGGGGGCCATAGGTTTCACTAGTGGCTTCTCTCGAGAGCATAAGTATTTTACGGTGGGTGAACAAATTACTGTTGAGCAATTGACAGAATTGAGCATAGTTATGAGAATATCTAGGTATGATCATGTATATAGGCATCACGTCCAAGACAAGTAGACCGACTCCTGCCTGCATCTACTACTATTACTCCACACATCGACCGCTATCCAGCATGCATCTAGAGTATTAAGTTCATAAGAACAGAGTAACGCCTTAAGCAAGATGACATGATGTAGAGGGATAAATTCATGCAATATGATAAAAAAAACCATCTTGTTATCCTCAATGGCAACAATACAATACGTGCCTTGCTGCCCCTACTTTCACTGGGAAAGGACACCGCAAGATTGAACACAAAGCTAAGCACTTCTCCCATTGCAAGAAAGATCAATCTAGTAGGCCAAACCAAACTGATAATTCGAAGAGACTTGCAAAGATAACCAATCATACATAAAATAATTCAGAGAAGATTCAAATATTGTTCATAGATAAACTTGATCATAAACCCACAATTCATCGGTCTCAACAAACACACCGCAAAAGAAGATTACATCGAATAGATCTCCACAAGAGAGGGGGAGAACTTTGTATTGAGATCCAAAAAGAGAGAAGAAGCCATCTAGCTAATAACTATGGACCCGAAGGTCTGAGGTAAACTACTCACACTTCATCGGAAGGGCTATGGTGTTGATGTAGAAGCCCTCCGTGATCGATGCCCCCTCCGGCGGACCTCCGGAACAGGCCCCAAGATGGGATCTCATGGATACAGAAAGTTACGGCGGTGGAATTAGGGTTTTGGCTCCGTATCTGATCGCTTGGGGGTACGTAGGTATATATAGGAGGAAGAAGTACGTCGGTGGAGAAACAGGGGGCCCACAAGGGTGGAGGGCATGCCTAGGGGGGTAGGCGCGCCCCCTACATTGTGGCATCCCTTTTGGTTGCTTGACGTAGGGTCCAAGTCTCCTGGATCTTGTTCGTTCCAAAAATCACGTTCGCGAAGGTTTCATTCCGTTTGGACTCCGTTTGATATTCCTTTTCTTCGAAACCCTAAAATATGCAAAAAAAACAGCAATTCTGGGCTAGGCCTCCGGTTAATAGGTTAGTCCCAAAAATAATATAAAAGTGGATAATAAAGCCCAATAATGTCCAAAACAGTAGATAATATAGCATGGAGCAATCAAAAATTATAGATACGTTGGAGACGTATCAAACAGCCACATAGTCCTCATCTTCAGAATCTGAGGTTTTCTTCTTCCTTGACCTGGTGGCTGCTTTGGGCAAGTTGCTTGGTGTGCTCCTACTGCCATCATCAGAAGTGCTAGAGGGACTAGTGCCCTCACTCAATTGCACCTGTTCCTCTGACTTGTTCTGGCCGTCGCTCTGGTTAGACATCTCTGCAAACTTACTGGTAGCAGACCCTGTGAATAGATATAGATGAGGTAGAGTGGATGAGCATCACAAAGTGCAAAGTTTTTGCAAAAATATGACTTAGAAACTTAGTTTTCGTTCTTCACAAAAAGCATTTCGGAGCTACCGATTTGTACACTCGGTGATACTGAAGCAGCTTTTGGAACCTAAACTAGTGAACTCGGTCAGACCGAGTCACAGTTCGGTGGCACCGAGACTGCTAGGGTTTCATAGAGAATCGAACTCGGTCACACCGATTTGCAGTTTTCGGTCAGACCAAAAGTGCAACTGCAATGGCCTAAGCCAAATCGGTGAGACCAATTTCTACAATTCGGTCGGTCCCAGATGAGTTCAGCAGAGACCTAACCCTAAATTTTCAAATCCAATCTAATCTAAAGGATGTTTTCAGTGGACAGTTGATCGCATACGTGGTCATGATCATGGCGAAGTAATGTGCTAGGAATCGGACTTAAAAGAATAGCATAAAGGATTGAACTCGTACCCTAATTCGGCGGAGTTCGCTACGGTGGCAACGGAGGGGCAGAAATCCGTTGACAGCGATGGAAACCAGCGGTGGGAGGTCGCTGGCGACGAGAGGACGATTCGGAGACCCGAGGTGGCAGAGCAGGATATGCGCGGGCTGAGAGGTTTTGAAGAAATTTCCCAAATCTCACCCATGGGTTTATGTATCCCGACCCTATTGGTGTGACCGAGTGGAACAACTAGGTGGCACCGAGATGCAGAATCACAAGCGGTTGCTGCAACTCAGTGTGACCGAAAAGTTCTAATCGGTTGCACCGAGAATCCGAGATTGAAAACCAAGATCAACTTAGTGATCTCGGTGTGACCGAAATGGATGACTCGGTAATACCGAAATGCACAAAGAGGTTTTGGAAGTTTAAGTCTATGACAAATCGGGGACTCCAAGTGCTCCTCACACAGAGTGGTTCGAATCTGACTTGATCAAACTTTGTGATGTAGCATGAATAGAGTTTGAGACGAGAAAAGCATTGATAGCAAGAGGGAGTTCTTAGGCATTCTTGTCCATCCATTTGGCAAAAGAGAAAAAGCCAAACAATCAAAGCAACAAATGGATGTCCTCGAATGAGTAAAATATGCATCCAACATGCTCACACAATAAAATGACAAATGAAATATGTGACAAAGCATGCACAATCACTCTAGCATCTATCAAGAAATTTGGCGATGACTAGGTCATCTATATATGAGTATATTGACTTAGGAGTCAAATGAGAACATTTGATCATAGGTCAAACTCATCGTTTAAGCATAAGTGGGGTTGCCACTTTTACATAAAGCATTGTTGTGCTCACATCATTAGAGTTGCTTTATCTCAATAGATTAGAGTAAAGCTCCCCCTAGATGTGATATCCCCCCTAAGAGGGATGAACTAACCTTGGGTTTTGTCGATGATGACTTCATGTAGGTGTTGAAGATGTAGATGCTCAATGTTAATGTAGATCATCCGGAGCAATCCTTTGGAGTGAGTTGCACTTTCAATACCTACATGGGTTAGTCCCACAAGGAACAAACAAGGATATCCATAGACATAGAGTGATGTTCACATAGGATGATGTCCATGAAAGCATTAGGTTACCATGTCCCTTTTCCTACCAACAAGAGGGTTTGTGACTCCTTGAACTAGTGAAAGATATGGAAGTTGTTTGCACTTGTCCTTGCCAAGATGATAAGAATGAAGTATGTTGGCGGAGTCACCCTCAAGAACTCTCTAGTTCTTCTTCTTAGGGATCCACACCATCTTGATGGGAATCCTTGGAGTTGTAGTCGCACTTGATGAAGTGGAACTTGATGTAGTCTTGGGAACCCACTTGACCAAGGCCTTAGGTGCTTCTTTAAATGCATTAATCTCCTCTTGAAGCTTGTCCTTGCCTTTTAGATTGTGGTCTTGTGGTGGAAGATCATGTTGAGCTTGTGTTCCTTAGATAGAAGTAGGATCATACTTCTCTTGTTGAGGAACAAACTTCGTCTTGGGGTATTGATCTTCTTCCCACTCAACTTGATTGGCATTGAACTTTCGTTCAAAACCAACACCTTGATTCTTCCGGTGTCTTCCTTGCTTGCGTATAATTTCCTCAAATTGCTTACTTCTAGCAAGACTCTTGTAAACACCTTTCTCTATAATTCCCTTCAATAAGATATTTTCTTCCTCAAGTGTAACTTGGCTAAGAGAATCATTAGTGGAATCAAGAGAACTACTAG
This sequence comes from Triticum monococcum, assembly GCA_034509565.1. NCBI lineage: Eukaryota > Viridiplantae > Streptophyta > Magnoliopsida > Poales > Poaceae > Triticum > Triticum monococcum. The sequence continues at coordinate 74,481,496 of CM067846.1, forward strand.
AGGCAACAACATTGGATTTAGCAAGATTGTTGTTACTACTAGAAGAAGAATCTTTCTTGTTCTTGTTGCTAGATTTAACTTCTGGCATGTAAGTAGACAAGAGTAAACGCTTGGCAATGTAAGAAGAACTTTTCTTGCAAAGATCATCATTGATTGCGTTTAAGAACTCATGCTCTTGCTCAAGGTGAGCTTTTCAAAACGTAGTTCCTCATGAGTCTTTAAAAGTTCTCGATGATCTTCCAAGGTAGTTTCATGAGCTAACTTAAGAGTGTTTAGTTCTTTAGTTAGACGCTCACTCTCATTCTTATCATTGTCATTCGTTTTATCTTTATTAGCATGATTAATAGCAAGTTCTTCATAGTTTTCATAAATAGAGTTGTCAACAAGTAAACCATCATCACCTAGCAAATCATCTTCATCACTATTGAAATCAACATACTCGGGGTGTGATACCTTTGGGCCCTTAGCCATGAAGTATCTTCCAATCCCTTCATTTGGTGAGTCAAATATGTCATAGGAGTTGGTTGACACAAGTGCTAGACCGGCAACACCTTCATCTTGAGTATATTCAGAGTCGGAGTGATAACTTCTCTTAGAGTGATCGTCGGAGTTGGAGCAGGATATCCATTCATCAACATGAGTTTGATATCTTGTTTGGTCTAGCTCTTTGATGACTTATCCTTCCTTCTCGAATCCTTGCTTCTCCGTGATGTTCTTCGTTCATAACGGTCATCTCTACTCATTCTCTCTCTTTGTGGTGATTCTTCTCTTCTACTTCTTCTTTTAGGAGAATCTTCTCTTCTTTTGTAGGGAGTCGTACACTCATTGGAATAGTGTCCGGGTCTTCCACAATTGTAGCAATTGCGCTCACAACTAGAAGATCTTCTGTCATTGTAGGACCTTGACTCGGAACTTCTTTCCTTGCTTCTACTCTTGTAAAACTTGTTGAAGTTCTTCACCATTAGGCTCATTTCTTCGTTGAAGGTTTGTTTCTCACTTGATGATGTGGAAGCATCACATGAGGCTTTGTAAGCACCACTTGACTTGTTGTGAAGCTCTGCCTTATCCTTGAGTGACATCTCATGAGCAACAATTCTTCCAATGACTTCCGTTGCCTTGGGACCTTTGTAATTGGGCATCATTTGGATCAATGTGCACACGGTATCATATTTTCCATCCAAGGCTCTTAGGATCTTCTTGATGATGAATCTATCGGTCATTGATACGTCTCCGTCGTATCTATAATTTTTTATTGTTCCATGCCAATATTATTCAACTTTCATATACTTTTGGCAACTTTTTATACTATTTTCGGGACTAACATATTGATCCAGTGCCAGTTCCTGTTTGTTGCATGTTTTTTGTTTCACAGAATATCCATATCAAACGGAGTCCAAACGGGATAAAAACTGACGGAGATTTTTCTTGGAATATATATGATTTTTGGGAACAAAAATCCACGCGAGACGGTGCCCGAGGTGGCCATGAGGTAGGGGCGCGCCTGCCCCCCTGGGCGCGCCCCTGACCCTCGTGGGCCACCCGTAAGTCAGTTGATGCCCTTCATTCGCTGTAAGAAAGCTAATATCTAGATAGAGATCGTGTTAAAATTTAAGCCCAATCGGAGTTACGGATCTCCGGGAATATAAGAAACGGTGAAAGGGAAGAATCAGAGAACGCAGAAACAGAGAGAGACAGAGAGACAGATCCAATCTCGGAGGGGCTCTCGCCCCTCCCATGCCATGGAGGCCATGGACCAGAGGGGAAACCCTTCTCCCATCTAGGGAGGAGGTCAAGGAAGAAGAAGGAG